>CM033983.1:3640177-13640177 GCA_019706035.1 Raphanus raphanistrum subsp. raphanistrum | reverse complement strand
GGTAACGTTATTATCATCCTTACCGCGAACTCATCGCTAGGTTTAGCTGAAAGCGTTGCTCCTATCGACGAAGCAAGACTAGAGAGTCTTGTTGTGAGCAGAGGATGGAAGCTGAGGCTTTCTGTTTGCAAAACCAGAAAACGAAAACCGAACTGGCTTTATAGTGACCAGGAGAAGCAGAGGAAGGAGATATGTTTTGATTTGAACGAAGCGGCTGAGTTTGATTCGTCTAGTGATGTAACGGTGGAGAATAATGATCAAGAAGATAGTAGTAGCTTTGTGCACACGCTAGTGGCTTTAGCTGACGATGCTATAGTCTTTAGACCTGTTGATTTTGGTTTGATCAAGAGCAAGACCGCAGAGTCTTTGAAGAAACGTCTCTCTAATGGGGATGGATTAACGGTGGAGATTGAAGACGATGCTTTGGAGAGAATAGCCGGTGCGATTTGGCTCAGCAAGATTAGCTTAGAGGAATGGCTTGATGAAGCAATGGGTTCGAGCTTGAATAGTGTTAAGTCTCGAGTGTATTCTTTGGAAGATTCTGTGGTTAGGATTGAGCTAGAAGATGATATGAGTGGTCGACTCTCCGGAGGTTATCTTCCGAGTAGTGTAACAACGGTGGTCGTTTAAGTTTTCCTTTTTTTTTGTCCCAGTGAGGGGTAAAATCGTAATTATAAGAGTTGGTATGGGGAAAAGTTGTAAATACTATTATCTCCAAACCGTTTTTGGCGGGGAGGGAAAAAGTTCGGTAATATATTAAACAGTAAAAACAGTTAAAAAAGAGGTTATGAAAAAGGTTAATGTTTATATTATCTAGAATCAACGGCTGATAATAATTGAGAGGCTTTTATAGCCTTATATAAAAATCGACATTTCCACACAAAACAATCAAATAAAGATATTAGTTAAATAAATATAGATTTTATAGGGGATATAGTGGATTTTAATTTATTCATTCAAGGGTAAATTTGATTATTCTTTCGTATGTTTCTTCTTGGAGTTTAGTGGAATATATTATAGTCTCTTAGCATATCGAATTTAAAAAAAATTATACTGTATTATAGTATTTTGTAAATACAGAGGACATTGATTTCAGTAGAAAGTTGTACTTTTTAAATATTAGGTGGGTTCGGCTAGTATGTGGTTTGTCTTTATTTCACCTTTTTCGAATGAAAGCAGCAAATCCAACCACTCTCATGGACCAAATATTTATTAAAAACTCAACTCATATTCTTTTATGCATTTATAATAACTATATATCTATTTTATTGGAAACTTATCTTTCGAAATAAGCTTTTGGGCTAAAACAAAGTAGTGATAAATGAGAGTACATTTTTTGAGAACCGGTTTTAGTGATAAATCATATTAATCCTAGGAAGATTGATAGTGTTTCTTACTTGATAGTTGATACTAAACTCAAATAACATGTACAAAAGTTTTTCTAGTGAATGCTATATTGACAACAGGATTTGTACTTTGCATGTTTTTTTTGGTGCAAATGTTAAAAGTACTTTGCATGTTTCATATTGCCTAGGGTTTAAATTAAGATTTCGAGTAACATCTTGACTTTGAGTTTATATTTCATTGGAATTTAACCCGTCTCTGAGTTCCACTTGCGGTCAATACGCGATTTAGAGACTTGTGACTTCAAAACAAAGTTGAACACTACCAAACCAGCTTTGACGAAAACGTGTTCAAAAACTCAAAATGTATAGCGGTCGGTCTGACCACGCGTAGTGATCGGTCCTTTTGTGCTCTTGAGGTCATAATTTGATTTTATCATTTATGACCATTTATTCAAAGCTTCAACCTACAAACCGGTCAACCACCGATCATAAATTTAAACCTTTAACCAACGTACGATAACAATTAAACGACTAAGACACTTGGTTTAGTGATCTATCTATGGCTTTCCATGTTCAATTTAGACTGCTATATTGAATTTAAAATTACATCAAGCATATCCACAAACTTATTATAAGTAATCAAGAACTTTTAAAAGCCTACCTAATTTCTTATAGCTATCATGAAAGCAGTAGTTACAATCTCTTTCATATAAGTTGATTCTTGTGTACAAAACTTTTTATAGCTAAATCTACCGCTTAACAACAATGTGCAGGGCAAGTGAGTTCACATGGTCAATATGCCTATATTTATATTTTATTGGATTTCTCCATTAAATTTTCACACCATTTTCAATTTATGTATTGTAGTAACAGTACATCTAGTGAAAATGAATCTTCTGCCGAGATTGCATATATCCGTAAATCGTAATGATACTTTAGTGGTTTAAAACTCTGATAGACCGCTTACTAAGTTCACAAAAAGATGATATTTTCTGAGTTACTCCAAAAACTTTATTTTGCTGTAATGTTCATGAATTGTTTTTGGCTTTTACAAAAATAACTCCGGTTCCCTGGTAGACACTTGAAGACAGCTTTCAAAAGTGTTTTTTCCTTAGCCTTTTATATATATATATATATATATATATTAGTAATATTTAGGAGTGGAGATAAGGCTGAAGTATTGTGGTACTTAGTGTGTACATGATTAAAAGCATATCCAATACCTTTACGATATTATAAAAATATGGATTTGTTTGAAATAAAGCAGCTCGTAACCTAATTATTGACAACAAATAATTAAGCGGATATACTTTACTATTAATTTCAAAGAATAGGAGTTTAGCCAAAGAGAAGCACTAGAACAAGTAGAAGACAAACCAAAACATGCCTTTATATCATCCGATTATTTAGATATATAAAATAGACCTTATTGTCTCTCTACCTTTTCGGTGGATTTACATCATAGTTAAACATATCATCAGCTAAAAGTAAGAACAAGGCATGAGGCACTCTAGTATAGAAAACTCTTAAATATTAAACTAGATTCAGTTTATCTCACACAAAAGATTCATCATGCACCATGCCAATACTTGATATTGAAGTGACAAAAAGAAATCCATAATAACAGCAATGTTATAGTGTAATTGAAAAATCTTCAAGTGGAAAATAAAATAATGAGCAAATGCTGCAACTTTACTCAAAGACCTATTTCATGTTTTATATATTTAACTTTTTCTTTATTTGTTTTAAATATATCCTATAAAAAGGACGTGAAGATAATGATTTACGAATATAAGTATGTATTATAAGTATTATAACAAAAAGGGATCCCAGATCTCCACCTTACATGATTGAAACCTAATGTCGAATTTGAGCTTTTTGGAAAGGGGACATGAAATTAACTTTTGTAGTCAGCAACTATACATTTAGGTACAACTGCCATGGCATCTCTTGAAATATGCATGCGATGTATATATATTGTGTAGCTCATCTTTAAATATTACTCCCTCCGTCCCACTCTAAGTGGAGTTTTAGGAAAATTTTTTTGTTCCATTTTAAGTGATGTTTTCAAGTTTCTAGGTAAAAAATAAATGCATTTTAATATTTTTAATTATTTATATTATGTAATATAATTGTTTATTGGTTGAAATTACTTTAATCATTATTGTTTTTAGGTAAACGAGAAAAATAGAATAAAAGTTTGTAATTTCTTAATCAACGTGCAAAAACCTCAAAACTCACTTATTTTGGAACAAAGGGAGTAACAATCATATTGATTTGCAAAATAACTATTTAATTGCTGACTAAGAATAGAATAACTATTCAGCTAAAATGCATTTTCTCCATTTCAGAAAAGAATGTTTAAGGCCATATATAACCATTTTTACGTCTGTCGACAATATCATTAAAGCTAATGCATATAACTGATAATTAACTGCATGTGCACAAGATCACTAATTTATACTGTACTAGTGGTTTGCCCGCGCTATGCGCGGGGTAGTTGTTAATTGTGTGCACAATGTGTTAGAAGTTATTTGTGTTGATATTGATAATTTAAACTCCAATTTCTGGCTCAAAAATGGTGGTGAGATTTTTTGTTTTGTTTAATAGTACCTATCTAATTCTTTAAATATGTACTGAATGGTAAATTTTCGGTGGGGTAGTTGGAAAAACTTTGATTATGTGTGAATTTTAGGAATCATTTGGTCCAATAATTTGTTTGGAAAGCCATTACATTGTTTATGAAAACCGTGGTTTTGGGTTTTTAATTTGATAAAGCAAGCGGGTTTCTTATGAAGCATTATTAGCTTTATTATTGGCTTAAATATCAAACAAAATGCCTATAATGTGCTAAAAACATATTTATTTTCAGAGTACGATTTTGTAAATACCATACGATCAAGTTATTTCTTTAATGTAGAAATATTTTTTAAATGTGTAATACTTTTCAAGAATGATATACTGAGTTTAAATGGAGAGACAGATCTTTGTATTTTGGGATTGCTTTCTTGGTTACTTTATTTTACATCCACAAAGCTTTAGCCTTCTTAGCGTTCATTGCTTTCACATGTAAATATTGTAATATGAAGTTGTAGTTATATGTTCAGGTTGACAACAAAGGCTGAAGTGGCTGTAGTACCTTTTTGAACGCTACCTTGATTAGGATCCCCTAGCGTGATAGGCTTTTGCTAGTGATGTTAGTGAGCAGCCATGCTTGGTTCTGTTTCATACTATGTTCGTGCTTAAAGTGTTATTCAGACGAAGATGGGTAAGCCTAGCTGATGGGTGTGTGAGCTACTAACTGGTGTTGAGTCCATTTCATTCATATTAGCATATTGATGGTGAATGTTTTCTCCTGCGTAGTGTCTAGTGGCTGGGAACATTGATTTAAAATGCTTTTAATTTCTTTTTTCAATAACAGATTAAAATATATTGTACATTTATTACTTTGGCTACGCGCCGGGTTCGTGTTTTTTATTTTTATATGAATTTACAATTTATTTAATAGTTTTAGTAAAAGAAATATGTTCAAAAATATGAAAATGAAAATCTGTTAAAAGAAAATGATATTTTCGATCTATTTAGTAGTGGTTAGTAATAATAGTATATTACTTTATTTTGTAGTTGTTTAGTTCAAAATAGAATAGCATAATTGGTTGTGACTAATCGATTCAATAAAAATAGAATAAAAAACCATTAGTCATAAAAAGTTAATTTATTTGAAATTTAAACGTATAGTGAAGTTGATATTTTATTTAAAGAACATACTTATACTGTATAGTACCATGTAAACATTATATATAAGGAGAAAAATTTGAAATTTTTATTTTAGAAACTAATCTAAATTTATTACCAAAAGTAAAGTAATTATGAATTCATCTTTATCCGTAAGTTGTAAAGGAAAGCTTTCTGAAATTTCTGTTTTGTATTTCTGATATCTTCACTCCATATTGGATTCAAACAACAAAGCAAGCTCAAATGTATCATCCTAAGAACAACAACTCGAAACTTTCAAATTTCAAGTCGAAAACTTCACGTATTATTAAGTTTTCTTCACAAACTATTGAGAAAACGATTCAAACGTACCAATTCACAGCTCACTTTGTCGACAGTGAGAATTACCGTTTCTTTAGTAGTTGGAGATGATTTCAACAGCTCGTCGTTGTCGTCTCAATTTTTTTTAGTAGTTGCAATTTTCTTTATTTGTTCTAATTTGATTACAATTAAATAAGGATATTATAAACTGTTGCTCAATTAATGAAGCTACTTAGTTAATTTTCAGTTTGAAAGGTTAACTCGTTGCAATTTATTATTCTGTCGATATAGTTATTTAAAAACTGTCTCATGGTTTTTTATATATTTTAGCTTGGTAATACTTTTATATTGGAATTCTTTTTATTTAGTTATCCAATTGTATTTGTGTGTTTATTGAAAACTCATTTGTAGATCTGTATTTAGCTTATTTTGGCTTGTTTCAGCAAAAAAAAACATATATATTTCTGACAAAAAATACAAAAGATATATGGTAATCATATAAATAAAATTATTTTGTGTGCTGCAAATGATTCACTTTACTAATTTATGTAATGATATATAAATAAATAATTTTTAACTATAAATATGATTTATTTATATAAAAACTAAACAACTTATGCTCTGATAAAGTTGGAGTGGCAGCTGCAGTTCCTTCAACCATCAACAACATCAATCCCACCGTCTGTCGTAGGGGCTTATCTGGTCGCCCCATGAATCTCAAAAAGTACCTTCTTTATCTGTCCAGGTTTGTGTTGGATATGCTGAGTTCCTCAACGTATTGGTTCTTTGGAGTGTATGAGTGTGCCTCTTGCTTGAAATATATGATTTCTCTTCACCATAGTATCGCCAAGGCAAAGGCACATGTGTTAATTCTATGAAAAGCTCAACTTTATTTGTCTAAGATCCTAAAGGTGCAGAAGGTCATAGATGTTTTTTTTTGTTGGTCAGAGTTGCACGTTATGAAACTGTTGGGATTGGTTTAATCATTTAACTAACTTAAAAAAAATTGAACTTGCTTAATTTTTGTGGCCTGACAACTTGTTCCAAATGTTTACTTGGGACTAAAGCTAAACTAAGAGTCAACTGAATTAAATTAGTTGAACTAATCTTATATACATCTGAATATCTTCTTCTTTATAAGTTTTCAAGTTTGAAATCTTGCATGTTATCTCGATCATATGCACATAAATTAAGTTTTTGTTGGTCCACTGTTGCCCATCTCAAATGACTAACCTTAGACACAAATGTTGTGTCCTTGCTGAACTTTTTGAGCTGTCCTAGTGTTCTGAATGTTTCATTTCTTGAAAATAAGAAGCTGAGAATCCCAGCCTGAAAGGACTATACATATGCATAATTTTCTTTTAGGCACTGTAGAACCAGCCTTTCATCAAGGTCTTCCAAACCTTGCTCCTGCCAAACAAAACAAACTTAGGGTTCCGTGGTTGTGCTTGTCAAGAATTAACACATTCATTGAAATGTTTATTTCTCAGTACTACCATTAGCTGTACAATATCACCAGCAGGTCCAGCACAGACATTAGTGTGCTCTGTAATCTGACCATCAAAAGGTACAAAAACAGCCGCTTCTGAACCATCTGAGACAGACAACTGGACACGGTACCTGCATCATTAACAGACTTGACATTAGCAAACGGTGGTTGGTAAAAAATGGCTGTGAACTGCAGTTCAAATAGCAGTAAACAGGAGCCTGGGAAGGATCACCTTAGAGCCCCAACTGCATTGCTGTTTTTGCATGTTGCACATGTAAATGTTGAGAAAACACGTTGAACCTTTGTAGTGCATTTTAAATTTGAGGTGTAGCACCACCTATATGCAGAGAAACTTCACAGTCTGTCCACATAATACATGGGAAAGCACTTAATTATACAGAGATTAAGCATTAAGAGATGAGGTTTATTCATACGTCGACTGCAATGAAGAAAATACAATCAGACATTTGCATTAATCATAATTGCTGCCAAAGCCTTGAAGCTATAATAGATTCAGATGAACAAATACCTTCTCATCTATCATAAGTTCATAACTATGTGTACCCCATGAGCTCTCCACGCTTCTTCAAGTTCCTTGCTTTCCAACAACGGAGGGTTGGCCATAATCGAAGAGATTCTTACTGAGTTTAGAATTTGAGAGAAAGAGATGTGCTGATTCTTCTCTTCATATCTATATTTATATTGTACGAATAAGATGACAAACACTTGGAATCTGGAAGGATAAGGACATCATGGTATCCTCTGATTGAAGCTCCGGGCGGTTACTCAGGGAAACGAAGAGGTAGATCGAATCTTATGTGGGAGGAGTTGATTAATCAATGGAAAACTTGAAATAAAGAACGGATTAACGGACTGGTGAGACGTTACGGATATCAAAGCTCGTTTCAAGTTTATCGCAAATCTCGTCGAGGAGTTCGCCGCAGGAAGAGGAAGAAGAAAGAGATTGCTAAAAAAAAATTGAAAACGCGTGAATCACACAGATAGCCCAGCGAGTCGACACAGTGTCGCGAAAAGCACCCCTCTCCTTGATGTCGTGGAAGCCTGTGGAGAGAGTATAGTCAACTTTATTATTATAGATAGATTATTTGGGAGTCGAAATTTCTAGAAAGATGCTTAACAAGTAATATATTTAAAAGACTTTTTAAATCGTCTGCTCAGAATCCATCATTACCTTGAGCCGGTCCTGTTGCCAATATGTAAAGAAAATCCAATATGTATGCAATGTAATCCTGTAATGTGTAGATTGTGATTTGATCCGACATCTCAGTCAATAAAAAACGAAATTAGACGTCCTAACTTTTTTCCATGGACCAAACGCTTCATTTGTGTTATATCTATAGATTATGTCAATATCAATAGACCTTTCTTTATACTTTTTATAAGAATTTTGCCCCAATAGCAATATGCAAAACATGTTAAGAAAACAACCGTTTTCGTACCATGCATTTTGTTTCTCAACGCGGAATGAACCAAGACATAACAATATGCTACTCCTCTTGTAGGAAAATAAATAGATTATGCAACTCTTCTATGCGTAGAAATTCTAAGACGTCAACTTTGAATTGAAACTGTTAGTTCTGAAAACTACGTCAGAGATATAACAATCATATATTAAAACACATCCGGCAGCTTTGAATATGCAAAACATGCTCAAGAAAATAACTGTTTTTTCTTGCCAAACGGTTTCTAGACACAACAGTAACTAATACTGGCGTTATGATTTTAGAGGTATAGATATTTGCTATATGATTCAATATCCGTCAAAGGCAAGTGAAGCTATATATTGTTATGTTGTCCAAGTGTAGATTAAAAAAGATGTTAACGCAAAACAAATTAAGTCAGCTTCTTGTCTGGTTATTAAAATCAGTCAATCATCAGGCTCAGCAGAGAAATCAGGATCTTCAGGTTTCTTAAACCGAGGTCTCTGAGCTGCAATACCACGTCTTGTATTAGCTGCAAAACGTGAAGCCAAAACCATAACACCAATGTTCATTTTTGTTTTCGGACTCGACCCAACACACTCTTCTTCTTCTTCTCCTCCTACTTCTACTTCCTTTTCTTCATCACTTTGATTTGATTCAACCGCAGTGAGATGACTCTCCATAGTTCTCCTCTTGTACCTGAGCCAAGCGGCTTGTATAAAGCAAGCAGCCCAATTCCTCCAATGATGAGAGTAGAATCTAAAAGTATGTTGAAGCTTCTTGCTGTGTAGCCTCCTAAACTGATTAGCAACAAACTTCAAATCTTCAGCTCGAAGAGCGAATGCTTCTACTTCAACCGTGGCCTTAACTGTTCTAGTAGAAGACGGTAAGTTCAAGGTTGATTTTGGAAGCAAAGCCCAAGAAAGAAGCTCTTCGCCGCAGAAATCACCAGGTCTTAGTATAATTGAGTTGAAGAAACCGGTTCTGCCTCCATTGGTTGTGGAACTCTCGAGTCTTCCCCTGATGATAAAGAGCATCTCTGTGATTAACTCACCTTCACGTACAAGGTAAGTCCCTTCTGTACACAGAGAAGAAACCAGACGATCGCATATTGCATCAAGCAGCTGATCATCCATTTGAGAGAAAAATGGAACCTGCATGATTCAGAGAAACACATTTTTGGAGTTACTAGAGTAGTAATAACACTTATGAGAGAAACTAGGCCTGCCGAACTGAACCGGAATGTTGGGTTTTCGGTTCATGTTGGTTAGGAGGTTTGCTTCGATTCAGCAATTTAAGAAAAAGTGGTTTTTGGTTAGCTAATCTGATAGTTCGGTTTTCTAAAAAATAAGAAATGAAGCAAACTATACCAATTTTAACAAAAATTCTGAACCGAACTAACCAAAATCTGAACCGAAATAACCGAACTTAACCGAAATTTTTCGATTTTGAACCAATTTAAACTGAATTCAAAAGCTTTGGTTAAGTTTGGTATAGGTTTTTGAAACCGAACTAATCGAAAACCAAACTTTTTAGGTTCAATTCAGTGAGATTTTGGCTGAACCAAACTAATCGAATTCCGAACTAACCATCCGAAAAACCCCCAACTAACTGAACCTGCAGGCCTAAGAGCAACTATTGCAGCTAGTTTCCAAAAATAAAACCAGGCCAAACTCTGGACTGTAAAGTTAAACCAATTGTAATGAAAAAAAAAGCTTACTCTTCTAACAAGGTCTAAGCATAGGTGACGTTGAATGTCACGGCGAAGATCAGTGGGTAAACTTTGTAGGAGAATCTCTTCGTCCACTCCCTTTGTCGCAAGCCACTTATACTGCTCATATCTCCTCACACGGTTTCTCAAATCTTCAGGAAGCTGTCGATGTCTCATCCACTCCTCAGTGTCTCTCTTCTTCAGTCTCCATTCCTCAAGCCGTACAGTCAAAGATTGCAAATATGTCTAACAAACAAATCAAGAAACATAACATTTAAGAGTTAGAGACTTGTTCAACCATGCTAGTGGAAGTCAAGAATCCATACCTGCATGTTCCCAATGAGATGAGCAAAGAGGACAAGACCAAAGATTGCAATAAGCACAGCAAACGTGGTTTCACCAATGAACGTGCTCGTGGACAAGTTCTGTCCATAAGAGCTGAGATACGATAATAAAACATCAGAACTTGTAACAGAATATTGACATGTAAAGTTTTGATGATTTTACCTAAGCTGTTGCAGTCCCCACCACAAACAGTAGAAATACCTCTCGCTAAAGTTCGAAGACACAACCTTCTTAGTGATTGCATTCTCGAACATCCCATACTTGAACTCCCCCTTCCGTGCATCGCAGAGTTTAAACACTTGTGTAACATTAGCCCATTGTAGCTGCCTAGTGTCATAGAGTGAATCACAATCTAGGTAATATAGATAACAACTGACTCCATCGGATTCTTTATTGCATCTTGATTTCCAGCATGATGTGTATCTATCAAATGATAATATATACCAAGCCGCACCAAGCACCTGCGCCAAAACATTTTTTTTAAATGATAATAATATAATATATAATCACCCGTGTTCTAAAATCGGTCTAGGCCGGGTCAGCAAATCGGACCTAAACAAAACGATTTTTTTAAATTATCGGTTTAGGCGCTCAAAAAAATCGGTCTAGACGCCTGCTGAAGCAAAGGGATACATACATGACTAGCTAGCATGTATAGCAAGAGATTATAAGCAGCTCCAGCCCAAGCAGTCTTAGTAACCACACCAGTAGCTTTAACGATCTGAGAGCTCAAAGGGATGATCAGATAGAATCTAGGTATGTACTGCAAAAGCACAATCAAAGCGAGGTTGTTGTTGCTATGATCAAACCGGTAGATCCTCGTGGCCGGCATAACAAACCATATAACCAACTGAGGAAGCGGCAACGTCGCCACAAGATCAACGACGAAGTCAGACTTGAGATACCTCCACGCGATAGCTCTAGTATCCATCACGAGCTCGCCTCTGCCGAACACTCTGGTGCTCGAGTTAGGAGCGACGAAACCCGTCCTGAACTTGACGAATATGTGGAGCAGGTAGAAGAGGTCAGCGATGGTTCTGAAGAACGTGACGATGATTCTCAGGTTGGTGTCGGTTCTTGCGCAGGGGTAGTCTCTGTTTCCGCCGATGGCTGGGACGAAGAAGTATAGAGGGTCGATGAAGAGAGCGAGCATGCAGGAGAGGATGAAGAGCCAGTTCCATTTCAAGACGATCTCGCTTCCTGGATCGAGAATGGTCTTGTACCATGGGAGTTTAGAGGAGTTGTTGGACTTGTTGTTGTCAGTGTATCTAGTGATTCTATTGGCGGACAAGAGGTTATCAGGAGGTAAAGAGAGTTTGTATGTTTTGGACATTGGATCATTCACTGGCCTATTGCTTCCTTTACCATAGAACGTGCAAAAAAATTAATCAAATGGGGGTTTTGTTTATAAGCAAACAACATGTTTTTTGATCTGGAAACTAAACCCTAAATAGTGATTAGGTATAATAAAAAGAGAACTCCACTTGTGTGTATTATCAAAAAAAAAAAGACAAGAGAAAGCTTATATGGGCAAAATAAACTTACATAAGAAGTCCTTCTTCGACTCCATTACAAGAAGAAGAAGAAGAAGCTGAAGATCGAGAGAAAGAAACGTTTTTTTGATTCAAATGAAGTTAAAGAAAGACAAGTTTTATTTTCTTCTTACAAAACGCTTTCATTGCCACTCTCTCTCTCTCTCTCTCTCTCTAAAAAAAATTGAGGAAGCTCGTTGATTCGTCCTTGGGAGGATTGAAAGGAGGGAATAACAGAGTGAGAGGACGAGTCAGAGAGTGTATATTTGTTTTCTTTTTGTCGGAATATTTGCCTCATCGATGTAAGAAGACGAGAAAGTCAACATGTTTGACCAAGTGAGTTTAACTAAGCTAATCAGAGTCATTTGTAGTGTAATTGATTTTGATGTGTACTTTCGTAATAAAACACTTTAATAGCCTTGTTTGTTAATTCTAATAAGTCTTTAATAGCCTTGTTGTTAGATTTCAATTTTGATATCGACATAACTGATCATGTTGACAAGCCTCAAGTGAATTACAGATAAATCATCATGTTGACACAGAAGCATGAACATGTTCAAAAGTGATATACTGGAACGACAGCCTCAAGTAAACTTTTATCATTATTTCAATTGAAGAAGTCTCATGTGGCTACCCCAACTGAATCTTAAACAGAGGAAAGATGGAGAACTTTGCCAAGTAGTAGTTTGCTTTACTAGTGAGAGCTAATTGGATTCTCTACAAAGTAGTTAAGCCAAGAAGAAAACTAACAGAGAAGCTGAGAGACATGACATGAGGATGAAGAGCAAGGAGGTTACAGCTACATGGATCATGATAAGAGGTTACAGTTATATGATATAACTCCTGCAGCAAATAATAAGCTTCCAAGATTGCATAACGACTTCATGGGAACGGGAAAAAAAAAAAATTCCGTTAATATTTACACACAATAAGAAAAAAAAAGAAGAAACAGACTTTCAATCTGTAAATGTTATCTTCACTTCTCTAAGATTGTTGATCCGAAATATACAATTAGGAAACCGACCTTTTCTAACACATAGGATCAAGAGCTTCCAAACACCGGTCATCGCCATCATCATAAATCAACTTAGCGTCTAGTCCAGTTCATTATAAATTCCTCATCACATCCTACAAGTGTTAAAAAAAACCCAACAAACTTTCAACAAACACGTATGAAGCTTTTTAACATTCATTGTAAAGGACTAGAGAGACTTACGAGTAGGAACAATGGGAGTAAGGTCGATTTTAATCTTAAGTGCGTCGATATAAGCAAGAACATCTTCGTTTCCAGATGCCATAAAGACTCTCAAAACTCTCTCATTCAATTTCCCAGCTTTCAATATCCCCTAAAAACAATCAATTAGAAACTCACCATCTACTAAAACTGTTTGATAGCTAAAACTCCATGATTACTAACCAATCATTACACATCAAAATAAGTATTCTGAGCCTAAAGCTTTAAACTTTACAGTGAATTCGAAAAACCCAGAACGCACAACTGATCAAAAAAGGAGAATTGAGATGAAGGGTCTTTCTTTTTTTTTTTTGCATACCTCGAAGAGATCAAGGACGATGTGATCAGGAAGGTGCGATAGATCGTTGATGCGTGAGATGTTTAACACGGCGGCCTTGACGGTGAGGGAGAGCAGTGACGGAGGAGGAGGGTTTCTCATTCAATCAAGTCGAGAGAGAGAGAAAGAGAGAGAAGGGTTTGTTCCACACGAAACCTGCAAGTCTCCCCGTCTTTGATACGTTCTGTCTCTTTCGTCCTCTCTTACAGAATCGTTTACTTCTGTTTTTCCGCGTTCATAAGCGTTTGGGTCGCAGCGTTTTTAGAAAGTGTTTGGGTATCTATGCAACCGGGCTTTTAGCTAACGATGGGCCGAGATTAATATAAAACAAATACTTGTTTTGTTAAATGGCTTATGAGTTGCACTCTCAAGCCCATTATGAGCTGATCTAAATCAGCCGACCGTAGAGTTGAAACAAAAGTAGAAAGAAATCCCGTAGACTATATCTGAGAAATGATTTTAACACATGTTTTCTCTACAATCATTCTCACAAAAATAATATGATATAGCTATTAAAATTAATGACATATCTTATAGATTAATATGACATGGACAATTATATTTAATGTTAATTTATATTTTTGTTAAACTTTTTAAAATATGGTAATAATTCATATATACTTTTTAAAATATGGTAATAACTCATATATTACATTTATTTTCGATTTATATTTTTGGACTTTTTTAAAATATGGTAATAACTCATAAATCATCATTAAAATAAATATATTCAATTATGTATTTCAAATTTCGAAATATCATTTAAATTCAAAATATTTCAAAAATATATACATATTTTTAGAAAATTAGAAAATTAAATATAATTTATATTTATCTGTTAAAAATATTTTAAATTTTTTTTACTGCACATGGTGCAGGAAAACACCTAGTCAGAGAATATTTGTATGTTTATAGATTTTGTATACTTCTGAGGTGCTATGCATACTCAATTGTTAGTAAACTCAATGTAAGGATTAAAGCGTTAATTTAAAAATATTTTATACGCTAGAAAATTGGTCAGTAACAAGTTAAGTATAAAACCGGTTAAGTAAGATGTAGTGGAAACAACTCTGTATGAGATTTTGACCTAGGTGAATGTGTAGATGTCAGTACATTTACGTTAGTGTTCAAGTTCTTAACAAAATATGAAGGCTTCATTTGAATGGTATCACAAAGTTTTCGGATGTTTTGCTTAAAGGACATTATAATATTTTACAACTTTATGATCGTATAGTTTTTATTTAGATGGACAGTTAAGTAAGGGTCTGGAATTTATTAGCAAAACAATAAATGTTATCTGTATAGCACATGGGGATTCTTTTCCTCTTTATCAGGTTCAATGTCTCATTAAAATATACTGCATCTCCTATGTATATGTGTATAGTGGCATTTTAATATTGTTTCGTGAGAAAGGTGTCCAGTGCAGAAAATTTTCAACAATTGTCTCATCTCTTAAATTCAAATTTAGGTGGAATTGTTAAAGAATTTACAACCATGCAATGACAAATTAGTGGTTACAAGAGTGTCGGAGATTTAACCCGAAAAGTTCAATGTCCCGTTGATCCCACCACCTAAGATGTTTGTCATTATTTTCACATTAAAAGTATCACTCAAAATAAAAACAATGAGCTGATATGTGTTTTTTGTATGCTCTTGTGTATGACAGTAGTATACCACTTTTATTATGTTGTGGCTGATGAGTTATTAGTTATTACCTCGTCGTTGTTCGTTACTCACAAATTCTACATATATTATATGATTTAACTTGTTCATATATTAAATATTTTATTTTTATGTAGATTTATTCAACCTGTTTCATGTAGATGAGCTTAATCGCTTTCTTTTGGAGTATTACTAGAGTATTAATACACATGTTTAAAAGTGTCCAAGCTTTGTTCCACATGCTAACATTACGATTTTGACATCTTTAGCATATGCAGTACGGTGTTAGCAATCCTGTGACTTTTACTACAGTCCATCTTTCGGGTTCAAGTTCCACCTAGTCAGCTTTTTAATAAAACAACGTGAGAAATAAAATAAAGAAAAAGCAATACTCTTTGGTCAAAAATAAAAATAATACTCTGATGCTTTTTCAATTGAGGATTTGCATCATTCATCGAATTTTAATTATTTATTAATTTAATAGAAAGAATTAGAAATTTTTACAAAAGTAAGTAATGTCAACGTGTCGGATTGTGCAAACCAGCTTATTAAGAAAAAAAGGGCCAATTCCGATAACTTGTATGTTTGTCTAATACCATGATTTTTATCAATGTTTTCAAAACAGTTACTTCTTTGTGGTTCTACAAAATAAATCTATGTAAATTTGGTTTTAGTTTACATATAAATTTTTGTAGTTATGATGTATTATAAGTTTTTAATGTAGGAACGTGTAACACAAGAGCCGAATGGGTAAGTATCATGTTTGGCTAAAATTTAAATTTGTCATGTAAACCATAATTTACAACACTTCATGTAGTTGTTATGTCAGTAACCTTGTTCTCTAGATCAATATTGGAGCAGGTGACCCCGAAAGAAAACATATAAAACCAAAATCTAGAGGCAGCAAAATGTATATTTCATCAATAAAACAATAGAAAGTTTTAACTTTATACTATTATTTACATCTTCTGGAAATAACCTTTTACGTGTTTTCTTCCATCAACTTATTATTATTATTGGTCTCCTGATCAGTTTCTTACTTTTATAAAAGATTTTGAAATATTTAAATAATTAGGTAGAGTTTTGAAGGTTAAGGATATGTAGTGAGACGTCAAAAGCGAGTGGACTTTTCTAACTATAACTTTTAAGACTATCGCAGAAACATTGAGCACCAGAACTTTTAGTGTCTAACATCTATATTTATAAAAATGCAAAAACAAATAATACTACTTAGAATTTTGTTTAATAAATAATTTATTTAAATTTCATAAGGTGTATTTTAGAGATAACCTTGACTTTTTATATTCAGAATCTTTAAAAGGCCAAATCGAAAAATAACCTTGATCACATCATCTATATCACACACAAAAAACACATCATCTATATCAAATTGCATAATCAGGCCATGCAATAGAATTTGAAATAGTGATTCCGCCAAATAAATTTGTAATATATGAAACTTACTATACCGCAAACAATCTAAAATTTATACAGATTTTCTTGAATTAGATAAGATAGAGTTCAATCAATCTATGTTGACATAAATCTGTTTTAAACTATGAAATTTATAATATCTTAATAGTTAATACCTATATATATAATATCATGATGTCAATATATATATATATATATATATATATATATATATATATATATATATGTACATAATCACAACCATACAAATAAAAAGTCAATGTATACAACAATCAAAGTACAAATGTGATTATCTCAATTATGTCACGGATAGTACGTATTTTATTTTTAATTTTGTGGGGAAATATCAAATATGTTCTTTTTTTAACAAAAAAATATCAAATATCTACTGGATAATAAAAGTATAAACTCATCGAAGGCGCATAAGACAAGATTTCACTTCGAGTCACATAACAGAAAGGCATCGAACCTTCTAATAATGCTGATTTCTTGTTTCGTCCCTGATCTCTCTCCTTTTCAGTAAAGTTAAAAAAGTTAATCCACTGCCCAAAAAGTAATGCCAATATTGTAGTACCACACTATATTTCTAGACTTCTAGTATCTAGCAGCCTGTTGAGAGTTTCGTGTGAACATTTTGAAACAGGGTTTTGTGTGAAGAACATAACAATTGAGAAAAGTGAACTGTTCTCTTCTGGTTTGACTTAATAAGCTGGCCCCACTAAATCTCGATAAACAGACTTGCTCTGCTTCTGGCTCCGTGTCCTCTTGTCCTATCCTATGTTTCGTTCTCCAACTTTCCATTTTCTTACCTTTTACAAAACTTTTTTTTTCCGTCTAATTTTAATATAAAAGGCCGAAGCCCAAGTACGACCAAACATAAAATATAAACGAACCCAAGGCCCAAACCGAGAAAGACCCATACATGAAAACCCGGGTCCAAATAAAGCCACCCGACAAACACGAGCCGGGTTTTGTTACACGCGAAGAGACACGTGTTAAACGCTCAACACCGAGGTTAACACGCGTCATGAAACTGTTCACTTCCATCGTTTTCCAAGTCTTCGCCGGAATTTGACGGCGCCTCCCGAAAATAAACGGCGATCCCTCCTCCATCGGAGATTCTTCCACAGAGAGTCTTCAACGCTCCGAATCTCCAAGTCATCACTCGGGATTAAATCCCGAACCTATAACCTTCGTCTTCCTCGCCGTAGCATCGTTTGTGGAGAGCTTCATCGCCTGTGGAGATCTCATCCCAAGCTAGCCACGCCGTCAGACTGAAAACAGAGACACCACCTCATCACACCACACGAACCAAGTCAGAGCTCCCTCCAACAAAACTCTTAAGCCGGCGACGTGGATCTAAAAGAACCTCCACTCTCCGGGGTCAAAAGTCAGCGACGAAGGTGCTGTGTAAACTACCCTCTCCCGGAGTCAACAAATCCATCTAGTAACCGAGAGAAAAAGGAACCTCCGATCTCTCTTTCATACTAGAGGAAACGGTCAAAACCACACGATCTCCCACACTCTCAAAACTATCTCTAACCTCTTAAAAGAAGAAGAGAAAACGAGAGAGAAGTCTCTCTCTAGGAAAGAATGAGAGAGAAAGCTTTTTCCTTTTTCAATTTCTAATCACTTTTTACAAAACTATTTCACATACAAAGTAACAAAAATATTGCGGTTCACAAATAGATGTTTTCGTTGCTAAAGACGAAGAAAGGTATTGAGTTCAGTGATCACGAGCAAGTAGAACCGTAGAAGTATTGCTAGTTCGTTTTAGCTTAATGACAAAAAAAGGAATTATCCTCATTCACTACAACGTACTTTTTTTCTCAAAATTGGAAAAGTAAAAGACTAAATTTTTATCCATCCGATCCGCTCGTATTTTTTTATTTTTTAGATCCGCTCGTATTACTTGAGCCATACCCTAGTTAAATAACACCACAATACGAAAGCAGGTTAAAATTATATAATATTTTATGAAAATTAAAATGCATAAAATTTAAGGAAGTTTTTTTTTTTTGAACTTTAAATTTAAGGAAGTTCCATCTTGAAATGATAGTAATAGATTGGGATTTGGTTAGTCTAGCTCAAAATTAGGAGTCATGTTACGTTGATGATATTTTCAAATATATTTGTTAATTTGTATGTGCAGACAAGTGATGAACTGTTAAATTAGAAAGTAACAAAATTTATTTTATTTTTTTAAACAAATTTCATTGAGGACAAAATTTATTTTATCTGCTGTCATCCTATATCAAAATCTTGTAGAAAGTAATGGTGGTATTCTTTGTCTTGTTGATTTAAATGAGGGATCATGGGATTTGGTGAGATCAGAATATGTTATTCATGGAAAACCTATTATTCAATTCGCTCATTCTCTGATTTGTTTCTTCTCTTAAACTAATCTTTGATTTGACTTTACATGTCTTGAGGTTAAACCAGATCCAATCCTATTAACTATTTTATTTATTACTACTAAAGTTTCGGAAAACCTGCAGATTCAAGATGCACACCCTTCCTTGGTGTAACTGTTAAATCTTAAATGACAAATTAATTTCTTCTGTCACCATCAATGGTCCAACCTGTAACTCTCTCATTCATCACTCTCTTTAGAAACCAAACCTCAGAAGAAACAGAGAAACTCCTCTCTCTCTCTCTTTGTCCTAGAGCTTCCATGTCTGAAACCAACAACAAAGCTTAACTCTTTTGTAAGTAAGTAACCAACCCTCTTCTTGATTATTTTTTCTTACAAATTTTCTCGGGAAAAAATATGATCAAGACAACTCAGAATCTCCTCTCTCCTTCACCACTTCCACGTTCCAACACAAACTTCGATCTAAACAGCAAGATCAGTCCGAGCATTCTCCTTATAATCATAATCCTCTCCATCATCTTCTTCATCTCCGGCCTCCTCCATCTCTTAGTTAGATTCCTCCTCACACCATCGAGCCGTGACAGCGAAGATTACTTCGACAACGTCACTGCTCTTCAAGGCCAGCTTCAGCAGCTTTTCCACCTCCACGACTCCGGAGTCGACCAATCCTTCATCGACACGTTACCTGTTTTCCACTACAAGTCCATCGTCGGTCTCAAGAACTACCCTTTCGACTGCGCCGTGTGTCTCTGCGAGTTCGAGACAGAGGACAAGCTCAGGCTTTTGCCTGAATGCAGCCACGCGTTTCACGTTGATTGTATCGACACGTGGCTGCTCTCTCACTCGACTTGTCCCTTGTGCAGATCGAGTCTCCTCTCTGATCTCTCTCCTCAGCGAGATCACCGTCCCTCGTTTCTCCTCGTACTTGAATCCGCTAGTGGTCATAGCTCGAGAGAGATTGCTTGTGTGGCTGCGAATGATGCTGATGATGTACATACTAATAATGCTCTTTCACGGTCCAGTTCTCGACTGGGGTTTGTCGGAAACAATGATCTTGGACCGACCCGGTTGGACTCGGGTCGTGGAGACCAATATCAAGATGGTGAGTTGAGTGGTTCGGTTGAGAAGGTTGTTCCTTTTGCAGTTAAGCTAGGGAAGTTTAGGAACATTGATTTTGAAGAAGGAAGTAATAGCAATAATAATATTGGTAATAGTAGCAGTTTAGGTGATAGGAGATGTTTTTCAATGGGGTCATATGAGTATATAATGGATGAAGAAACTGCACTTAAGGTTCATGTTTCAACCAAGAAAGTACCAAGCAAGAACCGTCCCTTGCCCGGTCACAGGATGGCTATGTCTGAATGCGGGTTTGATCCATCAGGGAGATTTAAATTCAGTGGGAGCGGGTCGATGAGGATCGTGGAAGAGGCCACAGAGAAGAATGTAGCTGGAAGGGAGAGCTTTTCGGTGTCGAAAATTTGGCTGAGGGGTAAGAAGGAGAAGCATAGTAAAGTTCAAGGCAAAGAGGAGGGTTCATTGGTTTCATCAGCTTCAGGTAGATCATTCTCTTTCGGGTTATCGAACCAGGATGCGAAAAATGAAAGCGAAGAAGAGAATCAAAAGGGCGAAGATGCGTCATCTTTGGAGGTGAAAACACCATCTTTTGCTAGGAGGACTATGCTTTGGCTTGCAGGGAGACAAAACAAGGTTGTTCATTCTTCTTCTTCTACATCTAATGTCTAGTTTCTATATACATATTTATTTTCAAGTTTTAGTTATTTTTCAGTTGTTACTTTTGTGTTAGTCCCCATAAGTGGAAAACCAAATGCATCATTGTAGAAACTTGATGTTGAGATATATTGTTAGACATAGTTTGATAACATTTTGGTGCGTCATACTTTGCAAATCCTTTTCAGTTCTTAAATATATGGACCAGACAATTAATAGTCGATTTAAGCTTTCCATCTAACCAGAAAATAACTCAACTAATATAATGAGTGGTTGAATTAGAGATTGAAAATAAATTGCCGAAGATTCAACAATCTTAGGTATGTTTGTTGAAAAAACCTTATGTAACTATAGCGTTCAACTTTTAGATGATGACTATTTCTAAATGTATAACGGAAAGTACAAGTTTTCTTTTCAACAATAAAACAGATACTCATGTAATTTTCAATTGTGATACAAACCATAATTCTAATTCCTGGAGGAACGAATTTATCTTTGTTATTTGGTTTCTTCTGTAGCATTAGATAAGAAGTAGGTGTGGTGGTAAGACAGTTGCATTGAATTGAGGCAATTCTTCATACGACAAAAGAGTGCCATCTTGATTCTTGTGCGATATGTTATACTACTACTATATAAAATGTGTATGTGTGTATCTGGCTAAAGTTTTGCATTAATTGGTGAATTAATAACGGGCAAGGAAGCAGTTGGCTTGCATGCCCACTAGTCATTTGGTCTTTATTGCGCAGTAACATACATAGTATAGTTTTATAACGTTAAAAGCATCGGATTATGTGCAAATTAGTTCAACTCTGAAAAAAGAAAAATATATATAGGTTTAAAAGTAACCACATGTATGCAGGGGCGGACCCACTTGAAGCACTATGGTGTCACTTGACACCACAAATAACTATAAAAATTCGTTTTATAAGCTCTAGCGTGTGATGGAATGTGGCATATTTGGTTGTAAAAGGTGCTACTGAACCCCCAAACACGGGTTCGACTCCTAGTAAGTACCCTTTTGTTATTCTTTTGACCCCACTAAAATTTTTTCTTGGGACCGCCGTTGCATGTATGCGATATACATATTTTGTGACATCATATTGTCTTTACATGTTTCCAGATAGTTTGAGTTACCTTTTGTCCTAATGTTTGATTAAACTTAAAAGTCAATTCGCTAATTATCTACTTGATAATATCCTGCTAAGAATACATGTGGTTTGAGTGCGATAAAACGTCAATCAGGTTAAGTTCTGCGTACGGGAAAGCGAGATGCTGCGTTGGTGTCTCTCTTTTCGTGTGTGTAGACAATGGACATGTTCAGTTGGACTGGTTAACAAGGGTCCAACACATAGAAGTCCAATGAATGCATAACTGGGCTTCTGGGCCTAACAAGTAATAAACATGTTTCAATTAATTTGTTTCTGATTCTCTCTAGTGAAAATGTTAGCAAGCGAGCTGTTATTGAACTCTTACATTTGGATTTCCTTATAAATATGTGTTCATTGTCTATGCGAAGACATAACGGAAAAATCCAGCTTTTGTTCGTTTTAACAACCTAACGTATAAAAAATTTTATAAAAAAGAAAAAAGAAATTTGAACCAAGCAAAATTGAAAATTTAACTGACTCATATGCAATGGATACATGTATATCTATAGAAAAACAAAAGCCAACGTGAAGAACAAAAGCCAACGTGAAGAAAACAAAAGCCAACGTGAAGAAAAGCCAACGTAAATTTGCTTGTGTATGTATTGATTTGGCTGGCTGAAAACAAAAGCCAACGTGAAGAATCAAATGATATTAACATTCTTAGCAAAAAAAAAAACGTGAAGAATCAGGGAATAGAAACATCAAATGATAGTGGAAGAACAGTGGCCTAGTGGTCAAGATTTAAAGGCTTCTACACCTAAGTTTGGGGTTCGAATCCCAGGCGACGCAATTTCTACACCAAGAAGTCTGGGTTTCAATTCTCGGAGAAGGCGAATTATGCAGAATATTGGAGACAAGTCTTACAAGGGATCTTCAGCATGGCGCAAGGAATACCGTCAGGAATAGATCTCATAGGGCGGTTCAAGGTGATGCAGTCAGACATGAATTCTCATAAGGCAGGTAGAATGGTCAGCTGTAATATCGTCTATGTAATATTTCTCGTTGTTTCTAATAGCATAATAAACCCGACAAAAAAAACAAGAAACATCAAATGATATAATAACAGTAAATGAAATGCAAATGAATGACAATTATACATACACAAGCAAATAAATGCATGCTAACAAAAAGTTTCTAAAAGGACAAATTTCTAAAATCACACTTTTTAAATTTTTATCACAAAAATAACACTCAAAAAATAAAATGACCAAAATAGGACCTTTTTGTTTTGAAAATTTTATTTTTTATTTTTTATTTTTAAAAATTTGAATACATTCCTAAAATTCCACTCCTTAACTCTAAACTCTAAGTCTTAGATTAATTAACCCAAGGGTTATAAATGCATATTTACCCTTCAATAAAACTTTTTTTGGTCATTTTCTTCCTTGTCATGCTATTTTGTGATAAAAACTTGGTTTAGTACTATTTTTTCTTTTTAACAATCTTTCTAAAATCAACATTTAGTAAATGGAAACTTCACGATGAGCCTGTATAATTTTTCTTATGTACAATACGGCTTACAATCAAATTCTCTTCATCTCCGGTCGCCAGACAGTTTAAGTGTGCAAATATTAGACGGTCAAAGTCCCAACGACCAAGAATGATCCCATCGGATCATGTTCTCATAAATAATCTCCGACAAGAAAAAATAACCATTTACCGTTCAATTCCAGCCTCAGCAGCATCAACAATAGTCCTCATAAAAGTCACTTGCGTATGAAGCGAAACAATGGTATCTAAGGTTTCATGTATCAATAAGACTTCATTGCTCATAATCTGTCCACGGGGACAACATTTCTTAATCATTGAGTGTTTCTCTTGACGAGCTTCTTAGCTTTTGCTGCAACCTCTTCGCTCGCTGATCTTGATTTCCTCCTCGTCAAGATCTTCTTGCTTCTTCTCAAGATCTTTCTATGACCCACAGCCTTACGCAGCTTCTTTAGTATGTTGTTTTTTTTTGTCAACTTTAGTATGTTGTTTAAAATGTTACACTATGATGTTTCAAAATTTTGTTTATTTTTTATTTAAAACAACAAATTTTATTAATTAACAAAGGGAATACATATGGTAATTTGAAAAAAACAATGTACTGAAAATAAGCCCCCGAACCAATGTTGAAGCAAGTTGAGAAACCGTAGATATTCGTGATACTGAAGTGATACAACCGTACTGCGAATCTGTTTGTAATTATGCTGATCATGTGCATTTTATGAATTTCGTTTCGAGGTAACGAGGTTAGTTTCTCCTTCCTTTTTTTGCAATCGGTTAACTATTACAATGAATGCAATGCATATATATGTTCACATCCAGGGACGAATGTAGGTTGTTAGATATCAGGCAGGACTCGTGTACCCATAATAGTTTTGATATCCAAAATTTAGCATAAGGAATCTAATTATACTTTTTTAAAATCTGGTGACCAAGTCTAAAATCTGGTGACCCACCATATCAATTCACATTCAACTCCAGATTTTCTTCACTTTTATGTTCATACCATTAATGCCTCCGTTAAAATATATATATTTGGATTCGCCTCTGCTCACATCTTTGATTTAGCATATGATTACTATCTGACAAATCGTTGACCAAAAAAGAGTACTATATGACAAGTTTATTAATCAATCAGTGCAGTCACCACATTGGCATTATGGCAAAAGATATCCAGGCAAATACAGGCATTAAAAAAACAGAGGATGAAAAAGGCATATTTAAGCAATCATATTATTTAACTCTAAATTTTGATTTTTAAAGTTTCATTACTAAAAACATACTAATACCTAAAAAAAAGTTTACCTCACGTTTGAGATTTAAATGTTAAAGAATGTAAAATATTATAAGTTTTGGTTCTTCATAATTTCTGTAGATTAAGTCCTGCATCCATTTTTATATACTTACGCCAGCTAATCCGTCCATCATAACCCATAGGTTATATATCAAAGACAGCGGATTTTTAATACAATTTTCTAGTTAACGAGCTTGAACAGAATTCAAAGCTGACAACTGTAACAGATTCTGAATTTTAAGTCACATAAATAAATACTCTCTCTGTCTCATTTTATGTGATGTTTTAGATTATTACACATAGATTAAGAAAACACATATTTTTATGTAGTATATCTTGGTAACATAAAAATACATTAAATAAAACTAGTTTAACCAATAATAAAAAAGTACAGTATTTTATAATTGGTCATAAAATTCAAATCATATTAAATTCTACCTAGATTAGTGAGAACATCACTTAAAATGAGACAAAATAAAAATCCTAAAACACCACTTAAAATGGGACGGAGGGAGTAATTTATTAGTGAGTGATTAATGATATCGATCAATAGTTTTACATAGTTGGGACTAATTAAGGATCTGATAATAGTTACATACATAAAAAGAAATTTTCAAAAATATATGCTGTACATAATTGTTGAACATGAATGTCACACATGGATGACAATGAAACTGATAGATGTACAGTCAGTACATAATTTAATTTGCCGTTCTATAAAAAAATATAATTTGCTCTCCAACAAGTTATGGATCGCCTGGTAATGCGCGAATTCTTATCTAAATAATGGATATCCGTAGTTCAGGGGAATTTTTCCACAATCATTCTCTTAACTCTCTGCATCCACCATCCCATGTCTTCACCATCTATATCTGATTCTGATTCAGATTCTAATTCATTTGACTAATATTGTCGTTACCCAAATATTTATGAAAATGTTCCGTGTCCTTAATATTCCTTTGCATATAAATATCATATTCAAAAATCAAAATATTGAAGGACGGCTCTAGTTTTACATTCATAAACCGGGTTACTATTAGATGTTGAAGTACATAAACCTGGTTGACTTTTGTGGTTTTAGTACATAAACCAGGTTATCGGAGATTATTATCTATTATGCATCGTTTAAAGTTTACTTTTAAACTAAAAATCTTTATCTGGATACCAAGGTCATAAAAAGTTTGCTTTTGGGCTAAAAATCATTTTCGTTGTCGTTGGCAGAAGTTTCAGAAGTTCCAGTGAATACAGTCGAATCTTGATTTTGCTGAGACTTAAGTCGTGCCCTCCTGAGTTCTAGTGTTGTTATGGGAGGGGCTTGAACTGTTAGCCTCGGTCTAAGGACATATATGTGCCTCTTCACTCAACATTTCCCCGGGAAAGAAATAAAGTTACCGGTTGATAGCTAAAAAACGCGTAAAATTTATAATACACCAGTATTGGGTACCATTATTTGGCGAGGATCCGAGTATTTTAGATTGAGTATATTTACCGATCAACTTTTCTTTTCAATAATTTATTATTTATTATTATTTGATGTACTATTTACAATCTCCATTGTTATATCATATTCATATATACATAGGTTGGCCATGTGTCGTATCATGAGTTCATTCAATAAAGGATATGTGTGTTTGGGATTGAGTTTAAGAGTTACTGCGTGGGAAATCAGTATCAATCTCTATCAGCCATGTGAAATCATTTGAGGTCAAAAGAATTGACGAATGGTGAGTGGATTATGATACTCCACTATACGAATCTACGACACAGACACAGTATATAATAGGATAATGTAAATCAACACACATAATCTCCTTCCAATGATATGTTTGTCCCCTTAAATCAAGGGAAGACTAATACGTGGCTTCTACTCTTCCAAAGACAAAAGTAAAACATTCTCCCTCCCTAATAATTACTTAAAGAAATACTTAAATTAGTTTTTTTTTAACTTGATTTATCGGAGAAGTTAGCGATCAAAATTTGAGAAAAACGCCACTGTAATTTGTATATGGTATGTAATCATCTATATATGAATTAGTGTACTGAAACATATATGAATGTTACATGGGTCGTAGCCGAACAAACAAAGCAACATACAACGTGTTTTAAAACAAGTTTCCAGAGCACAATAACACAGTTAAAAAATCAACTATGATTCCTTGTTTTCATTGAATTTTGAGTAATTGTCACTGCAATATGTATATATACATATGATATGTATGAACTGGTGTATTGAAATATATGAATATTTTAGGCCATCAGCAATAGTGGTTTTTAGTGTGTTTCTCAAATTAAAAATAAAAAAGAAATGACAAATAGCTGTAATTTTACACTTGCCGGTTGATAATTTTTTTAAACCATTTGTCATTTGTACAATGACTACTATCTTTTAATTATTAAAATAATAGCTTGAGAGACCCACTTGACTACTAATTTATCATTTGTCATTTGTACAATGACTACTAACGTGTGGATGCTCTTATTACAATGTTCGTAGCCGAACAAACAGGTGAAACCTGTTTAAAACAAGGTTCTAGCGCAGGCCGTTATAATACAATGGGAAAACATCAATCTTTTTTTTTATTCTAATTTGGTAATCGTTGTCGATCGACATTGAAGAAGTGGGGTGTCTCATATGCAATGCGAAGCTTCTCACGTTAATGGAAGCCAAGAAATGGTTGACTTTAGGTCATTTTTGGCCGCTTCGTAGTTGGTAAATTGTGTTAGAATATCTTGGATTGAAAATAGGGACTATTCAACACTTGTAAAATGTTTTTTTCCTTTTAATTGTCAAATTCATTTTTGGATCATGATTAATTGATTATTCACAAGTTAAATTGAGTGAGATATTATTAGCTTCGATCCTTTATGTGTCAATTTAATCTTAGTTTGTTGATCTGCTACAGTTTTTTTTGTTTGTTTGTTTGTTTGTTTGTAATATTACATATTTTTATCGTCTGAGAGAAACGATCTAAGCATGTAATCAAATGTATATCTAGAAGAGAAGTCAACTACATTACACATTGGCATGACGCAGACTATATATAAATAAAGGGTTCCATGGTACAATCGGATCATGCCATGCATATAACCTTCAAATTATATATGGGCCTAGTTGAGTTATTGCTTCCATGTGCGAACTTTGTTAGTGATCAAGGCTACAGACCTTACAACCGTTTTTCTTCAGTTTTCATATTGTGAACTTCAATATGATTGCATGTGAGAAGGTTCTATATATGAGAGAAGTCGTTGCTAATACAAGTAACCATTATTTAGTTTTGATTTTTATTTCATAAAAATAGTCGTATAGCAATCAAACAATGTACGAATTTAAGATCAGGATGAAATTCAAAATCCTCCCGATTAGCTTAACAACTTTGCATATATTTTTGCTTCAATTTAATTAGGAGAAACATAAATGTCTAGTTATATGAGGTCGTAGGTCAAATTGAATTGGTATTAGTGTCGTGTTTCAGGACATTCCCCAAGTCGAGAATTTCCTCTTCTAAATAATTTAACTGTCAGTTGGACGTAGAGCCGTGCTTACCATGCATTTAAAAAGGCATTTGCCGCAGACCCCCGATTTTACGAAAGTTTTTAAGGCCCCCGATTATCAAAGTGAGTTGTATCGTAGTAGTTTTTATTTTGAGTATCAAAGCTCATTGTTATGAATTCCACATTCGGATGATTCAATTCAGTCTTGTTTCCTTATGTTTTTTTTTTGTTTTTTTTGGTTGAATTCAAGTTTTTATGAAAAACAACCATATTTTATACAGAAAATTAATTACAAACAGAAAATAATATATGAATCTAAAATAAATAAAAAGTAATCAGTTTAATCTTTTGGATTTAAAAACAATTTTTCTGGGTTGATTTTTCGAAAGACTAGAAATTAAAAAAACTTAAATAATTTAAACATATTTTGACTGAATTATCGTTTTAGATCGTTTGGTGACAATCCATATTGTTGTTGTTTACTTTTCGTTCAAAGTCATCATTCTTTTAATACAATTATAATTATTTTCATTTCTTTCGTTGTTGGTTATTGTATAAAATTTATAGGCTATACTTTTATTTTCATTCTTTTATATTGTTTTAAACTATATTAAATATGTAATAAAAATTTTATTGAAGAGTCTCGGTTTTATAAAAATCACGACACTGGTTGGACGGCATATATTTGCGACGATAAAGATTGTATTTACACGTTATCGTAGTTCACATTCTGTATCCGTGAGAAGCAGACATTATTACTAGACATTTTAAATAAGTGCCTCCATTTGACACGAAATCAAACAAAACTATACTAGTATTTAAAAATTGACTCATTCGTCTACAACAATGAATATATAAAATAAATCCTCGTTGTTAGCGAGAGAATAAACAATTAAACTAGCAAAAAAAAAATTTAAACCACACATGTGAATTTCATATAAATTTGAGAATAGTTTGTAAATGCTACAAAATGTTAGCTAGCTGGGATTACTATACACTACTACTATAAGAACGTACATAAACAAATAAAGAGGGGAGAGCCAGAGAGAGAAAAAGAGCAAGAGCGAAAGAAAGAGAAAAAGATAGGAGATGGGGAATGTAGAGGATTACAAGCCGGTGATTGCCATGTTGGGACTGCAAATGTGTTATGCAGGAGTGACTCTTACCTCAGAAGCTACTTTGGTTAATGGATTAAGTCCTCGGGTTTTTATCCTATATAGGCAAGCCTTTGCAACCATTTTCATCTTCCCATTTATCCTCATCTCAAGGTACTTAAAGTCATATCCCTCTCTCTGAATATATGTAAATGAATTTGTGACTAGTTCTTGCTAATTCCTATATATGTGTGTGTTATTGTAGGGGAAGATCGAAGATATCTAATTTGGATCGAAGAAGCTTTTCTTTAATATTCATGGCCTCGCTTATAGGGTAAGTGTATACGTACACATAAGAGATTGTTTGTGCTCTATTTCTTTAGACCCCTAAGTTGATGAATCTTGGACTATTTTTCCTTGTTGTTGTTGCAGCATTACCCTGTATCAAAATCTGTATTTTGAAGGTATTTACTTAGCTTCATCGTCAATGGGAAGTGCCATGGCCAACATGATCCCTGCATTCACCTTCGTAGTCTCATTTCTCGCCGGGTATATACATAATATTACATTTATGCATCTCTCTTTATACGAAAAATTGCCAAAATTCAGGTGTAACTAATTACCGCTGATCTTTAGATACGAAAAGGTGAATTTTCGAAATATCAGAGGCTTAGCGAAGATATTAGGGACGGTAACATGTGTAGTAGGAGCCGTCTCCATGGCTCTGATTCGTGGACCAAAGATTCTCAACGCGGAATTTTCTTTACCGATAGCGAAATCGTTACTAGGAGATAGTAAGGACCAGAACCTATGGCTGTTTGGTTGTTTATTGGTGTTCGTAAGCGCTCTTTGCTGGTCTTTTTCGCTCATTATTCAGGTAAACTTCATTAAACATGAACGATCATTACTTTTTTTTTTTTGGTAACGTTTCTTGTTTTACAAGAAAGTTAAACTCTGTTTCAACAATACTCTAGGTTCCAATCTCGGCCTATTACCCAGACCACCTCTCATTATCAGCGTGGCTGTGTTTATTCAGCACGATACAATGTGCAATCATCACTTTCTTTCTCGAGAAAGACCCAAACGCTTGGATTCTCCATTCTTACTCCGAGTTAGCGACGTGTCTCTACGCTGTATGCACATAAATGACTCGGTTGAATTTTTGATTTTTTTTAAGCAGACATAAACCCTAATTTTTAAAATATGATTGTTAGGGAGTTGTAACGTCAGCGCTTTCTACTACGGTCCAAGCTTGGGTAATATCTCAAAGAGGCCCTTTGTTCTCAGCAATGTTTAGCCCTCTCGCTACTGTCATTGTCACAATCTTGGCTTCTATATTACTAAAAGAAGAGATGTACACCGGAGGGTAAAATTTAAACTTTCCTTGATATAATAGTGTGCTGCAATTCATAAACATTATATTTATTATATCTGTTTTGATTCCTTTTTCTTAGTTTAATCGGAGGATTATTTGTGATCATGGGACTTTACATGGTGCTCTGGGGTAAAGCAAAAGATGTTGATGTCATGATAATTCAAGACCAGATAGACAATAATAAGAACTCAGAAGTGAAGATTCAAATTGAAGAGCCTTCAGACACAGAAAACTGTAACAAAGATCTGGAGAAACCCCTTCTGTCATAAAACAAATCAACAGAAGAATTCCAAACACAACAACAGTTAAAACGAATTCATGATCTCTTGCTTCTTCTGTTTCTTAAATTTTGAAATATATTTGTTGTAATAAACGTAAATTTAGTTATGAATAAATATCTAAGTCTAGCTTCAATAATAACAAACTTTAATGTGATCCATCTCGTCCTAGCAATAAGCATTGAATTAACTCGTGAGCACTATCCCAAGACCACCTCTAAGATCTAAGTTTAATTTAACCGTGGAAAATATATAATTAAGGTGTAAAATGGTGCCAGCTTAATGTTCAGAAAAAAAAAAAATGGTGCCAGCTGATAGAAACGTTAGAAGATGCCATAATATAATAATGGTGCCAACTTAGAACACCCTGCGTTGAAAAATAGCGACGCAGTTTATTTTGGGTGCTGGTTACTACTCTCCCTCTTTCCTCTGTATCACAATAAGGAAATTTTAAGGTTTTTGCACATCCATCAAGGAATTACATATTTTTATTCAATATTTCTAGTTTGTCTAAAAATATCAATAGCTACAGTTAATTTAACCAATAAAAATTCATACTGAAAAATACAAATGGTCAAAATATCAAATTATATTCTATTTTACATAGAAATATAAGTATAGTTAGTTCACTAATTCATGATCAACTATATAATAAATTAATATAATAATTTTTCGTTGCAAAAAATCACTTCTCAAATAATAGTATAGATTTGTATTTTCTAAACATAATCTTATAGCAATCAAGCAATGTATATTTGACTTTAAGATCAGGCTGAAATTCAAAATCCACTATACCAGATTAGATTAATAATAACTTTACACATTTTTTTGTTTCAAGTTAATTAGGAGAAACACAAATTGAAAGCTATATTAGGTAATAGGTAAAATTGAATTGATATTATTATATCGTTCTTCAGTTAATTCACCAAATTTAACAAGACGAGGTTGGGAAGAATTATACTTCATTGATCTTCTAAATAGTGTTTAAATGTTATCTTAGTTCATATTTTAGATTCGTAGAAGCAGATATTATTCTTAGACAGTACTAAATAAGTGCCTGCATTTTGCACGACTTCAACAATTGATCAAACAAAAAATATAATTAACAAAAAGATAGTGATAACTCATGGACTCATTCGTATACGATGATGAATATATAAAATATGTCGTCGTTTCTAACAAGAGGATAAAGAATGAAACTGACAAAAAACATATTAATTTTCTAAAATATACTACTGTTCACAACATAAACATATAACAGAGAGAGAGAGAGAGAGAGAGAGAGAGAGAGAGAGAGAGAGAGAGAGAGAGAGAGAGAGAGATGGGGAATGTAGAAGAGTACAAGCCGGTAATGGCGATGATGGGGTTGCAACTGTGTTACGCAGGAGTGACTCTTTCTGCAAGAGCTACTCTGGTTAATGGAACAAGCCCTCGGGTCTTTATCCTCTACAGGCAAGTCTTTGCAACCATCTTCATCTTCCCATTTCTCTACTTCTCAAGGTAATTAAAGTCATATCCCTCTTTCTCTCTATATATATGGATATTAATTTGTACCTAGTTCTTGCTAATTCGTGTGTGTGTGTGTGGATTGTAGGAGAAGATCAAAGATATCTTATTTGGATCTAAAGAGCTTTTCTTTAGTATCCATGGCCTCGCTTCTAGGGTAAGAGTGTATATGTATATTAGTATATATAAAAGATTTGTTCGTGCTTATTTTAAGACCTCTAAGTTTGATGAATCTTGAACTATTTTTCCTTGTTTTTTGTTGTTGTTGCAGCATTACGATGAATCAAAATCTGTATTGTGAAGGTATTTACTTAGCTTCATCGTCAACGGGAAGTGCCATGTGTAACATCATTCCTGCACTAACCTTCCTAATCTCATATTTCGCCGGGTACATACATAAATAACATTTATACATCTCCTATTATATGGAAAATTGGGGAAATAAGATTCATGTGTAACAAATTACTGCTGCTCTTTAGATACGAGACGGTGAATATCCGAAACATCAGAGGTTTAGCGAAGATATCAGGGACAGTCCTATGTGTAGTTGGAGCAATCTCCATGACTTTGCTTCGTGGACCAAAGATTCTTAACTCGGAATCTACTTTACCGTTAGAAAATTCGTTACTAGGAGATCTTACGGACCAGAACATGTGGCTGATTGGTTGTTTATGTGTGTTCGCTAGCACTCTTTGCTATTCTTTGTGGCTAACATTTCAGGTAAACTTCATTGAACTGCAAAGACTGTTACTCTTTTGGTGACGTTTCTTGCTTTACAAGAAATCTTTGTTTCAACATACCCTAGGTTCCAGTCTCTGCTTATTACCCAGACCACCTCTCTTTATCAGCGTGGATGTGTTTATTCGGCACGATACAGTGTGCAGTCGTCACTTTCTTCTTTGAGAAAGACCCAAACGCTTGGATTCTCCATTCTTACTCGGAGTTAGCGACTTGTCTCTACGCTGTATGCACATATAACACATATTTCATTTCTCTTTTTAGCAGTAGAATAATCAAAATATTAACATAAACCTTAATATTGAAATGCGATTGTTAGGGAGTTGTATCGTCAGCGCTTGCTTTTACGGTCCAAGCATGGGTTATATCTAAGAGAGGCCCTTTGTTCTCAGCAATGTTTAACCCTCTATGTACAGTCATTGTCACAATCTTGGCTTCTCTGATCCTTCAAGAAGAGATGTTCACCGGAAGGTAAAGTAATATTTCTTTCATATAAGATTACTAAATACAATCTGTAAACATCAATCTTTCTATATTTTTTTAGCTTAATCGGAGGAATATTTGTAATCATGGGACTTTACATTGTGCTCTGGGGTAAAGCTGAAGATGTCATGATAAATCAAGAACAGAGAGACAATACGAATAACTCAGATGTGAAAATTCAAATCGAAGATTCTTCAAGCACATTAAACTGTAACGGAGATCTGAAGAATCCACTACTGTCCTAACAGAAATCAACAGAAGAAATCCAAATACAGCAACAATTAAACTAATTCAAGCTTTATTTCTTCTTCAGTTTCTCAAACTCTGATATATGTTTGCTCTAATAAATGTAAACTGATATATGAATACATAGTCCAAGTCTAGCTTCAATAATAACAAACTATCACCCTTTTTCATCAAAAGTTTTGTATCGTTTTTGATCAAATACCCATATACATTAATCACTTTTTATTTCTTATCATTCTTAAAGTATGTACTACTTTTCAGCCAATGACCCACGATATATAACCCATAGTATAAGTATAACACGTTTGATTGAAAAAAAAAACAAAGATTTGTTTGAAACTTTGTGAGTCTTGTTCCTGAAATATATTACTTAAGAAATGCTATAACTTTAACAAACTTTAGAACAAAAATCAAAAACTACTTCCTATCCCCCACAAACAAGGCTCTTCTTTACCAGTACCTTTCAGATACACAAAATGATGAATATGGTTTATTGTACTCGTTAGTGTCGGCAGATAAGATAACGTGACATGAGTACTTCACAGCTGGACCATCAGTACGATTACGACTGAAAAATTAAATTCCCACATCGAATCCAACGGTTACCGTACAGCTCAGGTCTTCTTTCACCTTTATACACAAGTCTCGTGGACCCAACACACCACTAAAAGCCCACTTTCTCTGCTGTCTCATAGCCTCCCCAGCTGTCCGATATTCCAATTTTATTTTATTTTAAATATTAAACGATTTTATACGACCGTAAATCCCGTAATCAACACCTTTTTGGCAGGAAATATTTGCTAAGAAGTAAGATCAAATATAATTAAGAAAATAGATTTGATTCGGTGTCCTTTTTTTCTTTGCTTGTCTTAAGAGCAAAGAATATTTAGATTTTCTTCTATTATCCTAGTAATAAACATCTCTCCCCCCAAACGAAAATAAACAACAATAACCGAGTGTAAAAATAATATAAAATAAATTTTCACCGTTATTGCCCAAGCTTGGCTTTAGTATTGTACCCGTAATAAGAAAGATACCATCTAACGAACTTCTTCAAACCGGTTTCCAAATCGGTTGTCGGTTTATACCCGAACTCTCTCCGGGCGGAGCTGATATTAGCGTGCGTGAACGGAACGTCGCCGTTTCCAGGCATCTCCACGAAGTTCCTCTTCGCCTTCACCTTGAGATGCTTCTCCAATATATCCACCAAGATGGGAACCGTAACCGGAGACGTGTTCCCCAGGTTAAAGATCCGGTACGGTGCGGCTCCACGTTTCTTCCCACCCGAACCGGTGCTTTTACCCGAGGAGTCAAGAGATCCTAAACAGCCTTTGACTATGTCGTCGATGAAAGTAAAATCCCGAGCCAAATCGACCCGGTTTTTACCCCGGTATATCGTGATCGGTTTACCTTGGAGAATATTCCGCGTGAATGAGAAGTAAGCCATGTCCGGTCTACCCCAGGGACCGTAAACCGTGAAGAATCTTAAACCGGTAATGGCAAGACCGTAAATATGATTATAAGTGTGGGTGATTTCCTCACCGGCTTTCTTGGTCGCCGCGTAAAGACTCGCGGGCTGATCTGTTCTGTCCGATTCCGAGAAAGGAGCCTTCTCGTTGAGACCGTAAACGGAACTAGACGAAGCCCACACGATCGCCGGCTGAGGGTTAGCCGCCTTGCAAGTCTCGAGGAGGTTGACCAGCCCCGCGATGTTGCTGTGAACATACGACTGAGGATTCTCCAGCGCGTATCGAACCCCGGCCTGAGCCGCGAGGTGCATCACGTGAGTGAAGGCCACCACGTCGAAGAGCTTGGAGAGGAGCTTGGCGTCGTTGAGGTCTCCCTCCACGACGAAGATCCCACGGGAGGAGAGGAGAGACATCCTCGCGCGCTTCAGGGAAGGGTCGTAGTAGTTGTTGAAGTTGTCGAGGCCCACGACGCCGTCGCCGCGTTTCCTCAGGGCGAGGGACACGTGGCTGCCGACGAAACCGGTGGCGCCGGTGACGAGGACGGAGATGCCGCCGGAGCGGTGGATCTGAGCGGAGGTTCGGACCTGTTTTTCCCACTGAATGCCGCCCCAGGAGGCGGTGAGGTAGCGGCTGCCGGAGTCGACGAAGCTCTGGAAACTCAGGTAGGAGGCGGTGAGGGCGATGAGGAAGAGAGCCCAGAGGAACATGGTGCTTGTTGATGCGAAGCAGCGGTTTAGCTGTCGGTTTGACCGGTCGATCTTGAACTTACCCGGGGTTGATGGAAACAGCTCATCTTCTATGGAAGGCATGATTGAAACTCTTTACAAGATTTTTTTAGTTTTCTTCCTAAATATTATCCAGAAAATTTTATAGAAATGAAAATAAAAATGGTGAATTTAGGAGAAAGAAGACAGATGCAGATTTTTGGTTTTGGTTATTTTCCAAAAAACATCTGCTAAGGAGAAGAGGGAGACGCGGAGAAGTATATATATACAGAAGGCGAAGGGGACAAGGAGACGCGTTAATTCTGAGTTTGACAGATTGGCTTTTGTCTTAACTCCTAATTATTTGTTTACAGGTAAAAGAAAAAAAAACTAAATCCATAATAGTTTTATTTACAACATCTAAATTTTAAATATACCATTAGTTAACTTAATTTACAACATCCAAATTTAAGATTTACAATCAGGCTATTTAATTTACAATACCTTCCTTTTTTTTATCAAAATTTACAACACCTTCCAACACTTCATTTTATTATAAAAACCTTTGCAAATTTGGACAGTAACTCATCAGTTTCACTCATTCAACAATTACACATGTTATCTAATCCCAATCAACATTATTTAAAGATATTGAAAACAAGAACGTGCGACCGACTTACAACTAATGTTGTCTAAACTTCAAAAAGATCAAATGCTTAGGTCAACATGTGTGGTTTGTTTTTGGATTATCTGATACATCACTCCGGTTCGCAAGGCGTGGTATGTGCATGAAAGTATATATTATCTTTAATCCAAATTCGCATATTAGCAAAACAAAACTTTATCAGTCACCTAATAGTTACAATTGAATAAACATATCAAAATCGTATGTCTAGAGTCAACGATCTCACCCTAAACGAGATCAAACGAAGTAGGACGAGTCAACTTGACACCATCCTGTTGATTTTCCAAGCAGTCATCTATCACATATAAAGGGAACGTAACTCAAGACGACATCAGGAAAAATGGATGACTACATATCAATTGCATAAAGTTATAGACACAGCGATGAAGAACAAAATTGTCTCAATAAATTATGGGCCGCAGCACAAGCACGCGGGATTGCTGCAACGCTGGTTTCAGTTCACAAGCTAAACTAGTTTTTGGATTCTTACTCTATTTCTTTTTTCGTTCTTTCCTTCTTTTCATAGTATAATCCTCATTTCTTGATTCTTTTGTAAATGTATTCTTTTTTATTTATTAATAAATTTGAAATTTCATAAAAAATATATATTGTAATATGTGAATAGTGGGTATTGAGAGCAGTGTGCCTCCAAATTTCGGATAACCAAAGAACAGAATAAAAATTTAGTTTGTTATATATATGTAATTACAATTAGCATAGCAAAGTAATTTAGTACTACTAATTAGTGCTCTTTATATGATTTTGTCGACTAGTCATGGCCCGCATTGAGTCAAATTTCAGCAGAAAGACGTTCGAGTGCATTTATCAAAATTTATAATTTAGAAAGAAAAAATTGTCATTTTACTTTAATAATTTTTGTTTGTTTTGCTTCTAAATAATTTGGGTGAGGAAATAGTTGTACTTTTCCGAACAGGATAATGCAGAGAGAGGACGTGCGGACCAGACCATTGGCTGTTTTGGGAAAGCGATGACAGAATGACATAGTAGAAAACTGCGTGCCCTCTCTAACATTACCGCTTCCCCAAGTCACGGTTTCACCATATAAGAGAAGGCATGGGCGTGTCACAAAAAAAAAAGAGAAGGCATGGGCCACCCTCTTACCGGATGATTCGGGAGAGACACTGTTTCGAGACCCTGGAAATACCGGTGATATCCGGTGAATTTGGACGGTGCTTTGGTCGTGTATATTTTTAACTATTTATTTTGGGTATATTCTTTCTTTACTTCCATGTTCCTTCATTTTTTAAAGAATTATTTTACTTTCAAAAAATATAAAACATTATTTATCCATCTTGAAGACAGATTCATACAGTATATCTTGCAATAGAAAATGTTAATATTCGGTCATGATATTATGTTTTACGGATTTTATTAAATTTGGACGGTGTGATCATATTTGGTACATTACTTCTTTTTTTAATTTTGAACAACAGTATATTACTTTTTTTATTATTTGGTATATTACTTCTTTATCTGATGTTTCGAATATCTATTAAAATGATTATTTACTTCAGATGCATAAACCAAATTGAGCTATCTCGGAAGATAGGTTCATACTCTTTTGGTAACAAAAAAAAGACACGTTAAAAATGCGTGAATTAGTTGATAGTTTTGTCATTTATGGGTTACGTTATTATGTATTTTATGTTTGATATCTTTACATGAAATGTCGTCGCTGCCTAGTTCACTGTTTTTAGGTTCAGTTGGGAAGATTCTTTGTTTCCAGACTATTGTAATTGAGCAACAAAAGATTTGCGAGATCCCGCTTGAATTAGAAATTGAATAATGGAGTAAGCGATTATAAATTTATAATGGACCAAGTTTCTAGTAACTAAATACATAGCACTAGTTAACCATTGTTGGAGTCTTTGTCTTTACACTAACATGCTTAAATCGTCTGCATTGCTTCATTTATCTTACGTAAATTTGAATCTATAATAACAATAATTATGAAAAACTGGATCCTTCACTTTTATCATTGGGTTAGGTTTTGCGGAAAAGATGTACCCGGATACGCCAAAGTTACACCAGGTTTATTAGGAATTTGTGTCAATTATTTAGATAATATAGTCATTTAGAAAAATAAAACAAAATTTTAAATACTAATGCATAATAACTATCAAAAGTTTGATGATTATATTCGATTTGATTCATCTAAATCGAACAGACTTTATTTACTTGAATTGGGCACTACAAAACAAGCCAACTTGGTTTAGTAAACGTATCTACAAACACAATTATGAAAAAATAAAGCTCACATTGTTATATACTATCATTAGGTGCACCAACCTGATTAAATATTATAACAAAAAAATTGAAACTCTGTTCTAAGGGATGGAACACTATTTTTATTTTATTTTATTAACATTTAACGTAAAAGATAAATAACATTTAGATGAGAAAGCCTTTTAAAAAGAAAAAAAAACAAGATAATAACATTTAGTTATAGAGTTCAATACTCTATAATAATAAAATAATAATTGGATATCAAATATTTGTTAACAGATGACACTGAATCCAAGTATGCAGATCAAAAGTAAGAGCATCATTAACGCAAACGTTTAATGAGTTGCTTAGTGATTTTTGGAATAAAAAAAAAAGAAAAATGCATTATTTATTGAGAATGCACTGCTTAATTAAGCAACCGAAGCAACGTGGTTTATTGGACACGTGTTGTGTTCTCATCGCTCGGCGGTGAAACCGTCTTCGTCTCTCCTCGTCTCTCTCTCCTCGACGACTCCGCGATGAAGCTCCTGGCGTCTGTTGTTGTCGATCCTCCATCTCTCTCCTCGACGCCTCCATGATCAATCGACGATGATCTCTCCTTTGTCTCTCTCTATTTCTCCTCGACGCAATGAATCTCTCGGTGTGGATCCTCCATATCTCTCTCGACGCCTCACCGCGATGAGAGAGAGAGAGATTGCGAATCCGATCTCGTCACGGCGGAGACTCGCGGTGGTGGTGGTTGCTGTCCGCCGATGGATCTGATGCGCTCGGAGCCGATGCAGCTCGTTCAGGTCATTGTTCCTATGGAATCTGCTCATCTTACCGTCTCTTATCTCGGCAATCTCGGCCTCGTCAAGTTCAAAGACGTACGCTTACTTTCTCTCTCTCTCTCTTTGATCATCTCTTTACAACTGTATGTATACGCTTCTGGTGATGATCGTGCGACATCATTTGGGTGTTAACGATAATAATAAAGATTGAACCTTTACTGTCTCCTCTGCAGTAAAATTGATTCCTTTGGATGTTTTGGATTCTGGGTTGGATTTGATTACCTTTTTTTCTTGAAACAATCCGAAAGTTTGGATTTTTGTGGGATATTTAAAAATTGACATTTGTTTGTGTTGAAAGGCTTTGGCTTTAGTCCACAGCCAAGAGTTAATATTGGAGAGGATGGCTATATTCAATTCTCATGACTACTCAATGGCTTTGTTTAACTGTGTTCAAAGTAGGATCTCTAGTGTAAAACAATACTTGTTTCAGTTCTGTCGGAATCTGATGTGTTCTCTGTTTCATTTCTATTAGAATCTGATGTCTGTCTTTGTTTTTCTTTTGATGTTTTTCAGGAATGAACAACATGTGAGTGTTCTGTTTTTTGGATTGTTATTTCGTAAGAAAGATTTAGTCTTTGTCTGATGGGTTTTCTTCCTTTTTTACAGGCTTACATTCAAGTCTGTCCATAAAATCCAACAAACTTCAATGTGGACAACGTCCGTGTTGCCAAGCTGTTGGGAGGAGGATTGCACAACTCTTGCATTGTCCGCGGAATGGTCTTGAAAAGTGATGTTGTGGGTAGCATCAAGCGAATGGAGAAGGCAAAGGTGAGATCGCTTTCATTTGTTTATGTCCTTGAGAATTTTAGCTTTGTGCTTATATTTTTTAAGAACTCCTAAACAAGACACTTGCATTGGAGAACAAAATTTATAGGTTGTTTAAATAAAATATTTAACACCCATTTATTGTTAAAAAATGATTAAGCACTCCATTAGAGTTGCTAGGGTTAATGATGCTCTAAAGAACTTAAACTTCAGATTTCTAATATTTATTCGATACGCATAGGTCACGTCTAAAGATAGATCTTTGCTCAGGACGCCACATGAGTACATGACCGCATGTCACTAGAAGTAATATAGATATTCTCCAGTTAATCTTTTGTTGCTTTTTGTTTGTTTCAGTTTTCATGTTATAACTAGATTTTGATCCGCGTTTGGAAGCGCGGAATATTTTACGATGAAAAATTTTAGTAATAATATAACAAATATTTTGGTAATTTTAAAGAGTGTATTTAGAATATTTTTGCATTTAAATCAGTGTTTTTTAATTCAGCCCGATTGTGATTATACCGGTTAATCCGGAGATCTGACAATTCAATTTTAAGGTTTTAAAATATTTATATAAAAAAATCATTAAAATCCGAGACTAACCGATTGAACTGTTGGATGACCGGTATGTAATCTAATTTGATTTAAATTATAATAGTTTCATAATTTGTAATCTTATAATCCAAATTTTAAAGTTTATTATTTTGCAATTTATGAAATTATGACGTTTCTATAAAATTTTAAAGAGAAAATGATAGATATAAAATAACTAAGATTAATTATTGTATTGTTTGAAAACATTGATAGTAGTATAAAATATATATTGTTTGGAAACATTGATAGTAGTATAAAGAAATAAGTATATTGTTTGGAAACATGGATAATAGTATAAAGAAATGAACATTAATGATTTAATGTAGGTTTAACTATAAAGTATAAAAGTGTATTTAATTTAAAAACTTGCAAAATAAATGTTAAGTCTAACAGAATGTTTCTGTTTTAATAAGATAGATATTAAAGGAAAATAAATTCCAGTTATTTTTGTTTTATTCAGTGTTGATTGTATAAACTCAAGTTTGTTAAGGTGTATTATGTCTAGTATATAAGGAATCTGTGAAATATAGCACAAAACTCATTTTACAAAAAATAAATACGCCATATTTTATAAAGTAAAATTTCTTCTTTTCTTCAAGCGAAGGCTACTAACTACTATAACTTGTGATCATATGGTTTGATTTATTAAAATACTTCGAAAATTTTCCTGGAGAAAGAAGATTGCAATTTACGGCTGTACATGCTATGATCCAAATCTAATTAAAAGACTATATATAGGATAGTTTATACTTGTAGGGAAAATAGACGCACTCAAAGTTTCAAACAAAGCATAATTTATGAGGACAATTTTATTCATCCAACTTAGTACACACGATATTAATTACGGCAAACCAACATCATAAAACATACTTTTTGTTTCACATATATCGTGCTTTATAATTTAGTTACCAGATCCTGATCCAGCTCTAGATCCAGCAAATGAACCAGCAGATGAACCGGCTCCGGAACCACCCGAACCACGAGAACTCGAACTTGATGACGAACTAGAGCTAGATCTAGATGATGATCTGGAACCTGAACCTGAACCTGCACCAGCACCAGAGCCTGACCCGCCGCCAAGACCAATCCCCAATCCAACGCCTAGACCAACCCCAATACCACCTAGGTCAAGCCCCAGGTCTTTTCTTGCCACTCGGCTCTCGGTTAACATAACTAAACTTGAAAGTACTAATAAACCAAGAAGAACTAGACCTTGGACCCTGGTCATTTTGGAGTTCTTCGTGTGTAAAAAGACCTTTAAAAAGAAACTAGTGTGTAAAAACTTGCCAATCAGTGTGTTTTGAGTTTGTAGTGTCACTTAATTAGATAGAAGAGGCAATAACATGTTTGGGTATTTATAGAAGCTTTGGGATAGAGTGAGCCATTGCGTGTTTATCACCAAATTAGTTCTACCACTTTGTCATTTTAAAATCATAGATACATTTAAAGAAGAATGAATACCAATTAAACACATGTGTAGCTAGTTAAATATATTTTTGATCGGCAATATATGTAAAATGATGAAATAATGATGACTTATAAATTACATAAGTAAAATCGTAGCTTAACCCATCAGTTCGCGAGGTTTTTCAACGGTGAGGTAAAAGAAGTTAAAAGGAAAAGTTGCGGTTTTCACTAGAAATCTCTCTACGTCAATATATTTCATGTTTTCAACCACAAGCAGGTCCTATATATTATGAATTTATCATCATCCTATATATTAGCTCACCTTACTTTAGTTCTAACAAAAGAAATTATTAAGATAATAGAATTGGTTAGTGCACATTTAAGGTACGAATGCAGGTGATGTGTGCATTATCTTTTTTACTGCTGCCAATCCACCAGAGTCGACGGACCACTAAGTTGAGTGGAAGAGTAGTGGTGGACCTGGTGGTTTATACACGCAGAAACTAGTCACTCATATATATTATTAGTCACTAATCTATAGTCCCCACCACTACGAAGTATTAGTCAACCTATTACACGTGCTTAAATTGAACAGAAAGATCGTTCACATTGGTTATGTTTTTCTTTACCATGAATGACGACCAATAATGTTCACCTCTCAAATAGAATTCAAAATTTATTTTCATTTTTTCTTAATCCGACTATCAACTTACAAAAGCATTTTTTGAGACCAATACTTATTTGATCAGTTTGTAGAATTATATTTTTATGTAACAAGGAAAATTGTTAAAGTGACATTTAGTATGAAAGTAGTATATTTTAAAACTCTTTTATGACGCCGGAGGATTAAATTTTTGGATCTAAGTTATATTTTAAATGTAAGTTTTTTTTATTACAAAATATAATTTCAGTCAATACACACACAACGAAGAAAAAAACACATTATCTTAGTCGTAAATACATAAACACTTTTAAATCTTAGGTTTGATCGAGTTTTAATTAAGCCAATATATAAGCGTTAATCTTCTTCTTATTATTTTTTTTTTGGTCAAAATCTTCTTCTTATTATTATTATTTTATTGTTTCACATATCTAAACTATGTATGGTGCGGTTGTTTATTATAGTTGAGATACACATGACAAATTATTTTGTGAATTTTGGATAAGCAAACCTGTCTGTTGTTGGCACTGACACATATGTTATCTAAGATACTGAATGTAAAACGTGACAAAAAATCGCTCAAATTACAAAAAGGTAATAAATTATAGATACATATATATTAGTTATCAATGTTCAATGATATAGAGTCGTTCTAAAAATAAGTGCAAACTCTCTATTCATGGTGTTTGCTACTTGTTTTGCTATGTGTTATAAATTTGATTGGATTTTGTTTGTTAAGGGTTATTTGATGATTGATATAAGCGAAAACTGACAAGCCAAAATGAAAAGAAAGAACAAACGTTACGTGCCGGAAAATAAAACACACGACAATGCATTTATTTATCAACTATCATAACTGGAAAATTACAACATACTTATAGACTTATAGTACAACAGTAAAGCAACATGCCAACAACAACAACAAGAATCCATTTCGAGTATGGAAGAGTACATAATTAACCAAACACGACATGAGCTTTTTCTATCTCCTTTATTCACCCACTTTAGAAAATTAAATTTCTAGCTTTTTTCTTTTATTTCATACTAATAATATTTACGTAAAAGTAAAACACATAGCAGCAATTAGATATTGCATGCATGCATTCAGTCGCCGCCGCCACCGTAACCTCCTCCATATCCACCGCCTTCACCGTACCCTCCTCCATTACCGGATCCACCTCCTCCACCGCGACCACCTCCTCCGCCATGACCCCCTCCACCACCACCACCACCTCCTCTTCCACGGCCTGACCCGGAACTTCTACCAGAACCAGACCCTGCACGTGACCCCGCGTATGATGCAGCTTCTGATCCCGCTTCACCTCCACCACCCCCAGAGCTAGAAGAAGAGCTGCTGGAGCTAGAAGAGGAAGAAGAGCTTGACCCTCCTCCTCCTCCGGATCCTGACCCGGCACCAGCTCCGGATCCGGATCCACCTCCACCGAGACCTATGCCGATGCCAGTACCGATCCCTACCCCTATCCCGCCAAGGTCCAAACCCAAGTCTTTTCTTGCAATCCGGCTCTCGGAGACTAGGCACGACATAGCCAGTATCAAGGTGATTAGAACCAGTGACGATGACTTAGTCACAGCCATAGTTTTGTATATTGTTTCGTTTTTGGTACGTATGTTTTTTTTTTCTTTTCAATGTAGAGTATCTTGGTAGTGCTCTTGATGAATATGATGCAAAGTGTTAAATGTATTTATAGGCACTCTAGAGCTTATCAATATGGTAGTGAAAATCATACAAGTCAAAGTTGTGTACACACCAATGACTAAAACATACTAATAGTAACCTTGATCAGGACGTTATCTCGAAAACAGCCACAACTTGATAATAAGTATAACACAAAACATCAATTTCAAAAATATTTGTTAAAATTGGAGGTATGACCGACCTATGAGAGGTCCACTTACGGGGAGATTGATAGTGGAGCAGGCACTGAAGGGTGTTCGTTGCTACGTTGTACATTTTAACATCCACATATTTATTTTCGTGCAAAACAATCATTACACGTTTATCATCTTTTTCTTCCTCAACCCCCATCTTGATCTTTTATTCTTTTATGGATTAAAATTATGTGGAATTAGCGTCAAAGGGAAACCATATATTAGTCTTTTAGTGATAGATATTGGTTCAACGGAGATGAGCAGTGAAGTTTCTATTTGCGTTCCCAGGGTTCATCGCCATACAGACTCGGACACTCTCCCCAATCTCTCTTAAACCCTATTATGTAGAAACTTTTGCAAAACATATTCCAGAAAAAAAAACATATTCCAGAAAAGCTGAGGCTTCAAGAAGTAAGCAACAATCCATCAAATATTCTGGCTCAATGGAACGGACTAGTGCATGGACTTGACCCAAAAAAAATTGGGCTGGACAATGCTAAAAACAAAAATTAGGCCGTCAGATTGGTCGGTGATACTTTCTCCTTTCTCAATATAAAACTTGTATTGGTTGATCACCAAAACACATGGTTGATTTATCATTAACCATGACCTTAAACAATTTGGTGCACAAGAATCTTATGAGAGTGCATATTCCTCAAAGCAATGGGCCTTTTTGCTTAAAGCAATGTGTTACCATATTATGGAAAACGATAACTGTCTATCGGTGGGATTCTTTTGGCACCGAACTAGAAATGTTGCATGTTTCATATTTTAGTCCACATCCTACCCCACCACTCACTCCAAACTATTTTTCAAGATAAACCAACTGTCTATCGGTGGGCTTGTTTTGGTACCGAACTAAAAATGTTGCATGTTTCATCTTTTAGTCCACATCCTATCCCACAACTCACTCCAAACTATTTTTTTCAAGATTATTGGTGTTACAATTCACCAAGCCAAAAGAGAAAGGATCATGTGATAAGATTAAGAGTAATAGATGGCCTCTCAGAACTCTTAATCATCTAATTTTACCAGTGTTTACGCGAGAGTCTTCCAGCTTTATATAACAACTAATAATATACACAAATCATTTATCAGTAGTCTCGGGTTTACACTTGTTGGCCAATGTTTGAAATAAACAATGTTTCATAAGATCACTTTCCTTATGATATACTATAGTTAAACTACTACAGTTTAATTATCCTGATTCTACCATTTTTATTCTTATATAAGAGGTGATCGAATTAGGTGAACGGAAAATGCGACACAAGTCAACTTTCTGAACTCAAAAGAGAAGGAATCTAAACACTTTCGTGTGGTCTTTATCAAGACATGATCCTGATCTATGAACACGTGGCTCTTAGTTATTTCAATACATTAATTTGTCTAGTTACCAAGTTTTGAGTTTTTCACGAAGAAACCTCTTTGTGGTGTTCAACTATGTAGAAGAAGTACAAATATTTGAGATTTGCCACGTGTAGTGCCTAGGCGACTTTCACCACATCCCTTTTTACTTTCTCACCACGTTGGCACGCATATTGGCCCCACGATTTTACATTCTTCAGTATTAGCCACATATTTTTCTTGCGATTTTGCCACGTGTAGTGCCTTAACGACTTTCACCACAGCCCTCTTCCATATCAAAATTTTTGTAAAACAACTAACAAAACAGACTGTTACAAAAAAAACTAAGAAAAACAGAAGTTAACCCAGAAAAAAAAACATTTTTGCGGGTGATACGTATTGAACTGTGTTTTATTATTAGGACATTTTCAACTCAACTCTATTTTTTACTCTAAAATAGAATAAAAATGAATATAAAGTAATAAATATTCTAATCAAGCTTCATATCTCACTTCATTTTGAAGTTTACTCCATAAATGGAATAATCTATTTTTTTTTGTTCATAATTCTATTATAAAATAAAAAATAGAATAGGGTTTGAACACTTTTACTCCATTTTAAAAGAAAAAATAGAATTTTACATTGGAAATGCTCTTAGTCGTCATCGCCAAAAACAAACATCGTGTCCATTTCAAATGGCTGAATCACTGAATAGATATTCGCAGCTCACTGGCAAGTTGTAACCGAAAAGCTGAGGCAATACATACCTATATGTATTTCTTTAGTATTTTGAAGGTAGTATATACTTGCTTACCAAAAATAACAAACAAAATAGTATTCATAAGTTTTACCAAAAAACAAATTGTATTTATAAGGGTATATAAACCATCTTGGCGGCCTCTTTAAAATAATTTATCATCAGCATAAGTTTTAAAAAACTTTTTTTTTCTGGTAAAATTTTTAAAACATATTTGATTCTTCAACCAGTTGACTTCATTCATTACTTCAACCATACTAATCATGCAACCACATTTTTATAGAATTTAATGCACATGAGCATCATAATCACCCCTATTGAATTGACGCTACACAATTGTATGGGGAATAAGAGTTAGGAAGTCAGGATACATGCTAGCTAGCTATGATTAACATTTAACCTAATTTTATAACTGATTCAATCACGTTGAAACATGTATACATTAATATATCTCCACCATATTGAAGACAACTCTTTCTGATTCAGTCACAACAATTCGATTGTATAGATATATATGGCATTGTTCGTTATTTACAGAAAGTTATAGGATAAACATAAAGTTGTAGTATAAACAAAAATTACATCAACTCGTAAAAACCAAACTGTTAATGGATTATACAAATACTTTAGGGATGTTGGTAGGTTGTAGCTTGCGATGAAACTTCCCCACGTAATTTCTCTACTCGCCACAATCTCTACCTACTAACAGCTAACTACTTTACTCCCAGCGCCCTTTCGCTGTTTTATGTTTATTAATGCTCTCATATTTGATTTTTCTACAATCTTTAAGTTTCGACTATATTATAGGAGTAGTTTGTTAATACAAGCCACCTTTGTGTGAGTTTTGCTTATGTAATTACCGACCCATAAGTTTGTTCAATTCTGGCATTCCGAAACCTAATCCTTCTAATTCAGTATTCCAACATTCATCTATATTGAATTTATATATATATACTGATATATGCAGTAATATTAGGAGATTTCAGCAGTTTTATTAAAATTATCAGTCTAGTGTACTATGAACTAATTTATTAATATGACTATTTATCATCACCATTCTTTAAAAGCAAATATACAATTTTTCAGTTTTAAAAAAGGGAATATGACGCATCACATTTTGATTATTGATTTCTACTTTTCAAACACATAATTTATATAAAAAAATAGTATCAAGTCAAAATTAACGAAATGATATAAACTAGCTTGGTTATATACGACATCTGTGTGTTTTAGTGTACAGTTTGGCAAATACGAACTGTGAATTAGGCCTGGGCACGGATCGGATATCCGGGTTTTTGAAGGTATTTGCGATTTGCTTCGAATGTTACGGATATCTAATTTTCCGATTTGCTTTGATTCGGAAAAATACGGATATTCGGAAAAACGGATATCCGGAAAATAAATAGATATTTGCGGATATTTGCGGATATTTACGGATATCTCATTTGTTTTGATTAATACAAATAATCTTAAAAATTTGATACAAATTTTTTTTGGAAAATATTTTTTTTGCATGATATAAAAGATAAAAATTAAAAGATATAGTGAATCTACATATTTTGTAAAATTTTAAACTTAATTAACAATTATAATAACACAAAACTTAAGAAAAAAATTATAATTGTCATAAATGTCTTTTTCCTTTTATGTAATACTTTTATATAAGTAATAATGTGAATAGAATCTGTCAAATCATATGTTAGAATAATAATTTTATACATTTAAAATTTTAAATATAATCAAAATATACATGTATTTATATATTGACGGATCGGATCGGATATTCGCTTCCCAAAATTTTAATATTTGTGATTTGCTTCGATATTAGCGGATATTGAATTTTAGTATTTGCTTTGCTTCGAAAGCTTACGGATATTCGGAATTTTCGGATCGAATAGCAACGGATAACGAATCGAATCAAATTTCACGGATAAAATGCCCACCCTTACTGTGAATAATATAGGTACATTTTTGTAAAAAAGGTCGATGGTCTCCTTACAAAAACACATAGCAATTAAAGCATGTTTATTTACTTAGTATTCTTATCTTCATCTTATAAGTAATTATACGCGAGATTCAAAATCTCGTGCTAAAAAGCGCGGAGGTTCGAGTCCTCTTCAAAACATAATATTGAAATAGAATAAGTTCGGCAGCGGATCGTGAAATCTTGGTTTTTCAATTATTTCATTTCCATTAACTCTAATCAATTCTTAAAAAATAGTGTGTATATGTACACTTTGTTAACTAATGTCCGATTACTAAAACTATTAATAATCACAATCATTAAAACATAAATTAATCTCATAATTTATTATTATTTACCAAATTAATTCTTATACGATTTATAATTTTATTTGTGTTTTTTTGTCAGACGTGACGCATGTCAGAAATGCATTTAAAGAAATTTTGTACCTGGATTTCTTTAATTGCATTTGTATATATTTGTAATATTCGATAAGAAAAGCTTATGGTATTCAATATTATTAGCTGGAACTAATTTTCAAGTATTTCTGAAAGAAGACACGTTGCCAAAAATTATCAACGCGTACACAAAACCCATTAGGGGCTTGACTTGTGGATATTGGATAACCAAAATATTAATTAAGATGGTTACAGGGTTTTAAACTATTAATTAAGAAATACTTTAGTACTATTATAAGAGAGGAGACAATAAATAAAAGATGAGTAGCTGGGAACGTGCAACAGAAAATAGTTCACCCAACTTTCTCCTATTAATATGCTGCTATCTTCTCTTCTCTTCCTACTTCTAACCTTCTCTTCTTCCACACACATAAATACACACACGCTTCAGATAATATAGAAGAAGAACAAGAACAAGAATATAATGGATCAAGAAAAGTCTCCCTCTTGCTGCTGCGTTCTTGATGCTTCTACTTATGTAGGTTTCTGGATTCTCAAGGAGTTGCTTAGCAGAGGATACTCTGTTCACGCAGCTATTCGTAGAAACGGTATGTTTTCTCTTCTTGGCATAACCAAAGAGAATCTTTTGTTGATTGTTTGATTTGATTGTTTTTGTGTTTGGTAATTAGGGGAGAGTGAAATTGAAGAGACAATCAGAGAGATGGAAGCAACGGAGGAGAGATTAGTGGTGTACGATGTTGATGTGTTGGACTATCAAAGCATACTTGTCTCTCTCAAGACATGTAACGCTGTCTTCTGCTGCTTAGATAGCCCTGAAGGATACGATGTGAGTGACTTCATCAGTCACCATCTATATATGTATTTGTGTAGATATTAGTTTTGTTTGAGATTTAGTGTGAATATTATTACAGGAGAAGGAGGTTGATTTGGAGGTGAGAGGAGCTATCAATGTGGTGGAGGCATGTGGAAGAACAGAGAGCATAGAGAAGATTGTCTTCTCTTCTTCTTTAACAGCTTCTATTTGGAGAGACAACATTGGAACTCAGAAGGATGTTGATGAGAAGTGTTGGAGTGATCAAGACTTCTGTCGCAGCAAGAAGGTTTGTTATTATTCTTCACTCTCTTTTGTTAATACGATTTTTAGGCATTAATCGCTATTTGTTTATGTGAAATCTTGGTGTATAAACTGGACCACAATTCAAAGTTTATTTGCCGGATTAGAATAGCTAAAATATTTTCCCTGACATTTCATTTAATGTAGCTCACATTATTTCAGTATTTTTTATTTGTCAGTTTTATATGTTTGAATTTTGAAATACTATGTACATAATTAGTTTAATTGCAGATAACTTGGATATGTTAAAGTATTAATTTAATTTATAATTTTGGATAGAAAAAAGGATAGGTATCTTCTTAATAGTCAAAGTTGGGGTTTCATCAAATGTATTGTCACATTATCTCGAATCATTTGTGCGACATAGAAAATTCGTAAGGTTGCAGATTAATTGAATATATTCAATTCTATGACTCATAATTCATAAATGCAATGTACAATGATTCCTGTATAGTTGCCTTTGGAAAAATAAAAGGGCATAATTTGTGTTTATTGATTAATTAGATACAGTTGATCTAGTAGTCTTTTATGACTATCATCACTGTATTAAAGGGTGACATGTTATATAGTATGTATATGTGCGTACATGTTATCATTATGAATCGTCATAAATGAACTTATCTAACTTGTGCGACAAATTATTCGGGGACAATATTAACGTGCTATAGCTGTATGACATCGAATCGGACAGTCAACAAAAAAGTTGAAATTAATGGGCATACCTTTTTTCCTTTCTTGTTGTTACTTTAAGGGGTTTACTCTCTTTTTATTTGGTTACTATTAGTAGTAGTTTACCTTCTTTTTCTCATACGCACAATCTCAAACTCACGTGCATACATCTTGTATGTTGGATGCAGCTGTGGCACGCATTGGCAAAGATGTTGTCCGAGAAAGCAGCTTGGGCACTAGCCATGGACCGTAGGCTCAACATGGTTTCTATCAATCCTGGTCTTATCGTCGGACCGTCGGTTGCACAACATAACCCTAGGCCCACCATGTCCTACCTCAAAGGTACATACTACATAATCATATAGATACACTCAATATACTTCTAGATGTTTATTAATGTACATTTATAACTCGGTCAAACTATTTAGAATTAAACAACCGAAATATATAGAGATTGTCTCCAACTTGTAAGAAAAAGTGCTCCACAAGGACCACAACTAGTATACATACATTTAAAGAATATCAGCCAATGCCTTTAAAATCAGAACTCCGTGCGGGCACCACTTTTTTATTGCATTACAACTAGTATACATACATTTAAAGAATATACGACAATATCGTTTTATATGTTCTCTTTACTAAAAATACCAAAACATTACTAAAACTCAAAAGAATACCACAGGTTTATTTAGAAAGCATGCAGGAAGGTCACTGTTGTTGAGAAGCGTAAAAATGTTTTGAGAAAGAGGTCCTAAATGAGATATATATTGTTTTCGGTTGAAATTGTGATTTCCATAAGGAAAATCTCTCCCTATATTTTTGTTTCAAACTTTTCTATTACACAACTTGCACGTCTAAATAAATTATATGGACTCGGTGTTGGAATTTGATGGTTTGGTGTTGGTAACAGGAGCTGCACAAATGTATGAGAATGGAGTGTTGGCATATGTAGATGTGAAATTCTTAGCGGATGTTCATATTAGAGCATTCGAGGATGTTTCAGCATGTGGTCGATATTTCTGCTTCAACCAAATCGTCAACACAGAAGAAGAAGCTCTCAAGCTTGTCCAGAGTTTGTCTCCTTTGATACCTATGCCACCGAGGTATATTCTATTCTATAAACTTTGCTGTTTTCATGCGAAGATCTTAATCCAATCGATGCAACCTAGTCTAATACTTTATGTATATAAATTGTCATGTAGGTATGAGAGTGTAATGCAAGGAAGCGAAGTTTACGAAGAAAGATTGAGGAACAATAAATTGAGCAAGCTGGTGGAAGCTGGCTCTGCTTGTTAAACAAATATTAAAATTATTAAAATTGAAAATGAGGAGCTTATACAAGAAAGGGTTATAGTTTGTTTATTAAGCTTCTCTCAATTCATACTTCATGGTAGCATGTGTTCTCGTGAACTATTTATTTATAAAATATCATATTGTCATGTGATATATTAGTATACGAGTGATGGGTAGAGGTTTTATATATTTTCCGGGAGCACACAATGTCAATGCTTTCTACAATTTTTTTATTTATTTTACAGCAACGTTCCCTACAAATGTGCAATACTAATAGAACTAGGATTAGATTGGTTGTTTTGTGCGAAAAAATGTTTGTTTCAAAACACTGAATTAAACACATCGAAGACTAAAAATCTGAAAAAGACTAAAAATCTGAAAAAGACTAAAATGCAAATGACAAGATAATTCCACAAACCGTTAAATTTTATCAAACGTTTTCTTTTCTAATGTACAAGTGTACAACCATATCGTCGAACCCTGATTTTACTATTTACTACATAAACAACCACAATTCTGTGACATAATCATCATTTGTTATGAAAGGAAAAAGGTATCAAAAATTACAAAATGGTGAAACTTTTTCTAAGAAACTTCGAGGTCTTTCACATAAAGAAAAAAGGTGAAATGAAATCATAGATTAGGTTCTTGGCATTATTAGGTAGGCGTAAAAAACGTTTTATTAGGCGTGACACTGATATAAATCATAGTATTTTCTTGTTTATTCATGTTTTCTTTTATCAAATTTATATAGTTCCCCTAAAAATAGAATTGTAGAAATATACTTCTTCTTTTGGTCAAAAAATAGAAAGACACTATAAAATACTAATTGGGCCAAGATTGTCTAACACAGACCCAATAAAAGCCTTAAACCAAGTGAAATAAAACGACGCCGTTGGAACATCCCTGAACCTTACGTCTTCCGTGCTCTCGATTCTGCTCGACGATCAGCAAAAGTTGAAACCTTTCTACCTCTCTCGAATAACCCTACATTGAAAAGATGGTGTTGATCGCGAATGAGGAAGAGATCCTCACTAAATACGAACAAAACCTACCGTCTTCATCCTCGCCGCAAGCAGCCGCGACAGAGACGAAACAAGCCGACGCCGGAGATGATGATTCCGAAGGATTCGAAACAGCCAGCGAACGTGAAGTCAGCGGTGAGGAAGAAGACAGCGAAAACGACGCCGTAACGAACCACGAGGAAGCTCAGATTGAGCCAGTGAGAGAAGGAGAACCAATAACCGACAACGGTTCGAACCAGGTGACACGTGTTCTTATTACATTCATCTCTTTTAGGGTTTTTCAAGTTATGGGTTTATGGTTCACTGTAATAAAGTTTGAAACTTTAGATAAAGATTGCTTCAAAGTTTGTTCCTTTTTTTCTTATATGGAAGGAGGAAGCCGTGGCGGAAGCTAATGAAGCTAAAGTGGAAGGAAACAGTTTGTTCGTTAATGGTCTTTACGAAGACGCATTGTCCAAGTACGCGATTGCGTTAGAGCTTGTTCAGGAGTTTCCGGATTGCACAGAGCTTAGAGCCATATGCTATTTAAACAGAGGAGTGTGTTTACTCAAACTGGTATGTCCTTTAGCTCGAGTGGTCATCACACACTTGTTTGGTTATCAATAATAGTACTCAAAGATTTCTCTGAAATGTTGCTCAGGGTAAGTACGAAGAGACGATCAAGGAATGCACAAAAGCGTTAGAGCTGAATCCTACTTACGCTAAGGCCTTGGTTCGCAGGGCAGAAGCACACGAGAAGCTTGAACACTTTGAAGAAGCTGTCACAGGTGAGTTCATGACTCATGACCATTTTTTCGTCCCCTTGAGGTGTTACGGAGAGGAGTTATGTCTTAGTTTCTGAAACTTGGACAGGATATAGCTAGCTTTTTGGTTGTTGTTATAGGTTTAGTGGAAGAGTTCACACTGAGTCTTTTCTCTTTTCTCATATGCAGACTTAAAAAAGATCTTAGAACTTGATCCTTCAAATGATCAAGCTAGGAAAGGGATTCGACGCCTTGAACCTCTCGCTGCAGAGAAGCGAGAAAAGATGAAAGAAGAGGTTACAGGTAAGCTCTGAGAGAGTATCTCATCATAAACATTGTTATCTTTTGTAATCAGCATCAAGTGGTGTTCTTTGCAGTCACATATCCCTGAATAAATGTATTTGCGTGTGCGTGTGTAGCTAAGCTGAAGGAGATGGGAAACTCGATCTTGGGTAAATTTGGAATGAGTGTGGACAACTTCAAGGCTGTTAAAGATCCCAACACTGGCTCCTACTCTCTTTCTTTCCAAAACTAGTCACTATATCACTGTGGTCTTAATGTTTTGCTTTCTACCACTTGATTACTGAACAACAACTGGTTAAATATTGCAATGTGTTATGTCCTTGATGATGCATTGTTACTAAAATGATGTGCAATCTTTTTTGGATTTTAGTATAAATTCAAAATTCAATGTTACAACAACGAATGGTATTATATTTTTCTATGGTTCTCAAATGATACACAGAAAATACAACCAAAGTTACACTTCAATCCCTTGAAGAAGAAAACAACACAGGAACTTGTATGTGTGTTTGTTATGTGCGTTGCAGATTATGTGTTATGGCATGCTGCTCCAAGTACTCTTTACTGTTCATTTCTGTTAATCTGCCCGAAATAAACATATTCACTTGATGAGCAAGAAAGCTTTTATGTTATACTGATCGTCCTAGACTATCTTTCAGTTACATTACCTGCTGATGGTTCTATCTTTTGCAAAACCCAACTCGTTGTCCACGCAGAGCTCGGAAACATCGTTCTTTCTTGATCTCGACGATGTTCTTGGAGACATTGATTTCGCGTCAGAGATTGTTACAATCTTTTCCAAGAGTTCTTGAGGAGTTGCTTCAGCTGTACACAACAACCTTGCTCTGTTCTCATACATCACCTGCAACTCAGTTTGACGAAAGGTTGGTTATGCCTATCTTACAAGTATACAATAAGTAAGGAGACAGGAAACTGCATACATCGACTAGCGTGACGAATCTATAGGCAGCAGTCCTGTTATGAAGCCCAAAGACAGGTACTCCTTCCAATGCAAGAGTATGAAACTTCTCTGCAACATCAGAACAAAAAAAGACTTTTGAGACAAGAGTTGGTTGAACTGCTGATGAAAGAGACAAAGTAGAGTAACTAACTGAACAGTCCGAAGTAATCAGCAGCTCCAAGAGGTCGGTCGCATAACTCTTCAAAAGGGAAGTAAGCACATCCGTTAGCACCTAATGGAACCTGTTCACAAAACAGAGGACTAGTCTGATGATGGAACTTATACAGACACAACATAACAGACGTTGGAATTAACACAGAGGCTGTTATTGACTATACCTGTAACTTTCTTCCCATGACCACTTCTACTACCTGTGGACGAGCAACAAGATTGCCTCCAAGCAGTTCTTGGTACTTCTGTTTCAAAAGGGTGGAAAGATCTGTACCGATGAAATAGAATCCTTGCTCAGCCTGCACAAGTCGACAAATATATATGCTGGTTACTAAACTCTACTTTGGTCTGAAGGCAAGTGACATAGGGAGTTTTATGGAGCTATACCGAAGTTAGTTTCCGGTAATCAACGGCTGAGCCAATCTCATGAACCACATTCCTTTCCTGCAAAAATGAAGTTTCTATGACAGTCAGGGAGGAAAAAGAAGAAGACATGAAGCTGATTAACTGAAGTAATGGAGATACCTTTAGTGAGGCAATGAAAGGTAGGAAGAGATCTCTTTGTAGTCCTCCTTCATAGAGTTTATCAGGATTTCTATTCGATGTGGCCACAAGAATCTATATATAGTTTTTGGAAAGCATGGACAAAAGTCAGTGTAAACCAAATGAGCATAGATGATTGTAGCAGTGTAAAGTAAACAGGGATCACACTTACTATGCCATTGCTGAAGAGATGTCCAAAGAGTCGGTTAAGTATGAGAGCATCTGCAACATCAGTTACCTGTAGTAACAGAAACAGAAAGCTGTCAATGAAAAAGCTCAAGATGGGTTGATCCAAAGATGATATATATATGCAAAAGAAAGAAGATACCATGAACTCATCTAGACATAGTAAGATTGCATCATGAGCTATCTCTTGTGCAACAACTTCAAGTGGGTCTGATAAACCCTTGTGCTTCTGCAAACATTGTTGACGCAAAATCAAACAGGTATCTCAAGAGGCTAAAAGCTTTCTATTGAAATCAAGAGACAATCCGTACTTGTAATCGACTATGAACAGTCAACATGAAATCATGGAAATGTATCCTCTGCTTCTTCCAAGTGCAAGGCCTAATGACACACAAAGGACAGAACATGAATGAGATCAAGAAAGATAAAAGAGGATGTGATGATCATACAGAACTTACAGTTGATCAAAGAATAAGTCCATCAACATGGTTTTTCCTGTGCCTACACCTCCATAGAGGTACAATCCTTTGACGGGTGAGACAGAAGACTGTGGCATGATCCTAGACCAGAACCAACGGCTTCTGCTTCACATAAAAAGACAGGGTCTGCATGAGGCTCATGTTATCAATCCTAACAAAGGAATAAAACTCAAAAGAAGAGAAGAACCACCTTGATGATTTATCAGAAGTGTTGTAACGATCAAGACGACATGTATCTACTGATTCCACAAGCTCATCATGTAGTCTCTGAAGCTCTTTCAATGCACCAAGCTGCAACATTTCAACAAATACTTCAGCCGCAAGTAACATGAGCCAGGCTTAATTTCATTGATTTTTTTTTTTACTTACTTGGCAGATATCACCAGTCATGAGCTCTCCATCACTGATTCGTCTCTCATACTCAACCAGCGGTCCTGTTCTATTCACATCTGCTATTTTACATATTACCAAGATCATTCATCATACTACACTCAAACAAAACAAAAAAAAAAAAACTCAGAGATTGATTGAATTTGATTAGAAACAAACCTGAGGATGAGACAGTGAGCCTAACAGCATCAGCTGCTTCTACTGCCTCTGCTGATAAACCTCTGGAGAAACTCAACCTCGAATACAAAGCTGAATTACAAGTGTTTGTGTTCACCAGAGCTTCGTTTTTATTGACACCGATCAAAATATTGCGGCTTTTGGAGCAGAAAGTTGAGGAGTTGCGTTCTTGATTCCTCAGAGCCCATCTAACTCTACTGAGGGACGAAGATGATCTAACGATCGGTCTCATATTCTGATCAATGCAAACTGAATTATGCCTACAGAAACCAGAAGAAGAACAATGAAGTTATTTATTGTATGTTCGTTTATGTTCCCAATGAAAGAAGAATCAAAGTAGGAACCACCACAAACTCAAAAAGAGAGGACAAAAAAGGTTCGAAGCTAATTCTTTATATATTAATATAAAAAGCCTCATTACAGATGACGTAACGCTCAATAACAACAAAAGATGTTACAGAAACAGAGCAATAATTGATGAAGGAATAGGACTCACCTTGGCTTGAACTAAAGAACAGCTATAACTCTTGCTTCCCGGGAAATAGGGAAAAATTTGTGGATTCAGTTACAGAGTCAAAACAAAACCCAAGAAGAAAAACAAAATCTTTGAAATTAAAGTTATGAAGAAGAATCTGATCCGTGCGAGAATTGGATACAAGATGAAAACGTGAGAGATGAAAAGGTTGTGAAGAATTTATTATGAAGTGGGATGATATATATATCTTGGATAAAGTGTGTTTGAGAGAGAGAGACCCAAGAAAAAACGGAGATATTATCAAAACAAGCAAAACAGCGAGGAAGAACAAAGATTAACACTTTGTCCAAAAATACGAAGATTAACAGTTGAGACTTGTGAGATAGAGACGTGATTAAAATAGGATATACCCTTCTTTTAGCGGTTGAGACACGTGTGTATCTCTTTTTATTTATTTTTATATGTTGATTAACTGGAACTATACAACCGCTAATTATTAATTTGTTAAGATTTTTTTACTTATTTAGCAGGATTGACTTTGAAATTCTCAAGTAATGATCTTGTTTGATATAATCTTTTTCCATTTTTAATAACTTACTAAACTTACCCTAGTACTTAGGGGTGGGCACTTCGGTTATTTTATCGGTTTGGTTCGGGTTCGGTTCGGTTTGGTTAATTCGGTTCAATGATTTATCCAACCAAAGTAAACCATAGTTAGTTCGGTTTGGATCGGTTTCGGTTCGGTTTGAACTCAGTTCGGTTTGAATTCGGTTCGATTTAAAACACAAACGCATGGTCATAAAATTATCGTGTTGACGATTATAAGAAACTAAATTATGTTGACTAAATTCAATATAAAACTGAAAAAAACTTTTAGAAATACAAAACATTTATAATAGCACAATCAAATCAAAGTTAACTATAATAACTAAAAAATTAAAAAAAATCGTTAATAATACCTCTACAAAATAAACTATGTAAACTAAATATAATGTAAAACTGAAACAAAAGCTTTAACAAATTATAAACATCAAACAAAAATTAACTAAAGTAAATAGAAAACTAAAAAAAAAATTCTTAACAAAATTAACAATAACTTTAGTCTTAGCATTTTAGTATATTGTATATTGCTAATATGCACATTGGTTATGGGTTCGGTTTAGTTTGGTTCGGTTCAACGTGGTTCGGTTCGGATCGGGTTCGGTTCGGTTGGTTCGGGTTGGGAAAATCTTAAACCTAACTGTTTGATAATAGACTTTGGTTCGGTTCGAATCGGTTTCGGTTCGGTTGGTTCGATTCGATCGGTTCGGTTCGGTTTTTTTGCCCACCCCTACTAGTACTTGATGTGAAGTCAAATGATTTTTTTCTAATAATAAAATTACTTAATTATAGAAGGAAATATTTTATAATTTAGGTGCACTTATTCAAAATGAAGCTTCTCGATGTTGCGTTTGCGTCTGCCATAACGGTGGGGTCCAAGCTAGTGGCAAATGCCCAATCAAACGCTAAGCATCTTCCACGTGGAATATACTGACGTGAATCCTTCTTGGTCCCTCTCTTAATTTGATAAATAAAGAAAATTTCAACGCCCATCCTGAAAGAGTTTGGTCCCGCCAATAAATTCTCTTAAATTGTAGTATTTTAATACTATACAGGAGTTTGAATAATAGTATAGTTTTGAACAGTCTTAAATCCTTAGAAAAAAACAAGAGATAAAACATTGTTTTTCCTTTTTAACCCTGCTTGGTTATTAGATGAATCATAATCATGATCCATGGACCTTAACGGTGACTGGTTGCATTACGCATGCAGCATGCTCCCACGTGTACACGTCAGCTCTTACATGTTTCTAAACATGTCTCTTTCTCACCTAACCCCAAGGTGCTTCTTTTCTGGATCAAACACGGGCCTTAATATAATACTGGGCCTTGGCCCATTAAATTTGATAATAACTCATCGGAGAGCTAAACAACTATCGTCTTCTTCGATCGCATTGACTTGTCCGTATAGCTGATTGTTTAATGGCGAATCAAGGAGCAAAGAAGCGGAAGGATGAGAACGCTCGGCACATGGCCAAGCTCCGTCGTATCATCATCGCTTGCAACGTAACTCCCCCCTCTTTCTCCTGATTTTCTCACCTAATTGAGAACTTAAATCTGTAAACTTTCGATGCAATTAGATACGTTACTTCGTAAAGTTTCGATTTTTATGTCCGGATCGGATTGGTTTATGCGATATATGTGTGTTGGGTTGGTACTATCACACAGGTTGTGTACGTGATAGTGAGGATGCTGGTTTTCTATTCGAGCTTTACATGGAAGCATTGGATTGGTCTTGTGGTGACGTCGATAGGATACGGTGTTCCTTATAAGTTTCTCGATGGGATGGCGAAGCCTAGTGTTAGTGACGATGGTGAGCTTATTGATGGTGGGTTTGACATGAGCACTGGTGGTATTTGTGGGTACGTTTTTTGTTCTCTTACAGAAAAGTGTCTGCCTTTTTTTTGTCTCAGTGTTGTGATTAGTTTCTTTCTCGAAAGACAATAGCTTTTGTCCGTTGATTGGTCTGTTCTTTAGTCAGGAGTAAGTGTAAAGAGGACTGTTTGAAATGTGATGTGTGTCAGCCACCATTTTTTTAGAAAACTATGCTGTTTGATGGAAAATTGCTACGTAATGATCATCTTTATGGTGGTTATTACAAGCCTAACTAATGATCTCTGGTCCTTGCAGATACTTGCACGATGTGCTCTACATCACTTGCTTTGTGCAGCTTGCATCTATCATCTCTGGAAAGTTTTGGTACACCTATCTAGTGGTACGCTCATCTGAATTTTTTTTTTGTAAAATCTGAATACTTACTACTTAGACAAACTATAGATTTTGCAGCTTCTGTTGGAAAGCAATGATGTGATCTTCTTCTTTTTTTTTTAGATTCCTGCATTTGGAGCGTACAAAGCTTCTGGGTTTATTAAAGGATTCATGTCACAAGGTTCAGAGGTAATTCAGTTAGTTTTGAGTACTCTCAAAGTGCTTTTTGAACAAGGGGAACACTTTGGGGCTTTATTAATACAATGGACTGTGGTTTGTCTCTGTGACTGAACTTTAGGGAGGTGTAGAGGATGAGAAAACTCGCAAAAAGAGGGAGAAGATGGAGAGAAAAGCTTCTAGAGGGCAAGCCGTCAGGACAAGATCACGATGAATCTTTTAGCAACTTAACTTTGGGAAAATCAGTCCTCAAAACATACAAAATGCAAATCAACGGGCAACAAACACACTCACTCTTGGCTTTGCAAAATCATTTTGTTGTACCGATGTAGCTGTCTTTTACACTGTTTGAATTTAATGGATGTTGTTGATGTTAAGATTGAAGGTTTTTAGTTATCCTGAGTAAACTCCCTAAGATAATATGGTTTTGTTGAGGATCATATAGCTGTCTTTACACTATTTGAGTTCATGGATGTTGTTAAGATGAAACAACTTCTTCATAGCTCCTTGACTGTAAGTAGCTAAGGAGTCAGTACAGAAATGATGAAAAAGAAAAGAGCTTGGAACTCAAGATACACCATTTTGTATTTCCTTTCCTTGAACACAAGTGACTATTTTGAGAACACAAGAGTATTTGACAATAGCCAAAGGACATGAGACAACAAACAAAACAATCTTTGATGTTATATACACAAAGAAGAAGCTTCCATGTACTTTGGTATTTATGGTATTGGGTTAGTATATTAATATCAACTGCTGATTACGGGGTAGAGGTTGAATTCACGTTCCAGTGTCCATAACGATTCATTCTTGCTATTGATACTCAGCGTATACTCCTGGAAATACCCACTATATGTAATCACTGATACAGTCGCCCTGAAAAGGAGAAACATGAAAAGATCAGACAAAAGCCTTTTTTTGTGGTAATGTTCTGTTCCAAAACAACCGCAGCACTTCTCATCTAAATCCTAATATCTTACCTAATAGATGTAAACTGAGATGGAGATGATGTTCCTTCAAGTTTCTCTATCTTCCTAACCACTGCATAACTGTTAACACACAAGAAAGCAACAGACAGTAAACCTCTTTTGAGTTATACATATAGCCTAATAGGTCATTTTAGCAAACGTCCAGAAGAAAAAGCATTCTCACCTTCTAATTCCGGAAGAAACTGCATTTTGAAGCACGTGGTGATGCGCTGGGTCTAGTGCATCACTCACGCTGTCTGGAAGAACTGATCCAAGAAAGCTAGTAGACCTTTTGCTTCTGCAACAAAGAAAAACATGAAGAAGAGTCTGACACAGTGTAAGGGAAGTAAAGAGTGTGGTTCTTAATCCTCACCTTTGGTTTATGGCCAACATTAAAGAGAAGGCATGGATGGAGCCTGAAGAACTCGTCGCAATCAATATATCCGGTAGCTGTGTGGATGGTCCAAAAGAGAGTGAGTATATCGTTGATGGGTATGTTCCTCTCCTGAAACTATATGACTGCAAACACAAGAAATAAACTAAGGACAAGATGTATTGTGTATCCAAAGAGAAACTATTCATTCACCTTAGTTGATTCAGAAACAAGATGGACTCGGATCAGAGTTCCTTGCTCAGATGCTGTAGCAATATACATTCCATTTGAAGAGAGTGCAATTGCAGCCAATGGAGAACGATGTGCATCAATCTGTAATTGAGTTCAACAATCAAAGTTTGTTAGTAGTATGCAACTCAAAGAACCCAAAATAGTTTGATCAAAAAAAAAAATTCAGGTGAAGCATCAAGTAAACCTCACTGTGAGACTGCAAATCAATGACGTTATACACCAAAACAGCTCCTTTCGTTGTACTAGCCGGAACAGCTAAGAAGCAGCCTTCAAGACTTGGAGAGAACGCACAGAGACCTGCTCAAAGATACTCTTGTTCACAACTAACCAAACCGCTACTACAAAAGTTGATAGAAGGAAACTTCACTTCCTGATGAGCTCTACCTTTTGGATTTGGCACGGTGTCGATAGTATCAAGCATAACAAGCGTATTCAAGTCGTAAACGAATGTTTTCTCCACCAGCACAACAACAAGCCTGATAAGAATCTCAATCAAATCTCCATGGATTCACTCTCCAAAAGACAAAATCAAAACAACCTTTTGATGTAGTAATTAGCAAAGTTCGGTAACTAACCTCTTCTTGTTCATACGGACAGCGAGTATAGAAGTCAAAAAATTCAGTTCTTTAAGAGGAGAACCCTTTGTGGTATTGAATAAGCAGAGTCTCCGTGGAGATAGAGAAGCCTATATACACATACAAAGATCAAATCCAATTACCGGAGAAAAAAAAGGTTCATAAAAGCACGAACCTGCTCACCAGCTCCAACAAGTGCAAGTAGATCTGAGCTATACAACATCTCAACAATAACAAAAGCTCCAGCAGCTATATAACCAACATCAAACAAATCAAACTTCAATACATATATCATCATGATCCTATCCAAATTACACTAGCTTATTACAGGGCTTAATGTCTGCATTACAAGGATGTTTATCTTCAATATCAGATCATACTTTCAATATCCTAATCGCTCAGAGACTCAATACAAAGAACATAGCCAACATAAAGTTTTAGTCTTTTTGATTGATAAAACTTGCCTCGTTCATAACAGAGTCTGCCTGTAGTGGAATCGAATATTTTGAAGGAATCTCTCGAACTTATCGCAAACCCACTGCAAAAAAATGATCGAGCAACCAACAAACAACAAAAGGGAAGCTTTTGAGTTACGTTTTCAGAGAAAGACCGAACCGGAAACCAACGAAAAAGGCAGCAAATTTTCATGGAAAATCCAATAAAGGAATCGAATTTGGATGCCAAACTCACCTGTTATCTTGATTGAAAGATGCACAGTAGATAGAAGATGGAGACGACTGATTCGCCATGTCGCCAAATCGTTAAAAGTCTCTCTCTTTCGTTTTACTTTATATATGCTCTGTTTTCGTCCTTACCACCAACACGGTGTCGTTTATTCTTCGTTAACTGTCCTTGTCCTAACCTCCCAAAACGATGTCGTTTAGTCTTCTTTTTTTTTTGTCACACTTTTTAACTGTTTTGTTGTTGTTGAGTGAGGTGAAATGTTGACTCAGTAATATTGTTGGTTTGTGATAAGAAACTGAAAGTGACACATGATGGTCAAAGTTAGACAAAAGTTTCAAGGCGTTACTAGAAGAGGACCACCACCACAAGCTGTATGATAACAACATAAGCTAAAGTATTGATGCAAATGAGAGACAACTTGATCAAAAGAAGAGTAAAAAAAAACAACATCACTCTCATATAGTTTCTGGCTTTGCCACAATAACAACAAGAAAAAAATACATACCAAAAAGAGTGTATATACACATCAACATCACAAACAACATAATCTCAAACTATTAGAGAAAATTTTGCATCATTCACCAAACATATACATGTCTATATTATAAAAAAAACTGTAGAGCTTCTTCATTATAGGTTTGTTGTGTGTTATCTTGGACCGGATAGTTCCATGGCTAACAAATCTAGAGGATGTTGATCATCATCATCATCGAAAGCCGAAGAGCCAAACATTTGATAAGTAGGATCATTGCAATGCCCTTCAAGCCTTGAGGCTGAGGTAGTAGACAGAGATGAGTTCGTCTTGAAAGAGATGTTGGCATGGTAGAAATGTGAATGGTTATGAGAAGCAGCCCATCTCTCAGCTAAGCCATCTCCTTCCAGCATCAAAACCACTTCAGACATTTTAGGACGGTGAGCTGGAAGATACTGCGTGCATAGCAACGCCACTTGTAACATCTCTCCGACCTCAATCTTATCGTAGTTTGTCCCTAACTCTCTGTCCACCAGCTCCTCTACTTTCATCTCCTCATGCAACTTCCTCGCCTAAACACAAAGTTACAGTTTGATAAGTAATCAAGAAAAATGTGATTCTTGATGAGTGTTCTCATCCCTTACCCATTCAAGCATAGCTCCTTTCTGGCTAGCGGTTTTACCAAACTCGAGAGCTCTCAATCCGGTTATGAGCTCAAGCAAGAGTATACCAAACCCAAACACATCGGTTTTCTCAGAAGACTGACCAGTGGAGAGATACTCAGGTGCGATGTGTCCAACCGTGCCACGGACCGCGGTCGTGACATGAGAATCCTCGTGGTTAAGGAGCTTAGCAAGCCCAAAGTCACCAACAACGGCTTCAAAGCACTCGTCTAAGAGAATGTTAGCCGCTTTGACATCTCTATGAATGATCTTTGGATCACACTGCTCATGTAGATACAGCAAACCCCTCGCTGCTCCAATAGCAATCCTCTTCCTCATGTTCCAGTCCAGTGCAGGTTTAGCTACAACAGTTAAACAAAACTAGTCAAGAGTCAATTGAAAATGAGACTTAGAGCTGATGATTCAAGACTTATACTAACATTTAAGCTTCAAGGCGACGCTGCCATTAGGCATGTAAGGGTAAACAAGAAGCCTTTCACTAGATGTTTTGCAATAACCGATTAACCTAAGCAGATTCCTGTGAACAGCTAAGCTGATCATCTCCAGCTCGGTTCGAAACTGTGAATCCCCAGTAGTTCCATTAACATCCTTCAACCGTTTCACTGCCACCATAGTCCCGTCTCCTAGCTTTCCTCTGTAGACATTACCAAACCCTCCAGCGCCGAGGATGTTCTTGGAACTGAAACCATCTGTAGACACATGGAGTTCTCTGAACGTGAAGCTCCTTAGGTTCCCCAGTCCTTGTAGCCCTTCTTCCTCTTGCTTGTCTGCTAAAAAGAAAAAACTTAAAACAATCTTCATGAACCAAAGTAGTATAAAGAACAAAGCCTCAATTCAACGAACCGTTTAGGTTAAGGATCAGTAGCCTTCTTTGTTTCTTTCGGTACCAACAGAGGAACCCGAGAGCAAGGATTAGTATAACAACAAAGCCAAGGCTTACACCGAGCGCTATAGCAAATCTATTAGACCTGCCTCCTACACAAACACACATTCGAATAAATAAATAAAAAATGATTAAAATGAAAGGATCAAATAACAACTGATGCAAGAAGGAGGATTCTACCTGATGAGGAGCTTAGAGAAACAGAGAGAGGACTTGGAGTGATTGATCCAGAACAAATCTCAGGTGGGCTGCTTCTACATATCAAAGGATTCCCAGCAACACTAACAAAGCAGAAGCAAACAACACTTAGTCCTAATTATATATTTTTAAATCTTAAAAAACACAAAACAAGTGTTGCATTATTACTTGAAAGTCCTGGCTGGGAACTTAGGAACAGGGCCACTGAGGTTGTTGTAAGACAAGTCCCTAAATTCCAAAAAAAGACAAAACTCAAACACAAAAAGACAAAATCTTTAAAAGAAAATGTAACAGGAAGAGGAAGAAAAGACAAATCTTTATGTATTCTTACAAGAAGGTGAGATGAGGGATTTGAGACAAAGAAGCAGGGAAGGGCCCAGACAATGAGTTGTTGTTCAATCTCCTAATTGAATAGAAAAAAAACAAAATCAATTCGTACGAGGTAAAGATGAGTTTACTATGAAACTGATGATGATCAAATCATTAGATGGTGAACAGAGATTTAAAGAAGAAAGCTCACAGGTATTGAAGGTTGCTTAGCTGCTCGACGGAAACGGGGATTTCGCCGGAGAATCTGTTGTTGGAGAGATCCAAAGTTTGTAACTTTGGAAGTAAACTGAGCTCCGGTGGGATCTTGCCGGAGATGTTGTTGTTCTGCAATGACCTTCACAAACAAAAATAGGAAGCTGAGGTTAGAGAGATACGAACAAAAAAAAGACAACTTCTTTAAAAAGACAAAACAAGAAAGGGTGGAGGATCCGAGGTTGTCGAAAACATACACTTGTTGGAGATTAGTGAGGTTTCCGATTGATTCAGATAGAGTTCCCGAGAGAGATTGGCTTGGAGCTCCTCTAAAACAAGTGGAGGGAAAGAAAAAAGAGTGAGACTTGTTGACCCTCTATTTTAGGACACAAAAACTAAACTCACAGGCCAGTGACGAGGTTGTCGGAGGAGCAAGTGATCATAGCCCAGCTACAAGGATCAACAGAAAACTCGTCCCAGTTGTTCAAAGCTCCATGAGGATCATGCAAGCAGTTTTTTATATTTATCAACGCATCCACTGTTGCCATTTTTACACAACAAAAAAAAAATACAAAAGTTAAAATCTTTAAAACAAATAGGAACAAAAAAGAAACGGTCTTTTTAGTGTTGTAACGTTTTACTTTACCTTCAGGGTTTCTTGGCTCGGAAGAGAGCGTAGGAGTTGAGAAACAGAGGAAGAAGAAGAAGAACAAGTAGATGAGATGAAGTTGATTCAAGTTCAACATCGTGGTCTTCTTGGTCACCACCACAACCATGGAAGGTTTAGCTAAAGAGAAGGGAGAGAGCATTACTTTTTTTTAGTTGGGTTTGTGACCACAAAACACACATAAGAAAAGAAGAGAAAGCAAAAGCAAACAAAAGAAGAAGTCTCGGGTCTATCAAAGAAGTGCTTCTTTCTTTCACCCTTCTTTTCAAATAGTCTCTCTCTCTCTCTCTCACCACAGGAGAGGAGAAGAAGGTAAACAACAAGCTGAGAGGTTTAAATGGAGGGGAGAGAGAGAGAGAGAGAGAGAGAGAGAGAATCAGGGGAAGCTGATACGGACTGTCGGACCCGGGATGGTGGAGGATGCTGGTCTACTCTACACTCTCTTTTCCTAGTTGTCTCCTTTTCTATATTGCTAATTTCCTGTTTAAAAAAAAAAAAACAATAGGAGTCTCTACTTTCTTGTACTAAATTTAGTTTTTGATTATTTTTCGAACTAAAATTGAGTTTTTGATTATTATTTTTACCTTTTTATTAAATATATTATTTATTATAATATTTAGTTTGTGTTTTCAGAGCTTAAAAGGTACTCCTTTATTAAGATGGATTTTGGATTTTGAGTGAAATATCTAGTTTTTAATGTAAAATAATGAAAACTAATACACTAAAAATTATTGGAGTCTACTCATGTGTCTATATCTTAGAGATTTTTCCCTGTTGTAAATTTCGAAATACATTTTTTGTTGTTCAAAGTTACAAAATCTGCACTTACTGTAAAATGAAAAAGAAGAAGACAGAATTGATGTAATATTGTACTTACCAGTGACAGGCTATAGGACTGATTTTGTAATTCTGAAATTCGCTTCCCTCTTTATTTTTTAATGTTTTTGTCTTTTTCATATCTTTCTTCCATTTAATGGAAACAATGCTTTTACCACAAGATGAAATTTGATAATTTGCTGTCTCCCCACCTGAATTTGAAATTTAATATTAGTGATATATTTAATGATTCACATTTATAGAAATTATTATATAAAAATGTCAAAACGCAATAACATGAGATCAGAGAGTGGTAACAAGAGAAACGAGCAACAAGTCAAGATAAAAGCCTTGAAATAGGGATAATCCACAGTTTCCTAATGAGGTGTTATTTATTTGCGATATTACACAATTTATGATAATGTCCCTATTCTTTTGATTTATTTCTTTTCTTTGTCAGTCTATTTTCGTTGTCATTATATTGGCCCTCCTTTGGTATTACTTTAATACAACACCCTCTAATAATTACTACGGGTTCAACTGGTGACCACTTAAATAGTGATAGGAATGATAGGGAAAAAAATTCAAGGGAATGATATGGAATAAATTAGAAGGAAAAATTGTAGGGAAGGAATACAACAAACTATTATAGTAAATGGTAACTACAACCAGGAACAAAACTTCAAACAATAAATAATTTAATAATTAACTCTAGAAAATAATATAGTAGATGTAAATCAGTTCTTTTGGTTTACGCTTCGTGTTTCCATGGCCATTTGCATCACCTATAATGCATGTACAGTACTGTGCATGTATCTCATATCTCATAAATATTTCTAATTGTTAAAAAGTATATATCACATTATAAAGCTGATTATTGTAGAAACAATTTGTATAAAATTATATGGCCTTCACGACTGGTTTCACCATCAATTGTGGTGTTAGGGTTATATGAAAGAAGTTTGGTGAACAAATATTATATAGAAGGAAACAAACTTACATATATTGAGAAGTTAGATAAAAATGTCATTTTTCTATAAATTTATTTGTTACATTAACATATTAATATATTTTTACCAATTTTTATAGTTTTCCTTTTTATTCCTTATCTAATTTGATAGGGAATATATTTACACTATAGTTCCTCTTGAGAAAAGGAACGTGGAGGAATAATTAAGTCCTGCAGGTAATGCAATTTCCTTGTAACTGGTAAAAAAAATCAGGAACGTGGAGGAACATAGTATTCCTTGCTATTCCTTTCCTCAAATCAAGTCACCAGTTGGACCCTACATCTTTGTCTTTCTTTTCCTTATTTTATCACTTTTTCTACCTTTTTCCCCTTTCAATCACGTCTTTCTTTACTGCCAGAACATTCATGACCCCCACGTTTCGAATGTATGTTTTTAATAAAGTTTTCGTATTAAAATGTTAGAAAATAATCAAGTTTTTGTTAACATGTACATGTACTAACTACTAACTAATAAATAATCAATCATGCATTGCCCACTTTACATTTCCGCACATAACAATGCTAACTCGAAGCTAATAAGAAACAAGTTTTTAGAAATTTGCATGTTCTTAATTAGATGTATACTCGTCACATTTTGAAGTAGTCTATGTACCGAGTACTGAGAATAAGAAGAGGTGGCCAAAATGCCGGATTAGGGTGAGCAATATGAGGTAAGCAACGAGATGCTTTGTAACCAATCACCTTATTTTCTCGTCACATATTATCAATGATCCTCTTCCTTTTTTTTTTTGAACAACCGATCCTCTTCCTTTACAACCAAAAAAATGATCGCCTTCCTTATTACATCATGCATGCATCTTTGAAATATATATTCCCTAATTAAATTCATAATCTGTGCTTTACGCATAAAATAATAATAAAAATACTTGAAGGCCTTTTTGTGATCGGTTCATTCACCCCCGAGATATATTGTCGAATGTTTCACAAGTGGTTAAGAATCAGAATCATATTCATTTGGCTGTAACAATTCAGCCTAATTTGTAAGACTTAAAATTCTGGTCTTTCAAGAAAGTGGAGAAAGACTGGATGATGGGACAAATCGAGCTACATATCAACATTCTTATGCGTTTTGGCTTCTGTTTCAATCTTCTTCTTCTTTTTGCTGAGCCCAAAGACCATACATTTTTCTAGTTTGGAATGACTGAATGAACACTTCAAGATTCTTCCCAAGCAGACTTGATCCGAAGATTTGACTTCTCACTCCTTTGGAAGGGTCATGTAAAACTACTTGGCTTTTGTTTCAATCTCCTTATATATTGAAAAAAAAATTAAGGTATGATGTCAAAAGGGGAAAATAATTAACATTCATGAAGGGATATAAAAGTAGATTCATCTTCTCAATAATTTGCACCACATAGAAAATGTTGGATATTTAATTCGTCTCTATTTTCTTCAGTAATGTTTGTTTCATCTTTTTATCCAGGGGACCATATTCTGATATGCACCAATTATAAAATGCTTTATTTCCATAAAAGAACTTTTAAAAATATTATTTGTTACTTTTCACCTTTTATGGTGGCCAATTGTACATGCTTTGTGACTACTAACTTCACAATCTATAAGCATATCTTCATCGTTGTAGCAGAACAGTGTTGATTGTGCATCCTAGCAATGGAACATGAGTCATCAATCATTAATTAATGGATCTTGATGTTATGTTAGTGTTTTAAAAAAGTGGAAAAGTGGAAAACGCTCTATTTACCAACTATCAGTTTAATTAACAATATCAAAATCCTGAATATTACCTAAATAAATCTTTAGTTTTTAATATTTGTAAGTAACACTATTAAAACGTGAACTGGTCCGGTGACTTGCAATGACCTAAAGAATAACTATAATGACTTTTCGCATTAGGTTCGTAGAATAATCTTTCGAGCAAAACATGCGTTATTAAGGGGGAGTTATTGGAACTAGATTTTGGAAAGAGTTTAGTGATTTTAGAAGTTGACAGATTTTTAAAAGTTTAGGAGATTTCACAAATGTTTTCTAAATTTCTATCAAATATTTTGTATTGATTTCTATAGATTGTTATTGATTATTAAAGAATTTGCACAATTTAGATTTTCAAAAAAAAAAATCCTTTGAAAAGGTAATATACAAAAATATTGTAGAAATTTTCAACAATGAATCTCGATGAGGCACTATTAGATTATCGTTTGGTGTGTTCACATAGATAAATGCATTTTATGGTATTGATTCTTTGAATTATGGTTTGTTCTTTGATTTGTTATGAAAATAGTCATTTTTTATCTTCGTACTACATGGTAGATTTTTAACAATCTTATTTTCATTGACATTTTTTTTTTGAGACATCACTCTTACAAACGAAAGATTATGTTAGAACACACCAAATATAAAACTAATCGACAAAGAAATCATCTGGAAATCATACTGTATGAAAATGTTTTATTAGTACACAGATTTCAGAAATCTTATGAGTAGATATTGTATTTTCAAAGTCTAGCTTATGAGTAAATATATAAAGAATTTAACTCCTAATAACCATGGAATTTAATAGAATAGCAAAATCAATAAAAACTAAACTTTTTTAATAACAAAAAATTTGAATGGAATTTAAAAGTCTTTAAACCAATAACAATGGATTTTGAAAAGATTTTTAAAATCTATAAACCAATAACCATGGGTAATTTCAAAATTTTGGTTCCGGATCGGTTCGGGTCGTACCGGGTCCGGATTGGGTCGAGTCTTATATAGTTAGACCCATTCGGGTAACAAGAATTTATCGGTTCGGTTCTGGGTCGGGTTCGGATCGGGTTCGGTTCGGGTTCGACCTAAAAAATCTCTAAAAATACAAAAAAACATCTGAAAATATTAATATATCCGAAAATATATGACATTTTATTTAAAATTTGTGTTTTTATTATATTAAAATGTGTATATATACTAAACTATGCAAGATAGAACAATTATTGGTTGTCTCCTAGTGGCTGACTCATTTCTTCTGTAGACAAATAACCCATCTTCGACTCCCTCTTATTTATTTTATTTAATTTACATTATTAATTCGGATATCCGTCGGGTTTCGGGTTCGGGTCGGGTCGGGTTCAAGACCCGCGGGTCCTCTACAGCAAGACCCGATAGGGTAATTTGATCGGGTCAGTTCCTACCCGGACCGGGTTTTTTCGGGTCGGTTTCGGGTCGGTTCTTCGGGTCCGGATAAAATGCCCAGGCCTACTTCTACCAATCTAATTAATAGTTTATTTTCATTTAAAAACTAGAACAGATTAGAAAACAATGGCCAGAACTTCTTTGTCAAAAAGACAATGGCCTTAACTCAAAACTCAAAACAGTTCAGATGAACCAAAGCAATAATTTAGATTTGGATGAGGAAATATACTCCTGAAATAATAGGCCCATAATGCTCTACACAGTAAACTTAAAGCCCATATTCAATATATCATTTGTTCTACTACTGTGAATTTAAAAGGTGGAAATAATTACCACTATTGATGTGACTTACTGGCTTACTTGAACGTTAATTACCACTATTGGCAATATCTAACTTGAACATATAAAGTATCACAATGTGTAGGGTTTACTTAATATAATTGCTTATTGCATTGAAACATTCTCTTTTTCTTTTTCTTTTTGCAAATAACACTCTCTTTTTCTCTTATAATTTTTTTAATCTTTGCTTAGTTGATCATTTCCTTTTTTCTAATTATTCCTTAATTAAACATACCAGTTGTATTCTTGTATTTAACTAAGTGTACGCAGTAATTGAGTGGAAGCCCTAAATAAGTAACATAATGAGTAATAAAGTTTTCGGTTTAGGGTGTTATGGAAGGCACAATACCGAGATGAGTAGAAATGTAGAACCAAGAAACAACCATCTCGCCCGGGAGCTTAGGGCTTGGGATGTCCCCACATTTCAAGTTCGATCCACCTGCTATGTGAAACTAAATTACATTTTCATGGTCATCTAACATGGATATGGACTACTGCATTTCGGTCCATTTGAATACCCGGGAAAAGGTCTATCTGTGGGTTGCACCTCCCATCCAGAAGTTAGGTCTGTGTCTTTGATAAACCCGAATTTAACCCTTTTAAGTTTAAAAAAAAAACAACCATCTCTCTATCTCTTCTACCTTTCGTAGTCAACAATAGATTACTTTAGAGTTTAGATATATACATCCAACATCATTAGCAATGTACATATGTACACACAACACACAGGGGTAGATCCAGAAAATAATTTAACATGTGACACACCGTATAATATATATAATATATTATATTTATTGTTAAAATATATTTCTTCTATTTTTAATTGTAGGTATTTTTAGAAAAAAAAAATTTGTTTCACAGTATAAGTAGTTTGTATATTTCAATTCACTTTTTTATTTATTGGATATTGTGTGATTAGTGGAATAACGTTAAATTTTTTTATGATTGGTTAAATTAATTGATTAGATTATAATTTTTTTAAGGAGGGTTACATTAAGTTCACTATATCATGACAACATATTACTAAAGGTAGGTTACATTAAGTTCACTATATTTTAATTGTCAAAGGAAATTGATTAGCAAACCAATATGGCTATTTATAGGATTAAATTAGTATAAGCTTTATGATGGTCTGACCAATAACATGTGCACCCTAGTTGAAACTAGATTTTATGGAGAGTACCACCACCAAACATTATACAAATTTTCATATTCTCCTCTGTACATGGTGCACACAAAAATATATCTATATATAATTGGCGTCCGTGTAACAGTTGAACCGAACTGGAACTGAATATTTGTGGTTGGTGTTGGTTGTGCTGCATTATTGCATAGGAGAAAGATCTAACGGCATAAAAGAACTACACGTGTACGGAAATTATAAGAGTTAGATGAAACAACCAGAGAGAGAGGCAATGACTTGTGGCTTGTGGGCTTGTGGCTTGTGACTTGTGACTTGTGAGGTGAAATGACAGAGGAAATGCAGAGAATTATGAAAAAGAGTTACGAATGAGACAAAATGTCAGAGGTAATGTCAGCTTCCTCTGTCCATTGCAACACTGTTTTACCTCTCAGAACCATATTTTTGTTTGTAGATTTGTTTCACTGATCCAGAATCAATTGGATCCGGCATAGAATGGTGAGATTGTGAGTAAACCATTTACATTTCATCGGCTCTTCCCACTGGTAATCATGGTAGTGTGTTGGTTAAAACGTTGATATCATTCAAACCCTTGAAATGATCTGCTTTTCACAAATGAATAGCATCCCAAAACATTAGGTTTTCTTTTAAACAAACTAGTGGATAAAGTAATGACGTTTAAATACAGTTTAGGAACGTCTCAGAATATTCCAAGGAACTCTTATGACATTTCAAAGAAATATTATGACATTCCAAGGATGTCTGCTGATATTCCACAACCTTATGTGCAATGTTTACAGATGTTTTAGGATATTAAGTTTCCTCTTCATGCGTCAAACGACCATTTTTCAGTAAAACTATCATAACTTTTAACTAAAAACCCCGATTGACCTCAAACTGGTGGCATTAGAAAACTATCGTATACGTGGCTCGGTCGCTATAGCGACCGAGCGTGGTCTCGTGACCCGTTTGCTATAGCAACCGAGCTCTTGTTCGTGACCCGATCGCCATTGCGATCGGATTTGTGCAGTGGACTGAGATCCGTTGTCCAAGCGTTTGAAACCATTACGAAGCTACGATGCTCTTAGGATGCTTGTTTGCGGATGATTGGACCTTTGATAACATTGTTCTGTTTATTAAAAAATCGTTGATTTCTTAAGCCGTTGATTAAAAAATCGTTGATTTCTTAAGTCGTTGATTAAGAAATCGTTGTTTTAAGAAATCGTTTATTTCTTAAATCGTTGATTAAGAAATCGTTGTTTTAAAGAATCATTGTCTTAAAACAAGATTTTTCCGCAAGTTTTTCGTATAAGTTTTTCTTTCCCGAAAATGTAGAAATTCTTAAGTAAATAATTTTTAACGGAAATTTGGATGCCAACTTTGCCTTGTCCGATTTCGATCCCAATATTATGTGCAATGTCCAGAGATGTCTTAGGCTATTAAGTTTCCTCTTTGTGCGTCAAACGATCACTCTTCAGTAAAACTATCAAAACTTTTGACTAAGAACCCTAATTGACCTCAAAATGGTGGCATTGGAAAGCTAATCAAAATCTCTGCCGTACCAGTGGGCACGGTAATGACGATCACATAAAGTTCATAAAACTCTGAAATTTCTGAAAAATTCTGAAAATTTTATGCAGTTATGTATTTAAATAACTCTAAAATCTCCAAAATTGTTCAAAACAAGAAGTTTTATGAAATTTCTGAAAGTTTTGTGCAGTAAAGAAGTTCAAATACATTTTAGGAACGTCTTAGGACATTCTAAGGAAGTCTTATGAAGAAGTCTTATGACATTCCAAATAAGTCTTATGAAATTTCTGAAAGTTTTGTGCAGTTATGAATTTAAATAACTCCAAAATTTCCCAAAATTGCTCGAAACAAGCCAAAATAGGATAATGAAGTTTAAATACAATTTAAGAACGTCTCATGACATTCCAAAAAAGTATTATGACATTCCAAGGATGTTTGCTTACATTCCACAACCTTATGTGCAATATCCACAGATGGCTTATGATTTTAAGTTTCCTCTTCGTGCGTCAAACGAATACTCTTCAATAAAATTATCAAAACTTTTGACTAAGAACCCTGGTTGACCTCAAACTGGTGGCATTGGAAAGCTAATAAAAATCTCTACTGTTTCTGAAAAGATGAGCACAATTTCACCATAGCTAGTTCTCTATCAATAAATAAAATTTTGAAGATTATGTGCAATTATATATTACAAAAAAATCAAAATCTCCCAAAGTTGCTAAAAATGTATCATTGGGCAGGGTAATGACGATCACATAAAGTTCATAAAACCCTGAAATTTCTAAAAATTCTGAAAATTTTGTGCAGTTATGTATTTAAATAACTCCAAAATCTCCCAAAATTGTTCGAAACAAACCAGTAGATAGAGTAATGACATTCAAATATAATTTAGGAACGTCTATGGACATTCCAAAGAAGTCTTATGACATTCCAAAGAAGTCTTATGACATTCCAAAGATGTCTGGTGACATTCCAAGGATGTCTGGTGACATTCCACAACCTTATGTGCAATGTCCACATATGTTTTAATATATTAAATTTTTTCTTCGTGCGTTAAACGACCACTCTTCAATAAAACTATCATAACTTTTGACTAAGAACCCCGATTGACCTCAAACTGGTGGCATTGTTAAGTTCATAAAACTTAAAAATTCCTGAAAATTCTGAAAATTTTGTGCAGTTATGTTTTTAAATAACTCCAAAATCTCCCAAAATTGTTCGAAACAAACCAGTGGATACAGTAATGACGTTCAAATACCGTTTAGGAACGTCTAAGGACATTTCAAGGAAGTCTTATGACATTCCAATGAAGTCTTATAACATTCCAAGGAAGTCTTATGACATTCCAAAGATGTATGGTGACATTCCACAACCTTATGTGCATTGTCCACATATGTCTTAAGATATTAAGTTTCTTCTTTATGCGTCAAATGACCACTTTTCACTAAAATTATTATAACTCTCTACTATGGATCCGATTGACCTCAAACTAGTGGCATTGTTAAGATAATCAAAATCTCTACCGTTTAGGAGAAGATGAGCTCAAAATCACCATAGCTAGTTCACTATCAATAGATAAAATTCTGAAGATTCTGTGTAGTTATGCATTTAAATAACTCCAAAATCTCCCAAAATTGCTCGAAACAGACCAGTGGATAGGGTAATGACGTTTAAATGCAGTTTAAGAACGTCTCAGAACATTCCAAGGAACTCTTATGACATTCCAAATAATTCTTATGACATTCCAAGGATGTCTGCTGATATTCCACAACCTTATGTTCAATGTCCACAGATGTTTTTGGATATTAAGTTTCCCCTTCGTGCGTCAAACGACCACTCTTTAGTAAAACTATCATAACTTTTGACTAAGGACCCCGATTGACCTCAAACTGGTGGCATTAGAAAATTATGTGCAATTATACATTATTAAAAAACTCAAAATATCCCTAAGTTGCTTAATACGTACCCGTGGGCAGGGTAATGACAATCACATAAAGTTCATAAAACCCTGAAATTTCTGAACACTCTGAAAATTTTGTGCAGTTATGCATTTAAATAACTCCAAAATCTCCCAAAATTGTTCGAAACAAACAAGTCGATACAATAATGACGTTCAAATATATTTTATGAACGTCTCAGGACATTCCAAGGTAGTGTAGTCTTAAGACATTCTAAGGAAGTCTTATTACATTCCAAAGAAGTCTTATGACATTCCAAGGTAGTGTAGTCTTAAGATATTCTAAGGAAGTCTTATTACATTCCAAAAAAGTCTTATGACATTCCAAGGATGTATGGTGACATTCCACAACCTTATGTGCAATGTCCACATATGTCTTAGGATATTAAATTTCTTCTTCGCGGGTTAAACGATCATTGTTCAGTAAAACTATCATAACTTTTGACTAAAGAGCCAGATTGATCTCAAACTGGTGGCATTGTTAAATTCATAAAACTCTGAAATTTCTGAAAATTCTTAAAGTTTTGTGCAGTTATGAATTTAAATAACTTCGAAATCTCCCAAAGTTTCTCGAAACAAACCAAAGTAGGGTAATGACATTCAAATACAGTTTAAGAACATCTGAGAACATTCCAAGGAAGTCTTATGATATTCCAAATAAGTCTTATGATATTGCAAAGAAGTATTATGATATTCCAAAGATGTCTGTTGACTTTCCACAACCTTATGTGCAAAGTCCACATATGGCTTAGTATATTAAGTTTTCTCTTTGTGCGTCAAACGACCACTCTTCAATAAAATTATCAAAACTTTTGACTAAAAACCCCGATTGACCTCAAACTGGTGGCATTGGAAAGCTAATCAAAATCTCTACTGTTTCTGAAAAGATGAGCTGAATTTCACCATAGCTAGTTCTTTATCAATGGATAAAATTTTGATGATTATGTTCAATTATACATTACAAAAAAAAACTCAAAATGTCCCAAAATTGCTTAAAACGTACCAGTGGACAGGTTAATGACGATCACATAAAGTTCATAAAACTCTGAAATTTCTAAAAATTCTGAATATTTTGGACATTATGTATTCATAAAACTCCAAAATCTCCCAAAATTGTTCGAAACAAACTAGTGGATACAGTAATGACGTTCAAATACAGTTTAAGAACGTCTCTGGACATTCCAAGGAAGTCTTATGACATTCCAAAGAAGTCTTATGACATTCCAACGATGTCTGCTTACATTCCACAATCTTATATGCAATGTCCACAGATGGCTTAGGATATTAAGTTTCCTCTTCGTGCGTCAAACGACCACTCTTCAGTAAAATTATCAAAACTTTTGACTAAGAACCCCGGGTAACCTCAAACTGGTGGTATTGGAAAGCTAATCAAAATCTCTACTCTTTTTTAAAAGATGAGCTCAATTTCACCATAGTTAGTTCTCTATCAATAGATAAAATTTTGAAGATTATGTGCAATTATACATTACAAAAAAACTCAAAATCTCCCAAAGTTTCTTAAAACGTAACCGTGGACAGAGTAATGACGATCACATAAAATTCATAAAACCCTAAAATTTCTGAAAATTCTGAAATTTTTGTGCAGTTATGTATTTAAATAACTCCAAAATCTCCAAAAATTGTTCGAAACAAACCAGTGGATACAGTAATGACGTTCAAATATAAATTAGGAACGTCTCTGGACATTCCAATGAAGTCTTATGACAATCCAAAGAAATCTTATGACATTCCAAAGAAGTCCTATGACATTCCAAAGAAGTCTTATGGCATTCCAAAGATGCCTGGTGACATTCCACAACCTTATGTGCAATGTCCACAAATGTCTTAAGATATTAAATTTATTCTTTGGCGTCAAACGACCGCTCTTGAGTAAAAATATCATAATTTTTGACTAAAGTCCTCGATTGACCTCAAACTGATGGCATTGTTAAGTTCATAAATCTCTGAAATTTCTGAAAATTTTGAAAAAGTTTTGTGCAGTTATGAATTTAAATAACTTTAAAATCTTCCAAAATTGCTCGAAACAAACCAAAATATGGTAATGATGCTCAAATACAGTTTAGGAACATCTCAGGATATTCCAAGGAAGTCTTATGACATTCCAAGGATGTCTGCTTACATTTCACAACCATATGTGCAATGTCCACAGATGGCTTAGGATCTTAAGTTTCCTCTTCGTGCGTCAAACGACCACTCTTCAGTAAAATTATCAAAACTTTTGACTAAGAACCCCGATTGACCTCAAATTGGTGGCATTGGAAAGCTAATCAAAATCTCTACCGTTTCTGAAAAAATGAGCTCAATTTCACCATAGCTAGTTCTCTATCAATAGATAAAATTTTGAAGATTATGTGCAATTATACATTACAAAAAAAACTCAAAATCTTCCAAAGTTGCTTAAAATGTATCAGTGGACATGGCAATGACGATCACATAAAATTTATAAAACTCTGAAATTTCTAAAAATTCTAAAAATTTTGTGCAGTTATGTATTTTAATAACTCTAAAATCTCCCTAAATTGTTCGAAATAAACCAGTGGATACAGTAATGACGTTCAAATACAGTTTAGGAACGTCTCAGGATATTCCAAGGAAGTATTATGACATTCCAAAGAAGTCTTATGATATTCCAAAGAAGTCTTATGACATTCTAAAGATGTATGATGATATTCCACAACATTATGTGCAATGTTCACAGATGTCTTACGATATTAAGTTTCTTCTTCGTGCGTTAAACGGCCACTCTTCAGTAAAACTATCATAACTTGTTAAAGATCATAAAACCCTGAAATTTTTGAACTTTCTGAAAATTTTGTATAATTAGTATTTAAATAACTTCAAAATCTTCCAAAATTGCTCGAAACAAACCAGTGGATAAGGTAATGACGTTTAAATACAGTTTAGGAACGTATCAGAATATTGCAAGGAAGTTTTATGACATTCCAAAGAAGTCTTATGACATTCCAAGGATATCTGCTGATATTCCACAACCTTATGTGCAATGTCCACATATGTCTTTGGATATTAAGTTTCCTCTTCGTGCGTAAAACGACCACTCTTTAGTAAAACTATCATAACTTTTGACTAAGGACCCCGATTGATGGCATTAGAAAGTTAATCAAAATGTTTACTGTTTCTGAAAAGATCAGCTCAATATCACAATAGCTAGTTCTCAATCAATAGATAAAAATTTTGAAGATTTTGTGCAATTATACATTTCAAAAAATTCAAAATCTCCCAAAGTTGCTTAAAATGTACATGTGGGCAGGGTAATGACGATCACATCAAGTTCATAAAACTCTGAAAATTCTGAAAATTATGTACAGTTAAGCATTTAAATAGCTCCAAAATCTCTCAAAATTGCTTCGAAACAAACCAGTGGATACGGTAGTGACGTTCAAATACATTTTAAAAACTTTTTAAAACACTCCAAGAAAGTCTTATGACATTCCACAAAAAAGTTTGGATTTAGAGTGAAAATACTGTATAAATAGTTATATGTTTCCATACCAAAACATTTATACATCTTTTATTAGTTTAAGTTAGTTACTCTAAGTTATATAACTTTATAATAAATAAAAAAAATATCTTTTGAAGATTAAAATCTTTTTAAATAAAAATATATCGTTTATTATGTCGTGAAGTACGAACGCCTCGTAAACTAATTTGATTTAGTTAGTATTACAAAATCATTAGATATGTGTAATATGCAAATTTGAAAACAAACATATTTGTAATATGCAAATTTGAAATCATTAGATATGTGTAATATACAAAATCATTAGATATGTGTAATATGCAAATTTGAAAACAAACATATTTGTATAAAATTTAAATACTAACTTATACACAATTCTTGAAACAAACAATAAAAAGACACACCTTAATATATAATGAAAATATATAAATTTTAACAAGAAATAAAATTTATTCAAAAATACACAACTTTTCAACAATGCTAGGGTTTTTTTCATGTAAACCATATAGGAGATGAAACTTTCATGTATAAAACTCAAAAGATTTAATTTTTCATTTTAATACACTGATTTTTAGATATACAAAAATTACAAGATTTATGAAATATTAATAAATAGATAAAAGCATAATAAAAACGAAAATACATAAATATTTGTACAAAAAATTAAGAGATGCAACTTTCTATATATATGAATAGTCACAAATTTATAATTTAAATGTAGTTATTTTAAAATGATAATTATATGAATAGTTGTAATTTTTCAATTTAAATAGTCATATATTTTCAACTTAAAATAGTTATTTTGAAATGATACATATATGAATAGTCACAATTTTTCATTTAAATAATTACATGTTTTCAATTTAAATACTAACTAATACACAAATATTTAAATAAATAATAAAGACACAATTTTTAACAAAAAATAAAATTTCTATAAAAATTCATAATTTTTTAACATTGTTTGGGATTCCTATTATTAGTAGATATCTTAAAAGGGTTTGCCATGCTCAAAATCAATCAAAGCTAAGGATAAAGTATTACTCAATGATTCAAAGTTGCATTTTTATGGTTTATATACTTACCCATTTTATAATTTTGATGACGTTTATCAGAAATATTGTATGGACTTTGAAAATCATTTTGTTGTATGGATATGTTATGACTCTCATAAAAGCATATTGAAACTGAATTAAAAGGATTTCATATGAAGAAGAAGAAGAAATCCTTTACTGTGTTGATCACATCTTCTGCGACTATGCCTTCAAAAGCTTGATAAAAAGTACCTGTCATACCATCAGACATTGAACCAGATAGGTCTTTTGACAGCCGCCTGAACCAGACTAACATTTGCTTGATACCAAAGACGGACCGACCAAAGGAGATGGCAGAATTTAGACCGATAAGCCTATGTAATGTTAGCTACAAGATCATCTCAAAAATCCTTTGTGGGAGGCTGAAGAGATTTCTCCCGAAACTAATCTCAGAGACACAATCGGCCTTTGTGGCAAAAAGACTAATTTCCGACAATATACTGGTCGCGCAGGAAATCTTCCACGCAATGAGGACAAATCCGATATGCAAGGCAAAATATGTAGCCATCAAGACAGATATGAGCAAAGCATATGATCGAGTGGAATGGAACTTTTTAGAGGCTCTAATGATAAAGATGGGATTCTCAAGGAAATGGGTAGCATGGATAAAATGGTGTATATCATCGGTATCATATCAGGTCTTAATAAATGGAGAAGCCAAGGGCGACATCCAGCCCTCGAGAGGACTCCGGCAAGGAGATCCGTTATCACCATTCTTATTCATCATCCTGACAGAAGCCCTTATATCTCAGATCAAAGGTGCGGAGACAGAAGGGAGATTAACGGGACTAAAGATCGCACAAGCAAGCCCAGCAGTTTCCCACCTACTCTTTGCAGACGACAGCCTCTTCTTCTGTAAAGCCGATATCCAGCAATGTGCTGAGCTGATGAAAATCATCAATAATTATGGTCTGGTATCAGGACAGCAACTGAACACGACCAAGTCTTCTATCCTATTTGGGAATAAAGTGCCTACAGAAATAAAACAGGCTATCAAAGCAACCGTCGGAATCCAGCGAGAAGGTGGAATGGGAACCTATTTGGGTCTCCCAGAAAAAATCTGTGGATCAAAAAGACAGGTATTTGCGTTCATAAGGGACCGTTTAAATAACCGGATCAATTCTTGGAACGCTAAGTTTCTGACAAAGGGAGGGAAAGAGATTCTTATCAAGTCAGTGGCTCAAGCTCTACCCACATATGTCATGTCTTGTTTCCTACTGCCCCAAGATGTTCTAAACAAGTTAAAGAGTGCCATAGCTAAATTCTGGTGGAGTACTAAAGCGAACAACAAAGGGCTTCACTGGATGGCTTGGGATAAAATCTGCAAACCAACTGATAAGGGAGGTTTAGGTTTTAGAGATTTGAAGAATTTTAATCTCGCATTACTTGCGAAGCAACTATGGCGCTTGCTACACTATCCAGATTCCCTACTGGCCAGGGTGCTCAAGGGGAGATACTTTAGATATACGAACCCTTTGGAGATAAGTAGCTCAAACAACCCCTCGTATGGGTGGCGAAGCATGTTAGCAGCCAGGGAACTCCTGAAAAAGGGGCTGCGACGTACGATTGGTTCAGGCTACAATACACGAGTATGGTTTGACCAATGGATACCGACAGAAACGCCAAGACTGCTCAGAGATAATGGCGTATGGAGGGACCCAAAAATGTATGTTAACCAGCTTATTGATCATAGTACAGGCGAGTGGAAGATGGACTTGATTCGCAACTTGTGCGACCCGGCTGATGCAAACCTCATCGCGGGTACACGCCCTAGTCGTCATATCAAACCCGACGGCTTCTGCTGGGTCCATACCAAGACAGGTTTATACACAGTCAAATCAGGCTATGATATAGCATCTCTGGCTCAAGAGGAAGGTACTGAGCAGCAGGTCCTAGAGCCAAGCATCAATCCCTTATTAGATAAGGTGTGGAAGCTGAGAGCCCCCAGGAAAATTAAACACTTTCTATGGCAATGTCTAACAGGTTGCGTTGCGGTATGTAACCGTTTAGTGGAACGCCATTGTGGAAACGAGAGGGCATGCCCTAGGTGTGGAGGAGATGAGGAAACCATACATATCAACGTAGATATATATCTGGAACCTAACTGATCTTACAATTTTGATTGTATGAGACTACTTTGATTGTTATATATGTATTTATGGTGTTTCAGAAAAAAATATATGTATGGTTGCAACGACTTGGAAACTCACTAAAATACTCAAAATAGGATTTAAAGCAGTGTTTAAAAACATTTAAAAACACGAGTAACAATAGATAGCCGTTACATATAGAAAGAACTGTTAAATGTACTTACACAAATAGAGAGACAAAGACGGGGTTGATTCGTGTTTCAAAAAAAAAAAGATTGGGTTGCCTCGCATATATATACAGAAAACATTGTTTATAATCACCGTCTGTTTCAAGAAAATCTTATTGAGCTAGATGTGATTTGTATATTGGATACTAAGGATCACCCTTATGGTCTTAAGGTTTGGGAATGTTTTCTCACAACATGCGTGGTGTCATGCAATAATTTTGGACACACATTATTACATTGCAAAGAGAGAAGCAAACGTCTAATTTCCTATGCTAAAAGGGTGTAGCTCTCATTCTTGTGTAGGAACTAGGAACCGATCTGAGCAGATGATTTTGTATTCTTATTTGATTGTGATGGTAATATAATTAGTTTGGGGATAATCTACAACCAGTGGACTTACTGAGCACCTTCTCAATCAGGGTGTTAAACACAGTTTCACAGAGTTTTACTTGACTAGGATCTAATAATAATAAGACCATGGCAGAAGTTAAATCAATCAGCATCAGTACCTCACAAGAATCTTGAGAAAGTGTGACATACTCAGATTTTAGTCTATCGACTTGAATCATAAAATCATTCAGGGTTTCTATAATTGAAGCTTTGTCACTCAGTCTTAAGGCCTGCCTATTGGGATCTGCAGCAGCCAACAGTTAGTCTCAGTTTAAGAGAAAGTGTTAATGAATTAGAAAATCTCTCTGTCCTTCTTCCTGATATATGCATACCAAGTGCATTTCCGAGCTCAAGAAACTGATCGTTGAGCTTATCTCTACGGATCTTTTCTCGGTCTCGCCTTTTGAATTTCCCGGTAAGAAAGCAAATGAAAATAAGCAAATGAAATCATCAGAAAAGCAAATGAAGAAGAAGAAGTTGAGGATTCATCAGAAAAGGAGAACTCAGAAGAAGTTTTCAGCTTCGTCTTGCTCCGTTGAAAAGGAATTAACTCTTCCTGGAATCAGAAAAGATAAAGAGGGTGCGAGAAGAGATCAATGATAATTCGGTTTCTTCTTCTTCTTGGTGACTATATATAAAACAGGTGACAATGGTGGTGGATGCCGACGAGGCAAATCAACAACGTGTGATCCCCACGCGCCACAATTTGAAGACATGATCCACTACATCCAGTTACAGACACTCCACAACGAGTCCGAGAAAACACCTCTTTCCATAGAAAAAGTATATGGTGATGAAATCTTCTTCTCCAGAAAAGAAGAAGATCGAATTATAGAAGTGATCCCGATGAATCCACCGGTAAAAACTTCACAAAATACATTTAAAAAGGGAACAGTAGTGTCTATTCGATATTTTGTGAGATCAATTATGTTTCATTTTAGCAAAATTAGATGAATACGTTATAAACAAATACGGCCTCTCTCAAGCAAAGCTTCTATTATATGTATGTTCCACTCATATATGTCGACAGAAGATCTAGACAGAATTTACCTACGATGAAAAACGACTATACATCATGTTGATATCAACTAACCCGAAAGCTTTTACGTACGGTGCTAAATCCAACAGTCCAATAATGCTTATAAGTATCGATAAATTTGAAGGCCGGCTTACAATTCACGAATATGTGAGTTTTATGATTGGAGCTAAAAAGAAAACGAGACAAATGGAACATTGATAAGTCGTGAAAACGACTCGAAAGCAATTATCGAATCCCACTCAAACAGGAAATATACTATATAGAATTCGGATGGCATTTACTAATTTATTGTGATTATGAATTTATTGGCCACTAGATTTTATTTTTGTCTAATCCACTCGAAAATTTCATATCGACATTTAGACTAATTTTATGCGTATATAAAAAAGCTATCTCAACTAAATACATATTTCTGATGAACAGAAAATAAAAACCAAAGATGTATAAACCGAACCGACCAAATTCTTCACTTTCCATATAGCTTATACATTGAAACTAAAAAACGTATAGAAAATCTCTTGTTTCACATTTGGAGGAAATCATGCATGGCTTAGAGCAAAGGGGTTGTTGATCTTTCGATTAATGATCATTGATTACAGGACAAGCTTCGCAGATGCTGAGTTAAGGATCATTATTTTGGAACCACCAACGGTAAATCATTGATGTTTGAACGATTATGTTGATAGACCCTGGGAAAATTGTCTGAGAGAATATCATCAGTAGGAAAGGGTGATAATTTTGCAATACATTTACTTGTTTTTTGTGTGTTTTTTTAAACATTCCACATACAACATACATACTAATAAACAACTGGTTCTAATAGTTATTTCTTATGTTTGCATACATCAAAAAGAAACCGGCAGTCATAACGTTTTCGACTAGATTTCTAATCATTCTTTTTTTTTAACAACTTAAATTTATTAATTTAAACGATTGAAAGTTGATAATAATAATAAAAAAAACAAATAATGAAAATGGTTAGAAGATAATAGTACATCGGATGATTTTTCTTCTAAGGTCCTCCAGATCAGTAGAGTATCAACTCTACGAATTTTCTCGGGAGCTTTAAATTTTCGTCGCATTATAAATTCTAGGCTCTTTTGTTGTATTACATTGACCCTATCTCCGATTAAATCTATAGATATTTTCTAATATAGAATCCAATGTATTGATTCAATCATAGAAATAAAAAATTGGGATGGTCAATATTCAACTATTGAAAGAATATCGCCATACAATAAAGAGAACACATCTTCCACTCCAAACTGACATTCTTTCCACTGTGGTTTCTATGATTTCAACAATTGTTCAGATTTATCTATATGTCAGATATCAAATATATTATATCGAAATATAACTTAACAGCTTCATCTGTTTCTGAACGCAATCTTCTACTTATGAACTCCATATGTGTTGTCTTCAATAAATCTGATATTTTCATGGATCTCAAATTTTTCTACGCAAACACCCTTTACAGCGATAACCAATCAAAATTCCAATCAAAATTTGACAATATCTTGTCAAACTGACATCGCAGTGGAATTTGACAATAATCATTCTTTCTTATGTAACCTCAAGTTCAATTTTTGCATCTGGTTTGATAGGTTTCAAAGATAAGGCATCAAGAAAAGAAAGATTGTTTCAAGTGTGTTTCATGATTATGCATTTCTAAAGTTATATCTTGTTGTTTTTAAATGTTGTAAAAACTCTACTTTCTTTCTTCAGAAATGGTATCGGAAATTAAAGTTTATAAAAAAAAAAAAAAAAGTTCAATTTTTGTTGGGCGAGCGGAAAATTAATAAATTATAAACAAGAAAATAAGAGTTTTTATTCAAAATTAATACATATAAACTAGCTATTCCAATCGTGAACCAACGGTCAACAATACACGTTGACTTAGGGGAAACGTCGCCCACCCAAACTAATATACAAAACATTCAAATAATAATCAAGACCCTCGGAAATATATATAGAAAAACAAGAAAAAAGTTCTCAAGAGAGTGATTGCTTTTAAAACTGATATATATCACAATAGCTACAATCTTGAGTTGATGTTTGACGCGGTGCCCGCAGCCCGTCCTTGATTCCGTCTTCTTAGCAAAGAAAAAAACCTAAATCGTCATACATTTATATATTCCCTATATATTGTTTCTCGAAGGTGCATGGCAAAGTGATCAAACGTCCCTTACAAACCTTAAACGAGATCATAATCTTGAAAATTGAGCTATATCATTCTCTATCTAGACCGAGTTCTATCTGAACATGGAGATGAGTGATTGAAAGACAACTTCATCACAAGGGATAGTGAGACCCATGTCGTGCTCGAACCCGAACTCTTCCTCGGCTAATTGGAGGAGTGTCTGAAACTCAGGATGAGCTAGCCATGAGATTGGCACCACGTAGCGACTCCGTTGTTGCCCAACGTAGACCGGGAAGTGGCCTTTTGGCACGTCTTTGAAGTAGCAATTACCTTGATTCTTCTTTCCAATACTTGAGCATCTCTTCAAGATTGTCTTTAGAGATGCTACTTGAGACGCTGCCACTTTGTTCTTCTTTATCGCCATGATTGGAGTTTATTGAAACCTAACTTGGCTAGAGGGAGAGAGAGAGAGGAAAAAGGAGAGAAGAGAGAGTTTGGTGTGTTTGAAGAAAGGTGTGGATGTGAAGGTAATGGGAGAAATGGAGGGGTATATAAGAGAGAGAGGAGAGAGAGAGAGAGAAATTGGAAGAGTTTATTAAGATCAACTTTATCGTGTAGAAACCGTAGGAGTTTTATAAGGAAAAATAATAATATTTAATATATAATTACATTTTTTTTTTTTTGTCATCTATTAGATTAACTTAAGGATACAAATGTTGAACTACAACAGTTGGCAGGGAATACAGTCCCTCCAAAGCCAAGAGCCGGCAAAGAACAAAGTCTTTCCAGAAACATAACCAAACAGAAAAAACACAATCCTACCGAACCCAAAGCTTAATAAACATAAAGGCATAAGATCAAACCAGAACCAAAGGCCTAGACAAAGGAAGAGCTCAATCGCTTACTCACAGACAAACCAAAGGCAAGAACACAACACCGAATAAGCACAATGAAAGGAGACAGGAGACCATCTTGACACTCTCATGCGAGAACCAAGCAGATAAAACCAGAATCAGCTAGTACCCGGACCCGTCGCTGTAATTACCCTACAATTCCAACTAAAGTCTTGCCATTGGACCTTGTAACAGGCTCACCCCGCACCTTCAGCGCACCACCATCCCACGGCCAAGCTAAGAACAGCTTCCCGGATACGTCTTATTAATACAGCCGGAAATCGGAGACTAACCATTCCGAAACCAAAAACACACAGATTCAACTACGGTCGAACCGCTTCAAAGCTTCAGCAGCATAAAAGGCCATCTCCTCTAGCACTCCTCTCAAACCGACAAGAGCGTTTACTTACCATTCAACCCTGCCAAGGTTCCGAGAGCTCCCTCCACAAAGGCCACTACTGTTAGTCCCGAAGAAAAAACAGAGGGTAGATCCTGATTCCAAACCTCATACGCTGACATCGAAACAACTGGAGCCAAGATCTACGACAAGGAAAACGAGATCTGACACTGCAACAAAATTAAAAGCCGACTCCCTTACCCTACAATCGAAAACGCCTCGTCGATGCTCCAAAAGGGGAGCCCCAGACCGCCGAATCTATCTCTCCCGGAGCAGATCTAGGGTTCCAGCGCCGACCAAGCCCCAACCAGAGACACCATACATATTGACGCCGACCATGAAGAGGAGAAAGGGAGCACAAATAAAAGGAGGAAAGGGAAGAGAAACATCCGGCGACGACCAGAGAGGCCGAACACCGGTGCTCGATTTACTTGTCGCAGACTCTCTTTATTTAGCTTTTTTAAAAAACTTTTAACATATGTGAGTTATATATAATTACATTTTGATTCCCTTTTTTCTAAAACTAAACTAATAAATAAATGCAAAATGTGAGGTTTTCACTATGTTCTCAACGGTTCTAAAATGAGAACGCTACTCTCTTTCTCTTCTTATTTCTTTTTTTTTTAATTATGAGATATCTTCCTAGTTAAGATGCTCTAAACTAATAAAGAAAAATATCCTATATAAATGTATTCTTACATAAATTTCTAGGTTTACCTTCCAGGACCTTTTAGAATATTTGTGGCTAAGTTATACGTATTATGTACATAATGACGACTAGTTCATGCATAAACACATTAATCAGCATATTAGTCCAAACCATAAACAGTCAACATATACAATACAATCCGCGTAAATATAAATACAAATGTTTTTCACTCACTGAACGTCCATTCTGGATGGCACAGAGTAACCAAATAGTCCGAGATTAATTATATATGCATCGATAGAGAACTGAACTCAGGACTAATCCTCCAAAGACTTACTACAACACTATTATTCATCAAACCAAGAAGTGTTTGACCAAAGTCCCATGGCACTGTCTTGTGTGGTTTCCACAGGCCATTCCTCGGCAATCCCTCCTAATTTGGTTAGCATTTAAAGAGAGATTATCTACATGAGCCAGGATGAAAGGCTGGAGAACTGAACATGGCTGTGTTTATTGCGGAGAAAAGGATGACAGCAGAGATCACTTATGCTTCACATGTCTGTATCAATTCACTGGATGAATGTTTCAGACATCTATTTATGTGTCTTGGAAGGAGAGGAATTCTAGAAGACATGGACGCATTTATGAATCAGTGGAAATGACTACTAAGGTTATTGGGAAACTGGTTAAAATCGAATTTCTTCACTGAAATACAAGAGTAAATCACAAGCTGCATGCTCTGCTCAGTAGATGGTTTGCTGTCTATATACCAATTAGGAAATCACATTCTTTTATTCATTACACCTTAGACTAGCATAATCATAATGTAATCCAAGTTTCAATTTTGATTAATAAATTTGATATTAATCAAAGAAATGTCTGGGAACCTATTTGGGTCTCCCAGAAAAAATCTGTGGATCAAAAAGACAGGTATTTGCGTTCATAAGGGACCGTTTAAATAACCGGATCAATTCTTGGAACGCTAAGTTTCTGACAAAGGGAGGGAAAGAGATTCTTATCAAGTCAGTGGCTCAAGCTCTACCCACATATGTCATGTCTTGTTTCCTACTGCCCCAAGATGTTCTAAACAAGTTAAAGAGTGCCATAGCTAAATTCTGGTGGAGTACTAAAGCGAACAACAAAGGGCTTCACTGGATGGCTTGGGATAAAATCTGCAAACCAACTGATAAGGGAGGTTTAGGTTTTAGAGATTTGAAGAATTTTAATCTCGCATTACTTGCGAAGCAACTATGGCGCTTGCTACACTATCCAGATTCCCTACTGGCCAGGGTGCTCAAGGGGAGATACTTTAGATATACGAACCCTTTGGAGATAAGTAGCTCAAACAACCCCTCGTATGGGTGGCGAAGCATGTTAGCAGCCAGGGAACTCCTGAAAAAGGGGCTGCGACGTACGATTGGTTCAGGCTACAATACACGAGTATGGTTTGACCAATGGATACCGACAGAAACGCCAAGACTGCTCAGAGATAATGGCGTATGGAGGGACCCAAAAATGTATGTTAACCAGCTTATTGATCATAGTACAGGCGAGTGGAAGATGGACTTGATTCGCAACTTGTGCGACCCGGCTGATGCAAACCTCATCGCGGGTACACGCCCTAGTCGTCATATCAAACCCGACGGCTTCTGCTGGGTCCATACCAAGACAGGTTTATACACAGTCAAATCAGGCTATGATATAGCATCTCTGGCTCAAGAGGAAGGTACTGAGCAGCAGGTCCTAGAGCCAAGCATCAATCCCTTATTAGATAAGGTGTGGAAGCTGAGAGCCCCCAGGAAAATTAAACACTTTCTATGGCAATGTCTAACAGGTTGCGTTGCGGTATGTAACCGTTTAGTGGAACGCCATTGTGGAAACGAGAGGGCATGCCCTAGGTGTGGAGGAGATGAGGAAACCATAAACCATCTCCTCTTCGAATGTCCTCCTGCGATACAGACATGGGCTTTATCGGATATACCGATAGTTCCGGGACAGTTCCCGTGTAAATCACTTTTTGCAAATTTTGATTTCCTTATCCTCCGTGCGGCAGCAAAAGGCGTCTCAACACAGAGACTAGCCAAGTTCCCATGGATTATATGGTATCTATGGAAAGCAAGGAATGATAAGCTATTCAATGGAGTAGAGATAGCGCCGCCGGATACTCTTCAGAGGGCAACGCAAGAGGGTGATGAATGGTGCGTTGCACAGGAAGTCGTGAAGAAAGGAAAGGCGAGGGAACGTGGTACGGCAGTTCGCCGAGAGGAGACGATGGGGTTGCATAGACCGAGATGTCAAGTGGATGCATCTTGGGCAACCAACCAGGCTACTTTCGGTGGGGGTTTTGTTATTGATCAGGAAGATGGAAGCTCGATATCGGGCTTCTTTGGGAGAAACCAAGTCCTCTCTCCCTTCCATGCAGAGTTCCATTCTCTACTATGGGCAATGGGTAAGTCTCTCCAGATGGGGCATCAATCTATGCATTTCGAATCGGATAGCCTGCAAATGGTTAAACTGATCGAAGAAGAAGAGTTTTGGCCATCTTTGGCTTCAGAATTGGATGATTTTTATCATCTACGTTCTTTGTTTACTTTGTTTTCTCTATCTTTTATTCATCGTGAGTTAAACTCTCGTGCTGATTTACTTGCTAAAGGAGCTCGACTGAGAGTCTCTGAGTTCTCCCATGTAAACACTTTGGTTCCTTCGGGTTTAGCTCAGACTAACCCACTCGGACCAGTTTAATGAATTATGGAGTTCGCTGTCAAAAAAAAAAAAGAAAATAACAAAAATGTTTCTTTTTGTAACGGTATTTTGAAAGCAAATATCTTTTTTGAATGAAAATTGAAAGCAAATAGCACGTGGGGTGCAGGAAATAAGTGCATATTTAGAGACAAAGCCATACGGGAAATATGGGGAATTACAATGTGAAATAATGCATACAAAATAAAATTGAAAGTCTTGTATATATACCTGCTATGACATTGCCCTACATTGTCTCTCTTTTGTTTCTTTATCTAGGTAGACACAATTTACAAAAAAAAAATATATATATATATATATATATATATATATATATATATATATATATCCCCTAGACTATATTTGAGAAGTGATTTTGCCACATGTCTTCTCTACAATCATTCGTACAAAAATAATATGACATGGCTACTAAAATTGATGATATATTTTATAGATTAATATGACATGGACAATTATATTTAATGTTAATTTATACTTTTGGTAAACTTTTTAAAATATAGTAATAACTCATATATTACATTTATTTTTGATTTATATTTTTGGACTTTTTTAAAAAATGGTAATAACTCATAAATCATCATTAAAATAAATATATTCAATTATATATGGCATTTCAAATTTTGAAATATCATTTAAATTAAAAATATTTCAAAAATATATACATATTTTTAGAAAATTATAAAAATTAAATCATAAAATCAAATTAAATCGTAAAATCATTGGTTTCTTATATATATCTACAGATTTTATAAAAAAAGAACTAATTTTAATTTTTGACAATTATAAAATTTTACATCTCCTAGACTATATTTGAGAAGTGATTTTGCCACATGTCTTCTCTACAATCATTTTCACAAAAATAATATGACATGGCTACTAAAATTAATGACATATCTTACAGATTAATATGACATAGAAAATTATATTTAATGTTAATTTATATTTTTGGTAAACTTTTTAAAATATGGTAATAACTCATATATTACATTTTTATTGTCGATTTATATTTTTAGACTTTTTTAAAATATGGTAATAACTCATAAATCATCATAAAAATAAATATATTCAATTATGGCATTTCAAATTTCGAAATATAATTTAAACTAAAAATATTTCAAAATATATACATATTTGTAGAAAATTATAAAAATTAAATCATAAAATCAAATTAAATCGTAAAATCATTAGTTTCTTATATATATCTACAGATTTTATAAATATTGTTTAATTTTAATTTTTGACAATTATGCAATTTTACATATTTATTTAATATATTTAATTAAAATAAATAGATAGAAAAATCTACCTAAGATTATAATTTTAAATATATGCATGCACATTTTAAATATAATTCAAAATAAACAAAATTGATTTTATCTTAATTTTAATGTTCAGTTAAATCAAATTTATATTAAAATATTGATAAGAAAAATACAATTTATAATATTAATAAAAAATTAAATATAATTTATATTTATTTGTTAAAAAATATTTTAAATTTTTTTTACTCCACATGGTGTAAGAAAACACCTAGTATATATATACAAGTAGCGTCCGTCATCTCGAATCTCTTCCCTTCATAGACACTCTTCTTTAGATTTTGTCTCTACTGAAACCTCCAATTTTAATACAACCACAGCTACTATGTACATATAAATCAAAGACAATTAAAAAAGTATGTTAATATCTTATTTATATACCCGTTTTGTCATAATTGTTTGATTCCGCTGCAAAAGGATTATGACCGACATTACAGATTGTTTGAGTGGAAGATGTGTTCAGGTATGTGGACCTAGTGACGATCTGAATTTCAATCTGTAATGACGGTCACCCCAAAAAATTTAGTCCCATCAGGAAAACTACTTTAAATTGTTTTATAATGTAAGGTAGGTAGGTTAAAATCCAGCTTGGTTCAGTAGTTTTTTCAGTTGGATTTTTTGAAGGGTTTTTAATATTATATGCACATTTAATGTATATAATTAATAATGTATGAGAAAATAAAAATATATAGCTAAGAAATATAAGAAATTGTCCCCATGTGAAAACTGGAAATTAAATGAAAACAATACCTAGGTTAGAGTCTAATTTTTTGTTTAATTAATTGTACAATCAAATCCATGCAAGTTTCCATCTAATTCCTCCGATGTTTCGTGTTCCACATAGTATACTTCTTTCCTTTTCTGTTCAGCAATTTTCTTTTCCCCTTATCGTTTCGTTCATTTAAATGTGATTAATCAATCAGAATTATCAAAGAAATTGACTTTTGGTTTAGTGATAATTCAAGTCTAATTAATTGCCAAATTTCCGTGGTAGTAACCTCAATATCGTGTATAACTTGATAGCCAAAAAGGAAAACTAAAAAGTGACTGAAAAAGACTCTTTGGCAGCATCTACACTATTTGTCATTAGTGACTTGAAAAAACAATTAAATGAAAAAGTTTTTTGTTTTTAACTGTAGAACATATATTAATTTAGAGATGAAAAGGCTAATATTGTTGTCAAAACATCAACTAATACATCTAAATGTGTAATATGTTCTTCTGGTTATTCAAGCAAACACAACATTTGTATATATTTGAACTATTAAGTAAATCAATTAGTCAGTGCTAAATATGAACTCTTTTAACATTTAAGTTACGGAATTTGAAATAGAGTACTAGCATATATATGCTACACGCGGTACATCTCACATTCGAAAGTTAAATACACCAGTGTATATTTTTTCTCGAAAGAAAATACACTAGTGTATGGAAATTCAGATGAACAAAATAAATTATATTAATTAATTATTGATCGGTTCAACTAGTATAAAGTTACAATGGAGACGTTTTTTATACACAATATAAATTTAATTCAAATTTGTTTTCAATTTAAATTTTTTTTTTTTAAGATTTGTTTTGTTTCAATGATTTTAGAAAATCTCAAGAAACAACGATAAAATAGAAATAAATATGAAAGACGATCTTTCTGTCGACAAATTGGAACATAGGTTTACGAGTTTGGCTTCAACTGAAAAATTAAATAGGGGTGATACAGAATTGGATTTGTATTTTGTCATGATTAGAAAACGTTAAAAGTAACACTATTTCTGAAAAGGGAATAGAGGAAAAAAGTAAATCTAAACCCGAAACGTAGAAGATGTGATTTTGTCGTATTTATAGAATTTGACCTATCAATAAATAAAACAAAAATAAGAGATGGTGTGTGTAGGGACAAAGGAGCAGTAGACAGTGAGAGATCGAATTATATAATCTGGTGGAAATGAAAGGAACAAAACTTAGCTGTCCTGAATTGGCGCCTCTGTTGTGGTTATAACTTATACACATGATTCCTCACGTTCTTCCTTACGCCATTTCCAATTCATCATCATCATCATCATTTCTACTCTTGACTTTTAGCCAGCACAAAAATTACTTATTCGGATCAATTTAGATACGTGTTAACGGCAATGATCCTATCTATTATTTATTGTTGAATGAGTCTTAGTTTGGGTTCAGTGCCCAGACAATAGAAGACATCAACGTAGATATATATCTGGAACCTAACTGATCTTACAACTTTGATTGTACGAGACTACATTGATTGTTACTTATGTATTTAGGTTGCATGTCAAATTAATGTGTGTTTAAACGTTGGTATATAAGAATTAGCCATAAATGTAATATCCAAAATTTGAATTTTGTAATTTTAAACTAAACTGAGATTATATGCTTTGGAAACTGATTACACATATTTTGATACCTTGGACAATTACATGTCTAGGTCAAAATAAGAAACAATTAGCGAATAGTACAACAGAGTTGATTTTGTTTTTGTAAGGTAGGTATGATGTGATGTACGTAGTTACAAGGCCAAGTTAGTCACCTATCATCAGGCTTCAGGTGGTAGAAGTTAGATTTTTTTTTTTCCTAAAGTTACAGAATTTGAGTTTGAAGTGGTTAGGTTTAAATAGTTAGCCAATCTGAAGGTTAAATGTGTATTATGATTTTAACAAAAACAGAAATATAAGGCGAATAAGAAGATAATACGTTCCAATGGTTCGTTTCCGTGTACCGCAAGCTGTATGGATCATTATCTACGCAATTTGCTGTCTCGGTTTCTGTTTATTTTGTTTCTAAAAGAGTGTCTACCAGGCAACAAAGCCAACCCTTCTTCCTTCCATGTCTCAATCTGTCTCTCCATCTAGCTCGTCTCTCTATCTGGCATTTGTGTGAACTTTTCATCCATTAATTAGAGACCCCAAACAGAAGCTCTAAGAGCATCATGGGTCTCTGTTTCTCTTCACCTAAGACCACCGGACATGAAACCAATCACCCAAACCCTATTCCACCTCCAGATATACCTAAACCGCAACCTCAGGAGAAGGAGGGGGAGAACGTTTGTAATAAAAACAAGAAGAAGACGAAGAACAACAAGATCCAATGGAGGCACGGAAAAGGGAATCCGTTTGCTAAGCGCATCGATTTTGGATACGCCAAGGATTTTGATAATCGATACACCATCGGGAAATTGCTCGGACACGGCCAGTTTGGTTTTACCTACGCTGCCACCGACAACAACAACGGTGATCCTGTAGCCGTCAAGAGAATTGATAAGGCCAAGGTAAAAACATCATAGGGTTCCCATAATGTATTTGGAAACCTAAAAATCCAAACCTAAATAACTTGGTGCTTAGTGTATAAGTAAGCTCTGTTTACATAGTTTCATACCAAAAGTTTTTCCACTTGATTATGGTGGGCAGATGACTCAACCGATTGAAGTGGAAGATGTGAAGCGAGAGGTTAAGATACTACAAGCTTTAGGTGGGCATGAGAATGTGGTTGGGTTTCACAATGTCTTTGAAGACGAGAACTACGTGTATATCGTGATGGAGTAAGCATCAAGTTATTCTCTCTTTTATCATCACTTTCTTTCTTGTACTGCAAGAATCTTAAACTAATAATCATGTTTTATGTATTTTTATTTTCTTAGGTTATGTGAAGGTGGTGAGTTGCTAGATCGAATATTATCCAAGTAAGAGTAACAATTAGTTTGTGTTAATAAGAATGCTTAAACTCTATGTAGGAATTAGCTTTATGTGCATATGTTTCCCAGGAAAGACAGCCGTTACACCGAGAAAGATGCGGCGGTTGTGGTGAGACAAATGTTGAAAGTTGCAGCTGAGTGTCATTTACGCGGTCTTGTTCACCGTGACATGAAGCCAGAGGTAGGTATGGTTTCAATCTGATGCCTCAAAGTTGCAGATAATCATGGTGAAAGAATCTGAGTGTTTTCCTTCTACCATCTTCCCCTACAGAACTTTCTGTTCAAATCAACAGAAGATGATTCATCTCTAAAGGCTACAGACTTCGGTTTGTCAGATTTCATTAAGCCAGGTAAGAGTTTCAACTCTTGTCTCTTTCTCAGGATGATGATGACTATGTGAATAATATGGCAGGAATGAAGTTCCAGGACATAGTAGGAAGTGCGTATTACGTTGCACCTGAAGTGTTGAAACGTAGGTCAGGACCTGAATCAGATGTCTGGAGTATAGGAGTCATCACTTACATTCTGCTCTGCGGAAGAAGACCCTTTTGGGATAAGACACAAAACGGGATATTCAATGAGGTGTAGTAATCACAACCCAATCTGTGATACGTATGTTCATGTTGGTGTTTATACTTACTTGGAAAATAAATAAATAAACAGGTCATGAGAAAGAAACCTGACTTCGAAACAAACCCGTGGCCAACCATCAGCGATGGTGCTAAAGACTTTGTGAAGAAGTTGTTAGTAAAGGAGCCACGAGCACGGTTAACAGCAGCTCAAGCACTATGTATGTGATTCTTCATAGCCATTGATTTTTTGTTTTATTTACTGATCTGTGGTTGGTGTTTTGCAGCACACTCATGGGTGAGAGAAGGAGGTGAGGCTTCAGAGATTCCAATAGACATATCTGTTCTTGACAACATGCGTCAGTTTGTGAAGTTCAGCCGTCTTAAGCAGATTGCTCTGAAGGTAATCAAGAAGAAACAAAGACAGAGATTGTGTTTCACTTTCATATGAGTTTTTCACTTTAACTGAAGTGTGTGTTTGAAAGGCTCTGGCGACTACAATTGATGAAGATGAGCTGGATGATCTCAGAGACCAGTTTGATGCCATTGATATTGACAAGAACGGTTCCATAAGCCTTGAGGAGATGAGGCAGGTAAGAAGAAAACAAAACTTGCAATACAAGTAAGTGATTTTAAGGCACAGACTGCATAAACTCAATTGATCATTTTTTTCACAGGCTCTTGCGAAAGACCTTCCTTGGAAGCTGAAGGATGCAAGAGTTGCTGAGATTCTTCAAGCAGTAAGTCTGCTCACTAGCCACTTCCACGGTCTTTTTTGGTAATATTTAAAAAACAATCCATCTGTCTTTGCAGATAGATAGCAACACTGATGGGTTAGTGGACTTCACTGAGTTTGTGGTGGCTACTTTGCACGTGAATCAACTGGAGGAGCATGACTCTGACAAGTGGGAACAGAGGTCAAGAGCAGCGTTCGAGAAGTTTGACATAGACAGAGATGGGTTTATAACACCAGAGGAACTAAGATTGGTCAGTCTCATACTTCTTATAATGTTCCCCTCAATTTTAGGTATTGTTTTATTATTTTTTCTACTTTTTGCAGCAAACGGGTTTGAAAGGCTCCATAGAACCACTTCTTGAAGAGGCTGACGTTGATGAAGATGGGAGAATCAGCATCTATGAGTTTCGCAGACTCTTGAGATCTGCAAGCCTCAAGACAAGAACTGTCAAAAGCCCTCCTGGTTACCAGCTTTCTCGAAAAATGTAAATGACTAACACAAATAGAGAGCTAAAAATTGGATTTATCTCTTATATACAGAAAACATTGTTTATAATAATCACCACATGTTTCAAGAAGATCTTATAGAGGCTAGATGTGATTTGTATATTGGATACTGAGGAACACCCATATGGTCAAAAGATTTGAAATGTTTCTCACAACATGCTTGGTGTCTCTTGCTATAACATTGGCCATACATAGTTATAATTACATTTCAAAGAGAGAAGTAAATGGTTTCTATGCTAAAATGGTATAGCTCTCATTCTTGTTTAGGAACTAGGAAACGGTCTGAGCAGATGATTTTGTATTTTTTTTTTTTTTGCTTGTGATGATAAAATACATACACATAGTTCACAGAGTTTTACTTGACTGAAAATTACAGAGTTTATGACTTGAAAATGTTATTTAAGTTTCCAAGGGAACTATCTTGAACAGCTTGAGATGATGAGTAGTAACTATTAGATGAGCTTGCAGGGATTGTCAAGTTTCCTTTCTTTTCTTTTCCAGAAACATCCTGAATGGAAGCAACTTTAGTCATGCCACAGAAAGAGCTTGTTGGTCAATAGTAATACTATTGAAGAAAATCACTCACCTGTTGAGCTGAAGAGGAGGCGTGGATGTTAAGCTCAAGCTCTAAACCAACATCATCTTTTTGTTCGGTTTTAGAACTGAGTGAGGCTGAATAGGGCATAAAGGTAGAGCATGAGTTAGGTGACGGTGCAGGATTTTGAGTTCCATGGAGTGGAAAAGGCAGAGTGGAGACTGGACCCTGGGTTATGGCAACTAAAGGGACAACAGGATAAGTGTAATGTGGAATCCATGGGACCATGCTTCTGACTCTATGCTGATATTGAGCATTAAGAATCTCTATGTCGGATTTAAGAGATGTTTTCTCCTCTCTCAGCTCACTCTTCTCTTGTACTAGCTGCTTAGCAATGGTTCAAAACAAAGTGGAAGATTCTGAAAACAAGTAGAATCTAATAATAATAAGAGCATTGGAGAAGTTAAAGCAATCAGTCATCAGTACCTCACGAGACTCTTGAGAAAGTGTGACATGCTCAGCTTTTAGTCTATCTACTTGAGTCATTAAATCTTTCAGGGTTTGTATTGTGTCAATGAGAATCAAAGCTTTGTCACTCTTAGGCCTGTTAGGATCTGCAAACAAGCCATTTGCCTCAGTTTATGAGAAAAAGTTCATAAAATTGAAAAAAACTCCCTGTTCTTCTTTTTGATATAAATATATACCAAGTGCATTTCCGAGCTCAAGAAACTGTTCGTTAAGCTTATCTCTACGTATCTTCTCTCGGTCTGCCTTATGAATATTCCGGCAAGAAACTGACTCTTTCTTCACTTCCACCATTTTCTTAGGCCTGAAGAAAAAAAAATGCAAATGAAACAATGAAAAAGCTTGAAACTATACATTTCAAAGCCTAAAAACCTGATAGAAGAAGAAGAAGAAGCTGAGGATCCATCAGATAAGTAGAACTCAGACGAAGTTTTGAGCTTCTTGGTTTGCTCCATTGCAAAGTAATAAACTCTCTTCCTGAAACTAAAAAGGACATAGAGAGTAGTGCGTTAAGAGATCAAAGATAAGTTGGTCTCTTCTTCTTCTTCTTGGTGACTATATAAAAACCGCGGTGACAATGGGTGGTGGACGCCTACGAGGCATATCAATAACTTGTGCTCCCCACGCGCCACCATTTGAAGAGATGTGATCTGCTTACGTCCAGTTACAGTCTACTATATTCCACGCGTACTATGCACGATTCAGCTTTAATGGAGTGGCAAAGAATACAAAACGTAAAGTAAAACAGCATACCTCTCTGGTCTCTGCCAAGACTTAAAATACTAAAACGGGTTATGATATCAAACATGTTGATGAGATTCACGTGAATGGTTAAATAAAGTAATTTAGTAGTCACGAATGAGAGATTTAATCTACTAAGCTCAGGTACCCTATAGAGAGTAGAGACTAAACGACGTCCGCGTGGCGTGTGTAGTTAATGTTATCATCTCTCGAGTCTTAACCAATGTGCAACGTTGCTGGATTTGGCTTCTTTCCACGTTCCTGTCTCTATCACTTTATCCCTCTTGTCCTCATTTTATACTAATGTATTGATTCTTTAGGTAAGATTAGCTTTTAGCTTCGTAAACGCAGTTAAATATTTATATGGTAATATACTAATGTTACAACTTACAAGTTGCAGAAATGTAGTTGTAAGGTATGTTATGACAGGATACGTCTACGCGTAAACGTATGTATAAATAATGTAATTAAGTAGTTGTTATATATATTTTTAATGGACGATGACGAAAAAGCTAAAAATGCTTATGGAAGGGAATGTGTCACCCACGAATTGGTGGCATCAATCTTGGACATCACTTGCAATTGTTTTATTCAACTTCAATACTAAGTAAAACTTTAGGTTAACTTGGCTTTTGAATATGTCAAAAGTCTCAGATAAATTTTCCTTTGATGATTTTTAAAAACTAAGATTAAATCAGTATGATACAGTAAGATTTAGACAAGTTCATACAAAAAACAACGGAATCGACCGGCACGCACTAACCACACCAATTGAATTTTGATAGAAAGCTATTGCAATTTTTCGTTTATTTGGGTATCGAAGATAAGCAAAACATGTGGTTGGAGAGACTATATAAGATTATAATAGTTTGCTTAAAACTTAACGGAATCACTCAATCACAATCATCTAGAACCAAATTATGGTCCATTAGCCTCTACGTGATCATCGACTTGCATATGGACTAATTAAGGAAAAGCCGAATCAAATTGCAATGGGCAAGAACTCTTTTCATAAGTTGGTCTCGTTTAAGATACATATAGACGTAATGGTCTTGACAACCCAACTTAATCTTGTGAAGTAGTAATTTGAGAACACATTGAGCAACTATTGAGGACACACTTTATATTGGATAACTTGGTTACTAGGTCTAGATAATTTCTCACTGATGGGTTTACTGAAACTTCCACGTCAAAAAGCTTTGCTCATTCAAAACTTACCATGCACATAGGGTAGTTCGTAACTTTGTTTTAGAAAAAGTAATCAAATTTTTAAAGATTAATCATCCGTGATTTCAGCTCTTTTGAATAACCTTCTCTCAAAATAATACACACAATAGAAATAAAATAACTCAGTCGACTTTTCTTCTACGAATATTTAGAATTTTCTTTGATTGAGACAACCAATAATCTCTCTTTCTGAAAAGATAAATTTGAAAATAATATTTAACTATAATAATCTAATAAAGAAACGGTTTGTCGATATCATTAAAGTTCCGTGAGATAAGAAAACAATTTCTCCACGAATTATATTCTAGACTTATGCAAGGAAAAATAAATGTCACATAAATATTTAATATGTTTGCATGGTGGGAGGCAATCGTAAATTGCATACTAGTCTTTTATACATCTTCTGAAAAATCTATTTCTGTCTTCTCAGTATCCAACAAACAAGGAATGGTCCAAACTACTTCTCCATACAAGTACCACCACAATCCACAACAATGAAAATAAGAAAAAAATATCAAATAAGTAAAATATATCATAAACCACAACATGATTTATATTTCGTGCAAATTTAGTTACTGGGTTAGTTTTTTGTTTTCTAATATGACAATTACAGCCACAACACAATTTGGCCACTATGAATAAAATCTTACGTACATTCTTATCTCTACTGCAATAATTCCTACGGGATAAGCTCCTTTATCCGACTCAGCAGTCAGCACCACAGGATCCGACCCGATTTTACTCTTAGTTTATCCGACCCGTATTTCAGAGTATGTAACTAAAAACTAATAGAGTATTAATCAAGTAATTAACGACTAATCGCCTCTTCCCCTATAAATAAATCACTCAGTTTATTCTTCTTCTTCAGTCTCTCTTTCTTTCCCTCTCTCGAACAAAGAAGACAAACAACTCAAAACGCAGAGAAAATCTCCCAAACGACACCGTTCGGTAGCAAAGATGCTTTCCTCTTCTCCAACTTCCTTCGCTCATCCATTCCTCTCCTCTTCTCCGCCTCTCTCCCCCATATCTCCGCCGTCTCGCGCAGCTCGTCTCCCTCCTCCTCTCGTCTCCGCCTCCTGCTCCTACACCTACACGGAGGATCCGCAGAGGCTGCACCAGATCCCGCGGCGAACGACGCCGACGGCGACCGCTTCGCTCTACGAGATTCTCGAGGTTCCTCGCGGCGCGACGGGCCAGGACATCAAATCGGCTTACCGGAGATTGGCTAGGATCTGCCACCCCGACGTGGCGGGAGCCGATCGGGGTAACTCTTCTTCTTCTTCGGCGGATGAGTTCATGAAGATCCACGCGGCGTACTGTACGCTTTCCGATCCTGAGAAACGCTCTGTCTACGATCGGAGGATGCTTCGCCGTAGCCGTCCTTTGACCGTCAGTACCTCCGGGATGGGCAGTTACGTCGGACGGAACTGGGAGACGGATCAGTGCTGGTAGCGAGCTGACTCAGTGACCGAGTTAGCTCGAGTTAATTCGAATTAATATATAAAAAAACGGTTGTAAATAGGAAGCGGTAAATCTGGGATTAACGATGTAATTAATAGTAGTATTAGTGTGCTAACATACGCCATGAGCTAAAACGTACGCTTCCATCCCTCCCCACGAGCGATCAGCGCCGTTTGTTTCGTGTAACGTAGGATCTACGTGTGTGTTTTTTTACCTTGTGAATCCTAATATATTATCAATGAAAACAAAATAAATACTTTAGTTACTTTCGTTTTTTGTTCATCTAGAGACTAGAGCTAATCTTTAAGATTATGATTTACTTATGGGTTTTTTTTTTTGATCAAAATTTACTTATGGTTCCATTATACCCATTTTCAGTGCATAATAGATATCATCACAAGTAACAAAAAAGTATATATAAATTGTTACGAATATGCTTGGAGCAGTTTCATTTTCTATCAACTGTCCAGGTTGATATTAAGTTTTCGTATGTTTTGTTTACTCTATGAACTTGGGTTGGTCTCAGTTCTTTGGATGGAAATTAGGAATCTCCACGATTGGTGGAACACATCAATAAGTGATTATGTCTTTCTGTCCCACAAGGCACCTGATATTTCAGAACACGTGAACATGGCTAATGAAAGCAGATTATATTTCAGTGCGAACCGAAGCTGAGTTCTTTCAAGTGCTAAGTTGAGAGATTTCGAGTTAATAAATGTTGAGGCCAAAGTGGGTTTATCGATGCATCGATGTGTCTGTTGCACTATAGTCTAAATACATTATATATATGGTATTTGGGTCCCTCTTTTTCATTTTAAAATCAATACAATGTTTGATATCACTAGAATGATATCGATATCTATTTGGTGTTCTACGCTGTGATATCAGTTGAAATCTGAAATCAAAATTGGGAAACGTAGATGAGATATGTAGTATAGTTTTGTTCTCATTTCATTGGTGTGGTTATCAATCTTCTGATATACTCAAATTGTAATCTCTTGAAATAATAATAAGATTAAACCCCAGACAATAACACATGGTGAGATGGAACTTGGGAACACTATAGGGACATGATAAAGGCGATGCATACTTTTGTTAAGTTGAAACTTATTTGAATGACTTTGTTGATAAATAGTTAAATACTAATCTTTAGGTTTACTGGCCCCGCGAGATTGTGGAAATTGGAAAAGTAACTCATGTTGGTAAGTGGTTAAGATCTTCTGCAATAAATAATTGCCGTATTTTTATCTTAATTTGTCGGGACAATACATAGTATTGCATACTTATATGTATTCTAGAATCCATATATTAATATCCTTCTAGAAGCTAAATGATAGTGTATCATTTCTTTCTTTCTCCAAGGCATATAAACCGAATTAAAAAGAACCCCAAACTTGTGGCTTTCTTCCTCTTATGTTTGTTACTGTCATCTGTGTGAAGAATTTGATTCAGCGTCTTTTATGTATAAGAAATTTCGATGTTTAACTGAAAGACGTGCTCCAGTGTATTATATGTGCAAATAGATTCATTGTAACCACGATGTCTTCGTTTAGGAGAAAAAATTGTAATTTATTGAATTAATCTGTTCATCTTTTGTGATGAACATTAAACGAAGGAGGCAAAAGTCACGCAGAAGAGTCTCATTTCTTGAATAAAATAGATTAATTATTTTTTCTCATTTGGGACAAATATCAAATGTTCGTTATCGTCATTATTTGCATGCAGGTGTAAATAAATAACTAGAGATAAAATCATTATAAAAATCACGTGTTTTTAATATTTGTAAAACTACTTAAAAGAAGTGATGAGAACAATATTCATCAAAATCATCAAAATCAAGTTAATGAAGTTTGGTGATATATACAGAGTCAGTACTAACATGAGAAGATAGACCATTACTCAATTTCATTATATTTTTCACTCTAAAATAGAGTTTAAAGTAAAAAATGTTTTAATTCTACTTCATTTTCTAATTTATAATGAAATAAAAATAGATTTAGTCCATAAATGAAATAATATATCTTTATTGTTTTCACTGTATTTTAATACCAAAATAGAATAGAGTTAGAGAAAAAATCACTCCATTATTGAATTACTTAGTTTTAGAAGAAAAATATAATTTAACATTTCGAATGCTCCTAGTCTCTAAAATTTGTGATATATATATATATATATATATATATATATATATATATGGATTATTCAGAATAAATAAATATATATATATACACTAATCACTTACTAATTTGTTTCAAGTTTCATGAATCTCAAAATTGCCTTTGGAAGTATAATTAACTTTCTTTTTATAAAAAATAAGTTTGGTTCTCTCAGCCAAAATAAAAAGCAAGTCTGGTGGATAAAATTTAAGTTTCTCTTCTCGATAATTAGGACCCTAAAACTAGAGGATAGTCTTATGAAGAAAACCAAAAAGTTCAATATTTTTTTCTGTAACGACTATCATTTTCGGAGTCTGGGTAGTAACTTGTGGAATAACTACGAGATAAATACGATCCGTTTCAAATAATAACAAAAATATATCAATATATAGTTATATATAGAGATTTTTGTTACCGTAGATAGTGGTGCTGTTGGTTACCATTCCTTAGAGCAACATTATCAACACGTCCTTCTTGCTCGTCCTTCACATTTACCAAGAAGGACCAAAGAGGACCAAAGCAAAAAGTTCTTAAAAAGGGACGTCCCGGTGCTCGTCCTTCTTCTTCCTTCTTCTTTTTCATGTTTGGTTTGCTTTTTTTTTTATTTTAAGTACTATCAATAGAACTTTGATAATGATGCCCTTACGACCTCAATTTTTATAATTATGGAACACGTCCCCGAAATAAATATGGTTGGTTCAAGACTTCAAGTTCTAACTTTCAAGTAACATTGGATGTAGCCAGTCACGAGTTGCAGAATAACCCAGCTAGCGTTAACCAATAAATGCAATGTCTCTCGGGGCCCAATATAACTTATCCAGTCACATCTTTAACAATAATAATAAAACTTTCACTAAACTTTCAGAGTGTTCAAAAGCTTCCGCAAATTGTGTTATCATTTGAATTTTCAATCATTAAAAACTACTAAGATTGAGCAAATCACAATCCAATAATTAAAATCGAATTGCTTTGAATTCGTTAAGCATACCTATGTTTTCTTTGCCACCTTAAGAATATGTTTATTATCATATATTAGAAAATCGGATATGATTCCTGATAAAGTAATAATATGTATAGACTTCGATAAAAAAAAAGTAATAATATGTATAGAATATGGGGTGCTCAATAATTTAAAATTTCAAGAACAGAAAAGCCTACGACGACTTGGTAAAATGACAAAAGTAATTTACTCCGACAACGAAAGCCGGCGAAGACCGACGTGTTCTGTAAGAAATACATTAGAAATGACGAAACCGTGTTTCAAAGACCAAACCAAACCAAACCCCCCCCCCCAAAACAAAAAAGCTTTATAATCTTTCTTCATTATCTTTAAAAAAAATCAAGATCAACCCGTTCCTAATTTTCATTCATCCACACCAGCTTTAGTTGTTAATCGATGGATGATCTAGCCAAGCAGATACTGACACGACCCATTCAACTCGCAGACCAAGTGGTGAAAGCCGGAGACGAAGCCACAATCAACAAGCAAGAATGCGCCGAGATCAAGTCAAAAACAGAGAAGCTCGCCGCTCTCCTCCGTCAAGCCGCGCGTGCGAGCTCCGACCTCTACGAACGCCCCACGCGCCGCATCATCGACGACACCGAGAGCGTCCTCCAGAAGGCATTGACCATGGTCCAGAGATGCCGCGACGACGGCTACATAATGCGCCTCTTCAACATAATCCCCGCCGCGGCATTCCGGAAAATGATCTCTCAGCTGGAGAACTCCGTCGGAGACGTCTCCTGGCTCCTCCGCGTCTCGACTCCCGCCGGTAACGACGACGACGAAGGGGTCGGTTACCTAGGACTCCCTCCCATCGCGGCCAACGAACCGATCTTGTGTCTGATCTGGGAGCAGATCGCGGTTTTGATGACCGGTTCGCCGGACGATAAAGCCGACGCCGCCGCGTCCTTAGCATCCTTAGCGAAAGACAACCCTAGATACGTGAAGCTGATAGTTGAAGAAGGTGGAGTCAACCCTCTGTTGAAGCTAGTGAAAGAAGGAAAAATCGACGGTCAGGAAAACGCCGCGAGGACGATCGGGTTATTGGGCCGAGACCCGGAGAGCGTGGAGCAGATGATTCAAGCTGGTGTTTGTTCGGTGCTTGCAAACATTCTTAAAGAAGGTTCGATGAGGGTACAAGCGGTTGTTGCTTGGGCCGTTTCTGAGCTTGTGGATGGGAACAACCACGCCAAGTGTCAAGAGCTGTTCGCTCAGAATAACGTGATAAGGCTTTTAGTGAGCCATTTAGCGTTTGAGACGGTTCAAGAACACAGCAAATACGCGGTCGTCGCGGGTAGAGCCACGTCGATGCACCATGCCGTCGTGATGGCGGCGAGCAAAACTAGTAGCTTGCCGGCGTTGCGAGAGGAGGAGGATAACGAGATGAATCCCTTGCCGAATCAGATGCACAGCATCATCAAGACTACAATGGCGATGAAATCGGTAAAATCTTTCATCGGCGACGAACCGCCGCCGCCGTCGCCGGGAAAACCGCCGGAGAAGAGCTACAGCGGGATAAGCAAGCCGTTCAGCGCAGCGCATCAGTCGCGGAACGCGTCGGTGACGAGAGGGAGGGAGCTGGAGGATCCGGCGACGAAGGCGTACATGAAAGCGATGTCGGCGAGGGCGCTGTGGAAGCTCGCGGTGGGGAACGCGACGATCTGCCGAGTCATCACCGAGTCGAGAGCCCTGCTCTGCTTCGCGGTTCTGCTGGAGAACGGAGACGAGGAGACGAGGTACAACACGGCCATGGCGATAATGGAGATCACCGCGGTTGCGGAGGAAAACGCCGATCTGAGGAGATCAGCGTTCAGACGCACTTCCCCCGCGTGCAAAGCGGTTGTTGACCAGCTGTTCCGAATCGTCGAAAACGCAGACGCGGGATCCGACCTGCTAATCCCCTGCGTCAGGTCCATCGGGAACTTGGCTCGGACGTTCAAGTCCGCGGAGACGGGAATGATCGTTCCTCTGGTGAAGCTCCTGGACGACGGGGAGCCGGAGCTAGCGGCGGAGGTGGCGGTTGCGCTGGCGAAGTTCGCGACGGGGGATAACTTCTTGGGGAAAGAGCACTCGAGGACGATCATCGACGCCGGGGGATCGAAGCTTCTCGTGCAGCTGGCGTACTTCGGGGATAACGGAGCTCAGATTCCGGCGTTGGTTTTGCTGAGCTACGTGGCGATGAACGTGCCGGACAGTGAGCAGCTGGCTAAGGATGAAGTGTTGACGGTGTTGGAGTGGGCGTCGAAGCAAGGGAGTGTGACGGAGGAAGAAGACATGGAACATTTGTTGTATGAAGCTAAGAGTAGACTTGAGCTTTATCAGTCACGAGGAGCCAGAGGCTTTCATGTATGATTGATTGATTGATTGTTGATTCATGATTGACTTACGAAGCTTCGTTTCTGGATCGCATTAGAAATATAGTTTTTTCACATTTATTCAAATGGTATTCTTGTAGATGATGACTGTTTTTTTTCAAAGAAAACTACCTCCACTACTATCAAAAAGTTGTAATATAACATTTTCCAGTATTCAATTTGTTTTTTGGCTTGGCATTTTGAAGGCATCATTTTGCATCTGATTAAGATTCTGTTATTTTACCAGTAAGTTCTTAAAAATTGTACATGCCAACTTACCAGTACTTCTTACATATTTTATATCCAAATAATCTATTTTGCAAACATAGTTAAACTCTTTGGTCTAATCATCGACTAAGGTTTTAGTTCTTCTACAAAGAAAAGATGGAAATGGATTCTCATAAAATGTGATTTACTGCAAATATAATGAAAGTACCAGTGTGTATTAATTTTGTAAAAGGCTAGCTAAGGATGTATACAGCATGTTGCAAATTATGAAGTGCTATACTATGACTTACTAGGATATGACCGCGCCTTGCGCGGAGTGAGAGAAAAACTTAATTTTTAAAAGTACATCATATTTTTTTTCGAATAAACAACAAAAAAATACATTTTTAACAAAAGTACAACATATTTTAATTTATATACAATAAAATCTATAAGTAGATACGGGATGAATTTAATGTAACATTATTAAAATAACATATTTATCAATATATATATATATATATATATATATATAATATGCAGATGTAAAGTAAGGTAAAAATGAACAGGACATCACAAAAACATGCATTACAAATTAGAAAAATATATGATCCTATCTTTTGTAGACAAAATTGTATTTTTTTAACACCAAGACAAAGTTTTATAAAATCATATTAGTATGGGGGTTTGAGTTCATTTAAGTATAAACGAATCTATCAAAAAATTTAAAATGGGTCTATCACTTAAATATATGAAGCCGGTATACTGATTAAAAAGTTGAACAATTTTTTGAAAAAAAAATAGTCGTTTTTTTCAGAAACATTTAGTCACTTTTTCATAAAAAATTATACATTTTTTAAGAAACGAAATAAAGTATGACCATTTTGAAAACTAAAGTATATGAAAACGATGAAATGTGAGTGATATATGGATCTCCTCCCACAAATGTATATATATATATATATATATATATAGTAAACCAGTTGCGTAAACAATAAATTTGCATACGCAATTTAAGGGAATACGAAATCAGTTTATAATGTGATTGACCACTAAATCAGTTTATGCCATATTTTCTTTTTCTTTTAAATACAAAATAACTTTGTGTGAATAGTGTTTTATCAATTAGCATCAATCTTGGACTAATTATTAAATGTTTTAAAGACTAAACTTGTGAATCAAGTTTTGCGTGATTTAATATTCAAGTCTAAATACAAAAAAATAACGTGGATTATGAACAGAAATATTGTCATGTATTTTTTATGCAAACATATTAAATGTTTTAGATTTCAGAAAAAGATATGTCACCGCTGAATATATATATATATACACTCGGCAAAAATCTGTCTAAGGGAATTAACACATTTTTTCCTTTAATGATATTAAGTATTGTTTCACAGGATCGCAATTTTGCATTGCAGCTGATCAATAATATTCCCATAATTTTAATATTCATTGATTATAAAAAAAATTCAATAATGTATGGGTTTGGTATGTTTAAGCCATGACCCAACTTAAATTTATAAACGGTTAGTTCAAAAAAAGATAAAATAACTAAAACTCCCACCCTTTTGTAAAAGAAAAAAGAAACACTAAAACTCCTAGATGCATGGTTTTATTTTATATAATCTCAACATAGTAAATGCAATAAATTATGATAGTAAACAAATTATAATTCGCAAATCTCGTGTATCATATCTTTTGATTGATATAGTAAATGAAATAAATTACCCGCAAATCTTGTCTTTCAACAAAAATGGTTTATCAAATTAATATCAATCAGCGTCAATCATACCTACAAGAAGGATTATTCTTCTCACTAAACTTATGCATAAATTCTGCATGATTGATAATCCACGTCTGACGCAACCAAATAATGTGGATTAGGGAAGAAAAATATGTTTCTTAAATAAAAACATTCATAACGAATCAATCGATAATAATGGCAGACCAAATTAGGGCAGAGTAATATACCAATAATCATATATTAATGGTTATTATGGAAAGATTTTGAGTTTTTTTTGTGCAAACAGTCAATCAATATTTATGCGTGAGGTTAACCTGAATAGCATATTTTTAAATTATTACTATTTCATGTATCCATTAGAATAACTATCATATATATTTTTTATTTTTAAAAAATAGAGAAATACAATCAAAACAGTCTGTAATCGGAATCTGACATGTTTCTTAATCATATTTTCAAGATTAGGGCCGAGTGATATTAGCAAACTCATGCACGAATTTGAACTATAATATGAATTTGATGTATAACTTTAAAAATGCATTTGATGTATTACATATACAAAACACACTAAATATATTTGAATCAGCGAGGGAACGGTTTCACTTACATATTTATTTTTAAATTTTAGCTTGAATAATCTGCGGTGGCCTATATTTAATACGCACGGAAATACAAACTATAATGAAAATGTAATAAAAGACCATGCAGTAAATATTTGCAGTACCAATGGCAATGTATGTAATAAATCTAGTATATTAATGATAATTCTATATGAAGGCTGAGAAGGCTTGTGAAACCGACACGTATGCATAATGACAACATTGTAAATATTTACACTTTAAAGGTTATTATTTTTTTTTGCTTCTTGATTAATAACAAGAGGATTTTTTGAAGCTGAATTTTATGTAGAACTCTTGAGCTAATCTTCACTGTGAATAAACCAACAATACTATGATGATAGACACTCTTAGATAGAAAATAAAGAAAACATCTCTGGTCCAAACCAAACCAAATCTAGATTAGGCCCATATGAGAAACTCCTGAACCATGAGCCCAATGTAAAATCCAACTAAAGGCCCCAATCTTATCAAATCACTAAATGACTAATGCGAAACGAAAGGTCGGGATTAAAAAAGCAAAGGTGGACGTGTGCACACCTGATAACCAACGGTGATAAGAGTGAGAGTGAAGTGGCAGAGTTTCCCAAATTCCCCACTCCCGAAGAATCCTCCACTCACATCTGTGTAGTCAAATTAGGTTTTGATTACATTCCACTTAATTAATTAGGGTTTCTCTCAATCAACTCCTACCTCTCTATATATACACAAACACGCCGACGGTTTTCTCAACCAACAAACCCTAATCACTCAAAAATCTTCAATCCGATGGCGTCAGAGGATCAATCGGCGGCGAGATCTACCGGGAAGGTGAACTGGTTCAACGACTCCAAGGGATACGGTTTCATCACCCCCGACGGCGGCGGAGAAGAGCTTTTCGTTCACCAATCCTCCATCGTCTCCGACGGTTACAGGAGCCTAGCCATCGACGATTTGGTCGAGTTCTCCGTCGTAGAGGGAACCGACGGGAAGACCAAAGCCGTCGACGTCACTGCTCCCGGTGGTGCTCCTCTCCGTAAAAAGGAGACCAGCTCTCGCGGTGGCGGTGGTGTCAGACGCGGCGGTGGAGGAAGTTGTTATAACTGCGGCGAGGCTGGTCATCTTGCTAAGGATTGCCGTGATGAAGACGGCGGTGAGCGTGAAGCGTCTTGTTACAGTTGTGGTGAGTCTGGTCACTTGGCTAGGGATTGCGTTCAGAAATCAAGCGGCGGCGGTGAACGTGGAGGAGCCTCCGGTGGTGGTGGAGGTGGGTGCTACACTTGCGGTGAAGCCGGTCACTTTGCTAGGGATTGCGTTCAGAAAGGAACCGGCGGTGAACGTGGAAGCGGCGGCGGTGGTGGTGGTGGTACTTGGTACACGTGTGGTGGAGTCGGACACATGGCTAGGGATTGTGCGACGAAGAGACAGTCTGGAGCTTGTTACGAGTGTGGGGGTACTGGTCACTTGGCTCGTGATTGTGACCGGAGAGGAAGTGGTGGAGGAGGCGGTAGAAACGCAGGTGGAGGTGGTGGAGAGTGTTACAAGTGTGGTGAAAGAGGTCACTTTGCGAGGGAATGTTCTGTTGCTTGATTTACTCTCTAATCAACAAAAGGATGGAGATGGATTTGAGTAATGTATAAGTTTTTATATTACTCTTCGTCTTCGTTTCTAATATTTTGCTTGTCGGAATGATGAATTTGCTTGGTCCTTTTAATGTTTTTTTTGTTTTATTATTATACAAAAAGGGTTTAAATCCTTTTTCTTTGTGGTAATAACTATGTAAGTTTAACTGGATTTGGTTTCTGATATGGATACTGTACTTTTGCTTTTCTTTTGCTTATGTCACTTTGAGTTTTGTTCTTTTTGTTTGCGAGTTGTGCTGGGTTTCAGTTTATTGCATTCTGTGTACTTTGTACGGGATAACCTGAGACCTGACTATACAACCAAACCTATGTTTTCACCTTTACACATTAATTTTGACACAAAGATCAAGCCAATTTTGATTGGCTTGATCTTCTCAGGAAGCTGGCCTCTCAAGCTATTATCTACCATCTCTGGAAGCAGAGAAACAACCTAATGCATAATCAGATTTCCATCTCACCAGGATCTCTCTTTTATGTCATTGATAAGGAGATAAGGAACATTATTTCAGCTAGAAGATCTAGAAATAATTTTCATTTTCTTATGTTGATAGGGCTGTCATAAGATCCCTTGTTGGGAAGTAACCTCTATAATCCACCTTGTTTTTTACCTTTTTTTTTGCGAAGGTGGTTTAAACATTATATCTTTCTTGTTAAATCTTTCTTCATTATATGATATTCACATTTACATTTTAGCAAAAAAAAAAAATTGATTCTTTTATACAAGAGTAGCAGCAATTTATAAAATGTCCATGACTTTTACTTATTTTTTTTAGATGTTAGACTAATAAGATCTTTGCTTAAGTTTTTTTGACTAAATTGACGGAATTTTATGTTAATCTTTGCTTAAGTTGATACGTAATTACAGTCATAATTAGCAGAATCCAAGATCGATGACGAATCTTCCTAAAATAGAAGAATCTGGAAACCTAAATTTGGTTGTTCACCTTTTCCTGTCCCGACAGAGCCACGCAATCGAATTATCATTGGTAAGATTATAGTACTGTAATACACACACACACAAGAACCTGACTAGGTTAATCATCAGCCACGTCCACCGAAAACCCTACAGTAATCAACTGACATTATCATTTTGAACTAAATAGCCATTTGAGATGTCTCCTGTAAAACCAAACAACTCAACGTGGTTGATTCCAGCAGATTGTAAATGGATATAACATACTAAAACTCTAATCAGCTACTAATTCATCTATAGTTTGGTTAGTGGTTATATCAGCAGCTTACCAGGCAATTACACAGAGTAACATTGTTCCCATAAGTTTCTACTCAATTAATCTAAGATCAAAAATGAAAAGCTCACCATTACACAACACTCTGCCCACATAACACAAGAGCCAGATAGAGAGATACGTACAGACAAGTCTGTAATATCATTTACAGATAATTTATCAATGTTGTATCGATGAGACTAAAAAGATGCCGGAAGAAGGAGAGTGGAGTTTAACCAGATCTACGGAGAAGAGCTTGGCGAAGGATCTTCCATCTAAGAGAAGAAGTTGAAGTGTGCTCCACGGAAATATCTTTATTGCTTCCTCCGCCTGCCTGGACGACAACGATTTCCATAATAATCAGTCTAAAATCTACATGTTAGTTATTTTTACATTTGATTACATTTTGTAAATAATATTTAAACTAACTAAGTTAAAAAGTCTTAGCTCTTAACTCAAAGTCAAACTCATATACACAAGTCAAAAGAAACTAGTCAAGTGATTTTTTCTTCTTGTACTTACTTTGTCTAGATTTTTTATTTTTGTCTAGATTTCTTTCTTGTAACTATTATTTATCCAGTTTAATTACGTTAAGATCTTTTGGATTATTTTCCCAAAAATGTAATTTTGAGGAATATGAGATGAAATTGCAAATTGATCTACTCTAAAGCATATACGGCATACTTAACCCGTGTAAGTGGGCTAGTGGTAAGGACGATGTCCGGCTGAGGGCTAGCATAGTGCTATGATGCTCAATAATCCGGCTTCGAATCCCTGCGGCTGCAAACAATTACACGGGCCACCGGAACCTTGACATTCCACTCCGGGGATGGTAGTGGGCTTGCCCACTCGAACTACCATTTTTTTTTATACGGCATACCTCTGTCAAAAATAGAGAAAATAATAGGTGACAGGATATATAATTTTCATGAAACTATTATTTAACTCTGTAAGTTATAAACAATTGTTAAAACAAAACAACACTTATCTACCTTACATCTTATATCCACTAAAAAGGGTTTTTCATCATTATAATTAATTAGACCTATTAATTATTTAATATTTTAGGTTACAAATTACTAAATTAGAACAAAAAAGATCCCTTCCTTTTTGAGATAAGAACCATAGGCAAATTAGTGATAATCTGTAGATACGATAGATTACAAAGTAAATTTTGGATAAAGCTTTTCAAGAAGAAAACTTTGGAAAAGCACTTGTAGTTATGTACTAAACCGTCCCCCGGTTTAGACATAAAAGTACGCGCTCTTCAAACACGCAACACCCACGTCTGTCTGTCTGTATTCGGACAGCAAATTACTTAACAGTTAATCAAAAGTACATCCGCTTATCTTTCTCACTTTTTCATTTTTGGCCCAAATACCCATAACCTTTCTTCTCCTTCATTTCCCCATTCGTCTTCCTCCTCTGTTCCTAACTCCCGGCGATAAAAAATGGAATCTTCTCCAAGACCCAAGCTTTACCCAACCGTCGACACTTCAACCACCACTCCTCCACTCCCGAGCTCTTCTACTAACAACCTCTACCCCTCACTCAACGTGGATGATCTCGTCAACAACATCTTCCCGGAGCAGTCCTCGACAGCCTCTGCTCCTCCTGTAGCAACGGAGGAAGTGATCCTCACAATCCACGGCGCGATCCTCCACCTCATCGACAAATCCTACAGCGTCGAGCTCGCCGTCGGAGAACTCCAGATCCTCCGTCTCGTTCACGGAGACATCACCGTCGCGGTTTTCGCCCGCATCAACGACGAGATCCAGTGGCCGTTGACCAAAGACGAACCCGCCGTGAAGGTAGACGAGTCTCACTACTTCTTCTCGCTCCGACCCGTTAACGACCCCGGGTCGGATCACCCCGCCGACGCCGACGACCCGGATATGCTGAACTACGGGCTCACCATCGCTTCAAAAGGACAAGAGCCCCTCCTGGAGAAGCTGGACGAGATCCTAGCGGACTACAGCAGCTTCACGGCGGAGAAAGTCGAGACCTTGACGGATTTAACGGCGGCGAAGGAGACGTCGCCGGCGGAGCTGACGGGGAAGAGGAAGAGGATGGTGGAGAAGCAATGCACGGCGTACTGGACGACTCTGGCTCCGAACGTGGAGGATTACAGCGGAGTCGCGGCGAAGATGGTCGCCGCCGGCTCCGGACAGCTGATCAAAGGGATACTCTGGTGTGGAGATGTGACGATGGATCGTCTCATGTGGGGTAACGACTTCATGAAACGGAAGCTGACCAAAGCAGAGAAGGAAAGACAAGTTAGCCCTTCCACTCTAAAACGTCTCAAAAGGTACAATCTTTTATTATTATTATTATTATTATTATTATTTTTTGTTTATGTTCAAGAATGTGTGTTTGAGACTTAATGGGTTGTATATATAACAGAGTGAGGAAGATGACGAAGATGACGGAGAAAGTGGCGAAAGGAGTGCTCTCTGGTGCTGTGAAAGTTTCTGGATTCTTCACGAGCTCAGTGGTGAATAGCGCAGCTGGGAAGAAACTATTTGGTCTTCTTCCTGGAGAGATGGTTCTTGCAACACTTGACGGTTTCAGTAAGAGTTGACTTAATACCCTAATATGTCCTTTTGTATCCATCTTGACACTGATTTTTAACATGTGTGTGTGTGTGACAGACAAGGTTTGTGATGCTGTTGAAATAGCGGGAAAGAACGTTATGAAAACAACTTCAACTGTCACTACTGAGATAGTCGATCACAAGTAAGTATAAAAGACAAAGGTGTTCAGTGGTTATATTGATCGGATGATTTAATGTTTTTGATATTGTGTTTTTTTTTTGGAGGTATGGAGCAAAGACAGCAGAGGCGACAAACGCAGGGCTTGGAGCAGCAGGGCATGCCCTTGGAACGGCGTGGACAGTTTTCAAGTTAAGACAAGTTCTTAACCCAAAGAGTGCAGTTAAACCATCGTCGTTGGCTTCAACCGTAATTAAAACGGCAGCTAAAGAAAGAAAGAAGGGGAAAAAGAGTTCTAAGTAGAGGAGATGTGTTGTTTGGACATCAGTCTCATTGCCTTGGTACATAAGCAATGACCAGATTAAAAGAAAATATTAGGGTTTTTGGTTATTGTTGTTGGTGCATGTGTTTTACCTTCTTTGAGTGTCAATAGATTTATACAGACATTGATACAAGTTTTTTAATTGGGTTTGACTGGTAACCTTCAAAATAACATTGAGAATGATAATGTTTTTTTTTTGTATGTTTTGATTTTCTTAGTTGTTTGAGTAGTGAATGTCCTTTTCGTTACATGATGCTCGTTGAGGTACTCTGGAAGAGATGAGAGCTCGAAGGTCTCTACGAGTCTTCTCTATCTCTTTGAGTACTCTGCATCTATGCTCATTGCCATTGTAAGAATTTCCAAGAGCAAGTACAAGGAATCAAGTACTAGGATTGAGCAATGTCTATATATTAAAGAAGGGTATATGGAGGAGAAGTATGTTTTGTCAGCTGGAGAAAGCAAAGTATGTTTTGGGAGAAGCCTTATACCTAATCTTAGCAAAGTATACTCACATTTTACCATTTATGCAACTAGTTATCTTTGCATGTTTGTTGTTGACATATATATAGATTATGTATTTAGACTATTTCTTATGTATGTGCATGATGTAATGTCGGAGATGAAGTTAATTATGTGCACGATGGCTTACATTTTAGTACTAAACAAGACACATGACCAAACATTATGATGTTCCATTAGAGAAATGTCTTGTTGACGCATTGCATATGAATCATGATAATTTTTTTATAGAAAAGTGTCTAAAATACTAAAAACCAAAACCAATCAAACATAACAACAAAAACCGTTAATATGTTTTTAAAAGAAGAAAAGAAAAAGGAGGCAAAAGAATCGGGGGGAGGTTGGTGGCAGAGATGATGCCATTACATACCATCCCTTAGAGAACGCTTCAATGGCAATTATTTGAGGCCATCACTTTCTACTTTGTCTTCTCTTTCTCTCTGTTGATCCAATTCATCGTCCTCACGTTTTGTTAACACACACCATTCACCTTCTTCTTCTTCTTCTTCCTCCTCCTTTGATCAATCACGTCTTTTGTGTTTATTTCTCACTTTTTTTTTTGTTTTCTGACATTTACTTAGTTTTTTTTTTGTTTTTGTTTGTGCGGGAGATGGTTCATTGAATCTAGATGGTAGAATATTCATAGGAATTGGTTTCATATAGAGGAGTTCTCTAGGTTCCTCAGGTATAGATCTGAGGTTTGATTATTTCTTTTTGTGTGTGTGTGTGTGTGTGTATTTGTATCGGCAATGAGCGCATCAAGGTTCATAAAGTGCGTCACCGTTGGAGATGGAGCTGTTGGCAAAACATGTTTGCTCATTTCTTACACCAGCAACACCTTTCCCACGGTAATGATCATGTATCCGACATTTTTGGCAACAGTTGACATCCAGTCTGAATATATACATTTCATGTGAATCAGTTGTGATTGGATATATAATATTGTCTGATAGAAAGAATGTTAGAGATGTGTTTCAAAAAAAAAAAAAAAGAATGTTAGAGCTTGTTGTATGTATTAACTTCAGTTAAAATGTTGTTTTTTTCCATGGGAACAGGACTATGTCCCCACTGTTTTCGATAACTTTAGTGCCAATGTGGTTGTTAATGGAGCCACGGTCAATCTTGGATTGTGGGATACTGCAGGTAAAATGAATGATCACTCATTTCATCATTTAAGCTTGTCGTAGTTTGCAGCTGTGGATTTACTATCAAATATTATTACATTGTTTTAACAGGGCAGGAGGACTATAACAGATTAAGACCACTGAGTTACCGCGGTGCTGATGTTTTCATTCTAGCCTTCTCTCTCATTAGTAAGGCTAGTTATGAGAATGTCTCCAAGAAGTGGATCCCTGAGTTGCAGCACTATGCTCCTGGTGTCCCCATCGTCCTTGTTGGTACCAAACTAGGTAACTTTACTACTCTCTTTTCATATCTTATGTAATTATATATACAAGTCTAAATCTTTTCTGTCAGATCTTCGGGATGACAAACAGTTCTTCATCGACCATCCTGGTGCTGTCCCTATTACCACTGCTCAGGTATGAATATTTGTTATCTCCTCAGTACCATTTTTCCCAACAAAAAAAAGAACTCGTTAATCATTTTTGACTGGCTCTGCGCCATTAAAGGGAGAGGAGCTCAAGAAGCTAATTGAAGCGCCTGCTTACATCGAATGCAGTTCAAAATCACAAGAGGTAAATATAAATCTTATGAGTAACATTTTTCAATGTTGCCTTCCATCTTTTTTTGATGAGACCCATGTGTGATATATATATATATATGTCAACGGCAGAACGTGAAGGGAGTCTTCGATGCAGCGATCAGAGTGGTCCTTCAACCTCCAAAGCAGAAGAAAAAGAAGAGCAAGGCGCAAAAAGCTTGCTCCATTTTGTAATAGCTTTCATGGGAGAGAGAGGCTAAGAAGCTCTTTGATGACAGGGGTCTCGTTACAATTAAGTATTTGCTTTTTCATTTTTTTTTTTGTTTTCTTCACTCTTTTCTTCGTGATTGCTGTCTCTTATAAAAATCGAATTATGGGTTTAATTTAACTTGCGCATACTTGAGACATCTATAATATTTTGCACTCGCAGTCTCTCTTCCACTCTAGTTGGTTTATTCAAGAATGTAAAATCCCAATTGTCATGTAAAATAAAAGAGAGTTTTAATTTTCTAGCTACAGAGAGATTTGAGGCGTAATGCTTGATTTTACTAAGAATAACAAACAGTGTTCTCTTATACAAACATTAAGGCTACACGAAAAAATGTCTGGTCCGAGTCCGGTACATAGACATCTCGACCAAGTTACTACTTGTCATCTCAACCTTTATGAGACATTGATGTTATCAGAAAGGGACAGTGTAAGGTAAGGCGTAGACATCAGCTTCTGGTAAAAGGCGAGCGTGTGGCCAAGCTATTGAAGTGTTTATTACTTCCTTGGTCTCATTGTTTCTGCCAAGAAGTTGTTTGCATCTTTCTGTGTCAGTCTTGTTGCTACTTGGCTTCTTCATCAACCACCAACATTCATCCTCTTCAGGGCTAGTGAGATCTACTCTGCTCTCGGTCGTGTTAGGGACCCAATTCTCAACTACATTCAAGAATTGCTCCGCCATTGATGGAGGGCACAACCTGCATAGGCTTGAAGGTTGATAAGTTTCTTGAGCAGTAGTAGACGGCAATTTCTTCTCTTTGTGTTTCTCTCTGTGTTTCTCTTTGTGTTTCCTTGTGGAAGTGTGGTGTTTTATCTTCTCTTCATGTGGCTTCGACGCATGTTGTGGTGCAGAAGTGGAACAAGGAGGTTGCGGCTGATCTCTAGTAACACTATCAAACTTTAATTCCCGGGAAGGACAAGGTTGATCCTTGTTGGTAATCATCATCATCATCCCTTCAGGATCTTTAGGCCTTCGGATAGGCAAACGAATCCGAATGATGCTTTCTTCAAATTAATATATGAAGAAAGATTTGTCATCAAATGTCCTGAAAAGACAAATAGACCCAACAAGAATACTAGATCCTTCCCAAGAAACACAAACAAACTCACCAGAGTCGTTGTTGATGTTGTTATGTCTACCATCGAGAGGCTGCTTCTCCTTGTCCTTAGGTAGCTCATTGCTGTTAAGAGTGCTACCATTGTTGTTGTTATGTCTACCACCATTGAGAGTCTGTTTCTTCTCCTTCTCATTGCTGTTAAGAGTGCTATCACAAGAGTTCTGAGACGTGGACTGAAGCAGCTCACGCTCAACAGTAACGCTGCTCTTGTCCAAACAGCTAATTTCACTTTCTTTGAGTTTACGAAAAACATCATCGACTTTCTGGTTCTTCTGAACAACATCTTTGGCAACTTCTTCTTTACGCTGTCTCTTATGAGAATGCTTTTCGCTTTCACCTTCCCCACTTCCCCTCTCCTTCCTCTTTTTATCCTTCTTATCCTTCTTCTCCTTTTTATCTCTTTTCTTTCTCTCCTGCCTCCTTAGTTCTTTATTACATTTCTCCTCTGCCCCCTGAGTTAACAAAAAACAATGGATCAATGATTATGTCAAGAACTTGCCACATTCAATGAAAATCAAGAACTCAGATAGAGCAGGCCTTAAACTCCAAATGATGGACAACAATTGATTTCGGGACATGTACTCAATGGACTATACAAACTTAGAATCAGTCTTTCTTCCGTTGATACTGTGACATTGTATTCGTGTTATATGATATAGTACAATATGTATTCCTCATTTTCAATAGAAACTCTAATCACCATCTTTCAAGTCGGCAACAAACCCTAGAATCAGGTTTGAGCATTCGAAATCCCCCAAAAAAAATACCAAAAAGCATATCAATGCTCATCAAACAAACCTTGATCGAATCGATCATAGCCTCATCGCGGATTCCATCCACTACATAGCCAGGTGGCGGGAACGGGAAACACCGAGACATTGTTTACGATTTTTAGGGACGAATCCAAGGAAGAAGATGATTGACTACGGGACAAAAAAAAACGATGGAATCTTAGATCTCGCGGGAACCCTAGATCGATCACGAAGGCTTGCGATTACGATTACGCGCGCCAAAAGAAAATCAAATCTAAGAAGCTAACAGTAGATTAGCGATGGATCGGAGAAAGAGACGACGGAGCCTCGCGAGATCTCGAATCTCTCCGATGCAGAAAATGTTTCTACGCAACACATAGAACGTAGATTTATAGCCACACAAAAAGGATTGGACCCTACACGTGACAACAGGGAAGTGACGGCTGTCTTGCAAATAGGTTTATTAAGCCCCTATAATTCCATATTAGCATATAACTCGGCCCAATTATATGAGCTGCCTTTCGAAAATAAATTAATTTGCCTACATCATGGTGGTCATACATCTATGGATATCTCATTAATTCATGTTAAAACTCCTTTTAATATATAATAACAACTATAGATTACAAGTTGTGTAGTACGTGAAGGAAAAATAATCATTTAGATTTACAGTTGCTACAATTTACAAAATTATGATATATATATATATATATATAAACAGATTTTTAGATTAAAATTGGTGCTCAATCATCCGAAATTATATTTTCATTTTATTTTGGGTAGGGATTAAACTCAGACAAACTTTAAAGCCAGTTTAAGAAGAAAGCAAAGTAAAAAAATTTCATAAAAAGGAGAAAAATAAAACAATTGATCCAAATAAATGCAGAAAAATATACACAAGACTCAACTGACAAGTTCAGAAAACACTTGCTTATTATTAAGACAAACTCAGATGACTTGAAACTCGAAAACCTTGAAATGATACTACGATATTGCCATGTAAAAAACCCTAATACCCTGAACTAGCACTGCTACAAAACTTGCATGCTACTTAATACTATATAGTCTATAACTGGAGACGACGCTGGTGACGATAATCATGATGGAGATGATCATGAACGGCGGCGATGAAGGCAAACTTAATATGAACAGGAGACGGAGAAGCGAAACGAAAGCGTCTTGTGACTGTAGCAAAGCAATAATCACTGAAGGTTGTTTTGAGCAACAGCTTGACATAACTCATCTTCATAGAAGAGCACACGAGGGTGCTTTGGAGCCAGTGGTTTGAACAGAGTCGGCCTCTGGAGAACCGAAGGAACGTTGCACCTCGAAGGGAAAGAAGCTGTCTGGTCTTGGAAAAGAACAGCAGCGATTTGCTTCATCTCTGCTAGTTTAGTTCGGCAAGGTGGTCGAGGACCATGTCTCGGCGCTTTTGGGGTGTGTGGGCTCGCCATGATTCTCGCGTTTCCATCACCCTTGCTGTTTATCATCAGATCAGTGTGAAGGTCTTGTTAAGAGCCAAGCCAAACAAGTTGTTTGATGCTCTTTTCAAAATGAGTAAACTTGAAAGCAAAAAACATGTACCTAACAAATGGCCAACGATTTATTGGCAATGGGGTCAGAACACTCAGCATTTCCTGTCTTGAGCGGTCTGGCGTTGTAAAATTGAAATGATACTGTCTTGCAATCACGGCCTGTTCCAAAAACGAAGATTAAATAAACACCAATAAAGACATGGATGCAAAACGAAAAAAACACAAGTCAGCGAACACTTACAGCTGCCCTTATTCTCTGAGAAACATGGAACACCGCCTTCAGCTCGTCATGGTGCAGATGACACACAATCTTAACCTAAAAGACATATAAAGCATCAAAGGCAAAGACTTTCATACTAAACTCCATACGTTCAGATAACTAAAACCAAAAGCAACATTACCAGTAAATCCATGGGAAGAGACTCAAACTGAGATTCAGAGTTGCATGGCTCAGCTTGCGGCGTCTTAGGCGTCCTCAGCAACGAGTTTTGCCTAACGATACCCACAGGAGATAACATTAAAGGACTCTTCCTACTCTCCACCTGCAAATCATCAAACTTCATCGGCCTCACCACACTGCTCCTCTTAACAACGTTAACAGGGGAGGAAACCAGAGGGCTTCTGAGAGAAATAACATCTTCCACAGGCTTAGTATCAAACACAGGTACACGTTTCTTCCCCAGATCATTGCAAGACTTAGCAGTAGCGGACGCTTTGCTGTAACAAAGCTGAACAAGAGCACCAGGCTTTAGGTATTTGTTATTCGAACTCTTCAGCTTCTTCTTCCTCGTCGAGATCTTCGAATCCGAATCCTTCGGTGATACTTTCCCCATATGACAGTGACAGCTACAAAATCAATTGCAAATCGCTAAACCGTCAAATCTCAGCAAATTCATCAAACCAATTACACTAAAAATAGGATACCAAATCAAATCGAATCGAGAGAGTGAGTGAGAGATTCAAACCCTAGAAATCGAAAAAGGGGATAAGAGACGGAGTAGGAACTAACCTCAGATTAACAGAGACTTTCTACTTCGGGAAAGATTCAGCTTTCGGACTCGAGAGAAGAAGCTCGAAAACCTAGAGAGCGAAAATGGAGGGAGAAGTGGCGAGGGAAGAGATTTGATTTGAGTGAAAGATAGATAGAGAGAGAGAGAGAGAGAGGGGCTAGGGTTTTTAACTTTGGGGCTCTGATTTTTTGAATTTTTTAATTAAGCCCGCCAAAACCATTTCTTAAGCACTACAAGTACCAAAGTAATCTCGATACGTGGTGCGTTACGACTGGCTGATCCCTTGATTATCGGAGACGTGGGGACCCACTTTCCTTACCCACTAGTTTGTTCTGTATCATTTTTTGCTTTACTCTTTGGTAATATCTTGTGATCTGACGGATTTATCCTTTTTTTGTTGTTTTAATGCGTTTTGGGAATTGGGATGAAGGGTAGTTAAAGGACTTTTGTGGTATAAGCTCTAAGTGCGGGCCCTACGTAAGGGGCAAATTAGCATGATTAAATTCAATGTAATAAAAAGGCATGTATTAATCCTCAATCACGCGTTATTAATTACGAGGGTGGCTCCTCTCGTGAGTTTGTTTTTTTTTCCTTTTCTACGTATTGAAATCTTTTTTTTCCTGTATAAACGTATCGACTGATTGAATAAGTTCAAAAATAAATGGGAAAATTACGAAATCACGAAAGTTGTAACTGAAATTTAATATATATTTTTCACGTGTTGCTTTTAATTTTCCGTTATCTCGTTGTTTAATTTAAGTGCAGGGTACCTCGGTTTGGCATCTTTTGTCTCGCTCTATAGATGAGGATAATAGGAAAAGTCTATATGGATTTTGGGCCAATGTATGATTTAAGATATTGATATTATGGGCTTACTGACAAATACCTCAGCCCGTTTGTATAATGATGACATATGCTTGTGTACAATCAATCCACTTGTACCAGTCAAAAGACTCAAACATAGCCCAAGTAGATTATAGATCAAAAACTCGTTAGCTGATAGCTAGCATGGTGCTATGCAGAAAATCCCCTATATATTAAAGGAGAAGCATTTTTAAGGCTTTCCTTAAACGATTTTGGTGAGAATGCATGAGAAGGCTCGGATCCACGTGTCGCTCTGTGAGGGAGTTTAAGAAAAACGGATCATTTAATGCGTCGCTTTCTTTCCTTATTTGTTTCAATGTCAAGAAACTTAACGATTTTTTTTTTGCATGCTCGAACAGTTTCTCTTGACATTCTCGAACAATTTCTCTTGACATCGTCGACTCTTGTAACCACAATAACAACATATAGTTTGAATCCTCATCTCAGCAAGGAGATAAAGATCGTAGCAAACTCATTACCACGAACCAGAAACACTTAGAAGGATTTCTTGTCGACGATGGATGGACCCGAGTCATCATTCTCTCCCTTCGAGTTTTGCCGTCTCCTGTCGCGGGTTCTTGATCTGAGATCGATGGGGCAGCACTTAGCGTAGACGAGGGGGACAAAAGTTAGTGAGAACATTATATTGGCTGGAACTCCAGTTGCGAAGGCCAAACTCGCCTCGAAATCCGTGGTGAGGTTGCCGTTTGCAAACAGAGAGAGATAAGGGATGAGCAGAGACATAGTAGTAACTGTGGAAGATTGTAAGAGAGAAGGAGAAGATTTGATACTTGTACGAAGAAGAAACTTTATGTTTTTCATAGTCTTCGATTGTATATAGGACTATATACTACAAAACTTCTTTGTCCTTTATATTAAAAATTTACTTGCATCACACATTTTGTTCTCTACACTGATTTTTAGTTTAGTTCTCGGTCTACAACTATTACCCAACCATCAAATCGAGAACTAAGCTTCTTTCTCGACAACAATTTTCTTTGTTATTATTTCCATTCCTATTTTGCTTTGACGTTAAACTCATCTGCGGGAATGAAAATTATCTATGGGATCTCGTGTATTATCATTGACACATGTCGTCTCCTACGTTTAAGCTTACTCTTGGAAAGCGTAGATAATTAAAATAGTTGAATAATAACTATAGTTCGCTGGTGCTGCGACTGAAAGAAGTTACAAGAATGAAGAGAGAGTGCCGCAGACACGATTGCTGTTGAGATGGATGAGAGCGAGGTGAGAGAGAAGGCAAATGGGTTCACGTTTGAAACCAGCGATGTATCCGTGGTTTAGATCGCTTACTTGTTCGAAGAATATGGTGCACAGAAAACGTCAGTGTAGCTGCCGACCGAGGGACCAATCCAGTCTCCTGTCAAGTTCTTTGGATCGGAGTATATGACCATCTTTCATAAATGAAGTGCACCATACGCTTGCTGATGATGGTGTTTATGGTTTGAGGAGTGACTTGTGTGGTGTTCAGGGGTATGCGTTGCGATATGATAAAGAAGATAACTTATGATCATCATCTACGGTGTATCGACTTATATATAGAGAACATTTTTTCGTTTCAGCTTTTACTGTAAATGTACAATTTTATTTACAGTAAAAGGAGCAACGTATTCGATATGTGAGATTAATTCTCGATCTTCTAGCTCAAGTGCCATCAAACCTCTGCACGCTCCCAATGACTCTCCAGAGTTCCATCTTATCTCATGTTCCATATAAGATTATTAAAAGTATGTGAGTACGGATCTTGCATACCTATAGTTCACTCCAAATTCTTAACTATTATAGCTAAAATATCATCTTTCAACTGTTGAGTCCAAACTCATACTGGTCTTATTGTCCAAAAGCCTATTGTTGAACTATAGTTATGGTATAGGTTCAAGCTCTTACGTTTGCATGAACTATAGCCATGCATATGTTTATATCCATAAACGATTACTTACTGTTAATATATATTGGTTGAATCGCAATTATAATATTAAACCGAAATCTTATCTTATTAAGCTTATTCCGATGTAAACCTTAATTCAATTTCGGTTTGAGTATGATAGAAGGAATAGCTGAGAGCGTGATCGATCACGGTTTTGTATGCTTGAGTGATATGCAAGGTTGATAAATGAAATGTGATTTGCATATATTTTTAAAAATTCGCTTATGGAAATATTTATATCCTACAAGTGTTGCGCAAGACACGAATATATGACATTAAATTCTTTTTATCGCCGACTATGCTTAAGCGTTTTTAGGTTTTTACAACTATATAAGAGGCGCACTCTCATCTATATTAGTCATAACCTAAACGAAAACCTAAGCATTCTTCACTCATTCTTCTAAATGGCAGCCATAACCTCTGTGTCTGATTTGAAACCGTTCAAGTCAATGTGGAAGATCCGCGTGAAGATCATCCATTTGTGGAATAGTTATTCCGCTGCTGGTGGCTTAACTATTGAGATGGTTCTAATCGACTCTAACGTAGGCATCATTTATTTTGCTTCAACTAAACTTTAGTATGCGCAATTTGTCATTATCTAATATTTTAATTTTTATTTCAGGGTGTTAAGATTAATGCTACTGTGAAAAAGATTCTGATCAATCGATCTTCAGGGTGTTATGTAGTCTAATGGTACCTATCTATAAAATGGCAGATCTATTAAACGAGCTGGCGAGGAAATAAAAGGATGCATGGATTTTTCCAGTACAAGTGTCTTTTAAACAAGACACTATGTACACCATTTATACAATTACTTCTCAGTAATTTCAAATTTGCAGGATCTCTTTATACGCATGTTTTAAAATAGACAATATTTAATTAAAATTTTTGGTTCGGTAATAAATTATCTATGCTGGCTAAACCGGACTATTATGCTTCTGAGATTTTTACTTCGTATTGTTTCCTTTTGTCATATGTCCTCTCATTGTTTCTGTTGTGTCTCAAGACCTAGACGCAATATATTTTTGAAATAGAACAATTTAATATTTATTTATTTATTTATTTTAAAGAGAGTTATTTAATATATATTATTTATATATTTATTTGAAATTGATATATTTAAAATAGAAAATTGATAGTCTTTAACTAAAATTGATTATATAGTTAGATAGATCTAAAATTAATATCCAGATAACCAGATCTGAATCTGATCCAAACTAAATATTTTGAATATCAAAAATTTATAAATCTTATTACATATTTATGTTAATTATTTACATATATTTATATATATTAGATATTCAAAAATATGAATATATCTAAAAATTATCAACGTAGTCACAAGTATCTATCTAAAAATAACCAAAAGTGTTCAAAATACTGAAAATATTTCTTTGTTCTCCATCTAAATATTTAAATTGAACTATTTTATATAAATTTAAATATGTAGTCTTACATTATTCTAATTTTTATGTTTTATCTTATTTTATGTTTGGATTTTGAGGATTTAAGTATATTTAGATTTTTGTTAGAAAATACATAATTAAAATGGGAACCCGAGAGAGAGAGAGAGAGAGAGAGAAAGAGAGAGAGAGATATAGAGAGAGAGAGAGAGAGAGAGAGAGAGAGTTTAGGGTATATCCAAGAATTTAGGGTTTAGTGTTTGGATTTTTACCCATGGGTTTAAACTTTGTCCATGGGTTTAGGGTATAGTGTTTAATGATTATGATTTAATTTTTTGTGACAGTTTTAAAATTGTTAAAAAAATTTCATCTTTTTGCAGCTAATAGTATTTTTCTTTTATTTTCAAAACTTAACATAAATTATTATTATTTTATTTATTATATTTTAAAAAAATTGTACATTAATTGGCAAACTATGATTAGTTGGTAATTCACCCAAGAAAAATTCATGATAAAATATTAAACTAGGAATCATTTCCATATAAATAAAAATTGTGGTAGTTAAAAGATAATCGATGAATTAAAAGAATGTTTACATTTTTATATTTTTCAAAAAAAAGGTTTACGATGAAGGGGATACCGAGAGAGAGAGAGACAGACAGAGAGAGAGAGAGAGAGAGAGAGAGAGAGAGAGAGAGAGAGAGAGAGAGAGAGAGAGAGAGAGAGAGAGAGAGAGAGAGAGAGAGAGAGAGAGAGAGAGAGAGAGAGAGAGAGAGAGAGAGAGAGAGAGAGAGAGAGAGAGAGAGAGAGAGAGAGAGAGATTTAGTGTTTAGGGTATACCCAAGAGTTTACAGTTTAGTGTTTAGGATTTACCCAAGGGTTTAAGTTTTGTCCAAGGGTTTAGGGTATACTCCCTCCGTTTCAAATTATATGTCGTTCTAGAGCAAAATTTTTGTTTCAAAATAAGTGTCGTTTTCGGTTTTCAATGCAAAATTTATTGAAAATATTCTTTATTCTATTTTTATATTGGTCGATGTGTATTGGTAATAGTATTTTTATTTTGGAAATATGTAAAATTAAATGTTTTCTTAATCTTTGCGCAAAGACTTAGAACGACAAATAATATGAAACGGAGGGAGTAGTGTTTAATGTTTATGATTTACTCTTTTGTGACGGTTTTAAAATTGTTAAAAAAATTTCATCTTTTGGCAGCTACTAATATTTTTCATTTATTTTAAAAACTTAACACAAATTACTATTATTTTATTTATTATATTTCAAAAAACTGTACATTAATTGGCAAACTATGATTAGTTGGTAATTCACCCAAAAAAATTCATGATAAAATATTAAACTATGAAACATTCCCATATAAAACAAAATTGTGGTAGTTAAAAGATAATCGATGAATTAAAAGAATGTTTACATTTTTATTTTCTCAAAAAAAAAGGTTTACGATGAGGGGGATACCAAGAGAGAGAGAGAGAGAGAGAGAGAGAGAGAGAGAGAGAGAGAGAGAGAGATTTAGTGTTTAGGGTATATCCAAGAATTTAGGGTTTAGTGTTTGGATTTTTACCCATGGGTTTAAGCTTTGTTCATGGGTTTAGGGTATAGTGTTTCGTGTTTATGATTTAATTTTTTGTGACGGTTTTAAAATTGTTAAAAAAATTTCATCTTTTTGCAGCTAATAATATTTTTCTTTTATTTTTAAAAATTAACACAAATTATTATTATTTTATTTATTATATTTAAAAAAATTGTACATTAATTGACAAACTATTATTAGTTGGTAATTCACCCAAGAAAAATTCATGATAAAATATTAAATTAGGAAACATTTCCATATAAATAAAAATTGTGGTAGTTGAAAGATAATCTATGAATTAAAAGAATGTTTACTTTTTTATATTTTTCAAAAAAAAAAAGGTTTACGATGAAGGGGATACCAAGAGAGAGAGAGAGAGAGAGAGAGAGAGAGATTTAGTGTTTAGGGTATATTCAAGATTTTACAGTTTAGTGTTTAAGATTTACCCAAGGGTTTAGGATATATCCAAGAATTTAGGGTTTATTGTTTAATGTTTATGATTTACTCTTTTGTGACGGTTTTAAAATTGTTAAAAAAAATTCATCTTTTGGCAGCTACTAATATTTTTCATTTATTTAAAAAACTTAACACAAATTATTATTATTTTATTTATTTAAATTTTATAAAACTGTACATTAGTTGGCAAACTATGATTAGTTGGTAATTCACTCAAGAAAAATTCATGATAAAATATTAAACTAGGAAACATTCCCATATAAAACAAAATTGTGGTAGTTAAAAGATAATAGATGAATTAAAAGAATGTTTACATTTTTATATTTCTCAAAAAAAGGGTTTACGATGAGGGGGATACCAAGAGAGAGAGAGAGAGAGAGAGAGAGAGAGAGAGATATAATAATTTAAACCTCAAAGTATATTGAATTAAGTAATGTCTAAAATGCTTATAGTTTTGAACCACAAAGACTGAATGGAGAACAAATTTAGTTTTAGTAATACATAAAACATATGAATCATATTTGAATAATACATATTTATATTAATAATACATAAAACATCTGAAGAACAAGTTTAGTTTTAATAATACATCAAACATTTGATTAGATATTAATAATATTTATACATAAAACATAAGAATCGTATGTTTAAAATAAAAATATGTTAAAATCTTAATCTTATTTTTTTAAACACTCATCAATACTGATAAAATCAGAGAGAGAGAGAGAGAGAGAGAGAGAGAGAGAGAGAGAGAGAGAGAGAGAGAGAGAGAGAGAGAGAGAGAGAGAGAGAGAGAGAGAGATAATAATTTAAACCTCAAAATATATTGAATTAAGTAATGTCTAAAATGCTTATAGTTTTGAACCACAAAGACTGAATGGAGAACAAATTTAGTTTTAGTAATACATAAAACATATGAATCGTATTTGAATAATACATATTTATATTAATAATACATAAAACATCTGAAGAACAAATTTAGTTTTAATAATACATCAAACATTTGATTAGATATTAATAATATTTATACATAAAACATAAGAATCGTATGTTTAAAATAAAAATATGTTAAAATCTTAATCTTATTTCTTTAAACACTCATCAATACTGATAAAATCAGAGAGAGAGAGAGAGAGAGAGAGAGAGAGAGAGAGAGAGAGAGAGAGAGAGAGAGAGAGAGAGAGCCATAGAGAGAGCCATAGAGAGATAAACAAAATGAGTTCGAGAGTAAGATGCAAAGAAAGAAATATAGAACAAGTTTGATTACACAAAAATTTACATACATAATAATTTGATTATATATTAATAATATTTATACATAAAACCTATGCAAAGAGTGTGATTACACAAATATTTACGTACATATAATTTGATTAGATATTAATAATATTTATCTTACTTGAATTAGATATTATATACAAAATCAGTTTTTCTTACATGATTCAAAGAATACAGCCAAGTTCTGTGAAATCCTTACATGTTTGAAGTCAATGACCTATGAGGAAGGGATGTTATTATACAAAAATCATTCATATGAAAATCAAATTGTATAATAATAATTATATCTTTATATGCAAGTTCTTGCAAATGAATCCAAGTAAGATAAATCACACCGGTGATATGTATAAACTATTGAGACTATGGAAAAAGAGGTTTATGGCCAAGCTTTTCAAACCTCAACAGTTAAGGATTTGTATAGACATCGAGCTATTCTCACTCCCACAAATGATGAAGTGGATAAAATAAATGATTACATGCTTTCGCAATTGCCATGTAACATGTTTTGTGTTTACTCTTATGTTCCAGTAAATTTTTACATGTCACTAAAGTAAAGGATTTACATATGTTTCTATCTTAATGACGTTTATACCGTAAAATCAGCACCACCGAGATTAAACACAAAAAAACACACAAAACCCAAATTCCAAACTATATATATACTTTCTAATATTTTCGAAAAATTGCTGATCTAACCATCTCATCCCGCGCAAGGCGCGGGTAACTACCTAGTACTATAGTATAAGATTACAATTATTGATATATAATGTAGATTGAAAAACCACGGGTTATCCTGGTTCATATGATTAATTGCAACTTATAAACTTTTGGTTCACGGACTCCTAAGCTACTATTCTCTATGTTAGGGGTTAGCTGATTAGCACATGATTTTTTTTTATATTTGTTAGAGCATCTACTTGTTGATGCATAATGTGCTGATGTTTGTTCGACGTAAACTAGAGTGTCCTGAGGCGTATTAATAATTTAATTTCTCTGGGGTCAGAAGAAATGCAGATTTTGAGAGGTACTATATCATTTTTTATAAGCTCGATTCCGACAAAGTGTTACATTCGATGAAGATTTACACTAATTAAACCTCAAAATAGTTTAGTATACTGTACTTTTTAAAACATAGTTTAAAGTACTGTATAAAATACATTTGTTAAGTATTAGTAGTAATAACTTTATGATGTGTATGGGAAATTTAGCTGTCCCATTTATTGTTAAAAAATAAGGACATTTCGAAAACATTTGGTTTAGTAGTATAAAGTAAGACGCACGATTATTTTCAGCTAATAAATCTCATGTTAGACAATCCACCAAACAAACAACAGTCTCTCAATGTTCATTACCTCCCAAAGAAAAAAAAAGTTCTCATTTCTTACTTGACATTATGTCATACTAGCATTAATCAGTTTGTACTGGTCTGTTTGAGACTTCTGTTCAGAAATAATTCATCAACCTAAATTTGTCTAGAAACAACTGGACATCATCAACCAGAATTATTATTCAGTACTTCGGTCACTGACATGGAGCAGCTGTAATATCAACATATTTACAGAACCGACAATTTCTTTTTGCTGAAATCAATGATATACTTTTTGAGGAAACAATGTTTACATTTAAGAAGATCTTATATAGAGAGTAAAAACGCATGGTACATAGACACTATCAAAAAGCGTAGTGACTAGTGAGGGCGTAGCAGTCATACTCCACCGGGACCACCACGAACACCAATGTCCACTCTTTCCAGAAATGCATATTGTATTATACGTGCCAAAATATTTGATAACTGATTGTAGTTGTTATATAAATATATACACATTTTGTTGCTAAAGGATAGGCAAAACATTAATTTACCGTGCGTTTCGCCAGCTGCCTAGAAAACAATCATGGGCAGCATCCACGTGAAGCAAGATTATTATAGAGGAAGTGATGGAGAGGCGGAAGCTATATATATCAAGGTTCGAAGTTTTGAACCCTAAATAGATAACTTGGAGCTTAAGGTAGCTCGAAGAAGATGACAATGGTGGCGAATACTCTTCGCAGTGTTCGTTAGAACTCTTAAGGGCGCGAATACTCTTCGCAGTGTTCGTTAGAACTCTTAAAGACCTTCAAGTTTTATTAATCAAAATCCAAAGGTGGCTCTTTACATCACCTAAAGCCTCTTATTTATACTAAACGAATTAGAGCTAGTCCTAAACTAAAAAGGAAATTTAACATTTATCAAATCCTAAAAAAAATAAAAGGAAATAGCTTAGAACACAAGTAAAGCTTTAAAATATGGAAACCCATAGCTATGACGGTGATATGCTGCATCAGGTTCCCCCCGGTTGAGAAGGATTCGCCCACGAATCTGACTGGTCACCGTCGCTGTGATAAGGAGATAAGTGTTTAACGTTAAAGACGTCGGATGTTCGCAAATGAGCAGGAAGACGAACACGATAGGCATTCGGATTAATGCACTCCAAAATTTCTACAGGGCCAATTTTCTTGGACTTAAGTTTATTATACTCCCTTAGAGGAAGTCGTTCCTTTGTAAGGTAAACCCAAACCAAGTCCCCTGGTGAAAATATAACCTCACGCCTCTTGCTATCAGCCGCTGTCTTGTACTTGACCGCTGAAATCTCCAAATTTGATTGAGCTTGACGATGAATGGCCTGCATATCAGAGACGAAGTCGACGGCTTCACCATGATGTCGTGTCTTATCGGGGACGGTCGTTAGATCCAAAGGGCAACGAGGAATAATGCCATACACAACGTGAAAAGGTGAGAAGCCCAAACTGCGATTTAAAGCATGATTGTGTGCGAATTCTGCTTGGCCAAGTTTGCTGTCCCACGATTTGATGTTGTCGCCAACGAGGCACCGAAGTAGATTGCCCAAAGAACGATTAGTAACCTCAGTTTGACCGTCCGATTGAGGATAATAAGCCGTGCTCATATCCAAAGATGTACCGAGTAATTTCCAAAGAGAGCGCCAAAAATGGCTAAGAAAACGTGTGTCACGATCTGATACAATCGAGCTTGGAAGCCCATGAAGGCGATACACCTCACGGAAGAATAAGACAGCAACACTGACGGCATCCGTAGTCTTCTTGCAAGCTATAAAATGTGCCATTTTTGAAAATCTGTCGACGACGACAAAGATCGAATCATGGCCCCGTTGTGTACGCGGTAATCCGAGAACAAAATCCATACTGACGTCCGTCCATGGCTGAGTTGGAATTGGAAGTGGTAAATAAAGACCCGCGTTAGACGCCTTGCCTTTGGCTTGTTGGCAGATCCGACATCGTTCTACGAACCTTTCCACGTCGCGCCGAAGTGTAGGCCAAAAATACGAACTTGCTACCAAATGAAGTGTCCTATCCCTGCCAATGTGACCTTCTGAATGCAACTCGCGAATAATTTCCAGACGGAGACTTGAGTCCGGAATGCACAAACGAATACCTTTGAACAAGAACCCATCTTGTATCATATAATCGTCAGACATACCTTGTTCTGTTTCTGCAAATATACGAGCAAAGAAGGGATCCAAAGGGTATAAGTCAGCTAAAGAGGCAAAGCCGACAACCGATGTGTGCATTGTCGTAAGTAATCCATGGCGCCTGCTGAGTGCGTCCGCTACACGATTCGTCTTGCCTGATTGATGGCGAATTGTAAAAGTGAACTGCTGAAGATAAGAGATCCATCCAGCATGGCGAGCAGAAACTTTGGCTTGACTATCCAAATGACGCAACGCATCGTGGTCGGTAAATAAGATGAACTCACGGTGCACCAAATAGTGACGCCAGTGCTTGATTGCTTGGACAATAGCGTAGAATTCAACATCATAGGTACTATACCGCCCACGTGCACCTGCCAACTTCTCACTATAAAACGCCACGGGACGTCCGAGTTGACTCAAAACAGCGCCAATTCCCAACTTAGAGGCATCACAATGTAGCTCAAATGGTATAGAAAAATTGGGAAGCACCAGAATCGGAGCTGTTGTGAGCTTTTCCTTGATGAGATTAAACGCATGTGAGGCATCAGGTGTCCATTCAAACTTGCCATCATGCATACAACTTGTGACTGGAGCCATAATAGAACTAAAGTGGTTGACAAATCTTCGGTAAAATGATGCAAGGCCATGAAAGCTGCGGACGTCTGAAACTGATTTTGGTATCGGCCAAGAACGGATTGCTTCGATTTTGGAGTCGTCAACCGCTAAGCCCTTGTCAGAAACTACATAGCCGAGAAAGAGAACTTTAGTGACGCCAAACTCGCACTTTTGCTTAGCTGCATACAATTTTTGTGTTCGTAACACGGAGAGGACTTGCCGGAGATGTGTTTCATGTTCAGCAAGGGAGGTACTAAACACTAATATATCATCAAAGTAGACTACCACGAACTTGCCAATGAATGGACGTAATGCCTGGTTCATAATGCGCATAAAAGTGCTGGGGGCATTAGATAAACCAAAAGGCATTACTAACCATTCAAACAATCCTTCCCTGGTCTTGAAAGCTGTTTTCCATTCGTCTCCAGGCCGGATACGAATCTGATGATAACCGCTTTTTAGATCAATCTTCGAAAATATTTTTGCTGAGCCAATCTGGTCTAAAAGATCATCCAGTCGTGGAATAGGGAATCTGTAACGAACAGTGATTTTATTTATTGCTCTGCTGTCTACGCACATACGCCAAGTCCCATCTTTCTTTGGGATTAAAAGTGCTGGAACTGCGCATGGACTTAAGCTTTCTTTGATGTGTCCTTTGCGGAGGAGATCTTCCACTTGACGCCGTAGCTCTTCGTGCTCTGCGGGACTCATACGATAATGTGGTCGATTAGGTAAAGTTGCTCCCGGAACCAAGTCGATTTGGTGTTGTATGTCGCGAAGAGGTGGCAATCCGTCGGGTAATTCTTGAGGAAACACATCTGCGAATTCATGTAATACTGTGTCCAAGGATGATGCCTGTGATGTTGTGAGAACTCGTTGTGGTGCTGCTGGGACAAGAGCAAAAGCAACGCCTTCATTCTGTAGCTCAGATACGAAAGAAGTATATGAGCATAAGAGGGTCGACGCTTGAGATAGTGGTGCCGATGGAGGACGCTCTTGGGATGTTGGCGTTAATTTTGGTGTAGAAGAAGACGCAAAAGATGTCTCTGGTGAGGGTACGAGAACAATTTGGTGACTATTCCAAAGAAAACTATAAGTATTCTTAGCACCATCATGTATAATCTTTCGATCATACTCCCACGGGCGACCAAGAAGAAGGTGGCAAAAATCGATTGGCGCAATATCACAATAGATGCGATCCTGATAGTGCTGGCCCACGGAGAAAGGAACGACTGCTCGCTGAGTGATACGGATGTTTGCCGAACTATTAAGCCAGCCCAAAGTGTAAGGAGATGGGTGTTTCTCGCGTGTGATGCCTAATTTATCGACAGCTTCTTCAGAGACGACGTTACGGCAACTGCCGGAGTCGATAACAAAGCTGCAAACACGATCTTTAATAGTGCAAGTGGACCGAAAAATATTCGTACGTAGCCACTTGTCATCTGGTCGAAGTGGTGTGAGACACGAACGATGGAGGACTAACAGGCGCCCACTGTCCCCCGGTGTGTGATGTAATGACGTTTCGTCTCTTTCATCGTTCTCCTCTTGAGAATCATAGACTTCCTGGTCCTCTGGTGTATCCTCGAGTAACAATCCTCGGCGGTTAGCATGAGGGCACGCGTTAATCCTGTGGCCCGGCTCGCCGCAAGAGTAACACCGAATGGTGGTCTGCCGTGTGGAGCGTCGTAAGGTTTGCTCCTCTTGGGATGTCGGTTTGTTGACAGACGGAGAAGCATCACCTGTTTCTTTTGCCATAGATGGGGTGGAGCTGCTAGCTTGGTCTTGAGTACGAGATCGCGTGGACGAGTTCCAGTTGGAGGCTCGTGATTGTTGCTCGAAAGAGACTGCACGTCTTTGAGCTTCGCCGATCGTTGAAGGATCGAACTGAGCCATTGCTGTTTGAAGTTGAGGTCGAAGACCACCAATGAAACGCGAGACAAGTTGAATTTGGCTGTCATTAATCTCGTTACGAGTTAAGAGCAATGCAAATTCTTCAGCATACTCATCTACGGTGCGATTTCCTTGACGCAGATTCTGCAGTTTGGTGTACATACTACGCTCGTAGTTGTGTGGTAAGAATGTCTGACGGAGATGCTTAGTCAATTTTTCCCATGATTGGATGGGAGCTTTTCCGGTACGAGAACGAGTAGTTTTAAGTTGCTTCCACCATGTAGCCGCATGACCACGGAAACGCGTAGCGACTAGTGACACACGACGATTAGGTGGGACTTGCTTGAACTCTAGGATTTCCTCAACGGAAATTATCCAATCGATGAGGTCATCACCTTTAAGGCCCCCATGGAATTCAGGTATATCTACTTTAAAACTCTGTTCCCATCGATTATTATTGTAGTCCCGCTGTCGCAGATCGTCGAGATACACACGCCTATGATCTTCTTCTTCTTCCTCGTATATATCATGAGCGCGAGCATCACCAAATTGGTATTGATGGTGCACCCGATGTTGTGGATGTCTGGGATGAGGAATAGGTGGAAGCTGGTGTTGTATCTGGCGTGGTGGAGGAAGATGATGGACGGGTAGGGGCGGTTCATGAACGGCTGGTTGGGGTTGATGATGTGGGGCGGGTTGTAGAGGGGCGATAACGGCCGGATTGGGTTGGATGTCCAATCGAGTGGTTAAGGCAGTGGTTAAGGCGTCGAGGCGGTCTGTTACAGCAGCTAGGGCTGTTAAGATCGTGTTGCCTTGTAGTTGATTAGCGGTCTGCATCTCTACGAGGAAGGCTTGGAAATCGGTCATATCACTAGAAGTTCCTTCGGTCGTTTTCTTTGTCATGATAACGAGAGAAGAAATCCAGAAACGTACTGATTCTGATACCAACTGATGGAGAGGCGGAAGCTATATATATCAAGGTTCGAAGTTTTGAACCCTAAATAGATAACTTGGAGCTTAAGGTAGCTCGAAGAAGATGACAATGGTGGCGAATACTCTTCGCAGTGTTCGTTAGAACTCTTAAGGGCGCGAATACTCTTCGCAGTGTTCGTTAGAACTCTTAAAGACCTTCAAGTTTTATTAATCAAAATCCAAAGGTGGCTCTTTACATCACCTAAAGCCTCTTATTTATACTAAACGAATTAGAGCTAGTCCTAAACTAAAAAGGAAATTTAACATTTATCAAATCCTAAAAAAAATAAAAGGAAATAGCTTAGAACACAAGTAAAGCTTTAAAATATGGAAACCCATAGCTATGACGGTGATATGCTGCATCAGGAAGATAATCGAATCAAAGTAAAATAGAAGAATAAACAAGGCATATGATTACCGTAACTGCATTCCAAAGACAAATCAATTTCAACCGAAAAAAGGAATGTGGTGATGGCTTGATTGCTCTTCCTACCTTAACCATCATCATTACTACAATGACTGTAATCCAAAGACAAATCAAGTTCAACCGATCGATCATGTCTCGTTTCTTATCTCATTCTTCCACTATCTAACTCTTCTCACATATACTATTGTGTTTGTTTCTTTTCTAAACAAAAAAAAAACATATCTACTGTGCCTAGTGCCTACTACGTATATAGAACACATTGTTTCTACCATATATCCTCATAATTATATTTGAAAATGTAAAATTATACTTTATTTGGAAATGCTCTGATGCAGGAATCATTAACTTTTATGGTTAGTGAAAAAGAAAAGTCACCAGGGGGCACATTGGTAAATGAAGGGAATTAGGCAGGTCATATTGGTAATATGGGGTTGTTCAGCTCAGACGAGTGGCAAGTGAATGTGTGGGAAAAGCTAAAAATCGACAAAAACAAACCGTCTTCTACTCTTCTCTCCCAATACGACTCGTCTCTGCCTCTCTCTCCTCTTGACGCAGAGAATCTGCTCTCTGCCTTAGTTTCGAAGACGACGACGAAGATATCTCCACTCAGGTGATCTGATTTGCATTTTCCCATAAAGCTCAATACTCTGTAATTTATAAAATGTTTTCTTCTTCTTCTTCCTTTAAATCAATATTCTAACATTTTCCAATTTTATAATTTCTATGTTATGGAAAGTATCTCTGTTGCCTACTTCAATGCATTAATAAGTGAGCATTCCAATACTGTCTCTCTCTCTCTCTCTCTCTCTCTCTCTCTCTCTCTCTCTCTCTCTCTCTCTCTCTCTCTCTCTCTCTCTCTCTCTCTCTCTCTCTCTCTCTCTCTCTCTCTCTCTTAGTTCATGTGTATCTTCCATTTGACTTGACTCTCGGCGTAGAGTTTAATCGCCGACGAATTGATCACTCGTCGGAGGTTAAACTGTTCATTATCTTTTTCCTCTTTAGCTTTCGTCAGCTTGAAGTGTTCAAAGAGGAAACAGTCTTTATAACCTTTTTCTTTTTTGACGTTGAAAGATCTTTGACGTAGAAAAGCTCTAACAACCTGAAGAATCTCTTTGATTGCTATCTTTATTCACTTTATTTTTCCTTTCTTGTCTCAGTCCAAGAAGCTGCTCTGTTTTACTCAAGCCTCTCTTCTCCTCTGATTCAGCGTCGGTAACAAACAATGTCGGCGCCGGAGAACTTAGATCAGATTCTCTGATTCCGTACCACCAGGAACTCACTCTCTCGCGTCTGATCGATCTTTTAAATCAAAAAGACAAATAATAATAATGTCTCATTCATGGGACGGACTCGGAGAGATCGCTTCAGTAGCACAGCTCACAGGCCTCGACGCCGTCAAACTCATCGGCCTCATCGTCAAAGCCTCCAACACCGCCTGGATGCACAAGAAGAACTGCCGCCAGTTCGCTCACCACCTCAAACTCATCGGCAACTTGCTCGAGCAGCTGAAGATCTCCGAGATGAAGAAGTACCCCGAGACCCGGGAGCCTCTCGAGGGCCTCGAGGATGCGCTGAGGAGGTCTTACGTTCTGGTCAACAGCTGCCGGGACAGGAGCTATCTCTACTTGTTGGCTATGGGATGGAACATTGTTTACCAGTTCAGGAAGGCTCAGGATGAGATCGATCGGTTTCTTAAGATCATTCCTCTCATCACTTTGGTTGATAACGCTCGCGTTAGGGTAAGTTTGCTGGCTTAGTTTTTTTTTCATTCTAAAGAGACAATCTTTTTTTCATTCTAAAGAGGCATCAGTTTTCTGATTTTGAGTTTTAGAGACGTAGGATTGGTTCGGGTATTTAGAAAATTTTGTTTAGTTTTCTTTGGTTTCGAGTTATAAAATTGGAAACCGACTAATATCTGATATAATTTTGGATCTCATTTGGTTTTAGTTTGGTTTCAATTTTCTAAGATAATTCAGATTAAAATGCCAGAAATTTTAGGTGTTCGTATTAAATATCATTCTCAATTAAAGAAAACTCGGAAAAAATTTTAGATAACTCCGATAATTATAATATTTCAGATGAAATTTTTTATAGGGTTTTCTTTTAAATATTTTGGTTTATAAATAATACTCTTAAGTTATTTGAATTTAAAACTAAATATTTATATTATATTATAAAATTTCGGATATCCATTCGGTTTTTGGTTCGGTTTCAATTTATCGGTTTTATAGATTAAATATCCGCTCAGGTAATCCGAACAGAACCTATAACCTTGTTTTTCGGTTTGGTTGGGTTCTTTGGTTCCAGATAAATGTGCCCGGAGCTAAATTTTTCTTGCTGATGGGGTAATGGTTTTTGTTTGTGCAGGAGAGGTTGGAGTATATTGACCGTGATCAGTTCGAGTATACATTCGACGAAGAGGATAGACACGTGCAAAATGTTATTATGAAACAAGAATCCACCAGAGAAGCAGCTTCTGTGCTCAAGAAGACTCTCTCTTGCTCGTACCCTAACTTGCGTTTCTGTGATGCTCTCAAAACTGAAAACGAGAAACTGCAGCTCGAACTTCAGCGTTCCCAGGAGCATTACGATGTGGCTCAGTGTGAAGTCATTCAGCGTTTGATCGGTGTTACTCAAACTGTTGGTGAGGTCGATGGCGGCTCTGAGAAGGAACTGTACAAGAAAGCTTCGAGGAAAACTGACCCTAGCACAAATACGGTTGAATATTCGTACGAGGAAGATCATCCCAAGAAAAGCAGTAGCCATGCAGCTTCAAGGTTGGAATCTTCTTCAGTGTTTTCTGGCCTGTGATTTTGGTACAATGTTTTCTATAACATAAAATTGTTTTCATGCAGATCTATTTCTTCTGTCACATCACAGCACGGTGAAGAATGGCGTACCGACTTGCTAGCTTGTTGCTCTGAACCTTCTCTTTGTGAGTCCTTCCTTACCCTCTTTTTGTTGTTTCCACTTTGTTTTCTCCACTATGTACGATTCCATATGTTCTTCGTTATGTGGAAACATTAGGCTTGAAGACATTCTTTTTCCCGTGTGGTACTTTGGCAAAGATTGCCACTGCAGCAACTAACAGGCACATGTGTAAGTTATCATGTTTCAGTTAGTTAAAAAGAGTACGTACATATGAAAAGAGAAAACTAATAAGTTGTTGGCTATTTGTGTGTCCAGCTTCAGCTGAAGCATGTAATGAGCTAATGGCATATTCTTTGATACTTTCGTGTTGCTGCTACACTTGCTGTGTAAGGAGGAAACTCCGGAAAAAACTCAACATAACGGTACATTCTAAATCACTATATTAATGGTTTGAGATTGAAACACTTCATCCCAAGAGATGCCTCAAGTCCACGTTAATTTCTGATGTTCGCAGGGAGGGTATATTGACGATTTTCTATCTCATTTGATGTGTTGTTGCTGTGCTCTTGTTCAAGAACTGCGAGAAGTTGAGATTCGTGGGTCTTATGGTATGAACTGTCTCTCTCTCTATATACATCTAACAATATCTGGTTTTGGTCTTGAAGCATGAACAAGGATGGCCTCCTAATATCCTCGCAGGTACCGAGAAGACGAAAGTAAGTCCGCCTCCTTCGCAGTTCATGGAACATTGAATCATATACCAAAAAGGTGGAACAATACGGACGTTTCTTATATATCTAGATCTCTGAATATGACACACGAGATATTCTTCTTTTCGTGCTCTACTTTGTTTTTAGATCGTTGTTGTGTTGTAAATTGGTTTGGGATGATCACCATTTTTTCAGTAATTGTGTTGTGTGTGTATCATAGACTACAGACTAACTAGCCTTTCTTGATTCACCTTTTACCATATGATGGATGATACGGGTCTTACGTTTAACCTGTTCCAAAATTGAACAAATCTTTTTATGCTTTGGGTCAAGGATATAAGTAATCAGTTGTAGAAAATATGTTACAGATTCGATTTGCTTGTGGTTAAGAATGCATTTTGAGTTATTACCACAGGAGCTAATAAAAAAAAGCCTTAAAAAATGGACAAAACTGATATGACATGATTCTTGTCGTCGGGTCTTTTTTTAAAGAGATGCTTCTTCCCACATGCACACAGCTTACCATTTTCGGACGAATCTAAACAATTTTAAGAACTGAAGGGGCATCAATGAAAAACTCTCAGAAACAGAAGGCTTAGAGCACCCGCAACGCGGGATGTTAACTAATCCTTATTGCTGGTCCTTAAGTTAAATTGATTAAAAAAATAATAAAATAGTTCGTGTAGCTAAGAATGAATCCTTAGCTAAGGATATTAAGGATTTGATCCTTAAGCTTGTTTGTGTCTTCATGAATTCATCGCCATCTTCTTTTTCTTCTCTCAAAGAAGCCCACCCGCTGCTGCGATTACTACAACCAACTCCTTCTGTCTCCGAGCAAAGATGTCGGCGACGCTAACGGGATCAGGAACTGCCTTGGGCTTCTCATGCTCCTCGAAGATCTCGAAGAGAGTCTCCTCCTCTCTGTCCACTCGCTGCTCCGTCAAGATGTCAGTCTCCGTCGACGAGAAGAAGAAGAGCTTCACCCTTCAGAAATCCAAAGAAGCTTTCAACGCCGCCAAGGTCACTGCCTTTACCCTAATTCCTTAAAAATCGAAACTTTGATTGAATTGTTTATTAGATAGAGTTGAAGAATCGAATGCCTGGAGGTGTGGACTCCCCTGTTCTGAAATGTGGTGTTCTTGATTTTGATTGGATTGGTCCAGGTCAGTGAAGCTGATAATTCATTGCCTTTGGACATACACAATCAAGTGTTTCAACTTGTAGAGAAGGGAAACGATGCATTCAAAGAATCTCGCTTTGAAGAGGTTAATGAATCAATCTCTCTCTCTCTTGTAGCTTCTTGATGTTGTTTGCTTTTGAATCAGTTTCTTGGTGAAGATGATAATAATAATGATAGCCATCTGATACATTTGCTTATCAACCTTTTTCACCAAATAGAATATTCTTGCAAGTTTAAAGCTTTGATTCTTAAACCCAAATGAAACTCTCTAATATCTTCTTGCCAACACAGTGTTTGATTTTGACTTGGCTGTTTGTTCACTTAGGTAAGAGAGATGCGGAAGTTGATCCGGACATCAAAAATAATTCTAAGAAGCAGAAGAAAGAGTTGGTTAAAGCTGAGAAAAAGGCACCACCTCCAAAGAAGGTAGAGACCAGCACTAGTTCTGATTCTGAGGAAGAAGTCAAGAGGTATAACTTCAATTCACTTGATTTGTAGTTTTGTTTTAAGTTGAACTTTTGTTGATATGCTTAGGACTTTTATAAGGTTGACTTGAAATTACTAATAGTTTTATTTGAGTACTCACGTTGACTGTATTGCTTTTAATCAGGAGGCTGCCCCTGTGAAGAAGCAACCAGAAATCCCTAAAAAAAACAAGGCAGAGAGCAGCTCTTGTTTTATTTTCATTGATATAATGCCCAAGTAAATCAAGTCGTGAGTGGGGCATTAGATCGTTTGCACTATGAGCGGGACCCTTGTGTACAATTCGATGCTGATAGGAAGCTGTGGGTGTATCTACACAGAGACAGAGAAGAAGAAGATTTTGAAGATGATGGTACTTCATCCACTAAGAAATGGAAGAGGCCGAAGAAGGAAGCAGCAGAGCAAACAGAGGAACAAGAAGCTGTCACTGGAGCGTTTAATGGGGATGAAGAGCAAACCGGAAATGAGATGGGTTCAGAAAAGAAGACTGTCGAGCCTGCTGGTGTAGACTGGGATCAAGGAGCAGCGGACCAACTTTGTAATGGGGCTGGACAAGCTGCAGAGGAGGAGCAAGATGTTGAGAACACTGCGCAGGGTAATGAGACAACGATGTGGGAGCCTGTTGTTTCAAATCGTGTTGAGGATAACACATTTATCTGCCAAGAGAACTCAGTGGCTGATGATTTTGACGATGAAACATGATTGCTGAGATGCATTGATACCAAGTAGGCTTCGAACTCTTTTTTCTTTTTTTATTTTGTTGGATTGATCAGATCATCATACATAGTCCAAGAGAACTCAGTGGCTGAGATGCATTGATACCAAGTAGGTTTAGACTTGTGTGCATATAGTATAACAAAGTTTAAATTCCTAAGGACTCTATATTGAATTACACCAGTGGACAACATTTTAAAGTAAAATCCTTAACTATTCAAAAAGCAAAAAAAAAATATATTCTATTCCTAAGGATTCCAATGGTGGGTAACACCATTGGAGATGCTCTTATAATCCACAATCTCTTCCATAACTGTAAATAAAAGAAATTAAAGAATCATAATGCAAAACATAAAATATTTCGCGGCAAAGTTGTAATTTATAAACAGTTAAAGGCGTTTGCGTTTAGCGTTTAGCGTTTTACTCCGGTCTCCTGATTAAGCTCGTTTTCAAAACTATTTTCTCACCGGAGAGAGCTAAAAAGATCGAAGCTGCTGGGAACATGGTGAGATTGAGCAGAGTGATGCTTAAAGAGGCAGGACTTGCAATCGACAAGACTCTGTCGGAGATTCTCGTCTGCCCTCTCTCCAAGCAACCCTTGAGGTTTGATTTCTCTCTCTTTCAATTTGTATGTTTCAGATTCGATCCGGTTTAAGCTATTTTCTCCAACTTTTGAAGGCTTTGCGAGAATACGAAGTCACTGGTCAGCGACACGATCGGTGTCTCATTTCCTGTAAGCTTCCTGTTTCCCACAGAACTCGATTTCAATCCATAAAGTTTCAATTTTTTCGATTCAGATGAGTTTGGTTACTGCAAGAAAGGTGCTTGTTGTTGTGTTTTAGCTCTGTTAACTCACCAAGCTGTAAACTTTTCGCAATCTTACATAACATTAATAATCATACGTTTAAAGTAATTTGTTCTTGGTGTCTGTTTTAGGATTCACTGTTAGAACAAGTGACCATGAATCACGATTAAGTCTTGGTTTTGTGTCTTAATCATATTCTTCTTCTTTTGATGTTTACGATTCTGTGTGTGTTTAAGACTTGATGTTGCTTCTTTTTCCATGTCAAGATCAAAGATGGGATTCCATGCTTGGTTCCAAAGGATGGTAAAATACTTGAGGAGGACGGTGATGCATCCAAAGCCTCGTGATTTTGCTTCCACACCGCCGAAAAAATAAAAGTGATCATCAGAATTAAAGTAGCAACTTGTTGCACCGTATCTACCGCCTGAGGCTTCTCAGTGGTTCATAAGTTTTTTTAAAGTTTAAAGTTCTAGTGAGAAACCATTGGTTGTTTGTAAGCAATTGAAAGATAATGAATGTATATTTTCTTGTTAAGTTTCAACTTAAGTTTCTTCGAGTCTAGGATTCTCATTGACTGGTTTTGAAACTTAAAAGCATGATTTTAAAGTATTGGATGCCTATTTGAGGGGCTCTAAGTATTATCATATACTGTGACTCTGTGAGGATAGATTCGGGTCACATTCCAACTTTTGATAACTATTAATGCTTAAAAGAATACATCAGCAGAATTATCACCAACCAAAAGTTGATCAACAAGGATCTTTTTGGACATCATCAACTAGACTTATCACTGTCAGGCAATTCTAATGTTGGACCAAAAGAGGATAAAATAATTCTCTGGATTAAACCAAATGGACAAAGACATACATAGTGTTTGATGATGACTAGTGTAGCAAAACAGGATAAAACCATTTTCCTATCCTATGAACCAAATACACACACACACAGTGTTTGATGATGACTAGTGTAGCAAAAGAGGATAAAATCATTATCCTATGAACCAAATACACACACACACAGTGTTTGATGATGACTAGTGTAGCAAAAGAGGATAAAATCATTATCCTATGAACCAAATACACACACACAGATAGTGTTTGATGATGACTAGTACAACAAAAGAGGATAAAGCTATTCTTTTGATAGACTAAATGCACACAAACATACATAGTGTTTGATGATGACTAGTGTAGCAAAAGAGGATAAAACTATATTCCTGTTGAACCAAATGCACACAGACACACATACGGTTTTGATGATGACTAGTGCAATGAATATATGGAACGTGGGGGGTGGGGTGGGGGTGGGGTGGGGGTGACAAGAACATAAAAGTGGTCCGTCTAAATTCCCATTGGCTGGGAGGTTTCATTTTCATAGTGCTAAGTTGTTGGCTTGTATGGTAGCCAGCCAAAGGAATGGACATTTGTGTGGAGAAACATAAATGCTCGGTGATATGTCCCCTTCTCACTTTTCTTTCAAGTGGAGCATTGTTTTGTCTATTGGTCACTTGAAACCTTTGCTTCTTTTGAGAACCAAGTTGGTTAAACAGTAGTAAATCATAACGGGTAAATTTAAAAATTAGCATTAGAAGAGGAAAAGTATCCCTTATACAAGAATACAAGTAGAAGTGAACAAGAAAATGACAAGAACAAGAGGAGAGAGACCCACCACAGGTGTTCCTGTGCCTCAGGAAATGGAAAGATCCTTCATAGGTTTTTCTTTTTTTACAACTTCTTTCCCCTTCAAGATCTTTTGAGGTTCCACAAATTTAGCTTAGTTATACTTATAGCTAATAAAATAGGTACAAACTTTTCCATTTTTTTAACTTAAATCCCCAAAAGAGAAATAAGAGGACTTGTAGATTTCTCAAAATGGTGCCGTGGAAGCCCTTTGAAGTGTGTTCTTTTTGGGTTGTTGCTGATTTTCTGCCGCTATTCTTAACTGCACAAAGACACACACACAAACACACCACACAGAGAACTTAAGTATCAGAATTTTATGACTCAAAAATGTCAGTGGACATAAGGTGTAGGTAGTAATGTAGAGGATGTTTATTATCTCTGCAGCTTGTTTACCTGATCTTGTTGTCTCATGAGTCTAGCATTTTCTGCCTGCAACTGAGCAACTTTAAGCTCTAACTCGTTTGTATAAGCCTGCAAATTTATAATCAAACAAACAGAAAGGATCCTTTTTAAAACCAGAAGCATTTTGTTGACAAAACCACATTTCTTTTTCAAGTAGAAGGTTAGGAGAGGAGAGAGAGGCACATTCCTGTTTCCTAGCTCTGGAACGAGCTGCAGATTCTCTGTTCTTGATCATACGCTTATTTCTCCTGTTCCCTGAACCTTCTTCATTAGACTCTTGGCCTCTTTTCTTACCAAAACAAGTCGGTGTAACCAGAGCTTCAAAAGAGGTGTTGAGGTGATTGTGGCTATGCAGATTATAGTTAGGGGTAACAAGAGGATCTTGGCTATCAAGAAACTCAAAGCCGGGTCCAGAATTCAAGCTCAGAACAGTTGCAGGAGGTGCCAAAGGGGGAGAGCTGCTCAAGAGAGCAGTTACAGTGGTGGTAGCTCCATTAGAGGAAGAACAACCCATGGTGGGTATTGTTGGCTCCTGGTTCAAAGGCCTGTTGAGAAAATCTTGGAAGATGGAGTTAGGGTTTTGGTTCTGGTGGCTGTGGCTCCCAAACCTTGGCTCATGGTTGCCTTGTGGATGTTGGCTGTGGATGGAACCAAGGTTGATGTCCTTCCAAACATCTTCCATGGTGACTAGAGATCTCTTCTGGGACTGAGAGTCTTGTGTGTGTGAAGGAGATGATGAGGATGAAATGGAAGAAACTTTGTTGAGAGTCTTGTTCTTGGTTGTAGCAGAGACTCTGTTGTTTCTCTGATGATTTGCTGAAAACAACATTGGAAAGGAGAACCTACACACACAGCTTTACACTTTGGTGTCAATTGTCTTGTATCCTACACTCAGAAAAAGAGAGAGAGGAAGAGAAGGTAGAGCAGAGAGGAGAGAGAGTAGTGTGTAAGAGATCAGAGAGTTGAGGGAGATTAATACTATGCCAAACTATGAAGAAAGCTTCCATAAATATGTAGTTGAAGTTTTGATGTCTTCAATTTCAAAGTAGTATAATGAAAATATGTTGATTATTTCAAAATAAGGTAAGTGAACTATTGTCATTATCCTTAAGTGTAAAAATGTGTGTGGGGAAGAGATGCTTGAAAAAGGCAGGCAAATAATTAAACTTTGATTTAATATCACTTTTATTTTAAGATCGCATCCTTTTAGATCACTTTCAGTTTTCAATGGGTGACTTTTTTTTCCCTTGCTTTGGTTAAATAAAATTTTCCTTTGTTTTGTTTCTAATTGCTTGCATTTTAAAGCTCACTAAAAGCATGATGTGTGTATATATTTTCTGAAGCTATAATAATTATTTGAAAACCATTATTTCTAGTGTTTGGCTTTGTTATATGAGTACCTCCAGATATCTAGATATTCGAATAAATTTTTCCTCCCATATCTATGTTCATGCTCCAAGTGCATATCTAGTCACACTTTTCAGTTTTTTCTTTCTTTACTACAGGTTGATAGTACAATACAATACAGTTTTTCCTTTGTTTATTTGTTTCTTTTTCTTTGTCTCTTGAGATTTTATTTAACAAGATTAAGTATTCATTTCCGTACACATATATGTTGCCTAATTTTTATGAAGTAAAAGAATGTTGCCTTTGGACCCTTGGCTCTCTCACAAACTAGGTTGGATGGTGGGCAATGGAGACTCAATTAATGCTTGGGAGGATCCCTGGCTCTCTCACAATACTCAAGTTAGGCCGTATGAACCAGTACCAGAAGCTCAACAGCATTTTAAAGTCTCGGAACTCTTACTCCAAAACACCTGTGAATGGGACATCGAGAAAATAAATCAGATCCTACCCTTCCACAGAGAGCAGATATTAAAAATAAAGCCTAGCATCATGGGAGGAGAAGACTTACTGGTTTGGCTTAAGAACTCATCGGGGGAGTACTCTACTAGGTCAGGCTACTTGACAATCACGCAAGAGAAAGAGGCATCTACTCCCCATGATCCAAATGCTCCAACATATTGGATCCAAAGTGTCTGGAACATCAAAACACTTGAGAAAATCAAAGTATTCCTATGGAAATCCCTACAAGGTGCGCCATCAGTAGGAGAAAAATTTGCTACAAGAAACATACCGGTCTCACCTCTCTGTGTCAGATGCAACACAGTTGAATCGATCAAGCACCTCTTTTTCCAATGCCCCTACACTATGAAGGTTTGGCAATTAGCCCCATTAGCATCGGATTTAAATACGCTGGCTTTTGGAGACTTTAAAGAAGGATGGGAAAGAGTGAGAAAATTACCGTCACTACCACCAGTAGGGATCGGAGCGGGGACGTTGGCGGCGTGGATCTGTTGGTCCCTTTGGCACTCTAGGAACCTACTCATCTTTGAGAAACGATCGAGCTTCCCAGAAGAAACTCTTCTCAAAACCATCTCAGATGCTAGAGAATGGCAACTGGCTCAACCTCCCTTGATACAAAAAGTGTCGAGACCTTTGATCAGATACGAACCGAACCCTCGAAACCCGGATTTATGCACGATCTTCACAGACGCTGCGTGGAACGCCTCTTCGGGTACAGTAGGACTCGGTTGGATTATTGATGATCGTGTATCTTCCTCCCAACATGCAGCGACAGAGACCTCAGTCTCATCGGCCCTAATGGCAGAAACCTTGGCGATTCGATCCGCCCTAACTTTTGCCCTCTCTATCAGAGTCGAATCTCTATCAATCCTCTCAGATTCCCAAGTCCTCATCAATGCCATCAACAAGAAGGAGATGAAGCTGGAAATTTATGGCGTGTTGAATGATATTCACCAATTCTCTCTATCGTTTAATTTCATCGCTTTCAATTTTATTCTTAGATCAGAAAATGTATGGACCGATCAAGTGACAAAACATGCTTTTTGGGCTGTAAACCAAGTTTAAAATTCTAATGAAGTTTAAGGTTGCACAAAAAAAAAAAGAATGTGCAAAGACAAAGAGTACATAAAAAGCTGTATATTGAAGAATTTTAACTAAAAAAAATTGGTAGAATATATTTTCGTTTGTGGCAGAAAAAGGCTTCATGATTTTCTAAATATGTTCAGTTTTGATGGTAAATTCAAAATGTCTTGTGAGATATATCATCTCTAGTTTTGTAGGTTGTTAAGATATAATATTGATGTAAAAATAAAGGGAAGATCACGTTTTTTTCTTCTTAAAATAGTAGCGGTGATGATGCTGTGAACAGACTAGCAATTCACATATGCGTATATTATTGTAGTCCGAAGTTCAATACTTGTGAGTTGTATGAGAGAAAGAGAGTGTGACAAGTCATGTCTCAGGGGGATTGGACATGTGTCAGCACTGTATTGCTCTGTCCCAAACTCCATAAAATCTCTTGCTCTGTCTTTTAATATCCTCTTTGGTTTACTACAAAAACAATGCATATAAACGGCAAATTTGCTTGCCAGTTGCCAAAATAGTAAGTGTAGTTTCTTTTTTCTTTTTGTAAAGAATTTTCGTTTTTAATATCTGTGGGTATTGTTACTACTATATTTTTTCTCTTGCTTGAGGTGTAGTTTTCACGCAGCAACTAATATAATACTTTTTTCGTTCTTAAAAGATGATTGTTCTGGAAAAAAATTATTTTTAAAAGATGTTTATTTTATATTTTCTATGAAAAAATTGTAAACTTTAAGAAAATTAATTGGTTTTATTAGATTATTATTGTTCAAAAGTTGTTGAAAATTAAAAACTATAGAAAATAATAAGTTTATTATATTGATTTAGTGTGTTTTCTTAATATGTGTGAAAATATTAAAAAGTCTATCTTTTAAAAACAAAGAGAATAGTATTATTTATTTACACAGGTAAAAATTAATTACCATTGAAAAAATTAATTACTTGATGCTTCATGAATAAAAATGCAAATTGCTATGTATATTAGGAATTAGGATAGTGGTCAAATGTGTGTTTTTTTATAATTGTGAGATTCCACAGGGTTTTTTATTCAGATATACGTAAATGATTAAATCTATTTAAAGTGTGGTTAGGTGAAGTTACTCGAACTTAAGACAAAAATTATCTAAATATAATTTTTTTATCACTAGACCAAGACAATTTTTTACCAAAACCTTATTAAATCCAACATAGTGTCGACGATGTGCCTTTTTTACAAAACAAATGATTTTTTTTCTAAGTTACCATCTTGATATATTAAGGTTTCCACATTTTACCTAGTTTAGAACAAGTTGGCTTAAAATTAAAATTGGAGAAGCAGATTCATTGCATACAGAAATTAAATAAGATAAAAATAAAGAGAAGAAAAAGAGTAAACTAGTTTCAGATAAAAAGGTTGACAGAGTACTCGAAACCAGTCACTCAGGACAGGTGATTTGATAAGATGATATACTCGTATTTATTGGTTTTCATTTAAATTATAATCCAACGCGAGTCCATGACCGTCGGATTCTTTTATTTCCACTGGTCCGTCCAATGATGATCTGTTTGTAGGTTGTCTATAGACCATACGGGAATACAGTAGTTATAATAATTTAACTAGATTTTGACCCGCGCTTTTGAAGCGCGGAATATTTTACGATGAAAAATTTCACTAATAATTTTACAAATATTTTGGTTATTTTTAAAGAGTGTGTATTTAAAATATTTTTGCATTTAAATCAGTATTTTTAAATTCAACCCGATTGTGATTATACCGGTTAATCCGGAAATCTGACAATTCAATTTATATTTTTAAAATATTTATATTAAAAAATCACTAAAACCCGAGACTAACCGATTGAACTGATGGATGACCGATATGTAATCTAATTGGATTTAAATTGTAATAGTTTCATAATTTGTAATCTTATAATCGAAATTTTAAAGTTCACTATTTTGCAATTTATGAAATTATGATGTTTCTACAAAATTTTAAAGAGAAAATAATAGATATAAAATAACTAAGATTAATTATTGTATTCTTTGGAAACATTGATAGTAGTATAAAAAATATATTGTTTGAAAACATTGATAATAGCATAAAGAAATAAGTATATTGTTTGGAAACATGGATAGTAGTATAAAGAAAGGAACATTAGTGACTTAATATATGTTTAACTATAAAGTATAAAGGTGTATTTAATTTAAAAACTTACAAAATAAATGTTAGGTCCAACAAAATGTTTCTGTTTTAATAAGATAGATACTAAGTTTAGCAATAAAATAAAAACTTGGAGTTGACATAGCCAAAAGAATGCTACCGTTGGAAAGTGGAGTTTGTCTAGATTAGTGCTCGACATTTTATCCGTTTTTGATTCGATTCGTTATTCATTGTATTCGATCCGAAAATTCCGGATATTCGTAGGCTTTCGAAATAAAATAAATATTAAAATTCAATATCCGTTAAATCGAAACAAATCACAAGTATTAAAATTTCGGGAAGCATATATCCGATCCGATCCGTCAATATATAAATACATGTATATCTTGATTATATTTAAAGTTTTAAATATATAAAATTATATAACTATTTATTCTAACATATGATTTGACAGATTCTATTCACATTATTATTTATATAAAAGTATTACATAAAAGGAAGAGAAAATATTTATGACAATTATAATTTTTTTCTTAAGTTTTGTGTTTTTATAATTTTAAATTAAGTTTAAAAATTTACAAAATATGTAGATTCATTACTTCTTTTAATTTTTATCTCTTATATCATGTAAAAAAACATTTTACAAAACAAATTTGTATCAAATTTTTAAGATTATTTGTATTAATCAAATCAAATGAGATATCTGCAAGTATTCGCAAATATCCGCAAATATCTATTTATTTTTCGGATATCCGTTTCTCCGAATATCCGTATTTTTCTGAAGCAAAGCAAATAAAAAAATCAGATATCCGTAATATTCGAAGCAAATCACAAATACCTTCAAAAACTCGGATATCCGATCTGTACCATGCCTAGTCTAGATGGTGTACTTTGAATGTATTTGGTGTGTTGTGTTTTGTTCATAGAGAGATGGTGACATTGAAGCAATTCTTGGGGTTGTTTCAGTTTAGTTTCCACATTTAGGTGAACATAAAGAATATTTTGATATATGTGAGTGTTTCTGCTTGTTTATTACAGATAGTGATTACTATATTAAGTAGAGCCTATATATATGGGGCTCTGGATGATAACTAGATCATCTTAGGCTTCAGCTACAAGTCGTGAGAGCGAGGGCTGGGAACAGTAATACCTCGTTTATTAGTTAGTACGTGAAATTTAATTAGCTGCAGTAATCTAGTTAAACCTTACATAACTAGTCTAAAGGTAAAGACTAGTAAGCAGAAAATATATCGCCACGTATTTGCTGCACACCTGTTATAATTACCACATTTTATTTTTGAATACATACACATGCACGAACTTTGTTTTTGAAAGACTATCGATAATTTAGTAACACTAGTCAAGCTTATGAGAATGAATCAATGTATTATTCTTTCCAATTTTTGAAAATGAATTATCAGATTTTGTATCACGTGATGTTTATTTACCAGGAAATTAATTATACAGTGACTCTCCCATTCAAAGAAAAATAAATCACACCCTGCACAACAGTACAACGTCAACAGAGCGCGAAACGTGTTAGTTCATCTTCACATCAAAGCAATACAAGTAACGACACCACGACACCGTTTGGTACATGTTTCTGCTAGATTCTCGCTACCATGTGGAACACTTTTAGTGTAAAGACAGATTAAAGGCACACTTGTTTTGCCTTTCCATCACTTTACCAATATCTGCTTTTCTTCTCACATTTCATCTGATGAGGAATAAGAGATTCACGAGTCTTTTGGAAAAAATAAAAAAGAAAAGAAGGTGAAGATTAGGGGAACAAGTTCAAGAGTGTACTACTAGCAAGCAAAACCAGACAATAATGGTTTACAAAGCAACCGTCAATGACAATCTCATGTCACAAAGTAGCATAAACATAAAAAAGGTTATTAGCATCCAAAATAACCAAAATAAAAAAAATAAAAAATCCATAAAATGAAAAAGCTAGAAGAATCACAAATGTTTTGATCCTTTTTTGTTTTCATATGGGTCTCTTTTTTATTTTTGGTTTTATGCCTTACCTTTATCTCTTTTCTTTTTTTTTTTTGGATTCCCCCTTCATTATTGTTTTTTTTCCCCTGATTTTAGGCAGAGACGAAATAATAAATATTTCATGTCCAGCACTAACCACCAGCTCCAAACATGATGGTTTCAACGGTTAGCACCATCCGAGTCATTGCGGTTGCTCACTGGAACACCACCAGGAGACTGTTGCTGACCATCTGAAACAGCTTCGTTTTCTGCTCCCGCAGGTTGCAGGTGATGACTGCTTGACCCACCATTTGGACCTGCCGAGCTCTCACCAAGAGCCAAGTTCCCAACTCGGCTCGCTACTGCACCAACAGATTGGGGGTTCGAGACCGCAGGGTTCGGTTCTTGAGGAATCAACCAATGCTGCCAATTAAAGCGTTTCCTTATTCTGTCACCCTAACAACCAAAAAGAGAAGAAGCTTGTGCAATCAGATAAAAGCAAATATTTTTCATACACAAATAAAGAACACCACAAATAGACACAAGAAATACCTGAACTTCAACAACAGGTGAACCTTGTAGAGCATCCGCTATCTGCTGGACACTATCTGTAAGTTCTGCAACCTGAAGAAGTAGAAGAAAAAAAAGGTAACACGGATAGGTAAAAGTCATGGATAATAATACAGTAACTCTTGGTACCTAACAACAACATCTTATATAGTAACTAGGGTTAAGAGAAGGAAAAACAAAAGAAATGAGCATATATGATAAGCCAAATGACTAGCCAATTGAATTAATTTATGTAAGAATAAATTCATCAACTGGTAATCTAAGAATATATCTCATTTGCTGAAAGTATGTACATACATGTCACAGCTTTATAATAAACAGTCACAAAATTATATAATCTTAATGGATTGAATACAAGTTCGCACTAATCCTCAGTCAAGAAACCTTCTCTCGAATTCTACAGACGTGAACTTTGAAATGATATAAGAGATAAACTGTATAAATATCATAATCAGAAAAACTGAAGGAGACCAACACGCAAGAGAGCACATACTTACCTTATTGAAAACAGCAATCACAGGCAGTGGAACAAAACCCTGATCATCCATCTGCCGACGAAGATACATGTCTTTAATCAAATTCTCTTCACTGTAACAAAAAAGAAACACGCGAATCTAAATTACTTCTTCCCAAAGCAGAGAAAAAAAGTAGTGGGACGAAGGTACTACCTAAAATAATAATGTATTTGCTTCTGAAGTTTTATGTTCAAAGGAGGATCCTGGACATGGTAGAAGACTGGTGCAGGTGAGAGAGGAGCAACGAAAGGCATACGCTGATAATATTGCGATGCCAATTCTGAAATGAAGAAGAAGACGCATTAGAATAATATATGTGATTCAAAGACGTGATCTTCTAATGTGTCTCACCAGGAGGGAAAGGCAGAGGGCTGGCAAAAGGCTGAGCAGCCATAAACTGAGGAGGAATTGGCTGCACAGGTGAAGGTGGATGTCTTACAAAAGCTGGAGCACCTCTTTGTGACTGTGCATTCCCATCTCTCCCGTTAAAGCTCCTGCTGAAAGTCCAATTTTGATTCCCGTGCTCCTGATTGCGCCTGCCGCCGTGACTTTGGTGATGGTTACCGTTTTGGTTCCTGTACGAGTCTCGTTGAGATACGTTGTCAGTCCCACCACCAACACCAACAGCACCACCGCCATGGGTTTGTGATGGAAAGCCGTTCCTCTGGTTCTGGCCTCTGGGAGAAGGGTTGTGCGACTCAGCAAGTGAACCTTGTGGTGATGGTTGAGGAGCAGTACCATTAGCAGGGGATCCAGAAGAAGCGCCATTCCGTTTAAATGATCTCTGGCGGGAGTGGTTTAGTGTTGGATTAGGGTTTGAACGGCCGGGTTGCTTTGGCGCAGAAGGAACAGAAGCATTAGCAATTCCCTGAAACAAAGACACAGAACCATTCTTACCACTAAAACCAGGATAAAAAAAAAATATCCAGCAGTGTATAAGTGAAGTTATACGTTATCATCACAAATAATTTAAAATAAAAAAAAAGGAAGGATTTTTAACAGAGTAAACTGCTCAAGAGGGTTCATATCCGTTGAATCTTATAGAGCTCAGGGCTCGAAATACACTAACAATACCAACACTAAGGCATTAAGACGGATAACATGCAGATGCGGAAGTTATATGTTGATACATTGCAGTATACAAAACCGAAAAAGGAAACAGCTAAGATTGATTTCATTTCAATCAAAAAGCTAACAAAGGTTGCTACTTGCTAGTGACCACACACACATTTTACCAATCTAATATGATACTACAAAGTTAGAGTCTTTCGGCAACAGATTAGATCATTGAATAAAATTAAAGTAACGAATCAAACCTGAGAAACGGGGACAGGAGGTGGCGATGGCGCTACATCGCTGCCGACGCCGAGGCTTTTGAGGGAGTCAGAGGAAGACTTGTTGTTGTTGTTGGTAGTCTCGGAAAGAGCAGGCCACGAGGAAGCTCCCATGACAGGTCCGACCTCAGTAGAAGAAGAAGAAGAAGCAGCAGCGATCGGATCGATCCGGGGCTTGGTTTGATGGGAGGAAGGAGCTGCGATCGGGGGCGGGTCTGATTCGCCGCGGACGATTTGAGTCCAGGGAGAGGATGAAACATGGCGCGATTGCGCGGCGGTGGGGCTGCCACGATTCTCGGTAGTGTGACGAGAAGAAGAGTTAGGGTTATTGGAAGTGGCGGAGGAGGCCATGATGATTAAGAAAACGGACCAAAAAAATTAGGGTTTGTTAGAGAGTCGATAAGCTCAGATCATCGACAGTTAATAATATCTAAATTAAACGGTGAGAAGAATCCGATTGAAGCTTCGGAGATTAGGGTTTGAGCAATGAAAAATGGGTTTCCAAAAAAAAACAAGAGAGGCGATTCTCACAGAGGAGAAAGACGATGGAGAGCTGTCTCTAGTCTCCTCTCTCTTCCTCCTTTCCTCCTTTTCCTTTTTTTTTATATGTCCCTTGATTTTTCTTCGCCGTGTAAGTTGGAAGTTACCATTTCACCCTTGACACTAGCACAAATGGGAAAGACAAAACACACATTGTTTCTTCTGTGATTCTTATTGGCTGTTGGAGATTACTGGAGGATTGTTGACGTTTACATGTGTAATTACCGAGTAAATTAAAATAATGTCGTGTGTCATTAACTTGGTTGAAAATTGAAACAATTTCAAACCGAGCAGATTTAATTCGAACTTTAATTCTTGAAACAAAACAACAATCTTAATCATTCATTGGTTATATATATCTAGCTATATATTAACGTGATTAGTTTAAGATATTGGTAAGAAGAGACTTCGTATTGTTTCAAGTATAATTAAGTTGACTATTAAATATTAACAATGCACCTATCTTACTAGTAACTAGATCATGACCCGCTCGACCGAGCGGGAGTCAATTTTTTTTTATCTTTGTTTGTACTAAATGTTATAAATGATTGCTATGTGTTTTAATATAACATTTTGATAAATAACAATGTGTACTAATGTGTTTAAATAAGCAATGTGTTTTAATTACTAAATTTTATTTTTAAATTTTATGATAACGTAAAATAGATTTTTTATATATTATTTAAAATATATAGTGCTATATATTTTGTATTTTCAACATTTATCATACAAAATTTATATTGAAGTATTATTTATAAGAAAATATGTGTATCATAATATATTTATATATTATATAAACATATCTACGATTTTTCGTAAAAGGCCGTGCGCATCCGCACGGATTTTATTGTTAAAATGTATTCTATATTGTTTAGTTTTATGTAGTATCGAGTTTGTATAATTCAATTTTGTGTTTAAAAAACAATATCAAAACTGTCTTTCGTATGTAAAAATAACACTTTGCAAGCGCGAGTTGTGTCTTTTTATTGTAACACAAAATTTGATATAAAACTTATGTTTTTTTGTACATTACGAAGTTTAATTTTTAAAAATAATTATTATATAATTTCAAAGTAAATTTTATCTCTCAGGTCAAATATATTTTGTGTGTAATGGTTCAAAGCATTTTGTCGATACATATTATATTTCAGTTTGATTTGTTTTTAGAATTATTGTATATGTATATACTATACAATATTACTATATTATATACAATATATAAAGCTATGTGTTATTTGTTTTAGAAAGTAGATTATGCCCAACGTAGTTAAAGAATAGTCATATCTTTATGTATGTGTCTATGAATTATCTACTTAATGTTATTCGTGTAAATAAAATCAATATGGCCAATGAAAGTATACTGATCAATTTAAAATGAATTGTATAGGGTAATTCTAGTACGATTCATATTTTAGTATTCTTTATTCGTAAAAATAAATCTATTTTATTTAAATCGACATGTAATAAATGTGAACCATATATAGAATATGGACAAATAGAGGAATTGTATTTAAGGAAATATATCAATGCAAAGTTAGACTATGGTACGTATTATATATAAGAAATAAAACATTTAATTTAAATACATGAAGTCCACCTTTAAAATCCACTTAGAAGAAGTTGTAATATTTCTGATTTAATAAGATAGATGTTGTCATTTTGATTTAGAATGTCTACAGTTTGTTAACGGAAAAAATAGTCAATGTTACTTAATACGAGTGGAAGAGCCTATAGATCCTGAAGAAGTTTAAAACTTTTTTGTATTTTGGAGTTGGATTGAAGAAGATTACTACAACAACTATATCAAAAGTGTTAGTATTATAAGACCATCTCCAACCCACCTCTATTTATATCTCTATATTTTTCTCTAAAATAGAGAAACTCTATTATAGATGTGGATTTGCTCCAATGTATGCCTATATAATAGAGTTTCTCTATTTATAGGGGAAAATATAGAGATTTGCCATTTTTATCTCTAAATATAGAGGAAAAAAATGAATTTCTTCTATATTTTCTTCTAAAATAGAGAAACTCTATTATAGAGGTGTACATTGGAGCAAATTGACCTCTATTATAAAGATTTCGATTTTAGAGAAAATTATAGAGGTGTACATTGGAGATGCTATAAACGCATTGAACACATATCTTGAACAGAGACCATTAGCAAAAAAAGATGCAAGGAAAGGAGTTATGCAAACTTACAAAAAGAGCCCCTAACTTCGAAAAATAGATTCTAAGCCCAGATTTTGGTCAAAAGAGATAGCTTTTTTTTTGTTCACCACCGAGAAAGAAACCTCGAACCGTCGGTGACGTGTACTCTCAATCTCTTCTTCCTCTCTTTCAGACTTTCACATCTCTTCTTTCTGTCTGTCGGATAAACATCACAACCCAGAAGATAAAGCATCCACCTTTCGGGCAAATTTCATCATCATCATCAGCAGCCATGTCTTACGATTACCTCTTCAAGTACATCATCATCGGCGACACAGGTGAGAGAGACTTTCACCAAAAGTTTCGATTTTTTTGATTTGTCTCCGTCCGATTGATTTTCATTTAAGAGTTTCTCATGGGTCCAGGTGTCGGAAAATCGTGCCTGCTTCTTCAATTTACAGACAAGAGGTTCCAACCAGTCCACGATCTCACCATTGGTGTCGAGTTCGGTGCTCGTATGGTCACCGTCGATGGACGCCCCTTAAAGCTCCAAATTTGGGACACCGTACGGTTCTGTCTCTCTCTTCTCTTACTGCTCGTCTCTAGTTAGAGGTTTATAATCACGCTTTTTAATCGATTAGGATTGTGTTGTTGCCTTTCAGGTAAGATGTGATTGAGATGTATTTAATTGTCATAAATTAATACGTTTTGTTATGTTTTTTTTTCTTACTAGTGTATGTTTGTATTTGTCATAAATCATAATTTAACAATGTGCATATGATGATGATGTTGTAGGCTGGACAAGAGTCTTTTAGATCCATCACTAGATCGTACTACAGAGGAGCAGCTGGTGCTTTACTTGTTTACGACATCACCAGGTTTAGTCTTCTTCTTTCATGATCTTTGGTTGGGAAAGTTACTTTTAGAGTCTTGAGTCAAAAGGTGTGTTCTTTTTGGTTGCAGGAGAGAGACGTTTAACCATCTGGCGAGCTGGTTAGAGGATGCTAGGCAACACGCTAATCCCAACATGAGTATTATGCTGATTGGGAACAAATGCGATCTTGCTCACAAGAGAGCTGTTAGCAAAGAGGAAGGAGAACAGTTTGCCAAAGAACATGGACTCTTGTTCTTAGAAGCTTCTGCTAGAACTGCTCAAAACGTTGAGGAGGTGATGATGATGATAACTACTTCCCATTGCAATTCCTTTCTTTTTGGTTTCTTCCAACAATCTCTGAAGAAGTTTGTCTTTTAAGTAAAGCTGGAATAACATGTTTAATTCAATATTAACAGGCCTTCATAAAGACAGCAGCAAAGATCCTCCAGAACATCCAGGACGGCGTCTTTGATGTATCCAATGAGGTAAACACCCACCCCAACTTGATTTTATGGTACTGTAATCTTGTTAAAGACACAAAAATCTTCTGCATTTGTGATCTTAATCTCTCTGTTGGATATTGCAGTCATCTGGGATTAAGGTCGGCTACGGTCGTCCTCAAGGTGCAGCCGGAGGAAGAGATGGTGCGATTTCTCAAGGAGGTGGCTGTTGTGGTTAAAAGTCATCTCAAGATTTGTCAAAAGTCACACACATATCTGATGTAATCTACTGATTCAGTAACTACTCTTGTTTTTTTTTTCATTAATCTCTGCAAATGGATACAAACAGAATGTATAGTTTCCCTTTCTTTTGCTCTATTTTCCCACTTTGTCTTTACCAAAAAAAAAACTAAACCGGTGAATTTGAGAGTGAACATCCTGATCTTTATAAACCAAACAGACTTTGACATCTTTTAAATCGTTGTGTTGCTTTGTACTGTAATCACAACAAACTCTAGAGAAGTCTCTGCAATTACGTGTTAGGTGAGTAAAGATGTTTGGTTAAATGTCAAGAGCTAATTAACAAACCAAATCAAGAAACATGATTTGGCAAAGATACTATCTCTCACACGTAGAATTCAATTTCTTTACTTCACGTCACAACTAAAGAATGTTGACAAAAAACTCAAAAGTTTGGTGAGGCCAACACAATCTATTAAATGAATTTGGTCAGAGTTTTTCTAAGTTTCAAAACTTATTTTCTTTTCCATTTTGTTTGTACATATAAAAAAAAAAGACTAACACGGCCATATAGAAAAGAGACTCTGTGCAAAATGGTAAGAAAAGGGAGAGAGGTTTACAAATCACGTCTACACATTGGACAAGATCCGTGTCTGAGAAGCCAATTGTCTATACAAGGCAAGTGGAACATGTGATGACAATGTGGCAAGCTTCTCACGGTTTCACCGAGCTGAAAATCTTGAAGACAGACAGAACACGAGTCTTTGTTCCCAGAAGCATCTAAGCTGTTTCTGCCGGTGATTATGATTTTGGGTATTTTATCAACCGCATCTACTGTTAATCCTTTCGAGCCACCCGTGTCGAAGATGCTCGAAAGATCATCGAAAGTTGCATCCGCAGCTCCCATCTGACTTTGAACCGCGCTTAGCATTGCTGGACCTATGCGTTCTCGTACAAGTCTACCGCTTATAAGACTGACAATGACATCAATCTACAGACAAACGTTAACAAGAATCAGTTTTGAAGCTTGAACATTAGAAAAGCAGAGTAGTTTTCAAGAGGCTCACCAAGTAGAGGAGGCATCCGAAACGAGATTCATTAGATTTCCAGAGAAGGAGAGATGATTCGAAGACTTCGATGGAGAAAACAGCTCCTGAGATGGCTCCAACCGCTGCTCCGCGGATGAAACCACTCTCTGTTTCTTGGCCTATTAAGGCTCCTGTGACTGCTCCAAGCAATGTGCCCACTGAAGAAGATCAAAAAAAGGAAACAACTTTCTTAGCTTTACGTGAACCCCAAGTTTGCATAGTTTCAACAAAGACTTTTAAATGATCAGATTAAATTCGAAAGAACGATTATTTAGCTAAGATAAATGTTCATCAAAAACAGAGTAAAGAAACGCATAGGAAGCTGAGAGGCGAACCTAGAGCGAAGAAGAAGGTCAAGATGGCCGAGAGAACTGTGCCTAGAACAGCTGAGACGAGGAAACGACACGCGTCTTTAATCCGTTCAACGAAGTTACCGAGATAGGGACACGGCGAGAGTGTGCAGCCCACAGGTTGGGATCTATAAGATGCCATTTTTTCTTCAAGAAAGCCAAAAAAAGATTAAGCCTTCCGAATATAACAGGAAGAGAACAGAGCAGTGGAGGGTTATTCAGTTGAGATATAATACAAAGAAAAAAAAAACAGAGTAATGGAGCTTATTCAATAGAAAGAGGAAGAAGAAAACAGAGTAATGGAGCTTATTCAATAGAGAGACAGAGACAAAACAGAGCAGTGAAACTTATTCAATAGAGAAAGAGAGAGAGAGTTTTTTAAGGAGATGGAAGAAATAGAGAAATGAATCTTTGCTTAGCTATTAAGAGAGAAGATCATATGTGTGAGTGTGACCTACTTGCATTTAAAGATTTAGCCTTAGGTCGTCGCCTGCTTGAGATATTTTAACCTCAAGTAGGTGAAGTAAAAATCTAGGGGTTTGCCTGACATGATCGATCGATGTTGACAACACGACTATTGATCAATAATAACCGCCCACTGATTTAACACCTAAGCGCGGACCTAAAATCGGCACCAAAACCACGACCAGATAATATGAAACGGAACAACGCCAAGAAGCACCGCTACACAGATGATGACAGCAACCGCTTGTTGATCTTTTAGTACATCACGAGTAAGTTGGGTCAAAGGTGGTTGTTAGCATTAATTCTACAATTCTTTCCGAGAATTGTATATATATATTCTTCTATAATTCTATTACAATATACTAATAAGAATGTGACATACTATTATGTAATATGTAACATTATACTGGAGGATATTTAGTGAATACTACTAGATCAGGGTAGGTTCATTTCCGATAACACAAGCAATGAAGAAACCATTAGATACGAAAAAACTTTAATTAGTATTTTTGCTACGTACAGTATGTGAATTGCAACCTATTTGGGAAATTTAGAAAATCTTATTTGATTCAGTCTTTCCTTTTATAGGAAGTTCCCTTGCATGGGTGTTGGTAAGACATGTTTTGTACGTGCGAAAGCCTATCTTAGGTATCTGAGTGCAGATTTTGTATACGTATTAACATGTTAAGATTTAGAAATTTGTACGTTTTTCCATGCACATTGCCATTTTTCTTTTGATGATTTGCTTACATTTGTACGAATTACGATATTGAGAATCATCAGCATATTACTAGGTACAACTAGACTCATATGCTTTCATATTGAATTATCTGTCAGGAGATGGGCATATTTTTTTTTCGAAACTGAGATGGGCATATTTATTAGATTGTATTTATTTCTGATCTAAGTTATCAGATAAGGGTTGTTCCTTGCTACTAAACAAATGATTTCCAGTTTTCTTTTCTTTTTCAACATCTATCTATATATATAAAAAAAAAGTGTCTCTCTTTTTAGAGAGCCACGTCACTAAATGAGTTCCTCATGACACGACACGTGTCCAAACGGCAATCCCATCCGCGTTTCACTTAAAATCTGTTTTGATATTTGGGCTTTGACAATTAAAACAAAATTTACGGATAATTTTGGTAGCTTTGTATAATTGTTTTGCATTTGGGCTTTCAGGATGGTTGGCCCAGAGCCATGACCATGCTTCTTTGTCTTCAAAGCCGACATTCTGTTAATCATTTCATCTTCTTCGTCGTACACTAAAACTGAGTAACGGATTCGCCAAGATTTATGCTGAAGCCATAAACTTAACATTTAATCTTCGACCCCAATACTTCTCATCACATCACAACCTTCGATCTCTTCGGATTCTTCACAATTTGGAGATATAAATAAGCGTTTCTGCGAGCTAGGTCGTGGTGGGTTCAGAGTGGTCTACAAGACGAGTCTGCAGGATGGCAGTCAAGAAACTGACCTTCTCGGGTCTGATAAAGTCGCAGGAGGAGTTCAAGAGCGAGATAAGATCAAAGGGTACTACTGGACGCGACCGCTGCAGCTCATTCTCTATGAGTTTGTATAGACTATGAGTTTGTAATTTATAGAGAGAGAGTTTTCTCTCTGTTTCTCTCTCTGTTTCTCAAATCATTATATCTTTCAAAGAGAGAGAAAACTTGATTTTCTTTTCCGGCTCATGTTCATAATAATATAGTGAATCGGATCTTTTGTTTATAGTTTACCTCTTCTTTTTGTTTCTCTTCATTGGTTTTCAATCTAATCTTTTGTGGTAGAGAAGAAGAGTAATTTTCAGTGGTTTGTTGTGGTTTCAAACTAAAACTGAAGCAGTTCTTCACTTCTTTCATCTCTTAACTTTGGTTTTAGCTTGATTTTAGTAAAGTTTCGACCTTTATGGTTTGAAGTTTTGTTTCTGATCTGTGATCAGATTTCAATTCCGTTCTGAAGTCAGAAAGCTATCGTGCCATATAGCTATTTCAAATTGATGGTGGGAGTTTTCAAGGCTCCCAAGTCAAATGATAGTATAGAAAGGTTGTCGAACCACAGAGAACTAGAGACTTATAACACCAAGAATACACAAGCTTTCCTAATCTAAGCAAACAAGAAGATGGAGAATGATTTGTGACAAGCTAAGATCCTAGAAATAAAAACAAGGTGATCTCAAATCCAATCAAGAAACAAGTGCAAGATCTCAATCAAAAGCTAAGGATGGATCCATGGGTAAGGATAATTGATATAAGGTGATCAGGGTTCGAACTAAGGAATGCAAATGATCAATCAAACTATCAACCTTAAGCCTAGACACAATTCTAAGCAAACTCTATGTCTAGATGAATGCTCATTTGCTAACACATCTCAAACATCAAATGTCTTTGGTTGAATAATATGAAAGCAATCATTACTAACAAGTCTATTAGCTATCTTAGCACCTTTAACAACAAATGTCTTTGGCAAAGTGTACTAAAAGCTTAGGAGAGTTGTTTCAGGCATTTCATCAAATACCTTTTGGGTGGGAAATACCTAAAGATCAACTTTTGAGTGGCCAACTCAGAAGATGCATTATGAATACTCTACTAGCAAGGATTAAGAATGATCTACACTAAAACATACTAGAACTAATCTAATCACAATAATCTACCTTAACCCATGAATCCAAAAAATGTCTACTCCATAATCTCCATGAAAAACCTTAATTCTACATGAGATTTAAGGCAAATCATGTTAATGAACAAGAGAAACACAAATATATGATGAAGTACTTCTTAGATTGATAAAAAGATTCAAGCTTTTACAATGGAAGCAAAGTCTAGAGAGAAAAATGAGATAAATCTAATATTTTTAGGTCAAAATCTATTTAAAGAGAAGTAGAGGTCGTGCTGGTTTGGACACATTAAACCGGGTCAACCCAGAATTAACCGGGTCAAACTCAAAATAACGTTTCTTGTCCTCTCCACAGCGACATGTTCGAGTCGCTCCATCAAGTCGCTGGTGAGTTCCCCGTCTTTGCGAGCGATGTCTCGTCCCCGCTGCCCTTGGTCGCTGTGAACTACGCCCACTTCCCAGCGATCTCCTTCCCTCATTACATCAAACCGCTCTGAAGCCTTGGAATCGAACGCTGCAAAGTTGTCACCTTCTTCGTCTCAGACTTCGCACGTGGTGGTGTTTGATCTTGTGCTCCGGCCAGAAGCACCGGTGCTCAGCTCCTCCACGCAACCCGCAGGAATCAAAGCTCCTCACCGCAACAGGCCCGTCTCCTAATCTCGAGCTATCATCCTCTGCGACCTCTGGAGCTTCGTCGTCGTCTCCCTCGTGATGCTCCTCCACGGCCATGGCTTAGATCTGCGACAATTCACCATGAGAGCGCTGGTTCAAGCTTCTCTTCCTTGCGTTTTATCCCTTTCGTCGAGCTTCAAGCCGTCGTGGTGGCCGTCAGAGTCGTCGGCGTTAACCAGAGAAGAAGATCGAACAACAACAATGGCTGGTTTACAAATTTTGCTGAACAGGTCCCTGAACTTCTTGTTCTCTAAATAACGGCCCCAAAACTATTGAAGTTACAACAAGGTCCACCCGAATCAAGGCTTGATCTTTTAATTTTGCAGAATAGACCCAGCATATTTGCAGAATGATCCCTTGACTCTTGATGGTTTCTATATCGACCACAAACTTTGTGATTTGCGAGAATAACCTTGTGATTTGGCCCCAAACTTCTCAAATGTGCAATCCAACCCTGTATATGCAAATGGACAAATGTGTGCACTATACACATATAAATGCAATCTAAAATGACTTATATGAACTAAAATGAGAAGATAAAAACAATGAAAATCATGAGATATCACAAATACCTATTCTTTAATTTCTCTTAGCACTCTCTTTCATGTTTCAGAGAGTAGTATCGTGGTCTTCAAGCGTCAATCCTGAGTGCATAGCTGTTTTCGTGGAGTGTTATGATGTGTTTGGGGAAGCTTATACAGACAGGGACGAGTGCGTTTGCCTGCCTTGGCGTGAATGATTCAGCATCATTCTGGGGATAGCGAGAGGTCTTGCTTATCTGCACGGGAGTAACACCACTCACTACAATCTGAAAGCAACGAACGTGCTCATAGACGCAGCCACATGGGAGGCAAAAGTCTCTGACTTTGGGCTGGCCAGGCTATTGGCCTCGGCGCTGGTATGCTTTTGAAACTGCAATAAGACAATCTTGCTATATATGTTCTGTATCGATAATGTGTTGCATATGGATATATGTATGTATATGTGATTCAACCGGAAGAGTCATTAACGCAGTCTCTTACACAACAGCTTGCTCAGAGCAAACACTTCCATCAGGATACTATTCTCTTGCCAAGAACATGCCTAGATTCTCAGACTTGCATTTTCCCTCGACGATGGATTTGGTCAATCTAAGATAATTGCCATTGATTCTGAAGATGTATTGAAAACCCCACATGCTCAATTATTTTTTTGTGTTTCTGTTTTTTAATTTTCAGACACACGGATTCTGGAGAATGATTTCTAAAGAGAAGATTTAGAGCCTAATAAACCATGTGTTGTTTTGTCTTCTTATTAAAACAGGTTTTCGGAGAGCTTTGGTTCATTTGTCTTCTCTTTCTCTCTTCGTATAGCTTTAGAACATCTTTAGTATATATTTAATCTTTAATTTCTAATACTAATTTGGATACATATTCACATCTTCGTTGGTCTGAAACCAGTTTTCAGATGCTTATCCATGTTCACTTTCATCAATATCTGTCTCTGTTTGTTGTTTTGTAGTATTGTATCTGATTTTTTATTAGTTTTTATTTGGAACACAACACCATCCTATAGGTTTTGACAATTCGACATCTCTATACACTTCGCTGATAAAAATACACAAATACAAATTGAGAAAGCTTTAAAGCATTTAAAAGCCCCGTGTCAGTGACCCAACATGTCTGTCGGCAAGACCAATATCATTTGCGACTGAACTGACAGGAAGAATTCGAGAACTTAATTCATTTGAGATAAAAGCGTATATCTTGCCATTCCAAGTCCGTAATCGACTAATCGTCATTGCTTCATGGACAAGAAGCCTCTCTGTAACCTGCAACATGAACTCAAAAATATCAGCGTATGGAAGTAAATTTCGAAATGTGCCGGCTATAGTAAGTAGAAGTATATCATGATCGAGTTATTTATGGTGAGAACACATTGCATAGAATCCATATCAGTCGACTTTTTATCGTTCCAAGTTAAACTTCATCCCAAATTTGATATAAATTAGAGAAAGTCACTGTATTATTAATTATCCCCCTTGAGTTTCACAAGATTTTAATAATTCTCATCCAATGATTTTTCAAGAAGATTGCATGGCGGCCCAAAGAAAGAAAAATGTTAATTAAGATGTCTAATATAGTTAGATCGATAAATCTATTTTTTCACTAAACCAAAAATAACTGACTTATATTTGGAAACGATAATTCAATTATTCTAAAGCTATTGAAAATAAGTTGTAAATATTTTTTTCCATACAAACTTGAATTAACAAGATAAAATATTGTTTAATCATATCAAAAATTTAATTAACTTTTTATTCATGTTGCTTGCTTTCTTGAATATAATTTTCAGTTCTGATAATTAAAAAGTGTGAGTACAAATAATTTTAGTTTGTTCATCATGAATAAAAAGGAAAATTTTCATTCACCTACCATTATATATTTGTGTTATCGGTTCATTGTATATTTAAGATATATTTAAATACAAATGAAACAGAAAAATTAAAAATATAATTCAAATAATAATGAAAAAAAATTCGTAGAAAGAAACATCATCTCGAGAATAATCACAAGCATAACTATGTTGCATTTATCACAAATTTATTAACAATATATAACGAGCACAATACAAATCCAAATGATCAAGAAGTATGTAGTTAAGTATGAAGGTCCTCAACACTTATCCAATAAAAACTCTCCCCTTTAAACAAACGGCATCAATATGAATTGAAATAACTAATTTTTTTGTCAGATCATAGATCTATGTGTTAAATTATAATATAAAAATCTTATAATAAATATTAAAAATGTGATAAAATTAGCAAACATCACGCGTGAAACACGAAAAATGAGATACCAAATATATTATATATACAAATGCATAATTGTAATATTAAAAATTTAAATGACGAATAGTTATAATTTTGGGTATTATAATTTAAAGAATACATACAAATTAAATTAGACTAAATATTTTGAAATATTTAATAAATATTTTGATATATTTCAGTTACCAACCCGCCCGTAGGGCGGGCTAACCCTAGTGTCTTATAAAATATCTACTCCAGGTTTCATTCATGACACAATAATGGTCTAGAAGCTGGTCCCCATGAGTATTGCAGTCATTATATATATATATTTTTTTTTGCAGTGATTATAATTCATATCTAAGCAGATGCATGATACATGGTAGTGTTGCGTGTCATCATGTACATGTCTACAATTATTACTGGAATACTGAGGATGGGTTATGTCATGAAATTTCGCCGATTTGTTTTGCTAATATATCTTTGATCTTATCAGTTATACATCAAATAAATAAGGTTATGTTGTAAGAATTGGCTGATTTGTTTTTTTTTTTTTCCTTTTGGGTTGAAAAGTGAAAGTAACAGATAAATTTCACCTATAAGACTATAAGCCTAACTAAATAAAGAGGAGATAAAAAAATAAAAATAAAGAGGAGATAAATGTGACTGGTAGGTTATCTACATGGTGACTCACGTCACGTTTTACCGGTGCGTCTTTGTAAGTTGTAACTTGTAAGTACGTGATCGATAATTTAACACCACTTGCTGTCTTTTATATCTACTCATTTATTCATTTGCATATGCAATATCGTCATCACTCATCATCATCAACTCCTCCATGAATCCTAAAATACAAATCTGGTTTTGTCCATAGTATAATCAAACAAGTGAGACGAAATGTGTAGAAAGTACAACATCACTTCCCTTTTCTCTCTTTCACGGGTCCATGCAAACTCGAAGAGGGTCCCGATCTAATTGGGCCTAAAATATTTATGGCCCATTAAACTAGAACCGAACTTTGATCTTTTATCTGACTCAGCCCATACTGCTCAGAAGCAAGCCTTGACTACAGCCCAAGCGCAAGTTACTCACCAACACTTCCCGGTTATTAACCGTCACCCACTGGTCGGTATACACCACATGAGGGCGATAAAAAGACAAGACTGGAAAAGACGTCAGCAATGATGATAAAAGCAACTCTAAATTTTAGGCAACGTCAACCATTGGTTTTGAGACTCGTACTAGCTCACAAACCGTGCCACATGTTGAGAAAAAGGAAGAAACCATTTCAAAGTCATCTCCCGGTTTGCTTCATTGAGTAGATTTGAATCCAGAATACCTTGCTTCCATCAAGTATACATGATTGGCATGTGACCACTTTTTTGAAGTTTTCAATCACTGGATTTTCCAATCTGCATTAAAAATCCCGGAATATCCAAAAACTTTATCCGCATTAAATATAAAACTTCATCCTATTCTACACTTGTTTTATTCGATTTATTTATTGTTTCATTCACCATTAGAGTTGTGTATTCTGGTTAATAATTGATATAGACTTTCAAGAATAGTTAATGGATACGGTGGATATGCATCTGAGATTCGCATTGCTGTATGTTTTGACTCAACTTTTTTCATTATCTGTCCAAACACAAAGGAAGACCCACTTTACATCATCATCCTCCTCCTCACCTTAGAGAGTCAGAGTCCCCATCACTAAATTAAACAAATGTAGAAAAATCTTGGCACAAGTGAGTCTAAAACCAAAATCGTCATTAATTAAGCCCTCTCTTTACCAATCAAAAAACGTGTCCTCTCAGATCTACACGGAATCATATTGTCAGTGACCCAACAACTAAACCCATCACCCCTCTTGTGCCTCCCACGTGTCCCCTTCTTCTTCTTCCTTCTCTCTCAAATAATTTCACCTAACACTAATAAAATATCTTTCTCACTTACCGACTTTAGAAAAAAAACTAAAAAATCAAAAAGACAAAACTTTTCAAAATCAGACAACAACAAACAACCGACGCTCAGTGTTCCGTTAGGGTTTTCGAGTTTGGCGTTAGCAGCCTCCTCCTCCTCCTCCTCCTCCTCCCAACCATGGCGGAGAAACCAACCGACGACGACATCATGCTTCTCCACGGCGACCTCGATCTGACAATCGTGGAAGCTCGGAACCTCCCGAACATGGACGCATTCTCCAACCACCTCCGCCTCTGCTTCTCCGCCTGCGCCAGCCCCATCACAACCGACGAAGAAGACCGCAGAGCCAGAGACGGCCTCCCACCACCCCCACCTTCTACAAACGCCCGCAGCCACCGCAAAGTCATCACCAGCGACCCTTACGTCACCGTCGTCGTCCCTCAAGCCACACTCGCCCGCACGCGCGTCCTGAAAAACTCCCAAAACCCCAAATGGAACGAGCGCTTCAGCATCTCCGTAGCTCACCCTCTCTCTCACCTAGAGTTCCAGGTCAAAGACGACGACGTCTTCGGCGCCCAGATCATCGGAACCGCCAAAATCCCGGTTAAAGACATCGCTTCCGGTTCACCGGTAACCGGCTGGTTCCCCGTCCTCAACGCTTCGGGAAAACCCCCGAAGAAGGAGACCGCTCTGTACATCGACATGAAGTTCACACCTTTCGATCAGATCCAAACCTACCGGATCGGAGTCGCCGGAGATCCGGAGCGTAAAGGCGTGAAAGGAACTTACTTTCCCCTTAGAAAAGGGAGTCACGTGAGGCTTTACCAAGACGCTCACGTGACTGACGGGACGCTTCCGGAGATTCGGTTGGATGATGGGAAGGTTTATCAGCACGGGAAGTGTTGGGAGGATATATGCTACGCTGTCTCCGAGGCTCACCATATGATTTACGTCGTCGGGTGGTCTGTTTTCCACAAGGTGAGGCTCGTTAGAGAGCCTACTAGGAAGTTGCCTAGAGGTGGGGACTTGACTCTTGGCGAGTTGCTAAAGTATAAATCCGAAGAAGGTGTTCGTGTTTTGCTGCTCGTGTGGGATGATAAAACCTCTCATGATAAGTTCGGAATCAGAACTGTGAGTGTTTTCTTTTTTTGTTTTTGCTAATTCGCTTTTAGAGTTTTAAGTTACTAATTGTTATGTGTTATTATCATGTAGCCTGGAGTGATGGGGACACATGATGAAGAGACTAGGAAGTTTTTCAAGCATTCTTCTGTGATATGTGTACTGTCTCCTCGGTACGCTAGTAGTAAACTTGGCTTGTTCAAACAACAGGTTGTTGGCACTCTCTTCACGCACCATCAGAAGTGTGTGCTTGTGGACACTCAAGCTGCTGGTAACAATCGCAAAGTCACGGCCTTTATCGGAGGTATCGATCTTTGCGACGGTCGCTACGACACGCCTGAGCACCGGATATTACATGATCTCGACACTGTCTTCAAGGATGATTTCCACAATCCTACATTCCCAGTGAGTTTAGTTAGTTTTCAAGTCTAGAATCCTTACTTCCTTTACTTACTTACTCTACAATCAGGTTAATACCAAGGCTCCGAGACAACCTTGGCATGATCTGCACTGTAGGCTAGACGGTCCTGCGGCTTACGACGTTCTCATGAACTTTGAGCAGCGGTGGAGGAAAGCGACGCGGTGGAAGGAGTTCAGCTTGAGGTTAAAGGGGAAAACTCGCTGGCAAGATGATGCTTTGATCAAGATAGGACGCATATCGTGGATAGTGAGTCCAGTGTTTAAGTATCTCAAGGATGGCACTAATATGGTTCCTGAGGATGATCCGGTTGTGTATGTTTCCGAAGAAGACGATCCTGAGAACTGGCATGTTCAGGTGTTCCGTTCTATTGACTCAGGATCCTTGAAAGGGTTTCCGTATTATGAAGACGAGGCTAAGCTACAGAATCTGGAAAGTGCCAAGCGTCTTGTAGTAGATAAGAGTATACAGACGGCATACATACAGACAATCAGATCTGCTCAGCATTTCATATACATAGAGAATCAGTATTTCCTTGGTTCTTCTTATGCTTGGCCTAATTATAAAGATGCAGGTAACTAACTACTGTCTTGTTCTTTAGACTATCACTTTTGTGATTATTAAACTCTCTTATTGAATGAGCAGGAGCTGATAATCTTATTCCAATGGAGTTGGCACTAAAGATTGTTAGTAAAATAAGAGCTAAAGAAAGATTTGCTGTGTATGTGGTCGTACCATTGTGGCCTGAAGGTGATCCAAAGTCTGGACCTGTTCAAGAGATTCTATATTGGCAGAGCCAAACTATGCAGATGATGTATGATGTCATAGCAAGAGAACTGAAAGCGGTGGAGTCAGATGCTCACCCTCTCGATTACCTTAATTTTTACTGCCTTGGTAAACGAGAGCCGTTTCCAGATAATATGCCAGCCACCAATGGCAGTGCGGTATAATTATTTAAAAGACTTTTAAGAGCTGCTTCGTGCATATATATAATATAGTTTCCTTATGATCTTTTTTTTAACTGCATTTTTTTTTCCTTGCAGATATCGGATTCTTATAAGTTCCAGCGTTTCATGATTTACGTGCACGCAAAGGGGATGATAGTAGATGATGAGTATGTACTAATGGGATCTGCTAACATTAACCAAAGATCTATGGCCGGTACGAAAGATACAGAGATAGCCATGGGTGCATATCAACCTCATCATACATGGACTAGCAAGGGAAAACACCCACGTGGCCAGGTTTGCCTTCCCCTCCCTCCTATCATCATCTATACCATTTTAGAATAACAGGTTGATTAAGAGGTTTGGTGTTTATCTCTATTCAACAGGTGTATGGATACAGGATGTCATTATGGGCAGAGCATTTAGGCAAAACAGGAGATGAGTTTGTGGAGCCTGGTGATCTAGAATGTGTCAGGAATGTGAACGAGATTGCTGAAGGGAACTGGCAGAAGTTCATAGATTCAGATTTCTCGGAGCTGCAAGGTCACTTGATTAAGTATCCTCTGCAAGTAGACGCTGATGGTAAAGTGAGCTCGCTTCCGGATTACGACAGTTTCCCAGATGTTGGTGGTAAGATCATTGGAGCTCATTCCATGGCTCTCCCTGATACTCTAACCACTTGATGATAATCTTGTAATGTTCCCAAATGTTGTGTGAAGTTGTACATTGTAACTTTTGTTGTTTTATTTATTCTTTTATGATTTGTTTGTCAAACTTGTATTTGTTTGGGGTGCCAAAAGTAGAGAGTGTGGACTATGGAGGCAAAATGATAATAAGGATATTTTGTGTTATGAATCTCCTACTATGATCCTAATCTTGAGATTGCTTTTACATAATTGTTTGAGACAAAACGGTAGAGATACAAAGGTAAATCCTGAAACTAGTCCTGCGGATTTGAACTGAACCCAATTTTCGGTTTTTGTTTCAGTTCCAATTTTTGAGTTCGGTTTAGATTGAAGTGCTTCAAAAATACTTTATTTTTATTTGGTTTCCGGTTAGTTCGGTTTAAAAATGTACGGGGGTGTATTCAACCGAGAGTTTCAAGTGATTTGTATTAAAATGACAAATCCACTGTTATTCAAACATGAATTTTAAAAACTCATTTAAAATCCACTGTTATTGAACTTGACATTTTGTAAAGTACTCTGAAATCCAGTGTTATTGAAAATATTTTAAGTTGTGAGATTTTAAGGAGGTGTATTCAATCGAGAGTTTGAGTTGATTTGTATTAAAATCACAAATTCACTGTTATTCAAACATGAATTTTAAAAACTCATTTAAAATCTACTGTTATTGAACTTGACATTTTGCAAAGTACTCTGAAATCCACTGTTATTGAAAATATTTTAAGTTGTGGAATTTTAAAGTTATGAGGTGATTTAGGGTGTTTGAGTGGAGTTTCTTAGTTAAAAAAATTAAAACTCAAATCCCATGTTTTTAGGTGATATTCTAGAGTAATTTAACAAAAATCACCTAAATCTCTGCAACTTATTAAAATCATCTAAAACTCCATTAAAAATCAAATCACATCAAATGTTAAATTGAATACACCCCCCTTAAAGTTTTGAGGTGATTTTAGGGTGTTTGGGTGGAGTTTCTTAGTTAAAAAATTAAAACTCAAATCCTATTATTTTAGGTGATATTCTAGAGTAGTTTAACAAAACCCACCTAAATTTCTGCAATTTATTAAAATCATCTAAAACTCCATTAAAAATCAAATCACATCAAATATTAGGGGGATGTATTCAATTTAGCATTTGATGTGATTTGGTTTTTAATGGAGTTTTAGATGATTTTAATAAGTTGCAGAGATTTATGTGATTTTTGTTAAACTACTCTAGAATATCACCTAAAACAATGGGATTTGAGTTTTATTTTTTTTAACTAAGAAACTCCACCCAAACACCCTAAAATCACCTCAAAACTTTAAAATTCTACAATTTAAAATATTTTCAATAACAGTGGATTTCAGAGTACTTTACGAAATGTCAAGTTCAATAACAGTGGATTTTAAATGAGTTTTTAAAATTCATGTTTGAATAACAGTGGATTCGTCATTTTAATACAAATCACCTGAAACTCTCAGGTGAATACACCCCTCTTAAATTGAATACATCCCCCTAACTGAATTATTGAAATTAACCAAACTTATCAAACCAAATTAACCAAACCAACAGACAAATCTAAAGCACTAAAAATCTAATTGACTTGAATCAATTTTATTTTTGCAGTTTATTTTGGTATTATTGTAGCCTAACTAACTGAAACTGAAAATATCCAATATAAATAAACTAGATAAACCGAAATCGCAGTGTTACTTAAAAACTAGTATTAAATTCAAAAACAAAAACAAAACAATGCAGCGAGACAAAAAAACAAGCATCATCAATATCGAATATGATGACGCTTGTTTTTTTGTCTCGCTGCATTGTTTTGTTTTTGTTTTTGAATTTAATACTAGTTTTTACCTTTTTACTTGTAATAATAATAACACAAACTTCATTTTAAACAAAAATAATAATAACACAAACCTCATTCATCAGGGTTTTTGCATACATAATTTAACCGTTTATTAGTGGTGATATGGCAATGATGTGTCATATGAATCAGTTTAAAATGTTTGCAATACAAAATGACATTGTTTCGTTAAGTATATCAAATTTTTAAATAGAAGGAAACTTGTAGTTGACGAGAATCGAATAAACGTTACAGAGATTTGTTGTTTATAAACCATGTATAAAATAGATTGGTTACAAAAAAAAAAAATAGATGATAAAAACTTTGTTTTAAACCGTTACAAAACTAAACTAAGAAAACTTTGTTTTGCCCAGAACGGTTTCTTAGTTTTCTATTATTATATATATGTATAGTCAACTGTTCTTTTAATGAGATTTGATCTTTCAGAATTTTTTTATTTTCTTACCATATATAAAAGATTTGATCTTGTCCAGAACATATATCTATTGACCTTGTTGTCGTCTCTAAAACACACAATTTTCTGCAGTGATGGGTTCATTCAAGTCTGCTTTCATTGTCCTTTTAGTTCTTACTGGTAATTTCAAATTTCTGTATAATATGGGAAACTCAAAAGCTTCACTTCTAAACTTTAGAGAGTTTTTATATTATTTATGATCGTAAACAATTAGGTTCTGTTATTTATCTTTATTACATCTTGTGCTGCAGTGGTGATATCCGTAACAGTTCAGATTGGTGAGGCGAAACGTATGTTACAAGAAGAAAAGTCTCTGCCGTTATTGGATCTTAAAGTTTCCAAGCTGGATAACCCACAAATGGTTGGATTTTGTAAGGAACCTTGCAAACCCTTATGTTTTGCTTTCAGTTGTTATTGTGTATGCCCTGAGCCACCAAAACTATAAACTCTGATCAAGTAATCCGAATAAAAAATATTTGTTTTGACTTTGCTTTTCAACACTTTTGATTATTTAAAAAGATTATGACACTATTAAATTGATTTATATCGAAAAATATGCTAATTATCATTATCCTATTCTGAACATTTAGAACTAGCGCTTCTATATGTGTTCGTCTATGTCTTTACATCTTTCTAGGCGTTAAAATTATAGATATTTATAACGTTACAAGAGTTGTTCAAACCTGGATGAGTTTACAAAAACACACATCCTCTAATACATGGATGCATGTTTAGACTCTATATACACAAATGAAAAACAAAGACGAATCAAGACTTTGAAATAAAACGATCCATCTTGATTCAGAACAATAAACTCGTGTCTGGTCCCATTTTTATTTAAGTGGATAGGATGTTCAGAAGAGATACTCTAGCTTGTATCATCACCTTGAACAATCCTTCGAGTCCCTCTTCAAGCTCTTCCATGGCTGCCTCTACATCTTTGGATCTAACCAATGAACACTGAATCCTTTCGCTTACTTCCTCGCTAATCTCTTTCTCCTCTTCTTGATTTTCCCTTATAACGAGCTTCCCGATTTCAGTTTCCATAGCTTCAAGCTCAAGACAAAAAAAAACCTTTCTCATGAGTGTGATGATGTATTCCTTTCTTCACAAGCTTCATAACAGGAGATGAGTTTGTGGAGCCTGTGATCTAGAATGTGTCAAGAAACGTGAACGAAATCGCTGAAAGGAACTGGAAGAAGTTCATAGATTCTGAATTCTCAGAGTTGCAAGGTCACTTGATTAAGTATCCACTGCAAGTAGACGTTGATGGTAAAGTGAGCTCGCTTCCAGACTACGACAGTTTCCCAGATGTAGGTGGTAAGATCATTGGAGCACATTCCATGGCTTCCCATGATACTCTAACCACTTAATAATGTTGTAATGTTCCCAAATGCTGTGTGAAGTTGTACATTGTAACTTTTGTTGTTTTATTTATTCTTTTATGATTTCTTTGTCGAAATTTGTATTTGTTTGGGGTGCCAAAAGTGGAGAGTGTGGACTATGGAGGCAAAATGATAATAAGGATATTCAGTTTTTATGTGTGTTTTTGATGGCTTCTTTGTGCTACCTTTTGTCGTCTTTCAGTGAATGAATCTTCTCTTGTGATCTTAATTTTGAGATTGCTTTTACGTAATTGTTTGAAACAAAAGGTAGATACCCTGCAGATGTGAACTGAATCAAAATTTCCAGTTTTTTCTTTTGTGTCAGTTCCAGTTTTAATTTCGGTTTAGTTCCAAAAGCATTTGAAAATATTTTGGTTTCTTGTTGGTTTGTTTTTTTTCTTTTGAAACTAAATTATCCAAAATTAATTAAAATAACTAACAGAACTAATCAAAAAATTAAATTTAACCAAATAACTTAATTTCATCGAAATATTTATTTCAAAAAAAAAAATAAGCCAAAATCTAACTGAACCAAATAAAAAAACGGTTTACTTCGGTTAGATTGTGGCCAAACCGTACTAAGTGAAACTAAAAATTACCCGACCTGAATAAACCGAACAAAGAGAAACTTGAAACTACCAAACTCAAAAAGAAGAAAAAACTAGGCAGCAGAGACAAAGAAAAAGCGTTATCACTATCGAATATAAGTATATACATACGTCGTTATATTTTTTTACTTGTAGTAATAATAACACAAACCTACGATCAAGAGTTGGCGTATTTGTGCCAACAAAGCAACATAAGAATACATCTCCTGGCGATATAAAACCTAGAACGCTTTTCCTTCACCATCATTAAACATCCTCTGTTCCTTTCCGTTGATTCTCTGCAACCTTCTTTATTTTCCCTCTTCCTTTTTCTCCTCATCTTTGTCGTCGATGAACATTGCCCCATTTTGTTGTTATTGCTTCGTCTCTGTACTGTTTCTCACACTTAGGTTTTTCTAGAGAGGTGATTTTTCCCTATAAAAGAAAAATGGAAGAAGGAGCAGAATGAAAGGGACCAAATATCAAAAGAGTGGAGACCAAACAAAATAAATGATAAAGGACTATAAATAGAGAAATGGTGGAGCAATGATGATGCGATGACGTTGAATGCCATTAACCTCTCCTTCTTTTTTTTAATTTCACGTATCCTCCAAGAAAGATCCATTTGTTCCTTTTGCTTGTGTACTCACGCGATCATTGTTATTTAAAATCTTATTATTAATAGTAGAATAATTGTCTTTACGGTTCAAATTATGAGTGAAAAATCAGATATAATAATGCAAGAAAACTTATAACAGTCAGCTTGTGTTGCTGTTTATTTGTATCAAACTGCCAAAAAAACGCGTCTCAGGTGGTTTAAGCGTACCAGACAAGACAACTGCTTATGTCTTGCTTACACATGTCATCCTCTTCGACATGATTTTGCGTTAATCTTCTGTTTTGTCTTCTAATTCGATCTGTAGATAAGTTAAGTTCTTTTTTTTTTTTTTTTTTGTAGATAAGTTAAGTTCTTGGACAAATGATTTGATTAAATTTTAAAATCAAATAATGTAAGCATATCATTATCCACAGATGTGATAAGACTTGTGTATTATTAGCTTTGAATCGAATTTACCCTTTTTAAAAAAAAATTTACCAAAAGAAAAGTTTGTTAACCGAGTCAATATCTCTTAAGGGAATTATCTTTAACCACTAGTTTTATTATTTTAAATTACTTTATAGGACTACGAATTTATGAATTATTTTAAAACTAGGTGTTTAGCCCGCACATGCGGGCATAAACATTTTATAGTTATTTATTAATATATTTATATAACTAATAAAAAATAGTAGTTTTTATTAATGTTTTCATTGGAAATTTTTAAGTATTATAACTTTCTGAAATTATTTGTACATTATATTCATTGTTAATAAATCAATATTCAAAATCACTGATTAGTATTCTCTTTTTTTTAATTATACAAAATATTTTTTTACTTGATTAATATTTAGTTGTGTGTTTTCTGTTTTTTTTTTTAATTTTTAACTTTCTTATTAAATATACTTTTCAGATAACAACACAATATATAAGAATTATCTTTTATTTTAAAATATATATTTTAGATTTTGGATAATTCTTATTATTATTAATTTTAATCACTTATCTAATCAAATATATTTTAAATTCGTTTTTATTTTTGACTAATTTATATAATTTATTCATTAAGGATAGTATCGATATTAACCACTCTAACTTTTAACGTGGGAGCTCCGTTGCGAAAAATCACTTCGCAAATAATAGTATAGACTAGCCTAATCACCCTTAATCTTCCTAACCCATGAATTCAAAAGGTGATTACTCACTAAACTCCATGATTCCTCTTGAACCCATAGTGGATTTCAGATTAATCATGTAGAGAAATAGATAAGAAATCAACAGAAACACAAGAACATAACAAATCAAAATCCAAAAGAGATGAACTTTTCTTGAGAGTTTTGTGTTCTTCCAATAGATCAAAGATCATCTGCCAAATGGTGGCTACATAGTACTTAAACATTAGGTTTTCCAAGTGCAAAAACGTGCACAACAATTGCAAAAAGGTCCTTGAAAAATAATAAAATCGTGCAGCAGATAACGCGGAGCGACCTCAGAGGATCACTCCAGGAGGTCGCTCTGGGTTTGGGAGCGACCTTGGGGGGTCGCTCTGAGAGGTCGCTCCAGCCTCCATTTTTGTGTCTCCGGGCGATGAAAACGCGAGCGACTTAGGTAGGTCGCTCTGGTTAGTCGCTCTGGTTGGGAGCGACCTTGGGGGATCGCTCTGAGAGGTCACTCTGCGGTTCTCGGCCAGGATGGATATGCCTCTAGTAAATTGATCATACCTCCTCCATTACATCTCCAAATGACTTGAAACCACTTCCATTAGAAAGCTAACTCAATTTCCTGTGTCTCCACAAAATCTTAGCAACAGAAGATTTCTCTAAGGCCTCCATCCATGCTCATCTTTCACCCCCCTTTTTGATCACATTGCTTCCAAATGTCTCCAAGAACTCCATGTGGTGTTCCAATACCTGATAGAGACATATGTATGCCAAATGCAACCTAAACATGTCTAAATCCTAATCTATATGATGCAAATGCTTATGAATGAATGGTTAAAACAATGCAAATATGCAAGACATCAACTCACATATTTGAAATATTTTAGAAAAGAAACTTATACAAATGTTTTTGATTTAATAGTATCAAATTTAAAATTGTTTTATATGTTAATTTTTTAACTTTTATAAAACATAATATATAAAATAATTATCTTTTTGACAATATTAATTTATAATCTAATATAACATATAAATATGATATTATTAACTTAAATTTTTTAAATTATTTTTTTATTATTAGATAACAACTTAATATATGTAATAATTATCTTTTATTTTGACAATATTAATTTATAATCTAATATAACATATAAATCTATACTATTAACTTAAAATTCGTTTTTAACTTTAATTTTTTTAAAAATATTACTTTCAGATAACAACACAATATATATAAGAGTTATATTTATAATTTTGACAATATTAATTTATAATCTAATATAACATTTAAATATAATATTATTAACATAAAATAGACTTAAAATTCGTTTTTGAATTTATTTTTTTTTTAAATATTATTTTCAGATAACAACACAATATATATAAGAATTATCTTTATAATTTTGACAATATTAACTTTTAATCTAATATAACATATAAATATAATGTTATTAACATAAATTTCGTTTTAAATTATATAATAGATTATATATAAAATCATTAAGGGTATCATCGTATTTAGCCAGTCTAACTTTTAACGTGAGAGTATACAAATGTTTTTGATTGAATAGTATCTAATTTTAAATTGTTTTTATGTTAATTTTTAACTTTTATAAAACATAATATATATAAGAATTATCTTTTTGACAATATTAATTTATAATATTATATAACATATAAATATAATATTATTAACTTAAAATGTTGAAATTAAAAAATATTATTATTAGATAACAACTTAATATATGTAAGAATTATCTTTTATTTTTGACAATATTAATTTATAATCTAATATAACATATAAATCTATACTATTAACTTAAAATTCGTTTTTAACTTTATTTTTTAAAAAATATTACTTTCAGATAACAACACAATATATATAAGAATTATATTTATAACTTTGACAATATTAATTTATAATCTAATATAACATATAAATATAATATTATTAACATAAAATTAACTTAAAATTCGTTTTTTGAATTTAATTTTTTTTTAAATATTATTTTTAGATAACAACACAATATATATAAGAATTATATTTATAATTTTGACAGTATTAATGTATAATCTAATATAACATATAAATATAATATTATTAACATAAATTTCGTTTTTAGTTATATAATAAATTATATATAAAATCATTAAGGGTATCATCGTATTTAGCCAGTCTAACTTTTAACGTGAGAGCTCTGTTGCGAGAAATCACTTCGCAAATAATAGTAGAGATTTGTTTGTTTGTTAGTTAAAGGAGCGGCGTCGCGGGCGTAAAAACAACGTCATCATGAACTGGTGGAAATGAATCAGTGATCAATCATTGAATAGTTGATTGGTGTTTGTCACTCAGCAAGCTTCTTTTCATAGCTGTGTAATATTCCTCCTATTGTTTTTTTCGTGACAAAAATATACTATTACTTTAGATGTCGAACAATATTTTTTGATTACATATCCATTCTGTGATTTTAGTTACCGAACCAAGATATTGATATTGATATTGATATGGTTATGTGTTCACAGGATTTGTTCACATGCTTTCTTGTCGCCATCATATCTTAATTTTGCGAATGTTTTCACTTTATTTACTTGTGTATTGTGTTGAGACTTAAAGAGTGCAATGAAGTTTTAGTTGATTCCAAAACGCAAGCCACGCGTGGAGTGGATCATATGATAAGTCCAACTTGGTGTCATATGGATGGTAAGTAGGCCCAGATATGACTTTAATTGGATCCAACTATATAGTATTTAGGCTCGGTAGTTTTTCTTTTTTTTTTTTTCTTTTTTTTTGTCGGCTAAAAAGGAGGTTCAACCGAAGATTTCCTGGGAGGTCGCCAGACTCCGTAGTTAAATAAGTGCTGAGATGGTTGGAACCTGGAAAAGAAGAGTGGTGGCGAACCCACTAATCGAGCATCCTAAACAAAACCTGATCATTTAGTTTCACTGATTATATAATGGGCTTTTAATTTAATGGCCTCAACTGTTCTCTTGTGCATAATGAATAAAACATTCAAACCTTGTCTGCCAACATTTTGACGTTCTTCCTTACAAATCTTTCTAGACTATTTTAGGAACACTGTGTAATAGATTTGACTGTTTATTATGTAGATCCGTTGTTGGATCTTGAAGTTTCAAAGCTGGCTAAGCTACAGATGGTTAAATTTTGTCAGGATCCTTCCAAAGACTTATGATTTGCTTTCAGTTTTTACTGTGTATGCCCTCAGCCACCAAAACCATAAACTATGATCAACTAATATGAATGAAAAGTATTTGTTTTGACATTGATTTCAACACTTTTGATTATTTCAAAAGATTATGACACTATTATATTGCTTATGGAAAAATATACTAATTATCATTATGTCCTACTCTGAACATTTAAAACTAGTGCTTATGTGTTCGTCTATCTCTTTACATCCCTCTTTATGCGTCAAATTATGGATATTTATAAGTACATATAACTTTACAAGAGTTGTTCAAACCTGGATGAGTTTTGAACTTACAACAAACACACATCCTCTAATATATGGATGCATGTTTAAACTCTCAACACACAGATGAAAATCAAAGACAAATCAAGACTTTAAAACAAAACGATCCATCTTGATTCAGAACAATAAACACGGATCTGGTCCCATGTTATTTATGTGGATAGGATGTTTAGAAGAGAGACTCTAGCTTGTATCATCACCTTGAACAATCCTTCGAGTCCCTCTTCAAGCTCTTCCATGGCTGCCTCTACTTCTTTGGATCTAACCAATGAACACTGAATCCTTTCACTTATTTCCTCACTAATCTCTTTCTCCTCTTCTTGATCTTCCCTTGTAATGAGCTTCCCAATTTCAGTTTCCATAGCTTCAAGCTCGAGACAAGAAAAACGTTTCTCATGATCTCTCTTCTCTTGATTGTGATGATCTATCCCTTTCTTCACAAGCTTCATAACAATGCCCCAACGTTTGGGTTGATGATGACACTTACTCTTTAACCCTTTTGGCGACGACAAAAACGACAAAACTGTGCGCAAGACGAAACATGTGATCACGCTTGTTTCTTGCATCACTCTCACCAAAGAACTTATCTCTTGATCATCACCACCACGCCAAACACTACTCTCCAAACATGCGTCTGTCTCTTTCGACATTACCATATACTTCTTGATCTCCTTCTTGATCTCTTTACCTGACGCCATGTAAGCATCCATGTCGTTCTCGAGGTTAAACTCACCACCCTTCTTGCTCCTTCTCAAAGCGGACTGAAGCTCAACAACACTCTTTTTTATCCTCGACGCACCGTCTTTAGCACCTCCACAGACCTCTAAGTACTTCAGGGACACTTCAAGAAGATCATCCATCAAGCCACTGTTTAGAAGAGTTTGTTGAGTTTCAGAAGAAGACTTGAAAAGATCTTCACTTAGACATCTATATAGTTCGGTAAGACCAGAGAGCCCGTCACTAACCATGGTCCTCGACTCTAGCGAAGACGACCCCAATGCTCTAACTTTGGAGATTACTTCTTGAATCCTCCTAACACTCGGATGAGACCGAACCGGTAAGCTAACACATCTAGATTTGTATGCTTTGTGGAGTCTTGGAGACAATGAAGACATATACATCTCAAGTAATGATGATGAAAATTTGGGTTTACGAGTTATGCTTTGTTTGGGTTTTTAGCTCTAGGGTTTATATAAACACACATAATGATAATAAATGTCAATGAGTAGGGCCTGTAGCTAGCGTAAGAAGTGAAGACCATGTGAAGTGAGTGTGGGTACTTCACGAAGCAGAAGCATAACACGTAAAGCTCATTTAATGCTTTGTGTTTGAATTTTAGTTGAAATCGTTGTCGAAGTTCGATGTTTCGGTTTCGGTTACGAAAACCAAAACTTTATTTCACACTATTCTCATGCACCGAAGCCACCGTCCATATACGTTTGTTTAATATTATTGTCATTGTTTAACTACTTTTATCCTATTTATTTCTTCTCAAGGTTACAAATACAATGCTCTTTTTATTACTTTTCTTTTGTGTGTGGGTACCTCAACCTCGATTGAATTAAACTAAGAGATTTTGAAAGATTTTGTTATATTGTTTAAATGAAATGTATATGAAAATATTCACGGATGATTTGGTCCCACGCAAGGAGACGATGCCTCCCTTAAATAATACCGGCACACGTAAGCAATTATGTTACCTTGAATTTAGGAGTCCATTACATTTCCCACTGATTAGGTTTAGTCCTTTCTGGTTTGATTTTTGCACCTTTCCGCTTTAAGGATTTCATAAAATCTCTGTTTCCAAGTGCGTTGATGAAAAATAGCAATTAAATCGGTGAAAACTTTAATACCGACAAATTTTAACGGTTTTAATATTTGAGAGGCATGCAAGTGAAATATTAGAGAAATCCAACTAGGAGGTGCAGTCTCACTAAAAAGAGTTCGGAAATTAATTTGGGAGTCTTCAAGACTTCAACAATGTGACAATGAACACTTTAAGATAGAGAAGCTAGAGAAATTGTTCAAGAAGTGTCATGGTGCATGTAGGTTTGGAGTTGGACTATGCCATTAGTGTTCATGTCTATCACAAACTAGGCCCAACTAAATACGCAAATATCAAATGGAGCAATATTCACTCTAATTTTTTTTTTGTTTAAATATTCACTACAATTTAAGTATTTACTATAGGCCTGAGATATTCGGGACAACTGCATCCGAATTCGGATATCTTGATTTTTAAGTTCGGATATCCAGAAATATATATTTTAAAGTATATTAATTTTTTTAATTTGATTAATAATTATATTTAATATTTATACAGAAAATCAGTTTTATAATATTATAAATATATATATAAATATAATATTTACATATATATATATATATATTTAATTTGTGTTAGAATTTTAGTATTTAAAAAATACTTTTTAATTTTTTCTATTTTATTACGAATCTGAATCCGGATCCGAATATTCGCGGATAAACTAATAAACGGACGAAAACCATGAATTATACCTTAAATTTTCTGGATACCATCCACCCCACCCCTGAATTTTACTAACTGTTAATATCAACAAGTTAAAATCTTTCATGCTTGATACTATTAATGGTATCACATATAAAATTCAGCAGCGATAATTTTTTTTTGTTTCGGCAGCAGCAATGATATGCACGTTCTCGGTCAGTGAATTCAGACTCTCTCTCGTCTAAAACCTGCGTCGCTGCTAAACCAACATTTTTCACACAAAAGCTTGTGTGCATGTTTTTATTTATTTATTTATTTGATCAAAAAAGCTTGTGTGCATATAACTACAATATTGTATCTATTTTTACAAATTTGGCTATCTCTACATTTTTATGTTTAATTCGTGTACAAAATCTTATCTATGCGTCTATATATAATGTATCCCTCAGGCAAATTCTCTAACTTCGAATTGCCCAAGAAAGTTACATTACATGCATGAATCATGATTTAGAACTTAATGAAAAATTATGTTGAGAAGCGAGGCTCGTGTTCTTATCAACCTTCGAAATAAGCCTTCTAGATGCTTCTCGAATCCATCAATACTCATCTCGACCTCCTCAAGCTTATTTTGCAGGTCATCACGAGAGCGGCATATCACCGAATCCAAACTCTCCAACTCGTTCTTGGTCTCCTCATTCTGATCCTTCTTTTTCTTTAGTACAGAAGCCAGCTTGCTTTTAATGTTTTTTTTTTTTTTTGTAAACTAAAAGAGTTAAACCCGGGTCAATGATGACACAAGCCTAATCCCCGGGTGGAGGTACAACCCACGGATAGACCCTCTCCTGGACATTCAAATGAGCCGAAAGCAATAGCTCATATCTGTGTGGCCGGTGGGGTTTGAACCCGGGTTCGCCTTATTAGGTTTTTTAAATCCCTCAAGCGCCACTAGGCCACCACCACCGGTTAAACTTGCTTTTAATGTTACTTTGTCGTCCCGACAAGAACTCCAAGAACGACTTCAACACCGAGACACTAACGGAAACTACTCGTCTCATGGCATCGATAACCGCCACGCAATGTTCATCTTGTGGGCCATTATCTACCCCCGGCGATGGACACGACCCTCCATCGATTTTCTTCAAGGATCCAAGAAGCTTCTTAGAGCATCTTTATCCCTGGTTGTTAGTGGGTTGCTTAGGCTAATATTGGATTAAAAGAAAATAAAAAACTCAAATTAACCTAAGCTACGTTGCTTAATTAAACCCATTCAAGCAACTTTTTTTTTGGACACGTGTTGAGATGTTGAGACGAGAGAAGAGAGGTGTCGTCGATTTCTTTTCATCTCTCCGTTCTTTTTCTCTCTGTCTCTCTCGAAACCTCTTGGTGAGCTCACGCGATTCGATGTCTCTCTGTGGCTCCTCGACGACGACAGCGATGGACAGCTCTCCTGGTTCGTCGACGGCATGAACGCTGATTCTCTCCCTCTCTGTGGGTCTCGTCGATGGCAACGACCGCTATCTCTCTGTGGCTCTCCGCAAATCTAAAGGTATCAAAATCATATTTTATTTGTTTTTCCTCTTTGATACTTGTTTAGAATTTTTATATTTGTTTCCTCTTTCATACTTGTTTTGAATTTCTTTTGAACAATTGAGATTTGTTCTTGTGTTTCATGTTATAAATTTTGATTTGTTTGCTTTCTGTTGATTCTTTTCCTTTTGTTTTTGTCTTTCTGTGGTGAGATGGAGTGATCAAATCGCTGTCGTCATGTTATGTGGAAAGAGACGAGAGATGTGAGGAAGGTTCATCGAACAAAGGACTTCAATTGCTTGCAGGTTAGTGTTAATGCTTTGGTTAGTGTAATTAAATGAAATGCATTGAATTAGCTTCTGTTAGGAATTGAATCGAGGGTAATCAATGCTTTGGTTAGTGTATTGTTATGGTTGTGTATGGAATTTAATAGAACTGATGGTTAAATATAAAATTGAAGGTGAAGTGTGATGAATGAGTTAGAAAAATGTCAAGTCGTTTAGGTTGTTGGGTGTGATGAATGCACTGGTTGGTTGTGTGATGAATGTTTCAATTTAAATATGTTTTCCTCTTTCTTTTCTCTTCAATCTTTCTTCTCTTTCTTTTCATCTTTTCAATTTTCTTCTTCTCTCCCTTGCCATTTCCTGATATGGATTCTACTCCATACGCTGAGGCAGCGAGTCTTATTGAGCTTCTTAATAGCCAAGAAGACAGTGTCTTCCGTTTAGTAGATGGCAGTCTCGAACCAAGTTCATCACAGTTTCCTCTCTTCGGCAGTCAAGCAGTTTCCTCTCCGTTTAGTGATGCTTCCAGCTTTGGTGTAGAGAAGGGAACAGAGCGTAAAGAAAGAAGAGCCTGAACGCATTCAGATGATGTTGTGCTTATCTCCGCCCGGTTAAACACGAGCAAAGATCCTATAGTAGGGAATGAGCAATGTTCGGGTGCTTTCTGGCAGAGGATTGCGGACTTGTATGCGGCAAGTCCGAACATTGCACGCGGTGAGGAGAGACATAAAAACCAGTGCAAGCACCATTGGCAGAAGATCAATGATCAAGTTTCCAAGTTCAGTGGGGCGTATGAAGCTGCAACAAGAGAGAAGACAAGCGGCCAAAATGAGGTTGAAGTTATCAAACATGCTCACGCGATCTTCCTCAACAACCACAAAAAGAAGTTTACCCTTGAACACGCGTGGAGGGAGCTTCGCTATGACCAGAAATGGTGTAGCATTGAAGGCGGCAACAAAAGGAAGAAGTTTGGTGATGGTTCTCATTCAGCAAGCTCATCTGTTGATGTAGATGATGACAGAATGAAGCGGCCCCCAGTTGTTAAGGCAGCAAAAGCAGCAGCCCGTGGGAAGAAAAAAGCAGATGGCCGAGGGAAAAGAGGTGTCTGATTTTCTGGGAGTTGAAGAAAGAGGACTTGGTTCGCAAGGAGAGAGTAGTGAAGTTGAGGTTACTTGACAAACTCTATGGAAAGAAAGAACCACTAGATGATGAGGAAAGAGAAATGAAGAAGAAGCTCATGCTTGGGCTCTAAGCATAAACAAACCTGAATGAATAAATGAAACACGAGATTTCTTGCGTTTGGACGTGTGGCAGCACTGTAGAAGATGACTTTCCAGGCTGGCGATGACGTGGCTTCATGGGAGAGAAGCAACATTTTTTTATATATATAGATTATGTTTAAAATGTTATCTTTTATTCTGTTTATGAAATAAAACTTTTTTAATTTTAATAAAAATTGTTAAAAAGATTTAAGCAACCAAAAATAAGAAACTAGCAATAGAGGAGCAAAATAATGAAATTGCTTACCCAAATCTCTTACCACAATTTACTACTAAAATATTACTTAGCAACCCATAATGAGTTGCAAGGATAAAGATGCTCTTAGCTTCTTTTCTCATGTTCTTTCTAAATCCGACATATCCAGAGATAGCTACATCGAGTTGATCAGTTCCTCCTCCTCCGCCTACTTTCTTGCGTCTAACGCATGACTGAACGCCACGAACATGTTCGTGAGTCTCCACCATGAGATCTCTAGAGACGCTGCATGTATCCATCAGCCTCAAAGACCCATCAAGCATCTCCTCCATAAACTCCGATCCATCATCAGACGACATAACACGCTGAGTAGAACCCATTTTCAGAAACTCCACCGTACAATTATAGAGTTCTTCCAAACCAGCCAATGTCATCAAGATTGATTCTGACGAACCCGTCGTGGTGTTAATCGCTTTAACCTTTCTAACAGCTTCCTCAATCCCTGTCGTGCTAGGATGAGATCTTGAAGGTAAACTTATAGATCTTAGTTGATTTTTGATGATCATATTCGACATTTTTTCTATCCTTTTTGTGTTTTGATTTTTTTTTCCTCTTTCTTCTTTGATCGATCTGCTCTATTAACCTTGACCTACTACACATGCATATTTATACAACAAGATTTGCCACGCATCAACCAACAAAGCTTCAACAATAATTGAATTGTTAAATTTGATTGGTCCGATTATTACTGGCAAATCTGTGACTCTCTAAGCTGTCGGGCTATTATATTGGCCAAATTATTTGGCCACAGAGATAAAGCCTGATGAGTCATCGTATGTGATGCCTCCGGTTTCGCCACATTAGCAATGACTTTTTTCGACTATTTTTTTTTTTTTAAAAAACATAGACGTCTTGCTATTGTATCGGTAGGTAACTAGATCCAGATCTTCCTCATCTGTAAATTATATACGCACCTCTATTATCCGATCATTTTATGTGGGTTGCTTATTACGAATATACTTCTTACATAAAAATAAATAAAGTTTTTATAAAGTAACTTCCTCTGCATGGCTTCTCACATTATACGACACGTATATAGCCATATAGGGGCACTGGTTTTGAGTTTATTTCGCTTGCAAGATTGCTTTGACTTATTTTTATCTGATTGATCTTTTTGACGTGTATACTCTTCAAAATAAAAGTCTACATTGCAAAGACCCCATTTTTGGGGTTAAATTCAGTCGCAAATTTGGCAATCATATCGCTTCACAATCTGAATTCGTATATACGATGACGCATGTTTTTGAGGAAAAAAATATCATATTTTTATAGTGAAACCAAATAGAACAGCACTCGTTCAACTAAGAGATTTCTTTGATAAAGTGAGACGTAATGAAAAATTTACCAACAAAAGTAAATCTTCCAATAATGTTTTGTTTAATTTGTAGATTCATATCAAAAAGTATTAACTACTCCTGTATGGTTAGCCCATCGTATTTTTGTCACAGTCTAGGTAGACGTCTAGAACCAACTATTACATTTTCTATCACGTTTTGTACTGTTCTTATTAATATAAATATCTGAAAACATGATTTTAGTACTACCTTAAGAGTACTTTATAATAAAGGTTCCACGTCATTGCCAATGATCTTGCTATATAATTATAAGAATCGTACACCAATTATCAATTGCATAAGAAGCCGCTAGAAGAAAGTTATCAATGATCTTTGCTAAAATTATCAGAATCTTACACCAATTATCACTCGGATAAGATCTAGCTAGAAAAAGAGGTGTCTAAATCAAAGTGTGACTTAGAAAATGCTGTTACAAACTATTAAGTTGTTAACCATGAGTCAGTGGTCGAATGGTACACAATGTTCCAGATTCCTAAAAGACCTGAGTTCAAATCCGTTGCCACTCACATTATTTTAATTTGTGGCCACACGGATATGGACCATGCTTTCGGCCTATTTGAAAACCCAAAAAATGGTCCATCCGTGGACTGCATTTCCTTTTGGAGATCAGTCTGGGTCTCGACCTGGGATACCACTAGGTTAAAAAAAAACTATTAATTTGTGATGATTATTGAATGCTGAATCTGTCACTCAAGTCTTACTATTATATTTTGATTTATAAAGTAATAGACATTATTATGCCCATGGTTTTTAAAATGTGGATCCCAATTATTTAATAATATATGGTAGATCAATCTACCACATGCAAGTCACCAGTTTCACACTCGAATATTCAGAAATTAGGTTGGATGTAAAACCCTCTATAGTCACATCTAACAGATGAAACTAACAAGTCATAATACTTTGTTATACCCAAAATTAATCCTTCAAAGTATAATTTTAATATAGTTAAATGATTAAAATTTTACTTTACATTAGTGTTCTAACGTAAGGTTTAGGTAATACAAAACCGGTTTTCTTATTAGGTCAAACCCGGTTTACACTAGTGCAAAAGTGAGCTTCTTGAGTTATCAAGAACATCTCCAACCTTACTCCAAAACCCACTTCAAACTCAATTTTGCAGTAAAAGCATTTCTAACCCCATTCCAAAATTCACTCCAAAATGAAGTGATAGACATGATTATTCTAAATATAGAGTAAACCAACTCATTACTCCAAAATGGAGTTGAATTTTTTTATTTATAAAATAGTCCTTCATATTTAAATATTTTCGTTTTTAATAAAATATTATTATAAATAAGTATAATAATGTTAATTTACTATATATATTATAAAATCACTGTTAATATTTATTAATTATATGAACAGCCATCTAATAAAATATTTTATGCAACAAAATATATAATATAAAACATAAAAGATCTGTACTGAATAATTATAATAACTATAATGAATAGTTTAAGTTGATGCATTATTGTGTTTAAATAATGTAATGTAATTTTTAGTGTATTAAATGTTTCCTTTCTAAATCTTGTTGAATAATTTTAATTATATAATAAAAATTTAATTATGGTTTATATTGTATTTAATAAAAATGTTACAAATTAAAAATAGACTGTTTTGAAAATAATATAAATGAAAGGTGATATTACTAATTTTAAAATAAATATAAAACATAAAATATAAAAAATATTCAATTTTAGAGTAGAAAATGGAGTAATACATTGGAGATGCTCTAATATATTAATATTTTTTTTTCTTTTCTTGCAAGCAAAACAATTCGAGGACAAAGATAGATGTCTCAACAGCTACTCAGGATATTAAGTAACAAAACTCTGTTTTTAACTAAGCACTTGAAAACAGAGTCCAGTTCTGTCTCCAGATCACGAAAACCCTCTTCAACAACATCTCTCCTCTTCATCTTCTCGTTCTGCATCGTCTCGACTTCAACAAAGGTCCTTCTCGAACCCAAAAAGACATCATCAGGACTTTTCGTTTCTTTGATCAGATCCAGATATGTATCTGATAATGACGTCGATGCAATAGGAATCGAGAAGAACCCAATGTTGTTCTTGATTTTCCTTGCTTGAGACGGTGGTATTGTCGATAGGAACAGCAAAAGATGTCTGAGAATCGAGACAGAGATTTTGATTGTCTCTCTCAGAGTAGTTGTAGATGCTATCGCTGGATCTTGATCTATGTTCGTGGAAATATCTAGGGTTTCCATTTTCTTAAGTGCGATGATGTGTTTAGAGAGTTCTTTCTTTGCCTTCTTCCTCAAGTCAACATATGCTGTAACCTCCTTCTCTACGCTACCTTGCCTACGAAGAGCTGATTTGAGATTCATCACGTGCTCTCTCGTTGTGACTATGATATCCCTTGCGGCCTCACACACGTCGAGCAGCACAACAGATCCATTTAAAGAATCGTCTAGAAGTTTCCCCTTCTGGTGATGAAGAAGAGTGTGTCTCACGTAAGGGGACTCAAGTAGCTCGTGGATGCAACCGTAGAGCTCAGTGAGGTTCACGAGTCCAACGAGAAGCGTCGCGAACCCTAAAGAAGTGGAAACACAGATTGAGGAAGAAGATCGATGCCAGATACTGAGCCGGTTCAAGGCTGCTCTGAGTTTAGCAGAGAGTGGATAGATTCTTGAAGGAAGACTCACAGATCGAACCGGCTGGTGTTTGGTTTTACCAGACAACAAAACTGAATCTAAGCCTTCCATGAATATATTTTATTTAGAACTCTGAATTGGGTTGAGATGCCCTATTAAGGTTCTTGACCGTTACTATATATACTGCAGCAGAGAGCTCATGAACAGAGGAATCCTCGGGTTAAACGACGTGGGAACATGTGAGACGAACATGGGTCACTTAGTCTGATCTGTTTGTTTCTAACATGACTACATCATCAGTTATGGTCAGTGACTCTTGTAACTCATGTTCCTCTTTGTCTTCTTCCTATGCATCATTCAACTTTGGCTACATACTATCTTTTTTCTAGTCAGTTCGTTGTTTATTTGTCAATTACCTATTTTTTCTAGATTAACAAAGGACCATCTTTCTTGTCAGGTTAGATTTTAGTTGAGAGATCTAAAAAGGTCTAGCTTCAAAGAACCAAGGCTGGTCTACTTTGTTTTTTAGCTACACTCACAGATGTAAATTACATTATAAGAATGGCACTAACAAAGCAATTATGCTAATATTACCATTTTTAAAATGATAATATTATTTTCACAATTGTATGTAAATATATTAAACTCATTAATATTACAAGAAAAAATAGATAATACAATATACTAAATACGATTCTAATAATTTTTACTTTCTAAAACTAAAGTCTCTTTACTTCCAAATATCTAAAATTCAAGTTTACGGTAGATTTCAAATGACATCTAAATTAATATAATAAAAAGTTAAACATTGTCAAAACAGTCATGCGTCAAAATAGTGTCTTCAGATTTCCCATCGACATTTTTGCAATCAACTCTAGGTTGTTTCCCATCCGCCATGGTAATATTGATTCCATTCATGAGGACATCTTTACAACGTGTGGTTGCACTACAATCAATCTTTATAGCATTCTTTTTCGACGTCGTTCCACGAAAATCAATAAATTTTATATTGCTAATTGCCACAGCTGATCTCTGATGAAGATAAACAATATACATTTTCAGTTAATACACACATCCAAAGTACATACATAGTATAAATTATTTACCTCTGCAGAGTAAACACGCCCTTTATCTATATACTGTTGATCAATTATAATTGGATTTTTTGCGTTAATGAGTGTGATGTTTTCAAAACTTATGTTTCTTGCATATCCTTGCCCACCCTAAAAACAAAAACAAAATATAAATTAAATGCATATCAATATCACTAGTTTAGCTATAAATTAAATGCATACTTATCAATATCACTAGTTTAGGTATAAATTAAATGCATACTTATCAATATCACTAGTTTAGGTGAAACAAGAGATAAAAATGAGTATACCGGCCATGTCTTGATTCTAGCTCCATTCATTGTCTGATTGAAAGTGCACTGAGTCACTTGAACATCACTAACTGCAGCGTTGCCTCCATTGACTCCTAAACTTCCCACACTGTTATCCAATTTTTTTGAAAATCAGTAAACTCTTTCCAGTATATACTCCATTTAGCAAGAAAGCCTCTCTCTCTCTATTCACAATAGATAGTGATGTAATCTTAATGACTGAATTAATACCATGAGTTACCTTATTCCGTGACCAGGTCCACAATTAATCCTTGTAATGTTGATATTTGTATTCCCAGTGTTGATTGCTATACAATCATCTCCTGATGATTTGGTGATTGAAATTCAAATGACTCTTGTGCCATTTTATGATATTTATATACTACTCCATCCATTTCTATATAAATGTTATTTTGACATTTTTCACGCAAATTAAAAAAGTGTCGGAAATATATGTAAGTTATTATTAATTACACCTCTTTGATCAATAACATTTGAGATAAATAAAATTATTTATAAAATTAATGCAATTTGCAATTAATTTTCAGCTGAAATTAAGTATAACTTGCATTGAAATGATAAAATGACATTTTATTATATAATAAGAAAAAATGTTAGAATAAAACAGAGGGAATATCATTAAAAAGATATCCACAGGAAATAGAAAATGCATTAAACTAACTCTATTTATATGCACGTAGTAAGTAAAGAAAACCATATATGAGTTAGATACGTACCAGTTTGAATCGTAGAGTCAAATATGTTGACGTTAGTCGAGCGACTTATATCAATCCCATCTGTGTTGGGACTATCCTCGGGTGCAAATAGACCGATATTCGACACTGCAACATTTGTGCATGTGGCGAGTGATATATGATTTTTTGGACTATCAATCGAGGTTATTCCGCTTATAATTAAGTTGTCACATTTGCTAATATGCAATGACTGCAGGAAATAATATAATTTTTAATAGCCAGTTTGTAGCAATGACGATGCAGAATTATATAGTAGATATACTCACTGTAGGTCGTTGAGAAGCTTTCAAATGTTGCTGAGAAACAACAGAATGTCCATGAATTTAAAGTTATGATGATTGTAATATACTAGGAACAAGAGATTGTGATTTAGCAAACTCTCACTTCCCAAAAGGATGAACCACGACCATTAATCGTTCCTGAACCAACAATCACTAGACCAATCACCGCTGAAAATTTGATCCACATTCGAGAATTTGGGTTGGACCATGCTTCTTTGTTGCTAGGCGCGACAATGACGCCTTCCAACTTCAAATATAGAAAAAACTCAAACTTTTATTCTTATTTGTAATATATACGTAATTGTATATATCAAACTAATTTAAAAATTAGTTATCTACACTACACACCTGAACTTTTGTATTGCTAGATCTACATGGACCATTGAACACAACAGGTTGAATTAAAAATGTTCTCCCAGCAGGAATAAGAAGTATGCTTATATCTCCTCCTCCCCCACATGCAGCGTTCCACGTTTTCACAAAAGCCTTGACACAAGCAATTTTATAAAGATAAATAAACAGCAAAAACGTCGTAAAAGATACCAGTCCTATTCAGTTTTATAAAAAAGTGTCTGATAAAATATCAGCCATATATTTTTGCTACAGTAAAAGAAGCTCTAAAATATAATTTACGTTTGAATCATCAGTTTGACCATCTCCGGTGGCATCAAAATCGAGTACGTTGTAATTTTGAGTTTGACCGTTTACAAGACCAAAACAGAGAACATTTAGTAAGACCAAAAGGCGTATAATTCCCTATAAAAAACAAGGCAAAATGTTAGAATAAACAAGTAGTAAGAGAAACATTCAAAAAAATATATATTTAATTTGATATGTACCATGGTGAAGTGGTGACGATAATATTTGAATGTATATGTGTTATTCATCAGGTACATATATACACGATGATGTTTATCTACGTATATCTGAACCGTGCCTAGTATTTTGCCATTGCATGTATATAAATTGTGATATACATCTCCGTCTTATTATAGTTTGGATCGTAAATCCAATATTTATAAATTAAAAGACACGTTTTATTTATGATACAAGATTCTATGTGGCTGTGTCTCACAAGATGACGCAGGATGTAATTTGTTTATAAATCTTATAAATCATACAAAAACTAAAGAAAAAAATAGAAGAACATATAACGAAATCTCATAAAACTGATTTAAAGTGAGTATCAAAAATTTCCAAAAAATGAAATTTCACAAACATTTCACATCTTTAACAAGAATGAGTTTTTTTAACCTCACTATTAGTGACTAACTAAAAATCCAAAAACGTAAGTTACAAAAAGGTCCAAAAACAGAAATAAATCCTTGGGAAATTGGGAAAAAAAGATTCACTTAATCGACGATTTTGAAAATTTAAAATATAACTTAAATGGCAGAAAGCTTTCTGTCTTATATGGTACATATTTGCAAAAATAGTCTAGAGGTGTCGCTTTCAGTGTTCTTTTGCCAGAGATTCCGGCCCGGAATAAATGGTGGTGATAGGAACAACAGAAAATAGTGGAATCATTCGTGGAAATTTTCTGTTTTCTTTTTTTTTTTTTTTTTTTTTTTTTTTGTCATCAAATTTTCTGTTTTCAATTTACTTAATTGTAATTATAGTGGTATTCTGATTTTCGAGTACCATAAATAACATTATGGTTTTTGTGTGTATTACTAGCGATATTTAAAACTAATACTCTCTATTTTCCAAATGATGCAAGTTTTAAAATTTTCACATATATTAATAAGTTATGTATTAAATTTTAAATATTAATAAATTATTTTTAAAAAATAATCATTTCCAGTAATTTTTGACTAATAGAACTTCAGCAAACATGGTACCCATCTACCAATGGGAGGAGATATCCAACCAATATATGGTAACATTGCGCTTAAAGGTAGATTATGGAAGACAAAGATGCTGTCAAAACTACATCATTTCCTTTGGAAAGCATTGTCAAAGAGTCTAGCCACTGGTAGTAATTTGAAGAGACGACACATTATTACTGATGATCTCTGTAGGAAATGTTGTCAAGACTCAGAAACAGAGAAACACTTGTTATTCGATTGCTCTTATGCTCAAGCTATATGGCGTGAGTCAGGAATTGATAACAGGATCATTACTGACCCTTTAGCCTCTTTTGAAGATAAAATTGCTGCGTGTCTCCAAGTCTGTACTCATACTCGCTTAGCTCATTTTCAAAATCTACCATTCTGGATTTTGTGGAGAATATGGAAGAGTCGTAACTATCTCATTTTCCAAAGAAAACAAATGGATTGGAGACTAGTGTTGCAACAGGCACGGAAAGATGCTCAGGAATGGATGGAGCACAATCATGAACCCATGGGAAGCTCTCAACAAAGGAATAATACAAGAACACGAGTAAATCATTGGGAACGGCCAAGGAGGGGATGGGTGAAATGTAATGTTGATAGTTCATTTATTAACTCCCATACATCTAGTACATCAGGTTGGATCATTAGAAATGAAGATGGATTTTATAAAGGTGCTGCACAAGGTATCGGAAGAAGGGTCAATAATTCTTTTGAGAGTGAAGTTCAAGGGATATTAATGGCTATGCAACATTTATGGAGTAAAGGTTATAGATTTGTTATTTTTGAGAGTGACTGCAAGAAGGTGATTGATACTTTGAACCGGAGATGCTTACATTTTGATGGGCACAACTGGATCAGAGATGTTTTATGGTGGAAGAACAAGTTCAACGATGTGGAGTTTCATTGGACGTCTAGAGAAAGCAACAAACCAGCAGATAAGATGGCAAAGCAACATATTCCTCTTGATAATACTTTCTGGTTTCATTATTATGTTCCTGAGGCCATTATGTTGGATTTGCATAATGATTATGTAAACTCATTCTAATTAATAAAGAGACGTTATAAAAAAAAAAGAACTTCAGCAAACACATTTTTGAATTTTTTTACTAGTATTAAATAATACATTAAAAACGTAAAAATATATCTTTCCACATTTTCTTAGCAAAAGAAGTATATTTTTTTTGGAAAAAGAGCAAAAGAAGTATGTTTCACTAGATTATATCGTGTATACAAGTGTTCTGAAAATGTTAACATAAAAATAACAATAATAATAATAAGACATTTTATTAATGCAATGTAATATTAGCTTCTCTGTTGTTGTTCTAATCGCATTAAGGTGGAATAGGAAGTTTGACAAGGAAACGTGAAACAGTTTTAACAAGTTTCTATAAAATGTCCAATGAAAGTAAGTTGTTCCTATGTTTATGTAATGAAAGTATTAAATAAGCCATCACACAATAATCTGTTATTAAACATATAATAAAAGTTGCCAGCCATGATATTGTAGTTCCGTGTTATTATTTGGAGACAATGGCAGTAAAGCAGAGTCATAGATGCCTTATTAGTTCATTGTGTCTTTTTGTAATTTGGAGCTTGAACCAATTTGAAAGCTGGTTTTAAACATTAATCAAGTGCCAAGTTGTTGCTATAAGTAACACTAAGATATACGTCAGTGATAATAACTATATTTACATAATCTAAGGTCTCAATTACATAAACCCTTTTCCTCAAAATTTGAATACCATTCCAATGATAAAGTGCATAGTTGAACTTGCTTCATAATATCCGTCCGTGCCGGATTCCATTTACAATATAACCTCTTTAAATTAATACTCTATAAATTAAGATATACTATTTTTCTTTTATAAAATAATATTTCCTCTGTTTTTTAAAGATACATATTCTAGACTTTTCACATATATTAAAAAATCACATTAAAAATGCATTGGTTTTTGTGAATAACAATTTTCCATAATCTTTAACCAATAAAAATCCAATAAATACAATTATTTTTTTTGAAGTTAACAGATTTTCATTAAATAATACATTGAAAAAGTAAAAAATGTATTTTTTTAAACAAATTTTTTTCTTAGAACATGGATCTTTAAAAAACAGAGGAAGTATAATTTTATAGTCTCAAATAGAGTTTTTGGTTCAGGTAGTATATCGATAAATTAATAATCTCTATAAATTAATAAAAATATAGTTTTGGTGTAGTCCCAACATTATTAATTTATAGAGGTTCCACTGTAGTTTATCAGTTGGTTACAAGTGCCTCATAAAATACTTTTCTATTATTTTAGTATATCTCTATAATATTATGTAAAACTTAATTTCATATATATTTTGTTCAATTTATTTTTTGCAACCTAATTACAATAATATTTATACCTTATTATCTTTAATAATTTTTTATTTAGTAATTTTGATTTAGTTTCTCTTTCATATATATGAATTATAAACAAAATTAAAACTTTTACCAAATGAAAGTGATTATTAACAAATTATTATGATTTTATTATTTTACAAATATTGTATTTGTGTATGAATATGAGAAAATCATGTAATGCATAGAATTATAAATAGATAAATATTGTATTTAATATTTGGATAATGATATAACTTTTGAAACATTAGATATTTCTCTCTCCTATATTTGTTTCTTCTTCTTTCTTTTTTGAAACTTTTTTGAAACTTGCCTCCTTTTTTTTTCAAGAAGGTTGTTTAATGTTCTTAGAATTTTTCTTTTTGCTTAATGCATTTATACATAACAACAATTCATGGATGACTTTTTTTTTTTTTGTAACAACAATTCATGGATGACTCGAGTAGAGATGACATATCGATATACGGTCGTGAAGAGGATTAAATCAATACTATTCGTATTCACAAAATTTCTACAACTTTTATATTTAAAACCATATAACATGGCAAATTGCTCGTTGGCATGACATGAACCAATATATAAAGAATCTCTTCTACATTCTTTAATTGGATTAGTTTTCCCGGGACAAAACAAATAATAATTTCTGAGTTGTGTTTCCGTGGAATATCATCGTACACAGAAAAGTATACACATGCTCCAATTCCGGGGATGATGATGAATATGCACCATATAGGTTTATGAATATATTCACATGCTCCAGTTTTATTTTATTATTATTCTTTTGATATCCTGTTTGGTAAGATTTAAATTAATTTGTAACTATACAAAACTTTTGCAGGGAAGATGATAGTCAAAATGCGATTTAACTCTTTTCTATAATAATTTCATCTCTACAAAAAATGTTTTTACACAAAAATATACAAAACTCTTTTGCCATTGTTTCATGGAGTAATAATATTCAAAAGAGACGCTCTATGTTGAATAAGTCGTCTTGACAAATAACTTAACTCATCCATAATAGCTTCAAGGCTCACATTAAGCATAGCTAATCTCCCCAGCATCGTTTTCACATCAATGACTTGTGCAGTCTTCTTACCGATGATTCTTCCATAGAAGGAACGGATCATTGAGTTATCTACACATCCAACTTCACCATTCTTCTTCTCGTTCTCACCCGAAGAAGAAAGAAACTGCAAGAGAGACTTGAAGATAGAGATAGTCGATGTGTGGGACTGACTTAGAATGTTGGACACCATAGAAGCATGTTGATCAAGAGTTTTGAACTGTTTGATCACCGGACACTTCTTCTTTGCTTGTTGTGTTCTTGCAAGTGATTTAAGTTGTCTAGACGCTGAGTTCTTGAACTTCTTCTGGAAGCTAATATAAGCTTGGATCTCAGACTGAACTATGGAGAGATCCCCTCCACGTCTACGCAGAGTGGACTGAAGATCTTGGATTTGCTCCAAGAATGTTCCTATCAAGTCTCTTGTGAAGTCAGCAACATCAAGTAACAAGATGGATTCATCAAGAGATTCTTCAACCAGTTTTGCGTTGTGAGGAAGGCAAAGAGCTTGTTGGCCTTGAGGAGAACATATGACTTGTTGATTAACAAAGTCGTAGAGACGAGCCTGGCAAGTCCAAGTTGGATTCGAGAAGAAGCTGATGAGGAAGAGTTCAAGGCTTGAATCTTTTTCAGCTCTTCCTCGACTCTCTTTGCTTTTGGATGGATTAGTCTTGTAGGCAAACTAATAGACCTAGACTTTGCATAGGAAGTTGATGCTGCCATCTTGTTTTAGCTTCAAAAGAAGATGGAAGTTTAAAACAACTTTTGGTGTGAAGGTTCAGAGACTCCAAAAGATATATATAACAGATGAAAATTCAACAGATAAATCCAAAAATAACTTTATAAAATTTTAATGAAAGAGCAAATAGGCATGCGTTAAAACCTTATAATAAAGTGAGGATCTCTGCATAATTATCTCCTTTTTGATTAGTTTAATTATCTCTTTGTGGTCATGAAGCCAGCAACGTCAAGCTCTCTTGATTATTATGATTATCTTGTCTCCTTTTGCCTCCTCCATCATCGCTGGCAAACTCAAAACTCTGTTGCATCAGGAAAAAACACGACAGCACAGAGAAACGTTTTCCAAGGAGATATTTACGTTAAAATAAATATTGACACAAATAAGAAAGCTAAGGCCATTATAGGTCCAAGAATCTAGGGTTATTTTAAACAATAAGAGTAGTAGGAGAATCTTGTGCAATAAGGTCGTGGAACGATTCATTTCCTACTCATCTGTGTGTTTATCTACGTAGACTTACTATTATCTTAATAGGAGACAAGGAGACACAAGGTGGATAGAAAAATATAAAGAGAATATGACAGAAAAGAGAAGAAATAAACAAAGCAAAGGAATTTTAGTTTTGACATTTGAAGGGAGTTATCAAAATGAATAAAGTATTATCACAATGTTGACCACTTGTCCTATGTAAATCTTCTCTAATTGATCCGTTGAACGTTGTCCTCACTTTAGGCTCTCAATTATTAGCAATCTAAATTACACTAAAACATCACAATACTCTGCACTTGGCTACTTAGTGTTAAAACAAATATTGTTCTTTACTTTTGAGAGGGTACTTAATGGAGATTACGGTATCGTTTCCATCTTTCCATGTACAAAGAGAAAACAACAGAACAATATTTGATCAGACACTCTTGTCTGATTTACCGAAGGACATATCAAATTTCAGACTTTAAGGTGAGATTTTTAATATATATAAATTGATAATTGAATTCAGATTCATTCACTCTGGTGCAAAGGATCGTTTCTTGTTACACAAGTATCTCTTCATATGTAATTAATTAAGGTTGAGAAGAAACTTTTTGTCCGCAGAGAAGGTCATGAATACTTTTTAGGCAAACAGAGTTTCTTTTTGTCTAAATTTGAGCAAGAAACTAGTCCAAATCTTGTATTAAACTACAAATGACACAAACATCAAACAAAATATACAAGAGGCTGATCCATTTTCTCTTCTCTGCAACATTTTGAATGTAATTAACTCCGCGTGTCGGAAAAAGAAATGCAAAAGCAAAGTTTGGTAGGATATATATTACTAATATAGACTAAAACGACAGTGTTTTGAATGTTTGGTGGTATTTAGGGTGTTAATAACGTGGGGAACAACTGCTGTGCAGTAATAATTGTAACAAAACATATAAATACAATTTGTAAACAATTCTCTAAACTTTAGTATGTGTGGTTTATGTTTGATTTAAACTTATTTCCAATGTGATCAATTTTTTTTTTTTTGCAGAATCATTCTTAATATCTGAAGTTCTGAACTATTATGTGTCTACTGACAAAAGTCTCTTAACTTGCGAGAAAAAAGATAGGAGATTGTGATCAGAAAATTAGAGTTTTTATTGCTGAGATATCAATAAAGAAAAGAAAAAAAAAATACAAATCACAGATCATATTCAGAGGAGAAATTGAATTTTGTTTTTATTGTTGTTTCTTTTTAAAATTAAAAATCGAGAATGAAAAATGTCAGGTCTCTCTCTTGCTTTGCTATAGCGTTTCCGAATCCGACACAAGAAGAAAGTGTGCTGCAGCAGCTTCATACTTTGTAGCTATGTATCCGAACTTAGACGAGCTGTATTTTCTACGTACTCCTGTTAGTTTATCAGTCGCTGCCTTCTGATGCAGACTCACCATTCTTCTACTACACTCTCTGAGTTGGTTCTCAGAGTAGTGACTGTGGAACTCACAGGTGCTGTTCCATTCGCTGAAGCCATGGATTGTACACTGAGCTGTGTACACTGCACTGGCTGCTAGTAGCGATGGTTGATACCGAAGCATTTCGTAGTCCACAAGAGCAAGCTCGATCAAGAAAGATGCCAACGTCTCAAGCTGTTATCAACAAACAAGTTATTAGTTATAATTCATAAATATTTTGATAGGTTCACAAAGCAGTTTCAATGGTACCTTCTTGTCTGATTTAGCTGCCTTGAGGAACCTCTTCAAGAAAGGGTATTGTGTCGGTAACGACATGTTGAATTGCAAAGTATTAAGCATTATCTTCTCCTGCACACACACACACACACACATAAGTTTGTTAAAATCATAATCTTTTTAACCAGAGATAATATTATAGTATTAGAGAGGGCATTACCATTTCTAAAACATCGTTCCTAGTATAAGCCTTGTCAGAGATGACCACTAAATCTTCGACAATAGGTACAGAAACCTCTTCGTACTTGCAAGCTAAAAGCAAGGCGACTAAACCAACAAGCTGAAGCTTCTTTCTAACAACAGCTTGCTTGGATAAGAATCTATCTATAAGGTTCACCGTTAGATACAGTGTCTCGTTCATTAGCTCGAACTTGTCATGTACCTCGATGAGCCAATCGATAAGTATAGCTCTCATTTTATCTGTTATGTCAAACTGTTGCCCCATGTAATCTTGAGGAACACAACTAAACCTCTGCAGAAGATTTTTACCAAAGTCTCAGACAAGAATTCAAACTTAAAAAAGAAAAAAAAAATACTAAGGGGTTTTGGGCCGAAGCTCATAATCCACCAGGCCCAAAACTCATTCATAATCCACTAGGCCCGAAACTCATACCTCGTTTTTTCTGTAGAACTCGTGTAGATCTTCGACATATTCAACAACGGCAAGAGGGTTGTTTACATCGTCTCCATCAATGTCCAAAACTGGTTCTTGTTCATCCTCTTCCTCCTGTCCGAAATTGAAAGTTCATTTAGAACGAACTCGAGGGGCTAAATAAATCTTTTAAATTTTTGACTACCATTGGATCAGATTCTTCTATGTAAGGTTCCTCTAATGACATTGGCATAGGTTGGTCCAATGTAGCTGCTTCCTTCTTCTCTTCATTTTCTTCGTCTTCATCGATGAATATACAATCACCAAACGCGTTCCCACTCGGAACAGATGGTTTCAGCTTCTTTGTCTCTTCTTGAGATCTGCTCAAATTCAAAAAAGAATCTCAGATCTTTTTTCAAAAATAATAATAATAATAAAACAGAGATGAGCGTTGTGATTGAGAGAGTTGAGTGATTATTACACAGACAAGCCTCTTCTCTTGTTAACAACGCAGGGATAAACTTTTGAACCAACGAGATTATGGTTAATCACAGACAATGCTCTCCTGTTCTGTCTTTTCATCTCTAAACCGAACTTTGTGCTTCTCGTTTCATCTGAGAGAAAAAAAAAAGAAAGCAAAACACCATACTCTGTCAGATTCTCTGTGTAAGACCAGATCTTTTTAAAACGTGTTTGTTATAGCTAAACTACCTTGAAGAGTCGCTGTAATGGGTTCTTGATTAATCATTGTTTGATATTGGTTTGAGATGAAAGCTCAAAACCCACTACAGAATTCTCTAGAGGAAGAAGATGAAGAAGAGCATCAAACGAAGAGGATGTCTCTCTCTCTCTGTTCGCGTCTGATGCAATTGGATTCTGGCGAGTCAGAGAGCAAGCCATGATATAAGAGAAGATTTCAAAGGAAATAAAGATAAATTAAATTTTTTAAAAAAATAGAAAACCAGACCGGCGGTTGAACCGGCTAAGTTAAAAAAAACGATTAAAAACAATGGTTTGCGTTTATCTTGAAAACTGATTCTAAAATCAACATATTATATTACTCAATAAAATTTAATTGTATAATTTTTTTATATTTCATTATAAAACGATAATCACCACCAACTAATTATTTTTAATTTATTTTACATTTTATAAAGAAAGATACTATCTCTTTTTTAGCTCTTATGTATGTTTTTCACTTTATCACAATCATAAAATTTGACATTTATGTTGTATGTATAGCTATGATTATTACATTGCTATTTATTTTTCTAATCAATCAAAGAGAACAAATAATGAACCATCAAATTATTTTTTCAAAGTTAGATATATGAAAATAGAAAGCCTGGTCTGGTCAGTCGAACCGGATTATGTAGTCCGGTACAAAACACTGACCGGAAACTTTAATTTTCTATTTTTTATTATTATAAAAGAAAATAGCAACGGCTAGGTGATTAAGATGACCGTTGGATCATGAAGGAAACGATTTGCTTCTAACTCTGTCTAGGCTAACGGTAACTTTTTTTGGGTTAGAGAAGAGGCACATGTGGCTCTTCTCATTTCAAATTTATTTATTCTCCTTTTGTTTTCTTTGCCTTTTTCAGACAAAGAAGGCTCGTTGCCACTAGCCTCCCCTAGGCGCGTTTGTAACACACTTGAAAGTCAACATATTCAATTATGAATTCATAATCTTAGCTTATTAATATGTACTATTAATTATTTATAGAGCTAAAGAGTTGCTCTCTTTCCAAAGAATTATTGTTACCCAGAATTATGCTGACCTTGCCTGTAGACTGTGTAGTAAGTGTTTTGCCATTTGTAAATAACCATTTCATTTTAGTGGAATTTTTAATATTCAAGATATCTGAAATTTAAGCTAGATGAGTTCTGATCATTAATATTTCAATTGAATTTTGCTCTCCATAGAATAATATCATGTAGAAAGTTATTAGGTTTCCATTTTGTTATTCAATGAGTAATGACATATCTTTCATATTTGAATTTTAGATATTTTGTATCTGTATTTTTTAGAAAACTATTGAAGTTGGATTATAATCTAAGATAAGCCTTAAAAGAGTTATCAAAACTTTTGTTTTACATATATTCATAAACCTGGCAAGAAACCAACAAGTAAATATTTTACCATAATATAAACATTTGATATGTCAATACTCAATAGTCTGTAAACATAATCTCGAGGGTGTAATGGGATTGAATTCTGTTTTTTCTGCAATGGTTTATTTTGTCAACATTTCAACGTTCCAATTATTTAACATTTATCATGCAAACACTACTTTGACTTATAATGTTTTCGTCTATAAAAAAAATAGAAGTTCCTTTTAGAGAACGTTTACTCATTCAATTCATGCTTTGGCTGTTTATAAATGCAAGATTTAGGGTGGAAACGTTAGGGTTGAACAAGTTCTTAAGTGAAAGCAATTTCGGTAGTGAAAGTGAAATCTATTCAGATTTGTTGATTTTTTTGGACATTTGGTAATCTTTGGTCATAAGTATGATCAATGGTTTATTGGTGCTGATTAAAAATAAATAATTTTATTTTCCAGAAGTTGTAAATAAATAAATTTTAAGCGGTAGAGTAAAAAATAGTATTTAAAAATCAGTAGTTGAAGATATGTGTACTGCTGAGTATTGACTCAAGAGAAGAACTAGTAAATATGTATTGCATTTAGCATATAGTATTTAATTCAGATTAGTTATTTCAGTAGTATCACTTTTACATCTTAACACATATGGTGTACACGTCGACATTAACAGTAAATTATTAACTTGTTTAGTACAACTCTGAATCATTTTCTTAGTCGATCTGCATTTACAAACTAGCTTTAGTTAATCATTGATACAGTGGTTATAATACTTTTCGCAGGTTATTATTCGGTAACAATTAAACCAAGAAAAACAAATTTTCAGATAGATAGTACAATATGGTATGACAATTAGTATGTGATATATCATTGCATATACCTTCAAAAGCTTCATTTCTGACAATGAAAACTAAAGAGCGATATAGAAAATGTTTAAATTGTAGTACACATTAGTGTTCAAATTTTAAATAGAAAGCATATGGAAAATGTAATAAATATCACCAGCGAAGAATAGCAATAGTATTAGACTATTGAAAAAAAAAAATAGCAATAGTATTGTAATAATAAATAATATGACGATAAAACACTTTACAAGTCACGTCATTGTCAGATGTCTCCTATCACATGCATGTAATATAGAAATATTTAAATTTTGTTATTTAGAGCAACGATAATTGCAATCTCCATCTCCGGTCAGATCAAAAACACACTGGAAAAGAGAAACAGTTCCAAAAAAACAAGTCTCGTACGTTCGTTAGACGTTAGATCTCTGGCAAAGAAAAAAAATCTTGTGTCTCGTTAAGGTAGTGTATGAATCATCAAATCATAAATGGTTGTATGAATCATCAATCATAAATGGTTATGGACTTATGGTTACTGTTCTAAATCAATTGTATTAACACCTTTTGAACCAATACGCATTGTAACAGATTTGTGTGTATTCAAATTATAGCATATATGTGTTTCGACAACAATTAGTTAAAGAAAGTACTGTTTTCATGCAAATGATTAAAACTTTTAAAAATCCTAAAAACCTTTAGAATATTTGTATACATTATGTCATAATCGAGTCCTCCAATTTTTTAAAAGTACAAGAATTTTTATTGAAGTAATTTAAATTATAAAATGAAGTCTCTGAAGCAACCTACGAAGTCCCCAAGTCTTATGTAAGCTATATCCGAGCTTATTTCGTCGTTAAGCCCGCTGAGTTTAGGCGATTTTAGTCATGTGATGTGGAAGACCATTCCGCTCGTGGAAGGCTGTGTATTAGGAAAGGGAATCCTATAGATAAGGATTGCCTTATGTTTCCATATATCTTATAGTATCGTTATATTAAAGTTCCTAATTTGTCTAGGGCTTCCGATACATTGGCGTTGTATATATACGTTTGTACATTGTTAAGATCAAGACACCGTTAACTGTGTTTGGACATTTGATATGTCATAGAGATAGGAATTATCAAGTGTTTCTGCCAAATCGTAATAAATCCTCTTCGGTGGCTGGGGGGTTATGATTCCGGGTACCAAACTCTGCTTTTGTTATTTTCTCTGACGGAGGAGGAAGCTCCGGTGGTGGTGTTGCCGCAGGTGGTGGTTGTGCTCCGGAAGGTGAAGGTGGTAGAGGTTTAGGGGTTAATTTGAGTGTGGATCCTGTGGAGGACGATGACCAGGAGGTGACTGAATCTGGATCTATTGCCAAGTTTGACTTAATAATAAGTCTCCACCAAAAGATGAGGGAGGAAGATGATTAAAGCCAAGTGAAGATACTATCTATAAACTTACTTAGTTTGACATTCAAAACACATTTGTTTTCATTTTGGAGTAGGTTTCTGCTGATGATACTGCCTAGTAACATTTGCAATAGAGGATTGAATATTTCGTTTTTCAGTACTTTATATTTAGTGTTTGCAACATTCTGGGAATGTTGTAATAAAGAGTGTTTATTTTATATGTAAATCAATTTTAATTTTAAACATTTACATTGTTAAAGTAGCAATGTTTGAATAACTCTAGTATGTAATACAGCAACACAAAGAAACTGTATTGTACACAAAGCACTAAGAAAATGGGCACAAGCAATTAAATTCCTACTTCAAACATAATAGAACCAAAAAGAACACTAGAATTATTAGGAAAACTAAATCGATCTAGATAACTACATAATCCAATAACACTCCCTAAATCCTTATTGTGCGGCAAAAAAAAACAACATCAAGCAACCATTTATTTCTTTGTTCCAACCGTCCACGCTGACGTTCAACTGCGCCAAGTCGATACCAATATAACATTGATGTGGGGAGGAATGAGAAGAACTAGCACCGGTCGAATTAGTGGGAAGAACCGCCTGAAACAACATTAATGTGTTGGATGTTTTCGAGTACGTCAAGTACTTCTTTCATGTGGGGTCGGTTTTTCAGGTCTAGCTCGATGCAAGAGAGTGTGATCCGACCCATTTCGGTTGCCACTTTGGATGAGTATTGACCTTTGATTCTTTTGTCCATTATTTGTTTCACTTTGTGTTTGCTTGAGAGTTTTGGTCTTAACCAGTCGATTAGATTTTCTTGTCCGTGAGGTCGTTTTGGGTCATGCGCTCTTAGTCCGGTCATTACTTCCAGCAAGACCACACCAAAGGCGTATACATCACTTTTAACGTATAAATGGCCTGAGAATGAAGAAAACAAGCTAACCGTTTATTATGTGATCCAACATCGGGTAGTCAGCTAGAATACTGTTACTCAAAAAAAAAATCTTTAGAAAAAGTTCTCCACAGAATTAAATAAATATTTTTCGTAAGTTCGTTGGGAAGTCCATAGGAATTTTCCCTTTTTGTGTATATTTCTAAGCAAAGCATTGCTACTTTACATGTGCTACTGGTGACTAGGTCATCTTAAACTATATGAAACTATAAGGGTTTATCAAAGTCCATAAGTTTTTCTTATATTAAAAACTACTGTATATGTTTTCCCTTATTTATATACCTGTTGCCATATATTCTGGAGCAGCGTAACCATATGTTCCCATGACCCTAGTCGTAACGTGTGAATTCCCTTGTGATGGTCATGGTCCTAACCTTGCTAGTCCAAAACCTGAAATCTTTGCTTCATAATTCTGCGCGGATATAATATCAAACGACAATCTCAATAAGAATACAAAAAGTACAGATTCACTTTTAATTAACGTGACTATCATATATATAATGATAATTTAATTAGACTAACCGAGTCGAGAAGTATTTGCGAAGGTTTGAAGTCTCTGTAGATGACTGGTCTCTGTGTGCCGTGTAGAAATGCAAGGCCACGTGCTGCACCGATCATAATCTTGATCCTTAGATCCCAAGGAAAAGACTCCTTTACTGAAACCAAATCGAAGTTTTTATGAATCAGTCTTTGATATATAACGATGAACAGTAAAAAGTATTCATTACGTTGAAAAAGATGATATTCAAGGCTTCCTTTGGGCATGAACTCGTAGACAAGCAGGTGCTCTTTGTCTTCACGGCAGTGTCCTAGTAACTTCACCAGATTTGGGTGTGAAAGCACCCCCAAGAAGTTAACTGCTGTCTGCCCAGAATCAAAACCACAAATTCTAAAATTTAGCTTTGTAACTTGAACACTATTTTTTGTTTTCTTCAAAATATACAATAAACCATTTCAAATTGGGTATTAAACAACTGGTAAGTAACATAATATTTTGAATAAATGCCTGAGTTTTTAACACTGTTAAAATCCTAAACGATGTGTTAAAAATGTTTTATTTATTATAGTTTAATTTTAATATTATTTTTAATCATTTTGCAAGAGTCCAAATGTCCAATGAAAAGTCAAGGTCGTCTGTTGTTTGGAATAGTCAAAGTGTTTGTTGAAATTACGTAAGCATTACGGCAATGAAGAAACAAACAAAATAGTCAAGGTCGTCTGTTGACTTACTCGCCACTCTTCAAACCCTTGGAAACTCTCGGAGTTCAATCTTTTGACGGCTACAGTCATACCGGAGCCGGTTACAGAAGGAGCAAGAGTCTCGGCATGGATCCAACCTCTGTAAACTTGACCAAAACCTCCTTCACCTACCATCAAATCCCGTTTGAACCCCTTCGTCGCCGTCTTGAGTTCAAGAAAGCTGTAGACTTTGAGATTTGGCGATTCTAATATCTGCCCTGAATCACTCATAAACACACGGGAACTCTCGCTCGCAGCCTCCACGAATTGGCTTCCTCCTCCGACGCTGTTGTTTGTTCCATTACTGTGGTTGTTCGTCGAGGCTGAGTTACCATGTCACAAAGTCAAGAGAGAAAGAGAGAGATCAGAAAGTGAAAGAGATTTGTGTGACGTCGGAAAAAAATTGCGAAGAGAATATTGTAATAACCATGCAAGAGATAAAAACAAGAACATGCAGAAGAGTTTTATGTATTTGGATTCAAATAGATTAATTAATTACCATGACTATGGAGACCTGTTTTGGAAGGTGAGGAAGAGCAAAGGGATGATATACAAAGACCCATTTCAGTAGTTTTCTTCTTGTTTTTCTTGTTTACCGATTCAGAAAATAGCTATGGGATGATCAACTAGTAATATTCTTTTTTTATCATGGAAAAAGAAAATGACGGAAACTTGGGGGCATATAAAGAAGATTGAGAGTGAGGAAGGGGGTAACCCACCATTATCTATTTGACCATTTCCATGTTTAGGTCGGTTATTTTTTTCCACGAGAAAATATAAATACGAAATTGCCAAGAAGATCAATCCTAGCCAAAGCTTTTTGACTCTTTGATCGTGTGATTTGAAAAATATATTTGTGAATTTGGATTTTAGTTTGGAAATCTTTAAATTGTTTAATTTTAATTTCATTTATTCAGTGCTCATGTGCACATCATCATTGTAATAATTCGTTTATTTATAAAATAGTGTTAAATTTTAGATTTAAAAAAAAAACTATACGTAACATAGTCTGTTGGGGATGGAGACCACAAAATTTAGTATTTGTCTATGAACTTGTGACGTTCAGTACTATTCCCTTTAAATGATCTCATAATACACCCTTTTAGATACCGAATATTAACTATTTTGTGATGTAGTATTAGATTTGATTTGTACTCGTATATGAAATCATTTAAGCAATAGCATGTTGATCTTGGTTTCAAGTTAGTGAACTGATAAATATTTTAACAATCTCTCTGTTTTAATAAGCCGTGTTTAAGATTTTCTCACAAAATACATTTTCTATACAATTTATTTCGGTTACATATAAATATCATTAAATAAAATTAATTCAATCAATAAGAAATAAAGACAATATTTTCTAACTGCCACAAAATGCAAATAATATTAAATCATATCTAAAATAATGTAAACATCAACTATTTTGTAATAAAATATTTTTATTTAAACACCTGGTTGAATAATATAATGCAATAAAACCAAATTCTAATATGTATGACAATTCAGAAGCACTGACGATTTCTAGTGGAAACTGTGATTCTCGACTATTTTCATATTGTGCATTTAAACTATAAAGAGGTATTTACATGATATTTGATTAAATTTTACATTTTTTCATCTTGCAACGGCTGAGCAACTCTAGTATTAGTATCTCATACAACAGCACAAGAAAACGGTATTTTATACAAATCACACCAATAATATGGTATCAAAATAAATTTTAGTTACTCTGATTTAAAGATAAATAGAGTTAAAAAATAGAATAGAATAGAATCAAAAGGACTTTGAAACAATATCGTATCAGTATGGCCGATAAATAAATAACATCAAGCAACCATTTCTTTCTGTGCTCCAACCCTTCCAGGCGACGGTCTTGACGGCCTCCTCCGTTCAGCCCCCGCCGCGCCAGCTCGATATCCATACTGATAGTGAAGTGGCGAGGAACGAGAAGAACTAGCAACAGCAGGTTTGGTGGAAGAACGGTCTGGAACAACGTTGATGCGTTGGATGTTTTCGAGTACGTCGACTACTTCCTTCATGTCTGGTCGGTTTTTTGGGTCTAGCTCGGTGCAAGAGAGTGTGATGCGTGCCATTTCTGCTGCGGCTTTGGATGAGTATTGACCTTTGATTCCTTTGTCCATTATCTGTTTCACTCCATGTTTGTTTAAGAGATCTGGTCTTAACCAGTCGACTAGACTCTCTTGTCCGTTGGGCCGTTTTGTGTTGTGTGCTCTTAGTCCGGTCATTATTTCTAATAGTACTACACCGAAGGCATAGACGTCACTTTTGACGTATAAATGTCCTGAGGATGAGCAAAATAACCTAATTAAACGGTTATAAAATATCATAGACTTAAAGTCCATAATGTTTTTGCTATAAACTAAACTATATATGTAATATATATGTTTTTCTAAGTGTACCTGTTGCCATATATTCAGGAGCAGCGTAACCATACGTGCCCATGATCCTAGTCGTAACGTGTGACTTCTCTTGTGCTGGTCCTAACTTTGCTAAACCGAAATCTGAAAGCTTTGCTTCATAATTCTGCGCAGATGAAAAATTTCAAAACAAAATCTCATTAGCAAAGCAAACAATTAAAGATTCTACTAATTGCCATGACTATCATGTAATGGGTTTTTGATTAGACTAACGTAATCGAGAAGTATATTGGAGGTTTTGAAGTCTCTATATATGACTTCTCTTGGTAAGCCATGTAGAAACGCAAGACCACGAGCTGCACCGATCACAATCTTGATCCTTAGGTCCCAAGGAAAAGGCTCGCCTCCTGAATCAAATAAAAATCATGCAAAGTGAATAAAAACAAAACCGCCCAATCATATGGATGGTGTTTTGTGGATTCAAAGATCTTAATTACGTCTGAAAAGGTGGTTCTCAAGGCTTCCTTTAGGCATGAACTCGTAGACAAGGAGAAGCTCCTTGTCTTCCCGGCAGTATCCTAATAACTTCACCAGATTTGGATGTGAAAGCGTCCCCAAGAAGTTAATCTCTGACTGTCATCAAAAACAAACCCACAAAATCTCATTTAGCTTAATTAACCTAAAGATTAAATCTAGTTCCGTCAAAATATACAATAAACCAGCTGAAAGATCTTGGACCTAAATATATCTAAACTGACCGTGCTAAAGAATTTTTTTAAAAGTAAATATAGTTTATAATTTCTAAACATTTACCAATACTAATTTATAATGTTACATACGAGTAATACTTTAGTGATGATATTATATAAGCTAATAACATGTTACTACGTGTCCCCAAGTCAAAGTCCAGAAGGAGGAATCTAAAAGCGAATTTGTTGTCATTGTTAAATAACCTAAGACTTCTAGCCGCCTGAATTTAAAACTATTAATCTCCTAAATCTTAGCACCAAAATGTTTTATATTATTATGATATAATATTTCTTTAAACCATTTTGCAAGATTGCAACAGAAAGTCTTCGTCGTTTCTTGATTGTAATAGTCAACTCTTTCATCTTGATCGAAAACCGTAATTATTGGTTCTTTGTATGTTTTCCCGTTAAAGAAAGTAATCAAAATGTGAAAATAAATCATGTTATTATTGGTAAAAATTAGAGAGTTGGAGATCTTACTCGCCACTCTGAATATCCTTGGACACTCTCGGAGTTCAATCTTTTAACGGCCACGATCATACCGGAGCCTGCTTTAGAAGGAGCAAGACTCTTGGCATCGATCCAACCTCTGTAAACTTTCCCAAAACCTCCTTGACCCAACATAGAGTCCGGTCTGAAATTCTTGGTCGCCGTCGATAGTTCAAGAAAGGTGTAGACTCTGAGATGTGGCGATTCCAGTAGTTGACCGGAATCAGTCACAATCCCACCGGAACTCTCGCTTATCGCCTCGGAGAATTGGCTCCGTAGTCCGGCGCTGCTGTTTGTCGTCGCGGGGGTGGTGGTTGTTGATGACGAGAACTCTGTTCCGTTACTGTGGTTGTTCGTTGAGGCTGATTGATCATTCACAAGGACAAAGAGATGAGAACCTAGAGATTAAAAAAAACACACACACAAGAACATGCAGAAGAGTTTCATGATTAGAGATTCGTAATTAATTACCATGACTACTATGGTGGAGACCAGTTTTGGAAGGAGAGGAAGAGAAGAGTGATGAAATGCAATGGCCCATTTGATCAGGTGTCTGATTCTTCTATGTCTTGTTTCAGACAAGAGCTAGTGGATGATCAAGTAGCTATGAAGCATTCATTGTTTGAGTTTCGAATTAATTAAAGAGGGGTTTTGCAATATAATCTTGATTTAGTGAAAACCAAACAAAAAAAGGGGGAGGATATTTGAGGGGGTTATAGGGGATAATATAAGAAGATTAGAGTTCTTTTTTTAGATTGTGGAAGAGAAGGTCTGAGGAAGGAACCCACCATTCTTTATTACATTTTCCATGCTATGGTCTTGTTTGTCGATTTTGCATTTCTATTTTTGAATTAAAATAAATTAAAATTATATAAGAAAATGCCAAAAAGATCGACCAAACAAAATAGACAAAATATCCTAGCTAGACCAATTTCAATATGAACGTGTGACTGGGAAAAAAAGTTGTTAGAACTTTGTTTTACTTCGGAGATTTATAAATAGTTTCACTATATTCCACATATTTAGAACTCATGTTTTTTTTTTTTTGTAACTATTTAGAACTCATGTTCACATCATAGTAAATTGGAAACAGGATGAAAATTTCGATTTTTAAAACTATATAAATAACCAAGAACTCTGGATTTTATTTAACCCAATCTTTTCGTTTATGTTCTTGTAACGCTCAGTACTATTCCCTTTGAATGATCTCGTAACCATTTGATCTACGAACACTGTAACATAAGCTATTTCATGTAATATGATTACATATATATATATATATATATATATATATATATATATATACATATATATATTGAAATAATAAAATACTCTTGTGTACAGTAATGTGAATTGGAACCTTTATAAAGTAAAAAAGGCGTTTCTTTGTCCAAGCAAAATGCTTAAAAGCGTCTTTGTTAAATTTATTCATTTATTTTCCACAAACCTTAGTAATCATTCGGTATCCATTATTCTCAAACAAGTTGCTATAAAAATAAGAAATTTGTCATATGCTAGCCTTTTATCAAAATAAAAATAAACATTCAAATGATCATAAACTTTACATATAAAAGAGTTTCCGAGTAATTTCATATAGGAATTTCCTTCCATATGGGTTAATAAGATTTGACATTAATTTTCAATTTTATTTGCTTTGGATAAAATAGATTTCCATTATGTAATTACTCGGAACGTTTCCATATTAAAACAAAATTATATATGAAAAACATTGATTTTTTCCAGATTAGGTAAATACTAAATTTTGGTCCACAAAATAAAGGGTGAGAAATTTAACAAAAACATGTTTTTCCTCATTGTAAACGGACACTCACACATACACACACTTGAAGTGGTCTATCAAGTTTGGAACCTCATTATACGGTACACGTTCCTTAATTTAATCTGGTCTTTGCTGTGTGGACAGTCGGTGTAGATTTTCAAAGCACGAGCTAACAAAAGGGACCACTTATTGACACACATACACTAGCTAAGTTGCATTAACTAAATTATCATCACACATTTGAAAGTTTTGAATCTTGAGTACAGATTGATCGTCTGGGTCAGTTAAGAAACCAAGCGTTTGAAATGAATTTGATCTTATACCTAAACCCAAGAATAAAAAGAATAATTTCCGATTTCCCTTCACAAAAATACTCAAACCAACATGGCCTAGAATCTGTTAGTCTTGTGACTAATATTTCTAGATACCAAAAGACCCGACATAAATCTTATCTAAATTTAAGTTCATTGCTTCTGTCAATCCTAAATGTACTAAATTATCATCACTTATTTGAAAATTTTGAATCTTGACTACAGATTGATCTGGATCAGTTAAGAAGCCAAGCTTTTTGAAATGAACTCGATCTTTTACCTACATGCACTATCCCAAAAAGAAGAATTATTTCCGATTTCCCATCACAAAAATTACTCAAACCCAACATAACTTAGTGATGTAGTGGAAATTTTTAAGAGATGAAACTATATCCGTTGGTTCTAATAATACTAAAAAATTAGGTTTAAAAATACTTTTTCAGTGTTTAATTAAAAATTATTTAGGTTCAAAAATTTTCTTCTCAGTGTTTTACAAAAGTATTTTTAGAAAAAAATATTTTATTAATAATCAATCAACTGAATACAAACTTAGACATAAGAAACTATATATAAGAAAATCGTAAAAACTTAAAATAATAAATATAATTATAAAAATAACTAATAAATGAATAATAAATATTTGGAATATACCAAATATTTATCTGTATCATTTAAAATATGTTTCTAGATACCAAAAGACTTAACATAAGTCCTAAATAACATTATGTTTGATTAAAGACTTTGAATCTCCTTTAAGAAAAAGACCTAAAATATTTAAGTGGAAGAGAGAGATATAAGAGATTCTTGTTCTTCCTAGCTCTGGAAATTATCTGTCCTTCTTTGAAGTTGTCTGAATCTTTTGGTTTCCTAGAGGTTGAATTTGATAAATTAATTAGAGAAATATTAGGCTTCTGGAAAATTCTGATACATGTAGGACTGGACATAAAATCCATAACCGTAATTCAAACTAAACCTCAACCGAAAAATCTAATATGTATTCGATCTGAAATGTAAAAAATACTGAATAGATTTTGTAAGGTGGTATTAAACATATCTGTCTCCGAAGTGTTATTGATCGAATCCGAATTGATAATCCGAAAAATTCGAAAATCCAAAAATCCAAAAAATATGAAAAATATCCAAAGAAACCGATTTGAACTTCCAAATTAATATATAATTTAAATATATGTAACATAAATATATATTTTAAATATTCAATTTCATATTTAAATTTATATGATATTTAACAATAAATATTTAAAATTTAAATAAATACCATAAATACTCAATTACTTATAAATAAGTATATATTTTTAGATTTTGCTTTTAAATTTTAGATTTTATCTCGGGGTATATCAGAACGATCCTATATAACTCGAATGATATATGATTACTATACGGATAATAGGATGTGACAGAAAACCGATATAAACCTATGTGTTAAATCTGAACATGATCTATACATGCAAATTGTTAGAATAAAATCTACGAGGGATTGTAGAATCAGAGCCGTGCTTATGGTGTTATTAAAAAGACATTTGCCTCAGGCCCCCTAAAATATATTAATTTTAGAGCCTCCAAAATACATCAATTACCTTATGGCATAGTGGTTACAGTGTTCTTCTAGTTACGTTTATGTACATTAGTTTGACTCTCCTATGTGCTATCATTAAGACTTTGCTATTTTTATATACTCCCTCCGTTTCATAATACTTGATGTTTTAGAAATATAATTTTGTTTCAAATTAGTTGAAATTTTGAGATTTTAAGGTTACTTTAATTTTATAGGAAACTGTTTAACCAATTAGTTTTCACAATCTTTTTTATTATTGGTTAATTGATTTTAAAATTATATCTTTAAAATATTTTTTATTAAAAAATACAATTTTCTTAATCTTTGTGCATTATGGTAAAACATCAAGTATTATGAAACGGAGGGAGTATTAGCTTCTTTCAGTTTATGTTTTCATGCCACAATTTTTTCTATGATTTTTTGATTTGTTCTAAAATTTATAAGAAAATTTGTGTATGAAGAAAAATAACATTTACATAAGAGTTTTTATCTATAGTTTTACTACAAAGTATGTGTTATAAAACTTTAAACTAGTATTAGCTTAAAATTTATAAAAAAAAATTACTTTTTATCATTCGCCTTAGGCCTTTTTAAGTGTTCGCACGGCACTGTGTAGAATAGAAGCAAAATCCAAAAAAATCTGATCCGGCATCAATGTTCTAATGGGAATGGAAACCAGAAGCACGACCGAGGTCTTCGTAGTCCAAAATAATCAAACCGAGTTAGCCACTGCTTCAAGCAGAAAATGGAATTTTCCTTGTTGAACACCGACGGATACCCATATACTGTCGATACGACGTGCTTTTCGCTTTCCGTATTTGGGCTTTTCTTTTCTGCTTCTAAAGTCATGCGCTGCGCTAGTTTTATGTTTTGCGGTGGTTCATATGACTTTTGCTAGGCCGAACCCAAAATAGTTTTTAATGGAAAATAATTACCAACTAGATTTTGACCCGCCTTTTTAAGGGCGGGTATATTTTTTATTTTAAATTTAACTTTTGATATTTGTTTTTCTTTCTGATTATATTTGTATTTTTGTAATTTTATTTGTGTATAAATTTTAATCAAAATATATTTTATTAAATAATAGCAATTTAAAAATTAATCTGTTATACACACGGTTAAGGCTGGATTACGGGTCGAACTCGCCCACTGACCCGCCAATCCACGGGGTTTAAATTTTGTTTTTGGTTAAAAAATATGACCCGTACAACCCGCAAACAAATAATTTTGTATCCGCATCCGTTCCGCTTAATTTTGTGGTTATCCTCGGGTTATATACATATTTTAATAATCATTATTTAATTTAATTACTATAAAGTATATATAATAAAAAATTATACATGATTTAAATTTTAAATTATTATTTTTCAATTTCTGTATTTTAAAATACTTGGATCAAAAATAATTAGTTAGTGAAAGGGTCCAACAATTTTTTTAAGCAGATTTTTTTTAATGATTTTCTTTTAGTAGTATAGATATAGTTTGTTTAGATACATATTTGAAAGAAAATGAATCAATTTTCAAAATTTTGTTAGATTGTTTGTGTAGATATTTGAAGAATTAACTTTTAAAAACTAATATTCAAAAATTAATATTTTTTTGTAATGATTCCCTGATCTAAGGTTTTCTCTCTATAACTGCTATAATCCCGACAAACAGTGAAACACCCATGGTATACACGCATAGAACATAAGCAGTTATCTATCTTATTAAAGTAGAAGTACTTTAAGCTTTTGTTTGGTAATAGAGATAGGAGTCTTTAAAAAAAATTAATTTTGTTTGGTAACAAAGATAGTAGAGAATTTTGTATTTTCCTTATTTAAATGATACATTTAAGTATTTAATGTCTTTTCCTAATTTAAATAATAGATTTCCTTAACCAAAATAAATTTCCTTATAGATTTTTTGTTAACATTAAATATTTTTCAATATTTATTAATAAAATAATAAAATAAAAATCACACATCAAAATCAATTTATATATCATATAAATAAAATATAAAATATTTTATTTATAAATTGTTAGTATAAAACTTTTATAATATAAGTCCAATTAGTTATAAATATTAGATTTTATATGATACAATGTGATATAATAGACGATTTAAATCACATAATATAATTATTTAAAGTAATAAATAAAAATTTTGTTTTAAAATGTTATACTAACAGTTATGTAATACATATTAATTTACACACATAGAAATACATATATATATATATATATATATATATATATATATATAGATATTATCATTAAAACAAAGAAAAACATTGAAGTGAAAGCAAATATTTTACGGCCACGGGTCAAACTATAGAAATAAATAACAATGGCGTAAGATTTTTTTTTTAACAAATTTATTTTAATTTCAAATATGTTTACATATTTTATTTATTTATAAATTATTTTATTTTTTATTAATAATGCTAAGATTTTGGAATTGAAAAAAATTATGACCCATCTCTATATTATTTTAATTAGGAATTTAAAATTTATATCAAAATATTTTTTTTAACTTTTAATTTTTATTATAACTACAAATGTTAATTTTAAATCTAAATTTATGTTTAAATATTACAAATATATCATTTATAAATAAAAAAACTAAAAACATAAAATAAATACCCGCCCGGTTGGGCGGGTCAAGATCTAGTTTAGATTATAACAGTTATATAACACACGCATGTAAGGATTTTTTTTAGGTTTCATATTTTTTTAAATAGATCCAACTAAAATCAATAGGTCATGTTCCAAAATTAATAGTATTGATGGGTTGCATTCTGGGTTTGATTTATTTTTTTCTATAGTTTATGAGGCCCAAATTAATGTCGAGTCAAGATATTATTTTTAGAAAAAATGATAGGATCTTGACATGAAGACACACCCCAATCATAGAATCTCGACAAAAAGAGAATATCACTATTCTTTTCCACGTTGGCCACTAGTATGTACAAATTGTCAAATTTACTTGAGAACAGGGCAAAGCTTGCCTAGCAAGATAATAAGAGGTAACATCCAGGAAACGTGTCCAAGAATATTCAAAGCTAATATGTGTTATAAATACATAGGTAGCCTTCTCCCATAGTATAACTTGAAACTAAACATAAACATATAAACAACATAATTAGCCATCGCCTAAAGACTACATACTTAAAAAAAAAACTCCGATCATGTCTCTCTTCGCGTCCTTCTTTGGCTGCTTCGTTCCAAAATCCGGCTCAAAGATTAGCTCAATCGATGGTAGTACTAGTAACTCAAAAGTCATGTCTCTGGAGAAACCAAAAAGAAAATCTGATTCTTCAAGAGCTCCGATTATAGTGTCTTATTTCCCAGTAGGTTCGAATCTTTCCCGTTTGTAAGAGAAGAAGATAATTAAGATGGAGTCTGGGACCTTGACATATTTTGCTGTAATGTCAAAGGCTCTGTTGTTTTGTTCCTTTTTTTTTTTGAACTTTGTCTTGTTCCTATTGTTTGTTTGATTATGTAAAAAACTGTTTTAGATCTACCAATTATATTTGATAAAAATATATAATTTTTTGTGTATTCAGGCCAAACAAAAGTGTAAAAGTTTACAGAAATGAGAAAACAATAGTAATTCTTGTAATCAATATCAGGAGAGTGAGTGTAAGTGTGAGTTGTTCAACTATTCATGCATAGATATTTTAGCTGAAAATTGAAAACGGTCATCTGCATAATCAATGATTAAAATAGTATGTAGAAAATAGGAGTGAGTCATCAATTATTAACTACTCCCTCTGTTTTTTTAAGATACATATTCTAGACTTTTCACGTATATTAAGAAATCACATTAAAAATGCATTGATTTTTGTGAATAACAATTTTCCATAATATTTAACTAATAAAAATCCAATAAACACAATTAATTTTCTTGAAGTTAACAGATTTTCATTAAATTATACATTGAAAAAATAAAAAATGTATCTTTTTAAAACAAATTTTTTTCCTAGAACATGGATCTTTAAAAAACAGAGGGAGTAATATATATATTAAATGCAAATGGTGGATAGGGGGGGTAGTATTTTTTTTTATAGAAAAAAACTCAATTCTGTCAGAAAAAAAAGAGAATATTAAATGGTTGGCGCCAATGGTTACTTGCGTGGCGGAAAGAAAATGAAATCAGATTACCAAAGATAATCAGATGGACGGTCAAGATCCAAAGTAACAGCATCAAAGTTATCTTACCCGGCAAATCCCCCGCCACATCACTAAATATAGTTATTTTTGGAAAAGAAATCTGGAATTGATTTAAAATAAATAAATTAAACAGCACATCAGATTTAGCAAAGAAGCGGAGAAAAAGATCTGAATCGTCGTCAAAAAACAAAAAGAAGGAAAAAAAGAAAACCCTAACGTTCGTTCGTTCACAGGTAAAAGCTTTGCTCTCACCGCGTCTTCTTCTTCTGAGAGTCCCCCCAAGTCACTCTTCGTTCTCATTTTCTACTCTATTGCAGATCTCGAGAGATGAAAGGTGGTGAAACCAAGGCTCAAGCGAAGAGCACCGACGAGAGGTTATATCTTCCTTCTAAATCGCACACACTCGCATGTCTCTTATCGTGAATCTGAAATCTCCGATTTTCAAAAAACAGATTGAAAACGAGAGGGAAGAAAGCGGGGAAGAAAGTGAAGGATCCAAACAAGCCAAAGAGGCCACCAAGTGCTTTCTTCGTCTTCCTGTAAGTCTCCGCAATCGATTTTCTCCTTAATTGATTATTTAACAGTGTTGTTGCTGATTATTGCTATCGATGAACGAATTAAGGGAGGGATTCCGGAAGGAGTTCAATGTAGCTAACCCTAACAACAAATCCGTCGGAGCTGTAAGTAGTAGTAGTAATCTGAGATCTATCTACAACCACTAACAAACTATATAGCAGCAGCATATATATGGTTCTTATTGAATATATATATGTGTAAAGGTTGGTAAAGCTGCTGGAGCCAAATGGAAATCCATGACTGCTGATGTGAGTTTTAAATACCTTTAGATCTGGTTACTACTCTCAATTGTTTTTGTTTTTAAAATTTTCAAAATCAAATGAAACAGGATAAAGCTCCTTATGTAGAAAAGGCTGAGACCAAAAAGACTGAATACGCCAAGACTATGCAAAAATACAACATGAAATTGGTATTTTCTTTTACTTTTTTTTTGTCATTTTCTTCTACTGTTGGACAACAAATGTAAAATCTCGATATTTTTTTTTATTTTTTTTGCAAGGCTAATGGAACGAGTACAGCTGGAGATGATGACTCTGACAAGTCCAAGTCTGAAGTCAACGATGAGAATGATGCTGCTAGTGATGAGGTTTGTTTCTTCTTCTACTACGATTTTAAAAAAAAAATCCCTCCATTCTCTTCTTCTTATACTATTGTTGAATTTTTTTCTTGATTTATGTTGTTACAGGAGGAAGATGATGATTAAGAGATGGATCAGCAGCTGTTTGTTTAATGGAGTATTTTCTCTTCCTATGTGTTAGCTCTACTAGTTTTAGGGAGAAGAATAGTTTTACTCTATTGCTATGTTTTCCCCTCTTTTATGTTGTTAACTGGGATTTAATTCACATCTCTTACTTCAACTCCTCATCATAACCTTGGATTTAGCTTTGAACTTTGTTTCTAGTTTTATGAGATATGGTATCACTGTGTTTGCTTCAAACTCTATCTTTCCTCTCTATCGATTGGTGAATAGTCGAATAGACTTTTCTACAAAGTTAGTTATCCTTTTGCGGGCTTACAGGTTGAATTTTTGGGTTTAAAGTAGGAAAGAAAGTTTGAAAAGCTCATCGAAAGTGTCAGTATAAAACTTTTAGAGAAGCTATCTACAACAACAAATCACATTCTGAGTTCTTTAAGATAATTAATTGTTTTGAAACAAATATTAATTCAAACAAAGAAATCAACATAGTGCTATGATTTTGAACTGCTCTGTTTGTTGAACTCCACAGCATTCAACAGTTCCTTAGCCGTAGAGGAGAAAGACTTTGCAGTATCTTCCATCTCTGTCGTCTTCATGCCGATTCCCTGCACAGATTACAAAACAGATATTAAGTCTCTGAAAAACAATCCAAGTTTATGCATATTTAGTTGAGTGAGTACCTGTAGCTTCTTCAGGTTGTCTTGAAGTTTGCTCTGAGCCATTTTGGCAGCACCCATTTCCTACACAACACCACCGCAATATAAAAAACCACCGAGCCAAGCTACATAAATTTATCTACTAGAGAAGCTTACCTCGGACGAAGCAAAACCGTACTTCTTCTTGATCTGGTCAACCGTGGCACCACTCTTCTCCTCATGTTTCTCTTCATTGGTCACAACACTCTTCTCATTATTCTTAGCCGTCATCTGCTTCAGCTTACCTTTGAAGCTCGTGAACTTACTCGCCAGCTTCTGTTTACTAATCCCTGACAATATCCCTTGTTCTTTAGGCTGCTCTTGCTGATGATCATCATCCTCGATGTCAATGTCATCTACAAGGAAAAAAAGATCAGAAAACATACACAAGAGACTCATTTACATCACTAAGGATATGTTAGACCTATTATTTACCTATGTCCAACTCTTCTTCATCGTCAACTCTAGTAACCACCGTACTGCTCTCTCTACTACTATGCTCAACGTTGTTGTTGTCGTTGTTCCAAGGGAAATTAGCTGTGGTGAAGATCTTAGAAATCTCCTCAATAGTTTCCTTGGTGCTTTCTGTTGTTTCTGTCTCAGCTGCACGCTTGGGTTTAGTCTTGAACACAGAACCAAACATACCCTGTTAACAATCCAACATGGATTATTAGTTATAACTCATTTGTGTGTTTATATATAGCTTTAGAGAGAGAGAAAAATGTTGCTTCTTCACCTTCTTTTCCTTTGGAGATGACGCAACCGCTGATGCAGCAATGGTTCCATCGTGAGAAACCGGGTTATCTTTCTTGTAAACTCTGCTCAAAGACTCCACTAGCCTAAATGTTTCCTTGTGAGGTAAGACTGAGCTGACAATAAGTTCGTTATCTCCATTCACCTGCATCAAGATAAAGATGATGATGATGATGATCAACTAAAATACTCACTACTAGTAACTTGCAGAGTGTGTGTTACCATGACAAGATCTCCATCACATGAGGCAGATATGGTAATCTCTGGTAATGAGTTTTGTTTTGGTGAAGAGTATGTGAAGCCTCTGATAGAGATTTGTTTTAGAAGAGAGAGTTCTGGCAAAGACCTGAAAACAATTCAAAAGCATCAGTGAGACCACCTTGAATATGAAGAAAGAAACAAAAAAAATACAAGAGAGATGTTTTCACCTTATCTCAACAGTTCCATCAGAGAAAACAAGTGTTAGACCAACAACACCAGAGGTGGTTCCATAGAAGGTAGAAGCTGAGCAAATAAATGGAGAACTAAACTTCTTCTTGTGAAGAACCTTCTTCACTCCCTGGACAACTTGAGACAATGAGTAGATGTATATAGCTTTCTCAGAACAAAGCAAAACCAAAGGCTGCCTTGTCGAAACATCCTCAACTATGCTCTCCCCATTTGCTGAAGAGTCTTGTTTTCCATCTGCATTTAATAGATTTTAATCCTTTTTACTACTTTTTAAAAGAGGTGAATATATATATATATATATATATATATATACCTAGAATCTGCATGAACAGAGCTTTGAATGGCTTTTTGGGCTTAATCATGTTGGTTCCAATCATGTTTCCTGTGTCACTATCCAAACCAAAAACAGACGAATCCCTCATAGCAACCACCAACACATTCTTCTCGAAGCCTTGCACACTGCAGCTCTCAAACTGCAAGGAGGTGATCCCTGGACAGATGTCGCTAGCAATGTGTTTTGTGTATAACACAGTTGCTTCCTCAATGTCAACCAGAGAAACATGTCCTTGATCTGATCCAACAACAAGATGCTTGGGGTTTTGGCTTTTCTGGATACAGGTTATGGAGCCAGTGAGCTTTATGTACTTAACACTATGAACAATATGGTTATTCCCTTTCTTTGAGCTTCCTAGCAACACAAAAAGAGTAATCAAATGTATGAGAAGACACAACAAACAACAAGAAAACAATAGTAAAAGAACAACTTTCTAACATTACCTTGGAAAGGGATGAAACTGTTTTCTGTCACGTATGGCTCAGGTTTGAACCTATAAAGACGAACCATTCCGTTCTGATCACCAGAGGCAAGAAGCCTTGCGTTGCTGTCGAAATGCAAAGCCATCAATGCAGCAGTATCACCCTGCTAAAATAAACAATCTTACAACATCAGAAGCAGAAAGTACAGAAGTGATCCAGACTAGTTACGTGTTAATATGTACGATTAACTATTTATTAACTATATATTAAATAGTTAATAAATAGTCTATGAAACTCTTTACCTGTTCTTTCAGGAACAAGAGAGGAATGAGAAAAGGACAGGACATGTCCCACACACCAATGGTTCCATCACTATGTCCAGTGATGTAAACATTCTTAACCTTTGTGAAACCAGGGAAGTAACCTTCCTTTGGAGATATCTGAGAAGGAAGAAACGGTACTGCACCAGCATCTCTCGCAAGCTGAGCATAATCCTCGTCAGAGAGGTTCAGCAGGTGGTGTGAAGGGTTTGTGAGGAACTTTCCTACTGTGACACCACCACCGCAAGAATCTGAAAACGGAAGCTTGACCAGACTCTCCTTAGGGAGAGAAGGAGGTGATTTTGATTGAGATTGGATTAGATACTTCTCGATCATGTGATCATCGTAAGCATACAAACGTCCAGACTTTCCAAGAACAAGCAGTAGAGAGTCCTGTTTACCATCAGCTACAATCATCTCCATGGTAAGACAAGTCTCAGAGACGTGAAGCCCCAGCTTAACCATCTTTACTTCGGTTTGGTCGTTGAGTAAAACCACCTGCAAGGAGTTTGAGGATGATCCGGTGGCGTAAACTCTGCTTGCTTTCCCTTCAGCGTAGACCCATTTTAGAGAAGCTATAGGTGTCTTCTCGGCTTTGTATCCGAGGTTCAGCTTGCAGACCGTGGAAGAAGTCTCTGTCGTGCTCCATATTAGAATGTCTCCGTTGCTGTATCCAACCGCTACTTTGCTTCCTGAAGGGCAAACCCAACAAGCACAGGTGGCTTTCTTTGCTTCCTGCTTTAACATAATACCGTTGCCTCCTGTTTTGAGAACCGGTTTGCTTTCTTTGATGTCCCATAACGTGATGAACCCGCTACTAAACACCAGTAGGATCCTTTTGGTTTCGGCTGTTGGCTGTGGTAGAATGCTCACAACTGAAGTATCATCAGTGGCTTCAACTGGTGAGCCTTAACACAGACAAGAAGATGTTTCAAGAATCCAAAGAGATATTTGTTTTTCTTTTTTTTGGTTTTTTGTTTTTACCATTTGATGCAAGATAAGGTATAGTGTAGTCCATTTGTATCACTTGATTAGAGTCTTGATCAATCTTCAACACTGATACATTACCAGAAGAGTCTCCGACATAACTGCAAGTTAAAAAAAAAAAAAACTTGCTCTCATTATCAAAGAAATCAAGAAACTATGTTAAGAAGATTGAGGATGAAAGCATACAAGTAAGGTGTATGTTGCACAACCCTGAGATATGTTATCTCGTCGTTGAAAACATGAACATGAGATAGAAACTTCTTCTCTAAGTCCCAAATCTGGAGTGAGTTTTAGATTTCAGACAAAATTAGCTCAAAATGGCTACTACTATAGTACTACTTGAGTGATTCAAGAAAATGTCTTACTTCAATCTGATTCTTGGAGTTCACATTGAGAAGAACTCCTTGGTTCTGAACAAACTAGAGAATCAAAAAAAATTTGTGTCAAGCTAGGTCATTGCAATAAAGGAGAGAAGAAGAAGATAATATAAGTGAGCAGCACCTCAAGAAACTTGCTTGTGGATGCTTCTTCTGACACTAGTAAAGCCTGAGTCTGATCTTTCCCAAACAACTTGATTCTACCATCCCTGATAATCAAAAACAATATGATGTCACAACAAAGTGAAACAACTTGAAAAGGAAAAAAACTTTCTTTACAGCTCTTTACTTGGTGGAGACTGCGAGGATCTTCTGAACCGGATCATAAGCAAACAAGTGAGCTGCTGATGGGATTCCATAGTGTAATACGATACGTGGCTCAACGTCATTAGCTCTTAATCCTTCTGATGAGCTTCCTCCAGGCTGCAACAATGGAGAGGAAAATGGTAAAAAATTTGAATGATTGTGTTCTGTTTTTTCTGGCTATAACTAAACCGGCTGGTTCGGTTGGGAGACACTAAACATATATCGGTTCGGTTCTTATTGTATGGATAAGTCAAAAAGTCAACAGATAGTTAGTAACTAGATTGGATACGCATTTAATTCGACTTTTCAAAAATTTAGGACACGAAACATGCGTGTCGACAAAAACATCTTACGTCATAAATGTTTTTTATTTTTTAATTAAAATATCGATTAACATCTGGGCTAACCACGAACCGACACGGAGTAACAGTCACGTTCACAAGTAGTATGATCTGTGTTACTAATCCGACACAAGGACGAACTTAATCGACATAAAGAAAATATATGTAATAATAACGGAGCCAAGGAAAATTCTATTTTTTTTAATAAGAAAAACAAAATATTATTCTAACAGTCGATCTAACATCGATTTCTGTATATTTTCAGAGTTTCGATTTTTTTCCTATCACACTGAATCTGAAAAGACCAATTAAAGAAGAAGAAGATGAACAGTTCGATAAAAAGAGACGAGTATGTCACCTTCTTCGCTGCTTTCTCGACCAGCTTCTTCACGAACATCTTTGTAAATGGATCGTACAGTGAACTAATTCAAAATCTATCGAAGGTGATCAAATGAAAATTAGGCAAAAGATCAAACTTGAAATGTACCAAAGAGATCGCAAATGATTCGTTTCGTTTCAATAATATATTGAGAGAGAAGAGGGGAAAGAAAGAGATGGAGAGAGAAGAGATGAGATGAGAGAATAGAGAAACAAGATGGGGAGGGAGTGTTGAGATTGAGAAGTAACGGTTCCTTCGACGGTTTTTTTATAGACGGCGAACCACAAAAATAAATATTCACAACAAACATATATGGAAACATATCAATACTACTATACCATTTGAAGTCAAAATTCCTATATATACGGGCGTGGTGTAGTTATATTAAAATACTTATTGAAGATAAATCAATTAAACTACAATAATTAAAATATATATACAATAATTGTGAAATCACTTACCATATTAGATTAATATACAATTGAAGATCTTGAAAAATTATCAATTTACTTGCATACTCAAGAAAATGTTTTAACTTTTCAGATCTAAATTTCTTTCATTTTTTGTCAGTTTCAACTTGAGATCTACCTTTCTATTATTATAAATTTGCAATATTATTAGAAACTAGATTTTGACCCGTATTTTCGGAAATATTTTTTGTTTTTAAATTTTATTTTGTAATCATAAATTTATCCCAAAAATATACTGGGTAGATTTTGGTTAGAGTAAATTTTCTATACCTTAACTAATTTTATTTATGTATATATAATATGTTTACATATTAAAAATTATACCCGAAGGTAACATACCTATCACAAAGATTAACTAATTACTTATAGTATAATATGTTAACCATTCGCATTTGGTACATACACCAAAAAAATATTTAATTTTCGTAATTGTCGACTTATAGAAAAGTGGAAGTTACAATAATATTTTATTAGTAAAAATAGTTACGGTTATATAATTTATGTTGTGCAATAAATACGTAGAATATAAATAATTAGACCAAACATTTATCAATTGTACCAAATAATTATCAATTGAACATGATCTTGTTTTAATAGAATAGATCCATGTATTATAGTCCATATAAAAGCATAATGAATGTTTGATAGCAACAAAAACTCTAACAGTCAGATATTATACAGTCATAAGCATTACATATTATACAGTCATAAGCATTACTACCACATTAACCTTAATCCATCCGATGGATTATATGTGGGACAATGTTCTTTAACAGGAACTCATTCCAGCACAACACAAGACTTCGAGGTTTTGTGTGCCAGTGTACTTCCCTCGGAGTAGAGTGAAAGATCAAATAGGCAAAGAATGAAAAAAAAAAAGCAAAAATATACTAACGGAGCCTAAATAAATCTAGTTTAGCAAAAAGAAAAATCTAGTTTAAACAGAACCATTTTTATATAATCTTGTAACAAAATTGTGGACACTGTTTCAATTTTTTTAAACTACCGTTACAACTTTTTAACAACAAAACTGGTTTGGTTTTATGAAAAATGAAGAAAAGAAACAAGAAACAAACATAAGTCGTGAACTACTTCAACCTTTGCTAAGCGGATCCTTCTCTAAACAATCTAATAAACTAATGATTTAATTCGTGAAAGAAAAGTTAAATAAATATGCAAGTAACCCAAGAAAATTGGTTTAATTAACATTTTTATATTTTTAGAAAAATATAAAATAATACATGTTAACATGACAAAACTGATTAATTCACGCATAAAACTTGTATGATAAAAAAACAACAGTGTAAGAAAAGAAAAAAGAGAGGAAGCTTTGAGTCATAGTGGTTCCAAAGAACGGTCTTCTTCAAAGACAAGTCAAAATGGTACACGTCGCAAACGCTAATCTCTTGAATAGGGTCTAGCTGAAGTTGGTGATCTAACTCCGTTACGTGATATCACGAGAGACGTCCGATCTTATGTCAGATGGACGGTGAGAGATTACACTGGCTTTTTCTATGAGAGCTCTGACCACCGACCAAAAATCTGGTGGATAAATAAAGAAAAACAAAACTTGGACATAAGTGCAATTATCATTTTTAATGCGATTCTTAGCGTATTAGGTTGGGTTATATATATATATATCAAATGCAACGATAAAAGTTGGACCCATCCTCAATATCTCATTCCTCGGATACGGTCTCTTTAACTTTTGTAGAGATTTATTTTTTTAATTTACTTATATGATTAGACTTTTTCTTAACTTTGTGAATCCACTTAAGTAAAGCCAACAAACTGGGTACAGTATATGAAACTAGAAAATGAAAAGTGATTTGGTTTTCCCTCGCAGCTTTCATATACCATCAATAGTGAGTGAGTCTGTGAGTGTATATATCTAACACATCGTTACTCGTTTATTCATCTGAAACCTCCATAACAACCACTTATCTCAATTATAATAAGCGCTCGCTGATTAACCTCTAGTCAATTCCAATACAATAATTCATAATATAATACAATCCAAATCATAATATATATACACAGTAACTCAATAAGGAAGAAATTATACAAATACCATTTTGGTGGTACCACAATTCAACTATACCACTAATAAAATGACATTTTCAAAATTACCACATTCTTTAATGGGTAAAAGACTAAACTACCCTCACTTTATCTTCAACAATCATCGATCTCCTCCCTTTCTTCATCGACCTTTTCTCCGTTCTCCGTTGATATCCATCGCCTCTGTCCAAATTCATCTTGCTTCCGTCGAAGAGATTCATCGTTGCTTCCGTCGAGACGTTACAGATCTAACCTAGCCTCCGTCAATATTCATAGATTCATCCGTCGACGGATTCTCTCTCTCACGCCGCCGCCGAGTGATTCCTTCAAAATGTCGACTCAAGATTCACAACTTATAGGTTTCTAATCTGTGTAATTTGTTGGTTTTGTTCTTTCTGCTGTGAAAAAATCAATGACTATTGGTTTAGACTTTTCATGCGAATGGTTCGATCTAAGAGAAACAGTTTCTGTGATGAACATTGATTTTTAGGATTTGCTTCGTTCTGTTATCCAAATGCAAATAAATTTGATTTGAACTTGTTATTTGAATAACTTGCTTCTTTCTGTTATCGAATTATAACCCCTTATAAATCCGTGTTTCATGATTTTGTTGTCCTATATCATACGTAAGACTGTTGTCAAAATACATGAACACTCTGCTTGTGTTGTTTTATTTTGCAGTTAGATAGCAGTGAGTTTTGCACAACCTTGACATTGTCTGCGAGGATTTATGGAGCTGGAACAGAACCACCAGACAGTCACAAAGTGATCGTCCAACATTCGAACATGGATTAAGTGAACATAACTCTAAAAAAATGAAGCTACAAGGGAGGGATGAAAAATTGAGAGAATTAGATAAAGATACAACCAATAAAGAAAAAAAAAAGAAAAAAAAGTGTTATAGAGCAATGTTTATAAACACTTGTAAATCCGATAAATTTTATAAACATTTATAAACATGATAATGTTATACCACAATGAGTGAGAGAACGCCCCTTTCATTGGAGAAATAAATAATCGACATAATCGTTTTCATGTTTACTTCCAGCTTTTGCAACAGCGATATCATGAGGACAAGGAAACTTCTAAACATCAAACACAAAACATGATGAGGTTTTAGGTTGAAATTTTATCTAACTTGACAAGGTTTTATAAGTTAATTCATTAATTTCTAAAAATTGACTTTTGATTTATAAGAATTTTAAAACTGGTTTATAAAATTCTATAAATGACTTATACAATGATTATAAACTAATAAAAACACTTAAAACTAATTTATAAAGGTTTATAGACTAATTTATAAGGGATTATAAAACTATTTATAAAGTTTGTAAACTGATATATACAGGTTTATAGACTAATTTATTAAGGTTTATAAACTAATTTATAAATTATAGATACTTATAGCACTTCATGATGATTTTTATAAACATTTATTAATGATTTTACACTTGTAAGCCATTTTATAAGTATTTATAAATGATTTAAAAACACTTATAAAATAATTTTAAACTAGTATACGTAATTTATAAATCTTTATAAATAACTTATTAATCCTCAATAGTCTTGAACATAATTATGTACTCTTATAAATGAGTTTGTATAAATAAATTCAAACTCCAGATTATTTAAAAAAATTTATAAAATTATTTATAAGCACTTACAAAATTATTTATAAGCACTTATACATTTTATAAACTCTTACATTTACAAGCTTTTATAAAATGATGTATCAAAAGGGAGTTGATGCTGAAGCCGAAAAGCCCGAGCAAAAGGTAGTTAGCTCAATTTATAACGACTTATAATATGATTTAACTGTTATTTTAAGTGACATAATACACCTATACACTCTGTAAAGCATTATAAAAGAATGAAATGATGCAAGAAATAATAAAAGGCTCAAAAACTATGAGATTGTAACTGTTATAACATCATATAAAATGATCAAAATCAAAGACAAGTTTTTATACAGCTCTTTGTAGCTGATATCTTCATGAATCATACTAAGAGAAGATCCCAGTTGAACATCAAATATGAAATCCCACTGAAGGGTTCCATTCTCCACATACATAACAAACTTCAATCATCATAACCTGAGTATAAGAAATATAGGGATCAAGGAAGGGATAAAAAAAATTCAACACAGGAAAAACTCAAAACAAGAAGGATCACCAAAAGACATATCAAAAAACGATAATATATAAGAACTACGTTCTTCACTGATAAAAATTTACAAGGTTTTATAAATCTGAGATTCGAAAACTTCATCGAGAAAAACTACGTCTCCTTCCCCAGAAACTTATTGATTTTGAGAAACAAAGCTAAGAGACGAAAAACTATCCGTTATACCTTTGTTTATGCGTTCGTGGGGAGAGATCTTCTTCTTCTGTTCGTTTGAGCTTGTATTTTTCGCCAAATCTCGTCGGACGTCAGCATCTTCAATCTAGCCGGAGAAATCATCGAGTCTAACCGGAGAAATTGCCGGAGCCGTCGAATCTCGCCGGAGAAATCGTCAGGATCGTTGATTCGCCAGAGAGAATCGTCGGAATCTCCAAATATCAAGTTTAATGTTTATGTTCTCCAAATCTCAAGGCTAAAGGTATAATGGTATTTTGACCATTAAAAATCTGGTAATATAGTTAGTTAGTGTATAATTGAAAAGTGATATAATAAAAATGGTATTACTGGCAATTCCCACTCAATAAGTTCCAAATAGTCCAATAGTAATAACTAATAACTTAACCATTTTTCTTTATTTTTCTGTGTGTTTATCATTTATGTGCTCATCAGTTGAAGAAAGAGTTCAGAAGTCGTTCCATAATCCTACAGTAGAACAACAATAATATGAAAGAAAATTATTGGCAAACACCAAGTCGTTCTGTACGAGTAAGTTAAATAATTCTCTATAATTTAATAACTAGAGTACTCATATATTGTTACATTTTGGTTGAACATTTCATGGCATAATAGAGCAAATGAGTCTCCTATTACAAGACCAAACCTTCGGCGAAACCCATATCAAATTCTAACCCATTTATTCAAGAGATAAGCCCAAAGAGGCTCGACGAAATCCAAGTTACAATTACCGGTCTAAGCCTGTTTTGAAGATCAATCTTGTAACCTTGGAAATTTGTTACATTTCTTGTAACCTTGTTAAATTTGTTACATTTTTGTAAAGATCAATCTTATTACCTATCATTTGCTGATATTTTTTTGTAGAATTTTATATGCTCCCACGTCATACCCTCATAATAGAAAGACAGAAAGGAAAAGATGTATGAATTTGGACTCTTAGGCGTTTATGTAAACAGTTTGGTCTCGTTATCTGACTTAGGCTCAGCACATGGAAACCTCTTTGTTATTATTCTTCTACCATAATGAATTTTTATAAAAATCATTTAAAGTTTTAAACACAAACACTGTCGGAAAAAAACGACGAGACTAATAAATGTATTTTTTTTTGTTTACTCGAATAACAAATGTTTCAGTAACTTTGTTTCTAGACCACTAAAGAAGATACATAACTCCACAAAAACATAGATTACCAAAACAATATATTAGTATTAACGATTGGTACTAATTAAAAACTTAAAAAGAATCAGTACAAAACAATGAATAATTAATTTTATAAAGTACAGATAATCAAATACATATATTATGTATAGTGATAAGATAAACGAGTTGTATTAGCGGGTTGCAGCAGTGTGGTCAATTAGGTAACAGTATATATACTTCCCATTGGACAATTCATAATGATCCCAATTCCAAACTTATGTTCCACCCTACTTTAGGTGAGGCATTGACTTGGAATGTAAATGTGAAGTAAATTCATCTGATAATTGACCTAGGTTGATATATATATATATATCTTGGGATTTAACGTTAGTTCCGGTGGCCACCGCATGTCGAACCCAAGACACTTTCTTTTTGACGCTTACCACTGGACCACCATGAAGTGGTTAGGTTGATATATTTTTAATGCGAAAAGATCACAGTATTAGTAGACCTGAGAAGAACTAGGTAAACGTTCCGACAAATACTATATTCACCGGACTCAATACGGCATGTGTCATGACCACGTATTCAAGTATTCGTTGACCAGTGCTCACATTTTGTTTTGAACAATAAAGACAAATATGTTCAAACGTTTCTGTTACTATTCAGGGATCAATTTCATTTTTTTTTGCAGGTAATAATTCTGATTAAATTTTATTAAATTCTCAAACCCTTAAGTGCCCGTGGAACATGGGCGGCGGACACCGACCATCTACGACTTCTCATGGTCAGATGACACGTTGGTGCGTGGCTCCTTAACTTAGTCCTGACTCTGACCCACCAATCGTTAGATTTCTTATTTCATTTATGTTTCTTCTTATGTTTGATTAGGATGATAGGGATTCCAAAAGACGGTGTAGCTAATACTCTATAGAGGATTGTTTTGGAAAAATATAATCTGGAATGTGTCAGAAAAAGTTACTAGATCGCGACTCAAGAATGTCAGTTAACTGGTCAGGAAAAGAGTAAACTAAAATGTTTTTATTTTCTCTAAATTTCTTCACAACTTCTTACTATAATACGAATTCGATTATTGACCAAAAAGTTAATCTAAAAGCAAAATTAAAATTTATAAATATTTCATGGATAAAAACGAGCTTGTGTATTATTATTATTAGTGTTGTAATCATGCAAACAAAGATATACAACTTGAAAAACTGGTAATCCCTTTTTCCAAAAAAAAAAAAGAAAAAACTTGAAAAACTGATAAACTCTCTAAGAAAATACTAGTAAACAATATAGTATATAAATATATAAACGATTTAATGGTAATATTTCATTTAGAAGTAATAAACTTCAAAAGTTCATTAGTTTTTAAAAAAGGAACTATAATTCAATCTCTTGAAAGAATATTAACCAACAAAAATAAAACTAAACAACATTAATCTGTTAATTGCATAAAAATATAGTAAGAATATTTACAACCATAAATCTGTTATTATCAGCAATATAACTAGCCGTTAACTTAAGTATACACATTAACTGTCGACATCTAATTTTGGAAACTATATAACCCTTTGATTCTAATACTTTCCTTTAAATCATCTATATTATTAAAGTTGTAGTACAAAATGGAGATGTTTGGATACAAGGATAGGATTCTTAATGATATATGTTTGGAAGCAAGTATAACTTTCACTTAAGTTATTAATCAAAAAATCGTGGCCCATTAAACTGCAAAACAATATGTTTAAACTATCCTTAATTATATGTCAAAAAATCGTGGCCGTCAAGTATAACTATATCTTTCACCTTCAAATATAACCACACCTCACCGTGTTAAAAAAAACATGGGTACGGTTACAATACGATTAATATATTTTAATTTCACTAATATATGAATGAAACTGTTTCTACCTTAACATTTTATTCGTGGCCGATCAGGATGGATCTATATTATTAAAATTGAAGTACATTTTAGATTTGTTTGGAAACAAGAATAGCACTATACTTCTATACTGTTTGTAAACATAGATAGCATTTTAAAAAAAAAAAAAAAATTATATTATTAAAACTGAAGTACATCTATTTTATTAAAACTCAAGTACAAAATCGAAGTATTTGGAGATTTGAATATGACTATTAAAAAAATTTAGAGTGTTTGGAAACATGGATTGTAGTCTTTTAAAAGAAAAAATAATTTTGTTTTCAGCAAAAAAAAAAATTAATTTTGTTTGGAAAGAAGGATAGTAATATTAAGCAAAAAAGTAATGGACTTGTGTTATTAAGCCCATTATAAAAAAATATTGTCAATATATATAAGAAAAATACAATTCAAAACCCAATTTGAAATACCAACTCAAATTATGGTTTTTATATTTCATATTAAGTTTTAAAAATATAATATATGTAATTATTTATATGATGGTACGTATAAAATACTATTAATTATATGATTATTTATATGATGGTACATATAAAATATAATTAATTATATGATGACAATATACAATATATAATAATGACTAAGATGGGTGTTCGGGTACCCATACGGGTTTGGTTCTCATCGGTTTGTGTTTCGAGTTTTCGGGGTCAAAGATTTCAGCCCTATTAGGATTTTCTAAATTTTGGTTTGAGTTCGATTTGGATCTTTGCGGGTTTGGTTCGAGTTTGGATAATCCATATAAATTATTTTTAAATAAGATAGATATATTTTAAATTTCTCAAAGTCTATAAATAAAATAATATATTACCTATAAATTTGAATAACATATGTAAGAATACTAAGCTTAACATATTAATTGGCTTGATTTAAAATTTTGGATACGGAATAAATAACTATTTGAAGTATTTTTGGTGATTTGAGTATACTTTAACTATTTCAGATATTTACTTTTGACTATCTATATATATTTTCATGTATTTAAACCAATTTAAGAGTATCATTCTTAATGTTTTATATATGTTAAATCAAAAATAATTAATATATTTAAGTATATAAATCTATTTTTAGATAAATTTGGATACCCGAATACTTCGATTCGGATCAGATTCAGTTCTCTAAATAACAAAACGTTGAAAATTTTGAATATTTAAGGGAAATCAATTTATGTTCGGGTTTGGTATTATATGTTCGGATCAATATCAATCATGTTTCTCGGATTCATTTTGCCAAACTCTAATAATTACATGAAAAACAAATATTAATATATTTTTCAAAATATACATCTGCGCAGGCGTGCGGATCAAAGTCTATAATCATTTATTTTAATAACAAGCCAAATAAATATGTTGATTGGAGAGAGAATAAAACAAATTGAGAGAAAAACATAGTTTACCAAAAACACTATATGTGTCAAATTTATTATAAAGAAATTTTTACTAAGATAAATACATTCAATAATTACAAACAAATAATATATTTCATATTAGCGAAAAATAATGCCCGCGCTTTCGAAGCGCGGGTCAAAATCTAGTTTTGCTCTTATAATGTTACCGTTTGATATACAAATGATCGTCTTACTAGCATACGAATCATGTTACCGTTTTTCTTAAATATTCTTAGTAGTTTTTTTGTTCATAAGGCATTAATATCGAAAATTTAATACGATAAACCTACCCTTTTTTTTTTGTCTTTTTCGTGCCTTTACCTTTCCTAAGAAAGAACTGACTCTTCTCCCTTCCTCTGTTTTCTTCATTCACACAGAGAGATAAAGCAAAGAAAAGACTAAAACTTTGAGAAAAGAGATGATGGACTGGGACAATCAGCAGCAACCCAACAACAACCACAACTCTTCAAATCTTCAAGGGATCGATGTTAACGGAGGCTCAAGCTCAGGAGGAATGTACGTGAAGGTGATGACCGACGAGCAGCTTGAAACTCTGAGGAAACAGATTGCTATCTACGCCACCATCTGTGAACGTCTCGTTGAGATGCACAAAACCCTCACTACTCAGCAAGATCTTGCAGGTTCGTACTAGAATTCAAGAATAGGTTTAGTAGCCTACCTTTGAAACCCTCTAACCGAGCTAGAGTATTTTACCTTGCTTGATGCTAGTTCTTAGTTTTTATGTAATTCAACTTCAACAACTCTGTTTTAAAAACAGGAGGGAGAATGGGAGGTCTATATGCAGACCCAACGTTTGGTCACAAGATGACAGGTAGGCAGAGGTGGACTCCTACGCCACTCCAGCTTCAGACTCTGGAGCGTATATTCGACCAAGGGATAGGGACACCGAGCAAGCAAAAGATCAAAGACATAACCGAAGAGCTTAGCCAACACGGTCAGATCGCTGAGCAGAACGTGTACAATTGGTTTCAGAACAGGCGCGCTCGGTCCAAGAGGAAGCAGCCTGGCGGTTCTTCTAAAAACAACAATGGTGAGTCTGAGGTGGAGACTGAAACCGAGACGTTGAATGAGAAGAGGAAGATGCCAGAGAGTCTTCTTGTTCTTCCTGATGGAAACAACAACAATGGCATTGGGACAACAAGTGCTACTAGTCCTAGGCCTGAAGATCTTTGCTTCCAGAGCCCTGAGATGAGCTCTGATCTTCACTTGCTAGGAGTCCTATCAAACCCAAGTAAGGTTCCCTTAGTAAAATGCAAAAAAGACAAAACAGCACTTGTGACTTGTGTCTGAACAATAATCAGAGAGTTTAATGTGTTTTGTAGGGGATGAGGATCTTGTTGGAAAGATGGGATTGTCTGAAAGCTACAACCTTTATGATCATGTTGAAGATTATGGCATGTAGGGGTTGATTAATACAAGCTGAGGGAGTAGTCAGTCTTAAGCAGTTTTAGACTCTTTTTAATTATTTGTTTTCTGGGTGTTTTAATCAAAGCTTGTGATGCATTACTTTAATGTTTTTTTACTGAATTTAGAGTGATTCCTATCTCTTTTTAACTATAATAATATTTTTTAAAAAAACTGATTCAGTTTTTACAGTTTCTTTTCTCTACCACAATCTCTAATCCCAAGAGGTGTACTTTAATTTAGTTTAAGACATGCTTACCTAAGCAAAGCTTTGTAATTGACATTATGTATAAGTGACCATAAGGAAAAAAACGACAAGGCGTCGTTATATTCCAAGTAACAACGACAGGTCGTTTTCTGTATTGAAGGTTTTCGTTGAAACGGCATACAGTCTGCAAAGCTTCGACCTTTTTTTTTTTTTTTTTTAAATCTCGTCTTCTGCTCTTCACCGGTTCAGATTTGACCCTTTTCACTCCACTTTTTAAGATTTGGGCTTTCGCTCGTCAGCTCATCGGTAAATGTGTGTCTCGAGATCATTGTTTGTGTGGAGAATTATAAATGTTGAAATGGGGTTATAATGCACGCATGTTGCTCGACTGAAAGCCGCAGAGACATTTCTCTTGCTGCTTGAATTGAGTGAGAGACTCAAAAGTCTGAATCTTTTTTGCTTTGGGTAGGAACAAACGAATGGTGAGGTCGTCTCTATCGGATAAGAGATACACTTACATACACCAAAGTGAAAGTGAGCCAACTAGAGGAGCCATTGACATCCACCATGTGATCATCAAGGGAAGCCTTGTTACTGGTCATTCCCGTCTTAGGTGGCTTGCTTTCTTCCTTGTGGGTTTGGCTTTTATCATGTTCTTTCTTCTTGGAAAGGTAACGATTCGTTTAGGATATGTTTGTTTGTTATTTAGATATGAATTTTTGATCAATCACATGTCATTATTATAGAACTATATGTTAATACATGATGAGTTTGGTGTTTTGATTCTCTAAAGCCATATGTTGTTAATGCATTACGAGTTTTTTGTATAAATCACGTGTCTTAGTTTGGATTTGTTTTGTTGATGTTTCATCTGTATTTTCTTCAAACGTGTATCTGAAAGGGGGTAACTCACATGAAACAGGACAATCCAGTTAGGGATCTTTCTTGGAGCTGCCTTTTAAGTGGTTTCTTTGTTATGATACAGAGTCGGAAGTTTGTCAAGAAAGGTGAGAAGGACTTTGTTACACGGTTTAAAGTTTCACCAAATGATATTAGTCTTGAACATCTTTAAACTGATTCTTCTCTTGCTTGAGCTGTTCAGAATCTGTTATAATCATGGCAACCTTGGGGATCCAACTTGAAACTCAATATTTAAGGTCCGGTTTCTCCATTTAGTTAGTATTTATTTTCCGCACTCCATGATGATGATGACTTAATGCTTTGAACTACAACAATATTAATGGCCTATGAGAGAGGGTGGTATTAATTATTATTATCATCTGTGCTATTACCAATTATTCAAGTACTTAAATTGTTACGTGTTTCTGCTCTGCAGTGGAAAAACTGTCACCAGGTTTATCCCTATTGGCAAGATTTTGAAGCCTGTGCTGGTCGAATGCGTCACCCCTGTTACATGTTACTGGAGTCTCTCCTTGTTTCTGCGTGGCGAAGAAGAGCTTACATTGGTGTTTAAGGTAATGCAAACAGTTTTGTTCCAGTACATTGTGAGAGAAAGTTTTACAACATCTAGAATAATCACGAGCTACCAATGGTTCAATCTTATTATACTGTTTCTTTTTGCCATTGATTCTAAGTTCAGTTTCCTCTATGTACAGGAACTGCGTCCGTCATTGAAGATGTTGGTTCCCATATGGAAGGCACTGTGTGCTGTTACTGGCACAGAACAAAGCAAAATGATGACTGAAGAAGAACATGTTGTAGCTGGTTAAGCATTTATATATACATGTGAAATATTTACTGCCAATACAAGCAGAGAAACATGGGGTACGATTTACAGTGTGACTAAGAGTAGCAAATGGAAAAAAGGTAGTTATTTACTGAGTCTATAGCATCAAAGGTTTGCTACAGGTGCAACTTTTTAGCTTTTAGCTTCATCTAAGCGTGACTTAGCACGATCAAGTGTGATTTCTCTGCGTTCGAACCCATGCCACGGTTGTCTTGGTTCGAGCTTTGCTATCTGTTTGTGTAATGCTTTCAAATTGACTAGAGGAACTGTCGTTGGTCGCCCATGAGCACACTGTACACATAAGAAATGGGTTAATTTCATTAGAATAAAAGATGAATCATTTTGGTAAAATTTCATGTTTTACTTACCTGGAAACACAGTGAGGTCTGCTTCAGTCCTTCGATGATTAAAGAGCACTCCGAGGGTAACAGAGAATCTCCGAACATTATTGCACCTTAGCAGTTGTAGAAAGAGACGGTTAGTAGTGAAACTAAGTGCGGAACGGTAGTCACTAACTCATCCGTGATCATACAAAACAATTATACAGAGATCAGGAATATACCTCTACATGCTTTGGAGTTCAGAACTCGAAGAACAGATGGAGGAATTGTTGATGATCCGTCAGTATCAGCAAGCTGGTTTGGTAAAAGTTGAGTAAGAATCTTAAAGTAAGCTGTGTGCTTATACTTGATTCTGAAAGTACCTGCTGAAGAAACTCTAATAGATCAATATCTGATAGATTAACACCCAGAATGCATGGGACCTACAAGTGGTGTAAACAAAGTGATCATTCAAGTGACCCATATAGAATCCCAAAGAGAATTAGAATAAAAAAGGGAAATGAAAGAGCTAGACTAGGCTGTCTAACCGCATTAAGTGTGATTGGAGCTGGCTTCCGTTTAATGATGCTCATGCTCCTGTAGAGAAGGAAAGCATTAATTATGGTGCGGCAATCTAACACACACAAATGCATATGCTGATGGGACAGCAAGAGAAAATTTACTTCTTAAAGGACGTTGACCCTTCTGCATTAATGCTGCAGATCCAACCCCAGTCTCTTATCTGGTCTGAATAACTCTGGAGTAACTGATAACCCATCTCTGGCAGGACCTTTAATGTCAAGAATAAAGATTATTGATGCATCATCAATAAACTGAGGCAGAGAAGACTACTCTGAACTATAAATTCAGCGGATGATGATGTTATCTAATATAGTGTTCAAACATACCAACTCTTGGTCTGCACTCAAATGGGTGACTGTTCTTGCTTCCCCAGCCAGGACCTAGTAATTTCAACTTTTTTGTCAGTTGATAGAAGCACAATAGTATCCAAACTGTGAAACACTAGAAAAGTAGTTACATGAGCTTGAGGTTCCAAGAAGCTCTTACCTTTTTACGCAGCTCTTCTAAGCGAATTCTTTCATCGGCAGCATGCTGTAAAATATGACACCCTCAGATTAAATTGTTGCAAGACATTTTTTAAGAGTAATAGTTTCAACAGCTTAGGTTGTCCTAGTTTGAAGATAATCCTAAACAATATTCAGATATAGTGTCTAGACTCGTGGGATAAATAAAAAACAGATAATATATGATGAACCTGATCAACGATGGCAACTGTTCCACAAGCAACAATTGGGATATATTTTTTATCCACCTGTTGTAGAACCTTAGCATCCTCAAGGGACTGTCTATTTATAGATTCAGGAACCAAGGACTCATCGGATCGCAGGTGCAAAAATCCTGAACATATATCAAGTACACTATCTTGATCATGAAGCACGTGTGATTCCTTGGCAACCTGGCACAAAAAAATATGTTATGGATACTCAGTTGTTTTCAATTATTCAGTCTATTAAGTAAAAAAAGAAACATTATAATTTGCTTTACCTGAGGGGAGGGACAGTTATGGCGCCACTTCGTTGTGGATTTAACTGGATCCAGATTTTCCTCTGAGCTGAAGTCTGTGACATAGTTAACTACTCAACATGTAAGAGGTGAGAAAAAAAGGAAACGTCGTGAAGACTTCCATATACCAAATTTGTCAAAGAACACGATCTGATCGATACACAGACATGGAAGATACAAAAAGTGCCTTGGAGATGATTTAACCTACCAAAGAGACACACAGATCATTTAAGATTAATAGTTACCTTCGTCTCCATCCTCATCTCGGGTCTCTGAGTGCACAATACTGCAACCAGCAGATGCTTTCAAGTCTGAGGCCGAACTCATTCTTTTTCCTGGTTCTTGTAGGTGGTCATATGACACATCATCAAGAATGCTGTCGTTAAGATGCATGTGAGATGTATTGCAGGGTTGTGTCAAGCACTCCAAATCATCAGGTTCTGCAGAAAGTTATACCACATTAATTTATTTTCCACCATATTTCGAAAACGAAAACAACAGTAGCAACACAATAACATCTGAAAAAGAAAAAAGAACAGTAGTAAGAACCTGATGGTTCAGAGTTCTTCGATTTTGTGTCTGCTTTACAACTTAAACTGACAAACCTCTTTTTCTCTTGATAAAATGGAGGAGCAGAGCGGCTTCTTCTTGACCTTCGTTTAGCAACATTTTTCTTTGACCCATACCTATAACTAAATTTGTCCTTCCCGATACTATGTTGTTCAATACCCACATTATCTGCATTCCCCCACAATGACTGGAAAATCTTTTCACCAGACTCGGTGCAATTTCGAATATCTGCGAAAGAATCTGTGCTGGTTTTCCGGCAATCGATTTGAGGTATGGCCTCATGATCAAATTTGACGTTGTTAGCTTCACTGAAAAAATATCCAGGGTCAGGCATCCTTCCCACGTTCAAACTCCCTTCAAGAATTTGACAACCTTTTTGGTAATCAGACTCCCACTCGGCCGTAGAAGAAGATGTGGAGAACACTGTCGAGCACTCAGAACTCAAACGGTAACTACCAGGACCAGACCTCCCGACATTGGCTGAGGAAAAGTACCTTTTCTTGACAAAGTTGTCTTCATAAGAACGAAATTCCGTAATATCTACGGGGTTGATGTTAAAGTCTTCTCCAATTCCAACACTTGGATTGTCTAAGGAATGTTGTGGATTAAACCAATCAGTATCCTGCCATGAACTCCCTAGGGAACAAACAGGAGTCCTGGTCATTCCATGAAATTCAAGTGTGTCAGAAAGAACATCACAGTAAGGACCACCTTCTTCGGTCTCTACGACATGAATCAGTGAATTCCTTCGTTTGTCATCAAGTTTCATGCCTGATTCAGACCATTCACCATGAGATAGTTTAGGCTCATGAAGGGCTAGGCTTTCTCTTGAGGAGCAACCCCGCAAAAGATGCTTTCCAATGTAATTGCTGGCATCTAACTCGTCGTCAACTTCTTCAAACTGAAAATTTAAAACCTCTGTATCTTCTATAAAATCTTTGTAGACATTGAGAGGTTTGCTAGTTTGGCATCTTGTTAGAAACTGTTTGCTGCACTTAGCGCCAGAAACCAAGCTTGTTCCTAGGAGGTCAGTGACTTGTGGAAAGTCTTCATTCTTTTGCATATCGACGTCACATGGCTGTCGAAGAGAAGAAGTCAGACCGTCAAATTCAGCTACAGTGTTTTGCTCTTTAAGATTCCGATCTTTCACTTCAAGTTCATATTTTGGAGACCATTTCTCCTTTCCTAAATAACCATCATCTCTTCTAAAGTCACCAGACGGGGACAAGAGAAAACTACAAGGTGTCTGATCATTACTTCTCTTGCGCTTCTTTTTTGTAGGTTCCATAGTTTCTGGCCACTCTGCATCCAGAAAATGAAGCATTGGTAAGGGCTGCCTGAAAATATATATGTGGGGCGAACAATAGATGCTATCCCGTTCCACAAAGTAAGAACTAATGTCATATAAACTTTGGGTACCTTCTTGAAGTCTATCCATGTCATCAATCAGGTCTTGTCTATCACCTTTTGCCAGCAGATCAGCTCCCCCATCACAAATTTCTAAGAAAAAAAACAGTAAGAAAGGGTTTAAAAGGACCAGAAATATAAGGGTTACTATCAGAGCTTAACAAAAGCGTAGCGTACCAAGACCCTCATCTTTCTTCCACTTGGCTAGAATGATTCTTTCTATGAAGGCAAGTATAGGTTCCCAGTTCTGCCACAGATTGAGATACAGGCAGTCATTAAAATGTACAAAAGTCTAATTAAGTTTAGATCACAAGAGAAATTTAATACCTTGAACTCGACGTTTGTCTTTGATGGTTCAAATGAGAATTCATAAAGATGACGTGGACATGTTATGCACAATATGTAACCAGGACAGGGTTGAAGTCTGCTACGTCGTCCTGTTTGTAGCCCATCTGTAGGCTTCCAGTCATCCGCAGAATCAAAACTAGCAGCGAAGTTGTTCAGCAGCTTGTGTATGGGACCTTTGCTTATGAATCTTGAATTAATATCTGTCACCGTGAAGGCAATACAACCTTATACAGAAACTTCCTAACCAAAACCGCAAAAGATAGTTGATGTATAGTCACATATAAAAGAATGCAGATATAAGGATACATATGTACTGCAAAGCCTGCAAGGAATATACCACAATAATAGAGAAAGGTGAGGCTCAAGGTTAACAATCTGACAAACAAGAGTAATAAATAGTTTTGGAGCCCATAAGTGGAGAAAGTAACTTACCTTGAAACTATCTCGAGGACCAGATATATACCCAGAGACATTCAACATGCCATCTGCAACGTCTACTTTACAAAGAGAGTTTAAAGCTTCGGTCCCTGCATCTCTCATCAGTAGCGAAAATGCTGAAGCAGAAGGATTGGCTTGGAGAAGCTCTTCATCACTGTAACAAGTAAACTATCAGAAGGGCTGGGCTCATAAGGATCTCAAAACAAAAGCAGGAACCCACCTCTCGATATCAAGAACACTGAAGGAAACATTGGAGTGCACAAGCGCAATCCGGAACACACACTTTGTTATAGATTCCAACACTTTCTTGGGGCTTCCGTTGCAAAAAAAAAGAAAAAAGAAAAACTCTGTTTTAGACAGAGACAGATAAAAACCCATGGACGTCTTTCGCAGAACTTCAGACAAGGCGAAGATGAACCTGGATCGCATATATTGTTGTCTCACTGGTTGATTGTAAAACAGATCTCGGACAGTTACTGCATCAACCAGGTCAACATCAGAAGTAAATCATGCCATTGGCCCCTTGCCAATGTAAACAAACAAAAATAATCAGATGCAAGCATGAAAGAAAAAGGCAATGGTGACAAAAGACACATTACCAGTCGTGCCAGAGCCTTTTCTATCATCGTCAATTTCTAGATGCAGACACTTGGATCCCTGAAAAACAGTTTAGAACTATAAACAACGTCATACACATTAAGCAAAGAGTGTCGAATTGCATCACATACCTTCATAACCTTCCGATAACCATTAGGTCTCCCAACAGCTTTAGTCGTGATTTCAAGCAACGAGATATCTGATATGGAAGCCAAGGCCTCTCCTCGGAATCCAAAACTATCACTGGCTGTCTCCACATTTGTGAAGTCGTTAAACTTCGACGTAGCTGTTTCATCACATCGCTCATGATAAGTTTCTCAACTAACAAATAGCTTTTACCAATCCATTAGTATCAAAGTGAGATAAGAGCTTTACCATATCTTTCTCCCAACAAAACCAAATCATCTCTGGAAACGCCTGATCCTGAAAAAAAAAAATATCAAAAATTAAGATTCAATCATTTGCAAAAAGGTCGAGATAATCATTTTAGAGCTATTATACTCACCATCATCGACAACCTTAACAGAGCATGTAACAACACCCACGAAGATAGACACCTGGAGACATAAGAGTTTCGATCAATCAGTACAATAACAAACAAGTTTCCAGAATTAGAAGATAGAAAATCGATTCGATTTCGGTTAACCTTGGTGGCACCAGCGTCGAGACTGTTGAAGACGAGCTCCTCCACGACTCTCGCCATGTCGAACATGATGATTCCGGAGCGCATCGAGTGACGAACACCTTCCGGCAAGGGCTTGATCGTCTTCATCTCCGAATCATCCGACTGCAACACCGAAGAACGACACCCTAAACTTCAAAAGCGATCTCTCTCTCTCTCGCACCGTCTCTCGCTCAGTCACTCTTAACGGGAATGGGTTCCATCAACTGTGGAAACTGGAGGGAAAATCGAGAAATTGGGGTTTTAGGGTTTTCTAAACGACAGCGTTTTGTGTTTATTTATAAATGTGTGAATATTTACTTCTTTCAGGTTTTAACTTTTGTTTTAATTCCTTTTAAACCCCATGGAAAGACAACCTTCTAAATCTAACCCTGGTGCTAAATCAAATCGTAGTGCTGAGGGTTGGTCGGTTTATATAAAGCCACCAGATTAGACCACCGACGACTCTCTCCAATTTTTATTCCAAAAAAAAAACAAATAATCACATTAATTAATACGGATCTGCAAAAAGTCAATTAACAAAACTATTTTCACATTTTAACATGGAAACTACCAAACATATAATTTAATAATACTATAATACTTGTAACAAACCAGAATTCTTATCAGAAGAAATGAATTTGAATATAAATATTATAAAATGACAAATGATAATGTTGATACAGAAAAATCAATTATGTTGATATTTTCTCTATTCAATGTTTGATGATATATGTATTTGGTCAGACAGTGATCTAATAATAACGATGTAATAGTTCCATAAGAAAAAAAAGATGTAATAGTTCCATTAGTTTTCTCGTTTAAAATGATTTCATTAACCTTTTTGGGGGTCTAATGAGGATGAAATGGCACGGCAAGTGGCTGGTGAAGTTGACTATCTCCGCCAAACTAGTAGGGTATAAATGATCATAGATCCATCGGATTAAGTTTTAATAGAATAGATACCACCGATTATTTCAAACTAAATATTAGATAGCCCACTTTGCTTTAATATTCATCCACCATAATTTCTCTATCACGTCAATGATATGGTACCTACTTACGTTTCAATAAGTTTCACAGTTCAGTTTTTTAAGATATGATCTTGTTTGACAGTTCAAAAATATTTTTTTTAGCTTTGATCATCTCTTTTATAAAGGAAATATATTGTGAATTATATTAATATTATTTCCAACTGCAGTGTAACGATTTTAACATTTTTTCTAACACATCATATAATATTAAACGAATGAAATATAATCTGAGATTTTTTATTATATGTACACAAATTCGTGTCCATTGTCATGTTTCTCAATTGATGGTCCTCCTTCTATATCATCTTGTGTGGTTTAAACTTTGTGCATTTGTTTAGAAAAATTAGTAGAAATCTTAGATGACAGCCTACTAAAAATCATATAAAAATCGAATATTCTTTTATTTTTAAAATAGTGTAATATTTACGAGCCACGTTGGCTCACATTATTCTTCCAAAAGAAATTATTTGATTAAGAGTTCAAAATGTAGGGAAAATAAAATAAACTAGGATGCCAGAAAAAAAAAAAGGAGTAACTCCGTGAAGAAAGAAAGAAAAAAATGACGGCCGTTATTATGGTTAGACGGAAGAATGTCAGACTCTCCGACCAGTTGGTTATTTCTTTCTTCTGGGGTTCTTGTCAATGTCATGTAATGTAAGAGAGATAACTGTAAAAAAAAAGAAAAAAAAACTTAATTGATAATTATACATGGAAAAATAAAAATAAAAAAGAGAGAGAGAGAGAGAGTGATTTTGTAGGGTTTACATATAAAACTGAAATATTGGAACAATCTCCTCTTCTCTTCTCCATTGCCATTTATCTCCTTCATTCCCTCTGCAAACCCTAATTTTCTTTCCTCTGTTTTCTTTTCCTAAGAAACTGGAAACAATAAAGATAACTTCAAAAGCTGTGGCAATTCACCTTTTGTACGAAACCGCAGAGGTAAAAATCAGGTTGCTTGGCACATACTCTGTTTTCTTATATCTCGTTTTGATTTATGATTCTTGATGCTTCATTGCTTCCCTAATTCCTTTTAATTAACCACCTTGTGATCGAGTAATTTAGCTGCTTAATTATGCTGTTAACGATGAGAATTGGTGAGATTTAAGGAGATGCAAATTTGAATTAAAAAAAGAGGATCGATTTATGTTCTGTCTTGACGATTAATCGATCTTTAAGGAAAAATGATAACTTTTTATTTTTAATATTTTGAAGAATCAGCTAATGATGATGATACGGATTGTATGTGCTCTGATCTCATTTCATAATTCGGATTCAGATCCATTTTAATCTGATTTACAGACACTAAACTCGTGTTCTTGTCTGATTGTCTCTCCGATTTGTGTTTTTTTTTTGTTTATAGCTGATTAAAAATGGAGATGAGTCAGCTCGATTCCGATTTGCGTCTCCCTCCTAGAAAACGATTACTTGCTGGTTACATGAAACTAAACGGCATCGGATCTTCTTCTTCCTCCTCGACGCCTCCTTCGCCTGCTTTCCCTTCTTCTTCCTCAACTTCGAACTCAATCGGATCGTCATCCTCCTCTGCTTCGACCTCTCGTTTCCACAGCGTCCAGAATCAGTCACCTGAAGAGCACGTGGAGGCTGCGAGATCCGCTGCTGCTTCAGCCCTTAAAGCTGCAAAGGCGGCTAGGGCATTGGCTAACGAGAAGGCCTTGATCTCCTCAAAGGCGATTGCTGCAGCCAAGAGGGCGTTAGAACTTGTTGATTCTTTCCCTAAAGAAGCAATGGCTGATTGCAAGGAGAAGAAACATGTCTCCCTAGACCACTTGTCTTCAAAGGGAGAGCTAAGAAGGTACGAGGAAACAGAGGATTTAGCGCGTAGGCTGCAGCTAGCTATCGACAGAAGGTACCCTAAAGTCTTGCGAATTCGCGAGGAGAATGATGGTCAAATAAATAAGAAGCAGAAGATGAACAAGACCGTAGTCGATTCAGACAGCTCGTATGACGGGTTAGAATCATACAGAACGTTGAAACATCCTGAAGTGGATTCGATACCGACACCAGGGAAGGAGAAAGCAGAGGAACAGAGAAGAGGGAGAGTGAAGCTAAAGAAGTTTCCTTTGAGCATTTGCAACTCTACCGATCAAGAAAACGGTATCTCCTGCATGTCTCCAGAATGTGTGAAGCAAAACAAAGCCATACGGTCATAGTGAGTTTTGTATGCAGAAGAAAAGACTTTTTTTTTAATTCAAGTTTTGCCATTTTCAGTAGAAGAGAAGAATCACATTTGTTGTTTATTCATATATGAATTGTATTTGCAATTACTGTGTTGTAGAATAAGGTTTGGTGGTATTTTGGATTCATAGACGAAGGACGAATGTAATGAAGTTGATGTACTTTTTTTTCTTTGTTGAATATTATTCTTTACGTTTCAAATGAAATGTCATTTAACTTTCTAACACACTATTGAAATAGTTAAATGTTTACTTTTGCTCTTATGCAATTATTTAAATTATCTCGTTTATTATTTTTAATTTAATTATAAGTAAAAATGATATATTAATGTAAAAATGTATTAATATCATAAAATAACATTATAATTTTATTTTACAACAGTAATTAATTTGAAACTGAGGGCGTATATTTTATTGAGTTTTACCCATTTTTCCTTGTGCTTCGGAAACAATACTCAGCTGGGTACCCAAGAGAAGAAAAAAACACAGAAAATAAGTTAAGTTACAAAGAAAAAGGAGCATATTTTTGTGGATTCATTGACTGGATACAGAGTGCCACGTGTAGATCCACGTGCTGTTATGGAACGTGTGAGACAGTCAGGCGCATCATGAGAGATCGATATACATACAAATCTGGGAAGAACGGAAACAAAAAAGCTCAGTCATGCATGGCACATGTGGTCTGAAAGTTAAAAACATCTGGCCATGTCGCTTTTAGATTTACCAATAATAAGTCATCTTTCTTTCAGTTTGTACTTTATGGGTTTAACTACAAAATTTTAGTTTCACCACTTAGGGTGTTCTTTTTTTTACTTCTAAAAGTATTTCTTAGACGAGAAAAAGTAGGTACTGAATGATATGAGCATTTTGTTCAACATACAGTAATTTTATTACTTCAATAGATACGTTGACAATGACATTTTTAAAATGGGACTTATATTTTGTATGGACCATTGATTTACATGTGTGTCCCCTATATAAACTACTTGAGTACATAAAAGAATTCAAAAAGTAAATGCCGCCGACAAAAACAGTAAAACAGTATAGATTACAAGTAGCCATCTGAGTGTAGAGAAGATCAATTGTGTTTACTTTAGTTTCTATACGTTTTTTTCTGGAACAGTTTCTATACGTTTATAGAATGAATTATCATTAACTAAAAATCACATGTTTACATATATTGCATAATTTTTTTTTTACAATTGACTGTGTTTTCAGTTTTGCATAACCATACGTCTTTAATCATCTCATTAATGGATTCAACATAAGATGAAACATCTTTGTTAGTCAATTTAATCATTCACTACAACGCATTTTCTTTTTAAGCAACAAATGAAGTCGATGTTTAACCAATAATCATATCCATAGCTCCAAAAAAAAAGAACAATTAAACAAAAAAATAACGAAATTGTTCAAAAAGAAAACATGTATGAGAAAAAAAAAGAAGAAGGTGGGAGTTTCCTTTCACCCTTTGATGTGCAAGTTTCTCATTTGAGATTCTACATTATCTGCATTTTTGTTCAGTGTACTTACTACATTCATCCACGGATGTTCCAAGCACTGCTGAGCAGTAGGTCGTTTCTCTGGCGCAAACTCAAGAATAGGACTCAGAAACTCTGCAAACTCCTTTGCTTCTGCTTCCGGAAGCTTGTACTTATCCACCAGTAAACGATCTAGCGGCCAATACTTCAACCGCCGTATCCTCTTCAAATCTCCATGTCTGTCAAAGTAGTCTTTAGACTTCGCTCCACCAACAGCAATCTGCTCAACCAAACCAAACCAAGTCAAGAACCGAGCAAAAAGAAACATAAAAAACCAAACACAAAAAGCAAACCTTTCTAGGCATTTTTCCTAAGAGTTCCATCATAAGAGCAAGGTGATCCTCGTCTTCTCCATAACCATTCCCTTCTTTAGGAGCAAACATCATATCCCCAGTGACAAGCTCGAAAGCCGTACAACCAAAAGACCACATATCAACAGAGAAAGAGTATCCAGACTTCAGTATCACTTCAGGAGCTCTGTACTGTCTCGTCTGTATCTCCTCAGCAAACTGTTTATCACCCCAACAAGCGTTACCGAAGTCAACCACTTTGCATCTCATATCAATCCCATCAAGACTCCTCTCCTCCGTCTTCGACGATGCTTCTCCACCAACCATCGAGACTCTTCTCTCCGATATCTTAGCAACCGCTCTTTTAGCTCTCCTCTTCAACTTCTTCTCAATCAGATTCATCGTGGAAGAACCACCGCCACCGTTTGCGTTCCCCTCAGGCTTTTCTAGCAACGGAGTCAACCCGGATCTAACCGGATCTTTAGCAGGGTCAATGGTGGAGCAGAGAAGAATGTTCTCAGGTTTTAAATCAGAGTGGATCATACCGAGCTCGCGGTGCAAGTAATCCAAACCGGTGAGTATGCATCTGCAAATCTCCCTGACTTTATCCATCTTCAGACCTTTGTAACGGTTGTATCTGATCAAACGGAGCAAGCTGTCGCCGAGAAACTCGAGCACCATGCACAGATGCTGCCCGTTGGGGCCGGCGTGCTTGAAATGGTCGATGAGACGGACGACGCATTTGGTGTTTTGGACATCTCCGTCGGCTGCAGCTGAGAGGAACTCGATTTCGTGAAGTGCGGCTTGTGCAAATTGCTGTGCGCTCTTCTGAATCTTCAAAGCAACGTAGCTCTGCACACAAAAAAAAACAGAGAGAGACGCATCAACACATACATACAAAGCAAAAACATTGTATAAAGGAAGAGTCTTTTGATCTCAGGTGAGACTAAAGAGACAAGGATGAATAAAGGTTTGATCTTTTACTAATTTTCATGGGAATCAAAAACAGAGAGAGAAGAAGCGTACAGAGGAGAGAGTATCGTAGGCAAGCCAGACGGTGGAGAATTGACCCCAACCAAGCTTTCTCTGAGCGATGTAACGTCCACCGGAGAAAGGGTCTCCAATCCTGACGGCGTGGTATCCACCTTTACGGTAAGAATCGAAGCCTTCTTCTTCACCTTCTGATCCAGACGAGGATGAACACGACATATCTCTGTCTGAAAATTCAACTTTTGTCCGATTTGGATCGTCAAAATTGGATCTTTTTGCGAAAAGAGCTTTCCTTTCTTACAAGGGAGAGAGAGAGAGAGGAAAGACAAAAGAGAGAAATGGGCACTAAGATCGCGTGTGACCCTCTCTCCACTTTTTGCTCTGTTCTCCCGATTTAAACTTTTGGGCTAATTCTCTGTTTTGCCCCTTCATGATGGAGGAGGAGTTGTTAAGCAAAGAGGAGTTAATTACTTTGGTCAGATGTTATTTGTCTTCCTTAGACCGGTTTTCTCCCAATAATTTTAAAGAACCGGTCACCTAAGCAACTGGTTCGAGCAGCAGTTGGTACTTGGTTGTCATAATATTTTGGAATGGTCCAAACTCTCAAAGGTTGATCATTGAGATTGATGTTTCTGATACGATCTTTTCTACTAGAGTCTGCGATACAGTAATAGATCATCATCGATTCACAGTCTAAACTTCATACATGAGAACAGAGTGTGGACTATTAAGCTAAAGGAACCACCTTTATATTTTACTAACCGATCCAGATTCTATAGCCACAACAACAAAACATTTTCGTTCCTTTCAAAAACGATCAAAGCGACAACATTCAATAACAAACTGAATCTCTAATGATTATTGCAATGCTTTGGACTTGGAGTTCGACCATCCATTGAAACAAAGTAAGAAAACAGAGTAAAAACAGAGTAATCTGACATTCATGTTTATTAGAGAAAACGAAAAGACCATTTCGAATCACTCCAAATCCTGAACAATCTTGATCCCCATGGAGTTAGCAGTACCAATAATCGATTTGCAGATCGACTCCAAAGGCATATACTGACAGAACGGATCCGTCTGCTTCACCTTCGCGATCTCGTACACGTGCCTCACCGACAGCGTCGTCACCGTCAAATGCCCCGGACGCGTGCTCCCTTTGTCAACCCCCGCCGCTTTCTTGATGTACCACGACACCGACGGAGACTTGACGGTGAACTCGAACGAGTTGTCCTTGTACGCCGTTATCTTCACGGCCATCGGAGTGTCCGGTTTGTACTTCTGCGTCCTGGCGTTGAAGTCCTTGCAGAACGCCATCAGGTTCAGCCTGTACTGACCTAGCGCCGGACCTACGGGTGGGGCTGGTCGTGCTCCTCCGGCTGGGACGGTCAGCTTGATCGTCGCCGCTACAGCTCGCCGTGTCGCGATGTCTTTCGCAGCCGCCGCCATTGTTTTGATCGTGAAATGCCTCCTCGTTCTTCTTCCCAGGGTTTTACAAGGTGTAGATATGGGCCGATATGGGCCTTAACTTGGACTCACTGATCTTATACTATTAAAACTTAAATTCAGTCGTTTTACATGAATGGGAAAATGATTTTTCCAGCCATGGTTTGCATTGATCGGTCAGTGACAATGACATCGCATGAATCTTGCGTTATTAAGATGGATATACAGAGAGCCGTGCTCAGAAAATTTTACAAATAAAACATACTCCCTCTGTTTCTTAAAGAGTGTCGTTGTGACATTTTTCATACAGATTAAGAAAGTTGTTGAAATATATGTAAGTTGTAATTAACTATACCTCTTTAACCAATAGTATTTTAGATAAATAAATTTATAAAATTAATGCAGTTTGCAATTAATTTTCAGCTGAAAGTTAGTATAATTTACATTAGAATTGTAAAGTGACACTCTTCGTGTAACAAGAAAATAAGTTCAGAGTGACACTTATTATGAAACAGAAGGAGTATGTTTATAATCTCTTACTATATTGTTTTGCAGTTAAATAGCACAAAAGTATTTTTTATAAAATTTTGATAGAAAATACTACCCAAAAAAACCTCTTGTTATTATTTTTATGTTTAACTTATGAAAAGTTGTAATACACAAAATATTATCTTTAATAGAAATAATATCTATTAATTTTCAATCACAAAGCTTATTTTAAAAATTTATGATAAATAATAATATATAAATGATACTAATAGTAATCTATTCAGAAAACATTTGTTTTTATTGTAACATTTCACAAATCTACGAAAAATATTCAGAAGAAATAAAAATTCAAATATTTCTAAAATTTATCTTAGTTTTAAAATTAAGTTGTAATTGTAAGAAAAAAGAATTCTTTAAAATGTAAGTAGTAATCTATGTTCAAGTTAGAAGAGGTTAGCAAAGATGTTTTATCATTTAAAACAAAATAATACTCTTATAAATATCCCTATAAGCATAAAGATAATGCCTTAAGCCAAAGCTTTATATTTTCTTTACTAAGCAACAAGTAACAAACAAACATGAGGCATCTACTTCCGCAGAGTCCTAAAGGAGCAAAGCTTAGCTACCATTCCATTATCGTTTTGATATTGGATTCAAAGGATAAAAGCTATTTCGTTGTATTGGTCCTTGTACATAGCATAAAGAAACACATACTTAGAACAAAACATACATAAAACCACTTTCAGTTCACGTTGGGAGAGACTATATATAATGCTTGGGTTCCCGGCAAAAATGTGAAACAACATACATAAAATGTCATGTGAAATTTAAACACACGCACACTACCTATTGTGTAACTAAACCTTATGGATTTGGGATGTCTCGACACTCTAGGTGTCCGTGTATCAATGAGTCTAGTCCGTATAGGGACCGCGGTTAGGTTTGATATTTATTTTATTTTGGTTGGAACGAATGTTTTTGGAACTAGGAAAATATTTTAATTTAGAGTGGAAGAAGTAGTATTTACGTCACAAAATAACAAATAAAGTACTGAGGAATAATATGATAAAAGCAAGAAGTAGAACCTTTAATCACTCCAAATCCTGAACAATCTTGATTTCCATGGAGTTTACAGTACCAATGATAGATTTACAAATTGACTCCAATGGCATATACTTACAAAACAATCCGTCTGCTTCACTTTCGCTATCTCATACATGTGTCTCACAGAAAGCGTTGTTACCGTCAAGTGCCCCGGACGTGCGCTCCCTTTATCAACCCCAGCCGCTTTCTTGATGTACCACGACACAGAAGGAGACTTAACGGTGAACTCGAACGAGTTGTCTTTGTACGCCGTTATCTTCACGGCCATCGGAGTGTCTGGTTTGTACTTTTGTGTCCTGGCGTTGAAGTCCTTGTAGAATGCCATCAGGTTCAGCCTGTACCAGTGGCGGAGATAGATGTAAAAGGGGTGGGGCAATTGCCCACCATAGTTTTCGAAATTTCAGTGTATTTTTTTCAATTTTTAAATAAATGCTCCTATTAATATATTGATAAATTATATGTAATACTCCGGATCAAAGTAACTTCTAAATTCACCACTGGCCTGTACTGTCCTAGCGCCAGACCTACAGGCGCAACTGGCTTTGCTGCTCCAGCTGGGACAGTCAGCTTGATCGTTGCCGCTACAGCTCGCCGTGCCACAATGTCCTTCGCAGCCGTGGCCATTGTTTGGATTGTGAATAACTTCTTCCAGGGTTCGAGTGTTTTTATTAGACATATCTTAGGTAGAAAGGTGTATCTTGAACAGTAGATATATTTTAGATAGCAAAATTGTATCTTGGAGAGTAGATATTATGGACCGCTAATCGTGAAACCCGTTAAGTTTGCGAAGCCCAAACCAAATAATATACAGTAATATAAATACTATTTTGAAAATTAAATATTTAAGATATGTCATAAGATTTATATAATTTCCTTTTAGTTAAGTTTAATTCCTGTGTATACAACGATTTTATAATTTGTTATAACAATACAATAATATACAAATCATAGTACATTCTGATTCGCTTATCTTATATACAATCCAACCACGCAATTAACAAACAAGTGTATGGTTACAAATTGAAGGATTTAGAAGACTTAAATTCTGCTTTTACATAGTGAGAAATGATTTCCACTCATTTTCTTCTATAAACAACGTCATGGCTTGGCTATTGCACTGATCGTTTGTGGACCATAATGTTGACATTAATGTTTTCAGGACCAAAAGTCAATACAAGTGTGCGCACCCACAATGACATAAAATTTGCGTTATAAACATGGACACATAGAGTACACGTAACAAATATATGATGCATGACTTTGACTCCTTGAATAACTCTTTCGAGTCTCAAGTTGGTTTTATGGGCTTTTAGATTTTTGTCAACCTTTCCTACTTCGACAAAGTGTCCAAAAGGAGCAAAGCTTAGCTACAATTCCTCTTATCATTTTGATATGGAATTCAAAAGATAAAATATACTCGCTGTAGTAGTCCTTGTTCATGGACATAACGATACATAGACTTTGAACAAAACATATATAAAATGCAATGTAAAATTTAAACACACGCACACTAGCTTATGTGTAAACTGAAACCATCGAATGTTTTAAAAACTAGTAAATAATATGAAGTTGAGAACTAGTATTTTCATGACAAAAAATAAATAAATAAAGTACTAAAATAATATTAAAAGGATAACATATATAGCATCTCTACGTGTGTGATAACAAACAACACACAATTATAAGGAGGTATAATCCAAAACTATTAAGTTCAAAAAAAAAAAATCCAAAACTATGGATTATTGATGCTCCTATCTCCATAATTGTTGGTTTCCTTTTTTTCTGTGTGCTGCGAATGTCTTCTTGTTTTAATTATTTGGATTTATTAACTCGGTTTGCTTTTTCACTTTTGTGGTTCTATACAAGACATTAAGAGTCAAAACACACGAATTTACGCAAAGATTATTATTCCCTTCCTCCTAGGCGTACATTTCATTTCAAACTTGTTATTATTCTCGTAGGTTCCATCCATCTTCCGTATAGCCTACAAGACCCAGTGGTGGTGAATCTTATGATCTTTCAGCTTACAACTTTTTTTGTAGGATGAAATTTCTAAGTTATTTCATAGAAGTAGAACTTCGGTTTCTTTTACCGAGTATTATTTGAACCAACGCAAACAAAAATTGTAATAACATTTCTAATTAGCACCATTTTCTAGAAACACAAAAGCTTTCTATACACGTGGACGATGTTTCCTGCCGTTCATGTTATAATGTAAAATATTACTACCTTTGACGACACGTACATCCATTTCAAAGATTCTGAAACTGGATTTTGTACCATTATCAAGATCCCACCTACATGATCTAGACAAAAAAAATCCAAAAGTTATATTGCAAATCTAAACCAAAACTCTTTCAGGAAACAAAATCACTCAAAGTAACTAACTTTTAACTAAACTAAAAATGATATCTCCAATCGAGCGACTAAAAACTAAATAATACGTTGCCAATATTCAGTCATTTCTTTAATCCTTTTTTTCTGTAAAAGTTCTTTAATCCAAAGTTACAGCTGCATTTTCGAATATTGGAGATAAATGGTAAAAGAAAACTAGGTAATGTTGCATGAACTTTGAAATTTTGTATTTTAGAGTTTTTTTTGTGTGAAGTATTATTCTTCAGACTAAAAATATTACAGGTTAATAATTCTAGATACCAAAGAAGATTATGGATGGAAGAACTAAAATTCGTCCCGTCTTCCAGATTTCGAATTAGCTATAAACGATTCCAGTTTTTCTGAAACTTCAATCTTTTGCCTTTTTGTTTTGGAGAGAAAGGAAAGGAATTGAAAATAGAGAAAAATAAAAATGATGATTAAGTAAACAAAAGAGTCTAACCGAAGTAGGTTTAGGTAATAAAGTGATTTATACTTACATTGCTTTTAATTATGAGTTCGTCAAACTAATCCTATAAAGAGTGCTGAGTGCCCACACCTACCGAACTTTTTTTATGCTTAGTTTCTTAGTAACATAAGACAATTTGATTCTTATTATATAATTAAGGGAGTGATTTGGTATGTGATTACGATAATTCCAAATCAAAATTTTCTATTTGGATCTACATAGCCGCATGCTTCAACTAGCATTGGATGTTTTAGATATTTTTGTCCATTTTGTAATTTTTATTTGATAGCAAGTTATTTATTTACCGTTTTGTAAAATAACATTCTTTTACAGAACCATGAATTATTTTTTTCAATTTCTTAATCAAGAAATAATGTCAATCAAATTTTCTAGATAAGAACGTCAATTTCAAAAGTTTTAATAATATACTAAAATAAACTAATAGTTTTTCTAACAAAGGAAAAATCAAGGGAAAATATGTTTGGCTTTATGAATACTTCAATCTCGTTTTTTAAATTTCGTAAAGTACTTTTCACTTTTTCTTATTCATACAAACCTTTTCAGCCGATATTGCGTGGATTTTTTAAAATAAGTATTTTATATATCCTCTAATTATATGCAATTGGGTAGGCATATGTATTATGTATATAAGTAAGATGTGTATGTGTTTCTCTATTATTATTACCTAACCAGTTCAGATTCTTCTTTCCTCTATAAGCAACACCAAGTTCTTCTATATATTATCTTCACATTTTCTCTCTCTCTCTTTCTCTCTTCAAACATCAAACAACATGACTCGCTCCTCTAGATTCCTCGGATCAGCGACGGCGCCGCCACCGCCGGAGGAAATCCTCGCCGCGGAAACCGACATGGTCGTGATCCTCTCAGCTCTCCTCTGCGCTCTCATATGCGTAGCCGGCTTAGCCGCCATAGCTCGCTGCGCCTGGCTCCGCCGTCTCACCGGCGTTAACTCCGCCGCCGTCGGTGAATCTCCGCCGCCGCCGAGCAAAGGTCTCAAGAAAAAAGCGCTCCAGTCTCTCCCTAAGTCCACCTTCGTCGCCGCAGACTCGCCGGGCTCCTCCACCGGAGGAGACGGAGACTCGACCACCGAGTGCGCCATATGCTTGACGGAGTTTACCGACGGAGAAGAGATCAGAATACTGCCGCTATGCAGCCACGCCTTCCACGTGGCGTGCATAGACAAATGGTTGACTTCTCGGTCGTCTTGTCCTTCTTGCCGCCGGGTTTTGGTTCCGGTGAAGTGTGATCGGTGTGGACACCACGCTTCCACGGCGGAGTCTCAGGTTAAAGACCAGCGTTCTCCTCATCGCCAAGATCGTTCACAGTTCACTCCCGTCATTATTCCTGCTTTTCTTCCGTAAAAAGTTCACTTTATTTTATATAATTAAGCGAAATATAATCGGCATGATTAGAGAAAAGTAAAGTATTCATTAACTATGAATTAGGGAACTTTTAGTTTACTTTGAATTTGTATCTGTTCTTCTTTGTAAGACTGTAACACTGTCCTGAACCTGAATCAATCAGATGGAGTTTTATGTTCGATATGTTAATTTTTTTTCTATATTCTCTCACAATTCACTTAAAATATGTTTTTTATTTATAAATTATAGTAGAATATGATTTAATTGATTGGACAACATGCGCACTGAGAGAGAGAGCCATGTGAACTCGTTTATGAGCTAAACCCAAAAAAGGAATAAATACTCGATTAAAAAGTTGCAAACTGGAAAGTATACATTTTCCTCAATTTCCTTGTACTTTTTGTGAAATATTTATCAAGTAAATGATTGGTCGTTTATCTTTTATACTCCGACAGTCTACATTAGCTGATAATTAGTTTCAGTTAACAATGTTGAAAGAAAATTTAACGGCATAAGTAATACTAATAAACTACTAGCAATTAGTGTAAGATACACAATGTAGTGATTTTCATAGTTTAGTTATATGAAGATTATTTATATGCAAATTAGCTAAATGATTTATGATGAAAATGTGTGTGGTGTATTCAAAAGTCTTCCTTATTTTCAGTCATAAGTCAAAGAAAGCGTGTATTGTCTCATGACTCTCATTATCGTTTACCCGCAAATAAGGAGTGACGCACTCTCATTCAATCCGGGTGGGCAGAGAAATTGATAGTTGTTTTTTTTTCTTTATGCCAATGACCAAAAAAAAAGAAATTGATAGTCATCTTTTTTTTTTTGTTGATGACCATAAATATACAGAGTTAAATATTTTCTTTTTACATACTTACCGTGTGCATGCCATATATTCCAGAAAAAAATATAGCGTGTCTATAAAAAGAATGTAATGTAATACTTTTCATTTGGTTAAGAAAATATTCTGAACATGCATCATAAAAATAAAATTAATTCAATAAACTCATTAGTTTTCTTGAAAATATGTAGTTTTATAGAAACGTTTAAAAATTTTATTTTTGTAAAACGATATTTTTTCAATACTTTTATTTCTGTGGAATGGAATTAATAAAGTAATTTTAATTAAAATCAGCCGTAACATAAATATATTACTCTTAAATTTAGAGTTACAAGAACAAACAAGAATCAATTGGCTCAGAATACTAAATAAATGTAGAAATTAGAAAATTGTGCCTAAAACAATAAATTTTTGTGTATATATGAAGTACAATTTCTCAACACACAAAGAATAAATGGTTTTTATTTTTCACTTTCTCCAGAAAAACACAACTTTGTGACGTTGAAATAGTATCTAACGATCTAGGAATTGACCACATAAACATAACTTACAATGTATTTTATTAGTATTTCTTTGGAAGTCCTACGAAGTTGTGTGTATTTATCTATTATTTTTGAAAACAGTATATTTAGCAAAATATCACAGAAATACTCCACATGAAACAAACATTAATTTTATTAGGTCTCTTTCACCATTCTAGCAATTCAAATTTTTCCTTAAATCATTTTATGGATTCATGCATTATTATTAGCGGATTTACAGAAAATTTTAGCTATTTTGATTGCAACTTCATGATGATGATAAACTAATGCAACAAATGATCTAGCAACTATCTCAAAATATCTACAAAATAGTGAAATCCGACTTTTTCTTGGGTTCACCCCCTAGGGTGAACCTCACCAACCAATAGGAAGTTGTCATTTTAAATCTAGTATTTTTTAATTAAGGAAACAAAATAATTTGCCAAATTATGTTATGCTTTTAAAATAAATAAAAAGATTAAATAAATAAAAATAACAATAGTTCTAAAAAATATTATTTTTAAAAAATATTTATTTATAAGATTTAGAGTTTAGTGTTTAAGATTTATAGTTTAGAATTTATCCAAATGTTTATTGTTTTTCCAAGGGTTAGAGTTTACCCAAGGGTTTAGGGTTTACCCAAGGGTTTAGGGTTTAGGATTAGAATTTAGGGTTTAGTGTTTTGTTGACAACATGTTTAGTGTTTTTCCAAGGGTTTAGGGTTTACCCAAGAGTTTAGGGTTTAGGATTAGAGTTTAGGGTTTAGTATTAGAGTTTAGGGTTTAGTTGACAACATTATTTTTTTTAATTCGTTTTTATATATTATTTTTATTTATTTTTAAATTTTATTTTGAAAAGATAATATAATTTGACAAGTTATTTGTTTCCTTATTTAAAAGATACTAAATCTAAAATGACAATTTTCTATTGGTTGGTGAACCTTTAGGTTCACCCTAGGGAGTGAACCCAAGAATAACTCGTGAAATCCTCAACATAAAACAAACATAAATTGCTTAATTTTGTTAGGTCTAATTCACCACTATATAGCAACTCAACCTTTTCTCCTAACATTCTAATTTTGTTAGGCCCTTTTCACCATTATAGTAATTCAATTATTTTGGGTTAACTTTATATTTATAGATTCACATATTTGTCTTCGGAGAAATAGCTAAACTAACATTATCATGTTTTGCTACTGTGAATAGTAAAGTGATAAAAAGGTAAAAAGTGGAGAAAGAGGAATGAGTATTTGAAGCAAAACGATAAACGCACCACCCAACTTATAGACACTAGAAACGCATGACAAGCCCAAGTATCATCCACCTTTCAGTTTCACTCAATGGAATCTTATACCTTATCTTTTCCTTTCTTTTTCTCCAAGTGTTTATTATATAACAACCAAGAGGCAAAAACAGTGAAACAAGATTTCGGCCAACACCTTTTCATCATTTAACTTTCGCTTTTTAGGCTTTTTTGTCATCTTCAACCTTAATCTTATCCAACTTTTACCATTTTCTAGTTGAGGACCGAACGTATTCACATTCTTCGATACTCATCCTTAAATAAATAGGCGATCCGTTTATTAGTTTCAGTTTGATGCAGGCACTAGGTTTCCGTTGAATGCATTACATGTTTTGGATCCTGTTCTATAAAGTCCAAACAATTGCCATGGCCAAAAACAAATGAGAACACTGAATTAAAAGTAAACGAATACAAGTTTTTATTTGGTTTTGTCAGCTGCAAACTCACGTAGTCCCTCGCACAAAGTCATTTAGTTTTTAGCGTATGATGTGTTCTGGTGTAAAGTGAAGTTTTGCTTTCACGAATATTTTCATCTAGATGGAAATGATTTCACGAATATATAAATCCAATCAGCTAATAAATTAAGATGAATAAAAGAAAGTTCAGATAGAAAGGATGGTCCCAGGTTTAAAGTATATTAAGAAAATAAGTATATATTTACATTTTAAAACTAAAATTGTTTCATTATAAATTTATAAGTACTTTCCTCCTAACTATCTTTTGCCCTCATAGTCAAAAAGAGATACATTTCAAAGATTCACTTATTCATTTCTTAAATGACTTTAATCTTTCTTCCCTAACCATTTCCTACATCTTTTCATCGTTCACATTATATATATCCCTTTCAATTTACTATTCCACCTTCACTTTTCACCAGCCCCATTATGGCAAACTCTGTACCAAATTTAGTAAATAACTTTTCAAAATTGTAAGTTTTCACCATCCTACTCTGCTTTCATAATTAAAATATACAGTTAAGTTTGGAGTAGATGTTCGTTATCAAGTTGGAAATGAACCAAAATTTTAAACGATTTATTTGTATGATGTTGAGCATAATTAGTTTCATACAATTTTTTTTCTAAGAGGATACAAAATAAACTAGACTGCAAGGAAAATTGTTATGTACACGTGGCCTTCTATATATATTTATATCCATCTACATGTACATAACAATTTTTCAGATATAGTAAATAAAAGTTACTTACCAGATATAGTCATTTTTTCAGAAAGAAAAAGTAAACTTCAAATCATGGAAAGGAGAAGATAACAACGATGAAGTATGATTGCGAATCTGCAACTTTTGGTGGTATGCTCGAATCTATGAAAATATATTTTATAAGGTCTTAGATGGGTTAGCACATTGTTTTGTATATCGTGTTACTTTTCTTTTGTCACAGGAATAAAGAATGTGCCGGTGTTGATGAACAAAGAGCATGACGAGGATCCAAAAAAAGCATGGCGAGTAGGAACTGTTTAATGGGACCTTTGTAGTAATGTCTTGGGATCAAATTAAGAGACATATCTAGACCTAATAATTTCATATTAATAGCAAATGCTTTCAAATAGGAGATAAAACTTGAAGCATTAACCTGAAACCATCAGTATAAATACATGGATAAATGAATTACATCATATTTTACTTCCCTATGTTTCAAAAAAATCAACAAAAAAAAAACTACTATTATGTTTTGTATATTATTTCAAAACGATAGCTTGGCATACACGGATCAAAGGTTAGGCATCGTCTCCCTTCTCCCCTCGCTAATTAGGGTTTTGTCTCCTTAATTTCTTCTTTCCCTTTACCTTCTCAGATACCCTAATCAAACCTAAACGGGAAATACTGGACTCATTTGAACTACAAATTCGCTTATTTGAAAAATAAAATTTGGATACTCCATGTTTATTGTTTTCTAATAATATTAATAATTTGTTTTATGTCAAGATAAAATTTAGACTATGGCCCGATCTAGCCCGACAAAAACTATGCATGGGCCTGATTTTCTTTTCACATCAAGGGATCATCCAAGACAAAAGAGAATAAATATTGTGGTTTCTAATGATGAGAAAGCTTTGCTGCATTCATCAGTGCACATGTGAAAATCAATCACATGAATGAAAGACTCTCGTGACGACAAAACAAGTAAAGAAGTTTGCATTATTACAACGAAGTATTTATTAAGCAATCTACAAAGTCTCTAGACAAGACCACGTTCTCTCATGTCATGTTTTTTCCTCTTATTAATATCAGAAAACCATCACATCACATCCCCTATCAATACACACACACAAGCTTTTGGATCCAAGTGTCTCTCGTCTCAAAACCAAAGAAACAAAACCAGAGACGATATATAGACTGAACATAAAGGTGATTCGGTTCTGTTTTGTAACATGCTATGTCTATACGAGTACCAGTGCCGGCTTAGTATACCGGGCGGCCAGTGCGACCGCCCTAGGGCCCACTCCAATTTCTAATTTTTTTTTTATCAACATATGTATATTAAAATTAAATTTAAATAGTGTTATAAAATATAATAATATATAACATACTAATTAAAAACAAAGAAAAACATATGAATTTTTACTTTTGTTTTAAGAATAAATTTTATAATAATTAAAATACTAAAGATTAATACTAATAGGGTCCAAAATTTTTGTTTTTGCCCAAGGGCCTACGTGGATGTTGAGCCGGCCCTGTATACGACATGAATAAAACAATGTTATGCACAATTATACATGTGAACAGTAAATACATTTATAAGCAGTTCTAGACGATCTCCATGCGGTTCTGTTTTCTCTTGTTGGACTTGGGGAAGAAACACATCTGAACCCAACTCTTCTTAGGCTTAACCACTAGAGATTTATCGTTCCTCATCTACACAAGATCATTCATATACTGAACAACGGCCTGAGGACCCTTTTCAGCTACATCACGAGGAGAACTTGTAACGGATTCTCCTGAGCACAAAACACACGCAGCTTCGAAAGCATCCTGAACGACTCCGGAAGAACACGGATCTGGTTATTGCTTATATCAAGCTCTTCGAGCATCTCAAGGTTCCCTATCGATCTCGGCAGCGACACCATATCAGCGAAGTTGTTTCCAACGTTCAGCTTCACAAGCGTTGTGACAAAACACAAACTCTCTGGCACAGACTCGAGCTCGTTGAAACTCGCATCCACCTCTCTGAGGTTAGCTAAAGAAGACATCGTGGTCGGTAACTGCCTGATGTTATTGTAACGGACAGACAAGATCTCTAGCGTGGTGATCTTCCCAATAGCTTCAGGAAGAGCCTTGAGTTTGTTGTAATCCGCACGGACTTCTTTAAGAGAAGAACATCCACCGATGGAGTAAGGGAACTCTTCGATCTCGTTCGTTTCAACGTCGAGCTTCTTTAAACTCACGAGAGAGCCGATGGACTCAGGGAGAACATGGAGGTTGTTGCAGCTCAAATCAAGCTCCTCGAGTTGCGACAACCTGCTGAACGATGAAGGCAGAGATGATAACTGGTTGCCACTTAGGTTGAGGTAAACCAAGTTCAACAAATCTCCTATAGACTCAGGGAGATGGCTGATTCTGTTGGAATTCAAATCTAGCTTTGTCAGGGAAGAGAGTCTTCCTATGGTGTTTGGTAATACAACAATGTGATTCTCAGACAGATCAAGAGATGTTAGACTTGATAACTTGCGTATAGAATCTGGAAGCCACTCCACTTGTTCAGTTAGCTTGTTCTGTAGATTTAGGACTTGTGTAGCTTTCTTGGATGATGCCTCGAACAAACTAGCAAGTTTGATTAAACTTAGCTTCTCTCCATCATTGCCTATACATAACAAAACGATTCATACAAGAAGCTTAGTGGCTTTTCTTCTCTGTTTATTGCTTCGAAACAGAACAAGACCTTTCTTCATTTCTTGCAGCACGGTGAAAAGCTCGCCAGGAACGTCGGAGGGTTTCTTCTGGTTAGCAATGGCTTCTAACCAAGCTTGATCTTCTTTCTCCACGTTGAGTATCAGTGACGTGGCAGCTTCGACTTCGTCGAGTTTTGGTCTCGGTGGTAAAGATCTGTGAAGTCTCATTATTTCTTCAACCACTTGATCTGTCGAGTCCAAACGCTTATCCAGTTGCATCAAATCCATTAGATAAAAGAGAAACACTTCAAGTAAAAGATAGACAGAGAGAGAGAGAAAGAGAGTTTATGTAGAAACAGAGAGGTTCTTGTTTAGCCTTCGTAAAGATAGCTGTTTCAATCACACTCTTATCTATTATCTCTGTTCAATTTTTCTTTTTCTTTTTCTGCTCTGTACCTCAGTTCTTCTTCTTTTCTGTTTTCACCAGAAATAATTAATTTCTTTTTATATCATAGTTAACATCTTTTTAGTTTCCAAATTGTTAGTGATTAGAAAAGTAATTATTAACATTGTCATTATTCGTTAGAGGATATTTTTCTTTTAGGTTTTAAATGCGACGGAAATAACGTGAACCGTGGGATGGTGACCTATTGCTTATCTGTGGACTTGTATATCACGTTATTCCCATTTTTCTCCCTCTATCCACACTACTTCTTGTACGTATTTTCTACTTATTTGTAATGGAAATTATCAAATCCTTTTCTATTAATATGTGCAACAGAATCTGGGGAGATCAATGCCTGTTTCCATTTTTCTGTCTCCCCAAAAGTTAAAGGAGTAAAATATGTTTTTCGTTACCGTTATATGTTTGTATTAAATGAAAAGATAACACTTTTTGTATTATAATTTGCATTAGTAACTAGTTTGGGGTAAATCATGTTCACTAGATATTATGAACTGAAATGTATAATCTGAGAATCCAATCTGATGGACTTTTTGTGGTAGGCTCGTAGCTGGTTTTAACATTAGAGCTACAGCTTTGAACCATATCCGTACTCATCTCCAATTGCAGTATTAAGGAATAAACAAATCAAAATCCCTTAGCCAATGCTAAAAGAATCAACCAGAGATCAACGGTTGGCTCTCTACGACCAAAAGACTTGATCCGAGTATTTCTTCAATCGCTCTTACCTTGCTGCGATCCAATCTCCTGTAAGTAGTGCTCCGCATCCAACGCTGCCATGCATCCTATACACATAAACAAACAAGTTGAAATGAAGATTAACAGAGCCCAACAAAGTGAGTTTTGAACATTGCCAACGAAAACAAGGCTCTTTAGTCTTGGGAATGTTAAAATAACTGAAAGATCTCTACTAAGACTATTGCTACAAGTTAACTAACCGTCTCTACTAAGCATTGTGACAACACAAGGCTAACTCAAAAACAGAACCTTGGCTTGCATCAGTTATTAATGCTTTATAGACAAAGCTAAACAGAGAGAAAATGAAACAAGGATTAACAATATTTACTAAGCAATGTAGCAACACACTCAGGAATACTAACTAAAAAAAAATAAAACCTTAGCTTGCATCAGTTACTAATACTTTATAAACAAAGGCTAAACAGAGTGAGAACGGAACAATTAAAAAAACACTAAACAATGTAGCACAACACAGTCAACCAAGACTAGAGTCCGACACAAAACCTTAGCTTGCATCAATTGTTAACTGAACTACAGTCTACATGGCCTACAAGTAGATAGAATTCAAAACACACAATGGAAGCTATTCCCTTTCTTATAACATCTATCATAAACAGATTCAAGTTGATCAAGTAGCTTAGCATTTAGAAACAGTTGCTCACTCAACTAAAGTAACTACCAAAAACACCTCTTTTAGAAACACTATTCCAAGTTCCAACCTTTGAAGATACTACACACAAAATACTTTAGTCAAAAAAAAAAAAAAAAAAAGATACTACACAAAGCTGAGGAAACATAGAGAGAACTAACCAGTTCCTGCAGCTGTTACCGCCTGCCTATACTTCTTATCCTGAACATCACCAGCAGCAAAAACACCTTCAACGCTAGTCTCCGTAGTCCCAGGCTTAGTCACCACATAACCATCCGAATCCAGCTCAACCGCACCATCCAAAAACCTCGTAGCCGGCTCATGACCAATAGCGAAGAACAATCCATTCACCTTCAAATCCTCCACCTCACCAGTCACCACATTCTTCACCTTCAACCCTCCAAGCACCCCTCCTCTCTCCCCACTGTCGTCTCCATAAGCCTCCACAACCGTCGAGTTCCACACCACATCAATCTTAGGATTCTCCAACGCTCTCTGCTGCATAATCTTCGACGCTCTGAACGCGTCTCTCCTGTGGATGATCCTCACATCGGATCCGTACTTGGTCAAGAAAATCGCCTCCTCCATCGCCGAGTCGCCGCCGCCGATCACCGCCAGAGGCTTGCCGCGGAATATCGGCGCGGCTCCGTCGCACACTGCGCACGCCGAGATCCCGCGGTTCCAGAGACCTTCGGAGCCGGGGAAGGAGAGGCGTTTCGCGACGGCTCCCGTGGCGAGGATCACGGCGTCGGCGACCACGGCTCTGGAGTCGGTGAAGAGCTTGAACGGCTTGGAGGAGAAGTCGACTCTGGTGACCGTCTCGGTGAAGATTTTGGCGCCGAATCGCTCCGATTGGCGGCGGAAGTTGTCGGTTAGGTCGGAGCCGAGGATGCCGTCAGGGAAACCGGGGAAGTTCTCGACGTCGGTGGTGGTTGTTAGCTGGCCGCCCGGAGCGATGTCGTTGGCCATCCATCCTTCGAAGAGGAGAGGCTTTAGCTCCGCTCTCGACGCGTAGATCGCCGCCGTGTGAGCCGCGGGGCCGCTTCCGACGATGCAGAGCTTCGTGGTGTGAGTTTCGAGTCCGTTAACGGCGGCGGAGGAGGAGAGGGTGGAGCTTAGCCGTGATAGAGACTTGATCAGTAATCGCGAACGGTTCAGATAACTCATTGTGAACGACGAGTCGACGACGTTTCAAAGCCACAGAAAGCTTGGACTTATATGTGAAAATAAAATTATTAAACAAAAGAGTATTTAATTTTTTTTTTGATCAAAAGAGTAATTAAAAAATTAAACACGATTAAATCAGAAAAAAAGAACAAGTATACAAAAGTCTGTAAATTGGTTTTTTTCAGACAACATTGATCTTAGAGCTTTTGCTTTTAACACTAAGCTCAAAGGAAAGCGTCCTTCTCGAGCAGCTTCACCACCTCGACTTGGTTGTTGAGCTTGGCCACGTCGATGGGTGTCTTTTCGTCTTGGTTTTGCAGAGTCCTGCAAACCACACACATTTACAACAGAAAGCGTTAAAAAAAAAGTCGTCAAGAAGTGTGTTTGTGTTGTAAAGACTTACACTGCAGCACCATTCTCTAGGAGAAGGTTAACGCATTCTTTCCTCCCGTAACCAGCAGCGTAATGAAGCGGTGTGTTCTTGTTTTTGTCAACTGCGTTCACACTTGCTCCAGCGTCGATAAGAACTTGAGCACATTTCAACTGTAGAAATGGGAAGGGGATCAATCAATAGGGTCGTCAATCTCTCAGTTCAATACTTAGTTTTAAACAAAATTATTCAAGTATTAGAGGTTACTTCTCTACCAAGTGAATGATTGATGATACTTAGCTTCAAAAGTGAACCAACTAAACCCGAATATTAAAATTGCCCTAATAGAATTGCAAAATACCTCGCCATATCCACAAGCAAAATGCAAAGCTGTCCTTCCTTCAGAATCTTCTTCATCTTTGTTACCACCAGATGCCAAAGCATTTTTCAAACCCTGAACAAATCAATCCAATAAAGAGTTCAACAAAACAAATTCTGAAAGTGGGATAGAGAGAAACGTTTAACAGAGGTTAGGAAGTAGCCTAACCTCAACATCACCAAGACTGGCAGTTTGATGAACAATAGACTCTTCTTCTTCTTCTTCTTCCCCTGCTGCTACCTCGGGTTCAGCTGAAGCAGTCTGGTCAGGAAAGCCAGGAATAGGCATACCCATTGCTTCACCAAGCTTTTTCAGCACATCTTTATCATTCCAGTACCTAAAATACCCATATAACCATTTATCCTCCATAAGCAACAAAAAAAAAATTCACATGCGGAAACAAATATTTACAATTTATATAAAAGAGTGTAATGTATGAACTGACTTCATCATAGCAGAAGGACCACCAGCATCAATCTCATCAAGTATAGGTTTCAACTCCGGATCCTCCTTCATCCTCGCCATACGCTCAGTAAAATGCTCTGCCGTTCCAGGATTCGAGAAAGCATCCAAAAACGGAGACATTTGTGGATCCTACACCCACAAAAACATTCATTCATTCATTCAAAGCCACCCCTCAAATACCAGAAACGAATCAAATAAAAACGTAATATTTTACTTACCTCAACTAAGGCTTTACCAAGACGATCAGCCATAGTCAGAAACTCGGGGTTGTGCATAACTTGCTGCATTGTGCTCATATATTGCTGTGGATCAATGTTAGGGAAACCTCCTTCTCCTCCTACTCCACCTCCCTCAGCTGCTGCGTTTGGAATAGATCTCTGAAACTGCTCAGCCATTTGGGTAAAGGCAGGATCTTTAGCTATCTGCTCAGCCAATTCTCTGATGCTTGGATCCTGCCACAAAAAAACAAAACAACCATCACTACTAGAAATCTCCAAAGAAAGATTAAAAAAAAAAACATTTTCAATTTAGCTAGCACTTACGTTGAGGATACTAGCCATGTTCGAGAAATCAAAAGCATTGAAATTGAGGCCAGGAGGAGGGTTGTTAGCTGATGAAGGTGAACTCCCAGAGGAGGCTGCTGCTGTTGATTCCGGTTTAGTACCGGTTTTCTCATCTTAACACAGAACCAAGATCACCAAAAATATGGTTAGAGACGATTTAGTTCGAGATTTGAAGAAATAAAACATAGGCGGAGATCAGATTGCATACCTGAAGGAGACAGATTCTTGTCTGGATTGGAAGCCATTAGATAAAAAACTTAAACCCTCGAGAGAGAAAAAAAAAGACACAATAGATTATTCAGACACAAGAGATGGAGTGCGAGAGAGGCCAATCAAAGAGCGAATGAGTAAAACCAGAAGAGGAGACAACGTTGTGGTGGCAAACGCACAAGCAAAGACGAAGACAACAGATAAATCAAAAAATAAATATTTGTTTTAATAATTTTTTTATTTTTGATTAAAAATTATTTATCAGGTGGAATGGATTGGATTATTGTAGGCCCATATCTAAGATGTTTGGGCCCAGCCTTCTTCATAACCAAGAGATGACGATTTTGGTTACTTAGGATTAGGATTGTAAAATTCGATTAGCAAATCGAATCAGACAATCTTTTTTCATGTACGTGATCGTTAACCAAACTAAACCAAAAATTTGTACAGTAGTTTATGCCACAGCCAACGGTTCAGATGCGAACCGGAGTTAATAAACTGAAAATGTTTTTTTAAGCCAGACCGAAAACTGAACCGCACAATTATTTAGGCTATATTTAAATATTATTCAATATTTTTAAAAAATTAAAATTTAAAAGTAAAATTAGTAAATATAATTATATAATTAATATAAATATATATCAAATATATAAAATTATACATATAAAATGTTCATGGTTAGTTTTTATATTTTTAATAGTTTTAATGATTTTTATAAACTTTAATAATTTTGAAATATAATCTGATTAATTAATCGGTTCTGAACCAATTATTAAATCCAATCTGATCAGTTCATGGTAACTTCACAGCAGTCAGAGTCTATAACCAAAAAGGCGAAAGAGTCATGCTACTTCTGTTTCTAATAAAGGTCCTCCTTGTACCGCAAAGTTTTATTCTTTCATTTCAGGTTGATACCCTTTATTATTTTAAGCACCTAACTAAATCTCGTTTTGTGTCTTTTTTTCTTTAATAGAGGGGAGGAAAAAGATTTAACGAGCTGCTAACTACTTGACGTTTCAAACATAACCTCAAACTAGATTTTGACCCGCAAGTCCGTGCGGATGTATATTTTGTAAAATATATTTTTTCATGTTAATATTAGAATTGGGCAAAAAAATCCAAATCCAAAATATCGAACTGATCACGATCCATAAAGAATTACCAAAATCGAACTGAAATTGATTAAATATCCAAATTATTCAAAAAAATTGGTACTTAGATAACTGAAACCGAATATGATCCGAACCGAAATATTTCGAATACCCGAATGTATTTAAAAAATATTTATATACTTATATATATTATATCTTTAGATTTAATGTATATAAAAATATCCAGAATATATATGGTACTTTTATGTTGGTTTAAATAATTGAAAATATATATAAATAGTCAAATGTAAATAAAGTATACTTATATATGCCATTAAAAATATTTTGGAATATATTTTGGAAGGTAACTAATAGATTTGCCAATATTTAGGAAAATATTTTGGAAGGTAACTAATAGATTTATAACGATAAGGAAAGTATTAAATGATTACTTTAGATTTTGAAATAAATAATTTATATTGGTATTGGTATTTTTGAATTTTTGAATTTTTTGAATTTGAAATAAGACTTAAACGCTGTGTTTTATTGATTGTATATGTGGTTTATATAGCCAACCGAGGATCAATTTGGTCTAGTAATGGTTTTATAATTAGATGAATTATTAATTAGGAAATCATGATTCTTGGTTTAATATCAAACCAAAAATCCTGTGAAAATCAATAAATACATTTTAATTTTTTTTTTAAATGATGGATTTGGTCTCACAAGATAGTAGAGGACTGCTAAAATATTATAACATTTCATGGATTGTATAGAAAGATATATATAGTAAACCGAGGATCAATTTGATTTAGTAATATATTTATAATCTGATGGTATATTAATTAGGAAATCGTGTGTTGGTTTGATTTTTTTATCAAAACACAGTGTTTAATACCAGTGGCATATCATTGTAATTTTTGTGGAAAACTATGGGCTAAGTACAATTTGTATTTCAGTTTTAATAGTTTAGATAGTGTAGCAAATGATCTTAAATCAAAAGTGGCAAATTGTTTTTTTACAAGTTCAGGCGTGTCACCACCGAGTAAATGTATTCTTCTCTTTGTCTTACTTACTATTCAAATTATCTGCTGCCATTTTACTTATCAGATCTAATTCTGAAATCTGAAACACAGGTCATTTCTTGAATCAAAGGGAATCTTGTGCCCTGACCAGGTCGTCTCAGTGTTACGGAAATGATTCAAGAAAAAGACATCAACACGCAAGGTGGGTTTAATTTCAGCCTTCAACTTATAAACAAGAGAAATTAGGGTGTATATACACCATTTCCACCATAATTTTGCGAAGTACCCGATCACTATTACATGCACTGTACATTTTAATTTAATACTATATTAACCCTATGACATTCCACACCTATATACTACTACCCTATCTTCCTACATAATCCTAGGTCGTATTTTATGTCAGATCAGAGCCACACTAACACGTTAGCAATATATATATTATAATTAATAATCACTTTTTTACACCCAGAAAGAAGAGGGAGGGGAGAAATCAAGAAGACGCCATTTTCAGATCTAACTAGGAAAGAAGAGACGCCACTCTCCGCAATCCAGTATCCAACTTCTCATAATCTGTAAGTAAAAAATCATAATATTCTCTAATTTTGCATTTCGGTTTGATCTATCTTGTTGGTGTCAGCTACAAATAAAAAAAGATGAAATCTGTCTGTCCCAAGCTAGTGTTGCCTTGCCTAGATATCTTGATGCTATTCAACTCGTCCTTATGGCCTCTGTCCCTTTGAGTGATGAAATTACGCATGATGGGATTTTGCTTTTTAATGGTTAAATATTAAAATTGTTAAAGCTTTACAGATGTAATATATGTTTTTCCGTAAATAGCATGGTATATCGTCAAAAACAGTTGTTCTAAATTACGTGATGGCACAATTTTTAGTCAACCATGATGATATACATACTCTTATTGACTGTTGTTTTTGTTTGAATACTTTCTTTTGAGTGGTGGTGAAGTGATCGGACGAGTAAAACTCATATACGTGGTGAAATTACACATAATGGGCATTTTGCTTTTTAATGGTCAAATATTAAGATTGTTAAAACTTTACAGTGTAATATGTTTTGTATTCCAAACAAAGGACCTGGGAAAAAAAATTAATATGACTTTGATAGGAGAAGTTGTTGACTTAAACTCAATAAAGAAAAACAAAAGTTACAACAGTAGAATGCAAGAAAACATCATATCATTTCATTATAAGTTAGCCAAAGACGCATAATTCTCAACATTGATACAACGTCGTACAAAACTCTTCCGAGCTTAGTAAATCAGCACGATGTTCCACATGAAGGACGAGGAGAAATAAGATCAGGACGACTGGTATCTTTCTGGACGCTTAAGCCATATTTACTTTTACTACAATAATAGTGGCATATGTCGAAGCAAAGTTCAGAATTGTGATACCTTGGAAGGCATTTACTCCTCATACAATGCTTGATGCATGAATCTCTATCTAGAGAACTACTCATTAGCGAGAACTTTCCATCGGACTTCTTTGAAAACATGTCTTCACTGTTCAAGCACAAAGTCGTAGTCATTAACATAGCCATCACTATGATCAATAGTACCATCTGCGGGTTAGCTCCTTTTCCATCCATTTTCTTGTTTGAACAATTGATTTTTGTTTTTGTTTTTGTAGTTTTAATGAATAGGAATTGATTGTGGGTTACTTTGGTGAGGATTTGAGAGAATTTATATATGTTTATTTTAACTACTTTATCAACTCTCTGTTTTCGTATATGACTAACAAACGGCTAAGTATAGCTTTTTCTTTCTGGTCTTATATTTTCATGGCTGTCTATGACTTAATAACGTATTACTGTTTTCCTTTCTTGACTTAGACAGACGGTTACAGAGGTGACAATTATTGATTTATTTTGTTTTGTTTTCTTTTCCAATATTTACTTATTGTTGATTTTATAAATAATGTTGATTCGTTGGCACTTAATTTTTTTATGTTTTTACCTTTGTTACATCCTAAATAGAACTATGTACTTGTGTAATGTGTATGATTTCAATCATAATAAATTGCAGTCAACAACAATAAACAGCGAGCAATTATATAAGAATATAGGACTTTATGCACGATTTCAAAACCGAACTTGTGGAGAGCAATGCTCAATCCTCACAGCTTAGGGTCTGACACCCTTCATAAGTTATTCTTTTGATATGGTGACCATGCATTTCTCCGTAGCCACATCCCAAACCTTGACACTTGTCGGCACCGGCACTAGCAACTATATTCCTATTAATTGTTCCAGTGAAAGGACAAGTGAGAATCTCAAGAGATAATTTTGAACCAAAGGAGCTAAAAACATACCAAAACTCCTTGTTACTATTTTACCAAAAAAAAAAACTCTATCATGATCTCACGATTGATGAAAAACCAAAATGATATTAGCAGTAACACAACATGTCAGCTAATACATGTCCTCCTATCCATAGTTAGATCACCTACTCAACCGTTGCATGTACAGTCCTCTTGCTTTCTATTTTTCTGATGATCTTCCCAAGTTGGTCATGATTCATCTCTTTCTCTAAGAAGGCGTCCATTCCAGCTCGTATTGTTTCTTTTGCTTTCTCTGAACCAGGAACATGACCTGATACAGCTATAATCGGTATATGCACACCATATTTTCTCTCCACTTTTCTAATCTCTCTGGTTGCTTCAGATCCACCCATCCCTGGCATCTGTGCACAAAAGAAAGATATTCATATACTTGGCATGCAGTGAATCAATATGATATATCTCCTAAACAGGAAAAAAAAATCTAACTAGAATCAAAACTGAAAACAAAGAAAATAAACTGAAACCAAATGAAAAACCAAATGTTTAAGTCTAAACATATTATAAACAAACATACGGAGCAATAAATATATCAATAAAATAATTCCGCGTTTTCGAAGCTGGAGTCAAAATCTAGTAATTCTTTGCTTTATCATTTTATTACCTGGCAGTCCATGAATATGTAGTCAAACGGAAGCATTTTTGTTGAACCTTCTTCTTGTTCTTGCTCTCTTTGTGTTAGCAGCCCTTCACTGACTAATCTCACAGCTTCTTTTCCATTGTCGCATTGTCTGACCTCTGATACTCCCATATTCTTCAGCTTTTTCGCTGCAACTGTACGTGCTATAAGATTGTCATCAACAACCAAAACTCTTTTTCCTTCTAAGAGTGCGGCATTGGATGTTATTGTTGTTCCTTGTGAGTTCCCAATAGGATTTGGAACGATTCCTCCAAGTTCAGGCAACATCTTCAGCACTTGGTTAAGACGCGATCCGTGCAAAGGTTTCAAACAGCAAATGTCCCCACTCTCACTACTTCCACGGCCGTTTGTAGGCTCGTTAAGCCAAACAACTTTGAAGATTATGCCATCACGGTGCAAGCAGCCTCTACGAAACCGTTCGACAACTTCGTTCATCTCGGAGAAAGATGGTCCAGCATTTGCATCAATCATCAGAAGGACGAATGCAGCAGAGACACTAGTGTGGTTTTCAATTCTCAGTTCATAAAGTCTCTCCAAGACCTGACTCAGATGCTCCCATTTCTCCACCACTGTGACTTTGATCCCAAGAATCTTTATGCTCTTCTCTGTGACTCTCCTTCGTTCCTCATCTTTTAACAGGAGAACCACTCGAGACGCTTCCTGCTTCGGACTGGAGCTGAGACAGCTGTTAAATCTAGGGCTCAGGTGACGTATGTTCATCATGCTACCTCCTCCCAAAGAATTAGTGTTTATGGTCAGGCCAAGGTTTGGCGTGGATATCACGTAATCTCCTCCTGCCGCTTCAATGTCATCATCTCTAACTGGAGGAGTGTCTGAGGCGGTTAACAAAACATTGAACTGGAAACATGTTCCCTTCTCCCCCATCGCCTTGTCAGTGATTCTTATCTCTCCTCCCATTAATCTTACCAGAGACTGCACAATGCCGAGTCCTAGTCCAGTGCCTTGCTGTCCTTGAGCTGTGTCTCTCACCTGAACATAGTTTTCAAACACTGACTTACGCATCTCCGCAGGTATCCCTTTCCCTGTGTCGTCCACTTCAAACAGAAACTCCATCGTGTTCGCATTGTTTCTTATGGAGTTTGATATTTCCATCTCATAGTTTGCTGATGATGATGAAGACCGGTACTCTTCTTTCTTCATGCACAACATAAACTTTGAAAACATGGATACTACATCACTTCCTTTAGGTTCAGATGCCAGGACAACAGAGCTCTTGGGACCTGGCTTCTGAGCCCAAGCTCTGATAGAAATGTGACCGTCCACTGTGAACTTCACCGCATTGCTCACAAGATTGTTCAGGATTTGCTTGAGCTTGCCACTGTCTCCTCTCACGTTCGAGGATTTTAAGATAGAGCCGTCGTGAAGATCCAAAACCACGTCAACCCCTTTCTTCATCGCCACGGGATGGAAGAAGTCGACGGCATCTTCGAGAAGCTTGGCTAGGTTGAACTCTTCTTCCTCTAACTGCATCTTCCCGCTTTCGATTTTGCTCATGTCCAAGACAGAGTTAAGCAGAGCTGTTACAACAAATATGACAAGAAAAGTGAGAGACAAAACGCATAAGCGAGCAACCGCTTAAAATGAAACATTACCTTCGGTCCCCAAAAATTTTGAAATTTTTTTTTTATATATATAAATTATTAAAGAAGTGTTTATAGGATTCACTAGGCTATAAACATTTTTTAAACCTAGTGGAAAAAAATAAACATTTCTTTAATTTTTTTTAATATAAAATGTTTATAGCTTTCAACATCTCAAGAGCCTTACCAACGAGATCCTTGGTGCATACATTCATTTGCTGAAGACTAGCGTCAACGTCAGAGCCAGGTTCAACTTCTTGACGACAGATATCAATGAGACCGGTGATCCCTGCAAGGGAGCCTCTAATGTCATGGCTAGCTCTTGCAAACGCTTGACTCTTGTTCATGCTCTTCCTCTCAGCCTGTTGTGTTGCTTCCATTTGGTTTATCAGCGTTGAACGTATAACCATCTCTCTTCTTGCTGCTCTAGCCATAAACACAACAAACCCTAGAGGCCAGCAAATGGCATAAACAGCCATAAAAAAAGACATATACATAGCCGCGTTACTGATGCTTGTTCCTTCTCCTTTGTTTGCAAACATTAGTGTGTAAGTCTAATTTAAAAAAAAGGAATATTAGAAGTGATGAATCAATCTATGTCTCATAAGATATGGTAAAACATTTACCAGAGGCACGCCAGATACTTCAAGAACAGAGCAATAATAAGCTTCGAGTTTCGATCTTTTGGTCTCTTTCACCTTACCGGAACTGCAATCTCTAGGGATGCATTGAGACCGTTCTCTATTGAAGCAAATGGAGTAATTAGAGATGAAGAAAGAAGCATTCAGTGAACTATGGACGACCGTTCCATCCTTAGTCCATATGTAAAGCTCTCCACCGTGAAGATTCAAACGGTTCAATGCATCGGTTAAAGATTTAACCGGAAACCCTAACGAAACAACTCCTTTCTTGCTATCCAAGCTAACCACTCTCTGAAACAGAGTCTCGTTGTCTTCTCCTCCCAATCCAGTTCCCACAAATGCCGTAGTGTGATCTCTCTGTGCAGCATGGAACCAATCTGTATGAGTTACATCTAACGGCTGAGATCTCGTTGGAGAACCGTTGAGACGACCGGTTTTCTGATCAATGGTTTGAGTGTACCAAGTGTAGTCTCCACCACTTGAATTGGCGAAGACTGCAAAACTTGTGTTTAATACTGTGATGTAAGAAAACAAGAGACCGTCTGTACTAATGTAGGACACTTGTGAGACTTCAGGGATCCTTGAGTAAGCTTGAAACAACACTGGTGCGATCTGAAAATTACAATATCAACAAACAACAACAGTTATGTATATTGGAAAAAACAATATCATTTACATGCAAGAACTACTATATAGTTATATACAATCGTAATCAAATTAATGAACAACCTGTGTTTGAATCTCCGTGAAATGTGTATTGTTGTTGTTGGTGATATAAGAGTCTATAACTCTGGCTAAACTGATTGTCGATGAGTTTGTCTTTGGATAGATAAATTTTCCAATGTTTTGAATTTCAGAAACTAGACTTGATCGTAGATCTTCATTGAGTGAATCAATACTGTTTCTTATGTTCTTTGTTGCTATACACCATATCACGATCGGTATGGTCCCAAAAACAACCTAGAATTATTACTTTTTTGTTAGTGAACAAGATAGATATGTTTGCCCAAAAAAAGAACAAGATAAATATTTATTCACTAAATATAAATGAATGTATATCAAACTCTCAATGAAACTATCATCTTTTTGTTAATCAAAGATTTAGAACCAAAAAACAATCAAATCATCATATGAACTGATCAAAAGACTACCGAGTAACCAAATGTTTATGATAAAAATAATTTGAAAATACAACAAATTACCAGGAGGATGAGGCTGACTAATGGACGAGAAGAGACAAACTTTGTAACTTTCACCATCACTTCTGTAGATTTGAAGATCCACAAAACAAAAACAAGAAAAATCAAATTAATTAATAAGTGTATATCTTTATCCTTTCATTACTTTGATTCTCGAGATCTTTTTCTATATATTTTTGCTTGCAAAATTTTGGCAAAATAATACATAATTTAGTTTATATATATATATATATATATATATATTGGCAGTAAAGTACTACTCTTAACCATGTTTTAAAGACGATAAAATACTCAGTACCAAAAACCCCAAAGAACTGCTAATTTCTTTATGTGTCTCCTGCTAGTACTACCAATCTTTGTATTTAAAAAAATGATTTTCCTTTGATATTTTTTTTGGGATAAAATTTTAAACAGTTTAATCCTTGATTTTTTTTTTCAAAAAATATCCGTTGATAAATTCTACTATATATTATTTGTGAACTTACTTAAGTGATTTTTGCTGACGTTTCACTCATATATGAAGTTTCAGAAAATTGTTTTAATTTGATTGGACGAAGATTTATTCATTTTTAATTTATTTTAGTCAAGAGATAAAATAATTTAAAAACCAATAAATAACAATTAACAAATATCTAACACAAAATGACATATGGTAACTATTTATAAAATTAAGGAAATTATATATCATATATCATCAATTCCATTCTAGCAATCGACATATTTATAAATTTATACAAATTTTTAAAATAATAGTTTATAGAAACTGATATAATGACTTTACAATTTTATATAGAACTTTTAATATATTTTAACATTTTTCAATAATCATATATTATTTAACATTATTTATTAAATTTATACTATTATTTTAAAAAAAATTAAATCTGTTCATTAGTTTTTGTTTTACCAAATATCTATTAACAAATGATTATACAATAATTTATATTTTTAAAATAAATTTTTACTTTGATAAAATATAATACATACATTGCTCATAAAATATTTATATCCGCGAAATCGCAGAGAAACACCTAATGTATAAGTATATATACAGAATACCATATTTGACAACAAAGAAATATAAAAAGCTGTAGATTATGTAGATCTCCACCAAAAAAAATTAGGATCTTACTATACTCAAATACAATAACACAATATTACGAACATGTATGAATATATAGTATCTATTACAAAGGGAGAAAAGGAAGGTTAGTACGTTGTCAAAAAGGAAGGTTAGTACAAACAAATCATAATAATATATAAAAGCATATCTGATTTGAGAAAGCAATCTCAGGTATTAACCACTGGGATTTAGTTTTAACAATATACTAGAGATTGATCGGTACATCTGTGCGGATATTTAGTTTTACGATATAATATAAACATTTAAAATATAATAAGTTAATAGTTGGCATTTGTTTTATATTACTTTTACTGTTGAGACCATATATAGTTATATGTTATTATACAAAAAAATGGATTTATGTAATAACGTTACTATTGGGTCAAATATATATTAACATTTCTTTTATATTTTACTGTATGATTTAAAAGTATTATTAATCCGTGTACATAATATTTTAATTTTTGTATAAATGTTAAGAATTTAATACGCACTTTTAAATTTCTTGAATTTTTTGTTAGCTTTTAAATCTCTTTATAGTATCTACAATACATTTTTGTCGCAAATTTTTACTTTTTATCTTTTATATTTTCTTTAGGAAATAAAATATTACAATCTTTTAAATTGATTAAATATAGGTAATTTGATAGAACACATACAATTTTTAAGGAAACTGATATTTATTATGACGTTTGTAAATTTATTTATTAAAATTAATTACGATTAAGAGTGAAAAAAATGATATTAGATGTAGTTAAAAATTTGTTTTAAGGGTTAGTTCTTATTTGTACTTCAATTGCCATTTGTTTAATAGATTAGATATATCATGCAATTGAAATACATGTAAATACACAAAATCATTGATTTATACCACAAGAACATATGTGGTTAATAAAGTAATATAACCTTTGTGAAATTGCAATGTGACATTGAGTGAATTGTGACCGGAAGAAAAATTGCTAACATTCTTTATAATCTCCTTATGTATAGCGTTTGATTATATATGTATATATGTGTTACAATGTTAAGATGAATATACATATATATATATATATATAGTAAAATCAAGGAGGTTGTTTTTTAAAAAAAAATTTACGTAACATGATTACGAACATGAGATCATAACACGAGTTTCAAAGAAAGCTTACGTTCAGAAACGAACTCACTGGTCCAAAGAAGACGAGGGCGGCGCCAAAGAGCAAGGGGGCCGAGGGGCTAAAGAACTATAAAACGCGTCCTTCCTTCCACACTCCTTCATTAAAATATATATAAGGGTTTCCTATATTTTATTCTATTTTAGGAAACAAAAAATCTTTTAATTTTGGTTGTACGAAAAAGATATCTATTTTAAATTCAAATGTATTAAAAACACTTTAAATTTTTAATCATAATTTCATTATTTTCTGATGAATAATTTCCTAAAATTTTTTATCCAACCAAATTCAGTAAATATAACTAAACTTTTCAAAATTTTACAATTTACCATTATTATATAATAAAAAATTAAAAATTTCTCTTTTTAAAACATTTTTTTATTAAAATAGAGATTATTTGAACAGACAAGAGTATATTTTCTTCTATTAATGTATTTTTTAATAGGTTGACAAAAAAATGTATTTTTTAATAATTAAAAAAATCTTCACCAATATCTTTTAGGTACGCCTGATTTCCATAAGAGTGCTATAGTATTGAATGAGAATTTACCCTATCTCTGTTACATGAAATACAATATCACAACCGTAAAAAAAAAAGCTTTATCTCTCTGTTGCTAGGATAATGGTAAGACTTTTCTTTTGGCAGCTCAAGTATTAGAGATCCTTCTTTGCCTATCATCGCAGCTTCCCAGCAGAATGCAAATATACTGAAACAGAGACAACCCTGGCAGAAGTGTAAACACAGTAAACATCAGCTCTTATATGAGAATGGATTTTCTATTGGCAGAGGTAAAGATGCGGTTAAGTACTTACGTTGAACCAAGGAAGAAAGCTAGTGAAAGATGAAAATTGAATAGGAATACAGAGACGACTGCGGTGAGAAGCATTGCCACTGATGTCGAATAAACCTACATACATATTTTGATAATAATGGTTAACCAAACCCCATGTTTCAAAAGTGACTACAACTTAGTTTATTATTATTACCTTTACAATATTGTCTGCATATTTCATCACCATAGACACAGCAATACCACTGCAAAACAAACAGAGGAGAATAATGTTTAAATAATGTGTTCACTACAGATTAAACTGAGATCAGAGTTAACGAGAAGAATGTGGCCTCAAAAGCGGCATTTTACCTGAGAGCATGGTTAAGAATCATGAGTACGGTGATAAATGAGTAACCATGGAAGAATCCCCTGCAGATAAATAATAATAATGAGATCTCTGACACCAACAACTATGAATATGTGACATTTTCTTGAGTGAAATGGTTACTGAATGTGGACAAAAATAAGGAGATGAGTTTTCGAATTTACTTATTAGCAACGGCATCGAAATCTTGGATCACAATAGCAACAGCATTGAAAGCCATCCCAAAGACGTATAGCCAGAAGTTCTGTACATTTATATTCCTTGATGGCCTCTTTTTTATTATAGCCTGGCCAAAATGGAATTAAAATAAAATCTCAGTTATGTAATGGGCTGATCATATTTTTACTGAGTGCTGCTACACAAAAAAAAGGGAAGAAAACCAGGGCTAGCTTTGAGTATTAAAGTGAAGAAAAATCCTAGTAAGCTCACCTCTGTGTACACTCCAGCGAAACCACTTAGAAGAGCCATAACCTAGGAACAACGACAAAAAATTATATAAATTGGTGTTTACTTGGAAGAAGCTTCACTACTACTCTCTTAGTAGGGGGGTATTAGCATGCTAACGTGGGTAATAACTTACAATTGCCATAGTCCAGCCGGGAAGAGACGTCTGAAGTACACGATCGGAGCTGCAAAAGCGGTATGCAAAAATCAGTAGAGACTAATCATATGTATCATATGAAGGAATCCATGAAACCTATGTTGGTAGCAGTCAATAAAACGAAAGGGGAAAAGTGTTAAAGAGCCAAATTTACTTTGAATTCAACTGAGCAGTGGTGCATCCACAACACAATAGAATGAATCCCGCCCACTGAATCTCGCTCAACCTGATAAAAAGGTCAATAAGCAAACTGAGTAAACAGGGTTTCTTCACAGTTGAAATCAAGAAATTGTGTTCAGAACAAGAGAAAGAGTCCAGAGAGGTATATATAACAGAAAACATATAGATTTACAGAACAACAATTCAGTGGAAGCTATGAAATGGAATCCATCTGGAGGAATAAGCAAGCAACCTACTTACTTTTTCTTGAGTATAATTCTGTACAAGACACCAGTACTTATGATGTTGAGGTTCTTCAATATCTGATAGCCTGGGGCGTCAACGTATGCAAATATATAGTACTGCCACATAAAAAAAACAAGTTACACCACCACAAAGGAGTTAAAAAATTAGTTACATGATGCTACAAACAAACATTGAGGACCTAAGGAGGGCAAAAGGAGCTAAGGCAAGCCAAACCTGTAAGAGATTCTTGAAAAGATACAAAGCAGCAGGAATGGGAAAGACTTTCACTTCGTCATATGTTGTGCTTAACCTAAATTCAGAGACAAGATTTAGGTATCAGCAAGGCTAAATGATCTCAATGAGTAATAATGTAGGGTCAGTCCTCCACAGGCAGAAGATAATACGTGAGTCTAACAAACCAAAGCCTTTATCAAGGGAAATATATAGAAACTCTGAGCTTAAAGGAGGGAACTAACTAAACTACGATGCTAGTGGGGGAAACCTTTTAAAAACAAATAGAGTGGGAGGCAGAAGAGAATAGGCCGATTGATTTACCTATTGTCGTCAGTAACACCTTCGTTCTTCCATATTCTTGTTAACGCAAGAAGAGACAAAGCACACTTGAGAGTCTCAACCTAACGTCCAAAGCATTAAAACATTTACACTATTTCAGCACAAAGTTGGTCGCTTTGTACCATACAACAATACATTGAATGATTAAGTTACTAACCAAGAAGTTGGCGGTGGTAACACTGTACTCATACTTGCCAGCTCGTTTAGACCAAACGATGAGTATAGCTTGGGAGCTCGTGAGGATGGTCAGTGCACATGTCACTACACCCCTGCCCCACTCAACACAACAAATACTACACTTAAAACAACCCAAAAAAAAAAGGCAGAATCTTTTCGCCAATAATTTTTTTTTTTTTTGTTAAAAGGAACTTACTTTCGTTTCCAGTTTGTTCTTTCGTTCGATCCAGCACCAACCAGAGCAATAGTACTCGAAGCAACTACCCAAAACGAAGCACCCAATGAGCAAACACAATAGAAGCGTAGAATGAGATAAGAAGGAAGGAAAGAAACCAACCGGTGAGAGGTTTTCCTTTTAAACTCTCGAGATCAGAATCAACGTCGTCATGATCTTCATCCTCGTCTTTGATTTTACGGTACTCCATTGTTCCCCCAGCTCTCTCAGATCTCTCTGCTCCGACCACACTCGAGCTCTCAATTAAATGTGATATCATAACAATAATAATTAAGCGCGTAATACTTTTTGTTGGGCTTCCAAATTAATGGGCCCTAGTCCACTCTATAATGGGTCTCTTACAGACAAAACACTTTGGTTGTAATTGGTTGGACATAAAGGTAAATGGACCCCACAGAGAGAGACAGAGAAACAGAGAGAAATAAAAACACAGAGTCTGTGTTAGAGAGGCTTTACTAGAGCTATTCATCATCACACCACTTTCTCTCAAACCTCTTTTTCTCTCTAAAAAAAAGCAATGATGGAAACTCTCCAGATTCGCAAACAAGTTTCTCTCCCCGTTTCTCAGCAGCGTCCTACTTCCTCCTCCACCACCACCGATGATAATAAGCCTGGTATCATCCGACGTAGCCTTTCTTCACTCTCACTCAATCTCTCAAACAAACCAAAGGAGATTGGAAAACAAGCAAGAACCTGGTGGGAATGGATCCTTCCCAAGAATCTTGACCAGTCGGTTCACAAAGCAGAGGAAGTAGTATAATGCACGTCTTCTTCAAACTCCGATCTCAGATCCCCAATCTCGTGGGCTCTCTTTTTCTTCTGATACCATATGCAAATATAAACGTCAACGATAATCAGGATTGTTCGCTCTATTGTGTCATAAACGGTTAAGTTTTTTTTTTGTAATTTGTCTCTTAAAAGTTATGATCTTCATATCAATCAATTGGATTATAGTCAACCATAAGGGAAGTGGTTTGGTGTTGTATTTTGCTGCTATAGTTAATTTTCCTGTCAAATTATTCATCATTCATGTGATTTGTGTTATATTTTTGTATTTAATAACCATGAAATTTATATAGAATCATGTTATTCTGTTTCAGTTATTTTTACGCGCCAGTTTTTGTGGCCATCATCATTATAGTAACAATGAAAACACGTTCGATAACTTTTATAACAAACTACGATACAAATAAAATCTAAAAAGCATATATCAAACCCTAACATAACATTTGTCGGTTGAACACTGAAATGTAAAAAACAAACAAAAAAGTATTAACGAGACCGATTGCATGATATAACTGAGATGTGTCATGTGTGTGGCCTGTGGCCGACATAACATTTGTCGGTGGATGCAATATCGTCGGTGGCTTACAGGGGCAGATCCAGCCACTCATTTAGTATGCGGCATACATTGTAAAAAAAATGTTATCAAAAACATTTTACATAAATTTTATGTTAGCTATTGAAGGAATTCTTTTTTTTTGTGTGGGGTGCACGTCACACACCTTAGGCCTTCCTTGCTGCGTCCCCCCATGGTGGCTTGTTTAAACTTAACTATATAACGATTATGGTCATACGATGTTTGCTAAAATTTGACTGAGTAACAATGAATGGTTTAAACTTTGGTTTAGGTAAGAATGTGCTGATTGAAAATTGACAAAAGAATGATACCAAACATTAAATTAATAAAATAACTTATGTTTAAGGTTGCGGCGTTACAAAGCATGTTAGTATGCTTGTATAAACATATAAAATGGTTTTGGTAAATAATGTTCCAAATTACAGATTGGTGCCAGGGTATGATTTGTTCTGAACAGCCTTGAGTTTTTCGTTTTATGTGAGAATTAAAAGGGACATATACTTAGAAAAAGCAGCTTTGATTACATGATTGAGACTTGCTAGCTCATCAAAGGCCATTGATATTTACACACTTATTATTTATATTTTTAATTAAATCGAGTTGTGTAGTCTGAGATGGATGAAAGGTCATGATCCTCTAGAAAGAAACAGAGATTTTCAAAGTAAAAAAAATGCTTAGAAAACACACAAAACATTGATGGCAATTTTTTCGTTTTTTGTAAAACAATTGAACAAAGGAAGAAGATTAGACAAAGCTCACTAACTTCAACAATGGCCATAACAAACAAACATAAAAACAACCACAAAGAGGTAAAGAAAAAACTTCCCAAGGCTACTTCTATGTAGTGAGCATTGACCTTGTTGATCCCATGAAGTCAACAACAATCTCTAAGCGTCTCTCATGCTAATGTTCAGACTGTTTCTCATCGTCCTTCTTCCAACACCAGCGTTTCCCTTTTGCATCATCTCCACAAACTCACCATAATCAATCTGTCCATCCTGTTACATCACAAAAAAAACTTTTACATTATTAGTCTTAGAGAGAGGAATGTGAAACAGAGTCAATATGATAATAAAGATTTTTACATTGTTTTGATCAACTTCTTTGATGATGTCTTCAAGGAAAACATCAGTCATACTATGTTCAACACACGCTTGTTGCAGCTCGTCTATCGTTATGTAACCACTTCCGTCTTTGTCAAAGTACCTAAACGCAGCTACAAGATGTTCTTCCCTCTCCAGCTTGTTGAGATGTATCGTCGCTGCAATGAACTCGCTGTAATCTATTGTCCCACTGTTGTCCACATCAGCCTGTCATTTACAAGAAAGTACTCCATGTTATAACAGACAATAACAAACTACTTTTCAAATAAGATTTAAGATTTGTACCGCTTCCATAAGGTCATGGATCTCTGTGTCTTTCAGAGTCGATCCATATTTCCTCAGACCAGCTTTGAGTTCATCAAAGGTGATTGCACCGCTGTTATCAGTATCCATTGCCTGAAACATTTCTCTTAAGCCAGCAATCTCTTCTTCGGAGAGACTCTCAGCTATCACCTGATGACAACACAAACAATGTCAAGAGAAGTGATGCAGATACCATGTAGGATAATAAGGTTTATTATGCACAAAAACACACACTCACCTTCAAAGCCATCTTCTTTAGTTTATTCATTGCAGAGAACTGCTTGATTCTAGACAGAACAGCCGGATCGAGTGGTCTATCTGGTGCAACACCGTTCTCACAGATCCATGGATGACCTGAAAAAAAAGAAGGAGAAACAGAACATATAAGTCCAATGCATGTTGCTAAAAGTAACCATCTTTTAAGTTAAGTGGATACATACGCAAGACTTCATGAGCAGTCAAGCGTTCTGCAGGCTTGGAAGATAACATTCTACGGATCAAGTCTTTAGCACTCTCTGATATCACAGGCCAAGGGTCTGAATCAAAGTCAATGTATCCCTTCAACACAGCATCAAATATCCCTTGCTGAGTTTCTGTTTTCCACAAACAAAGACAAAACAAAACACACATCGATCTTAGGTGACGCAAGACTTACTAAAGGACTAACCAAACATGCTTTACATGAACAACACACTTACCAGCCCAAAACGGTGGGACTCCACTCAGCAATATATACAGTATAACACCAGCAGTCCATACATCAGCTTCAGGCCCATAACGTTTGAGCAAAACCTCAGGAGCAACGTAATATGGACTCCCAACAACATCAGTGAATATTTGACCTGAAACACACACAAGAAAATCAAAACCAATCAAATCAATATTCAAGAAAATCTAGGCGGCAACTAGGCGTTTTATAAGGGATTATTGATTAGGCGGGCATCTAGACCGATTTTTAAACTTTAAATCGTTTATTTAGAAACTATTTTACCGCTTAAACAGATTTTTAGAACACTATTAAGCAAACATTAACTAAGAAGATTAGGATAGTTAACCTGGTTTGAAAAAGACAGATAGACCAAAGTCAATAGCCTTGAGGGAGAAGTCATCATCCTTATTAACCAACAAGAAGTTCTCAGGCTTCAGGTCTCTATGCATAACGCCAAGAGAGTGACACGCTTCAACAACTCCAACAATGATCTTGGTCAGCTCAGCAGCTTTCCTCTCGCTGTAATGCCCTCTCTGAATAATCCTATCAAACAGCTCACCTCCAGCGCAAAGCTCCATCACAATGTGGACGTACAGAGAGTCCTCGTAAGCTCCTTTGATCGTCACGATGTTACCGTGACCGGCTAAGTGGTGCATGATCTGAATCTCCCTCCTGACATCCTCAACGTCTTCTCTAGAGATCAGCTTCCTCTTGGATATCGACTTGCAAGCGTAGTCAACCCCCGTGGCGAGTTCTGTGCAGAGATACGTCGTCCCGAACTGGCCTTGTCCTAGCTTGCGGCTGAGAGTGTAGAGATCACGGATGTTCGGTGTTTTGTGACCGAGGACGTAGTAAGCTTGGTTGTCCATGTTACGCCTCATGGTCGGTTCTTTTAAAGGAATCACAAGAGGTGAGTTTTTGCTGTTGTTCTTGTTGGGAGAGGAGATCTCTGAGTTGTTGGTGGAAGAACTAGAGCGGTTTGAAGAGATGTTGGTAGAGGTTTTGGAGTTGTCTTCAAGCTTGCTATTACTACTGGTATTGCTCTGGAAGATTTTGTCCTTGAAAGATCCACGGCATGAATTGCCCATGAAACAATACTAACTTTCACTCTCTCTCTTCTTCATCCAAACTAACTGTTCAAATTAAAAAGAGAAACACAAATCAAAAAACCCTTCTTAGAAAACAGACCAAACCCAAAGAAAAGTAACAAACTTTAAAGAGGGAAAATCATCAGATCAAGCATTTTAAAGTACATCATCAACTTTCACTTTTATGTTACTTTATCCAACTAACAGTTTAGACAAAAAAAACTCATCAGACCAAATCCAAGAAGCTTGTCATAGAGTAAAGAAACGAACTTTAACACTCGAAAGAAACCAACAATCAGATCAACCATTAAAGAGTCAAAAGGAGAAACCACAGGATCTACTAAATAGTCAAATCTGAGTTTTTTTTACTTACAAAGGAATCAGAAACAGAGGAATGAAATAAAAGCAAAAAGAGAGGATCTAGTTACATACTACTTACCAGTAATCAGAGAACGGTGGTGACGCAGAGAAGAATGAATCTGGTTTAAAAAGAGAACTTTGAGAGACTCAAAAGATAGTCACAAGAAGAGGAAAGCTATAATATTTAATGTTATTTCCACCAAAGGAAAGCTGCTCCCAGTTTTAATACTATATAGTATAAACAAGATTTATTCGAATCTCTGTAAATAGAAAATAGATTTTTTTTTGAGTTTAATGTTTGGTGAGAGACTGGTCGGACAATTAGATTCGTTGGATGAGAATGTGTTTTGTTTATTCGACGGCGACGATTGTGGGAATGAAAGTTCTTAGAGAGTGCTCAACAGCTACTTTTCTTTGACCTTATAGCGGTTTCCTCTCACGTTCTTTTTTTTTGACAAGTCTTTGAATATTCGGATTATAAGTAGATAGATGATCATTGACAAAGTTAAGTCTTTACTTATGGTCAACACACTGAGTCCAAGTCAAGAAGTTTTGATTTATCCAGACGACGCCGGTTCAAGTCAATGGGATTAGTTGGTTAAGAGAGGTATGTATACATAATACATGTGCGTTGACTATGAACGTGACATCTGCTGCTTCTTAGTTACTTGAACCATCATATCTATTTTGGGAAAGGAGAAGATATGTTAACCTTTTTGTGTTTAACCATGCAACCTATGTAGTAATCCTAGATTAATAATATTTAGAAAATAATGTTTTTAGACTCATTAATCACTAAACTAGAAAAACCAAACACAACCGGAGAGAACTGAGTTAACCAAACCAAACCAGCTAATCAAACCAAATTTTAATTCGTAAAATTATACTGACGGACAACTTTGGATTATAACTTTATAAGGCCCATGAAATTGGCCCAATAATAAAAAGCAGGGAAACTGCGGAAACAAGGATAAGTCTTTTCCTTACAAAGGAAACCGCTCTGTTCCTCAACTGAAGTTAACTGTCTCCCTGTCCCTCCATAACTTCCTCCCCACGTAACCGTCTCCTTTTACTTAAGCAACTCTTTCTCTAACCTTTATCCTTTTTTTTTTCTTCTCTTTTCTTCCATCGCAATGGCCACCAATAATTCCGATTCTGATCCCAGTTTTCACACTCCACTTACCCCTACTTGTAACGCAATCATCCCTATCTACCCTAATCCAAATCTCCAGCTTGCTTTGTCTCCAAGTTACAATCAGGGCCCTAGAAAGAAACGCACCAAAACCGTTGCGCTACCCTCTAGTTCTTCACCCAAACCAAAACCAAAATACCCTAGAAAGCCAGACCCTAATGCCCCCAAGATCACACGTCCATGTACCGAATGTGGCAAAAGGTTTTGGTCATGGAAAGCTCTTTTTGGTCACATGAGATGTCACCCTGAGCGTCAATGGCGTGGTATCAACCCTCCTCCTAACCACCGTGGCCCTACCCCGGCTTCATTTTCAAATCAGAACCAGAGATCACCAAACTGGGTCTCCCTTATGACCGAGGAAGATCATGAAGTCGCTTCTTATCTCTTAATGCTGGCTAATTCCACTCCATCATCGTCATCAAGTTGTGGTGAACGGTTCGAGTGTGGGGGTTGCAAGAAAGTGTTTGGATCACATCAGGCTTTAGGAGGACACAGAGCTAGTCACAAGAACGTTAAAGGATGCTTCGCTATAACGAACGTTGCCGATGATCCTATGACGGTTACTACTACTACTCCTAGTTATCATGATCACCAGGGTAAGATCGTTACGTATTTGGGGCAGCATAAGTGTAATGTATGTTTCAGAGTGTTCTCTAGTGGTCAGGCTTTAGGAGGCCACATGAGATGTCACTGGGAGAAACAAGAGGAGACTATGGTCTGTGGTGCGTTCGATCTGAATGTTCCTGCAACAACACATGATCTTTCTACTTCGGACACACCAGAGTGTTCATTAGATCTTAGGTTAGGACTTTAATTAGTAAAATATAATTATAGTTATAAATTAGACGTTGGCTTCTAATATATCTAGGATAATGTTGTGATATAATGATCTGGATAATGTATGTCGCTAGGATGTTGGTGTGTTTGGTGTGTTCTTACATATAAATGCTTAATAATGACATGTGTTTAAACTGGATACAAGTGATTGTATCAAACTTTCATTATCTTAGCAAAAAATAAATAATAATGAAATGTGCAATATTCTTTATTTTTGGTTTTCAGTGTACTCTTTTGGAAACCCATATCTACAATATACAGGAAAAGTTACAACAAATAAAAAAAATTGAATTAATACACTGACAATCTTTATATTTGGTATATTTTTGTAAATATCATTGAACTTATATGGAGAAATCCTAAGCTGTAAAAGAAACTCTCAAATGTATTGACCAATAGTAACAAAGAGTTCTTTCAGAAGCATATTTAGCCGTTTTGATAAAATTAAACCAACCTTTTAGAACCAATTAATTTTACAAGAGATTTTCTTTGGTACTATTCTTGCCAAGTTTCGTTATTTGCCCTGATCTTAAACTCACCACGATCTCATTCTACAGTACATCGATTAGATTTAGATCTTATTTCGCTAAAGAATCTTAGTCTTATATCTAATCCAAGATAACCAGCTAGCTTTAACATTATATAATTAAGATTGAATCTTAAAAAAACTATATTAATATTCTGAAGATTCAGATGCATTATAGGTAAGCACGCAGAACTACTTACAACATGCACGAACCCTAATCCGAGACAGTTTTTCAATTAATCTTCTCTAATTTATTAAACAATCATATAATCAGTTGTCCTTCAAACATTAGCCAACTAGTGCGACACACAACCTTAGCGAAATATTCAACTACTGATTCTTTTTTTTTTATAACAATAGATATCGTTTACAGCGATGTCTGTTAGTATATAAATGCATCAAAAACAACAAGAAGAATCTTCTTCTAAGATTTTCTATTAAAAGTATATTAAAATATATGTAGGATGCAATTTATCAAAATGAAACGAAATTTTTCATTGCTCTTGTTTATTCGGCTTAGTTGTGCAAATCACACGCGAGTGTTCACGCACATATTTGATACATATGTATGTTTATAAATATAGATATGAAGGCTTACGTATGATGAAGTTGACCGATTTATCTCCTCACACGTTCTTTGCATCAAAAAAATGTTGAAGTATGCTCAACTAAAGTTTTTTTTCCCAACATGCTCAAAGTTAGTTTAAACAGACGAACTCGGCTAAATATATCCAATTAGTATATTTATTTAGTATTGAATAATTTGACATGCATGAATGTATAGCAGTGACTTCAGTAGTTGGAACTTCCCACCATTTGACTTTAACTATTTACAATTTGTTTTTGTTCAAGTATTCAAAAGATATTATTTGAGATATCCCACAATATACATAATCTTGCTTACTGATTAAAGTATATAGAAGACTTTTTTTATAAACATTATGCTGATGCTTGCTGACTTTGCAACATGATTTATAAACATTTATCAGGTTGAAGTCATAAGAAAATGTCAGAAAGATATCCAACAAATTATATTTTAAAATGAATTTGACGATCACTGATTGCTTTGTTTGCTGATTCTGCAATACGATGTTGTTTTATTTTAAATCGTAACTTACTAATTAATACATCCCGATCCAAAATGAAAAAAGGTAATCAAGGTGATATTAGAAACATGTCAGTACAAGTATATACAACATATATATGGTTAGGTATATATGTATTTTAGTGTACTGTGAATATAACTAGATTTGATTATATATGTGGGAAGCACGTCACTGGGACTTAATAAAGATAACCATATATAACTTTTAATATGCATATATTGAACCATAATTAACTAGACTAATCAAATCATAATGAATTCTTGAGAGAGATTAACTTATATTTTAGTCCAGACTTGACACCTAACCAAACCTTTTTGAAGAATACTAAGAGCATAATTATCGTTGTTTCTTAACGCGACTCTTACACTATTTTCGAGTAAAAATTAAATCAAAAACACATAATTATCTAAGAACGTGTCTTAATTAAGAAACGAAATTAGACGACTCTTAGGGACACGTGTAGGCGCATGAACCAATTGACCCTTCTTTCTCCTTCTCTCGTTTTCCTCTTTGAATTTTGGCTCTCGTCTGTTCGATTTCCACCGGAGAAGACGACCGTACGACCTGATGATTCACCGATTGTTTATCAGAGGTAATTCTTCAAAACCATAATTTTTTGCATCGTTTATTGATTGATTTGTTGTTGTACGAATCAATTCGAGTCACAGAACCTTTTGAATCTTGGGTCGTTTTTGAAAACCCATGTTCGTTGTTTGTCTCCTCTATGCTTGTCTTGTGTCTCCAAATCAAAATTTGATCTGAATTTGTGTTTTTTTTTGTCTTGGGTTTGCTTAGATTTGCCTCTTCTTTGCATATTATGTTCAATCGGATTGTAAAGTTCAAAACTTTACTTCTAGGGTTCATTGAACATGATTTGGATTAATTGCTATTAATAAGCTTAAAGCTACTATTTTGATTATATCATTAAGATGATTTCAAGTGTTGTAAGCATTGATGAAGTTTGTTTCTTCCTTTGGTACAGAGCTGAAACGTTACAGTGTTGTTTTGTTTCAGTAGAGATTGCTAAAAGCTATGACTTTGGGAGATTGGGATCAGAGGTTCACACAAGCAGCTTCTTCCCAATCAGATGATTCTGCTTTCCATTTGGTTCATATCAGTGGTAGCGTATATGGGTCTCATTTACCTTGGCCTAATGTTTGTATTCAAAGCCGTGATAGGCAGGTAAATGATGCATCAAACTCCTCTCTGCCTCTTTTGCATGTTGCTTGTGTGATTGGGTCTGAAACTCATGAGTCTCAGAGGTATATTAATATATGAATGGCTGCAGGGGAGTAGTGGAGGAGGAAGAGATGCATAAAGGAGCTGGAGTGAGAGAAGAAGATGTGAAGAGGATGTTCAGAGTCATAATGCCTTACCTCAACGAGTCTCTGCTTCAACTCAGAGCCCTTTTCTCTGACGATCCTTCTACCACACTCAAGGTTAGTCCCCTCTTCTCCAGCTTCCTACTTCCATTGAACTTTAAAAAAAAGATGCTAATTTAGTAAGAGACAATAAAAGTATCTGCCAATAATCTGTACTTTTAACAATGTATCTTAACTTTGTCTTTTAAACTTCAAATATTAATAAAAAATGCTAAGAGACTTAATTTTTGTCCCAGCAATAATGATGCTCTAAGAAATAGCAAATTGTTATTATGGAACAGTTCTCTTTAACTTCTAGCTAGTGTGATGCCACAAGCCCACAAGGGATGGAAACAAGAAAGTAATATTTAATCACTTGGCTTTCATTTAAAAAATCATTAAAAGGCGTGACATCATCTTCCATTTTCGTGGGATTACCTTCAAAAAATATACTAATTTATTCATGTTAAATTACTATCTTTAAAACAATCAGTACTAGTTAACATTTTCCTTAAAAGATTCAGCGCCACTAGCTAATTTATCCTAACACACAGCTACACATGTATACAGAGTTACATGGCGTTGAGATGGGTATTTTGATTTTTCTGTTGTAATATGGAAGTCTTTCATCTAAGTCTTAACTAATAAGGAAAAATCATGTAATTAAGGAGTGAAACTAGTGTTTCCAGAAAAGCGACATGTGTAGGGCCTGCCGGATTCGGACAAATAATTCCAGTAAGATATTTTGGTGCTATTTTGTTTTATAGATAAAATTAGAGAGATGTTTCGTGCACGACAATATATTTCTTATAATTAGTCAATTAATTTGAATGTACATACGAGAGAACCTTTTCTTCTTTTTTTTTTAACACCACGAGAGAACTTAAAAGTTACTATAAAGACAAGGATTCCATCATATGTATTTAGAAGTAAAGAAACTGATGGAGATTATAGTAATAGACTACAGTTAGTGACCATCTTATTAAGTCAGGTCTTGGATGCGGCGAGTCGGGGATCAGACGATGAGGAAGGGACCATGGCTCCTCAGATCACTGAGAGTCATGTGATACTGACTTTTTGGAGCAAAGGGCTTAGCTCTTAACCCATCTTTCTCCACTCCCAAAACCTGGCCCTTTGGAGATTATTTTATAATAATACACACTCATCATTCTCCAATGTATGATTTTCAAATTAATAAATTGAGAAGAACATGTGTATAAGACCGGATTGGATGATGGATTTGCCGTATAGTTGGCCTTGGGTCGATTTACTTTCCTTATCTTGAACTTCTCAAAGTACATCTTGAAGTCGGGGAGAACGTATACGTAACCCAAAGCGTATACCTATATTTGTTGATTTACAAAATTTCTGCAACTATTCTAGATATCACGCATTAGAAATGAAAATGTAAAATTTTGAAAACGAAGGACTCAAAAAAAAAATCATATCATACATAACGTACGATTATATAACTAAAATATTCAGGTGTGTGTTTTAAAAAAACAATTAAAATATATTCAGAATAGAGATTGATTTGGTATCACAAGTTGCATAGAGATTAAAAACCATCTTTTCAGAGAAGTTATCTTGTTTTCAAATGATTAAAAATATTTTTTATTCGTATTTAGAATTTTGTGTGTTGATTACTAAATAGGGCTTATATGTCAAATAACCAAAAAAAAAGATAAATTAGATTTTGGGAGTGAGAGTAGAAAAAAATAGGAAAAGAAATATGAGATAAATTAGATTTTTGTTATTTAGTGAATTATAATTTTTTTTCTTGGTTATTATGTCCAATTTCCCTATAACTAAATACCTAATAGTTCTAATGATTTCTTGGTCACACATTTGTTTTGGACAAATATTCGCTCTATTTAATATTAAGTGTCATTCTAACTTTTAAAATTTGTTTCATTATAAGTATTGTTTTATGTTTTTAATGTATAAATTAAATAATTTTCTAACTTTTACCCTTATTTTCAGCTCATTAATTAACAAAACAATATATTAAATAAGGGTAAAATGGAAAATTTAGTAATTTTCTTAATCTATGGAAATTTTTTTTAGCGATGTTTATTATGAAACGTGTGAAATATTTCTTGGTCACACTATTACACTAATTAGAGTTAGCTCCTTTGTTATGGTAATGAACAAAAGTGAGGACAAATTTCATTATTTTGCAATGAAACAAATGCTTTCTCTTTCCTTTCGACAAATGCATTTCAGATTTTCACTTCTAACGTAAAAAGGCAATTATGTGGTTTAACTGACCCGGTACATTTTTTCACTTCCACTGTAATATTTTGGTATTTTCATATTGTGTTCTTTCATGAATCTGTATCTGTATATTCATTCTAAATTTTGCACGTCTCGTATAGTCATTTTATTTCATGTAAAAATGCGTAATATTTTCTAAGAACTTTATTAATTTCTCAACAACAATACTACCTAGTTATTGAACTTCAATAACTCTAGTAATTCATAAATTATTACACTTTATGGTTATCATGAAAGAGGAAAAGTACTTATTTTAAAAAAAATTAAAAAGAGGTTAGTCAATAATTAACAAGTGTGAACTTTTATTACTGAATACAATTCAATCAGCTAGTCAACGAATAATTGTATAACTCGAAAAACTATTTCATTATCTTCTTCCATGAATCGAACTCACATGGATGCCATTTGAAAGCACTGAAATATTTTTCAGAAAGCATTAAAGCTTACAAAATTCAATGAATATAAATAACTTTGTTTAACCTTTTTGTACTGCAAGCAATACAAAATTCAATCTTATAGAAGAAGAGAATGATCACTATTGGATAATTATTTTAGTCTGCATCCTTCAATAAATCTTTGTGTATCTATATAAATGACATTCAGAGAGACTTAACCATTGTTTATGCAGAGTGGCATTTTTTTAACCATTGTTTATGCAAAGTGGCATTTTAAGAAAACTTCAAACTATTAACAAACAAATAAAAAATTTTAAAACTAGGGCTGAGGTCACAAAAGGATTATTGTTTTAATGAGAAGTTTAAAGAAAGAATCTTGAAGGTCAAATAATTAATGTAACCTGTTCAACATGACAGACATTGTACTGCAAGAATCTTTCTTCCTCTTTCATTTATTACATATCAAAGTTTAACCAACGAAACAGAGCAAAGTACATACTTGCTCACGTAATCATAGATATTTATATCTAATTAATACTATATATTAAGACAAGAGATCACCAGCTACATAATTAAGAGAGAACAAACATCTCAGCTCTTTAAAAACCTCAACATCAACTTCCTTTCCTCCTATTATCATCCTTTTGCAGAAGAAAACAGAAAAACAAAAGATCTTTATTTCTTCTTTTTAACTGCAGGTGGGTTTTTTTCTTTTTAAATTTAAGTGTGTAAATCTAAGAACAGTAGATAGATCTTATTGGCTGGTATAAAACGGGTCCACTTTGTTCTTGGGGAAAGATTCTGCACGCCCACATGGTGGAGATTAAAATAGAGTAGCATTACCCTTCATCACCTACTTGTGTCCAGAAAGAAGTGGTGATGATAATAGATCATCTACTTGAGCAAAAGACTTTTTTCACAGCTTTTTTTTTGTTTTTTTTTCCTCAGAATCTCTCTATCAGTTATGTACCTGTGTACCAATAAAAAAAGACCAAACAAACCTCTTTCTAACTGAAAACAGAGTAAAATCTTTTGTTTTCTGTCAGCTTATTTACTTCTTCTGAGTGTTTGAAACCCAAAGTCAATCATTCTCTCTTTTTTTTCTGAAACACAGTCAATTATTCTCTTTATTTCTTGAAAATTCTATCAACTTGCTCAATGAATATTGATAAAAGTAAGTAATCTATTTTGTTCTTTGGAAACTGATGTCATAGAGCATCAGGTTCGTAATTTATGAATCTCATTCTTTTTTTTTTTTCTTCTTCTTCTTCTTCTTCTTCTTCTTCTGTGTTGCATTTATTTTCTGCTGGAAATTTCTGTAAATTTACTTTAAAAAAGTCTCAATAATTGCCCCTCTTGGAGTTTCCATGTCCATTGGTGTTATTGGAGTACAATGTTTTTCAAGTCAACTCTCTCTAGCTTTTATATATTTATAGCCTCCCTATGCTTTCATAACCTTTCCTAGACTCTATTATAAGCATGTAGAAATGCACCTTTCATCTTACAGTTGACAAATACTGAGTTTTGCTCTTCTCTTCTCTTATTCTTTGTTGAGGTTTTGATCATGTTTCTGCAACATTTTATTGCAGATAGTTTCTATAGTCACCAAGGAAAGGAACCATAAGGAGACCTCAAAGACACTTGTTCTCACCAGTTCATAAAGAAATAGTCCTTCAAAATCTGAGAGTTTTGTTAGGCTTCTGGTGGATGCAAGATTGAGTTACAAAAAGGATTCTTATATGGAAGGTGGTAGTGGTGGTGGACATGGCGGTTTCTTACCTAATTCTACCTTTGGTGCATTCTCTGAGACGGCTACGAATATGGACTTCATGGACGAGCTCTTCTTTGATGGATGTTGGCTTGAGACAACAGATGGTAAGAGCTTGAAGCAGACAACTTATACCAACATGAATGACAACAACAACAACTCTTTCCTTTATGACCATATCTCTAAGGTAGAGACAGGGAGAAAGTTTCCTTCAACAACACCAGGTTCTCTCAAGATCGAAGATCTCACCAGTCAACCAATGAACCAAGTACCTTCTGACCACTCTGCAGCTATGATTTCTACACAAGCAGAGAAGTTTCTCCTTGAAGAAACTGAGAGAGGTAAAAGATGGTGGATAGCTCCAAGAACAAGACAAGGCCCTTCTTCATCAGTGAAAGATAGACTAGTACAAGCTATCAAGGGTCTTAACGAGGCGGTGCAGGATAAAGACTCCCTTATACAGATATGGGTGCCAATCCAACAAGAAGGCAAGAACTTCCTCACCACTTTGGAGCAGCCACATTCCTTCAATCCAAAACACTTGAGTCTTAAAAGATACAGAGATGCCTCAGTGGAATACAACTTCCTGGCTGATGAGGATTCCAAGGAGTCTGTAGGTCTCCCTGGCCGTGTGTTCCTTGGGAAACTACCTGAGTGGACACCTGATGTGCGGTTCTTCAGAAGTGAAGAGTATCCACGCATCAAAGAAGCTCAGAGATGTGATGTTCGTGGATCATTAGCTCTCCCTGTGTTTGAAAGAGGTAGTGGGACTTGTCTAGGTGTTGTTGAGATTGTCAGAACAACTCAAAAGATGAATTACAAGCCGGAGCTTGAGAATATCTGTAAAGCTCTAGAGGTTTTCTCTCTGCCCCCTTTGGATCACAAGTTTTGTTTGTGTATTTGTGTTAGCCTAAAGAGGTTGCTGTATTTCTGTAGGCTGTTAATCTAAGAAGTTCAGAAAACTTGAAATCTCCAAGCAGTGAGGTGTGTCAAAAAATGTTCTCTAAAACCAAATCATTTGATAACAATGACTTTCCTAAGTGTGTCATTTACAGTTTCTGCAGGTCTATGATCAATTCTATTATGCAGCATTACCTGAGGTATCAGTCTTTTTGACATCAGTCTGCAGATCATATGATCTGCCTCTGGCTTTAACATGGGCACCGTGTGCTAGGCAAGGCAGAGGTGGATCCAGACATTCAGATGAGAACTTCTCTGAGTGTGTTTCAACTGTAGATTCTGCTTGCTTTGTCCTTGACCAACAGAGTTATCATTTCCAAGTGGCATGCTCTGAGCACCATCTTCTCCAAGGGGAAGGCATTGTGGGAAAAGCATTTAAAGCGACCAAACTGTTCTTTGTCCCTGAAGTAACCACTTTTAGCAAGACCAACTACTCTCTTGCGCACCACGCTAAGATCTCTGGTCTACACGCCGCTTTGGCTGTCCCTTTGAAAAACAAATTCAATGGTTCTGTTGAGTTTGTGTTGGAGTTTTTCTTCCCAAAAACTTGCCTTGACACGGAAGCGCAACAAGAAACGCTCAAGTCACTCTCTGTGACACTGCAGAATGATTTCAGGAGCTTGAATCTTGTCATTGATAAAGAGCTAGAGCTTGAAGTGGTGTTTCCCGTTAGAGAGGAACTGCTTTTCTCAGAGAACCCTTTGCCTCTGGAACCTTTGCCTTTGGAAGAGATCTCTCAGGAAGATTCCTCATGGATCTCCCACATGATAAAGGCTAACGAGAAGGGTAAAGGCGTGTCCCTTTCATGGGAGTATCAGAAAGAAGAGCCCAAAGAAGAGTTCATGCTGACATCTGGCTGGGACAACAACAATCAGATTAGCCGTGGCCACAGTAGCTTTGATGCATCTTCCTTTGGTGTGGGACAGCCATTGTTAGGAAGTAGAAGACCAGGTGAAAAGAAAAGAACAAAAACAGAAAAGACGATTGGTTTAGAAGTTCTTAGACAGTACTTTGCAGGAAGCCTCAAAGATGCAGCCAAGAACATTGGTGGTAAGAAAACTTCCTGTTATTTTAATTATTTCTAATTTCATAAATTTCTCAGATAGTGATTAAATTAATTCTTATGTTGTTTTAGTTTGTCCAACTACATTGAAAAGAATATGTAGGCAACATGGGATAACAAGATGGCCTTCCAGGAAGATCAAGAAAGTGGGACACTCTTTAAAGAAACTCCAACTTGTGATAGACTCTGTTCAAGGTGTTCAAGGCTCTATCCAACTAGATGCATTCTACACAAGTTTCCCAGAGTTAAGCTCTCAGAATGTATCTGGAACTTCCTTCAAGAACAATGACCAGTCAAGACACTTGAATGCTCAAACCGAAAAGGGTCTTTCAGCTCAGGGAGTTGCTTCAAGGTCACCACCATCATCTTCTTGTAGCCACAGCTCTGGTTCAAGCACATGCTGCTCAACTGAAGCTAATCAAAGCACCAATCCTGCTAATACTTTAACCACTCTGATGGCTGAAAATGCTGGTGAAATCTTGAAGAGAGCTCGTAGCGAGGTAAAACTTCACACAGTGAACATGGAGGAATCAAAGCCTCTCTCAAGAACACTAAGCCACAAAACAATCAGCGAGCATCCTCTTTTCAAGAGTTTACCAGAGAGTCGTAGCAGGAGCTTGAAAGCTGGAGGCGCATCTAAAGTGAAAGCCACGTTTGGTGAGGCCAAAGTAGGGTTTACTTTGCTCCCAACATGGGGCTTCAGAGAGTTGCGACTAGAGATCGCTAGGCGTTTTAACATAGATAATAATAATAATAATATTGCAGCCTTTGATCTTAAGTACCTGGATGATGACAAGGAGTGGGTTCTTCTGACGTGTGAAGCGGATCTCGAGGAGTGTATCGACATTTATAGATCATCACAGAGCCGCACTATCAAGATCAGCGTTCATGAAGCTTCTCAACTCAAGCTGAGAGGCTCTTTTGGTAGTACTGGTCCTTCGTTATAAGCCATATGGAAAGGTCGTTACCTGAAAGGACAAGGAGAATCTTCTACTAATTTAACAGTGTGTTAGAAACAAAATATTACTCACACATTTATAGACTTAGGACATCGTTTGTATACACATTTTCAGTGCCTTGGATCAATACTATTTTGCAAGCAGTAGTAGTGGACTCAAGACTGGTTTTCTGCATCGGCTTTAGCATGTTTTTTTGTATAGTAAGGCGATATTGCATACCAGGAAAACATGCTTATTTGTATTTTATTTTATGTTCTGGATTCTACTAAGGTCTACGCTAGTATGTTCTATTGAAATGTTTTCTATATCTACACATGAAAACATTCATGCAGTTTCCCTCTTTTCTTTTCTTGAGAAGCAAGAAAAAGACAGAACTAAGGCTACCATTATCTAGCTAGGGCCTAGTGGTCCTCTAAGTTCTCATCTTTGATCTCTCCTCAGATCCTTTATTCTTTCAAGGAAAAGCAAGCCTCCAGACAAAAGATACAAGAAAAGTTATTTCTCTGGAACCTATCACTACCACCGTACCTTCAAAGACAAGAGACAACAGCATGCAAATGTGCGGCCATAAAATACAATTTCATCGATTTTTAGGAAGAAATGGAAACAAGTTTTGCTTGAAAGGTGGGCTCAAGAATCCTTGTAGGTGGTGGTGTGAGCTCACTCAACGTGCAGCTGAGGAAGGAGCTTGACCTCTTTGCTTCTCTAGTCAACTGCTTTAACTTGCCTGGTTGACATCGTTGTAATCAGAGAGAGAGAGAGAGAGCTGAAGGCGAGTATGCAGGGCTCAAGCACGAGGTTGTTCCTGGTGTTGTAGAGATTCTTAAGGCCAGTTTTTTTTTTGATAAGTATTCTTAAGGCCAGTTTCCTCATTAAAAGTTCGAATTTTTATGATATGCGTCTTGTGCCATGCTTGTTATCTGTATGATATGCGTCTTATTTTGATGGTTTGTTCTTGGAATCTTGTCTTCAGAGGTCGCTAAAAAGTATATATGCATCACCTACAATGAGATTGTCGTCGATAAACGTTGCATGCAATTTGTAGCCAAACAAAACTAAAAAAAAAGTATTCAAGCATTTCTTTGTTTTTCTCCCGGTGAGATCTCTCTTTTTATAATAGACTAGAGATTATTCCCGGGCTACGCCCGGGTTTTTTCCTATAATAGTGTTAGATGTTATAGGTAAAAAGTTATTTTCACTATATATAAGGTCATGCAAAAATTATAACATCCAAGGTTATGTTCGCATGTCTGGGTTCTTTGTTCAAGTTGGGAACTATTTGAAAGACTTGCTAAGCATTTGGCTTCACCTCCAATTTCATTATGTGAAAAGAAATAGTTTTATCAGTTTGTAATTTTCTTTAGTCATTTGTATTTGAGTGAGAGTAGCGAAGAGGAGAAAAATTTAAAGGTTATGTTTGTGATGGATGTTTGAGACTTTCAAATATAAAAATTTAGCAAACTATTAAAAATAAAAATTTAAGTATATGTTTTCATGTAAGATGATTTTGAAAAACCTTTAGTACGATTTGTAATTTTCACATTATTTCCACTGTGTGTTTGTTTTGACTCTAATAGCATGAACAGGTTTAACAATTTGAGTAGGAAGAAATCAATGGGACTTTGCAGCTCTCATAGTTGGATTCAGTGGAAGGTTCAGTGTCAATAGGAGAGTTCGATAGCAGCCAATACGATTTTAACTCCATATGTAAACTGATCTCATCTAATTACAATAAAGCATATATATATATATATATACCATGATGGCTGATGCCAAATGAAAACATATAGCTATACAATGAAGAAAAAAAAATACTTCTCCATATCATATATTTCGTTCTCAAAAAGAACTGTAACAATCTTAGTCAAAACTATGCTTTTGTGGAGGGCAATCTTCAACCAATCTTGCAGATTCACAGGGATAAACTTCCTGAACCTACCTTCTTTCAGACTCTTCACATCAACTTCTATTGCAAATATTGCACAAACCGGTCTGTGATCTGAAAAGAAATTTCTATTCGTTCTCCTCTCCATAGAATCCGTTCACACCTGAAAAACATTACAGATAAAAACAGAGATTTCTAAGAATCCAAAGAAACCACAAAAAAAAACACGTTTCTAGAGTTTTGGATAGTACCACATGACTACATAGTTTTTTCTTAGTTTTAGTGGCTTAAAGTAAAAATGAAAACAAAATATCTAGAGTCTTATAAACCCCCCTAACTAATTATGCAATACGAAAAGAGAAGAAGATACAGGGTCCCAATCATATTCTTTCCGCTACTTTGCTTGATTTGAAATTTCTAAAATCAACTCTTTTCTCATAACAGTACCAAGCAACTTATAAGAAGCTAATGAATCAATGTAGACTAAGAATTGCAACAAAATATAAGAGAACATGTTTTCCAAAGATTCTTCAAAGATATATCACTACTGATATTACCTTGGATTTGCAGGACTAATTTCAGAACAGAAATTAATTTGATTATAATATTAGCCATCAGTGTACAGAGATACTTTAGACTCTAGCAACTTCAAATTTCTGGTGTGGTCTGATCTTCATACTTCAACAAAGTAAATCTTTATTGCTCGAGCCATCTGTAATAGAGTTCTCAGATCAGTGTTTCCAAGCTAAGACATCTATCAAGATGATGTCCATATAACAACAAACATGATACATCAAGGAAAAAGATAATCAAAACGCAATGAAAGCCGAACTTAAGAAGAGCATGAATCTTCTTTGGGTGCCAACTCTATAAACTTATGTGATTAAAAATGTCTAACCTCACACAGAAGTGCATCTTCTTCAGGGATCATAGTCGTAAGGTATATGTACACCATCTGCAAAATCAAAAACTCATGTTAGGCGTTAAAATTAAACACAGAAATACATCATTTAAACCAAACCTTCTTCTACACTGCATTGTGCTTCGCAACTGAAATCAATGTAAGGATCAAAGCCTCCTCTTTTTCCCAACTAATGTTGTTTTCATCTAAATTTGTATATGCGGCCACAGAGGATTTCTTTGACCAACGTAGCTCACCAACCTCTGAAATTTATAACAAATAATGAGACTTATGGAAATTAGAAAAAAAAAAGGACTTTTGTATGTCACGTATGATCTTCCATCCTAAAGCTCGATTAATAAATACAAACATTTTTTATGAATCCGAACTGTCTTACCAGGACAGTCTAGGTCACCACTCTTAGTTGCAAATTGACCATTTGGGGTCTAATTTCCATCCAGTGATGGTCTACACTCCCCATTAGACATATCTCCTTCTAGATCAAGAGAACGCGTAGGCCAAATTGTTTTTGCAGTGTCGGTTACTTTGTTCCGCGTCAACATATCCTTCAAGAATATCTAGAGGAGAGACCTGGTATACTGAAATCAGGATCAATCCTCAAAAAGAAAAATTTGGTAGAGTCAAGATGACAAACCCTCATCATCTGCCATGTCAAGGAAGGCCTGCAATTTCAGAGCTTCTCGGCGATACATCATACCACGAACTGTGTTCCTGCATTAAAACAACATAAAATTTCTTAGTTCCTTGTATAAGAGTGCGCTGAATCAATTAAGCAGTTTACACATATAGTTTCTCACCGGTTTCAATGAAATTAGATACGAAAAGAGTCCTATAAATAGGAAAACAGAGATGAAGCTTAAACGAATCCATTGATTAGAGCAATTAACCGTGAAGTTAATCCTTGAAACGGACTCGTGAAGTTAATCATTGAAACGGTTTGGAAGAGATGAGAAATGGAAGAGTTGGGAGTCGAAAGGTGGGAGATGAAGAAGATAGGGTTACGGCGTGGAGAAAGCAGAGAGAAGTGGGCATCAGCTGTGTCATCAACAAATCATGGACGGCCTTTTTTAAAAAGCCCAAACTCGATAGATAAGAAACGAAATGACGTGGAAGATGTCTCAAATCTTATTGGAGGAATTAACTGTCCTACGTGGACAGCTTAAGAATGCTTTATTAGTTCCTTTTAGTATAGTTTTGATTTTACCAGTTTCATTTCTTTAAAATGTCTAACTTGTTTGCAAAAAGCCCATCTAAAGATCTAAATGAATCATTTATTTACGTCTCTCTCAATATTTGCTTTACCTTCTAAAATTGTCATGTTTTCTTGATGATGCGATTTTTTTTTTGTTTTGATGTGGGTGGTTTTATTACATTTAAATTTTATCTAAAATGTGAAAACATCTTATATTGCATATATATTCTTGGACGATTAGTTACTCGATGTATAAACTAAAATCGGCTTGAAAGATAAATTTTAATTTGATGTAATTTGTGGTAAAATTAAGTGAAAAAACTGTAAATTTATATGGTAAGGTTGTTATCAAATTAAAAGTTATCATTTTGTCAAAATAAGATTGACAACTTTTCTACTGTATAAGTGGTAGCATATGTTATTGAAAATAAATTTTAAAAGAAAAAGACAAATGAAACATTGATTTACTTGTAAATGTTAAAAACATTATTGGATAGAAATAAATAACATTGAATTATAAAAACAATAAAATTGAGTCATTTCAAATACTATTAGTTAAATAAGTAATTTTGACAAGTAAAAAATAAAAAGATAAATGACAAAACGATGATTCTGATTTTAAATCATCATTTTACATTAATTTTTTAGTTAGAAAATTTTAAGTGACATAATTCAACATTCTAAATCAACCATTATGCATTCCAATTAGAAAAGCTATTCATCATTAATCTCCATTGCATTTATTAGTTATCAACATTGATTGATGAAAATAGTCTTCTCAAGAGTATTCACCATTCTTTGAGTTATATATCATGATAATGACTTGAAATATTTATTTACCTTTCATTTTCCCTTATCTCTCTTCAACTCTGGATTGCACAAAATTTGGACTACTCATGAACCATGATTGACTTCCGAAAATAGTTTCCATACTCACTTGATTGATTTCCTCATTTTAACTTGACAGACTGATTGCCGTTTAATTGCTTGATTTCCTCATTTTAACTTTGGACAGATTGATTGAAAGTTACTTACTTGATTCGTGATACGAATGTAGTTTCCATACTTACTTGATTGATTTCCTCATTTTAACTTGACGGACTGATTGCCGTATTTAATTGCTTGATTTCCTCATTTTAACTTTGGACAGATTGATTGATTGATTATAAACAATTGCCATTCTGTTTGATATCACAGGGACTTGGCAGCCGCCATGGTTATGGGAGTCTTGTTCCTGTTACAAGGTTTCATCGTCGTCGTGCGCCTGAGAATGGCGAGTTCACTCCTTGGTACAAGCTGCTGAAACAACTTGGAGAGCGCAACATCTACCTTGCAGTGAAGAGCTCTTGCTTGGGGAATCCAGATTACGCCTACCTACCCTCTCCTTCTCCCTCTCTCTCATAAAAAGTCAACTTCCAAAAACATAGTATCTACAAAGCAGAGTCTCCCTCGACCGACCTTCTCTCTCCTCCAACTTCAACTTTTGTTTCAGGGGATTTTCTTGAATAAGCATCGGCGGAGATAATCAGAAATGATAGAAACTAGGTTTCTCTCTCTCTCTCTCTCTCTCTCTCTCTCTCTCTCTCTCTCTCTCTCTCTCTCTCTCTCTCTCTCTCTCTCTCTCTCTCTCTCTCTCTCTCTCTCTCTCTCTCTCTCTCTCTCTCTCTCTCTCTCTCTCTCTCTCTCTCTCTCTCTCTCTCTCTCTCTCTCTCTCTCTCCCCAAGTCGACGGTTGTTGGTATGGACTATGGTTCAGTATGTCTTGTTCATTGCTTTTGCCTTGTTCAATATCACTTAGTATTTGCGCATTTTGTCTGAGATCCTGGTTCTAGTCATTAATGGATCAGTTCATTATGTCAACCAACCATATACAATAAAACTTGACTTTTCTTGTCATGTCTTTTTTAAGAAGATGAAAAAAAACGGTTTAACCTTGTTGCTGTGATTGTTTGTAACCATAGAGGGAGGAAAAAATATATCTTTGTCTGTAATGCAATACATGTTGTAACTTGTAAGTTTTTAATGGACAAACAAAAATACTATAAGAATTGGATGATAATAAAAGCAAAGTTATAGGGTAAAACTGTATATTCTCATTTAGAGCTATTCACATTTCGTTTTGTACAAAAATTTGTAGGCTTAATGACCTAAAGAATGTTAAGAATTGAAACTCTGTATTTGATCAAGGACTTAGAGAGTGATTCAAGTCCATCTTCAAGATCTTGAATACATGACTCTAGTATCTGCAAATCCTCAATCTTCAATGACTTCTCAGACTGAAACTCTAAATCCACCACTGTGAATTCATTTGCTTCTTCTTCAAATGTAATTTTGTTCTGGTTCATCAGTGTTGAGACCAAAGACCATTTGGCACAAGCCTTTGATCCGGACATGAAGTTAAACAGAGACTGAAACAGAGCAACTGTTACAGCTTTTGCTTCTCCGAACACATCCAAAGACTCTTGGCTCTCTTTGTTTTGTCCCATTTTCAAGTTCTTGACTACTTTTTGAAATGATTTCTTGAGAGACTTTCTTGTGGCTAAATATTTTTTGACCTCTGCGGATAGATCTCCACGCTTTTTTCGTAGGATAGATTGGATCTCCATCAGACCTTCTTTCATCTGCGACAAAGCTTCCTTGGCAATATTGCACAAATCTAAGATCTTGAGGGAGCCATCAAGAAGCTTCTCAATTTGCTCCTGAGATAAAGCCTGGTTGTTGATAGATAGACGAATCATCTTTTCAAGAGAATCATGTAAATCTTGAAGGTTGCTAAGTCTTTGGCAAATAGAAGAGCTTGAAGCTGCCTCAGAATATCTCAGCCTGGTCAATTGCTCATCGACATGAACGGCTTGAGGGTGTTGTCTTGAAGGGTAACTGTGAGAGCGAACATGGAAGGAGACTGCCATTTGTATTTAAAAAAAATTCTCAGAGAACCGAAAGATGTATTGTTCTGGACTACGTTGGCTATCTTACCAACGCTTATATACACCATGGCGATGGAAGTCATGGCCTGTGACAGCGATGATTATGAAATATCTCTGTAATGCATCCAGCAATAATATTAATAATCGAAAAAGATATGATTCAGATTTATACACATGGATTATCTTATTAAATAATGTTGTTGCGGTAACGGTTCTGCATCTTATTGGTTTAGGTACATGCAAAATGCCAAAACCAGCAAGACATGTCTCATTGGATAATATGAATATTTGATATTAGCGCAGCTCGTGGATGCATTCATGTGCACTATCTTAGTTATCTTAAATCTTAGTTGGTTAATGCAGATATTGTCTGCCTCCTACTTTGCAAGATTTGATTTCTTTAACTTTTAAAAGGCTCATTATTGTAATGGCACGAAGTGGAATTATATATATTCATGAATAGTTCTGTTTAAATATAAGCCATGCTGAATTTTTCTTTAAACAATAACAATAAGATGCAGAGTCCCTCGTGCAGATTCAATTATCTTATTATGGTTATTTATTTGGGAAGCTAGAAAGAAGGAGGCTTAAACCTTTACAACTTTAGTACTTGATCGAGACTTTGATTTTGTGTCCAGACAAAGTCCTTAATTCAGAAAATATTTTTACACTAGGGTTAAAATTAACGAACCAAAACAGAGAAACAGAGTAACAATACTAAACCGAGCAAAACAGAGTAACAATATAAGACAGAGCACTACAGAGTACAACAAAGGAAAGGACAAGTGCCAGTTATATAAAGAGGTTTCTCTTGATTTTATTTGTAGAATAAGAACTGCATAATATCTTAATTAGTAACACTTTAGAAACAGACGATACAACCAGAAGGAGATTCCAGTAAGTCCAGTTTCTTGCGGTGAAAGTAACAACTAACAAGTCCTATGGTTTGATCACACTTGGTGATCGGTGGGTTTTACTCATTAGAGGACATCATTTCCAATTATTTCTATACTTTTTAGTTGATTAACCACTTGTTTCTTGAAGGTTATTTGATGAGTAAAATTTCAGGCAAAAAAAAGGTAAGAATTATAAAGATAGACAAGACTAGAAAAGGTTTGTTTGTTTCTGATTCTCGTCTATAAGTATATTAAAACATTTTCATCTCTGTACAAAATTTTGTAGGCGCAATGACCTAGAAGATGTTAAGAAGTCTGTATTTGATCATTGACTTTGAGAGTGACTCAATTCCATCTTCAAGATCTTGAATGCACGACTCTAGCATCTGCACATCTTCCATCTTCAACGACTTCTCAGATTGAAACACAGAATCCACTCTTGTGAATTCATTTGCTTCAGCTTCACAACTAGCTTTGGTTCTGGCTCATAATTTTCGAGACCAATGACCATTTTCCACAAGCCTTTGATCCGGACATGAAACTAAACAGAGATTCAAACAGAGAAACTGTTACGCCTTGTGTTTCTCCAAACACAACCAATGATCTATCCGTGCTCTCTTTGTTTTGTCCCACTTTCAAATTCTTGAGTACTTTTTGGAATGACTTCTTGAGAGACTTTCTTGTGGCTAAGTATTTCTTGACCTCTGCGGATAGATCTCCACGCTTTCTTCGTAGAATAGATTGGATATCTTTGAGACCTTCTTTCATCTATGACAAGGCGTCCTTGGCGACCTTGCACAAATCCAAGATCATGAGAGATCCATCAATAAGCTTCTCAATCTGATCTTGTGATAAAGCCTGGTTGGTGATAGATAGACTAATCATCTTGTCAAGAGAATCATATAAATCTTGAATGATGCAATGATGCACTATTTTCTCCTCTATATTTTACACAATAATAGAATAACACTATTATTGAGTTGAAATTGCTCCAATGGTTCACATTATAATAGAATTACTCTATTATAGTGTGAAATATAGAGTGACTAGGGTAAACCCGCCCTACGGGCGGGATGTGATAGATCGGGATAGGTAAAAGATGTAATTTTGTGTCAATTTTATCAGTCTCCACTATAGTTCAGTTGCAACTGATTTATCTTAACCCGGAAAATTTTATTCAAAGTTATTGTAGTTGTTTTGGAATGTTTAGTATCTATACTATTATTTGCGAAGTGATTTTTCACAACGGAGCTCTTACGTTAAAAGTTAGAGTGGTTACTATCGATATTATCCTTAATGAATTATATATATATATATATATATATAATTAATTATATAAGTGATTTTTCACAACGGAGCTCTCATATTAAAAGTTAGAGTGGTTACTATCGATATTACCATTAATGAATTATATATAAAATTAATTATATAATCAAAAACGAAATTTATTAATAATATTATTTAATTAAAAAATAAGATAATTCTTATATATTGTGCTGTTATCTTAAAATAGTTTTCTATTATAAATGTTAAAAATTAGATATAATTAAGTGGTTAAAATCAATATTGATTTTTCTTAATATTATTAATTTTTTAAATAAGATAATTCTTATGTATTTTGTTGTTATCTTCAAATATTTTTCAACTATTAAAGTTAAAAGAAGATATAAAACAATTTGTAATAATTAAGTGGTTAAATTCAGTATTACCTTTAATGAATTTATATATAATTAATTATATAATTAAAAATATTTAAATAAGATAATTCTTATATATTGTGTTGTTATCTTAAAATTTATTATTTTTAATTATAAAAATATAAAATACCATATAAGCTATTAATAATTAAATATTAACCAACTAAAACCAGTATATATAAATATATTTTCTAAAATATTTCTAATATGTGAATGTTTTCTTTTAAAATATTAACACAATTATAAACATATATATTTTAATGAAATGTTTTTGTCATATATATAATTTGATGTTTGATTTTTTTTTGAAACACACAAATAATAAATTACCGTGCTGGTTTTTTAATTAATAAAATATAAACTAATAAAATATTTGTAAGACGATCAAGTCCGCACTTGCGGGCAAAACACCTAGTTTGATATTATTAACAATGTAGATTGTTTTTTTTTGGCAATTTATTTGTTTCTTTGTATGATTTTATTTGTTATATTTGTTTATATCTTATATAATTAATCACAATTTTAAGTAATAAAAAATAATGGAGAAATAAGAAACAAAAAGTAATAAAGGCGACAAATGTAGTATTTTAATGAATGAGCCGAATCTAACAACGTCTTAGGCCTGATAGTATATTATTATAGAATGTTTCAAAGTGTTGCTAATATTTTCTTGATAATGGATAGTATTCTTGGGGAAGACATTAAGGTTTGCATTAACTTAAACAAATCATACAAACCATAAAACCAAGCAGAATTTTACAGAAAATCCAGAAAATGCAAATTGTTAAGAAAGCTTAAAAAACAGATGCAAACACCACATTCTTAATATTAAAAACTAACATTGATGCTAAAACAAATTTGATGACAAAGCACAAAATCAGGCTCTCAACCTTGGCATTTCCTTTTTCAGAAGCGGAGCTGCTGACTGAAGCCCAGTGTCTGTGAAGACCAACTTGTGTAGTTTAACAGTATCTTAGTCACATTAGTATATATGTATGAATTCATATATAACCACCATGCTACTTACTTGTAAAAGAGGACCTCTCCTACATTAGTCTCCTTATCGAAATATATGTGCGTCTCTGAAGTTACAGTAAGGAACAAACAGCCTGCATTGGAAAATGTACAGATTGCTACACCTAAACACTTCCACACCACAACACAAAGCAGCTCAGATTTCAACATTCATGGCAGCAGCATGGACAAAGAAACAATCAATCAGTTTCTAATCACGTAGAACAACACCCTCCTTTCTTGGACTCGCCCTATGCCTCAGATGGAATCACAACTTTCTTGCCATTGCTGAGCGAGGCAGGATCTTGCTTGCTTATGTCCTGTGAGCTCATCACTTTCTTGCTCATTATGTTGTAAATCTCCTTCGCAACCGTCTCGAACGCAGCTGCCACGTTTGATGAGTCCAGAGCCGATGTCTCCATAAAGAACAGCCCCTGAGCTTCCGATAACGCCTTCCCTTCTGCTGTAACTTAAGCTCAATCAGATACAAAAAGGAACCAAATTACACTAAGTTCTTTCACATGGAGAACACGTATAGTACATATTTTGAATGCTACTTTCATCAGCTTATGAATATTCCCAGAAACAACAATTGCTTTGCCTATGAATCTTCTTTTTTTGGGTAAAGAATTCACATACCTTTACCTTATGTGCAACTAATTTCCTTGATTTTGGTGGAAGAGCAGATCTTGATCTTTCAGTTTCTTTTCTTCTCTTTCCAGTAGGGCAAGGTTCTGAAGCTTCTTCTCCTTGAATCTTATCGTCAAGGATTTTATCATTCTGATCAAAAGATGAAGATGAATCCCTCTGCACAAACAAAAACAGTCACGATCAGTTATCTATAAAAAACTTAAAAATTGCAATTGAGTTCATCAGACACTGAAACGACAATCACGATTATAACTGTTAGATCGTGGTTGATGGAGTTTAGACACACAATGTGTCGAGAATCCATTGTTGGTTTCAAAACGTTTAAAAACATCAGTCGTCCGAGATCTGAGAGGAGTATAAAATGTTTTGAATAACTGAAACGTTTAAGTTAATCAGAACAGGCAATTGAGTTAAACAAAAAGAAAAACAGTCACGATCAGAATGCCTGAGTTCATCAGACAAAACACCAGTTTTAGAGCATTGGTCTCCTGCGTTTCTCCAGCTTCGTATCAGACTGAAACACACAAAAGAAGAATCAGAACAAAACCATTGACTAAACTATGTAACAAAGAGAGAAATTGCGGTTACTTTCATATATCGCATAATAAACAAAGAGGAAGAAGATCAAAGAAAAAATAAGAATAAGAACTACGAAGATAAAATTAGTTAGAAACAACAGTAAATACAAACTCTGTATCTATCAAACACATTGTAACAAAAATCGAGCACAAATCTATTAAACACTTTTTGAATTGGGAATAAGATTTATAAGAAACTGCTCAAGTACATATCTAGATCTGCTTGTTGATGGATTCAACGAAAATAGATACATAAACTACACAAAAGGATACGAAGATTCAACCTTTTTTGGATTTCTAGAGTTGTCGAACCCCAAGAAAACGCAGGTGGAGCGATCTCCACCATGTCAGAATCCATTGACGACCTTCCTGAAGATTGAATATCTCCAGCTTTGAAGTCGGCGAGAAAAATCGTTGGGACAGCCCGAGAGAGTTCTAAGGATTCTAATGATGCTAGAAGGAGAAGCTGATGAATCTGACAGACCAAGAACCCAAAGGATAGTGGGAGACCAAGCGCTGGCAGCATCGAAGCGAGGGGATGGAACATTGATCGACAATGCAAAGTTGGATTTGTGGAGAAACATTGATCGACAATGCAAAGCCCAAGTGAAACCCCAACGAAACCAAAAGACAGAACGATGCGTTTCATTTAATGTGACATGTGTCAATCGCTGGACAACTGAGTTTATGACGTGTCATCTGAGCTGGACACCCCAAGAAAAATGAAAAGCTTCTTTTATATAAATAGATGTTGTTTTTTTACTCTATATTTCACACTATAATAGAGTAACTCTATTATAGAGTGAACCATTGGAGTAAATTCAACTCAACAATAGAGTTATTCTATTATTGTGTAAAATATAGAGGGTGAAATAGTGTTCCATTGGAGATGGTCTTAGTCTTTGGTAAATAGAAGAGCTGGAAGCCTGGAAGATGAAGACACTGTCTCAGAAGATCTCAATCTTGTCAACTGCTCATCGACATAAGCAGCTTGTGGGTGTTGTAAAGTGGGGACACTGTTAGAACGAGCATGAAAAGAAACAGCCATTTTTTCTTTTGCTTTGAGTTTTCTTTCTCTGCTTTGAGATGATGAAAATGCTTTGGTGTTTGTTCTGTTTTTGATTGGCTCCCTGGTCAATACATATATACAACACTAAGGAAGACAGTCATGAGGAATCTTTAGGTAGTTCAAATCTTGAATTCTGATTTGATCATATGAAACTAGTATTTTATAAAAAGATCGTAATGCAAAGCCAGCATAGCTTGTCTAATTCATGCATATGGTAACAGCACCACTCGCGGATACATTCAGCTTATATAAATCTTTTTGAAGGTTGGTGAAAATCTTGTCTACCATCTACACTACAGAATTTGATCTCTTTCAAGTATTTTTAAAGCTCTTGTAGTTGTGTCATGAACTGTAATGTGCTGATATTTATTGGTTGGACATGAGGTTTTGAGAGTTAATATATGCATGAATGGTGCTGGTAGGCATGGGCGTTCGAGTATCGGTTCGGGTTCAGGTTGGGTTTTTCGGATTTTTGGGTTTTCGGATTTACGCTAAAAGGTCACATACTAAAAATTTATTAGTACGGGTCGGGTTCAGATATATTTTATATTGCATCGTAAAACCCGTAAAGTAATCATATATCATTCGGTTTCGGATTTTTTCGATTCGGTTTGGGTTATACCGAAATAAAAGACATAATTAAAAACCTAAAATTAAGATACATTATGTTTGAGTTATAATAAAATGACGTAAAGAAATGAACGATGTAGTTAACGTGGCCTATTGGTTCGTATGATAGAGTTGAGCCAGAGTTCTTGTATTTGAAACTCGTCTTCTTCACATTTTGTGGGAGTTTGTCATCTTTTTTATACTGTATGCTATATATATTTGGGTAGTTCGGGTTACTCTTCGGATATCGGTTAAAACCCGGATTCGGGTTCGGATTTCGGCTATTATGCCCAGGCTTAAGTGCTGGTATCATCAACTCCAAGGAGACAAGTCTTACTGGATTTGTCTTTAAACAAAGCCAATAAAGTAAAGAAGATCCACTCGTGCAATGCATAAACATTGCTAATGATAATAATAAAATGCCTGAGGTCTTTTATATATATATATGAATGGACTTAAAAGGTGATGAATGTAGAAGATATGCCAGCTCACTCAACGTTCGTTCGTTGTAAAAAAAGTCAAATTCTGTTAGTTAAATTGGGCTCAGGGATATCACTGTGGGCCGCATTCTTATTAGTTAAATTGGGCTAAGGTTCGATGGTATTGAGTTTGGAGTTCTAAGTGTTAGTTTGGCAAAGCTATGGCCTATGGGTTTGGGTTTGTAACGGAGAATGAGAATAGACCACAAGCTAAACAGAGACTGACATTTGAGACACAAGCTAAATAGTGTCTCAGCGTTGAGACCAAAGACCATTTGGCACAAGCCTTTGGTCCGGACATGAAGCAAAACAGAGACTGAAACAGAGCAATTGATACAGCATCTGCCTCTGCAAACACATCTGTTTAGTTTACGACCATTATATAATACGCAAAAATGTTACATACTATATGGCATCATTAGATCATATACAAAGCTTAAGTTAATATTATTTGGTCAAATTTGTAGCATGGAGACGAAACGGTCGACTGAAACGTTGTACTATCACTTAGTATTTGCTCGTTTGTGTGAGATCCTGGTCCTAGTCATTAATGGATCAGTTTATTATGTCAACCAACCATACACAACTTTCCGACCAAAGTGGAAAGAATTAATGATGATGGGGGTAATCTAGTTTAAAAGCAGTTATGTTCCAAGTGCGATGTAGAATTGGGCTAAGCTGGGCCCATTCAATAGAAATGGGCCTCCGACACCTACGATCCTCCTATCGGGAAACAAAAGAGAGAGAGAGAGAGAGGGACGATAGGAAGGGGAAAAGCAGAAAGAAACCCTAATTTCACACCAGCAGAAGAAGAAGAAGAAGATTCAGCAGCAACAAGAGATGATGAAGAACACGCAAACGATTTTCGGCAAGGTGATTATTTAGAAATTTCTTTTATCCGGATTTGTATGATCCGGTTTCGCTGCTATTCATGATTTTGTATTGAGATCTGCAGTACTGGCGTAGAGGTTTTTCATCCATCGCTTCTTCCCCTCTGACCTCGAGGGTCAAGCAGGAGTTGGCGGAGCAGAATGGCTTGGGTCTCTTTGGAGCATTTATTGGTGGATGGTGTATCAAAGCTTCCATAAGTGTGTTCATGATTGATAGATGCTTCTTTTACTTCTTTAGATTTTGCACCAAAATCCTTAACTAGTTCTATTCAATTTTTTTCAGATGTTTACAAGAAAAGAGAGCATTGGTACAGAGTGGACAGATTGTCTAAAGAGAACGACGAGCGTTTTGTTGATCTGTTGACTAGATCTTCCCAGCTCACAATGGTAAGGAATCCTTTTTTAAAAAAAATATATTTTCGTTATCTGCCAGCCAATATTTTGAACCATTCTATTTTCTTGCCAATGTTTCAGGCAAGGACTGAAGCCAGTCGCAAACGTTTGATGGATATGAAAGACACAGTCGATTCTGACTAGTCTCTTCCCCGATGTAATAATTATTATTGTGCCTTGTATCTGCACACTCTGGAACATGCTTTTGGAGTTGATTGGAGATAGTTTATCTTGTGCTTTGTTGTTGGTATTTGTAACTAATCTGTGTCAAATGATCTTAGAACAACAACTAGTTCTGATAATAGCATCTATTATTAAGTCTTAGATAACATGAATCATCATCATTTATTTACCCATCTAAATCTACAAGTGGGCACTTTGTTTTTATAACACAATCTGTGCTCTACTGATCTTGTTTGTACACCACAGATTCTAAAAAATTTGGTTAGCTCATTACAAACACTTGAGGATATTGATATTTTCAATATCTTAACAAGATATTTATGTTATTAAGGCATCTCTAACCTCACTCCATATTTTACTCCAAAATTGAGAATGGAGTGGAAAATAGAGTGATGACCAAAAAATAAAAACATTACTCTATTTTTTGGTCATCACTCCATTTTCCACTCTATTTCCAACTCCATTCTCAATTTTGGAGTAAAATATGAAGTGGGATTGGAGGTGCTTTTAAAGAAGCAACATATTATAAGTACTGCTGCGCTGTTGATTATTACAATAATAAAAAGGTGAAATTAGATAACAACTTGTCCCACATCCCATACCAAGTCTTCGATAATTCGGTATTACAGAGACACACAAAAGTAAAATTAGATATTCTTAGTCTTCCAGTTCTTCATTCGTGCCTCCAACGCTGCTTCGGTTTCATCACAGCTTTTCGATACTTCCAGCAGTCTCTGAACACAACAAGAGAAAAGGAATAAGAATCATCAGAATGATAACAAAGAAAAAAGAGAGCTAATTGCAAATCCCTACCTCCTCAACTCCCTGAACTTGCGCCGAGACAGAGTTTGTTGTTAAGCCACCTTAAACAAACCAGACGAACATGTTAAAAAAGGAACAAGATTATCAACAAACAAAATGCTAACAAATCAACATCATACCAATCACGTATCCAATACCACAAAACGCCCCTTTATAGGCGTATCCAACAACTTTCGAGCCGCGCTTAGTCACAACTAACACACAAAATTTGATTGCAAAATACCAATTTTAAATACAAGTCAGATAATACATAATTGATTGACGGTGATAGATATTGCTGTGCAAATAAATGAGATACCTTTCTCACCGACGGATGAAAAATCACGACACTGCAGCCTCCCCTTGCCACAAGACTGCAAAATTTTGTTCCTTTCCAATCTCAGTGATTAACAGAGCAACCAAAAGCATAGAAACAAAAACAAACAAACAAAAGACAAGATCCCTCCATTACCTTAGCCAACGTGCTTCCCAGGAACCTCATCATCTTCTTCTTCTTCTTCTTCTTCTTCTGTCCGTCTTTATCTGGACCCAAATCTTTTTTTTTTGTCTAGGATCCATTTGGGCCGTTAATGGATCACCTTTGTGCTTATTTATTTTTCATAGAAATGGGCCTTTACTCATATTAATTAAAATATCCCAAGAAGTTCATTGGCCCATTTTTACATATTTACATGGAGGATTAGAGACATAATTACGACGAGTATATGAGAGTTAAAAGATGAATGAACATTTTATTAGTTCAACTGTTTCATTCTTGTTTCTCTCTAACTTCTCTGAGTTCAAATATTTGTTCATTACTCATATAAGATCTAGGGAGGTGGTGGAAATTTATAAATATTCTGAAACTAAAAACAATTTAATCCTGAAAATCCAAAATAGACTCAAATCGTTATCTAACCTGACTACTACCATTGCTGCTGCTACTGCCACTACTCTTTGCAAGGCCTACATCATAGCCTATGGAACGATCGGCTTTGAAAAGACCCGTCCGGAAGATGGTCCAAAATTTCACGATGGAACAGAGAGACTGTAACGTGTGTTTCATCGCTTCTTCTACTATTTTCCGACCCAAACTGAAGCTCAATGACGTCCGTTAACGCAAAGTTCCTTTGACATTACAATAAAATAAATTCTGTCCCGATTATTTTTATATGAGTGAAGGCAAAGAAAAAACTTCTTTAACAATGACTTTGATTTTACTTCCAGTCAAAGTCCACAAGAACAGGTTTACACTTGGGTTAAAAGTTAAAACTAACGAACCAAAACAGAGAAACAATACTAAACCGAGCAAAACAGAGTACGTATAAATAAACAGATTGTTTTCAAAAAAAATTTAACATAACGAACATTTTGTATTAATGTAAAGTACTTATGAGGGCACACTTGAATTGATCTGATGGAAATTCTCTGATACTAGGTGAAGCCTTACTCAAGGTGTGTAGAAGTGTCAGTTATATTGAGGAGCTTTTGTGTATTTTATTAATAGAACATGAATTTCATTTTCGTATGTCATGTTTCTTACGAAGAAAGTAATAACTACCAAGTCCTATGGGTCTGGTCACGCTTAGTGATTAGTGGGGTTGACTCCTGAGAAGATGGACAAGACTAGCAAAGATTATATGGCCAAAGAAAACTGTGTGTTTCTAATTCTCATTTTGCAGATATATTAAACTTTGTAGGCGCAATGACCTAAAAGATATTAAGAAGTGAGAATCTGTATTTGATCAAAGACTTTGAGAGTGATTCGATTCCATCTTCAAGATCTTGAATGCACGACTCCAGCATCTGCACAGCTTCCATCTTCAACGACTTCCCGGATTGAAGCACAGAATCCACTCTTGTGAATTCATTTGCGCCAGCTTCACATGTATCTTTGTTCTGGCTCATGATCTTTGAGACCAGTGACCATTTTCCACAAGCCTTTGATCCGGACATGAAGCTAAACAGAGATTCAAACAGAGCAATTGTTGCTCCTTCTGTTTCTTCAAACACAACCAGCGATTTATCTGTGCTCTCTTTGTTCTGTCCCACTTTCAAGTTCTTGAGTACTTTTTGGAATGACTTCTTGAGAGACTTTCTTGTGGCTAAGTATTTTCTGACCTCTGCTGATAAATCTCCACGCTTTCTTCGCACAATAGATTGGATATCTTTGAGACCTTCTTTCATCTCTGACAAAGCGTCCTTGGCGACGTTGCACAATTCCAAGATCATGAGCGATCCATCAATAAGCTTCTCGATCTGATCTTGAGATAAAGCCTGGTTGGTGATAGATAGTCGAATCATCTTGTCAAGAGAATCATATAGATCTTGAAGGTTGCTTAGTCTTTGGTAAATATAAGAGCTGGAAGATGAAGAGACTGCCTCAGAAGATTTCAATCTTGTCAACTGCTCATCGACATAAGCAGCTTGTGGGTGTTGTAAAGAGGGGACGCTGTTAGAACGAGCATGAAAAGAAACAGCCATTTTTTTTTTTGCTTTGAGCTTTCTTTCTCTGCTTTGAGATGATGAAAATGCTTTGGTGTTTGTTCTGTTTTTGATTGGCTCTCTGGTCAACACATATATACAACACTAAGGAAGAGAGTCATGAGGAATCTTTAGGTAGTTCAAATCTTGAATTCTGATTTGATCACATGAAACTAGTATTTTTATAAAAAAAGATCGTAATGCAAAGCCAGCATAGCTTGTCTCATTCATGCATATGGTAACAGCACCACTCGCGGATACATTCAGCTTATATTAATCTTTTTGAAGGTTGGTGAAAATCTTGTCTACCATCTACACTTACAGAATTTGATCTCTTTCAAGTATTTTTAAAGCTCTTGTAGTTGTGTCATGAACTGTAATGTGCTAATATTTATTGGTTGAACATGAGGTTTTGAGAGTTAATATATGCATGAATGGTGCTGGTATCATCATCTCCAAGGAGACAAGCTTACTGGATTTGTCTTTTAAACAAAGTCAATAAAGTAAAGAAGATCCACTCGTGCAATGCATAAACATTGCTAATAATAATAATGAAATGCCTGAGGTCTTTTATATATAAGAATGGACTTAAAAAGTGATGAATGCAGAAGATATGCCAGCTCACTCGACGTTTCATTCGTTGTAAAAAAGACAAATTCTGTTAGTTAAATTGGGCTCAGGAATATCATTTTGGGCCGCATTCTTGTTAGTTAAATTGGGCTATTGTTCGACGGTATTGGGTTTGGGGTTCTAAGTGTTAGTTTGGCAAAGCTATGGCCTATGGGTTTGAAGACAAAAAAACAATCGTTTTCGATTTGTAACGAAGAACGAGAATAGACCAAGCTAACTAACCAACCAATTTTCTTTATAAACACATATAACATACAGATGCGACGGCTTAGAAGTGTTGATCTAAAGACATGCCTTGTGAGTTGTGAGATAAAGGAACTAGAACCAGTAGACACAAACCCTAATTTATGTTCGACTTCATCGGAAGCTGCAGTATTCTCGCAGAAGCGCTCATGACAACATTTGTTTTCCCAAAATTTTCATTATTTTTTGGATAACATATGAACATTTGTTTTAGAATGTAGTTGGTGTGATGCGAAATAGCCATACTTGTGTCCACTAAGGACCACTTTACTTGTCGGCTATTTATTGCTGCCTTTGGATTTTGGCTCCACGTAGTAAAGTGCCAACAACCGCTAGTTGTATTGTTTTATTCTTTCTCTTTTTTGCATCAAACACTAGTTGTATTGCTGTTAAATTGATATTTCATTTAAAAAACTCTTCTTCTTTTTAGAAGAAAAGTGACGAGTCAAAAGTACTTCCAACTAGTATATCGACCGAAATATAAATTTTTTGTAATGCCAAAGCTGACTTACTCGATCAGTAATCAACTTGACACACAATACATCGCAAACCAATCTTCTTGTCTTTGACTTGAGCTTTTTTTCTTTTTTTTTATCAACTAATATTTGACTTGAGCTTAGCCATCCAAAATTAGATGAAACCATTTGTATCACGAATCCAAATCTATAACAGAGAAACAAGGTTATAATAGTAATTGATATTTGAAAATGACTAACTATTACAAAATGCGTATCATTACAAAATGCGTCTGCCTAACTTTGTTTTAAAAACAAATAAAATTAGTTAAGTATAAATAACTAACATTTATTTGTTTAGCTGAATCTATTTAGTCACGTCGTTACCAAGCTTAACTTTATTTTAACTTTAACATGTATGGCCCGTCGTATAAAAGCAACTCGAACTGTTACCATCTCCGACTATTGGACCGAAAACAATTGGGTCAACGTGTGCTAAACATTAAAATCATGTAATCAAAGAACCAATGAAGGAAATTGGGGCGAATATTAACACGCGTGTTTGACTAAAAGGTCCAAAACAACCAAAGAGCAAACAAATTTCAATTGGACAATGAACACAATCTCACGCAAACCAGCTTGAAGCTTTTGCACCCGACCAGACCCACTTGAGTTATAAAGCCACCACCCAAAAAAATCAGAAGACTTCGATTTTTATACACGTGGGTCTCGCTTTTGGGTATTTGAAAGTGACATAACTGAATACGTCATTATGTTTATGTCATATCTTATCACTCCCGAAGTTTTTTTTTTGAACAAACACTCCCAATGTTTATACTAATTGATTTCTTGCTTCAAACTAGTTCACACTCAAGTAAACATATTGTATATAATTATGATGAATTAATGATAATGTGCTATCAGTTATATATCATGTTCACCAATACTTTTTGGGTATTCTTGATTTTATTTTATTTTATTTGATAGAGTTCGACCTAAGAAAAATATATATAATAATGAAAATGTACTTAAGAGTTCTTTTTTGCTAAAATATAAATGTACTGTAAGAGTTACGAAATTTTAAAAGACCTCTATAAAATACTCCCAAGTAAATTGAATAACGCAGCTTCCCAATTACGCACGTTCCCGATAATTTGACTATATAATCCAGTGAATGGAGAGGAAGACAGCATAAGTCATTCAATTTGTGGCTGTACGTTTAATCCTCGAGAGAGAGAGACACACACACAAAAGGGGTTTTAAATCTTTTATATAATGTCAAGAAAAGCATTGGCCATATTGTTTGATGTAGAATCACAGGAACGTGGTGGTTCTCCTTCATTTATGTCACAAACACTCTCCAAGGATCCACAGCCAACCTCCGACGGAGACGGTGGCCGGATTCCGTTAGAAGAGTGGCTGCCGATCACAGAATCAAGAAAAGGGAATGTTTATACCGCTACGTTTCATATTTTCTGCTCGGGACTTGGTCTCCAAATGCTTCTTCTTCCTGCAGCTTTCGCATCACTAGGATGGTAAAATCTCATTTGTAATTAAAACTTTATATCTTTTAATAGCTTCTCTTTCAATTTTACCATATTTAGAAAGCGTTTTTTTCCAGGGTATGGGGAGTGATAATTTTAACGGTGGGGTTTGCATGGAAGCTTTACACTGTTTGGCTTCTTGTTCATCTCCACGAAGCTGTACACGGTATTCGTTTCAGCAGATACTTGAGACTCGTAATTGCTTCATTCGGTAATATTAAATTCTATAGAACTTTTTGTCGGTTTTGACATGCAACAATTTTAACGTTTTGTCACGATAACGATATAACAGGTGTGAAGCTTGGGAAACTTCTTGGAATATTCCCTGTGATGTATCTCTCAGGAGGAGCTTGTTCGATTCTGGTTATAACCGGTGGGAAAACAATAAAACAACTTCTACACATTATATACGAAGATGACAAAGTACCACTTACTACCTTGCAATGCTTCGTGATCTTCAGCTGCCTCGCAGTGGTCATGTGTCAGTTTCCAAATCTAAATTCTCTTTTCGGGATCTCTTTGATCGGTGGTGTTATGGCCATAGCATATTCCACCGCAATCTGGAGTTTACCGCTAGCTAGTATTTCGCAAAGAGATCAAAACAATGTCTCTTACGCTACAAAGGATACAAGTTTCGATACCATTTTCAACGCCATTGGATTGATAGCTATTTCATTTCGCGGGAACAACCTCATCCTTGAGATACAGGTCTTAAGATAACACTTAGAAAATTTGCATTATAAAACTTATTTATATACCTTTTCAACTTAAATTAGGTCAGTGTTGACGAGGTTTTATTGTGATATTTGTAGGGTACTCTTCCTTCCGATTCAAAGAATCCCTCAAGGAAGACAATGTGGAAAGCTGTGGTGATCTCTCATGTGTTCATCGCCGTTTGTATGTTTCTAGTAGCCATTGTTGTATATTGGGCATATGGTGACAAGGTACGTAGAAATTCAATACTAATATACTTTATTATTATCGCTCTCTATGTGTTTGAACTTTAATATTAATTCTTATATATGCTAGATTCCGGCCACAGGAGGTCCAATAGGCAACTACTTGGAACTTTACGAACACGACTACTCAAAGCGAGCCGCTTGTTTCATACACATCACGTTCATCATCAACTGCTTATGTTCATATCCGATAAACTTAATGCCGGCTTGTGACAACGCAGAGATGATGTACACTACCAAGAGACACAAGCCTTGCTCCATCTTTGTCCGGATGATGTTTCGTGTGTTCTTGTGTTTGGTTTGTTTCTTTGTAGCTGTTGGATTCACGTTCTTGCCTTATCTTGCGGTTCTTATTGGAGCTATAGGCTTGCTGGTTACGTTTACGTACCCGTGTTTCATGTGGATCTCTATTAAACAGCTCCAAAGGGAAAGCCTGATGTGGTGGTTCAACGTATCGGTGGGAAGTATCGGCGCGTCTTTCAGCGTTTTGTTTGTGGTTGCCTCGGCTCTGCACTTGGCTGATAAAGGACTACATGCAAACTTCTTCAATCCCTAAAGCATTATGTCACAAGACGTTTAGCTAGGAAGCACTCATACCTAATGACCTAGGCATGAAGTTTACGAAAACGACAGCATGTTGAATCTCTACCAACATCTCAACTCATTTATTTACACACAAAAATCATTATTTTCTTTGTTGGATAAAATGATCAATGGAATATTAGAATCCTGTAATTATATTCGTACGATTTCTCATCAAAAAAGGGAAATAATGATTATCGATCAAATATCTTGCAGTATATAACGAAATTAATGACAACCCTACGTATTTTGGTCCAGACCTTTATATTCGACAAACAAAAAAAAATTATTCATCCCTAATAAAAATAAAGACCAGATTTCTCTGCTGATTTTCTATCAATGACCCGAGCAAGACTTCAAGAAAGCAATTTTCTTGCCAAGTTTATCGCCATGGAAGGTGATGCTGCATCTGATGCTCGTGTTGAACTTAGTCTTGACTAATCGGCCGAGCACATAGGCTCGAGATCGTAACGTAAAGGTTAAATTCAAAGGCAAAACAACTTGGTCCGGTTTAGCTCGTTGCGCGTATAGAGCCGGTACGCCTCCGTACAAAGGAATTTGAATGCCTACTACTTTGGTCTCAATGATTCTCTCAGTGTTCCTTCGTTGAGAGAACTTCTCCATCTATTTTTCTCACAACCAAAAAACGAAATTAGTTCATGAATCATAACCGGCTCGGTTTAGTCAGTAAGATGTGAAATTGTTTACCTGACCAGAGGCGAGAATGAGCTGGGAATAGCTGAGCTGGAGGGGAGAGGAAGTGACGTGGACGGTGAAAAAAGTTGCAGGGTTATGGTATAACATCGTGACCGTTGAATTTAGTGTGAGCATATCTGTGAGCACTCCCGATGCGTCGTTCCCTGATTGCACGTTCAAGCTCTCAATTACCATTCCCTGTTATTTTGTGAATGTACAGTAAACCCCATTTTTATTACAGTTTTATGATAGAAAAGTAATTCTACACAAATTTACGGGAGTATTACAAACAAAAAAAAATGCAAAACTTAAACATACATGCATGGGAAGGAATAATACTTATTCTCTTATAATACATTTTCGGTATTTTGATAATACTTATCTGCATTAATTTTATATATATATATATATATATATATATATATACATATTCAGTTTCCCGTAAACTTAATTATTTATATATTTCTTAATATTATATTATCAAAACTCCACAAAAGTATACTAATTGTGACATCATCGTCATTTAATTATTGGATGTGTTTGTTTTAAGAAAAACACAATCAAAACGCAAAACTAAATTTGCTTTCACACTTCAGAAAATATAATTACGAAAACAAGAAATATTTGACTTTTAAGAGAATATAATAATTTTCGCAAGAGCAAAATTTATGTTCCGAAAAGTCAAGGCTCTATCAATTACCTTCAAAGTGACAATAGGTGAGAAGGATTTGGAAACTCCCCACAAAATGAGACAGAAGATAGTGAAGGCCAGCACAAACGTAAACAACAAGCAAGAATAAAACCTCGTTTTCCTTCCTCTTTTCTCATCCCCACCGTCTATTTCATCGTACTCATCATCATCCTCGTCGAGTGGATGGTCATGATCATGCACTTGGAGACTACTGTATCCGTTTCTCAATGGCCCTGATGATCGTAAAGTCGAAGGTGACTCGGCCACTGACTCATGGTTATAGTGACTGACCTGGCCCTGTCGGTTAACGGGTGATCCAAACGGGCTAAGACCTGACCCGGTAGATCTCTTGTCTACGTCTGTGTTCGGTGGGCTCTGCACAAAATAGACCGGACTTACCGTCTGTGGCAGAGATGATCTAGCCGGCCACGTCGTCATCTCTTCCTATAAGTTATAGGTCTTGCTTCTCAATAAAACTTTTGATTTGCTTTAGGAATTTTATAATATTTTGGTTATGACCTTGTATTTAGAACTTAGAAGGTTGGAAAATGAAATGGGAAATGATTGCAAGGTACAAATTTCTTTTGAGAGTAACAGATGATGCTGACCAACCAAGAAAAGAAAACTATAATCAAGGAAACTACAATTCAAACTTAAATTTGAAAATTAAATGGCCAATCAAAGTGTTCTTTTGTTAAGTATAAACTATTTTATATTATTTTTTCTAATAATCTACATTAAAAATTATGTACTAAGTATCGAACTATGACGTAGTGTTCAGCAGTGTTGTTTAGTTTACCATTATATAATACGCAAAAATATTACATATTTTATGGCATCTCTCAAAATGCAAATTAGATCGTATACAAAGCTTAAGTTTTATATTATTTGGTCAAAATTGTGGCTGGAGACGAAACGGTCGACTAAAACGTTCTATTTTTCTATTTGTAGTTGGAACACCAATGTTTTTTTTGGTAAAATGTTAAAAATGTTATTTCTTAGTTTTTTTTTTTTTTGAATATTTAGTTTTTTTATTTATTTCTTAGTTTGTTCCTACATGGAAAATACGAATTGTCAAATTAGCCTTTCATCGATTTGAACAAATATGTATTTCGAGTTAATTTCCTTACATCAACTGCGAATAATATCGTTCCTTCAAGTCCACTATTAAAGTCGTTGTTTTACTTTGAAAATAAAGATAAAAATTTGAATAATCAGAAATATCTTTAGTGGCCAGAACATTTGGTTTATTGTCAATTTTAGGCACTTAAAAGATATCTCATGCAACGAGTTGGTTTTGATTCTGGTCTGGCTATCGGACTCATCAGTTTAGCAACTTGATATATTCAGTTTTTAGGAAGTCCTTTTGCAATGTCGTCTCTGGATTGTGTACGACAAAGGCCTTCAAAATGGATTTTTCATTTTATTGCACCAGTTAAACTTTATATGTATCCCTTTGATAAGCTATGGGTTTTTCATGATCTTTTAATTAATAAGATTTTAATAAATATAATTATATTTTTTGAAATGTATAATTTCATTAATCAATGTATTAAAACAGAAAAATATATCTTTTTAAAACGAAGGTTTTTCCCAGAACGTGTATCTTTTAGAAACGGAATGAGTATTTATCTTTTAATTCTATTAAGAATTTCTATTCTTTTTGTAATGGAATGCAGAGATCTAGCAGATTTGATGAAACATAGTGCAAGTCTGAAAACTTTTCAGAGCAGCTTCAGTTGTAGATATCTAAAATGATATAAACCAATTATTAAAAAATTAGCAAAAGAAAAAAGATCAGCTATGTCAGATAAAGTTCTAATTTAACATATCCAAAAATAACTTTTGAGAAACTCTTTTACACTTGTCACATGATGATTGATGCCTTTTTATTATTTCAAATTTAGTTAAATAATTAAATTATATATAGATAATAGTATTACATTTACTTAAATAATACATATAATATCCAACCATTGGGCGGGCTCTTAATTCTTATGACAAAAGACAAAAAAAACACTATAAAAATTCTGAAGTCTAATTTAGAGCAAAATTTGAGACATATATTTACCTTTTTTTTTTGAATTATATAGAGGTATTCTAGCCTCACAAAAGTGGTCCAGACTAGTCACGTGTTGTCACGTGTTGGTTTTCTGTCTCTGGCGATACTGAAATATTAATTTTCCAATGGCCGAAATTCGAACTCAGGTAACGGATTTCATAGCTGTGAGACATTTACCACCAAAACTAAAAGCCCATGTTCATATATTTACCTTAGATAGGTCCTGCATTATAAATACACTACGTACTGCAGTTCACGTATAGTTTTCAGGTTAATCTTAAACGACCAGTTGTGATGAATATAGTGGTCCTAACTTTTCATCCAATCATCCAGTCAGAAGCAGTGTAGACCATTGTTCCAAAAAAAAAGGGTACGGTTTCATCCAATGATTTCTATTGAATGAATCATTTTGTTGTTTTGTTGTTAAAAAAATAAGACTCGGTTAAGAATCATATAGAGGTTGGCGGAAACAAATCACAAAAATAATATCTCAAATCCTCCTCTAAAATATTGAAATTTTATGTTTACTACGGCTTCTAGAATTAATATATACTTGTTTATATTTTTATTATTTACGAACTTTTCAATTATTGGTATGGTTTTAAAACATGAATAAAACGATAAAATGATCTTCTAGAAGTCTGTTTTGATTTCAACAAACTTTTTGTTTTCGACCCGATATATTCAAGTTCAACATCTGTTTTTTTTTATATTCAACATCTGTTCTAAGTCAGTAATACGTTATTTTATATAATTTATTACGGTTTTACAGTAACCATTTAGAATAAATGTATTATATGCTATGTTTATTTATAAAATATTTTTCAAATAAATTCCTCCGGTATGATCCTTTAGCAAAAATTTAGTTACCATTAGAGACTTAGAGAATTTGTATATCAACTTTTGTTATTAGCCAGTTATGCAATATTGCACCAAGAATTCATTAAAAATGGAAGAAAGCAACACTAAACACGACATATGCGACACTCGACTTATTCTTGGATTCACCTCCTAGGGTGAACCCTTAGGTTCACCAACCAATAGGATTGTGTTATTTAAAATTCAATATCTTTTAAAAAAGGAAACAAAATATTATCGAATTATATTATACTTTCAAAATAAAAATTAAATAAAAATTATACTAATCACAAAAACAAAACTTTTTAATCTAAAACAAATATTTTCAAAAAATATTTTTAACGCTCCCAACAAACATTAAATCTTAGACTTTTGGATTTACCCAAGAGTTTAGGATTTACCCAAAGGTTTAGGGTTTAGGATTAAGATTTAGGGTATAGTTTTTTGTTGATTGTGTTATAAATAGTTTTTTTTAAATCAAAGTTTTATAATTTATCCAAAGGTTTACTAAAGGATTTAGGGTTTAACATTTAGAGATTAGTGTTTTTTTTGTGGTATTAATTTTTCTTTTGAAAAAAATGCTTATTTTTTTGCATTTAGTATTATTTTATTTGTTTTCACTTTATTTTTTATTTTTAAAACGTAATATAATTTGGTAATATTTTGTTTCCTTTTTCAAAAGATGTCAAATTTGAAATAACTAAATCTTATTGGTTGGTGAACCTAGAGGTTCACCCTAGCGAGTGAACCCAAGAATTACTCTGCGACACTCCACCACGGAGTATACTATATTTAGACATACACTGCGTCGGTTGTTCCTATATTAACAATTAACTAGATTTTGACCCGCGCTTTCAAAGCGCGGGTTTATTTTCCTTTATTTTTTTTAAATTGACAAATATTTAGTAAATGTCATATTTTCATATATTTGTTTTTTATAAAAGACTTAAGCTTTTTATCTTTCTTTATCGTGTTTCATTTTAAATGAGTATAGGCCTAAGTAAAATATTCGGACCCGAAGAAACAATCCGAAACCGACCCGAAAATCAGGATCTCGAACCCGATTAGATCCGGGGTAGATATTCGAATGAGTTCTAAATTGTTGTATCCGAAGAACCGGTCTCAAATCCGACTCGAACCGAGAACCGAATGAGTATCCGAAGATATCCGAAATGTGAATATATATCTTAAAATATATGTTTTAATTATATTTATAATTATTTTAATATTTTTAAATTAATATTATAAGTTAACTATAGTAGTTATTTTCGGTACTTTTGAGTATTTTTGGGTAAAATATGATAGTTTGAATAAAAATTTACCCAAAAAACTATATAGAATGGATATTTTTGGTTACTTTTGAGTAATTTGGATACAAAAATTTGAACCAAATCGGATACTTTGGTTACTTTGAGTAAAATAACCGAACCCGTTTTAGATACTTTGGTTATCTGGTTAATTTTCAGATTCTTATGCATGAGAACTGAACCCACCCGGATCCGGAAAGATCCGACTCGAACCCGGTTCGAAATTTTATAATACCCGAATGGGATTTAATTTCAAAACCCAAAAAACCCGATACTCGAAAGAACCGATCCATACCCAAATGGTATAACTCTGATAAATTAATTTTATGTGGTTAATTTTTTAAATAAAAAATTTATATACTTTTAATAAAGATTTATACTTTTCAATGAAAAATTCAAATTTTTTATGAATGCTTAAATTATGTTAAAAAAAAGAAAAAACATAATAATTAAGTGATTAATTTTTGTTCACTACACAAAATATTAAGAATGATTAAAAAGAAAAGGGCAGTGGGCTGATTTCTTAATCGGCCCCAGAAAGATCTGATGTCGGTAGTGGGCTGGATAAGAAAAAATGACCCAATGTAAATGTGTTATTAATATTACTTAATTGCCATTAATGAAATATGCAATGTTTGTTAAGAAAAGGGTATTTTTAGTAAAAAACACAATAGGATCCTGCTTTAATAGTATAGATAAGGTATTATGTATGGTGAAATGACAGCACTAATATAAAACTAGCAATATATATATATATATATATATATATATATATATATAAGTTGCAAATATTTAACTACATAATATTACTAATTAATCAGTGATCTAATTAGAACATGCATATCATTAGTGAAAGTAAACACGGTTAGACAAACTTTTACTAACAAACCCAACTACCCAAGTTGTGTAAGGAGTATTATTTTTTGCACGTAAAATCGATTCACATTGAAGGAAATCAAAACACGCAAAACGTAATTTCTAATCGCACTTTTCTGAGTTGTCGTTGTAGTTCATATTTCTTAATTTCTTGAAGAAATTAACTTAAAACTTACATTATGCTAAAACTTGTAAAGACTTTAACAAATGCATTCAGTTTTGATTTGGTCGTATATCCCTTAAACTAGAAATTTTGTAAATACCAATATATAATGCTGAAAATAGTATAGTAATGTGTTAACGTGTGATTTTTTGTGTGAATGTAGGATAAAACTGATATGCAAGAAAGTTATGGAATGAAGAAAAGGAATTCAAATTTTCATAAATTAACTCGCATTAAAAGAAATTTAATCGACATGTAAATATGTGTATAACCGAAGATATACAAGTTAAACGTGTCAAAAGATATTTGACAGCTACGCTGATATGTGTTCGTTTGGTTGATAGACCTTGAGAATGGTTTGCTGGGAATATTGGTATTAAGAGGTAAAACATCCCATTTTTACAGTTTTATTGAGTCCACACACACAAAAATAATTATTAACTCATCAAGGTAAAATATTAAAACATCCCATTTTTACAGTTTTAGCAGAAACTCCAAACAACGACTATAAGACAAACAATGCAACTATAAAAATATTCGACAATCGATAGTGATAACTAAGAAAATCAACAAACAAGTGGTCAGATCTTCTTTTCCTCATAAAAAAAAATTCTAATAATTGAATCAATATAGCTCTTAAATGTCAATACTTACTGATCGGAAAATTCGTAACGCTAAATCCATTTTAAACATGTTGGCTCTTCCTATGTGGTCCCGAAATTACTATTGTTTTTACAAGCCAAAATTACTATCATCTCTTACAAGCCAGAGTTACTATTATACCCTCATTCTATAAACACTATAAAAAAAATCCTAACCACTCAACCACAAATCACTCGTCTTAGAAACGAAATGGAAGAAACTAAAAGAAACATATTAGAAGAAGAAGCTAAAGCTTCTCTAGACATCTGGAGATATGTCTTTGGGTTTGCAGATATAGCAGCTGCAAAGTGTGCCATCGATCTTAAGATACCAGAAGCCATTGAAAACCACCCTTCTTCACTCCCCATCACACTAGCCGAGCTTTCCGTCGCAGTCTCTGCCTCTCCGTCACATCTCCACCGTATAATGAGGTTCCTTGTGCACCAAGGAGTCTTCAAAGAAGTCCCCACGAAAGATGGTCTAGCCACAGGCTACACTAACACGCCACTCTCTCGCCGTATGATGATCACAAAACGCGACGGCAAGTCTCTGGCTCCTTTCGTTCTCTTCGAAACAAGTCCCGATATGCTAGCTCCGTGGTTAAGACTGAGCTCAATTGTCTCTTTTCCGACCAACGGTTCACATCCACCACCTTTTGATGCGGTGCACGGTAAAGATGTGTGGGCTTTAGCGGAGGATAATCCATGCCTTAGCCATATGATCAATGAGGCCATGGCTTGTGACACAAGGCGCGTGGTGCCACTTGTAGCTGGAGCTTGTCACGACTTATTTGACGGTGTGGCCACAGTGGTGGACGTAGGAGGCTGTACCGGTGAGACGATGGGAATATTGGTTAAGGAGTTTCCTTGGATCAAAGGATTCAACTTTGATCTTCCTCATGTTATCCAAGTTGCTCAAGTCTTGGATGGTGTTGAGAATGTTGGAGGCGATATGTTTGATTCTGTTCCCAAATGTGACGTCCTTTTCATCAAGGTTAAGTTCATTTACATACTCTATATTCTTTTCATTAACTATTCGTCTATTATTATTCAGTGTTTTTTTTCCTTACCTCTTTCATTTAGATCTCAAAATCAAACTTTCAAGTTTCAACATGTCAGACAAAACAAAAATGCATATTTAAGAACTAAGATTATCTTTAATTATAATCTTGTTAAATATCATCATTTTTTTCACTTAGCAGTAAGCTTCGTACGAATTAAGCTATATAATATAGATTATGATATGATACTACCAATTTTCTCAGGTATTAACCAATATACAATGACGACACATCCTTTTGAAAAGCAAACACTGTCTTTTGTAAGATTAATGCGTAACAGATATAAAACTTGTCGCATATTTTATAGATAAGAGGTTGAAATTGGGCTATCTAACGTATATTCTCTGGAAAAAAAATTGACAGGCTTTTTTCCCCAAATTATTTCTTGAACTGATGAGCTTATTCGTTCTTTATTTTCTTTGTAAGACTCTTTGAAATATGAGAGCCTTAAAAACTATATTTGTTAATATAAAAACTCTAAGGTTTCAATCATATTTTAAAGCATGATATTGACTAGTTATATCTGATACGTTAACTGTGGAAAATGATGACAGTGGGTGTTACATGATTGGGGAGACAAAGATTGTATAAGAATATTGAAGAATTGCAAAGAAGCTGTCCCACCAAATATCGGGAAAGTGTTGATAGTGGAATCTGTAATCAGAGAGAAGAAAAAGACGATGATAGTGGAAGACAGAGAAGAGAAGTTAGAGCATGTGAGATTGATGCTTGATATGGTGATGATGGCTCACACAAGCACAGGCAAAGAACGGACTTTGAAAGAGTGGGACTTTGTTCTTAACGAAGCTGGTTTTACTCGATATGAAGTTAGAGATATTGATGATGTTCAGTGTGTTATCATCGCATATCGGTAATAAAAAAGCTAATATGAAAGGGTTGAAGCCAAACTGAGAAAGAGTCAAAACTGAATCTATTTGGGATTATCGGTTAAGTGGCACATATGAAAAGTTATAGCTAAGAGTAAAAAGTCGTGTTTCAGAATAATCAAGGCTTGTATCATTATACCTGCCGTGTTCTTTTTGTTGTGTTTGTTCTTTGTATTTTCACATGCTTTGCATTTTTTACCTATTATTGGTGTTCTAATAAGCCACAACCTTGTTTTATCAAACATGATCATTTCGAAACTGTAAAAACGAAAGTGGGCATTTGTGTTTACGTTTTGCATTCATAAAGACATGTAAGGATGACTGAATCCTAGTTGAGGAAGAGGTAACCACAAAGACACATAAGAAGTTAGACGTACATTATATAGAATGTTCGATTCTTGTCTTTTCTGTCCAATATATTTTCTATTTTAACCATATTCATATTAAGCATTTTTGTATTTTTTGTGTTACTGTTTATCATTAGTAACTATATGAAGACCACATAATTTTAATTGTGCTTTAGGCCACTCCAAGCTATGAGACGGCACTGTGTGTGATCATTGGTTTAGTGGTAACACGTGAGAAAATCTAACTAATGCAAGTGTGAATGATAGAGATGTGCTGTATCATTTGACGTATGCTAAGCAAATATTACTTATTCATCTCCACCAAGCCGTACACGGAATACGTTTCAGCAGATATTTGAGACTCGCAATTGGTTCATTCAGTAATATCATATTCTAATAGAACGTTTTTGTTTATATCGCACAACAATTTTAACGTTACGGTACATTGTTGTCAGTTTGTCACGAAACAAGATAATAGGTGTGAACCTAGGGAAGCTTCTCGAAATATTCCATATGATGTATCTCTTAGGAGGAACTTATTTGATTCTGGTTACAACCAGAGTAAAAAACAGCTTCTACACATTATGTCTGAAGATGGCAAAGTACCACTTACCACCTTGCAATGCTTCGTGATCTTCGGCTGTCTCGCGGTGGTCATGATGAGTCAGTTTCCGAATATAAATTATCTTTCTGAAACCAAAACAATGTCTCTTACGCTACAAAGGAAACAAGTTTCGCTACCATTTTCAACGCCATTGGATTGATAGCTATTTCGCATTGACATACATTTAATAAATTACATACATATCTATTATATTAAATAACAATTTCAAAATCTGTATTTAATCAAAATATTTCAAATAAAAATGATATTCGTAATAGTAAAAATAATCTTACTAAAAGTATAGTATATCTATTATAATTAATAGTGTAGTAAAATAAAAAGTGATAATGTATACTGGCTAATATTGTACTTAATCCAATGGGTCATTAATCTATTATATTGTTTATTAAGCCCAATATATAATTAACCTAAAAGGCTGGAATAAAAAGCTAACAGATTTTTATTCCGGGAAAAGATAGCACCGTTCTAAACCTAACAACTAACGCAGTCTCAATTGTGTCGATCATATCGATGTCATCTTTCTCCTATATCTCGATCCTATATTTCAATGGTGTCGTTCCTTGCATCATGGAGTCGAAGATTATATTGAGAAAATGGCATTCTAAAACAGATTTCAACTGTAAGTTCTCTTTATGTCAGTATTGACAAGGTTTTGTTGTGATATGCGTAGGGGTACTCTACATTCCTTTGCTTGTCTTTCTTGCGAAATCATTTCCATTGTTTCTCCCTATAATCCTAAGCCAAATTCAAAATCTAGAACTCATCTTTGCTTTTGTCTTTTTCTTTTTTTTTGTCGTCATATTATTTAAGCCACAAACGGGCCAGTAGCGATACAAGCAATATCGAAATTTGAGGAAGCCCATTAAAAATTAAACCCAAGACAGCCCAATGCACAAAAGAAAAGTCGACGACCAATGTTTAACCACCTACCAACTTTGCTTTCAAATATGTCTGAATTGTATTGAAGCTTGTGATCCCATACTTCTTTTTCCAAACTCCTTTGATATCCTGTAAATTTTTTTTGTTATTATTATTGTGTAATCTTTCACTTCACCGGATCTTTAAATAATTTAGCAAATAAACCAAGCACAAAAAGACTTTATTAATATGATTTGAAGTAACCACAAAATCTATATAAGCGTACACAAAGATGAAGTAAAAAATAAACATAAATAAAAAAAGAGTACAAAACAAAGTGAAATAAATTTCACTCAACTCCAAATTTAAAGTAAGAGAGGATCCCTTTGATATAATCAAAGCGAGACTGATAGACAGGTCAAGGGATTATATGAGCCGTGAACAAGAGAGAAGCTCAACCGTTCAATCTCTCCCGAGATAACAAGTCCAGATGAAGTCAGACGCTTCTCCAGCCTAATGACGGCAAAGCAAGTTTTCTCTTCTTGAATGACAGGCGGCTTATTCCTCCTGAATACAGGTTCAGGTAACACTAGCCATACAATCACCAGTTTCCCACCATAGTTAACTAATTGAACCATACGGTAACGACAATTAACCTTGGTATAGCACAGATCTTCCAAACCCTCGACAAGTAACCACTTTCCACAGCTCAAGTCATACCAGTACAAGTCATCGCTAAACTCCTTAAACACTAGATTATCTAGCACGCACCAAACCGTACCTAGTTCTAGTATGGAATTTAGACCCACAAAATGCGTGTCTAGCAGCAGTAGCCATCTTCCTTGTTTAGGATCATAAGCATACTTGTTACGCTCGGTGATAACGTATATCTTAGCTCCGAGGACTAAAACTTCGAATTTACAATCAAATTCATCACCACCAATAAGTAGGGGGCTAGGAAGTGTCTCTTTCTTCCAAGTTTGAGACTTTAAGTCGAAAACTTCACCCCAACAACACTCTTTGTCTCTTCTGGTTCCTCCCATTACATATATAATACTCCCATCATCAAAAAGACAAGCTTTGGCGCATTCCCTTGAAACCCTCATCCTAGGAGCACGACGTTGCGTGTGACTCCGACAATCAAGCACACAGACAGATCTAGATCGCTTGCCCTTCTTGTTGATTCCGCCGAACTGGTAGATCTCGGGACCAACAGCTAAATTTGCTTCTGTTGATCGAGCACGTAAATGAAAGGAGGAGAAAGAGTCTTTAACAGGTACTAACCTCAACTCAGTCTTCATTTTGATTTCAGCCCCGTCTACGCTGATAAAGGCGTCTCTTTTTTTTTTAATTATCTCATCATCATCATCGTCGCTAAGGTCTTGACTCATGAGATTGTACCAGCTGTAACAGCGGGTGCTGTCCGTCCTTACGCTTTCACAACACAAATAGAGGCGAGGCTCTGTGGCTCCGATTTGAGATCGAGCTGCGTAAATCTCCGGAGAGGAGAGGAGAGAGTAGAACCCCTTGGAGACTGAGCTGATTGAACGGTATTGAGATTTCGAGACGCGGGCTAAACAATTCGCAGCGATTTCATCTGGAACCACCGATGAGAACGATGGAGAGGATGATGGCTCATGGCACCAAGAAGAAGGATGAGGACTCGTAGGATTCTTCATCGAAGTCGGCTACTAGGTTTTTTCTTTTGGGTGCTTTCGTTTTTCACCACTCTTTATAAATGTGTAATATATCTTTTTTTTTTCTTTTTGTGTGGGCCATTACATTGAAACCCCAACACAATGTTTCTGCTCTGATTTTATTACATCTTTAGTCAGTTTCAACTATAATAACGACGATAAGTGGGTTCTTGTTTTGTTTTTTTTTGTTTTTTTTTTCGCTTTGGTTCTCTGGTCGTCGTTGATAGAAAAATTTGTCGCTGAGATTGTCATGATTGGAGCAACAGTGGCTTCGATTCTTAAGGATACTCTCAATTGGGCTGTTCATCGCCACATTCATTCCCCACCCACATCTCTTCCGCCGATAAATCCGAATCGAAGTTGGACTTTCTGATCTGCGCGATATGGTATTGTTCTCTTCTCATCTTAGAGGCTTTAGAGCGCTATGTAAGAGTGTTTTGATGAGAAAGTTGGTGACTTTAGATGTGGGAAGTGTGTGTTTTGATTACTCGTTTGCTACAACTTAGTTGTTAAGGTTCCTAAATAATTGAAATGTGCGAGCTTGTTTCACTCGTGTTAACATTGCTGTATTGTTGAATAAATGTTTTTCTGTATCAGTCGATGCTTATGTAAAATCAATTAAACATAGTTGCTTCTCAGTTTCGGATTGAGGTGACCAGAGAGATGTTTATGTTTACTACCTGCAGCATAAAGCCCATGTCTTGATAGAGAACAATGTCAGACTACTCGCCATTCTCTTCTCAAGTGCTGTCATGCTTGCCACCCTTTACCCCTGGTCTGTATCTGCTGAAGAACGTATCCAATCCTGTTGGGCAAGACTTACCCACATTTGCTTGTCTTTAGTGTGGACAGCTCCGGGTATGTGCCTAAAGCGTTACTCTTTGATAATACATATATGAGTTCAGCCATTACAGATTGTCTTTCAGAGTCTGCTGTTAGTTGTATACATGCAGATTAACTTGTTTGTGGTGGTGCTAACAGGTTGTAAGGATATTGATGATGCATTGCATTGCATTGTACATCGCTTCAAACGGGAACCTTGAACTTGTATCAGATTAGGGAAGCAAACCAAATGGTTGAGGAATTCATGCTTGCTGCAACTGTTTCAGTCTCTGAACAAATCCTTAAACAATTCCCTTCTTGTTCACTATTAAGGTAAAATTTGCGATAGTTCTATAAGGTTTTTGGCTTGCTTCTCTTACATCGGTGGCCTGCTTCTCAAATGTGGCAATGATTATGTGTTGAAGTGTTTCTCTGCGTAAAACTTATTGCAATTTATCTCCAAGGTGTGACCAAATTACTTTCAATTTGTTGCCATAGATGCCTATACTGCTGATTTGCTTAACAACTGTATTCCTGTAAAATTTGACCATAAGTGATTAGATTGGATAAGTTAGATTGTGATTATTTAGCATAATGCATATTATGAGATCGCAAGTAGCTGTTTATCTTTTATGGCAATTTGCTGCACATAATCTTCTCTTTTTTATTATCAATAGCAGTTCACCATATCTCTGGTTTGGTTCTTCAATGCAGGCGTCATCCTACTCCAACAAGAGAAATGCTTGAACCGCTGTTGCGTACTGCTGCAGCTATTGGGCTTAGCTTAGATGTCTCTTCATCTAAAGCTTTGGCTGATTCACTGGACCTGGTGAGTTTTTTTCTTTTTCTTGTCTGCACTGTCTTATTTGCACAGCCACTCTTTAGCCATTTTGAATCCATCCTTGGTTCCATTTCTACAGCTAGGGCTGTAAATTCTACCCATATATAAATTTAATTGCACCAGAGTCACAGTATTCTAAACTCATTGACTTGTTTCAGATTTGAACTGTCGGCATAGATGGCAAGTAGAGCTGCACACTCTCAGCTACTTCAGAAACAGGTAAAGATGGTCTGTGTTTCCTGAATCTTACTTGACTCTAGATGCATGGATTGGTAAAGACTAAGAGAAAAATCTGTGTGTTTGATGTTGTAGACCCGCAGATGCAGAGACAAGAGTTGTGAAGATACGATCCAATGGTTCTATAGTATTCGTCCCGAAGTATGTCCTCCGTTCGTACCATTATAAAATTCATTACCACTTGTAGTCTATCTTTAGTTCTATAATAGAAAAAATGACTTTAGACTGTGTGAAGAGTGTTTTTGATGACTCGTCTGCTAGACTTAGGTGTTGAGGTTCCTTTTATTATCATATACTTGAAATGTCCGAGCTTGTTTCACTCATCACTTGAAATGGTGTTGCAGAGTTCTTGTGTTGAGTAGGTGTTTTTTTATCCATTCATGTAGAAACAACTCTGTTTTTGCGATGCATTAGCTTATTATTTAATGTCTCTGTGTTACTTAAAAGCTTAGAGTGAAATTATTTGCTCTTCCATCTACTAACTAGATAACAACATCAGTGGTTGCGTCTATTTACCTTTTCCAGTGTATCATCTTTGTTTCTCCCTTGATATGATCCTTTGATTGTGGGTTCTTCTAGGACGATGTTGACAGAATTTGTATTTTTCATTTATTATTTGTGTTCTGATAAACCAACCTTGTTTGATCAAACATCATTTCGAAACTGTAAAAACGAAAATGGGCATTTGTGTTTACGTTTTGCATTCATAGACATGTAAGGATGACTGAATCCTAGTTGAGGAAGAGGTAACCCACTACTATTCCCGTTGATAAATTTAATTTAACATTTGTGATTAGGCATGCCGCTGCTATAAAACAAATTAATAAATCACTTGCTTCAAACCACAAAGATATATAATAAGTTCTACGGTCAGATTATATAAAATGTTAGTTTGGTAAAATGGTTAACTAGTTAAAATTTGAGTTAGCAGACCCTTGTTCGATTCTTTTCTCTTCTGTCAATGATATTAAGCACTTTTGTCTTGTTTGTGTTACTGTTTATCATTAGTACCTACATGAAGACCACATTATTTTAATTGTGCGTTAGGCCACTCCAAGCTATGAGTGTATCACTGGGTTCAGTTTACATATGCTAAGCAAACATTACTTATTCATCTCCACGAAGCCGTACACGTACGGAATACGTATCAGCAGATATTTGAGACTCGCAATTGCTTCATTCGGTAATATCATATCCTATAGAACGTTGTCGTTGGTATCACGCAACAATTTTAACGTTACGGTTTACGTTGTGATGTATCTCTCAGGAGGAGTTTGTTCTGATCTGGTTACAACAGGAGGAAAAACAATACAACAACTACTACACATTATGTCTGAAGGTGGAAAAGTACCACTTACCACCTTGCAAAGCTTCGTGATCTTCTGCTGTCTCGCGGTGGTCATAATGAGTCAGTTTCCGAGTATAAATTATATTTTTGAACTTTTGTTGATCGGTGGTTTTATGGCCATAGCATACTCCACCGCAATCGGGTGGCTTATCTCTAGCTAGCTAGTATCCCGCAAAGAAAATGTCTCTTTTTCAAACTCCTTTGAAATCCTGTAAATTTTTTTTGTTATTATTATTGTGTAATCTTTCACTTCACCGGATCTTTAAATAACTCAGCAAATAAACCAAGCACAAAAAAAACTTTATTAATATGATTTGAAGTAACCACAAAATCTATATAAGCGTACACAAAGATGAAGTAGAAAAAAAACATAAATAAAAAAAGATTACAAAACAAAGTGAAATAAATTTCACTCAACTCCAAACTTAAAAGCAAGAGAGGGATACTTTTGATAGTATAATCAAAGGGAGACTGATAGACATGTCAAGGGATTATATGAGCCGTGAACAAGAGAGAAGCTCAACCGTTCAATCTCTCCCGAGATAACAAGTCCAGATGAAGTCAGACGCTTCTCCAGCCTAATGACGGCAAAGCAAGTTTTCTCTTGTGGAATGACAGGCGGCTTCCTCCTGGATACAGCTTCAGGCAACACTAGCCATACAATCACCAGCTTCCCACAACCATAGTTAACTAATTGAACCATACGGTAACGACAATTAACCCTGGTATAGCACAGATCTTCCAAACCCTCGACAATGACCCACTTTCCACAGCTCAAGTCATACCAGTACAAATCACTGCTGCACTCCATAAACACTAGATTATCTAGAACGCACCAAACCCCACCTAGTTCTAGTATGCGGTTTAGACCCACAAAATGCCAGTCTAGCAGCAACCATGTTGCTTCTTCTTTAGGATCATATACATACTTGTTACACTCGGTGATAACGTATATCTTTGCTCCAAGGACAAAAACTTGGAATTCATCATCACCAATAGGGGGTCTAGGAAGTAGTAGCTCTTTCTTCCAAGTCTGAGACTTTAAGTCGAAAACTTCACCCCAACCCTCTTTCTCACTGCATCCTCCCATTACATATATACTACTCCCATCATCAAAAAGACAAGCTTTGGCGCATTGCCTTGCAACCCTCATCCTAGGAGCACGACGTTGAGTGTGACTCCGACAATCAAACACACAGACGGATCTAGATCGCTTGCCATTCTTCTTGTTGATTCCGCCGATTTGGTAGATCTCGGGACCAACGGCTAAATTTGCTTCTTTTGATCGAGCATTACATAAATGGTGAAAGGAAGAGTCTTTAACAGGTACTAACCTCAACTCAGTCTTCATTTTGATTTCAGCCCCGTTTACGCTGATAAAGGCGTCTCCTTTTTCGATTCTCTCATCATCGAGACTCATGAGATTGTACCAGCTACGGGTGGTGGTGGTGGTGGTGGCCCCCGTCCTTAAACTTTCACAACATAAATAGAGGCGAGGCTCTGTGGCTCCGATTTCAGATCGAGCTGCGTATATCTCCGGAGAAGAGAGGAGAGAGTGGAAGCTCTTGGAGACTGAGCTGATTGAACGGTATTGAGATTTCGAGACGCGTGCCAAACAATTCGCAGCGATTTCATCTGGAACCACCGATGAGAACGATGGAGAGGATGATGGCTCATGGCACCGAGAAGAAGAAGAAGGACGAGGACTAGGACTCGTAGAATTATTCATCTAGTCGGCTACTAGTTTTTTTTTTTTTTCTTTTTTTTTTGGTGCTTTCGTTTTTCACCGCTCATTATATAATGTAGTTTTTTTTGTGTGGGCCATTACATTAAAACCCACAATGTTTGAAACAGGGACTTTATTCTACATTGCCACACTTACTCCCATGTGTATTCTCTCTTGCCCCACTTCATAAATCATTTAATTTTCTTTTTCTTTTAAATACAGAAATATTAGTAAATACTAAACTACCCTTAACAATACTACAAAACTACAGTTAAACCTAATCTAATCCTCTAGCCTAATCAGAGTATTTCCTTCTCTCCTCTTCCACCTAGACTCACTACGTCCTTCTCCACATCTCTCCCTTTTTTTTTGCTGAAAATCCAAATTGATGAAATCACCCTGTCCTTTTTTCTTCTCGTTGTTCGAAATCATTCTGAAATCAAGTGCTATGAATCACCCTTCTTACAGAAACCTTCGATTTCATCTATAGCAGAAGCCTTTTATTCCATCTTCTTCATTCTAAAAAAATCTGGGTATCTTTTTTCGTTCTTCTTCTCTTTCTTTTGAATTCTATGCTTATTTGTAATGTGGGTTCGAAAATAATGGATAGAAATATGTGTGTGGATGCTTAAATTTGTGAGATTGAATTAATGAGTGAATGTTTGAATTTGAACATATGTGTTTGGTAACCACTTGATATCTTTCGCTGATATCTTGTTATCTTTTTTCTTATGTTTGTGTTTTATTGAACATATGTGATGAACGGATTCAGAAGATTCAGACTATCAAGATGATGGAAGGTATCTTCATTTGTGCTGCTCCTCACTGTCTCAGGTCTTTCCTCAAGAAACCTGACTTTGTATCCCATGTCCATCACCTCCACGCCTCCCTTTTACTACCCGATGCTCCTCTTGATAAAGAAGATGGCAACGACTCTGACCTTCAGACCACAAAGCACCAATCTTCTGCTTCTTCTGACTCCACACTCATGAGAGGTCCCTTAAGATCCCACCAGCAGCAGCAGCCTCCTCCGTTACTACACAGGTCACCTTCCTTGTCAAAGTCACTCTCTCGATTTGGGAGTTACCCTGCAGATAACAACGATAACTCTCGTCCTCCCGGTTTCGAAACCGCTAGTCCTAAACCTGGAATCCGGTTCCCTGACTACCCTCTGCCTATGAATATGATGCAACCACCGCCCACCATGCCCATTCCCAACAATCGTTTGCCTCAGCAGTTTAGCTTTCCGCCTTATCCAACAACTGATGGATCGTCTCAGCAATTCTACAATGGTGCACCTTTTGAGATGACAAGACCTGAAGACATAACAAGGTTATGTGCTCGGGTATCAGCAGGAGCAGCAGCAGCCTGCGCCAACGATGAATCTGAGTTTCCAAGGATCTTATCATCCTCAGTCCTCGTGGAATCCTGGTATGGAACCGCCTCAACAGGTTAACCGGGGTAGAGACGCTCAAGGTTTCGGGTGGCAACAAGACAACCGTGATGGCTTTGGGCAGGAGTAGTAACTATTAAGACTTGTTTCAACTCTTCTTCTTCTTGTATGTACTGTTTAAAACTATTTGTCTGAAAGTTTCAAAAAGTGGCTCTCTAATGCTTCTATCTTTAGAACCAATGTCTCTCTTCTTGATCAGTGTGAATCTGATTTTGGGTTTTAAGGTTTTTGAAAATGCTATGTGTTGTATGATTGTCTTTGCATCAGGTTTGGACCAATATAGTATAAGGCAGTCTGAGTTTTAAGAAAACACATTTGTACTACTAGGTTTATTAGGTATTACTAAGACAAAAACATTTTCAATACTTTATAAATAAAAAATTGACACATGTCTAAAACGTGTAACACATTGTCGACATTTTGTAAAAAAAACCTATGACAGATGTCTAAAACGTGTTGTTAGACAAAAATGTTTGAATATTAAAATAATATTAATTTTACTCTTAGTAGTACTCAAGCTAGTAGTAATATTTCATTCTTCATAGTAATAATTTTGCAAATTACAACATTTTTTAGTAATACAACCTCAAGAAATTAAATTTAATAGTAATACCAATATGTTTAGACAATTATAGACTGTATATAACACATTGGCAGAAAAAAGTTTCAGAAATTATGTATTTTCTGAAATTCAGCCTATTATGGCATTTCCATCAAGACATTAGTATGGAAGTAGAAGGATGTTTTATATGGAAATCAGAAAATTTCTACCAACTTGAGAATTTAAGAGTATTTTACGTCTAATTTGACAAATAAACACATATATGAACATATTATCACGTAATATATGAGCTACATCTTCTAAAAATATATAATAAGCAAAAAATATAAACTTCTTAGAAATATGTATAACACATAGTAGTCCAAGGTAATACAAGATAGTACAAAGTAGTCCTAGTAGTGCTAGTAGTCCATGTACACATTTATATAAATAAAAATATAATATCAAATCTTCAAATTTATATAAAATAATGTATATCTTTCAGCTTCAATAAAAATGTAATTTTGATATTTTCACAAGATTAAAATGATGTGAATGCATTCATGATCTTAATAAATACATCTATTTAATCAAAAGGTTGTAAGACATATAAATTATTTATAAAATAAAAACAGTTTGTAAATAATGTTAAAGTTAAAATATAGTTAAATGAACATGAAGAATTTAATTTTGATAATTAACAAAAATATTAAAAATAATCTGATGCATTCATGCTCCTAATAAATCCATCTATTTAATCAAAAGTTTTTAATACAGATAAATTATTTATAAAATTAAAGCATTTTGTTTAATCATAGTAAAGTTAAAATAGATATAACTGAATTGAAATCCTAAATGATAGATATCTCTATTTGTCTTACTCTTTCTGCAAATACTTGATATATCCATTTGCCTTTATCTCAGGCCTATACTTGATGTAACTTCTTCCATTGTCAACACATATGACTCTAATGGGAGAAACCATATAATTCTCTGGAAAAAAATTATGATTAGTTAACCATTTAAAGAATCTAAGTTGTCTAAGATCTTTGTTACATAGTCGTTCCAGTAATACAAGTAATACACTTTCACTTTAGTAATACCAGTCGTTCCAGTAGTTCTTATAAATTTTTGCTTTTCTCGATTTAACACTTATAATTGATCAAGAGGGTGTTATACAACCCACAATATCATCTATCACTATTGTAATGCATTATTATTGTTTAAAACATTGCAAAATAAGAAGAAATATACAAAATAACCCTTAAACATCCCTTTTCATAACAATATACCTAAAACTTTCATTTTACCTAAAAATTTAGTTTTTCATCAGTTTAAGGCTTTTTAATCAACTAATAATGTGTTACACAACCCAGATTATCGTCTAACACAATTTTCATATTTTTTTTCTTCTTTCAAAACCGTGTTAAAAATAGAGAACAATACAAAATCTTCTTCAAACATTATTTTAATTTTTCTTTCAAAACTCTCACGATTTTTACAGCAAAATGTTGCTATTTTTCGTTTCACATAATACATAAAAAATAAGTAGTATATTATTATGAGAATTTCGTGGAAAAAAAACGTATCAATTTCCTTCAAAAAAACCTTCAAAATCGTCAATGAAGTTAAGAATATGAGAAAAAATTGTTTCTGGTTGGGGAAGAGGAACAAGATGGGAGAAAGGAGATAGGAGATGACAGCTGTGGGAAGGAGAGATGTGGATTGGTGTGGGGACCGCCAGGATTGAATTTTGGAGGGAGGTTGACGTAATGGGGAGGGAAGAGAGAGAGGATTGAGGAAAATGAGATCTGATTTTAATTTTAATTTTAAAAAATAAAATGGATATAAGATATTAATATAATATTAAGGGTAAGAAAGGGAAGAGAAATATGAAAAAAAAGAGTGTGGCAATTAGAATTTTGGTGTGGCAAAGAGAATAGTATTTTTGAAAGTGTGGCAATGGAGAATACTATCCTTGAAACGGAGAGTGGCTCTGTGATTTTATTACAGCTTTAGGTTAGTTTCAAGTTTCGATTAGTAGGGTAGTTTATTATGGTTTCTTACGTTAGAGCTTATATATGTACGAGTGTTTTGATGAGAAAGTTTGGGACTTTAGATGTGGAAAGTGTGTTTTGATTACTCTGTCTGCTAGACTTCCAAGTGTTCTGATCCTCCTTATATTATACGTGATAGATGACAACATAAGCGATTGCGACTCTATCGTCTTTGTTTCTCCCTTGATATTTGATCATTAGGTTATTATAGGAGGATGTTGACAGAATCGACAAACTGATTGCTCATGGTGAAACAGAGTACGACAAGTGGCGGCACCCTGATCCTTATATCGGTAACCATCTCGACCCATAAAAATGAATCGTGGCATAGGAACAAGTGTTTGTTAGGTTTATTTCCTAACCCACTTTTTTCATTTGGAATAAGCAGAACTAGTTCTCCTTAAATTGAAACTGATTTCACCTAAGAAGTTGATGACAAAGACAAGGGAGAAGAAGCTTGAATCACCTGTTCATTTTTTAATAGAGTTTCATGAGAAAACTAATGATGATGTTGCAAGTTTGATGTAGGCAGGATATGTTGGTGTTATGGCTTCACGTGTAGAGTGTAATCAGGTTCCGTTTGAGCTTTTAGCTGTGACTGAAGTCAATGAAAATATAGGGCTGTCTCAAACTCGGTTGAAAAGCAAGAATTGATTCCTTTGAGTGTTTAAGAAACAGCATATAGTTGTGTTGTGGAATCTACTGGTACGTTGGAGTTTTGACTGCTCGACATGGGAATACTTCAGAAGTGGAATCTGAGGCTGATCCGCAACCTCAGTTAGTGATGAATCATCATTGGAACAATTGCAGTCCTATTCTGACTTTGCTTCTTACACAGACGTTCTGTGTGCTTCTCCAGATGAGTGAAGTTTATGTTTTAACAGCCACACACATAGATGTGTTGGCACCAAACTCAGCAGGTGTCAAAGACAAACAATGTGGAGAAGCCTGAGTAAGAGACTTTGAAAAAAGCTGTTAAGAGGGTTTGAGAAGCTTCCCGCTTATATATGATGGTGTTGCCGTTCTTGAGGTTTAGGCATTTTCTGGGATTGTGTAAAGGATCCGAAGACTACTGGATATTGGCTTAAGATCGAGGTTTCTCGACTTGAGAGTGTAATTGGTCCATAATCATCAATAATATCTTGTGTGTCTTCACCACACAGTGGGGGGCTATTTAACAGTTACGGATTTATATAACACACGAAAAAACCCTTCAAAATCAAAACACGAGAAAAACCTTCAACTATCAAATATCTGTTCTGGATCAACCTTGGAGATTGTCTTGTTCACCCACTCCACTTCAATTTTTCCATCTTCCATTTCTGCAATGAATCCCCGAGCTTTGGAACCAAATTTACGTGAGGTTAGAGCTCGAAAGTATGCAAAAGCTCAGGTTCTTCTTCTTGAAGCCCTTTCACCCATGCAAACCCATCTACCACCAACCTCACAAATCCTACACCTTTGTCTTTCGTCTTAGATATAAACTGTTTCTTAAAAAATTCTCTGCTTTCTATCAATTGAGTGCTTTTAATCTTCTCAATCAAACCTTCTTGTCACTTCACCTTAATCATACTGTTGACAAGATAACAAAATATCCAAATTTATAATTTATAATTTAAAATATTCAAATTTCTTCAAAATTTAACCAAAAACTGTCATAGTTAGATCGGGTCTATATTGGTTCTTTTTGAATCATGTCTATTAAAGTTTTCCTTTTGGTTCCGATTTTTTGAATAGAAAAATTTTAGATCCAACTGGATACTTGTAAATTTTTAGTTTGGTTTTGCATCAGTTTCTGATTAAGATTTTTGGGGCTAGGCAAAATGTTTGGGTTACTAATAATGTAATGTGTTTGTTTTATATAAACTCAATTCAATCCAATCATCTAAAGGTTTCTTTGTGAAATAATAATTTTAAAAAGGAAAATAAATTAGTTTTGTGGATAAAGTAGAAAGAAATAGGAAGATAAAATATGATAGAAGATGTAATTTTGGTTAGTCACTAAATTATGATTTTTTTTTCTTTTTCTTTGGGTCAGTGATTGTGCAGTTTCCAATTATTTAATCAGTACGGGGCAGAAAATGAACCGTAAGCAATCAAAGCTAAACCGGTTGAAACCAAACCGGCTTAAAATCAACCAGATAAACCTAAAAGCACCGTTGAAATTTGAAAATCAGATTTTGCTTTGAAAATCAGATATTTTTTTCTCAAAAATAAAGCAGAAAGCGCGACAAATCGTAATCCTAAAAGCAACAGATCTCGACGCGGAAACGAAAAAAACAAACGAAATCAATTATTCGAAGATGAGTCAATTCACATGTCACATTGCTCTGATTTCATGTTTGTGGTATATAATCTTAGATTTCTTGACAGATACTTGATTTGTTTTCTCTAGGTTGTTCTAAACGGAGGAGATCTATCCGAGAACATCACTGTTTTGTCATCTAATACTTGTGAGCCCTCTAAAGTACGATCATTGCTTGATCCCGTGCTTTAGATTCCTTTCTGAAAAAACCTCGAGAATTTTTCAAATATTTGATCTATTTTATTGAGGTCAAAGTGATTGTAATCAAGTACTATGAAGAGAAAATCAGTCTCGAGTTTGGTTCATATCTCCACAAAGGAGAAGGTGTTCTCAAATTGAAGTTCAATGGAGTAATAAACGAGGAAACAAAAGGAATTTTTGTTTGGTAATGATCTTTCATCTCTCAATAAGTGCCTTGAAAATATTAAATCGAACTAATGATCGTTCTTGTTGCATTTAGCTGTGGCGATAACAAAAAAATGTACGTTCGTAGGTGTTTCCCATGTTAGGAACCCAGTTTCTATGATTAATTTATTGTTTTCCACAAATGGATTTCGTTTAGGCGACATTTAAGCTTGGAATGTAGTTCGTTTCCTCATTTTGACTTGATTGATTGAAACTTTCCAAAGTTGTTTGCTTGAGATTGTCTTTTTGATACTAGACTTGATTGGTTGATTGAAACTTTCCAAAGTTGCTTGCTTGATACTGCCCTTTTGATACTACAGCGACTTGGCCGCCATGATTGTGGGACTGCTGTCCATGATGATTCATTCAATTTACCCCAGAAGTTGGTTGTTTAATAACAATTTAATCTATTCAAGTAAATCAGCTATTAACCTTGTAAATCCTTCTATACTCTTCAATCAATTATATTCTATTAATTTCTTAAACTATTATTTTCATATGTAATTTTCTTATCATTTTTTCCTACATTTGTTGTTTTGATATATATATTATTCTTGGTTAATAACATCGTTGTATTTCATATGCAAAGAAAAATATTTACATCAAAAATTTATATCAAAAGTTTATATCTTTAAGTAATGCAATTGGTAGTATATTAGAGTATGTCTATAGTTAGATACTTATAATACAACATTTTTGACTTTCACAAAACAATATAGAGAATATGGCAAATGATGTCAAAACACAAATGGGTTGTTAATAGTATTTTTTCCTATTTTTCTCTTATTAGTGGTTGTTGTTGTTCTCTTCATGTCTATGTCACTAATTGATCATGGCCCAGAACGTCAAATCTATTCATATCACACAATCGAAATCCAAATCCAAATTCATATCACCACCACAAAATAGAAAAAATGATTGAAGCGTCTGCAACATACTGATTCTATTAATTCAAATCCCTAGAACTCTTTAGAAACAAAACCTAAAGTAAAAAGAAAAATTGTTACTGATTTCATATCTCTATGACGCTAATTGCTTCTATACCGAAACATCAAACCATACCACAATTTCTATTAAATTATCGCAACATTAATTTCATATCATATCATTTTTATATAAAAAAAAACTAGGTGTTTTGCCCACACATGCGGGCTTAAAAATTTCTAAAAAAATTATAAACAAATATACTATAAATTCAAAAACTTTAGAATATTTTTTTGAAATATATAATAACTATTATAAGAGTTATTTTAAGATAACAACACAATACATAAGAAGTATCTTATTTCTAAACTGTTTTATATCTTTTTTAACTTTTATAATAGAAATAATTATTTTAAGATAACAACACAATATATAAGTTATTTTATTTTATTAAAAATAATATGATTGATATGAATTCATTTTTAATTATATATACAAATTAATTAAGGATAGTATCGATAGTAAGGATAATAACTAAACAAACATTCAAATAGACAAACTATGTTGACAAACAAAACATTAATATATAATGTATAAGATAAAAACATTTTCTATCTATTGTTATTTTTATTTCTAAATGCAGAAATTTATACTTTCCTATAAAATACTATTTCTTTATTATAAAATCATAATTATAAAATCATAAATAAAATGGTCTTTTAACTTTAAAACTTTAATAATTATAGCTAAAATTACTTTAGGAAATATTTTTTATATAAAAATAAAATCACCTTTTTCTTTACATAATAGTTTTAAAAGGAATTTTGATCTAAACAAAGTCATAATCCTGTGGAACTCTTGAAAAAATATAAATATGAGATACTTGTCGTAAATAAAAAATTAATAATTTTAAAATATTTTCTTTTGGAGGTAGATATTTTGAAAATATATTTAAAACATAATTTTCATTCCTAATAAAATATTTTGAAAAATAAAAACAAATAAATGATAACTTTTCTACTTAAATAACAAATAATTTTTTGCAACTGAATAAAAAAAAGAAAATACCCCGAAAAAATCATTTTAACAAACAAATATAAATAAGTTTATTGTTACTGCTTATATACATTGTTAGTAAATTTAATAATTTAAGAAAAACATATCTCATGACAGATTACATTTATAAAAATAGAAATATTTTTTTATTTTTTATTTAAATATTTTAGTTTAATGATAAATCCAATTTTATACATGGAAAAAAAATAATTTCTTATTAAACACAAAAATAAATACATGGAATTGTATTTTCTTTTCCAAACACGTTTTTCATATAATTGTTTGAGATAATCTTTATAATATAATTTGAGATAATTTTTCAAGTAAGTTATTGTTTAAGTTCTACAAAAATATTAGCTCTTAATTTTTTTTATTTTTAAAATACATTAAAATATATTATTTTCTGATAACAACACAGAATATATAAGAATTATCTTTTTATTTTTAAAATATATTTTAATTTCTGGATAAGTTTTATTATAACAGTTTATTGAATTATCTGGTTTAATAAATTTTAAATCGTTTTTATATATGGCTATTTTTATAATATTAATTTATAATCAATAATTTAATCTAATAAATAAATTTAATCATTCATTAAGGATAACAATGACTTTATTAGTTTAATGATAAATCCAATTTTATATGTATATATATATATATTAATATTTATAAAAATTAACAAATAAGAAAGGAAAATATAGATAAACACAAAAATAAATACATGGAATTGTATTTTCTTTTCCAAACACGTTTTTCATATAATTGTTTGAGATAATCTTTATAATATAATTTGAGATAATTTTTCAAGTAAGTTATTGTTTAAGTTCTACAAAAATATTATCTCTTAATTTTTTTTATTTTTAAAATACATTAAAATATATTATTTTCTGATAACAACACAGAATATATAAGAATTATCTTTTTATTTTTAAAATATATTTTAATTTCTGGATAAGTTTTATTATAACAGTTTATTGAATTATCTGGTTTAATAAATTTTAAATCGTTTTTATATATGGCTATTTTTATAATATTAATTTATAATCAATAATCTAATCTAATAAATAAATTTAATCATTCATTAAGGGTAACAATGACTTTAGCCACTCTAACTTTTAACGTGGAAGCTCCGTTGCGAAAAATTACTTCGCAAATAATAGTATAGATGCACTAGAGAGTACCCCAAAGAATCACAAGGAGTGAATGAAGCATCATTACATTTGACCAATATTTCAAACATTCAGAACCAGCTATCAACTGGAATATGACTACATCAATGGAAACAGTTCCGATGAAAGTGTCAACGAGTACTGTCGGACATACTCAATGATTATAGCGATTGAGGAGACTAGACTGACCTCTGAAGTGACTCTTTTAAAAAAAAACAGAGTTGTGTAAGGAATTCTTTGTTTTCATGGTGCTTGAATTTGTCTTTTATATACTCATAGCTCACTAATTACAAGCTGTTTGTCCGAATTGTTTTCAAATTTGTCTGAATTGTATATAATTACAAGATTCAATACAATTCAGACAAATTTGAAAACAAGGATGAGTTTCGAATCGAAACTCATCAGCAGCTCGTGAGTTCCAGCCGACTTTTGCTTATAACCATCATTTTTACATAATTAAAAGTGTGAAGAACAATAGACTTTGAGTTCGGATTGTCTGATATCACAAAATTAACTGGATGTAGGGAGAAAGAAGGAAATTATTCCACAAGAAATACACTTAGAAACTAAACTACAAATAGTAAACTAACAATGTGGGCACTAAAATGAAAAAAAACAAAAAAAAAAGGAAAGAGATAACAGACCCATTTCATGATTCTCACTCACAAACACACAAATAATCATACATATTAAAAGCACATAAAAGTTGTTTCTTCATATTTAAGCCTTCATCACTAAGTGGGGAAATTCAAACTTCTTCATCAGTTGGTTGGGTTGCTTCGGAATGAGGCCAAGGCCTTAACTGCTCCAGCTCTCAAAATGTATTGATGGTAAGCTGCGGCTGCTAGTGCTCCCACGAATGGACCGACCCAGAAGATCCACTACCAAAAAGTTGATTGTCAGACAATTATTTAGTCTAAACTAGAGAAATGAATTATTAATTATCTCAACCAATATTGTGTATGACAACTTTAGACTTACATGGTCATCCCATGCCTTCTCGTTGTTGTAGATAACAGCAGCACCAAAGCTTCTGGCTGGGTTAATTCCAGTTCCAGTAATGGGGATAGTAGCCAAATGTACCATGAACACAGCGAATCCAATTGGAAGTGGAGCCAAGACCTAATCAGAAAAAAACGAACCTTATCAAAATCTAGACGTACCCATTAATTTTATCCTGAAACTAAACAAGATTCAACTCAAACACACAAAGATTCAAACTTTATCAGAATCTAAACAGACACACTTGAGATTAAACAAATTATAACATTAACCCGAAAAGATTCTAACTTCATAAGAATCTACACAAACACATTTGAGATTAAACCAAACTTTATCATAAAGCTTAAAAATATTATCAGAAACAGAACAGACCCGTATGAGACCAAAAGAACACTTACGGGGATGTGAGAGTCACGAGCGCTCCTCTTGGGGTCAGTTGCAGAGAACACGGTGTAAACAAGGACAAAAGTTCCAATAATCTCAGCTCCAAGAGCAGTCCCGTTACTGTAACCATCTGCTACAGTGTTAGCTCCGCCTCCGAGAGTGTTGTACGGAGTTTTCATGAAAGCTTTCACGAAACCCACACCGCAAATGGCTCCGAGACACTGAGCTATCATGTAACCAACAGCTCTCACCAGAGAGACCTTACGTGCCAAGAACAGACCGAAAGTCACAGCTGGGTTAATGTGACCACCTGAACGAACAAACCAAACACGAGATTAACTACAAATTTAACAAACGTAAATGTTGAGTCTTTTTTGAAATTTTGAACTTACCAGAGATACCGGCGGTGCAGTAAACGAGGACGAAGATCATACCACCGAAAGCCCAAGCGATTCCGAGCAAACCAACGCCGTCGCAAGGACCGGTTTGCTTCTTGTGGCCAATGACGGTGGCTATGGTGACGTAGAGGAAGAGGAGTGTGGCTACGAACTCGGCGATGAGAGCTCTGTAGAAAGACCACTTTTTGAGCTCTGCCGTATCGAGGAGCGGAGCTGGTGGAGGGTCAACGTAGTCTTTGCCATGGTGGTGGCTTTGTCCCTCTTCGCTCACTTCTTTCGACATTGTTAAACTTTGTCTCTCTTTCTCTCTCTCTCTAGGTAAGCTATGGAGTTTGGTCCGAATTGAATGGTGTTGTGTAATGACGACAGTGTCTCCTTTTAAAGGGAAGTGACACAGATATGCCAAGGGTGTTTCCGGTATTTAGTAATTACCTAAACAGCTAGCTCTGCTAAATAAACATTATTGGCACGGTTAATAAATGTGTTAATGTCTTTAAATGTGAAAGCTTCTTGAGGTTTTCGAGAATCTAAATGTCAGTTGATTAACTCTAAACTAAAATTAACCTAAATTTTCCCTTAGAACTTTCTCCTTCTAGTTAATAACCAAGATCAAGGCATATATACAAGATCGTTAAAGTACAAAGGAGAAAAAAATATGAACTTTTCTTTTGTTATGACCAGTAGTGTTGTACATTATTACTGGCACACAATAGGGAAATATTTTATTTTAGTATTGTATGATAGTGATGATACGAGATAGACAATGAAAGGTGGGCTCTACGTGCATGGACAAAATCTTCTTCTGTTCTGGAATTGTGAATATTTTTCTTGCTAAAATGGAACGGTGAGGTAATAAAAACAAAATGCGAGATCATAAACAAATAAAGCCATGTGTTGACAAAGGAATAGTAAATAATGAATAAAGCCATGTGTTTGTAGTTTTGCTAAACATTTTTTGGGTATTATACAGTATGAAACAAGTGGACATAAAAGAATAGGTGATGCGACCCAAGTGTACAGGTAAGCCATGTGAGGGTTTGTGACAGAAACGAGGTGCAAGGTTTTCTCGTCAGCCTGTCATCACCAACTCTTCGTTGGCTCTCCTTTTACTCAACGGTTATATCGATATCTTTGTCTAGTTTTGTCCAATCTTTTTTTGGCAACTTTCCTTTAAATTATTCGTTTACCATATTACAGTTTTTTACATCAAGATGGATTTCAAACTGATTAGGTTTTAGCTTTTTTTCGAATACAATTAGGAATTAGCTATAGAAACTAGTTTATTTCCCCTAAAATTCGAAGAGTTTTTTTTTGGTTTAGCTATCAAAGTGTCAAAGAATATGCATGTATGCATTGTGTAAAAAGAAGTCTCAAATGAAAGCCTACCTAGCGTTCTGTTTAAAAAAATCATATACTTGCAATAAAAAACATATAGACTTGAAACTAGAAACTTGTTCCAAATTTTAGCAAAAAAAAAAAAAAAAAAAAAAACTAGAAACTTGTTATTTATAAATATGATTAGTGTATGTGCAGGGAAACAATTATCATAGATAATAAGCCGGATATTTTGTTTGCGTTACACATTTATATTCATTCATGAATATGTAATAAAAACATCACTAGCACAGGAACAAGCAAGTTTCATTTCCTAGAGTTAAAATAGGGGACCAACGGATACTACGAGATGCTAAAGAAAGAGTAAGCTCGTAACCAGTGATTATTGTCGTTGGATCCGCATGCCAAAAACAAAGTAACATTGTAATTATGTTTCCAAAAGCAGATTATATGAATATGATACATTTGCTTTCGATTTCTTATACGTGAATACAACATTTGTCTTTATCCTCCATTCCTCCCAGCCTTAATCAACTTTCTTTTGTTAATATCCATGTTAATATCCATACTACTGAATCACTTTCTATTTAAAATAATTGTTTATTATGCAAATGTGAATAATATATTAACATGTAATGTTATTACTTTTACTTTCTATAATGAATTTAGTTAATATTGTACAAGTATATCAGAAATTTTGATTTGAAGTTATGCTGTCTTTGTGACCAATAAATGCCAGGTCGCTTTGCAATCATGGAATCTAATTATTGTTTTCATCATCTTCCATGAGTCTATGCGGTTTCTCATAATAAACATATTTGGAAAAATAAATAAGCTTCAATATTCCAAGTGGGAGTACGTAATATAAATACTAATACGCATCAGTTGTATATTTAATTTGTATAGGTCTAAGACTCTGAATCATTAGTTGTATCTATGCGTAACTTCAATTTAGTTATAGCCAAAAATATGCGGAGTATGAATCCCTAACGCTAAGCTTAACCAATACACATCCTAATTCATGTCATTTTTGAAGCTTAGAATGATTCATGTGCCCTTGGAAAAAAACGACCCTCGTTAGGTAGTAATCCAGCGCAATTGCATTTTAATTAGTGTCTTTTTTTTTTTTATCGAAATGCATTTTAGTGTCTATCTTCTAATATATATATATATATATATATATATATATATATATATATATATATATATATATATATATATATATATATTTGTATATATATATATATATATAATTTGGATACAAAACAAATAATCAATTGGGTGGTTTTGCCATCTAAGATATTCCCTGATTCAAATCTCCGTGGTGAAGAAGAGGTTGGATATTGTTTGTTCAGTCAGATGATATCATCGCATGTGAAAATGACTCACTAACCGTCATATAATTACATTATTTCGCTGCCTATCCCTTTTGATTATGTTTTTTCTCTCCAGAAAAGAAGGGGATTATATTATCATTATTATTATTATTATACATCCTTGCAAACTTCAGTTAATTTTTTTTCGAGCAACCTAAACTTCAGTTAATCTAATTATAATTATAGTAGTAATATTTTTTTTTTAGTAGTAATATTTAAAGTCCAAGGAAACGACCTACCACAAGGGCAGCCTTGCATGCCTAATTTATCTCCAAAAGATCCACGACACTGTTCCCACGTCAGTTTGGCAAAAGACAGGTCAGATCTCTTCCTTTGTCCACACAAGTCGTGACATGTGTATCGTATATTGTAACGGCTAGATTGATCCACAGCATGTCTTTTTCCAACTCTTTACGAGGGTGGTCCTCGTTTTCCTAATTTTTTATTTTAAATTTATTATTATCCAGCGGTCACTACTTTCACGTTTTAACCTAATATGTAAAATTTTAACATATAACTTATTACATAATAATATCAACCATAATATGTAAAATTATTACCGATTTTCATCTGTTTTTTGTTCTGTTTGGTTATGGTCAATGGTTATATGGTATCGTATAAAAAGAAAGTGTTGCCTTTTACAAAGGGAATTTTATTTAAGCATTCAAACCTTTAGAAGATTATAGCAAAAACTTTTGGAACTGGAGACAAACCCTGAAACAGGCGAACAGAGGAACTAACAAAAAGCTTTGTATCTTTTCTTTTAGAAGAACCTGAGAGAAAAGGTGAATCTTGTGAAGGTGACGAATAGAGCCAATCATTTGGCATTTAAGCTGTTTCCGTATCATGTATTCTACAGATGTAGCTGAGGGTTTCCTAGCCATCTTATCACAAAAAAATAGCACAATGCTTAGCAGTTTATTGACTCTCAAAGAACAAATCAGCTGCTTATAAAACACATGCGGTCTATTCGATTTTGGCTTGACAAAATTATTAACCAAAAGGTGGCATGTGGACTACTCTTACCAAGAACCTTCTTACTTTAAGACTGGTTAGGAAATTCGATAAACCAAGATTATAGTAAAATAGTATACCATGAAAATGGGAAAGTAATAACTAGTAAAATTGGATAATTCAGCTGTTGGGCCAGAAAGATATTCCAGCCCATTTTGACAAACGACATTTAATCTTCCAGCACTTTTGGGCTAAAGTATTCCAGCCCATTTTGACAAACGACATAACGGGTTCAACTATCTCTTTCTTATTTCAGCCCAGTTGATAATTCTATCGATTTTTAAGGATCAAAAACTACGATGGGAGAAGATCGAAAATAGTTTATATATATATATATACTCGTCGAAGTCTATATAGCAAACTTGGTTGGTCGATTTATGTCGGCTAAGCAAGCCCAACATTGCAGCTCTTCAAAATTTCACCAAATCATACGTGCATGAATGTGTGTTACCTTTACGTTTGATTAAAGTCTATACAGTACAGTTCATAATCATCTAAGAGGCAGCAACAAAAGGTTCGAGGCGGGCCCATACGGAAGTTGTTAACTTCATCTCGACACATCTCCCAAGGGCCAAAATACAATCAATTCACGAGGGTATATTCTCCGGCCTATGGCGTTCACATTAACTAAACACACGTGGAAGCCAACGAGTCATCCACGTCACCCAAAACCATACTAAACCATTTATAATCTGTAGGTAAAAGGCCAAGAGAACCGGATAAGGAACCACGACTCAAATGACGTCCCCATATATTCCTTTCCTTTGTTTACTCCGTATTGCAAAATATAATATTTATTTATATCTTTTGTCTTCCTTTGCCCTTGATTTTGTTTTTGGTACAAAATATATTTGGTAATATCACCATCGTGGGTTCAGCTTATCTTGAACTTTCTTGGGAACCTAAATTCGGATGACATTGTTGCATAATTTTATCATCTTGAGCCAAAAGTCTTGCGAGTTTTGAAGGTGTTGGTGGTGTTATACCACAGCCGTAGATGACAATGTTAAAAAGCTACTTGTAAATCGGATTTAAGTGAAAATATATAAATGATAGGTTTTCAAGAAGCAATAAACAATGCCATGTTTTCATCTTCGATTCATATTAACATAGAATATCTTGAATTCTAAGATAAGGTTTCTTCTGTTTTGAAGAGTTGACTTTATTTAAGTATTCTTCCACCTTAAAAATGAGAGATTATGTTAAACTTGAAAATGTGATTTTAATAAAAAGTGTAACCATTTCTATCGGATCTAAAATTGTCATATATCCCATTAATTAATATAGAAAAGGTATACAATATTACATTACTTGAATAGCAATTGCCTGGATCATTTTACATATATGAAATATTTTCAACAAATTATAACTATTCAAATTCAAAATTTAATAATGTGGTGGTTAGTTAAAGAAAGAAATGATATATTCCTGAATTTGTCGCCACAATAAATGACTTTTGTAGTGTTTGATTTCCAAAAATTTATCTGAAGCAAAATAAAAAAATATATTATATAAGAAAAAACGATAACCTTTAAAATTCCCCCCAAATTATAAAAAGAGAGAAAAAGGCTTTAAAGCGCAAAGGCATTAAGACAGAAGCCATTTATAAATAGACGAAGCGAATATTATAATTATCTTCATCACCATCTCCTCGTTTTGTTAAATCTCTGAAAGTCTCTCTCTCTCTCTCTCTTTCTCAACTCTCATCAACCATGGATCCTTACAAGGTACGACTCTCTCCTTTATCTCTCACCTCTTCATCTTCGTTAGAAACTGGTTTCGTTCTAGCTTTGTTATTGCACCCTGATTTGTAGCCTTTGTAACTGTTTGATTGGTGTCCATGTCGGATCTTGACTTTCTTTCTAGTCGAATTTGTGAATCTTCATCTTGTTGATGATGGTTTTGATCTTGTTTGCAGTATCGTCCAGCGAGTTCATACAACTCTCCATTCTTCACCACCAACTCCGGTGCTCCTGTATGGAACAACAACTCCTCCATGACCGTTGGACCCAGAGGTATATATATATATATTCATCGCTCTTCTTCTCAAAACGATATCGTTTCATTCATGAGTATATGATGTATATGTTAAGTGTTACACTTGTGATTGTTGTGGCAGGTCCTATCCTTCTTGAGGATTACCATCTCGTCGAGAAGCTTGCTAACTTCGACAGGGAGCGTATTCCAGAGCGTGTGGTTCATGCTAGAGGAGCCAGTGCAAAGGGTTTCTTCGAGGTCACTCATGATATATCTAACCTCACGTGTGCTGACTTCCTCAGAGCTCCAGGTGTTCAGACCCCAGTCATTGTTCGTTTCTCCACTGTCATCCATGAGCGTGGAAGTCCCGAGACCTTGAGAGACCCTCGTGGCTTTGCAGTCAAGTTCTACACCAGAGAGGCAAGTCTCTCCTATATTAACATATTAACAATATTTGTTTGTTTAATATACAAAACCGGTCCTGAAGGCTATAGATAATTTAATAAATGTTATATATAAAATTTTATATTTACAAATTTATGTATTTATATATATGTAGGTTTTTCTTTAAATTTTTAATTTTTAGGAAGCTCATAGACTAATGTTTCACTAGCCTAAGCTCTGGACGAAATTTTGAAATTCTGAGGGATGTAGATAATTTAATTAAGGTTTATATAACCTCTTTTTCTTTTACAAAATTTAAAATTTATATATATGTAAATTTTTCTTAAATTTTTGAGAGGGCATAGAGTCATAGAACAATGTTTAATAGCAAATGTATCATTGTATTTGAGCAGGGAAACTTTGATCTTGTCGGAAACAACTTCCCTGTCTTCTTCATCCGCGACGGTATGAAGTTCCCTGACATGGTCCACGCTCTCAAGCCAAACCCAAAATCTCACATCCAAGAGAACTGGAGAGTCCTTGACTTCTTCTCCCACCACCCTGAAAGCTTGAACATGTTCACTTTCCTCTTCGATGACATCGGTATCCCACAGGACTACCGCCACATGGAAGGTTCAGGTGTCAACACATACATGTTGATCAACAAATCCGGCAAAGCTCACTACGTGAAGTTCCACTGGAAACCAACATGTGGAGTCAAGTCTCTACTAGAAGAAGATGCAATCCGCGTTGGTGGAACCAACCACAGCCACGCGACTCAGGACTTGTACGACTCCATCGCTGCTGGTAACTACCCTGAGTGGAAGCTCTTTGTCCAGATAATCGATCCGGCTGATGAAGACAAGTTTGACTTTGACCCTCTCGATGTGACCAAGACCTGGCCTGAGGATCTCTTGCCTCTCCAGCCCGTTGGTCGTATGGTGTTGAACAAGAACATTGATAACTTCTTTGCGGAGAATGAGCAGCTTGCTTTCTGTCCTGCTATCATCGTTCCGGGGATACACTACTCTGATGACAAGCTGCTTCAAACACGTGTTTTCTCCTATGCGGATACTCAGAGACACCGTCTTGGACCTAACTACCTTCAGCTACCAGTGAATGCTCCAAAATGTGCTCACCACAACAACCACCATGAGGGTTTCATGAATTTCATGCACAGGGACGAGGAGGTAATGTCTTTTTTTTTTGTAATGAACTTAATGCTAGAATATCGTATTCTTACAAAAAGGTGGTTTGGTACAGGTTAACTACTTCCCTTCGAGGTATGACCCGGTTCGCCATGCTGAGAAGTATCCAACTCCACCAGCAGTCTGCTCTGGGAAGCGTGAGAGGGTCAGTAATCAAATCAACACTCTGTTTCAGTTTCCTCGTAAGAAATATATGATCTAAAAGCTCAAAATCTGTTTTGCAGTGTATTATTGAGAAAGAGAACAACTTCAAGGAGCCTGGAGAGAGATACCGTTCTTTTACCCCAGAGAGGTACACATTATTTTTAATTTTATTTGGTGACACTCAATATATTTACATGTTCTTATTGTTTTACGGTTGGTTTCTACTTCAGGCAAGAACGTTTCATCGGTCGATGGATTGATGCTCTATCAGACCCTCGCATCACACATGAAATCCGCAGCATCTGGATCTCTTACTGGTCTCAGGTATAAAAATCTGACAATTTCTTTTACTGTTTCCTTTAGCTAGCCTTTGTGAGGTTGTGTAATGTTTTCTTACATTGATTGGTTAATATGTGTGAAACAGGCTGATAAGTCACTGGGACAGAAACTGTCAAGCCGTCTGAACGTGAGACCAAGCATCTAAAACGAGTGAACAAGATTCTTGATTGGTCGTTGTGTGGTTCTAATAGGCAAGAGAAGAAAGATGGGAAGAGATCAGATGTGCCATGATACAATCTTCATCGTAAGGATCTTATGTGTTGTGTTGTAATATTATTTGTTTTAAGACCAAAACAAAAACTTTTGTTGTGTTGTGTAACCTTGGTTTTGTCTCGTGTTCTTCACAAATAATAATACATCAAAGATTTTATAATAATAGTCGGTGTCATTTGATTAGATCTTCTGTTTCCTTGAAATCTTCTTGTGAAAATGTGACACCTTGGAATTGTAGATATATAAACACACTAAAAAGTAAGAACCACACGACTTATCGATACGGACATGGTATGGGTACAAAAGTTCAAGACGAAAGAGCAGAGCAAGTATGAAACGAAAAAGACAGTAAAGGCCATAGAATCTTTTATTTGCTTTGTGTGGGTATAGAAAATTTAGAGTTGCTTTCAATATGTGCTGCAGATTTGGCCACATTAAATAAATGTTGTATCAAAGTTGGAGTAGTCTTGAATTCTAACATTTATAAATAAAATTTATATTTGACATTTTTGGTTTGAATTTATAAGAGAAGAAGTCGAAGCAGAACAAGAGAACACCATGGACGAGTGCATGAGGGTGATTGAACCGGTCCAACAACAAATATGAAAAAATGGGCTGGCCCATGAGTCAATTTATAATTCACACAATTCCACACTCTTGTTTCTGTGAGCATTGAGGAAAGTGCAGCCTATACCAAAAATTAGATATATATCTTCGTTAGGTGCATAGCTTTTAAGTTCTTAACAGAATCTTATTGCGTTCTTTCTGACAAATTGAAGGTTACCTAGTATAGTACAACCTATTGTAGATGCTATTATACAACTAGATTGTTTATTTTCATAGGTATTAGGGAGGATCTAGAAAACAACATAGGTAGCACAGATTTGTCCAATAAAGACCGAGAATCTATAATGGAAGAAGGCTCATGTTTCTGTTTAGAAAGGCGCGAGAACTCTAGGAGGCAGGCCAAACATATGATTCTCTCCTGTTTTACATTTTTAAAATCTTGTCAGAAAAGACACTAAAATGTTGAAATATAACTATTTTTCTCTCTTGTCACAGTACTATAGTATTGATTACTGAGCAACCCAATAATACCTACAGCCTCTCCAATACGCGTGTCTACTGACTCTACTCCCACCTCTCTCCGCCATCTCGCAACATCTAAACAAATAGTTAAACTGATACTCCATTTTATTAGAAAATTATGTTGGTTGGTACCATCCTTACCAAAATAATTTTTCAATTTTTAACGTAGACTTCAAAGATATTAATGAGAAATGTCTGAAAAAATGTATATATCAGTTGAATTACCCTTAATTCATACCTATTTTGAAATATTTTTTTTTCAGTTTTGTAATTATTATTATATACTATAAAATTGTTGTAACTTTCTCCTAAGTCCTTTTAAATGTAAAAATTGCATAAAATTATATCCAAATTTTCATAAGTTAGAAGAAAATATGAATATTCTATTTATATCCAGCTGGACTTCATCATCTTTCCATTGATGCAAAAGAAACAAAAACAAAATAGGAAAAATAAATCCTAGAAATTTACTTCTTGATAACCCTTTTCCTAGTCACTCTGCCACGTCATCTTCCCGGAGTAAAAATCTCTCCGTTCACCGGACTCGAAGGCTTTTCAGAGACCGAAAAGAAAACTGTTTCTCCCTAGAAAACAAAGGCCTCGATTCTATTCTTCTTGGGTGTACTACAGATCGGACAGAGAGCTAGACCATCCTCACAACCCGTGCAGCAACAGAGATGCCTACACGGCAGAAACACCACTCTCGTCTCTCCACTAGACCCACAGTTCAAGCAACAACTACTCATCGGAAAATTATCTCCGTCGTCTCCTCCGCAGAAAGACCCTTCGTCCTCCGCCGCTGTACCGTCGTCGCGACACGCCGCGGCTCTCTCTCGAACCTGTTCGAGCGTCGAGGTTAGCGTTGCGACCATCGCTTCGTTCTCACGAGCCGTTCTCTGCCACGTTTGGTTCTCCGTTTCCATCTTCCTCAGCAGATTCTCGAGCTCCATGTTCTTGCTCAACGCTCTCGACATCTCTTCTTCCTTGTGCGCCATCAAAACCAGGGCTTTCGTCTCCATCTTCCTCAAGATCGTCTCTGTTTCTTGCTTCCTCTGTTCTTGCAACGCATATCTCAAACTCTCGCTCTGTAAAAGAACAAAACTTTATCAGTGCCCATGTTGTAAAAATCTAATCTTTCGATGAGATATGGTGATTACGAACCTGTATTCTGATGAACTGATCGATCTCTTGCCTCTGTTTCTCCATATGAACGTCTAAAAAGCCCTGAGAACGGTTCTGTTGATGGTGAAACAGAGCTTGTTGGTTCGTATACGACTGGTCGATTTGGATTCCGCCATCGTCGTTGATCAGCGAAAACTCGGGGCCACCAGTTCCGATGAACGGAGCGTTGTTGTAACTCAGCTGCGCTTGTATTGCCATCTCCTTTACAGCTAAAACAGAGAAGAAAAGGCTTTGTTTTTCTTTTAACAAAGAAAGAACAGAGAACGAAGTAATAAAGAGAATCAAAAGGGTCTGATCCGTTTGTTTCTCGGGAAATAAACTTTTGTTTTCAATACAATGCATGTAACGTCTGCACGATTACCACCTTATCAATATATATAAATATGATATGAACGGTGAGAGAGACTTTTATGGGTTAATACTGATCTGACACGATTATTATATATTAGCAGTATAGAAACGACGTACACATGCTGATTATGTGACTGAACTACATCTTTTTATCTTTCCAACGTCAGAGATTTTGCCAGAGCCGTTTTGTCTTTTATTTACTTTTTCTTTTATAGTGATTCTTTCTTGGCTTTTTCGTTAATGTGAAAAGGATTGTAAGTCCAAGTGGAATTATAGCAGCTCAGAGACTTTTTTTTCCTTTTAATTTATTTAATTTCCTCTGATTTAAGATTTATTGGTGACTCTGATTTGGTCAGTTGGGCCATCGGGAAAGTCTGAATTATATGATATTTTCTATTTTCTTACCACTATTTTCAGTCATTCTATTTATGATCATTGTGATATTAGTCAAACGATGGCCAAGTTCAACCATTATTTTGTTCTAGAAAAGGGTAACCCATTGAACTGAACGAAGAAAAACAGGCATATAACACTATTGCTACAAATATAAGTTTTTTTGTTGTTGTTATCCAATATCCACAACCATAGGCTTCAATTTAGATGTGCACAAAGAAACATAAAAATGGGAAAAACCAAACTATTATAGCAATTTTAATTTACAGCTCATTATACTAACTCTTAAATTAATTATTTTACACAAACATAGACATATTATATATATAAACATATAGAAATATATATTTGATGATATATATGAACAAATATATAGTAAAATTCCAGAGACATTTAACTTTACAAAATGTTTGGCTAATTACTTTATAAAAACGCGGCAGATTTAAAATTTAGTATTATCCAAAACGTTATAGTTGACCACTGGAAAATTTTCTGGTCAAATATGGCTTAGCAATTAAAAATCCCCTTCTCTAAATAAATCTTCTTAGTCGGATGATGAAATATGCGATGAATAAATGGAGTCTTATAGAAATAAATATAATCAAATCTGTTGGAACGTTACCTTTGGGGGCACACGGAAATTTGAATTTTGATTATAATATGTCTAATGATCAATGGTCTAACTAAGCAACAATAGATAATTTCCCTGCTGTCGAATGACAAGATTTTCCGTTTTCTATAAATTAATGTGTGCAGTTTGATTGTGTTTACTCTGAAATGATAAGAAAGTTTCAAATATCATTTAACATTTTCAAAAATAGAGAGGATTTGAAGATATTTCTCATACAGACAAAAATAAAGAACCTCCAATTTTTCTTACAATCGTTAATGTTAGCTAGCAAAAGGCACATATATTAACCTAGGAGCTAATAGATTAAAATTAACCTAGGAGCTTAATACAAGCCAGTAAATTTAAAATATGACAAACATTGTATTATTTTTATTTTTTTCAACTGACAGACATTGTATTATAGAAAGAAGAAAAGGACAATTATAAGATGTAACATATAAAAAGACAAAGTAGCGCAAAAAAAGAATTAGATGCGTATTGGTCGTCGTCATGCATGCAACTGTCTAGAGAACTGGAAATACACGTTTCTTGAGTTACATATTCATTTTTGGAAAATTTCAGTCTATCGTTTGATTCATATCTTATTTGATCGTTTAATTAGGAGGAAGATTCTTTGACCGAAACCAAAGAATTAGTTTTCCAACTTAACAGGCAATATCGAAGTGTCATATACACGTTGTAGACTTGTACTTGTACTTGTAATTTGTAGACTTGTACTTGTAATTTGATTGAAAAATAAATATTTGTTTAACGACAAATAGATGTGTATAGAAAACTATTATATCTTTTCAACAGCATTTTCAATAGCAAGAGCATCATAAAAGAGAGGTTATCAAAAAATATTGTAATATAAATACTAGTTAAATTCAAAACTCCTATTTTTCTGTTCACATTCAAAATTCATCTATTAATTTCTCAAATTTGGAGAAATCTTTCTCCAATGTTAGGAATGCATATTGGCAGACGAAATCAAACACGCCAGATTTAATATAGAGGTATAGATTTAGGAGTGTTGCGTGTAATCCGTGCAAGACCTCAACCTCAAGTTACAAAGAATAATTAAGCCTATACCTCAAGATCGTGAACTTTTTATGTAGAATAGTGATTCTTGTTTAGAGTTCCTATTAAAAACAAGAATCGATAAAATGCCTATACCTCCGCCCACCATATTAAAACATAACACTGAACTAAGTATATACCACAAGTCAAGGACCTTGCGATGCACGAATATTTAATGTAAACAGCAATATACTAATACTTGTTTCAATATCGTCTATAATATAAGGGAAATTGGGTGGTATAACACCAAAAAAACAAAATTCATTCACTAACCAAAATAACACTCTTTCATATTTTTTCTCTTCCTATCTCTCTCTAACTTCTCTCTACAAAACCAATTTCTTTTTTTTTGCCATTTCACAAATAAGCCCATAATATAATATCCCAATGTTTCCATCATCTACTTTTCTAGAAAAAGATTGTGTATACATAATTCATTCTCTGATATAGTCTCCGAAATATTAAAATTTGGATATAGTATGGTACCTAAAGTTGTATTTGGATTAGTGTTGTCCATGGCTCCTACTCCTTCACCGCTCCCGATTTTGTCGGATCTGACCACCGAAGAAATCAAAAGTTAGAATTATTTGATTCATTGTGAATTTGTAATCAATTTAATCTTTATAATATTACTTTCATCATCTTCTGTTTCATTGTAGCACCGTCTCTCTTGACTCCGATCTCTTCTGCTGAAGAAAACAAAGGTTGTAATCGGTTTTTGCTCAATTTTACAATCTTTCTATCTTTTTTTGTGTAGTTCTTTTGGCGACATGAATTATTGGAAGTTTGCCACTAAATCAACATATCACAACAAATTACAAAATAACGTCTCAAGTACCATATTACATGGTTAAAATATTGTCATGACTTTTCATGTTCATGAATCAAATGTTTTGTGAGTTAAGAAAAAATAAATGGTTCTTTACTTTTGTTGGTTCTTGATCTCGACATAGGCATAAACATGTGTATTATGGTTTAAGCCTTTATCCTAGAAACAAATTTTATGGACCATAGCGCAAAGGCAAAAATGAACAGTGCACAATAAATTCCCGGTTTCGAAAACAGTTTTAAACGACTATTAAATAATTGAAATTAAATCATGGTCACACATAGTAAACATCTTTTTCACTTTATGACAATTGGTGTTTGGTCATGATTGCCATGCATCTAGCCATGGAAAGACACTATTTGTTCCCTTCAATCATGTTAAGGTAAAAACTTTCATTTTGTTTTCATCGGGGCGTGTAGCTGATGTTATATCCTTTGATGGTGATGACTGTTTACAGCTTGATAATGTGTTGGTTGATGCAAATGGATATATTCAGGGCCGTCTTAAATTTTATATAGACCCTGTTCAAAAAAAAATTAAGACCCTTTTAATGATTTGAAACTATTTAGATTTTTCACAAAATATCATTAAAGTATAAAATAAACACTTCAAATTTAATTATTTTATATTTAAATACCCCCGTCACCATTTTCTAGTTTTTAATAAAAATCATTAAAAATGATCATTTGACATTTTTCAATGCCAAATCATTAATTAAATCATCAAATTTGATCATTCTTCTAGCCACTTCTAGCTTTTTCAGTTTTTTTTTACGTTTTTTTCTCTTGATCAGACACGACACTCTTTTTTTCTTGTCGATAGAAGTTGTGTGTTAATTTTTTCCTATTTTTATTAGACACAAACTCTCTTTTTTATTTTTTTATTTAAAGAAAGTAAAGAAATGATATCTTGTTCTCCCTATTTATAATCACTAATTGATAATTGTTTCCTTAACATAATTAAATTAGAATGTTAACTTTCTATACTGCCATTGAATATTCAAACACACATCAATAACTATTTTTTACTTTCCAAAATATATAATTGATATAAATACTAATTACTTCATAATTTATTGCATTTTTAGTTTAAGTAAAGAATTGTAATTTATATTCATTGGTTATAAATATGAAAATTAAATTCAAATAAAGTTTTCTGGTTTTTTTTATAAATATATAATTTTAAATTTATAACTATTACTAAACCAAAAACAATTATGGACCCTCTAAAATTTTGGATCCTGTTCGACCGCTCCACTTGCACGTGCTAAAAGACGATCCTGGATATATTCAACTAAAGAAGTCAAATAATGTCTTGGTTGATGCATATGATGAACTTGGGGCTTTGTGATGATAGCTATGCATTTAGCTCATGGAAAGTCTTCATTTGTGTCATTCAATCCTGTTAAGGTAACTACTTTAATTTATTACATTTTGTAACTTAATTACTCATAACTAAACATTGATTATTATTTTCTTTTAGGATGAGCTTTGTAAGTGACTGCATGACCAACATGAAGCTGCCTTCGTTGTCTCATATCTTCTTCGAAGGTGCGAGTGGTCATTAGATGATCCCACAAGAAGAACAGTATATATCTTCCCAATTGGCAGTTCCAAAGTTGAAGTGTCAAAGGTAGAGATATAAATATTTTATAAAGTATTGTAAATGTTTGTTTGATGCATACTAACCTATAGATTTTTCAGGAGAATTGTCTAGCAAGCTTTGCCACATGGAAGCAAGATGCCAAAAACACTTGTTTCAAGATTGAAGAGGGGTGGATAGATATGTGGGATAAATAATGCAAAGCCGTTCATGAAAAAGATCTCTGAGCGCTGATTGATGGTTCATTTCAAAATGTTATATTGTCTTTTCTAATAAACTTTGTCAGATTGCTCTGTTTACTCTGTTTTCTTGCTTTGTTTCAGTAGACAATTGAGCTCAGAGGCTTTACAATCATCATTATGTTTGTCTACTATATCCTATGTTGGCATGTTGCTTTTTAAAAAGTTGTCACAGTCTTTTTGAAACTTTGGTTGTGAACTAGTGAATGGAATTGTGAACTGAGAATATCAAAACAAAAACTGTAGACAATCATAGTGACACAATTTTTTCAACCTGGCTAGTTAAAATAATCCGTTATATATGGTAAGAGAGAATTTTTTCGGTGTTTGCCCTCCTATTTGACGAGAATAGGGCTAAAACAAACTTTAAAAATAGAAAATCAAAAATCAAAAAAGGAAAATAGGAGTTTGAAAGTTACGGTAGATTCTATTTCAGACCCGTAAAGATCTCTGAGACCTGAAACGTTGAGTTTGAAACATTCTCTTATATCATTGTCTTTTTTCAGAGCTTGTTATTTGAGCTCTCCTTGTTTCTTTTATTCCTCCAACAAGGACGAGGTTCCAAAAGAACTTCTTCTTGTTCTACATCACAAAATTAACAAAAAAAATACAATAAAAAGAGAGTTCAATGAGAAAACCTTCTCTTGATCGATGGCTCTTAGCGGCCTGTCTCGTGGTTCTCCTCTCGTCTTCTTGCGCATTCGCCTCGAAAAAGGAGGTGAAAAAGAAGAAGAATAATAAGGAGGTGACTTATGATGGAACATCTCTGATCATCGATGGCAAAAGAGAGCTTCTTTATTCCGGCTCTATCCATTATCCTCGAAGCACTCCTGAAGTATATACATTTCAATCAAATTATCATATATTTTTCTTATAAGATTCTTTGTAATTGATATAGTCTTTTTGGATCTTGTCTAGATGTGGCCAAGTATCATCGAGAAAGCGAAACAAGGTGGTTTGAACACGATTCAAACATATGTTTTCTGGAATGTACATGAGCTTGAACAAGGGAAGGTAATTGCAAAATCAAATCGATTCATACAACATATAAAACATAAATATATATAAAGAATTTTAGTAATGTTTTCGTCTGTTATGGTTGTTTTCATTAGTTCAACTTTTCGGGACGAAATGACTTGGTGAAGTTCATAAAGTTGATTCAGAAGAATGGCATGTATGTGACATTGAGGCTTGGACCATTCATCCAAGCTGAATGGACTCATGGGTAATAAATTAAATAATTGCTTCTTTTTATTTTGATTATTTCTTTCTTAAATGTTTCCCTTAATGTTTTACGTGATTTGTTTTTATATTAGAGGACTTCCTTATTGGCTTAGAGAAGTTCCTGGAATTTTCTTCCGTACAGACAATAAAGAATTCAAGGTATTATATCACATATATACAAAATGTGAGCCCTTATATAGTTAAAGAGATTAACAAAAAATAAAACTATTGCAGGAACATACAGAGAGGTATGTACGGACGGTACTCGACAAAATGAAGGAGGAAAAATTGTTTGCTTCACAAGGAGGCCCCATTATATTAGGACAGGTCCTAAACAAAAACCCTAACACATATACCTAATCATCTTACAAACATGAACGGTATTATAATGAATATGAAATGCAGATAGAGAACGAGTATAGCGCGGTTCAACGCGCATATAAACAAGACGGAGTTAACTACATTAAATGGGCATCTAATTTGGTCGACACAATGAATCTTGGGATCCCATGGGTTATGTGCAAGCATAACGATGCTCCTGATCCTATGGTAAAGTTATTATAATGTCTTATGTCTAGGTTGTGTTTTGTATTAAACGATGCTCCTGATCCTTGAAATAGATCAATTCTTGCAATGGAAGGCATTGTGGTGATACTTTCCCTGGTCCAAACAAAGAAAACAAACCGTCTTTATGGACCGAGAACTGGACTACTCAGTGAGTTTTTAATCTTTGCTATCTTTAGTTAAACAATGTAGAAACTTGAGATTTAGTTATGAAAGTAAAAAGATATTGAGGGTTTCAAGATTCATTGCCATTTACATTTCATACTTTTTTTACTTAACAGGTTCCGTGTGTTTGGTGATTCGCCAGTTAAAAGATCAGTAGAAGATATTGCTTTCTCAGTTGCTCGATTCTTCTCCAAGAATGGAACTCATGTGAACTACTACATGGTATAATAATAAACCCTTGAATTCTACTAAACTGCCTTTGAAAATCTTACAAAAGAATGCTTGTTGAAATACTTTAAAATCTTGCAGTACCATGGGGGAACCAACTTTGGCAGAACCTCTGCCCATTATGTCACCACTAGATACTACGATGATGCACCTCTTGATGAATATGGTTTAGAGAGAGAGCCTAAGTATGGTCACCTTAAACATCTTCACAATGCTCTTAACCTTTGCAAGAAACCACTTCTCTGGGGTCAGCCTAGGACCGAGAAGCCTGGAAAAGATACCGAGGTATTACTATAGCATGAACTCATCAAAAAAGATTCCAAAATTTTCCAAAGTACTTAAAAATTATTCAACTATATACGTTTTTAATTACAGATTAGATACTACGAAGAACCTGGAACGAAATCTTGTGCAGCTTTCTTGGCTAACAACAACACCGAAGCTGCAGAAACCATTAAATTCAGGGGGAAAGAATACGTGATAGCGCCACGTTCCATTAGTATTCTTCCAGATTGTAAAACTGTTGTTTACAACACTGCACAGGTGAAGTAAACATTCAATTTTGGTTTTATTAACAGTTACAAAGTCTTTAACTCATTATTGTTTATTTGGATCGGACCAGATTGTTTCTCACCACACTTCAAGGAACTTTATGAAGTCTAAGAAGGCGAACAAGAAGTTCGATTTCAAGGTGTTCACTGAGCCATTGCCTCATAAGCTAAAGGGTGACTCTTACATACCTGTTGAGCTTTACGGTTTGACTAAAGACAAGACAGACTATGGATGGTACACAACAAGGTAATTAAATACCAATTTCATGTGATTATATATAACAAAGTTAAACGATGAAGAGACACATGAAGTTGATGTTGCTTTGCAGCTTCAAGATCAATAAGAATCAATTACCTAAGAAGAAAGGAGCTAAAACTAATGTGAGGATTGCTAGTCTTGGACACGCATTGCACGTTTGGTTTAACGGAGAATACCTTGGTAAGAATGGTGTATATATGATGCAAAAATATGAAAATGAACTATGATGATGATGATGATATTTTTCTCTACTACCAGGAAGTGGACATGGAAGCCATGACGAGAAGAGTTTTGTTTTCCAAGAACCGGTTGCACTAAAAGAAGGAGAGAATCACCTTGTTATGCTTGGTGTTCTCACTGGATTTCCAGTAAGTAACAAATATAATTCAACGTTTTTTTAAATCAATATATTGATGAAGATATGTTTCATAATTGGTTGGCTTTTTTTCTGTTCTTACAGGATAGTGGAGCTTACTTGGAGCATAGATACACTGGTCCTCGTAGTGTTTCCATCTTAGGATTGAGTTCTGGAGTACTTGACCTCACTGAAAGCAGCAAATGGGGGAACAAGGTTTCAGTTTCTTAAATTTCTTGTAAATTTATAAAGTTTGGGAGAAATCAATTATGAGATTAAAGACCGTAATTTCCACTATTAAGAAAATATGTCATTTATTTGATCCCTTTTTTAATAACCTTTAGGTCGGTATGGAAGGAGAGAGACTCGGAATCCATACCGAGAAAGGTTTGAAGAAGGTCAAATGGCAGAAATTCACTGGAAAAGCACCAGGACTTACATGGTACCAGGTAATGAAAATAAGAATATATATAATGTATGGCAAGAGATCTAGAGATTTTCTAATGACATACTGACACATTTTAATGAATGTGAAACATATCAGACCTACTTCGATGCACCGGAGAGTGAAAGCGCAGCAGCGGTTCGCATGAGTGGAATGGGAAAGGGATTGATTTGGGTGAATGGAGAAGGCGTTGGAAGATATTGGATGTCTTTCTTGAACTCATTAAATCAATCCACGCAAATAGAATATCACATCCCTAGATCTTTCTTGAAGCCCAAGAAAAACCTTCTTGTTATATTCGAGGAAGAGCCTAACGTGAAGCCTGAGATTATAGACTTCGTCATCGTCAACAGAGACACTGTTTGTACTTACGTCGGAGAAGACTACATTCCAAGTGTTAGACACTGGACAAGGAAGCAAGACCAGGTCCAAGCCATCACTGATAACGTGAGTCTCACAGCTACTCTTAAATGCTCTGGCAACAAGAAGATCACAGAAGTTGAGTTCGCTAGCTTCGGAAACCCTATTGGTACTTGTGGAAACTTCACACTTGGTACTTGTAATGCTCCCGTTTCAAAGAAAGTCGTTGAGAAGGTAAAGATGATCAGATTGTGTTTCTTATTGATGTATAATCTGTAGCTTGTAACTAACACAAGAAACTTGTACGCAGCATTGTTTGGGGAAAGGAGAGTGTGTGATTCCGGTGAACAAAAGCACATTCCAACAAGACAAGAAAGATTCATGCAAGAACGTTGTCAAGACGCTTGCCGTGCAAGTCAAGTGTGCTCGTGACAGGAAGAACTGAGGGTATCTTTTTATCATCACTATCACATATGGTTCAATGTTCTGCTTTTAGTAGACCAATCTCAAAAGTGCTCGTGTGGCAACATTGTTTGTATATGGTTTCGTAAATTTAAACGTTCATATCCGAAGTAAGATATTGGCATATGATCGATCCTATCAAGAAACAACTACGTATTCAAAACATTATCTGATTGTTTATAAACCCTTTTATTGAATGTTTCCTTTTATTTTGTAGAAAATAACACAAAGAGGAGCTGGTCAAGAGAAAAAAAAAAATATATTTCATTTTATTGTAATATATTTATTTATTTATTTATTTCACTGTAAACGTATCATAAAAAAATTAAATGTAAACATTTAAAAAAAAAAATTAACAAAAATTTCTCAGAGATAACATGCGTGCCGTTATTAAAGATGTATATAGAAACGCATGCTGTTTTACTCGAACAAAAATGACATGAGAGTCCCACGTGGACAAGCGTATCTTAACAACCAATGAGGTCCACCGAAAGATGTGGCTGAGAAAAACAGCAGATAACTGACACCCGATCTGTTTCAGTTTGGTCCGAACAAAAATCAAAAAATCTTAACACCCCCTACCTTGACCATATTATTATTCTCCTCTCAATTCACCATTGACGATTAGGAAGAGAGCTATGGCGGCACCGATTGTTAACGCTGAGTACACGAAAGAGATCAACAAGGCTCGCCGTGATCTCCGCTCAATCATCTCGAGCAAGAACTGTGCTCCGATCATGCTTAGATTAGCGTAAGTCTTCAGTTTCTATCGTTTTTATTCGCTTGATGTGGAAAAAAGGATCGATCTTTATTGCTCGTTTTGATTGGTTATATGTTTCTTTTGTGAAGATGGCACGATGCTGGAACCTATGATGCACAGTCGAAGACAGGGGGACCTAATGGGTCTATAAGGAACGAAGAGGAGTACACTCACGGTGCCAATAGTGGTTTAAAGATCGCTCTTGAAATCTGTGGTGTGTGTTTTTTCTTTGGATAGGCAATAATACTGTGTTCTTATATGTTGGTGTATCCTTTTTATAATATGGTTTTAGAACATTGTTTAATAAAAACCCATTATGATTACGGAATGGAGTTTGATTTGTTGAAGTTTAAGAGATGGGTTCTTTCATGTTTCAGAGGGAGTGAAAGCTAAACATCCTAAAATCACCTATGCGGATCTGTACCAGGTGATTATGATTTTTTACCTTAAACTATCATGTACTTTGTTGCTTTGTCTGCTCAGTTACTGTATACTGCACGTGTCTCATATGCTCCTCCCATGTTTAGACTTGTTTTGGTAGGCTAGGTTGATGGTTGAGATGTGTATTTATGGTCTCAGTTTAGTTTTCCAACAGAGGAATGGCAGTTTGTTCCAGGAGATCTTGCCTGATTGTGATTTGGTTTACAAGAACTAGAGATTGACTATGTAGTTCAAGTAAACCATACACATCAAGATTTCAAAAGAACAAGAAGCATAAAATAGGCAAATCTCTGGTGTATCATGAAAAACATATTTTTGAAATTGAGTTCCTGAATTTGGCATGACCAAGAGAGGCTTGTAGCCCCTTTTTTTTGCAGTTAGATTCTGTAAATTGTTAACCCATTTTTGTTTAAGCCAACTTTTTTTACAGCTTGCTGGTGTGGTAGCAGTAGAGGTTACTGGTGGACCTGACATCAGCTTCCAACCGGGAAGAAAAGTAGGTTCTTTCATTTATCTTAGCAGTTTAACACTTAAGCAAATAAAAATAACTATGTGTTTCTTCTATCTTATAGGATTCAAATGTTTGCCCTAGGGAAGGAAGACTTCCTGATGCTACAAAAAGTACAATAGCTATTTTATATCATGGAGTTCGATGATCTAGTTCTCTATCAATTGACCCTGTGTGTTTTGTCTGTAGATTTCCAACATCTTAGAGATGTTTTCTACCGCATGGGATTATCTGATAAGGATATTGTAGCACTCTCAGGGGGTCACACTCTGGTATAAACTCATCCGTTTTTTTTCTTCTTCTAAACAAATTAAAACTTTTCTCTGTTCTTATGACCAATTTTTTTGGGGGTGTTTTAGGGAAGGGCTCATCCAGAGAGGTCCGGCTTCGATGGTCCGTGGACTCAAGAGCCTCTGAAGTTTGATAACTCATACTTTGTGTAAGTTTTCATTTCTTTTTCCTCTGAGAGCTTAAATTTTCTGTTTTATTTTTTTGGATTTGTTCTGTTTGTTTTTTTCCAAGAACAACAAGAACCAAACAGCTACTTTACTACAGGATTGGTTAACCAATGATTTTGTTAATGTTTTGGTACCAGGGAACTGCTGAAAGGAGAATCAGAGGGCTTGTTGAAACTTCCATCTGACAAGACTTTGTTGGAAGACCCAGAGTTCCGTCGTTATGTTGACCTTTATGCCAAGGTATAAACTGCAAATCTTCTTTGTCTCTTGAACCATTTGCTTCTTGTGTTGGCATATGATTTATCAGATTTGTCAAGTCCTTGTCATGTTAACTCTTATTTGATGAGTTCAGTTTGTGTTGACAGGATGAAGATGCATTCTTCAGAGACTACGCAGAATCTCACAAGAAACTCTCTGAGCTCGGTTTCAACCCCAACGCCTCGGCGGCCAAAGCTTGTTCAGACAGCACTGTTCTGGCTCAGGGAGCTTTCGGTGTTGCTATTGCGGCTGCGGTCGTTGCCTTAAGTTACTTTTACGAGATCCGAAAGAAGATGAAGTAAAAGGAGCCACGAAGCAAAACGATTATCTTATCTTTTGCATTAAAGATACTATCCATCATCTATAGAATGTGTCATGCATGCTCCAAAGATGTTAAAACTCTTTAATCCACGGTCATACTATGTTGTAGTAAGAAAAGACAAAGTTAATGGTTTGGTTCATTACAACGTTAGGGGTTCTGAAAGTGATTATATGCTAACAAATGTTATGTGGATGTCTACCAAAGACCGGTCGATATCAACAAAAGTGGGGCATAGTTTGAAACTGGGACCTAACATTTTATGTTAGGTTTTGTTTGGTAGGGAGCTTCTTTAAATGTTTATATTTATTGTTTGACAGTCACCAACTAGATTGGCTTCAGATGGCATCTAATGGACGTAAAGCGTTTTCTTGCGTCACCGAATTAACTTTATTCCATTTTTTTTCTATTAAAAACTATAATGTTGTTACGTATAAGAACTTTTATTGTATGGAATGTAAAGGTTATACTATAAGCTAACAAAATACATATTTAAAAAAAAAAACTAAAAAATAACAATAGACATTTTATAAAGTTACGCTTCTGTGGAGGATAGTTGGGAGATATCTTAGTTAGGATGTTGCACTCTGCATTGGTACCCACTACCCATTTTAGGTAATGTATACGTTTTAAAAGTCGTATAGTATGTAATATGTACCTTCAGTTTAAGATTTGTTTGGTGTGTGGACAACAAATCACATGTATGCTCTATCCAACTTCTTTATTGGTAATTCATTAAATACTCTACTATGTCGGTAGGAGTTGAGAGTAAATGTACACCAGTAAATCTACCAAACTCTTTAAGATTGTCTTTCAGGTATCAAACAAACTCTTACCAATAAAGCTACTTTCCTTTTATATAAAAAAATAACTTAAAACAATTTTGAAAACCAGAATTATTATTTGGCATGTTTTGTCGATACTTAATTTCAAAAATATCGTGATAGCTATTTTGAAAACAAATTTGAAACATACTATATTGTTACAAAAGATCAATAATACCATATGATAAGATAACCTACATAGCAACTTTACAAAGTTAAGAAGGTGATGTCTTTTAATTTGCTCCGGTAAATACGGGTATTTACAAATAATCATATGCAATCATGTTATTTGATGTAGAGTTTCAACCGAATGATTTATTCCATGATAGGCTTGCGAAAATCGTTTTCTCAATAAACTAGGGCTGGGCAAAAAATCCGAACCCGAAAAACCGAACCGAATCCGATCCGAAAAAGTAACACCGAACCCGAACCGAAATTGATTAAATATCCGAACGGGTTCAAAATTTCGGTATTTAAAGAACCGAAACCGAACCCGATCCGAACCGAAATATTTTGGGTACCCGAATGTATCCGAAATAAATTTATATACTTAAATATATACATTATTTTTATATATAATGTACATTAAAAATATTAAAAATATATAAGATACCTTTAAGTTTTCCAAAATACTCGGAAAATATATGCAAATAATCAAAAGTAAATGTTTAAAATAGCTAAAATATACTGAAAACACCAAAATAGTTAAATATCTATTGATTCTTTATCTAAACATTCAAAGAAAACCAATTTATATATTAAATTAAGGTATTTTGACATATATGTTATGAAAATTTATATGTAATATATTATCTTTCTTATAGATTTTGAAAATTTAAAGTATATAATGAATTTTGAAAATTTAAGAACATTTTAAATGGGTTATCCGAATCCGAACCGAACCCGCAAAGATCCGAACCGAATCCGAACCGAAATTTAGAAATATCCGAATGGGGCTGAAATCTTTGACCCCGAAAACCCGAAACCCGAATGGACTGAACCGAAACCCGAATGGGTACCCGAACGTCCAGCCCTACAATAAACCATGTTTTAAAAAAAATTAGTTGGACGTTACTATAATAGGAAACCTTGAATTAATGACGAAAACATGATGTTAAAGGATTTGTATTTTGTAGCTAGGAAAGTAGAAAGGTTGCTTGTTAGGGTAAATCATTAAAAGAGAAGGAGAAACCATGATTTAAACCAGCTCTTTAATTTTCATCAACATTACAAACTCCACGTGAGGTTGTATCTTCCAAACTATTTCTTAATGACACTTTTAGTCTTCTAAAGATCATTTTGGTTCAACTTGCTTATTCTTTTTCAAGTATTAGTGAAAGGTAAGATTGTTGGAGAATATGTACATTGTAGAAACTCTACAACACAATGAAAGACATCATCTATAACTAGCATTTTAAAAACTATTGATCTGAATACTCTACTTTGGGTGCCCAACCTCCTTACCAAACTCACTATGAAAAATACTATTTTAATGTTATTGTAACATAAATACCCATAACTCGGTGCAGTACGAAACCATCACACGTTGTCTTGTGCACTGTGATAGGATCAAATTAATCAAGTGGTTTACTACAACAAAACGCATGTCGCCATTTCAAAATTTGAAAGTGTGTATCAATACTATTAATTTTTCAACATGTTCGGTTGATAAATGTTGGCTCCAACGATTAATGACAACAAATAATGTATCTGTTATGAATATTATGTTTATGGATGTCCAGCCCATTAGATATTTACTTGTAATCTTGGCCCGTTTATGGCTCATTGTATTTAGGCCCATGTCGCCATGTATTTCCTATATAAGGAACACTTTGATTCAATAATAAAATACAGTTTCACAACACGTTATCAGCACGAAACTCTGAAATCCCGAGCTACCTCAAAAACCCTAATTGACGGCGCCACTTCAAACAGCTCGTTCTCTTCAACCGTAAGGATCCAGACGACGAGCCACATATCAAATTGAAGCTCTTGACGAGACGAATCCAACGCCGTCGGCCTCGACTCTATCTGACGTCGGACGCGCTCTCAATCGCTATTCTAAGACGTGCCGTCAAGTGACCTAAAACCCTAATTTCGGCTGCAACTTCAAACTGTCATATCTCTCTAACCGTAAGGACTCAGATGACGATCAACCTATCAATTTGAAGCTCTCGACGAGAAGAATCCAGTGCCGCAAACGTCACATCAATCCGATTTCAGACGCGCGCTCACCTCCCGTTTTAAGCTGCGCCGTCAAAACCCTAATCCATCTACGATCTCTCTTTCTCTTGGTGGTCCGGTTTCAGATCTTCTCTAAACAAAGGTAAACTGTCTGAAACTCTAAAAGAGAACACAAACAATCGAATTTGGTTTGATGTTAAAGGTTATGACAGTTAAAATCTTGCAAAATCCCTAACAAGCTAGATTAATAAGTCCAAACCCATCCATGAGTAAATCGGAGCTCTTAAACCTAAAGTTCGATATGAGATTGTTAATCAATTAAAATCACAGCCTCAATGGCTTGCTGAATCTCGAAAACATCATTGATCTGAATGATCAAATCGATTTTAAACTTTGAAGTTGATCATCTCCTAAAACATAATTATGATCGATTTCTTATAAACCCTAGAAACTTACTATAAAAAAAAACTTTATATTTTCAGAATATTTCTAGAAAATGAAACTTTCTATTTTTAGAAACTTACTATAAAAGAAAATTTTCTATTTTCTGAAACTTACTATAAAAGGAAACTTTCTATTTTTAGAAACTTACTATAAAAGGAAATTTTCTATTTTCTGAAACTTAATATAAAAGGAAACTTTCTATTTTTACAAACTTACTATAAAAGGAAACTTTCTATTTTCAGAAAAATTATATTTTCAGAAACGTTCTATAAAAGGAAAAACTTTATATTTTAGACATATATCTAAGCCGTGTGCTTGTTTATTAGGAAAGCATTAACTCGATTGTTTGCTTGATCACACGATTTATATGATTGATTTTCTTATAAAGATTAAGTGATACATAATATGAGATGTCGAAAATCAACTTGGATTATGCTGTCCTAAATCTCTAAAGAGATGATAATTTAAAATGGGCACTGGATACCGAGGTTATCCTAAAGTCAAAAGGACTTGGTGAATGAATCACAGAAGGCGATATTGCCAAACGAGAAAGATTGATACATGGCAATATTAGTTATTAGCCACCATCTAAATGAGAGTCTAAAGAAATCAGTACCCGAGTAAAGAAAATCCACTAGAACTTTGGACCGCCTTACAGCGGAGATATGATCACCATAAAACGGTGCTATTACCAAAGGATAAAATTTGAGTGGAAGAACCTGAGATTTCAATACTATAAGTCTGTGGATGAATACAACTCGGTTCTGTTTAAGATAGTTTCAATGTTGAAACAATGTGGTGAAGAAGTAACTGAACAAGACTTTCTCTAATGTGTTACTGCAACAGCAGTATAGAGAAAGAGGTTTCACCACCTATACTGATTTGATCTCCTGTTTACTATTGGCTGAGACCAATAATGCGTTATTAATGAGAAACAGTGAGATGAGACCTCCCGGTACAAAATCATTACCCGACATTTCTAGGCTGACTTTGGAGCCTAAGAAAGAAAATAATCTCGTCCAGCACAACAACCATTCCGGCCCTAGCCATGGGAAAGGTTATGGACGAGGTCGTGACACATTTAAGACACATGGGCGAGGACGAGGCCGCAGTACCACACCCGGCTTTAGCCGTGGTCGAGGTCGAGGTCGAGGTCGAAGTGTGTCTTTTAAACCTTAAATAAAATCTTTTTTGTGTCACAAATGTGGTATGGGTAATCACTGGGCAAATAATTGCCAAACTCCAAAGCACTTGTATGAGCTTTACATAGAGAGTTTGAAGAAAAATCCGGAAGCTAACATGGCTTACCGAGATGGTGAAGATGACATGGATCATGACCATACTGATCAAATAGAGTATGAAACTCATGAAAAAGAAAATGATCAGATGGATTATGAGACTTCAGATGCCTTGAAAAAAATTTCGACATCAAAACTCTATGATATGGATAAGAGTATATATGAGTTTATAAATAAGAGTATAGTCACTCGGCCAAGGCATTATATACACCTAATAAAAGACCCATTGAGTTATAAAGATTTTAAAATGAATGGTTTCCGCATTGAACCAATGGGCAAAAGAAATATAAATTCCTTAAGATTATAAAGAAAGTAAAAATCGCCCAAGACATAAAAATGGTCGAGACTGTACTCCCAACTGATCTAAACTATGCTAAAAGATCAGTATGATAAAGGCAAAAGGCCTAGGTAACCAGATAGGTTGACCACAAAATTTTACACACTTTATGGCATGACTGGACTAGCCATCCAGGTCTTTAAAATTGATGCAAAGATTGATATCGAAAAAGGCACAAAAGAGTTATCCCATAGAATCTCACGTTGTGTAACATGTACACAAGGGAAACTCAATAGGCTATAATGTTCCAAGCATCTAAAATATTTATTGCATGTTCATGAGGGGGAGAAATGACACTCCCGTGGTCCATGAACAACACTAAAAATCCGAGTGACATGGTCTATGACCATGATAGAACTTGGCCGAATTCTTTGTGATACAAAGATCACTAGCTAATGCTTGGAAACACATGGATTTACATGTAATAAAAATATGCATCAGGCCATATAAAGTGAGCATAGATATTCCCATCTAAGAATGATAAAGGGTCATGATCCAGACATAGACCATCCTAAGAGATTATGTATAGACCACCACAATAATATGTGCCGTCTAGGATGGAACCTCATAAAAAGATGAGATAAGATTGGGAATATATGTTGGATATGAGAATGCTTTCTCCCACGATTTTATAAGAAACCTTGAGCCAAATATGGGTGATCAGATTAAGGCCAGGTTTACGGATTGCATGATTAAATCCGACTATCCAACATCAGGGGAAGAAAGAAATAAGCTGGTACAAGTATAAAGAAATGGAATGGTATTAACCATCCTTGTCTTGGCAAGATCCTCGGACCAGAGAATATGATTTAAGACGTCCAAAGAAAGATCATACAAAGCTAGCTAAAAGAATGCCAGACAAATTAGACCCGAAAAGAAAAGAAAAAGAATGATTAAGTCATACCAGCTTAAGCACCACGAAATTAATGTCCTAGAAGAGACATAATCAAGTTGCTATAGAGTCTAAAGATAGACCAACATGTTCCATAAGATAAGGAACCTCGGAAATAAAAAGAAAGGTGCAAATAAAAGACATATCTGAGGTCATAAGAGAAACCAGACTAGACATTTAGATAAGGCTGCGCAGCTGAACATCTAAGATACCAGACCATGTAGTTTGGGACGCCAAACTGCAAGGTAATAAAGGTTCTTAGTAAGAATGAAATCTCCAATCGATTAGTTCATGTCTGGAACACAATGGAACACTATAAAAGAAGTGTCGACACATACATACACAAAAGATAAATATGCATAAGAAAATAGCACTTGAGTTTAAAAGATATAAGCGAGGATCAGAACCCACGAGAATACAAGAATGCATTCATAGACTAAAAGAAATTGTGGGGTTTAAGAAAGATTCAAAGAATCTATAAAAGAGATGGGTGTATTGGCCATATATAGAAACACCATATGATAAGATAAAACCAGTGAAAAATGGGTCATGTGTGGGAAAAGAAAAGAAATCGTGAGACATGGACTAAGGTGTTCATATTCCTATTTAAAGCATTCAAGGAATGGCTTGATTACACAAGGATACTCACAAAGACCAAGGAACAGATTATAAGGAGATATACTCCTATGTGGTGGATGCTACTACAAATCCGAAAGTGATAAAGGTCTGGATATAAGAAAAGAGAAATGTAGTAAGCAGCATGATTGATCACTGGATAAAGAAATGATAAGAGTATCAGAAAGATGAGAAAATAAATTCTCATAGAATAGTTTTGTTCCTAAGCTATTCATGGACAGAAATGAAAGGCAGCTGCATATAAGGCATATAATGCATGTAAAGGATAAGACTAAGTAATACTTAGTGAAAGGAGTTCTATAAGAACGTCCCTGAACACTCCATGCATATATTATGAAGGAAATTCCTTGTGTTCATACTTAAAGAAATGATGATTAGATCGATTGATTCTTGGACAGGCTATGATAAGAATACAATGATCTATAGTGGAGATGATAGCCATGAATATGTATTGAGATCTATGATCCAAAGTACCAAGAATAGAATGTGATATGGTCAAAAGAGAATAAGAGGATGAATCCATCAGATTCACGACCAAAGACCCATATCAACTAGGATCACGTCCGACCTAGTTCGACCTTAATCATCTTGGTTCTAGTCCAGCCCGTTCCGATATGTTCCCTTCGGTCTTGTCCGACCTGAAACGTCCATAGTAAGGGGAACGGCATATTGATCCAAATGTGGCTTAGTTTTGATGAACATCAAATTATAGCATGATAGCCATTCATGAACAAGTTATGGACATATAATAAAGAAGGTTCATGAAGAGTTTGGTCAAAATCTATGAACGGGACACACACAATGGACATAGCATGATCCGAGTAGATCATGGATATACTAAGGCATTCATGGTCGAAATTTATCTAAGAAAGATGGACCATGTAATCATCTCGGTCTTGTTCCGGCCCCGTTTCGGCTCGATCCCCTTGATCATGTTCCGACTAAACCGGTTCCAGTGACCACTATATTCAAATCGTGGTATGGCTATGGACAAGGCATGTGTCCTTGGTCCAGGAAAGACTTTACATAAGTACTTTTAAGACTTATGCACATCCGACCAAAAGAAATGTATTGATATGATTGGCGCCTTGATATGACAAGCCATACTAGGTCGGATAAGTTTTATGGATATGTTCAGATCATAAGACATTGATACTAAAGCCATATACGTCTCCTGCCATAAGTGTTAGTGGCACTTTACTTAGATAAATTTGGCATGTCCGAACATGAGACAATGAGACATGATCAATATATCCTAAGTTACCTTCTAAGGAACTAAAAGTTTGAGATTGATTTATACTAACCAAACCCAAAAAAAAAGGGATTGTTTGGTTTTAATAAATGTTACAGGTTTATACAAGGTCTCAAACAGGTTATACACATTTGGAGAATGATGAAGAAGCACAAAGTACTACAAGTTCAGTCATGAGAAATGTTAGCCGACTTCTTCACCATGTCTACACCAACTACACATCTATGAAGTATACCTATCCGTTTGGGACATGGCAACAGAAGGACCAGTTCAAGACTTGGCGCCCATGAAGCTAAACCATCAAAGTGTCCATGCGCCAGACTTGAAGAACGGAGGTCCAGAACAGGGGGAGTAGTGTGTGTTGTACTCTTTTTCCTTCACTTCGGTTTTGTCCCACTGGGTTTTCCGAGTAAGGTTTTAATGAGGCAACATTAAGCACACTACAAGCTCTATATGGTTCTGGCATCCAAGGGGGAGTGTTATGAATATTATGTTTATGGATGTCCAGCCCATTAGATATTTACTTGTAATCTTGGCCCGTTTATGGCTCATTGTATTTAGGCCCATGTCGCCATGTATTTCCTATATAAGGAACACTTTGATTCAATAATAAAATACAGTTTCACAACAGTATCCTATATTTTCGAATGTAACCACCCATGACACAATAGTATAACGTAACCACCCCCTTCACAATAATAAAACAATAAAAAAATTATATAGGGAACAATTAATACATGCACTTAAAATACGTAGGTTAACATAACCACCCCTTATACTCTCTTTACACTTATCTATTTAATAACTGTCATAATACAAAATTAATTATTTTTAACAAGGTTTTGTTATTTTAAAAAAGTATTGTTTGAAAATAAAGTACCATATCAATACTATTAAAATTGAAATATGCCCTATTGATATGAAGTTGTGTCTATTTAAAAAAAAATTGATTTTTATATATAACTGTTTATACATATCTATATAACACGATATCTGTATATAATTTTTAACTGTCGATGGTTACAAAAACGATTGATATATATAACTAACAATTTATATAACTGCGTATACCCCATGATGCTGTTTGTGATCTTCAAAACCATTTTTGTGCTAGACGGTGGTTGTCCGTATCAGTGACCACCATATAGTTTTTTTGGAGTTTTGATTGTTGAAAATTGGATATTAGATGACAGATCTATGAACATGAGGCACAAACGGAAAAAAAAAAGATTTTAATAATTTTGTTAAATATGGTCGTTGATTTCCATGGAAGAAGTTGCAAACGAGTGTGACTCAAATAAATTGGGGAAGATAAAGACTAATTTACAGTTACACTGTTCACTAAAAGATAAAAAAAAATATAACAACTTATTTTATATAATTGGATATAATATAATAATCAATACTATTAAATTTGAAACATGTCCAATTAATGTTACTTGAGTCCAACTAAAAAAATAAGATATATATAACTATTTATATGCCAATATAAATATAACTGTTTAACCTTTAATTTTATTTAAAAAAAATATCTTATTTTTTAGTAATACACATATAACAACTAACCGGTCAAAAAACAGTTACACAATCCGTTTTTAAAAAGTCTGAACTGATATGTGGCAGTTTGTTGAATGGACGACAGTTAATTGTTTCTTGCTGGTTACAACCTGTATTTTATAAAAATAATATTTCTTAAAAATATAAAACAGAAAATATATCCGTTCTTTTAACAGCGGATCATAAGTTTGGTCAAACTATTTGAAAAATCGATTTGCGGGTGCGGGTTATGAGTATTTTATGCGGAGTGAGTGTGGGTTGGTGAATTTTGGATCGCGGCTACCCGTGGACCCGCAAAGTATTTAAAAAATAAAAAATTAAAAAGTAATTTTTTTAAATACAGGAGTTTAAAATAGTAATTTAAAAATTTTAATCATGTATAAATTTTTATTTTAAATATATTTTTATAATAGTTAAATTAAATAATGATTTTTAAAATATATATATAACCCGTAGATAACCACAAAATTAAGCGGAGTGGATGCGGGTACAAAATTATTTGTTTTCGGGTTGTGTGAGTCAGATTTTTTTAACAAAACAAAACTGAAAACCCACGGGTTAACGGGTCAGTGGGGCGAGTTTGACCGCAATCTAACTTTAACCGTGCTATACTGGATCCATTTTTAAATTACTATTATTTAATAAAATATATTTTGGTTAAGATTTATATACAAATATGATTACAAAAAAAATACAAATATATTCACAAAAAAACAAAAATATCAAAAATTGAATTTAAAACAAAATATATACCGAATCTAGTACTATGATTATTGTTTGACTTTCACACGCCTACTAGGCTTAAGTACAGTTTATATTCGGGTTTGTAAAACAAACATAAATGCGTTTTCCCATTGATATTGTGAACAAAGATCGTGTGAATATTATTATATTTTTATAATTTCGATCTAAAAGAGTAACAAAAAAAAACTAAAATCAGAAACAGCGGCCACTAGCCACTCCTTTAAACGTGTCTTACCAACTCTCTTCTAGAAAGAGTTTAGGCTTGTCCTCACCTTCCTCCTCCAACCTCTCTCTCTCTCTCTCTCTCTCTCTCTCTCAAAACATATCTCCATAAAACCCTAGTTTCATCATCACAAGATCATTATCATAAGAAGATATGGGAAGGTCTCCATGCTGCGAGAAAGACCACACGAACAAAGGAGCTTGGACTAAGGAAGAAGACCATAAGCTCATCTCTTACATCAAATCTCACGGCGAAGGTTGTTGGCGTTCTCTCCCTGCATCCGCCGGCCTTCTCCGCTGCGGCAAAAGCTGCCGTCTCCGTTGGATTAACTACCTCCGTCCTGATCTCAAGAGGGGTAACTTCACCCTCGAAGAAGATGATCTCATCATCAAACTACATAGCCTCCTTGGAAACAAGTAAGACTTTCAACAAAATCCTCTGTTTTATGCTCTGTTTCTCATACTCTGTTTTTTTTTAAACTTCAGGTGGTCTCTTATTGCGACGAGGTTACCGGGAAGAACAGACAACGAGATTAAAAACTACTGGAATACACATGTAAAGAGGAAGCTTATAAGAGGAGGGATTGATCCCGCTACTCATCGGCCGATCAAAGCTCGTCGAGATTCGCCTGAGTTTCGAGAAACAGAGGATTCGCTTGTAAAGGTTCTCTCTTTCGGTCCTCAGTTGGAGAAAGAGGAAGGCTTTGGGGAGGAGAGAAGATATCAAAAGGGTCTGACTTGCAAAAACGAGAGCTTGGATTTGAATCTTGAGCTTAGAATCAGCCCGCCCTGGCAAAACCAACAGCACCGTGATGAGACTAAACTCCAGTTTGGGAAAGAGAAGTATCGCTGCGGTGCGTGTCGTTTTGGGTTAAGAAACGCCAAGGAGTGTAGCTGTGGTAATGTGGAATGTCAGATAGAGGATAGTAGTAGTAGCAGCTACTCTTCAAGCGACATTAGTAGTAGTATTGTTGGTTATGACTTTTTGGGTTTAAACACTAGTGTGTTGGAGTTTAGTAGCTTGGAGATGAACTTAAATGAAAAATACTAAATAAGATTATTGAAAGCTGTGATATTAACAATTGAAATGCACTCTTCCAGTTTCATCTTTACAATTCCTGCATGGTTCTCAAGTTCAAACAATAAGTTAGCTTTTAACGTAGTTGCTCACATCTTTTAGTAGACTAGCATATATTTATCTGTCATGGATTCATGCTAGCTTGACTATTCAAAGATGTGAAATTCTAGCTTATAGTCTATAGTCTACTACAAGATATGGATTTTTATAAGTTTTTCTTTGTCGAATGGGTTTATTGCTTACCCGACAAGAGATATATCCCTAGTGCTTTTCAATACTCTAAATTGAAATACTATGGAGTATAACGTAAAAGCCCAACCATGCTTGACAATTGTGGATGGATATTACAAAGAAGTAGATAAGCTATGTAAGGATGAGAAGCATGAGAACGATTGAAAGGGTTCTATCCTGAGTGCATGTTTCTATTAACTGCACCCTTTCGTTTCTCAATTATTAATACAAATACTATGTGTTAGTACAATGTCTTTACCAAATGAAAGTTTGTTTCACTCTAATTAACAATGTAGAATTCAACGAGAAGGTTCACTATCACCCTATTTCCGAAAACAGTAGGAATAATATCTAGGACATTGGTATATATGGTGTTGATTTTTTTCAAAGATTTTTCAACTTTAAAAGTAAATAGCGGCCACACAAATGAAAAGGTAGATAGACCCTAAACAGAACTGTGTGTGTATAGTAGTTTGCATTATGCTTGTGATAATGATGCTTCTAAAAAGGTTTGTCATAGATACATGGAATAGCGGAATATGAGAAAACACGTCAAAGATCAAACGGTATAAACTGGAGATTAAGTATGCAGATTGTATGATTAAGATTTGGATAAATTATAGTTTGTAATTTGAACTAATTCGATCGATTATGTCAGGAATTTAAATCCGTGAAACTTAACAGCATAGGTTTGTTAACATTGTCGATAATAGGCTTTTTGTAAACCTCCTGTCAAGTTGGTTAATCTAAATTGTAGGCTTTTTAAGCTCTTTTGCTCCATCCTGTTTTTTCTTCTTTTTTGCCAGGATAGAGTAGTCTGTAGATTTAACTTTTTGTAAAATCTTGAACATCATTAATATGATATTAGCATTCTTAGCAAAAAAAACATTGTCGATAATAATGAAAGTCTTTCCCTTCGTTAACACTTGAATACACTACACGTCGAGACTTGAGACAAAAAGGAAATAGTTTTTTCCCTTCGTTAACACTTGTACAGAGCAGACGTTGACACACAAACATTCGTATTGTTTTTAAATCTGATTATAGAACTTTTATGGCTCGAGATATCAAACAAAACATTTTTTTTTGTCAAAGATCAAACAAAACATTTAAAACACTTAGCAAGAAAGTCATATGTTTTGGTTAAGGCCTACTGCAAAGTAGTAGTACAAACTAGCAGCCCAATGATAGCTCTTATGGGCTTTTATATTGGAACTTTCTGATGGGTTCGTGATCATCTGTGTAACCTATAATCCTAGTGTCTGACTACAAATTAAATGATAGCAGAAGCTGGTATGTATAGCCGTTGTGATTTACAGTCGACGAATATAGTAATATTAAGGATCGCAAAAGTTTTTGATGCCTTGCTTTTGTCAGAATGCAGCTAATTAGGCTCTCTCTGCTCAAGTCCGCTCCTCTTCTTCATCATCAATAGAAAAAATAGATATCCTCCAAATATTATATACTCCTTCTGTTTTTAATTGTAAGTAGTTTTGGTTAAAAGCACAAATATTTTAGGAGTTGTTATTTTTTAAAACAAAATTATTTAATCAATTAATTCAACCAATTATTAAAAACCTAGCATTATTTCATTGGTCATACAATATCCAATAAATGAAAAGTTACATTGAGATATGTAAACTACTTACATTGTGAAACAAACTATTTTTGCTAAAACTACCTACAGTTAAAAACACAGGGAGTATTACTTTAAAAGTTTGCTATACAATATAATGATTACTAAACTTTTTTGGTGATGAAATCAGCAGCTTTGCAACCAGTTAGCAAGTAGCACAGAATGTGATGAGTTTTATTGAAGAAATCGACCGTTAGTAGTGGATCGTGTATTATAGTCACGATGATCGCACATGCATGTGATCATCTCTTTTGTGGAGAAAAGAGCAAAAACAAGTAAAGGTAACTTCCGCAGTTCCAATGTCCACAAAGATTAAATAAAAGAGAAAAATACAGTGAATCTTACGATGGTATGACTCATTTTCGCAGTATCTCAGTGAAACGTTGTCGTTTGAAGCAGCACTGTGTGCCCACTGCCCAGTGTCCCACCCATCTCATTAATTATGTAATTAAGGGATTAAACCAAAATATTAGTTCTCCATCAAATCAAATAAGTAAATAGTAGTACTATACTTTTTCAATTACATACCTGTTTTGAAGAATTATGTTTTGGTTAAAAGAGACGAAACTAACTAAAATTGCATTTCGTGATTTTTTTTCTGGACAACAGTATTTTGTGATTTATCTATTCTATTAATTCTTCAACATGTCCAATTGATAGTAAGTTATGTCCACCATTTTAAATATTATAACTGCAATGATATATAGTATAAATATACATAATACATGATTTTCAGTTTATAATAACCTCCCCCTCATTTCCTATAATTTAGGGATCCATTACTCATTTAAACGAAATCATTGACAGCACTATACTGTATAACATAACATGTACAGAACAATACAATTCTGTATATGTAATATCAATGTAAAAATTTAGGATTCAAATCTATGACATTCTAAAATACAAATATATCGGTCAGGTCTACCCGTTCATGTATTTTAACTAGAAAATATATATTTTGAATAATCAATATTGATAATATATCATTGTATTATATTTCAAAAAACTTATATATTTAAATGCACATTTTTAAATTGCAGATTATATCAATTCATTTCAGAATTTGTTTTGGACAATCACATACAAAAACAACTAAAATAAATGATTCACACTATAGACTCAAGCAATATGATATAAACTGCTTAAATAGGTGTTTCCAAATCAAAAATTATAATCGATGAAAAATGTTTAAAATAGTCAACTGAAAATATAGTTGCGTGATCAATTGATAAATGATTAGTCCAACTATTTTATCAATTGATAAATGATTAGTCCAACATAAGTTTATCAGTTAACAAAGTACATGATATTAAAATAGGGTTTAACGGGTTTAAGTGGACTTTTTCATCTAAATTGTTGAGTGTAACGGGTTTTAAATAGGTTATTCGATTACAAATATTTATTAAATGTGATTTTACTTAAAGTTAGTGAAAGTTAGTGAAGACAATATTAACTAATTTACATATATATATATATATAATATATTTAACAGAATATATTAAAAAATATTTTTCAAAGATTTTTCAAAAGTTTTTGTTCGGTTTTTCGTGTGGTTTGGATTTGATATTACCTTTCGGATATAACACTTTAAGAACCATTCAAGTATATAGGTCAAGTCTAATAGAGTATGACTCTATGATTTTATGGTCAATTTCGAGTCGGTTTTTCTTTGGTACGAATATTCTTAATTAATTATGATAGATAACTAATAGAAAAAAATAAAATATGTTGCAAATTTTAGGAATATAGTTTAAAATTAATTTTCAGTTGATTATACAAATAATTTGGATCGTGACTACCCGTCGACCCGCAAAGTATTTAAAAAATAAAAAGTAAAAGTAAATATTTTTTTAAAAATACAGGAATTTAAAATAATAATTTAATATTTACATCATGTATAAATTTTTTTATTATAAATATATTTTATAATAATTAAATTAAATAATGATTTTTAAAATATATATAACCCGCAGATAACCACAAAATTAAGCGGAGCGGTTGCGGGTTGTGCAGATCAGATTTTTTGACCAAAAAAATAAAAATCCACGGGTTGACGGGTCAGCGGGGCAAGTTCGACTCGCAACCCAGCTTAAACCGTGCGTATACCGGATCAATTTTTTAAATTACTGTTATTTAATAAAATATATTTTAATTAAAATTTATATACAAATATGATTACAAAAAATACAAATATAATCACAAAGAAAACAAAAATATCAAAAATTGAATGTAAAACAAAAAATATACCCGCCCTTTTAAGGGCGGGTCAAAATCTAGTTAATCCTATTATTTTCCAGAATCATACAAGCGACATGGTACTAGGAATGTTTTTGCAGGATGATTATCCAGAGTGATTAATAAAGTAATTAGATTATACCGGAGTATTAGTTAAATACAAATAAAGTAAATTATTACTTTTTCCTTTATATTAAGTCAGACAAGCACCAATGTCGGTAAAACCCCACTCACTTCACTCTCTCCACTCCCCCCCAATGGCTTCCTCTGTTCTCTCTCTCCTTTTCTTCTTTCTCTCTTCTCCGTTCTTCATCTCCTTTACCGCCGCGAAAACCTTCATTTTCCGCGTCGATGGCGGATCCATGCCGTCTGTTTTCCCGACGCACTACCACTGGTACAGTTCCGAGTTCGCCCAAGAATCAAGCATCCTCCACGTGTACCACACCGTCTTCCACGGCTTCTCCGCCGTGGTCACTCCCGACGAAGCCGATAACCTCCGCAACTACCCGGCTGTTCTCGCCGTCTTCGAGGACCGCCGCCGCGAGCTCCACACCACTCGCTCTCCTCAGTTCCTCGGCCTAGAGAACCAGAAGGGGCTCTGGTCCGACTCCGACTACGGCTCGGACGTAATCATCGGCGTTCTGGACACCGGAATCTGGCCGGAGCGGAGGAGTTTCTCGGATCTCAACCTCGGTCCCGTCCCCAAGCGTTGGAGAGGCGTTTGCCAGTCCGGAGCCAGGTTCGGGCCAAGGAACTGTAACCGTAAAATCGTCGGAGCGAGATTCTTCGCTAAAGGACAGCAAGCGGCGGTTATCGGAGGAATCAACAAAACGGTTGAGTTTTTATCTCCACGTGACGCTGATGGACACGGGACCCACACAGCCTCAACCGCCGCTGGGCGTCACGCCTTTAAAGCCAGCATGTCCGGATACGCCTCCGGTATAGCTAAAGGCGTGGCTCCTAAAGCTCGCATCGCTGCCTACAAAGTCTGTTGGAAAGATTCCGGATGCCTCGACTCCGATATCCTCGCCGCTTTCGACGCCGCGGTTGCTGACGGCGTTGATGTTATCTCGATTTCGATCGGCGGCGGAGACGGGATCACCTCGCCGTACTACCTCGATCCGATCGCGATTGGCTCGTACGGCGCCGCGTCCAGAGGGATCTTCGTCTCTTCCTCCGCGGGAAACGAGGGACCTAACGGCATGTCGGTTACGAACCTCGCGCCGTGGGTGACCACCGTCGGCGCGGGAACGATCGATCGGAATTTCCCGGCGGATGCGATTCTCGGCGACGGACACCGTCTCGGCGGCGTGTCTCTCTACGCCGGAGTTCCTCTCAGAGGACGGATGTTTCCGGTGGTTTACCCCGGGAACGCCGGGATGTCGTCGGCGTCGTTGTGCATGGAGAATTCGCTCGATCCGAAGCATGTGAGGGGTAAGATTGTAATCTGCGATAGAGGGAGCAGTCCTCGTGTGGCGAAAGGACTTGTGGTGAAGAAAGCGGGAGGCGTCGGGATGATTCTCGCTAACGGCGCATCTAACGGTGAAGGTTTGGTCGGTGATGCTCATCTCATCCCCGCGTGCGCCGTTGGATCAAACGAAGGGGATAGGATCAAAGCCTACGCTTCGTCCCATCCGAATCCGGTTGCTTCGATCGATTTCAGAGGGACGATAACCGGAATCAAACCGGCTCCGGTTATTGCTTCTTTCTCCGGGAGAGGACCGAACGGATTAAACCCGGAGATTCTAAAACCGGATTTGATCGCCCCGGGGGTTAACATCCTCGCCGCTTGGACAGACGCTGTGGGACCTACGGGGTTACCTTCTGATCCACGCAAAACGGAGTTCAACATCCTCTCCGGTACATCGATGGCGTGTCCTCACGTCAGTGGAGCGGCGGCGCTGCTTAAATCCGCCCATCCTAATTGGAGCCCCGCCGCGATAAGATCCGCGATGATGACCACGACAAACCTCGTCGATAACTCTAACCGCTCGTTGATCGACGAATCTACAGGGAAATCGGGTACGCCTTACGATTTCGGGTCGGGTCATCTCAATTTGGGCCGGGCTATGGATCCTGGTCTCGTCTACGATATCACCAACGACGATTACATCACGTTTCTCTGCTCGATCGGTTACGGTCCAAAGACGATTCAGGTAATCACGAGGACGCCGGTGAGATGTCCGACGAAGAGAAAACCGTCGCCGGGGAATCTGAATTACCCGTCGATCACGGCGATGTTCCCTACTTCGAGGAGAGGGACGCTGAGCAAGACTATTATACGGACTGCGACGAATGTGGGGCAACCCGAGGCGGTTTACCGGGCGAGGATAGAGTCGCCGAGAGGAGTGACGATAACGGTGAAGCCGCCGAGGCTAGTGTTTAGTTCGGCCGTTAAGAGACGGAGCTATGCGGTGACGGTGACGGTGGATACGAGGAACGTGGTGTTGGGAGAAACAGGTGCTGCGTTTGGGTCCGTCACGTGGTTTGATGGTGGGAAACACGTGGTTCGGAGCCCCGTCGTGGTGACCCAATTAGATGTGTTGTAAAAAAAATCCGGGTCGGGTTTTTTGGATGATCATGCGGTCATGATCGTATAAACCCATATGAGGTGTAGCAATAACTGCAGAACTATTTTAAGTTAGTGGGCTTTTTCTTATTTTAATGTTTTGTGTTTCGTTTCTTTTTCTTTCTGAATGAGACTTTTATCTTCTTTTCTTTTGACACATATGAAAATATCAAATGATGTCCAAAACTCATCGTTATCATTGTACTACAACGATTAAAGACCACAGATCTGCAGACATTATGATAAAAGATGATTGAATACGACCTGGGAAAGACAAAGATGATTGATTTGTGCAAAGTGGCATAACTATGGAGATATACGTATGTGTACGCTTTGACGTTTATCTGAGTTCCCCACTTAAAATTAAATAAAAAGAAAAGAAATGGATAGTTAAGCCCCACTTTTTTGATTGGGTTTATTTGACTGTAGATTCTGCAGGATCTAACAAAGTATATGACAAAAAAGAGTTCCATAGGCTTTGTATATCTACCACTACTCACTAGGTTTATATATTATGTACATGATTAATCACAAATGTAATGTATATCTTTACTTGCATGTTTATGAGATTCAGATGAAATTTTTTATTCTTTTGTGAAGTATAGGTGGATTTGCACCATCATCAAACGATTGGATGGAAAGTTATAACAGTAAACATCTTAATTAGTTAAAAGTAAGCTGATAACACAAAATATAAAAATGATAATGACAAGTTGCTTGCACGTTATTGTTATGTAGTTAGCGTGGCCGAAAAAGTTGTTTCAACTTATAGAATCTGCACATGTCGCATGATGTTCATTCAAATGTTCAAATCTCAAAATCAAATCGGTAAAAAATGGGGGTTTCAGTCGTTAGCGAATGGACTGAACACATTCTTATTGTGAAAAATAAAGTTGGTAAGCTCAATGTTTGTAGTACATTATGCTATCTACACTATATCGAAGGTGTGAAAGTTCGTCTTAGAAGTGGTAATAACTCATGAACTGTTGAATACAAATTCATTTACCATGCGTGAGCAAACAAAGAGATGTAAGAGAGATATAAATACACACACATTCCAGGATGGACCTAAATTTGTAGTCAATAAATGGAAACCTTGTTTCAATAAGTTTCCCATGACGATATCAACATCCAACTAACCATTTCATATTTTTGGTCATACAAACAAATTGCATTTTTAAAAGCGGTCTAACCCATTTGTCTTTAAATTAAAATAAATAGTCTCTAGACTGAAAGACATGGCCGAGCCATTGTAAACACACATCTAAGCTATTCTAAGCTAATGACATCGTGATGGTGATGATCACATGGTTGAAAACCACTTCTTTGTAAGATGAAAACTCGAAAGTTAATTCGTGGACATTTACTCTTGCAACCTTGGGTCCATTGTGACAGCGGGTATCATCAACAAAATTATTATTCATATATATCCTCATATATAAAAACATAACTTTTCTAACCATAAAAGTTGTAAGCTTTTTAAAAGGAGGGGACATTTCATATCATATGGTTTGTTTATCAAGCTAAAACCTACTATAAAGTCAAGTAAAATTGATAACTAATACTGTATATACTTACACTTTTCTTGGTATAAATATCTAATTATAATGTGGCGTCTCAACTGAATAACAAAAGCTACCTAAGTTTGAAATAATTGAAGGGTGTTTTGTATGTTGACTACTTATTTACTAAGGAAACAAAAAAAAAAACTAAAATGATGGAGCGCATGAAACGGTGAATTGGAATTAAAGACTTGGTAAAGTTAAAAAGTCTCCGCAATCAACAACGAAGATTTCATCATTTCGACTTCCGAGGTGAAACCTGGTCGGTCCCAGCAAATATGCCTAGATACCTTTCTAGATATTTTTGTCTGGTCAAAAAGGTAAAAAATAATAAAAAGTTAAATGCTTTCGTTGAGAGGTGAACTCAAGACCTCCCGCTTACTAAACGGGTGCTCTAACCAACTGAGCTACGAGAGCACCTTTGTCTAGCATATATCTGATAATATAATTATAGTTGATAAATCGTTGATATTACTTTTTCTTGGGTTGGGTTTTAGTAGTACTTGGGCTGAGGACCAAGAAAGATCAGTTAGAAGATTTGTTTACTAGCTATCTAGCTATCCTGTATTCATTATCCCTTCCACACAAATATCTAAAGATCCATTAGAAGATTTGGATCATGTGAGATTGTGAAGTGGGTTTGACCAATACACTATTCAGTCTGTTTAAGATCCACCAGTGAATTCGTAATTGGGTCTAACCCAATCCAAAAAGTTTGTAAACGTAACACTGAAGCAAATATGACTGCAGCAAATCTAATCTATCATCTCACCACTCATAATTCATGTTTTTTCACTTAATCTCTTTCTATAAGCATATCTCTAGAGAAAACTAGTCTCACTCTTTCTCATAATTATAATAAGACTGATCAGAGATGACGTTCAAGTTAAGCACTATCATGCTTTGCTTAATGATCATTAGTTCCAAACTTCCAATACAATTCAGATAAACTTAAGCTTTTTATTAGCATTAGCGACAAAAGAGACATACATAACATTTAACATTAAGACTAACAAACAGGAACCAGAAACAACAATAGTCGATACATCGATCTCTTGTCAACAAAAGGAGTGATATTCTTTTGTTTGACAACTAAAAGCAAATACGAAGTTAATCAGTACTAAACATCAATAGCTAACATTAACAGATAATTAATTGCTGCTCATTACTGTTGTTAATAACAGCTAGTAATCACTGACGTTCCGGTTAAATGGACTGTAAACTTATTTGGTCCGGTCCTGGATTTTGTCAAATCCCATCTCGGTTGGGTCAGTGGCTTGAAGCTCATAGTGAATGCCTTCTAACACTCTTCTCAGCCCACTCTTCGACGTTGCGTACATCATCTTCTCCCTTATCCTCGACGCTTCCGGCGACCTATATATTCATACAACAACAAATAAATTACGTTTTTTGACCCTTGGCCGGATTGGTTCGGTTTCTGTTTAGATTGGTTTGGTATAATTGTGATTTCGGATTCGTTACGCTTCAAATGAATTTGACCATCTTGTAGGTGGTAAAAGAATACGTTTAACAGTTTGACAATGTTGCTAAAAAAAACAGTTTGACAGTAGAACCAAAACACTGACCAGGTGATGAAGAAGAGCTTGCTCATGCGGCAGTTATCGACGGTGACGTAGTCGAAATCAAAAACCGCGTAGCGACAGTCATCCTCCGGCAAGGAGACGGCGAGATCATGATAGCTCTCGCCGGCAGCACCAACCTTGTCGACGGTGACTTTCTTGGATTTCTCCTCGATCTTGAAAACGATGTATCTGTGCACTTTCTTCCACTTCATCTCCATGAACGATCTCTTGCATTCCTCAGTCATCCACATACTGTTGGTCGACGCCTATTATTATATAGAAGTTTCAAGTATAACGTCAAAATGATAAATAAATAATCGAATAAATTGAATCATATATATGATTATTACCGTCTTCAAAGCCATGTTGGGTGTTGCTGAGCTAAGTTGGTGTCTTCTTCTTTCGTTAATGTTATGAGTATAGAGAGCTTTGTTCTGATGTGTGTTGTGGATAGTGTAGTTTGAAGACTTTATATAGAGAAAGTTTTAAGCAAATGCCATCAGTGGACTCTTTTATTACAGAATTACCACCCTCTTGGACTGGCACAGTGGCACTTGATGTATTTTTATTTTTTCGGAGAAGTATTTAATGTATTTATTTTAGTATAGAAAATAGTTTCAGTTTTTTAGTCTAGTATTCTACAGCGTTTTAATGCAAATTATAACTAAGAATACCAAATGAAATTAAGTTCCTTTTTTCTTTCACTAAAAGAAGCCGTGGTTAAAAAGTACTAAATCTTTTTCGTTCACCAAAAAGTACTAACTATTTCTCTTAAATTTGAATTGTATGGTAGACCAAAAGCAACACATGAATGCTAATTAATATTTGCTGATGAGAATAGAGAATGTCAACTTGGGATAGAAACTTATCATTTGAAGATGATCAGAAATTGGGAAAGCCACCTATTAAAATGTTTTAAGCACTTTTCATTTTTTTTTGTCAAAGCATATTAAGTGTTCTTATCTTTTCTCTTCTATCCCAAAATTAATGGTTTCAACTTTCCTTCGCACGTTGTATTTTTCCCTTACATTAGTTTTTTTTTTGGAACGCATACTTTCATTTAATAAAAAAAAGAAATGTTAGTTGAGAGCCATAATAGCTCCATCAACCACAACAGAGTCACCTACAAACAGAGCATGTTTTGCTAGCTTGTCCGCTTGGACATTAAAATCACGAGAGATCCAACCAAAGGTTACAAAATCAAAAGAGGCTGCGAGAGAAAGGATATCTGCCACTACTCCATAGAGCTCAGCTGAGCAGTTCTCCGAGTTGACTTCCTTGATAAACTGAGACGAATCAGATTCAAAGCGAACCCGTTGCAATCCTCTCTCGATCCCCATCTTGACCGCTTCAAGCAGAGCCAAACCTTCCGCCATCAACACTGACATATGCTTTATTTCTTAATAGTGAATTTACATTGACATATGCTTACATTAGCTAACTATGAAGAAATCAGAGCAACTATTATTACATTGACATATGCTTTATTTCTTAATAGTGAATTTATTTTATATGCAAAATGATCAGTTAGCGAAACGAAGGACGCGAAGAATCGAGAGAAGCTGGTCCCAAATAATAGGGTTGGATCCAATGCCTACATCCTTCATTGGTCTATCCAATTTTGTGTTACTCAAAACTCGAGCGACCCTTTGCGTTGTAGCTAAGCAATGAGACACAAGATCATTTTATATATACTGATATATATTATATATTATTTGGATCACAGAATGTTTTGGCTCACTGACTAGTAGGAAGACAATAATAAATCTGTTTGGAAAATTTAACTTGAAAACTTAGTCTTTTGTCAGTTAAAAACTAATCTTTTTGGGCTGAACAACAAAAATGTGAAGCAATAATTATAAAATTCAACTTAATCGTGATCAGTTTTATACAACTAGACTCGGATTACGAGTTAATTAGCCTAATTTAGATGGTTTTCAATGGGAATATCGATCGTAAACATTTGGTGTCGGTAAATAAGGTATTCACGTAATATAACCTAAAAATACGTTCAAAGCCACTACACACCTCCAAGAAGAATTCTGCAGTCCCGAAGTTTGTAGTCTTCCGATGAAATTGCCCATAACATGCATGGTATAAGCTAAGCAATTCATACCATTAATTGGATTATGCCATACGTCATACGTGTGTGTGCATGTAAATATAGATATGTCACATGTGTGGTGTTCTAATAATTACGTTAGCTATAGTTACTAGATGGATTATTGATACATGATTATCTACGTACATGAAAGTGAGTTTGCATGGACCCCTACCTGTTATTATTCGGAGCTATAAATGCCAATAGAAAAACCCAAACACTAAAATTTAAAGCTATATATAGAATAACTATCGGCGCATAAGGTCGACGGTACTAACAGTTCCTGCTCCCACTTGTTCTGTTTCAACTTTCAACTTAATTTCAACCTAATTTAACAAGTATGTAATCAACTTCAGAAATAAATGTAGTTCATAAGGTTATACTAGATTAAAACGCAGAATATACGTCAACATTTCCATTCACATTAAAATATGTTCATTTTCTCAATAAAAAAATTGCAAAATATAAAGACAAATACCAAACCTAAACGAAATTTCTTTCTCTGTGCAAAAAACACTATTATAACGCGTAAAATGTCAGGAAAAACAAACACTCAAGGTCTAAATCATCAAAAAGTTATTAAAACAATCACACGCATTGAGGGGACATAACCATTAACCATGTCTGTAAAGATTTGTGGATAACAATGGTCGATACATGAGTTTTGATGGGTGTAAGTAGATAATAGCATGATCATGCATGTGCCTATCCACATATATGTCTTATAATTTCTTATGACTAATGTCTGGTGGCTTGTCTTCTAAAGTTGTTCAATAGTTAGGCTTCGACTTCTTGCGCCAATACTTGCGTTCGTTTCTTCCTTGGAAGTATATATCTTTCTGTCTACCATCCTTTCACTGTTTGTGTTGTTTCACTATCATCATTCGATATGGAGAATATATATGTGAATCTTAAAACTTGTGAAATATTAGGTCTTCATCTGAGTGTCTAGAGGTTTAACTTAAAGTTCAATATAATTAGACATATAAGCTTTTAAACCCACAAACAGCTAAGATTAATTAGGATCGAGGCAAAGAAGTTTCAAATCCACGAATATTCGATGTCTATAGATTTTCTTTTCATATGTATAAAACTCCTGCAATATAATCCATTTGACGAGTTGAAAATGGGCTTAAATATCGATTAATGGGCCATTATTTTTTTTTCATTTTAGAGTACGATCAAATTCAATGGGCTTTTATTTCACGATATATATGTAGGGGGATCCTATGCAATCTGCCAGTTATTTTAATTGACGGGGGAAAGCTATGGGCCGAGCTGATTCTCAGATTCCGATTCATCATCCCCACTCATCTTCCTCTCTCTATCTTCTGTAACCTCCTCATCATCTCTCTCGATTTTTTCTGAGTTTTATCATATTGATATTCATTATTCAATGTGATGTAATCAAAACAGAGAAGACAACCGTTCGTCGTCGTCGTCACAGCTCAAGCGAAATCCGAAGAGAAAGCTTGAGGATTACTTGGATCCAGCTCTTCTTCGTACGATCTCGTCTAGGATCGGTATAACGGAGGCGAAGGAGAAGAAGCAGATGGAGAAGAAGGATGTCTTCGTGAGTTTGATTCAGAGTACGGAATTCGATTGGCCTGTTGACCGATTAGATCCTCTAATCAAAAATCCGAATCGCGATTCCGGGATAGAGTACGACGGATCACGGTTCTTTTCCCCGATCATCCCGCCGTCGTTGAGCAAACGCCGTTGAAGCGAACGGTAACAAACACTGCGCAGGATAGCAAAGTTCGTTACGGTAATAACGTGCGCGGAAAATGGCAGAGGGAATCTTGATACGTCGGCGTTTAGGTGAAACAATTTGAAAAAAAAAAACTTTAAATAAGAATGTAAAACAAGCTAAACTCAGATATTATGTGGTAGTCTATATACACTTTATAACAATGTATATATACAGAGAACTTCATCAAACAAAAGAGAATCCTCATACAAGAGAGTGAAGCTTCTTTGTCATGAATCAATGAACTCTCTAGATTACATAATGGTCCAATACTAACCTAAATGATGAAATATAAGGCAAGTAATATATAGTTCAACGATAGCATGTTAACTCTTTTGATAAAGTAGAAGTGAAATTGCACATTTTAAGTTGTTTTGCATTGTGAAATATTATGTAGACTATGGAATTTAAGCATCGTAAATAAAATTCATTTCTTTTAGATTCTTCATATCTTATTATATGCATTTATCTCTGTTGAAAACTTGAAATAACTATAGAGCAACAGTTGATTGTTTCTTGAGTCTCAAGGTACAACCAAAACCCCCACTTTTTAGCTCAAACATCAAGGTTCCTTGCAACGATGCCTTCAAATGTAACACCAGGTCCAAAAGCCAGTATCAGACCCCACTCATTTTCACTTCCACTCATGTTCCTTGCTTTCCTGCTCTCCTCCAACATATACTCCAACACATAAACAATCGAGTTGCTACTTGCGTTGCCATAGTCCATGAGAGCTCTTCTGCTTGGACTCAGCTTCTCCGGCGACAGGTTAAGCCGCTTCTCCATTCGGTTCAATATGGCTGGTCCACCCGGATGAACCGCCCAAAACATCTCGTTATAGTCTTTATTAGCCAGTCCTGCTTTTCCTATCAACTTCTTGCAGAAACTCTCCACGTTGTCTTCTATTATCTGTGGAAGCTCTCTTGACAGCGTGAAGTTTATCCCTGTTTCTGTTAGCCTCCCATCTATCGTCTTCTCCGTGTCTGCGCCAAGAATATGCAGTCCAAGTTAATCTCAAAAATATTGCTAAGATTTAGTAGGTCATAAATATCTTTAGGTTAATTTTAATTACAATTTTTTGACAATTTGGAGAACAATATAAATATGTATAATACTCGTAAAAATTTTGAGACTAAATAGTCAATATTTCTTTCGGTTGCGCCTAGAACCGGCTTTGGTTTACCTGGCAGGAAATTTTGAATTGCGGTGTGAAGCTCAAAGAGTGGCTTCTCACTAATCGGGTCTGGATCAGACCCGATGATCATAGCTCCGGCTCCATCACCAAATAAAGCGACCCCAACAAGATCATACGGTCTATCTTTACTGGGAGGTTTGAAACCAATGATGGTCGTCTCTGACGTGGCAAGCAAGACTCTACTACCCGGATTGTTCTCGGCTATGTCTTTGGCTACACGGAGACCCGCAACGCCTCCAGAGCAGCCGACGAAGTAGAGCAGAACACGGTGCGTCTCAGGGCTAAGACCAAGCCCTTTGGCTAAGTAAAGGTCACCACCAGGGAGACGAGCTTCGCTTGAAGAGACGTAGACAAGGTGAGTTATGTCGGAAACAGAGTGGCCCCAGTTCTTGATGCACGATCTTGAAGCTTCCACTGCCATTTCAGTTACGGCGTCGTTGCATATGTCCAGACGCTGCGTCACGGTGGATCCTCCTTCGATGGCGAGTTCTGGATACTTTGTTAGTATCTCCTCTGACATTACAACGTACCTTGTTTTCACCGTCGTTGTCTTGCAGAGGCGAGTAAGCTTCTGTTTGAGTTCGGGGTCGTCACAGTTGGTGGTTTTGAAGTAGCCATCGACCAAGTACTCTTGCATCACTAGCTGGTGAGGAAAGGCTTTACCGATAGAAAGAATGGTCGCTTTCCCTGGGTTTGGTTTCTTCTCTGAACACAACTCTGTGGCATCGATGCTCCCCATTACAATCTTGTTTCTCTTGTTGTGTCTGTTAAAAAGAGTCAAAGTGATGGCATATATATACGCTAACACTTTTGCAGTTTATGACCTGCGTCTTCTGCGGTGTGTTCTGTCTAGTTGATATTTGGTGAAAATTAGGTGTGAGATTCAGGAGCTTCATGTTTATTGCATTGACTCTTTCTAAAAAAGTTCTTTAAGTATTTTCTCTTAATACATAATCTTTAAGCTTAGATTTAATTTATTTTTTCTTTGGAACATGCTTAGCTGTAATTAAACGATATTTGTTCAGAGCCAACACAAGAGTGTGATTTTGCACTTCAAAAGAATAGACAGAGAAACTAACTAAAGCTTCTTGCTATGACAAGCATGGTTAACAAAGAACATCAAGCATGGCGTCAAGAGTGGCTGGTTTGAGAGTTCTTATCCTCTTTGCGATCAAACGGACTTCCTCTTATTAAGACAAGAAGAAACAGAGAGGCACGTTAGATTTGTACAGTCAATTTCTTATTTGTCTTTCTTATCTTGTTCTTATATTATCCGCAGCAAATGCATAGCTGTGATAAATTATTAGTTTCAGTGACACACTGGACCTTGAGCTGCATCGAATACACTAAAGGATATATCCTATGTTAGTGATTGTAACTAAAGTTTATGGGCTAAACCAAACAAGTTTTGGATTTTAGAAAATTATATGTGGGCTTATTAATTAGTTTATTTGGCCTAAATTTTATGGGCCTCTTAATTGATGTATTTATTTAAAAATTGTAAAAGTACAATAATCAAATTCAAGTCACTGACGCCAACTGTTTTGTATTGAATTATTGATTTTTTTTTTTTTTGAAAAAAGTACATTTTAGTCAAAGAATTATTGATGTTGGAATCACAAACATAATCATTGTTGTACCAGGCTACCAAGCCAACGAGGTTCGTATAGAAATTATTACATTGGTTTGGATGCTCACAAACATAATCAGTAAATACTCCAATATTACATTGGTTTGGATGCTCCCAATTGTTTGTTACTTACATTTAATAATGAAATTATATTCAACATAAATATAAAATGTGGATATAAATCTTAGACATATAAATTCTTCTGGTTCTCCATGTTATAAAAAAATACATGGGAACAGATAATGAAAAGTACCTCGATCTCTAGAACGAATTCTCAAAACCTCTATGATTACAATTCTACTAAAATGATACAAACTTCTCTTATTGATACCGAGAAGCGATGAGATCAAGAAACACTTCTTCTCTACATGGAAGGGTCAAGCCTCCCATTGGATGATCGAATCCAAACTCTTCCTCTGCTCGACTAAGGAACTCTCTGAAAGAAGGATCATTCAGAAACGAAATTGGAACCACAAATCTCTTTTTCTCCTTCTCAATCTGTTCTCCAACGTACACTACCATATGCCCTTTAGGGACTTGATCCAATGATGATGATGTTCGGTTTCTGTATAGCTTCAATGTCTGTTTTGTTGCATTTGTGATCGCACAACGGCTCAGACCCATCTTTGTTTTTGCTTTAGGACCAGAGGTGTTAAACGATTTTTCTATGAAAGTTCTTTTCTTAAGGTTTCCAGTCCACTTGGGATGAAGAAAGGTGGTGATGAGACTGCCTATATTTATAATAAATGGAGAATCTTTAAAATAGCGATTGTTAACAATAAATTAACAATATTTTTTTGAACTTGTCTCGCGAAAGTTCACAGGAGTGAACCTGTCTCTTAGCTTTTCTGCGGACCCCACGACACGTGTCGGCCCGCAATTGGTTTGATTATTATTATTATTATTTTATTTTATTTTGAAAAAAAATCAGAAAGTGAAAAAAAAAAAAAATTGTGAACCTCCCCATGAGGTTCACCAATGGAGATGCTCTTATGATTCATTACGTTTTAATGATTTAAGGGTATTTAATGAGTTCTTTTTCTTTCTCATTGTAAGTTGTTGTTTGACTTTTAATATCTTGTCACATGGCTCAACTTGTTTATCAAGCTCTTCAAGAAAAAGTTCTCTGTTCTTATATTGTTTTTGAACGCCTCTGTTCTTACATATATAAAATTGTAAAATTATGTTGAAAATTCAAAGCTATTATGAAATTATATTCTGCTTCTCTTCGACGTTGAAATGTGTGCTTTTGTAACAGATAATAACAAGTGGACAAAGGACTTTCAAAGAAGACTGTGAGCGCAACTTGTCACATTGTATGAAATACAAATCAACATGGAGCAAAAATTCAGGATACAGATAAGCAATTTGATATTTCACATCTAGGTATAGAAGAAATGCTCAATTTGGTCAAGCATGGAATTGGTTTTCTTCTGATATATGCGAATCTTCTCAGTGGGAAATCATTAAATATTCTCAATGTCTTGAAGCTGCAACTAACAAATCATTACATTTCGATCTTTGATTTCCTGAGCCGCATCTAATGACCCAATTCAGTCTCTAATCATATAGATGCTTCTTGGAATAATTCTTGATTTTCTAGTTGGAGACTCTACATTTGTTATAGGTGAAAACGACGTCAGATCAAGATTTCAGAACTATTTTTTGTTGTTGTTGAAATTACGAAAAAAATTGTGTGTCTACATGACTACATATAAACTTTTGTTTCGTAGCATGTGTGTGTCTATGAGTTGAATTTCGGAACGTCTTTTATACGACAAAGTATATAAGAATTTCATCATGAATTACACTGTAACATTGATGTTATCTTGATTTGATATGCGACTTGCGAATCCTCAAGCTATTAAAGGGCATGTTGATTCAATTTTGTTAAAATGTCATTCTCTTGAACTTATACTTCATACAAGATATAATTGCCATGATACTATCTCCCATGTACACTCAAACTGAAAATATTTGCAAATCACATACCTCTAAATGATAATGACAATATACAGTAGTTAACGCATCACAATCAGAAAAGGAAACTTATGACGAAGACCTATCATTTGCCGATAACATGGCCAGTTCAATTAATTAAAAAGTTATATGCTATTTTGTTTAAAATAAAAGTTTGGATCCTTTATCTATTATTTCCAAAAATTCGAAGTTTTCTTTTTAAATAAAGAATTTGGTTTGTTTAGTCAAGGCTGATTTTTGCCACCAAGATATTAATTAAACTGTAATAGTAATTTTTGTTAAGGTCTAGTGCAGAGTTTCTCTTGCAAATGCTATAGGTCGTCCCTAGTGTTCCAAGAACTATGCAATAATTCAATAACGATGGTCTTTGGGTTTACCATTCTGCAATTAGTGGAATTTTTTTTTGTTAATGAGCTATACAACTGTTTCAAAAATAAAATAAGTTTCTACAATTTGATTAAATCCAAAAAATTAATTTATTCTACTCGTATGATCATGTAAATAATGGAATCGAAATAAATGGTAATGACTTTTAAAATACATATTAATTGGGTCAGGCTAATTCTTGTTGTTTTTCACCCAATTACCTCTTTTTGAATCTCTGAAACAATGTAATTCTTTATCTTTTCTTTTTATCACTGATTCTTCTACCTATAAATCATCAACAAAGCTAAGTTACTTTGGATATTCCGAAAGACTATATATAATAAGATTATTTTCAAAAACATGAAAAATGGGTTTCATCAATGTTTTGTGGAAGTACAAATAGTATAACCTGATTTGACTGGTTACACAACATATTTACATGCTGATTCAGTATGTTCACCTTTGCAGAAATAAACAAAGGGAACAACCAACAAAAAATCCATAAAATGGACAGAAAAAAACTTTGAGGTTTCCCAAAAAAGACGTCTCAAGTTGAAACAACACAACCATAAGAATTCAAAAGACCCACGAATGTTTCTTCTCTGCAAGGAATCGTCAGTCCACCAATCGGATGATTGAAACCAAACTCTTCCTCTGCTCGATTTAGCAAACCCTGAAACGAAGGATGGTTCAAATAAGAAATGGGAACCACAAATCTCTTCTTGTTCTCCATCTCTTCTCCAACATAAACCGCAACATGACCTTTTGGAACACGAGATTGCTGTTTCTGGGACTGTTTAGAGGTGATAACACGCGACAATATAGCCATGTCTAAAGCAAGAGTCTTAGAATATTAATTAGAATGATTTGTTTTATGAAAGCGGAGAAAGATTAATGTTTTGGTGGAGTTATGTTTCAGTTACTTGTTATTTATAGAATTCTTTAGAGGTAATGGAATCAAATTTCGAAGTTGTGTTTAATAATACAACAGATTTTTCTTGTATTTAATTATTAGGAGTTTGCAGGGTTTCACATGGGATCTGCTTAACAAAAAATACGGTTTACCTAGAAAGCATCAAGCTGATTCTGATTTCTCTGGGTGACTTAAGAATCTAATCAGATAGGGACCCACCAAAGTTACATGACTCACATGCTCCTCTGCCACATTAAAATCTCTGGCCATTACATGAATCAGGTTTGGTCCTATTTTTTATGATGAATAGACAACAGAAACAAGTGTCACCATAGATGAAAATATACACTTTTGGCAAGTCTCTTGTTGGCCCTTGAATGTTGGTGGCTTTTGGTCTATATGGTTACCCCTAGAGCCCCACTCAAAGAAGGACGACCCTTTTGTGTCTTGAATAAAATTGACTCTATAAAACTTTATATTTATATATTGTAATAACTATTATTAAATCTGTATTTACTATTATTATTAAATCAGTAAGAGGACCTTCATGTGTAATACTAAGCTTGGAGTCATGAAAATGAGAAACATTGAACATGCATGGTTTCTCTGTGTTCTTAAAATGTAGAATCAACACGTTCAATATACCAGCTAGGTAGAGGTTGTAGAACACCAGAACTTGACAACAATAGTTCCATCGCATTAACATTATGATTTTTTTTTAAACTGTAGGTATGCATTACTTCTTCCTTTTCTTTTTACTAAATGTATTCACATCTATGTTTGATCTCAAGGTATGATTCGAATATTTATGGTAAGTCGCAAGTATTATGCATTATAGTTATTCTAAGAAATTTCAGTTGTTATTGAAAATATGGTCACGTTTCATTTGCATTATTATGATCAGAATTATATCTTCCTAATAACGGAGACTAACATGTGCTTGATAATCTAAATATACAATGACAAAATCATCGTATTTGTTTGATAAGTTTCACCATCAAATAAAATTGCGCAAGTACTATTTCAATAATTTTCAATAAATATTATTTATTTGAAGAAAATATGCATTCTTTTGAATAATTAACGCGGTTACACTATCATCACATACAACCCATTTAAGTTTCTTTTAGAGTGCATGTGAGCCACCATTCCTTTTAATAGTTTAAACCCTGCAGGAAGTCTTATTTATATTTTTAGGAAACTATACTTATAACGCAAGTCAGAGCTGTTATTAAAATAAATAAAAGTAATTATTTAACAGAGATTTCCCATTATATAGAAGTAATAACTAGGTTAAGATCCGCGCCTTACACATGATGAATATTATATATAAATTATTTTTATGTATTATATTTTTTATATATTATGAATAATAAATATATACTAAATAGTTAAAAATTTAGTAATTTCTACATATATAATTAAATTGGTGCAAACACATAAATAAATTTTATTAATCCAAACAAACACTTATTCTATTTTGATCATTAGTATTTTTATAACAAAAATTTAAAATCACTTATAACAAAAAAGTTGTGGGATGATTAATATTTTTAATAATTTATAATTTTAAAAACATTTAATGCAAAGTTAAAGTATAAATATTATAAGTTTCCAATATTTGTTCAAAAGGTTTCTCAAAAACAAATCAAAGAAAATTTCAAAATTATAAGACTCCAAAGTTATATAATTTTGTAATCGTTGTATCTTGTTATAACCGAAATTGTAAACCATAGATCACAGAAATCTCAGTGTAATTTTTTTAACAACTTTAGTTATTTATAATAGTTTTTAAAACTTTAAAATATAACATATACAGAAAAATCTAAATTTTTATTATATAGTTTATGTGATTGTTTAATTTGTTTTAATAAATTTATAATTTTTATGAAATGATCGAGAGTAGAATGATATTTTTATCAAATATTTATTATTAAAAATCATTAATTATCATATATAGTAAAGCCACATTGTTCAATTCCATGATTTTTATATAAGAAAATAGTAAAAAATATTAATAATTAATTTATGGTAAATTTAATAAAAAGCTTATTATATATTTCGATAGACCAACATATTTTTCTAAAGATTCTAAGAATGATTGTGGTGATGATATGTCGTTACCAAAAATGTTGTAATGCTTTTCTTTTAATATATAAGGAATTTTGATTTATTTCTTAGATGTATTAGAGGCAGTACTATATCATCTAATCATGTCATAATAGTGAAAACGCTCAAAATATTAACTTCGGAATTCTAAATTGTAACTCAATCTTACATCTTTTTAAAAATAGAGAGCAGAACAAGTATTTGGTTACTAATTTTGTTTCAATATATATAGTTTCCAATGTGTTAGGCATTACACACAACAAGAATTTGATAATGTATATATCAAAAAAAGTTTTAAAGTTCCTACACAACTTTTAAAACTTGAAATCAAATCCGCTACTAGAAAAACTTTTACAATCTTATTTCGGAACACAAGCTTTAAACACTCATATATATACACACCTAAATTTCCTATAATTCTCTTCTTAGAAAGAGAGAGCAACAAGATTCATCAAAACCCTTAAGACTATTAATTATAAATCATTGTGTTCATCAATGCAGCTGATGAGAAGTGATGAGTTGAAGAAACGCTTCTTCTTGACAAGGAATCGTTAAACCACCCACTGGGTGATGAAATCCGAACTCTTCCTCTGCATGATTAAGAAACTCATTCGTATAATAAGTTCCGAGTCTTGAAGTAGATTTTCCTTCGCTCTCAAACTAGGGACCGTACTGCTGGGACAAACTACGAGTAAAGAGATGGTTTTATATATTTATACTTATTTTTCTCTATAGTAGAGCTTTCTAAATAGTTTGATGAGGTAAGTTAGACCATCATTAATCTTAGATCTTTTAACTGAGATTCTTAACTTTGGATAAGAGACAGTTCTTAATTTTTTTTAGATTTAAACTAAGAAAAACTAAGAACCGTCTCTTAAATAAAAGATATAAGAATCGTCTATTAGGTAAAAAATATATAAAAAACAAAAAAAAAAAATCAAATCATGAGTTAAAAATCCTGGTTAAGAGATCGGGGTTAATCATGTTCGGTGGATAAGATCTGACTATCTCTCTGCATGTGGTTTTATAATGATAATGATTGTAGCTACGGCTGAGTTTTGAAAATACAACATAGTACTGTTAAGTGATCGAAATAGATCGAAGTCCAAATAGTCACAGATACTATAGCTATTTGCTGCCTATGGCCTACTATCTTTGTCCTTACGTCAATTAGTTTGATTGTGCTATCTACTTCGCTTTTTCGACCTAAAGATAGTAACTTGATGTATATGGATTAGTGATAGGTATCCACTATCCTCTGTATGTTGAATGAGAAGAGTTGCAAATAGAAACTCGAAAACAAAAACAAAAAAGCATGGAAGCAAATAAAAATTGATGTCATCGCGTGAATGATTAAAAACAGTTTTACGGATGCTATTATAAATATGTTCTTCTTCAATTTTGAATCAATTTCATGTTTCATTTATTTTATCAATCTTAAAATAATCTTAGGTTAACTTAAATTTTGATTCAATTTGAACCAAGAATCAAGTACGTAAATCTAAATCAATACGGTGTTTGGATTGAAACTTATTTGGTTGCTGTTTGCAGCAACTGGATCATTATGGGTAGCTTGGATTAAAGAACATATTATCAAGGACGGAGTGTTTTGGTCAGCAGATTATGGGGGTTCCGGATCCTGGCTTTGGCGTCGTCTTATGAACTTGCGTTCCATTGCTCGTCCCTTTGTTTACTGTCGGATTCAGTCGGGTAGAGAAGCCCTCTTCTGGCACGACAACTGGACGGGACTCGGTCCTTTAATTAGCCTTTCAGGTGCAAATGGTCCGCGAGAATTAGGAGTTCGTAGCTTGGCAACTGTCTCAGAGTCTATTTCAGATGGCGCTTGGTCTCTTCCTACAGGACGTCATCGTATTATTCAACTAATCAAAGCTTGTCTCCCACCTACGCCTCCTGTTCTCTCCACAACAGATGCATCCGACAAATTTCTCTGGAGGAACAGCTTGGATTCTGAGCCTGGTCAGTTCAGTGCCTCTAAAACTTGGCAGACCCTGAATCCTGCGCCCCCTCTTGTTCCTTGGCATCAATCAATATGGTTCAAAGTGAGAATTCCAAAGCATGCCTTCCAAGCATGGGTCACAGTTCTCAACAGACTTCCTACGCGAGATAGATTGCGTCAGTGGGGTTCTAACGTCTCAGCGACCTGTCTTCTTTGCAACAACCACGATGAGGATCGAGATCATTTGTTTTTCAGATGCTCTTTCTCTCGAGAGGTTTGGGATGTCTTTTTCAGTCATGCTAGTTTCAATCCTCCACAACAATTCGAGCCTATCATCAATTGGCTCCCGTCATCTTCTCCCAACCGCAAATTAAGGACTATTTGCAATTTACTGGTCCAAGCTCTTGTCTATGCTCTCTGGAAGGAAAGGAATCTGAGGTTGCATACGTCTAAGTCCAGACCCTCACTTCTTATAGTCAAGGAATGTAAGGTTATTCTCAAAGCCAAGTTAATTGGTTTGGATCGTGCGCTTTTGCCTGCTATTTCTCGTAGGCTCCAACAATCTTCATCGGTGAATGAGTCTTATTTGCAGTTGTGGTTCCGCTACTTCGATGCCTAAGTCGCAGTCACTTTCGATCTCACGTCTCTCCTACTCAACAGACCCTGCTTCACAAGTGTTTCTTCTTTTATAATCCCTTAACATAGTGCTATTTTCCTCTGTTTTAGCTTTTATTTCAAATAAGTGTATTCGAAAACAGTATCTCATTTTGGAATGGAATGGAAAAAAAAAAAAAAAAAAAAAAAAAAGTACGTAAATCTACGGGATTTCCAGATATTAGAGATGGACCACAATATTTTTTCGTGGCTCTTATAAGTTCAGTGTCTAAATCATATGGATGATTGTTTATGATTATCTAGTAAGTTTAGGCGACTATTGATGCCACCTAATGATTGTTATGTTTGAGTCTTCCTGTCATAACTGTAGCTTAACCATATCACAGATTTGATACTTATAAATGGTATTTTCTTTTTGATATATATACTACTATTTAAAAATAATTTTTGTTGTTGTCAAGTTTTCCATGATTTTAAGTTGAATCATTAGTTTCAATGTTATTTGAGATTCTATTTTGATATAAATATTTGTCATGATATTTGAAATAATTAAAAATAGATATTAACAAATTCTAGTAAATATATAATAATTATATTTATTTTATATATTTTTCATGATTTTAGAATAAATCATTAGTTTTAACAATAGTATTATTAAAGTCTTGGTTGATTCCAAAAACTTTCTAATCCCAAATACTAATCACCACGACACTCGCATTTTTATTTTTCATATTAGATTTGATTATAGGTTGATTAAAAACTATATATTTATATATCATAATATTTGAAATAATTAATAAATAAATATTAACAAATTCTATGGATATATAGTATCATAGTTATATTTATCTTATCATTGGTTCTTATTAGATAAAATATTAGCTTGGATAAATATTAGTTTTAATAAACAATTTTAGTGATCAAGCTGATTATTTATCATTTTTCATGTTTTTAGGAGTCATTAGTTAATTTAATAAATTATTATTTATCTTTTTCCATGATTTTATAAGTCAAATAATGAATTTAAATAATTTAGTATTAATTTAAAATTTTTATCTAACCAAAAAATCTAAATTTAAATAAAAATTAACTTTTGATTAAATATTAGTTTTTGACTGATTAAATATATTAGTTTTCCAAGTCAAAATAAAATGCAAGATTCACAGTGGTCTTCTCATATAGCAACCGTGACTCAGATTGTAATCGAGACATTTCTATTAAGTTAACATGTAAAGACAATTAAACTTTTGAAACCATATATTAATATGTGATATGCAAACTTCAAAATGTAAGAATTTTGTACTTAATAATATGATTTAGGAACAAATCTTACCGTTTGAAGTCCTTTCGAATTGCCTCCATAAAGTAACTTATGAAAAACAATCCGCTATATATATATCGAAAAGTAACAAATCTACATAGAAATAATCTTATAACTTTTGAGAAAGTAAGTTTTTCACAAATGGAATAGTTAGAACTTAGAGTGTGCAGAGTCTATATGAGTCTGTGTTGTTGATGACAAAAAAAAAAAAAATAGTTAGAACTTAGAAGAACTCACAAGATCTTTTTAGATCCAAAATTGAAACAGACTCACAATAAGTATCGCAATCTCGAGTTATTTTCTTTCCACTTCCTTAAATACATTTAAAGAAAATACACAAATATACGTAAAGAGGAACTTAATGAATATTATGGTGACCAATGATCCCTCTTATCACGAACCATTTAGAATAGAAGCTAGAGCAGTGAAGTAGTCTTCAGTACAAGGGATGGTTAGACATCCCATGGGATGATCGAACCCAAACTCTTCTTCCGCAAGATTCAACAAATCTTGGAACAATGGATGGTTTAAATACGATATAGGTATCACAAATCTCGTTTTTCTTTGATAAGTCTCACCCACGTAGACGGCCACATGACCCTTTGGGACATTATTAGTACCTGACATGGCCAAAAAGCTTGCGATTTTTGTTGATAAGCTTCTTTGAAGCTTTTGCTTGGCGTTAGATAGTCCAATCAATTGAATTCCCATCTTCGAGAATTAATGCAAGTAACCAAAAGGGATATTGACAAGAAAAATCTGAAGTGATGAATATTTGAATGTTTTGGGCTTCTATATGGATCAGGTTTAGTTAATTTGTAAGCAAGAATGCAAGATTATCTAAGTGCCTAATAAGGTATATATAGGGAACTCAAAGAGTTTGTGACCGCTAGTCACTGGAGAGTAGATAGTCTGGGGAACATATCAGGTGCAGCTAATGGATGAAGTCCACATGTATGCCTTGTCTTTTCAAAAACCACTTTTTTTTTGTGAAACATGTTTATAAAACCCTACCATTCACGAAGATGAATTATAACAATCTACCATCTCATATATGAATAAAATCAAAATAAGAAAGGAGAAACATGTTACAATCAACTTGTATGAAATTATTAATTCTGATAAATACGTTACATTCGATATATATAGTGTGTTCGACAATCGACACAATGCTTTGCTAAGATACTATACCTGCGTGATTTGAGGTACAATATTAAAGCAAACTGTTTCGAATTAGGTCTTTTGGTTTGTGTAGAGTGTAGACGATCAATCATAGTCCCTATTTTCAAATAGGCCACATCCCACATGCAAGATTTTTTTTTTTAAAACACTAAGGGGGATATATTCAATTAAGGATTTGAAGTGATTTGTATTAAAATGATAAATCTACTGTTATTCAAACGTGGATTTTAAAAAATACTTTAAAATCCAGTATTATTGAACTTGAAATTTTATAAAACACTCTGAAATCCACTGTTATTGAACAAAATTTAAGTTAGAGATTTTAGAGTGCTTTAAATGTTCTCGAGTGTTTGAAGGGAGTTCGTTAGTTATAAAAATAAAAATACAAATCTCATTGTTTTAAATGAGATTCTAGAATGTTTTAACAAAAATCACACTAAATTCTCTAATTCTCCTGCAATCATCTAAAAATTCATTAAAAATCAAATCATTTTAACTTTCAGATTCAATACACCCCGTAAAACTGTTTTCCTCCTATACAAGATTTTATTATATCCACAAGTATTCGACTCATTTTAATTCTTTCCACGTTTAAGACTCTGTTCGTAAACCAGCTATGGATATGAGAGGACTAGGACAATTTGGCTGTTGCTTTGCAAAATTATATCTCCTGAAGAATTAAAAGAAAATGAAAACAAAATCCACCAAATTACTTGGGAACAAAAGCATTTGCATTTGTTGCAACCACTGTAGATAATGGCTGCATGTGTGTATATATATGTAGATGAACTGAACGTACCCGTAGAAGGCAATAACGAAGAAAGCTAAAGAGCAAAATCCAAAATTCTAGTTGTTTCTCATTATCAGCAAAAAGATTGTCCATATATATGTACCACCTCATATGTCATGCTTTCTCTTAAAAGTGGTTATTCTGCTGAACCTTTAAATAAAGTAGATCATCTATACTTAAAATTCCAAAAGAATAAGATATAAATGTTTTAATATTGTATCTAGTAACTTTTTTCCAGCTGAAACAGATCACCGTATCCAACTTGTACGCGTTAAGTAGTGATCTTTTTTTTTTAAGAAACAATTGAGTTTTTTTTTTATAAATTCAGTAAGATTAAAATCAAGTGTTACAAATGAATCAGTCATAAAAGTGTGAAAATGAAGTTAAAGAATCACATGTAATATTGTATACGAAAATAATCATTTAGTATATATCTGAATAAACAGATGAATTTAACAACTCAAACGAGCAAATTCACATGGATAATGGATCACTTGGGGATTTATATCAAGATGCATCTCCAACTTAACAAATGTGCATAAAGCTCTCGAGAGCTCTCGTTTTATCCAAAAATATATAAGTAAATTTCATACAAATATTTAGATTCGAATCGAAAACGAAATGTCCAATTGTTATTGTTGTTATATCATCGTGACCGTTTGACCGCATTTGTCATAAGGAAGGTCAAAAAGTCGAATAAAATTATAGTGCTTCGGAGCTTTATTAATTGGGTGGATTTGAGTATGTTAGTGTTTGGCAGCTACTACATACAAGATACAACACGAGGGGTTCATCATCAACTCACTGACTCTTGACGTTTTACCAAAAAGCGAAAGGTTATTGGAAGATCCCTTGTGGACAGTCCATTCATGGATATCCATGTTTCTGCGATTTCATTTTCGTGGCGTTACGCCTAATCCTATATATCTATTCTTTCGGATAATGACTTTTCATTTGAAATTATTAGGGAGCATGTGACGTGACCCACCAAATTATAGAGGGAGCATTTGGTATATGACAGCTTTTCAAATAGAGTATGAATAGATGAGAGACTTTTTATTGACTTTTTATCATTGTGTTATTCACCAATACACAGTGACAAGAATTCGGAAAGTCAGAGTGTGGAAATTGATCAATGTTTTTTCTTTCTTTGTTACTAAGTTAGCACTCTCTCCGTTTCTAGTTAATCCAAATTTTAGGAAACAAAAATTGTTTTAAAATGATATATTTTTATCTTTTTCAATGTAATTTTTAATAGAAAACAATAATAAATTGGTAATTCTAAGAAAATTTATTATATTTACTAAATTTTGATTGGTTGAAAATTAAAAAAATGTTAATCATAAAAAACTAGTACTGTATCATTTAATATTATGATTTAATGAATTTTATTAATAATTGTACAAAACCTAAAACATAAAGAGATTTGAAACACAGAGAGTAGTATTAACGCAGGGCCCTAGATCATTAACAGTTGTAGAAATCGATCAAGTGTTTTTTGTTCAAGTTTCATTGCGTAGGAGGACCATTGACCAATAGCCTAGTAAGTGTGTATATAACAAAATAATTCTCTCTGATTCTTTAATTATCATCTCCATAAATAGTATTAGTGCATATATATATGGTATAAGTATGTGGACGTAAACCTGTATATATTCGATATTATTTTTCCTCACCTAATCTTTCAAAAAATTTAGCTTATTTTGAAATTTTATAAATGCGACCAGACAAAATATCACATCATAAAAAATAAATAAACAACGACATATTTTTGACGTACGCCTACAAAGTACAAACATTAGCTGGAAATATAAACACTGACGCGTATGGAATGGATGGGTCCTGAATTTAGCTGTCCTAATTTATTTCAATCAACTTCAATAAATGCTTTGATTATCTTTTCATTGATGCAGCGGTAAATATTCACAAAGTTGTTACTCACACATAGGGTCTGACTGTAAATATTCGCAGAGTTCGAGTAAAAGAAAATAGGTGAAAAAATGATTTTAGTTTATTTACTTTAGATGTTTCAAAAAAAAAAAGTTTATTTATTTTAGAGCATCTCTAACAAATGCCTTTTCTCTTCATTTTCAAAGGAGTCAACCCTCAAAATAAAGTGATGAAGAGATTAGTTCTTCAATAATCACTCTTAAATTTATTTTATAAAGAATTAGTAATTTACACTTCAGTCTTTAATATTAATAGTATTTATCTAAAATCATAAAACTTTCAAAAGTTAATAAAATATACTATTTGAAACATATCAAAATATTTTTTTTGAGAAAATGAAATAATATATAGTCAATATACCTATAAATAGTACAAAAATGTTAATAAAATATTTATAATCGAAATACATTTAAGAAAATATAACTATAAGTACTAAAATATGATATATAAAAAATTATTCATACTATTGTAAAACATACATAGTTGTTGAGAATAAAATGAAAAGTAAATAGTATTTTAAGGAAGTAAATAGTGCACCCTCAAATTTAAATGTGTACTATTCATATCCTTAAAATTTGAGGGGACTAAAATCTGTTGGAATGCAAAATTTTTCAAAAAATGTAAGGATAAAAAACTGTTGGAAATGCTCTTAGAAGTAAAAAAACAGTTAAAGCAGAATAAATCTTCTTCAACTTTAATGAGATGAAAAAAGTTTGTTCCAAATTTGTTTTTTTTGTCAACTTGCTCCAAATTTGTTATTTTTCATATTTCTCATTTCAACTTTGTTTTCTACTACTTTTTTACTCAATAAATATTACACTCATAATTCAATTGACCAGCATTAACAAAGTAAGAACGCTGCTGACTCTGTTAACACAAAATCAGTGAAGCCAAAAAAATAACAAAAAATGATGTTTTTTTTTCTAAATTCAAAACGATGTTGCATTTATATATATAGTGTAAAATAAACTATTAGACGCAGTACTAATTTCATTCTTAATAAATATTATTAATATTTCTATTTGATATAACCCCACAAAAAACATTGTAATTGTTTATAAAGAACTTTCTATTTAGTCTTACGTTCCTTAGTCAATACTCAATAGTAAAAACACACGCAGGTTATGAACATAAGTACAAACTACAAAGTAAAACTCAATACAATTCATATAGTCAACAAAAAATGGGCTCTGAGTATTTCTAACACTAACAATCATATTTGAAAGTATATTTAGTTGGCGATTTTTGTCGGATTTCGTCCTCTTAGAATCACGATTTGAACTATTTTATTTATGTTTTCAAAGAAATCAATTTCACACACTATACATATTTATTACAAGAAGTTATCCAAGTAAATAAAAAGGGCGAAAGAGTATAACATGGCGTCCATGTGATTCCACCGACCCTAAACATCAAACAACACCACCAACGAAGAACGACAACATTCAGTATATATATGCAAAATAATGCATTCAACCGATTAAATTACTAGCCAATATAAATTTAAGAAATAATATACAATAACAAAGAAAACGCTATGGGCCATATACGTTCATGGTCATCTTGTTTCAGTCACGTATTCCCACGATCCATCCTGTGACACAGAACATGCAAAGGAAACAAAAAATTCTATAAAAATACCCCAACAAATTTCGATAAGCATTTTAATACCTAAACTTTTTTTCCAATTTAATACTCTAACTGATTATTTTCTCATATTAATACTCTAACTGATTTTTAAAAAAATTTAATGTTGAAGGAAAACAAATAAATTTGTTTTTTATTCAGAAAACTAACTAAATTCAATATTTAAAATTTAAAACTTTTATTACCAAATCTAAGATTATACAAAATTTAGTTACTTTTATTCCTCAAAGACAAAATAGAGTATAATTTTCTGAGATATTTTTGTAAATTTTAGAATTTTAAAATTTTTGTTTGAAACTTATTAGTACATTAAACAAAACTTGGGTATTAAAAGAGGTACACTTTTAAAAATTTGTATATTAATGTGAGAAAAATAAGTAGTTAAGGTATTAAACTGAAAATCAAAAACGTTTGAATATTAAAAGGTTTAACGAAATTTAGTTGGAGTATTTTTATGGAATTTTCTCTAAAATGTATGACTAGTTAATTTTTTTTGCTACTACTATATTTCTCTCATCCTATGGATTTTGTTTTTGTTATTTGGATACTTTTGTTGTGATTTTAATTTCTAAGTGAGATTTAAGTTACACTAGACCGAAACTTTTTTTTGGTTGAAGAACATAAATCTTAAATCCAACATCCCAAACTTTCGTGTAATTGATTAATTATGTAGAGTCCGGATTTTTCTTTTTTTGGTCAAAGGTGGCGAGAGCGTTTTTCCCAAAATCATCAGCTACAACATTTGCTAAACGAGAAATTAAAACAAAAAATACATTTGAAAAGAGAGAAATGAGGTGATCAATATCATAGTGAAGACCCGCCACTTCATTCAAAACCTTCCCAGGTCGCATGGCAGAGACAAGGACGCTTGAGTCCGACATAATCTTAATACTCGACAGACCCGCTACGAAGGCCGTCTTCTTCAGAGCTTTCCGGATGGACAGAGTTTTCGCTGTAAGTGCTGATCCTACAAAGGAATGGAGCAGCAGCCCTTTTAGTCTCCAGGTTAGTCTTTTTATCCTGTATAAACCAACCAAAGCCTACACATTTAGAGACTGCATTCCATGCACCATCAACCGAACAAGTCAGTACATTACAATCAATAGAGTCCAGATTTTCCTTAACTAGTTATAGCTTGTACCGGTTAGAACCGCCTAGCAAGAGATCGTGCCACTTAAACTACAGGAATTTTAAATATTTAGTGCAATGTGACATATTTTATATAAACACATGTCTTTCCGGTGCATATATATATATATCCAAATCATATATGAAGACAATATTCTAAACAAGCTAAATATTAATTCAGTTTTAGAATGATGAGTTTTTAGGTCCGAGTTGCTACTGTTCGAAATTCGAATTCGTTAGTTCTTTACTTCTTTTCTCATGCAAATTGAAATTAACAATATTTTCTGTTCTAAATTTCAGTCAAAGATTCATCGAAAAACGAGTTGGAAAGTGTTCTGCATATCTTAGAATAAATCTAAATATAAGATTTTATTTGTTTCACAGTGTGAAGGTCTTATAATATGATATTATCATAGATATCTACGAGGTTTGTGATATTATCATAGATATGTACAAGATTTATTATACAAGAATTTCAGTTAATTCTTGTGAACAGTATGTACGAGATTTATTATACAAGAATTTCAGTTAATTCTTATGAACAGTATCTCGGAAGTTTAAACATATAATTTATAGTATATAAAAGAAATGTCTAACGAAACTTTTTGTGAAGGAATCAAAATATAAATTTATACGGACTTATTTCTTCGGACCAAAACGAATAATATCATACTAATGATAATAAAAAGTGGGCATTGGTTAGTTAAATCCCAACAGAAGTATAGTATCATCATCGTTAACTTACCTTGGTTCAAAGAAAATTTGATAAAAGACATAGAGCTTTTCTCATCTAATTTAATCATCAGGTGGAAAAAGTCTCTAGTCGAAAATTGGTTGAAACATAATGTCCAACTACTCATTTGTTTTTCAAACAAAACAAAATAGTTTAGCTTGTGTTAAAAATAATTGAAGGTTTAAGACTAGATCATCCAAATTTACTAATTTGTTTACGACATTATTAACCAGTGAATAAACCTCCAAATAAAGTTCCTTTTGGAACAAAAAAAGGTATTCCCATTTGGACAACGTCGGCATTGTTGTACTTGAGATACAATTCCGACATCAAGCTCTGAAGTGAACTCACTACAAGGGTGACTTGCTTTAATCTTTTTGTGTGTCCTAAACAGTTTTACTTTTATTTTTTGTAAATACTACTCCCTCTGTTTCAAAATAATGTATGTTTTAAAGTTCTACACATATTAAAAAAATATTTAAACTCTTGATTATAAATACATTATTTTCTGTTATTAAACATTTTTTATAATTTTTAACCAATCAAAACTTAATAAACATAATTAATGTTTTCGAAGTTTACAATTATTATATGTATTGAAAATGTAAAATATGTATTTTTTAGAAACAATTTTTTTTTAAAACATATATAATTTTGAAACAGAGGGAGTAATACACATTTTTCAGAATATTCTAAAAGATTTTTATTTATAAAAAGGAAACGGAAAAGGGTGGAAGGCTGGGGATTAACTGCAATCTCTAGTTGGAAAAGAAAAACGATCAGAAAGCAGAAATTCAATGGTAAAAGAGAAGATTTTTAATCAAAAATTAAAAGAACAAAAGAAAAGGAAAAAAATATACTACAACTAAGAGACACATGGGTGTCTGCAAATAAAAGGAAAAAGAAATTTGTTTGAAAGTGTCACAGGCACACTCTCTCGAATCACACATTAAACAAGACTCCAAAAACTCTTCTTCTGCTTTGCACTCTTCAGTGCAGTACTCTTTTCAAAGTCCGTGAGTTACGCTCATCGATGACACCTCTCAAAAGAAAGAGAAGATAGGTGTACATTTTCTTCTGCCATTCACATTTTCAGCCTTCAATGGTACATATATTTCTATTTATTAAGAACTACAGAAATCTAACGCAAATTTTACTTTTGTTAGGAAAATCTTTTGTTTTTCGTATTATTCCCTTTAAGAGTCAGCCCAAATATTGGCTTAACATGTGTATTTCACTTGGGTAGTAGTCGGTAATATGTACATTGTATTTACATAAGGTGGTTTATCTAGCAACTATAGCAGTTACTAATTGTTTAACAAGTACTATATAGGTTTATAACTGTTTAAATTACTTCAATCTTCTTAACTTATTTCTAGCAAAACAAAAGTTAATCATATTATCATAGAGTGGAAAATCATCATAAGTGCCAACAATATAATCGGTTATATTGACATGAACATGTTCTTTGAGGGAGATATTACATTACATTAGTATATGTTAAATATTAATACTAGTATGAATACTTCTCTGTTCGTGCGTATGTTTATTCCCAAGAACAACCTTCCTAGGCTCTTTTGCTTTCCCCAGAGCAAATTTGATAATATATGCCTGCAGCCTGCCTATCATCCTCGTTAAATATTACATATATCAAATATTTCAAAACTTGAACAAAAAAAAATCAAATATTTCAAAATAATAAAATTAACAGGGATGGTAGTCACCTAGCCATTCGAAGATGTAGTAAGTGCAAATTAGAGTGATCCATTGGCCATTAATACAAGTCTGCAACTAACACTATTGTATATCTCAGAATCAAAATTATGGTCCAATGAAACCAAACTTACTATTAAATACTGTCAAAGTTGTCAAATTTTATACTAATTTTGTAGTTATTGGTATGTTATTTAATTAGAAATGTGATGCAGAATTTGAATTTTATTAATGATCAATAGTGATATACTATAAAAAATCTGGCCATTATAGTGAAACGATTCAGGCTAGCTAGTATATAGATATATTCCCTCTCTAGATGAAAGTAACGGATTTAAAAGGTTGGAGAAGGGTGGGTGTCACGTATAGGCATGGCTTAGAGTATTGAGAAAAAAATATGTCACTTGTTTCCAATTATTTAATTCAAGTAGTCACACCATACGTGTTTGAAGTGAATATTTAAACCAAGAAAAGGGAAATCGGAATATAGGATATAGTATTAATGGTGTATCTTGGTAAGGACCAGGAGATCATAAGGGGCCACAATGTCACAAAGAGGACCAACAATGAAATTAAATCCTCAGCTGGCTTTGCCATTTTGGCTCCCACCTTTTCCTTCCACACATATGCACATGTCTTCATAACTTTCTCTCTCTACCCACGTACAAGAGTATGTACAGCCACATATAGACATACAAAATCTTTATTTATAAATACATGCTCCTCAACTCCTCAATAACCACCCATCTCCTTCTCCATTACCCTCTCTATCATTTCAAGAGCTTTTCTCTCTCAATAACCTAAAGACAAATGGCCATAATGAAGAAATCTTCAAAACTAACTCAGACGGCAATGCTGAAGCAGATTCTAAAGAGATGCTCGAGCTTAGGAAAGAAGAACGGAGGAGGATACGATGACGATTTTCTCCCACTAGACGTACCAAAGGGACACTTTCCTGTCTACGTTGGAGAGAACAGAAGCAGATACATTGTCCCAGTCTCCTTCTTGACTCATCCTGAGTTCCAATATCTCTTAAGACGAGCTGAGGAAGAGTTTGGATTTGACCACGACATGGGTCTCACCATTCCTTGTGATGAACTCGTCTTCCAGAACCTAACATCCATGATCCAGTGATATTTTAAGTTAAATCATTTGAAGAAGATGCAGAAGAAGATGGGTTAAAGAAGAAGTATCATCTCTTCGCTGAGTTTTTTTTCTTCTATTTTTAAGCCCGTCTAGGGTTTTTTACGAGTTATTTTACTCGTCTAACAAGAAAGAAACCTGTGTGAGATATAGATTCCCTGGGTTTAAATCCGTAAAAAAACTTGTAATGTTTTCCTTGCAAATCTTAAGTTTGTGAGAGAAGTTGATTAATGCAAGAAAAATTATTCCTCTATTTGTTTAATGATTCCCGATTATTTTTATTGATTCCTGTGCAACTTAATTTGTTTTTTCAGATGCTTCAGTACATTTTAAGCATTAAACAGAAATAACGGTGTTTAACTTTGGACTATAATTTGTTATAAGCATTATTAAAATATAGATTGAGGCTAAAGTTCATGTACATAGATAATTAGGGTTCTAAAAGAAAGACGATTATATGTCAAATCGTATGAAAGATACATAAGCTTTTGAAAATGCATGCTTCAACATGGGATTGTCAGAGAAAGTGGGGTACTTTATCATGTACGGAACCATAAAAGATTTTTTCTACATTCGTTTCCACCTCACTACACAATGTTTATGTTATTGTGAACACTCTACTATGCTCCATCTTATAAATTCTACAGATACAGTTGTTAATCATTGATGAAAAGTATCAATTATGCTATAAATTTTCAATAATCTATATTAAAATTAAAGAAATTTTACATTTGATCATTCTTAAGGTCAGTCGGTGCCGGCTAAGTTTTCTGAGATAATATGTATAAACCGTATTGTGGTTGAAAATTTTGAATATCAAGACATAGAAATTTGGATACAGAAAGGTAATAACATCTCAGCTTTGGTTTTGTTGCATAACTTATATGTACACATTTTGAAATATGACGGATTCTTTCGAAATATGACGGATTCTTCTGTTGTAGTTTTTTTTTTGCTTAATTTAACACGATTTATTTTTCCAATCCTTAAGATTAAAAGTTCATCTATCTAGCTAGTATTAATTCCTATATCTTCTTTGGAATATACCTTCTTTGTATCAGAGAAGACTTTACAAAAAAAATTTCCTCCGTTTCTTAAAGAGTGTCGTTGTGACATTTTTCACACAGATTAAGAAAGTTGTTGAAATATATATAAGTTGTAATTAATTATACCCCTTTGACCAATAGTATTTTAGATAAATAAAATTATTTATAAAATCAATGCAGTTTGCAATTAATTTCCAGCTGAAAGTTAGTATAATTTACATTGGAATTGTAAAGTAATACTTTTTGTGTTAATAAGAAAATGAGCTCAGAATGACACTTATTATGAAACAGAGGGAGTATGAGTTGTATCCAAATGTGGCGTCCCTTAATCATTCTTAAAGTCAGTATTATATTTTTGGAATGCATGCGCAGTTAAACGATCCCTTCTTCTACGGCTTTTCCCTATTTCGTACAATTAGTTAAAGCTGTAATTGAACATTTATTTCATTGAATAAAAAAACGTAGACAACCTATGCCCCAATAGGCCAATATTAAATCATTAGTACTGCTGTATGATTACAAATTTGATGCAAGTCTGAATTTAAAATATCTCTAGTTTTGAATAGTCGTTAATTTCTAGAAATTGACTAAAGATTTATCACGCATTCCGAACTCTATTGGTTTGCACATCATTAGTCAAACGCAAAATTAACACCTGGCCCCAAAAATCAATCAGGACGGATGCAAAAATATGATATGGATTATTGTTTCACTCTTACTGTTAGCCTTAAGTAAGCTTACCTTTAATCTAACTCTATAGCTTACTTGACCTGTACATCATATATATACTTATATATTGTTACTCCGCACACCACAACTGAACCTTATTGAAGATGAAGCCCACACGAAAAGTCTATATTCTGATCCAATACGAAGTTTTGATGAATCATGTAATTAGGGTTTGCTTATATATATGTTGTTAGTGTTTGATGAATGGAACCAAAAGCTGCCATTGTTGCATCCAGTCTTTCCTCTTAATGAAATACAATCTAAATATTTACTTATCTTGGTGACAATCTCAAGCTTCTTCCTTTCTCATTCGGGTACCAATATGTTGTTTAAACCTTGGTGCGACGGGGTTTTATGCTGGCTGTGTCACTACCACTTTGTCTTGGTTCTAATTGGTTATTAGCAAGGTCCAAGTAAAGACCGCAGACCCATTATCTAAGCTCATGAACTAGGATTTCTTATGACTATATATATATAGGTGTAGCTATATGCCTAATGTCTGTAAACTGAAGCATCTTTAAATCTCATTTTACGAATTTAATACAATCCTCGGCTTGAACAAGGGTTGATCAGGTACAACCAACAACATCTGTTTGTGCTATCAAAAAGAAATCAGACAAGAAGAGTGGAATATGTAAAACCGAAACATTAGTAATTGCCATATGATTTTTTTGGCATATGATTGAAACATTAAAATACTAGAAATCAGACAATGTACCAACAGATCACAATCAAACTCTAATTGCCATATGATTTCTTTTGTTAAACTAATGTTTCAATTAAAATATTAGTAATTTTAGATGTTTTGCTGTAAAACTAAGTTGTAAATATTTAAACAAAGACTGGAGATATTTATATTGTGACTATAAATATTTTTATGTTAGGATTTTGATTGTTGATTTGATAAAATTTTATCTTATTGCATTTTTGGTCTAGAGAGTGTAACAATGTGATCATAAGCCATTATCTCTACTTCTGATGTAATGTGTCTTTCTTGGTTTGTTAGTAGAAGTTTTAAACCGATTTGAAATTCTTTAAGTTATACCAAAACTTTTGTCAAAAAAAAAAAAAAAAATCTTACCAAAACTAATCCCAAACGCAATGTAAACCGGTTTGGAAAATGTTGAAATATTTAAAAGTAGGCTTAAGTGAATCACAATTAGGCCCAGGCCCAGAGTAACGTGGTCGTCTCTGTGAAAAGATCAAGGCTGCACGTTGTTCTCTTCCACCACTCATCTGAGAAAAAAAAAAAAAACCAAAAATAAATAAACAAATAAAAATCAGAAACGATATATCCTTCCACACCTCTCTCTCCATCTCTCTCTCTGTCTCGCCAGATTTGAATCATCGACCTGATCTCAGATCCAAATCACAAGCCTTCGACATGTCTACCTTCAGCGGCGATGAAACAGCTCCTTTCTTCGGCTTCCTCGGCGCTGCAGCCGCACTCGTCTTCTCCTGTAATTCCCTTTTCCCTATATTCCTTATCATTCTGTTCGTGATCGTCTTCCTCGTTTCTAGGATAGACATCTGAGATTTGTATAATTGCTTGACAATCTTCAAAATTGAATCGTAAAACTACGCTTAGATATTGCAGATCGCTCGTATGATTGATCCACGAATGAGCATTTCGGTTCGATCTGCATCCATAAACAAATGAATGTGTGATTTTATGAGATATGTTTTAGCATTCGATCTTGTTAGATCCTATAAGGAGGATTATTTTATTAATTAATAAATACGTGAATATTCATTTGGAATGAAAAGGTATGGGAGCTGCTTATGGAACAGCAAAGAGTGGAGTTGGTGTGGCTTCTATGGGAGTCATGAGGCCTGAGTTGGTCATGAAGTCCATTGTCCCCGTTGTTATGGCTGGTGTGTTGGGTATTTACGGTTTGATCATTGCTGTTATCATCAGTACCGGTATTAACCCCAAGGCTAAGTCTTACTACCTCTTCGATGGATACGCTCACCTCTCCTCCGGTCTTGCTTGTGGTCTCGCTGGTCTTTCTGCTGGTATGGCCATTGGTATTGTCGGAGATGCCGGTGTCAGGTTTGTTAATTCCCTCCTCCTCGTACAACCTACAAAACTTTTACAAATGAATTGGTGTTTGACTTGTTTTTTTTTTCCAGGGCAAATGCTCAGCAGCCTAAGCTCTTTGTCGGGATGATTCTTATCCTTATCTTCGCAGAAGCGCTTGCTCTTTACGGCCTTATTGTGGGAATCATCCTCTCCTCACGAGCTGGCCAGTCTAGAGCTGAATGAGAATGTAACCCCACCACAAGATTTTCCCCCGAAGGTACTTTTATTTTCTGTGTGTGTTTTGTTGTTCTATCGTTCTTTAGCATATGTATCATCGGGAACTGGAAAAAAAAATTATTGGACACTTGGGAACTTTGTTTCGGAAGCTCTCCTATTTCTCTCTCTCTCTCGGTGGTTGCTCTCCGATGTAGGGATTTTTTTTTATTATTTGGTTCTGTAATAAAGAGAGTTCTGATGGAGCTTGGTATGTTTTTGTATTCTTGTATTGTCCTGAGGAAGTTAAATACATTTATTTGTAAAGAAGTTTGCTTTCTGAAACCATCTCGAGTCTCTGATTGCTTTTCTCTGGTGTTTTGTGTTCCATCTTTGTTGTTGTGTTTTCTTTGAAGAAGTTGTGTTTTTATCTTTGATTTGATTTATAGTTTTATACAGTGAACATTAATTCATGCTGAAAGTTTTTTGTGACAAAAGTTCTAAGAAAAAGAAGTTAAACTTGAGCCTTAGCATATCTTTTATTCCGAGATCAAAGTTTTAATTTCCTTTTCGTTTTTCCTTTACACAAAAGTATTTCTCTGTTTTGCATTATATCTCAATATACATATTTTTACTATATTATCAAATACTACAAAAGCTTAACAAATCATTTTACGTGAGTGCGATCCGATGTTTAATAGAACTATAAAAGTAATAGTTTACAATTAATATTTTCCCGATGTGTTCATGTGTTAAGACTTAAGAGACTATGACGACAATTTCCAGTAGTTGGTTAAAATGCAAGTTTTCTCGTGTGATATAAATCCTCCTAGAATTGTAACCTTTCACGGCTAATTTTTTTTTTTTTGAATGATGTAAAATTTTATTCAGTCAAAACCTTTGTACATCTAGTGCTTCTGTTTATATTCAAGAGATAAAAAAATTTACTCTAAAAAGAGCTATCAAAGGAAAAAAATCTCCTCATGGTTTTGACTCTCTAGTCACAAACCATGTGATCAAGCCCTCTTCACAGCTAATTTCTAATAACGCATAAAAGTGTTTAATTGTCTAAATATATAGTTGAAGAGATGGTAGTAGCCGTTTAATGCAGGCACACAAACCAAGACCTCGCCTTGTGGAACCTCCCTTGGACTATTTTACCTTTTGGAAGTAGAAAATCCATATTTGTTGTCTTATGAATATACTAGATGATAACCCGCGCTATGCGCGGAGTGAGTTTTTTAAAATATGTTGTATTGAAATATTACAATTAGAATGCATCTTGTTATCGAGATTTTTTTTACATTTGATTTGGGGTGGACATTCGGATACCATTTGGTTCAGTTTAGTTTGGTTCGATTCAGTTATATTTCGATTTTTTGTGAGTTCGATCCGGTTCAGATCTACGGGTTCGGTTTGGATTTGGACTCAGATAACTCATTTTATTTAAAAAAAAATAAAATTCGTATATACTTTAAATTTCTCAAAATATAAAAATAAAAAAAATATTTATAACATATAAATGTGTATAATGCAAGGTAAAATACTTAAACTTAACATAAAATTTGGTTAGCTTCAATATTCGGATAAGAAATCAATAGATATTTGAAGTATTGGTATTTTGAATATCATTTAACTATTTTAATCATGTATTTTTAACTATTTGTAAATATTTTCAAGTATTTTGGACAACTTAATAACATTTTATATATTTTTAATATTTTTTTAGATATTAAATTCTAAAAAAATTAATATATTTAAGTATATAAATCTGGTTTCGATATATTCGATATCTGAAATATTTCGTTTCGGATCATGTTCTGTTCTAAAAATATCATCTTAATAACATCTTAAAATTTTTGGTAATTTATAGACGTTTTAAAAAATTCAAAATATAACATATATGAAAAAACTATTTTTTAAAATATGTTTAAGTGATTTTTTTTTTGATAATATTAATTAAAATAAAATGTAGAGGATACAATTTTTTTTATCAAATATTTTTGATTTGTAATCATTAATTATCATATATACGTTAATCATATTAGGTAATTTCGTACCTTTTATTTAAGGAAATAAACTTACGTAGCTTTTATTTAAGGAAAGAATTTAAGACTATTAATTAATATGATAATTAGTTTAATAAAAAGTATAATATATATTTATATGGACCAACATATTTTTCTAAGGATTTCTGAGAATCATCCTAGTGATGACACGTGGCTACAAAACATGTTGTAATGTTCCGGGATTAATATATAGGGGATTATGAAAAACAATAGTCTTAGTTAAATTATTAATCTGATGGGATTTTATTATCTTAGACCATGTGATGTGATCCTCCACAATGTTAGTGATATATTTAAATTTGAATGTACTGTTACATCCCAATGTATTTTCTTGGTCAAAACATCCCAATGTATTTCTATAGTTTTTGCCACATTGTATTGTCTTAATTGCTTGGATAAGACCCTGTGGTAATTCACTAATTCCTAATAACATATATAAGGACCACCCACAATAGGTAGAAAATCCATCCGTAAGAGTTCTGATAAATTGTGTTAATCTATATGGCTTTAATATGCATTGCAAAGTTGAATTTCAATGGTTAAAACAAAAATGTGTCGAGTCATGAGTGGCTATAAAGATTTCTTTTGATTTATATCTTTACCCAATAATTCGAATACATTTTATTATATAATATTTTTTTAAATATCAAATTTATATCAAAATTCTAGATTTTTTAATCTATAAATGTAAACTAATCTTATTTCATATTTATACAGAAAATATTATTTTCATTATAATCAACTATTTCAGTGTTTTAAACATTTATTAATTAAATAGATCCCAATAATATTTTTTGACACTCAAAACTCTTGAAATTTCCCATTTAACTTCCAAAATTCCAACAATTATCAATTTTAAATAAATATTGTTAAAAGTTAAGTTATGTTTGTTTTAATTTAATTATTAATATGTAATTATTATGTTGTAGAACAGACAAAATATGAATTAAAAATTATGGAGTGTAGTGTTAAATTTTTTAAAACAAACTATTGTAGATGTCTAAAATAAAGTGGATGTTGAATGGATGAGGTGGAAGAGAAAGAAAATAATGTAGAATGTTAAAAATTGAGAGGATATTAAAAATTGAGAGGGTATTAAAAATTGAGAGGGTGTTGAAATTATTGTACATGGTCTAAAAAATTAAAGAAAACTAGAGTATGATCCGTGCACATGCGTGGGTTTTGATTTTGATTTTTTAAAACATTGATATTTATTTTTCATAATTAGTATTATATATTTTAGATGTGTCACTATATAACTAAATGTATATTGGTTATTTGGATATTTTAAGTTTCTATATATCATAATCGAACCCGAACCAAAACGGATAATATGATTATTTTTGGTTATTTGATTATTTTTAGATTATTTTTAGTTTGGCTACAAAATATATGAACCAAATTGGATAATATGGTTATTTTTGGTATAAATAACTCAAGTTTTAGATATATTATTTATTTGGATATTTTTAAGTTCTAATATATCAAAACTGAATCCACTCGAACCTAGAAGGATCGACTCAGAACTCACCATAAAACTTATAATACTCTAACCAGGCTTAATTTCAAAACTTAAAAAATCTGATACCTGAAAAAACGATTCATACATGAACGGGAATCTGAATATATTGCTATTTGTATATTACTATATTTACCCGAATAATTAAAAGGAGTAAAACTACGATTTTAGTGATATTGAATTGTTCCAATTTAAGCGTCATGTGTATTTATTTTTACATATTTATAAATAAATATCAATTTTATAAATGGTGGTATATCTTTTATTATTTAAATTTATTAAATAATTGTTTCTTATGAAATTTCTAAACATAATAATTTATATTGAGCAATTTATTTTAATCTTTCCATCCAGATTTTTAAAATATAACCCGTCTATCCGCACAAATATTTTTTTAAGTTTTCTATGGACCAAACTTTAAAATTGTTATATATACTAACTAAAACTATATATTTTATATTCTTCGACATTTATCATATTCAATTTACCAGTGAATTAAAATCATCATTCTCATGATTAAGAACATGAGAATGATGGTACTCAAACAAAAACAAACCATTACTCATTTGTCGAGTTTTTCGTTATATTTAATGTTTTACATCGTTACACTGGAGTTAAATAAAGAACTTACATGTGTTTGTCAATATTTTACAATTAAAATTAATAACAAAAAAGAAAATTGAATATTTTAAATTGATTGCATAGAATATCAAAAATATGGTAAATTAGGTGGTTATCTAGATTATATGAAATAATAGCTTTAATTTTAATTGGATAAGGAAAATATAAAAATAATTAACATTAGATTTATTAATTGATTCAGTGACAATATTATAAATATTGTGCAAGTTTAAGTATTAGTTTTAATTTGTACTTTGCTTATCTTTAGTAGTGATAAAACCACTAGCCTAAATTAGGTCTCCACATCGTTTTGCAAGAGTACTATATAAAAATTAGGTTTTCTACGTTAGCACACACAAAGAGAAATTAGGTTTTCTTTTATTTTTTCTTTTGACCAAAAAAGAAATTAGGTTTTCTATATCACTTCGTAAAAGTATTATCAAATAGACCTTCAAAAGGTCAAAAGTTTCTGATTTTAGTGCAATTATATAGTCTTGGCTGATGTCAATCATGTCATCGATGGAGTCTTATAAAACGATCAGAAAAGGCGTTGTCAAAAGACGTAGGACGGCTAATTATTTTGTATTTTTAAAGGTCAGCTTATTAATTAATTTGTTTTGGTTCTGTAATGCATTTTGTTTGTTTAGTCAAACTAATTGCGGTAGATGGTCTTTTACGTGATTATGCAGCGAATCCCTTATGCATGAAATTTTTTGTTTAGTAAATAGGGTAAAAAAACAAGAAGACAAGATTTTAGTTAGCCGGGTTGGACACGGCACATTAGAATCCATCACAACCACATGGCAATGAATCTCCAAATCACACGTCACGTAACTAAGCGCTATATATTTTCGTACGATGGCCGATGGGATATTGGGATGTACTAACCCCACTTTAAAGATTATGCAGTATATAATGTAAATGACTCATTACGAATATCATTAAATTGAGGATAACGCGAATATTTTTGAAATAGAATTGTGGTATGAAATATGAATTGAAAGAGCACTATTTACGATAGCCACAAGAGTTAGTGGTATACGTGTGGCGTCCGCGTTCAGTAAGCGGCCGTGTACCGCCCTCAACGTGTTTTTCTTTTCCTTGTTCTATTGCATATTCCAAGTGTAAGTTGCTCGAATCAAGATTCAGATGCTCTTGACCAAAAAAAAAAAAAAAGATTCAGATGCTCATGTGATCCTAAGTTGCTCGTGATAAAACAGAAAGGTATTATATTGTTGATATTTGGTGTATACTTCTAATACGCTGTATATATAATGTTTTGCGTTTGCAAAACTATTCACGTAATCTTAATATTTTATCAAAAAAAAAAAACTATTCACGTATATATATAGAAAAATACGATAGAATTACAAAAATGTCTCCACAGAGAGAGGAGGTTGAAGAGCATTGAAGTAATAAACAATTATAAGGAATGGGAAGACACTAATTAGACAGTGGGAAAATTTAAGAGCATCCATCCGCCCACTCCGATACATCAATGTCCCGTTATTTATTAGTCACCGGAAAGCATTTGCTAAAGTAAATGTAAATTAAAAAAAAAAAAAAAAAAAAAAAAAAAAAAAAAAAAAGTTAAAAAAAAAAAAAAAAAAAAAAAAAAAAGTAAATGTAAATTTGAATCATTCAGCAAATTTAATGCAACAATTAAAATTAAAAATGCCCTTTAAAAAACAAAAAACAATTAAAATTAAAAATACATTTAGGCCTCGATTGGTACAAGCTGATGAAAAAGCAGTATAAGTATGCTGTAAAAGCAGTATGCTGTAGAATCAGTATGCTGCAGAAATTGTATGCTCTTATTAAAACTTTCAATAAGATGATTAGTAGGGTAGTAGCAGTATACAATTTTAATTTTCTTTATAAAAGTTAATATATAATATATTTATTTTAAAATTATATATATATATATTAAATTATAATATATATTAATAATATATTTGTTATTAAAAATAATAATCTTAACTAATAACATAAATTAAATTAATTTTTAAATGTGAAATATTATTATTTTAAAAATGTAATCTTAAAAAAATATAAATTTATTTTGGATATAAAATAATTTCAAATATTATTAAATAAAATAAATAATATATAAATTTATTTTTGGATATAAATAATTTGAATATTATTAAACAAAATTAATAAATTATCATTATATATATCTTTTATTTTACATATTAATATATAAAAGAGATATAATTAATTTATTTTATTTACTAATTTCAAAATTATGTCTATATCGATATAATTTTATTTTAAAAAATAAAATTTACAATTAAAATATAATTTAATTATATAAATTAAATTAAATTTTAAATGTGAAATACTATTTTTTAAAAGAAAATATTTATATTGTAAATTTATTTTAGAAATCAAAATTTTATTTTCTGGATATAAAATAATTTTATGATATTATTAAATCAAATAAATGAACTAATTATATTTATTTTTTAAATTTATAAATTGTAAATGCAAAAACTTTATATGAGAGCATTTGCGAGAGAGCATTTGGAGAGCATTAATATTTAATAAATACTTTTCTAAATAATGGTAATGATAATATCTTTGAAAACAATGTAGAAATGTCACTCAGTATTCTAGATTTTGTCTATCTTTCGATCCTAGCGACAATGGTACCAAGTGTCAACAATCTAATACTCCATCCATCTGTTTTTTCATAATACACATAAATTAAGAAATTACTTAATCCCTCTGTTTCATAATAAATGTCATTCTAACCATTTTTTTTTATTACACAAAAATATCACTTTACAATTTCATGCAAATTATATTTATTTTTAGCTGAAAATAATTACAAACTGTATTAATTTTATAAATAGTTTTATTTATCTCAAATATTATTGGCCGGTGATGTATAATTAATAACAATTTACTTATATTTTCGTCATTTTCTTAATTTTTATGAAAAATATTTAAGTGACATTTATTTAAAACGGAAAGAGTATTATCTATTTTACTTATATTTAACATATCATTTTGTTAATTAATAAACTGAAACTAAAGATAATATTTGAAAAATTGTTTGACTTATGCATCGAAAAAATAAAACGACCATTATAATGAAACAAATTTTAAAAATTAGAATGACATTTAATATGAAACGGATAAAATACTAAATAACAATCAAATAAAAATTTATAGTCATTTTAAGAAAATTAATGAATATTTATATTTTGAATTGGTGATTTAATAAGAAAGAGAATCAAATGTTTTCTCAACACAAAAGGATATATCTTTTTCAAGAAAAAAACACAAAAGGATATCCATTGGACGAATACTATAGACTGCTGAAAAAAATTATTTACATGCTTCCAAACAAAGTATGGGTCCGTGGGCAGAAGGAAACTTCATAACACAACTACTCCCCCACGCAAGACCACCACGCGGCGACTCGTAGCTGAGTGGTCGTGCCAAAAGGAATCCTTGTTCTCATAAAATTGAAATCGTCTTTCTTTAAAAAAAGAAAAAAAGAAATCGTCTTTCTTTTGGTCAATTTTATTGTCTGTTTATTTTTATTTTCTCCTTTTATAATATATAATGTTTTAAAGACTTTTTAGTTTAAAAATACAAATGTTTTGACATATCTGTATAAAATTTATTCTAAAAAAAAACAGATGGATTAATTTGTTAGAAAGAGGTAGAAAAAGATATGGACCAGTAGGTACATGCACGCTACGCAGTTTGTGCAATGTGTCAGAGTGTTACCTACTCCACAAAGCAATGATCATTGGATCAACGGTCGGATCCAATCTCGTTGCGAGATCTAATTTATAAAACGCACGTTGCTTTTACCAGTTTAGATATTTTTCGTAAAAACTTTAGAGCTTTAGCAATTGTAAAAAAACTCTCAACCGAACTCTCAGTTGACTCATGAAGTTCATATCACGTTATGACATAACCGTAATAATAGTGTAGACCTGCAAATCGAAATTTATTTTCTAAATATACTTAGAAAAACATGAGTATTCACAACTGTCTTTGTCACATTGTGAATGAGAGAAACTTAAATCAACACTAGTTAATAGTTTTGTGGAAAAAACTATCATTGGGTTAATACGTAAAACAGCACCTGAATCATTGACGGAGAGACAGTCACGTAGGGAAACTAAAATCTATGATAAGATTTTTTGCAGTTTCTTTTTGGTGAAAAAAAGGTAAACCAAAAAAGATAAAAGTAGGAAAAAATCGATAATAATAAATGGGCCCCATGGGCCGAATCCAACTCGCCTCAGTCATCACCTTCTCCCAACTAAAGCTTTTCCTCCTATATAAACAATACCACTTCCCCTTCATCAAACTCACACCCTTCTCCCCTCATTTTCCGCTCTGTTTCTCTTTGCATTTTCCCATAGAAACTTCACATTCTCGTTCCCCCTTTCTCTTCATTATAAATCCAGTCCCTCTCTGCATGGTCGGGGAATAGAATCTGTTGTCTCTCAAATTCGCAAAAGAAAAAAAATCTTTTTTTTTTAAATTAAAGTTTTTCTGAAACATTCACCGTGGAGATTCTCGGATCAGGTCGGGCTGCTCGAGGTGGGTTTCACGGCGGGGACAGATACATCTTCTGCCTTCTCTTGAGGGGGTAGCCGAGGCTCCGGCCTCGGCGGTTTTCAAACCCCTTACCTTCACAAAATCTGGTAATTAAAAATCAAACCTTTTCTTAAGATCCGCTGCTGAAAAAAACAGAGCAAAACAGAGCAAAAACAGAGTGTTAAGAAAGATGCCTGCTTTAGCTTGTGTCGATAGCTACGCCTCCGACGTATTCATCCCACCGTCATCACCACCACCTTCCTCCACCACCGTCGTTGACACCTGGAACCCTTCTCTCTCCTCCTCTCTCTACCGTATCGACGGATGGGGACCGCCTTACTTCGCCGCTAACTCCTCCGGCAACATCTCCGTTCGTCCTCACGGCAACAACACTCTCCCTCACCAAGACATCGATCTGTTAAAACTCGTCAAGAAGGTAACCGATCCGAAACAAACCGGTGGTTTGGGATTACAGCTTCCGGTTATCATCCGGTTCCCTGACGTTCTACAGAACCGCCTCGAGTCTCTCCAATCCGCGTTCGATTTCGCGATACAGAGCCAAGGGTACGAGTCTCACTACCAAGGTGTTTATCCCGTGAAATGCAATCAAGACCGGTTCGTCGTGGAGGACATTGTGAGATTCGGTTCTCAATTCCGGTTTGGTTTGGAAGCTGGCTCTAAACCGGAGATCCTCCTCGCTATGAGCTGCTTGTGTAAAGGCGGCAACCCTGAGGAAGCCTTTCTCGTCTGTAACGGCTTCAAAGACGCTGAGTATGTATCTCTAGCTCTTATGGGAAGGAAGCTGGCGTTGAACACTGTGATTGTGCTTGAGCAAGAAGAAGAGCTTGATTTGGTTATAGGCCTGAGTCAGAAGATGAACGTGAGGCCTGTGATTGGGCTGAGAGCTAAGCTGAGAACCAAACACTCTGGTCACTTCGGTTCCACTTCAGGTGAGAAGGGGAAGTTCGGTTTAACTACAACTCAGATAGTTCGTGTCGTGAGGAAGCTTAGTCAGGCTCGTATGCTTGACTGTCTCCAGCTTTTGCATTTCCACATTGGCTCCCAGATTCCATCCACTTCCTTGTTATCTGATGGTGTCTCCGAAGCTGCTCAGCTTTACTGCGAGCTGGTCCGTCTCGGTGCCAACATGAAAGTTATAGACATCGGTGGTGGCTTGGGGATTGACTACGACGGGTCTAAATCCGGAGAGAGCGATCTCTCCGTTGCCTACACTCTCGAGGAGTATGCTGAAGCTGTTGTAGCCTCTGTTCGGTTTGTATGCGAGAGGAGGTCGGTGAAACATCCGGTGATATGCAGCGAAAGCGGGAGAGCGATAGTCTCTCATCACTCTGTTTTGATCTTTGAAGCTGTCTCGTCGGTTAAACCGATTGTTCATGAAGCTGATCCTGATGATATTCGGTTCTTGCTTGAATCCGAGGAAGCTTACGAGGAGCTGTACTCTGCTGTGATGCGTGGGGATCAAGAAAGGTGTTTGCTTTACGTTGAGAAGCTGAAGCAGAGATGTGTTGAAGGTTTTAAAGACGGTGTTGTGAGCGTTGAGCAGTTAGCTTCTGTTGATGGGTTATGCGAATGGGTTTTAAAGGCTATTGGCGGGTCGGATCCGGTTCAGACTTACAATATTAACCTCTCGGTTTTCACTTCGGTTCCTGACCTATGGGGGATTGAGCAGCTGTTTCCTATAGTCCCCATCCATAAGCTCGACCAAAGGCCAGGGACACGTGGCGTATTGTCGGATTTGACGTGTGACAGCGATGGGAAGATTGATAAGTTCATAGGCGGCGAGTCTAGCTTGCCGCTGCATGAGCTAGAGAGCGATGGAGGGAGGTACTTCTTGGGGATGTTTCTTGGAGGGGCTTACGAGGAGGCGCTAGGTGGAGTGCACAACTTGTTTGGTGGGCCGAGCGTTGTACGTGTCTTGCAGAGTGATGGGCCTCATGGCTTTGCTGTGACACGAGCCGTGCCTGGTCAGTCCTCTGCTGATGTTCTTCGTGGGATGCAGCATGAGCCTGAGATGATGTTTCAGACGTTGAAGCACCGAGCAGAGGAGGTTATGCATCATCATACCAAAGGTGGTGAAGAAGAAGATGATGATGATGATGAAGCTGAGTTCGGTAATGTCGCGGCTTCTCTTGACCGTTCGTTTCATAACATGCCGTATCTAGCGACCGAGGAGGTGTCTATGAGTAACTCTCTTTCAGCTGCGGTCAGTAACCTTGGCTTTTACTATTGCGATGAAGATGACTACCTCTCTGCATGAGGAAAGGTGGTTTGTTGTTTGCATTCTTGTGTTATCGTATGTTTCTTTTAATAAAGTAGTAAAATAATCACAATGATGAGATTCATCGTTGTTTAATGTTGTTTTTTTATTTTAATTTAGAGGATCCGAATGATGAAAGTACTTTTGTGAAATTCGGATCTTTGTACTATGTTATTTGATGTTTGAAATGTAACGTTCTTGTTTCATTTATTGAATATAATTGTTGGCATTATTATAAGAGTTTAGTGAAAAGATACAGAATTATGTCTCCAACGAGTGTGGCGGTGCCGCGGTGGGAGGGTTGATCCTTGTCCACTTTCTCTTATTGATTAGGATTGAAAAAATATTCTATGCTAAGGGAAGTATTCTAGAGAGTGTCAATAAAGAAAATGATTCTATACTGAAAAAAATTGTCATTTCTCATTTTGGAAATGTACTAACAATTTAGATTTATGAGAAGTTGTCGAATCATCGTTTTAATGGAATAGTCTCTTTTCTTTTGCAAAATAGAAAATTTATGTTCTAATATATAAATATACTCGAATTATTGTAGAAGAGATAGATAGTCCTATAAAATTCAAACTTGCAAGGTTATGTCGCATGGTTTGTTGTTGCATTCTAGTATTATCTTAGTTTCTTTCGATAAAGTAGTAAAATAATCATAATGATGAGATTCATCGTCGTTTAATGTTTTCAATTAGAGGATCCGAGTGATGTCCTTTTGTGAAATTCGGATCTTTGTATGTTATTTGTGATGTTTGAAATGTAACGTTCTTGTTTCAAAAAAAATAAAAAAAAAATATAATTTTATGCATAGTGCTACAAGTTCTTTTCATTATTATAGGAGTTTAATGAAAAATATTTTGTTGTCTAGTAGTCCTTGTATCAGTTACGCATCGCCGCATCTTGAAGACTTGAACGGCGACGTGGGCGGTTGTGAGTAAAGAGAGAGTGCGACAACAAACACGCATTACATATGCTGGATTCTGACATGTATGTCTTGCTACTGACTCACTTCTTTATTTATTAGGCCTTGGGAAGCGGTTGAATGAATGAGACTGATTGATTGATATGTTTGGCTCATGTTTTGTGTATTTTTGGTAGTTGCATCATTCAATTATCTTCTACTCTCGGGTCACTGCACCGCTTGTTTTGGAATATATCTCTTTTTACATTACATGGAGGTAAATTTGGACACACTAAAATAAAATAAAATGCATATTCGAGATTATGTGTTGTTTTCATATTAGTTGTCTGGTTGTTGGAAATAATGAAAAAGCATATAATTCTTCGAAAACGAAAGATTAAAATTTAAAAGGTAAAAATGTTTTATGAAAATGGTAGAGTATCTTATGGTTAATGTTTATCTACTTGTAGATGATGGCATCACTTTGTGGTCTGTGTTTGTTGATGTATGTACTACTTATATTTATCAGTTACTAAAAGAGCGAGAGAAAAAGAATGATCGTTAGCTTCCATATTACATCATTTTAACGACTTATTAAAAGCCAAATGGTTGTTTATATATGATATTAGTCTGGATTTCGATATAAAACTGTCTAGTTATAAGAAGAACAAGGCGAAATTAAACATGTATGTGAATGTGTAGGATACATTTTCTAGTCATCGTGATAGATAGAATGAAATTCATTTTTTTTAGGAAATTCATATTTGTTAGGAAATAAGAACCAGTAAACAATATTAGCATGATAAGAAATTTTTTACTTTAAAAAGATGATTCTACTTGCTTTTTTTTTGATCAACCACATGATTCTACTTACTCTCTGCTCTTTTAGTAATGTTCAACTACCCGGAGCAAAAAAAAAAAAAAAAAACTACCCGGAGCCACATTAGTCTGGCGTAGTAGTTAGATCGAACCATCATATGTTAGTTATGGATGGTAGAGAAGACAAGTATTACCTTAGATTCGAAAATATAATTGGTTATAAAGAACAATCAAGGGCATGAAGGTAGAGCTAGAGAAAAAGAAGAATATGTATACATAATACATCGTAACTTAACATGTTATCACGTTATAAGAAATGTTAAAATTTGTACATCAATGTGAATGTTCGTTTAGCACCATGTCTCTTGGAGAAGATAATTTAGCACGTTATTGTGGCTTTTACAATTGCATGCTACAAAATATCAGACTATTCCTAGATATGTAGTGCAGCTAAACGTGATAACATAGATATAACTTCAAATATAAATAGATATAAACAACCATTTGGTTATTTTGAAGTTGTATACTAATATTGTTTACTGGTTCATATTTCCTAACAACTTCAAACATAAATAAGAACCAATAAACATAAATAGGAATTTCATATTTGCAAGTTACAAAATATTCATATTTGGGGTTCGTTTAACCCCAAAAACAACATTAATATAAACATATTCGTGTAGGCTACATACAAAAGGCTCATTTATAGAATGATTAAAAGCTAATAGAATCTTCTTTTTTAATTAAAAGGCTAATAGCATCTTCTCTCTATTTATGTTTTCTTTTTGGGGTTAAGGATACAACTTCAAATTTGATTCTTAGACAAAGAAAAGTTGTTTGTGTTTGGTGGTGCTTTGTTTGTGTTGGGATAGACAAAGAAAAGTTGTATACTTTTTGTTTGTTTGTATTATCACCAATATTTTTTTTTCTTTTACATATAAGTTACAACCTTGATGATATTGTCAATATATATATTTTTTGTATATAATTTATTTACTAGGTGTAAATCAACATTCCTTCAAAACAAGGTGGTAAATTGGCAATCTCAACTATATAATATTTTTTAAACAATATTTTTTTTTTATCATCAAGCTCTATTTTCTTTGGCTAAAAGCCTAAAATTGCAAGAGTCTTTGGGTAGAATCCAATCCTATAATATCTATTGCTTTGAGTATTTATGAATTTGGGGTTGGAATCAGCATTTTTGCTGGCAAGTTGATCTTTTTCATTTCTCGACCATGGTCCTTAGTCCTTACAATACCAATTGTGCTGGGACCGGTCCAGATTCCCAAGTTGGATAATGGACCAAGTTTTCCGACCTTTTGTTCAAGATTGAATGGATATCCAATAGATTTGGAGTGTAGTGATACGCTGTGTTTTTGGACCGTTACAAGTTTATTGTCAAAAACAAGTGACAACAGAAAATCACAAAATTTTATGAGCCATGGTAGCCAAAGTAAAGACGGAACACACTTTTGTTTGTTTATTGAATAAGTTTTCATGGGACATCCATGATTCATGATGACATGTTTTAGATGAACAAATGTAAACCATGCTGAAACAAGAGTGGTCACGCTAAAACAAAACATCTTTGAAAGTAAAAATTTATTTTCTGAACCATAGCCACAGGAAAATTAAGTTTTATGGGTTGTCTTCTTGACCATAGTTGTACACAATCTCAATCTGCATCACAGTCACAAAAGAGGATCAGAACTTGTGAATAAGAAAGTGAGATAATGACATTGGAAAGTATAGAGAAGAAGAGTTACCCCAGCAGGTGGAGTGGGGTTTCTACAGAACTTGGAGCCACCAGGAGCCCATGGAACTACCAAATGACAAAAGTGGGTTAGGAAAAATGAACACTTGGTCTTCTCTAGCCTGAGAGGAACTTCGATAAAACCTAACAAACATGTCTTCCTATCAAATCTACCACGATTCATTTTATGGGTCGAGATGCATACCGATATAAGGATCAGGGTGCCGCCATTTGTCGTACTCAGCTTCACCATGAGCAATCAGTTTGTCGATTCTGTCAACATCCTCCTACAAGAACCCCACAATCAAAGGATCATTACCAAGGAACAAACAAAGACGATACACTCAATAAGCTAAAATTCGCAACCACTAGTATTGTCAACTAGTAAGAAACTGGAAGAAGGAAGAGTTATCACTAAAACTTCAATCATAAGCTAGCTAATGCATCGCAAAAGCAGAGCTCTTTCTACATTGAAAGAACAACGAACGAAACGAATATACACAAACTCTAACACAAGAAGTCACTATGCAACAGATAAACGGTGTTTGATATAATAGAAGAAAGAAACCTAAACACCGAAGTGAGTCTAGCAAAAGAGTAACCAAAACAGAACACACATTCCAACAGCAAAGTTCCCGACTTTGTCATCAAAACACACTTCCCACATCTAAAAGTCCCAAACTTTCTCATCACAACACTCTTCACATAGCTCTAACGTCACTCTCTCTACCAAATTAAACCAAATTAAATATCTCTAAGATGAGAGAAGAGAGCAATACCACATCTTGGTTGGCGTTGAACTTCTCGCGCAGATCAGAAGCCTGAAAACGGAAAACGAAGATCATCGAACAAACAATGCGAGAGAGATCAGTGAAACAAAAGATAAAAGAGTACAAAGTCCGAATCGGAGATCTGAGGAATAATTACAAAACTTACGTCTCGGTAGAAAATGTGGCGATGAACAGCCCAATTGAGAGTATCCTTAAGGGCGCGTCGATAGAGGATTCGAACCCTCTCCTTCTGCGCCGCTCGCCGCGCGAAATACGCCGCCGTTGAAACTCCGCTCATTCCTCCTCCTGCTTCCGATTGAATTCAACTCTCTCCTTCTAGATGTCACTCTTTCAACAGTGAGAAAAAACCTTCTGATCCAGTTAGAGGGATAGAGGAAAAATACTTTCAGGTGGCCCAGGGAATGGAGTTTGGCCCATAGTTAACAGGCCTAAATTAATATAAAGAAGGAAAACAAATAGAATTTGGCCCATAGTTAACAGGCCTAAATCAATATAAAGAAGGAAAAAAATCTCCGTTGCCGGGACTCGAACCCGGGTCTCTCGGGTGAGAGCCGAGTATCCTGACCAGCTAGACTACAACGGATTGGTGTTCATGTTGGAGATGTTATCATTCTATTTAAAAACTAATCTGTTCTGAGAGTTGCTTAGATTGTGAGAAACTTTTGGTTCTAGTGGATACTTTTGACTTTATAATTCGTTTTACCCATATTGTCATTAGAGTTTTTGTTTTTGTCGAGATTATATAGCACAAAGTGTCAATTTCATTTGCAAATATAAGACCATTTTTTTGGAGAAATTCTCTTAGAGAAAGCAAGCTAAACAGCACCAGTTTTGTAGGATTCAATGGTTTTATTCCCCATTTTTTCTTTGAAATATTGTGAAGTTACAGGTATGTTAAGTTCATGTGCAAGAGAACTCTAAGGATAAACAAATAGTTGGTTGATGTCCACTATTAATGATTATTGGTTGGGTTTGGGAAAGATCAGAAAGAGATATAGCACGTGATAAAGTACCTTTTCTCTTGAGATCTAGTATGTGAAAGAACACTTATGAAACTACTGACCAAAGGGTCCATGGAACTGTGGTCCTTCTATTGTAAGACTTTGTGTAGCAGTTGATATAAACTGCAACTTATAGCTAGAATATTAAAGGCGGTAAATGATAATGTCCTATTTATGTTGTGTTTAATCATGTTGTCCCCAACATGAATATTTTATGCTTTTCCAAAAGTTATTGCGTGTTGTGTTGCTTTGAAGAACAAATTATCGATGTTTTAAACTTGAAAAGTTATGATTCTTTTAACTCTTCTGGATTCTTTGTGAAGGAGAGAAGTCAGTTTACTGTTTGCACGAGACAGAAAGCTAACTGGCCATATGGTGAATATGCAAAAAATAGAACTAGATTTGTAATCAGCTTTTGTCTCTCTCTTTTCTAGTATAACATAATTGTTATGGAATTTTCAAAATATTTTTACCATTTTGCATTTGTTTTCTCAGCTTGTTTTAGCTTTTATAGATTACCAAATACTTCAAAAAGTCTACACCACTTCACATGGACCAAAATCATTCTAAGTAGTAGTGGTGGTGGTCTCACATCACTAAAAGATACATAATCTTGTTCATAGAAGAAACCTTTTAATATAGACTAAGTGCAAAACAGCTTCAAATGTTATGGAGCAAGTTGCTAGATTAAAACACTAAGGATAATGTTAAAAGTAGGTTTAGCTAGAGGTTTAGTTTTACCTAAGTCTTATCTACCACGTTACTGGCGAGTGGCAAATTTGACTTGGTCTGACTTAGTAATAGCTTCACCTGTCTCTTCAACCAACACTTTACTCTTTCTCAACTCTAGAACCTTCCTATGAAGATTTGAGTGGATCTCATTCGAGAACGTCGGGCTATCCGCTGGTCTGTATTCCGGACATAGTCGACCGGATTTAAACCGGACTCCACATGCATTACATAACGTTTTTGGACCGACTGGACCGGTTCTCCATTGAGGTGTGTTGTTTGTGCCACAATGGCTGCATCTTCTTTGAAACGCAACGGCCGTTTCTTGTTTCTTCTTCCTCCCCTGTTCTCCTGTTCTTGGCCAAACCCGGTCACCGGTTAAGCTGCTCCGAGACCGTTTGGTTCTTGGTTTAACTGGAATTGAAGATGAGAAGCTTGGTTTGGTTTTGTGGGTTTGTGTTAAGAGAAGTGAGACTTCTGGTGATGAACAATCATCCACAACACGAGATACCCATTCAAGCTCTTCCACATATTCATCCTAAGTATCAGAAAATAAATATAAAATAAAAAATCAAATAGTTCTTTTAATTACAAGGAAAAAGGCTTATAAGTTTACCGGCAAAGAAGGAAGTTGATCAAAGATGCAAGGTTGTGAACGAAAGATACAACAATCTTGTTCCTGTTCTTCTTGTGAAGAGGTAACAGAGACAAGTTCTTCTTCTTCTTGAACTTCTTCTGAGAAATCTAGAAAATACTCAACGGAGAAATCTTCAGCAGAAGAAGTTCGGCTTAGTTCCTCAGACGACACACTCACCTGATTCTTTATAGCTTCTCCCCTTAGACTTGCCTTTAGAGCTCTAGCTTCTGTCCACAGCTCCATTGACTCTTTCTTTCATACATACATACATACATATAAAATCTTTCAAGTTTCAATTATCACTTGACATATTTTTACTCTTGAACTATTACAACAACTTCAACAACTATAAACATCATAACTAAACAGGAAAAAGTAGCTACAAGCTAAACTTTGTGGTCTACAAAACCTTCTGCGCAAGCAAACTTTAGAGAAGTTATAAAGCTGAGAAGAGTAAAGAGGTATGCTCATCATAATTCTTTACCTGATAAAGACGAAGAAGAGCTGAGAGAAGGCGAAGAAACAGAGGAGTAGAGAGATATGGACAAAGTAAGAAGGCACTGAAATTAAACGATGATTCTTGAAAGGGTTAAAAGGTAAAATAAATACTTTATGTTTTGTGTTTTGTGCTTCCAATTCCTAAAGTTAAAGCTCTTTTTTTTTCTCATTTCTTTTCCCCTAACTTATACTCCCTCTGTTTCAATATACTTGAAGTTTTAGGATATACACAAATTTTAAGAAACTTGTTTATTATTTTACAAAGTATGATTAAAATATAAATTTAAAACTAGTTAACCAATTACAAAAGACATTATAGAATATCTTTGGTCACACAGTTTTTGATAAAGTAAAAAGTCACATTGAAAAATAAAAACATCATCTATTTTGAAACATCAAAACTTCTTAAAACTTCATCTATTTTGAAACGGAGGGAGTATTTTCTTAATAGTTTCTAGTTTGTGTTAAAAAAAAAGAAGTTTCTAGTTTGTGGAATATTACAAAATCTTATTTCATGAATGATCCTACATTAGTATTTTAGAATGGGAGAATCAATGCTTTACGTTTTCTTTTGTTGCCTCTTCATTTTGGTGTAAAATAATCTGTCCTTTTTTTCTTAGTTTCATCTTTTTTTTGTTATAGAAATGTTTTTTTTTTGTTATAGAAATGTTAGTTTTGGTTGCTGTTTTATTTGTTTATCTGCTCACACAAGTTATAGGATTTAGAGTTAACATATTTTGTTTATAAAAGCCATACAAAGTAATGTTTTACTTTTTATTATTGTCCATACGTCAAGATTCTTGTTTTTTTTTGTTGCCTTCATATTCTCTAGACCTAATCAATGAGTTCGCTACGTGTATGTCTGGCTTGCGCTTATCTTTCGTCAGAAATTGATAAGTCAGGTCTGTTTCACATATTATTCAATACAATTTGATTGATTTTTCTAATATCTTTTTGTTTTGTTATTATTGTGAAAGGTTTATATCATGCCTCTTGTCGATGGCTATTTAACTTCCTAGTCTTGTCAAAAGAGTTGACCATTTCTTCTTGTGAAATGCTGAAAAGTCTTACGATGGTGAATTTTGTTATTCAAAAGTACAAGTGTTATAAAAGTCACCGACTCACCGGTTATGTATACCGTCCGATCTTTCCCGAAGGTGACTCCGCTTACAATAGCCTATTAGCCTTAATACATGCATTCATTATGAAAAGAAGATCTTTTTTTTTTTTTTTTGACAGCGAACTCCATAATTCATTAAACTGGTCCGAGTGGGTTAGTCTGAGCTAAACCCGAAGGAACCAAAGTGTTTACATGGGAGAACTCAGAGACTCTCAGTCGAGCTCCTTTAGCAAGTAAATCAGCACGAGAGTTTAACTCACGATGAATAAAAGATAGAGAAAACAAAGTAAACAAAGAACGTAGATGATAAAAATCATCCAATTCTGAAGCCAAAGATGGCCAAAACTCTTCTTCTTCGATCAGTTTAACCATTTGCAGGCTATCCGATTCGAAATGCATAGATTGATGCCCCATCTGGAGAGACTTACCCATTGCCCATAGTAGAGAATGGAACTCTGCATGGAAGGGAGAGAGGACTTGGTTTCTCCCAAAGAAGCCCGATATCGAGCTTCCATCTTCCTGATCAATAACAAAACCCCCACCGAAAGTAGCCTGGTTGGTTGCCCAAGATGCATCCACTTGACATCTCGGTCTATGCAACCCCATCGTCTCCTCTCGGCGAACTGCCGTACCACGTTCCCTCGCCTTTCCTTTCTTCACGACTTCCTGTGCAACGCACCATTCATCACCCTCTTGCGTTGCCCTCTGAAGAGTATCCGGCGGCGCTATCTCTACTCCATTGAATAGCTTATCATTCCTTGCTTTCCATAGATACCATATAATCCATGGGAACTTGGCTAGTCTCTGTGTTGAGACGCCTTTTGCTGCCGCACGGAGGATAAGGAAATCAAAATTTGCAAAAAGTGATTTACACGGGAACTGTCCCGGAACTATCGGTATATCCGATAAAGCCCATGTCTGTATCGCAGGAGGACATTCGAAGAGGAGATGGTTTATGGTTTCCTCATCTCCTCCACACCTAGGGCATGCCCTCTCGTTTCCACAATGGCGTTCCACTAAACGGTTACATACCGCAACGCAACCTGTTAGACATTGCCATAGAAAGTGTTTAATTTTCCTGGGGGCTCTCAGCTTCCACACCTTATCTAATAAGGGATTGATGCTTGGCTCTAGGACCTGCTGCTCAGTACCTTCCTCTTGAGCCAGAGATGCTATATCATAGCCTGATTTGACTGTGTATAAACCTGTCTTGGTATGGACCCAGCAGAAGCCGTCGGGTTTGATATGACGACTAGGGCGTGTACCCGCGATGAGGTTTGCATCAGCCGGGTCGCACAAGTTGCGAATCAAGTCCATCTTCCACTCGCCTGTACTATGATCAATAAGCTGGTTAACATACATTTTAGGGTCCCTCCATACGCCATTATCTCTGAGCAGTCTTGGCGTTTCTGTCGGTATCCATTGGTCAAACCATACTCGTGTATTGTAGCCTGAACCAATCGTACGTCGCAGCCCCTTTTTCAGGAGTTCCCTGGCTGCTAACATGCTTCGCCACCCATACGAGGGGTTGTTTGAGCTACTTATCTCCAAAGGGTTCGTATATCTAAAGTATCTCCCCTTGAGCACCCTGGCCAGTAGGGAATCTGGATAGTGTAGCAAGCGCCATAGTTGCTTCGCAAGTAATGCGAGATTAAAATTCTTCAAATCTCTAAAACCTAAACCTCCCTTATCAGTTGGTTTGCAGATTTTATCCCAAGCCATCCAGTGAAGCCCTTTGTTGTTCGCTTTAGTACTCCACCAGAATTTAGCTATGGCACTCTTTAACTTGTTTAGAACATCTTGGGGCAGTAGGAAACAAGACATGACATATGTGGGTAGAGCTTGAGCCACTGACTTGATAAGAATCTCTTTCCCTCCCTTTGTCAGAAACTTAGCGTTCCAAGAATTGATCCGGTTATTTAAACGGTCCCTTATGAACGCAAATACCTGTCTTTTTGATCCACAGATTTTTTCTGGGAGACCCAAATAGGTTCCCATTCCACCTTCTCGCTGGATTCCGACGGTTGCTTTGATAGCCTGTTTTATTTCTGTAGGCACTTTATTCCCAAATAGGATAGAAGACTTGGTCGTGTTCAGTTGCTGTCCTGATACCAGACCATAATTATTGATGATTTTCATCAGCTCAGCACATTGCTGGATATCGGCTTTACAGAAGAAGAGGCTGTCGTCTGCAAAGAGTAGGTGGGAAACTGCTGGGCTTGCTTGTGCGATCTTTAGTCCCGTTAATCTCCCTTCTGTCTCCGCACCTTTGATCTGAGATATAAGGGCTTCTGTCAGGATGATGAATAAGAATGGTGATAACGGATCTCCTTGCCGGAGTCCTCTCGAGGGCTGGATGTCGCCCTTGGCTTCTCCATTTATTAAGACCTGATATGATACCGATGATATACACCATTTTATCCATGCTACCCATTTCCTTGAGAATCCCATCTTTATCATTAGAGCCTCTAAAAAGTTCCATTCCACTCGATCATATGCTTTGCTCATATCTGTCTTGATGGCTACATATTTTGCCTTGCATATCGGATTTGTCCTCATTGCGTGGAAGATTTCCTGCGCGACCAGTATATTGTCGGAAATTAGTCTTTTTGCCACAAAGGCCGATTGTGTCTCTGAGATTAGTTTCGGGAGAAATCTCTTCAGCCTCCCACAAAGGATTTTTGAGATGATCTTGTAGCTAACATTACATAAGCTTATCGGTCTAAATTCTGCCATCTCCTTTGGTCGGTCCGTCTTTGGTATCAAGCAAATGTTAGTCTGGTTCAGGCGGCTGTCAAAAGACTCCGAGTTGAAGAAATCCTTTACTGTGTTGATCACATCTTCTGCGACTATGCCTTCAAAAGCTTGATAAAAAGTACCTGTCATACCATCAGGTCCGGGTGCTTTCTCTGGGTTTATGTCATCTATGGCCTTTAAGATCTCAGAGTCAAGCACCGGTCTCGTAAGTGATGTATTCATGTCAGGTGATACTTGCGCGGTAATATACCGGAGTGCCTCCTCGGGATCACCCGGAGAGGAGGTGGTAAAGAGATTTTGAAAATATGTAGTCGCTACACGTTCAATACCTACTTCGTCTTCCACCCATCCGCCTGCTGGGTTCCTTAGCTTGGTGATGCGGTTCCTGCCTCTTCGTTGCTTGGTAGCTGCATGGAAAAACTTAGTATTGCGGTCACCTTCTTGTAACCAGAGCACCCTACTCTTTTGTTTCCAGTACAGCTCTTCTTCTCTATAAGCCGAGCAGAGGTTCCACTTTAGATTCAAAACTTCTTCACTTGTATAGCCGTCCTCTGTCTGAGCTTGTTCCAGCAGAGCTTTTATATCTTCAATCCTTTTCGCTGAGTTTGTCGGGTTTGCCTTTTTCCATTTTGCAATGGCCCGTCTGACATTTCGAATTTTGAAGTGCAACTCATTAGATTCCTTGCTAGACGTTATGCCCCAGCCACGTTTTATGGCATCTTCAAGTCCATCTTTACATAACCATCTCTTATCGAACTTGAAGTTCCGTTGTACCCTTACTTCTCGCGACTGGATCCTAGCCAATACTGGCCGATGATCTGAACCCCAAAGCTTAAGGTACTCCACATTTGTGTGGGAGAAGAGGTGGTGCCACTCTTCATTACCAACAGCCCTATCAAGCCTACATTGTACCTTCCCCGAGCTTCTAAAACCCACCCACGACATCGGGTTTCCTTTATATGGGAACTCGATCATGCCACAATTTGCCAACATCGTCCTAAAGGGGATAAACGAAGTTTCTTGTCGCTTCCGTCCACCCTTTTTTTCTCCGTTATTCTTTATCTCGTTGAAGTCCCCTATCATGAACCACGCTCCTGTCCTTCCTAGGCTCTTACGGGTAAGTCGTTCCCATACATATTCGCGGCACTCAATGACCGGATCACCATAAACAAATGTCAAGAATGTCTTGTGTCCCTCGATCGTCGCTTCCACATCTATCATACGCTTATCAGAATAAATAATCTTGACATCGAAACCATCCAAATAAAAAAGAGCTAGTCCACCGCTTCGACCTTCCGGTTCCACGGTGAACAATTTATTATAACCATAAGAAAGCTGTAAGTCTTGCATAAAAGAAAATGAATTTTTTGTTTCAGATAAAAAAAGAAAAGAAGGTGCAAAAAAACGATGAAGTTCCCGGAGATGCTGCTTGGTCAAGTAGGCTCCGGCCCCTTGACAGTTCCAGGAAATGATGTTCATATCTTCTTACTGGGTGGTTTCTGGGACACCACCGAACCTGAAAGAGCAGAAAGTTTCTTGCTATTAGCAGAAGGATACACCTCATATCGAGGGATCTTTTGAGGAATAGACCTTGAGGGAATGCTCGCTCCTCTGGTCTTCTTTGGAGATGCTCGTCCCCTGTGCGCGGATAGCTTCTTGGAAGCCCGAGCTCCCTTAACTTCTGGAGTGCTTGTCGGTTTCTTTTTTGCATTCTCTTTGTCAACCATCAACGTCTGTGAAACCGGTTCCGGAGCACTCCTTGACGTTGCAGCATGTTTTCTAACGTTTGCACCTAGACCACTTTTCTGGTGGTCGCTTTTCTGGTGATTGGTACCTTCTGCCTCATCCGTTTCATTCTGGATACGCATTGGAGAAAGCTGTGAAATAGCATCAATCTTTTCCTCATCAAATCCTGGTTCGTCCCCCAATAAGTCATCATTATCCATCATATCTTCGTCCATCACCACATCATCAAATTCAGAGGCAAGCCTGTCAACTTCAGCTTCGTCCTCTCTAGTCCATGCCATCTGATTTGCTTGTTCTTCATCTAGCAGTTCATCTTCCAAAGGCATATCATCCTTTGCATTATTATCTCCATCAATGGCTTGATTCTGTTCGCTCTGTACCCTCTCCTCTGTTTGTCTGGTACGCGTTCTCTGTAGGGAAGGTGATATCTCTGGTGGTTCCCTAATAGTGATGATGTTTCTGTTAATAGGGGTAGCCAAGTGTGTTCCGTCCTTCTCCTTAGACACTGGAGTGTTCTCTGGATAAGTCATAATCGCTTTGCCCTTGAGGCGTCTGCGTTTTTCATCCTCCGTCTCGTTCTTATGGACTATCAAGTGTCCACTCCTTTGGGCCCCTGTGATCGCAAGATTACTTGGATGCTCTGAAATGGTTCTTTGAGAATCTGAAGCTTCCTGTTCTATTCTTGGTGTCACAGAGCTGCTGTGATTTCTCTCTCTAGGCACAAAGACCCGATCATTTCTAGAACCTCCATTGCGATTGCTGGTGTAGGATCGTGTCTCTCTTGTTTCTCTTGGTCGCCATTCTTGACGAGAATCAGTTGATCCTCTGTTTCGGTTAGAGGTTCGTGCTAGAGTAGCAGAGTCGTGCCTCTGATCCCCACCCCTGTGATGAAGGTTATCTCTGAGATCAAAATTTCCATGGCGCCTTGAGGGAGTAGGTGGATGATGTCCATTATCCAAACGGCTCCATACCTCACGGCGAACTGGTATTTGGGATTGTTTATTCCCTCGATAAGAGTTATCTTGATAGCGTGGTTTGTTTGCTCGGTTAGGGTCCAAACCTCTTGTCTCTTTGTGTGTGCTGTAGCTCCTTATCTTGTCATGAGTTGCATTTGATTGTAGCTTACGAGGTGGAGACTTCCTGTATTGATCCAGGGAGGGTGATCTCGGCCTCTTGTTTCCGTACTGGCGTTCATGTCCATGAGCAGAAGCTGTTAACTGTAGGTGAGGTCCGGAGTTATTTGCAGCTAATCTCTGTAGGCGCTTTTGTTCCCTCTGCTCCTCTGTTAACTCTGGACAACTGTTCTCATCATGAGAAATTCTTTTACAAGTGAAGCAATACCTGTGAAGCCCCACATAGAAGAAAGTCACGTTTCCAATATCTCCATTTGGAAATCCCACTTGCCCTTCAAATTGGAGTGGCTTGTCAATGTTGACAGAAACTTGAATTCGGGCACTTGTGGCATCTATTGCCATCTTAGTTCCTAGCACTTTTGATATTGCCGTAAAAGTACCATCATTCCAAAAATGTACAGGAACACCCGTAACTTGCACCCAGAAGGGGATTGTGTTTGGGAAGTCTTCCCTTGTGAAAGGCTCCCATCTCTCGAGAGCAAAACTCCAGTAATTGAAGTGACAAGGCCTCCTGTTTAGGACTGCTTGAAGATCACGTTCATTGTCAAAATCAAACTGAAAACGTCCATTCCCTAGGTTCCTTCCTCGTACTCTTCCTTCCACGTTCCAAATCCGAGGTCGGGGCAGTTGGGAGATCAGAGCTTCAATACTTCTACCTCCATGATGTAGAACCCGTCCAATAAGGGTGAGCTTGAACCGTTCTGCCATCGCCGACATGTCACACTCTGGGATTCTGATAATCGTATTCTCCAGATCCGTATTCCCATTTGTCTGGTTGGAACTTCCCCCACGAGAAATCGTGTTATTTGGATTACTCATACTGGTATCTAAAACCTTGCAAAACAAGCACAGATCTTCTATATCCTTAGCGAGAAACTACTGCAGGAACCACACACGAGATTCGGTAGTAGGCTTCGGAACTATAACAATTTCGGAGCCACAGAGACTTAGCAATAGCTAGAGAGAAAAAGAGAACACACAGCACACGCGTTACTTGCGTCTGAAGGTTGAGAAAAAAGGCTTAGCAATAGCTAGAGAGAGAAGAAAAACGTAGATCCACTAGAAGGGAGGCAGACAAAGAGTGTTGTAGTCTCCTTTGTTCCTCGATCAGGCTTGGATCTCTATCTTTTCCGGTGGTTGACGGTGGATCGTGAAGAGACAAAAATCACCTTTTTTGTCGCCAAAACCCTAGGAGCCGCCATAATTCAATGAGAGACAATCCATATTAGTAAGTTAATTAGTTAAATCAAAAGAAGATCTTAGTAGTACAAAAACGTTCTTTGCTTTTTTCTCACTTAAAGGATTCATTGATTCATTCATAACCATGGGATATATACAAGGATGGTAACGTTCTTTTACTTTAAGAAATAGAAATAATAAAATTTTGCAATTTGTAGTGTGACAAACGAAGTTAACGCAATTGTATAGTGAACGTTCCCATGCAGTCCCGAAAGGCCATATACAAGCCAACCAAGCCGCCCAACTCTCGCTGTTCTGCTTTAATTTTTTAAAAATATATAAATTCAAACACTTAATTTTCTCAGCACAAAAACAGAACAAATAAAGTTCAACAAAAACGAAAGCAATTTACCTATCACCGCCAAATAGAAAGGAGAAGCGCGGGGTTTTTGGTAGTGATGGGAATGGGGAAGGTGCAGACAATCATTCGAATGGAGTTTCATCAAAGCACCACTATATCCAAAACAATAAATTTATTCATAGAAAAAGCAAGTTAGATACGAGAGAGAGAGAGAGAGAACTGTGAACGAGGAAGAACCCAAAATACTAACAATTAGCTATAGTAGTGCAATAGCAAATTAAATTTCAGTGTATTTTGCAAAAATCATTTTCCCAGAACAAAATTTATCCAGGAGTGAATAATAGAAATGAGGTACTTAAAATAAAAAACAGGATAAACAAGAGTAATAATCCATCAAAAACGAGTCCAAAAACAGTAACACTGAAGTGGAAGTTCTCTTATCAAAGAACTCCACATCAATGGCTACATAACGAAAAAAAAAGAAAGAAACAAATCTATAATCCTCTAAGCTCCGATGATTTCGGTTGGTTCCTCGGCCGCTGTTTCATCTGGCCTGTCTACTTTCACACCAACATCCTCTGCTGTGTAGTCACCATGAACCTAACAAGACCAAAACAAAGTTTAATGCGATTGTCTGAATGGCTAGACTAAGACAGACGTTGATTACAAAAACTAGTTACAACTCACCTCCATGAGCTTGCCGAGGTCAAACTTGGGAGCCTTGAGGATCTTGACTTTACGGATGAACACGTTCTGCAACGGGTAGATGTTCTGAGTCGCCTTCTCAATCTCTTTTCCAATGGCCTCAGGGATGAACTTAGCCACAAGCTCCTTAAGGTCACAAGACGAAGCCTCCTTCACCATAATCTCACTCATCTTCCTGCGGATCTAATCAACGAACGATCCAACAAAAGAAAAAAAAAAGCATATGTATGAACGTCAGAGACTTGTACGCATATATGTTTTTCTAAAATATATGCTAAGATGTGTTGTTATTATTATTAACCTGGCGGACTTGGCTGGATTGAGCATAACAAGTACGCTTGACCTGGTTAGCACGCCTCTTGGTGAAACCAATGCAGAACAGCCTCAAGGTGTAACTGTCAGTGGTCTTCACATCTACATGGGCTTCAATCAGTGTCTGCCACTTCTTCACCAATGACCTCAGCTTGTCAGTTGTGAAGTCCATACCCTACAAGACAAGAATGTTTCTACATTTTTATTCAAACTACTTGCAAAAGCAAAAAGCCTTGTCTTTGAAGGAACATACCCAGAACTGGGTCAAGACATTCCTGCCCTGGACATCTTCAGCTCTGAGACGGATCTTCCTGTAAGAGTGGTCCTCATCCTTGTTGAGATCAGCAAGAGACACCTCGAAAACTCTGTGTTTCAGCCCCTCAGATGCAATCTGAAATCACCCAAACCAACACTATCATATATATCACCAATACCTAGCCTTATTAATCCAACAAATGAAAACCAACCAAAAGCTAATTACTCTGAATAAAAGTAAAATGTTACCTTGGTACCCTGAGTTCTGGAAACAAGTGTCTTTCCGACATTTCTGTGAGTGAAGTTAGAGGGAGCCTTGATGTCATACCAATCCTTCTTGGAGAAAGGATCAACACTGCCCATCACCATCATATCATATTATTATCATATTAAAAAAAAGAGGTTTTTTCACTTCAATATGAAACCTAAATGTTGAATGTGGGGAAAACGTGTTACTTACATCTTCTTCTTCCCTCCTTTACGACCCTTTGAGATCCTCTTGTTCTTCCCGACAGCCATGGTTTGGTGAGCTTCAGAAGCTGCTGCTGACGAACGAGCAACAGCTGAGGAGATGAAGAAGATGAGCGGCTTCGACAATTCAGAGAGAAAGCCCTAGTTACTTTTGCATTCAGGTTTTTATATATCTTAGGGGTTTGTTGGGCCCAGATATAAACTTATAGCTACTGGATTTGATATTGAAGCCCAATGGGCCTTAAGATGAAGAAGCGGCTTCAATAACAGTGAAAGTCCTAATTTTTATATATGAGGTTTTGTGAGACTCAAAGAAAACTTTATAGCTTACTGGATTTGATCTGCAAAGTCTTTCTTCAGACTTATTCACATTTGACTGATGCAGTTTGCAAGAGTGTTAATTGGTTTAAGAGCTCCAGGCCTAGTTGTTGAATAGGAGATAAGCTTTTAGAAGCTTTTTTTTTTGCAACATTTACTTTGGAGATTTAATTAAACGGTACAAGACAAAGAAGGCAGTAACTAAAAATAGAATCAATGGTTTTAGACCAAACCAAGTTTAATCTCTCTTTTGTTATGGAAACAATCTTGAATATGGGATTCAGCTCTAAGAAGAAAAGAGTAAAAGACTGAACCAACAAACAAATCACTGCTCATCATCACTGACCACTCTGTTTGCTCTGAGATATGCAAAGACTATAGCCAGTAGAATCATAAGCATTACAATCTGCATTTTTTTTAATCAGGTAGATAATGAGGAATGATGAATACCTTAATGTATCTATTAAAACAAAGAGAGATACTGTTCAACTTACATAAAGATTGTTTGATTGTCCTTTGTCATTAACATAAGACTTTCTGAAAGGCAAAGAGACATATAGATATTATCATAAAGATTGTTTGATCTGAAACAATAAGAAGATGAGTCTGTACCTCTTATGAAGAACACCATTGTCTCTGCAGAGCTGCTGAACGTCTTCTAGTTGTTTTAGTGTCTTACTAGCATTTGGATCCTTCTTGTCAACCTTTTATGATCAAACATATTCTTCTTTTATAAGGACAGATCAGAGTTAAAAAAAAAAAGAAGAGGAAGAGATGAGATACCTTTGTTTTCAGCATGCAAGAAAAATCATAGAAGGCACCATAGACATCAGCCATTGTCTTTGTGCGATCAATCACTTTAGCAGTAAGACCTTAACAAAAAAAGAAAGTTGTTAAACAACAATTTGCTTGTAAGCTTGTTGATTATACAAAGTAAAAACATCTTACCACGCCTCAGTTTCACAACGCCTCTAAATACTTGCACATTGTTATAGCATAATGCAAGTGTTCCAATGGCCATGATCTGATCAAAAGAAACACATCCATGGCGTTTGATATCAATGCAGGTTTTGATTTTACATGAAAAAACATTAACAATAAATCTAAAACAAAGTACAGTTTTTAGATAGTTCCAAGACCTGAGGGATAGCACAGAACCGAAATATGGAAGGATCACGCAACGAAGCCATGAATTTCAGGCAATCTTCAATATGCGTCAAAGCATTAGTGACCATTTCATTCAAGCACTGCACTGAACTATTTGAGTTCTTCTCGTACTTTAAGTCCTACATTGTTAATAATAATAATAATGCACCAAAAAAAAAAGAGAAGAGCATTGTTAGAAACTAGTCAATGTGAGTAGTAACATCAGAGCTTGAGAGTGTACCTCGAGCTTGGCAGCATATTTGCCCCATATCTTGCGAGGCCAAAACATGCGGGACTTTGGTATTTCATTAATGTCCTCAAGATAATCTCTTATAATGTTTGTTTTCTGCAAAATATGACGACCAGTTTTATTTCCAAATTATTCAGAAGATATAAAAGATTTGAGGAGTAAACACATTCTACACTTGATAATACATTTGTTGTTGTACCTGAAGAAATAAACCCATTGAGTTGGAAATATGCTCCCAGTCTGGCGTCAAAACTTCTGATCCGGAAGCTAGGAAGAGTTTAGACAGACCCAAACCCACAAGTCCAGCAACATAGTGGCAGTACTCATCATAGTCATCAACAGTCTCTACCTAAAGTATCATTACAAAAAAAAAAGAGATCATTTATTCACGCTAATATAAGTAATAATAAATTTCATAGACCCAATCTTAGTTAAATCCAACACAACAGATATATTTATGTTACAAGTACAGACCTCCTGGCAGATAAACTTGGCCATTCCTGCACCCATTCTTTTAGTTATTTCCTCAATAGCCTCTTGATACCTTCATATACAAACAAAGGTATTGGTTTTATATATATATAACAATTACTAGTATGTCTCAGAAAGTTTCAACAAATCAAGAAAGTCTAAAACAAAAAAAAAAACAGAAGGGCATAGAGCAATATAGTAGAGAACTAAGTAAACTAACCCTTTTTCAAGTTCCAAAAAAGCTGCAGAAACATGGTGAAATTGGTCCATTAGAACCTTGTACTCCTTCGTACCACCTAAAGGTTGAATCCATAAGTTAAGAATATGGATGGTAAATACATAGAAAGATGGAGAGATGTAAAGAGAGTGTTCAAAAAAACTTGCATGAATAGTGCCAGTCAATATCATATATGTGGCGGTGGAAGGCTATCAGGATGGGCAGCTTTTCATCAGTTGGTATGCTAGTGTCATCCTCTGCAGTACACACAAGAATGATGAATCTCTTAACATGAACACATTGCAACTTATTTTAGAGAGACACTAACCAACAGTATCAAGAGCTCGAAGAACCAAGTAGAACACACACACCTACACCAAATACAAAAAAATGCAATTGCATAAGACGTATACTCCAAAATTATACACAGAGAGATAGAGAGTGAGAAGAAACGTACAGCGTTACGAAGCTGGGTGCCAAGTTGCTGAATAACGAGAGAGAAGCTTCGAGAGACCTTGTGGAGCATCGAGTAGCAGAAAGCCCAGTGAGGCTCAGGTGGGATCTGCTTCTCTGCTTTCTCCATCGCTCGTTTCATCTTCAGGAGCGGATATATATCATCAGGGTATCTCAGAAACGTCCCCAAGCTCCCCATTTTTTTTTCTGAAATTCGATTCAGAAACAGAGCTCCCCTGTTAATGGAATCACTGACAACCAACAATGCCTTCTTTTCTTTTCTTTTTCTTTTCTGCGACAGCACACTTTGAATTGAACCAAACACAATCAGTTTAAGAAATTGCGAAGGATGAATCCAATCCTCACCTTCGATGTGGTTCGATCTGATTCCGCCAGCGAGTAATTCTAAATTCAGGATTTTTTTCTTCAAGCTTTTGTTTATTCGTTCATCGATGAAAACAAAGGGTTCACGTTATTTTATTTATTTTTAAAAACAAATTAAGGTTAAATTACCTTTTACTACAAGATAAACGTTTATTACAAGTTAGTTAAATTTTATTACAAGTTAAGACAAAAGAGAATTAAGTAAACTTAGTGGATAACATCGATTTGATTTACTGGGCCAAAAAGCCCAAAACTGAGAAACGCTGACACGGCAAACGAACGATGACGTGGCAAAATGATTGGTTTTAGTTACGTATCCCCCCTACAGTTTAAATGTAACTACCTCTCTCTGTTTTTGCCGCGTTCGTAACTAACTAATCAAACAATTCGAAATGGCGACGAAGAAGAGATGATTCCGGGGAACGGGTGTAAGAAACTTATAGGTGTCAAATGGGTGGGTCGTCCATTGGTCGTCCACGTCCATATTTAAATAGACTTAATATGGACACACCCATTTTTTCTATGGGTTATTAATGGACAAAATATGGATGACCATTTAAAAAATGGTCTTTACGGGTTTTGGGTTTCATGGACATGGGTTGTCCAATGGACAAAAAAAATTTAGGGTTTAAAAAAAAATTGAGTTTTTCTACCAAAACCGAGAAATCGGGTTTTCTCGCCAAAATCGGGAAAATGAATTTTCTCTGTCAAAATCGTAAAATCGCACAAACTGTAAAATCGGGGTTTTCTGCGAAAATTGAGAAATTGGATTTTCCCGCCAAAACCGAGAAATCGAATTTTTCCGCCAAAACCGGAAAAATCGAGTTTTCCTGCCAAAATCGAGAAATTGAGTTTTCCGCTAAAACCGTAAAATCGGGTTTTCCCACCGAAACCGAGAAATCGAGTTTTCCCGCCAAAACAGAGAAATCGGATTTTCCGCCAAAACCGGGAAATCTAGTTTTCCCGCCAAAATCGGAAAATCGAGTTTTCTGCTAAAACCGTAAAATCGCCAAAACCGTAAAATCAAGTTTTCTTGCCAAAACTGAGAAATCGGGTTTTCCCTTCAAAACCGGAAAATCGGGTTTTCCCGCCAAAACCGTAAAATCGGGTTATCCCGCCAAAACCATAAAATCGGGGTTTCTTAGAAACTGGATATACAGAGGGTGAGGAAACTCGGGAAAATAGTAATGGCTAAGGTCTTAATTACCTCAAGAGGTCTCCGTGTTCTCTCACTTGAAACCTGGTTGCGTTGTCGCGCGGTTAGCATGGTCTCTGTCTGATGCTAACTCAGTGAAGTTCATAACTATGGTTCTTGAGTTAGCATTGAATTCAAATGGAGAAGCTGACGTTGTTGAATATATCTATCATAAATTTTAGCAGTGACTCATAACCAATAATTTTTTTTTTGTTTGGTGGTGGTTGTCTTTGTAAGCATTGACGAATCCGTGAATTTTGTTGCTTGCTTTCTTGATCAGCCGTTCTCGTTGGGATGTGAAAAGAGTTTGATGTAACGTTGGTTTTAGACTTTTGTTGTCTCTTGACGTAGAGAGTTTGGTGAATTCTCAACATGGGAATGTAAGTGTACTATCATTAATTGGGCTTACAGGCCGATATATTCCAAAGACTGGATGTGAGTTGGCCTTAAGTACTGAGCAATGCATGTTGTTATCCTTAGTAGTGTTAAGCGCAAGTACTTTTGGTGTATATAACCGATAATACGCTCTACTGTTGAAATCCCATTGAAGAGATGGTTGTTACTCTTCTGATAAAAATAATCTTTTGATTTTAAACAACATGCTATAGTTTTACTTTACCAAATGATTATAGCATGTATTAAGTTTTTTCCTTATGAAAATAATTAAACTGTAGAATGACAACAATAAGAGAGAAAAGCTTGGGGGGGACATTACAGCTCTCTTGGCCCAACAAGATCTCTCGCTTCGTATCCACCAGTAGATTCTCTCTCTCTCTCTCTTTTCAGACAAGTCCATTGTTCGTATTATTATTACCTCATCTCTGATTCTGACCCTCTCGCTGCACCATCTGTCCCAGGTCAGACAACTTTTCCTCTATTTCTATCTACCCTACTATTTTATGTTTCTTCATAAATTTACCTTCAACTTCCTATCTCTTTCCAAGACATCCAACCTCTTTGTGTTTATGTTGATGCTCGCAAGTCCCACAACCCCATATCTCCATGGAACTAACTATTTTGTCGGTTCTAGTCAGTAATGTCATTTAGCTGGTTTCCATGAAAAAATCAGCTAAAGATATTTTAGTTTTTACCAAGTTAGGATATAGAGTATATAGACTTCTGTCAAACAAGAAAGTGAATGCTAAAACTAGAAGACATTTGAAAGAAAAGGTACCTATCCACAAATACCTACAAAGTGTTCATAGGAAAAGACAAAACTCAGTGGGCAAAACGGGGCACTTATGGTGTTTACAACCAAAAAAAATAAAACAAGAAAAAGTTGTGTTTGTTATTTCTTTGGGACCCTTGTTTCTTTGATAGTTGTATGCAACTATATCGCCTCTGGAGTCTGGACTAACATAGTCCACAAATGTACTTCATCAAAAAAAAATATCTGTATATATAAAAAAGGAGATAATATAAAGACATGGAAGAAGAACCATAAATAGCTTACTTAAAAAGCAAAGTAGCAAATGCTAAAAATACCTAATATGCTGCATTAGTCTTTCAGTGACAAAAAGTCTTTTATCTTCTAAAATTCATATACGCATATGTATGAATTTAAAGTTTAAACTCTAGTTATGATATAACAATGACATAACACTAATACTAAATGAGATCATTAAATTATAAACTATTTTGGCAAGAATACATTTTACCTAATTTTATAGTTTGTGTTGGAAAGGTATGTGATAGTTTTAGAATTTATTATTTTTAACATAGATAAATTGCAATTCAAAAACCAAAATTAGAGACTAAAGTTTTTTCCTAAGTTTTGAAGAAACGACAACATCTTCGTTTTTAATACTTTTCAGCTTAAATAAAGAAAATAAAATTTCAGAATGTAATCGTATGGTGGATATTGTTTCAACTTTTAATCAATAGACAAAAAGAGATAGGATATGGGATTAGGAGAAACATGAGCACAGGGGTTTAGGTCGACCAACTAGTTGTTAAGGATAGAAACACCTTAACCAGACATTTATAACATTTTCGCTACAATTTTCTTCTCTTTACCAATGATTTGACTCCAAGAATCAACAAGCAAGTTCAAGCACCAACCAGATTATAGCTTTCTGAAGCAAGATTCTTAACAAACCAGAGTCTTTATTTGATAGCTTTTCCACTTTATTTTTCACTAAATAAGAAATAAAAAGTTTTATTTTCTTTCTTTCTTCTGTGAGAGTGAGAGAATGATATGGGTCTTTCACGTGTGGCACTAAAATGAGATGATGAATTCAAATTATATATCACTATAAGAAAAGAAAAGGCGTAAACAAAATCTTTCACATTTTATAATTTTTGGGATCATCATTTTCATTTTCATTTTAAAAAAATTTCTGTCTAAGTTTTGGCTTGTCTTCTTCAACAAAGTAGTAGTTGATATCCAGGTGATTTTCCTAATCTATCTTTATTTCTCTTTCAACTCCTTTTTTTTGGTGTTCTCTGGATTATGCTTACATCTCCATTATTGCATGCATAGTCATCACAAGATGATCAAATTTTACATCATTTTTAGTTATACTCAGCACCCTGCCCTGTTTCAATTATTTTTCTAATCTGCCATTAATTTCAGTCATTTCCTCTATTACTAAGTTCTTGTAACAAGATGAAATTTTGTAAGAATCTGTTTTGATGAATGATGAAAAACTCAGGTTTGTGTCTGATCTGAAGCTTTCAGGCTGCTGCTTCTATGACCTGATCACAGGACAAAGGACTATGGAACTCAACTGATCCAAGAAACACACTGAATTTGCTACATTTCGATGGAGAATTATCAGGAAGCTAGGTTTCTTCCCGGAAACGCAATGATCCACATGAACCCTGCAGTTTCTTACTCCGAGGAAGTAGCCGGTAGAGAAAGCACTGAAGCTAACAATGCCTCAGCCTCACAAGAGAGGCAAGTATATTCAAGATTTGGTGGAGTTTCGCAAATGCAGGACATTCAAGATTTCGGTTCTTGGAGAGATCAAGCGAGTGACAGGAGCGGTTTCCACCTAATGAGCCCTATTGCAGTCCCTACAGGAGTTCATCAGACTGGTCAGGGATTGTCCCTTAGCCTTGGTTCACAGATTCTCCCTGCTATTCATCAAATGAACCATCAGAGAATGGTGCCAAGAGAGGAGCATTGTAGAGGCAATGAGTATGCAACACAGAGCTTTCCGAATGTGGATGTTGTGAGAACAATTCCAAACTCAAAGTATCTCAAGGCAGCTCAACAGCTTCTAGATGAGGCTGTTAATGTAAAGAAATCTTTGAAGCAGTTTCAGCCTGAGGGAGATAAGAACAAAGAAAACCCTCAAGAACCGGATCAAAACCCTCAAGACTCAAGCACGAATCCTCCCGCTGAGATCTCTCAATCAGAGAGACAAGAAATGCATAACAAGTTGACAAAACTCTTGTCAATGTTGGATGAGGTAATGCCAATGTAACCTCTCATATTTTATTATACAGTAGCTACTTAGATCGTTTGATTGCTTTTGCATTTATAATAGAATATTTTTTCAAATTAATTCATCAGTTTAATATATTAAATGCAAACATTGAATTTATTATAGAAAATGTTTAGTCAAAAATAAATGTAAAAGCATGAATTAACAAGCCCATCCATAATGTTGAATCATTTGGTGTATAATCTAATCATATTGTATTTGTTGTATTTGATTTTGGTATAAGGTGGATAGAAGATATAAGCAATATTACCAGCAGATGCAGATAGTTGTATCCTCCTTCGATGTGATAGCAGGTTATGGAGCCGCTAAGCCATACACGGCACTCGCTCTTCAAACCATTTCACGCCATTTCCGAAGCCTACGAGATGCGATATCAGGACAAATCATTGTGACACGAAAATGCCTAGGGGAACAAGATGGTTCAGATGGGAAAGGAGTTGGGGTTATAAGCCGGCTTAAGTACGTTGATCAACATTTAAGACAACAAAGAGGTTTCATGCAACCTCAGGCTTGGAGGCCTCAACGTGGTCTACCTGAAAACTCTGTTTTGATTCTCCGTGCTTGGCTCTTTGAACATTTTCTTCACCCGTAAGTATCTTCTGGATCTTTTTTAAGAATATAAGCTCCCAAGAATTCTGATGGAATATAAATAATATATAAGTGATTTGCATCAATCCATAATAGCCGATTGGTTTTGAATTCGAAATCCATGAAACTTAACATATAAATTTTTGTAAATAACACTGTTACTGTTTGGAAACATGTATAGTTACCCAAAGGATTCTGACAAGATCATGCTAGCAAGACAAACAGGGTTGAGCCGGGGTCAGGTACTAAATGCTTTACTTGACGATTGTTCATAACTCTTTATAATTTTATTTGTTTATTGATTGATGTGTACGTTTGTAATAGGTCTCAAACTGGTTTATAAATGCGCGTGTGCGTTTATGGAAGCCAATGGTGGAAGAAATATATAAGGAGGAATTCACAGAGAATGATTCCAACTCGTCCTCTGAAAATACACCAAAAATGTCTGAGGTACGTCCTATTGTTGCTGATGATGAAGATCCAGCTCAAGAGTTTCCACAAGAACGGACAAAACCGGATCACGAACATGGTTATGGTGTGGACACTTCTGGCATGGTCCAGAGTGGTCATCAAATGGATGGTGGGAGGTTTATGACGGTTGAGCCTTCATATCATGTGGCTGAGATTTCAAGATTTGGTGGTGGTGGTGTGTCCTTAACTCTAGGACTTCAAAATTCTCAAGGGCGTGAAAATGTTGTAGCTATGTCTAGTGAGGCGTACAACAGCTTTCCAGGGGTTGGTATTTATGGAAATGTCATCCCTGGAGCTGAAATGGAGTATGTAAACCCTGAGAGTCGCCAGAACCGGATAAGTTCTTCACAGTTGGTACATGATTTTGTAGCTTGAAGAATAAAGCAACGGAGAGGAATAAAGAGGAGTATGTGTGTATGAGTGAATGTTATGATCATACTCAATTCTCTAGTGGAAGATTTGGTCAGAGAAAAAAATATTCAGAAATAATTGTATAAAGAAAACATTCTTTTGTGTAAGAAAATGTACAACAATCACAATCATGAGTTTTGAATTTGAACTTAGTGGACGCTTTAAAAAAAACAATTGAAAATGCTTCTTGATTTATTTCTTTAGTTGTAAATAATAATAGCTCACTAATAATGCCTTATCATCCAATAATTGCAATATTGCATGATAACCAAACCATATAATGTTGTGATAAAGTGACATGAACTTTCATTAAACTCACACTCCTATGAACAAAGACTATAATCGTTTACTAGATAAAATTTCATCAAATTCTTATGATAACTAGAACATCGTTGGAACTTATTGAAATGTTAGTCTTTAGTTATATATTTATACATCTCATAAAGTCTGGCATCTATATACAGTCAATCCATCGTATGAATCATGTGATCAGTTGGGAATAAGCTTGGAAGGAGGCCTGACAAGCTTTGGTGTAGGGCTGAACTGACCATAGTCTCTTGAATTCATCCTCAGAATTCTCTCATGTTCATGTATCCTTCTTTCCACCAACTGTCCACATATAGAACATCTTTATTTATTCATCAACGTATTATTTTAGTTACTAAAATATTCTGATGATTATTTCTCAAAAATCATTTGTTTTGATTTACAACTATTTTTATTAATTAAAATTTTAAAACGACGACTAACCTCCTGATGAATATCATCTTGGCTATAGATTAGAATGGATGGTCGGCCTACAGAAAAAAACAATGAATATATTTGTTTGTTTTTCATATCCAAGATTAGATACTCCAAATAATGCTGAGTAACACAATATATCTAAAATTAACCAGCAAGTGTTTACAAACGCACATGTGCAACACATGTAATAATTTTAGTTTCTAAAAGCTGAACAAGTAATAGGCACATGAAGTTAAGGAGAAAAGCTTCAATCAAAGGATAGATAGATAGAGAGCGAGGGAGAGGTAGGGAAAAAACCTGCGGAAGAGAAAGCAAACATTGTAGCTGAAACAAGAAGAAAGACGAAACCTAGTTTCTTCACAAATTGTAATAGATACATCTTCTTCAACTTTATCTATAAAAGAAAGCAAGTTAATGAAAGTGTTTGATGTGCTTTTAAACTATATCTTGTTGATTTAGATACGTACACCTTATCAGATAGAAACCCATGCACCTGGTTTGTCACTAACTCACTATATATAATCTCTAAGGAAATACCACCATTACAAGTTAACTCCGCTTTTAAATAAACAAAACTAACTTTTACGTACCTTTAGAGATTAGTTTGTGTGTTTCTAATAAGTCTGCATTAATTATAAAAGAATAAAAATAGCACTACAGTTTTGATTTATAAATCATCTAATTAATGAAAATATCTCATAATGCTTTCTAGGTTATAAATATTAATTGTTCATGAAAATGGTGGGATTAGAGAAAAAGTTAAAAGGTAGCCACTTTCCTGTTGTTGGCCACAATAAGTCTAAAGAAGTTAGTAGCTTGATAACTTAATATGAATGGATTCCACTTATTTTTTTTTTAGAAAAGCAACAATCATAACTCAGTTACCAAACTTTCACAAATTTGTAATGAAATAGAATCCTTGAAGATATATATGTATGTATGCAATTAAACTTAAATGGATTGCAAATTGAGCTTAGAGAAGAGAAAGTAGTTTTGGTTAAACTTTGCTCTGATGCACTGATTCGTCAGAATAAATAACTTAAATGGATAGCTGACTAATTGAGATCATACAAAGAGAACAAAGTTGTTTGAACTTTGCTTTAATGGACTCATTCGTCACTGTGTTGAATTCTCGACATATTATCTAATGGTTTTACTAAAAATATGATGTACAGATGATGTAGTGGAGGATGACAGTACTGTCACGAGTCTTAATCTCGGTTTTGTTTTGTCACAAAATATTTTATTAAGGTACTGTAAGTGCACATCCTATCAAAGGATACACACAACAAACCCATGACTAATCTCGTCAAAAACCCGAACAACTAATTTCTAATTAAGCTTGACTAGTAAGTGATAATATCATGTTTGTTAATTAACAGTAAAACTATGATCCAGAGGGAAAAGCTCAATGAACACAAATCCTCATACAAAAGAAAACTATATAAGCACGCATCACAAATCCAAATAAGTGTTTGATCCTAAAAAACCCTAATCAGGTAGGACACCTAGAGATTCAAGGAAAGATAGACAAATTGATGTGGCACAAAGACAATACGATTGAAAAACAATAGAACGATGAATGGCCTATGGATTGTTAAATTATTGACGTGTGATAGACATTAGATTCAAACATACATCCGCATTTACCATTATATAACTCGGGCTTATGTTTTCGACTTTTAAGGCTTTATAATATTTGTGGTTGCCTTATCTATTAAGATGTTGGGCCTTTCAATTAGTTAGCTTTGCTTTCATGCACATTACGATGTTTCATAGGCTTCTGAGTTTAGAAGTTAGAGTTAGATTTGAGGTTATACTAATTTTAAAGTTTAGATGAAACCTTCCAAATACTATATGATTCATCAATTAGAAGTTAGTGTTATAACACGAGTGTGAATGTTGAACCTTCGAGTTTAATTAAACCTTATCAACTTTTCCAAAACTAAGTTCTAAAGAAAATATTTCAACCCAGTATGATGATGTAAACATATGTGCTTAAAGGTTTCATTAGTTAAAGGTTTGATCAGAAAAAGGTTTCATTAGTTAAGGTTACAGTTATATAATTTTTTGCTGTAAATTTTAATTAAGCTGTATTTTTGTGATTATAGATTTTAGTGCTGCAGGATTTTGGTTTTTAAGTTTACATTCTTAAGAATTCACCTTATAAATTTTTCAAAATCACCTTATATATGTGTAACTAGACATATATATGTATTGTAAATTGGCTATAAGCATTCTTAGCGCGAATATAAGCATTATTTTAAAGGAATAAAACATATATATATACATGTGTGTAATGTAAGCCGCCTAAAAATAGTGGTATCTACATTATGATGTCACAAGATGAAGAAAACCAAAAGAAACAAAAAAAAGGGTATAGTTCTGTTTGCCAACTACTGCCCACCGTAAATTTGTGTGGCAATACATTATTTCAATATTTTATAAGCCAAGTCTCATCTTTGTCTTATTGTTTTTTCTTTTCTCGATATAACTATTACATGTTATCCACTATTTCGTCATCGATGTTTCCAACATTAGATTTGTAAAAGTAATTTTTTTTCAGTAAATATTCATATAAGTTTAACTATAAAATAGTTGCACTTGTCTGCATTTGTTTGCCAAAGTCTAGCCATCTCTTTTACAAAAAAAAAAGTCTACACATCTCCCTTTGTTCCCTTTAAACCTTTATACAAAAAGCACCGACTTCTTCCTGGTATTGGCTCATGGTCTGTTATTTCTGGAGGCTTTTTAAAAACACTGTTGACTCTGGTCCCATGGCACGGCGGTTTATTTCATATATATAAAAATATGTATGTATATAACGCAAATAATATTTTAAATTATACTATATAAGTATATGCTAAACAAATAGTCAATTACGTTGAGTTCAAATATTCTTTAACAAAATATTCGTCAAAAAAAAAATATTCTTTAACAAAATATACTCATTTACGAATATATTAATAAAAGTAACTAATTAACAAATTTGGTAAATTTTATTTTTTTGTACAAAGAATAAGGGGAATAATATTTTATATTAAAATTGATAAATAGTTAAATGTATATAATAATTAAAATTTCAGTAACGAGTATATGAATAAAATTTAATAAATAAATATGGAAAAATTTAGAACTTTGTAAAAAATAATTGTGGGGTATCTTTAACATTTAGACCAAAAAATAAAAATTATGGGGTATATTATTTTAAAATATATGTTGTTCAAACCATCCTATAATTTCAAAAGTGTTGCTGAAGTGAAGAAGTATGGATTTTTTTTTAACTTAATAACTTTTCTAGTTATTGTCTAATGAATTTTTTTCATTACTTAATAATTTCTTATCGTAAACAAAATTATAATAAATCAAATGTTTAAAAATAGCTAGACCTGGAAGCAAATGAAATATGGTAAAATATTAATATTACAAAATGCCAAAAGTTACACTCTTACTTTTTTAAGAATAAGGGATATAAAGGTTTGATTCATAAACAATACTTTGATTAATTCATTAAGAATATGACGCCTTAGACTTTGTTTATTTATTTTTTGCTTTAATATCTTTAAGCGACTTTCCAAAATTTGATTAGTCCTCTTGAATAAGCCTAAACCATTGACCACAGTGTCAATCATGACAAATTTACTTTTTGATAATCTTTGTATTTCTTTTCGTAATAATACGAACTTACGCCACATTATGGAATGTAATATAAAGATTGTTTTTTCAATATTTTTTTTTTCTTGTATTCATCAATCAAAGGTAAAACAATTTCCTTCATGATATAGGCGACTCAAATTATGATCTGGTCACCTTAAGAGCCTTTGCATTGCATGTTACGTGGGATGGGAATGCCAGAAAAAAAAACATATGACACTAGCCGACAAAGCATTACCATATAACAAAGTAACAAACTAGTCTAGAAAACGTTTCTAATCAGCTCTTTATTTTCGGGGTATTGCTAAAGCTCTTCTTTCTTTCTTTTTGTTTTTATTCTAATCAAAACATATATCTTTTAAATTAAAAGAATTTTTAAGAATATCCGGAGGCATTCATGTAAATCATTTGGTGTATGTTATCTATAATGTAGATCAAAATGAAGCTGTATGGCAAATTCTAATTTGTCTACTTGAAAAAAAGATCGGTATATAAAAATATAAAAGAAGCTCCAAAGTCCAAACTGCTAGGGCTTTAACATTAAGTAAAGAAGACTATGGAGCTTTCTTCAAATTATGCCTTTGTGAGATTAGAAGAGTAATAAAGAGTTTAATTAGGTGTAAACCAACCCACAATCCATGTTACCAAAAATGCCGCTATTATTGGAGTTCGACCCACGCGTACGTTAACGAACATCTTTCGGCTCCAATGTTTTTCTCCAACCCTCTAGATGATTTGATTCCAATTCTCAGGTTGATAAGTTATCTACGTCTGGTAATCGATTTATAGTGTTCTAGACAATACTTATCAAGTGCGGAAATGTATCGCGTGCATTAATGGTTAAGATGTCAATCAATGGAAAAAGATAAGATGGCGAGATGAAAAAATTAGTTAGGAAGTAGGCAACTCAAAGTTGATTAAGAACTCTACTTTTGCTCAGTGACTATACATAAGTCCACTAAAATGGAAACATTATAAATTATATATATAATCAAAAGAACCTTTGATCGAATTTGTTAGATGCATAGCATGGTATATTGTATGCATAAACCAATTGGTTATAATTTAAGATTTAAAAATCAGCTATGTTTGTTCAGGTAGATCTATGAGAACGAATGTTAACTAAAACCACTTAATTAGGAGATCTATACTATTAAAAGTCGCTAAATCATCATGTGTTTTAGGTCAAATACCGGCAAGTATTGTCTCCTGCACATGCCAAATTTCTCATAATTCATTACGGCGTCTTAATTATGTTTTATATTTTAATAACCGCTACCATAAAAGGTTAATAACATATTAATTATTATGAACTAATTAAATAACATATCATTGTATTTAAAATATGAATAAAATTAATGCTAAATGTCTACAACATGCGTTATTTTCCCATTTGGTTACAATTTTACCGTCGCGTTACGTTCATTAGTTGCATTCAACATTTTTATTTTTCATTCAAGTTTTTACTCATGCCGAAATGAAGATGTACCAAAAAAACACAAATTGTTAGTATAGTGTTGAGAACTTAATCATTCAATCAGTTAACTCCTTAAGATATGTTTTGGTCTTAGTTTGTTATCATTCTATCAGTTAGCTCCTTAAAATACGTTTTGGTCTTAGTTTGTTATCTTCGAATACCATAAATTTAAATCTGAGCAATTAATCACATAACTTCTCTATGTTTTAAAAGACTAGATCAAACATGAGATGTCCTTTTAATCTCTCGAGTCTCCACACATGCAACGATACTCTCAAGAAGGAATACTATATGTACTTGAAAATAGTGGTAGCAAATATGGCAATTACCAAATAGAAGACTCCTTTATAAAAGAAAATAAAAAGGTTTCTATAAATATTTCTAATATTCATGAATGAACCATCCGTGATCAATGTTATACAAAACAAACTACGCAGCATCTAAAGGTATAATACTGCCAGGAAAGAGTAGAATATGATTCCCCATTATGAGTCACGACGTAATATAACCATTATTTTGTGATGTACTGGTGTATGCTCTATTGATGATATATAAATATATCGAACTTTGAAATAAAATTCGAGTAGCATAGTTTACAAAAAAATTTGTAAACTTTGAAATAAAAAAGTCTAGTTTACAAAAAAAAACTTTGAAATAAAAAAGTCAAAAAAATCGAGATACGAAAATAAGTTGAAAGATGAGAGGTCTAAAAGAAAAGAATACACGATGCGAAAATTTCACGTATAATTATTATTATACACACATCAAAACCTCCCAAATTCACTAAAAATACGTTAAAATATATTTACAATAATTGGCAGATACGGCGTTTACGATAATCCTTTCATTTGAGTGATCTTCATACATTACACTTATTCTATGTTTTTTGTTTCTGCGCTGATTTTTAAATATCTTCTTTCACAAATTTAACACCACCAAAAATATTATATATAATCGATATAGAACATAAATCTAATCCTCAATTCATCTAAACTAGCTAGCTTCGTAGACTACAGATCTGTAGTTCTTCTATGAATACATACAAATGTATAACTTAGCGTTGATATCATGGAGATATGGACACTTTTTGTAGATTAAATACCTTTTGTGAAACTTTGAGATATTAATATTTAATAAGGTAAATGATCATGGGACTTTTTTTTAAATAAAGGTTGGCCAATTAAAAAGAGAGCATGTTTTTTTTTTTGATTGAGCATGTTAACTAAGCAAAATAATGTTTATTTCTTTTTTTTTAACAGACATGACATGTTACATGTATGATATAAAAAATGTGACGAAGACTTACAGCATAATGATTTGTACTAAGGTGTCCATCAGTCCATGCTGCATGTTTCATAACTTGAATTCAAATATGATAGTTTGACAAGTTTATACAGGACTTGCTAAAATCTTTGGAGTTACTTTAATAATGAAAGTTTGTCCCTCCGTTTCAAATTATATGTCGTTTTGGAGCAAAATTTTTGTTTCAAAATAAGTGTCGTTTTATGATTTCAATGCAAAATTTATTGACTTTTTAATCTAATCTATTTTTCTATTGGTTGAAATCTAATTAGATGTATTGGTAATGATGTTTTTATCTAGTAAATATACAAAATTAAATGTTTTATTAATCTGTGTGCCGAAGTCTAGAACGACAAATAAATTGAAACGGAGGGAGTAACTATTAACCCTCAAAGTGCGAGTGATACTAAAAGAACTTTGGCAACAGAGCCTTTATTGCAAACAACACTCATAACAATGCTTTTACTACATAGCGCCAAAAGACGGAGCAAACTACAAAAAGAAAATGAAATGGAACAATCAAACAACATAACCCATTTATACATATCTCTCTCTCATTTTCTTTGGACATATCTTGAAATCAGACAAAAAAAACCGACCCCATTTTGTAATTTCGAGGTTTTCTAGGTCCACACTTCTAATACAGTAACGCATCAGAAGATGCCATGAGGTTCTGATGCCATGAGTGGCTGGTTCATATAAAACATGTTCATATTAATCTGATTCACGAGGAAATCATCAGACTCTGGAACAGACAGAGGGTTCGAACAGATCCCGTTGGTATTGTCGAGGAAACCGATGATGTCGTTTAGAGATTCAAGCCTGTGGCTAAGTTCATCGAGCTGAGCTCTGAGAACAGAGTTCTCTGCTTCAACGGTTAAGTAGTGCTGCGTTGTGATGCTGACACTTGTCACAATCTCGTCATTCTCTTTTTTGAGCTGAATAACCTGAGCCGTTAGATCGTCAAGAAGCTTCTGTTTCTTCATCCTCGACCTCCTCGCTGATTCACGGTTCGAGAGCATTCTCTTCCGTTTCCTCTGCTCCATGAGACTCTCCTCAGGTCCTGACGACGTTTGAATCGTCGAAGAAGTTGTTCCAGACGACGACGAGTCCATTCAGCACACACACACACAAACAAACAAAGAAGTCTTTTACGAGAAGAGAGATTATATTAAAAATGGGTTTTCTTGTAAGAGAAGTCAAGAACAAGACAGGACAGGACCCAGATCGAAGACGAAAACAAAGAAGAAACAAAAGAAAAAAGTTATTTTTAAACTAGGGTTTTGATTTAATTATACGACTATATATGTAATAAAAGACGGAGAGTTTGAGAAACTATGAGACGTAGTAAAGCCAGTAAAGGAAGACAACAGAGAAAGATTGAACGAGATGGGTCCTGCGCCTGATTGTAGAGTTTAACATAAACCCAGAGAGGAAGATCTCACTGAGTATAATCGGAGACATGTGTCTCAAACACCAAGAACTGCTGATTAAGCATCAAGGTTTTGTCTATTTTTTTTTAAAAGATTATTTTCACAAGAGCTGAGATATTTTTTTTTAACACAAAAGAGCTGGATCTTTTATAATGAATCGTTTAAAGGAAAACGAAATCAAGAGAAGAAGAAGAAGGAGAGAAGGGGGAATGTGCATGGTTTAGGAGAATGAATTTATAGAAGAAATTTCAAGAAAAGCGTTTTTGAGTGTTTGTGCAACTTGACGAGAAGGTATACATGTGTTTGGATTCTATTGGAACAATTTTATTTATTTTAGTTTTGTTTTTCCTTTAGTATTTCTTTTTGGCAACTTTTCTTTTTTCTTGTTACTCTTTGACTAAAGGCTGGTAAAGAAGTATCAGCACAAGTCGGCAATATTTAGAGAAAATAATACTTTTTTTTAATAATTTAATCTTCTCTTTATTAAAAGAGAAGTTGGTAAAACTTCAACAAAAGTTCAGCAACAACAAAAAAAACTGATGAACTTGTTGTCGTACGTTAAAAACTATGCCAATATTAACATCACCAGTGATAAATACTATAATTGATTTAAGCTTTAGCTCAAATCCAAAATTATGCCGTCATATATAGCCTTTTGTTTGTTCTTGGAGTTTATAAGCCTAAATCTTATAGTATGGTATATCTTTGATATATAAGGATAGTTAGACCTCTAAACTTTCGTATCAAAGCAATTTTACACTTTAGAGTTTAATTTTATTGAAGTTTTAGGAAACCAAAAATAAACTATTGTTAACTTTTAAGATTTATTTTATAACTATCTATTTAAATTAAATCAAGTATTGATCAGACGAATCGATTTATTAGAGATTTCAAAGAGAGCATAGCTCACACAATAAACACTAGAAATAGTTAAACTTTCTTAGTTTTTTGGTTTAACAATAACTGTAATTTCTTATGAGGAAAGAAAATAAATAACAAATTACAGATTCTTTTTTCAATGAAGAATGCAGATACGAACTTTCCTTTTCTTATTCCTAAAAGTAAAAAATTAAGTTGATGAAAAAGAGATAACTTATCAATTATTTATTTATTTATTTTTACCAAAAAAAAAGATAACTTATTTATTTGTTGAATTTTTTAAGTAAACCACATACTCATGTAACGACAAAAAGAGATAAAATTAATAATATCCGTAGAATGTACTTTCATTTATTTAACATTTTGAACCCATTAAAGCCCGAATCTGTCTGGAAAATCTGTGAACCATTTATTTAAAAATTGAAATACCACCAACACTGAATAAACAAATTTGAAAAGTCATAAATAAGTTTTTAAAGAAAATATAGTAGAAACATATGCTTAGAGTAAAACAGAAAAGAACATGTGTAAGTAGGCAGCAGACGAAGAAAAAGGTGAGATGGACATGTGAGGTTGGGAAGAGAAGTCTCCAGACTCAACACAGCTGTTCCATTTTCTTATTCTCCATTTTCAAAAAACAATAACGTATGAATTATTTATTAAGTTCAAAAAAAAAAAAATTATTTATTTAGATGCTTATTGTGTTTTGAAGGATGTCAGGTTAACGTGAAATCAACTATTTTGTGTTGGAGAATAACGTTATGCTTAAAATTAGTAAAGTACTTGTACAGTATAATGATAATTATATTTCCACCGACTTAATCATACCTTTACAAAATTAGTAGAGTACTTGTAAAATTTCTAACAAAAAATTAAGTTACGATCAAACCATTACCATTACTGTACTAAAAAGAATAATAATATTTGGGGAAGTGTGTGGAAGAGATCCACTGATCTAGCCCAGTTCCCAAAAACGATGTTGCATGAATTTCACCAGACACATTCACTCTACATGCTTTTTAACAGTGAAGCTACACACCATAGATGGAGAATGAATCATGAGATCCTAAAAAATTACTAGGTTTAAACTTTGAAACAACAAGGTACCTAATAATTGAAACTTTCTATCATTGATAATGATGTCACTCCAATTTTGACAAACGTCTCTCCGAAAACCTCAAAAAGCATCTGAGCAAGTACATGTGTGTCCATTTATTACACGTTCACGGTTCACTTGATTACAATTTTGATGTACGTTTAATTGAATATTTTACTCCCAAAGTACAATTTTTTTTTTAATTTACAGTGGCTACTGAAATAGTAGTAGAACATCTCTTGGCCTTTGGAGGTAACAAATGGTCTGAAGCATTCATGTGATCTTCTGTGTTTCAATTACTTTGTGTATTTCACTATCTTTACTATGAATATCTCCAATTATTCACTTATAAAGTTTGGAGATAGAGAGCTAAATTAGTTCCAAAAAGATAGAGGGCTAAGTTAGCTGAACATCCATTGATTGATTTGGTTGATATATCTAATCTATACACCCTCCTTTCATTGTTATCACTAGAAACCAAGTTGGTTTGGCAACAATACAAGATTAGTTTTACCAAAAAAAAAACAATACAAGATTAGTTTTAGATATCTATATATATATATATATATATATATATATATATCGATGGACATGGTGCTTTCTTTAATATAAGGAAAAAGTATATGTTGGAAGAAAAATATGATCCGTAAATATCATGGAGGGTACAAATAATCTTAAGTGGAGACAACGAAAGAGAGCGGACCAAAGGAAGTAATGAAGGTAAAGGCAAAAAAGGAAACAAAAATCAAATTTGTGTTCTATCTTTTGCAATCACATGACCAAACAACAAACCCTACAATCCAAAGATACATCGCACTCAAAAATATAATTGCTGGGACTATTATGTTACATGCGGTTATTATAACACAAAAACAATCTAACGTAGATTGTCCTGTAATCTCGTCCATAAAAATCACAAATACTTAGGAAATTAGAAAAACACACAGACAAACGATGCCACAGGCAAAAAATACAAACAGTTATCACTTTAAATAAATGATCAATGTTTTTCAGATGAACATGTTTCTCATTTGAAAAACAAAAAATAAAAACAAACTTTCTCTGATCCAGCCTCTTGTTTTGTGATCTCATCTTCTTTATCTTTGCACATTTAGAACCGGAAAAACTGCAAAAATGTAACAAATTATAATTATGAATAGAAACAATAATGTGGGATGTTAAATGATACTATATGTTTGTGAATATTTTGTCCTTACCATCTTCTTCTTCTTCTTCTCAATGTATGCATGCCAGAATCTCCTTCTGGCTCATGAGAGTTTCCTGTAAAGCCTAAACCCAAAAGAAGAACCCAAATTCAGTCATTATAGCGATTAGTATGTTGACTTGTTATACCTATTCTAATTACTCTAGCTAGACTCATATATATATACAGTGACGGCCCAATCCAAACTAAAGCCCTACTCAAATTAGAAAATATGTGCCCTTTTTTGTACTAACAAAACCATACAAAATTTCAGAATTTTTTTTCCTGAGCTTTAGAAAACCCATAAAAGTTTTGGACCCTAATCCACTACTTACTTTGCTTGTATCACGGGCCGGGCCTGTATATATATTCTTTTTTTTTCAACAATATATTTTCTCTACAAGGTTAATTACTGAAACTTTAATTTAGTGGGTATGGAAAAAACATGTTTAAAAAAAATGAGCTAAGATCATCTCCATTGCTGGTTTTTAAAGGGTTTATAGCCCAGCTCTTACCAAGTTTTGATTAAAAAAATAATATAATTAATTGGGATGGTTAGAGGTACCTCTTAATTAACAACTTTTAGAGGTGAGTCCTAGAGGACGTGGCATGTTGAAATGAAGCGCTTTCTCTCTCCTTCATCTGTGAAATCAATTATTTTTCTTCCTCCTCCCATCTCGATCACTCCATCTTCTCTTAGGATTCTGATCTCGAAGATGATCTTATCAGCTCTTTGTTCTCGTGTGGCTCTGTTTAAATTAGCTGCTGGAGCTTATTCGTTGCTAGAAGGGAAGACGATTCACGCGCAGTTGACAAAAAAATGCTATTGGGATGCAGAGAAAGTGTTCACGAAATGCCTGAGAGATGCATTGTCTCGTGGAACTCCATGGTTCTGGGTTTCTTGCGGTTGGTGATGGCTTACGGTCGTTGGCTCTCTCTGTCAAAAATTCCTTTTGACCCTGTAAGTGAAGAAAGCTTTCGTCTATATCTTAGTAGCTGAGCTTGTTGTATATCGAACAAAAAAAATGTTCTTTATCAGTGTTTAGACTTGTATTATTGCTGCATGCATCATCAAGATCGTTTAGGGTCTTGCTCAGTAGCTGAGTTTGTGTATGGTTTGGGAGTTCACCAATGGACACCCAAAAAATTAAAAGTCCTTAATTTTTTAAAATTAATTAAAATAATTAAAATAAAATGCAAAAATCTCTTAAGAACCACTCTTAAGAGGTTTAGCAATGGAGATGCTCTAAATATGAGAAGATATATATATATATACACACACACTTTTAGAGAGGAAAATTTTAGGCTTTCTGATTTTTTGCAGGGCATGCCACATCAATGGACTTGTCAATGGTTGCAATTTGCTTCCCATATGCAATGTCTTCATCCATTTTCTTATTGTTTCTCTCAACACCCTGTGGAGTTAATGGGTAACTTCAGTACAAGCTTACATTAGATTACTAATTAGCTGCTTTAAAATGTACTGTTCTCCTTTAGCTTACTTTAGAAACTGAAACTGATCTTCCTTGGTCAACATGCTCGTGTTCATCTTCCGAAATAGGTGCGCACTAAGCTTCGCGGTTTATAGCCACCTGATTCCATTTTAAAATATGTTGTATTTATCAGATTCAAGAAAAATAGTTTAGTTTATTTAAATTTTAGTGCCTAACTAAGGAATATATATGTGAATTGCTAATTACCTTGAGAACCTCAGGATTATTCCATGGACCTTTGTCGGAGCGCATACAACCTCCTTTTGTCTTCACAAGTGCAAGCGCCTCCAAGAAACTCTGGTAACTCACTGTTTACAATACAAAATTTTTTTTAATGAATATTTAAGTTTCGAAACAGAACTTACAATAGTCTTTGGGAAGATGCTATACTAATGACTGAGATCAAACTACATATACCCCAGCGGATCCAACCTGTTCATATGGAAGTAATGGAACTCAAACTTAAACTTAAATCGGTCAGCGGAACTCTGTTTTATTTGACTTGTTTTTTGTTCTGCTTCCTATGTTGTTGACAACTTCTATTTGTGTTCATTCTCTGCCTTTGTCTCAGAAGTGGCTGTGTAATTTTTCTCCCAAACCATCACCATTGGCAAACCTATTAAAAGTCTCGACCTTGACAATGGCAAGCACTCTCAACGGACATGTAACCATGGCCTCAGAGCCTCAGAGAGCTTACCTGGACTCTGCCTACCGATCTCAAATTCTTCGAGGACTTAACCTTAACCACTTCTGATTCCACCAAGAAGAACGCTGTTGTAATGGGTAGGAAAACGTGGGACTCCATTCCCGCAAAGTATAAGCCGCTCTCTTGTCGCATCAACGTTTTCTTAACTCGTTCAAGCGGTGGTTTGGACATAGGCAACACAGAGAACGTTGTAACGTGCAGAAGCAAAGATTCTGCGCTAGAGTTATTAGCTGAACCTCCGTATAGTCTCTCTATCGGAAAGGTGTTTGTGATAGGAGGTGGTGAGGTCTTGAGTGAGTCGTTGAACGGGCGGAGATGTGAAGCCATCCACTTAACTGAGATTGATACGCGCATTGAATGTTATACGTTTATTCCCGCGGTTGATAGTTCTGCATGTCTGAGTCTGAGTCTGAGTCTGAGTCTGAGTCTGAGTCAGTCGGTGCTAAGTCAGTCGCTTCTCTGAGTTTTAGCAACACATTTCTTTTTCTATCTGTTTAGCCATTTTGTTAAGTATCTTCCTACAGGTATACATATATGCATGCTGATTATACTGGCCAAGGGTTTGATCAGCTCTTAGATGTAGTTAACAAGATCAAAAACAATCCTGATGATCGCCGGATAATAATGTCAGCTTGGAATCCTTCTGACCTTAAGCTGATGGAACTTCCTCCTTGCCACATGTTTGCTCAGTTTTATGTTGCAAATGGAGAGCTTTCGTGTCAAATGTATCAGCGCTCAGCTGATATCAGTCTTGGTGTACCGTTTAACATTGCTTCATACTCACTTCTTACATGCATCCTCGCTCATGTATGTGGTATGCTCATGTTTACAAGAACCATGTTAGGCCTCTACAAGAGCAACTTGAGAACCCGCCAAAACCTTTTCCTGTGAGTATATATCCACACATGATCTTTGATGAATGCATAAGCTTCCAACTGTTAGTTCATTTCAACTATATCCTTATTATATTTGGACTCTTTACAGGTTTTGAAGATAAATCCAGAGAAGAAACATATAGATTGTTTTGTCTATGATCCTCACAAAAAAAGTAGATATGAAAATGGCGGTTTAGACCAAAAACAGAGTTCTGGATTTGCTAATTAAAATTTGAATCAAAATCTTTCATGTGATGATGTTGAACCTTTGGAGTTCCTTGACATCCAAGAAGGTTTAGTTTTCTTTGTATGATAAGATTTTTAAGATAGAATTGAAATGCATCTAAACCTAATGACAAAGCCAATTGCTAAGCAGTTGGTTTATAGACAAGAGAACAGTTGATGGTGGAGATTGTTCCCACGGAAATAAGGTGTTTCTTGTATGTGACGTTTCTTTTATTTTTATTTAAACTTCGTGAGATTTTAATATTTGTTTCCATAATCCTTGACACTTATCACCATGCAGCTTAGTAAAAGTTAGTAATCAGCTTTTTATCAATAGTTTTCAAAGCACTATACGCTGAAAAGAGATCTAGAAAATATCCAAAAGGTATTTATATTTCATCCAACAAAATATCTAGAAAATTCTGGTGAGAGGAGGTTAATTGATTCGGTTAATAATACAAGATATGTTATGCTAAAGGAAAGATTCGAGTGATGTTTTGTATATGCACCAAAAAAAAAATGTTTTGTATATGCATGTTGCATGGCAGCTAATGAATGGTTCGTGCTAACCCTAAAATAGACAATACGTTTCATATGGCACATATTCTGCTTCCTCAATTTTTTTTTTTTTTGTTTAACCTGGGGGTATCCCAGGCCCAGAAGGCCCAGACTAATCCCCAAGGGGAAGGAATGCCCACGGATAGACGCCCCTCCCAGTTTTTCAAATGGGCCGAAAGCATGGTCCATATCCGTGTGGGTGACAAGAGCGTTGCAAGGTAGTTCCATCCGGCGTGGATCGAACCCCCTACCTGGGTGCAGGCGGGGACCCGTCCTAACCATTGGGCTACAACGTCTTGTCTGCTTCCTCAATTTTGACATGTCGTGTATGATTTATTTTTTTTTTTTTTTTGGACAACACATGTCGTGTATGATATATATGCATATATCTCTTGAATTATTGGATACCTTTTTTACATTTTTATCATTATATAATTTATATGATGACTAGAAAATAGAAATTCACATTCTAACTGAATTTTTTTGTATAAGATATATATATATATATATATATATATATATACATACATATTTATATATATTTTGTAAAGAAAAAATATCTTTACAAACTAGACTAAGTTCAAATGGTGTCTATTACTATACCTCACGGTGTATGTAATATAAAATAAGATAATAAACCAAAATTCATGCTACTTTTCTATAATAGAGTGAAAGGAAATTATAATAATCTACTAATCACATGCGTTAAACGTATAAAAGTAGAGTAAACAAACTAATAATTTTCTATATTATAAAATTTAATTGGTTCCTTACAGGCTCCTGTCGATCTCACGTGTATTGGTCATTCTCATTAGATACTGTAGGTATGCATCGATCTTTTCTTATCCGATCGAGCATATCTTGTCTCTTGCACCTTTCCAGATATTGGTTCCTATACGTCAGATACTTTCTGACGTAGTTTCTCAAAGGAAATCATATTTTTTATTTATATTATCAATCTTAAAACAATAATTAGAATTTTATATCGTTGAGTGCGTTAGCTTTATAAAATTTTATAGGATGGTATTATGTTTTCCAGTGTTAAAAGTTAGTGAAATAATATAAAAACAATCACTAAAATTAATAACAAAGAAGTCGTGAAGAAAAGTTGTTTTTATAACAATTAATAATAGAAAATAGGATAAAACAATTGATAATAGAAAGAAGTATTTTTCTTTGTTTCTCGCTCAGTAAAAACCAAAAAAAAAAATCCGTGTATAAATCAGTATTCTTCAGAATTTACCAATTTTGTCGCCGGACATGCATGTTTGGAATTAAGTGTTACGTAATTCATATGTTAGCATAAACCTCAAGCATATATATCCGATATACCTAATAAAACTGAGACCAAGATAAGATACACTTGTGTTGGGCATATGTGGTTGAGGTTTATGCTAACAAATAATTAAGTGTTTGCTTCTTTAATAGCTAGTTCAAGTATCAAAGAATCAATACTCGTGTTGGCTTGTCAATAGCAAATATGCTATTGTTGCATGGAGATAATAAGTTATGGGATTTTTGAAAATTCCCAATGAGACCAAGATCGATGACGTGAGAACATATATAATACCAACAATTCCCTCCATAATGTATTTTATTCCCTTTATACACAACCCTAATCCCTAAATAACGGTATCCAGCATTTAGAAACATCGTTTATGTGCTTTTCTATTTACTTTATATCTGTTCTCTCTCGATTAAGAACCAACTAGTACAACGAATATTCGTTTATCGACTAGTGTAAACTAACCACATTCGCTGTATCACATAAAAATCTAAACTCGAGGCGTGTTAATAGCGTGTACTCGAGATTCAGCCCTTGTGATCAGTAGTTAACGTTCCACCGTCATTGTCAGTATATGCCCACATCGATCCTCGGCCTGTGCATTCCACATTCTTCAGACGAAGTCGTTGTAAAATTCGAAAGACGTGTCTATGTAGAGAGTTTCCTTCTTCCAAAAGCTCATTTATTGAAAAACTGAGAAAGCTCAACCATATCAAAAATGATCCAATAAGTCAAGAACAATATTTGAGATTTAAAATAACATTTACCTTAACATAGTTAATTTCTTAAAAATTGAGCTGGCATATGTTTTCTTTAATTTCTTTACATGGATCATAGTGTATTTCTTTCTTTATTTTTGTCGTGACTTTTTTAGGGGTATCATACATGGGCGGAGGCAGAACTTTTTTTTGTAGGGAGTAAGTAAAATTGTTCTATGAATTATGAGTATATTTGCTAAAACAATGGGGCATTTTGAGCTTATTCAATATTTTTCATTAAAACTTTGAAAAGTTATTGGGGTCAGATGCTCTATCTGATAGAATATGTTCCGCCACTGGTATCACAGATTGAGTGTTTTATCACACATTCGTTCATAATTGTTAGTTTATATTTTATTAACTCAAATAAAATAAATATTTTAAATCAAACAATAAACTATTAATATATGTCAAAGTTTTTTTTATCAAAATAGATATTTATTATTGTGTTAAAATTTAAAATATTTTAGAAAATATCTTTACACAATTTTTTGCTTGATTAATATTTAATTTTAAATTATTTTATATCTTCATTTTTTTTATCTTGTGTAATAGAAAATATTATTTTTAGATAACAAAACAATCTATATAATAGTTAACTCTTTAAAAATATATATATATATATGTTTTTGTTTTGACAATTTTATCATGTTAAATTATAATCAATTATCTAATATAACATATAAATTTAATATTATTGATATAAAATTCTTTTTTAATTATATATAAAATTCACTAAAAGTGCGAATAACATTAACCAGTTTAAGAATTTAAGTTTTAACATGAGAGTTCGAATGCAAAAAAAAATATTATTTCTCTTAATTTAATTCATATCAATTAAAAAGTAAAGGTAAGATCCGATATCATTTGTATTATTTACTTAAATAACGCTAAAGGTTTACAAGCGTTAAGACTTAAGATACATAGGTTTACTAAGGCAAAGCTACAAGATTATGAAATGTTTTGAAACAGAGCATATCCAAGTTTATAACCAAAAGAAAGAAAGCATTCAGAATCAAAGAGGAGCTAGATTATCAAGTGTTCTTCATCCTTCTGAATCCTCTTTTGCCTCGCGATGAAGGCTTCAATCTTTGTCCTAAACTGTTCGTTGCTCATTCTATCTTCTGCTTTCTTAGCTCTCACCACTACTTTCTTGTCCGAATCACAAATCCTCAGATGCTTCTCCGACGCATTCCTCTTCATGATTCTCCCACCACTTGTACTCTCGAGCGGGTGAACCACCTCAAACGCTTTCTGCGTTTGGCTTCTCTCGAAACTAACCCTTTTCACTCCACTCGGCTTCTTAGGCTGTTCTATTTTCGTGTTCTCATAAACTTCGGACCTCTTCTTCTCACTCTCGTGAAGAAACTCTTGGTAAAGATCGTTGCTTACAGCTTCTGTTGTCTTTGAGACAGGCTCGTGAGCTGAGTTGTATCGTCTAGATATCGCAAAAAGAGTAATTACAATTGCGTTCCCGATGAAGAAAACGAATCTCTGGCTAACGAGAAACTCTGCTGCTTCCCTGAAAATGTCAGTGGAGAGTCTCACTGAAGGGAAAGAGAGTTTGGAGATCAAGATTAGAAGAAGAATCAGTTCGATGAGTCTGAATAAACTTTTGAATGATCTTATTGTTTGGAAGTTCAAGATTCCTCTCGGTTTCTTCATCTTTAAGTGTTGAAACTGAACTGAGTCCATTATGATATTTTTTCAGTACTACAAAACAGAAAGAAAAAAACAAGGAAAGTTCTTTTTTTGTATCAAAGGGAATGTATGTGTGTAGTTAATAATTTAAGGTCGCTAGAAAGAAGTGATAGTTTCAGAAAAGAAGTGAGACGCAGAGACCTTTTCTACCAAGAAATGAAACAGAGGAAGAAGAACAATAGTCATGGTGAACAATGACAAACAGAGAAGAAGAAAAACTGAGGAATCTTTGTTGAAAATCTCTGTTTTTATATGTTTTCTTCTTCTTCTTAGGTTTGTTGTATCTTGTTGGTTTTGTGTTGGTTTCATTCTTATTTATAGACCATGGAATAATTATTTTCAATATTTTTTAATTGCACATTATTTCATAGACTACTCAATAATAATTATTGCTTGTGACAAAAAAAAACTCAATAATAATTATTGCAATAACTTTTTCTGAAAAAAAACATGGAAATAAATTGCACATTTTTTCTTATCTTAAATTGTGACCATCATAATAGTTTTTTAATGGTTTTTTATTTATCCACAACATTATTCCCAGTGCTCCCAAAAGTTGTTCTTGCTATTTTGTTCATCGCCCATGAGGCCATGACTAATCACATCTTCTTCTTATTCCCTGCTCTGCTTTGATCATTTATTCGATTTTCTTCAGACATACGATTACTTTTGGTTATTCACTTTTATATAAGATGTGAACTTTATTTTCTTCTAATTCCAAACACTTGAATGAATATGTAGGCAATCAATCTTTTAAGTTTTCTTATAAATATACAATATATCTATGTCTAATTACATCCACATGCAAGTGTAAACTATAATAATTGTTTTTAGTTAGTTAAGAAATGTTATCTTCACTGGTCTTCTAATTTTTAAGTGTTCAAATGATCAATATGATTGCTGATATTTGACTTAGTTAATAAAACGCAAAACACAAACAATATAGGGAAATTAAAGAAACCATGAGTTTTATATTTATGAGTCTTCGGTTCTAGTTAGTTTCTTACCCAACAGTAACTTATATAGTTAGGGAGGTTATTTCGGTTGATTATATTGAGAAGCTTTATTAAAGTTTAGTCGATAAGAAAAGCAAATTAACAGTGATAACCTTTTCCTGTTTTTTTTTTCATTTTGCTACTCTTAAAAGATAAAATATAAAGAAGCTGAAAAGCCATTATGTCTTGAATGCAAGGAGCTCTTTTTTTGTTAAGTGTTGTTCTGAAATGTTTAGCTGTTTCAATGTATAGTCTAAAGTGATAATAAAACTTGAATTGATGGTCTAATGCAATTTTAACTCTTTAAAGGTAAAACTAAAAGATAATTTAAAGCCCTTTTTCTTGTTTTTTTTTTCTGCTAAACAGCCCTTTTTTCTTGTTTCTGATTAAAAAAAGTTAAAAATAATAATTAAGTAACACCTTCACCAAAATATTTATTAAAAAAAGACATTAAATTCTGTATACAAAATTTTCAAAATTATATGCAAGGGTTAGTAAAAGAATCAAATAAACAAAATATACTGGATTTAAAGAGAATAACCTTCATGAGTTTATATTTAATATACTGACATCAAATAACCAAAACTCATCACAGACCAGAAAAGGTTAATATCCCACAAAAATTTATTAAAAACATTAGGATATACATTCCACATATTATGCAGATTTAATGCCACAATATATATGATTATCTTCTAGCAGAAAGTCCATTTGGCAATACATATGGAACACTTAATGATAGTGATTTCCTTCTTCACTAAGACATGCTCAACATTTTACCCTTTTCGTCTCTCTTTAATAATTTATGAACTTTAAATTTGCTTTTCCATAACATGAAAGACCCCATCTTCTAAAATCAATGCAATCAATATCTCCTTTTTAGAGTTTTTGACTCAACTATATGAACTTTTTGTGGCTGCTGGTTAAGTTGATAAAACTCTCTAATTTCATTAGATTATCCATTTGTTTTGTATAATTTGTATCATCCAAAGCCAAAATGGTCTCTTCTCTTCTCTTCTTTTCTTTTAAAGATTTTTGGCGTTTAATACAAATTTCAAAGTGAAAAGGTGGAGAAAGTCATATAACTCATGGTCCCTTGTAAAGAAAGAAAAAGAAAAGTCACATACTTATGGTCCTGGCTAAGTAGCTTTTATTTGATTCTGCAGTATATGGTTCTAGTGACACATTATCTACACATTAGTGGCCTAATTCACTGCTGAATTAATTTCTTGTAATGTAGCATGACGTATGTTTCACGATATGACGTCATAAAGTTCACTTGTATTATTTATTTATAACGAACAGAGAAAACATCAGAGAAAACATCGTAGCCATCAAATTTATTTATAACGAACAGAGAAAACATCGTAGCCATCATATTATTAGAACTAAAGAGAGTAAACGACGCCAATTAGGACCGACCGTTTTGGTTGCATGACATGAGCCTCTGACATAGCTGAATCAGAATCAAACTTAACCGGATATCTACCAATGCAATGTTCCCATTGAATATTTGTATAAGCCTTGACATTGTGCGTAGAGCCACCCTAACCGCACTATTACACTTAAACCCTGACCCTAAATCAATCTGCCAAGCTTTATTTCCTTTTTCATCCTTCCCTTTGCCTCTATGTACAATATTGAGCTAAACGAAGTATTATCAAATCTATGTATCGTTGATTGCCTCCACATCTATTGGTGCTAGGCCTAGGTTCTTCTCTGGCACATCGATCATTTTATCTTTCAGATGTTTCTTGACGATGATAGGTAACGAAAAAAAAAGAAGTTTCTCAATTAAAGGAAGAACCAAAGGACCTAATGTTGCTATGTTTTTCTTATCCGGTCTCCCAGCAACACCGGTTATGTCCTTGGACAAACTCACTCCGTTTTACCGCTCTCATGGTCTACTTGTTGCACACATGGAAAAGACTGTTATCTCATATGTGCCAAATGCGTAGCCAGGAAAGATTATTTTATGAATACAGAAATTGTTAAAATATTACTTATTTAGATTGCTGTTTGATGCTCTTTGTACATTTTAAAAATCTGTGATCTCCATGTTCTGTCTAAGGGTTTTGGTGGAGTACCGTAACAAAGACGCTAATCATGTGTAATGGGCTAATATGCCTTGAAAGAACCTTACGTACCTGGTTTAAGGGGTTATGTGAAAAGTCATTACCCCTTGGGACCTGTATGGACTGCATCACGAAAACCTGCTAGTGCTCCTTCAAAAGGTCCACCTGGTGCTCCTGCTCCTCCCCCTTCACCGCTCTTCAGTTCAGAATCTTCAAAGCCATCATCATCTTCAAACCCGAAACAAGGTATGTCTGCTGTTTTCCAGTAGCTCAGCAACGGTTCTGTGACCTCAGGTAATTTTGAAGTTGTGTATATCTTCATATATCTGGTACGGTATCTGTTTGGAATGTGAATCACAAGTAGCTTTTTATTCGTTTGGTTTCCAGGTCTTATATGGCAGAGATGAGAAGACAAAGAACCCTGCTGATGGATCAGGAGCAGCGAGTGCCATTGAGAAGGAAACTCATACCAGTAAACCAGCTTTTACCAAAAACTGGACCACCGAAACTGGAACTTCAAATGGGTCGCTAATGGGCTTCCTAACAAATATGATGCAAATTCTATACCATGGTAAAAACACTCTAATATGATTGTTGGCTTCTCAGTCTTATGACTCTAACTATTGTCCTTACTCATGTTTGGCTGATCTAGGGCTCAGCTCCCACAGTTTCTGTGGACAACACAACTGGATGCCAGTTAAACTAAGCAAAGACTCATTAGAGACAGCTATAACAACAGCCAAGTCGAGTGAGATCAATGTAATGGTGCCTGGTTCTTCCCCTGGTGGAGATTGGGTATGGTTTTCCTCTCCCTATCCATGAACACTATTTTTGTTTCCTCCTGATCTTCAATTTTTTTAAACTACTTCTAGAGTCTAGTTACAAAATTCAGAAGTCATTGATTACAAGCTTACTGTAACCAAGCGACTGAGTGAGGAGGGAATTATTCTTAGAATGTTTTTATCACAACATTGTAGGTGGAACATGCACCGCCTCAACAGTACAACCATGTGTTTACCGAAGGGAAGTTCGAGACAACACCGAGGTCTCGCATTCAGGTGCCTAAGCTAAGGAGAATCTCTGGTCAGTCTGGGGTTTGCTTGAACATCAAGTCTACTTTTAACTTGGCTGATTCAGGTTATAATATAAGGGGGGTGTATTGAACCAAGGGTTTTAAAAGCTTTTAGGGTGTTTTAATTTTAATGGGATTTAGGTGAGTTTTGAAATTCTTTGGGTGATTTTGATGAAATAAAGAAAATACAAATAAAATCTTTTAGGTGATTTGATAAGATATTTTGTATAGATTTTAAAGTTGTTTAGGTGATTTGATACAAATAAATACTAGTTTTGGTCAATATATTTTTCTTCTTACGTTTTTTGTGTGGTTATTTTTTTCTTGCAGTCACCATGTTCTAGACGAGGCTGAAAGATCAATACATGCATGATGCCTTATGTGTACTCTCCCAAACAATGAACGACAGTAGGGTCTTGGTCGGAGGTGGATGGCCAGAGATGGTGATGGCGAAGGAAGTAGATGAGCTTGCAAGAAAAATTGCTGGCAAAAAAATCCATGCCATTGAAGCTTTCTCATGGGCTCTTGTGGCTATAACGACGACAATCAAGATCTCACGTGGAGGGTTTTTGCAAATACCTTATTATGTGGAGGTTTACGTTTTCTTCTTGAAGTGTCAAGTTCCCTTATGGGAACAGCACTACCATCAACGAGTAGTCAGCACTTCCATAAGGATGAATAAAGTAAAAGAAAGCATATGCCATTTTGACTAATCAACAATCAATAATCCCTAATGAAAAAACAAAAACAGTAACTAAATAAAACAACGTAATAAGCTATGATACCATGTTGGGTTCATAGACAACATTCATAAAGAAACAGCTTAGAAATAAAACAAAGTAAAGTAAAATGATACTGCATCAAGATCACATATTTAAAGCATCTGCCCACATAGTTTCTGCTATATTAGCTCTCCAATTATTAGCATTCACTCTTTGTTGTTCCTGAGTACCATGGAAAACTTCATCATCGTTTTCTTCTTCACCTCTTTCTTCATCATGTTGTTGAACAATAGTTTCTTCAGGAAATATATCCGAACGACATTCTTTACGAAGATAGTTATGTAAAACAACACATGCCAGTACTAACTCTGCTTGCGTCCTATATGGAAATGGTGGTGCACATTTAAAGATGAGAAATCTGGATTTGAAGATACCAAAAATCCTCTCTATTACATTTCGCAAAGATGAGTGGCGATGATTGAATAGCTCATTTTGATTTGCAGGATCTTTTCCTTGTCCCCTAAAGTCTTGGAGATGGTAGCGAGTACTTCGAAATGGAGCTAGAAAATTACGCCGATTAGCATATCCACAGTCGACCAAATAAAATTTTCCTGAAATTTTACAACATATACAAATAAATTATTAAAAATACATAAAATAACATCACTGTTTTAATCGTAAAAAAATGTACCTTCGGGAACTTGTAATTTGTTAGTGCTTCTTGTTAAAGCATCTTGTAATACTTTTGAATCATGAGCTGAGCCTTCCCATCCACTTAGAACATATATAAATTCCAAATCAAAATTACATGCTGCTAAAACATTTTGCGAGAGTTGTCCTTTTCTGTTACGATAACTAGTTGTATCCTTTCCAGTTATCATCGCAAGAATATGTGTACCATCAAGAGCTCCGACACAATCCTAAAAATATAAAATTAATGTTAAAATTTAGTTATATTTGAAACTATAAAAGAGAGTTACATACCTTAAAATAAGGATAAAATCGGGTACAATCTCTTATCTTCGGTGGAACCGCAGTATCGGGTTTCGCCATGTAGTTTGGAGCAAGTGCGTTTAATACTCTGAGAATAGTATTAAAACTTGTACTTATTGAAAAACGTGACCTCTTGAATCTATCTTGCGCTTGAATATACCTTGAATTTTGACCAACAATAAACAAAAACGTTGCCAGCATTTCTTCAACTGAAACATGTCTTGTATCTTTTAATCCCATCCGTTCTCTAATAATCGAGCATAACTTCAGAAAGACATCAGGATACATACGGTATAAATGTCGAAAATGATCAGGATCTTCAACCAACGCTTGTTGTATGTATTCATGTCCAAGTCTGGTAATTGATCTCCTTATTGGGTATTGTATTTGCAAAGTTTGCAAAGCCAAATACCGGATCTTCGTAATGACTGACAAAACCAATAACAATATGTCAACATCTGTCGCAGAATCTGCCACCTTCTTCCTTCTTTTGCTTGCTGATATCTCTTCGGTTTCATGTACAACACGATTCATTGAATCAGCCTACAGAAAAAAAATCATTAAAATATATAACTGTAATCTAGAAAATATGATATTAAATTCACAAACTCACCAGCCGAGAGAACCTTTGACTAAAGTGATAGAGGAGAAAGAAATAAATTAGTCAAAGATACTTAATCCTCACAATAGCCGCCAAAACTTACCGCCCGAATTTACCGCCATAATTTACCGCCAATATATCAGTTACACAAGCCATTCATGTGATTATCTGTTCGTAATTATTAGATCATATCTCTTGGTTTTAGGCTATTATATGGCAAAATAACAACTAAAAATACTGGAACAGAATCTAGCAGAACAAAATCAAAACATGAATAACTAACGTATATACATAAGCTTCTTCTTTTTTTTTGAACAACTACATAAGCTTCTTCAAGAAGAAAAAAACTCCCTAAAAAATATAACATAAACTGTTTGAAGAAGCAATAAATAATATATTAGCATTTCTGAAACTGAAAATAATAGAACACAAATTCTCATAATAGTTGTAAACTAGGAAAAGAACATAACAAATTATTATAAATAAAAGCTCATACTTAAAGAAATTTAAAAAGCTCCAACCATCTCAACACTCTGATCTTCGTTAATGCATCCATCTTCATGGTTTACGAAGATTTTGTTTAATCCAACCACACCGATCCGCTATAGACATCTTGATAAAGCCAGATTTCATCCCTAAACTGTGAACAAGAGTCATTGCCTCATAACGTAAATCATCTTCCATATCAGGAATTTGTTTGATAGCATCCCATACATTGTTAGCTTTTTCCTCGGCTACTTTTTCTTCAGCTTCCTTTTCCCATCGTTTTTGTATCATGCCAAAGATCTGGCTACTGATCTCTGTCACCTCTTCCAAAGCCTTGTCTAAATGAGAATCAGTTCTAGCTTTCTTCCTGAGTGGAAGTTTCTCTCCTAAGTTTTTTTCTGCTGAAGAAGAAGCTCCATGTTCATATGCTTCTCGGTGTACTATTCTTTCTCCATCATTCATGATATCGACGCCATCAATATCATTTGGCCTCTCACCGTCTTCAATTTGGGAGTTAAGTGCATCAACAGGATCACCTAATCCCATTGCATTCTGCCCAGTTGCCGTATTTTGTTCAAATACCATCCGTAACTCCTCGAAATCTTCGAATGAATTATTACGCAGATGATCATTACCTGGATGAGCCTAATTAAAGAAGAGAGAGTATCATTATATAAGAATCATACACAACACTTTATATTCATAAAATTGAAGAGATCATTTATACCTTCAAATAGACTTTCCAAACTTCATCATCTGCTGTGAATTTGTTTGTTTCAGAATCCCACCCAAAACCAGAATTACAACGAAGAAAATCTGACAAAGTTTGGTACCTAGTTCTCAAGATCTTCATTCTATTTTTATATTGGCTGTATGTTTTCTTAGATCCAAGTTGTTGGCGTAGAACTGATAGTATTCTTGTCTCCACCGTTAGCTTATTGAATTTACCGCTAGCATCACGGAAACCATGATTGATTGCATCCACCAGTGACCGAAGCAACAATCTGTGTTCAGGTACAGACCATGAATGATACTGACCCTTACCTTTTACATCTTGTGGATCTCCCATTGTGTAGAGCTAACTAAACATTAATAAATTGTACACGATGAGTTGTGATAGACTATCAAAACACAGTTAATAATGAATTATAATCTCAAAGTTATGTAAACTATATACAGAAAATCATTATAAAATTCATGAAACCAAACATGGATGTATGGAAAACGGATGTATGGAAAATTTTAGTAAAATAAGAATACTCACTATGACAGAAAAGGAGATGATCTTTGAAGTTCTATAGCAATTTGACAAGCCTCGGTTTTAGAATCTGAGATGACAAAGGCAATATTGATCATATATATAAGAAAATCTAGCAACCTAAACCCTAATAAATAAACTAAACAAGAAGCCCATAATTATTTTTCTAATCAGAAAGCAGCCCATAAGAAATAAAAAATGTCGTAACATCTTCTCAAAAAATGTCGTGAGGTAATGGGTAGACTGAATAATCCTAGCTATGACACATGTTTCAACAGAAGAATCGGTGCAAACATCAACTCACAAGTTCAAGTTTTGATTCCTCCTCTTCCAAATCATCTTTCATCGCCTTCTGTGGCCTTCCTCTTCTCCTGTAAGCTGGGATCTTTTCTTCTTCACCGCTTCCACGGTCTTGATTCCGAGCAGATGCACTACTCTGCTTCCTCCCTTTCTCTCTACCCCTTCTCATAGTGTCTATAAACACTTCAAGCTACTACACAACTTAGAAACCTGCAAGTTCAAAGACTTACAAAGAATCAATCAAGTAGCATGAAACTCTCTTTCATGTTGCAGATCTATAAGAAAAAACTAAATAATTAACAATGGAAGAGGAAGAAACAAAAAAAAACACTTTCAACGACCAATCCTAAAATATGAAAACAAGAATCCACTTCAAACATTGACACTAACGATCCATGAACTCGTCCTCACTCTCTTCGTCCCGTTCTCCAGATGGTTTACTCAATTGAATCAATTTTAGGTTTTAGGTTCTACGGCAAAGAGTAGGTTTTGTTTTTACGACAAAGTAATTTTTTTTTCAATTCTCTCAAATACCATCTCTACACATGTTATTCTAGTGGGGTTGTTTTTAACTAAAAAATGTCGTAACATCTTCTCAAATCCTCTCAACAATTATTTTCTTCTGAATACTGTTTACCTTTGAATAACACTAGATTTGATTTGGTTTTTAAAAACTGTTAATTGAATAACAGAGGATTTCAAGTGATGTTTAATAACTTTACACAAACTCCATATTGAATAACAGAGGATTTAAAAAAAAAAATCAAAATCACTACTTGAATAACAGGGGATTTTAATCAAATCCCACAATCTCCTAAAACTCTTGATTCAATACACCCCCCTAAGAGAATCTGTTTGTTAGTGGTTTTAAGTTTGGAGGTTCTTTTGTTTTCTCTGTTTGTTGTGATCTCGTTTTTTCTTCGTCCTTGGGGGGTTTTGGATTTGGATTTTCTTTGCTGCTGATGAAAATGTGAGCAAATATCATCGATACCAAAAGTTGCGGTCCTAGTTTTGGAACATGCAACTTTATTTATATAAATAAACAATTCAACATTTTTGGTTGTTGTCTTTTGTAAATGATGGGAGCGTTGGTTATAAATCTTGAGGATAAGTTTATAAATCATATCAAATGCGAATAGAATCCTTAGGGCATTTCCAACCCCACTCCATATTTTACTCCAAATTTGAGAATGGAGTTGGAATTAAAGTGGAAAATGAAGTGATGACCAAAAAATAAAAGCATTACTCTATTTATAGAGTAATGTTTTTATTTTTTGGTCATCACTCCATTTTCCATTCCATTTCCAACTTCATTCTCAATTTTGGAGTAAATTATGGAATGGAATTGGAGATGCTCTCAACATAATAGTCATATATAATAATTAAGTTGGAAACTATGAAATCACTAAAAGCTAAGAATTATTGGTGGTGGTCAGTGAAACGTGAAGAATGGGTTATACACTTATGCTGGAAGTAAAAGATGGTATATGAAGTTATTCAGAGGTTTAACGTCTCCTCCTTAATTACAAGATAAGAATAAATGTTTCAACCATTTATGTAACTTTTAAATCCTACATCCTACCTAATTTTGATCAGTTTACAACCCGTCCACTAGCAGTGTTAAAAGATAACTTTTAATTCTAAATCAGGTTCACGAACCTGCTTTTGGACACAACACTTTTGTCAAAAAAGAATAAGCTCTCTTTCGAAATCTCTCTTGCAAAAAGTTTTCTTACCGGAAATTGCACTATAATATTACGGTGACTGCAGATTTAAAAACTTCAGACAAAGAAACAGAAGTCAACACGTGTAGTGTTGTGTCTTCCTTTGAAAATTCGTTTCTCTAACCGTTACAGTAAAAAAAACAACACTTATAAAACTTCCTCAAAAATCTCTCTGTGTCTCCTTCCTTCTCACTCACCATCATGGCTATCTCCATCTGCTTCTCTCTCCTCCTCATCTTCCTTTCCCAGTTCCCTTCCTCACGTAAGTATCTTCTTCAATACGACGTAGTTTCTCAAATTAGTTTCTTACTCTGTTTTTTTTTCTTCTTTGTCGTCCACAGATGCAGAGCCTTTCATCGGAGTTAACTACGGTCAAGTCGCCGACAACCTACCTCCGCCTTCCGAAACCGCCAAGCTCCTCCAGACAACTTCAATCCAGAAGGTGAGGCTCTACGGCGCAGATCCCGCCATCATCAAAGCCTTAGCCGGAACCGGCGTCGGCATCGTGATCGGCGCCGCGAACGGAGATCTTCCTTCTCTCGCCGCCGATCCCAACGCCGCCTCCCAATGGATCAGCACCAACGTCCTCCCTTTCTACCCCGCCTCCAAGATCATCCTCATCACCGTCGGCAACGAGGTCCTGCTGTCGACAGACCCGAATCTGGCGAGCCAGCTCCTCCCTGCGATGCAGAACGTCCAGAAAGCGCTCGAGGCGGCGTCGCTCGGCGGGAAAATCAAGGTGTCGACGGTGCACGCGATGTCGGTGCTCGGTGTCTCGGAACCTCCGTCTTCCGGTTCGTTCGCGTCCGGTTATCAAGCCGGTTTAAAGGGTGTTCTGCAGTTTTTGAGCGACACCGGCTCGCCTTTCGCTGTCAATCCATACCCGTTCTTCGCTTACCAAAGCGATCCGAGACCTGAAACGCTGGCGTTTTGCCTCTTCCAGCCTAATGCGGGTCGACCCGATCATAACACCGGGATCACGTACATGAACATGTTCGATGCTCAGGTAAAATTAATTACAGTTGGGTCCACACTAGTTATGAATTTGGTCGACTGTTTCATATCTACTTAGACGTCAAAGCATAGTTTAGCTAGGCTGGTTAAGCTTCAAATTATGTATCTTTGTGACACACAAAGATGAAAGATCATAGTTATAATAATTGGCAGTATTCACGTGGACGAATATATAGTATGACCTCTAGGTTTTAAATATTTTTTATTTTGTATATGATTTTCTTTGCACTAGATTGCAGCAAGGAACTTATTCTGTCGGTCATTACTTTTCCACTTAGAAGGAATCTATATTCCTCTATATTCTCTTATTATATAGTACAAAAGACAGTTGTTCGCTTTGCATGAAACGACTTGTACATACGTGCCGTATATGTCTGAATCTACTACGCTAACACACAATGTCTCTCTTTTTTAATACCTGCTTATTAGTTTTGTTACTGTGGCTTTGTAGTTTTTGTTTTGTTTTGAACAGTGTGGCTTTGTAGTACTGTAAACCTTGAAAATATATTTGATCAAAAAGCGTTCAAAAAAAAAAAATATATATATATATATATTTGATCCAGAAAAACCTTAAAAAATATTATTCTATACCATACGTTTTTAATAATCATCATCTCAAGGAACTAGCATGCGTGACAATGACTTGTAGTCAGTCGTGTACTGACTCGTCTGACAGGCTGGACTCGCACTAGTTTATTTACTTATTTTAGATGTTTCTTGAAACACTTGTTTGCACTCGTAATCATCAACAAGCAGCATTGACCAAAATTCGTAATATATATCTAAAATCATAGAAGAGGAAAAGAAAATGGTGCTCTTCAGGTCATATATTACGTGTTTATTATCTTTGCTTGATACACACGTTACAATCTATCTGTTTCATCGTCCACAGGTAGATGCGGTTCACTCGGCTTTGAAATCAATGGGATTCGAAAAGGTGGAGATCGTGGTGGCGGAAACAGGTTGGGCTTCACGAGGGGACCCCAACGAAGTTGGACCGAGCGTGGATAATGCTAAAGCTTACAACGGAAACCTAATAGCTCATCTAAGGTCAATGGTTGGCACACCTCTAATGCCTGGAAAGTCCGTCGACACTTACATTTTCGCACTCTATGATGAGAACCTGAAGACTGGACCATCTTCTGAACGGGCCTTCGGGCTTTTCAAAACCGATCATTCCATGGCCTATGATGTAGGCCTTGCCAAGAGTGGTAGTGGTAGTAGTAGCAGCAACAGTAGTAGTCAGGTTAGATAATCTTGATCCCATTTGTCTTGAATGCTGGCTGCTTTGTGATTACAGTTAACAAATAATTTTGTTTATAATACTAAAAGTTGGTGTTTTATGTTTTTTTTATATATATAACTAAATCAGACGCCATCGGGAAAAGTGACGTCAACGGGGTGGTGTGTACCAAAGAAAGGTGCCACGGATGAGCAGTTGCAATCGAGCATTGATTGGGCGTGTGGACAAGGAATAGATTGTGGGCCGATACAACCAGGAGGAGCTTGTTTTGAGCCAAACAATGTGGCGTCACATGCAGCCTTTGCCATGAATATGTATTTTCAAAAGTCTCCTAAAAGGAATACAGATTGTGATTTCTCTCAAACCGCAACAATCACCTCCCAAAACCCTAGTATGTTTTCTCTCCCCCTTAGCTCTCACACCCTAAAGAGGACAACATCATTGAGCCATGGGTCTGAAAATATATAAAAGAGACCGCATGACTGTCTTTTTGAGTATTTGCTCCACTTAACAATGTAAAAATGCACATATAATACTAATTGGTTCTCCTTATCTTGAATTTGATTTTTGATAGGTTATAACAGTTGCGTCTATCCTGGAGGTGGAGGAGGAGGAGCAGGAAGTGCAGGAGTAATGAACAAATATGTGAACTCAGACAAATTAGAGAGCAAAAAGAATGGAGCAGTAGAACCAAAAGTTTATTCTTCTCTATCTTTTCTAATCATCATTATGTCCCTAATCCTCCATGTATATGTAATGGGGCGATAAGCTTCATGGGGTAGTTTAATTATCTACTACTCTTTACTTCTTGTGTTCCACACTCCTTTGTATTTGCGTAATCAAGTTGTGTTATTAGTCTTGTAATAGTTATCACACATTTTCTATAAATAATATTTTATTGTAGTTGTAACGGCTATGTCCTCACTTGACAGACTTGTTTCCGTTGATCTGAATATTTAACTAGAATAAATCCCATGTACCTCTTTTAAAAAAATAATATAGTCTTTTTTCCTCGAACATATTTCGTTTTTGTAAATAATATAGTCTAATCTTGGTTATGCATAGAAATGACAGATAACGATGATATAAATGCAATTTATGGACATGATTCTGCTCTCGAATTTTGCATCACGACTTGAAAAAATGTATAATACATAAGTTACAGATAACTCTTCATTCTAATACATAAAGCATTAACGAAAAATCAGAAGCAAATAATTAATTAGCGGGAAAGGGGTAACAGAACCTGAAGAAGCTCTCAAACGACGCCGTTCATGTATTGTGTTGTGGGGGGTCCACTTTTAATATGCCAGATGGGAACAGTAAATCGTGGGTTTACTCTGACAGAAGCATCAACAAAGACAACAACTACACCAAAGCCTGTCTTGACTACTTCAGCGTTCCTCTGATTCCACCAAATCCTCTCTCTCTCTAAGGCTCGATCTCCCTCCCTCTCAAAATCATGAAACTTCCTCTCTTCTAGAACACACACACCCCAAAATCAAGACTCTTGCTCAAGTCTTAAAAAACTGGAAAAATGTCCGTCTCCGAGCTCAAAGAACGCCACGCCGTCGCTACAGAGACCGTTAACAACCTCCGTGACAGGCTTAGACAGAGACGTATCCAGCTCCTCGATACCGATGGTTCGTTCCCTTCTTCTCCTTCTTCACTATCCATCTGTAATGCTTGTTCTTAGATCTGTTTTGCTTTCTTTACGAATTGAATTTCGGCAGTGGCCAAGTATTCACTAGCTCAGGGTCGCTCCCCAGTGAAGTTCGGAGCAACAGATCTGGTTTGTTGCCGTACTCTTCTAGGACACACCGGAAAGGTAACTAAGAAGTTCGATCTTATCCTCCAGAGTGTGCTCCTTTATGGAGTTCTGTAGCTTTGTGATTAAATGTTTAGTGTAACCAATCTTGAAAGCTTCATAGGTTTATTCTTTGGACTGGACGCCTGAGAGGAACAGGATCGTAAGTGCATCACAAGACGGGAGGCTAATAGTGTGGAACGCTCTAACGAGTCAGAAGACTCACGCTATTAAACTCCCTTGCGCCTGGGTGATGACGTGTGCCTTCTCTCCAAACGGTCAGACGGTCGCATGTGGTGGGTTAGACAGCGTGTGTTCTATCTTCAGTCTCACCTCGACCGCGGACAAGGACGGAACTGTACCGGTCTCGAGGATCCTCAGTGGCCACAGAGGGTATGTTTCGTGTTGTCAGTACGTCCCGAATGAGGATGCTCATCTGATCACCAGCTCAGGTGATCAGACGTGTGTCTTGTGGGATGTCACTACTGGTCTCAAAACTTCTGTCTTCGGCGGTGAGTTTCAGTCTGGACATACTGCTGATGTACTAAGGTAATGAATGTTGCTTCCATGATTCCATCTGCTTGCTTTAACTCATGATGCCCTTATGCACCCCTATTGTGCCTCCCTTTACAGTGTTTCAATCAGTGGATCAAACCCGAATTGGTTCGTATCTGGTTCGTGTGATACCACTGCGTGTTTGTGGGACACGCGAGCTGCTAGCAGAGCTGTGCGGACGTTTCATGGACACCAAGGAGATGTGAATACTGTTAAGTTTTTCCCGGATGGGTATAGATTTGGGACTGGATCAGACGATGGGACATGCAGGTTGTATGATTTAAGGACTGGTCATCAGCTCCAAGTGTATCAAGCACATGGTGATGGCGGTGGGAAATTACCTGTGACATCCATCGCATTCTCTTCCTCCGGGAGGCTTCTTTTCGCTGGCTACGCTAACAACAGCACTTGCTATGTTTGGGATACTCTCTTGGGAGAGGTAAGCTAATTAGTATTAACTATTAAGTATGAAAGTTAGTTTTTCATTTTTTGAAATGTGGAAGGTATTGTCTTGCAGGTTGTGTTGGATTTGGGGGAACTGCAGGATTCACACAAGAACCGGATAAGCTGTTTGGGGATGTCAGCAGATGGGAGTGCCTTGTGTACAGGAAGTTGGGATTCAAATCTAAAGGTTAGTAGTGTCTTTGATCATCAGATATGTTATGATCTTGAATAAGCATAGAATCAACATTTGATTGAATTACACAGATATGGGCGTTTGGAGGGCACAGGAGAGTGACATGAAGAAGACAAAACAAACACACCTAATAGTCTTTTGTCTCAGTTCTTGTGGTTTTGGTTTATATATTCTGTATTGTGGAAGTTGTATAACCTCTTACCCTTGTGGAAAATAGTGGAGTTGTGTTAGAAAGGATCAAACAGTTAACCCTTGTTTTAGTGTGCTTTAGATTTATTTATTCTTCATTTACCTTTACTAAACCTGTGTCACTGTATCTTCTAAATTTGTACTATATTTCTGAATTTGTTACTTCAAATTATTATGAGAAAATTTGAAGTATATCAATTTATATGTTTGATCAAAGCAAATTCTTTTGGACATTCACATGGTCAAACCCATCATAAAAGTTAAAAAAAAAAAGACTTTTGATAGTAATAATGTAGAGAAGGAGGGTAAATATACCGCTTTGAAGAAAAAAAAAATGAAACATTAAGAAAAGTCTTTAGTTTATATATTTCTGGTCTTGTGCTTATAAACAAGATTAAGTTAATTAATTAAATATTCAATTCCTTTTTGTTTCGGGCATAAATAAATTATTGATTCGCCGTGTCCTGTCTCTCGAGTTACGGCGGTGTAGAACCCTAATTCTCTGCCTCCTTTTCGCCGCCGACTCTAGAGTTATGAAGGTCTTTCATCTAGACGGCGAAAACACACTCTCTGTTTCTCTCTTCTCCGATGTTACTAACTCCAAGTAGTCTCCCTCTCTCTCTCTCTCTCGATTCCCTCTTGCTTCAGTTTCTCAATTTATTGAGGTGTTTATTGTGATCAGGGAGCTCCTGAATTCGATTCTAGATGGAAGTCTGAAGCTTGAGGTCTCATTTCTCAATGCGTTACTCGTAAGTTCTTGTCTTTTCCTCAATTTTTCACATTCAATCTTAATTAATTAATGAATTGTGTTTTAATCAGATACCAGATGTTTTCCCTCTCTTAGCTGCCGCTCAGAAAGCACTCGTCTCCAAATCACGTGATTCGTTATCAACACGAACTCTTCATTCTGAGCTTGTCTACAACTACTCTGGATCTAAACATGTAAGCAAACAAACTTTTGCTTTGTGCTTCTGCTTCTTTTCTTGTTTCTGAGACACAGTTTTGTCTTAGTTCAGTTGTTCGAGCCTATAAGTCTTACTGCAACTAACTAGATATTATTTAATTATAGTTGTTGTGAGTTTTGTTTGGAGAACAATTAGTCGAGAGTATCTTTTACTAATTAAAGTGTTTCATTACAGAACTTGTCTAATGTTGTTGTCCTCGATCTTAGATTACAGAATCGTTGAAACGATGTGGGATCTCCGAGACTACTACTTACATTCTAGCCGCCCGGTTCAATGCTTCTCCCCTTGAGGTCAATCATCATCATCTTTGACTTTCCTTGTTGTTCTGTACTTTTATTTCTGTTTTTTTTTTGTTTCTGTCAACTATATGACAAGTTTTGAGATCAAAACCAGATGGAGGAGGTGGCGAAATTGATCAACGGGAAGGAGATTGACTTGGAGGAGTTAAAGACGCAAGCTAATCAAGCCCATATTTTAAAGGTAAACGTTTTGGTAACTACAATTAAAACCACTTCTCCTAATGTTATAAAAAGTAATAATTCAGTGACATCTGATTCTTTCAGCATTACAAGATAACTAGCCAAGAACTCGGGATCTCCTCTCTCGGAGATGCCATTGTTTGCCGGATCGCTGCACGCGACGCTTTGTAAACGAAGACATCTTTCTTTGTTTATTTCTTTTTGTCTCCGAACACATTCTTTTTTTGTGATTCATTGCATTGTTCTTACGTCAGACCAGATACGGGTTTCCTAACCTCTTTATTCCCTGTCGTGTGATTTAATCAGAACAAGAATCTTGCTCACGTTGGACAAGCCAAGCCACTATCACTCTCCTGTTGCAACTTAACTATAAAACAAGCAACAATTTAATATGAGAAGAATCATTTTTTTTTCTTTATGAACGTGTAACTACATCTTTGTAACTACAATTTAATCTGAGAAGAATCAATTTCTTTTTATTTATTTATCACTGGAACATATCAGCAATAGTGTTTCCTGAATCAGAAGAATCACCATTCCCAAAATCCATCACCATCCTCAAATACTCCTCCATATCACAGTCTACTCCTCCTCCAAGCCACTGCTCTGCTTCAACAGAATCCTCTGCGCTTACGCTCGCGCTCGCACTTGCATTCATTCCTATATCGTCAGCTGGAACAGAGGAAGCAGTAGTAGTTGAAGTGTAATCCGCAAACGGGAAGTTGAGCTTAGCCCTTGGCCCACGGAACCCAATAGCTGCTCTATCATAGGCTCTAGCCGCATCCTCGGCTGTTTCGAAAGTGCCTAGCCAGACACGTGTCGCTCTCTTAGGATCTCTGATCTCAGCTGCGAATTTCCCCCAAGGTCTCTGCCTCACTCCTCTGTATCCATTCTTCTTGTTCTTCCTCTTCCTTACTTTCCCGCCTTCCGCTTTCTTCCCCTTCGCTGCCGCCGCCACCGAGCTCTCTCTTCTTCCACTGCTATTACTTGTAACCCCTTCTTCTTCCACTACCACCACTTGTTGTCTCTTTTCAACTCTCTGATTTGGCGCGAAAAAGTAGTTACAGCCTAAACAGCCATCGATCCTGCACACCTGGCACGTGTCGGAAACGGACCGAGGCATCCCCGCGCTTATCACTGTGCTATTGCTAGAGAATCCCTGATACGGCGTCGCTTCTGTTCCCCCTGAGAGAACGTGTTGCAAGGCGGAGACTATAACCGAGAGTTCTTGCTCCGGTGACAACTGCTCCTTTTGTTGATACCTGTTCCGGGTCGAATCGTGATCACAGGCTGGAGCTCCGACGAAATCGGATCTGTTGTTAGGATAATGCATTGTCGAGTGAGTGTGTAAGTGTTGAAGCACCTGGAGATATGATTTGTTTTTGTTTTCTGTTGTGTCTGAAAAACTGAAAGTGGAAAGAAGACTCTTATTTATACGGTTCCGTGTTTTCAAATGTTTGTGGCTTGTTCAGCTGCCAACTGGCGGCACGCTCTTCAAACACGGGGTCGTTTTAGTGATTTGTTTTTTTCTTTCTGTTTCTTGGCAACACGTGCGTTTCTTTTCTCAAATATTTTTTTGATATCGAGAATGTTATTATATTTTTTAGTTTGTTTTTGGAGTTGGGTTATATACCATATGACTAAATAAAGTATTGGATTATTATCAACAATATGCGACGCTTTTTAAGAAGTGAACTGCTTTTTGTGTATTTGTTAATTAATTATTATCATCATAGCGTTATGTTCGTTTTCACACCGTCGACATCTAAATTTAAAACATGTTTAATGGGATATAAGTATCTTAGGTACGCAATTGATTGGCTGAGAATAACTTACGTGCACATTTTTTAACTTATTATTTCGCCTGCTATTTTGCCAATTATCTACATTTTCTTAGTCTACACATTTATCCCCTTTTTGAAAAATACACATTTATCCCCTTGTAGGGATCAATTTTGTCTTTCAAATGACTAGATCCATCGACTTAAAACTCAATTGCGCATCTATCTACCTTTTGTCCTCTTTTATACTCTGAGTTGTAGTACGTCGAATCAATCCAAGAACATTTTTTTTAAAATGTTATGCCAATAGACATGTGTAACATTACAATAACATTGTGGTCGACATGAACAACGGTAAGTTTTGAGGCTCTTGAATAAATTCGAAAAAGGAAACCTGTTAACTTTGGTAGCACACATAAAAACAGTGTAGTGAGCTTTTGAACTTCTTTCATATAACCTTGATGATTCAACCAGTGGTGAAGCTTAGACCTAAGTTCCATGGAGCTCATAATTCAGTTATGATGGATAAAAAATACATTTATGAGAGTTGAATCCATAATATATGGGTCAGAAAGAGGTATTATAACCAATTCACACAGCAACAACATTGTAAATACACCTACAAAATGATATTTATAACCTTATAGGTTTCATATGGGTCAGTTGACTACCCTCTCGGATTCAACGTTATTTATCAATTTGCAATATCAAACTTACCAAAAATCACTAACGGAAATGAGATGAAAGCTAAATTATTACACATAAGAACATAAGCTAGTACTAATTACTTTACTGATTCTGAATAAAAAGTATCAAACTTAACATAGTATATTGTAGCCATGTTTAATCCAGGTATAATATTGCCAATTCTAAAATGTTATTAGATTCGCGATATATTATAAGAGTCATCATCTAAGAACATGTTGAAAATTCTATATAGTAAGATGTATTCTAAAATTATACATAAAATAAATTCATCTATTTATCATCAATTGATTTTTTTTTGGGTCAAACCTTACTTTCATTAAACTTAAGCATCAGATACAGAGATCAATATCCCATTAGGAGAGTTTGAAAGAACATACAATTGATATTTATCATCAATTGAATATGAGTTAAATATCTATAAAACATACACTTGTGTCTTTTATATATACACTAGTGGCATTCCGGCGCTACGCGCCGGGTTCTTATGTTCAAAAATATGAAAATGAAAATATGTTGAAAAAATGATATTTTTTATATCTATTTTATATTAGTTAGCGACCATAGTGTATTCCTTTTTTATAGCTGTTTAGTTCAAAGTAGAATAGAATAAGTGACTATCACTAATTGATTCAATAAGAATAGAATAAGAAGTTGTTAATCACAAAAAAAAATAATTTAGTGTGAATTCAAACATAAAATAAAGTTGATGTTTTATTTAGAGAACATACTTAAATTGTTAAGTACCATGTGGACAGTATATAGAATGAACAATATTTGAAATTTTCTTTTAGAGACTAATCTGAATTTAAACGCGTGTAATAAAGTTTTGTTCATATATGCTTTTTATTTGATTTTTGGTAAGAAACCAACTCTGGCAATGACACATATTAGAAAATGAGGAAAACCATTTATATATTTTATTTGAAAATTAAAACGAAAAATCCAAAACAGTATGTAAATGAAACTGAAAATTGGAATATAAAGAATCCCCTTAAAAATCATAATATGCTGAATCATATATTACTTTCCCTACATATGGGATAGCTTATGTTTGTATGAAACCATTGATCAATGCATCAAAAAAGAAAAGTATAGCCGCAAATATGAGAGCATAGATAGGTTTTATTGTTGTAATTTCTGAAGCATACAGTGCATGTATTTTTTTTTTCTTAGAGATAAATACAGTGCATGTACGCAAATATAAGTACATGGCATTGAGATAAAAATCTTCCACAGCTAATTAGAGATGATAAAGTGTTTAATTGGTGTTTTTTTTTCTCGAAATACTCTTGATATAGTGAGTTTGAACATTACCAACAAAGAAACATCTTATCAATAAGTAGATGTATCATGTAAATATGTAAGTGGATTGTCGTTCATTATCTTGATGAAAGGTGGAAAACGATATTAAAAATTCACTTCTATCTTTTTTCTGTTTATTCTTCAATTTTATGTATTTTTGGCTTCTATCATATTTAATTAAATTATTTTTATTAACTAAACTTTTCACTAAATTAAAATTATACTACATCTTTTAACTTAATTTTACACCATAGATGAAAGTTACTTACTTTCTACAAATCAGTTTTAATTTAACTTTTTGGCATTATCAATTTAATTTAACTTAATAGTACAAAAAGTTATGTTGTTAATTTGACTACTAAATCTCTTAATTAGTCTTTCTTATTGCTTAAGAAACTTTGAATTGAATCCCTTTTATATATTAGAGATTATTTTTATTAATTTTCTTTTTAACATATATGATTTTGAACTTTCAGTGTTTATTTTTGTTTATTTTGTTAATTAAACTTTCTCTTTTTGAAAGAGATATTTTTATATTCTGAAAAACTATTTTAAATTAATAATAGAGTGAAACTAAATAACCGAGTACACCGTCGTTTACGTTCTTTCCTTTTTTTCAGAAAACCTCTTTTTAACATCGTTGTGTTTCTAAAACTTTAAGTTAGTTGGTCTTTAAATATAATGCATGCATTATATAAAATAAAAGGTTGATTAGTGAAATTTATGTAATTTATCATAAATATAAAATGTCTTCATAACATTCAATTGAGGTTACTGGTTGTGAATCCTGAATTGTTAGTGGACACATAAGTAAATTCTTTTTCTAAACAAACCGAAAGAACCTTAAGAATATATTTACCTTATGCAGACAAAGGCCAAAAATAGAAGAAACTCAGAAATATAAACTGTGAACAAAACGACAAATACTATTTGCTCAAAGTAGTTCATGATCAGAAACACATTACAAATTAAAAATCAGACACAAACCAACCAGATAACCATTTTTCTGCAAACCACCATTTAAAACTTGTTACATCATATTAAACCAGACCATGACTCCGCAACTTAAGAAACACAAAGACCTGACTCTTCTTCACAAATAAGATCTTTGTCGCAGAAAAAGTTTACTCACAGCTGCTTACACTTCAGTGTTCAGTGGCCTCTTACTTTGTTGACCTTCCGCAAGTTGACTACTTCCAGACTATTGGTCTAGACTGAAGAAATAGAACATAAGTTCTAGACTGAGTGATTGTTAAAACCTTTTGCCCAGCTGATGACTGCAAGAAAACGAAGGGACCTGTATCAGTTTCCGAGGTTTGAGTTTTATGAAAAACCGTTATAACCACAGAGTACCTTTTTCTTCTCTTCTTTCCTTTCCAATCCTCTTCGTCATTGTCCTTTTCCTCCACCTCATCATCCTCCCCTCCCTGTTTCATCATCATCATCGTCCAACTCAAGGTTATCTGCATCAACAACTTCACCAGTGAACCATGACAACATTCTAGATGATTTTCTCTTTACTGGTTGATCTACAGAATAAACAGAATAAACAGTCGACAAATTTAGATCCTAGACCTGAACAAAAAAGTAAAGAGAACTGTTGATCAAACAAAGAAAAAAAAGCAAAGAGAACTGAAGATGAAAAAGAAGGTACAGACGACCATGTGTCATAGTCGTGCCATGGCCAATATGGTTCTTATAATCGGCAGTTTCTGTAAGTAGTGGCTTTGCTTAATTTATACACATAACATAAGGGTCTGAAAGTATCACATCTAAATAAATAACAGATGTCTGATAATTACAGCGAAACCAATAAAGAGACGTGCCAACAAACAAAACTCAATTGATGTGGATCAACATCTTGGAATGATTATTTAATTGCCAATATATTCAGTTTTGAATATAAAAATATTCAACTGAGGAAATGTTCAAAAGACTGTTAAAAGTGTTGGAGTAAGACCCATTAGTGTTGGAGTTCTTGGTCTAGCGCTTCACCATGCATCCATAAGCTTGAGCCTGCGTCTGACGATTCTTGATGACCCATAAGGAGATTGATCTCAGTGGTACAGTAACATCCATAGGTAGAAGCACTTCTTCTAACTCAGACCAGTCCAGTTCTTCAGATTCTCCATCTTCATACTCGAGCATGTAACACCCAGTACTTTTGTCGAACTTCGTCACCGTACCTGAATAGTACTAACCCAAGAAAAACTTGCGAACTTCTCTACCTTCAAGCCATTCGCAGCATCCTACAGTGGTGACACTCGATGGTTTTGGTTCGTCTTTGGCAATCATGGAATCTTTTTGAGGCTTATCAGGGACTCCGTTGATAACAACCGCAGGCTCTCCCGGTACCTCATAGATCCCTGGAGGAAGAGGCGGTGGTGCTTCTTGCTTAATGCTCCCAGTGTTGTCCATCTTTCAGTTATCTTCTGCAAGAACGTATACAAAACACTCAAAGAGTTAACAGCAGGAGTGAAGAGTCTGAGAGTTATCTTAAACAATAATGTTTGGGGATGGACATACCTGTCGTCAGGATCATTGTCTTCCTCAGGAACTTTAGGTTGAATGAAGAATTTGCAGAAACTCTCAGTCTTCAGTCCAAGGGATCGGCTTTTTGTTTTGGATCCCTTCATTGGCTTTAGTCAGAATTTTAACATCTTAGTGTAATTATAAATTCTAAGAAACGAAAATTAGAGAAAAGCGACCACCTTTCCAACCGCAAGGTAAGGATTACACGCTGTGCTCCAAGCAAACGGTCAGTGATGGTGCTCCTGATTATGCAAAGCTCCCCCATCACGTCTGAGAAAATTTTCAAAAGCAAAGATTTGGATAAGGCTAACGTGCACTACGAATAACCCAATTTTAATAGCAAAAAGGAGTCAAATACCAGGGAGCTTTACAGTATTTGCTAGCTCAAGCAATTGGTTGTATGGTCGAAACGGAAAAACTCAGTTGGTATGTTCTTAACATATGCTGTCAGCTTCTCCAGCTCGGTCCCTTCATTGAAACGTACGGAGAAGGGCGTATCAGATAACCGGAATTTGGGGTTGCTTCACACCACATCGAATCCGCTTGAAATGTAGACGGATCCCTCGGTGGGACGTTCCCTGAACTTGTGTTCAGAGATGCGTAAATGAAAAAAAAAAACCTTAAAACAACAGTGATTACATTCTCATCGATGAATGTCAACACTCAGCAGCAATTTTTTTTTGTTGATATTTCTGCCTCTCAAGACCTCAACAGCCAAACCTCCGCAGTGTGGGAGCATCGGCTCTGAGATCGGTAAGGAGCATGTAGGAAGGCGCCATTCAACCTGTTTGCTATTGACAAAAAGTTTGGAAATTGAAAGATTCTGGAAGTCGTTTGAGCTGTGCTCATCCTCGCATACAGGAACCGCTATTTATAGATGGAGGCTGAGGCGTTAACTGTGGAAACCAAAGCGATTACTTGAATGATGTGTTTGGGATTAAGGATGGGAATTTCGTTGTTATGTGAAGATAGTAGTAAAGGTTCTTACGTTACAGAGAGCGAATCGACGGGGAGGAACCAAAAAAATAACGACGGAGAAGGGGCTGAAGAAGACGTACCCAAACCTTAATTCCCAAATATTTCTGAAGGGTTTCATTCCGTCTAAAGATCTTAATAATACGGGCCCAAAGGTTTTACGGAACGGAAGCCCACATCAGACCGAAAGAACAATGTTGAAAGAATTTCGCAGAAGAGATTAAATGATGCCACGTGTCGTTGTTTGCCCCATCTCCCCATCTGACGTGGACGCAGGAAAGGCCATATAAGCCTACTTTATATATATAGATAGGCTTTGCAACATTAACAAATTTAACTGTTTTAATGATTTACACATCCCCACCACTCTTTGGAATGTGCATTAATTGCCCCTCACTTCAAATCATTGTAGTACACTATTCCCGTTTTAATTTTCCAATTATTATAGTTGATTCACAGTACTAGTCAGTTATGTATATAAAATGTTAAGAATTTTATAAACATAAATACGAAAAATCATATTGCAAACAATTATTTTAGAGTTTTTTTAGGAAAGATCACACTGAAAACATTTATGTTTGTAGTTTGCGTTTTTAACTATAATACTTCTTCCGTTTCAAAATGATCCATGTTTAAAAAAAAATTGTTTTTAAAAGATCAATATTTTACATTTTCAATGTAAGTAACGACGATGAAAATTGCAAATTTCAAAAAAAAATTGTGTTTACTGAATTTTGATTGGTTAAAATTCAAAAAAAAAAGTTAAACACGAAAAATAATGCATTTATTATCAAAAAATTTACGTGTTTTCTTAATAATTACGAAAACTTCAAAATATACATTATTTTGAAACGGAGAGAGTAATAATTAGCATATTTTTTGCAAGAGAACACCGGATAATACTATTTTCATTAATAAAAAATTTCACATTTACACTATATCAGCCTTTTACAGAATAAGGCTATAGGAAATTCAACTGGCATGAGACAAAATGACCTTTCTTTGGATAACTTCTTCCTTTGTTTTCTTTTTAAAAGAAAAAAAAAGAAATGGACGGAAAATGAGCGAACTTGTTAAAGTTAATGAATGAAAGCGAAGGTTTGACTGTTTCTGGGTCAAATTTTTCAATGATTTGAAGTACTGAAGTGTATATCATGATGCTGAGCTGGCATGTGTGGATTCAGTAAGCTCTTACGTCACTCAATCAAGTGTTGATCCACTATACCACGTATTCCCTTTCTAGACTCTCTTCACGCTGATGTAGAGAGTATATATGAGGATAGATTAGTAACTCTGTAATACCTAGCTAATCACTATAAATATTGTACTTACGTTAACTAATGAATTATTCAAGCCTACATTCTTTATATGGTATCAGAGCTTGATACCTAGGGATCTAAAATTTTTTCTAAAGCCGTCACCCTAAAACTCCCTCTTCTTCTTCCCCTTTTTCATCGTCTTCTTTCTCTCTGCAACAATGGCTTCTCCGGCTTCCCTGTCTGAAACAATCACAGTGTCTGACACTGTCAATCTCCTTAACATCAATATGACGAATGTTACTAAGCTCACGGCCTCCAACTTCCTGATGTGGAGTCGCCAAGTTCACGCCCTCCTTGATGGTTACGACCTTGCTGGACATCTTGATGGCTCGGTCGTCATCCCACCATCAACGCTCACTGCAGATGGCGTCACGACTTCAAACCCGGCGTACACCTTGTGGAAGCGACAAGACAAGCTGATATATAGTGCCTTGCTTGGCGCTATAACTGTTACGATACAGCCGATCCTCTCCACGGCAACTACTGCAAATCACATCTGGGAAACTCTCTCTGAGACATATGCAAAGCCCAGCCGTGTTCATGTCAAACAGATTCGCCAGCAACTTAAAATGTGGACTAAAGGCACCATGTCCATTGATGTGTATGTTCAAGGTTTCATCACACGCTTTGATCAATTAGCATTGCTGGGGAAACCAATTGACATTGAAGATCAGCTCGAGTTTGTTCTTGACGGCCTCCCCGAAGACTACAAGCAAGTCGTGGATCAGATAGAAGGAAGAGATGCTCCTCCGTCCATTACTGAAGTCCACGAGAAGCTCCTGAACCACGAGGTTAAATTGCAGAACAAAGCCGTGCTTCCCACGCCAACTCCAGTTACCGCCAATGCAGCTACCTACCGTGGCAATTCGAATGGTCGCAACAACAACTACAATGGTCAGCACCGGAACAACACCACTCCCCGCCATCCTCAGCAAACTTGGCAGCAACGCCAGCAGTTCTCTCCGCGTGGTGATCAGCAATCTCGTGGTTACCAAGGTCGCTGCCAGCTTTGCGGTGTTCAGGGCCATAGCGCTCGAAGTTGCTCTCAGCTGCAAAGTGCAGTAACCAATGCGTGCCAGCCTTCTCCTACCTCATGGCAGCCGCGTGCGAATGTTGCTCTCACGCAACCCTACAATCCAAACAATTGGATCCTCGACAGTGGCGCAACCCACCATCTCACCACTGATCTCAACAACCTCTCGCTACACCAACCTTATACAGGAGGTGAGGAGATTACCATCGCAGACGGCTCTAGCCTCTCCATCTCGCATACTGGTTCAAAAATTTTACCCACACCCTCTCGCACTTATACTTTAAAAGATGTCTTATATGTCCCTAACTTGCAAAAGAATCTTATCTCTGTGTTTCGGTTGTGCAACTCTAATAATGTTTCTGTTGAATTCTTTCCTGCTCATTTTCAGGTGAAGGATCTCAGCACGGGGGTCCGATTGCTCCAAGGCAAAACTAAGGATGAGTTGTACGAGTGGCCTCTTTCATCTACCCAACCCGCCTCCTTCTTTGCCTCCCCTTCATCAAAAACGTCCTCTTCTTCTTAGCATTGCCGTTTAGGCCATCCATCTACTGCTATTTTTCAAAATATTGTCTCGCAATTTGCTTTACCTGTTGCTTCTTCTTCTTCACAAAAACATCCTTGTTCTCATTCTCATTAATAAAAGTCACAAACTCCCTTTTTACAAAAACACAATTACTTCTTCTCAGCCCCTTGAGTATATCTACTCTGATGTGTGGACATCACCAGTTCTTTCTATTGACCATTACAAATATTACCTTGTCTTTGTTGACCACTATACCCGCTATACTTGGCTCTACCCTCTCAAACTAAAGTCTCAGGTCAAGGACACTTTTATTCAGTTCAAAGCAGTGGTTGAAACTCACTTTGCTACCAAGATCCGAAACTTATATTCCGACAATGGTGGTGAGTTTATTGCGCTGCGATCATACCTGGCTGCTCATGGGATATCTCACTTTACCTCTCCTCCGCATACTCCCGAACATAATGGAATCGCTGAGCGCAAACATCGTCATGTAGTTGAGACAGGACTTACGCTTCTCCATCAAGCTTCATTGCCGGTTGAATATTGGACATATGCTTTTGCCACTGCAGTCTATCTTATAAACCGGCTGCCGACTCAAGTTCTCTCTCAACACTCACCTTATGCGAAGCTTTTCCAGAAATCGCCAAACTACTTGAAGCTGCGTGTCTTCGGAAGTGCATGTTACCCTTGGCTCCGACCATATGCAGCACATAAATTGGATAGTCGGTCTCTCACTTGTATCTTCCTCGGGTATTCTCTCACGCAGAGTGCCTACTTGTGCTTACATCAACCGACTGGGCGCATATATGTCTCTCGCCATGTTCAATTTGATGAATCAAGATTCCCATATGAGCACCAGAAAGCAACTCCGACACCTGACCCCGCTCCCAATCAACCCATTTTCTGTCCACCTACTTCTATCCCTGTCCCTTCGACGCCACTCGTACACACTCAGCCAGTTGTCTCCCCGGGCCAGGATCCTCACCTGAACTCAATGTCATCAACGTCTAGTTCTGCTCTGCCGGAACAAGATCGTAGTCATGACACAGGTATGAATTCACAGACACATAGTAGTAATGCACAATCAAATGCAGCAGGTACTGATATCTCGAGCTCGAACTCTCCTCTCCCTGACCTGCAACCAGAAGATATAAACCCACCGTCTCCTACACCTGTGCCCAGCTCTTCTCATACACCCGAACCGCAACCTACTCCACCACCACAACCATCTCCTCCACCAGAACCGCAACCTACTCCACCACCACAACCATCTCCCCCACCGATCCAAAACGCCCATCCCATGAAAACCAGAAGCAAAAACCAGATTGTCAAACCCGCAAAGAAACTTTCCCTTACCGCCACCACAAACAAACCACACCCAACTGTCCCAAAAACCTTGGCCCAGGCCATGCGAGATGAGAAATGGCGACGAGCTATGAGTGATGAATATGATGCTCAAGTCGCAAATCAAACCTTTGAGCTGGTTCCACGGGAACCTCACCAACATATCATTGATACAAGGTGGATTTATACTAATAAATTTCTAGCAAATGGTGATTTTGACAGGCCTAAAGCACGATGGGTTGCTCGTGGTTACACTCAGGCCTACGGCATTGACTATGGAGAGACATTCAGTCCGGTTGTCAAGTCCCTCACCATCCGCCTAGTTCTTCATCATGCCGTTACTCATTCATGGCCTCTTAAGCAGTTGGATGTTAACAACGCGTTTTTACAAGGCAGACTCACTGATGAAGTCTACGTTTCACAGCCCCCTGGTTTCGAAGATCCAGACAAACCCCACTACGTTTGTCGTCTCCGCAAAGCTCTCTACGGCCTCAAACAAGCGCCTCGTGCCTGGTATCAAGAACTCAAAAATTTCTTATGTGAGATGGGATGTCAAAACTCGACGGCTGACACCTCGGTCTTCACCTACTTCGCTGGCTCCAATGTTCTCTACATTCTGGTCTACGTCGACGACATCATCGTCACTGGCAGTAGCAACACACTCGTCTCCGCCTGCATTCAAGTACTTGCCTCCCGTTTTTCTCTCAAAGACCCCAAAGACTTACACTACTTCTTGGGCATTGAGGTCACACGCACCTCTAGTGGACTTCATTTGATGCAGCGGAAATACATTGTTGATCTCCTTACGAAGATGAACATGCTGGAAGCTAACCCGGTATCCACTCCCATGGCCACCTCTCCGAAACTATCTCTTCACTCTGGTACGGCATTGGATACTCCTCGGGAATACAGGATGGTTATTGGTAGCCTACAATACTTGGCTTTCACTCGGCCAGACATTGCGTACAGTGTTAATAGACTATCTCAGTTCATGCACCGGCCAACAGATGAACATTGGAAAGCTGCGAAACGAATTCTGAGGTATCTATCAGCAACACTTACTCATGGAGTTCATATCAGTCGCCACTCTCCCCATACTCTTCATGCTTTCTCTGATGCGGACTGGGCTGGCGACACTGATGATTTCGTCTCTACGAATGCATACGTCGTCTACATGGGATTTACGCCCATTGCATGGTCTTCACGCAAACAGTCGGGTGTCTCTCGCTCCTCGACGGAGGCAGAGTACCGCTCAGTCGCAAACACCGCGGCTGAACTTCGTTGGGTCTGCTCGTTACTTTCTGAACTGCGCATCTCCATTCCCACGACTCCGACGATTTACTGCGACAATGTCGGTGCCACATACCTAAGCGCCAACCCGGTCTTCCATTCGCGAATGAAGCATCTAGCACTCGATTTCCATTTTGTAAGAGATAATGTTCAGTCCGGAGCTCTCCGTGTCTCTCATGTCTCTACAAAAGACCAGCTAGCTGATGCACTGACCAAACCTTTGCCACGATCACGATTCAATGAGCTGATGAACAAGATCGGAGTGATCAAGCTCCCTCCATCTTGAGGGGGTGTGTAGAAAGTATATATGAGGGTAGATTAGTAACTCTGTAATACCTAGCTAATCACTATAAATATTGTACTTACGTTAACTAATGAATTATTCAAGCCTATATTCTCTATAGCTGACCTTTGATTATTCTTTTTATCTTTTTGGTCTTTGACTTTGTCTCTCATAGTCATAGCCAGCTTTTTTCTTTCTCATAGTCACAGCCAGTTATAAACAAGTACCGCACATAATTGACTCTATTGAATATCATAGAGGCAGGGCAAAGAGTAGTTCTGGCCTTTTCATAAAGGAGTATGAACAAATATTACTGTCTATCTTTAAAAATATTACCGTCTATTAATATACCTTAAGTGTAAAGCATACAATACCAGCACGTAACTTTTCTTGATATTTTAACCAAAAAAAAAAACTTTTCTTGATATACTAGTTTTTAGGCTTTGATGTTTAACGTTTTCTATAAACTTTAGCAGTTAAGTTTAATTGTGCTAAGATTTTTTTTGGTTCTGCTAAAACTAATATTTTACTCTAGCACTTAACGTGCTGAAGGTTGATGGGTCATTATTTACTTTTGTAATCTGTAAAACATTTTTGCCATGTATAAACATTTTGTTTGCTAATGTATAAACCATTTATGCTAATAAATAAAACATTTTATGCAATGTATAAAACATATTATTGCTAATTGTATGTGATAGACTTCGGACGGCAGCATGCTGCGATACAAAAAATGAGAAGTAAAGGCATTATAGCTACCAAAGGCAGAGAGAGGCACGTTCTTCACGTGCGAAACTGATTATAACACGTTTTCTTGCGCTGACTAACGTTTTCCTTCATAATCTCGCCGCGTCATTACTTTTTCACTTTAGCTTCTCTTTTTTTCTCCTTGCACTAACATTTTTTTATCTCCGTACACTAACCAGTTATAGATTCTGCAATTTAGTACTAAACATTGACATTTAAATGATAAATGTCAAAACTACTTTTTCTAATTTTTGTTTTCATTGCCTATGGAATAATTCATCAATCCTAATTCATTATTTATAATAAATAAATGTCTAAGCAACTTTATTTTTGAAAAAATTAAAAGTTAACTCGCCATTGTCGATGTCTAAGCAACTTGAACCGTCCATTTCATATAAAGGAAGTTTATGTAGATGGAGCCCATGTAATATAAAGGAATTTCATGTGGATGAGTCCATGTAAGTAGTGTAATTAATGAAGATAGAATTCAATCTGCTTTATTTTTCGTTTTTCAGCAAAAAGAAAACCTCTGTAAACTAAGATCTCAACAGAAATCTTTTAAAAACTTATAAACGAAAATTGAAAAACTGAAATATGTAACTCATAACTAAGTCAAGATTATATCTTGAAGTTCAGAAAATATTATAAGCATTAAAAACGATGTAGAAAATAGTCCACCGAGTTTAAAGTTCCATAAGTTACTAGAAAATGAAAATATAAAAATTTCTGCTAGCTACTACACTCAAACATAACATCATAACTGCACTAAAAGAGAACATAAAATTAAAAGACAAGCTCATGTAATCGACCTTCAAGTTCTCCTCCAAGTACTCACTCTGTTTACTGTTTACAAATCCTTTTCCCGAACGATATGGATGATAATTGCGTAAACCATACCCTGTCTGCGCTTAAGTTCACACAATATGCCATCTCCTTTCTTCAACTTGTTCCTCTTGCATATGTGGTTCCATTTCAAGATAAACACGCGATGATCCGTCCACTGTGTTACTTTCGCTTGTAGCTTTCCGTCCTTGTGATGGTCAATGTAGTAAACCATTTTTTCGAACTTTAAGTCATAGTCTTTCACTAGTTGTCCATGAACCAACTGTAATCACAAAGCAAACAAATACATAAAAAATTAAGCCAAATTCAAGTTTTAAAATGTCTCTCTATATATATATTGCGGTTCTTACCAGCTCATACGGCCTATTCTTCACGCTTGTCTCAAAGAACACATTATTTGGATCAACCAAATATTTCTCCGGGTCTTTGATCTTCTTGACCGTTACTGAAACATTTGTATATAAGCATCACATGAAACTAATGACTAATACTAGAGTTAAGTTCAACTAGAGTTACCTCTCTCCCTCTTCTTTTTTGGCAGTGCCACAGATTTAGAACTCTCACTAAATTCATACAAGTGATCAGACGCTTCAGTATAATCACTGTCACTGTCTTCATAATCACTCTCTTCTTTATAATCACTGTCTTCTTCGTCTTCAGACTCATCCTCAACTCCTACCACTTGAGACTTCCCTGGAAAAAAAAATCACAAGATAAGAAAACACAAGTATACAACGGCTAAGGGATGAAAACAAAGCTAAACAATGTGTTAAACCTAAACCTTTGTTCTTGTTGATTGTATTGGCCATATCAGATTCAGAACTAGTAGTATCTGTGTCATTGCTGCTTAAAGACACAACACTGTCTTCTTTGACATCCTCAACTTCAGTGACTGCTCTAATCTCCTTACATCCACCAAGACCATAGATGCTGACCTCGAAAACATTGTCTCCATTATACACAAAGGTCAGAAAGTCTCCATCCGTAAGAGAATTGTCTGTAACAAATTTGTTCCATCCTTTTACAAAATACACCTCATCTCTCTTCCTCTTCATCTCAACTTTCCAAACGCACCCACCAGTTCCTTGGAGAATGGCTGTTTTGGGCAAAGTTCTTGGAAGTTCATCGTTGTAGGAAATGGGAATCAGCTGAAGACAAAGTGTTTAGCAAAATCTGAGTAAAACTATCATATTCAAGCATCTCTACTCCTTAGTGTCAAAGTATGAATAAAACTGATTTCTATGTAAACATAACATTTTTTACTTTCCCCAAAAGTGAAACTGTAACAAACTTTACAACTCAAAACAGAGGAAAGCAAAGGGAAAGAAACAGAGAGAGAACCCATAGGAAGATCAAAGAAATAATGTATGTGTATACACAGAAGTTTCAAAGTAGGGAAGATCAATATTCCAAAGTAGTTGCAGTCAAAGAAACCAAAACAATACTAAAGCTACAACAGTAGAGAGAACATATTACCATGGAATCTGAGCTGTGATGGGAGATGAAAACCTTAAAGAAACGCGGAGGAGTATCATCTGCAGCCATTGCTAGAGGGTAAGGTATGAGACTGAAAGATAAATAGGAACAGAGAGAATATTGAGTGAGTGAGAGAGAGAGAACACCTAAACAATTTTCAAAAGAGACCCATAGGTCTTGTGTGTATCTCTTTTTATTTATGAACTTAAGTGTGTACCTCTTTTCATCAGTTGATAACGTTACAATCAAACTGTACTTCCATCTCTCTTCCTTTTTTCTTTTTGCTTTAACCAGATAAGTTAGTTTAGTTAGGGACTTAGTTGGTTTCACTTTCTTATGCATTTATTGTGATGTGTTGGTGAGATTCGTGTCGTGTCTTTTCTTAGTTTGGTTAAAGAAATAAACTTTCCAAATTTGTTTTCGTTCGTACAGATTCAACTCAAGTTACCCAGCCATACTATCTACTTTTATCTCTTCTCTGAGTTCACTCTGTTTTATTTTCAATTTAAAATTCAAAACTTTTATGCTGTTCTGTGCTAATAAGTAGCTGCATGCCTAGGATGTATGCAAATGCTTTTTAGCATATTTATATCGATTCTTTTACATATGTTTATGAACTATGTCAGAAGACTTACCATTTTAAGAATGTCTCAGCTTCTAATCATATAATATCTTGATTGATTTCTAGATATCTGTTTCTGTATTAAATTGATGAAGCATCATGATACAAGATCTACCGTTTGAATATATGTGTAAAGCCTTTCACATTTCAAGACTGAATGTTCAACTGTAATCATTTTATTCCTCCTCTCAGGCAAATCAAATGACATGTATGTTTCTTCTCCTACTCGTGAAGATTAACACTATAGTACACACACATCATACAAACATATTACATACAAGAATATATAAAAAATAATAAATTAAAAATTTTGGAAGAATCAAGAGGATAAGCTGGCCTCGAAGCTAGTAGTGGAGGTCTCTTGGAAAACAGAACCTTCTTCAACATGCCACTTGAGAATCTCTCTAGCATACCTCAGCGCATTGTCCACAGAATCACTCTCCAAGCTCACTTGAGAAACAAACAGCTTAGGCTTGAAGCTCCTTCTCCTCATCGAAAGCGAGTCGTACAGCCTCTTGAACTGGAACCCTATGTAGTGGAAAGCGCGCTGAGCCATCGGAGGGTTGTGTCTGCTCGTCTGGTTCTGGCTGATCAACGGGTTGAAGTCTTCGAACCACTCGCATGTTCTCAGAGGAACCTCCTCGATTTTCTCTTCCAGGAGATCGAATTTGGTCAGAAGCAGGAGGAACCTTTTGTTGGCTAGGGACGGGTGAGTCACCATGCTCTCGAAGAGCTGCTTGTTTGCAATCATCTTGTTCACGAGAACACCGTCAACATCTTCTATGTACTCTCCATAGTCTGTTAGCGAGACGCAGAATATCACCAAGTCAGCGTCTTCAAACATTTCTAGCCATTTCCAGTTTTCTCCAAGGCTTCTGTGATGTAACCGGATGAGTTGGTACCTGAAAGAGAGAGAGAGTAAGTCCCAATGGTTTACACAACAACAAGGAAAAGAGATTAGAACTAACTTCATGTGTGGATCGTGGCGATAATCATCCTCAAGAGAGCCTTCTTGAGTGGTTGATGGGAAGGAGAAATCCACACAAGAAAGTCCATCCATAGAAGAGAGTCCCTCCGCTTTCAATATGTCCATATCAGAAGGATCGTATTCTGATCTCGAGATCTCAAGAATCTGAGCATAAGTAGAGAAACAGGTTTAGTCCTATAAACAAGTTTAGGTTACAGAACAAAAGAAAGCATCTTACTCTTCCAAGAAAATAAACAGCGTTTCTAGGAAGTGTATCTCGAATCCTTTTGTAAGTAGCTTGAATGGCTGGTACTCTCCATAGATCCGCAACGGTTTGAGCGTTCTCTCGGCTTGACGCTGGAAAGATCTTGAGGTTACCTTCTTCCTTTTCTTTCAGAAGCCAATCTGAAAAATGTTTAAGCCTCGGACTCATTGAGCTAGAACTGGTCTCACCTTCCGTATCAGCCTGGTTGTTGTTCATCTCTTCTTCGTAGTGTGCCTCGAGAACCGTTGCGAGATAAGCGTAGAGGTTTGTTTGGATTATGAACTTGATTCTTTCACGCTCGTCTGCAGTGAACGGGACGTCGTAGAGAGACCTTGCCTGAAAAACAAAAAGAAGTCAATTACCAAGATTCTTTACTAGATATATGTGAAACATTTTGAGTATGAATATAGCTCACTTGTTTGTAAATGGTAGTGGCGCCACATTTCTCGTTACCGATGAGAAGAAGCTTGTTAAGCATTTTCGGGTTATAGATGGGTTCATCAGTTGGTTCTACTGATGACGAAGTTGTTGAATGAAATGGTAGAGAGAGCACAGCACAAGCAAGCCTAGCTCTTTTCTGTGAATGAAGAAAACAAAGAAACAAATGAATCATCATTTACAATCCCTTAGACCCGTATTTATATATATTAACCGAAGCAAGCAAGCCATTGTGCTGGGGAAAGTCTAATACCTTATTCCAAATGTTCCCAATGACACGGTTCTGACCTTCTTCTTGGTAAGCTCCATCTGCATCAACCCAAAAATGAGGCTTTCCTTCACATTGCACCCCTACCATCTACAATCAAAGCAATAGAGGGTTAAGTCATTATTAACACATTACAAATCAGAGGAGAACGAACAATAACACTAACTCTTAAAAAGTACCTTGAGCATCATGAGCTCTGTCTTGGTTATTTCCCGGTTATTAATGAAAATCTCAGTGTCACCATTGCTTGCATGCTCCATGATGGCACCTCCTATGTTCATGTTATGACTTATAATCTGGCAAGGCTTCTCTCCTACCTTTCCCCAATACCCAGAAAGCTTATCATACCAATAGTCTCCAGGTTTAAGCTTCTTAGGTGGATTCGGACAAGTCTGCAACCTCTCAAGCTCTTCTTCACTCAACGGCCTACCATTGACAGAGACAAGCCGTGCATACAACTGATTCGCCTTGCAGGTGACCTCATCAAGCATAACCTTCTGAAGCTCCGAATCGGTGAGAACTCGCTTCAGCATTCTCGAACACTTCCCAAGACTCTTTCTATTGGACTCAGAGACTCTGTGACCGATGCAAGCCACGCACTTTCTCCCTTCAGGCATCGCACCCATCGCTCTCCTCACGCAGTTGGAACAGTACTTTGCGTCGCAGACGATGCAGAGTTCCTTCTCCGTAAACCTGTTCCCCGTCAGGCAACGGTAACACGACCCTTTTTTGCCTTTCCTCTCGGCTCTAGGGGTCGCAGTAGCTACACTCTCCTCATCGGACAGGTAAGAGCTTTCGTCGCATTCGCTGCCTTGACTCGGTACAAGGAATCTCACACGGTTTGCATTTGCAACATCCACCTCCACTTCATCTAACGTATCCTCTCTTACTTCTCCAGATGATACTGATGGTGATGGTGATGGTGATAATGGTAAATCATCTTCCGCTGATGATGATGAAGAAGAGCCAGAAACCACATGATGGGGTCTCAAAACCACGCTAGGACTAGCTTCAGGTGGTTTCTTGGTAACTCTACTAACGAGTGGTTGGACCACAGGGATGTGAGAGAGACCACTAGACAACGAAACAGACGAAACGGGATGAGCCGTGGGAATCTCATCGACTTCGAGAGGGTTAGCTCGCGGCACGTTAGCGATACAAGGGCCTGTGTACTCGTCGGCGAATGAAATATCAGTCTGAAAACTATAACCAAACTCATCATCGTCGTCATCATCATAATCTCTTTTAGGGATTGTTGGTAGTGGTAAAGGTGAAACCTTTCTTACAATAGCAGCCATCTTCTTACCAAATTCAGCAACAAACACAGCAACAACAACAACAAAAACCTAATTCTGAACTTTCCTAAACCGGAAACTATTGAATTCACAGAGAATTTAAGGTAAGAAGAAAGATAATCGAATTGATTACATAAAAAGCTCCTTTTTAGCTTCAAAAGAAAGGGACAAAGTTTCGATTTTTTGATGGAAAGAGGACGAGATTTTCCGGGAAAGTTGCAGGAGTGAAGAGCAAAAAGAAGAAAGACGGATTGTTTTGGATCGTCTTCTCTCTCTTACTAGTAAGAGACAAAAGATGAAGACTTTTCTCTTTGTTTTAATTTTCTCTGTATGAAAAAAAAAAGAAGTTGAATGTTATTTTCCGGGAATCAACGCGGGTTTGGAGTTGAAAATGATGGAGCGAAAGGGTCAAAGAGAGGGTACTTTCGTAAAACCGGATTAGTTTCTAACCACCATCATGTTCGAATATAACCGGAATTGCGCGGTTCTTAGGAAACCGGATCTTTATTAATTACAATATGAATTATTTGGGTGTGGAATTGTGTTTTGGTTTAGTTGAGTGATTGATTGAGTAGGAAATTATTAGTTTCATAATTATGAATTATGTTTTGTTTTCCAATAATTGCTGTAGTTTGATTTTTTAACCACGATATAAACTTTATGTGATGTATATATATCAAATGATTATGTCTAAATGGCTAAATGGTAATTGCAAATTCACTGATTAGTAATTTGACTGATTCCAACGACTTTCGGTGGATATAATTACGTGGTGATAGCTGCTTACATGTTAATTTTAAAATATTCAGATTGTTAATATGATTTAGTGAGAAAAAGGTATTGATGTTTGAATTTTAGCATGTTAGCGAGACGATATTTTTGATATTCCCCGATGCCTTGAACTTGGTTTGCTTGGTGACATTTTATATTTGTTCTCCAAAAGCAAGCACAAAGAGAAAAGAAAACTGAAAGAAAGATTTTCCAACAGCCTCTTACGACATGTTTAAGTTATCAAGACCTGGTTGGCAAAAAGAAAAAGAAAAGCATATAGCTTCTCAAGAAACCACTATTCCTGAATGAAATTTAGAAAAGATAAACCCTAACCAAAATAAAAACCACGTCTCAAAAAAATTCAAAAGTATAAAGTTGCAACCACGATATATATAGAACACACATGTTTGATTCAGTCTTGTTTTATATTTAACAAATTTAGGGAAAAGGTAATATGTATACTTTCGTTTTGAAAACATTTTCTTTGGAGTAAAGAAAAAAAAAAGAAGAAGTAAAACTACTCATTACGTGGAAACCATCAACCAGATTTTTGACTCCCTATAATTAGCTCAAACGACTTCTTCGTTGACTAGGTCATGATATTGCACTCTTTCCCGGTCGTGACACGATGGAACATTTTCTTATACATAATCACACTATACTCCGATCCACTCCTTTTTATTCCAAATTACATGAACCCCACGCGCTACTCCCTTCGTGCGGAGACAGAGAACTCTTCCGCCCTGAAGATGCTGATGGCTCGTCCACCTCCCTCCACGTCCCCATCCTATCCGACACGCGCCACACTTTCACCGACTTGTCCAAACTTCCACTATATATAATCCACTTCCTATCTCCCTCAGTATCTGCAGACGTATTCGCTCCTTTACGGTAAGCGTGTTCCTCCTCCACGGCTAGACACTTGACCGGTCCCATGTGCCCCGTCAAAACAGACACACAGTTATGAGACCCATCGGACGGGTCTCGCCTCCAGACACATATGTTCTTGTCAGCAGCACCACTCAATAACAAGTTCCCCGCTACAGTTAGACATAACACGGCGGATTTGTGCCCTTTGAGTATTCCACCGACGAATATACCCTTCGAACGCTCCCAATAGTTCACTAACCCATCTGACGAACCGGAATAAACAATCGAAGACTTTGGTTTCACGGCCAATGCGGTGACCGCGTTTTCTTGCTTGAGCAAAACTTGATCCAACTCATGCCTCGTTCCTTTGACTTGCATCTCACGTCTCCACACTTTAACCGTACCGTCCGCAGATCCCGTGAACACCAAGTCATCGAAACCGAACATCACCGAGTTTATCGCGTCATCATGCGCTTGTATACATTCCAAACATTTCGAGTCCGAGATTTTCCACACTTTGATCGTCCTATCCCACGAACTGGAGTACAACAAACCAAGCTCCACGTCCATGCTAAGACTCGACACGGCGTCCTTATGCTTCGTTTTCTTAGAGTTTTTATTGCGGCGTCCCTCCATGATATACTTAGGGTTCACGGAGGTCTTGACCCTCGATTTAAACGTAGGCAATGTTCCAACCCGTCTGTATTTACCCGGCGTTCTTGTAGAGATTTTCCATATCCGGATCTTACCATCCTGATGCCCGGTAAAGACCCGATATCCACATATCACAATAGCCTTAATGAGTCCACTACTCGATTTAAACCCGGCGTAGTCCTTCAAGTTCTTCCAAACCCTAACGTTCTTAGAGTCCGAGCCCGTGTAGAGAAGGTCACCAGTTGCGGCTAACGAGTATATATGCCCTTCTTCACGTACAATAGAACCAATGAGACCATTAGTCTCTAAAGCATTGTCTTCATCATTAAAATCTGAAGCCCATGCTGGCGACACACGGGCCCAAGGCGACATTACGCAAGGTGAACCTTCTCCGCTGTTCGGACCGATGCTTATGATCGATGATGAAACGCTGCTAAACCGCTGGTGAGTTAGGTTGGTGTCACTAATGATGGGATCTTCGGGAGAGGATATTCCGTCGTGGTCAGTTTTCAAGACATCGCCGAATTTAGACCTCGGTTTGCGACCATTGTCACGAAGATCGTGGGGATGGTGATTAGTGGTATATGGATCGGCTTGGAGATCCACGACCATGGTACCACCCGTTTCATTCCTCATCTCGTTCTTCAAATCTTTGTCAAAAAAGTCAAATGTTTTTTTAAAAAGAAAGAAGGTTATAGAATAATGATAAATTCTCTTCTTTTTTTTTGTTTAGGGAGATTTTATTTTAGGGCTGTGGTTGCTATGAATAAGAAAGTTGAGGGATGATGTGTGTTTTTGTTTGTAGATTTTGGTTGGCAAAAGACGGATAGAGATTTTGACGGGAAATTGAAGGGTCTAGAGCATCTTGAGGGATTTGTTTAGATGATTTTATTAATGCAAACTTATATACACAAACGAAATATCAAGACTGATGATCATAATGTGATATGTGGAGGGGTGCTTCACACGTGTTTGTTACTAGATGAAGCTTCTATGATATTTTTCGAAAAGTATATCTAAATACATGTACGATGTTACATTGAATGAGAACATTCTTTGTAGAATGCATCTGAGGTTGTAGATACATTGGAATATTAGGCACGCAAGCCTAAAGATAAGTTAAATCTCCTGATTCTCCTCCATAGCTCATTTCACACAGCTTTACTGCCTAAAAATATCTTCTTCTTTAGTTAAAAGATAATTAAATGAATGTACCATATTGTCAAGCATTTGTTGTCCTTGTCCCACAAGGCCACAACACTTTGATATATATATCCATATAAATATCAAATTATGATCAAAAATATATTTATATCAAAAGACTATTATAAACCACTTGATAATATTAGGCAAATGATTTTAGGCATACTTCCACTATTTGTTAATTGCTAACTATTTATGCTTATCTCCATTGTAGTGCCTTTTTTACATAGCAAATCGCTATTTTGTTCTTCCTAAACAAGTTTTTTTGTGTGTGGATATAGTAGTTTTCAAATTCAAAGTGTACTAGTCATCCATCACCTTAAATCTCATGTTGATCAAAACTTTGGTGAACCTGCTATTTCCAGTAGTAAAAAAACAATTGTTCCCTCTATTTTGATTCTTATAAGTTCTTATCAAAGAATGGAAACTTGAATCAATGTTAAACCTCTTTTAGTCCCATGATGGGACTCCAATCTATAACCAAAAGTTGTATTACTTGATCCAAACGTTTCTGACTGATTATGTTGCTTCCAAAATTTGAATTGATGGGAAAAAAATGACAATAGCTTATTTATTATGAACCAGTTAACGCTGATCTATTAAAATAACGACTAATAAATCATTTTATTGATTTGCAAGCTTACATCTCAATGGCAGCAAGAGGTAAGTACAAGAGATCTATGTATTAGAAGTCTAGAACAAGGAGATATATAGTCAAATAGTCAGCTACTACTGAATCTTGAAGGAGATTTATAAGCAAACCTATCCTCCTATGACATCATTTGTACAAGAAAAAGGATTTGAGTTGAGCTTTCAGTTCAGTTTTGGTCCATGAAATCAGCTGGCAAGTTCAAGTCCAACAAAGTAACGTTGCTGTTTATGAAATCTCCTTTTCTGGGACGTTTCTGTGAAGAAACCTCCTCATTCAACTGTGCTGCCAGAAGCGATTCACTAAACTATAGTTCTCAAGAGAATCCTAGTTTGAAACAGAGGAGAACAGAACAATCTTCTGATGACTGAGAAGATTCAGATGAAGGAACGAGACTGGAACCAGTGTTTCAACTCACAAATGTAATGAGATCATCAAAATTCACCTTCAAAAAAGTTCAATTTTTCTTTTCTCCAAAAAAGGGCAGAGTCCATTTTGAGACAGTGCATGGAGAATCCATTAGACCTCAACCAGTTGTAAAATAAGTGATTCATTACACTCTCTGTAGCTTAGTTTTTTAACTTGTTCCATATAAGATTGTGATTTATAATATATTCCAGACGTGAAAAGAATACTTATATTTTCATTGTTTTCAATAATCAAAGAATACAGAAATGCAGCAGTTGAGTTATTAAACATTGAGAATAAACTCAAGAAAGAATCTGTACTATTCTTTATAGAGAGTCTTCAAACATATCATTATTTGCAGCACCAAGCTGAAGAGAACAACCGAGTTCCTTTTGTGTTTGCTTGTGTGTTTTCAGGTGCTGCTACTAGCATGGTTGGGATGCTTGATGATCCTCTGCAGTATCACCGTCCTTGCCCTTCTGATATCTCTGCTACACAAATCAGCTTGAACCCCCAACTCCTCCACATTCTTCTTAAACACCTCCAGCTTCTTCTTAATCTCATCAATCCCAATCTTCACTGCTTCATGCTCCACAGCGAACTCCGCACACATCACCATCCCCTTGATCTCAATCTCCAACCGTTCAATCAGAACCCTGATGTTATCCAAGTCCTTAACCGCCACATACGTCCCTGCCTGCATGGAGCTGATCACCTCTTTCTGTCCCTTGAGTGCATTCTCATAGTTTTTCCACAGGGAATCAACCCATTTCCCCATTGATCCCAGCGGTATAGCTGTAGCTGCAGCCAGAGCCGCAGCCACGGGAGGAGCCGCCATGGCCGCAGCCACGACTGAGCAGATGAGTACAGTGGCGAATGTAGCCACGAAGATGATGTTGGAGAGTTTTCTCCATGTGTGGATGGATTTGAGCTTCTTGTCAAGCTTGTTCTTGCGATTTTGCAGCTTCTCAAGCATCAGCATCTGGTGTTTGTAGACAGATTGGAACAGCTTGAAGAAGTCTTCATTGAAAGGAGACTCTGCCTCTTTGAAATTCTTCAGCTCTTCAAGTGTCTTCTCGAATCCATTCCCACCTGCAAACCAACAAAAGATAAGTTATTACCACAACTAAAATCAATGTTCCAGATGTGTAATGAAAACTAGAATAATAGGACAAAAGAATAAAATTCTCTCTAGTTTATAATATGATAGATATTTAAAAAAACATATTTTTCACAAAAAATGTTTTTTTTAGTATTTCTATTATTTTTGTTAGTTAATAGTGGAAAATCATAAATTTTCAAAAGAAATTGAATTTATTAAATAATTATTTGTTTAAATTTATTGAAAACTGATAATTAAAAAATAATACGTTTGTAATAACTATCTGCAAAGTATTTTTTAAAAAAAAATATTCTAACAGAACAGAGATAGTACTTTTAAATTTAAAGATTTTAGTTTATTTTTATAGACCCATAGAAAATGAAAATTGTTTAACAAACCTTCAGCGAGGCTCTCGTCTTCAAACTGCTGAAGAGCAACAAGAATCAAAAGCTGACTATCACGTGCCTTTCTCAAACCTTTCTCCAAAGCAGCACAGAAGTCAAGAGTCTTCAAGCTATTCTCAAAGTAATCTTCAACGAGCTCAAACAGTTCTTGATTCTTCCATATATCTTTCTTACAATCCAAAATCACTTTCACCACTTCTTGATTCATCTCAAGCAAACACTCGGTGACTTCTTTGAGGGAATCGAACGAGAGCGCTCGAACCTCAACACCCGTGGCTAGCGTGCTTATCACGTGACTTGTCCGTGCCTGCATGCACGTGTCGAAAGACTGTAGCTCCGTGTCTGCTTTACAAGCAGCCTCGTACGATCTCAGCTCCGTTGTGTAGTGCATGCTCGTCGTTGTGGTGGTCTTAGACGATGTATCACGTGACTTCTTGCTTGTTTGGTTTCCCATCTTCTTTCTCTTGGAACTCAAATAATTATCTGAAAATATGAATAGAAAAGTTCTTTAACATGGAAATGAACGTAGAGAGATTGAAGAATCTGTAAACTGAAACAAAAGGTTTGGTTTTAAAGGGAGATTAATGAAAGAAGTTGTAAGGGAAATGATTAGTGAAAAAGAGGATAGACTTGGTCGGGCTTATCAGAGAGAACAACAACAGAGATAATTTTCCGGGAATAAAGGAGAAAATAATTAAGAAAGAAGAAAGAAGAAGCTTGAAGAGAGTAAGAATGAGAATCGTTAAAGGAAATGAAAAATGGCTTGCACGCATGATGATAATGAGAATTAGGGCATTGTATAATGCGAGAAGCAAACGTTTACTCTCTCTCTCTCTCTCTCTCTCTCTCTCTCTCTCTCTCTCTCTCTCTCTCTCTCTCTCTCTCTCTCTCTCTCTCTCTCTCTCTCTCTCTCTCTCTCTCTCTCTCTCTCTCTCTCTCTCTCTCTCTCTCTCTCTCTCTCTCTCTACTTAGCCGCCTTCTTGCCTACGCAATCATTCCTATGCGTTTACATGTAATGTAAATATCACGCAATTTCTATATACCACGTGTAAATCATGTATGGTGTGTTACGCGATGGTTGACAAAAGGTTACGTACTGTTTTAGTTGTTATGCTTTGGTCACAAACAGATACATGATGCATAATTAACTCATTATCTTGTTAGTTTTAACTAATATAATAATGCATATAGAGTTTAACTATAATTGTTCTTCCGATAGGAAGATCTGGATTATGATGATTAAACTATATATGGCCCTACGCGGACTGTTATGTGCATTATTAAGCACGTACACGTTAAGTCTTGCATTTAATTTTGTGTTGACTTGATTTATATGCTAGATGTAATCTACTGTAATAGATATTTTATTTACATGCAGCCAGGGGATGTAAGCCGCCCCATATTTGTGTTGAACAAAAAAAAAAAGCCGCCCCATATCTGTTTGTCTCTTGCTAGATATATATATGTGTGTACTAATAGATATGCTTCAAATCATAGTCCATGCTTAAGTAAAATGCATGTAATGGCTAATGGGTTGAGTATCAAAAACTTAAGCTAACCAAACCATAGTAGACGAGATAAAAATACTTGTGTGAAGAAACTGTCGGCCAAAATAACTTTCTATGCTACTTTATTTGCGTTCATATGATTTTCACTTCTTTTTTTGGGTGATGTTCTTTTTAGCAATTGATAAAATAACTGTACATGATTAATGGTGATATGATATCGTTTCCGGAAGATTGTCCAACAAGCTTCCACTTTTTTTTTTTTTTTTTTAGGATAAAAATTTCCAATTTTCTACCAAAATATAAAAAATTAGAAATTCAAATGTAGATTCATATCTTCTTCATTCGCAGATATTAGAGGAATAATATAATGAACAAGCAGTGCTGCCTGAGTATTGTAACCACAGCTGAAATATCCATTAACTAATTCTGCAGATGATTTTGTAAAATTTAAAAAGCATCAAAACCTGTATGTTGCTAAGTTTTCTAGTTAGAGTAAGGACTAAAATATGGTAGAATATAGCATCAATCATCTATAACTTTTCTATAATCATACCATTTGAAAATAATGACATAAACATGTCGCTCAAATAAAAATATATCTACTATTATATGCAAAAACAAAATGTAAAATAGATTTTTTCACACTCTATTCGTTTATAGCTCATTCATCTTATTTTTTCCATTAACACCTTTTCATCTTAACCAATTTAACTTCAGAAAGGACTGAATGACTATGTACTACCACGGTGATGGGTGAATCTTAGTTAATATAGGACTTGCTTGCACGAAGTACTAAATGATGAATTGATGATGTAAAGATTGAAAGAGATTAGATTAACACATTAGCTAAGCATTACCTTAATTAATCAGTGGTGTTGCAGCAGAAACGAAACCTTGGAGCCTCTCTCTTTTTCTATCTCTTTCCGCCCAAAGCGTCTTAAAAACAACAAATTTGTTTCCTCACCAGCTATCCTTTTTATACTTGCCGATACCAACTTGGTGAACAAGTCATCAGACAGCTATCTCTCTTGGACATTTTACCAAAATACCATTAACATTTTTATTTAACCTTTATAAAAAAATTAAGTTCATCTAGTAAAAACGTTCATTAACTTTCTTATATAATTTTGACGGTAAAAAGCATAAGCTAAGTTAATTTATACCTCTCTCCCTTAAAGTTATACCTTCTTACAAAAAAAATGGAGATACTTTTTTCGTAAAAGAATGTAATGTGGAAGTTATACTATCTTATTAACTTTAGAAAAGATAAATTGTATTTATTACTTCTGAGTACACTTCTAACATTCTTTCAGTAAAAAAAGGTACGCTTTCAACATTCTCATGTCGGTGATACAAAAAAAAACAGTATTACGTCGAAGATTAGATAACATAATAATGGTAAATTGGTAATTAGCAATACCTGAAAATTCGGATGGTCTTGTTAGGAGGGAGTGAAGGAAGGAAACCAAAAGTACACGCGTCAGATAACTATTGGGTTTTCGTGGAAATAACCACCGATACGCTACGTCACGTGCTTTTTTGACGCGCTGCCTTGCTTCCACAAGTTACGTGATTTTTTTTTTGTTTCTGTAAAAATAATTTTTTGTTCAGTAATCTTTTCCCCAAAGCAAATTGATTTTTTTTTTTCGTTATTTGTATTGGTTGATCATAACTTCATATATATATTTAACTGGTAAATGCCAGTTTGTTTTTTCCAAAACAATTTAAGAGAAGAAAAGGTGTGTTGAGTGTTTTTATCTCTATTTATATAAACCTTCGTTATGATGTTTATTGAAATATTGCTAACTTGCTTTTTAGGTTTGATCTATTTTTATTTTTAATTACCGAAAGAGGGAATTATTGCTTCATACATTACAGAGTTGCGTAACATGAAATTTTGTAATGGATGAATGAATAGATCCGTGTGAACTAGATCTACCACACAATCTAATAATCAGAAAATTTCCATAATGTACATTTCGTTTTCTACCACTGTACACATTTTAATGGCAAAGAACATCAATGACCCTGAAAAACAGGACTAGCATCGCACTATGGCCACTTTTTCTTGTGCGATATATATACACCTATCTTCATATTTATTCCCACTAAATCATTTCCTCAACTAGCACATAAAATTGTGCAAATAACTTTTGTTGTTATGTACACAGAATCAATGAAAAAATATATAGTGACAACAAAGCTGTACATCAATTATATGCTAGCACAAACCACCTTCATTCATCTTTGGATTAATTAATCATGTATCCCAGTTTCTCGTTTAACATTGGATCTTTAGCGCTGCGAGCTGAGTGTCGTTAATAGCATAAGTCTAGTGAACAACCTCACAGAAACCAAGGACTTGTTACTTGTACAATCCCTTTCTTGTTGGAGCAAGCCATTGAGCTTCTCTAGTCTCGGTGAGCTCCCCCCTATCTATCACAATTCTCCCCTATCTGTCACAATTCGTCATTTATGTAGTTTTGTTTAGATAGCGAGATAGGGAGATGAGCAGCACAGGAGCGTGAGCTGAGGCTGATTGAGACTTGAGTGAACCTGTTTTTGGCGGGGAAGAGACGACGATTACAAGATTGGAGACGAAGCATCTTCTTTTCCTTGCGAATGGTCTCAGAATTAATATGGAATATTGGACATGCCATACTTTGTTGGATAGTTCTCCATGAACTTTACGCTTTGTTAACAGACTAAACTTGAATGACCATGGGTCCATGTCTCGCATGTATATAAGCAAAAAACAACCGCAACAAATTACACGAGAGAAACGATGTAGAGAACACAACCGACCGATTCATTAAAAGAGTTGTCCATGTCCTAAGACAAGAAAAAAAACATATTTAAAACTGCAATGGAAAGCAAGGAGACACTCCAAAGGCTTAACTACTTAACTTGGTTGAATAAAACTTCTTTAAACCCCCCTAACATTTAACTAACATGTAATCTGCCTTGATAGCTCACCCAAAAAAAACATACGCAATGATCGATCGTCTATTTTCTCTCTTTTCTGCCAAATTTCATTTCAATTCCATTCAGAGGAAGTGAGGGCCGATGAGCTTAGCAATCTCCAAGAAACCGACACTGTCTTTGCCATCAAATATCTTCTTCAGCTTCTCGTCGCAGATTATAACCTTCTTGTTTCGTGGATCCTGTAGAAAGAACAACATTACAGTCATTTTAGGTCACCACCAAGTTTAACACAAAAAGATAGAATATGAACTGACTTGTTGTAAAAAATCTGTTCATCATGTTGAAAAGTTATCACTCCTAAAAAACCCAAACAACGAAAATAAGAAACTTTCTTAAGGTGAGCTAAAGCAAAACGTGAAAATCTACATTTGTTACAAACAACTAGACAGAACTCAAATGCTCATTAGACAGGTCATATGATGATCAAAACCAAACATGACAAACTAAGGAATCAAATAGGGATGTAATCATACATATCTTATCCCCAAGAAACAATTGAAGTCACTAGTCAAGTGTATCATCACAACATAGAGGATAACACAGAGGCTAGTCAACATAAGCTGTTAAAAAGGTTTTACTAAAAGCTCCAACAAGTTTCAAACTTTTGCAAGAGAGCCTCATCCAAATTATTAAAAAGGCTATCCCTTTTGAATCAATAAGCAATTACTTGGGATTAGTCTACCAGAAAGGTAAAGCCTTTTCAATAGAAACAGGGTATTTTACTTGAAGGTCGTGTTCCTTGATGTAAGCCCAGATACGCTTGAGAGCCTGCGTGCGAGGTATCACCGACTCGCCTACAACGTCCTGCATCTCCGGTGTCACCGGACGAGGCTTCATTATTCCACGTGGCTCCCTCGTCTTGGTGGTTGACGACGGCTCGGAGGACGACGCCGCCGCCGTCGCGGAGGTTACGGCTCGCACCATGCGCATGTTAGCCGGACGAGAGGAGATAAGGAGAGACCGAGAGCTCCGGAACGGCGCCGTATCGACGCGGAGGAAGGTAGAGAAGGTACCAGAAGAAAGTGCCATTGTCGTCTTTCGTCGTTGGGTGTTGTGTTGTGTCTGTGTGGTGGTGGAGTTGGAAGACCGAGAGGTTTTGCTTTATCCTTTTTTTAGGGCTGTTCAATATGGCAAAACCGAACCGTACCGAACCGAACCGAACCGAAATAGACAATATGGTTTGGATTTGGTATATACCATACAAACCGAATGGATGTAATTTTCTAAAAACCGTAGGATTTGGATATGGTTTGGTATATAACCGATAAAACCGAATAAACCGAATAAAACCGATCAAAAATAGAAACATGTAAATATGTAATTTTATAACGACGTATAAAAATCATAAGTTAATTTGTTTGTTAATAACTATTACCATATTTTTTACAGTAATAAAGAAGTCATGATTTGTAAAACATTTGAAGAATAATTGAATAACAATTCATCGCAACCGATGCTTCTTATTTTTTAATCTTTTTTTTGATCTTTTTGCTTTATTTTAGCATTGACTAAATTGAAATAAAAATTATAAATTTGATGGACAACAATAGTAGAAATTCTTCACAACTTTTTTTAATCTATAAATGAACAGAGATTCGTGTTCAATCGAAGAAACATGAATTTGATGAACGCTAAATATGGAAGAGTAGAAAAATTTTCTTTAGTGTTTCGTGTTTCTGTTTTGTTTTTAATTTACTTTTATTCAAAATTTTGAGCTTTGATTTTAATTCTAAATTTGATTATTTTATTAGATGGTATAAGCGTTTTTTATTTTTTGTTCTTTTATTTAAACATATAATATTTTTTAATAAATGACTATGCTGACAACATGACTCTAAAATTCATATAATAGGATCACAAAATAAAGAATTATGTTTTTTGGTATAAAACCGAATAAACCGAAAACCGACAGTATATAAACCGAACCGAACCGATGTAAATATAGATTTAGAATGGTAGTTGTATTTTACTAACCGAAATACCGAAAAACCGAAAAAACCGAACCGAAACCGAACCGATATCCGGATTGAACACCCCTACCTTTTTTTGTGTCCTTTTTTTATTTCTCAAGTTTCTATGTAATAAACCGTTTGGTCTAAACCGGACCACTGTTCTCTGGTTTTGGTTTACTCAGTAGAATCTCTATATTTTATCCGTTTCGCAAAAAAAAAAAATATGAATTTGACACATTTAAAAAAAAGACATTTAAAAATTAAAAAATGAAAAATACAATACTATTATATTCTTATTTAATATATATTCAAAAGAGGAAATAAATATTAATATTTAAATTTGCATTAGAAACCCTCACAAATATTCTTTTTGAAACAAAAAAATATATATCACTATCATCTATGTATTATGATCTAACATAAAATAAATAAATGATATGTGTATCTGTACTATTATTTGCGGAGTGATTTTTCACAATGGAGTTCTCACGTTAAAAGTTAGAACGGTTAATATCGATTTTACCCTTAATAAATATATTTATATATAAATGATTATTTAACTAAAAACGAATTTAATATTAATAATATTATATTTATCTATTATATTATGTAAATGATTATAAATTAATATAATAAATTTCCAAAATAAAAAATATATCTAAAACTTAAGATAATTCTTATATATATTGTGTTATTATCTAGAAATAATAATAAATTTCCAAAAATAAAAACATATTTAAAACTTAAGATAATTCTTATATATTGTGTTATTATCTGGAAATAATATTTATATTATAAAATTTATAACATTAAGATATAAAACAATATATAATTAAATACTAATCAAACAAAAATATTTGAATAAAGATATTTTTTAAAAAAATTCTAATATGTGAGTGTTTTTAAATTTTAAACACATAATAAACATATTTATAATATTGAAAAACTTGATTATATATAAATAATTTGATGTTTGATTTAAAGTATTCAAGAATATTTAAATTAATAAAATGTAAGCTAATAAGTATTCATAATAAGATTATATCCGCATGTGCGGGTAAAAAATCTATTATACTGAATTTTAAGAACTCTTTCTTAATGTAAAATTGTAGTATTTTTGAATTTCAGAATTTTGAGCATTATTATTAAATAAAAGTTCTGGTATTTTTGCCCTATCTGCATATTTGATATTAAAAAAAAAACTTATTAATACTTATTCGTTCACGAGAGGAAACATCACCACATTAGAAAGAAAAAAAAGAGCAAAAAAAAATTATATAGAGTTGGCCATACTCTTGAATCATATATCGATCTCAACTGGATATTTATGCAGACAGTCTTCCCAAGGATTATTAGCAGAAGCCTTAACGTTACGAAGTGCCACCCAAACACAACTATTGCACTTAAATCCTGACCCCAACGCTATCTGCCAAGTCCTATCTCCTTTCTTCATCCTTCCTTTCGCTTCCGTGTAAGCCAACTCGTACCAAATAGAACTCGATGACGTATTACCAAACCTATGTAACGTCATTCTCGATGCTTCCACATGCAACGGAGAGAGATGGAGATTCTTCTCCAGCTCGTCTATAAGCGCTCTGCCACCCGCATGGATACAGAAATGCTCGAACGCAAGCTTGAAATCCGGCATGTAATGCTTCATCTTGGGGTTGAGAAACTTCTTTCTAAGGAATGTAACAAAGAAGATAAGCTTCTCGCTTATGGGAAGAACCAGTGGACCTAACGTTGCGATGTTGATCTTTAAGGTTCTTGCAGCTACCATAGGTAGATCTTTTGACAAGGTGACTCCGACTAAACCGTCCTCATCTTCTTCTTGTGTCGCGCATCCATAGGATCGGTCATCTGCACCCGTATGGACCCTCACCGTCTGGACAAGCTTGTACTTCGCGCGTTTTCGGTCCTTAGAAAGGTTAGAAAGCAAAACCGCAGCCCCACCTACCCGGAACAAACAGTTTGTAACCAACATTGATTTGTTGTTACCTGAGTACAAGTTCTGAGTGATGTTCTCGGTGCTGACCACAAGAGCATACGTGTTTCTATGAACTTGTAACAAACTCTTAGCGACATCTATGGCTATGACGCCAGCACTACATCCCATCCCTCCAAGATTCAAGCTCTTTATGTTTTCTCTAAGTTTATACCTGTTCACTATGATAGTTGATAACGAAGGAGTTGGATTGAAAGTGCTAGAGTTCACCACCAAGATACCTATATCGCTCGGGCTGATTCCCGTGTTGCGGAAAAGATTATCGACCGCTCCTAATATAACTTCTTGAGTCTCTTTACGTGACCCGACCATCGTTTGTTCTATCGGCAAGCAATGAAGACCTTCCGGTACGTAGGTCTCTTGGCCTAGACCGGAACGTTCTAGAATCTTGGTCACGAAGTCCATCAAGTAATCGTTCTCGTCTGACTTCCCCCATTTGCCTGATTCACGTACAACTCTTACGTGATTCATGATCTTCTCGACGCTGGCTTTGAGATGAGACGGTGGGAGGTAGCAGCTGAAGTCAACGAGGTAAACGGGTTTAGGTCGGTTCATAATGTAAAGCGTCCAACCGAGAATCAGAGAGACGGAGAATATGGTTAGGGATGTGAAGTTTTTTTCTAGGCAGAGGTAAAAGCTGTGGAGATCTTGTGTGGAAAGACGAGAAGCTTGCATGGCTATAGCAACCGACAATGGGAGGAAACACAACTTCAAGCGATGGGTCGTGAGGTAGTTGAAAACCATTTTTACGTTATTCAGTGGGGAATACATTTTAGTGATATGTTTCCCCTGTTTTGTCTTTGAACTCTTAGTGTGGTGTTTGTTGGTTCTGGCCCGTATTACATTTATAGAGGTTTGATCAAGAGAGAGAAAGAGGGAGGGGGGGGGGGGGGGGGGGGGGGGGGGGGGGGGGGGGAGGTAAGAAGAAGAGAGATAGAGACACAGTTCTCAAGCAATGAATGTAATAAATAAGATGGTCTAACTAGGACAGACTGCATTGCTGGTTTTATTTTTACGCTTCAAATGTAATCCGCATGTTTTTCATTTTTAGCTTTTGGACTAGCGATTTATTAAAAGGCGAATGCATAATTCGTCAATGATGATTCCAATCAACATGAACACACTGAATATTAACTTTCAACTTTCACATAGGCTAAGAAAAAATATATATCAAGAGGTGCAATTATATTGAAGGCTGTAGGCCACAAGCATTGTTGGGAATCATTTACGAGTCATAAAGTCACTGTAAAAATATGGAGTCAGATGAAAAACTCAAATAATGACCCAATGTTATCTCATGTTTATGTACACAAACCAGCAATGCAGTCTGTCCTAGTTAGACCATCTTCAACTGATACCTATCTTTTCTACTCACTCCGTTTTATATTATAAGTAATTTTAGAGAAAATAATATTTTTCAAAATGTAAGTAGTTTTCGCATATCTAGGTAATTTTTACATTTATTGAATATGTTTTGGCCAATCAAATAATATCAGTTTTTTATAATTGGCTAAACTTATCAATTAAATATTGTTGTTTTAAAAATAACAACTTTTTAAATATTTGTGTTTTTATTCTAAATTACTTATATTGTGAAACAGAGAAAATATTATAATTCCTAGTAGAATAAAGTAATTCTATTATAGATTTAACTCTATTTCAATGGGAATTATAGAGGGAAAAAAGTACGGATTGGAGATGAGCTTAGGTGCTATGCTAACCTCAGTCTAGTTAAGATTGTCGAGCCACATATATTTAAAAGGAACATATATGGATAGAGACACTACGCAGTTTGTCTTGTCAGTTCATTACCAAAAATAAAAAAATGATGAGAAGTATTCGATTGACAACAGAAATACTTAGATGCAGGCGCAAAGATGGTGCTGACCAACCCGATCCGATAAGTTGGATTATCCGATAAACCGTATCATATCGATCATGGGTGTCAATATAAGTCAGCTAGCTCAACTCGATATATATATACTTTTAGCTTATGTTCAACTATGATTAGTCAATGTAGATGCAATACGTTTTCATATCAGATCATGCTTTCAATTTTTTGTTCATGCCAAACTTTTGAGTGTAGATTCAAAGAGATGCACAAAAAATCACAGTTTATGATGTTTACTTCTTCATTATTAATAAAATCTTTTTAAAAATGAATCTTATATTCTGTAGAAAATGTATTTTCTCAAATTAAAAAAAAAATATGATTTCTTACACAACACTCAGGTAGTAAATGCGAGTAAAACAAACAACTACATCTTTTGCTGCATGTCCGTCAAATAAGCATCTTCTTACTTCAGAATTCAGAAAAATTCCTAAGACATTGTCAGGTAACAATGGTTTGACGTTAACTTTTTAATAGTTTTAGTTTTTTACTCCTACCTTTTTCTGGTAAAAAATTAAATATAAATTGCTTTCATAACCTACATAGTTACATAAGTGAAATTTCATAACCTCAAAACAACCTATCAGTTTTGGTATATGTTTTTTCTAACTGAAGTTTTGTTATATGTTAATAAGCAGAACAAAATAATTCAAGCAAAGAGGTTCCTCGAGGAATATCAAAGAGTATCACATAAAACAATATTTACATTCATAAAAGCATCAATATCAGTGGAACTAATTTGCAAATCCTTATAGTTTTATATTAATATTTGTAGTCTAGGACAATGTTAAGAATTTTGATTAAATTTGTGATTATTAGTGAGACTTTTAGTTGGTCCTTAGATTAATTTTTTTTTAAAGCAACAATGCGGGAGAGAGTCGGGATGAAATTGTCGGTCTTTTAGATTCAAATCGGCGGAGAATGAGGTTGGAGATTCGAGAGGAGCTATCGGAGGGGAATCTCGTAACGGATTTGGGAGAGATCAGGGAACGAGTAGGAGATGAAATCGTTGGTCTCCTTTATCGCGTTTAAGTTCAGCGACGAGAGCTCCGTCTCCTCTGTGTCGAAGAATGATCCGTCTCCTCCGTGTCGAAGAATGCTCCGACGAAGGCACAACCGTCAAAAACTGTGTTGAAGAATGCTCCGTCTCCTCCGTGTTCTACGGTGGTTCTGTCGTCGATCAACAACACCACTACAACAGCAACATCAAACGGTTTCACCACTACCAAAATTCTAAAGACTTCACCTTTCTAAACACTAGTCGTGTTTCCTCATCTCCGCTTCTACGCTTCATCTCCAGGTGACATGTGGCAAGGAAGGACGAGCTAAGATCGTCCTTATTTAAAACCCGTCCCACATAATAATGCCCATTATTAATTTATTTTTGGGTTTAAAATACACAAGGACCTAGTTGGAAGATCCCGATAATCATGGTCTAAGAGCACCTCCATTGGGGTTTTTTATGAAGTTCATAGGGAAACCTCTTAACACTTTTTGAATAAAAAATAAATATAATAGTCAGCATAGTTAAGAGGTGCCCCTTATATTAGTGTTTTTAGAGGTGAATCCTTAGCGACGTGGCACGATATGAGTGGCTCTTGTTAACCTCTTCCTCTTCCCCTACTACTCCACTTTTCTCTGCATCTCGTAAATCTCCTCCGTCGACTTTGTCCCCACCGAGTCCGGCGTCTCACTCGCCGAAGCTCCAGGTTTCCTCAAAGCTCCCGGCAGTGCTCCGGTTAACGTCGCCATCGCCGTTTCTCGTCTCGGCGGATGTTCAGCTTTCGTCGGAAAACTCGGCGGCGACAACGAGTTCGGCCACATGTTGGCTGAGATCCTGAAGAAAAACGGCGTCGCTGATGAAGGGATCAACTTCGACAGAGATAGAGAGTTTATGTTTTACCGGAATCCTAACGCCGATATGCTTCTCCATCCCGATGAACTTAATCTCGAGTTTAATTTTGATTCACCAATGGACCCCTAAATTTTAGAAAGTTCTTAACTCACTTTATTTAATTATTAATCTTTTAAATTAAATGCTATGAACCCCAAAGTGGAGTTTAGGGATGGAGTTGCTCTAATATTCTAAAGATATATAATGCTAATTGTCTATATATACTAAATTGTGTAAAAATATTAAATTGGAAGGAATGGAGTAGATACAAGTCCACATATGGGCGCAAGACACTAATTGTATTCAGATATTTGCACTCCCAATTTAAAGCGGATGGTGCGCACAGATCTCAATGTAGAAAAACATGGCTGGACATAACCATATCTACGAGTTGTTTCACCACTAAAGAAATTAAACTGTACAATTTATGATTGATAAAGACTTGGGAGTGAGACGTGTGAGACTATCATTATCGTTTAGAAATCCATCAGAATTTTAATTTCTTGATAATATTGATAATTTGATATGAATCAGTATTGGTATTGGTATCATTTACTGACTTATTCACACCAATTTGGATTATATTTGTTCATTTATAGTAAAATCAATGCAATTTGCAGATTAATTAAAAAGTACCTACAGTTATTAAAATTTTATTGTAGTAAAATATAGTTCATCCATTTCAGTTTAATTATCGTTGTAAAATAAAAAAATTTGTTATAAAATAAGTGTCGTTTAAAAAATGATATTTTATTTAAAAACTATATAAAATTAAAATGAAATGAAATGTAGGGAATATGTCGTGTAATTGTTGGAGTTTGACAATTCAAAAGCGTCGCTAATGGAGTCATGTGACTGGATCGACAACTCCTTTGCAATCGAAACGAATTATGGATCGAATCGAATATCCGGCAAAAATTCAGATATTCGCGGATATCCGGAACAACGAATATCCGAAGAGTTACGGATCGAATCGAATCGAAAAATCGAATATTCGTAGGGAACGGATCGGATCACGGATATCCTTAAAAATCCGGATATCCGCTCCGTGCCCGCCCCTATTTACCTGTCTCTGATCTACTGTGAAAACTGACTATGGTTGAACAAAAGCTTATCCATTGTTTGTACAATACATAAACAAATGATCGGAAACATTTTTCAGCTGTTTAAAAATGATGTATCAAATAAACAATAGGGAAAACACAAAGAAAAACCTCCATATACCAAAAGAAGAAAAAGAAGTGAGGTTTTACTGACTTGATTAAAAATAGACATGGTACGCACGTCTGTCTGTCCTTTTTTTTTTTTGTAACATGGTGCGCACGTCTGTCTTTTCTTACTAAAGCTGATGTCTTAGTTTCTCCTTCTTGGTTTCATTGTTTGACACCCAGTATGTGGAAGTGTAAAGATGACACAAACAATAGTAATGCAGAAGGTAAACCAGAGAGACAAAATACACAAGCACACACCAATAATTTTATTAGAATCGCCTTGTAAACCCTATTACAAGTTCTGCTTAATCAGCTTTACACGTCTAGTGTTACACCCTAACACACGCCACTGAACAATTCCTAAGCTACCCGCTTATATCTCTCCACCGTCAAGTACTTCAGCCTCTGCTTCAGCACGACCCAGAACACTTCCAAGCACTTCTCTCTCTCTATAAGATCAGCCTCTGTGTCTCTGTCTCTCTACAGACGACCCATAGCTATCTTATATAGTTCTCCACGTTCCCGAAACCCTAGTCTTCAATGAACCACAATATGGACATCTTCCATATCAATAAGTGCAACTTTCCTTTTCTTGTAATGCACTTATTCATCTTCCTTTAAGTCATAAACTTGCTCCCCAAGTTTATTCATGTTTGCCTTTTCTTCAAGATACTCCCTTGCTCTCCAAGTCTACACGACTCCAGCTCAGCATCTCGACTCCACATGGTCTTCACCACTCACTACGACGTCTGCTTCAGCAACTACGTCAGCGACTACTTCAGGGCGGACATCTTTACATCAACAATCTCCCCCTTTTAGCTTTGTGTGCCGATCAAGCACAACCTTCTTCTGGTTCAACAACCACGTTCCCCACCTGGAACTTCCACGCTTAATGTGCTCTTCTCCCCCACGAGATGTGCACCACACCATGTTTTTCTCTCCCATGAGACAAGCATCATCTACTTCAGGACGTCCATCACTATGCTCTTCTCCCCCATGAGATATGCACTTCTTGGACCAGAACGTCACCATTCTCCCCATGCTTGATTGCATACTAAGCTAAAACAGATGCTTAGATGTCAAGCCTTACAGACAAACCCGTCTGCTACTCCATGCGTAATCATGATACAACCTCTGCTGCAGCGGAATAGATTACCAGTACTGCATCACGATCTGACGCACCTATCGAGCTACCTCTCGACCCACTTCTGTTGAGGACCAGGCTTCCTTCATGCGTCGACTCCTTGACCATGAGCCTCTTCTCAACCACCCCGAGTGCCCTCTGCACTCGATGCTATTGTCTTGGAGTGATTTCGCTATCACCCTCCTGAAGATCCTCTCGCATCACTTCCTGATGCACTTCGATCTCCTTCCCCTTTGTGTTATGGACAACTCTGTGTCCTACCTCCAGACTTGATGCTTCTTGATCTTCCTCAAGATCACTCCTACCAGAGCTGCAACCCTCTTCTGATGTCTCTTTCTTGATCTTATCAAGTAAGCCACTCTTGGCTACATACACCTCTTCAATCCTCTTGGGTTTAGTGAACGCCTTGTTCACCCTCTTGACCATGTTTCTGCTCTTCTCACGAGAAAAACACTCCATCTTCTTGTGTCCAACCTTCCCACAGAACCAACAGCACATCCGATGTTGCTTCTTTTTTGGCCTGACACAGTTGCTGATGCACCGATCAGCTTCCTTCCTCGTACCAGCTGCACACCCATGCTTCAGAACCCCCTGTGACCCTGTCTGACCTTCATGTTGCTGCACTGATGTACCACTTTCGGCTTGTTACTCACAGCCACGCGCTGTAGTACTTCTTGCCGCACTCCATGTTGTACGTCCCGACGCACTTCCTGACAAGCTTCTTTGGCTCCACTTTTTGATGTGCTCCCATGCACGAAATGTGACAGCCCTTTCTGTACTTCCTTAGTACCATCAGCTCCTCGATATCCCAGACCCCAGTTCACCTTGGATGGTTGTCCCATCGAGAGTATCTTATCCAACTCCTTGGATCCACTATTGAGCATCCTGATCTGTTTGCGATTCTCAGCCAAATCACGTTCCAGCATCCTTGCTCTATCTCGTTCCCCAACGACAACTTCCCTCAACTCGCTCACCTTCTGCTCAAGAGACTCATTCTTCTCATTCACAGCAGCAAGTTCTTCACAAAGTTCTTCAAGCAGCTCGTTCTGCTTCAGAACCATATCCTCCAATCTCAGATTCTGATCCTTGACCCTCAACCACTTGTTAAGCAGCACGTGATACTCCTCATCATCTGTACTGAGATCTGAACCAGAGGATTCACTAGATCCCTCCTTGCGTGCACCAAACGCAACCATATTCTTCACTACCTTTTCATCTTCTTCAGACTCTGACTCATCAGACGACTGCAATGAAACTCTTTTACCCTTTCTTGAGTTTGGACATTCACGCCGTGTGTGTCCAACACCTCTACACTCAGAGCACTTGAGCTCTCTTCGTTGCACCAACGGACAGTTAGCCCTTATATGACCAACTCCTTCACACTCGTAGCACTTGAGACCTTCTCTTCTTCTGCTACTGTCATGATCACCTCCCTGGCGACCAACCTGATTCCTCCCACCTGAGAAATTCATCCTTTTGCCAAAATTCCTAGCCAACATGCCTACGGCATCTTCAAGCTTCTGAATTTTCTCTGCATCTTTGTCAACTACAAGGGCTATACTCCCTGGCGTACCTCCTGATGTAGACACCGAGCCACTGCCTGTCTCCATCTCTTCCGCCTTCAGCATACCCACAACCTTGTCAAACTTGAGCTCATCCGTGTTTGCAGTCATATTTAGGACCGCCTTCTGAGCTCCAAACCTTACTGGAAGACAGCGTAACAACTTCTTCATCAGCTTCTTCTCCTTGTACTTCTTTCCAAGTACACATGCTTCATGCGCCATAGCACTGAGTTTGGCACTGAAGCTCGCCACCGTATCCGCATATGACCACTTCAGATTCTCAAACTGCGACCCAAGATGATCCAGACGTGTCCTCTTGACACTATCATCTCCTTCAAACGAATTCAGCAGGATCTCACACGCCTCTTTAGCTGAAGTACTCCCCTGAATCAGCTGGAACTGCTCTACTTCAACAGCTCCGAAAATCGTCGAAAGCGCCTTTGCATTAAATTTTGATGCATTGCGCTCTGCCTCTGACCAATCCTCCTTTGGCTTAGGCTTCTTCCCATCTGCTGTGACTATGGTAGGCTTCTCCCAACCAGTCTCCACAGCTGTCCACGCATCTTCATTGATTCCTCGAATCAACTGCTTCATGCGAGCCTTCCAATGACCATACTGGTCCGCATTCAACACGATTGCCTTCTGCACAGAAATAACCGTGTCCATCTTCACCTCTAGGATCACACCAGTAACTTAGGTGACCCGCTCTGATACCAATTGTAAGTGCAAAGATGACACAAACAATAGTAATGCAGAAGGTAAACCAGAGAGACAAAATACACAAGCACACACCAATAGCTTTATTAGAATCGCCTTGTAAACCCTATTACAAGTTCTGCTTAATCAGCTTTACACGTCTAGTGTTACACCCTAACACACGCCACTGAACAATTCCTAAGCTACCCGCTTATGTCTCTCCACCGTCAAATACTTCAGCCCCTACTTCAGCACGACCCAGAACACTTCCAAGCGCTTCTCTCTCTCTATAAGATCAGCCTCTGTGTCTCTATCTCTCTACAGACGACCCATAGCTATCTTATATAGTTTTCCACGTTCCCGAAACCCTAATCTTCAAGGAACCACAATATGGACATCTTCCATATCAATAAGTGCAACTTTCCTTTTCTTGGAATGCACTTATTCCTCTTCCTTTAAGTCATAAACTTGCTCCCCAAGTTTATTCCTGTTTGCCTTTTTTTCAAGATATTCTTTGCTCTCCAAGTCTACACGATTCCAGCTCAGCATCTCGACTCCACATGGTCTTCACCACTCACTACGACGTCTGCTTCAGCAACTACGTCAGCGACTACTTCAGGACGGACATCTTTACATCAACAAGCATTATTCCCTAGACTATATTTGAGAAGTGATTTTGCCATTTGTCTTTTTTACAATCACTTTCACAAAAATAATATGACATAGCTACTAAAATTGATGACATATCTTATAGATTATATGACATAGATAATTATATTTAATGTTAATTTATATTTTTAGTATACTTTTTAAAATATGGTAATTACATTTATTGTCGATTTATATTTTTGGATTTTTTTAGAATATGGTAATAACTCATAAATCATCATTAAAATAAATATATTCAACTATAGCATTTAAAATTTTGAAATATCATTTAAATTTTAATATTTTTAATAATTTATACATTTTTTAGAACATTACAAAAATTAAATCGTAAAATCATTAGTTTCTTATGTAAATCTAAGTTTTTTATATATATTGTTTAATTTTAATTTTTGACAATTATGCAATTTTTACATATTTATTTAATATATTTAATTAAAATAAATAGATAGAAAAATCTACCTAAAATTATAGTTTGAAATTTATACATGCACATTATTAAATATAATTTAAAATAAACGAATTTTTTATCTTAATTTTAATTTTTTAGTTAAATCAAATTTATATTAAAATATTGATAAAAAAGAAATTTTACAATATTAATAAAAATAATTAAATGTAATTTATATTTATCTGTTGAAAATATTTTAATTTTTTTTTGTTGCACATGGTGCAGGAAAACACCTACAAGTTATATAGCACATAAGATTACAAAAGTGAGAAGCGTCAAAATATGAGATACCAAAAGATAGGCCTGGGCACGGATCGGATATTCGGGTTTTTGAAGGTATTTGTGATTTGCTTCGAATGTTACGGATATCTGATTTTTCGATTTGCTTTGCTTCGGAAAAATACGGATATTCGGAAAAACGGATATCCGGAAAATAAATAGATATTTGCGGATATTCGCGGATACTTACGGATCTCTCATTTGTTTTGATTAATACAAATAATCTTAAAAATTTGATACAAATTTGTTTTGTAAAATATATTTTTTGCATGATATAAAAGATAAAAATTAAAAGAAGTAGTGAATCTTCATATTTTGTAATTTTTAAACTTAGTTAAAATTATAATAACACAAAACTTAAGAAAAAATTATAATTGTCATAAATATTTTCTCTTCTTTTTATGTAATACTTATACAAGTAATAATATTAATAGAATCTATCAAATAATATATTAGAATAATAATTATATAATTTTATACATTTAAAACTTTAAATATAATCAAAATATACATGTATTTATATATTGACGGATCGGATCGGATATTCGCTTCCCAAAATTTTAATATTTGTGATTTGCTTCGATTTTGACGGATATTGAATTTTAGTATTTGCTTTGCCTCGAAAGTTTACGGATATTCGGAATTTTCGGATCGAATAGCAAACGGATAACGAATCGAATCAAATTTAACGGATAAAATGCCCAGCCCTACCAAAAGAGGTATCTTGTGGTATTTTTACTGAATCCACTAATGTAATAAATTGACTTTGAATAGAGGTAAATACTATTTTCTGTTGACTAAAAATGTAAGATCACATTCTAACACTCCCATCCTTAGATACTAATTATATTAATTCCCATAGATATTTTTAAAAAATTCAACAGTCAAGATTTTATGAATAATTAAGAGCTATATACTGAAGATTATATCAATAAGTGACACACGTCAGGATATGAGATACCAAAAAGATGTAATCTTGTGGTATCTTTACAGAATCAATTAATGTAAGATATTGACTTTGAATAGAGGTAAATACTATCTAATCTATAAAAATGTTTCTTCATATGTATTTTACCAGAACTAATATAAATTCACATTCCAACACTCTCATCCTTACAGTTGCATTAGAAAAGAAGAAAAATGAACGGTGAAGGAAAGGTGGTCTGCGTCACCGGAGCTTCCGGGTACATAGCGTCTTGGATTGTTAAGTTGTTGCTTCAACGTGGCTACACTGTTAGGGCCACCGTTCGAGACCCAAGTTTGTTTCTCTTCCTTTATCTAAATTAAATATTATTTTTTACTATATACCGATAGGTGGTGCTTATATATTTATCATAACCTAAATGAAAGAAGAGTAGAACTAGAGAAGCTATATATATATCTTGAAGTGCACTATGACTAATATGTGTGTTTTCTGCAGATGATCAAAAGAAAACGGATCATCTTCTTGCACTTGGTGCAAAAGAAAGACTCAGTTTATTCAAAGCAAATCTGTTAGAAGAAGGCTCTTTCGAGCATGCAATCGATGGATGTGAAGCTGTCTTCCATACCGCTTCGCCGGTTTTACTCACTGCCGAGGATCCTCAGGTTCGTCAATGATGTCACTTTGTTCGTACCAACACAATCCTCAATAATTTACGTGTTCAGTTTAGTAATCCCACATATGAAATTAGAGAGGAGATGAAATAATACGTAAATGATATGATTTAATCCAGTCATATATAGCCAGTTGGTTTACATGAGTTAAACCACTACTCTTGATTTTGCAGGCTGAGGTGATCGAACCAGCAGTGAAGGGTACTTTAAACGTCCTAAAGACTTGTGTCAAAACTTCTTCTGTCAAAAGGGTCATCTTAACATCGTCCATGGCTGCCGTTGTTGCTCATGCGTCCCATACTGGACCAAACGGCGTAGTAGATGAAACCATGTTCTCTGATCCAAGTTTTTGTGAAGAGAAAAAGGTATTTAGTTAGTGTTATAACACATCAATAAGTTCATAAGAACTCGCAATATAATTATTTTTTATTTTATTTTTCAGCAATGGTATGCACTCTCGAAGACTTTGGCTGAAGATGAAGCATGTAAGTTTGCCAAGGCCAATGAGATGGACTTAATCGTAATGAATCCAGGACTTGTAATTGAACCAATCTTGCAGCCAACTCTTAATTTCTCCGTAGTGGTTGTTGAACTTACAAAGGGTAAGGATCCTTTTATGAGCAAAAGTTATAGGTTTGTGGACGTGAGAGATGTTGCTCTAGCTCATCAAGGCACATGAGACTCCATCAGCCAATGGTAGATATATCATTGATGGTCCGGTTGTTGTGACACTAAAGGACATTGAGAATGTTTTGCGCGAGTTCGTTCCTGATTTGTGCATTGGTGATGATAAGTAAGTTTTGTTTGCTTATATCATTTATTTTATAAGACATTTATGTTTTACAATTCTACAAATCAACAATTAATATATTTCTTTTGACTTAATTTCTAGGAACAATGAAGACATTGATCTTGATTTAGTGACATACAAGGTGTCTGTTGAGAAAGTGAGGAGTTTGGGAATTGAGTTCACTCCTACAGAAACAAGCCTTAGAGACACTGTTCACAGCCTCAAGGAGAAATGTCTTGTGTGATTCCCTTTGTTGTTTTATTGTACTTCTTATTGATTTCTGTTGTGAAAGTGTGTTTTATTATTGAATCAAAGTGTTCCTTATATAGGAAATATATAGCGACATGGGCCTAAATACAATAGGCCATAAACGGGCCAAGATTACAAGTAAATATCTAATAGGCTGGACATCCATAAACATAATATTCATAACACTCCCCTTGGATGCCAGAACCATATAGAGCTTGTAGTGTGCTTAATGTTGCCTCATTAAAACCTTACTCGGAAAACCCAGTGGGACAAAACCGAAGTGAAGGAAAAAGAGTACAACACACACTACTCCTCCTGTTCTGGACCTCCGTTCTTCAAGTCTGGCGCATGGACACTTTGATGGTTTAGCTTCATGGGCGCCAAGTCTTGAACTGGTCCTTCTGTTGCCATGTCCCAAACGGATATGTATACTTCATAGATGTGTAGTTGGTGTAGACATGGTGAAGAAGTCGGCTAACATTTCTCATGACTGAACTTGTAGTACTTTGTGCTTCTTCATCATTCTCCAAATGTGTATAACCTGTTTGAGACCTTGTAAACCTGTAACATTTATTAAAACCAAACAATCCCTTTTCTTTTGGGTTTGGTTAGTATAAATCAATCTCAAACTTTTAGTTCCTTAGAAGGTAACTTAGGATATATTGATCATGTCCCATTGTCTCATGTTCGGACATGCCAAATTTATCTAAGTAAAGTGCCAATAACACTTATGGCAGGGGACGTGTATGGCTTTAGTATCAATGTCTTATGATCTGAACATATCCATAAAACTTATCCGACCTAGTATGGCTTGCCATATCAAGGCACCAATCATATCAATACATTTCTTTTGGTCGGATGTGCATAAGTCTTAAAAGTACTTATGTAAAGTCTTTCCTGGACCAAGGACACATGCCTTGTCCATAGCCATACCACGATTTGAATATAGTGGTCACTGGAACCGGTTTAGTCGGAACATGATCGAGGGGATCGAGCCGAAACGGGCCGGAACAAGACCGAGATGATTACATGGTCCATCTTTCTTAGATAAATTTCGACCATGAATGCCTTAGTATATCCATGATCTACTCGGATCATGCTATGTCCATTGTGTGTGTCCCGTTCATAGCTTTTGACCAAACTCTTCATGAACCTTCTTTATTATATGTCCATAACTTGTTCATGAATGGCTATCATGCTATAATTTGATGTTCATCAAAACTAAGCCACTTTTGGATCAATATGCCGTTCCCCTTACTATGGACGTTTCAGGTCGGACAAGACCGAAGGGAACGGATCGGAACGGGCTGGACTAGAACCAAGATGATTAAGGTCTAACTAGGTTGGACGTGATCCTAGTTGATATGGGTCTTTGGTCGTGAATCTGATGGATTCATCCTCTTATTCTCTTTTGACCATATCACATTCTATTCTTGGTACTTTGGATCATAGATCTCAATACATATTCATGGCTATCATCTCCACTATAGATCATTGTATTTTATCATAGCCTGTCCAAGAATCAATCAATCTAATCATCTTTTCTTTAAGTATGAACACAAGGAATTTCCTTCATAATATAAGCATAGAGTGTTCAGGGACGTTCTTATAGAACTCCTTTCACTAAGTATTACTTAGTCTTATCCTTTACATGCATTATATGCCTTATATGCAGCTGCCTTTCGTTTCTGTCCATGAATAACTTAGGAACAAAACTATTCTATGAGAATTTCTTTTCTCATCTTTCTGATACTCTTATCATTTCTTTATCCAGTGATCAATCATGTTGCTTACTACATTTCTCTTTTCTTATATCCAGACCTTTATCACTTTCGGATTTGTAGTAGCATCCACCACATAGGAGTATATCTCCTTATAATATGTTCCTTGGTCTTTGTGAGTATCCTTGTGTAATCAAGCCATTCCTTGAATGCTTTAAATAGGAATATGAACACCTTAGTCCATGTCTCACGATTTCTTTTCCTTTCCCACACAGGACCCATTTTCACTGGTTTTATCTTATCAGATGGTGTTTCTATATATGGCCAATACACCCATCTCTTTTATAGATTCTTTGAATCTTTCTTAACCCCCACAGTTTCTTTTAGTCTATGAATGCATTCTTGTATTCTCGTGGGTTTTGATCCTCGCTTATATCTTTTAAACTCAAGTGCTATTTTCTTATGCATCTTTATCTTTTGTGTATGTATGTGTCGACACTTCTTTTATAGTGTTCCATTGTGTTCCAGACATGAACTAATCGATTAGAGATTTCATTCTTACTAAGAACATTTATTACCTTGCAGTTTGGCGTCCCAAACTACATGGTCTGGTACCTTAGATGTTAGCTGCGCAGCCTTATCTCAATGTCTGGTCTGGTTTCCCTTATGACCTCAGATATGTCATTTCTATGCACCTTTCTTTTCATTTCCGAGGTTCCTTATCTTATGGAACATATTGGTCTATCTTTAGACTCTATAGCAACTTGATTATGTCTCTTCTAGGACATTAATTTCGTGGTGCTTAAGCTGGTATGACTTAGTCATTCTTTTTCTTTTCTTTTCGGGTCTAATCTGTCTGGCATTCTTTTAGCTAGCTTTGTATGATCTTTCTTTGGACGTCTTAAATCATATTCTCTGGTCCGAGGATCTTGCCAAGACAAGGATGGTTGATACCATTCCATTTCTTTATACTTGTACCAGCTTATTTCTTTCTCCCCCTGATGTTGGATAGTCGGATTTAATCATGCAATCCGTAAACCTGGCCTTAATCTGATCACCCATATTTGGCTCAAGGTTTCTTATAAAATCGTGGGAGAAAGTATTCTCATATCCAACATATATTCCCAATCTTATCTCATCTTCTTATGAGGTTCCATCCTAGACGGCACATATTATTGTGGTGGTCTATACATAATCTCTTAGGATGGTCTATGTCTGGATCATGACCCTTTATCATTCTTAGATGGGAATATCTATGCTCACTTTATATGGCCTGATGCATATTTTTATTACATGTAAATCCATGTGTTCCCAAGCATTAGCTAGTGATCTTTGTATCACAAAGAATTCGGCCAAGTTCTATCATGGTCATAGACCATGTCACTCGAATTTTTAGTGTTGTTCATGGACCACGGGAGTGTCATTTCTCCCCCTCATGAACATGCTATAAATCTTTTAGATGCTTGGAACATTATAGCCTATTGAGTTTCCCTTGTGTACATGTTACACAACGTGAGATTCTATGGGATAACTCTTTTGTGCCTTTTTTCGATATCAATCTTTGCATCAATTTTAAAGACATGGATGGCTAGTCCAGTCATGCCATAAAGTGTATAAAATTTCTTGGTCAACCTATCTGGTTACCTAGGCCTTTTGCCTTTATCATACTGATCTTTTAGCATAGTTTAGATCAGTTGGGAGTACAGTCTCGGCCATTTTTATGCCTTGGGCAATTTTTACTTTCTTTATAATCTTAAGGAACTTATATTTCCTTTGCCCATTGGTTCAATGTGGAAACCATTCATTTTTCAAAATTTTATAACTCAAATGGGACTTGTTTGGGTGAATAATTCATGCCTCTTTTAGGCAATGTCTTTGGTCGGATAATTTTAATTACTATACTCATTTTTAAATTTTTATTTTGTCATTTATCAATCAAGAAATTATCAAGCAAATCAAATAAGATAATATAAAAATAAAACAACTCTTATAATAAAATTGTAAATGACAAACAAATCAAAACATAAATCAAGCCGACAATTCCCTTTATTATGTTGGACGTGGCTTCTTTGGATTCATCCTTATTCTCTCCAGCCTTATTGGCTTCAGGAAGTCTCATCTCACTGGTTTTCTTTAGTATCTCATTATTTTCTCAGCTTGTAATAGATACGAGATCAAATTCGTATAAGTGGTGAAACCTTTTTTTTTTTGTATGTATATTGTAACAATAGATCCCTTGGATCAGCTGTGAGGAATGTCTTTTCCAGTAAATCTTCCTCTGTTACCTCTTCACCACATAGTTTCAATTTAGAAACGATTTTTTTTAGAGCTGAGTTATATTCATCTACGGACTTAAAGTCCTGAAATCTGAGATTTATCCACTCATGCCTAGCCTTTGGTAATAACACTATTGTGTATCTGGATTTTAACTCTGTCGAAAGGTCTAGAGGATTCTCAATATTTAGATACTGATCTCTGAGATCCTCAGTGAGATGTTGGCGAATAATTGTTACTGCCCCATATTTTTCATTTTCAGTTGCATACTCGCCTTTGATGATACATCTATCAAGTCCTCTTATCTTCAGGACACTTGCAGTGTTCATGGCCCATTTTACATAATTATCTCCAGAGAGATTAAGGGCTGGATAATCCAAATTTGACATATGAAAATATAGATTTTAGAGTCTTATTATTTGACTTATAATCAGATTCAAACAATGCATTTTGGTTTCTTTCAACCTTTTAGTTATGCAATGTGATTTGGTTTCTTTCAACCTCTAAATTATATAATCTAATCCGATTATTTTAGTCAATATAGCAATGCAACTTTGGTTTCTTTCAACCTTTAAATTTATGCAATGCAATCCGATTTTTCTTTCAATCTAGCAAGTAGACTAAAATTTAACAATTTCAATCGAAAAAACACCTATTTGCAATCGGATTTCATAAAAAAAAATAGGGTTTGTATAATTCTCAATCCTAAGCAGTTCTAAACATCAAGAACAACTTTTAAAAAAATCAAACTAGACAATCAGATCAATATTCAAGTCGGAATCATTAAAAAATTAGATGTTTTTGGATGAAAACCGATCTTGTTTATGTTTTAGGGGATTGATCGATTTCTAGGTTTAAGGATTCGATTTGATCATTCAGATCAAAGGGGTTTTGAGATTTAGAAACCATTGTGGTTCCGATTTTAATTGTAAAACAATCTCATATCGAACTTTTGGTTTAAGAGTTTCGATTACTCATGGAAGGATTTGGACCTATTAATCTTTGCTAGGGTTTGATTTGGGGTTTTGCAAAATTTTAATGGTCATTCCTTTATCAATCAACCATGTTCGATTATGATTTCTTTTAGGGTTTCAAAGTTTACCTTTAGAACTTTGAAGTGTAGATTTGGACCACCGAGAACGGATCAGGAGCTGGTCGCGTGTCCTAGGTTGAGCAAAAACCTCTTGTATCTTTAGAAACCTTAATCAAAAAACGAATCAAAACAAGTTAGTATAGATAGATGAAGCAAAATCGCATAACATAACAAAGTATAGAGAAGCTGCAGTTTAGGTTTTTTGATTAGGGTTTTAGAGTAGTTGACGGCGCGGATTGGAACGGAGCTTGAGGGCGCGTGCCAGATCGGATTGATACGAGGTTTGCGGCGATGGATTCTTCACGTCAAGAGCTTCAATTTGATATATTACACGTCGTCTGGATCCTTACGGTTTGTGAGAACGAACGGTTTGAAGTCGTCAGATGAGTTTTAGAATTTCAGGGTTTTAGGTCACTCGACGGGCGCGTCTTAAAATAGAGTGTGAGGGCGCGTCCCGGAATCAGATAGAGGCGAGGCCGACGGCGTTGGATTCGTCTCGTCAAGAGCTTCAATTTGATATATTACTCGTCGTCTGTTTTTCAGGGTTGAAGAGATCGATCGATTTGAAGTTGCGCCGAAATTAGGGGTTTTAGGGTTACTGGCGGTGCGTATTAAAACAGAGCGTGAGGGAGCGTCCGAGATCGTATTGATACGAGGTTTACGGCGTTGGATTCGTTTCGTCGAGAGCTTCGATTTGATATGTGGCTCGTTTGTTTGGATCCTTACGGTTGGAGAGATAGAGCGATTTTAAGATGCGCCGTTTTAGGGTTTTTGGTGGTTTTTGGTAACTAGGGTTTTTGGAGAACGTATCGTGCTGATAACGTGTTGTGAAAGTGTGTTTTATTATTGAATCAAAGTGTTCCTTATATAGGAAATATATGGCGACATTGGCCTAAAATACAATAGGGCCATAAACGGGCCAAGATTACAAGTAAATATCTAATGGGTTGGACATCCATAAACATAATATTCATAACAATTTCACTATTATAGTGACATGAATAAGTATCTGTCTTAAAAAATAAAGATATAAACAGTCATATTGCCCAAAACTATGTTATTTACTTGTGTCTTGTGCTATCTCCAATCTTTTAATCCGAACTTCTTAACACAAAAACTGTATTAATATTTTCTTAAAAAAAATGTATCGACAACAAAATTTACTAATATTTTGAGGGTAAATCGACGGTTGGTTCTCCGATGTGTTTCAAATCAGGTGATATGGGGAGGGATCGAAGCGGCCGACATGGCGACAGAGGCTTGGTTGCCTCTAGGGTTTCCCGTTGTGGTTCTTCGGGCCATTTTGTTTCTGTTTGTTTTTTGTGGCCCAGTGTGTTTTTGGGCTTTTGCTTTGCTTTTTTGTATTTTGTAGTTGTGGGTTCCGCCAGTTTATCTTAATATAATAATATTGACGGAAAAAAACAAAATTTACTAATATTTTTATAAATTATTTTTAAAAATTTATATAAAAAGTTCTCAAATAAAAGACTTCCATGTAAGTTTTTCATTTTTAAAAAAGACCAATAAAATATTAATAAACTTTTGTACTCATACTTAATAATTAATACTCCATTTAAATTTGAAAAACTATCAGTGACAATCTTATTAGGCTTCTTTTGTTTCTATTCTAATTTTTTTTTTGTTTCGTGAACTCTATCCAAATTCTAATTCATCTATCCAAATTCTAATTCATCTATTTTATATAACTCGTTTATTTTATAAATATTTTCTTTTTATTTATCGTTTTATTACATTTTAGATCTTATTGGATGGATGCAATCGTTTTGCTCTATTTTTATTGAATAAATTGTTGAGTGATGCCAAAAAAAAAACAATAAATTGTTGAGGTGTCGTGAACTCGAGGTTATCACGTAACGTGGCAAAATGCGAGTTTCGCCATTCCCAAGGGCAATGCAATTACATTCTGTTAGAAGTTTCAACCCTCTCCTCTTCTTCTTCTGTTTCTTTTTCAAGATCCATACCATTTCAAAGTTGTAACTAAACTATTTCTCAACTCGAAGTCTAAAGTTGATGGGAATTAATAAGCATTCAGACAGCGATGGATCTGATCGTCGCTGGTTTCTCTCTGATGATCGGATTGGTATCTTTGCTATTATCGCTTCTGTCCTCTGCTCCGTCGTTTTCATCCACCACGTCAGCGACGCTCCTTCTGACCCCTCCCTTTTAAGTTCTCGCCGAGATGAATATCGTAAGATATGGTCCTTTTTATATACACTTACTTCCATGCTTTTCCAGTTGTTGATGCAATGAAACACAAGTAATTACAAGTTTCAAACTCGTTAGAGAGCTTCTTATGTGTTTACGTATTGCCGTATTAGAATAGCTCTCTAAAACAACTTCTGCATTCATTGCAAACTGTTCTTTTGTGAGTAATTATTTTCAATCTCCTACAAGAATTAAAGAATCGAAAACTAATAATTATTGTTTAATGAAAATTCACATACTTAACTAAAAATAATAATAATAGCTCAACGTTTGGTTATTATTCTCTGCATTTTCAGCAAACCAGACTTGAAAGGGGAGAACAAGAAGAAACTCGCACAGAATTTTCTTCTCTAGTTCTGCTTGTACGAGAAATTGTAATCGAAGTTATGAAAAAAATTACTGTAATTTGTGATTTACGTAATTAAATAAATAAAACTTGTAAGTAAAATTTGTTATTCTACTAGTTTATTATTTCTCTGTTTACGACGAGTGAAATATTCCACTAATGTTCTTTTGATAACAACATCTCGGTCTGATGAGACTTATTGAGATTAATTAGTTTAATTATTACAAATTCAACGACAAAAGACCAAAAACTTCATTAGCTAGTTAGATTGTGGTGTCATTGCAGCCTCTTGCACTTCATAATTATCGTTGACATTATTGTGTTTGAACGTCTCGGGATCTTGTAATCAACAGTTGATGGTTGTTTGCTGCTACGAGAGATTTGTACAGCCCTTTGTCTAAATGCAAATGGAGTGCATCACATGAGCCAGACCAGCAAGTCAGCGGTTTGCAGTACATGGTCTCTCTGATACCAGTCCTGTCCCTGCACCATTGTATCGCATTCTTCCGCGACCACCACGGCCAAAATTGACTCTGCTACCACCGGGCTCCTCTAATGCAGAGTCCGGGAAGACAAAAGCCTCCATCGTAAACAAAGTGGTTTCCAACAGACCATTTCTGAGAGACTGTGTTATGGGATCCAACTGCTAAGCTGAGCAACAGTGTTAGTGAGAAGCAAAGGCATATCCATTTGAGTTCTGTCATTTTGGCTTTCTATGTTGATAGTTTGTAGGCTGAGAAGGATCAGTGGCTTTTATATAGAGACTTGTCAATATGGTGTGTCATGCTTTTGTCATTAGGCAGTGAAAGGAGCAGAAAATCTGGGCAACGGAATGAGAACTTGTTTTGAATGTAGCGTGTATAGGGAGGAAACTAATGATACTTAGTTAGGGCGGGGCATAAAATCTGTAATATGAAATCCATAACTCAAAATCCCAACCCGAACCAAGAAAACCAATATGTATCTGGTCCAAAATGAAAAAAAAAATATCTGAATGAATCTTGCAACATGTTATAAAATATATTTGAATCGGAATTGGTATTAATCGAAACTGAATGGATAACCCGAAAAAAATAAAAATCCAAAAAAACCGAAAAATCCAAATAAAAAATCATCCAAAGAAATTGATTTGAATGTCCAAATTAGTATATCTATGAAAAGGAATAATATATACTTCAAATATTCAGTTCTATTTTTATTTGAGTTGATATCTAACAATAGGTATTTAAAATTAGTACTTTAAATACTCAATTATATATAAGATTATATATTTTTATGTTTTGCTTTTAAATTTTAGATTTTAATTTTGGATATATCTGAACCGATTCGATATGACCCGAAACAAAACGATATATGATTACTTTATGGATTCTAGGATGTGACACAAATTTGATCCGAACACTGATGTGTTCTATTTGAAGCTCACCCGTATTTGCAAATTTACTAGAATGAAACCTAAGAGATATTATAAAATAGAATCGAAAGCTGAAAAAACTCAATCCAAACATCAATAGGTACCCGCTCAATCCAACTTTTAATTTGACATACTGAACTGTCTACTACTTTTTGTATCTTATATATACTTGTAACAATTTATAGTTTATAGTGTTGGATACTCCATTAAATCCTTTGGTCTTGTTCACGAGCAAAACACATGTTGAATAGTGAGGAGAAGTTTGTTCATGTAACCATCGTAGATCTATGTTAATTGGGATTCATAGCACTTTTTTTATTTGTAAAGTGATTTGTATATATGTTATTACCAAGTTAATTCTCACCAAAAATAGTGAAGTGACATGTAAATTTTTTGTATAAATTTAGATATATTTTTAATGATTCTTAAATATGGTAATAACTAGTAACTTTTATAAATTTATACATTTGATAAGAATTTTTAATATAGTAATAAATAATAACATTTATATCATTATCTTAAGGTTAAATTTCTGCATAATTTTTTGTTTGGCAAGCTTTTTGAAATATACTAATGACTAATTAGTCATATATCACCATTAAATGAAAATTATCATATTTATGAAATATAAACTAAATATAATTAGATTTAACTTTTAAAATTAACTTATATATCATATTTTGTGTATATATATCTATATATACGTATACATTTTATTAATTGAAAGCTGAATGTATATTCGGTTACATGACGAGTCTAACTGATAATCATCACAGAAATACTATGAACAAATAAGAAAAAATAGATAGAAATAAAATTATGAGAATGATTATTCCATTTCATATTTAATGTTGAACAAATTTATTTAGTATTTCTCTGAAATAAAAGAATAAAAAGAAATATAAATTAAAAAAAATCTTTATAGATAGTCAAATTTGTTAGAAATATTATAGAATGCATTGTTGTCACCATTCATATCCAACTAGACCTTGACCCGCCCGACCGGGCGGGTATTTATTTTATGTTTTTTAGTTTATATATTAAATGAGGTATTTGTAATATTTAAACATAAATCTAGATTGAAAATTAATATTTGCATTTGTTATAAAATTAAAATTCTAATAAAATATTCTGATATGATTTTGTTAATTTCCTAATTAAAATAATATAAAGGTGGATCATATTTTTTTCCAATTCTAAAATCTTAGCATCCTGTAAAAACAAATAATATGAACTTTATATACATAAAATATATAAACATATTTGGAACTATAATTTCTGTTAAAATCTATTAAATTGTTAATCTTGCGTTGTTGTTTTTTATTTCTAGAACTTGACCTATGATCGTATAAATATTTTTTTCATTTAATTTCTTTTATTTGTACTAATGGTATAATATATATATATAATATATTTGTAAATTAAAATGTATTACATAATTGTTAATATAAAATTTAAACAATAAATTTTTGTTTTATTACTTTGAATAATTTTATTTTGTGATTTTAATCGTCTATTATATCACAATGTATCATATAAACAAATCCAATATTTATATATAATTGAACTTATATTAGGAAGCCAACGTTAGATAATAAAAATAAAAGCTAAAAAGAGCATCATCTAGTTCCAGGGACGGAGCCAAGATTTTTTATAGTATGGGCAGATAGCCATTTTCTCATAACTAAAAGTTTAGCATATATATACTTAGAGCAAACATACACTAATTACTAATGAGAAAAAAAAACAGGCCCCACCTCCTTGTACCGGATCCGCCACTGCCTAGTTCCGTAGACATTATTTGTGAAGTGATTTTTTAATTTCTTAAAGAATCTTAAAAAAAAAAAAAAATTAAAAAGATTTCGTTCAGAAAATCTCATGAGTTCTTATAAAGCTTGCATGTTTATTATTATGATTTCCCATGATTTAAAGACCTTCTGCAAAGTCAAATAAATATTGAGAAATCCTAATATAGAGAATATGCTTAGGACCAAGTGTGGAAACTGTAAAGATCTATCTTATTAAAACAGAATTACACTATATAGAACACCTTTTAGTTTTCAGTGTTATTTACAATTGCATGCCACTTGGAAATTAAATTGAATTTCCTACTTTAATGTTTGTCTTTTTCAGTTATATTTAATGTGTTTATTTTTCTTTCCTATTTTAATGCTTGTCTTTTTCAGTTAGATTAATGTGTTTTTTTTTCTTTCAAAAATAATTTGTCTTTTTAGTTAGATTAATGTATTTTGTTTTTTTTATTCTTCAACAATTAATGATATTTTAAAATTGTCTTTTTTGTCAACTTAAAGTTTTCTAAACTATTTGAAAATATAAAAAAATAGTCCAAAATAAACATATAAAGTAGATAAACAATAATCAAACACCAAAAATATTTAAAATATATATTTATTCTCCATCCAAATATTGAAGTTCAATCTGTTTTTTAATTTTTAATTTAGGTATTTTTGGCTTACATTACTCAAATTTATATGTTTTGAGAAATTTAAAGTATATATAAATTTTAAAAATTTTAAAATAATTCAAACGGGTTATCCGTATCCGAACCGAACCCGCAAATACCTGAATCAAACCGAAACCAAAATTTATAAGTATTTGAATGTTGCTGAAATCTTTAAACTCGGGGAATTTCAAACCCAAATAGATTTTAATTGAATCAGTGGGTATCCAAATACACATCCCTAACATAGTCAATGTAAAACAATCAAGTATTACAAATACATCATTTTGTATAAATAAATAAAAACTAAAACAGAAAATTAATACCCGTGCGGTCGCACGGATCAAGATCTAGTATGATATTACTTTTTTTTTGGTCAAATCTAGTATGATATTACTAAGAATACAAATTGTTTCCATAAAATCCTGTTATTACCGTTGATATATGCAATTGCTTGTCTGCTAATTTTTCTGAAAAGCTACGATATTATCAAGAATAGAAACTGTTTCCGTAAAATCTTGTTGTTAACGTCAATATAGGCAGTTGCTTGGCTGTTAATTTTTCTGAAAATATTTAATTTGTTGTTAAGTATTCCCCAAATCAGTGATGAAGAATATATTAGGAAACAAACTATAGATATACTTCAATACTTGATTCGTTTTTTAGGAAAAGTTTTGTTTTATTTAGGGAAACAATAACGTGTTAAATTTTGTTTAAGGAAAAAGCATTAATTTAACTGAAAAAGACAAACATTAAAATAGGAAACTCAATTTAATTCTCAGTGGCATGGAAATGTAATTAAATTTAAAAATTAAGGATAATTCTATATGTGTACTTTTGTTTTAATAAGATAGATGATTATATGAATATCTAGATTCAACAAACTTCAGCTCAGGAAAAATGATTAAACTGAAAATCACTGCCTAGTTAGTGAAAGTCCGGCGCCTACAAAGGAATAATATCATACTAGACATTGACCTGTCCGACCGGGCAGATATTTATTTTATATTTTTAATTTTTATTTATATTAAATGATATATTTGTAATATTTAAATATAAATAGATTAAAATTAATCTTTGCAGTTATAAAAATTAAAATTAAAAGTTTAATAAAGAGTCTGATATAAATTTTAAATTTCCTAATTAAAATAATGTAGAGGTGGGTTATAATTTTTTTCAATTCTAAAATCTTATCATCCCTTAAAAACAAATAAAATAAATTTATAAATACATAAAATAAATAAACATATTTGGAACTTTATTTCTATTAAAAATTTTGTTAAAGGAAAATAATATTACGTTATTGTTGTTTATTTCTAGACCTTGACCCGTTACAGTATAAATATTTGTTTTCACTTTAAATTTTCTTTGTACTAATGGTACAATATATATATATATATATATATATATATATATATATATATATATATATATATATATATATATCTAAATTTAAATATATTACATAATTTTTAATATATTATTTTAAAACATAATAATTTTATTTATTACTTTGAATAATTATATTTTGTGATTTTGATCGTCTGTTATATCATAGTGTCTTATATAAAAATTCAATATTTATAACTAATTGAACTTATATTATGAAATCATTATATTAATAATTTATGAATAAATTATTTTATATTTTATTTATATGTTATATAAATTCACTATGGTGTGTGACTTTTAATTTTATTATTTATTACTAATAAATATTTAAAAATATTTAATATGTTAATACAATATCTATTGGAAATTTTATTTTAGTTAATATTCTATTAAGAAAATCTATTATTTAACTTAGGAAAGACATTAAATGCTAAAATCTATTATTTAAATTAGGAAAAGAGAAACATATTTAAATATAGGTTCAATAAATATGTCAGTGGTATTCTAGTGTAAATAAGTTGTAAAACAAAGGGTTATTTCTACTTTAATAATGTAGATTTTTTTTTACAGCAAACATATATTCAATTATTCAAATTTGAAGTGGTCTGGGTAACCAGACCAGAATAAAACAACTAATAAAATATAACTTCATCTAGAAGGATCTACCAGTCTTAGCTAAAAAGTCAAAAATCTGATTCTCAGCTCTTGGAAACATGAGTAATCTTAAACTCTAGGAATCATATCTGCAAAGTTTTTATCCTCTATAATTCTGTTGCAAAGTTTAGCCAAAAAATGCGGTTCTTTGATCATTGCAGTTAGATCCTTACAATTTATCCCAAAGTTCTGACATGTAGAATATTGAAGCATGTTTTCCATCGTACTTCGTAGTGCTTCGCCTTCTAAATGTAAGGCTGATTTGCCTCGATAGATATTCTGTGTCCCCATAAGTTAAACCTTTCCAAAACTATCCATCCAAACCCATACATTCCCATTGAACTGAGCTATGGATGTCCACTACCCATCTATCATGCATATGTTACCCAAGCTTATGACTTGAGGCTCTTCATTACTAAGATCTTGTAGTATTGGTGGTACCATTTCGTTTGCATTAAACCAGGTTTGACATTCACTTTCTGCATAACGAACCAATTCCAATGGATCTCTAGATATCCTTTGAAAAGTTTGTCATTTTGGGCCTTCCAAATATATCAAATTATCCAGGAATAAGGATCTCTGTCTAACATTGGTTCGACTATGATGTTTTCCTCCAGAAGAGATAATCCATATTGGCGTAAATGTTACCAAAAAAATATTTTGGCTTGTCGGAATCTTTGAAAGATACCAGGTTTGTAGAATTGGTGAATATTCAAATATGGCATGAGTTACGGATTTTTCTGGTTCTTTACATCTCGGGTAGTAGTTATCACACCTTGTATTACGCCTTGCTTAGTTCCTAATAATTGTCACATGACCTGTTACCAGCTGTCATATAAGATGATTTGTTTTTTTTGGTGTTTTTTTCTTCAAAGCAAAGGCTTAAAACTTAGTGATACTTGGTTCTAGACTTCTATGAATAATATCAGATTAAAAGCATCTCAACAGTTAATTTAATATTTTTTTCATCGATTTTTTCCACCAAATGCGATATATTACTGAAGCTTCTTAATGATTCTTATGTCATTTTCGATAAAAAATAATGGAACGTGTGCATATACCATTTGTTTAGCAGAAATGCTTGGTTCTAGGCCTTTGCTCGTTTGTTATACGGTCTTCCTCGAGTAAAAATTGGTAGACCAGGTCGAACGTGTTGTGCATTAACTGAGTCACATTCTCTCACAATTTTGTGGGTCATAGAATTAGATTGGACGACCCTTGTTTCATTATCATCTACCTGTTTATTGCTTCTGCACGTGCATGGTGGATTTGAGATTACAACGTCGAAAGTGACCTGAGAATCACATCTACGTGAAGGCGGTCCTCTCCTAGCAAGCTGCCAGCTAAAGAATCTTTGTTGTTTTCTGCTCCCAGTTCAATATGCCTCAATAAGTTAAAAAGTTCTAGTCATTTTCTTAGACTAACTGTATACTGTTACATGTTACCAGCTTTGACTTTCCAAGATGTACCATGTTATCTCAAGTTATTGATCTTTTGGCTCTCAGTTGAATCTATGATGTAGTAATTCTTCATCATCTTTTTTCTTGGGGATTTTTTTCCCATGATAGATGCGATTTCTATTCAATGTTGTGAACAGGCAGAAGCTACATGGTTCTTACTGTGTTGAGAAGCTGGAGAAGAATATCACAAACAGATTTTTTTTTGTCTACCTCTTTTCCTGATGTGAAATAGTATCAATATGAATTTTTGGTTATGAAAAGTTTTGCGAAAGTTGATAATGACATATCTTGAATGATTGAAAGTTGTTCTTAAAAAAAAGAATCATGTGAAGGCATTGAAAGCAGCAACTCTTTGTTAACAGGCAAAGCTATGGTGTATTAGCTAACTTTGGGGCCACAACTATTGAACAATATATGGTAAAGACCTTAGATAGTCCTGTTTTGTCATCAACCTCTTTGTTTTATCCGAATCTCAATCCTTTGGATCTGAATCCGTTTCAATGGCTACATATATATTCTTTTTTTTAAACTGGCAGGATTTTGGACAAGGCCCTAATTTTCCAATAGGTCCTAGATCAGCCGTTTCTAATTATAATATCTTATGACATCGCTTAACTCATCGTTTCCAGCAGAAATCGAACTAGGGGAACACCAACTGTTTGTGCTGCTATAGATTATTGAATTGTTCCCTTATATTGGAACGGAGTATGTTCAGAAAAGGTAGATATTATTAGAATAGCTCCAATAAAGATAACGCTACAGGAACGGGATTTGCTTTAACCAAGAACATAATCCTGTTATAGAAAACAATGGATTTACACACAAATCTCAAATGAAGGTAAACAACTACATGGTCTGGATGTCGATATCCCTTGAGCCAAAGATAACAATGGACATAGCAATAGGAATTAAAACCAGTACTGAGAGTCTTATCTGGTTTTTCTCACCTTACCTCTACTTCGAACACGACTAGCTGCAGTGGTTCTTGTTCTACCCTTGAACTCAGAATCTTCTTCTTGGTCGGTGGATTTTTCACAAGCTCTGTTCTTTGGGTGATGATTGACTTGTTTGGCACTACTATTCTTTGCAGCTGCTTGATTCTTTGTCTTCCTCGGAAGCTGAGTGCTAGGCCATGAAGATGCATCAGAAGTCATCGAGTCATCGCTCCCATTTTCACTACTATCATCATCGACATATTTTACACGGAAATGATTACCATCATCAACATATTCTTCATAGACAACCTCAGACTGATGGTTTCCATGGAAGGAATCTTCTATGTACATAGTCCATCCTGATTCACAACTACTCTTCTCCTCAGCAACTCCTTCATGGATTCTTGGAGACTCCATACCAACACAAAAAGTTAAACTTAGCTTCTTCTTTTTTCTTTGAAAAGGGTTACGTACCTCAACTTGTTTCAATCTCTTTACCCTCTGGTATAACCCTTTTGTTTCTCGCTGTCTTTGGCTTTGCACTTAGTCATCAATAAATACTGTTTTGCGTATGATTTTCTTTTCCCTTTCTTGTGTTTCAGAATCAAGAAAAGGTGGAGCCTATAGAATCACTCATATAATTGAACACGAGGAGTGAGTATCACCACATGGCAATTCTAACACCATTGTTTTCTCTCAATTGAAGAACTACAAGACAAGCTATTCTTGAAATAAAAAAATGGTACGCTTTCTATAAAAATTTAATTCTCTTTACCCCTTTCATTTATATAGATATCTATAGGGAATCGAATAGTGTAGTTCCCAAAGCACGGTTCGAACTACTCTCTCCGTTCCTGAAAGTAGGATTTTCTAGATTTTATTTTTGTTCCACAAAGATAAATTTTCTATTTTTTTAAGGTATTTTTGTATACTTTTGAGAAGCATTAATTGTAAATATTTAAATTGATTAAATTTTATTGGTAGATAGTTATTGGAAAGTGTGTAAAAAGATAAATAATAACTAAATTGCAAATATTTATTGTATTCTTAATAAACGTGAAAACTTCCGAAAATCATACTTTCAAGAATAGAGGGAGTACACTGACCGTAGGTGAGATAGAAAACATCAATACACACCATACCAGAGTTATTGTTTTAAACTCTCTCATTAAGTGTTGTGTAAGCAACACTCATTGGTTAACAGTCACTCACTTTTTTTGTTGCATATGTTCTTTTTATTGCTGATAACCACATGATAGGATAGACATACATTTACTGATTGATTCACCGAGCTGCAATCAATCCCAAAGCAATAAAAAAAGATTCAGTTTTTTGAGGTGGAAATAAGATGAGACCCACTCAACAAACAAGAAGGAATATGAAACTCATTTTCTTAATCAGGTTAGCAGCTGTTCCTCTTCCCCATTCCTTTAATACTCGTCTTCCTTCCCAGTCTTGTCTTGGTCATCAAAAGTGTTGCAGCCTTTTGGCTCTCCTCTCTCTCCCGAAATAGAGAGTTGTTTTCTTCTGCATTCAAGGTAAGGTAACTGGATTTATTGAGTGTCATTAAAAACTTTTTATTCTTAAAGAAAAAGACAAACCAGAGATAGTAAATTATTTTTACTTTCTTGTTCACTTTTTACACTCATTTGGAATTCATACTGGTTACACAAGTGCAACTAAGCAAAATCAAGTCTGAAAAAGCATATCTAATCTACTAATTTAGGATCATACTTTTGTATCTACCGTTTGATAAGTGATAGTAAGACCACTTAATTAATTACATAATATGATATATTGAATTTATTTATATTAGAACTTAATAATTAATAAATATATTAAAATAAATCAATTTTTACAATAAATTTGAATTTTATTTTTAGACATAACAAAGTCTATTGAGAAAATATAACAAAATTTTACCAAACATTTAAAATAATATTTTATAAAATAATGCATTAATTAATTTTGTAACTAGTAATATAATAATATTATAATTAATGTTAATTATAAATTTATCAAAAAAACAAAGAAAATAAAAATTAAGTTATTTTTTATAAATTTATAATTATAATCTATGTTTTATAAAAATAGAGGTGTCCTATGAACTAAATATGAAAATTATATTAAATTGGTAGATTAAATTATTTTTAAAAATGCTTTCATGTAAATAAATTTATCACTCATTGCTAAAAAATTGTAACCTATTTAATATTTTATGCAATAATTAAAATTATTAACATATCTTAAACTATAATTTACAACTATATAATCTTTTTTTTATTTTGAAACTCAAAGAAATATATTATCTAAAAATGATTATATGCAAAATAAAATATTAAATACTACTAGCATTTAGTTTATGTATTATTTACAAAATATGTTACTAAAAGTTTTGAAATTTTAATAATTAAATATTTTTATGATTTCTATATTAATCATGACGAATATAAAGTCTAAACAATAATTCATAGAATTATACAATATATAACACTAAATGTAAATAATATATTTAAAAAGTTAATGATAATATCAAAATTAGACATTTACAAAATGAAAAAAAAAATATGCAGGTCAAAACTTTAGCATAACATTAAAAACGGGTATGGATTATGGATTGGTGTTGTAGTTAGACTTTGACCTTTCTTTTTAAGCATTTAAGTAATTAAAAATTTGGACTTTATGAAAATTTGAACCCTCATAGTACTCTTTCTCTGTCTCATAAGATTTATATTTTATGAAAAAAAATTGTTTCAAAAAGATACATTTTTATATTTTTAATACACTTTTTAGCAATTAATAATGATTAATTGTAAATTTCAAAAACAAAATTGTATTTACTGAATTCTTATTGGTTTAAAATCATAGAAAATAGATAATTACAAAAAAATTATGCATTTAATATTTAGATTTAAGAGTGGATTGATTTAAAACTAAAAAAAAATGATAAAATTAGCAAACTACTTATGATGTGACGGGTTTGCTTTCTATCAATTAAGGTACCATGGTCTGAGATTTAGGGTATTTACTTAATTAGGGTATAAGTTATGTATACATGATGCAATTTCTCTAGATTTAATATTCTTTCTGTTTCATATTAAGTGTCGTTGTAGAAAAAAAATTTCATTGCAAAATAAGTGTCGTTTTAGGATTTCAATGCATAATTTTTCAATTTTATTTTCCTATTTATTTTTTTATTAATTGAAATATGAATAAGTATATGGATAATGATGTTTTTATATTGAAAATATGCAAGATTAAATGATTTCTTAATTCGTGTGCAGAAATCTAAAACAACACTTATATGAAACAGATAAAATATGTTTTATTAATCGGTGTGAAAAAACCAAAACATGTAATATTTTGAAACGGATGGAGTATAATAATATGCATTGTGGGTCTCACAAGAGATTTATTAGGATTCATTAGAATTGTACACATCGTTAATGCATCCAAGCTTTTTTTTTCTGGGAGACTCATTTGTATTTTCTCATGTGGGTCTCTGTACTATCATTCATCCTAGGCGTGTGAGTACTGTTTCTATCTATGAGATCATTATTTCATTAGTAATGGGATAAGCTTTTTTTTATTATACAGAGGTATCATGGCCTCTACATAAGTGGATCTAGATTAATCACGTGTTTGCAGCCTACATTTACAGTCCACGTGTCGGTCTCCTGTCTCTGATAAGCTTACGGTACCTTTCGGCCAATCTTATACAATTTATAAATATATAAAGAAAACTTATTGAATTTGATACTGCCTAGACACTAAGGTGGGTGAGTAGTTGAGAAAAAATAGAAAAAGGAAAATTTGGAATGGCTTCCTTTCACTCTCGTATCTATGTCGATGAGTTCTAGAATATTATTACTTGCATACGTTGTTGGTAGTAAATGATGAGTATATGGATTTGTTGATAAGCCTTGAATCCTGTATAACTCGGTAGCAGTATTTTTTTTCTTTTGAACTTAAAAGTATTAAATCCGGGTCTATTAAAGACACATACCTAATCTCCGGGTGGAAGTATAGCCCACGGATAAACCATCTCCTAAACATTCAAATGAGTCGAAAGCAATAGTCCATATCCGTGTTTTGCAGATTTGCAAATTTATAAACATTGTTCGAATTGAGATATTTTTATTTATATATCTGCATTCTTTTAACTATATTGCATCCAAAAAATATGTTTTAGTGTTTTTATAACAATATTTTAGTTTTAACAATAAAATTTCTCTCTTTTCCTGTTTATGTAGTAGAATTTAGGAAACCACAATAAACCTTTGTATTTTTTATTTTCTTATTTATCATCTTTTTGTGTTATCTAATCATATTCATTATAACATAAATAATAGTCTCTCTGTTTTTAATAAATGACACTTTAGACTTATGCACATAGATTAAAAAAATATTTAATTTCGTATAAAAAATCATTAACTATATATCTAACTATATTTCAACTAATAAAAAAATAAAACACATAATATAAATCTTATAACATATAAATTAATATTTTTCATTAAAATTTGAAAAATCATATAGTTTAGAACAAAACTTTTTTCTAAAACTTTTTTTTTTAAAATGTCATATTAATTGGTTGTTACTGAAGCAAAAAAAAAAAGGTATATCCCTTAGCACCAAACTTTTGCTTTATCTTGAATGCCTTCTTTTGTCAGGTATACTTCCCCATGGATTCATTTCTCTTAAGTTTCCCATGTGAAAAAGTTGTATATACTATTGTATTTTGTGTATATACTTCCCTCATTCAAATTAGACACTCCACAATACATCTTAAAGTCTTTTTTCATGATTCGGTTGCTATCTTAGATAAGATGACAAAAAAATCTCTGCTGCATCATACCTCTCGATTAAATTTCTAGGCCAATTTTGTTTTTCATCTGTATCATGGTATCCAGAAAGTGCAATAATTGAATATTTATTATTTGAGAATTCTCTGATTTTACTATTCCTTCTGTTTCAAATTATAGGTAGTTTTGACTAAAATCACTAACATTAAAAAAGTGATCATTTATTAAAAATATATCATTTAATATAAACATTAACCAATTACAAAATAACCAACATAATTTAATTTGGTAACACACTATTCAATGAATAAAAAATTGCATTAAAATGTTCAAACTATTTATATTGTGAAACCATTTTTCTTTTTGCTAAAACTACTTATAACATGAAACGGAGGAAGTATATTTTTTTAGTTCAAAATATTTTTGTAAAGTGTGTTCCTAACCTTCTAAGACTATCCACATTGGTTGAATTGTTTCTAACATCCTATTTTACATTTTTGCCTTACCACATCATATTCTATTTCTTCCACATATAACATCATATTCTATTTCTTCCACATATACATTTAATATTTATATTTCATAATTTTTTAAAAAAAAATCAACACTTTATCTATTTTTTAATATTTCATATGATGATTTTGTAATTAAATAACAACAGTCAAAGCATATAGTTTTCTTTTAAATAAGTAAAATAATTATAAAATTAAATAAAAAATAGTTAGTGTTGAAATTTTATAAAATATTTAATACAAATATAACAGAATTTGATTAAAAATATTTTAAACTTATGATAAAATATTTTTTTTTGTATATGTCCAAATCATATAAAACTAGTTTCTTTTCATAGATCATAAAATTATAAATTTTGATACAATATAATAAAATAAATAAATTTATTTGCAATGAAATAAATTTATTTGCAATGAAATAAATGACTTATAACAAAAAAAAGGTGAATATGAAAAATACAATTAATCTCAACAGCCATTAAGAAAGCACAAAGATAGTTTGGACCCCATCTTTTTGGGTTTCAACTAGTTGAATAACTCAACATCCAACAATCCACGTAATACTTCTATTTTTTCCAATGGCCTCAGTGAACATTCAACAGTTTAAATAAAGATTCAACATGTCCATTAAGAACATTCTTAATGGGATAAATGGGAGGATATAGCTTAACTGTAAAAAATTAATAAAATAAAGTAAGAAGTAAAGTTTAATGCCACGTCACCCTAATAACTTCACCAAAACACTTATTGCGGAAGATCCGAAATACACATCTCTGATCACTGTTTTAATTTTTTTCCTTTTATTATAATGCCCTCAGATGCTCTAAATGGTCTAACGAAAATTAATCATAGATCTACTGTAAGGAATAAGGACTAAGGAGATAGTCATTTCTCTTTAACTAAGGTCATAAACGTCAAGTCGATTACAGCCGGACTAAGGAGATAGTCATTTCTCTTTAAATAAGGTCATAAACGTCAAGTCGATTACAGCCGGTCACAAACGTCACTGTTTTATTTATTTTTATAATATTCATACGGGTCTCACAAGACCAACATTTAAGACACTGAGGTTTACGGTTTTGGGGCTTCCAGAATTTGAGATTCTAGACTACAAACGTAGTTTTTTTAGTCATATTAAGAACTCTTTTGCAACCAAAATATGAAAAGATATACTATATGTTTAACTACCAGATTGTTTCTTTGTTTTGGTGCACAAACTACCAGATTTTTTGTGAACCAAATAAAGTACAAGATTCTATAACCTTTTTTCCGTGACAGAAATTAATATCATAAAAAGTAAGCTGAGAACTCAGCATAGTCCATCATGCCCATTTTATTAGTCCATGTATATGTGATGAATCATGAGGAAGCCATGCAAGGTAACACACTCTATAAAAAAGACAAAGGTTCACGATACCTGTCAAAAAGAAATCGGGGGAGAAGACATTAGTATGCGAAGGTTAATCTCCAGCTTTTTTCAAAAAGAAAGAAAAAAGGTTAATCTCCAGCTCTATATATATATTTTAAATATACTCCAGCTTTATTTTGCTAATAGAGCATCATGAACGTCCCAACATATCACAAGCCCAATCCTTTTTTATGAAACTGCGTGAGTTTGTCATAATTAGCAACCCAATACAGTTTACTTCGTATGTTGCGAAGAGATTATGGGAGTTAGAAGCACGAACGATATGGCATATAGAAGTAGAATGTTGAGAGCACCGTTTTTCAGCATAACATTTTTTGGTAGATGATAAGAAACGGAAAGACTATTTAAGTGACGTTTTGGGGGTTTTATCTAGTAGCAAATGAATATTGTTTTCTTCTTGCACTGTATTTTGGAGGACCTGAATACTTCCCAATCCTGCATTCATTATCAATACAAAAAGGATTCCTACACAAGTTCTATCCAGGGTCGGGTGTTGAAATTTTGAAGGTTCTATTCAAACTAAAAGAAATAATAATAATTTTTCTTATTATATTAATTATTTTAAAAATAAATAATTTAAATCATTTATTAAATTAAAAAGTTTATTTTATACTATATTGACCGGTTTGGACTTCCAAATCTGTGACTAGTTTAGAATAATATAGTATTATAATCGAAAGAAAAAAAGTCTCGCACGATATATCAAGAATCAACCTGTCTTTTTATCTTTTTCACATGATAAAAGGTTAAAGATTAACTTTTAAAAAGACTTGGAAACAACAGATTAACTGTCAATATTTCTACCGTGGATGCAAACTGTATTGAGGTATTTGAACTAAGAGATGTTCAAGACGAAGACGTCATCAAAATCTTCTACCACTTCACCAAAACCACCTAACTCTTCCAACAAGTGCATGCATCCCTCATCCCTGCCATATATAAACAAACTTGTTTAGTTGTTTAAAACCGTTTCTAAGACTGGAAATATTTTAAATGTAAACAAGTTGACTACAATTTAATAAATTTAGTTTTTAGCAAATATTGTTGGACTTACGTCGTTAATAATAGTTTAAGGTTTCTAAAGCTTCATTTAAATTAAATTGGTATACTTTAAGATGGCGCCAACGAGTGGATCATATTTTCCCTCCTACTTATTGATATTCGTCATTTGGGGAAAGAAAACGAGAGGAAGAGAAGAACAATTAGCAAATGTTATTCCAAAACCAAAGATATAATCTATTATCGGGGTCTAAGAATATTTCAAACATCGAGCAGAATAGATTCATGTATCCTATTGGTGACCTACATATCTAACCAGGTTCTCATCTCATGGTATTATTGTGGGCGGTTATAAATTTAAATTTACCACTATTTTCTATTTTTATCAAAGTAAAGTGTATCATTTTGACCAGAGTTTGTATCAGCGTTGCTGTCGTGTTACAATTAGTGTTTTAAAATTCGATCCGAACAAATTTCCCGAATCACCAATTAGTGATCAATGCAGATGAATTACGAATTAATTAATAAATTATTTTTGTATAATAATATTAGTTTATGATTTAAAAAAAATAGAAAATAGTTAACTTTAGTTTTTTATGTTAATTTTCATTTGACGTACAATATATATATATATATAAATAGTTTAGACTATTTAACAATTTTTGTAAAAAGTTAGAAGTTATAACAATTAATAAAACATATCAAAACTTAATATCCATATGTATTTAAATGTCTAATATGAATAATTAAATTAAACTTTAAATCTAAAATAGACCAAAACTAAAACATCAAATAGTAATAGATTGTCGATAACAAAAATAAATTAATACCAAATCACATTAGCTAATATTTGGGTTTCTCTATCATCATTCACTTCATTTTCTCTAGGTGATGTCGTCAAATCTTCATCAAAAACTAAAAATTAAAAATTAAATAGTTAAATCAGAATTTATATATGATAAAATCAGAAAGTCCAGTTAAATTTTTTACCATCAATTTTTTTTGGATTTGTCACTTCATCATTTTTTGGATATTTTTTCAGCAAGAGCAATATTTACTTCATTGTAATCAAACTCACCAGGTTATAATACAAATTAGATTATAAACATAATTAAAAAATCTTTAAAATAAGAAAAAAATTACATATTGGTTCAAACGAGTGTGTAGCCGGCTTCGGATTTTAATAGGTTTTGCAAGTTTTATTAAGTTTTAAAAATATTTTTTTTAACCTAAACCGGATTGTACATCAGATCACTTTGTTTACCGGTTCGACCACGGCTTGAACTCGGGTTACAAAACACTAGCCCCAAGAAGGAAAAAAAAAGAACAAACTATAGAATGAGACTTCTAGATTTTTTTTTCAAGAATCAGTTTTAATTAAAACGAACATGGTTGCAACTCTTGCAAACAAACAAAAAGAAATAGATCTGTTTTTTTATAAACATAAACATTATATAAACGTGGATATATTACATTTTAGTAATATAAGATTTTGGTTTGGTAATAATATATGTACTATTGTTCAAATAAACTTTCATCTCATTATCTTTAGGTTATAGGAAAACCCAACAACCATCTCACAAAATTAGTTGCATCTCACTTGACCAAATTCTCAAGACCCTTTTTGCACAAGAAAACTAAAACCCTACAATGCCCTCTTCTGTCAGACTTATATATCTCTCTGAAGTCCCACCCAATCTCTCCCACTCCTTACCTCCCACAAACATTTTAACATTTTCTCTCGAAAAATTTAAGCAAAAGGGTTTAAAAAAAAAACAAGTATGAAACTCCTCCTTGTGATCTTTATCGTCCACACCATCTTTATTCCCTGCTTTTTTTTTGATGTTTCCGGCAAGGATCTTCCTTTAACCCTAGATTATTACAAGTCCACTTGCCCTACGGTATTTGATGTCATCAAGAAAGAAATGGAATGCATAGTGAAGGAAGATCCAAGAAATGCAGCCATAATTATTCGTTTACACTTCCACGACTGTTTTGTCCAAGTAAGTACATAACACACCTTATTTGAGACACAAGAAATCTTCCCGCCTCTTTTCTATCCTCATTTATCACCAAAATCGTAAATCATGTCACCAAAAAAATTGTCAGATTATTGATGCAACAAATACAGAGTATAGCTGTAAATTTAACTGAAAGGGGTTAATTTGTGGTATTCTCTTAAAGGCTTAAATTGTGTCGCAGGGATGCGATGGATCGGTGTTACTAGACGAAACAGAGTCATTGAAGGGCGAGAAGACAGCTTCTCCCAACATAAACTCATTGAAAGGATACAAAATTATAGACAGAATCAAGAACATAATCGAATCTGAATGTCCTGGAGTCGTTTCATGCGCTGATCTCCTCACAATTTCTGCTAGAGATGCTACAATCCTGGTACATATTAGTCACCGGTGGTTATAACGATCAAACTGTATATGTTATATGTTTAATTTTGGTTTTGATTAAAGGTTGGTGGGCCTTACTGGGACGTTCCTGTGGGAAGAAAAGATTCTAAGACAGCAAGCTACGCGCTTGCCACAACAAACCTTCCAACTCCTGACGAGGGTTTAATCAGCATCATCGCTAAGTTCTACTATCAGGGTCTCTCTGTTGAAGACATGGTCGCTCTTATTGGTAAGGACTAAGATCACTCCTCTACACCATAATAAACCGGGAAGTGTGATAAACCGGAATATTTTTATATCAAACGGATCACTAAGCCCCTTAAATTTGAACAACTCTATGTACGTAGGAGCTCACACGATAGGGATGGCACAATGTCGAAACTTCCGGTCACGGATATATGGAGATTTTAGGTTGACGACAGCGTTAAACCCCTTATCAGCGACGTACCTGGCGAGACTCCAAGAGATTTGTCCGGAGAGCAGCGGAGAAGGTGATAGAAACGTGACGGCGATGGACAATGTAACGCCGAATCTCTTCGACAACTCTATCTACCATACGCTCCTGAGAGGAGAAGGGTTGCTGAGTTCTGACCAGGCGATGTACACGAGCATGTTCGGTATACAGACACGGCGTATAGTGAGCAAGTACGCGGAGGATCCGTTGGCTTTCTTCGAGCAGTTCTCCAAGTCAATGGTGAAGATGGGGAACATTTTGAACACCAAGAGCTTGGTCGATGGAGAGGTTCGAAGAAATTGCAGATTCGTTAATACATGAAAACATCCATTTAACAAAACTATTTTTATTATAATTTGTTTATTCTAAAAGGAAATCGGTTTTCCTTTTCTTCTCATCCTTTATACTTTTGTGTGTTTTGAAGTTTCGATATGAATTTGTGGTGATTAAAGAATTACAAAGAAAGGTGGTGGTTCATAATATGTAAAATCTTTAAATTACACATACGTATGTTAAACGATCTAGTTTTTAGAGGTAGTGACAGTTCTACAATATTTATTCGCTTAAATAGCATATATAGACCACTGTTTTCATATTTAAATTAATTTATTTGTTCCCAAAATTGCATAGTGAAACTAATCACGGAGTGTGACTTGCTCGATGTTTAAAATGCGATACTTAAAACAAATTAAAACAATGGACCAAATGTTTAACTAACAAAAGAAAGAACTAACAATAAAACAGTGATGTCAAATACTAAATAAAAATCATTAGAAAATATGAAATTGACAACTATGTCTAATCAATTTCATCGTAATTACATAATCAATTAGAATTAATACATTATTCCAATTAATTCACTAAACATTTTAGTCACCTATTTCTATTGGTCAACATATATAAAACTCATAAAAAGTTAGGTTCAAACATTTTCACACACTTTATCTAGACATGAAAAACACAAGTTCAAGTTTTTGGGACATCAAGTAGAAACTAGAACTATGAACAACCTAAATGAAGGATTTAACAAGATTCAACCTAAATCATCACTATGTAACCATCGATTCATCAAAATCTAGCATAGCATATTATCTACTAAAAGCAAATTACTAAACATAAGAAGGTAAACTAAAAGACAAACATAAACATCTAATCTATTAATTTAGGGTTCTATTTTTATCTACTATTAACAAGTCATAGTAGGACCACTTAAAGAATTAGTCAATATGACATATTTGATTATTTGTATTAACAATAAACCAACTATAAATATATTAACAATAAACCAACTATAAATTTTATTTTTTTAATTATAATAAAATCTGTTGAGAAAGAATCTAACAAAATCTTAGTTTAAAATTTAAATATTTTTAATAAATAACACATTAATATATTTCGAAATTAGTAATATAATATTATTATAAGTAAATTTAACTAAAACTTATTATAAAAAAGAAAATAAAAAATTCTTTATACTAACTTTTTTATAGATTCTATGATATATTCCGTATTATATAAAAATAGAAGTGCTATATGAATTAAATATTAAAAATATATTAAATTGGTAAATTAACAAAAAAAAATTATTTTATTTTTTAAGTTAAATAAATTATTGATCATCATTATAATGGATTAAACTTCGAAAACTATATAATACTTTTATATTAAAATAAATGTATTAACATAAGTTAAAATTTTATATTTACAGCCATACATTATCTTTTTATTTATTTTGAAACTATTAGCAATATATTGCTTAAAAATGTTTATATACAAAAATATAATAGTATATAATAACCTTTAGTTCATATACTATTTAAAAATATGTTATTAGTAAAATATGAAATTTCAGTAATTCATTTAAAATATTAGTGACAAAAATCAAATTTTAATTATAAATTTTATTTTATTTTAGTTGTAACAAAATTTGTTGATAAAAGAATTAAAAATATCACCAAAAATTCAAATATTTTATAAAATAATACGGTAATGTAGTACCAAAACAAATTCAAAATTCATGTATTATTCCAAACTCAAATAGTTGTGTAATTTTCCAAAGTTGTCTCGAAAAAATATATTATTTTGAAAATAAATATTCAAACTCAAAATGATAATATTTCAAATTTTACAAAAGACAAAATCATGGATAATAAAGATTAACTTTTTGAAATGTACCTGAAAAAACTAACTATATATGTTGTAAAAATTTAAAGTAACCTAATGTTTTGACGTCTTAATTTAAAAAAAAATAGAACTTAATATCATAACATCCAAAACAAATATCCTATATAATAAATTTAATAAAATAGTATGATAGATACTACTATGTATAAAGTTTACTAAAAAAATAGGATTATATTATTTAAAATAAATAAATCCCGTAAAATACTAAAATGAGATATGTTAAAGTATATTTTCTTAAACACAACATGTAAATATAATTATTTTAGTCATATTTATCTTCTATAATATAAATAAATAAAATTTAAAAATGTATTATATGCAAAATGTTTAAATTAAAGAAAACAACATAATTTGAATGGGGTTCTCTATTTGAGTATTTCATATTTTTATTTTATTTTACCTAACTCGAAAATATATTAGTAAGTAATAAAAATCAATAACAAAGTAATTTTTTTTTAAAACCATTATATATTAATAATACTGAATAAGAAATATAAACAATAATATGATATAGTAATACAATATATAATACTAAAATAGAAATTATATATTTAAAACATTTTTAATAATATAAAATATATTTAAAAAAAATAAATATATCCGCACGAACGTGCGGGTTAAAATCTAGTAAAATGATAAAGGTGAGAAAAAATTCACTACCGTGGCATGATATGATCAGGACCGGCTCACTTTGATATTGGGAATATTTTTCAGGGTGTTTATGTATAATATTAAACGTTATAGTCTATTCTATAAGTTTTCAGAAGTTTAGGGTCCTAATTAGTAAAATAAATGATAAAAAGTGGGCATGTGCAGATGTAAAGTTGGCACTCTTTCTAAGTCGGTACTGGTACTGGTACTGGTACTGGTCCACTGGATAGTGAATATGATAAAGAGTAATCCAAATATCAAGAAGAGTCTAGATTTAAAACTAACTCTCAAAAGAGAAAAAACTTATGTTCAGATCTATATATAATAGCAAACCTGTTTTGCTCTCTTATGACGTCATCATTTTTTATAGGAAAAAAAAGATTGATCTAACGATTGAGTTTTGTGGCTTCATTTAATCTGACGGTCATGGTTCTCCTTTAATCACTAAGTATGACGTCATCCAACTGTTTTAACAAATGTTCCTCTTCTCTAATCGACGTGCGCTTTTTTGATAACGAAACGACGCACCTTTTCTACGGTGACCTCCTTTGATAACGGAAGGACACACCTTTTAAACTGATTAATAGATTGATGTTGGTTTGATTAGTTGTTTGGTGTTCTCTGAGAAAGCTTCATTTAAGTCCCAAGGAAAAGCTTTGGTTCATCATTATGATCTGTACTAACCGCGGCCATTTCGACAGCCACAATTGATTTCGAATAGATCTCGTCGAGAATCTAAACCGCCACTGCCGTCACCGTTTATGACAAAACCAACGTTATAAAGTTGATCAGAGAGAAAATAAGAAGAAGAAGAAAGTTTTGGCGCTGAAGATGCTGCCATGGAAGGAATTGTAGAGCCCAAAGTCGAGAAAATAAGATATCAAGCATAGATCATGTCATCTGATGTTGAGGCTCAACTACGACAACAATTTGGAAGCTTCGTCTGTTAAAGCTTCGCTGTTTTAGGATCGGAAGGTTACCGGAGCTATGTATGTATTTCTCTAATCACATTCCTCTCTCGCCTATGAAACTCTGTATATTTAAATTAGTTTAAAATTGAACTCCCGTAATTGATCTAGACGTAGATATGTGTTTGATTTAACGAAAATTTCCAAACGTAGAGATGTGATGTTCTTAGGTGTCAGTGAATAGGTTGCAGGGATGGTTGATGTATGCAAAGGAGAAGGCGGTTAACTGGTTCAAATTAATTATCACTCCTTATTTAACATATCGTCTTTTTTTTATCTTTTGCATGTTCTTAACTTCGGTTACACTTATTTGTCTGATTAGGCTTGTTCCATATCAGTGGCAAGAGAATGAAGATGTCTATGAATAATGATACGCTGTAGTCTGAGTAGGCTTTCTCCTTGTGAATGTGCTTGTTTAATTGTATTGCAGATCCAGCATCATCCCTGGGACAGTGCTGGTTATCCTTGCTGGTAGGTTCCCGGTTCACGGGCAAGATAGTATAATTACCAACTTCCCTCTGTTTCTCTTTCTATGACTGGTGAGTTTTTCTAATTCTGCCACCTTCTATTATCCATCTTAACCATTCACTACTTGCGTCAGCTGATATGTTTCTTTTTTGTAATTAGCCCATCAAGATCAATGGTTGGCACGTCTTGAATATCTCTGATGTTAGCCTCGATAACTTTGATGATAAGCATTTTGGAAATGTAGCAGAGGAGAAGAACAAGAAGGGAGAAGAAGAGTGATGGAGCCGTGGATGTATATATCTGAATAATACTTTCCTTTAATACTCTTTGATTGTTAACAGTATAATACTGAACACAAATCCTAAGAGAATTGCTTAAAGATCCAAAACAAACTTCATAAAAGCTCAAAGGAAAAATACAAACGAGTCTACTATTTTTTTTTTTTTGGCAAGAAACGAGTCGTATTTATACTAATCAAGTTTATTGTTTTCTGTTACGCTTCAAACTCAAGCTCTCCCTTGTACTTCTTTCCTCTTCCTCTGCGGGTTGCCTTCCCCTCTCCATTACGTATACGTACACTCCAAGGTCTATCAGAGTCTTCGAGGCAATGAGAGAGAGAGTTAGCAATCTTATTTCACTACAAGAAAAACTGAAAATAGCTACAAAATATTTTGTGGCTATTGACTTATTTTTGTGGCTAATTGACCTATAGGCTATAGCTACAGATAGCCACAAATAATTTTCGTTAACTATAAGCTTGTGGCAATCGTTAAAACGTTGCTATACAGTGCCTTTTCAGTTTGTGGAATAAAATAATTTTCGTCATTTTTCAGTTTAATTTTTATGAATCAGTTTTTAGGAGATATACAGTGGCTCAGATGTTCATTTGGTTTCCAGTACTTGTAGCCGGACAAAAGGAATAGATACACTGATCGATGTGTTTCCTTCTCACCGAACAATTGAGTTTTTGACTCGCCTTATTTAATCGGGCAAGTTCCTCTTTCTTTTTGTATCAATGGTACTTGCGAAAGATCAGTCACACACTAATGTTTAGTTAGGTAGGAGAATTTCGTTTTTGTGTAGTGAATATCCATTCAAATTTTACATGCATGGATATTTTATTTTATTCCAAATCCTGTGTTTTCTTTGTTATTTATTTTGTGATCTTAACCTTAGGGGGAAGTAGTGGTTCTCTTTTGAACTTTGAAAGAACGTGTTCACAAAATTTGTGAAAATTCCAAATCTGAAGACAGCCGTTGGTAAACACGAGATGTGCGTGAATATATATTTTTATTTTTCAAAAAAAATTCTCATCAAGATTATTTGAACATGCTGTAGCTTTCGTGATAAGAATCTTATAGTCTGCAATCTCACTTTTGGAAACTTCAATTGCTTTCTTTTTACTGGCCGTAGCATACAAACGACATTGCTAAGACCTTTGTTTTAAATATGCAATGTAGTCTCATGGCATTTAAATTCAAAAATTACTTTACCATGGTAAAATAAATGACTGAAACGATCTTGAACTGACCGTATCATAGCAATTATATAATTTTGTCTGCAGAAAAAACTGAAAGGTGAAATTAACATTCTGATATGATGAAGTTTTTTTTGGTAGTGAAAGAACATGCGAAAATTCAAATTTAAGCAAAAAAAAAACAACATACGAAAATAATGATTCTTGAGTAATTCTTGGGTTCACTCCCTAGGGTGAACCTCTAGGTTCACCCACCAATAGGAGTTCACCATTTTATATTTAATATATTTTAGAAAAGGAAATAAAATATTGTCAAGTTATATTATATTTTTTAAAAAATTAAAAAATAAAAGCTCAAGAATTAAAATAAAAAACAATAGTAGTTGAAAAAAAAATTTTAAAAAAAAAATTTAATACCATCACTAAAATGCTAAACCCTAAACCCTAAATCCTAAACCCTAAACCATTGGGTAAACCCTAAACCCTTGGACAAATTCTAAATTCTTGAATTTTTTAAAGTAATTCTAGTACCGTCAGCAAAACACAAAACCCTAAACCCTAAATACTATACCCTAAACCCATGGATAAATCTTAAACCCTTGGATAAATCATAAACCCTAAAATTTAAGATTATCCAAGGGTTTAAGATTTACCCAAGGGTTTAAGATATAACATTTAGGGTTTAGGGTTTAGTATTTAGGGTTTAGGGTTTAGTATTTAGGGTTTAATATTTTGTCGATGACATTAAAATTCTTTTTAAAAGTTTTTTTTGTTTCCAACTAATTTTATTTTTTATTTATTCTTATCTTTTTTAATTTTAAAAATATGACAATATTTTGTTTCCTTTTTTAAAAGATATTGAATACAAAATGGTGAACTCCTATTGGTGGGTGAACCTAGAGGTTCACCCTAGGGAATGAACCCAAGAATTACTCATGATTCTTTGTGTGCATGAGAAATGAAAAAAATTTAAGTTATGCCTACAAAATAGAGTAATTTTTGGGTTCACTCCCTAGGGTGAACCTAGAGGTTCACCTACCAATAGGAGTTCACCATTTTGTATTCAATATCTTTTAAAAAAGGAAACAAAATATTGTCATATTTTTAAAATTAAAAGATAAGAATAAATAAAAAAATAATATTAGTTGAAAACAAAAAAAACTTTAAAAAAAATAATTTTAGTGCCATCGACAAAACACTAAACCCTAAATACTAAACCCTAAACCCTAAATGCTATATCCTAAACCCTTGGGTAAATCTTAAACCCTTGGATAAATCTTAAATTCTAAGGTTTATAATTTATCCAAGGGTTTAAGATTTACCCAGGGGTTTAGGGTTTAGTATTTTGTTGACGGTACTAAAATTAGTTTAAAAAATCAAGAATTTAGAATTTGTCCACGGGTTTAGGGTTTACCCAATAGTTTAGGGTTTATGATTTAGGGTTTAGGGTTTAGCATTTTGCTGATAGTGTTTAAAGTTCTTTTAAAAATATTTTTTTCAACTACTATTATTTTTTTGTTTTAATGATTGAGCTTTTATTTTCTAATTTAAAAAACAACATAATATAATTTGAAAATATTTTATTTCCTTTTTTAAAAAAATATTAAATATAAAATGGTGAACTCCTATTGGTGGGTGAACCCAAGAATTACTCTACAAAATAAATAGTTGTGATGTGGCATTGTAATATTAAATAATATATTTATCTTAATTTTTTTTAGTTTTAATCTTCTTATTTCTTTGGTTTATTCTTTCATTGTGTTTAAATTGTCATCTGTCATTTATTTTATATATTTGTGTGTATGAGAAATGAAAAAAAAATTAAGTTATGCCTAACAAAATAAATAGTTGTGATGTGGCATTGTAATATTAAATAATAAATTTATCTTAAATTATATTTTAAGTTTTTTTAGTGGAACATTGTTTATTTAAACTATCTTATTGATTTGGGTTTTGAGAACACCTTATATTATGAAACAAATATTTTTTGCTAAAACTACTTATATAACTTATATAGATACAGAGGGAGTACTAAATTTTGATGGTCTTTTTTGCTTTGAAGTTCAAGGTGAAAATTATCATAGTATGGATTCTTTCTTTTTGTGCAACTATTATTGATTCACTTTACCAATTAATAGTGAACAATTAATTTTTTTACAACTATTATTTGACCAACTGTTAATCTGCAGGATAAACCACAATTTTTTATTATTTTTTATATTTTCAATATTATCTTTGCGCTTTAAAATTTTTTTGAAATATTTGGACCGAGCATGTATTTAACACATCTAGAAAAATAAAAATAGACTTTAAATCATGAATTGAGAAGAAAGAAAACTCAGTAGATACACAAATTTTATTATCTCTAATCAAAAGGCTTGACGAAAATAATATTAGTAGCAAAAAATATTTAGAAAAGATAGAGATAAATGTGAAAATGGTGATAGGTTTTCTTTTATATTAAATTGTTGTTGGGACTTTTCAGTTTTTCTTCTCTATAACTAATGTTAATTATAATTAGTAGAAAATTAAAGTAGTAATAAATATCTAAGAATGACTTAAATTACATAAATTATTAATGATGTTACTTTTTTCATTTCCTTATTTATAATGCATTAAATTTATTATAGATTTTAAAATAACAATTATAAAGGAGTGTATATTTAACGTTGAAAGACATTTTCTATCACTGGTTATTAATTTTTTTGTCAATTATCTTATTGAGGACCACATAAAATATATGAAAACAAATTATAAGTTTCTTAACAGTTTGTTATTAGTATTAATAATTAAATAAAATTACCATTGCTGACTAATTTCATGATTAAATAAGACACAAATTCTTAAATTGTACTTTTTGAATGAAATGAAACATTTTTAAGATGATAACTCATAATTTTAAAAATATTAAGAATAAAACTTTATAAAAAAATAAGACAAAAACTTTATAAAATATTAAGACTAAAATTATAAAAATATTAAGACTTCGTTATTCCCGGGCGTTTACGCACGGGTTGTTTCCTAGTTTATATAAAGGAGTATTTAATAGGGAGAAAAGACGTAGTTGATTGACCTAAGATGAACCAGGTATAGATGGGAGAAAAGTACTGGTCCAAGCAAATGTTGAATTTTATGAGAATAGCAACACCCATCATTGCAGTGAGAAAAAAAAAGCAACACCTATCATTGCCCGCTGGGGATGATTGCCTTCAGGATTCTTCCCGATGCATCCTTCTTCAGTACAAGGTTGATATGAAGTCTACATTGGTCATAGATTATCTTTTTTGTACCTAGATTGGTCATAGCTATACGATTCAGTTGACTCGAAACCATTGCTTCATATGATTTCAAACCACTTTGGTAATTTTTTTTTTTTTTTTGACAAAAGATTTTCTATTGAAATGCAAGAGTTACAAAACTGTTTACAAAAGCTGCTAAAGGACAGTCACACTAAGAGAAGAAGCTAAGAGGAACAGAGACAAGCCAAAAGGAAACAAAGCAGCTGAACCTCAAGAAGCATACTAAACCCAACTTAGCAAGAAGGCCTGGCCAGAAGGAAGAGAAAAGAGAACCACTTCACCGGTTGCAACCAAAGACAGAGCGAAGCGAACCTGAACCACTTCCACCTCCCACTAAGACAGAAGAAGCCAATGCGACAGAGAACCCAAACCACAGGAGAACCAAAGACCCAATCTACTGACCAAGCTCAAACAACCTGAGAGTGACGAAGACCAGAAGCAGCACTACATCACGCAACTGAGAGAGGGCAAACTACTTACCTGCGCCATCCCCACCTTGACCCGAGAAGAGGAGAACTAAGAGAAACCCACACCAGCGAGAAGAGCGAAGGCGGCAAGGAAAGAGCACAGACCCCCACACGACCAGATGGAGACCACCGGAAGCGGCAAAGAAAAGAGCACAGACTTTAGGTAGACACAAGGAGACCCTAGCAACAACCACCTCTCAAAGAAAAAAGACCACTAGGAATCTATCTTCAAAGTCAGCGCAGGGAAGAGAGCCGAACGATGGTAAAAGAGAAGCCAGGCAGAGAAGACCACACAAAGGGGACACAGCGGCAAGGAAAGAGCTCAGACCGTGCTCGGCGGCAAGAGAAGAGCGCAGACCGAACTAAGAGGGCCTCGCCAACGAGAAACTCCAAACCACAATCAAACAACCAGGACACCAGCAGCAGCTTGACCAAACCGAGAGAAGAAACGACAAACAAAGACAACAAAGGAGACAGAGACTCACAAAAGGACCAGCAGAGGCCAAAGGCAGAGGATTCTAACCGGAGCAAATAGGAGGCAAAGCGCCGCATAACGAAGAGGTAACTGTTACCGCAGCTACAACCCGGAGCAGGCTAAACCACCTACGCTAGATCCGCCAGGGAACTATCTGAAACAGAAGCAGAAGCCAATTGAAGAAGGAAACCGCCGTCTTCAACCTGATCTACAGCACACCGAAACACTAGTCGCCAAGTCCCCAAAAACGACCAGATCCGGAGCAGATCTAACAACCAGCCTCCAGAATCAAAGACCCGAAGCCTATTTCTAACTCCTCCGGTGAAAATTGAACCCAACAACACTCCAAACCTCCAGAAATCAGATTGCAAGACGACACCACAACACGAACGAGAAGAAGAAAACAGAAGAGGGGAAGAGAAGGTGACACAAGCGAGAGACGCTGGCGCACCTACCCTTCCCGGAGAGAATTTACGGCGGCGACCTTTTGGTGAGAAGAGAGGAGAAGAGAGACCAGAGAGAAAAGCCCTCTCTCTCTCTCTAGACTTATTTCAGCCACCACTTTGGTAATTTAACTCAGTTTCCTATATCGTGATAAACTATGAGATTCATATCTAATCGTGAAGGGCTTTCAATGAGTGAATATTTCAGACATAGCTTTGGATTCTGCACATAAACTCTCTCAGCCTTTTTTATATCTTCTTTTGCTTCTCTATCTCTAGTTTCTTCTCCATTCCCAAGTCTTTATTCTTTTTAACTTCAAGAACACCTAAAATGACTAAAAAAATATCCAAATTCATGAAATGCAATCTAAGACTCTAACATAAATAACAATGCAATCTAAAATTCACATATACAATCTCATTCTCTATAAAAAATATTCGGCAAAATCCACTTTCCAAGAAATCTATTTAGAATAAATACTTATGCGAAAACAAGAGGTTTGACATATGCTCCAACCCTTACACCAAGATATTTTGGACCTTCTTGTAGTCATTCAATTGAAGTATTACCCTAAAGAAAGTAAGAGTATATTTGCTTCAGTTATGTATATCTCTAAAATTCATACATATGTGCCGGGCCTGCTCTAAGCTATACACTTTGGGACCGGCCGGATTGATTTATAAACATTTGTGGAGGCTGCCTTTGTTGTTGATTAATGAAACGTTGAAATTGAGAAGAAAAAAACAATAAAATCTTAGGTTAACTAGTACGTATAAGCCAAGATGAGGTTGAAATACATATATAACAGTAACATGGTTGAAAAAAGACACTCTTCTCCTCTTTTGCTAATTTGGCAATAATAACCACAAGATTCATTATTGACAAACAAAAAAACCCACAAGATTCACATCCTACTACAACTTGACAAATATAAAGTATAAAATATAAAATCCAAAAGGAAATGTCACAGAGCATTGATTATAGCGTGTTTTTTGGAACACCGTAACGCAAACATATCAACATCCCGAGATCTCTTTCCACCGCACGCGTCTACAACGTTGCTCGGCTTCGCGCTTGTCACGTTGAAGATGTCAACTCCGAAAAGCCGAACCACAACCTGAACAGGATTTTTGCTAGGACCAGACCTGATTTTCCAACCAATACAAAGCTGCCGGTCTGAACCGGTCGATCTCTCGAAAGTAACAACGTCACCGGCTCGGAGATTCTTCTCCTTAACGAACCGACTCCATCCCTTGGTCAAAACGTAACTTTGACTACTGTTCCAGTACGAGTAACGGAACCGCCACACTTTACCCGTCACGTCTTCGAAGTTGATCAGAACGCCTTTGTTCACCGACAGTGACGGTAATGGAAAATGTTTCTCCGCTTGATGTTTAGGTATCACGAGGCGGTTTAGCTTACCAACGTCGCTAGGCGTGACAACCTTCTCGAAAAGCACTTCACGTGTTCTCAAAACGGTGTCGTTTTGAGTCGTAGTATTAGTATTCGCTCCGTTGCGTTTATTGCTCTGCGCAAGCTCCTCAGCGTAAGTGTGTTTCCTTAACATGTCGACGATCTCGGCCTTGGAGTGAGCTTCAAGAAAACATAACTCGCCGTTGTCGTCCTCCTCTGCCGTGAGGAACGTTTTGAAGTTGACGACGGCGTCACGGCCGCGGAACTTACGGGCGGCTATGTCGTAGGAGTGAGCAGCTTCCTCTTCATCGTTGAAAGTGCCGAGCCAAACTCGCTGGTGCTTCACGTAAATCTGAGCTCCCCATCTTCCGTTGGGCTGAGGAACCACGCCTTTGTACTTTGACGACGGTAGCTTCCTTGAATCCGTCTCTACTCCATTCTTTGAATCTAACACGACGTTGCTTCCACCGCTTCCTGACGGCGGAAGTGGAGGAGCAGAAAACTTTGTGGCGGTTGCAGTTGCGGGTGAGAAAGATTCCGAAGTAGAAGAACTCTCGTCTGTGCAACTTGAAGCCATTTTCTTTGTTTCAGTTTCTTGAAGATTCTGACAAAAGTGAGAAACACAAATTAGGTGAGAGGGATTTAGGTGACGTTGTTGCTTTTTGTTTAGAGGTATAGTGCATGTACATGTTATCATTTGTATCTGATATATTATACTATCTATTTAAGTTTTTTAAGAAATTAAAAAGATGGAGATATTAAATAAACATAAATAGAAAAATTGTGAAGGTGGGGTCAACGCTTAGAAGAATGGCAAGCAAACCAACTTTGAAGGAAGTTTCTATGAAAGGCAGACGACAAATATGTAGTACTACTACGAGTCTACGGCTTTTCTATGTTTTGTACGTTTGTTATGAAAAATTTTGAGAACCACATATCAAGGACCTAAGGACACTTTTACAACACGTTACCACGAATCTTCATTAGGTAAGATTTTCATCATGTTATTTAGTTGTAGAACTTAGACTTTTTTTTTTCTTTTTTTTGAACACCAGTTAGGACTTAGACTTGTAATAGATATAGCCATGCTTGATTGAAATCATATATATTATTGGATGACATTTCATGGAAAGAAGGTCAGTTTACCGTTATTGACATATTAACGCTAGCAAATCCAAATCGCATCAATTTGATTTGTTAAAATTAAAGAGAGTAGTTCTAGGTATCACTAAATTATGTTAAAAAGTTACTTATATATCGCACAACTAAATACTTTTAGTAGATTACCAAATTCTGCATTTAAAATAAAGAAGAAGAAATTCTGCATTTTATATATTCAATGGGCTCGTTACCTCAATAGAAAACGAGAACATACTGAACTTATTTGTTGGAACCTTTTAAAGAAAATATAAAACTAGTGATTATAAGATTCTAGATGCTTAGAGGAGAAAAAGTCAAACTCAACAACGATATCTATTTTGAATTATGTATTTTTGTTACATTGACAAAGAAGAGTCAGCGATTGACAAAAGTAAAAATAAAAAAGGTCAGAATATAATATAAAATAAAATTAAAGATTTAGGTCAGTGTTTTGGCGAGAATAAAAAATGAGAGACAGTACAATATACAAATGAATAACCAATGGGGTTATTTACTTACCTACTTACACGGTAAGTCGGACCTACGAAGGGGATCCCTTGATCCTCTCTTTATTCATTTAGTTTATTCCCCTTTGAACCAATTCTTGTATTCATATTTTATTCACCATATTTTTTCTTTTTGAAAGTTAAATTGATTGATGTAAAAAAAGGAGTATTGGATTGGCAATGTTGCAAGTAGACCTGGAGTTTAACCCGAAACGATATTTTTGGTTTTCGTCCATATCCACTTAGAGCATGATTATTGGGAGATTCTTAGGACATATTTCTTAACGAAATATAAGAAACCATCTCTTAACTTTTAACTAAAAAAGCTAAAAGCCGGCTCTTAAATATATTTAAAAGATGTTTTTAGCTTTTTAGTTAAAAATTAAGGGACGGTTTTTTATATTTCGTTAAGAATCCCGTCATAAGAATCTCCAATAATCATGCTATTATGTTTTTAGTTCGATTTGGTAAGTTTTTTTTTAAGTTCGGTTATTGATGTGGTTTGTTAGTCAGTTATTTTAATTTACAAAAACAAAAATTCAAATGAAAGTTTGAATTGAACTAACCCAATTAACCAAAATTTTGAGTTGACCTAACTCAAATTTGCATGTGAAAGGGTTCTAGCTCAACGGATGTTACAATCAAAAGTACGCCGGGATAATATGCTGATAACTCCCAAAAGATCTTATCAACGGAGTCGTTTAGCATATCTAACCAAAAGTACTCAAGTGGAAATTGAAATCTAACAAAAACTAAATTGTAATTATATTTGTTGGTAAAAAATTAGAACTCAAACTAATTCAGAACCAAACAAATTTATTTTTATTCGATTTGAATCGATTTTGGACGAATTGGACAAACATAAAATGAATTACTATATTTAACCGAAATATAGCTGAAACCGCATGTCTAGTTACAAGGATTATACTTTCTCTATTTCATAATAAATGTCATTTACAAACTTTGTACATATACTAAGAAATCATCTAAAAACTCTATTTTATCATTTGTTTATACACTAAATAGATTTCTCTTTATCATTAATGCATTAAAATAATAAAGATAAAACTGGATTTTATTTAAAAAATTATATTGAAAATATAAAACGACATTTTCGGGAAACAAAAACAAAATTTTAAACGATACTCTTTTCGGGAGGGAGTAATATTATCTGATGTCTTTGGTCACATAATAATATCCTAACATGACCAATCTACTTCCATTTAGTTTTCTTTTAATAAAAATCATTGTTTAATTTACGGGTCTTTTGTGTACAGCACTGAAAATGTATGAATTAATTACAATAGGCTACGCACTTTTCCCTCCTTTGTTTTCCACCACTCATATATAAATCTCTTTGTACATCTTAATATCTCAAATATGATTAGGTAGAGAAGAGAGACTAATTGTTAGATAAGGCGTGATGTTCCCTCTTGGGTGGGAGAGACTTTAGTTAGTTGAGTTTGAGCTTATCCAACCAAATATCTCTAAATGCCTGTTATGTTTTAGTCAATGGATTTATTTATACTTTTATTTGTTCATCAGTCATAATCCCTCATGACGTCCTATTTTTTCTTTGTGCAACAACGTCCTATTATTTCTAGAATGAACAATGCTTTTGTTTGAAATTTCTATGATCTTTAGTCATATCAGCCGATCCTGAAAATTTAAACTGTTCTCAGTAAGACCATCATTATCAGTGAGACAAATTTTTTGTCCTTAGAATAGTTTAATAATTTTTTTTGTAGTTCAAGGACATAGCTTAAGATTTATCATAATTTCTTGATTATTGGAAGAACTTTATATTGTCCTTCTCACCTTCTTCGTCTTCCACGCCTCAAATTTCATCTTTTCCATCTCCTTTGTTCTGCTCTCTTCCCTAACCTCGGATTCTCCCCTTTCCCCTCTCTCTCGGCCTCCTCTGCCATCTCTCGGATCCAGACTTCCGCCACTGCCCTCGTACTCTTTGTCTCCGCTTCACGCTCTTCGTCTCCGTCTCCGTCACGGGCTTCTCCGTCACGGACTTCGCAGGATTCTGCTCTGCCGCCGTGTTCTGCCTAGAGACTGGAATGGTTGAGAGAGTAGGGATTAGAGGGTTTGTGACTGGATTGCTCGTGGTCTTCGTACGCAAGCAGTGATAGATTTTGTTGCATCTCTCTCTCCTTTCTGAGACGACACGTTGCAGCTAAGGACGAGCAAATTTGTATCTAAGCTAAGATTCGTCCTTGGTTTAATTGCCTATTTTGGATTAATTTTTTGACAAATAAATGCTAAGGACTAAGCTAAGATACACTGATAATGGTGTTGTAAAGTTTATGTTTTACGATATAATCTAAACATTTTGTATCCTAGACTACTAGTCCAACTTATGGTTTTGATTTATATTTGTTACTGAATTTGAATCATTATCTCTAAGCTTCAATATTATATATTTATGTTACATCTCCATCACAAGCTATTATATATGGGCACAGGAAAAATTGGACTACTAGGGGTCACATTACCCCTATGAATTTGATAAATTAATTACTTCAGTGTATATTTGCTTAAGATAAGCATTATATCTAATCTATCAAAACAGAATTCTATTTTTTATCTACCTAAGAAAGTTCATTTTAAATTGTGGACTCTTTCAGTTTCCTTAGTACGTTACCTTATATATCGTTATCATAATAACTAACTAAATAATATAACAAGATCACTTTAATTAAACCAGCATTTAATATAGTGAAACCATCCGATATTATATATTAACCGTGTCACTTAAACTATACCAAAAAATCATTTACTCAAACCATCGAATCTTGACAGATATATTATTTACTATTATAAGATCAATATAATAACTCTAATTGGACATCATGTTACAATATATTATCGTGACAGATTCTCTTCAGTTCACTACCTGCAACAGAAAGTATTAAATTATGAGTCATTTGGTTCATCTTTCACTAAACAGAACATTCCAATATATGAAAAAGTCAATTTATAACTACAACGTATAAGCTACAATCATATAGAGTTTAGATCATGTTCAGTTTAGTTTTAACTATTAAACCCAAAGATAAAATTAATTACTTGCATTTATATTAGGGGTGAGCGTTCGGATATCCGTTCGGGTTCGGATCAGGTATTTCAGATTTTCGGATATTTCGGCATTGGAGTATAGAATCCATTCGGGTATTTTGTACTTCGGGTCGGATTCAAATATTTTTAGTTAGGGTTCGGTTATTTCGGATCGGGTTTTCAGATATTTATTGAAAAAAATTCTTCATTTCTCAAGTTTTTGTATTTAAAAATATAACTTTTACTTTACTGATATTTTATTTTTAATAGGTTGAATGATTTGAAGATAAAATTTTAAAAATAAAAGACACTAATTTGATTATTGTTTTTAAATTTTAATGTAACTTTTGCTAATGCATGAAGCAAAATTTTTGACATACATTTTAAGTAAGTAAAAATCCATTTTTCTTAGAATTATATGTATGTTATCTAATTTTGAACCATGTGAACAATCAATATATAAACATTTTGAATAAGTTCGGTTATTTTTGGATATCCATTCGAGTTTGGATATTATATGTTCGGTTATTTTTGGATATCCATTCGAGTTCGGATATTATATGTTCGTATTAGATATCCAATCTCTTTTTATTCAATATCCGTTCGTAAAAAAGTAGATAATTGAGCTACAAATATAGTAAAAATTTAAAGACCAATATTTTTTTTTACTAATAAAAATTTAATTCCGCCTTTAAAAAAGGCGGGTCAAAATCTAGTTTGGTTTAAATTAGTCATGACCCCACTAGTTTGTTTTCAAATTTCCCTAAGCCTCCGCTGTATATCTATATATATATATATCGTCTAGGCCTAATATAATCACTTACACTTTTTTAAAAAATATGGTCACATAAATAATCATCCAAATATATAATCACTTAAATAATTATCTAAATCATATGAACATTTAAATGCATAACATCCGTAATATTTGCGGGATATCATAATTACGCGACACTAGGAATAAAAGAAACCCACGAGGAGGATTGAATAGGTAGCAAACACATCAATCATGTATACGTTCTGTAGATTCTAAAATTAACTTAATCAACGGTTTAAAACAATTGAATTAAGAACATCATCAATGAAATTGTTCAAAGAAAATATCAGCAATTTAAAAAAAAAATAAAAATATCAGCAATTAAGCTTAACTCAGCAAAATATAACTTAAAAAAAAAACTGGCTTTCAGCAAAATAATATAGTGTTTTGTATAAGCTTAAATAATATATAAAGAAAACTATATCTGATGAAGAGTAAGCAAAATCATTGACTCCCTCGTTTGGGCTTAGACTCTCTCTCACTAGACATTCTCTCGTTAGTGGGTAGAGCTTAGTTGTCAAAAAGAAAGTGACACGTTTTCCATTCACCACAGTTCCAATTTCTTATTTTCAGACAAATCTTCATCTCAAATTAGGGTTTGTTCTTATCATAAGCAAGCGGTGGGTGTTTTTCCAGAAATCTTCAAAGCTCTTCAAATCAAATTCTCGATGTCTCACGCTTTGGATAAAGAATTAATGGCTTTATCGCTGGAAAAAGAAGATGTTCCATTTGTCATGCCGGATCTTCCTCAATTTCGATCCTGCGAGATAAATGAGAAGAGTATCATTGGGCGGCTTCTTAACCCAGCATGTCAACCGATGGCGGGATTGATACAAGATATGCCACGAAAGTGGCAAAAGCAGAGGAGAGTGAGAGGAGTCGCCTTATCCAAAGAGCGATTCCAGTTTATCTTCGATCATGAGCATGATCTCTTGGATGTACTGGAGAAGGGTGTCCACACTTATAAGGATTGGGCGCTTGCAATAGATCGATGGGTAGAACACCCGCCTCCAGATTATCTCCAATTCATCAATCTTTGGGTTCAAATCCGGAATATACCCGTCAACTATTATACCAAGGAAGCAATCGCGGCGTTGGGGGATATTGTCGGTAAAGTCAAAGTAATGGCGTTTGATCCTGACAAGCCACAAGTTCAAGACTTTGTCAGAGTTCAAGTACGTTTTGATGTATCAAAACCTCTCTGGAAGTCCAAGGTTATTGATTTGAAGGACGCTGGCTCTACGGAAATCAAGTTTCACTATGAAAGAGTACAGAAACGATGCTATAAATGTCAGCGTCTTAATCATGAGAAAGATCTCTGTCCCCTTCTGGTCAAGAAAAGAAAGGATGCGGCTTTTGAAAGGCGCCAACGTATCCTAAAGGAAAAGCAAGTAGCGGCCTGCTTCCTCCAACCAGAAGACCCGTTATATGGAGTTCTTAGTGAAGATCAAGTTGGACTTTGTGCTACTACGGGGAGAAGGAAAATTTCTGAGGAGGTACTAGCTGAGATGAGAAGGTAATTAATGGCAACTGCAGAAGATAGAGCGGTTCGAGTTGATAGGATCAGATCATCTATTGCTGAAGTAGAGAAAGACCCGATCCTGAGGAAGACTGTCTTGCGCTTAGAAGAAGAACCCATTTTCACGAAGCAGTTGGATAAGGGTAAGGGACGGGTCTATGATTTCGACTTGAATTCACCTTGCGAAGTAAAGAAGCATGGATGTGATCCTGGTGAGAAGCTGATGGCTTCATCTTTTAAAGCGCTTGGCAGTGATAGTATACGTTTTAAGATCCCAATGGTGGAACAGCCGTATAATCTGATTGAGGAAGTGCCACCATCCCGGGGTTTGGTAGCTCCTGAAGGACCTACTCTAAAGGGAGATGTCACCTTAATCAACTCTACGGAACATGACACTGGTTACCTAGTAACTAAGCCATCCGGGGTTGCAAAGAAGGCATCTAACCCAAGACGTAGACCCTACATCAAGAAAAGAAGAGAGCAAAAGGAGCACTCATCAATTCTGCAGGAGCTCTATGGTAAAAGTGAGCAGGAATTGAAGGCTGGCTCCAAGAGGAAAGGTCAACACGAAGAGAAGGAGTGGTACAAGATGGCTCGACGCAAAGAAGCAAGGGTGATCCCGCATGAGGGATCGCCGCAATCAAGATGAGCATAATAAGCTGGAATTGTCAGGGATTGGGGCGGCCTCAAGACCTGACAATTCCTCGCCTTTGGGAAATGCGTCAAAAACATTTTCCAGAGGTCCTTTTTCTCATGGAGACTATGCATCGGCGTAATGTATTAGTAGATCTTCAAGTCTGGCTCGGATATGATAAGGTTTTTACGGTGGATCCGGCTGGGCATGCGGGAGGACTAGCTATTTTCTCTAAGAAGTCTGTAAATATTAAAGTGTTATCGGTGGATAAAAACCTTATAGATTGTATCTTCCAGTTTGGAAATATATCATTTTTTGCCTCGTGTGTATATGGGCCGACGGGCTGGAAACGCAGAGAAATTTTGTGGGAGCGACTTAGTAGAATTGGAGTCACTCGAAGAGATAGTTGGTGTATTTTTGGGGACTTCAACGAGATCCAGCATAATGGTGAAAAGATTGGAGGGGTTTGGCGGTCTGATGAGTCTTTTCAACCCTTTAATCAGATGCTTAAGGCTGGAAGATTTGAAGAATTACCAAGTCATGGTAACTGTTTTACGTGGGGTGGCATGCATAGTAATATGTGGGTACAGACACGACTTGACAGAAGCTTTGGTAACAAGGAGTGGTTCAGGAAATTCCCTTGTTCAAATCAAGTGTTTTTGGACAAAAGGGGATCAGATCATCGACCTGTTCTTATCCATCTTATTGAGGCACAAGACTCTTATCGAGGCTGGTTCAAGTTTGATAAGTGTTTGCTGGAGATTGATGGAGTTCAGGATAATGTGCGTAATGCTTGGGAATTTGGCAATGGCCGTGGTCATCTCTCCTTATCGTCTAGGATTGTGGCTTGCAGACAGTCATTGAGCTCCCTAAAGAAGATGGCTAATCTCAATTCTCGAGATCGCATTGTGCAAGCAGAGATAGCCTTGGAGAATGAACAATCTTCTATGCAGCCCTCAACAGCACAGATTCATTATCTCAAGCGTGAACTGATGAGAGCGCAGAGAGACGAGGAGACATACTGGTGGCAAAAAAGTAAGGATAAATGGTTATCTGGAGGAGATAGGAATACGCAGTTCTTTCACAATTCAGTGAAGGCCTCCAGACAATGCAAAGCCATTGATAAACTTCTCAACTCGGAAGGGGTAGAAGTATTCTCAGAAGCAGCTAAAGAACAAGTGGCGATTGATTACTACTCCAATCTCTTTAAGTCTTCAAATCCTGCTCCTTTACGGATTGGTTTAGTGATCTGATGCCACGCGTGACGCAGCAAATGAATGAGGAATTACTTCGGCCAGTTTCAGATCAAGAAATACAAGAGGCAGTGTTTGCGATCAAACCATCCAAGGCGCCGGGTCCTGACGGGATGTCTGCTCTCTTTTTTCCAGCAGTTCTGGCCAATGATCAAGGAGCAGTTTGTGAAAGAGGTCAGATTATTTTTTGAGAGAGGTGTGCTTCCGAAAGAATGGAACTACACTCATCTTTGCTTGATTCCGAAAATCTTGGAACCAACATCTATATCTGATCTTCGGCCCATCAGCTTATGCTCTGTCATATACAAGACTGTCTCCAAGATCATGGTCAGAAGATTAAAACCGTTGATGCAGAGGCTGGTCACAAATACACAGTCAGCGTTTGTATCTGAACGGCAGATCTTTGACAACATCACTATCGCCCATGAAATGATTCATTCATTAGGTAAGCAGTCTGATCCGGCTACCGACTGGATGGTGGTCAAGACCGACATGTCGAAGGCATACGACCGTGTTGAGTGGGGCTATCTGCGTTCTTTACTATGTGCATTGGGTTTTGATTTAAAGTGGATCAATCTGATAATGAAGTGTGTCACCTCGGTGACATATTCTATCCTCATCAACGACCAAGCACATGGTATGATCTCTCCACAGCGTGGTCTTCGACAGGGTGATCCTGTGTCTCCTCTGCTGTTTGTGCTCTGTACAGAGGGGCTGTCTCATCTGCTAGGCAAAGCGGGAAGGACAGATCAAGTGCAGGGGCTCAAGTTTGGGGCAAGAGGACCGGCGGTAAATCATTTATTGTTCGCTGATGACTGCCTCTTTGCGTGTAAAGCGGATGATGACCAAAGCCAGGAGTTACACAACATTCTCCACAGATATGCCGCGGTTACCGGTCAAGTCATCAACCCCTCTAAATCATCAATCATTTTTGGTAGAGGTGTGAGCGAGGAAAACAAAAGAAGAGTAAAGCATCGGCTCCAAATAGAGGCTGAAGGTGGTGAGGGCAAATATTTGGGTGTACCGGAGGTAATATGAAAATCTACAGTCAAAGCTTTCTCTTATTTAAAGGAACGCTTATCTCAGAAGGTCTCCGGATGGCACGCAAAGACACTGTCCCAAGGTGGCAAGGAGATCATGATCAAAGTAGTTGGAGCTGCGCTACCTGCTCATGCCATGTCGGTCTACAAGCTACCAAAAACGCTTCTTGCTAGTTTACACAGTATTATGGCAAGTTTCTGGTGGAGTAACATGGAACACAAACGCAAAATCCATTGGATGAGTTGGGACAGATTATGCTTGCCAAAAGACCTTGGTGGTTTGGGATTCCGAGACTTGGAATGTTACAATCAAGCTCTGCTAGCGAGACAAGTATGGAGACTTATACAAGATGATCAGAGTCTCCTAGCAAAAGTTTTGAAAAGTAAATATTTTGAAGAGGAATCCTTGCTTACTGTGCCATTGGGAAGTAAGACATCTTATGCTTGGCGTAGTCTTATGTTTGGCAGAGAGTTACTATTGCAAGGCTTAAGGCACTCTGTTGGAGATGGTCGGAGCCTTATGGTCTGGTCTGATGCCTGGCTCGAAGATCAAGACGGAATTTGTCGAACCCCGATCCGTAGACAAAGGTCTTTTGATGTCAATCTGCAAGTTGTTGATTTGATAGATTTTGAGACACGCAGATGGAATAAAACCACTTTGGAGGAGCTGTTTATCTCCACTGATGTCAAGCTGTTGATGAAGAATCAACTGGTCGTCTCCGTTCGTGATACGTCGTTTTGGAGGCTCAATCATAGTGGAGCATATACGGTTAGATCAGGATATTCACTTTCCTTTTCTAACCACCATAGGGAGCTGATTCAAGGTGCTGCTGATCTCCCCTCCCTGAACCCGCTTAAAGCTATGGTGTGGAACTTGAAGGCGCCTTCTAAATTAAAAGTATTTCTTTGGAAGGCACTGTCAGGTTCGCTTCCAGTGATGGATACTCTTCGTGGTAGAGGAATGAAGTATGATTTGGAATGTCAGACATGTGGACAAGACGGTGAATCCATCAACCATGTGCTTTTCTCTTGTTCTCTAGCAAGATTGGTTTGGGCTCTGACTGGCTTTCCACATCCACATGGTGGGTTTCATGAAGAGTCTATCTATCACAATGTGAGCTATTTGTTCAATACATGGCGCACAGTGGGCAATCAAAACACAGTGATTGAGACTTTCCCTTGGATACTTTGGTATCTCTGGAAAAATAGAAATTCTTTGCTGTTTGAAGGATTTCTATTTACTGGAGAACAAACTTGTAAGAAGGCATCTGAGGAAGCTGCTTTATGGCTGAATGCTCAGACTGGAAATCCAAGAAATGACAGGGGAAATTCGTCTCAGTTACTCTGGCATCACACACCCTGTCGAACCTCTGAAGAAGCTGCGGATTTTAAATGCAGCATTGGCGTGAGATGGGTCAAGAAGACCAAAGTGGTAGGGGCGGCGTGGGTCCTAAGTAACATGAGAGGTGATGTCCTGCTCCACAGTAGACGATCGTTTGGAGCAGTGGATTCAAAAGATGAGGCATATTTTCTCTGCTTGGCTTGGGCAATTGAAAGTATGCTCTCCCATAGGTGTCTGAAGATTTACTTTGTTCTTGAAGGAGGTAACTTGGTACATGCTATGAACCGGCCAGCTGCTTGGCCTTCCTTCAAATTTAAAGTGACTGAACTCAGACTTTTACTTACTAATTTTTTGACTTGGTGGATTGCTCTTGTACCCTTTGAACATAATAGGGGAGCCCGTCTTATAGCTACTAGTACAGTTAGTCTTAGTAGATTTCAGTCTTATGTAGCAAGGGGATATCCAAGGTGGTTGTCTCATATTTTTGATTCTGACCAAATCCCAGGCTAGTTGTATCTATGCGTTATTTTGTGGTGGGATCTGGAGTGGTCTGATTGTGGATGTTCCTTTATATTAATGAAATACTCTTTAGATGGCAAAAAAAAAATATAAAGAAAACTAAGCATTCAGAAATCTTTCTCAAGAAGTCTTCAGAAACTAGTTAAAAAAAACTTCAGAAACTAGAGTACAAAAATAATTGAACACTATAATTAATTATATTCAGAAGAAGGAAAAGTCCATGCACGTAGGAAATCATCGTGCGGGGTAAGGCGTCTTAAACGGTAGCATTTAGTCAACAATTTGCCAATTTGGAGATGCAATGCAAGTTGGAAGAAAACTCGCGATTTAAGAAACGAAAAAAGGTCAGCTCCATCATTGTCACTGACTAAGCATGGACCTAAACTTCATCTCGTCCAAAAATTTAGTAATTCTGATTCAATCTCAGTCGTTGATTTTGGATTCTTAGCTCGCAGCGTAGAGATCTGCAGTTTTAGTAGGAGGTGTATCAGCATTTCCTTTCAATTTAAATCTGGTGGAATAATGAATCTCGTGACTTAGTTTAGGCCATAAGTACTAAATTTAGGCCATATTCATAATAGTATTTTAATACTAAATAGAATTTAATCTGTGCAACCGCACGAATATCTTTTTATTTTTTTTTATTTTTTTGTTTGTATTTAATGATGTTTTTGTCAAAAGTTTAATGTATTACAATAAGTTATTTTATTAGGCAGTTAACAGTTTATAACTATCATATAAACAAATCAAACATTGAAAAAGTGCATTTGTGTGAATATTTCTTTTTACTCTATAAATAAATATTTATTTGTATAAATGATAATATATATTTTAAAATTTACCCGTTCAAATAATTGGTTAATATGACATTTCCAAATAAAATAATTTTATAGTTTATATTGAGTATTCTTATTTTAGCTTGAAAATTATGAACTGTATCATCCATATTTTTAAAATATGACTTATATATTTGCACAAATGAATTTTTCTATTTTCATGGATTAAAAATTTATGATAGTGTGTGATAAAACTATTGTATATACTATTTAAAATATATGGTGCTATATATTTTATAATTTTCAACATTTGAAAATATATTTATATATTAATCTACATATAATACAAATGATTCATTTTATATGACTTTTATTTTTAGTTATTGAAAATAAATAATAAAAATATAATTATATAGAATTTAAAACAATATTGTTCATTAACTATTTAAAGTTAGGTTTATTAATTATTTCCAAACATACATATAATAAAAAAAGGAAAAGACAAAGAATAATAAATCTAGATTTATTAATTATTGTTGCCATGATTTTTACTTAAATTTTTATATATAAAAAGACAAAGAATTCTAAAAGGTAGGTTAATTAATAACTTTAATGGCATAACTTTGTAAACAAATTGAAAACTAAGGGGTATTTTATTTTTGTACTTCTCTTTTAATACTATAGATAGTAAAAACTATAAATTCATGATATATATAATTAATAATTAGTTGGTCATTGTATTTGAATGAATATGTTTAAATTATACATGTGACAAATAATTATTATACTTCAATAATTTTTAGAAAATTTGATTTTAAATCTTTAGCAGGAAATCCGATTTTATAGGTTTGATGGGAAAAATGAATTAGTGGATTTGACAGAAAAATCTTGATTTTATAGCTTTTATGGAAAACGTGGGTTAAAGTTTTGTAAAGAGGAAGAAAACGTGATTTTTGGATATGGCAGAAAACATGATTTTACGGTTTTGGCAAATACTTGTTTTCTAGTTTTGCAAGAAAATTAAAATTTTCAATTTTGAAAAAAAAAATCAATTTTAAAATTTTGTGAAAGGTGTGGTTTTGGGGTTTTGGCAAAAAGAAACTCTATTTTATAATGTTGAATAAGAAGACTCGATGTTGCATCTAAATGTAGCATTAGATTTTGATTCAATGGTGACTAAACAAACAATATTTATATAGAGATGCAACATCCATCATTAAAAACATGGCCTAACACTATCGCAGCATAAACGAATAGATGCAAGTATTTTCTCTATTAAAAGCTTAGGTAAGTCTTTACTTTATTAAAACTTAGGTAAGTCTTTACTCTATTAAGATTAGGTCATGCCGTCATGGACTACAAAAGATAAATTTCTTATATCTGCTATTTTTGTGTAGCCGTGTAGGTGTGATATGTTAAACAATTACAACATTCCAAATCATCATATGTATCAAAGTATAACCAATTGTGCAAACCCCTTTTCAAAAGAAAACACTCTCTTATCAGCAATGGAAGAAGTCGCTTCCTGCAAACGCTCGTGAACTTTCAGTTCATTATTAAACGCTTCAAGTCAACCGAAGCCACCGCTAAATTTATAGGAATTCTGTTATTTATCAGTGTTCTCTATTTCTGGATTATCTCCTTGTTATTTGAATTAGTTTGGTATACTGCTTTTGTTTCTGCAGTTTCTTTAGACATGAGTACTGTGAGAAGAAAGAAAATTGTTCATACTACTAAAAGAGGATACTTCAGAGAGACTTCAAGAAGAAGAAAATAGTTTACCCAAAGTTTACAGATAAGTCCCACAATTCCAACGCAGCTAGATCGCAGAAAGATCGAGACATAACAGATTCAGAAACAAAAAAAAAAAACAGACTGAGACTAGGCAGTAATATCAAGATAGAAAGATGACAAAAACAATCTGTCTTTGCAAAACAGAGACAAATTTATACAACATTATAGACATTGCAACGTCAACAACACCTACAGGGTATCGTTTGGAGGGTAGAAGATCATAAACTAATTAAATAGTGAAGTAAAATGTGCAACATACCACGTGATTTAACAAGAGTGAAGGTTATGGCAGCAATGAAGGAAACCATCCATATGGAAACCCATGTGTGCTACAAAAATAAATAAACAATGTAAGAAGTAAATTAACAAAGGTTAAAGAAATAATGAAACCAAATTTTGTAGGCATATAATCCGATTAAGTGATCATATTGGAATCTTTTTGAGCGCTGAAGTCTAAAATGCTCATAGCGAATAACCAACTTACAAGAAGTGGTTCATCAGCACTCATAGTTTCCTCATCTTCAGAGAATAACCAATTTACGAGAAGTGGCTCCTCACTGATATCTAGGCATGCATGTCAAGCACTTTCTGCAGGAAAAGTTGCATGTCAGTCAACACTAAGGGGAAAAAAAGAAAACAAAGCCAACAATGGTCCAAATGAAAACAATCTAGAATAGTAAGAAGGGTGAAAAATCCAAAACTTTGATGAAATAAAATACCTGACATTATATACCAAAATGGCTACCTCAAATGCAAGCAAAGGTAAGAAGACAAACTTTAAATCAACATCTGCAACAGAGGGAAACAACCCATTACTATATACCCTTTGAGAGTATTTAAACTGAAATTTATAAAAACAAATTTATGAGATATAAATTTTTAAAACGATAAACGGTAAAATATTTAATGATTATAAATGTGATATATAATTGTACAAATCAAAGTGGAAATAACAAAAAAAACTTTAAATTTGAAGTTTGAAATTACTTTTTAGAGAGTAAAAATTTTCATATTTGAAATTATTAGTGTTTTTTGGAGAACTCTAAAATATGTCGTCTCTCCTTAAACTCACTTGGTCTTTCAAAATTTAGAAGAACGTCACATTACCAGAGAAAGGAAAACGACTATTTCATACCCGACAAAATGTATTTTGTGACTTTGGAGAAAACTCGATTTTATATCTAGATGCAGTATTTACTTTGGAGAAAAATGTACGAGCGAATAACATTTGAACATTTGTATCTAGATACAACATCCACCATAAAAAAAAAGCAAGGCCTACACTATCATAGCATAAACGAATAGATGTGAGTTGTTACTCTGTTAAGCTGAGGTCATGGAATACAATAGATAAAAATATATATATATATATCTGCTACTTGTTGTGTAGCCGTGTTGTGTGATATGTTAAACAAGTACAACATACCAAATCATCATTTGTATCAAAAGATAACCAATTGTGCAAACCCTTTTTCAGGAAAAAATCCCTCTTATCAGCATTGGAAGAAGTCGTTATGGTCCTTCAAATGCTCGTTTACTCTCAGATCATTGTAAAACGCTTCAAGTCAATCGAAGCCACCGCTGAGTTTATAGGAATTTTGTTCTTTATCGGTGTTCTATATCTCCGGATTATCCCCTTGTTATTTGAATTAATTTGATTTAGCTTTTGTTTCCTCAGTTTCTTTAGATATGAGTGTTTAAATCTTTGTATCAGCTGTGTTTCCTTTCTCCTATAATGGAGAGTAACTTTGGGTACTAATTTAAATATAATTGTTTGCCCAACAAGAAACTTAACAAGTATGGAAATTTGTCTCCTGCTAATCAAATAATCAAAAGGGTGATTAATTAACTTTGGAAAATATTTGAAAGAGAAAGCCTAAGTTTCAAAAAAAAAAAATTTTGAAAGAGATGTTGCATAAAGAGATTTACATGTGGACAGAAGTATATTTTCATCTTCAATCTTATCCTTTTTTTTATCAATGAGTAACTGTGCTTTTTTACTTTAGCAACGGTGATCCTTCACTTCTCATTTTTCTTTTCTCATTTTTCTTCATTGATCTCGACGATTACATGTTCACAACGAAGAGGACTTCACGAGATTTTGTCAACACACAGAAGACTTTTACAGCGACAGAATTTGTCTCCTCATTAATTGTGTCCCTGCGGAAGAAGGCACTTTATATGTGCGGCTGTGATCTTATTTACATAATCATATTTACTTGATATATGTCAATCATATAATTTGATCTAGTTAGAAACACATTAATTTTTCTATAGATGTAATCAGGTGATGGCGTATAGTTATTACAAGATGCTTAATCAAGACACGACATAAGAAAGTATTATACACCACCTTCATCATGGTCGCCTGAAATCTCTACGCATCGTATACAGGACCTATACGACGCTTAATCAATTCACGACATATCGGACATTTGTTGCATTTGTTGCTGCATGCGCTGAATAACAAACATGTATTTTAGATATTACAAGATGTTATTTCAAGAAAACACATGATTTTAGAAGAGAGCTAAAATATCAAATCTCAAACCGCATAATGCATTGTAAGAACCAAAATGCATTGACACAAGTGATACTTTTGATAAACAACTTTTTTGAATGGCATGCAATAACAATAATAGTTATTGAAACATGTCATTTTAGATAATTTCTAAAAAGCAAAGAGTGCGGTTTAAGCAAGACAGAGAAAGAGAAGAAGGAAACAAACAAAAGGAATGTCTGTTTTACCTGCAGAGGACGAGATGTTTACATGGGAGTAGAAGCACGTTGACCGGATCCTCAAAGCAAACTTTGCAAAGATTCTTCTCCTGCTGGTTGTATCTGAAAACATAACATAGCGTATAAGTGAAAAGAGCACTTTGTTATGTTACCAAAAGATGAGAGCTTTATTACCCGGTAGCTTCTCCACTGTGGAGCCTGACTTGTTCCTCCTGACTTCCTTTATTGATAGACCACCCGCCAAGTAATCTGTTCTTTACCATATGAGAATGATTAGTTTTTTTTTCTTGTTGTCACCAGAGATTCCAATTGCTCAGTTTGTTGTACCTTTTACAATGTTGAAAGAATCTCAGGAATACACGAGTCGATGATCTCGCAAATTGTCTTCCATAAGGACCACCAACCCTATAAATCCACAAGACAGATGTAGACATCGAAATATATGTAACAAAAAGCACCCTAGCTCCTTGTATCAGAAAAAGAGGTGCAAACAGAACTGCAATCGGAATGTTTTTGGGAGAAGCAGGTGTTCCCTGGCAATTAGATTAAAGATAATTAGCTCAAACCGGTGGAAAAGGATGATTTGTAAAGCTATGGACTTGTTTCTGTAAAAAAGTGTACCTCTAAGCTCATTAAAAGGATGATATGAAAGATCATGAATGGAACTTTCATTACATATCCACCAATATCTAGGAGACCGCCATCTCTGTTGCTGTGCTGATCAAGATATGGTACTCTTGCAGAGGATGAGCCATTTACGATATAAATTCTACACATTAATATTGGATAAATTAATAAACACAGATATATTAATAAAAAAAAGTTTGATCCCAAGTTGAGTCAATGTTAAAATATGACATAATTCAATAAGATAATATTTAGAAAACTCCTAGATAAATATAGTCTCATTAAATCATAAATTAATAATTACTATTTATACAAATTTTCTTATAAATTCTATATAAACATAACCATAATATTTTATTGTTTATTTTTCTTTAAAATGAATTTCATCTATAGTTTTAATTTTCATTTCAATATTTGGTGTTATTTCCTCGAATTACATATAAAACACAATTGTATTGTATTATGTGATACATATTCAAGATACATAACATATATCTAATAATCTAATAAACAAACTCAAATCCATAAATTTTAATTAACATATAATAACCGAAAAATGAAAATTTGTTATTTTTAATATAGCTTCAATATTGTCAATTAATATATTTTTACTGTATATATGTGAATACCTATGGACTGGCTGATTGTTCAACTTTGTGGAGACAAGAAAGCCAAAGCACTCTGCTATGCTGTAGATTGAGAAGAAAGAAGATTGTTCATACTACTAAAAGGAGGATAGTTCAGAAAGACTTCCAGAAGAAAAACTAGTTTACCCCAAGTTTATAGATAAGTCCCACCAGTCCAACGCAGCTACATCACCTATACAAAGGTAGAAAAGATGACAACAAAACAATCTTTTTTGCAAAATAACGAGTAAGCAGTTGGTTCAACAATATATATTTTCTTATCTTTTAACTGATCTTGTTTACATGAGAAGATCATAAAATGATTAAATAGTAAAGCAAATGTGCAACATACCACGTGCTTTAACAAGAGTGAAGGTAATGGCAGCAATGAAGGAAACCATCCATATGGAAGCCCATGTGTACTACAGATGAAACCAAATTTTAATCCGATTAAGTGATCATATTTGAATCTTTTTGAGCGTTGAGGTCTAATCTAAATTGCTCTTAGAGAATAACCAACTTACGAGAAGTGGTTCATCACCCATAGTTTCCTCATCTGTAGGCCTTACTGTGAAGCACTGACTGCAGGAAAAATTGCATGTCACTCATCACTAAGGGCAAAAGTAAACAAAGCCAATAATGGTCCAGATAAAAACTACTCTAGCATAGTAAGAACTAAAAAGGGTGAACAAAACCAAAAAAAAAAAACTTAAAACTTTGATGAAATACCTGACATTATGTACCAAAATGGCTACCTCGAAAGCAAGCAATGGTAAGAAGACAAACTTTAAGTCAAGAGCTGCAGCAGAGGGACATAAACCATTCATATATAAGCTTTTAATTACAGTGTTAGTAGTGAAAAAGAAAATACCATATTTATCTTCAAGATGTAGAAAGAGCAGGATCTCAAAAGCAAGAAGCAGTGGTGTTGCCATGACAGAGTGAAAAGGAGCCCACTGCCACAAGACCAGGACTTAAACAGGTTAAAAGCAGCCATACCAAACCAAGAGTAAAAAAGGTAATAATCATACATCCTTATCATGAGGCATTGGTGGAGTAGGCAACGAAAATCTACCGGGGGAAATCACAGCATGACACAGCCACCACAAGGGTGTAAATACACACCTGCATAAAAACAGAATCAAAAGAGAGTGAAAGCATATCCAAAAAGTCTCTATCTTTAAGGATGGGTCAAGAAGATGCTACTTCTAGTGAAGTTAACTCAAAACCCAATTCTCTACACTTAGTCAACCAAATACTAAACAGAAGTCAAGGCATGGATCAAGAAGTGAATACCACCATGAGTCAGAAAGAAGATGGTCAAGTTTGAGAGCGACAAGAAGCGTGAAGGAGAAGAGGAACCCATGGCCGGAGAGTCTCCAAAAGCCCAAAACTATTTCCAAGCTCTCTATCTCCCTCGGCACCAACATTTTCGCTCCTACGAAACCCTAAGTTACTCAGAGAGACCAGACCAGAGTCGAAATTCAAGATCTGGTTGTGAGAAAGTTGAGATTTCTTTTTCCGTGGAAAATTACGAAAGGCAACACACAGAAGAAGCAAGTGACAAAAGAAAGTTGTTCTGTCCTTTTCTTTTGTGCAAAGAAAGCTTCTTTGTTAATAATTCAAGAATCGTAATATAAAAAGGGAAATGAGAGATCGTACTAGTAGTGCATATACACTAGGCACTACAAGTTTTAACATCTCCATGGTTTCGAAAATACACTAGGCACTATCAGTTTTGACACTTCCCTGTTTTCGAAATTTTTCTCTTTCACGTATCATTTTAATTTTAAAAAAAATCAAATTATCATTGAGAGTTCATATCCTATCGGTTAAGGTTTAAAGTTTTTATATCCAGATTTAGACTTCAAAAATTAGATTATATGCAATTTCTTACGGATTCTACGATGCAAAACTTATCAAAAATTCGTCTTCATACATGCAGTTCCATCAATCCAAATATTTCGAAGAGAACATATTGCAGGTAGTTAATCCGTTGTATGTAATATAATCAAAAATTATATAATGATGTAATTGGTAGTTTATCCCGTGTTAAAAAAAATTCTAATGTATAAAATAAGACATAAGTATGAACAAATCTACACTGATGATAATTTTTTGACGGTTTAGAGGGTTGTATCGCGACTATAATGGGTAACATATTTACAATGTTCTTGGAAATTGGTTGACGAAAACTAGGCGCTTCTCATAGAACTTAGGAGACGCTTCAACGAATTATATATTTTATATTTATATTACATATTTTTAATTTTATGATTTAATTAGTAAATTACTTTGATGAAATATTAAAAATTTTAAAATATTAAAAGAAATTATTTTTTTTTGAACTCATCACACTAATATATAAAATTGGAGAAAAAATATAATTGTTTATTTTATTAAAATTTTTGATTTTGACGACTAAATTAGTCAAAATTCACTATGTTATTTGATTCAACTGGTTTAGACCAATTTTGATCTATTTGAACCAATTAGATCGAGCTGACCGAATCGACGTTCATAGAACAACGAATCGCAGTTTAAATGTAGAAGACCTTGAATTGAAAATTATCTTCAACAAGATGAACAAAAAGAAAGTTTAATGTGGAAGACACGTATACAGAGTTTAGAGGAAGAAGGAAACTAACAAACTATTTCTCAGATTTTTTAATGAAACTATAATGAAAAAGTGCTCTGTTTATATTCTACTTCTCATTGCTCTCTCTTTCGTCTGAAGTGTCTTGATGACGTGCTTTGATATTCCTGTATTAAATCTTCCCCTTTTCAAAAACCTTGACTACAAGGTTTATAGTATTTATGTTCAAAAAAAAAAAAAAGGTTTATAGTATTTGTTGTAGAGATCTCTTGAGTTGTTTAACCCACTTGATTCAAACATATGATGATGCTTTTCCTCCTTTTCAGTTGATAACCACTACATCATCGAATAAAGAAATAGTTGTCTTGTACTTCCAACGGTGACATACAGATTAATGGTACTGGCCAAAACGCATCCAATGTTCAGTAATTCCGTTGCTTGCGACACTCCTTCCCTGATAAAACAGAGATGTTTTGCTTTTCTTCCTCTTTTTTTTTATTCACTAGAAAGATCTTCGTGATGTGCTCTATCTTCTTAAACTCCTCAAATATTATGATTGTTGCAGAACAATCTTCTCTAAACTCCTCAAGTTAGAGAACCTAACTTGTTGTAGCATCAAGTGTTTATGAAGATTACAATCAGGAGCCAACATCATATTGTCCAAAGCCAAATCTGCATATGCCACTTGATCATGACCACACGGCCCTCCTGATGCGATGCATCGCCAAGACCAATCAACCTCTCTTTCCATTTATGGGTATGACTTGTCACTGGAATTGCAATCTCCACAAAAACCGTCGCCAGTACATACGTTTTGTTACTAAGATTGTGTAAAGTTTACGTTGAAATGCTTTTTTGGTTTATATAAGGTTTCAACAAAAGAATTAGATAACCATGTCATTGTGAACATTTGGTAAGAAGATATAGAAAGTGTGAACCCGCTTACATTTCCCTGTGATCGTTTTGGCCTTAAACGTGCACGTGCTTGTGTTACAAGAGAAACAAAAGGTCGAAGATGGATTACAATATCTTATTTACAAAAGTAATCAGATTCTCCGTTGCAAGTTGTAACATACTCCATATTCATAAATTCTTGCTTCTCATCACTAAAAAAAAATACATGCATACCTACCTACTCGTCTTCATGATAAAAGTCATCTGAGATCTACGCATCGTATACATGAATAACTTCCGCAATCAATGCGCGACAAATTGGACAGATTTCGCATTTCTTGTAGCATGTGCTGAAAACACAAACGACATGAACATTATACAAGATTGTATTTCAAGAAAACACAAATGGTTTAAAAGATAAGTAAAATATCAAATCTACCAAATCACAACCACACTTGTTATTATCTCTACACTTATATAATTAGCAAAATACAATTTAAGACTAATGGATGCGTTAAACTAGTTTGTGTCACCAAGCCGGTTCTTCAAACCGCACAATGCATGTTACTTCCTTGTAAGTCATGTTTGAACGTGTGCTAGCTAGTTAGCCTAGTTTTGATAATCAAACTTTTTGAGTGACAATAGCAATTAATACTTATTGAAACATGTCAAATTAGATATTTTCTAAGAGCAAACGAAAGGAATGTTGGTTTACCTGCAGAGGACGCGATGTTTACATGGGAGTAGAACCACCTCGATCGGCTCTAGGATGCAAACTTTGCAAAGAATCTTCTCCTGAAATTCAATTTTTTTCTTTTAGCATTAGTAAGCAAATCGTTGCTTCCATAGTGGTTATTAAACAGACAAACTCATGGATGTATTACGTCTTGAAGCTTTTCGTACTCCTGCTTGCGGATATCTGTTTGCTCACTCAATGCAGCTTGTAGTCTACGTACCTGGTGAGAGGAGTTTAAGATCATGCTTGGTTTCAGAATGTTTAAAATTAAATTGGCTTAGAATGTGCAGTTTTACCTCTTTAACAAGATCAGACTTCGGCATTTTCTTCACAACCTCTGGTGAGAATGTGTTGTAACTGATAACATATAGGGATCCAAACATAGTATATAAATAAAAAGAGCAATTTGTTATGTTACCAAAAGATGAGAGCTTTACCCAGTAGCTTCTCCAGTGTGGAGCCTAGCTTGTTCCTCCTGACTTCCTTCATCGGCGGACCAGCAGTCAAGTAATCTGTTATTAACAATGTGAGAAGGATTAGTCTTTCTTTTCATCACAAGAGATACACATTGCTCAGTTTATTGTAGCTTATATGTACCTTGCACCATGCTGAAAGAATCCCAGGAATATTCGAGCAATTGATGTCGCAACACTATAAATGAACAATAAAGATTTGTTCACAGACCTATATCATGTAACCAAGTAATCTGTTATTAACCATCTGAGAAGGATTAGTCTTTCTTTATGTTACCAGATCTTCTTATTGCTCAGTTTGCTTCTGTACCTTTTACAATGTTGAAAGAATCTCAGGAGTACACGAGCCGATGATCTAGCTAAATATCTTCCATAAGGACCAACAAAACTATAGATCCACAAGACAGATTTTGCCAAGGAAATATATGTAACAGAAAGCACCCTAGCTCCTTGTAGCAGAAAAAGAGGTACAAACAGAACTACAATCGGAATGTTTTTGGGAGAAGCAGGTGTTCCCTGGCAATTAGATAAAAGAGAATTAGCTCAAACTGGTGCAGAAAATATTATGTCTAAAAACTATTTTTGATTTTTTAGTTTCTTAAAAAAGCTAATATTCTTTGGGTCAGACATAGTCTATCTGGGGATGTGGAGGCCGTAGGTCACTGCAGTACCGTTTGCCTTTTTTCTATAAAAAATTGTTCTCATAAAGGAAAAATAAATTGGATTCTGAAGCTGTTATAGATATGTGTCCGAAAAATTTTCATTATAGCTGTTATAGATATGTTAATACGTATTGGCTCAAATCGTTTTACTCTTTCATATGGACTTGTTTCTGTCAATTAAAAATATGTACCTCTAAGCTCATGAAAAGGATGACTTGGAAGGTAATGAATGGGATTTTCATTACATATCCACCAATATCTAGGAGACGGGATGCTGTGTCGCTGTCCTGATCAAGATATATTACTCCCATTGAAGATGAGGTAGGTATATGTGAACCCCCTTGGATTGACTGATTCCACCACTTTGTGACAAGAAAGCCAAAGCACTCTGATATTCTGTAGATTAAGAAGAAAGAAGATTTTTCATACTACAAAAAAAAGAGGATAGTTCAGAAAGACTTCAAGAAGAAAATTTAGTTTACCCAAAGTCTATAGATAAGTCCCACCACTCCCACGCAGCTACATCACCTATACAAAGCTCGAGACATAACAGATTCAGAAACAAAAGAAAGAAACAGACTGAGACTAGGCAGTAATATGAGAGAACGATGACAACAAAACAATATTTTTGCAAAATAACGAGTGAGCAGTTGGTTCTACAAAATTAAAGACATTTCAGTCACTAGATATCACAAGTGCTAAACAAAATTAAATTTGCAACATACCACTTGATTTAACAAGAGTGAAGGTTATGGTAGCAATTAAGGAACCCATCCAGATGGAAACCCATGTGTACTACAAAAGAAATAAACAATGTAAGAAGCAAAGTAATAAAGCTTAAAGAACAAATAAAACCAAATTGTTGTACAGTCCGTTTAAGTGATCATATTTGAAAAGCCATTTTACAAAAAAAAAAAAAAAAGGTGATCATATTTGAATCTTTTTGAGCGCTGAAGTCTAAATTGCTCTTAGAGAATAACCAACTTACGAGAAGTGGTTCTTCACTCATAGTTTCCTCATTTCTAGGAATGAGTGTCAAACACTTTCTGCAGGTCAAGTTTCATGTCAGCCATCACATCACTAAAGAGCAAAAAGTAAACAAAACCAACAATGGCCCAAATGAAAACAACTCTACAAAACCAAAACCTTGAAGCTTCGATGAAATACCTTATATTATCTACCAAAATCGCTACCTCAAAGGCAAGCAAGGGTAAGAAGACAAACTTTAAGTCAGCCTCTGCAAAAGAGGGACACAAACAATTCATATATACGCTTTGATTAAGTCATACTATTAGTAATATGGGGAAATAATACCATATTTATCTTCAAGATGTAGAAAGAGCAGGATCTCAAAAGCAACAAGCAGCGGCGTTGCCATGACATATTGATAAGGAGTCCACTGACACAAGAACAGAACTTAAACAGGTTACAAGCAGCCCTGCCAAACTAAGAGTAAAGGGTAAAAACCACAAAACAAAATGTTCGTACATCCTGATTATGAGGCATTGATGAAGCAGGCAACGAAAATCTACCACAGGAAATCACAGCATGAAACAACCACCACAAGGGTGTAAATACAAACCTGCAACAACAGAATCAAAGGAGAGTCCCAAAAGTCTTGATCTTTAAGGATGGATCAAGAAGATAAAACTAAGATTGAAACCTCACAGTTCTCTAGCCTCTCAGCCTAACTATCGATCATTTAGTCAACAGAAGTCAAGGCAACAAAAGTTAACTTAAAACCCAAGAAGATACACCTAGACTTAGTCAAAAGAAGTCAATGCAACAAAAATTAACTCAAACCCCAATTCTCTAGACTCCCTCTGTCCAACAACACTTAGTCAACAGAAGTCAAGGCATCGATTAAGGAGAAGAAGAAGAAAAGAACTGACCACCATGAGTGAGAAAGGAGATGATCAAGCTTGAGAGCGAGAAGAAGCGTGAAGGAGAAGATGAAACCATTGTCGGAGACCGCTTGAAAGGACTTCCAAACTCTTTTCCATCTCATTACTCTCCTCTGCACCAACATCATGAAGTATCTGAATCAGTCAGGAGAGACCCTTGTTTGTTTACAGAGTTCGAAATTTAAGATCTTGGGAGAAAGTTAAGATCTTTAGTTGAATTTCGAAAGGCAACACTCAGGAGAGCAGTTTGTACAACACTTGAGCTTTCCACGTCAAAAGCAAAGCGAAGCCAATAATACCATTTTACTTTATGTTAATAAATATTTTACTCTTGATGCTTAGTCAGAAACTTCTTTCCCAAAAAAAAAAAGCTTCTTTCCCAAAAAAAAGTTTCTTTCCCAATATTATTTTACACTTACCGTTATTTCAATTGTCAATTTATAAAAACTTCATCAGTTCCGATGTTACTCAAACTAAACAATATTTTGAAGATTAAAAAGCTTTGTAAAAGGATTTTCGGATACTTTGCTTCAGACTTCAGTGCTGTCTCAAAGTATTTTAAGGCCCTATTCAAAAAACTACTAATTGTATATTTAACAATATAATGAAAGTATTTTAAGGCCCTATTCAAAAAACTACTAATTGTATATTTAACAATATAATGAAAGTAAAAGTTAATAAATCTATCTACATATATATATATATATATATTTTTTTTTTGAAGTTACAAGCTCTCAAATTAGTAATATATCCAAAAAATTAAATTTTTAGAACATAATTTTTTTTTCTTAACTCGGATCATATTTGACTATTCTACTTGCACCGTATACTATTAGAAGCTGACGGCCTGCTTTGATATTTGAAAATAGTTCTATATGTGTTATTTTGGAAAAAAAATTATAAAAGAAAATATTATAGAAACATTTTTCTGTTTGTGAAGCGTTGTGAAATTTCTGTAACCACGAAGCATGCCCAGTTGTTTGTAAGAAACCGCTCATGTTCATGTTACTGACCAATAAATTTTTCTCAAAGTTACAGTGAGAGGTGTCAGCAAGTTTGCACTTGATGTGCTGTTCAGTGCTGACAATCGAGAGAGACATGGGGATTGGGGCCTAAGGATGGTATATGGTATACTATAGACCAATACCACTTGACAGACATGTGATTCTTCGATGAATTTTGGTGATTGGAACATTCATGTTGAGTGGATTGGTAGAGAGACCGCAAGAAAAACGGTTCTAGAAGAGATGATCTTGCCTTATGTTGTGATTGGAACATTCATGTTGGTGAAGCGTGACGAGTGCACCATTGACAATCAGTTCTATATCAAAGTTGTGAAGGGAAAGAATGAAAGCTCGAGATTTTTCGTGATTTTTCTCGTTTAGCAAATTAATGCACCCAAAATACTCTGAATTTTTAGAAAAAAAAAAAGCATGCCAAATCACCAATATTTTGCATTTTTATTTTTAAAACCCACTGAAATCATCTAGACATCTTTAAAAACCACTTAAATGACATCAAATCTAAAATCTCAAGACTTCCTAAAACTCTTAGTTCAATACAGTCCCCTAAGTCTTTCTGAAAAAAAATATTTTGGTTTTGGGTGAATTGGCAAAATAAACATAACAGAGGAAAAAACTCACCAAGTAACAATGTATTAAAGTGGTTATGGGATGTGAAGTTTTGAACAAAAATGAAGCATATTCTAATTTCTTGTGCGTGAGATTACATTAAACAAGATATGTACAATTGTCCAGCTATAATATGTTATATTTATTAATAAATAGTTTAGAACTGTTTATTCATTGTACAATATAATGAAAATATAATACATGATATGTTATATATTTATTTTATACGTTTTTAATAGAATAGAAAATAAAATCAGTAATTGTTCATGTTCTTCAATCATTTTTATTAATTGACTGCGATAAAGGAGAAATGTGTTTATGGCGTTAAATGAGATGGAGATGAAAAAGAAACAGTAAAAAAAGGAGAAGACCCACCAAAAATAAAAGAGAGAGATATTCTATACCACAGATTGTTGCATAGGATAGTGTAAGCAAAATGACATAGAAAGAACACCAAATGTCAATTATCAACTGCACTAGTCAATTCAAGCAAAAGGAACATGTCCAACCTATGAAGCACAATAAGAGCCAAAAAAATATTACAATTTCCCATTATCTCTGACCTAGTAAAACAAAGGGAGAGCAAGGAAAGAAGGGAAGATGATGATGAGAAGAGGAAATAAGAATAATGACAAGAAGAGGATAAGAAGGAATGACGGAAAGAAGAAAGTGAAAAAGATGAAAAGAGTGAGAAAATGATACATATTGTAACATATTATATTATGTTTGTAAAATAAAATAGTATAATATTATATTTATAATACTTATACATACAAAATAGTTGTGGGAGAAAAAACAACAAAGTAATACGAGATAAATTGTAATACGAGATAAATTGTATATGTAAAATAGTTAGAAGTTCAACTATAAATTTTTTTTTTCTTGTTAGCTCTAAAAACAACAAGTATTTGAGACTTAACACCTTTTAATTGAATGAAATATCATATATGTAAAACATGTGATGATGGCCCCCAACAGTGAATAATCTTTAATCCTTAAGACCTAGGGCGTGGAGCGCATTTCTATTGAAAGGATGATTATGGGTTTGTAGGACCTGAGATAATGACGCTCTAAAATAAACAATCCTGATTTTGAAGAATTTTGAAGACTGGTGAGCTATATCCTATTTTAAAAATCAAATGTTGTTATCAAAATGTTCGAAATGTTTCTTTTTTGTGTAAGTACCCTTTCGATTATCTTCCAAATTGAAACATTGTTTGGTTACAGAAGGAAGAGAAAGGAAAAGTAGACTAATTTTCTTACTAAAACATCAAAATTAAAACTAGTCATTCTGGTCACCACTTTAGCAGTCATAATGTCCGAACCAGAGTGAAAGCATTGTTGTTGGCGGCTGAAGGGGAGTAAATGTGGAATGCCTTAGCTTCCTGGGTGACCTGAAGGTGACTGAGGTAGGTGAAAATTATCAGCGAAAAGAGCGTAGCAGAAACGTAATCCAACGCGAGTCCAAAAAGGCTGCAGAGACTGTAGAAGTTATATCAATGCCTGAGACTCAAGAACCCAGCGGACCCGTGAAGTCTATTAAGGGGCCTAGACTGGTCCAATTAATAACTATCTTGCCAAAACCTGGTTGTGATACCGGGATTAACTTTGCAAGTAATAAATTGCCTAGCCAAGGGTCTGATCTTCATTAGACCTTGCCAAATTCAGCTTTCTACATTATTAAACTCATCTGTCCAGAAAATTTTGGTTGTAATCGGATTTGGATCTAATTTAAATTTTGGTTATCAAAATGTTTGTTTGTGTCTCGAAAATAAAAGGTTTAATTCACAAACTTAGAAAGTTTAAACATCCAAGTTTAAACAATTTCCAATAAAAAAAGTTTGATGACATGGTTAAAAATTAGTTGTTAACAAGAGACATACATTTTTTAACACCAGAAGGTTTCAGGCTGAAGCCCCTAGATCAAGAACCAACAACATGTAATATTAGTTTCGTCCAAGCAGTCATTCGAACTAGGGACTTCTGACATAATGGCCAAGAGTAATTTCTAGTTAAGCTAATGACATCCGGTGAAGATAGAGAAAGATTAGCAAGTTAAGATAGGAAAATAACAACTTGATAAACATATGAAACAATATTCAAACCTTACTAATAACAACTTTGTTTAAAGGTTAGTAGGAAGCTTATTCATAATAAAACATCAAATGCAATTGTCAAAACAAAAAAAAAATCAATACTTCACTAAATAGGAAAATATACATTAAATTGAGTACTTAAATAAATTATTCATGTTATAAATGCTTATTTTATGTATTCACTAGAGTCAGCCCGCTACGGGCGGGAATTTATAATAAAAACTGTTTTATAGTAATTTTATGAAATATTTATACGGACGGAAAGTTATAATAAAAACTGTTTTATAGTAAATTTATGAAATATCTATAATCATTGTAGATTGAAAACGATATCATAGATAAACAAATAATAAAAATAATTCTGAGATCATATTGTTTTTTAACTAATGTTTTTGGTTTGAATTGAAATGACAGTAACTTTCATTACTGTCATTATTTTCTATTTTTAGAGAATACAAAATTATCAAAAAATAATTCAGAAAATGTGATAATATCTATATTATTATCATTTAAACTACTATCATTTATATTATTATTACTATTATTTTAATTTCAAGTTGATATAACAATAAAATATAAAGTTTAAATAAATAATACTAAATGTTTTCAAGAATATTTATGTTTTAAAACACTTTTACACAAATATTTCTTTCAGGATAATAAATTAGTATATCTCCAAGCTAAATTATTTAAAATATAATTTAGTTGATAAAATAATTAAATCCCAATTTTAATTTTTTATATATATAGTATAGATATCATATATAATAATTAATTTTTTCTAATTTAACAGGAAATTATGTTTTAGAATATATTTGTTTCAGATCATAACTATATCTGGAATGAAATATTAGTGAAACTTTAGTGTTTTACTGGTTATGTTTCATAAACTTACTATAACTTTTGTTGAGCTATGTTTAGTAACAAAATTATGTGTTAGGAATTTTTCTCATGATATTTTGAAATACTGTTTTAAAATAATATTTTTAAGTTATGGATGTGATAAAAAATAATATTTTAAAATAGTATTTTATAAATTAATGAAATAGTATACTTTTATAGAAAATTTTAAAATAATATTTTAAATTTTTTAAAAAATTTAAAATAGTATTTTATAAATTAATGAAATAGAAAATTTTTATTTTAGTTACATACCACTTCATATCAAATAATTTATTGGAAGAGGTTAGAGTGAACCAAAACATAACTAAAAAATGAAGAACTAAAATAGTATTTCATTTATTCTCAACTGAAAATGATTTTATTATATATTCCCCATTTTTTATTATTATTTAAAATTATAGGTTTGTATAATAACTTTGGAGTGACTTAACTTTTTTTTGAACACCGACAACAAACTTCATTAATAGGTAGCGTTAGGTGAAGGAATTAACATCCTCATTTACTACAATGCTTAGTTATGCAAGACTGTATGCAACAACATTTTCCATACGGGAGATCCATCCAAAAGAGATGGCCTCAAAATCTGAAGCTAAAACTACAATATCCGATACAATTCCTTCCTGATGCAGGCAATAAGCTGTTTAGAATCTGCTTCACGTCTGACACAGCGAACTCCTTGCATTTGGCGAGTGATTCTTTCATTGCTATACTCTCTGCCAACAAAGGCGTGGAGACATGCTCTTCCACTGCTGAGAACTTCATCGGTCCATCCTCTCCGTAGATGACCCATCCCAAACCTGCAATATTACGGTTCTCCTTCCAAGAGGCACCAGATCTCATCACGGTAACGTTATCTAAACTTACTGGTGGTATAGCTACAGTCCTCTGTTTTTGTGGTAGTGTTATTTGACAGTTTTGCCATTCCCTCGCAGCTGATAATGCCGTTGAGACTTAACAATTCTAGGAATAGACATAAAGACTCGAACCTCTGTTTGTGAGGATCCAAGAAAATAATAAGAGATCAATGAGCCCGTTTATAACATGTAAAATCACTTCAATGTGAAGGTTAAGAAGCACTTTGTAGTTGCACCTGTGAGAAACGGAGAGCAAACAGTATCTGATAATAAATTGTGTTTGATAAGAGAAATAAGACTTCCAAGAAACCAACAAAGAAAAAGAAAAGCTTTGACTCATCTGATGACTACTTTGGTTCATGAGGCCAGGTTCCTCAGATTTAGGAAACGGGAAAGTTCTATGCTTCGTCTTGCCATATCTTTTTTTCTTTTGACGAATCGTCTTGCCATATCTTTTGAATGAACTTTCTCTTAAGATATCATCTTCTTTTGTCCTCCTCAAAGAGTCCCCAAGGAAGGTAATTGTGGTTCATCTAAAAAAGGAACTGCAAGTAAACTAAACTAAACATCAGCACTTAAAACAGAAAACACAAAGCCCAAATAAAATCTATGTCAATGGTGTATCTATGTACCTAAAGCTAGTGATCTTTGAGGAAATGATGATCAAAAGCTGGTTGCTTTGTGATAAGAACACAACAATTACATCTCTTTTTGGGGTTTGTTTATCACATCCAAAAGTTATAAACTTTCTCTAGATAAACCTTTCTTTAAAAAAGTCTCGACAGAATTTGAACTTATTGTTCAATTGGAACAAAATTAAAAAAAAAAACAAAAGGAAAAAGAAATAGAAACTGGATTATGAGACGTACCAAAATCAGCCTAAACAGAAAAATACTCAAAAAGAAATAGATAATAGATTTATCTTACCTGAATGCTCTTGACATCGGGTTTGTTTAGCCTGTTCAAATGCTTCTTTATTTCAAACTTTTGCTTAGATATGCCGGTCCTTGTGGCGTAGGATAGCAAGTGGAACCTCCACAGCCATAAACAAAGTAAGGAACTTCAAAACTTGCTTCTCCATGCAAGCTGGCATGACTTAAAATAATAAAAAATAATTGGGAATAATTTTGATAATGAAGACATGATCAAACAACGAACTATTAGGGCTGAAAGTTTGATAATCAAAAGATGATCAATGCAAGACAGGGGAAAAAAAAAAAACAACATAGTGAAGCTGGAATTACCTTTTGCGTTCAGAAGGAGAAGACAGAACTGATGCATTTCACGGGATGGCTTGCATTGATTATCACCTAAAAAATGATTTCATACATCGCATAATTAACAAACAGGAAGAAGATCCAAGAAAAAATATAAATATAGATGAACAAACAGTAGGAGGTTCCCCGTAATCATTTGAATATAAAACCATCAAAATCAGTAAAATGAACTTGCTTTAATGTCCACCATTAGCATGTCGATCCACATGAGTTCACCACCACCGCCTCACAGAACGGCAGAAGCCTAGCCTTGGCGATGGAAGAGCCCTCACCGGACTTAAGAACGGAGGAATAAACCTTGAATTAGCCATAAAACGATTTTTTAGTATGAGATATAAGAGATACGAAGAGAAGATGAGATCAAGGAGAGGAACACTAATACGTATTTATACAAAGTATTGAAGACAACATCGTGGGAGGAGTCAATCAATCTGATCAATCACAAAGCTTTTAATCGGACCGTTTCGGATGGTGTGAAGAAGCGCAAACGATCGAGCCACCGTCGCACGAAGAGGGAAGAGACTGGATCGTCCCTCCGCCGATCGAAGAGAAACAGAGAACACGAAGGTGGGCCGCAAACGAAGCGTGAGTTGAAGCCCAACGTCAAGCCTGCAACTATGAAATGGGCACTTTAATGAAACGTAGCGTTTCATACGTGTCGACACCACATTATTTGAGTTTATGCGCTGGATGATGACGTGGCAGCCTCTGGAGAGATTCAACTGTACTTTATATAAATAGATAGATAGATAGATTGGGAATTTTGAGTATTTTGTATACTTATATGAGATTGAGTTTGGGTTGGGTATATATGTTGTTTTCCTAGGTTTCTAATTCTTTTAGTTTTTTGGAATTCCGTTTGGATTTGGGTTGGGTAAACGGTAAACCCAAAATAGTATAGAACAATACTCATGTACATTTTTGTTATGGATTCAATTAGATTCAAATTCACATTTTTGCATCAGTCCAATTCGGATTTTAGATCCGGTTTCTTTGTCTTCTGAATCCGGTTTCTTTGTCCATCTCTCTTAGGCATGACGTCTGGAGGTTTCTGTCGGATTCGGTTCAGTTGATTATGGATTTTTGGTACTATGCTCAGAAGTTTTATTTGGGTTTTACTAATTATCGGGTCGTTTCGATCTGGTATCTTATGAGTTTGGTTCAGATCAGAACTAATGTCTAAAATCGTCCAAAATATATTTTTAATTAATAAATTGACAAAAATACTAAAAATATCCAAATATTCAAAAATCTAACTAAAAATAGTTCAACTACCTAAACTAACGGAAAATTGCATAAAAATTCAAAGTTCCAACCGCTAACACTTTAAACCTTGAACTTATTTCTTTAAATCTTCAAAAGTGACACTTTTATCATTAAAAACCTTAAATTTGGCTTACTTGTACATCAAGTCAAAACTATAACCAATATTGTTAAAATTGATGATGTGTCGGTTTATTTTTATTTTTAAATATAATTAATAAAATAAATATAAAATAAAGAAAATATAAAATTCAAAATAAATCATAAAAGTCATTAAAAATAACAAAAAATCAAAAAATCATAAAAAATATTTTTAAAGTTTTTTATTATTAAAATAAGTATAAAAATACAGAAAATATAAAATTCATAAAAATTCAAAACAAATTATAAAAAGTCATAAACATTTACAATAATCAAAAATCCACAAGAATATATAAAATATAAAAAATCATAAAATTCACAAAACAAGAATAAAATTTTATATTTATGTTATAAAAAATTCAGAAGACACTGTATTTCAGTGTTTATTGATTTGAGATTTTCTGGATTTTAATAGCTAAATTCAAAAAGTGTCTAAGAAATAGCATGAATCGAGTGGCATAAGCTGGCTACCCTCAAGCTATCATTAGTGTGTATATATATATATATATATATATATATATATATATATATATCATTCTCTTTGTTCCATAATCATGAACTTTCCCAAATCCAACCAACACACACACAGAACATAACATATAAAAAAAAAAAATCAAAAATCGCAGTTAGTCTCTCGGTTGCCATTAGTCTAATTAAAATTAGAAAAATTCATTTATCTTCAGATGATTCTCGTGAACCTAATCAAGCAAACAAACTAAAGTCCAAGTCTTTTAGCAGGCTAGAATCTATTCACAAACCCTATATTAGTCTAGCTATAAAACTCCATAAAATCCACAGCCAATAAACACTAAAATATAGTGTTTTCTGATCTTTTTTATATAAAAAATTTATTCTTGAATTTATATTTTGAATTTATATTTATTCTATCTATTATAATTATATTTATTTTATTTACATTTTAATTTTGAATTTATTTTATTTTGTGAAATTTTTGTATTTTGTGAAATTTTTTTTGTTTTTGTGAATTTTTATAATTTGTTTTGATATTTTTATATTTTTTGTATTTTTATAATTATTTTAATAATAAAAATTTAGAAAAATATTTTTGTGAATTTTGTACCAGTTATATATTTCGTACCGGTTACAGTTTTGACTTGATGTACAAATAAATTAGAATAAATATTTTTTATGGTACAAGTGTCACTCTGAAAGTTTAAAATGATTGCTAAAGAAGTTCAAAGTTTAAAGTGTCACTGGGATTCTCCCCTAAACTAACAATAAAGTATTCAAAATAACAAATAAAACAAACTACAAAAATATTTTAAAATTCTACATCTAAATTATCTTAACATATACAAAATATTAACATATTTACTAATTTTAGATACTTTTGAATCTTATTTCGAACTTTGGTTCGGTTCGGGTTACCCAAACCCCAAAATACCAAACTCTTAAATCTAGTGGCGGATTCAAAGGGGTGGAAAGGGGGCAGCTGCCCCACATGAATTATTGGAAAATAAATTATTCATTGATTTTTTCAAAAATGTGTGGATAAGTGTTAAAATCTTTTCTACTGCCCCCATGATTTCATGTCCAAACTTTATATCGTCCTGGTGAATTTTTCTGCTGACTCCGCTTAAATCTCATTCGGATATTTTCGTATATAACGGTTTGAATCAGATTTGGGAGGGGGATGAGGGGGTTTAAGGTAAAGACTTCAATTTGGAGTAAAACGCGAAGGCTTAATCCCTCCTCTCATTTGTTAATAATATACACGAAGTATATAATTCTTTGTTAGAGATTCCTTTTTGCTGATAAAATTGTTGGCAGTTGAAAATATTAATTGAAATGGAAGTTTTAACAAACCTAACAGAAAAATATGTATACTATGTACGTAATACTCTACTTAACTACTTAGAAGAAATCGCTCTTCCTTTTTTTCTGAGTGATGTAAATTCTGTAAAGAAACTTTTTGAATATCTGTGTGTGTTGTTTGCACTGCATATATGGATTTTGTCGAAATGTTCAGTCGGCTAATTAACTTTGGAGTTGAGTAAGTCGTGGACGAGGAAAATTTTGCTTTCCTACAATGGATAAACCATATAGACCGAAACCCAACTGATCAAGTGGCCACACCCAGTGGCCTAATCCTTCGAAGTTGGTTTATTTATGAGAAATGGATGTATGTTAACTCGTTGCACGACAAAAGAAATTACAAAGGGACGCGAAAATACTCGGAATCCAAAACTTGTCTCTTTTTGTTTTCTCCATCCTAACACGACTAAAACCAATTAATGACAAACATTTTACGTTTCCTGTTATATAGGGTCTCTTTTGGTTTCACTCAGGGTATCTCTAACAGGGGCGAAGCTATACTTCTTTTTGAGTGGGTGCAAATAGTTTATATAAAAATAGGTTTGTGGTGTTTAAACCCATCTTCTTTGGAAACTAGGGTGCACCTTTACCAACTTAGATGCTGACACCGTGCTTCTCTAATGTAAAACGTCAAATATTTAAAATTGACTGGGTGCACGTGCACCAAGTCTCAACTTGGCTTCGCCCTTGATCTCTAACCATACTCCAACTTTTGACTCAAAATTTTATTTTGAAGTAAAATCTTCTTCAACCCTATTCCATATTTAACTCCAAATAGAGTAATTGTTAGAGTTATTCTATTTATGGATTAATTTTATAAATTACTCTATTTTGGAATTAATTTTTTTAATTTATGAAATGGTTTTTTAATTTTGAATATTTTTATTTCATACTTAAATAATATTTAAAACAATACAATAACATGAAAACAAATATAATACTCCACAAAATATTATTTAATAGTTTTACATAAAAGATGCACAAACTAATGAAAGTCAAAATTAAACATAAATAATATAAACTATAATATAATAAAATATTAATAAATGATTTATAATTCTGTAAACCATTTTTGAAATCAGTGAAGTATTGTTCAATCGGAATATATGAGTTTGTTTATCTTATGGGTCAACATTTCAATTGATAACATTTGTACTTGTTGAGCTTAATATATACACAAACATTTGGATCAGGTACGTAATTTAAATTACAAAACAAATTTTTTTTCCTCATTATGTTCTTTTAATGCATATTATTTTGTACTAGCAAAATTTCATGTAATGAAAATTACACTAGTTGTAGTTGAAAAAAGCTCTAACTGTATTTTTAATAATAAATATTTAATTTAAATAAAATATATTTTTGTGGAAAATATAAAATAGTTGGGTTAATTGTTAAATTTTTATAAATTGAAGGTACTACTGACAATTATTAACTAAATAAAATAAAATCATTTGTGAATATTATTTTTGGAGTAAAAATAGAGCAATACATTGAAGTAAAATTCAACTCCATTTTAAAGTTACACCATTTAAGAGTAAAATTTGAAATAATACATTGGATATGCTCTAAAACAAATTCAAAACAAAACTCACAAAAAAACTTAAAATCAAATCCCAAAGAAATGCTGCAACCCGATGCAGCATCTGGCGGATATATAACTCATAGTAATTATAGAAGAAGGAAAAAAACCCATGCAGGCGGATATATAACGGATATACTCCCTCTGTTTCTAATTGTAAGTAGTTTAAGTAAAAATAGTTTGTTTCACAATGTAAGTAGTTTACATATTTCAATACAACTTTTTCATTTATTGGATATTGTGTGACCAATAAAATAATGTTAAACATTTTCTAATTGGTTGAATTAATTGATTAAATGATATTTTTAAAAAGATAACAACTTTCTAAATATTCGTGCTTTTAACCAAAACTACTTACAATTAGAAACTTTTTAACCAAAACTACTTACAATTAGAAACGGAGGGAGTATAACTCATACTTTTTTTTTTGTGACAAACTCATACTAATTCTAGAAGAAGGAAAAAAAGTCATAAAACCAACTCAACTAAACAAGCTAAGAAAGGTACTTAAAACCAAACCGAGCACCAACGGATACAAATATTTCCGTTATACACACACACAAACACATAACTAGGTATAACGTGACTTACAACATTCATCTCCATAGAACATACACGAGAATCGAGATACACCAAAAATACGCGCTTAAAGGTTGATTACATATGATGTTGTTGTTGTTCAACGATGGTAATAGTATTGTGACTACTCATTCTCTGTCTCTTAGCATTCGCAGAAGAAGATGATTCCTCAACGTTACTCTTCTCAATCACTGCCTTCAAAGCTGCTTCTATCGTCCCTATACTATACTCTTCCGTCCCGTCCTCGCCGGAGCTCTCTTCTCCGGCGATAAACAACACGTTTCTGACTCGTTCCCCTACTGTTGTTATCTCCGCCTTGATCGTTTTGAGACGCATCGCTTTCAACGTTTTGATCATGTCCGGCAATAGATCCGACCTGTCTTCGCAACAAACTGATGCTTTAATCACGAATCTGCCATCTCCTGAGTCTTCCTCCTCCGTGAAAGCTACAGTCAGCTCGTTGCTCTCCGTTGGGACCAGGTTTGTCTCCGAAATCACTGAAGTCTCCCTCTTCAACTCTTTCACGTGTTGAATCACTTCCGCTAGTAACGACGCTTTATCAGTCTGCATATCCAAAAAAACTATGCTATAAAAAACATTATATAATTTTTTTTTTTTGATAACCCAGTATCCGATTATATAATTTTTTTTGTAACTGAACATTACACAATTACAAAACATAAATTGTAATTATCGAGGAGAAAATTATGTGGTCGGAGAAGTGATGATTTGGTTCGGAAATAAGGCTTTTTGTTGCTTTTATTCTTTTTAAGCAGCGCCGTTTGTTTCTCTTTATTACATCAATTAACCAAGAAGCGACATTGCATATTCCCACACTTTTTATTTATTCTACAGTCTCTGACTGATTCTCTCCTTGGGAATTTAACAAGTACCCGGAAGATCCATGATTCAAGAGAAGACCTTTGAATAACTTACTTCCTTTCATAAAACCTAAATGTAAAAAAAAAACATAAAAACAGAGACAAAATGTGACATGAACTTTCATGTCACAGCTGCTATGTTTATCCATTTCAACTCTAAATTGTTTTTTCGTCAACTATGTGAATTTGTATCATGAAAAATGGCAACTGATACAAGTAGTCTTGAATCCCAGTTGCTTTAAAGCATAATCTTATTTAAGAATCCCAAAACAAAGATAAAATTGATCGTTAAATACATAATTAAGTCTAACCTAATTCCTGAGAAGATTAAAGCTAAGATTAAAGATGAAACAAACCTCCCCTTTATAAAAGTTATACGTTGTTTGTACTAATCGGAAATTATATATTTTATTATAATTTCCTTTAGATGTATCATGATCATGAATGTGTTACCTATGTGAGATTGATGATGTATAAAAATATAAGGACTTACTTTGGTGGTGCTTGGTAATATACTACGGAGCTTAGCAAAATGATTGTTGATTCTCTCTCTTCGTCTTCTCTCAGCTTCACTATGACTCTTTGAAGCAGCCAAAGCTTTAGCATCCATGATCTCTTGCGCTGTCATCTTCCCTAACTCAGCTTGTAACCCAAAAGGACCTGATCCAACTTGCACTACTGGACCTAAAGCCTCTGACAAGATGCGAAGCTGTTCGTGATGATGATGTGTTGCTGACGTGGCTCCACCGAAACCCTCGTACCCAAACTGTAAACCCTGATGATGAGCTCGACTTCTGTTGAAGAAACTCCCATAGAAAGATGGAGGAGGAAACTGATCGAACGGTGGTTGGGCCGAAGTAGGCCATATTGGTGAAACTGAGTCTTGGGAGAAGATAGTGTATCCGGATCCGGCGTTGTTATCTGGAGCTCCGGAAGTTTCGGCTTGAGAAGGATCTTGGTGATGATGATGGGAGATCAGTTGGTGGAAGAAGAGGTCATTTTGGTAATTTTGTATGTTGTTCATGGCTTCTGAACTTTCTACTTCTTCTTGTTTCTTTGCGCACATCACTCGTTTCTATGATGACCTAAAAGTCTCCATCTTTCTACTCTTGTCCCTCTTCTTCTCTCTCTCTCTATATATAAGAAAGTAAAGGAAAGAGTTAAAAAAGCAACAAAAGCTTGTTTTTCAAATGCAGATTTACATAGGAGCACTTACATGCGTTTGTATATATATGGTTCCAAGGATATCTTAGTTTGCAACTTGTATTTTATGTTGTGGTGGAACTAGAAAAGCAAAAAGCTAATGGGTTAAGATTTTTTAGATTATCTCTCTTTTATCTACCCATGTAGATCTAATACTTCATTGTATATGATCTAATTTGTCGATTAACTTGGTTTAAATCAAAATTAAAATAGTCTATATTTTTACTTGAATACGTACCTAACAAATGTGTTGGAGATAATATTAAAACTGTATGTGTACTAGACATCTAGACCACTACCAGGCCCGTCTCTAGGCATGTGCTGGGGGTGCATTGGCACAGGGTCCACTACAGTTTTCAACTTTTTCTAGCCCAAATTAGGATCCAATATTTTTTAAAAAAAAATTCTGTATGGAAAAATATATTTTAGCCCAGGGTCCATATATTATTTGAGACGGGCCTGACCACTACGGTATTACTTATTAGAGAGCACATAGCATTTTGTAGAATATTGTTCTGCTGCTTTGTCATTGATTGAATAACATAGTACAAATTAACGAATGGAGGGAAAATGATAAAGATGTGGGGAAAAAAATTGAGGGGGGGGGGGGGGGGGAAATAGGATATTTAGTGCAAATAAGGTAGATTTTGTGTGTATGGAGTGCAAATACTCTTTTATGTTGCGATAGATTGAACGAGTGAATCAAATATTAAAAGAGAATCTCTCCACTTCGGCGTTGCGAGTCAACCTTCCTCCGGTGGGGATCACCACAAATCTCTTTCCATGGATTGCCTGGTGTCTTTGGATCTCCAGGAATCAGCTCTTTTTCGAACATAAACCCTCATCGCCACAAGAAATTATGATTAAGGCTATCAAAGCCTGTAAGGAATGGGAGTGTGTCCAACCATCTCTCCATAAGTCGCCACAACTGATGCTCATCCACCCTCCTCCACCGCGAGCTCCGGCAAACTCCATCGTCTGCTACACAGACGCTGCTTGGAAATCGAATCGACAAACAGCGGGTCTTCCATGGATCTTCACTGATCATAATGGGACCGAACTCTCCAGAGGATCTTGCCTTTGCGAATATGTATCATCTCCTCTCCTCGCAGAAGCCCTAGCCATCCGGTGCGCTCTCCTCCAAGCTTCTCGACATCAATACAACCAAATCTGGCTCCGATCAGATTCTCAAGGGCTTGTTACAGCCATCAATTCGAATCGACGACCGATGGAACTCTTCGGGGTCCTAGCGGATGTCGACTCGATCGTCGCATCTTCCTTCTCTTTTCTTTTGTTTCTTTTACTTTCATTTCCCATCGTTTTAATGGGCCAGCCGACTGTTTGGCTAAAACCTGCCTATCTGTAAACTCTATTATGGGTCATTAGGCCCATATTTTATTTAAAATTTCGGTTGATCAAAAAAAAAAGGCAAGGATAGATAGCCCTCTGAATGTTTGTGATAGATTTAGTGAGTGAGTGTGTATGAGAGCTGTTATAGTCGTATCATCAAGAGGTTTCCTTAACAAACAATAAATAATTCTAGCTCGGCACCTGAGTTCATAAAATTCATTAGTTTTTCTTAACGATTAACTATAACCTGTTTTGTTAATCATATTTGGTTTTTGTGACGCTGAGAATTTGTGAGATTCATCTTTTTTTTTTGTGAGATTCATCTTGATATATATATATATTATATTAAAACATAAGTACAAATAGAACTAACATTTTTCAACAAATTTTTACATTAATTATCTTTCCATTTTTCATTTAACAATTTCATTAATAATATTACTTTAAAAATACATTACATCATTAATTATATTACCATAATAATAATAGTTCATTTAATTTAACACTTTCATTGATTATAACCTTAACAATACATTATATCATTAATTATATTCTCATAATATTAATAGGTACATTTATTTTTAGTCAATAAACATTAGTTTTGTACCAATTATAAAAATCAAAATGTAAAATAACTAGGTTTTGCATATTGTCAAAACTTTGGTTTACTCTGGTTTACTAAAACTTTTTTTTATTCTAATTTCAATCGGTGAAAAATATGTAGCCAAACATATATGTTTCAAAACATAGTTTATATAAACAAAATAATAACTTAATTCAAAATAATAAAAAATCTATTATTATTACTTGTTTTTTTACTCCATAACTATCTTACTAAATAAAATATTTTTTCACTTAATTTAGCTAAAAACACAGAAATAATTTTTTTATTTGTTTACAAAATAAGTTAGGCATGAATATCCGGATACCCATCCATGTACTGATTGTATTTCGGGTATCGATTTTCTTTTGGTTTTAAAATTAGGCTCCACTTGGATATTATAAATTTATGTGTGGGTTTTGAGTTGGATTCTCTCAATTCGAATGAGTTTTGTTCTCATGTATAAGAACCTAAAATATCTAAATAACCAATGAATCTTAAACGGGTTTGGATATTTGGATCAAAAATAACCATCTTACCCAATTCGGCATGTATCTTTTGAATACAATTTATTATACTGATACATCTAAAATATATAATACTAATCATGAAAAACAAATATCGATATATTAAAACGTAAAAACTAATATCCGCGTGGGCACGCAGATCAAGCTTTAGTTATTAAGTTATAGGAAGGTCATATGTTTGCAAATACAGTGTCCAATTAATGCCAATAGTAAATTCGTCTTAAAATCACAGTCAGTATAGTTTGTGAGAAACAAAGTTCTTACATGACATAACTTACAAAATACTAGACATTATGGGTTTTATATAGATCCATCTATAAATCTAGATATGAATATATATTTCCTGATAAAAGGTGAACCTTATACAACTTCTAGGCTTTTCAAAATATCGTGGTTTTGAAAACCGGACCGAACTATGCAGTAGAACTGACCTGACCGTGTCTCGTTCAGAAAACCAAATTCACATCAGTTTTAGACCTGAATTTAAAAAACTAGTAAAACTGGCTAATAATCGGTGATTCGGATCAACTTCAAAATCTGGTACTAAAAATCAACATATAATTGACGTGTTTTTAATTAATATCAATCTTTAAGTTTTTATAATTGATGTTTAACTATCAATATTTAGTTAGTTGTCTATTTAATTATATTTTCTTAAGAAAGAATGTAAAAATATCTTTTTGGTTCTTATATATTGTTTTATTTTGCTGTATTCATAAAATTAAGGATTTTAGTTGTAAGAATAAATAAATACGACATTTAGTTTTATCAATTTCAATTTACATAGTATTCAATTGTTTAGTGTATCTCTATAATATTATTTGAGAAGTCAGTTTCCTATGTGTCGCGCTCACGTTAACTCTAACGATGGTTGATTACACGGATACCCTTAATGAATTAAAATTATTATTGTTAAATATTTTTATTGATTTTTATTTAATTTACTTTTTAAAATTTTCCAAATAACTTATATAATGAAAAGGAAGCATTTATAAAATTTAAAAAGAAAATTTAAAAACGAAAATATATGCCTATAAAATATCAGTTAAATATTTTTATTAATTCTTTATTTAGTTTCCTTTTTAAAATTTTCTAAATAAGATAATAATAAAAAGGAAACATTTATAAAGTTTAAAAGAAAATTTAAAACGAAAATATATGCATATATAATATGATTTCATTAAAAAGGAAAGTTCACAAATATTAATATTCCATTTAAAATAATATAAAATATACTTTTGAAGTAATAAAATACTTTATTTATATCTATATTTTCATAGATGAAAAATATATATTTGTATATAATTTGATTTCATAAAAGAAAATTTCACATAGATAATCTTGATATTAGTAAAACAAATATTATTTATTTTAAAACAAAATTTTAAACAATACAATTTCAAAATAATAAAAATATTTTTATAGATCTATCTATTTTCTTAGATGATTACATAAAATAATTAAGTAACATAAACAAATATATGTTTAATTGACTACAAATAGTTTATAATTAGTATTATTGAAATTTTATATTTATTTTCATTTATTTATTTGACTATAATATCTTTCAATTACAGGAAAAATATCTATATATTATTTTTCTCAAATATATTAACAATTGTTTTACTGTTTATTTTTAAGAGATATTAGATAATGAAAAATAGATTTTAACAGTAAACATTTTTGATCAAATAATTACAAAATATTTTACATTAAAATAACATGATATACTTTAACAAGGTAGGTATATTATATTTTATGATTATTAAAGTTATATGTTTTTAGTATTAAATAATTATTAATTTTTGCTCTTAATTTTGATATTTGTATGTTTGCAGAACTTAACATAACCATAATCAAAATACGAAAGCAAATCTGAATTCAGATTTTAAGATTATTTAAAATAAGTTTCAGTTTACCATTCAATAAATCAAAGGCATAAAATTATTTAAAATTTATAAAATATTTTAATTACTGTAGATATTGATATGTGTTCATGAGTTTCCAAAAATATATCAGTTACTTATGTATGTAACTTTCATTGATAAATATATTAAAGTACATGCACATTAAACGATAAATAAAAATAATTTGATATGATTTAACTATAGTAAAAATAATTATATTTCAGTTTAAATTTGAAATAATACATGCAACTTAATAGATTCACAACATGAGTAACTCGACTAATCCAACTTATATCTAATATCATAGATTAAACTACAATAAGAATATTTAACTTTATGGTGATAATTAATTTTAAAAGTATAAATTATAGAATGATTCATAATATCATCGTTATATTAACAAATGAAAATAAAATATTAATCAACTGGTACAATTTAGTTTTTTTGTAAAATTTATATATGTAGGCATGAGACGTCATAATATCATTGTTATATTAATTTATTGAATTTGGAATCCGACACTTTAGTTTATCTTTTATTTCATTCTAAGCATAATATATCTTAATTTATAAATAATCATCCTAAAATATATTTTCATATAAAAAATAACCAACCAACCAAGCAACCTAAATGCAAATAATAAAATTAATCAAAATTTAATATATTTAGAATAAAAAAATATTATAATTGAATTCAAAAAAATAAATACAATCAATATATCCAAATGATAACTAAATCGACTGTAAAAATAACAAAACTGACAACTTATAACATATCTAAAATCAAATATCTAATTAAAGTAATATAATATTATTAATATAAACTATGCATACAATTATAAATTAATATAAAATTTAAAATAAATAGCAATTAATTATTATAGAATATTTACTTTATAAATATTTATATCCGTGCATGAGCACGGGAAAATCACCTAGTATATAATTAGATTTATGTTTATTATTTATTTTCCTAGTAAATAAAGGAGAACATAGTACAAGATATTATATGTAAAACTATTTTGGGCTATTTTTTAGTAGGTCCATATAATGGAAATATAAATATAATATAATATTATATATATATATATATATATATATATATATATATATATATATATATATTCAATTTTAAAGAAATAGAAAATCTTTCAACCAGTTGAACCAATCGGTTAGTAGTTTTACCGAGTATTCAGTCCGGTTTTTAGAATATTGTTAAATACAGTATATAGTTGTTTAACCGATGTATATGTGTGTGGATGGTGTGCAACTGAAAAGTCACTCTGCAAGTCGTCGTTGCTTTCGACTTACGAAAAGCTCAACTAAGTAGTGTCGTTATCAGAGAAATAGAAAATCAAAATTTATATTGTTTTATTTCATATAATCGGTCAAGATTTTACTTTACATTACATCCCCTATAGAAGAGCTTAAGAAACACCATAACTTAAAAATAACAATACAAAAAGAAAATTAAAAGAAGAACAAACACAGAGTGAACACAAAACACACAGATTGTCGGACCGACCAAAGACTCAAAAAAGGCTGGCCGTATCATCATGACCTTAGTCTCAAGCTTGCAATCAAAAAGTCCTTTTGCTTTACTTCGCACTTTCATTTCATTGTAAAATCTCCTAATACACTGTCGTTTAAAAAGTATTTAATTGGTGGTACAATATTTACATTACCAAGCAGTATATACTTGCTTATTATTTATACGTGATATGAAATAGTGAAAATGTTGAAAACTCATTATATTTTTTAGTTTCTTTAGATGATATAAGAACGCATGCGAGTCTTATAGTTCATACACAATTCTTATGATTTTCATATAGTGTGTCGCAAAATAATATTTGATTAACATAAAAACCTAATATACGATTACCTGAGTCTTTGTTGGCAAATTGGCATGAACATGTATACACACATATATGCATGCACATGTATTATTATATTTCAGTTCTTATTTATGAGAAAAAGTACATAAATTTTTAATATGATGGATGCTGCTTTTCCTCTTTATCTAACGCATGACCAAAACTATCAATGGTAAAAACACGGTTCACGTTAATTTCAGGTAGGACCTTTATTTCAGATAAATGTTCAGTTTGTAAATGAATTCCTTTAACAATAAAGAACAAAAGGCAGAAAAAGCACTCTTTATTTTAAATTTGGTACATTAAGAAGTATATAGGGTTTAAAGTTTGACCGACTATGGTATAGACATTAGGGACTGTTTAAATCATATTCTAAGGCAAAAATGGCAATAAAAGTCGAAAAGAACGAATAATTGAAAACGTCAGGAAATAAAGTAGAGAGCCAGTTTTGTTCATGAAAAAACCAGTGCTCTTTCTCTTGAACTTCATTTCCCACGCTAATCCTTTATGGCTTCCCCAAGACCCTTTCATCATTTTGTCTTAGAACTCTCTCTCTCTCTCTCTCTCTCTCTCTCTCTCTCTCTCTCTCTCTCTCTCTCTCTCTCTCTCTCTCTCTCTCTCTCTCTCTCTCTCTCTCTCTCTCTCTCTCTCTCTCTCTCTCTCTCTCTCTCTCTCTCTCTCTCTCTCTCTCTCTCTCTCTCTCTCTCTCTCTCTCTCTCTCTCTCTCTCTCTCTCTCTCTCTCTCTAATATATAAATTCAATCAATTATAAAACTAACATTTTTTATTGGTTACACAATATACAATCAATGCAAAAGCTACACTGAAATATTAAAACTACTTAGATTTTGAAACAAAGTTTTTTTGCTAAAACTACTTATAATATGAAACAGAGAGAGTATAATTTAATATCTCATATATTTAACTTGTAAGAATACTAGATTCAAGAATCTTTAACATAAAGCATCTCCAAAAGACACTCTATAACTTCAAATATGAATTTTTTTGCTCTCCAAAAAGAAACTTAAAAACTTCAAATTTAAAATTTTGAGTAATGAAACATCAAATATAGAGTGTCACTACTCAAAACTTCAAATTTGAAGTTTCATATTTTATTTGCATTTTGGTCCTTACAATTATATATTACATTTATGATTCTTAAATATTTTTATCTTTTTAATCATCAAAATTTTTCTAACTCATAAATATTTCAAATTTTCTTTAATAATTTTAAATTTTACACATAAAATTAAATAAGAACTTTGAAAGAAGATTTTTTTTTCAAAACTAGATTTAGATAAAAACAATATTACAAAAGAAACTTAACAAATGCACCAATTAATCATATATGGGAGTATTATTTTTATAGAATAATGTGGTTATCTTATTTTTAATTTAATATTTGATTATGTATATCTATGTAAAATTTTATATTTTAGTGTAACGTTTTATTACTTAATATTCTATAATGTTTTTGTATATGTGATATTTATTTATAAAGTTTTATGAATTTAAATTAAGTATCATAAATATAAGGACCATAATATAAAATATAAATATTTTTGAAATTAAATTTGAAGCTTTTCTTTTGGAGAAGACTACTTTTAAACTTCAAATATGAAGTTTTAAAAATTTCAAAATAAATTTTCTTTTGGAGATTCTCTTATAACCTACATATAATTAACAAAACTTATTAATATTTTGTTTTTAAATTCATAAATTGTTTATATAAAATAAATTATAAAGTAGTTCTATTTAGTGTTTGACATTTTATTTGTAATTTATAAAAATTATGTGTTCCTAATTATATCTTTTACAGTGTATTCATTACTCAAATTTGTTTGTAATTACTTTTATATACTGTTTTACTATTGATGAGTTAGACATCAATTTTGCTGAAGATCCCTGAGTAGCCCAAATTAGATTTAATAATAAAGTACTCATATATGTAAATCTCTGGTGAAGTATTATACAACAAACCTTTTTAGAAAGGATCTAGTTTTTTTTTTTAGAAACCTGGAGCTGACCTGACCCATTGAAACAATATTCCATGCTTCAAAAGCTGACCTACAAATAGGGATATCAAAATAACTAATAAACCAACCCAACTAAATCATATACAGATACTTTTAAACTTATATAGATTATGGACTAATCCAACTCATTTGACAAATGAATTGGATCAATCTATAACTCATTTAAGTAAATAGTTTAAATTCATAATCCATGAATAATAATTCTAAATTTTAAATGGTTATTAAGAGAAAATGTTACACTTGGGGGGGGGGGGGGGTAATCATAGTTTTTAAATTTTAGGTAAGGTATTACGGTTTTGCGACTATGATGGAAAAACACAAATTATTTTGGCGGAAAATTCGATTTTGCAGTTTTGGCAGAAAACTCGGTTCTATGATTTTTTATTGAAAAACTTGATTTTAAGGTTTAGCGAGAGGAAACACGATTTTGTGGTTTTTTGGGGAAAAATGATTTTTGGCTTTAAATAAAAATATGATTTTATGGTCTTGACGGCAAATATGATTTTACAGTTTTGATGGAAAAACTCGATCTTAAAGTTTTAGTGGAAAACTTCAGTTTACACTTTTTTCCGAGAAAACACGATTTTATAGTGTTGGTGGAGACCATGATGTTAGGTTTTTGGCAGAAAATTTGATTTGTCGATTTTGGTAAGAAAACTCAAGTTTAAGATTTTGGCGGGAAACCCTGACTTTACGATTGTGGTTTTTACGACTTTGGGAAGAAAACTTAATTTTGCAGATTTTGCAGAAAACTAAATTTGCTGTCTTAGTAGGAAAACTCAGTTTGCGATAAACACTTAGCGATTTTAACGGAAAATATTTTTTTAAATATTGTTTTGGTGGAAACAATCAATTTTACGGTTTTGACGATAAAAATATTTTACGATTTTGTTAGGAAAACTCGATTTTACTATTTTTTGAGGAAATTTTTTGATTTCACGGCTTTGGAGGAAAAATTTTGATTTTACAGTTTTGGCGAAAGACTCAATTTTACGGTTTTGGTAAATAAAAAACTCAATTTTACTGCTTAGTGGGAACACTTAACTTTGCGGTTTTGGTGGAATTTGTTTTTTATCTTTAACAGAAAAACATGATTTTATGGTTTCGGCAAGAAAACATGATTTTTGATTTTTATGGGAAAACATGATTTTGAGATTTTGGTGGAAACTCCAATTATGCAATTTTAAGGGAAACCACGATTTTACGGTTTTGAGGAAAAAACATAATTAATTTTGGTTTATTAAAAAACAAAATATAATGTTTATATATATGAGAAAATCATGTTAAGTTTGATTTATTAAAATTATAGGAAAATTAGAATTCTTGGTATCGTAAAATTGGTTTAGAAATATGATTTGATTACTTTTTGTTTATATATATATGATTTATGTTGGTTATAAATTTAATTGACAAAAAAATATTATATTGGTTTGGTCTGAATAACTCATCGTCTATTCCAATCCAAACTATTTAAACTCAATTAATAAATACATTAACACGCTGTATATATTAATCTATTTATACCCAATTTTTCTATTCACTAGGATTTATGGTTTGGATTGACCCATTAACTTTTATCCATTTTGAGATATGTATTTGCATATTAAGATGACACGGAAGTTCATCAAACAATGGAGATTTCTGAAACGAGAAATTTGGGATTGGGTGTCTTTGGGAGGGGAGAGTAGCAAAGGTGGGTCAATCTTCAGTATTAAGCAGCTGGTGTTTTTATTATCACTTATTATTTACTTAATTTGCTTATGAATCTTTAACAAATTATGTCACTAATCTGGTGATTATCGTCATATAAAGGGGAATAGTTATTAATTAATGTTCTAAGCTCTAATATTTTGCCTAACTAAACGCTGTTATGGCATGACTAAATTTGTTTAGAGAGGTAAGATGGTGAGTGAAATAGAACAGTTACCAATACAGAAAGAATAATCATAAGAAAGAAAAAGCAAATTAGATAAATTAGAAACTCATATACAATTACAAAGGACTAAACTTAATGTTTGTAAGAAGTTTGGTTAACAAAAATGAAAAAGGTCAAAATCATAAGACCCAACTTAACTTTTGTATTTTTGTTTATTGTCGATAAAATATTTACACAGGCTCCATTTCAGCCTCTTAATTTCACCATTTTTTGTCCGCAGGCTCCATTCTTTTACCATTTTGGTATAAACAGGTTTGTCACTTTTTCTTTTGTTTTGCATCATATATTTACTGGAGCATATTAAAATATAAGTATATTGTATATAGTATTGGCGTTTGCAATATTTTCTAGTCTCCAACGTCGAGCAATATTATATAAGCTGACCTCTTTGTAAACATTTAGATACCCTTTCATTAAATAAAAAACTGAGTTAATCTCTTTGAAGCTCTTTAGCTTTTTTATTCTAAGTATTCCGGTGGATTCCATTGATTGGTAAATGTCTAGATCTCTGTCTTTGTGTGATTCACTTACAGCTAGGCTTATGTTCTAACCGTATAGGCATTCCGCTTTTTTTGTATGGCGAAGTTTGATTCATAATCATCTTGCTATCATTTAGTTGTTTAGACAGATCTATCCATAATAGTTAGAGTAGTTCCGACTTATTTCTATTTTTACCCCTGTAATAGCATTTAGATATTAAATTGCTCTAATTCACCTTCTATTTTTTCTTCTGTAATAGAGATTCCTATTCTTTGGCACAGGGATTTTGGAAGTTTGAAACACTGCATGGTATGATTTGGCATAGCAGAGAGGACACTCTTGAGCATTGTGAGCTTTCCAGCTAGGGAGAGTTGTCGTGTAGACCATCCAGCTGCTCGTTGTCTGATTTTATCAACCAAGGAAGTGAACATATCGCTCTTCTTTCTCCCAAAATGTTCAGGAACCCCAAGGTACTTACCAGCCCCTCCCTCTTTCTCAATTCCTAGCTCCTGTTTGACTTTTTCTTTGAGCGCAAGTGGTGCTAAATTAGAGAACGTGATTCCGGATTTCTGCGCGTTAATAGTCTGGCCAGAGGCCTCTTCATAGAGCTGTAGGATTTTCTTAAGTGTGTTCAGGCTCCTAGCGTTTGTCCTGCAGAAAAATAGAGTATCATCTGCAAACAATAGATGGTTGATCCGGGGGCTGTGAGTGGCTACTCTGATTCCTTGCATTGTGTTATTCTCCTCAGCGTTTCTACAAATACCCGACAAGACCTCACTACAAAGGATGAAGATATAGGGAGAGAGGGGGTCCCCTTGTCGAATCCCTCGTTGAGGTGTAACCACTCTCCGGAGGCTGATTCATTCACTAGGTAAGAGTATGTGACGGTTCTTATGCACTGCATGATCCAGTTTGTCCAGATTGCGTGGAAACCTAGTCGTAGCAGCACAGCTTCAATGAAGTCCCACTCTAAGCGGTCATAAGCCTTGCTCATGTCCGTCTTGACGGCCATTGAGCAGTGTTTAGAGGCTTCAAAGGATTTTAAAAAGTACAGAACCTCGTGTGAGATTAAGATGTTGTCAGTGATCGCTCTCCCATGGACAAAGGCAGATTGATTTTCAGAAATCAAGTCGGGAAGGATCTGTTTCAGTCGTTGAGCTAGCAGTTTCGAGATTATTTTATAGTAGACATTGCAAAGTGCTATTAGTCTATAATCCGAAACTGACTTGGCTGTAGTAGACTTAGGGATCAACCTGACATGAGTGGCATTGATGGTTCTCGGTAAGGTACCGGAGGTAAAGAAGTGCTGGATCTCCTTAACAATATATGTTCCGACTGTTGTCCAATCAGCCTTTACGAGGTTCTGGTGGGACTCTTCGCCTGATACTAGAAAGATGGCTTGGATCGCTTGGGACACTATGGTGAAATCAAAGAAGGATGGTGGCTTAGGGATACGAGACATCGAATGCTTTAACGATGCTCTACTTGCGAAAACGAGTTGGAGGATCCTATCTTCTCCCTCATGCCTACTAGCCAGAATCCTGCACGGCAAGTACCTCCAAGACCAAGAATTCCTACAAGTCTCAACACCAGCCTCTTGCTTCCACGGGTGGAGAGGCATCCTGATAGGAAGAGACCTTATAAAAGAGCACCTTGGATGGATAATTGGAGATGGACAAGACGCAAAGATCTGGAGGGAACCTTGGCTCGCTTCAGATACTCAACGTTGTCCAATGGGACCGGCTCCTGAAGATAGCTCGGAGGCAAAAGTTGCGGAGCTATTCAGAGATACTTCTACAATGTGGGATACTGATAAGGTGGAGAGACTATTCCCTATGTTGATAGGAGAGATCATGACCATCAAGCCAAGCAAGTGGGGAGGGAAGGACAAACGTGTCTGGCTCAACCATAAATCGGGTGCCTATTCCACTAAAACAGGGTACTACGCGGCTCTGGCAATGAAAAACCTGACTTGCTAGAACCTCTTCAACCACCTCAAGATTGGCTAGATGATGTCTGGAAGTTAACTACCTCCCCGAAGACTAAGCTGCTGATCTGGAAGATAAAGCATGGAGCAATTCCCGTCGGTGATACTTTAATGGCTAGACACATTAAAGCCAATGTGAAATGCATCCACACTGACGACTCTGAATCTATCATGCATTTATTTTTCCACTGCCCTTTTGCTCAAAAGGTTTGGGAGTTATTGCTAGTGGTGACCGGTTTTGATCCTATGCGCATTAACTCCTTTAATGAAGGCTGGAGATTGGCATTGAAGGCTACCATACTCCCACCTACCGGAATTAATGACTGCCCTCTCATCCCTTGGGTGATCTTTACAATTTGGACAACAAGGAACTTCAAGATCTTCCAAAAGAGACACTTCACAGCCCAGGAAGTAATGACTAAAGCTATAGTGGATGCTAAAGAGTGGAAGGCGGCACAAATCATACCTCCTCCCCTGTTTCAAGGCCCACCCAAAAGGAAGCAGGATGCGTCTTCAGTAATCCTCTGTCGTTCCGATGGAGCGTGGAATAAGGATCTGAATACAGCGGGCATGGGGTGGAGTTTCTCCGATTTTTGAAATGAGAGAATTTGCTCTCACAGTGACTCTTCGATGTATGTTTGTTCATCTCTTGTGGCGGAGGGATTGGCAATACGTCTGGCGATGGAACACGCAATCGCTTTGCAGCTCAGACAAGTGGTCTTTGAATCTGATTCTCTACAGTTGGTCTCGGCGATTGTAGATCGATAAAGCTTCTCCAATCTCCATGGAATTCTGGCTGATATCTATCTTCTTTCTAATCAGTTTGACTCTGTCTCTTTTCGTTATGTTAATCGTTCCTCTCTGTGTTTTGAGGATAATTTGGCAAAACAGGTCCTCAGAGGCCCTGTAAGAAACTCATGTTAAGTTTTAATTGAATGAATTTGTGCACAAAAAAAATAGAGATCTCTATTATAATATAGATTTTTATTGTTTGCTCTATTTATAGATAAAGAAATAGCATTTCTCTATCTTTGACTCTATATTTAGAGATTGTTATTTTAGAAGAATACATTGGAGCATATGTCAACTATATTATAGAGTTCTTCTATGTTAGAGCTGAAAATAGCAAAATACATTGGAGATGATCTTATATAAGTCCTTGTTGTTGGATAAATTTCAAACAACTTTGAGCCTAAGTTTCTATTAAACAAGTCGGTTCAGGAAATATGAATTATTAACATTCCTCATAATATTAGGAGTTATCTAATTACTATAGGAAATAGGAATTATCTATTTGCTATATATATTCATGTCGAACTATGACATTGATATAAGATTCATGTTTAGTTTTGAGTTATTTTCTAAGCACATAATAAAAAGAGATATTCTTTATATAGAGTTGTGTTGTGTTCAAGCTAAGATATGAGCTTACACACAATCACGTTTTATGGCACTTTATTTGGTATCAGAGCACCCGGTTTAATCGACGACAAGAGAACCTCGAGACATGGGAGATACAAAACCTCCAATGAATTTTAAGGAGCTCATGGCATTGTTGATTACATGTCCAATGTTAACCGCATCAAACTACACTGTATGGTCAATGAGAATGAAAGTGACTTTACGTGTTCACAAAGTATGAGAAACAATAGATATGCAATCAAGGTGAGACACCTTGGTGCAGACCGAGTCAGAGAAGCGAGACTTCAAACTCTGATGACTGAGTTCGAGCATATGAGAATGAAGGATTCATAATCCATTGATATGTTTGCTGGGAAGATATCAGAATTGGCTTCAAGAACCGCATCCCTAGGCGAAACTATTGAAGAATCAAGGATGGTGAAGAAGTTTCTTAAGAGTTTTCCACGAACCAAGTATATTCAAATCATAGCATCACTTGAGCAGGTCCTAGATTTGAACAAAACAGGTTTCGAGGATATAGTAGGACGGCTCAAAGCTTATGAAGAACATATACTTGATGATGTGAGTAATGAAGAGACTCAAGGGAATCTGTTATTTCCGAAGACAGTCTGATGGCAATCTAACCAGATATGAAAGCTCAAGAGGGCGTGTTAGAAGAGGCAGATGATATATAGGATGTGGCAGAGAAAAATACAACTCACAAGAACGTTCTGCAAATCAGTGTTTCTAGTCTAAAGGTAAGAAAGAAAAACCAATTGTGATTTGTTATCAATGTGACAAACCTGGGCACTTTGCTTCCACATGTCCAAAAAGAATAAAAAGATGAAGGCGGCAAATATAACGGAAACAGAAGAAGCAGATCCAGCCCTCTATATGCACAAAATCTTCTTTAATGAAAAGAAAAAATTATGTAAACCCCAAAGATGAAGAAGGAATGTAGCATCTTGATAATGTAGCAAGTAATCATATGACCGGAAACAAGAAATATTCCTCTGAGCTCAACAAGAAGATAAAAAGGAAAGTGAAGTTCGGAGATGGATCATGCATTGAAATAAGAAGGAAAGGATCAATCTTATTTCAAAGAAAAGTTGACGAGCAACAACTCATCACAGATATCTACTATATCCCTGAACTTAGGAGCAATATTCTGAGTCTAGGACAACCTACTGAAGCTGGCTGCGGTGTCAGAATGAAACAAGATTACTTGACTCTCCTGATCCAAGTGGAAGACTATTGGTGAAATCATACGTTCTTCCAACAAACTTTACAAAATCAATCTCAAAATTGGAAAAACAACTTGCTTTCTCGAGAAGGAGCTATGCGACATGGTCTTCAATGAGAATGCTAGTTGGAACTGGAAGGGATACGACGGAGGCGATCCAGGTATGTTTCAAATGACATGGGGGAGACGTTATTGATGAAGGTTTTGGACCATATCATATGTAAATCTTCAATATCATAATGAAGACTCCAATACGCCTGATCTTGTTCAACCTCAACACGAGGTAGAACAAAATCAAGAGGAATCTGAAGTTGTTGAAGTTGTTCAACCTCAGTTAAGAAGATCAGACAGAATCGTAAAATGTCATGATTATCTTAATGACAATGTCCTTCTAGCTGACATAGACTGTGAGCTGTTGCTCTCATCGATTAATGAAGAACCAGTGACGTATGTAGAAGCAAAAGACTATGCTGAATGGACGTTGGTGTGAATTGATGAGATAGATTCGATCACCAAGGCCAAGACGTGGACCTTAGTCGATAAACCAGCAGGAGTTAAAATGATTGGTCTTAAATTGGTTTTTTAAGATCAAGAGAAACGCAGATGGCACAATCAACAAAATTCTCCCTATGGATTTTGAAAAAATAAAAAAATCGGTTTAGTTGAATTGTTTGAAAAGGTAATTGAAAGATATAGATATGGTGATTTGGTGATGACGATTCTTATCGACTTCTATCGTTCTTCATTTGATGGTGAAATATTTATAAATGCAAACTACGGCTACTTTGAAATTCTAATTAGTCAATTGTTTAAAACAATAATCTCATTGACTACGTTATTAATTATTATCAATGGATTAATATAAATAGTTGTCATGTCTTGTGGTTCCTACTAGAGCAATAAAAGAGAGTGACAACCCTGATCAATTTTTCGATCTGAACCGTGTTTTGGATTAATATGAAGATTATTTTTTTTAATTCAACTATCTCAAATATGAAAATATCTATAGTTATTCATATGCAAAAATAGATGTGTTCTTGAATCTCCTTTAGTGTATCTTTTGTCTAATTTTTTTGTTTGTTTTTCTGGTAAAATATTAAATATTATACTTTTTTGACAGAAGATAGAAAAGATAATAAGTAGCGGAAAGAAATAACATCAACAAAAAGCTATACCTAAACAAATTGGTTACAGCCAACAACGGACAAATATTGAAGGGAAATACAAGGCAAGATGCTAGACGGTTCAACAACTAGACGAGCCCAAACCTACAAACTCTGGAATTAGTAGAGAAGACCGGTTTGTTGCCGCAAACTACCGAAATAATGGCACCCTCTGAATGCTATAGCGCCTACCGAAAAACCAAGGCGGACCAGAATAGAGAACCCAAACACGGACCACAAAGAAAGCAAATCAAATGAAACCCTTGGCAGAACGAGAAAGAGCATTCAACCAACGATGCGGTCATACGGTAATAAGAACCAGAGAACCTCTAGAATATCTCACCGGCTGTGTACACCCATTTAACCAACTCCTCCAAATGTCCCAAAGCCAAACTAGCACATAGGCCAGGGCCGCCAGGGGCCTATCTTTTGTCTTGTTTTGTTTTTCTAAATTTCATTATTAAGAATTTTTGTATATATGACTTACTAGTACAATCCTAACTTTTTTTTTTAACTTTGAACTGCATACAATCCAGTGTCAAAAAATGTCAGTTGGTACCACACGGATGTTAATTGTTAACATGCATGCTTATTATTAATTTTGCATATACGTGTCTCCGTGAATTCATTTAGAGCGTGTCATATATACATCCGAAACTTCGCCGTTGCTTCAATCTGACGTCTTGTACCTAAAGGCGTGCTTCATGCGTAACCTAAGGTTTTGCATCAGGCCCCCAAAATATATAGACGTTTTAAGACCCCAGTTTTTCAAAAATCTGGTGTAACATAGTGGTCTTAGTTAACATACTATATTATCATCCAAAATTCAAAGCCCCAAAGTTGAGTCTCCATGCTTTTATCAGAAAAAGATCAAAATTTCTAAATAGAAAAGGCATAAATATTTCAAACATGATCTATATATATATTCTTTAGTTGTACATCTTATTTCTCACATATTATACCACCATCTTTCTTCTTTGTTTTTTGTTGTGTGCTTCTATCAACAAATGTCTCTTTTTATTTAATCGTCACCATCTCTTCTTGCTTTAAAAGGTATATATATGTTTCTTCTTGTATAGAAAGCGAACTAGTTAGGAATCTAGATTATGACAATTTTGTGAAAGAGTTTATTGAAAAGGAGGGGATAAAGATTATGTTGTAGTTTTCTATTAATGTTTTTAGTTTTTCTATATGTTGTTTTAACTATACATTATATTTGGGGGAAACTGCCAAAAAAGAACAACAAACTAGGTTGTTGTTCTTTTGGTATAAAACTATTTTTGTCCTTTTTTATTTTTACTTTTGTATTTCTGAAAACTAATGAAATAAATAATTTTGTAAATCAAAAAAATTATTAAAAATATAAACAATTAATAAAACACCATACACACAAGCTGGTAATATTTTTTGTTCAAAAACTTGATAAATAAATTTTTTAAAATACATTCTACTAAAAGTAGAATGCGTATTCTACGAAAATGGTATAGTAGAAAATGGTTTCTAAAATAAACACGTTCATCTACTTCTTTTAGAACGTCCATTCTACTATTTACTAAATCTCTAAATAAGAGAAATGTGCATTCTACTAGTCGTAAAGATATCCATTTTCCTTTTGAATTCATCTTCTACTTTTATAAAGTATTCTAAATTACGGGGAATGTGTTTTTTATAATGTACTCTTACGTCTACTCAAAGTAGAAAGTGTATTCATGATTTTTATATTTCTTCTAAACTTTTAGAAGGCGCCTTCTGCCGATAAAAATATCTGATTTTTGCAAAATTAATTAAATTTTCAGTTAAAGAAATATTCTAAATTTTTTCAGGTATTTATCAAGTTTTGAACAAAAACAAAATTACCAGCTTGTGTATATGGATGTTTTATTAATTGTTTATATTAGGTTTCAGAAATATAAAGGGTAAAAAGGAAAAAAAAATAGACAAAAAAATTGTTTTATACCAGATAGACAACAACCTTATTTTTTGTTATCTTTTGGCAATTTTCCCAAGAAAATTTACTAGAACAAAAAGAATAAGGAAAGAACGAAAATATCCTTAAATAACGTTTTTTCTTGTCATAAATTCATTAACTTATATGTTTGTTAACTATGAGCCAATGTTTTTAAAACCGCACTGATCGATGGTTGAACAAGGTTCCATCATAAATCAGTCATGTAGTCGAATAAGAAAAAAGAGATCTTATTTTGTTAAGATTAAATAGGAATTTTTTTTTTAAAAAAAATCTCTGTTATTTAGGATTTTAGGAGAAAAAAATATTTTCACATCAGGTTTTTTATTAACACATTCACAACCTAATTTCTTAAATTGACACATGTCATAATCATTTCGGATAAAATATTAGAAGTTTTTTTTCTTTATAATTTTTTAACACAAATTATTTATTAAAAAGTAATGTTAGTTAATTATAAGAACAATAAGATTACTTTTACAGATTTATTTTATTTAGACTTTTAAAAAACGAAAATACTTATATTATAGTTAGTTTTCTTTAAAAGTTTTATAAAACTAACTTATTTTTTATAAACAAATTCTGTTGAATTATTTATATTTTTTTGTCTTATACTTACAAATACATATTCATCATATTCATACATATTCATGTACGACAACAACATCATAATTAAAAAAATATATTTGGACATTTCCGATGGTGCTATATAATTTCCTCTATATTTCACCATAAAATAGAGTAACTCTATTATAGAGTTGAATTTTCTCCAATGGTTTACTATATTCTATAGCATAGTGAAATATAGAGGAATATTGCTTTTTCACTCTAAAAATAGATTAAAGTGATGACATTCCTGAGTATTTACATGAAAAATAATACATGAGTATTTTCATTTAATTTCTTGATACATCTCAGTTTTTATTATCCTTATTACATCTTACGATGCTAAGATCATCTCTAATGGTACTCTATAATTTCCTCTAAAATTAAGTGACTCTAATTCGCTTCAATGATTTACTCTTTAATAGAGTTAATCTCTTATAGAGTGAAATATAGAGGAATGTCATCACTTTAGTCTATTTTAGAGTGAAAAAGCAATATTCCTCTATATTTCACTCTAAACTAGAGTAACTCTATTGTAAAGTTGGATTTGCTCCAATGGTATATTCTATAATAGAGTTACTCTATAGTACAGTGAATTATAGAGGAATGTTGATTTTTCATTCTAAAATAGAGTAAAGTGATGACATTCCTCTATATTTCACTCTATAATAGAATAACTATATTATAGAGTAAATTATTAAAGCGAACTAGAGTCACTTTATTTTAGAGTAAAATATAGAAGAAACTAAAGAATACCAATAGAGACGATCTTAGCATCATAAGATGTAATAAGGATAATAAAAAATGAGTTGTATCAAGAAATTAAAATTAAATACTCAGGTATTATTTTTCATGTAAATACTATTGTATTTTGTAAAAATAATATGTGTAAGCTTAAACCTAAATATAGATGTGAAATATTAATTTTCATTTTCTAAAATCCTAAAGAAAATTAATAGAATATTTGATAGTAGTTTTCTTTAAGAAATCCTAAGCAAAAATAGAATTGTATCATATGTTTTAAGTCATAAACAAAAGAAAATTGTAAAAAAGTTATTTGGTAATATTTTTTTTAAAAATGAATTTGATGATGAACACGATATTAAAATTTATTTAATTAAAAATGAATTGTAAGAATGGTAGTGACACAAATTGTAAAAATATTATTTCTACACAGTATACAATAGTTAAAGATTCTATGATAATAATTTTCATTTTCTAAAATCCAAAATAAAAAATGTAAAACAGTAATCGATAGTATTTTTTCTTTTATATCTAAATCTCTTTTAAATCCTAAAAAAAGAATTTTATCATATTTTTGACTCGTATCACAATTTTTAAAAAATACTTTCAAATAGATTTTTATAATTATTTTCTGTTTAGAGTTTGTCTAAATAGGAAAATTACTACCAAATATTTTTAATAATATATAATGTAAAATACTATATAACAGTAATTTTCCTTTTCTAAAATCCTACAAAGACATTTAAAGACTATTTTTGTAATAATAATTTTCTTTTTTAAATCTCTCTTAAATATTAAACTAATGAGAATTACATCATATTTTAACATATGTCACAATCTTAAAAATTTATTAACACTTGTCGCAATCATGTTAATTAGCAATTTTGGAGAACGAAACTTTATATAAAAAGATTTCATCCGGTCTAGTGTTATAAATAAGCTGATTTGGTTCTCATTAACCCAGGTTTGGTCCTTGACTTGAGCCTTTTCAGTCTTTTCACCTATTTAGCTCTGGTATTTCATAACTCCCGACCCTTGCTGGTTTTGCAATAAACAAAATCTATCTAAAATTTGATAAGAGTTGTCGTGTTATTGTAAAAGGAATTACGAATCTACTAGGGTCGGTCCGCCCTTCGGGCGGAATGTCAAAATCGAACAAATTTTGGAATGGTTATTGTTTGTTTAAGTTAAATTTGTATATATTAGTTAGGTTTTAACATGTTTTAGTAAATTTCATAGAAAATATAGTAATGATGTTGCCATAAATCCGAGGTTTTGATAAATATATAATAAGAGTTTTATATCCAGAAAAGATTTATAATATTTTAAAAATCAGATCGGATATAGCAAAAGAACTTGTCCCCTTCAATGCTTTCGGTGTGTCTTCTTTCACTGAGAGAAATGAGGCGACCAAATTCATTGCAAACACGACCGTTAGTAAATGCAATCAGATTTGTCTATTGTGTTAAGTGTTCAGAAAATATAAAGATAGTTCTATTGTAAATATTAAAAAACAATATAATAATAGATTTGTATTTATATAAAATGTATATATATAAAATTAATAATTTTTAATTTTTAATGGGACCATGTATTTACATAGAATTTTCTTAAAATAATACTATCTTATAATTTTATAGATTTGTGTCAAATTTTGAACCAATCCAATTTGAAACGGGCGAAATTTATTAATTTATAGAGACTATTAATTTATAGAGGTTCTACTGTATTGCATAATCATTTCAAACCAACTTATCTATGTTGGAATATAATAATTTTACAATATTTACATAAAATATTAAAATGATGTGATATACATACAAATGTTATATATTATTGTTTTTTAGAAAAAAGTATTCTATATTATTTAACTTATTAATTATATTATTTGCTATAAATTATTTAAACAAATTATAATTAAAATGATATTTGAATTTAATATATATGACTGATTATAAAATATTTAGACTATTAACTTTATTAGTACCAAAAATATTAAAATTATTACCTACTACGAAATTACTTTGTTTTTTTATTTAAACGGTTACAAATGAGTTGAACTAAAAATGTCACTGATTATTAAAATGTTTGTATTATGTGTTTTGTTGTATTAAAATATATGATTTAAATAATTAGTAAATAAGAAATATGCTAAACTAAAAAAAAAATAAAGATGGTGTTTTAATTCGTGGTGCTTTACTTGATTATGTGGTCAAATGAAAAGAAAGAAAACGCAACTATATACAATAAATACAAAGAATTATGAAAAGAGAAAACGAAGAATCAGATGTATTAATTTTGAAAGAACCCAAAGTTTTTTTTTCTTTTTTAAAAAAAAACCCAACATTTACAATTGCTAGATAAGATCTTACATTCGAGAAATTATACCTCTCTAACAAATACATGAAAATTATGTATATAATTTCCTAAAAAGGTGGTAAGGAGCTTTTTCGGCCACAAGGGGTCCTATTTCTCCTACATCTAACCATGGTCCATTACATTTCTTGGAACTTGTGAGTTGGTTTGACTGCTCTTCCTACTCGAGTCCTATGAGAAGGAGCATTCATCTCAAAGCTCAAACTCGAGTCTGAGACATCAAAACTACTACCAAAAAGATTCCTTTTAACTTCACTAACCAATAAACCTGAGAGAGAAGTAAAGGCGGCAGCCAAATTAGTATCAGGCTCAAACATGTGAGTTGTGTTTGCGATTTGAACAAATATGGACTTACAGCCACACAAATCCAAGCTAAACCCCTTAGTCTTCACCATTGTGTATAGACGATGGTCTAATAGAATAGTGGAGCTTCCTGGATCACTGATAAAAGAAAGAACCATCAATATCATAAAGAAAGAACAATTGTTGTGGTTATCAACATTGATTACTTAGCTGTTCGTGTCAAATTGCTTCAATCATCCACTGTTATGATTTGCTTGTCTAACACCTAATAAAAACAACAACAAATATTAAGATCATGATCTTGTTAACCAAAAAATAAAACAAAACGTAGCTATTAGATAACTGAGACATCTACTATGAAATCATGATGCATCATTCAAATAACGGTATCTAATTGCTACCAATAAAATGTTTATAACTATAAGAAACTCATAAAAACCAGTGCATGAGAACAATACCCTAAAAAGTCAAATAATTAGCCCTTCTCTTCAGGTTAGAAACAGAGCATAACAGAGGAAAAAAAAGAGCATTTTTGGAGGTTGTATAGTACCAGATCATCTTCTTCAGGTCAAACACTTTTCACAAACCCTTCTCTGAGTCTTTTGTTCTCTTCTTCAAGCAACCCACAACGTTCTTGGATGAAACTCAGGTCGGATCTTATGGATTTAAGCTCTCTTGCAAGCGAGTTTGCCTTCGCCGCCATTGATATCGCAATCTGCAACAACAACAAAATTAGATCTGTGTATAAAAGAAGTAACAAAACAGAGACTTTAAAGAATCGAGACTTTACGTTCTTAGCTCCTTTCATGATCTTCCTCTCTTTTGGTCTCTTTTCATCTTCATCTGATGAATCTTCTTTAAGCTCAGCATCAGAATCATGCTTCCTCTTCTTCCCTTTAGTCTCTTCTTCTTCTTGGCGTTGTATCTAGTCAGCTTTGAGATTAAACGGGAGTATCTCAGATAATGTAGGTGGCTTAGCTAGAAAAATATATCACAACAATCAAGAGCTTAAAAATACTCAGAAAAAATCTTTACATACAAACCGAATTACTTCTAATAAACCGATTTGCATAAAGAACACGTAAAAAGGGATTTAAAAAAAAATACACAATCATTACTACTTAATTTGCCTCCCATCGATCTCAATGCTATATAACATGTTCAGATTCACAGAAAACACTATCAACGCTAATGATCAAAATAAATCCACCAGAAAATAAACAGCATGCGGGATCATAATATCTCGAAACATCTATTACATAAGACACAGAGCAACGAATGAGAGAATTAGGTCTAGCGGATGGGGATTAAAGACAATTTAAGATGATTAAAAACAAAATTCGTTACAGGATCTAGACAGTCGCTGTGCCGATAGAAGATGAACCAAGAAGCATCTGTTTAGGGTTCTTCCCGTAGGATACTGTGTCGAGGGCCTCAAGTCGAAGAAAATTAGATAAGCGTGATGAAGCCCAAGCGAAACCCATTCCGACAGAACAAAACTTAAGTGATACGGTGCGTATCTGATGTGTCCGCGCGAGATGCTTCCTATTTGTGACGTGGCGTCTGACGTGTCAGCAGGAGAGAACCAACTCTTTTTTATAGTAATAGATTTGATAGTGGGAATACTAAGAAAATTAGTTATCCCCTATATATATATATATATATATATATATTAATTTTAAAGCATTGGAACATTTGTTTAGCCACGTGTAATCACTAAAATGATTCTTAGAATCCTTTAGAAAATAGATTGGTCCATCCTAATATATATTATATTTTTATTAAACTAATTATTAAATTGATTATTAATATATAAAAGAACATTCTCAATTATTTCTTTAAAAAAATTATGAAATTACCTAATATGATTGACATATATATGACAATTAATGATTATGAATAATACAGATTTGATAACAACTTTTGTATTATCTCTCACTTTCTAAATTTATATTATTAAAAGAAATTAAACAATCAAATCAAATATTAAATAAAATTTAGATTTTTTCTAATATGTTATATTTTGAATTTTTTAAATAATTATAAATTACTAAAAAATATTAAAAATCCCACTTTAAAAATTTTGTGATCAATGAATGAATCCTTTTTGTTATAACAAAATACAAATGATCACAAAATTGTATGAACATGAATTCTCAGTTAATATATATTCATATATTAATATTGTTTAAATTAAAATATGCACAATATAAAAAATACATAAATATATTAATTTTAAAATTTGCATTGAAAAACTATCACATCGAAAAATTTGAGATTAATGGTTTAAATTTTTTGTTACAACAAATATACAAATGTTAATAAAACCATATAATGATAAATACTTACATTTAAATATATTATACATCTATCTCAATATCATTCAAATTTAGTTATATACCATATAAAATAAATAAAATAATTATTTTGATTTACTTGCCATAAAAATATTGTAAATAAGCAAGAGGTATTTTTTTATTTATGTGATTATTCTAATCCAATATATATTAATTAAAAAACAATTGATTACTTTAGCAAATGTAAAATATTATTATTTAATATTTTTCAAAAATCTTACAAGAGATCGATACATCAAATATTTATTTAGAAGTTATTGAAATCACCTAACGAGAACATGGATTGCACAATAAATTTGCTTTCATAACCTTAACATATTTTCTCTTCGTCACAACACTGACAAAGAATAATTTGGAATTTGACAATCTGAAATAGTAATATTTTTTAGTCCAGTCCATCATTTTCCTTAAATGGGCCTAGAATAATTTTTAATGATTAACTAAATGGATCACGTACATAGTAAAATATGGTTTTGGTTTAAAAATTGTTGCATACCCAAAATAAATATGAACCATCATCACATTCATTTAAAATGTTGTTACAATAAAAAAAATATAGGGTTGGGCAAAATCTGAATCCAAAAAACCGAACCAAATCCAATCTGAAAAGTAGTACTAAACTTTAACCAAAATTGGTTAGATATTTGAATGTGTTCAATATTTTGGTATTTAGAGAACCTGAACCGAAACCGATCCGAACCGAAATATCTCAAGTGTCCAAGTATATTAGAACTAGATTTTTATACTTAAATATATTAATTATTTTTAAATTTAATATCTAAAACCATATACAAAATATATAAGATATTTTTAAGCTGTCTAAAATACTTGGAAATATATAAAAATAAAATACATGTTTAAAATAGCTAAGTATCAAAAATACTAAAAATTTCTATTGATTTTCTACCCAAATATTTAATCTAAAACAATTTTTATGTTAAGTTTAAGTATTTTGGCATATATTATTAAAATTTATATGTTATATATTATTTTTATTTTTAGATTTTTAGAAATTAAAAGTATATATGAACTCTAATTGTTTTAAAAAAATTAAATGGGTTATGAGAACCCAAACCGAACCCACAAAATATCTGAACTGAGCTGAATCCGCAAAGATCTGAACTGAACATTACCAAACCGAACAAATGATACTTGAATGCCATCTTCAATCAAATGTAAAAAAAATATCAATAATAAAATTAATATTGTTTATAATATTTAAATACATCATAGTTAAAAAAAACTCATTCCGCAAGAGGCGCAGGTTATCATCTAGTTTTATCTTAAATTTGAAATAGTATCATCATTGTATTGTAATTGTGTCACTAAAGATAATTATTCTCTTTATTTCTAAAGATGATGTCAAGTTAGGAAATAGACGAATTGAAATAAGAGTTATTCTTGGGTTCACCCCCTAGGGTGAACCTTTAGATTCACCAACCAATAGAAACTTGTCATTTTAGATTTAGTATCTTTTAATTAAGGAAACAAATAATTTGTCAAATTATATTATTTTTTCAAAATAAAATTTAAAAATAAATAAAAATAGTATATAAAAATGAATTAAAAAAATTAATGTTGTCAACAAAACACTAAACCCTAAACTCTAATACTAAACCATAAACTCTAATCATAAACCCTAAACCCTTGGGTAAACCATAAACCCTTGGAAAAAACACTAAACATGTTGTCAACAAAACACTAAACCCTAAACTCTAATCCTAAACCCTAAACCCTTGGGTAAACTCTAAACCCTTGGGTAAACCCTAATCTTTGGAAAAACACTAAACATTTGCATAAATTCTAAACTATAAATCTTAAACACTAAACTCCAAATCTTATAAATAAATATTTTTTAAAATAATTTTTATTGAGAACTATTGTTATTTTTATTTATTTAAACTTTTTATTTATTTTAAAAGCATAATATAATTTGGCAAGTTATTTTTGTTTCCTTAATTAAAAAATATTAGATTTAAAATAACAACTTTCTATTGGTTGGTGAACCTAAAAGTTCACCTTAGGGGGTGAACCCAAGAAAAAGTCTTGAAATAATATCATCATTGTATTGTAATTGTGTCCAAAAACAAATTGAAACGTAGGAAATAAAGACGATGTCAAGTTAGGAAATAGACGAATTGAAAGACGATATAGTGAAAAACGGTTTCGAAAATTTGACTGTGTAGTCGAGATAAATTTGTTATTTTTAACTCTTTATATTAGTTCTGTAAATGCGGCATATCTTATACGAATAGAAGTTTCATGATAAAACCACGATAGGCAGTCATGCAGCACTCGTGAAATATCCCTACAAACTACAAAATTAGGAAACATTCTTGACTAAAATCTTACGTTAAGGGATTTTCTCTGTTAGTTTCTTTGATGTGAAAGTATAGAATGAATGCTGTTACAAAAAAAAAGGTATAGAATGTATGAGGATGGGAAGAGTTATTTAAAGAGGAGAAGAGAAGCTGATTCCCGAAACTGTTGCAGCACGTGCAAATGTCTTTCCGAAAATTTCAGGAGTGGAACACTGGTTCGAAAATAGACCAGAAGTTTTTTACTTTTTTTATCAAGAAAATAGACCAGAAATTGTAACTAATTTGGTTAAAGAAAAAAGCCAACATCAAGCGATGACAGCGGCGCGTTAAAGGGGATGACATACTCTCCTGCTCCAGCCTTTCAGTAATGATATGAATGTGAACCTATTTGTACTACACACATTTGCTCCGCATACCTGATGTGGGATGTTTTGACTCTCATTGATTCCAAAGGCTTTTCATGTCCTACATTATTCACAGTCATAATTATTTTGAAGCCCATTTAACTAAAATAATAGACCCAAGAATAACTCGATTTAAACCAGTTTGATAAAAACCTATTAAACAATATGTTTTGTAATCATATATAAAAAGAATTAGATTTTGATCCTCACTTCGAAAACGCATGTTTTTCTTCGAATTGTAAATAAAATTTGCGAATTAGTATTTTGGAATTGGTGTACTTATTATGTTACAAAGTCATTTTATCGAAGAAGAACATCTGTTTAAAACTATATAATTTATTAATTAGTTTATAAAAGATTTTGTATGTGCACTCTTATATAACTCTTTTTAAATCTGACCATTTTACTGGACCCGAAAAACCTAACGAAAACCAACCCATAAATATATGTGTGGTTTGGATTCGGGACCATGGCAAAGGACATATTTGATTATTTTTTGACTCGTGGTTTCTGTTTGATTCCCGGTCCTAGCCAAGACCCGATCGGTATCCAGAGTATGTTAATAATAGGTGTATTTGGTATTTCAAATATGTTTTTGGTATTTCAAATGTGTTTTCGATATTATGAATACATTTTTAAGTTTCAGATTCAGGTTTCCAATTATAGTTTCGAATTTCGGGTAAAATTTTAATTTGTTTTTAAAAAAAGTTGGGTATTAGGAAATTTTTTTGGTATTTTCGGTTCACCAGATCAAATTTATGGTAAACTTTTGGGTTATTTTGAGTATTTGAATATTTTCAGGTATTTGTTTATGTTTTTGTGTATTTTTGTCTTTCAATATTTTTGGTTTTCGGATATTACGAGTCCTAAAATACCCAACCAATTCAGACCCATTACGTATCCAAAATTATAAGTTTGTTTACAGGTATTTGAATTATGGAGTCCGGACAGAAAGGAACTAACCGAATCCGTACCAGAAAATTTTAAATACCTAATTATGTCCAAATGCTTAGAATTCAGAAAATATAGATCCGAAAAATCGGTTTGTACCCGACCAGAAGACCCGATGTCCAGACCGAGTCTCTCACATTATATTTTGTGTTCAATTTATAAGAGTTACATTTATTGAATTCGTGAAACTTAATATTTACTTAGTAGATTTTGGCTAATTTAATAGTACACATTTTAAGGTGTTTTTAATATTTTGAAATATTGAAAACTAAGCTGTAGGAAATACATATATTGGTGAAATATGTTAAATATATTGTTAAATATTAGCTAATATTTGTACACAAGATCGCAATATTTTTGGAGTGGGCAACATTCCTTCTAGAAAATTAATAAAGACCATTTGTATATCGTGATGTACCAATTAAACCACAGGCACCGGTTTAAAAAGCAATTTTCTCCAGCTAAATTATCTAATTCCGTTGATAACAAATATCTTATATGCTATAATAGATGATGGTTTTGTAAAAAAGAAAAAGAAGCTCGTTTATGATTGAATCTCAGAGGCATTCTTATCATTAAAGGGGTTCTTCCTCTGAGAGAAGAGAAGCTGGGTTCCTCCTTCTCCGCTGAGAGGGGATAAGCTGGGTTCCTCCTCACGTTCATAAACTCCCTAATAGCATAATACCGGTTTAGTTAACATAATACATGTTTTCATGAAAATTGAACTCTCAGGAAATTATATTTGATTAAAATAAATAAAGTAATATTGTATTTATAAATAGTTTTATATAACACAGACTATATTTCGAGACTGTGGCTTTATTTTCAGCACTAAAAAATAACAATCCATTATAATTAATTAATTTTAAATGAAATAGCAGAATATCTAAATAAAAAAGAAATACAATGACAAATGTGTAAATAAAAAAAATATTTATTTTGCTATCCGTGTTTCCAAATAATTCTCATTTAATCTACTATCTAAGTTTCCAACTTGTACTAAAAGTTCTTTCAGTTTTAATAATATAGATATGAACCGAAGTCTAACAAATGAACCTGTGTTCAAGATACGAAGTGAGAAATATCAAATATATATGAAACATAAAATAGCCACACTCTATGTCAATTATTAAAAGCCCGCAAAAAAAAAACATATTTCCCCCAACATATAAAACAAAAATGGCCTGTAGTCTGCATCTACACACATGTGATATGTCAAATTGAGACATTATTATCTTCTGGTAAAGCAGTTGTTCTGGCCACTTCTGACAATTCCAAAACAATATAATACATCTGAAGTAATTCTTATATTGTATTTGACTGATATACCAAATACATATAAATCAGTTGTTAATGATATAGTGTCCGTATTTCATTCAACTCATCACCCATATTCAAACATGTATGATCATGCAAGTTGTTGGAATAAAAAATGTTACTTGGCTCATAAACATCAGAATTCCCTACCTAACCAATTATTATTAATATGGTGTTGGAGGACTAATATGAGTGAAACTGCAAATATGCATGTTACAAGATTCTCAAAGGAAAAAGGTATATCATAATTAGCTCATGAAAAAAATTTGAGCTCATTGTCCTTTTCACTTTTACTTTGAAAAATATTTGTGCTTCTTCACAGTTTCCAAAACTAAGATAATTCATATTTTTTGTGACAAAAAAAAAAAAAGATAATTCATATTTTTAGGAGAGGACGTATATTCAATCTAAACTTGATATATTTTTATTCAATATATATCCAAACATAAATTTTGTATTTTTATAAAAAATTAGTGTTATTTAATTAATGATTTGAAAATATACTACTAAATATCTTATTATTGAAAAAAATTAACTGTCCTTTTAAGAGATTACAATATATCCCGATAGAGTTTCTTAGTTTAAAACTCATTTCTATATGTGAAATTTGATCTTTGTATTTTAGTTAGGAAGTTACATATCCAACCATATCCAACCATATATAAATCATGCAAATTTGTTAGGATCACTATTTAATTTTTTTTAATGATAACAAAATTATAATTAGGGCAATTCTTCAAATAGATTATTTTCAAGTTTTTGTCATAAAAAAAGTTATAAGGAGGAAAATGACCAAAATGTTTCATTTAATAGGAGAAAAAACTTGTATACCCTAGATATATAAATACAAATAAATAAATAAAAAGTAAATAAAAATAATAAATTTTTTTTTATAGTTTCAGATTATAGGTTTTCAAATTATAACTTTTTATATTTTTTGAATTTTGTTTTCAACTTTTCTTTCGAAATTTGAAAATACTTTTTGAAACTATTTTTAAGATTTTCAAAACTTTAATATTTATTTTTATTTTATAAAATTTTAAACCTTAATCTCAAATTTCCACCCCTTAACTATAAACCCTAAGGTATAAATTAGTTAACACAATAGGTAAAAGTGTGTATTTACTTTTTTATGAAACATTTTGATCATCTTGATCTTTATAGTCTATATTTGTGATAACAAACTTTTTTAGTGCTACCCTATGGTATTTCTCTATAATTATCCTTCAAAACACTAATCTAATAACATTACACTTATAATATAGTAAAATTTTCATTCAGATAGCATACAGTATATTAGTTAAACTACCAATTTACATTGAAAAGTATAATATAGATTTTTTCAAAACCATAGTTGTTTACTAGGATTATGTAGTCTAGATATTTTCTTATTATGTTATTTTATATATTTGATTCTATATCTTGGATCCTATTTTTTCAAAAAAAAAGCTGCTAATTAATGACTGACAGACAAATAAAATGATAGTGTATTTATTTGATTTAGTATGTGATAACTGAATTTGTAAGGATATATTCAAAATATTTATTAATAGATGTTTTCTGAAATATTAATAATAGTTATATGAATCTACTCTATTTATACTCCTAATTATTTCCTGTAAAATTCTCATACTAAAACATTTGGTATGATTTCGTATTAATAAGGAATTAGTCAATTAAGTATAGGCTTATAAATACACAATCTTTAGAGATCATTATTATTTAGCTCACAAATTGATAAAATAACACTAACGAGTATTTCTATTCACTTAGTTTCTCTCTAGTTTTCTAAATTTGATCTTCTTTTGACTGATCTAATTTACAAAAAGATATATAATACTGGAGTAAAATAAAAATATAAAAAAGTGAAGCTATTTGTAAGATATTAAAAGCTATAAAAATAAACAAATTATGTTTTGAAATATTTGAAAAACATATTTAAAATATATATACGTGTGTGTGTGTGTGTGTGTGTGTGTGTGTTAGTATTTATTTTTTTAGTATATAGTGTAGTGACAAAAAAAGTATATATAGTGTATTTTTGTTTCTCTGCCCTTAGGGGAGTCTTTACTAAAAGATAAAAGCATCACAAGAATATGGTATAAGGCTATAAGCTAAAGCTACTTTGCAACTTTTTCCCGTTACAAAAAAAAACAGAATATTTGTGCTTTACTTATCATGTAGCATTATAAAACCGGAAAAGAGATTTTTTTTCAAAAATATGTGTGATTGGTGGTACATATAAATGAGAGACGAGATACTTCTCCCACCAGGATATTTTTCTTTAAATTGTACAACCAAATTATATTTTCGTTGTCCAACGGGTTTGATCGATGGACTTTTTGTTTTAGGTGAGTTGTCCCAATTAACATGTCTTCATTTACATTTAAAAGTCTTAGGAATTTAGCATATGTATAATTATTTATAGGTAATATAGTCTAAAATCAAGTTACAAAAAAATATAATTTAAAATCATGGGAGCTTGTTTGTAATTTTTTACTTAAAATCAAAATATAATGGAAATAGTTTATACTCGAGTGATAGAAGCTTGTTACATTTGTAGTTGTATCCACCTGTTGGATTTGAGAATCTAACTCTAGACAAAAATGTATCCTCCTTAATCATTTATACTTTAATTTTATTTTTTATACTTTTCTCTCGATCATCGGACGATGCAGTTTCCTATGGTTTTTTGTATCAGTTGTCGAAATATTATTTGAGGTATTAAATGAGTGTCATATGAAGGTGGAGCTATATGGGATTTCATGTTTTATAATTATGTAGGTTTGCTGGGTTTGGATAAAGAAATAATATATGTTATTAAAGATTATGGACATTTCACATAAAGTAAAAAGAGTTTGCTTGAAGAATAAGTTAAAGGAAAGTTGGTTAATGTGGAAAAACAGTTTCAAAAAAAAAAAGTTGCTTAATGTGTATTTGAAAATCCTGAAAACCAAGTTTTGGTCTACTATATATGGAACATACATCGGACTTAGTTTGTTTGGCGTTGGTGTTAACGATGTTTGTGAAAGAGTTGGCCATTGTTTGGAGCTTGTGGTAAGCGTGTTGTGTGTTGAATTGTCATACTCGTGTGTGTCACTGATGTGCATTGGGTACTGATGTACTTGGTGAAGTATTTCTAGAAATATGGAAAATGGAAACTTCGAATCATGGAAAATTTATTCCATGATTTTGGTAAAATCTGAACTCTAGTCGGAGTTTGCTCAAGGTAAATTTACTTCAAAGAGTCCATATAATAGAAGAGAGTGAAAATTCAAAAGGAATGTGCTAGTTTTACGTGTTTGCGAATTGGTGCGTAATTTTTTTCTTGTTCTTGTGGATTCGCAATCTGGACGAGGTCAAGATAATGTAAGAAATTTCGTGAACAAAATTTATGTGCCTTTTACTTTTTCTATTTTATTTTTTTCGTCATCGCACTTACATTATCTACAAATGAAAAACTTTGTTGATTTTGTTTTTAAATTAATATTTTTCTAGATATCAAATTTGAGTATAAATGATATGAATAAAATTAAGCCTTTGGTCAAAAGAAAAGAATGGATGAAATATTTGGAAAAGCTGGTATGATATATTTTGATTCCAAATTATAACTGAGAATGTTTTCTTAAGAATGAATAATTAAAATGGAGAAAAATAAAACTAAAGACAAAAACATTTTAATTGAAAAGAAGAGTTAGAGCTAACTCATAAAATGATATAGATGTCCAAAAATGATATAGATGTATAGATGAAGTGGGTAGACAAATTTTTATATATACTTTTTAACTTTTTTGTGAAAGATATATACTTTTTAACTTGTCTAAATAAGTTGTTCAGATTTCTGTTAGCAATTATCATTAGCTTTTTTACAGTTATACTCATAATTTGTTTCTATATTACTTTTATTTTCTATCTTTTCCATTTTTAACGTTTTAAAAAGCATAAACTGTAATTATTTTATGTGAGATGTGTAACATCAAGTTTGTCCTCAATAAAAAACTTAGACGAAGCAATAAAATGCTAGAATGATTTTATGTGAGACAATATGTGAATGTCATCCATCGACTGAGAGTTAATTATGTATAAGATTAGAAAATGCTTAAAATGATTGTAGCAGCTCTAAGAAATTTGAAAATAGGGCTCATATTTTATGATTTGAAGCTATAAAAAATCAAAAATATTCATTATCAATGATCAAGGTAAACACTAATTTAAACAAAAAACATGTGAAAGCTTACAAAAACTATGAATTTTCAAAATAAAGTTTAATACTTATAATACTGAAAACATATTTCTATTTTTTGTCAATATATACATTTATATTTTTACCATCTTAACATTATAAACTAATTAACCGGGCTTCGTAGCCTGGTGGTAATGGAACCTCGGCTGAGGTGCCCGCCACCCAGCTTCGAAACCCGGCCACAGCGATTTAACATCCTTACTGCTGGGGCGCTGGACCCCTTCGGGGGATATTTGGGAAAGTGGCTGCCCAGACACCAGAGATATCAAAAAAAAAAAAAAAACATTATAAACTAATTATAGTATTATCAATCGAATTTAACTACCTAAATGATGAACAGTTTTTAGAACAACAACTCTAAGACATCTTTTCGCAACATATTTATATTATTAGAGACACTTCTTGTTATGACTAAAAAGTATTTGGTATAAGTTTCGAAAACGGTATGAAATTTTCAAAAAAAAAATAATTTATGGCCTTTCCTAGGCTTACTCAAAAACGTGATTAACAAACAGTATACAGCCATCTAACGTTGCTAATACATATAAATTTCTGTTAGCTCAGATGGAAAACACAAACAAGTTGTTTATCGGTTAAAAAGGTAAAGCGTATGTTATTCCAGCAAGTTAAAAAACAAAACTTAAAAAGGCTAGTTTAGCAAATTGGTTCTCTATACAACGTATAGTTGTGTCACGAAATGTACATATGGGGCGAGCAGTAGTGGTCAAGCTAGTCAAAGGAAAAGCAATGAGAAAGTAGGAATTAATAAAATAGAAGCCTATTGGTTTTGTAGGCTCAGTTAGTGTCTGACCCTTCTAAGTCATGAACCCTAACTCCCTACCTATATCTCTCTCCACCAATTACATCTTCCTCCTTTTCTTGCATACATGAAGAATCAAATAAATCTTAAAATGACTACCAAATTACGAAGTCTTAAACATTTTCTTTGAGAAAAGGTTTTCGAAAAATAATAAGAACTTAAAGACATACAATGACAAAGATGTCGGGTAGATTTAAGCCAATCATGATTCATCCATCTAGAAACAAAAATTAATTTTTAATAGTTACAACTACTTGTTACAACAACAAAAAAAGAAGTCGGTGTTCTCAAAAGAAAAAAGGAAAGGTTTATTAGCAAGACAGTAAAATTTAAAATAGTAACATAATCTACATCGGTATGGTTTTTAAATTAAAAACAAATATGATATTGAACAAACAGCAATTCTCAACATCATAAAAATGTTCTCCTTTGACCTCCAATAAGACGAATTTCGAAAATCTTATTAATCAATACATGTCTCCAATTACCTAAGCAAGAAAAACAAAAAATATATAATGTCCATCTTTTTATAAGATATAGATGCCAATATATATTTTGTAACTAGATGCCAATATTATCTTCCATTAAAGCACACAATCGAGAAAAAGAAAGAGATGGGGTTGCTATCAAACAACAAAGCAACGCCCACGTGAAGGGATAACCAAATAGGCCTTAGACTTGGTCCCTTTCGTTTTCTCCTCCCACTTTTCTTCATGTAGCTATCACCACATTTTCATTACCGTTAATCACTATCGCTCCCACAACCTTCTCCTTAACCTTATTCCATCCACACCACACCACACCAATTAAGCCTTTTATTTTAAAATTTTTAATAGAAGATTCTTCTTTACTTTTTGGTTTAAATAAAGGGTTTGTAGTATGATTAGCTACCCAAATAAGATATAGGAGTATGATATAATAATACTAACAAGACAAGCACAATTTCGACGTCAAGTTGTAAAAGTCAGGAAATTAAATTCGATATTGTGAGCATTTAATTAATGTTGCAACTTATTTCAACTCTGATTCAAAGATTGACCTACCGAACCAAGTCTTGAGTTTGTAGCAGAGAAAAACAAAGTCTATTGTGTCTGAATGCCCAAACTAAGCTATTAAGGCTATTTCTTTTGAAGCTTCTAACGTGAACTAACAATTAGATAATAAATAATTAAAGATATAGTTACTCGTTAATTGCTTTCAGTAAGCTTTCATTTCTATAAATTTGTGTCTTATATTCTAAGGGGATTACTTAAAACGAATATGTGTATTAATTCCACACAAATAATTATTAGGATGAGATTGATTTTTTTCCTACACGTTTACCAAAAGTATTCATTTTCACAATCGCTTTTTGTCCTTCTTCCTCAACCTATCTACCTTTATAGCACAAGCACACACACACTAATGAACCAACAGGCTTGATTGAAGAAGGGGAAAAACTGTGTACAGATTACCTATCTCTCTCTTCAATCTAATGTTTCCTTCTATAGACACCAATGGCTATGACCTCTTTGATCCCTTCAGTCTCCATGAAGCAACCATGCTTCCTTCTTTCACTACTCACATCCAAAGCCCTAGTTCTCACCATCATTACCCTTTGCCTTCTTTTCCTTTCTCTTCAGATTTTCTTGATGAATCTGTCTTGATAAGCAAATTCTTGTTACAGCAGCAAGATGATGTTGATTCTCCGAGAAAATTCTGCAAGGAGCTTGAGCAAGAAAAAAATAATGAGTGGGTTGATGGAACCACCTCAGAAAAGGTTTCACCAAGAAGAACTGGAAAGAAAAGGGACAGGCATAGTAAGATCTGCACCGCTCAAGGTCCTAGAGACAGGAGGATGAGACTGTCTCTCCAGATTGCTCGCAAATTCTTTGATCTTCAAGACATGTTGGGTTTCGATAAGCCGAGCAAGACCATCGAATGGCTTATCTCCAAATCAAAGGCTTCCATCAAACAAGTGAAAGAAAGTGCAGCTGCATCAGAAGGAGGAGGAGGAGGAGGAAAACATGAACATCTTCAGGTTAGTGAAAATGCAAATGACGAGACACTGAAAGTCTCAAAGAGAAAAACAAAGAGGGTGGATGACTCTTGTAAGAAGAAAGAGTCGAGAGAGAAAGCTAGAGAACGAGCAAGAGAGAGAACAATGGTGAAGATGAAGATGAGATTATCAGGACTAGTTGACACCTCGAAAACATTTTCAGATCCTAATCAAGAATCAAGAAAGACTAAGGTAACCGGTGGTGCACAAGTAGAAGGGCAAAACCTAGAACAAGAAAGGAGTGCAACTAACTTGAACATGGATTCTGTGAGCATTATAGAGAAGTTTCTTGGACTAACCAGTGAATCTAGCTCTACCATATTTGGAGACTCCGAGGAATCTTACACAAGTCTTGGCTTAATTAGAGGAACTGTTTCAACAGCAGGTGAGAACATTGTGTTAATTAAAAGCCCTAACTATTTTAGTAGTCATAATATTTTGGTTTTGGTCAAGAACTTCATAAAAGATAAAATATCTAATGTTGGTAATCTAGGAGTGGTGATACCAAGGGAACATAACACAACTTCAACAGCCTCAGTAGATAAGGAGAGAAACCATATTTCGACGTTTTCTCTATACGATTATCTCTGCAACTGATGATCATGATGCTCCGTTCTTATGAGGTATTTGGAGTTTCTATATGCATCAACATAAGAGCCTCATGAGCCAGATCTTTCACATATATAAGATTATAATTGTAGACATGTGTGTGTGTGTGTGTGTGTGTGTGTGTGTGTGTGTGTGTGTGTGTGTGTGTGTGTGTGTGTGTGTGTGTGTGTGTGTGTGTGTGTGTGTGTGTGTGTGTGTGTGTGTGTGTGTGTGTGTGTGTGTGTGTGTGTGTGTGTGTGTGTGTGTGTGTGTGTGTGTGTGTGTGTGTGTGTGTGTGTGTGTGTGTGTGTGTGTGTGTGTGTGTGTGTGTGTGTGTGTGTGTGTGTGTGTGTGTGTGTGTGTGTGTGTGTGTGTGTGTGTGTGTGTGTGTGTGTGGGTTTTGTCTGCTAATTTGGTTGAGGCTTTGGACTGCTTGATTGATGGAGAAATTTATATTCTATATTTGTTGTTTAAAATAATTAATTATTCAGCAAGTTTCTACTCTGGCCTTGATATCAATTTATTGTTGTTTTGCCTTATTTAGTTGGCTGCCTTTCTAAATATCAGTATAAGAAATGTTAACAGTTATGTCACAAACACACCGTTAAACACACAGCAGATGTAACATATAAATTATGATGATATATGGTGACTTCCATACTGATTCAGTGTTTTAATTTGTACGTGCAATCGTTAGTCTTGGGTAAAGAAGCTTTTATTAACCACATTTCTGGATGTGTAAAGCAATAATTTAGATGTTAGGTGGTCTTTTAGATATATACATTCATCTTTGGCGAATCTTGCATCTATCTTATTAAAACAGAAACATTCTGTTGGATCTAATATTTATTTTGTAAGTTTTTAAATTAAATACATTTTTATACTTTATAGTTAAACATACATTAAGTCACTAATGTTCCTTTCTTTATACTACTATCCATGTTTCCAAACAATATACTTATTTCTTTATACTACTATCAATGTTTCCAAACAATATATTTTTATACTACTATCAATGTTTCCAAATAATACAATAATTAATCTTAGTTATTTTATATCTATCATTTTCTCTTTAAAATTTTGTAGAAACGTCATAATTTCATAAATTGCAAAATAGTAAACTTTAAAATTTCGATTATAAGATTACAAATTATGAAACTATTACAATTTAAATCCAATTAGATTACATATCGGTCATCCATCAGTTCAATCAGTTAGTCTCGGGTTTTAGTGATTTTTTAATATGAATATTTTAAAAACATAAATTGAATTGTCAGATCTCCGGATTAACCGGTATAATCACAATCGGGTTGAATTTAAAAATACTGATTTAAATGCAAAAATATTTTAAATACACACTCTTTAAAAATAACCAAAATATTTGTTAAATTATTAGTGAAATTTTTCATCGTAAAATATCTCGCGCTTCAAAAGCGCGGATCAAAATCTAGTATATATGTATAGAGAAATGTTACCTGTTCTTTATATTTTTTTCTAAATTGTTATTGTTGTATGATTGAATTGAGAAGGTGATTTCCTATTAACTCAAACAATCCTTATTGTAAATTGCAAACGCCCGCACATCAATCCTGTCGACTTTCCTCCTAAACAGTTGTCGTTCTTTGTTTTCATAAACATTATGTCAAGGCACTGGAAGCAGTTTTATAGACCAGACAGTCACCCATTAATCATTTGAGTTGGATTGGGCGATATATATGAATAATGTTGTTAGACGGTTTAGACGTTAGACAATTGTCCTAGACACACTCGAGGCCGATTAATCATCCCTAGATACCATGTTTCTCTACATTTTCTTTCAATTTTTCGTTGGCCTATTTAGAAATTTTTTTTTATAACTCAAAGAACTTAATAAACATATTTGTATATCCATAGAAGATGAGGCATCATTAGTTAAACATGTAATATGTATAAGAAATGATGCCTACAGTCTTTAATGATGATGTTCAAATCAAAAAGATACCAATACATTTGAAAGCAGTATATATATAAGATTAATTATCACGTCTATTACTCATTACAAGTTCTTGTATCAAATCCAAAACGACCAAATAAAAGACAACATTTAGAGTTTACAAAAAAAAATTAGAGATGGACATTATTTAGATTTCAACGTTAAGTAGAACCACTAGAGTCATATTTTAGTCTATTATCGTCGTTACATATGCATATATATTTATTAATCTATTTCTTAAATTTATATATTTACACAAGAAAATTATAGAAATATTTTATTTTATCGTTGATTGAATTACATTAAATAAAATTAAAATTGATATAATATATTATATTATAGTATTTATTAATTTAACAAATATTAAGTTACAGAGATTTAACTATATGATAATTTTGTTGCAAGATATGTGACTTACACTAAGTTTATATATGTATATTAACATCAACATATTTCTTTTACAACATCTACATACAATTTACTATATATCAACATGAGGAGTGCACATCTATATTATGAAGAGTTTTTTCTTGGGTTCACCATAGAAACCAAGTTCAATGCCTATCTTTATTTTGTCTTTAGCTATTATTTAAAACAGCTAATAACTTCTGCTTGAAAATTTGTATGTTTATATAAAGTTTTTTTGGAATATCAAGTGTTTCATATTTAACATCAAGTAGTCAAAGAAAACAGGTTAAGTAATTGAGAAGATCAAGTATCAAATAAAATCAAGTAAAAAATAAAATCAAGTAATAAATAAAGTCAAGTAGTTTACAAGTATGCAAAAAATTTACAAGTACTTGATATAGCAAATACTTATTCAGAACGGGTCAAATACAAATAACAAATACAACTACTTGAACAAATCAAATCGGGTAACAAGTACTTCAAAAATGCCGGGTACTTCGTGCCTAGACCTACTACTGAGGAATCAAAGATATAATATGGGCCATAGGCTCAAACAAGTCATCAAGAATTTTTTAAATTAAAGGTTGGGTTTAAAAACACTCTTTATGTCAAACGGGTCGAACAAGCGATATAAATAAAACAAATCCTAACCATAAAATTAGGGCCGAACCAAGATTAGCAAATACCGAACCGAGATTTTAATAGATCTATTTATTATATATATATAAAGTGTATAATATATTATATCTGATTTTATTGATGAAACTGGAAAATATAAGGGTGAAATCCAAATGCCGGCGGAAACAACTTAACATTCCCGATACATAGCCCACAAAAGGGAAGCTCAAACTCAAACAACAGGTACCATACATCAACCACTAAGATCACTAGACTAATCTTCTCTTTATATTGATTAGTTATTAGCTTCTTAATAAGTAAAATATATCAAATCAAACTAAATTATTTTAAACCAGTGGAAGCCAACCCGAACTAGAAATGATCTATATAGGATTTCAGTTTTCATAACAAATGATAGATGTTCTGCCAAAACCTTTACGCTTTAGTAGTGTAGTTCTAACTTCTAACATCTTGTTCTAATTATATTTTGCGTAGTTCATTCGTATTTGTTAAAATGTATTGTAACATTTAACAACTGCAAAATATGACATATTAACTTCGTAGATTCTACAATTTTGCATACATATTCCCATCCTTTCTGTTTCAGGTTATTTATTTATCTTACACTAAAAATTTAAATACTCACGAAGACAACACAGAAGAGGCACTTCTCTCAGATCTAGATACGAGAAAAAGATCGAGAGAACTAACCTGTAAATGTAATTTCCTTCTTGCTTTGGCTTTCTCTCATGACAACCAAAGCTTTGATCATTGGTGTATCTATAACTATGAAACCTGTATATTCTGTAGTGTGTTTCATATAAAGCACAGTAGAAAAATAACTAAGACTGATAAGAATGGAGCCTGCAAAGATATAGAGCAAAATAAAGAAACACAAAGTTTCGTTAAAGGCCAAAACCTCGATCTCTGCTTTAAATGCCTTTTAAATTATATGGAGCAGATGAGAGGAAATAAAGACAGACATAAAAGTTGTAGACACCGACCGTTTCATCCGGTGTAGGAGTATTTATCAAGGATGAAGCTAGGATTTGATTATTTCTGATTTTATAAATAAATAAAAGAGAGTAGATTGGTTTTGCAGCCTCAAACCTGTATTTTTGAGCTAGGTCTAATCAGATTTTGGATCACCCTTTATTATTTTTCTTAAATATAATATAGGGATCATAATAATGATACAGAACTTACCTTATTACATGTGATACGTGGAAGAATACAGAAGTACTTTTGACATTTTTCACTAAACTTTATATTCCCTCTGTTTTACAATAGATGAAGTTTTAGGATGTTTTGATGTTTCAAAATATATGATGTTTTTAACTTTCAATGTTACTTTTTACTTTATTAAAAACTGTGTAACCAATCATACTCAACAATATCTTTTGTAATTGGCTAAATAGTTTTAAATTTATATTTTAATCATGCTTTTTAAAATAAATAACAAATTTCTTAATAATTGTGCACAGCCTAAAACTTCAACTATTTTGGAACAGAGGGAGTATGATTTAGTTAGAGTCAGACTACTCGGTCCACATTAGTTTTATTGTCAGGTTTTGCAATTATTTCCACAAATAGATTAATATTGATTATTGGCATATCGTATGCTTGATAATGTTTTTTTTTGGGGTCAAAATGTTAAACATGCTTGATAATATTGACAATAATGTTTAGTTTCAATTGGTAGGCATTGTTGAAGGTTTTGGTTTTGTCTCCAAATTCTCTTTAATATGCAACAAAGTAATAACTGTTATTTATTTATTTGGTTCCATAACTTCTATTGATATTAGGAATGGAAAATGGGATATGCATGTCGAGAAGTATATCTTTTGGCAAGTGTAGCTTGCTTCTAGATCTTCATAGAGACGTAGACTTTAACTGCGGCTCGTACGGATCTTACCGGTTTAGTGCCCCAAAACTCTCACCTCATAAACATATTTATATAAAATGTACAAAAACAGATTTATACCCAAATATTTATCTGTATTTGAGTCTCTTGTCATTATTGCGCTCATATATTAAGTTTCACTTTTTTATACTTGTTAATTTTCTTAATTATAGTTATTACTTATTATCTCTAGTATATCACTCAGATATTTTTCATCAAAGTTTTAGGCTTAATATACCGAAAGATTTACACCTTAGGTCACTTTCTATGTTTATAATTACACCTTAGGTCACTTAGCACTACTAGAACACTTTATCTTCTATTTCACGAGCTTCTCTCTTATTCCCAACATGAGAAAACTCGTTTCTGCTCTTTTCATATTATCTCTAATTAAAATCAAACTAAAATATAAGAATTAAAATATGTGGCCACAGATCAGTTTTCTTTTCTTCTTATCGCATAAAACCAAATCACATAGTTCTCTTTCTTCTTCGTTATCCCTGCAATTTTTTTTTGTAAAATAGAACAATTGTTTTCTATCATCATCTTCATCATCGATTTCTTCTGGGATTTTAACATCCACAAAGAGAATAAGAGACCACAAAGTTGCCACGCTCTCTGTTGAATTAATCGTGACCATCTGCTCAATTCAACCTGCGGCTGAGCTCGATTCCAACCACCTCTCCATGATCTCCTCTCGCCGGGTTTGTGCTCCACTGTGACATGAACACCGCTGTGTTCACCGTCGATAAGCTCTGAAATCACTGTCTCTCCGAGTTCTCTCCATCGCCATCAATCGTCGCGAGTCTCAGTTCGCCGTTGCAGCTCCTCTCCACCGAAATCAAAGCCCAAGTCACATTGAGAGCAGTGTTCAAGCCGTGTACTACGTCGTTGTGCTCAGCTCTGCCGGTTTCGTGCTCTCTGTCGCGACTGTCCCAAAGCAGAGATCGACAATCTGGGTTGCGATCTGTCTGGCTCAATTTATTTACAATTTCATAAATGGTTCTTCGACTTGTGGTTAATCGCGACTTTGCCCCAAATATTTTCTAGTGGGCGGATTTATTTTTGATGGTTTTTCAATGGTTTGAAGGTTTGGTAATGGCGGCCATAGACTCATGAGGATTTAAAGGAGTACATGCATACAAAAAATTTACAATGTACATGTGTACAACAACTTCCCAATGTACCCGAACTTTACTATCGTCTATGGTTGATCTTACATACAACTGGTGTAAACTATAAGCAACAAAAGTGTGCAAACGAACATGTGGAAATCTACAAATTTGTACATATGCGTAAATGTGGATATCTACAAACAAGCGTACATGTGCTCTTTAAGTTACATATATATATGTACACATGTACATTATACATATAAGATATACATATATAGAGATAATGTACACATGTACATTCAAGGGTCTTGTACACATGTACACTTCATTTATGTTTAATTTTAATATTTTTTAAAGGAGAGTGGCAATTTTATAATTAACTCGTCTTCTTCAAATTAGGGTTTCCTACAATTTCTGCAACTCATCTCCGAGCCGTAATTGATTTTTTTGGCGATTTTACATTCAGAACTTACAGATGTTGTATAGATTAACCGATTATAGTCAAAACACAAACAAACACACAAGTTTTCCCATAGGGTTTGGCTGCTTGACGGAGATACCACGCTTCATTATACATGCCATAGGGTTTGGCTGAATCAGAACTCACTATAGGGTTTGGCTGCTTCTTGGAGATACCACGCTTCTTCTTGTTGTTTTCAGATTTTTTCTGTTGTGAGACAATATCAAGTATTCGTCGGTTATGGCTTATGGGAGAGAAGAAGATGAAGAAAATAAAAAAAACAATTTAATATTTATGTGATTGTTATTGAATAGAAATTAAAAGATAGAGCTTTTAAGGCTAATATGGTATTCAACCACACAGAAAGTGTCTGTGTAGTTCAAAGTGATCTATGATGAAAGACAAAGTCAAAAAGTGACCTCTGGTGTAAATGTCTCTAATATACCGGTATAGTAAATCTCAATATTAACGCGAACTTTTCTTTTCGTTTCCCATCATTTAGATTTCTCATTTTTCATAATTATAGTATAATACACATTTATTTTATGCTTTGAGCTTTTTGTTATCAGCTAATTCTTTTAACCTCAATTTTGTTGTGAAATTGTGTTTTATTATTGAATCAAAGTGTTCTTTATATAGGAAATACATGGCGACATGAGCCTAAATACAATGGGCCATAAACGGGCCAAGATTACAAGTAAATATCTAATGGGCTGGACATCCATAAACATAATATTCATAACACTCCCCCTTGGATGCCAGAACCATATAGAGCTTGTAGTGTGCTTAATGTTGCCTCATTAAAACCTTACTCGGAAAACCCAGTGGGACAAAACCGAAGTGAAGGAAAAAGAGTACAACACACACTACTCCCCCTGTTCTGGACCTCCGTTCTTCAAGTCTGGCGCATGGACACTTTGATGGTTTAGCTTCATGGGCGCCAAGTCTTGAACTGGTCCTTCTGTTGCCACGTCCCAAACGGATAGGTAGACTTCATAGATGTGTAGTTGGTGTAGACATGGTGAAGAATTCGGCTAACATTTCTCATGACTGAACTTGTAGTACTTTGTGCTTCTTCATCATTCTCCAAATGTGTATAACCTGTTTGAGACCTTGTATAAACTTGTAACATTTATTAAAACCAAACAATCCCTTTTCTTTTGGGTTTGGTTAGTATAAATCAATCTCAAACTTTTAGTTCCTTAGAAGGTAACTTAGGATATATTGATCATGTCTCATTGTCTCATGTTCGGACATGCCAAATTTATCTAAGTAAAGTGCCAATAACACTTATGGCAGGGGACGTGTATGGCTTTAGTATCAATGTCTTATGGTCTGAACATATCCATAAAACTTATCCAACCTAGTATGTCTTGCCATATCAAGGCGCCAATCATATCAATACATTTCTTTTGGTCGGATGTGCATAAGTCTTAAAAGTACTTATGTAAAGTCTTTCCTGGACCAAGGACACATGCCTTGTCCATAGCCATACCACGATTTGAATATAGTGGTCACTGGAACCGGTTTAGTCGGAACAGGATCGAGGAGACCGAGCCGGAACGGGGCCGGAACAAGACCGAGATGATTACATGGTCCATCTTTCTTAGATAAATTTCGACCATGAATGCCTTAGTATATCCATGATCTACTCGGATCATGCTATGTCCATTGTGTGTGTCCCGTTCATAGCTTTTGACCAAACTCTTCATGAACCTTCTTTATTATATGTCCATAACTTGTTCATGAATGGCTATCATGCTATAATTTGATGTTTATCAAAACTAAGCCACTTTTGGATCAATATGCCGCTCCCCTTACTATGGACGTTTCAGGTCGGACAAGACCGAAGGGAACGGATCGGAACGGGCTGGACTAGAACCAAGATGATTAAGGTCGAACTAGGTCGGACGTGATCCTAGTTGATATGGGTCTTTGGTCGTGAATCTGATGGATTCATCCTCTTATTCTCTTTTGACCATATCACATTCTATTCTTGGTACTTTGGATCATAGATCTCAATACATATTCATGGCTATCATCTCCACTATAGATCATTGTATTCTTATCATAGCCTGTCCAAGAATCAATCAATCTAATCATCCTTTCTTTAAGTTTGAACACAAGGAATTTCCTTCATAATATATGCATGGAGTGTTCATGGACGTTCTTATAGAACTCCTTTCACTAAGTATTACTTAGTCTTATCCTTTACATGCATTATATGCCTTATATGCAGCTGCCTTTCGTTTCAGTCCATGAATAGCTTAGGAACAAAACTATTCTATGAGAATTTATTTTCTCATCTTTCTGATACTCTTATCATTTCTTTATCCAGTGATCAATCATGCTGCTTACTACATTTCTCTTTTCTTATATCCAGACCTTTATCACTTTCGGATTAGTAGTAGCATCCACCACATAGGAGTATATCTCCTTATAATCTGTTCCTTGGTCTTTGTGAGTATCCTTGTGTAATCAAGCCATTCCTTGAATGCTTTAAATAGGAATATGAACACCTTAGTCCATGTCTCACGATTTCTTTTCCTTTCCCACACATGACCCATTTTTCACTGGTTTTATCTTATTAGATGGTGTTTCTATATATGGCCAATACACCCATCTCTTTTATAGATTCTTTGAATCTTTCTTAAACCCCCACAGTTTCTTTTAGTCTATGAATGCATTCTTGTATTCTCGTGGGTTCTGATCCTCGCTTATATCTTTTAAACTCAAGTGCTATTTTCTTATGCATCTTTATCTTTTGTGTATGTATGTGTCGACACTTCTTTTATAGTGTTCCATTATGTTCCAGACATGAACTAATCGATTAGAGATTTCATTCTTACTAAGAACCTTTATTACCTTGCAGTTTGGCGTCCCAAACTACATGGTCTGGTATCTTAGATGTTCAGCTGCGCAGCCTTATCTAAATGTCTGGTCTGGTTTCCCTTATGACCTCAGATATGTCTTTTATTTGCACCTTTCTTTTTATTTCCGAGGTTCCTTATCTTATGGAACATATTGGTCTATCTTTAGACTCTATAGCAACTTGATTATGTCTCTTCTATGACATTAATTTCGTGGTGCTTAAGCTGGTATGACTTAGTCATTCTTTTTCTTTTCTTTTCGGGTCTAATTTGTCTGGCATTCTTTTAGCTAGCTTTGTATGATCTTTCTTTGGACGTCTTAAATCATATTCTCTGGTCCGAGGATCTTGCCAAGACAAGGATGGTTAATACCATTCCATTTCTTTATACTTGTACCAGCTTATTTCTTTCTCCCCCTGATGTTGGATAGTCGGATTTAATCATGCAATCCGTAAACCTGGCCTTAATCTGATCACCCATATTTGGCTCAAGATTGCTTATAAAATCGTGGGAGAAAGCATTCTCATATCCAACATATATTCCCAATCTTATCTCATCTTTTTATGAGGTTCCATCCTAGACGGCAGATATTATTGTGGTGGTCTATACATAATCTCTTAGGATGGTCTATGTCTGGATCATGACCCTTTATCATTCTTAGATGGGAATATCTATGCTCACTTTATATGGCTTGATGCATATTTTTATTACATGTAAATCCATGTGTTCCCAAGCATTAGCTAGTGATCTTTGTATCACAAAGAATTCGGCCAAGTTCTATCATGGTCATAGACCATGTCACTCGGATTTTTAGTGTTGTTCATGGACCACGGGAGTGTCATTTTTCCCCCTCATGAACATGCTATAAATATTTTAGATGCTTGGAACATTATAGCCTATTGAGTTTCCCTTGTGTACATGTTACACAACGTGAGATTCTATGGGATAACTCTTTTGTGCCTTTTTCGATATCAATCTTTGCATCAATTTTAAAGACCTGGATGGCTAGTCCAGTCATGCCATAAAGTGTATAAAATTTTGTGGTCAACCTATCTGGTTACCTAGGCCTTTTGCCTTTATCATACTGATCTTTTAGCATAGTTTAGATCAGTTGGGAGTACAGTCTCGACCATTTTTATGCCTTGGGCGATTTTTACTTTCTTTATAATCTTAAGGAATTTATATTTCTTTTGCCCATTGGTTCAATGCGGAAACCATTTATTTTTAAATCTTTATAACTCAATGGGTCTTTTATTAGGTGTATATAATGCCTTGGCCGAGTGACTGTACTCTTATTTATAAACTCATATATACTCTTATCCATATCATAGAGTTTTGATGTCGAGATTTTTTTCAAGGCATCTGAAGTCTCATAATCCATCTGATCATTTTCTTTTTCATGAGTTTATACTCTATTTGATCAGTATGGTCATGATCCATGTCATCTTCACCATCTCGGTAAGCCATGTTGGCTTCCGGATTTTTCTTCAAACTCTCTATGTAAAGCTCATACAAGTGCTTTGGAGTTTGGCAATTATTTGCCCAGTGATTACCCATACCACATTTGTGACACAAAAAAGATTTTATTTAAGGTTTAAAAGACACACTTCGACCTCGACCTCGACCACGACTAAAGCCGGGTGTGGTACTGCGGCCTCGTCCTCGCCCATGTGTCTTAAATGTGTCACGACCTCGTCCATAACCTTTCCCACGGCTAGGGCCGGAATGGTTGTTGTGCTGGACGAGATTACTTTCTTTCTTAGGCTCCAATGTCAGCCTAGAAATGTCGGGTAATGATTTTGTACCAGGAGGTCTCATCTCACTGTTTCTCATTAATAACTCATTATTGGTCTCAGCCAATAGTAAACAGGAGATCAAATCAGTATAGGTGGTGAAACCTCTTTCTCTATACTGCTGTTGCAGTAACACATTAGAGAAAGTCTTGTTCAGTTATTTCTTCACCACATTGTTTCAACATTGAAACTATCTTAAACAGAACCGAGTTGTATTCATCCACAGACTTATAGTATTGAAATCTCAGGTTCTTCCACTCAAATTTTATCCTTTGGTAATAGCACCGTTTTATGGTGATCATATCTCCGCTGTAAGGCTGTCCAAAGTTCTAGTGGATTTTCTTTACTGGGGTACTGATTTCTTTAGACTCTCATTTAGATGGTGGCTAATAACTAATATTGCCATGTATCAATCTTTCTTGTTTGGCAATATCGCCTTATGTGATTCGTTCACCAAGTCCTTTTGACTTTAGGATAACCTCGGCATCCAGTGCCCATTTTAAATTATTATCTCTTTAGAGATTTAGGACAGCATAATCCAAGTTGATTTTCGACATCTCATATTATATATCACTTAATCTTTATAAGAAAATCAATCATATAAATCGTGTGATCAAGCAAACAATCGAGTTAATGCTTTCCTAATAAACAAGTCACACGCCTTAGATATATGTCTAAAATATAAAGTTTTTCCTTTTATAGAACGTTTCAGAAAATAGAAAGTTTCCTTTTATAGTAAATTTCTAAAAATAGAAAGTTTCATTTTCTAGACATATTCTGAAAATATAAAGTTTTTTTTTATAGTAAGTTTCTAGGGTTTATAAGAAATCGATCATAATTATGTTTTAGGAGATGATCAACTTCAAAGTTTAAAATCGATTTGATCATTCAGATCAATGATGTTTTCGAGATTCAGCAAGCCATTGAGGCTGTGATTTTAATTGATTAACAATCTCATATCGAACTTTAGGTTTAAGAGCTCCGATTTACTCATGGATGGGTTTGGACGTATTAATCTAGGTTGTTAGGGATTTTGCAAGATTTTAATTGTCATAACCTTTAACATCAAACCAAATTCGATTGTTTGTGTTCTCTTTTAGAGTTTCAGACAGTTTACCTTTGTTTAGAGAAGATCTGAAACCGGACCACCAAGAGAAAGAGAGATCGTAGATGGATTAGGGTTTTGACGGCGCAGCTTAAAACGGGAGGTGAGCGCGCGTCTGAAATCGGATTGATGTGAAGTTTGCGGCACTGGATTCTTCTCGTCGAGAGCTTCAAATTGATAGGTTGATCGTCATCTGAGTCCTTACGGTTAGAGAGATATGACAGTTTGAAGTTGCAGCCGAAATTAGGGTTTTAGGTCACTTGACGGCGCGTCTTAGAATAGCGATTGAGAGCGCGTCCAACGTCAGATAGAGTCAAGGCCGACGGCGTTGGATTCGTCTCGTCAAGAGCTTCAATTTGATATGTGGCTCGTCGTCTGGATCCTTACGGTTGAAGAGAACGAGCTGTTTGAAGTGGCGCCGTCAATTAGGGTTTTTGAGGTAGCTCGGGATTTCAGAGTTTCGTGCTGATAACGTGTTGTGAAATTGTGTTTTATTATTGAATCAAAGTGTTCTTTATATAGGAAATACATGGCGACATGAGCCTAAATACAATGGGCCATAAACGGGCCAAGATTACAAGTAAATATCTAATGGGCTGGACATCCATAAACATAATATTCATAACAAATTTTATATTTTTAATTAATCAATTGAGATGTTGTGTTGATTTATGTTTGAATCAGATATATAAACATTCCGAATGCCGAAAACGTTTACATAATCGAGAGAGAAACCAGGTGGTCAACAGAGTCACGAAAGACTGACTCATTATTCTGAATCATGTCTATTGTTATAGATTGGGTGAAATATGTACTAGAGGTTAATAAACCATGCCATCATAACGTTTGAAATGCATGTTAAGTTGAATATGAGCCTAGAAAAGAAATTAAAAATGTTTTCACCAAGTGGCATATATCACTTTGGCTTTGTATTGGAATTAGAGGTTCGCCCTTTTCCTTGATCTTTAGGGTTTAAATGTGGACCAAATATGCCCAGGTAAAAGAACAAGTGAACCTTTTGAGAAGAGAACAAAAAGGTGAATGTCCGTCAAAAAAAAAAAAAGGTGAATGAGATAGTAAGGTGAGTTTGGTGACAGTCATCGTAACGCATGAGTCCTAACAATGAATTTAAAGTAGAACCGTCGCGTTAGTTATTGTTCTCAAGAATGATTTTTCTTTGTCACAATTTTGTGATGTGATCTGCTTGTCTTTAAGATGCGTCTCGGGTGAGGGTATTACATAACACTAGAGTCGGGTCCGCGCTACGCGCGGATAATATATTTAAATAAAGAGAAATTGCACTCCACACATAAGGAAAAGTGGCTATTTAGGTGTATGCACTTTTGGTCATTTCTTAGGAATCATCGTCATGCTAATTGACCGTTTTATCCTTATCCCTTCAAAACTGATTATGTTTGTGTAACCCCCACATCTTTTTGATACACTATACATCATTGTAAACTAAACCTACAAGCTATCTGACCAATTCATATATTATAATATTATCCTAAAAATAAAGCCAATTACCCCAAAAAGTAAAGTAGATTTCTTGCAACTGAAAGTACCTTTCTTCAGCTTCTCTCTTTGGTTTCTTCTCAGTCTAATCGAAAACTTAATTCTTCGATGTTCATTTTACTGAAGTTTGGAATGAAGAAAAACCGTAGAAATAAGTACAGTTTTTGCTTTAATAGGTTGTGAATCTATGGATGTTGAGTCCTCGCCGCCGTCTGCAACAGCGCGGGGAACTACTGTGGTGGCGAATTTGCTTTCTTCACGGTTTCGATTTCATCCGACTAACAAGGAAGTCGTGAGCTATAACTTGAACATAAACGTTCTTGTTAAACTCGTACACTTCAATGCAATTGGGGAGGTTGGTATCTACAAGTGGGACTTGAAGGTTTGTTGGGTTTCTTTTGTCTCTTTTTTTTTGTTTACGTATTTGTATGATTTGGGTTACTCAGGTAGACCTGTGAGTTTGTTTCTTCTGATTTGGATTCTTTGCGGTTTGGTCTCTTGACTCAATTCTGGGAAAGAGCTTAGCTTTATGGACTGAATTCCTTTTCTGGGGAAGTTTCGTTAAAGATTTACCCTTTTGCTATGTTTAGACTGTAAAACTTTGACGTCAATCGATTTATTATTGTATAAAATCTAGTAATCTTTGGCAGATTCCTTAAGAGTTCATTGCTATGTTTGCTTGGTTTCATGGTCTCAACCATTTTCTTCTGGTATGTTGAATCTTTTAAGCTGGTTCATCAAGAGATTGCAATGAGTGAATTCTCGTTTTTTGTGTTAGATACCATCACCACATAGAGACGAAGATGATCAAGAAAGGAGTGCGTCTCTTTTGTAACATGGAGTGTGTCTTTAAAGGCAAAGCTCAAAAGTAGCAACTGAGGAAGAGCTTTTTAAATCACTCTTCGAGCTGCAAAGGAAGGAAGATATACGCTCCAAACTAATTTAGATGCATCAAGCGATTTGTATTTATGTGTTAAAAATTTGATTAGTTTTCTAAAAAGTTGTTTTGGCACGATAAACAAATGTAGTTGAAAGTCACTTAAAGATTTATTCTAGATAATAAAAGTTTTAGCCGTATATTATCTACATATAAATTCCAAATGATGTTTAAAATTCATTGTTAGATTGCTAACATATTTAATAACGTAAAGAACTATTGTTAGATGTCTAACCATTTTAATAGCAATAACAATTTGTTCATATATTTAAATGTATCATTGAATTTTTTTGTTAGCTTGCTAACATATCACCCAAAATATAATGATTTGATTGTCTACTGCCAATGGTTACACTGGCAACATTATATATTAAAAGGATAAATATATATATTTAACAAGTCAATAAATTATAAGACACGTTAAATATAAAAGAGATCATTTTTTATTTATTGATACATCCATATTGTAACTTAGGCTTATTATAACTCCTACACACTTTGAAGCTGAGAAAAGCAGTACTAGTATTGTACATAAGACAGATATTAAGGTCCCAGCATGATGCCACCGACTTTCCATACACCTCTTCCGTCACCAGTCACCGCTTGTGTCAGAACACAGACAACATTCATTGGCCCAAATTTGTCTACCCACCCTCACGTAACAAGTTATGAGAAAATACGTAGACTAATCATTAATAACCCCCCAGTTATATTTAATACCCGCATAACCTATTTTTAGCCTACACAAATTAGAAGCCTAAACGGAAGAAGGACTCTTCGGTCTTTTCCAGCCTTTTGCTCTGTTTTGAAGGCCCGCATAAATTCTATCTTGGGTATTTTACTAATTTCCATGTTCTTTTTAGATTATGACCCAATTCACCCAAATAAATTAAATTATATATTTATTTTGTTTGTGTAATGTTTATTATTGAATTTAGATACATTTATCAGTATGTTTTTAAGTCAATGACAAAAAACATTAATCTCTTTTTTTTGTCATCACAAAAAACACGTTAATCAGTAAATAATTATTAGTTTGAATAATATTAAGTAAACGCTGTAAAGGATTTGGTGGTTTCTATATGAAAGGAATTTTTTTGCGAAGCATTATCCAATAGAGTTTGTATAATATGGTGATGCGGTGATTACTTCCCTTTTTAAAATGACAGTAAATTTGAATAATATTTTTATTTATTGAGAAAAAAATGTGTGTTAAGAAGTGTATTTGAGTTCGGCACATTAATTGATTTAGACATCGATAATCATGTATTAAAAAAAGTGTTGTATTGTTGATTGCTCTCTTGTTGTTCGATCCCATGTGGAGCCATGGCTTCCTTTAAATTTGAAGACATCGTGGGAACTTAGCAAACAAACCAAGAAGACTCATGTAATCTGAGTTCTCTACGGTTACTTGCTGAGAGGCTGCGACTGGGACCAGCCAAAAAATTCATCCAATGTAATCAGAATTCCTAGCTTCTAAAGAGCCCAGAAACGGTCCCATGATTTCATTATTTATTTAGTTGGTTCTGTTTTGAGGAAAAAAATGAATTGTTGAAAAGAAAAACTAATACCAAAGTAAAAAAATTATTAGAAAAGCATGCTGACTCGGCAGCCTGAACTCTGTATCAGCCATTGATGGAGTGACATGAGTGTAGGATGAGCTAACCATTACGCCTGATGCGCTTTGATTTCTTCTCTCAGGTTGCTGCAGGGTTGTTTTGGCTTGAAGAAATAGGCATAGCAGCCATGTCAAGTGGGTGATCCTTCGGTGGTAAGACTGCAGGGGAGACTTTTCTTATAACAATCAAGGATAGTCTGTTTGATGTGAAATTGAAGTGGGCCACCTTGATCCTGAATTTGTTTCTGTCCTATGGTATCACTGAAACATTGTAGTATTGGGACCTCAAGCTCAGCACCATCACCACCATTTTCCTATTATAACCGAATTCATTTTATCAACTCCATAGCTATAAAGATGCAAGGATGTAGGAGAATAACACTAACCACAGCATAAATATCGATTAACTCTGTTGCTTTTCTGCATGTCAGCTCTTTCCCAGCATCTCCAAGAATGATGAAAGTGCTATGCTCCCCACTATCATAGACAGATATTTCCACCCGGTAGCTGTGCTAAAGGAGAAGTGATTATTGTACACTTTTCAGAATGCAAATATGTTTTGTCTGATAATCCTTGCAAGCAATGTAATACCACCCAGTGCCAAGCTTGACATCATCAATTGTGGCAATGCAGTCAAAGTAGGCAATCTGAAATTACATGTTAAACTTTGTCAGAAACTAAGGTTACATATGTGTTTTGAGCTTCATAAGCAAACAGAAATTACCTTAGAAGGCTGACGCTTGATGAAGGCAGCAATCTCAAGTATTGTGAGAGTTTCAACATTAGCAACCTCTACAGGGTTCCCTGACGAAGCAACAGCTGGATTCACAGTCTACCTTAAAGAACAATTAACGATCAGGTGATGATTAAGAGTTAAATTACAGAAAACTACAATACTAACCAGTTCAAGTATTCTTTGGTGGGGTCAACGTCGTGGTCCAAAAAAACTCTAGATGACGACATAGAGCTCAGGCACAATTTTCCTGCCATTTGGAACGCATGAAAAATTATACAAAAGCAGTTAGTTTGCCTGGAGGTTTTTGTTTTTGAGATGAGAGAGTTGGAGTTCTTATATGAAGACCGCCACTGCCATTTCTGTCTGAACTGGACTGTCTAGGTTCCAAGACATGAAATGGAAGCAGCAGCGGAAGAGAGACGACCTTCAAGACCGGTGTCTGAAACCAACACGATCATGAAACGTACAGACTCGAGCTTTTGAGAAAGAAGGTTAATTTCGATTGCTATACATCAGGTAAGCCATGTTTCCGACAAAGAGCATGATAAGATTTCTGTTAGAAGAAAAAAAAGATGTCACTAATCTTATAGCAGATCTCTATCAGAACTTCTGATTTAGAAGTGATGTTATTAGTCTCTAGACCCATAAAAGAGATTCAACAAAGATCAAAACTTTCAATCATTTTCTGAATATATCAATCAAAAAGGTTAGATCTTTGAAGAGAACTCACCAGAAAGCGAAGATCACTGAAGAACAGAGGCGGAAGCAGAGGACAGAGGACGATTATTTCAATTCAAAGGCATAACATCATCGAAGTCTTCGAGAAACAAACGCTCATGGAGGAGAGAATCTTTATTGGAGAGGCTTCAATGGAGGCAAGGAATCGAGGGAAAGAGAATCAAACTCAGTGAAGAACACTGATCTTTGTATATGTGTGTGTGTTCGTTGTCTTAAAGAGAAACTTACTTGCAAGGGCCAGCTCCTAGGTGTATTCTCCAGTATTAACATCGATTCATCCAGGTACTCTGAAATTCAAAACAGAGAAAATATAAAGGCCAAGAGTATAAACATGTTGGCGACATATTGCCGACTTACCGTAGCTGTAGCTTCTTATGTTCTTCAGGGGAGGTTTTCTATTAGGGGTGATTAGAAATCAGATGGAGCATTTTAAATAGAAGGAGAAAGAGGGGGAGGTGAAACGAAACCATTTAAGAAGACTTATACGCATAATAGATTGATGAAGCGTTGGTCAAGGTAACGGCAAATTGCAGAGAATTCAATCGGTGAAGACGAAGTGGGATTGTCGGGGAAGAATAAAAGTTTATGCCTCAGACGCGATATGGGCTTAGTTGGGCCGGTTAATAATGTAAAGATAACAAAATACACCAGTTTCGACGATGACATGGCAATTATAAGCTTTTTTATTGGTTTGAATTTGTTTGCCTACGTGGACAACCTCATTGTTCTAGTTCAAGAACTTTTAGTATAGTTTTGATTAAGGATAAATAACAAATTGGTTAAGTGAACCATAAGACCATCTGCAATGGAAATCCTTTCCAAATCCTTAACATGATTACTGAATATAATAATAATAATATTTTGGCTTAATTAGTGAAGGATCAATCCTTAGAGAAGGATTGGAAGGACTCAATCCTTAATACGTGTCTCTCTCTCAATCTCTCCTCCCTCGCTCTCTCTCTCTCAATCTCCCACCATGGTTCCTCTATCATCTTCTTCTTCTTCTTCGTCGCCCAACCCTAGATTGATCCCTCCTCTCCAAATAAAGAGAGCCCCCACAGAGTTTGATATAGTCCTTCCTCCTCCACAACAAACAGAGAAGGAAGGAAGCGTCGATTTGATCGTTCAGATACATTCAAATATCTTTTATTCACATCCGATCAGATTCCGGTCATCTTCTCCGGCTACACTGCCGAGTCGGAAGACTCCTCTTATTCCGAGATGTCTGATAATTCCATCACTTACTCTACTAAATCATCTGATCAGAAACAGGAGGAGGTTGACCAGGCAAGTCCTCACATCACCTCTGTATTTTGCGCCTGAGTTTATGACATGTATGAAATAAACGAGATTTTAATCACTGGTATCTTGTTAAAGGTGAGAGGAGTTGCTATGATGAAGGAAAGCGTACTGCAGAAACACTGGCCATGGATTATCACCGAGGTGCAGGTGTGGAGGTAAATTGTCCCTTAGATTGTATGATTGCAAGCCTCTTAGCACAGTAGATTGAGAAGTTTACATGATTTGCAACTCCTACTCGTTAAGATTTCATGTTGCTGTTTATTGTTGTTACATTTGAAGATGTTGTTTCTTACTTCTGTTGATAGGATAGTTTTGGATATTGGAATATTCAGAACTGATGGCCGTTTGCCTACATCAATGATATATGAGTGTTCTGTAACTATCTTTTTTTTTTTACAAATTTTCAGGTTAGGATCGCTCGTATTTTCAACACGTATGGACCGAGAATGTGCCTCGATGATGGGCGTGTTGTTAGTAACTTCGTTGCCCAGGTTTTGCTCTTTCATTAACCCTTAAACCAACTCCTAATCTTTCAAGCCTTTTGGAAAGCACTCTCAGAGGAAAAATGTTTTATATCTATGATTGCAGGCCATCCGCAAAAACCCAATGACTGTTTACGGTGATGGAAAACAAACTCGAAGCTTTCAATATGTTTCTGACTTAGTAAGTAAACAACCTCTGTTTAACCCCATTCTGCTGTATGATTGGTTTCTCCAAGCAGTGTAAACTAATATATCTCTTTTTAGGTGGATGGACTTGTAGCGTTAATGGAACACGATCACATAGGACCAGGCAAGTCCTCACATAATCTGCAGCCTGCATACTACAATTTTGGTGTTCTGTACTCCGAGATGATGCAATATGACAGTGCCTTGGGCTGTTACGAGAAGGCTGCAATTGAGAGACCAATGTATGCCGAAGCATATTGAGTGTTCTGTTGGGAGAAGGCAGATGTGCAACAGAAGTGGCAGATGTTCTGTTGTCCTGATTCTTAGTGGCGCACACAAGTATGTGTAGCTGCTGTAATTCATCTCTTAGTTTTGTACATAGCATTGTTCGATGGCCGTGAACGTGTGAAGTACACCCGTGAGCAGCTTCTGAAACTTAAAGAGGTGATTATCTTACTTTAGAAAACTGTAGAACAAAGCTTGTCTAATTTGAAATTGCAAATTTCATATGTTTAACAAAAAAAAAAATTCTCTTAAAGACTCCTAAAAGGAATCCACCATTGGACTGCTTATTTTGTTAAGAGTCTTTAACTATTCAAAAAAAAAAACTAAAATAGTCCCTAAGGACTCCACAATGGAATCCACCATTGTGGATGCTCTAAGGAGCATTCATTTCTAATGATACACTATTTGCTTTTAAACTCTATAATATTTAATTAAAACCATTTCTTATTCTATTTTTATTAGTCTGACAATATTTTAAAGGAGTCCAGACTAATCTCATAAAAAGAAATACAGTTTATAGATGAATCTTCCATCTTAATATTTAAATGTGACCGAAAACATGATCCATATCTACATTGTCACACATGGCATTCTATATCTTTTTAAAAAATGGCATTCTATATCTTATTCTACAGATAAAATTCAATAAGGTATTCCAGATTTGAAGTCATTGTTATAATGAAAACAAACATTTTTTTTAGTTTAGGTTTCAGACGGTACATTCATTTGTAGTGTATTATTATATGCTTTCCTTAAATCATTTCTTCTTCTTCTTTTTTAATTTCCAGTTTAGTTAGTATAGGATAAAATTAACAAAATTCTCTCTCCTCTCTTTTACAGAGAGAAAGCTCTCTCTATTGTCCTTGTTCTCAATCTTATATCTTTCACAAGGAATAGAGAGAAAGAGAGAACAGAAGAAAGAGTTTGATTTTTTTGCGCCGGTTTAGTCCCGGCTCCCTGATTCCGACGACGCTCCATCTTGGTGGTCGTTTGGCTTCGACTCCGGTATCCTCATCTATCCGTTTGGTGGTGGATATCTGGCTTCAGACACCGCGTCGTGGTTCTTCTCGAAGACGACGGCGGCTCCGGCTTCTTTAGGTTTATCTTGGGTTTGTTCCCATCTACGCCTCTGTTCTCTTCTTTCGGTCAATTGACTCTTGAACATCAAAGTTCCATGGTCCCTCCTTGTTTCTGAATCACTTGAGTGGTATATCAGCGCAAGGAAATTGGGGTTTTCTGTTCGATTGTAGACAATTGTTATATGCTGTTTAGAGCGTAGAATTGTTTGGCGGGACAGACTCGAGGATATTCTCAGGTGGAATCAGTGTAGGTGACGAAGGTGGGCGCGATGGTTTGTCTCCGGCGTGTTCCGGCGAAACATGTTCGTTTCGTTTACTCCGGCGAAAGCTTCAGCCTTTGGACCAAGAAGCGTGTTCAGACGACGGGTGTCTCGTACTTTCGGTGGGGTTGAATTCCCGGCGAAATCGGGTCGCGGTGGTTCGGTTTGCAGGTTCCGTCTGTGTGACGCGTGCCCTGTCGGTGTGGAAACTTCAACACGTGGCCGCTTACGTGTTCGGCTTAGACGTGTAATGGGTTAGTGGTTGGGCTGGATGGTAGGCCCACTGTTCTTAGCTTGCCCTTTTTGTTGGGCCTCTTGTATGTGTTCGTTTAGGGCTTTAGATCCATAATAATAAAATTAGATGGAAAAAAAAAATTCCAGTTTAGTTTTCTTTTATTTGACCATTTGTAATGCGTGACTATAGTTTTGTGGCATTTCACAATTTATATTTCCTATTTATTGTTTGCACTTGATTTTTAAAGACTTATGATACTGCATACTTTCCCCCTATATAAGAAAAAGATTTGATGATCTCTTTTTTACTAGTGCAATCATACTTCGAGCACTGAACTTTAGTGGAAGAGATAACATAAACAGTTAAAAGGCTGGTTTGGAATTGCACATTGCCACCAGTTCCCCCAGTCCACTCAAGAGCCTCTTTCGTGCACTGGAAGACCTTTAATCAAATTTACAATCTCGTCATGTTTTTTCTTCTTCACTATGAGAGATTCACAATCCAAGTCAAATAAGAAAATTTAAGTAAACTAGGTAATTACCCGCGCTACGCAGCGGGATTTTTCTATAATTTTTAGTTATAAATATATATATATATATATATATATATATATATATATTTATTTATTTTTTAATTTCTGATATTAAAATAATATTTGGTTTAAAATATTTGATTAGTATATATGGTAAAACTCTATAAATTAATAATATTGAGACGATCAAAATCTATTATTTTATGGAGTTATAATAAAAACTTTCCTTTTCAGATTTTACTATATATACATTACTAAACTTTACAAAACCAATTTACATGATTTTATTATATTAGTTGTGTTCTACAGAACATTTCATGATAAAATTCATCTGGAATTTTTTTTAACACTCCAGATATTTTTGGTAGTATTACTATTATTTGGTAAAATTATATCTATATCTTTTACACAATAAACAATTTAATTTTTTTGTTTGAACTTATATAAACTATATAAAAATGATTAGTTTATGATTTTTTTATGGAGCAATATTCTTGGTTCATGGAGTTATAATAAAAACTTTCCTTTTTATATTTTACTATATATATATTACATAAACTTTACAAAGCCAATTTACATGATTTATAATATTATTTATGTTCTACAGAATTAAAAAATAGATATAATTTTACTAAACAATAGTAATATTATCAAAAATATCTTGGAGTGTTAAAAAAACTGAGATGAATTTTATCATGAATATACACAATAAACAATACATTTTTTTTGTTCGAACTTATATAACAATTATTAGTTTATGACAAAAAAATATTAGCTTATGATTTTTTTATGGAACAATATTCTTGGTTTTAAAAAGCGAAAGCCTTCATCGCCATGGCGCTTGGCGAGGTGTAGCGGTGTGCCCATCGCACTGACACCTGAAAGCCAGGCGAGATACACATATCGTTCGCTATTGAGCGTTTTAGTATTATTCATAAGTCGCTTTTAGCGACGCCTCACTGATTCCCCTCTCAAACCAACTTGATTTGTACATATTTTGGTTACTAAACCAACTTTGGTTTAATACATAATCTCTAGTCTAATATAACCTATTGACAAACCTAATCTACTCACTATATTATAGTTATATACAACCCTTAAGTTCTTCATCACTCTTTCTTTCTACTTTTCTCTATGTTCTTCATTTTATCCACTCAGCTTATATCTTCTTTTTTTTGTAGTTAGGTCTCTGTTCTCATAAACTATATTTTCTTATCAAGGAATTTTGAATCAGAATTTTAGAGTTTTAGGATTCTAGTTCTGCTCTTTTAAATTTTAGTACATCTGAATTGGTGTTTTGGCTTTAAACTTTTAATCTTTCAATGGAATTGGTATTTTAATTTTCTCTTTACTGTTTCTATCAATGGCTTATCATGACTTAAAAGTTAGAAATAGATATTACGGTTTTGCATGTGTGTTACACATGGCGATTGACTTTCCTCGCCATGGCGCTTGGTGAGAGTCGAGCACCTTATCGTATTTGTTCGCAACATGCTATTTAAAACCAAGACCGTATATATTTAAATAAGATTTTTGAAAAGAAATTATCATTTTATTTTATCAAATTGTGTCATATTTGAATATATAATATATTTTCAACCCATTTTTATATTTACGCATGATGATTCGATTAGATATTTACCTATTTATTATTTTCATATTTTATTAAGATAGTTGAACATTCAAAAATATAAATTGAACAGTATGGGTGAATGTGTGAAAAAATTGAACCTTATAAAAATTGACTGTTGTATTCTGAAATAATTATGAAATACGTCTTAAATTACCGTATGACTTTCTTTTTTCATAAAATTAATATATTCTTTGTTTGTTAATTTACTGTAAAATTTCATTTTATGGTTTATTATATATTGTGCTTGTGTATCAAATAAGGAGACATAGGATAGTCAAAAATAAACATAGGAGAGTGAAAGAAATAAAATGAGAAATGTTAGCATGAAAATGTAGTGAAGTTATTGAGAAACATAGAGCGTACTGATCCGTAATTTACACAATAAAAACAAATATTGAAACATAATTGTATATTTTTTTTTTCAATCAAGTAATACTGGTAAGTAATAAGATTAAACTTACTTTATGTTCTTTTATAAATTTATAGTCTATTACACAACATAAAACTGAAGAACGGTATTTGAAATTGCAAAAGTTAAGGAAATATGAGTACGTATATAATAGCACATATAACATAAAAATTATCTAATTAGAAAGTCAACCTCTATTTTCATTTGTCTTATTGTAACAAAGACCTCCCTTGCGGCAGACCTTTGTGTTTTCTATTAAAGAGTCAGTACAATAGCTTATATAGAACTCAAGGGAGTGATAATCTTTTTCATTTGAGAGAAGGAGATCAGTTTGTGCCTCAGTAATGATGGCTCATACGTTGCTACAACCTACAAGATATAGCTTATATAGCTGGATCCTTCTTGTTGTACAGTTAGAGGATAAAAACGTGACAGAGTCTAGGACAGAGAGGTTTCCCTTTAAGATCACATCAGATTATTAGATTCCTGCAACTTTAATGAATCTCCTTCTATTTCTTTGAAATACTCAACTTGCTGATACAACAGAACCGAGTGTTGTCAAGACGAGAACTATATATAAAAAAGACATGAAATAATAAAAATGTATCAGGCAAGAAAGAACAGCATCAAATTTATAACAGCTGCTATGTCATCGTAAATAATCCACGAGTTAGAATAAAACATACCCAAAAGCTTTGGACCAGCAGTGGTTAAGTAGTTGAACAAGCGTCTTCCAGTCGCAAAAGCTATTGAGCTCATATAAAAACTCGTTTCTGCACTCATGGCATAAAACAATTTGGTATGAAGGTGTTTTTTTGCTGCAGCATTGAAAAACAGATGTCATAAAGGTATAAATATAAATCATACCTTATTAAGCAAACAATGCTACTGCCGTGTCACTATCTTCTTCACATCAGTAGATATCAATTATTTTTTGTTGCTGTGAACGATAGTCCCTCTGCAAAAAATATGAGAAACTGATCTTCTATGAACGATAGTCCGTAATGCTCTGTTATATAGACGGTGTTTACTCAAGTAACCTAAAGCAAATATGAGAATGAGATCACAAAAGTCATCCAGAATAAAATTCACATAAGTTATCAAATCACTAAAGCTACTAACCATTCCAACAATCAGACAATGTTATAAAAACAAAAATTGGTGGCAATTTGATGGAAACAGGCCATAAAAGTGTCTTCATACTTAAAGAATATGCAGCAACAAAAGAGGATCCACAAACACACACTTAGAGAAACAAAAAGACCATGAAACACGTTCCCCAAGCTCTTCACTTGAGGGGAATGAAATGGGAGGAGTGGGTAGCACCAACATCAGGCCTACCGTGCTTAACTGGCTTGTATGAGATGGAGAACTCGGCCAGGTAGTGACCAATCATCTCGGGCTTGATCTCGACCTGGTCAAAGGTCTTTCCATTGTACGCTGCAGTGATGCTTCCGATAATCTCAGGGACAATGATCATGTTCCTCAGGTGGGTTCTGGCTTCTCACCTTGTGGTGCCTCCCTTTTCTAGTTATCAACCGAAAGTAAAGATAGTCAGGTTCAGCAATTCAAAAGTGTCGAAAGAAAGAATCTAAAATACCTAAAACTAACTCCTGATTTTTACTAAGGCACACCCTAGCATTTGATACTAAGGCGTAAACCAAGAATAACATTAACAATCCAAGGTCACTAATAAAGCTAAAAGACAAATCCCTAAACCCTAATCGTACAAATACCATCACAAATCATTCAATCAGCAGATTACAATCTAACATTCAAAGCCATTTTGACTACATCGGTAAGAAAAGACGAGACTTGATAGCAAAATGAAATGCTTACCGCCTTGCGTAGCTTCTTAATCAGAGCCATCGGCTTCCTGGTCGACCAAATCGAAACACTAAGAGAGAGATCCGATTTCAAAACGAAGGAGAGAGAGAGAGATCGAAGAAGAATAATCTCGGATCACTTCTCTCTTGCCAAACGGAGAAGAAAACAAAAGAAAAACATGACATCAGAACAATGAGGTGGAGATATAAAATGTCATGAGTGGTTTTTGCATTTTTTTCATTTATTGACATGGCACTCTCAAAAACATTTTCAAATCCAACGTGTCACTTGCTGGAGAGAGTCTAGCCTTATTACTGTGTGGATTCTGAAACAAATTTACCTTTAAGACGTCCATAATCGAAATTACAACGGAAACCTTTGGAATCACGCCCTAAACTCTGTTATGAATCTTTGATCTCATAGCCACCATGACAAATGTCTAACCACATAGCCACCATAAATTATTGTTAAGATCGTTTTTAAAACCAGTGATTTTGTATAGTAGTTTTTAATACTAATTATAAATGCGCGACAAAAAAAATTGTTAACAGCTTGAATACATGAAAGATTTAAAGTCAACCGTTTTATGAATCTTTGATCTCATAGCCACCATGACAAATGTCTAACCACATAGCCACCATAAATTATTGTTTATATCGTTTTAAAAACCAGTGATTTTGTATAGTAGTTTTTAATACTAATTATAAATGGGCGACAGAAAAAATTGTCAACAGCTTGAATATATGAAAGATTTAAAGTCAACCGTTTTAATACAGAAACAAATTTATCATGGAAAATAATAAATATTACTCCTATTATCATTCCATTGAAGTCATATATGGAAAGTGGTTTCATCAAAAGTCCACGACGCAATTTCTTAATTTTCAAAAGCACATGTATAATCAGGGGATAACTAGTCTGTTCTCACGTCGACTATAATTAAACCTATAAACACAATATGAATGATTGCAATCCTCTCCTGGAAATATAATACCATCGATTACACAACTTTGTAATCAAAGATTTCATTGTTCCAAAGATATTTTCATAATTGCTAAGTTGTAATCATGCCTCTTTTTAATTCCTTGAATTCTAAGAAACCTCGATGCATTAGTTTTATTTTCTTTACACGGTTTATTCTCCACAATCATGGTCGTACCTTTGTATGTCAATAATTGATCAGTGTAGATTATGTTTATGTAGGTACTATTTTCTTGAATATCCATTTTCATGATAATGATTTTAAGTTAATAAGTTTAATTGACTTTATATTTTTTGGTGTATATTTTCAAATATTTTTTTTCCAACAATGTTTGCACTAGTCATGCATATTATCGTGACTGGTGACACAAAAATAACAAAAAATAACATATAAACACAAACATAAATCTATATTATTAAGATCGAAATAATTTTGGTACTATTTGAAAACATGGATAACAAGATAAATGAGAATTGTTTGCAAAAATAGATAACAAAATAAATATTTACTTTTATTTACACATTTAATCATTGCATTTACAATTAATTAAGATTTCCTTTTTATATTTCTTTTTACAGATTCTACCATTACATTAAAAATTAATTTAAATTAATTAATTACAATGGTTATTGTTTATTTGTGGTGAAAATAAAAACATAAACTGAAATTTATAGTATATATTATATAAAACAATTTTTAAATATAGTATTGCCTATTTAGTTTAGTCAAATATAAAAAATTTGGGAGTTCGATTTTCAACAAAACAAAAATATCATAAAATTAATAATAATTCATAGAAAACTAATACAAAAATTAAAATATTTAGTATGTTGTTTTATTTAAAATAAATTAACAAAAAAGTTAATATATGAATAGTACAATTACACAAATTGCATCAAGTAATAATTTTTTTAAATATAATATTATATATAAAAAATATTATTCAAACATATATATTATAAAATAATATATTTTATCCTATATGTAAATTACAAAATATGAAAAATATACATGGAATTTTTTCTTATAAAACTAGCGGTTTATGAGTTTACATTGAACACAAGTTAAATCAAACATCTGCGCGGAGGTGCGGATCAAGTTCTAGTTATCCTTAAAACTATAGACTGTTATATATAAAATGTAATTATTCGGTTTTCTACCAAAAATCATAAAATAAATTTATTAAAATTTAACACTAGAAATCATGATTATATCGATATTTTCTAATATAGCGTATGAATTTTAGATTGTTTTACTAGAAATCAAATCTATTAAAATATAAAAATATTTTTAGTACTTTAGTTTTTAAATAGTTTCTAAACAGTATCTATGTATTGTCCAAATATTAACATTCATAGAGTTTATATACTATTACCAAAACCAATCCATTTTCTCTGTATTTTGATCAGTTCGGTTTTTATTAGATTGATCACAGATTTAGTAGAAGACAGCAAAAAAAAATCCGTTCTTAGGATTATCAGACTTTCTTCTAAAAAGAAAGAAAATTAAACACGGACTACCACCAAATCTAAAAGGATCGATCACTTGATTATGCCCCACTTTTATGACAATAGAGCACACATGACAAAGCATTCTGCGTTGAAAAGACAAAATCCCACTCCGTGAGACATCTCTTAAACTTTACACTTTGTCAACTATATTATATATACATGAATATTATATATATGAGCTCTTACCAATGTCTTCCAAACCGTCCAGCAAAACTTTCTTTTGTTTTGCTTTCAGATACATACACAGACATTAAAACGATATTTTTGGCCTTTTCTTATTGATTAATAATTCTTTGGCAGGTTATAAAAAGGAAAAAAAAATAGCCTCTTCTTATGCTAAGTTTCCTTCATCATCTATTTACCTCCCTCTCATCTTCCATGGCGTTGAAATTCTTTCAGATTCTCTTAAGAGTTCTTTGGCTCTCTCTCTCCTTCCTCCTCCTCCACCACTTGTACTACGTCAACCTCCACCGTCTCTACTCTCTCAATGTGGAGGAGCCGTCGGTTTTGAAGCACCACGATCACCGTCGTCTCTACACCATTAATAGATTAGTCAGCAGCAGAAAAGCTCCCTCCCACAGTTTTGACTTCACACCTTTCCAACACAGACAGAACAACCACCATCAGCCTCGTTCCGATCAGGGACACGGCGGCGATGAGATTGATCCTCGTTACGGAGTGGAGAAACGCCGTGTTCCCTCCGGACCTAATCCGTTGCACCATTGATGAATGACGATGACACGTGCTTAGTTTGAGTGGTAACATAAGGCAAAGATAAAACTTTACCTAGCATTTTTGTCTGAAAGGGGAAACTTAAAGATTTAGAGTTATTCGTTTTCTTAGATACGTTTTACAATTTGGGTTTTGATACGTTTGTCGTCTTTTAATCATAGTAGACAAAGGGTATTTTAGCTTTTATTTTGATTATTATATCTGTAAATATGTTTCTTTACTCAAGAAATTGACATCTTGATTGTTGTGGAAGACAAAAAATATTGCTTGGTTTGTTTACCTTTTTGAACTTTTTCTTATTTTATGTAAACTGTTATGTATATTAAAAATTTATTTGATACAAATTGGTCGTGTATTACAATGATGGATCTTTAGATAATTATTTTGACTTTGGGATTAGCCAACAACCAGGCAACCAGTAGCTGCGACGGCACGTCACAACTCAGAGATATGTTATTATACCAAATACTCGTTCTATTTTATAAAGAATATATCATTTTGACTTTTTCAGAATATAAAATGATTAAAATACATTTAAAGTTTTTTATTAATTACACACATTCTACCAATAATATTTGAATAAATAAAATTATATATAAAATCAATGTATTTCTAACTAATATTGAGCTAAAATTGTATTGAAATTCTAAAATGACACACTTTTCGTAACAAAAAATATGTTAAAATAACACTTAATATAAAACAGAAGGAGTATATACTAAAGCGCAAGTTCCCTGTCGAATCAAATCCTGACACGTGGAAATTTTAGAAAATGAAAAAAACAAAACAAAACACAAATAACTTAAATAACCAACTTTTTCAAAATAACTTGACAAATTAAATTATGACATATGGAATATATGTTAAAACAGAAAATAATATATTGAAGTTTCAAAATAAATCAAATAACCAACATTTTCAAAATAATTTGACAAATTAAATTATATATGACTTGTGGAATATATGTTAAAACAGAAAATAATATATTGAAAATATTTCATCCCTAATTTCTAGCAATTATATCCACAATTTTCCCAGAATATCTCATCCCATGTTCAAAATCAGTTGACAAAAATTTTGAACTGTTTTCTTCCCCTATATAATTTTTAATCTATTAATTTATTCTCTATTTTTCTTTATTTATCTTATGCATTATCAAATATCGATGCTTTTCAACAAGAGATATATAGCTCAAATGGTCTAGTGGTTATTCAGTTTTAGTTTTGAATAAAAAATAGAGTTTGAGAAAAGTTCAACAACAGAAAAAAGGTATCTGAATTTCTAATTTTTTATTGTAAATTGAGTATTTACAATATTTTTTTGTGCCTTATCTTTACGAAATTACTATTAATTTTAGTATTTCGAAAAAACATGCATGGTACTATATATATAGGGAACAAAATCTTTTTGACATAAGTAACACTCTATTTCAACACAAAAGCTAAAGAGAACAAATGTTCATGCCACATATATGACACGCATGAAACCCCACATTCTAATTTGACGTTTAAATTCTTTAAGTTTTTACATCTATTTTTAGCCAAGGTGCAAATTTAAATTGCCTTAGATTTTTAAGTAATTTTTTTGATAATCTTAATTGTTAATGAACATGAGAAAAGGGGTAAAAAACAATATTTCTCAAAGATTTTCATAAAATTAGAAAATCATAATTTATTTTAGGTGTAAGAAAAAAATGTAGTCATTACAGAAATATAGGGTTTTTGCCAAAGATGATGATCGATCCCTTGTTCAAAAAAAAAAAAGATGATCGATCCCAAAGAAAGGTGGTGAAAATTTCCAAGCTAAATGCAACCTCTATATAAATGCCACCATCTCTTAATCATGTTTTTAGAATATTTGGCTAAAATAATATTTCTTTTATGGAAAATTATTTTAAAATTTCATGATCAAATAATTTAAGAGTATAACTAGATCTCGACCCGCACAACCGTGCGAGTTTTATTTTCATTTTTATATGTATATATATTTATTTAGATCATTAGTAGTATACATTTTTAATTTTAATCATATATTTAAATATTTATAAAGCTATTTCAAATATAATAATGTATAGTTTGCATGTTGTAAATAATCAACTGTTTAAACCGTCGCACGTATTTGTTGCTTCTTATTATATATTTATCTTATTGTATTTGCATTTAGTTATTAAACATATTAATATGGGTATGAAAAACATATTTGACAATTATTTTTTATTTAATTGATGTTAAATTTTTACCCGTCTTTTAAAGCTAGATTTTTTCTAGCAGTATTTTCTATGTTTATTCATTTTACACAATATATTATTATATCTACAAAAGTGAAAGATATGTTAATTTGTATACATGTAGTATATAGTCTGCTAATGTTAAGCCGCTCTATCATATTATATTTTTAACATAAATATTTTCTATTTATGAAAATAAAATTTAAAATTTTATCAATTTAATATAATTTTATCATATTAAGTTCAATATGATAAAAAATTGACATGATTGATTGTAATTATATAATAGATAAAAATAATATATAATATTTTATTTTTCATTTTATAAAAACAGCTGAGTATATTAATGTATAATAATATTTCAAAACTAATTACAGAATTAGTTATTTACATATAATTTTGAAAATTAAGATCTTGTTAAGATCTTGTTAAGATCTTTTTAAAAGATTTTTCGAAATTTAAAATATATATATTTAAAATTTAAATGAAAAGATATCAAAATATATTATGATTAAAGTAGTTCAAAGATTAATAATGATTAAAAATGTAGTGTGACCAAGTCTAGTAGATAGTCCATTTTTTTAAAAATCATACATTAATTAGAAGTCATGACTTCTGTTTTAATATAATAGATTTAACCGTTCGTGTAGCACGGGATAATACTAGTAAGATAAAATAAAACACATGAAGAGAAAGTACTAATTTTTGTTTCACATGATCGAAGCTAGACGACAAATCCATTGTTTATTTGGACACGGGATAATACTAGTAAGATAAAATAAAACACATGAGAGAAAGTACTAATTTTTGTTTCACACGATCGAAGCTGGACGACAAATCCTTTGTTTATTTGGCTGGTTTGTTTATAACATAGGTCGGTTTATTTGTGTGGATCATCAATTTATATTTCTTAAAAATATACATGTAGTAATCGATTTTATTGTAGTCTGTGTCATATTGAAGTTCAGAAGAGGAGAGATGCAGCTTCAGTTAGACGCCAAGCTATCTCAAAAGAGCTGGGCCTCAAGAAACAGGTGTTAAGTGAAGATGATCCTCTTTACGGGGTATTAAGAGAGGATCAGGTGGGTATCAATTTTGCCACAGGAAAGCCAAAGATAGTCAAAGAAGTGCTCGACGAAATGAGGCAATACCTGTTGTTAGCCACCGATGAGGATAAAGTGGTTCGTGAGGAGCGAGTGAGAACCTCTGTCGCTGAAGTTGAAACAAATCCTATTCTGCAAAGGTCGGTGTTAAGACTTGAAGCGCCACCAGTTATCTCTCATGATTTCAACAAAGGAAAGGGGGTTGTGTTCAGCTACGACAATCTCAAAAAAGATAAAAGGGAAAGAGATCAGCAAGATAAACTGATGGCTGTTGCGATTAGAGCTGGAACTGCAGGAAAATGGAATGCATGAAATATAGAAATGGCTGAAAGCGAGGAGCAAAATTTTGGTGGTAACTTCAGGACTTCTTTTCAAGGTTCAACGGTATTTAGCACAGGTTTTTCGGAACCATGTGCTTCGCCCGGAACCAAAAAGAAGTCGTACCAGAGGAGAAGGCCATCTAAATCAAAGAGAAAGCCAAGACCTTATCTGCTGGCTGAGAAAGAAGAGGGAGTCTTATGGGATAAAGAGGCAGATAAAGGTGAAATGAGGAGCAAAAAAAGAAAGGTAGAAACAGAAGTTGGGGATCTTCTAGTTTCGACGAGGTCTAAAACCCTGAAGGTGGTCCCAAGGGAGGGATCGCCATGTCCCCAATGAGCATATTCAGTTGGAATTGTTAGGGATTGGGGCGTACACAAGACCTGACAATTCAACGACTCCGGGAGATTCGGCGCACGCATTTTCCGGAGATCATGTTCTTAATGGAGACGAAGAAATGTAGAGATATTGTAGTTGACTTGAAGCAGTATTTGGGTTATGATAGAGTTTTCACGGTGGATCCAAGAGGCTTGAGTGGTGGCTTGGCAGTATTTTGGAAAAGCAACATCAGGCTGGAGATTAAATATGCAGATAAGAACCTGATCGATATGCAGGTTCAATATGGTGAAGTCAGTTTCTTTTTGTCGTGTATATATGGAGAACCTGGCCAAGAAGGAAAATACATTGTATGGGAGAGGATTTCTAGAATCGGGGTTGGCCGAAGAGAACAATGGTGCTTGATTGGGGATTTCAATGAAATCTGCAACAATGATGAGAAGCTGGGAGGCCCATTGCGATCTGAAGCGTCTTTTCAACCCTTTAGATATATGCTCTCAGTTTGCGGCATGGAGGAGTTTGAGTCATCAGGAATAAGATACACCTGGACTGGACAGAGATGGAAAAAATGGATTCAAAGCTGCTTGGACAGAGCTTTTGGTAATAAGGCATGGATGCAGGAATTTCCTGGCTCTAATCAAAGATTCTTAGACAAACGTGGGTCTGATCACAGACCTGTTTTGCTGAAACTCCAGCTTCCCAATCAAGAAATGGGAAGCTCTTTCGGTTTGACAAGAAATTTATTTTTCAACCGGGCGTGAAGCAGAAAATTATTGAGGTCTGGAGGGGTGAAAGAGAGACGTCTACCAATCGATGCGTTGCAAAAAGGCTAAGAGACTGCAGAGGTGTACTCAGTGAGTGGAAGAAAAAGAAAACTTTCAATGCTAAAGATCGGATACACTTACTGGAGGAAAGATTGGAATGGTTCCAATCAAGAAACTATCCATGTTGGCACGCAATCAGGGTGATGAAGAAAGAGCTCTGTAGAGCTTATAAAGAAGAGGTGCTATACTGGGGCCAGAAGAGCATGGAGAGATGGTTAAAATATGGGGACCGCAACTCTAATTTCTTTCATGAATCGGTCAAGGCAAACAGGGCAAAGAGGATGCTAGTTAAAATCAAGAATGAAAGAGGAGTTGAGCAGTGGTCTGAAGCGGCTAAGGCACAGGTAGCTACTGATTACTTTAACACGCTCTTCCGATCCTCCGACCCTCCTAGTTATATATCACTCTCTTTTCGGGGATATGAGACCTAGAGTTTCGGAGGCCATGAACCGAGACTTATTAGCAGAAGTCACTGATGAGGAGGTGAAAAGCGCGGTCTTCAGTATCAAAGCTTCGAGTGCACCCGGTCCCGATGGAATGTCAGGACTATTTTTTCCAGCAGTATTGGGAAGAAATAGGTCCAAAAGTATCTCTTGAAGTGAAGAAATTCTTTGAGGGAGGAAGAATGCCGCCGGACTGGAACTTCACCTATCTTTGCTTGCTCCCAAAAGTTTAAGACCCAAAGACTATGTCGGATTTAAGACCGATAAGCCTTTGTTCTGTCTTGTATAAAATTATAGCAAAGATTTTGGTGAGGCGTTTGCAGCCTATCTTACCGGAGATCGTTTCAGTTAATCAATCTGCTTTTGTGGCTGAGAGATTGATTACTGATAACATTGGGATTGCACACGAGGCAGTTTACGCCCTCAGAGTCAACCCGAACATCAACCAAGACTTTATGGTGGTGAAGACTGATATGTCAAAAGCATATGACAGGGTTGAGTGGAGCTATTTGAGGAGCTTACTGGAGGCTCTCGGTTTTGACAGGGGATGGATCGAACTGGTTATGGCTTGTATCTCTTCGGTCTCTTTTGCTTTTCTGATGAATGATCAGCCATTTAGGATGATCACACCGCAACGAGGCTTACGTCAGGGTGATCCTCTTTCACCATTTCTCTTCGTCTTATGCACTGAGGGGCTTACACACTTGTTAAATGAAGCGGAAAAGCAAAATCTTCTCTCTGGTCTACAGTTCTCACAGGCGGGTCCATCAGTGAATCATCTGCTTTTTGCAGATGACAGCCTATTCATGTGTAGAGCGAATGAGGACCAAGCAAAGATCTTACATGAGGTGTTGAAGGTGTATGAAAAAGCGACGGGTCAAACAATTAATCTGCAGAAATCGGTCATCTCTTTTGGAGCTCAGGTTGATGAGGTTTCCAAAATGGCGATTCAAAGGCTGCTAGGTATTCAGAATGAAGGTGGATCGAGCAAATATCTAGGCCTACCGGAGTGCTTTAGTGGGTCTAAGATTGAGATGCTGGACTACGTAAAAGGGAGAGTGAATGGAAGACTAAATGCGTGGTATCTAAGGAGATTGTCTCAGGGAGGTAAAGAGATTCTGCTCAAAACCTCAGCCTCTGCTCTTCCTGTTTTTTCCATGTCGGTTTTTAAATTACCGAAGACAATTTGTGCTAACATATCATCTGCAATGGCCAATTTCTGGTGGGGTTCTGATACTCATCTTCGGAAAATACACTGGATTTCATGGGAAAAGCTTTGCCTCCCGAAAGATTGTGGAGGAATGGGATTTAGAGAGTTGGAAGCTTTTAACCAAGCTCTTTTGACAAAACAAGCTTGGAAAGTTCTCTCTTCTCCCCCATTGCTTGCTGGCACAGCTGCTCAAAAGTAGATACTTTCCGCATTCTGACTTCTTGGAGGCGAAACTTGGGGAAAGGCCATCATATGGATGGAGAAGCTTACTTGCTGGAAGAGATCTTCTTGTCAAAGGCCTGCGGAAAAAAGTTGGGGATGGTAACTCCATTTCTGTTTGGTGTGATAAGTGGTTTGAGGATGAGGAAGATGGTAATGACATGAGAGCTCCTTGGATTAAAAACATCTCTTTTGATGTAAATCTGAGAGCAAGGGACCTCATTGATTTCCAGAACAGAAGATGGAATATGCAGGCGTTAGAGGAAATATTTGTACCGTCTGATATTCAGGTGTTACTGAGGAATCAATCGGTGACTTCAAGGGAGGATTTTTGGGTGTGGAGATATAACAAATCTGGAAAATACACTGTCAAATCTGGTTATTGGCTTGCCTTGCAGGAAAAAACCAAGGTTCTCCGACAGACAATAGAAGCACTCCCCTTGATCAACGGTCTTAAAGCTCAAGCTTGGAAAGTGCAGACAGCACCAAAAATCAAGACATTTATCTGGAAAGCTCTCTCTCAAGCTCTTCCTGTGTCTGATTGTCTAAAGGATAGGGGTCTTAAGTGTGATGAAAGATGTCAGCTTTGTGGGTTTGAAGGTGAAACAGTCAACCATGTTCTATTTGGTTGTCATCAAGCAAGAAAATGCTGGGCTCTATCAAACATACCCAATCCGCAGAATGGCTTCAGTGACTCCTCGATCTACACAAACGTTTATTATCTCCTAAACTTGAAAGCGACTCGAAAAGGGGATGAGGAAGGTTACAGGTGCTGGCCATGGATACTCTGGTATCTATGGAAAAACAGAAACTCTCTAATTTTTGAGGGTAAAGAGTTTGAAGCGGAGGACATAATCCTGAAAGCAAAAGAAGAAGCTGAAGCATGGTTTTTGGCGCAGGAAGTTCAGGAAGGTATGGAAGCGGAGGAGGAAAGTGTGACACAAGTGGTTAACTCCTCTACTGTCCAATCTATCCCGCACGGGTGGGTTCAATGTGAATTCGAAATGGATTGGTCAAAGAAGGAAAGCTCGATGGGAGCAGCATGGATTGTAAAGGATGAGACAGAGAGAGTGTTGATGCATAGCAGAAGATCCTTTGTCAACATAAAAACAGTGGAAGAGGCTAAGTTCCAACTGTGGTTGTGGGTCTTGGAAAGCATGAAAAGCTTAAGGAAGAGGAAGGTCAGGTTTATATCTTCCATAGAAGACTTCGCTGAAGCTATTGGTAAGCCTAATCTGCGGCCTGCACTTTTGTTTGAAGTTGATGAGATTAGAAGAGAACTACAGGCCTTTGAAGCTTGGGAGTTAAGAATTGGTTCGAGAAACACAATGAGATGTGCCTCTTTCATTGCTCAGAGCGTCAGAAGCTTAAGATTTACACAATCTTATGTTGCAGCTGGTCACCCACGTTGGTTGGACCATTGTTATGCAAATGAAAGAGGGGTATCTTCTCGCTGACTGTGTGTTGGTTATTTTTTGGGATCATCCGCCTGTTGAGATGTTGATGTGTTGTGGTTGTCTGTCTAACTATTTTTTGAGTTACTTGGGGAGCAAGTAAGTTGGTTGTTGTAATGATGTGAAAACAGTTTTTGGGTATATATAAAGTTTCAATTTGCGAAAAAAAAAATCTATTTTATCAAAAGAAAAAAATATACATGCAGTAAAAGTAACGAGTTGTTAATAAGTATTTGAAGAAACTCACCCGAATGTCTGAAGAAAAACTATGTATAGTTGTTGAGCCATCTCGTGAAGAGAGTAGGACTGGACATGACTTTGCCGCGTATAAATAATAAATGTATTGCTGTCCTTTCGATAGAAATAAGGAACTTTTCATTTTACATAGAGCCTCACTTTAGATTGCACCTAAAAAGAAATCTCAGGATGTGCCGACTTTTTCCTATTTGGTCTCTTTATACACCAACTAATTTGTTCAATTTTAATATTCTTTTTGACAAAAAATTAATATTTATTTTGCATTAAGTGCAGTGAAGATGGACCAAGAATCCAGTGCAAATGAACTGACTATACAATCTTGAGTAAACAATATCGTCTTCTAGCAAATTAAATCCATCGATTTATTATGTTTTTTTTTATTAATGTTGTTGCCCTTCATTTTAGTCTACCGTTGTGTGCCCGTCATTTTTTTTTTCTGGGACCTATTTTCAAGGATTGGGTTTGTGTGGCGTTGTAGATTAGTTATCTGTTTAATATGAATTCATAAAAATACAAATAAAATAAGAGTCAGTAACATAAACAGATTAATTAATAGTATAAAACATTACTGTCTTTCAAATATATCAGATGATACGAGTAAAGAGCATCTATAATCCATAACAATATTCTAGTGTCAAAAGACATATTGGAGATGATTGGTTCAGCTTTATCTTTCTATTTTTGTTAATCAAAGCCTAAAACAAATTATTATTAACTTTTACCAATTATGCTTTAGATTTATTTTTAAAGCTACAGCAAAAAAATCTTAAGCAACTTTTTTTCTTATGTATTTTAGGCAGAAAACCTACGTTCTTATTTTATTGGCTGTAGAAACTTTAAAATGAAAAAACTATTTATAATATCAAATAAATTAGATAATCATAATAGAAACATTTATAAATATTTTACTTTAATTCTGGGTGTTTTCAAAACTGTTGAAATATTTTAAATAACATAAAATATTATTTATATATAACATTTTAAATAACAGTAAACTTTGATAATTTATAATAATCATTAATAAAAATTATTTTTAGTTGATAAAAATAACTATTTTATATATACATCACATATTTTATTTTGAAATATCTACAACATATAACCTACAGCTACAACAAATTTAACTACAACAAAAATCTCTGCAAAAAAAATCTGCAGTAACAGCTTTACAGCTACAACCAACTTACCTACAGCTAAACTTTTACAGCTAAATTTTTACAGTAATAGTCGAACCAATCACCCCCATTTATTTAGGGTGATTTCAACACAAAAAGAATTTATCTCCAACCTAATTTCAAAACTTTTTTATTGTAACAATTTTTTTAGTTTGGTTGAATCTAGAAGAATCGCAAATCCGCGGATGGACTCCTTCTGTAAAGCATTCAAATGGGTCATAAAACATGGATTCATATCCGCATTAAGTAAATAGAATAAGGTGACTTAGTTTCACATAGCAGGAAAATCGAATTTGAAACATGTTAGCGTCCCATATCTGTCTATTTCCACTTGACTAAAAGGCCCGTTCCCAACTTCTAATTAACCCAACACTAAAAATTGTACTATCTTTATGTAATACTATAGTTTCATACCAACTTCAAAACTTGGTATGAAACTATAGTATTACATCAAGGTAGTATTACATTAAAGTAGTGCAACTTTTAGTGTTGGGTGTGAAATGTTTCGTGTAAAAATCGTACTAAAACATAGTCATTTATGTTTAGGTATGAAAGTCTCATTTATGCATAATCCTTTATCTAGTCTCCTTAGTTGAATTTGATGAAATACTTGAGAGTTGATTATCTTTCCGGAGCTGGGGTACACGCGGCCAAGTTACAAAATCTTTAAACAGATGGCTAATCCATTTGTGGATGATCAACATAAATTAAATCTACTTTATTAAAAGAAAAAAAGTTTTAATAAATCTACATATGAAAGTTGTTTTGACTCTTTCATTTTATTTTTTATTTTTTTTGGTCTTATCTAATATTTCTCTAATGATCTCTAACTATAAGGATCTTACCATATATTTCTCTAACTATGCATCTACACTAATACTGTTACTATGGGTCGAAAAGTCTACCTACTCATTATTAATTATTTCTATTATATATAATTAAAGTTTATAAGTATGTTTTTCAACACGTATATTCTTTCGTTCTCTTTCTGCTGATACAAACTTTTCTTTCAGCAAAATATACTTACATGAAACAGACTTACAAAATAAATATTTATGCCTTATTGTGTCTTTATTAATAATTTTTTGAAGCTTGGTGTTACAAAATAAATATCTATACAACTTCAAATGGCAAATATGAAAAAAATGTATTTTATATTTTCTTTTAATTTTTATAATATAACATGTATAATATAATAAAAATCTAAAATAATTAATGATATTCAAAAGTCAACTTTGATAGTTCAAAGATATCCTAAATTAAACCTTAAATCTGTGTAAAATTGTTAGTACAAGATTTTTTTTTTGAAAAACAAGATTTAATATTTATTTGATTGTAGTTAATTAATTCTGATTTTGCGCTGATTTAGATGACATTTAATTCCATTTACACGAATAACATTCGCATTAAATTCGAAATGAACAATTATACTACTATATTATACACCTAAATGATATCTATATATGTGACCAGATTTTCTGCTCATTAGCAGAAAATAAATACAATAGTGTTGACTTTAAATTATATTCGTATAGAAAAGATAAAGTTCAGATATACTCTTCTGTTTTCCGTATATCTATCTTATTAAAACATAAACATTCTTTTGGACCTAACATTTATTTTGTAAGTTTTTAAATTAAATACACATTTATACTTTATAGTTAAACCCACATTAAATCACTAATGTTCCTTTCTTTATACTACTATCCATGTTTCCAAACAATATACTTATTTCTTTATACTACTATCAATGTTTCCAAACAATATATTTTATATACTACTATCAATGTTTTCAAACAATACAATAATTAATCTTAGTTATTTTATATCCATCATTTTCTCTTTCAAATTTTGTAGAAACGTCATAATTTCATAAATTACAAAATAATGAACTTTAAAATTTGGATTATAAGATTATAAATTATGAAACTATTACAATTTTAATCAAATTAGATTACATATCGGTCATCCATTAGTTCAATCGGTTAGTTTCGGGTTTTAGTGACTTTTTAATATGAATATTTTAAAAAACTAAATTGAATTGTTAGATCTTCGGATTAACCGGTATAATCACAATCGGGTTGAATTTAAAAACACTGATTTAAATACAAAAATATTTTAAATACACACTCTTTAAAAGTTAACAAAATATTTGTTAAGTTATTAATGAAATTTTTCATCGTAAAATATTCCGCGCTTCCAAAGCGCGGATCAAGATCTAGTTTTATATTTTTAAAGGTCACAGTAAAAAAAATCACAAAGATCTTTTACAACATCTTAGTGGCTATGATGATTATTTGTCCGACCCAAGAGAAATGCTGATTTACAACATTTATTAACATATTAATTTGAACCAAAATTGTATCCACATAATGTGAAAAATCATATAAAGCATAATTTTTTTATAAAAAAACTTTTAAGTTTTCTAATTATATTCAAAATTTTCTCTAAATATGCGAAATATATTTTTAAGAATCGGAAATTTTACCCGAAACTTGAAATAATAACCGAAACCCCAAACCTGAAATTTAAAACAATATTCGTGATATCGAAAAAAAATTCGAAACAACAAAATATACATACTATTTACAAAACATTTCAGATATTTTTGGTATAGGGTCTCGATAGTATCTAAATCCGAATCGAAACCGCGGGTCCAAAAATATCCAAAGATATTTCTACTTAAACTTGGATCCGAACCGAATCTATATTTTCGGATCGGTGGATTCAATTTTCTCGAACCAGATAAAATATCCCATCCTAAAATAAAGTTACATAAGAACGTATATACAAAATTTCAAATAATTATTTCATAAATTTTAAACAAATTTCATACTTTGATATCTTACGACTTTGTCACATAATAATATATACCAATTTTAAAATGTTAATTATATCAAATTTGATTTACCGTCAAAACTCCGTGTTTTTAAAACGCATATCAAAATCTAGTGAACATATTAAAATATATCTACACAGTTTTTTTACAAATTTAAACGAACTTTCATATTATATTTTTTTAGTCGGTAAAATTAATATGGGAAAGTAGTAAAGTAATACATGCATGGCTAGCTCGAACTTTGGAGCCGTAAAAGCAAACTTGGGCCAGTCGACATAGAAAATGGACATAAAAAGCCCATACAGGCCCAGTAAAAACCATCACGGAGAAAAAATCGTCGTTTTGCTAGTTGCAAGTGGAAGGAAAAGACACTCACTCCCCAGGAGTTGAATCGGAAGAGAAGTAAAACACTTCCCTAACTGCTCCCACGACGGCGCGTGAACCAAACTCATCCGTCAAAGTTATTGGGTTCTACGCTCTTCTTCGATTCCCCCGTGTAAATGTTCATCACTCCCCTCGAGTTACGAATATACAAATTCTTGATTTGGGGGTCTCTCTAGGGTTTCCACAGAAATGTTCACTCCCCAGAGGAATCAGTTTCCGGCGACGGACCGGAAGGGAAAGTCCGTAGCTTTCGCCGACGAAATCACGACCCCTCCCCGATTCAGATCGGTGGGTGATGATGATTGGAGGACGTTCAAGGACGTGGGTTTGCTCGACGAGGCCTCCTTGGAAAGGAAAGACATTGACGCGCTTATGGAGAAGAACCTCAAGCTCGAAAAGGAGGTAACTTTATTTTCAGAAACTTACTAAATTAATTAAGGAAACTATATACTGATGAATCTTCTTTGTTCTTGTTGTTGTTAGCTGTTTGATTACCAACATAGCATGGGGCTACTGCTTATTGAGAAGAAGAAGTGGACTTCGAGCAACGAAGAGCTTCAGCAAGCGTTTGATGAAGCTAATGAGATTCTTAAGCGTGAGAGGAACTCGAGTTTGATTGCTTTGAGTGAGTCTGAGAAGAGGGAAGAGAGTCTTAGGAAAGCTTTGATAAACGAGAAGCAGTTTGCAGCTGAGGTATATCTTTTGTGTGTGTGTGTGTGTGTTTATGGCTTTTTTTATTTGGTGTTTGATGTTTGTTTTTTTTTTAGCTTGAGAGGGATTTGAAGTACTTGCGACAAGAATATAGTGAGGTGAAGTCTACTTCCGAGGCGAAGTTAGCTGAAGCAAATGATTTGGTTATGGGTATTAAGGAGAAAGCGTTGGAGGTGGATAGAGAGAGGGTTATTGCTGAAGAGAAGCTCTCTGTGGTTAGTAGGAAGAGTTCTGAGTTGGAGAGGAAGCTTAAGGATGTGGAGACTCGCGAAAAGGTGCTCCAAAGGGAGCGTCTTTCTCTTGCTACAGAGTATGTAAATATCGTTTTTACTCGTCAGTTCTTTACTTGATATACCTCTGGCCTCACGCTATCTCTCTTTTTGCTTATGTTTTTTTTAGACGAGAGGCGCATGAGGCAGTGTTCTACAAGCAGAGAGAAGAACTACAGGAATGGGAGAAGAAGCTAGCGGTGGAAGAAGATAGGCTGTCCGAAGTTAAAAGAAGCATTAACCATACAGAGGAAAGAACAATTGAAAGTGAAAGAGAAATCAAGAAGAAAGAGAAGAGCCTCGAAGAGATGCAGCGAAAGATTGATACTGCGAAGTCAGAATTGAAAGAGAGAGAAGAGTCTATAAACAAGATGTTAAATGACCTTTCTATGAAGGAAAAAGTGAGTTTTCTTTTTGCAGTTATTTTTCTCTTCCTGCATTTATATATCAACTGGGTTGTTGTTTCAGGACTTCGAGGCCATGAAGACTAAGATTGATATGAAGGAGAAGGAGCTCCATGAGCTTGAGGAGAAGCTTATTGTGAGGGAGCAGGTTAGTCTCTTAATTTCCCTAAATCTTTCTTCTATTTCTTTACTTTGAAGGTTTCTTAGAGTAGTAGCCATAATAAAGTGTTTTAAGCTTTTGTCTATTACTATTTAATAGTCTCCTGGGTCTTTGAAGATACCATATCTTTTTGTTGTGGTGAAATATAAGAACAATATAACCTGTAAATTTAGAGTTTGTATACAGAGATACCATGTTGATGATACTGAAATTAATAACTGATTGGAACAATTTACATGTTTTGAGTAAAATTAGAGTTTGTATACGGAGTTACAGGTTAGATTGTTTTTAGAATACATAGTGACACGTTGGTTAAATTTTTGAACAGATGGAGATAGGGAAGCTCCTTGATGATCAGAAAGGTGTTCTAGATTCCAGAATGCAGGAGTTTGAAATGGAGCTCGAACAGAAGAGGACATCCCTTGATGAAGAACTTGAGAAAAAGAGAGGTGAAATCGAGAAGCTGCAAGTTGAGATCATCCACAAGGAAGAGCAGTTGGGGAAGAGAGAGACAGCTTTAGAAAAAACGAAAGAGAGAGTGGAGGAGAAAGAGAAGGATCTTGAAGCAAGGCTGGAAGCTGTGAAGGAAAACGAAAAATCTCTAAAAACCGAAGAGAAAAAGCTGCATGTGGAAAACGAGCGATTGCTCGAAGATAAGGAAAGTCTGCGTAAACTCAAAGAGGAGATTGAAGAGATCGGAGCCGAGACAACAAAGAAAGAGTCAAAGATCCGTGAAGAGTATGAAACTCTCAGGATTACAAAAGAAGAGAGACTCGAGTTTATAAGGCAGCAGTCTGAGCTAAAGCAGCAGATAGACAGAGTTAAGCGAGAGGGGGAGTTGCTCTTGAAGGAACGTGAAGAACTGAAACAAGATAAGGGAAGATTTGAGAAACAGTGGGAAGCCTTGGATGAGAAGAAGGCTGATATAAAGAAAGTTGCTGAAGTAAAGGAGAAGAAGGTGGCTCTGAAAGAGATGGAAGAACTGGAATACGAGAAGCTTGCTCTAAAGAGGGAAAGAGACGAAATATCTGTCGAGAAGAAGCAGTTGAAGAAACTTCATGATGAGTTGTATAAGGACGTAGCTGATGTAGATGCGCTTAGAATCTCTTTGAAGGAGCAACGAAAGGATCTAGATCGTTCAAAAGAGCGTTTTGCAGTATTTCTGAAGAAAGTTGAACTCTGCAGTACCTGTAGAATACCATTCCAAGAGTTTATAAACTCTGAACGAGTACCAGATGTTGAAGATGGTGATAAACTTCCCAATGATAGCAGGAGTACATCTTTTATTGGGAAACTCGGTTCGGCTGCGGTACCAGAATCTTCGCTGCCTGATGATTCTCTGGATACAGCGGCAGGCGATGATCATGAACCATCTGCTACTGAACATAGTTTCTCAGAAAGCAAAGGTGCTGAAGTAAAGAGTGATAAACCTAGACGTGGTAGAGGTAGGAGTAAGTCTGTCAGAGGAAGATCACAAGCAACAACATCTGCAACTAATGATTCAAAACCATCTGATGTGAAAGTTCCAAGGAAGCGACAGCGAGAACAGGGTTCTAGAATCACAGAAAGTGAACACGCAGAGGGTGATAGCGATGGTGGTGTAGACAGCGTCGCAACTGGTGGACGTAAGAAGAAAAGACAGACGGCTATTCCTGTCACTCTGGCACCTGCGCAAAGCCGATATCATCTCAGGAGGCATAGAAAGTAAGCTCCCCGCTTCTCTTCTAATTGGAAAATCGCTGGAAATTGAGTACTGTATGAAACTTATATGCGTACGGAATATCGTTTTCAGTGTAGGAACAGAAGAGAATAAAGCACAAGAATCAACAGAGGCCATGGAAAAACAAGAGAGTGTCAATGGTGATGATATCAGAACAGTGGCAAGTCCCAAGGATAATCTTAAGGAAAATGGAAAAGCTGAAACAATAGTGGAGGCGGTAACACATGAGGAAATTGTTAAGGTATGATTCTCTGATAAATTGTTAAGGTATGTTTTCATCATGCAGATGTTCTTGCTTTCTGTCTGAAGGGGTGCTTTTGGGCATGTTTGATCTTTCAATTTATTTCTTCTTCTGAGAAATGGTTTATTTACAGGTTGAAGCAGAGACTGAGTTGAAGGATAAGAGTACTGGGAAGAGACCAGTGGAAGAAGATCCACAGTTAGAAGCAGGAGGCAGCGGTGAAAGAAAAGAGCATGGTGGTGAAGAGGATGATGGGACTTTCAGCATGACCCAAGAAGAGAACGAAGAAGTAGAAGAAGAAGAAACAGAAACAGACCACCCAGGTGAGGCTTCCATAGGAAAAAAGATTTGGGTCTTTTTCACAACCTAATCTCATTTTCTCAAACACAAAACTATCCCACAACTAGGATTTTCCAGTGAGAAAAAAAAATCTTGTTATGTTTTTGTTTTTAAATTTTACTCTTTTTTTCAAGCAACTGAAACAAAAGGAAGTGTGTACTCTTGGAAACTAAGGGGGTTTGTTGGAAATGCAAGCATTTGATTCTAAAATTCTTCTTCATGCGCCATAAGAGACAGAGTTACCATGTCATTGCCATGGAACTGACATCCTTTTTTGGTTATGTTTACTTGAAAAGAAGAAAAGGCATGATCTCGTTTTGTTTTGTTAGATTCAGACCTCAAGTCTCTCTCTCTCTCTTTTCAGTTGCTTTACATCTCCAAACCAATATCTAGCTCCAATCTAAGGTGAGATGTGGTTGGATCTCTCAAAGAACTTGGAGACCCTTGAGATCAGATCAAACCGAGGACTGATAGGTGGACTCCATTCTTTCATCATTAATCTCACAACCTTCAATATTTAGTGGTGTTAGAACACCAGTCAACAGATCCAGTACCAAAGAATTTAGCCAAGTTAACCAGACTGAGACACTTATTGCTGTCTGGAAACCGGTTCACAGGAACAATTCCGGAGGTCAATGGGTTAACCGGGATACTGATATCGGATCTAAGCAGGAACTTCTTCTCTGGATCGTTGCCTTTAAAGCGTTGGAGGATTGAAGTCACTGTTGAACTCGATGTTAGTAACAATTACTTGGAGTTAAAGTTACCTGAAGACCTACAGTCCTTATAGAATCCGACTCTTTTGCATCTTAGGAACAACAGATTCCCTGATGGGTTGACCAAAGAGATCCAAGAAGTGAGTTCTTTGGTTTTTGGACAAAACCAGTTTAACCAACAATCTCAGGGGCATGTTTAAACGCGGGAGGTATGTTTTGGATTTTATTTTATTAAAAACCGGAGGGAGTATTTCATAAACGTAGGAGTGTATGACTTTTTGCGACATGTTTAAACGCGGGAGGTATGTTTTGGATTTTATTTTATTTTATCTTGTTTTCTTTGAATTTTATTTTATTTTGGCATTTTGTAAAATACAGGGAAAATGTGTAGATGAAGAAATCTGGTGGATATCCAAATAAAAAATAGAGTAGATGAATTAAATATGTGACTCATGAAGCCACTTATCAAGTTGCAAAATGTGGTTTATACGCGAGTCAACCCTCAAACTATTTTATTTCCAAAATACCTTCACACGCAAAAGATTTAGTTGGTAGGTATACATTGTTTTTATGTGTTTCTGCATGAATTTTCAGTATCTATGTTTTATTTTTATTATTGTTTAAGATTTAGACATACATATTAAAAAACATTTAATTTTTTATATTACACAATAAAAATATTATTACCAATACACCTAACCACATTTGAATCAATAGAAAAATAGATTAGAATATAAAAAATAAATTTTACATTGAAATTATAAAACTGACACTTATTTTAAAAAAAATTGCTATATAACATAACTAAATCAAAACGGATAGAGTAGCAGATATATATGGAATCAGAAATATATATCTTATGTTTACAAAAGCGCATACAATTAAATAATTTGCACATTTCATACCATGGTTATCCTACTAAATATTAATTATTAGTTTCCAATCCTTCTAAGATAAGGTATACGTACCCACTTTCATCCTTCCAGTTCGTGTTTAAGTTGAATATACTTACGTTGACGGCCGGCTCTTAGCATAATAATATAACAAGAATGAACAACTAATTAAAAATTGTGTATAAATGATCTGACTTTCAATCTCTAATTATTTTCAACCTCATGTGTCAGAGCAATTCATGCTGACCTTTTGGTAACTTAAGATTTAATTAAGCTGCTCAATATATTCTATGCATCCGCATTTGACTGTTTTCAAGTGGCAAATGAAACCTGTGAACGTTTTAGAGCTATTCATGCTTACCTTTTGGTAACTTCAAATTTAAGCTGTTCAGTATATTTTTTGCCTAGTGATAGGTGAGACTTGAGAATGTCATACAACACTTTCCTCTGGGGTTTGAACTCCTCTTGAAACAAAGTCACAATTATTAAGTTACTAAAAAAAAAAAAACAAAGTCACAATTATTGGCGAAATCTAGGTTTGAGATTTGGTCCATACAGTTTATGTAGTTGTTTGATAATAGGCGATCCAACTATCCTTTAACATTATTTGGAAGATATTCTAAATTTAGATCAGACAATATGAAAGTTGAATATTATAACAACAAACAAACAAAACAACCGTGACGATGTTCATTAAACCATTAATTATTCTTGTCAACGAAGTTGTACGTAATAAAATATAAAATCTTGAAAAAACGAAGGTCCGTTCAAACCAGATTCCCATTTTCTTTAGTATGAAATGGACTTATTTTTATTCAAATAATATAGAAAATAAATAAAAGTCGACGGCAGCAACGTAAAAATTTCAGAAAACACACAGAAGAAGAAAAACTCAACCTTTGAAAATTTCGATATTAAATAAATAAAGGAAAATTCAAAGTATCATTACGTATGGTTCACTCCTCTCTTACCATTCCACTCTTTTCCCCACATTTTCGCCACACTTATTTCCCATCAAATACACACATACACATGTTATATATAGACATACACTTACACATTATTCATTTCATTCATTACTTAGAAAAGCAAGTGAAATTCAAGAAAACAAAAAAAAAGAGAGAAAAAGCATTCGTTATTACCAAATGGCTCCATCTCGTACGGTAGTTGTGCTCTGTCTGCTTCTGTTTCTGGCGGCGAGTAGTACCTCCGCAAGAATCGGAGCCACCGTGGATATGAAGAATAGGAAGAGCTTAGGGTTTAAAGACAGCTATATTTTTGGTTACTTACCCAAAGGAGTTCCCATTCCTCCTTCTGCTCCTTCTAAGAGACACAACTCTCTTGTTGACTCTCTTCCTCATTGATTTCATTTTTTTATTGTTCAGTGTATTTTCTGTGTGTTTGTTTTGTAGATATTAGATACATACATGGTTACATTCTTCGTTTATACTTGCATACTATTTATTTTTTCATATGTTTTCCAGACTAAGATATGTCTCATGATGGCCATATAAAGATCAAGAAATTCAATTAACTAAGCTTGTGTATGCCTTTGTTCTAATTTATATACATCACCAATCAGCCGCTTAATCAATACAAGTTAGTACCAATATTGTCATGTTCTTTAATTATTTTCTTATAAGCTAATTATTGAAGTTAACACCTTTTAATCTTCAATTATTGTGCAACTTGAAAAATATCTACAGATTGAAAAAATGATGGTTTAGTGACTTTAGTCTTTGAGAAGAGAAGTCAATCTACTAAAGTTGTCAAGATATACATAATAATTGCATACCAAATACACTTTGTCTTGTAACATTTGTCTTTATATTAAGAAGACATACTTAATAAATGCACACCAATTATTACCAAACTCACCAACCATTGTCAAAGAGTCTGAAAGGAAACTAGTAGGCGGAATCAACACAGATAAATAAAATCCAGAAAACATAGAACAAACATGTTATGCATTATGCAAACAACAATCTTTAGTAGCGGAATCAAACATAGATAAATAAAATCCGCAACACATAGAACAATGTTATGCAATACAATCTATAGTAGTGGAATCAAACATAGAAAAATAAAATCCACAAAGCGGAACAAACATGTTCTGCAATACAATCTTTAGTAGTGTAATCAAACATAGTTAAATAAAATTCGTTACACAGAGAAAAAAACATCTTATGCAAATACAGTCTTTAATTCTCCTCTGGATGATTAGAAATGTCCTTCAAAAGGAAAACAAAAAGAGGGGCATTCCGAGAATTGAACTCGGGACCTCTCGCACCCTAAGCGAGAATCATACCACTAGACCAAATGCCCTTCTTGAACCATTTAATCAGAAAAGGGATTGAAACCGCTTTTAACCATTTTCTCGAGCGGCCAGAACAAAGGCGTCGGGAGATCGAACCAATCGTACCAACCCCAACCTTCGCACTTCTCAGGCTCCATATTCTCCGGGTCCTGATTCGGATCCACAAGCGTCGCACGCAAGAACACAGTGACGTAGTGAGACGGCTTCGGCGCTTCCTTGAAGACGTTGTTGGTGACAGTCAAGAGCTTCATCTTCTCTATCTCAAGCCCCGTTTCCTCCTTCACCTCTCTCGCTCCGCATCCTTCGAAGCTCTCTCCTGCTTCAAATAAAAACGGAACAAAGATTAGCTGAGATCTTTTTAAAGAAACGCGACTTCAGAGAGAGATGGACCGAATTCGAGGTGGCCGCCGGGGAGAGCGAAGGTTGAGTTTCCGATTGATGAGCGTCGCTTCCCTAACAACACCGAGTTTCCTTTGACGACGAAAACCACCACGGCGACTCTCGGCGTCGCTTCTCCTACTACTGTCTCCATTTTTTTTGGGTCTCGGTGAAAACGCTTCTTCTCGCGGTTTGCTTTTTTTAATAATAGCGTTTTTCTTTAATTGACATATTCACTCGAAACGATGTCGTATGAGTATTTTTTCAATCAGTTTATGAGCCCAAATGGCTAGACTAGTATCACTCCTTTCTCTTTTGCCAGTGAGGCTGAAGGATAGAGCCCAACAAAATATTTTCAAAACTTTTTTTCTGAAACTCTAGTAAAGCCGCCTCTTCTTTTCAAATTTCTTTTTCCAACTTTATTTATTAATAACATGTAGTATCATTTACACAATACATCCAAACTTACACGAAATACATTGGATTACATGATTGATATGAAAGAACAATAACACGTAGGAAGTAAAATTTGAAGATGTCTTTCCACAAAAGACCTTACTTGTTATCCGAGCTTCAAATGTAGTATCAACTCTGCTATTTTTCTACTGCAAATTCACTCTCGATCTCATATGATTTTCGTATTTGGCTATCATCCACAAGGTGAGACTCGAAACCTTATAACGTAACATAATACATATAAACACCAGTTCCCTTTGTTGTATAACATTCACCCACTCCCAACTAAGATGTAGACATATTTTCGCATATACAATATACTGAAGTTATCAGTTTTCAACGATTATATAATTCGGTTTATATGGCTTCATCAGTAATTTGGTTTTACCACATATTATATCCAACTATGAACATTAACAAATTTTTCGTTCAGTGATGAAATTCTTCTTCTTTTGACCAGTCAAAAGTTCACATCAGACTCTAGTGACCAAAAGTAACAAGTCGCTTTTGATTCATCATATAAATTCTTTAACTCAAGTTCATCCATCATCAGAAGAAAAATGAAGACCTGATGAAGATATCACCTTAAAAGTTTGTCTTCTTAGTGAAACCGCATATTTAGATATTTTTTGAAAATGTCCAGGAGAAGAAGGTACATGAATAATAGTATCAAATTGAGTAAAGGTGAAATTTTTCTTAATGCCAATAACATGTTTAAGAATTTGTTTTTTTTTTGTACAATGACATATTATGAATTATCTTGCAAATTCAGGTGTAAATAAAAATATATAATTTTTGTACCTCATATGATTTTTTATTACATAAAAGTTTAAGTTTTTCTCATGTTAGTGTGATCCAAGATATTTGTGTAATAAGGATACTAAAGGTTTTTAAGTATTTTATATGTTTCCCCATTAACTATACACATTTGATTTATTTTCTTTTCTGTATTCATTATATTTTAGAGAGAATTTGCTTAATACCCTCAATTGGTATCATAATTGAGAATTTGCCTTTGTGTTAAATCGTGTATAGATTCTCAATTATGATACCAATTGAGGGTATTAAGCAAATTCTCCCTAAAATATAATGAATACAGAAAAGAAAATATTCTTATTCGTAACATTTATGTTTTGAATTGCCGTAAATATTTCTATTCTCCTCTACATCGCTAAATCCTTTGTCTGACACTCTCTTGCCCCTGTTTTTTTTTTCCTTCTAACATTCTCTTTCCTCCAATTTCGACCCCTTTTCTTTTTACATTTTTTTCCTACATTCTTTTTCCTCCTATAATTTTAATCTGTAAAACACTGCATTTTTTTTTCATAATACAATCTTAGTTTGAGATAGAGATTTGATCTCTGAAAAAGCTTGTCGACTTTCCTAAATTTTGTAGCATTTTATGAAAAGCGTAGATCTATGGTAATGAACTTACGGAAAATGAAAATCTACTAACTACTCATTCATGGGTTTATAAAAAAAATAAGAACTCATGAACAAATTTGACAATCAACTACTTTACAAAATTTATTATCCAGTTAACAAATTTGTAACATGTTAACTTTTTTAGTTAACAAAATCTTGAAGTGTTACAAATTTTGTTAACAAGTTATATTTAAAAACAAATATTGATGTATGTGATTGAAGGAAATGCATGTGCAGTATGTGGATAGTATAATTTTTGATGTTACAAATATAATAATGAAATTAATATGCAAAAATATTGACAATAGAGTTATCCTCGGCATTATACTATAAAGATAAGGCATAACCTTCTCCTAGTATTCTAAATTAAACAAGATACAATGACAAAGTATATATTCATATTCGTGATACGTTCGTTGTTATGATATATGTATAATTTTTTTAATGATGATTAACTGATTCTTTTGTTCTGTTGCAGTGATTCACATGTCTTTCTAATCAAGAACATTCAAAGAAAGACACATGATCCAATTTACTTTCCTCCTAAATTGACGAAACAGGTTTTTCATAGTACTGATTTGTAATATACTCTTGACCAAGAAAAAACAGTCATATATTCGAAAAAAATGTCGAGCTAAGGTTAAAATAATAATAATTATAATAGGTGTGGAATTTGTGTTTATAAATAGTATTTTGATCAAAAAAGTAATTTTCAATAAAAATTCAAAACTATTAACACAAAATTTTTACCAGACACTTATTTAAAATTTAATATATTTTCAGATTCTACTATAAATAATATCCGTTTTTATATCTACTAGGAGCATTCCACCGCGTAAGCGCGGAATCATGGACAGAATTCTTATTTTATCTCAGTATTTGATAGGGTAGTTGTAGTTGTAAAGTTTGAGTTTTGGGTTGATCACTGTTTTTCAAGTTTTTTATTGTTATAAAGTTAGAGTTGTGGTGATGAAATGTGTAGGTATTATTCTCCATTTCTGAAGTACTAAACTATTTTAGTATTGTGATCGCTATAGTTCGCGGTGTTGTTTGTTGTGTCACTGAGACTTATTGTTTTTTTTTTGTCTTTTGAATTTGTTTCTTGTACATTTGATAGAACATAAATTATATTAAGATTGTTGAGAGTACATTTTGTTTCTGAATATTTTTTCTCCAATTTAGTTGTGTAAGTTGTGTGTATTAAGAAATAACTTTTATTATTCTTACTATTTTTGTTATATTTTTTTTATTTCTAAACTTGTCGCTTTTACCAAACCTTAAAAACAAATACATGAATATTTATAGAAATAACTATAAAATGAGTGACAATTCAGAATATTTAAAATTTAATGGGTTTTAAACGAATTTATGTATTTCTCATAAGAAGATAATAGGGCATGTAAAGTATTTTCATAATAAAATAGAGTGAGTAGGTGGAGATGTTGTTGCCGTCTTTGAATCTGTCGGGATTGTCTCATGTATCTCTTGGTGTGTATGTGTTTGTTTCTCTTTTATTTGATGGGTAATATGCAAAAAAAAACATTGTTAGTTGTGTTTATCAGAGTTCATAACTTACTCTGCTTTTTGGTTTAGATGCTTTCACTGATCTTGGTTGCCGTCTTTATTTTCTTCGTAATCATCTGCAAAAGTAAGTTTGTAAATTGTTAAATATCTGACGTGTAGTTTGTATTTGTTTAGCTGACTCGATGTATGTGTCGTTGAGTTTTAGTTGAGGTGATTGGTTTGGTATATATGTTTGAAGTTTATTTGTAATATTTGACAAAAAAGAGAGGTGATCGTTACAGATTCGCCTTTTTGGGATTTTAGTTTTTGGCGTTTTGATTGTTTGGATTGTTGTGGTTTCTTTTAAACTTTAAAATAAAAATTTATGTAAAATTAGTTTGATAAGTAAGGGAGATAAATAGACGACCACAGATCTTGGGTAGGAAATATTTTTAATCATTGATGTTAGCATCATATTACTGACAACGATTCGAGTTGTTTCTTTGGTGAGGTCAGAGCCCTGGACAGAACGGATTTCTCAACCACATCTGCGAGTTTAAATATCAGTTATGATATCGAAACATAATGTAAACCCAGCTGCAATATGATAATATACCTGGTAATTCTAGGTTTGGTTCGCAAGCACTTGGAGATTGTCGAATAGCCTAATCATGACTAGAGATCGATCTTAGGAGCACTCATGATGATTTCATCAATAATGGTTGGTGGGATGAAACGAATGGGGAGTGTATGATTAGTTATCTTCTGCATGCTTGAGAACCCAGCAACCTCAAAACGATCGACTTTCACAATGGAACTGGCTTTCAAAGATGGCATGTAATAATTAGTACGTCTGGCGGGAATGAACTCATGAATCACGGAATATGAAAATAATATTATTCAACAAAGAATAGGAAATCAACTAAAAACAATTATTTTAAATAAGTGTGATAGATCAAAGATTAATTTACATTTTCATCAAGGAAGAGAACTGTGATTCTCATAAACTCATTGTCTTTCTTGAAGTTCAGCGGATTCTAGAAGCGGAGGAGGCGGTGATTATGCTCTGACTACTACGACCATGACAGAAAGACTTGAAGGGTGAGTGACGGATATCGGTGACGCCGGTTTGAGGAACTGGAGAAACGGAGAGAGATATTTTCTAAAAGATGGTTAAATCTAAGATGAATCGATGAGTTTTGTGGAGATACAGATTGGGCTCATCAAAGATGAAAATCATATATATAGGGTTTACAGAGGGGCTACAAATCAGAAACGTTTATGACTAAACGATGTAAGATGAGGAATGAAGAGTTCACTTGTGAAAACTTAGATTACGAACAGACACACAGTTTAAGTCTCTAATCCAGATCTGTCTGAGACGATGATCAAAACAATCATAACTCATGTTAAACGACGACGGTTTATAATATGAGAAAACTATAACTATTGTTAATTTGAGCTTTTTCTTCATTGATGAACCTTATTTAAAAATGAAATCCATAATATACTTATAGGCCCGACTTTTAGAGGAAGGCAAAAAAACAAAGGCTTTCGGCCTTCCTAAATATATATTAGTTTTAACCAGCAATAGACAAATTATCATTTAGTTTGCTGATATAAGTGTTAGTGTTTGTATCTTAATAATCCGGATTTTGACACTTTTTCACACTTTTTTTAAGCGAGACTCATCTGATACTGATGTAGCAGTTTTGAGAGTGAAGAAACTTCATAATAGATTTTGAATAATTCAATAAGATAATGTATACATGATGTGGATTTTTTTCTATAGTAACTTTTAAAATATAAAGTACCACAGCGATTCTTTGGATCAATTTTAGTCGAAGCCAAGTGTTGCTTTGTTAGAAGGCTAAGTGAAATCATTCATGTGGATATACCTCATTTCTTTTTCTTTTTTTTTTGAACAGTTTTATACCTCTTTTCTGAGTCATTTGAAACAGACGTAAAACTAATTAAGATTCCACGTTAAAATATTATACAATCATCAATAGAAAATTTTGAGTTCTTAAATATCTAAGAGTGCCAAATTAGGAGGGATGTTTCATCAAAAAAATTACTTCCTCTATTTCATATTTCAGAAAGATCCATACTCTAAAAAAATAATTTGTTTTAAAGATATATATCTTTTACCTTTCCAATGTATCATTTAATAAAAATTGTTAACTTCAAAAGAATTAATGGTATTTATTGGATTTCTATTAGTTAAAACTTATGAAAAATTGTTATTCACAAAAAAAAATATTTACAATCAAAATTTAATGTGTTTTCTTAATATATGTCAAAAACTAAAATATATAAACTTTCTTAAAAACGTAGGGAATAATAATTAATATCAAAGATTTTTTTTTTGGTAAAAATGTTAAGAATTAATATCAAGCTTTATTAAGGTTATCGATCCACAACTTTTCTTGTTTTGATCCACAATTTTGTTGCAATATTATTTAATACAGTAACAAAAATATAATAGTTTAATAACCTTTTCTAGCTAAGATTATAATAACCATGCAACTTTTATTTATATTTACTAAATATATAACCTTCTCATTTTATATTAATATATTGTCTAACATTGCAAGATTTCTTTACCATTGAACTACAATTATTCTGTATTCACTGATACATAGATGTATTTAAAATACTAATAATACATATTTATTAAACATAATTGACAGGGAAACATATGAAGACTTCATAAGAGTGTGTTTTTTTGTCAAAAAAAAAAAAACATATGAAGACATAATACATGCATTACATAATGAATAGTGTCTAAGAAATTGTCCAAACACATGGAATTGGTTCAAGTAGAAAAGATATCATAATCATAGAATACCTCCAAGCAAAGCTTTTTCTCTAGAGGGTTGGCAGAGGATCGTGTGTATATATTCTCTTTTTTTTTTTTAATGATTCGAAGATAATTGATTCGTAACAAACGGTTTGTAAGAATCCGAATCCAGATACATGCAAAGGAAGACTTCTAATCTATCGCTGCCTAAGTTGAAAGCATATGCTAAGACATATACTAATTAAGTTATCCATCGTTGTTACGCTTTTTAAGCTGTGTAAGTAAATCTAGTAGTGTGTATTAGTGTATTACTTTTTAATATATATAACGTAGAATTGCACGTTGGCAAAAATTTAAATAAAACAAAAAAGTCTTGGACATACACGTATACTTTCCTGAGAGGTCGCTAGCTATATAAGTATATATTCTATAGAGACTAGGCAAAAATGTACTCTTAGGTCTTTTTGGTTAAATTACATCATTATATTTCCAAATATTAACTTATTTAATTCGGAACTTCTTTTTTTCTTTTAAAGAAACAAACATTGTCTTCTTCTTTTTTTTTTTTTTTGCAGTGACTACACTTTTCTGGTTCAAAATCTGATACTTGGATGATCAATTTATTATCTAAGCAAACATAAAAGAAGAAACACTATGAATCTCCTAAACCACTACACGAAGCAATATTTTGCACAAAGTAAATATATACCATCTTTTCAAAACTATATAATTTAGAATGATTTAGAAGAAAACTGTAAATGTGCTTATGAGCTCGCTAATTTAAGTTATATATTGTTTTATTATAACATTGACTTTTGATGTAATCATTCATCAGAATTCCAAATAGTTTTAACATATATGATATATAATGAAATATACTTAAACGATGACAATATATATATATATATATATATATATATATATATTGTTATAAAAATAGTTACATTTATATATATCTCTATATACATGCTTTTTTTTTATTTTGATGCTTATGATAAATTATATATTGCTCATATTTTCCTATTGCACGAGTGGTTACCGTCTCATCAAAAAATTACAAGTTCTAGAAAAAAAACAATGTTCTCATCTGAAATTTATTTGTAAAATGCGTCAGAAGCAGATAAAAAATGTTTGGAGATCAAGGGACGCACATTTACAAGTTTATCTAAGATCAGAACATTGTTTTCTTCTGGTTTCAAAAGAGAATTTATCTTTTTTCTCTTTTATTTTCTTTTCTGGTGTTGAAAAATTACTCGCGAAATTATTACTAATAATGATCTAACAGATTAATGATGAGTTATTTAGGGCATGACTCGTTCAAAAGCAGCGGTTGTGGTTGTGGTTGCAGTTGTGGTTGCAGGTGTGAGTGTTTGCGGATGTGGCGTTATCTAGCATTTTGTATGACTGTTATAACTTTCGAAAATTGTTGCGTTTTCGGGATATTTGTTAGTGGTTGATTATGAGATATTACAACGATTTAATAATAAATTATCTATATAAATATATTATAACATTATAAAAATATAAAATATACTATTGTGATAAAATATAATAGTTATTTATATAATATGATTAATAACAATGTTATGTTTTTTAATTATTTTTCTTAGTTAGCTGAAAATTATAATTTTAATATTTTTTGAAGATTTATATAAAAACTTTTAAAATAATATTTTATTTCATTTTATATATGTGTATATATTTTTATGTGTATGTATATTAATTTTAAAAAATTCTAATAAATAACTAGTTTAAAGTTTTTATAAAACAAAATATGATATTGTTTGTGAATTTAAAATAATATATAAAATGTGTATATATTTTTATTTATAATATTCCATTTTTAATTTTAAATATTTAAAAATGCAATTTTATATTTATTTCATCCATAATCGCAAATGCTAGCTGGAACCAGCTTTTGATTTTAAAAGGTTCAAAACGGTTTGAAGCGATTTGTAGCAGTTTGTGTGATTTTTTTGAAACGATGTGAATCGCTACCAAAAGCTACGTTTGAGGATGGCAGCGAGAAAATCAGTCAACTCCTTAGATGCAAAAAGAAAAAAAAATCAAATTGAAAAGTTCATCTCTAACGAATGAAGAAGAACTAAAGATTAAGAAGAATCACCGACATATAAAGGAAAAATAAGCAGTAAGGAGAAAAATCTGACTCTTGTACTAAGCAGCTAGCAGAGCTGGCAAGCGGAGAAGAGGATGGCCCTGATTGATAATTTGCTGAGTGGTATAATGATCTTCGTAAATATTTTGCCAATTAACAAAAGTGGAAGAACAAAAAACGTAAAACAATGCAAGTTTCAAATCAATACTTTTTGGAATAGTGACTGCGGATTTAGCGATATAGGACAAGCAGTTCAATTACGGTCTAATTCTAACAATTACAAAAACGTATAGATATATAGTATATTTAGAAATTTTTGTTATTGTTAGCTGTGGTGCAGAACATAGCGGTTTCAAATTCATTCAATAGAAAATGAGCTTTAATAGATTATTTAGAAAATCAATATTTTATATTATTAAAACTATATGATAATAACATTCTATTTTTAATAAATACAAATGATTTTTAGTGATAAATATTTATATTGCAAATAAAATTAAACTATAATTTGCTTTATAATATTCTAAGGTGACAATCTATAATTAAAATTGTACTGAAATAAGCTACTTTTATAATAAGAAGTAAAGTATTTTTAATAAATTTTTTTATTTTAATAGTTTGTAATAATTAATTTAGTTATTAATGTTTGTTTTTATTATAATAAAGTAAATATCATATAAAATATTTTAATCGAACTGATATGAATTATGAAATTTTTTTTAAAAAAATACAGTTTAATTATTTTTTTCTGTAGTAAAATTATTTTTTTCAATTGTTCTGCGATTAGTTAATGTTTACCAATAGGAATCAAGCTTACTGAAGAAAGAGAGAATGAGAAGGAAATAATAGAGAGAAATGTATGCTTTGCTATCTGTTGTTCTCTCCTTCTCTTTTAATATTCTTGTTATTTTAATCACTAGAATTCTTTTGAAATATTGTAACTAAGAGCATCTACAGTATACAGAAAAAATATATAGTTATTTTAATCATTCAGTTAACTTTTACTTTTTGAATTAATTTTACCAATACAAAATGTACACCTATAGACTCATTCTCTCAAAATTGTGTGGGAGTACTATTAGCAAGATACCAATTCTTCTTCTCTCCTTTAGTTTTATATGATCTCTCTTATTTTTTCTTACTTTTTATTAATTACTAAGTGGTGTGAGATTTTTTAATAGATTACTACTAAGATCATCTTCAACCTGGCGGATATTTTACCCATTGAAGTTCTAAAGATATACATATGTGTGTATGTATTATATATGCGTAAGCATTGTGAGATCCATAATTATATGGGGGGAAAGAGATTCTACCCATTGAAATTTCAAAGAGATACATATGTGGAAGGCGGAGGGAGGGGATATACATATACGTGTGTATGTATTAAATATGCGTAAGTATCGTGGAATCCATAATTATATGGGGAAGAAAGAGATTCTATCCATTGAAGTTCTAAAGATATACATATGTGTATGTATGTATTATATATGCGTAAGTATACTGAGATCCATAATTTTATGGGAAACTTAACACAAAATTTCTTAAAACATTTGGGTTTTGTTTTAGGTAATTTGTATATATATGCGTAATAATTTGTTTTAAAAAAAATTGAATTGAGTTTTCCATAAAATTACAGACCCAACAATTAAATGTATATATAATATATATATATTATATATATACATATATATAAGGATAGAACCCCCCATATTAGGTGATTTAATAGTGTTCTTAGAGCACCCCAGTGAAAAGGTTTTAGTTTAAAAAAAAAAAGGTTTTAGTTTTAAGATGTATGTAATTTTTGGGTTTTAAGTTTTATGGAAAATCTATCACAAAATATATAAACCCGTTGGAGGTATACCATCCACAATTGTGGTGTTGAAATTGAGTTTCAGCTGTTGAATACCCAAATCCTTTTTCAAAAAAAAAAAAACTGTTGAATACTCTACAACGATGGTGTTAAAATATTGTGTCTATCTATGTGGATTCAACATCCATTGTAAAGTTTCAACATGTTGATAAAATTTTAGGTGGGCCAGGTTTGTCATATGTCGCAAATTGACTGGATAAAAATATTGTGCAGGTTTTTTTTTCACCAATAACTCGAACTCATTTATTATATAATATTTTTATTTAAATAATAAAAATTATATCAAAATTCATAACTTTTAAAGATCTATAAATAGAGACTACTCTTATTTCATTTGAATATAGAAGAAAAACATCATTTTCATATAATCAACTATTTTAGTGTTTAGACCTTTTTGTTAAATATATTAATAATAACCTTTTTAAAATTCAAAATTGTTCTTATTAAAAGTCACATTATTTTAGTTTTTAAATTAATTAGAATCAAAATATTATTAATATAGTTATTATATTATAAAGATAAAAGTATGAATTGAAATAGTGGGGTAGAATGTTGAAGTTTTATAAATAAACTATTGTAGAGGTTAAAACGAAGAAAGTGTTGAAAAAATTAGATGTATGAAAGCAAAGATGATATGACATATGAAAAACAGAAAAGCAAGGTGTTGAAAATGAAATGGGTATTGAAACCATGGTCCTAGTAGCTTAGGCGAGTCACTCTAGTAGCTTAGTGGCGAGTCAAAATAGTCAAACTAAAATGCGTACGGATTACTTAATGCGTACCTAGTATCTAACTACTGTCTATTTTATATAATTCCATATAGAATATGTTTTTGTCTTCCTCTCAATCAAGATGGCGTCTACGGCACTAGATTGCTCAATGTTAAGACAAAACGGATCATTTACTCCAATATTTTGGAGAAAATAAGTTTGGAGCATGAAGCAATTGAAAATAAATATTCTATTACAAATGATTTTATTGAAAATAAAACATATAAAAATGATTAATTATTCAAATAGACTTTTTAATAAGGATAGGTTTAATGGAAAAAGCTGGTTAATTATATATATGCTTGATGTAGGGGATTGAATAAAACAATTTACAGTAGTCCGTGAAAATATAGAAAAGATGAGAGTTTATATATATATATTTTTTTTTTGTCAGCTAGATGAGAGTTTATATTAAATTACTGAATCTAGCAGTTCTAGTATAATTTGTGAAAAGATAATAAAAAGCGGGTGTTAAAATAAAATATGTGTAGACACAAATAAATGCCGTCTGATTCAGACCATCATCATACTCCTGTCTCATAGGTTTTAGAATTTTAATTATCGTATTAAATTACATCATTTATCATTTGTTTTATTAGCCTACAGATTATTTTCTTTTGGTGTTAAATTATTTGTTCCTTATTTTCTCAAGGAAATGTTTATTATTATCTTACCTTTACCTATCCATTCATTTCCCAGCCCGTCATGTTCGGGAAAAAGGACCGGCTTTTGTAGACAATGTTTTAAAAAAAAATTTGGACTAGAGGTGACCAGAAGACTATGGTTTCACTGGACTAGCCCATAAATCTACTTTTCAAGATTATAATATAAAATAATCGATAATAGTAGTTTAGTGATTTCCTTTGGAGGAGAAGTTGCTTGCTTGTATGTCCAAAGTCAGAAATCAAAATTTCTCAAACGTTAAATACAGACAAGTTAAAATGGTGATATGTTTTAAATCTATCAGAAAATCCGGTAAGTGGGATAATCGACAGCTACACTTACCCTTTTAAGGTCAGTGAGGTGTTAAAAAATCCAGACCACCCCAAACTATATAAAAAACTTGTATGTTTTTTTTGGAAGTAAAATGTTAAGTTTTGCATCAATTTTTTTATTTTTGACATAATTACTAAGATTTGACAAAATATCTGTAAATTTTGATTTGATTCGTTATCTAAACAAAATAACAATATAAAATATCCTTAAAAACAAAGTAAATCAGATAAACTAATATTTTCATGAATACATATTTAATATGATCGGTTATATATATAATCATTATATTTTATGTAAGTTTTACAATTTTCTATTTATTAAACTGATTATTTTAGTTATCAGAGTTTAAAACGTAAATAGCTTTTTATTTTTGTAATAAATATTATTATTTTATATTATCTTTTGATTTTTGTTTTTTTTTTTTACTTTTTTACAGATCAAATCAAATTTCAAGTTAAAAATATAAAAAAAATAGATATTAGAACATCGAATATTCAGGTAGCTACGAGACGAGTGTCAAGTATTTATGTCCAACCCTAAAATTCATATCTTACAATAATGATGGACTATTCTAAAACAAAGGTATTTTAAATCTAATACTAACACTATAATCCAATAGTTTTCAGCCCCTCTAAATTGTAAAACTAAAAAGCACAGTTGACCTAAATACATAAAATTATATTAAGATTATAAATTAATCTTAGCTAATAATTTTCTAAAACTATTTCAACCACGAACCAAATTTAACTTTATGCCTTTGAATCAAACTTAATTTAATGAAACTATAGCGTACAACCAAATTTCAAAATTGATCAAACAGATATATTAATCATGGTATCAAATAAAGGGAAAGAGGAAAACACTTTATTGTTGTTGAATTTCAGACATTCAAACATAACATAAGTAAATAACTTCGAATTTGATTCGCTTAGTGAATTTATGCCAAATTTTTAGGATTGAAAAAATAAACATCTCATTTTAAATGTATAAGTCCAAATTATCATGCTGATTGTGGTTTTATTTTTTGACCGACTGAATCAGATTTTAAAAGGTTTAGAAAATATCTATCTATCCAATTATTTACGAAGTGATTTTTATGATTTGTCATATCTTTATAATTTTGGATAATTTAGATCATTTATCGTGTTTCAATAATTTTAGTTAGTATATAATCTGACTTATTTTTCATATTTTAATTAAGTCACTATTTTGAATAATCTCTATAATATAATTTAAAATTTAAATTTTGTTCATTTAGTTACATAAATTTAATATTTATTTGTTTGTACAACATTTCTTTTTATTTATGTGACAGTTCATGAATTAGTTGAAGATGTGAGAAAAGTAAACCTACTATACTTATATTTCATTAAGTTTAAATCTTAAACGAAAACATATTTAAAATAACTCACTATAATATACTGTCAAAAAATTACTTTTATAAAAATTATATTTTTATTATTTTGTTTAGGAATCGACCTGTGTACTTTATGTATGGTTAGAAATAGATATACTTATTTGATATCTAATTATAAATAAAACTTGACTAACAAATAAAATGTATTTTAGAGCATAATTCCTATATATATTATGTTGTTATCGTAAAAGAATATTGTTTCAATCGTAAAAGTTAAAAATTATTTATTTTTACATTTTTTTTAATTTTTACTATTATTAATTATCAAATATAATTTAATTTATACGTCCCAAATCACTAAAAATCAACTTTGAAATACTACTTAATGTTTTAATAAATAGTTTAAATATCTAAATCATCAAACATTTATATATTTAAATTTACTATCAATAAAAAAGGCAAACAAGGGGGGGGGGGGACATTCCAATTTTCCATAGCATGTGAAAAAAAAACTCAATGAATATTAGATGAGATGTATGTAATTTCATGTTATCTACTTTTCTGATGAATATTAATAAAATTCAATGTCACATGCTATGGAAAATTGGACTGTTCCCCCCCCCTCCCTCAAAAGAAAAATTGAAGATCTTGATAACTGATGAATAAATAAACAAAAAAAAACATAATGAATATAGTGAATGTATAAAGAGATTTTTTTTTAAAAAAAAGTTATATTAATTTGTGTTTCTATTTTTCCTAAATTCAGTAAAATCTTATATATTTTATTAAACAAATTTTCATCAGTAAATAGTCTGATGTTCAATTTAACTCTTTTGAGAACATAAATACAGTTTATTATGCTGATCTTTAAATTAATAGTTATGTATTAATAAATATTCGTAAGATAATTATGTCTGCATGTGGGGATTAAACACCTAGTAATATCATATTTTAAGAAAAATAGTTCCCGAAAAATCAAATGTGTTATTATAGTTCGTTATTCTATAATTAAAATTGATAATCGTTAAATAATACTTCATGTTCCTAAAAATGTATGTTTATTTTTTTTACACATATTACTAAAGCAGAATAAATTTTGATAATAAATCTATTATTTTCTGTATTTACCAATTTCCCATATTTCTAAACTAATAGTATTTTAAAAAGTATATTTTTGAAGTTTACATTTCATGATTATTAATTAATAAAAGTTTGTATTGAAAGCTTAAAATATGCATTTAAAAAAAAAAACTGAAACATCTATCTTTTAGGAACCAAGGAATAATAGATTTGTAATATTATAAAAGGTTTTAGGGAATTAGTTTTTTGGGGTTTCTTGGGTGGCTGTAGTGTGACTTTAAATTTTAATTTGTACGTTAATTTAGATGTATCTTTCAATGATATATGGACTTTCTGTGATCGGAAGGAAGGACGCCGTATGTTGCCTTCATAGTATTTTCCTTATATTGACCCTATGTTTTCTAAATTCATTAGGCAGAAGGTACGAGGCATCAACAGTAAAATATAATTCATTATCCGAAAAATCTTTTTAGCAGACATTAATAGTTTGAAAAATATAATTCAATATCCGAAAATTCTTTATAGCAGACAATAGTTTGAAATATATATTTCTTATCCGCAAAATTTTTACCATTTTTATTAGTAGTAGTACAGAGAATAGAATATGTGTTGTGCACATTATGACCACTTTCAATGCCATCCATTCGAATGGTTGCTCAAAAACGTACTTAGAAACCGCGTGCATAAAGCTTTATGGCATCCTGTGCGTTGTAATAATTTCTTGCCTAATATTAGGATCTTTTTTTTAACAACAATTCATTAAGTAGTTTAGGCCGAGCCTGATACAGAAAGACGGGAGTTATGCAGGACAATATTAGGATCATACTACGAAAATGGCATCTAAAACTCAAATGATTGTTCCCTCAGTGAACATATTTGAAGTCCCATAATATTTGTTTATTACTAGAACGACAAACTATATTCATTGATATCACACAAAATATGGAAAGTTGGTGTAGTTATGCAAAACACAGTCAGTTAACTAAATCTGTTAAAGCATATATGTTTTGTGTTTGTTTGCAATACAACGTTTTACGCTTTTAAAATATTACAAATTGAAATTCATTATAATTTTTGATGAACCTGCAATAGATTGCATTTTGTTTTTGTTTTTTTTCTTTGCAAACTTCTATTTCTTGATTTACATTTCAAATTAATGCTAGGACATTGCCGCCACTTAAATAATTGCAATAAGCAAAAATAAAAAAATTTATAAGCATTATTTCTACATGCACATCCACTTTTCAATTGCATTGTAATTTTGTATTTCTGGAGTTGGATTATAAAGAACATCAATCCATGTTCTGATTGGCAAAAACTTACATTACCTGACTGCTATAACATGGTTCGACAATATCCGCAATGAAACTATATATATCAAAATTTGATTGGTTGTTGTTGTTCCTTTCCTTCTTTTTACGATTCTTTAAGATTGATATGTTTTCAAAATCTCATTACCATTCGAAAAAAACATAGTGGAAATCGAGCTGGTCCTATCTGAGTTCACCTTTTGTTTCTCTCGGAACCTAATTTATTTTTGGTCCGTTACAGTCTACTTACTATTTCAGCTTATCCAATTCACAATAACCAGTTTACTCTTTACCCGTTCGCTACAAGCTTCACTCATAGATGAAACATTTGTAGTTGTGGAAAGTGATACAAGAAGCACCGGCAGCCAGAAAAGTATTGGTGAATATATTCCGGCGAGAACCATAGGTCCCCACATGACACAAGATTTACCTCCCTAAAAGTTTCAAGCACAAGTGGAAGAAGCATAGGATAAAACAATTAGTACATGTGATTTGGTTTTAGGAAGGATATTTGAGAATGTGCTTTGTGAGGCATCATCAGTTGGAGCAAGCAAGCCAAGTCAAATATGTTATTCTCTTTCTCTGCCTTTTCTTTTGTACACTATAAAACAAACCTCATCGTCCTCTCTTGCCCTACACTCAACAAAACAAACACACTCACTTCTTCTCAAGTTTAAGAGACTTAAGAGAGAAAAGCTATGGTGAAGTTCACTAAGCAGTTTGAGGGGCAGCTTGTGCCTGAATGGAAAGAGGCCTTTGTCGATTACTCTCAGCTCAAGAAAGACCTCAAGAAAATCCATTTGTTAACCAATGAAGTTGAGAAGAAACACGCAGAAACAGAAACTTCACTGATCAAAACCATCAAGTCTTCTTTAGGAAACCTTTCCCTTTTTGGTAAAAAGGAACGAGAACGCTCTCGTGCCATCAAAGTACTAAAACTAACCTCCATCCCTTGTGATTTATCATCAACTATTCATTTTCTTGTATTAACGATTTTGATGCCTTTTGAATAGGTTCATAGAAAGCTTGCCTCTTCCGGGAGTAACAGTGACGTGTATGAGACGGAACTTCTGGAGAAGATTTCTGATGATACCGATGCTGCGAAAGAGTTCTTCATTTCTCTGGACACACAGCTTAACAAAGTGAATCAATTCTACAAGACAAAGGAGAAAGAGTTCTTGGAGAGAGGAGAGTGTTTGAAGAAGCAAATGGAGATACTCATTGAGCTTAAAGATGCTTTCAAACAAAAGCAAGCCAATGGAGAGTCTACTCAAGAATCAAAAGAAGATGACTCCATATCTTGCACCATATTATGTGGTAATAATAAGATATCACAAAACATATAAAATATTGAATGTTATATTTGCATGGATTTCAAGAATTGCTTTACTTAGTTTGCTCTGTTTCTTGATGCAGAGGAAGACTCTATTAGGAGCAGAACAGAGCAAACAGAACTTAAAGAATCTTGCTTAGAGGATCTGGAGAACAATGGGGAAGAAGCATTGGAATCTCCTAGACCAGAAGAACCGATCAAAATCAACAACGAGAACTCGAAACTGAGGACGGTTTCTGGTCGAGTTTTCAGCTGTCAGGGAAAGAATCTCAAGATAAAGATTCCACTAACAAACCCTTCTCGTACATTCTCAGCTATAAGTTACATGATCAAAGAAGATTTGATAAACCAATCATCGTCCAAGAAATGTGGTCCAGATGGTGTAAACAAACTGAGAATCAGCAAGAAAAAACTAAGTCACGCGGAGAAGATGATCAAAGGAGCTTTGACAGAACTCTACAAAGGGTTAAATTATCTCAAAACTTACAGAAACTTGAACATGTTAGCCTTCATGAACATTCTAAAAAAATTTGATAAGGTAAGATTAAAACAGAGAAATTTTCAACCATATTTTCTATAAATATTTTTTCCATGTTAATTACAAGACCATCCTATGATGTTTCAGGTTACTGGAAAACAAATCCTTCCAATTTACCTCAAAGTGGTTGAAAGTTCTTACTTCAACGGTTCAGACAAGGTAACTAGAAGATACTCCACTTTAGATTCTTTGTTTTTTATGTTTGTGCAAGCGGAAAATCGACACCTACACTCTTGTCTTCTCACTTTATCTAAAAAGTGATTGTAATCTTGGGACATGACAGGTGATAAATCTATCAGACCAAGTTGAAGAATGGTTCATCAAGCACTTCGCAGGAGAAAATCGCAGAAAGGCAATGAAATATCTGAAACCGCACCACCGTAAAGAGTCTCACTCTGTCACCTTCTTCATTGGTGAGACTTATTAGCTTTTAACATTTTACCTGTAGATGTTGTGACATTTTTATTTTTTCGCGACCAACCAAAAAAATGAAAATTATTTGGACCCCATCACACACAAACACATTAGGATTCCACAAATGTAACCTTTTAAGTTTTGTGGCTGGACAAGTAAGAGCGTCACGTTCTGTTAATACTCTCTGTTGCATATAATTATCTTGTCTGCTGAAGAATCTTTTTATCATCAAACTTTCTTGTTTGAGATTATATGGGTTTGGTTTTAATATTGTCCTCATATTTAATCTCTATTCAGGTCTATTCACTGGCTGCTTTGTCGCTCTTCTTGCTGGCTACATCATTGTGGCTCATCTTACTGGAATGTATAGAAAAAACTCTGAGAACACTTTCTACATGGAAACTGCATACCCTGTACTAAGGCGAGAGATTTAATCAAATTCTTAAAAATATTAATGATAATGGTAACCTACATATATATGAGAAATTAATTAAACAGAAGGTAATGCTAATTTGATACTTTTGTGTGTTTGCAGCATGTTTGGGCTCTTGTTTCTACACATATTCTTATACGGTTGCAACATATTTATGTGGCGAAAAGCGAGGATAAACCATAGTTTTATATTTGAACTTGGGTCCGAAACTGAGCTCAAGTTCAGAGATGTGTTCTTGATATGTACCGCTTCAATGTCTGTGATAACCGGTGTCATGTTTGCTCATCTCTCTCTCCTCGCAAAGGGTTACTCCTTTGGACAAGTTCAAGTGATTCCTGGACTTCTATTACTGGTAATTAGCAAACACTAATCACTCTCATCATGTGTTTGTTTTGTTTTTTGGTAAATTTGTAATTTAAATATGTTTGGTTCTTTTTTGCAGGTCTTCTTCTTAATACTGATATGTCCCTTAAACATTTTCTACAAATCGAGCCGTTACCGGCTTATATCAGTCCTCAGAAACATTGTTTTCTCACCTCTTTACAAAGTCGTGATGCTCGATTTCTTCATGGCTGATCAACTTTGCAGCCAGGTAATAACATGAGCAAAAAATATGATCATTTACATAAACCATGAATCAAAATCTGATCTTTGAAAATGGGTTAACTCTTATCTCACAGGTACCGATGCTAAGGAACCTAGAATACATAGCATGTTACTATATAACAGGTAGCTACGCAACACAAGACTATGGGTATTGTATGAGAGTCAAGTACTACAGAGATCTCGCCTATGCAGTTTCCTTCCTCCCATACTACTGGAGAGCAATGCAGGTAATAATTAAACTAAACATCCTTTCTTCTTCCCCAAGTTTCTGTTCCAAGTTAGGGTTTCAACTTCATAAAATACTAAAGAAGTCTCTGCCACAGTGTGCAAGGAGGTGGTTTGATGAAGGTGAAACCAGCCACCTAGTGAACCTAGGGAAGTACGTGTCAGCGATGTTAGCTGCTGGAACCAAAGTGGCTTATGAGAAAGAGAGGAGCATTGGTTGGCTCTGCCTTGTGGTGGCTATGTCAAGTATAGCCACAATTTACCAATTGTATTGGGACTTTGTAAAAGATTGGGGTTTACTTCAACGCAATTCCAACAACCCTTGGCTTAGGAACCAACTCATGCTTCGCCAAAAATATATTTACTACTTCTCTATGGTACAAATCCAAAATATTTTATATTACCAAAATAACATATGAATCTAGCGAAAATGTTTTTAATTATCCTCTCTAATGTTCTGTTTATAGGTTCTAAATCTTGTTCTTAGATTGGCATGGCTACAAACAGTTTTGCACTCAAGTTTTGAGCATGTAGATTACAGAGTAACAGGATTGTTCTTGGCTGCTCTTGAAGTTATTAGGAGAGGACATTGGAACTTTTACCGGTAAAATTATCCCTTTTAAAGATCTTTTTGGCATCAGATTCAGAAATATATATACTGATACTTGCGTGGTCAAAAAAACAAAATCATTGTTGCAGATTGGAGAATGAGCATCTAAATAATGCAGGAAAGTTTCGAGCTGTGAAGATAGTACCGCTTCCTTTCAGAGAAGTTGATGAAGAAGACTGATCTGATCGAATCATTGTATCATTATTAGCTTTGTGACTTTGTCAGAGTCAGAGATTTGAAAGAACAAGTGAAGAAACAGAAGGGAGTAGAAGGAAGGATTTGTTATTTTCTTGATCAACCATGTATTTGTGATCTGATCAAGAATCTTATAAACTATTATTATTATTCTTATCTGAAAATTAATGTGAATCTTTACTTCCCTTCTTCCCTCATTTTTCTTCACCAAGAAAAAAAAATTATCTTATTTTCCTGAAGAACTGAGAGTTAAATTCTTTTGCAACTTCATCTACATAAAAGTACTGTAATGTTTATTTGGTAGATAACCAAATCCAAATCTAAAATTGACAATATGATGACAGAAAAGCATTTGGGTAACTAAAAAGAAAATGTAAATACTATGTAAAATAATGTGTTATCAGATAAAAAAATTCTAGCTTTCAAAAGAAGAAAAAAATTTATATTATGTAAGTCGTTTAAGATTTTAAATTTTGTTTTAGGATTATTTTTCTTAAAAAAATTATTTTAATATTTATCCACTTTTATATTTGTTAAATAATATATAACCCTTATAAGATTTTTTTTTCATAATTAGTTGGCTCATATTTGATTTGTAAATTAAATAATATTTTTGAAATGTTTTTAAGTCTCTTCTCTGATGTTCTGTTTTTTTTTTCTGATGTTCTGTTAATAGGTTCTAAACCTTGTTCTGCGGTTGGCATGGATACAAAAAGTTTTGGACTCAAGTTTTGAGCATGTGGATTATAGTCACAGGATTATTCTTGGCTGCTCTAGAAGTTATTAGGAGAGGACATTGGAACTTTAACAGGTAAAGTTAATCTCCAATTTAAAGTTTTTTGTTTATTTTTGGTATCAGATTCAAGATTAAATGTCCTGATGCTTGTGTGGGTAAAAGAAAAACAAAACCATTGTTGCAGATTGGAGAATGAGCATCTAAATAATGCAGGCAAGTTTCTAGCTCTGAAGACAGTACCACTTCCTTTCAGAGAAGTTGATGAAGAAGTCTGATCTGGTGGAATAGATTATCACTATTATTAGTAGCTTTGTTTTGGAAGAACACGAGGAGAAAAAAAGAAGGGATCAGAAGGATTTGTTATTTTCTTGATCAACCATTTATTTGCGATCTGATCAAGAATCTTTGTAAAATGAGAGGGCGTAAGCATGATCTTAAATTACTATTATTATTATTCTAGTCCGGAAACTGATGTAACTTGAAAGAATCGTTAACTTTTCCCTTCTTCCTCATTGTTCTTCATTAAAAAGGAGAAATAAGAAAAGAGTTTGTCTTATTTTCTTGAGAATTGCGAGTTAAATTATTTTCTCGCCGCAATCGAGAAATCGAGTTTTCCTGCGAAAACTGAAAAATCAAGTTTTTTCGCCAAAATCAAAAATCGAGTTTTTTCGTCAAAACTGCATTCTTTTGCCAAAACCAAAAAATCGAAGTTTTTCGTCAAAACCGAATAATCGAGTTTTTCCGTCAAAATCAGAAAAATCGGTTTTCGTCAAAATCGGAAAATCGAATTTCCCGCCAAAATCGAGAAATCAAAATTTTTTGCCAAAACCAAAAATCGAGTTTTTTCGCCAAAATAAAAAAAATCGGGTTTTTCTGCCAAAACCGGAAAATCAAAATTTTCGCCATAACCGAAAATCAAAATTTTCCGCCAAAACCGAAAAATCGTATTTTCCGCCAAAAATGAGAAATCGCATCTCTCCTTTCTCCTAAAAAAAAATTAGAAAATCAAAATTTCCCATCAAAAACATAAATTTTTTATTTTTGTTGAATTTGTAAAATCTTATTTTCGCCATAATCACAAAAATTGAATTTCTCACAAAATCTTGTTTCCGTCAAAATTCTCAAAATAGCAAAACATTGTTTGGTTGTATTATATATCTTTTAATGAAATTACTATATTTATGTAAATCTCATTAATATTATTTGCTTTTGTTTTAAAAGCTTTTATAAAATGTACTAACTGAATCAACCATAACCCAACCTTCATACATAAACTATTATTAGAGTTAACCAAGGATTAAGGCTAGAATAAGCGTGGGTTTATATTTTATAGGGCTGGGCTGGGCTGGGCTGAGCTGGGTCTAGAAACCCTATATAACATCCCTAGTTAAAATCATCGGCGACAGTTCCTCCTTTACCACCATATCTTACCTTCGATAGAGGCAACACTGAGACAATTGGCGCGAAACATGGCGAACACGGTGGCCGGTCTATCTCCGGTTATCGCTCCACTTTATTCTCCGCTAACTAACCGGAAGCCAATCAGTTTCTACAAGCCGCACCTTCTCTCGTACAAGCAAAGCCCTATATCGTCTCTCCACAGGTCCTAAGCCACATCCTTATCTCGGTGGGTCTCATCTCAACTTCTCTTATTAACCTCCACGAAAGGCTCATCCTTTTGTTGTTTCTCCAGCTCGAGAACTGTTCGTGTGATAGAAGTGGCACGCAAGCAAAGGAACCGGTCGTGTTCTGTTTTTGGGTCTCTCACTGATGAAGAAGACTCGAAGGATTCCTCGGAGGTAGTTCAGTGAAGTCGTGTCTTTAATTGGTGTTTGTGTCTTTTTATCTGAGAATTTGGTTATTGTTTGTTTGTTATGGCAGGGACAAGTTGCTTCTGTAGATATTAAACTACCGAGGAGAAGTTTGCTTGTGGAGTTCAGTTGCAACTCATGCGGAGAGAGAACGAAACGGCTTATCAATCGTCTGGCGTATGAACGTGGTCTCGTCTTTGTCCAGGTGAGACTTTGCTTCTGTTTGCTTAAAATGTCTAGGAGAGATGAGATGCTTTTTATGAATTTTGATTGTCTTGTCTTCCTTTGGCAGTGTGGTGGATGTCTTCAGCATCATAAACTGGTTGACAATCTTGGTCTCATTGTTGAGTACGACTTCCGCCAAGAAACCTCCAAGGATTTGGGTGTCGATTAAGTTTGATAAAAGCTTGAATCAGTTTTGTTATTTTACGCAGGATAACAAGTAAAGCTATGGTTTTTTAAAGAATACAACTAAAGAATGGTATTGTTTTTGAATCAATGTGTTGGTACAGGGCAGTGTTGAGTCACATTCCTACTCTTCCTTCCAGTTGATTCTAGGCATTTTCTTCATTATGTAAACCAGAGATTAAAGAAGAAGGTTATCATTCAGTCTTATATAGTTCATTTTGGTGAGCCTGTATTTCTTTCGAGATAATCTAGTTCAGTGTTAGATTGTTACCGCGTTCTGAAATGGTGATGGTTGCTTGCTGGTGCCGTGTCTTGGGGATCTGTTAGAACTGGAGGAGATGGAGGGCTAGGGGAGAATTGGTGCTGGAGCTGGGGGCATGGTGAATTTGCCTCTTGTGTTTGTGTTTGACAGGAGCCGGTGCTAGAGCTGGTGGTAGAGTTAGGTGCTTGTGCAGGGGGTGGTGAAGCTAGTGCGGGTGGGGGAGAGGGCGGTACAGGTCGTGGTGAGACGAATGGAGCTGAGAGGCGGGTTTGTGGTGGTTATGGAGGCCGAGCAGTGGTACAACCTTTGGAGCCGGTGATGAAGTAGGAGTAACTGCTGGTGGAGGTGTTGCCGGAGATGCTCGTTGAGGAGTAAGCTAAAACGGGCGGAACAATGGTTGGAGGTGAAGCAGTGGTTATTGGAGGCGGAGCAGTGGTTGTTGGAGGCGGAGCAGTGGTGTTGGTGGTTACTGGTGAAGCCTCAGGTACTTGTGTATTTGCACTGGAGGGAGAGAGATGAGATAAGAAACTTAAAGAAGCAACCAAATGATTGAATGTTGAACCATTTTGTTGAGATGAAAGCTGCAGGAGACAACTGGTGGAAATATTGTGTGTATTAAAATGCTTTTAGGGCATTGTTCCCAAATAATAAACTGGTAACAACATTTACCACTTTTAACAAATGATTTTATATAACCCAAAACTCAACAGAAAGTGTGCATTAACATTACAATCACTGGCATTACAATAAACCAACCTGGTCTTCAGACGGTAACAAAGGACAGTGGAAACATAAATATACAACTCTGAACAGATCATATGCAAAAGTTGTACCGTGGTCTGGCCGCGTCAAAGATACATGAACACTTGAGGATTTGGAGGCAAGCTTCTATAGACAGAAGAAGGGTAAGATTTGATGCATCTTGTTGAGGAGCTTCGACGGATGATGATGATGATGATGATGATGATGATCGGTAGGAGCGGGTGGATCTGAGTCCTTGTCTTTCTTCTTTCTCCTCAGCTGGAAAAACTGCTGCATTGTCTGAGCACATTCTGATTCCAGAACTCCTCGCCGGATTGTCATCTTAGGATGAAACGGGTGAACAGGAGGCGGTGGCTTTTCTGAAACTTCTGATCCATTTCCTTCACCTCCAGGGAACAGCCTGAAACGTAAAATATTCTTCAATGATTTTTTGACTCTGCAATGCTCTTAGAACAACACTTCTCAGTTTCAGAAAGTTACCTGATCCAGCTGCCATCTGCTCCGAGAAGTTTATTGGGAGCACCCCACACGAGAGTGTTGACCCTTGCTTGAAGTATTGCTCCCGCACACATTGGACATGGTTCTAGTGTTACATAAAGTGTTGTATCCTGTTGGAAGAATAGGCATATCAAAGATACACGTATCAAACCCCTGACTAGTACTCCTTGAGAACACTTTTATTTTAACTTGCCAAAACTTGAACTCTTATGCTCATATACTATTCCTGCTATTGCAATGTAACAAATGTGTATATTTCACCATGACCATGAGGGAGAAAGAAAAGTTTACCGCAAGTCTCCATGAACGAAGTGCTTTGGAACCCTCTCGAATGCAAATCATCTCTGCATGGGCGGTTGAATCCCGAAGATCCTCCACCCTGAAACAAAACACTATGGTTAGATGAATCCAGGAGGAGAGTATTGAATGAAAAAAGGGGTTTTAAGAAAATTAAACTTACAGATTATAACCCCGAGCGATAATCTTCCCATCATGGACGAGCACAGCCCCGACAGGTACTTCCCACATATCAGCAGCTTTCTTAGCTTCTACTAACGCTTCCTTCATGAATATTTCATCAACTGTTCGCCTTTCAGCTTCTACTCTGTATGCTTCTTCCCACTCTTCAAAACTGTCTCTCACAACCTGTTTGTTCCTCTGAAGTTTCCTTTGTGTCAACGGGGAGCCTGCCGACGTGGAACCTGTTTCTTCCTGAGACTTTGCACTTAGAGGCTGTTGTTTTTCCACCTGCTCTATTAAGCTACTACTGCCAGATACAATGCTGGGGAGGGATTTTGAAGGTTTCTTTACAACAGGAGACCTTAGGCTGCGAGCTGGAAACACTAACGGCTTTTGTGCTGCATCCGTTTCAGGAACAGGAGCCTGGTAGCGTCTTCCTTCTCCCACAGTCACGTTTTGCTCGGTAGGTACACTAGATTGTGATGGATCCTTGATAGCAGGAGATCTAATCAGGTTCCGACTAGGCAGTCTCATTGGCACCTCTGTCGACGTTGATTCAGAGAGACGAAACTCAAATTCTCTACCTTCATCATCTTCATTCACGCCAACAATTTGATTATCAGATGTAGAAGGCATGCTATAGGATGCAGAGCCACCTTCTGATATTGTGGATGGTGGTGAAGAGACTGCACCTTCATGCCTCCCAGATTGCTGCTTCCGCTCCGTAGCATCAGAAGTTTGACTAACTGCCAATTGATCTGGGAGAGCAGCTTCTTGTGGCGAAACTCTTTCCCCTTTTGTGTTATCCTCACTGCTTCCGTCATGCTCACGTCCAGAAAACCATGTTGCACTGCTCACTGACTCATTGGGTGAACTCTTTCCAGTGGGCTTTGCACTCGAGGTCGGGCTTCCAGCTCGTGAGCCCCACCTAAGCCGAGCAATGTCAGAGATAACGCTCCACAAGGACCTACCATTTCTTTTAAAAACAGCATTTCCCTCAGCTGCACTGCCTTCTATGGGTACTGGTTGAGGAGTTCCCTGAGCAGAATCTGTGACCCACATTTCATCTGAAGGTCCCTTTGCTCCTGAACCACCAGATGAACGCCTTGAGTCTCGTCTCTTCAACTGATTGCTTTCAGCTCTTCGCTCCTCAGTCTCTGAAGTTGATACTTCATGTTTGGCCTTCTTCACAAACTCCCCAACAACTTTCTCTGATGACTGTTCCAGCCGTTGGGCAGAACCTAGAGCATCTTCCTGTGTTGTAAATCTCACCAGTTCTCCAGCAGGCTGACTATTAACAATAGCTCCTGCTCCTGGATGTTCAAAGGCTGTGGGATAACCAGTTTCTGAAGTTCCTTGAGAAATTTCTTGAATGAAAGCTCCACCACTTCCATGACTTTGTCCTGAGCCTCTGCTTACTAGCTGAGAAGTAGGAGGAATCAGTGTTGTTTCAGATCCTTGCATCTCCTCTGAAACCAGATCTACCAACTGCAATCTATTTCCAGATACCAAAGTCAAAGATGATTGTGAATTTGAGGACTCTTCAGACAGCTTTCCATGAGAACTTTGAAACCCTTTCCAAGCACCGCTTTTTCCTGCTTTGCTGTCCAATTGCACAGTTGTACTACTTCCTTGACCAATTAGCCTCTTCTCAGATCTTCTCTCAATTTCTGTATACCTTACTACATCACTACTATGAGATACAGACACAGAAGTTCTATCAGATTGCATATTTTGCGAGGTTATCTGTTCAATACGAGAATCTTGCTGCCTCCCTTCTGATTGCAAACCAAAAACCAAACCAGCATGTACTTCTTGGTCTCTAGTCTGGTCTTCCCTATGCGAGACATATGTATTTTTGATGTTTGTGTCATGGACTTCTGAACTTTCAGAGAAGCGCTCAGTACTCGTCCTCATACCCGCTTGCATAGATATCCTTTCTTCCACCGGAGGTTGCCGATAACTTATCGGCTTGGGAACATTTTGGCGCACATGTATACCTTCCTCCTGGCTACCGCTATATTTAGTTCTCCTGCGCATTTCAGACACTCTTTCCTCACTACTGCTATAACGAGCCCCCAATCTTTCCTTTAGTTGCTGCTGAGAGCTCTCAATATTTTCTCTTTCAGACTCATTAACAATAGAGTGGACTCTCTCGTCCTCCCTTTCACCAACTATCTCATGCTTTTGGGAGTTCGTCTCCGCATCGTTGACATGGATCTCATGAATTTCCATATCTTCTTCATAATTTCCCGTCGATTCAGACACTCTGTTACCAGTTTGACTAATCTGCTTCCTTCTTCTTCTCTGGTTCGTAGTCACTGCCTGGTTTGAAGTTTCCCCTTCCTCAAAACCCTGCTGCTTGCGGTAGCTCGAACCCACTCCAGTAGAACTCTCTTCTCTCTTTCTCCTCGAACCCATCTGAGAGACTTCCTTTCTAGATTTCATTCCTTTGCCTGACCGTTCATCAAACTTCTTCTCAGAACTCCTCAAGTTCTCGCGACGAAACTCCACATCCACCACATCCTCCTCATCTTCATCTTCAGCTTCACTCTCGAAACCCCCTGAAGAAGCAAGAGAATAATACGACGAACAGCTCGAACTCTTTGTCCTTCTTGGTCTCACTTCTCTTTCTTCCTTCCTCCTCCTATAAGTCTCCCCACCATTAGTAACCAACTTAGTAGAACCACGCCGAGTCTCACTCTCCATCTGAGACTTTTTATTTCTCCCACCACCACCACCACAATGTTCACACTCATACTTCTCCTCCTCTAACTTCACATTCTCTCTAACAACCCCATTTCTCTTCTCCTCCCTCTTAAACCTACCAAATGCATCAACCTTTCTCACTTTCCTCTTCTCATCAACTCTACTAAGAGGAGTTCTATCCTCATCTATGAGCTCCTCACTTAAAAACGAAATCATAGCCTCTACATCATCATCACAACACTCATCCGAAACCCTAACCCTAAATCTTCGGTTTATTCTAGTGACACCATAAACCTCAGAATCACGACAATGCACATCGTATTCACTACCTAAAAGACGGCTCCCACCAACACCAACACCAATCATCAATCTTCTAGGCCACTGGATAAGAGTGGATTGTCTGAGGCCATAGAGCACGAATCCAGGGTTTATCGATACCTTAGGCTTAACAAAGGACGGTGTTGAGTACGAGCAGCAGCAACAACAACGGCGCGAGGTAGAATCACAGCAAGATCTAGATGGTTTGGCGAATCGGTAAGGTTCAGATCTGTCGGGGAGCAAAGAGCAGTAGTAAGCATGGTGATTCCTCGGCCATAGAGCTGAGTTTGTGTATGTGTTGAACATGTTTGGGCGAAGATGAGGTAACTCGTTAAGCAGAGAAGGAGGAGGAGACCATTCTTGTCTAAACCTTGTGATCTTCCCGATGATGATGAGATTTACATAGGGAGGGATTTGCAGGGAGAGGAAGACGACAAAACAAACCCAGTTCTGTACGACTCAGTTGGTAAAACTGAATCTGTCTGACCGAGTTGAAATCGAGGCTTACACTGGGCTTTTTTATTCGGCCTATTGGGCTATATGTGAGTTGGAAAATAAGACAAAAGGATCATGTATGGAACCGGTTAAGTCAAAAATATATTTGGTTTTTGTTCCACATTTAATCCTTTACTAAATATCCAATCTTGCAAAAGCTAACATTTATAGAAAAATGGTAGGCTGGTAGCTAGAAACTGCCACTTCTTGGTATTTGTATATCAAGGTCTGTTCATAATGTGTTAAGGGTCTATAACTTGTACATCAACATATGTAAACTTTTGTCCATGAAGGACCTTGTTTGTAAGATTGTATGTATATACAAAATGTATTAATTTTGTTGTGTAATAGTCTAATAGACTAAGACTTATGTGTTTAGTTAAAATAAATCAATATTAGCAGTGTTTAGTTTTTATGATCAAATTTTGATAGACCAAATCATAATATGGTCAGCAATTGCCTGATTAGGAAACCGGGGATGTGTAGAACATATGATAATGTCAGAAAAATCGGGTTATGGAACAGCTGAAGATAATCATCAGAGTTCCAGTAAAGAAATAGCTCAGTTGTTGCATCAGAGTTTGCTCATTCAAGACTGTGTTAGTAAAGAGTATAAGGACTATATTGTAAATACAGTACCTCTTACCCTACTTTGTACGTATGTATATATACTTCTCTTATGAGTAATAAACATATTGAGCCTCCAATCCTTTATGGTATCAGAGCTAGTGATCTGACCTAAACCTTTTACGTCTTCTTCTCTCCTCTTCCCTCTTCAAAATTTTCTTTTCCCTCCCTTCTCAAACCCTTCATCATGTCGGCTACATCCCACTCCTCTGAAACAATCACCATCACCAACAATCCCAACACCATTCTCAATGTTAACATGTCCAATGTAACCAAACTCACAGCATCGAATTTTCTGATGTGGAGTCGCCAGATCCACGCTCTTCTTGACGGATATGATCTCTCTGGTCATATTGATGGCTCGCTCGTCGTCCCTTCCCCCACGATCACCACTGATGCAGGTGTTGCGACGAATCCGGCATACACCCTATGGAAGCGACAAGATCTCCTGATTTATAGTGCTCTCCTTGGTGCTATAACCACAACATTGCAGCCGATCCTCTCGACTACTAACACGGCGGCTGAGATTTGGAGTACCCTAACGGCTGCATCTGCTAAGCCTAGTCGAGGCCATTACAAACAACTCCATCAACAACTTAAGGCTGCTACGAAGGGTAACAAATCAATCAGTGAGTATGTCCAAGGACTAACGGCTATCTTTGATCAACTTGCACTCTTAGGGAAACCCGAGGATCTTGAAAATCAGATTGACACCATTCTCGGAGGTCTCCCTGATGATTACAAGACCTTGATTGATCAAGTTGAAGGTCGAGATACTGCACCCTCTGTTACAGAGCTCCACGAGAAGCTCATAAACTATGAAACTAAGCTTCAGTCGAAGCAAGCTCCTCTGCTTTCTACTCCTGTCTCCGCCAACTACACGAACCCGAGAGGTCTTGTCTACAACGCTCCTCAGCACTACAACAAGCGTGGCGGTTACCGTGGTGGTGGTTACCGTGGTGGTAGTTCCCGTGGTGGTGGTTCACAGCAATGGCAGCAGCAGCTTTTCCAACCTGCAGCCAACACAAACAACCCACGGGGCTATCACGGCAAGTGCCAGATATGTGGCGTTTTCGGTCATAGCGCACGGCGGTGCTCCCAGTTGCAGACACAGGCGCTGGCCTTATCGCCAGGAAGTGGCTCCAGCTCGCAGAGCTACTAGCCAAGAGCCAATCTCGCGAGTCTGTTTCCCTATAACACAGCCCCTTGGTTGCTTGATAGTGGGGCTACTCATCACCTTACATCGGACTTGAACAACTTGGCGTTGCATCAACCGTATCATGGTGGAGATGAAGTTGCTATTGCAGATGGATCGGGGTTACAGATCACACATATTGGTTCAGCTTCTGTCCCTACTCCATCAAAATCTCTTAAACTTAAAGATATTCTTTGTGTTCCTTCTGTTGCTTAGAACTTGATATCTGTTTACCGGTTTTGCAATGCTAATCAAGTCTATGTGGAATTCTTTCCGGCTTTTTTTCAGGTGAAGGATCTCAGCACGGGGGTCCAGTTGCTTCAAAGCCGAACGAAGAATGAATTATATGAGTGGCCTATGTCTGCGTCAACCAAACCTACTGCCCACGCCATTTACCCAGACACCAAGGCCACCCTAGCCCAATGGCATCTCCGTCTCGGACACCCTTCACCATCTATTCTTAAAACCGTTGTTTCAAAGTTTTCTTTACCATGTCTTTCAAACTTTGTTTCTGTTTCTCCTTGCAATGATTGTCTTCTCAATAAAATTCATAAGCTTCCTTTTCAAACAAGTTCAATCAAATCTTCTCAACCCCTTCAATATATATTTTCAGATGTTTGGCAATCTCCTGTCCTTTCTTCAGAAAATTTCAAATATTATCTTCTCTTTGTTGACCACTATACACGTTATACGTGGTTATACCCTCTCACCGCAAAATCCCAAGTCAAAGATATATTCATCCTATTCAAGCCTCTTGTTGAAAACAGATTTCAAACCAAAATCCAAACCCTCTACTCAAACAATGGGGGCGAGTATTTGGCCTGCAGTCATTATTTGGATATGGAAGTTACATACGCTTTGGATCAGTCCGTTAACCCTTCATTATTTGGATTCTTGAATCCAATAGGACATCTTGTACTATCTATGCCAATGATCAATGACAATGAATTATCATTGCTTTCAGCTATTTTGTATTGTGATGCCAAAACTAGTTTTGGTTAATTAAGTGATGTTTAACATGAGAATTTTTTAAATGGGGAAAAAAGCTGTGATACATCTTTTTTAGTGAACAATGGAATTAATGGGTTCATAATGCAACATAAAGAGCAAGAGAGAAATTTTTTAAATTAATCTGAAAGACATGCTGGTTGGCTGCAACTCTGAGCTTTGTTTTCACTTGCTCTCTGCATCATATATGTCCGTTTTGTGATTTCTCTATAAAGAAAGGAAAAACCAAAACATAAATATTCAAAACAGAAGTATAAACATTAGGTTTCTAGTCAATGGCAACTAAAAGCTACACCATCAGGAAAACATGTACTAGACCAAATGATATGTTTGATAACCGATTTATAAATCCCATTAGTCCCTTATGCTTGCTTGCACATCTCATTCTTGAGTAAAGTTTCAAGAGGGGGAGTGTTCGACTTCTTAGCTTAATCCTAAAACCCTGAAACATTTTTTTCTTACCAAACAATGGGTGATAGAATTCCAAGTTCACTAACATAGAAGTTACTTAAAAGTTTCAAACTATGATTCAAAGTCACAAAAGAGGATACATGAGATAGAAGCCATGAGCATAAGCACTGACGAGGACAAGACCAAAGAAACGGTCCCTGAGAACTGGCTGATGCCTCAAAGACAGCTTAATAAGAGGAAGAGCAGGTGCGTATATGAGAGGCACCAAGAAGTTGAGTTTTTCCGTCAAAAAATAATAATTCTAGAGCTTCAGAATGAGCTCATGTAAAGCCTAAGAAAACATTAAGAACGGAAAATAGGCCCAAAAACAAAAACAAGAACGTGGGAAAATTCTCTGTTCGGAAAGTCAACCCAAGATGTGGACTTTTTAAACACTGGTTTTGTAAGAAAAAAGGATATTAATTATAATATTGATTTGATTACTAGTATTAACTAAGATCCAGAGCAGGACCACGTTAGGATAATTTAAACAAAGACTTTTATGGATTGCCATGCAAATGATAGATTTGATTATTCTGTGATCTGTAAACGGTAAGTTTGGTCAATGAATGATTGATTCATGGGCTGGCCACGTTTTACGTTCCTTCTTTTATCAAGCGTTACCATATTAATAAAGCACATCTAATTGTCACACCAAATAGCTATACATCCTCATCACACACGTGATTCTCATTCATCTTAGATCATTGATTAACCTTTTGCAGAATACCATATAACTGATTTCTGTACGTGCTGGTGACCCATAGTAATAATGATAAACCTTCCTATTATATTCTGATCCTTTTCAAGGGAAAGTTCCTATTTGTGTTCTTCGATGATATATGTTTGTCCACAATCGTTCGTTATATGGTTGTAGCGTCTTCACACAAATGCAAATATACAAGCGACAAAAATGGATAAGCCTGATAGCTAATTAAAAATGAAACTTGAAAATTATTTCATGTATTATTCTTAAAATCTTACAAAGTATATATGCCATCACCAAAATCTGTCAAAACTTGAACACAAAGAAAAAACAAAGCAACAAGGGAATATTCAAAGGATAAAAGCATACTCTTTACTTACCTCGTGTACATACTAACAAAAGAACACTCTTTGGTTACAAATCTTACATTCACTTGCATCAAAACCTACAAAATCAAACCCACACTACTATGACACAGGAGAAGAAGTTGCCGTGTTTGTAGATGAAGATGCCGCCTGTGAGTTGCACTGGCCGCTACTTCTCTCCACCGAACGCTTAGGAGATTGGGGTGATGGTGGTGGTCGCAGCGTCACTGGAGCATATATACCACCACCGTTGTTGGCTACATCTGAAGGTGGAGGAACGTCTTGTGGTGGCGAAGGCACCCATATCCCTCCGACCACTACAAATTGCGGTTGTTGCGAGTTTCCGTTACCCTGCGGGGTCATCGACGCCGCTGGCCTTCTTGTGTGAAGTCTATATTTCTGAATATTCAACAAAATGAAAATATTAATTACCAATAAAATGCTAAAAGAATCTTGAAATTAAATCTAGAAAAAAATTAATAGTCACCTGTAAATGGCTTTTAACTTCATCGTTTGTTAACCCATCGACTTTCATATGATCCCTTATCTGTTTTGGAGTAGCAACTGCCCAAATAAAACAAATAATTACTTTATTAAAACTAATCACAAACTACTAAACGAGAGCCAATCAGAGAAGATATAATTAAATCGTTTACCATGTGATCCACCGAGCTGCTGAAGCGCGTGAAGGAACCGTCGGTGTAACTCCGGCGACCAACACCGCCTTTGCTTTCTACGCGTTTGCGATTGTTGCTGATGTATATGTTCCTCTCCTCCTTTCCCCACAACACCACAGGTCTCCGTGGTGGAGCTAGTGGTCGTCGCCGGCAGCGCCGAAGCAACCACTTTCACAGCCGGAGCCGAATCGACCGCTTTCACCGCCGGCTGCGGTTCATTACTCTCGGAGAAAACGCGTTTTTTCTCCCTCTGAAACGGCTGGAACCCACCGCAGTTGCTGTTGTTTGGTTTCACCTCAACCACTTTCGCCTTCTTACCTACTACACGTTCTGGATTAGACACCTCATTCGTGTCGTTCGTGTTCGTGTTCGTGTCCGGGGACGGGTTCCATAGCTGAACAGATCTGAGCCAATCTGATCTCTTAACGTTCTCTTCAGGTGGAGTTGGAGATTCGTGTTCGCCGTTTTCTTCGGTCTTCTTGGTCGGGATAAACTCCTCTAAGACCGGACCACCGGAAACACTAGTCGTCTGCTCCGAACACTGATCTGAGGTCGTTGAAGTACTCGACAGCTCCTTCCGACACGCCTCTATAGCTATATATATAAATCAAAACCAAAATCCATAGATTTAATATGGAGACAGAGTTGAGATAAATGAAGTGATTTTTTTTTTGTTTTGTTTTGTGTTAATTAATTTACCTTGCGTGACAAGCTCTAAACATAAAGGAAGCTCTCGTTGGAAGACTTGAATCTTCTTTTGTTCTTCTTCAAGCGCTTCAACGTATTCATGACATCTCTGCATTTTCTGGGCGTCCATTTTCTGAAATTATTATAATCAAAATCTGATATAATAGTAAGGAAGGAACTGGTTTTAGATCTATAGAGGAGTGGGTGTAGTTTGGTTCGGAAAGAATATTGGATCTAAATGGAATCAGATAGGAATAAACGTCGAGAGATAGAGAGAGAGAGAGAGTTTTTAGGACATGGATGTAGGAAAATGGTTCGAAGTCGGGGCGTCGCGTACCCTACTAAACGAATCTCTGAGAATTTAATTGTATTGGGAACCTTTTTTTTCTATAAGGGTAGAAATGTAAATTTAGGGAAGTGTGGGGTTCGGTGTTGTGTGAATATTCGGGGGATCAGATTCGGGTTTTTGGTCGCATCTGGATTGAGCTGGAAAAAGCTGACGTCACTATTCTCAATCTCTTTAAAGCTGTTTTTAGATAAGAACGAAGACTCGACATTTCAATGTTTCTCTTTCCAAACTAACTCGGCACTTACCAATATTTCCTAAATTACGACTCATATTTAGAAATCTATAAGTAGCACATAGATTCTTGCTGGATATCTAATCTACTCAAATAAATCAAAATTAGTTAAAGATAAAGAAACGGTTTCTTAAATTGAAATCGAAAAGGTATTTTTCAGACAATTTTCAACCACTTTTTATTTAAAGTGTTGTGGTTTTATTAAAATATAAGAACTTTAATGTTTAATAAAAATATATTAAAATAATAAATTAATATTTAGATACCCGTTTTAAATTTATTTGAATATGCTATTAGCTTTTCCCAGAAATAAAAATAAATTCCAGAATTTTAGTGTAAACACAATTCTGCATATAAAGGAGCTCATGTCCTAAAAGAACAAACTATACAATTTTGTTATGTAAAAAAATAAATGGGGTAAAATTGTAACATATTCTGACTACAAAATTCGAAAAGTATGTTTTTCCGATGGACCGTGATCCAACCAACTAATCTTCTTGAAGTTTAACTATCGGCGTTAATCAGATCCGATTGTTCACAAAAGAACTTAGATACACATATCGTCTGGTTACATAAATGAATAAATCTAAATAACCGTGGATTCAAATCCAGGTTCCTTAAAAACACTTGGGATGATATATGCAACCCAATCATACTCATGTGGTTAATTGGAAAAGTATGTTACTCGACGGCTACACGCAAATCGAAAAGACTAAACGAATGTTAAAATTCAGATCAAAATCTGATTATATAAAAATACATGTATGAAACCAATATTTTATTTGTTTATGAATTTGTATTTGCATTCTAAAAAATAAACCTGGAGAAAATGTTATCTACCTAATCGATAATAATTGTTAACTAGTGTGTAAATACTAAATAGTCCAGATTCCTCATGATCATCTCACCAGCTATTTACGTTATTTGTTTAGATATTTTAGTAAGCGAAAGTTGAAATGGAGAATGAGTTAATTTGGTGAAAGGAATATTCTTTGAGGAGTTATGGAGAAAAACAAGAATCACGAGAAAACAAGGAAATTTTTAAAAGAAGAATCTTAGCAAAGAAGCGTGAGACTCACAGTTTTGCCCCCACGCCGCGTAGTATTTTGATTAAAATGCTCCTTTTATTTATTTCCGACCTTTGATTCTCCCCAAGAGCCATTTTTCAGTTACCAATGTTCACGCGCTTCTACCGTGCGTGCCCACGTGACGAATTCTTATTCAATTTTGGTTGCAACCAGATTTGCTTTTGTCATTACTAGCTTATTTTGTTGTTGTGCATTTGGTTTTGTTGTTATCGTTTTAGGTTTTTTTTTCCATTTATTGTTTCGTTCATATAGACGATTCGATTCCCTTAAACATGTTTCAAACTTTGAAAAGGTGATATAGTATGCGGTGAAAGTGAGACTGTTGGTATAAACTCATACAGTTACTTAAAAAAATCATACAGTTACAAAATGAAATATTCTACAAAAACTATTTGTACTTGCCAGATGAATCAAGGCTATGGTCTATGGACCAACAATCGCCATTGATTTATTTTTATTTTTGAAAAAGGCTAATAGACATTGATTTCCCCCTTTAAATGTCGGTATACTCCTAATGACAATTACGAAACCATCAGCAGCCAGAGATGGAGTTTATAACATGATTTAATCAAGCTGATAGGACCATTTTCAATGGTTTAATTTTTTCCAAAATAAAATAATTCTGTAAAAAAATAAATTATAATGGTATTTACAGAGGAAAAATAGATAGAATAAAAAATAAAGTGAAAATATAAAAAAAAAATATAGTAAAACAACAGATAGAATTGAAAAACAGATAAAGCAATACATTAGTTATTTTATTTATTGAGTAAATACCTTTGACAAGAATTCTACTTTTTTACATTTTGACACTTTTTATACAAATTGAAAAATGATTAAAATGTATTTAAATTTTCACTAATTACATATATTCAATCAATAATATCTTAGATAAATAAAATCATTTATAAAATCAATATATTTATAATTAACATTAAATTTAAAATTGCATTAGAATTCTAAAATAACGTTTATTTTATAATAAAAATGCTAAAATAATATTTAATACTCCCTCGGTTCCAAAATAGTTGAAGTTTTAGGCTATGCACAATTATTAAAAGATTTGTTATCTATTTTTAAAAATATGATTAAAATATAAATTTAAAACTATTTAGCCAATTACAAAAGATATTGTTGAGTATGATTGGTTACACAGTTTTTAATAAAGTAAAAAGTAACATTGAAAGTTGAAAACATCATATATTTTGAAGAGAAATTGCAGTAGGTGACAAAGTTTGGACACTATATTAGCTAGGTGGTAAAGCTCCTGTAGCTTTTGTGGTAATACCAAAACTATCTTTGATTTGGTAAGAAAATCATAGCACATACGCTTGTCAATTAGCTGACGTCACAACAGGTAGGTGACAGGTCGAGACTGTTGAACAAGTAAAATGATAATTATGCAAAGAACACAAAGTGTTCAATATCCCTTTTGTTTAAAAATGTAAAAACTCCAAGATTTTTTCTTTTAACTTTGGATCTCCAATGTATGCGTTTTTCGAAACAAAATCTCAGGTGTTATTAATCTCTACAAAATCTGTTTTCTCCAGTTATCGTTCTTATACGTTTCTGCAAAATCTATTTTCTCTTACAACCATCGGTTGACCACAAAAACTGGCAGTAATACCCTACAAAACCGGTTATTTTGAATCTCATACAAAACAATTTCTTTTTTTTGCACCTCCTTCACAGATCTTGATTCGAAAGCTTTATCTTATAATCATGGAGATGGAGAAAGACGATACGGTGGTTGAATAACGAGCCGAGTCAGATACCGACGACGCTCCAGCGCCAAGTTCCGCCAATCCTTCGCAAGCTCACCGTTACTCCTCACCATCTCCTCCATCCCTTTTTTTTACCACCATTTCCAGCGACTCGGATCACCACCCTCACCACCATCTCCTCCATCCCTTTTTTTCACCACCATCTCCTCCATCCCTCCTCCTCCGTCTCCGTTTTGGATTTCGATCAGATACTGACGACGCTCCGGCGCCAAGCTCCGCCAATCCTTCGCAAGCTCGCTGTGGCTCCTCACTGTCTCCTTCATCCTTTTTTTTTTCACCACCATCTGCAACAAAATCTTCTCAACACCTTTTTAAAAATATCTTATCCCACCCGAAAATATCTTCTCATCTTCTAAAATATTTTATCCTCATCAAAATATCCTTTTCTCTTCTTTTCACTTGACATCTCGAAAATAACCGGATATGAAAGCTTGTTTACTCTCATCAATGGCGAAATAAAATCTGATAATACAGGAAAATTATCTTCGGGGAATAGGGAGTGTAAGGGATAAGGATTTAGTTTGTTACATTGTGGTTTGGGTTGATTGTTTTAGGAAGGGTTTAGGGTTTAGTGTTGAACACGGGGTTTGGGTTGATTATTTGACAATGGGTTTAGGGTTTAGTGTTGACCACGGAGTTTGGGTTGATTGTTTGAGGAAGGGTTTAGGGTATAGTGTTGAACACGGGGTTTGTGTTGATTAATTTACAATGGATTTAGGGTTTAGTGATGACCACGGGGTTTGGGTTGATTATTTGTTCATGGGTTTAGGGTATAGTGTTGAATACGGGGTTTGAGTTTGGGTTGATTATTTGACAATGAGTTTAGGGTATAGTGTTGACCATGGAGTTTGGGTTGATTGTTTGAGAAAAGGTTTAGGGTATAGTGTTGAACACTGGGTTTGGGTTAATTAATTTAAAATGGGTTTAGGTTATAGTGTTGAATATGGGGTTTGGGTTGATTATTTGACAATGGATTTAGGGTATAGTGTTGAATACGGGGTTAGGGTTGATAAATTTACAATGGGTTAAGGGTATAGTGTTGAACAAGGGGGTTAGGTTTATTTATTAGAAAATGTATATAGGGTATAGTGTTGATTGTAAACTCATTGTAAAACTCATTAATTACGACTACATCCTAAACCCTATATTCAACTCTATACCCAAAACTCATTGTAAAACAATGAACCCAAACGCTATGTATACGAATAATTAATCGGTATATTTATATTCTCAATCCCGGTGTCCAACTAATGTTCGCCAGATAACAATTTCGATGGTTCTGTAATTATTAGATTAACCGGTTAATAATTTGGCCCAAAAATGGAACAAATTCTAGGAAATTCCTTCTCATAAATATCTCATAACACCCAAAAATATATTCTCTTATTCAAACATATTGTATTGTCATCAAAATATCTTATTTTCTCTCTTCACTTGACATCACGAAAATAACCGGATATGAAAGCTTGTTTACTCTCATCAGCCTCCAAAAAAAACCTGATAAAATGTCAAATCTTCCGATTCCCGGTTGCATAGAATTTTAGGTCACGTGTGATGTGAGGGATATAATGGTGAAGACGTGTGCAAACTGTCATGGTTCGCCAATTATTAATAAATTTACACACTTCTGTAAATACATCTTGAAATTTTGATATTGAGCTAATTAGCTCTATTTTGAAACATCAAAACTTCCTAAAACTTCATATATTGTGAAACGGAGGGAGTATGAAATAGAGAAATATTATTCTAAACTCCAGTCAAAGTAAAAATAAATTGGAATCTGAGATGTTCCTAAGCATCCATTTCTCAACATATTTTTTGGTCGTCTCAACATATTCTTTTGTCCAGCAAATCAATTTGTTTTATTAAAAAACATGTGTTGGATGGGAATACATTTCCTGTCAAAGCACCACAAATATTATCCTGTGAGGAGAAAGAAGCCATTTCGGCCAACACCATTTCGGCCCATATCATTTCGGCCCATATCATTTCGGCCCAGCCAAATTAAGTCATACCTAGACAAAGATTTAGAGGCGACAAATATAAAAGAAAGACGAAGAGATAAAATAAGGGGATCCGAAGTATACAACACTGAAAACTGTAAGAAATAGGATTTGTTTTTTCCGGTCACTGTTCCGAACAAAGTTCTTTCATTTTTCTTCTCAGTTTCAGATTAGCTCGTTCGATTAATCAATAAAACATCTTCTTGAACGTCTACAAATTATATTCCTCTCTCCAAAACAACCTGACCGAAATCAGACAAAACAACATGTAAATTTACGCTTAGAGCATCCTCAATGTAAAGGTTACACCAAGTATTTCAATGTATATATAAATATTTATTTTTATGTTGATTTTGAATGCATTACAACTCTATTATCTCCAATAAAGAGAATGCTTATATGTTGTAAAGCAAAACTGAAATATATATTGCATCAACTGTTTAATGATTTTATAGTTTCAGCTAGCCAAGGAGAAAAATAATGTGTATCTAATGAAAATTTTGCAGCCAAGAAAAGGAAGAAGATTCATGTAGAAGTAAGGCGACAACATTTAATCTTCCACCAAATTGCAAAACACTATTTTAATGTAATTTTTATATTAAAATCATATCTAATCCTATTGAAAATGTGCATTACTATAATTTCACACTAAATTTAGTGTGATACTATTCAACACACTAAAATACTATTCACTCCACTAACATGATATTCATTTATTTTAGTAATAAAACAAACAATTAAATAAATGGTAAATAAAAATATAAATATATAAAATATTATAAAATATTTTTTCGTGTGAATTCTGGTGTATTGATTGGAGAAAAACTTTTTTTAGTGTTAAAACTACACAAAAAAGATATAATTTTGCAATAAAAATACTCTAAACCGGAAAAGATAACCTGTGAAAAGAATTTGTTCAGTGAACCGGACCGTCAGGCAAAAACGTTTTAACTATGAAAACCCCAAAATGCCATCATTTATCAGCAGTACAATACTATAGTTTTTTTTTTTTTTACAATACTATAGTTATTACGATCCGAGATGAAAAAGACCAACAATACCTAATGGCCTAGTATGCTATCCCATGTACTTGGCTGAAGATGATTACAAGATCTCCAGCACTTGCACATTCCGCAGTTCTCTTCACAATAGTTCATTCATCATAATCAGTCATCACAATCAAACAAGGAAACCAAATTGACGTTATCGCCATGGTCACGAAGCAAATCTTCGTTTATGATATTGTTTTGTGGATATATAAGAATCAGTGTATCCAAGGAAGACATGTGCAAGAATAATGTACATACAAATCAGAAAATTTGCTACTTTTTTTGTCTATCAAATGCTATAAGTTAACAAAAGCGGCTATAGTGTTATATATTGATGTCAGTTTTTAGGGGTGGGCGTTCGGGTACCCGTTCGGATTCGGATCGGGTATTTCCGATTTTCGGATATTTCGGTATATGAATGTAATACCCGTTCGGGTATTTATTTACTTCGGGTCGGGTTCGGGTATTTTTAGTTCGGGTTCGGTTATTTCGGGTCGGGTTTTCGGATATTTAGATTTTGGAAAAAAATATTAAATTTTTCATTTCTCAAGTTTTTTTATATTTAAAAAATATAAATTTCACTTAACTGATTTTTTATTTTCTAATAATTGAATAATTAATAAATTTGAAGATAACATTTTACAAATAAAAAATAAAAAATTGATTATTATTTTTAAATTTTGGATGTAACTTTTGTTAATGCATGAAATAAAAATCTTGACATGCATTTTTAAGTGAGTAAAAATTCACCTTTTTCCAATTATATGTAAATTATCTAATTTTGAACTATGTACATAATAAAAATAAACATTTTGAATAAAATTAAAGAAGTAAAATAGGAATATAGACCTAAGTATACATATGTTTGGTTATCTTCGGTTATCCATTCGGGTTCGGGTATTACCCGTTCGGGTTCGGATATCCAATCTCTCCTAATTCAATACCCGTTCGGGTATTTTGCTACTTCGGTTCGGTTTCGGTTCGGGTTTTTTCGGTCGGGTTAGGGTACGGGTTCGGGTATCGGGTAAAGTGCCCACCCCTATCAGTTTTAAGTTTTAACCCATCCAATATGTGATCAGATCCACAATATTCAACCAAATTACAATCTTCAAAAAAGCAGAAATTACTACCTTTACATGATTAAGGTTCGTGCATTCGATTTTAGACGCTTGTGCATTTGACACAAATCTTTGTTGTGTGGATGCAATAAAAAAATCTAATAGACTGATTTATATTTATTTTGAACGCATTACAACTCTATCATCTGCAAGAAAGAGAATACTTATATGTTGTGGAGCAAAACTGAAATATATATTGCATCAACTGTTTAATGATTTTATAGTTTCAGCTAGCCAAGGAGAAAAATAGTGTGTATCTAATGAAAATTTTGTAGGAAAAAAAGAAGATTCATGTAGAAGTAAGACATAACATTTAATTTTCAACCCAATTGCAAAACACTATTTTAATGTAATTTTTATCCAAACCATATCTAATCCAACTGAAAATGATACTATTTTAGTGTAATATTATAGTTTCACATCAAACTTAGTGTGATACTATTCAACACACTAAATTACTATTCACTCCACAAAAATACTATTTATTTATTTTAGTAATAAAACATACAATTAAATAAATGGTAAATAAAAATATAAATACATATAATATTTATAAAATAACTTTTAGTGTGAATTCTGATGTTTTGATTGGATAAAAACTTTTTTTAGTGCTAAAACTACACAAAAATAATATAATTTTGACACAAAATACTCTAAACCGGAAAAGATAACCGGTGAAAATAATTTGTTCAGTGAACCGGACGGTCAGGCAAAAACGATTTAAGGATGAAAACCCCAAAATGCCAAAAGCAATCCCTAATCACTCGGACCCTAGTGATTTGTGATTACTAATCGTAGTACTTTTAGGTAACTCTCAAAAACGCAGCGTTTTGACTCAGAAACTTGGTAACCACGAATTTCTCAACTTTTTTTGTTTTTCTGTGATGAAAATTGTTCGGTCCTGATTATCTGCGTGTGTTGAGAAGTGAGAAGCATAGACGGAGGAGGAGAAGAAGACATGGAGAGTGTGATATGTGGGAGATTAGCTCTCGCACCAAGCTCTCTCTTCAATTCCAAATCAGGTTTTTCTTCTTCTACTTCCTTACCAACATCACTTTTCTCTTATCATCATCGGAGTATTTTAATTATGAGTCTGCTGAATAAAAGCTTTAAACTTTTAATTAGTAATAAACTCCGTATCTTTCTCTGTATAATTTGCTCGTGCCAAGTTGAAATTACAGGTTTTCTTGGTCGAATTTGCGGGGAAAAAATAATCGACTTTTTTTTCTTTCAGACAGCATGAGACAAAATTAGCTTTTGCAAGGTTCATTCTGATAAATTAGGTTGACAAAACACATGTTGATGTATTTTCGGATATGCATTTTCTAAAAAGATTCAGACCCTTTTAACTGTTTTGTGGCTTTTGTACTTGTGTTTTTTTTTTTTTTTGCTTTTCACTTTTCAGCTATTTGCTTGATTGCCTAGTATGAATGTTATCGTCTCTATACTATAGGTTATAGAAGCCTTAAGGTATGAGTTTATTTTAGATTAATGTGGTTCCTTATTGCACTATCGACTTCGATCTTAGTCAGATTGTGTTTCAGTCATGGTTTCTTTGTTCTTTGTTTATGATCTTGTGTTTCATATTTCATATCATTTAGTTTCGTCTTGTGTTAACAGCTGAGATCTCCTCTCTCTCTCTCTCTTACTTGATGTGTGCAGGGGACAAACATTCTGTCTCAAAAGGACCATGGGTGAACAATCGTGGATTTCTCATGACTAAGTCTGCATTGGGTAAAGGAGGCGGTGTGTTGGACAAACCAATTATAGAGAAAACCACTCCTGGTCGTGAATCCGAGTTTGATTTGAGGTTTGCTCGCCCACAACATAGAGTTTAAGTCTATAACCCTGAACAGTTATTTTATTATGATTCATTACATGGGTCTGGTTCAGGAAATCAAAGAAGATGGCTCCACCTTACAGGGTGATACTACACAACGACAACTTCAACAAGAGGGAATACGTGGTTCAGGTGTTGATGAAGGTCATACCAGGCATGACTGTAGACAACGCAGTCAACATTATGCAAGAAGCCCACATCAACGGTTTGGCTGTTGTCATCGTCTGTGCTCAGGCCGACGCCGAGCAGCACTGTATGCAGCTGCGTGGTAACGGTCTTCTCAGTTCCGTTGAACCTGACGGTGGAGGTTGTTGAATATACTAATTAAAATTCGTATAGATTTTTCCTCCTCCCAGGACTCTCTATTTAGTTAAAAACATGTATATAAATATCAGAAATTTGGTACAAGACTGTTACTTCTACTATATGCAATGGAACCTTGCCTTTATAGATCGTTTGTTTAGTTGATCTTCAAGTTTTTTTTTTTAACTCAAATAACATAACTGTATTATAATCACATTATGTTGCAGATGAAATTTTCTGATTCGGTTAGAAACATGCAGTTTAAAGTAATAAGGAAATCTCAAAAGAGGTACATGTATAGATGCCATTTTGCCAAAATGATTTTAGTTGCATAAGAGTAACCACCATATAGAGTTATCAAGCATCAACTGGAGACCGAAACAATTGGATGTTGAAGATAACGAACAGCATTCCACCGGAACGAGCCACCTGCAACCATATTAAAGACTATTTGATCAAAAATCTTACTCTAAACCCGTATACATTTACTTCAATGAAGAGAGGGATATTGAAAATATTACAATTCGGGTTGGTATTTGAGATCAGCAATGTTGGGATATGATGGGTTCGGTCCATTTGAGAGATCTGCAAGTATGGTTTTGATCAGAATCTAGTTGCTACCTAATAGATATTTCTTTGTAAAAGGATATATATTACAGGTACAGGAAATATAACCAGATCTGGAGCAGCTGGACCGATAGTAGCAGATAGAATTAGGCCTCGGCATTTCGGTTATTGATTATGTTCATTCGTTTTATTTTGGTTTTGGTTTTTTTGATTCTGGCAATTAGAAAATTGGATTCAATTTCGGTTCATTTATTTCAGTTTTTTTTTGTTATGTTCGGTTAACTGGGAACCGGCTATAAAAGATAATTTTGGATCAAATTTGGTAGCCGTTTGTCTTGATTCGGTTAAAACCATTGCAGATATTTATAAATTTTGGTTGGTTGGTTTCCGATCATTGCAGGTTCAGTTCAAGTTTAAAAAATGTCCAATACCTTTTAAAATCTTCAAAATCCAAAAATAAAAATATACAACATATAAATGTGAATAATATAAAATTAAATACGTAAAACTAACATGAAAATTGTTTATATTTGGATATTTTGATAGAAAACAAATATGCATTTTAGATATTTAGATATTTTCGGTGTTTTGAGGCTTTTGGCTATTTTCAAATATTTACTGGTGATTACTTTAGTAATATTTAGATATTTTTATAAATTTTGAATATTTTATAAATAAAAATATATTTAAATATCAAATATATTTAAATATATAAAAACGATTCAGATATTTATGCGTATTCAAGATATTTCGGTCCAGGTGTTTCTGTCTTTTGGATGTTACAATTTTGGATTCATTCAATTATTTAATCAGTTTTAGTTTGGATTTGGTACTATTTTTCAATCAAGTTCGGTTTGGTTCTTTATACCAGATAGTTTGCCTAGTCCTATAACCGAATAACATTTTCACTCTTGAACTTGTTTTTTTTTTCTAAATAACTTCCTCATTTGGGTTTACTTCAAAATATAAAAATGATAAATGGTGCAGAGAATATACCATGAGTTCTAGCTGAAAATTTATTTATTTTAAAAGGTTTTATATTTCTTTTCATTTTATCAATTTAAAAAAAAAATCTACTAAAAATCTTTTCCATTAAGATATTCTCATAGGCCTTTCTTAATTTTTTTTATTTATTCTATTAAAACTGAAATATCAATAGAACTAACATTTTTCAATAAATTGTTCCATTAACTATCATTCTATTTTCACTCCCAACTTCATTAATTATATTACATTAACAATATATCAAATCATTAATTAAATTACCATAATAATAATAGTGCGATTTTTATTTATTGGCTAATCAACATTAACTTTGTATCAATTATAAAAATCAAAAATATATGTAAAATAACCGGGTTTTGCATGTAAAATAACCGGGTTTTACATATGGTTAAATTAAAGTTTGGTTTGTCTGTTTTACTAAAACAAATTTATAATTAGTTTCGATAAGTGAAAAACTACATAGCTAAACACATAATTCAAAGACCTAATTTATATAAACAAAATTATAACTTAAACTAAATAATAAAAGTGTATCATATTTATTGTGACTTAATTCTCACTCTATATAACTTTTATTAAAATTTAAAATCTCTTTTTCACTTAATTTAGCAAAATACATAGAATGAACTTTTTATTTGTTTACAGAATCAGTTACACATAGATATTCAACTATCCATTCAGGTATATATTGTTTTTCTTTTTGGTTTTGAAATTAGGACATGTTTGGATATTATAAACTTTGTATGGGTTTCGAGTTGGGTCCTCTCGGATCTGGATGCGTTCGGTTCGGATGTATGAAAAGATAAAAATATAAAAATAATCAATATATCTGAAATGGTTCAGATATTGTACCAAAAATAACCATATTATCTGATTTGTTCTAGGTTTTCTGAATACAATTAATTATACGGCCTAGAATATACAACATTAATCATGAAATATAAATATTAATGTAAAAAAGTGGAAAAAACTAATCTCCGCGCGGATGAAAAGATCAAGTTCTAGTTTTCAGTTATAAATAGTTACCAACTTACAATTTTGGCAACGGATTTTTGCATGAACCCAATTGATATTTCCTCTTTCTCCAACTCACCATAAGAAGAATGTTTGTCCTGATTAATTTAATCCAATAACATGCACACTGGTCATTTATATCAATTATCATACTTGTTTGTAAAGATGTATGGAACTTCAATAGAACTCATTTTCTTAATAAACCCAATTAAAGATCCAAATCGAAATTCATATTTATTCCTATAACTTACATCATCTTATGGTACACGAAAACAATTTAGACTCCGAATAGTAACATTTTACATGCACAAAATTAATAGTAACAAAAAGTTTTATGTATATACATATATTAATAATTTAATATGTTTTAGGGTTTCCTTGCTAAATAACAAAAAGAAAAAAATGATTAGATTTTGGGGAAAGAGCAGAGAACATAAGCGAGAAAATAGGAGAGAGGATAGGTTTTTGGTTAGTCAGTGAATTATAGTTTTCTTTTTTGGTTATTAGATCTATAATTTCCTTGCGTTTTATTACTATTAGAAAAGGAAATACAAAACCAAAGTATTACAAAAAAAAAAAAGAAATACATAACTAAATAGAAGAATCACATTGGTGGATGAAATCGTCGATGTGGCACAACATCTCTAGAGTCATCGTGTGAGCAAGCTGAGACTTTCCAAGAATCTGAAACGCATGACCAACGCCTTTGTACACCACGCGCTTGACCATTTTCTCATTACCATCGCACATCTCCATCACTCTATCCATCAGAACATCCATCTCCGCCACGCACACCAGCGTCCTCGTGTTGATCTTCACCGGTTTACAATACGGATGCTCTCTGTTTGCGCCACGTGGCAAAGCCAGCCTCCACCACGCGTCTGAGGCTGCAAGTGTCAGCACTGAGCTCTTTACATTGTTCTCCACGCGCCTCTCGCTCTCCGTACGCGCCTCCCCACCGAAGAAAGGCTGGATCAAGATTGTTCCTTCTATCTTCAATGGCTGTATAAGAGCGTCAGCGGCTTGTAATCTCGCGGCGACATGGTGTGCGACGTTGCCTCCGGCGCTATCTCCGGCCAAGAATATCTTGCTAAAGTCACATAGCTTGGACCACAAGTTATCCTTTCTTGTTTTCTTGAGCCAAATAATGGCATTGACTCCATCTTCGTAAGCTGCTGGAAGAGGATTCTCAGGGGCTAGACGGTAATTTACAGACATTATTATGCACCGTGAGCTAGCGGACAATCTGGCCAAGAACTCGTGGTAGCACGACCAAGAAGCCGAGCCGACGCAGAAACCTCCACCGTGGAAATAGACAAGCAAAGGGAGCTTAGAGTTAGAGGCCGGCGAAGACTTGGTCACCAGTGGGACATAGAGACGTGCCCATACGTTAGTCAACTTGTCTATGTGAACATCAGAGCAAGCCACACCGAGATCGAGGGGTAGTGACGGACCCACACATGGCACGGGATGAAATCGTTCCACGTGACCGTCTTTGTAAAATCTTATTAAGCCTTCTACTTCGTCTATGACCGGTCCATGAATGTTGGTGTTAATAGGGTTAATGGTCGTCACATGGGTCACTGTGGTTGCTCTCATTGTTTCTGATCTCAAGTATGGTTTTGTGCAGTTTCGTGACAAAATAGAGCTTCTACTAGATTGTTGATAGAAGAGAACGAGAGTGCATTTAATAGAGTTTGGAGATTTGATATGTTTGTAGTTTTCTTGAGGAGGAGGATGTATATAAATTATAATGGAGGGTGATTGAGACTGGTAAGGTTGAAAATAGTTCCAACTTTACTTTATTCATCAAAATAGTATCAATATTGAAACTAAATTTATTTTTGTGGGCTACTACTTCTACTACTCTGTTTGTTATTTATTATGGTAGCTAAAAAATATGATTCTCTTTACATATAGTGAAGTTAATGTCTAGGACTGGTTGTACCACGTGATTTTCTTTGATATAATAATTGTTCTGTCAGCAACAAAATTGATAATCTGAAGATTAGAGGTTTAGATTAATCTTCCATTAGAATTAGTCGCACCGATGACCTATGCAAAACAAATATTTTTGTTATTCTTATTTTAGTAGAATTAATGCACGAAGTAGTTCTGTAAATATCGTCACTGCTGAGATAATAGAAACGTGTGAATAGACTTAAAATGGCTGTTCTCATCCAATGGGTGCGGGAGGGAAATATTCAACGTGACTATTTCTTTGTAAGCTAGTCGATGGACTATAGAGGTATAAATTATTATTCTCTTAAAATTTTCCATTCAACATTTGTGATATAATTAAACCAAAAAGGAAATATTTGTGATATAATCTCTGTATGATAAAATTCGTAAGACGAAAGTGTGGCACGTGGACATCAAACATTGTGGTGGTGGCGATAGATAGTCTTCCAGTTTTCAACGGCATATAGTCAGAAGAAGTATGGGATTGGTTGAATGGGTTTGTCAAAATGCACTTACCAAAAAGATACCGCCCACTTTTGTCTTCATTGTTCATGCACCTATCTTTTAAATAATTTTATTATGTACATACGTAAGTCGTAAGGGAACATCTTTAATTAAGATGTTGAGTCTATCACTAATGGTTTAGTTTTTGTATGTACAGTACGCATCATTAATGTGAATGCGAGATTTTTCTTGCTCTAACAGTAAGTAGAATTTGGTATAGTATGGTGTAACAATGAATGCATGATGGTGAAACTGAATGTTATTGGTTAAAGTTATTACGGAAATGGTTGATTGAAGTATGGGTGGTAAAAGTTGATTGGTGATGTTTAAAACGTGTTAGCCAATCAAAAGGGTGGGCAAGTAGGAGGGAGATTAAGTGGGATATACAATGTATATAATAAGAGGTTAAGAGATTGAAAGTGTTGACAAAAGTGAGACAAAACCCATTTTCATGTTTGTTTGGTTTCGTGGCACGTATAAAGAAGGTGGCTCACAACACAATTATAGACTTTACTTCTGGTTTGCTGATGCTCTCCGTTTACACCCACTGACCCACACTACACAATTTATCTCACCAAAGATATAAACCATTTTTGTAACATACTGGAAGAGTTGATAATGTAACTTAAATTATCATTATCTATGGTAGCAATCGAATACTTTTAGTGGAACGCTTGTAAAGAGTTTTCACACACCAACGGTGTTATTAATTTATTTATTTTACCAAGCTTCCATATTACCAATTTTCCCTATTTAATTTACAGTAATGCTATCTTCCAAAAACAGTATTGAGATTCCAAGTTCTTGACGTTATATATTGAAAACTGACTCTCTAAGCTAACGACAACTTATTTGAATTGAAGTTAGTTTTGAGGTCAATATTAAAGTGACTTTTTATTATTATAATAATGACAAAAAGGTGAAAAGGAGAAAATAAAACGAGTTTTTAAAATGATTTTTTTTTAAAAGAACTTGGGAAATTATTGAAACACGTAAGTGTTATCATTTGGATCATACATTTTTAGTTTTAATTTAATTATACAATTCAACTATATTACTACATTATTATTATATTAGTGATGCCTTTTGAGTCTTCGTTTACACCTAACACGTAATAGATGTCCTAAAATATGCAATTCAGAAAATAGAAAAAGAAAAAGAAAAATTCCCATATTGGCTCTTTTGTCTTTTAAAGAGATTCCTTAGACATGTTAAAAAAAGAGAGATTCCTTAGAAACGAAAATGAGGAGGACACTACTTTGATGACACGCACACACAGAGAGTGTTAACTAATCCGCTAAAGTATTCAACACATCATATGAGTGTCAATTATGAAAGAGTATAGATTAATTCACAGATCGACACAACTAAAAAAATAACATAGTTTATAAAGATGTATGTGACTAATCGTTAATACAGATAAATCAATCTGATTGTCGTACCATATAAACAATACAATTAATTCAACCAAGCCATTGGAGATTAATGTAACGATGGAGGAACCACATAATGTACAAAGGGGCGTTTGTGTCGAAGTATTGACAAAATCACGGCTCGCAGCAAAAGTGGACGCAGCAATCGCAATATGGTCTCTCCTTGAGATTGTATTGAGCTCTGACTATAGTTCGGTGAAAACAAAAGTAAAGACTGATCCCCCCACCAGTGCATGTTTGCATATAACTGAACGATAGATATCGTTAGTACGTTTGTATCTAAAATCTAAAGAAATGGCATAAATAGAAATGTTTATCAATAGTCAATTTTCATTATAAATATGTATGCAAACACTTATAACAACAATGAACTAGTGTGTTGAACATATAAATAGAGCCCTATATTTTGATTTATAAGTAGGAGGCCTCAGTCTGCTGCCTTTTTCTACGAAGGTAAAGCACGGCTCTGTTCTCCCAACCCCCCTCCCCTCGAATTCCGTCAGCATAAAAAAAAATCATTGCTTTGTCTATAATTTTATGTGATGCGTCCAAAAGCAACGCATGGATACCAACAAGTCAAGCAGCATGAGTTTATGTTCATCCTGTTATAATGGATGCAAAAAGTAACTAGATTTTGACGTGAGATTGTATATTTTTATAAAATATATTATTTTTCATGTTTAATATTAGAGCTGGAAAAAAATCCGAATCCAAAAAATTATAGACGATCCCAATCCAAAAAAAAGTATCAAACACGAATCAAAATTGATTAAATATCAAAATTTTGGTATTTAGATAATTGAAATCGAAGATCAAACCGAAGTATTTCGAATATCCGAATGTATTCAAAATAGATTTATATACATATATATATATATATATATATTATTGTTTAGATTTAATGTATATAAAAACATCCAGAATATACGTATGGTACTTTTAAGTTGGTTTAAATAACCGAAAATATATATAAATAGTCAAATGTAAATATCTAAATAGTTAAAGTATACTTAAAACACCAGAAATAATTAAAATAATTATTGATTCTCTATCCACATATTTAAATCAAACCAATTTATATGTTAAGTTGAGATATTCTGATATATGTTATTCAAATTTATATGTAATATATTATTATTTTTATATATTTTGAGAAACTTAAATAAATAATGAATTTAAAAGGGTTATATGAACCCAAACAAACCCGCAAATATCCGAAATGAATCGGAATAAAATTTAAAAATATCCAAATGTGACTAAAATCTTTGACCCCAAAAATCCAAAACCTAAAAAGGCCCAAACCGAACCCGAATGGGTATCTGAACGCCCACCCCTAATTCACAATCTATTTTTTCGTTTAAAAACACAACAAACATATAATTAATAGTATGTTACTATCATGTAAATAATTACATATATTATATTTTTAAAATTTAATGTTAAATATAAAAATCATAATTTAAGTTGGTATATGAAATTTGACTTTATATTGTATTTTTCTTATATATATTGAAAACATTTTTTAATAATGGTTATTGAAAATTATTTTAGTAAAAATTAATTTTTGAGTATATGTATATTTTTGAATCAATTTTTGATATAAATCAACATTAAATTATTACTTTGATTTGAAAAATATATATAAAGTTTAAATTTTGTTTTATGATTATTTTAAACAAATTATATTTTTAGATAATTAGATTAGCGCATGTTCATATATTTTAAAGTTGACCCAAATATATAGTTTCTCATAATATAATAGAATTCCAATTTTTCTTAATAACATAAATTCATTCTTTTCTTAATATACTTTTATCTATGTTTTCAAACAACATCATATCACTTTTTATACTGCTATTCATATTTCCAAATAAACCTATTTTTCTAAACTGCTATTCATCTTTCCAAATAAACCTATTTTTTTAAAACTACTATCCAAGTTTGCAAACAAACATCTTTTTAAAATTGTTATTCAAGTTTACAAACAAACTTAATTTTCAATTTTAATAATATAGATTCGGTATAAAGATTTAACAGAAAGAAAACACAAGATATATAATAATAATAATAATAATAATAATAATAATAATTATAATAATAATAATAATAATAATAATAATAAGGGAAATTGGGCTTAATAACCTAAAAAAAACCATAATTCACAATCTATCTAAAATCCCACCCTCTCTCCTCTTTTCTCTTCCTATCTCTCTCTTCTCTCTCTCTAAAAATCTAATTTCTATTTTTTTTTTGGTTATTCCCCAAAAAAGCCCTAATAATAATTTCTTGCGTTATAAATCCACATTGCTAATGGACAGTCCCATAAAAATAACTAATGCAACCAGATCAAATCAGATTTAAGACATATCAATACATCCAGCATTGGCATAAATCAATAGACCCAACCCTTGTATTCACCTTGGCTTGGGCATTGTGGGTCATGGGACATAAGGTTTATGGTTTGCTGTCTATTGAAAATGATGTTTATATCCTTATATATTAGCCGTTTAATACGTGGAAACACGTAGATACGTGTTTGTGTAACAATATAACTTTCATGGATTGCTTTTAATTAACCACATTTTACATTAAAAATAATTCCATTTTAATTAATTAATTATTTATTTATTTTCCAAACATAACTTCTATCACTAGATATGATTGCATCTTTTAAATAATGACTCTCATTTTTTAAACCATATTTCAAATCTTACTTAAATTTACTTGTCTTTTCTTGCATGGTTATTTGGTATGTAGTCAGAGCCGGTTCTTGAGTAAATCTCATGAATCAAGGGTTCAAGCACCAAACGTTATATCCAATTTTAGAGTGCCAATGATAGAAGTATTTGTTCGGGCTAGTGGCTTGAAAGCTTTAAAATTACGCTAGACTGGCACTGTGTCTAGGAGTAAATCTCCAGGCGCTGCAATTTTGTAAATTTGCTGTAGACGTTTATTTACACTAGACCGGCACTGTGTCTGATAAAATTAATTATACATTCTAGTTTTGAGCATTTTTATTTTGTTTTATTTTGTGTTACATATCTTACTATTATGTTGTAAAGTTTAAAATCATATACGCATGATGTATAAAATTTTATGACTATGGATGATAAAATTTATAGATTTGTCGATGATTCACAAAGATTGCTGCCTTTCAAAAATCATAGTCTTAATCATTCAGCATTATATTAAATTTTTATTATTTTTTAACGCTGATTCGTTATGATATTACAATTATGATATAAAAAAGATTACATAGACGATTTAACAACCGACAATACTACCTGCCTTATGAGATCTACGCCTAACTGATCACCTGAACTGTCCTATGAAGATCCACGCCTGACCAGATTAACTTGCACCATGTTGTAGATCTTTTGTAAGCCTTTCTTTCGTAATCTGCATAATTGTTTAATAAACCGCTCTCTCCAGAATTTGAAACATGGATTTATCTACAAAAAACTGCATAGTCTGGGGTTCGAACCCGAGATCTAGATGTAAAAACCTTTAAATTTATTTTTTTTGTTAACCAGAAGATATCTTGACGTCCCGTCTAAATAATCCTCGTAGGTTGAGGTCATCCGTTGATAATACTGTATTTAAATATGGCATAAAACACCATTTCCAACGGAAACTGAACAAAGATCACAGTAATTAAAACCAATTCCAAATACTAAACCAATAACCCAATACACTGCTGGTAAAAAAAATTCGTAGTTTTCCATCTTTTTCACATGATCTCACATGTTTTGAAAAATATACAATTGCCTGCTATGATATTAATTGAAAGTGTAAGAATTAGGTCTGGGCATCTACCGGGACCTAAAACACCAAACCAGAAACACGATATGAAACCAAACCAAAAATTTATAACTATCTTTTTCTTTGTCATCAATTTCAAACTATCTGGTTGGGTTAAAAAAAATTATATCCGAAAGAACTAGAACAAAAAAACTGACCTGCTTAGACACATATCCATAAAGAACCGACCTGAATAAATCCGCCTGATAAAAATTGATTCATACTGACCTAAAAACCTGAATATTCAAAACTCTGATTTTTTCTATTTTATATATTTTAGTTCATAATTTAGTTAAAATTTCTTTTTATTAGCAATCTTCATTATTATTTTAATATTTTCAAGTATTATGAAATATTTAATGTTACTTAGAGTTATAAATTTTTTAATTTTAATTATAAATAGTTTATTTTGTTATTTAAAAAAATATGATGGATTTCAGGAAATTTTGGATGGAATACAAGTATTTTAGATTTTTCGATCCTAAATTCTCGAACCGTTACAAATCTAAAAATTACAAGTATTTTATATTTATTTTAATTATAGACCCGAAACCCAAAATATTCTGAAATGAGCCGATCCAAACCCCAACCAAAAACTTTCAAGTACCTAATTGAGTCCAATTGTTTTGAATCCGAAAAACCTAAACCCAAAAAGAACCAAACCGAAGCTGATTCAAACGCCCAAGCCTAGTAAGAATTATTCAATGTAGGAACCGGAAAATAAAATCACATATGTTATTCTAGTGAGTTTCTTAAATGCATTTATAGAATTATCTGAAAAGAGTCTTCAAAAAGTTCAAAAAATGTATTAACTTATTTCTTACTGCTTTGAAAGAGTGTCATTTTCAATTTTTTCTTAATATATAAAAAATACCATTTTAAAATTTCAATGCAACTTTGAACTTAATATTACTTACAAATGCATTAATTTTATAAATTATTTTATTTATTTCAAATACTATCGGTTGAATATATATAATCAATATAAACATTAATAAATTATAATCTTTTTCTTAATTTGTTAAAAAAGTTAAAGTAGCATTCCTTACAAAACGGATAGATTAGGCGTTTTATGACCAAGAATCTATGCGCAGTTCAAGAACTTCTCAAAACTAAACATTTTAGTCATTCATCACATATGAATCACTGATCTTTCATTCTGGCTTCTCTAACATTATTGAGAGATTTATTCTTCATGGATCTCCTTTTAAATGATTTTTAATTTATTAAAAATAAACTTCAATCATATTTGTTTGAAATATTCTAAAAACAATTCCAACCCACTTTTATATGTATATATTTTTGATGGAAATCTTTTATATATATTTTATAATAGTATTTTTCAAAAATTATTCTAATCTATCTCTATTCTTTTTCGGAAAGAAAATTGGAAACAAAATAATGGGCCAAGTCAACAAAACCCATTTAATTTCATATCAATGGTCAACCACTTTGGAGCTCGACTACAAACATATCTTCTCCTTTATCCATTTGCATAAAGATCTCCATTGCTCTCTAGAGTAACAAGAAAAATTATGCCATCAGTGGCACTCCACTCATCACTCTCATCTGCTTCTCTCTGCTCTTCTTTCATCTCTCAACATCCAAAACTCTCCGTGACAGCTTCTTCTCCATCGTTCCATAACCAATCCACCAATCCCATCTCTCTAAACAAGAAAATTGTGGCTCTTGTAGCGCCAGAGACACTCACTGCTGAAACAGTCACTGACGTTTCCGACACTCCACAACCAAAACAGGTAAATAACAACAACACTCTACTTCTTTGTTGTGCTTCAAACAAACTCACAAAACGTATTTGTTGTGTTTAGGTTGTGAAACAACAAGAAAAGAAGGAAAAAGTGGTTCTCAAGTTTGTGTGGATGGAGAAGAACGTGGGATTAGGATTAGACCAGCATGTTCCTGGACATGGAACAATCCCACTTAGTCCATACGTGTTCTGGCCAAGAAAAGATGCTTGGGAAGAGCTTAAGCTAAGCCATGGATCTCTCAGAAGAAGATGATCATTGACATCATCAATATCTGGCAACAAAGTGGCGGCAATCTAACTTCCTAATCATCTCTTTTCTTTTTCCCATGTTTGTGATACTTTGACATTGAAAGTATTTGTTAAAAACATATCTAAACAGTGATTTTATTGCAAAGAGGATGGTAATAAAATCAAACACTACGATACATTGAGTTGTTGTTTCCTGGAAGAAGGAAATATCCTACGCTTAAAGGTGGACATTTTGCAGAGAAGAGCTTCACAATATGATTTGGAGACTTTCTGTTCACCGGAATATGTACATGTCAGTGTCACTTTCTTCTCCAACACACTCACCAATATCGAATATGTTTCTGCTTTCCAAGGAAACAGAGAAAACAGAGGAAAAGACTGTTAAGAGAAAGGAGCAAAACCAAGACAAGTTAACTATGTCTTACCGATCATTCTCGACATTATGTCAGCGATTTTCTCTTGGCAGTCAGTACATTGGATGTCTGCTGATAAAACAATTTCCTGAATCTGATAACAGACAAAATCATTACTCAAGACAAAAAAAAAACAATCACGAGTTGAATCATTCTAAGAAGTGTTTAAAGAGTAACTACGAACAAGGGGCAAGGATAAGGACGCAACAGAAGCTAGACTGCTTTCACTTGTTATTGAAAGCTTGCTTCTTGGTGATGCTACAAGCTCTTTCTCGACGATTTCAGACAGAGAAGCCATAACAGTGTCTCGTTGTACAAGAAAGATAAATAAAACAAGAATCAAGAATCCAAGAGTGGGAAACGAAGATTGTCACTATCAGAAAAGGATGAATCAGCAAATCTTGGTAAGTGGATGACAGAAGAAGCCCATCTTTTCTTTTGCTTCACTCTATAGAGAAAATCAAGTTTAAAGACGCAAGAGACATGTCAACACACAAGACAAGACAGACATATACAAGTATGCTTTGGATCCTTGACTTAATCTACATATTTCTAAGTTTGAGAAAGTCTTTGGTTTCCTCTGCATAGTTTGAAAAAGATGCTTCACTCACAAAAATGCAACCCCACCTAAGTCATTCACACTAAGGATTGATTTTGAGTTCTGACTAACTCTCAATAAACTTATTTAGCTCTCTACCTTTGTGTTTCCTTACCCCACTTTGGTATAGCCAATCATAAATAGTACTAAAGGGATATAAGGTACAAAGTTAAAAAGGGTTTAAGATAAAATAACTCACCTTTTCATCAAAGCTAGTGGTTTATCACAAGCGCTCTTACAGTCTTTGCACATGGGACTAGGATTCTTACCTGAACAAAATCAGTAAAACCGAATTAGACCAATTTTTTTTTCTCTTCAGATATGGTTATGCGTTCGGTTAAGTTCAGCAATTTTTTTTTTTTATAAAATGCCAGTCATTGTTTCAGTAGCTAAGTAGCTTGGGTTTTTTTTTTTTTTTGTCATCAGCATAAACAAAAAACTCTCATCTATACTCGGAAAACCAAGCCGGCAACTCTGCATCCATGTGAACAACAAAAGACGGTTGAATTCTAACACTTCGTGCTTGTTTGTCCGTCTGCATATTATGCGTTCGTGGTACATGAATTATCTCTGAGTTGATGAGAACGTCTTTAAGGGTCTTTATGTCTTCCAAATAACTTGCAAAAGCTGGTCATTCCTCTGGTTCCGAAACCATCTTCACCAATTGGAAACAATCTGTTGCAAACGTAACCTTGAACTGACGTAACCCTGAACTGACGTAAGTAGCTTAGTTTTTAGAAAAGAAAAAATACCAAATTAATCGAACAAACAAAAAATTTGGACCTAATTAATCGAACTAACCAAAATATGACTAATTTTAACTGAAATTCTTTAAAAATTTAACCAAACTAAATCAAATCTAGCTAAAACCAAAAATTTAGGTTACATTCGACGTTTTTTTTCCTACTAAAAAAAACAAAATAACTGAATCCCAAACCAACTGAAGCAATTTTTTGTCCATAAATTTTGTAAGATTTTGAACTAACCAAACGAACCGAGCCACAAAACCGAAATACCCGAACCAACCGAACCCGCGTGCTTATTTGCACAGACTGTAAAATCACGAATTAATTATAGCAAAACAGAACAAATGATGGCTTTAATGTAATGGTCCCAATTTTCACAAGACATGAATTGTTACCAGCTAAACGTTACTTGCAAGTTGCAACCAAATAGTAGCCATTTCATATACTGGTCCCAATTGGTATAATCATGTGTCCTGCAACTTCGGAGAGAATCAAATCAAGTTCATAAACCAATTCTTTAAATTCAAACTCCAAAGAAACACCTGGAGTAGCCATAAATATATGAGCCTTACATCAGCTAAGAACATCTCCAATGTAAAATTTCATTTTTTCCTCCAAAATAGAGTAAAAGTTATTATGGTGTAAAATGCTCAATCCTATTCTATTTTCTACTCCTAATGAACAAATAAAAAATATATTACTCTATTTATGGAGTAAAATTCATTATAGAGTGTGGTTGGAGCATGTGTTACTGTATAATCACTTTTACTTCATTTTGAAAAAAAATGGAGTAGGGTTGGAGATATCCTAAGGACATCATCATCGTCGATTGAAGAATATTTCAACCATAAAGTAATGAATTGAATAGTAATGAATAAAATAGAAAAAAGTAAAAGAGAAGATGAGATATTATGGTTTGAGAACCTTTAAACAAGATATGAGAAACTCTCAAGCAAAATTTCTTTATATCACTAGTCTAATTTAAAAAAAAAAAAAATAATTACAACGATAAATTACATTAATATAGTATATTAAAGATACTTCGGTGAGAAATAAAGTAATGCTGATGCTCTAGTGCAATCCAACACAAGTAGGAAAATTGTATTATATTATATAGACAACTAGACTTTGACATGTTCGCTCCACAGATGTATTTTCCAAAATAATATGTTGCTATTCGTTTTTCATGTTACTATTATATATTATATATGTGTTATCGTATAATTAATCGTATTTTATATGTATCATCGTATAAATAATCATATAATTAATATTATTTTATAGGTACCTTCATACAAATAATCACATATATATTTTTAAAACTTAATGTGAATTCTCGAGTTTGGTTTTTTAAAAAGAAATTAGATTTTGACAAAAGAATCATCTTCGTGATGACATGTAGCTACAAAAAAATGTTATAATGCTTCATGATTAATATATAGGGGATTTAAAACGGGCCCATTTAAAACATTAGAAATATGGCTCTCTTATATTTTCATACAAATCATTCGAATTTTTTAAATAGTCAAATATTTCAATCATCGTCATTGAAAAACTTCAAAAAATCTTATGTCTTTTTATAATTTTTTTAAGTGAAGTATTTGAATGATATTTCTAACTTCTTTCGTATCGGAAAATCTTAAGTTCAATTAAAAAATTATCACCAATTATTTATAAATGCATACATTTGTTTTAAAATACAAGATTCTAAACATGACGCTCTTAGAAAATTGTAACTAAAAATGCATAAAATATATTTTATGACTACAAAACTATCAATTTTCTTATTTATATACATTACTAGGAAAATAAACTAAAATTTTTGTCAGACTATATGTCCTAATCAACAGTTTGGATAGCTTGTCCTCTGGGTCAGCCATCGTTTTTACACTCCTTGCACACCTTTAATGATGGGTCTACGTACTCTATATTCCATCCAACACTTTCTACAGATGTATTGAAAGTGTTATGTCCACTGTTATATCCTATCAGTTAGGAATGAGAGGTATGTGCGGCAGATATCAAATCAAAAGATCATGAAAGTCAGTTGTGGGACACAAAATGAACTTGATCCTTAATTTGAGGGAGAGAATATAAAATATCAAACAAAATCCCACATTGAAAAAATAGACAAAGAGTATTTAATCTATAGAGAAGTCCAACTCTAATTATTACGAGACTTTTTGGAAAGAAAAACAAAAGTAAATCCATATAGACCAGTTTATAAGATCCAAAGTTGACAATATTATATTAATCGGATAATATAGAGTTGGACATGGACTAATTAAATCCCAACAATTTGTACATACAGAAAAAAATTCTAATGGCATGAAGAGCTAAATCTATATTATAAAAAAAAATTGAGTCACAATAATCTAAAAATAAAAATTCCACTGAGCGGATACCCACTAGATAATATGTACCTCAAAAGAGGAAACACATTACAATAAGCAGTCAAAGCCTGCCCAGCTGAAGAGCAAAATACAGAAGTTCTCTGAACTTTATATTCTCACAATCCAAGGATTTCAAGGATTTTTTTATTTACATTTAATCGATAAAATTGTTACTCAAAGCTAGGATCATGCAGACAGCTACTAGCAATTCAATTATGTAACTCTGCCACAGTTCATCACTAAAATTTGTTCGAAGATGGCTCATAATAGATCTAAACTTTGTCTACCAGACTACCACATCCAAGATTTTGAGAAGATACATCTTCAACCCTGTTGAAATCGGTTTAGGTGTTTGGGTTAAATATTTTGGAGTTTTAGGTTTCTCAATGTTACCTCAGTTTTGGATCGGTTTCTTTATCCATCTCGAACACCAATCTTTCTGTTTTTATTGATTTTATAAACACTATTATTGAATTTACATTACACAGACAAGAAACTCATGCATCAACTAAATTCCTATTGGATACCTGTAATTCATCTCTAACTGGACTATTGACTTCTATACTATGATGCACTTGAACCGGTTTGTATGTGTAAATCTTGGCACACCAAAGATAATACACGAGATTAACAACTTGTAATAAGGTGATTAACCAGTAAAAGTATTCAAGCTTTCCTCGGTTTAAATTGTTATCTGGTAACCAATTGCTCCCATCTGGTTTAGCGCTGAATTTATGAACCAAAGTCACAAGCAAAGTGCTCACATAGTTCCCGATCGAAATCGCCATCCAAAAAAGCGCCATCGCTGTACTCCTCATACTCTCTGGCGCTTGGTCATAAAAAAACTCCATATGTCCAATTGACATGAAAGCCTCTGCAACTCCGTGGAGACTGTACTGAGGTATCAACCAAAGAAACGAGATAGGAACCATTGTGTGTGGTTTATCCAAAAGGCCATGCTCGATAGCAACATGCTTGCGTTTGTTCTCAACAAATCCAGCAACGAGAGTTGCGATGATCGAGATCACGAATCCAACTCCCATACGATGGAGGAATGTGATGCCTCGCTCGAGACCGGTGAATTTTCTTGCTATTTTTACCAAGAAGCGGTCGTAGAAGACAATAGTGGAGAGCATTGCAATGGTTGTAAAGACGGACATTGAACCGGCTGGAATTTGGAATGATTTGGTTAAGTGTCGATTTGTGGTTTTGGCTTGTTGAAGAGAGAATGTTCCTTGTTGAGCATATGCTGTGATTAGTAGGATTCCGGAGGCTCCAATTGGACCCATTCGGATCACAGATTTAAGCTCTTCGACACGGTGGACTGTGTTTAGTTTCCATAGGTTTGGGATTTCACCCGGCTTCAAATTATCTTCTTCAGTCACTATTGCTGCTTTGTCCAAGAAACTAAAAAGAATTAACACAAGAGATAGTCATTAGTAAACAAAGCAAGCACAAACAACTAAAATACAAATTTTATTCGATCATAATGTATTAATAGACTATGTGAAATGCAATGATTTAGAGGATGTTGTTCGTTTGATTTCGAAATTTATATAGGATTTACAAAATCAAATAAAGTTTCCTAGTTTTAAATCTAACATATAGCATCTTATTTCATATTTATAGTTTTTCCTCGGATTCAGTATTTCTATTTTTAATAAAGAAATTCTCTGAATACATTGTGAAATCAAATCCATTAGTAAAATATGTATGATTAAATAACACATGCTTTAACTTATGATTTATAAATCATAGAATCAACAACAAATGATTTTAACATGTGTTTTAAAATCATAGAACAAGTACGATTGTAAAATTGAATAACACATGGTTTAACTTATGCTCTTTCAATAAATTCTTCAATAACACATGATTTTAACTTATGTTTTAAAATCATAGAACATATAACTTATACTCAAACTAATGTTTTAGATCTTTAAAAATGAGCAACGCAAAAGAAGTGACAAATGAACAATTAATTACTACTACTAATTATCTAATTATCACTATTTCAAGATGCTTATATTTTGAAAACTGAAAATTACTATTCTCTCCCTTTAAATTTAGTTTTCGTTGTAAAATAGAATTTTCGTTTCAAAATAAATAATATTTTATATTTTCAAAGTATAATTTATTGACTTTATATTTCAATCTTTTTATTGGTTGAAATATTGATTAGATGTGTTTATAATGATATTTTTATTTAGTAAATACACAAAATTAATTTTTTAAATAAGTGTATTTAAGTCAAAAACGATAATTAAAATGAAATGGATGAAGTATTAGTTATCTTAATATTACTATTTTCGAAATGTTTAGATTTTGAAATGAGAAATGATTATTAATTATATAACCATTACTATTTTTAAATTGGGTCCAATAAAAGTCCAATTATTGCTGCATATAATATATGCAAAAACAATAATAATGACAACTTTGATGTGTTTGTCGTGGCTTGAACTATGAAAATCACCGATTACAAATTAAGATTTTTTTTTTTGTTAAAAAACAACTTTTGTTTTGTCCTGTTTCACCCAGTGGACAAGTTGTTGTACGATTACTCAATTGTTTACGTCACTATATTTGATTTACGCTTCATGTCGTATCATTTTCTAGTTATATATTTAGATTTTCTACGAGTCCTCGTGACTATCTGGATATATAGTCATACGGATACTTAATCTGAAATAAATAATTCGATACTAATAAAGTGTTAGTTGATACTATTATATAAATTTAGGATCGAAACAATCAGTAGTGTATTTTATGACTACTCTTCGTTTAAAGAAGTAGCTCTAGTTTTCTATATGTGAATTTCTAAATTATATATGCATTTATAAATAGAAATATAGAAACCGGAGAAGAAAAGTCATCAATATAGATATTACCTCATGTGTTTGGTGTGTGTGAGTTTACCACCTAAGGAGATAGAAGCATCAATCTCATCGTTGGTATAGAGAAGTGTGGGATCAGAAACCATCCTCAGTTTCCTTTTGCGAAATGCTGAGACTGCGACTTGTATTAAACGGGTAAACGGACTACCGGATGGAATCAAATGACGGTAAAGCCGGAAACCGCCGACAAAAGCAATAACGGATAAGAACATAGCAACTGTCGGGATGCCTAAACCCAGACCCCACCCAACGTTATCTTGGATGTACACAAGAACTGTCACCGCCACTAAATGTGCGGCTCCCATGCAAAAATAGTACCTAATAATTCAAATCCATCAATAAACTTATAATTATTTCGGGTTATAACTTATAATATCGACATAGTTAACTAGAAAGAAAACTACTCTATCCATCACACACATGCTCATAATTCTTTTTTTTGTGCACAAAACACATGCTTATAATTCAAAATACGACTTTGGACATTTATATGATTACTTATTTTTTACTTAGAGACATTTAATTAAGAAAATTGTTTTATTGGTTTGCTTCTGATACATGCTCATCCTTTGTTTACATCATGGTAGTATTACAAAGTCATGTTCGCTAGGAATCTACGAAAGGAATCTAATAAGTTATTTATATGTATATAGGTATATCAAGAAAAGTATATAATAAGTACCAGTTGAAGTTTTCTTCAAAAAAGTACCAGTTGAAGTAAACCCTTTAACAAAAAAAAGTACCAGTTGAAGTAGTTCCAGGTTTTGGTGGTTTGCTTAGGATCCGACTCGTCGAACTGATCCGCACCGAAAGCAACAACACATGGTCGGATCCCTCCCGACCCGAGAGCTCCAAGAAGAAGAGCTATGTAAAGTATACTTAACTGTGCGGTGTCTGCCACTACGCAAACCTCTTCGCTTTTACATGGTGGTGGTCTTAGCGTTGGTATTATTGCTGATATTGTGAGTAGTGTCATCCCCTGTTATTTTTTTTTTCAATTTACCATCTCTAAGTTAGAACAGTAAAATCGATGTAATACAGCAAAAACCGTTATTATAAAAAAATATTCAAGAAATTTTTGAATAAATTTATATATAAACGTACAATTTGGTAGATGATGGAAGCAATAGTGATGGTCCAAAAGCGGCCGGCGAAGGAGTCGGCGACAAAGGCACCGAGGAGAGGAGTGAGACTCGAAGTTCCCGAGAAGTTAGTGAGAGTATTGGCTGCTTTAGTTAAGGGAAGGTGAAGCTGTGTTGTTAGATAACTTATCATGTTTGCGTGAAACCCAATCACCGCAAGTTTCTCGCATATCTCGTTAGCTGATAACATATAATCCATCGAATTATTAATTAGAAATTATCAGATTCATCACATAAAAAGCTCAAATAATAGTCATAATGGATCATACCGAAGATAAAGGGCATAGTAATCAATCCCCCTTTTGGTCGTCCTGGCCTCCCATGAAGCTGTTTTTCTTCTTCATTGATCTTGTTCTTGCTCTTCTCCTCCATGTTCTTGAGTGTTGCTTGTAATGATACTTAAGTATGTTTATGTATTTTTGTTTGTTGTAACTTGTAAACGGTGAAGCTAGTGTTAACCAGGGGGGCTATATTTATAGGTTTTTTTGGTTTATAAATTACTGGGTGTTTTTTATAAATAAAAAGAAGAAAAAAAAAATTACTGGGTGTTTTTTTTCGGACAAAAATTACTGGGTGCTTTAGTGGCTTTGGTACGTATGAGATCTATAAAGGAATACGACAGTGACGTCTACTGATTCACTGTCACAAATGAAACTAGATTTGGTTTAGGTGGACCGGATTCCGGTTCATTCTGTATTAAATATCTTCTGGATTTCTTTTTTGAACTGGCTATATCTTCTGGATTCTTGTCAATTTGATTGTGCGTTATCCAATGGAAGTTAAATCCCAAGTTAAATTGTTTTACTAAAACCTAAAAAAAATTCTCTTATGAACTTGTTGTTTGATTTCATGACCTTATGAACTAGTTTATTTTAATATATTCTTAAGTTTTTTTTTGTTTTTGAAGAAAATTTCAAGTTTTTTTGGTACAAATGTTTTGTTTTTAGTGGAAACCATGGACTTAACTGAGGTTTCGAATGGTAAAAACAAGATCCAGGGGATCATACATATCAAATGAGATAAGTGTAGATTAAATGTAGGTCAAGCGAATCAAGTAAGAGAGATGCAAATCAAACAGTTTATTATAGTTTTAAATGGTAAAAATAGTTCAAATAAAATAAATTATATATATATATATATATATATAATAAAATTACAATACATATATCAAAACATATATAAATATAATACATAAATAACATGTTACTACAGTTTAAAAAAATCAAAATATGAAAGACATTAGAATTTAACGAAATATATGCTACTGCAACTTTAACGAAATACATGATACTGCAATTTAAAATCAAAATATGAAAGGCATTAGAACTTAACCAAAATACATATCTATTTCATTAATTAATATACATATTTAACTATATTATTTTATATTTTCATAATACATATTATAATAAAAACACACATTATATAAAAATAATAATTTAAATCAATATAAAAATATATGACGAAAAATAAAAAGAAAAATAAGTATACAATGAAAAAAAATTTATTGTTAAAATTGTAAGTAAAACAGAATGAAAATATGGCATATTTATAAAAAATATATATATTTTAAAATTAAATGTTGATAACAAAAAAACGTATGAACAACACCAAATGTATAGTGGAGCATGAAATCTCCTCTTTTCTCCAGAAAAATATAAAAATAAATATTGAATTACATGCATACTTCCTGCTAATGCATTTTAAAACAGAAAAAATATGAATGTGATTTTTGTACGGAAGAATTGCATTTGTCCTGCTACAAGCCTACACCATTCCAAGCCTGAGTAGTGTCACTGAACACATAATTTTCCAAGGTAAAATTTGATTGAAATGTAAGGTCCATGATTTTCTACTGAACTACGATGAATCAATCATGCAAGTTTTTGTTGTTGTTACTGCTTTTACGAAAAAGAAAAAAAATTTTGTTATTGTTGTGTCTGTTCTTTTTTTCTTTTTTTTGAAAAAAGTCTTTGTTGCGTCTGTTCTTGCATCTTCGTTTAGCCACATTTTCTCAGTTTTATAGTATGTATATAATAATGTCTTTCAAGAAAAGTTTGTGCGGATCAACATCGTTAACACAAAATCCCATGTTTTGAGGTGCTTACATCACATTAACAATAAACTATTTGCGTTTCTTTCGACCAGTCTGACAAACTTTTGCTGTGATATAAAACAGTTATTAAAAATTTTGTGATAACGTATTCATTTAAAATATTATATATAATTTAGAAATTCATCAATATTCATATGTGACATTTTAAATTAGTAGACAACTATTGTGTAAAGCTATAATATAGTATTAGTAAGTTTGTATTGTTGATGTGTTTTTTTTTCTTGGAGAACTTAGTTTGATGTGTTGATATGTCTTCTTCTATCCTGCAGAAACATGTCATTTGTGAAAGAGGAATTCCTATCAATTTCATCTTAGATTTGCAAAAGAATATAGCTATAATAGTTCTGCTGTAAATCCGTCGCAAAACATACAATAAACTTGTGAAAAATCAGGTCCACAGCTAATATTATCCTAGACCATCGTTATATTTGCTAGAGATTTGCAACTTTTTAAATCCATTGCAATATTGTGAAAATTTAACTATCCAGCGTTCTATTTGCTAGAGATTTGCAACTTTTAAAATCCATTGCCATGAAAATTTAACGATGGTTAAAAAAAACTTTTTTATAACTACGGAGTGGTGGTCTAGTGGTCTTGAAGCAGTTACAATGTCAATAAGGATCTGGATTCGAATATCCCTTATGGCCACTGAATGCTTTACGCCCTTCCCAGGTTGAGTTAAGCGTGGTGTAGGTGTCATTGCATTCCTTGGATAATAGGTATTAGTGCCGGCTGATTCAGGGTCAGGAGGATTAGTCGATTGAATTAAGTGTGGCGTAGGTGGTATCGCATCCGCCCTCGAACCTCCTGTTTAAAAAAAAAATTATCCATTTTCACATCCCTAATCATTGAATATAAGTTTGAATATATTTTTTATAAAATTATATTCTAGTGCTAGCCTGTGTTATAGTATATTCGCATGCGTCAGAAATAGATCCCAAGAGAGTAGTTAGAGTGAAATAGGAGTTGGGGAATTATATCATCCGAATGCATATCACATGGCATTGTAATGTACAGCCAAACCCACTCTCTAGTCCCATCCAGTGACTTCCACTTCCTTACGACTTTTCTTTCTTCTTTTGCTCTTCAAGAATAGCTTTATGTAAATGATTACAAAATATACATAATAAAAGATTTAATACATCTTTCATGGTAATTTTATTATGTCTTTTTGTGCAACGTTAATTTTTAATGTGTAAATGATTATTAAAATACAATTTCATATTTTCCTCACGGATATCTGTGTTAAATTAATTGTTTATCATACTGACATCAAAATGCTGTATCATTTGATTTTTTTTTTTTAATCATAGAGTAGTCAAACTGAAAAGAAAAATGGTTTGCTTTCTTAAGGGTGATGTCTCTTTCACCTAGAAACAAATTTAAATGTTGATATGATCATTTATTTTATTGCATCGATTAATAACTTATGTTTGTCGTATATACGCATTTCTTCACATTTTGTGTTTTATTCATTTTTGACAAAGAATAATGTAGAAATTTGTTATACCATTCTACTGATATTGGTTAATCATACATAGTTTTTATGTAGATGATTTTTGTTGTCAAATACGTTGACGATTTGTATGGGGAAAATCAAATCTGCATACTGAAATTATATGTCCAGTTAACTGAATAATTACACTAGAGATTGTTTACCTCAACTGAAAAAAAAAAGAACTTGAGCACTATGTTAGAAATCTCTGGTTCCAAATTTTACATAATGTAATTTTGAACATGAGAGATTATGAGATTCGGTTCCAAAATTTACATAATGTAGTTTTGAATATGAGAGATTATAAGATTCGATTCCAAATTTTTTGGTCTCAGAAAAAACTTAAAAAATACATAATTCTTGTTTTAGTACTTTAAAATGTTTTCTTAAGCATGTAAATGATTATATAATTGATTGATACACGTATGAGGCTCTCTTTATTAGTATAAAATTTTACCAATTGCTCAATTTTATTTTATCCTGACAAGATTAAAAGTGAATATGGAGTAAAAGTGCTCCAGCCCTACTCCATTTTTCATTCTATAATAAAGTTATGAAAAAAAAAAAAATAGATTACTCCATTTATGGAGTAAATTTCAAAATAGAGTGAGATATGAAGTTGGGTTGGAGCATTTGTTACTCCATATTCACTTTTACTTTATTTTATGAAACTAGTGCGGTCTGGTCCACTGGTGATTATTTGAGGGAGTTTCGGCCTTAAATATGGGAAACCACCTAGGTTCGGCTCATGCTGGCCACCCGGACTGTCTTAAATGGCAAAAATACATAAAATGCCGTTGGCTTCAAGGAATTAGTCGGTTGGTCTTCGCCGCCGAATCACCCTGGTTAAACAAAAAAAAATTATGAATTGTGTTTCCTCCATGTTTCTATAGCATTTTTTGGAGTTTCTTATTTAAAATAGTTTTTTAATAGATACCTCGGACAGAGTTTTATGCAACCAACATTAATTGATTGGCAATGTACATTTCAAACTAAGTTACTAAAATAAATACAATTCCTGTCTACAATTTATTTTAAAACACCAAGAACTATGAAACTGCAATTCAAATATTTTCCTAAGATTTAAAGTATATTAAACAATATCACAAACTTAAAGTGTAAAAACTATACAGAACTATGCAATTGTAATTCCAAGATTTTCCTAAGATTTAAAAGTTATCCAAAAATATCTGCATGATTTATTTATATCCGGATGTATATACATCCTTATCATGGACAATTTTTTAATAAACAAACATGAGTACATTAACTAATACTAAATATAAAATGATCCATGTATGATCTATGCGATCAATCTTCTACCGATGATTGGTTGGTACGGTGTTCTAAAATAATTGTTCGTGGACTTCAAAGTCTTTTTAATATTATTTTCATCGGAAAACACGTAATGTTAAAAAATCTTTCCATAATAAACTATGAAGCGTCAATCTTCTTTATTGTGATTCCACTAAATTTATATTAGTTCGGGGAAAATATGTTTCTTGATAATTTTTTTACTAAATTCAAGTTGATTTCACAATATTCTAATATATCTAGTATTATCAAGAATTTGATATAACTATTCAGCAATCTTATTGTTGCCGTCTAGCATCGTCTCGTCATCTTTAAAATTTGGGACCAAAAGAAAGAGTTACAATAAATTTTATTTTGGTAAGGGTTTTCATTACATTTCAGAAAAAAATGAAGTAGGTCGTATGCTCAAAAGTAATATAAATTTACGTCCAATACAATGCAAAAAAAAAATTGATACGGAAGTTAAGACGCAGAAGTGGCAAAGATTAGATAAGATATCGTGGAGATAGGGAGGTAGCAAAACGAGACTCTGGTCTTCAGTGTGCTTTATAATAGCTGGTTCTCTTTGCATCCACACACGTGTGATCAGCCCATCTCCGTTAGCCTACGTTTCTCTTCTTTCTCCCTTGTTTGTTGTTTGTTGTTTGTTTTTGTTTTTCTTGACGGCTTGTTTGTTTTTGTTTTACTCGCTAAAGGGACGTATTCGGTTATTTACAGAAAAAAAATGAAACGAATTTGAGTTTCTATTAGTATTTACTTTGTATTGTTTTCTTTAATGTAATATGTATTGTTATTATCCATACCAAATCGATTAAAGATAGGATGTTGTGTATTCGAGTGAGATCCTATGAACGCTAAACGTTAAAGACAGATGAACAAAATGAGACAAATTTGCACGTTTACAGCTAAACTTCGCGCAATATAATAAAATAATTGAAAGTTGAACCAGAAAATATTTGGATTATAGTTCAATATGGTTGGATGGGATCAAATTTAGTTCAATAATTTGGTTTAATTTATTTTAACACTATATAAATTTAAATGAATGTTAGTAAATATGATATAAATAATATCAAATATAGAACATTGTAAGTATAGAATATTTTTTGTTTATATAGTTGGTTTATGAATTTTTGATAATTTTAGTGATTTTTATTTAGTTAAATAGTTTGGGATCTATTCTAGTTATATAAACGTGTTTATGGTCAAACCTAGTTCAACCATCGGACCGGTCCGATTTTAAAAACAATGGATAAAATAATACTTTATTTCCCTTAGAGATGCAAATATATTCATGGATTTTACAAATACATGAAAATGATTTTATCAATTTTTTTTTTAGATTCACCTTCTAATTGAACGTGCAGGTGAACCAATCAATAATAATGTGCTATCTCTTGTTCTTTTTTTGAAAAAAGTAAAAAATAATCAGAATTATATTATTTATGAGAAAAAAAATTTTGACGCTAACTTGTTAACGCCATCCAACTCAGATAAATTACAGAGAGAAGACAAAGAAGTGTTTCTGTGTTTGTGATTTCTGAGTCTCCAATTCGTTGCTTTCAACTCCGATTCCGAATTCACCTTGGACCAGCCAAATCAAGCCATGTTCATTGAGATAGGAAACACGATAGATAGATTGCCAAACTAGAAATCCTACTTGCGGATTTGAAGTAAGGGGATACAAAGACCTAAAGATGATCGTAAGGATAGAAAGATCACCTCAAAAGACTGAGCTCGATATGCTAATTTCTATGTGAACTTGTGCAAAATAGATTCAGAGATAATTAGGTTGAAGAATGTAATATTATTATTGATTGAACTCATCAGCCTCAAGACTTACAGTTATCTAATATCGTAAAGAGAATATTAAAACCTAATGACAAAATGAAAAGAGATAAATCCAAACATGAAAAGAAAAACCTTAATAATAAATCTATCAATGGTGAATCCGTATCGTGACTTCTCCTGTCACAATACTCTCTCCTTCAGAACATTCTTGTCCTCAAGGATGAAAGATGAGTACTTGCACCAACAATCCATCTTGTAGAGTAATATCTCAGGCGGTCTAGGAGAATTAAACCATCCACAAGTGAAGACTTTTACAACAATAACTCCAATCAAGCATACACACAACACGTCACTCAACCATCTGACCTTGCTAATCCTCTGTCCAAATTTAAGCCCATAGACCTTGGCCACCATCTTGTTATGCAACAGCTCCGGTGGTCTCCGAAAATGAAGCACTCTGTACATCAGCTGATTCCTTTGTGTTGCATTCAATACAAACTCTTTATGAACATATATCTTGTTCTAGTGTGCTTTGAACATCTTGACACTGCTGCTGCGTCAGAAGCTTCATTAAGATCAGTGTCTAATAACTTGATCTATAAAATCTATCAATAAATACTTTTTACATAATATTCCGAATCAACATTATGTTATATTACTAAAACACGGTATTTTATATTTTGTAAAATACATTGTCCGTTTATTAATAGGTAATATATGTCAAAATCGATACAAACGATTTTTAAATATACACTGCAATATATTTTCGATCTAGAGCAGGCTAAATTAGATCCATATTCGATCCAAATCCACAATCCACTTAGTTTGTGATCAAATGCACATTTCAATGCGAGAAAATGACTTTTTGTCTAATTTAAGAAGAATAAAAACACTGAATAAAAAAGAAGAATATCAGGCCTAAAGATATACTCTTCGGAACAACTATCGTAACTCATTGACTTCCATATTGAGGACTTTCTTTTCTGTGTGCAACCTAGCGGTATATGTACATAAATAACATTTCAAAACGTCGTTAAAACTATAATCTTGTTTCTCAGTGATCTCTCTCAATCTCCTGTAACTTCTTGGCTGACAAACCTCAGTCCGACCCACTTTTGTTTTCATGGGATTCAGCTGTAGACCATACCACAAAAAGTCGAGTATAGCTTCTCAATTTCTTTAATACATCAATACAGTAGTCGAAAAGCAACGATCAAGAGATTAATAATGTTTTTGTTGGCAAAATGAAGTTGTAGCCTTCCGGCAAAAAAGAGATATAAAAAGCTGTCCATAAACTTATTATCCGCCTATCTTCCCTAGAAGTGGCTCGTAATATAATGGTAGACCCATTTAATTTATTAGCAAGTGTCCTGTACTAAATGGGAATCGATATGTGATTTTCCTGGTTACTATGATCATTGAGATCCGCTAGGTAGCTAGATCATATACTTCTTAACACTTATCTTAACTTTTGTGCCTTGGCATATTTGTCGAACATTTCTTTTATACTTTCCACCTAGCTAGTTTCTATGTTCATCGACGACACACATGAGATCATTTGATCATTTGCAAAACATATTATATATAATGGCCTGTTAAGGCAGTTTTAAAGGGCCTGAGCCCAATACAATTGGGTGAAACCCATAGTGTTTTGGAAAATCAGTTGAACCGACAGAGACAGTAGAAATACTTGTAGCGTTGCAGAGGAAGATGCAGGGCCTGATACCCTGAAGCAGAGGAGATGATGAAGTAGATCAGACGCTTGCATCGCTAGTAGCCGAAGGAGCTTCAGATGAATTAGTCCCGTCTGAGATTGCATGTAGGAGATGAGACCTTGCACTCCAGCTGTTCACTTTGTTCTTTACTTGCTGCATTAGAGGTTCACAGTTAGACACCGGTAGCATGACATGTGTTAATCCCGTTTCTTGACTGATCTGATTAATCTCATTCTGTGGCAGGCCGCAGGTAAAGAAGGAATGATATCTCCTATGCGTCCATCCTCCGCTGCCTAGTTAAGTGAATGTTTTATAGGTTGAAAACCAATTTCCCGTTCTATCACCCCTTTATCCATCAGTTTTAATAAATAAAAACATTCAAACAGATAATAAAGAGTTAACCCGACAATGAATAAGAAGAAATGCAGCGTGGCTAGTAGACTAGCATTTGAACATAATGCAGCGTGGCTAAAATGCCAAACAAATCATTAGCTTTCTTTGTTAAGAAGAAATGTTTCGTCACAAATTACATCTCTAACTGGAAATTCGATTAATCGGGTCTAGTAGACTAGCATTTGATACAAATTGACACCTAAATAATTTGAAGTAGAAAAAATAATTCAAACAAAAAAAGGAGGTCGGAGATAATACGTAAGCAGTGCGATACCAAAACGTAACATATCCGGTATCCTCCCCACCCCAATTATGATTATTGCGATTTTGATCTAAGAAGATTGGTTAACGTCATTATCCTAAAGATTGGTCCATGCCACTCAAAATTGCAGTTTCTAAAGTAAGATTGCTTCTTCTTGACGGTCCATTTCAAATCGACATATAGAGATAGTGCACGCTTAAAACAATGACCTCCTGTTTGTTATGTACAGTATATTAAAGTACCTCGTCTTTTACCAAAAAAAAGTACCTCGTCGTTTTGTAATTTGAGGAATTTGATGAATTTTGTTAAGAAAAAAAGTTCCTCCATCTTCTTGAGTATGAATATGAATAATGTTAAGAATACCGCTCCTCTTTTCTCCTGCAAATTGTTATTTTTGGAGAAAGATCTTTTTCCAAAAGAGGACTTTGTTTATGATTAATTAATCATTTCTCAGCTTGTAACCATACGTGTATTGGTATAATCTTGATGTTATAGAATATGATACTTTTGAATTCATTGAAGAAGAGTTTATGAAAATCATTAAAAACTTAAGAGAAACTATGTTTAGATGAGGAACAGAAGATTTTTTTGTCAAGAACAGAAGATTACTTTCGGTTTTTAGATTTTTGTGTAAAGAAAATCGAATATTCACGTTTTAGGAAATTAAAAAGATTTATCATGTATTTTAGAATATTTTGTAACTGAACTTGTCATATGTGTGGAAATTTGATTATTTGTATCCATAGAATGTAACTTCAACATTGTATAGAGATCAGACAATTAATATGTAAGTAGATTCTACTATTGTATATAGATTTTTGAGTTGTTTTTTAGATTTTATATTTGTAGAACTTTAGAACAAATAAAAATAGAAGATGCATTCATAAGAAATATAGGTACCTTTACTATCCATAGATTTCGCATTTCTCAAATTTAGATTTTTTTTAAAGTAGATTGTTGATTCTAACAAAAGTATAAAAAATTTGTTAAATCTAGAATTCAATTTCAACCATGCCATTTTCGTAGAAGATTTTATCTTTTTCTGCAAAACATAATTAGAAATTTTAATTCAACAAGTTCTACAACACAAAAATTATCAGTGTATGTATATGGGTGTTTCATCAATTATTTCTAGTTTTCCTATAATATTTTATTTATAAAACTATGTTTAACGTAACTCATTCCTCTATATTATAAAAAGCATAAATATTAATTAATTTTAATATTTTAAGTTTATTCAGTAAAATATATTTTTGTAAATTTTAATATATGATTTTTAAAATAATTATTAAGGATGATTATTTTATAAATTATAATTAACTATCGTTCATTTAATATTTATTTTGTAGTATTTTTATAAATTAAAGTATACTATAAAATCTAGGAATTTTTTTGTGTGTATTATTTATTTTTTAATTTACAAACTAATTAAGAGATTAGATTGTTTAACTACATTTATTTATAATTTAATATCTAATTATTTTTTATATATAATATCATAATTATACTGTGTATATAAGTCGAACTTAAATTAGTATTAATGTTATAGTAATTGTTTAATAGGAGTTATAGATTATATAGTTATTTAGATATTTATAAAGTTTCATTATTTATATTTTAAGAAATATCTAGTGAGACTTTTATTAGATTGCAATCTTAGAAATTTTGGTATGAATATCTTTTAGTTATTCTAGTTTTGAATTATTTAAATATTTAGTTGAATTAGTTGAATAATCAAGTTGTTAGATGACATATTATGGTATATATTTAATATAAGGTTCTAAATTTGATTATATCACACGGTAAATCAAAGTTATATCCAAATAGTGTTTATGTTTTAATAGTCTTGTTTGTTTCATCACCACTGCGTCCAGCAGCAGCGTCAGATAATCAAGTCTTTCATCAGCGTCAGATAATCAAGTCTTTCATAACACTGGTGAAGCACCAACGAATTGTTTTCCAGCCGCTGCGGCAGCTAAAAAGTCGAAATGGACGCGGATATTTTAAACGTTACTGGCGTCTGATTTTTATGTCTTCAGTATACAATTAGTTTTGTTTTAACTTTTAATTATGTCTTTCTTGTCTTCGTTGCCGTACTTTTTGAAAGGTTTCGCCGGAAACAACAGTGATAAAACGAATAGGAAAAATAGTATAGATTTCAGATATTTGAAGATTAAATGTTTGCTTTTCTAACATATATAAAGTATGAATGGAGACTAGAAAGCTAAATCCGAGAAAACCCGTTCCGAATCCAAAAGCTGAAGTCTAGTCATAGACTATACTAATTACTAGAACTAGAAGATAAATATGTGTGTTTGAGCTATAGGAGATTCACTAGTGGATTCGCACCCAATAAGGTCGTTTTCTATTTTGCAGACTACAATCAGTCAGTCAACTGCATTGATACACTAATTTTGTAAATTGTAATAAGCATCTGAAATAACCTTAAAATAAATAAACTACAACAAATATGTCTTTAGACTTTTAGATTAAGAACAATATCATATTTTATCATTTTAATAAAATTTGATTGAATTTAAATTTTTTAGAAAATAAATAATTTTAAAGTTGTTTTATTTGTATTTCAGAAAAAGTTGTTCTATTATAATACTTGATTTTCTAACTGTATTTTTATATCCGACTCAGACTTGTGGTTGAACTAATAGATTTAGTGACATATGTATAATCCGATTCAATTTAATAAAAAAAATTGTAACTGGAAATCTTAAAACCCTGGTAAAAATCCCAAAACTCGCTATTAACATATGATTCAGTATCAGATGATCCACTGAAACCCAAAAAAAAATATAATAATATTTTTGATTTATTTATTAAATAACTCATACTTTTAATATTATACAAAATTGATTATTAAATCTTTTAGACTTTAATGAATTTATATTATGTCATTTGAAGAAAATAAAACAATGGTAATACGAAAAAAGTTTGATAAGTTTGTATTTGTATGAAATGCTAATAACTATGATACCTTTGTATTTATTTTAGATCTAAACTTAATTTTATGATAAGTTTTTTTAAAAAATTGAATACTCAAAATTGGCATATCATTATTATGTACAAATGAGATAGTAATAATATTTTTAAAATTTCATTTATATATTCATATCCGACTGTAAAATAATATTATACATCAAAAATGATATTCAAATTAAATGGAAAGTATAATATGGATAAAAAGTAAAACTATTATCATTCACAAAATATTGAAAGTATTAGTTACCATAAATATAAGGAATATTCTATTGTTAATTTAAATAAATAATATTTAATATGAAAATTAAATTATTAGTTACCATAATAGAAATTCTGTTTTACTAGTATAGACGTCACAAATGGACTCTCTAATTGTATCAGCCATAACAATTTGGGCTCTCCTTCTTGTATGTGGTTAACAAACTGGATCATATTCTTGTGCATATCCCACTATAAACACCCATTCTAGTTAGACTTCTCTGTTTTATTTAATTTGTGGCCTCTATCTTTTGTTTTCTCTACACTTTATAATCATGATTTATATTGTGTTGGAAATTTTAAACGGAATAAGTGCAATCAATCCAATCAGATACACCAGATTTTCATCAATTTAATATTTTGATCTTATACTTATCAGAAGTATAGTATTTAATAGTATAACAACTATAAATAGGATTTTCAAAAATGAAATAAACCAAAGCCTAAGTTACAGAAAGAAAAAAATGAAAAAAAACCAAAATTTAATGAATTTTATTAATGTAATTCAACTATCCTTTCTTTGGTTCTTAAAGGCGGCAACCGTCATTATGAATCACAATTTACGTTCTCCATTCGTAGTGGTGTCTCAGTTAGTTTAAGTTTATCTTAGTATTGATTGTGAGTCGCTTGATCTACTGGTGGTGGTATACTTGGTTGTTTTGTTGTGCAGGTTGTGGGAGACGTTGCCAGACGGTGTGTGGTGTTGAGTTAAGCACGGATTTTGGCAGCTAAGGCAGAGCAGCTTACAAAATCCCAATTCCTGATTTCATGTTAATTTTAATAATAATATTTAAAAAGATGTTAGTGGGAGATACATTTTTAATGATTGTTAAAATTTAAAGAGTCTAGTATTATTGATTTATAGATTTTCCTATTCCTAATAAAATTTAGAGTTATTAAAATGATGAATCTGTAATTGTATACAAAATCCTTGGTTACTCAAAAAGTTTAGATTTTAATGATTTTATAAATTTATTAGAGTTAATGTTATTGGAAGTACTATTTTTATTTAACTCATATAACAAGATTTTGAGAATGTTAAATACTTTATTTCTCTCTGTTTCGTATTAAGTGTTATTTTACATACGGATTAAAAAATCATTTAACTTTGCATATTTTCAATGTAAAAACATCATTACCGATATAGCTACTCATATTTCAACCAATAGAAAAATAAATAAGAAAATTAAAATAATAAATATGCATTGAAATATTAAAACGACATTTATTTTGCAATGAAAAATATTTCTTTACAACGACACTTATTCAGAAACGGAAGGAGTATATTTTTAGAATTTAAAAATCATTTAAGTATTTATTTTCATAGATTTGTGCAATATACAAATTTCTCTCTGGCTCTTTCCAACAAATCTCTACACTTTTAAAATCAATAAACTCATTATAAATCTAATTCCATGTATACCCTTTTATATTTTAAAAAAACTCTGCATATATACAAATGTGAACACAACAAATATATGCTCATTAACAGAAGTAAGATCTATAACGGCTTTCTTGTTTATGGTTGATTAGTACAATAGCTAAAAGCTATTTATTTATGTATTACAGACTATAGAATAAAAACATATAGAAATAGTTTGTGATAAGAAAAATATGGTCCAAGCACGATAAACTTGTCTTCTTCCTGAGGAAGTGATCGAACTAAAGAAGTGAGACAATAATGGTTTAATCTCCTTTACAAAAGAAAAAACGGCCGTAGCGGCAGAGATGAAGTCACGAGAGTGGAGAAAGAGATTGGCAACGCATGAATTTACACGTGATGAAGGCCCTATTGTACCACGTATTAAAGGCCCACTTTCTTCACGCCGATTGCCCCGCCTGTTCTTCTTTCTTCCTTGCTTACAAATCCCTTTTCCAAACCTGTCAGACACATAATAAATCTCTGATTCAAACGGCCGTATAAATGAGAAAAAGAGAGGCTGATCAAACATCGGTATGACAAAAACTTTATAGTATTAAAAGATTTATTAATGAAATATAATATCAAGATGAGAACAAATTCCATGAAAATAATATTATAACATATTATAAAAAGATCAGAATGGATAAACAAAATAAAGATGTAAAAGGGTTTTTGTTTTTACAAAAATTTGAATGGCATATATATGTTACGTTGCAATTTTGTTACCTAAAGTATATTTATTAATTTATATATCTTCAGTATTTTTGGATCAAAGATATATCTTCGGTTAATATGTAGAAATCTTTGGTTTTTGGTTTAACACGGTTAAGTAAGAAATAAATTTAAGATTTTTTGTTTATGAAATTGATTACTATTTTAATAATATGGTAGTCGTTTTGTTATTATATTAAAGAATTTGAAATGGAAGTGACCGAGATCGAGATCTTGAGTTTAAATCTGCCTTAGGTTTTAAAAAATATACTGATGCTTTCCCCATAAATCCTTTTGTTGTCTATTCTGTTTGTTTTGTTTAATTCAGTTTTGTAGGTTACTAATTGTGTAAAGTAAAGGTAAATTCAGTTAGGCAGAAAATTATTAAAATATAACATTACATTATAGTATTAAATTTTGAAATACCACCGAATAATTCCAAACCTTTCAAAGGTTTATGATGTTTATATTATTAGATACTACCAAAGTCCCAAATTTAAGATTACGAAGTAATAGATACTTGTAGATGAGTTTTAATAACTTATTTTGATAATTTATGGATCATATGATTATGTATAATAGTAGCAACTAGCATTTAAAAGTTTAGCGATCAAGGTAATTTTTCCAGATTCTAGCTATAATATAGTAGAAATCAAATAATTAGCTGGTTGTATTATTTTTTTTGCTTAAAGCTGGTTGTATTTTTGCTGAACTTGATATTTAAGTTTGTTCTTACTATTATCCGGTCTATATATGTTCTTCATTTCAATTTTTTGATTTATAAATTATAATTAAGCTCAACTTGTTAGAAAAATTTAAGCTTGACTTTCATAATACATTTCTAAAAATGGGCTAAGTGAACATAATCGTGTTGGTATATTGATAAAAGGATTTGGATAGTATTGACTATCTAAACGCGATTTAGATGGATTTAATAATTCACACTTAACCAATTATAATATCTCCTCAAACTAGTATTTGGACATAAAAAAAAATTGTTGTTCAAAAAAGAAGGACATAAATTTTTTGGAATCCCATTGTCAGTGTTTTGAAAACTAAATCGGATCGGCGGGTCAGACCATGACCGCTTTTCAAATAGATTCTAAATTTTGTTAAAATCAAATTTAAACTAATTCGGTAAATCCGATTAAAAACGGAGTAAACCGGCTAAAACTGGTTAAATTCGGTAAAACTGATAATCTAGTTCGATATTAAACTTGATTTTCTCAAATTCAATTTTTTAAAAAGAATACAAATCTTAAAAATATTTTATGCAAAATTCATATTGTTCGTTAGTATCAATATAAGTAAATTAGTTTTCATCATATTTTATATTATTTTGATGTTTTTGTTTTATTTTCATATCGACTTTAGATTTTTAACATGATATAAACTTTTATCAAAATAACTTTATAGTTATACAGATTTATATATAGTTGTTTAGTTTAAAATTATATTAAAATTTAAAATCTAATTAAACCATCCGGTCATTGTCCGACCGGTTTCCATAATATTATACACGGTTATCAAAGAAAAGAGGTCTAGAATCCGATTGGTAATAGTTATACCTTCAAAATTATTGATATAAAAAAATCTATAGAAATTTTGCTGTACCTAGAATTTTATAGAAATCACTAAAAGTTGTTTTGGATATTCTGTTCTGCATATCATTTATACAACTGTAAGTTATTTAAAAAATTGGGATTTAAAATATAAATTAAAACTTGATTGTTCTTATTTTGGTACTTTATAAATAAATAGAGTTGTGGAGAACATCTCCAACAACTATCAATCACACCCCTAGTGTTATTATAGTATTTAGCAACTAACTCGTAAATGCATCTGAAATACAAATTGGAATTGTATCTCGTGAATAGTTCACATCAATACAGTATGAATCAATCAATTTGAATAATGAAACAAACTAATGTGATGGTACTAGTGGACAATATAAAACTCTTGAATCGAGACGCTGCACATCGATCTTGGAATCTCTCTAATCCATTTTGTATTTTAATAATTTCGTGCACGGTGCACCACCTTAACTACTGTTGTCTGAAGTCCAAAGTCCAAAGTCATCTCCAGACAAACGTTGTATCTCGTTGTATTTTATCTAATAAACATTTCTTTTCATGTGGAAGTGATAACAGTACTGTAAACTAGGTTAGTGCAAGATCCTTTTCAAAGTTTGACGATACATCTGTGATTTCATTTAAATTTGTAAAACTACACTAATCCGTAAACTATGCTATTACGCAGTTATCTGTTCTTTATCTAAATCTACATTTAGCTGTGTTTATTTTTCTCTTTATCACTAGTGGGCATATCCCCCCGCATCTGTGTTACCGCAAAAATGTTTATAGATACATTTTACCAAAAAAAAAAAATGTTTATAGATACATCTGTGATTTCATTTAAATTCGTAAGACTACACTAATTCGTAAACTATGCTATTACGCATTTATCTGTTCTTTATCTAAATCTTCATTTAACTGTGTTTATTTTTCTCTTTATCACTAGTGGGCATATCCGCATATGTGTTACCACAAAAATGTTTATGCATTTTTCTCAAAAAAAAAAAATGTTTATGCAATTTTCTTATAACTGATGTAATTTTCTTTCTACCAGTACTTTATGATATAAAATAAGACTTGAATCGAGAAAAGAAAAATATATTGTAAGACCTTAGTTAACGTGGAAATTGAGCTGACAGAGGTAATTAGTTTGGTAAGCGAGAATCACGCTTTCAATTTAGAGACCGAGATGCGAAATGTATGGAGCCACGTTGAAACAAATCATCTCTTCAAGTTCGCTGCTTTATTGGACATCGTAATAACTCTCAAACTCTAAAAAAAAAACAAATTAACAGGATACCACGCGAACATGAAACTGAAGATATTATATAAAGCTTAAAAGTTTAAAATAAAACTACAGGTTGATTGGAAAGAGCTCTAGAAGTTATATATACTTAATATTATTTGTGTATAATTTAATTATGAACTCTAGTTCCAGTTTACAAAAAAAAAAACTCTAGTTAAAATGAACCGACAGTCGAAAGTTAAAAATTTAAAAGTTATTGGCTTTGAAATTAACTTTTTATAACATATATCTTCATTTTTTTAAATCAGAAAAAATCATTTTTAGAATGATTTCTAAAAGAAATTTTTCATTTTTAAAATAATATAATTTGATTCCATGACATTATATAGTAATTAAATTTAATAGATTTAGATTTTGTCTCTTATTGGTAAATTATTTAATAAATTTAAAGTATTGAAAATATATATCTTAGAATATAGATGTATTTTAAGTGTAATCCGATAAAATAGCATCACAATATTGACACTGGAAAAATTATAGAGTAATTTTCTTTTAAAAAGAAACAATCATTACAATGTTTTGTAATGTTTATATAAACTTGTACAAGGTTCTATATGTAAGAATTATTAATTTATTATTTCAATGAAAACATATATATACAAAAAAATAATTTATTGTTTTATTATATATCAAATTACAGTAAAACTTCTATAAATTAATAATGTTGGGACTACACCAAAACTATATTTTTTATTAATTTATAAAGATTATTAATTTATCGAGATACTAATTGAACTAAAAACTCAATTTGGGAGTATAAAATTATATTAATTTATAGAGATATTAATCTATCGATTATTAATTTAAAGAGGTTATACTGTATGTCATATTTTTAAATAATAAAACCTAAGACTAAATTATTTTAGTTAATTTATTGTGGTTATTAACTTACCAAGTATTCTCTCCGTATCACTTTAAGTGGTGTTTAGAGATTTTAATTTTGTTTCGCAGTCGGTGATGTTCTCACAATTCTAGATAAAATTTAATGTCATTTGAAATTTGTGACAAATTGAAAATATTGCATATTTTTTTTTATTGGTTGAATTAATTGTATTTTATATTCTCAAGGAAACTGCATAAAATTTCTATTTTTTTAATCTTTGTGTAAAAATCTCAAATACCTCTTAAAATAATACATACAGTGTATTAATTTATGAAACTTATATCATCGTAAATGAAAATTTTGTGTATTATATTTGACTCCTTACTTACCCTGTTACTTGTTATTCTAACAACTTATTGTAGTATCCAAACTCTAAATCTCTCATTAATGTTACTATCTTCATTAGTAAAGACAGATTTTCACATATATTTAAAATTTATCAAGTTATGATCATAAATGTAGTATTAACAAATACTTATTTTCAACAATGTTTAATTAATATCCCATCTATACTAGTATTAAAGTTGAAGTCAGTTTTGAAAACCGGATCGGACTGGCCGGTCGAACCGATCCGACCGTGACTCACTGAAGAAGCCGAATCCGGTTCGGTTTAAAACCCGGATTTGATAAAAACCAGTAAAATCGGCTGAAACCCGGTAAAACCGGTGACCCGGTTTAATTTTAAAACCCATTCTTAAAAATTAACATATAGTTAAGTATTTTTAATTATTACTAGCTAAAATTTAATATTTTATACTTAGTGTTCAACTATCACTATTTAATTGATTTTTTATTTTTCTAAGAAAAAATGTGAAAATATATTTTTGACTCTCATATACTATTTTTATTTTACCATATTCTTAAAATTTGAAATGTTAGTTGTAAAAATAAATAAATATGATTTTTTTAGCTGTAAATCATTTGTTTTTTTTTTAATTTTTAGTTTACATAGTAATCAGATTTATGTTTGTTGTTTATTTTGAGTTAATAAAAAAAAGAATAGAGAAAGTATTATATGTAGAAGTAAAGTTTATACAGTATAAATATATAATTATTGTTATATCATTTTGAAGTCTACATTTAACAGATAAAACTTCTCAAGAAACCTACTTCATAATTTGATCTAATAATTTTATATTTTAAAATATAAACAAAAATATTCAAATCAACACAGAATGAATTATCCAAAATATCTTTAAATTTTAAGTGTAGTTTTTGTTTTTGATCAAATAATGTTATAGATGAAAATTCTGTAGAGTTACAATTTTTTAAAAAAATTATAAACAAAAATATTCTGCGTTGTGAAAAGCACAGATTAAAACTAAGTCTATGAATTATAATTGAAACCCATTTGTAAATTACTGGGAAAAAACAATTTAATTAAATGTTGTAGTATCCAGAAATTTTAAACTTCCCATAAATGTTATATAAATTTAAAATATAAAAGTAAAAAAATATAAATAGATAAAACATGATACGATGACTTTAAATCATTTATCGAATCACACCCTAAATTCAGTTTTTTCTTTGTCAAAACACCCTAAATTCAGTTAGTCTACTAAGAGCATTTTCAATCCACCTTTAGAGCATTTTCAACTCATCTCTATAATATAGATCTCTAAAATAGAGGAAAAAATAGAGATTGTTTTTTTTCCTCCAATGTATTCATCTATGATAGAGAAATGCTATATTTGTCTCTATAAATAGAGGAATACTATTTTTTCCTCTATATTTGGGGGAAAAATAGCATTTCTCTATTTATAGAGACAAATATAGCATTTCTCTATTATAAAAGAATACATTGGAATAAAAACATCATCTCTATTTTTCTGTATTTTAGAGATTTCTATTATAGAGATGGGTTGGAGATGGGTTGGAGATGTTCTAAAATATATATAGAAAAAAATAGGAAAGAAAGAAAATCTCCCCATACGTTAACTCGAGAACAGCGTCAAAGTTAACCGGTTGCCCAAACTGATTAATGATCTTAAGAATCTTTAACCATTTTAGGCATGTATGCAGAGTCTACACATTGGATAATAATATAATATCACTAATAATAACAGAATTTGTATTTATTAAATATAAACAAATGGCAAACTTTTTCTACTATTTATATATCCTCGTCTAGTGTTTCACAGACTTATCAAGAGCTCTTTGTATCTACTCCCTTCACTGTATTTACTCTACAGTTCCTACACTGTAGAGTCACTCACACTAAAATGGCTTCTCCAAAAACATTCTTTTCATGTCTGTCACTTCTCGTGGCTCTAATCCTCTGCTTCTCACCCACCCACTCCACAAACACCATCGGCAAAGGCTACCGTTTGATCTCAATCGAAGAATCACCGGACGGTGGTTTCATCGGCTATCTCCAAGTCAAACAGAAGAACAAAATCTACGGCTCAGACATCACCACCCTCCGTCTCTACGTCAAGTAAGTCACACACTATATCCTCTACTTCGCACCCTACGCTACCTCTTCCACTCCTAACCGTTGGATTTTCCCACAGGCACGAGACTGATAACCGCCTCCGTGTCCACATAACAGACGCCAAGAAACAACGATGGGAGGTCCCTTACAACCTCCTCCCTCGAGACCAGCCACCACCGGTCGGAAAAGCCATCGGAAAATCAAGAAAGACTCCGATAACAGTCCAAGAGATCTCCGGCTCCGAGCTGACCTTCAGCTACACCACAGACCCGTTCAGCTTCGCCGTGAAACGCAGATCCAACGGCCAAACGCTCTTCAACACAAGCTCAGCCTCAAACTCAGCCTTCGGTGAGATGGTGTTCAAGGACCAGTACCTCGAGATCTCGACCTCGCTGCCCAAGGACGCGTCCTTGTACGGACTAGGCGAGAACTCGCAGGCCAACGGGATCAAGCTTGTTCCCAACGAGCCGTACACGCTCTACACGGAGGATGTGTCGGCGATTAATTTGAATACCGATCTGTACGGTTCGCATCCGGTTTATATGGACTTGAGGAACGTTGGAGGTAAACCGTATGCACATGCGGTTCTGCTTCTGAACAGTAACGGTATGGATGTGTTCTATAGGGGAACGTCTTTGACTTACAAAGTTATCGGAGGAGTTTTTGATTTTTACTTCGTCGCTGGGCCTTCGCCTCTCGACGTCGTTGATCAGTACACTTCTTTGATCGGACGGCCTGCTCCAATGCCCTACTGGTCTCTAGGTAAGCCGCACTTAATGCACTTTTTTCTAGTAGTTGACGTTTTAAACTTGAACACACAAACTAAGAAAAAATATAATATAAAATATTATCAACTATCGAAAACAAATCACATACTACAAAATGTTCATAAATGTAAAATAAAAATGTTTATGTTAAAATAAAAATAGCATCTAAGTTTTAAAAAATCTTTGGAACTTTTTAAAAATAAACTGAGTAGTTCTTTGTGGTAATTAAATAATATTTTCAGGCAAATTTGTTTTATACGATGAGTGATTAATGATTGTGTTTGCGGTCATGTGCTTAATGTAGCCAAAAGAGTGATTCACGCGGAGAATAGATTTGCGTATACATTTCCTAACGAGAATCTATTAGATTAATGTTCTGTATTAAAAGAAGATCTGGCTTTTAAACTTAACTATGTGTTAATTGGTCTTGTAATTGACACATGTAGTAATGGTCATGTGCTTAATGTAGTCAAAAGAATGGTCACGCGGAAAATAGATTTGCGTATCATTTGCTAACGAGAATCTATTAGATTAATGTTCTGTATTAAACGAAGATCTGGCTTTTATACTTAACTATGTGTTGAATAGTCGTGTAATTGACACATGTAGTAATGAAGTTCTCATCGTAAAGAGGATCTGGTCGTTTCCGACACATCTTTTAGAAAAGATTACCCTTTTTTAGGGATATGTTGGGTGTAGATGAAGGTCGCTTTCTAATTATAGTTTTGCAATTTAAAAAGAACGTGAAGACGTGTTACATTGCTTTCCTCTTTTGTTTTTTTTTTACTCCCATTATGGTTGAAAATTGGACTCTTGGTCCCAGTACGATCTTGATATTGGTCCATAACATGGACCACGGTTCTTTATTTAGTTGACATTAAAAGAGAGAATCAAATCTTGGTTTTGGCCATGTGACAGTCTGACGTATTTATAAACCAATCTTTTTTTATATACTGATCTTTTTTTAATGAATCTTGTGTTGAAGGATTTCACCAATGTAGATGGGGATACCGTAACTTATCAGTTATTGAAGACGTGGTGGACAGTTACCAAAAGGCTAAGATCCCTCTTGATGTGATTTGGACCGATGATGATCACATGGATGCCAAAAAAGACTTCACGTTGAGTCCCATTAGCTACCCACGTGCCAAGCTATTGAACTTCCTAGACAGAATCCACAAGATGGGCATGAAGTATGTCGTCATCAACGACCCTGGCATTGGTGTCAACGACACATACGGTGTATACCAAAGAGGTATGGCCAATGACGTGTTCATCAAGTATGAAGGAAAGCCTTTCTTGGCTCAAGTATGGCCTGGTGCGGTTCACTTTCCTGACTTCCTCAACCCTAAAACCGTCGCTTGGTGGGGCGAAGAAATCCGCCGCTTCCATGACCTAGCCCCTATAGATGGTCTATGGATCGACATGAACGAGGTTTCAAACTTTTGCTCTGGATTGTGCACAATCCCTAAGGGGAAATGTCCAACTGGAGAAGGACCTGGTTGGATTTGTTGCTTGGACTGCAAAAATATAACCAAGACGAGATGGGATGATCCTCCTTACAAGATCAACGCTACTGGAGTTCAAGCTCCCATCGGTTTCAAGACCATCGCAACAAGTGCTTTGCATTACAACGGTGTAAAAGAGTACGACGCTCATAGTCTCTACGGATTCTCCGAGGCCATCGCGACGCACAAGGGTTTACTCTCTATCGAAGGGAAACGTCCTTTCATTTTGTCCCGGTCTACTTTCGTCGGTTCGGGTAAATACGCTGCTCATTGGACCGGAGATAACCAAGGAACATGGCAGAGCTTGCAAGTGTCTATCTCAACGATGTTGAACTTCGGAATCTTCGGTGTTCCCATGGTCGGTGCGGACATCTGTGGATTCTACCCACAACCAACGGAGGAACTCTGTAACCGTTGGATCGAAGTAGGAGCGTTCTACCCGTTCTCGAGAGATCACGCTAACTACTACTCTCCACGGCAAGAGCTTTACCAATGGGACACAGTAGCTAACTCAGCTCGTAACGCTCTCGGTATGAGATACAAGATCCTTCCTTACCTCTACACGCTCAGCTACGAAGCTCACATGACGGGTGCACCGATCGCTAGACCGCTCTTCTTCTCGTTCCCTGAGTACACCGAGTGTTACGGCTCGAGCAGACAGTTCTTGCTAGGAAGCAGCTTGATGATATCTCCGGTTCTCGAACAAGGCAAAACCGAAGTGGAAGCTCTGTTCCCGCCAGGTTCTTGGTACCACATGTTCGACATGACGCAAGCCGTCGTGTCAAAAAACGGGAAGCGCGTGACTCTCCCAGCTCCATTGAACTTCGTGAACGTTCATCTTTACCAGAACACTATATTACCGATGCAGCAAGGAGGGTTGATCGCGAAAGAAGCTAGAACGACGCCGTTTAACCTCGTTATCACGTTCCCTGCTGGAGCTTCTGAGGGATACGCGACGGGTAAGCTCTACCTAGACGAGGACGAGCTTCCGGAGATGAAGCTAGGTAACGGACAGTCCACGTACGTTGACTTCTATGCTTCGGTCGGAAACGGGACTGTGAAGATGTGGTCGAAAGTGAAGGAAGGGAAGTTTGCGTTGAGCAAAGGATGGGTGATTGAGAAAGTTAGTGTTTTGGGACTTAGTGGAGCAGGACAAGCTGCTGAGGTTGAGATCAATGGGAGTACGGTTGCGAAGATTGAGGTGAGCTCGAAGGAGCATACGTATGTTGTTGGGTTGGAAGAGGAAGGAGAGAACAAAAGTGTGATGGTTGAAGTTAAGGGACTTGAGATACTAGTGGGTAAGGACTTTAACATGTCCTGGAAAATGGGTATTAGCGGTGCAAATTAATTTGAATCAATGAGATTGAGAATAGAGGTTGTTTGTGTCTTGTCTTTTTACTATTAGAAGATGTTTTGGTCTGAATAAAAAATTGCAAGTGAAATGAAAGTATTGTTTCTCTTTCGTGTTAACCTCTTTCTCGCATTTACTTTTTAGCTTCTGATAATGAACAAGTATTCATGTATTACCAAATATCTCATAGGACCGTATGTGTTTTAGTATTTGTTTTATGATTTTTTTACTCTCTAAGACACATTCCTACTTTTGATTTACACAATCAGACACATCTCACATGTGGCACACATTCCTCTTGTACTTTGTCCCTTCTACCCTCAGACTAATTTAACTAGCCTTTTCTATTTCTCAATTGAACGGTGACTAAAAAAAATAAAAAATACAAAACTATTATTTCTCAGAGACTTTTCCATTTCTCTTTCTTATCTCTAATCTAAATCACATTTTCAAATACAAAGAACCCTAATTTTTTTTTGATTTGGGGCTATCATGATTTTAATTGATATATCTTACAAAAATCCAAACCAAAGAATATCATACGACCAAAAATTGACAGATTCACCATGGTAGCAGTGGAGACACAAAAAGAGATAGAAGAGGAAGACGAGAGATGGAGGAGATGATTAGAAGACGAGGAAAGGAGCAACAAATCTGTATCTTCTGAAACACAATGAGAAATCAAAGAAGAAGAGGTGAGGTGAAGGAGGAGCTGGTGGGAAAAGGAAGAAAAGACCGAGTTGTGTAGCGTCTAACTTAATAGGAAATGTTGATTTTGCTGTTACAGTGAAGCAGAGCCGTCGGGTCTCCGGTACCGAGTTGAAATCAAGACTCGGCGATTTTCCCGAGTCATGTCAACGAGGCAATAAGAGAAATTAACAGTTTCCACCATCTGAACCGAGTAAACCGGCTGCTCCGGTGAAGAGACCTTTGTTTCCGATGTCGGTAAGGTGACTGGTAACAGTTCTTTTTGATTCTCTATGATGGTGACTAATCGATGGAGCTTTTATCTATAAAATCTGGGTTTGGTCAATTGTGTCCATGTCCAAGTTTTATATACATCCACGTCCACATTTCATTTGTTCATGTTCACATTTTTTATTAATAAGATGTTGTATACATCATCTTCTTTTCAAGTTCATGTCCACAAAAACATATTATTAAAACCAAAAGTTCTGATCTATCTCTAATGTGAGTGTGTATACATATTTCTTTAATCAATAAAACTCATCTATTTTTAATGTATAAAGTCTACAAAATAATCTATAGTTTTTACGTTATCCACATTTCTGGTATCCACATCTTTTTTTATCCATGTCCACACTTTTTTAATACACAACTATACATATATATATATATATAATATATATATGAAGATGGATGTCAAAAGATAGATAATTTCATAATTAGTTTATTGTAATAATTATAATTATTTTATATATTTTTATATTTGATATAAAAGTAAATGAAAATACAAGGTAGAACTATAAAAAAATAAAATTGTTTTAGAAAAGATACAGATTTGTCGAGGGTATACAGCCAGCTAACTAAACTCAATAAATATTTGCTCTCTTCTTTCACTTAGTAAAAGGTATATATGTCTAAACTCAGCCAGCTGTCGAAAGAAAGTGTCCCTCCAGCGACTTGTGTCTAAAAATGTTAAAAAAAAGAAAAAAGTGTCCTCTAAAGTAACTCACTCTTGTTTTATCCAATCACAAAATTGAGTCTTTCAAAAGAGTTTACTGGTCTGAGATATTTGTGCGAGTGTGGTCACGAGGACAGAGTTGGAGGACTGCCTACTGCATATGAGTTCTGATAATGATAATGATAATTTGTGTTGACACATCCTCCGTATTATTTGATCATCCACTTTATACATGTTAGCAAGGCCATATATCGATATTAAACTAATAATCTTTGATTCTTTGTGACCAAAAGGAAAAACCTAAAAATATCTTCTAGTCTTTAAAAAGAGTTCAAATAGATAAATTGGTCACACAATTTTTGTATCTTAAACGATCAATAAGGCTTGGTATTTTTCATAGATCAATATTTTGGTATTGTCTATATCTATTGCGCCGTATAACTAAACTATCCGTTATTATCAGTCCAGTCATCGGCAAAACTAAATGACACATTCGTTTTAATCTCTCAATTTTTTTTGAAAAAATTACATAGATATAGATCCTCAGATCTATATAAAAATTTTTTATATGTTGTCTTACTAGCATATATTTTTTTTTATATAATGTCACCATTAATTGTGTGCATATTGCATATGTTGTCTCATTATTGTGTATGTCTTACATTTTAGTTTTGTAAGCATACAGCTTTCGTAGTTTTGTAAGCATACGGCTTTCGTACATGAAAGAATCAAAGTTGATGCAATCGTCTGCAGAATTCAAAACCCAAGACTTTTCATCAGCATCTATGACATGTAATGATCAATGATTCATTCATTCAAAAAAAAAAAAAAAGATCAATGATTCATCATTTTCTGAAAAAGGTTTTTATTTTTTTTCCACTCAATGAAGACTTTAACAACCAACCATTGACCATATATTATATAAATAATCCTTATATCACGCATATGTGAAAAGCTCAATAGGTTTATCAACTTGTCCCCATCTTGATGGTCTTTATCTTTGTCTTAATAGTTAATACACATGCAAGATCTAACAGGTGAATACAACAGAATCTTGCAAAGTTAGGCAACAATCTATGACTAAGGACTCTAATCCAAAAAGCCTAGCAGATGAAAAGTCTAGCCCACAAGATCCTTCATTCTAAGCCCTGCGATCTTATGATGCCGCTCACACATCCAAAAAACTATTTTTACCAAAAAAATTATACTATTCCCTTTGACATGTCGTTGTCGTACTTAATTGATAAAACCTTAATTAACAACTTATTTTTAAGTTTGTAACGAGTGAGTGTACCGAGACTTGAGCGGTGGAAACCAACGCGTCATCAAACTCATTAGTTATTACTACTTTACTCTCCCAACGACTTCTGTAAAACTGTTTTCAAATTGGCTTTACTTCACTTCGTTATTATTTACAAACATTTAGATTTCAGATATCATTGACAGATGCAAGATCCATGTTTGATATTATAACAGTTTTTACTATTGTCTTTTCAAAAAAAAAAACAGTTTTTACATTAGGTTTTTGAGTAACGTTTCTCACAGCAGAGAACAAGGTTGAAATATATACTACTAATATTTTGAGAAGTGAGCATAACACAGAGGGGGTCTCAGGTCCATGGCAAAAGACAAAAGGCACGTGACAATGGTGAATACGTGGAAGGAGATGAGACAGGTTAGGTGATGGACAGTTTTTTTTGGGCGGGAAAGTGGGACCCAAAGAGAGTTGCAGGCGGCTAAATGGCGGGTAAAAGAGAGCAGCGTGTGAGGTGCACAGTGCTTGGAGTCACGCGCCACCGTTTCCGTGACCCACTTACCTTCTTCCTTCTTTATGTTTCTTTGGAGAATAGAATAGAAAAAGAAAAAGTAGCCGAACATTTTTTTGTCAACAAGGATCAAATTTCTAATTACTAGAAATTTTACTATTTTACTATTTTATATATTTGTACTGTTAGTATTCAAAAACATCCTGCAATTTTAAAACAAAATTAACAAATTTTTATTTGTTGATTTCTATTTTCCCTTAGCTTCTGTTTATAGAACAAATAACTTTGATTTTAAAAGTTTTAGTAATAAATCTATTTATTTATTTGACGGAAGTAAATAATTATTTAAAACATCTTTTTTTAATAATACACACTTTTCACAAAACTTATTTTGTTTTAGTAATTAAAACAACAAACAAAAAGATTATTTTCATTCAAAAGAATAAAACAAAAATTATATATTAAAAAATCAATCTAAGTTGTGGCCACCAAAATCCAAATGTCAAAATTTCATAAATTTGAGATTTATCAACTAATTATATATATAAATATATATAAATTTGAAAACTTTATCCTAGAGTCAATCCTCTTTTGGTTGTTTTCGCTGCAGAACATTTAGCTATTTTTAACAATAATTATTTAATAATAATTATAGATTTTAGTTAGCTATCTAAAAATACAAGTAAAATATTTTAATAAATATTTACTAAATGAAAAAATGAAAATGTCAAATTAATGATGTCAGTTAATGATATAATAATTTTAAGTGTGTTGATGCATTATTGTAAAACAGACTCGTATATAAATAATGAGTAAAACAGATTTAAGAAAGTTTTAAGAATAATTAATAGAGGAGAAACTTTAAAATTAGTTTTTTAAAATTAAAATATATTCAAATTCAATCAACTACCAAAGTAATTTAAAAAGCATTTGAAATTTAAACGTCTCGTATAAAAATATATTCTATATTTTTAGGAATATAAGTCTGTGAATTTTTGTGTGTTTAATTAAGTCTTCTAGGAGAAAACTTTCCAGAACATTTTATCATATATTAAATTTTAAAAGTAATTTACAAATTTTATAAAAATATACTTTAATAGAAAATATTGAAATCATATAATTATACATATTTTAAAATAATAAAAAATTAGATTTACTAAAAATGAATTGTTTTAAATAGTTGCATTCAATTGCTGAGAATATTTATTTAATTGTCATTTTCCAAAAGTTGATGTTTTTTTAGAAAATAAAAAGGTAAGAACGTGGACAGTAAAAAAAAATACCATCCTCGCTGCAAGAACTTGGGTCTGATTCATTTAATGTTCGCTGATGATCTAATGGTTATGACTGATGGAAAGGTAAGGTCAATGGAGGGTATTGTTGCTGTGTTTGAAAAATTTGCAAAAATCTTAGGTCTCCGAATCAGCATGAAAAAATCAACCATGTTGGGCGGTGTAACAACAGATATCCAGATGGAGATTGAAAGTAGATTCCAGTTTAAAATGGACCAGCTTCCAGTGCGCTACTTGGGATTACCTCTTACTATAAAGAGTATGAATATCAATGATTATCAACCACTTCTCGAGACAATCCGGAATCGTATTAGTTCCTGGAAGAACCGTTTCCTATCATATGCAGGCAGGCTTGAGCTTCTGGGCTCGGTACTGTGGAGTATATCAAGCTTCTGGCTCTCTGCTTTTCGGCTTCCTAAAGCATGCATCCGAGAAATTGACAAAATATGCTCGGCTTTCCTATGGTCTGGAAGCGATCTAAATCCCCGGAAAGCAAAGGTGGCTTGGGAGGAAGTGTGTCGCCCGAAGGATGAAGAAGGGCTTGGCCTTAGATCATTGATCGATATGAACAATGTCACCATGCTCAAGCTTTTTTTGGAGATTGGTCTCAAACAAGTCATCACTATGGGTGCGATGGATCAATTCAACAGTGCTGAAGAATGAGTCTATCTGGTATGTGAAGAGTGATGATAAAAAGGGATCATGGATGTGGAGGAAAATTTTAAAAATTCCGAGGTTTGGCTCGTCAGTTCTGTAAGGTTGAGGTCCTAAATGGCAAATCAACTTCCTTTTGGTATGATCACTGGTCCCCACTGGGTTGTTTGATGTATCAATTTGGGGCACGAGGTCAGATAGATATGGGCATTGGTCAGCATGATACTGTCTACACAGCTAGGATAAAGAGAAGACATCGTCGCCATCGTTCGGAGGGACTTCTTAATGTAGAACAACAACTCCTATCATTACCTAGGTCTGAGGAAGAAGATGTTGTACTCTGGCGTGGAAAGCAGGATGTCTACAAAAGCCAGTTTATAACTCGAGAAACTTGGAATCATGTACGGCCAGCGAGGGAAAAGGTGCCCTGGTATAAGGGTCTCTGGTTTAGCCAAGCAACACCAAAGTTTCGGTTCTGTTCTTGGCTTGCTCTGCAAAATAGACTTACCACAGGTGATCGAATGGTAATGTGGAATCAAGGAATCAATGGGAGTTGTGTGCTATGTGAACAACAGCTTGAAACTCGGGATCACCTTTTCTTTAGGTGCACGTATAGTTCGTCTCTGTGGTCCAGGCTTATGCATCAGCTTATGGGGACTCAAACACTGAAGAGTGGAGTACTATCATTCTCTTCATGTCGCAGTCTCAGCTATCTCGAACCCAGATGTTCCTTGCGCGATATGTGTTCCAGACCACTCTCTACATGTTATGGCGGGAACACAACTCTCGAAGGCATGGAGAGAAAGCACGTCCACATGAGATTCTGTTCAAGATCATTGATAGACAAGTTCAAAACAGAACGAGTACGGTACGAACACAAGACAAGAACCTGGCTAATGCCTTCCAAGCATGGATCGCATATGTGGGGACTTAATGCTTAATTCTTAGATTGTTAAAAACGTTATAAACAAAATAGCAACTGCTGTAAAAAAATTTATTTTCTTTTGAATCAAATTTAACATTTTATTCAAAAAAAAAAAAAAATACCAACTCAAGTTCTAATAATTGAAATTTTATTTGATGTTTAATTAACATTGTTTCTAGGATGGATGTTCGGGTACCCATTCGGTTCGGTTTTCAGATTTATTCGGATTTCAGATTTTTTGGATCAAAAATTTTAGCTTCATTCAGATATTTTTAAATTTCAGTTCGGATTCGGTTCAGATCTTTACAGGTACAGTTCATATGGATAGCTCATATGAATTACTTTCATTTTTAAATTTATTATATACTTTCAATTTCTTAAAATCTATAAACAAAAAATAAATTACACAGAAATTTAAATAACATATGTTAAAATACATGAACTTAACATATAAATTGGTTTAGATTAGAATATTTGGATAAAGAATCAATAGATATTGTAAATATTTTTGGTGTTTTGAGTATATTTTAGCTATTTTAAACATTTATTTTTGACTATTTGTATATATTTTATAGTATTTTGGATAACAAAAAATATCTTATATATTTTGGATGTTTTTAATTATACATTAAATATAAAAATAATTAATATATTTAGGTATATAAATTTGTTGGATACAGTCGACTATCCAAAATATTTTGGTTTGGTCGGGTTTGGTTTAAATTTTCTAAATACCAAAATTTTGAACCCGTTCGAATATTTAAATAAATTTTGGTTCGGATTCAATTTTTTTTGTCCAATCCTATTTGTTTCCCAAAAGAGATAAATTAAAGTATAACTCAACAATAACAAAGTAGAAATATATACCACCTAGGTTTGTTTGTGAATGAACTATACACATTTGATATCATGCGTTTTCACTGGAACATAAGTTCCGACATGGAGTTTAATTGGAATATTTTCATTTGCTTGAAGCTACCAGAGGAGGAGGATAGCTGGGACTAATAATACTGCTTATATATGTTTTTCTTTCTATCATAATACTCCTGTGTTATTACCTCAACAGTGAGTCTGACCTCGAGACTTATCATGACATTGGCAAGCTGCATTTGGTACCACCAGACGTATTTTTATCTCTGTAAGAGACTAATATCTTTCGAAAAATTCATCTACGTTTATAGTTAAGGTTATAAAAGTTAAGAAGCATATAAGAGAAACATATGATTTGCCTTTTGGCTTTTGAACAAATAGAACAACTGAAAAGCTAAGGGCATAGAATGCCAATTCTCAAAAAAAAAAAAAAAAAGCTAAGGGCATCGACTCAGAAAAAGTTGTACATTTAACAATATTTTACATCAAAACATATATAGGTAAGATACATAATATTTAGATAAATGGGTCCGCTTAAGTGGGCTGTAAATGCAGAAATTTTGTTGTAAGAATTTAGTTGGTAATATTTAGGTAGTTGTAAGGTTTTTGATCTAGATAATATTATAATTTTAAAACAGCTGATTTAAGAAAAAAACCATAAAAATAAGATTGTAGATTTAAGGGGAATGGTCCATTAAATTACTCAGAGACTAATTGGAGAGAAAAGTTATAAACAAAACATGTCCACAATTCACCAATTAAACACCATCACTAAAATTTAATTAAATTTTGTTCATTTCATCACTCTATAGATAATAAAAAAGTTCAATACTAAAAATTTGGATTTGCATAAGAAAAACAATTAATAATTTTAAAATTATTTTATAACTATTTTGCTACTTATGTTTTATAATAGATTACAATATTTATATGTATTAAAATAAACATACTAAAGATATAATTAAACTAAAATTCAAACAAAAAACTGGCGTAATCCGGACCGACCCTAATTTATTATAAACAACACCACTAACTTTTTTGTTAAAAATAGAATCATTGACATAAATTTTTATAAAGTGATCAGTTTATTATAAACAATACCGCTAATTCTTTGTTAAAGACAGAATTATCCATCATTAATCATAGATATAATAATTTCATATTTTAGTCTCCTTTGTTCTAGAAAATCAAAATTTTAGATTTGTTGTTGTTCACGAAAATAGATTTTTATATTGTAAGGTACTTATATGCTTTTAAGAAATATTGATCAGTTGAACAAAAACAAATATTGATCTAAAATATTTGGACTGATTAAATATTATTGGTTAATATTTACTGAAAATGTATAATAAATATAGATAGCAAATTTAATTGTAAACATTCATTATATTCTTAGTATATGTGAATGTTTTAAAAATATATATTTGATGAAGGTAATGAACAATGTAGAATAATAAATCAATATAAATAAAAAAAATGAATGAGTCAAGATCTATATGGTGCATTAAACTTTTTTGGTTTAGAAGTATATGATTTATCTAAGGATGGATGTTAAAGTATATATTCAAAATTGTGTTTGGGTGTATGCCGAATTTGAGATTTAAACTAAGTTTCAGATATTTAGAAATTTTTGTTCAGATTCGGTTCGTATTTAAATAGATGAACTAAAAGTTAGTTATATAATGTTATATTATGTATATAATTATTTTAGATAATATATTGTTGTGAGATTAAAAATAAATAGGAATAATATATGATTGTATATATAAAGTTCAATATATGTTGATAATTTGTTTTGGTAAAAATATTACATAATTTGCAAATAATAATCCGTTTTAACGATGAATGGTATGGTAATTTATTTAAATGAAAGTATTAAAAAAAACAAGGTTAATTTACAAATTTAATATATTTTTGTCATACTTAATTCTTATAGCACTTTGTTTTAATAAAATGTAGACTATAATTATAAAACAACATAATTGTTTTTAATAATATTAAGGCGAATTAAAATTATATTACTAATTATTTATTCCATTATTTCAAAAAATGTTTAAATTGCTAGTAGGATTTTGTTAGATTTTTTCAATATATTTTCCTATAACTAAAAATTTAAATTTATAATTAAAGTTGATTTATTATTAATATTTTTATTTATCATTAAGATTTTATAGAAAATTTATATATTTGATTAAATAGGAGATGAATAATTTTTTTGAGAATTAAATATTAGTCTGTTATAAAAATTTACATATTAACCAGTAATTTAATGAGATTTTAAATTAATAAAATTAAATAGATAAAATTTAAATATTTTTAAAAAAATATTTTTAATATATTAAAATGATAATTTAAAAAATTTAGTAGTAAAAATAATTTTATTTATTTATTATCTCTTCGTTCTTCTTTAATTCTAAAGAGAAAAAAAACTGTTTTATATTTCATTAGATAAATTAGTATAAATGAATTCAAAGAAAACTATATGTGAATATTAAATTTAAATGATGTAAATCATGAGTAATATTATATGTTATCTTATTTGTTTTCTTTGAATATGTTACCAAGTGAAGCTTTAGTCACCCAATTCTTTGGTTTCCATGCAACATTGAAGCATGATCATTCAGTTTAAGGATTGAACTTGTGTTCAGTTCTTTTCAGTTTTAAATTTCTATTAAGATATATCTTTCAAAAACCTATTCATATATATATATATATTATATAGTCGACAAAAAGATATATATATATACACAAAATTTTTAGTTTAACTATTTACATTATGTAATATATATATATATATATATATATATATATATATATATTTATTCAAAAACCAAGAAACACTAATACTATTTAGATTTAGTTCAGTTTTGTCTTTTATACATAAATCATTGAAAACAGTTAATATTATTTAAGAAATCTAGCAAAATTATTCAAAGTATATTCAAATCTAGCCAAATACAACAAAATACCTAAATAAAAATTTGGTAACTTACAAATTTTAATATTACTAATAAATTAATTTTTTCAGTTTAAAATATTTAAATATTAAATTAAATATTCTTATATATAATTTTAATATTTTATTATTTAAAATATAATATATATTTGTAGTACTAATTAATCACTTGATTATCGCTGGAAAATTAATTTGATCCGTATACTCGAATATTTTAATCAATTTTAGTATTTATGTTTAAAAAAAATTTTAGATAATAGAGTTTCCTTTTGTTATAATTTATTTTTTTCAGTTCCCAGTAATTTAACTAAACTTCTAAGAAAATCAAAAGCATGAACTTTGCCTAAATCTACCAGTGATATTAGTTTCTTTTTATTTTAGTATATTAAAGATTTTTTTGCTAAACTTAGATATAGATATTAGATTTTTTTGAAAATTTAAAGTTTACATGTATCTTTTTAATAAATATATTTTTACCAAAAGTTGAAGATTTATACCAAAATAATAGATTCATATCTAAACTAAAAATATCTTGTAATCTGGATTTTCCGTTTCGGATATTAAGAATTTTGTGGCAAAAGCGCGTGTGAACCACGTCCTGAGATTCTAGGCGGGCCATGATAGATGCATGACTCATGCGCCATTAATGTTTAAAAATTGTCGATAATTCTAGCATGTCTCCCCACAGCAATACTATGCTAATATTCATTTTCCTTAAAAAATTAACACATTTGTAACGCAAAAAAAAAGGAGAGTCAAAAACTGGTTAGTTCTGTAAAAAACGGAAGGTACATTAACTATTTTAGTTGGTCAATGAATGTGAATAGGCTATAAATTAGTAAAGATTAACTTGCAGAATAATATTAAATTCCTAATTGGTTGTTACTGAATATTTCATTCCCATTTTTGTCGCTCTTTCGTTTTGACCATCACTAAAAAAAAGTGTATATATATGTAAAGCATAACACAAAGAGCGTGGCATAGCTTTCTTCAGAGCAAGAAAAAAAACTGAAACAAGAGAATCACAGCAAAAACAAAAGGTTAATAAATAAATATTTACTTCTGCGTCACAATAAGTTTTTTTCTTCTTCTTCTTTATCTGGAGATTTGCGTCGTCTCTCTCTAACGTATTATAAAAATCGAGTTTTTTATTTTACATTTTATATATAAATCGAAAGAAAAATCTCATCCCCAGATTTCTAATCTTTCTCTAGGGGTTTAGCTGTGTGGGTTTTGTTTTATTTTTGGTTTCTCACTTGTTGCTGCTGTTTTGTCTTAACGAAGAACAGGAAGAGTGAGAACTTTGGGTTTCGTGAGAAGAACCTCGTTAAAGCGTTTGTGAACGCGCGATTTTATGTCGGCTGGGTTTGAATCAAAAGCTCTGATTTCATCTCTGATTAACAACAACATCTCTTGTCCGATTTCATCATCTGCTTGTTCGAACTCTGGTCCGGCAAACTCTCTTCACTTCTGCTCTAATAAGCAGAGGCTTGTTCTCGAGATTCCCTCTCTTTCCATGCGCTTAAGGCCCAAAAGGTACCACCTTTCTCATCATCTCTCCGACCCTTTTACGAGATCTGTCTGAGAGAGAGACAGAGACTAAACCCATGTTTGGTTTTGATGTCTCAGGACTTGTTCTGGCGTTGAAGTGTTCGGTGGTTTTCACATAAAGCAGCAAAAGTTCTCTTTTTTCATAGTTCGCTGAGTTTTTTGAATTAGTTTTATTACAGAGAGTTTTGAGTGATTCTGTTCTGTTTTAGTGTTCTTCTGGGGTGTTTTTGAGGATTTGGGTTTTTGTGTTAACGACAAGAATGGTAGCGATTAGGAAACGTGTTATGAAGAAGAAACCAAAGAGTGAGTCCAATCCTCAAGAAACCCAACTTTTCTCGAAAGTTCGGATCATTGTCTCCGATCCCTACGCAACTGATGATTCCTCTAGCGACGAGGAGGACGAGATGAACCCTAGGCCTCGTCCCGTGAAACGCATTGTCCGTGAGATTAACTTTCCACCTCGTGATGACGAGCCTTCTTCTTTGTGTTCTTCAGGGGTTACTACTAAATCCACCACCAGCAAGAGAGCGTCGTCGTCCGCGGCGGCTAGGCTGGCTGCTTCTCGTGCTAGGTTGGTTAACAAGCCCGTTGGCGTTAGGCTGAGGAAGTGGGGGAAGTGGGCGGCTGAGATAAGACATCCCATCCTTAAGACGAGGAGATGGTTGGGTACTTTTCTTACTCAAGAAGATGCTCATCAGGCTTATAAAAAGAAGAGGAGAGAGTATGATGAACTTCTCGGCATCGTTGTTGATCCCGTCTCTGCTGTGTCCGTGGAAGATGCTAAACCTGATGATGGCTCTTCAACTACGGAGGAAGACACTCCCGATTCGGCTCTTAAAGAAGAGATCAAGATCACTACTACAAATGATGGTGTTGATGATTTGAGCAAAGAATTGTTGCTTGATTTCAACTTTGCTGATCTACAGATTCCTGATCTTGGTTTCTGTAATGATGGTGGACCAATGGGTGGTGGTGGTGGGAATGAGCTTGGTTTAGACTTTGATTGTTTCTTCACTGATGATCAGCTTGATGATTTTGGTTTGCTTGATGATATTGGATTTGAAGACAGTGGGCCTAGTGCGTTACCGGATTTCGACTTTGCAGATGTTGAGATTGACCTGTCTGGCTCGAGTTTCCTGGATCATTCCTCGCCCCTCAACATCACTTGCCCCATGAAAAGTTTTGCGACTTAAAAATAATAGTTTGAGTTTTATGTTTTGTTTTCTTTGGGTAATTGGTAAGACATACAAAGAAGCGAAGTGTATGTTCCGGAGAGGGTAAAAGATCGTAAGACAATAAGTAGCCGGGTTTTGCATTTAGTAGTTTTTATTTATTTAATTTTTGTTCTAGAGGTGAAGATAATAAAATTATTGAATGGTTAAAGGCTTTAATGATTCAGAACTGTTTTTACTTTTACTTCTGTAAGTTCTGGTTTTGAAATTGTGCTTTTTAGAGCCGACCAAAGTTTTTGAGAGTATGAATATCGTCACTACTACATTCAAAGAATCTCTTTAGTGTTAATTTGTTGTTTCATTCGTTGTGTTCTTAATGGCCTCTGTTTCTGTTCTGTTCATATCCCCTCCTTACCTGTAGAGGTTTAAATTTTGACGTGTTGCGATTCTAAAGAATGTGACAGAAAGTGACAACTCATCAAAACTTGGTGGCCAATTTTCTTCACTGCTGATTCGCCGCGCCATCACAAACTCCAAAACTCTTTTCATTTTCATTTTTTGTTTGTAATATTAAATCAAATGTAGTTGATAGAAAAAAGAGAGAAAAAACACTGGTGGACTCCCCATCACAAACTCTTAACACTAATTTTTGTTTTCATTTTTTTTTTGAGTAATATCATTTTTAAAATATATTGATTCAAGCTGAACAACGGAAATTTTAGATCAGGGCTTTAAATAAAATTTGTAAAACAAAATTATTACAAAATTAGCTTCGTCCGTCCATTAAACTTTACATATTCCGCTAGTTTGTCTTTCGTAATCTTTTAGAATTGGTTATCATTTTCAACCATTGACGAAAATCCTGAAAATATGAGTTTTTTTCGTTACCTCGGATGCTGGGACTTCTCAGGTCGTTTCCAAAATAGATAGCTCGGCTTGTACACAATGTCACGCAATGTTTGAAACCGCCTCCCAACCAAGCAGAGAGCTTGCTAAAAGTTACCACCATACCATCAGAGCTTGTTTTCATTGTTTGTCAACAGTTTCTGAATAATTAATCAAATTTATTCGATAGAAAAAAACTTATTTCTTGTTTAGGCATGACATAGCTCAAATGAATTTATCTATCTTTGCATATAGAGGGCCAAAAGGTTCCATCTACTCGCCTTAGCTCCACTGGTGTAGTGTGTTTGATCCTCCCACCTGTACAATCCGAGTCGATTTAGTGGTTCAGTAATCTAATTTTTAAATAACTATTATGGGTTTTGATTATGAAAATTATATTTGAAGAAAGTTTGAGTAGTGAAGAGGAGAGTGAGTATTAAAGAGGGGAGTTGCACGGAAGTGGCAACAAGTCAGGGGTTGGTTTTGTCAGGGTAATCTTAGTTAACTGTTGTCCAAGTTTTTTTAAAATTAACTTACTCTATAGCAACTGTGTAGCATTCTGGAGATTTTGATTGTATATGTACAATTATAACGGTGATTGGAAAACAAGGAAAAGTCAAAGGTTGATTTTATACTAGCATAGTAGTAGCTCTCTCTCCCCACTATCTTCCACTACTTTGTGGCAGCACATGCGTTGTATATATCTTTTCTGTCCGCGCGTGTTTATGTATTAGTCACGTGATATACTTATATTAGAAGGTGAGCCTGATTGATCAGAGAAAAGAGAACTAGAGAAGGTGAGCCTGAAACGCACATGCCATGAGGTGAGGTTAGGAAGTGGAAGGATCTTGTGATAAGCTTTCTACCTCTTGATAGTATATTATATGATCTATAGTCTTTATAAAGTATTTCACACTCTCATTCATATAACGTGTTTCTTGTTAAGAGTTTGGGCTAGAAGAAAGATGTGAATAATGTGATCATTGGCCCGTTAGCTTGTCGGTTTGATTCACGTGGTATGATTTTCAAGCCACTTTAACTTACCTACAGCACCACTCTCACCACCTTCATGTCCCCACTCTAAAGCCACCACTTGGATCATTTGCAGATGCTTTAAACTAGAAGATTTTTACTATAAACCAAAAATTAAAATAGGTTTGCTTCAAATCCTTTCTAACTTTCTAGAGTTTTAATAAAATATTAGATATATGGACTAACTATCAGAAGCGAAGCTACGTTGACTTGTATGGGTGCACGTGCACCCTTAATTTATTTAGAATTTTAACTTTTACAATAGACAGATGAGCTGGAATTGGTTTATTTGGCTAGGGTGCACCCACATTTGTGAGAGGCGTGGGTTCAATACTCCATTTTTTCTAATTTTCATCTTTAATATTAATTACTGTGCACCCAGTAAGAGATAAGTCTGGCTTCACCCCTGTTAACTATCCATAAATCATCAATAAAGATAGATGGAGATTTATCTTTAAAACATACCGTTTTCCTAAATACTGCGGATAGAGTCAAACGATTCTTAGACAATGCTTTTGAAGGATGCAAATCTTAACTCATGTTTCTTCCTTGGATCCATACTATGTAACTATTGTCCCCTATTTTGTTACTACTCCTGAAAAAAAGATACAATCAATATATAAGACGAGATCAACCATTAAATATTGATGAACCTAATGATAGTGTAAGACTTACTTGTTCTCAAGCGGGTAATTAGGATACTTGTTTCTTAACAACTCAATGATCTCAGACCAATGAGCAACCGAACATTGGATTCTCCATGTTGCTTTATGCTCTTCCATGGCCAATACATGTGCAACAACTACATCGTCTATATGTACACAACCCTATAATGAAGTTCGGGTACTCACCAGCAAGACCTTTGACAATATCAAGGATGAAAAGAGTACTTGTGGGTTTTGGTCCAAGCAATGGACCAACCACAAAAGAAGGGTTCACAACCACCAAGTATAACCTTTTCTCTTCAGCTATCCTCCAAGCCTCTCTCTCGCCTAGAGTCTTTGCATATCGTTACCACAACTATTGCACCAATTCAAGTATCCTACCACACACCATCCATCAACGGAGTATTCTTATTCAAATTAGATTAAAGAGAGAGAAATGGTACTTGGATTTACAAGTAGTCAGTGTCACTCCAATGCGACTCATTAAGCAGAGGATTTTGTGGCACTAAGAGCATCTCTAATGTAAAACTCTATTTTTTCCTCCAAAATGGAATAAAAGTGAATATGGAGTAAAATTACTCCAACCCTACTCCATTTTTCACTCCATAATGAAGTCATGAACAAAAAAAATACATTACTTCATTTATAAAGTAAACTTCAAAATGGAGTGAAATATCGAATTAGGTTGGAGCATTTGTTACTCTATATTCACTTTTATTCCATTTTGAAGTAAACAATGGAGTTGAGTTGGAAATACCCTAAAAGGGTGTCGTACTTAAGAGAAAGAAGACATAAAAACAACCCTTTGTAAGAGTTTTCTTGGACTTGACACAAGAGTTTTTTTTTCTTTTAACTGAAGGCTTTCAATTGCATTAAATGAAAAGAGGAAAAATATTACAGCCATAATAGTAGTGTTTTTAGGTCGAATGACCTAGTAGATAGATCACAGTGGAATTGAGTGAAGCCCATAAGTGAAAAGAGCAAAGTATTAAACAAAAATACGGATCAGAGCTGAGTCTTAATCCCAACCGGCCTAGGAAGTGATGGTCCTCAAGAAGCCCCATTGAAGAGTCAGAAAAAGAGACGAGGATTTTGTTGTCGTATTCGTCTAGCCTCAATTTTTGACTTAAGCGTACAATCAATAAGAAGAGCCTGTGTCTACTGATCTGAAGCAGCTTCTATGAATCCTAGCTTTTCCCTCACTCCAGAGAAAATAAATTGTGCACTGCCAAGCGAGAAAACCCAGTTCTGATCTCTCTCCAGTAAGACCTTGCATGTAAGTGATTGTTGATTTTGGCGACGGTTGGACTCGACATCTAGAGGAAACGACAGACCATAAACTCCAGCTAAATGGACAGGAGAAGAAGAGATGGTATCTGGATTCATCAAAGGAATTACAGAGGGACAAAAGTTGAAGAAGTGTTGAGCCCCCAAGACAATAGTCGGTCCTTTGTAGGACAACGATCAAGCTGGAAAATCCAGGCCTTAGTTCCAAATAGCTCTAAACCATTGAACTACATGACCTTTGATACGGATGATGTCGTAGATTGCAGAGGTTGAGAAACGAATCATAACCACACCATCAGGCTCTCTTCCTCTTCAGTAAGTGTGACTGTGGAGAGGAAAACTTGTAATAGTACTTGCTTTTCTGGTATTGCGGATAGTGTTGGAGCCAGAAATTTTTTTACTAGGGTCAAAAATAAATTATTTATAAATTTTAAAAAAATTTAATGTACATTACAATCCATCTTTAATCTATTTTATCACAATTTTTTTATAATATTTTGATTTTTTATTTTAATAAACAATCAATACAACCACTTAAAAACATCATAAAAACATCGTTAGAGTTTCTATCATTTTAGATACTTGTATTGTAGGACTGATGCATCATCTAGTAAGAATATTTAGATACATAAATTATAAATATATATCTTAAATTTTCTATAAATTTAAATCATGTCATATCTGATTTGATATAAACAAAAAAATATGACCTATAAAGACTAAAGTAAATTAAAACGTAAACATGTTTTACTTGTCTTTTTTTTGTCATCTACTTGTCTTTTTGTAGTGAACTAGGTGTTTTGTCCGCACTTGCGGGCAAATAGTTTTTAGAAAAATATAGACAAATATACTATAAATTCAAAAACCTTAAAATAAATTTTCTCATGTTTTTAAAATATTTAATAACTAACTAAATATTAATTTGATATTCAATATCTTTTATTCTAATAAAATATCCTTTGTTACGTAAAATAAACTTAAAATATCTATATATACATAAATTATATTTATTTTTAAAATATATGATGTTAAATATTTTAGATAATATAATATAAAATCTTGTAGATAATGAGGAATACCAAACTAATGATTTTTAATTTATGGATAATTATATATTAACAAATATAACCTAATTATTTATTAAGAATAATAAAGATTTTCAATGCTCTAAATTTAAACGTGAGAGAGAAATAATTATTTTAGATAACAACACAAAGAATTATCTTATTTTTAAAATATTTAATAACTAACTAAATATTAATTTGATATTCAATATCTTTTATTCTAATAAAATATTCTTTGTTACGTAAAATAAACTTAAAATATCTATATATACATAAATTATATTTATTTTTAAAATATATGATGTTAAATATTTTAGATAATATAATATAAAATCTTGTAGATAATGAGGAATACCAAACTAATGATTTTTAATTTATGGATAATTATATATTAACAAATATAACCTAATTATTTATTAAGAATAATAAAGTTTTTCAATGCTCTATATTTAAACGTGAGAGCGAAAGAATTATTTTAGATAACAACACAACACATAAAAATTATATTATTTTTAAACTATTTTATATATTTTTTTAACTTTTATAATAGAAATAATTATTTTAAGATAAAAATACAGTATATAAGCTATCTTATTTTACTAAAAAAATAATATGATTAATATAAATTCGTTTTTAATTATATATACAAATTCATTAAAGATAGTATCGATATTAAGGATAATAACTAAACAAACATTCAGACAGAAAAACTTTGTTGACAAACAAAACATTAATATATAATGTATAAGATAAGAACATTTTCTATCTATTGTTATTTTCATTTCTAAATGCAGAAATTTCTGTTTTCCTATAAAATATTATTTTTATTATAAAATCATAATTATAATGGTCTTTTAACTTTAAAACTCTAATAACTATAGCTAAAGTGCACTTTTGGAAATATTTTTTTATATAAAAATAGAATCACATTTTTCTTTACATAATAGTCTTTTAAAAGAATTTTGATTTAAACAAATCATAATTCTGTGGAACTCTTGAAAACGTGTTTGGAAAAAAAAATACAAATATGAAGTACTTGTCGTAAATAAAAAATTAATAATTTCAAAATATTTTCTTTTAGAGGTAGATATTTTGAAAATATATTTAAAATATAATTTTCATTCCTAATAAAATATTTTGAAAAAAATAAAGACAATAACTTTTCTACTTAAATGACTAATAATTTTTTTGCAACTGAATAATAAAAAGAAAATACCCCAAAAATCACTTTAACAAACAAATATAAATAAATTTATTGCTATTGCTTATATATATATTTAAATTTAAATCTATTACATAATATTTAATATAATATTTTAAAACATAATAATTTATTTACTACTTTAAATAATTATGTTTTGTGATTGTAACCGTCTATTATATTACAGTATATTGTATATAAACAAATTCATATAAGCAAATTCAATATTTATATCTGTTTGGACTTATATTATGAAAGTATTATACTAATAATTTGTGAATAAGTGTTTTTATATTTTATTTATATGTTATATAAACTGATTATGATGTGTTCACGAGATATCATCCATTTTTGTTTTACAATCATGTTTGTCATTAGACTTGGATATGTTCGGATTTTTGTGTGTTTGACTAAATTACATCCGCTGATGAATCAACTATTTCACGTTGCTAATAATCTCATAACTCTGCAACATCAAAAAGCAATGCTTTTATTCACCAACAGAAATAATATTTTGAGTGTTTGAGTGGTCCTTGGAATCCTTTTGTTATCAAATAATCTCAAAACGCAAGTTCTGTTACGAAATGGTTCTTTGTTGTGGTTAATATTATCTAGACTGTTTCTTTTTGGTTAAATTGCTAACTCGACACTTACCGCAACAAAAACAAGCAGCTTTAGAACACGACCAATGAACGCTTATGTTTTTATATCCGTTATATCATGAATTCTATTGTTTCTTATAGACTTATGTAGACAACCACGACTAATATGTGATTCAACACAGAATATGAGCTTTGAACCAATCAATACTTCAATCATCCATACAAATAACGGATAAAGTACTGAACTTTGAAAAGAAAACCAAAGCTTTTAACAGACCCATGAACAAAAACAACCCACATAGCCTAACAAACTATCTGAATTTCAGAAAAAGAATGAACGATATACAAATAAAGTAAACTGTTTGGTACCCTTGATGGCTCTTTGCTTGTCCTCTGCCGGAAAGCAATGCATAGATAAGCAGCCAAAAGAGCATCTTGATTTCTTCCTCTGATTTGTTTTGATCCTCTCCCATTTGTATATCTTGTTGGCCCAGTCATTGCTATAAGAAGCATTACATGAATCAAAAAAGAAAAAGAAAAATGTATCACCCTTGACCATTGGAAACAAAAAGATGAAACACAGAGAGATCAATACATGAGACAAAACGTTAAAACCTTTCTCATAACAAAGAAATGAATTGATTCTGTCCCGACTTCAGATGGTGACTGGATCCTGGGAATTTATTTTAGCAGAGCCATCAAAGAGGCAATCTCCATCTTCATCGTCCCCACGAGTATCCATCTCTGTTTGATAAACAAAGAAAGGAATTGGTAAGAAAATAAAAAGAAATCAACTTTGGTTAAACACATAATTGTTAAACTTTAGAGAGACTCGCTGTCACGGAGTAGGTTTCCCATGCGCAGGAGGATATCATATGAAAAACAGAGGAAGTCACGGATATTTGGTTTGTTAATTTTCCTCCCACTCGAGACAATGTTTCTCAGAGTATAAAATTTTGGATATGAAACAGAGAGTACAGAAAACTAACTTCCAGATTCAAAACCTTAATTTGAATTTAGGTAAAAAGAAATAGTAAGCTGAATCGATCTCCATATGGTTGCTCTTCATGTTCACTGGTCAGGATTTTCAGGTTAAGGTTAGGGAGACAACGACAGCTTTTTTCTTCAAAAAAAAGGGCGAAAACGACGACAGCTTTGTGAAGAATCTTCTTTAACCAATACGTTTCATTTAATTATTAGGATAAAGTGTGTTAAAATGATTAAAACGGCTGCCTCTCTCATGGCAGTGGCATAAATTGGTAACTATTGTGGAAACTTTAAGACTATTGAAACTTTAGGACTATTTTTTTGTACTTCAGCTTTAATAGATTAGATGAAAATGATGAGTAGGTTAATGTAAATCCGATGAGAGTTTTGTCTATCCAGCCCATCTAAACTATTAAGGCTGAAGTACAAATTGAACTTAGCCCTAATAGTTGCTCAAATATTACATCACAATGCCACTGTACTAAACCTGCAGCCAAACACTTAAAAAATCGTTGAATCAATTCATTTTAGGGCTTCCAATTTATTTATGGGCCATATAACTCCTAATTACTTATTTATCTACACCGAAATCAGCTAAAACGAAATTATTATAAACTAATGTTCACATACTTCTCCATATACAAGAATGATCATTATATTTAATGATCCTAATAAATACAAAAAATATTTCCTTTCAATAACGAAATGCTAATTTATGTGATTATAATCAATTCTCTTTCAAAAACCTTACCATATACAGACATTTTTAATTCATTGATCGCATAATTTATGACATTCCTTTAAAACTTGGTTGACAAGCTATAATTATTTAATTCCTTACTATATCAACAAAGAATATTCCCAAAACATTCCTAAAATTATTCCTACTTATCGTTGCTTTAAACATTTATATACGAAAAAGATTTTCAATAAATCTTGGCTAACAAGAATTACATATCCCTAAATATCGAAACTTCTATATTTCGAAATACCTTCCAAAACAACTCCTAGATTTTCGAGAATAATATAAAAAATATACCCACAAGATTTTTTCCTAATTATAAGCAATCACATTATTACTAATTAACCTAATCATCGCCTCCTGTTTTCATCGCAACTATATAAATGTATTCATCTATTCTGAAAATCATATCAAAAAAAACCAAAAAATTCAACATGTCTATCATTACCACATTTGTTCCTCTCACAAAACTCAGGCCATTCAAAGGCAACTGGCGAGTTCAAGTGAAATGTCTAAATTCATGGAAGGCAACCACACCTTATGCAGGTGATACTTTTGAGATGGTCTTAGCAGATCAATGGGTAAGTTTTGGAACACTACTTTTCTTTCATTCTATTACTAAAGCCATAACTCTATCTAATATGTCTCTGTATTTTTTTTAGGGTAACAAGATCCATGCTACTTCCAAACGTGCTCTCATGCACCGAATTCAACGTGTACTACCTATAGATTCATGGGCGGTTATTGAGAACGTTTCTGTCAGTGCTGCTGGTGGTCAATATCGAACTACCAACTACAAATACAAGTTGGTTATAGCAGAAGATGCTGTGCTATCAAAATCAGATTTAGTTGATGATAGACTTTTCCTATCTCTTGCTAATTATGAAGAAATTGAAAGATCTGACATTAAGAAGCAAGCTTTCCTCATAGGTAATTTCATTTTCAGTTATATTCATATTTTTAAATTTGAAAAGGCAAAACCTATATTTGTTTTTTTGCTCCTAGATGTCCTAGGAAGAATTCATGATCTCGGTGATGTACAAACCGTTCAAGTCCATGGCGAAGACAGGAAGAGGGTTCAGTTTCGCATTGTTGACGAAGAGTTTGTTTTCACAAATTATTAATTTCGTTAGCTTTCATACGTGATTCTGGTTGGTTTGTTTAATAGTTTATATGCTTTTACATTGACAGAGGAAACAATCTTGCATGCTGTCTTTGGGGATCATATGCCGAGCAACTTGAACCATTTTCTGGTGCTGGCAAAGATGAAACAATTATTTGTTTGATCAGGTTTGGAAAAATCAAGGAATTCAGAGGTATTTGTTTTCACTCTTTTAACATTACTTGATTTATTAAACTTTATTTCAAATTCAAATCCTATGTTTATTGATTAATAGGGGAGGTGCAAATCACTAATGCTTTTGATGCTTCACGGCTGTTCCTCAATCCAATGATCCCTGAAGTTACTAATTTAACTGAAAGGTTTTATTGTGTTATGATTTATACACTCTTCCTATCTTATATTTCTATTTTTAAAATGTTATTGATTTTTTTTCCTATCTTAATCTTTTTTAAGGCTGACAAATGACGATCTCTCTGTTTCTCTGGTTGAAAAATCGACTGGAAAGAAAGATGGTAAAAGAATTTTATATAACTGGAATGAGGCTGAGATCAAAACAATTTCAGAAATTCTTGAGGGCAATCAGGTACATTAGACGTTTTCCATCTACAAAGTATTTTCTATATGGTAAACTACAAATCCTTTTTAATTTTGATTACTGTTTAGATGGATATTTGCAAGATCATATGTACTATTGAAGCAATAGACACTGATTGGTCTTGGTTCTACTTTGGTTGTAACCGCCACCAAAAACGTGTCAATAAGATTCCCAAAGTTGATTATGCAAGGATGACAAAAAAGGATAAGCCTTTGTTTCGTTGTGAACATTGTCGTTGTAATATCAATAATGTGGCGCCCAAGTAAGTCTTCCTATGTACTAAAAGTAATTTTTGAGAGGAATTTTTTTTTTTCTACAAGTATTATTAACTCTATATGGATTTTGGCTTTAGATTCAAGCTACATTTGGTTGTCAAAGATGACTCTGCAACATGTAATGTGATGTTACTGGGCTCTGTTGGTAAATCCATTGTTGGTGTGGATGCTGAAGAATTATGGGATGGTTCTTATGAAGAGGTATATGTTTTATAAAAAATTTTGTTTTTCACTTACTACGAATCTAAATTATGACATATATTAAATACCATTTATTTCAAATTTTTATCAGATTGAAGATCCAGATATTCTACCCGAACCTGTTATTGGTTTGATCGGAAAGTCTTTTTGTTTTGGGATATCCATAACATCTGACAATGTGACAAATGGATCAGAAACTTTTGTTGTTTTAGAGGTTTGTTCTGGAGATAAAGTTCTTACTATCGACACTGATTCTCAATCACATTCTGATATGGTCACAACTTCTTCTACCATGTCATCTGGATCTGTAAGTTAATTTTATGTTTTAATTTTATGCCTAACCGTGGTTATCATTGTGTGCCATTTTATAGTGTCTAATAATACTCATTTTAAATGGAATTAGGTCATGATGTTGGATCAAATTTCCTCTCCTGAGTGTCCAACTCCTATAACAAAGCGTAAGGAAGATGATTATGACCTACAAGACCTAACATCTACATCCAAAAAACAATGCACCAAGACAATCAAACAAGAGAAGACCAAGACTGATTAGGCTGAAGATCATTTCCGATCTAAAACTCCTTTCTCTTATGTTTCAAGTTTTGTTTTTTGTTTTGCTTTATTCCGTACTTTGAATTTGGGGTTTTTTTTATGTTTTTATGTTTAATTTTAATTTCTGGATACTTAATATCAAGCTTTGTTTTTATGTCAGTTGCATTAAACCTATTAAATCAAATATTAGATGCATCCTACATTTGGTGTCATCATTTACGAAAGCAAAATATTATGATTATACAGGGTAATTTAGAAAACGTTATTTTTATTATATGGGATAAATTTTTCGGCAGAATATCCCCTATCACATTATTCTCATTTACTAATTATTAATTAAACAAATCTAGCAAGTTTATCCAACAGCCTAACTAACCAGTCAACTTAAACAGTTCTAAAATAAAAGATGGTTAATAAATCGTTTTTGTAAAATATTGTATGAGTAAGAAGAAGAGTGAACCTGTATAAAAAGTAGAAATGGACGAATCTTCCTTCTTGGTCTCTCATCGATTTTGTGAGTCCATTATCTAATATGATTATTAGAAAGAAAGAGTTAATTGAGAAGTTGTTTTATTAACAAAGGCAATATTAATAGTTTAGATGCACTAAGAAGATTTCGACTACAAATGTTCTAGAGTGAACATTAATTTAGAAATATTTTCAAATATAATATTTCCTAATTTACCTTCCTAATTATAACTATCATCCTAAATTTAAGCAACGTATATATTGTAAATCTAATATTAGAACCCGAAAAATAGGAGATTACCTAAACAGATGCAACTTTCATCGTACCTTAACTCATTCTTCCCACAATTCTACCTTCTTTCTGCTCGAGTGGACTCTAATTTCTTCATACTCATTCTCCTGTGATGAATCGCAAGAGGGGAGAAGTTCAAATAGGATTTGACACTGCGAAAAAAAAGAGAAGAACACCATTCAGTGATATGCCTAACCTTGAAGAGAATCAGAGTTTTTGTAATCCCAAATCACTTGAGCCGATTCCATTAACTTCTATCTACTATAGACTCTTCCAAACTATTGACAATCACAAAGTTCCAAGCTACACTATTCCGCCATCTCAACAAATAAGCAAGCTTTCACCACAAACACCTTTAAATAAAAGAAGATGTATCCTTGGTAAGTTATTCATTTTCGTTGACCTATTCAGTAGATCAATCGTGAAGTCTAAAATTTATATTAAATATTTTTCATTTTATAATGCTTGCAAGGTCTCCAAAAAATGAAAGACCAGGTCGTTGACACCCCTTCGTTAAGCAGTTGCCTAACCTCATTATCAAGTAAGTTTGTTGTTTTTTTTTTTGATGTATTTTATCAAACCTGTTATGTTTTTTAACTCATATTGTTGGTAAAAAAAATTATAACAGAGGATCTACAGAAAAGGAGTTTCAAATCTATCAAAACTAAGGGAAGACATCAAAGCATAACTTCAAGTAATGTATTGAAAGACATTACGAATATAGCACATCTTAGGGGGAAAACATTAAGTTCAGATTCATCTACATTCAATGCATCAACTGAATCCATAGAAGAAGAAGATGGATTAGTCGGAACTGATTTGTTTGGAGGTACACAATCTTTAACCCGTAGCATATTTTTGTAATGCTGTTATCTACTATAACTTAATTTTGTATTTTTTTTTTTGGAAGGAATCATTGATACAGATAACCAGCAAGTCTTTGACTGTTCTTCTCTAGAGAATACTGATACAGAAACTGATGAATCTGATTTAGATGATCCTATGGATTTTGAAGCAGAGTTTGAGCCAAACAGAAAGGGTAATAAGGTACATAATTCAGAACACAATGTTGCTGAAATAAATGCGCGAAAACCATCTCCAGATACCTTATTTGGTGAAAACGGTAATGATTATGATCTTAAATTTATTCCCCTTCACGTTTCCTTGCGATATGTTTTGTCTTATTTACAATATTAAATTGCAGACTATTTAGATGAAGGCGATCCAGACTACAAATGTTCTCATTGTGGTGCTATCATGTGGTATGGAGAACGGCTAAACAAACGGAGAAACGCAAAGAAGCCTATCTTTTCATTATGTTGTATGGAAGGACAAGTGCAATTGCCTATGTTGAAGGAACCACCGGCAGTTCTTAAAAATCTCTTGCTAGGAGATGATCCAAGAAGCAGACATTTTCAAAAACATATAAGACCCTACAACATGGTTTTTTCTTTCACTTCTCTTGGTGGAAAGGTAGAGAGGTCTTTGAAAAAAGGTAGAGGGCCTGATATGTTCCAGCTTCAGGGAGAAAATTACCATTTATTAGGTAATTTAACACCACCTGATGGAAGTGATCCAAAGTTTGGACAGCTATACATAGTTGATACAGAAAATGAACTTGAAAACAGAGCGAAATGTTTAAGGTATCCGATTTTTTTTTTTTTTTAAAACTATGTTGTCTAAGATTTTATTTCTAACGTGTGCTTTCTCAAATGTTTTACAGCTTGGGTAAACAACCACTTCAGGTGAAGAAAAAGGATCATCTGAGGAAAGATATTATTGAGACTTTGACGAAGATGTTGAATGAAGTCAATCCATATGTTCAAAAGTTTAGATCTGCAAGGGATCGCTTTAACACAGATCCGGAAAATTCTTTCCACATGAGGATTGTTAGTGAGAGGTTAAAGGATGGAAGGATTTATGACACACCGACAGCTTCAGAGGTTGCTGCACTGATTCCTGGAGATTTTAGTCTTGATATGAACAGAAGGGATATTGTTCTACAAAAAAAATCAGGAAAACTACTGAGAATAAACGAGATTCATGCTTCCTATCTTGCACTTCAGTATCCTCTTTTATTTACATATGGAGAAGATGGATTCAGGCTAGGTATTAAGAAAGGAGCAACAGAAAAGACGAAAAAACACAAGAAGCCTAATATCAGTATGAGGCAGTTCTTTGCTTTCCGCCTGCATGAGCGTAAGAATGAGTCTCATTGTCTCCTCCATTCTAGAAGACTATTTCAGCAGTTTGTGGTTGATGCCTTCACGACGATTGAGTCTAATCGCCTGCGATATTTGAAGTTAAACCAACCTTCTTTGCGATCAGATAGCTATGACTCCATTAAGGAGTCTGAGAGCGCAGGCAAAGTGGATATGAATGAACAAGGATCAGAGTTTACATTACCAGCTTCATTTGTGGGCAGTCCTAGATATATGAAGAACAATTACTTGGATGCTATGACGATATGTAAGCATTTTGGATTCCCTGATCTTTTCATCACATTCACATGTAACCCAAAATGGCCAGAGATAACACGATATGTTAAGGCAAGGAAGCTAAAGGCTGAAGACCGATCAGACATTATCTGTAGGATTTTCAAGATGAAACTTGATTCATTGATGGATACTCTCACGAAGAAAAATGTTTTGGGGGAGACACATTCGTGTAAGTTGAAGATTTATTGCAAAATGTGTTTTGATGTTATTCCATATGTTTGATTTTATATCATTGATGACTAATTTTTTTTTTTCAAACAGCTATGTACACGATTGAGTTCCAGAAACGTGGTTTACCACATGCTCACATTCTCCTATTCTTGAAGAAGATAAAGAAGCTTACAACAGACGATATTGACAAGATGATTTGTGCAGAGATTCCGAACAAAAAGGAAGAACCGGAACTTTATGAGGTCATTAAGGATATGATGATTCACGGTCCATGTGGACGAGCTAATACTAATTCTCCATGTATGGAGAATGGCCGTTGCTCGAAGTCATATCCTAAATCATTTTGTGAGCAGACCACTATTAATAAAGAAGGATTTCCGGTATACAGGAGGCGAGAACAGTCAGATAACTATGTTCTGAAGAATGGAGTGAGATGTGACAATAGATATGTCATTCCTTATAACAGGAAATTATCTTTACTTTACAGAGCTCATATCAACGTTGAGTGGTGCAACCAAGTTGGGTCTATAAAGTATTTATTCAAATACATTAACAAAGGACAGGATCGTTGCACAGTTGCTGTTGAACCCCCAGACCACATTGTTGCAAGTGAGTTAGGTGATGTCGAGATTACTAAGGAGAAGCTTGAGAAGAAAAGGAATGAACTTAAAGAATTCTTCGATTGCAGGTATAATCTGTGTATTTTCATTTTAATTTAATTGCTGTTTATCATGAAGTTAACCAACCTGCGATTTTGATTTTTTTTTTCCAGATACGTTTCAACATGTGAAGGAACATGGAGAGTATTTTCCTTTCCTATTCACTATCGATCTACTGCCGTCGAGAAGCTTAGTTTCCATCTCCCAGGAAAGCAAAATGTTACATTCAGAGGGAAAGATAAATTGATCAAAGTCGTCTCCAGGAAGCTCATTCAAAATACCATGTTCTTAGCTTGGTTTGAGTTGAACAAGATTGATGAATTTGCAAGAACATTGACCTATGCTCAGATCCCAAACTACTATATTTACGACAAGAAGTCAAAGAAGTTTAAACGGAGGAAACGGGGATTTGCTCTGGGGAGGATTAATTATGCTCCTAGGACTCAGGAAGATGCTTATTTCTTGCGTGTATTGTTGAACGTTGTCAGAGGACCTACCAGTTATGAGGATATTAAAACTTTTCAAGATGTTCTCTATCCGAGCTACCAAGAAGCCTGTTATGCACGTGGGTTATTAGATGATGATCAGGAGTACATTGATGACATAGTAAGAAGAAGTTTTGAAAGCACAGCAAGTGAGCTACGGAAAGTTTTTGTTATGATGCTTATGAGTAATACATTATCTAAGCCGGAGTCAGTATGGGAAAACACTTGGTTGTTTTTGACTGAAGACATAGAGCACTCCATGAGAAGGAATTTTAATAGACCAGGTATGTTTTTTCATAAAGTTTTACGAGTTACTGTTCAAATTTGATTAAAAATTTTAAGTTTGCAGAATTATAATTCCTTCTCTTATTTTCCTGCCTTTTTCATGTTCATCGTAGGTTTATTGCTGAGTGATGATGACAAAAAGATGTATGGTTTACTAGAGATTGAAAAACTCTTGAAACGAAGTGGAACCTCTCTCGCAAAATTTACCTCTATGCCTAAACTCCCAACGACACCTGCCCACGATTCTAACGTCTTGGTGCTAGACGAACGCAGCTACGAACGTTCTGCATTGTTAGAGACTCTTCAAAATGATCTTCCAAAGATGACTTGCGAACAAAGAAAGATATACGACGAGATTCTTTCAGCTGTTAATAAAGGAGATGGTGGAATGTTTTTTGTTAGTGGTTTTGGTGGAACAGGGAAGACTTTCCTATGGAAATTGCTTTCGGCTGCTATCAGATCTAGAGGAGATATTGTTCTAAACGTGGCTTCAAGCGGCATTGCATCACTATTGTTGCCAGGTGGTCGGACAGCTCATTCCAGATTCGGTATACCTCTAAATCCAGACGATTTTTCTTCATGTACTATGAAGCATGGAAGTGACCAAGCTAATTTAGTGAAAGCATCATCACTTATCATCTGGGATGAAGCGCCTATGATGAGCAAGCATTGTTTTGAGGCTTTGGATAGAAGCTGTTCGGATATTGTTGGGAAACACGACACACAACCATTCGGTGGAAAAGTTATTGTTTTTGGTGGTGATTTTAGGCAGGTTTTGCCTGTTATAAATGGTGGTGGTAGATCTGAAATAGTTATGGCCTCACTTAACTCATCCTATCTTTGGGAGCACTGCAGAGTGCTTAAACTCACCAAGAATATGAGATTGCTATCAGCAGGATTGTCACCAGTTGAGGTAAAGGATCTTAAAGAATTTTCAGAGTGGATATTAAAAGTTGGTGATGGTAAACTTTCAGAGCCTAATGATGGTGAGGCAGAGATAGAAATTCCCGATGAATTTTTGATTACAGACTGTAATGATCCTATAGAAGCAATCACCAGAGAGATTTATGGCACAGCAACTTCATTGCACGAAAAGAAAGAGGCCAAGTTTTTTCAAGAGAGAGCTATCCTATGTCCAACTAACGAGGATGTTCATACAGTTAATGAATATATGCTGGACAGGCTAGAGGGTATATTTCTTAATTTCTATTTTTTTATTTCCACTTCAAAATTATTGAATCTTACTTGGATTATATGTTTTCTATTTCAGGTGAGGAAAAAATTTATAACAGTGCTGATAGCATTGATCCCTCCGATACAAGTTCTGTCAACAATGAAGCTCTTAGTGCAGATTTTCTAAACACAATTAAGGTTCCAGGTTTACCAAACCATAGTCTTAGACTAAAGGTTGGTTGTCCTGTTATGGTTCTGAGAAATATAGGTCCTACTGATGGCTTAATGAATGGGACCAGACTGCAGATCACGCAACTAATGGATTTTATGGTTCAAGCTAGGATTATAACAGGAGAGAAAGTTGGCGAGATTGTAGATATTCCTAGACTGTTGATAACCCCCTCTGACACTAGATTGCCTTTTAAAATGAGGAGAAGGCAACTGCCTCTTGCTGTGGCTTTCGCAATAACGATCAACAAGAGTCAAGGGCAATCGCTAGGGAAAGTAGGTCTTTATCTACCAAGACCAGTCTTTTCACATGGTCAGCTATACGTGGCTGTTTCTAGAGTCACTTCGAAGAAAGGGTTGAAAATTTTGATTTTAGACGAAGATGGCAAACCTCAAAAGAAGACGAAGAATGTTGTTTTTAAAAATGTTTTCGACAACCTTTGACAAATGAAATTATAAGGTATGTATTCTTCTATGCGTTATTTTAAATGATGTCATTTCTATGTGTTTTGTTCTGTATCCAGGAAAGACTAAAACTTATAATTAATCTATTTTTTTTGTCTTACTAGGATTGAGACGGAGAGAAGTTCTCTGTGGTGGCAATTGCTTTTTGGTTCACTAAGTTTTTTATTGGATATGCAAACAACCTTTATTATTTTTTTCAAGAATTATTTCCTTACAAATTGTTACTTTTTGATTTCTAAGGGGATATCTCCAGTTTTTAGTCATTTAAAACGGTTAAGAAATAAACTTATATAGACAACCATTAACACATACCCTAATATATTGCTCAGCGGGAACTAAACAAAAAAGTCTAAGCATTTTCCAGGGTTCACTAATCTAATTACTTATTCTACGAAGTCCTACCTTTCTTTCACCTAAAGAATTAGTTAAAAGAGATAAAGAATTACTAACCGTAGGCATGTGTGTTCTCATGTAGACATTGTGTTTGATCTTCTTTACCATCTTCATTACTGGTACTCTATTATCCCCACCTCCAATATCATTCCACACACTTCTGTTTTGGTTGTTTTTTGTTCCCCCATATTTGAGCATCATAAAATGTACCTCACAATATCAAAATTAAAGAACATATTAACAAACTAATTATGTATTCACTTCGAAAAAAAAATATAGTAATGTGTAAATAATTGAGACGATACAAAATAAATCTAAACAAATCAAAACAGGATTACAAAAATTAAAAAGCAATTACGATATCAATAATCTACCAATATTCCTTTTATAAAAATTACTAACCACCTAAATACAATATATATCAATAAACAACCAAAGTTCCTACATCTTTTTTAATTTATGAATTAGTTTCAATAGGAAGGCGATTACTAACCGTGTAATATGACAAAAAGATGAAAGAATTGGTCTCTTCTTTTCCATCTTCATTACTCCTAATTCATTCTCTTTCAACATCTCTTTCCCTGGTCTTTTATATATGTCCCTGGTTTCACATGTCCCTCTGTTTCTACATAAAGACATGTTTATCTATATTAATAATACATCATTCAATATCAACACTTAAAATCTTTAAAAAAGGATTAAGTTATTAAAACTCAGAAAATATGGATAAAAAAAATATGCTATCTGTTTGCTATGAGATTCATACTATCACAGAGATGTCTATGGTTACAGGGTGGTGTTATTATAGATTATCAGAAACCATCCCTTTTTTTTTGAAAAGTTTCAAATAGCAGAATGGATTGGCTCTACGCTTAATAGATGTGATATAACTGAGATCATGGATCCAAACCTTTGCGGGGCTTATGAATCTAACTCTGCGTGGAGAGCTGTTGAGCTGGCAATGTAATTTTCTGATCCTTCTTCCTCAAAACGACAAAACCATGTCTCAGGTTGTGTGTGAAAACTCGATGATGAATACCAATGGAGGCCTAGAACCTCAACAAATGAGCATTGTCTTGGATACTTCGGTGGTTCCTGCAGCAATATATTTTTCATGTTGTCTACCTTTTGTACCAATATGAAATGAAAAAAAGCAATTAGTCATTTGTCTTTGACAAATTGACATACTTTCAGAGAGAATTACCTTTACTGAACGAGAGTCCACACCATAAAATATGTTTTGTACCAAAGCCTGGCTTGACATTGTTCTCGGTATAGTCAGCAAATTGTCTCCATTTCCATCCTCGAACTCTACTATCATCACCTGAACTACACAATTATTCCGAAATTCACATCAAACTCTTGAGCTTTGAATAAACTAAATAACAGTTTTATATATCTACCTGACGACCACAGAATCTTCGTCTTCACTGTATAACTTGACCCATTCGTAACTCTACAGCTTGTACGCATTCTTTACCCATTCGTCTTGAAGGATTTTTTTTTGATTTTCATTATACAGGTAACGTGCTCCACCAATGGATCTACCAATAAGAGAGAACAGTTTTTGAAGAAGAACCTTAGGTCGTATTAAACAAAATGAACAATCAGATTTTAGGGCCGGACAAATAATCGAAAGAAATAAGTAGATTTCGACAAACCTTCCTATGCGACGAACTTCAGTCCTGCAGTAGATCTGTGTTCTGTAATCGTTTTAGTGAAAATATCAAAGACGTTGAACAGAATTACGCCATAAGAACAGAGGTATAGATATCGCCGACGAACTCATCGGTGATGTCGTTGAAACCTATGTTTGATGAAAAGCCAAAAGTAAAGTTGTTGTTATCTGTTTTTTTCGCGGAAAAAAAAATTTATATGGGCTTCTATTTATTATTATTTGGTCCAATGTCATATGGGTTACTAAAATGAATGGGCTTCTATCTTTTGTTTCAATTTATATATATATATGGTTTCAATTTTTTTATTTTATTTTTTTGAGTACAAATTCCAAAAAAAAATTTGTACAACTACAGATATATTTTTATGTCTTTTTGACTTACTTTTTATTGATTTTGTACTTTCTCTCAACATAATTTATTTTTTAAACCTGTTTAAACAAAACAACATTTTTTTGTACCCTATTTATCAATAAAATAATTACAAAGCATTTTAGTTTTCCAAAATATAGTTTTATTAATATTATATTTAATATTAAATTTCTTATTAAATATATTATTAAACATGTAAACCTCCACAACATCCTCTAATATTATACACTTTATATTTTAATAACCAAGAAAACAAGTGAAATTTAAGTGATTAAAAATTTTAAATCTTAAAAAAAAAAAAAAAATGAACAAAATATCCAAATATCCAAACTCAAATAAAATATGAAACAACAGCATCAATGTTTTTAAAACCATAAAAAAAAATTAAAATTAATTAAACACCCGCGCGGGCGCGCGGGTCAAAACCTAGTAACAAATTATGTAGAAAAATCATACTATAAAAGATCATTTGCAAGCCCTTTTTCTATAAAAATGAATTGTCAAAGGACGAATACAATTATTATCGCCATGTACATTTATCCTGAAAGATGATGAAGTGCTGTATTATGGACTATCAAACTTGTGAGGCTAATAAAACCCAGCCACATTATGATATTCATATTATTAAATGATATGCTCAAGTACATATCAAGCTGGTAAACAATTCCAGTCTAAACTTCTTCATCGAACATTGTTGGCATTAATGATCTCACTAGGGGGGTTTTGATCTCGATTTTTCTAGACTTTTCTCTAATTTGGTTCTTTTCATACATACATGATACATGTATGATCAAGCGTAAATATCTTCAGTTCAAAAAAAAAAAGTTAACATTGTATCTAAGGTTTTGGTGGATCTCGAGATTTGTTTTCTTTCAGATTCCAAGTCAAACAATTTAACTACTGTTTGATTTGCCTCATGGTTTCCAAGATCTCAAAATTTGTCTACTTGCACTTTCCAAGTCAAACATCATAACTACTGCTTGATTTCCCTACGTGTGTTTTCACTTGAGTTTCAAATGACTATCGGGACCAAAAAGAGGAGTTTCATTGTAAGATTAAGATACATATTGTTTGGTTACAAAAAAAAGATACATATTGTAAATTTTTCACATATATTTCAAAAACATATTAAAATTTGATTATAAATATTTTTTTTTCTGAATAATAATTTTTCATAACTTTTAACCAATACAAATCCAATAAACATCATTAATTTTTTTGAAATTTACAAATTTTCATTAAATAATACATTAAAAAAGTAAAAATGCATTTTTGAAATAATTTTTTTTTCTTGAATATGAATCTTTCTGAAAGGGAGAAAGTAGTAAATATTACTGGTAATTTAGTAGCTAGTATTTCACCGTGTATTTAAATAATACTGTTCTCTTAAATACATTATTAATTATTATTAACATATACGTGCCTCGGATGTTTTATGCTTGTTGCACGGGTTGGACAGGCCCGGGTTCAGCGCAGAATGCAAACTGATAACCCCCCCCCCCCCCCCCCCCCCCCCCCCCGCCCCCACCCAAAAGATAGATCCGAACCCACAAGTAACTTTACGTGCATTTTGGTTATGAACGTACACATAATGCAAGCGTGAGAAAAGATTAGTGCTGATTCTTCCATTTGTGGAACCTTGTTCATAATAGTATATGGAGTAGTTATGAAAACAATGTTTACTTGGATACATGTTAATGTAACAGTTAAAAAAAAAATGTTAATGTAACAGTTCTATTTTGCTCCTATCCCTACCTGAATACGTGAACATCAAATCAAAAGTAGTTACCAAACACTTTGATCTCGATTAAATCAAACGCTGACACGTCTGTGCTGTTTTTATTTTTTTCTCTCAACAACAAATATGAAACAATGAAACTTTTATATCAAAGGGGAAACAGTCCTTATCATTTGCTCTCATCACTTGCTTTTGTCTAGTAACAACTGGAACAAAACATGTTTTTCTTATGATCATAAAAAAATTCGTAAATTAAAACAAAATTAAATAGAGAGCGTTGGGTGACGTTAGACTCTTCATTAACTCTTTTCAGCTACCCCTTCTTTGTTTGCCTTTATATCCTCCACCCTCCCTCTCTCTTCTTTCATATACTCATCTACATAAACCTTGTAACAAAAGTTAATAAAACAAGCGTACTTACATATTTTTAAAATTAAACTCTCTCCCCAGATGCCTCGAGAACAGATGCCAGAGTTCTCTAGCTCGGTGAAGCTCAAGTATGTGAAACTTGGCTTTCAATACTTGGTCGATCACTTCTTCAGTCTTCTTTTGATACCCATCATGGCAATCATCGCCATCGAGCTTCTTCGGATGGGTCCAGAAGAGATTCTTAACGTTTGGAAATCACTTCACTTTGACCTTGTTTATCTTCTATGTTCTTGTTTCTTTGTTATCTTTATCTCCACCGTTTACTTCATATCCAAGCCACGTACCGTCTACCTCGTTGATTACTGTTGTTACAAACCACCGGTCTCGTGCCGTGTCCCCTTCGCAACTTTCATGGAACATTCTCGTTTGATCCTCAACGACAAGCCTAAGAGCGTTGAGTTTCAAATGAGAATCCTTGAACGTTCTGGTCTCGGTGAAGAGACTTGTCTGCCTCCAGCTATTCATTACATTCCTCCAACACCAACTATGGACGAGGCTAGAAGCGAGGCTCAAATGGTTATCTTCACGGCTATGGATGATCTTTTCAAGAAAACCGATTTAATGCCTAAAGACATTGACATACTCATTGTGAACTGCTCTCTTTTCTCTCCAACACCGTCTCTCTCCGCTATGGTTATTAATAAGTATAAGCTTAGGAGCAATATTAAAAGCTTTAATCTCTCAGGGATGGGCTGCAGCGCGGGCCTTATTTCAGTCGATTTGGCCCGCGATCTGCTTCAGGTTCATCCCAATTCGAATGCAATCATTGTCAGCACCGAGATCATAACGCCTAATTACTATAAAGGGAACGAGAGAGCCATGCTGCTGCCCAATTGTCTCTTCCGCATGGGCTCCGCGGCAATACTTATGTCAAACCGTCTGTCTGACCGGTGGCGAGCCAAGTACAAGCTTAGCCACCTTGTCCGGACCCACCGTGGCGCTGATGACAAGTCTTACTACTGCGTCTATGAACAAGAAGATAAAGATGGGAACATTGGCATCAACTTGTCCAAAGATCTTATGGCCATCGCAGGTGAAGCCCTTAAGGCTAACATCACCACGATAGGTAATAACTATACATATCACGAAGAAAAACTATACATAACATTTAATAACAATATATATAAAGGGGTCGGTGGGCATTTAACTATTTTGGTTCTTGTTCCGTGTGAATTATTTGACCCGGTTCGGTTTTGAATAAACAAATTACGTATATCTTAAGTTTAAATAAAAAACTGTTTTTGGGCAAGTCCTATGAGAATTTGGATTATCGATTCAGTTGTATGAAACTTGGTTAGGTAATATATATAATTTAAATGGTTTAAAATTGTTTGTTTTCTTTTGTGCACCAAAATGGTTTGGTTTTGGTTGCAGAAATTAGTGTTCGGTTGTGTTTTATAAAAAGTTCGATTGAACTCTTCAATTTTTGGTTTGGATTTATTTCGGTTTTAAAAATATATGTTACTATCTAAGTATAACTAGATTTTGATTCGCGCTTATGATAAAAGTTTCACTTATAAGGTAATAAATATTTTGTTAATTTTAAATAATTTGTGTATTTAAATATTTTTCCATTTAAAACAGTACTTTTAAATTTGATCTGAATCAGCATCAGACGGTTAATCCGATAATTCAATTTAGATTTTTAAAATATCTATATTTTTAAAAAATCACTAAAACCCAAAACTAATCTGTTGAACCGATGAATGACAGATATGTAATCTAATTTGATTAAACTTTTATACTCATAATCTGCACATTTTAATCCAAATTTTAAAGTTTCATTGTTTGCAAACTCTTAATGAAATTATGAAATTTCTACAAAATTTTGATACAGAAACTGATAAATGTAATATAATTAAAAACTATAACTATGTCTTAATCACATTAATTTTTATATATCTTGTTAACAATTTGGTATATATCTTGTTAATAATTTGGTTTATATTATAATCGGTTTAAATTTGTTGTTAACAATTAGTGTTGAGCATTTTTCTTTAGATATTTAAAACATTTTTCATAATTATTTTTGTTATTACATTTACGGTACAATGTATAATATTATATATATATATTATGTAATGGAAATTATTAAATTATTATGTTACTTAAATATATTATATAACCATGTTTAGGTAATAAATAAAATAATCTGTAAATTTAATTGATTATTATTGACTGATTTTTTTGTAGTATTTAAATCTGTAAAAATAAGTTTTATTTATTTTTCGTTGTTTTATAAATTTTTTAAATTTTTAAAAAATTTTAATTTATCTAAATAATTTGAAAGAAATTTGTTAGAAATAATTAATAAGATAAGATTTAAAATTTGTATTGTTTGGACACAAGATTAATTATAGTTTTGTTTGGAAACATGGATTGTAATATAAAGAAAATAATATATTGTTTGGAAACATTGATAGTAGTATAAAGAAAAAAATATTAGTGATTTAATGTAAATTTAACTATATAGTATAAGATGTGTATTTAATTTAAAAACTTACAAAATAAATGTTAGGCCCAATGCAATGTTTTGTTTTAGTAAGATAGATTAAATGCATTGTTTGGTATAATATGTACGTCCTTCTGTGGAAAGTTCAGCTTATTCCATTAGGTTGCATTAAATTATGTTTCTTTTATAAGAATTTATTTTGCTTATTTCTTTCGGTTGCACTAAATCTCAAATGTTTTGGTTTGGTTTTCATTTACAGGTCCCCTGGTCCTACCGGCATCGGAGCAACTACTCTTCCTCTTGTCCTTAATCGGACGTAAAATATTCAACCCGAAATGGAAACCATACATACCAGATTTTAAGCTAGCCTTCGAACACTTTTGCATTCACGCAGGAGGTAGAGCCGTAATCGACGAGCTACAGAAGAATCTACAGCTAACAGGAGAACATGTGGAAGCCTCGAGAATGACATTACATCGTTTTGGTAACACATCATCTTCATCGTTGTGGTACGAGCTTAGCTACATCGAATCTAAAGGGAGAATGAGGAGAGGAGATAGAGTTTGGCAGATTGCGTTTGGGAGTGGTTTCAAGTGTAACTCTGCTGTGTGGAAGTGTAACCGTACGATTAAGACACCTAAGGATGGACCATGGTCTGATTGTATCGACCGATACCCTGTCTTTATCCCTGAAGTTGTCAAACTCTGAACCAAACCAAAACCTCTTCAAGTATGGTTTCGAATTGGGTCGGTTTAGCTTTGATTTACCTTTTGTGATTCGGTTTTCAAGGGGATTGTGAAATGGATGTCAGAGAGGAAGAAAAGCTAAATGTGTGTATTTATTTGCTCTGCATATACTTAATCCTCTACTTTTCCATTGGAGTACGTTTTTATTTCTTGTGCTGTAATTAAAACTTGTGCAGTATCAAATAAAAATGTTTCCTGCTATTTATTTATTCATAATCCAAAAATAATTTTTCTTGTTAGCATCGCTGCCGTCCATAATTAATTTGGTTTTAATATGGAATATAAGAGCATCCCAACGGGTTGGGGGGAGAAACGAATATCTACCTACAACTATATCATTCCATCTGTGTCGTAATGATCCATGTTTTAGAAAAAAAATTGTTTCTAAAAAATCTATATTTTATATTTTCAATGTATGTACTAATAGTAAATTATAAATTTAAAAAACATTAATTGTGTTTACTAAATTTTGATTGGTTAAAATTATAGAAATAACTAAACATATAAAATAATGCATTTATTGTCAAAAATTTTGCATTTTTTTTTAAATATGAAAACTCTATAACATACATCTTTTTGAAACGGATAGAGTATTAAACAATTGAATCAACGAGCACAATCTTCTGTTTCTACCTTAATTATACCGATCATCGACTAGAAGAAAATGATCTGAAACCTGCCCCTATTTTTTAGGGACGGATCTAGAAAATAACTTAATGTGGAGTACAATATATAAATTTATATTTTGTTAAATATAATTTAATAATTAAATTAAACTATATTTTACGACACTATTCACTAATTTTCTCAAGATAAATAAAATATATAATATTTTTTGCTATTTTGAATATTTATTTTCAATATAAAATTATATATACACATAAGTAATTCCATTATATTTTTTTTCTTTTTCATTTTTATTTTTGTCTTAATTATTGAAAATTAAAATTAATAAAATAATTGTTAAAGCTAAACTTTAATAGATTATGAGTTTTATTTTGAGAAATTAATATTTAAAATTGATTGAAATTTCAGTTGCTGACAAATTATAAATAGTTTATAGAGTCTTTATGAATCTGGTTTTTTCAGTTGCTGACAAAAAAAAGTTTCTATCATTTAAAAAAAATATTTTCGATAAAAATACTTTAACGTTTAGGCTTATGCATTATTATTTAGAGTTTAGTATTTAAGGGATGAGATTGAGTTTGTAAATTTTTATAAATAATTTAGTAAAGTTAGTTTAGTAATTTTTCATCACACATTTAAGGTTTATGAAATTATAAGTCTCTTAAAATTAAATTTAGAAAGTGATTTCAAGTTTTTGGTAAAATAAAATTTTCCCTCTATAAAAAGTAAACAAAGCAGTAATAAAAATAATAGTTTTACGTAGTAAAATCAAAAATAAAATATTTTATAGAATAGAAATTAAAAATGTAGAAAATTGTGAAATTATGAATCTTTTAAAAGTAAATTTAGAAAGTGATTTCAAGTTTGTGGTAAAATAAAAATTTCCCTCTATAAAAAATAAATAAAACAGTAATAAAAAGAGTAGTTTTAGGTAGTAAAATCAAAGAGAAAGTATTATATAGAATAGTAATTAAAAATGTAGAAAAATTGAAAAAAGAAACGCATCACATGGATTCGAACCTAGGGTAGGTGGGGCACGTTATAAACTTAGGACCATAATAGCAACAAAATTCTCTGTGTACTTGGTTTCGTAAGAAATATATAGCACGTAGTATGTGAAACATGACACACTCACTCCCTATGTGGATCCGCCCCTGCTATTCCCTAAGATTAAATTCCTCCTATGGAAAACTTCTCAGAATGCTTATTCTACTGGAGAAAATTTACAGAAAAGGGGCTTACTTATCAACACTCCATGTTCGCGTTATAGAGAGATTAAGTCTCTGGAACATATCCTCCTTCACTGCAACTTTGCAAAGGATGTTTGGAGCCATGATCTCTGGTCTTCTCCATTGATTATCAATGATGATGCTTCGTTTTCTGCAATTCTTCAGTTGTCTTATTCCTGGAAAAATCTCTCTCTTCTAGAGATCTGAGGTAATCCCTTTCCCTGAATTTGCTGAAATCTTTGGACCTCACGAAACAAGTTTGTCTTCAAAAATCAGCAATCACAATCCCTCGAGATTTTATCGCAAGCCATTCACTCTGCGAGAGAGTGGGAACAAGCCCAATCGTCATGTCCGCCAGCTGCCCCAAAATTTAAACCAACTAATCGACATCCGAGTCTCCCTGAGTCCATCGTGTTCTATAACACTGATGCTTCCTGGAAAACTAATTCGGCGGGACTAGCTTGGATCTTCTCAGATCAGTCAGAATCTGAAATCTCCCACAAAACCCATCTTTCTGGATTGCGTCCCTTCACCATGCATGGCCGAGGCTCTAGCTATACGGGAGCTCTCCTTCACGCCGCATCACTCAACTACACCAAAATCTTTCTTCGATCAGGCTCTCAAGTGTTCTTTCAAGCAATCAATCAGAGGAAATGGGCGATCGAGCTCTTCAGAATTTTGTCGGACATTGATTATTTAGCTTTTCTTCTGCATCGCCTTTTAATTTCATCTGATTTTTTATGTTTCTCGTTTGGGTAATGGACCAGTCGATAGGCTCGCTAATGCCCATCTACCTTTTGTTGTATCTTAAAAACATTTGGGCTTCCGAATCTTGTAATAAAAAGTATTCTGTTGGTACAAAAAAATAATTGAAAATAAGTGACAGATAAAATAAAAGTGTCTGGTGCCACAACTTTTTAGAACGTGTACTTAACCTCTACTGCTTACTTGTCTCTTTAATATTGGTTTCATTTTTATTTTCTAATTAAAATTTAATTACTTAATAAAATCACAATAAAATAATAATAATAATAATAATAATAATAATAATAATAATAATAATAATAATAATAATAATAATAATAATAATAATAATAATAATAATAATAATAATAATAATAATAATAATAATAATAATAATAATAAATGAGCCAAATACTCAAATTCAGATACCGACAAATGGTCATGCTCGAAAGGCTACTGGCTAGAGCTAGGAATTTAGGAAAAAAGTATAATTCTAATTTTTTTTACAGTGTCATGTTTTGACCAGTTGAGGCGATCTTTTAAAAACAAAGATCCCTCATGCCCGGATCTTTGTTTTTAAAAGATGTCACAAATTCTTTATCTTGTTCTACGCATATAACATACTTATATACTAGTATATTCTTCTGTACGAACGGAAGAAAGAAGGCAACACCATTATACAGATTACAGAGGAATAAATCTTGTCAATGTGTGAATATCAAGAACTTGCAATGGAAGTCATTTCTAACCAAGTAAATGTTATAATTACACAGCGAACCCACAGTTTGATTCCCTATTGACCACCAAAATTAAAAATATCGGCATCGTGGTGGTCCACAAAATAGCCGGTTGGTTTTGGTCGCAGACACTGTGGTTAGTTCTGTAATTTGAAATGTGGTTTGGAGAATCAATATTTCAATTAATATGAAAGCCCTTTAAAAAATATTTTGTTAAAGCAATTGGTAGATACCTTCTCATGGGTATTTAACAGATATTCCTTCTATTCTATAATCTATGATGTTTTGGATAAGAACATAGATATTAAGAAAATCATTTTTATTTTAAAATTATATCATTAAGATATTAAATTAAAAATATTTCAACCATTCATAAAATAGATTGGTTAAATTTAACATTAATAAGTTTAATATTCTTATATTTTGAAACACAAATTTTTTCTAAACATCAATTTTTTTTTTGATTGGCTAGGATGTAGTTGTAGAAATTTTACCATAGAATTTAATCTGTAGAAAATTTTGATATATTTGTATCTAATGCAGTTATAGAAATTAATAAAAAGTAAATAAAAAGAAATATATTCCTACGATAATATTATTTTTTTTTAAAAAGAAGGTTTTCACGGTCATTTTTTTACTTTAGTTTTAAAAACTACATAAAACATTATTGATAATTTATATGGTTGTCCATAGAAACTAAAGAAAAAATCAGGTGCTACTACCCAACCACTCACCTCAAAGGCATTATTTATTTTATAATTAAAATTTAAAATCATGTTCTACTAACTAACTCTGTTATTATTCATGACTAGGTTTGGGCATTCGGGGTCCCAATCGGGTTTCAGTTTTAATGGGTTTTGGTTTTTCCGGTTTATCAAAATTAGCCCCATTCGAATTATTTGAAAGTTTGGTTCGGACCAGTTCGGGTTCTATCGGGTTCGGGTTGGAGTTAGTAAATTAAATCTTCAAAGAACCGGTATAACCCAATGTACTTTCTGGTTTGGGTCCCAATCGGTTTGTCGGTTTTAAATATCTGATTTGTACCTACTTTATAACCAAAATAGAAGTAAAATCGGGTTTTATCTGGTTTCAAATACCTGATTTATACCTTTTTGTAACCAAACATAAGTAAAATCTATTTAAAAATAAGAAAGGAACATCAACTATAATCATTAAAAATCAAACGAAAAAAAATATATTTATTGATAAAAAGAAAACCAAATAAATGAAAGCATAAAACAAAAATCACGTTCTCATAAAATAAAAAAACATTGTTTAATGAAAACAAAAGCTATATCTAAATATTTTAAAATTCAAGAACCACCTATAACCATCAGTCTTCACGTAATAAATAAGTATTTTAGATGTTTAATATATCTTAATGTATTTTGAATAAATATTAGGAATTGAAATCATGTTTGGTACAAAATCTTTATGGGGTTTTGAATGTTTCAGATTCTATCAGATATCCATTTAGATCCGGGTTCTGTTTAGATAATACTCATAACCCGAAATACCATAAAACAATATCCATTTGGTATTTAATGTCAGTTCGGATCTGTTTGGATTCTTTTTTACCGGATCAGATTCGGTTCGGATTTTAAGGTTCGGTTTATTTTCCCAGCACTATTCATAACCATCATTAATCACATAATCAGCAAGGCCGCTTGTATAATTGAGTTTCGCGTTTGGTTCGTGATAAATTTAAAACCGGGTTGGGATAGGGTTGTGTGAATTTCAACACTTTACTTTATATATACACATCAAACAACAAAACTACAAAATATATATCAACACTCTATGATTTCCTAGATTTACGTGGAAAAAAAGGTTTAGTGATCTCTTATCTAATTTATTCAATACCTCCAACTTTTTTTTGTTCACAAAAAACTATTGACTCCAACATTTTAATTAAGTTCGTACAAATGCTGAAAACTAGAAACATCATTTTCCAAGTAAACGAATAAAGCCAGGCGTTGTACATGTTATCCATAGATTCTCTTATCTTCTCAACAAAAGGTTGATGCCTTTGTTTTTGAAATTTTCTGCATATTGATGTGGTCCAGCACAAACCATAGTTGATAGTTATCTTTACTTTTCTTTTAACCCAATGTTTTAGGAATATTTAATTTTGCACTTCTTTTTCCATTCTTCAGTTTTTGTTACTTTTTCCAATTTTTGTTTTCAGCTTACTTTTTCCAGTTTTCACGTACAATATATATTTATTATTACTTCAATTTTGTAAACATGGCTAGGGCTAAACATTTTATTCGTTAAATTTGATTATTCATTATTCGTTATTATTCGTTCCGAAAATTTCAGATATCTGTAACCTTTCGAAGCAAAGCAAATACTAAAATTCAATATCCGTTAAAATCGAAGCAAATCACAAATTCTGGAAACCGAATATCCGATCCGTCAATATATAAATCATGTATATTTTGATTATATTTAAAGTTTTAAATGTATAAAATTATATAATTATTATTCTAAAATATGTTTTGACAGATTCTATTCACACTATTACTTATATTAAAGTATTATATAAAAAGAAGAGAAAACATTTATGACAATTATAATTTTTTTATAAGTTTTGTGTTATTATAATTGTTTACTAAGTTTAAAAATTTACAAAATATATAGATTAACTACTTCTTTTAATTTTTATCTTTTATATCATGCAAAAAAATATTTTACAAAACAAATTTGTATTGAATTTTTAAGATTATTTGTATTAATTAAAACAAATGAGATATCCGTAAGTATTAGCAAATATCTACAAGTATTCGCAAATATCCGCAAATATCTATTTATTCTCTGGATATTCGTTTTTCCGAATATCGTATTTTCCCGAAGCAAAGCAAATTGGAAAATTAGTATCCGTAACATTCGAAGTAAATCACAAATACCTTCAAAAATCCGGACATCCGATCCGTGTTCAGGTCTAAACGCGGCTGCCTATATACAACCCCAACCTACGTAATCCGTTTACTATGCACATATACACACAACAAAATACCAACACTAGGTCGTCATCTCTTAAATTTGAAGATGAACATGTAGAAGAAACCGATATAGAATTACAGATATATCAACACCATAATTACAAGTCATACTGATTACTCTGGACTTTTTCAACACAACCAATCAAAACTTTTTCGATTTTCAAAAACTCACGAGACTAAGTCCATACTATCTAACTTTTTCATGAAAAAGAATGGATTATAATAAAATTTAAAATTAGCAATTTCCAAAAAAGAGGGATGATTAGGCAGCGAAAATGACAAGTGGACCATAAAAATATCCAATGACCAATTAAACACTATAAAGAGGATCATCTTGAAGAACTCGACCAATAAAAATCGAGATAAGACCTCTACATGGCCCTCATGGTCTCATAAACAACAAAAGTGCATCAAAATTTAACTTTAATCATACTACCAAAAAAGGTTCACATCGTGCGGGTCCTGTGGGACATGTACAAGACTACAACACCTCTAAACGTAACCTTTCCTTGCCTCATAAAACCAAAAGGTAGTCTCCCTTTTTATAGCCACTTCTCGATAACTGTAACATTTGAAGAGAGAAACATTCTTTTTGCAAGTGAGACTTGACAACTAGTTTTTACGAGTAAAGGTTTCTAGTTCTCGTTGATGGTAAATAGAGTTACAACATTATGAAAAGTTTAGCTAATGTGGTTGGAGGAAAGACGGCGAGGGCATGCGACAGCTGCGTGAAGAGGCGGGCGCGTTGGTATTGCGCAGCTGACGATGCTTTCCTTTGCCATTCTTGTGACGGTACTGTCCACTCAGCGAACCCTCTTGCCCGCAGGCACGAAAGGGTTCGCTTGAAATCGGCTAGCCCCGGACACGACTCCTCCTCACCACCTCTTCCACCCACATGGCATCAGGGCTTTACACGTAAAGCTCGGACACGACGCTGGGGCAAGAAGAGCCACACGATGGTTTTCCATGATCTTGTGCCGGAGATGAGCTCGGAGGATCAAAGCTTTGAGGTGGAAGAGCAGCTCATCTTTGAGGTGCCGGTGCTGAGCACAATGGGTGATGAGCAGCGCCTAAATGAACCTATGGAGTCAAAGATCGAGCTCCCTTTGATGTCCATGTGTTTCAAGAGCAGCGGAGAAGAAGATGATAACGCGGAAAGTTGTCTGAATGGTTTATTCCCGACCGACAAAGAACTGGCTCAGTTCTCAGCTGATGTGGAGATTCTTCTCGGTGGAGGGGCAGATACAGAATTTCATGCCATGGATGAGCTAGGGTTAGGTGAGATGCTCAAGATCGACAAAGAGGAGGTGGAGGAAGAAGAAGAAGTAGCGACAATAAAAGTGTGTGATCTTGATGACGCTGATGAGACTACACCATTTGAAATAAGCTTTGAATATGAATACTCACAAAGAACGACATTCGAAGAAGATGAGAAAGAAGATGTGGAGAAGAATATGATAGACCTGAGATCAGTGAGTGAGATGAGTGGTTCGATTAAGGAAGAAAATAGTGAGAAGATTCACATGCTTAGATTGGACTACGAGTCAGTGATTTCCACGTGGGGAGGTCAAGGAACACCATGGACTGCCCACGAGCCACCTCAAATAGACCTCAACATGCTCTGTTGCCCAACTGATTCCATGGTACGTATGCCACCCTTTGCATTGCTTTATCTATTATTCAATACATTCTTGTATACAGCTACAACAAGATAACTTATGGTAGAAACCTAGATTAATCCCAAAAGATGTGAAAAAGTCGTATTTTATTGCAAGTTTGTAGAATAGATCTTTTTTATGCTGGACCATCCCGGCTGTTACTAATAATGTCATAAAAGAAAAGTCATTTGTTCTAATCAACAAAACTTAATTTGGTCGCGAATAATTAGGTTGAAAGTGGAGGAGAGGATAGTCATCACAAGTACTTTCACGGCCTAGGGTTACACATGGGAGATGCTGGTAGTGGAGCAAGAGAAGCCAGAGTTTCAAGATACCGAGAGAAAAGAAGGACAAGGTTGTTCTCCAAGAAGATAAGATATGAGGTACGTAAATTGAATGCTGAGAAAAGGCCTCGAATGAAAGGAAGGTTCGTGAAGAGATCTTCAATTGCTGCTGCTCACTAAGAACTTCATTGATTAATTATAGATTTCACTCTGCGTCCTTCTTACTTCTTTGTTGTTTTATTTTACTGCAATGCTTGAAAATTTTGCACGTTTTGTGAGCCATGTATGTAGTACAGTATATTTTATATATATGGCACCAAAAAAAGGACTGGTTTTTATAATTAATAAACGTGAATTTCGATGGCCAGTAATCGCAATATAAATATATGTATTGTGCGCCGAGTTTCTCTCTCCTCTCCTAGAGAGAGGTTTCTCTCTTGAAATATCTGAATACCTATTGTCATAATTTTTTTTTTCCAGAGGATATAGTTTAATTAGAGAGAGAAGTAACTCTATTTTGTTTTGTTTATAATAGATTTAGTCACTAGATCGATTTGTTGTTCCGCTTTGTCAGATTAAAATCTTTGCTTTGAAGATTCTTTTTCACTTAGGTGATTTTGTTGTGTTTCAATCAATAAGCAGAGCAGTTCTTCGAGTTCTTACATTTATCTCTATTTTTGGTTGATTTTAATAAAATATCTGATTAATTTCGGAGTTATGTAGAGTTTCTTCTCTCGTTTTCATTTCGATGTTTATTGGTTATTGCTATTTGATTTCTGGATTTGTTTATTTTTCAGAAGACATAAGTTGTTAAAAAATGTACAAAATGTAACTTATATGGAATGGAATCCAAATAAAAAGATGAAACTTTTAACTTATTACAAGCCTTACAAAAAGGCGTAGCATCTTTCTTAACTATACGTCGTTATAAGATAATTAAATGTTAATTAAGAACATGTTTTTTATATAGTTCAAGTTCGAATCAAGTCTTACGAGGTGATGGAAATTGATTATCTATTCAACTCTTAGTTTTTATTAAATTCGGAGCCTTCAACTTTAAAATTAATCGATGGTAATTAGGTTGATTTTAATTTTTTTTTATTAGAGTTAGATTTCCAATGTAAGAATTTATATTCTCATACTCTCTTTCGAGAAATAATAGTTCATATAACCATTAATCTAGACAATATCCCAGTCTAAGATTCAGTTTGGTCAGATCGGTGGACCATTTGGACAAAGTGAGTTTATGAAAAACCAAGCCTCTTTTGATAGACTGGATTTATTTTGGTTTGGTTGAGCAAATTATCTTCTGACTCTGATACCATGTTAGGTTTAGACTTATCATTACTTTATTTAAAACAATTGGTGATAGATAGATTGACCATAATTAATAACTATCTTTTTATATATTAGTAAATTATTTTCCAACTACCGATGTGACTTCGTTCATTAACATTCTCCTTTGGGCTCGTGGCCCAACATCATGTTGTTCTAATAAATTTTATAGACTTTAAATTTAAAATTAATTAGTGGCAAGTGGATTAATTGACCATAATTTTTTACATATTATTTATGTCTCGGTTGAGCCCGAGATGTAGAAACTTATATTCTCACAATTTTTTACTTCTTCACATTCATATCGCATATATATTGACGCTAGAAAGATATGAATTACTAACTCATCAAATTGGTATTTCTATTTTTCTTAGAAACCAAAGGTTTCAATGATTTATAAAGAAATCATTTTGTTCTTTTTTGCATAGAGATTCTTCTATAACATAGCCAGAGCCGGCCGCTATACCCAACTGATCAAGCATTGAATTAACGGCCCCAACTGATCAAGCATTAAATTTAAAACCGGTTAGTTAATAATTGTTTTAGAGGTCAATTTACCAAAGGGTTAGCTGTGCCGAAAACATGAAACGAGTAATTTTATTTCTTTGTTTTAAATATATTTATGTTCAGTAAGTTAAGTCTTGGTTAACGTTAATATCAACATTTGTATGTTGAATATTAAAATGTTTAAAAATTATAGTGACTAATACTTTTTATCGCTTCTAATTTTATAAATTTCATGGACGATTCTGAACATAACTCTTCAAAATTAAATATTAACTCTTCAAATTTCTTTGAAATTTAAACAATTAAGACAATCATTTAGTTCAACTTTGATAAGTTCATTAAATCCTTAAAAAAAAAATTTGCGAATATTTATTTAATTTATCAAAATTAATTAGGAAATCAATAATGATTTTGTCTTTACCAATTATTATATGAGCTAGAATTCAGGTTGTCAATACAAATATAGCATTAAATATAATTAAGATGAAAAGTTATATAGATAACCTTAAAAATTCTATCAATTAGCAAATGATCATTTACCTTAGAAAATTCTACCAGACATGATCAAAGAACAAATAAACAAAGTCTGAATAAATAGCATTGAGAAATCAAAGAGATAAAGACAAGAGTTTGAGATCAATCTCTGAAGGAGTTCTGACTTGTCTCTCCAAAGCTATCTACAAAGTGTATCCTAAACAATGACATAAGAATAAATTATATACGTCTAAATCACGTATATGACTCCTTTGTAAATACTGAAGATTTTTGGGCCAAAGTTATAATTCTTGAAACTTAGTAAATCATGTCAGCTTGTAACTTGGGATGGGTGTCACTTAATTGGTAGTTTAGATGAAAAACCTTCTTCTATTTATTTATTTTATACTCCCTCTGTTCGTTAATACTTGACGTTCTAGTGTTTTTTGCTTGTGTCAATATATGTGACATTCACAGAACTCGATGCAAATATTGATATAAGATGACATCTTCTGCCCTCGAATTATTATTAACGGGACTCTTAGCATCTTTTGACCAAATAAATGATTTCAAGTAATTGAAAAGGTTAGGACAGAGAATGTATCATTTTCTTTAATTTTCGTGCAAAAATGTAGAGAGTCAGATAAAAAAAGAACGGAGGGAGTACAATTTTGTATATTTTTATTGTCAATGAATCTCCAATTTTCACTGGATTCACTTTTAAAGTATTATAATAATATATCATTCTATTGTGATATTGTTTGAACATTCTTAAGTTGAGTGTCTTACGTTACAAGTGGATCTCATAGCTTTTATATAATATGAACAAGGTTAAAGTGGCTCTTGCACTTTTAATATTGATTGCTCAAGCTGTTATGAATTTGCAACTTGTTTTACGTTGCAATTGAGAACAAGTAGTCAATTAAATATCAAAACTCATTAGAGACAACAATCAACTTTGGAATGGTCGGCATCACACTCCGAAGCGTTAGACAGGTCCACATTATTTACTCCATGTATCTTAGGATATGTACACATACTCTATAAAATATCATATTAAAACGGAAATGTTCGAAATTCTTCAATGGAGAAAATTCGAAGTCAATCCAATGAGACTTGAATATGATAAAGAAGGGACCGATTATGATATAGGTTAAAGTATCAGTTTAACTTTTTCTCAAGTTGATGAGATGAGATAAGATAAAGTGCTTGTGTTACGTGGCAGAATCTATGGTCTAACAATTTACGATAAGACTCGATGTCGACCAATAAATTCTTCTCAGTGATCTTAATTTCCTTATAAAAATGTTCGGTCATGATTCATACTCATGTGGCCAGATTCCCTATTATAAATTTATAGTCCCACTGGTATGTCGGTACTACAAACATTTTTATTATTAATTTGTAATCATATAGTTTAAGAGGTAACCAATTAAGTGAATCAATGCGGTCACGTGATGTTCATCTGGACATAACTTAAAGCCCCAAAATGATACTATTACTATAGTTTAATTGTTTTTCTCAACTGAGAAAGTTAGACTTTATATAGGGGTATCAAAATGAGCTATTAACTCATGAGCTATCTCAGCTCATTTCATTTTTTCATGAGTATGATCTCTATATTTTAGGTTCATTTAATAAATGAATTTATTGATCAAATTTTTAAAAAACCACGAATTTCATAAATGATCTTTAATGAACATGAGATAACTCATGAGCTTATTCATTTTCATACTTGTAGTTATATATATATATATATATATGGAAAAAGATAATTTTTATATTTATCATATTTATCTTTTAAAATTAAAATGTAAAATATACATAAACAATATAGGAATAATTTTTTTTTAAAGTTATCTATACTTTTTTCGAAGAAAGAAAAAAGAATCTATCCTGTTTAGAAATTATCAAAATCTTCTATATAAACTCATGTTAACTCTATCATCTCTCTCACAAACTTCATTAATTCCAAATTTGGACCATTGGTTTTGGCGTTTTGCTTTAGTTTAATTTATTTTAGGAGTTCTATTTTTTAATTTTTGTCATGAGTTGGTTTTTGTTTAGCATTTAATATTTATGTTTTGTATTTTTAATATTTAAATTTTAAATAATATTATAGAAGATATTTTATCACTTTTAATTTAAATTAATTTAATTATTATTATTTTGTGTTAGATCATGAGTTAAATGAGGTAACTCATGATCACGAGTTAGCTCATTTAACTCATAATCTAGATGATTTTAGTTCGAACTTACATATTGAAGTTCATATAATAAATGAGCTGAGCTGAGCTAACTCATAAAAAAGCTGAACTCACAATGAACTGAGCTGAACGAACTAACTCATTTTGACACCCCTAATTTTATATAGGTTAGATTATCTTCAATGCCGTTTCATTTTTCACTTTTTATTTTTTTTTCTCGAAGAAAAAATGTTTCAATAGTATTTCATTTATTGTTTCATTTTTAAATTTGAACTGCAAAAGTATTTTTCTAATTTAAAAACAATTTTTTTTTTTTTATTTAAGACAAAATTCTTAATTATAATTTGTTTTTTAACTTTAATTTGTTATAACTTTTGCTAAAATAAATGGTGTGTTAATGTTATCCAGTTATTTTAAAATATATTATTTTTAAAATCACAAAAACCATTTTTATAATTTTGGCTGATTATTTGTAACAGAAATCATAAAAACCATAACGTTCTTGGCCTGTTGAGACTTTTGGAATCCATAGAAGATTGTATTTTCTTTTTTTCTTCTTTTCTTCTATCAAAAGATATGATAAACTCGTCAAACTTCAATCTACGTATTCTCAACTTTTTGCTAGTATGACATCGCCACATCCAAAGGAAGAAGGGTTAAGGAACTTGATAAATTTATGTTTTATCGGGTTATGATGTGATACAGGGAAACATATGAGGACAGATGGCAGAAGAATAAGAGAAGAAAAGGTTGTTAAGAAGTTAGTTACGCGAGGACAGATGTCACTAGTTAATTGAACGATCAAAAGTCGTTGTATAAAACAGAGTCTGTTGTAACTTCACAAACTATTCAAAATCATCTGTAAACTTTTCTAAAGATCTAATAAAATTCTCTTGTGTTCTTGAGTTTGCTGCGTTTGAAGATCGTTCTTAACTCGTGATCTTCAACAGGTAGACTTCGATTCCTCGTTTTATGAACGTCGAATTGATCATAGAGTGAAACGTAGGTTTAACTCTATCAGTGGTATCAGAGCTTACTATCCTCGGAGCTATGGCGGAAACAAGATCTCAAGCTGTACAGAAGGGAGCAATGACGAAGAATATCGATGGGACGATCACGAATCGTTTTGATGCGATCGAAAAGGAGATGCGATTGCAGAGAGAAATGCAAAAGGAGAGAGACGATCGAAGAGATGAAGAGATGCGTCAGGTCTTCGCAACCTTGGAGAAGATGGTGAGCAACCAAACCTCTACGAGTGGAATGGCAGGTCATTACGATTACCAAGGCCGAGATGATAATCATGGTGATTTGAATCGATTGTCATCACGTCCACAACAATTCGGAGGAATGACTCACTTGACGAAGATCGATTTTTCCCGATTCGATGGTGTGAAGTACAAGGAATGGTTGGGAAAAGCAGAGCAGTTCTTTGCGATTGATAATACTCCTGAAGAGAAGAAGGTTGGAGTAGCTTCAATGCACTTTGATGGCGAAGCATCTACTTGGCATCTAGCTCTAATGCAAGAAGATGAAGAAGCAGAGGTGTTGAGCAGTTGGTGGAATTATAAGTGTCGACTTAAAGAACGGTTCGAGGAGATTATGGATGATCCTATGGCAGAGTTGAAAGAACTAAGGGAGACGGAGAGTATAACGGAATATCTCAAACTTCGTTTGAAGATGTCAGAGAAATACTTGATGAGTGCTTATTTGGCAGGTCTACGTCTTGATACGCAGATGCATATCAGGATGTTTCAACCACAGTCAACTCGACAATGCTTCATTTTGGGAAGATTGTACGAGAAAGCTCATCCAAAACGAGAAGGGAAGAGTAATTGGTCTGCTAATAAACCTGCAGCAACCAACTTTACACAGAGAGGGTTACTTTCAACACCAAAAGAAGAAGTAGTAAAGCCTAAAGAGACTGGTGGAAGGTTAAAACCTTTCCTATTACAAGCCGAGATGAGTGAGAGAATGGCTAAAGGGTTGTGCTACTACTGTGATGAAATGTTCACACCAGAACACTTTCAGAAGCATAAAAAAACGCAGTTGTATGCTATGGAGTGTGAAGAGGAAGAGGATGTATCTGATGAGGAAGAGTACACTGATGGCAAAGCAGAACATCGGTGCAGAGAAGTGGCTCAGATATCAATAAATGCTATTGCAGGCATCAGTGACTATACAACTATGAAGGTGAAAGTAGTACATGGTAAGAAGAACATATATGTGTTGATTGACTCTCGGTCTACACATAACTTCATGGATACCAAGTTAGCTAAAGCTTTGGGCTGCAAAGTCAAAGAAGCAGGACGAGCTAAAGTTGCAGTAGCTGATGGTACAAAAATTGGAGTATGTGGAAAGGTTGATAAGTTCAAATGGAGCTTCCGTGGTCATCAGTTTGAGGCTGACTTCATGGTGATACCTTTGGGGGGTCACGATGTGGTTTTGGGAGTGCAATGGCTATCAAAACTGGGTCCTATAACATGGGATTTCCAGAAGTTGGAGATGGAGTTTAAGTGGTGTACTAAAAAGGTTTCTCTGCGAGGGATAACACCCAATTCAGTGAGAGAAATCAAAGCTAAACGTGTAGAAGCTCTGCAAGAAGAAGAAGATATTCAGCTTCATATGATTTATGCATATGAAGAGGAGGCAGAAGATCATATGGCATTGAATCTAACGCAGACTGAGCTGACAAATGGCGAGGGTTATCCACAAATGGAACATTTGCTTGATGAGTTCCGGGATATCTTTGATGAACCAAAATCTTTACCACCGTTCAGAAAAGATCACAATCATAAGATTGTACTCAAGGAAGGATCTAACCCTGTCAACCAGAGACCGTACAGATATGCACTGCAACAGAAAAATGAGATAGACAAGATGATTCAAGAACTGTTGCAAACAGGAACGGTTCAGCCAAGCTCAAGTCTGTATGCTTCTCCTGTGGTTTTGGTAAAAAAGAAAGACAATACTTGGAGATTGTGTGTTGACTACAGGAAGTTGAATGAGATGACAGAGAAAGACAAATTCCCTTTCCGTTGATAGAAGACATGATGGATGAATTGGGAGGTTCTTGTGTGTACTCTAAGATTGATCTGAGAGCAGGTTATCATCAAGTGAGAATGGAAGAAGATGATATCCACAAGAAAACATTCAGAACACAAAGTGGCCATTATGAGTACTTAGTAATGCCGTTCGGATTGACAAATGCACCTGCAACATTTCAAGGGCTCATGAACCATGTATTCGCAAAGTGTCTCAGAAAATTTGTTTTGATATTCTTTGATGACATTTTGATATACAGTTCATCGTTGGAGGAACACTTATATCACTTGGCGGAGGTGTTTAAACTGATGAGGGTGAACAAGTTGTTTGCAAAAAGGAGTAAGTGTGCTTTTGCGACAGATAGAGTGGAGTACTTGGGTCACTTTATTCAAGCAAGTGGCGTATCAACAGATCCTGCTAAGATCAAAGCAGTAAGAGAGTGGCCTATTCCAAAGAATTTGAAAGCTCTGCGAGGATTCCTTGGGTTGGCCGGTTACTATAGACGTTTCGTCTATAACTTTGGTCCCATTGCAAGACCACTCACTGTTCTTACAAAAAAGATACATTTGGGTGGAATGAGGAAGCACAAGAAGCGTTTTGAGGAGTTGAAGAAAACGTTGTGTAACGCTCCAGTGTTAGCATTACCACGCTTTGATAGGCAGTTCGTGGTGGAGACTGATGCATGTGGGGTAGGAATTGGAGCAGTCTTGATGCAAGATGGTCAACCGTTGGCTTATATCAGCAGACATCTTATGGGTAAACAACTACACCTATCTATATACGAGAAAGAGTTACTGGCTGTGGTGTACGATGTGAAAAAGTGGAGGCATTATTTGCTTCCAAACCACTTTATCATCAAGACGGATCAGAGAAGTTTGAAGTACTTACTGGAACAGAGGTTGAATACACCAGTCCAACAACAGTGGTTGCCGAAGCTGTTAGAGTTCGACTACGAAATCCAGTACCGCCAAGGGAAAGACAACGTAGCAGCTGACTCATTGTCAAGAGTGGAAGGATCAGAGATCTTACATATGGCAATGACAGTCTTAGAGTGCGATTTGTTACAAAAGATTCAAGAAGAATACTCTAAAGATGAAGTGTTACAGGAGATTATTGAAGGATTGAAGAGGGATCCAAAGTTCAAAAAACACTATTCTTGGACTTTGGACATTCTAAGGAGGAAGAGTAAGATTGTGGTACCTAAAAGTGTGGAGTAGAGGAATGCAATACTAGAATGGTTACACGGGTCTGGATAAGGGGGTCATTCAGGTCGTGATGTCACTATACAGAGAGTAAAAAGCTTGTTTTACTGGAAGGGGTTGGCAAAAGATATACAGAGTTACTTGAGGAGCTGCAATGTGTGTCAGAGTTGCAAGTATGATACAACTGCAAGTCCCGGGTTACTTCAGCCACTACCTATACCAGAGGCAGTATGGATTGATATCTCAATGGATTTTATTGACGGATTACCACTATCTTTTGGGAAGTCAGTGATACTTGTGGTGGTTGATAGGTTGAGTAAAGCTGCACATTTCATGGCTTTAGCACATTCTTATTCAGCGGCTTCAGTGGCTCAAACGTTCCTAGATAATGTTTACAAGCTTCATGGATTCCCAAGATCTATAGTGAGTGACAGAGATTCAATATTCTTGAGTGACTTCTGGCAAGAGCTTTTTAAGTTGCAGGGTTGCTCATTGAATATGTCTACTGCTTATCACCCACAGAGTGATGGTCAAACAGAGGTAGTGAACAGGTGCCTGGAGACGTATCTGAGGTGTATGACGAGTGACAAACCTTACATGTGGAGTAAATGGCTTCCTCTGGCTGAGTACTGGTACAACACCAATTATCACAGTGCCATCAACATCACTCCACATGAAGCAGTCTATGGTCAACCTCCACCAATTCACTTACCTTACTTAGCGGGTGAAACAAAAGTGCAAGTGGTGGCGAAATGTTTGGAAGAGCGTGAGAAAATGACTTTGATTCTGAAGTTTCACTTGCTAAGGGCTCAACACCGTATGAAGTAGATGGCTGATAAACACATAAGTGAGAGGAGTTTTGAGATTGGTGATTGGGTATTCTTGAAGCTACAACCGTATAGACAGCAATCGGTGGTGAACAGAACGTCGCAGAAGCTGTCACCGAAGTATTATGGACCGTACAAGATCTTGGATAAGTTTGGCGCAGTAGCATACAAGCTTCAGCTACCTACTACGTCACAGATTCATCCTGTATTCCATGTTTCTCAGCTGAAGAAGTTGGTAAGAGACGTCTCGACTACAACACAGTTACCTTCAGTGATCTATGAGACGTTGACGAAGACACCAGAGTTGATTTTAGAGAGGAAGATGGTTCAGAGAAAAGGACAAGCAGCTACAATGGTACTCGTGAAGTGGGCTAATCAGTTGGAAGAGGAAGCAACATGAGAGTTTCTGTTTGACTTGCAACAGAAGTATCCAGAGTTCTCTTGTTAAACCTTGTGGTCAAGGTTCTCTGGAAAGGAAGGTTGTGATACAGGGAAACGTATGAGGACAGATGGCAGAAGAATAAGAGAAGAAAAGGTTGTTAAGAAGTTAGTTACGCGAGGACATATGTCACTAGTTAATTGAACGATCAAAAGTCGTTAGAGTCGTTGTATAAAACAGAGTCTGTTGTAACTTCACAAACTATTCAAAATCATTTGTAGACTTTTCTAAAGATCTAATAAAATTCTCTTATGTTCTTGAGTTTACTGCGTTTGAAGATCGTTCTTAACTCGTGATCTTCAACAGGTAGACTTCGATTCCTCGTTTTATGAACATCGAATTGATCATAGAATGAAACGTAGGTTTAACTCTATCATGATGCTTGGTTCTCTTCATTATTTGGGCTATTCCATTATATGAGGTTTCTGAGATCTGTGGACCCTGGGAACTGATCGGATATCCGGGATTTCGAAGGTATTTATGATTTGCTTCATATGTTATGGATATTTAATTTTTAATTTGTTTTGCTTCGGAAAATACGGATATTCGGAAAAACGGATATCCAGAAAATAAATAGATATTTGCTGATATTTACGGATATCTCATCTCTTTTGGTTAATACAAATAATCTTAAAAATGCGATATGAATTGTTTTTGTAAAATATTTGTTTTGCATGGTATATAAGATAGAAAAATTAAAAGAAATAATGAATCTATATATTTTGTAAATTTTTTTAAGCTTAGTTAACAGTTATAATAACACAAAACTTAAAAAAAGTTTATAATTTTCATAAATGTTTTTCTTTATTTTATGTAATACTTTTATATAAGTAATAATGTTAACAGAATTTGTCGAATCATATGTTAAAATAATAATTATATAATTTTATTCATTTAAAACTTTAAATATAATCAAGATATACATGTATTTATATTGCCGGATCGGATCAGATATCCACTTCCCAAAATTTTAATACTTGTATTTTCTTCGATTTTAAAGAAATTAGTTTTTAGTATTTGCTTTATTTCGAAAATTTATGGATATTCAGAATTTTCGGATCGAATCGAAACGAATAACAAATCGAATCAAATTTAATGGATAAATGCCTAGCCCTATCAACCGTTATGGTTTTGTATTCTAATTATTATCATGTTTGAGTTCAAATCTTAGCCTTATCGTTTGTTAAACTTGTTTTGTTTTGCTTTCTATGTGTGGATTCTTGTTTTTGTAAATATTTTTCTTTCCACTGATTTTTATTTTCATGGTTCTAACAATCACCGTCTCTATAACTCCAAATGCTGTATATTACTTATTTAACTATTGGAGACGTTTTTAGACATCAGGTTATGGCACATAAATACGAAGACAAGAACTTGAACTTCGTTGAATTTTTTTATGAGAACTTCATTCAAATTCAGTTTTTTTTTCCAAATAAAAAACTTCATTCAAACTACATGGCTTAAAAATGATATGAGTATCTTTGGTATAATTAAAATATACGATTTTGACAAGACTTTAAGATAATATTTTTAAAATAATTTTGTAAATTCTTAATAGACTGAAAAGGTCTAAATTTAAAAACAAATATTTTCTTTTTTTCAGTAATATGTATTTTGCGGTTTCAAGGTTCAAATAACAATATTTATGGAGATGGTTAGTTGAGATGCAACTTTAAAATATACAATGTAAAGTTTAATTTGTACAAATTTTGTTGTAGATGCATCTACAGTAACTAGTAACTGTAAATATATTTATATAGCCATATAAATTTTTTTTTCATCTTGAGGTGTTTCAAAACTCTTTGCACCAGTAAAAATCTAATATTTGTTTAGTCGGAAGTCGTGTTTAGGAAATTTTTTTTTTCTAGATAAGTTTATATATTACTATAGAAAAAATGAGACTTTGAAGCTGATATAAATATAAGTTTAAGAGATTGTAAAGTCATTTCATTCACATAACAATATAAAAACCTTTTTTCCGTCACTGAACAATATAAAAATCTTAAACGGATATTTATCTCAATTCGTTTTGTTCTTTATTTTATTCGTGTTTGTCCATAACAAAATCTGATATAGTACAAAAATATTGTTTTAGTAAATAAGAGTTTTGCAGTTTTTTGTAGCTTTAAAAATTGACTGGTAATTTTGAAAACTGTAAATGATTACACCAAAAAAAAACTGTAAATGAAAACTAAAACAACAAAAAAATTATTACAGCCTAACCAATCACTTTTTATAGACACAGCGCTGTGACTTTTCTACAACTAATTATATACATAATTTTATTTCCTAAACCATATTATACTAAATTAATCAGTACATAATCCCTAATGGTTGACAAAAACAATATAATCCCTAATGTCGTTGAGCCGGTGTAGGTGCGGCCACCAGTTGGAGACTTTCTCGTTCCTCCCTGACCTGAGCGAGCTAGGTGTCTTTGGCTTAGGAGGTTGATTACCTTTTCCGCAGTAAGTGAATTAATTGCGTCGAGTTCGAGTTAGAGGTAAAATTTAATTGTTTTCATTGTTTCGTAGAATCTCTCTACTCAATTCTAAAGTTTCATTTCAATCAAAACCATACCGAACCTAAGTGAAAAGTTGGTTTTCGTAGGGCATGACTTCTATCTAATAATCCAGACCAAACGGGAAACATTAGTTGATCAAATTGGAATTAGATTATATGTAAACAATTAGACTACAGAGTTGACTTTAGTGAGGACATCTTACCATTATCGGAGGCATAATGTTTTGGAGTTTGGCAAGACTTACTCTTGAAACAAGCATGAATTACGCAACAAACAATTTAACAATACAATAAGGACAGCGTATATATATGCATAAACACCTTTTTATTTATAAAATCGGTAATCTCCCCATTGGGGTCGTTTTCCTTCTGGTTCGTTTTTAAAACAGACTAATTCTTTTTTTTTTTTTTTTAACAGACTAATTCTTAAATCTAGATAATTACTTTCAGATCAACCCCATATAAGGAAAACTTATTTAGAAGGTATTATAAATCCGATTATTTATTTTCTTAAAGAAGTGGACTATGAGGAATGAGTTAGATTCTTGAGGTTCCAAATATCATCGTCCCAAGCAACGTCGCTGAACAATAAACTGTAGTTTCTTCCAACAAACTCAACGTCCCAAAAAGGTAACCATACGTTGCTCCACGTCATCTCCTCGACTACTCCACTGCACCACAATTTCTCCTCCTCAGCCACTGCGGCTGCCACCGCAACCGCCATGGCTGCGGTAGCCAATGATGAGTCATTCTCCTCTTCCTTCATCTCCTCTCTCGGTCTCTTCATTTTGAAAAGTGTTAGTGGTGATGATGTGATTGGTGTGATCTTGTTAAAGAGTGAAGTCGTGAAGATATTTATAAGAAGAAAGAGGCAGAGGAAGTGGTTAATGCAACGATACATATGGGAGTTGGAGATAGAGAGAGACGTGAGTACCTTTTTTTTTTTTAAATGTTTTACCGACATTGGTTTTTCATGTATCTCAGTTGCCTAACATCACACTCATACATCTGTCGGCTTCCTTTTGCCCCACCTGTCCTACTTTTTTTTTTCCTTTTCTGAAGACTGCAGCGTTTAAAGTTAGAAGTTTTTTTTTAGATAAAAAAGTTAATTGCTCAAAAAAAAAAAGATTAAAAAATTTAAAAGTTTTTTAAAAATCTAAAGATTTACATGATCAAGTTACATGATCAGGTGAAAATGGTTAGTACTAGACTACTAGTCCGAGTTTTGGAAAGGTATAAATGTTTAAATAAACAAATAAGCTTATAACAATAAAATTTATGAATATATGACATGAATTTGATCCAACAACATAGTATAGGATTATTAGTTTGTAGGAAAAATAAATGGGTTATTCTTTTAGATTTGAAAATTTTGATTATTAAAATTTGGTTAGAACATTTAATTAAATTTTAAATAAAATGAAGAGAGAATAAACAAGGAAAAAAATCATAGTTAATCACACTTACTGCTTACAAAAAAACATATGTTAAAAAGAACAAATATTTTTTTTTGAAACTAAAAGAACAAATAACTTCCAACTTAAATATGTTAGAATTAAGCGCTTACAAAAGAAAATTAAAATTAATCAGTTCAGTATAATTTATAGTCGTACTAATACATTTAGTCGACATTTTAAAATTATAAAAAATGTGATGGCCAAGGTGTAAATAAAACTAGCGACTTCGAACAAGTCAGCGAAATAACTCAACTTGAAGCTCGTTTTGTTATTGATTTTATATGCTCTAGTTTTGTGTTTATTTTTAAAGAAAGAGCATGCTGCATGTTTGCTAGATTTATTTGTCTTCATTTATTTAAATTGAAAAGATAAAATATATAAAATATGACGTGGTGATGTTAAAGGATAATCGAAGCAATCGACTCTGATTAAACTAAAAAAATAATTAAATAAAATAAAAGGTTTTTTTTTTTTTTGAAAAAGTAAACAGAGAAGTGAAACCGAATTGAGTGAACAAAACGATTAAAATAAATAAAACTAAGCCAAAATCCAAACTAAACACGATAACATAAACAATATATATAGCCATAAAGTATAGTTATTTTATTTACTCAAAATATCAGTAAATTTACTACGTATTTCAACATGATTTTACTATGCATTCTATTTTGAGAATAATCATATTGAAATTCTGATAATTTCATATCCCGTAGATTTTTGTCCAGTTAACTGATTACAAATCCTCTATATATTAATAAAAAAACATTTAAAATTTTATAATTTGTAGTTTGTATTAAATAAAAATTGTTCTATTGAGTTATCACGTAATTGGAATATTAATTTTGTTTATTTGGCAATTTGACAATCAATTGAGAGTTTCGTTAGTCCAAAACTAAATTACTAGAGAATATTATATTATATAGTATGTTCATTATAGAACATTCATTTATCAAATTGAAATTTATTCTCTATTTTCTTCTTGATTACTAAATTGATTGGCAACCTTGTAGAATGGTAGAATTGTGTTTTTACGCGATTCCGCAAGTATTTTACCAATTAAGAAAAGTTGCGGAATAAAAAATGCGAAAACGCAAGTTTGCGTTTTTGCTGACAAAAATATAAAGAGAGTTTCCATTAAGTGGAAAAGTGAGTTTTAGTAGATTATGGTGGAAAATATTATAAATTCAACACTTCTATTTACTAAATTATATGTTAATACCATTTTAAAATTTTAAATAAATAGAAATATTTTTTATAATAAATAGTTATGTTAAAAATAAAGTTATATTATAATTTGTTTTATAATATTATCAAATGTCAATCTGTTATTAAACTATATTAAAAGATAAGTTAAATATTTATATAAGAGCTAAAGTAATTTTAATAATTTTAGGTATTTTCATATTATGTAATAGTTATTTTCATTATTAATATTTATTTTCTTATAAAAGGTGGATACATTTATTCCATTATTCCGCAAGTTTTAAATTTTTCTGCAGGTTAACTATTTTTTCCACGATTCCGCGATTAAGCGATGGTTACCAATCAGAGCAAAAGCCTTAACTTAAGTATGTATCTTTTTAATAATTTTAAATCTTAAACATTTTCTAAAACTCAGGCTAAAAGAAGAACGAAACGAGAATAAACTCAAAATAAAATATTTATATCGAACAGTAACCAAAATAAAAAAAAAACCAAAAAGAGGAAAATATTGATTATAGATGGGATTGTCACGTGTGAACGTAAATTTTTCATAACTATGATTAACTTTTAAATTGCTAAACTATGATATAAAACCGAACTGACATGGTTTCGTTGTAACCAAATAGTATGCCTGAAATTCTTCGGCCTAAACGTTAGGTTCTTATGCGATAAGTGATTTTTAATCCAAAACATTTTTAAAAATGAGATCAATTCATCAATAAACAAATTATGTAATCAATAAAAAAGTTTTTTAAAAAATGTTTAAGAACCAAAAATATTGATTCGACCAAAAATATAAATTTTATTTTTCATACAATATTTTTAAATAATTTTCGTATAAATTTGCTTGCACGTGTATTATCCTAGTACATAGTAAAAGTAGTAGTAATGCGAGATATAATTCACGACCACTGACTATACGTAAAGCATTCATACAAATTATCAGCTAATGCTATACAGAAAACTGTTTGTTGGTTTCTATACCTTTAAAGACATTAAATAAGAAATAAAGAACACAAGGTTCTAAATTATTATTTTTTTCTTTTTTGGTGTAAATGTTAAAGGTTTTAAATAGGGTTGGGCGTTCGGGTACTCATTCGGGTTTCGGTTCAGTTCATTCGGGTTTCGGGTTTTCGAGGTCAAAGATTTCAGCCCCATTCGGATATTTCTAAATTTCGGTTCGGATTCGGTTCGAATCTTTGCGGGTTTGGTTCGGGTTCGGATAACCCATTCAAAATGTTTTTAAATTTTCAAAATTCATTATATACTTTAAATTTTCAAAATCTATAAAAAAGATAATATATTACATATAAATTTTCATAATATATATGTCAAAATACCTTAATTTAACATATAAATTGGTTTTCTTTGAATATTTGGATAAAGAATCAATAGATATTTAACTATTTTTGGTATTTTCGGTATACTTTAGCTATTTTAAACATTTAATTTTGACTATATGCATTTATTTTTCGAGTATTTTGGAAAACTTAAAGGTATCTTATATATTTTTAATATTTTTAATATACATTATATATAAAAATAATGTATATATTTAAGTATATAAATTTTTTTCGGATACATTCGGGTACCCAAAATATTTCGATTCGGATCGAGTTCGGTTTCGGTTCTTTAAATACCAAAATTTTGAATCCATTCGAATATTTAATCAATTTCGGTTCGGATTTGGTGCTACTTTTTCGGATCGGGTTCGGTTCGGTTTTTCGGGTTCGGATTTTTTGCCCAGCCCTAGTTCTAAATGATTTAATAGAGCGATTGATATTATGGATTGTCTAAGAATTTTTAACTGTTGACAATAAGATAAATTACTAAGGAATAATGATTAAGAAATATCTTAAACTTAAAGCACGATGATAAATTTAATTTAGAATTATGTAGGGCTAACACCATTGTGTTATAAAGTCATCAGTACTAACATCTGTTGAATTTTAGCTTCTGAAACAGGTTTAATAAGTTCACAAATCGTAAAACAACATCGTATGTTTGGTTAAAGATATTTTGTTGATTTACAGCTCTTTCAAATCTACAATTCTTACATAATTTTAATTGAACACTTATGGTACTTTAAAACAATCATAAATAGAGAACCATAAGATGATGACAAAAAAAAAAAGAAAACAATAAGATAAAATTTTAATCTAACAAACATCCAATAGCAGCACATTATATGCCTACTTCTCACGCCATCTTATCTTGTAGCTGTTCATTTATATTTTTAAGCTAAATTTTAGTCGGTAAATAGTTTTTGGACAAGTTGACAAGAATAAATATGCACATTATGTGACATTTTTGAGCAAACAAGATTATCTGGTCTACGTCACGTAGCTGGATCTCCAATATAATACGTTACTGGGAACAACCTTTATTTATTAACGATTATTATCTTTTAGTCGACAACCCATATTTATTTTAGGGCTTTTTTGCTTAAAAAAAAGAAATTAAATTTTGGGAGAAAGAATAGAGAGAAATAGGAAAAGAAAGTAGGAAAAAGGATAAGTTTTGGGTAATTAATGAATTATAGTAGACGACAAAAAAATGAATTATAGATTTTTTTTGTTATTACTCCAAATTTCCCTTTACTTTATTGACCAATTTTTTTTCACCGCATATAGACATGCTTCTAGCATTCTTAATCTGGATTTTGGCCAACCAACTAGAGACCAGAATCTCATACCCTCGAGAAGATAGAAGACAACTTATATTTTAGTATACAACTAATATAATGAATTTGACAATTTCTGAGTTGATGTTTCAACATTCAACTGAATTTTAAAACACGTTTAAAAACGCAAAAAATATTATTTTAACAAAAATGTATGTTTAATTATTTTAAAATAATATAGAGTTGCAGATATACTGATTATCTATCTTAATCAATATATTATAGTTAATATTTTTTACTTGTTGTAACAATAGATGGTAATTAATTTGTTTTAGCTTAAGAACTCCATATGAAATATTTTTTTTTTCCATATGAAATATTATAAATTTGTATTTCGTTTATAAAATTAAAACTGAATTAATATAACAAAATACTATAAAAATTGTCTTAGTTTGTGGTTTTGAAATAATTACTTTGTAATTTATATTAAAATATAATAAATGGTAAAATATTTCATTTGTTAAAAAAAAAAAGTAAGTACGTTCTATTCTGGTTTAGTGTGTAACTAATTATTAATTTACTTTAATTGAAAGTCATACCAATAGTTGAAAATTAATAAACATCTTCTATAAACTACAAGGGAAAAATATAATTAGTTTCAAACAATGTTTATAGTTTAATAAGAAAAAATTGCAGTTACTTATTTCTAGAAAATACCCGCCCCCAATATTAGACGTGAGTGTTAAATAATGAAAATATATGTTGGAAAACAAACATTTTTCAGTCGCAAGTATCAACTGAAAGATTAAAAAAAGGATCAATTGAAAGACTTCTAAACGTTGGACAAATATATAAAATTTACTGGTTTCTGTCATGGAGTATGTGTCGACATCCGAATATGTCAACATAAAAAATTTCGTCAAAAAAAAAATATGTCAACATAAAAAATTAAAATATTAACATGCCGACTAAAAAAATTGCGTGTTCTGTTATGATTTGAAAAAAAAGGAAGATGTGTCTTTCTGGTAGGGTAATATTTAGTACTTACGTTTTCCGAGTGGAGTGTAACTACCCAAAATAGATTAAGAAGAAAAAAAATTTCTAAAAGCAAATTGATATGTGAAACAAAACGACAAAAATGTGTATGAGTATTTTAGAATTGGCCAATTAGGAAAAGGCCGAAGTGGCAACTGGCAAGTGGACCTTCTCTGCGTCTACCTTCATTTCCTTTCTCTCAGTCGCTATGAACGTTGCCACGTTCTTGTTCTGTACAAAGGTAGGTTGGTTCAAGGGAAAATGAGCATTTTATTCCATGGCTATTTTTTTTTTAAAATAAAATATTTATATATTAAGAACCCCAAATGGGTAGATCGGTACCGTGAGTTCCGGTTACCCGGAAAAACAGTATCAGCTAAGTTACACCATATTTTGACTAGATCTACAAACATGCATAAGCAAATAGGATAGAGGTAGTGGGAAAGAAGGCAAATGGAAGCAAAAGCTTCCCTCCGGTGAACACCGGGTGCTTTCCAGACGAGATCCCGAGCTAACGGAGCCAGAGGTGTCCAAGCTCAGCCCATCGCCATTCACCGTCAAGGATATAGCTCCCTCGAAGCTGCCCCGCGGCCACCGTCGCCAGCCTCCGAAGATGAACCAGCACCAAACCCTAACTACCGCCGCCGTTCAAGACCTTCGTCACCACAGGAGTCCAAGCCTCCACGTACTTCACTTCATTCACGGCAATGAGGAGAGGGACTCGAACCGGTGAGAAACAAATCGCAAGAGAACCGCCATCCCTTTTTGATAGATCCACCGACATCAAGAACCCTAGCATCAATCAGCGACAAGCTTCCCTCCCCGATGACTGACAAGCGTTTAACGGCAGTCTCCCCGCCGTCCTCAAAGCCGAGAGAACAAACCATCGAAACGACGAACCACCAGAAAGAAGAAACTTTCCTCGGGTCTTTCACTCCACAGACCTTCTGATTTTGCCAAGAGGGAGATGAAATACTACCAAGACACACGGGATCTGTATTCCATGGCTATTTGAATTCAGCATTTTTAATATCTAAGTATTTTTGCACAAAATTACTTTCGAACTAATTGTTGACTGCACAAACTTAGGTATGAAATAATCAACCGTTAAAGTTTAAACAGAAAACTAACGATTTCCGTCCAATTTTTTACGGTTGACTAATTCAAATACAATTTTGCGTATTTAACAATTATTTCGGAAATAATTATCGCAATCAGTACTTGAGTATTAAAAATATTGATTTCAAATAGTTTGAGAATAACAAATAATATTGTTATTATGAACTTTTAAACTAAAATATCAATCAACCTTTTAAAATTCAAGTTAAGAATTTTTTTTAAAATTGGATGAATATAGATTTTTATTTATTCCACGTTCAATGTCTCAGTGTTTACAAGCTTTTATTGTTATCTATATAAGTTTTTTATTACTGTAATTTTGTTGTAAAAGATTATACACATTATAAAAAATATGTATTGGTCATAATAAAAAACTGTATATATATCACTATGAAAACTTATATAGACCATAATAAAAAAAATTTATTATAATTTTGTAAGATCATTTATATATATTTTATTATGATTTATTTTTTTTTACATCTTTATAATATTTAGTTACGAAATCTAGATTTAAAATCCATTAAATTATTTTAGTTTTGCATTGATATATAAATTATAACGAGAATATATATATATATATATATATATATATATATATATATATATATATATATATATATATATATATATATATATATATATATATATATATATGCATCATATAGCTTATGTACAACATATTTATCTAAAACAAAGATCCAAAATGATCAGTCAGTGATCTTATAAATGTAAATTACAAGAATGTTATATTCAAATTTGGTAATATCAAATGTTATGTAGTATTATTACATAAAATAAATGTGTATAAGCTTTCACAATTTAAATATTTGTCTTCAAAATTAAGAAAATTAATGTAAAATCACTTATATATATTGTCATGGGTCTCTGCTTTAGAAAGTACAACATTGGCATCATTTCTAATTAGTTTTTAATTTTTCTTCACAATAAAAATATAGTGTTTTATTCTCCTATTATTTGAAATTGGCATTTGTAATACCCAAATATTGATTGCGTAAAAATTATTCTCGAACTTATTGTTAACTGCGCAAAATTGGGTTTTAAAAAGTCATCTGTTAGAAATTAGATGAAAATCTTTGGTTTTCCGTTTAAACTTTAAGGCTTGAAATTTCATGGCCAATTTTGCGCTGTCAGCAATTAGTTTTGGAATAATTTTGCGCAAGCAATACTCGAGTATTAAAAGTGCTGATTTCGAATAGTTGGGGAATAAAATATCTATTTTCCCGTTAGTTCAAAAATCTTTTAGTTATAAAAATAATAGGCTGGTAAAGTTTTAGGTTGGACTGTTTTGAAATTTCTTTCAATCTAGATTAGTTTTTTTTCGTCTGAAAATATTCATTCGTATAATAGCTGAATATTATGAAATTCCCGGAAATTAAAGTCTATAAAAAGATAATATAAGTCCACAGTAGAACACATTGAACCCACTACGGAGCAACTTACAAAAACGACCACAAATAAGAACCTATCACCCATAACTAAAACACATCGGGGTACGGTAAACTCGGCCTTCAATTATATTTTGGAAGCTACATTAAAATATAATTGAAGGCCAACAGTATCCATATACATGTCGATAGACGGATTCAACACTGTAATTGACACGGTGTATTGCATGCACTGGAAATATTAAGTCAAACCGATGCCGACTTAATATTTTATCCGTCATTTCGCCTATAAGCTTATCATCTCTAACTTTATCTAAACTTTTAAGCAAGGAAATCTCACTTTCAAGTTTTACAAAAAAAAAAAAAAATATATATATATATATATATATATATATATATATCATTTTCGTGCACCGCCTACGTAAAAGAATGTCACCAAAGAAAAAATTGAAATTAGAATTTAAAACTTGCGTATCGCTGACATAAAGAACGGTATCATTGTCATTCTGACAAAATAATTTCTCTCGATAGAATCAAATTTTCTGATTCTCTCTGAGAAGAACTCCGGCGAGAATAGTATTCCCGGCCGATGGGTTGACTTTCCACAGCCACCGTCAGTCCAGTTCTTATCATCGTGATTTCCTATTTTTCTTTACGGTTTGTAGTTTGGTTAAACGAGAGATATAGCTACACTCTGTTTTTGTTTTGACTCTGGGATGGGAGGCTTCTCCAGCTGCCACCGCCGGCTTTGGCTCCGGAGACAGGCTCTCTACGTTCTGGCCGCCGGCTTTGGTACTAGGTTACGTCGTTTGTGGGATGGTACATCCCGATTATGTAGCGGATTTACTTCAGGATGAGATCCCATCTGTGTGGTGAAGCTCTCCGGCGAAGGAAGCCAAGGGAGGAAGAAGGTGACTCCGGTGGCGCAGGATAAGATCTCGGAAAGTACCGATGACACTTTCCGACTGACAAGATGTCCGGTGTCGATATTAGGTGCGATGGTTTTGACTCCGGAGGGTTCCGGCGAAGCAGCAGTTTGTTTCCTTTTCTCCGCTGTCTACCTCGTGTGGTGGGTCGCGGCATGCTGGCGACCATGAGACGCATATCTCGGCAAACCGATGTGATGGCAACACATGGGCGTCCTTGTGTTTTTCTGGTCGCGTAGAAATTGGGATGTCCCGGGGTTGAAGACTGGGCTTTGGGCCCATTAGTTTACGGTTTTAAGCCCTGTGTTGGGCTTTGTTTGGTAATATATTTGGTTTCTGAGCTTACGACCCTTAATAATATTCTAGACGGAAAAAAGAACGGTATCATTGTCAAATTCAAAAAAAGAAAAAGGGTATCATTGTGAATACCTTTTACTTTTGGGTTTATTTGCCAAGTAGCCATATTCTGAACACAAATTAGGTAAAAACAATTAATTTTGACATTATATAGTATCTAACATTTATACCATAACTTACCCGGTTTTGTCCTTTATTTTTGCAGATACCAGGTTAAAAAATAGAAAAACATAACATGGCCAGTAGAAGGAGGAGTCATGCACGTATACTTTTACTGACCACATATATATGCACTGAGTGTTCTATTCTATACGGTGAAAATAGTATAGAAGTATAATTTTATCTACAATAGTTAAATACTAAACATATCCCGAACCCAATTCTTAGATATTAAGCATTATCTCAGTCTCATCCAATCTGTATATAAATTATATAACAAAATACCTATCTTTTTTAGTAACCATCAAATAGAGTGGAATTTGGTAAAATAGTATAGTAACATAATATATCGTCTCGCATAATAAAATATAAAAATACATATTGTTTTACATTCTATTCTATATGTATAAAATAGAACAAAATAGTACACCAAACCTAAATCTTAATCAGTAAACCCCAAATCTTAATCAGTAAACTCTAAACCCAAAAATCAAAATATATTTTTAAACAATATAGAACATTAAACCCTAAATCATAATCAGTAAATCCTAAACCTAAATACAAATCACTAATCCAAATATCAACTCTAAATCCAAATAAAATAAAACTGAATAAATAACATAGTACAACTCGTAAAATTATGAAATGTCTATGATTGCATGAAAGAAATTAATGTTGATTTCAACCATATCTCCTTACCTTATAAATACTAAACCCTAAGTTATTATCACTAAACTCTAATCCAAATGTACACCCTAATCCAAATGTAAACCCTAAACCCAAATATCAAAATATGTTTCACATATAAAACAAGTGTTCTATTCCATATCACCGAAAAAGTATAGTGACAAAGTATATCGTATAACAAAATATGAAAATTACATATTGTTTTACATTTCTATTTTTATATGCATCTAATAGAATAGAACACAATAACAAAATCTGTTCATTTTCTCCCACATGTGACAACAACTTACTTCAAAAACAGATATATACATTTTTTGGCGTTCTTGCGATGGTCGCTTTTGGAATCAGAGAATCTTTCCCTTTCCGTCCCGTCGCTGATTGGACTACAATAACATCTTCTCGCAATCAATTTCATGGAATGAAGCCTTTGCAACACACTTCGACAGAAACCTTTAAGAAGATGATGTGAATCTAATTATACCACGAGTCTTTAGAAAGTTCATAATAGGAATTTTTATTTTTTTCTTCAGGTGGCACCGGTTGTATTCAGGGTAGAATAACGATATTACATAAAATAAAATGTATGTATTGAAAAAGTAGGTCAATTGGCTACTCAATGAATTATGCTTTTTTTGTAGAGTCATCTCACCTAATTTCCCTTTACTTTTCTTCTTGATTTCATGTGAAAGCCATTAATTTTCTTTCATATTTTTACTCCTATACCTCACATTCTTTGCTTTTTTTTTCCTGCTGAGTTTATGCAAATATGTAATATCCATTAACGTTTCCATGCATTAATCCTGAAAGTCTGCTGAATTTCACATATATGTTAAAAGAAAATGATTTCATTTTCAATCTATCATCTCAAATCTCAATTGATTTGTAAATATACCAACGTTTAAAATGAATGGCCTATAAGGAATGGTACTAAACTTCAACGTGCCGTGGGATAAATCTACAACAGTTTGCTGAATGATTTGGAATCCCATCTGGTGGCCCATAAAATTCTAGAGCCCATAGACAAAAAAGCTGAACTTTTCATCTTGAAGTATCTTTAGAATGAACCATGCTTACACATTTCCCACTCGAATAAGTAAGACATGTTAGGGAATTATTGCCATCAAAATTAAACATGGTCTCAAGCGAATAAACATAGAATATTCCCGTAAAACTACACTAACTTAGAATTGTCAACAAAAGTTACATGAACCTATTAAGTTTTAAAAAAGGATTAACAAATGTTTACCAACAAGAAAATCAAAAATACAATTCTGATGTACCATATAATTTGTTGTAAGTATAACTAATCTGGATCAAAAGTATAACTAATATTGGTGTATTGATGACATTAACAAAGCGCAGAAGATGCTCAGTCTACATGTTCGTTTCTTGTTTTGCCCTCTCTTTCTTCCCATCATTTAAACTTGTACCCAACAAAAAGAAGTTTCTTGTCATCCATATGTATTTACACATTTACTCTTACCACTTATTGAAGTTACATGCTAGATACAAAATGAATGGATCTTGATTCTTTTACAATATCAATACTATTAAAAGAGAAAGAGTCCTAAAAAATATATTTTTAAAAGGTTGTTTGGACCATTTCAATAGAAACTTAATATTTATTTTAATCATTAAAAAGATATCAATATTAAATAAAACATAATATTTCCTAATATTTACTCCTACAATTTAGGTATCTAACAAATTAATTTTTAATCATTCAAATTAATTATAATTTTCCTGTTATTCGATTCAATTAATCACCAGTATAAATATACATATAACTTTCACGCCATATCTCATAGACACATATATATTGTTCGATAGTTACATGCATAATTATTTTTGGTCATATCATTAATTAATTTAACTATATTTTTTTTTGAAAATGTTAATTGAATCATATCACTCCACATTTCATGTGATATACTTCCTATCTAAATATTTTAAATTAATTTTTATAAAGAGTATTTATAATAAACAAAATTGATATTTAACAAAAATTTAAAAACTATTAAAAAATATAAATCTATACCATTAAATCAAAAAAAATCTACCAGATAAATCTTAAATTACACCAACTCAACAAAAATAACTTTTATAAAATACAAAAAAATATAATTGAGAAAGTATACATGTGCTTTCATGTCTTAGGGTCGAATATGGGTTGGTTCCTTTCGGTTTCGGATCCTTAGGTTCTAGACATTTAAAGCCAAACAAAACTTAGAAAAATATTCAAATACAAAAACATGCCCCTCCCCTCCAAAAAACTTAACCAAAATCTTATAGAGGAACAATAAAACAAATTTAAAATTTTACCTGAATACCAAAAATATATTTTTAAAGTTTGAAATTTTATCAAAAATTTAAAACTATACCTAAAACAAGTCCTAAACTATAAAAAGTATTTGAAATGCAGAAAACATATTTGAAATACTCGATACCTATTATACACAAAATATTTTAGGTATTTTAGGTACCCAGTTGGTCTCGAGTAGTACCCAGACTTGAACCGAAATCTGATACAGACTCAAACCGAGATCCGACCCAGACTCAAACCAAGACTCGCGGGTCCAAAAAAATAGTCAGTACCGTGGACCAGATTCGAATCAAATCTGTATTTTCAAATCAATTTGGTTTTGTTTCTTGGGTCCGGATAACAAATCTGTATTATCATATGACTCATTTAATATATATATAAAAATTTAAGATCACAAAGTGATTTTTTTCGAAATCATAATCACTTTTAAATATAATATTTATTATAAAGTTATGTTATGTTAGTTAATTTTTCTTACTTTAATTAAAAATATTTTTACAACATCATCTTTATACATAATATTTATGTTTTATATAATAAAGCTAGTTTTAAAAATATGGTATCAAATCTTAAAAATAACACTTCAAAACATAGTTTTCATTAATATTCGGTATTTTAACTAAAAATGCATTAAGTGCTTAGACATTACAATTTGAGCTATAAATAGATAAGAAGCATGCATAATCAAATTTATATTTACTGAGAATATATTATAATTTGAGCCATAAACAAAATAGAAATATTTATAATAATTATTTTAGATCTAAATTTTTATTCACTTCAGTAAATTTTATAGTTGTTTATGTAGTAAAATGTCATTCAAATACATTAACAATGGGAGAAAAGGTGGTACTTATTTTTTTTTTAACTTCCAAAAGTTTTGATCTCTAGAAAAGAAACATAAGCAAAGAAAAAAAAATATTATACATTAGTAGGTGCCTAAACGAATAAAAAGCCATACGAAGGGGGAAGAGTTTTGAAGATGTAATGGCTTCATAGTCTGTTAAGTGAAGCTCTTGCGGCTCATCTTGAGTATGTAGATGGAGAGGAAACAGCATCATCATGAATGATACCCACAAGCCAACTTGGACCTCCACGAGCTAGATAGGTTTGAAACCGCCCGTCCTTAGTAACACTAACATCAATCTCCTTGGCTACTCTATTTGAACAACAGACACAAATTCAACATAGCAGTGTTGGAAGCAGCTCAGTGCTTTCCGAGTACACACAACAGAATTGGAAAACCCATGAAAATAATGCGGGTTGTTCAGCGCTTCAAGTGCTTGAGCTGATGAAGTTTCAATGACAACTATGTTCCAGTGTAGAGTATGAACCGAGTTCTGAGAAAACCTGCTGGTGGAAGTAGAACCTGAGAGAGCGCCCACGTTTCTTTTGCCACATCACAAGTGAAAAGCACATGACAGATGCTTTCCTGTATCCAAGTTAATACCCCTCTATATGAGTCTTTCTTTAACTGCAAGTGCACCAGAAATAGCTTGCCACAGAAATCTCTAAGCTTCGGTGATGTTTGTGTTTTTTCAGAGATCTCTCCAAAAAAATTTCTCTAAAGGAGGAAGGGACTGAGTATCAGGAAATTGAAAGTCTTGAATGGAGTCGCGCAGTTTGTAATCACTCTTCGAGTCATATGACCCATTCCTTGAAAACCCCAGACCATAAAATCTGCACCGAACAAGTTGAACCGGGTATTAAGAACGATGTCTACGTATTCTTCTTCAAAGAGCTATCTGACTTGTATCACATTCCATCTTCTTGACACAGCTTCTATACCGCGGAGCTCTGGGATTCTTGTCAATGATCCAACAATCTGTCCACACTTTACGTCTGCACCATTCCCAATCTTTTGAACAAAACCTTTCTTGAGAAGCTCTCTTCCATGTTGAATGCTGCGTCAGGCGTATGACGGCCTTACGCCAATACCACTTTCCAGAAAGGAGGATCATGGGTAATACATGTGCCATAATATACGAGCCAAGAGGGATTCTGGATTTTTCCACACTCTCCAAGCTTGATTTGCAAGTAATGCTTGATTAAACTTGTCGATATCTCGAAAGCCTAAATCTCCCAACTCCTTGTCTTTTCATAGTTTCTCAAAATCTAGTTTACATTTATAGCATATATGTACTCTTGAAAAAAAATTGATATCTATTTTTACAAAATGAGTTTTTGCGATATCTCACGGGATATTTACCTAGTACAGAAAAGCAAGAATAGGATAAAATCAGATATTTTGAATTATCCACAATCGTTACTGAAAAATAGGGCAATTTGCTGAATATTCATAGTAGGTCCATTAATAAAGAATATAGCCATTGCACAGTATTGCTTATTGGATGGGACAATTATACACCCGTTTTTCCGTTTCGCTCCCTGGCCGCGCGTGACACATAAGATAAGTACATGCATTTTACGTATTCCATTCTATTTACCTTTTTATGTAGTACAGTTTAACTGAAAATATTTAAATACAAGTTTTGATCATCGGAGACGTGCACATTTCTCACAAGAGAGCTTCAATATTATGGATTTCAATATTGTTGACACGCGAAGGTCACAACAAGGTCTCCTGTCATCGTCTAATATAAGCAATGTAGGAAAAAAGCGGGGGAGAAGAAAATGTGTTTGGGTCGTTGTAGGTGATATATTCTATATACCGTTACATTATAGTCTAGTACACATCATATCTATTGGTTGCCCCATATACCCTAAACTCAAAACTTAAATCCAAATACTAAACCTTAAACCTAAATCCATATACCCTAAACCCAAATCCTAAACCCTAAACCCAAACCATATACTCTAAACACAAATCCTAAACTCAAACTTTAAACCCAAAATCTCAACTCTAAACCCATACCATAATTTGTTATATACTATTTACTAATATCATATAGTATATGCAAAGACAAACAAACAAACACAAATCCATATACCCTAAACCCAAATCCTAAACCTTAAACTCAAACCCTAAACCCAAACCCAAACCATATACCTTAAACCCAAACCGTAAACCCCAAACCCAAACCATATACCCTAAACCCAAACTCTAAACCCAAATCCTATAGCGTAAACTCTAAATCCAAATATCTATATATCCTAAACCCAAATCCTAAACCCTAAACCCAAACCCTAAACCCCAAACCCAAACCATATACCCTAAACCCAAACCCTAAACTCGAAACCCAAACCATATACCCTAAACCCAAACCCTATAGCGTAAACTTTAAATCCAAATATCTATATACCCTAAACCCAAATTTTAAACCCTAAACCCAAACCCTAATCTCCAAACCCAAACCATATACCCTAAACCCAAACCCTAATCTCCAAACCCAAACCATATACCATAAACCCAAACCCTAAACCCCAACCCCAAACCCAAACCATATACCCTAAACCCAAACCCTATAGCGTAAACTTTAAATCCAAATATTACTAAAAATGAAAATGTATGGGACCCATAAGCATTAGTTATCTAAACTGCGATTCCGCCAACATCTCATGCTGAAAATTTGAGAATTCTACTTTTACATTTTCAATCCACCTTAAATTGAAGTAGTTATTTATACTATACTATAGATAGTAAATAAATAGTATAGACTGAAACGGCAACTAGTTCTAAGGTTGAGAGAAAGAGAGAGAGAGAGCAACTAGTTCTAAGGTTGGATTTCATCTATTAAGTAACTATACTATACAAGATTCCAACATAGTATGGAATACTCGATACAACACATGAACGTGTTATACATAACTAACACATTATACTATACTATATAGATTAAATAGTATAGAGAACATGATACATAGAAACATCACAATGTAAATCGTTTATAGATTAAGAAAGAGTGACAGTGATGCCTCGCCGCGACAAAGGGGAAGGAGAGGAGGGGGGTGGGGAGAGAGGTAGGAGAGCCGCGAAGGAGAGGAGGGGGAGGGGGAAGGATTAGAAAACATTAAAAAAATGTTTCTATACTATGTTTATAAAATAGAATAGTAGAATGCAACATGTACTGTTTATCTTCTCCGATGCTTTTGCGTATTCTCCGTTTCGTAATCAACATGTATCGAAAAGTAAGAAAAGTGTAAAGCCAACCAAATATATGAAGAAAAGTAATCAAATGATCAATTGTTTCATCTTATGATTAATCAGTTGTTGTTCAATCTCACCGGAGCTAGCTTGATTTCTTTTGATAGAAAATTGGGATCCTTTGTAAAGTTTGTTGTCAAATCAAAGGCCTTATATCTGTGATAAGAAGAAAAAAAATAAAAAATAAGAAAAAGAAGAAGCGCGTGTGCAAAGTGAGAAAAGATGAGGACAGTTTTGTATATATTGTAGAAAATATATGGTATATCATAGCATATGCCTTATAATGGTTATATGGCTAATTTTTTTCCAGTAATGGTTATGTCCCCTAATTCCCCTACTGAAAAACCATATATATTCTCAGAAGTAGTAAAAATAGATATTTAAAAGTAAAATATATATCATTAGATTTCTTCCTTTTGTACAAATTTTTCTTTCTCATCTTCGTAGCAAGAAAATAAAAATAAAAATAAAATAAACCGAAAATGCCCTTTTCCAATCTCCATCTCTCTTTACACAAGAAGAAAACATGACTTTCCATATTATTTTCCCATTCTCCTCGACGACTCATTTTTAGCTTTAATACGTTACTTACAAAATGACCACAAATACTACAAACTTTAACCCATAAAACTGCTTTTACTCCGTTACCTATTTACACTCTTAAAAACAAAACAGACAAACTCCAAAAGATCGATCTCATGCTCTTACTTCCCTCAAAGATTTATATCCACACATCTCTCCATATCCTTAAACCCATTTATGTACGACGCACTAAACTGGATCCGTGAGTTAATTCAATAAGAGTATGTGGATTTTTCTTTTTGAGGTTGGTTTGGTTTCTAAGCCAAGGCAGGGATGCTGCAGTTTCTACGGTCCCTGTCAAGGCAATCAAACCCTTCGATCCTAACCGCTGGGCTGTTACCAAAATTGCCTCTAACACATCCTCCTCCTTTCCTCCCTGAGGAAGAAGGCGACGATGGAGGTTGGCCCAGCGGAGGAGCCGTGATCGGGGAAGAAGAGACCAGTTTGATCTCATCTCTGAAACGAGCATCCTGAGTTAATGGGTTAGCGACTCTGCTCGGTGGCGACCCACATAAAAACGGGGACGGCGAGTCTAACACCTGCGTATGACGAACTTGTTCCGAACCATAACCATCCTGAAATAATAAAAACACAATAATATCAGTTTGAATATTTTTTTAAAAAAGGGGTCTCTGATGACGCGTGAGTGAGGGAGTGATTGATTATTAAAATCATTCATGTGGCTAAAAGGTTTCAAGAAAAGAAAGCATATTAATATTTATATATATTTATATAAAAAAGGTCAGAAACTGGCCCCCACGTTTTGTGCTGTGAGGATTTAACACGAGACGTCTTATTCTAAAATCTTCTGGCTTTTATTTAAAAAGAAACTTTCGACAAGTCTCATACACAAGCAAGTTCACATGTTCCTTCTTTTAATCACGAATCGTACACGATTATTACTCTCTTTAATCCTTTTCATTCCTTTTCAGAAACTTAAAAATAATATAGAGAAACCGACTTTCTACTGATTTTGATTAAGATCTAAACCAAAACGTAACCGGTTTGATAACCGGTTTAAAAAAGAGAGAGATTAATACCTTGGTGAGGATGATATCTAAGATATCGTTCTCTGCCTTGGATTCAACTTGCTGGCTGAAGTAACATCGCAGAGAGCGAGAGGAATGATGTTCGTAGTTACGGAGACCAATACGACGTGGTTTTGGGCAAACTACAACACTCTGTTCTCCTCCTCCTCCCGCAGCGAGCGCGTTCGGCTGAATCGGCCACCGATGATTCATCGTTTCTTCTCCCGATCAAACAAAAAAAAACTAGACGACAATCAAAATTTGAATTAGTCGATTGTTTATGGTTGAATCTGAGATCTCAGATCTGACTAGAATCTTCGCTAAAACAGAATCGAAATGATTACAGAGATTTAGCTCCACTAATCAAAACGTAATTTACAGATCTATAGACGTAATCTACAGATCGAAACGGAAAGAGATTGGCCGATCTGAGAGAATCTACAGAGAACGAGAGAGGAGGTTACCTTAAGGTTTAACTGTACAGAGAGAGCCTATGGGGAGGGGATAAGAGCTAGAACATGGAGAGAAGAGAAAGAAATTAATAAAAGGGATGATGAGAGGCGTGAGAGAGTGTGTGGGGTAAGTGTTAGGCGAGCGAGACAAGGGAAGACGGGTCCATGAATCAGTCAGTCCCCTTGTTAATTTTATAGGGCCATTGCTACTACATCATTTCAATTTTTTATTTTTTTTCTCCAAATAAAATATTATATGATTTTCTGTGGTAAAAATATCTAACCCAAAAATATGAGATTGGGTCTTCGGCCGCATGATCCCTCCTCTCCTAGGTCTTGGATATGAGCCTAGTGGACATGAGCCATATGACTATATGATCTCCTTTAGTTAAACTTGGAAAATTAAAATACTGAAAAGAACAAAACTTGGAAATAATATTATTGTAATATATCTCCAGGGATTTTAGTTCCCGAGTATGGCTAGACTAGTGAGGTACGGTTTAGGATTTCCCTTTTTTTCATTTCCTTTCTCACACATTTGTTTACAATTTCTTTAATTTTGATTGGATGCAACTTGCAAATTGAAAACTAATTTATTAAGGGTGTCAAAATGCATAAAACAATCCATACCAAATCGTTTTAAATTTATATGAATTATGGATTAATTTATTCAATTTGGAAAATAGATTGGAATTCAGATCAATCCAAAACTTATTTAAGTTAATGAATTATATTTTTCATTCAAGAAAACATTTTAAAATATTTAGTTACTTTCATTTTTGTTTATAGTATAAATGTATATTTCGTTTTTCACTTAAGAAAGCCTTTTAAATATTTAATCAATTTCATAATTATTAAAATATAAATGTATATTTCATTTTTACTAAAATAAACTTTTAAAGTATCTAATTAATTTTGTAATTATATGAAACTCATTTATAATTTTGTATTAAATTTTTGATACTAATTCAACTTAATATATTTCAATTGAATCTTTCATATCTAAGTATCTAACAGTTAGGATTTGTTAATTTAGAATTTTGTACCACACTATTGAAAATATGTTATCAATATGAATGATCTGTCTGAAAATGTTATTTTGAAAGTGCATCCAGTTTCTATTATTAAATATAATGGCCGATTTAGTTTTAGTTTTCAATAATAGAAATATATGTCTGCTTTGTTTACAAAAAGATAATTAAGCTTATTTTTTATATAGGCCGTATTCATATATTATTCAGTGATGTAATTGTTTTGTTTCTTTTATCTTGTGCAATTTTGAATGTGCAATAGGTATTGTACCAATTTGTCATTAACATAAATAACAAATGAATGATTGAAAAATATGTTTCATGTGAATACTTTTGTTTTCAGTGTGGTTATTATCAAATGTATGATAGACGAAGAATTGCAAATTTGGTTCGGTTCCGGTTGAGATTTATGGATTCGGTTTATTTGCCCATCTTCAATTTTCCATTTTTATTAATTAATGACAGACATCCGTCCACATTAATTAGTTAATTCATTTTTAACATGAAAAATAATAAAACCTTTTCCGTATTAATTATTTTGCAATTTTTATTAATTAGTTATTTAAACATTAATAAGTTTACAAATTGATATGGTTATGTTCTATGATTTTTTAAATGATAAAAAGAAAATAAATTCTGAAATATATGAAAATAAAAACTATTGAAATATTATGGTAATAAAACTAATGAAGTAATTAGGATAAGTGAAAATGAAAGTAAATATGGTAATGAAACTAATGAGGGTTTTATTGTTTTGATGGAAAATACAATTTTGTTGTTTGGTGGGAATTTTTTTTGTTAGAAAATAATATTTTACGGTTTAACAGGAAATGAGATTTTGGGTTTTGGAGGAAACACACAATTTAAGGTTTAAGCGAGAAAACATATTTTTGGGGGCTTTTCCAGGAAAAATATAATTTAAAAGTTTTTGTGAGAAAACTAGATTTTACGGGTTTTATGGAAAATACGATTTTGCAGCTTTGGCGGAAAAACACGATTTTCGATTTTGGTGGAAAAAAATATAATTTTACGATCTTGCTGAAAGATACAATTTTTTTTGTTTATGGCGGGGAAACACAATTTTGTGTTTTTGACGAGAACCCCGATTTTTTTTTGTTTTAAAGGGAAACACGATTTTACTGTTTTAGCAGGAAAGTATGATTTTCCGTTTTGGTGGGAAAACCTGATATTGCGGTTTGACAAGAAATTTTGATTTTGTGAGTATGCCGATTTTGTGTTTTGCGGAAAAACTTAATTTTATGTTTTGGAAAAACACACAATTTTGTGATTTTTGAAAAACCCATGTTTTTTAGTGAGAAAACACACACCATTTTCTGGCTTTAGCGAGAAACACACTATTTTGCAGTTTTGATGTGAAACCCCGATTTTTCGATCCGTCGAGAAACACACAATTTTGTGATTTTGCAAGAAAAATGTATTTTTGCTGGTTTGACCGCGAAACATGATTTTTCATTTTGACAGAAAACTATTTTATGATTTTGGCAGAAGAATAAAATGTTGTGGTTTTTTTTTGGACAACACAAATTTTCAATTTTAGTGTTAAAACTTGATTTTGTGGTTTCGTGGGAAAAATGATTTTACAGTTTTTGTGGACAATATAATTTTATGATTTTAGTGGAAAGACATAAATTTTGGAATTTGGCGGAAAATTGTTTGTGGTTTTAATGAGAAAATATTATTTTATATTTTTGGCGAGAAAACATAATTTGACGGTTTTAGTTGAAAAAAATCAATTTTACGGTTTAGTTAGAAATATTTGATTTTATAGTTCATGCAAAAATGTGATTAATTTTGACTTATTAAAAACCAACATTAAATATTTACATATTTGAGAAATTATATATTGACAGTAAAATATAAGAAGCTCAGTTAATTTTAGTTTATTAAAATTAATTTAGTATACAAAAAGGAAACAAATAACAACTTGTTTTCGTAAAGTTAAATAATTTTTTTTGTTATCTTATTTTTGTTTATATATTTGATTTGGGTTTATGTTTGTTATAAAATTTTATTGGATTAAATATGGATAATTCATTATACAATTTCAGGAAAAATCATTTTTAATACAATCCAATATATTCGTTAACCCATTTGACCATTAATCAATTTATATTTAATTTTTATATCCGTTAAATATATAGTTTGGTTTGAATTGATCCATTAATTTTTAGGATCTGTTAACCCACTTCAGTTGATATCCATTAAAACGATGATGAAAATGATGAGAAAATTCAAGTAGTATAATAAGATATGAGTTACACAAAAAATTACAGAGGATTCAATTAAGCGAATTGAGATAAAGTAATCGGTTATTAATCTGATTTAAAGCGCTTAAAGTGATTGTGCGGTCGCTTAATTAAGTGTCGATTAGTTAAACCGAACTGATTAGGATCACCACGATTGATTTCCGTTTAGCGTTTTTACGGCCGCAAATGCGGCTATGCGGCTGCGTTCTTGAACACGGGCTACATCCATTCGCCTACGTGTCATAAACTACAGTAGTTCTTGGCAAATAATCAAAAAATATTATTAGTATGTGAATATGCTAAAATATGTAGTAGAATAATTAACAAATATTCACTTTTTGTCAACAATTAACAAATATTAACTTACTAAACTATAATTCCCACTTTCTTTATATTTCAAATCTATCACGTCTAAAAACAAAAGACAATTGGTGAAATAACAAAAGAAATGGTTAAATTTCTAAAGAAAGAGTAGACAAAGATAGGAAAAAAAGGAAAAATATGATAAATTAGACAAATAAGGATCTGATCAAAAAAGACAAATAAGGATGAAATAAATAGAAATGTGAAGTATTTGTAAAAAAATATTCACACTGATTATAAAAATCTATATATGGTAAATTTTATTTCTTTTCTGATGACATGTGGAAGGGGAAGTTTTCTGACACTTATAGATGATGCTTTAAATATATTTTAGTTCCTTTTTTTAAATTACTATGCTTTGGTACATCACGTTTTAATTATGCACTATCTAATCATTTTCACATTAGATATCATCATATGAAACAATCTATTTTACTGTCATTAAATAAAAAAATAAGTAAAATAATATAAATATATTTTGAATATATTTAATTTATTCACAACTAAAAATAACATAAACTTTTACTATTTCTTTTTTCTTACTATTTTATATTATTTTATTTAGAAATTATATATTTATTTTACTATTAACCGAACTGGAAAAAATAGAGAACAACATTGAATCTAAACCTAAAATCTCCACAATCACAAAGAAAAACAAAATGTCATAGTAATACTAAGTTAATAAAAGTTAAGAGTTGAAAGGAGATGAAGGACGAAAACAACCTTACCTTACTTTACTATATATTGTCTTGACCATAACAAGTAGAGGTCAGAAAATGGTAGAAAAATAACATTTGAGACAAAACAATTTCCCAAACCTAAATGAACGCGATCAAAAACCAACTCAAAGAACCAATAAAGCGGATCAGAGGAAGAATAATCACCGGTATACCAAAATCACCACGAAACAGGAAGACAAAGGTTTAAAACACCGAAAGCACAACCAAGAGCTAAGAGGTAAGAAAAACCTCACAAACTAAAAAAGCATAGACGAGACATCCATGCTAACGAAGAACCGCAAAACTCTGGAGAAGGTATCAAAGTTCCAATAGACCAACTCTGCACACATATACCAAGGAAAGCATAGGAAGAAGAGAAAAAACCTGAGGGAGAGAGAATGGAAGCCAACCAGCGAAAAGCAAGAACCAATCTTAGGACCAGAAGCAGCCTTCCAAGCCCACAGAACATACACGGAGGAAACCAATATCCAAATCTGGAATGGAAAACATGGCAATATGAAATCATAAAACCGTGGAGCCATCCTCGAGTTATGAAATAGACCATAGAAGTCAGATCACCAAAAACCATGAAAACCAAGACGAACATGGACTATCGACGGTAAACCAACGACGAAGAAGACAACATCAAATAAGACTAAAATTTAATCTAAGCCAAGAAGATGTAGTTCCTAACATCACCTGAAATCTAAATAAGAAGAGGAAAAGTCAATATTGACTGTTTTAGCCTACAAAATCATGAGAAACAACCGCACAACTGAAAACTCATAAATCTGATCAACAACAAATACCAGATAAAAATTAGAAGGATCCTACGCTACCCGAAACAATCCGATATTGCAATTTTCACAATTACGAAAACAAGATCATCCCACTACTCGGAATGAACCCTCTCTTAAATCTTAAATTAGACCACGCGATGCGAAAACAGTAAAAAGAAAACAGACAATAACACTTAAACTGAATTATAGAATAGAGAACAAGCAATTGATCTTCCAATAATCTGAGTTCAGTTCGATATCAATCGCCTCAACACCTAAAAGGCGCATTCCAGCCTCAGTTCATATCCGTCTTCTTCCAAACTCACTATGTTTTTATATATGAGAGATAAGATTAATTACATAAAAATCTCCTTTTAAATTCGGTTATAAATTGCAAAAGAATAAGCATGACTCGTATACAGCTATCACCCTTGCATGTTGCACGTAGGGGTGGGCGTTCGGGTACCTATTCGGATTCATTCGGGTCTATTCGGGTTTCGAGTTTTTGGGGTCAAAATATTCAAGCCCCATTCGGGTATTTATAAATTTTAATTCGGGTTCGGTTCGGATCCTTGCGGGTTTGGTTCGGATTCGGATAACCCATTTAAATTATTTTAACATTTTTAAAATTCATTATATGCTTTAAACTTCACAAAATATATGAACAAAATAATATATTACATATAATTTGAATAACTTGTGTTAAAATATCAAAAGTTAACATATAAATTGGTTTGATTTGAATATTTGGATAGAGAATCAATGAATATTTTAAATAATTTTTGGTGTTTTGAGTATATTTTAATTATTTAGACATGTACTTTTGACTATTTATATATATTTTCAAATATTCTAGACAATTTAAAAATATCATGTATATTTTGGATGATTTTTAATATACATTAAATCTAAAAATATTAGTATAATTATTTAGGATATATTCCGGTACCCGAAATATTTCGGTTCGGATCGGGTTCGGTTTCGGTTCTTTAAATACCAAAAATTTAAACTCGTTTGGATATTTAAATAATTTCGGTTCGGATTTGGTACTACTTTGGATTGGATTCGGTTCGGTTCTTTTGGTTCGATTTTTTTTCCCATCCCTAGTTGCACGCATGTACTTTTTCTAATCTTTTCTCAGTTTTGAAAAAATTCCGCGGCAACATAACATCTGGCCTTTTATTGTTATTGGTTAAGCCCAATAACAGAAGCGGCCTTTGTTCAGCTCTTTCTTGTTCAAATCCAATGGCCGGGGCCAATAATTACTTTGGGAACACAAGTAATGGGAAGCAGCCACAAATGTTCAGAGATGTCGGGAGCTCCTGGTTTGAACTGCTTATAAGGAATATTATTTTTTTTGTCATCTAAAAATTTATTCAAACTTATAAGGTTTCATACAAGCTAGCTTCTACAGCTAGCCTTAGTTAAACTCAAGAGAATTGAAGTTTTGCACTCGTGACCGGGCGTCTTTAGCAAGACCATCCGCACGGGGAACTGAACTGAAGTTTTGCACTCATGACATTCAATTTGAGCTTCTTAGAATTTTTTTTATGTATTCTACACACTGCGAAAGTTGATAACATTTATTTCCTTTTTGTTAATAGTAACAAAAAGTCCAAGAGACCAATTTGAGAAAAGAGTGTTAATATTAGATAAATTCAGTGGTAATATAGCTGAGAAGAGAGTATCATAATTTCAATTAAGGAAGGTAGGTGGGACGGGTATCCGGGTATATTAAGATACCCGAATCCGGATCCGTAAAATTGCTACCCAGATCCGGATTCGTGCCTTCTAGGTATCGAGGATTCAGATATCCAGACTAAAATCCGAATATCCGCGGATACTCGGATCCGAACTTTTTAAAAAAAAAAGAATTAAGTTAAAAATTAGCTAATTAACCATTTATTTAGTCTATTTAAAATTATTTTTAAAATATGAAATTGAAAATTATTGAAATTTAACAAAATTATAATTTTAGTTATTTTATATATAAGCTATATATGGTATACATATATAAATATAATTATATTTTAAATATTTTAAATATATAATAGATACGGATCCGCATTCGGATATCCAGACTTAAAATTTCACTATCCGGATCCGTATCTGGATCCGCCGAATCCGTATCCGGATCCGCCGAATCCGTAGAAACATTACCCGGATCCGAACTCCCCGGATATCCGTTCTTTCGGACCGATTCGGAGCGGATACCGGATCAGATCGCCGATCCGGATTTTAATTCCCAAGCCTAAGCCTAAGGAAGGGAGACTCAGAAGTAAGGAAGTTTTGTAGCTATTGATTACACTAATGCACTGACACACTTAGATCTTATGCTATAAATTTTCTATTCTCCTTCATCAATCTTTCTTGTATCTCAAGAATAAGCTAGTTGATTGATGAGTCAATATATATTCAAATCCTCATTGGTCTTGAAAAACAATAAAATCGAATTGGCTATGCTTTTTTGCAGATGAACTACTTAACAAATCGAAGAGTCCACTTCGATTTAAAATAGCAATAGTACATGGATTAATCTAGCCACGTCCGCCTTATTCCCACGACCACGAGGTCCACGATCTGTTTGAAACGTTCGTGAGTGATTGTGATATCTGTCAGCATATTTTGTCTAGCACATCCGGATAGTTTCTAAACAAGAGGTATTAAAGTTAATGCTCAAGTCATCACAAAAAAGATCTGCAAGGTACATCAGAGTCTGTGGACGGAACCAAACTGAGGAAGATTTGCGGTACAGAAATTCGATGGGTTTACTTGAGATGGAACCAAGGAGCCAACCAAGGAAAGCAAGATTAAAATATCATAAAACGTAAGTAATCTGGCAAAAATGGCTAAAAGGCTACAAATGTCGGATCAAATCGTGAACAACACTGTGTGAAATATATTAGATGTGTGATGAAATATCATAAAAGTCATGTGTCGAAAAGGATACAAATGCCAGATCAAATTGAGGACAACCATACACATACATCTTTAGCAAAAGACAGATGCTAGTTACTCTGATCAAGATCATAAAACTGGTATGCTAGTTACTCTGATCAAGATCATAAAACTGGTATAATTTAAGTAGGAGTATTAAATTTAGTATTAATTATAAATCAAAATTAATTTTGGAACCACAATTACGTTTAACTAGGTGTTTTCCTGCACCATGTGCAGTAAAAAAATTTTAAATCTAATTTATATTTAAATTTCTTTTTATTAAATATTATAGATTTTACTATTTTCTTACTAATATTTAATATAGATTTGATATATATTAAATAAATTTGTATAAAACTAATAAAAAACAATATAAAATTGTATAATTATCAAAAATTTAGCCAAAAAAATATTTATAAAATTTGTAGATATATAAGAAACTAATGATCTTACGATTAGATATTTAATTTTTTTTTTCAAATTGTAAATGTTTTTGAAACTTTTAGTAATACAAATTGTATTACTATACAAAAATAATTATATTTTGAAATTTGAAGTGTTATATATGAATATATTTATTTATAGATTATATATGAGCTATTACCATATTTTAAAAAAATACCAAAAACAAATATCAATATTAAAGTAATATATGAATTATTACCATATTCTAATAAGTTTGCCAAAAATTATAAATCAACATTAAATGAAATTATTCATGTTATATTTTTTTGGAAACCATGTCATCAATTTCAGTAGATATTTATTTTGTGAAATTGATTATAGAGAGAACATATGGCAAAATCACTTCGTAAATATATTCTAGGGGATTGAATCAAAGCCATATTAAGCCCCACTTCTAGAGTATTTCAAGAACGCTTTAGTAATTTATCGAGCTTTTAAGCGCTTTAGAAAATTATAATAGTTGAATAGTATATATTAATACAAAAATCAACATATTACTAAGATAAAATCTAAGCATTACTGTAAAATGTTTTATAAATTAGGATAAGAACATTAAAATGAAAAATTCAAGTGAAATGATAAAATTCTCTATATTCATAAATTCTAGGAGTGTATATATTAATATTTGTAAGTGTTTCTTAAATGTTCATCATTTTAGTCTGTTTGTTTCTTAAGTTACTTGGGTATTACGATATCTATCTTATCTATCTTATTAAAGCTGAAGTACAATTTCGGTGTGTTTGGATAATTGGATAAAAGTATTAAAAAAATTGGGTGTGTTTGGAAACATGGATTGTAGTCTTTTAAAAAAAAAATAATTTTGTTTGGAAACAAAGATAGTAGTATTAAACAGAAAAAGTAATGGACTTAAGTTATTAAGTCCATTATAAAAAAATGTTGTCAATATATATAAGAAAAATACAATACAAAGCCCAATTTGAAATAACAACTCAAATTATGGTTTTTATATTTCATACTAAGTTTCGAAAATATAATATATATAATTATTTATATGATGATACGTATTAAATATTATTAATTATATGATTACTTATATGATGGTACATACTCCCTCTGTTTTTAAAAGATGTATGTTCTAGAAAAAATATTTGTTTCAAAAAGATGTATTTTTTATGTTTTCTATATAAAAATTGCAACTTTCAATAAAATTAATTGAATTTATTGAAAGACTATTGGTTAAAATGCATTGAAATTTGATAGTTTCTAAAAACAATGCATGATTAATGTGTTTTCTTAATATGTGTTCAAAAAAAAAAATACATCTTTAAAAAACAGAGGGAGTATAAAATACGATTAATTATATGATGAAATTATACGATATATAATAATGACTAAGGATTAATGTTAATAAGGGTCAGCCACACCGGCTAATCTCAGGGGCTGAAATAGTATACTTAGTTGCTACAGTGACACGAACATCAAGCAATCATTAATATGCCACAGTCCTCTTTTCAAACCCCATTTTCGAGTTGAATCACATTAGAAATGTGGAAAATATAATTAGACTCTCCTAATTTGTGAATGAAAAATGTATCTTCTTCCTCCAAATCCTAGTTACTAGAGCCTGAATTTGACCATTGATGTTATTTTATATTAGTATTATATTTAATGTTCACAAATTCGTTGATTATTATTCATTTACTATTTGGAGTCGTAATATACAAATTTGTGTAACCATTTAAAATAAAGAAGGAAGAAGTAAAAATGAACAAAAATGAAAAAAGAAAAAAGAGAAGGGGAGGGGAGGACCACGTAAGAGAAAGGAGTAAAAAGTATGATTGTCCGAAAGAGAGTTGCAGATGTTACATGAAGAGGGTGAGATTACAAGTTTAGCTTACTAGCTGTGACAGTCTTGGAGTAGTAGTGTGGTCCTTCTCTCACCTGATCCCTTCTCTCACCTGATCCCTTCTCTCTCCTCATCACTCACTTTACTTTTTTGGGTGTTCTGTTCTCACTCGAAAGTCATAAGTAATATGCAAATCCTCGATATGAATAAGATCGTCGATATCTCTGGTGCCCCATCATTAACACTTTAATTAATCAGTCCCAGACTCAAATTTGTACTCTCTTCATGTATTTATATGCGGATGAAACATTAATCTTTTGACACGAAAGCCAAATTCAAACTCTTGTCTCTTAATTCCGGTATGAATCATTCCACCCACAAGATTACTATGGAATTAGTTTATTATTTTGTTTTACACATTTATTGACAGGAATATTTTTATATGGTTGCATACAGCATATATCATGAAAAAAGTTTACGTGGAAAGTAAAGATGAGATCATTGTTCCAATTCCAAACCGTTCCAAAACCACGACAAAGCAAAGATGTTGGCGGCTAACTAGGGTCGACTAAGATTGGTTTTGATTTGATGAACTCGAAATGACCAATTCTCCGTCCCCGTCACCATTCATGCTGTATTAGGTAAACATAACTCTGTGAAATATTCTTTTTATTTTTATTTTGTGTATGTCGGGCACGAGCATACCTTTATATAAGATCTTATTACATAAAGTTTACAACTTACGATAACTCTGTATGATATATATTAAAAAATATAGATATCGGTTGGTGTGGAGGGACCTTTGTTAGCATTATAATTTTCTACATAAATGATATGGTTAACAAGGAAGATTTTGTGGTTAAGAAGTTAACATGGAGGATTAAGCATGTAATATTTAGGAATTGAAAAAGAAATGGAAAGGTAGAAGAGATGCATATCCAACTTAGATCACAAAGGACCCTAATAATTAGTTATGTGATAGCAACACTTGCATGTCCCATTTGCAAAACCCTAGGGTACAAAAAACAATTTGTAAGTATTCTTTTATGTGGATGCCCCAGGAGAGGCCTATCGCCATTACATTGCATCTATAAATGGGGGACCATTACTAGCTAGCTATCAATTTTTCTTACATTTATATTCAAATAGTTGTGGTAAAACTTCTCAAAACGTAATGTTCAAAGCAGCTGGACCATAGAACTAGAAATGTCTCGGATTGTCCTTAAAAGTATAAAATCTATTCTCTTTTAGTTACATGTTGTTTCCTCTGTGTGTTTAAGTGAGAATCACAAGTCCATCAAGGACCATCTTTAAACTGCAAAACTATACATGAAAGATTCTTTATCAAGAGACAATGATTCGCTAGATGTGTCTTTCCACATTTAATTCATTGTTGACAAATTACTACCCTTGTATCTTTTAAGACGCTTTATGTAGAATTAGATTATGAGAACCTAATCGAATACAACATTTATCATATTCTCCGAACAAATGTAATTTACACTTGATTCTTTTTGGGGGGTTAAAAGAGTAAAGCATAATGTACACTTAACGTTTCCTTCCATTATGCTATGTGTGTTATTTCTAGGTTTATAAAATCAAGAGATGAATTCATCTCTCTTTTTTCAAATAAAGATTTGTGCCATGTTTGCCAATTTCCAGGCAGCGAGAAAATGACAAATTAACTTTCTCTGATCGATCTTCGACCTGTGGGCTGTAAATTTTAGTAATGCCATGACTAACTTAACAGGTCGAAAGCAGATATATGTAGTCTATTTTGATTTTAATTAAGTATTTAGATATACACAGAAAAGGTCCAAAACTCATTGATTTCTTAAAAATATTAAGAGTTTGTCTTTTGTAACATGAATTAAATGCACAGTAATAGGGTTCTAGGCTAGTAGCCCTAGCCTCTCCTTTCACTCAGGAAATGTCCCTCTCATCTCGCTCTTTCATGATCATCACACACAAACACAAACCACAAACAAAAACACTTTCTCCCTGGTTTAATTAAAACCCCTTAAGCCCACACTACCTCTCTATCTTGTTAAGGTCACGAGACCCACTTTGTTTATTTAGTTTCCATACACACAGAGAGAAAAGAGAGAGAGAAAGTGAGAGTTGGGGGAGGATTGGCGCAGATAAACTGATAGAAAATTTTCGAACCTCTCTTTAACGTTTATCTCTACGTTTTCTCTTCCTTTTTTGGGGCAGCCTCCAACTGAAAGTCCAGTAATATATATTGTCAATTATTGTAGCTTTTCGAGCCAAATCTTATCTCACGCCAATCTCTCATTTCCCACTATGTATATGCCCCACAAGACACAAAACAACTTTCTTAATTATATCTTCAAATTTCCTAATCTTTAAACTCACACTTATCTATATTGTTTTTTTTACAGGAGCCATGAGGAGAACTACTTAGACCTCAATAATCTGCCACAAGACTTTTCTAAAGATGGCAAAAAGCAAGCCCTGGAGGAAGGTTCTTCCTCTGGTATGCTTATCATTGAAAACCCTAACTACTTTGACGTTATAATTATATACTCATATGTAACATGGAGATATCTATCATTAAAGGAGAAAAGTAGATGTATACTTATATAATCGTATTGGTGCTATTGTGTGTTTATGGTAAAGTATACATGGAGTCAAAACGAATTACTAATTTGTTGGTGAAATTGTTAATCTGTGCCTTTTTTTTTGATAATTAGGTCCAAGGAAGAAGAAAGGAAGTAAAGAAGGGAAAGATGAGAGCGGAAAGGTGTACGAATGTCGATTTTGTTCACTCAAGTTCTGCAAATCCCAAGCTCTTGGTGGCCACATGAATCGCCACCGACAAGGCATATCTACTTTACTTGATATAATCCACATTTCATATTCAGACTTTATAGTTCGTGCAAATAAACCAAAATTTCAAAATCTTCTTTGATAAATGATTGATGTCACATCCATGTTTTGACTACAACTTAGTACCAATAGATGGTAGCTAATTGCATTAGTTTGATGTCCTTTTGGTTCTATAAACTTTAAGAGAGGGAGACCGAGACATTAAATCAAGCTCGCCAACTGGTCTACCGTAACGATACCTTAGCCCCACCTGGAGTTACACCTTTCGGGTACGCTCCCTTTATCTTAAAACTTCAAATAGTTAACTAATCGTTACCAAAGTTCCTTGTTATAATTAATGATCAATCATATGAATGAAGTATAAAAATTGGATTTTTTTTTTGTAGATATCATACCGCAGATCCAACAATATACCGGTCGGTTTACTCATCGCCAAGTCTATATGCCGGAAGCTCCTCAACGACCTTTGTTCCCCAACCGCTTCAGCCGCCATATCCATACTCCTCAAACCAATACTCTCACAACCACACCAACGATTACTACTTAAGCCAAACATATCGAGGCAGCAGAAGCATCTCTCCAAACCCTAATCTTCCAATTACTACAACCGTTAATTACATGGCCGAGGGTCCCGTAGAATCGAGCTACACTTGCGTTGGTGCACCTATTGGTCAGACTGGTTACCCTAGCCGTGGCTCCCCCAACATCCGTGCGCCGCCTCTTGAACCACCACAAAGTCGTGATGGTGACGCTTCCCGGCAGCGTTTGGATCACACTCTCCGGTTACCCATTAACCGGTTTCAAGATCATCACCCACTCTGAGCTTTAACATATTTCTCTGGTTTTCTTTTATGTTCCTTTTTCTTGGGTATTTTCTTGTTCTCTTATTTTGTTTGCTCGTCAAGAAAGTAGGGGATCTTGAAATGTCTAAACACCATGGATCCGACATGTGTTATTACCAAATGGCCTGCTTTGAAAAAAAAAATGGCCCGCTTGTTGTGTTTTTTTTTCTTCTTGTAATTGTCGAAGTTTTAGTTGAAATCATTTATTTCTAGGATCTAATTGATGGTATGTTTTTTTTTTCTTTTTTTAAATCCTAATTGATTTGATGTTGTGATCGATATTAGTGGGGGTGCGACAAAAATACAAATTATGATAAGTATCGTGTTGAATCGCTGATACCGAATGATGTTAAAACAATTCATTTAAAGAATAAAGTTAACACGTTAGAGAACAAGAACCCTAGTGGGTGGGTGGGGTTGGGGGGATAAATTAAAAGGTGAACGTTTAACAAAGTTTCCATTTATGGATACATAAGGGAAGTGATTAATCTATAAGCAAAAACTTTAGGTTATAAAGAACAACGAGAGGACAGAGGAACCGGACAAATGGGTCAGAGAGAGAGATAGAGAGAGTTATACGATACAATGTGTAGGGAGATTGGAACAGCCTTTATCTGAGCTCAGCTACAACTCTCAGCTACTTTGGCCTGAAGCTAGCAATGAGAACCGGGGATATTGAAGGGAATCGGTTTGTGGGTTTTGGTTGGTTTGTTCCAAGTAAAAAGTTTTAAAGGAAGTTCCAAATATATTTATATAGCGTTTATTATATACTCTCTCTCAATTTGACATTTTTTCAAGCCAAATAAAAAAGTGACGGAAATATATGTAAATTATTATTAATTACAATAATCTGACCAATAGTATTTGAGAAAAATAAAATTATTTATAAGATCAATGTAATTTACAATTAATTTTCAGGTAAATATAAGTATAATTTGTATTAAAATTGTAAAATAATATTTTGTGTAACAAGAAAAAATGTTAAAATAACAGATGGAACATGTAGTAATAAAAGTTAAGCAGAAAATAACTAGAACCAGGTGAAAACCGTTAGATGCCAGCCGAATTCCCCTAACTAGTAAAACTTCCCTTTGCATTTTCCAATGCACTCTAGTTTCTCTCAACTACTACAAATTTCATTTTTTAAATATCTATTACTATTACGGTTAGATCTCGCTTTGTTCATCAATTGATTTGAATATGTTGTACGTTTGATTACGATATAAAAGTAAATTACACAGAGATTTGTTTGTTCAGTTTGCTTGCGCTACATAGGTAAAAGATAGAAGAGTTTATGACACAACATCTAAGTAAGGTAGAATATAGAGTTCATGCTATATATTGTTATATATCTGCTGATACAGTGAAGATATATTGCTAGATTGTGACGTAACTAATTCTAACACAGATATAAGGTAGAAGAAACTTTAGTTTACGATAAAATATATCTATGTATTAAACTTAGTATCCGTTTTTTGGATTAAGCAGACTAATAAAATGTGTATTCTATCTTGGTTAGAAGAGAAAATAAAATATGATTCCTCATTTAAAAAAAAAAATTTAAACATATAAATGATCATACCTATTTTTCCAATCATTTTCATATTTTTTTACATTTTTAAAGTTATATTTATTATTTTTCTATGAACGAAAGGCAAAACATGTCAAAAATTACCAAAAATATGAAAAGTTTTAAATGGAGAAATAAAAGTTCAAATTGTCTTTTTTTCCAATTCCCCTTTATTTAAAAGGTTGATGAATTCTAGAGTTCCAAGAATTTAATAATACGAAAATGCATGCTTTTGAGACATTTTATAAGTCAGTGGGCTATATGCTTACACTGGAGAGACAAATGGCCTCGACCATATCTTTCGCTTCTTTTTCTTTATTCGGACCAGTGACAGCTAAATTATTGCTAGACGTAGACCCTGTGCAGATAGTGAGTGAGTGAGAAAGAGATCGATGAGATATGTGCGAATCTCTAACTTGATCTGCCGAACAAAAAAATGGGTCAAACCTCGAGATAACATTTTTCCATTGGTTTTGTGATGTCATGGGTTTAGCTCGCATTGTTTAATTGTACGGGAATCCATTTGAGGATGCATATTAAAATAAGTAATGGAAATAACAGAGATGGGTCTGTACGTACGAAGCAACGTGTGATGAGTACGAATCCCTCACTGTCTTTACGCATTTGTAGTTAGAAGGATACACATGGACATATATATATATGTATATATCAAAATTAATTAAGTGTTACTACACGTACTATGTATGTAAATATTTTAGGTGAATCTATATATGTATGGTCAGGGCCGGCTCATGTTTACAGAAGTCTTTGAGCGAAATTATTTTTTAGACCCTTAATTATTAAAATAGAAAATAGAGTATATTAAAATATTATTAAGGATGAAAATATTTAAAATACATGAATATTTATTTTTGTTTTTAAAAAAGTATTTTTTTTTAACAAAAAAGAAAAAATTAGGAAAATTTGAACCTCTAATATCATGGACCACCGCTCGCCTCTATCACTGAGCCAACCCTGTGTATGGTGATCATATATCCTCTGTAGTTCACTATGTGACATAAGATTTTACAATCTCTGATAGTTTATGAATTATGATCGGATGCAAAATTTAAAAAATCATATATGAAACAAATGTGCAGTAGGTTTTTTTATTAATAAATGCCCTAAACTGGCCAAATGGTTTATTGGCTACATATCAATTTGAACCGAAAAACAAAACTGGATTAAACTGGAAACAAAAAGTGAAAACCCTAGAGAGGGAGGCTTAGATCATCCCCAAACCGTCGCTGCCGCTCTCGCCGGTATCTGCTCACGGCCTTCAATAGCGGGCCATCCCAATCTCTCCCTAGAAAGGGAGGCTTAAATATGTAGTAGTTTCTATTGAAAAAGTGTATTTACAAAATATTAAACAAATTTGTTAGACTGGTTGTTAAATACTTGTTGTTGTTTTCGACTTTTAGGTCTAATTGATAACTTTCAGAATAATATTAAACCAAAAAAGTAAAAATTCTATAAATTAATAGCGCTAAAATTGTAATATTTTATTAAACTATCCGTTTACAATCTTATATATCACTCAATTATTATAAATTAGTTTTGATTTAAGAATATCTATTTTAGAATATAATTATATTTTTAAACGCAACTCTAACTCAAAAAATAATACCAAAATACTTTGAAATAATAACAGAACTTTTTTATAAAAAAATTACTTTGAAGAAAACAAAATAATATAATCTATTTAATTATCATATAAATAATATTAATTTATGATATTATTGGAACCATATATTCATATAGAACATCTTAAAATTTATTATCTAATTATTCTATCAAGTTTTTTTATATTTTGAACGAGTTTAACTTGAAATTGTATAAAGTTATAAATTGATGTGTTTATTAATTTATTAATGTTAATTTATAAAAAATTACTTTCCATATATATTAAATAAAAACTTGCAGAACAATCTAAATTTTATTATTTAATATTTTACAGTCACAACTTTTAGTAAAATCTTATCGTTCTCCATTCATGCATTACTTACATAATATTTCAAGAATATATCTGTAGAATTGTATTTCGAAAGTTTTCTATTGAAAAAATCAAGTTTTTTTAAAGAATTCATTCCCTTCGAATATAATCACTCCATTTGTATATATGTTTTTTCATGATTTTCCGAGTCTAACAGTATGTGTGTGCCACCTCAGTTGTTTTTTTCAAATTTCTTAGTGATTCTATATTTATACATTTCCCTATATTAAAACATATTTAGATAATCAAAGTAATAAAAGTGGATGTAATTGAGATGGAAGGGATCTCATTCATCAGCCCCCAAATTTTAAATATTTGTCTCGCTATATATAGTTAACCCAAACCGGTCTATCAGTAGCCCGACCTGATTGGACATTTTTTTCTTACGTAGCTTCGGCCAATCCTAGTTATGAATTTATTTTACTATTGTATTGTTTGTTTTAATTCTTGATTTTATGCTTTCGGGTTCTGTCAACTCAAAAAGTATCTTGACCGAATAAATATAAAATTATATTTTAAATGAGAGAGCTGTGAATAATTCCATGGCAAATGGCAATAACGTATGACAACTTAACAAATGCTATCCTTTTTTTTGTTCAACAACCACTTTCACTAACCAATAATTTGGGTACAAAAATTTAACCTCAACAGAAATTTAACCCTTTGTCCAAATGAGATGAATTAGTGTCACCCTTGATCACAACTGAGGAACCAACGCTACCCAATCCGCTGCCATTGTACGCATTTCAGCCCAATGAGAAACTAACCCATCCCACGACTCGGAATAGGTATTTCTTTTAAGACCCCCTAAATTAGACTTCGGAATACGGAAACAGAACCTAGTTCGAGATTACAATTATATATGGAGCTATTGGTCCCTAATGAGCAGCATGAAGTTCTGGTTCCAACAGCAACTACCAAAAGACATTTCCTGAACTAGTCTCAACTCACCGGTCTTTGATGCCTCAATCCTCAGCCATGAAGACGGACAGACTTATCCGTATTGCGAAAGCAAGCTTCGGTATAAGACACGAGCTGGTTTCGTGCATCCAAATTCCAGAGGTGCGGAGCTCATACCACCAATTGGAGCATCACACTCTTTCCTGGTGCTGGGATGCAGAGTCGCCGCCACGTACCATCGTAGGGCTAAGCTCCTCCGGTTGACCAATCCTTTGTCGCAAACCCTTGTATGTGTTGTCTCCGAGAACCGAAGGGCAAACCTCTTTCACCGGTCGTTGACCTTCTCCTCCAATTGTCTCACCGCTACATGGGAAGGGAGATCCAAGGTGGAGGAGGCGTCTCACCAAGCCACGCGCCGTCACCGTCGAAGAGTCGCCGGAGATCTGAAAAGTGAAAAACCAGATCTGACTCGTCCTTTAGCTCTAAAATCCGACTCTCTCCTACTCCGTCATTCCAGAAGAAGCCGAGGACAATCACCGACAAACTCGTATTGAGTCTGTGGTTGGTTCCGACAAACCAGAACAGACAAGCAAGGAGACTTTGGGGAAAGACGAAGGGGGGGAAGCAAAAAGAAAAAGAGGATTAAGGGAGAGAGGAGCCTCCGGCTGCGTCGGCCGCTGAGCCAAAGGGTTTCGCTGTTTGTTTCTAGAGAGCGAAAATAGCTTTTTCAGAGAGAGGTTCGTGTTTCATCATCCTTTCTAACTAACAAATGCTATCTTTATTTCCAAAAAAAAATCGTCACTGTTTAACACTATATATATTATTTTCTTTTTCATGAAAGAAGTTTCGGACTAAAATCTATTGTCTTTACTATTTTCTCATACGAAAACAAAACTGTTTTAGCCTCTTATATTTTGAACGAGTAAGGTTAATGCTCTTTAATTGCAGTGGCGAATTTAGAAAATATTTTGAATGAGAACAAAAAGAAAAAGGTAAAAAAAAAAGAATCGATCCTAGGTTTAGTGGGGACATCTAGTGGGCTTTAACCAACCTATCTACAAGATATCTATTGATTTCCAGTGTAAATAAATTTAGTTTTAAGTTTTAGTGGGGACAGCTCCACCCATGTTGGGCTATGTAAGTTCACCCACGGTTAATCGAATAGCCAAGGTTTGGGTTATCATCCAATCGTGTATGTATAAACGTATTACTTGTAAATTTTTCAGTAACACAATACCTATAAATTTGGCTATTCACCGGCTATCCAAATAAAGAGAAAATTTGCTCAATATACATAACTGGTGACAAAATTAGCAATTTATACATTATTTGACATGTGTATATTGCTCTACCTTTCTTATCTTGGATTTCTATAAATGTTATTCCTTACATTTTTGTTGCTCTTACACTCTTATACTTTTACATTCTTTTTCTTTTTACACATATTTTACACTATATTTTTCCTCTCTCTTTTCTCTTATACTTTCACACTCTCTTTTCTCTTGCATTCTCACATTCTCTTTTGGGTCAATTTGCTTAATATTCATAGCAGCACCATATATGAAGAATATAGCCATGCATGAAAAGCTGTGTCAATTTGATACAAAACTATACAACGCTCTCCTTCTCCGCGAGTGAGAGATAATTAACACAACACTAGATATCATACTATACTATATTTGTCCAATATATAGTACAGAACAATTATCTTATAATACCAACTATTATGAAGAGGATGAAGAAAATAAAAAGGTTTGAAAAAGATGAAGGGTTTGTAGAGAGTTACACTATACCCTAAACCTAAACTATATACCCTAAGCCCAAAACCGAAACCCAAACCATATACACTAAACCCTAAACCCAAACCATATACCCTAAACCAAACCCTAAACCATATACCCAAATACTAAACCCTAAACCCAAACCATATATCCTAAACCCAAATCCTAAACCCTAAACCCAAATCCTAAACCCTAAACCTAAACCCTAAACCCAAAACCGAAACCCAAACCATATACACTAAACCCTAAACCCAAACCATATACCCTAAACCAAACCCTAAACCTAAACCATATACCCAAATACTAAACCCTAAACCCAAACCATATATCCTAAACCCAAATCCTAAACCCTAAACCCAAATCCTAAACCCTAAACCTAAACCCTAAACCCAAATCATATACCCTAAACCCTAAACCATATACACTAAACCCTAAACCCAAACCATATACCATAAACCCAAACCCTAAACCCAAACCATATACCCAAATACTAAACCCTAAACCCAAACCATATATCCTAAACCCAAATCCTAAACCCTAAACCCAAATCCTAAACCCTAAACCTAAACCCTAAACCCAAATCATATACCCTAAACCCAAACCCTAAACCATAAACCCAAACTCTGAACCCTAAATCCAATCTCTAAACCCAAACCATATACCCAAACCATATACTTTAAACCCAAATCCTAATCCTAAACCCTAAACCCAAACATTTATCCATTTCGTGACTATACTATACATATTATGGTATGGAATACTCGATACTCCCACAAACTTTGTATATATGAAATTCTCTAAAAAAAATTTAGAGAGAAAGATGATGAGTGACGACAGTGTTGGAGAACAAAATAGTGTAACTGATCAAGTAGTGAGTAAGAAGAATCAAGAGGCAGGGAAGGATATATAAATTACAAAAGAAAAGAAAAAGAAATTTATCAGACTATACTGTAATTTAAAATAGTATGGATTCAAAATTGCGATTATAAAATACTATATAAAATTTATAAAATATATGTTTGTTTTTAAATTTTTAAAACATATTATGTGTAGAAAAAAAGACTTGTTTTTATCATATAAACAACAAAATTGTACAATTGTTTTTACATAAATTGAAACCAATTAAAAATTGAAGGGGAAACCATATTTATAAAAAAAAAGAAAAAAGAAAGAAAACCCCATTGAAGGGCAATATAGCAAATATTTCACAAATATCATAGCCTATGCTTTGCTATGTACATATGTTTCATTTAAATCCTACAATGTATATGTGATCAAATTTCCCTTCTCTTTTCTCTTTCAAATTTCATCCCACGACTTTTATTTTTATTTTACAGTCTCCTTCTTCTTATTTCTCTTCTCTTTCCTCCAACAAAATAAGTAAAAGCAAAAAAATGTAAAATTTGATAAAAATTGTGTAACTAAGTAAATAACAGCTAACATAAATCTTATCAAAATATTTATTAGCTAATAAACAATGTATCATTTAACATAGCATGTATCTGGTACTTACAATTATTTTGTGACAAATTTATGCACCGAAGAGGAGTCCAAGGATGAGCACCGATTTTCTTGGCACATGAAGTATCATAGCCCAGACAATGACCTAAGACAACCATCTAACTACTAGATAACAAATTAAAAGTATCAATTACTAGACAGATAATGAATCATTTATCAGATAAAATATCATTTACCAAAAAATAATTAACTCACAAATTATGTATCGACCCATTTTCTAGCTACCAAATCAAGTTTCAAATAATGTAGAAGCTGAAAAAACATTTATCATATCATTAATGAGCTATACAAACAATGCATCAATTAACAACAATTCTTTGGTAACATCATATAATAATTTATCAATTTTTCGATACCAAACTATGGATCAGCTAAGAAAATATGTACCAAATAACAAATAATTTATCCGATTATAAACTATTTCTCAATTAACATATTAACTCACTTATCAAACCATTTATAAAGTACACAACCTATATATCAATTAACGACAAGTTTTTGTAAGATCATACGAACCATTTACCATTTATTTGTTATGAAACTATGTATTCGCTAACATAACATGTACCTTGTAACAAATCATTATCATAGAACAATCACTTCGTGAGAAAAATGTATCAAATCAAAACCTATGTTTCAACTAATTTATCAGCTAAAACCCATATGTGAAACAAATTTATAAACTCAAAAACCATTTATCATAATATTTATCAGCTAATAAGTTATATATAAATTAATAATAAATATTTTGAACATTTTACTTACCTCAACCTTTTACCTTCTGGATAAATTTGTGTTGGAGGTACTTCCCTTTTCCACATGGATTTCTTTTCGTTTTAAAGATGCTCTAGTCTCCATATCTGTCCAACAAAACACTTTTAAAATATAATTTATCTTTTATTTAAAAATAAACTTCAATTTTGTTATTTGCATTGTAGCTTTATTTGTTTTTAGAAAAAATTATAATAGTAAACATTTATAAAATTTTATCCTAGTTTAACAATTTTAATTAAAATTTATTTAGGTTTAGCTAAATTAAGTAAAATCAGAATGCATTTTTTGAAGTTACTTTTTATTTTATATTTATATTTAATGATTACATTTATCTTCTATATATATATATTTAAATTTATAAACTTTATTAGATTTGGATTTACTTTTTTTGTTAAGATATATCATAATGATAAATTGATCTAATTCATTAGTCTAATCAATTAGTTTCCATATATTTTATTGCAGTTAATCCCGAATAAATTCAAGAGTTTAGAAACTCAAATTACTCACTTTTACATTAATTAATGGATTCAAATATTTGTATACATTTAATTACCCATAAATTTTTGAGTTAGATTCAGTGCTGTCAAGATTTTTTATTTATTAAGATAAAATCAGAGTTAATTTAAACAAAGTGTATTAATACTTATACAATAGTTGGTTGTCTTTTATAGCCTAAATTAATGTGAAATTTGATATATATATATATAGTATTTCAAAAAGATTACTGATGATATATATAATTATTTTAATGATGATATCTATTATCTATGGTTGTTGATATATTTAAAAATCTTGTCAAAGATTTTAATTTATGTAGATAAATTTATATGTCATATATAAACGTAATTTTAACGTGGTTATATTGAAAGGCATTTGGAGTCTCAATCGGGTTTCGGTTTTTCGGGTTTATCAAAATCAGCCATATTCAGATTTTGAAAGTTAAGTTTGGACCGGTTTGGGTTCTATCGAGTTCGGATCGGGGTTAGTAAATCTTCAAAGAACCGGTACAACCCAGTGTACTTTCGGGTCTGGGTCCTAATCGGTTCTTCGGTTTTAAAATATTTTACTAGGTGACTGGCATGCATCCTATGCGGACGGATAGAAGCAGATTTTTTATTAATGGGGCAAATTATGTATAAATAAAAATATAAAGTTAAGATATCTAATAAGGAAAAATAGGTCAAGCTTTAAATCACATTTTGAGATCAGAGCGTTTTGGGATACCAGAAATCCATTTTGATGCTTAACAAAAAAAAAAAATTTATGTGCATGACGTAGAAAAACACCTAGTATTATTGTAATCCTCGAAAAAAAAAATTCAGGAACTTCACTTGGAGAATCATCAACTTTTGCAAGAAAAATTATTTGATAGAAACTACTTTTGAAACGATGTGTACAGTGTACTTGTCTAATAATTACCAACAGTTGTGTACAATTTGAATAACTCTATGGCATCACCCTAATTTATATCGTTTCAATATTTTTGATGAACTATTCATTAACTGAAGCATGAGTTTTTGTCTCCTGGTTGAACATTTAAAAGTTATGATTTAAAAAAAAATGATAAGAGTAGCGTCAAAACAGAATAAATAGTTATGAAACATTATTATAATTGTAAATATTAGTTGATTACAATAAAAACAAAAGATGATTCCGAGTTGCAAAAAAAAATAGTAATATCATTACTTCTTTATCAACGAAAACCATTTCAATGATGTTTCATGATTTTTTGCTATAATTTCTACAAAAGCGAATATGATATCAATGTAAAGAAATATATTAAACTTTTTAAGAAGATATTAAAACTATATTTCATAAAGTGGTTTGCAATTAGTATGATATCAAGTATCCATATTCGAGATAAGGTAAATTATTAATATCACCAATTAACTAATTAAAATCATTATGTAAATTACATTAAAACAATGTAATAAATATGATATCAATTTGCAAGTAATCCATATTCAAAATAAGATAAGTTTTTAATGTTATATAAAAATATAATGCTTTTTATAAGAATATAAAAGCATTATAATAGTTTATATAAACTACTTTTAGTTTACTATTTTATGTATTTTATAAATATCAAAATTGATCAACATTATTATTTTTTTGACTATTTCAACGATTAGTTACCATATCTTTTCTTTTTGATAATTTCACAATTTCAACGATTAGTTATTATTCTTTTGAGAATTTCAACGATTAGTTGTATTAATTGGTTATAGACTTATCTTTTCTTTTTAGATCTAATTAAAATAAAGAAAAATTGAGAATCATCGACCAATCAAATTATTAATGATTTATAAAACATGTGAGGATTTTATACGATTTAAAACAAAATCGTTTATTATATAGTGTATAAATATTATAAATAAGAAATCAAACATTATTAGTCTTTACATCATTTCAAAATTAGTTACCATAAGTTTTTATTTGTAATATTATTTAGATTATTTATGCAAGTAGCATTAAATGATCTTAGACTTACCATAAATTTTTAGATTTAATTAAAATAAGTAAAAATATAAAATCAACGACCAATCAAATTATAACAATTTTTTGAAACTTCACCAGTGATCGATACATAAGCAAATGTCACTAAAGTGACTTCTCATTTAATATATAGGAGGATATGTACCTCTTTTGTAACCAAAATATAAGTAAAATAGGGTTTTATCGGGTTTCAAATACATGATTTGTACCTCTTTTGTAACCAAAATATAAGTAAAATAGGGTTTTATCAGGTTTCAAATACATGATTTGTACCTTTTTGATAACTAAAACATAAGTAAAATCGATTTAAAAATAAGAAAGGAACATCAATCATAATCATTCAAAATCAAACGAAAAGAAAACATATTTATTGATAAAAAAAATCAAATAAGTGAAAGCATAAAACAAAAAATCACGTTCTCATGAATGAGAAACATTGTTTAATGAAAACAAAATCTAAATCTAAATATTTCTAATTTCAAAAGTCACATTTAACCATCAACCTTCATGTAATAGATAAATATTTTAGATGTTTAATATATCTTAATGTATTTTGAATACATATTAGGAATTGAGATCATTCATGTTTGGTTCAAGATCTTTCTGGAGTTTTTAATGTTTCGGGTTCTATCGGATATCCATTTAGATTCCGATTTGATTTGGATAATATCTATAACTTGAAATACCATAAAACAAAATTCATTCGGTATTTATGTCGGATTTTGATCAATTTGGATTCATTTTACTGGATCGGATTCGGTTCGAATTTTCGGGTTCGGTTTATCTGCCCATGCCTTAGAAAGAATGATTATGTCCCGATTGAATAGTCAGATATTGTGATTTGGGATAGAGAAGAAGCATACGAACTTCAAAAGAAAAAAAACTATAGGGAACAGATAGAGACTTGGATAATTGCTTGTTGGTTAATAATAGGAAGGAAAAGTTCAAAAAGGTTATAATAAGAAGATTCAAAAAGGTTGAAAAAGGAGAAGAAAAATGTTAGGAGAAAGGCGAGGGTGACCTCGCGGTGATTGGTGGGAAATTATATTAGGAGGAGTGGACATATATACAACTTCATGGAAATTCAATTTCGTTAGACGACAAATATACTACATTATTATGTTAGGTGAGACATTTGTAACGGTTGAGATCGTCTCTTAGAGGAGAAGCAACGGTTGAGATGATTTCAAACTGGCTGTTAGATGACTCAACTTTGTGAGTGGTCGGTTAGCAATGGTTGAGAAGTAACGGTCGAGATCATTTCTTGGAGATTAGGTTAGGATGTCATGCGATCTAGTGAGGGCATTGACTTTGTGACGAATCAGACGCATGCAAAGACTACGTGTCATGATCATGTTGGTGCTGATGCGACAAGAGGACTTAAGTATAGTTAAGAGGCTCCCACTTTATCAACTTTGTCGGTGGGCAGAAGAAAGGGTTAAAGAAAGACGCCATCACCCATCAGAGACGCTTGGGGAGCTTCTCAAGTGTGAAAACTAGAGGATGCAGCAGGTATATACGTGTATTCTTTTTCACTTTTAACAATTATATATTGTTGTTATATAAAAGTGTCTATTTCCACAAATAATTTTCGGTCATTTTCCATATGGGAGTGGTCCATAATCATCAAACTTTATCTAATATTTAGTGACAACCATGGCCACATTTGGCTACTTTATTTATTATCTAACGTGTTTATTGGTTAACTCTCTCAGTTTATTTGATTTAGGTTAGCGAATCTAAGAGGACTAAGAGTAATTCAACTAGTTAGTTAGTTGTCTTTACATCTTTTTTGTCTTCATCAGAATCTCTTTTCTTCGTTCGAGTCACAAAGCATAAAATACGTAAATATTTGAGAAGCATATTTGTTCAAGCATATCGTCTGGCGTTGATTACGTGGTCAATATAGTCCTCACGGCCCGCTGACTGGATTAGTACAACACTCCAGTGCAACACGAGCTCTTAAGATTCTCGAAGAGCATGGTGGTTGAATTTTCAAAGGAGGGAATTATAATCGATTTGATCTCACACAAATCCTAATAACTATGGTCCCACATTGAGTGATAATATAATCGTTTGTACACCTACCTGAATGCAATGGTAGGGTTCTAGGGTTTTTTCTCAGCTAAAATTGCTTGCTTGTGAAGGAAACAAGGCCATGCCTGAATGGAAACACGTAAAACATGTGCTTCGGAGCCATACAAGATATGTTATTTAGTGGACCAAAATATCACAAAAATTTATGTACAGTAGTTCTACCGGTAAGAACGTCAGGATACGTATTCGGATCCCATTTCACCATTTTTTTTCACTTATTTCTGATTTTTTTTGAATAAAAGGCCAAAATATTTTTTTTGCTTGTGGCCGAAATTTTTTAGGCCCGGCCCTGGAAAGAATTTGCTCACCGTGGGAGCCGTGACTTTATCAAAATTGGCAATGGAACTTGCAACATATTCGGTTCTAAAACTAACCTTTTACCAACTTGCATGCACTGCATCTCATTACCAACTTGTCCATTTTTCTTGCACGTTTGCGACACAACAATAAAGATTTAGCCACTACTTTGATTTCACTGCCACGGTGATTATAATGGAAAACTTAAAGTATCTATATTATTAAAACTGAAATACTTTTGAAAATTATTTTGAAACATGAATAACAGTATTTAGCAAGAAAAAATTTAATATTGTTTGGAAACATTGATAGCAGTATAACTAAAAAATAATAGATTTATATTATCAAAAAAAATTAGAAGTCTATTATATTATGAGAAATTATCTACGTATCAGAGTTTTAAAATATATGAAAATGACTCAATCTAATTACCTAAAAACATCTTTTGTATAAAACAATCATAAAATAAAATTTAAACTTTATATACATATTTCAAATCAAAATAATAATTTAAAATGTATTTGGATCAAAAATTGATCCAAAAATATACATATGCTCAAAATTTTATTTTTACTAAAATATTTTTTAATAACCATTATAAAAAATGTTTTCAAATATATATACAAGAAAAATACAATATGAACCCCAATTTTAATCACCAACTTAAATTATGGTTTTTATATTTTACATTAAGTTTTAAGATAATAGATGTGATTATTTATATGGTAGTAGTATATATAAAATATTATTAATTATATGATTATTTATATGATAGTATATATAAAATACAACTAGTTATACGATGATACATATATGATATATAATAGTCCATGAAAAATAAATAATAACATATTTTTGAAAAAGATACATTCGCACGGGTGTGTGGATCAAAGCGTAGCGTATTATTAAGTTTAAAGATTACCCGAAGTTATAAAATCAATATATACATGGGAAAACAAAATCTTAAATAAATGATATTTGACAAAAAAAAGGAAAACAATAATCCTAAGAATAAATAATTTGGGTATATGTCAGTAAGCTTATAGAAATAGCCCATTGCTATTTTATTGGGTCCAAGTCCAAACTGTAGTTTAAATCTCAAGTTATGTCCGAAATTTCGTTGTGCAATAAAAATGATCTGTAGAAAATTATTTAAAAGTGTACGTAAACTCAAACAGATATGCTAAAATAGAAGAGTTTATGAAGTTTAAATCCACTCCCCCCTACCCCCAAAACTGCATAAAACTAACTGAAATTACCAGAGAGCTGTGTAAATGTACAACTAGTCTACCTCTTTTCAGTATCCTATTATAATTGTTGCTAGCTAGTTTGTTTTAAGAAAAAAAAAATATTACTTACATAAGTAGTAAATACATTGTACTATAAAATGATTTTCTACAAAATTTGTGTTCTCGAGTTTAATGAAGCCTACTAAAATTATGGGGAAATGATTATTTTAGTCTCAAGAACACATACATTGTCCTAATAGGGTAAAAAATGTGTACCATATATTCCATTAATGTCCTTTTTATTTATCAAAATAAATCATCAAAATAAACAGTTTTATACACCAAAGAAATTATGAAAAATATTAACAATTAAATAAATACTCAGATTAATGTAATAATATTTTTAGGGTTGATAAACTTGTTAAAATAAAAAAACTAAGATTCAGACGGACAGTAGATCATATGTTCTACAGAAAATGATTTAGTGGAAACTGCCACGTCATATTTATTTCTGTGAAAAATAAAAAATTACCGACTCTAAACCCTGATTTTTTCCTGCGATTCTCCTTTCTTCTTCTTCCAATCTCCGTTACTGAACCTCATCGGCTATCAATCAATGGTATTCTTCAATACCTCTTAATTAGTTCGTTTCACCTTCCTCTCTTTCTCCTTTGTTATAAACCGCTTTGTCTAAGATGCTTCCATTTAATCTCGCAAACGTCCTCTCAAGAAGTTTCATGAAACCAAACGGCAAGTCCATTTTCTGGTACTTCTGTCTTCGTGGATGAAGCTATTTGTTCTTTAGCATGTCCCACTATTTTGCCTTTGTTTGTTAATTGCTTATTCAACTAACCATCTTACAATCAAACTGCCCTGTTGATCGTAGCAGCCATTGTTTGCTATTGCTCTTGCGATGCTCCCACTGATTTATGCTTCATCAATGCTAATTTAGTTTTCTCTTCTTTTTTTTCCACACCAGGAGATGAAGGGATTGATTTTGGGAACACTTTTCTTACAGCCTAGCTTCCTGGTTCTGGTTGAGGCAGTGTAAGTCTTTGCTCGGTTTGGTTTTGTGATGTGGTTGTGAGGCTCCTATTTTTGTTGCATATCTTTTCTCTGGTCATACCGTTAAATTTCCACTCTTTTAAAATAGATTTTTTAATTTTCCAGGCAGAAATTTATATGGAAAAAAACAATGACGATCCTTTTTTGAATCTCAAAAAAAACAATCTCTCCAGATTCTTAAAGATGCTGCCAAAGTCTCAGATCTGTGCTGCCTACTCTGAACTCTATTGAATAAGACATGCTAGATAATCTAATCTTACAGTAAAGAAGAGAATGGAAGAACTCTAGGGGAACAGGATAATTATCGATGCTTTTTGCTGTAGTACATGCCATGAATCCTCTAGACATACCATTGTTTGGGCAACAATTTCCCTGCATGCGGGAACACCCTGAGATTCTCCAGAAGTTAAAGATCAAATGAGAATATATCCTTTTCCATTTCACTTTGCAAGCTTGAATGGTGATTTCGTTGTACACAGGGAGAACAAGATGCAATTGTTGAAGATTGAGCACCGTACCAGAATTAGACTCTTAAAGGGACACGTCAAATGGACTAACGTTCCCAGGTGCCTCATTGCAAAACAAGTTTAGGGCGTTATTAAAACGGTATGATTCTATACAAATTCTCTCACTGAATACAAAAGGCTTTTTTTTTACCAGGGCTTTGATGAGACTCTTTGGGTAATAACCTTCTATCTAAGGCCTTCCGTGAAGCAAAGAGGGATGGCCAAATAAACAGCCGTTCATGCTAATCGCCTACATGGAAGGTATGTAGAGAAATATGCACCTTTAAGATGGGAGGTATGTAATAGATGATAGATTTGTGGCGCATTCAACAATTAAACTGTCTTTGTAATTTGAAGTTGGTGTTGCAAAAGAGTAACTGAACATGATCAAGTTCATTCTACAGGAATATATACCAATACCAGGTGAATTCCTTCATTTTCATTAGTGAAGCGGTCTTTGTCCCGGGAAAGATCTTGCTAAGCTTGAGATTTCAATTTTTCTTCATCTTTGACCATTGAAGATGGGTTTTGCTATGATAGCTTTGAAGCTGTGAGTTATGACTTCAACACTATTGACCTGAGTCAGCTGGTGAGAAGGGTCTTATCTTGCTTTGATTCCCCAAAATTCTTTGTAGCCGTTCACTGGAGTGTTGGAGTGAACGCGTACAAGCCTGGAGATTAGTCTGTACTTCGAGTATTGTGGGTGCAGAGAGAGAGAGAGAAGGAACATTTTAGTCTCTAGAGGGTGGAACAGTGATGTATCACAGGTTTGACTCACAAGTCAGATGTTTATAGCTATGGAATGTTAGTTCTTGAGATGACTGGTGCAAGGAAGAAAAAAAAAAGCGGTCATCAAGAGTCTGCTTCTAACACAAGTTCATCAAGTAACAAACGGTCTGAGAGCCTCGCAGGTAGTGAGCATCGCCTAGCTACCTTGAAGTGGGAGTGGAGCAGCAATAATAACTCTAGCAACTAGGACTCGAGGGGATCTAGCAGACCTTTAGCTAAACTATTTTTGAAGCTTTCTGTTTTTGCATTGTCTTGGTGTAATGAATAATGACTTTTGAAGTTGAGGTATGCCTTCACAAGCATGTGTGTTACTGTATTAGTTTTGATATATGAAAGACTTATGTTTGCTATTATGATTTCTGACCGTGTTTTTTTCTTTAGTTGTCAAGCAAGGACTAAATGAGAAAAAGAACCATACACTTGATCACACTGCAGTGATATTAATTTTGAAGTTTAGAATCTGCCCATATTAAGAAATGTTCTTCTTGCTGGTTCACAACATCTCAAATTCATTAGCTTCCTATCAATTGTGCAACCTGCACTACCAAAGATCTCATTAAAGAGAAATGTTGTGAGAACGAAATGTAGAAAAAAATACAAGTCAGAACCTCAAATTTATTACTCATTGCATATATTACGTATATGTATTTCACAAAGGTGTGTGGGCAAATGGTGGGGTAGTTGCCTACCATGACTTTAAAATTCCAATCTATTTTCTGTAAATATTTAGTGAATTCCCCTATGTATATGCAATACTTTGTTAATAAATTTTATGTTTTCTCCTGATCAAAATAATTTCTATATTTACCATTGGTTTACTCTTTTTTTGTTTCAAGATAAAAGAACTCTATAATGGAGTATAGTTATACTGTAATGATATTCTATTTTAAAGTAAACATTATAGTGGTTAACAAAAAATATATGGATTATTCTATTTATAGATTAAATCTATTTTTATTCTATTATAAGTGGAATTGGAGATTCTCTTACAAATTTTACAAAATTGTAATTTTCTGTCCTACTACAGCTCCATCTTAAGTTTTTTTTGATTAATCTACAGCTCCATCTTAAGTTGTTTGATAATTAACTTAAGAGTCTAAAATTATAATAGAAGTATGTTTCTTCTCTAACACACAGCCAATATTACAAGGTTATATATCTTCTACGCAATATGAATGATTAATATCTGCATGAGTGTAATGCACATAATCCATCCAAAGTACTTTTATGTAGTATCTAAACATTGAATCGTTACTTTTACATTTTAATAATAAATACCAAAAATTTAATATTAAAATAAATTATATTTCAAAATTTAATAATTTATTGGTCACCAAAATTTTTTTACATACTTAAATATTCAAAGTGCTTGCAAATTTGTGAATATATATATATATATATATATGAAATTAATTTTATTTACCTATTCTTTAAATAATAATTTAACAATTAAATCAGATGATTTATGATAAATATATGATACATCAGATAACAGAAAAATATTAAATATTAAATATATAATATTTGAACATTTAATAAAGAGTTAGACATGATTACTAAAGGATTTATAGAAACTCTAATTATGTTTACCTCTAAAATATATATTCAATATAAATTAATGATATTTCAAAAAAGAAACTAAATTCTTTCAGAATATTTCATTCTAATTTGTCAAATGTTATATAAAAATAAATGATATAATATACCATAAAATAAAATTAATTTATTGTAAAATTGATATTCTAAGTTATACTTAACATTTAAAATATATAAATTTTATAAACAAATAAACCGCGCGTACCGCGGTAAACCCTCTAGTTTTTATAAAAGCCAAAAAATATTGCATTCGCTGCAGATTTGTGTTGACGTCACTAGTGACCTGTCGTATGAAAGATCGTGCAGAGGTGGATGTGGCGAGGAGACAAAACAAGAGATGAAGTGAACAAAGAGATTAGTGAGAATTATATAGAGTCAAGACTGAGAGTAGTTCGGTTCAAAAAAAAAAAGACTGAGAGTAGTTTTACAAAAGGAAGTTATAATCAATACAGAGTAAACCAAACATCTTTCAAATCTCTTTTACAATCTTATTAAGAGAGAGCTTTAGACTAATAAAACGAAGATCACAACAGTGGGTCTTCTAAAGGAATGTGAGTAAATACACAATACACACTAATCGTATTAAAAGACAAAACCCTTTTAGGTCAATTTCAGGGTCTACGGATCAAAAGACATTTAACTACGTTTGTTCTCTCGTAAAAGATGATTTCACAGCAAAGCATGCAAACTTCAGCCTCTCTTATTGTGCTGTGTTTTGTTTTGTCAACATCCTTGGGGTGGTGAGTACGGTTAGGAATGGCATAAAGCTGGCGCGCTTGCTAATAAGTAGAAGTGCTTCGATGGTTTCATTTCTGGAGCAGAGTATATTGCTCACGCTGGTTATACACAAACGACGAAGCTTTGTATATAAGGTAGTGGTAACGGTGGGATACTAATATAATCAGGTAGATACTCTTAAAACTCTAGCTCGTGATCATAGTAATCAAATAGTTAGATGAAGAGTTTGGAATCTGGACGCACCATCAGTCCATTCTCATAATTTATGAGGAATTCAAACAAAAGCGTCGACCAAGTAATAGATGATCGCAGAGTCTCGGCATACATGTTTGCCTCTTCCTTCTGTCATGCGTTGTTTCATCTGAAGCCGTAAAGTAAGGCAAGTGGATGCGAAAAGAGCTCGAGTCTGATTTAGCTCCCTGCAAAACTCAAAAGAAGAACGTCATGCAAAGACTTCAATCTCTAAGATTTTGTTACCTTGCCACATATTTGGCAGTACCTAATTCAGAAAGAAATTAGAGGCGGAGAAGAGAAGAGGTGAGGTGAGAAAGAGAAACCCTAAGAACTAATGAGAGGAAGATAAAGGATGACAGACCCCAAGAGATAGTAGATCTTTCACAACACTAGAATGTAGTGATCAAGCTGCTTGGTACACGCGTCGTAACTTGTGATCACTATCGCTTACGAGGCCGGTGGAAAACCTGGCAGAGTAGCGGGACGAGGGTTTTTGTTTCGTCGGATAATACAAAAAATACAAGAAAACTAAAACAAGCCATGGCTTCATTTAACATTTATTATAAAGTTTTTAGTGATTTAAACCTCCAACTTTTTTTGTAACATTAAACCTCCAACTATTTTTAGAACAGATAGGAAAACTTCAATTAAAATTTTATGTTTTTTAAACCTTTAACTATTAAACAGTTGATAATGTTCACTACAAAAAAACATGCAAATTTTTACAGAGAATTTCGTTGGAATAAACCATTTCTGACGAATTTATAAAAAAAATAGTCATTTTCCGTTTCATATGGTCGGAAATTTTTTTTATCAGAAATTTCATTGAACAGTCTAACGAATTTCCCGACGAAATTTCAACGAACATATTTTCAAGATATTCCGATGAATATTATCCGACAAAATTTCTAAAGAAAATATTTGTCGGAATTTTTTGATGGAATATGTTCATCGGAAATTTCTAACGGAACATATTCGTCGGAAATTTCTGACATACACTAATCTTCAGAGATTTAATAAACTATTTACTAAATAGAATTTTTATTTTAAATATAATATATTTAAATTATTTACTTAAAAACATAATATACAATTGCTTATAATAAATATTTTTTAATTCTGTATATCTATATATAATAGCAAACCAAAATTTTGTACTTGCTGATGTCATCTTTTTTTTATAGGAAAAAAAAGTTTCAATCCAACGGTTAAAATTTTATGTTTTAAAAATCTAAGAGATATGAAGTTGCCTTGCCCTAAATGAGTTGCGTCATCAAATTAATTTCTGCCGACTATTATCTGAATAGCTTCCTTTCAAACGACACATCCCATTTAAAATAACAACACCTTTTCGTAATTTTCTTTTTTAATTAAAAGGGAATGGTTAAGATTAGCACATATTTTAATCCAAGGGTAGAGACCATCAGTTTTGTCGGTACCGAAGCGTTGTGTCCATTAATTAAGTTGCGACTCGTGGTTGGCATCTTTTCCTATCTCTATAATAATATTTGAGAAGTCAGTTTCCTATGTGTCGCGCTCACGTTAACTCTCATGATGGTTGATTACATTGATACCCTTAATGAATTAAAAATATTAAATTTAAATACTATTTTTGTTTTTATTTAATTTCCTTTTTTAAATTTTCCATATAACATATATATTAAAAAAGGAAACAGTTATAAATTTTAAAAATCGAATTTAAAAACGAAAATATATGTATATATAATATGATTTCATTAAAAAGGAAATTTCACAAGATAGTAATATTCTATTTTAAAAATATTTTTAAATAACATACAATATACTTTTGAATTAATGAAATACTTAATTTTTATATATTGTTTCTTAGATGAAAAATATATATTTGTATGAAATGTGATTTCATAAAAATAAATTTCAGAAAGATAATGGATATTATAAAAGGAAATATTATTTATTTTGAAACATAATTTTAAACAATACAAAAAATATATTTTCAAAGTAATAGAAATATTTTGATATATGATATATCTATCTAATTTCTTAGATGACTACATAAAATAATTAAATAACATAAACTGATATACGTTTTAACAATAAACAACTTTTGATCAAATAATTATAAAATATTTAAATAAAATAAAACTATATACTTTAACGAGGTAGATATATTATATTTTTCATTATTACAATAATATGTTTTCCTAATATTAATTTTGCTGTTAAATTTTATGTTTTTATGTTTCTGGAGTTTAATATAACCATAATTAAAATACCAAAGTAAATATGAATTCTCATTTTAGATTATTTAAAATAAATTTTGGTTTACCTTTCAATAAATCTAAGAAATAAAATATTTAGAATTTATAAAATATTTTAATTATTGTAAATATTGATATGTGTTCATGAGCTTTTAAAAATGTATCAGTTACTTATGTTTGTAACTTTCTATTGATCATATTTTCTTTTATAATATATATATTTAAAAAATGAACATATAATTTGATAAATATTATGATCATACATGCACATTTAAACGATAAATAAAATTAATTTGATTGAACTTAATTATATATATTAATTATCGATTGTTATTTTTGCTAAACGGAGTCTGGATGCTTAGTTTTATTAGTCTGACCACGTAAACCGTAAAAAATAAAAATAATTATATTTCAGGTTGAATTTGAAAAATATATGTAACTCTATATACTAATAATAATATGCGTGACTCGACTAATCAACCTTATATCTAAAATAAAAGATTATATTAAAATTAAGGAAGACAACAAGCAACCTAAATGCAAATAAGAAAATTAGTCAAAATTTTAGTATAATTAGAATACAAAAATATTATAGTTGAATTCAGAGAAATAAATGCAATCCAATATACCTAAATGATAACTAAATCGACTAGATATAACATATCTAAAATCATATGTCTAATTAAAGCAATGGAATATTATGTATAAAATTATAAATTAATTTAAAATTAAAGTATATATCAATCAATTACTATAGTATATTTGTTTTATAAATATTTATATCCGTGCATGAGCACGGGAAAATCACCTAGTGTCAATATATTTGATAACCAGTTTACAGTTTTTTTTTTCAATTTTCTTTTTCTGATTCCTGACTTCGCTTTCCATTCAACCTCTTCGCTTATCTGCAATTTATTCTCCGTTCATCTCTTTATCATAAACTGTCCAGGTTTGTTTTAATGTACTTCTCAGAAGTTTAATAATTGAACCTACCTTCTCCTTCTTCCATGTGGTCATCGGCCGCCACGTTAAAATCTCTCTTCTTCTCCCTTCCAGTTGAAGTCACCGCCATATTATTAGCTTATTGATCATTGTGCATGACCCAGACAAAACCTTTGATACAGCTTACCTTGGCAGCGCACTTCTTCAAGACGCCAAACGGCCGGACCATAGGTTTGGGCATACACTCGCTCACCACCGATTTTGAAGTTATGCAGCGTCTCTGCGTCTGGGCTCTCCACATTCTGATACAGAACCAACAACGATAAGCCTGATAAGACATACTGGAGAACAGATATAGTCAACACATTATGGTAAAAAAAAAAGATGATCCCGAACTCATCCGAACGAACTTAGAATAAGATCTGATAGCAGTGGCATAATCGCAGCGTAGCCGCAGCAGTTCCGCTAGAGAGCAGCCGTGACGCGATGTAAATCGCCATTGGTTTTTCTGCCTGATAGTACCACGAATCGACGAGAGAATAGTTCATCAAATTATACTTTTGTCAAATCAGAAGAACACGACGACTTAAACGAATCTATAAACGTACGTTGGGACTTGGGAGACGAAGGTGGAGAGTTTCACGATGGACGACGATCATTGCAGACGATGGAGAAAACAAAGTATGTTGAGGAATACTGTTTTCTTATTTGCAATCGTAGTGTTTTGAAACTTTTGAATTACAAAAAAATGATACGTCTTCAAAAAACTAAACCCAACAGTTTTGTACACATTTCAGTAAAAAAAAAACAGTTTTGTACACATAATAGTGTGGATCGATTTAATAATATGTTAAATTCGGTTATGGTGGCAGTGAACATGAAATTTAGAAGACTAAGACAATACCTATTCTAGCATTTTTATATACTTGATTTACTAAAGACCATTATTACGACCATTATGAATATGTTTTCAAATTTTATAATGATTAAGGTGAATAGTAGTTCTATGATTTAAATTATTTTTTGTTTTTTATACAACAAATTATTTTTATGTTATTGTGAAAAACGACTTTAACTTTATTTTATTTTATTGTTGGGCTACGTTTAAAAATAATTGAAACACGTAATATTTTTTAGAGAAATTTGGAGCTCTACCAAGACATTTCTATGATATTGGTGATATACCAAAAACAAAAAAAATGACAACTGTTCATAGTGTTGTTTTACTCTGCTATCCCTACTACATAAATTTCTCAATAAACGATACCAAATCTTTACCTGATATGCAAAGATTTTTTTCTATTTTGTGTCAGAAGAACTCTCTTTCACTCTTTCTCTCTTATTCTTATTCTTCTTAAGCTATGTTCTTGTTTGTTTCTTGATTTTTGCCAAAGCTGAGTCCATTGGTTGATTCCATGCGATTAAGGCTAAAAAGTAACTGAATTTTTCAACGTTATTCTTGTTGTCTCTCTGTTTGAATCTGAAATGAATTATTTTTTTGGTTTTGAATTTGAAACAGGATTTGTTCTGGAGTATAATCTTTTGGAAATTTCGATATAAATCAACTCTTTTTGTTCTATGACTATTGTTTTTAAAGATGTTTGGTTTAAGAATTCGCACACCAAGTGTTTGACAAAATGACTGAACCAAAGAAAAGGTCTTCCCTTCAAGTCACCAAGCCCTTCAAGTCACGCAATATGGAGTCAAACTATTTAACCAGCCAATATTTACAACTGACGGGTAATTCTAACAATATCCGGTTAACATGAAATTTAATACATTATCGTTTAGGATGAAATGACAAGTTATCCGGTTAACAAGATACATAACTGTATAAGAAATTAGTTTTTCAGATAATTTGTTTACACTTACGTGGAGGTTTGGGTTTAGAGGTTCCTATTAGCTTTAGGGTTTAGTATTGGGTTTAGGGTTTAATGAATAGAATTTGGGTTTCGGGGGTTACTATTGGGTTTAGGATTTAGGGTTTAGTGACTAGGGTTTGGGTTTAGGAGTCTTCCCTTGAAGTCACCAAGCCTTTCAAGTCATGCAATATGGAGTCAAACTATTTAACCAGCCAATATTTACAACTGACGGATAATTCTAACAATATCCGGTTAACATGAAATTTAATACATTATCGTTTAGAGTGAAATGACAAGTTATCCGGTTAACAAGATACATAATTGTATAAAAAATTAGTTTTTCAGATAATTTGTTTACACTTACGTGGAGGTTTGGGTTTAAGGGTTCCTATTGGCTTTAGGGTTTAGGGTTTAATGAATAGAATTTGGGTTCTAGGGTTACTATTGAGTTTAGGGTTTAGGGTTTAGTGACTAGGTTTTGGGTTTAGGGTTTAATGACTAGGTTTTGGTTCCGGGTTTAATCTCAAGTAACTCATTGTTTAAAAGTGTATATATAATATTAGGTTTCTAATAATTTGTCGTGATCAACTAAAACATTACCTAAATGTTACTCGTTCATTTCATATGTCATAGTTAAGATCTTTATTCCTATAAAGTTATGCACTCGCAATATGGAGTCAAACTATTTAACCGGTCAATATTTATAATCGATGGATAATTCTAACAATATCCGGCTAAGATGAACTTTAATACATTATCATTTACGGTAAAAAGACAAGTTAGCCGGTTAACAAGATACATAATTGTATAAAAAAACAGTTTTCTAGATAATTTGCTTACACTTACGTGGAGGTTTGGGTTCATGGGTTCCTATCTTTAGGTTTTAGTGTTGTGTTTAGGTTTTAATGACTAAGGTTTGGGTTCCGGAGTTATTATTGGGTTTATTGTTTAGGGTTTAGTGATTGGGTTTAAGGCTTTCTATTGGGGTTAGGGTTTAATATTTCTGGTTTAGAGTTTAATATTCATGGCATGGTTTAAGATCTAGTTCTTTATGTGGAATAAGTTGTTAGGATAAGATAATCCGTTTAATCAGATAATATTCCACTGAATTGCTATTTAATTAGTTAGCCGGTTACACAATTAGCAATCCAGTCTTTCACATAAACGCTTAATAGATAGGAGAATAACATATAATTATCAATTAAACTAATTTCTAAATAAAATCTCACCGAAATCTTTTTTAATACACACCTATCTTTTGCGTCAGAGTTATGCTCTTGTCACTGTATATTTTTGGTTTACCAATGCAAATCCATCTAATGTAAACGCAATATTGCCAAATCTAATTATATATCTTGTGTCAGACAAAAATTCTATAAGCCTAAAACCAAAAAAGCAAGATCTCAAAGGTATAGGGTAAATATGTCTTTTTTACTCCATTTTTGTTGCCACGTAGACACAATTTTTCTCTCTTTGGTATTTTGCTAATATCTTTATTTTTCTTGGTTTTTCATCTAAATTGCTCTATTTTTTATTTGCTATAGTTTAAATTACTTTTTAATTAATAAAATGATTATTTAAACAATAATAGTCATACTTAAACTGATCATGTAGAATGTGTTGATATGATTATATAGATATGGAAAGAGATGAAGCATGGAAAACAAACTTATCACTTTAGCAAACTCATTTCATCTGAAAGATGTTGTAAGCATTTTTTTTAAATATCAAAATTTAACGGTAGAACTTTTCATTCTTTAAAAAGTTGTATCTTATCAGAAACTTAAACATTGCACCTTTTTATTGAATCATTTACATAATAGAATTTTTTTATGTTTTAAAAGCTTAATCATTGAACATTTTCGTAATAAAAACGTTTTAAAATTCATTCACTTAAGGGAAAGACATATTCATTCATTAAAGATTTGTATATTTATAGAAAATTAACTATTGAACTATTTCATTGAACTCTTTTATAACATAAATCACATGAAATCCAATTAATATAGAAGAGGTACAACACAATTGAAAAAAACTTTATGCTTTTAATCAATGATTAATAAACAAAATTTGGTATTTAAATTTACAATTGAAAAAAATTATGCTTTTAATTAATGATTAATATACAAAATTTGGTATGTAATTTTAAAGACAGAAAAAAATATTATAAAGGATGTTACAAAAGAGATTATCAATAAATTTTAAAGAAGATGATTATATAAGAAAAATTAAATTAGCAATAATAGCTATAAATATAAAAATTGACATATGTCATTCTAAATGTAATGAAAGAATCAAATAAAGAAATAAGAAGACTAAAACGAAAAATAAGAAAATAATTAAAGATAAATATATTATTTATTATTACAATACCACATTACAACTATTTATTTTTTATGCATAACTTAAAAAAATCATTTCTCATGCACATAATTTATTTAATATTTATACATTATATAAGTATTTTGTTAGATGAATAATTATTTATTTCTAAAATAATTGCAATATTACATATCATTTTAAATTTTTAACAGTTATTACATAATTAAATAAAGTAAAAATTAAATATGAAATAAAAAATAAAAAATTACTATTTCCGGGTGTTTACGCACGGGGTTGTTTCCTAGTATAAATAAAATGAAACTTAAAATATGAAAAAAATTATAAAAGCTTTTTACATAAATTCATATTAAAAATAAAATAGTTTATATATAAAAATATTATAGAAACATTTAAAAAAAAACTTTTTTAAAATGTATTAAATTACAAAAAAATTACATAAGCGTTTTATTAATAATTTTAAAACTTTCTGAATTTCATAAATAGTCTATACTATTATTTGTGAAGTGATTTTTCTCAATGAGCTCTCACGTTAAAAGTTAGAATTCAAAATCGATGATACCTTTAATAAACTTTATATATATAACTAATTATATAATCAAAAAAGAATTTTTAATAATATTATTTATTTTTTAAAAATAAGATAATTCTTATATTTTGTGTTGTTATCTTAAAATATTTTTCAATTATAAAATTTAAAATTAGATATAAAACCAATTATAATAATTAAGTTGTTATAATCAATATTGATATTTTATTAATATTATTAATTTTTGTTTTTTAAAAAAAAGATAATTATTATGTATTTTTTTGTTATATTAAAATATTTTTCAATTATAAAAATTAAAATAAGATGTAAAACAATTTATAATAATTAAGTGGTTAAATTTAATATTACCTTTAATGAATTTTATATATAATTAATTATATAAATAAAAAAGAATTTTTATTAATAATATTAGAATTTTAAATAAGATAATTCTTATATTGTATTGTTATCTTAAAATTTATTTTTTCAATTATAAAAGATATAAAATAACATATAAACTATTTATAATTAAATATTAACCAACTAATACTATTTTGTATAAATATATTTTCTAAAGAATTATAATATGTGAATGTTTTCTTTTAAAATATTAACACAATTATAAACATATATATTTTAATGGATTCAATATAATTTTTCCATAATTTCATCAAACCGAATTGTGTATCAAGCCAAATTTATTGACTTTTAAATTAGTATTAAAATTGTAAAAAAATATAATTTTAATCAATTTTTTTGTCATATATATATATATATATAATTTGATGTTTGCTTTTTAAAAAAAACATAAATAATAAATTATCATGCTGGTTTTTGAATTAATAAAATATAGACTAATAAAAAGTGATTTTTCGCAATCGAACTCTCACATTAAAAGTTAGAGTGGTCAAAGTCGATGATACTCTTAATGAATTATATATATATATATATATATATAATTAATTATATAATCAAAAAGGAAAATTATTAATAATATTATTTATATTTTAAAAATAAGATAATTTTTATATATTGTGTTGTTATCTTAAAATAATTTTCAATTATAAAAGTTAAAAATTAGATATAAAAAAATATATCATAATTAAGTGGTTAAAATCAATATTGATTTTTATTAATATTATTAATTTTTTTTAAATCAGATAATTCTTATGTATTTTGTTGTTATCTTAAAATACTTTTCAATTATAAAAGTTAAAATAAGATATATTACAATTTATAATAACTAAGTGGTTAAAGTCAATATTAACTTTAATGAATTTTATATATAATTAATTATATAATTAAAAACGATTTTTATTAACAATATTAGAATTTTTAAATAAGATAATTCTTATTTATTGTGTTGTTATCTTAAAAATTATTTTTTCAGTTAAGATATAAAATAACATATAACTTATTTCTAATTAAATATTAACCAACTAAAACCATTGTGTATAAATATATTTTCTAAAATATTTCTAATTTGTGAATTTTTTATTTTAAAATATTAACAAAATTATAAACATATATATTTAAATGTTTTGTCATATATATATAATTTGATGTTTTGTTTAAAAAAATAAATAAATAATAAATTACCATGCCAGTTTTTAAATTAATAAAATATAAACTAATAAAATATTTATAAAATCAAGTCCGCACATGCGGACAAAACACCTAGTATATATATATATATATATATATATATATGTAAAACGTTTTAAAAATATTTTTAAAATAAAAACGTTTTATAGTTTATAAACAGGAAATAAAATTAAGAAACCACCAAAATCAAAACCAAAAATTATGTAAAACACTAAATCTAACCAGCTAACACTAAAATCTAACAAGATGACACCAAAATCTAACATACCCACCCTATAACTCTTCATCCTAACCAAATTTTTACATTAAAAACATAAACATCCACAACCTAACAATAATCAAAGAGAAAGAGATTAAAAGGGAAGATTTGCATGATTTTAGGATTGCAATTTGGGTTTGAGAGAGAGAGAGAGAGAGAGAGAGAGAGAGAGAGAGAGAGAGAGAGAGAGAGAGAGAGAGAGAGAGAGAGAGAGAGAAATAGGATTTTTCTTTTTTTTTTTGTTCAACAGGGTTTTTTATATTAAAACAATAATGAAAGAAACAGTTCGTTAGTATTCCGTTATGATTTATTTTTGAGAGATTTCCAAAATTTTAGACGGTTCGATTTTCCGGGTAAAATTACACATTCCGACGGAATTCTGACTACAGTGCTACAGTTGTCGCAATTATGTCGGAATGTTTATTAATGTTTACTTTGATCAAATTCCCGAAAACAAATATGTCAGTTACGCCAGAATTTCATCTGAATATTTTGACGAAATTCATATTCTCTGCATGGTTTTTCAATGGCCAAGCATAATTTATCAAAATTTCTTCAGAATATTTTGACAAAATTCCAATGAATTTATCTTTGGGATTTCTTCTTAAAAAATCATAAATCGACAATAATCTATGCTTATATAATGATTATTTGGAAAGTAATATATGCAGATAACTAAATCACTAAAAACCTTTTATTATAGTTGGTAGTTTAAATCACTAAATACATACATTATACTATTAGAATAATGTATCATGTATGTATTATATATGCCTAAAAACAGCTTTCCCCAAAATCATTGATATTTGAGATTTAAAATAAAAATTAAAATTACAGAAACCTGCTAATAATTCATTTTGTGGAGCCCTGTGACTGCAAAATGTATATCAAAAACTTAGGATCCGAATGTAATATGCGAGAAAATTGCAGAAAAATTGCATTGTGGTTGTAATAACATAAAAACATATATATATATATATATATATATATATATATATAAATTATGTTTATCATTAATGGTGATAAGAGAGAGAGAGAGAGAGAGAGAGAGAGAGAGAGAGAGAGAGAGAGTTTTCTTTTTTTGTTCAACAGGGTTTTTTATATTAAACAATAATGAAAGAAACAGTCCGTTAGTATTCCGTTATGATTTATTTTTGAGAGGTTTCCAAAATTTTAGACGGTTCGATTTTCCGGATAAAATTTCACATTCCGATGGAATTCTGACTACAGTACTACAGTTGTCGCAATTATGTCGGAATGTTTATTAATGTTTACTTTGATCAAATTCCCGAAAATGAATATGTCAGTTACACCGGAATTTCATCTGAATATTTTGACGAAATTCATATTCTCTGCATGGTTTTTTAATGGCCAAGCATAATTTATCAAAATTTCTTCAGAATATTCTGACAAAATTCCGATGAATTTATCTTTGGGGTTTCTTCTTAAAAATTTATAAATCGACAATAATCTATGCTTATATAATGATTATTTGGAAAGTAATATATGCAGATAACTAAATCACTAAAAACCTTTTATTATAGTTGGGAGTTTAAATCACTAAATACATACATTATACTATTAGAATAATGTATCATGTATGTATTATATATGCCTAAAAACAATTTTCCCCAAAATCATTGATATTTGAGATTTAAAAAATAAAAATTACAGAAACCTGCTAATAATTCATTTTGTGGAGCCCTGTGACTGCAAAATGTATTTCAAAAACTTAGGATCCGAATGTAATATGCGAGAAAATTGCAGAAAAATTGCATTGTGGTTGTGATAACATAAACACACACACACATATATATATATATATATATATATATATATATATATATATATATATATATAGAGAAATTTTGTTTATCATTAATGGTGATATGGGATGGTGTAGTCAGACCATCTCCAATGTATTTTTCTGTTTATCTCTAAAATAGAGATGAGTTTCTCTCCAATGTATTTCTTTATTTTTGTCTCTATAAAAGAATATTTTCAAAAGATCATATTCTAATTTCACAAGAAACACCTTATATATATAAAATTTATAACTAACCATATTTACTTTTAATTTTCAAAAGATTTGCATAAAATTATGAATTTGTTTAAACTAAATTTGTATTAAAAGACTATTATGTAAATAACAATATAATTTTATTTTTATAAACATTGTATTTCTGTATAAAATAACTATTTTGGTTATAAATATAAAATTTTGAAAGTTAAAAGACTATTTTGAAAATAAAAAAAGTATGACTCTATAATAGAGGAATGTTATTTTTTACTCTATTTATAGAGGGTGAAATAGCATTCATCTATTATACATGTAGAAATAGAGATGGGATTGAACACTTTTTCCTCTATTATAGCATATAGAGGTGAATATAGCTATGAGTTAGAGATGCTCTCAGTTATCATTTGGACCCTCTAAATTTTGGCCTTCCAAACTCTACGATGACCAAATCTATTGTAAAACTTCAAGGGTCGACGAACTATTTCCCCACGAGAACTATCATATAACATCAAATGTCTTCCGAACTACTGTCTTATTCTAAATATCCCCAAAAGTTTCAAATTTATTTCTCCAAGAATATCGGTTTAGACAGATTTGGTAATGTTCATGTGACTATTACCATAAAACATAGAAAGATAACTGTAAAACCGGTTTGACTCAACACTTTACCAGATCATACCTGAACCATAAAGGTACTGTGCTTTGAGATCCCAAATCGAAGGTAAGTTGAACACTAAAATCGAATTTCAAAATTTGATTGTCTCAATCCCTGATTTCCAAAAGCTACAGTAATGGTGATGTATGGGCTGCATATTCTGCGTCTCGAGCTTGTGTTGGGTTAAAATCTGAAGAAAATTCGTCAGACGATACTTCCGACTAACACCATTGATCTCTGGCAACAACTTCAAGCTTCATTTTTGAATTTTTTTTGTATCCGGTTTAATTGAGTTAGTCGGATCTTAACTTGGTCTTCTATTGATTTATAGTTAAATTTATTAAATTTCGGTTTAACTTATTAAATTCCAGTTTAACTTATGTATAGTAAACCAGAGTATTCCAATTTATGGGTTTAGAGATTTCCAACTTTGGTTTCATGGAGAAATAAATATTCAACTTTTATTCTGTGGAGAAATAAGTTTGAAACTCTTATTTCGGAAACTATAGAATGAGGCTATAGTTCGAGAGACATTTGATGCTATACGATAGTTCTCGTGGAGAAACAGCTAGTCCATCCAAATTTCAAATATATTAGTTTATTGAAATATGATTATGGTAAACCGATAAATCAGTATGGTTTCATGTAACTTGCAGAATTTTCAAGCAATTTATAAATCAACAAGGCAAATAAACAAACAAAAAAGAAGTAAATACGAGAAAAGGCTGCGTACTGTTTAGTTTTCCTTATAATGTTTTCTTTTGCCAGCTATATTTTTTCTTCTATATATTTTTCTGTTGTTGCTTCAAATGGTAAAGAAATTCTGGTTAAAATTACCATAATCTAAATTGGATTCGTACTGTAAGAGACTATTTGTAGTGTTTGCATTTATGGTAAAGAGGTAAAATCACTTTTTTATACCAGAAAAAAGAAGTAAACATATGATAAAATGTTATTTACTGTTTAGTTTTCCCTATAACTTTTTTTACCAACCATATTTTCATATTTTAAAAAATAAAGTAATTCTATATAGAGATAGATTTAGGCAAATTTAACTATGCAGTACTTTTGTTTGGGTTTCAAACACGCGTGTGGAGAGGCATAGCATTGGCAGCATGTGGATGCTCAATTTGCAGAGAAACTTATATTCTTTTTTATATACAGTATATTACAAATGTAATTCCACAATTTAGTGGACATCATCATATTGGTGTGTCGCTTGTAAACTTTTAAACAATACAGTTTGCATCCCCAACATGTTTTTCATTTTTTTTGTTTTTTCGTTGTTTTTTATTACATCATTTAGTACCTAAACCTCGTTCTCAACTTTAATAAACTACAAGACCGACGTATTGTTCTTTTTGAGCTATATCTGATCATGAAAATCCAATAAGCAATATGTGAAATATACGTACGTTATTCTTTTTTTTCTTCCTTTTCCATACTGTATGTTGCGTCTGAGGAGCCGTGCATATAATCTCCTTGATTATTAAACTAACATTAATATATTCCAAAAAAGCAGCATCGTTATGACGTTATCGTTGGAGACAGTTCTTTTGGTGACAGTGCTAGTGGTGATGGTGTGTTTTAAATGATAGAAATACTTGCATCATTTATTATAGTTGATGTAAGAACTAACATCATTTATTATAAATGATACATAATAACATCATTAATGTAAATGATGTAAATAATTTATATTTTTGCATCAATTATTAAATGAATTGATGTAAATTATTTGCATCACTACTTTCAGAATCATTTAATTAAGTGATGTAAAACTATTTTACATCATTTATAAATAATGCAAATATTCAAAATAAATGATGTAAAACTACCTTTTTTGTAGTGGAAGTTCTTGCCACTTACAGTCAAGTTTAACGTGGTCTCATCAACAACATCATCACATTATTAATTTAGTTTATTTTGATTTAGTTTATTAGAATAGTTACTATGTTAATAATTGAGTTTATTTTGATTAATAATTTTTCGATTCAAATTATATAATAGAAATAATAAACATATATTAAATAATAACGACACTATATGAAATTATTTTACTAACGTCACATTTAAGTATATTCTAAAGAACACAATTATACAATAAATTTAACAAAATTGTTTAAAATTGTTTTTACTATTATGCTCTTTACAAATACAATCAATTATACATGTATATATGTAACATATTTTAAGAAGTATTTTTTATTTTTATTTTATATAACTTATTTTAGTAATTCTTTAATTAATAAACCAAATAATATAATATTTTTCTAAAAATTTAATTTAAGCCACAACTATTTATTAAATGAAACAATCATTATTAAATTAAGAGAATTTTAATTAAATATTTTACCATGGTCCATCTTTACAAAATTAACATAAAAATTATCAATTGATGTCATTTAACAAAAACGTTTTTTTACTATTATGCTCTTTACAAATTCAATCAATTATACATGTGTAACATATTTTAAGAAGTATTTTTGATTTTTATTTTAAATATTTATTTTAATAATGTTTTAACTACCACATTATATAATAAGTTTTTAAAAAATTAATTTAAGTCACAGTTAGTTATTAAATGACATAATCATTATTAAACTAAGAGACTTTTAATTGAATATTTTACCATGAGTCCATCTTTAGAAAGTTAATATCAATTGATGTCATTTAAATTTTTTTATTATTCTAAAATTATGGTTAACTTAATTTTAAATAATAATTTAATTATATATAACTAAAATCAATATTATTTTGTATATCATCGATATCATTGTTATTATTTTGATCTGAATCAAACAAGATCATTCTAAAACAGTCAGGCTCATCTTTTAGTTAAGATTAAGTATATGAACTTAGAAATGATAGGTGGGTTTTAAAAAACTTAATTACCTTATTTATGAATATTTAAGCTGATCAACATTTCAATTTTGTTTCCTAACAGTTTCCTAATATTTGTATTGAATTATTAATAATTTAAAATATATTTAATAAATAAAAATTAAAGAAAAATTTAACTTAATGAATTAAAATTAAAAATGTATATGTTTAGAATATTAGTTAAATTATCTCTTATTTCTGTTAATTGAGTTAGTTCTTACCAGACCAATTATATTACATTTAACTAAAGTTAAATTAACAACTACACTTTTAAATAAATTTTGATTTAAAGAAAATATTAATTATAGATGTATATATGATTTTTAAAACACTGCTTATTTTCTTTTTTGAACACATGTAATCACTGCTTATTTATTGTTAAAAAATCAGGACTGAAATGACTAGATATTAGTAAATAACTTACTAGTGCATTTGCTAATTATCAGCTTATAAATTTATTATTAACTAAAATTATTTCTTAAATAACATAAGAAAATAAAAACGAGAATTTAAATAATATAAATATATTTTGATAAAATAATTAAAAATAAAAATTATTTTAAAATAGTAATTGGATGATATGATATCATGTCTCTATTTAAAGTATCTTCATGTTATGATTAATTTAAACAAACTAAATAGTTTAAATAATATTAAATTAAAATTTGATTTATGGATGTCACTCTGCAAGATCAAAAAGGAGGAATCAAATATAATAAAATTTCTCATTTTCAAATACTATTATTTTTTGATCATTAACCAATCTATGAGAAACTTTAAACAAATCAACACATTAGTTTTGTTTTCTAATTCATTTTAATTAAAACAATATATTATACATCAACTTATATATACATTATTTATCAATAAGTATCAAATTTATAGAATAATTAAATTAGAAATTATTTTATTGATATTTTATTTTATTTTTTTAGTTCAGTTTGCAATTAAATTTACAGATATCTAATTTTTTCGAAACGAAACGGATAGAGAATCAAATCAAAATTAACGGATAAATTACCCCGTCCTAATTGTGTGAGTCCGTGGTGGATGAATAGTTTTTTTTTTTTTGTGTGGATGAATAGTTTTATTATCCAGTGGTGCAGAGTCGCTATACATGATGCAATGGTTCTGGTTAGATCGGTACAATCGAGGTGCAATAATGTGCATCTATCCAGGTTGAATTTTTTGTTTGTGCCTATATCGAGATTTATATGTGAGCTGTGTTGTTGTTTGTATTGATTTGCAGTTATACGTGTTAGCAGTGGTCTTAAAAAGATGCATCTTTTGAAACGGGTAGTACCATTTTTTCTACTGTGTTTGTGGCAAGTAACGGTGCCACGGATTCATATATCCGGAAAATTTAGAATATCCAAATTCAAATCTGAATTCGTTGGATCCACGGATTTAGTATCTGAATCTTCATTTATAGTTTTCAGATATCTGGAACTCGGATGCCCATATAGATATTGTATTAACGCAGGTATTCGAATTTAGATCTGGATTCGTAAAAATAATTAAAAGAGTTTAAAAAGAATAAAATTTTAAACAGGATACATAAATTAAATATTTATATATACATAATATTATGAAATTCAAATGTAATATTATAAAACTAATTTTGTGTATAAATATTAATATAGCAAATAGAATTATTAATGAAATTTAAAAAATAAATTTTAAAAATATGAATCTCGATTCGAATATCCGGATTTAAAATCAAGATATACAGATACATATTAATTATGGCAGATCCGAGATTTTACTATCCAGATCCAGATTAAGATATCCCAAATATTCTATTTACGGATCGGATCTGGAAGAAACCGCGGATCGATTCCGGATCTCGGATAATAAATCTTAGGTCTAGTGACAAGCATGATGAATTCAACTATATATCTTATCTGTGAAGTTTTTATCGCATTTGGAGTCAAGACACTAGGTTTTCCCCTAATTTGGTTTTAGTCATTTCCATTTTGTTTTTCTTGCAGTTCTAATTAGCTTAGTTGGCTTTTTAATACTAGTTTCTTATGTATCTTTTGTAAAAATAACTACTGGTAACATATCTTAACATGTTAGGAAAATAAAAAGATATACCCGGTTCCTTTTTGACAACATGGAATGTTAATTTGTTTCTTATTCTTTTGTTTGGAGGTGGGGACATTCGCGCCGGTCAATTTTAGCGATGGATATTAAAGTTGTTGAAAACGAAACCTATACACGTTTGTGACCATTTTCTTGTGGGGAAATCGGTAACTTCATACCTCAACAGAAAATCGTAGTCCCGATTAGTACATACATTCGGACCATGTGTTAAAACATACATCAATACGTAATATATTCAAATTTTATCTATCAATTAACAAAATTTGGCTTTTACATATATTAACCGTTTATCCGTTAATAAAAAACGTAGTCTCAGATGTTCGTTTAAATTTGATTACATGGCTATTTATATTTTAAATAATTAATAATTAATACAAATAACTTTTAACTAAAGGGAGGAAAGGGGGATTCGAACATGGATTTGAAGGGCAATTTTCTTAAATAGACTATTATCAAGTTTTTGTCACAAAAAAACACTAGTGAGGAAAATGACCAAAATATTTCATTTAATAGATAAAAAAACTTTTATACCCTAGATATATAAATACAAATAAATAAATAAATAAATAACATAAAAATATTTTTTATAGTTTTGAGATTATATGTTCTCAAATTCAGATTCTTTTATATTTTGTTTTTAATTTTTTTTTAATTTTCTTTTTTAAATTCGAAAATACCTTTTGAAACTATTTTAATTTTTTTTTTCATTTTTAAATTTCAAATATATGTGTGACAAAAAAAAAATTAGTGCTATTCTATGATATTTCTCTTTTTGTTTAAAAAAAATATTTCTTATTTTTTAGAATTCAAAACTACCTCTCAACTCAAAATTATAAGTATATATTAGTTAGTCCTAAGAATATAAATGTATATTTACTTTAATAAAACCTCCATAGTTGTAATAAAATAAATTTAAAATAGTTTCAAAAATTCAAATTTTTTTGAAAAGTTTGAATTTAATATCATATATTTCGAAAACTAAAACATATTATTTTTATTTTTTTATTATTCAATTAAATAATTATTTGAGAGAATTGTCATATTTGGATGAAAAATTCATTAGGTATAAATAGGAAACAATAGAAAAGATAATTAACAATTTGTGTGTGGCACAGTGGTTATTGGACCTGTTGAAATACTGTTCAGACCTAGGTTTGAGTCTCCTCCACCGCATTTATAGATAATTTTTATTATTTATTTAAAATATAAAAAGTCATGTAATCAATATTTAAAAGACAGTTCAGACTCTGTTTTTTTTTTACTAACGGATAAATGGTTAATGTAGGTAAAAGCTGAATTTTGTTAATTGATGTATGAAATTTGAATATATTACGTATTGATGTATGTTTTAATACATAATTTGAGTATATGTAATGATTGGGACCGCGACCCTCTGTTGAGGTATGTATAAGTCAATTTCCCTTTTCTTGTGCCTTTCGGACTTGGAAATTAAAGTATCTATTAGGTCTGGGCATTTTATCCGGATCCGAATACCCGATCAAGTTACCTGTAGAGAACCCGCGGGTCTTGGACCCGACCCGATCCGAATCTGAAACCCAACGGATACCGAATTAATAATATAAATTAAATAAAATGAGTCGAGGGGGAGCCGAAGGGGAGTCGAAGACGGGTTATTTGTCTATAGAGCAAAGGGATCAACCACTAGGAGACAACCAATTATTGTTGTATCTCGCATATTTTAATATATATACACATTGTAATATAATAAAAACACGAATTTTAAATAAAATTTCAAATAGTTTCGGATATATTAATATTTTCAGATATTTTTTTGTATTTTTAGGTATTTTTTTAGGTCAAATGCGAACCAAACCGACCTGAACCTGATCCAAAACCGAACCGATAAATTCTAATTACCCGAATAGGTCCAACTATCTAAAATCCGACCCGACCCGACCTGGACTCGGTATGATCCGAACCGATCCGGAACCGAAAATTTAAAATTATCCTATCGGATCCTAAACTCCTAGACCCGATCCGAATCGAACTGAATTGATATCCCAAATGCCCATGCCTAGTATCTATACAATATTTTTATATAATTTGATTCATCACATGACTGACTTGTTTGATATAGGCAATGATTATTCTATAAGTTCAGTTTAGCACTACACTTTTTGGATGTATCTTGTATTTTTATAAAGTTATTATATTATTATATCAAACGAACTTAAGGCTATAATCTATATATTTCCACAAGAGACAAGACCTACGGCACTTAATCATGATTACAGCCACTGCTTTAACATTAATTAGATACAGATACAATACAGTTCAGGATGATGTGTGCACCGTGGCGTTGAGTTGTGGCGAAGCCAAGTGGAGGGTTTGTCCAATGTTTCTTTCTCAAGTTTTTCTAAAAAAAAAGGTTTTTCTAATAATTAATATATTTTTTTGCTAACTTTTGGTCCAATTTCCCTAATTAATATCTCTCCATACTACTCTATTCTTGCTTGTGAAGCATAGTTTTGAACAAAGTTATAATTAATTTACTGTTAAGAGTGTTTATACATAAAATGCATATTAAATATGTTGTTTAAATATTTTAGCAAAAAACCTACACTATGCATTGCCTTGTCATTGTAGTTTTTCTTTCAAATTCACCGGGTGCCGTTATTACGAACTTAGATAATTCACATATAAGATCATCGATATTTCTCCGTACAGTTTTAGGCACGCATGTATGCATGATAGTTTAAATCTTTTGTCAATTCAATCATTGATGATTGATTATATTCATATATAGATGTATTTTTCGCTGTATATGTCTTTATATCTAAAGAGTGTGCATGATTTTTTTATTTTGGTCAGCAATGACTGTGAATTTCAAAGCTATATAAAACCATTTGTGTATACGTAAATTATGTATCCATCTGAATCGGTTGACATCTAGAAGAGCAGTTTGGACTACTATATCATATAATTTGTTAGATATGTGAATTTAAAATTTCAGTTTAGTTGGATTAATGTCGGTTTAAATCATATAATAGTTGATGATAATGTGGATGAAAGGGAAGTTTTAGAGAAGTATATAAAATAAGAAACCTGATTAGTGTTAATAAGTATTATAATTTCTTGTATTGGATTAGAGAAGCCGTTGACTTTGTGGAAACACTGGCATACAATTTATAAAATAACTAATCGAACTATTATTTTCTATTTTATTGCCCACAAGGAGTAGCTAGCTAGATGGTCGATCATAAGATAGTAGCATAAGTCGACATCATCAGCCTCCGACCAAACAAAATAAACCACATTGCTTCAACGTAAGCGCATATAAATTATTCCTATTGACGATATATTTGTTTTATAAAGTAAGCTTAATGACAATTTCACAACGTACGTAGTTATCAAGAAATATCAAATGTGTGAAACGTACGAGGAATACAACAGCATGCAGTTCAAGTGATCGTTATTAGCGTATTAATTATTTTGTGAAGTATGTTATGACATTTAAAGTCGTGGTAAAACTTTTTTTTTTTGCTAAACAAACGTGGTAAAACTTAAAAGTCTGTATACACTATCTCGCTATCGATTCTCCTAATACAAAGTTCGAAATTCTAAGAGCATCTTTAAGGGGAGCAAAAAGTGGGATGCTTAGCTCTTAGGGGCCCACCAAAACACCAAACAATACTCCTCTCGCTGCTTAATTAAGCGTCTGTTTTTGTTGTTGCTTCAACTGTTTGCGGGCCCCACTGACACGTGGTGGTCCGCAATTAGTCATTTTCTATTTTTTTTTTTTAGTTAAGATAAAAAAAAGTAAAAAATAAAAATAAAAAAAATAAGCACCCCATTTAGAGGTGATGGGATAAAGATGCTCTAATCGTGCATAAGTCTATACACTAAGGGGGATGTATTCAATTTAACATTTGATGTGATTTGATTTTTAATGGAGTTTTAGATGATTTTAATAAGTTGCAGAGATTTAGGTGATTTTTGTTAAACTACTCTAGAATATCACCTAAAACAATGGGATTTGAGTTTTAATTTTTTTAACTAAAAAACTCCACCCAAACACCCTAAAATCACCTCAAAACTTTAAAATCCCACAACTTAAAATATTTTCAATAACAGTGGATTTCAGAGTACTTTACGAAATGTCAAGTTCAATAACAGTGGATTTTAAATGAGTTTTTAAAATTCATATTTGAATAACAGTGGATTTGTCATTTTAATACAAATCACCTGAAACTCTCGGTTGAATACACCCCCCTAAAGCTATATAGTAGAGTTATTATTTCCTTTGGATGGGTAAACGCAGATTTTGTTCGTTTAGTCACACGATCTCAATATCTAAACTTAAATATACAATATTTTGATTATTTTCACGCCTGCAATCATTTAGTGATTGAAAACAATACAAAACATCATCAAAAAAAGATTTATTATGTGTTAAAAATAAGATTTATTTTCTCCAAAAATATGTTGGTCAAAAAGTTTGATTAAATGGCAATGAAACAGAACTGGTGATAACGGAAAAGGAAAATAAAATATCCATAATGGATAAGATAAATAATTTGTTGAAAATTTAGGATCTGAATGGTATACCGCAGCTGTTGCGAATGCGGTTATGGAAATTTGCTGATACGGAGAGTTATAGTTTTAAGCCTTTTTAAAAAATTTATACGACTAATACATCGGTTAGTAATTGGTGCAAGATTATGACTGGTTAACTATCAAATGTAACAGCTGTTAAATAATAAATTAACAATATTTACATTTTATATAATTATAAAAGTATTAAAATCATAATATTATAGTAGTACATATGAAATTATATCTACAAAACCATACTATTAAATTTTAAAAAATTATAGAAAATATTTTGTTTAAAATTTTATAATATAAATTAAAATATAATATGTATATATTTTACAATTTATATTATTTTAATTTTAATTTTTTACTGAATTTTTTAATTTATTTTTATTTTTTATAAAAAAAAGTTTTACCCTTCCACGATCGTCTGCTACCGCAAACGATAGATTGAATATTTTTTGATTTTAAAAAATTCGAAACAACTTCAAACGATTTTATAGCATTTTCTGTGATTGTTTCAAACGTCAATAACTACTATCAACCTAAAAACTGTGAGTGATAGCTGAAAAACCAGTCATACCCTACGTAACAAAGAGAAAGTTGTTCAAACACCTTAATATGATTGCCAAAATATACGTTTTCTTTTTATTTTCATTATTATAATAGTGAAATATAACTAACAAGTGTTAATCTTATGAATAAAACTTTTAAATGATCTAGTATAGATTTTTCAGAGGTATGTGTTTGATCATTCCCGTTACGAAGGATAATCTACTCTGATAAAATAGTTAATTTAATATGGTTTACCTTTCACAATAGAAGCTATGCGGGCTTTCAGATCAATATCTCCTCTTTTTTGGTCAAAACAGATCAATACATCATATTTATTCAAAACATATTGTAGAACATCGACGTAAATGGTAAGAACACAGAAGCAATATAACATATCACATTTTTTTTCTTTACTAGAATGAAGTTTAGAATGTTACATACCATGTAAAAAGATGGTAGATCAGCAGAATGCAAATACAATTGTATAAGAAGGATATGACTAGCTCGGGATTAAAGAGTCATGCGATGCGTTATGGACCTTTTGGCATCCGGAAGAAGTATACAAAGTACAAACTTCCAACATAATAAAAATCTTCAGTTTAGAGAAAAGAGAGCTGTTTGGATCATTGCTTGTAAGCTAATACTTATCTATGAAGATTGTAGGTGCGTGTAGAGTTTAAAGAACGTGGAAACACAATTAGAGTTTTTAAGAGGCATGTGATGTTGTAATTCACGCTCGCAATAGCCCAATGAATCCCCCCACGCGTCTCTCTTTTGCACACACTTCACCATTGTGTTATTCCCATTGCTCACCCTATACACTTCAGTCCCCAACACGTGGCACTCATCTGCGTTTTCAAACCCAAAGTTATTTATTTCCTTTTTTGCCATTTGGATGATCTATCTTTTCTTAATAAAATTATAAATAGACTCAGCTTGCTCTTGTTTATTATGGTACTACTCTAATGATGGAACACACTGAAAAAAAATTAAAAACAAACAAACATTAAAATCCCAGGGAAGAAAATTAAAAAAATAAGCTTGTACTGAAGGTACTATATAATATACCTGAATTACCATTTTCTTTGTTGTTTTCTAGGTTCTATTCAGGTCTAGAGACAAAAAAAAACTCTCTGATTTGTCTTATTTTTTATAAAATTTAAAAACATAATTTCATGATTTATTTTCTCCTCTAAAACCCTCTCCAAACCCAATAAACCGAAGCAAAAACACAAGAGCGAGACTTTTTTTTCTTGAGCAACCACAAGAGCGAGACAAGTAGTAGTAAAGCATTAGTTTTCAGCCACCTCCATTGAAGCGAAGCTCCGAGAGAGAGACAAAGAGAGAGAGAGAGATTATAGTGTGGTGCACCGTTACAAAAACAAAACATAACCCAAAACCCGTACACGAAAAAAGAAAAAAAACAACAACACAGACTTTCTGTTTGTTTTTTTTTTGTTTTGTCTCTTTCCATGGTAATGACAGAACTCAACTTCCTCCCAACAATCTCCGATCGCTTCACCACGACAACGTCACCCTCACCGTCACATTCTCTTCTTCCTCCCTTCACCCATCGACGAACAACACGACAAAAAACACACAAACCCGTCTCCGTACGCATGGAGCAGTCACGACAAAGAAACCGAAAAGACAAGATCGTCGTCATCTTAGGAGCCACCGGCGCCGGAAAGTCGCGACTTTCCGTCGATCTCGCCACTCGTTTCCCTTCAGAGATCATAAACTCCGACAAAATCCAAGTCTACGAAGGACTTGAGATCACAACCAACCAGATTACCATCCCCGACCGCCGCGGCGTCCCTCACCACCTCCTCGGCTACCTCCCCTCCGAAGACGGCGAACTCACCGCCGGAGATTTCCGACACGACGCTTCGAACGCCGTCTCCGACATAACTTTCCGTAAAAAGCTTCCGATCATCGCCGGCGGATCTAACTCCTTCGTCCACGCGCTCCTCGCCGAGAGATTCGACCCAAAGATCGATCCTTTCTCTTCCACTTCGAGAATCTGTCGGGATTTGCGTTACGACAGCTGTTTCGTCTGGGTGGACGTGTCGGAGCCTGTTTTGTTCGAGTATCTTCTGAAACGCGTCGACGAGATGATGGGCTCGGGTATGTTCGAGGAGCTGTCCGGGTTTTACGACCCGGTGAAAGCGGGTAGGACCCGGTTCGGGATCCGGAAAGCGATAGGCGTGCCGGAGTTCGAGGCATTCTTCAAAATGTACCCACCGGGGGAGAAGAAGTGGAGTCCGGGGAGGAGAGCGGCGTACGATAAGGCGGTGGAGGATATCAAGGAGAACACGTTGAGGTTAGCGAGGAGGCAAGTATGGAAGATAGAGAAGCTGAGAGAAGCAGGTTGGGATATTAAGAGAGTTGACGCAACGGCGTCGTTTAGAGCAGTTATGATGAGGAGTTCGAGTTCGTCGTCGCGAGAGTGGAGAGAGATTTGGGAGGAGCAAGTTTTGGAGCCAAGCGTAAAGATTGTGAATCGGCTGTTGGTGGCAGATTAGGTTTAATTTCCAGCAATTTTCCAGCTCATTTATTTTTTTTTGCTTTTCATGTCGACAAAAGGGGTTCGTTGAGAGATTATTTTTCGAAAAAAGCACATTTTTTTGTTGGGTTATCTACAAACATGTAATACATATGATCTCCGCCATTTTTGGTACTCCAAAACTCCATTTCTATTCTGAAATGATGGGGAAATTAAAGCAAAAAAATGGTCCATTTCTTGTTTTTTCAGAAGTTATATTCTTTAAATTGTAACAAAAGTTTTGATCTCTAGAAAATTAGAAGCTTGGTTGTCTAGTCTGCAGACATGTGTGTGTTAAAGAAAAGCGTATGCGAGAGCAACGGGAAGGAGAGAAGAGCTAAACTGTGAAAGCTTTGCATTCAGCGTCAGAACAAAATAAACCTTTTTGTATGCCATTGGAAATTTCACTTTTAATTTTTCTCTTCTTTTCTAACGGAAGCCTAGACCTTAAACCTCAGTATAAACCAACAATTGGTTGTGCTAATTACACCCAAGAAAATTTGGCTGTGCCAAAGAAACCTTTTGTGTATTTATTTTACTTTATTAAGAATAAGACCTTTTGTATATTGACTTTACGTTTGAATGTTGATATTCATTTGGATCCAGTTCAAATATTTCAGAATAAATAATAAAAACACCATTCGAGTATTTTCTGGAATTTTGAGCTAAATTGGTTCAAATTCCTTTTTGTTGGATTTTTTCAAATAATGTAATATTATCATTTATTTATTTTTCTGTTTAGTCTTGATATTTTAACCTGAAAAAATCATTAAATATTTTGAAATCATTTAACAATCGATCTAATTTACTCTTTCTGTTTCACAAAGTTATATATTCCAAATAAAATTTGGTTGTACCAAAGAAACTTTTGTGTATTTGTTTACGTTATAAAAATAAGACTTTTTGTATATTTATATTACATTTGAATGTTTGATATTAATTTGGATCAGTTCAAATATTTCAGAATAAATAAGATAAACACGATTCGAGTATTTTCTGAAATTTTGAGCTAAATTGGTTCAAATCCTTTTCGGTTCATGCCGAATTCATTTCATATAGGTGGATTTTTCAAAAAGGTAATATTATTTTTAGTTGTTTTGGTCTAGTCGTGATATTTTAACCTAAACAACTCATTAAATACTCTGAAATCATTTAACAAATCGATCTAGTTTGTTAGATAACATAAACTTGAACAATGTATGACCAAATACCGATAATAAGTATACTTAATAGATAATTAGAGTTACTTTTTTGGTTTCATATACTAATTCAAATCTTCAATCACTTAGTCATGGTCAATTTTCAGAGTTTTCAGATTTTATATTGTAAGATTGGAACGCTATTTGATAATAGTACTACATGATCTATTTAGGTATTTTTTACATATCGGATCAGATTTAGATTTTTTTTTTGGATAAAACTCGGTTAGGATTCAGTTACAAAGGCTCATATCTAATTTATTTAATAAATATTTTTTACAAAATATGGTGAAAGATAGAACTGAAATTTTGGTTTTACAAAATTGTAAAGCTCTATGAATTTCGTTGATACGTAGAATGGAAACAATTAGGAGAAAAAAGGTCTACGGGAAATGAATGAAAAAGATCGAAAAATTTTAAGAATAATTTTTTCTTTAAGTTAGACTATGATTTTTTTTTTTGATCAAAAGACTGTGAATTTTATTAGAACTTTCCAACAAGGCAAAGACATTCCCGATCATAGTTACGAGTAGAACGTTACGTTCGATTGAAGACAAAACAAAAAATTAAAAATGAAAGATTTTGTATACGGTTTAAAATTTAGTCTATTGTCCATGATCGTGTAGAGCATTTTTTATAACACTTCATGTAATCCGTTGGTACTATCTTAAGTTTTAAAGATATACTAGATTTTGATACGCGCTTTGGAAGCGCGGAATATTTTACGATGAAAAAATTCACTAATAACTTAACAAATATTTTGGTAATTTTTAAAGAGTATGTATTTAAAATATTTTTTTGCAGTTAAACCAGTGTTTTTAAATTCAACCCGATTGTGATTATACCGGTTAATCCGGAGATCTGGCAATTCAATTTAAGTTTTTATAATATTCATATTAAAAAAAAATCACTAAAACCCGAGATTAACCGATTGAGCTGATGGATGACCGATATGTAATCTAATTGGATTTAAATTGTAATAGTTTTATAATTTGTAATCTTATAATCCAAAATTTAAAGTTCATTATTTTGCAATTTATGAAATTATAACGTTTCTACAAAATTTTAAAAAGAAAATGATATATATAAAATAACTAAGATTAATTATTGTATTGTTTGGAAACATTGATAGTAGTATAGAAAATATATTGTTTGGAAACATTGATAGTAGTATTAAGAAATAAATATATTGTTTGGAAACATGAATAGTAGTATAAACAAAGGAACATTAGTGATTTAATGTAGGTTTAACTATAAAGTATAAAGATGTATTTAATTTAAAAACTTACAAAATAAATGTTAGATCCAATAAAATGTTTCTGTTTTAATAAGATAGATATGTTTACGATGACAGCTAATGTTACACTATCAAATACGGGCATTTTCAAATTTTATTTGTTTTAAGTTTACATTTATTTTAAATATATATAGCTTTGTATTAGAAAAATACGAATTGCCATTTTGTTGTATAATTATGAGTGTTTCTTGTTGTTCCAAACATAATTTTGCAACCTGAGCCGCAATTAGTTATCAGATTCAGACAGCTCCATATACTTATTTGAAGTCGGATATGACAACTAATATTAGTTAAAACGAAATCTTCCAAATCTTAAAAGACAATCTTAGATAGATCTTATTCGACTAGTTTTAATGATCTTGGTAATAATTCGTTTGAACTTTAAAGCCCCCTTTCTGATTCAATTTATTTTAATAGTACTAAAACTTCGAAGAAAATCTTCATCATAATAAACATAATGAGATGATGGATTCATGTACATCTCCCACACGACTTTATGTCCCACATCTACTAGCCGTGGATCCTAACTCTAATGACAAGATATTGATGATTCTTGAGTTCTATAAGTGCATGCAGCACGTTACAATTTGTAATAAAATGATAATTGTATTTTAAGAAGAATGATAATTGTATTTTAAGAAAGATGATAATTATCTGTGATATTACATTAGGATAATATATGCATAATGGTCGTAAGAAGAACATCGTTTGTGAATGTGACGTGTGGACGGTTTGATTTGATACCAAAAACGTAAATTTGATGTATCTTTGGGTTCGAGTCTACTATGTGTTAACACTTTCCATGGAGTATTTGGCAACTTAGACTTTGGTTCGACTGCTGACCAGGAAAAAGAAAAAAAGACTTTGGTTCGACCATTGTATGAGTTTGCGGGAAGTGTATCATGGTATACTTTAAATTGGTCGGGCAGTTCAACAAAACTCATAGTGTATATTAGGCATCGGCATTCAGAATCTCAATCATGTTTTGGTTTTATCCAATCGAGTTTCGGTTTTTTGAATTTATCAAAATCAGTATCATTCTGATTATTTGAAATTTCAGTTCGGAACCGGTTCGGGTTCTATCATATTTGAGCCAGAGTTAGTAAATCTTTAAAGAACCGGTATAACCCAATAAACTTTCGGGTTCGGATCCAATCGATTTTTTGAATTTAAAAATACATGATTTATACTTACTTTATAACCAAAATATAAGTGAAATAGGTTCTTCGAATTTAAATATCTGCTTTAAACCTTTTTGTAACTAAAACATAAGTAAAATCTATTTAAAATAATAAAAAAATATCAACCGTGATCGTTCAAAATCAAACAAAAGAGAAACATATTTATTGATTAAAAAATAAATAAATGAATGTATAAAACGAAAATCAAATTCTCATAAAATGAAAAACATTGTTTAGTGAAAATAAAATCAAAATCTAAATATTTCAAGATTCAACCGCCGCTTTTAACCATCAACCTTCATGTAATAAAACCACCAACCCTCATATAAGAGATAAGTATTTTAGATGTCCAATATATCTTAATATAATTTGAATACACATGGGCTAAAAACGTAGGCTGCAAACCGTGATTAGTCTGGATCCACTTATGTGGGGGTTAGGATACCTCTGTAAAATTTCTTTCAAAAAAAATATAATTTGAATACATATCAGGAGTTGAGATCATGTTTGGTTCATGATCCTTTTGGAGTTTGAATGTTTCAGATTCTATCGGCTATCTATTTAGATTCGGGTTCGATTCGGATAATATCCATAATCCGAAATACCATAAAACCAGATCTATTCGGTATTTATGTCAGTTTCGGATCGGTTTATATTCATTTATATCGGATCGGATTCAGTCCGGGTTTTTGGATTCGGTTTATTCGCCGGACCCTAGTGCATATGATAAACTAATTTCCATACAACGTATATTTCCTCCACTAAATATCAATATTTCCACCGATCTCTATCACTCATTTATTATTTTCTCTTTGTCCACCAGTGTTCTTTGCAGTTTCGTAAAAGGGTCATCATTTGTGATAGTACTTGATCAGAAAACCAAGACAATAATATTGGCACGTAAACTGTTGACTGCAGGGGTTGCTATCAAAACTTTTTACCATTGGTATAGGTATGGTCAACAACGCTATATATACAATTATTTGTTTCATTACAATCCAAGAGATGAAATAAGTACCTAGCTAACTAACTCGTAGATCTCCTCTCATGCACAATTAGATTGTGTATTTGCCCGTAGTGTAAACCTAGAGTGAGTGGTCCCATATTCCCATATATATTTGGATATATGTTTCAATGGGGTTTCTTATAATCCGAGCATATAGCTAATAGTTGACACTTGTGCTGCCGCGGGTGAAATAAGTCAATAACTCCAATTCGTGTATGAGATGTGATGACACATAAAATGTTAGTAAGGACTTGGTGGTTCTAAAAACAGATGTTGGTAAATTAGTTGCTAAGAGCATCCTCATAAATTAGTTGCTAAGAGCATCCTCAACGCAGCTGCTTGATGCAAGTGTTTAGTGTAGATCCCACAAAAAAAGTTGCTTGTAGTGCCTAAACACCGATTTAAGTGGATTGTTTGTACTGTTTGCGGACTTCACTGACACGTGATGGTCCGCGATTGATTTGTTTTTTAATTATTTTTTTGAGTCAAACAAAACAATTTTTTTTTTAAATAAGCACTCCCAAATAGATTTTATAGGTTAAAGATGCTCTAACAAACGTTCTTTTATAGAGTATTTTTTTTTTATGTTATTAACAATTGTTCTGTGTATAGACCAATTGATCCAAGGCGTACGACAAATTAAACATCAGGATGGTTAATAGATTTTTATTTCCCAATTTTTTTTGTTTTTAACTACTGAAATTTTGTTTACTATATTTATAATTTATTGTAGAATTTAGACAAGAAATCACAAGCTACCTTACACACTTAACTCACACGTCTTTAGTTAGTGTACTAGTTAGGGCTGGGCAAAATATCCGTAAATTTTGATTCGATCCGTTATTCGTTTCGATTCGATCCGAAAAATCCGAATATCCGTAACTTAACGAATCGAGGCAAATACTAAAATCCAATATCCGTCAAAGACGAAGCAAATCACAAATACTAATATTTTTAGAAACGGATATCCGATCCGATCAGTTATATACATATATATGTATACATGTTTATAAAATTATATAATATATATACTTGTATATCTTTATATAAGTTTTATAATATTTTTATTCACTAAATTAGTTATTTAGTTATTAAAATTTTTGAAAGTATGTAATTTTTTTAAAAAAACTAATGAAATAATATTATTTTATTTTAGATTTTCTTCTTTTTCTTTTATTTTTTTTTTTTTTTTTAATTTTTTATTACTTTACGGATCGAATCGGATATCCGGCAAAAATTCGGATATTCGCGGATATCCGGTGTTCGCACAAGACACGGATCAGATCACGGATATCCTTAAAACTCCGGATATCCGCTCCGTGCCCACCCCTAGTACTAGGAATCTGTAAAAACTTGAATTTCAGTTTATCATAATAGTGATCATTCACACATTACCGCCAAGCACAACTAGGAGTAGCTTGAAATTGGTGCTTTCGAAGCATTGTAGCAACTAGCAACAGAGGCTAAATCCATTAAGTTGTCTCTATCAGTCATAATAGCACGTCCTTTTGATTGATTTAAATGCATGTGGGAGAATGAGAAACTATCTTTTTTTTCAAGAGCCTGTCTTGTAATTTACGATGAAAGTAAATTCATAAAGCTTGATAATAAAATAAACAAGAGGTCGTTTTTGGTGGCATATTCCCTATATTGTTTAGAATCGTTGTGTTTTAGGATCTCCTGATCTAGGCGTTCAATTTAAAGCCAGGATCTATAACACCATATATAAGAAAATAGAACAGTAAAATTTCTTGATTATAAAGTTCTTATGACACTGAGTAATTTGCTTCGTAATACTTGCTTAATCCGATTTGCGCCTCGTGATTGGATTTGGAAGGAAGCTTCGCTTTACCTCCAATCTGTCTAAATGCATGCAAATGACAGCTTTGCATCAAATGGAAATATAATTATAACTTTCTATCAGATTATTCCTCGATCTTTATTATATGCAATAAGGTCTACGATCAAAGTATGAACTTCTTTCTTTTTCAAAAAAAAAAAAAGTATGAACTTCTTCGAACCCTATTATAATCCCTGTTTGGTGGCATTCTAATTTGTATATACAAATACGTCCTTTGTTCATTTTTGCAGATATGTTTAATAAAGTCAAATACTCTTTAAAAAAAGTCAAACCTTAATAGTCAAATAACTTTGTAACAAGAATAAAATATTAACCTTTGGCTTATTTAATTACCGCTAAACCCAATTCTTCTCTTCATGTCTCTTCATGTATGCGAAGCGTATGGTTGCAACATCCGACTTATGGTCGATATTTTTTGTATACATGGTTGTGCGTCTTCATTAAAATATCAATACAAGAAAATTATCCAGACCACTCGCCAAGTCTTTTATTCGATTCTGGCTCACGGCTATAGAGAATATGTTGGATTAAACTTGAAAATATCTTAAGATATAAGTTTTCTAATCCTATCAGAGTTTTGGTATAAGAGTTTTGTGAGATCATGAGTGATATTATACCGGCTACCGGAAAAATAAAAGAATAAAAGTATATGACATTCATCAATTCAATGCCCCATACTCAATTCAACTAGTTATACTGTGTGGGCTAGGAGAGGATGAAGATCACGCTAAAAATACACAAAGTTTGGAAAATAATCGAGACCAAACAATAAATGTTGATAAGAATGACATGTCCCTGGTCCTGCTTTTTCAATTGATTCCTAAGAGCATCTCTAACTCATAACACTATTTTTTGTCAAAATCACACAATTTTAGTGCAAGTTTAGCACTAAAAGTGAGTTTTTCTTCAACCACAATACCAAATTTCACACTAAAAATTATTTTATAATATTATATGTATTTATCTTTTTATTTCTCATTTATTTATTTGTAAGTTTTGTTAATAAAATAAGTGAATAGTGTTTTAGTAAAGTGAATAGTGTTTTAATGTGGTGAATAGTATAAAAACTACATTAAAATAGTATTTTGCAGTTTTATTGGAGATGGCCTAAAACTCTCATACTACAAGTCGGAGAACTCGATACAGCCAAAAAAGCATGGAAAGCCATTAAGATAAGACATGTAGGAACTGAACGAGTAGAGGAAGCAAAACTTCAGATCTTGATGAATGAATTTGATTGACTAAAGATGAATGAATTTGATTCCGACAGCATAGATAATATGAAAAATAAAAAAACATAATAATACGTCAAATATTTTTGTAATATAATGATTCAAATGAAGGAAAAAAATGGGAATAAACATAATATTAGAAAATGTATAAAATTAAAAATATATTAACAAATAATCGAACCAAATAAAACTTTGTAAACATACAAAAATTGATAACCAAAATATATAAAACATATCTTTTATAATACAAACTATAGATTGTACCATATGTTCTCTTCTTCGGATTATTAAGATTTAGAAACCAAATCTTCATTTATAAATTAATATATAAAAAATTAAATTATTAAATATCAGTGTTCAAAAAATCGTTAGGTGCCAAAGGAAAGATGATGAATTTCTAACGCTTATAACAATAGTTATATAGCTAGATTAATAGTTAAACGGTTTACATATTTATAAATTATAACAATATATTAAATATATAATGTTTTATATTAAATATATAATGTTTTATATTCAATATCATTATTCACAAATGGTATGCTTTATATTATTTTATTTTTATAAAAGTTTACAGTTACTATAATTTATGAATGAAAATTATACATTATATATTGTTATAATATTATACTTATTTAGACGATTCCGAAAACAGTTACCATGATTTTACAGGGTCTAGCACTTGGTTGTTGCCTAAGCTTCGCAGAACAATGTTAAGTACTGACAAGGTAAGAAAGTAGTATAAAACTAATTGATTAACGTGTGAAACCTGAAACTTTAAATCGCTACTGTGGATATCCATGCATATTCAGAATAGTTTTAACTCGCTCAAGTTTTTTTAATCAAATTCCATCTCAATTTCTTGACCTTTCCATGTTTTAATTTCAAAGTTCATGTTAGAAGAGTATTATGGAAATAGTTTTATAGAATAATATGGTATTTTATTTGTAGTTTAATATTTAATTATATATTTCTATGAAAAATCTTATATTTTAGTGTAAAATTTTATTAATTAATATTTTGTAATATTAATATATAAGCTTATTTATTAAATTTCATGGATTTAAATTGATTATAACAAATATAAAGATCATAGTATACAATATACATATTTTTAAAATCAGGTTTAAAGTTTTATTTTTGGAAAAATACCTTTAAACTTCAAACATGAAGTCTTGCAAATTTTAAAATATAATGTTTTTTGGAGACTTCCCTTGAAAAAGTTGTATATACATGTACAAAAGTTATGCTAAACCTAGATACCCAATGGCAGAATTTTAAGTTTACCCCATTGTTTGTACAATTATTCACATTTATCTTTATTAAAAGGATATTTTATAAATATTTTCTTCGTTAAAGAGGAAAAAAAATTATATACCATTGCTTTATAAATAAATAAATATAAATAACTTTTAAATAATTTTTTAATAATTTTTAAGTAATTAAAAACAATTTTTATAATTTCCTAATTATAGGTTTTCAAATTCGAACATTTTTATAAAGAGAAAATTTTCGAATTGTTTTTAAAATTTTTATTTTTCAAATTTTAAAATTCTTTTTTAAACTATTTTTATTTTTTTTATAATTACCGAATGGGATATTTGTTTCAGTTTTTTTCAAATTTTGTTTTTTAGTTTTTTTTTTTAATACCAAAACCCATCCTCCAAAATTTAACTCCTCAAATCTAAAAATTAAGATTAGTTAATTCTAGGAATGTAAATGTCTTTTTACTCTTTTAAATTAAGGATGGATGCGATTAAAATAAACATAAAAACTAGTATTAAGAAAATGGTAATTTATGCAATTTCCCATACTCTATCTATAGTAATGCAATTGAAAGAATTTATCACTACAGAAATTGGTGGATGTGTTTTTATCTATATTCTATCTTTCATTTAAAAAAATTGTTAAAAAACTATGGTGAAAGATAACCAGTGAAAGTGCCCTAACTAAAAAAGCTTGTTAGATATCGTATATATTTTTAAGATTGATGTTGCGATTTTCCATTTATTTTATGATATTAAATTGCTAACAATTAGATATAGTTTACATGCTTGTTTTTTTACAAAGAGACTGGTGAATTTAAAAACACCTAGCGAATATGCCAATGTCTAACCAAACATGCACACATATTTCTTGGAATTATGTCACGAAGACAAGTGAAATAGTACTATATGTGTATCATACACAGTGTATGTCGTGATTCGTGAACGAGAAAATGACATGCGTGATCATATGTTCCTGTTGACGAGAGGAGGAATGTTGTTGCTTGAAGCAAGAAATAAATGTTTTGAAATAAGTTAATCTTTTAAGTACCATTAGAACTTATTCGAATTCGCGCTGATATTAATTTTTATTTTTACTAAATAATTTAATAATATTTTAAATATACAAATTTTTAGTTCTTTTTTTTTTAGATTTCTGTATACTAATTTAATTTTAACCGGATTTGGAAATATCCAAATTGAATTTCATTTGAAAAATTATAATATCAGAAAGAAATTTAATTTCAAAATCCAAAATCTTGATGCTTGAAATAACTGATTCGTACCCTAAACAAATATATGAATACTTATATCAAACTGATTATATAAAGAAGTAAAAGAAATTGTTAACTGATTTGAATTTGTGTCTTGGATGAAGAAAATTCAAACATATATAATTATTATGGTTAATATGTAACATATATAATGTCGAATTATAATGACAAAAATAATTGATAAAATAGTTAACAAAATGAGAAAATGAATGTAAAAGTTATGGATAAACCACTTAGAATAGATATATTATGATTTTGTATACTCAGTTTCAAAAAAAAATGTTTTTGTATTCTTATAATAAATGTTGTCAAATTATTTAAAAATAATAATTAATAAAGTAGTTAAAATAAGGTGAAAATAAGAAAAGAAAAAATAAAATAAATTTGTTGAAAATAAAATTATTTCAATTTTTATTTCAATTAATATATAGATATTAGTAGAATTTACAAGTGAATAGGCACCATTTAAATGTTTAATAGTTAATAGGTAATATTGCATGTTAAAAATGCGAGGGACAACGAACAGACAAAACAAAGGAACATAGAACAGTATTACAGTAAAAGATGCGGGAGATCCAAGGAATGTAAGAAAGGCCAAAACTATCGAAAATAAAATAGTTCCTCCCATTATTAAATTAATTTGATTTTCTTTCCCGAAGCACAACAGTTTGCTTCCATTAAAATATGACAGGGCCTAAATAGTAGCACACTTACATCCAAATGTTTAGATACACGATGCGAAAGTGCGCGTGCGGTGCCTTTGCGCATGATCTTATAATCCCGATGCCTCAGCTTTTCATTACCATTTTATATAATATTATCATGTTCTAAGTTGTGTGCTCTAGGACTTGTTATCTTTATTTTGGGCTTCAATTCTACGTAATGTTTGGGCTTAGTTCCTACGCTTACTATTTTTTTTGGACATTCTTTTATTAGGCTCAAAGAACTTCTAAAAATACAAATACAAGCAACAGATAACAGATAGTTAAACAACACAGAAATTACATATCTATCTTATTAAAACAGAAACATTATGTTGGACCTAACATTTATTTTGTAAGTTTTTAAATTAAATACACCTTTATACTTTATAGTTAAACCTACATTAAATCATTAATGTTCATTTCTTTATATTACTATTCATGTTTCCAAACAATATACTTATTTCTTTATACTAGTATCAATGTTTCCAAACAATATATTTTTATACTACTATCAATGTTTCCAAACAATACAATAATTAATCTTAATATTTTATATCTATCATTTTCTTTTTAAAATTTTGTAGAAACATCATAATTTCATAAATTGCAAAATAATAAACTTTAAAATTTGGATTATAAGATTACAAATTATGAAACTATTACAATTTAAATCAAATTAGATTACATATTAGTCATCCACCAGTTCAATCAGTTAGTTTCAGATTTTAGTAATTTTTGTTAATATAAATATTTTAAAAACCTAAATTGAATTGTCAGATCTCCGGATTAACCGGTATAATCACAATCGGGTTGAATTTAGAAACACTGATTTAAATGCAAAAAAATTTTAAATACACTCTTTAAAAGTTACCAAAATATTTGTTAAGTTATTAGTGAAAATTTTCATCGTAAAATATTCCGCGCTTCCAAAGCGCGGGTCATAATCTAGTTTAATAGATATAATTGGAAACAGTATGTAGCACATGTCCACTATGGAGACTTCAATGGTAACACATATTGCCAGTTCTGACCTAAAACAGGTGAAACTAGGATTTCGGGCACCAAATTAGATTAAAAATTTAAAGGCATCACAATTGCATGAACTGGTGTGTAGTCTAGTGGTTGTTCACCAATTCTTTGTCTATAAAGTACAAGGTTCAGTTCTAGGGATGCACACAATAATTTTTTTGCTTTAGGTAGCTATTTATACTGAGTCGGGCCTGGTAACACGTAATCAACATGTGTTCTTCAACAAGAAGACGGCAAACACGGCTGTCGAGATAGCTTCTCCACCGTGACTATCAGATTTTCTCCAATATTTTTTCTTCCATCGCTATTCTATTAGATTATATTAAGATGCCTTCCAACTAAACCTTAGCTACCTAATCAGACTAACTTTGATTTTCACCGGGATTCTAAAACAAAGGACACATAAACCACAACTGAAGATCAACCATTTGTTGGACTGGTAAAATGCAAGCTCTTCTTAATCGACTTTATACATGGCTGAAGTGATCCATCAAACCTCATCAACTCCCAATCATAGACGCTATCCTGAATGCCATAAGCAGCTTCTTACAAAGAAGAATGATTCTCCTAGAGAAGGATGAAAGTGAATGGCAAAACAAAGGAGACTTCTCAAATCAGCGATAAAATTTAAATGAAACCGAGTGAAAAGCACTGATTTCAATCTCATCAAGATAAAAGAAACAAACTTGAAGAGCTCCTTGAATGAGATAGATACAAAAATTCACCAAACGATAGAAAAATCAGCAAACTTGAAAACATAATCGATCAGAATGATTAAAATTTTATTTTATCTGCACACAGAGCAGTATACCGGCCCATAGATCAAATATATACAACAAAAATGAAGTCGGTGATGATCGACAACGAAACCACCGTCAGCCACCAGACACATATTATTTCAAAAGTTCTAAATTACGTTAGAGAAAATATTAAGAGAGAGAGAAAATTAAGGATTTGATATTTAGGTGCCTACTATCTCAAACATGAGCCCATTTTCTTTCTCTCTTTTTTCTTGAACATCCTCCCATTTTCTTTCTAAACCATTAAAAAGGTGAAGAATATAACCCATAATAATTTTTAACCTAATGTCTCAGCTTTCACTTACCATTTTATAGTGCCTAAGGACTTGTTATGGTTACTTTGGATTTAGTTCTTACACCTACTATTTCAAACATGATCCCATTTTTTTTTTTTTTTCTGAACACCCGCCCATTTTCTTTCTAAATCATTAAAAATAATAAAGATTGAACCCATAATAATTTTCAACCTATATTAATTGTGTACAACAGTTGAAATCATTACATTGTGAATTTTTGAAATGGTGTACAACAGTTCATGATAAATCATTTTAACTGAAAAATCTAAGAACCGGTATTTAAATACGGATTTTTAAGAATCGGTTCTTAATTTTTTTAGTTAAAAGTTAAGAAACAATTTTTTAATTTTCGCTAAGAACTTCACCCTATAAACTTCAGGTTAATCATGTCTTAAATTCCTAGATTAGGTCTAAGCTAATTCAACAGATGAAACAACCTAAAGCTAGAGATAAAAACAGAACAGTAACAACAATTAACGGTTGCTACGAAGGAACAAATCTTTGACAAGATGAATAGTTGATCAGTGTGATAACTATTATATCTACGTGCCTATTATTTTTTCTGTTCTTAATTTCATCCTTCGTATGGGTAATTAAAAGCATTTGTTAGCACCATTTGAATCTAATTCTGTGAGATATTAAACCTGAAATATAGATATATTCCACAAACAAAGAAAAAATGATTTATCATGAATTGGAAATACGTTTGGGTTTGACCTTGTTAGGAAGATAGTTGCCTTCTGAACTTCTCCTTGTCTGAATTAACGATAGAACTTGTGCTATATTTCAGCATTGTTATTTCGAAACAACTATTTTGGTTTGCTATTCGATTTTTTTTGGCATTAAAAAGGCTTTTGGCTTTTTGATAAACAATTAGAGTTTACAAAGTCTTCGAATGTCATGGCGCATGTACACGCTATATAAATATAATTTACTACAGAATTAGTGCATGGACTATGTTGTATATGTATTTGTATGTAAAATTATGCATATAATATACAGAACAATACAATGTTGTTGATAATCATTATAAAACACAACAATTTGGGGAGAACAAATAGATTAGTGGGAACAGCAGTCAGCAGACTGTAAGTGGGTTTAATTAAAAGAAGCCGATAGTTTTGAACATTTTAAGAATTTCTTATTGCGTACATGGAAAGAAGTGAAGCTGTTTCAACCATCTGCAGCCAACTTTGCATGGTCACAGCAGTAATATTCAAAGTTCAAAGATAAACAAAAGTGAAGAACTCTATCAAATTAATTATATTACAAATTCGTTTTGAATACGGTTACGATCTACCATTTTGAAATGATAAGTACAACCATAAAATTATTTGTAAGAAAACAAACATTAAAAAGATAGATACAGAATACAGAAAAAGTTTGCAACTAAAATTTTAAAGGAAGAGGAGATTTAGTATAAATTTTTTGATAAGAAGTGAAAAGGCCAATAGTTTCTTAGAAAATTAAACTATTAATAAGCATGATATATACCTGAGCCCTGAGGTCCTGAGCCATGTCATGTTGCTACTCGACGAGAACGACCGTTCTACTTCAAAACTACAAGGTATTAAAGTCAGCGGTCAGAATCGTTGGCTCTAATACAATATCATTTTATTTTAATTATACTTGCACGCATATAGAGTTCCTAGTTATATATACTCTCAGTTTAACGAATGTCATGTCCGGATACACAAATCAATAATAACTCCATTTATCTTCAAAAGTCTTTCCTGATCTTTACTCCATCTCTCTTTTACCCATTCTCTTGATACTATTCACATACTAAATCATGATTCCTACAAGATGCCATGAGCTCAGCGGCTCTCGTCCTCCGTCGCTTAAAATCGCCGGAGAATCCCATTCCATCAAGAAAACGACGTCATGCAACGTCGTGAAACAGTCACGGCGACATGGACGGGCAGCTCCAGTAATCATCTATGCGCACTCTCCAAAGGTGATCCACACGCGTGCTGAAAACTTTATGGCCTTGGTTCAGCGGCTCACAGGTCTCGAGGAGATTAGAAGGCGGAACCCTAATGACGTCAACGAATCATCGTTGTCTGTGTTAACCACGGAAGAGGTCAGTGTCGGTACTGATGACACAAGTTGGGAGAGACATCAACAACGGAAAAACCTAGCTGATGTTCCATTATATACGCCAAGCTCGATGGCCTTGTTTAGTTCTCCAACTCAACGTCTTTACCTGTCACCGAACAGGAACGATCCAGTTTAAACCCTCTGTTTATGTTCATAAAAGACTTCCAATAAAATGCTATAGTATGGTTTCCTTTCTTATAGATAAATTATGCTTTTAATTATTTGTTTTTTATTGAAATTTTTTAAATTATTTGTTCGTTCGTGTGTTAATCCGTTTTCTAACTTGGTTTATTTGGTGTAAAGGACACTTTCTGTGTTAAAGGATTTTCATGACACTTAAATTTCTGTATTTGGTTGATTTGAAACGTAACAGGTTTGGAAAAGTTGTTCTTTTCGTTTATACGGCAGTTCGACAGAAAAAATAAAAAAGAACCTCGAATTTCTTCCAACACCTCGTACTTGTCATATATGAAAAATAAAATACTATATGAACAAAATGACAATATGATGCCGCAAAATTAATGTTGCAACAGAATAATTCAGTCGTATATAGCTTATATCGCAACTTTCAAATCTGTTGCAAAATCTTATTATTTGAAATGGATTAGTGATGACGTTTGGAGATGGATATACGTCACGTTAATTTTTTTCAGCTGCACATGGACGACCCAGTGCGATTGCAGCTGAGCTCACCAGATGAAGAGGTGCCGTCTTAAATCAGTCGTAACATTTTGGTGTTTGATAAGAAGAATTTTGTGATGGAATATCAAAAATATTTCGTGTTGAAATATTATGGCAGCGTTATGTTAAAACAAAAAAAAATATTATGGCAGTTTTACGGATTCCATCACAGAAATTTTGTTTATTGAGGTAAGATGCTTTTTCAATTTTATTTGATTTTTCATGTTTATATGCAGAAATAATTTAATATAATATTATGTGAAATTTTGACTATGCATTATTCTTTATTGATCTATTTATTTTTCCTACTAAAATATTTTATGTAAAATATATAAAACAAATGTGGTGAAATATATAAAACAAATGTGATTATTTAAAAATCTAAATTATTGGTATAATTTTATTTTATTCTTCTCAAAAATGTCTCAGGCCAACTCTAAAAACACCAAAACACTAATTTTACAGTAATTTCATCTTTAATAAAACACCAAAAATAACATTGTCTCACTAAATTTGGTGTAACACTATTTATCACACCAGATATTAAAATACTGTAATTTATTACTTAATTATAGGAAGAAAAGTTTATTACATAATTGTAATTTATGGTAAAATTATTCATAAGAGTCAACTTGTGCTTATAAAATTTTCATTTTCACTGTGTGATATTCATATAGCAAAATTAACGAAAGTGCAATATTTATGTAATTTGTTTATTTTCGTTATTTTCTAATCTTTTTGCATAGTTATGAGGATGGTCCATAATTGTTGTTTGTCCACCTCATTCATCCAAAATTGATATCGTTAGGCCTTAATGTTTGAGCCCAAATTACTAACTGAAATATATTTCTATGTTCGTTAAGATTTACAGCCCATTACAAAAATCTATAAACAGCATCTAGTTATATTATTTATTCAACTCCACTTATATCATAATATACCGCGATGCACATGACATACTCAATCCAAAGTTCAATTTTTTCAATGGTGAAACTAGGATCGGTTTTTAGTTCCGGTGGATTCAAAGAAGAGATATTACATTCGGTGTACGGTTACACCGAGAAATCTGTGGTGTTATTTAACAATAGCAATGAATCTGTGGTGTTACCCGTAAGTTATATGTGTTTTGTTTTACTGTGGTTCTTAGCTGGATTATCTCTGTGTTTTGTTTTGGAGATTATTGGTTTCTAAGCAAATTATATTAAAAATGTGACATACGAAAAAAGTGTAGTAAATACGAAACCTCTACATGATTTTTTTTTTCATATTTATTAAGATCACATACATCATCTAGCAGTGTCAAAATGAATTATAACTCATGAGATGGTTAAACTCAGTTTGATTTTTCATGAATATGATTTTTAATTTTTATGTTCATTTAATAAATGAGTTTAATGATCGAATTTAAATTAAATCTTCAGTTATATTAATGATATTTAATGAACATGAATTAATTCATGAGCTTTGTCTTTTTTTATATTATATATATATATATATACGAATGATTTCTATTTTTATGTAAGAACAATATTTTCTATATTAATTATATTTATCTTCTAAAACTAAAATATAAAACCAAAAAGTAATAAATATATATAAAACATAAAAAATTGATATCAATCTTTACATCATATATCTTTAGAACTAAAATATATCCTTAAGACTCTCATGTGGAATAATATTTTTACGATTTGAATAGATGAAGAGTTTGAAGATAATCATCACAAAATTCTTATGTGAAATATATTTTTAGATTACTCATTTAACTTTGATTTAATATATTATTAGGTCTTGATTTTATTTACTATTTAGTATTAGCGATTTTAAATTTTAAAATTTTAATTATATTATAAAAAGATTATTTTATTTTTTATTTTTTAATTATTTTAATTATTTTTATATTTGATTGCGAGTTGACTCATTTAATTCATTTTCTAGATGATCTGAATTCGATTTACATATTAAAATTTATATAATAAATGAATTGAACTGAACTAGTTCATGAAAAATCCGAGCTCACCATGAACCGAACTGAGCTGAACTAGCTATCTCGTTTGGACACCCTAACATCATCTATATATCAGATACATCACAAATATATCAAACACAAACACTCTTGATTTAATACTTCGTTATGGTACATTACTTCCATAATCATAGTCCTGAACCATTTTCCACATTAGTTTACATTTTAACTCTACGTTTCCCTGCATATACTTTCAACAACTACTGTCACAATCACATACCGGCCACATGAACAATCTCAGTTATAAAAATCACAATACCACTAAGCTCTAAAAACTGGTATAGAAAGCGGATATGTTTTATATATATATATTAAAATCTAATGTATTAGTTTAAAAAAGAAATTTATGTAAAACTATATGATTCAAAATCAAAACATTTATGTTCATTCTTAATAATCTATATCAAATAATCTGACATCAAATCCCTTTTAAAAAGAATAACAATTCAGGTTTCATGAATAATATTATCAATTTAATATTAAAAATATTCTTCATTATTCTATTGTTAACTAAAACTCTTTTTGTTTTTTTCTGTTTTGATAAATACTAATTATTTTATGAGTAAAAGCTGTTAACTAATATTAAAAATATAATAAAAATAATATTTCTTTTTCAAATATAAATATTATATAAGTTATATTAAAGTATTAGTTTTATTTTGTAATTTAATTTTCAGTGTGTAAATTAAACTTGTCATATATTTTTATTTATAATATCTGATTGAGATATAAAATAGTAATATTAATAAAATATAATCAACTTTAGTTAGAAAATATTTAAATAAAGAGTTTTAATGTTGACAAGAAAAAGAAGAAAACAGTTTTGATTGGACCAAAACAGTTTTGAAAACGAAAAATGTTTGTTGTCACTAAAGTATATCACCATGCAACACTGTAGCAAATAAAAAAATACACACTATCATGCAGTCATGTTTACCGTCTAGTTGGAAAGAAAAACAAAATCAAATTGTACACTATTTCAATGTCATGGCGCCCGGTTGGAGGTTACCTAAGAATTTAAGAACACCATTTTGCCGCATGTTATCCAACGATACTATAATTTTTTATATATTTTACTATGAAATAGATTAATTTTATTATATAATTGGATTAGCTTCAACGATTTACTCAAAATAGTATCAAATATAGAAAATATTGTTTTTCACTCTAAAAAAATAGCATTTTTCTATATTTCACTATATTATAAAGTAATTATATTTTAGAGTATATTGAAAAAATGTTGAACACTTTGAACACGTTCTATTTAGTTTTAGACACAAATAGTGCGAGTGATGCTGTAAATATTTTCCCACCTGTAATGGGATTAAATTCTTGTTTTGCTCATGTGTCTTGGTTTTCTGATGAAAAATGTTGACAAAAAAACAAAGAAAATATTTATCTCTTTTGATTGGTAAAATTAGCATGAAACTAATATTTAGACCACTTTTCAGCTATATGTTCCATCAGTTCTAGCCATATTTTCACACTCATCTTCATATACTTTCCTCTATAATAATATCTAGAGTAAAACTATTTTTTTCTTTTTTTAAATTCAAATTATTTTTATTTCTCTGTTTATTAAAAAAGAAATAACATTTTTGATTTTTATTATATATTTAGAGATTATTATTTTAGAAAAAATCTTTAGAAACAGATCAATTTCTATCATATTTTTTTCTATTTTTGTTGTCTGTTTGGTTTCTGCCCTATACTATATTTCAATCTCGTTATAATTATTTATTTCAAAACCTTTTACTATAAGCTCGAACCGGCCTCGTTGCTGGCTTGGCACTATGTGTGTGGCACGCACTTCAAGTAGTAACCGACCAAACCAAACAGACGACAAAAGTTAACCCATCCCTTATTATAGATAAACATTGTGACAAAAAAAATTGTAGAATAAAAATCGAGCAGACAAAACACAATTTTTTTTTTGCAAAATGCTTGTGTTCTCGTTTAAACATTTTCACTTTTGAAATTTTCGCCGTCTTTAATTTATAAACGCAACCGTCCCAATCAGATCTTAAATATTTTCCTCACCTTTGATTGTTAAAATTAGTATCAAAGCTTTTTCTACCATTTTTCAGCCATATGTTCCATTAGTCCTAACCATATTTTTTCCGACATTATTTTCACAATTTATTTCAAAAACCTATCAGAAACTTGCAACCGGCCACATTGTTGGCTTCGCATTATTGAGCCACTAACTTAATCGACCAAAACCAAACACCGAAAAATAAACTAAATCATTTATATATTTCTTTTATAAAATCATCTGAAGGCTGATTTTATTCAAATTTAAAAATAAAAACCGACGAGAAGCAAACATACAAATTATTTACAAAACGTTCGGCGTCCCCGTTTTAAACATTTTCGCGTTTTGGAGTAATTCGCCGTCTTTTAATTTTATAGACGCAACCGTCCCAATCAAATTCTTAATCATTATATTTAATCACCGCCGCTTCTCCTCAACGAAACCATCACCCGCGACAACGACGTCAGCGTCCCACCAAGTCTCACCGTCAGACTCCGTCAACGCACCGTTAAACTTCCTCAAATCTCCCACGGCTATTTTCCCGCTGACGTCATCCCTGACGTACAACTTCTCCACGCCGCCGACGTCAACTCCGACTATATTCCCGAGAAACCTCCCCGGCTGCCTCCACTCCGCCAGCAACGCCGGCATCCGAAAACCGACGCGTGGATCACACGCCTCCACTTTAACGGCGTCTCTGCCTTTCTTCTCCGCCGTCAAGAAAAACGACGACGGCGAGGAGGAGCAGTTCTTGAAAAACGACGCCACCACATTGCTCCGTTGATCATCGTCGTCATCTATATCTAAATGATCCCAAAGCTTCACGACACCGCTCGACCCGATCCCACCGAGATCCGGCCACGAGAACAAATCTCCAAAACTACCGTTGAAACATGCGAAATTACCATTATGCCCCTGGTCGTCATTACTGTAATAATCAGACCCTTTCACGCGGAAGCCTCCGTTGACCCATCCCTTATTATAGATAAAGTCAACGTCTTTCTCGTCTTCATCATCATCTTCTTGATCATCTTCGTCTTCTTCGTCGTTGTCTGAAGAGACAGAGGAGGAACAGGAAATGTCGGAGTCGCTGTCGTAATCATCGAAAAGAGTTGGTGGGGATATCGAGACATCGATTTTTCGTAACCTAACAACTAAACTCTCGAGTCTTGTAATGAAATTTGTGAAATAAGCTATAAATGCGATAATTAAAGCTCCCCATTTCCAGAAACCGTAGGCTTGGTGTAGCTTTCCGATACCGGAAACAGCGACGGATCTAGAGAGGAACGACGGGTCGTTAATTGAGCTCATGCCCACTTCGAAATCTCTTATTATATTAATCATCGGAACCTCCATGGCTTCTAGAGAAAACAAAAAAAAAATGAATTAATAACGTTTGGTTTTTGATAAAGAGAAAATGGTTGAGAGGGGAAAGAAGAAGAGGGTTGAATGCAAGAGAGGAAGTAAGTCTTATAAAGAGAGAGATGAGGAGCAAAAGGTAACTAGTGGATGAGCGTGAGAGTTTCGTGGAGACACGTACGAAAAAAATGAGAAAGATAAGGTAACAATCGCAATGAGTTGTTGACAGAAAAAAAAAAAAAACAATCACAATGAGTTAACATCTGCCAGATGGATTCTATGTGTCTATCATTAAAGTGTGTCGAACTATTATCTCTCTGCACCACAATAAAAAACAAATTTTCTTGTTTTTTCGGTGTTATTTTAGTAATTAAAATCATAAATACACGAGTAGTTCGAACCACCTACCAGGCTACCACAATATAGCTTTATTTTGGTATTTGCCTTCTTTCCTTCTTCACAATAATTGAAATGGGGTTTGGATTTGAGGCGCCCAAAATAATTGTGTTGGTGGTGGTTACTTTGTTAAGACGATAATTGAGGTCCTCAAAGAATAGATCTTTTGTTTGTTTTTCCTTATGAATATCTTAAAACAATAGTATGATATATAATATTATATGACAACTCATAAAATATGACAACTGTTTCCCCATATACAGTATATTTATTTTTTATCATTATGTATAAAGGAAATTTTACTTTGATTTTTACAGAGATATATAGATAAGTAAGTTTGACTATCACATCTTCACAAGATATATGCAGTGATTAATTTTATTTTTATCTTTAAACTATGGTAAAATAATAATTTATCATATTAAGATGTAAATTACAAATTTGTAAATATATGGATTTTTTGGAGAAAAATAGAATTTTATACTATTTAAAAAACAGAGAAAGGGCTCTTGTGGTCCCGGTCTTAGACAATTTCGTATTGTAAGAATAAAGACATCTTAACCACATATTTCATGCCACGTGTCTATCCGAACGAGCGGGAAAACGCAATAGCATTTTTAGCCATTACTTGTAAGTTGATTCCTACCAGCATGAGCTGGAGATAGATTTGTTCCAGATGAATCACAATAAAATTTTATATGGTTAGATGCACGCCACCGTTTCTTCTATGAGAAGGCAACATTATCAGATCAAATCTTTACTTAATAGTTGATTAGGGGCTTTACGTTTTCATATTGACTTAAAACTTGTGCTTTCAACAAAAGAATTCAAAGCAAAGTCTATTTTGTTTTACTTATGTAAATTATGGACTTTTCTTTTTTGGGATACAGTTAGAGATGTTATTGCAGCTTGTATTTCGAAGATAAGAATTTTCAACAGCTAATTAAGCTTATCCTCTCATGATGATGGTACATTACCCTTACACACAGAATATGCCAGAATGGTGACTTGACTCGGTCCATTTTGTTTATCAGCGAAATTGATTTGGTACTCTTCGACCCCCTACAAATAAATACATAAATGAGTTGATTCTTTTTATTGACCAAAAAAAACAATGGGTTGATTTTTAAGGTATTGAATGGGAATGTGTTATTGATTTCTAAGATCTTAAACTCATTTTTTTTGTTTGAACTCTTTTTCTTTGAACTGCCAAGGTCTTGAATTCTCTGAAAGGATTTTTATGTTACTACATTTAATTACAGGGAAACGTGTTAATCATGATTTTCTGATTGAACAATATTCAACATATCAACTAGATTTTGACCCTTCTAAGCGCGGGTTATTTTGGATTATAGACAAAGTTAGATATGAATTAGTATTTTGGGTTTATTGTATATTATCATGTTATAAAGTGGAAATTTGTTTAAAATATATAATTTTATGAATTAGTTTATTTGAGATTTTGTACTCACATTCATATGAATCTCTCTCAGATATGTACATCTTATCCGGTCCCAAAATAATGTTGAGAAACAACACGAAATACGGTTCGGGTCCAGGATCAAGGTAAAGTACATATTGGATTTTTAGACACTGTTAGAGTTCGAGTATCCAAAATACCTAAAATATTTAGTGTATTTTTTTTTTCATCGACTTGTATAGACTTATATGGACTCTGTAAACAAAAAATACACAAAACATTTTAGATATTTCGGCAATTCAAATACATTTTCAGTATTACAGATAGTTTTTTTAAAAAAAATTGGGTTTGTGTTTTTAGTATAGTTTCAGGTTTATGTAAAATTTCAAAATTTTTAAAATATATTTTGGGTATTTTGGATAAAACTTTGGATCTTTTGTGTTCTTCGAGTAAGGTTTTGGGTAAAGGTCTGTGTCCCTTTGGGTATTTAAATATTTTTGGATATTTATTTGATTTTTGGGTAATTTTTGTTTCAAAATTTTCAGATTTTGGGCTAGTTTGAGTATTTTTGGTCCTAAATACGCGAACCAATTCAGACCCATTACGTACCCAAATTACATGTATTTTACAGGTACTTGAATTATGGACTCGAACTGACCTATATCCAAGAGAAACCGACTTGAGTTCGAACAAATTTTTCTTAAATATCTAGTTGGGTCCAAATGTCATGGACCCGAAAAAATCTGACTCAAAGAAAACCTATTTGTACCCGATCCAAAGACCTGAATCCACAAACCTATTCAATATATTTTGTATGAATTTTATAAGATTTACATTTGTTGAGTTGGTGACACTTAAGATTGACTTGGGAGATTTTTCCGCTAATTTAATATTATTGATTTGTGTAGTTTTTCTTTTTTCTTGAACAAAAAAATATTTGTAAGGTTTTTAATAATTTTAAAAATTATCTTAGTAAAAATTGTTATTATAAATAATTTTTATAAATAATAATTTAATATAATATATATTATGAAATTATATAATGTAAGATGACATAGTATTAATTAATGCTGTGTGATATATGTTAATTTATTTTTATAATTAATATCTAAATATTATACGTCCATATTGAACATAAGAGATGGTGTATATAACGTATTTATAATTGTATATAGTTATTAAAAACAAATTTATTTAGATACTTATAAAGTTTTTATGTTTCTAAAGAACTTTATATTTATGTTTACCGATTTGATGCATTGTAGTTCACATTATAGGAGATGTAGGTCTCATAAAATCACTTGGCTAAAATTGCTAAATGATGCATTAATTATAGAAAAAGACTTAGCTATGTAAGATATAAAATAACTTGTGGCAGGAGATAGTTATGTAAAATAATTTGGGTACATAAAATATATTTGTCACGTAACATATAAATGGTGCGATATTTGACATCCAAGATTCCTTAATTAGTGGGATTCAGAAAGATATGAAATAAGTAGTTGTTCAGTTACATGCTACTATATCAAATTCAAATATGTTATTATATTAGTAACGACCAAAACACTATTAAATTTAATGAAAGAGTCCAACAGCCTTTTTAAGTAGATTTTTCAGAATGTTTCTGTTTTAATAGTATACTAGATTATGACCCGCCTTTAAAAGGGTGGGTTTATTTTTTTGTTTTATATTTTTTTTAGAAATTTAATTTTTATATTTATGTTTTTAATCATATTTGTGTCTTTTTTTATTATATTTCTTTTATAAGATATTTTAATAATTATATTAAAATAGTTGGACCACACATATATCAATAGGTAATGTTCATGTTTTAATAGTATTGATAAATATATATATATATATATATATATATATATATATATATATATATATATATATATATATATAATTACTTAATTTCAAATTAGATTAAAATTTGAAACCCGGTTGAACCAGTTGGAATGGTTGGACCGGTCTGACCATTGACCCAACTTTAACCGAGTCAATGTCTATTAGTATATGTATACCAGTTGGTTTAGTTAACCAATTGGTTTAGTGGTTTAGTTTCCTTTTGCTTAAACCACCTATGTATAAATACACTACAGTGTATACTTTCTACGGTTAATGAGAAAGTTTATCTTCATCAGCTCCTTTCTTTAATATGGTATCAGAGCCAAAACTGAATCCTCCATTGATTCTGTTACTCGAGCTTTCATCATGAGTGTATCGATCTCGCATTATCTCTCCGATCTTTGCGTTCGATTCATCGTCTTCGTTCTCGAGTTTCTTGAATCTGTTTCATTGGTTCTCTGTATCGCAATCTTCCGCTTATTCGATTGAGCTGTTTGGAGTTCGTTTCGAGCTTTCTCTTGCTAGATCGTATCGTTTCTGTACCTGATCTTAGCGTCTTCAGCTCGATTTCAACTTCTCATTCTTTTGCTTCCGCAACAATGGCGACTCTTGATCGTTCGACGACAGATTCTCGCTCAACTACGGATCACTATGAGAATCCGTATTACTTGCATAACTCTGATCATGCTGGTTTACAACTTGTTTCTGATCGATTGACCTCAGGATCTGAATTTCATTCATGGCGAAGATCTGTGCGAATGGCCTTGAATGTTCGTAACAAACTCGGGTTCATCGACGGAACGATCCCTAAACCGTTACCTACTGATCGTGATGCTGGTTCTTGGTCGAGGTGTAACGATATGGTAGCGACTTGGCTCATCAATTCTGTTTCCAAGAAGATTGGACAGAGTCTCTTATTCATGTCAACGGCTGAAGCTATTTGGACTAATCTGCTATGTAGATTCAAACAAGATGATGCTCCACGAGTTTATGAAATCGAGCAGCGTCTTAGTTCAATTCAGCAAGGAGCTATGGATGTAAGCACCTATTACACTGAGCTTATGACCTTATGGGAAGAGTATAAGAACTATGTGGATTTGCCTGTTTGTACTTGTGGTCATTGTGAATGCAATGCAGCTATGCTTTGGGAACAGTTGCAACAACGTAGTCGTGTGATGAAATTTCTTATGGGATTGAACGATGCTTATGAGCAAACCCGGCGCCATATCTTGATGTTGAAACCAATACCGAAGATTGATGAAGTTTTCAACATGATTTCTCAAGATGAGCGACAGAAGAATATCAAGCCTTATGTACCGGTGGAGTCTCCAGTTTTCCAAACTGCAGTTAACAATGAGATTGCTCCTCCTGGTTACTATAATGGTCCAGTGGAGAATGCCGCTTATGCTGCACAGTATCGTCCTCCTAACAAGATTGTTTGTACCCATTGTGGTCGTTCTGGTCACACTTATCAGAAATGTTACAAGTTGAATGGATATCCCCCGGGTCATAGGTTGCATAATCGTTCTGCTCCTGCCCCATCTTCTCAAGCTCGTGGACGTCCTTCGACATCTTCTGGTACACAGGGTTCTCAGAATTACTACCAGCAAAATGCTTCTGCAAATGCGGTTTCTGGTTCTCCTGCTATGGCTACTCCGACTTTGGACTTGAGTAAATTCACAACGGAGCAAGTTCAGTCATTGATAAGTCAACTCACGCGTCTTCCTGTGAACAATGCTGCGTCTTCTGTGGATTCTTCACCGTCCTCTTTTCCCACTGCCACCATTACTGCACAAGGCTTTATGGATCCTCAATCTTCTTCTGGTACTGTCTCATTTCCATTTCCTTCAACTAGCCTTCGTTATCAACAAAATACTCTCACTTTTCAACATCAATGTCTTTCCTCTTTGTCCAAAATCATTCCTAGTGATAGTTGGATACTTGATAGTGGTGCTACTACTCATGTTTGTTCGGATTTGACAATGTTTAGTGAGACTTTTCCTGTGCAGGGTGTGACAGTGTCGTTTCCAGATGGTACTAGTGTTGCTATAACTCACACAGGAACCATACGTATTAGTGATTCTTTGATTTTACATAATGTGTTACATGTTGCTTCGTTTCGTTTCAACTTGATTAGTATCAGTTCTTTGTTGCAACATGGTAATTGTTCTGCTCACTTTTATCCTCATGACTGTTTTATCCAGGACCATACTCGGGACATGACAGAGTCATATCGACAAACAGGATTGGGAGGAAGAGTTCCAGCAGGTATTAGTTAGAGAATATTTAGGTAGATAGATAATTAATGATAACTAGGCGCGCGGGTATTTACTTTTCATAATCATATGTGTTTATATTCATGATGTTATAGTTTCATATGTTTTTCATGGTTGAAATTGGTGTGTCTTGTCTAGGTCTGCAATTGTTTTCCAAACCAAATGGGCCAAACCGAACTGGATTTTTTTGGGTTTCGGTTCGGTTATGGTTTTTAATTCGGTTCAGTTTGGTTCAGTTCGGTTTTCAGAAAAAGATTAAAAACTTCAAAACCATAAATATCCAAAAATAACCAAAAAATCAAACAAAACTAATCGAAAACCCAAAAATATCTGAATTTAACCAAAAACTGAGTTTAACCAAAATATCTGATTTTTTAAAGAAAACTATACCAAAATTAACGGAAATATCTGTTATTTTCGGAAATAAAATTAAAAACCAAAATTAACCGATAACTGAACAGAACCAAAATTTAATTCGGTTAATTTCGGAATCGATTTTCAAAATTTTGGTTAACCGAAAACCGACGGTTTTGAACAACTCCCCATTTATCAATGGGTAAACCACGTTGAAGTCGGTACATGAGACTTCGTTTGCAAGAAGCCTGGATCTTGTTTCCCTAAACAACACATGAATATATTAGATTCAAAGAAACATAGGTAATGCTATAAATAGAAGAAACATTATAAATATAAAGTTACTCATTGATCTGCTAAAACCATCTCAAAACTATCATCTCTGAAAAATGTGTGTTGCTTTCAAGAATGCAAACATTTCACTTGAACTCTCTAATTGTTTTTGTAAGGTCTCAATTTTGTGAAATGAGCAAAAGCAGTCAAGATAGACATGTTTAGGATTTGAGTTTTTTTTGATATGTTTTGACGTTAGATGAAGTCGATATATATAGTTGTGAATGGAAAGAGTGTTAAATTTGAAAAATAAATAAAAGATTTGGTTAGTTGTGAGTTACACGCAAAATCTCACGAATATTATGTCTGTGAAACTTAATTAATATATTTTCCTTATTTATGATATCACATTTAAAATTGAATATACTTTTTAATGATAAGTATTGGAGCCGATTGATTGGATTCTAGCTGTAGAAAATTTATTGTAGAATTTAAACTGTAGATTTTTTTTTATTTAGTTGTAGAAATTAAATAAAAGAAATGATAAAAGTGAATATACTTTTTAATGATAAGCATTACGTGTTTGTAAGATTAAAAATCTGAATACGCTGATTGTGTTAGTTAATTGATCTTGTTTATTTATATGGAGCAAGCGTAGAAATAGGAAAAAAATGTTGTTTTGTTTTGGAAAAAAAATATTTAGTAAAGATATTCTACAGTTAATTGTTATTAAGTATATTTAGAAATCGTTTTTGGAAAATTTTGTTTCGATTTTGGATGGACTAAATCTTGTTAAATATTTTTTTTGGTACTGGGCATAAATCTTATGATGTCGTAATTTAAACAAATCATAAATTGGATATGTTTTCAAATCGGTTAACCATATTTGGTTTAGATTAATATACCATACGTTTATTTTCATATTCAATTAAGAAACAAAAAGTGTTAAGAAACGGTTGATATGGAGATACATTATCTCATCTTGGTCTAAATTAAATTACATGTTTTCTGAAACTTATGGTTTAGGTTTGTTATAAGACAATTCAATATAAGTTTATACGGTTTGATTCAGAATACTAATAAGTTAAGATAATGATCTGGGTCAGCATATATAAAAAGCCCAAACGGTAGATTTTATTACAAACCAGACATCCGAATGTTGTGGGCTACGAAACGTTAAATACGACTTTGAAAAAAACGAAATAATTTGGTATTGGATGAGAGATAAAACGACAGAGTTCAAAGTCAGTGCCATGTATATGTAATTTTTGTGCAACTCTAAGGGATAATTCTTTTTTGTACTTCAGTTTTAATGGTTTAGATTTTATATAGATAGTTATTAAAATTCAGTGGTATGTAGTTATAATTACTTAGAAAGAATTAGGATTAATTACTAAATGATATCAATTAAAACAGAGTGATTTAGAAATATTGTAAAACGACAGTAATTGAGCCCAGTGGCATTGGTTTGGAATGTGTAAATCTCAGTGATTTAGTTAAGGTATGTGATGGTCAAATATTAATTGTATTCAACCGAAAAGATTGGTTAAGCGATTTTATTGGTGTACGCAATGGGTTAGTTAATGTCTAAAACTGCTGTGTTTTGATCAGTGGCATATCATTGTAATATTTGTGCAAAATTAATGGCTAAGTACTATTTGTACTTCAGCTTTAATAGTTTAGATAGATATGTAACATTACGACAGTATTTAAGATTCATTTTTATTATTTTTTAACTTTGTCATTTATAGGATCTTTTATTGAGATAATAAATCGTTAAATGATGGAAGCTTTGAACAGTTACTCTACGATGCATCATAGTGAATGTAATGAACAAAATAGTACTTATTCCGTTTCATATTAGTGTCATTTTAATTTTAATTTTTTGTTTCATCGTTACCCTTACTTTTATTCCATTAATTGATAAAATTAAAAAAAGATAATGTATTAACCAAGGATAAAAAAGAAAATTTAACTATTTTGGAAGTATGAAACGGAATGAGTAATATAAATATATATACTATCTGTTTCGGAAAGATGTGTATGGATGGTGAGGGTAACTATTTAGTTAACACATTTTTGGTAACTCTTAGTATTAAAGAATCATTCAGAAGAAGTATACAATATAATAAAGAAAAATGTACAAATCTTTGGTAGTTCAGTTGGTTAAAGAAAAAAATTGACTTGAGACCAAGCACCATATAAGAATTAGCCAACCGCCTTAATCCCATACCTCTGTATACTTTGGAAGAACAATTCTAATTCATCTTGCTCTATTCACCTGGTGACGACCTTCGGCACTTTCTGTCTCCTCTATTTTCTATTTTCCTTCTCTTCCATGTCTTGTACCCTTCTCCATTAGTTTCACCGACATACTCTTTTTTGTGGCTCTTCTCTCTTTTTCGACGTCGCTGCGCTGTGGTTCCGCAGTAGTGTTGGTAAGTTGCTGCTGGCGGTTCTTTTTGTAGGTTGGTGCAATAACTTATTGTGGCTATAAGGTGGGGCTGTCAGGCCTTTGACGAGGATTGAGTTTTTCTTCTCGTCTAAATCAGAATTGGCGGTCTGGTGAAGCGGTTAGTTTGAGCTTCTCTATATGATGAAATGTCAGCCTTCGGTTCTTGGAGGAAGTCGCGCGTGCGGGTCATTGTTGGTCCTATTTATGGTGTAGTCGACGTTCGACTACAATATGGGTGGCAGCGTGTGTTGCTTGCATCATATGCATCTGCAGAGGGGTTGTAGGTCTTCGGATTATTTCCATGTGTGTTAGCTTTTTTTTATCAAAAAAACTTCTAGTGGCTGTGGTGGGTTTATCATCCATGTGTCCCTCCAAATAAGAGCGGTTATGGCTCAAAGTTGTGATGTTGAGAGTTTCATTGGGTCTCATGGGTTAATAGGAGCAATCATGCTGTTCCTGAGCTTCATGTATAAGGATTAGAGGTGGCTGTTTGCGGTGGTTGGTGACTGGTGCTTCGACATGCTCTAGTTGGTCGGTATAACTGTCTCGGCACAGCTCTATTGCAGTCTATTGAAATTTCCTGACTCTCTCTATGATGTATGTGCTTTATGGAAAGGTTATTTTTTTGGAAACAAGTTTGGGCAAGCCAATTTCTACCGCATATTTTTACCTTTGCCTTTTCGTGGAATGCCTATTTTGTGTGTCATTCGCTCTTAGCAATACGCCGGTTAGTTTCCCATGAGTTCTCATCTTTATTTCTTGACTTCAGGTTGTAATCGTATTTTCTTTATTTTATTTGTTGTTGTGATCAGTGGCGGAGGTAGGAAAATGTTTTAGGAGGGTCAGTCTCTAAAAAACAACATATATTACATGGGTCATCTATCTAAAATTATCTATAATTACATAGTTTTCATAGAATTATACCTGCAATTTTTTTTTTAACAGAAAATCCACATGGGTCAATTGACCCATGTGCCAACAGTGTGGCTCCGCCACTGGTTGTGATGATAGTTTTTTTATTTTCTAATAATCGTATTTTTAGTAATTTCTATCATAAATTCGAAGGGTAATACAAGCTTTAATATCTTTACAAAAAAAAGAAGTTAAAATGTTGGTAAGATGAGATCTGATTATTATGCATGGCAATAATGTGGAATCAAGCTGAGATGCATGTTGTAAAGTGAAAGTGCAAGAAAAGTCATCCATAAAATGATTTTATGATTTGGATAGGAAAAGGACCAATACATGAATGTTGTTGAGGAAACTCTGAAAAGGAGAAGCCACCAATTTAACAGCTGGGAAAAGCTTTCAAAATTGGGCCAAACGAGTTTCAAAGGAGACTCAAATTCAATGTCGACTTTGATTCACTATTGATCGAAATCAATCAAATCAAATTAAATCTCTTCTGCCCATTAGATGAAAATCCTTCCTCTTTTGTTTTGTTTTCAGCCTAATTCAACAAGCAAATCACTATGACTAGGGATGATAACTAAAAGATTTTGGGCCGGCCCGGCCATATATTTATATAAACCCAACTCTATTGGAATCCTATGAATGATAGAGTTATCCTAAAATAATTATTACATAACAAGTTATATTATTTTGTGTCTTAGAAATATTTTAGTTTTATTCATTATAAGTATACTATATCAATTTATCTTCTTTGTACTAAATATTAATATTTTCTGTTAACGTAAATATGTTATTAAAGATTATTATAATATTTGTTCACAAAAAGTTTCATTTTGTGTATTTAGTTCTTTCTTGACATTTGTCTACTTTTTTTTGTTTTTGGACATGGTGCTATAACTTCAAAATACCTTTTTTGTTATAAGCACTATCGGCTATTTGGCCGATTCCGAGAAAAATGCACTTATGCTATAGAGTGAATTATCTTGAAAACTATCATATTATCTTATCCGAGTTTGAAATACTTTTTGACTAATACCAATGATGGGTCAATCATATGCTACAACCCACTATGTTAATCACCTGAGCCGAAGTCCAAACCCAAACTGATTAAATAGTAATAATTTAGTTCTCAGAAAAAATAAATTCAAAACTAATGTGAATACACACTAAAATCAAAAAATTTACCACTAAACTATCACCATTGTCGGTCCAATGTAATTAGACACTTCAAACAAATTTTATAAAAATACTGCCCCCATGTTACTCGAACCCAACACCCCAAAGAGAATTTGAAACTCTCTCAACCACTTCAACATAGAATTTTTTCCGATATTGACGTTCCAAAATAGTACATATCATTTGATGTCTAAAACCCTTGATTTATGGACTTTTAACTCAGGGCCGGCCCCGACTACTATTACTTGGATATATATATATATATATAACTTCAAAATACAAATTTATACTTCTATCAATTTGTTGCTTTTGAATATACAATCATTTGTGACGTTCCTCTGGGTTATATTTCTATCTATCATATCATGATTCACAACATAAAATAATTATATACAACAACTCGTAATGTTTACAAGACTCAAACTTAAGAACACTACCAAATACACTATTTTAAAATCGTCTGAATCTACCAATATTTGACCAAATTGGCCTCAACAAATCATGTTAAGTAGGGGTGGACACTTCTGTTATTTTGTCGGTTTGGTTTGGGTTTAGTTCAGTTTGGTTTATTTGATTCTAGAAGTTTTCCAACTGAAATAAATAAAAAATAGTTTGGTTTGGATCGGTTTTAGTTTGGTTTTGATTCGATTTGTATTTGGTCTAGTTTGTGTTTCGATCAGTTTACTTAGGTTCTCTTTGTTTAATTCATTTAAGAAAAATAATATTCTAAAACATAAACGTATGGTTATGAAATCATCATGCTGCTGATAATAAAAGATAAAATATATGAACAAAATCCAATATATCACTGAAACAAAAAGCTTTAGAAAACAACAAAAAGAATTTATAAGAATACAATCAAACCAAAATTGACTAAAGTAAATAGAAAATTTTGCAGAAGACTCAGAGAGCAGCAACTTGTGGAGAACTTTTTTTTAATGAAACTTAGTTTAAGTTTTAAGCAGCTTATACATATTCCATTTCTAAATCAAATCTTTGGATTGGGTATTAGATAAGAAAAATATATGCTATTGAATAAAAAATTGGAAATACATGGGTTTAGTGAATTTGTCTTAGTATTTTAGTATCTTCTATATTGCTATTATATTTAATTTAAATAATAACAACAACACATTGGTTTCTCGGTTTGGTTTTAAACCGAACTATTTAGGTTGGAAAAATTTCAAAACCGAACTATTTGATAATAGACTTTTTTTTTTTTTTTTTTTTAACTAGGATGTTCAAGGCCCGAAGGCCCGTAATCACCCTAGGCCCGGAGCCAGCCTTTGCTGATACCTTTAAGTGGCGTAAAGCATTCCGTGGCCATGCTGTGACATTCGATATGGCCGACATTCGTACCCGCGTCCCCTTGATAATAGACTTTGTTTTAGTTTGGAATAGTTTTGGCTCAGTTGACTCGGTTCAGTTTGGGTTTTTTGTCCATCCATAATGTAAAGTACAGCCGAAATTATATGGGCTTGTACCGACGGTCGACTCTCTGCCCTCAATAGCCAATGAAGGAGTTGATCAAGAAGAGATAAGATTCAAAAATTTAGATTTTGTGTTTAGAGTTAATTAGAATACCCAACAATTAACAAGAATGCGTTTATAATTAATCAAAACCACTATGACACATGGATCTGGCTATGCAGTCTATTAAGAGTGTTTTTTTGTTAGATATTCTTATGGAGAATTTTTCTGCAAATCAGTGGCATATGAAATAACTACTAGTCATCAAAATCACAAAAGGTACTGTCTCATTCCAAAACGCAGTAACAAGGCAATAGTACTTAAAGCTGAAAAATGAATCTAAGACCAGAACACATGGCTCTCTCGTCAGCTCTCACATTTTTTTCCTCTTTATGCACATTGAAGAAAGTAAAAGTGCAAACAGCATGAGAAAGAAAAAGGGATCGAATAAAACATAAACTTTTCTTTTTCAAAGTTTTCAGCAAAGACCATCAACAAGACAACAATGATTACATTTGGAATTTCATTGGAAACTACGTCCTTAAGGTCCACATAAATTCCATTCTACGCACGCACTTTTGAGAAGAGAGACTGCTTCAAAAGAATAAAAAGACATAAGTGTTTTTTTGGGTTTGATTCTCACTTGGAAACAGCTATAATAACGAGGCACGTTATTGTTAACTCAAGCTTTTCAAATTCGCAAATCGATGGCGACGTTCCAGAAATTCAAGTTCCTAGCGACGCAGTGTGGAGTTGCACCGAGCTCGACACGAAGTCCAAGCCCGAGGACAAGTCCGTTGGTACAGTTTCGTCGCAAGAAGACAACCTTAAAGATGCTTCTCAGTCTTATACCGCCTAGCCGTAGAGAGCAGCCGCTCATTCATCATGGCCGCTCCTTGGCTGCTGACCCGGACTTAGCTGGACGCAAACTGCGAGACTTATTCGTGACTTCGTCTCCTGTAGAAGAAGATGAAGAGAAAGAGACACGGAAGGGGAAGACAAAAGAAGAAGTTCTTGCAGCCATGGCAGCTAAATTGAACGCAGCTGGTAGTTCACAGGTGGAGAACAGTACAGCACCGGTTTGGTTTAGATTCAACAAGCGGCTTCTTCAGCGAGCTTGGCGTCCTAAGCTTGGTACCATTCCTGAGTAATGTATAACCCGTTTCTTGCCTTTCTTATGTGACACTCAAAACCAATGTTTTTAAAACCGGACCGGACACCGACTCGGTGAAGCTACTGGTTGACTGGTTAGACCGGTTCAACCGGTCGAACCGGGTTTTTTATTTATATGAAAAATGTATATAATTATATATTTATACTATATAAATTTTACTTCTACATATAATACTTTCTCTATTCTTTTTTTATTAACTCAAAATAAACAACAAACATAAATCTGATTACTATGTAAACTAAATTTTTTTTTTAAAAACAAATGATTTACAGATAAAACAATCATATTTATTTATTTTTACAACTAACATTTCAAATTTTAAGAATATGGTAAAATAAAAATAGTATATGAGAGTCAAAAATATATTTTTCACATTTTTTTCTTAGAAAAATAAAAAATTAATTAAAAAATTGTTTCACAAGAGAATACAATGGATTGAAGCCTGAAGGTGTATCAAATCGATCCGGTCCGAATACAATAGTGATAGTTTCCAAATTAATTTTCCAAATTAATTAAAAAATTGTTTCCAAATAGTGATAGTTTCCAAAAATTAATTTGAAAAAAAAATTGTTTCCAAAAATAGTGATAGTTTCCAAATTAATTAAAAAATTGTAACTATCAATAATATCTAAGTGTTAATAATTTTTTATAATTATAATAAAATACAATGATAAGTAATAAAATGTGATATTAAAAGTTATTCATGAAATTATTTTATATATAAAGATAAGAATTAAAGTTTGATGGTGCACTGTTTACCCTTTCAAATTTGAGAGAAAAATAATTATCGAAATGCAAAACCTTGAAAAAATGAAAGAATAAGAGGTGGTTGGAGATGCTTTACTAAATCGAACAAAATTTTATATTGAAAACTTCAACTAACAGTGATTAGAAACTAGTGAGAGAACATGAAACATCAAAGCTCTTAAAGGATTGTGTTTTAACTCTTTTAGTAATTTTTCTGTGTGAAATATTGGTGTAGTATTTTGTTTGAGATTATGATTTTAGTGCTCCATATTTTTCTTATGTTGCATGTTCGTGAAATGTTTTGCATTTTTTCCCAAATGTATTTGTCATACTGAGAGAATTATATTGACCGACGAGAAAACCTTTGGTAGATACCAAATAACATAAAGAAAAGATAACCATAACCTCTGTTCCAGTTAAACTTCAAAGACAATGAACTTAAAACACAATACAATTGTGAAGAAAGAAACTAGAGACTTATTTGGTAGGCACAAAAACTAAACCTGTTGAGTAACAAGACTTACCCTAATAAATCTTGTTTTAACCACCTGATGCATCGCGTCGAATTGGGAGACGTCAACCTCGCAAACACATGTTTGGCCGCAAGGCTTAGTTTTCCTTTTAGCTTTTCTTTATGTAATTCATATTAGCATAAGGATTATGATTTCTTTTTAGGATTTAGATTTATTTTCAATAAACCGTATATTAACTGAGAGTTCCTTATAAATACTAATTGAATTCTTATGATAACTGAGAGTTCCTTATAAGTACTAATTGAATTCTTATGATATTTAGTACTTATAAGGAACTCTCAGTTAATGTACGGTTTATTGAATTAAGATTTAAATATCATAAGAGCTTTTACAAATACTGCAAAGAGTATTCAGATTTTTCCTGTTTCCGTTTCCAAATCCAAGGACTACTTACGTTGCTCAAAGATCATCATTTGATCTATAGTGGCTTACCTTTCACTTTCCACCAGTTGATTTAAATTTGTGTGGAACACACATACCATTTTATTGGTTTCATCAGTAAAAGCTTCCTTTTCGATTCCTCTTGTCACGATTGTTCTGAGTGCATCTCCAACCGCACTCTATTTTCTACACTAAACTCTGTCATAGAGTAAAATCTTCTCTAATCTCACTCTATATCCCACTCTAAAATAATGCAACTCTATTTCTTACTCTATATTTGAAGTAACTCTATTTCTTACTCTATTATAGAGTAAAACTTTTTTATTTATATTTTAGTCCTTTTATTTTTTAATCTTTTTATTTTGTAATTATTTATTTAATTTAATTATACAAGCAACACATAATTTTGCTTAAAACAATATATATATATATATATATATATAAATATTTAAAATTTATTATTATTAGCCAAAGAAAACAAGCACTGAAATCAAAAATAATTTTATAAGATAAAAAAAACTCATTTCACAATCTGAAATTCGTTAATGATCATTTGTGAGAAAGATATACTAATGGCAATGTTTAAATTAAAATGTATTATGCTATTAGTCAGTATTGCTATTAGTATAATGTAATGTAATTATTAATATATTAAATATTTGATATAGATATATAATTTATGAAAATTTTGTGAAAAATAAAATGTAAGGGATCAATTTGTAAGTTTTGTAAGTAAAAGATATTAGTCATAAAATTAGAAAAAGAAATATTTAAGAATATTCTTTTTAGTGTCAGTAAACCATTGGAGAGAAACTATACTATATTTTAGAATGACACTACTTTAGACTAAAAACTACTCTAAAATAGTGTAAACAATTGGAGATAGTCTGACTACGAATGTTACAACTTTATTATGCACATATGAGACGTTCAACACATAACTCTAAACGAAGGTTTTGCATTTACTTTACTAGCTCATGGCATCCTCATCACAAGTATCTTCTTTTCGGGTCTACTCAAGATTGTATTTTTTTCTTGGTTATAATTTTGAATCGTTTCATTCTCTTCTTTAGTTTTCCACATATAGGTTTTACATTTCCTTTTATGGGTTTAGAGCACCACCATCAGTGAGGATGCTAAATTGAGGTTATTATTAATAAAGTAGTTTTATTTTTATTTTAAATTCATTATGTAATTAAATTCAAAATTTTAAAATGACAATTGACCATTGATGGATAAACACATGGATTTTACTGTTTCAGGTCCGGTTCTTGCAGATATTAGTTTTAGAATTTTTTCATTTTTCATTTTTTGTTTTTCTTTAATTTTTAATTTTTTTTGTGCCATAAAAGAGTACTTCGACGGCAAATCGATCATATCTAAACTAATATTTTTAAAATCTGTTTTAAACAGCTCAAATCAGTTTTAACATTTTTCTAAATTGGTTAAAATCATTCTAAATTTGTGTAGTTCAAACTTAACTTGTGTAAATCGACTAAATCAAATAACAAAATTACTGCCAGTCCATAAATTTTTGTTATTTTATTATTTCCGTATCTAATTTGTATAATCCATAAAATAATTTTATAATTCAACTTAAAAATTAAAATATCTAATATAAATATATTATAAATAATAGAATAAATAATTCGTTAACACCTAAACAATGTCTAAGTCTCGTCTAGTCGGTATGTCTAGCGATTTATTTAAAATTTAATGTTACATCTCATTAAAGTATATATTAGTTAATTAACCTAACAAATGAGAGAGCCTGTTTTGCTCAAAAAAAGAGAGAGCATGTCTATCGATAATGTCGTACATACAGAACCGTCCATCGATCTAAGTGTTATGGAGAGAGCTACATCATTGAATTACTACTCAAAATTTGTTCATCATGTTCGCATATGCTGTAGATAATTGATCATTGTAATAAAATAGATTTTACATGATGGTATAATATAAATACTATTATTTGCAAAGTGATTTTTTACAACGGAGTTCTCACATTAAAAGTTAGAGTGGTTAATATCGTTTATACTTTTAATGAATGATTAACTTTATTTTTAGATTATTGGTTGTAAATTATAATAATAAAATTAGTCATGAATAAAAACGAATTTCAAATTTATAAAATAAGATTTCAAAAATTGATGTAATAAAAAAATATCCAAAAATAAGAAGATAATTTCTATATATTTTGTGTTTTTATCCGAAAAGAATATCATTTAATGTATTTAAAAAATAAAAGATAATTTCTATATATTTTGTTGCAATCCGAAAATAATATTTTTTGTTGCTGAAAAAAAAAACTCTATTAGTTATAAGAAGGTAAATATCAAAAAATAGAAAACACATATTCTATACTATTATTTGCAAAGTGATTTTTCGCAACGGAGCTCTCACGTTAAAAGTTAGACTGGTTAATATCGTTTATACTTTTAATAAATGATTAAATTTATTTATCTATACTATTATTTGCGAAGTGATTTTTCGCAACGGATCTCTCACGTTAAAAGTTAAAGCGGTTAATATCGTTTATACCCTTAATAAATAAAATCATAAATTACTTAAAAAATAAAAGACGAAACGAATTTAAATGATTTTATTAGATAAATGATCAAAATTAATAATTAATAATAATAAGAATTATCCAAAATCTAAAAATATATATTTTAAAATAAAAAAATAATGATCATATATATATATTGTGATTATCCGAAAGATATATTTTAATAAAAACTTATAAGATAAAAAACAGAAATACATAACTAAATAGTAATCAATTAATATTATTACTTTTATATAATTGAAAAGATAATATTGAGTGATTTCTAATTTTTTAGTAATGAATATAGTATATACATGTGAATATATACATATGAATTTTCAAGACAAAGGTAAAACTATTACTTTTATATAATTGAAAAATATAATAATGCGTGATTTCTAAACTTTATTTATTAATAATAAATATAATATACATAAGAATTTCCAAGAAAAAAATCATAATACATAAGAATAGTCAAATGAAAAAAAATACGGATTTACCATTATAATCTTTTAATTAGTAATTGATGTATTAATAAGTAACTACAAAATGTATATGCCTGCATATGCGGGCTAAACACCTAGGTGATTATTGGTTATAAATTATAATAATAAATTTAGTCATAAATTTAGTCATAATTAAAAACGAATTTCAAATTTATAAATAAGATAATTCAAAAATTGATGTAAGAAAAAATTATCCAAAAATAAGAAGATAATTTCTATATATTTTGTGTTGTTATCCGAAAAGAGTATCATTTAATGTATTTAAAAATAAAAGATAATTTCTATATATATTTTGTTGCACTCCGAAAAATAAAATCTTTTTGTTTCTGAAAAAAAAACTCTTTTGGTTATAAGAAGTTAATTATTAAAAAATAGAAAACACATAATAAATACTTTTATTTGCGAAGTGATTTTTAGCAACGGAGTTCTCATTAAAAGTTAGAGTGGTTAATATCGTTTATATATTATTGGTTATAAATTATAATAATAAAATTAGTCATAAATAAAAACGATTTCAAATTTATAAAATAAGATAATTCCAAAATTGATGTAAAAAAATTATCTAAAAATAAGAAGATAATTTCTATATATTTTGTTGTTATCCTGAAATAATATCATTTCATGTATTTAAAAATAAAAGATAATTTCTATATATATTTTGTTGCAATCCGAAAATAATATCTTTTAGTTGCTGACCAAAAAAAACTCTTTTAGTTATAAATGTTAAATATTAAAAATAGAAAACACATAATTAAATATTAATCAATTAAAAGTATTACTTCTATATTGTAAAAATTAGGACACTGAAATATTTCAAAATTTAATTTATTAATAATGAATATAGTGTGGAAAGAAAATTTCAAAATATTTATAACACATGTAAATTTTCAAAAAATTTAACCCAATAACAAACATATATATTTTGATGAATAACTTTATCATATATAAATAATTTTATATTCAGTTCACTAATAATTGTAGAATTAGTAATGCATGTATTACCTTGATTATGCTCTCATGCTTGGACGAAAAACGTAGTAATCGATGATTTGACCGGTGTTAAAATAAAAAAGACCTAACAAATAATGAGAATTATATCTTGACTAGAACCAAATTAAAATCGAAAAGGACCATTATCTTTTTTTTTCTCTTTCATAGTTTCATTGAAAATATGAATTATTGGGGAGTTTTTATTTTTGAGTCAGCACCAACAATTACGCGTTAATTTCTCCGCGTTGAGCTTCCTTCACCCTTCGGAAAACCATTTTAATAATTTTCTTCAACTCTCTTTTGTCCTTATCTGTTGTGTACTGCTGCCTGAATATGCACTTGTTCTTCTTCTTGTCTTCGCCACCGGCAAATCGCGAGACAGACATTCTCTCGCGAACAAAGATAGCCAAGAAGACCACCAAAGTACAAAGTGTTAAGTCTTTTTTTTTTGTTTCTTACAAAGTAAAAAACATAAAAGCTACTTCCTTTACTCAAATAATTTTACTTCTTGATTCAGATTTGCAGGTCAAGCTTGTAGCTTTTAAGCTCGATTCATGACTTGGCTCTGAAAGATTGTTTCTTTACTAAAAGGGTATTAAGATTTGAGGTTTGTACTAATGGCGTCTAGAGAAGGAAAGAGGTTTAGTCATCAACATCATGAGAATCTTGTCCCTCTTGCTGCTCTGTTAAGCAGAGAGACTAGAGCTGCTAAGATGGAGAAACCGATTGTTAGATACGGAGAAGCTGCTCAATCTAGGAAAGGCGAAGATTATCTCTTGATCAAGACTGATACTCTTCGTGTTCCTTCAAGCTCTTCCTCTGCTTTCTCTGTCTTTGCGGTAAAATCTGAGACCCTTTATTACATTATCATAAGAGATATGTTTTGTTATTACCTTAGTAAAGTTTCTGTTATTAGATATTTGATGGGCACAATGGGAAAGCTGCAGCGGTTTTCACAAGGGAGAATCTGTTGGACCATGTTCTGAGTGCTCTTCCCCGTGGGCTTAGCCGCGACGAGTGGCTTCAAGCTTTGCCTCGTGCATTGGTCTCTGGATTCGTGAAGACCGACAAGGAGTTTCAGAGCAGAGGAGAAACTTCAGGAACAACAGCCACGTTTGTGATAGTAGATGGATGGACTGTGACTGTTGCTTGCGTTGGGGACTCCCGCTGCATCTTGGATACTTCAGGCGGTTCTGTTTCGAACCTCACTGTGGATCACAGGCTTGAAGATAACAAAGAAGAGTATGTAAGCTTTTGCTTTTTTAGATCTTAAACCAACATCTAACCACCTATTATGTCATGTTTTACGTAGGAGAGAAAGGGTGACTGCTAGTGGTGGAGAAGTTGGAAGGCTAAGCATTGTTGGAGGCGTTGAGATTGGTCCTCTACGGTGTTGGCCTGGAGGTCTTTGTCTTTCTAGGTCTATAGGGGATATGGATGTTGGAGAGTTCATTGTTCCAGTTCCTTTTGTAAAGCAAGTGAAGGTATGTATAGAGTCAGTGTTTCCTTTGTTTTAACATTTAATAAACAAACATTCACGTTATTCTTCATAATTGTTATATGAATATAAAGTTATCAAACCTTGGCGGAAGGCTTATTATAGCCTCGGATGGCATATGGGACGCTCTCTCCTCAGAAGCTGCAGCCAAAGCTTGCCGTGGTTTACCAGCTGAACTTGCTGCTAGACAAGTAGTCAAGGTGATATAATTTTCTTTAAACCAATTTCATACTCCCTCGGTTTTATTTTATTTGTCGTTTTAGATTTATACATACAGATTAAAAAAACATTTAATTTTGTATTTTTTTCTAAATAAAAACACTATTTACATCTTGTTATTAAAAATTTTAAAACAACACTTATTTTGAAACAAAAGACAATTAAAATGAAACGATAGGAGTATTGTATAGAGGACTTAAGTGATTGAGGAGTTTTGAATTGTGTGTTGCAGGAAGCATTGAGAAGAAGGGGTCTCAAGGATGACACAACCTGCATTGTGGTCGACATAATCCCACCAGACATCTCTCAGGAACCATCTTCTTCTCCTAACAAACACAACTTCTTTAGATCTTTGCTCTTTAGAAAGAAATCGAACTCATCTAACAAGCTCTCCAAGAAACTCTCCACTGTCAGTATCGTTGAAGAGCTTTTCGAAGAAGGCTCCGCAATGCTAGCAGAAAGGTCCTCTCTTTTTCTCCCTCGAAGACTTGGAAAATAATCTCTTAGCAAATGTTTCTTTTAATTTTTCTTGCAGGTTAGGATCAGGTGACTTTTCTAAGGAACCAACACCAGGAGGAGGAGGGATATTCACGTGTGCGATATGCCAACTAGACTTGGCTCCAAGTGAAGGCATATCAGTCCATGCGGGTTCAATCTTCTCCACGAGTCTAAAGCCGTGGCAAGGACCGTTCTTATGCACAGACTGCCGCGACAAAAAGGACGCAATGGAAGGGAAACGCCCAAGTGGCGTTAAAGTCATGTAAGGTTGAAGATGGTATGTATGTACTACTTCCACTTTTTCACACACAACACACGCTCTATTCATTCATTGTAATTCTTTCTTCTTTTGTTATTTGTTTATTGCATCCATATGAATAAATTTGAGGAGTTCTGATTCCGTGTGGATCTAGTGTATTGTTTGGATTTAATCGGTATACGATTTGAAGAGTTTGTGGTCATGCTGAAGCGTAAAAACATATCTTTAAATATATCTAAGCTTTTCATCAAAAAAAAAAAAAAAATCTAACCTGTTCTCTCATATAATATTGTGGGTTGACTGCAATTTGGTGGTTTGACTTTGCATTTTCTGTACATGGTGGATAAATTTGCAAAACAAAATCACTTGGAGGGTTTTTTTTGGCAGAAAGCCCAAAATAAAACAAGTTATATAAATATGAAGGAGAGTTCATGCATTAAACCATAACAGCTGGACATCTCCTGATTTCAAAATTTCCAGTCAAAACATGATCACACCACATAACTTTACTCCAAACCTCTCTTCCTTGACGTCTTTCCAGCGAAATCTCTGCACACCAAATCTTACTTCTTCTTCTGAAAAACAAAGCAATATTCCCACCGTAATTCACAGTATATGACGACTCCGGACATATTGGCTCAGCCAACAATTTTTTCAAGCCTTCCACCACTCCCCAAGACTTCTGATTTGGATCATACCCTCTCAAAGTGTTCGTAACGCAATCATGGTAGTACAATACATCATCAACCACACATGCATTCGCCCAATGCAAAGGACTCAGCATATGGTCTTTTCCCCATTTACTTTCCTTTGGCTCGTACACATAGCTTCCATAACAATTCATTGTGTATATTTGACCAACCATCACCGCACAAGCGTAGCTTATTGTGAGAGCTTTATTCATCTCCGGCTTAGTAATCACATGCTCCCACGTTTGTGTTTTTATATCGAACACTAGAATAGACTTCTCTGGGTAAGGACGGCAATATCCCAATTACATATATTTTCTCGTCGATGATGCAAGACATTCTACAATACATAGGCACATGTATTTTTGGGAGGGGTTCCACCGTGTGGGATCCAGTGGCGGACCCAGAATTTTTTTAAACCTGGGTCAGAAAGTAAATGGGCTTTAAAATAAGAACTAAAAATAGAAGAAAGTGGTGTCAAGCGAGGATTGATCCCTGGTTTAGGGGTGTCATCCAAAGTAAAAACACCACTAGAGCTAGCGAAATTCATTTGTACAAGCTTAACAAACTATATTTTTTAAAGTTAAGGGGTGTCAGCTGACCCCCCTTTTTTATGCATGGATCCGCCACTGGTGGGATCTACAATCCATACTTAGTGCATTTGTCGTCATATTTTGATGGTCCATCCCACCAAACACATATATTCTCGAACCTACTGCAACAGAGGTTGTTGTATTGCCATCCAAAACGGGAAGCGTCGAGGGGATACGGGCCAAGCAGCAACTGCCGTTGGCTTTCCGGCGGAGGATATACAACATGTCCATGGTGTTTGCACGGAGGACAACGTAGAGACAGTGCTCTGTGCAGGCCAATAAGGATCTTCTTGCGTATAGATCAGGTGAAGCAATTAGTGATCGAAAGTGCTTGGAAACGAGGGAGAGTTTTGGAAGGTCGAGTCTTGATGAACGAGCTAAGATGTCAATGATGACATCTTCAGGAAGTGAGGGAATCAGAGACGAAGGTGCTTCTGAGGATTTCTCATCCTCTGCCTTTATTTTGGAAACTATAGGCGATCACACAGAGAACAAAAACTAAAAGATAAAACTCAAATCAACAATCACAGCCGTGCAAGAGAGAAAAGCAATGCCTAGGGGCTATGGTTAATGCCAAACTTTCCAAAAAGAAAACAATCTTATATAACGTAAATTTTGTATTTACTTTTATGAAAAGAAGTAATTTTGGATTTTTATTCACTAAAATATTAGATGACTACTTAACTCTAACTCAACACATCTCTCTTTTTTTTCTAAATCTTTCTTATTTTATTTATATTTTGTCAAATGCCATTTATTTATTTTTATTTAATTTATTTTCATAAAATATATGCAGAATTATCATATAAAATTGGTTTATCAAAGTTAGCAATTAATATAAAATTAATTTAATAAAAATATCTCTATAATATTATTTAAACACTTGAACAATCCTCTAAACTATATTTGAGAAGTGATTTTGTCATATGTCATCTCTACAATCATTCTCACAAAAATAATATGACATAGTTACTAAAATTGATGACATGTCTTATAGATTAATATGACATGGACAATTTTTGTCACATGTCTTCTCTACAATCATTCTTACAAAAATAATATGACATGACTAATAAAATTGATGACATGTCTTATAGATTAATATGACATGGACAATTATACTTAATGTTAATTTATATTTTTGGTAAACTTTTTAAAATATGGTAATAACTCATATATTACATTTATTTTCGATTTATATTTTTGGACTTTTCAAAAATATGGTAATAACTCATAAATCATCATTAAAATAAATATATTCAATTATGACATTTCAAATTTCGAAATATCATTTAAATTAAAAATATTTCAAAAATATATACATATTTTTAGAAAATTACAAAAATTAAATCATAAAATCAAATTAGATCTTAAAATCATTAGTTTCTTATAGGTATCTACAGATTTTATAAATATTTTTTAATTTTAATTTTTGACAATTATGAAATTTTCATCCCCTAGACTATATTTGAGAAGTGATTTTGCCACATGTCTTCTACAATCATTTTCACAAAAATAATATGACATGACTACTAAAATTGATGACATGTCTTATAGATTAATATGACATGAACAATTATATTTAATGTTAATTTATATTTTTGGTAAACTTTTTAAATATGGTAATAACTCATGTATTACATTTATTGTCGATTTATATTTTTGAACTTTTTAAAAATATGGTAATAACTCATAAATCATCATTAAAATAAATATATTCAATTATGGCATTTCAAATTTTGAAATATCATTTAAATTAAAAATATTTCAAAAATATATACATATTTTTAGAAAATTATAAAAATTAAATCATAAAATCAAATTAAATCGTAAAATCATTAGTTTCTTATATATATATATATATATATATCTACGTATTTTATAAATATTGTTTAATTTTAATTTTTGACAATTATGCAATTTTACATATTTATTTAATAAATTTAATTAAAATAAATAGATAGAAAATCTATCTAAGATTATAATTTTAAATATATACATGCACATTCTTAAATATATTTCAAAGAAAAAAACAAAATTGTTTTTATCTTAACTAGATTTTCAACTTGCGCTACGCGCGAGTCTATATTAATAATTAGTATCATTGTATACTAATATTAAGATAATATGTATTTTATATGAAACTTTATTCAATGTATGCTTTATTATTTTTCATATTTAGACTTTTATACAATTATTTTTTTAATAACTAATATTTAGATATTTTCTTGTTGACCCAAAAAATATCTTATTTTGTGTATGTAAATTTTTGTATATTTATAAATGTGTTTAAATTTTTGTAATATCTTATTTTTTTTCTTTTTTTTTTTTAATATGTAGACATTCTCAATGATTTATAATATCAAATTATATATTGTACATGTTATTTATAAGGAATATTTAAAACAGTATATAACCTAAACTTTGAAAATCATGAGTTTAAATTTAGATTTATATAGTTATAATTGTTTGAAAGTTTTGCATTTTTAAAATAATTTTTTTTTCTTATTAATTTTGAAAAAACGATTATACTATGTTAACCAATATATAGTATTTATATTTTTGTAAATTCATCTTATTTTATATTGATTTATATTTTATTTTGAAATAAATGATTTTTGGTAATATTGATATTTTTAAAATTAATAAACGAAAATAACTATTTATCATATTTTGATTGGTAGTCTGGCAATAATGCATGGAAATTCTCAATGATTTATATAATCAAATTATATATAGTATATGCTATTTATGAATTTTTTCAATGATGTAATCTTTAACCGAATCTTTGAAAATTATGAGTTTAAATTTAAATTTATATAGTTATAATTGTTTGAAAATATTTTATTTTAAAATTTATTATTATTTTGTTATTTATTTGTTACTTTTCGAAAATAATATTATAGATTATGTTAACTTATATATAGTTTTTATATTTTTATAAATTTACCTTATTTGATATCAAATTATATTTTATTTTATATTAAACGGTTTTCTTATAATATTTACAATTTTAGAAATAAAAAATTAAAAATATGATTTGTTTTAAGAATTTGTGAGAAGTCACCTTGTAACTTGTTTTGTTGTTGATGACCAAAAAGTTCTTTATCATGTAGATTACATCAGTCCTTAAATCTCCTTCATACTATTCAATTAGTTGGTATGAAAGCGTGGATTGTTCCTTTCTGTAAAAATTTGTGTCAAACAATATACACTGCTTATAAAGTTTTGGATTGATAATTTATAAATAAAATTCTTTATACATTATTTGTAACAAAAGGGTGATTGTATCCAAAGGTTGATGATCTTAGAAAAATTTATGTTACATCCTTCCCAAAAGTAAACCACTCTAGTAAGAACTTCATTATTATAAAAACTTTTTCTAAGATCATCAAAAATCAACAAAGAAGCAACCATTGTGTAAGTCTCTCGTTTTCTTTCAATATCTCTCTTCTCAAGTTAAACTAGAAAACTTTTTCAAGCTTTAGACAATTATTTATAGTTACCAAATACTTCATATATTAGAAAGTTTCTTCTTTTGTATTTAAGTAATTTTCCTTTTTCAGATGTTTAACTTTTTGTTATTCATTGACTTTAAATTTAGTTTTCCATTTTTAATAATTTAGTTTTCTATTTTCTTGTATAAATGATACTTTTAAAATAACAAATTAAATTATAACAAAAATGGTAAATTAACTTAAAATAATACATTAACTAACACAAAAATCTAAAAGTATTTGTTATACCTAAAAATAAATATTTATTTTGCTAATATTAATATTTTCTTTTTATTTTCTTTTTTACTGTAATAATTAGCATATGTAAGTAAGATGTGAAAGTTAATTTTTAAGTTTAAGCTATATATGTAAATTAATTTCGTTTTTAAATATTTTTTTGAAATATTGACATTTTAAAAATCAATAAATTATGTTGCTGATTTGTCGAGTTTCTTAATTTGTTAATTTAACTATGTTGATTTTCCAATTTTTTCTAACATTTACAATTTATTTAATTAAGCTGTAAAATGTTAATATTTATTTTGTTAGTTTAACTATATATATTATCAATTTTGTTTAAAAAAGAATTTGGAAATATAAACATTTAAAAAAAAAAATCTGATTTGTCGTATTTTAATCGGTCGTTTAAAATCCTATGTGGACGCTCTCAATGGCTTATAGCCTCAACTTTTATATAGTATAGAATTTTTTCTAACATTTACAATTTATTTAATTAAGCTGTAAAATGTTAATATTTATTTTGTTAGTTTAACTATATATATTATCAATTTTGTTTAAAAAAGAATTTGGAAATATTAACATTTAAAAAAAAAAATCTGATTTGTCGTATTTTAATTGGTCGTTTAAAATCCTATGTGGACGCTCTCAATGGCTTATAGCCTCAACTTTTATATAGTACAGATTTTAATGTTCAGTTAAATCAAATTTATATTAAAATATTAATAAGAAAAAGAAAATTTATAATATTAATAAAAAAAATATAATTTATATTTATCTGTTAGAAAATATTTTAAATTTTTTTTACTGCACATGGTGCAGAAAAACACATAGTTATTTTGTATCAAAGCAAAAATAACATAAACAAAAGAGTACACAGATTATAACTAAAGTTTAATTAATTTTTATCCATCATTCTATATATAATTCCATTTACAATTATAACAAATTGTGAGTTCTTCTTTTGACATCTATCTTATTATATAAAGAAGACAACTTTCTTCTACGTCAGAAAACAAAGAGTTCAGAGCGTAACAGTTGTCCCTTCCTCGAAAACTCACCGTATCACTTAATCTAGCAGGAAAAAATTGAGTTTCGTGATTTTTATAATTACAGCCCAAAATCAATCAGACCTTTTGTTTTCATCTCTTGCAGGCTGCTAGGGTTCGTGTTTTTCCATAAGCGGTAATTCAGTTGTCCATTTCCTACCTCAAAGACCGAATCCAGACCTATAAATAAGGGTTCTCAGTATGTCAGCTTCTCCTTCTCTCATCATTAGAATCCTCAGAAACCCTCACACCAGGAATGGCTTCAGATCGGGACGCCATTCCAACACCGTCGGAGTCCAATTAGATTCTGGGAAGTCCAAAACCTTAAGAAAGGCGGCGAACTCATGGACTAAGTGTCTCATGGGTGTCGACATGCTCCTCAGGTTAAATTCTTTGTTTTTGACCTATCAGAGTCGACAATGATTCAAGGTTCTGATTTGATCTGTTGCTACTAATTGCTTTCTCCAGTAAACTAATCTGATATGTTGTCAGTTGAATCGTTTTTTCTTCTCATGGAACTTTGATGTCCATTAGACTACTTTGGATTATCATTTTGCCTCTGCGCTTTTTTGGTTTCCTATGGACTGACCAGTTTGTCTTGATTTTTTTTTTTTTTTTTTTTTGTGTAGAGCTTTTGTAAACATTGAAATAGTTCGAGAAAAAGACCATGAAATCTCACCAAATTACAGAGAGGTGACATCCAGCTCTGGGATTATCGAATGGGCACTTTGATCGATGATACAGTTGACGATCACGAAGGTCCTGTTCGTTGTCACTCCATAGCCTTTCTTCCTCTCAAGAGTTAAGATAGGAGATCTATGTATATGTAAAAAAATTGCACACTACAGAAATTAACTGGATTTTTTCATAACCCATAAAGTATACTCCCTCCGTTTCATATTATATGTCGTTCTAACCTTGTGCACACAGATTAAGAAAACATTTAATTTTACATATTTCCAAAATAAAAACACTATTATCAATACACCTAACCATATATTAACCAATAGAAAAATAGAAAAGAGAATATTGTCAATAAATTTTGCATTGAAAACCGAAAATGACACTTATTTTTAAACAAAAAATTTCCTCTAGAACGACATATAATTTGAAACGGAGGGAGTATGATGTTAGATAGTCTTCCCAACCTCTCATATCTTGGTAAAAAAAAATATTTTTACATTCATATGTATGTGTTGAGACTTGAGTACATGAATAGTCTTCTAGATTGAAATACATAAGGAATTCACATATACATTTTAGTTTTGTTTATGATCTCTGTAATGTTCTTGATAAACATATACACAAATGCTGGTGAAAAAATGTAGAATTAGTACCTATTTAAAATCTCAGAATAGTTTAAGCAAACACATATAAATAGATTTTTGATAGTTATAAAAAAAGTTGCTTGCATATTTTTGTTGTCGTGCAACTTAAACAACTAAGATCATGTTTATTTACGTGTCACGACCTCGAACTACAACCTTCGACCAAATGTTGTGTGTCAAATTTTTAGCACCTATCTTTTCATGGATTTGAAATCTCAGACCTAGTCGCACGACAGCTAAACAAACATCAACATGGACTGATGCAACATGTGATCAGTCGTGCGACAGAAAAACAAACAACAATCGAGTGGTCACAAGTTGCAGGTTGCGTGACACGTAAATGAACATGACCTTTGATAAAATGGTCTTAAAACCAGTTTCCATATTGTGTAATCTTTGTTTGTAAACAAGTGATTGAGAAGTCTTGAGTTTTTGTGTTGCAGGAAGCATTGAGAAGAAGGGGACTAAAGGATGACACAACCTGCATTGGGGTCGACATAATCCCACCAGACATCTCTCAGGAACCATCTTCTTCTCCTAATAAACACAACTTCTTTAGATCTTTGCTCTTTAGAAAGAAATCGAACTCATCTAACAAACTCTCCAAGAAACTCTCCACTGTCAGTATCGTTGAAGAGCTTTTCGAAGAAGGCTCCGCAATGCAAGCAGAAAGGTCCTCTCTTTTTTGTCCCGACTTTTAATTTTAATTTTTCTTGCAGGTTAGGATCAGGTGACTTTTCTAAGGAACCAACAACAGGAGGAAGTGGGATATTCATGTGTGCGATATGCCAATTAGACTTGGCTCCAAGTGAAGGCATATCGGTCCATGCGGGTTCTATCTTCTCCACGAGTCTAAAGCCGTGGCAAGGACCGTTCTTATGCACAGACTCCCGTGACAAAAAGGACGCAATGGAAGGGAAACGCCCAAGTGGAGTTAAAGTCATCTAAGGTTGAAGATGGTATGTATGTACTACTTCCACTTCTCATACGCACTATCTCTATTCATTCATTGTGTAATTCTTTCTTCTTTGGTTCTTTGTTTATTACATCCATTCAAATAAATTTGGGTTGACCTGGTTCTTTATACATATGAGGATCAGGTTCAGTGTTGGATAGTGTATTGATTGGTATATGGTTTGAAAAGCTTGTGTTCATACTGAAGCAAAAAAACTTATGTATTACCTCTGTCTTCTCTTTTGTCATTCTCTGAAAAAAATCGAGTTGTTGCTCTCCTTTTTTCTTTTACTTATTATAATATTTAATTTAAAACCTAAGTACTATCCAAGTGTGATACAGAGGAGGTATAAAAAAAAATACAGAGGTGAATCCAAACTTTTGAAAAGCTGGCAAACAAATCAATAATCAACCTTATGGTTTTGTTGGAAACCTTCAACTAACGTTACAACCTTCGGTTTACAAAAAAAAAAAGAAAAAAAAAACGTTGCAACCTTCAACTAAATAGTGATCAAGCTTGGAATAAAAGAAACAGCTTGATCCAAATAACTAGGTAAAATAACCATAGGAAGACGAGAATCTGTTCCAGTATCGTGTACGAATAAAGAAGGGTTTTTTTTTTTGGGTCCATATAAAGAAGGGTCTTTGTTAGTCGGGTAAAGAAATAATAACCGTGTCTTGTCGAAAATTGTGACCGGTAATATTGGAAAACGGCAGCCGTCACCATAAGTATATCCTAGATTTAGATTTAGACTAAAAATCTTATCCCATACCTTATGTGAATTCAATGACCATATATCCTGTATGCCGTCGTTTTTCATCTCTGACACACAAAGACAATTATTCAGACTCCACATGATAATGCGGTGATCCCATGTAGTGGCAATAGGAATCTCTGTCATTAACTGAAAAATCTCTGTGTGAAGATCAAAACATACCATCTTTATTTTCCAACTCTCGACAGTAAACCAGTGAAGTGATCCATTTAAATATAATGGTTGAGATTCGAGTTCTTCATAGATCCGGTATGGAGAACCATTCACATGTCTCCAAGTATTAGTGGTAAAATCAAAAACCTCACAAGTAGTTTGGCCATCTAGGCCTAGTCCTTCTGAGTTATATAACCATACCATCTTGTACTTGCTTGTCACAATGTCTTTACCAAACCCTAGATAAGATCCTCTACACTTACCTACGAAAGAAGCCAAAAAAACAAAAAGACAATTAATCAAAGCAATAATAGTAAAAATAATACAAAACATAAGAAAACTAAATTTTATAACATATAAAAGTGAGACTTTACTGTTTTGATTTTCCCTAATGCAGTTGATTTGTTGAATCTGAGCTCGAGGAAGAAACCGACACCATCTAGTCGCTGGATTGAAGACGTACATCACTTTTTTAAAGTCGTAGATGCAAACAAGACCATCACAGCTTCCTGTAATGGCAAGACTTCTTCTACTAGGTTTGGGGATATAATTGACCTTTGTGAATAAACTATGGGATTCTAAAGTCCTTAGACAAGGATAAGGATTTGATTCGTGGTGAATGTCACCGCCTAGAAGGATATCCGGAACTCGGTTCTGCACGCTGGCTAGATGTCTCGATGCGAAGGATCTTGATTTGATCATTGACTTCCACTGCTTAGAAACAGATGTGAATCTGACAAGCGATTTTATATCCAGTCTCTGTAAAATCTCTTCTACAAGATCATTCGGTAATCGTTCTTCCTCTATTGCGATTCTCATTCTCTTTTCTTTCATTTATTAGACTTAGGGTTTGTCTGCTTTTTTCGTGATAGCACACTTTTGTATGTATTTATAATTGGATCTCTTCTTATCTATTACGTCGGTTTAGCTAGGTATTATTGTTTCCTAAACCATATCGACTTTGGTCCTTAAACAAACAATAATATATAATATTTTCCATTCTTGATTATTTCTTAGAATCCTCCGCAGATGAAGTTATCACAAGCCACATACTATTACATTATCTTAGAAACCAAAGTTAGCAACTTTTTATAAACGCAAAAAGAATCAAATATTAGAAACTGATGGGCAGCCATCTTATTAAAGCACAAAAAATTGAAGTAACTCTTTGGTCAGAGTGGCAGAAGATATTGTATAGGTTTTTGATCATGATACTCCTATGCTCTGTGTTACTTGATAGGTGCTTCATGTAGTCTGCAAACACAATAGAATATTAGAATGAGCTATTGTCATGTATTGGTCCTGAAAACAAATTATGATCTATATTATTCAGTTTCAGTTCATGCTAATGCTTACCCGCATTCGCTTTCTGCATCTCTTCGTTTCCACAAAGTCATCTTCACATTCGTTACCTTGTTCAGCCTCGTGGCATATACCATAAACAACATTCTCTCACAAACACGAGGAAGAATGTTGTCATGATCACCAAGTCTGTTCTCCGATAGTGAATAGTCTCTAAAGAAACGTATACCCCATTTCTTTAACTTGAACGTAGACTCTCCATTATTACTTGCATGAAGTTGTATATCCACCTGATCGTAACCAGCATTGACTTTGTTTAGAAAAAAACGGCAGTCCATTATAAACACATGACCACCCTTCTGAGTTGTCCAAAAGCTATGTGGCTGTCCGAAAGATTCAAACATGTTCCCAAATTTTCCTTTAAACCGACAACTCACATGGATATATACTCCATTGATACCACTCGTGGGCATAGAGTCAAAACCAACCACAGTGCAAACCCTAAATCCTAATAATGGGTGCGAGAGAAAGCAGTGAGATAGAGGGATGGTCATAGAGGAGGAGCTTCCAGAAGCTTGGTGAGTGAAATATGAAGGCACCTCTTCACCATGAAAACACTAGCTCCTGTAAAACTGTTTGTTTTTCAACTAGAGCTTCTTGATTCAACTTGGCGCAGTTTATGAATTTGAGCAAGATGTTTGGTAGATAATTGTCTTTTTTGATTGCCTCCACACTTTGACTATCAGTCAATCTAGCTTCAGTCAGGGCCCAACAACCTGAAAAGTCAATCTCCTCTAGATGGTTCAGTTTAGAAATGTTAAGGGTAACATGCTTCAGGTTTATGTATTCCCACATACTTATCAAGCTTAGATTACTGAAGTTCTCGATCCACCAAGGAACTTCTTCAATCCCTGTTCCGCTTAGAAAAAGCTCTGAGATGTTGGTCGAGATATCAGGAAAACTCCTCAACCGTGAGCAACTAGTAAGATCAAGTATGTCAAGAGAATTGAGGTTGATGCCATTAGGAAGAGTCTCCAAGTTTATGCAGTATCTAATGCTCAAACTTTTCAGTTTATTGAGATTACGAAATGAAGAAGGAAGCTCCACCAAAGCTGGTATATCCGAGAGGTACAACTTCGTTGAAGAGGAAGATAGCATGGCCAGGAGGGGTGTAAGCGGCTTAAACACACCAAAAAAATTTACTAAATTGTTATCTATGTTTAAAAATTCTATAAAAATTCTTTAACTAAATTTTGTAAAGCTTTTTTGAGCATCTTCAATAGTAATGTTCAATCCGGATAATGGTTCGGTTTCAGTTCGATTTTTTCGGTTTATTAGAATGTCGATTTTTAAAAATAGCTACCATATTAGAATCATATTTACTTTGGTTTAATGCGGTTTATATACCGTCGTTTTTTGGTTCATTCTGTTTTATACCAAAAAAACATAAATTTATTTAGCTTGTAAGATATTTTGGATTTTAAAGAGTCAATTTTTTATTTTATTTTTATTTTACTATTTAAAATAGTTACTAAACATATTAAGTTAATAACTATAATAGTTTTTATAGAATTAAAAAAAAAATTAGAAATCCATAATATTATAAATAACTAAATATTAGTACACATATTTGTTAACAAAAAGGTAAAAATTATGTTTTATTTAATTTGATAAAAAAGAAACATAACTTTACATTAAAAATATTAAACTACTAAAATAAACATTTTAAATATGAAGATCATATCAATAAAATAAATTATGCATATATTCTTAATTATCTATTTACATATAATTATGCTACTATTTTAATTGATCGGTTTATTCGGTTTGATAGACTTATATACCAAACTATATTTATATATCACGGTTTTTTTTTAAATTGACATCCATTAGGTATATTCGGTATTACCAAATCTAAACCACTTTCTCTATTTTGGTTCAATTTAGTTTTAGTTGGTTCGGGCTTACCGGATTAAACACTTCTAATCTCCGGTGTAAAACTTTATTTTCCTCTAAAGTGGAGTAATTTCATAATAAATTAGATTTTTCTAACTCTAATCTATTTTAGAGTAAAAAATATAATAATGAACAAAAATAACAGAATTACTCATTTATGGAGAAATTATTTATACTCCATTATAAAGTGGAAAATAGAGTAGGTTGAAGCATTTTTTGCATAAATATTCATGTTAGAATAAAATATAAAGTGAGGATGGAAATCTCTTAGTACCTAAAACTTTTTGCTATCTAATTTAATATTTTAATGCAATATTTTTTAATTTAATACACTAACTTTTAAATTTTTTTTCATTTTAATATTCAAACTATATTTTCTTTAATAAAAATTACTAATAAATTTCAAACACAATTTATTAAATCTTAAAAATTCAAAAATAAATCTTAAAATTTCCTAATTTAACCTTAAACTTTAGGAATAAAAGTAAAGAATTTTGATGAACTTTTTAAAATTATTAAATTTAATTTTGAATGAAAAAAATAAATTAGTATCAAATTTTAGGAAACAAATTAAATTTGATCAGAAAGTAAAACTAGACAATTTAAAGGTTAGCCAAAATTTAGTTTCTTTTATTTATAAATTTTAAATAAATCAGAAATTTTAGAGATTTGATTTTGAATTTTTAAAATTTTATTGGAAACTTATTAATACTTTTTTGATTAAAAATAAACATAGTTTGTGTATTAAAGTGAGTGAAGTTTGAAAAAAATTAATGTATTTTTTTATCAAAAAATGTATAGTTGAACAAAATAATTAGTTAAAATATTAGATTGGGTAGCAAAAATATTGAGACATTCAAAAGTTTAACAAACTTTAGTTAGAGTATTTTTATGAATTTTTCTCTTCTCTAAATGCTTCTTACGAAATATAGACCTAGCCATTAATTTCTTATAAAAAGTACTTGGAACTTGGAAGACACATTTGGTTAAGTACATACCTGGACTCTTTCCCACAAATTTTCACTCTTCATTCTACACATCCCAAGCTCAGCAAGATTCTCTAGACGCAGGTTAGATGGAAATTCTTCAATGGCTGTTTCGCTCAAATCTAGCACGGAAATGTTGGTTGAGATATCAGGAAAACTCTTCAACCTCGAGCATCCCTTGAGAATGAACCGTTCAAGAGACTTCAGATTCATTCCGGTTGGAAGAAACTCCAAATTTCACAGAATGACACATCCAACTTCTTGAGTTTGTTGAGATACTGAATAGAGGAAGGAAGCTCCACCAAATTCGAGCAAAACACAAGATTAAGTGTTTCGAGATTAGTGGCCATAGAAAGATTTGGGATTTCTTAAGATTTCTAGATCTCTGCAAATCCATATTCCTTAGATCTGTAAATGACTATAGTAAAAGTCAGGTACACATCGTTTGAAAGTATTGTTATCTTTATGTGCATCTAAAAACTTACATGAACTCCTTCCCACAGTTTCTCTAGCTTGCTCCCTTGCATATGAATCTTAACGAGATATGTAGGAAATAAGTTTGGAGGCATACATTTCATTGGGTATCCATCAAACCTTAAGAATCTAAGTTTTGGGGGCAAATAGTCAAAGCCTTCCTCAAAATTCCATATAACTTCTTTTCCATGGTCCCATTTCTTAGTATACATGTTTCGAAAACGAAGATTCAGCATCCCTTTGAAGGCGGTCTTAGGTATTCTCAACTCATCAGTATCATATATATCCAATGCTATACCTACAACTTTTTAGTGCCCTGAAAATATTGGAAATCATTGCCTTGATTAACAAGAAATATCCAATCTTATAAAGATAGTCATAGAAGGAAAAATAAAAATATTATCGTGATATCTTCAAGTACATTGCTTACATCCTTTGAATCTATCAGGAATTCACGTTCTCCTGGCTCGTCTGACTGTGCGCGAACAATTTCTTTTCCCATTTCTTCAACTAGGCAGTGCATCTCAACAATATTTTTATTTAGTGATGTTATTATACGTATGAGGGACTTGTCAACTAGAATTTCTAGACCTATATCAACATTCTCACTATCTGCAAGCACCAACTTAATGTTCTTGATTTTCTTTCCTCTCTAATCCATCGTAGCTAACTCGTAGTGCTTTTTCTATTTTTCCGTCTAGCCCTTTCCTAAGTGTTGGCAACATGTCTACCCAATACTTCTTGTTTCTACCCCGCAAACATGAACCTAGAATGTTTAGACCCAAAGGAAGACCACCTGCTCGTGCTGCTACTTCGGAAGCGAACTCCATGAAACCAACAGGTGGAGAATTTTGCCTAAAAGCAGATTGACATAAGATCCGAAGAGCTACGTTTTCAGATGGCATACCCACCTCGTAAATAAACTTTATTCCATGACCTCTTAGAATCTGCTTATCTTTTGTAATCACAATGATTCTGCTTCGAGGACCAAACCATTCATCTCCACCCACCAAAGTATCTAATATCACTTGGTCATCCAAATCATCAATGATAATAAGAACTTTAAGGTCCTTTAGCTTCCCTTTTACCACGCCTAAGTGATCAACCTGTATGATCTGTTTATCTAATATTTTAGAAAGGGAATTTTCTTGCAAGTGCAGCTTCATGTTATAGTCATCCGGGTTACACTTGCTATAAATTTCCATACTCTTGGATATGAAGCGTCTGTCTATGTAAATACTACCTTGGAAGTGTCGAGAGAGTGACTGAACAGAACTCTTGCAATTGTCGTCTTACCAATCCCGGAAGAACCCCATATACCAATCATCCTCACTTATTCAGATTCCAAATTTAACAATGCACTCATCTGAACGATATGATCCTCAACGCCAACAAAGTTCTCAAAATCCTTTGATGGAGTTAAAAGTAGTTTGTCCAACACATCGTTGGAAATTGCTTCAATCATAGTAGCTTCGTCGCCCCTAACAAAGGACAAAAATAATTTCACAAAAAAATGTTTCTCTTACAGCAAATTTATTGTTCATGATGTAATGATTCATAAAATTTCCCACCAGCTCACAGAATGGTATCCAAGGATGTTTGATACATGGGTCAAAGCTTCCTTCCATCAAGTTTTCACTTCTTCTGTTTTGTTGTGACATGTCTCTTCAAAGATCTTTCCAAAGTCACCGGTTTGTTTTCTTACATGAGAAGGATCCAAACCTTAGAAAACCGGTATCACCATTTGACCAAACTTTTTCTTGCAATTCATAATCTCCACCACTTCGTCAAGACACCAACTTGAAGAGGCGTAGTTTCTAGAGAACACAACCACAGCAATCCTCGAATTATTGATTGCATGTTGAAGCTCGGTATCAAGTGACCGGCTTCGCTTGATCTCGTTGTCTTTAAACGCAGTGATCAGTTTTTTGTCCAGCTCCTTGAGAAAGTGGCTCAAGAAAGTTACGCGGACGTCTTCTCCGCTAAAGCTTGGGAAGACATCATACACCCAATTGCGAGAATAGGAGAAAGAAGAAGATGAAGGAGCCATAGGAAACTAGTTTTAAGCAGAAGAAGATTAAATGAAACTTTTAGATATGTCCTACCCTAACTTAACAACAGTTTCACCATTGTTTATAAGATTTCTTACGCAAGTTTGAAAGTGTCTTATTTGTTGACTTAATCATGGCCACACAAGTTTCAAAGACCACCGACATAGAAGAAAATATCCTTCCTTGAACTCAAATCAAAATGATGTTCGGTCCAAAATTTCCAAACCGGCCGAAATGTTGGCTACTCGTTCGGACCAAACCGATTGATGTTTCTAATGACAAACTATCTTAAATGGACCCCCCCCAAAAAAACACGAGATTTATATGATTTGGATTCTACCCTCAGCCTTACGCTCCTTTGGCATATTTCCTTATTACTCATTTTTCGAAAAAGGCCAAAAGATTATTCTATACATGATTTCTTTCGCCAAAACATGTTTTCAAAATAACTAAAATACTTTTCAAGAAATTAAGAAACTTTAAAGGGTTTAAAATCTTCTGCATCGGGTTCGGAATTTGATTTCTAAAATAGAAATGTTTTTACAGATTTATAAAATTCAATAATATATCAAAATTTTCATTAGGAAGGGGCGAAAAATCCGAAACCGAATAACCGAACCGAACCCGATCCGAAAAAGTGGTACCGAATGTCTGAATCCAATCCAAAATTGATTATAAATTTGAACATGTTCAAAATTTTGGTATTTAAAAAGTCAAAACCGAATTCGATCTGAACTGAAGTATTTCAGGTATCTGAAAGTATCTAAAATAGATTTATATACCTATATATATTTACTTAGTTTTAGATATAATGTATACTAAAAACACCCAAAATATATATAATACTTTTAAGTTATTCAAAGACTTGAAAATATATATACAAATAGCCAAAAGTAAATATTTAGAGCAGTTAAAGTATAGTCAAAAATCAAATAGAATATTTATTTTACTCTATCTAAATAGTCAAATGAAATCAATTTTATGTTAATTTTAGGTATTTTGACATATGTTATTTAAATTTATATCTAATATAATATTTTGTTTAAAGATTTTAAAAAATTTAAAGTATATAATGAATTTTAAAAATAATTTAAATGGGTTATCTGAATCTGAACCGAATTTAGAAATTTATGAATGTGGTTGAAATCTTTGATCCTAAAATTTCAAAATCCGAATAGATCCGAACCAAAATCCGAATGAATATCCTTGACACCCACCCCTAATTTTCATATTTATTGCTGCAAGGAGAGAGCTATTTGGAGTGTTGTGTCCATCTAAGATGTGTGTATGTAGAATTGTACGTCGTGGAGTGCTGGAGTTGTTTAAAAAACTGTTAATTATAAGAGAATCTCTAACATATTATTCTAATTTTAATTAAAATATAATCATTTTAAATTTTACTTCAATCTTATTTCACTTAAATCTAAAATAGAGTAATGACAGAAATGGAATAACAGATATAATATTTACTCCAAAAAAAATTGTAGAAAAAATGAAATAAAACAGGATATGTTCTTTTCTGAGACAAAAAAACAGGATATGTTATCGTTGTAGAATAACGTATTTGATTACGCATGATAAAATTAGCTTATAATAACATACGAAAAGAAAAATAATGCATTTATTATATAGTTACTAAACTGAAAGTTAACATTAAAATTGTCAGGATTTTAGTATTAGTTAAAAATAATAGTAATGGAATTAGTAAGGTTGATTTTGCAAAAAAAAACAAAATTAGTTAGGTTGCGACATATGTTTGATGGGGAACAATTTTGCATGAAACAAGCAGAGACACTGTCGAAGCAAAAGCTCAGACTTCTTCTGCTTTATTATGAATAAAGCAAAAAGCTCATCTTCTCCACCTGCAGTGAAAATAATAAATCAACAAATAAAAGTCTCGAGAATCGTTGAAAGGCCCCCACTTTTCTCTTTATTTACCAGACTAATTGTCCCATCTTTCAAAATTATGCAAACCAAATAACGAAGGATGTTTTTGGAAATGGTTAGAGATTGTATTCTTGGTTTACGGAGGAGTCATTATGAACATTAATCTTCTTCACATGGAACAAAATCTATAGAGTTAACACGTGAGAGATCACAGGCACGCGTGTGGCAGAAGCAATATTTACAACCGTTACGGGGAACATCAAAACCCTTTGACTCTCTTTAAAACCCCTCTATACACTGGTCAAATCTGAAACGATCGTACGGTCCATATTTCTCAGATATAGAAATAGCAAAGAAGGGTAAACTAGTCATTGCATAGCAGCCAAGTTTTGGTTACGTTACATGAGCAGTGAGTAGTACACAATAAAGGCTTTAATTACGACCATACCACTTTCCCTCAACGCTCTCTTCTTGAAACTCTCTCTATCTTCTCTTGTCTACCTGCAAATTTGTCGGAACGACAATGGAGAAACGGTCTTTGCTTCTCTCTCTACTCCTTCTCTGTTTCTTCATCTCTTCTTCTTCGAGCTCTGACTTAGAGGCTCTTCTAACCTTCAAATCCGCCGCTGATTCCGCCGGAAAACTCTTCTCATGGAACTCAACCACCGACCCGTGCAAATGGACCGGAGTCTCCTGCCTCGGAAACCGAGTCACCCGACTCGTCCTCGAGAGCCTCGAACTCACCGGGTCAATCGCCTCACTCGCCTCGCTCACCGAGCTCCGAGTTCTCAGCCTCAAACGTAACCGCTTCTCCGGTCCGGTCCCCGACCTCTCGAAGCTAACAGCACTTAAGCTACTCTTCTTGTCGGAAAACCAATTCTCCGGTGAGTTCCCGGCGTCCGTCACTTCCCTCACTCGTCTCTACCGCCTCGATCTCTCCTTCAACAACTTCTCCGGCGAGATTCCACCGACGCTAACACACTTAACACATCTCCTCACTCTCCGGTTAGAATCAAACCGGTTCTCCGGTTTAATACCAGACATCAATCTCTCCGATCTCCAAGATTTCAACGTCTCCGACAACGAATTAGTTGGACAGATACCGACGTCCTTGTCGGAATTCCCAACCTCCGTCTTCCGACAAAACCCCTCTCTCTGCGGAGCTCCGTTGCTAAAATGCACCGGTTACCCAACTAAACCGGGTCAACCGGATAGAGCAACAGCTTCTCCTCTAAACAACCCCGAAACCATACCTTCCTCTCCGACCTCAGTTCACTCCGTCAAAGACGGAGATAAAAGCAGCAGCACGGCGAGAATCAGCACGTTAGCACTCGTGGCTATCATCCTCGGTGACGTCATCATCCTAAGCCTCGTCTCTCTCCTTCTCTACTGCTGCTTCTGGAGACAATACGCGGCGAACAGGAAGAAACACTCTAAAGTTCTCGAAGGAGAGAAGATAGTCTACTCCTCGAGCCCATACCCAACGGCAGCGCAGAATAATAACAATAACAACAACCAGCAGCAAGGAGGTGGGGAGAGGGGTAGAATGGTCTTTTTCGAAGGAACTAGGCGGTTCGAGCTGGAAGATCTTCTCCGAGCCTCGGCTGAGATGCTGGGGAAAGGAGGGTTCGGGACGGCGTACAAGGCGGTGCTTGACGACGGCAACGAGGTGGCGGTGAAGAGGTTGAAAGATGCGGTGAATGTGGCTGGAAAGAAGGAGTTTGAGCAGCAGATGGAGGTTTTGGGGAGGCTTCGTCATTGTAATCTTGTGAGCTTGAAAGCTTATTACTTTGCTAGAGAAGAGAAGCTTCTTGTCTGTGAATACATGCCTAACGGTAGCCTCTTCTGGCTTCTCCATGGTACGTCGTCGTTTTCATTTCTTTACTTTTTTTTTTTTATGTTATTCGTTACCAGTTCTGGAAATTTTATTGCTGATCAGTTTAGAGATTTAGGGGTAATTATTCTTACCAAAAGTTGGCTTGGCTTATGTTTATGTTTCCATAGGAGGAGAAATTATAGAAATGGTAGGGATGTTCTTGTGTGGGTCAAAAACAGGTGATTCCTAATTCATGGTACATGAAAGGAAATGACATTTAGGGTAGCGCCAAAAGGCATTATGAGTAGGGTTAATACTTTGGACGTATGTATCAATGATCCAAAGTAGTACTGCAGATTTTAACCAAACTGAGCTAACCAAACCAAATCAAATTAAGATTTTCTGTTTTTTGGTCTTGTTTGGCTACTCGGGTAGAATTGATTACCAATATTTCAAAATCACTACAGTTACTGGTTTTTGTTCAGCTTGTTTGGCCATGCTGAACCCATCAATTAATCTTAAATTTATAATTTTCGTAGATGAGTTAATACCAAATTATATAGTCAATGTAAACTAATTTTTATCATTATTAGAATTCAGTCAAACTGAATTACCTGAATATACAAATATGTGTTTTGAACCTTATTTTCAAAAGGTAAATCTTGTTTATTACACTCGAAATTAATTAAGAATGATACCAAACCAAAACTTATATCAAAGTGGTAATCTTATAGAATAGGTTCGGTTAACCAATAACCCAAAAAGGGAATCGGTTCGGTTAACCAAAGTTGCCTAATCAGAACCTGAATCACTTTCACGTGGGCATTTATTATTTACTAAATGTAGATAATGAGAATTTAAAGTCTCTGGATGTACTCAGCCCGGCCGGACAAATAAAGTCCTGATCTGTCTCATTTAATCGCTTTTTGTTTGTCTCTTCGGCTCGGCTTCTACTCTTTGTCTCTTCCACCTAATCATTTAGTTTTATCTAATCACTTCGTTCATTGTTTTACTAATTAATAAAGCGAATATTTACATTTTTCAAGGTAAGTGTTTTTTTTTTGCAACCTTTCAAGGTAAGTGTCAACTTCGTAATATTATGAAATATAGTGTCTAATTAGTCATGTACGTTTTTGGTGTAGGTAATCGTGGACCGGGTCGGACCCCACTAGACTGGACCACGCGCCTCAAGATCGCAGCTGGGGCGGCGCGTGGAGTAGCTTTCATCCACAACTCATGTAAAACCCTCAAGCTCACTCACGGTGACATAAAATCCACAAACGTCCTCCTCGACGGCTCCGGTAACGCTCGAGTTTCTGACTTTGGCCTCTCTATCTTCGCGCCGTCGCAAACCACCGCCAAATCTAACGGCTACTGTGCGCCGGAGCTGATCGACGGTAGAAAACCCACCCAAAAATCGGACGTCTACTCGTTTGGAGTGTTACTTCTCGAGATACTCACCGGGAAATGTCCTAACTTAGTGGAGACGGGTCACTCCGGCGGGGCGATGGATTTACCGAGGTGGGTCCAATCGGTGGTGAGAGAGGAGTGGACGGCTGAAGTGTTCGATTTGGAGCTGATGAGGTATAAGGATATAGAGGAGGAGATGGTGGGGCTGTTGCAGATTGCTATGGCCTGCACTGCGGCGACGGCGGATCACCGGCCGAAGATGGGTCACGTGGTGAAGATGATAGATGAGATACGTGGAGGTGGCTCTGAGACGTCGCCGTGTAACGACGGGATCAATTCTGCGGCGGAGTCCTCACCTTGCTTGTCTGAGGACACGTGTGGTGGGACTACTAGTCAGTAGCGAGATGTGTTAACTTAAAGTCTGTGTAAATCATGTGACCAGAATCATTACCTCTGCTTCATAACACTTACACTGCTAGAGTTCTAGGCTTTTCTTAGTTGTTTTCACTTTTATTTTGTTTTGTGATATTGCTAGTTTCTGTTTTATTATGGATATTGCTAGTTTCTGTTAAGATCATAAACATCTTCAAAAAAAAATTAAAATACCAAACATTAACTGAAGGTTCATAATATTTTGCTTTAAAATTTTACATCTACACAATAAAAATTCTTTTTATCATTGGAAACAGGAATCTTTTATTTTATTTTAAGTAATGCCAATCGTTAGGTTGGTACTTTTGAAATATTTAGTAACTATTACTAAGAGCATTGTTATGGCAAAAACCCACTTGAATTTCTATTTTTTTTTTCATTTTTTTTGTCCAAATTAAAAAGAAAACTAAAAACGTATCAACCGGGGACCGTCACGTATCTTGGGGTCCGCAAACAGCAAGAGAAACCAGTTCTTCTTTTGCGACTTTGGCATTGAGTTTGTTGATGTTGTGTGGAGCCTACATGCACTTTTTCTCTTCAGAACTCCCGAGAGAAACTGCGTTATTAATGCTCTAAGGGCATCTTCTTTTTTACTTTGAAATAGAATTTAAAACAAAAATACTACAGTGATATGTAATTTTATATTCTATAATAAATTGAAAATATGTTTACTCTTTATGTATAGAATAAATTGTTTTTTACTATAAAATAGAGAACCACCGAATCAACAACTAATTTCTATTATAGTATTTTACTCTATTTTCGAAAAAAAATAGAGTACATCCTTTGAGATAGTCTAACAAATAAAGTAGCGAGCGATGATTATTTTAGAAAGTCCGGGTCTAAATGCATGTAACGCCGCCCACTAGAAATGCCTTAATGTCCGGTCCATTATTATTTCTGATTTCTCGGACGATGAAAACAACACGAGAAAGGACTTTATAGAGGAGTTATTCTTGGGTTCACCAACCAATAGAAACTTGTTAATTTAGATTTAGTATCTTTTAATTAAGGAAACAAATAATTTGTCAGATTATATTATTTTTTCAAAATAAAATTTAAAAATAAATAAAAATAATATATAAAAACGAATTAAAAAAAATTAATGTTGTCAACAAAACACTAAACCTTAAACTCTAATACTAAACTCTAAACTCTAATCATAAACCCTAAATCTTTGGGTAAACCATAAACCCTTGGAAAAAACACTAAACATGTTGTCAACAAAACACTAAACCCTAAACTCCAATCCTAAACCATAAACCCTTGGGTAAACCTTAAACCCTTGGGTAAACCCTAACCCTTAGAAAAACACTAAATATTTGGATAAATTCTAAACTATAAATCTTAAACACTAAACTCCAAATCTTATAAATAAATATTTTTTAAAATAATCTTTATTGAGAACTATTGTTATTTTTATTTATTTAATCTTTTTTATTTATTTTAAAAGTATAATATAATTTGACAAGTTATTTTTGTTTTATTAATTAAAAGATATTAAATTTAAAATAACAATTTTCTATTGGTTGGTGAATCTAAAGGTTCACCCTAGGGGGTGAACCCAAGAAAAAGTCTTTATAGAGTATAGTGGAACCATGTGCGCGCTTGCTATCGCGTAGTATGGTAACATTGTCGGCTACTGATTATATAGTATAGCATTACATAAGAGTTACACGATAGTCAACAAAAGAAACATACAATATCAGACACATGTGTTTGTTAAAGCTTATTTCGTTGGCTAATATTACGGAAGAACAGACAGTAAATGGAATATGTAAATGAATCATCCAAAAATCTGTAGAAGACTTTTTCATGAACCGTTACAAATGGATGATCCGGAAACAATTCTTTCATTTCATGGTGGTCAAGTAGTATGAAAATTCATCTTGATGTTTTTATTGAACTTTAATTCATCTTGATGTTGCAAAAAATAAGACGAGGATTTATTTCTACAAAGTATAAAATCTTTCACAAGCCTGTGCAAACTAATACGACTCGATATATAACCCACAAACAAACTGTAGGAAGTGGTTTCGCCCATAAACAAAATGTAGATTAAGGAAACATTATGATCCAAGTAAGAGGTTTAGCTATATATAAAAAGAGAAAAAAAAAAGACAATTATCTTGGATCACGAATAGAGGTAGCATTCTTATACTTCAAACACTAAGAGGACATTCATAGATATTCATGTATCGCGTCTATTTCATATCAAGTTTGCATAAACAAACTGAAAGCTTAGATCAAAACATTATGTATATGGATAATACGAACTGTATAATGCTATTTCAACAGATTGCATAATGCTAGCCAAGAAAGCAAGGAAGAACTTTAACGGCTTAATGCAGGCTTGGCAGAGACATGAGTAATTGTTTCTCGTTGTAAATTTTTCCCCTTAGGCTCTTTCTTGTTTTTCTCTTTTTTTTTTGGACAAGAAACAGCCTCTAGCTCTCTCCTTTGTATTACTCAAGATGCTTCATTTCTAATGATATTTACATAATTATAAAAAAACTGTCTAAATAAGAAGTTTTGAACAGGGAACAACCCGAGATCTTAATCGGAATTAGATAAGATAAAACCTACAAAAATTATTCTCACCTATAAATGATTAATTATGAATTAAGTAGAAGAACAAAAAGAATACAACGTTACGTTGACAAATTGACAAAAAAATAAACTACGAAAGAAGATTTATCAGAAATATAGAACAGTAGGTGCAAGCCTGAGCAACCTGCCGAGAGCAGTGGGCAAGAACTTGCGAGCAAATAAATAACAAACATTCGTCCTCTCTCCATTGTGGTAACACTGCCTGTTCTCACCACCACCATTCCTCAGCTTCACCAACAACTCTTCTGTCACCTCGTTTCTGATAAACCGGGTTGGGTGGGGCCCACCGTAAGTCCAGTCAACCCAAGTGAGAGTCCTGTTTGAGTTGCGGCGACCCAAGCTAGGTTTGATGTTTAGGAGCGTGGGGATGTAGTGCTCGTCTGCGTAGCAACCGTGGTGGCAATAACGGTAAAAGAGAGGCCAATAGGTTGTGTCCGAGATGATTTCAAGGGCCATGGCACGGTCTAACTCGAACCACTGGGAGCCTTTTCGCCAGTGGCGTAGCTGGACACGTGGTTTCATTTCAGGACTGTATCTACCACGTCCAACGCCACCGAGTTGGTCGTAGGACTCGACGTGGGTTTGAGTTGATGTAGTGAGGTAAGAGTAAACGGTTGTGAAGTTGAAGAGAGGGATGCATGATTCGGAAAGAAGTACTAATCGTTCGTTTGATATGTCTAACAAAGCATTTGCTAGTAATCTTTGTTCTGCTTCCACCATATTAACATATCCCCAATCCACTCGCTGCATTATCAATAAAAACAATGTTACAAGACCCGTATATATAAGTTTAATAAGATATTAGATATATAACGCAATTTATCAAAAAAAGAAAAAGAAAAAAAAACATAAGCTAATCTTGTTGTGGTCAATTGATATAATTGAACAAATACTAATTATATTCAAATGACCGCGTGACATAATGGACCAAGAAAAAGCAAAGAGTCTCTATCCATCGATTAAGTTAGAATCAAATCCAACTTGTTAACCATCTTTTGTAAGATTTATCCTTCTAAAATAGGTAACATTAGCCGCTCTCATCAAAAGTCACGTTAGAAGAGAAGATTGATGAATCATATAAATTTGAGAAAGTTACGGGAAATAATTAATTTGGAATTTGACTTTTGATTTGAGAGATGACGGGAAATAATCAATTGGATATGTTTTTCATTTAAGACAGATGCGTTTGTGCCAACTAAGCTAAATTAACCACTAATAAGATCATCTTCCTTTATGGGGTACATGCGTTTGTAGTTTGTACCTCCGATTCTTGTTGGCAAAAAAGTTTATGTTAACTAACGAAGAAACCATGCAATAATAGATTGACCCAAAAAGAAAAGGAAAACCATGCAATGTATTGTAGTATACACTTATATATATAAATTATAAAATAGCACTGGCACCGACGATGGACCGGACCACAGACAACTACTTGTTTTAATTTTTTTTTAAAATAATTTATGTAACAAAAAGCAACCGTATTGTGCAAGATAATCTACATTCCCTTCACAATCTCATATGAATTTTTGAACTCTTTAATATGAGATTTTTGTTTGACATTTACGCGTCACAGTCGGAGCATGTTTACACCAAGAGCACACAGTTTTCAATAAAGTTAGAGCATAAGATTTATAGCATTATTAATTTCCAGAATTTTTATAGCACTTTGTTGTTCTTGCCTCTCTGATATCAATTTGACAGCTTGATAATTTAATTTTTTGTTAGGAATGTTACAAAATTTTAATTCTAAACGTTTTTTCGTTTGATCTTTATTTCATTCAAAAATGAAAACATCAAAGTGTAGGAAACTGACCTTGCTTGGGATCTGCCGGCCATGGAAGACGGAACCTTCGGGATATGACTCGTTATTAGAAGGATATGAGTGAACGTAAATATTGAAAAGATCTTCATGTCCGCTAAAGAATTTCTCCCATAAAGGAGTTAGAGGTAAATGACCTTTTGTCAAAAACATGAAAGCAACCTTTGGTGTTCGATAAAAAGGATAACTTCTGATCTTAGGTTCCATTGAAGCTCTCCAAAGAAGTTCTTCATCTTCCATGTCGTGCATGATCTTCTTCGGCGGCCTCAGAAACCCTTTGAGCCCGACGTGCACGGGCTCAGAAGGAGGAGGGGGAGGAGGAGAAGAAGGAGTAGTAGGAGGAGGGGGTGGAGGAGGAGAGGAGACGAGGAATAGCTGAGAGATGCGTTGGATGCTGAGAGATGATGTGGAAGAGATGTCTTGTAGAGAGGAATGGAGAAGGATACCGATGATTATGCCGCAACATAGAATAAGGGATAATGAAAGGAGATTGAGGAAATGATGGTATTGAGCATTGAGAAGCTTTGTTACTAGAAATGGTGGTGAAGAAGACAATGATGAGTTTTGCTCTTTTAGGTTCTTCATGGAGAGAAGAAAGAGAGAGTTGTGTTTGTGGAGTGAATGGATTTACAAAGTTTGAAGATGGAGGAGAGACAAGTTCTTTACTTTAAGGGCAAGAGATACGATACTGCTTTTACAAGTGGAGAATTCTATTTATATTATTTTGTGAAGCTTTGCTTGTCAAAATAGAAAATTTTGGGGTTGCAAAGATGAATTTTGCTTAACAAAATAAAGGTTACATATAAAGTCTATGTACTAAACAGTAATGGAAGAATCTGTTAGAAACTAGTTATGGAAGATTTTTAACGGGTATTGGTAATTTAATCGCTTATTAAAATTGAATATTTTAGTATACGTAGAATGACAGACAATAATATATCCAGGAGAATAACTGAAATTTATTGAATTGATTCTTTAATTAGTAAAATATTTTTATAACTTTTTTGGTCAGCAATATTCTTAAAATAACCTAAGAAGGTTACGTACTAGTACTAGTCAAAATAAAATCAATAAAACATATTATTAGCATGTGATCTCCTTCTTAAATGAAATATAAGTAACATTGTTTTATGTCTGAACAAGTAATTAACATTGTTGTAAGCAATAAAAATAAAACAAAATCAATATGAATTTTAACTTTTTTTGCGTGATTTTTTTTTCTTACACAGAAAATGACAATCCGGCAACTTCGATAAGTTTTTTTTTGTAAACTAATATCTTTTTTAAACTAACTTCGATAAGTTTGGTGAGAAAACGTAAAAGAACTTCAAAGTGCAACATAATTAGTTGACGTTTATTATTACTCATATTTTTTTTTTTGAGAAAAGACGTTTATTTTTGTTTGAAGTAAAACTGTCACTACCAAAAAAAAAAGAAAAAAAAAACTTTGACTACCATTTTTATAACAATAAATAAAAAAATTGTTGACTTAACATGAGTTCTAGTAAAAAAAAAGCTTCAAGTAAAATGATTCGAAAAACACCTTCTCAACAAAAAAAAGTAACATAATTCTAAAGTAACTTATTCGTTATCGTTTTAGCTTTAGTATAAAACCAAATTTATATAAAACAACATGATTTTACTTAAAAAAAAAGTATTTAATGGAATTTACTTCAAGTAAAAATGATTATAGTAGAACCATTTCATTAACGAGTGTAAAATTCCATCTCGTTCTTTTTTTTCTTGAACAACCCATCTCGTTCTATCATCAAAGTGACTGTCATTAAATTGAAAACCATAGGAAGACAAACAGACGAGTGCAAATTATGCAAATGATCGTTTCGTGTCCAGATCTATTAGGCCAACTCCACTGAGACAATAAAACATCAAATTTCATTTCAAGTGAAACACCAAAGATAGAAAATTCACTTTCGAGGACATATTATAAATTATCGATTACACATAATAGCATCTCCAATGATACACTATTTTTTACTCAATAATTTACATTAAAATAAAGTGATTCTATTATAGAGTAACTTTTACTCTAATGGTACACTCTATAATAGAAATATTCTATTATAGAGTGGAATATAGAGTAAAGTCACTTTTTAACTCTAAATATAAAGTAAAAAATGACATTCCTCTATATTTCACTTTATAATAGAATAACTCTATTATATAGTGTACTATTAGAGCAAAAATTATTTTATAATAGAATCATTCCATTTTAGTGTACATTATAAAGTAAAAAATAGTGTGTGATTGGAGATTTTCTAAAGACACATTGGATCAAGATGACATTTTCTTATGTTCATTTGTCTAAATCGTCTTTCAACTAGGGAGAAAGTGTCGTAATGTGTCAAAATCATTTTCAATATTCTCTAAAATTAATTTCATTTAACTTCTACCTTTTGCGTTTTATAATCCCTAAACTTAATCATGTCTCACTCTATCGTCATCTTCTCCTCTCATCTTTGATTACTGCGTTTTATCACATGTCAATTAACCTAATGTACACACTGCCACGATTGAATGGTATATCGATGCAACACTTTATGATCGAATCCACAATAAACTAATGATCTATAACACTAAGAATATACAAACTTTTTTAATAAGTAAATAAGAAGATAAATGATTGGTAACAAACTAAGATCCTAGAAATATAAACAAGGTGATCTTAAATTCAGTCAAGAAATAAGTGTAAAAACTAAACTATTAATCAAATGTTAAGGATGGATACATGAGCAAGGATAACTGATATAAGGTGATCAAGGTTCAATCTAGGTTGTTCAAACTATTAATCAACATGCTTTTTTAAATCTAGACAACAATCTTAAACAAGTTTTCTTTCAAGATAATTGTTCATTTGTTTCATTAATCAAACATCAAATGTCTTTGGTTAATTCAATAAACAATCATTAAAAACCAGTCTAATAACTATCTAAGCTTTCCTATCATCAAATGTCTTTGGTTAAACAAGTAAAGAGCAAAGTTGAGTGGTTCATACATTTCATCAAACACCTTCAAAAAATAAAATGTCTATTGAGATCAAAACTAAACCAGCACTAAGAACATTTAACAAACAAAGAAATAGATAGATGTAACAATAAACACCATAAATCTCCACTTAATTACCCTAATCCACTTAACCCATAAACCACAAAGTGACTACTCACTAATCTCCATTAGAAACTTAAAATCTATATGAAGTTCAAGACTAATTATGTTAATGAGCAATAGAAACAAGATATAAGATGAAATATTTCCTTAAAATGATAAAAATATTCAATTTTTTACAAGAGACGACAAAGTTTTGAGAGAAAATGAAAAAAAAACATTTTCACGTCTAAATCTATTCATACTAAAGCTAAAACTTGTACTGAGTCAACCCAACAACCATGGGCCAACCCAACTTAAAGTTGGATCAAATCTGGTTCAAATGACGGCCGCAGTCACCTTTCAGCCGTGGCCACAGCCCGTGATCGCCATTTTCTGGCCGTGGTCAACACATGTCGTAAACATGGCCTGCGAAACACCCTGGTCGAACTCGTCGTGACGCGGCCGCAATCATCCTCAGACAAAAGTACCAAATTTTAATAAATTAATATAAAACTAAATATGATAAAGATAATTAGTCTATTATAAATAATTAGTATATTAAATTATCAAAACTAAAAAATATAAAATATTGTTTTGGTGTAGAATTTAGTGTGATAGTTAAAGATGAAAAACAAAATTTAACACTAAAACACTAAATTTAATGTAATTTTAACAATAAGTTTATATGATTGAAACTATCCTTGGGATTTGCATGTTTAACAACTACCATAAGAGAGATGAAATTTAACATGTAGACCAAAAAAAGCGATGGGAAAAGTTGGTGACAAATGTGAAGAACAACGAAGTAGGTCGGTATCTGAGAAATCACAAATATTTTTCCCGGCTTTTTTTTTTTGCTACAAGATTTAATATTTTCCCGTTATTACTACATCTTTTCTCTGGTTCAACAAGTTCGGCCTTCAATTTTGTCATAGATGGTCCACAAACTTTCAGCCATCATTAGTCTTCGTCAGCGCCGGCCCCGAGCATACGCAACGTAAGCGAAGGATTAGGGGCTGATGAACTTTACAAAAAAAAATTCCATTATGTATTTGTTTGCTTATAATTATCCCTATGTAAAGAGACCATTTTATTTATTTTGGCTTAGGACCGGTGCTGGTCTTCGTCTAGTCTATTATGCTCAATTTCACTTCTAGGAAACGAACAAAATCTTATGCCCCAGAGGCAGAAGGCATGAAGCTTCCTATAATACTTTATGACTATCCAGGACTGGACGTGTTGCATAATTATTCTCTCGCTCAACCAACTTTTGACACATAAATCCCAATATACAATTATCATTTTCTTTTGTTTGCGACGTATTTTGTTTTTACAGCTTCATCCTTTTGTATCATTGGCTGCATTTTGCCACATCTTTTTTTAAACTATGTTAATTTAGTTCTATTTTTGTTTAAATTGATAATCTAAATATGTTGGATGCCTTTTTAGATTTCAAAATTTAGAATATACTAAGAGTTAAAGTATATGTTTGTAATATTTAAATTTAATAAGTTTGACCCTCCATTATTAACTATATATGTCGTTTGCGTCGTAACTAATTTGTGTTTGCTCCTCCCAATGATAATTCCTTTTTGTTTAGATATAGAGTTTGATCCGTGGGCTTTCGAACACATGTATATACTTTTTTGTTTTTGTTTTTGTAAATGTTTGTATTAGTCTATATGATAAAATAGTAGTTTTGGAGAATACTTCGGCTGAGATATTCCCAAATTTGACCCAATGCTCCATAGATCCGATCATGGCACCACCAACCCAACCCAACAAAGCCATTATTTTCCCACAAGGCCCAAAAGTATGCAGTTCTATGCATGGACATTCAAGATCAACGAAGTCTTGAAAAAATAAGATATACATCCTAAAAGAACCAAGAACCGCTATATAATGAGAGAAAAGAAAAGCCCTAGCCGCGTTCTCTCTCAAGGCGACCCCCAAACCTTTTGCTCCTCCGCTAGCGCCTCCTCTCCGATCTGAACCTGCTCTTCTCCAGACTCGTAAGGGAGACTACCACACTCCTTGAAAGTCTGTCGTCCCAGTCGCTCCTGCTCCTCTTCTCTCTGCTTCTCTTTCTCTGGCTTCTTTGCCAAGTTACCTCCTCCGATCACGAGCCCGTCCAATCTCTCGATACTTTCTCTAGCGATCTGCTAAGATTCCTCGAACTCTCTCTCTAGCCTTGTGCTAAGTACCTTCTGAAACCAACAATGACTCAATCATCGATGATCGTCCGTAAGGGAGGCTCCTCCGCCGTGCGCAGCAAGCTAGACTCTGAAGACAAGATTATCAAAATCCCGGATTGCGATATCGCTACTGTGGCTGACCGCTTCCGTCTGACTTTGATCGGACGAGTTTTTCACCTCCAAGGAAGGAGCATTGATGCCCTGATCCATCTCCTCCCCCGCAACAGGATCTGGAACGTCGAAGGACGTGTTCGTGGGATCAATCTCGGGAACGGGCGTTTCCAATTTGATTTTGATAATGAAGCTGATCTTCTCTCCGTCCTTAACAAGCGTCCTTGCCACTTCAACCAATGGAGCTTCGCTCTTGAACGTTGGGAGCCTTTTACCAGTGAATCCTTCCCTAACACAATCCCCTTCTGGATCTGTGTTACAGGAGTCACAGTTCACTTCTGGAATGATCAGACCTTCATCGCGATTTCAAAAGTTCTAGGAAAATGGATCACGCTAGATTCAAAGCGAGCAAGGCTACAAGTTTCTGTCAATGTTGACATGCCTCTGCAATTTGAGCGTCGTCTCGAGTTCCCCAATGGTGACATTGGACGGGTCTCCTTCTCTTACGAGGGCCTGTTTCGCTACTGCTACACCTGTCACATGATCTCACATGACGAATCTACTTGCCCCCAGTTAACTCCAGAAGAGAGGGAACAAAAACGCCAACAAAGGATGGAACTTAATGCTCAAGAGGATCCACTCTCTGCTCAAAATAGAAACGAGACTCGATCCCTGCATACGAAACGTCCCCGATCCCCACCAAGGGAGCGTCTATCCCCTCCCATAGGGCGCCAAAACTTCTCATCTGCTCATCAATCTCACAACACTTATCGCAGTGATGACAAGAGACAAAAACTCTCACCATCCAGAGATACGAGAGGCTATGCACACAACAAGTATGATTCCTCTTCTATTAGAGAGAACTCAAGGAACAATCTCCCTCGCAAGGAGGACGTCTGGAAGAGACTTGAACAGCCTCCGCGAACCTCCTCCGTCCACGGAAAAACCTATCCCCCCCGTGCTCCTCACAGAGAAAACACATACCCGCATCGCAGTAGAGAAGCACACCGAGGACGTCATCCTCCACGCTATCAGGATAACCGCTCATGGCGCCCCCGATCTCCCCCAAAGACAACCCCCTACTCTGACACGGCTCCAGTTTCCTCTAGAGCCCCTCTCCGGGAACCCCAAGCCCCCTCCCGAGCCATCTCAGCCATCTCAGATTCTCAGAGAACCATATCGGATCAACTGGGAAACCTGGAGCTGGAGGACAACAACAGAGGCGACATGACAAAGAGCCCACAGGCAGAAACTGAAGAAGAACGTATGCGACGTATAAAGGGGAAGGCTCACATCACTGACACACCCACTTCACGAGAACGTGAAACTCGCCACCGCTCCTCCACTCTCTCCATTCGCGAACCAGTCGACGGCCTCACTAGAACTCAAACCGTCAATTCACCGCGATTAGCTGATCCTACGCAGGCAACGGTTTCCCCGAGCAAGACGACAAGAAACCTCGACATGGAACTAGACCTGGAATTTAATCAGGAACTGGATATTGCTCTTACTGAAGATGAGTTAGCTATGGTCGATCAAATGGTCATGGAAACAGAGCTCCTAGAAATGGATGCAGAGATGATGGATAATGATGATCTTCTAGATGAAATCCCAGACGATACGGCAGAAAAAATAGAGGCCATATCCCAACTCTCTCCAGCAACTGCTGCGACTGCAAATGAGCTAGCCATTGACGAACACGAAGACATGGAACCAGCCTCCGCTCTTCCAGCACCTCCCCGAAACAAGAAGGCCACTGACGCGGACAGGACCAAGCCTCACAAGGACGCTCCCCACCAGGACGCTCCTCCCCCTTACAAGTCTAAGGGGTACCTCAAGAAACAAGCCCCAAAGAGTCCTGATGTGAAAGGCGCAAAGGCTTCCAGAAAGCTACGAGGACGCAACTCCCCGAAGAAACGCGCCACCACGGGTATAACCCCTTCTGTCTCTACTCGTGCTATCCCTCGTATTGAGGTGTTTCCTTCTGCTATAAGCAAAAAATCTTTGTCTCTCTCAGGTTCGGTGGTGTCCCAGAAACCACCCAGTAAGAAGATATGAGTGCAATAGCATGGAACTGTCAGGGCGCCAGAGCATATCTGACAAAAAAGCACCTCCGGGAATTGCATCGCTGTTTCACTCCTTCTTTTCTTTTCCTTTCAGAAACTAAAAACAATTCTTCTTTCTTGCAAGATTTTCAATTTGAATTTGGTTATAATAAAATTTTCACCGTCGATCCAGCTGGGAGAAGCGGTGGACTAGCTCTTTTTTACTTAGACTCTTTTGATGTTACTATTTTATACTCTGATAGCCATATGATCGATATCGAGACCACCATTGAGGGACACAAGGTCTATATCACTTTTGTTTATGGTGATCCGGTCATCCAATACCAAGAAAATGTATGGGAAAGACTCACTCGCATGAGTCTAAACAGAAACGGAGCCTGGCTTATGTTGGGGGATTTCAACGAGATAACAAGCAACTCCGAGAAGAAAGGAGGTAGGAAGCGAGCTGAATCCACCTTCCTGCCCTTCAAGACAATGCTCGCCAACTGCGGGATGATTGATTTCCCTTTCAAGGGTAACTCTCTTTCATGGGTGGGCAATCGACGATCTGGTAAAGTCCAGTGTAGACTAGATCGTGCAGTAGGTAACGAAGACTGGCACCATGAATTTTCCCACACTAATGTGGAGTATCTTCGGCTATGGGGTTCTGACCACCGCCCTATTCTCACCAGATTCTTGTCAAAACGTCAAACCGGTAAACGCAGCTTTCGTTTTGACAAACGATGGCTAGGGAAAAAAGGTCTCCGAGAAGCCATCATCCAAGGCTGGACTGATACGACAAACTTCAGACATCAAGACCTCCACGACAAGATAGAATGCTGCCGGAAGTATATCTCTCGATGGAAAAGGATGAACCCATCAAACTCGGCAAAAACCATTGAAGATATTAAAGACCAGCTTGAGAAAGCTCAACTAGATGACTCTTTCTCCAACGAAGCTATTCTCAATCTCAAGTGGAATCTTTGCCAAGCCTTTAGAGATGAGGAACTCTATTGGAAACAAAAGAGTCGTGCTACCTGGTTGAAAGAGGGAGATAGAAACACGAAGTTCTTTCACGCAACTACGAAACAAAGGCGAGCTCGCAACCGAATCACAAAGCTTAAAAGACCAAACGGCTCGTGGGCCGAAACGGAAGAAGAGATCGAGGAGGTAGCATCTAACTACTTCCTCACTCTTTTCACTTCGTCAAATCCCACCGACTTCGAGTCCTCTCTCCGGTTTATTACCGCGAAGGTGACGACTGCAATGAACGCATCGCTCACTGCCCCTCCTTCCGATGAAGAGATCAAAAACGCAGTCTATGCGATCCATCCAGAAAAAGCACCCGGACCAGACGGGATGACAGGGTTATTCTACCACACCTTCTGGAACACCTCGGGACCAGACATCTGTCGGACAGTTAAAGAATTCTTCGATACCAGCAGCTTTGACCCCAGACTGAATCAGACGAACATATGCCTCATCCCGAAGAATGAACGTCCGTCAGAGATGTCCGAATTCCGGCCCATCAGTCTTTGCAACGTGAGCTACAAAATCATCTCAAAAATCATGAGCACACGTCTAAAGCGCTACCTCCCCAAGCTAATATCAGAAACCCAATCCGCCTTTGTGGCGAAGCGGCTGATCACCGATAATATTCTTGTTGCACATGAAGCCTTCCATGCACTCCGCACAAACCCAAGTTGTAAGGCAAAATTCGTGGCAATCAAGACAGATATGAGCAAGGCCTTCGACCGAGTCGAATGGAACTTTCTCAAGGCTCTGATGCTTAAAATGGGGTTCTGCGAAAAGTGGGTAGAATGGATATACTACTGCCTTTCATCAGTATCATACCAGGTACTCCTGAATGGAGAGGCAAGGGGCAATATAAACCCATCCCGGGGTATTAGGCAAGGAGATACACTCTCCCCCTTCCTTTTCATCATCTTAACGGAAGGCCTTATCAGCCAAATCCAAGGCGCAGAACGGGAAGGACGCATCACGGGCCTCAAAATCGCCAGGGGTAGCCCACCGATCTCGCACTTGCTATTCGCAGATGATAGCCTATTCTTCTGCAGAGCGGACACCCAACAATGTTCGGAGATGATGAAGATCATCAATGACTATGGCAAAGCCTCGGGCCAGCAGCTCAATATCTCCAAATCTTCAATACTTTTCGGAAATAAAGTTCCAGCGGAGATAAAGACTAGCATCAAGCAAGCCTTGGGAATCTCAAACGAAGGAGGCATGGGTATGTATTTAGGACTACCAGAAAAGATTTGCGGTTCAAAGAAGCAAGCATTTGCCTATATTCAAGACCGGCTCAACACCCGAATAAACTCTTGGTCCGCAAAACTTCTCTCCAAAGGTGGAAAAGAAGTCTTACTTAAGTCAGTCGCTCAAGCTCTCCCCACATATATCATGTCTTGCTTCCTCCTGCCCCAGGACATAATCAAAAAGCTCACTAGCTCAATCTCCCGCTTCTGGTGGAGCTCTAAACAGAATAACCGGGGACTCCACTGGATCGCCTGGGATAAGATATGTCTGCCACATGAGGAAGGAGGCCTGGGATTCAGAGACCTTAAGAACTTTAATCTCGCACTACTTGCGAAGCAACTCTGGAGACTGCTCCAGCACCCAAACTCTCTATTGGCACGAGTGCTTAAAGGACGCTATTTTAAAAAGTCCAGCCCCGTTCAGGTTGACAAGGTCAATTCTCCGTCCTACGTATGGAGAAGCCTCATGGCTGCAAAACCATTGCTCAAAGCCGGTCTGAGAAGATCAATCAGCTCTGGTAGCGATACCAAAGTCTGGTCAGAACCATGGCTCCCCACCACGCCGCCACGACCACCCCACCATACCCCCGGAGCCTTCGATCCAGAACTCCGAGTCGCAGAGCTTTTCGTTCAGTCCTCCCGCACTTGGAATTTAACTACTCTGAGAAACCTCTTCTCACCAGAGGACGTCAACCTGATATGCAGTATCAAGCCAAGAGCTCACTCCCAAAAAGATGGGTATTGTTGGAGCTCCACCACTTCCGGTTCATACTCGGTTAAATCTGGCTACAATCTAGCCATGGAATTAAAACAATCTGCAACAGAGTCAAGTTACTCTGAACCAAGCACTAAAGGCCTCAAAGCTAAGGTCTGGAAAGTGAAAACCTCAAGCAAGATCAAGCATTTCATCTGGCAGGCCACCGCAAACTGCCTCCCGGTATGCGACAGGCTTGTTGAGCGTCACTGCGGTCAAGATAGATCATGCCCTCGATGTGGATGCGACAAAGAAACGGTCAATCACCTACTCTTCGAATGTCCCCCATCCATTCAAACCTGGGCTTTAGCCAACGTACCCTTCATTCCGGGATCCTTCCCGAGTCCCTCGGCTTACAGTAACCTAGACCATATCTTATGGAAGGCAAAAGAGCAAAACGTACCTGATGAGATACTGTTCCGAGCCCCATGGATTCTCTGGTACCTATGGAAAGCCAGAAACGAGAAGGTGTTTAATGGGAAAGACACTTCACCACTTGATACTCTCCAACTTGCAATCTCTGAGGCAGAAACCTGGAAACTCGCCCAGATCGCTCACAACCCGCAAGTTGTCGATGAGCCCGTACGCCCACTCCCACCTCAAGACGATCCCGCAGCTCTTAGAAGAAACACTTGCAGGGTCGACGCCTCATGGCACAAAACCGACCTGTACTTTGGAGGAGGTCTCCATCTCAAAGACGAAGCAGGAAGAGAATCGTTTGGTTCATTTGCTAGTAATCAAACAGTCTCTCCGATCCAAGCAGAATGCCGCAGCCTATTATGGGCTATGAATTCTGTCCTGCTACTAGGCCACCACGCCATGTCTTTCGAGATCGACTGCCAGCAGCTAGTCAAACTCCTCCAAGAAGAACAAGACTATGAAGAATGGCCAGCATTATTGGTCGAGTTAGATGATTTTCGCGCTATTAGCTCTAAGTTTTCATACATTTCAATCAGTTTTATTCCTCGCGCTTTAAACTCACGAGCGGATCTTCTTGCAAAAGAAGGCCGATCTCGTCAATCTGTATTCTCCCATGTTCACTCTTCTCCAGCTCGGTTGATCTCAGAAATCAACTTCCTGGAAAGTAGTTAATAAAATATGGTGCTTTTGTCGTCAAAAAAAAAAAAAAGAACCAAGAACCTAGAAAATTTTGCTAAGTCGAACACTCAAAATTAAGTGAAACAAAAGTGATTGAATATAATTATTAAATAGTCCTTTTGATTTTTTTTTTCAAATTACACGCTTAAATCTTGTTTGGCAATAAATAATAATGTACACTTTGATTTATGTTTTTTGTTCGTTTTTTTAAATTAGACATGAGAAGATCACCGGAGAACCATTATATAAAATAATTTTGAATTTGTAATCGGTAGTTTAAATTTTAATAAAATAATGCAATTCTTTTGTTTCTAATAAAAACATTTTATTTTAGATTTATTATAATCCAAAAACTGAATTCTTCCATTTATGATTTTGTCTAAAAACTTGTTTTTCAAATGGCTTTTTGATGAGATAAACACACTTAACTGAACTAGATACAAAAGAAGAAGCGTTTCAAACACTGCAGATGATGAATAGAGATAAATTTCATGGCAATGTAGTCTAAAGATAGGATTTTACATATTTAAATGAAACATCTTTTCTGTCTTTTGTTATTCACATGGATGCAGAGTTACCAGCATTGGTTTTCAGAGACCGGATGAGAGTGTGTGTTTTTTACGCTGATGACAAAAAAAAAATGAAACATTTTTTTTGAAAAATTGAATTAAAAAGTTCAATAACTCTTTTTTTTTAATCAAAATTCGTTTTTCCTTGTGTTTAGTTTATTATCTCACTTCTTATATGTTCTGAAAAAAACTTATTTTACTTAACCTATTAAAAGGTTTAACTCTAAATGAAAAAAATACTAACCTTCAGAACAAATATAGTTTTAATCTCAAAATAAATTGTACATATTATAAGTAAACTACAAAATAACACATAAAATTCAACATTATATAGTAGAAAATCCATAAATTGATAAATATAATAAATTAATAAAATTTTGTCATTCTCGAGTTGAACCAATGTAAAATATAATACAATTGAACAATATAATAAGATATTTATTTGAAAAACATTATGTAAATACATAGTCACAATATAAACATAAATTAATCAATATATATAAAATTTATATACATATAAATAATATATTGTATATTTTTTCTTTAGTTCACCGTGAAGTCTATTTTTATTTTAAATATTTTAAATATATTAATTTTATTTTAAAATTTGCAGTACATATATATTTACGGTACATATTTTTGATACACCAAATAATCAAATGAAATTAACACTAAACTTTTACTTTTTATCCATACATATACCGTAAATTAAATATTTTCTTATGTTACATACAAAATATATTTTAGATGTAAACCTTGAGCAAGTTTAATGTGTTATTTTATGATAAAGTTGAGTATGTTTTTAATACGTGTGGAAACACTAAGAAATAGAAGGCACGTAGATAGTATTATATATATAGATTAAATAGAATATTAAATGTGTATTTTATTTTATGGTTATACTGTGTAATTTTTTTTTGGTCAAAGTTGGTGTAATTTTTTTATTTTCTATGTAATGTAAAAAAGAAACTTAATGACCTGGCGAATGCAACTTGTCTCAAGGGTTGGTATGAGCTAGGGCCGGGCATTTTACTCGTTAAATTTGATTCGATTCATTATTCGTTGCTATTCAATCCGTTATTCGTTGCTATCCGATCCGAAATTCAGGATATTCGTAAGCTTTCGAAGCAAATCAAATACTAAAATTCAACATCCGTTAAAAATTTGAGAAGCAAATATCCGTTAAAAATTTGAGAAGCAAATCATAAATATTAAAAATTTGAGAAGCAAAATTCGATATGATCCGTCAATATACAAATACATGTATTTTTATTATATTTAAAGTTTTAAATGTAAAAAACTATATAAGTATTATTCTAACATATGATTTGATAGATTATATTAACATTATATAAAAGTAAGAAGAAATATTTATGACAATTATAAATGTTTTCTTAACTTTTGTATTATTATTATTGTTAATTAAGTTTAAAAATTTACAAAACATATAGATTCACTATTTATTTTATTTTTTATCTTTTATATCATGCAAAAAAAATATTTTACAAAACAAATTTGTATCGAATTTTTAAGATTATTTGTATAAATCAAAACAAATGAAATATCCGTAAGTATCAGGAAATATCTGCAAATATCTATTTATTTTCTGGATATCTGTTTTTCCGAATCAAACCAAATCAGAAAATTAGATATTACTAACATTCGAAACAAATCACAAATATCTTAAAAAAACCGGATAGTGGCACCCTCATCGAGTTGAATCAAACGCTCAGGTACTCCTGCCCGAAAAAAAGAGCTGAGATACTCCTGCCCGAAACTGCCCGGATTTAGAAATTCATTTATCTTTATTTTTACACGAAAATTTATAAAAATACAACGAAACCAAGAGAAACTTCTATAATTACAACTCTACCTAGGACTATCCAAACCCGGGCCCAGAACCGACCCAAACAAATCGGATATCCACTTCCAGAAATTGAATTCCCTAATACGTTTCCCCTCTCTCCCCATATTGGTTGATTGAAAAGACACCGTCTCTCACTAAAAGTAACTCAATTCGACATATCTGAAAACCCTACTCAATTCGAATCCTCAATCGACAATCAAAAACACAAATCATGATGAATCCAGACGTTACGAAGGCAAAAGAAGACGGCTCGAGTAGTGTAGTAGGAGATGAAGCAAACCCAAGGATTATCGAGAAACATGTCGGCCCAGGAACCGACCAAAGTCCCAGAGATGCAAATGAAAGCGAAGACAATGCCAGTGGAAATGGAAAAGGGGAAGAGGAAGAATCAAGTAAGAAAAATGAAGGGGAGGAATCAAGAGAAGTAGACGAAGGAGAAAAAGAGAAGGAAGTCGGAGACGAAGGAGAAAAAGAGAAGGAAGCCGGGGACGAAGGAGATGAAGAGAAGGAAGTCGGAGACGAAGGAGAAAAAGAGAAGGAACTCGGAGACGAAATAGAGCCCCGAAGAAACGACGAAGAAGCTGATGAAAGGGAAATAATTCTATTTGGACGACATCATGAAACTGAGTCGCATGCAGATGATTCGGTAAGTATTGAAATTGAAAACTTTTACATAGATGATTTGAAAGATTAGATAAGTGTGGAAAACTAAGTGGAATTTAGAGTTAGTGATTGATGAACTAAGTCGAAGTTTGTGAAACTATATGTTGATGGTTGTAAGATGTCGTACGTGATCCGGTTCTCACTTGAGTGCAGGTTGTAGATGACGAAGAAAAGAGCATGCTACCGAAACTACACTTTCCTTCAAGCCAATATCAAAAGTCTTTAAAGCTTTCAGGAAAATGTTACATTGACTCGGCGATAAGAACTATTCAAACGATCCTGAAAGCGAAGGAGGTGGAATGGTTCATAGAGCACCCACAATTCCAGCATTTCTTCCATATTAAAAACCGAAAGCAGAAGTGGATGGGAATGTGGGTTCTCGTTTTGCGATCAGCTTGTGTTGCGAAGAAGCATGAGTTATGGTTTGTCGTTAATGGCGTCGCAATCCGATATTCTCTTAGAGAATTAGGACTCATTTCTGGACTATACTGCCATGAGTTTCCCCACCAACCATGAGAGGTTGGGTGGTACAACATTCATGAACAAGTATTTTGGAGGGAAAAGGGTAACATACGCTGACCTGGAGAAGCAGATGTTGGCGATGAAATCAAAGCCATCTGAGGATCGTAAGAAGATGGCCGTTCTGTTCTTCTTAGCCAGCATCCTTGTCGGAGGCCGAAAGAGTGGTGAGGGAGCATCACCTGTGGACAGTTTCTTCCTGAGTGTTGTTGATGACCTAGATGCGTGTGTAACGTTCCCTTGGGGGCGGTATGCATTCGAACATAACTTGAAGGATGTCTCTACCTTTTTGGAAAAATGCGACGGGCTTGCGCCGACGAGTTGGGTTTTTACAAGCTTTCCTATCCCTCTGGAGGTATTCTCAAGCTCTCTTCAACATAGTTGTTTAATTGATGTTAATGTCTTTTTGTTGTGTGTTGGTAGTTGTTGGCCTTTGAGGCAATTCCAAGCTTGAGGAACCATTTCCGAGAAGATGTGAATGGTGCAAATAGTAGTTGCCCGCGGATGTGCAAGATGCAGTACAAACGGAAAAGTGGAACCAAGGAATTCAGTCTGAAAGCTGTGAACGATAAACTTGGTAATAATACAAAGGTAATTGATGTTTTATGTGGAGTCGAATTGAGGAGAAGGGACTTATGAGACTTATGAAAACTTGGTGAAACTAAGGTAATTAGTATTTTTGTGTTTTTACCACAGGATATTGAGAGTATCTTGGTAGCAACAGCAGCTGAGGAGAAACTTCTGGAAACCATAGGAATGGACAAGGAGAGTTGTTGGGCCGATGACGCCGATGATGCAGCAGTTGATGGTTGGACGAAGATAATACGGAAAGGGAAGAAACAAGTTTTCTTTGAAGAACAGTTCCGCATGGATTTAGAGTCTCGCACAGGTCAGATTGAAGGTCCCACCAATCCTATCGGAGGACCATCGAATAATGCACAATCTGGTCAGGCTAATGCTGATTCGGTGGAGGTTAGTGGAACTACTCCTGGAGCTGAGGCTTTAAAAGCTATGGAAGGTCGGCTTATGAATGCAGTCAGAGATGCAGTTCGAGATGCTATGAAAGGAGTGAATGAAAAAGTCACTTTATTGTCTACGCAGCTAGGTCTGCTAGAAGAGGAAGTGAAAAGTCTTAGGTTGAGTGTTCCCGGAAGTGACAATCCGGCGGTCCAAGGTGATGGTGATGGTGAGTCGGAAGAAGAGGATGGTAGTGACAATAACGAGCCGGAGGAAGAGGATGGTGGTGACAACAACGAGCCGGAGGAAGAGGATGGTGGTGACAATAACGAGCCGGAGGAAGAGGACAATAATGTTGAAGATGCCATTCTCGAAATTTCAAAGGATGTACAGAGGGAATATGGTGATGTTGACTTGGATGATGATGATGCGGAGATGTATGCACATGCTGCGGAGGTCGAAAAAAAATTAATGTCTGTAAACACGAAAAAAAAGAGGTCGAGAAAAGATGATGGGAAAGAAACAGTTCCTGTGAAAAAGGTTAAGTTGGTTGGTGAAACTGTGAGGAGTCCCATTCAGCTAAGAAGCAAGGCAGCAGCGAAGGAGGCAGAAGCTGAGAAGGAGGCAGCAGCTAAGAAGAAGGCAGCATCTAAGAAGAAGGCAGCAGCTAAGGCAGCAGGTAAGAAGAAGGCAGCAGGTAAGAAGAAGGCGGCGGCTAAGAAGAAGCCGAAGACAAAAAAAAAGTAGGTAAGAAGACGGGAGTGAATTCCCAGTATCCGCTTCCTTAGAAACTCGTTGTTTTAATGTGGATGAACTCGAATTATTCGGTCTGTATGACTTTAAATTCCCGTGACTTTCTTGTTTGATGTTGAAGACTGGTATTTAAGACTTATGTTATATATTGGGAGAATAGGGAAACTTTAGTAAGTTTCACTTGCAACTTAGTGTAACTTCGTGAATTTATGATATTTCGTAGATCGTGAAGGAGGGAGAATAGGGAAACTTTAGTAAGTTTCACTTGCAACTTAGTGTAACTTCGTGAATTTATGATATTTCGTAGATCGTGAAGGAGGGAGAATAGGGAAACTTTAGTAAGTTTCACTTGCAACTTAGTGTAACTTCGTGAATTTATGATATTTCGTAGATCGTGAAGGAGGGAGAATAGGGAAACTTTAGTAAGTTTCACTTGCAACTTAGTGTAACTTCGTGAATTTATGATATTTCGTAGATCGTGAAGGAAGGAGGGAGAATAGGGAAACTTTAGTAAGTTTCACTTGCAACTTAGTGTAACTTAAGTAAATCCGAAGAGTCTTGGTAAATCAGAGAACAACAAGGGAACATAATCTCAAGCAAACAACAACAAGGGAACATAATCTCAAGCAAACAACAACAACAGATAGTAGACTAATGTCATGGACCGGACGCATCTCATGGAGTGGTGGGATTCTGACGGGTTAGAATATACTTCAGTTCAGCAATCTCTGCAGCCATCGCATCCACGCGCTTCCTTAACATTTCAACCTCTTCCTGGACTCCGAAGACCCATGGTTGACGGAAATGGAAGCCATCATTCTAGACGTAAAACGGGAATGTATCAGAATCCGAAAGTATCAATAAAAAATCTGGGCGTTATCTATAAATCTGAGCGTTTCTATAAATTACCTCATAATTTTTGCAAGTGAAGTATTTTCTCCCCGGTAAAGTATCAAAATCGGTTTTATACTTCAGGTTCCGAGCCACCTCGTTGATGATTGTCCCCCCACAAGGGCATCTGGTCGGAATCCCACACCCGGCATCCGCCACGCAGCCAAGCATGTTGATGTCTCTCTTCAAAGCCTTCATCTGGCTATACTCCTCGTCTGGATGAGTCATGATTTTGAGTAACTTAGATCTAGAAATAAGAGCGACCGATTGTAGAGAGAGATCTAGAGAGAGATTGAATAGCAGAGAGAGAGATTGGCTGAGGTAAATGGCGAAAACATTAAAAATAATGGGTTTAATACACCTCTACGTCGCCTCCGCATCGATTTTGGGGAAAGTCAAAATTCGGAAAAATGGGCGGGAATTTTTTCATGTAGGATTTTCGAGCTTATAGTTTCACTTAGTTTGTAGTTATACAAAAACCTTTAAAGTTTTACTTTTCTGATTTTTCCGATTTTGTTGGTTTTACTGTACTTAGATGATTGATTTTATGGTTACACCTGAAATATTCTATTTTCTATCAACGTTTTAGATGTGCTCATGCATGATAAAATTTTATTTTGTGACATATGTATCTTTTCTAATCCCACGAGGTAGTGTTTACAAAAAACATAGCTAACAATGATGTATTCTCTTCCCATTCGACAGAACATTGTTAACATTTCGTAAAGTATCAAAATCGTGACATTGTTAGCTAACATAGCTAAAAACATAGCTAACATTGATGTATTCGGATTTCTCAACATAGCTAAAAACATAGCTAAAAACATAGTCATAAACTAACGAAGAGTCGAAAGGTTACATAACGAAAGTTTCACCAAGTTTTACAATCATAAAACGAAATCACTTTAATCAGGTTTCACTAAGGTTCACATTCATATAACACTTCAGTTCCTTCTGTTCCTTCAGTTCCTTCAGGTCCTTCAGCTCCTTCAGCTCCTTCAGCTCCTTCAGCTCCTTCAGCTCCTTCAGCTCCTTCTGTTCCTTCAGCTCCTTCATTTCCTTCAGCTCCTTCAGTTCCTTCATTTCCTTCAGCTCCTTCAGTTCCTTCAGGACCCTGCGAGCAGTTGAAATAGCTAGCCAGACCCCTATTCGGGATATACTTATTAGGACGGGGACGGGGCCGACTTTCTCCCGCCGAAGGATGCCTTTTTTCCTGATGTCTTCCTTTTTTTTTCTTGTAGTCTGGAGGTAGAATAGACTTCGCCGCCGCGACTTCTTTTGGAACCAGCCAATGAGTTATATGAGGGACTGGATATATAGTCCTTCGATACGCTTTCGCCCATGTTGTAATGAAGTAATAATTCGAGATGAAATCGTACATGTCACTCAACTGTAATGGTTTATCATGCTGCAAACACTTAATGATAGCTCTTATTGCATGTCTACATGGGTATTTATCTATATCAAACTTCCTGCAACTGCACGTCTTCTGTTGCAAATCCACAGAATAAGTCTTCCCGTCTTCTCCAATAACACTGTATTCAAGCTGAAAACTGTTCAATACAGTCACTGAAAGTTTTGAACCTTTCGGTGTTCTCTTATGCAATTTGTTCTCCACCAAAGGAACCAATTTTCGAGATGACGGTCCTTCTGCTGCATCCTTCCTATGTCTGTTGAACCACTCAGACATTTTATCAATAACTGTATCAAGCATAGGCAATAAAGACATCCTTCGCGCCTTTTCAAATAGCCCATTCAAAGACTCCGCACAATTAGAGGTGTCTATGTTGTACCTAGCACCGGGGAAATGACACTTCGCCCACCGTTTGACTTCGACACTTTTATCAAGATACCTAGCACACGATGGATACCTCTCCCTAAAATCGTCATACTGCTTTTTAAACTCATGCTCTGAATAAAGACATGCAACTTTTCGGAATTGTAGTGCAACCTCGTCCCTGCCTTGATTGACATGAGCTTTCACATTGTGCGATAGATGCCAGATACAATACCCATGTTTAGACATCGGATACACTTCACCAACAGCTTTTATCAGACTTGGATTTCTGTCTGAAACAAACACCAATTCCGTCGAATCCGGTATAACAGTTTTCAGCAGCGTGAAAAACCACTTCCAGCTTTCGTTTTTCTCCCCATCAACCACAGCAAAAGCTATTGGATAATGGTGAATGTTTGGATCCTGAGCCGTGGCAATAATTAAACAACCACCTTCAACAGTCTTCAGGAAAGTTGCATCCACAGTGATGACTTTCCTCATGTATTCAAACCCTTCAATGGAGGCTCCCAACGCAACAAATAGGTATCTGAACCGGTTGTTTTTATCCACTACCAAACTTGTTTTTGTATCCAGGTTCGCCTTCTCTAACATATACAAATAAGCAGGCAATATTATATATCCCTTCTCCGGATCACCACGAATATCCGCAACAGCTTGTTTTTTTCATCTCAAACATGTCGTATACGACACTTCCACACCCAGTTTCCTTTGCACCAGACCGAGCCGGATTTTCGCTGTTGGTGTCTCATATAGTCCCGGATAATCCTTGTGCACTATAGCTGCAACACATCTTGGTGTAACTTTCCTTTTCTTTCCAGTACTTGAAGTTACGCGAGAGCATGAATGCATATTCCTGTATGTTCTAATCGACCACGCTTCAGATTTATCTATCTTTGTTGCTCTCACACTCCATTTACAACCTTCATCTGCTCCCCGACATTTTACCACATATCGACCTTTGTCCGAGTTGCAAATACTGATTCCGAAACAGTTCTCTTGTGATGCTCTATCAATAATATCTTTCACAGCTTCTTTACTCTCAAATTCTTGAAACAACTGAAGACCCAAACCATCTTCCCATTCTTTAACCACTGGTTTTTCTTTTGCAACACGTGGGAGCTCAACATAGTACGAACTAGGACGAACACCCATAGAGTTATCCACGTCGTCCTCACTGTCCACGCCCCCTTCCCCGGCTTCTCCATTAACAACATTAATGCCCCTTTCCTCGGCTTCTCCATTAACAACATTAATGCCCTTTTCCTCGGCTTCTCCATTAACAACATTAATGCCCCTTTCCTCGGCTTTTCCATTTATAACAACATTCTCCACCCGTTCAACCCCCGGCAGATATAGTTCTGCTTCTTCAATGCGAGGAAATAGAGTGAGTGCACCCGGATTACCTTCAACTTCGGGTAATCCACTCGCAAGCTCACTATAGTTCCCAACATATGAGCTTTCTTTCTCAACTACTGATTGTTGCTCCATTTCTTCGATGACCTCTACATGCAAAATACTTCTTCTTCCCTCTTTATCCACTGATGTCAGATACACATACACATCTTCATCATCCAAAATATATGATTGGCTCTTAGGTTCTACTACCAGTGGAATGTAACTCAGATTCATCCTCTTTAAACACGGATCTATCCTCTTCTTCTTGCATATCCTCTCCTTCAAACAGGAATAAGTGATCTCATCCAATGATGATGTCTTAAAGGATATACCATACAAACGACCATCGCTTGGAATCCATTCATAATCGTCTCCTGATTTCGCATATTGTCCATCATAGTCAAAGTGTATGTTTGTAGAAGAATAACCCATTATCTGTTGTACCAAATAAAAAATATACAATTGAAGTTAATCTTACTTATACAGTTTTGCTATTATAGTCCTACTAATTTATACTTGTTTACACTTTTTCTCAACAGTAAAGTTTCACCTATTTACACTTTTATAGTCTACTAGTTTCACCCTTTTCATTCCGGATTTCAGTTTTGATTCGCGACATTTCTTGTTCATCATCCAATTCCATAACAAACACACCATACAGCTCTCAATTGACAACAGAAAGACCCATATTTTCGAAATCTACTGTCTAAAAATCCCAACCTAACGACCCGCATTGACTTCATTCATTCGATACAGAGAAAGACAATGCTTTACCTGAACTTTATCTGACCTGGGTTGGGTGTCAATTTCAGCACCCAAGCGAGCCGCAATCTCCTTTACAATCGAAACTCACTCAATGATCGCTCTAGCTTTCATTCGCTTTCTTCGTCCGTCGAGAGAGAGACTCGAATTGGGGAGGAGAGAGAAAAATTAAAACTAATTAGGAAAATGAGAAAATCCACCTGGACAGGAGAGAGAGATAAACCGCGTTTTTTTTTGATTGGTCAAATAAAGGAGCGTTTTTATTGGTCAAGTAGAGAGGGTTTTCATTGGTCAAGTAGAGAGGGGTACTTTCGACTTTAACCATCGGGTTGAAGAGTATGAAAACAAATAAGAGTATGGCAGATTACATGAGAGTATGGTAGATCACTTTTTGCCTCATTAAGAGTATCTGAGCACTTGACTCGATCCAGTTACAGTTTAGAAAAAAAAATCAAATTTGACTTGTCCTGTAAACCCTCGTTTCGTTTTCTTTTCTCTATCTTGTACCTCAAATTCGTACTCTAGGTGAGACGACGATGAGTTCGAAAAAGGTAGAAGGGTCGTCTTCTCCGGCGACTCGACGACGTGACCCGTACGAGGTTCTCTCTGTATCAAGAACCGCCACTGATCAAGAAATCAAATCCTCTTACAGAAAACTCGCTTTGAAGTAACCTCCTTTTCTTCTTTCTTCTCTTTCAGATTCTCATTAAAAGATCTAATCTTTATATTATATTGGATCCAAACCCCAATAGGTATCATCCAGACAAGAACGCCAACAACCCTGACGCTTCCGAGCTTTTCAAGGAAGTTGCGTACTCCTACAGCATCCTGTCTGATTCCGAGAAGAGAAGGCAATACGACAATGCAGGCTTCGAGGCACTTGACGCCGATGGAATGGAGATGGAGATTGATTTGTCTAACCTTGGAACCGTTAACACAATGTTTGCAGCTTTGTTCAGCAAACTAGGCGTGCCTATCAAGACTAGTGTATCCGCCAGTGTTCTCGAAGAGGCTTTGAACGGTACTGTTACTGTTAGGCCCCTTCCTATTGGAACATCAGTTACCGGCAAGGTTGAGAAGCAATGCGCTCAGTTTTTTGGTGTTACGATAAGTGAACAACAAGCTGGGTCGGGGGTCGTTGTTAGAGTTACATCATCAGCACAAAGTAAATTTAAGGTATATCATGCCATTACTGACCATCATACTGATAGTATTGACTGTCTAACTCTAAATCTTGTCTTTTCTGTAGTTACTTTACTTTGAGCAAGATTCAAGTGGCGGCTATGGATTGGCCTTACAGGTAAAAACTTAATATCAAAAGAATGTTGTTCTACTGAACTGTCTTTAGATGAGAGTTGTTCTTGCAGGAAGAGAGTGAGAAAACAGGAAAGGTGACGTCAGCTGGCATGTATTTTTTACATTTTCAAGTGTACAGAATGGATTCTACTATCAATGCGGTATGCAAGTTCTTGAGCTCTTTTTCTTTTTTTCGATATTAGAATATATATGAAAGAAAGCTTTTCCTTATTGTGCAGTTAGCTATAGCCAAAGACCCTGAATCTGCTTTCTTTAAGCGATTGGAAGGTCTTCAACCTTGTGAGGTTTCACAACTGAGAGCTGGCACTCATATCTTTGCAGTTTATGGTAATGATAATTCTCTTTTTACTGCTGACAGCTGGACCGTCTAGTTTATATTCTTTTTTTGCAAGGCTTTGGCGCGTTTTCAAGAAGTAACCAACAGATATACACAGGAGAAGCAAACGGTAGCGTTGATGGATGGGTCTCTTTTTCTCTCTAGTTTATTCCTTACATTGATTGATAATGTGTCTTTTCTTTGGATGATGGTAAAGGTGGATGAACTGCTAAAGCAACGGGATTCAATCCATTCCTCTTTCTCTGTGGTGAAGACACCAAGCAGTAGCAACTTGAGCAATGGAAGTAGCAGCAAGGGTCAGGGAGAAGAGTCTAAAGGCGATGGGGATGGTGTGGGTGAAGAAGGGGGATCAGGGAGTAGAGACAAGTCGAAGAGGAAATGGTTCAACTTGAACCTAAAAGGATCTGATAAGAAGCTTGGTTGATCTCCACTTAAAAGGCAGTTTTGTTGTGTGTTTATTGGTTTATTCATTGAACAGATGTGTCACTTGGGAGGTTTGCTCTATGTGTAGGCATATATACGTATATATGTTCATCGGAATGGTTTTATAGAGAGATGCAAAATGTATGCAAATGCACACCATTGATTTATTGTTTGTTATATTTATTATTGACAGATTGGTTATTGAGGTTGACCAAATGGGTAATGCTGTGGGTTCGTAGGTGAGGTCAAGGGTTCAAGAGAGATATATTGCGGGGGTTTATAGTGAGGTCAAGGGTATTTTTTGCATTGACCATTTTATGTACGCTACTTTTTTCCCTGCATGTGTGTCGCTATATCCTCAACAATCAGTTACCAAATTTTTCTTAAGAGTTGCCAAATCTAGAAAAAAAAATTGATTAAAATTGGTTGAAGATGGTGTAAAACTTGTTCAGCCATTACACAATGTGGATAGGTAAGATATGTTTTTCTCTAGGTGTGTGGTTTCTGTAGAGGAGGAAATGTTTCAAAATTACTGTGTGCGGTTATATAGGTAAATATGTTCAGTACAATGATCCATATATTCTGTTACTGTATAAGAATTATTTTTGTCACAGAAAAGTGTTTTAGTTTAGGCTATTATGAACACTAGATGATAATTCGCACACTCCAACGGAATGAGTTTTTTTTAAATATATTGTATTTAAATATTATAAATACATATTTTGTTATCAATAACTTTTTTTATATTTGAATAGAGATGGGTATTCGGGTACTATTTGGTTTGATTTGGTTATGTTCAGTTCAGATCTTTACAGGTCCAGTTCAAGTTTGGATTAGGAAAATCCATTTATTTTATTTTTTTAAATTAAAATTCATATATATCTTAAATTTCTCAAAATCTAAAATAAAATAATATATAACATATAAATTTGATAATATTTCAAAATACTTAAACTTAACATAAAAATTGGTTTTGCTTAAATATTTAGATATAATATCAATATATATTTTAAGTAAATTTAGTATTGTTTAGCTATTTTAAACATGTACTTCTAACTATTTATATATATATTATTTTGGTCAACTTATAAACATCTTATATATTTTGTATACTCTTTTATATATTTAATTTTAAAATAATAAATATATTTAAGTATATAAATATAGTTCGAATATATTCAGATACCCAGAATATTTTGGTTCAAATAAAATTCGGTTTTGGTTCCCTCGATAACAAAATTTCTTTTAATAATATAAAATTAAACTAAAATGAAGGAAGATACAAAAATTGTTGTTAAATCTTTATTATTCATAAACATTAATTGTCATATATATGCTAAATATATTAGATAATTACGTAGTTTTTATTTAAGAAATTAATAGAGAATATTTCTTTATACACTATTAATAAATTTAATAGTTATTTTAATAAAATTATAATCGTTCCGATTGGTAAAGACTTTCGCTTTAGGTTTTGGTTTTAGAAATATGGTTGTAGAGAATTTGGTTGCTAAAACTTCGACTGTTAGTTTAAGTTTTATTAAAATAAAATTTGGTAGTTGATATTGTGAAAGTTTTGAATAATGGTTTTAATTTTTATTTAAAACGTAGAATTATACTATTATTAAAAATTAAATATATATGATTATGAAAGTAGTACAATATGAATTTCAAATGAACAAGAAAAAAATTCAATAATTAATTTTTCAATTTTAGGTTTTCATAAAACTGTTATATAAATTTATATAAAAGATTTATTTATGAAGGGAACATAAAAAAGAAAATGTTTATAGAGAAAAATTAAAAAAAAAGTTGTAAAGGTTAAGTATTTTTGGCTTTAGAAGAAACAACACAAAAGAAGAGAGAAATGTATAAGGACTTTAGAGATTTTAGGATGATTATTTTTTAGAAAATCTGATTGGTAAAAAAATGACTTTAAACAATTTCTAATTTCATAAAGCCTTCAAAGCCCTAACGCTAATAGACTCAATATATGTTTAGATAAATCAATCTATTTTCCTAAAAATTCTAAAAATCATCATAACGATGACACGTAGTTACCAAACAATATTGTAATTTTTGTGAATAGAGAATTAGTTGTTCTTATTCTTATTCAATGAACAAAATACATATATATGGATTACAAAGCTAGGGTATACAACCTTTTAGAACATGGATATGTAGGTCTAATAGACATCCACATAATAGTTCATAACATTAATGATTTTCAATAATATACAAGGGATTATTATTTTGTTGTAAGTTTTTTTAATTACCTTTTGGGCCATATATCCCGGAACGAACAATCACCATTTTCCTGCAAAAGGACAAAATACAATTTTGCATACACACGGCCCATTTAAAAAGAAGTTTATTGTTCATTTTCTAAAATATTCTAGCTATAATCATTTCTCTCTGTTTCTAAATAAGTTTCAATTTGATATTTTTATACATATTAAGAAAATGAAGAAATATATATATATATATATATATACATTGTTATTAATTACACATTTCTGACCAATAGTACTTGAGATAAACAAAATTATTTATAAAATCAATGTAGTTTGCAATTAATTTTCAATTGAAAACAAATATAATGTATTAGAATTGTAAAGTGGCATGTTTTGTGTAACAAGAAAAAAATGTTAGGAAATAACACTTATTATGAAACATAAAGAATAGAATTTAAATATTCTTAGACATACTCCCTCTGTTTTTTAAAGATACATATTCTAGACTTTTCACATATATTAAGAAATCAATTAAAAATGCATTGATTTTTGTGAATAACAATTTTCCATAATCTTTAACCAATAAAAATTCAATAAACACAATTAATTTTCTTGAAGTTAACAGATTTTCATTAAATAATACATTGAAAAAGTAAAAAATGTATCTTTTTAAAATAATTTTTTTCCTAGAACATGGATCTTTAAAAAACAGAGGGAGTATTAAAAACACAGTCAATCACTATAATAAATGTATCATTTTCTGTAATTTTAATTTTCAATAACTTGTTAATCAATATGAATTTAATAAAGTCAATTTTTTAAGTTTGCCATATTTTAATAAAAGAAAACAAAAAGTTATCTTTGTAAATCATTTTTTTTCTAAAACATCTATGTTACGAAACAGAGGGAGTATTTAGTTTTTGCAGTGAATGAAACGTTATTCAATAAAATTGCTGAGAATTATCTATTTCAAGTCTAACAAAGAAGAAACTAGGGCCAATTGTTTTTATATGATTTTCAGACTGGTCTTTAGGCGTATGTATGAAGTATTTAACTCTTTCTCTTAAAAATATTTATTAAGTGATTGTAATGTGAAATGACTAGATTTCAACTAAACATCGTCAATAAGAAGTAAAGATGTCAAATTATATAATATATATATAAGAAGACAAAGGCATGGAGTAAAGTGATTATTGGCTGACAATGTTATCAATATAAAAAGGCCGACAATTTAAAAATATTAACCTGTTTTGACTTTTGAAGCCATTGGATTGGATTAACAATATTTTTGGATTTGATTGGTGATCAAGTTTTGTGTAGTGCATTAGAGGTTTTCTACTGGATATGGAAAACAGTAGTAGCTATTATTTTTAAACAAAACCAACATTAACAGAATAGTTTCGACATATTGGTAATATTTGAGCGGTGGTTGCTAAAACTTTTGGAGAAATTTGTTTTGCTTTTGGTGTTGAATTGCGTAAGAACAAATCACACAAGTTTGGTATATCGTTACACACTGCAATAATTTATATGAATTTTGCACCATCGAGTTAAACTACCAGTTATTACTTAGTTTAAAAAGCTACTTTTTTTTAACTGGCTTTCTTTATATAAATGCATAAAGGAAAAGAAAAGTTACAAAAGCCCATGGCTTTAGTTTAACAAGCTACTTCCTGAGAAGATATCCTTCGTCGTCATTAATCGAATCATAAACATACGTTTGTGTGTTTACGTCACTAGTCAAGTCAAAGTCTAGTAGCTAAACGTGAACATGAAACGCAAACATATTTTTACTTTTTAGCTTTGCATGTTTATGATAAGAATTAAGATTGGTAATAAAATTTATATGGAAAGGTAAAACTGTACAAAAAGGAATATAACGCGATAACTTTGAAAATAAATATTAGCAGACGATTGAAAATATATATATCGATTGGATTCTTAGATGTTAATCAAGAGTTTTGGTACGGAAGAAATCATCAAATTCTGCCAGAAGTTATATTTTGAAAACTGTGAAGATGATAATCTGGTATCAGCAGGCCCGGCTCAAACCTTTTAAAGGCCCGGTGCTACGCGAAGTTTTGTTAGAAGTAATACACATGTATGTTATGAAAGTGAGTTTAGTTTGAATTCGTGTTTTGTGATGTTTGTTCCCTTGTAAAATTTGGAAAAGAAATAATATATTTATTGAAATTTTTTTATTAAAAATAAATAAAATTAGTTGAAGAGAAAAAAAATGAAAGAGTTTTTAAGAAAAAAATGAAAATTGTTTAATTGTCTTTGGAAGAATTTGAAAAGTAAGTTCTACTTATTTATACAAGAATGACGTGTCTCTATTAAGAGATGTGTCTGTGAAAAAAAAAATCAAGAGATCTTTGGTTGATGCTTGAATCATCAAGTTTTTAGTGCCACTCTTTTGCATTATATGCTGATGTAGTTGTTGATATATTTGTTGACGTACTTCCAGAATGTAGGAAAATTGATGTCTAAAATTCGGGAAAGAATTTAACTTAGGATTAGATAATTCTGATAATTCAGAATTTAGATTTTAGATTTTATGGTGAACTTTAACTTAAGATTAGGATACCATAAATGATTCATGTGATATAAAAGATGGGTGTAAATTACACTTTTTGTTTTAGTGAATTCTTTCTTCTTTATTTTCTGTACTTTATTTCTCTGACCTTGATGTATTTACAAATTGATTTTTTTACTGAGTATTTGTTTCGGCTTATTCGTTATTTGTATTTTGTGTAGCGGTTTGTACGAAATCAGAAAATGCAACCGTGACTATTTCTGTTTGTTTTGTTGGTGAGGGTTGGCTACTAATGTCACAACATAAAATTATTTTGTTGTGCGACTTTGTCTTAAAAGTTTTATCAACGAATTTAAGGTCTGGTCAAAATTTGTCGTTAATTTCTCTTGAAGATTTATTTTACTTAATGTATTTTGATATTGTAATCTATGGTTTTTATCCAAAAGAATTCTTAATTCTTTCTTGTTATTACAGTATAATAAATTGATTTTAATGTAAGTAAATTGTGTTAAACATAAAATAAAAGAACTAATAATTTTCTATGGTTGCTTCCTCGATGTGGGGCATAAAACGTGGCGGATTATTTATCGAAGAAAAGATGTGGCTGCTTATATCTCGAGACCACGAATCAATGAATGAGCATATTAAATTTTGTTTACATATTCTGTTTTGGTTAACTTTTATAACTATACTTTAAATAAGTACTAAAGCACATGTATCAAAGCTTTATCAGAGAACATTGCAGCACTGAATAGTAAAGTAAGTCAGTTATTTAGATATCATAAACATTGTTTCTAGACGTATAACTGAAGTAATAGATTTTAATCTGTGTGTTTCAAAGCGCGCATTTATTTTTGAAATGAATATAAACCTTATATGAATATTTATATAAAATATTGAATAGGTTTGAACAACTATTTATAGAAATAAAAAAAACTAAACAAAAATCCAACTTAATTCATAAATAACCGAATTTTATAGTCCTTTAAAGAATAAAACCAAAATGAACCTAGAACCAATCAGTAAATTGAAAGGATATCTATTTTTTTTTAATATTGTAAATCTAGAAATATCTTCTATTCTCTCTGTATCACTTTGAGTGATGTTTAGAGAAAAAAAAAATTGTTTCAAAATAATTGATATTTTCGTTGTTTTAGCTATAATATAATATTATTTGAACTTTGTGATCGATTACAAAATACTAATAGTATTTTTATGTAACCAAGATAAATTACATAGAAGTTTATAATTTTTAATATATATGTAAAATTTTAAAAACCACTTCAAATGATACGGATGAAATATATTATAAAGCTATAGAATCCGCATAATTTTATGGCAAAGATGAAACATTTTCTGTGGCAATTACTTTCAGGCTGTATCGCAGTAACAAAAAAATTTGCAGTCAAGAGGAATTAAGGGTGATATCAGGTGTACTAGGTGTGGAGATCACGAAGAATCTATTAACCATGTTTTCTTCGAGTGTCCACCTGCGGTTTAAGTCTGGGCTTTATCCAAGATTCTATCGAGTCCGGATAATTTTCCTACTAAATCTTTATTCGTAAATATGGATTATCTATTTTGGAGACTTCCATCAGTAATAGAGGACCACCACTATGCATGGATTTTTTGGTATATTTGGAAGGCAAGGAACAACAAAGTCTTCAGTAATTTGGATGTGGATCCTCGGGACACCCTTCAACTGGCTGAAACAGAGTCACAACTATGGCAAGAAGCACAACTACCACGGGAACAGAGAGCTGATCACATTCGACCAGAGGTCAGTGATCAAATCCCGGTGATCCCAGGTAGGTGGTGCTTCTCAGATGGATCCTGGAAAGACAAAGAGATTTATTCAGGCCAAGGATGGTATAGTACTTTGGAGGGTTTTGATGGATTGATGGGAGCAAGAAACACAAGATCAAGTCAGTCACCTCTTCACTCAGAAATTGAGGCTCTTATGTCGACAATGGAATGTATGAGGAATTTACGGCAATATAGTGTTATTTTTGCAACGGATTGTTCTCAATTGGTGAAGATGGTTTCGGAACCTGATGAATGGTCCGCTTTCGCAAGTTATCTAGAAAACATAAAGAGTCTGAAGAGAAGTTTCACGTCCTCGGAGGTTACCTATGTACCACGGACACAAAATAAAAAGGCGGACAGTCTCACACATAATGCAAGAAGGCAGACGTCTTTTGTTGTTCACATGGATGCAACCCCTCCAACATGGTTTACAGAGTCAATATGAGTCTGTAATTGGTCGACAAAAAAAATAAAATCCAAATGTATTAATAGTTTTATGAGCCATTTGCAGAGAAAATATAGCATAAATTGATAATTTGCAGAAGTAGAAAAACAGTAAAATGTGAAGTAAAACATTTTGTAACACAAATATTTCCTGTTGAGTTTGCTTCTCTGCTGCTGCACTTTTTTCAATCACCGGTGGTTTTCTTACCAGTGTGTCTTCTCGCATGTCTATGTTTCACCGTTGTGACCACTTTTCTACCGCACTATGGCGCTGTCGTGCCCCCATCTTCTCTTCTTTCTGCTATGTTTGCATCTTCTCTTTTCTCTGATCGTTCATTTCTGGGCACACGGGGTGAGGCTTAGGCCGAGAAGATTAAATTGAGTAGACCAGTTTTCAGCAAGTGATGAATTTCCCCGTCTCGAGCTGAATCGAATGCTGTAGTTCGAGCATGATAAATCGAGCGGTTGGATCTTCTCAGTTTGATTGATGCAAGCTCACGGCAGCTGAGGATCTTCTCAGTTCGATTGATGCAAGCTCACGGCAGCTGAGGATCCATCTTTTGTTGTTTTAGCATTGTTATATTTTGATTTATTCGGATACTTTACAATTAGATGGTATTTAATTTATATTTAACTCTCTAATAAATCACAAAACATATAATTAAATTTACATGTTCGGCTAAACATGAAATTAACTCATTAATAAATCACAATGCAAATGATTAAAAATGGTTGTTTAGTCTGTTAAGATTTTACTTAAATTTTTTGCTATAGTTAGCCGGTAATATATACTAATTATCTCTACATTGTTATAGTTAGCTGGTACTGTATACTAATTAATGATGTTATTTGTGAAATATTCAGTGAAGATTTTACTTGACTTTTTGTTATATTTAGTCGGTAATATATACTAATTGTCTCAACATTGTAGCTTTAATTGTAAAATTGAAAACACCTAAGACTCAAAAGACCATTCGGGCAATTTAGAAAGGGTTTAAAATGTAGAATTTGAAAGTCTGGGACCGATTCATGAAGCTATTTTCACATTTGGAAATATTGGGGGACAACTCGAGAATTTCCAAAGATTAGAGGACTTGTGTTGTAAAACATAAGAAATCACCATTGTTGCTCGATATCTTCTGTAACGAGACAGAGATGGGAGGATGAGCACGACGGTGAGGCTTAAATCTGAGAATGACAATGTCGACAGAAAAAACATAGAACATATGCAGATCGTTGTTGACAGTATCCACTTTACAATCACTCATCATTTTACGCTAATAGATCTGGATTGGAAACAATAGATGCAGTAATGTCAATAGAAAGTTGAATAGTGAAAGTTTCATATTTGCAAATTATGGTGTTATCTGTATATATAGACTGCAATTTCTCTAGTATTATTTAGGTTAGCGAGTCCAAAGACACAAAAGTAATATTCCAGATAGTTGTAAGGGTAGCTGTTAACCATGATTCTATTTTAATATAATAGATAATATGCGTAGAATTTTCATATATATGAATATACATTAGGCATAGGCGAATCCAGATATCCAGAATATTTGGGGTATCTGGATCCGTGTCCGTCGGTCTGTGATTTTGATATCCGGATTCGAATCCACGATTTTGGTATCCGAATTCAGATTTGTGCCTTCCGGATATCTAGGTATTGGATATTTGTTTAAAAATTATGATACCCAAAGTATCTGGATTCGTAAAAATAATTAAAAAAAAAATTAATAAAGAATTTAAAAATATCACATAAATTAAATATTTTTATAAAATTTGTGAATATATTTATGCATATATTATTATTATAATTAAAAATAAGATATAAAATATATGAGTGATTTTATTTATAAATATTAATATATCAAATATAATTATTAATAAATTTAAAATTTTAATATATTTTAAAAACACGGGTCCGAATCTAGATATCCGAATTCAACAATTAGGATATCCGGATCCGGATTTGGTTTTGACAGATTTGAGATTTTATTATCTGGATTTGGATCTGGACATCCCGGATATCTTATTTTCAGATCGGATCCGAAGCGGATCTCGGATCGGATATGGAGCGGATCTCGAATCAGATCCGAATCCCGGATAATAAGACTCAGTCCTAAAATACATACACATATTTTGTTATTTTATAATAATTTCTTTTAAAATATGTATACGAATACACATGTATATATGTATTAAGATTCTTATTAGATATTTTTTTCTTCTTACAATTGTACACTAGTAGTTTAAAATAGTTTCTGCATTTCATGTCTGTGGCAGATGCTTCCTAGATTATATTTCATAGCGAATAGTAAAGCCTGATTAAAAATGGAAATTAGAGTACAGATGTATGTGTGACAGTGCGTGCATGTTTATGTAACCACTTGACGTGTCCCACACTCCCACTCGATTAATTTGTAAGTTTGTAGCCTAAAGCCTCTCTGCTTTAACAAAAGCTATATCTTTTGATCAAAAAAAAAAACAAAAGCTATATCTAGTATTAATAAAACATTTAATTTGCTCGATCAAGTGTCACTTGGAATATATGATGGGGCTTTGTGATGAATCATCACACCCCACCATCTTTGGTTGGCTTCATAACGATGCTTAGGAGATATCTATTAAAGGAGATTGGGATTTGAATAATCAAATGTCTAATTTTGGTTTTTGTGGAGTCTTCCTGATGTATGGGTCAAGACTAAACTAATCGCATTTATCAACCAAAATCTACATTATATAAACATCATTTATGTCAAAATCTTTCGTGGGTTCGACTTTATTTTAAAGTATTAGTTTATTATAAACCCCATTGGTTGAATTTCGCTGCTAATCAAAATATGGTGGGTCATAATATTGATCTCGGAGATCTTGTAATGATAATATAAACATCATTTATGTCAAAATCGATAGACTTGATAAGAATACCTTAATGGTGCTAGACAAAACCATCAAGATATAGACAGCTGGTACTTCTATTTGTCAAATAATATCACTTTTGCCGGTACTATAGATTGAATGGAGAGATTAATTGTATTATGCCCAAATTCGTGATTAATTATGAATTTCAGGAGATTAAACATCACTATTATCAGATTGTCAACCTATTGGTTAATGGTTGCCATCAGTTTTGGATCTATAAACATCCCTTCTTTATCATGGAAAATATGTTTGACCAGTGTTTTGAAACCCGACCCGGACCTGCGGTTGAACCGGTAAACCCGGTGACCCGAGATAAATCCGGTTCAGGTTTTATGAAAAACCCAAAATTTAAAAATCCGCAAAAACCCGCAAAAACCCATTAAAACCCGAAACCCGGTACCGGTTGAACCACTGATTGAACCAATAGATAACTTTTAAATTTTCTAAAACTTTTAGTTATTTTTTAATTTATCTTTTATATTCTAAAATTTCAATTAAAAATTAGGTTTCTTTCGGACTTTTTTCCATTGTTCTTCTTCTTCTGCTAGCCTCTACTGACTCTGTATCTTCTGTTTCTTCTTCTTTTTTTTCTTTTTGACTATTTTGTTTATTATAAATTTGTAGTAAAATCTATTCTAAATTCTAAGTTTTACAACTCTATTTTTTGCCAATTAACAAATAATTTTTTTTGTTTTACATGTTTCTAACTTAAATAGTCTATGCTATTTTTTTGATAATTTGTATATCAAATGAAAATGAAAATATAAAAAGTAAAGTTGAGTATTTAATATTTTTTAAAACATAAAATATTTACATATCCAAACTACTATTTTATGTTTTAAAAACATTTAGAAAATATTAACTTTGGTTTCTATATTTTTATTTTCATAACTAATATATTATTATATAATAAAATTAATTTATTTTTTAATATGTGGTTTATCCGCGGTTCACCCACGGTCGACCCAATGACCCAGTGACCCGGTAAGTAGTCCGGTTCAGTGTCCGGGTCGGTTTTCAAAACATTGTGTTTAACCCGTTATGTGGTAAGAAAGAACTGCTTCATACTTATATACGTTTGATTATAATGTCTTATAAACGCATAACTGCGACGGCGACTTGTGAAATTTTTAAAATTGTGGATATAAGAGAATCAGAGGACACATTTGTTTTAATTTAGTTACATGATTTAAGGAATATGATTTTAGCTTTCTTTTTTTAACATTATTTTATAGTGGAAGTACGTAATGAAGAACACAGATATAATTTCGTTGGTAAAAAAGCCCTGTGATATTTTTATTACATCATTTTACCAGTCTGTCGTTTGTCTATTAAACTCATAACGTTTACTAATTTAAAAAGGAGAATTATATGTTTACCTCATTTTGTACCTTTTTCCATGTTTACTTTCATACGAATTTTTTTTCACAAATACATAAAGTCATTAATTGGATTATAAATGACTAAGTAACTAATAAATAAATATATAAATAAAGTTTTCAATATTTTTTTAATTATATCTTTTTGAATTATTTATTCTTTATAAAAAATTCAAATTTTGTTTTCAAAGTTTTTTCGAAATTTTATTTTTTAAATACTAAATTTCTTTTATTTAAAAAAAGTATTTTAAATTTTATTAAATTTCTCTTATATAAAAAGTATTTTATTTTTAAGTTTAAAAAAAAACAAAATCCTAAAAAACCTCAACCCCAAAACTCAACCCCTCAAATCCAAATCATAAATTTATATTAGTTAACCCTAAGATATAAATGTCTATTTATCTTTTTAATAAAACATTTTAATCATTATATAGAGTTTCTCTTTAATTAATGAGAGGCACGATGGTTTTTCTATTTAAAATTAATTAAAATTAAATAAGATTAAGGTAAATAATTAAAAGTGACATTAAGAATATTGTAATTTAAGCAATTTCTCTTTAAAAATTGTAGCCACAGAAATTTAAATAATCACATGAATTACAGCTCCATTTCATTGGTATGTCCGTTTACCACCACCTGATAAGATGGAAAAATAGATTTCATATACAAATATCGTTATATGTTTTCGCATGGACCAAATTTTCATTCAATCGCTTTAAATTTGAAACATAGAAACATTTGACTTGTTCAAGAAGAATTGTAAATCCTAGCAGTTTATAAACTTTATATTCAAAGCAGGTTGACCAATACTTTATCCTTCTTTTCCTTTTAAAACCTGTCTTTCATTAGTATATTATATTCTGGAGTGCTTAAGTCTTAGCCTAAACTTGTTTTCTGAAGTAATCTAAAGAAAAGTTTTATGCCATAGATTTTTTGTCAAATTTTAGTTGGAAAATTGCTGGTGAAACAAGCTCTCAACTGTCTTAAGACTCAAGATTAGTGAGTCTGTCTTCCATCTCAATGAGATGCAAGTTTATTTAAAAATTCTGGAAATATTATAGATGCGTTAAACAAAGTTGGGCTAACACCGGATATGATTCATGTAATCTCTAATATCCACATATATATATATAAACTTCTTCTGTTTTTCTTTTTTCAAATCTGTAATGGAGAAGGTAGTAAGAGATATAGAAAATGTGGATTTAATAATCACATGTATAATCCTTCATTAGTGGAGATAATCTAAGTGCCTATGTCCACCCACTTTCTCATATTTGGAACCTTTCTCTTAGCTCCTAAGGCCCTAACTATGACTATGTCAAGTGGTCACCAAGCAGATCTGGTCCCCCAGCAAGAAAAAAAACTATGACATTTAAACTCTTAAATTACATTATAAAGTTAATTATAGGATTGTCAATCTTTGTTTTCTGGTCATAGAGTATATATATATGCTTGTATGTGTTTTTAAACAATACACACGTTAAGAAAGCGCTACTATCAGCAATGAAGAATATGCTTCAGCTTTATATATATATGACTTTTATGACGGATTTGAAAGATTTGATCGTTATGATTAAGAAACCTAATTTTTGACCAAATTTTGTAACAGAATTGGAGATAATACATACTCTGTAGATTTGTTTCCCGAATTCAAGATCATCCAAATTTCACGAATGCAAAATCAGATTTCAGACTTTTTAAGTAGGGCTACGTAGTTTTTTCATAAAAAAATTTTATTTATTGGTAGTTTTATTCTGATCTGATTATCCAGACAATGTCAAATTTGAGTAATAGAATAACCGTTTGATATATAAAACAAACAAACATTGTTAGAGTCTTTTTTTTTTGTTCAAACATTATTAGAGTCTTTCAGTTGCATATAGAAACGAGGAACATATTACTCAATGCACAAAACATTATAAATAAAAAGTCAAAAACAAAGTTCCATTGGATTCGCTAAAGTAAGAAAAAGAAGAGGAAAGTTAATTGCATGTTGGACATCATTTTGCTTTTAGTTATTTCCAATAATAAATATTTGATGTATAACATGATTATCATGATAAAAAACAGTGACAAAACAATCTACTTGCGTAAGTTAATTGTAGGTCCACATGACATGTATATATTGCATATCGAAGAGCGTACGATTGAGATTCTTAGGATTAGTTAATTATCTATGTTTTCAGTTTTACAATTCTAAAATAAATTAGTTCTAGTTTAACGAAATTGTAGTATGTAAATACTAATCGATCTAGGGGTGGAATCAGGCCCGGCTCTGACGCTGTGCTGGAGGTGCATTTGCACAGGGTCCATTTCATTTTTGACTTTTTTTCAGCATAGATTAGGGTCTGATTTTTTTAAAACAAAAATTGTGTTAAGAAATGTGATCTCGAAAATTTTGTAGTTCAGGGTCCATTTTATGTTTGAGACGGGCCTGGGTGGAATCACGCATATTATGTTGCTACAAGTTGAACGCTTACTAATTTTAAAACAAAATTATATTAATTTCCAGGTTTTCCATAATCAAAGTTTGACAAATTTTAAAACCATATATATTTTGCAAAACCAATATCGAACTCCGCAAATAACTTAGTTGGAACGAATTCTCTGATGATCGTGTTCTTCATCAGACAGAGATCTCTAATAGATTTCAAAAGGAAATTGAAGCATCTTCAACACATATTTGAGTTAATTTTATAATATTATGTCACCGTATGAATGCCAAAATCAATTCGACTTTGTAACTTGTAAGTGACTTTTGGTGTGAGAAGAGATTAGAAGAAGATAGATAGAAACAACCAGCGAAAACGAGTAATGCAGATTCGCCTGGAGATATATGATTAAAAGGGAGACAAGATGGGACATTTCTCCAGCCCTTAACGAAGACTTTTAGTTTACAAGGGTTTACACAATTATTACTTTTGCACAGAAGAAAAGCTTAATCAGATTTGAAACCACCCAATTAGCTTTTGATTGAGTTAGTAAGATTCGCAAATCTGTGAGCCCTCTTTATCATATATATACTTAATGCGATTTGATGTATACAAGTGTGTGCGTGTGATAACGTTATTCACGCAAACGTACTCGTGGAACAAGGAGTCGTCATTTGGTACGTAAATCGTGGGGGACATGTTAACATCTGAGACTTTTTTTTTTGGTCGTTCCTCTTTTTTTCTTTCCATAACAAACCCAACTTTTGTTTTTTTTTCTTTGACTAAAACCCAACTTTTGCTGATCAAAGAAAAAAAAAACCCAACTTTTAGACCTAGTAGTGTTTACATTATGTTGAGAAAAAAAGTAGTGTTTACATTACTTGTCTTCTGATGCTTTTCTCCAAAGCCATCTTACTTATTTTGGATTAAACGGAACATTATTCAAATCTGGATTTCAATATTTTAATATATGGCGTCATCATTATTATTCTTTATATTCAGAAAATGCTAAATATATTATTTTTAAGTCTTATACATTTTATCAGTTAGTAATGATACTTTTGAATTTTTAAAAGTTATTAAAATATTATTAGTTTTAACTTATTAAAATAGTTAATGATTGAAGATAATATATTTTATTAAAATTTTAATATGTTTTCTTAATATGTGAAAAACCCTGAAATGTTTTACTTAAAAGAAATACATTATATAAATTAATTTATTATGACTTGATTAACAAATTTTGTGATAAGGTTATACAAAGGGGTGGGATGGACAAGGTATATGGGATATATTAGTATATCCGGATCTTTCGGAGCTGTAAAATTGCTACTCGGATCCGGATTCAGACCTTCTGGATATCCGGGGTTCGAATATCCCAACTAAAGTCTGAATATCCGTGGATATCCGGATCCGAACATTTAAAAAAAAATTAAAAAAATTAAAAGTTAAATTAAAACTAGCTAATTAACCATTTGTTTAGTCTATTTAACATTATTTTTAAAAAATTGAAAAGTTATTAAAATTTAACAAAAACTAAAATTTTAGTTATTTTATATATAAACTATATATGGTATACATATATAAATATATTATATTTCAAATATATAATAGGTCCGGATCCGGATATTTGGACCTAAAATTTTACTACCCGATCCGCAGAAGCACTATCCGGATCTGGACTCTCCGGATACCTGTTTTCCGGACCGTATCGGAGCGGATACTGGATCAAAAAATTGAATATTAATAAGCTTTTTAAAAAAATTAGTTGGAGTAGTTTTAAATGAATATTTTCTATTTTTTTCTATTTCGAAAAGAACTATGCTGTAAAGTTCAGTTAAAAAACATGCTGTGAAATTGTTATTATTGTGCATTATAGTCATATACTTTGTTTGTGATTGGTAAAAAGAGTAAAATTGATTAAGTAAAAATGTGAATTGAGTGGAAAACAGATGGGTCATGGGATGGTAGGAAGAAAGAGAAAAAGAAAATAAGGGTAAATATATAATATTTTTTTTGTAAATTTTAGAGTAAAAGTCAAGTGTAATTATCTTTTTTTTACAATAAATGGCCGAAATAGTAAAGAACATTTTTACCTGATTGGTAAATTTGTAATTGAATATGAAGTAAGTTCAATTTCAAATAAATATTAAATTTGTAATTGAATCTGGAGTAAGTTTAATTTCAAATAAATATTTACTCTATTAGTCACATGCATTCAAAGTCTTTAATTAATTTGATTGTCACTAGATTTATAATATAATTAAATTAAATACTCATGAATTTTGGTGATGTAATCAGTAAACAGATACGTAAACTCAATTTCAAAATGTAGTTATCTGACTTTGATGAACTTACCGATCGTGTCAATTTTTTCCTATGTAGTCATCATCAAGAGAGCGTTGCTAGATGTAAGAAAAATATTGCAATAGTATTCGATAAAATGCTATATGACTTTGATGAAATTTGAGATCATATCTGATAATGTACCGCTGGCACGTGGGCTCCGCAGAAGTTAGATGGGAGCCGCTTAATTTCCTTTTGGTTTTCACATCTTCGCTTAGGTTCATGTTCCTTTTTCACACAACTCTTCCCGTGAGGGGTCACATCACATCCCATATGTTTGTCTTTTTCTTCTAATTCAATAAACGAAACCAAGATTAAATAGACTAATTCTCAGATGTTTAACCACCAGTGCCAGTCAAATACGGTTGTTCGCAAATGGAATGAAACACCCATGTCACCTAGACACACGTTAGGGTAATCTGAAGACATGGTAAACTATGATACATCGGATTTAAACAGAAGTTCGAAGTCTCAGTGGCTCGTTGGATCTTTCACCTGATGCTCTTATCGAGGGCTATGGAGGGACGGCGGAGTCCGTTTATCAGTCATCTAGAGATTTAGGGTTTCATGCCGAATCTTATGTTAGATATCACCGGCGTAGGAACTTATTGGGAGATGGTAGTTTTTCTAGGTTTGTAATCCTTGCGGTGCAGTCTCCTCACTCCAACAAAGAATAGTTAAAGCGGTGTGTAGTTTCTTGGATTTATGAGACGACGGTAATGAGGCTGGTTCAATAAATATTATTAAAGAAAAAGTAAATTAATATCTTCGCTTGATTTAGTCATGCTTTAGAAGATTAGAAGATATCAAAATACTATTAGAATATAAGTATAATTTGAATCCAATTTAGTTTTAGTTATATGCTCTTTTTGTCATCTAAATTTATATGATCTATTAACACATTAATGCAACTCTAATAAGTAAAAACTTATTTAAAAATAAAGTTTAATTTATTAAAACTAATAAAAAGTTATATCAATCTTTTTATCATAATCAAATAAAACAAGTCAATTTATAAAGCAAAGAAAGATGATAAATTTGGTATAAAAGTATAAAATAAAATTATTTACTATATATAAAAGTTAACTACAAACAAGTAGGTGAAAAAGAAGATAAAAACATGTTAATAACCAATGATAAACTACCATTTGCTGTTGTTTTTTTCCTCTTTCTTGACTTCAATGGGTTGAATAAATTCAACACAATTTTTTTTTTGCATCAGTTGTTCAACTCAGTTTAATCCACCTTATTTTTAACTTTTTATTCAATACTTTATTGCACCAATCTAACAGTTGAAATTATTTTTAATAAGCTTATTGTAAATAGTCAGAGAAAGACTGTAAAACTGTTTTATAAAAAAATATTTTAAAAACAAAGAAAAAGAGAAAAAGTGAAAACTATTTTTCAATTGAGATATTTCAAAAGCTCTCTCAGAAACTCTAGCTCAAACTGTCTTCTCTTTAGGAAGAAAAAGATAAAATTAATTAATTAAAATCTAGAGAAATTATCAAATATACCACTTTCATGATACCACTTTTCATTTTTACACTAACCAACTTTACCACTAAATTTTTAATTGATAAAGTACTTTTATACCCCTAACTAATCAAGCATAAAACTAATATCTTATTTCTCCTACATTTCACGAGTCCGAGTCGAGTCCGTTGCCGCCCAATTACTTCGCCATAGCTGTTCTCATCAACTGCATCGCCATGCTCGTCTGGTGAAAATCCAGCAGTGAAGATCCAGCGAGCGGCTCCGGGAGCTCGAAACGCGTCGGAGCTCAAAACGCATCGGAGCTCGAAACGCTCACAATCCTCACTCGCTGTCAGGTATCGCCGCTGTGACCCCAGCTCGAGTCGTGGTAGCCTGTCTAGAAGCTCTGGAGTCGTTGCTCTACTGAAATCCTCGCTGTGAGTCCGCCATGGAAACTCCGGAACCGTCGTCAAACTCGGATATATCTCTCCTTTGCTCGATCCGCCTTACACTCAGCTCTGTCTTATTCGTCGTACTCAGCTTAGTCATGTTCTGGGTCGAGCTCGTGCTCCACCGTCGTCAGGAGTCGCAGTCTTCTCGTAACGGAGAAAACACGGAGCAATAATGGTGGATTTGAGATGTTTTGCACATCTGGTCCTCCTTCTTTTGAATATTTACGATCTGACCCCTTAACTATTAGATTTGCAGAAAGGTCCACTCGAATCAAACCCTGAATATTTGGTATATTCTTATAAGTGATTTTATAAAGGTTTATAAATCATTTATAGGAATATATATAAACTATTAATAAAGGTTTATATGATTTCTTATTTTTTTATAGATTTTATAACTTCTTTTATATGCATTTATAAATGGTTTATAGACTCTTGCAAACAATTTTACATACCCTTATAATTTTTTTATAATCTTTTATAATGGTGTATAAACTTTATAAATTAGTTTTATAAACTCTTATAAATTATTTACATACCCTTACAAACTCTTATAAATTATTATACAAACACTTATAAATTGTTTTATAAGGTTTTCTAAATGGTTATAGACTATACAACTCTTATATCACCCCTTATAAATTGAATATAATCTTTTATAACATTTTTATAAACCGTTATTAATAGTATGCATACCCCTTATAAATTATTTATAACTTTCATAACTCTCTTATAAACATTTATAAATAGTTTATAGATTTCATAGCTTGTTTTATATGCCTTTATAAATGGTTTATAGACTTTTACAAATAATTTTACATACTCTTATAAATTGTTTTATAATCCTTTATAAGATGCGGCTGTTCGGAGCCGTTTGGAGTCTAATCGAGGAGATGAGGAAGGAGAATCCTCACCTAATCGAGTCGAAGCTGTTTGTTGTTCTCGCGAGGAGATTTTAGGGTTCGAATATGGTGAAGAAAGCTGTCGAGGTGCTCGACGAAATGCCTGAACTGGACGAGTATGTGTTCGCGTGTTTGCTCGATGTCTTGTGTAAGAACGGTTGCATTAAGGATGCTGCAAAGATTTTCGAGGATATGAGGTTACAGTTTTTTCCAACGGATCGTAGGTATTTTTCTTCATTGTTGTATGGTTGGTGTAGAGAAGGGAAGATGATGGAAGCTAAGCATGTTTTGGTTCAGATGAATGAAGTTGGGTTTGAGACTGATATTGTTGATTACACTAACTTATAAACATTTATAAACGGTTTATAGACTTTATAAACTTTTTTATAAGCATTTATAAATGGTTTATATACCCTTACAAATAATTTATAAACATTTATAAATGATTTACAAACTTTATAAACTGTTTTTCATAAACATTACAAAGATGTATTAACTCTTATTAATTATTTATATTCTTGTAAACCCTTATAAATTATGTTTCAAACTCTTATAAATTGTTTCATAAGCCTTTCAAAATGGTTATAGATTCTTACGAATGATTTAGAGATTTTTTAATTGATTCGTAAACCTATGTAGACCTTATAACTTTTTTATTAACTTTACCGTTTTCATAAACATTTATAAATTGCTTATAGACTTTACAATTTTTATAAGTCTTTATAAATTGTTTACAAAATTATCTAGAACCTAATCAGACAATATTCACCCTTTAGTTGCAACATAAACTAGAAGATACAAATTATACAGGGATACTAACTCAGCAAAATAAAAATCAGAGGACAGGTTGGATTATATCCTTTGAAGGAAATTTATTACGGCCACAGAGACGCCATCAAGCTCCTGTGTGGAATAGAGACTTCTCAAAGACTCAAATGACACATACAAGCACCTGCAAAAGCAACAAACTTGTAACTCATTTGCAGTTCTTAAAAAAACTCATCAAATCATAGGAAACAACTGACATATGAAACAAAAATGCAAGAAAGAGCAACAGAAACTGAGTTATTTAACACACTGTTTTCTGCAGCTGAGGTGGAGCTTTCACTTTCGTTGTAGCATACCTTTTAACACTGCTAAAGGGAAGAAACTCTGCAGTCTAAAAAGAAACAAAAAACATTAGAGTGATTGGTTAATAAGACTTAAGAAAAAAGTAAGAGCCAATGATGAATATGGTGATTACCATTGTAGATCGAAGAAAATGTGTGTTGGCAGGGTTGTGGCTCTTATATAAGCTTGAACACACACTTCTTCCATGAGTGTCGGGAACTGAACATGTCAATTACATAACTAAATAACTTAGATTTACAAAGGGTTATAAATTTTCAAAAACTCAATGTTCACTATCAAAACTCTTTCTCTTAGATCCGACTATTAACAGATAACACTTTCTCTTAGATCAAGACAACAAAATCTGAGAGAAATACTTACAAGTTGTGATTCTTGCTGAGGATTCAACATTTTGAGGTTTTGAGTTTCGATCTCGTCTGCTTCGTGAAAGAGGATACACTCGATCTCGTTTCTGTCGTTTGATCTCGTCACCATCACCGCTCGTCGCGGTAGTCGCTCGATCTCGTTTGCTTCTGAGATAGGATACACTCGATCTAGTTCCACTCGCTCGATCTTGTCGCCATCATCGCCTTCATCGATCGATCTCGTCGCCGTCGTCGATCTCATTACATTGCCGACGCCGTCGAAGATTTCTCTTGAGAGACAAAGAGATGAAATTAAGTTAGGATTATAAAAGGGTTATTTTGTAATTTGCTCATTAATGAAAAGTGTATTTGTGAAAATGTCTTTAGAGTGGTGGTAAAACTGAAAAGTGGTACCAAACAAAGTGTAGTTTTGAAATTTCCCCTAAAATCTATTTAAAATAATATTTTGCCTTTTAAAAACCCAATGGGGTGTTTTAATCGATAATGTTATTTTTATGAGGTTGTAAATTTGAGAAAACCTACAGTACTAAAACCAAAAAAAAAAATGATGGAAAGAAAACAAACAGAGATATGAGATATCTAGAATCACATGAAATGAAAGAGAACATACAAATAGGTGGAAAACATATGTTTTTTAGTAAAAAAAAAAGGAAATTTTCCGAAAATGATTTAAACTTGATTTTAAATACAAAAGTATATCCCAAATTCAATGAAATGTAAAAGTAATCTTAAAGACTAATGAAATTACAATAACCTCCTTATAACAAAAAAAACCATGTACTGAGTTTTATAATTATAACCCTCCTTCTGAGAAGACTTACAAAGAAGTCTTCTCAAAAAGACTTATTCGTAAGTATTCTAGTTCGGTAGATCTGTAAAATAATTTTATAATTTTATAAAAAATATTTTGATTGATAAAAAATTGATCTATTAATAAACATTTCTAAATGATGTAAATTTAGTCTTACTAAAATTTAATTATTTTCAAGATAGATGAGTGAAAGTAGATTGAGTCATGATAGTCTTTGGTTTAAGGTTGGTAACATATGCTATAGTATTGTTAGTATGTTTAGGGTTAGATTTTGAAATTTTATCTTTTTTATTAATTTGACATATATGTGTTTAATGATTATCTAATAACTTAATTTAAAAAATTTCTAAGTATCTTTTAAGTTTAAGAATGTGTTTTTTGCTTAATTATTTTATTATACGGTCTGAAAGACTCACATAAGACTTTTTAAAAAATCTTCTGACATATCATGTATAAAGTTTAGTAAAAATTTAGGGTTCCCGCCTAAATGTTTAGAAGAATTTAGGTTTTCCGCCTAAATCGAAGTCTTCGAGAAGTCTTCCATGGGAAGTTTTCTCATGTATTAGTTCTTAAAAGTAATTAAATAATTTTTATAAAATATTTGATGGATAAAAAATTGAAATCATGTAATAATAAACATTTCTAAATGATATAAATTTAGTTTTACTAAACTTGAATTATTTTCAAGATAGATGAGTAAATATATATTGAGTTATAATAGTCTTTGGTTTAGGGTTTGATAACATATGTTATAGTATTGTTAATAATTTTAGGGTTAGATTTTGATTTTTTTTTAATTTCTATATATGTTTAGTGACTATCTAATAACTTGATTTAAACACTTTCTAAGTGTATTATAAGTTTAAGAATGTATTTTTTTGCTTAGTTATTTGATTATATGGTCTGGAAGACTCATACAAGATTTCTTGGGAAATTTTTTGACATATCATGCCTAAATTTTAGTAAAATTTAAGGTTTCCGGCTAAATTTTTAGAATAATTTAGGTTTTCCATCTAAATCAAAGTTTTCCAAAAGTTTTCCATGAGAATAATGCACTAGAAGACATTTATGAAATTCTTTTCGGCGAGTAGTAAATTTTGGTTTAGAAGTCTGAATCAAAAATATTTAACTTAATTAGATTTTTTTGTCTCCCTATATAAAGTAAGTTTACACATTCTCTCTATTCCTCTCAAATGGCTGCAACAAAGAATATAATGTTTCTCACTCTTAAACTCTCTAACCTCTATCTAATTGAATTTTTTTTGTCTCCCTATATAAAGTAAGTTTACACATTCTCTCTATTCCTCTCAAATAGTTGCAACAAAAAATATAATGTTTCTCACTCTTAAACTCTCTAACCTCTATCTAATCCCTTTAAACTTGAAATCACAAAATTTTATATCAATTTTATTTTTCTTATGTCTTCCTCACTAATTTATCTTGTTTTGCAGGTTTTTTATTACATAGTTTTCATCATTCACTACTTTAAAGTTTGATCAATTAATGTTGAAATTTTATTTTTCTTATGTATTTTTCACTAATTTATCTTGTTTTGCAGGTATTTCATTACATGGTTCTCATCTTTTACTACTTTAAAGGTACATCTATAAATTTTAAATATGTATTTTTGTGTGTGTTTATATGTTAGATTTTAATAGTTGTAGTTTAACATAATATGACTGTTTTATTTATTATTTAAACATAGAATATTTTTTTTGAAGTTTTCTTTGTTTTATTGTCATATTTGAATGTTTTTGAATTTGCCGATTTTTTTCCAGATCTGAGTCAGACTTTGGAAGACTTCTCGGAAGACTTACTGGAAGTCTGATAAAGTCTTTTCACATTTTCTGAAATCCTCTGAGATCTTACGAAGTCTTCCAAAGCTAAAGTGAGGACTTCTGAAGTCTTCTCAAATCTTACGAATTCTTTCGATTTTTTCTTCACTAAATGGAGTTCAAGCTTATTTATGTCAATGAATGGTCTCAAGATCCAATTGTAATATTTTTTATGGTCTGTTTTACGATAGCTATGTATATTCTTTTAGTTGTAAATTCTTCTGTAAACTCGAAAAGATGTTAATGAAAATAATTTGGTAAAAATATGTGGATGTTTACAATATCATTGAAGTAATTGATACTACATATAAAAATACATAGCACAAATTTACCAAAACTAAGGGAGAAGACTTCTCAAAAGACTTTGTAGAACTCACAAAAGATCAAACAATACATAAGTCTCAATAGAATAATTTTCGGAAGACTTTACTAAAAGGCTTATGTGAATTATTCCTTTAATATTATCAATAACAGAAAACTTCTTAAGAAAATTCTTTAAAAATTAATGAGAGAACAAGTTAAGTCTTCTCGGAAGACTTCTCAAAAAAACTTCTTCTTAAGTCTTCTCCGCAAATTAAGCGGAAAACTAAAGTATAAGAGAGAAATTTAAGCGGGAAACTTAAATTTTAAGTGAAAGATGAAATTTTTAATTTCATGAAAATTAAAAAGTATATCTTATGATCTAAGAAAACACGTTAAACCACATGACTTGATATTCTTGAAGTTACTTAACACTTGGAATCATAATATTGACTAATAAACATGAATTGACAAGAAAATATTCAAAATTCATATTAAGTTTAGAGAAAATTGAAGTTTAATAAAGATTGATGTAGAGAACTTCTTCAGAAGTTTTCTTAGGAAGTCTTTCATTTACATCATTTTTGCAATTGCAATTTACGAAGGAAGACTTTTTAAGAAGTCTACTCTACAGAAGACATTTTGAGAAGTCTTCCTTTGTAATATTGACTTATTTTTGAATTTGAAAAATTCTCGAAAATGCCTGAGAAGACTTCTCGAGCAGTTTTCTTGGATAAACATGTTAATTTTGTAATTGACAAAATTTTGTCAGAAACTTGACGTTTTATAGAAGACATCTCGGGAAGTCTTCTCGAGGAAGACTTCTATATGTCTGAAGAAAGTATTTCCGAAGTCTTCCTTGCAATTGACTATATTTGACTTTTCCAGACAAGACTTTTTTAGATATCTTTTGCTAAAGAACTTTTAAAGAAATCTTCTCTCGTAATCGAAGGTTTGACCAAATCCAAGAATGAAATTTGAGAAGACTTCTAAAGAAGTCTTCTTCCAGAAGAGAAATCTTCACATTAATATTAAATGTTTTACTATTATTTTTCAATTGCAAAAGTAGCTCACATAGATTTCTTTCAACAGTGAGAAAACTTCTCAAAGTTTTCTATAAAAATTCAAATTTCTGACAAACTTTGGTCACGATGGAGAACACATCTAGCGAAGTCTTCTGAAAGTCTTTTCGAAGTCTTATGAAAATTTTCGCGAACAGATCTGAAAAAGAAAAACGATTTCATACCTTGAATCTGTGAGATGACTTCCTTTGCCTCTCCAAACACCCATAACTTCACTAAGAAACTACCAACTTGTTAATGAACAAGAATCATGAGCTTTAATATCTCTATGAACCTCATAAAGTTTGAAATCAAAATCTTGATTTTTTGGATGAATTTAAAGAGAAAGTTAAAGAGATATGATTTGCGTCCATAAGTAATGAGATATGAAGAGTAAAATTCGAAACTTTTGTGCATTGAGAGTTCAAATTGGTTGTTCATGATGGTAGGCAGGTTGGATCTAAGATGAAAATCAATTGGTGGCACAAACAATATTTTTCATTATACATATTTTTTTATTGTGGGAACATGTACAAAATCAAGTTAATTATTGAAGAAATTAAAAAAGTAGACGGGTGCACGTGACCCCATAACTTTTATGTATATCCGCTCCTGGTGGTAGGTGTATTGATGACAATGACAAGATTGTAAATATTTGGTGAAAATGCGAATGAAAAGATAAAATATGTATTTTGAAAATAAAATAGTGGTGAATAAGATAAAAGAAAAAAATTAAAATATATAAGTTATTTTTGTGTTTGATTTAAAATTTTAGGCATATTAAAAAAGCTCTAACGCCTGATTTTACACGAAGGAATGAGTAGAAAAAATAACACACAAAAAGTTTAAGCCTAAACTCGAAACTTCCTAAAACTATGCCGTTTCGTGGAAGCATTGTAGCTTAGTGGTTAAGTTTTAAAGGTTTCCACACCCATGTCTGGGGTTCGAATCATAGACTATGCAATTTTTTGGAGATTACAGGAAATTCAGGTTTTAAATCCTGGAGAGAAAAATTTATTAATGCAGACCACAGAAAAAGATGTACAAGAGATCTTCAACATGATGCAAGTAAATCTAGTCTGGAGTGGATTTTCGTAGGACGACTCAGATGATACAGTTAGGCGTAGATCTCATAAGGCAGGTAATATTATTGGTTGTCGAATCGTCTATGTAATATTTTTCATAGTTGCATTGTAATAATAAATCAGCGTTAAAAAAAATTCGAAACTTCTAAAAACTGAAAAGAAAAAAGGAGAAATTGGTTTTGTAGGGAGAAAGTAGGGAGAAATAGGAAGAAAAAAAAAAGTGAGAGAATGTTATTTTGGCTAGTGAATGAATTTTGGTTTTTTGGGTGTTATACCATCCAATTTCCTAGAGAATAACTAGACAAAATAAAAGGCAATTGGGTCCCATTATCCATGTCGTCTCGGTCCGTGTTCCTCAAACTCCCACTTTCACTATTCTTTTAACTTCTAGGGATGTCCGATTACGAAGTTAAAAAAAAAAAAAAAAAATCATATATTTGACACACATGACACACCACACTCGCAGTCTTGCACAGTGTCTCCCATGTTACTGTACAAAGTTCACATCTCAGTTTCTTCCACGTTTCTTATATATATGCCTTCAACTCATCCACCTCCTCTTATTAAAAACCCATCTCTCTATCAATTTCTCATTCTCTCTCTCTCTAAAACATAATAATTCTACATATATAATAATGGAGGAAATTGATTTTGGCTCAAAGACATCAACTTCTTGTCTAAAGCTCTTTGGATTCAGCGTCAACGGAGAAGAAGATTTCTCCGATCAGTCGGTAAAAACTAACCAATCATCTGTATCGGAGACTAGTGAGTTTCCGGCGGGAGGAAGTGGTGGTGGTGTACGAAGCCGAGGAGGAGGAGGAGGAGAACGTAAGTATGAGTGTCAATACTGTTGTCGGGAGTTCGGTAACTCTCAAGCTTTGGGCGGTCACCAAAACGCTCACAAGAAGGAGCGTCAGCAACTCAAACGCGCTCAGCTTCAAGCTACACGAAACGCTGCCGCTAATTATTCTAACGCTGGATCAGCGTCTCCGTTCCTAAGGAATCCTATAGTCTCCGCCTTCGCTCCTCAACCTCATCACCTATCTTCAGCCGTGTCTCCGCCGGGGGGAGGAGGTCCTTGGATGTATCTTCCACGTGTATCACCGTCTCAGCTTCACGTGCCACATGGGTTCTCTTATGATTCAGGATTCAGGTTTAGTGGGTCTCAGATGAGACACGCTCAGACCCATGGGCCGAGACCATCAGTGAATGGATTTTCAAGAGAAGTAGGACCAACTTTTGATGATGGATTAGGGTTGGATTTGCATCTGAGTCTTGCACCAGCTGGTCATTAAAGTTTAATCATGCCCCCTGCAAGTATGGCAGGAGGTTAGATCGTGTATAATTTTCTACATTTTAGTTGATTTTATTAAATATTTAGTGATTTTAAATTCCAGTAATTGTTTGTCTAGCAAAATTATTTAGCCTTTAATCATGTTTCACACTCAAGAAAGTACTCCTCGGTCCTCAGAATGCTTTAACCAATTTGATGAACGAAGTTCAAGAAGATACAACTTTTTGTTAAGATTTCAGAATTGCTCTGGGTCCGAATCTGTCGGTCTAGACCTAGTAAATTAACAAAATAATATAAATAAATAATAAGCAGACGTGACAAGCAAATAATAGAAATAAAACTGCAGATACTCTCCGATCTAACTGAGTTAAAAGATTTAGGATAACTCTTAATTACATTTGTGTTGAAATAATATCAAAATTTGTATTGAAATAACATCAAAGTTTATATTTGTTGTTTTGGTTTCATTTCTATATTCAACCACATCAACAGATTTGTAAAACAAATATTCTATATTAATTTTTTTAGAACTTTAGCTATATGTAAAGACTTATTATTATTTATTATATTTAGATTCATGTATATTTTAAAAAATATTACAATTTTGTTTTCGTGTTTATATATTTTATAAAAATATTTTATTTTAACTAATTTATATATATTATTAATTTTAGTAAATTTATATTTTTTGTCAACAGTCAATTTATATATTTACTTTAGTTACAAAATTAAATTAATGAATGGTATTAATTTAATTATATAATTAAATGAAACATAATAAAATATATTTTTAGCATGTGAAGGATAGTGTTTGGTGTAATATTATTCGAAAAAACAGTTTTAATGGAATGGTGTGATTTTCGGACTTCCATCGGAAATGAATCATACGAAATTTCATGTTTTAGAATTCAAGTGAAGTTGGCCTAAAAATCATTTGTTTAAACAAACATTATTCTAAAAAGGTAGTGATTTTGAATTTATGATATATAACGCTTGGGATAAAATAACTATAGAGAAAACATATATTGAATAAAATATGAAATTATAGTATAATTATAAATATCTCGGAAAATTGAATTTTTTATTGCTACTAAACTTCAGCAGATGGTTAAAAGTGATTTTATAGAATGTTTGAACTTACAAAACTATATAATTAACTCATGGTTTCAGATCCATTGGATCGTAATCCTAATAAAACCTTGTGTTAACCATTTTATAGTGGCCACTAGAATACCGGAGATGGTGGGTATGATAAATTCAGAAAATAAAAATTTTACAAGTTATGCAGAAAAACTTATCTTAAATTAGTCAAAAAGGGCCACACTCGACCTTTTGTTGGGCGTTTGATATTTGATACGGCTCCAAAGTTCTGAAGTCTATGCACAAGCTATTTTATTCTGTATTAATCCTAAACAAACATATCATTATCAGTCAATTTATAATTGGTGTCTTTACTTTTGGAGTTGTCGCATTTTGGTTCTCATTTAGGGAATGTTATAAATATTTATATGTCAAACTTTGTCAAGACTCTTTGAACCAAAATGAAAGTAAGAGCTCATAAATTCTAGAATATGGCAGATTCTGTCCATGTTAGTCGATTACCGTACTAATCTAACACAATCAATCTAACACAATTTGGTTACATGTATGGGGATTGTAGGACCAGTGAATCTTTTGTTCAATTATGGGCATTAGATATGATTTAACTCCAACTTATCAAAGTCAAATTCTCTTTATTCTTAAGTTTGATTATTATTTCTCGTTGAGAGCATTTGCTACCAACGGCTATAAAAGAGATAAAAATTCATAATATATATAGATATTTTCGAATATTATTAGTTGTAAATTATATAGGCTTTTAAAAAAATCTTTTCAGAAATACATCGGAGAATTCTCTTTTAAATATAAGGTGGATGGAAGAATTAAACTTGTATGGTATGTACAAGCTTGTACTTGATGGTCTAGTGGCAAACGAATTTTGGATTGCTAAGCAATCTGTGGTCGAAAACATTCTATTACATTACATGTGATAGTGCGGATATGTGTCGATTGTTTATGATCTATTTGAATATCCAGAAAAAGTTTATTTGTAGACTGTATCTTCCTTTACGGATTAGTCTGGTCCTTCAATAAAACATATATGAATGTATGAGTGTGCATGCATAAAACATACACATGCCGGAAGATGCCAATTTCTTAGTTGGTTGTATGACTAGAGGTGATGATAATCATAGTATGTTTGTGCGGCTTAAATAGTACAGAGTTCCCTTATGTCATAATTTGAAGGATACAAAACACACACACTTTGTATAGTGGAGGAATCTTACCCCTAAGCTGATATTTGTAAACAATATATACACATAGATATATTCATATGAAAAAACTCAATAAGGCGAACCCGGGTTCAAACCCTACCGGTCACACGGATATAAGCTATTGCTTTCGGCCCATTTAAATGTTTAGGAGAGAGTTTATCCGTGGCTGTACTTCCACCCGGGGACTAGGTTTGTGTCATCATTGATCCGGGTTTAACCTTTTTCTTTTTCAAAAAAAAAAATATAGATGTGTATTATTACCAAAAGAAGTTGAACATTTTTTTATTGTGAAATGCATGGCGTAGCATTTAGAAAATAATTCATGTCACAAGTTAGGGAGGAATCCCCGGATACCGGAATTTGAGATAATAAATGATTAATTATAATCAACCATATGATATATTAATATGTAGGAAGGTAGGCCAGCGCATTTCAAGTTTAAACATGAAATGGAATCCTACTCACGATGGCCCAATAATTTATATACAAGACACAAAGTATCTTTGTTTTAGGAAGTTTAATAATGCAAGAGGCACAAATATATTCTATAGATGCTATGGTGAACTGGGGCAGCTGAGCAACCAGTACGAACTTTATTAATGAATAAAGTCTCACATCGGTAATTGGAGAAATAATTAAGTAATATATAAAAGATTAGGACCAATCCACTAATTGTCAATCTAATATATTAAAATTGAAGTACAAATAGTACTTAACTCTTAGGGGGTGTATTCAACTAAGAGTTTTAAGTGATTTGTATTAAAATGACAAATTCACTGTTATTCAAACATGGATTTTAAAAAACACTTTAAAATCCAGTGTTATTGAACTTGACATTTTATAAAACACTCTGAAATCCACTGTTATTGAACAAAATTTAAGTTGGAGATTTTAGAGTATTTTAAGTGTTTCTAGAGTGTTTGAGGGAAGTTACTTAGTTATAAAACTAAAAATCCAAATCCCAATATTTTAGATGAGATTTTAGAGTGTTTTAACAAAAATCACATCAAATTCCCTAATTCTCCTATAATCATCTCAAAACTCATTAAAAATCAAATCACTTCAAATTTAAGATTCAATACACCCCCCTTAGAGTTGCACAAAAATTACAAAGGCATGCTACTCCTTTTAATTAAAGATTATCCAATTAAATATAACACATACCCAAATAATATTTATTATCTTGCCATACAAATCCAAAACGTGATTCTCTAACATATATTTCGCTTTAATTAACCACATTGCCATATAAATCAAAAACGTATTTATTAACTTGCCATATATTTTGATATTATTTAAACTATATTGCCATGTTAATCTAAAACATGATTAATAATTCTCATCAAAATAAACTATTTTGCCATTATTATTATCCAAATATATTGATCACGTAGATCCTATGTGTGATTACTCACAATAATTAAATTGAAAAATATTATAATTTTGTATATGAGTAACATAAATTTGACATAAACGAAAAGTTTCGAATAAAATTTTGTATTACTAGCTGTTTTATACGAAATAATAAACATTTCATACAAATATTAATATATAAAATCAATATGACTCCTTTTAATATTTAATAAATATTGAACATATACTTTTGTCAAAAAATAAGTTGTCCATTTATAGTATAGATATAATTACTAATTTTAACATTTAAAATAGAGAAATTTTCTATATTAATTTAGATTTATATATTAAAAACCACTGGATAGAAGAATTTTTTACCTCTTTTAAACAATATTCTCTGAAACGTCTTTTAATAAGTTTTTTTTCTTTGAAGACATTTTGGTGATAAAAACTTAAAAAATGATATTGAGAGAATTACCATTTTAAATATTAGGGTTTGAAAACAATATAAAATTAGTAGAAACAAAAACAATAATAAATATTTGAATGTATTGGTAATCATTTGTTTGTGATATAAATACATTCAATACGATAATAATCAAACAATAATCTAATATCGTTTGACCACAGTTAATAAAATCCAGTAATTACCAATGGTTTATAAGATAACAACGATTTTTATAAATTAAAATAAATAGCCTTGTCAGCGTGTATGTCAAACTTTAGACATGTATTTATTAAAAAATCAAAAAATCAGATATGAACTTTATATATATATATATATATATATATTTAAATCAAAATATTTGGAATATAATTTAATAAAACTTAAAAGTATATCTAAGTCTCTAATATTACATTTTTGCTGTTTAATATATCAAAATAATTGAATTAAAGTCTACAGAACGTAAAAACAAAATTTCTAATAATTTGGAAGTTAAGCAAATTGAACATGATACAAAAATATCAAAAGAAAATAACATATTAATCTACAACATGAACACAAGAATCAAGTTGACGACATTATCAAAAATTAGAATATATAAGAACCAAGAATAAATACCCGTGCGGGCGCACGGGTCAAGTTCTAGTTGGTTTTAAGTTGGAAGCCCATAACAACCCGAATCTAATATGGTTTCAGAGCGGTCGATCCTTGTGGATCAAAGTGAAATTAAAAAAAAGAACCACCTGATGTTGGACCATTCCGTGGATGGTATTCCCACAGTTGTCCACGCATGTCCATGAAGGGGAATGTTAATGAATAAAGTCTCACATCGGTAATTGGAGAAATAATTAAGTAATATATAAAAGGTTAGGACCAATCCACTAATTGTCAATTGGTTTTAAGTTGAAACCCATAATAACCTGAATGTAATAAACTTAAACAAAGGTTTAGAAATAGAAAGTACTTTTGAACATTGATTAGTTAGAGAAATAGAGGATTGGATGGAACGATTTTAAGCTTGGTATCAGAACAATCCACGTAGACACTTTTCTACCACTTGGAGAAATTGGCTTTTCATAGTTGCTAAGGAGCTTCTCTGACTATAAAACAACCATGTCGTATGGGCTCTTTGTTATTGTTTTGTCAATACTGCGATTATCAAAAGCTTATGTTTAGCTTTCTAGATGCCACTTGGTCCACTCAGCTTTGACTGAGTCATATGCGTCTAAGTAATTTGAGGTGCAATGAATACAAAACTCAAATTACTATTGGTCAATGACTACACACAAAAATTGAATCCACTTGCTTTGTGTGGTCTGGTAACTACATGCATGTGCGTATCTGTAAAAGGTACCCTTTTGGAGGGGAACTTTTTCAAGAGTCCCAAAACGTGCTCTTTTGCTTCATCATGTGTCCTCTTTAAGGAATCATCAAAGTACCCATCACACAATCAATCATGCAATGTATCTACCCTAATCTAAATTTAAAAAAAAAAAAGAAAAGTTATAACTCGTTGTCAAAGTTATAACTCTTGAGGGTGCGTCTTAATTTTTGCTTTTGCTTTACCACTCTGACAACTACGCATTATACGTTGCATATACTCTCATCTTCGTACATTATCAAATCTCAACATTGTTTCTTTATTTAAGGGTTTATTTGCTGAATAACCTAAAACATGAATGAAATTAAGTGCAGAACACTGATTTTGACATAATTCATTATCTAACATTTGTGACATAATCTATCCGGTTTTATCATTCTTCTTTATAGGTAACAAGTCAATAAGAGAAAATAAGCAAGGTGACAGATAAAACAAAAGACAAAAAATATTTGTAAAATATTGCACATAAAAAAAAAAAGCATCCACGTAAATATTTACTAACCACACATATATATGTATTGGTTATTCTATTCTTTATTGTCGAAATAGTATAGGATTATAATCCCACATACAACCCAAAAATACTAAACATACCCTAGATCTTAATTACTAAACCCTAAATCCAAGTATAAACCATAGACCCAAATAGAATGGAACAAACTAAACCCAAATCTCAATTCCACCATCCAAATACTAAACCCAAAACCTTAATCACTAAACCATAAACTCAAGTATAAACCCTAAACTCAAATAGAATGGAACAAACTAAACCCAAATCTCAACCTCCACCTTCCAAATACTAAACCCTAAACCCAAGTATAAATCATAAACCCAAATAGAATGGAACAAACTAAACCCAAATCTCATCCCCCACCCAAATAGAATGGAACAAACTAAACTCAAATCTCATCCCCCACCTTCCAAATACTAAACCTTAAATCTTAATCACTAAACCCTAAACCCAAGTATAAATCCTAAACCCAAATAGAATTGAATAAACTAAACTCAAATCTCAACCCCACCTTCCAAAAACTAAACTCTAAATCTTAATCACTAAATTTGATAATCACTAAACCCAACTTTTAAATGCCAACCCATAAATGGTTATCACTAAACCCAAACCCAAATGTAACAGTAAACCCTAACCCGAAAATGTCAATCCACATCCGAGATATAAACAATTTCCACCATTTTCAAATAATGATATTCACCAGGTTCATAATACTATACTATATGGTGGATATAGTATAGCACTTTTAGAGTGTAGAGGGAACTAAACCTTAGTTCTTGTTCAATAATTCATGGGAGTTTAGTAGCAAGGTTATATGTATGTGATGTACTACTATATTATTGAATATAATATACTGACATTACGGTATAAATGAGGTCATATCACTAATACAAGTAACAGAGTAACGAGAATGAGTTAGTGAAACTCAACCCATATGACAAAAATATACCCTAACCCGGAAATGTAAAACCCACATCCGAGATATAAACAGTTTCCCCCTTTTCAAATATTGACAGTCACCACATTATTACAATTTTAAGAAATAGTATAGAAATATGTCTCAAATAGTATGGTAACCTTACATAAATAGCTTCACTAAAGAATAATGGAACAACAATAGTTTGATGATAACACTAAACCCTAACCCGGAAATGTCAATCCACATCCGAGATATAAATAGTTTCCCCTGTTTTCAAATAATGACATTCACCAGGTTCATAATACTATATCTACATGATGGATATAATATAGTAATTTTAGTTCACCGAATATAGTATAGACGGCGAGTTCATCTTCTTCAATTCTTCTTTTTCAAACGTGCTGATACATCTTCACTTCGTTCACCGTCGTTATTTTTCACCACCATATAAAGATCATCTTTATCTCTTCTTTTTTTTTTCCGGCACAACGACGCCTCTACCGGTCCGCCGTTGTTATTTTTCACCATTGGATCATAAATAGAGTATAAAAACAGAAACAAAAACATAATATAAAAACAGAAACAATGTATGAAAACAAAAACAAAAACAACAACATAGTATAAAATCGTGATGTCACCTCATTCTCTACGGTGCCATCTTCTCTTCCAAACTCAATTTTGTAAGTCCATAATTTTTGTTTCTTCCTTGCTTTGAGATGTGGTGGTGTGCTTGATCAAAAAAGAAAAAAAATAGATGTGGTGGTGTATTTTTGTACGTATGAAAAAAATAGAGATATGGTAAAAGAGGAAGAAGAAGAAGAGAAGATATGTGAAGCAATGGTAACCACAAGTTACTTTTTATTATTATTATAATTAATCTTTTTTTTTCTTGCAGGTTTCACATGTTGCATGTGAGGGTAATATGGCACTATTATGTATAAGAAGCAAGTTATATAGGTGAGATTTTTTTTTTAGATAGTGAGTGAATTATCTTTTATTTGATGGTTATACAGCCCAATTCCCCTTTATTTAATAATGTATCATGCATCTATATGTCCATCTCCATTGACCACTGAGCACTAAGTAAAAGACAACAATGGTTTCTACTTTTCTCAAACCTGAGCAGTAATCTAGACTTTTAACAGCAATAACAAAATCTCGAATAACATGTGCAAAATATAATACATACACATGTGAAAGAAAGTAAAGCATTTGGGGTAGTATTCATCACACTTGAGGTGCGATCCGATTGTATCCAAGTGCTGTGAATCTAGTTTAAGTGTTAGATCACATAAGGAAAAAAACATAAATCATATTCTAATTTACTTTTATCATGCATTTTTAAAAATTTATCAAAAAAACAATTAGAACTTTCAAAGAGAGTGATTCCTCGACTCTTTGAATACTGAACCTATACCATATATGCGTATATGTTATGGTTGTTTACATGGTATTGTAAATTTGATATTTTGAAACAAATTTCCATATCTATTGTGTATACAAATTGTATGCATTTTTATGAGAAAAAGATAAAAATAGCACCAACCCAACTTTTTGTCACAAAATAGCATCACAAGGAGGAAAATGACCAAAATAAGTTTTATTGAAGGGTAAATATGCATTTATAACATTTGGGTTAACTAAAGGGTTTATAGTTAAGGAATGGAGTTTTAGTAATGTATTCAAATATTTAAAAATAAAAAATAAATATTAAAATTTTCAAAACAAAAGGTGCTATTTTGGTCATTTTATTTTTTGAGTGCTATTTTGTGACAAAAACTTAAAAAGTGCTATTTTAGAAATTGCCTCATTTTTTGATGCAAATTATTTGCATCGCCACTTTCAGAGTCATTTATTTAAGTGATGCAAAATTCTTTTACATCATTTATAAGTAATGCAAAAATTTAAAATAAATGATGCTAAACAATGTTTTTTTTGTAGTGATGTATTAATTAATTAGATATAAGTACACATCGACTTAATCAAAATCAACCCCGCGAATGTGGAGACAAGGTAATGTCAAAGTACAATGGAGGTTTTCGTAGGTTAGGGACAAGCGCTAAGAAACATGATAGGGCTTGCGTGGAAAGTGATAGGACATGAGTAAGAACAATCCGTAGGGTTGGGCTTTCCTTGACGTGAAATATAGACAGAGAAGAAAGATGATGTTGTGTTTGTGTCGAAGTCTCGTTGGTTCTCAGTGAGTCTATAACTTTGTATGCCCAAAGAAAGTTATTTTCTTTATAAACCTTTTGCAATTATGATGTCGAAGGAGGAATTCAATAGAAAGAGTTACATTGTAGAGCAGTTTCAAGATTATTATTACACTATAAGGCAGTTGTTGCTACTAAGGTAGTTTTATTTAACCAAATTTATTTCTTTGTTACAAACTAACTAAACTAGTCTAGATTTTCGTGATTTAACCTAAATTTTAACTAGAAAATTATTTTATTAATAAATAAAGTAAAGTGGGGTCACATCTCTCTCTCTTCTTTGTCTCATTCTTCTTAATTTTTCTACCGTTTTGTGAAATGAATTCGGTTTCTTCAAATTTTTTTTTTCTCAAAAAAACTTTGTTTACTTATTATCTTTATCATTATGTCTATCTTTTGAGATATGTCAAGCTATATTTCTCATGGTGGTGCAAAGATGATGTACATAACAATATTAATGGCAGAGATCGACTGAAGCTTCAACCATGGTATCTTTGTGCTCCTACGTGCTCTAAAACTCACACAATAAGTTTGAGAGCAACAATTGCTAATTTGAATATTTTTGCATATTTGGTCCCTAAACTTATTTGTTATTTTTAAGATTAAAGATGTGAATTAAGATTGGAAGCTATCACATCTGGATAAAAATACATAAAAACAAGTTGAGAATGCAAAGAATCGTAGAAAATAGGAGAGAAAGGCGAAGATTAGGATTTTTGGTCGACCATGGCTAAGGAAGAAGATGAGGTTTTTTCCGTAATTTTGCAACATTAGTGAAAAAGTCGTGTGTACATTAATTTTAGACTGTACATGTGTACACCTAATTTTATATTATATGTCAAACCGAATATGGTGTACATGAAAATAGGTGTACACATGGGTTGTGCATTTTGTAAAATCTTTGTAATATAAAACCATAATTTTGATGTGCAATAAACATGTTTTGAACATATGTGTACATAAATAATATATAACTAGATCTTGACATGTGCGACCACACAGTTATTTATTTTATGTTTTTAGTTTTCTGTTTGTATTAAATGATATATTTGTAATATTTGATCATAAATTTAGATCGAAAATAATTTTTGCAGTTATAAAAAAATTAAAATTAAAATTTTAATAAAATATTCTTATATAAATTCAATTATCATAATTAAAATAGTATAGGTGTGGATCATAATGCTTTCAAATTCCAAATATTTGGAATTTCTATTAATATAAATTTGTTAAGAAAATAATCTCACTCGATTTTAAATTTTAAATTTTAATTTTTGTGTGTACTAAATGTTATATTTGTAAATGTAATCATATTAAATTAAGTAATTTAATAATTTTGCGTTTAACATAAAATGTATCACTGACACTGGAGATCATCTAAACAAATCTAACGTCTATGATTAGATGTATGTGTAAGAAATATATATATAAATAAATTTGAATAATGTATGCCAAAAAACTTAAAATTAACATAAAAAATTGGTTTGGTTCGAATATTAAAAGATAGTGATGGCACAATAATTTTCCTACCATATGCGATTTTTATTATCATTAAGTGTGGTAAATTTAGAATTAGGAAATGTATTTATTAAACTGAAAAGACAGCAATTAATAAAACTATAAATAATTTTGAAATTGATTTAATAGAGAAGGAAACTTAAATGTAATATTTGGACAACACATTAACTCAACTGAAAAAAATAAACATTAAAATAGGTAACTTAATTTATATTAGGACCTCACATTAATTCAACTGAAAAGGACAAACATTAAAATAGGCAACTTAATTTATATTAGTACATCATATTAACTCAACTGAAAAAGATAAGCATTAAAATAGATAAGCTATTTAATTTTCAGTGGCATAGTAGTGTAAATAACTTTGAAAACTTAGGGACAATTTATATGGGTACCTCTCTTTTAATAATATAGATATTGTACATAACCACGATTGTACAAGTGTACATAACCACAAATGTACACATGTGTACACGACCACAATTGTCTACCTTACATAATGTATCCATCAGTGTTACATGTGTACACCATCAAAATGTGTACAACCAAATGATGTTCATGTGTACAACCAAATGATGTACAACCAAATAATATTCATGTGTACATACAAATTTTACTATAATGTACAATGATTCACTTGAATAATTGTGTCCACGTGTACACCGATGCATATACACTCACATGTAACACATGTTTGAAATACATGTCATTGTACATGAAAAGTTTTTATATATGTATGTTCCATTCACCAGTGTACATGTGAGTCATTGCACATGTGAGGCAACACATACAAATATGGATAATATACTAACATACACCAGTGTACATGTGAGTTATTGTACATGTGGACAACAAGATTTTGTGTGTACATTCAGATGCTATTTAAATGTAAATTAAAACTTACAAATGTATGTTATATATTTCTAAGTGGAGTGACTAAAACATTGAAATATCTTTACTTACCTGATTTATGGGAACATGTTAAAAGTCAGTATGTTTTGTGATACATGTTAGATGTCCAATATGTAGACATATGTTTGAGATACATGTTACATATCCAATATGTTGTAAAATTGTGTGCCTTCGTTAGTGTACGTGTGTACATTAAAAGTTGATGACATACATGTGTCCAACAAATATGGTAGTGTACATGTGTACAACACTGGAAACTTGTATATATAGTGGTAGATTTTGATTTTTTAGCATTGTATACATATACCATCATGTACCAATGTACACGAAATATGTAAACATATATGTTCGTGTAATTATGAAAGGTATGATCTACACAATTCAAAAATATGAAATCAATTTAAAAGAGTATATTTGCAAATCAAAAATCTATAGATCAGAAATGAATATATTAAAATTTCTAGGGACCAAATGTGCAATAAATATAAAATTGGCCTTTGTTTCCTATCAAGCTTTTGTAACAATGGTGACGAGAAAGAGGCAGCGACGAGACATACGAGATGGAGGTAGAGGTTCCAGTCGACGGAGGCGGAGATAGAGGTGGCTACAGGAAGCGGAGGCACTAATGTTGAATTGAAGAAATTTTTCTATGGAGGCTTCAAATTCTTTTGCCTTTTCTTTGTATTTATTTTTTTGGATCTGTAGTTATGCAGAAAAAAAAACTCAATCAATGATATATAAAATAAAAGAGAAAATAAAATTATGATGTTGAAAAATAATAAACTGCAGAAATTATTTGGGTTACATGGAAAAAAAAAAAGAAGAAGTCGAACATAATTCTCAAAATGAAGAAGGAGAGAGGAAAGAAAATGCAAGTGGTTAGATGTGGGACCATCTTGGTCACTTAGTTAGCAATTGTTTGGTTTTAGTTACAAAAAAGTACTTCAATAGCTTAAATTGTCTTTTCTTGTAATAAAAACAACAAAACTGTTCAAGGTTAAGCTTTTCCATTTCAAGTATAGGATAAGAATAAAAGTACTAGATCTTGTCAGGTTAAGCTTTTCCATTTCTGTTCAAGGTTCTCGTCTGTTTGTAAAATTTGATTGTGAGATGAGATTTTTTTTTGTTCTTTGATAACTAGGGCGGCCGAACTTTTATCACTGGACTATTCCCTCTATTACCCGACTAATCCCATGTAGAGTAATACACTCACCGACACCATTTAGACTCGTCAAATGAGAGTGAAAGAGATCATCGACCAAACAGAAAAGAACCGTGTCCCTAGAGTCCTAGACCTTTACTAAACCACACCCACCATTTTCTAAACAGATGAGGCATTTACATGTACTATGTACTTTTTTTTCACACTGAAACTTTTCATTGATGAAACTACACATTATACAAGGGAAATATCAAACTAAAGCCAGCAGTAAACAACAACATACTCTGGAAACAAAAGCCAGCAGATTTGACCAAAATCTCCAAAGACTAGAACAAAACATATGAACAGAAGTTAAAAGTAAAATCTAATCATAGTAACTAGATCAAATAAACAAAACACCTAAGCAAACGGATGCACCGGAGGAGAACCGAAGAGATAAGCGCCACACCACAGAGCGAACTTTATTAGGGGTGTACTGCTTCGCAAGATATTGCTCCGACGACAGTCTGACGAGCCACAAGAAACCACAGACCACGAACCCTGGAGGATGATGAAGACCAAGCTTTTTAACAATCAAACCTCCACGCTAGGTGCAAAGAGACAGAGCTCCAAATCCTTGAAAACGAGCCGGATAAACCAATTCCGGAATAGGACAATGAACACTACTCCGGAACTTACCCGTCGCAAGAGCCTACAAGGATAAGCACATCTTTTCTCCAACGGTGAATCCGCCGCAAGAAGCAAACAACAAGCACATGCAAATCAAACTGACTAAAGAAGCTGAGACAGAACCAGAAAAAGGAGACACCATCAAAGCGTATGAACACTTTTAAAAAAGTCACCAAAGGCAAAGCTCATCTCTGAAATCCAGACATGCAAATCTAGATCTAGAACTATAATCAGAAAACTTAAAACTTAAACGATGCAAGCTAAATTAAAGAAAGGAAACGAACCCGACCGACGGTGGCTCAAAGAGCCAAAACCGTCGGCCGGAAAATTGATCGGAAATGAGATGACGCTAGAGAGAAGTTGGAGGAATTTCTAGAGAGAAATTTGTTATCCGCTTTAAAGGTTGCATGTACTATGTACTTCAAATCAACGGAAATGAGCTCTAACTCATGCGTTCTATTAATTTGCTAGACGATATTTTTTTTTGTTTTGGTAAACCATAATATTCGTTCCCTGGACCACCCCAAATCAATCTAGGCCTAGAACAAGCTGAATCGATAATATTGTGGGTATCAAATTTCCGTCCACATGGCCGGCTGATAAGAGTACCCGAGGCCCAAGAATGCGTCCCTAACGGATTCAATTATATATAATACTTTAATAGATTAAGTTAAGTTTAATAGACTAAGTTGTAAAAGGCCCCAAAATATTTTTATATATGTAGTTTTTTTCATCACAAAACTCATAAAATATTACTAATAATTTTTTAAGAAAACCAAATTATCAATCTTTTTCAAAAATATAAAAATTTAAAAGTTTAATTTTTACCCTAACGTTCATAAAAATGCAGAGCCGGCCTTGTCCGTAACAAGTCACAGTCGGCATTTGCAAGTACATAGCTCTATCGATTGGATACCACTCGATAAACTCCAAACGTAATTGAAGTATATGGATTTGAATAGCATTCTGTGAAAAAGGCCAACTCCTATGAAAATTACCAATGTGGCCTATTTGAATTTAGAAATACAAAAACTATATATGATTAAAATCCATGGTGTTTGGGAGTTTGCTGCAATAAGTGTAAGATATGAATTGTTTCTAATGTGTCATGAATTACATAATTTTGTATGAGAAAATGATAAACGAATTAATCGGATAAGTTGATCTGGTGACCTAGTTATCCCAAAACACACTCCACTTTTTCCCTGTTCGAGCTTAAAACAATATTAGTAATCCTTGCATTTAAGTATACAACCCATGAATCTCTGAGTTTAACTCACATGGGGCATAATATGTGCTCGTTTGCGTTTATTTCTTAACTCGTTGGTCCCCAAAAAGATATCATATTGCAATTGAAGGGACTTGCGGACCCAAGAAAACTAAAAGCAAAAGTACATGTACGTTCTCGATACATATATACTTAATTATGAACACTCGAAGTGGACTATCGTACAAGACTGTCCTACCAGTTTCAGACATCAATACGACGCAAAAGCGGTTATAAACATTTCTTAATCTGATTCCTGTCAATCTCTCGTTGCTTTATCACCTCTTCCTTTTTTTATTGATTCAAATCGTCTGCTGCATGCAGTGCCGTGCGAGCACTTTAGGAGGCCTAAGGCCAATTTTTTTAGAGCATTTAAATTCCTAAAATACATAATTTTTTTTAAAAAAGCAATAGAAAAATCTCTCATATAAATGTTTTTCTTTCTACAAACACATTTTTTATAAACTTTAAACAAAAAAAATCATAGAAAACAATTTGTGGCAAAAAAAGAATCTAAGGAAACCTTTGAAAATATATATTCCAAATCATTAGAAGGGTAGGTTACACAGCAGAGTTAATAAGTTCTTTCTATTTGTCATCTTTTTTTAACACAAAAATAATTTATTTCTTCTACATACAGAAAATTTTGTAAAATAAAACAAATCAAAATTCTAGAAAACAATGCTTGGCAAAAAAAAAATCTAAATAACCTTTAAAATATATTATAAATCATGGGAGCTTTAGGTAATAACTATTGGAAAAAAAAGAAAAGCAACGCCTGTGTTCGAACTTACTGTGACATCTTCCTACAAAGAATCTTTAACAACTATACCATAGAAGAAAAGTTGCAAAAAATGGGGCCCTAGAATTTATATATTATTTGGGGGTCTATGGCCAATGCCTTTTTCATTGCACTGTAGGCACGGCTCTGGCTGCATGTTTGCATGTTACATAACCTCATTATCCTACGTATGGACTCTACGCGAACATGCAACGACTGGAACTGGAAGACCCGATAAAATGGCGAAAGGGTACATTTCTCTAGGCCCATAAAAGTTTGTGAACAGCCCATAAAAGTTTGTGAAAGGAAAGTTCTCAGTAAGGGCCTCAGCAAGCCTAATACTAAGTTTTTGAAGATCATACCCAAAAATAAAAAGAGATTAGTGATAATATAGTATCTATCCAGTACAAAAAGAGAGTAATGAATTACATAAATTTTATGGGTTTTACAGTTCATTGTTTTTATCAGCTATTTATATACCATATTTATAGAAATATAAATACATTTATTTAGTTTGTTTTATAAGTTTAAACATTATGTGTATTTCCATGAAAATATAAAATTAAATATACTTTAAAATACAGCTATTGGTTTTAATAATATTTTGTTTCTCTTGATTTTAAAATAAATTTATATTAATTTATTGCCTTTTAGTGATACTAACGATATTTTATTTTGTTGTTTTAAAAAAAAAAATATTTTATCACTAAAATTTTATTTTAATCTGAAAACAGAAACCAAAATCTAAAATCACCAATCTAGTTTTTCCAAAAACTAAAAGCTACAGCAAAATCAAAAACTAAAATCTAAAATCCAAAAGCCAAAACCAAAAACTAAAATCTAAAAACCAAATAAACAATCATCACCTTAAAACCATCTAACTGAATTTGATGTTGATAGATACAAACTGTATTCAAAAACTCATCTGAGACACCCGATTAAATCTAGACTGTGGAGATTTTTCCATAATCATTGAACAAATTGGAGGTAGCAATTTTTTTGAGTTTTGAATGTTTAAATCTGATGTTTAATGACTAGTCTATGTATTTGGGACAAAAAAACAAAATCGCTCAACAATTTGTTTATTTACAGATGATGGCCGCCATGAAAGTGGCTTTCACAGTCGTAACCCTTAAAAAGAGATTGGGGAAGGCGATGAAAAAATTACCAAAACATCACGGGTGGATCGAAGTAAGGAACTGTTGAATTAAACCAGCATCTATTACCACTTGACTGTAGGATTTTAATCATATACTTCACTCACATTAAATAATATCACATTGGTGGTCTGGATTTTTGTTTTTGTAGAGATAAATAAAGTTTTTTGTCTAAATAAAAAGTCTTAAATCACTAGATCACTTAAGAATCTATATTACATATTGTTAATAGAAAATTCTTCTTAAATTCTGTAAAAACATTTAATTCAGTGGAGTAATATAGATTTTGTCACTATAAAATCATCAGTAAAGTTTTTGCATATTATTATTTAGTATATAATAAACATTTCAATATAACTAATAGATTATGAGGAATATACGATACAACCACCAATTATAAACAAAAAATAATATGATCATCATTTACATTAGGAAATATGTTTTGTAAATATAATAATATGCAATTCATATTATGTTGAAACAGCTAAAATACATAACATTTGAAATGAAAAAAAAATAATAATAATAATTTCTATCCGCGCGGACACGCGAATCAAATTTTAGTTATTATTGTAAATGAGTTCTCATACAATATATCATACCTAATTTTTAAAGAGTATCTGTCTTTTATTTACATATATATATTTTTTTTGCTAAAATTTGGTTTTCTTTCCATATCTCCCCAAACTTTTAGTTATATATGTTGTAGTTCCATCAGCATACACAAACCAAGATTGTGAACAATAGAAATGTCTTCTATTTTATTTGCAAATGCATTACTAATATAACAAATATCAACATCGATTGCGGCAAGAACAAATGACCATCGTCAGGAACAAGCAGATACTGAAACATACGTTGGTGCAGCAGCTGTGTTGTATAGAAAAAGAGGTACATATTAATTGTGGGCTATGAACAAAATAAAAACTGATAGACTTTGAAAAAGGAAGAGAGAGAGAGAGATGGGATCAACGAACCATTCATCAAAATCCTCCATCAGCTGGGATGATTAAAAAAGGGATTAATTTTGGACTAATTGAAGTAAAAAAAAATGAGACTAGAAAAAGGAGAGCGGAAGATGGGAATAACGCACCGCTCTACGAAAACAACCAAGGCCCCAACAGCAGCTGTGATATTTATAAACAGAGAGATTAACTTTTCGACTAAGAATAAATATATATACCAAGGAAAAGATCAATTCACCATATTTCGGGATCCCAATTATAATCTTCTTCCGTTTTTGGTCTTTGTTTACTCTCTCCTCCATCTCCCACCATCGCTCCACTGGCCGCTAACTGCTGTGACTGTGGTGGTTGCAGCGGGTTATCAGCTCCGGCGTGATGCTGCTCTTGGTGATCAGCTATGTTTTTCACCTCTTTATTGCTCTCCATTCTCACAGATATACGAACAGATTTTTGTCACTTTACGCTGAAACTAAAAGGACACAGAGAACTTATTATGTTTTCTTCTTGTCAGCTCCAAGAAGAGAAAGATGTAGACGTGATTACTAAAAAATAAGGATTAAAGAGATCTGTGTAACATGACTCACCACGTTCTCTTATCTATACATGATTAGAGGATGAACTAACGAAAACTATATAGTAAGTACAACCTTGTCAGTTGTGTTTGCTTTAATATATAAAGACGAATTAATAGTTTGTTTGGCGTGTTCTTTGTATCATAAACGTTGTGCCCTGTAGGAAACACAACTGACTTGGGTCGAAAGGTATTTTGGTAAACATGTGAAAGAATTTTTGTCCTTTCGGGACATCTGATAAAATTGGAACAATACATAGAATATTAGCATGAACTCTGGACAACGATGGCACACATAAATTCGGAAATTGTCTAAATTTTTTAATCATCGATGTTTGAAGAAAATAAAAACCTAATATGGTAAAACTCTAATTTGATCCCCGCTGACTAACAGGACTACCTTAAATATTAAGAATATGTGGTTTAAATAAACAAGGTTATAACTTAAAAATACTTCTTAATTAGTATTACTGTATATTCAGATACAAACAAAGTGGAAAGGTAGGAAATACAAAAATAAAATGATTACATAATTCAAAACAATAGTCGGAAAAAATCAAAAATAATTATCACTCAGTCAATCAAATTCTGGCTCTTGCATCCTCATCTCATGATAGAACTTTTGGATGAATCTCTCAGCCTTCACGTCAATCGAATCATCATGAAAATAATCAAAAGGCTTTGAAAGCTTTCTTGATGGAGAAGCAACTCCACAGGCACAATGCAGAGGCTCCATCTCTATCCAACTTTGTGATAGTGTATCAACACTACACTCATCATTGCGTTGGCCCATGCACCATGAAAGAAACAATAAACTGTAAATGTGTTTAAGACCTGATGTAGATATACGAATTCTCTTCCTACGGTATCCCATATAAGGAATGTGCGTGAAGGTGAGAATAGATATTCTTGAAGAAACTTGTAGTTGTATTGCTGAAGGAGCTTGACCCTCTTGGCTGATCTACTTTGTTTTATGGGAAGCTTGAGTCTTGGGATAATTGGTCTTCTCAAGATCGAGTCTTTTAGTATTTTTGAGACCTTCTGGAAAATGGGTTTTCTTCTTTGGAACATTTTGATCGAATGTTCAAAAGGTTTCTTAGAAGGGACATTCGTGTTCAAGATTTATAAGTTATAACAAATGAATTTTGAATTTTTAGATCTAGTAAGGACTAGGAGCGCCAAGCTTACCTGTGAAAAGTCATGGTCGGTTGTCCTTTTTAGAACCTACCTTTTCAGTTTTATGTATGTATGTATGTATGTGTTAAGTAGCCGTTGGAAGAATATAATCATATTTCAAGGTTCAAAAGAAATACAAATATAATAAAATAAATGCTAAATTAATACTTACCTTTTCGTTTATGGTGTAAGCCTTTTGTTTTGCTGTATATATTCTTTACTCAGCATGGATACTGACAACTTTAATAAACTCAATTTGTTATACATATTTGTATCTTCTTCTTTTTTTGCAACGCAAACATACTTGATAAAAATCGTAACGACCTAAAAATGGATATTCTCTTTCCCAACAATTTCAAATAGCATGATAAACATTTAAATGAGTTTCTTTTCCTAGTTAAGAGATAAGAATAACAATTTTCCTAGCAAGAAACAATATTTAAAAAAAAAATAAACTCGATAACATTTTACCTAATAATATTTCATCTTTTAGGATCCGCTTTTACTTTTTTACTCTCGTGTACACATCCATAATGCAACCCATGAAGTTTTCTCCAAACCTCCTAAAACATAAATCAAAATTTTGAGAAACAAAATTCTTTAGAATTTTGAACATACAGAAAGAAAAGTTACAAAATCTACTAGGCTATACGGAGCTGCTAACTCTAATGGTAAAGCTTTCTTTCCGAAAGATAGAAATGTCAAGTTCGAATCTCAGCAGTTGCATAGAAGGGATTAAACAGCCGCTCTTTATCCATGGCCTAAAGAGATTATGGACTTCGACCCAAAATATCTTATATTCACAAAAGAAAAAGAAATCTAGTAGGCTTTCTAGAAAAGATGACATATGTTGTCTATTTTTTACACTAATTTCCATGGGTTGTGTGAAATAAGTGGTGTTTAATTTCTCCTCGTGCAACCTGCGAAAGAATACAGATAAAACCCTCTCAAAAGGTATAAGCAATGCAGTGGATCGTAGATTCTATGGCCGTTGAAAACGTTGGTTCATCTGATCATCTCTCAATAGATTTGTTACGCTACACAGCATTTGTAGCGCAAGCCCAGACTAAAACGGTGAAGGCCCAAATATATCCTCCCCTCAAGATTTTATAGAGACGGTGGATAATAATATCTACGGCGAGAATGAGAAGATAAGTCAAACAATCGGACGGTTGATAAGCTATCTATCAACTTAAATGAATTCCCAAAAATACCCTTCTCTCCTTCAACATTCATATACAAATAACAAACTCTTTCTTCTTTTCGCAAACCAAATCGAAAGCAAAGAGTTTGAAATCTTCCGGATCAATGGTGTTTTCTTGTGAAGGAGGAGACTACAACTCGGGACGTGAGAGACCCAAGACTCATCAGAGTTTCACCCTCCCGGACTTGAAGTGGGGAGTTCAGCGAAGTCTCAGGTGCATGAAGGTCCGATCGGAGGAAAGGATCGAAGAGTACGGGGAGAAGATCATGTCGGATCTTAAGATGAAGGATTCAATCTTCAAGGAACGAGTTGTAGATTACGAAGAGAAGATGATGGAGACGGAGACGGAGACGGAGAGGGAGGCTTCTCCGCCGGGAGTGGCGGCGACGGAGGTGAAGCCGTGGAATTTACGGAAGAGGAGAGCAGCTTGCAAGGCTCCGGTTACAGAATCTGGAAACTGCGAGGGCGCGAAGTTCATGTCGACGCTGTCGAAGAAAGAGATGGAAGATGATTACATGACGATGATGGGCCGCCGACCGCCGCGGCGGCCCAAGAAGCGTCCCAGAACACTTCAGAAACAGATCGATGTAAGTCTGTCTGACCAATCTTTGTCTTATTTTCATTTGATTCAATTTTTTTCCATTTTCTGATTTTTGCTTCTTGTTTCAATTACAGTTGTTGCATCCAGCTTTTTATTTTACCGAAGTTACTGAAGATATCTACGAAGTTCCAGATGCTGCAGAGACCAGAAAGGTATCGTCTTTCCCTGTCCCCAGATTTGATGATTCTCACAAGTAATCAAAAACTCTGTTTGCTAATTTATGCTTTTACTGATTCTGTAGAGATGATGGTGTCATGAATGATGGAGGATAAGTTCCAGTTAGCCTTATCTTGCTGACTTGTGGAATCTATTGATGTTTGGAGTTACACAATTTTGTTCTTTTTTAGCTATTCTTTTGTTAGTTTATTTTGGTTTATTCGTGTTACAAAATCGGCTGAAATAACATGTAAGTAGGTTCTGATGTAATTAGAACATACTCTTTCTTTCAGCATATCACATCAAACGGAACAGCCAATAGAAATCAATAAAAAGGATGAACATTTTCCACCAAGCCTTGCCTTTTTGTGACTATTCAAGCGCCTTAGCTTTAGGGTGTGTGTATGCGTTGCGTTCATGAGTCTGTTTTTGGTGCATTCTATCCTATGTAAGATGCTGCCACGTCTTTTCCGAAGCGTGTACGAGTCATTAGTTCAAGGAGTGTGTGCTATACGAAAAAGTGGACTAATTGTTCCGTGTGGAGAGCTTTTTCTTTTCTTTTCCCGCGTTTCATTGTTTCCTTGAGCCTGACTCGTTCTCTACGGGTTTACTGTTTCCGGTCTGGTTCAATTCAGTTAACCAAATAGTTATCATAAACTTTATAACTAAAAAGTTTAGTATTGTTTTTCTGAACGAGTGTTAAATGGGAAAATTGTTTTTAGGCCAAAAAAATGATAACTATCTCCTATTAGACTAATTTTTATTTTGTACTATTTTTTCTTTTAATGTTCTTTAGTATTTTCTAAAATAAATAAAATAAATAGTTTTACAAATAAAAAATTGAAAAATAGTAAGTACTGATATATGTAGTGATATATTTTTTCCAGTTCTAAAATGTTTAAATCATAATTTCATATTTTGTTTTCCAGAAAGTAGAATTGACATTCTACAGAGTAGAAAATGAAATCTAATTTTTTTCATAATATCTACTATGTTTAGATTACGTGTTTTACGTAAAAAATAGTAATCTAAAATTATTTAGAAAATACACTCTGCGTTTAACTTATTGTTTCAAAATCTACACATTACTATAAATTTAAAACCTGTAGAAATCGAAATCTACACATTAACTGTAAATCTAAAACTAGTAGAAATCAATTTCAAATATGTTTGATGTATTCTACATATAGTAGAATACAGATTCTACGGATAAATATAATTAGTTCCGAAAAATATGGGAAGATAATATTTGGAAATACTTGGTTTCTTTATTTTTATTAATTTGTTTTTTTTTAAAACAGGAAAACATGATTTTAAGAAAAAAGAACGGTTTATAAAAAAGAAAAAAAAGAAAAATGTGATCTAAAAAAAAGATTTAGAAAAAATCGATTTAAAGAAAAAGAGAAGAGAAAAGTGATTTTTAGAAAAAGAAGAAAAAACATGATTTAAAAAATGGATTTTTAATATTTTAATTATTTTGGTTAAAATTATATTTTAGTATTTAACAACTTTTCTGATAATTGTAATTTCAAAATTTTAATTGAAGTTAAAGGCAATATTGCTCTTTTGAAAATATTTAGCCTAATAAAACATAAAATATATGAGATTAACCTACTAAGACATCTATATATATAAAGAAATGATTGTTTCTCTCCTGCTTACACGTCAGCTGACATGTCACAAATTCGGTCGTCGAGCGGTTGACACGTGTCCGCGTTAATGAAACGCAGCGATTCATTATTTAGGCTACCGTCTGGGCTTTGTGTAATACTATTGGGCTTAACAGGCTGACACATGTCTTTGTATACTAAACTCTGCATTACGGTTTAAACGGAACTAAGGAACTAAGCGTCATGTTTTTGTCGTTTCATTTTCTTCATTCGTTAACTCTATGAAAATTCTTAACTCCATCAACTCAAATCAAGCGCAATGAATTCAATGATCCTTTATCTCTTCAAGACTGTGTTTCTCAATCTATAAAAAGGTATTTGCATACCTAGAACATCATTCCTCCCAGTTCATGAAAATCCAAAATAAACACAATATTTGAAGGCCGCCGCTGATCTTTTATTGTCGAGGTGTTTTTCTCATGTGAAAATCAAACGGTGGCGCGTTGATGGGAGTGGAGATGCTCCTCCTTGATTCAAACGTTTTTCCGATCTTTGCTCTTATAATCATATTTTTCTTGAACTATTCGGTGTTCACATTCATAAGCTTCAAACTTTTTTCCCCATATCTTCTTTTAATCTCTTTTGGTTTATATAATATTTTGAGACCATTTGTTGATTATGCTCTATTTTCACAATTTTCAGTAGAGCCACCGTAAGGGTTCACCGTCTCGCCGCTCAAGGCTGGTTCAATGTTCACACTCTAGCTCTTTGATACAAATGGTTTGTGCATTCTCTTCTTCTTTGTCTTCCTAATCTGTCTGTTGTGGTTTAGGATTTTTATTTCTTAGTAATGTTTTGATTTCTTTAAGATTGAATTTTGGTAGTGGCCAAGTAGTCGGTGGTGCAGGTTCCTTGGTATGAAACAGGTTGGTCTAATTAATTTTTTTTTATTTTATTTAGTGATTTATGTGTATGTATGTAAAAACACGCTTTCACCCATATTTCAGCTACAGAGTTCAAAGATGATCTATAAAGCTGATGAACCAAAACGAGCCCACCAAATTATCAGAAGCGGTAGATGAAAGAGAGGGAGAGGAGGAGAAGAAATAAGAACTTGGTAGGAACTTTTGTCGATGTTTAGATAAGTTTGTGAAGATGCTAACGGTTGTCTGATTTTAATATGTTTGTGTTTATAAGCGTTGCTCTTATATTTGTTCTATTCTTCCAATGTGATAGTTGTGTATCCTCAGAGTAGTACTTATGTTAGGTTGGCTAAATTTGGTGAGACGTATTTGGATCTCTCTTACCGTTAGTCAAGGTTTTAAATTTGATATGTTTTCTTCAGATATGTTGTAGAGAATTGGTATATCAAGAAGCTTTCATCAGTGACTGTTTAGGACTGATCGTGTATCAGTTTCATCTTGATTAACTTGAAGCTGTTCTGAAAGTATTCTGATGGTGCAGGTCTCGCGTACCAGGATCGGCCGGGGGACAGGAACGGCTCGGATTGCTTACATACTTAAGATGCTGAAACAAGTTCTTACATATTTTAGTCTGCTTAAGATGCTGAAAAAGAGTTCTTATCAATGTCCTCTCCATAGTGACTATGATTCATGGAGTTGACATCCTGTGTCCTGCTAGCTTCCCTCATGAGCTTCTCTTATGCGTCTCTGTGGTGTCTTAGGTTTGACAAAAGATGGTGATGGGGAGTTTAAAATAAGATGATGTTCGTCAGTGATTCTTTGAACCCGAAGAATGTATTTCTCTTTCTATGCTTAGATTCCAAATCCCAGAAAGTTCAAAATCCAAAGACATGTTTGATTCCTTCACCTTCTTCTCTCTCAAGGTAACTTTTCATATTTGGGCATCCGTTGAAGTAGCCCTGCAGGACTTTCCTGCTAGGATACTAATCAATCAATCTTGTGTAGGATTACGATGCAGCCATGGCATTCTATTATGCACCGGTTCTTCCACAATATAATTGAGATAATGATACTGTTCACTGGCCAGTTGTTGACATAGTTTTGTTCAACACATATTTTGGTGGATTATATACTAGACCTTTTTAAAAGTAGTGAATACAATCACTTGGAGAGGAATCAGATCTTTTGTTCAATACTATCTTTGCTTCCTTATCTTGAATTCCATCTAAGGTGGATATGAACCTTCACTGGCTTAATTGTAAACCTTTTTGTTGCTTCTGAAACAATGATTCTAGCTTTCTTCAACTTCCTCTAAAAGTTTATATGTTGCTTGGAGTATATTTTTATTATTACTTTGTGATATGACTAATGATGGTGATGACTGGCAAGTTCTTTAGAAGAGATGTAAAATATTTTCACAGCTAATTTCAAAATCTCTTCTTAGCAAAAAAAAAAGTAAGTCTCTTCCAATCATGAGTTACAAAGATTTTTAAAACTATTGTTACATGGGATCTAGAAAGCAAAATACTACATCACTTATATATTGGCTTCAGAAAATTTACAGTCAGAATACTTTTTTTTCTTCCAAAACTAAAACCAAGATTGCAGGAAAAAAATGTATAGCTTAGAAAAGACGTTACCAACTCAAATAACAAAACCTAAAACAATAAATAAGGCATGGTGATATATTGGCATTTGGCAACTGTATACAAAGTACAAACCACATCAAATATAAATACCAGGGTACAATAACATTATTTGATTATTTGTTAAATCAGCCAAGCTAAAATTATTGGTTATAAAATTGCTTATTAATACACCGATACAAAGTATTATTCCTTAAAAAATATTTAAACAAAAAGAAGTATACACATATACATTTAGAGTTAAAGACTATAGATTTGAAATTGAAAAAAAAATTGTGAAAATATTAAAAAATAGCAAACTAATCATTTTAAAACACTCAATAAAATTAATAATATATTATGCAATTTTCCAGTTACTAACTTTTCCATAGGGCGGGCCAAACCATAAACTAATGTATAATTAAAACATAAGTTATTTAACAAGTTTTTTTTGAAACCTTTTAACAAGAAAAAATATGTTAAAAATCATAACAAAATTTTCGAGATAGTGTGGTTTATTTAGTCTTCAAATACAATAGCATGTACAAAATTTAGCTAATATTTATATTTTTAAATAATAAAAATTTATATTAAATATTTATACTAATTATTTTAATTACTTTTAAATTTACATCCCGCCCGTAGGGCGGGCCAGCCCTAGTAGTTATCATATTTTGGCCCTAAAAACTATTTTCCCTTAAATTTATTCAATTCAAAACGTCTTTACAATAAAGGCAACTCTACTTGGAAAACTATCCGACAAAAAGAGAGTAGTCTATCATTGGAGAGACTACTATCGTTTGGTAAAAATTTTAATAGTTAAGCTTTTAATGTTAAAATTATCGTTAGAGAAAGTTCTTAACCAATGGTGATGTTCTTCTTTAACTGTTCGTAAGATTTGCAGTTGCATGTGTTTCAAACCCAACACGCAAAACAATTTGAAGTGTTTCTTTTTATTTTTTATTTTTCATATTATATATGTTAAAAAAAAATTAAGTAAACCTATTGTGTATGTTTTAGTTTTATATTCCTTAAAAACTTGATTGGATGATGACTAAAAGCTTTGTTTTTTATGGTTTTTTAAATAATAAGAATATTACTAATAAAATTAATTATTTTGAAAATATAAAAATACAAAGTTCTGTGTTTTATAAAAAGCTATTATATGCACATTTCATTAACATTTTTTCCGAATTGGTGTCAATGTTATTATATTTTGATATCATTAGCATTAATGCAACAAAAATTCAATGAAAACAAAATTCATGAAAGAAGAAGAATAGATAAATGGTACTGAATCGTAACTAAACCAAACACAAGACTAAACTATACGATAGTTTCAATGATACGAACTTAGACTACACATACAAACATAAGATCTTCACACGTTTTTTTACCTTCATTTTCATTAATGATATTTACCATTTAGAAAGGGCTTTTGCATTTCAACTCTTAGTTTCAATCTTATTCGATGCAACTTCAGATGTGCAATTCTCAAAAAATAAAAAAAAACTTCAGATGTACCATTCTGCAATGTCAGTCCATTGCAGCAAGAAAGTTACAATTTACAGCCAGCAAAAAAATGTATTACACTGAAGAGCAGAACCTTACTTGAATTTCACTTTTATATGACCACGATTCTGAAATTGCAACACTTGCTTCTTGTACATCAAGAGATTAAAATTAAAAAAATTTATGATCGCAAGTACAAATTTGTATGCAAAAGAGCTGTCAATCTTAAGAAAAATAAAGTTCTAGCAACTAAAACCCAGTCATTTAACATTTTACCAAAAAAAAAAAAAAACTAAAACCCAGTCTTAAGAACAACTGAATGAGTGATATAATGAGTTTTGGACTTCTAAAAGAAAAATTCTAAAGTAAAAGCCATCACACTCAACACCTAAAGCATAGATTCAAGAACATTCATCCCGTGCAAAATGTCATTATGACTGCAGAAGGATTCATTACCCTGACTCTAAGTTGCTAGGTTTTCATCAGACAAAGTAAAATAGTTAACACAAAACACAATTATCTAGGGTCTTCGCTCTCTCCTCGTCTCCCACCGTTACTTCTCCTCCTCTTCTCAGCCAGTATCCTCGCTGCTCCTTCCCTCGCACAAACTCATTCTCAACCATCTTTTCCGTTCCATGCACCTCTTCCACTCCTCGCACCTCCTCTTCCCCAACAGCTCAGAGCTCTCGAATCTCTCACAATCCCCATTTCCCACCGTCAAAAACTCTTGCGATCACCGTCCCTCTTCCAAAACCCCACATCCTCACCATCGTAACCTGCGACACCAGCTCCCCATTCTGCATGTCACCTCTATCTCCTTCACAAACTGTTGCTCCGATCTCTCCATCTCCTCCACAACACTCAAAGCTCTCTCCCCATCTCTCATCTCTCTCTCTTTCCTCCTTTACCCTTCTCTCTCCACACCACTTCGCCTTCCTGACTAACTCCACTCCTCCGCCGCCGCAACTGCCTCTTAGGACTCTGCCTCCCTCGTCTCATCCCGTCTTCACGGAAACATGCACAAGATCGTCTCTCTCACCAGCTCCAATCGAATGTCTCCGGCACCATCCTAAAACGTTCCACTTGAATCTCAGATTCTACAATTTATCAGAAAATCTAATAAGAGGATCAATAATCACTTCAATTACTCTGCTCTCCAACCTTCAACCTTAAAGCTCTAAACTTGTCGTTAAACTCAATCTCCGGCAAGATACCGACAACATTGGCGACCTAGTCTCGCTAAAGAACCTATCTTCCAAGATGTCGTTACATGTATGATAGGTTAAATAGAAAATTAAAGTTTTAAGTATAATATAATTTATATATATGGTAGTCTTTTTATTAAAAGATTATGTTAATGAATATCAATGACATATATTGTAATTCTCCTAGTAAATGAAGGGTTGTTAAAACTTGAAACTGAGAAAGGATGCAGTGATGACACCTAAACTAAAATGACATATCTGTAAATAAAATACAAAACAAAAATCATGAATGCACAAATCGAACTACAATGACTGTTTTAAACATGATTTAAAATAATATTTTTTTACTTTTTATTTAAATGCAAGAAATGATTAATTTACCTATATAAAATTTTAATATTAACTTTAATATAAAAAAACTTACAATGAAAATCGAATACAATATTGTAGAGCTGATTTTTTGTTATGTTTACAATTAGTGATTTCGTCCTTATTTGCGGACACATTTTTTTACATTGAAGTAATTCAAAAATCATGAATGCATCAGAAATATGAGTAACAATCAAACTATCTGTAAGATCGGTGAAGTTACGAATCCAACCAATTATCATAGAATTTGTAGCTATCAAGTGAGCAGGCTTAGGATTTGAAGAAGTTTCAACAATTGTCTCCTCAATAAACCCAATCCTTTGCTTAGTTTGAAGAGAGCTTCAAAACTTTGTATAACATTCAAAACAATTGTCTCTGCTAAGAAGAACCGATGTCACTACAAGAAAACGCGTCTGTAATAACGACAGTTTACAAAGAAAATAATTCCTCGTAAATCTACGTGGTGTTTACGACGAAGTACGAAGTAATAAATTTTCGTCATAAAGGGGATGTAAAATTACAACGAAACTATTTCGTCGTAAAACAGATGTAAGTTTACGAGGATTTTACGTGGAAAAGGATAATTCGTCGTAAACTCGTTGTACATGTACGAGTGATTTACGACGAATCATGTTACCGTTATTTTAGGTGGAAAAGTGTATTTTGTGGGGTTTAAATTAACTAACTTCGTTGTAATTGAGATTAAAAACGATGTAAAACCGTAGTAAAAGTTTTCGTTGTAAAATCCATGTTATACCTTCACCTACTAAATTCGAAAATTGTCTATAAAATTGTCTATATATATGGTCATTCTCAATTCTAAAAACACATAAACGAATTCAAAGAAAAAAATTCAGAAAAAAATCAAAAAAGAAAAAATGGTTGATGGCTGTAATATTTACGAGTTACAAAGTTTGATGTATTCGCATAAATATTCTGCCGGTAGAGTGACAGATACATTTCTAAGCGGACTAGAGACATTCATGCACCAGGCTGGCTGTACACCGATCACGCAGGAAAGCGGTAAGATGTTATGTCCTTGTCAAAAATGCAAAAAATCAAAATTTGCTTGTAGTAAAACTGTATGGAAGCACTTAGTAAACATAGGATTTACACCACAATATTATATTTGGTATTAACATGGAGAGGGTTATGGTGGAAATGAAGCTAGTAGTAATAATAATTTTGAGGATGCTGGTAATAGTGAAGAACCGAATCATTTGCATAATGAATCTAGTTATCATCAGGAAGAGCAGATGGTAGATCATGATAGGGTTCAAGACATGATTACTGATGCATTTTTAGAAACAACTACAACAATAGCTCATGAAACTGGAAATGTAGAAGAACCTAATTTGGATGCAAAAAGTTTTATGAAATGCTAGATGCTACAAATCAACCAATCTACACTGGTTGTAGAGAATGTCTCTCTAAATTGTCTCTAGCAACTAGGATGATGAACATTAAAACAGATCATAATTTACATGAGAATTGCATGGATGCTTGGGCGAAGTTGTTCAAAGAGTATTTGCGAGAAGACAACGTGTCAGCTGAAACTTATTATGAGATTCAGAAATTGGTTTATAGTCTTGGGTTGCCTTCGGAGATGATAGATGTTTGCATCGACAACTGCATGACCTACTGGAAGGATGATGAGAAGTTAGAAGAGTGTCGATTCTGCAAGAAACCACGATTCAAGTCGCAAGGACGTGAGAGGAATAGTGTACCGTACCAAAGGATGTGGTACCTACCAATTAAAGACAAGTTAAAAAGATTATACCAATCGGAGAGGACTGCTGCATAGATGAGGTGGCATGCTGAACATGTCCAGAAGGATGGCGAGGTCGCTCACCCATCAGATGCAAGAGCGTTGAAACATTTCAACAAGGTATACCCAGATTTCGCTACAAATATTCAGAATGTCTATCTTGGGTTATGCACCGATGAATTTAGTCTATTTGGTATGTCTGGGAGACAATATTCTCTGTGGCCAGTTATTCTTACGCCGTACAACCTGTCGCCGAACATGTGCATGGAACAAGAATTTATATTCTTGACCATATTAATCCCTGGGCCGAAGCATCCAAAACGGTCGTTGGATGTATTTCTTCAACCACTGATACAAGAGCTAAAGGAGTTGTGGCCAGAAGGAGTAAGAACTTATGATTGTTCCACGAAAACCAATTTTACGATGCGAGCAGTTCTGCTGTGGACGATAAGTGATTTTCCTGCTTATGGAATGTTGTCTGGCTGGACAACTCATGGAAGGTTATCTTGTCCATATTGTCTTGGATCTACAGATGCTTTTCAACTGAAGAATGGTAGAAAAGTTGTTGGTTTGATTGTCATCGTCGATTTCTTCCCATTGCCCATCCCTACAGAAGAAATAAGACATTGTTTAGAAAAAACAAAGTTGTCAGAGACAGTTTTCCTCCATATCTCACCTGCCAGCAGATCGAGGAGGAAATTGATTATTACGGAGCTCAGGAAACTGTGAAGAAATGAGATATTGATTATTACGGAGCTCAGGAAATTCTTCGTAAATGAAAAAACACGGGTCTGGTAGTTTCGTCGTAAACCAGAAAACACGGGCTTGGTATTTTCGTCGTAAACCCAAAAACGCGGGACTGAAACTTTCCTCGTAAATTTACGACGAATTCAGGAACTAACCCAACAGTGAAGAGCGAGAGACGCAACTAACCCAACAGTCTCCGGATGGGTTACCCGTCAAATTGACGACGGAAGAGGTCGACAGGATCTCCGAAGAGGTAAAACTTAAAAGCTAATATATATTAATTTGACTATTTCAACATAATTAACTATTTAATATTATTTTTTGTAGGTGGCTCCAAAAAGAAGGGACGGACAGTGGAAATAGGTTCTGTTAACAAAGTTACAAGGGCGACTTCGTCATACTCTTCGAGATGGAACGAGGAGACTTCTCAGTTGCAGGCTCGATTGGATAGCCAGCAGGTCCGTTTGGACTCTCTCGAGAACCTATTGGATGTTATTGCGGTGGAAAACCCAAACATGCAGAGAGCAGTGGCGACCAGACAAAAAGCTCTCGGGATGCAACAACGGGATCCCAAATCTACCGATCCAACAGCCTCTGCGGGACTGAGCGGAACCTACTACTTCGATGATGTGATGCTCCCCGTAGCTTTTTTAATATAATTTTGTTTTGTAAAATATTAAAACTTAAATTTTTTTTATGAAATATTTATTTTCTAAACAATTTTTTATTATTTGAAATTTGAAATTTTTAAATTTTCAATTTTATTATAAATAATAATAAATAAAAATAATATTATAAATAATGATAAAAGATGTAAATTCGTTGTAAAGGTTACAACGAATTTACATCGAAGTAGTCGTAAATACATTGTAAACATTTACATCGACTTTACAACTATGGACATGTAAAGTCCTCGTAAAGTTTACAACGTATTTACATCCAATTTTTACGAGTTATTTACAACGAAACTATACGTGGCGTTACGACGAAACCTTTCATTTTGCTTTACGACGAATTCCATTACTCGTAAATATTACGTGGCGTTTACGATGAATTTTCCTTTATGATGAACGATTAACAACGAAACGCCATTCGAGGTTAATTCGTCGTAAATGGGTTTTTACGACGAATTTACAACGAATACGACCCTCGTAAAAAATATGTTTTCTTGTAGTGTGTTATCTATTATCAGAATAGTCCGAAAGATGAAAAATATACTATGATAACTACTATGAACGCTCTACTATTGTATACAGTTGCAACGACGGAGAAGGTGGCAGAGATGGAACGGAAGAGATGACTATGAAGAAGGTGGCGGAGATGGAACGGCAGAGATGACTCCGGCTTCAGTTTCCTCAAACAAGAAAGAGACGAAGACCTGACAAAGCTTCCATTTTTGTTAAATATTCCCCTTTAGAATATTAACTTCTATTTTTATAAATTAATTTTAATGGCAAACCTGTGGTTAGTCTAGTAAAAGAATCGTTTTTAATAAATTTAATTGTTTTCTGTTTTAATCTAATAATTACAATTTAATATGAGTTAGTTTAGTACAGTAAAAACTATATAAATTGCTATGTGATAAATTAATAAATTTTGTTGGTCCTATTAATCCAATTCAAAATATGACAGAAATCGATAAGATAATAAGATATAATGATTTTGAATATCTCATGTAAATATAGTCACTTTTAAATTATAAATTAATAGTTTATATTTATATAATGCATATAAGTATGACAATACATTGCATTATTTGTTTTATATTTAATTGTGTTTATTTCTATTTTTCCTAATTTCATAATACTTTGATGATATTTAATATTAAATTATATCTAAAACACACTGAAAGTGTATGATACATATCTCATATACAGCAAATAGTATTGTAAAAACGATATGAAATGAATTTAAAAACAATGAAATCAACTATCGTTTTCCTTATCTTACAAAAAAATATATTCTAAAATATAGAAAAAAATTAAAAAATATTTTTTATAAATTAGTAACTCTATAAATTAATGAAATATTATAGTTTCAATATTATTAATTTATAGAGTTTTTACTGTAATTTGTAAAATAATTAGAACCATTCTAAATAATTTCTCTAAATATAACTACACGAGCTCTTCTGCATAGAATGGGATTTTGCTTCTCATTGGTTAAAATTGATGATGGGATGTATATCATCAGTGCAGTACCAGGCCTTGTTAAATGGCCAACCTCGTGGCTTCATAGTTCTCCACAGAGGTTTACAACAAGTGGATCCGTTATCGCCTTGTTTATTTATTATGTGTACTGAAACTTTGATTGCTAATATAAAGAAGGCTGAGAGGGGGGAAACAACTTACTGGAATGAAGGTTGCTAGAACCTGTCCATCCAGATCTCATTTGCTTTTCTCAGATGATAGCTTTTTCATTTGTAAAGCGTAGAAGGAAGAATGTTAAACCATTCTTAGGATTCTAAAGGAGTATGAAGCAGTTTCAGGTCAACAAATATATTTCCAAAAATCTTCAATCCAATTTGAACACAAAATAGAGGAATCCAGCAGGCAGGAGTTAGAAGATATTTTGGAAATTCAGAATCTAGGAGGAATGGTATCTTATATGGGATTACCAGAGAATATTGGTGGGTCCAAAGTACAAGTCTTTGGATTCTTCCAAGAGCGTTTGAATAGTAGGGTAAATGGTTGGACTTTTAAGTTTTTTACCAAAGGAGGGAAGGAGGTGATCTTTAAATCAGTGATAACGGCTTGCCAAATCATGCGATGTCATGTTATAGATAACCAAAGGCGACTGCAAAAAACTAACGAGTGCGGTTGCACAATTTTGGTGGTGTCCAGGCGGGAGTACAAAGGGCATGCATTGGAAATCTTGGGATAAGTTAGTTTTAAGTAAGGAGGAAGGAGGATCGGGATTCAAAGACCTTACGGATTTTAATACGGCAATGCTTGGCAAACAGCTATGGCGATTGATAGAGAAACCCACTACCTTATTTTTACGAGTCTTCAAAGGACGGTACTTTAGGAATGCTTCACCCCTAGAACCGATCCGATCATATTCCCCGTCGTATGGCTGGATGAGTATTATTTCCGATAGATCTCTAGTTAGCAAAGGACTAATTAAAAGGGTGGGAACAAGATCTTTTATCTCAGTACGGAATGATCCCTTAATAATACATATATAAGCTAGTTGTAATTGTTCGATGCAACTACGGATTGATGCACAAAAATTTGAATACACAAGTTCAGGTACGACATGTCGATGTTATCAATCAAATGTCAAGACCAGGACGGTGGTGTTTCACAAATGGTTCGTGGAAAGATAAAGACATATTTTCGGGACAAAGTTGGTATAGTACTTTAGAAGGAATGTTAGAGCGAGCCTCTCTCCCCTTCACTCGGAAGTGGAGGCTCTGATATGGGCAATGGAATGTATGATAAATTTACGTCAGTTCAGGGTTACGTTTGCAACGGATTGTTCCCAATTGGTAAATATGGTTTCAGAACCAGAGGAATTGCCAGCTTTTACAAGTTATTTAGAAGATATAAAGACCCTCAAAGACGTCTTCATCAACTCAGATATTATTCATGTACCACGACCACAAAACATGCAGACGGATAGACTAGCACGAAGTGTCAGGACACAACCGTCTTTTGTTGTTCACATGGATACAGAGTTACCGGCATAGTTTTTAGAGTCCGGATGAGAGTGTTATTGTATGTTGATGACAAAAACAAAATAATTACACGAGATGATACATTTAGTAATGGGAAAATAGCCAAAACAGAACGAAAATTCAGCATAGTTGGTCCTATAGTATAAAATCATCATTATTTAATTGTTCTTTTAGTATAATATTTTTCATAAACCCAAAAATAACCCTTGATTAATCTAAATAAACACATGAATATAATTTTTAAGTTTAGCTAAAATGTTTAAAAAAAAAGAAAAATATTTTTTTAATAAAAATAAAACTCATAAACTTTATAAAATAAAAATAATTTACAAAAACAATTTAATAAAAACATTAAATAAAATTTATAAAAAACTTTTTAAATTTTCTATTTAAAAAAAGAGTTTAAAACGTTTTTGATAAAACTTTAATAAAATAAAATTTGTAAACTTAAAAAAAAAAAGTTAAAAAAAAAATTTAAACAAAATTTATACAAAATATTTTTCAACTATTCATTTTTATAAAAAAGTTTAAAATGTTTATAAACTTTTTAATTTTATCAAACTTTTAATAAAAATAAAACTTTTTAATTTTTTTTAATAAAAGTAAACTTTGTAAACTTTCTAAACTTTATAAAAATAAAAATAAAACTTTACAAAAAGTTTTTCGAAATAAAATTTAAATAAAATTTATAAAAAACGTTTACAAAGTTTTTTTTAATAAAAAGCTTAAAACGTTTGTAAATATTTTAGTTTTATTAAACTTAAAAAAAAAATAGAACAAGAGCTTGTGAAAATCACAAGACAAACTATGGAAATATCATAGATTGATGAAGATAAAAATGCAAAATCATTTTTTACAAGTAAAATCGACCATAACAAATTTTAGAAAGTTAGAATATTTTTAGGAGATTTTTACAATATTTTCTTACTTGAAATTTCACTAATTTTCGCAAAAAAAATCTGGTATTCTTATCCGTAGAAGGCACCTTCTAAAATTTAAGAAGAATGATAAAAATCCTGAATACTTTGAATAGACGTAAGAGTACATTGTAGAAAACACATTCCCCGAAATTTAGAATACTTTATAAAAGTAAAAAAAGCATTCGGAAGGAAAGTGGATACCTTTACGATTAGTAGAATACAAATTCCTCTTATTTAGAAATTTAGTAAATAGTACCATAGGCGTTCTAAAAGAAGTAGATGAATGTGTTTATTTTAGAAATCGTTTTCTACTATACCATTTTTCGTAGAAGATGCATTCTACTTTTAGTAAAGGGGAATTTTCAAAAATACCACTTTCAAGGTACCATTATTCATCTTTACCACCACTAAAGACACATTTTCAAAAATACCTTATTTATTAAAATGGTAAAGACTCTTATATCTTTGTTTTTATATGCTTTTCAAAATTCTAATCCCAAATTCTAAATCCTAAACTTCCAATTCTAAACCCTAAACCCAAAATTTTCAACTCTAAACCCTAAACCCTAAACTATATACCATAAATTCAATATCCTAAACCCTAAACCCTAAAGTCTAAACTATAAACCCTAAATCTTCAACTCTAAACCCTAAATCCTCAACTCTAAATCCTAACCTATATACCTTAAACCCTAAAACATCAAATCTAAACTCTAAATCCCAAACCTTCAAATCTAAACCCTTTATTAAAAGTAGTGGTAAAAGTGGTTAGTGTAAACATGAAAAATGGTACTATGAAAATGGTATTTTTGGCAATTTCTCTTTAGTAAAACATATTTTAAAATTTTTATTTATCAAGTTTTTGAACAAAAAAAATTACAGCTTGTGTATATTGGTGTTTTATTAATTGTTTATATTTTTAATAATTTTTTGATTCACAAAATTAATTATTTTTCATTAGTTTTCATAACTACAAAAGATAAAAAAATGGACAAAAATAGTTTTATTCCAAAAAAACAACAACCTAGTTTTTTTTGTTTTCTTTTTGGAAAATTCCCAAAATAAATCAAGGTTATTTATCGTAATACAAGGTTCACATTAGTACTTGGAATCCTTAAATTAGGGTTTTAAGTTTCTTAATATAATATTGGATGCGTTAAACTTAAAATGAAACAAGTCTTAATTTGCTTAATTAGGGAAACATAGATCTTTACAGATGAGTTAACTGAACAATAAGCTAAAAGGGAATGTGTTTCCAAAGAAACCACAAACTTTAAAATATTATTATAAACCAAATTTCATATGAATTTTAAATGTGCTCGGTGCTTGTTACGCGACGTATGAACCCCTAACGTGTCATCATCTAAACGAGCATAGACGGAGATACACGCATATTATATACATTATTTTTAGAAAACTGAACAAAACATTTACTTAAGGCAATTTTTATGTAGAATAATAAATTATATATATATATAGGTTTAAATTATAAACTGAATAAAATAATAATAACACTTTAAATCTATAGAGAAGCTTTTCAGAACCCTCGTTCTACTCTATTTATCAATGAATCCTTCAGTTATTTTATGTGTTCTTCATTCCATGTGTGATTAATCCATCAGTTAGGCTAGGGTGAATCTAAGGAATCCATGAATCATTCAAACTAATATGTTAGAGAGGGAAGAAATCATTTGGTTGTTCATCTAGATTAATATTATTGCTTGAACTGAATTGCGCGACTAGTTCATGATCTCTTAGTTGTTTAATGCACTGAAAGTGAATGTTTAACTCTTGAAACGAATCTAGATGAGCAAGTATTCATAACCGACGAAAGTTGTTGTTAGGGAACTTGTGAAAAAATTAAACTTGTTAGATTGGACGACTATGATTATAAATTATAAATTCAATTAGCTATCGAAACTCTCTACAGTTAGGAACTTAGGCTTTATTTTCATCTTTTGTTAAACGAATTGTGACTCGCATTGGTTTTTCTTGATATTGGTGGCTATTCTAGCGAACTTAGATATAATTTTACTGCCTGTGCTATTTGATTTTCCGTGCAATCTCTCTTTCGAACGAACATCATCTAAGATAATGTCTCTGGAACGCTCATACGCAATTATAAATCTGCATAAAACATTGTAAAATATGAAAATAGTACGTTAACAAACGAATAGCGCCTAAACGCCGTATAAACAGGCATCTAGACCGCATTTGGAACTCTGATTTATATAAAAAGAAATAAGAAAATTGCCAAAACTGAACAAAAATTCAGCATGGCTGTTCCTATAGTATAAAACCATCATTTAGTTGTTCTTTTAGTATAATATTTTTATTAATCCCAAAAATAACTCTTGATTAATCTAATTAAACACATTAAACTAATCAATTTTTTTAAATGTAACTAAAAAAGTTTTAGAAAGGGAAAAGAAAAATAAAAGTTTTTAATAAAAATAAAATTCATAAACTTTATAAAAGAAAAAATAATTTTATTTTTTTTTTAATAAAAACATTAAATAGAATTTATTAAAAAAATTTTAAAAATTTTTATAATAAAAAGTTTAAAACTTTTTTAATAAAACTTTAATAAAATAAAATTTGTAAACTTTATACAAACAAAAATAAAACTTAAAAAAAAGTTTTTAATTAAAACTTTAAACAAACTTTATACAAAATATATTTCAAATATTTATTTTTATAAAAGTTTAAAACTTTTGTAAACTTTTTAATTGTATCAAACTTTTAATAAAAATAAAACTTTTTATTTTTCTTTAATAAAAGTAAACTTTGTAAACTTTATAAAAATAAAAATAAAACTTTACAAAAAGCTTTTAGTAAAAACAATTAATAAACTTTATAAAAAAACATTTACAAAGACTTTTGTTTTTATAAAAAAACTAAAAACATTTGTAAATTTGTTAGTTTTATTAAACTGCAAAAAAATAGAACAAGAGCTTGTGAAAATCACAAGACAAACTATGGAGATATCATATATTGATGAAGAAAAAATGCAAAATCATTTTTCACAAGTAAAATTTACCATAACACGTTTAGGAAGTTATAATATTTTTAGGAGATTTTTAGAATATTTTCTTAACTGAAATTTCACTAATTTTCGTAAAAAATCAGGTATTATTATCCGTAAATGGCGCCTTCTAAAAGTTTAGAAGAATGATAAAAATCCTGAATACTTTAAATAGACGTAAGAGTAGATTGTAGAAAAATAATTCCCCGAAATTTAAAAATACTTTATAAAAGTAGAAGATACATTCGGAAGGAAAGTGGATACCTTTACGATTAGTAGAATGCAGATTCCTCTTATTTAGAAATTTAGTAAATAGTACAATGGGCGTTCTAAAAGAAGTCGGATAATATGTTTATTTTAGAAATCGTTTTTACTATACCTTTTTTCGTAAAAGACGCATTCTACATTTAGTAGAACATATTTTAAAATTTTTATTTATCAAGTTTTTGAACAAAAAAATTATCAGCTTGTGTATATGGGTGTTTTATTTTATGTTTATATTTTTACAAAAAAATTGATTCAAAAAATTATTTATTTCATTAGTTTTCAAAAATACAAAAGATAAAAAAATGGACAAAAATGATTTTACCAAAAATACAACAACCTAGTTTTTTGTTTTCTTTTTGGAAAATTCCCCAAATAAATCAAGGTTATTTATCGTAATACAAGGTTCACATTAGTACTTGTAATCCTTAAATTAGGGTTTTAAGTTTCTTAATATAATATTGGATGCGTTAAACTTAAAATGAAACAAGTCTTAATTTGCTTAATTAGGGAAACATAGATCTTTACAGATGAGTTAACTGAACAATAAGCTAAAAGGGAATGTGTTTCCAAAGAAACCACAAACTTTAAAATATTATTATAAACCAAATTTCATATGAATTTTATAAAGAACATTAATTAACATATATGTTCTCGTTTCATAATTTTAGACATGTGCAGGTATATATCGTGTGTGAAGCTATACGTATTTGACATTACATATATAAGCAAGAGGAATATGATGCCGTAAACTCAACATTGCTACTTGTTTATTCGTAATAAATCAACTTTAGGGTGTTAATCGTTCTTGCTTAGATAATTAACACTATATAAAAATTGAAAAATTGTTATGACCATATGATGTAAATATTACTTCAGAAAAGAGACAGCGAGACGTGAGGTGGAGAACGTAGAGGTTAAAACTCATTGCAAATATTCGTACGTAACGAGTTTACTTCAAACCCCATGCAAATTCTCATGCACGCAAGTTTTCTTATATAACCCCTTCCAAGTTCATTATTTAGTCATCATCATCAAGTTTACCATCAACAAAAATAAATTGAAACAACTAACAACTAAAGAAAGCAAGCCATACTATGCTTTTATCCATGGATATTCTAAAAGCTCACTTCTCTTTGGCAATTCTTGTCATTCTCTTTGCTGTTTCAAGCAGCCAAAATGTCTGCAACCCTGCCTGTAAGGCTAAAGAACCCTTCAACTGCGACAATCCCCTTAAATTCAACCGAACTAGTTTTCCAAAGAACTTCACTTTTGGTGCGGCTACTTCCGCCTACCAGGTTACATATCTCTTTGATACTGACCTTTTAATATAAAATATAGCGATCTATGAAGATTATTTTTCATCTATTACGTACGGAAAATCTTTAACCCGGCCTACATGATTTATATTTACTTTTTACCAGATTGAAGGTGCTGCACATAGAGCACTTAACGGATGGGACTATTTCACTCATAGATATCCAGGTCACAACACATCACTCATTAAAATTTACCCTTATAATTAATTAATTAACATTCACTTCGATGTAGGGAAAATAATGTGTACAAATGACGAATGGATTTATTTCACTCATACATATATATATCCAAGTCATGCTCATATTTCGATATGTTATATATATGTACAGAAAAAGTTCCAGATCGCAGTTCCGGAGACCTTGCTTGTGATTCGTATGATCTTTACAAGGTGAGAGGCTTTCAATGATGAATATGTATATACATGATGTTTGCCATTTCAGAAATGTAATTCAACTCTTCAAATTTCATATAATTAACAGGAGGATGTCAAATTACTGAAAAGAATGAAGGTTCAAGCCTACCGATTCTCAATAGCATGGTCAAGGGTCTTACCAAGTAAGTGCAGATGATAAGCTGAGCAGAATTTTATTATTGTTACTAATATAATTATTTTTTGACTAATGTTGTGATTGTATATATGCTTACCTTTAGAGGGAAGATTGATTGGAGGAATTGACGAGAACGGGATAAAATACTACAATAACCTCATCAATGAGCTAAAAGCAAATGGTAAATATTATATATAATTTTGTATTCTTAATAATACATATATAAGCTAGTTGTAATTGTTCGATGATCAAATTTTTTTGTGCGAGTAAAGGCATAGAACCGTATGTAACAATATTCCACTGGGATGTTCCCCAAACTCTAGAAGATGAATATGGAGGTTTCTTGAGCCGGCGTATAGTGTAAGTGCATTAAATAATTTTTATATTAAACTTGTTTACTTTGTCTTAGGTCTATCTTTATATTAAACTTGTTTTCTTTGTCTTAGATCTATTTTATAGTAGATCTTACATCACATCAGATCTATATTTTATCTAATATATGTATGATACATGGCCAGTGAGGACGTAAAAAACTACGCCGACCTTCTATTCCAGAGATTCGGAGACCGAGTCAAATTTTGGATCACTTTAAACCAGCCTTACTCTCTCGCAACCAAAGGTTATGGAGACGGATCATATCCACCCGGACGGTGCACTGGCTGTGAATTTGGAGGAAATTCCGGAACCGAACCTTATATAGTTGCACATAACCAACTTCTAGCTCATGCACAAACTGTTGCATTATACCGAAAAAGATACCAGGTTCAGCTATTACCACATATGTCATAAATTTTTTCTTCCAAGACTATTTGTATGTAGTATATATATGTAACTTATATTCCAAAACAATCTATGCATGCAGAAATCTCAAGGTGGTAAGATAGGAACAACCTTGATCGGGAGATGGTTCACCCCTTTAAACGAAAACAGCATCCGCGACAAGGCTGCTGCAAAGCGAGCATTTGATTTCTTTGTCGGATGGTATTAATATTATCTGTTAATTAATTGACTCTCAGATTTCATGAATATAAACACACATATATGATTTTTTGGTTATAAGGCCTTAAATGTAACAACTATACTTGTAATATTCATTTTATCCTTTTTGTTCTATATATATGAAGGTTTTTGGATCCATTGGTATACGGAAGATACCCGAAGATAATGCGACAGATGGTTGGACACAGATTGCCAATATTCACACCTCAAGAATCAAAGCTAGTCAAAGGATCACTTGATTTTCTAGGGTTGAACTATTATGTTACACAGTATGCCACCAACGCACCTCCTTCCACCCAACCTAGTGTCATCACAGATTCAAGAGTTACTATTGGATGTATGTAAAAATAATTTATGTTTCTTATACTATATATATATATAACTTTATGAACAATCTGAACTCATATAATTTTCTCTACTTGGCTACAGTCTATCGCAACGGAGTACCTATTGGTGTTCAGGTTATTATCGAATTCGGTTTAGAATCATCATTTTTTATGGACATCACATCATTTATTAGAATTTTCTTTCTTTCTTTTTTTTTCTTCCCTTATTGTACAGGCGCCTAGCTTCGTCTACTATCCTCCAGGGTTCCGACAGATTCTAAATTATATCAAAAAAAATTATGGAAATCCACTTACCTATATCACTGAAAACGGTAGCTACATATCAGCAGACCAATACAAAATGTTTAACCAATGAAATTTTTTATATGTTTTGTGTTTAATTTGGAAATATTTTGTTCAAATTATCAGGAGTTGCTGATCTTGATACCGGAAACCTAACACTGCCAGTTGCTCTTGCCGATAATGGACGAATTCAAAATCATTGCAGCCATCTTTCATGTCTCAAATGCGCTATCGAGTGAGTTAACTTTATTTGACATAATTTTGAGGATTATTATAAGTGTTAACATTATTTCAAAATATATTACAGTGATGGATGCAACGTAGCAGGGTATTTTGCATGGTCACTGATGGACAACTACGAGTTCGGAAATGGTTACACTCTCCGGTTTGGTATGAATTGGGTCAATTTCACCAATCCTGCTGATCGAAGAGAAAAAGCTTCTGGCAAATGGTTTTCTAAGTTCATAATCAAACAATAAGAAGAATCGACATATAAATCAAATGTGCATCCAACCTATTGAATCTAATAATTACTCTATCTATGTATTGTTTGTTTTATTTTTAAAATAAGAATTATTAAAGTTTACGTGATATGTATGTGTTGGTCATACATTGTAATAACTAGGCCTTAATTTTGGTCAATTTAATAAAAAAAACTTATGTTTTATTCTCTTGTTTATATATACTCTTGCGCAAGAATAACTTCTAAATATATTTGATATCTTATCACCCTCTCGGTGGTAATGGAATCAAAATTGGCACCATCAAATTTATAGTTGATGTGTTGCGTTTTTAACGCATTCTAACACATGTTTTCAATTTTTTCTAGTCTTTTTTTTCTATAGAGTCTTTTCAGGTTGGAATGCATTAGGATGGAGTTTTGGGCACAAGGATCAAGGATTGGAGAAAATTGTTGAAAAGGAGACATTTTAAGGCCAGATCGATCGATCTACTTATGGAACGATCGATCCATATTGATCCAGTTCGACGTGAAATTTTTGGAGTACATTCTGATCGACCAAAAGAAGAATAATTGATCGTTTACATCCAGACCGATCCCATTCTGGAATGGTCGATCCTGACCGGTCTACGCGAGCAAAAACCATATTTTGGTTTAATTCAATTTGTGAGCCGGTTTAACCTAGAGATTCGTGCCAGGCGTGTTTAGACCTATATTTTCAGTTTTCCTAGAAGTTTTTCAGAATATGTTACTTTTAGATCGGATTTTCTTTGGATTCGGAGATTGTAAGCATTAGGGCGGGGAAATCTAAATTCTTCATAGAGAAGCTTTTCTGAACCCTCGTTCTACTCTATTTATCAATGAATCCTTCAGTTATTTTATGTGTTCTTCATTCCATGTGTGATTAATCCATCAGTTAGGCTAGGGTGAATCTAAGGAATCCATGAATCATTCAAACCAATATGTTAGAGAGGGAATAAATCATTTGGTTGTTCATCTAGATTAATATTATTGCTTGAACTGAATTGGGCGACTAGTTCATGATCTCTTAGTTGTTTAATGCACCGAAAGTGAATGTTTAACTCCTGAAGCGAATCTAGATGCGCAAGTATTCATAACCGACGAAAGTTGTTGTTAAGGAACTTGTGAAAAAATTAAACTTGTTAGATTGGACGATTAGGATTATAAATTATAAATTCAATTAGCTATCGAAACTCTCTACAGTTAGGAACTTAGGCTCTATTTTCATCTTTTGTTAAACGAATTGTGACTCGCATTGGTTTTTCTTGATATTGGTGGCTATTCTAGCGAACTTAATAATACATATATAAGCTAGTTGTAATTGTTCGATGATCAAATTTTTTTTTGTGCGAGTAAAGGCATAGAACCGTATGTAACAATATTCCACTGGGATGTTCCCCAAACTCTAGAAGATGAATATGGAGGTTTCTTGAGCCGGCGTATAGTGTAAGTGCATTAAATAATTTTTATATTAAACTTGTTTACTTTGTCTTAGGTCTATCTTTATATTAAACTTGTTTTCCTTGTCTTAGATCTATTTTATAGTAGATCTTACATCACATCAGATCTATATTTTATCTAATATATGTATGATACATGGCCAGTGAGGACGTCAAAAACTACGCCGACCTTCTATTCCAGAGATTCGGAGACCGAGTCAAATTTTGGATCACTTTAAACCAGCCTTACTCTCTCGCAACCAAAGGTTATGGAGACGGATCATATCCACCCGGACGGTGCACTGGCTGTGAATTTGGAGGAAATTCCGGAACCGAACCTTATATAGTTGCACATAACCAACTTCTAGCTCATGCACAAACTGTTGCATTATACCGAAAAAGATACCAGGTTCAGCTATTACCACATATGTCATAAATTTTTTCTTCCAAGACTATTTGTATGTAGTATATATATGTAACTTATATTCCAAAACAATCTATGCATGCAGAAATCTCAAGGTGGTAAGATAGGAACAACCTTGATCGGGAGATGGTTCACCCCTTTAAACGAAAACAGCATCCGCGACAAGGCTGCTGCAAAGCGAGCATTTGATTTCTTTGTCGGATGGTATTAATATTATCTGTTAATTAATTGACTCTCAGATTTCATGAATATAAACACACATATATGATTTTTTGGTTATAAGGCCTTAAATGTAACAACTATACTTGTAATATTCATTTTATCCTTTTTGTTCTATATATATGAAGGTTTTTGGATCCATTGGTATACGGAAGATACCCGAAGATAATGCGACAGATGGTTGGACACAGATTGCCAATATTCACACCTCAAGAATTAAAGCTAGTCAAAGGATCACTTGATTTTCTAGGGTTAAACTATTATGTTACACAGTATGCCACCAACGCACCTCCTTCCACCCAACCTAGTGTCATCACAGATTCAAGAGTTACTATTGGATGTATGTAAAAATAATTTATATTTCTTATATATATATAACTTTATGAACATTCTGAACTCATATAATTTTCTCTACTTGGCTACAGTCTATCGCAACGGAGTACCTATTGGTGTTCAGGTTATTATCGAATTCGGTTTAGAATCATCATTTTTTATGGACATCACATCATTTATTAGAATTTTCTTTCTTTCTTTTTTTTTCTTCCCTTATTGTACAGGCGCCTAGCTTCGTCTACTATCCTCCAGGGTTCCGACAGATTCTAAATTATATCAAAAACAATTATGGAAATCCACTTACCTATATCACTGAAAACGGTAGCTACATATCAGCAGACCAATACAAAATGTTTAACCAACAAACTTTTTTATATGTTTTGTGTTTAATTTGAAATATTTTGTTCAAATTATCAGGAGTTGCTCATCTTGATACCGGAAACCTAACACTGCCAGTTGCTCTTGCCGATAATGGACGAATTCAAAATCATTGCAGCCATCTTTCATGTCTCAAATGCGCTATCGAGTGAGTTAACTTTATTTGACATAGTTTTGAGGATTATTATAAGTGTTAACATTATTTCAAAATATATTACAGTGATGGATGCAACGTAGCAGGGTATTTTGCATGGTCACTGATGGACAACTACGAGTTCGGAAATGGTTACACTCTCCGGTTTGGTATGAATTGGGTCAATTTCACCAATCCTGCTGATCGAAGAGAAAAAGCTTCTGGCAAATGGTTTTCTAAGTTCATAATCAAACAATAAGAAGAATCGACATATAAATCAAATGTGCATCCAACCTATTGAATCTAATAATTACTCTATCTATGTATTGTTTGTTTTATTTTTAAAATAAGAATTATTAAAGTTTACGTGATATGTATGTGTTGGTCATACATTGTAATAACCAGGCCTTAATTTTGGCCAATTTAATAAAAAAAAACTTATGATTTATTCTCTTGTTTATATATACTCTTGCGCAAGAATAACTTCTAAATATATTTGATATCTTATCACCCTCTCGGTGGTAATGGAATCAAAATTGGCACCATCAAATTTATAGTTGATGTGTTGCGTTTTTAACGCATTCTAACACATGTTTTCAATTTTTTCGAGTCTTTTTTTTTCTATAAAGTCTTTTCAGGTTGGAATGCATTAGGATGGAGTTTTGGGCACAAGGATCAAGGATTGGAGAAAATTGTTGAAAAGACGTTTTTAGGCCAGATCGATCGATCTACTTATGGAACGATCGATCCATATTGATCCAGTTCGACGTGAAAAATTTGGAGTACATTCTGATAGACCAAAAGAAGAATAATTGATCGTTTACATCCAGACCGATCCAATTCTGGAATGGTCGATCCTGACCGGTCTACGCGAGCAAAAACCATATTTTGGTTTAATTCAATTTGTGAGCCGGTTTAACCTAGAGATTCCTGCTAGGCGTGTTTAGACCTATATTTTCAGTTTTCCTAGAAGTTTTTCAGAATATGTTACTTTTAGATCGGATTTTCTTTGGATTTGGAGATTGTAAGCATTAGGGCGAGGAAATCTAAATTCTTCATAGAGAAGCTTTTCTGAACCCTCGTTCTACTCTATTTATCAATGAATCCTTCAGTTATTTTATGTGTTCTTCATTCCATGTGTGATTAATCCATCAGTTAGGCTAGGGTGAATCCAAGGAATCCATGAATCATTCAAACTAATATGTTAGAGAGGGAATAAATCATTTGGTTGTTCATCTAGATTAATATTATTGCTTGAACTGAATTGCACGACTAGTTCATGATCTCTTAGTTGTTTAATGCACCGAAAGTGAATGTTTAACTCTTGAAACGAATCTAGATGCGCAAGTATTCATAACCGACGAAAGTTGTTGTTAAGGAACTTGTGAAAAAATTAAACTTGTTAGATTGGACGATTAGGATTATAAATTATAAATTCAATTAGCTATCGAAACTCTCTACAGTTAGGAACTTAGGCTCTATTTTCATCTTTTGTTAAACGAATTGTGACTCGCATTGGTTTTTCTTGATATTGGTGGCTATTCTAGCGAACTTAGATATAATTTTACTGCCTGTGCTATTTGATTTTCCATGCAATCTCTCTTTCGGACGAACATCATCTAAGATAATGTCTCTGGAACGCTCATACGCAATTATAAAGTCTCTTGTTTCTAAATTTGTTTTTTTATTATCGTAATTCTCTTTGAGCATATTTGTGATTACTTATCGTTGGCTCTGTAGTAAATACAAACCCCCATAAAAGCTTTGCTTTCTTCAACATTTATGTACTCAGGTCTTACCACTAATACCAACTGCAAGTGCACGATAGTAGGGATCGGATTCCTCAGAGACCAAGGTTATACTACGAAAATACTAGGTAAGAATAAAGCTAGAACAAAAGGAATTTTTTTTTATTGTTTCAATTGTGACAAATGTAAATTAAAAAATATAAACAAAGTTAAACTTATGGATTAAAACGCTAGGAATTGGGAATTCTCAGGTAAACATCAATCAAGAAATGAAAATTAGACAAGGAATATGATTTAAAGTCATTCTTGAACTCAAACAACGCTAATAGTTTAGTCTACTTCTCTAGTACTAAACCCTTACCAAATAAATCAACATTTACTAATGCATTTAAACTTAACTTTACAAAACCTTATTTTATAAATTATTATTAATTTTAATATTTACTCTAACTTTAACTTTATATGCCTAAACAAAACAAAATTCTGAATTTTATGTTATACATTTCAATTTTTATTTATAATCCAGAGTAATTGTTTAAGTTCATAATAATTAACAAATATAAACAAAAAATAAAATTAATAACAATTAATATCAATAATATGATTAATAAAATATTTATAATAATATTAATAGTTAAGTTTTAATATCAATGCTTAAAACTCACCTAAAATATGTGTAGACAGCATGGTATTCGCCTAAGCTATAATATTCATCTGAATTATATAAATCTGCATAAAACATTGTAAAATATGAAAATAGTATGTTAACAAACGAATAGCGCCTAAATGCCGTATAAACAGGCATCTAGACCGCATTTTGGAACTCTGATTTATATAAAAAGAAATAAGAAACTTGCCAAAACAGAACAAAAATTCAGCATGGTTGTCCCTATAGTATAATACCATCATTTAGTTGTTTTTTTGTATAATTCTTTTATTAATCCCAAAAATAACTATTGATTAATCTAATTAAACACACTAAACTAATCGAATTTTTTAAATTTAAATAAAAACGTTTTAGAAAGGGAAAAGAAAAATAAAACTTTTTAATAAAAATAAAATTCATAAACTTTATAAAAGAAAAAATAATTTAAAATTTTTTTAATAAAAACATTAAATAAAATTTATTAAAAAAATTTTAAAAATTTTTATTATAAAAAGTTTAAAACTTTTTTAATAAAACTTTAATAAAATAAAATTTGTAAACTTTATACAAACAAAAATAAAACTTAAAAAAAAGGTTTTTAATTAAAACTTTAAACAAACTTTATACAAAATATATTTCAAATATTTATTTTTATAAAAAGTTTAAAACTTTTGTAAACTTTTTAATTGTATCAAAATTTTAATAAAAATAAAACTTTTTATTTTTCTTTAATAAAAGTAAACTTTGTAAATTTTATAAAAATAAAAATAAAAACTTTACAAAAAGTTTTTAGTAAAAAAAATTAATAAACTTTATAAAAAAACGTTTACAAAGACTTTTGTTTTTATAAAAAAACTAAAAACATTTGTAAATTTGTTAGTTTTACTAAACTGCAAAAAAAAATAGAACAAGAGCTTGTGAAAATCACAAGACAAACTATGGAGATATCATAGATTGATGAAGAAAAAATGCAAAATCATTTTTCACAAGTAAAATTGACCATAACATGTTTTAGGAAGTTATAATATTTTAGGAGATTTTTAGAATATTTTCTTAACTAAAATTTCACTAATTTTCGTAAAAAATCAGGTATTATTATCCGTAAATGGCGCCTTCTAAAAGTTTAGAAGAATGATAAAAAAAATCCTGAATACTTTAAATAGACGTAAGAGTAGATTGTAGAAAAATAATTCCCCGAAATTTAAAAATACTTTATAAAAGTAGAAGATGCATTCGGAAGGAAAGTGGATACCTTTACGATTAGTAGAATGCAGATTCCTCTTATTTAGAAATTTAGTAAATAGTACAATGGGCGTTCTAAAAGAAGTCGGATAATGTGTTTATTTTAGAAATCGTTTTTTACTATACCATTTTTCGTAAAAGACACATTCTACATTTAGTAGAACATATTTTAAAATTTTTATTTATCAAATTTTTGAACAAAAAAAAATTACCAGCTTGTGTATATGAGTGTTTTATTTATTGTTTATATTTTTAAAAAAATTGATTCACAAAATTATTTATTTCATTAGTTTTCAGAAATACAAAAGATAAAAAATGGACAAAAATGATTTTACCAAAAATACAACAACCTAGTTTTTTGTTTTCTTTTTGGAAAATTCCCCAAATAAATCAAGGTTATTTATCGTAATACAAGGTTCACATTAGTACTTGTAATCCTTAAATTAGGGTTTTAAGTTTCTTAATATAATATTGGATGCGTTAAACTTTTTTTTTTTTTTTTGCTATAATATTGGATGCGTTAAACTTAAAATGAAACAAGTCTAATTTGCTTAATTAGGGAAACATAGATCTTTACAGATGAGTTAACTGAACAATAAGCTAAAAGGGAATGTGTTTCCAAAGAAACCACAAGCTTTAAAATATTATTATAAACCAAATTTCATATGAATTTTATAAAGAACATTAATTAACATATATGTTCTCGTTTCATAATTTTAGACATGTGCAGGTATATATCGTGTGTGAAGCTATACGTATTTGACATTACATATATAAGCAAGAGGAATATGATGCCGTAAACTCAACATTGCTACTTGTTTATTCGTAATAAATCAACTTTAGGGTATTAATCGTTCTTGCTTAGATAATTAACACTATATAAAAATTGAAAAATTGTTATGAGCATATGATGTAAATATTACTTCAGAAAAGAGACAGCGAGACGTGAGGTGGAGAACGTAGAGGTTAAAACTCATTGCAAATATTCGTACGTAACGAGTTTACTTCAAACCCCATGCAAATTCTCATGCACGCAACTTTTCTTATATAACCCCTTCCAAGTTCATTATTTAGTCATCATCATCAAGTTTACCATCAACAAAAATAAATTGAAACAACTAACAACTAAAGAAAGCAAGCCATACTATGCTCTTATCCATGGATATTCTAAAAGCTCACTTCTCTTTGGCAATTCTTGTCATTCTCTTTGCTGTTTCAAGCAGCCAAAATGTCTGCAACCCTGCCTGTAAGGCTAAAGAACCCTTCAACTGCGACAATCCCCTTAAATTCAACCGAACTAGTTTTCCAAAGAACTTCACTTTTGGTGCGGCTACTTCCGCCTACCAGGTTACATATCTCTTTGATACTGACCTTTTAACATAAAATATAGCGATCTATGAAGATTATTTTTCATCTATTACGTACGGAAAATCTTTAACCCGGCCTACATGATTTATATTTACTTTTTACCAGATTGAAGGTGCTGCACATAGAGCACTTAACGGATGGGACTATTTCACTCATAGATATCCAGGTCACAACACATCACTCATTAAAATTTACCCTTATAATTAATTAATTAACATTCACTTCGATGTAGGGAAAATAATGTGTACAAATGACGAATGGAACTATTTCACTCATACATATATATATCCAAGTCATGCTCATATTTCGATATGTTATATATATGTACAGAAAAAGTTCCAGATCGCAGTTCCGGAGACCTTGCTTGTGATTCGTATGATCTTTACAAGGTGAGAGGCTTTCAATGATGAATATGTATATACATGATGTTTGCCATTTCAGAAATGTAATTCAACTCTTCAAATTTCATATAATTAACAGGAGGATGTCAAATTACTGAAAAGAATGAAGGTTCAAGCCTACCGATTCTCAATAGCATGGTCAAGGGTCTTACCAAGTAAGTGCAGATGATAAGCTGAGCAGAATTTTATTATTGTTACTAATATAATTATTTTTTGACTAATGTTGTGATTGTATATTTGCTTACCTTTAGAGGGAAGATTGATTGGAGGAATTGACGAGAACGGGATAAAATACTACAATAACCTCATCAATGAGCTAAAAGCAGATGGTAAATATTATATATAATTTTGTGTTCTTAATAATACATATATAAGCTAGTTGTAATTGTTCGATGATCAAATTTTTTTTGTGCGAGTAAAGGCATAGAACCGTATGTAACAATATTCCACTGGGATGTTCCCCAAACTCTAGAAGATGAATATGGAGGTTTCTTGAGCCGGCGTATAGTGTAAGTGCATTAAATAATTTTTATATTAAACTTGTTTACTTTGTCTTAGGTCTATCTTTATATTAAACTTGTTTTCCTTGTCTTAGATCTATTTTATAGTAGATCTTACATCACATCAGATCTATCTTTTATCTAATATATGTATGATACATGGCCAGTGAGGACGTCAAAAACTACGCCGACCTTCTATTCCAGAGATTCGGAGACCGAGTCAAATTTTGGATCACTTTAAACCAGCCTTACTCTCTCGCAACCAAAGGTTATGGAGACGGATCATATCCACCCGGACGGTGCACTGGCTGTGAATTTGGAGGAAATTCCGGAACCGAACCTTATATAGTTGCACATAACCAACTTCTAGCTCATGCACAAACTGTTGCATTATACCGAAAAAGATACCAGGTTCAGCTATTACCACATATGTCATAATTTTTTTCTTCCAAGACTATTTGTATGTAGTATATATATGTAACTTATATTCCAAAACAATCTATGCATGCAGAAATCTCAAGGTGGTAAGATAGGAACAACCTTGATCGGGAGATGGTTCACCCCTTTAAACGAAAACAGCATCCGCGACAAGGCTGCTGCAAAGCGAGCATTTGATTTCTTTGTCGGATGGTATTAATATTATCTGTTAATTAATTGACTCTCAGATTTCATGCATATAAACACACATATATGATTTTTTGGTTATAAGACCTTAAATGTAACAACTATACTTGTAATATTCATTTTATCCTTTTTGTTCTATATATATGAAGGTTTTTGGATCCATTGGTATACGGAAGATACCCGAAGATAATGCGACAGATGGTTGGACACAGATTGCCAATATTCACACCTCAAGAATCAAAGCTAGTCAAAGGATCACTTGATTTTCTAGGGTTGAACTATTATGTTACACAGTATGCCACCAACGCACCTCCTTCCACCCAACCTAGTGTCATCACAGATTCAAGAGTTACTATTGGATGTATGTAAAAATAATTTATGTTTCTTATACTATATATATAACTTTATGAACATTCTGAACTCATATAATTGTCTCTACTTGGCTACAGTCTATCGCAACGGAGTACCTATTGGTGTTCAGGTTATTATCGAATTCGGTTTAGAATCATCATTTTTTATGGACATCACATCATTTATTAGAATTTTCTTTCTTTCTCTTTTTTTCTTCCCTTATTGTACAGGCGCCTAGCTTCGTCTACTATCCTCCAGGGTTCCGACAGATTCTAAATTATATCAAAAACAATTATGGAAATCCACTTACCTATATCACTGAAAACGGTAGCTACATATCAGCAGACCAATACAAAATGTTTAACCAATGAAATTTTTTATATGTTTTGTGTTTAATTTGGAAATATTTTTTTCAAATTATCAGGAGTTGCTGATCTTGATACCGGAAACCTAACACTGCCAGTTGCTCTTGCCGATAATGGACGAATTCAAAATCATTGCAGCCATCTTTCATGTCTCAAATGCGCTATCGAGTGAGTTAACTTTATTTGACATAGTTTTGAGGATTATTATAAGTGTTAACATTATTTCAAAATATATTACAGTGATGGATGCAACGTAGCAGGGTATTTTGCATGGTCACTGATGGACAACTACGAGTTCGGAAATGGTTACACTCTCCGGTTTGGTATGAATTGGGTCAATTTCACCAATCCTGCTGATCGAAGAGAAAAAGCTTCTGGCAAATGGTTTTCTAAGTTCATAATCAAACAATAAGAAGAATCAACATATAAATCAAATGTGCATCCAACCTATTGAATCTAATAATTACTCTATCTATGTATTGTTTGTTTTATTTTTAAAATAAGAATTATTAAAGTTTACGTGATATGTATGTGTTGGTCATACATTGTAATAACTAGGCCTTAATTTTGGTCAATTTAATAAAAAAAACTTATGTTTTATTCTCTTGTTTATATATACTCTTGCGCAAGAATAACTTCTAAATATATTTGATATCTTATCACCCTCTCGGTGGTAATGGAATCAAAATTGGCACCATCAAATTTATAGTTGATGTGTTGCGTTTTTAACGCATTCTAACACATGTTTTCATTTTTTTCTAGTCTTTTTTTGCTATAGAGTCTTTTCAGGTTGGAATGCATTAGGATGGAGTTTTGGGCACAAGGATCAAGGATTGGAGAAAATTGTTGAAAAGGAGACATTTTAAGGCCAGATCGATCGATCGATCTACTTATGGAACGATCAATCCATATTGATCCAGTTCGACGTGAAATTTTTGGAGTACATTCTGATCGACCAAAAGAAGAATAATTGATCGTTTACATCCAGACCGATCCCATTCTGGAATGGTCGATCCTGACCGGTCTACGTGAGCAAAAACCATATTTTGTTTAATTCAATTTGTGAGCCGGTTTAACCTAGAGATTCGTGCCAGGCGTGTTTAGACCTATATTTTCAGTTTTCCTAGAAGTTTTTCAGAATACGTTACTTTTAGATCGGATTTTCTTTGGATTCGGAGATTGTAAGCATTAGGGCGGGGAAATCTAAATTCTTCATAGAGAAGCTTTTCTGAACCCTCGTTCTACTCTATTTATCAATGAATCCTTCAGTTATTTTATGTGTTCTTCATTCCATGTGTAATTAATACATCAGTTAGGCTAGGGTGAATCTAAGGAATCCATGAATCATTCAAACCAATATGTTAGAGAGGGAATAAATCATTTGGTTGTTCATCTAGATTAATATTATTGCTTGAACTGAATTGCGCGACTAGTTCATGATCTCTTAGTTGTTTAATGCACCGAAAGTGAATGTTTAACTCTTGAAACGAATCTAGATGAGCAAGTATTCATAACCGACGAAAGTTGTTGTTAGGGAACTTGTGAAAAAATTAAACTTGTTAGATTGGACGATTAGGATTATAAATTATAAATTCAATTAGCTACCGAAACTCTCTAAAGTTAGGAACTTAGGCTTTATTTTCATCTTTTGTTAAACGAATTGTGACTCGCATTGGTTTTTCTTGATATTGGTGGCTATTCTAGCGAACTTAGATATAATTTTACTGCCTGTGCTATTTGATTTTCCGTGCAATCTCTCTTTCGGACGAACATCATCCAAGATAATCTCTCTAGAACGCTCATACGCAATTATAAAGTCTCTTGTTTCTAAATTTGTTTTTTTTATTATAGTAATTCTCTTTAAGCATATTTGTGATTACTTATCGTTGGCTCTGTAGTAAATACAAACCCCCATAAAATCTTTGCTTTCTTCAACATTTATGTACTCAGGTCTTACCACTAAAACCAACTGCAAGTGCACGATAGTAGGAATTGGTTTCCTCAGAGACCAAGGTTATACTACGAATCTACTAGATAAGAATCAAGCTAGAACAAAAGGAGTTTGTTTTTAAGGATTTGTAAATTTAAAATAAATGATTATAAATTATTAATTTATATAGGACTTAAAAATAAGAATTTGTTAAGTTTTATCTGATAAAACTAAAAATTATATAATTTAATGTTTACCCCAATATACAAGAATATTATTTTAGCGGTGAAGATGCTATTACTTGTGTTTCAATGTGCGAGTTTAAGTCGAGAAGTAACAAATTTTTAATTGTTTACAGAGTTTATCCAAAACGATGGTTTTTGATAAATTTACAATTGGTTAACACTTTTGATGGTCAATATATTTAAGGACGATTTCTAAATCTAATATAGTTGTTTAAATTTTTATTTATTGCATAATAAATTAGACATTACTACAAATTATGCGAAGGAAAAAACATGACTTTTAAAGTTCGTCTTGAAATATTTAACTTATGTTTAAACTAATCATTTCACCCTTAAGTGAAGAACGATAAGTGTCTTAGAGTGTTTTTAAATGTGCTAGGTGCTTGTTACGCGACGTATGAACCTCTAACGTGTCATCATCTAAGCGAGCATAGACGGAGATACACGCATATTATATACATTATTTTTAGAAAACTGAACAAAACATTTACTTAAGGCAATTTTTATGTAGAATAATAAATTATATATATATAGGTTTAAATTATAAACTGAATAAAATAATAATAACATTTTAAATCTATAAAGATAATAAATGTAGAAATTTTAAAATTATTTTCAAAAAAATAAACTAATAGCTACAACCATATAAACAAATAAATAAAATTAATAACAGTTAATATCAATAATATGATTAACAAAATATTATTAATAATATTAATAGTTAAGTCTTAGTATCAATGCTTAAAACTCACCTAAAATATGTGTAGACAGCATGGTTCGCCCAAGCTATAATATTCATCTTAATTATATAAATCTGCATAAAACATTGTAAAATATGAAAATAGTACGTTAACAAACAAATAGCGCCTAAGCGCCGTATAAACAGGCATCTAGACCGCATTTTGGAACCCTGATTTATATAAAAAGAAGTGGGAAAATGGCCAAAAAAGAACAAAAATTAAGCATGGTTGTCCCTATAGTATAAAACCATCATTTAATTGTTCTTTTAGTATATTTTTTATTAATCCCAAAAATAACTTTTGATTAATCTAATTAAACACATTAAACTAATCCAATTTTTTAAATTTAACTAAAAACGTTTTAAAAAGGGAAAAGAAAAATAAAACTTTTTAGTAAAAATAAAATTCATAAACTTTATAAAATAAAAATAATTTTAAATGTTTTTAATAAAAAACATTAAATAAAATTTATAAAAACTTTTTAATTCTTTTTATTTTTATAAAAAGTTTAAAACTTTTTTGATAAAACTTTAATAAAATAAAATTTGTAAACTTTATAAAAATAAAAATTAAAAAAAAAAATTAATTAAAACTTTAAACAAACTTTAAAAAAATATTTTTCAAATATTTCTTTTTATAAAAAGTTTAAAATGTTTGTAAAATTTTTAATTTTATCAAACTTTTAATAAAAATAAAAAATTTTAGTTCTTTTAATAAAAGTAAACTTTGTAAACTTTATAAAAATAAAAATAAAACTTTACAAAAAGTTTTTAGTAAAAAAATTTAAATAAACTTTATAAAAAACGTTTAAAAATTATTTTTTATAAAAAACTTAAAACATTTGTAAATTTGTTAGTTTTATTAAAATGTAAAAAAAATAGAACAAGAGCTTGTGAAAATCACAAGACAAACTATGGGGATATCATAGATTGATGAAGAAAAAATGCAAAATCATTTTTTCACAAGTAAAATTGACCATAACACGTTTTAGGAAGTTATAATATTTTTATGAGATTTTTAGAATATTTTCTTAACTGAAATTTCACTAATTTTCGCAAAAAAATAATCAGGTATTCTTATCCGTAGAAGGCGCAATCTAAAAGTTTAGAAGAATGATAAAAATCCTGAATACTTTCTACTTTGAGTAGAAGTAAGAGTAAATTGTAGAAAACACATTACCCGAAATTTAGAACACTTTATAAAAGTAGAAGATGCATTCGGAAGGAAAGTGGATATCTTTGCGATTAGTAAAATGAGGATTCCTCTTATTTAGAAATTTAGTAAATAGTATAATGGACGTTCTAAAAGAAGTAGATGAATGTGTTTATTTTATAAATTATTTTTTACTAAACCATTTTTCGTAGAAGACGCATTCTACTTTAGTATAACATATTTTAAAAAATTTGTTTATCAAGTTTTCGAACAAAAAAAATTACCAACTTGTGTATGTGGGTGTTTTATTGATTGTTTATATTTTTAATAACTTTTTTGATTCACAAAATTATTTATTTCATTAGTTTTCAAAAATACAAAAGATAAAAAAGGATAAAAATGGTTTTATACCAAAAATACAGCAACCTAATTTTTTTTCTCTTTTGGGAATTTTCCCTTTAATAATACTATAATCTAAATTCCAGAGATCCAATCAAACGAGGCGTTCCTATTCTTTTTTTTTTTTTGGAAATATAGACAAAACTCACATGATGTCTAATCTTCACATGCGCTGTCGATATTCCATCATTATACAATAAACAGTAAATATAAAAAAAAAATAAAAAAAAAAATAAAAATAGAGATTTTCTGTTTACATTTTTCTCTCCTCTCAGGCCACAAAAGACAAAAGATATTTTCATAATGTTGTCTCTCTGTTCATGTTACCATTACAGAGTGATCCAATGCTGAAAAATCCGTCGGCAACATTCGAGATGAACGCCGGTGGCGGGAAGTTTAAGACCGGACTAACTCGAATGCCACCGTTTCCGTTACCGAAGCTGTTTCTGGCGGGTGGTTTCTTATAAGGGAGTGAAGATGAGAGCGAAGATGATCTTCTAAGAGAAGTTTGTTTGGGAAGATTGTGGGTCTTGTGAGGGGTATGAGATTCCTTGGGGAGCAAGTTATGTTTAGGGTTTAGACCAGAGCCTGTGGAGTTGCTTCGTGACAGGAAATGAAGCGATCTGATGCTATTTCGGCTCTTGTCGTAGTTGAGACTGATGCTTCTCTTGAACTGCAAGAACAGTCCCTTTGGCTTGTCTTCAGAATCAGAGTCAGGATCCAACAGATGCTCTTTGAGTCTCATGATCTTCTTTTCTGGTGCTGATCTCTCGTTGTAGAACGATGATGAAGAAGAGGAGGAAGAGGTAGAAGATGATGATGAGAGCGAAGCTGATCTTTGAACCTGAAAGGTTACTTTCTTGATCTGGACGGGAAGGATCTTGCCATCGGAGAAGAGTTCATCAGCCGGAGACACTTCTTGAACAGAACAACTCGAGCCAAAGCAGAAATCAATCTCCGAACCTGAATCAAGAAGTGTTGAGTCTAATCTGACTTCACCGTCTGTCGAGTCTAAATCGTAGGAAAAAGAGTTTCTTGGGCTGGTTCCAGAACCAGGAGCCTCCGAGCAAGAAACCTCAATAGCCATAACCTCCCTACGCGTTCTCTCTCTCTCTCTCTCTCTCTCTCTCTCTCTCTCTCTCTCTCTCTCTCTCTCTCTCTCTCTCTCTCTCTCTCTCTCTCTCTCTCTCTCTCTCTCTCTCTCTCTCTCTTTTAACCTGCCTTCTTCTGGTATCATTCAAGAGCCAATGCCCGGGAAAAGTATAAAGAGACCCTGATGATTTGAAAAGAGCGTTAAAAGAATGGAGAATGATGAATATTTTGAAGTCAAAGTATAGAGGAAGAAAAATGAAGCTTCTAAAGTCAAAAATGGCTGCTTCAACCTTTTTTTTGTAGGTTGTCTTAAGAATAATGAGGAGACAATATGAGATGGAAGGATTAATCAGATGTTTGTTTACCCTATTTGGTTTCACAATAAAATAAAAAGAAAAAGAAGAAAAGATAAAGGTGGAGGGAGGTAAAGAACAAATTAAAAAAAAAGTAACGTCTAGATTTTGATATGTTTGCCCAAACCAATATAAAAAGATACCTATTATATTTGTCTTTGGTCGTGAAAGATGCTTAAAACGTAGCTAGGCAGTTTATGCGACATAAAATATTGTTGATGTGTTCAGCAGAATCCATATAGCAACAAACTATTAATTCAATCAAACTGTTAATGATGAATCGAATCTAACCGACTTTAGTAAATATTGGTAACCGTTTGACAGATTAATTTTTTTATTGTTTGTTATTTATATTTTACTTGCTAAAAATGAAGAATGTGTCCCACACTTATGCTGTAAGTCGCACGAATACACTGAATGTCGATCACTTTGAGGTCCTCGAATAGCAAAACTATACAATTACCTAGTGATTCCTTCTGTTTATCTCTTACCTTTTTGTTGGAAATGACATATGATCATAGTATCTGTATTGGATTCTACGTAGTACCACAATAATTAATAGCCCCAGGGTATCATTTGATACATTATAATTAATAGCCCGACGGTGTCATTTGATACATTGCACTTGATCATTGCCATATCATAGATAATTTTTTATTGGGAATTCGGCAAAAAAAACACTGAACATGGCAAAAATGGTCAAAAGAAACATGGACTCGAGGCTGGCAAAAAAAAAGCCTGAACTTTTGTTGATTTTTATTCGTTTATTAAGAAATTTTGATTGACCGACCAGATTAAGACACCGTTAACTAACAGTTAAGACCTGAGAACCTATTTTTATTATCAAAAATATGTTGTTCGCGTTGGTCGAACCTGAGAACTCATGGCCAAATGACGAGGTTTCTTATCAGTAGACTACTGTCACTTTTAAGAATATTCATAACATATTTTTCTTTTATTGAGTATCAAACAAATCTCGAAAAATCTAAATTCTTTTTTAAAAAATTCCAAAAAATCTTAAAAATTCACGAAAAATTCTGAAAATTAAAATTAAAATTGAAATTATAAATATTAAAAAAAATCAAAATATTAAATTTTTTTTATAAAAATTAATGTATCTAAGATCATTTGAGTTTTTTTATCTTAAATACATTAATGATACTTTTTTTTATAAATTAATATATTTGAGATAAAATAGAAAAATGATATTTATCACACTACAAATGTTTTTCATTTAATTATTATCATATTTTAGAAAAACAATTTGTGATAATATCATTTGTTTATTGTATCTTAATTATCATTTGTCTATTTTATCTTATATACATTATTCATACTAAAATCTATAGTGTGATAAATATAATTTTTATTTTATATTACATACGTTAATTTATTTAAAAATATGTTTCAGGTTTTTTAATCATTAAATTTAATTTGTTGCATTTTTTGAATTATTTTAGATTTTTTTGAAATTTTTAATGTATTGATTTTTTTTTAAAAAAACTTATTTGTAATTTCAATTTTAATTTTAATTTTCAGAATTTTCTTGAATTTTTAAGATTTTTTGGAATTTTTTAAAAAGAATTTAGATTTTTGAGATTTGTTTGATACTCAATAAAAGAAAATATGTTATGGATATTCTTAAAGTGACAGTAGTCTAGTGGCAAGACACCTCGTCATTTGGCCATGAGTTCTCAGGTTCGATTCACGCGAACATCATATTTTTGATAATAAAAATAGGTAAAACGATGTCGTTTCATTTCATCTCAAAATGACTGTCGTTTTACTTAACGATCTTTGCAAACGTCGTTTAATTATTCTGTAACGATGTGTTTAATTTGGCTAGTCAGCGATAACTTACTGATTAAAGTTTATAGTCAAATATAGTTCACTGTTTTTTGGCCAGCCAATATGTTCGTATTTATTATGGCAATTCGTGCAAAGTTAATGATTTTTTGGCCGAATTCCCATTTTTTATTACATATATATATATATATATATCTGTCAAGCGCAGTAATATCCACTTTTTTTTGCCATCTGAAGTAATTATTATTAACAGGAAGAAACAGTACAGAGCCCGAAACACGGTCCAAACAGAAAGTACAAAAACTAATACTATTACACAAGCCCGCGCAAGCCCACCACCAAACCCAAAGAGATAAAGAAACGAGGCCCAAAGAAAATCACCGCCAACCCACGACCCACGTGTTGACTCTACACCAACCACAGGGATGCATGTCAAAGGTGGGAGCTTCGTCATCTCGCAGAGCCGGAGGCCGCCGCCGGAGCCGAAACCCGGAACCTCGCCGGAGTCGTGAATCACCACTTCCTTTCTCATGCAGAAGTCACCGCTGTATAAGAACGAACTCAATCACCGGAACCACCGGGACACTCATCACGACCACCGAATTCCACCTCCGACGACAATATCAGAGGGAAAGGAATCGGAGTCTACACACAACGGCCCGACCTTCAGGGAGCTTTCAGCGCCTCCGCCAATCTCACACCCGAATTCGGCCACCTTCCTCCACAAAGCACAACTTGAACACAGCTCACACACTTCCATGAGATTCGAAAGCTGGTGACCACTACCAAGGAAGAACCGGTACAGCCCCAGACACAGACGCCGAACCACCACCGACAGAGCCGATGCATGGCCGGAAACAGAGGAAAAACGGGATGGATTCACTCCAACCTTGACAAAATAAAAGAGCAACTAAGAGCATCATTATCCCACATACTCATTTAGGGTTTCTTATTTATTTTTTATTACTTTTAAGCAATGAACGTGTGTTAAGAGACACCGTTAAAAGACCCCAACATTTATGTGCTCCAATGCAAATCTCTTAATTGGAGGTTCTTAAAAGAAAATTAAGATGATTGATGAATAATGAATGAGTTAAGGATGACTATCTATCTACGAGTGTCAGTCATAATGTTGTGTTCCAAGCTCTATCCTTAAGCAAACAAATTGAGTTGCATACCTAACGTGGTGTGACTATCTATCTACGAGTGTCAGTCATAAACAAAAAACAATCTACCAAACCCACAATAAAGCAGATGAGAAGGAAAGACAAACCCAAACTCAACCCCATCTCGGACAAGAACAAACATTTCATTAGCAAAGGGAACAGACATCCCGTTCGGCATCAACTTAGGGTTAAGCGCCATGGCTGCAGTTACAGAGGATGACTAGGTTCCTTCTTGTTCTGTTGTGCTTCTCAAACCTCAATTCTCCCTTGCTCTGTAACCTGATCACTAGACAGACAATAAAAGCTATTATTTTCTACCAAACCTCCTTTGCCATTAAAGAGTTCTACCCTTGCAAAGCTATTTTTTTTCATATAACGATGGCTTCTTGATTTACTATCAACACAAAATATAAACCCACAAATAATAACGATGGAAGAAAAAAATTTGAACTATGTAGAAACAAGCAAACAAACTAAGAAATATTCAAGACTGAGGCATGATACAAATGAATGAAGTTTGTTTACCTGTCTTCAGCTTTCAATCTTAGAACTTTAGGCATATGCCAAAACTCAGAGCCTTGAACACGAACCGTTCCGCCCTATGATCATTTACACAAAGATAAGCTTACTATCATGATCATCATCATCATCATCATCAAATTAAAGAATGATTGCTCACACTGCCAACTACTTACAACTCTAGCGTTTGATGGATTTACAGGACACAATTGTGAACCAAGTTCTTCCCTCCCATTATAATTCCAGGCTTGTACTTCAATCGTGTCCCTACCACAGGACAAAACCATATAAGACCAGTAACCAATACAGACATAAACAATATCATCTACCTCTTTAGTTTTCCAATTAAGTGTTCGATTAAAGAACAATGGAAGTATCCTAAGATGGACAACTCCAAATTGAAGTTTCTTGAGCTGGGAACAAAGAAAGCAAGGATCTTTAGAATCGGTGAAAAGGTGCTAACCGGTCTCGTTAACCTCAACGACGCAGACATCAGAGACAGTCTCGAAGAGGCGGAGGATATACACATATGAAGTCAGGGGGATCGAGAATGTCGCGGGAAGATAGAATGGTGGATTGATCGGAGAAATCGACGGCCCATCTCCGGCCAGTACCCATCACTGCTTTGCCTTTGTCCATTCGCTTTAGTTTTTCGATCCACGAAATAGAGATGAATAGCGAAGCAGCAGAAAAAAGATAAGGAAAAGATGAGGCGAAGAAGAGAAGGAGAAATTGAAGGCGAAGAAGAGAAGGAGAAGAACAACTAAAACACAACACGTGTCTCAGAAGACGTCTCTTATTTCCCCAAATTAATAGACGTTTCTTTTTAATTATGCTAATTTTCTTTTTCTTTAAATCCAATTAATGCTAAGAGACGGGAGTTGCATACCCGGATAAAGGTGCTCTAAGAGCATCATTATCCCTAAAAGACATTTAAGGGCTCTTAATCATTTTAAATACTTTTAAGTTGAAAAAGTGATTTTAAGAAACTTAGTTAAGAGATGGGAATATTGTGTGGTCCAATGCAAGTTTCTTACACTACAAGAAATATGTACATTCTTAGCACAAGAAATATGTTATAATAGGTCTTTCATAGCGAATTCATAAATGCTATGATATCGGCAGCCATCGTAGGTACCTTTTCTACGATAGCATTTTCGAAATGCTATAAAATATGCAGATACGATAACAATAACCGAATGCTATTATTAACATAACTGTAACACTATTTTTTTTGTTACAAATTCATTATTATGTGCTATGATAAATCATTCTACAATAAATCAAAAATAATATAAATTAAAATACAATAATAGATAATTATGCCGAAATATTGTTTTATAATTAAAAATAAAATAATTTTATTTATAGATTAAAATTGGTTTACATATACATTCCGGTTTACACAACTAAACCAAAAATTAAAAAACAAAGTCAAACCACCCTAATTTTAGGTTTACACTAAACCAAAAAAAATCTAAACCTAAAAAAAAAAAAAAACTCCATATCTTCTAACTCAGCCGCCGTCAACCACCAAGTCCATTGAGCTTCTTCATCTTCCTTCACCAACGAAACATGAAGATTGAGTGGTGTGGCCACCGCGTCTTCCTATTCTTCTGATCCTCACCGGCGGAGTCTCTGATTCGTCATAGGTCCACTTCCGGCGACTCTGCTCAGGGGCTGCTCACGACCGCGCTGCCCACAACCGCGCTGGTCACAACCGCGGACCAGCATCTCTGCTCACGACCTACCAGAAAAAAATTAGATTCAATAGATAACAGAGAGAGAGAGATAACGAGAGAGAGAGGGCGAGACAGAGGGAAAAAGAGAGAGAGCGGGACATAGACAAACAGAGAGAGGGATAGAGAGAGAGACATAGACATAGATAACGAGACAGGGAGAGAGAGAGAGAGAGAGAGAGAGAGAGAGAGAGAGAGAGAGAGAGAGAGAGAGAGAGAGAGAGAGAGAGAGAGAGAGAGAGAGAGAGAGACAAAGGGAAAAAGAGAGAGAGCGAGAGTGACAGGAAGATACAGAGAAAGGAGATGACGAAGAGAGTGATACAGAGAAGATATTTGTGTGTGAGATGAGATGAATCGTGAGAGAGATGAAGAGAGTGAAATCTGAGATTTGAAGAATGGACCAATAAGAAGGAAGTACGAAGATCACAAAAGAGTGATTTTCAGCCTTTGGATCAAAATCAATCAAGGGCCAAAAAAGAACAAATAAAAACAATATTTTCCTTTATCTATAATTATTTAAAAATGACTAAATTAAATAACTATATATAAAATCTGAAAATAAAGTTTGCATTTAAATTGTTGTGGTTATGTGATCTAAAAACTGATTTGATAAAAAAAGATTCAAATGAAAGTATTTCTTGTGCTTTTGTGTGTTTATTGTTTAGTGGTTTTATAATATAAAATTTATGTGTTGGAGTTTATAATATAATTAAATTGGTATGTTTACACATAAATCTGATTTATAATTTGTTTATAAATATGAATATTTGATTCAAAAGTTGAAAAGTTTGAAATTTAGATTTATGGTTTATAAAAAGTTATGATTAAGAGTATAGATTTTTGATTTAAGGTTTGGTTGTTGGAATATGAGGTTTAGGGTTAATTTTTAGCAAATATTTGGATTAAAGTTTGAAAAAGTAGATTTGAAAACTATATATAAGATTTGTAGTTAATTTTTAATAATTTTTGAAGTTTTATTTAGAGTATGGAATGTGTAGTTTATGTTTGAAGTTAGGAATTTGAGTAGAGTTTGATTAACGATTAGATATTTGTGTTTAAGAAATTATAGTTTAAAATTAAGAAGATTAAATTTTGAGTTTAATTTTAAGATTTGGAATTATAATATGAAAAAATTAGAGTTTGAAGAGTTATCTTTAGAGTTTAGGGTTTAAAACATGTTTATGGTTTAGGGGTTCAAATAACTTTTCTTAGCATTAGAAAAACGCTATTATATGTTTTTCATAGCATTGATGAAGCCGCTAAAATGATGTTTTTTGGCGCCTAAGTCTAATTTCGCAGTAAGTATTGGCGGAATTAGTGCTTTTATTTTCCCGCTCGCTTAATTTTTAAAATAGCATTAATTAAGTGTTATTTTAGGTCCGGCTCTATTATAGCGTTTATCTAACGCTATGATATAATACGGAAAAAATTATATCGTCTATACTAGCAGTTCAGTAAAATGTGCTATAATAATGTGCTATCAATGTAGACTTTTTTTGTAGTGTTATTTTAAGGTTCTTAAAAAAATATTAAGAACAAATTGTTTTAGAGCAAAGGAAGGACAAAGGAGAAGGAAGAACAAATTGTTTTAGAGCAAAGGAAGGACAAAGGAGAAGGAAGAACAAATTGTTTTAGAGCAAAGGAAGGACAAAGGAGAAGGAAGAACAAATTTGTTATAGAACACACACATACACACAGAGAAGAATCAGTTGAGACCTGCTGAATGAGAAGGAAGGAGATGATCCAGACCGGACGATCTGTAATGGTTCCAGAGCCAGAGTAAGAAGGATCCAACAATATAGCTCGAACCTGTGATAATCAGCCACACGCACCGTTTTAGTTTTCTCTCTGAAGGCGATTTTGGGGGTGATTTGGAGTTAGGGTTCGACGATGAATTCGGCTGCGCCGCCGGGTTCTCCCATCTCTCCGACGAGAGATAAGGAGGAAACAGAAGTTCATGACGAGGGTTCCACAGTTAAGAAAGCAGATTTGGAGGTCGATTCGAAGAAGGTTGTCCCGAGTTGGGTCTCTATCGTCCAAGACAAGAAGGTTCTGAGGAAATATGATGTAGAAGTCACTGATAAAGATGGATTATGCTCAGTTGTGATACTGCAGGAGATTATTACGGATGCGACACCGCTGTGGGAGGACTTTGTAGTGGGGAAGTTTCTCGACATCTCTCCACATGTTGCAAAGGTCCACATGGTGTTGAATAAAATCTGGAAGTATGGGGAACTTGCTGCGAAGATTGAAGTGTTTGAAGTTAATGCGACAACAATGAGGTTCCGGGTCTCCAATCCTAAAGCCAGGGAGAAGATCATTAAAAGAGGGATGTGGAACATAGCCGGTGTACCTATGGTGGTGACGAAGTGGACTCCACGGTCGGAGGAAGAGAAGCAAGAGGAAGACGCAATACCAATGTGGGTTCACCTTCGGGGAGTTCCTCTCCACATGTACTCTTGGGAAGGGCTTAGCTTCATAACGAGTGCAGTGGGGGTTCCAGTAAAGCTTCACCCGGATACCATCGCTTGCTCCAACTTTGAAGAGGCGAAAGTCTTTGTGAACGTTGACGTCTCAAAGGTGCTCCCAAAGGAGATCAACTTCTCAAAGAACGGTAAGGATTTTTTGGTGAACTTTCACTTTCCCTGGTTCCCAACTAGATGCGGGAGTTGTGACAAGTGGGGGCACACAGAAGAAGTATGTGTGACGAAAGGGAAGAGTAAGGAAGGCGGTTCACCCCGTGACTTGGGTAAGGAGGATACAAATGGTCCGGTCCCTGAAGTTCCTCTGGTTGATCAGACAGTAGACGAAGTGACAAATGTAGGTTCAGCTGTGGAAGTTGTGAAGCAGCAGGAAGTTGTGAAGCAATTAGGAGCCGAGAAGCCAAGGGAAGAAGTAAGTGGAGAAAAAGGGGCAGATGAAACATTAGAGATGGCCAGTAATTGGTTGCCAGTCTCTCCATCGAAAGTGGGGAGGTCCCCAGTGAAGGAAACCCATAACCAGTCAGGAACGCTCCACATCTCAGTATCAAAGTTCTCAGTGTTAAGTGTGGATGAAGAACAGGAGGAAGGTGAAATAAATGATTTGATTGTTCAGCCTCCTGACACAGAGATACAGCCAGCAAGAAACAAAAACGTAGAAAGGGATATGGTGGATAGTGAAGCTCCTTCTGATGCTCAGCTAGTAGTGCAGACTAGCAGATCTCATGAGAAGGAAAAGCAGTGTGTGGAAGGTGATTCCCGGGAGGCAAATGAGAAGAAGGCAAAGTCACAGAATGCAAGTTCAGTGGCTATGAGCACAAGGTCTTCTCGTCGTCATCATTAATTATGTCAAGTTTCTTCTGGAATGTACGTGGGTTCAACAAGCCAGTAAAACATTCCGTGATGAAAGAGTGGCTTAGAAATTCAGAGATGAAGTTTGGTTGTATTCTGGAAACAAGAGTGAAGGAAAAAAAGGCAGAGAGAATCTTAAGTTCGGTGTTTCGGGACTGGTCTTCTATGACTAACTACGAGCACAGTAAAGGTGGGAGGATTTGGTTGCTATGGAGAGATTCTGTTCGTTTAACTCCAGTGTACAAAACAGAGCAGTTGATCACTGTTTCTGTGGCTCTGGAGGAGGAGGAAGATTTTTTCTGCACCTTTGTTTATGCTAGCAATTCAGTGGAGGAAAGGAAGCTGCTATGGGATGACTTATGTCACCATCACAACTCCCCCATATTTCGAAACAAAGCATGGATGATCATGGGGGATTTCAACGAGATATTAGACAGTGGTGAACACTCGGGTGCTGATGGTTTGGGGAGAATATCGAATGGTACAAGAGATTTTCAGAGGATGGCACTGCACTGTCATCTCTCTGACATGGGGTATCAGGGGCCATTATTCACCTGGTGTAATAAGAGAGAAGAAGGGTTGGTCTGCAAGAAGCTGGATAGGGTCTTAATAAATGATGTGGCGTTGCATAGATTTGTGAATGCTTACTCTGTGTTCGAGCCGGGAGGCTGCTCAGATCATATGCGGTGTAAGGTTCAGATTATTCAAGCTACTGACAAGGTTCGACGACCTTTTAAATATGTCAACGCCATAGGGAAGCTGCCTAGTTTTCTGCCTATGGTCAAGGAGTATTGGGAGGCAACGGAAAAACTATTCCATTCCACCTCTGCCATGTACAGGTTCTCGAAGAAACTAAAAAGTTTAAAGCCGTTGATCAGGGAACTGGGAAGGGAACAGTTAGGAGATTTAACAAAGCGAACCGCTGAAGCATATACTATTCTCTGCGACAAGCAGAAAAATACACTGGCTGATCCTACTCCGGTGAGAATGAGTGAGGAAGCGGAGGCATATGAGAAGTGGTTACATGTTGCAGAGTTGGAGGAGGATTTCCTGAAGCAGAGGTCCAAGTTACACTGGTTGGAGGTGGGAGATCAAAGTAACAAGACTTTTCATAATTCTATCAAAACTCGGCAGGCTCAAAATACAATGAGAGAGATCAGATGTCCTGATGGAAGAGTTGTGAACTCTCATCTAGAGATCAAGATTGAGGCAGAAAGGTTCTTCTCAGATGTTCTGAATCAGGTCCCAACAACTTTTCAGGGAGCCACTGTGGAGGATCTGAGGGAGTTGATCAATTTTGAGTGTTCTGGTGTGGATTGTCGCCTACTGGAAGCGGAGGTCTCGGCGGAAGAGATCAGAGTGGTTCTGTTCTCCATGCCCTCTCACAAATCTCCGGGACCAGATGGGTTTCCCTGCGAATTTTTCAAAACTACATGGCCAGTGATAGCTCAGGATTTCATCATTGCGGTGCAATCTGTATTTCGGTTGGGGTTTCTTCCTAAAGGTGTTAATTCAACGATCCTTGCAATGGTCCCTAAGAAGCCAACTGCCCAGGAGATGTGAGATTATAGGCCTATCGCGTGCTGCAATGTGCTATACAAAGTGGTGTCAAAAATTCTTGCAAACCGTTTGAAGATTCTGCTGCCAAGAATTATTGCTGTCAACCAATCTGCCTTTGTGAAAGGAAGACTGCTGATGGAGAATGTGTTACTGGCCTCAGAACTCGTGAAAGATTACCATAAAGATTCAGTCTCGCCCAGGTGTGCAATGAAAATAGACATCTCTAAGGCTTTTGACTCGGTACAATGGTCGTTTCTGCTTAACGGGTTACTGGCTATGGGATTTCCGGAGAGGTTTATACACTGGATCAAGCTTTGTATCACTTCTCCCTCTTTCTCAGTGCAAGTAAATGGAGAGCTTGCGGGTTATTTTCAGAGCGCCAGGGGTCTGAGACAAGGGTGTTCCCTCTCACCCTACTTGTTCGTTCTGTGCATGAATGTGCTATCTCTGAAAATAGACAAAGCAATGAGGGAGAAGAAGTTCAGTCCGCACCCACGCTGTAAGTCTCTTGATCTCACGCATCTTTGCTTCGCGGATGACTTGATAGTGTTTGTGGAGGGCTCAAAGGAATCAGTTGAAGGTGCTCTCATGGTATTCAATGAGTTCGAAGTCTGGTCGGGTCTCTCTATCAGTCTAGAGAAATCAACAATCTTTATGGCTGGGATTTCTGAAGTTGAGAAGAGCAGGATCTTGAATAATTTTCCCTTTTCAGTGGGAGATCTTCCGGTTCGGTACTTGGGGCTTCCGTTGATGACTAAGGCCATGAAAAGGCAGGATTATCTCCCTCTGCTTGAAAGAATCCGGGGTCGTATAAGTACTTGGACGAGCAGGTTTCTCTCGTACGCTGGGAGACTTCAATTGATCAAATCGGTTCTGGTGAGCATTGTCAACTTCTGGTCAGCGGTGTTCCGGTTCCCAAGCTGTTGTATCAAAGAGATTGAACAGCTTTGTGCGGCTTTTCTCTGGTCGGGGCCGGAATTGAAGACTACAAGTGCTAAAGTGGCTTGGCAGAATGTAAGTAAGCCAACAGCAGAAGGTGGGCTGGGGATTAGATCGTTAAAAGAGGTGAACTTGGTGTGTGGGCTGAAACTCATATGGAGAATGTTGACGGGTGATTCGCTCTGGAGCAAATGGGTTCAAACTTATCTCCTTAAAAAGAAAAGCTTCTGGGAAATAAAGGAGACTACTCAGATAGGCTCCTGGATATTTAAGAAGCTGCTCAAACTGCGGGAGGTTGCAAAATCTTTTCATATGAAGGCTGTGGGTAATGGCAAACATACCTCCTTTTGGTATGAAAAATGGTCGGATTTGGGTGTGATGTATGACCTTCTAGGTGACAGAGGGGTTATCGATTTGGGTATAAGAAGAGAAGCCACTGTGGAGGAGGTTATTAATAATACCAGGAGGAGGAGAAGGCATAGAAGAAGTATGTTCTATGAAATAGAGAAGGAGCTGGAGAGTATCAGAAGCCAGCAGTCAAATGAAGCTCAGGATGTACATATGTGGCGAGAGATCACAGGTTTTAAAACCAAATTTTCTTCACATGAGACATGGCAGTTGTCTAGAGAGGCTGGTGCTCGGGTTCCCTGGGGTAAAAGCATATGGTTCTCGCAGGCTACTCCGAAATTTGCCTTCATAGCCTGGCTTGCAATGAGAGATAGGCTATCCACTATGGATAGAATTTCTTGTTGGAACCAAGGAGTTGTCACTACCTGTGTGCTGTGTAAAACCACCTCGGAAACAAGAAATCATCTCTTCTTTGAATGCTCATTTTCCTCTCAGGTTTGGGAGCTGCTCACAAAAGGGATCCTTCACAGGTCCTTCTCTACTCGATGGGTTGATATAGTTAGGTTGATCACCCTCCCAACAATGGAGAAGAAAAAACGGTTCTGTCTCCAATATGCATTTCAGGCCACTCTATATGTTCTATGGAGAGAACGAAACAAAAGGCATCATGGAGACAAAGCTCTGCCAATGCTGGTCTTGACAAAGCTCCTGGATAAGTCTATCAGGAACAAGCTCAGTTTGGTTCAATCTAAAGGAGTAAAGGGATATGAAGGAATTTTGCAATATTGGTTTAGCACAAGAATGTAAATATTTTCTGCACTCTTGGTTGGGTTTTGATTATAGGAAGCTGTATAGGCAATAAAGGAGATATAGGAGTAGCAGTCTTTAGTTTAAGGTTTCACTTGATGTAAAAAAGTTTTTTGATGAATAAAATTTAGCATTCATTCAAAAAAAAAAAAAAAAAAAAAAGACTAAAGAAGAAACATCTCAAGTGACCATAACCAAGTTCTCCACACTGAGCCTGATAACCCCAGCTTATGCAAGAACTATCCGCACCAACAAAATGATGCAAGCTTCCTGAATCCATCCAACGCAAGTTCCACCCACTGCATAACGAGTTACAAAACGTTAGAAAGCAATACTCACAATCAGTGTAATCTTGACATAAGACAAAAATAAAACAGAAAAGTAAATATCTGAACATAAAGACTAACTCACGATGTAAAAGGCAGTTCAGATTAAAGTCACTTGCTAGCAGTACAAAAGGAGTTTGCAGAGCCAGCAGAGACAATGGCATTAGGATTTAGGAGGCAAAACATTACGTCATTTCACCTTATCCACCATAAGGAACAAGAAAAGGTTCAAACTTTATGTTCTCTGCAAAGAACATAAAGCAGCAAAATCATTCAACAGTAGACACTCATGTCACGGAACCATGAGAATTAGCTTCTTCAGCAATATATCTTGGCTGAGGCTCTTTTCTTGGTTTTTGGATTGGCTGTCAAGGTTCTTGGGTTTGGGTTTTGATACCTTGTTGGTGGCCTACCTCACTCTGTCTATAGCTCTTTCGTCCGAGCTTCTGGCCGAATGGTGTTACTCTAGTTATCTTCTCTAATTCCTTTCCACTTCGAGAATTTACTGTTTCTCTTGAGAGTAAAGTTGAATGGTTTTAGTTATTTCTTCAGTTGCCCATGGTTGGGTCCTAGCTGTCCTTCTTATGGACTTATGTTCCTGGGGATATCTTCATCTTCCGCCAGTTTATGTATTTCAATTTGGTACTTTTGAGTATGAATCAATATATATCTTCCGTGGGAAAGAAAAAGTTGCAACATTGATGTAAATGGTAAAGCTAGAAGACATCTATTTTATTTTCTTCAACGCCATTTTCTGAAAGACAGCTAATTATCCTGACTTCGAAGTTTGAATAGTATAACTAGCCCTGCGACCACTTCGGTGGAACCAGGATACCTCTGTATAATTCTAAAAAAAACTAGTCCTGCGACTTCGGTTTTCCGAAACCAAACTGTCGGTTTTCGGTTACCAATTTTTTTAAAATCAATTCCGAAATTAACCGAATTAAATTTCGGTTCGATTTGGTTATCAGTTATTTCCGTTTTTCAGATTTATTTCCGAAAATAAACTTTTTTTTTGGTTTACGGTTAATTTTGGTATAATTTTCTTTAAAATCGGATATTTTCGGTTAAACTTGGTTTTTCGGTTAAGTTCGGATATTTTTTGATTTTTCGGTTAATTTTGGTTTGGTTTTTTGGTTATTTTGGATATTTTTGGTTTTTGATCTTTTTAAAAAAAAATCAAAAACCGAACCGAAAACTGAATTATTTTCCAAAATCCTACCGAACTGAAACGAATTGAAAACCATACACGAACCGAAAACCGAAAAAATTTGGTTCGGTTTGGTTCGGCTCATTCGGTTCAGACAAAAACCGATGTTTTAAGTATATCTTTCAGACTTTGAATATTCAAAGCATCTTCCTAAGTTTTCATTTGTCAGTAAAATTTTAAGCTCATATTGTATTCTACTATTAGCTATTTTATAAACAAAAAAAATCAAATATGAAAATTAAATTTTAGGAAAAAATAAAACAAAAAATATACCCGCTAATCAGAATCTAGTTGTTTATAAAATAGCTAATAGTAGAATACAATATGAGCTTAAAAGTTTACTCACAAAATATATCCGCTAGTCAGAATCTAGTTTGTTTATAAATTAAAACAAAATTAAAACAAAAACTGCTGTTTTAAGTATATCCTTCAGACCTTTGAATATTCAAAGAATCTTCCTAAGTTTTCATTTGTTAGTAAAATTTTAAAGCTCATATTGTATTCTACTATTAGCTATTTTATAAACAAACTAGATTCTGACTAGTGGATATATTTTTTGTTTTATTTTTTTTCTACAAAATTTAATTTTCATATTTGAATTTTTTTGTAATCAATATTTATGTTTAATATCAAATTTAATTTGATAAAATAATCATTTAAATAAATAAAATACATAGTACAACATAACATTTATCAATATGTTATGTTTTTATTCTAACTAGGGGTCGGCCCGGGTTACGCCCGAGATTTTTCTTTTAATTTTAAATTTAATTTAATTTAATTTAAATTTGGATTGTGTATTTCTAAACAAATATACTTTTAGAATTGACTACTTTTGAATTGTGTATTTCTAAATTGGATTTTTTAAATTTAATTTAATTTTAAATTTAAATTTGGATTGTGTATTTCTAAACAAATACACATTTTTATGTTTTAGAATTGACTACTTTTGGATTGTGTATTTCTAAATTGGATTTTTTAAATTTAATTTAATTTTAAATTTAAATTTGGATTGTGTATTTCTAAACAAATACACATTTTTATGTCGTCTATCTTCAAAAGATAATACAAATAGGCGTATTTACAGTGTTTATTTTAAACAATAAATAGGTTTCGTTGTGTTACAAAAAAAAAGTTTCGTTTGCTACTTAAATTTATGGCCATACAATATTGGTTTGATATATGAACCAAAATTCTTTTATCGGGCAGACCAAAGAAATACAATATTTTAGCTAAATTATTGCGTAGAATAAGGTTAATAAGATTGTATGGCATATCTCAACAAAAGGAAATCAAATTGCTTAACGATAAAGTATAAATTGAATTAAAAATACCAAAACGACAAAAAATGCTATTGTTCTACAAACGAAAAAGTGAGGAAACTCACTGTTTGGTTCAATTCAATGACGATACACTTACGATTATTTTAGAACGACCAGTAATTAGTTAACTGTTCTTTTGCCAGCATTTATCTTTTTATTCTTTTGACACCAGTATCTGCCGGCTTAAATGTAAAAATGTTACAAAGGGACCATAAAACTTACTGGCCCAAATATTTAAGGATGTTCTTCTTCTATTGAGGAAAATGTAATATGATATAGGATTAGTGATGTCCTGCAAGTGCAATGAGTAAGCCAGAAAGTATGTTAAGAAAAAGTTTATATTATCTTTTATACATAACCTTTCTTTAGAGTGAGTAGCTCGGTCGGTATATGTTCTCAAAATTTGAACTTCTCGTAATGAAAATTATGTCTCAACCTTTCCGTCACTCTTCAAGTTAAAAACTATGTCTTTATTAACTGATCTTGATTCAAGTTACATGAAAGAAAAACAGAGTGGACATAGTAGTGGATCTAACCGAACTTGGAACATAGGAGCACATAAGTGGGTAGTAACAGGCTAACAGCCTTCCCCTAGCTGCACTTATTCTTGGGTATTGAAAAATAATTAAAACTTCAAATTGGCGGTAGTATCCTTTTTCAAGGATGATACGATGATGTTCGTTAAGTTTGTGGTAACCTCCTCTATATTCCAATAACACATGTGATGATTATATTAAGACAATTGTTGATTTACAAATAGCACCTAATCCGCACCTAATCCGTGTACTCAATGAAATGAGAATTTATATTTTCAAAATGAAAAATCAAACATAAACAATAATAAAACAATCCACAAACAATCAATTAAGATTTAAAACCCAATAAAACTCTGAACGAATAAAATATCAATTTAATATTTTATCGAATTTAATAATTTACATAAATGCAATACTAACATGAAAATTATAATTAGTTGGATATATATATATATATATATATTAGTTCGCGAACCTTCACCTAGTAGTTTAGGGGGATGTATTGAATCTGAAATTTGAAGTGATTTGATTTTTAATGAGTTTGTAGATGATTGTAGGAGAATTAGAGAATATTATGTGATTTTTGTTAAAACACTCTAGAATCTTATCTAAAACAGTGGGATTTAGATTTTTATTTTTATAACTAAGGAACTCTCCTTAAACACTCTAGAACACTTAAACTACTCTAAAATCTCCAACTTAAATTTTATTCAATAACAGTGGATTTCGGAGTATTTTATAAAATGTCAAATTCAATAACATTGGATTTTAAAGTGATTTTTAAAATCTATGTTTGAATAACAGTAGATTTGTCATTTTAATACAAATCACTTAAAACTCATAATTGAATACATCCCCTTAGTATTTTTGGTTAAAAGAAGAGGATTAATGAGGATATTGCCACCATTAGTTATAATCAAGTGTTAGAAAATTCGCTAGTGTGATATAGTGTTTGAAAAAATACTAAAAACACCGTATCGTAGGCTACGTCTACTTTTATTTTGTTTACACGGATATACCTTTTTTTTTTGAAACTCTCACGGATATACCTAACTTAGAAATTATAACTACTATATGGCGACGCTTCAAGCTTTTAAAAGCAATTTAGTAGGAGTATTATTTTCTAAAAGGGGAAAAACAAAATAGACGACTTTTTGTTGCTCACTCTATAGCACGAGCTGCAAGAACCACATCACAAAACAATCTTTCCAATGGCAAAATCCAATCATGTTCTATCCCTCAAACTATCTCTCACCCTTCTTAATCTTCTCATTGTAGCTGCCACGGCTATAGCCGCCGCGACCAATGGTTTAGATGCTCCTTTGTCCAAAACCTGGCGTCCCTGGCCCTTCAAAAAACTCAACAAACCGGTGGTTTTAATGATTTCCAGCGATGGTTTCCGGTTCGGTTACCAATTTAAAACCGACACACCAAACATCGACCTTCTCATATCCGAAGGAACCGAAGCCAAACTCGGTTTAATCCCGGTTTTCCCCACCATGACATTCCCAAACCATTACGCGATCGCAACTGGACTCTACCCTGCTTACCATGGTATTATCATGAACAAGTTCACTGATCCGAGAACCGGAGAAGTGTTTAACAAAGGCTTAGACCCGAAATGGTGGTTGGGTGAGCCGTTGTGGGTAACCGCAACAAACTAAGGTCGCAAGGCTCTGACTTACTTTTGGCCAGGCTCTGAAGTTCCCAAAGATTCTTGGACTTGCCCTAAAGAGTTGTGTCCAAATTTCAATCTTTCGATTCCTTTTGAAGAAAGGGTTGATACAATCTTGAAGCAGTTCGATCTCCCTGAGGAAGAGATCCCTGACTTGATGATGTTGTACTTCGATGAACCGGACGGAGCGGGACATAGCTATGGTCCTGATGATCCTAGGGTTACAAAGGCGGTTGCGAGGATCGATAAAATGATCGGTAGGATCATTCAGGGGCTGAAGAAGAGGGAGATCTTCGACGAGGTTCATGTGATCTTGCTTGCTGATCACGGAATGGTGACTAACTGTGACCTAAAAACAATTTACATTGAGGATTTAGCAGATTGGGTCAAGATACCCGCGGATTGGATCAATGCTTATAGCCCGGTGCTAGCGATGAACCCACGCTGGGGAAAAGATGTGGAGAATCCAGGGGAGAAGAATGCAGAACTCGTGGCGAAGATGAACGAAGCTTTGAGCTCAGGGAAGGTAGAGAACGGAGAGTATTTGCAGGTTTACTTGAAGGAGAAGCTACCGAAAAGGCTGCATTATTCCGAGAGTTCTAGGATTCCACCCATCATAGGAATGGTTGGAGAAGGTCTCGTAGTTAGACAGAACAGAACAGGCGTTCATGAATGTTACGGAGATCATGGATACGACAACCAATACTTCTCAATGAGGTCTATCTTTATGGGACATGGTCCTAGGTTTAGGAAAGGGAGGAAAGTGCCGTCGTTTGAGAATGTTCAGATCTATAATGTTGTTGCTGAGATTCTTGGACTCCGACCAGCTTCGAACAACGGTTCTTCTTTGTTCACTAGAAACATTCTCTCGCCCTTTGGAGGAACTGTGGAGGTTGAATGAAGCTTCACAGCCCTTTGCTCAGGAAGCACTCATGCATGAATATGATAATTAGCTGATGATTGTGTTTTCCTATTGGTTATAATTAATCTACTTTCCTAGCCTTGATCATTTTTCTTTATTGCATGTGGAAACGAATAATAAATGAATAAGATCAGCTAATTATATCTAGCCATTACCTAATTGTTTCTACATATTTATACTTGTCATTTTCTCGATATACAAGTTTATACATAATGCGGTTAAAAGCAAAAGTTTATACTAAAGTTTTTAAGTCATACTTTTTTACCTTTATGTGTCAAAAGGTAACAAGAACATAACCACGTGAAATCGAATTAGTGGTTGAATCCATATAAGTAAAAACGCAGATTTCTAGGAGGATACGAATTTGATTCTCGTTGTGGAATATATATAAGTCTAGACGACGTCTACACCGAGAACTTCCAAATTAACCCCCAAAAGATACATGTCAATATGTCACAGACTCAACATCTACAGTCAGCTGTCTTGAATCTTGATTATTATAGAAGAAACATAATATATATATTAGATGGTAGATATATGCCCTGGGATATATGTCATATCATATTTTGTCTGATGAATCTGGTCCCTTCAATCGAAATAAAATCAAGGGCCAAGGATACAACCCGCCAAAACAAAAAAACACTGATTTTTTTAGTTAGTGAAATAGTCACTACAATCAGACTAGATCGGTTAAGAATCAGCTGATGTTTAAGAAAAAGTGTAGACAAAAGTGTCCCAACGTGTAATATAAAAGATGAAATGTGACTTAAAGTGTAAATCTTTCTATATATTGTGTGTTTAATTCACAGTTTTATATATTTATAGTGTACTAGGGGTATTCCGGCGCTACGCGCCGGGTTTGGACGTTCTATCTGTTTAAGGTTCTGAATGCAAAACAGTGTAAGTGTAAATGTATGTTTTTGTTATTATTTTTTTTGAAGTAAATTGTTTGTTGAGAGAAATCAGAGTGCAAACCTTGGATTTGCACGTCTTGTAAATGCATTTTTGGCCACCTGCTGATGAATTTGAATGGTAAAATGTTTTTACTAATGGAAGTGATGCGGAATTCTTTCTGTTCAGTACAAATTGTTTATGATAAAACACAAACAAACTTTTAAAAGTCAACGAAGGTGGTTAACATATAACGTGCAAAATAAACAAAATGCATATTTTTATGGTTGAATCTTTAACGGAAATTTGATAACAGGAGGCAATACATATGGGATTATTACTTTTTCCAAAGAAGTAAAATGCAGAATAATTCAATCTTTATTTTAAATTTACTTGGTAGACGTATTTTACCAAAAAAAAGCAACTTTGTAGAAGTATTATAAACTCCTCTTGGTCTTAAAAAGGTTAGTAAACAAAAACATAACTTTCTATCTCTGAGTAATGTAGTGGACAAATTTCTCCAGTCTTAAGAATTAGTAACAATTCTTGCATAGATGTTGGACGTTTGGGAGGTCGCAACTTCGTGGTGGTTTGAGTCTTGCCATGTTGTTTAGATACATGTCCTCCAGAGGAATACATGTCCTCCTGTTAGCTGGAACTCAAGTTAATATAGTGAAGTGAGTTATGGGATCACGGTTTAGATCTGTGATGATTTGGTGGGTTATTACCTCGCTCTGAGTCAGCAACATAGATGTTGTCATCTTGAGCAGGAAGGATAGTGTCTTGGGTGTATTGTATGTCTTGCTGGGGTGCCTCGCAACTTGCGCGGATTATTCTTCGTTGCTGACGGGCAAGCCTCCCATTAGATTATGAGAATATTAATCATAAAGTAAGAGCCAAAATGCCAATAATCAATATTTTGATGGGGTAAAGATCAAACAGCAAACCTCTGTTATTGAAAATATAATAAGAGAATGAGGTTTGGAGATAATAATCAAGTGGCAGAGACTCTGATGCCGCTGAGAACATAGCCTCCAAAAGAGCTCATCTGCATGTGAGGGTGAGTTGTCAGCAACTCCATTTTGGGCATGTTCCAATTTTAATATCTCAACAACACCTCTCGACCAATGATATATCTATTGGGACAAAGAAAGATACATGATACACGGCTCTGTTATTTGCATATTGATGGCCATCTTCCTTTACTGAAGGTTCTGTCAGAGGCTGTGAAATTTTCATCATCAAGAGATTATGTTTTTATGCACAACAACAACCAAAACATGCTGAGAAGGTTTCTTCTTATGACACATACCTGTTAATATTGATGATATATTGCATAGGGAGTAGAGTTGGAGAGAATACTTATTTAACTAAACTACATGGGTTTTGGACCTGTGCATCCATAAATAAACTGCAAATCAGTGTCGACATGTATTAACCGAAACCAAATTTCAATTATAGAGAAACACTTATATAGTACTCACTTAGAGAAACCGTTTTCTGTCCATATTTATATTGCTTTTTTAGAAGCTTTGGCTCCAGCTTTTGGGGCTTTGATAATTTTGCTTTCAGGAACATTACTCATTACGTTGGCCTCAGCTGACACAAATATTTCTTCTACCATATCAGATGTAGTGATTCCTGCATTTTTTCAATTAGAACATTTTTTTAGAATTTTAAGATTTATAAAACTGAGACTAAAGTGAAACGGCAGAGGTTGGAACTTGCTTTAGTATTAATCTCAGCATCACAAACTGTTTCAGGAGATGCAGTTTTGGCTGATGAGAGCTCGGTTACGATGCAGTTTTAATTTTGGACAATTTTTGAATGAGAACTAATTATTGAAAACAATTAGATATGGTCAAAATCAGATTTGTGTTACCAGAAACGCTGGAGACTCGTCATCCCCGTCTGAGAACAACGTCTGGACTTCAAAAAACAAAGAAATGGCTGTTGCCCACTCTTTCAAAAGATGTCTGAAATTGCCCACTGATTTTGTAAATTGCCCACTCTTTCAAAAGATGTCTGAAATTGCTAAAGCAATGAACATTGATGGACCCTTGTAGAAGCATTGACTGTGAGGAATTGGACACAGTAAGCGAGTCTCAAAGTATATGAGAAGCAATCATATAAAATTTCAAACCAATAGGTGAGGGGAATTAAGGACAAATACCTTTTGATCAAGGCGGAACATGTCAACTCCCATTGCTCCCCACCTTTCTTCACGTTATGTGTTTCCCTTAAGCGGAGGAGGGGCGTGATGACGAAATGGGAACAACGACCCGACTTAACATCAGAGAAAAAGATTTGGGAAGACCCCATTGTTTCAGGTAGTGTTGTAAGAAAGAAATAGGTTAGATTCTATTGAAGCAGCGAGATTTGTAGATTTGTAGAAAAAATAGGTCATCTAAACGATTGGGAAGGAGGTAACTGAATTCAGCGTAGTGGGAGAGATTGAAGGAGTGAGTTAACGATGAGAAGTGAATTCAAAGCAAAGATTAGATGGGATGTGAACAGAGTAGGGCAAACGAAAGGGGGAGAATAGATTGAGCGATTTCAGTCAAATGTCAAGGAGAAAAAAAAAGCTAAGCCATTGTCGTTGTGACACGTGTCGTCATTCCCCCCACTCAGAAAAGGCAAGCGGGTGGCTTGAAGTGCCAGAATTGTCAACTTTATATATATATATATAACAGACGCTGGTTTTGTTTTTCTAAAGGACACGACACGTGGCATCTTTTGCCCTATGCTAAACAATGACGTGGATAGCCTAAGGAGATAGATTTCCCAACTTTATTGTATTAGATATGTGTTCTGGTTTACAACTTACGGTTCTACCTGACAGATTTAATTTCAAGTTTGTAACGCATATCAAATTACATGTGGTAACTTTTTATATAATTCGATTAGATTGTTATACAAGTTACGAATAGTTTAAGTTAGAAAAACTAAAAACAAGAGATTATTATATACAAAGGAAAGTTACGGCTATATAAGTAGTATGAACGTTGTTGAGCTCAATCACCATCAAAACCTTTCTCTCTCAATGGCGGAATCTAAGCATGTCCGGTACGGTTTTCCCGGTTACCCCTTGTGCAAGTTATCTCTAATCTTTCTTTTATCCTCTTGCTCGTCGTAGCTGCCACTGCCGATGATTCGAGTTTTCCATCATCCCTACCCTCCAAGAAGCTCACCAAACCGGTGGTTCTATTAATCTCCAGCGACGGTTTCCGGTTCGGTTACCAAATCAAGACGGAGACTCCAAACATCGACCTCCTCATTTCTCGAGGAACCGAAGCTCAAACCGGTTTAATCTCGGTTTTCAGGTATGTGATTTGTAGACAAACCAAGATATTAGTAGTATTTTTATATCTCATCTGGACTCTCAGTCAAACCTGTATATAATCGAGACCGGCTTATGTTCTTCATGTAGAATTCTATCATAGGTTCAACCAACTGTATGTTTCCACAAAATTTGGATTTAATGTAAACCTATTAAGTTAAAATTGGATAAAAATCTAAAAGCTTATTATTAACCCGTGAACCGACATCGTTGACCCAGAAAATACCCAGAAAAACCTTATATATATATATATATTTCTAAATGATTACAATTCTCATACACTTTATAATAGTCAATAAAATTACATAAAATATTTTAGTTGTCATATAATGTAAATATATTGTATTTATGCATTTTAATTTATAGGTTTTGAAATGATCAATACTACTACAGTTTTAATGTAGATAATTTATTTCTTTTATTTAGAAATATACAATGGTTTTAAACATATTAATGAAATTAAATTTATAGTTGTTGGATTGAGCTTTCTTAATACGTCACAGATACATGAACGTTTTCTTTTAAATAGTATATATACTTTCTCTAAACGATGTATAGTTCGTTCAAGATGGTATATTTGGTTAATAATATACCATAGAAAATCGAAATGATTTATTGACTTTTACGTATTCGTGGTTTGTATGTTAACTATTTACTAAAAATATGGAATATAGTTAGTTAAATGGATCATGTTATTATTTGAAAATTTCGGAGATAAATTGCTAAGAGTAACGAAATTGAATCTAAATTTTGATGATTTTCATTATTTTAACATTTTGTATAGAATCTAATGCATTTATATTTCATTGGTTTGATTTATATGTGAATATTTATAATATATAAACATTAGTGTATGCTTGTGTTATATAAAAATATAAATATAGTGTGGATTTAGATGATAGTTTTACGTCAACTAAATGAAGTATTATGTTTATTAGGTATAATATTATAGTGTAATACAAGATCTACTAAAAAGCATAGATTAAGTGTTATGTGTATTTGGTATAATATGATCGTGTAATATTAATTCCACTAAAAAGCATAGAATTGGGATGAGGTACAATATCATCGGTTACCAAAAAATATGGGTATAATAAATAAATGTATTAAAATATTGTTAAAATAATTTATGGAAACAAATAGGCTAGCCAAAATAATAGGTAGACCAATGTATCTAATTAGTTAAATGAAAGAGTTCAAAACAACTTTCATATGTAGATTTATTTAAACTCCTTTCCTTTTAATAAAGTAGACTAGATTCTGACCCGCCCTAAAATGGCGGGTATAGTTATTGTTTTATATTTTTAAAAAAGTTAATTTCATATTTATACGTTTTAGTCATATTTGTGTTTTTCTTTGTATAATATTTCTCTTAAATAATTAATAAGAAGTTTTAATAATTGTATTAAAATAAATAGACCACACCTATATTAATAGGTCATGTTCATATTTTAATAGAATAGACTATATTTTAGTCCACACTTTCGAAGCGTGAATTTTTTGGATTGGAAACAAATTTTGATATAAATTAATATTTTGGAGTTGTTGTACATTGCTATATTACAAAATCTTATTATATCGAAGAAGATAATCTGTTTAAAATTACATAATTTATGAATTAGTTTATTTGAGATTTTATGTACATTTTATATAACTCACTCTTTTAAACCTAGGCATTTACTCGAGTCCAAAAAAAAACGATTAGATCCGAGTCCAAAGAAATGTACATATTGGGTTTTTTTGGATCAGTGGATCTTGGTTCCGTACGGATCATACCCAAGACCCGTGCAGGTATCTTGAATACATGAAATGTTTTGTATATATTATATTAGATATATTTGGGTATTTCAGATATGTTTTTGGTATTACAAATGTTTTTTTCTCTTTTTTTTTGGGGGGGGGGGTTGAGTTTCCAGTCATACTTTCAGGTTTTAGGTAAAATTCTAAAATTTTTAAAATATATTACGGATATTTAGATAAAAGTTTGGATTTTTTGGTTTCTCAGGTTATATTTCAAGAAGCATTCGAGATTTATTTCAGGTATTTGAAATAAATTTTTAGGTATTTGTTGGGTTTTCAGATATTTTTCAAGATTCAGATAATTTTTCAGGTTATCGAATATTTCTAATATTTTTCAGATCTTAAATGTCTGAACCGACCTAGACCTGTTTTGTACCCAAATATTAATGAATTTTACATTATTTGAATTATGATTCCTAATCGATCTAGACATGAAAAGAACCGACTTAAACCTGAGTAAAAAAATTAAATATCTACTTGGATCCGAATGTTTAGGAGCCAAAGAATCAAGATAGAAATGAACCGACCAGAATAACCAAACATACTCTCTCATTATATTTTGTACATATTTTATAAAAGTTATATTTTAAAATTGATATGACTTAAGATTTAATTGGTAGATTGTTTAGCTAATCCAATAGACATATTTGTAGGGCATTTTATATTTATTAAATCTCTTAATATTTTTTTAATCTAATGTTTAATCTTTTTTTTTATAAAAACTATATATATATATGATTTTATTTTAACATATGATTTGCGAACATGTTTTATCAACTTAAAAAAAAATTGAAACTATATAATGTAAGATAACATGGTAAAATATACTTAATTATATTGCTAACTCATTTTAATAATTAATATCTAAATATTAAAAAAAAAAGTTAATATCTAAATATTGTAGATTATGAGCAAAAAATATAGTGTATAACATTATAGACAGCCTATCATGAAAATAATATATATATATATATATATATATATATATATATTGTAGTAAATCGGATATGATTTCATTTTAATCAAAAGGTATAAACAATACTATATAAATAGTATATATGGACGGTTGCATGCATAAAAATGCATGAGGGGCTGAGTTTCTGTAATTTAATTTTTTCTGCGTTGGTAAAGATATTTTATACTATCTTATTGTTAGAGAAATGAGTAATCATCGGATAGATATATGGGAGTTATTTATTAATTGTTACAAATATATAAGGTAAGACCAAAAATGTTAAGTCTAATAAAAGAGTCCAACAATCTTGTTTAAGTAGAATTTTTCAGAATGTTTCTGTTTTAATAGTATAGACTAGATTAGGACCCGCCCTAAAAGGCGGAAATTGATTTGTCAAATTTCAATTAATAATATATGGTATATATAATATGTGTATATAATATTATATATATTTTGTGTAACATTTATATATATATATATACATATTAGACATATATATATAATATTTTATTAAATATATATAGAATTTAATAGTATTATAATTTGTGTTGTATTTGTTATTAGTTTGTATTTAATCTTTTTTCATTTTTGGTATAATAATTTGTCTTCTCACATCTTTTACTTTTTAACTTATACACAGAGTTATGTCTTTTTTCAAAAAAAAACTTATACAAAAAGTCTCGTAAAATATAATATATAAAAAAACATATTTAATAAATTTACTGACCATATGCCACCATTATTTGGTTATTTGAACAAAAAAAAAAATCATGTTCTTGCATAACTGTGTATATGTTGTGATATGATGTAGATGAGGAGTATATATATGGAAGTAAAGTTAGTGATACGAACATGAGCCTATGTTGGTCTATGCCACAATTATTTGGTTTTTGGAAGATCAATGAGCATAAGCATACACGGTCTTTGTATGCTTACGTTGTAAATGAGTCGGATATTTTTTCTCTTATGTCTGGAATGATATAGAACTCGTTGATTTAAGAGTGGTTCAGTTTTATATGATCTAATTATATTAAGAGATTAACCAAAAATATTATAAAAATGTTACTGGTTAGGTTAAACTAATCTATGTTGGTTAAGATTTGGTTTAATTTAAGTTGGTAGGTTGCATTGTATAGGAGGCATGATATATTCTAGCAACAATTATGAAAGAGTCCAAAATTTAAATGAGAACTTCAAATAGTAGATAATCCCTAAATTAATAGATTAGATATCTATCCAAAATACACTAAAATATTTTTGATTATCTAAAAAAAAAATTTACTACATGAATAATTAACTCAAATAGTTATTTCAATGTAGATTTTTGGTATTTGGTCATTATTTATATTTTTATGCTTTGACAGTTGCTTTGAAGTTCAATGAATAAGTTTGCTTCCGGAAGTTTAAACAATGTTGTTCTTTTCAAAGCTGAAATAATGTTTCTTAGATTTATAGAGTTGATAGTTGTTAAATACTTTGTTTACGTTTCATTATGTATTATTTTTCGTTTGTACAAAGTCTTGATTGTCACAATATATGATGTTGTCACATTTAATTCAAGAAAAAGTTTTGTATGGTTGATAGACAAATTTTCTAAAATTATTTTGAATGACAACAATATGGTTTAAGAAAATTACTCATATATAAATTTATTGAAAAGATTAAAATTGGGAATTCGGCCAAAAAAACACTGAACATGGCAAGAATGACCAAAAGAAATAAATTTATTGAAAAGATTAAAATTGGGAATTCGGCCAAAAAAAACACTGAACATGGCAAGAATGACCAAAAGAAACATGAACTCGAGGCTGGCCAAAAAAGCCTGAATTTTTGTTGACTTTTATCAGTTTATTAAGAAACTTTGATTGATCGACCAGATTAAGACACCGTTAAATAACAGTTAAGACGGTGGTTAATCAACGTTAAGTAAAACGACGTCGTTTTGAGATAGAATGAAACGACGTCGTTTTACCTATTTTTATTATCAAAAATATGTTGTTCGCGTGGGTCGAACCTAAAAACTCATGGCCAAATGACGAGGTTTTTTGCCACTAGACTATTGTCACTTTTAAGAATATCTATAACATGTTTTTTTTATTGAGTATCAAACAAATCTCGAAAAATCTAAATTCTTTTTTAAAAAATTCCAAAAAATCTTAAAAATTCAAGAAAATTCTGAAAATTAAATTAAAATTGAAATTATAAATATTTAAAAAAATCAAAACATTATTTTTTTATAAAAATTAATGTATCTAAGATCATTTGAGTTTTTTATCTTAAATACATTAATCATACTTTTTTATAAATTAATATATTTGAGATAAAATAGAAAAATGATATTTATCACACTACAAATGTTTTTCATTTAATTATTATCATATTTTAGAAAAACAATTTGTGATAATATCATTTGTTTATTGTATCTTAATTTTCATTTGTCTATTTTATCTTAAATAAATTATTCATACTAAAATCTATAGTGTGATAAATATCATTTTTATTTTATATTACATACGTTAATTTATTTAAAAATATGTTTCAAGTTTTTAATCATTAAATTTAATTCGTTGCATTTTTTGAATTATATTAGATTTTTTGAAATTTTTAATGTACTGATTTTTTTTTAAAAAAGTTATTTGTAATTTCAATTTTAATTTTACATTTCAGAATTTTCTTGAATTTTTAAGATTTTTTGGAATTTTTTAAAAAGAATTTATATTTTTGAGATTTGTTTGATACTCAATAAAAAAACATATTATGGATATTCTTAAAAGTGACAGTAGTCTAGTAGCAAGAAACCTCGTCATTTGGCCATGAGCTCAAGTTCGATCTACGCAACCAATATATTTTTGATAATAAAAATAGGTGAAACGACGTCGTTTCATTCCATCTCAAAACGATAGTTTGATGTTTTTTTGGCCAGCCAATATGTTTGTATTTATTATGGCAATTCATGCAAAGTTCATGATTTTTTTGACCGAATTTTCGATTAAAATTATATTGAATTTAATCAAGTACGAATCAATATTTTTGGAATTAGTAACTTGTTATCATCCAAAAATCGAGATTACTCTAATTCAACCAGATTTTGGACATGTAACTAAATCTAACTAAATCTGAACCAAACCCAACCAAAAGGAACCTGACCCAAACTTTTACAATACTGAATGAATTCATAAATCCTAAAACTCAAAACCCGAACTGAAATCCAACTAGGACTCCGATAGCTCAACCCTAATTTTGGATATTTAAATTGCCAATTGAAATTAACCAAAAATTTGATTAATCGATGTTGGGACCAACTTACTTTACAAACTCATGTTTAAAGTAAAATTCGAGTCCACATTATATGCGAACTGTTAGTTTAATGGAAAAATAATGTGTAAGAACTAGTGGGTAAACAGGTTCAGTAGTGAACAGAAGTGCGATTTAAGATGAAACAAATGGAACAATGAGAGAGGATCCAATCAATACCTCGTTATCTGGATAACTTCTCAGTCTTTAACAAGATGAAAACTAACAAGAAACTGAACAGAAAGCAAGTCCTAGTGGATCAAAATCTTTTCAGACTAAAGCAGAGACATATTATGATAGTGTACCATGAGAACATCAAGCATCACTCAAATGATGGAGACAAACATTCATCAACCATCTCCACGAGGTTTGGATTCTCTAGCGCAGCCGCCACACGCTCCTTGTCGTTTAGTTGTTTATTGACTGCATTTCAAGAACAAGAAACAAGAAACCTCTGTAAATCTAGTCCTTTTGCGCATATTTCATTTGCTATTTTGAGAATCAACTGAACCATGCTCCGTCACTCAAGGTCGATAAAAAAAAAGAATAGCAAGGATATAGAAAAACGACATACGTGCAGCCTCTGTTGCATGAGAACCTGGTGCTACCCTTATATCAATCTGAAAAGATAATTTCCAAAGGATTGAGGCACATAGAACATTAGTAGAGGCTCAAGCTATATTCTCTTACCAAGTATGAGAACAATACCTTAGCAATTTAAAAAAAAAAGGTTCTTTGTTCCGTTCACAATGTTTTATTTAGTGCATACTAAATGAACATGATATCTAGACAAATGTTTTTGTTTCCTTATGTTCAATCAAACATGCTCTCAGTACCAAAATGGGCTCAGTAATGTACCTTGTAGCGAGGAGGAAGGCTTCGCATGAGTTTAACGCGGACAGAAAGACCGATAATGGTTGCCATGCTACAATGTTCCACCGTTGGTGTGAATGTAACCCTGAGCAAATAGCAAACCTCAGGGCTCCATCCAATTAAAAAACCAAAAAAGGTTTATGTTCTTTTTTTTTTTTTAAATTACCTGACATAACTCTTGCCATCATCAACTTCAACAGAGTCTTCAGTAAGAACTTTGAGTTGTTCCAAAGAGTAAGGATGCTCTGGATCTCTTATATCTCTTATATGATGTACTTACAAATGTTAAAGATTTAAAACTAAAAATTCAATCATAAGAACACTATTTGATGAAAGCAGTGAAAATCGAACAAAAAGGATATCAAAAATCTCGAGCTGGTCGATAGGTTCAACTGAAAACTCATCCGTGTTGGTGGAATCGGTGCGGACACGACGCTCTTTTCTCTCGTAGACAGTTGGGTTCTCGTTGATTAACCCAGAAACCATTATGATTTAACTATCAAAACTACAGAGTCACATCAAAAGACTATTTCAATTGAAATTTAAAAAAAAAAACTAAGCAGCAGGAATCGAATTAAGAGGTAGAGATATCTAAGACGAAATCAAATATATGCAAAAGTTTTATATACCTAATTTGGCGTAATTCGAGAGGAGGGTGATGGAAGACGGAGACGATGGTGTTGGAGCTCTCTCCTCTTGCATATATAATTAACTTATAGGAGAAAATAATGATTTGCAGAAAATTCGAAGCTGGACCAGGCCCATGTAACTGAATTCTCCAAGTAGAGCCTCGTGGGCTTCTATATGGATCATCACGTGATCGGTGGCACGCTTCCTCGTCTTCCTCTAGTTTATTCTTTGTTGTCACTCTCTAAAATAGGCAGAGGCAGAGCCAGTCCTGGATTAAGGCCCATAAGAGCATCAGCAACGCTGATTCTTAACCCACAATCCTTAAAATTAAATTATTAAAATAATTTGTGAGGTTCATACAATTTAAGAATCTGTGCCAACTTACCTCTTAAAATATCTAGCTAAGAATCATTGGTTAGGCAAACACGTTACTGTGCGCGGCTCCATTACTATGTGGGAACCCACGAATAGATACTATTTTTTTTAAAGCTGAAAAAGAAAATAATAAAATAATAAAAAAAATTTACTAGGTTATCGTACCATCAGTATCGGCATTGTAAATGCTCTAAAACAAGGAGTTTAGGCACCAAATCTTCGAAAATTATTACCTTAATTTAGTGGTTTGCGTCATTCTCTTCTAGTTATATAGGTGATAGGTGACGAGATCAATTATGCTTTTGTGCCTTTTTTTTTTTTTTATTACATTTCTTTTGGAGAATGAAAATAATTAGAGAAATTAGCACTTCTATACAAGAATTATTTTATGGAGAGAATTGCTCCATAAATGATTTAGTATTCTTTCTAGTTGACTTAATCTATTTTAAAACAAATATTATATTAAATAAATCATTTAATTAAACAAACTTTAGTTATTTTTATTCTATTTGTTTAATAAAATAGCTGTGTACACAAGATATACTATAACCAAGTACTTAATTTATCAGTCACTCATATATATTCTACATTTCATTTTTGATCGATCTTCACATAAATAGCTGTGTAAATAAGATATACTATTTATTCCTTTTTATTTTGAAAATTTTAATAATTTTTTAAAGAATTTATGAAATCTGAATAAATAAATTTAACATAAATAGGGTTATAATACGTGAGACATTCACAAAGGAAAAATGATGTTGATGTTAACGTATTTTTATCATATGTTGCCATATTTGTACAATTTATGCTTTTTATTTACTGAAATTGCTACAAAAAATAAGTTTAGTATTCAACAAATGGTTTCCCAATGATATTTAATAGAACCAAGCCATGGCATAAATATTTTAGTTATATGGAGTTTATCCATAAAACATTATGATTCATTAATAATATGATTTTATATTTTGCATTTTATTTTTATGTTAACAAATAAAGATTTTGATAATAGATTGCATTATTTTTCACTACATAACTTAAAAATACATTTAAAATTTTGTTATTATTAAAAGTATTATTTTTAATACGCTTTAGGCACGAAATAAGTTTGGACTGGCACTGGGCAGAAGTCCAGACTCCAGGATGGTCACTCCCAGCTAGGGAGGTTAACTGATCTCACCCCATGTTCGAAAATGCGCTAGGCGCAACATGTACGTTCACCTCGGGCCTAGCGAGTTAAGAGAAACTCGGGAAAAATCGGAGAGTAATCGGAAGTAATTCTTTTCAAAAAAAAAATAATTTAATGTTTTTGTTATAATATACATACGATTTGTTCGAGTTATCATCAGTAAAACGTTGCAGTAGCCTAGTGGTTACATTATATGTGAAACTAATATCAAAATCACGGGTTCGAAACCCCGTAATACTTTTTTTGAACATTTTCATTAATAAAGGGCAAACTCGTAATTTAAATTTCATCTTCTTCATGTCGACCTTTTCTTCTTCCCAACCCTAATATACAGCTGTTTTTTCTGTTTTCAACACAAATCATCCTTTTCATCTACAATTTGCTTTGATTCTTAACTGTTGTCAATGAAATATGATAGATCTATATTTAAACTACCGATTTTGAGCCTGAAAATACCATAATATACATTTTTTTTCCAAATCCGAGTTTTTGTCCGAATAGATCAAACTCGCGGAGGAACACCACCGAATCACGTTTAACCGGCGAGAAATCGACCAACTCGGCCGCGTTTTTGAACATGGATCCCACCTAATCTTTTCAGTTTATTTGGTAACTAAGATAAGACTTGTGCCTTGCGTAAGGTGAATTTATATGAAAATTATTTTAGAAATATCGTATGAAAAGTAAAATTTATATTCTTGATTGAATTAATATTTTTGGTCCTTAAATAATTTTTAAACTCTTTTGTTAATTGCATAATTTCTTTTATTAATGACTGATCCTATTTTTAAAAATATTTTAGGTCAAAAATCACTTATCGCATAAGAACCTAACGATTCTTCGGCCTACTATTTGGTTACAATGAAACTATGCCAGTTCGGTTTTATATTATGATTTAGCAATTTAAAAGTTAATTATGGTTATAAGAAGTTTACGTTCACGTGCTAATCCTATCTATCTTCCATAGTTTTCTTTTTATGTCATTTTTTTCATTTTGGTTATTGCTCGATATGAATATTGGTTTTAGAGTTTATTTTCATTGTTTCTTTTTTTGACATTTAGAAATGTTATTAAAGAAATACATACTTAGGTTAAGATATGCGTCTGGTGCAGAATAAATATTTTATATTTATTACTTATTTTATGTTTTTCTGCATATTATGAATTAATTAAATAATTAAAAATATATATTAAATAACTAGGAAATCAGTTACAATTATGTAACAAACTAGTGTGTGCATATAAATCAAACAGTCACTTTTGTTTGTTCGCAATCATTTTAGGGTAAGTATATCAAAACAATCAATTTTATCTATGTATATGATGTATAATTAAGTTTAAATGATATTAACATAGATATATAGTATACTTTTAATATAGATATTTATTAAATGAGGTTTCTACTTGTATGATTTTATGATTATTTGTATATTTGTGTAACAAAATTTTGTACCAACGACTTGTTTTTTAATGTGGGATATTTAGTGGTTCAATAATTTATAATCATTAAAAACAATGAAGATTTCAAAATTAAAATATTAACTTTTCAATATATGTTTAATGCAAGTATCAAAATATAAGTATGTATTTTCATATGATGTATAGTTTAATTTAAGCGATATGAAGTATAAATATATTAACATAAACACCTATTAAAATGAAATTATTTATTCATATGGTTTTATAATCGTTGTATCTTATTACATAAAATTTTAAACATTGATCATAAAAGTTTATGTGATACTTTTAACAGTCTTAATAATTTAAACTCATTTTGAAAATTCAAAATACAATATATACAAAAATCTAAATTTTTATTATATGATTAAAGTAGTTGTGTAATTTATTTTAATAATAAAGAATTAAACAAAATGTATACAGTTTTTAGCAAATTTTATTATTTAAAATCACTAATTTTCATATATATATATTTTAATCATATTAGGTAATTCTGTAAGTTTTATTGAAGGAAAGAATAGATAATAAATTTCAATTTGATAAATGAATGGTATATAGTGAACATACTATATAATATAACATTTTCTAGCAATTTAATTTTGGAGTAACAAAATTCTCAATTGATTCTCGAACCGCGACGTAAGATAAATTAGTTTTCCAATTACGTGATAACTCAGTTTTGCATTTTTTTTAATTAGTATAAATTACATATTATAACTTTTTAAATGTTTTCTATTAATATAGATTAATATATAGGAGATAATTAGCCATACATACATAAAATATGCATAAATTAGATAATTGCACATGATTTGACACAAGCCATACTTTCATATTATTTTGGCTTTCATTGGACATTTATACCCTCTCTCTCTCTCTCTCTCTCTCTCTCTCTCTCTCTCTCTCTCTCTCTCTCTCTCTCTCTCTCTCTCTCTCTCTCTCTCTCTCTCTCTCTCTCTCTCTCTCTCTCTCTCTCTCTCTCTCTCTCTCTCTCTCTCTCTCTCTCTCTCTCTCTCTCTCTCTCTCTCTCTCTCTCTCTCTCTCTCTCGTAATTGTTTGTTCTTTGTGGCATTCTCTTCCCTTTTAACTCTACACTCCTTTTCTTTCTGATCTATCTATTTCTCTTCATTATTTCTGTTCTTTTCTTTTTAACTCCAGTCTTTTTTTCCTATTTGATTCTCATTTTTATTCATTTTTTATCTTTGGCTAATTGATGTTTCATTTTTTGATAATATATGAAATTTTGAATATTAATTTCTTGAAGTTCCGGCGAAATTCAAAGATAATCTGATGTCAAATCTAGAAAAAACAGGTGAATTTCATGACAGTAATTTCATTGATGATGAAGGTTAGTAGTTCTCTTATGTTTGAGTTTCTAGTAAATAATAGTTAGAACACATGTACTATCATATAATTATAGAAATATAATAAAGGTAAAAATGTTAACACTATATACTATCTTTTAAAGTACTTATTTGATTATCAAGTTAAGTGTTATTTGTAGCGTGTTAAACAAATCAGTAACATAATAACAATCTTATAATTCATTATTAGTTATTAATGTAATATATTATTCATCCGTTAAAAGATAAGTTAGTTACTAAGATTTAAATTACCGAGTAATACAACTAAGTTAACATTCAATAATTGTTATTGTTGGTTGTTAATAATTGATGTATCATTTAAAAAATATAGTAGCTGTTAACATAGGTAGTAGCTGGTACTTCTCATGTAACATATACAACGAACACACATATTAACATAGATATAATATTTTGTTTTACTCAATAAAATATATATCATTTGTTAATTTTCATGTTGTTTTTCAGTGGAATATAAATCATATTTGTATATAGTAATTGGTTATCGGCTATATGTCAATGTAACACGTTAAATTTTATTATGCATGTTTTACTAGTGTAGATTTAAATATTGTATTTTGAGTTAGTTATATCAAATTCAAATCACTGAGTTGGTTAACGTTATATCTTTTCAGGAGGAACATGAAGGCTTTACCGATTGTTTTTATTCATTTCATAATATCTTTTGATTTACTAACCTTCTCTTCACATTCCTAACACTTCACATACCCTATGTAAGGATTAGATCATAGGCTGTAGGGGTAAAATTAGAATCGAAATTACTTTTTACTTATGAGAGATAATTCTCTAAGAGCTTGATTGACAAAGCATTAGCATTAACATTATGCTCCTTATTATCCAATCAACATTTATCATATAAGCATTTAGAAAAACATTTACAAGATGCCAATGCTCTCCAAATGCTCTTTACTCAATGCTCTCATATGAAGCTTTTGGAAGAGCATTTGCAGCTAGAAATATATATAAATTAAAATTAATTATAGATAATTAATTTATGTTTGTTTAATAATATAAAATTTATTTTTATAATCAAAAATAAATTTATATTTTCAAAAAACAAAAGTTGTGATTAAATATTTTTAACTTTTTTTCTTAAATAACAATATTTCACATTAAAATATAATAAGATTTATATAATTACATATATCATTCATTATTTTTAATAAAAATAAAATAATATATATATAAATATTATAAAATAACACATTTGTATCATCTAGAAATAAATAAATTAAATGTCATATATTAATTTTTGTGATAACATTATATAGGAATAGTTTACTGCTCTACCAATAAATAAATAATGATAATTTTAAATAAATTATATATAATTTATTTATTTTATTTAATAATATCAAATTTATTTTGTATTAAAAAGGCTTGGAGTTAATCATCTTGACTGCATATAATGAGTTAGACTCTACCCATAAATTTTACTTTTATTTTTTAAAATAATACTATTTCAGATTTAAAATTAATTTAATTTATAAAATTAAATAAAATTCATTATTTTAAATAAATATATTATATACTAACTTTTTGATAATTACAAGATTATATAATACTACTGTTTTACCAATCATTTTATTAAAAGATTTAATGAAAAATACAGCTTCTGCAGCATAATGCATAATGCTTCTACAGCATTTTGATATTGCTTCTTCATCAACTATATCAATCGAGACCTAATTATGGTCACATCTAAGGTTATAGATGCCAATTATTTCTACATTAAATTTCATACGCTGATGACTTTCCCTGTTAGTTCTTTTGTTTGACACACTTTCCCTGTTTGACTTTTCATTTCTATAAATAAAACACTTTTTCCATGCAAACGGAAAATCATAATAAAATTTTAATTCATATTTCTATTTCCAAAATATTAATTATGAATTTATTGCAGGGGTGTCAATCATGAAAATGATTCAAACAAATCTTTGTGAATGAAAAATCCTACTGAATTGATTTGGTCCATGATTCTAAGAAATAGGGAATATTCTTGCTGATAAAGAGAAATCAAACGTGAAATTGATTCAAACAAATCTTGATAAAGGGAAATCAAGATATAAAAGTTAGAAATTCTATGCCCTTTTAAAAAAAAACAGAAACTTTTTATTTTAATCAAAATTTTGTTTTAATGTTCTTAATAAGTAGTGTTAGACCAATTGGTCTAAGCCGGTCAATTTTTCTTGAATATAGAATCATCGTCTTGCCCTTGCATGCGATTGATATCGGCTGTTTCCTACTTTCCTCTTGGTGTAAATCAAACATGACATCATGTACTGTCCATTTCTTCTTTCAGTTTATGCAATAATCTGCTAATTTATGCAAAAAAATCTGGGTATATATACTTCTTCGAGTTGACAATAATTTGAATGTGTGCATTCAGTCTGGCCTATGGATGTTTATTTAACCCCTTGAACACTCACATGAAGGTTTGTACTTTGAACATCATCAGACTGAATTGTGTTTTTGAATATATTGTGGGTGATTGGTTGGGTTGTTGCTGTAAAATTTTATTTTTAAAATTTAAGTTGTAGATGTTTTGGCTGTAACTATAAATTTGTTGTTGTAGCTTTTTGGCATAAATTTTTGCTGTACTTATGGTGATTATACCTGTAAATTATTTGCTGTAATTTTATCAAAATAAAACATGATTGGCAATATATTAAAAAACTGTAGCTGTAAATTTTGGTTATAGTATTTTAATGTAATATACAAAAAAAACTTTTATGTAATTAATTAAAATCCCCAGAAACTTAATAGTTTATAATAAAAATCATATAATAATAGTAAAACCACTATTTAAATAATAATAAATTTTACCTACAAAATTCCATAAGTTCATTGCAATCTCGTCATCAAAACCTTAACGAAGAAAATGAGTTTTACAATTAGTCAAAATAAATTCTATGTAAGGTTACGGAAAACAAAAAAGAAGATTAAAATCGAAGATTTACTGCTTGTATTTGAAAAGTATAGAACGACCCCTCGTTTTTCTATCTTACGATGATAGATTAGAAGATCAATTACTAGTCCTTATATAAGTTCTACATTAGGGTTTTCTTTCTTTGATGTTTGATTTTTTTAAGTGATAATTTATGTTTTTAGGTTTATCTAATAAATACGAATGTTTTTTTCTTCTAAAACTTCTACAACCTAAATAATAGGGATGTAGCACTATGAACTAAAATAAATAGAAAAAGAGTTTTTTTGCTGTAATTTTGAAAAAGAAATCTACATCTTGATTTGTAAAATTTTGCTGTAACTTTAAAGTTTAAAGCTAAAACTACATCATGATTGGTTAGATATGTTGCTTTAAAAATAAATAAAGTTAAGTACCAAGTTAAATCTCAACCAATCACCCACATTAACTTCATGACATGATGTATAACATGTTAAATATGGCAACAAAAACATAACAGATTAATATTTTGGGAGAATTGGAAAAATATGACATTTTGAACTTTTGTTTGTCACAATAAAACTTTTCATACTTTTGGTAATTTTGGACATATTTTACCCTTGTTTTATGAGAAAAATAGTAGGTAGAGTTTTAAAAATATAAAAAATATTAAAACTGTAGGAAATATAAGTATGACAATATATAAGTTTAATTTTTTAAAAAAAAAATTTGAATCATATTTTATTTTATCTTCTGGCTACAGTTAGAATACTCATTCTGGCAGTCTACTTAGTTTATTTCGGATTCTAAGTTTAAAACACTGATATATCCAGGCTATATACTATAATATAACCTTTCTTCTATACCCTGGCAAAGATAGAATCAGTTACGTTATAATCAAGAAAGATGTCTTTGGTGTACCTTCAGCTAGAAAGCGAGATATAACCACAACTCAGTCACAGAGCTCCGCTACATTACGTGTCATAACCTGTTATACCTTTTACCTTATATGACGCCTGAAGGTAGAATACAGTTCACACCTATTATACAGTGTTCTGGGTAGGTAGTATGCGTATTCTAGGCAAATCGTGAAAATATGAAAACTTCCATTGTCCGGTTGTCAGGTTCGATACCCAAGTAACGCATTTTGCTCTTTTAGCGTTTATTTTCACTAATGGCATAACCGTAAATAAGTCATCATCTTCCTCAACAGTTTTTAGGGTTACAGAGACGTTTTTACAGAACCGCCATGTTTTCTTTGATTGATTTAGTCCATTATTTTGCGTTTTTTTTGCTGGGTATGGTTTTAATTTGTAGATTTAGCATGTATCTTCCAGTTTCAAGCTTTCAAAACTTAAAAAACGTGAATAAATTTGGTGACTCCGATTTAATGGCCACCATTAGCAAATGATCTAATCAAGAACAAAAGAAAATAAGCTATCAAATCAAATACAAAATAAAATCGAAGAGGCTATAAACCATCTTCACATGACACAATACAAAATCAAAGAGGTTAAAAAGGACATCAAGCAAAGATGGAGACAATAATCTCAGAAGATAAAGAAGAAGATGAAAACAGAAACCTCATAGATCGCCGTGGGAGCAAGCTCGGCGGAGAAGACGGTAAAAAATAATTAGGGTGTCGATCCTTTTTATCCGATAAATGGAATCTATTTTGTTCTCCCTTTTTAATTTTTTTTTACTTCTTAATGTTTTAAATAATAAATCTAACGATCTTAGCATAGATCCATTGTGGTCTTTCAATTCTATAATAACGAATATTATTATTTATAGTTATAATTCAATTACAAAAATGAGATTTTAAGGGCATTATAGTATTTACAAGAATTAAAATCCTAATTTGACAAAACATCTTGTAAAAATCCCAATGTGGCAAATCCTAGTTCAAAGTGTTCTAAAAATCTAATTTTCCCTAATATTTTCACAAAATTAATTGTATAGTTACAGTCTTAAAATTATGAGGAGTGTTTTATAGCTTATGAATTAAAAGAACATAAGAAACAATTATATTTTCCCCTTTCAATAGAGAAAATCGAGTAAACACATTATTAGCCTTAGAGAGTCTAAATTCAATTTTTCTCTAAATTTAGATTCTGAGTAAACAATTAGTTTGTGTTATTTACAAAAGAGTTAATTTGTGAAATGTTAATCGCGGGAGACATAACAAAAAAAAGGTAACCATTTTTTTTTTGTTTTTTCATCCGGTTCTAAAAGAAATCCAAAAGTCAGAAGAAAAAAAAATTGTAGGAAAAAGAGAAAATTTTGCTAGGACTACAAATCATTCAAACTCAAAGATAGGTGAATAGAAACTTCCGGTCTCACTGTGCAAACAATTATAATATGTCATAACTAGTTTCTGGTGGGACGTTAAACCAGAGTTAAGGAAGATGAGCTGAATCTCATGGACAAATTGACATAAGAGTGCATGGGGGAGGGATCTGGGGTTCAGAGAAATAGAAGTTTTCAATGATTTCCTCCTAGAGAAGAATACTTAGAGACAGCTTAAAATCCCGTCCTCTCTGTTAAGATAAACCCTGCTCAACAAATACTGTCGAGGTTCTGACCTGCTATCCTGCTCAGCGCCAAACTTTGCATCACATGGAGGGAGAGGGAACTTTGCGGATCGAAAAGTTTTCAGGAAGGGCATGGGCTGGTGTGTGGGCAATGGTAAAAATATCAAGGTCTGGAGTGATAAATGACTCGAGAGAGAACATCAATTATCTCCCATAAGACCACTGACGGAACAGAACCAGAATCTCAGAGTTAAGAACCTCATGATACCCAACTTGACGGTCTGGAACGTCGATGAGATTACGCTCTACCTGCCCCAATATAAAGCTCAGAGCATGAAATTGGTTCTAAGTGCAGACCAACTAGAAAATGAGCTCGTTTGGTTATTTGAGAAATCTCGTAACTACTCGACAAAATCAGGTTATTATGTGGAAAAAATCCACAATGGTAACCAACAAGGTCCTTTTAACTTAAAAAAACTATGTTTGAAATGTTGAATGCTTCCCGAAGCTTACACAATTCCTATGGAAACCCAAAATAATGCATTGGCAGTGGTTATGTGTATAGAACTAAGTATAGTATCTTTTATGGTTATTGAATGTAAATTCCCTTTACAAAGCTTAATTTAAACCATTTTTTATTTCTGCAAGAAACTTATTTCACCGATTGATTATATTCAGAGTTCATCGAATCTGGACCACTAAACTGATCATCCACGTGGTTGAAACAATACTTCTGAAGGTACAAAGTAATACACAAACCTAGCGGTGAGGAAACGTCAAGGTTTAGTGATGGTCGTGGCAATGTGAAATCCGCACAACAATAATTGTTTATTTTAACAAGAATATACACCACCATATTCTATTAGGGGGTATATTCAACCGAGAATTTTAGGTGATTTGTATTAAAATGTCAAATCCACTGTTATTCAAACATGAAATTTTAAAAACTCATTTAAAATCCACTGTTATTGAACTTGACATTTCACAAAATACTCTGAAATCCACTGTTATTGAAAAAAGTTTAAGTTGTGGAGTTTTAGGAGGATGTATTCAATTTAGCATTTGATGTGATTTGATTTTTAATGGAGTTTTAGATGATTTTAATAAGTTGCAGAGATTTAGGTGATTTTTGTTAAACTACTCTAGAATATCACCTAAAACAATGGAATTTGAGTTTTATTTATTTTAACTAAGAAACTCTACCCAAACACCCTAAAATCACCTCAAAACTTTAAAATCCCACAACTTAAAATATTTTCAATAACAGTGGATTTCAAAGTACTTTACGAAATGTCAAGTTCAATAACAGTGGATTTTAAATAAGTTTTTAAAATTCATGTTTGAATAACAGTGAATTTGTCATTTTAATACAAATCACCTGAAACTCTCAGTTGAATACATCCCCCTTAAAGTTTTGAGGTGATTTTAGGGTGTTTGGGTGGAGTTTCTTAGTTAAAAAAATTAAAACTCAAATCCTATGGTTTTAGGTGATATTCTAGAGTAGTTTAACAAAAATCACATAAATCTCTGCAACTTATTAATGTTGATTTACTACGTATTATTTAAAATATTTTGTACTTATTAGTATAACTCTTTTTTTGTAGGGAGGGATTTGCATCATAACTGTAATAAAGAATTGTGGATCAAAGACTCGGAATCTCCAAAATTTAGCTTAAGAAAATAGAATAATTCTTAAAGATTCATGTGAAAGTTCTATAACTGGACAAGACATTGGAAATGCTGTTAGTAGGCCTGCGATTTTTGTCCGAACCGAATGGGCCGAACCGGACCGAACCGGTTTTTTCGGTTTTTGGTTCGGTTTGGTTTTCAATTCGGTTCAATTCGGTGTGGGTTTGAAAATTAATTCGGTTATCGGTTCGGTTCGGTTCGGTTTTCGATTTTTTTTTAAAAAAATTAAAAATTGTAAAAACCAAAAATAACCGATAATAACCGAAAAATAACCGAAAAACCGAACCGAAAATAACCGAATAACCCAAAAATAACCGAACTATCCGAAATAACCGACTTTAACCGAAAATATCCAAATATTTTGGAAAAAATATACCAAAATTAACCGAAATTTTTTAAAATCGGTTATTTTCGGAAATAAATTTGAAAACCGAACAAAACCGATAACCGACCGAACCGAAATTTCATTCGGTTTATTTCGGAATTTTTTTAGAACTTCGGTTAACCGAAAACCGACGGTTCGGTTCGGTTCGGTTCCGGAAAACCGAAGTCGCAGGCCTAGCTGTTAGGGAGGATAAAAATGAGAGATATTTTGTTTTTTTTTCCTTATCTTCAAGCCAAAGTCGTTTTACTTTAATACATTGTTAGATTTTGATCCGCCCTTAAAAAGAACAGATATATCTTTAGTTGGAAAATTATTTTACATAATAAAAATCATGACTTTTGATAAATTATATATTTTAACATTTTATGAAATTTATCTTAAATTTACCAATATGACTTAGTTTTGTTATTTTCAATATGACTAAATTTTAGAAAACTCTAAATAATTCTAACCCGTAATATGATTTTATTTATTTAAACTGAAGTTAAACTTATTTTACACTGATTTTTTTAATTTAAATAAAATATTTTATATTTTTAACACTCTTATATTGAAAAATTCATTTTTGCGTTTCAAAATATTTTCTATAATTTTACTAAATTTAGTTTATGTGATTTAGTTTTTATTTTAAATGAAACTATTTTTTAAGAAGTTGATATAATTGAAACCCGTATTATGATTTTGTTGATTTAATCAATTTTTATTTTAACTTGATTTTATTTTGAGTTTTCATTTAATAAATGCTTTCAAATGATTAATAATGTGAAAGATTTTTTGGAAAGATATGGTGCAAACATTTAAGAAACAAAATTTTCAAAAAGGTTAAAAACTGAATTATATTAAATATTTTTTAATGTAATTGCAAAATAATGACATTTAGTTGGTTGCAAATAATGCTGGGAAAAAAATACAAATAATTTTTGTAATTATTTAAAAATTTCAGACGCAGATTCATAAACAGTCATCTGCTCTAATAGTATATATATATAGGATTCTTAATTTTTTTTAAAAAAAGATTCTTTAGTTTTAAAAAATAAGATTCTTTAATTTAGAAAAAAATATTCTTGAATCAAACAGAGACAATAACTTGTACAGTTAGTCGACGTCACTCTCAAATCTTGTTTGTAAGTTTCATTATAATATGAAAATTATAAAAATATAAAAATATGCGTGAGTGTTTAAAAAAGATGCGGACATAGAATCTGACGTGATTATGTAAACGGCCAAAAATAAAGAAGCATGGAAACTTGAAACTTGAACATAATGTTAATCTGCAAGTTTATCCGAAAACTGAAATAGACCAAAGTAGTCCGGAATATTTTTCTTCCCTCAAACAGCTAATTTATAACTCCATCCATTTCATGTATATTTAGAATTTTTACACTTAATAAAAAAATCACGTAAACAATAAATACAATATTTTCCTGTGTTTATCTATTTTCTATGATTTTTATCCAATTAAAAATTAGTAAACATAATTAATATTTTTAAAGTTTACAATTTTACATATATTAAAAATGAGAATTCGGCCAAAAAAAACTTCAACTTTGCACGAATTGCCAAAACAAACATGAACTTTTGGGATGGCCAAAAAAACACTAAACTTTCATTGACTTGCCAATTAATTAAGAATGTTTTCGTTGACTTGCCAATTTAGCACGCCGTCAGTTAATTTAACAAACGTCGTTTATTATTGGAGCTAAAGTGAAACGACGTCGTTTCATCGTTTTATATGATTTGAAAAATAAAACAAATAACCCCTGGATTCGAACTCAGATTGGGTAGAACATATGACAAGGTGTTTTACCAATGGGCTAGTGGCACTTTCAATGTACTTACTAACATATTTAATGTTATTTGGTGTTGAATATAATTTTTTTTCTAAGAACTTAAAAATATCTTTAAAATTAAAAAAGAAATATTTTTATAAAATTAATTTTGAAATTAAAATGAAAAATAAAAAAAAATCTTAAAAAAAAATCTTAAAAAAAAATCAATATCTAGCTTAAAAAATCGAAATTTATTTTTTTTTATAAAATAAATTTTTTTTTTTTAAATTTCGATTTTTTATTTTTATTTTTTTTAAGAAATTTTTTTTTTTCATTTTAATTTCAAAATTAATTTTATAAAAATATTTCTTTTTTCAATTTTGGAATTTTAAAGATATTTTTAAGTTTTTAGAGAATTTTTTTATATTCAATGAGTACCAAATAACATTAAATATGTTAGTAAGTACATTGAAAGTGCCACTAGCCATGTGGTAAAACATCTTGTCATATTTCCTTCGCAACCTGAGTTCGAATCCAGGGAGCTACTTGTTTTTATTTTTCAAATCATATAAAACGACGTCGTTTCATCTCATTTAAAAATGATGTCGTTTTACTTTAATGCCAACAATAAACGACGTTTGTTGAATTAACTGACGGTGTGCTAAATTAGCAAGTCAATGAAAATATTGTTAATAAATTGGAAAGTTAATGTAAGTTTAGTGTTTTTTTGACCAACCCAAAAGTTCATGTTTGTTTCGGCAATTCGTGCAAAGTTGAAGTTTTGTTTGGCCGAATTCTCTATTAAAAATATAAAATATGAATTTTAGAAATAATTATTTTTCTAAAACATATATCATTCTTAGACGGAGAGAGCATTTAATTTTGAGGTTGGTCTGAAAACCCACACCAAAATAAAATATTAATGTAAATACAATTTTTTTTTTGTAACTGAAATGTAAATACAATTTTCTATAAAAGCTTTTTGGTATTTTAGTTAATGAATGTGCCAAAGGTTTTCAAAACGGAGAAGATAAATTATTAAATCTAGCCTCCAGTTTTGACAGCTACGCAATTGCATGGAAAAGCTTGACCATATTTTTGGATCCTGAATCATTGTGATTAGCTCTTTGAAGTCGTGTCAAAAACTTTACATGTCGACATTTGTAACATGCAATCGATTCCTAAGATATCGTTTCAGTTTCTGATGTAGAATTGATATCCTTTTTCTTTGATTTCTGCCACAACTTTTACGCTGGAATTCTTCTATGTCCATTCACAATCATTAAAGAGTAGATTATGTATCCGTGAGTCGTCGAATATGCAGACCTCTAAGATTGCATTTTGGGTGGTAGTTTTTCTGACTTCTGGTATATCATCTCCCCTGTTCTGTTTGTGTCAACCCATGCATAACATTCTGACTCTGGATGGCATTATTTGATTAAAGTTGCACGGGATTGTATAATCACAACTACTAGTTCGCAGCGTAAAACTTTAGAAAGTATCATAATACTGCATAAATATAAAAGGCTATTAGTTCAAACTGATAATCCGATCAAACCCAGCTTCAATTCCATTTGGTGGTTTACTTTGAATTAACAAAATTGTTAAAATTTATCTTCACATTTGATATAGTTGAGGTTTTTTCATAGTTTGTGGAGTTTTACATTGTTAGACAAGGTCTAAAGCGTGAATGGGTTTATTACTGGTTATATACATTGTTGTCCATTGAGTTTCCAAATCTTTCTAAAGTATACCTAAATTAATTGGGAACCAGCAAATTCCCAAGCTAAATAGTTATTCCCTCTCGCAAATATATTTTCCTAAGCCCTTCTTCAAAACGAAAAGATATACATATATATATATATATATATATATATATATATATATATATATATATTCTTTTTTTAGAATTATATTAAAATAATGATAGATTCTATATATTTAATTAAATTTCGATCCGCACGTCTATACAGATAATTTTTTGTTTTATAAATATATAACTTTGATATTTACGCAAAAGTGTTAAATATATGATTTACATTTTAGTGCTATAAATTGTGTAACTTTATAATCATATTAGTTAAGTTTCTTATTCGATGTTATAAATATATAATATTTTTTATATATTTTAGTTTGTTATCAATTGTTATTATATATTAATATACTTTCTAGTTTGGTACAATAAATTCATAATACTAAGAATAATCAAATATAGAATCTTCTTCCATTTTTTTTTTGTAATTTCTACTGTTTATATACAATATATTCTAAAATATTATTTAGTTTTACTATACAAAAAATATCTTTTACAATAACTTATATTTCCACGTTATGTTTAAAAATAAAACGTATTATCTATTATTTTCTTATATTATGAAATTTTTTAAGTACACACATTGTTTAGTATGAGTAATTTAGCTCTATTATTTAAGTATATTTTAAACATAGAGAATCTATTATATTGTTTTAGTATATTTTATCAATATACTATACTTTGGATGGCTGACAAAAAAAACTATATTTTGGATGTTAAGATAAATTTTTGTTTTTTGAATTTTTGTTATTAACTTAAATTTTCAAAATACTATAACACTTTGATTTTGATAACATATATTTTTTTCTCGGGCTGAATTTCAGAAAAAAAACTTTAACATCTATGGTTTTATTTTTGTAAATTTGGAATATTATCATTTAAGTTTGAAATATTTATTTTCAAAATTGTATTTTTTTATCAAGAAAATTTTATTATTTATTTAAATGAAAGTAATTTTTTAAAACATAGTTAATTTACCAATTTAATATAATTTTCATATTTAATTCATATATTATTCTATTTTAATATAATAGAAACTATAACAATAAAAATGATAAAATATCATAGAATTTCAGTTTTTTTGTATGATAAAATTTTATCTAATATTAATTAATATATTAATTTATAATATTAATATATTACTAATTATGAAATTAATCAATGCACTAATTAAAAAAAAAATATATATATATATATATATATATATATATATATATATATATATATATGTTTAAATTTTTTTAAAGTTCTGGTAAGAGTTGTTTAAAAAATTCTCAACAGATTTTGTTAAACTAAAGGTAAAATTTAAATTTCTAGTGAAAATTTATTTATTATTAATGTCCTCATAATTTTTAAGATTTTTAAAAAGTTTATATATTTAATAGATTAATGTAAATAATCAAATATATGTAATTGATGAAATGAACCTAATATGACTTTTAATGGTAGATTGTTTTTTTTTGTTATCAACATTACAGACTCAATTAAAACCCTACTAACCACTCTAGTGGCTCTGAATCCATGTGAACGATGAACGACGGTTGAATCCGAGTACCAGGCTATCCACTGTTGTGTTCTGAGTTATTGGTACATGGCGAAAATCCGAATAAGTAAAGCTCTCTCACAGACGCTTGATGTCTTCTAGATAAGATGCAAATGCAGTTCATTACGATGGTTCGGAAACCAGGTTCACCAATTGAGAATAATTTTTTGCAAAAGTTACAAGAAACTGCTTTAAATTCCTCATATATTCCAATATCCAGATGAGGGCTTCAAATTCTGTGTGGAGGGGTGACAAACAAGGTCTCATATTCCTCTTTCCTATTAATCCATCGAAACCTTCTAAAGTGTTATACCATCCTTGTACTGAAATATTTTCCTTTTTCGTTCAAGATCCATCTGTAAAACACCATCGCTCTCGTCTCTGTGGATTTGATTATGTTGATAAATGTCTATTCCTAGCAGTATCCTGAGCCATTTTATCATGTCCTCATACCATAGTGTAGATTCAGTTTCTGCTAAGGCAATGGTATCTCTTGGATCAATGTCTATATTACTAAACACTTTGTTATTCATCCCTTCCATATGTACCATATAATTCATGGAGAATGATGGTTATCTCCTCGTTGCAGAACTCTCCAAAATAAGTAATCCATATTAGTGTAAATCGACTTTGTTGGGAAAATATCTAGATTTGCTGGGATCTTTAGAAGTGCTCAAGTTTGTACTGCTGGTGGGCTTTTGAAGAAGACATGGTTTATTGATTCCTCCTCGGCTCCATATCTTTCACAATGTGTGTCTCCTTATAAGCCTCTAGTTTTTTATATTTTCCTTAACCGAAATACATCCTGCGATTAATTGCCATAAAAAAATATTTGATTTTTGGTGGACAGCATACTTTTTATACATAAGCTTGCAATGGTGTGATGTGTGGACCATAAAGAATGGGGGGTGGGGGGATAGCTCTATCCGGATACACTTGCTCGACTTCATAACCTGGTTTGAACATATAGTTTCCATTCTTGGTAAAATGCCATCCACTTGATCAAGCATCTGGGTCTGATTCAGAGGATGCTTTCGATTAACTGGGTATCTTCAGGGCTAACAATGGATCCTATTACTTGGGTGTTCCAAGTTCTCGCATTGACAATGATGAGGGAGTCCACTTTGAGAAGCTGGGGTGATGATTGGTTGATTATTGTTTGCTGGTTTCGGACGAGTAGTTGGAAGGCAAGGATAATTCTATACGGACATAAAAGTCTCTGATTCCACCTTTTTGATTAGTCTTTTGCTAATAAGAGATCTAGCTAACACAATATTATACAAAAGTTTTACTTCTCTGAGCATCTCCAAAAGATACTCTATAACTTCAAATATAGAGTTTTTTGCTCTAAAAAAAACTTCAAAACTTCAAATATGAAGTTTCATCTTTTTATTTGCATTTTGGTCCTACAATTACACATTCTATTTATGATTCTTAAATATTTTTTCATTTTTCATTTTATTCTTTTAAAAAAATTGTCTCATAAATCTCAGATTAATTTCTATAAATTTAAGTTTTACACATAAAATTAAATAAAAATTTTAAAATAAGCTTTATATTATTTTAAAGGTAAAATTAAACAACAAGAATATTACAAAACAAACTTAATAAAAACCTTTTAAAAAGATACATAAAGACATAATTATTATAGAAATTTAAATATTCCAACAACACTAATAATCAACAATTTTACCTCGTAATCTACAAATTAAAAATAAAGAGTCATTTTTTACTTCGAAATGCACTAATTGATCATATATGGGAGTATTACGAAAATAATTTTGTGTAACAATGTAGTATTTTGCTTGTAGTTTAATATTTAATTATGTATTTCTATTTCTAGTTTTATATTTTAATGTAGGTTTTTATCAATTAATATTTTGTAATATTTTTATATTTATTAGTTATTTACTTTTGAAGAATAACACTTTAAAATTTCAAATATAGAATTTGAGAAACTTCAAAATAGAGAATTTTTGTAGATGCTCTCAAAATTTCAAATTTGAAGTTTTAAATTTTCTTTTTGGAAAGCAAAAACTTTATATTTAAAATTATAGAGGACGTTTCGGAGATGCTACGAGGACTGCCATTTATGCACGATTCGTTTTCAATTTTTTTGGGATGACTATTTGTTTGCCTCCAAATTGGTTTAGAACCAAGAAAGAGTGAGAAAGCATATGGAACAAAACAACAGCCAAAATATGTATGCTTCGTATTTATGGATATAAAATACAAAGACATATTATACAATATGATAAAAGTAAAATTTGTAACTTCACGTGTTAATCAATGTTAGAAAACCATGGGACGAAGTAATATCATCTGTCTTTTTCCCGCTCAGTTGATGCGACTTTCAAAAGCAGCCTCGTAATTAGATTTCGGCCCCTATTTATATCTTTTGGCTCCGCTAGTTTCCTCTTCAGTCTCTCATAAACTAAAAAACTCAATTTCCTTGAATCATCATGGAGATAAACAACAACGGTACTCATGATGAAGAACTATATTTACTGTCTGAGATAATCTCTTCGTTGTCTTCAGAACATCATAATGAACTAAACCCCTTGCAAGAGATATTCGGTGCGCAGTCGAGTTCTTCAGCGCTTTCCTTTTCCAAGCCTAAGGATGTTACCAATAACAGTGATCAGAGAGACAAAAAAGATAATTGCAACAAGAATAATCATGCTACTAAACGACAACGTTCCATGGAATATCGTGTGCTGATGGAGAAGGTTAGAAAGATCTACATTCTAAGTTAAAACTTACAACAATCTTTATATTTATTTTATTTTCTTGGTTTCTAAATTATGCAGAAAAGACGACGACTTATAAGAGATAAATTAGATATATTACAGGAGCTGACGCCTAATTGCGCAAAGGTTACAGTTACTTCATACAAATAGTTTAATTGAATACAAATATTGAGTTTCTAGTGCTTCTTTATAGTGTGTGTTTATTTACAGTCAGACCTTGCAACGAAGCTTGAAAGCATCGTAGAATACATTAAAAGCTTAAAACATCAGATAGATGTAAGCTACTTTTTCTCATCTACAATTCACACACACATTCACGAATTAAAGAAGTCTTATGTGGTCCAGATGATGTCTAAAGCATACACAGAAGAGCCTGCGGGTTACATGGCACCATTTTATGGAGCTCAAGCACCATGTATGTCTCCATACACCAGTCCTTGGTGCTATTATGCGCCAGGAATCCCAAAGATGCCTCACCAAAATATTCCCTTTAACCCGCAATTTCACCAGGTATAGCTCCTGCTATTCGATAATCACAACCCTATCTTTCTTTTTTTTTTGGTAAAAATCACAACCTTATCTTATTCAACAGTTTCCGATTTATGCCATAAATTTGCTAACAGGTATATGAAACGGCGCCGCCTAATCAAACTCAAATTTAGTATGATCTTTACTGCGTCTTATCTAAGAACCCGCTGGCTTTTGAACCGTTTCTTGTTCATGTAAATACTGTCGTTGTAAACTTATATATAAAAAAGTAGTCTTGAAATGGATAAAATTTCTTTTAGATATGAAGTTTAATTGATGCACAGAACTGTAACAACACTTACTTCCTCTGTTTTGCTGGACAAGTCCCATTGCCGTATGCAAAATTAATAAACACCTCCAACTTTTTTTTCTTTTTTATTAACAACAAATTTGATACATATTAAAACAAGAAAGCAAGTATGATTTGTATTCAGATTCCTTGAAATTATTAATACATATTAGAGCAAGAACCTAAATTTGATTTGTATTCAAATTCCTCTAATCTGAACAAAACTGCCTCTTTAAAACAGACCCGTTTAATTATCATAACCTACCAGTTTGTATTACTGCCGCCTTTGTGTCACCACTAGGCCGGATAATACACGATAAACTGCACCTTGTTGACAAAAAAAAAAATCTGCCAGCCGTTTTACCCTCCACAACCACCGCCACAGCCGGCGGCACATGCAGAGCCATGCACGTCGTCAGTTTGAGATTTAGAAGCTCCGTCGCTACAAGTGAAAGTCACGGCGGCTATGATGGAGAGAGCCAAAAGTGCTGCCCAAATGTAGAGTAAGATAGTAAAGCCTTCGCCGTTATCCGCCGCCACAGCCGCAAGTCCTTCTCTTACCATTGTACAAGTTTTTCTGCATCGCTCTGACGATTGCGACTGGTTGATAAAGAAAGAGAGAAAGGAGAGAGAGAGTAATTGGCATCTTTCAAATGTGTGGTTTTAGTTTATTTTGAGTCAGAAGTCACCAAAGATGCGAAGACTCTTTCTTTACTTTGGCCTTTGGTTTAACTCCAGGGTCAAACTAGTTTACCAATTATTCAAAAAAAAAAAAAAAAAACTAGTTTACCAATATGTATGTGGAGCCATTCGTCATATCTCACTACTGAATACTTGACTTCTTATTGTTACCAAACACAATAGTTTAAGAGTGATTACCTTTAAGAAAAAAATAGTTTTGAGTAAATTTAAGAAATAATGGCCGATGAAATTAAAAGTAACACCATAATTGACATAATTGTAAAGAATACGGCTACTTTAGTGTATCGATGGCCAAACATACCTTTAGAGACCACTCTTAAAGAACTCAACAAATTGATTTGAAATGAAAAAATCTGTGACGTAAAATAGCTCTACTCATGCAAAGAAATTTAGAGAGAGAGATATATAACTAAGGCTTCCAATGGTAATAGCAGACTGAGTGATGCGAGATAAGCGGTACAATTGCGATGCGGTTTTAATAGTTATGAAAACTTATATATAATATATGTATAGATTTTTGTTATTGTTAATTGCGGTGCGGTACGAAAAGAATTGTATCATTCGAAGCCTAAGTACAAACCAATTTTTCTCTTTTTTATTTTCATCTATTTTATGTTTCACAATAGCTTAACTCGAAAAATAAGTTCAGCTAACAGTTATATTAATCAAAATCGACGATAACAAAAGAACGAAAACATGAGTTACTTTGTTACTGTTTCAGTTTCTTTTTAGATTTTCAGAAAATCTAGTTTGTTTGATTCACCAGTTTTATCTGATTCACGAGTCTTTGATGGTTTTATAACATCTATAATCTCATTTTATAATTTACTATAAAATGGAATGAAATTGGAATAATGAACAAACAAAAAATGATTATTCTATTGATGGTTCAATACAATCATGGTTTTAAATTAAACCCGAACCGAAAAACTTACCGGTTCGTGCTTACCCGGTAGGACCTAGCTATCGGTCTAGTCAAGTTTTCAAACACTATAAAGATGAGGTATGCTTCGAGACAAAGCAAATAGATATGCTTCGAGGAGTGCCTTTGTCATTATTCTGAAAAATCAGGCTCTGATTAAGATCGTCTTTCCTAGAAGAATCCAAAGAAGCGTTGGCGTTTTCTTACGGAAAATCAGAGATTTTTTTCTTGAAAAAATCAGAGATATTTTAAACTATATAACATCAATTTATTTACCAGATATATAAATCAAATTGTGCTTGGTCATATATCATAATTACGGTAAGATGATCTTTCTCTGGAGTTGAGTTTTGAACATTACTAACAGAATAAGATACTGAAAATAACTGCACAAAACTGGGAGAATAAATAGACCAAGTGACAAACTGCAAAAAGATCACGATTACGCCTAACTATCATCCACTTATCTACTTCTTAAATAGCTATCTACATATTTTTTACTAGAGAAAATTTTATAATTTTTAGTGGAATAGATTTGCACACTACAAATCTATTTCCCATATAAATAATGATAGAAACCATATTTGAAAAGTGGAATAATAACAACTCAAAAGCTCCAAACAGATAATCTAATATATGTTGAGAATCTTTCTGACAGAGTTAATTTCAAGTTTCTTATACAAACATAAATGTATATTACAAATAAAAACAGAAGCTCCAATATACTCTTAAGTGGGATCATTGGAGCTAAAACCCGTGGAACGACCAGTCCACAACGAAAGTAACAAATGTTTTTTCATATAACATTTCTTAAGAAAATCCAATAAAATAAGAATCTAAGAAGTCTGAAAATATGTAAGAATTTAGATCCAAATTATAGTATCCTTGTTTCTATTTAACTTAAATAGTAGCTTTAAGGCGTGCGCGCACAAACACATATGAATAATCATTATAAAGATCATCATAATTCTACGTATTTTAAATTACATATGAAATATTTTTCTTATCATTTCGACAAACTTTTTCACCTTAAAAAGTATAATTTAATATGCACATTGAATCATGTCTTCCTGTTGGAGTATTCAGTATTCATGATTACTTGAACGAAGACTTATTATCAGTTTTAATATGAAATATGTACAAATTCAGAAGATTGATATAAATTTACATATGCCTCCTAGTTTTAGCATTAGCTTTAGGGATCTTGTTAATGACTTTAGAGTTGAAGTCTTTAAATAGCTTCTTCATGTCCCTCCCGCTTTTACTTGCTGCATAATTCAGCTCTTCTTCGTATAGCTCATACAGCATCGGTATCGTCTCCAGAGCCACGAATACTACACCAAAAAGTCACACAATGTAATTAAAGACACATTCTATAACAATCATCATGTTATTTTATTGCATGATATGATATATGTTATTATGCTAGGTGTAATGCACAGATGGATGTATCATTGTCCATTGAACATTGACTCCTAATTAGTTTTATAGCAAACTCTTGTTAGATATAATCATAAAGACTCACCGATGTATAGAAGAGTTAGAGAGCTGAAATAGTTTCCGACCACTGATAATATCCATAGTGAAACAACGGCCTGAAACACAATGTGTCGCAGGTTTCAATCCAAACAATATAGATGTGATTAATATTTCTTAAATTAAGGTACCAAAACCAGGAGTCTGAAGTCTTTTCCACTAGAAATTTCATACAATTTGATGATGAACCAATTGATCTTGTTGAACAAGAATCTCCAAGTTGATTCCGAAATCTTTAGATCGTTAATACTTGGTGGTTTCCTGAAAGAAATGGAGTGTTCTTTCAGTACTTGGTTTTATAAAGAAGAATCAACTGTTAATGTTCTTTTTACCGCTGAATTAGTTGTGAAGAGCCAATGTAAGACCAAATGAGGAATATAAAAATGGAGACCAATAGGATCTGGCAGATGAAAGTGATGAAAGGATATTCGACCACTTCAAACAAGAACCATATCAATGTGAATATCGCCAAGATTGTTCCCGACTCTTTCTTGTTCTTCCAGAACATTACATCAGCAACTACAACATTTCAAGAGTAAATCTCGTTCAGATAGGAAGACTAAAAACAAAAAAAAGTAATATAAACAATAAGAATAAAAATATAATGTCACAGTGTCCTCCTCCTAGATTGTGGTACAGAGATCTTCGTTTCCTGGATGACGAAGCTCCATGTTCATCCATTTCGGGCCGTAAATCGCTATGATTGTTTAGGTTTCTGGTTTTATAACTAACTGTAGCCTTTTTACTAGCTATTAGCTAAGATCTAAAATCCAGGGTTTATATATATATAGTTCTCCACTCCGAAAATAAGCAAGGATTTGTTCTTAGATTCATAAAGAAGAAAGTGATTTGAGAAAAGGGAAAGGTATGGCTTTAGCATGTTGCAAAACTCATCCTTATATATTATTGCATGTGTAAACCATTTTTAATATCTTGTGAAGAATCGTTAGTTACTTGTACTGATCGAAAATGTATTCCAAAAAGTTATCAAACATTTGAGCTCTTTGTTAAACTCTTTCTCATGCAAGTATATTCCATATATTCCAAGTTGAGGTTAGGAATGTTGTCACTGGGCCTTGTAGTGGGCTATTAAATTAGGTCCGTACATTTATGATAAATGACCCCTGATTGTTAGCACCCATGTTGGAAAGCTAAGAGCATCGCAGGTATGTGATCGAATAATTTAACCAAATTTTAATATCCCTTTTTTATTAATATAGAAACAATTTTAGAGACTAAACTTTAATTTATAAATTATTTACATGCATGTCATACTTAGGTGGCGACTCACAATCATCCTAAACCTAAATATTAAATTGTCTTTTTTTCACTAGATTAATTACACAAAATACCACTAACATTCAACCAACTAAATTTCATTAATACAGAGACAAATGCACAAAAAATAGACATGGTAATTCGTATATAGGTAAAACAAGTTACGTTAAGTTCATCACTAACGATGACAAATACAAAAGACAGAAAAGAAAAACTTAATTTCTTTCATAGGTAATTTCAATGACAAAGATAACGAGATGAAACTTTTAGATGATCATGTCTTTGATTTTTGTTTTATTCTCTTTCATATTTCTTTTAACTTCATACAAAAATTAAAATATGTAATTCATGGTCTATTTTCCAGCATAGAAATAACCAATGGAAAATTAAAACATCCAGAAAATTCGTTGTCCTTATTTTGACTAAGTTCAGTGTCCATTTTCCACCAAAAAATAACCATTGGACATATTGCAACCATTTAGATTACACATTAACCATAGCTATTATTGTTTCATTGCAACATGCGATGAGAAATATAATTACGTCCTTAAATTTCATTTTATATCAAAAGAACCATATCATCTATAGTTTATTAATTAATAATTTATTTTAAATCACGTGAGGAGACAAAGTATATGCAGATTGCAAAGATAAAGTTTGATAATGTTTTTCTGGTATGGTTTAATGTTCGCAATTTTAAAAATTACATGCTCAAAGATATGTTATGCAACTATTCCTTTGTGTTATATTTGAATAAATGACTCAATATGGGAGTAATACATTACAGTTATGGCTGTCTTTAATTGATATATATTTTAGGCAAACAAATATATAGTATTTATTAAGGTATTTGCGTACACAACACTTTGCAATAATTTGGCAGTAATATACCATGTTTTTAGGTAATTATGCACAAATGGAGCAGTGAAATTGATTGTAAACGGATAACTATGCTAATCTCGGGTAAAACTTAAGATAGCCTTTGATTTTGGATTGATCCTAATTGCTATTGTGAAATGAGTGGTGTTGATTAACTCTTTCCTACTTTGTTTGTTTGATGAATGGAACAGAGATCCATGAAGACGAGGAATCAAAATTCTGGACACTAAGACTATTTCAGCAACTTCGATGCAGGTGACCTTCAGTAAGTGAGTGTCTCAGATGTTTCTAAAGAACATTATATGGATATGAATTGACTATTTTGCTATTGTGTTTTTCGAATGTTCTTTTGAGTGTACTCTTCTTCTGAATGTACTCTATATCAACTTATTCACAAGATTATCGTTTCAACTTGATGCATACTTTCTAATTTTTAGTTGTCTATAGATATACTACAAATATGTCCCATATTATATTTAGTAAGTTCCTCTAAATAATTAGTTCATTTTTATATTTTAAATGATATATATATATATATATATATATATATATATATATATATATATATAATATATATATAGTCACTGATGAAAGCGTTTTAAAGTAACTAAACTACCTGGTTTGCTATAAGCTACTAATTGATCCAGAGTCATTATAAAGATCGAATGTTTGGATATATAACAAATTTAGGTAGCTAAATGGAAAGAAAAAACTACAGAAATTATTTTCTAAAATAAACTACAGAACTTTTCAATAAAAAACTACAGAATGATAATTCTTAACGAACAAACTGATTAATTTACATTTTAAGAACTATTTGTTGAAAACTAAATAAATGATATATTCTAACAGATAAATTAATTTCAAACTAACCTCGTATACATATAAATTTCTTTTATGTTTTAAAACCTTGTATTCATATAAACTCTTGTTGCCTTTTATGTTTCATCCTAGTAGCATTTATTTTCTTCTCCTTTTTTGTAACTTCGGGTGATCCGGATCAGGGGGACAAGATTAAAGTCCCAATATTTGAATAGAGTCGATAAGTCGAAATACACTTGGACTGAGCCACCCTACTTTATCCAAAGTTAGGGTTGGAATTTCAGATATTCGAGTCGGTTCTGGGTAAATCGATATTTAGAAAGCGTATTCAATGAGTATGTGGTCGTTTTACAGTTAAGATTTATATCGGTTTAGAACGGTTTGGGTATACAAATATTAACCCAAAATTATATTTTTATATACTTTAAATTTTTAATTTTTTTAAATTTTCAAAAAAATTGAACACAAATAGACTATATATTATAGTATGTAATTTCAATGAAATAGAAGTGCTTTAGTGGTAAAGGTAATTATACATTTACCTTTCAACCTGGGTTCAAGACTCAGGAGATACAAATACATGTCTTGTAAAGTTTAATTGGGTATTCCAGCGGTTCTGGGTAAAACCGAAACCGAACCAATATCCACGTATTTATAAACATTACCGATTCTGGTCCATTTCGGGTCGGATTCGGTGTCCATTTCGGATCGGATTCGGTTTGGTATATTTGGTTCCGGTTAAAAAGTCGCAGGTCTAAGTAACTAATACGATCAAAAAAGTGAATCAACCCCAAACTAGGCTATCTAACACGCAAGTGAAATTATTTGAAAAAAGGATTAAAACTCAGAGAAAAGCGATTCTACGACATGCCTCAAATTCTTTTTTTGCTTAAATTCCTGCTACGCCACCTTTATTATTACTTTGGTTATTTGATAGAGAATCCGGATTCCGGAGATCATTAATCGTAACATAAGACATGTTTCTCTATTCTCTTTTTATTCTCTTTCTGTTTACTTCACACATTGCATGAGCCTTTCACTATTAAATTATGAGTCACTAGGGAACGAACCTTGAAAATCAGGAAATGTTATATTTATTTATGTTCCTTTTTTATACTTAGATGTTGGTTTATGTATCTTAATAGTACTTAGATTCACCCTCTAAAATAAATTTTTAAATTCATCTCATCTTTAATAATCAATTAAAATGTTACGTAAAATAATAAATAAAAATATTAAATTATTAAAAAAACTCGAATAGCTAAAAATATAAATGAATTTAATAATAGCGATGCTAACACCGCATGCTAAAACCTTAGACCCTAAACTCTATATTCTAAACTCAATTCTTAAACCTTAAATCCTAAACTTAAACCATAGATCTTAAACCCAAACTCTAAATTCTAAATCTTCAACTCAAACTCTAAACTCTAAACCCTAACTTTAAACCCTAAATGAACAACATCAATATTAAGCTAAACCTTTAGGGTATAGGTTTGAGTTTAGAATTTACGGTTTGGATTTAGGGTCAAAGTTTAAGTTTATGGTATAGTGTTTGGGTTTATGATCTAGGTTTGGGCTTAGGATTTAAGATTTAGAGTTTAGAATTTAGATTTTAGGATTTTGGATTTAGGATTCAAGTTTAAGGTTTAGCTGGTAGCGTTAACGTCTTTAAAATTGAAAGTATTGATTTCAAGCTATTTTTTAAAAAAATTAATGTTTATTTATTAATTTACATGGCACTTTAATTGATTAGTCGACTAAATCTTGGTAGTTATGTCATATGTGATGAGTTACAAAACAAAAAAAAAATCTTTGTATTTTGAAATTCTTAAAAATTGTTTTTTCTTTCTGAACGCCTCTTGAAAATCAATAAATATGGAATCACATCTTTCTTCTTATTTTTGGTAACAATTTATAAATTTATGGATACATTCAGTTAATTCAGAAATTAGGAGTTTTCATACGAATAACATAAATAATAATTTTAAATATAACATTATTTTATTCTTTTTTAATTGGTTTCACTTTACCAATATTATTTATATATATTAGCTTTATTTCCTTGGAAAAAATAAAACTATAAATGTAACTATATAAAGTCTTGTTTATTTCTGTTTGGTTTAACTTAATTTAATTTTATTTAAACTTCAATAGAGTTATTATTTTTTCTAAAAACCCCAATTTTTATTTTAAATTATATTTAATGACTATTTATTTTAAATATGTGTCTTATTCCTTTATTTTAATTATGCCTATATTAAATAATAAAAATTCTAACAATTTTTGGCTTTTGCTTGTTTTAGTTTAAATGCATTCAATGGTAAGGTCATATTGTTAATTAACCTAATGTCTAATTTTTTAAAAATTTCTTTAACTATGAAAAAAAATTATTAATTGATTAGTACTTTAGTTTGTATTTGTTAAGGCACACTTACAATTTATTCTGATAATATATATATATTCAATAATATTATATAAGTTAATGTACAAAAATTATATTTGTAATTTTTAAATAAATAGATATAATTTAACTAAACGTGATATAATAATTATTGTCATAAAACTGTATAGGAAATTTACTTTAATGGTGATATATAATTTATTATTAGTCATTATCATATTTCAAAAATTTTAACAAAGATATCAATATTTACAAAGAAATTTTTACATATCATAACTAAGTGATGTCATGCCACATTTTTGAAAAAAGTGTCATATTTTTCTTGTTTAAAATGAATATGGTGATGACAATTAAACAATCATTTCTAAAATAATATTTAGCGGATGTTTACTTTATTCCTAAGAGATAAATATTTCTTTTTAAATGTGTTTGAAGAAAAATACAGTATAAACTCTTTAAATTAATAAACTATAAATTAATAATACTAAAAATCTCTATAAAATAATATAATTTTATAATCCCAAATTGAATTTTTTGTTCAGTTAGTATATCGATAAATTAATAATCTCTATAAATTAATAAAAAAATTGTAATTTTGGTGTAGTTCCAACATTATTAATTTATAAAGGTTTCACTGTACATGTTTTATAAGTTTTCTATGAAATTTTATTAGTTTTAATGCAATTTTTATTAATTAATAATTTTGAATTGTAAACATTAGTAATGTTGAATTGTAAATTTCAAAAACAATTAATTATATATTTTAAAATATTATTGGTCTAAAATTATAAAAATAGTTTTTTGTGAAACTAATTATAAAAACTATTTTTAAAAATATTTAATTTAAAAAGACAATACATTTATAATCAAACAATGCACATGCTAGAACCGGTAATGTATTTAGGGATTCTTACAAAAGTTAATTTGTTTGAATCTACGACGTCATGGGAATACACTCCAGTCACTCACCAATTCACCATGTCATCAAATACGTGATGCGTTACACTGCACCACTACAATCAGTCACTAATTGCAAAACAGACCGATATCTGTTATATTATTATGAAACCCCCCCCCAACAAACACATGCTATATAAACTCTCAATTGTTACATCCTCTAATAGCAACACTTCAAACATAACAACTACTATCATATAAAAGAAATGAAGACATCCCACACTGCTTTCCTTATCTCCATCCTTCTCTTAGCATCATTTTCATCTCTCACACACGGACTCATACTTAACGGTCTCCGCATCGGTGCTGTCAGAGTTAACGGCGTCCTGTTCTGTTCGCTTGACGGAAACCTCATTGGAAACAGTCCTCCATTATCCGGTGCCATTGTCCAGCTATCGTGCGCCGGGTCTCAAACCAATCTTGGCCAAGCTTTGACTAATCCTGCCGGAGCTTTCGTCGTCTTGGTGAGGCTTCTTGACACCCTCCTCTTTGATCCTTCCTCGTGCTTCGTCAGGGTTAATCTCCCTGTTGCCACGTGTTCTGTTTTCCCGCCGGACGGCGCCCTCACTGCGTCCATAAACCTAGTCAATATCGTGCAGACCGCTCTTCTCAACATTGCCAATTTCACCACCGGCCCTTTCGTCAGCTCTGTCCTTTGAATGAAATGTAAGGAAAGAGTACACAAAAGTCGTACGTGCATGTAATTTTTCTTTTTTGTTATTTGTGCTTTAGTTATGGTATGTTTATGCTGGCAACCAAAAAAATGTAAAAGCTCTAGCTTTATAGTTGTTTTGTAATTGTGTTCCGTTACCACCAACTTAATGAATAAAGCACGTACTTGTATGTTTTTTTTTTTTGAAACTACACGTACTTGTATGTTCTATTGGATGTTTTGCTACTTTTGGTCATCATTAATTGAACGAAATTTTACATGTACCACAGGGCCGGCCCTGAACCATGCGTAATGAAACATTTGCAACAGATCCCCAAAAATTTTGAAGAAAATTATATAGATATAAACCCCAAAAAAAATTTTGAATCCCTAAATTTTTTTTTTACATAGACAGTAGTGCAAGATGTTCTCAAAATTTCAGAACTGGCCCTATTGTACCACACTGAAATTGTAAAACCTAGAAAACTGAACAGGTTATACATGTGTACTATTATCAAAAGATTATAGTTGTTTAGACCAGAAAAATTATAGTTGTGTGTTCGTCAACCTAATCTGACCAACATTTGGTTAATAATTTCGACACTATAATCATCTTACCACCACGACAATACATATAGAAAACCTTCCTCATATTTTCTCTGATTTTTATATCAGATTATCTCTTGAACTATCCTAAATGATCGAAAGCTTTTATCACTTTTACTTCAAATATGTAATCGGAAGAACATGTGTATACAAGTTGTTGAATTCCACCACCATTACATTGAAATGTACCAAGTCTTGCATTGAAATTGATTTTCGACCAATCTTAGAAAAGCAACAAAGGTATAACACAAATAAGGTAAAACACACAACACAATATTGTAAACGGCCAATTTTAGCAAAAAAAAAAATATTGTAAACGGTCAATTCCACAATGAACTTGATCTTTCTAGTGTTTTCATACACCAACTATTGGATCAAGCCAAAAATACCACAAATTACTTATTTTGTATTTCCAACAATTTTTTTTTCAATCTGGTTAATTACTACATAATTGAATCTGATTTCGGTTTATTTAGCTTCGGGTGATGAGGTGGCACACGAAGCTGTAGGAAAATTGGTCGGTTAAATGCCAGACCGAATTTTTTCTCTTTTTTTAATGACTTGATAAAATGACATAGTTTTATCATTTTCACTTATAAACATTTTGGGAAAATTAATATTTAAGGTTCATTGTGATTTACATAAACAAAATGAAGAATAAGAAAAAGGAAAAGAGAGGCGACATGCGAGATACATGAAGAGGCTCTTCTCCATACAGATATTGCTCGATCAATTTTGACTCTGAATTGGATTATTTTTTATCTTGAACAAGACTGCTGCTGATGTCACCAAAGAAGAGAAAGAGCAGAAACAAGAAGCTATTGGATAAAGATGATATATTAGAGATATATATTAGAAGATATATATGAGTTATGTATAGATAATCATAAAGTCCATGAGATAAGGACTATAGAGTTGTATATATACTTGAGTACATACATTAATAAGAGCACGTTGTTGAGTTATTTACATGGTATCAGAGCTTTGATCTAAAACAAATAAATTAGGTCAAGCTTAGTTCGTCAACATGGGCGATGATGATAAGCAAGTTGTGGCTAAGTCGAGTGAGGTTTCTTTGGTTTCTCCATACACACTGTTTTCTTCCGACAACCCGGGTGCGTTGATCACATTGATGCAGCTAAAGGGAGATAACTACAACGAGTGGGCTATGGAGATGTTGAATGCTTTGAGGGCAAAGAAGAAAGTTGGTTTTATTGATGGAAGTTTGGCAAAGCCGAAAGAGGATAGCAAGGAGTTGGAAGCATGGCTGAGCGTAAACTCCATGATTGTTGGTTGGATAAGATCTCTTCAATCGAGCCAAGAGTGAGATCAACGGTGACCTTTATCACTGAGGCTCACAAACTATGGGATAATCTCAAAAAGAGATTTGATGTTGGCAACAAGGTGCGTGTGCATCAGTTGATGGAGCAGTTGGCTTCATGTCGACAAAACGGACAGGCTGTAATTGATTATTATGGTCGCATGGCGGTTATGTGGGAAGAGTTGCAGACATATAAGCCACCACCGGCTTGTACTTGTTCAGATGCAACGACTTATGAGAAGGAGCGCGAAGATGAGAGAGTTCATCAGTTTATAATGGGACTAGATGACTCAAAGTTTGGGAACGTGGTTACAGCTATCACAGAGGCTGATGAGTTGCCAGACCTTGGCAAGGTATATGCGAAGGTGATCAGAGAAGAGGCGAGGATCAATTCGTCTAAAGGCAGAGAAGGAGGTCAAGAAGCTATTGGTTTTGTGGCTAAGAAAGAGACATCTCCTCAAACTGAGAATCGTGAACTCACTGGAAGTGGAGGTAACGTAAGAGGAGAAGGAAACAGAGGAAGAGACAGAACCTGTTATCATTGTGGCAAACCAGGTCATGAGAAGAATTCTTGTTGGCAGTTAGTGGGTTATCCGGAGTGGATCACTGACAAACAAAGAGCACGAGGTGATGGTCGCGGTGCAAGTAGAGGTACTGGACGAGGTGGTTATGGCAGAGGCAGTGGGCGTGGAGCAGCCAATGTTGCAACAGCGAGTAGTTCTTATGGTGCAGGCAATGATCTCACGCCTGAGCAGTGGAATAAGATAACTCAGATCATTCAAGAAAGGAAGTCTGGAGGCGGTAATGAGAAACTCTCAGGTAAATCACTTGGTGATGTAATAATCGACACATGAGCATCGCATCACATGACTGGGGAAAGTTCTCAGCTTGTGAATATACGAGATACAGTGCCTTGTTTAGTAGGCTTTGCAGATGGAGGAACGACAACATCAACACGGAAGGGTGACCTTGTGTTGAGTGATACTATATCACTGAAGGATGTTCTTTATGTTCCAAACCTGGATTGTTCATTGATATCGGTGTCTAAACTGCTGAAACATATGAACTGTTTTGCCTTATTTACTGATGCGATATGTTTGTTGCAGGACCGTTCTTCGAAGACACTGATTGGAGCAGGTGAGGAACGTGATGGGGTGTACTACTTCAAAGATGTCTCGATGGCGAGAGGAAACAAGGCAGATGGCAGTTTTGATCGTTTGTTGTGGCATCGGAGACTTGGACACCCAGCTTTTTCAGTTTTTTCTAAGATTTCTGGTGTTGAGAATAATGTTTGCTCAAGTTTTTGTGACATTTGTTTCAGAGCAAAACAAACTAGAGATGTGTTTTATGAAAGTTGCAATAAAACTACGAAGTGTTTTGAGTTAATTCACGTTGGGGCCCTTATCGAGTTCCATCCTCGTCTGGTGCTGCATATTTTTTAACTATAGTAGACGATCACTCACGGGCGGTTTGGACTTATTTGATGATAGCAAAGTCAGAAGTGAGAAGAGTATTGGAGAGATTTTGTAAGTACACAGAGAAGCAGTTCGGCAAGAGTGTACAAACGGTTCGAAGTGATAATGGCCAAGAGTTTTTGAGCTTAAGCAAATTTTTTATGGACAATGGGATAGTTCATCAAACAACATGTGTGTACACGCCACAACAGAATGGCAGAGTAGAGAGGAAGCATAGACATATCTTAAATGTGGCAAGAGCTATGTTATTTCAAGCAAACTTGCCGGTGAAGTTTTGGGGAGAAGCGATATCATCTGCCACTCATGTCATTAACATGACTCCGTCAAAGATATTGCAAGGGAAGTCACCGTATGAAGTTTTGTTTGGAAAGAAACCACACTACAGCTCACTTCGTGTCTTTGGTTCCTTGTGTTATGCGCATCGAAAGGACAGAAGCAGAGATAAGTTCGGTCCTAGGAGCAGACGATGCATATTTGTAGGATATCCTTTCGGGAAAAAGGGTTGGAGAGTTTATGATACAGAGACAAATGATTTCCTGGTGTTGAGGGATTTCGTTTTTAAAGAGGATGTCTTCCCGTTTCAAGAGGAAACCATGGCTCATGTGGATGAAACTAAGTTGACTGGGGGACCGGATGATGATTGGGTAATATCTACTGTCTCAGATACTGAAGACAGGGGGAGGTGACTCTGTTATGCCTGAAAAAGGGATTACTGAGACGACTAAGAGTGTATCAGAAGCTACAGAGGTTCAAAAAGAAAAGTCTGGAGCAGAGAAAACAGAAGTATCTTCTAGAACAGAGAAAACAGAGGTGGGAACAGAGTCAGAAAAGACTGTTTCATCGTTGGTAGAGAAAAATGTTCCAGAAAAACATACGGTTGAAGAAGGGATAGATAATGAGAAGGCGTCTGGTAGTGGAGTTACTAGTATTAAACCAACTGTTGAGGATGACACTGTTGTACAGACACAAGAAACAGAGCTAGGCAGAGGCTTGAGAGAGAAGATACCATCAGTAAAGTTACGTGACTATATCAGTTACAGTGCGTCTTGTCTTGAAAACCCCCATCACAATCTCACCAGCTCCGATTCAGAGTCTTCAACGATGATCTCAGGTACGGCTGCAACTCCATATCCTTTAGTAAATTATATTTCTGATGAAAATTTTTCGGAATCACATAAGGCATTTTTGGCGGCCATTGTAAGTGAGACTGAACCTAAGAGCTTCAAGGAAGCTATGCAACACAAAGTTTGGCGAGACTCGATGAAGGATGAGATTGTTGCATTTGAAGAGAACAAAACATTTAGTGTTGTGGATCTCCCGCCAGGCAAAGAAGCTATCGGAAATATGTGGTTGTATAAGAACAAGTATGGAGCAGATGGTAAGATAAAGAGGCGCAAATCTAGACTGGTGGTGCTTGGTAACAGACAAGTAGAGGGAGTAGACTTTACGGAGACGTTTGCCCCGGTAGCAAAGATGACAACTATCAGGAGTCTATTGCGTGTGATAGCGGGCAAAGGGTGGATCGTTCATCAAATGGACGTGCAAAACGCGTTTTTACACGGGGATCTCCAGGAGGAGGTGTACATGAAGTTGCAACCATGCTTTGGTCACTCAGACCCAAAGAAAGTGTGTCGGCTTCACAAGGCAGTTTATGGTTTGAAACAAGCTCCTAGGTGTTGGTATGCAAAGTTAAGTGAAGCTTTAACAACAGTCGGTTTCAACCATTCATATGAAGATTACTCATTGTTTATGTTCACGAGTGGTAATGTTGAGATCAGAGTCTTGATTTATGTGGATGATCTACTGGTGTGCGGAAATGATTTGGATTCTTTACTTCGGTTTAAGGAGTATTTAGGGAGATGCTTTCACATGAAAGACCTTGGAAAGCTCAAGTATTTTTTGGGTATTGAAGTTGGGAGAGGAGATGAAGGTTTTATGATTACTCAGAGAAAGTACACGTTGGATTTGATTACAGAGGTCGGACTGCTTGGAGCAAAACCGAGTGCTACACCCATGGAACAACAACACAAGCTTGGGAGAGATGCAAGCCCGTTCATTATACAGTCACAGAAGTACAGAAGATTAGTAGGAAGACTAATATACTTGTCGATCACACGACCAGACATCTCTTATTCTGTTCATGTTCTAGCTCAGTTTATGCAGAAGCCAAGGGAAGCTCACTGGGATGCGGCTCTGCGTGTGGTGCGGTATCTAAAGGGTACGGTTGGACAGGGAATTCTGTTAAGCTCGAGTTCTGATCTTCGACTTTCGGTTTACTGTGATTCAGATTGGTCTTCTTGTCCATCTTCTAGACGGTCGTTGAGTGCATATGTTGCAATGGTGGGAGACTCACCTATATCATGGAGGACTCAGAAGCAAGATGTTGTCTCTCACTCATCGGCTGAAGCAGAGTATAGGTCGATGGCGGAAGCTACAAGAGAGATCAAGTGGTTGAAGCGGTTGCTACATGACTTGGGGGCGCCAATGAAGGACCCTGTGAGGCTATTTTGTGATAGTAAATCAGCCATTTACATAGCAAACAACCCAGTTTTTCATAAGAGGACCAAACATGTGGAATCTGACTGTCACCAAACAAGAGATGCTATAAAGTCTGGACTGATTTCGACGGTACATGTCAAGACAACGGAGCAGATAGCTGATGTTTTAACCAAGGCGCTTGGTCGAGTTCAATTTGAGAAGCTGTTGTTCAATATGGGTGTTAGGAACTTCCATCTTCCCAAATTGAGGGGGAGTATTGGATAAAGATGATATATTAGAGATATATATTAGAAGATATATATGAGTTATGTATAGATAATCATAAAATCCATGAGATAAGGACTATAGAGTTGTATATATACTTGAGTACATACATGAATAAGAGTACGTTGTTGAGTTATTTACAGAAGCCGTGGACTAGGAGTTGAGCTCTCGCTCTTATGGCTGAAGGAATGTTCGTATTATCCAATGACAGACGTTCTATGACATACTTCTGTTTTTTCGATAATTTGAAACAAAGATGGACGTGTGGGCCGTGTTATATCAAACCCAAGAACAGAGTCTACATTGACAGTGAAAAATCAGATTCGGTTATGTAATAATTAACCGGATTGAAAAAGTTTATGTGCGAAATAAAAAATTAGAAAGTAGTTCGTGATAGTTTTGGCTTGACCCAGTAGTTGGTATGTGAAAATAATGGAAAGGCCAAATTCACGGTGGAATTGACCGTTTTCCCAAACATACACTATAGGAGAAGAACTCCACACAATGTATCTTTTCCAAAAGAAGATGTGTAGTAAATGCAGATGCAGTAAAAAGAAGTCTTGAGCTTTTCCCGAGTGACAAGCTTCACACACGGAATTGGTGAACTGGCTTATTTAAATAAACTTGATTATAGATAGAAATGAAGAATCTACGTGTGAGAATGTCCAAATCTTTTGTGTCATACAATAATATCACTCGTATTATGGTGTCGAGTACAATAAAAGGCTTAAAGATACGGCTCCTCCAAACATTAAAAACCATTATTGATGTTTCTCAGTACCAGCAAACTCTTTGATATGTCTTGACACCGATAAGAACACCATCACAATCAAAGTCAAATGTACGTATGTGCCTCCAATTTAAATTGGCTTCTTATGATACGATGTCGTTGCCGAATCAAAGTTTTTCTTTCTTTTCTTGTCAACCAAGTTTTTCTTAATCTTTAGATTGCAAAGTTGGGTAATAATTAATTAGCTATGATTTCTTGGTGTTGTTGTGAGCAATGTATTCAGTTCTAAAAAATGGTATAGCGGCAAATAAGTTCTAACAGATTTTTTTTTACAATCTGATTAACCGGTTCAAATTCTTTAAATGGGTCAAAACTGATTTTAAATGTTTAACTAAGTAAAATAAATTAATATCAAAATAAATTATGACAGATTTAATTATACTCTCTCTGTTCCTGAAAATAAGATTTTTTAGAGTTTTCACGTTTATTAAGATTACAATAAATATTTGTCAACTTTAGTTTATTATTTATGTTTTATACAATTTCCAATAACTATCAACCAATAAAATTTAATCAATTCAAATACTCATAATTAATGATTTTCAAAAATATACAAAGTACTTTAAAAATATAGAAAAACTTTTTTTTGTGGAACAAAAATAAAATCTAAAAAAATCTATTTTCAAGAACGGAGTGAGTATTATTTTATCATCAATTTATCTATGGAGAAATGAGAAATTTTCTCTTTATTTTGTTTCTAAGCTCCGGAGGAAGCGGATGAAGCTCCCTGCTTGCGGCCGATTATTTAATATATTAGTTTCGGCCACATTTTTTATCCTCTTTAGCCTATTGGTAGTGCAAGGGTTCGACAGCCAAAGGCCACAATTGCACTTTATATTTTTTTATGTTTTTTTCTTTAAAAGGTGGCCACATTTTTTTTTCTTATTTCCGGTCTTTCAAATTCAAGGATCAGCTTTGCTTCTACGAGTTACGTACCACTTCCAAAGGAAGCAAAGATAACAAATTGATGATATTTACATTAAATATAGTCAGTTTTGTTTCACGAATCCATAAACGCCTATTTTCGCCTTTAATGCTCGTTGCCTCTTTATTAATTTTTCTTCTTGATGTGCATTTTTACTCCATTCTCTCACATTAACCTAATTTTAGTCTATATACAATTACTATTTTCACACAATATTCTTGTTTGCAATATCTTTGATGTTTTTCAGGTACTGTTTGTTATTCTTTCTTTTTTTTTTACTGTTTGTTTGTTATTCTTACATCTGCAATATTTCTTCAATTACGGGTTAAACTTTATAATTAAAAACATTAAAGCATAATACGATAGCCATGAAAGTTAAATCAGGAGGAGGAATCTTACCGAGGAGATTATGTACCCAGTCAAACATCATTTGGAGAGGCCACAAAGAACAAACCCGAGTTCGAACGCGATTTGATCGAACATTATCGAGGTTGTGAGACCGTCCTTCGTCAATGGGACTACGGGAAACGCCTATGCTAACCTCGGAGCGACAAATGGGACAAGTATTATGAATATTCAACCAAGACACAATGCAGCTTGGATGGTACAAATGCAAACATTTCAACTCTTTTCCTTCTTCTCCAACCTCAAACTCCTCCTTGCATATCGCACAAACCTTCTCTTTTGCCAAATTCTCTTCCGAGATCGTCACCGTATTTACAGCCTCAATGGCGAATGGAGATGCCGGTGGTGGACCGGCACGTTCGTTAGGCAAGACATCAGCGAATTCGTCATCGGTGTTAACTAGTTCATGATTGAACCGGTTGCTTCTCGTTGAATTGATAAGATGGAGAGTGATCCAGTCGGTATCGGTATCCCAATAAGGTTGGTTTAGCCTCATAATGTCAAGCTCATCGTGGAGATTGATCTCTCTAGAACAGAAAGGACATAAAGGACCATATAGACCATAGTTTCGAAGCCTAATGGTGCGGCTGCAATGACGGCAATAGAAGTAGTGGAACGTTCTTGTTCTTCTTGTTCCATTCACAATAATTCTTGGACGATACTCAGATGTCATGTCTTAACGTGAAATTTAGTCTTTTTAGGATTAGGGTCTAGATATATGCATTTATACTTACATACGTGTATATGTTTTAAAGACGAGGTAAGACAAAGTCTGTACGAGTGAGTTATTCTTTTCTGTCTAGAGGAAGAATGGTGTCGTGTTAGTCGTGACCTCTGCTTTTGTTAACTCGCGAATCTTTGGTGATTTGTCTTGTACGAATCAAACATTTTAAAGATGCTTGGAGAATCAATTAGGATAAAGGGTTTACGTTAGCAAAGAAGGGAGTTATCAGAACGGCTCATTATCCGCCCAGTTCAACTTTGTCCGAATATTAAAACATCCACATCGCAAATGAATCTAAAAGATATTAAACTAAAAATGAATATATGATAATTAAATATTAAAATTATAATAAATTGGTGTCTAAATTAATATTAATAATAATATTATTTATTTCATATGAAACAAATCCTTATGAGTTTTTGGGATATTTGGATTGAGGATGCTTATAGATTAAAATTGTATGGTGTTCAAAAGATTTTTTTTTTTTTTAAGAATAAGATTAAAGTTGAACATAATTATGTTTTTAATCGTTTTTCCTCTTCTACATTACACATATGCCTCAGAGTTCAAATTTATAAAACACAGTTAAGATTTTACAATTTTATATTTTCTTAGAGAAACAATTTTATATTATTCTCAAAAACTATAGTTCCGAGAAATAAAAATTTGTTTTCTTGATGTACTCCCACATCATAACTTGAAACCTTCAAGAAATTTTCATCACATTTTTTTTGCCATTTCTTCATCACATATAACATACATAGAAAAATTAATATTTCATACTAGCTAAAGCCTAGAACAGGTAAAAAGGTAATTGTTGGTTTGTATTTGTATTTTTATTCAAGGGACATTTGTACTTAATGTTGGGAGATTGTTGAGAGAGATGTCTTTGCTAGTAGTCTTATTTGTTTCAATAAAATCCGAGGTTGGGGTGATACTCTTCATTTCTTTGTTCTTACCCCATAGCACAAGGTATAATCCTCCCACGATAATCACTGTACCAATTATGCTGTAATTTCGACATGTAAGATAAACCATTATGTACATACACAGATAACAAATCCATCTCCACAAAGAAATATAAAATATACATGAGTATTTGTACCTCCCCACGTGAAGTGTTTCGTTTAGAATAAATGATCCAACAAGAGCTACGAGGACAAGTGCTACAGGGCTAAATACCGATACAAATAAGGGTCCTCTAGATTCGACGCACCATGCGTTGACTGCTATCACCATTCCGGACATCACAACTGACTGCAACAGACCACATGAAAGATATGCTTTAAAGCCAACTTAAAATCTTCTCTCATGGACTCGTATGAATGTGGTATATGTACCAATATGACCGTCTTCGTTTTAGAAGAATTATTTCGTTTTAGAAATTTTTATTATGCTATGTTTGATAAAAGAAATAGTTTGCATATGACCTTCAATTAGTTTGACTGAACAAGACATAAATAATCGATATTTATATTTACCGCATAAGCAATCGTAAAGAGCCTGATATTCCATCCTAATTTCCATTCGTTCAAATCGCAATTCCAGCAAAGAGCGATAATAATAGCTACAACGCTTCCCGTCAGGTTCATTAGCGTCGCGTTCCAATAAGCCCCTCCAAATTGTTTGCTTACTTTCACCTGTAAACCAAAAAACGTAATCATAAATTCAGACATTTGATATCATTTATATTGTGCCTATCAAAATTTAGATGATAATAAGCCACGTCACGTCAATATTGTCTAGTACTATCAAAAAGTACTATGCATTATAATATATATATTCCGAACTATATTCCTTAATTGATGTATATTCCTTAATATACACCACATGCACAGCGATATGGAGAAGATAAAATAAAAAATCTTGCCTGCAATAATAGCCAAAATGCGTAGGAAAAGTTGCCACCAAAAACTAAAAGAGCCCCGAGGATAGAAATATGGTGGGAGGTAGCATCACGTGAGGGGTCATGTGATTTGTTCATTAGGTCAATGTTCGTTGACCACATATGAATATCACTTCCTCTGTAGAATATAAAGACAAGAGCTCCACCAACACCAAAGAGTGTCCCAACAACTTTAGCCTTCCCTTCTCTTGTTCCAAACCGTACACTCTCCATCCTATAGACCCACCAGAAATTGAATAGCGTATCCATACTATTTTGTTTTTGTTTTGAGAGTATGAACATGCAAAAATGGATTAAAATTGTTCTTTATTATGTAGACTTGCCTAAGAAACGCAGCCAATACGAAAGTGATCAAGGGAGTGAGAACGGCAGCAGCAGAAGCGAATGTTGCTGACGTTAGAGCCAGACCAGTAATGGTGAAGGTACTCGGTAACACCGAACTATTCAGTTATCATAAAAAAAAATTTGGTGCAAATTATGATCAAACTATAATAAATCTAACATATATATATATATATATAATATCTGGAGTCCACAAAAGACTTGGAATAATCTCTAAGACATGTAAAAATTTAAGTATTCTTGTCATTTAAGACATCTCCAGGGGCCAAGAAGGAACCATATCGAATTGAATTGATGAGAGAACTCGATCCCTAGACAGCCAGACTTAATTCATATGAAGAGTGTTCAATCCACTCGAAGGAACCACTGGACCACACGCTCTTGATTAACTATAATATAGTTGTTTTTACATATTAATCTATATTAATATGTTAGGAACAAGTACTTATGTCACCATAAATTTAATTGACCTTCTATGTTTTTAGTACATGTTGGTTTTAAATGTAAAACCATTGGTTGGTGATATTGGTTAAATTGGTTGATCATACTGATTACGTTGAAACGTAATCGTCTAGAATTTTCTACGTCCAGGTACGTGCATGTTAGACTTCAAATGTAAAACTACCGGTTGGTAATATTGATAATATATGTTTTTACTATATGTAGACGATTGCTTGAATATTCAGTCTTCTCGTGAATGTGGTTAAGAATTAAGCCCTATTATCCTAGCTAGCTATTGCATTAAAATGGTTAAGTTATGTAACAGTAAGAATTAAGCAAAAAACGGTTAAGTTATGTAACAGTAAAACCCTATATGTTCGATCATTTATTTTGAAGAAAAAAATGGTTGGGACTTGAGGAAACAGAAACATAAAAGGAAAATTTGAGTTGCGGTTTTCAGCACATGTAGAGCGTGAAAAACTTTTGTGTGTATGTGAAAATTGACGTACCCCAGTATCCCCGAGAGAAGTGCTAGTAATAGAAGATTCCATGTAAACTCTGGCCTCTTCTTCCTGGCCGATCACATGGAGTTATACAATGAGACAAATTGGTCAAAGTTATTAATATCAAAGCATTATGAGAAAAACAACCTTTGAAAGATGAAAGAAAGCGGAAGCATGAAAAGTGTAGCGAAGAAGAGACGATAAGCCACGAGAACTCTTGGCTCCATACCATCTACCACCGCAAGCTTGAACAAAATGTTCAACACTGCTGTTGCTATCTGAACCACCACCATTGCCGTTATAGCCTTCATTTCTCTCCACATTTCATATATTTTCCTAGCCATTTTTTGCTTCTTTCTTCTATTTTCCCACCCAACAAGTGAGAGAGAGAGAGAGAGAGAGAGAACACGTAGCCAAGTGAGATAGAGACACTCCTGAGCCCATCAGTTATATTTATTATACCCAGATAACTATTTCTTTTTTATTTCTTTTCTTACCCAATATTTATTGTCTCTGTGGTCCACTAAATTTTAGTACCATAAATGAGTTGTGATATGAGAAGATGCTGAATTCAGGTAAAAATATGATACCGGAATATTATTATAGATTTAATAATTTATCATATCTCACAAGTTTAATTTAAAGTGCTTCTAAAGTAATGTATTCAAAAGAAACTATCAGTTATCCAAAACATTATAATTGAAATCTCTACGCAAATCAATAATCACCAATGGCAGTGATATAGCAAACAAAAGATTTCGAATAGTGAACATATCTCTTCTCTAATTTTCATCTAAAAATATTTTTGCCATCTTTATTTTGATGTTACAGTTAACATTTATAATTATGATCAGTTGAAAAACTTACTCTCACTCATTTTAAATTTTACAAGATTTTTCCATAATTTCAATATTATTTAAACTAGACATCTCTTACATAAATGTACATTATACAAAAAAAAAGTAGATCTTATATGGTTAAATAAAAAGTAAATTTTATTTAACCATCAATGTTATTTATCTTATTATAAAGGATCAAATAATACTAGGCATTTGCATATAAACCGATAACCGAAAACTGAACCAAGAAAACTGAATCCGAAACAAAACCAAAGTTCACAAATAACTGAGCGGTTTCTATATTTAAAAAAAACTAAACCAAAACAGAACTGAAACTAACCTTGAACCGAATGGGTTATGAATATCTGATACATAGTCTATAAAACCAAAAATAAAAATTATTTTTAGTTTTAAAATTACCAAATATTCAAAATATTACTTATAAACCAAGTTTCCAAAAAATCGGATTCTCCAAATATTTTATCTAAAATATTTAAAATTATTTGAATTATCCTAAAGAACCAAATTATCCGGATATTTTTTATTCAAAATATTTAAAATTTTATTCGGATTATCTGATTTTCTCTAAAGAACCAAAAATTCTGTTTTATCCGAATTATAAAAAATTAACCAAAAAAAACAAAACCGAATAAGAACTGAAGGTTTATCCAATATTAGTTGGTTAATATAATTTTACTTAAACCAAATTAAAGTAAAATTGAATTTCGTAAATAACTGAACAGTTAATATATCTTATAGAATTAAAAACTAAAAAAATCAAACCGGAACCGAACCGTAAACTTAACGGCTCTGCTTAATTAATACATCTCAAACAGAGAAATGAAATATTTTATCTTTTGTTTTCTAAATCTGATTTATAAAAGTGTCTTTGTATTTATAATGCTCTTACACAAACAAGTCCGAAGCCGCATTTCAAGCATGAAAAATCGAGAGAACTCAGTTTATCAAAAGCTATGGACACATGGTTTTACTTTAGATAATTTATATTGTGATGTAAACATAGATTGTTTTGGGTTGACTCTCGAACAAAAGCGAAATTTGTTAAAAACAAAATTTGGTTGAATTAATTTAACATTCTTAAAAAAATTCCTTGTATTTAATTTATATAAAGAATAATTATTTAATTAAAAATGACTTACAAAGTTTTTTTAGTAATAATTGTAAAATTTTAAATCTTAAAAGGATTATCATGTGAAAACTGTATTTCTATTTACATAAAACATTTTTATATCTCCAGAAGTATTTATTTAAATTATAATAGTAGCAAGCTATATAATTTAATTAAATGATCATTTTAAAAATGAAAATATGATTTTGTAATACAATAATGCTATTTCTATAAATACTGAGGAAGTATAGCAATATCTATTTTACTGAAAATATAGATAGACTGAAAATTCTTTTTTTTTTGCTATTATAATATTTCGAGGCAGAAATATTAATAAATTAGGAATGCTCTTAGAAGTATACATGATAAATACAGAAATGAGAAAACTAGGTGGGTCTGTATTTTCGTGTTTATATTATTATAATTGTTATTTACAGTTTATTATAAGTGGGAATAGTTATAATATAAAAATAATTCATTAACCAAATGAATAGTTTAGTGCCAAAGTGATGGGGAACTACTCTTTTTCCTTTGACTCATGCAAATTTATATAATGAACGCAGACTACAAAAGTTAGTTAAATTTTCTAGAAATATATATTCCGATTAGATAAACATAAATGTGGGAAAATTTTCAATTTCTTTTTAAAAAATTAGTAGACATCCACACGTAAGAACAGTTTTACTCCACCTTATGCAGAGTGCAGACGTGAGGTGCGTGATTTTGCTAAATAATTACTAACTCGTAGCAAATAGTCTACCTTTGTAAACCGAAATGCGTAAGGAATCCAGCAACGTGTTTAGATGCTGTTGACACGTGCGGCGCATGCTTTCAGCTTTGTGGTTCTCCATAACGTACGTACGCCAAAAAAGTGTACAAAAAGCTTGTAGTCCATATGAAGTGTCACAAATTGTTGAGAGTGCATGTATTAGTATGAAAGATAGATGACTTATGAAAATATATATGCTTTTACCTTGGCCGTTGATTTTGTATCCAGCTTTAAGGAATCTCATCTTTATTTCTATTCACGAATACAATTCTAATAACGTACGTCAATTTTGTGCTATACCATCATCAGTATACACCGTTACTTTAAAGTTACAGATGAGTTATAATTTTTTTGTTCTCTGACAGTTTTATACTCTTGAGATTTTGCTTATTCCTTTTTTATAGATCATAAACAAAATTTCAGATTAGTGTCATGTAGAAAATCGAATTTTCTTTAAATCGAACATTCTTGTCATCTAAATCATTTTTAATAATTCAAAGAAAATCTTCAGTGATAGTCGTGGATGGTAAAATTCGATATGTAACATTGATCCATAGGGCGAATCTTCACCAAACACCACTTGGTTACTCTGAGGTCTTAATAAACTTTATATCTAGCTCCAAGACTTGTATTTCTTTTTGCAAATTTGAAATATATATAACCCTAAGAATCTGAGCGGTTTCAGAAAGTTAGCCAAGAGTCGGTTACATGAAGAGAGAGATCAATGTCAGTAAATGATACAATGATTTGTAGATGTGTCATTAACATATGTTGTAAAAATTATTCTTCAAATTAAAATACAGATTAGCGGCCACAACTTTAGAACTTGCGGGTAAACGTAGTAACATTAAAAAAAACGTAGTAACATAATATCGAATCAGAAAAAAACATAGTAATATAAAATAATTAACAAAAAACCTGAGAATATGTTGAGGTCATAATGTTGGGTGTGGAAGAAACAAAGGGTAGAGAATAATATAGGATCGTAGGAACGCCAAGAGTCCGTGTCCACGAGGCACGAGCTTTTAGTTGAGATGAGCACAGCTAATTAATTTTCTGGTAGTTAGAGCATCCTCGTTGCTAGGATTATTAAGAAGTATCTTAGGATAGTTTATTAATATATGTAGATTAAGAGATGAGTTAAGATACTTGTGTTAAAATAGAGATTATTGCTAGATACTTTAGTTGGTTTATAGTTAAATAGAAATTGGTTTTTAGTAAGTTATTTGTGTTTAAAATAAAATATATAACATTAAAATAGAAAACAATAGGAAACTACAAAATTGAAAAATAAAAATACAAAGTATTAAAAAAATTTATAAAGTTGTAAAAAACCTTAAAATAGCAGAAGACAATTATTTTACACAATTCATAGAAACTTAAACATGAAATGCTAATTTTCAAACCCAAATTGATCCCATATATTTTCGATCAAATCAAGTTTTAATTGTTTATGAATTTGTCTATCTCGAACTCTTGGTCGACGATCAAGTGTATTGAAAACCTGAGAAGGCATTTTGACGCAAAAAGAAATATTCTCACCTTGAAACGTGTCATCTTGGGTCTGTATACGTCGTTCATCTTCGACAATCATGATACATGCTCTCATAATATTTGCTATACAATTTAGATGGATTTTTAATAACGGTGAATCTAGCTTACAGAACCCCAAAGGCACGCTCAACATTTTTTAGACTGATTCTTGGGTTTAGCAAATAATGAATGTTTTGGACCCTGTGTTATTCGGATAGATTGAATAAATGTCGCCCATTCCTGATAAATACCATCTGTGAGATAGTAGGCGAATCTAGCTTGCAGAACCCCAAAAGCACGCTCAACATCTTTTCGGACTGATTCTTGGGTTTGAGCAAATAATGAATGTTTTGGACCCTGTGGTAGTCGGATAGATTGAATAAATGTCGTCCATTCCGGATAAATACCATCTGTGAGATATCCTGGGCTATCAACGAAAGGACATGCACCGAGAGGACTTCGACAGAGGAGATGCACCGACAAGGTTTCGATTTGGGCACTCAACGGCGGGATCTAGCTACAGATTGATGTCGAGTGATCGGAATGAAGGAGAGGATGAGGATTAGGGAATCGACGAGGTCTGCGGCGAACATAGGGCGATTCAATCGGCGACTCTCTCTCAACAAGAAGAAGACAGAAATGAGAAGATCAAACCCGACTTTCCTTCGTCTAAACCTAAAGCCAATACCGACGAGACACCTGTCACTAAGAACGCAGAATAAAAACTTCTTAATTAAGAAGTTTCATGTCCCGTTTCCAAGCTTATTATCTCTTTTTCATTTTCTTTTCGGTCTAAATAGCCTAAGAAATGGGCTAAGAAGTGGGCTATAATCATGCTCTTAAGAACATAACATTATCAGCAATTTGAATTTTTGAAAAATATGTACAATTATAAAACACTTTAGACTTGTTGAGACAACTTTCACTGCCATAATTTCTTTCTTTTTTGTGTGTGGTTTTTCTTTCTTTATCCGGAGTCAGAGCATAGAAATGGTATTAATTGAGAAAGCAAGTGTATAATACAAGTTAAGACACTTAATACTACCTAGACAGTTTTCAAGGGCAGTTTATATTCTAGGGCAGTTTTCAAGTTTTATTTACAAGTTAAGACACTTAATACTATCCAGACAGTTTTTTACAACTAGAAACCAAACTATTACAACTAAGAGTCATCTATCTAACTAAATTGGTCCCACCATTTTCTTAAATTTTTTATTTTCTTTTCTTTTTTGAAACAAACAAACAAAAATTTAAAAACTTCTTCTTCCCATTTCACTTTTGGATATCTCAATCCATCGTGCATCATATCATCTATGTTCCAGTTCCTCTTCATGGTACTTTTTGGTCTTCCTCCATCATGTTGACAAAATCGAGCGGAAGCCGCCGCGGTTTTGTCTTCTCCTTTGCCGCGAAACCATCAGAACATCTTCCTCCTCCACGTTGTTCTTTGCAACAATTACCAAATCTCAGAAAAAAATCACTATTTTTGAATCTGAAATTGAAAACTTTTTATAAATGACAAAACTACGATTTTGAAGTGTAATCTACAATTAAAGTGTAAAATCATGGAAAATTGTGAAAAAGAAATCAATGGCGGCTGCAAAAATTATTGCAGAAAACCCTAAAAAATCTAGGAAAGACGAAGAGATATTTACCAAAATGCCACTTATTAAAAAATTGAAAATAAACAAGACATATACACGTTCATGGGTGTACACATGGATAATAAGGTGTATGTACACTATTATATATGGTATTGTACAGCTAGTAGTGATGGAAATACGCTCTCATATTTAACAGAAAACAATAATTTTCATACATCATTTGAGAAATTTCCCCATGGTTCTTTTATTTGTTTGCTCCATTATCTTTGTACATAGTGAGATTAGACTTGTGTAAGTATTCTACGAAAACAACTGAAAAATCACATTGGACCAAGATATCTTCAATGCAAAAAATAGATGTCACATTACAAACCAGCAATACTCACAACTAAAAATTTGATTGGATCAAGATAGAAGCAAAAAATTAGAACTGCAAACACCGCCAACGTGTACTCATGTATTTCACTGTCTACATGTACAATTATTTTACATACAATTTTGTTATCAATATTATGTACATGTAATACATACTATTTATAATTTGTATTCAAATATTAAAAATAAACCAAATACAAAAATAAACACAGTTTTACATGTGTATACATGATAAAAAAAATCCAACAATCTTTTTCAATATGAAAGCATGTTTTAAACTTCTAATTTTTTCAAGTTTCTACACGTGTACACGTCACAAAGTGTACACACATGTCGTTTGTTATTATTGTTCAAAAACAAAAAATGGTGTTACATGTGAGTGTCTATGCATAAGTGTACACGTGGACACAATTATTCAAGTGAATCATTGTACATGATAGTAATATTTGTATGTACACATGAACATCCTTTTGTTGTACATCATTTGGTTGTACACATGAACATCATTTGGTTGTACACATTTTGATGGTGTACACATGTACACACTGATGGATACATTACGTAAGATGGACAATCGTGGTCGTGTACACATGTGTACATTTGTGGTTATTTACATGTGTACAACCGTGGTTATGTACAAGATTATGTATTATTTATGTACACATATGTTCGAAACATGCTTATCCCACATGCGTACATTGTTTATCCAAATGTACATGAATGTTCGATATTCCGCATCTATACCATTTTACTTGTACATGATACACAAATTAAATGATATTTCATGATTTTAATGTCCTTGTACATGTGGATGATAGAAATATCCATGTGTACACTGGTTACTAAATATATATATACACATGTTTTCAAATAACTTTATATACACATGATACACATAGAGTTACATAATTTACAAACTTAAACGTACACATACTTTAATCGATCCACATATACATTGTGTACACATATTGCATTATTCATATGTACACTGAGCCGAATGTACACATATTGCATTATCCATATGTACTAAACATGATGTACATTGTGTAGACATACATCGTGATACATCGTGTGTACATCGATTACACATACATATCATCATAGGCGAGGACTCACATCTGTTGGCTTTCACCTTGATTCCACCTACACAAGTTAAAATTGAGTTGTGTATATTTAATCCATAACAATATACATAATCTAAGAAAAGAAGACACCCATTTGGAAAGGAACTTGGTAACATACACTACTTGCAACAGTGTAAAGGATCTTTGTATCTCCGAGCTTGGGATTCACAAAAGAGATGAGCTTCTACACTGATGTGATTTACGTATCCATCGTTGTCCTTAACGTTTTTGTCGTCTACGCCATCGTTGACACCGTCATCATCTCTGTCACCGTCAATCATCTTCGCCCCCATCGCAGTCGTCGTCTCCGCCATCATCATTGTTGTCGTCTCTACCATCATCGTTGTCATCGTCACCGTCGTCTTCATCGGCACCATCTACCTCTCCGTCGTATTTTCCTATGTCTCTGTATTGTGTCGTTAGTGATAATAAACAAAGAAACAAGCATTTAATGAGATGAAATCTGGATCATTGATATTGAGTTTACATCAATAAATCTAACGGTTAAAATTAGAGGTAGATATGTGTCAAATCATGTTTTGTCTAGTTAATAAAATAATGTTTTTTCTTTTCCAAATTATGTTACATAGAAACTAAATTAGTTAGAGGAAGTTAGAAGGTAAGAAACGAAAGTGGGTTTAGTTAAAGAAAAAGTGTCGTAGGAGTAGAAACTGACCTAACATGTAATTAAAAATTAGAAACTGGCTTTGAATGTAATATTTTCTATAAGATATGCAGGCCTAGTTCTTGGCTCGTAGTGTTTTGGTAAAAGTAAGACTATCAATTTTAGTACTCGCATAATCATCAATTATATATTTCAAATAATCTTTATTTCTTAAATGACAATCTTCTAGACATATATATATATTCTACAATTACGTTCAACAAATAAATGTGACATCTCTATTATTAAAAGAGAAGTACACTTAGGAAATGCCCCTGAGTTTTCAATGTTAATTATATTTACATGCCACTGATCCTATTAAATGAAGTACTAAATAAAACTATATTTAAGTATGATTGTCTTTTCCTTATTTAAATAATAGATTTAAGCATTTAATATATTTTCCTAATTTAAATCCTAGATGTCCTTAAAAAAATCTTAACCAAAATATATTTCCTAATATATTTCGCATTAACATATTAAATATTTTAAATATTTATTAGTAATAAATAATAAAATAAAAAATCACACATCATAATAAATTTATATAACATATAAATAAAATATAAAATAATTATTCATATAGTATTAGCATAATGCTTCCATAATATAAGTCCAATAAGTTATAAATATAAAATTTGTTTATACAATACATTATGATATAATAGACGATTAAATCACAAAATATAATTATTTTAGAGTAATAAATAAAATCATTATGTTTTAAAATGTTATATTAACAATTATGTAATACATTTTAATTTACAAATATATATATATATAGTATACCATTAGTACAAAGAAAAAATTAAAAGTGAAAGAAAATATTTATACGATCACGGGTCGAGCTCTAGAAATAAACAAAAACAGCGCAACATTATTTAAAAAAAAAATTATAGAAATTATAATTCCAAATATGCTTATATATTTTGTGTATTTATAAATTTATTTTCTTTGTTTTTGAAGGATGATAAGATTTTTGAATTGGAAACACTTATGATCCACCTCTATATTATTTTAATTAAGAAATTTAAAATTTATATCATAATATTTTATTAAAATTTTAATTTTAATTTTTATTATAACTGCAAAAATTAATTTTCAATCTAAATTTATATTTAAATATTACAGATACATCATTTAATATTAAAAAAACTAAAAACATAAAATAAATACCCGCCCGGTCGGGCGGGTCAAGATCTAGTGTCATATTAAAATGGATGAAATGACTATGTTAAATAAGACATGAAATTAAATTTAATGCTGATTTAAAATTTTGGTAACTTTTTTAGTATATGGTAGAAAATATACATCATCATTAAAAGTAAATCTATTCTAGTATGATATTAAATGATATATAATAATAGAAATAGAATCGTATTTTACAAATTTCAAAATGTTATTTAGTTTTATTTTTTATAACTATACAATTTTTATTACTAAAAAAATTCACTTTTACAATTTCTTAAAAACTTACAAAATGTTAATCGTAATATCATTATTTTATTTTATATATTTACGAATTTTAGAAATACTTTTTATTTTAATTTTTTTGATAATATACAATTTCTGTATCAAAATTTTTTTTTAATACAAATTAATTTAATATATTTTAACCGAAAGAATAGACAAAAATATATTCTAAAGTTATCGTTTTAAATATATAAATTTATTTTTAATATAAAATAAAATAAAAGACTTTTATTTTATCTTAATTTTATGTTCAATTAGATTAAAATATAAATTAAAATATTTGAAAGAAAATTATAAAATTTAAAATAACAAGAATATTTTTTTTAAATATAAATTAAATTTAATGTTTTTACTGCTACACATGGTGCAAAAATATATTTACCTATCATATCATATGCCATACTGAATAATAACTTAACATACAACAATTTAATAATGTAGTTCTTTCATTAACATTCGGACCGATATACTAATCTACATATACATCTTTGATAGACATGCTCTTTCTACAACACACAAGCATAACAAACAATTCTATCTGCAACACTTTGGATCTTTTAATAAACTTTACATCCTATAATTTACAAGATTTACCTTTTAAGAATCAAACCCCAAATTTAAAGTGAACGATTTGTACAGAAAATATCAACTAAGTTGATAATTTGTAAAAATGGAAAAACAGTAAAAAATGGAGAGAAAAAGGTTAAAGTAACATTTTAGTCCTTTTCCTTTCTTACATATATCCCAAGACTTATTTTATATTATATATTTACCTTTCTTACATAATTTATCTTTGCTTTTACATGATATTTCACTTTCTTTTTCACGTAAGCATTTCAAAACTTTTTTTTTGATTTTAACATACAATTTTCAATGGTGAGAGAAGTACGATTCGAGACGGAGTTATCACAGATGAAGACAGAGTCGTGCCTACAGTGCAAAGACATTCTCCCCAAACCCCAATTAGTATAACTTTGTTTAGGGTCCCAAAATTTAAAATATTTTCTAGTCTAATAGTTTAGAATTATTTTTCAAATTCTTTTCCATGAGAATTCGAATAACTCACCTTTTGAATTCATATATATATTTTTATATAATATAACTATAGCATATTTCGTAATAACTTATTATTTTACAGTTTTAGATTTGTGTGTTTGGTGAAGATTATATATGGTTTAAAAAAATTATTTTCATTATAGTTTTAAATAAGTTTCTTTTAAAAACTTGCATTAGGTCCCTAATCCTTCGCACGACACTGGATGAGGACGATGATGACATCAAAAATCTCGCTACTTGCTTCTGCCCACAAATAAACCTTTTCATGTTCAGTTAAGAAAAATAATATCAGTTTTCAATAGAAAGATAAAACCACACGTACAAAACTGTTATATGTATGCACTCAAAATTATTGGACGGATAAATATTTTCATGTTCAGCTAAAAATAATAGTATTAGTTGTCTGAATTGTGTCCGGATTATTGGATGTAAAAAGTTCACGTATTCGGCTAAATATACTATTAGCTTCCTAATAATCTGCAATAACATATAATTTAATGAATTGTTAGCCAGATAAGAATGTTTAAGTAGTACTAATTATTTTATTAGTTATCGTTTTAAAATGGTACAAATTTAAAAATACATTGTTATATGTTACTAGAGATGTTAATATGCTAACAATGTTACAAAACATGCTAACAATGCCACAATATTATTCAAAGATACATGAATAGATAAAAGTCTAAATGTTATTAAAATTGTTAGTAGCCTAACAGTAAATAGACTGTAAAATATGTTAACAGTCTAGTAGTTAATCATAGATATGTTGATATAATTTTTTCGTAAAGAATCACTAGAACAAGCACTATTTTCGCGTCGGACACAGCTCTTATCCACTGTCCAATGAAGTTCACATACACTGTTCCTCTGATTCCAATAAAAATGTAATTTGCGGTAGTGTTTTTGTGAAAGTTGGTGATGGAGCAGTTCATTAATGGTTCCAAAAATTGATATCCAGCAGCCATCATGTACTCATCGAACAAAACAATAGCATCAACTAGTGACCTGATCTAGTCGTCAAACAAATAAATAGCACCAATTAAAACTTAGCTTGTTGATCAAAGATCATGAAGGATCTTACTAATTAAGTAATTATGCGCCAATACCAATAAGCTCAAAGATCACATGTTCCATTAAAACGGAGTTACAAGAATGTATTGGAAAAGAATCTGAACTGCTATGGATCTTGAACTAAAAATCTAACTCACAATCAATTAAAACAGAATCAATATATAGAATCAAAACCTTTTTGATGCAAAAGATGAAGTTTCTTCTCTCTAAAGTAAGCCTTTTGGATCTAACAAGAATCAGAAAATAGAACCAGAAAAAAAGGAGCAAGAGTTTTACAAAATAGAACGGAGAGAGCCATTTAATCGTTACCCAAAGCTGAAATTTTTGTGTGATAAAGACGTATACAAATATTTCCTAAGACTATTCATTTTTGTATCCAGATGCTGTACCAAAATGCAAATATTCAGATGTTGTTTGTTTAAACACTATTAGAGCTTGACCCGCACGTCTGTGCAGATTTGGTTTTGACAGTTTTATAAATTGTTTAGTGAAACTTTTAAATATATAGGTTATTTAGATTTTTTAAGTTCATACAAACTTATCCAGACTCGAAATAATTCAAATTGAACAGTGTCCAAATTTTTTTAATACCAAAATATAATTTATTTTTAAAATCTAAAACCCCGATACTCATAAAAATGTTTTGTAATGTATGCATGAATGTCCATGTCTAATTAATTATATAAACAAATAAAATAATTTTGTTAACCGATTTGAATTCTTGTCATTAATGGAGAAATTTCATTTAAATACGTGAAATTATTATGGCAAATATGTAAAATAAATGTCATCGAGTTATTATGGGAAATATAGTTAATGAAGTAATTTGGAAGAGTGAAAAAGAAATGTAAAATATGTAATAATACACTTAAATGCAATGTTTTGAAAAATGACCCGGACACTGAACCGGATGATTTACCAGGTCATTGGGTCATTGGATTGACCGCGAGTTAATAAATGAATTAATTTTATTATACATTGATATATTAGCTATGAAAATAAAATATAGAAACTAAAGTTAATATTTTCTAATTTCTTAAAAACATAAAATAATAGTTTGGATGTGTGTATATTTTATGTTTTCAAAATATTTAGAAAATACTTAACTTTACTTTTTATATATTATTTTCATTTGATATACAAAATATCTAAAAATAGTTTAGACTATTTAAAAAAAATTGTGGCTAATTAAGAGTTATGAAATCTAAAAAAAATCATGAATAAAATTCATAAATATTTATTTCTGATGTGAATAATAAATTAAACTTCAAATCCAAAATAAACCAAAAGTAAAACATCATTGTAATAAATTGTCAATAACAAAAATAAATTAACACCAAATCACATCAACTAATTTTGGTTCTCTCTACCATAGTTCACTTCATATTCTTCCGGTGGCATAGTGAAATCTTTATCAAAATCTAAAAATTATAAATAAAATAGTATAATTGGTATTAGGGAAAATTTGGAGAAATACACTTATATGAGATTTTAATTTGAAAATTAAACTATCATTCAATATTTTTTAAAAAATACACTTTTGTATTTATGAATTTACTAAACTATCCACACTTAATTTTTGTATCATAATTTATTTAATATATAGAATAACAGTTTTAACAAGAATAAGATTTGTTTTAAAAAGAAATATCTATAATATCCACACAATATATTTTTAATATATCTGAATATATTTTTTAGTATGAAAAGTAACAAGCTAACGTCGTCTTGTCTTCTTTGTTCTCCATTTTTTTAAAAAATATTTATCCCTGGATTCAGATTTATTCTTCATGTCATCAGAAATTGAATTAATTTTTCCCCACCCCTTTATGTATAATTGGATTTCGCAAATTCTATTTTTCTATTATTGCACACATCGTATATTGATCTTCAAACATAAATTTGATCTCTGTAGCTTTCTCACCTCGATTTTTATGGTTCTCTTAGATCTAGAGAATTGGAATCTGGTTTTGATTGTTCAGTTTGGTTGTGACCTTGAGTAATCAAAATGTGTCTTGCTTATAAAAAGAAAACTGAGTTTGAGATAACAAGTTAGTTTTTTTTTGGAAAGGCTAGCACTGACGTTAACTAATTTTTTTGGCTATAAAACATAAAGAGTTATAATTTTATTAAACATAAAGAATTATAATATTAATATTATTATTAATTTTGAAGCTATATTATAATTACCGAGATATGTAATCTGGATAAAAATGTATTTTCGCATTTAACAAAGTGTAATTTTCAAAAAATAGAAAAGAAGGTGTAATTTTCAAATTTTTAACGATTTCAAGAGTATTTTTCAAATTATCCCTTGGTATTATATGTGATTAAAAATCAGAAAGTTGAATCTAAATTTCAAAACTTATCAACAAAACAATATACAGAGGACTTAATAGGTAAAACCTAGTACTACAGGTCTATAATAAACAAAATAATCAAAAACAAAAAAGAAAAAGAAAAAAGAGATACAAAATCTCTAAGAGTTAGCAGAGGAAGAGGAAGACGGCAAAGAAAACTAAAAAAAATCTTAATTTTTAATTGGAAATTTAGAATATAAAACAGAATCTAAAAACATAATTAAAAACTTAAAAAATAATAAAAAGTTATATATTGGTTCAACCATTGGTTCAACCGGTACTGGTTTTGGTGGGTTTTTACGGGTTTTTGCGAGTTTTTAAATTTTGGGTTTTTCACAAAACCCAAACCGGATTTATTTCGGGTCACCGGATTTACCGGTTCAACCACGGGTCCGGATCGAGTTTTAAAACACTGCTTAAATGAAAACAATAAATGAACCGGTTATAGTTAGTCGAAAGATAATGAAAATCTATAAGAATCTACTTAAAATTAGGTAACTATATTTTTGTACTTTAGTTTTAATAGAATAGACTAGATCTTGACCCGCCCTTTTAAAGGGCGGGTATGTTTCCTTTGACAAATTTATTTTTGTAACAAATGTGTTTCAACATAAAATGTATATCAAGTGTCTTAATGGTTTTTCTAGGAGTTGTTTTTAGGTTTATGTTCGTTTTCATCTATACAAAATGTTAGTATTGTGAAATAATAATTTTTTTTATTGGAAACTGCATTAAGAAATTAACATTCTTTTGGGGTTCAGCCAGTACTGGAATGTCAACTTCAGCTCTTGAGGCAGAAGGAAAATCTCTACTAGCATCAATGCAACATATCTGGTCATTGGGAATCTCTTACGTTATGTTTGAAGGAGATAGTCAACAACTTGTTAACATTCTCACTGGCAAACAAACAAATATTCTTATTGATAATTTGATCAATGATATTCACTTTTGGGGTAGAAAATTCAAAGATTGTACCTTTAGTTTCACAAAGAGAGCTAATAATGAACCTGCAAATAGTTTGGCTAGGTTTTTAGATAGGAATGAAATCTTTAATTCATCAAGATTGTATCCTCCTCTTTGGTTGTATAACCTTTTGTATTTTGATTATGTAAACTCTTTTAATTAATAAAATTAAATTTTGACGTTAAAAAAAAGAAATTAGACTTAAAATTATTTTCAGTAAAATTAATTTGTACATTTACTTGTAAAATTTTACAAAAGTCTAAATGAATTGTAATATTATTTAGATTAATAATGGCTATTGATATGATCCACTATATTCATAATCAGGTTTTTAAATGGATACTCGAAAATATAATATATTCAAAATGTCTAATATCCATTGTGAGAACTCCTATAGATCTAGATTTTGATCCGCGCTTAAATATGGCGGGTATATTTTTTGTTGAAAATTTTATTTTAAGTAATAAAATTATAATTTTTGATATATTATATATTTTCAATTTTTATGAATTTTATCTTAAATTTACTTATATGATTTTATTCATTTAACCCATAGCTAAACTTATTTTACACTGATTTTTTTCTAATTTAAATAAAATATTTTATATCTTCAACATTCTCTGTATTGAAAAATTCATTTGTGCGTTTCAAAACAAATTCTATAATTTTATTAAATTCAGTTTATGTGATTTGGTTTTATTTTAAATGGAACTGTTTTTAAAAGATGTAAGATAATTTAGACCCGTATTATGATTTTGTTGATTTAATCATTTGTTATTTCAAACTTTTTTTGAGGTTTCATTTAATAAATACTTTCAAATAATTAATAATGTGAAAGATTTTTTGGAAAGATATGGTGCAAATATTTAGAAAAACCGGGAGATCTTATTTCTGTTTCTACATTGTGTTGGTAACAATTAGAGATAATATTAAATTACAGAGAATATTCCATGATCTGTTTTGAGTAAATATTCCGATAATATATGAGTTGAAAAACGATTTTGCTTATTGATATTTTTTGGTTCATGCGTATTTAAAAATTACAGGATTTTGGTTATTGAATATTGAAGGTCATTGATTCAAAATATTAAAGCCCATTTCATTGATTCAAAAATTTAAAGTCCATTTTGTTTTATTGATAGAGAGAACAAAAAGTTGGGTTGTCAATTTATATGAAGACTTTGTTGGGCTTTTATTTAGAGGATTTGATTTAAAAAAAGAAATGAAATGTGATGTTTTGTAATTACTTAGAAAAGTCAGGGGCAGTTTCATAAACTGTCTTCTGCTTTAATAGTATAGATTATATCAACATTTATATGTTTCATCTCGATGCAAAATCTATAATATCTAAAACTATCTAGATTTTTTTTGGTCAAAACTATCTAGATATTTAAGATGCAAAAATGGAAGGCTTAAATGTAACATTTGCATCTCAAAATTTTGAAAGACTTATATACCCTTCAACTCAAATATAAAAACAATTTAATTAGTTATTGTAATTACTATTTAATATTTTGAATCAGAAAATTAAATTTTCTAGCTAACAGTAAAAATGAGTTTTCCAGCCAAAACTTGAAATCATGTTTTCGCTAAAACGGTAATATTGAGTTTTCATGCAAAATCTTCAAATCATTTTTGTGCCAAAATTGTAAAATCGACTATTCCCACTAAAAATATAAAATCGTGTTTTCTGGCAAAAATAGTAATATCAAATTTTTCTTTCAAACTCGTTAAATTTAATTTTTTTCGCAAAAATTGTAAAATCAAGTTTCCTCGTCAAAACAGAAAACTCAAAATTGGAAATAAGACTTTTCGCATGACCCTAGCATTTGACTCCCAAGCACACCCCAACGCAGATCCTCTAGATGTAGAGCAGCCAAGGCTTTGCAACTAGCTTGCTTCGCTAGGTTGCTTTGCTAGGGACTTAAGGAGAAGTGATTTTTGTCAAAATCAATAAAATCGAATTCGTTAGCCACAACCGTAAAATCAAGTTTTTTGCGAAACCGTAAAATTGAGTTCTTTTGCCAAAAAATTAAAAAAAAATTCTCACCAAAACCGTAAAATCCAGTTTTCTGTCAAAATCATAAAATCAAATTTTTCTTTTAAAACTGTAAAATCTCGTTTTAACCAAAAATGCAAAATCATGTTTTTCACCAAAATATATATAAAAAATGTTTTTCACCAAATTTTCATTTTTCACCAAAATCACAGTGGCGTGTCTTTTTGTTGAAACTGTAAAATCATGTTTTTCTTTATCAAAATCACTAAATTAGGTTTTCTTCAAAATGAAAAAAAATCATATCATGTCCTTTTTATTTTTTATAATTTTTATTATATAAACCATGCCATTTTCAGTCTTTTTGAAGATTTTGCGTGAAAACCCAATATTACCGTTTTATAAAAAAATTGCTTTATAAAATCAAAAACAAATAACTATCATTTAAACGATGTATCAAGACTCAGATACTAACTATAAAAGTGAAGAATGTTTTGATTCAGTTATCTGAGATGATGTCCATCAAGATGTTCCATCAAATTAAAAAGGAACATGACTTAATGATTTAAGTCTTTAGAAATTTAAATAATTATTTTGTTGCATCTTGTGGTGGCAACGTCGTCTGTTCATTATGTTTACTAGGTTTCGACTTGTAACTAAAAATTAGCTTTTGATCCGCACATCCGTGCGATGTTATATTAATTTTTTATGATTTTTGATATTGTGTGTTTTGACATTTGTTGTTCAAAAAAAATGTTTTTGACATTTATCGACATTAAATATTACTTTAATATAACATTTATACACAAACTTTTATTGCTTATATTGAGTAATTTTATTTATTGTATCAAACCGTCAATTGGATTAGTTTTTATATATGTTTTCCTTATGTAATTTACATTGACATATAATTATATAAAATATGCATGAATTAACAAATGTAAACAGCCATTTTTATTTAATATAATTTTCTAAAACTGACTATTTACAGTGGAATTGTAAAGTTTTAGTTATTATTAATAAATAATTAGGAATAGATTATAATACCATAAAGAATATATTGATGACCATTTATCTCCGTTTGCTAAAACAGAGAAAATATCCGCAAGTAAGGCTTTTCGTATAATATATGGATTTATATATAAAATGACTCACAAAGTTATTTTCATTTCTTATTTGCAGAATATACAAAGTGTATGTACACATAAGGTTTAGAAAATACATAATATACAAAATGTATGTATAAGGTTTAGAAAAAATGTCTTATTTCAGCTGTATATGCTTTCAACATAGTGGCAGAGAGAACTCAGTTATGGGAAGACATCAGGGGGACTAAGGCAGCGTATGATCACCTTGGGCTTCCTTGGATGCTGATAGGTGACTATAATGAAACTCTAGCATCTGCAGAGCATTCACGTGCTTTTGACTATAGAACCAATCAGGTGGGTATGCGGCACTTCCAAGAGGTGGTCTCTGACTGTGGTTTAACGGATTTACCTTATGATGGAGCGCAGTTTACTTGGTGGAATAGTAGAAGTGAGGATCCTATTGGTAAGAAGATTGATAGAGCTTTGGTTAATAACGCTTGGCTGAGTTGTTATCCCCAGTCGTATGCTCATTTTGAAGCTGGTGGTGTCTCTGATCATGCTAGATGTTACATTCGATGTTCGAGTATTCAGAATGAAGCCAGGAAACCGTTCAGATTCTTTAATTACCTGACAGAGCATCCGGATTTTCTTCATACAGTAGCAGAGGTTTGGAACAGTTCTAATACCATACATCAATCTCGAGCAGCTTTATCTAGCTTTCACAAGAAACTAAAGACCCTAAAAGAGGCATTACGGGCTTTGAATAGAACTCATTATGGTGATCTTCCGAATCAAACAAAGCAAGCTTATGAGGAACTGTGTGAATGTCAGAACCAGGCCTTGCTTGACCCGGGACCAGTGACTTTTGCAAGGGCAGCAGCAGCATCCGAGAAATGGAACCATCTTGCTCGCATTGAAGAAAAATATTTCAGGCAGAAATCATGTGTACGGTGGCTTCAAGCAGGGGATCACAACACCAAATATTTCCATCGTATAGCTCAGGCCCGAGCTGCTAGAAACAAGATCAGACGGCTGATAACTGCGCATGGAGACATACTTACGTCACAACTTGATATTAAAAAGGAGGCAGTTAATCATTTTCAGACTTTTCTACAAACTCAGGACTCCTCTACCGTAGACGTCTCAGTGGAGTATCTTCGAGGACTTCTTACTTATCGTTGCTCTCCACAAACTGCTTCCGGGCTTGTTGGACCTGTTACAGCTCAGGAAATTCTGAAAGCGGTGCAGGCTCTGCCAAATGATAAGGTACCAGGACCAGATGGCTACACTAAGGAGTTTTTTATCGCAGCATGGCCAGTAGTGGGGAGGGAGTTTATTGCTGCGATACAATCTTTTTTTCTATACGGGTTTATGCCAAAAGGAATCAATGCCACCATTCTCACATTGGTTTCAAAGACTGAAGATGCTCATAAAATGAAAGACTATAGACCCATTGCTTGCTGCAACTTTCTCTACAAGGTTATATCCAAGGTACTTGCTTCAAGACTCCGAACAATTTTTCCAGAAGCTATTGAAGCTAATCAGTGTGCCTTCATTGAGGGAAGACTCCTTTTAGAAAATGTTCTACTGGCCTCAGAACTAGTGGATGGGTATCACAAGGCACAGGGGAAAGCTAGATGTGCGGTGAAGTTTGACATAGCAAAGGCATTTGATACGGTAAAGTGGTCTTTCATTACTTCGGTTCTTCAAGCCATGGGATTACCAGCTCAGTTTATTAACTGGATCAGACTTTGTATCTCCACTGCTGCTTTCTCTGTCTCAGTCAATGGCAGTCTTGAAGGATTCTTTACAAGCGCCAGGGGTATTAGGCAAGGTTGTTCGCTCTCTCCTTATCTTTATGTCATCCTCAGCAATGTTTTGTCCAAGCTTCTCAATCAGGCCGCAGAAGCAGGGGAATATGATTATCACCCGCAATGTGCAGGAGTCAAGCTCACACATCTCAGTTTTGCTGATGATATCTTGGTTTTCTTGGATGGTACAACCCGATCTCTAGCTGGGGTAATGGGTGTAATGGGAAGGTTTGCGAAGATGTCTGGTTTACACATTAATGTTGTAAAAACTTCAATCTTTGTGTCTGGAGAGAATGTGACACCCTTGCTTGAAACAGCTGCAGGGATGGGGATTAACGTGGGTACCTTGCCTATTCGCTACTTAGGGATGACGCTCACGACTAGAACCCTCACGAGTACTGATTATGAGCCCTTGATTGACAAGATAAGACGGAAGATGATGTGTTGGTCGACTAAAGCACTCTCATATGCAGGGCATTTACAACTGATCAAAACAGTTATTGCGAGTATTGTTAATTTCTGGACCTCAGTGTATATTCTACCTGTGGGTTGTTTGGAAACAATTGAAAGCATGTGCAGTAACTTTCTTTGGTCAGGAACGCCTACACAGAGTCATAAGGTGAAGGTTAATTGGGAAGATATCTGCTTACCCAAAGATGAAGGAGGTTTAGGGGTGAGAAAGCTCCGTGATTCAGGACTGGTGTTTGCTCTGAAACTAATATGGCGTCTTTTTACGCAATCGACGTCACTCTGGGTTTGCTGGACGAAGCATTATTTACTGAAGTATTCATCCTTTTGGGACATCCGAGATGACTCTAAGGGATCATGGATATGGCGGAAATTGCTTAAACTAAGACCTTTGGCTTATAGTTTCATGCGATGGGAGGTGAGAGATGGAGCTACAACACACTTCTGGTTTGATAATTGGCTTGACAAAGGTCGGCTCATTGATATCACAGGAGCAGTGGGAACCACTTATCTGGGAATCTTGCGGCATTCCAAGGTTAATGAGGCAGTGAATCGCGAAGGCTGGAGCATTAGAGGGTCTCGCACTCGACGATTCGAGACTTTATATGCAGACATCACATCAGCAAACCCACCTCAGGCCAGCTCTGGGAGAGACATTGTTAAATAGAAGTATAATGAAAATGATTACCGGGAAAGTTTCAATTCCAGCAGAACTTGGAACTTGATTAGAGTGAAAAAGATAGAGTTCATTGGAGTAAAGTAGTATGGCTTGCTCAGGGTGTTCCAAGGCAAGCTTTCATCACTTGGCTTGCTATGAAGGATCGGTTATCAACTGGGAGTAGGATGAGGCTGTGGGGAGTAGAGCAGGGCTGTGAATTATGTGGAGAAAGGGATGAAACAAGAGAGCACTTATTCTTCGCATGTCCCTACTCATACACAGTATGGGAAGCTTTGGCAAAAGGACTCTTGGGTCGAGGCATAAATCCGGATTGGGACTGGACAGTTCAGCGTTTGAGTGGTATGAATCATGGTATGGACTCTATACTATCCAAATTACTATTCCAGACAACCATCTATCATATATGGAGAGAGAGGAATGGAAGGAGACATCAAAACCCAAGAACAACTGTAGAGCAAATGAAGAGAAGAGTAGAAAAGGCTGTGAGGACAAGGATTGTGTCTTTGAAGTATACTCATGATCACAAGTTTGCGGGCCTGTTACAAAGGTGGTTTCATCACACAATCTAGTCTATAGAAGAAGTTTTCAGTTTCTTTCCAGTTTGAGTTGTAGGATGTAAATAACAGTCATTCTTTTTTGATCATTCAATAAATTTGAAATTTCATCAAAAAAATGTCTTATTTTCATTTCCTATAATTTATTTTATTTTTAATTAATGTATGTCATAGCGTGTTTGTAAATTCACCAACCAATAGAATTTTGTGTGTTTTATATTCAGAATCTTTTGAAAAAGGAAACAAATTATTTTTAACTTATATTATGTTTTAAAAAATAAAAAGAATTAAATAAATATAGTAGCTGATAAAAAACGAATTTGAAAATATTTTTAATAATTTTTAAAACCATCAGAAAACACTAAACCCTAAATCATAATCCCTAAGCCCTAAACCCTTGGGTAATTCCTAAACCGTTGGAAAAAATCATAAACTCTAAATCGTGAACACAAAAATACTAAATTTTAAAAAACTAAACCATTAGTACTAAACTCTAAACTCTTGGGTAAATCTTAAACCTTTGGATAAACCTTAAATCTTTCGTTTTTTGGTTTGTGGTTTATTCAAGAGTTTAGATTTTAGTATTTAAATTTTATTGTTTACGATTTAGGGGTTAGGGTTCGGCTTAAAAAATTAATATTATTTATTTTTACAACTATTTTATATTTATCCTTTTTATTTTTAAAAATATAATATAAGTTATCAGTTATTTTGTTACCTTTTATAAAAGATATTCAATATAAAATAACATTTATTGGTTAGTGAATCTAAAGGTTAAGAAAAAAAATATTTTTATATATATTATATTTTCTTGTGGTAAGTAAAAGATTACAATATTTTACGTTTAATGTATAGCTAAATTTTAGGAATCTGGTAGTAATACATTAGCCATGTCATAAATATTAGGAAAAAAATTTAGGAAGCAAAGAATATTGTTAGTGAACTAATCGTAAAAGTATAACATTTTGAATATCTCATATACAATGACATCTACGTGGTTATATATTGTGTCATTTACTATCCTAATTACTTTAACATAGTAACATTTATTGGTTGTTTTGAATAGAAATATTCATATTTTTCTATTACTGTATTTGTATAACTAAATGCATATGATTAATGGTTTGTGAAGAACTCTGACTATAATTTTTTACTTGATCCAAGTATCGAACAGATAAAAAAAATTCACCAAAAAAGATGAAGATAAAATGCCATAATATGAAAAAACGAAAAGATGAATCCAAAGATTCACGATTCCTCACATATTATTCATCAACATCATTAAGTTATTTGACTCTATCGAGTTCAAATTAAAAGGGAGATTTTTCTTTTTGGCCAAAAATATCCAGGAAAAAAACAACATCCAGGAAAATTCAAAGAAAAAACAATAAATAAACAATCTTAAACCAACGTTCTTTAAGGTAATTTAGCTAGAGTAGTTAAGTAATTATTTTCTTAAAATTGGTATTTAAAGCTAGTAGTATACCACTGTAAATATTAGGAAAAAATTAAGGTTAATTTTTAATTGTACTTCAGTTTTAATAGATTATAAGATTTTAATGCATATTACCCCAAAAAAATATACAAAAACATCTGTTGATTACTCTGTTACATTCATAGATACTAGATAAAAAGGAGGAGCATGCAAAAAATTAGAGAAAACTGCAGCAAAATTAAGACATCAATTTCATTAAACAAAAACACACTTGACATGGTAAAAATTGCAAACACAGATATATAAATTAACAATAGCATGTTACAAATTAGAGAAAACTAAAGCAAACATGTTGACTTTCTTAGGTTGAAACATCTTTCGGATCTTGTTCATCATGGCCTTCAAGATTTCTGTATGTATAGAACCAAGAGCAGACGAGAAAATATCCAAAATTTAAAACTCCTGCAACAACTAAAACCCAGTAAACATTGTCAACTCTTCCGCTGTTAATGTCATTTGGTAACCACTTGGTAGTCCTCTGGAGCAGACCGATCAGAGCTGTGCTCAGATAGAATGAGATTCCAATCACCAGTGAGGTCAGTGAAGTCGCGGTGTTCCTCACAGACTCCGGGAATTCTCCATAGAACAGTTCAATGTTTCCTGGAAACTGGAAGGCCTCGCCTATTCCCACTATAACGAGAGGAGGAAACAGCCAAAGCACTGACATGGGATGCCCGTTTTCAACTGTTCTCAGCCTCTTTGCTTCCACAACCGCAGAGATCGCCATGCTTAGGATGGTGAGAACCTGACCTATTCCGACTTTTTGAAGCGGTGTTAGCCGCTTATGGGTTAGCTCCTGATACATGGGATAAAAAAGCCAGTTGTTGATTATGATAAAGGTGGACGCAGAGGTCATTACAATGACTTGGAGGGACCCGGCCGGGACTTTGAAGTGAGGACCAAGCCCACGGTCCGTGACTAGCGCTTGGAGTACCATTAAGCTTGTTTGCATCACCATTGGAGTACTAACAAAGATTATGGCTAGCCACAAAGGTAGAAGTCGGAGAATGGCTTTGAAATCTTCTACTTCCTGAACAGAGCATACCCTCCAGATGTTGTTAACTGAGCCGTCCTCTTCGGTTTTCAAGGCTGCACGATTCAAGAACCTGCACATGTAAAAGCTCTTTAAGTTCTTGTATAAGTTAAATGAGTCAGACAAAGTTTTTTGTTTTGTTTTGCACCTATAGCTCTTGGAGGGCATTTCAGGAGAAGTCTTGGCGAGTCCCTGGTGATAGTCCTCTTCTTTTGATGAAATCACAGCCTTTCTTTTCACTGTAGCAGCGACTACAACACTGATGAGGCTTTTGAAAGGACTTCCCATGGGTTTGTCATGCTTGTAGAGTCTTTTCCCGCAGACGAAAACAACAAAACTTACGAAATTTGCAGCAGCGCAGAGGCTAAACCCAAGTTTCCAGCTAGCATTGTCCTGTGTGTATACAATCGCTGTTGCTCCGGTAATAGCCCCAGCGTATAGTGTGAGGAAGTACCAGTTGAAGAAGCTTCCTTGATCCTTAGGTTTGTCGTATTGGTTTGCACCCGCAGATGCCAAGGTGAACCGTGTCCCACCTGCTCCAGTGGTTACTAGAACTAAGGCTGTGTACAAGATCCCAAGCTGGAGTTCTGATGGAGACTGGCATAGGGCTGATCCGGTTGCACAGGGTCTAGGTTTCAACAAGTCCAAAGATGCGATCAGAGTCAGGAGAAAAATCCCCTAAAATATTTTAAAAACTCCTTTAAACTGTTGATCATTGTGTATAATAAATTATGAACATATAAGATAATAATCAGTCGTGAATTTTTGGACTTACAGTTAGCGAGATGAAAGTGGAGGCCGAGATGACGAGAATGTTTCCAAAGAAAGAATCAGCTAAAATGGCTGCTACGACAGGCAACATGCTGAGGCATCCATTTACAATGTTTGAAATCTGAGCAGCAGCGATGTTCTTGATGTTGAATTCCTCGATCAAGAAGACAATCAAGTTCAGTACCCATCCGAATGAAGTTATGGACATACCTAACAATGTAGCTGCACCACATAGACAACAATATGTATAAGTCTCGCCTTCAAAGGAACATAGGCAACAACAACAACAAACAAAAAAAACAGACAAACCCATCATGAACGGAAAAGTTATCCAGCCACCGGGCTTCCTGCTTAGATCTCCAGCGCGCTGCGCTTCTGTATCACCCGAAACTGGACCAGCCATGGAAGAAAACAAGCGGAAGCACAAGTATCTTTGAAACTTTGGTGTGTGTGATGATGCATATAAACAGCCGTATATATAAGCAAATGCACAATAATTATGTTGGTGCAATGATTTAGTAATGATATTCTATAGTCCCAAAACTACCTAACCATATCCTGACATTCCATCTACTTGTGTCCTATTCTGAAATCAAGTTGGTGAACCAATTCAAAAAGGATTTGGTCAGATCATTAATGGCATCAGAATCCACATCGAATAACTTTGCTTAAATTAATCAGTAGGACACGAAGCAAACAACCACATAGAGTATTCGCCTTTTGTGTTATTTTCAGTAATCTTTATATAAATTAATCAATATTCTTACGAAGACACAGGGCTCACAACCACATATAGTGTTCAATATCATCTAGATCTGTGTCTCAAAAGAGACTGCCCCAGCCATTACAGAGCACTGATGAAGCAGAATAAACGTGTATGAAAAGTAGATTTTAAAAAAAAAACTATATATAAGGCAGTTCAGGATAACTTTTCCCATTGAAACGATTCTTAGCTGTTGTCCAAATAATACCTAATCCATTTTTACACATTAGTCTATGTTGTCGTTTTCAAACATTTGGTTGGTGCCCCTCTAAATATGAATAAGAGGGAAATGGTAATAAACATGAATCCACTATATGTTGTTAGGAATTATCGATCGTTTGATCGCTTAACTAAAGAACACATAAGAGTTTCCGGCCTCGAACTAGTACGTCTCGGGTGGGAACCGTTTCCCACAACTTCTACTATCAATCAAAGAGATTTACACATAAGAGTTTCCGGTCTCGAACTAGTACGTCTCGGGTGAGAACTGTTTCCTACAACTTCCACTATCAATCAAAGAGATTTACACAAACGCTTTAAACGTTCTGTTCGTATAAAACATGACACCAACAAAAAATAAGGTAGATCAAAGAAACTATGTTCCTTAGAAACATGACTCGAACAGTGTCTCTTCTCTCTCTCTTAACTTCTCTTGTTCTTAGGGTTTTTCTCGGATGATCCTTCAAAATGGTGATGTCTACTTATTTATATATGAAGTTCTTAGACTCCTAGTTCTGTCGGTCTTATGTATTATTACTTTTTTTCATAATGAGAAACCAAATAAGTCACCGGACTTAGGAGAATCCTTTGGGCTGATTTGGGTTAGAGAATCAGGTGAACCTCTCAAGCCCATATATATGTGAAGATAAACCCATTATTCTCACAATCTCCACCTTGGGCTTTATTCTTCACATTTGGCCCAGCCTCTATCACTTTTTGTCTTTCTCTCCAATTTCTTCTTCGATGTCTCTACTGAACAAAACCAAACTTCAGATCAGCTTTCAGTGTTTCCGTGTGACCTCACCATTTTCCGTACTTTTCGTCACCTCTGCGGTTTTTCTGTGTCAGTTATATGCAAGTGGCGAACTTGTCGCGTTTCATCTCTTTAAGGCCTTTGCGTCCTCTTTCTTTCTCCGTAGCTGCCGCAGGTTCGAACCATTCTAATCCGAAGCTGTGTTCCCGTTTAAAATTGGATTCTATTGCTTATGATTTGTTTTTTTTTTTTTTTTGGATTCTTCCTTAGCAATGGATGGTAATGATTCGTGTAGCTTGGTTTTATGTGGGAAGTCCTCTGTTGAGAACGATACAGCAAAGCGTTTGAAGAACGACAACTTGCTTAAGCTCCCAGATGATTCTCCTAAAGTTTCACTCTTTTTAGCTTCCGAGATTAAGAATCTTGTTAGAGTTGATGATGATGATTCATTCAATCTTTCAGTCTTCATGAACTTGCTTTCAACTTCTCGGTTCGGTCGGTTTCTCATTTGGTCTCCCCGCTTGTCTTCCACTCACGATCTTGTTTCTCAGTAAGCCTAGATCTCAACTTATCTTGTCTTCTTTGGTTTCTTCTTTAAAAAGTTTACCTTTTTCTCTCAGTAACTTTTCTGAGCTTCCGGTTGGTTCAGTTTGTGTCTCAGACATTCAGTTTAAGGGTAGAGGTAAGAGTTTGTTGGATTAGCTCTAAGAATTAAAAGAAAATGGAATTTGTAATTTTCGGACATGATCGCAGGCAGAACAAAGAATGTCTGGGAATCCCCAAAGGGTTGTCTGATGTATTCCTTTACGTTAGAAATGGAAGATGGTCGAATCGTGCCTTTGATTCAATATGTTGTTTCTCTTGCTGTAACCGAGGCAGTCAAAGATGTTTGTGACAACAAGGTAATAATCTATCTCTTGCTTTCCTCCCTTCTTTGCATCAGAAACAAAAAGCTATCTCACTAATTTATTTATTTATTTATTTTGCTATCAATTTCATCAGGGTTTGCCGTATATAGACGTTAAAATAAAGTGGCCCAATGATCTTTACTTGAATGGCCTTAAACTCGGAGGCATTTTGTGTACCTCTACCTACAGATCTACAAAATTTCACGTTAGTGTTGGTAAAAAATACGCATAACTCTTCCTTCTTTACAAGTTGTGTTTGACTTGTTCCAAGAAAATGGCAAAACTGATCCTTTTTTTTTTAATTGCAGGTGTGGGATTGAATGTGGACAACGATCAACCGACCACATGCTTAAACGCTGTCCTAAAAGAGATATCTCCTGCTGCATCAATTCTACTTAAAAGAGAAGAAATTATTGCTGCCTTCTTTCATAAATTCGAGAAATTCTTTGATCTTTTCTTGGACCAAGGTAAATGAAAAACCTCTTATCTCGGAGACTGCTTAAAGATTCATCACTCAGTTGTTGATTTAATCTTATTATCAAGTCTTAAAGCCCATTTAGTCATTCTATGTCATTGCATTTCGTTTTACAGGTTTTAAATCTCTCGAGGAGCTTTACTACAGGACATGGCTTCACAGGTACTTTGCACTTTCAGTTTGCTTGTCACTGAAGGGTCTGTGTTATCTGAATTTGAGAGCAGATTTTTAGTTTTGGTGTATTCCATTTGTCACTTCTTGAACTAATTGGCTAAAACCTCGTTCATTTTGAATACTCAATGTTGATACAGACATTCACATAGTTTTATTCACTTGCCATGTATTCTCTCACATGTGCAGCGGGCAAAGAGTGATCGTTGAAGATAAAATCGAGGACCAAGTTGTTCAAAACGTTGTGACTATCCAGGTAAAGGGGGGTCTTATTAGATTGGTTATATACAAATTCTAGTCATTGTGCTTTAGTTCCTCCTTACATCTCTAGGGTTTGACATCTTCGGGATATCTGCTGGCTATTGGAGATGATTATCAAATGTATGAGCTTCACCCTGATGGCAATAGGTAATTTTTTTTTTTTGAATTTTGAATCAGTTAAATGGATGATAAAGCTAATATGTAGTCTTGTGTGTTCAACTACAGTTTTGACTTTTTCAAAGGTCTAGTCCGAAGAAAAATATGATCCTTCTTCTTGGGGGGGAAGGAGATGTTAGCACCAACCCATGGAACAAGTACTAGTCTCTGTTTTCGCCAACTGAAAAGTGTTTATTTATATACACTACTGTGGCGTTGTCCCTTGTTTGAGCTATCTCCTTGTATCCAAAATTCCAAATTGCGTCTGTTATTCACTATGAAAATGTTTCTTGAAATAAGTATTGGACCAAAAGGAGATTTACAAGAAAAATTTCCTTGGATGCAACTTTTAGCTAAAAATGACCGATTTGTGAAACTCTGATTTGCCTGCTCTTTAGGCATTTGGTTCGTTTATGTACTTGAAACAAAAAAATTACTTTAGAAATAATTGAATAACTATCACATTTTAAGAAAAGGTAATTGATGTAGTATAACACCATTTTCCTTTTTTTTTTGTTCAACCTACTAAACATACACTCACGTTGATTTTAACTAATAGCAAGAGTCTTACCTGTATAGAAATGGGATTTCCATAGAACCACTCACGTTGATGCTTAAATACTAGAGCAGACAGAGATTCTTAAACCAAACATGACGAGATTTTGTTTGGGGGTGTACTTTTGCCTTCGGATTGAAATCTAGTCTTATTGTCATCAACTGAGTTATTGTGATTATAACTGAGTTATTGTGAAATAGTCTTTTGAGTGTTTGGGTTAGTAAACTCTTCTCTCATCTGCATAATGCTCTCTTACTTTCACCTTTTGACCAAAAAAAAAAGAGAAAGAGAAGAAAAAACAGAAGAACTATATAGTTGAAAAGGAATAAGTTCGAGCACGGTATGTTGTCAATTGAATAAGTGACCTTCTAAATAAAAGCGATTTCTTTTCATTGCTATTTGAGATCAAGTTAAGATTGAAAGGTGATGCTAGTAATGGAATATCTTTTATATCTTTGATAAGTTGAGGTTTTGGTCCCAAGGTGCTTTTCTAGGAGGCAAATTTTCTAAAAGGATTTATATATCTTCAGGATAAGCAGGCTGAATTGTCTTCGAGCATACCTTCTGTTTTGCCTGATAGCATGGCTCCGTACGGCCGTACCCTTCCCTGATGCCATTTACGAGCTCCAGTCAACATATTACATGTGAAGGTTAGTATCTATTATCCAACTCCAGGTCTTCATTTTCATTAATATGCACTCACTTATATCATATTTTGTTGTCAAAGGAGGCAACACGTTCGTATTGCTTAGTGTATTAGTAGTGATTCAAATATCGTTTAGGTATATATTTTATCTCGTAGTTGGGTGGTTAAATAGTTTTAGAAGTGTTTCAAAAAGAAAACATAGACTGTGAACATAACTTCATGTCCTCTCTAGAGTGCATTCTTGTCAAGCTGATGATCAATAAATATTTTCATCATGCTGACGCAAGAGGAGTATATATCGATAATGAAGCTACGTTGAAGTAGCTTGTAAAGACGATCCCTTTAACCTGTTAAATTCGGATTTATCATAGGTTTCCAACTTAAAACTAACTAGTGATTAGCTGTGTGTTGACTAGCTCATTGCATACTACGTTCTCTCTGCGTGTTGACTAGCTCATTGCATACTTCGAGGTCGAAATACTAAAACAAAAGCAGCGTACATCTGCTAAACATTCAGGTTCCTACCTCTATTTGACCAAATAGTAGCTTTATAACAAGTTACTGGAGTGCTGAAAAAAATAAAATAAAAACAAGTTACTGGAGATCTCAGAAACAAAAGCCAAAACCAACATAGCAGGGAAGTTTGACAAATAACATACAAAGTCTAAATACTTGCATAAATTTATATAAACAGTAAATCATTCTTCTTCAATGCATCGTAAGCATGTCATTATCTGTGGTTCTTAAGTAGGGGCGCCAATCCAGCTGCAACCAATCAGAGAAAATAAAGTATTATGAGTAAGCGAGTTCTGTATTCTAGCGAGTCCCTCTGCTACAAAACCCTAGCGGATAAAAGTAAAGGCGAGAGAGACTGTCAATTCTGTTAGGAATTGAATCCAATTCTGTGCTTTGGAATAACAATGAATCAAACGTATCTTTATTCAATAAATGCAAAAGAGTTCCACAATAACAACTATTAGAGATTACAAGTTTAATAACTAAACAAAGCTATTTTAATATTCCTCTTGATTTTTCTCTCTTGCTCGTTATTGTCTGTGTTTTGCGGATGATCTTAAAGCTTTGACTACTTCTTCATTTATAACTCCAGCCACCGACTTTGGCTTTCCTTTTCCTAATTGTGTTAACAATTTAATTAACGGACAAGAAGAAGAATAGAAACCATCTAACGTTTTCCTTTTCTTTGTGCAGGTCTTCAAAGTTGCTGGACTTTGTGTGGGCCCGAAATTTGGCCTAAGTAATAAGCATTTGTTTAACATATATAATACATAAAAATAACAGTTTTAAACTTTTCAATAAAATAAAATTAATTATTTAAATTTACTTTATGCAAAGTTTACATGTTTTTAGTAATCTATAAGTATTATTTGTCAAAATTTATAGTACATCTATGCTAATCATAAAAAAAAATCTTTTAATGTACTAAAACTATTATATTAATTAAATGATCACTACAAGAATACAAGTTTCTAACGACTACACTTTTGGTAGTTAATTGGTCGTAAAACCCTTTTTACGACCAACTGACTTCGAAAATCAATTGGTCGTTAATCGCTGGTCGTAATGCACAATTCGAGGTCAATTAGTCGTAACATACGACTAATATTATTAGTCGTACATTGGTCGTAACTCTTTTAGTCGTACATTGATCGTACCGTAATTAGTCGTAAGTTCGACGTAAACCATTGGTCTTAAATTGGTAGTAATTTTACGACCATTTTACATCAACTGTAGAGGTAATATAGAAGTAAATTAACGACTACGTTACATCGACAGTAGATGTTAGTTAGTCGTAAATTTGGGACCATTTTACGTCTAATATATATATATATATATATATACATATTTACGAATTTTTATTTTATTATCAAATATTTAAATAATTTAATTTGATTTTTTAAATTTATATAAATTTAAAAGAAAATATTTAATCATCTATAAACAAAATAACATTCATAATACCAAAATATTCAAAATACAAATTAATTAAAAAAAACTAAAGATTAAGATTTATGTCGTCAAAGTAGTCGGAACCGTGCTGTTCTGCCATTCGCTCTATTTCCGCCTCCTCTTATGGAGTGGGGTTGGGGACAAAGCTGGGACGATATTCTGCCATGCAGTGGCAAGACTCGGGTTGGGGTTCGTCTCTAGCATGAGATCGATCATGTTGCAGTAGTCGTAAATGAGTCGTACGTGAGATGTAATATTACGTCTACTTTACGACCAAATATATTAGAAGTAATTTTATGTCTAACCTACGACCAAACCTCTTTTAGTTGGAAGTAATTTGATCGTAAAATTACGACCACCACTTTGTAGTCGTAAAACTTGGTCGTTATAACCACGTTCTCTTGTAGTGGATATCTTATTTAAGTTAATTTGAATTATATAAATTTATCTATTTATCATTTTTAATAAAATATAATGATTAGTATTTAGAATTTAATGTACTGTAAAATCCAGTTATTGAATATTAATAATTATTATTTATTAAAGTCAAAAACCAAAAAATAAAAATAATTACCATTAGGTTTTTAATAATCTAAATACTACAATGCTGTTTGTGATCAAATTTCTGCATCTATAAAGAATTATTATAATTTTATTTGTATTTAGAGTTTTTGTTTTGAAATAATTTTATTAAATAAGCCCAATAAGGAGAAATTGTCAAAAATACCACTTTCATGATACCACATTTCAATTCTACACTAACCAACTATACCACCAGATTTTTAAAAATCAAAATACCATTATACCCTTAAATAATTAAACCTAACAAAATTTGACGAAGACTACGATACGACTTCATCTTCTTCCTTGCAAACTCCTCCATTGATGCAATCACCGAGCTTCATCTGCGACCATGGCCGTTATACATATCTGAGCTCGTGTCCTCCGTTCATCCGCCGTAACCACCTCGCCATCTCCTTAGTCCAAGCCGCGTCGTCGTTCCGAAAGCTCACATCGAGCAGTACAGATTCGTCAAGTGAACGGTTCAGAAGGCTCGGGTTGAAAGGTTGATGATTGGTGGCCGAGAGCATCAGATTGAGAGGCTCAGGCTTTGTTTCTCGATCGATCTGAGCTCGTCGGGTCGTGAACTGGAGGGCCGGTGTCGTGGGCAACATATCGAACAGTCTGGATTCTCCAAGTGGTCACTTTGCTCAGTTCAGTCTAGAACAGAAGGCTATGACATCGAGGTGAATGGATCGAGAAGTCTTTAATTTTAACTTGATTTCTCATAATCAATTTGATTCTGAAAAAGGAGATGAATTTTTTTGATGAAATTTTGTATTCTCAAATTTATAAGATCTTATAAATATTTATCCATGAAGAATGTTGTGTTTATGCTTAATGTTTTAATATTTGTTTACCCTACATGTGTGATTGTTTTGGTCTTATTGGAATGTTCAAAGAGGGTCTAAGAGTTTCTGACTAAGCAGTGAGGAATGAATTGAATATCGAAGAGAGCTCATACATTGTGTTTCTGGTGGTGACAAAGAAACACCATATATTCTTATAAGTGATTTATAGACCATTATAAAAAGTTTCTATATATTCATAAACACCAACATTTTGATACAGAATATTGAAATCATAAAACTAAAGAACACGTACAGGCTTTGTAAAGAGATGATGATACGTGGCAGATTCTGAAGCACATGCAGACAGCAAGTAAGGCTCCACCGCTTCAGACCCCACCGCCTTCAGCTACACGAACGAGGAAATATATTTATAATTTTTTTTTGGCATCATTTATAAGTTCTTATAATCCTTGTAAAATAGTTTATATATCCTTTCTACGAGGTATATATATCATTTATAAGGGTTTATTTTATTTATATACACACACACACACACATATATATATATATATATATATATATATATATATATATATATATATATATATATATATATGTGTGTATATTATAAATTATTTATATACCCTTATAAAAAAATTTAAATTATTTATGAATGATTTATAAATCTTCATAAATAATTCATAAATATTTATAAACTCAATAACTCATACCTACAACCTCTTGAAAGTTGCATCTGGGGGTTTTGAATATGGATCAACGTTATATTTTATAAGCCTCTATAACTTCATAAAATAATTAACTTTTGATATTCTCCAAATCTTTATAATTGATTTTATAATTCCTTATAAATAATTTTAAATATTCTTATAAATCTAATTATAAATCCTTATAAATAATTTTAAATATTCTTATAAATCTAAAGAACACGTACATGCTTTGTAAAAAGATGATGATACATGGCATTCTGAGGCACATGCGAACAGCAAGCAATACTCCACCACTTCAGAAATTTTACATATCCTTATAAATTGTTTAATAATCCTTTATAAGGGTGTATAAACTTTATAAACTATTTTATAAGCCTTTCTAAATGGTTATAGGCTCTTTTAGTTGATTTATAAACCTATAAAACTCTTAAAATACCCCTTATAAATTGAATATAAGCTTCTTAAATTTTTTATAAACCTCTATTAATAGTATACATAATCCTTATAAATTATTTATTAACTTTCATAACTTTTTAAAAATATTTATAAATGGTTTATAGATTTTATAACTTGTTTTATATGCCTTTATTATTGGTTCTTACAAATAATTTTACATACCCTTATAAAAATTTATAAAGAGATGATGATACGTGGCAGATTCTGAGGCACTTGCGGACAGCAAGCAAGGCTCCACAGCTTCAGAAATTTTATATACTCTTATAAATTGTTTAATAATCTTTTATAATGTTGTATAAACTTTATAAATTATTAATAAATTATTATACAAACCATTATAAATTTTTTTATAATGCTTTCTAAATGGTTATATATTCTTTTAGTTGATTTATAAATATGTACAACTCTTAAAATACCTTTTATAAATTGAATATAAACTTTCATAAAGTTTTTATAAACTCCTATTAATAGTATACATACTCCTTATAAATTATTTATAAACTTTAATAACTTTTTTATAAACATTTATAAATGGTTTATAGATTTTATAACTTATTTTATATTCCTTTATTAGTGGTTTATATTTTCTTACAAATAATTTTACATACCTTTATAAGGGTTTGTAAAGAGATGATGATATGTGACAGATTTTGAAGCACATGCGGACAGCAAGCAATATACACCGCTTCAAAAATTTTACATATCCTTATACATTGTTTTATAATCCTTTATAAGATTCTCAGAAAACACAACCAAAATTAGCGGACAGTGTGACATATAACATGGTTATAGATTCTAAGAAAACACAACGCTACTCCTTCTTGCCAGCTTCACGATGCTTCCTATGTGTGAGTTCTCTATTTGATCAAACTCTTCCTTTTCCAAGATTTGTGCAATCTCAGAGACGTAATCAATGCTCGAATGTTTGATGACCATTTTGGGAATGTCTGGTGGTTCTGTTCCAGCTCCATAAATCCTAGGAGACAAACTCAAATTTGTGCAAAAGTCATTGCTATCTAACTGCAAAACAAGATAAAGATATGAAGTTAACTTTTAGTAATGGTCTAAATATAAACATCTCAACACTGCAAATAATAGACACTACATCTCAACACTATAAGTAATAGACACTACTCCTCTATTGCTAAATCGTTCTTCTTTACAAAGGCTTATAAATCGTCGAGTTGTACTTTTAACAATATCCAGAAATCCAGATTTATAAGAGATTATAATTCTGTAAAAAATGCAGTGTTCGCTATTCCAAAATCTCAATCTCAACTTGAACTCCAAATCAACCTTGTTTGCCTTTTGGATAAAAGCAAATTTGTAAAAATCAAGGATGTTCATCACAGAAACTAGTTTTCTTAGATCTAACCATTCCAATTAGAAGTCTAAACCTATAGTCAACAAATTACAGAGATTAGAAACTTACAAATTGTGAATTTGGAGTCGACATTCCTGATGAATAGCTCGTGGGCTTAGGCGATCGTGTGAGAGAGAGAATTCGTGTGTTAGCTCGTCGGAGATCTCTCAACGGAACGACGACGACGACGACTCTCGACGACGACGACGACAGATCCGGAGGAGAGAAACGATGGATCTCGACGGAGAGAAAAGTGTGATATCTTAGAGATAATGTAAGGTTAATTTTGTCTTTTACACATTAATGAAAAGTGTATTTGTGAAAATGTCTTTCTATTGATGGTATTGTTGAATTGTGGTATCCAACATAGTGTAGTTATGAAATTTCCCCCTAAATAAGTTTATTTGTATTTTGATGACAATATTTTATATTTTGTTATTTTTATAGTAGCAACTACACCGGCGACTCCCGAGAAATTGATCGCAGCGACACCGTTTTCATTCCTTTACTTTTTATTTGCCGTGGTTAACGTTGAGTTTTTAGTCGCTTGTATCTGACGCAACGCAGCGACACAACACCGAACAGGCCTCCATGATGGTGACATCACTTATAATGGGACCAAAAGATAGACGAGGGAACCTACACCATCCAGTTTAATCGGTTCTGGGAAGATGAAACATGGTCACCTCCTCTAAATGATGGATCATCAAAGTTGATCAAGCTTCTTAATGATTGATTGTTGCTGCCATTTTGTTGCAAATAGGAAGGGTGAGAGAGATTGTCACTAGAATCGAGTAACAAGAATGGAGAAGTGGAGGCAGTGGAAGCCATGGCAGTTGCTCCGACCGGAAGTGGATGGTTATGTGTTCCTTCGTAGGTTGTTATCAATATAGACATGTCTTCTAAACACCTTTGCACCTTCACAAATGCATACAACTCTCTTTAATAACTATGTACACACATTGCATACAAAGACAAAACTATATATATAGACATAACAAATAGAATCATGAGTGGTTTACTGATTTATAATATGTAGTGTCATCATTTTCAAATCTAGTAAATAAAATATTAAAATTTATGTTATTTTTGTAAATAAAATAATAAACTTGGTTATGTAGTATATTTTCTTATAATACCCTAGAATTTGAAGGCATGTGCATTTGAACTTTCTCGCAGAGCTTACCTGTTTCCTAACGGGACATCCTGGCGCCACGGTGCATCGGTAATAAGCTCTTGGACATGGATTCCCTTTCGCGGTTTTTTGGCCGTACTTTCTCCATTGGCATCCATCATTCATCTACACATATGATACATATACAAAAATTTCTAGAATTTCATGTTACCATTCTCCAAGTTGAGTCTAAGATCGGATATATAAAGAAACTCACCGTTGGAGTGTCACATCTGGCTCTCACAGATACCCTGGCCTTTCTATTACCCGGAGAAGACGTTATGACACGTTGCGTGTTAATATCTTGTCCATGGACTATGTTGCTCCTATTGTATGTTTGCTTGTTATTAGACTCGGCTTCTTTGTTCTTGTCTTGTTTCTGCTTTTTCTGCAAAGAAAGTGAAAGCCCTAATTCTCCTTCTACTAAATTCAAGGAATCATATCTTTCCACTCCTCTTTTCTGATCCTTGGCTTGTTCTCCAAGGAACGTTTCAAGATCCTAAGTTAAAAAAGACATCAAGTTATCTATACGTATTGAAGTGTTAACTATCAGGCTACTTGTGAAATTAATGTGTATGAAAAGACGATATTCTCTCTCACCATCTTGTTGGTTTGATCAATAACCGGGAATTTCATCTCGAGCTGGTGATAATCTTGAAGGGTTTTCTCTACAAGCTTCCTCAACCTCGTATTCTCCTCTTTCACATGTTCCATCTCGATCTGCATCTGCAAGAGCTGATATCCATCCGTAGATATTAACATATTATCACACAAAATGTTCTGATGTCTATTTCGACTTATCGTAAGTACCTCTTCACGTTCTTTTTCTTCTTCTCGGGTTCTTGAACTTAAACAAGAATCTTCAATTTTGTCTTCTTTCACCATTTTTTCATCTTTATTTTCACTAGCATCTTCTTCTGCTTCCCTCTCACAGCTGTGTTTTGATCTTTCATCTTTCTCTTTCTCGAACTTGAGAGAAAGATCCATGCCCATTAATAGAGATGGAATTCAGATCTCTGTACTTGTTTTAAAACTTTGAAGTTTGAAGTGCTAAAGTCAAATTCCATTTTCTGATCAGAACTTCGTTTACTATTTGTATTATTCGCTCTTGTACGCATCTAAAGCTTGCTTTTGACTTTCTTTAAACAATCAGTTTTTATCGCGAAGATTAAACCGGAGTTTTTTTTTGCCTCAAATTTGGATTAAACCAGAGTTACCATGGATACATTCGATGGAGTTTCTTTAACATTATAAAATAGTTTGTTATAATATCAAAATTTGGGAACTAGGGTCCAGGAAATTTCCCGTCACGTGTATGCTACCATTTGAAATACAGAAGACCATCGATGTGTGTATATCTTTTCAACTTGTAAATGATGTGTTTTAACTTTTAAACTAAATGCATAGTTCAAAACGTACAAGAGTATTATATTCCACTCAATACAACATCAGGGCCTCAAATCAAAGCTTCCAAAGATATATAACGAACTGGATTATTAAGTAATGAGTCTATTGTTTAAGCAAAAGAAAAGAAAGTAATGAGTCTATTATCTTGAATTTTCCTCTCGAAGGGTTCTTGAAATTTTCAACTTCATACGCGCTAGGGTGGTGAGGATATTTTCTTGAAGTCAAATTTTGTTTGGTGTTATGGAATTGTATTGGCGCGCAGCCCTCATGCTAGGGTAGTGAGGATTATTAATACGATCTTCGTGCAACTTCTTAGGAAAAGTCAGTTAATATGATGGATGTTAAAAGACGTTGCAAAAGTCCTTGGCTGTTGTTTCTAGATCTCACTACTTTATCAAAAGGCCAATCCTGATGAAATTTGGGCTACAGACAAATTATATAAAAAAACTAATAATATTCTTTATCAGTTTATTGATTTGAATAATAGAATAATTTTTTAATATCAAATATATATATGCCGACATTTTATTTGTCTATATGCTCCAAACCGACCTATCTAGGAGACATGTGTAGTGTAGCATAAACCAAAGTCACCAATCTAGTGTTTTTATATACAGTTTTGTTTGAACTGGAAATACCGAAATAGTATATTATTAATATGTATGAGATATTCGAAGACGGGCTTGTTGGTTTCTTTTTAAGCTTTTTACGTACGTGTTGGTGCATAATTCATCGCGAGAACTTCGGATTATAGTATTATGCAGTCCCTCTGCTAATAATTGAAGCTAATTAATTTAGTTAGTGCGTTAATATCGTCCATTCTATATGTGAAACATGCCATCATTATTAATTTTTTTCCTAACGTGAAATTGAGATTTGCAATTAATAGACTCGTACGAAAAAAATCCAGAACAAGATAGTTTGCCTTGGATCGGATCTTAAAATAGTCAACTAGAAGACTTTCTTCAGTTTTTATTATTATTTTAATCTTATCTCACATTCATTTTGTAAGCTTTTTAATCCAAAATGTAGCCTTTGTTCCATGAAATTATAACCAGTGAAATTATAACAAAAAAAAACTTCTATCTTGTTTGCCAATGTCCGGTGACTTTTAAGCTCCAGCGTTGCGCCTTTTGTTTTATATTTTCTTCTAGACAATTCGATCTAATATGGTAATTCAGAAATATAAATGGTATGCCTATGATAGAGTTTTCTTCCTTTATTTTTCCTTCCATTTTGGTAGATCTGGAGGTGGTGATGTTTTGTTGGTGATTTTTGCCTACATATGCGATAGTTCAGTGTCTTTTAACGTAGATCTACTAGGGCTTTTCCGTATTGGAAGGCGTGGTAATTGGAGTCCGAACTCGGTCTTCTGGTAGGTTCGGTGAATCTCATTAGTGCTGCAAGAACAGTTCTAGGCATACATTTTTAAATAAAAACCAAAAATTAAAAACTAAAATCACCATTTCTGTTTTTCTAAAAACTAAAATTTATTACAAAATCAAAACCCAAAAACTAAAATTGAAAAACTATAAACCAAAATCTAAAATCTAAAAACCATCAAAACAATCATCACCTGAGTTTTTTTTGGTGTTTCGATTTCTCTCTCTAGAATCCATTAGGATTTTAGCAGTGTTTTGAAACCGACCCGGATCCGCGGTTGAACCGGTAAACCCGGTGACCCAAAATAAATCCGGGTTGGGTTTTGTGAAAAATTCAAAATTTAAGAATCCGTAAAAACCCACTAAAACCCAAAACCCGGTGACGGTTGAACCACCGGTTGAACCAATAGATAACTTTTTTTTAGTTTTAAATTTATAACAATTTATTTTACTTTTGGTTTATTTTGGATTTGAAGTTTAATTTATTATTCACATTAGCAATAAATATTTATGAATTTTATTCTTGATTTTTTAGATGTCATAACTCTTAACTAGTTACAATTTTTTTAAATAGTCTAAACTATTTTTTGATATTTTGTATATCAAATGAAAATAAAAACATAAAAAGTTAAGTTAAGTACTCTAAATGTTTATTAAACATAAAATATATACATATCTAAACTATTATTTTATGTTTTAAAGATATTTATAAAGTATTAACTTTAGTTTCTATAATTTTATTTTTTATTTTATTAGCTAATATATTATTATATAATAAAATTAATTCATTTATTAACTTGCGGTTCACCCGCAGTCGATCCAATGATTCAGTGACCCGGTAAGTCGTCTGGTTCAGTGTCCGGATCGGTTTTCAAAACATTGGATTTTAGATTGTTTTCTTTCTCAAAGATAATAGTGTGCAATTTAACAAAGGTAATCAAAAAGATCATTTTTATGTCATCTTTAAATGTTTTAGAAATCCGACTGATAGTGTAGGTATGAGAAAATCTAGTTATTTAATAAAACCGTCATTAAGAACTATCTCTACTATTTTATGTGGTGAAGATATTAGCTATCTTTTTGTATTTTATATATCAAATTTCTTTTGCGATGAAATAGTTTCAACTTTCAAACCAATTTCGATAAAATACTTTTTGAAGAAACACATTTTGAGAGACTTAACAATGTCATTTGCCACACTTAAATAAGTTCTAGATTTCCTTAATTTGGCTTAATGTACTAATTTGAATCATCTGAACTAAAATATTGGAGGACAGAATTTGCTTTACGACCACGCAGAAGAAGCAAACTACATTTTGTTTTTTTAAAAGGAAGAAAGAAAAGACAGAAAAAGTCTGTTTGATACTCAGGAAATACTTTTGGTAAACAAGAAGAAACCGTAACCTTTCTTCTAATCTTCCACAAATTCGTCAGCTTCGATTGTTTCCTGCAAAACAGAAACAAAAATTAGCGAATATGATTAGAACTGCATTTATACAAAAATTCCTGAATTTCGAAAGGATTCATCGAAGAAAAGTCTTCCTTGATGGTTCGGTACCTCGGCTTCATCCACAACACTTAACAACGCAAACGATCTTGATACATCCCTTATAATGCCTTTCTTTAAGCAAGACTTGATCGGCCATCTCATTGGTACAACAACATTTCTGCATCCATACATAAAGAACAAAAAAATTATATATATATATATATATATATCTGCACCGTTCTATCTTGTGTTTCTTGCATAATCAAAACCACGAAAAAAAAAAGAACTGTACTTACCCTCGAGAGCATATGTATCTGCACCGTTCTATCTTGACTTTCGTGTATCCCTTGTAATGATTCTCTAGACATATTTCGGCACAAGAAATGTCAGAAGATGGCACAACATGCCAGATCTTTAAAACTTGGAGATAGTGATTTTCTTTCTTGATAATGTCTACTGCCCAAATGAGGCTTAAGCCGTCATCGATATCCTGTTGTCTAAACAGATTATCAGTCTCTGAGTCTTGTTGAAACTTTCCATTTGACAACTTTTCCAAAACGCTCATAACTCTCCTGTTAATTTCAGAGTCTATGATGGTCTCCAACGATTTCAAGAACTCATTGCTAAGCAAAACCTGTAGGAGAAAAGATCAGAGAAGTAAGAATAGCATAGTATGATGGAAATATTTTGTATTCTCTCCGTTTCTTTTTAAAAGATATTTAAGATGATATCCCATACATTAATAAGCAATTATATATGAGACACTTCATAACACACAAATGGATTACAAAAAATTATTAGAATTTTGCCACAGATAAGCTTAAAACATGATATAAAAAGAGGTCTAGTACCTTCCATATCGAATTCTCAAAGGAAAGAAGCTTATTGTTATGATGAAGCTTATCAAGATCATCAAGGGCTGTGGCTGATCTTTTAATACACTGAGCTAATGATTCATCATCATATGCGTCATGAAAACAGCCTCGTGCTCTAGCATCGTTTACTAACTGACTCCACACTGATCTATTGTTGGTCAAAGTCGACTCGTTTCCAAGAATCCATAAGCAGTATCTACAAACGATGTTAATGAATGAAGAAAAAATACAAAAAAAACAGTTTCACGAAATTAGCATAAGTGAAAGCCATTTAAAATTTTTTTGAAAAATAACTAGCATAAGTGAGATACTGTTTAGATACCTGGCACGTGTGAGTGCTACATTGGTTCTCTGTTGGTTAGATAAAAAACCAATGGCGCCTCTACCGTTAGACCTAACGGTTGAGATTATTATAATATCTTCTTCACCGCCTTGAAACCCATCTACAGACCTAACACTCACTGTGAATTTCTCACTGGCATCATACCGTTGGCCTATCTTATCTTGAATTGCAAACACTTGAGCCTTGTATGGTGAAATCACACCAACACTTATCGACCTTCCCAACTTTCTTGACACTGCCAGATTAGTAACACATTATCAGACACCAAGTTTTAAAAAGACTAATCAAGAATCAAGAATCAAGAATCAAGAATCAAGAATCAAGAATCAAGAATCAAGAGAATCAAGAATCAAGATTTGTATTTACCTGAGTAAAGCTTTGACAAAATCTCATCCACAACAGAGACCTCTACTAGGTTTTTAGAACTGAATCCTTGTCCAAACTGTTCTCTACCATAGGGCACGTTGATGAAAGAGTAAGGCCCATACATTCTCCCGGGAAGAAACTGTTTCTCATAACTCCTCACTCTGACAGAAGGAGCATCCAAAATCTCCATACCATAAAACTCTCTGTTCGGGAAAATACTGATTTTAGGATGCATACGGTATTGCATGTTCAGCAACTGCTTCTTGTGACCCAACAAGACCAATCTTTCGAACAAGCTCCTCCCAAGATCAGCCTCCGAAGCAATCTTGCTCTGTATCATCGCAGGTAACTGCTTCTCGTCGCCGATTAAAACAGCGTGTTGGAGCCCTGGAAGCTGCAACGGGATCGCGGATTCGCATTCTTTTAGCTGCGCAGCTTCATCGATCACAAGGAGTTGTATTGGATAACTCATGTGTAACCTGGCGGAGCTTGACGCTGTGCAGAAAAGCAGACGCGCGTTGTCTAAGCAGAGTATTTTGAGATCAAACTTTCCTATGAAATCTTGAAGGTCGAGGCTATCGCAAATCGATTCTAACATCTTCACACAATCTTGCTTTCTTGTATCGTTCTCATCTACTTTCTTCCTAACGACATCAGAAACCGTCATAGTTCTAAGGAGATCATTAGTCTGGTTCATTCTCTCCGCTACTCGAAAAGAGAGCAAAGCAGTTGGTAGATGGAGACACAGAGTTGAGAACTGAAACCGCAGGTCCGTCCTCAGCTTACTAAACCTCTCTTCTACGAACTTCTTAAACGGAGGACGCTTATCTTTGTCTTCCTCGACGAAAGACTTGTTATACACGTCTTTTGGATCACAGAGCAAGGAGATCATCCTGTTTACGTTCGCTCTCCATCCGGTTAAAGCCTGAAAGCAAGCATAGAGCTCATCAACTCGGTAATCGAGGAAAACATCGAAAAGGTCCTCCCGTTCGTCGATCTTCATCCTTTCTTTGTTACCGAACAAGACGATATCTCCAAGACCGTATCCATCAAACCTCAATGACTCGGAGACTAAGTTCACAACCCTCGAAGCAACTTCCAAAACAGCTATGTTAGTTGGAGCGCAAGTCAGCGTCCTGCATCTCATTTTAAAGAGGCTCAAGAGCAGAACGCTTGTTGTTTTTGTCTTCCCGGTGCCTGGTGGTCCCCATATGAGTTTGATATTGTTGGAGTGGTTGCAGTTTTTGGCTTCTAGACAACGCAGAACCGCATCCTCCTGAGATGTATTCAGTTTGAAAGAACGCAGTGTTTTCTCTAAGTGATTTGGCATAATATTCTCACTGTTTTCTTGGCAAGATGCACAACTTTCACCACCAACCTACACAAGAAACAGAGTAGTCAGATAGGAGAAATCATAATAATTATTTTAATTTTAAATCAAAAAGCTAATCTATTACTCAACCAGGTGTTCGAGTAATCCAGACCGGAAGAAAGTAACCAACAAAAACTAAACTTCTATGAAAAGAGCGGGCAACATTCATAATAGTAATAGTAGCCCTGGAGACGGAGTCCATCTGCGGGTTTGCGACTCCCTAGATTCAACCAGGTTAAAAAATTTCAGTTTTAAAAAAACATTCATAATAGTTACCTCACTGTTGCTTTGAAGTACTTTACATATAAGCTTTAAGTTCCCTCCTTCTGGATCAGGATGTAACGCCGTCCAAATACGAATATTGGTCATCATGTTGGTCAAATAAACACCAAAGAGGCTTAGGCTTCTCTTCACACCCTTTCCTTTCTTTCTTGTTTCCATGTTACCTTCCTCGAGATCGATGGGTTTTGAGGCCAGAATAGTTATCAAATGCGGGTTATCTTCTTTTACTCTACAAACAAGAGCGAGCAAGTAAGGCTCATTGGAACATCTCAAGTCATCGATTCTACAAGGCTTCTTATCAGTCACCGCAATGAGGTCGTTGAACTCTAACAGCTTCCGATCTCCATTGGTCATATTATTATCAGACGTTGTCTGCAAAGTAACCTCGTAATAAAGACTCTTGGGAAGTTTGAAATCTTTGGCCGGTTTGATTTCCCAAACTTTGAAAGCTGGTGCTCGTCTCAGAGTTCCCATACTTGACAACAACGCAGCATGTGTCTCTTCGATGATAGGATTAACAAATGACTTGAAATACTCTTTGCTTGACTGGAATGTGTTAGGGATTTTATCAACCTATTAAACCAAAACACACACAAAATCCACTAAGCAACTAAGCAAAAGAGGTATTAAGAGTAATTAAATAAGTTTCTAAGAAATTATGAGATTAAGAGGAAAACAGAACCTTTCCTTTGTAAAGATTTGAGTTGAGGACATCACGAACAGACCATGAGAAGACAACATCCACTAGATCTCTTCCTTTAATGATTCTCTCGTTCTTCTTCTTCTCCTTCACTTCCCATAGTTGCTGCATTTTTTAAAACGCTCACTGCAGTCACAATGCTTCTCAGTTTGTTAGAATTCTATGCAATTAGAGAGAGGTACACTTCTAGCTCTGCCTAAAAGAAGACGAATAAATATTGCAAGGAGGGAATCGAACGGTTGAGTGTTAGGAAGTCGAAAAGATGGTGACTTCTACAGTTTTTTTTCCTCCTCGGAAAGGAAAAGAGAAATCAAAAATACTTTTACTTTTAAATATTCAAATACCATAGTACAACTTTTATGATTTCTAACTAGGTTTTACTTTCTCATTTATTGTAAATACTCCAATTCTTTTAGATCTTTCTTTCTATATTCAGGCCACAGCAACCTCTAATTTATATATCTAATATCCTTAAATTATTCCTGCTAGTCAAAACATTCCAAAAGCTCCTACGATAATGGCGATTTATTGTAGATAAATTGTTCTGTGAGATCAACGATCAACTTTATAACCGGGCTTCGTAGCCTGGTGGTAATGGAACCTCGGCTGAGGTGCCCGCCACCCAGCTTCGAAACCCGGACACAGCGATTTAACATTCTTATTGCTGGGGCGCTGGACCCCTTCGAGGAATATTTGGGAAAGTGGCTGCCCAGACACCAGAGATATCAAAAAAAAAAAAAAACGATCAACTTTATAATTAAAATTATTTAAAGACATATGGTAGAATTTGTAGTTCAGTACCTTTACAAGTTACAACTGAACTCGGTTTGGTTCCGTCCCTCGGCTCTAACTATCCTCCTCAGGTTCCGTGATTTCTTCAACTCGCCTAGTAAATAAATATTATATATTTCACCTCTGCATTTAAAGTAAAATTTACTATCACCGAGACCTTTTTTGCAAACATGACGTCTAAAACTTTCTATCGACATTAGCGTGATTGATTAGGATGACATGTACAGTATATATTCAATCTATCGACGTAACTTTATTGCTTTCCAATTTATTATCTTTCCTTACATTTTTTTTTTGGGCAAACTCCTTACATTTTTTTTTTAAAACCTTATTTTCTATACAAGAAAAAGAATATACAGTAAAAGTAAAAGAATTAAGAAAAAACGTTGTTAACTGAATCTTACTGATTAAAAGCAAAACGCCGGATTACACGATTTCTTCCTGTTTAAGTATAAACTAGATCATGATCCGCTCGACCGAACGGGAGTCAATTTTTTTTATCTTTGTTTGTACTAAATGTTATAAATGATTGTAATGTGTATTAATATAACATTTTGATAAATAATAATGTGTACTAATGTGTTTAAATAAGCAATGTGTTTTAATTACTAAATTTGATTTTTAAATTTTATGATAACGTAAAGTAGATTTTTTTATATATTATTTAAAATATATAGTGCTATATATTTTATATTTTCAACATTTATCATACAAAATTTATATTGGAGTATTATTTATAAGAAAATATGTGTATCATAATATATTTATATATTATATAAACATGGGAGAATTTTAAAACTACCACTTTGGTAATACCACTTTGCAAATATGCACTTAGGAGGGAGACATTTTTATAAATACCCTTTTCATTAATAGTCAAATGACCAAATTAATCTTCCCTTATCTTCTCAAACATTAATATCATTCTCTAATCTCTCCTTCAGCTCATCGTTCGTCGGAGATCAGCTGAGATCCGCCGTCTTTCTCTCACACGCCAAAGATCCGCCGTCGTCTCTATCTCACACGTCGTCTCTCTCTCACACGCCGAAGATCAGCTGTCATCTCTCTCTCACACCTCGTCTCTCTCTCACACGCCAAAGATCCGCCGCCGTCTCTCTTTCACACTTCCTCTCTCTCTCACACGTCGTCTCTCTCGCACGCTGACGATGTTGAATCCTTCTCCGGTTCAATTTTCTCAGATGGTATGCGTATATCTCCTTTTAATTTTGTCAATTTTCTCTATCTCCTTTCAATTGCCTATTCGTACTTGCTAGTCTTTAATTTTTATTGGAAGTAGTTCGTTGTTGTTTGTGATGGAGATAGTTACATTTGGTATTGGTATCTCTATTTGAATTGGTATTGCATTTGGAGTACAAGAAAAATCCAAATGTGATAGCTTCTTCTTCACTGAATGTATTCAAAGAGTGATTTATTGTCATGACCATGTCCCTTTTGTTAATCTTTCTACTACTCAATAGATGTGAGATTATAAAATATGTTGATTTCTACTTGTCATTTTAATCATTCCAGCTAAGGGAAAGAGATGTTCCGATGGTTAACACTGCATATTGAGTAATTATAATACTTTATAAATCCGAGTTTCATGATTTGTTTGTAATACAACTGATCAAGGATTTACAAGGCTTTATAAAAGAAGCTTGTTATACAAGAGTTCTTCATCAGATTGTTACTTAGCATCAACATTTATGTTACTGATTTTTCCAGGAGCAGCTGCAACATGAAGAAGAAGACGAGCATGTGAAAGTTGTGGCAAAGTCAATGAGGTAAGATAATTTATAACCCTTTATAAACTTCCCCTGTAGTTCTTTATAGTGGTTTATAAAATTGAAAAAGGTAAAGATGTACACTTAGCATCAGCATTTCTGTTACTGATTTTTTCAGGAGCAGCTGCAACATGAAGAAGAAGACGAGCATGTGAAAGCTGGTGGTGAAGTCAATGAGGTAAGATAATTTATAAGCCTTTATAAGCTTCACCTGTAGTTTTTATAGTGGTTTATAAAATTGAAAAAGGTAAAGATGTATACTTAGCATCAGCATTTCTGTTACTGATTTTTTTGGAACACAAGAGCAGCCACAACATGAAGAAAACGAGCATGTGGAAGCTGATGGCGAAGTCAATGAGGTAAGATAATTTACAAGCCTTTATAAACTGATTTATAACGTCTTATAAAATTGTCTTTGGAATTTCACAGACTAATTCCAAAAATTTGTGAAATGTTATTTATAAATTTCACAGACTAATTCTAACAATGTTGAAGTTGATGCTGAAGTCAAGAAGCCCGAGCAAGTTAAAGGAAAAACGAGGAAGAGGGAAAAATGTAAATAACTCTATTTATAAAGATTTATAAAATGTAGATTCTCCATGGATCAAATTTTTTATATGATGATAAAATAGGAACAAGAAGAAGATGAAGGGAAGAAGGACGTTGATGTTGAGGTCGAGAGCATGTTCAAAAGGTAGGAAGCTCAATTTATAAATAATTATAAAATATTGATTCTTATTCTTCTAACTTTATAAGTCTCTATAAATTTATAAGTCTTTATAAATATTTTTAAAGAATGGTTTGGGTATGTTTTGTTTAATGGATCCAATTTTTTATATGATGATAAAATAGGAACAAGAAGAAGATGAAGGAAGTTGAGGTCCAGAAGCCTGTTCAAGAGGTAGTTAGCTCAATTTATAAAGACTTATAAAATATTGATTTTTATTTTTTTAACTTTATAAGTCTTCCTATAAATAAGAAGTTATAAGAAGTTATAACTTCTTATAAAATATAGATTTTTCTTCGTTTTCTAACGTGAATAACTTATACTTCTAAGGAAAAATAACTATTTATAATGTCTTATAAAATGTAGTAATTTTGTTCTTGTTACAGCAATGCATTGGGTATTTTTTGTTTAATTGATCCAATTTTTGATATGATGATTAAATAGGAACAAGAAGAAGCTGATGTTGAAGTCGAGAAGCCTGTGCAAAAGGTAATTATCCCAATTTATAACTGCTTATAAAATATAGATTCTTCTTCGTTTTCTAACGTAAATAACAATGATTCTAAGGAAAATTAACTATTTATAATGCCTTATAAAATGTAGTAATATTGTTCTTGTTACAGTTTGACATTGAAATGAATATGTGTATCTTAAACATGACAGCCAAAACATGGATCTGAAACTATACAAGTGGATCAGAAATGCAAACTGGTGGACATTGGTGGAAAGAAACATGTAGTTGCCGAAGGACGGGTGCATTCAACAGACCCAAATCAAAATGTCCACTTTGTACGATTGGGTCCGAATGCAGCTAGAGTGTGGGTTGATGCAGTGATGGTAGATGATGCCATCTTTTGGAGGAAGTCCGAAGAAATCGAGACATTGAAAGATGCACGTGGTTCATCAATTGCATGGCCACTTGATAATTTGGTCATATTACCTTTTTCTTCAAAGGTGAATAACTATGCTTGGGTCTTTCTGTTAAATGGATCAAAATTTTGATGTTGTGTTAAGAGATGTATGAAGAAGATGAGAGAAAAGATGGTGTCAAGAAGTTAACTCTGCAAATTTTATAAAGCTTTATAAATCGGTATTTCTTGGGATCTCACAAACCACGTTCTTGTTCAGAGTCTCTCTTGCTTCTTCAAACAGCTCACCAATCTCGTCAATCTTCAAAATCTTGACACAAGCCAGTCACATATTATTCCTATGCATGGGTATATTTTCTTTTCAAGATCATCTTAATATGATTCTCCTGATTGATTCTAAACTCTCATAATTAATTTATAAACTCTTATAAATTAATTATAAACATTTTTCAAACTCTTATAATAGTATTTGTAAACGCTTATAAAATTATCAATGAGCACTCGTAAATGATTTATAAGACTTACTAGATCATTATGATTTTTTTAAAGGCTTGTAAATTATTTATAAGACTCATTTTAAATTTTTATAATTGATTTATAAATCATTACAAAATGATGTATAAACATTTATAAATTTTTATAATTAATTTATAAATCTTTATAAAATAAGTTATAAATCCTTACAAAGCTGGAGGCAAGGAACTGTTTTGCTGCATCAGTTAGAGGCTCAACAGCTTCGGCCATTAAGACACTGGAGGAGAGCTCGAGATAGAGCAAAGTGGAATCGGGAGTCATAGGCATATTGAGGAGAAGTCTACTGCAATACCTTATGCAGGAAGCAACCTCAAACTTGTCAGCATCCATAAGCACATCTAACAAAGCAGGTGATGTTGTGACAGTTAGAGAATTTCTGTACACAAAGTTCAAAAGCTCCATCAAAGCACCTTCCTCTGCCATAAACATTAAAACAGAGCATGATAAATCAACAATGTGAAGTCTCTTTACACTGACAATCTTTCATGTTTGTTAGAACTTGCAATTGCAACCAGGAACATGAGAGATGTACTGAAACTAAATTTTTCTTCACCTCAAGGTTAATATTCAGAGCCAAATGCTCAAGTGAGAAGCATAAGGATGAACGTATAAGCAAAACAACATGAACATATCTCAGTTGAAATTAGATTTCCAGAATACAATGTGTACAGAAGAAGTAACAAACTTCTTTGGCATGAATCAGGACATCACTGGCAGGCATCAAAACAGAAAAAGGCACATGAGGCTGCTGGATCATTGAAAAATATTTATAAGGTTTTATAAATTTGAGATTTAAAAAAAAAATCATGAAAAAATTATAGTCCTTCGTAGAAACTGATTTATTGAGAAATCACACTAAAACTAAACAAAAAGACGACAATAGTCATTGATTATCCCATACCTTTTAAGCTTTCGTCGACTTGTACGTTTTAACTTCTCGTCGTCATCGGATCTCACCGTAGCTTCGTCAGATCTCGACGTAGCTTTGTCGGATCTTGTCGTAGCTTCGTCGGATCTCGCTGTTGCTTCATTGGATCTCATCGTAGCTTAGTCAGATCTCACCGTAGCTTCGTCAGATCTCGCAATAGCTTCGTCGGATCTCGCCATAGCTTCGACGGATCTCGCTGGACAACTCTTCAGCGTCGCTCATCGCCGGAGAACTCGTCACCGCCGGAATTCGTCGGTGACGATTTGAATATGAGATGATGTTTTTGAATTAATCGTGAGATGTAGGAGAAGAAGATATTAGTTTTAGGTTTAATTAGCTAGGGGTATAATAGTATTTTGTCTATTAAATTTTTAGTGGTAAAGTTGGTTAGTGTAAAGATGAAAAGTGGTACCTTAAAAGTGGTATTAGTGGCAATTTCTCTATAAACATATCTACGATTTTTCGTAAAAGGCCATGCGCACCCGCACGGATTTTATTTTTAAAATGTATTCTATATTGTTTAGTTTTATGTAGTATCTAGTTTGTATAATTAAATTTTGTGTTTAAAGAACAATATCAAAATTGTCTTTCGTATGTAAAAATAACACTTTGCAAGCGTGAGTTGTGTCTTTTTATTGTAACACAAAATTTGATATAAAACTTATGTTTTTTTGTACATTATGAAGTTTAATTTTTAAAAATAATTATTATATAATTTCAAAGTAAATTTTATCTCTGAGGTCAAATATATTTTGTGTGTAATGGTTCAAAGCATTTTGTCGATATATATTATATTTCAGTTTGGTTTGTTTTTTAGTATTATTGTATATGTATATACTATACAATATTACTATATTCTATACAATATATAAAGGTATGTGTTATTTGTTTTAGAAAGTAGATTAGGCCCAACGTAGTTAAAGAATAGTCATATCTTTATTTATGTGTCTATGAATTATCTACTAATGTTATTCGTACAAATAAAATCAATATGGCCAATGAAAGTATACTGATCAATTTAAAATGAATTGTATAGGGTAATTCTAGTACGATTCATATTTTTAGTATTCTTTATTCGTACAAATAAATCTATTTTATTTAAATCGACATGTAATAAATGTGAACCATATATGGAATATGGACAAACAGAGAAATTGTATTTAAGGAAATATATCAATGCAAAGTTAGACTATGGTACATATTATATATAAGAAATAAGACATTTAATTTAAATATATGAGGTCCACCTTTAAAATCCACCTAGAAGAAGTTGTAATGTTTCTGATTTAATAAGATAGATCAAAATCTTTTAAAATTTAAAAAATTAATCTAAATATTTCTGAATCTTCTTAATTCTAAGAGAAAAATCAATATTCTCATATATAAAATTATTTTTAAGAAAATGGAAATAGTGAATTCTCCCAAGTACACCTATTTAAGTTTTAGAAATAGCCCCTCAAACTAAAAATCAGATAAATAGCCTTTATTAAGAGCATCTCCAAAAGACACTCTATAACTTCATATTTGAAGTTTTTTGTTCTCCAAAAGGAAACTTCAAAACTTCAAATTTGAAGTTTTTAGTAGTGAAACTTCAAATATAGAGTGTCATTACTCAAAACTTCAAATTTGAAGTTTCACATTTTTATTTGCATTTTGGTCCTTACAATGATATTTTATGATTCTTAAATATTTTGTTGTTTATTATTTTAATCTTAAGAAGTCATATTTTATAATATTTCATATTTGTTTTCATATATTTTAGTTTTACACATAAAACTAAACAAAAACCTTAAAATAAGAAGTTTTAAGGTTTAAAAACATTTTTAGATTTCAAATATGAAGTTTTAAAAACATCTTTAAATTTTAAATATGAAATTTTGCAAGCTTCAAAATGTAGTGTCTTTTTCTTGTAGTTTATTATTTGGTTATGTATTTATATTTATAATTTACATATTTACTGTAAGATTTTATTAATTAATATTAATGTGTTATTTTTATATATGTGCTACTTATTTAATAAGTTTTATAGATTTATATTAATTATAACAAATATATAGACTATAGTGTAAAATACAAATACTTTTGAAGTTAGGTTTGAAGTTTTTCTTTTGGAGAAGAACACATTGAAACTTCAAATTTAGAGTTTTGCAAACTCTAAAATAGAGAGTTCTTTTTGGAGATGCTCTAATAGAATGAAAACTCTAAACTAACCTCTCATTATTTTTAAGAAAATGAAAATATTTCTTAAGCAAAAATAGCTATAAAATTGATTTTAGCTAATTCGTGACAAAATAAGAGAATTAGTCACATAGTTTCGTGAAAAAAATAGTCACATAGTTTAAATTTTCTATGAACATCTACATAATTTTCTTAGCCTTTCGTGATTAAAACTATAACCACAAAAAAAAAATTATAACCACAAATTGTGGTTATATGTTTCTTTCTTACCAATGTACAATTAGAAGTATGCAGCTTTGGCTTTTGAGCCTGAATCTTTCATGACTTTCAACTTAGTTTCAAATTATTTTCTGTTTTTATAGTTACGCAATTGAATTTGTACAAAATAATTTATTTAAAGAATTTAATTTAACAATTAGTAAAAGTATTACGTATATATAACACACAATGTGACCTGTTGAATCCGGATTTCGATTCGGTTTTTAAATATTTTGATTTATAAAAATTAGTTATCATATTAGAACCATATCTAATTTTGTTTAGTTCAATTTATATATTATCGGTTTTCTGTTTGTTTGGTTTTATACCAAAAATCTATAACTATATATACTTTTATAACAAATTTCAGATTTTATGATTAGATATCAGATTTATTAAAACATAAATATATTCTCCTTACTCTAACTTTTAAATATAATATTTTCATTTTTATTTAAATATTAAAATAAAAATAAGAAAATAGTAATATCACAATATTATCATATTACTAGGTTTAAGCAAAAAGTAGTTACCCATAAAAATAAAATTTAAAATAAAAATAACCATTTTAGCTCAAAACAAAATAAAAATGACTAAAATTAATGTATTAATTATGAATATCATAATAATAAAATAAATTATGTTTAATCGGTATATATATCGTCTATATACTTTGACTTCTTAAAACCAGATTTATTTAGGTTCTGTTCAGTTTTAATCATGTGAGGAGATTAAAAAGAAAAACAAGTCAGGAATACAACATTAATGTTAGGCCCAATGGTGAATCATAATGGGCCTAGAAAGGCTAAATCCATCGGCGCGTCACCTTAACGCAGTCGAAGGAAGCATGGAGGAGGTGATATAGCACAATCACACGTGGCGTGAAGGAAGAGAAACTCAGAATCGAGAGCTGTGGGTGGAAGCAGTGTTGACGCTTCCACAGGAATCTCGCAGCCAGAGCCCCCACCCCACTCCCTTCCTCTTATCTCGCTCCTTCTTCTCTACAAACCCTAACCTTCAATCCCTTAAGGTAAGACTCTCTGTTTTTCGTACAATTAGCGATCTCTGCCTTCCCGGTTTCAATTGGGTCTGGAAAGATTCGGATTTGGTTCATGAAAGTTTGAAACTTTTGGTTGAATTGTTCATAATTTGATTTTGGGGGAATTAAGGATCGAATTAGGGTTAGATTCATGATTGATTCACTGTCATGTTGCTTTAGTTTTGGATTAAAGCACGTTCCTTTGCTTTGTTATCTTATTATTTGGTTATGTTGTTACAACCTTCTTTTATATGATTTTTTTTTGTTTTCTAATCGTATGAGCAGTGATTTTGAGATTATGGCCAAAGCTACAAGGACAAGGCGTAGGATCCATTCACGGCTGATCAAAGCAAGACCGTACAAAAAAACTAGGCCTTCTAATCGACGTGTGGTGGCAAGTAACGTCGTGGACTGTTCAAAGTGTCTAGAGAAGAAGGACTATGAGAATGTTATATGTTCGGTTTGCATGGAGTGTCCACACAACGCCGTTCTTCTCCTCTGCTCCTCTCACGACAAGGGGTGTCGTCCTTACATGTGCGGCACCAGTTTCCGTTACTCCAACTGCTTAGACCAGTACAAGAAAGCGTCAGCTAAACTGAAAGCAACGTCTCATCAACCGACCACCAATAAGCCTGAGCTTGGGAATAATCTCACGTGCCCGCTTTGTAGAGGCCAGGTGAAAGGTTGGACGATAGTGCAGCCTGCGCGTGACTTTCTGAATCTCAAGAAGAGGATATGTATGCAGGAGAACTGTGTATTCGCTGGGAGCTTCAGAGAGCTGAGGAAACACATGAAAACGGACCACCCTTGTGCAAAGCCGCGTGAAGTTGATCCCGTCGTGGAGCAGAACTGGAGGAGGCTTGAGATTGAGCAGAACCGGGATGATGTTATCAGCACGATTAGGTCGATGATACCTGGTGCAACGGTGTTGGGGGATTACGTGATAGAAAGAAACAACAACCCCCACGGTTCGGGTTTAGACGAGGGTCGTGAGCATCATGCTGGATTTGGTAGGTATATTGGGAGTGTTATCATTATGATGCAGGGTCTTGGGGCGTTGAGGAATCAGACAAGAAGCTCTGATTCAGACTCTAATGACTTGACAACCCACCGTGGAACAAGTGATCAGATGACTGTCTCTGGGGAAGAAGAGGAAGATACGAATAGTAACTCTTTGGCAAGTCGGATGGAGCGACAAGGACGGGTTCTACTAGGACGCTCAGGCAGGAGACGCAGAGATAGAGAAGCTAACCAGAGCACAGGTCCTCCTAGATGAGACAAGTTACAACAAAACCCTTTTGTCTAATTCAGGGTTTCTGGTAAGCTGTATGGAATGGTTTATGTACAAACGTAGTCAAAAACGAACACAAAAATGCTTTAGACGTTGTGACAAGTGACAACTCTTGTCTGCTTTCACCATTGGTGAAAATTGTTGACTCAGATTTGTTTTTATTTACTCTCTTGATTGTCAAAGAAGCATTGTGTTTACTCCTTTGTTTACCGTTCTCTTATTTATAACTTCTGGTAAAAATTTACATAAACATCATTGTGAGTAAACATGAATCATGATGATGAGTGATTCTCAGTGACCCTGAATCATAAGCACTGTTAACTTTTTAAATTTTTTTTTTTACCTTTGTTACTAGTTTTTGTTTATAATCTCCGTGCGTTGATAAGTATTAACGTAAGACCACCGAAATTCTTCGACAAACATTCATGATTGATTCCTTTTAACATCATCTCTCCTACTCACTGAGCATCTACAATATACATCTATATATATAGAAATCGAGGTAAATTTGTTTTAATGTATGCCTCTATAATAGAGTTTTTCTATTATAGAGGAATCCTACCTTTTGCTTCTATATTTAGAGTTGAAACTCTATTAGGCATACATAGGAGGCATACATCGAAGAAAATCCACCACTATAATAGTGTTTTTCTATTTTTAAAAAAATAATAGAGATAAAATAAAAGTGGGTTGGAGATGGTCTAATGTTTTTCTCCTTTTTTTTACTTGTCGTTATTTAATTTTGTCTTTTTTTGATGAAATTTCAAATTTATTCAAAGAATCGAGATTTTTAAAGAATATGGGAACCTAAAAGAGCAAATAAAAAGATGGACTTAAGACCTAAGGAGCAACTTCAAACCATCTCTGCAAAAGTCTTCCATATTTGTGATTACTTCCATACTTAAGGGAAGAAATGCGATTTCTCATAGTTCTATCAATGAGCCGGGTGATCTGAGCAGCTGTGGACCATGGCTTCTGATGTCTTCTGCCGTTTCTCTCCTTCCAAACACTATAGATTGTCATCTGAAAAGCTAGTCTCACCAGAACCGTATCAAGTGGGGAAAGCGAGTGCTGTGAATACTTCTCAGTGTGGCCGTCCAGTCGGGATCCATTCTTCTTCCCAAAAGACGGCCTGCAACATTATCCCAGACTGTATAACTTAATGGACATGTGAAAAAGATGATCTCTGGTTTCATATAGCTCCCCACACAACAAGCAATGTTGCTGCAGCCCCCAGCTACGCATTCTCTCACCAGTTGATAGCATATTCTTGACCGCTAACCAAGTGATAAAGCTGTGTCTCGGAATCCCCTGCGCAAACCACACAGCCTTGCTCCATGGCACTGTCTCATGCCTCTCTCTGAGTTTCTGCCAAGTTTCCGTAGCAGAGAAACTGTCCTTGAACTGATTATTAGTGTGCCTCCAGAGCATTAGGTCCTTACCATTCTCTGAGCAGGGGACTGGCGCTGCATTTATCAGACCGTGGAGTATTGGAAATAGCCTACCTCTTTGACGACGAATGTTCCATCTACCATCACAAACAACATCACTAACACGGGCTGTACGAGGCACTCCAAAATGAATCGTTCCTGCGACCCTTGTGATATCAATAAGCTTACCCTGGTCAAACCAATTATCAAACCAGAAAAAAACATATTCTCCATTCATTACAACAGCTTTCATAAATGGATACACAATGTCTCGAAGTTTCAGTAATTTTTTCCAGATCCAAGAGCCTTTTCGGTCATCTTTGATATCCCAGAAAAAATTATTACGTAATAGATAGTGTTGGATCCATGAGACCCATAAGGATCCCGCCAGAGTAAATAGTGTTGAGAACATGAGAATGACTGCTACTGTGTTTAAGAATAACTTTCTTATTGCCTTTAGGTTAAACTCACTCAAAACCTCTCAATCTCGGTTACATCCCTATCATCACTCGATGGGTTTATATATCAAGCTAAACAAAGAATCTAATCTTAACAATAAAGTTACTGCAAGTATAATAGATAACTCCTACAACAACTCTGATATCTTTATCTTCGATCTTGGATAGACTAGAATCTTCATTAGCTTGAGTCACAAGCCTTCACTCTTACTCTGTCTTCTTCAAGCTTAGTTCAACATTCTCCCCTGTAAGCTTGATCTTATCTTGAGCCAAATCAGTAACTCCAATGAACTTCCTCATATCCGTGAACTTGACTTTGCCGAGGGCCTTTGTGAGGATGTCCGCCTTCTGTCTGTTTCCAGCTACGTGCTCCACTTCAACTAGTCCTCTCTCAACACACTCACGGATGAAGTGATATCTCCTGTGAATGTGTTTGCTTCGTCCGTGGAAAACCGGGTTCTTAGTGAGAGAGATTGCTGACTTGTTATCCACTCGAATGATCACTTTCTCCCCTGTTTTTCCTGTAATCTCACTCAGTAAGTCTCCAAGCCATATCGCCTGTTTGGCTGTCTCTGTGGCAGCCATGAACTCCGCTTCACATGAGGACAAGGCGACAGTCTCCTGTTTCTGTGAACACCAGGTGATGGGGCTATCTCCAAAGTAGAAAATGTGCCATGTCACACTCCTTCCATCGTCGACGTCAATGTTCAGAGAGCTGTCACTATAACCAACGACTGCAGGCAACTTGCTGGTGCGACTGTAAGTAAGTCCATAGGTGGAGGTGCCTCTCAAGTATCTCAGAACATGCATTAGAGCTGCGTCATGCGACTCCTTAGGCTCAAGCATGTATCTACTTAGCACTCCTACGCTGAATGAAAGATCAGGACGGGTGTAAATGAGGTAGCGTAAGCACCCAATGACTCTTCTATACCTCTTCTCATCAATAGACTTCTCTTTGGGTGCTTTAGACAACTTCAGATTCATCTCCATAGGCACACAACACGAATTACAGTCACTCATCCCGGTCTCAGACAGAATCTTGTTTGCGTATCTCTCTTGTCTTAGCGTGATTCCTCCTTCATGTTGCACTACCTCAATGCCCAAGTAGTAAGTCAACTTTCCCAAGTCACTCATCTCAAACTTGGTCTCCATTTCACTCTTGAACTCCATGATCATATCCAAGTCTGAGCCTGTAACAAGCAAATCATCCACGTAGACGGCCACAATGAGAAGATGACCGTTTCTGACTCGTTGATATAGAGAAGCTTCCTTCGAGCACCGTGTGAACTTCAGCTCTTTAAGTATCCCATTCAACTTCTCGTTCCACGCTCTAGGAGCTTGCTTCAGTCCGTATAGAGCCTTGGAGAGTTTGTACACCTTTTCTTCACTTCCCTTTACCACGAACCCTTGTGGCTGTTGAACATAAACCTCCTCCTTTAAGTTCTCGTGAAGAAATGCTGTTTTCACGTCAAGATGGTGAACTTCCCACCTGTTGGATGCTGCCAAGGCAATGATGAGTCTTACGGTTTCTATCCTTGCGACAGGAGCAAACACTTCATCGTAATCAATCCCGTGTCTCTGTACGTACCCTTTGGCAACCAATCTTGCCTTGTACTTATTCACACTTCCGTCTGGGTTACGTTTAATCTTGAAAACCCACTTGAGTCCTATTGCCTTTGCCCCTGCAGGTAAGTCAACTAGAACCCAAGTCTGATTCTTCTCAATAGAAGTTATCTCTTCTCCACACGCATCTAGCCAAACCTCCATGTCTTTTGCTTCATCGAAGTCCCACGGTTCCTCATTGATACTCATCAGAAGCCACTCACACTCAGTTTCAGACAGTAAGATATAGTCTGATAGGTACTCTGGTGTCGTCTTGATTCGTGAAGATCGTCTCAATTGAGGTTGCTCATCTTCTTCATCTGATACCTCCACAACATCTTTTACAGAGCTAGTGTCCTTTTCTTCGCTTAACTGCTCTGTTTTCACAACAACGTCGGCTTCTTTCTCAGTAGAACCAGACTCAACCTCTCTTAGACCCCTATTTCCGTGCTCACCAAGACTGATACTAAAGGTGTTAGCCTCAGTCTCTTTTGACTTCTCGTTCCATCTCCACCCTTCTTCCTCAAAGAATACCACATCTCTACTCACAGTGATCTTCTTACTGCTTGGATCGAGCAGACGATATGCTTTGCTTCCAGGTTCAGTACCAAGATGTACCAAAGGTCTAGACCTATCATCAAGCTTCTTCATGTGTGGAGCCTCAACTCTAGCATATCCAACACATCCAAACACACGCAAGTGTGATATGTTTGGTTTGCTCCCCTTGAAAGCTTCGTACGGTGTCTTGATAGGCAAGGTTCGTGTGGCGCTCCGATTGATCAGATACGTTGCGTGTCTGACAGCTTCTCCCCATAAGTAATTCGGAACTTTCATGTGCTTCAATATGCTCCTCGTCATCTCTAGGATTGTCCTATTACGTCTCTCTACCACCCCATTTTGCTGGGGAGTGTATGGTGCACTGAGGAACCTCTGGATCCCATTCTCCTCGCAGTAACCATTGAACTCTCGAGACGTGAACTCTCCACCCCTATCAGTTCTAAAACCTTTCACTGAGACACCCGTTTCTTGCTCCACTGATACTCTGAGCTTCTTAAACCTTTCAAACACTTCGCTCTTCTCTTTAAGTAACAGAGTCCACATATAGCGTGTGTGATCATCAATAACAACAAACACGTATCTGTTTCCACCATGCGTTGCATGTGTGATTGGGCCGCAGAGATCACCGTGTAGAAGTTCAAGTTTTTGTGAGGCTCGGAACTTCGTTGCTTGAGGAAATGGTCTTCTTGCTTGCTTTCCAAGCAGACAGGAAATGCAGGTTTTCTTGGTGACTGCAAACTTTGGCACTCCAGAGACAAGATCTTTATCTATCATCAGCTTAATGTTGTCAAAGTTGATGTGTCCGAGTCTTGCATGCCATGTGTTGGACACACCAGTCATTGCAACCTGAAGACATCACACACTCTCTACTTCAAGCTCAACCTTGTAAAGTCTGTTTCTTCCTCTACTTGTTCTCACCAACAGTCTTCCTTCTCGATCAAGCACATCCAAGAGATTGTTCTTCATCCTTATCTCACATCCTGCTTCAGTTGCCTGCCCCAAACTTATGATATTGCTTCTGAGAGCTGGAATGTAGTATACATTTGACTTCTTCTTTCTCACACCACCCTTGAACAGAAAGTTGATAGAGCCCTTGCCTTTTATATCAATACGAGAGTCATCACCAAACTTGACTTTTCCCGTAATCGTTTCATCCAATGTGGTGAAGTAAGACCTATCTCCAGTCATGTGGTTACTGGCTCCGTTGTCCAGATACCACACGTTACTCTTGTCCAAATTCGCCTCAAAAGTGTCAAGCTTGACCTTTTCTTCATTAAGAAACACAATCTCATTCATCATCAACTCCTCAGCCTCATGTGTATCTTCATCTTTTGTCTCTTGCGCATCTTGGACCAATTTCAGCAGACGATCAGGGCAATCACTTGCATAGTGCCCTAACTTGTCACATCGATAGCAAGTAATTCCTGAAGCATCTCTTGCAGTGCCGGGTCGTCCACGGCCTCTTCCTCTGTTTTGAAACCTTCCACCTCGACCACGACCTCTATTGCTTCCATTTCTTACGTACTGCTGATCATCATTAGCATACATAAGTTTGCTCTGTTCTTCCCCTGGTTCTTCTTCTTCTCTCACACGTTCTTCATACGCCTTTAGACGCCCAACGATGTCTTCAAAGCTGGTTTTCTTTAGATCCAGTACTTGTTCCAACGCAGCTACAATGTGTATATATTTCTTGTGAGGTAGACTCTTCAAGAACTTCTTAACAAGTTTGGATTCCTCGATCTCTTCTCCTAGTGATGCAGACTTTGAAGATATTTCAGAGATCCTACCAGAGAAATCGTCAATAGTCTCATTATCTCTCATCTTCAGTCGATCAAAGTCCGCCATAAGTGTCTGCAGGCGAGCTTCCTTGACCCTATCTGCACCCATGTGCCTCGCCTTGATGGCTTCCCAGACCTTCTTCGCTGTATCTAGCTCCCCTACTTGCAGAACCAGCGATTCAGGTATGGACTGAAACAACAACGCTATAGCCATGTTGTTTTTCTCATTGTCTTCTTCCTCTGTCTCAATAATATTCCACGCCTTGTGTACCTTCAACAGAATCTTCATCTTGATAGCCCATACGGTGTAGTTTGTGGAACTAAGTATTGGACATTTTATCGCAGATGATCCCGTCAGATCCCCCATCGTGTTCTCAATTCTTTGCTCTGATACCAAGTGTTGAGAACATGAGAATGACTGCTACTGTGTTTAAGAATAACTTTTTTATTGCCTTTAGGTTAAACTCACTCAAAACCTCTCAATCTTGGTTACATCCCTATCATCACTCGATGGGTTTATATATCAAGCTAAACAAAGAATCTAATCTTAACAATAAAGATACTGCAAGTATAATAAATAACTCCTACAACAACTCTGATATCTTTATCTTCGATCTTGGATAGATTAGAATCTTCATTAGCTTGAGTCACAAGCCTTCACTCTTACTCTGTCTTCTTCAAGGTTAGTTCAACAAATAGGAGCCATATAACATCTTCTCCATTCATCTAGTTTTGTCTTTATCCCCATATTTTAGCCCAATTACAGAATCGATAAATAGAGGAGGGGTGACTGTGATTGTGAATATATTGACAAAAAAAGGAGAGATTTGGATTTGGATTTGGAATTGAGAAAAGGTGGTACCATAAAAAAATTGGAAATTGAAAATATTTAAAATAAAAAGTCTGTTGAATAAAGTGGTTATATATATTATATAGGATAATTCTATGAATAGCTATTTTTAAGTTTTTGTTATCATTACCAAAAGAGTCCACAAATATAAATATGACCAAAATATATTTTATTAAAGAAGCAAAGATCCTTATATCCCTTATTTTATAGATATATAAACAAAAATAATTAAAAACATAAAATATAAAATATAAAAATAATTTATAGTTTTTAATTATATGTTTTTGAATTTGAATTTTATTTTTAATTTATTTTTTTAGTTTTTTCTCAATTTTTTTTTTGAAATTCAAAATGCTTTTTTTAAAACTATTTTAAAAAAAAATATTTTAAAACTTTATATTGTTTATATTTTTCTAGAAATTTTAAACTTTAACTCTAAATATCAAGTTTAAATTAGTTAACCATATGGGTATAAACATATATATATATATATATTTAATAAAATCTATTTTTGTCATTTTTCTCATTAAGAACTATTTTGTGAAAATAAATTGAAAAATGCTATCCTAAGAAATTTTCTCATGTATATATGGTATTATTTAATTCTATTTACCAATGGATCAGTAGTAAAATAATCTTTAATTCTACTCTATTTCTTACTTTAAAATAAAATTTAGAGTAAAAATATTCCAATGATATTTTCTCTTTTATTCTATAATAGAGAGAAAACAAATTTATTTTATAAATAGAGTAATCCATTTATTATTGTTTTTCTTTACAACATTTATTATTGTTTATCGCCCTATTTTTATTGTAAAATAGAATATCATTGGAGTAGAATTCAACTTACTCTATTTTAAAGCAATTAAAATATAATGAAAATAGAGTGAACCGTTAAAATGGTATGGTTTACATATATTAGTTTATTCAGTATTTGCCTTATTGATTCTAATTAAATATAAATATGTAATCATGCAAAACTATATATATATATATCATTCTACTACAATATTTAAGGTTATTATTGTATTTTACATTACCCACAATTCGTAGATAATTAATTTGATTGATAACATTTTCAGACATTTTATCGGTACAAACATCGCAGTAGTGATATAATACAAAAATCTAGGGGGTAAAAGATTAGACGCGAGATTTGTTTGGAAAAGGGGAGTACTAGGAATGTTTGTACCAATAGAACGTTATCTAATCAAAAGGAATCATTCTAAAATACTTCTTTTTGTTTGTTATCTTGTAATCTATGCTATTAAAAATGAATCGTTCTAAAAAATTAATCAAACAAAATTATTACACTTTCATTAGATTTAACTATTTTTTTGGCATTACTTTATGTTTCTCTAACTGTTATAATCAATGTTCTTATTTATTACTCGATATACTATGATAAACCAAAAATTTATAATAACTCCATTATAGTAAAACATCATTTATCAAAATATCATATACCATAACTATTTTTTTTCTTTTTATCAAAAGAAAAGAACTATATTTTTCCATGGTGCTACCAACTCTGCAACAATTCATTTCATCCTTTTCATTGGAACTGTGTTCCTTAATAATTTTGATTTGATTTTATAGGAAACTATTTTCCGTACTTTATTTTAATAGTAATATTAAATATATTGTTAGAATATTTTTGTTAAGAATATTATATATATATATATGATTTTGAAAATCTATACTATTAAAAGAACATCATTTTAAAAAATCTATTATAAAAAATTGTTGCACCCATATATAACTCTTTATTTTTTTAATTCTAATATTACTTACTTTATCTATACAATAATTTAAGTGTTTTAAATAAATTATATTATTACTTCTCATCCTATGTTATGCAATTCTCTACATTTTTTTATATTTATCATCCAACACTATGGGTGTTATATAATAATGTTGTACACCATATTTTATGCTCAATAATGGATCTATAATATAGATATCATTTATTAAAATGAGAGCATATATCATACAAAATATTATACCATGTCATCTTAATATAATTCTAAATATTTACAAAATCAGATTTGATAAAAACACTTTAGAAAATCATTTGTTAAAACAAAATCATATATTTTGCGTTAAATTACTTTTTATAAAAATAACTATCATAAAATTTGTTATTTAATATAAGTTTAAAAACTATTAACCCCCCTACAAATGTTGTTATTTAAAAAAACTATCATAAAAGTTGTTATTTTTAAATGTTGTTATTGAAGATAACTCGCCAATTGAACAAAAATAACTTTTATAAAATGCGCCAAAATATAATAAGTGAGAGTATGTATTGGCATACGGGTCTTTGGATCAGATAAGTCGTTTTTTAGGTCTGGGTCCTTGGAATCCTAAATATTTGAACTCAACTAGATATCTGAAAATTTTAGGTCTGAGTTCGGGTCGGTTCTTTTCAGGTATATATGTTGGTTCTGTAATTCAAATACTTATAAAAATAGACGTCATTTTGGGTACGTAGAGGATCTGATTCGGTCGGGTATTTAGGACCCAAAATACTTGAAGTACCCGAAAAACCGAGAAAATATTCAAAACCCAAAAAATACTAAAAAATCTAAATAATACTCAGAAATATTCAAATACCCGAAAAGACTTACAGGTAAAAGGAACAAAAAATATCCAAATTTCAATCCAAATACACAAATTATACTTTAAGAAATTGAAATTTTACCTGAAACCTAAAACTATAATTGAAACCATGAACCTGAAAAAGAATATCATAATACCCAAATATATTTAACATACACAAAACATTTTGGGTACTTAGGGTATTCGATCGGGTCTCGGATAGGATGTGGACTTGAATCAAGTCTATGGCTCCAAAAAGTATCCAACATGTAATTTGCCCTGGATCCGAATCAATCTGTATTTTCGGGTCAGTTTTTAGATGCAGACAAATTTACAAAATAAGAGTGAATTGCATAGGACTGTACATACAAAATCTCGAATAGTCTAATTCATAAATTATATATATTTTAAACAAATTATCTGCTTTGATATAATACAATATTGTAAAATAATAATGTACAAAAATCTCAAAATTTAATATTGTAACATAGTAAAATTCTCTGCTCACATTCATCTTGGGCCAAGTCTAACAGTCTTTGCTTAAACAGTTCACGACATATGCTCTAAACGGCTTATCTAGTATTATGCACATACCAATTATCTTCTTTTTGATCCAAAATCATTTCTCATGGTTATATTAGCTTCTTTCAACCCTGATACATCCCTTGATAAGTCATAAATCTTGGTTTGTCTTAATAGGTTACTCCCATCCTTTTTCAACTGCATTGAACTTTCCAATAGACTATTCGAATGGGCTATGGCTTTGCGGTATAATTCGCTTTGACACGTCTTTCATTAATTGTCATCCTGACTTATGTTGAGGTTTACTTAAGGTCTCCCAAACCATATAAATCTATGCCAATATATTTGGATGCATTTTGACAATTCTCGTGTGTTTGATCGCTTTAATGGACAAATCGAATAACTAGCATCTGCCACACATGGTTTTTGTCAACCATGTCATCATGCTTAGTTTGAAAGTTCAGGGACAACCAATAAACAGAGCACAACGAGAATCCAAGAACACTCTTTCTTGTATATTAGAAATCACTTAAACAATCACCTAGATCTGTTTAATCCGAATTACTCTCAGTCACACACGACTAGAGACGGACCAATTTCTAATCTCTTAACTCAGTAGATCGAGCTTCAACAACCCTGAACTCGATCACCTCTTTTGCTTGACAAGACAAACCCTTGCTCAAGCTTTTCAATTAGCGTGCTTAACCTAGATCTGCCCTAGCCAATCTAGTTAAGTAGCCCTCATCGAATATACTATATTTCCTAATATCTCGATGCAATCTAATTTTCCATATCTTCTTTACTTGATAACCACGTTATGCCACGTCATACTTTCCATAACCGACTCTTTCCATTGTGTCACACATCGATCACATGTGTGTCACAGTCTTCCTCTCTTCTTCAACATCACAGCTCTTTTCTTGAGCTTACATTCTCCCCCTTTTTATCTTAATGTGACATCCTAAGCAACCTGCAAATCCACACCGAAAGCACCAGACACAAGATATCGAAACAAGCACACTGAGATCACTTTAATATCCATAAAGCATAGATAGGAATCCAAAGTCTACATTATCAGAGCACACCATTAGTTTAAGCAACATGATCCTTAGTCTTACTAACACACATTATTATTTTTTTTTTTTAAAAACACAACACGACAGAGTTTCATGCTCAGAAAGATAGGCTTCGACTAAGCTCCTCAGTGTCACCAGCTTGACTCAGCTCTTCGGTATTTCCAGCTGCTTCATCCTCTTGATTCCCCGTGGGAGGTGGAGCATATCGAGGGTATTCTCCCCCTGCTTAGATGCACATTCAGATAAAAACAAACAGGCACAAGTTAGTCTAGGATAAAAACAATCCACAAACATGATACGCTTACTCCTCAGACGAATGTGAATGGCTTTGAGATCAGCGATGGTGCGTTCAATGTCTTCTTCAAGGGTTGCAGATCGTGTGTCTGCGCCAGTGCCACGCCCTGCTTTGATGTCCTTCACCACCAGCTTAGGAAAACCAGTAAACTCATCAGTCGGATAGTCAATGGGGACAATCCTCTGGAAGTTGATGACTTGCTGAATCAGAGTAGGAAACATGATCCTTCGAGATTTTTTCTTCTTAGTGTTTGCAGCCATCCTCATGATCTGATCATATACTAGCTTCCCAAAGTTGAAACCATCTTCATTGTGATGAAGCATATACACAAACTTCAAACGAGCTTGATTCATGTTGGTGTAGTTCATTGTTGGAATCCAGTTGGTGCAAACCAGCTTGTACAGCACCTGATTCGTCGGGGTGAGAAACTTTGAGCTCATGTTTTCCCATCGGTTTATCTGCCCATCAGTGAGGAACCCACACACTTCATCAATACCTTCATCTAACCAGTTAGGATCATCCTCAAACCCAGGGATGCAGTAGATGGCATTAATCAAGCTTGGTGAGAAATCTATCATCGACGCCCTAAGATATACAGCTACACCAACATCGCGTTCAGAGGCCTCCAAGAGATTAGCTATGAACTCTCTTACCACAGTTGGTTGATAGGCATCAACGTCGGTGAGAGTATGAAGTAGTCCCGCATTCTCCACAATCCTCCGAACATCGGCGAGGTTTGCATCGGTAAGAGAGATGCGATGTTGATTGATGAATTTCCTCGTCTTGAGTCCTTGGAATCGCTCTGTAGCCGCCATAGAGAAGAATCGGGAAGTAAGAGGCGTCTTGTGCGGTTTCATTAGCTCGGGGTACAGATCGACCTTGGTCCGATACATGAGGCGATTTTCATGATATCGCGCCTCCTTAGCTCGATTCGCAAGGGTCTCAGCTTCACCCATAGGATTCTCAACGCCATTATCAGAGTCTGTCTCCGAGAGTGACTCGTTCTCCGGCTCCACAAGCTCCGGTGAGACGTCGCGAGACGGACGCCGACGAACTCGCTTGCGCATAGATGGAGGTGACTGCGGCTGCGACGAGGGAGGCTGAGACGAGCTTCCAGCACCAGATGAGCCTCGGTTTAGACGGGAGCTTCTTCTTGGTTGCATGTCAACGGTGAGAGGAGAGAGAGACGAGCTAGGAGATTTCTTTGAGAGTGGCGACAAAACCAAAGTTCCTAAACACTTTAACAACTCCACTTTTCATTAGTCACATAAGAAAGGCCCAAAGTGAAATGAGGCCCAAACAAAGAAGAGTAATTAAGTAACCATAGCATCACAACTCAAAATATAACCAAGTGACTTTGACACCACTTACCGCCATGTGAGAGCATGTGAGAGAGAGAACCGAAATTCACAAAACAAGCATCAAAACAACCTTTATATACACGTAACCATTAAGACATGCTCAAGATGCCTTTTTGTCCAGAGGAAAGACACAGAAGTCATTGCACCAATTCAGTCGACCACCACAAAGAACTTTAATGAAATCAATGAGTCAACCCAAGTTAGTAGCTTTTTCTCAGCCGAGTAGCTGTCACACACAAGATTCACTTTAGCTAATCATCCGTCCTCAAGTTCACACTCACACTCATTAGTAATGTCTGGAAACACTTGTTAAGCATCTTGTGCTTGTCTCTTCTACTCGACAAGAACTTTAATTAACTTTGACTCCAAGAGTACAATCGACAATTCAGTGCAATGAGATGGTATCCGAATCTAGACACAAAGTGGGATAACACCCTGATCCAGATCGGGCCATCTCTAAGAATTGTGATCTTCTCTGCCCAGTCAAGACAGTGATCGTAGTCAGAAACAAAATGTGATAGCATCCAGTTCCAACTCGAGTATCTATCATTCCAGGCCTTTTGCTTAACTTTCTGTAACTGAGTAACTCAGACTTTTCTTTGATGAACACAACTTCTTCTCCTTACTTATACACTCAGCTCCTCAAGCGTTTCCTCGTTCAATCCAGACAGTGATCAGTACTCAGAACTAAAATGTGATAGCATCCTGATCCGAGATGAGTGTCTTTCTTCAGTGAACCTAAGAGAGAAGTGATAAACTCGTGGAGGATGACTTGCAGAAGTGAACTTGTTGACTCAAGGTTTTGATGGTGCAGTAGTACAATGACTTAGTCAGTGCGATGAACAAGCAGTGACCTTCCTCTTCTGACAGGACTTATTCAGAGATTAACAATTCCCAAGGCCTTACGAAGCCCTAGGAAGGTATTGTAGTCCAACGGTTTGGTAAATAGATCAGCAAGCTGTTTCTCGGTTGATACATGCTCTAGAATCACAATTCTCATCTCAACTAGCTCTCTCACAAAGTGATGTCGTATATCCACATGCTTGGTACGTGAGTGCTGAACAGGATTCTTAGACAAGTTTATGGCACTCATGTTATCACAATGAACAAGCATGGGATCAGAGATGATACCATAATCAACGAGCATTTGTCGCATCCAAAGTAATTGTGTGCAACAGCTTCCCAATGCAATGTACTCAGCCTCAGCAGTCGAGAGAGAGACACAGTTCTGCATCTTGCTGTGCCAGGCCACCATATTGTTCCCAAGAAAGAAACAACCTCCAGAAGTGCTATGTCTGTCATCTAAGCAACCAGCCCAATCTGCATCACAAAAACCTGCAAGATTCACATTAGTTTCAAAGGTATAGTGAAGACCAAAATCCAGAGTTCCTTTCACATATTTAATGATACGCTTAACAGCATTCATGTGCGACTCCTTAGGAGATGCTTGATAACGAGCACATATACCCACACTCAGACAGAGATCAGGTCGACTTGCGGTGAGATACAAGAGGCTCCCAATCATAGCTCTGTAGAGTTTCTCATCAACTGGCTTGCCATCATCATCACGAGACAGCTTGGTAGTGGTGCTCATTGGTGTGTTGACGACTTTGCTGGTTTCCATTCCAAATCTCTTGATAAGATTTTTGGCATATGTGCTTTGAGAGACCGTGATTCCATCCGCAAGCTGCTTGATTTGCAGTCCAAGAAAGTAACTGAGCTCCCCAACCATGCTCATCTCAAATTCTTTTGTCATCGTCCGAACAAAATCATCCACCATTTCTTTTGATGTGCTCCCAAAGATTATATCATCCACATACACTTGGATGATGATAACATCTTTTCCATTTTCTCCTATGAATAGAGTCTTATCAACTCCTCCTCTCTGAAATCCAGCCTTGATGAGAAAATCGGTCAGTCTTTCATACCAGGCTCGTGGAGCTTGTTTAAGTCCATAGAGAGCTTTCTTGAGTTTGTAGACATAGTCAAGGAAGTGTGGATCCTCAAATCCTTTTGGTTGTGTAACGTAGACTTCTTCTTGTAAAACACCATTCAGAAAAGCACTCTTGACATCCATTTGATAGAGTTTAATTCTGAATCCACATGCCATTCCAAAGAGTAACATGATCGATTCAAGACGTGATACAGGAGCAAATGTTTCATCGAAATCCACTCCTTCAATCTGGGTGTAACCTTGTCCAACCAGTCTCGACTTGTTGCGAGTCACGTTTCCTTCTTCATCCATCTTGTTCTTGTGAATCCATTTAGTTCCAATGACGTTCACTCCTTCAGGTCTAGGAACCAGGTCCCACACATCTAATCGTTCAAACTGTTCCAGCTCCTGATGCATAGAGTCTGTCCAGTATTCATCTTCCAAGGCCTCCTGAAGATTCTTCGGTTCTATCTGAGAAACGTAGCACTCCACGTTGTTCATCTTAGCCATGAACGATGCCAACTTGACCATCTCCTTGAAGTTGATCTGTTTTTTTCGTGTAACCCTTTCATCAAACAAGCCTCCAATGACATCAGCTGAGGAATGATTTTTATGCACTTTTCCTTGATCCAGGTCAACGCGTACTTCATTAGTATCTTCCTCTCCCTCAGATTCCTCTTTGATCATTGCTTCCGGAGCAGAGTTACTAGGTGTAACACATTCAACTGTTTGTGTGACCCTGGTCTGATAGAATCCTACACTGTCATCAAAAACCACATTCACCTTATCTCCAATGAATTTGGTACGCTGGTTAAAGACTCGATATGCAGAGCTGTTAGTCGAATAACCCAGGAACATTCCTACATCACTTCTGGCATCAAACTTTCCCAAGTGATCTTTGTCATTCAGGATGTAACATAAACACCCAAACACATGCATGTGACTCAGGTTGGGAGTCTTACCTTTCAGTATCTCATACGGTGTAGTCTTAGTATTAGGTTTGACATACACCCGATTTATAACATAGCATGCGGTGCTCACTGCCTCTGCCCAAAACCCTGGTGGGACATTGTTTCCACATAGCATTGATCTAGCCATCTCTTGTAGTGTACGATTCTTTCTCTCAACAACACCATTCTGCTGTGGAGTTCTAGGTGCTGCATATTGATGTCGAATTCCTTGACTTTGGCAGAAGCTATCGAATTGTTCGTTCTGAAACTCACCACCATGGTCACTCTTGATTTCCACGATTCCACCTTTCTGCTTCAGTTGTAGTGCAAGAATTCTGAAACTATCAATGGCATCTGACTTGTTTCGTAGAAAGTCTACCCATGTATATCGTGAGAAGTCATCTACCATGACCAGAATGTACTTTTTCCCTGCAACGCTCTCAGGAGTTATTGGACCCATGAGATCCATGTGAACAAGCTCAAGCAATTGCTTGGATCTAATCTCAGGGATTCGCTTATGTTGCACTTTAACTTGTTTCCCTTGACAGCACGCTCCACATACGGTATTCGTCTGGGACTCTAAGTCTGGAACTCCTCTGACGACTTCCGCATTAACAAGTCGGGTCAACCCCTTGATGTTCATGTGGCCTAGTTTCTTGTGCCACAGATCAAGCTTAGACGTGGTCGCTGAGCAGCAGACGTTTGTAGGCTTCCACATATAGCAGTTATTGCCAGATCGAATTCCACACAGCACGATGTTCCCTTGTGGATCCACAGCACGACATTCCTTGCTATTAAAGATCACTTCTAGACCTTCATCACATAGTTGACTTACACTGATAAGATTTGCTTTGAGGCCATCCACATAGTACACATTGATAAGACGAGGTAGATCCGGTCTATCAGTTACTCCTACACCTCGTATCTTTCCTTGTCCTCCATCACCAAAAGTCACTTTTCCACCCTTGATAGGTTGAAGTTTCTCAAGATGTTCATAGCTTCCTGTCATATGTTTTGAGCAACCACTGTCAAAGTACCAAGGAGAATCTATTTGAGAACCCCCATCTGCGCTGGTGTATGCAACGTGACTTACCAAGTTGACCTTCTCTGATATACTCGTGAAGTTACATGCCAGATTTAACTCTGGTTTGGTGTGTGACTCAGGAAGTTCCTTGTGTGACCTATTGACGACGCGATCTTTGTAGGTTGGATATAGGTCTCTTTTAGCAATCCAGACATGTCCATACATAGAAGGTTCCATGAAACACAAGTTTAACCTCCAGGCTCGCTCATATTGGTGTCTTCGAAAGTAATAGAAACTGACATGATGTCCTCGTTTTCCACAGAAGTGACATCCATTCCCACGACGTCTTGTACGAGAGTTAGACTTGTCCTCCCTAGTGTTCTGGAGAGCAGGCTGAGCTTGAGGAGGACGAGGTTCAGCAACCTTTTCCTGCTTGGAGACTTCTTTTACGAACACAACTTGATGTCCTTCTTGATCCGACTTCGAGGTTGATCCATGAAATCCAAGCCCTCGACTTGTGCTGGGGCATTGTCCCAAAGTCAGCAGATGATCCAAAGTCTTGGTGCCGGTTGATAGCATCTTGACCTTTTTGAGGTTTTCAGCCAACTGGCTTTCCAACAGCTTACTCTTATCTTTTTCTTGAAAGAATAGTTCGCTCAACTGATTGAATTTAGCCTCAAACTCCTTATGAGATCGTTCCTGCTCAGTCATGGCTCGTTTTAACGCCAGAACCTCTTGATCAGATTCTTTTAAGATTGAAAGAGCAGCAGGTTGTGTTATAGGTTTCTCAAGTTCCAGGATGTTTACTTGTGCTTTCAACATTGCTCTATCCTTTATGAGCTGAAGATTTTCATGGCTAAGCTCAGTAAACTGATTAAACAGCGTCTTGTACTCTGTTTCCAGATCATGATTGAGCTCGTCGTCTTCCTCTTCCATTACTTCTTCCACTTTGTCAGAAGCTGAAGTCACACCTTCATGTGCTACGAGTGCCATAAAATTCAGATGTAATTCCCCATCATCGCTCTCTCTATCTGAGTCTGTATCGCTGAAGCTCATAAGTGACTTGTCTTTCTTCAAGTTATTTGGACATTCACTGCGAGTGTGACCATATCCTTTGCACTCTATGCACTTGAGTTCTTTCCTCTTAGTGAGTGGACATTCATTCCGAAAGTGTCCATATCCTTCACATTCATGACACTGAAGCTCCTTCTTCCTTTTTGAGGCATCTGTCCTTGACGTCTGTGTATTACCACGATCTGATTCATTCCTCTGAAACCGACTGTTTGATCTGCTACCACCTTTTTCAACTCGTCTCATAAACTTGTTAAAGTTCTTTGCCATTAAACTCAGATTGTCTTCAATTTTAGAGACTCTGTCATCGTCTTTAGAATTAGCAGTGAAGGCAATACTCTTCTGAGTGTTCTCCTGTCGATCAGATTTCTCGAGGTCATGAACCTTCAGGATACCAGAGAGTTGATCAAACTTCATCTCATCAGTGTCAACAGCTATATTGAGAACTGCCTTGTATGCTTCAAACCGAGGAGGTAAACATCTCAGGAGTTTCTTAACCAGATCCTTTTCTTCATACTTCTTGCCAAGACTGAAGACTCATTAGCCAGTTCACTGATTTTAGAGATAAACCCATCGATAGGTTCATCATCTCTCATGCGCAAGTTCTCAAACCTTGAGGCTAAGTGATCAATTCTGGTTCGTCGTACACTTGTGTTTCCTTCAAAGTGATTGATCAATGTGTCCCAAGCTTCTTTCGCCGACTCACATCCTTGAATAATTTTGAATTGTTCCAAATCAACAGCAGAGAAGATGACAGTTAACACCTTAGAGTTGAATTTTGATGCTGATTTTTCTGAATCTGTCCACTGATGCTTAGGTTTCGGACCCAAGGTTTTATCTTCCATCATCACAGTGGGTGGAGACCACCCATCCTCAACAGCAGTCCAGGCATCCTCGTCGATCCCTCTGATCACATGTCTCATTCTTGCTTTCCAGTGTCCAAAGTTGCCTCCGTCTAGCATGATAGGCTTGTGTAACGTAACAAGCTCCTTCATGGTGTCCATGAAATCCGCAGGATCTCAACCTGTTAGTAGTAATTGATACCACAGAGGTTTCCTGCTCTGATACCAAATGAAAGTTCAGGGACAACCAATAAACAGAGCACAACGAGAATCCAAGAACACTCTTTCTTGTATATTAGAAATCACTTAAACAATCACCTAGATCTGTTTAATCCGAATTACTCTCAATCACACACGACTAGAGACGGACCAATTTCTAATCTCTTAACTCAGTAGATCGAGCTTCAACAACCCTGAACTCGATCACCTCTTTTGCTTGACAAGACAAACCCTTGCTCAAGCTTTTCAATTAGCGTGCTTAACCTAGATCTGCCCTAGCCAATCTAGTTAAGTAGCCCTCATCGAATATACTATATTTCCTAATATTTCGATGCAATCTAATTTTCCATATCTTCTTTACTTGATAACCACGTTATGCCACGTCATAGTTTCCATAACCGACTCTTTCCATTGTGTCACACATCGATCACATGTGTGTCACAGTCTTCCTCTCTTCTTCAACATCACAGCTCTTTTCTTGAGCTTACATAGTTTATATAAGCTTTCTTTAATAACTTTCTAACTTTCTCTTACTCACTAAATACTTAAGATCTTTTCCGAAATGTATTGACTATTACTGATGAAACTGTTATTCTCGTGGTCACATATCACATATCAGTTCTTTGTACGGATCATTGCAGTGATAATAACGTTAAAGAGATTCAAAGTTTGAATAAAATATGGAAGAAATTTTTGGTTTCATTGGTAAAAAGTTTTCCCGGCTATCAATTAGATGAACTGATATAATAACCTTTTCAGTATTATTCATTTTCACCAGCGGACAAACTCATTGCAAAGTGCTTTAACATTAATTAATCAAACTGCTTATGGCATTATTAAATCAAAGTGAAACATCATTAGTGATCCTCGTATAGTCACATACACAAAGGTCTATATAAATGTGTAGCCCATCATAGATAGTTGATACATTGTCATCTTCCCTCATTGATCTTGACTCCAAGCATTTGCTTCAGGTTGCCGTCTCTGGGCCTCACAAAACTCGTGGAGTTGGATACAGAAGACTCTCTGTCTTTTGTTTGAAAGGCACTGAAAGAGGAGCTTGAGGTGTCATCAGATCTCCATTCCGTTAGGTAACCTGGCTTAGAGGTTATATCACTGACCTCAACATCTCCTGAAAGCATAGCCACCACTCTTGACATGGGTGGTCTCAAGGAATAAGATGAGTGTGTGCATAGCAGAGAAATGCCTATCATGCGTTTAGCTTCTTCGATATTGAATTCAGTGAGCTCATGATCAATTAATTCAACTTCACGGCTGTTTTCGTGTAGACTCCATGCCTGTATACACCACCACTGATATATTATATTGGATTTCAAATAATATAATATCTAATAAAAATTTTGACTAACAAGCAAGGACGTACCCAATCAAGAAGATATTTTTTCTCATTTTCCAAGTTCACATCAAAGTTTTTCCTTCCACTCACCAGCTCAAGAACCACAATACCAAAGGCATATACATCCGTTTTCTCTGTTAGGTATCCACGCATGGCATACTCTGGCGCAAGATATCCACTTGTGTTTGTACAAACAAGTTTTTGTAAACAAATTAATTCCATAATATATACATTAGTGTTGCAAAAAAAAAAAAAAATTAAGGGTTTGTGAATGCGTACATGGTTCCTGCCACTCGGGTACTCATGTGAGTTTCATTGTCATCGTATAGCTTTGCAAGCCCAAAATCAGAGACTTTTGGGAGCAGGTTAGAGTCAAGCAAAATGTTGCTGGCCTTCACATCTCTGTGTATTATGCGAACACTCCCCTCTTCATGGAGGTAAGCTAGACCTCTGGCTACTCCCATGCATATTTCAAAACGGGTCATCCAATTAAGTTGTAAAGTCTTATCACCTCCTGCAGCATCCAAAATAATGAGTAATTTAGTTTGGCAGAGAAGCAAAGATAAATACGTCAAGTTTCTGTTCATTACCAAATAGTGCATGATCGAGACTTCCATTTTGGAGATACTCATAAACCAGCAAACGTTTTTCTCTCTCATAGCAGCAACCATAAAGTTTTACTAGGTTTCGATGCATAACTGCAGAAATTGCTACGATTTCTGCAACAAATTGTGCCTTCCCGTGTCTGGATCCAACCGACAATACTTTCACAGCTATCTCTCTTCCATCATTCAGGTTCCCCTGTTGGATGTATTAATTTTATCCATTTTAGTTGTTTGGGGGATATGAAGAGCTTGTCTTACGTACCGGAGACGGTTTGGACGTCCCCAAAACGTTCAAGCCAAAATAATTTTTTTTTCTGTTTTTTTCTATCACTTAACTTCTTTGAGTTGTTTTTAGTTGAAAATATTTATAATTAAATTCATTATTTCCAAAATATTTAGTTTTGGTGTTCCAGTTCTCATCTGAATTTTTCCCATAACCGTTTTAGTGCTACTTAGTTCAGGGCTTACCTTATAAACAGTCCCAAATCCTCCCTCTCCAAGCTTGTTGGAGGGACTGAAATTTCCAGTGGCATTTTTAAGTTCAGAGTATGAAAAAGTGTAAGGCTTTACGTCCATATTAAGCAGCTCTGCAACAACAAAAATATGAACCAGTTTTTTTTTTTTTTTTTTTGCTAAAAAATATGAACCAGTTTGGAAGATGATATCCAAGCTCAGAGACTTGTTTGTGTTGTTATTATTACCTTCATCATCTGTGTAACGCTTTCTGGTTTTTAGGATGATGAAGATAACCACGCCCGTAAAGATGCTTAAAAGTCCTAGCCCGACAACAACACCTACAATAGTACCCGTCCTATACTTTTTCTTTGATAGTGGCCTGTTGCCCACAGTTGGTTTAAAATCTGAACAACAATATGTAACACTTAAGTTTCAAAAAAAAAAACTATATGTAACACTTAGGCACCCATGAGGAGATAGGAAAAAAAAAAGAATTCACCAGTTGTGTACCTGGTTTTGCAGTTATGGCCGATATTAGTGGCCCATAACTACCTAGAACAGGAATATTAATTGTTCCTTTGCCAGCCCAGAAAAGATGAATTTCAAGATAATTTTCTGATACATTTGCTTTATATGCTTGAACAGTACTGTCACCATCTGTTCTACGTATATTAAAATCTCTTTCAACAAGGCGTCCCTGGAAAACGGAGTTAGGTCTCAGATTTCAGCTAGAAGATTATTACATAAAGAATGTAACTTGTAAACCGATAGGACAGACCTGAACATAAATGTTGAAATATCGTGTTCCCAAACCTCTCCAAGAGTTAGAACCAAGAATAACTATTTCATCAAACTGAAGTATTACGGTGTAGCCTCCATTTTCTAGTCCCAACCCATAATACCTTAGGGAAGACGAAGAATGTCTTGCTGACTGAAAAAGCTCTGAGTCCAAACTGTTGACAACCCATATATAATTGATACTCCTGGCATAAAGTCCTACGCTACTTACTGCCCATCTCTGAACATCACTCACGAAAGATAAAGCTGACCCAAGATCCTCGTTCTCCCTTTCAAATATTTCTCCGGTAACAGGCCGTATTTGTGGCCCTCCGCAGTTGATCAAAAAGTCAGAATCTAGATACCAGTCAAGAGAAAAAAACCTTAAGAAAATATAAGAACAGTTGAGAACAATGGTTATGATAATATCTCTTTTTAAAAGCTTACAGATTCCTTTGCCTCGATTGCAGGGGAAGTTCTTCTGCAGGCACTTCAGTCCTGGTAAAACTCTTTTAACAAGATGAAAACAGATTTTCAAAAAGAAAAAAAAATGAAACTGGAATTTCAGGAATCAACAAAAACACATTTAATATAGTCACCTCTTGTCAAGACCTTCCAAGCTGAAATTGTTAGCAACAAGGTTGCTGCAAAATAACATATGATTTGCTATGATTTTAATAAATATTTCCTATGAGAAAATTATGAGATAATAAAACACCATGAATATACACTCGTAGAGATATAACGGTGTTTCTATAATCAAATATTTCTGAAGAATTGAACAGATTTAGTTTTAGTTAGCTTGTAGAGAAATTGTTGTGTCTTTATGTAAAATATTCAAGAATCCTATATGAACATATGATTTATATTTTTATATTTTTATTTAACTCTACTAAAACACTTTAAATCATTTAACAAAAAAAAACACTTTAAATCACAACTAATCGAAAACCCACCAGTTATATAATATTTTATTAACAATGGATTTAATGTACATTTTAGAAAATTTCAATAGCAATTACATAAATTTTCCTTTTGTAATTTATGTTTGAATAATATAAAATTTGTTGGGGTGAATGATGAAATATTTATCTACAAAACGCTTCAGTTTTTAAATTGAATAAAATTCTTAGAGAGTTTATTCAATTTCAAAATTTAGAGTGACTTGTATAAAATGACAAAATCATCTGTTATGCAACTATGAATTTTAAGAAACTTTAAAAAATTTAGTGTTATTGGTTTTTTTATTTTTAAATTTATTGTAAAATTTACTATTAATGAATATATTTTAAATTGTGGAATAGGAGATTTTCTGTATTTTGAAGATGTTTTGGTGGTGTCTTTGTTGAATATTTTTTTTCTTTGTTGAATATTTAAAAAATCAAAATCTCATGGTCCTAGTTGAAATTATATAATGTTTTAACTAAAACCATAACAATTTTTCTAATTCATACAAACCATCTATTACCAAATCATTACAAATTTCGTCTCAGTATTTTGTTTACTTACATTTTCAAGTTTGGTAAGCTGACCCATGAAGGAAGACTACCAGATAAATCATTGTACGAAACATCTCTGAAAGAATAAGAGAAGAAATGATTAGGATCGACCGAATATGTTACATATTCTTCTTGACAAAAAAAAATGTTAGATATTCCAAAACAGTTTCGTGATTGTGTAGTACAAAACTTTTGTTTATATCAGGACTTTGTGGCTTTCAAAGAGGATCAATAAAAAAGGATTCTTTACCCACATATTGCTCAAAGCCTGGCTCTTTTCAATGGGCAAAGAACCATTCAACGTGTTGTTTCCAAGAAACCTAGTATGAAGACAACAAAGTTTTAGCTCAGTTATCACTGGTAGATGCGAACACGGAACATAAATACCAAAAAGAAGTAGAAAACTTACAAGTTCCTGAGTTGATTTAAGTAGAAAAGTGAAGCCGGAATTGGTCCATGTAGTTTGTTGAAACTTAAATCACTAGAAAACAGACACGAATTAAGCGGTAACACATTCAGTCCAGTTTTAAAATTGTAGGACCGTAAGATCACTTGGTATTCTCACGCTGACTTTCGCCGAATACTCTGAAACACGTTTTACAGAAAAGACTCCGAAACACGAGGACGTATGTTGTACTTACACTTGTAGAAGACTTGAGTATTCCCCGATATTAGATGGTATTGTCCCAGTGAGATTGCTGTTCCTAAGTACTCTGCGACACATATCATCAATGTTAAATGCACGTACGAGGAGAGGAAAATATTTCATGAACTGGAGTAGGATTTTTGCCTTACAATATACTTAGAGATTTCATGTCTTTGATGAATTCAAGAGATATACTTCCATTAGATATATCACCAACACTCCTACATTTAGGATATATGATTATGTGGATAGCGTTAAAACTTAAGCTACTTAAACTATAAAACTTAAGCCAAAAGCAACACTGACTGAATAAAGTTGGTCAATTTTACTGAATCAAATGTTCATAACAATTGATATTTAGACAAATGTCATATATATTTTAGTTTCTACAAAGTTAGTTGCCACATGTCAAAAAATTATTACAAACTAATAAAATAAAATTTTACTTTATGTGTGTATTCATTGTGTTTATATACTTATATGCAAAGTAAAAAATATTTATAATTTCTTAACATATATATTTACCATTTTTAATAATTGAAATAAAGTAATTCAGTATGATTTCACATCTATTCATAACTTTTCTTGTAATGTTGAAAGCAAAGTCAATCAATACTATTTTCAGTGTGATACATGACCAATATGAAGAACAAACTTATACAGTTGGGTAAACATAGGAGACTATATGAATAAAATTCTTAAATATTTACCTCGAGTTTGTAAATCTCATTGACTCCTAAGTAAAATAATTTGAACTAACTAGGTTTTAGCTTTAATATATTCTATTATTTAATTATACAACATTTTACCTTCCAAAACCTTTTTCTTGTATTAAAATTATATGCATTTATAGTTTAAGGTTGTATAGTTTCAACTACACGTATATTAAAAGAAACTCAAATATATATATATATATATATATATATATATATATATGTATAATCAATTCATTATACTTTTTGACATGTATCAGCTGATCAAACAACAGAAACAAACATGTGATTTCTAACTCAGAAAATTGTAGGTATGACATGTGACTCAGCAAATACTATACATATGACATTTCACAAAGCATAATGACCAACATTATTTCAGTTTTGGCTTAAATTTGCTAATTCAAAATTTTATTTAGAACAAACTTTAGTTATGGTTTAAATCAGCACAATATCAAAGTTACACTATAAATTGTACTATTAAATTGTTCAAGTTTAAATAATCCATTTTCCTCAAAGAGAAAGGAAAAAAAAAAAAAGAGAGAAAGTAAACAAGAATGAATGATTGTGGCACCAATGCAACAACATACAGTTCTCTCAAAGAAGTTAAGTTGGAAAATGACGACGGTATCGGACCACTCAAACTAGTTCCTCGAATTGCCTGCAGTAAAACATGGTAGCAATCCCTGAATACCAAAGTCTAAATGGCAAGAAGAATTTTCCACTAAGAGTAAAAATTAAGATAAAATCTAAACTATAAAACAAGAGTACTGTCACAATTAAAAAAAATTTAAATATACATATATATATATATATATATATATATATATATATATATGAGTCTGTAAAAATGAAATAATTCTTACAAGATAGTAAGTTTGGTCCATTTGCCTATAAATTCCGGTACCTGACCAGTAAGGTCCACATCGTTAAGAAAACTGGTACATACATCAAGGAAAAAATTACCCCACAGCAAAACAAACGACAAACAATGTAAAGTAATATATATATATATATATATATATGTAAAATCCAACGCTAAACTTAACTACACGCGCATTCAATACAAGAAAATCTTACAAGTCTTCCAGCAATACAAGATTAGCAAATGATAATGGTATTTCCCCTCTAAATCCAGTATTTCCTATGTACCTGTAATAAAATGTAAGATTTCCATTCAACACTAGATGATTGTGAAAGGTTAATCATATTTGAAATAAAAACACTGCAGAAACGAATTCATAAAAGTACTTTGTACGGTCTCACATTTTCACTAGTCTTGTACAATTCCCAATCTCAGCTGGTATAGAACCGGAAAAGTCATTAACATCAATACCACTGCATACAGAATATGTAACACTATAAGACTAAGGAAGCATCAAAATCTCACATCTGTGATATTTTTTTGAAGCTTACAGCGATTTCAATTTTGTAAGCAAACCAATTTCCTTGGGAAGGGGGCCAGACAACGCATTAACCCCAAAGGTCCTACGGTAATTGAGAAACAGTTGTGCGTGAGAAAAAAAAGAATTAAGAAGAAGAAGAGGTATCATTCAATCAACAGCCTCACATCCATTCCATTCGAGTCAAATTTCCAATTGCTGGAGAAAGGGAGCCTGTAAGATAATTTCGGCCCAGGTTTCTGATAAAAAGAAGACATGTTATTTTGAGGTACAATTATGAATGCATTTACAGGCTGTTTTATGATCATAAGAAAAAGAAAAAGAAAAAGGTAAAGGCGATACAGATTGGTGAGGTACGTCAAACTCCAAAGCTGTGGAGGTATAGGTCCTACAACATCTATCGCATAAACTTTTCTGTGGAAGTAAATCAACAGCATGACACCCTCAGTGAGTCAGTGACTAAATGCACATATACAAAAGAAAATTAAGAAATGAGAGCTGAAACTGTACAGAGCGGTGATGTGGCAGATTGTGGAGTTGACAAAATTGCACTTGCATTTGATAAGAGGGTTGTAGTCTTCGTCGTCGATCTTGATGCTGTCGTCTATGGCAACGCCGGAGCAAAGGTCGCCGCTCGTGTTCCATTCCTTCTGCGCCGGGATCTTCCAAGCCGCGAAGATGGAGTTCAAAGTTTCCGCTGTTGTTACTCCCACAACAACCGTCAGTTTATTTAAACCAAAATAGCTTGTTATTAATTATTCCGAAGTGATCAGAGACAGAGCAGACCTTCGCCGGGATGAGTAGTGGCTCCCATTTGGTTTTGAGCTCGAACCAGGTGAACCGAACCGGGGATACAAATGAGGAACCAGACGGTGAAGAGCAGACACGTGGGCATTATCGTCGTCTACGGAGGTTTTACTCTCTTTTTGTTATATTTTGGTTCACAACAACGGTCGATCTTATTACTACACTAAAAATCTTAAGCTTTGGGTATGTATCGTTCTCCTTAAATATTGTCTTATTTTACATTATCTATATTGACTTATATCATGGACTTGTTTATGTACCACCCAAAACATAATAAGTGAGCCAAGAGCTTTAGGACACGAAAATTTAATGTAGTGGACCAGTTGTCGTACCAGTTACGTTAATCACCTTTAAAATATCTTTTCATTTATTATCTATAAAATAATTTTACAGATAAGTAGATAACTGCTTGAAAATTCAAAACAAAGATACAAATTATGAAACTAGCTAAAACAATAACTGTTAGCGACATCATGTAGCAACATGGCATGAGAAATCACCTTACACTTTCTCGTTTTGTTTGTACATTATTTGGTTACATATATACTACAGTTGGCATCCCACTTGGGTTAGATTTACTTACGGGAGATGATAGATATTCTCTAAGTAAAACAGTAGCTGCCTAAGAAGTTTCAAAAAAAAACAGTAGCTGCCTAAGATAAATGAGAGCCACAAATGATCTAACGCATGGACGGTGGAATTAAATACTTAATGAACGGAAGATTTGTCTCCAATACTTATACATTATGATGTATTTCCTGTTTTATACAAGAGCATGTACATGTTATCTGTTAGAGCAAAATAAAGGAGGTTTATTTGTATACTAAAGAAACACGAATAGTGTTTTATTGATCTCAAGAGTTACGAGTACAACGTAGTGGTGTATAAACTATAGTTTTAGTCATTTATAAGCCAGATACTCCTGCCTCCAAATCTGTTGCTTTTAAGCCATGGCACCCAGAGAGACTCCGAAGTAGAGAAAAATAACCAGACCCGCTTTAACCTGAAAACCATCTCAAAATTCCTCAAGTTTCCTAATACCCAGACCACTTTCAGCTTTAGGTTTACAGATATCTCTCCGAGATTTTCAGCGTCAGTTAGAAGCACGCTTGAGTTGAGACAGCAGCTCCAGATTTATTTTCATTGTTGCGTTGGAGATGGGAAAACAGCTTTGTTCTGGTTTGATTATTGGACCGACCTCGGTCCTCTATATCTTCTTTTCGGGAGATCAGGTCCTGCATCCCTCAGAATTCCTCTCAATGCTATTGTCTCGGAAGCAGTTCGTGATGGTCACTGGAGCCTACCACCTGCCCGGTCGGATTATACAGAGACTTTACAAGTTATTCTGTCTACAATGACTGTTCCCTCTGATACTAATGGCAGTGATGCCTACTTGTGGAAAGACCACTCTGGTGGTTTTGGTCCCTCATTCTCCTCGAGTTTTAATTGGGAGAGACTTCGAAATCCTAGTCCTCGGGTTCCTTGGTATCCGGTGATTTGGTTCAAAGAGGAGATACCTCGCTGTTCCTTTATTACTTGGATTATCTTTCTCAACCGACTACAAACTCGAGATAGATTGATTTCGAGGATTAACTCTTCCATCAGGTTGTGTTTTATGCTCTGGTGCTAATGAATCTCATTCCCACCTTTTCTTTGAATGTTCTTTTGCTGCTGCCGTTTGGAACCGTTTTTGTGGCAGGTACTTGGCATCTCCCCCTTCCTCTGTTGCAGCAGTGGTGGACAGTTTCCTGCAGCTTCAGGGTCCTCATGCTCCTCGTGCTATGGCAGTCTTGAAGCTATTGAATCAAGTCATCATCTACTGCCTTTGTCGTAAAAGGAATGCTCGCATCTTCAGAGACGTATCGATGACTCCGGAGGCTTTCTCTAAGGTGGTGGATCGGTGTATGCGGGATAGGTTGCTGTCTCTTCCGTCGGTGACTGCTTCCTCCCCTTCCCTTCTTGAGTTGTTCTTTTGCTTTGTTTCCTCTTACAGTTAATGCTACCATCTCTAGCTATTATCTCTCTTTGATTTCTCTCCTTTGCTCCTCTTTGTAATAAGTTGTGTTTTTCACAATACTGTTAAACTCAGAAAATGGTTATAAATCTTAACATTTAGACCAAAAAAAAACTATAGTTTTAGCAGTCTCTTGATATGCTTAAATTATTTATTTAAACTATTCTGCAATTTCAAAGGTGCAATATAATAGCTAGGAATCAAATTCACATAAAAAATAGGATTACACAATAAACAATTTTTAGAATTAAGCTAAATAATAAGGATTAAAATGAAGAAATGATAGTAAAAAAAGATATTTGTATACTTTAGAGATGGGAGGCGCTAGATTTAGTGCAAGTAAATCCGAAGTACAACCCAGAAAGATTGTTAGGAATTTAACTAAGAACCTGTAACTCAAATCTATACTATTATTTATGAAGTGATTTGGCTGGTGTGTTATGTTCTCCATAATTTTAGGTAATTATGCTTATTTATCATATTTTTATTAGGTCTTAGTAAAAATATTGATTCATTATTTTTTAAGTTAAGTCGCTAATTTATTAATTTAAAAATACCCTTAGTGAATCTTATATATGATTAAAAACGAAATTTATTTTAATAATATTAAATTTATATGTTATATTAAAATTTAGTTAGTTTTTTTATTTGTAATATTTAGGTTTTAGAATTATAGCTAGGTTATTGATTTATTATTAGTTTCTAACTGATTCACTAATTTATTAATTTAAAAATACCCTTAGTGAATTTTATATTTAACTAAAAACGAATTTTATTTTAATAATATAAATTTATATGGTATATTAAATATTAAATAATTGAGAATAAAATAATATATATAAAATTATCAAAAATTAAAAAATAAGATAATTCTCATATATATTGTGTTGATATCTAAAAACAATATTTTTACTATAAAAGTTGAAAACAACTAAGACACGAAAAATAATTTATAATTAAATATTAGCAAGAAAAAACAATTATATAAAGATATTTTCTAAACTATTTCTAAGATATGAGTGTTTTAAAAACTTTAGCGCAATAATAAGTATATATATTTTGATAAAATTATTTGACATATATAAATACTTTGATGTTTGATTTAACTATTTGGAAACATAAATAATAACTTATTGTGCTGGTTTTAGATTAATAGGACATAAACTAATAAGTACTCATAAGAAGATCATTCCCGCATGTGCGGACAAAACACCTAGGTATTGTCATTGTTAATTGCTGATTTTTAATATTTTCAATAATCTTAGGTAATTTTCTTATTTATTTATTTTTAATAATTTTAGTTTTGCTTATTTGTCACATTCTCCATAATTTAGGTTATTTATTTATTTGACATGTTCTTAATTTTAATTTGTGAATTTATTTATTTTTCATATTTTAAATAATTTTAGGTGTTAATTTTAGTTTTTCTTACTTTCTCCATAATTTTTTTTTTGTTTATTTATCATATTTTATTATTTGAGAATCTTATTTATCATTATTTTAGTCATTATTTAATACGTTATTAATTGGCTACGAGATATCTGGAAATGGGGTTCTAAATTCCAATCGATCATTCATATTTGGACGAACCGGGAATCCAATGCCTGCGCTGCGGAGTCATTATTTGTCATGTTTTTATCTATTGCAGATTTTATCAATATGTGTCCCTATATAAACTTCGTTAAAGAGGAAATTCATATAAAATGCAATTATTACTTTGATAAACAGGGATTTGATTTCATAAACTTCACTAATAATTGATACTTATGATTTATTTTGTAGATTTATAGTTTATATTATTTTAAAGTATTAATAAAAATTTATTAGGTTATTATGATGATGATACTTTTTATATGCGATATTTGGTAACAGAATTAAAAAAAAAAGATTTTACAAGTATCAAACCATTATCTATGTTGTGTTATAATAAAAAAGGTAAAGTCTATCTTCTGATTAATTTAATATTTAAAACTAATTAAATAACCTATATTGAAACTGAAAATTATGTTAAAATTTGAATTAGTTGGATAATTAATATGCACAAGAGTGCGGACCATCATCTAGTTTCTAGTATTTTTATTTAACTATCCGGAGTTTCAGGAAACGTCCACATCAGCGAAAAAAAATTATACAGGAAGATGTTATGTGGCGTTATTATTAGTCGGGCTAATTACCAAATTATTACCAAACAAACTATTACTCCAAATGTAAGAGTTTGTAAACATATACAATAGTCGGGCTAATTACCAAATTATTACCAAATAAACTATTACAGTAAATGTAATAGTCCACTTTAGCGAAAAAACTTATATTATTATACAATATACATTATAAGAAATAAGAAATAGAAATATTACATTAAATATCTATTATAATATTAGAATAAGTAAATATAAAATATATTAAAAATAATAATGAGTAAATATACAAATATAAGAAATAGAAATATTACTTTAAGCATCTATCATAATATTACAATTTGATATAAAATAAAAAATTAGAATAAGTAAGTATAAAATATTAAAATAAATAAATAATAATTAAATATACAATATAAGAAATAGAAAAATACATTAAATATATATCTGAAAATTGTACAGGTTTACATTTTTATTATTTCTAAATAATTTATATGTAATAATTTTGTAGTTAGCCCGACTAATAATAACGCCACGTGGCATCTTTCTGTATAGGTCTACAAACTATTACTCTATTATTAGTCGGGCTAATTACCAAATTATTAACCAAAAAAACTATTACTCTAAATGTAATAGTCTACTTTAGCGAAAAAAAACTTCTTCCGAAAGATGACACGTGGTATTTGTACTAAAAATGAAAAATAAATAAAAAAAGTAAATATACAATATAAGAAAAAATATATAATAAGTAAATATACAACAAGAAATCAAAATATTACATTAAACATTTGATATAAAAACAAAAAATAGAATAAATAAATATACAATATAAGAAAAAATAAACAATAAGTAAATATACAATATAAGAAATAGAAATATTTTATTAAACATTTATCATAACATTAGAATAAGTAAATATTAAATATAAGAAAAATAAATAATAAGTAAAAATACAATATAAGAAATATAAATATTACATTAACCATCAAACGTAATATTATAATTTATATAAAAGCAAAAAAATAGAATAATAAATATACAGTGTAAGAAAAAAAAAGTAAATATATAGTGTAAGAAATAGAAAAACTAAATTAAACATCTATTTAAAAATGTATAGAAAAATAATTAATAAGTAAATATATTATATAAAAATAAAAAATATTACATTAAACATATAGTATAATATTAGAAAAATAAATATAGAATATAAGAAAAATAAATAATAAGTAAATATACAATATAAGAAATAGAAAAACTACATTAAACATCTATCAAAAAAAATGTATAATAAAATAAATAATAAGTAAATATACAATATAAAAATATAAATATTACATTAAACATCTATCGTAATATTAAAATTTGATATAAAAGCAAAACAATTAGAATAAATATTATAAAATATAATAAAAATAAATAATAAGTGAATATACAATATAAGAAATGGATAAATTACATTAAAATCTATCTGAAAAATATATAGTTTTACATTTTTATCATTTCAATATTTTTACAAATAAATATACAATATAAAACAACAAGTATACAATATAAGAAATAGAAATATTACATTAAAAATATTTGATTTGTACCTACTTTGTAACCAAAACATAAGTGAAATTGGTTTGTTTTATTTTCAAATACCTAATTTTTACATTTTTGTAACTAAAACATAAATAAAATCAATTTAAAAATAAGAAAGGAACATCAATCATGATCATTCAAAACCAAACGAAAGGGAAACATATTTATTGATAAAAAGAAAACCAAATAAATGAAATCATAAAACGAAAAAACCACGACCTCATGATCAGAATCATTTTTAATGAAAACAAAAATCTAAATATTTCAAAATTCAACAGTCACTTTTAACCATCAACCTTCACGTAATAGAACCACCAATTTTTATGTAATAGATAAGTATTTTAGATGTTCAATATATTTTAATGTATTTTGAATAAATACGATGAATTGAGATCATGTTTGGTATAAGATCTTTCTGGGATTTTGAATGTTTCGAGTTCTATCGGATATCCGTTTAGATTCGGGTTCGGTTCAGATAATACCCATAATCTAAAATACCAAAAAGCAAGATCCATTCAGTATTTATGTCGGGTTCGGATCGGTTCTGATTCATTTTTATCAGATCAGATTCGTTTCGGATTTTCGGGTTCGGTTTATTTGCCCAGCCCTACATAATACTGTACATAAAAATCTGAAATAGTCTATTTCATAAATTATATATATTTTAAACAAGTTATCTGTTTTGATATAATACAATATTTGTAACATAATAATGTACAACAATCTTAAAATTTAATATTGTAACATAGTAAAATTCTCTGCTCACATTCATCCTGGGCCAAGTCGAACAGTCTTTGCTTAAACAGTTGACGATATATGTTCCAAACAGCTTATCTAGTATTATGCACATACCAATTATCTTATTTTTGATCCAAAATCATTTCTCATGGTCATATTAGCTTCTTTCAACCCTAATACATCCCTTCATAAGTCATAAATCTTGGTTTGTCTTAATAGGTTATTCCCATCCTTTTTCAACTGCATTGAACGTTCCAATAGACTATTCGAATGGACTACAACTTTGCGGTATAATTCGCTTTGACACATCTTTCATTCCTTGTCATCCTGACTTATGTTGAGGTTTACTTAAGGTCTCCCAAACAATATAAATCTATGCCAATATATTTGGATGCATTTTGACCATTCTCGTGTGCTTGGTCGCTTTAATGGACAAATCGAACAACTAGCATCCGCCACACATGATCTTTGACATCCTCTTTTTAATAGTTCATTAATTCAATTCGTTTTATTAATACTTAATTCCGTAAAAATTTCTGTCATCTTTAAAATATCATGAACTGTTCTTGTTGGTTGAGAGCCCCTTTTTATTTGATATCTCCGAGTTTTACGAACTGGATTCCCGGGTAGCAGAATGTCAATATAAAGAAGATAGTATGTATCCGCCACTAGCAAAATTCCTAATATAGAACTACTCTTAGCTTTCACAGTAGTGTGCTTGTGCTGGCTTTCCATCTTTAAGAGCTTTCCATCTTTAAGATTGTTCCGCTAAGGCTTTCCACCTTTCATAGGCTTTCCGCCTTCTTTTCGCTGGGATTAATCATGTTGACGGAAATTTCTTTCTTTCTCTTACACCTCTTACACACAAGCACCCATGCAATAGACAGTAGCAGTTCTCCTCTCCTATCCAGGCATAGAAAGAGTAAAGGATAAGAGGAGCTGTCTTGACCCTAAGGGCTAATGTGAAGTCGGAGTCAAGTTTTTAGGACTTTTCTAAGTCCCGCTTCTACGATAAAGTCTTTCTGGTTTTAATAAAGCGAGTGCCACTCTGAATCCACTCTAGAGGATCTGCGAATGCCTTCTGCTTATACTCAAATTTTCCAGGGACCACCTCATGGTATCAAAGTCGAAAGAGAACTTTTATTCTAGTGGTCACATATCAGTTCTTTGTACGGATCATTACAGTGATGATAACGTTAAAGAGATTCGAAGTTTGAATAAAAATGGAAGAACTTTTTGGTTTGATTGGTAAAAAGTTTTCCCGGCTATCAATTAGATGAACTGATATAATAACCTTTTCAGTATAATTCATATTCACCAACGGACAAACTCATTGCAAAGTGCTTTAACATTAATTAATCAAAGTGCTTATAACATTATTGAATCAAAGTGAAACATTATTAGTGATCCTCGAATAGTCACATACACAAAGGCCCATCACAGATAGTTAATACATTGTTATCTTCCCTCATTGATCTTGACTCCAAGCATTTGCTTCGAGTTGCCGTCTCTGGGCGCCACAAAACACGTGGAGTTGAACCCAGAAGAGCTATTGTCTTTTGATTGAAAGGCACTGAAAGAGGAGCTTGAGGTGTCATCAGATCTCCAGTCCGTTAGGTAACCTGGCTTAGAGGTTATATCACTGACCTCAACATCTCCTGAAAGCATAGCCACCACTCTTGACATGGGGGGTCTCAAGGAATAAGATGAGTGTGTGCATAGCAGAGAAATGCCTATCATGCGTGTCGCTTCTTCGATGTTGAATTCAGTCAGCTCATGATCAATTAATTCAACTTCACGTCTGTTTTCGTGTAGATTCCATGCCTGTATACACCACCACTGATATATTATATTAGATTTCAAATAATATAATATCTAATAAAACTTTTGTCTAACAAGCAAGGACGTACCCAATCAAGAAGATATTTTTTTTCATTTTCCAAGTTCACATCAAAGTTTTTCCTTCCACTCACCAGCTCAAGAACCACAATACCAAAGGCATATACATCCGTTTTCTCTGTTAGGTATCCACGCATGGCATACTCTGGCGCAAGATATCCACTTGTGTTTGTACAAACAAGTGTTTGTAAACAAATTAATTCGATAATATATACATTAGTGTTGCAAATAAAAAAAAATCAAGGGTTTGTGAATGCGTACATGGTTCCTGCCACTCGGGTACTCATGTGAGTTTCCTTGTCATCGTATAGCTTTGCAAGCCCAAAATCAGAGACTTTTGGGAGCAGGTTAGAGTCAAGCAAAATGTTGCTGGCCTTCACATCTCTGTGTATTATGCGAACACTCCCCTCTTCATGGAGGTAAGCTAGACCTCTGGCTACTCCCATGCATATTTCAAAACGGGTCATCCAATTAAGTTGTAAAGTTTTATCACCTCCTGCAGCATCCAAAATAATGAGTAATTTAGCTTGGCAGAAAAGCAAAGATAAATAAGTCAAGTTTCTTTTCATTACCAAATAGTGCATGATCGAGACTTCCATTTTGTAGATACTCATAAACCAGCAAACGATTGTTTCCTTCATAGCAGCAACCATAAAGTTTTACTAGGTTGCGATGCATAACTGCAGAAATTGCTAAGATTTCTGCAACAAATTGTCCCTTGCCGTGTCTGGATCCAACTGACAATACTTTCACAGCGATTTCTCTTCCATCATTCAGGTTCCCCTGTTGGATGTATTAATTTTATCCATTTTAGTTGTTTGGGGCCTATGAAGATTTTGTCATACGTACCATTTTAGAAATACTATAAAAATATACTTTAATTGTTTAGCTATATATAATATACTTTTATAGTATATAACTAACCATTTCAGAAATGATGATATAATATGTTAGCGCACATCTGAGTAAAATATGTCTAATTGAAATCACATATTATAGCAATTATATATTTATATAGCACTATAGGTATGAAAATATTAACAGTTAATTATATTATAAAAATCATATAGTTATATAATTATAATTTACCAATCATAAATTCATATTAATAATCAAAATCGAAGCAATGTTGTTGTATATTTCTGACACACCACAACTGAATACAACAAGTCTATTAGAATTTGGAAAGTTTTAAATTCTAGAAAAAATAAGAAACAATAGCTGACAAAAAAGTTAAAAAAAAAATAAAAAAAAAATATGAAATGTCGATAGTTTTAAATGAAAATAAATGGTGGAAATTATAAGAATGTATTGTAATTAGGATGAAACTAATTAATGTCGTTAACCATAGAAATAGGAGTGACATGTTTATAATATTTGGAAGTAAATTAAGGGAACTTCAAAAAGCTCTGTTATTGTAATTGCATTGATATCTATCTTAGCGAGATATGAATATACCAAATTTTAAATGATAATATTTATGCTTAGATAAAAAATAGGACTCTAAATTAATAGAGTTTAGAGGAATGCAGAAAGGGACCCAGGTGAGCTAGTAAGGTATGCAGAAAACGAATGTCAAGTTTGGCATAGTGCTAGAGAGAGTTTGACTACGTCTCAAGTTGTCCAAGAGCCTCAAGTCCTAAGCTTGGGTGAGATTTGCATGATAGATGGTTCATGGACCTCTACTGATCTGTATAGTGGGATTGGATGGGTATGGAAAGATAGTGCGGGGTCGACACAGCTATTGGAGATGCGGAACCTAAGGAGGAAGGAGTCAACTCTACACTCGGAACTGGAGGCTTTAAGATGGGCAATGGAAACAATGTTGCAACACTCAGATTGTCAGAGATTTGGCACGGACTGCAAAGACCTGATTGCAATGCTGACGGAACCGCAAGCTTGGCCTACTTTCGCAACTGAATTGGAGATGATTCATACGATCAAGTTATGCTACTCGGACTTCAAGATTTACTACGTGCCAAGAACTGAAAATATGTTAGCTGATTCTTTAGCTAGGAGTTCTCGTACTTTTCATAGATTTATATGCTACTTTGTTTGTTCTATTCCGGTCTGGTTATTCAGACCACCTCAAACTTGAGTAATAGAATAGTCTTTTGATATAAAAAAATAAAAATTAATAGAGTAGATTTCCAGGGTTTCTAAAATTTTTAATTCGTACTCATTTTCAAAATATTTAGTTTTGGTGTTCCAGTTCTCATCTCAATTTTTCCCGTTACCGTTTCAGTGCTACTTAGTTCAGGGCTTAACCTTATAAACAGTCCCAAATCCTCCCTCTCCAAGCTTGTTGGATGGATTGAAATCTCCAGTGGCATTTTTAAGTTCAGAGTACGAAAAAGTGTAAGGCTTTACGTCCATATTAAGCAGCTCTGCAACAACAAAAATATGAACCAGTTTGGAAGATGATATCCAAGCACAAAGACGTGTTTGTGTTGTTATTATTACCTTCATCTTCTGTGTAACGCTTTCTGCTTTTTCGGATGATGAAGATAACCACGCCCGCAAAGATGCCTAAAAGTCCTAGCCCAACAATAACACCTACAATAGTACCCGTCCTATACTTTTTCTTTGATAGTGGCCTGTTGGCTACAGTTGGTTTAAAATCTGAACAACAACAATATGTAACACTTAGGCACCCAAGAGGAGATAAGGAAAAAAAAAAAAGAATTCACCAGTTGTATACCTGGTTTTGCAGTTATGGCCGATATTAGTGGCCCATAAGTACCTAGAATAGGAATACTAATTGTTCCTTTGCCAGCCCAGAAAAGATGAATTTCAAGATAATTTTCTGATACATTTGCTTTATATATTCTCTGAACTGCTCGAACGGTACTGTCACCAGCTGTTCTACGTATACCAAAATCTCTTTCAACAAGGCGTCCCTGGAAAACGGAGTTAGGTCTCAGATTTCAGCTAGAAGATTATTACATAAAGAATAAACCAATAGGACAGACCTGGACATAAATGTTGAAATATCGTGTTCCCAAACCTTTCCAAGAGTTAGAACCAAGAATATCTATTTCAGCAAACTGAAGTGTTACGGTGTAGCCTCCATTTTCTAGTCCCAACCCATAATACCTTAGAGAAGACGAAGAATGTCTTGCTGACTGAAAAAGCTCTGAGTCCAAACTGTTGGCAACATATATATAATTGATAGTCCTGGCATGAAGTCCTACGCTACTAACTGCCCATCTCTGAACATCACTCACGAAAGATGAAGCTGATCCAAGATCCTCGTCCTCCCTTTCAAATATTTCTCCGGTAACAGACCGTATTTGTGGCCCTCCGCAGTTGATCAAAAAGTCAGAATCTAGATACCAGTCAAGAGAAAAAACCTTAAGAAAATATAAGAACACTTGAGAACAATGGTTATGATAATATCATCTTTTTAAAAGATTACAGATTCCTTTGCCTCGATTGCAGGGGAAGTTCTTCTGCAGGCACTTCAGTCCTTGTAGAACTCTTTTAACAAGATGAAAACAGATTTTCAAAAAGAAAAAAATATGAAACTGGAATTTCAGGCATCAACAAAAACATATTTAATATAATCACCTCTCGTGAAGACCTTCCAAGCTGAAATTGTTAGCAACAAGGTTGCTGCAAAATAACATATAATTTGTTACGATTTTAATAAATACTTCCTATAAGAAAATGAAGAGGACAATTTATGAGATTGTGAAACACCATGAATATACACTCGTAGGGATATACCGGTGTTTCTATAATCAAACATTTTCTGAAGAATTGAACAGATTTAATTTTAGTTAGTTTGTAGAGAATTTTGGCTGAGTTAGAGAAATTGTTATGTCTTTATGTAAAATATTCAAGAATCCTATGTGACCATATGATTTATATTTTTTATATTTTTATTTAAGAAACTCTACTAAAACACTTTAAATCAAAACTGATCTCCTAAAATCCACAGTTATAATATTTTATTTAAAATGGGTTTAATGTACAATTTTTTTAAAGTTCAGTAGCAATTACATCAATTTTCTTTTTGTAATTTTTGTTTTAATAATATAGAATCTGTCGGTGAATAATGAAATATTTATCTACAAAACACTTCAGTTTTTAAATTGAATAAAATTGTTTGAGAGTTTATTCAATTTTATGACAAAAATCATCTGTTATGCAACTATGAATTTTAAGAAACTTTAAAAATTTAGTGTTATTGATTTTTTATTTTTAAATTTATTCTAAAATCTACTATTAATGAATACATTTTAAATTGTGGCATAGAAGATTTGCTGTATTTTGAAGATGTTTTGGTGGTGTCTTTGTTGAAAATTTTAAAATCAAAATCTCATGGTCCTAGATGAAATTCTATAATGTTTTAATTAAAACCATAACAATTTTTCTAATTCATACAAACGATCTATTTTCTTAAAAAACCAAATCATTACAAATTTCGTCTCAGTGTTTTGTTTACTTACATTTTCAAGTTTGGTAAGCTGACCCATAAAGGAAGACTACCAGATAAATCATTGTACGAAACATCTCTGAAAGAATAAGAGAAGAAATGATTAGGATCTACAGAATATGTTAGATATTCCAAATTAAACAGTTTTCTCATTGTCTAATAGAAAACTTTTGTCTATATCGGGACTTTGTGGCTTTCAAAGATGATCAATTGAAAAGGACTCTGTAACCCACATATTGCTCAAAGTCTGGCTCTTTTGAATGGGCAAAGAACCATTCAACGTGTTGTTTCCAAGAAACCTAGTATGAAGACAACAAAGCTTTCACCTCAGTTATCACTGGTAGATACGAACATAAATACCAGAAGATGTAGAAAACTTACAAGTGCGTGAGTTGATTTAAGGAGAAAAGCGAAGCCGGAACTGGTCCATGTAGTTTGTTGAAACTTAAATCACTAGAAAACAGACACGAATTAGGCGGTAACACGTTAAGTCCAGTGACTGGGAAAATTAGAAATAATACTATCAGCAGCGTTAAAATTGTAGGACCGCAAGATCACGTGGTATTCTCACGCTGATTTTCACTCGATAGACTCTGAAACACGTTTTACAGAAAAGACCCTGAAACACCTGGACGTATGTTGTACTTACACTTGTTGAAGACTTGAGTATTCCCCGATATTAGAGGGTATTGTCCCAGTGAGATTGATGTTCCTCAATAGTCTACGACACATATCATCAATGTTAAATGCACGTACGAGGAGAGGGAAATAGTTCATGAACTGGAGTAGGATTGTTGCCTTACAATCTACTTAGAGATTTCATATCTTTGATGAATTCAAGAGATATACTTCCATTAGATATATCACCAAGACTCCTACGTACATTTAGGATATATGATTATGTGGGTAGCGTTAAAACTTAAGCTACTCTATAAAACTTAAGCCAAAAGCAACACTGACGGAAATAATGTTGGTAAATTTTACTGAATCAAATGTCATAATAATTGATATCTAGACAAATGTCATATATATTCTAGTTTCTACAAAGTTAGTTGCCACATGTCAAAAAATTACTACAAACTAATAAAATCATATTTTACTTTATGTGTGTATTCATTTTGTTTATATATTTATATGAGTAAATAATATTTATATTTTTTTAAAAAAATATTTATTTACCATTTTTAATAATTAAAAATAAAATAATTTAATATGATTTCACATCTATTCATAACTTCTCTTGTAATGTTTAAAGCAAAGTCAGTCAATACTATTTTCAATATGTTAACATATGACGAATATGAAGAGCAAAACTTATACAGTTGGATAAACATAGGAGACTATATGAATAAAATAATTAAATATTTACCTCGAGTTTGTAAATCTCATTGACTCTCAAGTAAAATAATTTTAACTAACTAGGTTTAGCAAATTTTAACATATTTTATTATTTAATTATACAACATTTTACCTTCCAAATTTTTTTTCTTGTATTAAAATTATATGTATGTATATTAAAAGAAACTCAAGTATACATAGATATAGATATAGATATTTAATTAATCAATTCATTATACTTTTTTGACGTGTATCAGCTGATCAAACAACAGAAACAAAACATGTGATTTCTAACTCAGCAAATTGTAGGTATGAAATGTGACTCAGCAAATACTATACATATTACATTTCACAAAGCATAGTGACCAACATTATTTCAATTTTGGTTTAAATTTGCTAATTCAGAATTTTATTTAGAACAAACTTTAGTTATGGTTGAAATCAGCACAGTATCAAAGTTATAGTATAAATTGTACTATTAAATTGTTCTAGTTAAAATAATCCATTTTCCTCAAAGGGGTAGGAAAAAAAGAGAGAAAGTAAACAAGAATGAATGATTGTGGCATCAGTGCAACGACATACAGTACTCCCAAAGAAGTTAAGTTGGAAAATGACGACGGTATTGGACCACTCAAACTAGTTCCTTGAATTCTCCTGCAGTAAAACATGGTAGCATTCCCTGAATCCCAAAGTCCAAATGGCAAGAAGAATTTTCCACTAATAGTTACGATAAAATATATAAAAACAAGAGCAATGTCACAATTAAAAATAAATAAATAAATAAATAAACACATGTATATATATATATATATGTATATAAGTATGTAAAAAATGAAAATCATTCTTACAAGATAGTAAGTTTGGTCCATTTGCCTATAAATTCAGGCACCTGACCAGAAACGTCTATATCGTTAAGCAAACTGGTACATACATCAAGGAAAAAATTACTCCACAGCAAAATGAACAAACAATGTAAAATCCTACGATAAACTTAACTACAAGAAAAATCTTACAAGTCTTCCAGCAATACAAGATTAGCAAATGATAAAGGTATTTGCCCTCCAAGTCCAGTGTTTCCTATGTACCTGCAACAAAATGTAAGAAATCCATACAACACTAGATAATTGTGAAAGGTTAATAATTAAGTTTTCATATTTGAACTAAAACACTGCTGAAATGAATTCATAAAAGTACTTTGTACATTCTCACATTTTTACTAGTTTTGTACAGTTCCCAATCTCAGCTGGTATAGAACCGGAGAAGTAATTTACACCTATACCACTGCATGCAGAATATGTACTATAAGAATAAGGAAGCATCAAAATCTCACATCTGTGATATTTTTTTAGAAGCTTACAGCGATTTCAAGTTTGTAAGCAAACCAATTTCCTTGGGAAGGGGGCCATTCAACGCATTGATCCCAAAGGTCCTACAGTAGTTGAGAAACAGTTGTGCGTGAGAGAAAAGAAGAGGGATTACGAATAGTAAGAAGAAGAAGAAGAAGAAGGTATCATTTAATCAACATTCTTACAGCCATTCCATTCGAGTCAAATTTCCAATTGCAGGAGAAAGGGAGCCAGTAAGATAATTTCGGCCCAGGTTTCTGATAAAAAAAATTTTGAGGTACAATTATGTATTCATTTACAGGCTCTTTTTTTTTTATGATCACAAGAAAAAGGAAAAAAAAGGAAAAGGTAAAGGCGATACAGATTGGTGAGGTATGTCAAACTCCAAAGCTGTGGAGGTATAGGTCCTACAACATCTATCTCATAAACTTTTCTGTGGAAGTAAATCAACAGCATGACACACTCAGTGACTAAATGCACATATACAAAAGGAAATAAGAAATGAGCGCTGGAAACTGTACAGAGCGGTGATGCGGCAGATTGTGGAGTTGACAAAATTGCAGTTGCATTTGATAAGAGGGTTGTAGTTTTTGTCGTCGATGGTGATACTGTCGTCTATGGCAACGCCGGAGCAAAGGTCGCCGCTCGTGTTCCATTCCTTCTGCGCCGGGATCTTCCAAGCCGCGAAGATGGAGTTCAAAGTTTCCGCTGTTGTTTCTCCCACAACCACCCTCAGTTTATTTAAACCAAAATAGTTTGTTATTAATTATTCCGAAGTTATCAGAGACAGAGCAGACCTTCGTCGGGATGAGTAGTGGCTCCCATTGGGTTTTGAGCTTGAACCAGGTGAACCGAACCGGGGATACAAATGAGGAACCAGACGGCGAAGAGCAGACACGTGGGCATTATCGTCATCGACGGAGGTTTTACTCTCTTTTTGTTATATTTTGGTTCACAACAACGGTCGATCTTACTACACTAAACAGCTTAAGCTTTGGGTGTGTATCGTTCTCCTTAAATATTGTCTTAATTTTCTTATTTTACATTATCTATATTGACTCATATCATTGTATATGTACCACCCAAACCATAATAAGTAAACCCAGAGCTTAAGGACACCAAAATTTAATGTAGTGGACCAGTCGTACCAGTTACGTTACCTTTAAAATATCTTTTATATATTATTATCTATATATAAAATAATTTTAGAGATAACTACTTGAAAATTCAAAACAAAGATACAAATTATGAAACTAGCTAAGATCATCTCCAATTGCTCTCTATTTTTTCCACTATAATTTACACTATAATAGTGTAACTCTATTATAGAATAACTTTTGCTTCAATGATATACTCTATAATAGAGTTACTCTATTATAGAGTGAAATATAGAGGAAATTTATTTTTTCATTCTATATTTAGAGTAGAAAAATGATATTCCTTTATATCCCACTCTATAATAGAGTAATTCTATTATAGAGTATACCATTAGAGCAAAAATTACTCTATAATAGAGTTACACTATTATAATGTAAATTATAGGAAAAAAATAGAGAACCATTGGAGATGCTCTAAAAAATAATTGTTAGCGACATTATGTAGCAACATGGCATGAGAAATTACCTGTCACTTTCTCGTTTTGTTTGTACATTATTTGGTTACATATTACAGTTGACATCCCACTTGGATTAGATTTACTTACGAGAGATAGTAGATATTCTCAGTGGCGGAGGCAGAAAATATAATTGTTGGGGGCATAGATAAAAGTATGAAGGCAAAAAGAAAATTATGAGTGGGGGCATTATATAGATTAGGCTTTAAGTTACATTAATTTGTAAATCTTGTTGGGTTCACTGCCCCCATGTTGTTGAGTGTGGCTCCGCCACTGGATATTCTCTAAGTAAAACAGTAGCTGCCTAAGATACCCAGGCCACTTTCAGCTTTAACCTGAAAACCATCTCAAATTCCTCAAGTTTCCTAATATCCAGGCCACTTTCAGCTTTAGGTTTACAGATATCTCTCCGAAATTCTCAGCGTCAGTTAGAGGCATGCTTGAGTTGAGACAGCAGCTCGAGATTTATCTCCATTGTTGCGTTGGAAATGGGAAAACGGCTTTGTTCTGGTTTGATTATATTGGACCGACCTCGGTCCTCTTTATCTTTTTTCGGGAGCTCAGGTCCTGCATCCCTCAGAATTCCTCTCAATGCTACTGTCTCGGAAGCAGTTCGTGATGGTCACTGGAGCCTACCACCTGCCCGGTCGGATTATGCAGACACTTTACAAGTTATTCTGTCTGCAATGGCTGTTCCCTCTGATTCTAATGGCAGTGATGCTTACTTGTGGAGAGACTACTCTGGTGGTTTTGGTCCCTTGTTCTCCTCGAGTTTTACTTGGGAGAGACTTCGAAATCCTAGTCCTCGGGTTCCTTGGTCTCTGGTGGTTTGGTTCAAAGAGGAGATACCTCGCTGTTCCTTTATTACTTGGATTGTCTTTCTCAATCGACTACCAATTTGAGATAGATTGATTTCATGGGGATTAACTCTTCCATCAGGTTGTGTTTTATGCTCTGGTGCTAATGAATCTCATTCTCACCTTTTCTTTGAGTGTTCTTTTGCTGCTGCCGTTTGGAACCGTTTTTGTGGCAGGTACTTGGCATCTCCCCCTTCCTCTGTTGCAGCAGTGGTGGACAGTTTCCAGCAGCTTCAGGGTCCTCATGTTCCTCGTGCTATGGCAGTTTTGAAGCTATTGAATCAAGTCATCATCTACTGCCTTTTGCGTGAAAGGAATGCTCGCATCTTCAGAAACATATCGATGACTCCAGAGGCTTTCTTTAAGGTGGTGGATCGGTGTATGCGGGATAGGTTGCTGTCTCTTCCGTCGGTGACTGCTTCCTTCCCTTCCCTTCTTGAGTTGTTCTTTTACTTTGTTTCCCCTTACACTTAATGTTACCATCTCTAGCTATTATCTCTCTTTTATTTCTCTCTTTTGCTCCTCTTTGTAATAAGTTGTGTTTTTCACAACACTGTAAAACTCAGAAAATGGTTATAAATCTTAACATTTAGACAAAAAAAAACTATAGTTTTAGCAGTCTCGATATGCTTAAATTATTTATTTAAATTATTCTGCAATTTCAGAGGTGTAATATAATATCTAGGAATCAAATTCACATAAAAATTAGGATTACACAATAGACAAGTTTTAGAATAAAGCTAAATAATAAGGATTAAAATGAAGAAATGACAGTAAAAAAAGATATTTGTATACTTTAGAGATGGGAGTAAATCCGAACTACAACCCACAAAGATTGTTAGGAATTTAACTAAGAACCTTTTTTTTGTCAACAATTTAACTAAGAATCTGTAACTCAAATCTATACTATTATTTATGAAATGATTTGACTAATGTATTATGTTCTCCATGATTTTAGGTAATTTTGCTTATTTATCATATTTTTATTAGGTCTTAGTAAAAATATTGATTCATTATTTTTTTAAGCTAAGTCGCTAATTTATTAATTTAAAAAATATCCTTAGTGAATCTTATATATGATTAAAACGAATTTTATTTTAATAATATTAAACTTTTATGTTATATTAAAATTTAGTTAGTTTTTTTTATTTGTCATATTTAGGTTTTAGAATTTTAGCTAGGTTATTGATTTATTATTAGTTTCTAACTGATTCACTAATTTTAAAAATACCCTTAGTGAATTTTATATTTAATTACAAACGAATTTTATTTTAATAATATAAATTTATATGCTATATTAAATATTAAATAATTGAGAGTAAAATAATATATATAAAATTATCAAAAATTAAAAAATAAGATAATTCTTATATATATTGTGTTGATATCTAAAAACAATAATTTTACTATAAAAGTTAAAAACAATTAAGACACGAAAATAATTTATAATTAAATATTAGCAAGAAAAACAATTTTATTAAGATATTTTCTAAACCATCTCTAAGATATGAGTGTTTTAAAAACTTTAACACAATAATAAGTATATATATTTTGATAAAATATTTGACATATATAAATACTTTGATGTTTGATTTAACTATTTGAAAACATAAATAATAACTTATTGTGCTGGTTTTAGATTAATAAGACATAAACTAATAAGTACTCATAAGAAGATTATTTCTGCATGTGTGGACAAAACACCTAGGTATTGTCATTGTTTATTGCTTATTTTTAATATTTTCAATAATCTTAGGTAATTTATTTATTTATTTATTTTTAATAATTTTAGTTTTGCTTATTTTCCACATCCTCTCTAATTTAGGTTATTTATTTATTTGACATGTTCTTAATTTTAATTTGTAAATTTATTTATTTTTCATATTTTAAATAATTTTAGTTGTTAATTTAGTTTTTCTTACTTTATTCATGATTTTAGGTTTTTTTTTATTTATCATATTTTATTATTTTGAGAAACTTATTTGTCATATTACCTGATTTTAGTCGATTCATTATTTTTAATAAATAACTTTTCAAATTGTTAGTTTTAAACATTTTAGTGATTATTACTTTTGTTTATATTTTTTTTGTTAAATTGAAGTGTGTTTTTATTTATTGTAGATTTTATCAATATGTGTCACTATATAAACTTCGTTAAAGAGGAAATTCATATAAAATGCAATTATTACTTTGATGAACAGGGGTTTGATTTCATAAACTTCACTAATAATTGATACTTGTGATTTATTTTGTAGATTTATAGTTTATATTATTTTAAAGTATTAATAAAACTTTATTAAGTTATTATGATGATGATACTTTTTACATGTGATATTTGGTAACAGAATTAAAAAAACATTTACAAGTATCAAGCCATTATTTATATTGTGTTATAATAAAAAGGTAAAGTCTATCTTCTGATTAATTTAATATTTGAAACTAATTCAATAATCTATATTGAAATTGAAAATTATGTTAAATTTTGAATTAGTTGGATAATTAATCTGCACAAGTGTGTGGACCATCATCTAGTTTCTAGTATTTTTAATATATACTAATAAAATGAACTATCCGGAGTTCCATGGAACATCCACATCAACGGAAAAAAATTATACAGAAAGATATCATGTGGCTTTATTATTAGTCGGGCTAATTACCAAATTATTACCAAGCAAACTATTACTCCAAATTTAATAGTTTGTAAACCTATACAATAGTCGGGCTAATTACCAAATTATTACCAAACAAACTATTACTGTAAATGTAACTAGATCTTAACCCGCCCGACTGGGCGGGTGTTTATTTTAACTTGTAAAAATATTATCAACTTATATCAAATTGGAAATTATTAGATTTTATGTACTTAAAAATTATAAAGTATGGTATACGTTCTTTGCTATCATATGATTATTATTGTATTTAATGTACTTGTAAAACGAAAAATTACTAATTAATGTTAGTATATATATTTTTGTATTGTTTATTTGATATTATAACCATATAATTTTAAATTAATAATGACATATCTATCGTATTAGTGGACAACAAATCTTGTTTGAGAGAAATATATTTTTACATTTGTATTATATAAAAACTATATACCATAAATATAATAAACAACAAAAAATTAAAATGACCCAATAAATAATTTAGTTATCAAAATGGATCATAATAGCAAATTAAATAGTGTGGCCCAATTCTATAGTAATAATTTAAAAAAAAAACATAAAGCCAACCCAAGATAGATATTATCTTTGTATCCAAACAACATTTTAATTTTTTAACTCTGCTATCACAGTTGCCAAACAAATTGAAATAGTACTTCTACTTTAATAAGATAGATAGTCTACTTTAGTGAATAAACTTATAGTATTATACAATATACATTATAAGAAATAAGAAATAAAAATATTACACTAAATATCTATTATAATAGTAGAATAAGTAAATATAAAATATATAAAAATAATAATGAGTAAATATACAAATATAAGAAATAGAAATATTACTTTAAACATCTATCATAATATTACAATTTGATATAAAATCAAAAAATTAGAATAAATAATTATAAAATATTACAAAAATAAATAATAAGTAAATATAAAATATAAGAAATAGAAAAACACATTAAACATATATCTGAAAATTGTACAGGTTTACATTTTTATTATTTTAAATAATTTTATATGTAATAATTTTGTAATTAGCCCGACTAATAATAAAGTCATGTGGCATCTTTCTGTATAGGTCTACAAACTATTACTCTATTATTAGTGGGGCTAATTACCAAATTATTACCCAACAAACTATTACTCTAAATGTAATAGCCCACTTCAGCGAAAAAAACTTCTTCCGAAAGATGACACGTGGTATTAGTACTAAAAATGAAAAATAAATAAAAAGTAAATATAAAATATAAAAAAATATATAATAAGTAAATATACAATACTAGAAATCGAAATATTACATTAAACATTTGATATAAAAACAAAAAATAGAATAAATAAATATACAATATAAGAAAAAATAAACAATAAGTAAATATACAATATAAGAAATAGAAATATTTTATTAAACATTTATCATAACATTAGAATAAGTAAATATAAAATATAAGAAAAATAAATAATAAGTAAAAATAAAATATAATAAATATAAATATTTCATTAAACATCGAACGTAATATTATAATTTATATAAAAGAAAAAAAATTAGAATAAGTAAATATACAGTGTAAGAAAAAAATAAAAATAAAAGTAAATATATAGTGTAAGAAATATAAAAACTAAATTAAACATCTATTTAAAAATGTATAGAAAAATAATTACTAAGTAAGTATTTATATAAAAATAAAAATATTACATTAAATATCTATTATAATATTAGAAAAATAAATATAAAATATAAGAAAAATAAATAATAAGTAAATATACAATATAAAATAGAAAAAATGCATTAAACATCTATCTGAAAAATATATAGTTTTAGAATTTTATCATTTCAAACATTTTTACAAATAAATATACAATATAAAACAACAAGCATACAAATATAAGAAATATAAATATTGCATTAAAAATATCTGATTTGTACATATTTTGTAACCAAAACATAAGTAAAATTGGTTTGTTTTAGTTTCAAATACCTAATTTGTACATTTTTGTAACTAAAACATAAGTAAAATCAATTTAAAAATAAGAAAGGAACATCAATCATGATCATTCAAAATCAAACGAAAGAGAAACATATTTATTGATAAAAACCAAATAAATGAAATCATAAAACGAAAACCACGACCTCATGAAATCAAAAACATTTTTTTAATGAAAACAAAATCTAAATCTAAATATTTCGAAATTCAACAGCCACTTTTAACCATCAACCTTCATATAATATAACCACTAATTTTTATGTAATAGATAAATATTTTAGATGTTCAATATATTTTAATGTATTTTGAATATATATTATGAACTGAGATCATGTTTGGTATAAGATCTTTCTGGGATTTTGAATGTTTCGGATTCTATCGGATATCCGTTTAGATTTGAGTTCGGTTCGGATAATACATGTAACCCAAAATACCAAAAAACAAGATTCATTCGGTATTTATGTCGAATTTGGATCGGTTCTGATTCATTTTTATCAGATCGGATTCGTTTCGGATTTTCGGGTTCGGTTAATTTTCCCAGCCCTACATAATACTGTACATAAAAATCTCAAATAGTCTAATTCATAAATTATATATATTTTAAACAAATTATCTGTTTTGATATAATAAAATATTTGTAACATAATAATGTATAACAATCTTAAAATTTAATATTGTAACATAGTAAAATTCTACTTTAGCAAAAACATAGTAAAATTCTCTGCTCACATTCATCCTGAGGCAAGTCGAACAGTCTTTGCTTAAACAGTTGACGATATATGTTCCAAACAGCTTATCTAGTATCTTTTATTTTTTATATATGAAATACAGTTTTCTCACTCCTGAGGCCCTCCACATCAGATGCCAATCGAGCTCTACAGGCATGACACGTGTCTTGATGAAATGAAATGCAGTGTTGTGGTCTCCGTCTTACATCGTCTCATCTCAATTGGGCTTCATCTCACGCTCTGGTTTTGCAGCCCATCTACGAGAGAGAACCCCTAATCGGTTGTGAAGGAACTCTCATTCGTGATTATCGTTCTCCTTCGATCGGCGGAAGGGGGATTCAGTTTCTATAACGGTGTTCGTGGTGATTAATCATCTTTAATCCTCTTAAATCATGAGGCCACTATGAAGTTTTGATTGAAGGAGAACGTCGGCGAAATCAGGTATAGATATGTTACGATCTCTGAATCTTTCTTCTACTTATCTCGAGGTTTGATTCATTATTAACTGCGATCTGCATCGTGATTATTATCACTGTATTTTCCCGTGAACCATATCCTGTTGTTTAGTAATGATCGTGGTTTCCTGTTTGGTATCTATTCTCGCACTGTTATGTTTGCACAGGTTGTGCTTGCTCGCAAGAGCATGATTATAACGGATACTGACAGTTACAGATGTGTTTTTTTTGTCTAAGGTTAGGACTTGAATCTCAGTTGAGTTATCGTTTGACAGAGTGAAAGGTCATGACGCTTATCAATTCTGTCTGCAACAACCTGGTGCGCCAGCTTTTATTGAACACCATATGCTATAGAAAGTAGTCTCTTGGTGCATTCTGTTTGATTCACATATCTGGAAGAAATTGTTGTTAAAGATAAGCCAACTGTGTTAGACATACATCTTTGTGAAACAAACTGAGAGACTTTTCCAAAGGAATCAGTTAGGTGTCTACAGCGAAGCTTTGGGTGCAACTAGGCCTCGAGCTGCCCGTGATGTCAAGATAAAGCGTGACTTACTAACCCAGTGAGTTTTTATTCTACTGTTTTGAACATCACATAATTCATATTTTATCTTTGAAATCGTATATGCATACTGACGTGGTTTACAAAACTGCTGCAGTCCCAAGGATATTGTATGAGAGAATATAAGAGAAAAGTTAAACGTAAGTTCAATCTTATTGCTCTGCATCTCTCAACCCTTTTGTTTACAGTTAGTTTGAATTTAGACTCTTTGACAAGTGTATTGACACATGTTCTATTATCATATTTCTTTCTTTCAGTCTATGTGACAAAAATTTGTGAGGAAGCTTGCAAGATTGCAGCCACCTATTTTCTCAATTGGCAGGGAAGCTGAGAAGAGAAAATGACGAGGTGAAATAATAGTATTTAATAATTTTACATCACATGATCATCTAGATAGCTTTTCTTTTCTTCACATTGGCTTTGACTCTTTGATGTTTTTATCAACAGTTTGACATCTTGGCTGCTCTGCATCAATCTCCAGCTGTTTGTGGGCTTCCAGCAGAAGAAGCCAGACTTTGATTAAGGAAATAAGTGATATATCAGCTGTTTGTGTGATTTTTTAAATTTGATGTATTTTCGAGAATTGCTATTTTTGTTTCTATCGTCGTGATTAGGATTGGGCGTTCGGGTACCCATTCGGGTTTCGGTTTAGTCCATTCGGGTTTCGGATTTTCGGGGTCAAAGATTTCAGCCCCATTCGGATATTTCTAAATTTTGGTTCGGATTCGGTTCGGATCTTTGCGGGTTCGGTTCGGGTTCGGATAACCCATTTAAAATGTTTTTAAGTTTTCAAAATTCATTATATACTTTAAATTTTCAAAATCTATAAGAAATATAATATATTACATATAAATTTTCATACACATATATGTCAAAATACTTTAATTTAACATATAAATTGGTTTTCTTTGAATATTCGGATAAAGAATCAATAGATATTTAACTATTTTGGTGTTTTCAGTATACTATAGCTATTTTAAACATTTACTTTTGACTATTTGCATATATTTTTCGAGTATTTTGGAAAACTTAAAGGTATCTTATATATTTTTAATATTTTTAATATACATTATATATAAAAATAATGTATATATTTAACTATATAAATTTATTTCGGATACATTCGGGTATCCAAATATTTCGGTTCGGATCGGGTTCGGTTTCGGTTCTTTAAATACCGAAATTTTGAACCCGTTCGAATATTTAATCAATTTCGGTTCGGGTTCGATGCTACTTTTTCGGATTGGGTTCGGTTCGATTTTTCGGGTTCGGATTTTTTGCCCAGTCCTAGTCATGATAAAGATGAGAATATCTTTACAAAATTAAATATATTAATATCGAAAGCCTTAAATTCGGACATTGGTTAAATGGTTGCATCAAATAATTGATTTGCAAAATATACCAGAATAAACTGAAACCAAACAAAGAAGACCCTTGACAGTGAGGCATCGTTCGTCTCCAAATCTCCGCCACTACTTTAATACATGCAACTAAATGGGGATCCAATAATGAATCACAGGACACGTTAAGGCCTGATATAGAAACATCAAGGCACACTACGTCCAAAGGATAGAAACCTACTTACGGGGTCGGCTCATCATTTTTTTTTTTATAACTCTCGTATCTGGGCAGCCACATTCCTAAATATCTCCTTGTCCAGCGCCCCAACGGAAATGATGTTAAATCCGTTGTGGCCAAGGTTCGAACCCGGGTGGCGGACAGTACAGCTGTACCTCCTTTACCAGAGACAAATGAGGTACAGCTAAATTTGTAACCCGGGTGGCAGACAGTACAGCTGTTCATCATTTTGATGAACCCTAAGGCAAAAAAAAAATTTGTACCCCTAAATTTATGTTTATTCAAAATTTAAAAAAATATTAGGAAAATTTTATAAATAACTATTTTGTAATTTTTAGTATGAAAATAAATAAAAAACTTTTAACTACTTTTGGGCCCTTTTCAATCTATTTTTCTAATAAAAACAGTTGAAAAATGTGAAGAATATAGAAATATACAAAAAGATAAAAAATTTAATTATAATTATATGGGGGAACATGAGGTTGAACCCCGGGTCGCACCAATTGTCCCTCCTCCTATGCCAGCACTGACTACTTACGTAATAACAACACACTAGAATAAATCTGCGCCTTACGCGGAATTAAGTTATTATTTTATTATATTTAAAAAAATAAAACAATAGTTCGATTTTATTTTGATTAGGGGTGTTCAATCCGGATATCGGGTATCGGTTCGATTCGGTTTTTTCGGTATTTCGGTTATTAAAATATAACTACTATTCTAAATCCATATTTACTTCGGTTTGATTTGGTTTATATACCGTCGGTTTTTATTCAGTTTTATACCAAAAAAATATAATTATTTATTTTGAGATCATATTATATATTATACAAATTTAGAGTCATGATGTTAAAAAGTCATTTATTATAAAATATTATATATTTAAATAAGAGAATAAAAAAACAAAAAAGCTTCTATCATCTAATAAAATAATCAAATATAGAATTAATATCAAAGCTCTAAATTTTGAAAAAAAAAACAAAATAAAAGCATGAAAGAAAAGTTTTTATATTCTTCCATATTTGGTGTTCATCAAATTAATGTCTTCTATTGAACACAACTTTGTTTGTTTAAAGATAAAAAAAAAAGTTGTCGAGAATTTCAACTAATTATTGTCCATCAAATTTATAATCTTAACTTCAATTTAGTTACTGTTAAAATACACAAAAAGATAAAAAAAACTAAGAAAATAAGAAATCTCAGTTGCAGTAAATTGTTACTTAATTATAGTTCAAGTGATTCAAGTTATTTACAAATTATAATTATAGTTCAACTCATGTAACAAATAGAAATTTAGTGCGTCGTTATAAATATACATATATTTACATGTTTCAGTTTAATCGGTTATAAATCAAACCATATCCAAATCCTACGGTTTTTATAAAATCACATACATTCGGTTTGTATGGTATATACCAAATTAAAACCATATTATCGATTGTTTAGTATCTTTTAATAATATAATTTTTTTTTTAAAAAGAACTAAGATACAAAAATTGTTATCAAATATTTATTATTCATAATAATTAATTTTTATATATACATTAATCATATTAGGTAATTTCATGGTTTTTATTTAAGGAAAGTGCGAGATTGTTTTTTTGTACATTATTTATTAATTTGATAGTTAGTTTAATAAAAAGTGTAATATAAGTTAAGATGGACCAACCTATTTTTCTAAGAATAGTATATTTTATAAATAGTATATTTCATATGGTTATTTATTAAATAAGATTTCATAATCATACGGTTCTATGATCATTCATATCGTTTTGTAACAAATTATTTAAATCATTGATAACAAAATTTTCAATGTGAAAAATTTAATAATTTATAATTTATAAATGTTTTTGAAAATTCATTAATTTTTTTGAAATTAAAATATTTATGTAATCTTATATGGTATATAGTTTAATCTATATATATTTTTGTTTTATTATGAAATGATACTTTTTACTCATATGGCTTAAAAATCATGTGTATCTTTTTTTAATAAAAATATTAAACCATTGATCATTAATTTTTAACATAATAATTTTAACAATTTTAGTAATTTATTGTCGTTTTTAAAAATTCAAATATAACATATACGAAAAAATTAATTTAAATTTTATAGCTAATTTTATTGTTTAATTTATTTTAATAATATAAAATTAAACAAAAAATTATGGAGGAGATTTAGATTGTTATCAAATCTTTATTATTAGAATCATTAATTGTCATATATATATATATTAGTCATATTTGAAAATTCCGTAACTTTTATTTAAGGAAAGAAAATAAAATATTAATTGTACACTTTAATTAATTTTATAATTAGTTTAATGAAAACTATAATATATAAGAGATAACATATAGTTGGTATTAAATGTTCCTAGTGAGATATAAAAATCGAATTGGACCAACATGTTTTTCAATTTCATTGTAAAGCTGGCACGTAGGACTAATTAATTATCTAATTGATTGCCACGTAGGAAGAGGTTATTTTCAATTAATACAAATTTAAGGTTACAGCTTTTTAAATGTTTCTCTTTTAATATATAAGAGATATTAAGGCTTACGACATCTGCACACAACAACTGAAGTATATGTCAATGAAATTTATGAATACGGGCATAACGATATATTCAGGGATGAGACATAGATCAATCATGCATAGTTCGAACCTGTTTGGATGGTGAATAAGCACAACTAAAATGAACCAATGCTAGAGACGCTGATTTCACAAGCTGCTCTACCAAAATGATCACTTTTACTTTCTTTAAAGATATCGCTCCACAGAGGTTAAAGAACAAGGCTATCAATTTACATTATAACTAATTTGAATGTCAAATCTATAATTACATGTCATCTCTACACCATTGAAATCCGATGCGGCACATCTGTTACAAACAGATTAAAAACTTCGTTGTCTTAAACAACATATTTTAAGGTTCAATGTCTGAAATAAAATCGAATTCTATTTCATAATTCCTTCTTCGCAATATGGCGTTGGACTCAAAATCACACTGTTAAAAAGGACGCCGCTTATCCAAAAAATATATATATCCAACAACCAAAAACTAAAAATTAAAATGGTGATATTAATTTGTAAATATACTCAAAAACAAAACTAATCAATTTGTAAATATTAAATAATAAAATTTAGGAATAAACATACATATTGCAATGAAAGTATACGATAATAAAGGCATGTATATCACAAGATAATCATATCCCGCCTGTAGGGCGGGCCGATCCTAGTTATGCATATACCAATTATCTTATTTTTGATCCAAAATCATTTCTCATGGTCATATTTAGCTTCTTTCAACCCTAATACATCCCTTCATAAGTCATAAATCTTGGTTTGTCTTAATAGGTTATTCCCATCCTTTTTCAACTGCATTGAACGTTCCAATAGACTATTCGAATGGACTACAAATTTGCGGTATAATGCTCTTTGACACATCTTTCATTCCTTGTCATCCTGACTTATGTTGAGGTTTACTTAAGGTTTCCCAAACCATATAAATCTATGCCAATATATTTGGATGCATTTTGACCATTCTCGTGTGCTTGATCGCTTTAATGGACAAATTGAATAACTAGCATCGGCCACACATGATTTTTGTCAACCATGTCTTCATGCTTAGTTTATATAAGCTTTCTTTAACAACTTTCTAACTTTCTCTTACTCACTAAATACTTGATATCTTTTCCGAAATGTACCGACCATTACTGATAAAGCGGCATATCAAAAATTAAAGAAAGAAGCAAAAGCCCATCCCGAAAGGTAGCTTGCTTACTTTGCGATAGAGTCCCCCCAGGGCCGCCTTTCTTGAGGAACACTCTATTGTGGAGTTCCTTAAATTCTGGGGCTTCTTTACCGCGCTCATTTAGAGCACTTAACAGGCGGTATAACTCCTCCAAGGAGTGCTCTCCCGTGGCGGTACGGGGATTTTCGAGGGCCCGAGCTCCCCGCCCTATCCAATCCCCCATTGGATCTAGGCCAGCCATTACCTTCACAATCCTTACCTTTGACTGCTCTTTCCACACCTCCGGATATCTGGTGCCAAATCGTCACCCGTTTCCTTATTTCTTTGATAATAGAGTTGGCTATTTTTGTATCAAAATTATTTTAATAAATTTATTTATTATTATAAAACACGGTCATTTTTACCAGGATATTTGTTAGTTTTCATATTTTTAGGAAAAATACTAATAATAAATAGAAATTCTAATAAATCAAAATAAATATGATGGAAACGAAAGAAAGAGAAAGAGAAAGAAAGAAAAGAGTAGATCAAATTTGATACCAAACTATATATGAGTCTTTAACATCCTCTTTTTTATAGTTCATCCATTTTATTAATACTTAATTCCGTAAAAATCTCTGCCTTCTTTGAAATATCATGAACTATTCTTGTTGGTTGAGAGCCCTTTTTATTTGATATCTCCGAGTTTTACGAACTGGATTCCCGGGTAGCAGAATGCCAATATAAAGAAGATAGTATGTATCCGCCACTAGCAAAATTCCTAATATAGAAGTACTCTTAGCTTCCACAGTAGTGTTCTTGTGCTGGATTTCCACCTTTAAGAGCTTTCTATCTTTAAGATTGCTCCGCTAGGGCTTTCCACCTTTCATAGGCTTTCCGCCTTCTTTTCGCTGGGATTAATCCTGTTGACGGAATTTTTTTTTCTCTTACACCTCTTACACGCAAGCACCCATGCAATAGATAGTAGCAGTTCTCCTCTCCTATCCAGGCATAAAAAGACTAAAGGATAAGAGGAGCTGTGTTGACCCTAAGGGCTAATGTGAAGTCGAAGTCAAGTTTTGAGGACTTTTCTAAGTCCCGCTTCTACGATAAAGTCTTTCCGGTTTTAATAAAGCGAGAGCCACTCTGAATCCACTCTAGAGGATCTGCGAATCCCTCCTGCTTATACTCAAATTTTCCAGGGACCACCTCATGGTATCAAAGTTGAAAGAGAACTTTTATTCTAGTGGTCACATATCAGTTCTTTGTACAGATCATTACAGTGATGATAACGTTTAAGAGATTCGAAGTTTGAATAAAAATGGAAGAACTTTTTGGTTTGATTGGTAAAAATTTTTCCCGGCTATCACTTAGATGAACTGATGTAATAACCTTTTCAGTATAATTCATATTCACCAACGGACAAACTCATTGCAAAGTGCTTTAACATTAATTAATCAAAGTGCTTATAACATTATTGAATCAAAATGAAAGATTATTCATGATCCTCGTATAGTCACATACACAAAGGTCTATATAAATGTGTAGCCCATTGTCATCTTCCCTCATTGATCTTGACTCCAAGCATTTGCTTCAGGTTGCCGTCTTTGGGCCTCACAAAAATCGTGGAGTTGGATGCAGAAGAGTCTCTGTCTTTTGTTTGAAAGGCACTGAAAGAGGAGCTGGAGGTGTCATCAGATCTCCAGTCCGTTAGGTAACCTGGCTTAGAGGTTATATCATCGACCTCAACATCTCCTGAAAGCATAGCCACCACTCTTGACATGGGTGGTCTCAAGGAATGAGATGAGTGTGTGCATAGCAGAGAAATGCCTATCATGCGTATAGCTTCTTCCATGTTGAATTCAGTCAGCTCATGATCAATTAATTCAACTTCACGTCTGTTTTCGTGTAGATTCCATGCCTGTATACACCACCACTGATATATTATATTGGATTTCAGGTAATATATAATATCTAATCAAACTTTTGACTAACAAGCAAGGACGTACCCAATCAAGAAGATATCTTTTCTCATTTTCCAAGTTCACATCAAAGTTTTTCCTTCCACTCACCAGCTCAAGAACCACAATACCAAAGGCATATACATCTGTTTTCTCTGTTAGGTATCCACGCATGGCATACTCTGGCGCAAGATATCCACTTGTGTTTGTACAAACAAGTATTTGTAAGCAAATTAATTTCATAATATATACATTAGTGTGGCAAAGAAAAAAAAAAGTTAAGGGTTTGTGAATGCGTACAAGGTTCCAGCCACTCGGGTACTCATGTGAGTTTCCTTATCATCGTATAGCTTTGCCAGCCCAAAATCAGAGACTTTTGGGAGCAGGTTAGAGTCGAGCAAAATGTTGCTGGCCTTCACATCTCTGTGTATTATGCGAACACTCGCCTCTTCATGGAGGTATGCTAGACCTCTGGCTACTCCCATGCATATTTCAAAACGGGTTGGCCAAAGAAGCTGTAAAGTCTTATCACCTCCTGCAACATCCAGATAACGAGTAATTTAGTTTGGCAGAGAAGCAAAGATAAATACGTCAAGTTTCTTTTCATTACCAAATAGTGCATGATCGAGACTTCCATTTTGGAGATACTCATAAACCAGCAAACGATTATCTCCTTCGTAGCAGCAACCATAAAGTTTTACTAGGTTGCGATGCATAACTGCAGAAATTGCTACGATTTCTGCAACAAATTGTCCCTTCCCGTGTCTGGATCCAACCGACAATACTTTCACAGCGATCTCTCTTCCATCATTCAGGTTCCCCTGATGGATGTATTAATTTTATCCATGTTACTATATTTTTTGTTTTATATTTTTCTTTAAAAGTTTAATTTTCATATTTGTATCTTTAATTATATTTGTGTTTTTATTTGTAATAATATTTGTATAAATTTTTTTAAATGATTAGTAAAAGGTTTTAATAACTATATTAATATAGTTGGACATAACATTTATCAAATATATGATGATAATGTTGCTGTTTTAAAGAATACTAGAGGTTGACCCGCCCTCAAGAGGGCGGGTATATGTTTTGTTTAAATTTTTTTTTGCCTCATATAATATGTTTGTGTGGTTCTATAATCATATTTTCGCGTGATATGAATTTAATAGAATATTTAGTTTTGTAAGTATATTAAATAGATCAAGTTTCATAAGTATGTATTTGTGTTATATACGTTTGTGAAATTATTTTTAATTGTTATTCATTAAGGGAAAAATATGTGATATTTTTTGTAGTTTCATATATGACAAAATATTTAATTTCCCACATTATATTTCTAAACTTAAGTAGGTGTGTTATTAAAAGATATAACAAATTATATAATCTATTCTATTTTTAATAATTTTTTCTTTAAAGGACGATATATTTGTTGTTTTACATTTTTTTTAAGAAAATTAATTTTTTATATCTGTGTTTTTATAATTTTTGGTATCTATTAAATATGTCAAGTTGCATAACTATACACTTACGCCATATGTATTTTAAAAATTATATTTAAATATTTTTTTTTTAAAGTTACAACATATTATATTTTTTAATAGTTACGTGATAAAGAATATTTGTACCCAAAAACCTCATCTGGGATCGACCCAAAAATCAAAATCTTACTCTTTAGACTTGGTTTATATATTTGAACGTTTCTTAAAGTGTTGTATATGAAAACTAATATCAAACTCAACCTGCAGCATAAATTGAACAAATTGAAAAAAAGGTTTGAAAATTCTTAGTATATTCTATTAAATATATGTATATATGTAAATGGGTTAATATTGTTTTCACTAACTTTAAATAAAATCATATTAAATAATTATTTTTTAGTCAAATAACATATTTAAAATCCGTTAAAGTGCATGAGTTTATATAAATATTTATTTCTATTAAAAGTCTACTTAAACCCCGATAAACACTACTTTTTACATCATCTGTTTTATTAATTATAATTTAACGTCTGTGTAAAATATTTAAAATTTGAATAAATTAATGTCTGTTTGAATAAATCATAATTTCTTGGATTGAGATGTAAATTATGTTGTTATAGTGTAAATTCTAATAAATAGATTAGTAGGTTATAGTCAAACCAAAAAAAGAAACAATTATACATCTGAAAATGAGGAGGAGTAATATAACAATTGACACAAATGTTAAACTATTATTTTTATCATAATAGATAAAATCATCGCATTGCCATTTGGTATGAATTAAAATAAAAATAAAGAATAATAATAGTATTGATATATCTAACCGTGGCTGAATATATTTTTTGGGGAAGTGGGTTCCTAAAAATTTGGAACTAAAAATGGAGGTTGCAAAAGTTATTTTATTGGAAAAGTTAGTTATGGTTTACAATTAACGTTGACAAAAAAAAAAGTTATACAACTTGCTTTATATTTAAATTAAAAAAATAATTGGACATAACCTTGCATCAATAGGTCATACTACAAAATTAATAGAATAGATATTTATATTTAATTGGATCCTATGAAAAATGTGTCTTACATACTGGAGACGGTCTGGACGTCTCCCCCAAAACAGTGAAGCCAAAATATATATATTTTTTTGTGTTTTTCTATCCATTCAAAAATTTAAATGTTTATTTCCTAAAAAAACAAAAACTTATCACTAAACAGTCTAAACTACTTTGAGTTGTTTTAATTGGAAACTAGATCTTGACCTGCACAACTGTACGGATGCATATTTTTGTTTCAATTGGAAACTAGATCTTGATCCGCAAAACTGTGCGGATGCATGTTTTACAGTATATACCTAGTATATACAAACTTTAAAAAGTTAAAATTTTACGATTTCAGTTTAACTAATTTTGTTTATTGTTTAAACTATGTATTTTATTACCGTGTCATGTAATAAGGACATTCGTAAAATATTCTGAACCGTAAACATTGTAGTAAAAATTTTACAAATATATATACTTTTGTAATTTAATAATTTTGTAACTTAACAATAATGTATTATTTTTAAATACACAGAATAACTCATGAGGTGGATCAATATATTTGTTAAATTATATATCAAGAAATTTTGGGAAAGATATTTAAAATATACAAAAACAGAAAGTAACAATACGAAATATATATTATATAGATTATATTATGTTCTTTATTTATTCAAAAAATCCTTAAAATGAAACTATAAATAATTCTAATAATTTTTCTTAACAAATTAATAACAATCATACAAAACCCAAGAATAAATATTAATTGTAATTTGATTTATAATAATCTATGATTCAAGATAAACCTATTATTTTTTCTTTAATATAGTGCTATCTATGTTTCCAAACAACATTATATTTTTTTTATTACTATCCTTGTTTCCAAACATTTCCAAAAGTATTTCTACTTTGATAAAATAAATATTTATAATTAAATTCATTATTTCCAGAGTTTCTAACTTTTTTAATTCGTACTCGTTTCAAATATATTTAGTTTTGGTGTTCTAGTTCTCTTCTCAGTTTTGCCCATAACCGTTTCAGTGCTACTTAGTTCAGGGCTTACCTTATAAACAGTCCCAAATCCTCCCTCTCCAAGCTTGTTGGAGGGATTGAAATCTCCAGTGGCATTTTTAAGTTCAGAGTATGCAAAAGTGTAAGGCTTTACGTCCATATTAAGCAGCTCTGCAACAACAAAAATATGAACCAGTTTAAAAGATGAAATCCAAGCTCAAAGATTTGTTTGTGTTGTTATTATTACCTTCATCATCTGTGTAACGCTTTCTGCTTTTTCGGATGATGAAGATAACCACGCCCGCAAAGATGCTTAAAAGTCCCAGCCCGACAATAACACCTACAATAGTACCCGTCCTATACTTTTTCTTTGATAGTGGCCTGTTGGCTACAGTTGGTTTAAAATCTGAACAACAACAATATGTAACACTTAGGCACCCATGAGGAGATAGGAACAAAAACAGAATTCGCCAGTTGTTGTGATACCTGGTTTTGCAGTTATGGCCGATATTAAAGGCCCATAAGTACCTAGAATAGGAATATTAAATGTTCCTTTTCCAGCCCAGAAAAGATGAATTTCAAGATAATTTTCTGATACATTTGCTTTATATTTTCCCTGAACTGCTCGAACAGTAGTGTCACCAACTGTTGTACGTATACCAAAATCTCTTTCAACAAGGCGTCCCTGGATAACGGAGTTAGGTCTCAGATTTCAGTTAGAAGATTATTACATAAAGAATAAACCGATAGGACAGACCTGGACATAAATGTTGAAATATCGTGTTCCCAAACCTCTCCAAGAGTTAGAACCAAGAATATCTATTTCAGCAAACTGGAGTGTTACAGTGTAGCCTCCATTTTCTAGTCCCAACCCATAATACCTTAGGGAAGACGAAGAATGTCTTGCTGACTGAAAAAGCTCGGAGTCCAAACTGTTGACAACCCATATATTATTGCTACTCCTGGCATAAACTCCTACACTACTGACTGCCCATCTCTGAACATCACTCACGAAAGATGAAGCTGATCCTAGATCCTCGTTCTCCCTTTCAAATATTTCTCGGGTGACAGACCGTATTTGTGGCCCTCCGCAGTTGATCAAAAAGTCAGAATCTAGATACAAGTCAAGAGAGAAGACATTAAGCAAATATTTTGTACAACAGAAAATATAAGAACAGTTGAGAAAATGGTTATGATAATATCTCTTTTTGAAGATTACAGATTCCTTTGCCTCGATTACAGGGGAAGTTCTTCTGCAGGCACTTCAGTCCTGGTAAAACTCTTTTAACAAGATGAAAATAGATTTTCAAAAAAAGAAAATGAAACTGGAATTTCAGGCATCAACAAAAACATATTTAATTTAATTACCTCTTGTCAAGACCCTCCAAGCTGAAATTGTTAGCAACAAGGTTGCTGCAAAATAATATATAATTTGTTATGATTTTAATAAATGTTTCCTATAAGAAAATGAAGGGGACAATTTATGAGAATATAAAGCACCATGAATATACACTCGTAGAGATATAATGGTGAGTTTCTATAATGGGAAATTGCCAAAAAACAACATTTGTAATATTATTCTTCATGTTTACATTAACCATTTTGTTTCTCACTTTTAAAGAGAGACAAAAACATTTATATCCATAAAATTAACTAATATAGACTTAGGATTTCGAGTTGAGAGATGGATATATTTTTTTGGAAAGTAGAGTTTAAGATTCTAATAAAATATATAAATAAATACTTCCATTGTTTTTTAAAAAGTAGTTTCAGAAATAATTTTTGAATTTCAAAAAGAAAATTTGAAAAAAATAAAAATTATTAAAAGTTCAAATTTGAGAAAGTAAAATTTCGAAAAATATAACTATTAAGTTTTTATGATGTTTTAAATATTTTAAGAGTCTTTAATTTTTGTGGTGTTTTAAATATATTAATTTTTTTATAATAATTATTTAGTATGTATATAGAGAGCAATGCTATAAGAGTCTTTTGCCTCTTAATAAAAATATTTTTTTTAAATGTCTATTTAGTGATGGTAAACATGAATAATGATACCAACAATGTGGTAAACATGAAATTCCCCTTCTATAATCAAAATTTTCTGAAGAATTGATCAGATTTAATTTTAGTTAGTTTTTAGAGAATTTTGGTTGAGTTAAAGAAATTGTTATGTCTTTATGTAAAATATTCAAGAATCCTATGAGAACTATATGATTTAGATTTTTATATATTTTTTAATTTAAGAAAATCCACTAAAACAATTTAAATCACAACTAATCTCCTAAAATCCACCATTTATAATATTTATATTAGCAATTGATTTAATGTACGTTTAAAAAAAGTTCAATAGAAATTACATCATATTTTTTTGTAATTTATGTTTGAATAATATATAATTTTTCAGGTGAGTAATGAAATATTTATCTACAAAAAATTTCAGTTTTTACATTGAATAAAATTCTTAGAGAGTTTATTCAATTTTAAAATTTAGAGTAACTTGTATTAAAATGATAAATCATCTGTAATGCAACTATGCATTTTAAGAAACTTAAAGGAATCTAGTGTTATTAATTTATATTTTAAAATTTATTCTAAAATCTACTATTAATGAATATATTTTAATTGTGGATTAGGAGAATTTCTGTAGTTTGAAGATGCTTTGGTGGTGTCTTTGTTTAAAATTTAAAAATCAAAATCTCATGGTCATAGATGAAATTTGATAATGTTTTAATTAAAATCTTTATAATTCATACAAACTATCTATTTTCTTATAAAAAAAAAAATCATTACAAATTTCGTGTCAGTGTTTTGTTTACTTACATTTTCAAGTTTGGTAAGCTGACCCATGAAGGAAGACTACCAGATAAATCATTGTACGAAACATCTCTGAAAGAATAAGAGAAGAAATGATTAGGATCTACAGAATATGTTAGATATTCCAAATTAAACAGTTTCCTCATTGTCTAATAGAAAACTTTTGTCTATATCGGGACTTTGTGGCTTTCAAAGATGATCAATTGAAAAGGACTCTGTAACCCACATATTGCTCAAAGTCTGGCTCTTTTGAATGGGCAAAGAACCATTCAACGTGTTGTTTCCAAGAAACCTAGTATGAAGACAACAAAGCTTTCACCTTAGTTATCACTGGTAGATGCGAACATAAGTACCAGAAGATGTAGAAAACTTACAAGTGCGTGAGTTGATTTAAGGAGAAAAGCGAAGCCGGAATTGGTCCATGTAGTTTGTTGAAACTTAAATCACTAGAAAACAGACACGAATTAGGTAGTAACACGTTAAGTCCAGTGACTGGGAAAATTAGTAATAATACTATCAGCAGCGTTAAAATTGTAGGACCCCGACATCACTTGGTATTGTCACGCTGACTTTCACCGAATACTCTGAAAACACGTTTTACAGAAAAGACCCACGTGGACGTATCTTGTACTTACACTTGTTGAAGACTTGAGTATTCCCCGATATTAGAGGGTATTGTCCCAGTAATATTACTGTTCCTAAATACTCTGCGGCACATATCATCAATGTTAAATGCACGTACGAGGAGAGGGAAATAGTTCATGAACTGGAGTAGGTTTGTTGCCTTACAATATACTTAGAGATTTCATGTCTTTCATGAATTCAAGAGATATACTTCCATTAGATATATCACCAAGACTCCTACATTTAGGATATGATTATGTGGGTAGCGTTAAAACTTAAGCCAAAAGCAACACTGACTGAAATAATGTTAGTCAATGTTACTGAATCAAATGCCATATTCTAGTTTCTGCAGAGTTAGTTGCCACATGTCAAATGGATAACTACGAACTAATAAAATAAAATTTTACTTTATGTGTACGTATTCATTTTATTTATATATTTAAATGAAAAGTTAAAAACATTTATAATTTTTAAAAATATTTATTTACCATTTTTAATAATAAAAAATAAAATAATTTAATATGATTTCACATCTATTCATAGCTTTTCTTGTAATGTTGAAAGTAAAGTCAATCAATACTATTTTCAGTATGTTAACATATGACCAATATGAAGAACAAACTTATGCAGTTTGAAAACATAGGAGACTATATGAATAGAAGACTTAAATATTTACATAGTTTGTAAATCTCATGGACTCTCAGGTAAAATAGTTTGAACTAACTTAGATGTTTTAGCAAATTTTTGTTGAATATGTTTTATTGCTTAATTATACAACATTTTACCTTCCAAAAACTTTTTCTTGTATTAAAATAATATGTGATGTATATTAAAAGAAACTCAATATATATAGATGTAAAATATTTAATTAATCAACGCATTATACTTTTTGACATGTATCAGCTGATTAAACAACAGAAACAAAACATGTGATTTCTAACTCAGAAAATAGTGGCTATGACATGTGACTCAGCAAATACTATACATTGACATTTCACAAAGCATAAATGACCAACATTATTTCAATTTTGGTTTAAATTTTATAATTCAAAATTTTATTCAGACTAAACTTTAGTTGTGGTTGAAATCAGCGCAATATCAAAATTATAGTATAAATTGTACAACTAAATTGTTCAAGTTAAAATAATCCATTTTGCTCAAAGAGTGAGGAAAAAAAAAGAGAAAAGTAAACAGGAATGAATGATTGTTGCATCAATGCAGTGCCGTCCTGGAAAATCTAGTGGCCTAAAGCAATACAAAAATTTGGCCTTTAAGTTTTTAAGTTTTTAAGTAATTTTTTTTATCATTACTATATTTCTTTTAATATGGATATATTTTGTTTTATACAGGAATATATTTGTTTCATACAAGGAAATGTATCGTATTAAAACTAAATTTCTATTATCTTAAAAAAACGAATATAATAGTTTAGTTGTGAAGTTGTTGCTGTAATATTAACCTAAATTTTTAAAAATTATTTTACTAGTATATAAAGAACCAATGAAATCATAAAAGTATTAGAAAAACAAATTACTAATGTTTTTGTAAGTAGAAAGATGACTGCAGTTAACTATAATAAGTTTTTTATGAACAACATCTTTTTAAAAGTTAACTATAATAAGTTAGATAACAATGATTGATAGCTAAAATTTAAAATGCATTGTCATAAGTTATAAACAACGTAAGAGTTTGAGAAAATTATAAGCCAGAGAGAAACCCTAACCGTAGAAAAAGAGTTTTTTTTTTATAGTTTCAAGCCGATGATCGGAGGCTTATTCAGCTCCGACATCGGCTTGTTTAATTCGTTTTGCATCTCTTTTTGGATCTGTTTTGTTTCCAGTCGCTGTTCTATTGCCAATTTATTTTGAATCTGGCAAGGTTTTTTATTGTTCTTTTGTATGCTTCTTCCAATTGGTTTGGAAAGACAAAACTTTGGGTTCAGTTGAACTGTTTTAAAAAGTTAATTGACAGATCTACTGCGGATGGTGGCGACGGGTCTTACCGGCTTTAATCGTTGATGGTTCTTCATTTGATGGTGATGGAATTCTTGCTGCAAACTATGGTTACTTCGAAAAACAGCATGAAGTTCTATGGAACGGTAATCTCTTTGACTCTGATAATAGAGCAAAATAGAGAGTTGTCTTATCTCGTGGCTCCTACTGGAGTAATAAAAAGAGAATGACAATCATTTTCAACTCACTCTGAAACGTGGTGCTTTTGGATTAATATGAAGGTTATCTCCTTTGAAGTTCGTCTATTCCAGAAGCAAAAATGAAGGTTTTATATGAAAAATCTTTAGTCATCCATACGCAAAATAGATGTTTAGTTTATTTTGGATCCCTACTGGTGTATCCATTTTCTATGTTGTTTTCCTGGTTCTCATTGTTTAGAACTTTTTGTCTTGAAGGCTTAATAATACAATTCAGTGACAAAAAAAAAAGTTATAAACTGGTACATATAGATTAAAATTATTCTATAAAAAAACTAAGAAAGGATGAGAAAGGAAAAATGATGACTAGATAATTATCTTATACTAACCGAGTCTTTCTACACATGTAAAGAAGATATCAAATAAATCTATGATCATTAAATTTAGGGAAAATTGCTAATAGAGAACAAAAAAACAAGGGTGTTGTCCCTTTGGTATAAATCATTTTTTGTCCAATTTTTCTCCTTTTTATCCTTTGTATTTCTGAAAACTAATAAAATAAATACTTTTGTGAATCAAAAAAATATTAAAAATACAAACAATTAATAATACACCAATATACACATACTGATATTTTTTTTGTTTTCAAAAAGTTGATAAATAAGAATTTGAAAATACGTTCTACTAAAGGTAGAATGTGCCTTCTACAGAAAATGGTATAGTAGAAAGCATTTTCTAAAATAAACATGTTCATCTACTATTTTTAGAATGTACATTCTACTATTTACTAATTTTCTAAAAAAGTGGAATGCGCATTCTACTAATCCTAAAGCTATCTACTTTTCGTCCGGAAGCATCTTCTACTTTTATTAAGTATTCTAAATTTCGCGGAATGTGTTTTCTAAAATGTACTCTTCCGTCTACTGAAAGTAGAATGCGTGTTCTGGATTTTTGTCAATGTTCTAAACTTTTAGAATGCGTCTTCTACGGATAAGAATACCTGATTTTTGCGAAATTAATGAAAATTTCAGTTATGGAAATATTCTAAAAATCTTCTAAAAATATTCTAACTTCCTAAAACGTGTTATTTTCGATTTTGCTTGTCAATTTTTTTTAAAAATGATTTTCCCTTGTCTTATTCATTAATCTATGGTTTTTCCATAGTTTTTTTTTTTGTTTTTTTTCACAAACTCTTGTTCACTATGATACATATCTATACAACATGTGGTGTTTTGAAATTAGGTGTATTTTTTTGTAAAATTTTATTTTTACTTTATAAAGTTTACAAATTTTATTTTTATTAAAAACATTTTTAAAATTTATATTTTTATTAAAAAGTTTGATAAAATTAAAATGGTTACAAACGTTTTAAACTTTTTATAAAAAATAAAACTTTGTAAAATGTTTCTTTTTATAAAGTTAGTTTAAAGTTTTTATTAATTTTTTTGTAAAGTTTTATTTTTATTTTATAAATTTTAATTTTTTTATTTAATTACAATTTTATTTAAAAAGTTTTAAACTTTTTATAAAAATAAAACTTGTAAAATGTTTTAATAAGTTTATTTAACGTTTTTATTAAAAAAATTTGTAAATTATTTTTATTTTTACAAAGTTTATTTTTATTAAATAAAATTTTAAAAGTTTTATTTTATTTTCCCTTTTTAAAACGTTTTTAATTATTTTTTTTTAATTCTTTTAGTTTAATGTGTTTAATAAAAACTTTAAACAAACTATATAAAATTTGTAAATTTTATAAAAATAAAATAAAACTTTACAAAAAGTTTTTAATAAAAAGTTTAAACAAACTTTATAAAAATACATTTAATTTTTTTCATTAAAAATTTGATAAAATTAAAAAGTGTACAAACATTTTAAACTTTTTATAAAAAATAAAAATTTGTTAACTGTTTTTTATTAGGTTGATTTAACGTTTTTTATTTAAAAAAATTTGTAAATTATTATTATTATTTTTTATTAAGCATTACAAAATTTATTTTTATTAAAAAAAAATAAAAGTTTTTATTTTTGTTTTCCCTTTTTAAACGTTTTAATTATTATTTTTTAAAATTCTATTAATTTAGTGTGTTTAATTAGATTAATCAAGGGTTAGTTTTGGGATTATGAAAGAAATTATACTAAACGAACAACTAAATGATAGTTTTATACTATAGGGACAACCATGCTGAATTTTTGTTCTGTTTTGGCAATTTTCCCTTAAATTTATGCATAAAATTTAAAATTTTGTTGCTTTAAAATTGTTAAATATAAATGTGGCCAAAGTTGCTCAAAAAAATGTGGCATAAAGCTAAAGCTTTATGTTCCTTAAGGCTGGGATGGGTCTGCACCAATGCAACAACTTACAGTTCTTAGCCCTTTTTTCAAAAAAAAAGAAAAAAAAAACAACTTACAGTTCTCTCAAAGAAGTTAAGTTGGAAAATGACGATGGTATTGGACCACTCAAACTAGTTCCTCGAATTCTCCTGCAGTAAAACATGGTAGCAATCCCTGAATCCCAAAGTCTAATTGGCAAGAAGAAATTTCCACTAAGAGTAAAAATTACGATAAAATATAAAAAAACAAGAGCAGTGTCACAATCAAAATAAAATAAAATAATAATAACGAATATATAAGTGTAAAAAATGAAATCTTTCTTACAAGATAGTAAGTTTGGTCCATTTGCCTATAAATTCCGGTACCTGACCAGTAATGTCCATATCGTTAAGCAAACTGGTACATACATCAAAGGAAAAAAATTACCGCACAGCAAAAGGAACGAACAATGTAACGTAAATATATATAAACAAGATCCGCGTTTTGTGCGGAATGAACATATTATATAAATTATTTTTATGTATTGTATATTTTTTACATATTATGAACTATTAAATATATATTAAATAATTAAATATTTAGTAACTATTACGTGTACAACTAAATTAGTGTGAACACAAAAAAACATTTTCTTAATCAAAACAAACAATTTATCTATTTATATGATAAATAATTAAATTTAAATGATATTAACATAAATATATAATATTTTTTAAGATTATCTATTAAATAATGTTTTTACTCATAATTTTTTGATCATTTGTATCTTTTATATCAAAAACTTTAAATCACTGATAACATAATTTTTATTGTGGGATGTTTAATAGTTTTAGTAATTTATTATTTTTAGAAAATCAATGCAAAGTTTAAAATTTAATATTAAGTTGTCAATATTTTTTCAAAGCTTTTATCAGAAAACTTTTCAAAGCAGATTTTGAAATTAAAACATTTATGCATGTATTTTTATGGTCTATAGTTTAATTTAAATGATATTAATATACATATTTATTAAACGAGATTTTCTACTTGTATGATTTTGTAATCATTTGTATATTGTCATAACAAATTTTTAAAACCATCGATCACAAAAAGATCAGATTTTAACAGTTTTGATAATTTATAATAGTTTAAAAAAGTTCAAAATATAACATATATAAAAAATATAATTTTTTATTATATGGTTAATGTGGTTGTTTAATTTATTTTAATAAGTTAAAATTAAAAAAATTCGAGGATACATTAATTTTTATAAAAACAATTATTAGTTAAAATCATTAATTGTCATATATATATATAATTTATTTATATCAGGCAATTTCATAATTTTGTTTAAGAAAAAAAAATATTAATAAATCATTTTATGGTTAGTTTAATAAAAACTTTATTTTATATTTATATAGATTAACATATTTTTCTAAAGATTCTAAGAATTATTATGATGATAATCCAGCAATAAACTTAACTACACGCGCATTCAGTACAAGAAGATCTTACACGTCTTCAAGCAACACAAGATTAGCAAATGATGAAGGTATTTCCCCTCTAAGTCCAGTATTTCCTATGTACCTGCAATAAAATGTTAGAAATCCAAACAACCCTAGATTTTGTGAAAGGTTAATAGTAATTAAGTTTTCATATTTGAACTAAAAAACACTGCAGAAATGAATTCATAAAAGTGCTTTGTACATTCTCACATTTTGACTAGTTTTGTACAGTTCCCAATCTCAGCTGGTATAGAACCGGAAAAGTTATTTACACCAATACCACTGCATGCAGAATATGCACTATAAGAATAAGGAAGCATCAAAATCTGACATTTGTGATATTTTTTTAGAAGCTTACATCGATTTCAAGTTTGTAAGCAAACCAATTTCCTTGGGAAGGGGGCCATACAAAGCATTGATCCCAAAGGTCCTACGGTAGTTGAGAAACAGTTGGGCGTGAGAGAAAATAAGAGGGAAGGAGAAGAAGGCATCATGCAATCAACAGCCTTACAGCCATTCCATTCGAGTCAAATTTCCAATTGCAGGAGGCAGGGAGCCAGTAAGATAATTTTGGGCCAGGTTTCTGATAAAAAAAAATTGCATGTTATTTTGAGGTACAATTATGAAATGCATTTACAGGCTCGTTTTTACGATCATAAGAAAAAGAAAAAAAGAAGGAAAAGGCGATACAGATTGGTGAGGTATGTCAAACTCCAAAGCTGTGGAGGTATAGGTCCTACAACATCTATGGCATAAACTTTTCTGTGGAAGTAAATCAACAGCATGACAAACTCAGTGGCTAAATGAACATATATAAAAGGAAATTAAGAAAAAAAGAGCTGATGATACTGTACAGAGCCGTGATGCGGCAGATTGTGGCGTTGACGAAATTGCAGTTGCATTTGATAAGAGGGTTGTAGTCTTTGTCGTCGATGGTGATTTTGTCGTCTATGGCAACGCCGGAGCAAAGGTCGCCGCTCGTGTTCCATTCCTTCTGCGCCGGGATCTTCCAAGCCGCGAAGATGGAGTTCAAAGCTTCCGCTGTTGTTTATCCCACCACAACCGTCAGTTTATTTAAACCAAATAACTTGTTATTAATTATTTCGAAGTCAGAGACCTTCGTCGGGATGAGTCGTGGCTCCAATTTGGTTTTGAGCTCGAACCAGGTGAACCGAAACGGGGATACAAATGAGGAACCAGACAGTAAAGAGCAGACACGTGGGCATTATCGTCGTAGACGGAGGTTTTACTCTCTTTTCTTTTTGTTATATTTTGGTTCACAACGACGGTCGATCTTATTACACTAAACAATTTAAGCTTTGGATGTGTATCGTTCTCCTTAATTATTGTCTATATTGACTTATATCATGGACTTGTGATGGATTCCTAGCTTTAGGACACCAAAGTGGACCAGTTGCCGTACCAGTTACGTTACCCTTAATATATTATATTAGCCATGTTCATTTCTTTGCAGCAGCCTCAGTGAGTGCGTCAGAAAAATATAAAAGGAATAAAAACTACACATTAGCAACATGTTGAAAGAAAGAGTTAAAGGATAATAACAATTGACGCAAGCTACACATCAACGCACAATTTTAAGCCGCTGATAAATAGGGCGACGAAGAAAACACGGAAAAAGACAAGTGCGGCAGTCGCCGGCGCTGCACTTAAAAGAGTAGCAATATGGAATGAGAAATCACCTTTGATTTTCATGTTTTATTTGCAGTCTAGGAAAAGAGTATATTATTTGGCAACATGGCATTGTTTTCATAAAAAAATGTGCAACATGGCATAAGAAATCACCTTTCACTTTCATGTTTTGTTTGCAGTCTAGGAAAATAGTACATTATTTGGTTACATACTACACTTGGCATCCCACTTGGGTTATATTTACTTACAAGAGATAATATATATATATATATATATATATATATATATATATATATCTCTATATAATTATTCGAGAACTCAGTTTTCTATATGTCGCGCTCACGTTTTCTCTCACGATGGTTGATTAAACTAATACTTTTAATAAATTAAAAATGTTATATTTAAATATTATTATTGAAATTTTATTTAGTTTTCTTTTAAAATTTTACAAATAACATATATAATAAAAAGAAACATTTACAAAGTAAAAACCAAATTTAAAAACGAAAATATATGTGTATATAATGTAATTTCATTAAAAAAAGAAATTTCACAAAATAGTAATATTCTATTTTAAAAAATATTTTAAATAACATAAAAATACTTTTGAAGTGAAAAAATATTTTCTTAGATGAAAAATTTATATTTTTATATAATGTGATTTCATAAAAAGAAATTCACACAGATAATCTGATATTATGAAAATAAATATTATTTATTTAAAAAAATTTAAACAATACAAAAACATATATTTTCAAAGCCATAAAAATTATATATATATCTTTTTCTTAAGTAACATAAATTGATCAATGTTTAATTGACTAAAAATAGTTTATAATTAGTAATGAAATGTTCTATTTATTTTCATATATTTAGTTGGCTATAATATCTTTCAATTACAGAAAAAATATCTAAAATTACATTTTTACTTATATAATATGACTTCTCAAATACAATCACAACTAGGTGATTTTTCCCGTGCACATGCACCGATATAAATATTTATAAATTAAATATACTATGATAATTGATTGTTATTTAATTTAAATTTTAAATTTATTTATAATTTGTATGAATAATTTATATTACTAAAATTATATTACCTTAATTAGATATATGATTTTATATACGTTATATCTAGTCAATTTTATTGTTTTTACAGTCGATTTAGCTATCATTTGAGTATATTGGATTGCATTCATTTCTCTGAATTCAACTAGTATTTTTTATTTTTTATTTTTAATATATTAAAATTATGATTAATTTTCTAATTTGCATTTAAGTTGATTGTTGTCTTTGCTATGTAACTATATTGGTTTGAGGAAGATTATGTAGAACTTAAGATATATTGTGCTTAGAATGAAACAGAAAATAAATTAAGGAGTTTGATTCCAAATTACATAAATTAATATAATGATAATATTCTACAATATCACTCATATATATAAATTTTACAAAAGAACTAAATTGTAAAAGTTGTTTAAATATTTTATTTTCATATTCTACAATCTCATTCATCCTATAAATTATATTTATAAAATAAATTATTATTATAGATATTAAATATAAAAAAAATATTTTATTACTTCAAAAGTTTATTTTACGTTATTTAAAAATATTTTTGAAATGGCATATTTCTATTTTGTGAAATTTCCTTTTTAATGAAATCATATCATATAAACATATATTTTCTTTTTAAATTTTTTTTTGTAAACTTTATAAATGTTTCCTTTTTTATTCTATATGTTATTTGGAAAATTTTTAAAAGGAAACTAAATAAAAAAATCATAATAGTATTTAAATGTAACATTTTTATTTCATTAAGGATATCAACGTAATCAACCATCGTGACAGTTAACGTGATCGCGACACGTAAGAAACTGACTTCTCAAATAATATTATAGAGATATTTTTACCGCTTATTTTTAGAGATATTAAAAACTAATAATAAATTAAGAAAAACATTTTGGATCAAATAATTACAAAATATTTAAAATAACTTAACACTATATACTTTAACAAGGTAGATATATTATATTTTATTATCACTATTAAAATTATTTATTTTCTTAATATTAAATTTTCTTTTAAATTTTATGTTTTAATGTTTGTGGAACTTAATATAACCATAACAAAAAGGGAGAATTACCAAGTGTGACTCAAAACTTGGAGTCAAACCCAAAAGAATACCCCAACTTGGGTCAAAGGCAAAAGTAACCTAAAAGGCTATTGAAATTACAACTATCTCCTTGTGAACAAACAAAAAAACGGATTTTTTTTTACGTTTCTACCCCTCGCAAGTCGTCTGTTTAGACGACTTGAAAATAAGTCTTCCAGACGACTTAACTTAAAGTCGTCTGGACAGTTATTCTTAAACATAATTTAAAAATTTTGTAAAAAAAAATTTTGATAAGTGAAAAATTGGAATTATGTAATTAACATATGTCTTAAGAGATATAAATTAATATATAACAAATTTCAATTGTTTTCAGCCCAGATGAGTGAAAGTAGTGAGTCATGATATTCTTTAGTTTATGTTTCATCAACATATGTTGTAGTATTGTATGTGTTCTTAGGGTTAGATTTTGGAAAGCATTAAAATCGTTTTTGAAAATTTTTAAAATTACCTAAGCGTGTTCATTTCTGTGTATAGTAAACACTATTGAAGTATAATTTGATTTTATAACGTGGTTAGTAAGTTAATTTAGTCATTTTAGTTTAGGGGTTCATTTTAGGGTCTGGGACGACTTAATATTTAGTCTTCTGTGCACAGACGACTAAATATTAGGTCGTCTATTGTACATTATCAGCCAGAATAAGTCGTCTAAACCGGACCAAACCTTAAAGTTTACCAATGTACTTTTAAAGCTAACCGGATTATTTACCCAATATATAAGGTGATTTTTTTTTTCATTTTCCGCGAAATTCAGAAACCCTAACAGTTCTTTCTCACCGGCGATATCAAAGGCGATTCGAATTCCCACTATTTCCGAACAAACCATCGTTCTCAACGTCGGCTATCTATCTCACTTCATTCTCACCGTTGTCGCCGCAGCTTCTTCTAACCCTAGCGCCGCCGATTCCTCTAAACCCTAGCGCCCCCGCTTCCACTATTTCCGAACAAACCGTCGCCCTCGCCACCGTGCTCACCAACGTTCTCACCGCCGCTTCCTCTAAACACTAGCTAGCACCGCCGCTTCTTCTAAACCCTAGCGCCGCCGCTTCTTCTCTGTAAACCGTAGCGCCGTTTCTCTGTAAACCCTAACGCCGGTAAGTCATCAATCTCGAAGAAAAGATGAACATAAAACGTTGTCTCTTTCAATTTACTCATTCTCACCGTTTCACGTTTATTTTTTCAGATCTATAACCACAATGACGAGTACTCCAACTCCTTCTGCGACTAATCAGGTCCGCTTGAAATTTTTCTACTGGAAGACTTGTAAGTAAGTCGTCTGGAAAGTCTTCCAACTGGACGACTTAGTAGACGACTTAAATATAAGTCGTCCATTTGGAAGACTTTCCAGACGACTTAAATATAAGTCGTCCAGTTGGACGACTTTCCAGACGACTTATATTAAAGTCGTCTACTAAGTCGTCTGGAGTAACAATTAAGGCGTGATTGATTTAGCTTGTGTTCTGACTTCTATTGTTGTCTTTGATTATTTTGCAGACAAAAATGATGGATATTCCAGAACTCCCCCGTAGGTTATACACAGTAGGGGAAGAGCCAGAACCCCACAATAGCATTTCGTATCATACGGATAACAAGAAGTTGCATACTGCTCTTAGGGAAGCTCTCACTGATGATGAATTTGAAGAGCTCAAGGAGTCGAGATTGGGAGTTTTCATCAAGTTCAAGGAGCAGGGATTTGGTTGGGCTTCAAGGCTGGTTCACTACTTGCTCTGTTTAAAGCTGGACATTAAGAAGAAGTACGAGATGTGGTGTCTCGTTGGTCCAGAACCTGCGAGGTTTTCACTGTTAGAGTTTGAAAACATCACTGGTCTAAACTGCAAGTACATCGAGGACCTTGAGACACCAAAATGTGAAGTTACCAAAGAGATGGTTTCTTTCTGGGGGATGATGGGAGTTCATCTGGAAGCTGGGCCAACTACTGATCAGATAATAGCAGCACTAAAGAGATGCGGGGATTGGTCCAGGGAAGATCGCAAGCGACTCGCGTACCTTTCCATCTTCACTGGATTCATTGAAGGGAGAAAGTTTTCAACCGCTACACTAGCTACTCTGGCAAGGCTAGTGATGGATTTAGAACGGTTTGAGAATTATCCATGGGGGAGAGTCGCGTTTAAGGTGCTGATGGACTCTTTGTGGAACAAAGATATTACTGGCTGTTACACCGTGGATGGGTTTATACAAGTTCTTCAGGTCTGGGCGTACACAGCTATTCCGGGATTGGGTGCTAGTATTGGTAGTCCCAGAGCAAACAGTCCGTCTCCACCGATTCTGGCTTACGAGGGCAGCAGAGGCCGCATATTCATGAAAGCTGCTATCTTGAGTCAGGTACCTTTCCATATTCACTTAATTAAGTTGTCTGGAAAGTCTTCCAGCTGGACGACTTAGTAGACGACTTATTATAAGTCGTCTGGAAGGTCTTCCAGCTGGACGACTTAGTAGACGACTTATTATAAGTCGTCTGGAAGGTCTTATAAATCGTCTGGAAGGTCTTCCAGCTGGACGACTTAGTAGACGACTTATAATAAGTCATCTGGAAGGTCGTCCAGCTGGACGACTTAGTAGATGACTTATAATTAAGTCGTATATTTAGTATTTTGTTTCAAATATCTAACTCGATTCTTCTTCTATTTACTGCAGACCCGCGTGATCAACTTTGTTGAGAAGGACATTAGTGAAATGTGGCCAAAATGGGACTCTGAAGTTGAGGAGTGCCCGCGGAGAACATCATTAAAGTCATGTATGATCGGAGACCGTGGAAGTGGACCATGGATTGCTGGGAAGTCACTGGTACAAAACCTAAGGTTGTGACTCCATCGAAAAGAGCCAAAGAGATGGTTGTGGTGGAGGTGGAGGAGGAGGAGGAAGACAATCAGAGACCTCAGAAGAAAGCTCGTAAAGAGGCTCCTAAAGAGGCTCCTAAAGAGGCTAGAGAAGAGGCTAGAGAAGAGGCTAGAGAAGAGGCTAGAGAAGAGGCTAGTTGGGTGACCAGAGAGGAGTTGGAAAATATGTTCAACTCCTACACCTCTAACATAGTTGACATGATGAAAGATGGGTTTAAGAAGTGCATCAGGGAGATTAGGAAGATGTCCGATAGACTGGAAGCTGTGGAGAAGAAGGTTGGTGTCACCAATCAGGCTACCCCTCAAGCCAAAGAAACCGGGGTTAGTAACAAACAGCCTATCCCTCAAGCCAAAGAAACCGGGCCTACTCCTCAAAAGGATCAGCCTACACTTCAAACCAATCATCCTACTCCTCCCACCAGACAGCCTGCTCCTCAAAAGGCAAAGCCTACTCCTCAAACGAAACAGCCTCCTCCTCAAACGAAACAGCCTACTCCTCAAAAGGCAAAGCCTACTCCTCAAAAGAAACAGCCTTCTCCTCAAACGAAACAGCCTACTCCTCAAAAGAAACAGCCTTCTCCTCTGCCCAAAGAGGTTAGTATCAAATCCTCTCCCAACAAGAATTAAGTCGTCCAGGGTCTTCTAGTTGTCCAGACAACTTTTATTTAAGTCGTCCAGGGTCAACTAGTCGTCCAGACAACTTTTATTTAAGTCGTCCAGGGTTAACTTGTGTGCAACTTTTATTGCAGAGATTGTTGCCGGAGGATACAACAGATGAGGCGATCTCGGTATATAAGATCTTGCCGGAGGATAAAGCAGATTGTGTCACCTCCAAAGAGATTATTCCTCTCACTTCCACTGACCAACCGAGCTTCGCTTCCAACGATCAACAACCGAGCTTCACTTCCACCGATCCAAGCGTTCCAGTTTCAGAACCGAGCCTGCTTGTATTGGACAAAACAGCTCCCACTCTAAGGAGTGAACGGACGAAGAAACCTGCTCCCACGCAAATATCTTCTTATACGGCAGAGAGAAAGAAACTCCTTAGAGTGGGAAAGTATAATCCATTTCCCACACTAAACAGACCTAAGTTGAAGGAGCTCGCTGATTGGTTGAAAACTGATCCGTAAGTGATTGCTTTACCCATAATAGCTTGATTTAGTCTACCAAAACTGATTGTTTTTTTGTTTGCAGTGATTATTTCACTAAGCAAGAGGACAAACCACGTACATCACCAACTTGGTGGTATCAAAAACTCCGGACACCCAAAGCATGGCTGGAAGACGTAGTAAGTCTTCTGCTTATCTTTAAGTCGTCTGGTAACTTGTCTTTGTATAGATTTGTAAATATATAAGTCGTCTGGAAGGTTTTCCAGCTGGACGACTTACAAATAAGTCGTCTCGAAGGTTTTCTAGCTGGACGACTTAAAATAAGTCGTCTGGAAGGTTTTCCAGCTGGACGACTTACAAATAAGTCGTCTGGTAGGTTTTCCAGCTAGACGACTTACAAATAAGTCGTCTGGGAGGTTCTAACTTGTATTATTTTATATGCAGCATATGGATGCTTGGATGAATGTGCTGAGGCAGAGGTATCAGGAGAACCCACAAGCTTTCCGGAGCGAGCGAATGTGCTTCCCGGATCACAACTTTTCCCAGTCTTGGAGAGACCAGTATCTGTTCTTCAAAGCATCGGCACCTGATCACAAAGGTTTAGGAAGAATGCTACCTAGTGGGGCGTCGAGTTTTTATGACGGATCAATGCCTTCATTTTGCCAATCAAACAAGAAGTGGGGGGAGGACATTGATGATATCTATGCGCCAGTGAACTTGGACAACAAACATTGGGTTGCTATTTGGATATCGATCCCTAAGAGGCACATAGTCGTCTGGGACATCATACCTTCATCTAGCATACCAGAAGCATGGGATGAGATAATGGAGCCTTTTCTCGAGATGGTCCCTTATATGCTTGTTGAGTGCGCAGCCACCGACGAATTACGGGTCAAAGACGGGTTGGAGCGATACATATATGAGATACGGCTGAAAGATGTACCCACGGCCAACAATGGTGATTGTGGCGTGTACGCTCTAAAGTACATTGAATGTCATGCTCTTGGGGTCCCCTTTAGCCCTAAAGACTTTGCTAGGTCCAATGCGAAGACTATGAGGGATAATATGGCGGTGGTTATATGGACGGAGCTTGTTGATTAGCATTTGAAAGATAATGAGGATGGTGGTATGTTCATGGACATGTATGATTAGATTTGTGTATGGCTTTGAACTTGTCTTTGTATAGATTTTCTTTTTTTTGTGAAACTTGTATAGATTTTCTAACTTGTGTATGATTTGTGTATTTGTATTTGAACTTGTCGTTGTATAGATTTTCTAACTTTTGTATGATTTATTTGAACTTGTCTTTGTATAGATTTGTAAATATATAAGTCGTCTGGTAGGTTTGGACGACTAAAAAGTAAGTCGTCTGGAAGGTTTTCCAGCTGGACGACTTACAAAAAATTCGTCTGGAAGGTTTGGACGACTAACAAGTAAGTCGTCTGAAAGGTTTTCCAGCTGGACGACTTACAAAAAAGTCGTCTGGAAGGTTTTCCAGCTGGACGACTTACAAATAAGTCGTCTGGTAGGTTTGGACGACTTACAAATAAGGTAGTCTAAAAATAGTAGAAGGTAGTCTAAAAATAAAATACACTGGACGACTTAGTAGAAGGTCGTCTAAAAAAAATACACTTGAAGGGATAGTAGAAGGTAGTCTAAAAATAAAATACACTGGACGACTTAGTAAAAGGTCGTCTAAAAAGAAATACACTTGAAGGGATAGTAGAAGGTAGTCTAAAAATAAAATACACTAGACGACTTAGTAAAAGGTCGTCTAAAAACAATACACTTGAAGGGATAGTAGAAGGTAGTCTAAAAATAAAATACACTAGACGACTTAGTAAAAGGTCGTCTAAAAAAAATACACTTGAAGGGATAGTAGAAGGTAGTCTAAAAATAAAATACACTGGACGACTTAGTAGAAGGTCTTCTGGACGACTTACTTGAAGGTTATCTGGTAGACGAAACACTGGACGACTTAACAATTAGTCGTCTGGACGGGTAATCAAGACTGGACGACTTAAATTTAGGTCGTCTGGACAACTAGTCAACTGGTTGTGTACATTGTGGTTTCGTATGGCCAGTTTCCTTGCAGTTTGAGCATCTCCGTGCCCTGTGTTTCTTCCTGGGTTTGTGTCCTCTCATCCTAGATAGCTCCAACCAAGATTGCCATCTTGATTTCTTCTGTCTCCCCGGACCACGCTTTACGTTTAGAGGAAAGCATTCTCGTTCCTCAATATGTTGTGACACGATAGGATATATATTCTCTGAGTATCCTGCATACAGATGATTCTTTGAGTAAAGTGGACATACAAGTGTGGAGATATGCAAACCAGCATGTGTTCCAGCAGCTATAGCATGAGAGCAAGGTATTTTCTCCACTCCATAGACACCACAATCATACTTTACATGTTCCAAATCAACCACACAGTCCATTTTGCCACTTTTGACAAAGAAACGCCATCCATCAATTGGTTCAACCGTCATCGTATCCGCTATCTCTGATCGAACAGCAAGCAAGTATTCAACACCCCGGCTATGTTCATTTGGGAGGCTCAAAGCATCTTGTCTCCTTTTCCAATACCATTTTCCTAACTTCTGCCTTATGAACTCCAGCAGGAACGGAATCGGAAATCCTCTTGCTCGCTTCAGTGCGGAATTAATAGATTCAGCAATGTTGCTTGTTTTTATGTTGAACATGTTCCCCTTACAATAAACCCTTGACCATAGCCTGGCGTCGGCCTTCTCCAAATACGTTGCAAGTTCCGGGTTTACACTCCGTATCTCAGCCATGTACCGGTCAAAATCGTAAACCGTGTGCGCATAAGCAGCCCCTTTCACCAAGTACATGAGATGTTTCCCTTTAAACTTTTTGACAATGTTATCTTGAAGGTGATAATAACATATTCCTCGGGTTGCCCAAGGAAACACCTTCTCACACGCACTTTTAATGGCCGCGTGCCGGTCGGAGACTATCACCAGAGGCTTGTCATGAGATATACAACTAGCCAATTTTGTGAAAAACCATTCCCAAGAAGGTTCATCTTCAGCATCCACGATCCCAAAAGCCAATGGGAATATCTGAAAATTGCCATCTTGTGCGGCTGCAACTAACATAACACCTCCATACTTTCCACTTAGGTGAGTTCCATCCACCACAATGACCCTTCTCTGATACTTAAAACCTTTGATAGAAGCTCCAAAAGAGAGAAATAGATACTTAAATCTTTTCTTAGAATCAAGTTCTATAGCCGTGATAGAATCAAGATTTGCAATGGAGATTTGCTCGAGATATGAAGGCAGACGCGAATACCCTTCTTCTGCTGATCCTCTCACCAATTTTTGTGCATATAACAGTGCTCTGTATGAAGTGGTGTAATCAAGCGTCATGCCAAACATGTTATTCATTGCATCAGTGATATGCTGTGGAGTTATCCCATCAATGATTCCAACACGATCAATGAAAAGACTACCAACATACTTTGGAGTACAGTGTCCCGGCTGAGCGATTCGGTCTCCAATTGAGCATAAATGTTTTTCCACATACTTTGTTACCCAAAACGTGTTTGGCCCATGTTTCACACTCGCTCTGATCTTCCATCCACAACCGCTAACCCGACATATTGCCACAAGGAGAGTTTTTGTTGATTTGTATATTCTGAAAGAAAACTTACCCCTCACTGCTGTCAACCGCAGCTCTGAAAGCAGTGCATCCTTGCTAACAAAACTCTGGTTGACATAGATGCTGGTACAATCTGATTTTCCTCCTTCAATAGCATTTGTCTTAGCATATGTCTTTTCAATTTCTTCAAAACAAATATTATCATCATCTTCCTCGTCCTCATCTTGAACCTTTCCATAAAGACTGTAATCCCCACCATTCGTGATCCGTTTCACCAACAATAGTGTTATCAGCATCCTCCTCCCCATTTTCCTCCTCCCCATTTTCCTCCTCCCCATCTTGATTTTCATCTTCAACAGACTCATTATCACCAACATCTTCAAAACATTCATCAGCTTCATCATTATCACCAACATCTTCTTCCCATTCACCAGCTTCATCATTATCACCAACATCTTGTTCCCATTCACCAGCTTCTTCTCTTTTCTCTGAAACCGTTTCCACCTTGCTGCGGCTTGATACACAAAGACATACTCTATGCGTTTTGAGTATCTCGAGCAAGTTTCGAACTTGTCTATCACTTGTAACATGAATGGGAGGACTGCCTGGAGTCATCATCATTTCTGCTGGTAATGAGTAGCTAATCTCCACAGTCACTGATCTCATGTCCAGGTTATAATCTTCTTGAGCCATTGCAACAAGTTCAGCATGTGTTGAATCTTCATTCAATAAAAACAATCTTGCTCCTTTGAGATCATCAACCACAAAATCCCAACGGAAATCTCTCAACAACCATTCTCCATACACTGCATGTAACTTAAAAATCATCTGCAAATATTCAAAATAAAACACATTAGTAAACATAGAGAAAATGAAGAAGTTCAATAAACATTATTGCAGACGACTTAGAATTAAGTCGTCCAGAAGACTTAAAGGTAAGTCGTCTAAAGAGGTCACTTTTGCAATTGAAAATTAAAAGGGACGACTTAATTCTAAGTCGTCCGGCTTTGTTTGTTAAAAAAAAAAATTCAGACGACTTATATATAAGTCGTCTATGGGAAACAGGCTAGTTTTGCATTTGACCGAATCGTGTCAGATCTTTGACTATTTCTGGACGACTTATAATTCAGTCGTCTCTGGAAAGTAAAAATTACAATATTTTATTCAAACTAGACGACTTACATGTAAGTCGTCCTAGGTTAGTTTTGTAATTGAAAAATAAAACTTGAAATTTAACTTTCTCCAGACGACTTAACTAAAAGTCGTCCAGCTAGACGACTTAATTTAAGGTCGTCCGGGATAAGCAAGGTTTGACCAGAAAATTGGGAAAAATTCTGGACGACTTTGCTTTCTCCGGACGACTTTAAATTAAGTCTTCTGACGGGACGACTTTATATTATGTCGTCTGGTAAAAGTTAAATTATGAAGTTTTATTTTTCAATTACAAAACTAAACTAAGACGGCTTACACGTAAGTCGTCTAGTTTAATAAAATATTAAAATTTTAACTTTCCCAGAAACGACTGAATTATAAGTCGTCCAGAAATAGTCAAAGATCTGACACGATTCGGTCAAATGCAAAACTAGCCTGTTTCTCGTAGACGACTTATATATAAGTCGTCTGGAGTGTTATTTTCAACAAACAAAGCTGGACGACTTAGTTTAAGTCGTCCCTTTGACCAGAAGACTCATCAGTAAGTCTTCTACATACAGATGACTTACTTGTAAGTCTTCTACGCGAACAGATTTTGAAAAAAAATCAAATTCGTACCTTAAACTAGGTGAGATGACTTCGTTTGCACACAGGGTCTTCTCCAACCACCCACAACCTCAAACGAAAGCAACCGTAAGTCAAAACGAAAGAAATATGGCTCTGTCAACCATCGCCCATATTTTGAATCAAAAGCTTGAGTTTTTTGGATGAAAATGGAGAGAAAGTGAAAGAAATGTTGTTTTTAGTTCATAACAATTGAAACAGAGAGAGTGTAAAGAGATTTACGTGCATTAAAGGGCATTAAAAGCTCCAAACAGTTCGTACAAGGTTGTTCCCACTATTCATTGCAGTGGCAATATTGTAAATACTTGAAGAAGATGAGGTTGAGACAGTAAAGAAGCCATTTTCGAAAAACAAAAAAAAAATAAAAAGTTAATGGCATTTTCGTAGATAAAATGCAGGTGTGGGGTTAAAAACTCAAAAAAAAAATGAGTCAAAAGAAAATGTTAGTTTTCTGTTTGACTTCAAGTTTTGAGTCACTTCTGCAAAAAGCCCTAACAAAAATACCAAAGCAAACCTGAATTCTCATTTCAAGATTATTTAAAATAAATTTCAGCTTACAATTCAAGAAATCTAAAGCATAAAATTATTTAGAATTTATAAAATATTTTAATTATTTTAAATATTGATATGTGTTCATGAGCTTTCAAAAATGTATCAGTTACTTATGTTATAATTTCCCAATGACCATTGGTTATCTTCCTATATTTTTTAACAATCAATATATAATTTGATAAATATTATGAAAATACATGCAAATTTAAATGATAAATAAAATTAATTTGATTTAACTTAAATATAATTAAAATAATTATACTTCAGTTTGAATTTGAAAGAATATATAACTCAATATATTCACAACATGAGTGATTCGACTAATCCAATTTATATCTAAAATCATAAATTTTACTGCAATAAGAATATAAAATTTTGTAATAACTATTATTATAATTAAATATAATTTATAGATAACTCAAAACATATTAATAATGAAAATAAAATATTAACAAACTGTTACAGTTTAGTTATTTTGTAAAAACTTAATATATGCATGAAACTTCAGAATATTATCATTATATTAATTTATGTAATTTGGAATTAGACACTTTAGTTTATCTTGTTATTTCAATCTAAGCACAATATATCTTAAGTTATACATAATATTCCTAAAATATATTTATATATCTAAGACTACAACCAACCTAAAAACAAATAACAAATTTAAAAATTTAACAAATTTATGATAAAAATACTATATTTGAATTTAGAGAAATATATGTAATTCAATATATTCAAATGATAACTAAATCAACTGTAAAAATAACAAAACCGACTAGATATAACATATCTAAAATCATATATCTAACTAAATTAATATAAAATTATTATTATAAATTATGCATAAAAATATAAATTAATAAAATTAAAAGTAAATAGCAATCAATTATTATAATATATTTACTTTATAAATATTTATATCCATATATGACCACGGAAAAATCACATATTTGTCTAAGTAAAACAGTAGCTGCCTAAGATAAATGAGAGCCCAAATGATCTACGCATGGACGGTGGAATTAAATACTTAATGAACGGAAGATTTGTCGCCAATACTTATACATTATGATGTATTTCCTGTTTTATACACGAGCATGTACATGTTATCTGGCAAATATAGCAGGTTTATTTGTATACTAAGGGAACACGGATAAGGTTTTATTGATCTGAGAAGTATGCATGACTACAACGTATTGATGTACAAACTATAGTTTTAGCAGTCTCTTGATATGCTTAAATTATTTATTTAAATTATTCTGCAATTTCAGAGGTGAAATATGATATCTAAATCAAATTCACATAAACTTTAGGATTAGGCAATAGATAAGTTTTAGAATTAAGCTAAATAATAAGGATTAAAATGAAGAAATGAAAGTAAAAAGAAGATGTTTGTATTTTTTTTGTCGAACAACTACTTCATTATTTTCCAGAGGACAGTGTTTAATCACCAACAACAATAAGACGTGCAAGGCCTGATTTTGCTAAAACATCAGCCTGAGAGTTTTCAAGACGAGGAACAAAAGAAGATGTTTGTATATTATAGAGATAGGAGGCACTAGATTTAGGTGCAAGTAAATCCGAACTGCAAACCAGAAAGATTATTAGGGATTTAACTAAGAACATGTAACTCAAAGCAAACAATTATAATAACTCAGTTCTCGTTGCACAGACTATCTATATCTAACTTCTAGAATTTCAAATATCTTTGCTAATTCTAATAGTGCAGATAAACATTAGAAATATGTTTGATTAGTACTCTAAATTCATAAGGTATCAATTTTTTTACTATTTTTAGTAGTTTAAAAAATATTTTTATTAGTTTTACTAATCTAGATACGAATCCGAATAAAAATACTCATAGATATTACAATACATATATGGATATCCGAAACTCGGAAATCCTGAAACCGCGGATAAAAATACTAAATCAACGAATCCGACAGATCCTGATTCATATACCCTAAAATTTCAGGAGTCCTACCTCAACCAATCAAACTTATACTATCTTTCTCTCTCATCAAACACTTGGTGGATAAGGGCATTTTTCATTCTATTTAACTGTGTGTGATTTGTAATATAATTCATCTATATTTCAATTTTATTTTGTTGTTGGAGACAATTAAAATCAAGGTGTGGTTATAACTGAGAGTTAAAATGCGCAGAGGAAAGCATAAAGAACACTTTGAACTAGAAATATTTGAGGTGAACATATATATAGGGAGTAGAGTTGGGAATTTGACTCATTATCCGCGGGCCCCGTCCCGTTTGATCTGCCGCGGGACGGGTGCGGGTCGAGTGATTTGAGAAAAATTGTACGCGGGTGTGGGTGCGGGTCGAATGATTTTAACGCGGGGCGGATGCGGGTCAGCCAAAATTCAATCGCAGGTATCCGCCGACCCGCAAAAAAAAGATTTTCTTTAAGAAAAAAATATATTTTTAATAAAATAAAAATAATTTATTTAATTGGAAATTTAAAATATTTTTTAAATTTAAGAAAATTTTAAATTTTTTTAAATACTTTTTTAGTTATAAATCGATTTTTATTATTATTTTAATAAAAAATATTTTAAAATAATCATTTTTATTATTATTAATATTATCCGCGGGTCTAGCGGATCACCCGCGGGTTTAAGCGGGACGGGTGCGGATTTGGTATTTTCTTCATGCGGATCAGGCAGGTCAAAAAGATTTTGAAAAAAAATCACTCAACCCGCGGGTTGGCAAGTCAAGCGGGACGGGTTTGACCAGCAACCAGGGAGGGAGAAAATACACATATCTGGTTAGAAAAATAAAAAGTGACACATTATTATTTTCTCGTGAATGAAGATAACTGCATACCTAATTTTATTTAAGGTTATTTCTTAATTTTATATATTTTATGTTAATTAAGTTTTATTTCTTGTAAATTAATATTAATCTATGATAAAATAATAAATTTATGTAAAATATATTTACTATTCTATCATATTATATTGCCTTTTTATTTTGAACTAATAAAAGGGCAAAAAAATCACAACAGATCTTTTAAAAAATTTTGATCAAAAAAACATACAAGGAGAAAAATGACCAAAAACATTTCACTAAAGAGATAAAAATATTCTATAGCTGCATAAATGAATATTTAAATATATTTTTTTAATTGAAAACTTATTTTTGAAAATAATTTTAAAATTACTATTTTAAATCTTAATTATTGTGTGTTTTAAATCCTAAACCCCACTTCCCAAAACACCAACCCCTCCAAAACTCCACCACCTCCAAATCCAAACTCTTAATCTAGATTAATATATAAATATTTTTGTCTCATTAATAAAAAATATTTTGGTCATTTTAATTAATGTTAGGCATAAAAAACCACATCCGAAAATCTGAACCAAACTCGAACTGATAAAAGTGAATTAGGATTGATCCGTACCAGACATAAATACCAAATGGATCTTACTTTACGGTATTTCTAATTATGAGTTTTACCTTAATCGAACCAAAACCCAAATGAAAATCCGAAAAACCTGAAAATTCAAAATTTCAAAAAGAATTTTTACCAAACGCGATCCCAATCCTTAATATGTATCCAAAAAAATTAAGATATTATTGAATATTAAGGATGATCGACCTGGTAAAACCGAACCAATTAAAACCAGACCAAACCAATATAAAGAAAGTGGTTTAGTAAATAAACCTATCAAATAAAATATAGTAATATAATTATAGGTAAATTATATAAAATAATTAAGAGTATATACATAATATATTGATATGATTTTCATTTTCAAAATATTTATTTTAGTAATTTAATATTTCATTTTAAGTTAAAAGTAATGATTCATGTTTATTAAATTAGATAAAAAATAAATTTTATCTTTTTGTTAGCAAAATTAACTCTTGTGTGTTAGATTTGTGAAAATAAATTTTAGGAGTATCTCAAGATTATTTATCTTAATAAAACTCAAAAGCAATTTTATAACTTAGCATATTTATTTGTATTACCGTAAAATCACCATAGAATTCGTTTTAAAAAAATTTGTTCTTTTTTGTTCTTTTTAATTTTGTTTTGTTTTGTGTTAACCAATTAATGTATAGATATTTAAATATAATAGAATAAATAGAAGAAGTATAAAAGAAAGTTAAAGATAACCAAAATAGTACCATTATCAGCCTTTCTACCATCTCCCACCGTCCCCTCCCTTCTCTCTCTCACTCTCAAAAGGAAAAAGAAATCTAAAAGATCGATTTCACCATCCTCGGTAAGTTTCCTCTCTCCACTATCCATAAAATATTTCGTATTTGTACTCTTTGCCTCACTCTCTTTCTCCATTGTCGACGTATCTCTCTGTGCTTATATATATATATATATATACTTTTTTATTAGATCCCTCTGTTCCATATGCTTTGTTCTGCACCTGCAAAAAATGTTCAATTGCGAAACCCTAACAAAACATATTAACGAATCTGACGAAATCTATTGTCTTTTCTTGTTCAAACCCTTAAATTTGATTGGCCCTTGTCACAAAAATGTGTTCTTGAATAAAAAAAAAAATCGAATGTGATTGAAACTAATCTTAGATTTAGCGAATGTGACTCGAACACGGATGATTTAGATTCTATATTGAGAACCCATGTGGAAAGTAAAGATCTTTTACCAAAAACAAATGTGGGTTTTGTTCGCAGAAGTTTCTTATAAATGGACGAAGATGGGTTGAGCAACCGCAATTGGGGTTATTACGAGCAGTCTCAGTTCAGACCAAGTTTAGGGTTTCAGCTAATACCAAGTATGGTTAACAACCTTAACGAGAAGCAGTTTCTCAACCCTCAGAATCCAAACTTCATAACCGCAAATAATAATGGCTATTGTGGCGGTAGTAGCAGCAGCAATGTCATGTCCTTTCCGCGAGATTACACTGCCTCTGATGCACCGTTCATGAGCTACAGCTGGTTAAACCAGCACAGAGATAGCAAGTTCTTTAACAACTTACCTAACAACCATCACACGCTTCTTGATGATCCCAGGGCTCAGCCGATGCAGCTTCTGCAGATTCCTAAACCCGAGGTCGATGAGTCTCTCAAGAGAAGGCAATGCAGTGGTGGGGAGGAGAGAGCTGATCCCAAGGGGAAGAAAGAGAGGAAGCTGAAGGAGAGTGTTGTTCCGAGAATGCAAAGGGAGAGGAGTCCTTTGAGGAAGAGCATAGAGATGGTGATAAATGGTGTAACAATAGATATCGGTTGTCTACCGGTTCCGGTTTGCTCGTGTACCGGGTTTTCTCAACAGTGTTACAGGTGGGGCTGTGGGGGATGGCAGTCCGCTTGCTGTACCACCAATGTGTCCATGTACCCTTTGCCGATGAACACGAAAAAGCGCGGTGCTCGTATCGCCGGAAGGAAGATGAGCCAAGGTGCATTTAAGAAAGTTCTTGAGAAACTCTCTGGTGATGGTTTTGATTTCTCAAACCCTATTGATTTGAAGTCTCATTGGGCAAAACATGGAACCAACAAGTTTGTCACCATCAGATAAAAAAAACCAAACCTTTCTCCATTTTTTTTTTGTAAGATTCGGAATCAATTTTGTTTGTGACCTAAAAGCTATGTTGTAGAACTCAGAATCAAACGCGGTATGTATCTCAAAATGTACCTCTTTTCTTGAATTTTTTTACTGGTAAAAAAAATTGTATTATGTACAGAACCAGAACCAGGTGAAAAAAAGAATCAAATCTCATCCAGATTTACTGAAAACGTTCTCTAGAACGTAATCAAATCTGGCATTGTGTAAACAACTGGTTGGTTCCATACTACAAGAGGCAGGGAATCTTGATGATATTCTTGAAAGACTTTTTCATTAAAACAATGCTCATCGTCTTCGAAAATCTCCCATTCGTCTGTTATGATCGTCTGCAATCTCGGTTTCTCCAACAGTACAATAGCTTTCTCTTCCTCCTCCACTTCTTCTTCTTGCTCTTGTTCATCCTTTTCGACGCTCTTCTTGACCATTTTCTCCATCGCTTCTACTTCAGCCGTTGGTATACTAACGAACTGAGGCGTATCCCGCGCGTTCGGGACGCCAAAGCCTCTGCAGAATTCAAAGTACAAAGCGAGATCTTCTCCCTGAGACGTCGCCTTCTTGACGATCTTTAAAGTCATGGCGGCGTCTGTTTTGCCGGCGGTCGGGAGGATTTTGATGATTCCGCTGCATATTCGACCGTAGATATTGATGCTCTCGAGGACAATGCAGTCCATTGCTTCTAGGATCAACGCTCTCTTCATGTTATCAGCAATGGGACGTATCTGAAGAATCAAATCGAGAAGAGACTGAAGTCTCTGGATCCTATCGAGCTGCTGCTTCACCGAATCGACTTTATCCGATCGTAGATTCGCGCGGGTACGATGGATTTGATCGGATGTGAAGGAAGAGTAGTTGTCAAGGAAAGCAAAGTAAGCTCGAACAAAGATGTTGAACCCCCATGTTTTGCTGAGAGCCGAATGTCCGTCCGAAAAATCGGAGAGATCGAAAGGAAGACGTCGAATCTCTCCGACGACGGAAGAGACTTTGCACAAGAGCACACCGTGGAGAAGCATCAGGGATTTGAGCGCGACGATCCAGCTTCGGGTATGGTTGACTCGGGTGGATAATGAGTGGATGAGAGTTTTGAGGTTGAGAGGAGAAGCTTTGATCCATTTGTAGACGCGCTGAGCGTTCGAATAGTCGACGGAGGAGTCGTCGTGGGAGGTGGCTTTGATGATGGCTGCTTCGAGATCCGTGTTCCGGTATGAAGTTCGCCGGGAGAATCCAACGGCTAGTAAGCTTTTCTGGTCTTTTATCGCAGCAGCAGCTCGTTTCCAGAGCTTCATAGTCGAGCCCCCTCCCTCCTCTCTCGTCGTGTTCTCTGTGTCTTTGGTCTTCCTCAAGAACAAAAAGTCAATCTCTGAAAATCTTCTTTCTCTATTTTGAGTTCTTTGTCTCTGTACCCATCCGTTATAACCGTTGAAACCGCTCATTTTTCAAAGAGAAAATATTTTTAAATAGAAAAATAAAGCTGGAACATGTGACCGGTTTGATTACGTTTAAACCAAACCAAACTCGTATAAATCATGGTTTGGTTTTGCCTTTTTATACCAGCTTGCAAATAGTAAAAATGGATTTTGATTCGTACTGCTAGTTTTTTATTAATAGCTTTCGACTGGTTAGTTTAGCGGAATCTAATTAGTTTATCAAACCGATTTTTTGTTGAAATTCTATGATTCAGAAACAAATAAGACCTGAACCAAAACTGGATTGGACAATCTTACTTTCAATCTCTCACTATAAACGTAAAGGAGAGTAGATATCTAAGTTTCAGTTATTGATAAGATGAAGAAGACAAATGAATTTCCGTAGTGGATAATCTTGTAGTTGCTTAGACCATATTCTATATACTATCATTATTACTACCAAAAATAATATATATAGAAACTCCTACTAAAAAGATACTGCGATATTTTTGTAGTATATGCTAATGCTAGACTAGAATGTTCCAAAGAATAATGAGTTAAGGGTTAAGAGAAAAGAAAAAAAAGGAGGTGAAAAGAAGAAGAAAAGTGCTTGTACCATTGAGTATTTGAGTGTTTCTTTGCATCTTAAGAGTAGCACAAGAAAGCTTAGAGAGTTCCACAACAAAATAGCTTAGAGAGTTCATGCTAAGGGAAGAGGGCTCCACCAAAGTGAAGAACAGCTTAGAGAGTTCATACTAAGCATCGTTTTCTAATTCTATGATTAATCACAGAGCCAAGGTTTTGATCTTCCATTTACACTTCATCGTCCAGTATAGTGATATACCGGCTGCATGCCATCCAACATTCATCTTTGACTGTGGCAGATATCTTCTCACACACACAGGAGCGAATCTAGATCAAATTTCATGCCTGTGCTGTGCATTGTTGCTACAAAACAAGAAAATGACACAGGAGAATCGAACTTAGGAAAATTATATGTGCACATAGGGCCGGTCCAGAAGTTAAGTCACCAAGTCAATTGGGCATCCAATTTTCGAGGACATAATTTCTTTTTAAAAAAAATCTTATTAGTATTTCATAAACAAATAAAATTTGTATGGGTTTTTAACTATATATTACTTTCTGGGGATTATTTTAACAAATTTTAAAATGATTATTTTCATGCAATTATGGTTAATATTGCACTACTTATAAAAATATTAAGTATGATCCATATAGAACATTCTAAGGTACAACTATGGTAATTCCCACTAGAAGTAACATACCTTATATATATATATATATATATATATATATATATATATATAGATATACATAATTTAATATATATTCTAAATGACACAGAAAAATTTAGACAAGATTTTAATTTCTTATTAAAATATAGAATCCTATAAATTGTTTATAGTGCTCTATAAATAAATTATTTTGCTTATAATTTTAAATATTTTATAAATTAATTCTATACTCTTAGAAATAATTATAAAAATTAAAAAAAATTGGGTCTATAAACATTATATTTTGCAGATGAAACTATCAAGTAATTTATAAAGGATGGTAAGTTATTTATAAACTCTTAAAGTTATGTTAAACTATTATAAATAAGTTATATACCCTTATAGATTTCTCATTAAAACTGGTTAATTAAGTTATAATACAATTTTATATATTTATGAACCCTTATAATGTATACTTAAACATTTTGTAAATGTTTCAAAAGCTCTTATAATTTTTATAAACCAATAATAATTTATAATTTAATTTTTAAGTCAAAATAAATATTTATGTTAAAATACCAGGCCTACACTGTTTAAAAAACTCATTTTGAAAACACAGTTTTAGAAAACTCGCAATTCTAATTTTTTTTTTGTCATCACGCAATTCTAATTTAGAAACGTGAAATAATTTGATGTTAGTGATTACTTGTTTAATTTTATTTTTAATACTTTCATGATTAGTTATTGATATGCATTTTAATATATCTTATCATTTCTGTATAATGATTTTACTTAGAATAAAGCTCACTATTTTGTTTTCTCGAAGGATAACAGGTTTTTTCTCTAACTTTTTTTTTTTTTTTTTATAAAATATACAAAGAAAAACAACATTTAATTTTGTTTTCTATCTTGGAAAAACCAAAAAAAATAAAGAAAAAATCAAGCTCACATGTTGATTAATTGTACAAACACATACATTATAGATGCTTCTAAAACATTTTCATTTACATTTTTGTTAAATAGTGTTTCAATGTTTTAAAACATTTAGTTTTCACATATTAGTTTTTGATACCATGCAATCTATAGTAGAGGATGTACACTACACCAGTTTGTAAAGTAAATGGGAATTCGTCCAAAAAATACTGAATATAGCAAGAATGGCCAAAAGAAACATGGATATACTGAGTGGCCAAAAAAGCATAAACTTTCATTGACTTTTACAGTTTATTAAAAACGTTACGATTGACTAACCAAATTATCCCACCGTTAACAGAGTTAACAGATAATTTAGATGACGTTAATTTTGGGTGTTAAAGAATACGACGTCGTTTCATCTCTTTGTCTGATTAAAGACAAATGAATGAAACGACGTAGTTTCATTCATTTTTGAAACTAAAAATATGTGCTCTATCAGGATCAAACCCGTGCTCTCGTGTTTAATTGTACGGGATTTTTGCCACTGAACTAATGGACTTTACAATAGATTGACGTACAGAGTTTCTTATATTATCTTCGAATCCCAGTTAAATGAATCAAAAAGAAACGACGACGTCTTCTCCTAACCCTAAATTCCCAAATCAAAACGACTGTTGAACCACTTCTTCACTCCCACCACCGTCTCCATCCTTGTTCGATTGTTGAACCGTTCTTCACTCCCGTAATTGAAATTCCTCATCCCTCCGAAAATCACAACCTCCCTTCTGTTCCTTGTGAACTTCGTCTTCACCATCTACTACACATCACGAGTTCAAAGAGCCTTAAGGTTTCTGAGAAAAATCCCCAAATCGATTTGGGTTTATGAGAAATTAGAGTTACGTTTTCTTTTATTTCAATCATCCACATCATTTCATTAATAAAGCAAAATGTGTGTGGTAATAAACTGTAAAGTCCACTAGCTCAGTGGCAAAGACCCTTCCCATTAAACACAAGTGCAGAGTTCGAATCCAACCAACACCAATTTTAATTAAACATCAATATATTTTGATCAATAAAAAGAAATTTATATGGTTATCTTCTGAAAAGTCCATTAGCTCAGTGGCAAAGACCACCCTCAAGAACCACGAGTGCACGAGTTCGAATCCAACCACAACAATTTTAATTAAACATAACGACGTGATGAAACGACGTCGTTTTCACTAAACGGCAGTATATAACGGTTAGTAAACACTGTCTTAACTGTCGATTAATGGTGAATTAATCTGATAAATAAGTCAATCGAAAGTTTCTTAATAAACTGAAAAAGTCAACAAATGTTCAGTGTTTTAATGGCCAGGCTCGAGTCCATGTTTCTTTTGGTCATTCTTGCCATGTTCAGTATTTTTTTGGACGAATTCCTCAAAGTAAATCATTTAACTGGTATTAAATGGCATTACATACGCTGTCTATTTTAATCTTTTTGACTTCAATATATTTAACATCTTTAAGATGGTATATTTAAGCAATAAAGTAGTGTTTTAAGAAAATATAAGCAATAAAGTTTTTATTATTTGGCATTATATATGTTGTCTATTTTATCTATTTGACTTCAATATATTTAGCCTCTTTAAGATGATATATATGACAATATTTAGTAACATATTTTTACATCTTTTTCTGTTAAATAAAAAATATATATTACCTCTTTAAGATGACAGAATAACACTATATATATGGGTTACTGACGATAAAACATACATTACATACTGTAAGAAAATAAGAACAAAAAGATAAGACACATCATAACTAAGATCATCTAAGACAAACAAAATATGATTTCAAAGGCAACTTTTATATGCATATTTCTGTTCTCCCTCTTTGCTCTACATCAATGTATGCATATATAGGTTTCTTCATATATGTGTAACAACTTTCTCTTTATTTTTGACATCTTTAATATTTGGTAAATAACGTGTGGTTTCAAATGTGTAGGCAGGGAGATGGATGTTGGAGGACTAGAGAGTTCGAGCGATTTCTATGTTCCAAAGTGTGTTAAACGGAAATGTGGATTTGGTGCAGAAATAGATTGTTGGTGCTGTCACAGAAATTCATCGCTATGTTACTATAACATAGATGATTGCATTGACGACAACAATTGTCCTCTTTAGGACTAAATTTTCAGAAATTAATGTACTTCTGTGATTGTTTTTCAAATTTAAAAGTTTTACTGCTTTTGGCAAACAACCATATCAATGTATGACTAGGCCTAGGCAAAAAAATCGGAATCGAAGAACCGAATCGGAACCGAACCGAAATATCCGAATCCGAACCGAGGACCTTCGAATACCCGCATGGTTCTTATATTTCTATATTCGAAATAACCGAACCGAACCTGAACCGAACCGAGAACCAAACGGGTACCCGAATATATAAAAATATTAATTATATATACATATAACATAACTAAATATATATTTATAACTAAAATTTTTCTTAAAAGAATCCAAAATATTTGAAAATAACTACATTATTATAAAATATCCGAATTATCCAAATTATCCAAAAGTATCTGGATAATTTTATCCGAAATATCTAAAATAATCCAAAATATTCAAACTTTTTATCTAAATCATAATAATTATTTGATAGTTTACCCTAAATAACTAATATTTTATCCGAACTATCCGAACTACTTAAACTATCCGAACCCAAACCGGAAGCAAATGAGAACCGAAATTATTTCAGGTATTTTTCGGTTCCTCATTTTACTATCCGAACCAAACCGAACCGAACTGAACCGAAAAGAAGTTAAGTACTCAGTGGATCCTTTAACCCCATATCCGAACTACCCGAAACCCGAAATATCCGAACAGAACCGATACCCGAAATGCTCAGACCTTGTACTATGACCTATTTTAAATAAATACTAGATCTTGACCCATGCGACCGCACAGGTATTTATTTTAGGTTTTTAGTTTTCAGTTTGTATTAAATGATATATTTGTAATATTTGATCATAAATTTAGATCGAAAACTAATTTTTTGCAGTTATAAAAAAATTAAAATTAAAATTATAATAAAATATTCTTATATAAATTCAATTATCAATAATTAAAATAGTATAGGTGTGGATCATAATGCTTTCGAATTCCAAATATTTGGAATTTTTGTTAATATAAATTTGTTAAGAAAATAATCTCACTCGGTATTTAATTTTAAATTTTAATTTTTGTGCGTACTAAATGTTATATTTGTAAATGTAATCATATTAAATTAAGTAATTTAATAATTTTGCGTTTAACGTAAAATGTATCACTGATACAGGAGATCATTTAAACAAATCTAACATCTCTGATTAGATGTATGTGTAAGATATATATATATATATATATATATATATATATATATATATATATATATATATATATATATATATATATATATATATATATAAATTTGAATAATGTATGCCAAAAACTTAAAATTAACATAAAAAATTGGTTTGGTTCGAATATTAAAAGATAGTGATGGCACAATAATTTTCCTACCATATGCGATTTTTATTATCATTAAATGTGGTAAATTTAAAATTAGGAAATGTATTTATTAAACTGAAAAGACAGCAATTAATAAAACTATAAATAATTTCGAAATTGATTTAATAGAGAAGGAAAATTAAATTTTATATTTGGACAACACATTAACTCAACTGAAAAAGACAAACATTAAAATAGGTAACTTAATTTATATTAGGACATCACATTAACTCAACTGAAAAATAAAAACATTAAAATAGGCAATTTAATTTATATTAGGACATCACACTAACTCATAGGTAAGTTATTTAATTTTCAGTGGCATAATAGTGTAAATAACTTTGAAAACTTATGGGTAATTTATATAATTACTTCTCTTTTAATAATATAGATTTCTGCTAATCAATCCAAAAATCCACAAATTTGTTTTGACATCCAAATTAGATATCAATTTGGTCAACTTAAATGCTCTTTAATAAATGTTAAATATTAAAGGGTAAGCAAAACGAGCCCATTGGTAAGCATGAAAACATAAAAGTTCCCCGATTTTCATTTTTAAATCTCTAATTTGTTCTCTTAAATTCTGTCATTCGTCAGTCGTGTGTTGCAACAAATCACAGATTGTTCTTGTTTCATTCTCGAGTTATTTTTATTTTTATTTTTGTAACAGTCGGGTTGTTTTCATAAAAACAAAATCCCATGTATTTTTGATAATTGAACAATCTTGGAAGTTGGTCGGTCAGATGACGTCTTTATGGCGACTCTGATGGCGTCTCCAGCAGATACAAAATCTCTGTAGATATATTGATCTTTCGTGATCGATTTTTTTATAATTAAAGGAAAACTGATTGTTTTCCCCTTTTTTTGTCACTAGTGATTGTTTTCCCAAAGATTTATTCTACCCACGAATCAATGTTATGACCTTGTCAAGCCGGTTTGTTCGTGTTAACCATTCAGTTATCAGTTTGATATGAAAATATGTAGCTATACTGATATGATCTAATAATAAGTAACTTTAGTATTTATGAATATGAATTAATGTGGTATAAAAGAACAAACATATATAAGTAGATAAGATATGATGATAAATCTTTATTTTTATTCCTTGTAAAAAATATAATGCAAGATTTAAAATGTGGTATGCAAAGATGATTAATGAAAAGGTAAACATATAGAATTTATGAAACTAAGATATGAATAGCTTATATATTACTTCCTCCGTTTTTAATACAGGAGGTGATGACATGTTAGAGAAAATTTTTTGTTTCAAATTATATGACATTTTTAATTTTTTGATATAAAATTTATTAACAGTTAATATTATATGACCAATGATATTATATGTTCTTTTTTATTGTTAGTTGAATTATAATTATATAAATAATTAATACTTTTATTAAAAAAAAGAAATTAAATATATTTTTAATCTATGTGCACAATTATAAAACATCATGTATTAACAAAAAAATGAGGGAGTTTATAATTTTTTTTTTAGGGAGTATATAACTTACAAAACAAAGTTCATATTTTTTTTGCATGTCAATTAATATACAGAGCTTATACGCCTGTTTGGTAAAGTAATCGTTTGACAAATATTAAATGACATTATATACGTTATCCAATTTTTTTTCTGTTCGACTTCAATTTGTTTGGATTTTAAACTCTTTACGATTATATTTACATGACAATTTGACCAATAAAAAAACATTACATCTTTATGACAATATCTGCGTTTTGATTTCAGTATAACACTATATATATATATATATATATATGGCAATTTGACCAGTAAAACAAACATTACATCTTAAGTAAGATCGCCTAAGATAAACAAAAGATGATTTCAAAGACAGTTTTCGTATGCATATTCGTGTTCTCCTTCTTTGCTCTACATCAATGTATGCATATATTTCTTCATATCTTTATTCTTTTGTCGTTGTCAGTGTTGTGTAAATGATGTGTGGTTTCAAATATATAGGTAGGCAATTGGATGTTGCAGAAATAGAGAGCAAGCTCTATATTCCAAAATGTATCCATAGAAGATGTTCAGATCAAGGCTTTTTCCAAAGAGATTGTTGGTGCTGTATGAAAGATCGAACGCTCCCTTGCTTCAAAAAACAAAGTGATTGCGAATCAGATACGCATTGTCCTCCTGTACAACTAAAAGTTTAGAAAATCAAAGTAATGCTATTACTGTCCAACTCTATATAAACTAGAATTTTTTCCCGGGCTACTCCCGGAGTTAAACAAATATCAATATAAAAATATGAACTATATATAGAATTAAAAATGAGTAAAACTGACAATTTACCATTTTTACTATCTACAAATACGTATGGAAAGATGAGGAAATGTGAATTGAATAAATAATAGTTAATTCTATGTTATGATCCAAAAATCTGAGAATACACCACATTAATATTCTAATATACTCCAGTAGATGTTCGCAGATTTTTATTTTTTCATGAAATCAGTGTGCTTTAAATTTTTATTTACAATTGAGTTCTAAATTACGGTATTAAGAATTCTTTATGGTATTTGGAATCTATATATGAGATGATGACACTTGCAATGATGTTTGATGACTGCTGCCCATTTTAGAACAATACTAAAAATGTCACCAAAAAATCCTCAAGAGTTGACATCTTTAATGCTAAACTTGAAGTGTTTATAAACTTTAAAAAACCATTGTTAATAAGTAATAACTGTGAAACAGATTTTCTATTTTTCTCTGAAAAAAACAGTTTCTATACTTTATATTCACAATTATTTTGGTTTTTTACCAGTGATTATTAATTCGATTATCTTCTTTAGGAGTCTGTTTCATGATTTTATGCATAAGTATCTTAATTTATATTGAGTATCACTTGAATAAATTGTAAAGAATTTTATATTCAGTGAAATATATATTCTAATTTATTTGTTGTTTAAGTGTGTATCTATTCAGAACTAAATCAATAACAACATCTGTTTTTGCTATGAATTTTGAAGATATATACCCGGCATTATGTATATTTGACCTGTAACATATACTCGCAGATTAAGATGTTGACAAAAAAAACATATACCGTAGGTTTATGATAAAATTCGTATTTTAAATTTAAATAAGCTAAACCAAAGATATGGGTATGTTGTTAGCGGTTAAGGGTCTGTTTGGTTCAAACGTAGTGGTTGCGGTTGTTAGTGAGGGAATTTGCAGATACGGATGGTTACGGTTTCAAGTGTTATTAAACGTTTTGTATGACTTACATAACATTTGAAAATTGCTGCGTTTGCGAGATATTTCCCAACCCGTCCACGGCTAATGGGCTACCCATGCCCGCTTTCTCGGTCCGTGGGCCCCATCTCATATGACGGTCTGTCGTTAATTTTGCAATACTCGAAATCATTGTTTACTAACTCTACAATCATCACCCGACTTTTCCCCGTGTTTTGGTCTCATTCGTACGGTATCGCAAATCACTTCTCGATAAGTCATCCATCCTTCCACTACTCAAGTCCAAGCACGCTTAACTCTAGAGTTCTAAACGGATGTGTGACGGAAAAGGTAAATCAACTTTGGTGACATAGGTAGCCAAATCAATTTTCTTAAGCCTTTTAATATATCACAACTCGGGATGTTATAGGTTGATTATGAGATATTGCAACGATTTAATAATAAATTACCAATATTAACATATTATAACATTATAATAATATAAATACATACTATTGTTATAAAATATAATAATTATTAATATAATGATTGGTAATAATATTATGTTTGTTTATTTAATTATTTTAATTAGGTGAAAGTTATAATTTTAAAATTTATTTTTTTGAAGATTTATATTAAAGCTTTTGAAAGAATATTTTGTTTCGTTTTATATAAGTGTATATCTCTATATATGTATGTATATTAACTTTTAAAATTTCTAATGAATAGTTAGTTTAAAGTTTTTATAAAACAAATTATGATCATGTTTGTGAATGCAAATTAATATATAAAATGTGTATATATATTTTATAGTATTTTCATTTTAAATTTTTAGTTTTAAAATTTTAAAATAGTTTTCAAAATAGGATAAGATTTATTTATTCTTCCGCAACCGCAAACGTTAGCTGGAACTACCTTTTGATTTTAAGAGGTTTGAAACGGTTTCAAATGGTTTGAAATAATTTGTAGCAGTTTGTATTATTGTTTTAAAACGCTGTCAGCCACTATTAATCGTAAAAGCTGTGTTTGCGGGTGTTAACGGAAAAACCAGTCATAATGTTTATCGGTAATCTGAAAGAAATTTAACTAAATAGTTCAATACATGATCTTTAAATGAGATTTCTTGTTTGAATACTATAAGGAATCAGTCTTAGGTAATATAAATTGTTTCTTTGTCATAGTAGACCATTTGTACGTGAAATATTTTATTTTTAAACTTTGAGTGCTACTGAGAGTTGTTTGTTGTTTGATATAAAGTTGAACGATGACTCTATGTATTGAGAATTTAGTGTGTTCCTACTTATGAAGCCCTTGTATGATATCATTGGTTCTGTCAATACAGAAACACGTTCATGGTGTTGAGGCAGACAATAGTTTGCCAGTAATAGTGTAGCAAATTTTAGAAATAAGTTTAACATAATAATTTTGTATATTATATTTTGGTAATCATTGCTAGAGTTGTTTATGTTTTTAACCTAAGAGGATGGCTAATTCCCTCAGTTTATTGTAAAAAAACAAGTTAAGTATGAATGAAAGTAAGTTGTGTTTCAAAAAAAAATATTTTGGTAATCATTGGTTCTGTCAATATAGAAACACGTTCATGGTGTTGAGGCGGACAATATAGTTTGCCAGTAATAGTGTAGCAAATTTTAGAAACAAGTTTAACATAATAATTTTGTTTATTATATTTTGGTATGGTTGTGGAATGCTTAAGAATTAAGGAAATTGGTTGGTTTTATATAACAGATTTTTTATAGAGCATGAATAAGTTCAACTCAAACCTGTTTTTATTAATTATGTTCTTATAGTTTTATTTTATTTGGTCAATCTAGTTATAAGTCGTACTGAATAGTACAGTGTTTTTTTTACTTATTTTGTCTCTGGCTTTAGACCAACTTATTGATTTACGAAGTGAAAACGAAGTCTGAACCTTGTTAAAAAAAGTCATTGGAATTCAAAGACGGTTTGTAAACTAAACCTCATGCACTAAGATTCAGATGAGTTGAACTTGTCCTCAATACCAGGCTCAATAGTGATGGAAGTGATCTTCACTACATCCAAGGAGCTGAAGATGTATGTCGGTCACCTGCTTGTGTATACGGAACTTAACTCTGTCCCTTGTGTTAGTTCCTACGATACATAAAACAAAAAACTTGTAGGCTCCGGCAACATATGATAGACATGCAACCAAATGACAAACTTAGACCAAAGTCAGTTCGGAATCACATAGCGATTAAGACTCGAAAATATATAATCACTAATGTACAATGGCTGTCATAAGGTGCTCAAATATTGGATCTGAATTGTTTCAAGACTTTTGCCTACTAAAAGCTGATTAAAAATGCAATGTTACTTTTTTCTAGAGAGAGCGCTTAGCCCCCCTCCCCCCCCCCCTTCTTTTTGTTTTATAGCTGCGTTGTTAGTACATCCCAATTCAACTTTGGAATCATCAAAACATGTCCTTTGTTTAAGAATAACTTATCTACAATGAACCGGTAGATATGCAGTACAGAAAATGGATTATACCTCACAAAGATCACTCGTAGCCATATCTGAAGGTGCAACCCTTAGCTCAAATATCAAAATATGTCAGAGATTTTTAAGCCCTATCATATTTCAAATGTACAAAACATCAACTAAACGAAGGAAAGAAATAAACAAAAAGACGTTTAGTAAGGGGAAAAAAATAGATTACCTTGATAGCATTAGATTGCCCATCAACAGAGTTTGGATATAAAATCTGTTGTAAATGTCAAAAAAAAAGTTATTGGATGCTTTTGAGGGATACACTTAAAAGGATCTTGCTAGGTATTGTAAATGTTAGTAACACACTTACTACTTGGCTAGCTACAGATCAAATATTCACTGGTCAACATACTCATTGATCATCTTATTACCATCTTCAGTCAATGGGAACTAATCGATGAGATCTAAAGCAATAAAATTAATCAACACATCAGTTCATGTCTAACCTGTTCGTCAAAACAAAGCCGTCAGTGCCTTGCCGGTTGATCTGGACGTTTAATTTGCAGTGGATTGCAGATCATTATTTACTGTAGGTAATGATGGTGTTAATGAGTCTGGAGAGCTTTCAGATATAAACTCACAAACCAATATAGTGTTTTGAGATTCTAACCTAACAAAGGTACTTTTTGCTCAAACAGGATGCAGGACCTTCTTCATAAGATTGGTACTCTCTGAAGCGAACTCCATCTTGATCCTTGTATCTCTGACTCATCTGTTCTTGGTGAGACATCGACTGGATGTAGCTTCTTCAGAGTAGGTTTTTGATATTGAGTTGATTTAGATTTAAACATATAGCTATATAGGAGAAGAATCAAGAGGTGGAACTAACCTTATTCAAGATGAGTTTTAAGATCATTCTTGATTTAGAGAGTAACATAGCACATATGAAAGCCAAGTCTAATTCAGCGATGGTGATGTGTCAAAACAAAGCCTTCCTATGACCGATTTTCCTATCCTACGTGGCATAGTTCAATTGGATTGTATTGATGCCATTGTCCAAACAATAAACCAATATAAATGCAACTAACAAAGTTAATATGGTTTTAACTAATTTAAAATCATGAAACATTTACGGTTTAGTTTGAACAAAAGCAATATCATATACCCAAAAATTAATTGAATCGGTCAAAAACTTTAAAAGAAAAATCAAAATATGTTTAACAGTATTTTATTTTTGTTCTCCATACAAATAAATTACAAAATGATTTGAAACTTATAAAAATGAAATAATGTATTAATAAAATATTAAAACTAAATTATTTATAGATATTTATATCCGTCCATGAGTGAGGAAAAATTACCTTGTTACCTAGTAAATATGTAATAGATATAACATAATACTATATTATTATTCGAGCTCTGTGCATATTTGTTTCATTTGAATCTTTTATAGTTAAAACGACTTAATCAATTTTTATCTTGTTTTGTGTTCATCAAATTTTATTTTTAGAGTTATCATAATTAAATAGCTTAACTCTTTTTTAGTACATCTCTTAATGATCTAATATTTTCCATAATTGATGGATAATAATTTCAACAATCATTTGTAATATTCACTCACCATACAATCAAATAATATATGTTTTTACTATTATTATTTTTAATTAAATTAAAATATTTAATTTATATATGATTTACTTGGTAAATATGTATTTTATTTGATAAAAATATTAATCTAACTTTAAATATGCATTACTTAGTAGATATATAAGATATGACAAAACATAAAACAATGCATGTAACATGAATATTATATTTTATTTGAATACTAGTAGTCTTCCGGCGCTACGCGCCGGATTCGTATATTTTATTCTTAAATGAATTTACAATTTATTTTATGGTTTGAATAAAGAAACTATCTTCACAATATGAAGATGAAAATATATTAAAAGATAATTATATTTTTTCCGATCCATTTGATAGTGGTTAATTTGTAGTGTATTAATTTGTTTTGAAGTTGCTTAGTTTATAATGTAATAGTGTAAGTTGTTCTGACTAATCAATTCAATAAAAGTAAAAATAAAAAAATTTGATATATGTAACAAAGTTAATTTAGTTGAAATTTTAAACATAAAGTGAATTTGATGTTCGAGAAGAGAAAATATATATATGTTTGTGTTTGTGATAAATTTTTTCGAAGAAAGATAATAAATTGTTTATATATTCTCCTGTGAATCTTCCTCTTTGGTGAAGATATAATAAAGAAATTTTGTTAGATGACAGACTTGACAGTTACTGCTATAAATATATATATAATTGTAGTTGTTTTTTTCTTTTTATGTTACATTTGATGTTTTGGTTTAATTTTGTGGTGAAAGATTAATGAAATATCAGGTAACCGATTTTAAACGTGAAATCAAGGGTGATTGGTTGGGATTTAACTTGCTGCTTTAGCTTTATTTATTTTTAAAGCAGCATATCTAACCAATCATGATGTAGCTTTAGTTTTAAAATTTAAAGTTACAGCAAAATTTTACCAATCAAGATGTAGATTTATTTTTCAAAGTTACAGCAAAAAAAAATAAAACTTCCTTTTTCTTTTTATTTTAGTTTAAAGTGCTACATCCCTATTTTTTGGGTTGTAGAAGTTTTAAAATCAAAAAGGCGTGTATCAAGATTGTTTATGAACAATAATTAAAATGCATACATCATCGTTTATCACCATCTTCACGTTACGAGCACGTTACACTACGATTTAACGTCTATTGTAATTAACATGCTTATATTACATGCTTTTATCCATGAGATTTAAAACATTCTCATGCCACTTCTATTGTGTTTTACTGTTATTAGATGGTTTTTGTCATAAACTATTAAGTTTTTGGGGGTTTCAATAACATAAAAGTTTTTTATATATTACATTAAAATACTACAACCAAAAATTTACATCTACAATTTTTATATTGCCAATCATATTTTATTTTAAAATCTACAGTCAAATAACTTACAGCTACAGTCAACATAATTACAGCAAAAATCTCTGCCAAAAATCTACAGCAACAAATTTACAGCTAAAACCAAAACACCTACGACCCAAATTTTAAAGCTAAATTTTTACAGCAACAGCCCAACCAATCACCCACACGGTGATGATAATCGTTATATGGTTTCAGTGAATATATGTACATATAATGTTTAGTATCATGGGCAGTATATAGAGAGAACAACATTTAAAAATTTTATTTTAGAAACTAATTTGAATTTCAACGCATGTAATGAATTTTTGTTCATATATTATTTTTATTTATTTCTGGTGAAACTAGTTCTGGCAATGGAACAAATAAGGAAATTAATGAAGAAGAACATTTATATATTTTGTTTGAAAATTAATACAAAAATCGAAAACAGTATGTAAATGAAACTGAAATTTGGAACATGAACTTATTTATAAATTGTAATACTGCGGAATCATAGATGATTTCCCTGCGTATGAGAGAGATAACGTTTGGCTAGTCTAAACGGAGATATGGAGCTGAGATAGACGGAACTTTGACCTGAGGATCAGATGTGAGAGCGTATTTGTTGAGTTCAGAGTCGATGTTTTTTGAGCATTAAGCAGTTTGGATGAAAAATCATTCTTGGTTGAAGCATCCCCACTCAACCTAAAGAGTTTAAAGGTGACATCATAGTACCATATTATGATATCAATAGGCAAATTTTTTACCCACGGGAGGTGGATCATGTAATAAAAGTTAAACAAATACTTACTTTTCATATATATTTTTTCGACACTTGTTTCAGAGTCAAAGTAGATTTGGGTTCCAGATGTGCCATTGAGAAATAGCCGGCCTGCATCATAGAGACTTAGTTTATGGAAGCTTTTTATTTTTTGTTTAAAGCAAAACATATCCAAAATATAGCAGTCGTAGTTATGTATATATATGCAAGAACGATGACAATATATTCGGTTTTCTTACCTCCAACAACCTTAGGATTGATGCAAGTGACTCACACTACTTTCAGCTCAGACCCGTAGTTTTCATAGGCTGCCTTGAGATCGTACACAAAGCCATAAACCTGGAGTGATGCTCTGAAAACCTCCGTTACGTTAATTTCAACACTTTCTGCATCGTCTATTTCTCTTTTTATTGGAAGGCTTCTTCTCAAAACTTCTGTTTTCTTCTTGGTAATAGAGTAATAGTGTTAATTGTTGCAGCTATCGCAGCTCCTGCTTTCTCCAGAAGATAATTTGCACCATCATTCTCAGTGGAAGCAGCTGGTTCTATGCAGCTTTCTTGCTTGCTTCTACTGATTGTTTCTTGCAGTCTAAGGTTTTGCATAACCTCTTTCTCCCAATCTTATCAATCTTTGGATGAAACTGGAAACAGAGAGGGTGTGATACATAACAATCAACCAGTGCATGAAAAAAGTGGATAATTATTCCTAAATGTCAGGAGAGATAAGAATGTAAATTATGCTGGTAGCTAGCACAACATTGGGTTCCACAGTGATGGGGGATCAATATGAGTAATAACATGAAAAAAATATGTGATTTTATAAAAATTATCATGTCACTATTAGTAGTAAATGTATTGATAATTTTTAGCCACTTTTCTTGCTAAGAAGCTCGCATATAGTTAAGTCTTGGACAGATGACAATAATCATAATCAAAATGCTGCATAATAGTTATATCATAGGAACTAAATGTATAGCTATAGTTATGTTATAATTGCATGACAAATGACATTCTTTGTAAATAGACTAGTAATACATGTCTTGTTAGTTAAGTGTTGTAAAAGAGCTTATGGTGATGACAACTAAATAAAATGGCATTACTGTTAATATATTACATATTTAAGGTTATTCTTGAAAAAAAAAAATTTCTATAAACATATAACGAATGTTGTCACTTTATTTAAATCATAAAGTATTTTCAGTAACTAGGCTAATTTCATTTCCGAGATAATGTTTCATTAATTGGTTAATTTATTCAAATGTTAACAATATAGTATACGAAAATATAACATTTGAAATTGAAACGTAAAAATTTGGAACAATTAGATGAAAACGATCATAGTACACTTGTACCAAGAATTCTTGTCATTGGCCCAACAGTAAAACCCATCGTCTTTTGCAACGACGATACTCACAGTAGAATCTTTGTCTGAATTGTACAAACGGTATATCCTCTCAGCGGGTGAGAATTGTGCTTCACCCCCAAACGTTCCTACGCAAGACGCCCACTGCGACACTCTAGATCTCGTCGGTTTATCATTTTCTCTAACAGTGGGTGAGATATCATCAGTCGCATTTTGTCCGCTAGTGGGTGGGATCTTTATCAACGAGACTTGACCCAAAGGTACGGATTCAGAGATCCTAGGACTTGTGCCCTGGCACGTCACGAAAACGGAAACATTAGCACGTCTCTGCATCTGGTTGGATACAATCAGAGTGGCGGCTCGTGCGGATTCAGAGCTAACAAAGAGCACTAGGGTCATGATTGATACCATTATAAGAGTGTCCATGAGTTTTGATTATGTGAAAAATATGTGTTATAGAATGTAAATATATCTCTTTTGGAATTTTATGTGTGTTTTATTTATATTATCTCGCTTCGGTTTCTCAAACTTTGAGCATTAACAACAATCACTACGTACGTTTAAGACTTTTTTGAAAGAAAAAAACTACGTTTAAGAATTGAAAGGTGATTAATAAATGATAAATGCTTACCATAAGAAATAAGAGACTCTAAAATTAATTAGAGACGCTCTATAGGGAAGAATCAAGTGGAAAATCAGAGATCGGAAAACATCACAAGGGGATCTGGATCGGGAGATTCATCATGGGTTGAAGTGGCGCAAGAGAAGAAAGTTTTGAAAAAGTATAATCTGGAGATTGTTGATCAGGAGGGAGAGAAAACAGTGGAGATACCGGATGACATCATCAACAAAGCGAATCATCTCTGGGATGATTATCTCATCGGCAAATTTCTTGATACAGCTCCACACATAGCACGTGTTCATGCTATCGTGAATAAGATATGGAATTTGGGAGACAAATCAACAAAGATAGAGGTCCATGGAGTTGATGAAACAACTATGAAGTTCAAGGTCTCAAACCCAGTGATGAGAGCTCGAATCTTAAAGAGGGGTATGTGGAACATAGGAAACATCCCATTGATTATGACAAAGTGGACACCAAATGAGCTAAAGGAGAAGCCAGAAGTGAAGTCTATTCCTCTATGGGTTCATCTAAAGAATGTGCCAATGAACATGTTTTCATGGCAAGGGCTGAGTTTCATCACAAGTGCTGTAGGGACTCCAAAGCATTTACATCCTGAAACTGCTTCATGCTCAAACTTTAAAGTCGCAAAGATATTTGTCCTTGCTGACTTATCAAAGGAACTACCTAGGAAGATAAACTTCACAAAGGAAGGAATATCTTCCTTAGTAGAATTTTCTTACCCGTGGCTGCCACCTAGATGCAATAAGTGTGGAAAATGGGGTCATCTTGAGAAGGCTTGTATTGTGAATGCTGAGAAATTGGTTAACCAGATAAAGGAGGGAGAGATTGAAATGGAGGAAGTTCGTGATACAGAAGTGGTAAGAAAGGAAGAGGAAGTTAGAGATGAAAACTTAATAGTGGAAGAGATGGTTCAAGAGAATACAGTTGAAGAGCAGATTGAAGAAGGTCAATTTATAGAAGAATGGTCAGAAGTAACACCAGGAAAAGGAAGTAAGAGCCCAGATTTGAAATATGGTGAGGTTAGGATTCTAACTCCATCTCGATTCTCAACACTTCTTGAGGTTGATGAAAGCGGAGACAGAATAAGCCCTATTGAGATAGAAGAGATTCTGAGTGTTGAAGAAGAGGTTATAGAAGAAGAAAGTACAGATGAAGGAGAAACAAAGATTATAGAAGTTGTGGGAGATGAGAATAAAAAGGAGAAAGTTACGATAGAGGAGAAAATAGGAGAAGTAAAACAGACAGTTAGTGGTATTGCTGATATACAGAACAATTTGGAGCATTGGCCAGATTTGGGTGCTTCACTCAGACCATCGCTGCCAAGGAAGTCTAAAACACAGCACAAAGTTATACCGGAGATACCAGCCCCGAAACATACACCTGGGAAGCCAGGGAAAAGAAGCTACAAACCTCTTCCTCAATGACAGGGTTCTTCTGGAACATAAGGGGCTTCAACAAAAAATCAAAACAAGAGGTAGTAAAAAATTGGCTTCATTCAAAAAATTTGCATTTCGGAGGTTTATTGGAAACTAGAGTAAAGGAGAAGAAGGCTCATCAGATTGTTTCAACTATGTTCAATGGGTGGTCTGTCATAAATAACTATGAACACAACAGGAAAGGAAGGATATGGGTGATGTGGGACTCTCAGGTTCGACTAACTCCTATTTTCAAGTCGGATCAAATTATTACAGTTTCGGTTATGGTAGAAGAAGGGGAAGATGAGATTTTCTGCTCGTTTGTTTATGCTGGAAATACTATGGAAGAAAGAAGAGAACTTTGGGGTGATATTAAATCGCATCAGGATTCTTCTTTGTTCAAGAATAAGCACTGGATTATAATGGGGGACTTCAATGAAATTCTTGGAGGAGAAGAGCATTCGAGTTATCAGGATTCAGAGGTTATCAACACGGGTATGAGGGAGTTTGATGAAGTGATTCAATACTGCAAACTAACTGATTTGGGGAGTCAAGGTCCTAAATATACTTGGTGTAATCAAAGAAAAGAAGGGTTGATTTGTAAAAAGTTGGATAGGTTCTTGGTGAATGATATTTGGATGAACAGCAAAACGCAGTCTTATGGGGTTTTTGAAGCTGGTGGATGCTCTGATCATTTGCGTGGGAGATTTCATCTTCAAGCAGAAGCAGTGGGGAAGCGCAGGCCTTTCAAATTTACTAATGTTGTAGCTGAAATGCCAGATTTCTTGAAGGAGATGGAGGAGTACTGGAGAGATAAACAACCTTTGTTTCAATCGACTTCTGCACTTTTCAGATTTTCGAAGTATCTTAAAGCTTTAAAGCCGATGCTAAGGAAGCTAAGTAAAGAGAAGCTGGGGAAACTATCTATGAAAGTTAAAGAAGCATACAGAGATCTTTGTGAAAAGCAGGAGAGATTGTTAAATGATCCAACTCAAGATCACATTATGGAGGAGATCATAGCAGCGGAAAGATGGAACAGAATTTCAGATATTGAAGAGAACATCCTCAAGCAAAGATCGAAAATGCATTGGTTGAATCTTGGGGATAAAAACAACAAAGTGTTTCATAATGCAGCTAAGATAAGGGAGATGAAGAACTCCATTCGTGAGATCAGATGTCAATCTGGTACAGTTGCTACATCTCAAGAGGATATCAAGAATGAAGCAGAAAGGTTCTTTAATGAATTTCTTTCGATGGAACCTACTGATATTCGTAATACTACAGTAGAGGAGCTACAAGATATTCTCAACTTTCGTTGTAGTGATCAAGAGAGAAGTCAGCTAGTCAGACCTGTAACAGATGAAGAAATCAGAGAAGTTCTTTTCAAAATGCCAAGTAATAAAGCTCCAGGGCCAGATGGGTATACTGCTGAATTCTTTAAAACTTCATGGGGAATTGTTGGTAAAGATTTCACTACAGCAGTCCATTCTTTTTTCACAAAAGGTTTCTTACCAAAGGGATTAAACACCACCATACTTGCGTTGATACCCAAGAAGGATGCAGCAGTTGAGATGAGAGACTACAGACCTATCTCATGTTGCAATGTGCTTTATAAAGTCATATCTAAAATCATAGCAAATCGGTTGAAAGGTACGCTTCCTCAGTGTATATCTTATAATCAATCTGCTTTTGTGAAAGATAGACTGCTAGTGGAAAATTTATTGCTTGCAACTGAGATAGTGAAGGACTACCATAAGGATGATGTATCTCCTCGGTGCGCCATGAAAATCGACATTGCAAAGGCATTTGATTCAGTGAATTGGTCTTTTTTGCTTGGTACTTTGAAAGCTCTAGGCTTGCCAGATCAGTTTATAAGATGGATTGAGCTTTGTGTTTGTACTTCTTCTTTTTCTGTTCAAGTTAATGGGGAGCTAGCTGGGTTTTTTCAGAGTAAAAGAGGGTTAAGACAGGGTTGTGCTTTGTCTCCATATCTCTTCGTCGTCTGTATGAATGTCTTATCTCACATGATTGACAAAGCAGCTGCTGGCGGTCAAATTGGTTACCATCCTCGGTGCAAAAACATACTTTTAACCCATCTATGTTTTGCTGATGATTTATTAGTTTTCACAGATGGAAGTAAAAGATCTATTGAAGGAGTCCTTAAGATTTTTGAAGAATTTGCTGTGATGTCGGGTCTTAAAATAAGTTTAGAGAAATCTACTCTTTATACAGCTGGGATATCAAATAATCAACAAGAAGACATTCTTACAAGCTTTCCTTTTGCGTCAGGTCAACTTCCTGTAAGGTACTTGGGCCTTCCCTTACTCACCAGGAAAATGACGATTAATGACTATATGCCACTGGTTGAGAAAATAAAGAAGAGAATGAAGTCATGGACAGGTAGATTTCTTTCGCATGGAGGGAGACTACAGCTAATCAGCTCTGTCATCACTAGTATGGCAAACTTCTGGCTCTCTGCATTTCGTTTACCAGGAAGCTGTTTAAAAGAAATCGAAAGTTTGTGTTCTGCTTTCCTTTGGTCTGGACCAGACCTGAAAACGAGCAAGGCTAAAGTAAGTTGGAAGGATGTTTGTTTGCCAAAACAAGAGGGTGGATTGGGGCTTAGGCCACTTAAAGAAATCAACAATGTTCTTTGCCTAAAGCTCGTTTGGAGATTGTCTTCTAATAGATCATCTCTTTGGGTAAATTGGATCCATTGTTATCTTATTAGAAAAGGTTCTTTCTGGTCTGTAAATAGCAAATCAGTTGTTGGATCTTGGATGTGGAAGAAGCTCTTGAAGATGAGGGATTTAGCAAAGTCTTACCATAAAATGGAAGTCAATAATGGTAAGCACACATCATTCTGGTATGATACTTGGTCAAGCTTGGGATGTTTAAAGGATTATCTGAGAGAAGGAGGAAGTATTGAAATGGGAGTTAAAGAAAATGATTCGATGGCTGATGCTATTACTAGGCATCGAAGAAGAAGGCACCGAGTTCAAATCTTTAATGAAGTTGAAGGGGAAATTGACAGAATCAAACAAAGGGCAAACCAAGAAGATGATATACCACTATGGAAGCAACCAGATAATAAATTCTCCAAGTGTTTCTCTACAAAGAAGACATGGCTGAGTATTCGTCAACCCCATCCTGAATGTACCTGGAGCCGAGGGGTATGGTTTCCTCACTCTACACCAAAATACTCCTTTCTTATCTGGATTGCTATAAAAAACAGGCTTCAAACTATGGATCGGATCCTAAAATGGAATAGTACAGCAAATGGGGTTTGTGTGCTGTGTAAGGAAGAGCAGGAGACATGTCAACATCTATTCTTCAGTTGTCGATATTCAAGTAAGATATGGAAAGAGATGGTAGGAGGTATTCTAAAAGAGGATTTTACCATTCAATGGCGGGAGATAATTGAGATCATTGCTCAGGGTAGAAGAAATCCTACCGAAACCTTTCTTTTTCGCTATGCTCTACAAGTGTTAGCCCATTGTATTTGGCGAGAGCGTAATGCTCGTAAGCATGGGGAGCAGGAGATGGATGAAAAAACACTTGCGAAGATGGTTGATAAGATGATACGTTTGAAGCTACTTTTGGTGAAAGGAAAAGGCAAGAAATATTTGGAGGAAAGTTTGAGTACATGGTTTGCTACAAGACTACAGAGAGTTGGGTTTTGGTTTGGGTTAAATACATGAAGAATCAGTTAGGTTTGCGCTTGAAGGCAAGGAAGTTCTTTGAAGGAGTTGTTTTAATCCCTAGCCATGAGATTCCTACTCTTTTTCCCCATTAGAGTTTTATCCCAATAGGGTTTTCTTTAATGAGGGTTTTAATGAGGGGAATTTTCATGGCATTGCCAAACTTGACTTGTGTCACATGGTCAAGTTTGAGAGGGATTTGGGTTTTTGAAATAGATGTTTTTAAAAAAGGGTGTTTCTTTGTTTTGTTTGTTCTATTTAGTAGTTCAAATTATGATGCACTAGTTGTAACAAAGTTTTGTTTGAATAAAATTTTACATTCATTCAAAAAAAAAAAAAAATTAATTAGAGACAATCTCGGTTTGGTACTTGTCCTGTGATTGTTGCAGTTAGAGAAAGATGAAAAAAACTTCAGTAATGTCGTCACCATAGCATTTTATTTTTTTGGAAGAAAGCCAAAAATCTGACTTGTGCTTACGAAAACAAAGATGAATTGCATTATATGACACCAAAAAACTCTTACAATTAGCCGTATAGGTAATTGAACGATGGATGAGATATTTATGTTGGATAATTCCAAACTTGTGGAAACTTAACATATTGATAAGTGTTCAATTATGTTAAGAAAAACACAAAAATGAAATATATGAATAGAAAAAATGAAATTTCTATTTAGTATATATAGTTTGTGTTTTCATATCCCACATGTTTAAGGGAATTATCTTTCGCTATAAATAGAGGTCTTATGGAAAGGTGTTTCATATGATCAAAGAGAGATCATAAGAGATCCAAGAGAAAATTGAGAGTTTTAGTTTTGAATAGTTTCTAAAGCTAATAAGAAAAGTTGTTCTTATAAATTTCTTTGTTTCTAGAGATCTAAGAGAAGTTACAAAGCTTAAGTTGTAGCTTTGAACTTTGAATTGGTATCAAAGTTTCCTCATGTTGAAGACTCGATCTAAGCTTAAGTTGAAGCTTCGATCCTGGTGCTTGTGAACAAGAGATACAACCTAATGTACTTTCGGGTTCGGGTCCCAATTTGTTCTTCGGTTTAAAAATATCTGATTTGTACCTACTTAGTAACCAAAACATAAGTAAAATCGGTTTTTCGGATTTTAAATACCTATTTTCTACATTTTTGTAATCAAAATATAAGTAAAATCGATTTAAAAATAAGAAAAGAGTCTCAACCATGATCATTCAAAATTAAATGAAAAGGAAACATATTTATTAATATTTTTTGACAACTATTTATTAATAAGAAAAATAAATGAAAGCATAAAACGAAAAACCATGTTTTCATGAAATGAAAAAATATTCTTTAATGAAAACAAAATCTAAATATTTAAAATTCAACGACCACACTTACCCATCAACATTCATGTAATCAAACCACTAACCTTCATGTAATAGATAAGTATTTAGATGTTCAATATATCTTAATATATTTTGAATACATATTAAGAGTTGAGATCATGTTTGGTACAAGATCCTATGGGGTTTTGAATGTTTCGAGTTCTATCAGATATTCATTTAGATTCGGATTCGGTTCGGATAATACCATAACCCGAAATACCATAAAATAAGATCCATTCGGTATTTATGTCGGGTTCAGATCGGTTCGGATTCGTTTTTACAAAGTAGTAGCAAATGACAACAACTATAGAATCAATAAATGAGAAGGACCTTTCCTATACGTAGAATTGCCATTATACGATGTTCCCGTATGTGCCGTCATGTTGAACGTTCTTCTGATTGCACTTAGCTCACCAATAAAGCTTCCCAATATGAAAGTGGTGTTCTGTTAATTAAGTATAGACATGCTTAAGCGATAGTGCAGCTATGCAAGATTGGAGGGTTACTGAGTAGCTGTTTGTTAAGGCTCGTTGCTAATACTTATTCCTGGAACAAAAGCAGAAATTCTAACTAAAGCATTGATATAAAAGGACATGCATAAAGAAGACTTAAAAGATTAGTTGTAGAAAATATTATATACCTTCAGTGCTTCAGATTTTGTAGCTGCACCACCAGCAAGAACAGCTATGAGCTCGCACAGTCTGTCTAGCAGTTCTTGTGGCACCGGCTCTCCTCTACGTTGTTGTGTGAACCTTAAGAAAGTTAAGAATGGTTACAACAAAATCCAAGCTTCATGTTCGATGCTCTAAGAAAAGGCGAAAATGGGTTTCCATATACCTAACGGGTGAGACGTTGTTGCAAAGGTTTTTCAAAGAGAGAGAACCTTAGCGTTTTGGCCTTGGTGTGTGCTTCTCCTAATTCCCATCCTTATCTGAGAAACCATAAAAGAAGTAGGATTAGATATAAAATCGAAACATAAAGTAATAGATCGAGCATCAACTTTCTTACCTATAACTCGGACTTGGAGTCGAAGAGTTGAAGGAAGGAAGTGTTGAGTTGAGGGAATCTGTAAGTTGGTGTTTTGTGTGAACCTTGTATCATAGAACAACTCACACATACAGTTACCGTTTTTCCTATTTTCCAGGACCGTTAGCTATGCATCTTCCCACTTCCCATTAGGACAGGACAGTTTTGAGTCTTAGACTCATCTTTGCATCTCTCTACCGAGTTTCCAACCGCATGATCATTATCTGGTAACTGGAACCCCTTGATGAAGAAAAAACATGCGATGACCATGAAAAAAACATTTTAAAGCTAGTACGCTACAAAGCAGAAAGCAGCTAACGATTCAACAACTAAAAATATTTTAAAGCTAAAGAATGTATCTCACTCCTTGCATCCTTTTAGTAAAGTAAATATGGTGAGTCGGATTATTTCCTCTAGTCCAAATACAAATCATCTTGCGGTCTAAACAAAGAGATAATAAAACAGGAAACAGATGAAATCAACCACTACAATGACCACTTTCCAACTTTTACGAACAAAAAGACATAAAGGAGAAAAAAAAAGATAAAGCTCTGAACGTTATTTGCAAAGCTTTTGTTCAAAGCAATCGAGCGGTCACATATTTCCCAATGATATAAACGAACAATTAGAATTTGCGAATACAGATCCAAAAAAAATAGAGTTAATGGTGTATACCGTAGAAGTTTTTCGAGTGATATGGTTAGAAAGGCAGGTCGCAAAAAGATGAGCCGTGGCGAGAATTCCCTATATATACTGAAAGAAAATTCTAGTGGAAGTAAGGAATATGAATGGATGAGCAAGTAGTGAGTTACTTAGATTGAATGAAATCATTAAGAGCAGTTGCTTGATTGTCTGGAAATGGAGTATTAGCGTTACATATATACGATAGACGGTTTCGCACAGACGGTGGTTTCTGGTTGATTCGAGCAAAGATAGAACGTCTAAAAGGGTTATATCTTATTGGGCCTGAGCCCTATACTTTCTCAAACTAACAAACACATATACAATCTATTATAAAGTACTAAATTCTTGTTTCGATAGAAGCCCACTCCGTCTCGATGAAAGGCGAACAGAAGCCAACACGTGGCGCAATTTTCCCTCCCCTCTTTGCTGAGGTGGCAGTAGGAGAAGACAGAAAAGTCTGTTTTATTATATAAGATCTTTTGAATTATGTGTCTCTCTTTATATTATCTCGCTTCGGTTTCTCAAATTCTGAGCATTAACAATAATCACTACGTTTAAGAATTGAAAGGTGATTAATAAGTGATAATCGTTACCATAGGAATTAAGAGACTCGGGTAGACTCTAAAAATTAGAGACTATCTCGGTTTGATACTTTTTTCTGTGACTGTTGCAGTTAGAGAAAGATGGAAAAAAACTTCAGTAATGTCAGCATTTTCTTATAGAAAGAAAGCTAAAAAACCTGACTTGTGCAGACACAAGTTGTGCTGTACCAAAACAAAGATCTTAATAGTAGAGGAATTGCATTATATGACACAGAAAAACTCTAACAATTAGCCGTATAACTATAATGGAATGATGTGCTGCGACATATGGTGCGTAATATGTATAATGCCAATTGACAACTCAAACCTTTATTCTTGATAAGAATGACGGCTGACTGCATAGTGTAAGTGTGAATAAAACGGTTTTTTTTTTGGGACTAAATTTGGTGCACTTCATTTAAAAGTTACCAAGTTTGCTTTTCTAGTGTTCTATTTTTTCTCCGGGGATTTATCTCTTTTACACCCGCTTTGTCTCCAGGGATTTTTCTTTATCCTCTGGCTTAGTTTCCGGGAGTTGTCAAGCTCGCCGGCCTTTTATTCGTCCTTTGTATCAGGCTCTCTGTACTTTGGTTTCTATGTTAATACAATCCTCAGTGTTTTTTTTTTAAAAGTACTAACCATTGCACTACTTCGCAGACCTTTTCACTTTCCTCCTTTTTTCTTGATTGGAAGATGGACTTATCTAGTTTTGCAAATGGAATACAAATTTTCAATCACAAAGGCTTTCATTGTAAACCACGTTTTTATTTAATTGTTAAGCACGTGTGCCGTAAATAATTTGCTTATGTTAGTGATTTGTCTAGCTACAGACTCGTATTTGTCTCAGATAATTATAAAAGAGCGATATGTATTATCGAACTGAAATTCATTTTGATTACTTAGTTATGGAACGAACTATAAGGAAATGATAACCCAACAACCAGCTTTTATTCTCTTAACAAATACGGCTTATACATTAGGATAGCTGATTAACTGTTGCACCAGTTCGAGTAGGGGTAGGAGTAGGGAGATTCATCCAAGTCTGGATCATTTGCAAAGACGCCTCTGGCTGATCCATAGGAACCATGTGTCCAGCATCATGAACCTGCCCCAAAATTGAAATTACAAAAGCAGGAAGAAGGAAGTCCATTTCAATTGTATTTACATTAGTAATAGGTTTGGTTCATGGGGCTTTATTCGGTTTACCTTAAGAAAAGTGAGAGGACCATGATTCTTCATCAAACCAGCTTCTTTACCGTCTACCAGGAACGGTACACTCTTGGTTTCTCCAAAATCCTTTTGGCCTGACCAACTCATATGCTCAACCCACCTGGAGTTACCTGTATATACCAGATTAAATAAATTATATCAATCAATGCAAATGAAACTGCACCCTTGGCCTTTTGTTAGGGGTGTCAAAATGAGCTAACTCGCTCAGCTCAGCTCAGCTCATAGTAAGCTCGACTCTTTCATGAGTTAGCTCAGATCAGCTCATTTATTATATGAGCTTCAATATGTAAACTCGTACTCGGATCATCTAGATCATGAGTTAAATGAGCTAACTCGTGATCTAACACAAAATAATTATAACTATATTAAATTAAACATCGATAAACTTACTTCTATAGTATCATTCAAAATTTAATAAAACTATTAATCATAAATAACTTACCGTGAGTTCTGAGTTACGATAAGCAAAGTGAGAGGAGACGTATGTCAAATTTGAGATCAATGAAATTTGTGAGATAGATGATATGGTTAACGTGGGTTTATATAGAAGATTTTGATAATTTCTAAACAGGATAGTCTCTTTTTTCTTTCTTCGGAAAAAGTATAGATAACTTTTAAAAGTTTTACTGCTATATTACTTATATATATTTTACATTTTAGTTTTAAAGATAAATATGATAAATATAAAAATTATCTTTTTCCATAAGAAATGAACGAGCTCATGAGTCAGCTCATGTTCATTAACGATCGTTCATATAACTCGTGATCTTTTTTAAGCTCGATCATTAAACTCATTTATTAAATGAGCCTAAAATATAGTGATCATACTCATGAAAAAATGAGCTGAGCTGAGCTAACTCATGAGTTGTAACTCATTTTGACACCCCTACCTTTTGTTCTGTTCCAGGTTCATAACCTAAGCCATAACCAAATCAAGAAACATATAATCAAATCTTACCAAGCCAATTACATATGAGATCGTATTCTCCTGCATAGACAAGGAGTCTGATTCCATCCTCGACAAGAGCTGGAATCTTGTCAGCAAGGTTAACCATCAAGTCACCCAGCATCGCTTTATAAACTGTGGTACTACACGACACAAATTCGATGTCTCCAACTCCTAAAGCTTTGCGTACGTTCTCTTGGTTCAGAAATGCTTCCATATTCGAAAAGTCATAGCACAAGCTTCCAACACATTTCTTCCTCAAGTCGTAGAACTTCAAAATAACCCATAATATATTAGTAAAAACTCATATATAGAGAAATGGTTCAGTTGATGTGTTCTGTATAACTACGCTTACATTTGTGCCTTCTATTTTGGACATTATCTGGCTGAAGATGTTGTCGCAATCTATGTAAGCATAACTACATTCTTCACCACCATGAAGATCTGAAATTGATAAAAACCAGGTTTATTTAGACTCAAAAAGTTTTTAAGTCCCAACCCGAATCCAAAAATATTCAAAACAAATAGATTTTATGGAAGTTACTGCATTGTTTGATGGAACTTTGACAATCAACATAATCTTGCTTGAGACTCTCATGATCAGACTCAGAGATCAACTTCATTTCCAGGGCATAATCCCCGTATGCACCATATTGAATCTCCGGGTTGGTTAAACCGTTACCAATCGCAAAACCCTGATTTTAAACCGAGATTAAACCAGATGGTTGATCACTAATGAAAAGCCAATGAAAGACTTACCTTAAGGTTGATTGGAATCCCTTCCTTATTCTTGTTTCCATCGTGAACTCGTGAAGCCAGAGCCGGGACGTAGTGACCAGCATATGATTCACCCGTAATATAGAAATCATTTTTTGCATACTTTGGGTGCTCTTTGAAAAAGGCCTACAAAAATTCAAACATAAAAAAGTTCAAACCATTACAATTTCGAAGAACATTCATTTTGAAATGTTTGAACAACAGTCAGACCTGTAAGAAATCGTAGAGATCATTGCTCACACCAGTCTCGTCGTGCCGAAGATCGCTTTGGTCCGATGTGTAACTGAAACCAGTCCCGACCGGTTGGTCCACGTATATTAGATTGGATACCTATTGGAACGAAAGTAGTTTGAGTAATAAGAATATTATATGGTCCTTGAGTAACAAGAAAGAGAAGTTGAGTTATAGTAATGTTGTATATTAAATATGTTTCTTGCGTAACAAGATATAAGCTTTTCTTATCTAAACTAAACCAACCAAACAACAAACCTTGTCCCAACCAAAATCGTTCCAAGAAAGAGAGAGATCATCCGATATTGTGAACGGACCGTTCTCATAGAACAGAGCCACACTGCTACTACAACCCGGTCCACCAGATAACCAAATCACAACCGGATCGGTGTTGTTGGTCCGTGACTCGAAGAAAAAATAGAACAACCTGTAAGAAAACAAACAAACATGCACCCAAAAACAACTGATCTTCTTAAAACACATAAAATTAAACCGGATTAAGTTTAACGTGATTAAAATCTTACTTGGTTGATTTAGTATGAGCGAGGCTGTAGTAACCGCCATAGTGGCCGAATTGTTGGACAGAAGGACCACCTAAAGTGTTTCTTATACCGATGGTTTCAGGAAAATTGATTTTCCATTCAGTGAGTCGTGGAACATCAGGGCTTCCCTTTGCGATGACATTGACGTCATGCTCAGGAAGATTGAAGGACTTGATCAGCCTCTCCGCATTACGGCTCACTAAACTTGCAGACGAGCAGTTTGAGGGTTTGTTTAGGATCCTTGACGAAGTTGAGTGAGAAAAATGAGAGAAAATGACAATAAAGAGGATAAAATGGAGAAGAAATGATTTAGCTTCCATTTTCTTCTTTGTAATTTGTTAGAGAATTTGAGGTTTTGGTGTGGAAAGAGAGGTATTTATTGAGCATGGCGTTGTATTTTATTTATTTCTAACCAATTAATCATGTCAAGATAAATGGAGTTTTTCCAAAATGTTTTTAGATATTTTATATAACTATGTTAACTTGATATGTTTCCTAAGTTAAAAATATGGAATATTAAGAAGACAAAAATCCTAGTGATATAAAAAAACATTCTCAAAAAAAAAAAAAAAATCAAAGGCCTCCATAAGTGACGTCTAATTATTGTGAAAATTGATGTATTGTATGTAACCTAAAAGATAATGTATAATCGTATGGTGTCGAGACATCAGCATGATTTATACACTTATCATTGATGATTAATACACTTACCCAAAATATTTCTAAGTATTTGTACACTTATCAGTGATGATTAATTGTATTCTTTAAAACTGAGATATTTAGAAAATATAATAATGTAAATTTTATTACTATTTATATATATAACTAAATACTTATAAAAAGTTGGAAATTTTTCTATTTTTACTTCCAAACGAATGTCTTCTTCAACTGTTTATTGATTTTCTCGCTTAAGAATTATCACAGCACTCTATGCTTATTTATACACTTAGGAATCTAGGTTAAATGATGTGTCATCATCCTTATCTTCTAGCATAGAGAAAATGACAAAGCGGCTAGCTTCTTAAGAGTACTCAAGTGCCATACATTTAATTTTGACAATACAGATACTATTCTTAACAACAAAACCAAAATTCAGCAAAACTAACCCTTTTTGTCACATACAACATTTGCTGAATTTTGGATTTGTTAAGAACAAATAGTAATAATATAAATAGTATTAAGAACAATACATTTACTAATCTATATATAATAGCAAACCCACAATCTGTATTCAGTGACATCAACACTTTTTATAGGAAAATAAAAGTGATATCGAACGGTTGAAATTGCTGCGGTTATGCAATCTAATGGATTAAATTTAGTTTCGTCTGACGTCACAAATATTAACGCAAGCGGTATCTCTTTCATTTCTTTTTTTTTTCTGAATCTTCACTTTCTTAAAAGTCACAACCTTACAACCTTTATTATTTTGTAACACAAAAGAAGCAACCTTTCAAACTACAAAAGACGCTACCTTTCAAACTAGACTATTCTTGACAATACATAACTTATACAATGTGAATTTGGAATAATTTGGTCAAGAATGAACTTTTTTTTTGTCATATGCAGAAAAACAAACACACTTTCATCCGGCCACTGAAAACCATGCCGGCAACTCTGCTTCCATGTGAACAACAAAAGACGGTTGTGTTCTGGCACTACGTGCTAGTCGATCCGCCTGCATATTCTGCTGTCTTGGTACATGAATAATGTCTGAGTTGATGAAACCGTCTTTAAGGATCTTTATATCTTCCAAATAACTTGCAAAAGCTGGCCATTCCTCTGGTTCCGAAACCATCTTTACCAATTGAGAACAATCTGTTGCAAACGTAACCTAACCCTGAACTGACGCAAATTTTTCATACTTTCCATTGCCCATATCAGAGCCTCTACCTCCGAGTGGAGGGGAGAAAGACTTGCTCTGACATTCCGTGCTCCCATCAAACTGTCGAAAACTTCTAAAGTACTATACCAACCTTGGCCGGAGAAACTGTCTTTGTCTTTCCACGAACCATCTATGAAACACCAACGTCCTGGTATTGCCGTCTGTGGTACTACCTCAACTTGTCGCACCAAATTCTGTGTATCTGCGTTTTGTGCCTCCATCCAAAGTGCCTCCATCAAGAATGAACTAAAAACCTTTTAAATATGAAGTGAACAACTTTTCTAATTACTGAAAATAGTTTATAAAACAAAAGAATAAACACATTTACATGTACAACAATATACTGGATAATTATACCACAGTGATGGGGGACTCAATATGAGTAATAACATGAAAAACAAAATATGTGATTTTATAAAAATTACCATGTCACTATTAGTAGTAAATGTATTGATAAATTTTATTCACTTTTCTTGCTAAGAAGCTCGCATATAGTTAAATCTTGGAAAGATGACAATAATCATAATCAAAATGCTACATAATAGTTATATCATAGGAACTAAATGTATAGCTATAGTTATGTTATAATTGCATGACAAATGACATTCTTTGTAAATAGACTAGTAATAGATGTCTTGTTAGTTAAGTGTTGTAAAAGAGCTTATGGTGATGACAACTAAATAAAATGGCATTGCTGTTAATATACTACATATTTAAGGTTATTTTTAAAAAATATTTTTTCTATTAACATATAACAAATGTTGTCACTTTATTTAAATCATAAAGTATTTTCAGTAACCACGCTATTTCATTTCCGAGATAATGTTTCATTAATTGGTTCATTTATTCAAATGTTAACAATATATAGTATACGAAAATATAACATTTGAAATTGAAACGTAAAAATTTGGAACAATTAGATGAAAACGAAATGGATGCTTATACAATGTGAATTTGGAATAATTTGGTCAAGAATGAACTAAAACCCTTTTAAATATGAAGTGAACAACTTTTCTAATTACTGAAAATAGTTTATAAAACAAAAGAATAAACACATTTACATGTACAACAATATACTGGATAATTATACCACAGTGATGGGGGATCAATATGAGTAATAACATGAAAAAAATATGTGATTTTATAAAAATTATCATGTCACTATTAGTAGTAAATGTATTGATAATTTTTAGCCACTTTTCTTGCTAAGAAGCTCGCATATAGTTAAGTCTTGGACATATGACAATAATCATAATCAAAATGCTACATAATAGTTATATCATAGGAACTAAATGTATAGCTATAGTTATGTTATAATTGCATGACAAATGACATTCTTTGTAAATAGACTAGTAATACATGTCTTGTTAGTTAAGTGTTGTAAAAGAGATTATGGTGATGACAACTAAATAAAATGGCATTACTGTTAATATATTACATATTTAAGGTTATTCTTGAAAAATATTTTTTCTATAAACATATAACGAATGTTGTCACTTTATTTAAATCATAAAGTATTTTCAGTAACCAGGCTAATTTTGTTTCCCAGATAATGTTTCATTAATTGGTTAATTTATTCAAATGTTAACAATATAGTATACGAAAATATAACATTTGAAATTGAAACGTAAAAATTTGGAACAATTAGATGAAAACGATCATAGTACACTTGTGCCAAGAATTCTTGTCATTGGCCCAACAGTAAAACCCATCGTCCTTTGCAACCACGATACTCACAGTAGAATCTTTGTCTGAATTGTATAAACTGTATATCCTCTCAGCGGGTGAGAATTGTGCTTCACCCCCAAACGTTCCTACGCAAGACGCCCACTGCGACACTCTAGATCTCGCCGGTTTATCATTTTCTCTAACAGTAGGTGAGATATCATCAGTCGCATTTTGTCCGCTAGTGGGTGGGATCTTTATCAACGAGACTTGACCCAAAGGTACGGATTCAGAGATCCTAGGACTTGTTCCCTGGCACGTCACGAAAACGGAAACATTAGCACGTCTCTGCATCTGGTTGGATACAATCAGAGTGGCGGCTTGTGCGGATTCAGAGCTAACAAAGAGCACTAGGGTCATGATCGATACCATTATAAGAGTGTCCATGAGTTTTGATTATGTGAAAAAGATGTGTTATAGAATGTAAATATATCTCTTTTGGAAGTTTATGTGTGTTTTATTTATATTATCTCGCTTCGGTTTCTCAAACTTTGAGCATTAACAACAATCACTACGTACGTTTAAGACTTTTTTTGAAAAAAAAAACTACGTTTAAGAATTGAAAGGTGATTAATAAGTGATAACGCTTACCATACGAAATAAGAGACTCTAAAATTAATTAGAGACAATCTCGGTTTGGTACTTGTCCTGTGATTGTTGCAGTTAGAGAAAGATGAAAAAAACTTCAGTAATGTCGTCACCATAGCATTTTATTTTTTTGGAAGAAAGCCAAAAATCTGACTTGTGCTTACGAAAACAAAGATGAATTGCATTATATGACACAAAAAAACTCTTACAATTAGCCGTATAGGTAATTGAACGATGGATGGATATTTGTGTTGGATAATTCCAAGCTTGTGGAAACTTAACATATTGATAAGTGTTCAATTATGTTAAGAAAAACACAAAAATGAAATATAGGAATAGAAAAAATGAAATTTCTATTTAGTATATATAGTTTGTGTTTCCATATCCCACATGTTTAAGGGAATTATCTTTCGCTATAAATAGAGGTCTTATGGAAAGGTGTTTCATATGATCAAAGAGAGATCATAAGAGATCCAAGAGAAAATTGAGAGTTTTAGTTTTGAATAGTTTCTAAAGCTAATAAGAAAAGTTGTTCTTATAAATTTCTTTGTTTCTAGAGATCTAAGAGAAGTTACAAAGCTTAAGTTGTAGCTTTGAACTTTGAATTGGTATCAGAGTTTCCTCAGGTTGAAGACTCGATCTAAGCTTAAGTTGAAGCTTCGATCCTGGTGCTTGTGAACAAGAGATACAACCTAATGTACTTTCGAGTTCGGGTCCCAATTTGTTCTTCGGTTTAAAAATATCTGATTTGTACCTACTTTGTAACCAAAACATAAGTAAAAAATGTTTTTTGAATTTTAAATAACTATTTTGTATATTTTTGTAATCAAAATATAAGTAAAATCGATTTAAAAATAAGAAAAGAGCCTCAACCATGATCATTCAAAATTAAATGAAAAGGAAACATATTTATTAATATTTTTGACAACTATTTATTAATAAGAAAAATAAATGAAAGCATAAAACGAAAAATCATGTTTTATTTTATGAAAACATATTGTTTAATGAAAACAAAATCTAAATATTTAAAATTCAACGACCACATTTACCCATCAACAATCATGTAATAGAACCACCAACCTTCATGTAATAGATAAGTATTTAGATGTTCAATATATTTTAATATATTTTGAATACATATTAAGAGTTGTGATCATGTTTGGTACAAGATCCTATGGGGTTTTGAATGTTTCGAGTTCTATCAGATATTCATTTAGATTCGGATTTGGTTCGGATATTACGCATAACCCGAAATACCATAAAATAAGATCCATTCGGTATTTATGTCGGGTTCGGATCGGTTCGGATTCGTTTTTACAAAGTAGTAGCAAATGACAACAACTATAGAATCAATAAATGAGAAGGACCTTTCCTATAGGTAGAATTGCCATTATACGATGTTCCCGTATGTGCTGTCATGTTGAACGTTCTTCTGATTGCAGTTAGCTCACCAATAAAGTCTTCCCAATAAGAAAGTGGCGTTCTGTTAATTAAGTATAGATATGCTTAAGCGATAGTGCAGCTATGCAAGATTGGAGGGTTACTGAGTAGCTGTTTGTTAAGGCTCGTTGCTAATACTTATTCCTGGAACAAAAGCAGAAATTCTAACTAAAGCATTGATATAAAAGGACATGCATAAAGAAGACTTAAAAGATTAGTTGTAGAAAATATTATATACCTTCAGTGCTTCAGATTTTGTAGCTGCACCATCAGCAAGAACAGCTATGAGCTCGCACAGTCTGTCTAGCAGTTCTTGTGGCACCGGCTCTCCTCTACGTTGTTGTGTGAACCTTAAGAAAGTTAAGAATGGTTACAACAAAATCCAAGCTTCATGTTCGATGCTCTAAGAAAAGGCGAAAATGGGTTTCCATATACCTAACGGGTGAGACGTTGTTGCAAAGGTTTTTCAAAGAGAGAGAACCTTAGCGTTTTGGCCTTGGTGTGTGCTTCTCCTAATTCCCATCCTTATCTGAGAAACCATAAAAGAAGTAGGATTAGATATAAAATAGAAACATAAAGTAATAGATCGAGCATCAACTTTCTTACCTATAACTCGGACTTGGAGTCGAAGAGTTGAAGGAAGGAAGTGTTGAGTTGAGGGAATCTGTAAGTTGGTGTTTTGTGTGAACCTTGTATCATAGAACAACTCACACATACAGTTACCGTTTTTCCTATTTTCCAGGACCGTTAGCTATGCATCTTCCCACTTCCCATTAGGACAGGAAGTTTTGAGTCTTAGACTCATCTTTGCATCTCTCTACCGAGTTTCCAACCGCATGATCATTATCTGGTAACTGGAACCTCTTGATGAAGAAAAAACATGCGATGACCATGAAAAAAACATTTTAAAGCTAGTACGCTTCAAAGCAGAAAGCAGCTAACGATTCAACAACTAAAAAATATTTTAAAGCTAAAGAATGTATCTCACTGCTTGCATCCTTTTAGTAGAGTAAATCTTGCATAAAGGAAGTCAATACACCAGAGCTATATCTTCAAGTACCAGTCAGAAAACCAATCTACATGTGAAAGGGAAAAACATATGTCAAGTAGTTTCGTAGAAAAGGAAACATGAAAAAATGAAGAGATGGCAAGGATAAGGTAACCTTCATACAAAGTTAATCTAATATATCAACCTATTACTTTCAAAATTAAATACAGACACAACCTTCATATGACTTAGATAAAGGAGTTGTCCAACGAACCAATGGGACATGTAGATTGTGACAGAAACAAACTAAGCTTTGGTAGGAAATCTTCTATGGATGCTTAAATACATAACAAAAATATGGTGAGTCGGATTATTTCCTCTAGTCCAAATACAAATCATCTTGCGGTCTAAACAAAGAGATAATAAAACAGGAAACAGATGCAATCAACCACTACAATGACCACTTTCCAACTTTTACGAACAAAAAGACATAAAGGAGAAAAAAAAAGATAAAGCTCTGAACGTTATTTGCGAAGCTTTTGTTCAAAGCAATCGAGCGGTCACATATTTCCCAATGATATAAACGAACAATTAGGATTTGCGAATACAGATCCAAAAAATAGAGTTAATGTGTATGTAATCTTGACAAAGCAATTGTCTTACTGTAGAGGTTTTTCGAGTGATATGGTTAGAAAGGCAGGTCGCAAAAAGATGAGTCGTGGCGAGATTTCCCTATATATACTGAAAGAAAATTCTAGTGAAAGTAAGGAAGATGAATGGATGAGCAAGTAGTGGGTTACTTAGATTGAATGAAATCATTAAGAGCAGTTGCTTGATTGTCTGGAAATGGAGTATAAGCGTTACATATATACGATAGACGGTTTCGCACAGACGGTGGTTTCTGGCTGATTCGAGGAAAGATAGAACGTTTAAAAGGGTTATATGTTATTGGGCCTGAGCCCTATACTCTCTCAAACCAACAAACACATATACAACCTATTATAAAGTACTAAATTCTTGTTTCGATAGAAGCCCACTCCGTCTCGATGAAAGGTGAACAGAAGCCGACACGTGGCACAATTTGCCCTCCCTTTTTGCTGAGGTGACAGTAGGAGAAGACAGAAAAGTCTGTTTTATTATATAAGATCTTTTGAATTATGTGTCTCTCTTTATATTATCTCACTTCGGTTTCTCAAATTCTGAACATTAACACCAATCACTACGTTTAAGAATTAAAAGGTGATTACTAAGTGATAACCGTTACCATAAAAATTAAGAGACTCGGGTAGACTCTAAAATTAATTAGAGATTATCTCGGTTTGATACTTTTTTCTGTGACTGTTGCAGTTAGAGAAAGATGGAAAAAAACTTCAGTAATGTCAGCATTTTCTTATAGAAAGAAAGCTAAAAAACCTGACTTGTGCAGACACAAGTTGTGCTGTACCAAAACAAAGATCTTAATAGTAGAGGAATTGCATTATATGACACAGAAAAACTCTAACAATTAGCCGTATAACTATAATTGAATGATGTGCTGCGACATATGGTGCGTAATATGTATAATGCCAATTGACAACTCAAACCTTTATTCTTGATAAGAATGACGGCTGACTGCATAGTGTAAGTGTGAATAAAACGGTTTTTTTTTGGGACTAAATTTGGTGCACTTCATTTAAAAGTTACCAAGTTTGCTTTTCTAGTGTTCTATTTTTTCTCCGGGGATTTATCTCTTTTACACCCGCTTTGTCTCCAGGGATTTTTCTATATCCTCTGGCTTAGTTTCCGGGAGTTGTCAAGCTCGCCGGCCTTTTATTCGTCCTTTGTATCAGGCTCTCTGTACTTTGGTTTCTATGTTAATACAATCCTCAGTGTTTTTTTTTAAAAAGTACTAACCATTGCACTACTTCGCAGACCTTTTCACTTTCCTCCTTTTTTCTTGATTGGAAGATGGACTTATCTAGTTTTGCAAATGGAATACAAATTTTCAATCACAAAGGCTTTCATTGTAAACCACGTTTTTATTTAATTGTTAAGCACGTGTGCCGTAAATAATTTGCTTATGTTAGTGATTTGTCTAGCTACAGACTCGTATTTGTCTCAGATAATTATAAAAGAGCGATATGTATTATCGAACTGAAATTCATTTTGATTACTTAGTTATGGAACGAACTATAAGGAAATGATAACCCAACAACCAGCTTTTATTCTCTTAACAAATACGGCTTATACATTAGGATAGCTGATTAACTGTTGCACCAGTTCGAGTAGGGGTAGGAGTAGGGAGATTCATCCAAGTCTGGATCATTTGCAAAGACGCCTCTGGCTGATCCATAGGAACCATGTGTCCAGCATCATGAACCTGCCCCAAAATTGAAATTACAAAAGCAGGAAGAAGGAAGTCCATTTCAATTGTATTTACATTAGTAATAGGTTTGGTTCATGGGGCTTTATTCGGTTTACCTTAAGAAAAGTGAGAGGACCATGATTCTTCATCAAACCAGCTTCTTTACCGTCTACCAGGAACGGTACACTCTTGGTTTCTCCAAAATCCTTTTGGCCTGACCAACTCATATGCTCAACCCACCTGGAGTTACCTGTATATACCAGATTAAATAAATTATATCAATCAATGCAAATGAAACTGCACCCTTGGCCTTTTGTTCTGTTCCAGGTTCATAACCTAAGCCATAACCAAATCAAGAAACATATAATCAAATCTTACCAAGCCAATTACATATGAGATCGTATTCTCCTGCATAGACAAGGAGTCTGATTCCATCCTCGACAAGAGCTGGAATCTTGTCAGCAAGGTTAACCATCAAGTCACCCAGCATCGCTTTATAAACTGTGGTACTACACGACACAAATTCGATGTCTCCAACTCCTAAAGCTTTGCGTACGTTCTCTTGGTTCAGAAATGCTTCCATATTCGAAAAGTCATAGCACAAGCTTCCAACACATTTCTTCCTCAAGTCGTAGAACTTCAAAATAACCCATAATATATTAGTAAAAACTCATATATAGAGAAATGGTTCAGTTGATGTGTTCTGTATAACTACGCTTACATTTGTGCCTTCTATTTTGGACATTATCTGGCTGAAGATGTTGTCGCAATCTATGTAAGCATAACTACATTCTTCACCACCATGAAGATCTGAAATTGATAAAAACCAGGTTTATTTAGACTCAAAAAGTTTTTAAGTCCCAACCCGAATCCAAAAATATTCAAAACAAATAGATTTTATGGAAGTTACTGCATTGTTTGATGGAACTTTGACAATCAACATAATCTTGCTTGAGACTCTCATGATCAGACTCAGAGATCAACTTCATTTCCAGGGCATAATCCCCGTATGCACCATATTGAATCTCCGGGTTGGTTAAACCGTTACCAATCGCAAAACCCTGATTTTAAACCGAGATTAAACCAGATGGTTGATCACTAATGAAAAGCCAATGAAAGACTTACCTTAAGGTTGATTGGAATCCCTTCCTTATTCTTGTTTCCATCGTGAACTCGTGAAGCCAGAGCCGGGACGTAGTGACCAGCATATGATTCACCCGTAATATAGAAATCATTTTTTGCATACTTTGGGTGCTCTTTGAAAAAGGCCTACAAAAATTCAAACATAAAAAAGTTCAAACCATTACAATTTCGAAGAACATTCATTTTGAAATGTTTGAACAACAGTCAGACCTGTAAGAAATCGTAGAGATCATTGCTCACACCAGTCTCGTCGTGCCGAAGATCGCTTTGGTCCGATGTGTAACTGAAACCAGTCCCGACCGGTTGGTCCACGTATATTAGATTGGATACCTATTGGAACGAAAGTAGTTTGAGTAATAAGAATATTATATGGTCCTTGAGTAACAAGAAAGAGAAGTTGAGTTATAGTAATGTTGTATATTAAATATGTTTCTTGCGTAACAAGATATAAGCTTTTCTTATCTAAACTAAACCAACCAAACAACAAACCTTGTCCCAACCAAAATCGTTCCAAGAAAGAGAGAGATCATCCGATATTGTGAACGGACCGTTCTCATAGAACAGAGCCACACTGCTACTACAACCCGGTCCACCAGATAACCAAATCACAACCGGATCGGTGTTGTTGGTCCGTGACTCGAAGAAAAAATAGAACAACCTGTAAGAAAACAAACAAACATGCACCCAAAAACAACTGATCTTCTTAAAACACATAAAATTAAACCGGATTAAGTTTAACGTGATTAAAATCTTACTTGGTTGATTTAGTATGAGCGAGGCTGTAGTAACCGCCATAGTGGCCGAATTGTTGGACAGAAGGACCACCTAAAGTGTTTCTTATACCGATGGTTTCAGGAAAATTGATTTTCCATTCAGTGAGTCGTGGAACATCAGGGCTTCCCTTTGCGATGACATTGACGTCATGCTCAGGAAGATTGAAGGACTTGATCAGCCTCTCCGCATTACGGCTCACTAAACTTGCAGACGAGCAGTTTGAGGGTTTGTTTAGGATCCTTGACGAAGTTGAGTGAGAAAAATGAGAGAAAATGACAATAAAGAGGATAAAATGGAGAAGAAATGATTTAGCTTCCATTTTCTTCTTTGTAATTTGTTAGAGAATCAAAAATCGGTTCAAAAAAAAAATTTGTTAGAGAATTTGAGGTTTTGGTGTGGAAAGAGAGGTATTTATAGAGCATGGCGTTGTATTTTATTTATTTCTAACCAATTAATCATGTCAAGATAAATGGAGTTTTTCCAAAATGTTTTTAGATATTTTATATAACTATGTTAACTTGATATGTTTCCTAAGTTAAAAATATGGAATATTAAGAAGACAAAAATCCTAGTAATATAAAAAAACATTCTCAAAAAAAAAAAAAAATCAAAGGCCTCCATAAGTGACGTCTAATTATTGTGAAAATTGATGTATTGTATGTAACCTAAAAGATAATGTATAATCGTATGGTGTCGAGACATTCTACAGCATGATTTATACACTTATCATTGATGATTAATACACTTACCCAAAATATTTCTAAGTATTTGTACACTTATCAGTGATGATTAATTGTATTCTTTAAAACTGAGATATTTAGAAAATATAATAATGTAAATTTTATTACTATTTATATATATAACTAAATACTTATAAAAAGTTGGAATTTTTTCTATTTTTACTTCCAAACGAATGTCTTCTTCAACTGTTTATTGATTTTCTCGCTTAAGAATTATCACAGCACTCTATGCTTATTTATACACTTAGGAATCTAGGTTAAATGATGTGTTATCATCCTTATCTTCTAGCATAGAGAAAATGACAAAGCGGCTAGCTTATTAAGAGTACTCAAGTGCCATACATTTAATTTTGACAATACAGATACTATTCTTAACAACAAAACCAAAATTCAGCAAACTAACCCTTTTTGTCACATACAACATTTGCTGAATTTTGGATTTGTTAAGAACAAATAGTAATAATATAAATAGTATTAAGAACAATACATTTACTAAGTTTAAAAAAAAAAAGAACAATACATTTACTAATCTATATATAATAGCAAACCCACGATCTGTATTCAGTGACATCAGCACTTTTTATAGGAAAATAAAAGTGATATCGAACGGTTGAAATTGCTGCAGTTGTGCAATCTAATGGATTAAATTTAGTTTCGTCTGACGTCACAAATATTAACGCAAGCGGTATCTCTTTCTAGGAGTAGGCATTTCGGTTTAGTTTCAGGTTCGGTTTGGGTTCGGTTTGGTTTGGGTAATTTGGGTTTTATAAAACTCAAACCAAGTAAAACCAAAGTAGCTTTGGTTTGGATTCAGTTTGGGTTTAATTCGGTTCGGTTCAGTTCGGTTTGGTTTAGATTTAGATCGGTTTACATTATTATGGTCTAGTTTGGTTCGGTGTAGTTCGGATTGGTTATAAAATATGAAGACATCAGTTTTATATTTTTATTAAAAAATAATCAACTCATAAACGATAGAGTGAGAATATGAAAACTTATGCTACATGATTTTATATATAATAGTATTATTTGAATCGTATTTATAATTTTTTTTAAAGATATGAAAGTTATGAAAATATGAAAAACAAAACTTTAACTAAAATTTACAATATATTAATACATATCTATATATATATCATATATATTTTTACTATATTTTTAAACCCAAACCAAACCAAACCCTTCGGGTTGAATAAAACATGAACCAATCGGATTACATAAAGAGCACGGTTTGGTTTGGTTCGGTTTAACTTCGGTCTGATTGGTTCGGTTCGGTTCGGTTTGGGTTTTTTGCCCACCCCTATCTCTTTCATTTCTTTTTTCTTTTTTTCTGAATCTTCACTTTCTTAAAAGTCACAACCTTACAACCTTTCTTATTTTGTAACACAAAAGAAGCAACCTTTCAAACTACAAAAGACGCTACCTTTCAAACTAGACTATTCTTGACAATACATAAGACTTTTTTTTTTCCAAAAACGAAATGGATGCTTATACAATGTGAATTTGGAATAATTTGGTCAAGAATGAACTAAAAACCTTTTAAATATGAAGTGAACAACTTTTCTAATTACTGAAAATAGTTTATAAAACAAAAGAATAAACACATTTACATGTACAACAATATACTGGATAATTATACCACAGTGATGGGGGATCAATATGAGTAATAACATGAAAAACAAAATATGTGATTTTATAAAAATTATCATGTCACTATTAGTAGTAAATGTATTGATAATTTTTATTCACTTTTCTTGCTAAGAAGCTCACATATAGTTAAATCTTGGAAAGATGACAATAATCATAATCAAAATGCTACATAATAGTTATATCATAGGAACTAAATGTATAGCTATAGTTATGTTATAATTGCATGACAAATGACATTTTTTGTAAATAGACTAGTAATAGATTTCTTGTTAGTTAAGTGTTGTAAAAGAGCTTATGGTGATGACAACTAAAAAATGGCATTGCTGTTAATATACTACATATTTAAGGTTATTTTTTAAAAATATTTTTTCTATTAATATATAACGAATGTTGTCACTTTCTTTAAATCATAAAGTATTTTCAGTAACCACGCTATTTCATTTCCGAGATAATGTTTCATTAATTGGTTCATTTATTCAAATGTTAACAATATATAGTATACGAAAATATAACATTTGAAATTGAAACGTAAAAATTTGGAACAATTAGATGAAAACGAAATGGATGCTTATACAATGTGAATTTGGAATAATTTGGTCAAGAATGAACTAAAACCCTTTTAAATATGAAGTGAACAACTTTTCTAATTACTGAAAATAGTTTATAAAACTAGGGGTGTTCAATCCGGATATCGGTTCGGTTTAGGTTCGGTTTTTTCGGTTTTTCGGTATTTCGGTTAGTAAAATACAACTACCATTATAAATCCATATTTACTTCGGTTCGGTTCGGTTTATATACTGTCGGTTTTCGGTTTATTCGGTTTTATACCAAAAAACATAATTCTTTATTTTGTGATCATATTATATGAATTTTAGAGTCATGTTATCAACACAGTCATTTATTAAAAAATATTATATGTTTAAATAAAAGAACAAAAAAATAAAAAACACTTATACCATCTAATACAATAATCAAATCTAGAATTAAAATCAAAGTTCAAAATTTTGAATAAAAGTAAAAAGCTAAAAACAAAACAGAAGCACAAAGCACTAAAGAAACCTTTTCTATTCTTCCATATTTAGCGTTCATCAAATTCATGTTTCTTCGATTGAACACGAATCTCTGTTCATTTATAGATTAAAAAAAGTTGTGAAAAATTTCTACTAATTGTTGTCCATCAAATTTATAATCTTTATTTTAATTTAGTCAATGCTAAAATAAAGTAAAAAGACCAAAAAGAAAACTAAAAAAATAAGAAGCATTGGTTGCGATGAATTGTATTTATATTTCAAATGTTTTACAAATCATGACTTCTTTATTACTATAAAAATATGGTAATATTTATTAGCAAACAAATTAACTTATGATTTTCATACGTCGTTATAAAATATATACATATTTACATGTTTCTATTTTTGATCGGTTTTATTCGGTTTATTCGGTTTTATCGGTTATATACCAAACCATATCCAAATCCTACGGTTTTTAGAAAATTACATCCATTCGGTTTGTATGGCATATACCAAATCCAAACCACATTGTCTATTTCGGTTCGGTTCGGTTTTGCCATATTGAACAGCCCTATATAAAACAAAAGAATAAACACATTTACATGTACAACAATATACTGGATAATTATACCACAGTGATGGGGGATCAATATGAGTAATAACATGAAAAAAAAATATGTGATTTTATAAAAATTATCATATATATCACTATTAGTAGTAAATGTATTGATAATTTTTAGCCACTTTTCTTGCTAAGAAGCTCGCATATAGTTAAGTCTTGGACATATGACAATAATCATAATCAAAATGCTACATAATAGTTATATCATAGGAACTAAATGTATAGCTATAGTTATGTTATAATTGCATGACAAATGACATTCTTTGTAAATAGACTAGTAATACATGTCTTGTTAGTTAAGTGTTGTAAAAGAGATTATGGTGATGACAACTAAATAAAATGGCATTACTGTTAATATATTACATATTTAAGGTTATTCTTGAAAAATATTTTTTCTATAAACATATAACGAATGTTGTCACTTTATTTAAATCATAAAGTATTTTCAGTAACCAGGCTAATTTCATTTCCGAGATAATGTTTCATTAATTGGTTAATTTATTCAAATGTTAACAATATAGTATACGAAAATATAACATTTGAAATTGAAACGTAAAAATTTGGAACAATTAGATGAAAACGATCATAGTACACTTGTGCCAAGAATTCTTGTCATTGGCCCAACAGTAAAACCCATCGTCTTTTGCAACGACGATACTCACAGTAGAATCTTTGTCTGAATTGTATAAACTGTATATCCTCTCAGCGGGTGAGAATTGTGCTTCACCCCCAAACGTTCCTACGCAAGACGCCCACTGCGACACTCTAGATCTCGCCGGTTTATCATTTTCTCGAACAGTGGGTGAGATATCATCAGTCGCATTTTGTCCGCTAGTGGGTGGGATCTTTATCAACGAGACTTGACCCAAAGGTACGGATTCAGAGATCCTAGGACTTGTGCCCTGGCACGTCACGAAAATGGAAACATTAGCACGTCTCTGCATCTGGTTGGATACAATCAGAGTGGCGGCTCGTGCGGATTCAGAGCTAACAAAGAGCACTAGGGTCATGATCGATACCATTATAAGAGTGTCCATGAGTTTTGATTATGTGAAAAAGATCTGTTAATAGAATGTAAATATATCTCTTTTGGAAGTTTATGTGTGTTTTATTTATATTATCTCGCTTCGGTTTCTCAAACTTTGAGCATTAACAACAATCACTACGTGCGTTTAAGACTTTTTTTGAAAAAAAAAACTACGTTTAAGAATTGAAAGGTGATTAATAAGTGATAACGCTTACCATAAGAAATAAGAGACTCTAAAATTAATTAGAGACAATCTCGGTTTGGTACTTGTCCTGTGATTGTTGCAGTTAGAGAAAGATGAAAAAAACTTCAGTAATGTCGTCACCATAGCATTTTATTTTTTTGGAAGAAAGCCAAAAATCTGACTTGTGCTTACGAAAACAAAGATGAATTGCATTATATGACACAAAAAAACTCTTACAATTAGCCGTTTAGGTAATTGAACGATGGATGAGATATTTGTGTTGGATAATTCCAAGCTTGTGGAAACTTAACATATTGATAAGTGTTCAATTATGTTAAGAAAAACACAAAAATGAAATATAGGAATAGAAAAAATGAAATTTCTATTTAGTATATATAGTTTGTGTTTCCATATCCCACATGTTTAAGGGAATTATCTTTCGCTATAAATAGAGGTCTTATGGAAAGGTGTTTCATATGATCAAAGAAAGATAATAAGAGATCCAAGAGAAAATTGAGAGTTTTAGTTTTGAATAGTTTCTAAAGTTAATAAGAAAAGTTGTTCTTATAAATTTCTTTGTTTCTAGAGATTTAAGAGAAGTTACAAAGCTTAAGTTGTAGCTTTGGTGAACTTTGAATTGGTATCAGAGTTTCCTCAGGTTGAAGACTCGATCTAAGCTTAAGTTGAAGCTTCGATCCTGGTGCTTGTGAACAAGAGATACAACCTAATGTAATTTGTTCTTTGGTTTAAAAATATCTGATTTGTACCTACTTTGTAACCAAAACATAAGTAAAATAGGTTTTCGGATTTTAAATACCTATTTTGTACATTTTTGTAATCAAAATATAAGTAAAATCGATTTAAAAATAAGAAAAGAGCCTCAACCATGATCATTCAAAATTAAATGAAAAGGAAACATATTTATTAATATTTTTTGACAACTATTTATTAATAAGAAAAATAAATGAAAGCATAAAACGAAAAATCATGTTTTCATGAAATGAAAAAATATTGTCTAATGAAAACAAAATCTAAATATTTAAAATTCAACGACCACATTTACCCATCAACATTCATGTAATAGAACCACCAACCTTCATGTATAGATAAGTATTTAGATGTTCAATATATTTTAATATATTTTGAATACATATTAAGAGTTGTGATCATGTTTGGTACAAGATCCTATGGGGTTTTGAATGTTTCGATAGTTCTATCAGATATTCATTTAGATTCGGATTTGGTTCGAATAATATGCATAACCCGAAATACCATAAAATAAGATCCATTCGGTATTTATGTTGGGTTCGGATCGGTTCGGATTCGTTTTTACAAAGTAGTAGCAAATGACAACAACTATAGAATCAATAAATGAGAAGGACCTTTCCTATACGTAGAATTGCCATTATACGATGTACCCGTATGTGCCGTCATGTTGAACGTTCTTCTGATTGCACTTAGCTCACCAATAAAGTCTTCCCAATAAGAAAGTGGTGTTCTGTTAATTAAGTATAGATATGCTTAAGCGATAGTGCAGCTAGGTCTGGGCATAAAACCCGTAACCCGAAATCCGAACTGAACCCGAACCGAAAAACCCGATCCGAACCGAATCCGAAATCTAAAAAATATCTGAATGGATCTTGTATGGTGTTACAAAACATATCCGAACCCGAAGTGTTATTAACCGAACCCGATTGGATAATCCGAAGAACCCGAAAACCCGAAAAACCCGAAAAATATCCGAACAAACCGATCCGAATGTCCGAATTAATATATAATATAAATATTTAAAACATAAATATGTACTTCAAATATTCAATTTCATATTTATTTCATCTAACAATAAGTATCTATTTTTTAAAAAAAAATATCTTAAATACTCCATTATATATAAATAAGTATATATTTTTATGTTTTTCTATTGAATTTTAGATTTTACTTAGGGTATATCCGAACTGATCTAATATAACCTGAATCCGAATGATATATGGTTACTTCGGGTATTATCCGAACCAAACCAAAACCGATGTTTTATATCCGAACCCGAACCGAACTTGTAGATTTACTAGAATAGGACGTAGAAGGTGTTACAAAATAGAACCAAAATCCAAAAAAACCGAACCGAACCCGAATGGGTATCCGAACGCCCAGGCTTAAGTGCAGCTATGCAAGATTGGAGGGTTACTGAGTAGCTGTTTGTTAAGGCTCGTTGCTAATACTTATTCCTGGAACAAAAGAAGAAATTCTAACTAAAGCCTTGATACAAAAGGACATAAAGAAGACTTAAAAGATTAGTTGTAGAAAATATTATATACCTACAGTGCTTCAGATTTTGTAGCTGCACCACCAGCAAGAACAGCTATGAGCTCGCAGTCTGTCTAGCAGTTCTTGTGGCACCGGCTCTCCTCTACGTTGTTGTGTGAACCTTAAGAAAGTTAAGAATGGTTACAACAAAATCCAAGCTTCATGTTCGATGCTCTAAGCAAAGGCGAAAATGGGTTTCCATATACCTAACGGGTGAGACGTTGTTGCAAAGGTTTTTCAAAGAGAGAGAACCTTAGCGTTTTGGCCTTGGTGTGTGCTTTTCCTAATTCTCATCCTTATCTGAGAAACCATAAAAGAAGTAGGATTAGATATAAAATCGAAACATAAAGTAATAGATCGAGCATCAACTTTCTTACCTATAACTCGGACTTGGAGTCGAAGAGTTGAAGGAAGGAAGTGTTGAGTTGAGGGAATCTGTAAGTTGGTGTTTTGTGTGAACCTTGTATCATAGAACAACTCACACATACAGTTACCGTTTTTCCTATTTTCCAGGACCGTTAGCTATGCATCTTCCCACTTCCCATTAGGACAGGACAGTTTTGAGTCTTAGACTCATCTTTGCATCTCTCTACCGAGTTTCCAACCGCATGATCATTATCTGGTAACTGAAACCCCTTGATGAAGAAAAAACATGCGATGACCATGAAAAAAACATTTTAAAGCTAGTACGCTTCAAAGCAGAAAGCAGCTAACGATTCAACAGCTAAAATTTTTTTTTTTTTTTTTTTTAAATATATGTTAAATTTATTCAAAGAAAAAAAACTACTTTGTTTACAACAAGTGCAACTGATTTTTAAAAAGAACTAGAGCTTTGTTACAGATCAATTCTGCTATCTTGTGGCAAACCACAAAGTTAAAGCTCCCGTATACTTCAAATCTCCTATTTGTCGCAATGAGAGACATCTGTTTTTAACTTGCCTATCTATGAGTTTCGCCAAAGAACCTGCCAATATTGGTGTACTTCCATGTCTTCTTTCATTCCTCTCTCGCCAAAGGAAAGAAACAGCAACTTGCAATGTGTAGCGAACAAGAAACCTTTCCAGCAAACCTCCGTTTGTGTCCATAATCAGTACCATAAGCTCTGACCACAGAGTTGTGAACGAGTTTTGCAACAAACCTCTCACCAGTTTCGACCAGACTTCTGCCGAGTAACTGCATTCAAAAAAGAGATGGTCCCTTGACTCCATCGCATTCTGACAGAGAACACAAGATGGGTTAGCTCCTACGTTCCATGCCAACATGCGATCTCCCGTCGGTAATCTATTCTGAATCGCTAACCAATGTAGGAAAGCGTATTTCGGAATGTGATGTCTATACCAGATGCTCTTCCACCATTGAACAGGAGGGTCTTCTTTACGAATAATTTCCCATGTTTGTTTTGTCTTGAAAACTGCTTGATACTTTTCTTCACTCTGTTTCCAAAGAGCTACATCAGGTTCGCTAGTAAGCTTCAGCCTCTGATCCTCACAGATTTTTTCAACTTCATTAAGTACATCAACCCTATGCCTTCTCCTCCTCCGATTATTCAAAGCCTCTGCAACAGTTGCAGTCCTTGAAACTCCCATATCGATGCTACCGTGTGCACCAAACAAATCGTACAGCCTTCCCATACTTGACCAACAATCAAACCAAAATGATGTATTATTTCCATCACCTACTTTCATCATGTGAAAGTCTTTAGCTTTGTCTCGGAGCTTCACCAGCTTGCGCCACATCCAGGAACCTTTCGTGGTGGTTTCTTTGATCGACCAGAACGAACCATTCTTGAAAAGATTCTCCTTAGTCCACTGAGCCCAAAGAGATGCTTGAGAAGATACTGTCCTCCAGATTAGTTTTAAACAGCTGACTTGGTTAGCTTCTTTCAATGGCCGAAGACCTAGACCCCCATCACACTTCCTACGACAAACTATTTCCCAAGATACCTTAGCTTTCCTCGGGTTCAGATCAGGCCCCGACCAAAGAAAAGCTGCACATATACTATTGATCTCCTTAATACATGCTCCAGGCAATACAAAACCAGCCATCCAGAAGTTCACAATGCTCAGAAGAACAGAGCGTATCAGCTGTAATCTACCAGCCATCGATAAGAACCGGTTCGTCCAATGAGTAATACGATTTCTTATCTTATCAATAAGAATATCGTAGTCATCTTTCCCCATCTTTTTTGTTAGCAACGGTAACCCCAAGTAACGAACTGGTAATTTCCCAGATGCAAATTCAAATCTCTGCTCCAGTAATCTTGTTTCTGCTTCAGACAACCCCGCATAGTAGATAGTAGTTTTCTCCATGCTGATCTTACGGCCCGAGATCTTTCCAAAAAAAAGTAAACACTTCCACAATGCTTTCAATGGATCTGGCTCTACCATCTGTGAAAACCATTATATCATCAGCAAAGCTCAAATGAGTTAGTCCCAGGTTCTTGCATTTGGGATGATATCCCATATTACTATCCTTGGCCGATTTGTCTAGCAACTTCGAAAGGACATTCATGCAAATTACAAAGAGGTAAGGTGACAGGGCACATCCTTGCCGCAGGCCTCTTGTACTTTGGAAGTAACCAGCAAGCTCACCATTAACTTGGACAGAAAACGATGCTGTTGAGATACAGAGGGAGATCCAATGAATAAACATTGGAGGAAAGTCCATAGCTTCCAATGTTTTGAAGAGAAAGCTCCACTGAACCGAGTCAAAAGCTTTAGAGATGTCTATCTTTAAAGCACATCTAGAGGAGACCGTGTCTTTATGGTAGTCTTTTACCAGCTCTGTGGCAAGCAAGAGATTCTCAATAAGAAGTCGGCCTTTTACGAATGCTGTCTGATTCAGAGAAATAAAGTCCGGCAGCGTGATCTTTAGCCTGTTAGCTAATATCTTTGAGATGACTTTATATATGACATTGCATAATGATATCGGTCGGTAGTCCTTCATCTCAAGAGCCACAGTTTTCTTCGGTATCAAGGCCAAAATTGTTGTATTCACTCCTTTCGGCAAGAATCCTGTCGCGAAAAAAGATTGCACTGAAGTGATGAATTCCGGCCCTATAATAGACCATGCAGCTTTGAAAAACTCCACTGTGAATCCATCTGGCCCAGGCGATTTGTCATTAGGCATACTGAAAAGTACTCTAGTATATGACATTGCATACTGAAAAGTACTCTAATATCTTTGAGATGACTTTATATATGACATTGCATAATGATATCGGTCGGTAGTCCTTCATCTCAAGAGCCACAGTTTTCTTCGGTATCAAGGCCAAAATTGTTGTATTCACTCCTTTCGGCAAGAATCCTGTCGCGAAAAAAGATTGCACTGAAGTGATGAATTCCGGCCCTATAATAGACCATGCAGCTTTGAAAAACTCCACTGTGAATCCATCTGGCCCAGGCGATTTGTAATTAGGCATACTGAAAAGTACTCTAGTGATCTCCTCTGCTGTGACCTCTCTTATGAGCTCTTGCTGATCAACCTCTGAGCAACGGTATGGCAATAGCTCCTGCAGTTTACCCACATCAATGCCTTCAAAATCAGTTGGCTGGTGCTGAAGAAACTCTTTAAAGAAATCTTCAGCCTCTGCTTTTATTTCATATGGATGTTTAACAATGCGGCCATCTCTGCATTTTACTTCTTTGATCGAGTTATTTATGTGTCTTGCTGTAGCTGCTCGATGAAAAACTCCGTTATTTTTATCTCCTACATTCAGCCAATGCAACTTTGATTTCTGCTTTAGAAAACCCTCCTCTAACCGAGCAACATGTTCCCAGCTTGCGTAAGCATTATTTTCTCTTTCCAAGTGTTGCCGTGATGGGTTTCTGATAGTCTCCTCTTGATACATACACAGATTTTCATAGGCCTCCTTAGTCTTCACCGAGAGGTTTCCCAATTTTTCCTTTGCCAGAACTCTGATTTTTGGTTTTAGAGCTTTTAACTTCTTTGAGAAGCGGTAGAGTGATGATGTTGACAAGAAAATAGGGTCAGTGGTTTGCCAGTAATTCTCCATAAGCGGCTTAAAACCTTTGAGTTCTGCAATTGCATTGACAAACTTAAAGGGCCTTTTTGGTCGATTCAGAGCTGAGCTTAGATGAACCCTACAGCGTAGATGATCCGAGCAACCTCCGGCCTCGAAAACACTATAGGACTGAGGGTAGGATCTAAGCCAATGGTCGTTCATCAGAACTCGGTCCAGCTTCTTGGATATGAGACCTTCTTCTCTTTTATTTGTCCATGTATACTGGGGGCCATGAGCAGCTAGATCTAGTAGGTTGCAGTGATGCATTACCTCCTGAAAATCTCTCATTCCTTGGGATTGTGTGTTTCTTAATCCATACATCGAATGTTCTGCAGCATCTAAAATCTCATTAAAATCTCCAGTGATTATCCAAGCCTTACGACGAATAATCGGCGAGTCCTGATGAGCTTTTAGATCACTCCATAGTTCTTTCCTCTCCAACTCCGTGTTATGAGCATAAACACACGTGAAGAAAAATTCTTCTACGTCTTCTCCAATGGCAACTGAGACTGTGATCATTTGATCAGTTTTATAAAACGGTGTGACTCGAACTTCCGGTCTCCACACTAGCCATATTCGGCCAAGTGGATTGAACTCGTAATTGGATATCAGATTCCAGTCTTTGAAAACTGAATTTGAGATCCTCTGACTTCTTCCTTCTTTTACTCGTGTTTCCAGCGCACCAAAAATAAAACCTTGGTCCTGAACCCATTTCTTCACTACAGAATGTTTTACCGATTCATTGAAACCTCGAACATTCCAGAAAAAACCCGACATATTATTTCTTCTTGGAGTTGCGTTTTTTACCCGCAGCATTAGGAAGTCCTTCCTTCACGCTTAAGGCAGCTAGCTTTTTGGATGATTTGATGTTAGTTTTCGAGAAACGCGAGATAGTTGGGCGAGGGGGACGCTCACCTTTCTCTATTTTTCCTGCCTTCCTTACATTTGTATTTAGATGATCATCGGTTCCAGTATCTTCCTCTGAATCTTCTTCTGAAACCTCTGTTGATACCACTTTCGAGATCTCTTCTGATACTTCTGGGATTTCACCTTCTTCTCTTTCCGTATCATTTGAACTACGCCCCTCCTCTGTTACATTGTTTGAAACGTCTCTCTCCCCTGTTTCATCCTTCCTCTCTAGTTCATCATTGTTTCCTTCCTCCAATAGTACTGCAAATCGCGATGGTGAGATCACAGTGGTGTGCTCTGTCACAGGTTTAGTTCCTTGCCAGCGGTGTTTAGATGGGGAAACATCCCTCCAAGTTCCTTCTATATCAGCTGGAAGAGATGTTTCAGTCTCCCTCGTTTCAAGTGTAACTTTCTGGACAGCTGATTCAGAGTCATCATGCCTTCTTAACAGTTTGACCCTTGACTTGCACGTCTTATGAGTGTGCCCCCATTTGGTGCAGATACTACATTTATCAGGAAGCCATGGGTAAATAAAATCCATCAACCCCTAGCTTTGATTTAAACCGATGAGATTTAGGCAGCTCCTTGGTCATATCAGCTTCAACAAACACCTTCGCTTCTTCAAAGCTTGTGCATAGAATGGTATCAGGGTGTAATCTCTTTGGCTTCCCCACTGCACTGGCAATGAAACCCAGACCCTTCCACGAGAACATTTTATGAGGCACATTTTTCATTGTGATCCACATCGGTACTACTTTGATCTCCTCTTCCTCTTCTTCCTCAACTACCGGTGACCATTTTGAAAGGACCATTGGAATATTAGCAATATTCCACATTCCTCTACGCAATATTCTCTTTCTAGTAGCCATGTCCCTGATCCTGAATTTTACTGTAACTTCATTCACAGGAAATACATCAATCTTGATAGATTGATTCCCCAATGGCCAAATCTTATTCACAATAACGTGAATTTTTGCGACATGTGGAGCAGGAGCTAGGAATCTCCCTTCCAACAGATCATCCCAGAGAGGTACCGTATCCTGTATCACATCATCTGGCACTTTCACAACTTCCTTTCCCTCCACCATCTCCATGTCCAAAACGTGTACAGAGAGTGATGGACCACTTTTCACCGCTTTTGCATACGACAAATGTTTTTCCTGAACGGTGTACGCGTCTCCCGCCGGCGTCACTGATGTTTCCGACTCCTCCGTAGCCATGTCGGCCGTCGGAAGCCCTAGTTTGCAGAGCAAACTTCTCAAAACCCTGGTCGCCAAAAAAATCGCCCTCTTATTTTATTTTTGGAAAGTCGCTCCCTCTTTCTTCAACAACTAAAAATATTTTAAAGCTAAAGAATGTATCTCACTGCTTGCATCCTTTTAGTAGAGTAAATCTTGCATAAAGGAAGTCAATACACCAGAGCTATATCTTAAAGTACCAGTCAGAAAACCAATCTACATGTGAAAGGGAAAAACATATGTCAAGTAGTTTCGTAGAAAAAGAAACATGAAAAAATGAAGAGATGGCAAGGATAAGGTAACCTTCATACAAAGTTAATCTAATATATCAATCTATTACTTTCAAAATTAAATACAGACACAACCTTCATATGACTTAGATAAAGGAGTTGTCCAACAAACCAATGGGACATGTAGATTGTGACAGAAACAAACTAAGCTTTGAGAGGAAATCTTCTATGGATGCTTAAATAATAAATACACTAGATCTTGATCCGCGCTTTGGAAGCGCGGAATATTTTACGATGAAAAATTTCACTAATAACTTAACAAATATTTTGTTAACTTTTAAAGAGTGTGTATTTAAATCAGTGTTTTTAAATTCAACCCGATTGTGATTATACTGGTTAATCCGGAGATCTAACCATTCAATTTAGTTTTTTAAAATATTCATATTAAAAAGTCACTAAAACCCGAGACTAACCGATTGAACTGATGGATGACCGATATGTAATCTAATTTGATTGAAATTGTAATATTTTCATAATTTGTAATCTTATAATCCAAATTTTAAAGTTTATTATTTTGTAATTTATGAAATTATGACGTTTCTACAAAATTTTAAAGAGAAAATGATGGATATAAAATAACTAAGATTAATTATTGTATTGTTTGGAAACATTGATAGTTGTATATAAAATATATTGTTTGGAAACATTGATAGTAGTATAAAGAAATAAGTATATTGTTTGGAAACATGGATAGTAGTATAAAAAAGGAACATTAGTGATTTAATGTAGGTTTAACTATAAAGTATAAAGGTGTATTTAATTTAAAAACTTACAAAATAAATGTTAGTTCCAACAGAAAGTTTCTGTTTTAATAAGATAGATAACAAAAGTATGGTGAGTCGGATTATTTCCTCTAGTCCAAATACAAATCATCTTGCGATCTAAACAAAGAGATAATAAAACATGAAACAGATGCAATCAACCACTTCAATGACTCTCCAACTTTTACGAACAAAAAGACATAAAGGAGAAAAAAAAAAGATAAAGCTCTGAACCTTATTTGCGAAACTTTTGTTCAAAGCAATCGAGCGGTCACATATTTCCCAATGATATAAACGAACAATTAGAACTTGCGAATACAGATCCAAAAAAAATAGAGTTAATGGTGTATGTAATCTTGACAAAGCAATTGTTTTACTGTAGAGGTTTTTCGAGTGATATGGTTAGAAAGGCAGGTCGCAAAAATATGAGCCGTGGCGAGAATTCCCTATATATACTGAAAGAAAATTCTAGTGAAAGTAAGGAAGATGAATGGATGAGTAAGTACTGGGTTACTTATATTGAATGCAATCATTAAAAGCAGTTGCTTGATTGTCTGGAAATGGAGTATAAGCGTTACATGTATACGATAGACGGTTTCGCACAGACGGTGGTTTCTGGCTGATTCGAGCAAAGATAAAACGTCTAAAAGGGTTATATCTTATTGGACCTGAGCCCTATACTCTCTCAAACCAACAAACACATATACTACTAAATTCTTGTTTCGATAGAAACCCACTCCGTCTCGATGAAAGGCGGAAAAATTAAAACAAAAGCCGACACGTGGCGCAATTTGCCTTTCCCTCTTTGTAGAAGTGGCAGCAGGAGAAGACAGAAAAGTCTGTTTTATTATAGAAGTTGAAACATAAAACAATGGACCCAATAAAAAGGTTCTGTGTGAAATATGTATTCAAAGCATCCACCGTCACATTTAACTGAACGAAACAGAGAATTCAACTCCTGAAACCAAGGTCCAATGTCCATTTCCTTGGCATATTTGGCAAAACACATTTTCCCTAAACTATTCAACATCCACAAATCACCACCACCAACAACAACAAAATCCAAAACAAAATCAAGAAATTACAAAAAAAAAAAAAACTAAGAAGAAGAAAATCTTAAACTATCTTATTTTGAATCTTATTGAAGACGAAAGAGAAAAATGGCAACAATGAAAATACCAATGACAGTACCTTCTCCTCGAGTCGATGCCGAGCAGCTCTTTAAGGCCTTCAAAGGTACCTTTAATGGTTATAACAAGGTTTCTCTGTCACATTTTAAATAATCTTGTGCAAATTTTCAGGAAGAGGTTGCGATGCTTCGGTAATAATCAACATCTTAGCTCACCGCAATGCAGCGCAACGAGCTCTCATCGAACAAGAATACGAAACTAAGTTCTCAGACGACCTTCGCAAACGTCTCCAATCGGAGCTTCACGGTCATCTCAAGGTAGGCCTTACAAGAAACATTATTCATCTAGACATATATATGATTTAAACCATGCTCGTTTTTGTATATGGATTAGATGCGTAACTAGATATTACATTCAAATATTATTCGTTTTTTTTTTAATTTTATAATAGCGTCTGAAACTAGTTAAAAAGTAAAATATATAGTATATATATTAATAATGAGTTAATTATTTAATTCAAATAAGTATGTTTAAAATTATATTAATGTTTTTTGTTGGTTTCAGAAAGCCCTTCTTCTATGGATGCCTGAAGCAGTGGAGCGTGACGCTTCAATACTGAAACAAGCATTGAGAGGAGCCGTAACTGATCACAAAGCTGTCGCTGAGATTATATGTACACGCTCTGGCTCTCAGCTTCGTCAGATCAAACAGGTTTACTTAAACACTTTTGGTGTCAGGGTCGAACAAGACGTTGAATCTGAAGCTTCTGGCAATCACAAAAGAGTATGTATTGATCTGTTGAATCCTTTTGACTGAGATAATGTTAGATGTTGACATGTATATATAAATATATAACAGGTTTTGCTCGCTTATTTGAACACTACACGGTATGAAGGACCAGAGATCGATGACAAGATCGTAGAGGATGACGCTAGGGTTCTCAAGAAGGCGGTTGCGAGGAAGCACAAGTCAGATGACCAGACGCTGATTCAGATTTTCACAGACCGAAGCAGGACTCATCTGGTCGCTCTTAGATCTACTTACCGTTCGATGTTCGGTAAAGAACTTGGAAAGGTAATAATAATCAAGAATTAGAAACTTGTTAATCAAGAATTAGAAACTTGTTAATCAAGAAACCCTTTATAGTACTTCAATAATTTTTTTTTTAATTCTTGATAGGCCATTAGGGATGAGACACGCGGGAACTTCGAGCATGTCCTTCTGACAATCTTACAATGTGCTGAAAACTCTTCTTTCTATTTCGCAAAGGTAAACCTAAATCTCATGTTTCTTGAACCACAAGCCACAGTTTTTTTAGAGGTTAAAAGCATGACAAAATGAAACTGCAGGCGCTGAGAAAATCGATGAAAGGGTTGGGAACAGACGACACGGCGTTGATTAGAATGGTGGTGACAAGAGCAGAGGTGGATATGCATTACATCGTTTCAGAGTACCGCAAGAGATACAAGAAGAGTTTGTACAATACTGTTCAGTCTGATACAAGTGGTCACTACAAAACTTTTCTCCTCTCTCTTCTAGGCCCCAACGTTTGATCTCTATCTATATGTACCCAGACTTTCACATTGATTCTTGGCGTATTCTTATGTATTTATATCAAATAATTCTTGTAAGAATGTTGAAAGGAAAATATAATATGTTTATATATGTAAGTTTCAACCAAAAAAGGGTAGGTCCAACAAAGATCAACTAAGAACTTGAGAAGCTATGTTAACTACTCAATTCATCCGTTGTTGTGTATAGTCTGGCAAGTTTTCCACCTTGAGTAGGGGGAGGCAACCTCATCAACCGAATGAATATTCCGGTCATCAGCTGTGTACATGATAACATCCTGGTCAAGACGCCAAACTCAAGATTTCAGCTAAGTAATAACCGTGAGAAAAACTGTAAAAGGACGTACTTACTGCAGCTGAGGGAACAACAGTCGCTGTCTCACCACTTTGAAATCGCAAAAGCCCGCCTTTGAAGTCTTTACCGTAGCTACTCAAGTAACAAACTGCCTTCAAACCAACTCAAAACCAAATTCATTCACCATATCAACAACAACGTATAGACTGCAACACGAACCGAGAAGTCTTTTTGTTTCAGATATTGTGTGTTGTCATCACTGTGCCACCCAATGCTAGCTACTCTACACCAGGCTGCATCAAGAAAAAAAAGAGTCATTCTTTACCCTTGAACGGGAGCGACAAAACCTAATTAAACCTGTGAATTCAATAAACAGCGCATACTCAAACCCAAATGTTTCCTTTACTCTCTCTTTCAACCGTTCTGTTTATTCAGACACAACAAGATCATCACAAGGGACTGAAAAGGCATTTACTTGGAATATAAAAGGGAAGTGGAGGAGTCGTGTCCTCAAATGGAGACAAAAGGGATGAGGAGGTGAGGGAATTGGTTGGAGATGAGGTGAGAGAGAGTGGTGGGGGTGGAGAAGACATTGGGTCTGTTCCCGACAGTACTGCAACTCTTGTGTATGAACGGGAGTTCCTTGCACTCTTCGGGAGCAGAGCCGTCTCAAATTATTTATGGACCATGTTCAAAAAATATTAATAGTAAGTAATTTAACAAAAAAAAAATAGTTTTATTTATATATATATATTTGACATATTTTTTTTAAATTATCAGTTCTAAATTTAGTATTATGCCTAAAAAATTATAATTTTATGTCATAACTTGTTTATTTATTTTCAAAAATTCTTAATTTTTTTTATTTTTCAACTTGAATTATGTTCGACCGCTCCACTTGCACGTGCTGTTAGATGGCCCTGTCGGGAGAGAGGAAACCGGATCGAGTGGGGTTGTTTAGAGTTTCAGGGTTTGGGCCTCTCCTGATATGTGAAAGTTTTGCCTTTTGAGTTCCTTCTGATGTTAAGATAGTTTGAATGTTATGCATGTGACATGCACATTTATTTCGGGTATTCTGGTCCATCCTCAAGCATGTATAGGTTCTGTGTTCGGTAACATTCGGTTTTGGATATGCTATTTCCAATTTTTGGATTTTCTTGTTCATTTTGTGGGTCACATTATTATTAAGTAGGTTTGGGATCGGTTCAGATCTTATTTTTCGAGTCTAGATAAATGTCCCCGAAACTATTCTTAACCGACCGGTTCAGCAAGTGGCAAAGGCCCAAAACACAAAATTTCTACCAACCAGTCCAATCGTTGACTAACCAAATGTCTCTATCTCTATGATCCAACACATTCGTTTTTTTTTTGTCAACAACACATTCGTTTAAAATCAAATTAATAACGCTTATGAAATCACCGATTCACCAAATCATCTTTTAGAGAAAAACAAAAAGTAGCTTCTCTCTATTTTGACCTTCAGTTCCTAAAAGCTCTTTTGAGTGGTTGGTTGGTTGTGTACGAACTCTAGATTCACTTACCTTTCTCCATCCCTTCAGACAAAATCCCACCACCATCATGTCTTCTTCTCCTTCCTCCTCACCAACCATGTCCGATTCCACCTCCCCTCTCCTCCGCCCCCGCCAATCTCCCCGTCTCCGCCAGCCTCTACTCGCGGCACTCCGAGCTTCCGGTCGGCGAGGAGCTTCGATGGTTGTAAGAGAGACCGCCGCACAGGAGCTCGAAGACAGACGAGCCGATTGGGGCTACTCCAAACCCGTCGTGGCTCTCGATATGCTTTGGAACACCGCTTTCGTGGTCGTCGCGGCGGTGATACTTTTTATCTCCAAGAATGAGAACCCTAACGTCCCGATTAGAGTTTGGATCTGCGGCTACGCGCTTCAGTGTCTTGTCCATGTGGTGCTTGTGTGGTTGGAGTTTAGGAAGAGGAGGAGCATGCGTGGTGGTGGGGATTTGGAAGCTGGTGAAGGCTCTGGTCGTGGTCGTGATAGCGATGATGAAGATGGCGATGAGAGGATCCTCAGGTTGTTTTATTTGTGTTTTGTTTTCTTGTTCTGTTGTAAAATTAATTATTTATTTACTAATTATTAATTTTTTTTACTCAGCACTAAGACATGCGAATCAATGAACACCATTGTATCATTTGTGTGGTGGATTGTTGGCTTCTACTGGCTTGTATCTGGGGGTGATATCCTTGTGCAAAACGCTACGCATTTGTACTGGTATGTGTTTGATTTTTTTTTTTTGATCAAAAAAAATAAAAGAATGGATAATGACACTGTAACGGTTAATGCCTGCAGGTTGGCTTTTGTTTTCTTGGCATTTGATGTGTTCTTCGCTGTCTTCTGCGTTGTGCTGGCATGTCTTATCGGGATCGCCCTGTGTTGCTGCCTCCCTTGTATCATTGCTCTTCTTTATGCCGTTGCCGGGCAGGTTCAGACTTGAACAGCAACCCCTTAATCAAATTTACTTTCATGAGATAAATAAAAACAGTCCTTTTGTGTGTGTGAGTTTCAGGAGGGTGCATCAGAAGCAGATCTCAGTATCCTTCCTAAGTACAAGTTTCAGATGATGAACAATGGAGAAAAGCAAAGTGACGGTGGAGGGAAAATGATACCCATGGAGGCAGCAGGCACTGAGTATTCAGGGAACGAACGAGTCCTTTTGGCAGAAGATGCTGTAAGTTGTCATTTTAGAAAGTTATCTCGTTGAAACTTCTTTTCAGATCTTTCCTTTAACAATGGGTTTTTTTTGTTTGTTTGTTTGTAGGACTGTTGTATATGTTTGAGTTCATATGAAGATGGAACAGAGCTGGTCACACTTCCTTGCAACCACCACTTTCATTCGACGTGTATTGTGAAATGGCTGAAAATGAATGCGACATGTCCATTGTGTAAGTTCAATATTGTCGAAGGTAGTGAACAAGACTGAAGTAGAAGAGAGTAACTGTCTGTCCCATCTATTAAGTTGTCTTTGATCTGTGTTTTTTTTGTTTTTGTATAGAGTTAGAGAAATAGAAAAAATGATTCTTGTCATTTGTAAGTCGTAAAATAAATGTAACTTTGTTGTCTATCCCTTCATTTATCAAATAGAGATGTATGTTTATGCCCAGTGAAACATTAGCTCGGTTTTAAATTTTTTAAAAGGTAAAGATAACCGTATAGTGGAAGCCCTTTAGTCTAACGCTTGTTTTAAATGAGATCGAGCTCTTGTAGATTCTTCAACTATTTACTTACTGAATCACAATGTACACTCAGAGACTTGCATGAATAAGAATATGCAAAAGAATTGAGCTGAAGTGAGTTTAAGAAATGACAGTTTTTGCCGAGGCCATGAAAACATCCATAAGGTGGATCCATGCTCGGCACAAGAACAATTGAAGCACATAAGTACAAGAATGACTATCAAAGCAGCAACATAAGTGGAAGACCATCATGTCAATTTCAGCTTCTTCATTATGCTATCATGTATTGAGAAATAGATGATAAAATGTGAAGCAAATAGAAAGAGTTGGTGAAATATAACTCACAACACTTGGTAGCGTTTCTACAATATCTTTTTTTAAGAAAGTCAGCTTTTTCTGCACTCAAGATTTTAGTTAAACCAAACTGAAATCTTATCATTGTGAATAAATTTTCTTAATACAAATGCAAAATGCTAATTGGGAAACAGAAATAGTAATAAGGCACGGAGAAGAAACAAAGTAAGATTTAAAAATATTTTCCAAAGTAAGATTTAAAAATAGAGTTTTGAGTTCAGAGATTGAGGGTTAGAGAATGCAAAAATTTACAGTGATATAGGATGACTCAGAGGACGATGAGGATTGAGAGTAGTAACTACTTCAGACCACTCAATTTTCCCTCAAATCTCGCCTTTATCTTTGCGCCTTTGTAAAGATTTCTCAGCACACCGAACCTCCAATTTCCTAGGAGCAAGCACAACCCAGAAAAGTAATATGTTGGGACCAGAATTGCCCAGTTTGTGATCGGAAAGCAAATCGTCAAGTTGTTCTTCGGGCAATCCCCAACCATAGTTGACCAGTTTGGAGGCACATAGAGTGTCCTTTGAATCCTTCAAGCCCATCACCTCTCTCCATTTTATTACATTCGGTTGGTGCCACTCCAATTCGCTTGCCTGACACCACAGTATTCTCTCACCAGTTACACAATAGTACATGACATTCTCAATCACATGCCAACCTCTTCTAGGTCTGTAGGCATCCGATTTTTTTTTTTTTTCAAATGACTTTATCAAGAGGAAAAAAATGTATGATGGGCCATCAGTCTAACAAGACAGTTAGCTGCATTTTTCAAACTCCATGGAACACCACTAGTCATTGATGCACAATTGTCGATACAGTATCTCATAAACAAAGTAGTGCTCTCTCCCCATGGAATACAAAGTTCAAGGCCATGAGATGGGTCGGTCGCGGGGTTTGAAACAACGGTACCATTCCTGGTGAATGGAGGGTATGTCTTGGAACATGTAGTTCCTCTGAAGGAATTCGATCTACATAGCACTACTCCCAAAAATACGCTCGTTGGACAGCAAAGGTTCAGAGCTAGAGGTATTATTGTACACTATATGAAAGAGTACAATGGCATGGTTATTTTCTAATTGTTAATTCCATATTTTTTAAAGATATATTTTTTTTCTATTTGGTATTTATTTTTTAATTGGTAGATGAAGTGGCTTTTGAGATAGATCTGATAAAGATGCCATAAACAGAATATTAAAGTTGATAATTAGTAATATTACTTTGTTTCTTCTCTATGCCTTACTACTATTAAAGTTGACATATTAAATAAATATAGTCCAAAATACAGTAACAAAATGGATTTGAGTTTTGCTTTAATATATTACTTCATTTTCTACTCCAAAATATAATATTTCTAAATTAGTATTATCATCATTTATACTATTTGCAAAACAATTCATTTTCGATTTGTAACATTTCTATTAAATACAATATTAATCACAATTATTTTTTCATTATATAAATAAAATTACTAGACAAGATTTAAAAGGAAACATTTATTACATTAAAAATTACATTGCATAGCTTAAACACAATAATGCATCACCTTAAATTATTCTTAAAAATTTCAGAAAAATTCAATGGTGGTGTCTCAAAAACAAATGTGTCAAATTCATGTGGTTCCGAAGTGGAAAAAGAAATTCTACTATAGATTCTCCTACGCAAGCATCTCCAGGTTTGTCTTCATTTTCTTTGAGTTCAAATCATGATGAAGACGTTATTGGTGGATCTCCCTCTAAAAGATCAAAGGGAATGAAAAAATCCAAACTAAAAAAAAACTTAATGATCAAACATCGGCGGTTGTGAACAGTTCTGAAGAGGAAATAACAACTTTTGGAACAACTAAAACAGACAAATGCACAAAGAGAACATCATTTCGAGATTCAAAAAAAATCTATGCATTGAAATTGCACAAACTTAACCGATTTTACTTACATACATGGTATATAAAAAAAGAAATTTGTCTTTCTCTCTTTCATTTCATTACCTGGCCGATGACTCCATCACACTTGTTTCCCATCAGATCAATAATATCTATAATATTTATTATTCAAGAAGACTAGCTTTTAGTGCAGCCGTGTAGGAACATTCTTGAATCTAGACGAGAAGAAATCAGAAATGGCTGAGTCGAGTTTACCTCGACGCGACAATCTTGGTCGATCAAGAGGTTGATCCAGACTGCCAGGCATAGGTTTTGTGCTGACCATGGTAGAGAAAAGAAAAAGTGTTCTCTATGGAGATACTTTTCAAAACAGAAGACCTTCGCTTTAAAAAAATTGTCAGCATCTTAACCCATCAGCTGTGTCCAACAGTCGGTTTTGTAGATTTATTATCTACGTTTTGTTTTTGGTATGGTCTATAAGTGAGGGTTTCAGTGGCTAACAGTGACAAGAACTGCTTCGTGTAATGTTATCTGAGTTTGGACCTACTCACTGCTGCATCAGAAACTACAATCACATTGTAAAACTTGTGATAAGATTATATTTACAAACAGAAAATTATGTCAAAAAGGTAAACCAATATTCTTTCATCTCGTTTATAACATAGGAACATGTTTCTACACAAGAAAAAAAAAAGATAAATAGAGTTGCAAGTTCAGAAAAAAGGGAAGGAAGATCAAGGATTCTTCTGCTGCTTCTCTATATCATACAGTACACAGACATCTGCAGCTGTTTTCATCTGCCAAAAAAAAAATCCGCAAATCCAATTTAGATACCAGAAACAGCTTTAAATGTAGGGATTAGTGGCAGATTTAGCAAAGGCAAAAAAGTAGAGCTTTACCTGAATGATATTGACTGTTTGTTTCATCGACCAACCGAATATTGTCAAAGCTAGAAGAAGAGAAAGTGGTGAAATCTGAGTTAATGTGGAAAGTACGACCTGCAACAAACGAGAGGAGTCATGGCTGAGTTGGAAAATAAGAGGTAAAAGTAAACAAAAGAGAGAGAGAGGAGACTACGTACATTCAGGAGACTTTCGGTTTGGTTCTTTGCAATGAGAAGAAGGATGATATACAGAACCTGCACATTTTGAAAACATTTAAGAAGGACATTATTCACCTTAAGATAGACATAGAGACAAGTTCAAATCACCTCGCAGGAAACACAGCAATAACACATGAAGATCCGGTTGCCATAGTAGAGTCTGAAAAGCCAGCTTGTGCTGTCTTTCACATCCTTATGGCTGCTCTTCCCTGCTAGAAACGTACTGCGAATAGAAGTAGTAAAAGTTAAAAAAACTGCGAGTTTAGAGTAGACTTCAAGGTGAAACGAGAAAGAGTGAACTAGCTTACCTGTACATCTGCAGCCAATGACTAGCAATATCTAAAGCCAGCAAAGAGAGGAAGACCAAGCTAGGCCTGTAGACTTGAGAGAGAATCACGAGTAGACATGCCGTGCTAACTCTGTAACAAAGCACATCCCCAAAATGGTCAGAATTTATTAAAACAAGTTAAGTAGGTTGATCCTGTCATATATGTAGAAGAAGATTCACCTATCTGTGACCATGTCGAGAACAGCCCCAAACGTTGAAACTGAGGGAAAAAGAAACAGAAGCGAGTCAAATTCTAGCTTCCTACATATTATAGTAGTGGCATGTCTTGTCTTACATAAATCACAATGAAAAAGGAGTCTACTACATTGAATCTAAACACTAGCAACAATACAGTTCCAATCTTGATCAGTGGTAGGATCTTATGCAAAAGAAAGTTGATATCTTAAACATGAGACACTAGAGTTTACAGAAACAGAGAAGAAGTTGTTAAACCTTGGTTGAATCTACGAGCGCACCAGCCATCCACAGCATCACAACAAAAGCTGTAAATCCACAATGATCAAAAGATAACTAGTGTTTATACGCCATTACACAAAACATGATTGATATATAAAATAAAAAAAATCAAAGAAAGAAGTCTGACCTGAAGAAATAGAGGAGGGAGAAAAGTGTTTTGTTAGAGAAACAGACAGCAAAGGCAACACAGTTCAAGAGAACTCTCATGTACCCTGTACCAGCAATTCAAATAAATCATTAAAACAACAATCACTCACACGCTACAAAAAAAAAAAAAAAAGAAGAAGCTTTTGTCTAAATCTCGAAAGACCCACCAACAATGTTAGGTATATAAAGGTAAACAGACAACTTCTCTGGTCTTGGTCTCTCCTTCTTCCCCATTTTTTTGACTCTGATGTTGTTACACAATCTCTCTAACGATCTCCACCTACACACAGAGACCAAAAGGATTAATCTTTCTCATTACCCATCATCGGGAAATGCACGGAGACTCCCGTAAACCCCAGAAATCTATAAAATCAGTAGAAACAAAAAAACAAATTAGAGTCGAGATCGTCTTAACAATCCTCTTACTTGGAAACGGGTTAGAGTTGTGGCGATCTTGAAGTGAGAGAGAGGAAGAGATCTGTAGAGAGAGAGCGAGAGAGAGAGAGAGAGAGAGTCAAAAAGAGGCTCTCATGTGTTCTTCAATGCAAATCGAATCGAATCAGATTCGAAGGTATTTCTCAATTTGTCAGCTCTCGACATTCAAAAAAAAGTGGAAATTTTCTGATTTGAAATTATCATATAAACCCTCATAGTTTTAACTTTCTCAAAATTCTTCCCAAAAAGAAACGAAAATAGTTATTTTATTTTACCAAAGAAACCCTTCGAGTTTAAACATTCTTGATATTTCGCCGCTCTAATTACTAATGGACTGGCATTTTTTGTCAATGTTTATTGACTATTGCAATCATCTGGGAAGGGGACCCTTTCTGATAATTTGAGACTCTAATAAGTATTTAATAATTGACATGTCTAATATATATAATAGACAAAATTTATAGACTTCAGTTTATATGCATAATCAAAATTTTCTTAAGAATTATTTTAAAATTGCGGCTTTATAAGAATTTTACGGTTTTTTTTATTTTTGAATTTTGCATTTACAAACGCCTAATAGAGTAGATCCAACAATGGGCAATATGATTTATAGCAAGAATGATGAGAAGCGTCACGCAGTTATCTTCTTCAGGCAAAGCAAAAGCGGTGGTAAGAGCACGTACACTACAAGAATTAAAGGTTTAACGAGCTTGGGAGTGTTCTTTCCGTTCATAATCTTTTAAATCATCGATGGAAAAATAACAAACGTCCCAATTTAAGCAAAAAAAATCAATAAATATAAACGTACACATCCAGTTCATCCTATAAGTAGATTAATAAAAATTGAAAACAGTACTAGTACGCATTCAAGGAATCGAACCTAGCATCAACTACTTCCATTCCATGTTGTGACCCTTAGCATCATCCACTTACGTCGTCGCCAACACCTTGCGACTTTTTACTACAAGCAGATGCATCGTCAACATCTTGTAAACTTCCGCTTCGGTAGATAGGCTTTTCTCCAGTTGCTAGACTTTTCCAAAGCCACACTTCACTTACATTACGAAGTAGCGTCCCTGATGCTTCATCACCAGGGTTTGGTAAGTCTTCAGGCTGCGCTAAGAGAATATTGGTATTTAATGATCTCAAATAGCCAAGAAACTTGACGTAGAGTTCGTCTTCAAACTTGGATCCTGAGATGACCATCACATTCGCTCGTCTCTCCTCGTTTTTCCTGCGTATCCCCCAGAAGGTGAGGTCGTGCAAGATCTTGTTAACCCTTGTCTGCTCATCTCCTGCGAATACGCACTTGATTCCGCCCGTTTCGATATCTTTAGGGTTCTGATTCTCATCACCGTAAGCAAATATTGACAACTTACCATAGTAACCCATATTCTTAAGAGATTGTTTCATATTCTGATAAATCGTTTCTGGATCGAGACCACTAGGGATGGGACAATAAGCAATGTCCCAGAAGACACCTGTATCAGCCACGACGAACTCGCTGATCGGGTAAGATATAGGCATGGTTTTGGACGGGGTACGAAAACAATAGAAGTTTTTTAGTCTCAAGTTTTGGGATGACTATTATCAAAATCGATCTTAGTCCCTTTTTATAAGCAAAGATAACATCAAGTAAAAGGAAAATAAGGTATCAATAATAGCAATCTTATAAAATAAGGAAATATCAAAAAAAGGAAAGTCTAGTTAGGCTCGAACTTGTATTTCCTCTACGGATGTGTGCATCAGAAGATCGAATCATCCACGAGAATATCTTCTCCCTTTTTGCATTTTTATTTAAAATTAATAAAAACAAAAAGAAGAAGAACTAAAAATTATAAAATACACACCATATTTCTGTATATACATATACATATAAGGTAAATATTTTTGGCTCATTCTAAACTGTTTAACTATATTATTTCTTAATTTAAAAAAAAAAAACTGGTTATGTGAAGAAGATGTTGAGTGATCATCAATCAAACACACAAGTATTTATTGAAGCATAACAGTTTTATTCCAAAGTTCGGTCTTAAATCTTAAGTAGTCTTTTGCTCACACAAGGCGTCTGCATAGAGTGAGACCATCTCCAACGGAGATCTGAGAGATTTCTACTCGAGGATCCAAAGCCAATTTCTTATTAAATTCTATAACAGCCGCTCTTGATTCCCTCATAAACTCAGGAACGTTCTCTTCTTCCTCGACCACAAAACTAAACCACAAGGTGTTGTCGAATGCAATAATTCCTCCAACCTTCACCAATTTCAGAAATCTCTCAAGGAAGTTCACGTAGTTTGGCTTGTCAGCGTCAGCAAATATGAAATCAAACTCCTGATTCTTCTTTTGTCAAATGTGGAATTAATATGTATGATTAGCCAAACAATAGTTAAGCCTAAGGAGTAAAATCATAGGAACATATGTTTTTCGCTTACGTCGTTAACCAATTTGTCTAAGACCTCCAGACCATCGCAATAGATGAAATTGATCTTGTGATCGACACCTGCTTTCTTCATAAACTCTAATCCCACTTCATAGGCTTCCTTGTCAATATCTATTGCAGTAATCTGCATCCAAATTTCTTTTAACCTTAACCAGGAACGTTGGTCAATCTTAAATAACTTGTTGGGCCAGCCAATGCAATTTTTGTTTATCAAATGTAGTTGATCCTGAAACCATTTTCTTAAAAACAATTACATGTCCCAAATTCTATTTTTATTTAAAATTTGCTTCAATTTTTACTGAGGCAAGTTTAATAAACAAACACAAAAAATAAAACACACACATATATATATATATATATATATATATATATATATATATATATATATATATAAGCAAGAAGAAGAAATATTACGCGACCATCTTCAGGCAAAGCAAGGGCCGTGGTGAGAAGAGAGTAACCAGTGAAAACACCAAGCTCAAGAGTGTTCTTAGCGTTTATGATCTTTAAAAGCATCGATAGAAAAATGCCCTCATCAACTGGAATAACCATTTCGATTCTGCGTTTTTCATTAAAATAAGAAAATTAAAGAATAAATGCAACTACTTAGTTATATGGATAATTCAAAAAAATATTCTGATAGTAGTTTAAAATTTGATAAATACACCTTAGTTTTTTTGAAACTACACTTTATTAAATGTAAAAAGACATTATTAATTTGTACATTTTATTGTATGATTCTATTAATTAAGAAGACTTACAAGTTGCCAAATTTCTCTTCTGTGACTTTCCGAAGCTCCTTGAGCAGCTCATGTTCTCTTGGATACGCTGACGTTTCCAAGATATACTGTGCCAATCGACCACACCCAAATATATCAATGATCTTCTTTTATCCAGACAACCAAGCTTTGCTAATCAACAAATGTTGTGAAATTTTTTTGAAAGAAATTATAAAAGGATTACAAACCTGTCTCAGAGCTTCGCTCTTGAGGATCCCTTTGGGAGGTAGTTCATCCGCCATCTCTCAGTCTGGCGATTGTGAGGAGTATTGAGGTGTCTTTGTAATAAAGAGAGATGTTATACTTTGGTCATTGGCTAGTGTGCATATGCATGTGTTTTATAAAGAAAGATTTGAAAACACTTGTGTCATATCCTTTGTGTGGATATGTAATGTAGGCCGAAAATACTGAGCTGAAACACGCTAAAATGCATATATTCTGTAAATACGACATGAAACTCACAAATTACATATGACCTCGAAAAGCTGAAGAAAATAAAATCTTTGGTACATTATCTTCCATAATGGTTCCTAGTGAGAAATTTCTCGGAAGCCCATTATCTCCACAAACCTAAGAATATTTATTTAGCTTGGAATAGTCAAAAGATCAATGACCAATGATGTTTAGAAATAGTCAACGTTCATATTTACTATTTATAGATGGTTACTACTTACTTCACCAATTAATAACTATGATGAGGAATTAAGGGAGGAGAAAACTTTACATGATGACATATCCAAAGGAAATAAAACAAGATAAAAGGGAAGAGAGGTCATCACTGGAGGCCCTGGAGGGGGAATTAACTCCATAGAAACACTTCTAGTATGTTCTCTCAGTTTATTATACAAAAAGAATTTACGCTCAATTCTAAAATGGATGCATAGACAATTCGAATCGCAAATACAATTATCAATTTTATACACTTTTACTTTATTTCTTATCCTAATATTGTAAACGCATCATGTATTTCACTCTAGATCAAATATGTTTTATATTTATTATTTATATTTATTTGCTCCAAGCTAAAACAATGTGCTTATTTCTACTGTGTTTTACTCTCGATTTGATACAATTCATACACATTTTTCATATGTTTGCCTCTAAATATCTATTTTTTGTTTTGTATTCACAAACATATTCAAATCATTTTATTTTATTTCATAGACCAATATTTCGGTCGTTATACTTTTAGTTCAACACAAATTATATAATTTTTTACTAACCCATATATACACAACTTTTAAAGTAGTTCATAAACTAACATATCGATAGAAAATGATACACATCCAGCCAGTTATGATCATTGTGCAACAGATGAGTATGCTGTATGCGAAGAAGATGTGGATTGATCATATATCAAACACACCATTAAATGCAAATCAGTGATAAAATGACAAGAAGTGATTATTGAAGTATCTAAAAGATTTATTCCAAACTCCCAAACTTTGATTTTAATCTTAAGTAGTCTCTTTTGATCAAATAAGGCGTCTGCAGAGCGTGACACCATCTCCAATGGAAATCTGAGAGACTTCGACACGAGTATCCAAAGCCAATTTCTTATTGAACTCTATAAGAGCCTCTCTATATTCCCTCATATGATCAGGAACTCCCTCTTCGTCCTCAGCCACAAAACCAAACCACAAGGTGTTGTCAAACGCAATGATTCCTCCAACCTTCACCAATTTCAGAAGCCTCTCATGGAAGTTGGGGTAGTTTGACTTGTCAGCATCCGCAAATGCGAAATCAAACTCCTGATTCTGTTTTTTTTTTCAAATTTGGAACATGTACGTACGATCGTTAGTCAAAAATAGTAAGTGAAGCTTAATTACTAAATTTGGAATATGTACATATTTTTTTAACGTACATCATTCACCAATTGGTCTAGGGCCGTAATACCATCGGAATGAATGAAATTGATCTTGTGATCAACACCTGCCTTCTTGATAAACTCTAGTCCCACTTCGTAGGCTTCTTTGTCAACATCTATTGCAGTAATCTGCATCCAAAATATTGTTCTAGACGGTCAATCTCAAACTATTCATCGAGCCTATGCAGATTTTGTTTATCAAATGTATAGTTGATCTATCAGAATTACTTAAGAATGCTATAAGTTCCAATTTATATTTCTTATTTAGAACTTGCTGTAGGTTATTTTTAATTGTTCTAGTTGCACTTTCTAAAGTACATACGAAGCAAATAATATAACCGATTATAGCAAGAAGCTGAAACATTACGCGGCCAACTTTTGGCAAAGCGAGGGCTGTGGTGAGAAGAGAGTAACCAGTGAAAACACCGAGCTCGAGAGTGTTCTTAGCGTTCGTGATCTTTAAAAGCATCGATAGAAAAAGTCCCTCATCAACCGGAACTTCCATCTCGCTTCTGCATTTTCAATAAAATCCAATTTAAAAATAATATATAATTATATAGTTTTTTTCATAACAACTGATTTTCATTAATATGAAGTAGAGTTTACGTAGGCTCCATGGAGGAGATTTGTAATAATAGAAGGTATATAGTAATGACACAGAAATGAAACATTTTCAGGTAGTCTCTGTGTTACTATTTAGTTATTTCTCACTGAAATACACAAACCATTTGTATTTCTATTAATAAAAAAACTAAGAATATTGTTATCCAATCCTCAAAATGTTTAAAGATAAGTTTTCTTAATTTAACAATCTGGTTTAGTTAGGATCTATTGATTAAGATAAGAAGACTTACAAATTGCCATATTTCTGGACTGTAGCTTTACGAAGTTCCTTGAGTAGCTCATGCTCTCTTGGATATGCTGACGTTTCTAAGATGTACTGTGACGGTGGAACACAACCAAACATATCAAAGATCTTTTTATCCAGACAAAACCAAACTTTGCATATATCAACAAAATTTATATGTTGATCATGTACAGTTTTGAAAGAAAATTATAAAAAGAAACAAAAACCTGTTTCAGAGCTTCGCTCTTGAGGATCCCTTTGGAAGGTATTTCATCCGCCATATTTCAGTCTCGTGATAATGAGGATACGATTGGAAGGTGTCTTAGTTATAAACAGATAGATTTACACTTTGGTCAATATTGGCTACTTAGTTTCAAAAAAAAAAAGAAAAAAAAGTTATTGGCTACTTCTGGTCAAACTAATTGTGCAGCTTTAATGTTAGAGTCTATACGAGAATTAAAGACCAATGAATATGGATCTTATCTGTTGTCAAAAAAATTAAAAAAATATGGATCCTATCGACTACTTTTCAACCAAGGCTTAGGTATGAAATTCAATTATTTGAATAGTATTGGATGCTTTGATAAAAGAAAAAAAATAGTATTGGATGCTAATATACTTACTTTTATTTCTTTTCCGGTTGGAAGTGTTGAAAGATGTTGTGTGGGGTGGGGGTGGGGGTGGGGGGGGGGGGCAGTACTAGTGGATGACCAATCTACAATGTTTCATTGACTAATCACATAAATTAATTGGCTGTGACGTGTTAGTTTTTTTCCTTTTTTTCTAAAATAAAGTTATATAGCAATGTCATTTGAAGAATGCATCAGATTTAGTTAGAGGATTTTGAAGGTATGGATGTCACACAGATTCATGAGTTCTTGATCTCCATACTTTTAAAATCTTCTAACTAAATCTGATGTATTCTTCAAATGACATTGCTATATATTTTTATTTTAGATAAAAGAAAAAAAAAACTAATACGGTGACCAACACAGCTGACAACTGAGACATGGAGATGAAGAACTCGCGAAGCTTCACAAAGGCTGAAGAGATTTAGTAAAATTAAAATGTAACGACGAAGTGACAACGAATTTACATCGTTTCACTTAATTATTATAAAATTATAAATATATTAATATATTAAATACTTATAAAATAAATTATAAAATAGGATATATTTATAAAAACAAGAAAAACTTAAATATATTACAAAACATATAAAGTATTTATAATAATACATAGTATTTTATCTTAAAATTTTAATTTGTCTTTCTTTCTAAAAATTAAAATATAGATCACTAAATTTTTGATATATTCATTTCATGTGTGTTAAAACCAAATAAAAATAAAAAATTCAAAATTGTTGTAATTATGTTTTTTGTTATAATTTTTGTTGTAAAACTTATAGATTCAAACTATATTTTTATTTTATATGTTAGATTTAAATAAAAATATATATTAAATTTATTGTAATTTTTTCTCCTTATTTAAGCTTAAATGATTTCTTTTTTGAAAAAAAATCTGGTTGAAATCATTTTAAACATTTTATATAAGCATTTTTCTTTTTCAAGTATGAAGACTATATATATATATATATATATATATATCAGACTATATATATCACTTTATAGTAGATTTCTCGTGAGATTTTTCTAGCAGACATCACAATCAGATTTTTCGGCAAATTTCACGCAAACTAAAAGAAAAATTAAAATTTAAGCGAAATGAAATTTGAAAGCAAATTAGAAAACTTCTAGAGAACTTTACAAACGGTAGAGAAGCTCTAGAAGTATTTTAATCCACGGCTAAATTTTACTGAAAATTGTAGTTCTTTCTTAGGGTTAGTAGACTATTGTTTTGACAGTTTATATAATATTGTAAATAATACATCCACTTTTTTCCATTCTGACAAAAAAATCTTTGTCAATGCTTTAGTCATTCATTCAAATTCCTGAAATCATAAATTATTGTCTTCGTTGTAAATCTTTTGTTAAGATTATGGTTGTGCAATTGATAGGGGATGCTTGAATATTATAACAACTAACACAAGTTAAAAAATAACAAACGTAACAATAATTTCATAAAATAATGATGCCAAAAAGGTTCATAACACAATAGTATAAGTTCCAAAGCATAACAAACATAACAATATGTTCAAAATGTATTATATAGAACCATACATCATTTTTCCCCATTTGACATTATCAACCACAAAATCCCAAGAATTATGTCTCACCAACTATTCTCCATAATTCTCCGTGAACTAAATGTAACTGAAGCATTATTTGCAAAACAAAAATCACATTAAAACACATTAGGATAGAACATCATTTTCAAAAAAAAATCAAGAGAGGACTTCTTAAGAAATCATTTTCATTAGCTAAATACGTTAATAAATTTGAAAGTTTGTAATTTCATAGTTATAACCAATTAAGTTATGAATTTTATTCAGGAACTTAAATATTGACTAATATACATCGTTAACAATAAAATATCAAAAGTCATTTTATTAGGAGTAAATGCAAATTTAATAAATATTTTGACGTAGACAGAAATCTTCGATTTAGATTGTTTTTGCGACTAAAATTTTATAAAAAAAGACTTCTCAAGAAGTCTACTCTCTTTCTTTATAAAATTTAGCTTATTTTTGTATTTGAATTTTCGATTATATCAGAGAAGAGTTGTAAAGAAGTCTGCGAAAATTAGTTTTACAATTGATCATGCTTGACTTTTTAAGAGAAGACTTATAGGTCGAAGGTCTTCTTCCATAGATCTTTTTGAGAAGTCTTCTAATTAATATTCTTTATTTTAATTGCAAACTAACCTGCCGATACTTCAGAGACTGATTGTCCCGAAATCTTCTTGGAAAAGTCAAATTTCTGCAAAACTTCGGTCAATTGCAAAATTAATCTGTTTATCAGATAAAATTTCTAGAGAAGTTTACTCTATTTTTTTTCTGTTACAAAGAAACGTTAGAAGACTTCTAAAGAAATTTCTATGAAAACACATAAAAATGAATTGCAAAACTAACTTATGCATTGACATATCAAGAAGACTTCTAAAAAGTTTACTTCGGAAAGTAAATCTGAAATTTCAAATATCATTTTTAGATACGGTAAGATTCATTTTTAGTTTCTCCAAACACACATAACCTTTTAATGAAAGTTACATACTCGTTCTTGACCAAGAACCATGAACTTGAGTAACTCCAATAAACTTATTAATTTTGAAATAAAATGTTGGAATTTTGGAACGAAATGAGAAAGAAAATGAAAGAGATTTGATTTTTGTGTGTAAGAAATAGAGATATGAAGATGTAGATGTCGTTTTTTGGATGTATTTAGAGCGTTATTTACGGTGGTTAGTGTATTGATAATAATTGAAATATTGTAAATAAAAAAAATGAAAATAAATATAATAGAGTAAAACAATCATTTTCGACAAAAAGAGAAAATAGTATGTTTTTGAATATCTTGAACTTTTAGGATGAATTTGACAAATTATATATTCAGAAAATCTTGAGGTTATTTTTGCATTTGATCAAAAAGTTTAGGTCATTTTAGCAGAAGTCCAAAATTTAATATATACTTATGAATTAATATTAAATTAAATATCTATACTATTATTTGCGAAGTGATTTTTTTGCAACGGAGTTCTCACGTTAAAAGTTAGAGTGGTTAAATACATTGTCGCCCTTAATGAATAAAATTATTATATAATTAATCATAAATCTATTAGTAATAACAAATTATACTTGGTCATAATTTAATGTAATCAAAATTGACATATTATCTGTACTATTTTCCTTATCAATCATAAATTAATATAATATAATATTTTTATACGTATTATTATCATCCTATTTCTTCGTAGGGTTTTTCCATATTATTATTCTAGGCTGTCATGAAATTTATTAATCAACATAATTTTGACTACTAATTAAAAAGAAGAGGTATTAGAATCGTAGGTTTTTGTTCTAGGTTTTATTATTCTAGGTTGTCATAAATTTTATTAATGACCATATTTTTGACTACTAACCAAGAATATGCTGTATTATATACAAGAAAAAGGTGAAGGATAAAGATGAAAGTAGTCATCTAATTCTTTTTTTTTGACTAAATTTTTTTTTGATCATGTTGTCGATTAAGAAAAAAACAATAATGTGAGAAACGAAAAATAAGAACAAAGAAAAAACCTTTTCAAGAAAAAAGGAATAAAGATAAAGAAAAAATAGGTATAACTATGAATTTGATCAAAATAAAAAATATATAACTATGAAAATATACTTTTTAACACCAAATTCTTATATTGAAAATTAAAACTAAGTCGGTCATAATCGGAGAAATACTCAATGGGAAACTGATAATGGCAAACTGATAAGTTAACATGACTAAAAGACTACAAAAAATATAAGTGGTTGAGGAGCGAAAAATCGTAGAAAATCTTCATTTGTAGTCTTATAACATCCTCGTTCAAAAGAACACATAGAGAAATCAACATTGAAGAACCTAAACAATATGTTTTGAGACCATTTGAAGACCATCTCTGAAGATGTTTGGATCTCTTGATGTTGTAGTGAGGAGCAGAGAGATTGCCGGAATAGGACAACACACAAAGTCGTCGAATATACAACTTCTGAATAATACCAGTTTACAAAGTCGGAGATATTGAACTTTTGTGACTATGAAAAATATACTTAAAAATGAAGTTTTTGATGAAATTTTTTGGCATGTTTTATTTTTCATAGTTGCAGATTAAAGAATTGAAATGATGACATATTTTTATTTGAAAATGCATATCGGTAAAATAAGTATGCCCGCATATGCAAGCAAAACACCTAGGAATTAAAAACTAAAAGTGGCTAAAATACATTCGAACTCTCTCAATAAAAAATAGAGGGGCTAATATGGTTAGTACCCTTAATGAATAAATTAAATTTATTTGCTATATTAGATTATTAAACTAATACATAAAATTATCCAAACATAAAAATAAATAAAAAATTTATTAAATCCGGTAATTCATCTATTATATTAAAAAAGAAGTCATGACTTCTCATTCATATGTGATATTTAAAAAAATGGACCCTAACTAGAAATCACAACTCATTCATTTATTACTTAAGAAATGTCACCATAATATATCTCTTATACTCCTATAAAATCGCCCATGATTAGCATAACTCATTTTTAATCCTTATTAAATGTTAAACCAACTCCTACAAAATCGCCCATGGTTAACATAAACCAATACATTACCCTATTGTTCAACCACTAATGTTATCCTATAGTGCGAAGTATATTACGTGCAAGATATATTACATGCAATATATATTCTTTTTAACAGTGCAGGTGTAATCATATAGTATTCTCATATATTCTGAAAAGTAATATTCTAACTGTCTTTACTATTTCATGATCCGGTACTACTATATACAAACTGCTTTTGGAGCAAAGAAAGTTAAAATCATATCATATGTATCATTTATATGTTTTATACAAAACGTGAAATCATCTCTAGACAAAAACCATTTAAAAAAAACTGTTGCAGCCATAATATAAATAAATAATCCCTATATATCGAAAATTAAATCACAAAATATCCGGTTACTTGAACGTTTTAAAAAGAATATTCTTAACAGAATGATCAAATAATCCCTATATATCGAAAATATATATCATTTATATGTTTTATACAAAACATGAAATCAGCTCTAGACAATCAAATACTAATTGTTTAATCAATTAATTTTTAATTATAACTAAAAAGGATATAAGTTGAATTTTTGTTAAACTTTATAATTTTGAAGTCAGTTACCATGTCTTTCGTGATGCAAAATTATTTTTTATTTTACCAAACTACATATTTTAAAAATTTATAAAAATAAAACACTTATTCAACAAACAAAAATATATAAACAAAAATACAAAAACATGTTACATTTATATATAATTGATTTGATGAAAAAAGTATGTTGAAAACATACTTATGTTTGTATAATGCACATAAACATATATGTAATTATGATATATACCATTCTTGAAGTAAAAACTATATATCTATGTAAATAAAAACCGTGCGGGTCCAAATCTAGTTTTAAGTTTTAACTTAAAACTAAAAAATCTTCTTAGGTTTTGTATATTCCATAAATATAATTAATTTTAAATTAAAAATATAATATATAATTCAGAACCACAATTACTTTAATGATTATAAAATTAAATTATGTAAATATGTATTAAACAACATAGTTATATATTTTTCAAACAAAATTTGCTTTTCAAAAAATGAAGTTTAATTTATATTCAAATTAATAATAATTTCACTTAATTTATCAAATAGAGATTTAAAATTAATTTAAAAATCAGTTGTATATCTTTACTTTTCAAAAAAATCAGATCAATATGTTTAAGTAGTTGAATTATCCTAACTCTCATGTTATTATAAAAAATTTAAATCAAGTTAAGATATATTTGTTTTTAGAACATGTAAATCAATATAAATTATTTTCAATTTTTTTGCTATACTACAAGTTAAAACCTAGGGTTTGTTCGTTTGTATATAACTCCATCCAAATGATCCATCTAGGTGATCTATTCAAATAATTCATCTCGATGTAGTTTGACTATATTTGTTTCTCTATCCAGAAATTACGTTTTCCGGTTTTGGCGAAAAATATATTTTTCTAGGTTTGCCGGAAAATTGCATTTTCCGGTTTTGGCGGGAAAGTGTGTTGTCTCGGTTTTGACGGAAAATTGCACTTTTCCAGTTTTGGTGGAAATTGCATTTCCCGGTTTTGGCGGAAAATTGTATTTTTCCGGTTTTGACGAGAAATTTCACTTTTTCGATTTTTACGGGAAATTACGTTTGCCAGTTTTGGCAGAAAATTGTGTGTTTTCCAATTTTGATGAGAAGTTACGTTTTGGCGGGAAATTGAGTTTATCGGTTTTGGTGAGAAGTTGTGTGTTTCTCGATTTTTGTGGGAAATTGTGTGTTTTCCGGTTTTGACGGAAAATTGTGTTTTTCGATTTTGACGGGAAACTACGCTTTTCCGGTTTTGGCGGGAAAGTTTATTTTACTGATTTAGTTGGGAATTTGTATATTTTATGATTTTGACGGAAAATTTATTTTTTGGTGAGGCTTGCTTTCACCGAGATGTTTCGTGAAGACTCACCTTTATTTGAATGAGAATTTGAGATGAATTTTACAAATTTAGTTGGGTGATCCATCTACGTGTACTATTTTAATGCATAAAACGAATATAGATTTGATTTTCATCCAGATGGCATTTGGATGAGCAAACAAACAACACCTTAATATATTTATGATTATAAATTTACACGTTGAATATATTTGATATACAAATACGAGGTTTCAATTTATATCCATAAATTTAAAACTAAACTAAAAATATTAACAAATATAATAAAACTGAAATGGTAATTTTAAGTAATATACACTTTTACCATCTAAATTTAAAATAATCTAATTAAATAAAAACTACCATACACTACTTAAAATTTTGGAAAAAATTAAATATCTAATTTCGCTAATTTATAATATGGTATATACAGTAAGTGGATATGATTTGATTTTTCTGTCAAATTCGAATTGGTTTAATGTTTCTATGTAAAGTTGCAAAGTATCCGCTGTGTCTATAAAAGAAAAGTCGGTTTATGTAAATACCTAAACAAGGCTGGGAGAGAGGTTGGGCCCGAATACTTCGAAAAATATCTTAAAACGACTTTTCCGAACAAACAAACAAACAAACAAAAAAATCTAAACTTGGCGACGAATCGTCTCTTCTTTGCAATTTTCTTTTGATTGTGAGAGAGAGAGAGAGAGAGAGCGATCCTTTGCCCTGCGTACAAGTCGACGCATCCCCAAAAGTCTCTTCCTTTTTCTTTAATTCAAAATTCAAAAACTTTATCGGAGACTCGAGAGAGGTTATGGTGAAGTCATCGGAGGGTGTTTCGTCTTCGTCAGTGGCGCCGTTCCTGAGGAAATGCTACGAGATGGTCGACGACTCTTCCACTGATTCCATCATCTCGTGGAGTGCTAATGGAGACGACAACAGCTTCGTTATCTCGGACACGACCCTCTTCTCTGCTCAGCTCTTGCCTAAATACTTTAAACACAGCAATCTCTCTAGCTTCGTCCGTCAGCTCAACATCTACGTTAGTCCCTCTCCTCTCTCAGTCTTTAGTTTTGCTATTTTCTTATTGCTCTGTTTTGTGTTTTTTTTGCTCTGTTTCTTGAAATCTTGACTTCTTGATTCTTCCTTCTTTGCGTGTAAAGTGTGTACCTTTTTGATATTATTTGATTACTTGATGTCACTCCCTTGGTTAGATGATGAAATGGGTATGAAGAAAAGATGTTTTCTTTAGCTTCTATGATGATATTTTCTTGATTGCTCTGTTTTGTGTTTTTGTTCTGTTTCTTGAAATCTTGATTTCTTGATTCTGCCTTCTTTGCGTGTAAAGTGTGTACCTTTTTGAGATTATTTGATTACTTGATGTCACTCCCTTGGTTAGATAATGAAATGGGTATGAAGAAAATATGTTTTGTTCATTTGCCTGAATCTTGGATGTGTCTCTGCTTCTGTAAAGTGTGTACCTTTTTGTCTTTTTGGTTTCAGGGTTTTAGAAAAGTTGATGCGGATCATTATGAGTTTGCGCATGATTGGTTTGTCAGAGGTCGAAAGGACTTGCTAAAGAATGTTATCCGGAGGAAGAATGTTCAGAGTAGTAGTGATCATCAGAGCAAAAGCGTTTCCAGAAAACAGGAAAGTACAAGTGAAACTTGTCAGGAAGTTTATCCTGAGCTGTGGAAAGAAGTTGATATCTTAAAAGGGGATAAGAAGGCATTGGCGCAGGAGCTTGTCAAAGTTAGGCAGTACCAGGAGGTTACTGACACGAAGATGCTTCACTTGGAAGACAGAGTTCAAGGAATGGAAGAGAGTCAGCAAGAGATGTTGTCGTTTCTGGTGATGGTTATGCAGAATCCAAGTCTGTTGGTTCAGTTACTTCAACCAAAGGAGAAGAATTGGAGGAAAGGTGAAGGAGGAGGAGGAGGAGCAACGATTCTGGAAGAAGTTACAGAGGAAGGAGAATCAAACTCTAATGGTCTTCCTGTAGTAACATACCAGCAGAGACCATCAGAGGGAACAGCAAAGTCAAGCTCGAGTGACTTGAATGATTTTTTGAGAAACGCGGATATGTTGAAGTTCTGCTTGGATGAGAATCATGTGCCCTTGATCATACCTGATCTGTATGATGATGGAGCATGGGAAAAGCTTTTGTTGTTGAGCCCTTCAAAGAAGAAGAAGAATATGAAGAAAGGTAAGGATGATGGGACATTGGAGGAGGAGGAGGAGTGTGAGCCGATGGAGTTAGACAAGAGCGGTACGTTGAAGCTGATACAAGAGGAAATGGAGAGAGCAGATGAGTTTGATTTTGGACAGCTTACTCCAGAGAGGTCTAGGAATCTTGAGATTCTAACACAGCAGATAGCATTGATGGCTTCAAATGAATAGAAAGAGAAAATGATGAGTTTTTGAACATATCAAAACTTTTGTTAGGTAGTGAAAACATTATAAGTAGGCTCTGGAGTATTATTTTTGACCAGAGCTATTCTTAAAGATATGCTTTAGGAGTTTAGGGTCTTGCTAAAGAAAACCTGGACTTTCTATCTACTGAGAAGTTTACTTTATACTCCGTAAAAGCATTATTTACATGACCAATAATTTGAACACGTACTGTTAGGTACATTGAGTTCGTAAAGGATTAAGTGCAAGATTGGTCTAATACATACAAGTATAATTCATTATTTATTTTGCAAAGTACTACAATAGAAACAATAGTGAGGTTTTCTCTTTACAAGAAAAGAAAGTGTCTTGTTAACTTTTTTTGAGTTAACATGTCACACTCAAATATAAACATTAGTCTAACATGTTCCTAGATCTATTCTCGAGTCTCGACCCAAAAACATATATTTCTAAATCTTCCTTGTGGAATATTTTCAAGTCTTGTTCAAAGCCTTCTAGAAATATTCCTCTAATGATTTACCCTTTTTCCAAGGTAAATCATAGTTTTCTTAGCTTCTAAATGGCATTTAGTTCAGCTCTAAGTCGGTTCCAAATTTAGTCCTCAAGTTAGCTACACAACTTCTTTTCACATAGCACTTATTGTACTATTTCATATAGTACTTCACAACTGGAATAAGAACACCTTAAAGAGTTACTTTCTTCAGCGTCAGTCACTACACTAACACACATTTGTTTTTGGATCAGCAAATCCCTTATATATTATTTAAAAAACACTACAACATTTGAACTATGACATATGTCAAATTGATTTTCAGAATTCTTAAACAAATAAGTTGATCCATCTAATTATATACTATTTTTTTTATTAAACTAACTATAAAATTAACTATTCTTTTCGTTCTTTCTTTAAATAAAAACTACATAATTATTTAACATGTGACTAAAGTATATATAAAAATCAATGATTTTCACTAATAAAAATTTGATAAAAATTATGTATCCTCTATCATTTTTATGTTATATTATTAAAGTAAATTAAACAAGCCATAAAAATAAAATTTTGATTTTTCCGTAAATCTTATATTTTGAAGTTTAAAATTTTTAAAGATTACAATAATTTTTTTTTAAACTCCCGCACTATTTTTTTATCAATGGTTTAAATTTTTTACTATAACAAAATAAAAATGAGTATAAACTATACGAGCAGGAAGTTTCATTTAAAAAAATGAGTTAAAATATATATCTATTTTAATATTGTTTAATATATACCATATGAAGATATAAAAATATTTTAATTTTGAAATTTTCTTTGAGCAAATATAAGAACTTAATATTTTAACTTCGAACATTACACTGAATTTCAGAAAACGATCATAAACTAGTAAACCATTAACTGTATCTCATTTATCAGTGATTTATTTTTTTATTACATAAAATATAAATGATCATAAAACCATATGAGTAGAAACCCTTATTTAGTAGATATTTATATTAAAATATACTATATATTTATGTTAATATCATTTAAAATAATTATATACCATATAAAATATTTTTAAAAAATCTGGATTTATTTACCATAAAATGATTATACATAATATATCTATGTTAACATCTTTAAATTTAATTATGTACTATATATCTATGTTAATGTCATTTAAAATTAATATATACCATATAAATTATATATAAAAGTTGTTGGTTTGATTTATGTACTTACAAAAATTTATCTATATATTTAATAGTTACCGACTTCTCAATTATTTAATATATATATTATTGTTTTATTATTTCATAATATATGAAAGAATGAAAAAAACTAATAGTATGAAAATAGTTTGTATATACAATCTCATCACGTGCAAGGCATGAATCTTAACTAGTTTCCATTAGGGCTGGGCAAAAAATCCGAACCCGAAAAACCGAACCGAATCCAATCCAAAAAAGTAGCACCGAACCCGAACCGAAATTGATTAAATATCCGAACGGGTTCAAAATTTCGGTATTTAAAGAACCAAAACCGAACCCGATCCGAACCGAAATATTTTGGGTACCCAAATGTATCCGAAATAAATTTATATACTTAAATATATACATTACTTTTATATATAATGTATATTAAAAATATTAAAAATATATAAGATACCTTTAAGTTTTCCAAAATACTCAGAAAATATATGCAAATAGTCAAAAGTAAATGTTTAAAATAGCTAAAGTATACTCAAAACACCAAAATAGTTAAATATCTATTGATTTTTTATCCAAATATTCAAAGAAAACCAATTTATATGTTAAATTAAGTTATTTTGACATATATGTTATGAAAATTTATATGTAATATATTATCTTTCTTATAGATTTTGAAAATTTAAAGTATATAATGAATTTTGAAAATTTAAAAACATTTTAAATGGGTTATCCAAACCCGAACCGAACCCGCAAAGATCCGAATCGAACCCGAACCGAAATTTAAAAATATCCGAATGGAGCTGAAATCTTTGACCCCGAAAACCCGAAACCCGAATGGACTGAACCGAAACCCGAATGGATACCCGAACGCCCAGCCCTAGTTTCTATATTGCACAATAACATGTAAAATAATCACAATGGCAATCATTATAATATATCTAGTGACTAAAAGGCAATTTAAAATTTCACGTGAGTTTCTTAGCAACAAAAAAAAGTTTCATGTGAGTGTACGAGGTGATGACACTGCAGCATGACAAAGGTGTAAATTATACATCACTCAAAGGTTATTCTGTAAAAATATTTATCTTTTAATATATAAGGAATGCAACGAAGAAATTATCTAAAAAATAATTTAACTGTTGACAAAAAAGATAGTTTGACTAAAGCATTGACTTTAGGAAAACTAGTATCTGCACTACCTTATAATACCCTATATATAATATTCTTTAGATAATCATGTGTATTAGTCTCCTCAAACAACATATATAAATCAGCAGTCTATATTTATCTTTTAATATATAAGGAATGCAATAAAAAATTATCTAAAAAATAATTTAACTGTTGACAAAAAAAGATAGTTTGACTAAAGCATTGACTTTAGGAAAACTAGTATATGCACTACCTTATAATACCCTATATATAATATTCTTTAGATAAACATGTGTATTAGTCTCCTCAAACAACATATATAAATCAGCAGTCTATATAATAAATCACAAAGATTTTGTCTAGTTCACTTTAACTTTTTTGACTCATATGGCTCAATCATCCGTACATGTTTCATATGCTGCGCCAACAGTACCAATGGCTATCATCATGACGGTTTTGTGTTTGTTTCTAGCCAATAATGTTTCCCATGCCCGGAAGCAGGCCACCTACTATGTCGGCGGCCAGTATGGTTGGGACGCGATTATTCCAATGGACACTTGGGCACGAGGCAAAATCTTCTACGCTGGTGATATTCTCGGTATGGAACTATATTAAAAAAAAATCATATTAATGTTATTGATAAGAAAATATATTAATAGTTTAGTTAAATAAGAGAGGACTTGTTGGATAAATCATCTAGGTCCGGTCCAATCTATGTATTACAACCGGATTAAGGTGTTATGTTATGATATTGATCCACTACAGCTCTAAACCAACTCCGAATTGGTTTTACCCATCTATTTTTGTTCATCGAACCAACTCTATTAGAAAGGGTAAATATTTCTAGACAATAAATTTATATTGATATAATGTGGTGTTGCATTGCAGAATTCAAATACGATTATCAGTCTAGCAATGTGATGGTGGTAAATCGTACCGGCTATGAAACGTGTATAGCAAACGAGAATGCGAAAGAGTACACATCAGGCGATGATAGGATCCAACTTCCATATGGTCTTAGCTATTACATCGGGACATATGATGCTGCTGATTGCTCAGCCGGTTTAAAGATGGCCATAAGAGCAATTAGTTAGTAATTAATTAGTTGAAAGTGGAATTATCATTGCATGGGTTTTTTTTTGTAAGAGTTTATTCACTCAAAATCTCATATTAATAGAAACATTTTCTGATAACTATATCATGTTTTAGGTCATTCCGTACTTTGCTTTTTAATGTTTTTGGGCAAACCTTAATATTTTGAGAAGCATGAGTTACTCCACAGAGGAGGAATTACAAAGACAAGATAGAGCTGCCTTGGCAAGGTTATCAGCAAACCATTATTTTAGAATTTCTTTCTCAAATTTAGTAATGTGTCATCGTCACATATTACTTTTTACGAAATATAATTGGTTTTGAATAATTATGACATAAAATCAAGTTGAACTTGAACTTGATCCATGCTTTTTGGTCATGGTAGCCGTTGCTTCCTTTGACTACAAAATGAGACGTTTATTGGACTTTATTTATTGTTTGAGGTCTGTTCAACTTTTGTTAAATTCTCAACGCCCAAATTATGTTCTACCTCTCTCATTTGAACACTTGAGAAATCAGAGGTTCTAAACCATTGTTAAGAGCACTCTGTTTTAACATGAGTTCAGTCAAGTTTATCCTCTAATGCTTCAAGTTGGATTATCTTTTCCACAAGAGACCTTGTAAGCTCCACATGTGGTTTATTTCTTTTTTTAAGGATTTTGAATTCTCTGGTAGATCGAGTCAATAAATATATTTTGTTGTATATATATATATAAGTTTTGTTCATTAATAGTGACAATATCTCTTTGATATATGGTGTTTTTCACATCATTGTATATATGTTTTTATTTGTTTTCAGTCGCTAATTCGTGTCAGTCTAGTCCTTTTTGACCTTTTACAGGTCTGGAGTTAGCAGAAGAAAGAAGAGAAGGTGCCTGATGAAAAGAAGTCCTTTTGGAGCATTCCTGCGGAGAACACTCAAGAGAACAGTCCCGAGACTGTTCTCTCTCAAGCGGAACAAGCAGACGGAGTGATCCGGAGATTGTTCCAGACGAATATGGAAACTCCTATTTCGGGAATTAAAGCCTTGTTGCCCTAATCTCTTTTCTTCTGATTGGCGCCTCCATATATAACGCCACCTATCTATTTTTCTATTTTCTTACGCTAGTTTTTACAAGAGAACACTGAGGATTGCGATCTGCAACTTGTAAGGGAGAAGAATCCATCCTCTCATAGAGAAGATCATCTGAACCCTATTGTTTCATACTCTGTTCTTATGCAATTTTATTCAGGATTTATGTCTTTGTTTATGTGCATCATGATCGAGTAGTGACCTTGCTCGCCTAGGGTTTTTAGGGTGTTGAGACATGAGCTAAACATAGATAAGCGATCCATAACTGTTCTTCATTCATACTGTTCTTACTGCTTTCATTAAACTGATCACTTGATGTCAGATCACTAGTTCATCACCTAGTTAACCGCTTAGGACGATAACTTGACATGTATTGAATGAGCTTAGTATCCCTAATCAGCGAAAGTAGATATTAGGGTGGTAAGTGAACTGATCGGACCTGTTCTCTAAAGCTTGCAATCGATCCTCATCCCAACGACAGTTAGGAGGTGAGATCGATCTGCAAAGCAATCACTACCACGACAGTGGAGTGTTCCAGCTGAGTGATCCGAGTTCTAGAAAGCACTTCATCGCGCTTGAATAATTGTTTGGCTCCAATTCAACACCCAATGAAATACCCTAGGCTAGCTCTTGTTTAATTGAATCAATCTCGTGTTTATTTTGCTTGTTTACTATCGCCTATTTCAACCAAATCATATCTTCTTCTTAGCTTGATTCTGAAACTAATAGAACTAGAGTGTAGACTGGTCCTCTGGATTTGAATCTTAAGTACTACAATTGCAACTGTTAACTTGGCAGTAGCAAGGATTCATTTTTAGTGTATCAAGTTTTGGCGCCATTGCCGGGGACCAGATTTTTTACCTCTAATTTTCGGTTTCATATCTAGTCTAAGATATCTAACTCGTGTTATTTTCTTTGTTTCAGCTGATGATCCAGGTGCATGACCAGTAGACATACTCGGAGCAACGCACAAGGACCATTGCATCAGCTTACCAACGAGGAACTAGCGAGATTGGAACGACAGAACCGTCAACAGCCGAGATCAACGAACACCAACATGGGTGATCATCCAGATGATCTCACTGCTGCGTTTGCACTCATGCAACAGCAGATGCAGCAAACGATCCAAGCGCAGCAAGCTGCTGCCGAGCAAGCTGCTCTGAATGCTGCGAACCAGCAGAACCAACAGGAGGAAGTGGTCCAGATCGGCCAGAGAAACTTACTGCGTAATCTGTCTGCTACGCGATCTGCCATAACCCCTCCACCGTGCACTAGACAGGACTTCGAGATCAAGCCAGCCTTGATAAGTCTAGTGCAAAGGAAGATCTTCAATGGGCTTCCTGCTGAGATACCGATGGACCACATCGAGCACTTTGAGAAGATGTGTGGTTTCACTAAAGCGAATGGAGTACCACCCGATTACATCAAGTGTACTCTGTTCCCTTTCTCTCTCGATGGGAAAGCTGCTCGATGGCTTGATTCACTACCCACCGGATCACTCACCACTTGGGAACAAGTCCGAGAGGCTTTCTTAAGTCACTTCTACACGAAATCGAAGACAGCAGCTCTGAGACAGAAGATCGTGACCTTCAAACAATTGGTGGACGAGCCGTTCTGTGATGCTTGGGAGCGATTCAATGTCTACCGCAGAGAGTGCCCACATCACGGTTTTGAGGAAGACTATCTGCTGGGAGTGTTCTACGATGGAGTAGGCTGGGAGTACAGGAACGCTTTGAACTCAGCCAGTAAGGGAGACTTCATGACTCAGTCCACTCGAGGTGCATTCGAGTTGATTGAGAACATGGCCTCAAGCTCAGCTGACAATAACCGCGAGACTGATCGCACTCAGAAGGTGAAGAGCATCGACAACAGCAAGATTGATGAGCTCTCTGCCAAGGTCGATCAGCTGATTAAGAGTAACCAGAACCAGGTCTTCATCATGGAAGAATCCCCACAGGATAAAGCTACCGCGGAAGGCGCATCAGAGGCAGATCAGTCGGCTGAGAATCAGCATGAAGTGAGTTATGTGAATGGGCAAGGATGGCAGTTCAAGAACTATCACCCGAACCCTAACGTGAGGAACAATTCCCACCTGTTCAATGCCCCTAAACCAGACGATAAAGCTCAAGGGAACCAGGGTCAGAACAGTGGATACCAAAGGCCTTATGGCAATCAGGGAAGAACCTTTGTCCTTAACCCAGCTCAGAATGCTCAGTTCCACAGCCAGAAACAGCCGGTTAATCAGCAAGCTGCACAACCGACTCAGACTGCTCCGCATGATGACATGAAGAGCCTCGCCAATATGATGAGCCAGCTGCTCCAAGGACAACAGATCCAAGGGAAAGCACTGAACCAGGTCACAAACGACATCAACACCAGGATGAATCATATGTTCAATGACCTGAGTGTGAAGTATGACAATGTCTCAAGCCATATGAGACAGATGGATATTCAGATTGCTCAGACTGCTGAGAACGTGAAGAGACAGCAAGGAACTCTCCCTGGGAAAACAGACAAGAACCCCAAGGAGTGCAATGCAGTAGGTTTGAGGAGTGGAAAGCAACTGCCTGATCTAGACCCCAGGAGATTCACATCGGCTGAGAAAGGGAAGCAGAAGGAGTCGGATCAGCCTTCTAAAGCTGTACCCACAGATGAGGAAGATGCAGAACAACCTACTGAGACTGTTCCGCCTGAAGCAGGGCGACCCGCTGGGGTTGTTCCACCGACTGCAGCACCTTCTTCTGCTCGTCAGTATGTACCGAAAGTGCCCTACCCTGTTCCAGCTAAGGCTACACGCAAGGATAAGGAAGAGATGAAGTGCAGGAAGATGCTGGAAGACCTAACTGTCAAGCTCCCTCTGATGAGTGCGATCCAGATGATACCATCCATGCGTAGCTTCGTCAAGGTATTGATCTCTGGGAAGATATCTGATGACAGCGAGTTCATGATTGTCTCTAAGGAGTGCAGTGCGGTGCTCCAGAACAGAAGGATTAAGAAGATGGGTGATCCGGGAAAATTTGTTCTCTCGGTTCAGATTGGCAGAACACTCTTCTCATGCTCACTCGTCGATCTAGGGTCGAGCATAAATCTCATGCCATATACTGTGGCTAAGCGCCTTGGATACACGGACTTCAAGCCTACCAGGATGTCACTAGTGTTCGCTGATCGATCTGTTAAGTCTCCAGTTGGAATCCTCGAAGATCTTCAAGTTCTGGTTGGGAATACAATTGTTCCTGCCGATTTCGTTGTTCTGGAAGTCGAGGAAGACTCCAATGATCCCCTGATCCTAGGCAGACCATTCCTCTGCACTGTTGGAGCTATCATTGATGTCCGACAAGGGAAGATCAATCTCCACCTTGGAGATATTGTGATGAAGTTTGAGATGGATCAGATGCTCAAGAAGCCGATGCTGGATGGACAAACCTTCACTGTCCAAGAAGATGGTGATCCCCTAGAGCCGCATGAAGGAATGATCGAGGAGATTCTCACCGAAGATCCACTTGAGCTCGCCTTAGTCAGAGCTGAAGCCGAGCAGAGCTTAGAGAGTGTTGATGCTGATGCCTATGCCAAATTCATGGATTCAGCCAGGAGTATTGAGAAAATGGTGGCGAATCTAAGTCTAGGGGAGAACAGTGAGTCCAGCACAGCGACTGGAACAACCGCGCCCCAGAACCCGTCTGTTCCGGTAGCTCAGATCGATGACTCATGGAGCGAGCTGAAAGCTCCAAAGGTAGAGCTCAAATCCCTTCCCAAGGGACTCAGGTATGCATTTCTTGGACCCAACTCCACTTATCCTGTCATTGTGAATGCTGACCTGAACAATGCAGAGACTGCTCTGCTTTTGTGTGAGCTGAGAAAATATCGTAAGGCTTTAGGTTATTCTTTAGCTGACATACCTGGCATTTCACCTGATCTGTGCATGCATAGAATACACCTGGAAGATGAATCGATGACTTCTGTAGAACATCAGAGGAGGTTAAACCCGAATCTAAAAGATGTTGTAAAGAAAGAGATAATGAAACTTCTAGAAGCAGGTGTGATCTATGCGATCTCTGATAGTAAGTGGGTTAGTCCTGTGCATGTAGTACCTAAGAAAGGTGGGATCACTGTTATAACAAATGAAAAGAATGAATTGATCCCCACTAGAACAGTTACTGGTCATCGCATGTGCATTGATTTTCGTAAATTGAATGCTGCGACTCGTAAGGATCACTTCCCACTTCCTTTTATTGATCAAATGCTTGAGAGATTGGCTAACCACCCCTACTATTGCTTTTTAGATGGTTATTCAGGTTTCTTTCAGATCCCCATCCACCCAGATGATCAGGAGAAGACGACGTTCACATGCCCTTATGGAACATATGCATACAGGAGGATGCCCTTCGGCTTGTGCAATGCTCCAGCGACCTTCCAGCGATGCATGATGTCGATTTTTACTGATCTGATCGAAGACATAATGGAGGTTTTCATGGACGATTTCAGCGTCTATGGAAGCTCCTTTCATGTCTGTTTGTCAAATTTGTGCAGGGTACTGAAGCGATGCGAGGAGAAGCATTTAGTGCTGAACTGGGAGAAATGCCACTTCATGGTGAGAGACGTGATTGTTCTGGGACACAAGATATCCGAGAAAGGCATTGAGGTGGACAAGGCAAAGATCGAGGTCATGATGAGTCTGCAACCACCCACTTCAGTGAAGGGAATCAGGAGTTTCTTGGGACACGCTGGTTTCTATAGGAGGTTCATCCAAGACTTCTCTAAGATCGCGAGACCACTCACTCGGTTGCTCTGCAAGGAAGCTCAGTTTGCCTTTGACAGTGACTGCTTAGCCGCATTCCACACGATCAAGGGAGCTCTAGTCAGTGCACCAGTTGTCCAACCTCCAGACTGGGATCTCCCTTTTGAGATCATGACAGATGCAAGTGATTTTGCAGTGGGAGCAGTCCTTGGCCAGCGTAAAGACAAGAAGCTTCACGTGATCTACTATGCAAGCAGAACTTTAGATGAAGCCCAATGCCGATACGCAACCACGGAGAAGGAGCTCCTTGCCATCGTGTTCGCCTTTGAGAAGTTCAGATCCTATCTGGTTGGATCAAAGGTGATTGTGCACACAAACCACGCGGCTCTCAAGTACCTGCTCACGAAGAAGGATGCTAAACCGCGGCTCTTAAGATGGATTCTCTTGCTCCAAGAGTTTGATCTAGAGATAAGAGACAAGAAAGGAGTTGATAATGGAGTGGCAGATCATCTCTCCAGGATGAAAGTGTCAGATGAGACAGTTCTTGATGTGGAACAACCGATGGAGTACGTCAATGCGATTGATCTGCGCAACATGGAGCAGTCGTCACCTGCCATTAAGGACTGTTCCCGCGTAGAAGGATCATTCGTTGCAGTGATCCAGAAGGAGTACCCGAACCTTCCATGGTTTGCTGAGATTGCCAACTTCTTGGCAGCTGAGAAAGAGCCTTTGAGGTTCACTGGGAATGAGAAGAGGAAATTTCTGAGGGAGGCAAGGCACTACTTCTGGGATGAGCCGTATCTCTATCGGCAAGGCAAGGATGGGATCTTCAGGAGATGTGTTCCAGAGGCTGATATTCCAGGGATCCTTCACCACTGCCATGGTTCCTCTTATGCTGGTCACTTTGCCACCTTCAAGACTGTTTCCAAGATCCTCCAAGCCGGTTTTTGGTGGCCCACTATGTTCAGAGATGCTCACGCCTTCATATCCCGATGTAATTCCTGCCAAAGGATGGGGAGTATAAGCAAGAGAAACGAGATGCCTCAGAACTACATCTTGGAAGTTGAAGTGTTCGATTGCTGGGGGATCGATTTCATGGGACCTTTCCCAGTCTCTCACAAGAATGAGTACATCCTAGTTGCTGTGGACTATGTCTCAAAGTGGGTAGAAGCGATTGCTAGTCCAACCAATGATGCACGAGTTGTAACCAAGATGTTCACCTCCATCATCTTCCCAAGATTTGGAGTGCCTAGAGTGGTTATAAGCGATGGTGGAACTCACTTTATCAACAAGTTGTTCCAAGGGTTGCTGAGCAAGAATGGTGTGAAACACAAGGTTGCAACCGCCTACCATCCTCAAACAAGTGGTCAAGTGGAAGTTTCAAATAGGGAGATCAAGAACATCCTGCAGAAGACTGTCAACACCACCCGCAAGGATTGGTCCCTTAAGCTTGACGATGCTCTCTGGGCATACAGAACAGCCTACAAGACCCCTTTAGGGACCACCCCCTATCATCTGGTCTATGGCAAGGCGTGCCACCTACCTGTTGAGCTAGAGTACAAGGCGGCTTGGGCTGTCAAACTACTCAACTTCGATCTCAAACCTGCCAAGGAGAGGCGAACCATTCAGATCCACGAGTTGGAGGAGATCAGGCATCTGGCCTATGAGAGTTCTAAGATCTACAAGGAAAAGACCAAGGCGTTCCACGACAAGCGGATCATCAGCAGAAGCTTTGCTCCGAACGATCAGGTTTTACTCTTCAATTCACGGGTTAAGCTGTTCCCTGGAAAGCTTAAATCTAGATGGTCTGGACCTTTCACCATTAAGGAGGTTCGCCCCTATGGAGCACAGGAGGAGCGTACACCGCAGAGAACAAGGCGCCCAGGCAAGGAACAAGCAGGAACATCGACTGGAGGAGTGAGACTGCCGAGGAACAGGAGGACAGCTGGTCACTCCGGTAGCGGCGATTCCGACTGAGTCCGAAAGGACTATTTCTATCCCTTGTCTTATCCATCTGAACTATTTATTTTTCATGTTATTTGCTTCTGTTTGGTTTGTTTCAGCTTCCTCTGATTTATTTTCACAACCAGGGATGGTGTGAACTAAGTCTGGGGGAGCGATTGTACTATATTCGCTTGTGTGCTTTTTGAGTCAGTCCTTGTGTCATTTTTATGTTTTTATCGAGTCAGTTTTTAGGATCGAGTCAGTCACTACTATTGTGGGAATCAGGACCTTGTTTGTGATGCTCTTTAACCACCTCGTGCTTTAACCTTCTTATTCAGTGACCTTAGTAGTGATGAAAGACCCACACATGGACCTGGAACACCCTGACTTATCTCATTTGACACTCCAGAAGTTCTATACCGATCAGGTTACACTGGGCAGACTTAACTCCACTTTATCTGAACCTAATCTGGACTCTAATTCTTCTTGTCATGGGCACTAGATCAGGGTAGAATGAGCACTACACTCAGGACTTCTTATCCGATTTTTATCCCTCTTGCTGTTCCTGAGTGGCTAGCTCATCTTTAGCTAGTTCCCACCTTGAACCCTGACCTTTAATTCCACCCTCATGCATTTACTTTTCTAGTACTTTATGTGCAGATATGTGCAAAAAGGTCGGAGAGGAAAGGATCGACGCAGTTCTTACTCATCAATGCTCACACAGTGGAAGCAGGCAGAACAACCGGAGTGCTTGTTCCAACACGAAAGGGAACAACCGAGGTGCCTGTTCCGATACCATGGAGAACAACGAGAAGTAAGTGGATAGAACAGTCCAGAATGAATCACCAGTGGCATCATGTACATCACTTGTTACCTCCTTGCTCGTCACCCCAGCATTTTGTAATTCAGTACATATATATATAAAAAAAAAAAAAAAAAAAATTATGTTTTTGCTTTGATTTACTGGTGACGAGAAGGGGAAGAATCTATGATGCATGCCACTGGAGAGGTTGAGAAAGTAATGGTGGTTTCAGTGAAGTGTTCTGAAGGGGAAGTTGAATCGCGAAGAGCAGCCTTATGATCGATCTATCGGAGAGCAGTCCGATTAGCAGAGATGAGTAAGGACTGTGGACCTCAATGGAGCCGTCCTCTCACGACCATTTTGTGCGATATCCTGCACCCGCTCTTGGTAAACCCTAAACACTCTTGAACTCCACCATAAAAGTTAGCCTGTTCTATACCTAGCCCGTTCTCTCTGAGTAGAGCCTGTGACAAGAAGCTCACACTGATCTTAATTGAACATAAGGAGTTTTGTCTCGAAAGTGTTACCTTTTCAGGTTAAGATGTAGAGTAAGGAGCCGATCTTCGAACAGCGATCAGGGGGTTCTCAGTAAGTGTGTGTGGTCCTAATCTACAGCTTGTATGGTTCAGAGATTTGTGGTAAGAGTATGGTTGCTGAGAATAAGCGAGTTCCCACGCTTTCAAACCTTTCTCCCTGTTCTTGGTACTTGCCTTGTTCGAGGACAAACAAGGATCTAAGTCTGGGGGAATTGATATATGGTGTTTTTCACATCATTGTATATATGTTTTTATTTGTTTCCAGTCGCTAATTCGTGTCAGTCTAGTCCTTTTTGACATTTTACAGGTCTGGAGTTAGCAGAAGAAAGAAGAGAAGGTGCCTGATGAAAAGAAGTCCTTTTGGAGCATTCCTGCGGAGAACACTCAAGAGAACAGTCCCGGGACTGTTCTCTCTCAAGCGGAACAAGCAGACGGAGTGATCCGGAGATTGTTCCAGACGAATATGGAAACTCCTATTTCGGGAATTAAAGCCTTGTTGCCCTAATCTCTTTTCTTCTGATTGGCGCCTCCATATATAATGCCACCTATCTATTTTTCTATTTTCTTACGCTAGTTTTTACAAGAGAACACTGAGGATTGCGATCTGCAACTTGTAAGGGAGAAGAATCCATCCTCTCATAGAGAAGATCATCTGAACCCTATTGTTTCATACTCTGTTCTTATGCAATTTTATTCAGGATTTATGTCTTTGTTTATGTGCATCATGATCGAGTAGTGACCTTGCTCGCCTAGGGTTTTTAGGGTGTTGAGACATGAGCTAAACATAGATAAGCGATCCATAACTGTTCTTCATTCATACTGTTCTTACTGCTTTCATTAAACTGATCACTTGATGTCAGATCACTAGTTCATCACCTAGTTAACCGCTTAGGACGATAACTTGACACGTATTGAATGAGCTTAGTATCCCTAATCAGCGAAAGTAGATATTAGGGTGGTAAGTGAACTGATCGGACCTGTTCTCTAAAGCTTGCAATCGATCCTCATCCCAACGACAGTTAGGAGGTGAGATCGATCTGCAAAGCGATCACTACCACGACAGTGGAGTGTTCCAGCTGAGTGATCCGAGTTCTAGAAAGCACTTCATCGCGCTTGAATAATTGTTTGGCTCCAATTCAACACCCAATGAAATACCCTAGGCTAGCTCTTGTTTAATTGAATCAATCTCGTGTTTATTTTGCTTGTTTACTATCGCCTATTTCAACCAAATCATATCTTCTTCTTAGCTTGATTCTGAAACTAATAGAACTAGAGTGTAGACTGGTCCTCTGGATTTGAATCTTGAGTACTACAATTGCAACTGTTAACTTGGCAGTAGCAAGGATTCATTTTTAGTGTATCACTCTTTCACATACATGTCATGTAAATCCAGATTCATACATCGTAACTCTGCAACTATACATCGGTCATATTTAAACCAAATCGTATTTACATAGAGACAGATAGACAACAAACTCTGCAACTATTGAAGAAACTCCTCTCCTTCTTAAACTCTCTGTCGATTGCAAGGTAAATATGGATCATCTGTTCCGAACGGAAATAGATCTCTCTCCTAAGCCAAGTGGTGAACGTGAACGTTGACTCCTCTTGATCTTGGAAAGGATCCTTCTCATCTCCGCTTGATGCAATGATGGCTGCCTTATCTTCTCAAATTCTCTCTTTATCTTCACCACTTGGCTATGTTTTGGACCATCCTCGTTTCCATGATTGTTCTTGTTCTCCATTTTCACCACACAAACCCCGAGACAAACAAAGAAACCCTTTATAATAACTATGTCCTGTTTTTAAAAGACGACACGAGTTGTATGTGAAAGTAGAAGAGAAATCAGGTTGGTGAGCAACGCCGAAATGATTTGAGAATACTATTATTACAAAGAGACGGCAACTACTCTTTATTGGTCTTATCTCTTTTGTTTATAAACAAATGTGAAGGATGAGACAAGGACGTTGCCTTCGGAAAGAGTCGGGTTTTTTAACGTTCAGAGACCAACCGGCTGCCATGTGGACTCAAGTCGTTGGTCAACCAGAAGAATCTTGAGGATATGCTTTCGAGACCATTTCCTCTTTAATCAGTCTGTTAATTATTATCCAAACGCATTAGTGTCGTGTTACTTTTTGTCATTAAAATATTTTAGAACATCTTAACAAAAACTTTCAATTTTAAAGCTTACAAAAATTTATATTTCAAGTTTCAAATGTTATTCTCCAAAAACCAAATTTCGAACTTTAACTTCAAAACTAGATCTCGACCAGTGCGACCGCACAGATATTAATTTTCAATTTTAGTTTTCATTTATTTATAATAAATAATGTATTTGTAGTATTTGATTATTTTATATTGACTAAGCTAGGGGTGGGTATTTGGTTACCCACTTAAATTCGGTTAAAATGTATTTGAATTTGAGATTTTCGAATTTAAAGATTTTAGCTCTATTCGGATATTTATAAAATTTGGTTTTGGTTTAATTCAGATATTTGCAGGTTCGGATAACCCGTTTAGACTATTTTTACATTTTCAAAATTTATATATACTTTAAATTTCCCTAAATTTTAAAATAAAATAATATAACATGTAAATTTGAGTAATGTAAGCCAAAGTATCTAAATTAAAAATTAAAAATAAGTTTAACTTGAATATTTGAATGGAGAATAAATATATATTTTAATTATTTTTGTTTTGATTATTGTTTATCTACTTTAGATATTTATTTTTGACTATTTTTTATATTTCAAATATTTTAAACAACTTTAAAATAGCTTATATTTTGAATATTAACTCTAAAAATAGCTAACATATTCAATTATATAAATATAATTTTAAATGCATTCGAATATTCGAAATATTCCGTTCGGATCAGGTTTGGTTATGGTTCTTTAGATACCAAAATGGTAAATCCGTTTGGATATTGATCTAGTTTCGGTTCAAATTTGGTAATATTTTTTTCGTTCAGATTTGTTAAATGAATAGCTGATATTATAATTTCCATGAATTGTTTGTCCAATAAAAATGTATTTTTTTGAAGTTGATAGAAATAAATATTTTTGACATTGATTTAATAGAGAAGTTAATGAACTGTATCTAATTCAAATTTAATTTCAAAAAAACACATTAATCTAAGTGTAAAAAACAAAGCATTAAAATAAAAAGTATTATTTCATTCTCAATAGCATGGTAGTGTAAATAAATGTGAAGATTAAGGGAAAATTTTAAATGGTACTTCTCTTTTAATAATATAGATTATTTGTATTCTACTTCATTGTCCTTATATTTATCATAATTAATGTAAATTCATAAAATTTCTATAAATAACTAACACATATACCAAATTTTAGCAAAACAAAAATAACTAACACATATACAAAAATACTAAATAAATATTCACTAATGAAATTTTATTCTAAAATATAAAATTATCAATAGAAATAAATAATTAAATATTAAATTAAAAACAAAATACCACATTATTTCATAAAATCATTTTTGGTAATTCTCCATCTTCTGTTATAAAAAATTATTTGGACAATATTTTGGAGGTTCCATAGAAAATTTACCAGACTATTACTGTTATTATAATATTTAAATTTGTATGATAATTATGTCTTCATGTAGTCTTTATCATTTTTATTAAGTTTCGTTTGTAACGTTATTTTTGTATAACTCTAGTTTTAAAATAATATAAACTTTAATAACTCTAGTTTTAAAATAATATAAACTTTATTAAAAAAAATATTTAATTTTATGTGTAAAACTTGAATTTATAAAAACAAATCTGATACAATTATGAGGTATAAAAATTTTAAAGATTAAAATAATAACGAAAAATATTTAAGAATCATAAATATAATATGTAATAATTGTAAAGAGAAAAATGCAAATAAAAATGAAGCTTCAAATTTGAAGTTTTGAATAGTAAAACTTCATATTTAAAGTTTTACTACACAAAACTTTAAATTAGAAGTTTTGAAATTTTTTTTAGAGAACAAAAAATTTTATATTTAAAGTTATAGAATTTCTTTTGGAGATGTTCTTAGCAAGCTTAAATGTTTTGTTCTGTTTATTTTTTTCATTTATCTTCGCTCTTGTCCATACCAGAAAATTAAGTCTATTAGTCACAAGCAAAATATTTTTTTGGCACAAATCAAATACTTGCCATTTGTTTTTATATATTTGGCATTTCACTTGGCTTGATTTGATTTGCCAAATATCAAATACTCCCTCTACATAGCTACATATGGGAATATTGCCCACACACACCACCCGAAGACACTTTATCGATCTCATTTGCTGAATGGCTTAACATATCGACTGAGCTGGCTGCAGCATTACACAACTCTTTCAGCATACATAAGTACATCTCTGTATCCGACCGGAATCATACTTGTCTCATTACTCAAATATAAGTATAACTAACATTAAATGAAGCAAAAGATGTTGAATCCTCTAATTTTCCGTTACTAACTTAAGCAAAAGAACATAGTTTTTTTAAACACATTGATTCCCAACAAAATCAGTTTAAATAGACTGAACATATTATATTTAAATTATACAGTAGGAGAAATTATAATAATAGCTTTCACCTTTGCCATTAGAAAAGATCAACAGAAAACGTGGCAAATTACAACATGATAATCAACAATTCAGGTTCAAAATTTCAGGAAATAAAATTTCCAAAAATAGAAACTTTGCTAAAATATAAATTTTCCTAAACTGGCACATTTCTTAAAATTGAAATTTTGTATACATAATTTCCCAAAACTAGAATAGAGAGTCGACAAACTTACAAAGAAATCCTGGGAGAAGCTCACCCAAAAATAGAACCGTTGAAATTTATTTTATAGAAGAAAGAAAAAGAGGGTAACATTCCTAGATTTTCAACCTGGGAAAAAGGTTTTTTTTTAACAGATTTTCAGATTCTGATTTTTGTCTAGCCATACTATACATAATGATTTTTCTTAACAACGATTATTATTTATAAATATCGTAAATTCTAAAGCTCTGTTAATACAAAGTCTCCCAGAATTTATTAAATATTCGAACAGATTCAAAATTTTAGTATTTGGAGAACCTAAACCAAACCCAATTCGAACCAAATATTTTGGGTAATGGAAATAGATTATACACCTAAAATATATTAATTATTTTAGATTTAATATATATTTAAAATATCTAAAATATATCAGATATTTTTAAATTGTCCAAAACTTGAAAATATATACAAATAGTCAAAAATAAATGTCAAAATAGCTAAAATATTCTAAAACACCAAAAATACTTAAAATATCAATTGATCTCTATCCAAGTATTCAAACCAACCAAACTAATTTATGTGTTAAGTTTAAGTATTTTGACATATGTTATTCAAATTTATATTAACACTAGGTAACTTTCCCGTACGCATGCACAGATATAAATATTTATAAAATGAATATATTATAATAGTTTATTTATATTTTCTTTTTATTTTTAAATTATTATGTAATTTATACTGTAATCAGTATGCTATTTGTTTCAAATAATATTATATTATTTTGACAAAGGCTTTTTTTAAGTTTGAGCTATAATTTTAAATTAAAAACAACACAAAAGGGACGTACTAAAAGATCACGGTCGTTAGAGGTTATTTATAATTCTAACTTTGGATTGTTTGTACGTTATACATAGAACTAGAGTAGGTTTAATCTCAGTTTGACTATTATCCTTCCATTTGTATTCAGTCAATACAGAATTCGAATTTCTCACGTGGACTGGATATATCAATTAAAAAGATGAATGGAATCCGAACAAACATGTCTACTCAACTTTCGGTATGGTGGTAATAGAACAGAGAATAAGATTCAGCTAAGTGTCGTGATGATATAGGAGTAATTTCCAGAGGGAATCATAACAAACACTATTTCAATTCAACACTACACTACATGACTTGTGTATATATATAGAGAGAAACCAGAATGATTTTAATTATCCATATAAAAAAACACCAAGATAAGTATATATAAAGAAAAAATGCTTGACAAACTTATCGGAGGGTATCGGTATGGCAACGGGCACGGCCACAAGGACCACAGAAGCAGCGGCTATGCCTTCCAGGAGCACAAGAAATTCATGTCTTATGAGGAGTCAGAAGGAGGATACTTTGACCGTCAATCCCACTACGATCACCACATGAGGCTTCCGGCCAACTACAGCCGTCCACTCATGGCTCACATGCCTGTCTTTGATGAAGAAGACTCAGACTCAGACGTAGAGGATTTCTATAAGAGCAGCCAGAGCCACCGCACTACGGTGCTGCCAAATCACGGCAAAAACCACCACCAACAGCCACCTCATATGAACTTCATGCCCCCACCTCCGATGGCTCAACTTCACCACAATGTAAGCTATCGTCTAACTAATCATGATATGTTCCAAAGTTTCTTAGAACATTTTTTGCTGTTTATAATATGCATTATACTAAGTTACAAAAAAAAATATATATATATATATGCATTATACTGTACATGTTTTGTATGGTGTCTTACAATCATATAAGTCCTGAAGCTATGCTGAAATTTTGTTGTATAAATTAAATAATTTTATCTGACCAGAAAAACATATAATTTATTTATGGAATCTAGTTTATGATTTTGGATCTTTTAGGAAATGATGTCATATGCAAATGCACCAATTGTCCCTCTTATTAAACAGTTCAGTAATTTTTGTATGGTTTCTCACCTAGGGAATTTTGTTAATGATAATTTGCAGGGAAAGATGGGTAATGGATGGCAGGGGATGCATGAAGATGCATATCATGGAGGATACGGGATGCAGCAACACGGTGGACACGGGATAAAGCAGCACGGTGCGCAAGGGATGGAGCACCAGGACAGGCTTATGGCTCCTCAGGTTCCACCACATCATGTCTACATGAACCCCAGCCATGGCAGTGGCAGTGGCCATGCAGTAATGTTCAAGGCTTCGGAGAACTGGCGATTCAGCAACTATAGCGGCGGCCACCACAAAGCCGGGTGGGGGAATAAGGGACTCTGACCCAACTATGCCGGTTTAAAAAGAAGTAATGATTATGTATGCTAAATAATAAAATTATAATTAAGATGTGTGCGTGATAAACATATTTCAGTATCGTACTAAAACCAAACAAGGGACTTTAGCAAAAAGAAAGAAACAAAGTGTTTTTGTTTGATGAACTTATAATTAGTAAGGAGTCTTGTTGCTGTGTATCTATTCTATTAAAACAATAAACTCTTTATTTTTAGTCATTACTATACTTTAGAAAATTACTTGCATGCCATCGGATCTACTTATAATTATACAAATAATTGAATAACTAATCTAAAATTTATTAAATTGGAAGACTTGAAACAGTTACTGACATTAAAAGTATCTTTATCACCATCTATATTTTGTTTCAAATCAGAATGGAAATGAAGCGATGAACAAAATATTAAAAGTATTATATTTATGCAGTAATTAATTTCTGTTTATTCATTATTCTATTTTTCACTCATTTTACAATAAATTATGAAGCGTGGTTAGAGATATTTTAAGACGAGTTCATCTTTGATATTTGAAATTGGCGAGACCTTTTTCCTCAAACTTATTTTGACCACTAAATTTATTTATATAATTACATCTTTTTATCAAATAGATATATTTTATCAACTTTTTGTGTGTTTAGATTGTATTTACCTTTTTAACTTTAATTTGATCTATAATCTTTAAATATAAATGCAAAAAACTAAAAATATAAATACACAAACAAAAATACAGATTTATATCAAACAAATTTTGTTTCTTCCGAAAATAAATATGTGCTTTCAGAGCACATACAAAATCTAACAAAAGTTATGTAAAAGTATTATCATTGATTGGTTAATGTACAGGATTATTTAATAACAGTTACAAAATTACTTAATTATTTAGATACTTATAATTTGAAAGTAAATAAATGTTTTATCTGATTAAAAAAAATGAAACACAAATAGTATTAATATTTTTTTTTATTTTACAAACTTTGATAGACTCTAACTGATTGGAAGTGCTCTTAGTTTCATATGTTTATTCTATTAAACAAATATCTGTGCAGGTGAAAGGTTCAAGCTCAAGTACTTTATTTTTTATTTATTTTTTTACGACAATAAATTATTCTATCGTGATTTCACCGGTTTAGAAAGTCAAACTGGAGGGATCGAGTCGACATATAACATAGCTGATGGTGAACTCCTTACCCCATGAGCAAGCTTGTCCGTCATTGTGTTTTGTGCCCTTGGAATATGTCGGATCTTGAAATTAGGGAAGAAAATCTTACTTCGGCAAAATTCCTCCATATGCGTAGTAAATACTGGCCATTCTTCAGGTGACAACACAATCTTCACCAATTGCAAACAATCCGTTGCAAACACTACATCTGAGAACTGCAGGGTTTTCATGCACTCCATTGCCCAAATCAGCGCTTCACATTCTGCGTATAAAAGAGATAGGCTACGTCGGAGATTCATTGCCCCCATCATCTTGTCCTCTGAATCTATTTTCCGGCAATACCACCTCTGTCCAGTAAATACAGCTTGTTCCTTCCAAGATCCATCGACATAACATACCCTGATTGATCCCAAAGTTTGCCAATCGGTGGGTGACTGAACATTTCCATGAGGATTCGGTATCGATAATTGAACCTCTGTCCAAAGAGTTTCCTCGAGATCTACTATCCGCAGTATCTCTTGTGAATTCCCATTCCTATTTGTGTAGATCTTATTATTCCTATTCTTCCAAATATACCACATAATCCAAGAAAAATAGTTTGAATCCACTTCTTTCGGTAGTCTCCAAAATAAGTAATCCAAACTTGTGAACACTGATGTTGAGGGGAAAACCCCCGAGGCCGACGAAATCCTTGATAAGGCCCATGTTTGTAGAGCTGATGGACACTCAAAAAGAACATGATGCACTGTTTCTTCCTCAGCCCTACAAAGGTGGCATCCAAGATCACAATCAATACCACGTGTCCTTAAATTTTTGAACACTGGTAATGTTCCGGATAGTATTTGTCAAATAAAATGCCGCAATTTTAGCGAGCAATTTAGTTTCCAGGAGAAAGCCAACAAAGGTTTTATATTTGGTCCGAAAAGTGTTATCCTTGCTTAGTACTTTATTAAAGATAATGATTTGGTTTAACTTTATGACAGTGTCATGACTAACGAATAATTTGGTGTGATTAAAATAATAATTTGGCTTAAAACTAATCAAAGAGTAAACTAGTGTTTATCAGCTCCTCTAGAAAAAAAGTCGAACAGGAAAAAATGGTCGATGTTCAAGTGATCTCTAAGTCAATTGTTCGACCAGAAAGCTACCAACATGGATCTGATCGGGTGAAAATCCATCTCACTATTAGTTTATGGTGGGTTTGCCCCCATAATTACGCAGCATACCGAACCGGTTTGGTTAACTGGTAGTTATTGATCAAAATCCATCAATGAACCAATGCAATTCTTCGTAAATATATAATATATGTGTTTCTTCATCGAAAATATGTGTGTCTTCATATAGTGTTTCTTGGCTGTCTATATATATAAGACATTGCAAAGAAAAGATAATCAATTGAGTTATCTATTCATAACATGAATAAATCTGCCTACCAAAGAAAAAATAACATGACTAAATCTAGAGAAAAAGTAAAAACGTTTTAGAGAGAGAAAACTATAAAGAATCAACTAGAAGAGCACTTGAACGGTGATAAGTAGTTGATTTCCATCTGTGATTCATCCCCGACCCTTGCCTGATTGTATCAAGTAATGTTCATCCACAAAACAGACTAAGGTATGTTTTCAGTTTAACCCGCTTCCGCATTGAAAATATCTAACACTCAATCCATGGGATCTCGTGTTTCTTCAAACCGATTACACACAAAGAAGACTTATCTTTCCACAACCCGACCCGGAAACCAATATAACCTCTCAACTTAAATCCTCTCTTTCCCTCGCTTTAAACATTTTCTACCCATACACGGGTCGCCTAGTTAAAATCGAGAGCAAAGACAAAGAAACGGCGTCGTTTTACCTGGATTGGGACAGTTCACGTGTCACGTTCATCCATACCTCTGCTCTAACTGTCTTGGTGAGTGGTGTTTTAGAACCTGCTGATGGTCTTGTCCTTACTTTCCTAAGTGGGTTTTTTGCCAGTGAACGGAGTTGAAGGGATCTCTTTGTTTTCATCCTATATGGCTCCAACCATATGGTTGGAGATGGATCTTCGCTTTGGAGTTTCTTCAAAACTTGTTCGGAGATTTGCCGTACTGGCTCTGACTGGAAAAACTTTCCTCCTTTGCATATTGGTTGGTTCTCGACGGGATTGATCACCCTATTCCATTTCCGATCTCAGAGAGTACTATCACCTGCGCATGTTGTTTCGTTGTCGTTACTTGGTTTACAAGATATGCCATCAAACTCACCGAACGAATGAACTAATGGTTTTGAGTTTTGAACTGAATCAAGAAATTCAGCAGGATTTTTAAAACCACTGATACTTTCCTCAATTAAGAACTCACTTCAAGATCGATTAAACCCACCATCTTAACCATTTCATACATCATAAGCCCACTGGATGAAAAAATCCTATAATGGATCAAGATTGTGTGACATTCATCATCTTTTTTTTTTTTGTTTATTCGATGGAAGATTTTGTTGGAAGCTAAGACATGAGTATCCACTACATTATCATATACATAACTCTATATGTAAACGCAAATACACTCTGTAAACTCTATCTGTCAGCGGTCTCGGCCTGACTATTTTAACAACTCTCTCCTATTTAAACGGTGGTTGCTGTTGAATTGGAGGAGCTTTCAACTTGTAAAGATTTGAAATAATCCTTTTCTGCGTTAGCCATTCTACTCTGGAACATGGTCCACTCCTTTTTGCATCTGTCCCTCACCTGCAAACACATTTAAGTTATGAACCTTTCTTTCCTCTCACATCACATAATTACAACAAGGGAGAGAGATTTGAAAAAGTTTTGTTACCCCTTGCCACGGTGCTTTTCCATCTACTGCCTCACCCTACAGCAATCACAAGAGAAAGAGAGTTTGAGCAAAGACGTTAACGTCAGATCAAGAAAGAGGAAAAAAATGAGACATAGAGAAAGAGAGTTTACTTGGCTGCCAAGGGAAGGGACAGTTTGATGAATGATCCACTGAGAATCTACTACACCTATCTTCTCGTGTGCAGGCTGCATTTTGGTGTAAAATATACATAAAGAGGTAACTAAAAACTAAGTATAAAACCAGTCTTTTTGCGTGATAAAGAAACAATTGGGATGTCCCTTTCGTACCTCAGCACATCTTCTGAGTGCAAAGTCAAGTCCCCAACCGTGAACCAAATCATTCTGTTTATAACAGTTAAGGTATAAGGCATATAAGTGAGACTGACAAGAAGCCAGATTTAAAGGGTAAGATGAATGAAATAAGGAACCTGGATCATATGCCACACGCATCTCCAGGCGTCTCTTGAAAACACAGGAGCCATGATCTCAACGAATCTGCAATTGTCAATTGACACAAAATGTTTAGTTCCCTGTTACAGGGGAAAAATCAAAGGCTTCTGATACGTACGCAGCACATGGAGGGAGGTGAGGATCTGAGCACCATCCAGGTTTTTCTTCTGTTATCCTGAATCAATTCAAAACCAAAAATTTCAAAAAAAAAAAACATTTAGAAGAAAACTAAAGATGGGTAGAATCTTAAGGGATTTTGGGGTCCTATCATACTTGTGGACTTCACGATCTCCTCTTCTCTTTGTCATCTGCCATGTTAACCCTTTGTTTGGTTCCAAGCCAGGTTGGGAAATCTCAAGGCCATGCTTCTTCACCAGCTTTATGTACTCTTCAGCATTAAAATGCTCCACCCCAAGGTCTTCATCCCAGATGAATATGTAATCATATCGCGCCACAATATCAGGGTGCAAGAACCTCTTTGCATACCACCTAACAGGTGCCACGAGAGTCAATAGCCATAAAACATCACCGGAGTATCTTAGAACTAAAACGAGGTTGATACCATTTTGTCTGCTTTCTGACACTAATGTGTATAGCAGTCTTGGACCATTCAAACTCATCCCACTCAGTGACTCGCCCGTCATAATGAAAAAGGAGAATAGTGAAGTTCCCTGAAAACTGTTGAGAAGAGTTTGATAATTCATGTATGGTGTGATGTTAAAAAGGCAAAAACATCAAAACCAAGAGAATGAACTAACCTTTTTGACACAAGCATCAATATTTTGTTTCTGTTTGATACCAACAGTGAATGTCACGAGGTATCTTGGTTGGCTGGTTAAATCCTAAAGAAGTAAATAACATACCCTATTTTAAGCCTTAAACGCAGCTAACAAAATTGTTTGATGATAAATGATAGTATAAAAAAAGGGTTTAGGAGCGCATATACCTCATGAGGTAAACCCCATAATCTGCGCAAATAGAAGTCAGATTCAGCAGCAACTATACCCGGTGGCAATCTTTCAGCACCACGAGGATTTGAAGGAACCCATATCTGCTCACAAGTCAGAAATAAAACCATGAAAAAGTGCATCGAATGGCTTAAAGACCACAAAGAAGTTATCTGTTAATTTGGTAACACCTATCCACAAAAATGTGTTATATTATTATTGGAAAGACCTTAGAGTCTTACTGCCCTTGAAAATGATAACCCAACTTTTAAGAATAATGTTAAGTGAGAACAAGCATGCCTTTGATTTGTCGACTGGACGAGATGAGGTGTTATCGTTGTTACTCTTTGATGAAGACCAAGATTTATGACTATCTGGAGTTGCAATTGCTGAACCCTTTTCCTCTATGTATGAGAGATCGTTTAAAGGAATAAATTTTGTTGGGAGGTTCACCTGGAATATAATATATGAGAAGATTAAAAAAATATATATGATAAAAACACAGAGCAGAAAGATAAATGATTAAAGAACCTTAGTGAGTGATAATGATGGAAAAGATATTCCAACCAGAAAGCCAAAAGTTACACCAAAAAAGGCAGCTGCAATGATCTTCATTCCATCTTTTGATTTTCTACTAGCCAAACTGAAATATCAATGAACAAAAGTTCACTAATTAAGATTCTCTGCACCTCCCACCAAAATTAGACAGTAGGCTTCAAAACTATGAAAAGAATTCAATCACATAGAGCTCTTATAAGAAACACGAAGAGATTTTTACCTGCGTGAAAAGATTCCCATAACTTGTCCAAAAATACTGACTGGAAGTGTAGCAATGCAATGCAATGCAGGAGTCACTCGATGGTTTTATCTCTCTGGCCTCCTGACAGTGAAGAAGCCAGGAACCTGCTATTGGTTAACACAGTGAATCATTTCATTACCTAGAATGAGACGTTTGAAGAAGAAGATACACATGGTCAAACAGAATAGGATGTTCTATGTTCTTTTGAACGGCAGAATTGGTCATCATATAGAATTTTTCTTTTAATAAATGGCCTTGTTTGAACATATAGATGAATACTAGTGCTTCTAAACCAACCAGGAGGGGAAAAGACTAGAATAACAAACTATTGACCAAACCAATAATGAGAAAGAAAAAAAATATCTATGAAAAGTCAAAACACTTGCATTACATGGTGTTCTCAATTCTATAATCACAAATTGATTTGACGAAAGCAAGAAAAACAAACCATAAACTAGAACCAATCACAGAACAAGTCGGCTAACAAAAACAGAACACTTCACTTAGGTTGAAAGACCAAACATAACAGCTAAACCGAAAATCAAACCAAAGCAGTTAAAGAGAAAACTCAAACGTAACCCAATTTCCCAAACCGATAGGGCTTTCAAAATGATCCTGATTACAACAGAACAAGAAAGAAAGAAGATTAAAAAAAAAAAAAAAAGGCAAAACTTTATAATCCAAAACGAACCTGGGGGAGGGGAGGGGAGGGGAGGGGAGGGTTAATCGAAGAAGCACGAATGAGAAAATCGTTTCTTCACCCACACAAAACCCAAACCCTTACTTCGCACCGAGAACAAAGAAAGAGGTGTTAAAAACCCGCGTGATCTGACTCCAAACGCCTGAGGAGGAAACGCAGCGACCCTATGAGACAATTCAAAAAGCAGCGTAGGGGTCTTTCTTGGTTGTTTGGTGGCGACCCTTGTGAGAATTCTTTTTTCTTTCTCGCCGTTTCTTTTAGGTGAAGGAGAAAGAAGAAAGAGAAACCCAAAAAAGCTCAAAACTCAAAGCTGATTCCTTTAAAAGTTAATATAGAAAAAACGAAATCAGAAATGGTGAAACTGAAATATCGAAAAACCCCAAACGACAGCGTTTTCGTTGAGAAGTTGTCATTGTTTGATTGGCTTCTCTAACTTAAATGCGCGTAAAAGTACGCACAAAACAAAAATAACAAAAGAAATTCATCAAAGGACCGACCGACACCGGCACGCATCTCCTTACAACAAACCAGGTAAATGCGAATATAAACAAAATCTACTAAGATTCAATTTTCAAATTGCAACTTTTATCATATACCGTTTGTTGCGAAAAGAAAAAAATTCGAGATGCAAATTACAAGAAAGCCTGGGTTGGGAGATCTCTCCAATAATCACGCCGGATCTTTTACTATTTTAGAAGATAAGAGTTGGATAGAAGAGAGCAACAAATCCTGATACGTTGTAAATAGTTTATGAAATTATTTATTTCTAACCTGGAATATGTTGAATTAAAAAATATATTCAGGGACTTTGTATTAACAGAGATTTTTTCTTTCTTCGAATATTATAGACAAATGGTTCAACGTGGATCGTAGCAACAAGAACATTCCGCCACTTAAAATACATCGTCGCATATTTAAAGCTTTAAAATTTTTGATATCTATAATAATGGTTGTTCAAAAAAATATCTATAATAATAAAGTTGACTAGTCTCTCTCTTCGATATGTCACCCCAGCAAATGTTATTCCAAAACTTGATATCTATACTTTTTTCTTTAACTATCTCGAGGTGTTCTCTCCCTCTCTTTCACGATTTGCTTTCATGTTTGGATTTTACGGTCTTTTCTAAAACTGGCATCATTACTAGCTTCCCGCCTTCGCTTGCTCCACCTTCCATCATTGTTACACATACCCTAAATATCGCCTCCCAAAAACCATCGTTATTATTAAGATTATTATTAAGCTCACAGCAACAAACCAAATAAAGGTATGCAAGAATGATGAATAGCCAGCCGCTAAACCACGGGTCTCCACTCCATCGTCTATTGAGATAGCCAGGGTCCGATTTCTGTTGACGTCCTCCTCCAGTGGAGCTCCGGAGCGTGAGCCAGCCGCCCCGTCGATGCCTGATTGGAGTCACTTCAGTGAGAGCTCGACGGAACCTTGCCACCGGCTATTCCTCTTGCTTCAGCATGTCTGTTCAAGCTTAGTAAGAAGGTTTTGGTTAGGGAGTCTAAATTGCTGTCTCTTGGTCTGTATTGTCAATTAGCTCAGGTTCCCTTTAGGTTACAACCTGACTAAATCACCTAGGTTTTTAGAGGTTTTTTAATTTTTTTGCGGCCTCTTTGAACCTGAATGGCTAGTTTAGTAGACTCTGGTTTCAATTCAGTTTGTAACCGAACTTTCATTCTTTTCGAAGTAATGACATTTACAATTTAGCAAAAAAAAAAAAAAAATGATGAATAGTCATTTTTTACTCTTTTTCATAATTTTCATCTTTTTTTCTACTTTCTTCTCTGGTAATCTCAAGATAGAGGTTTCGTTTCTATCAGCATCTTCACCTCCATTCGTGTTTATACTTTGGTGGATCTTAGGAAACCTTTATGGAGATGATGAGTACTTATATAGTTGTGTTTTAGAATTGATATGATAAGTAAGTGATGTTTCCACAAGCTGGACAACACCAACACGGAAGATCTTCAGGTAGTAGAACTCATCTCTTCCGGAAAAGACCACCGGATGGACAAATCAATTAATTTTAATGTTGATGGAAGTTTTGTTAACAATGATCTGGAAGCAAGGGTGAGATTCATTGTAAGAAATATGAGTGGAGGATGTAAATGTTCAAGCGATAGGAAGGAAAGTTCAAAGTGCTTCTGAAAGTGAACTACAAGGTATATTCATATTTCATGGCGATTCAACATTGTTGGATAAGGGGACACAAGAAGATTATTTTGGAATCTGATTGCAAAAAGGCTATTGAGGTAATAACATAACGGAAGTTACATTTTAGAGCTTATAACTGGATTAGAGAAATACGATGGTGGAATTGAAGTTTGAAGAAATATGTTTACTTGGGTGGGAAGAAAGGCAAATCAAGTAGCAAATATTTTGGCCAAAGCTAATATTCCAAATAACAATTTGTTTGTGTCTCATTTCTATGTACCAGCTATAATTACTAATCGTCTATCGTTATAAAAAAATAAGTGACGTTTCCGATTCTTGGGGTTTTCACTAACAAGTTTGCGTGAGTGGTGAATGCGAAAGAACAAGTTCTAGCATGAACGATGCATCATCTGAATCTGGAGATCATTGAGTCTGGGAAGAACATTGAGTCTGGGAAGAAGAAGCTTTACGAAGAAAAACTGAAGGTGGTTAACTTCAAGTAGTTTCAAGAGTTCAAGCCTGTCGGTGATGATTCCCTACCATTAGTCCCTCATATCGTTGCAGCAAGAGTAGTATGAAGGATGGTATGGTCAACTTTAAAAGTTATTTTACATCTATTGTTTGTTAACTATGACAGTTGAATAACAATAAATCTAAAATGGTATGGTTAACGAAATCTTATGATTAAAATAGCGTGTTAACAAAAGTTGAATGTTTAGTACCTTTAAAGCCAAATCTATTATTTCTCTATGAAAGTGATAACTTTCCAAAAATAACATTTTTAAATGCATATTTAAAAATACAAACTATTGATTAAAATTTAGGGCTGGGCGTTCGGGTACTCATTAGGATTTCGGTTCAGTCCATTCGGGTTTCGGATTTTCGGGGTCAAAGATTTCAGCCCCATTCGGATATTTTTAAATTTCGGTTCGGGTTCGGTTCAGATCTTTGCAGGTTCGGTTCGGGTTCGGATAACCCATTTAAAATGTTTTTAAATTTTTAAAATTTATTATATACTTTAAATTTTCATAATCTATAAGAAAGATAATATATTACATATAAATTTTCATAACATATATGTCAAAATACCTTAATTTAACATATAAATTAGTTTTCTTTGAATATTTGGATAAATAATCAATAGATATTTAACTATTTTGGTGTTTTCAGTATACTTTAACTATTTTAAACATTTACTTTTGACTATTTTCATATATTTTCCGAGTATTTTTGGAAAACTTAAAGGTATCTTATATATTTTTAATATTTTAATATACATTATATATAAAAATAATGTATATATTTAAGTATATAAATTTATTTCGGATACATTCGGGTACCCAAAATATTTCGGTTCGGATCGGGTTCGGTTTCGGTTCTTTAAATACCGAATTTTTGAATCCGTTCGGATATTTAATCAATTTTGGTTCGGGTTCGATGCTACTTTTTCGGATCGGGTTCGGTTTGGTTTTTCGGTTTCAGATTTTTTGCCCAGCCCTATTAAAATTTTAAAAAGAATACTTATCTACCAACAAATATTTTTGCTACCCTAATTTCTAAATCACAATCCCATGTCTACAATATTTCTCTATAAAATCTATCTTTCCAAAATAGCAATTTGTAAAATTTTATTTCAAAATTAGAACCTACCAATAAAAAGTTCTAAAAGAACACTAATCTATCAACAAAAAAATTGTTATCCAAATTTCTAAATCACAATCCCAAATCTACAATATTTATTTTTAGAAATGATAACTTTCTAAAATTAGTATTTTTTAAAAGAATTTATTTTGAAAATACAAAATATTGATCAAAAATTCTAAAATAATACTCATTTATCAAAACAAATCTTGTTATCCATATTTCCAAATCACAATCTCAAATCCACAATATTTCTTTATAAAAATGATAACTTTCCAAAAATAGAATTTTAAAAAACTATTTAAAAAGTACACCTTATTGATCAAAAATTCTAAAAGAATACTCATCTATCAACAAAAAAATATATTTTTACAAATATATCGTAATTTCTAAATCACAATCCTAAATCTACAATATTTCTTTATAAAATGATAATTTTCTAAAAATAGCATTTAAAAAATTATTTAAAAAATAAAACCTAGTGATCCAAAATTGTAAAACATACTCATCTATTAACAAAATTCATGTTATCATAATTTCTAAATCACAATCCCAAATATAAAATATTTCTCTATAAATATTATAAATTTCCTAAAATATATTTTTTAAAAAGTTTAGTTAAAAATAAAACATTTTGACCAAAAAAATTTTCAAGAAAATTTATAAAATTTTCTCTATAAAAATAATAACTTTCAAAATAGCATTTTTTAAAGTTTATTTAAAAATACAATATATTGACCAAAAATTCTTAAAGAATACTCATCTATCAACAAAAAATATTTTTATTTTAATTTCTAAATCACAATCCCAAATCTATTATATTTATCTATAAAATTTATAACTTCCCAAAATAACATTTTTTAAATATATATATTTAAAAATAAGAACCTTTTGATCAAAAGTTCTAAAAGAATACTCATCTATCAACCAAAAAAATTTGTTATCATAATTTCTCCCATTTCTAAAGTATAATGTTTATTCTAATTTGTAAATCACAATCCCAAATCTACTATATTTCTCAATTAAATATATATAACTTTCCAAAATAGCATTTTTTTTAAAAAAAAGTGCATTTATAAAATAGAACCTTTTGATCAAAAATTCTAAATAATAGTCATCTATCAACAAAAATTCTTGTTATCCTAATTTTTAAATAACAATCTCAAATCTACAATATTTTTCTATAAAAATAATAACTTTACAAAAATATTTTTTTAATTTTTTTTATTTAAAATTACAACATATTGATCAAAACGTTTTACAGAATACTCAACTATCCACCAAAATTATTGTTATCCTAATATCTAAATCACAATTCTAAATCTACATTATTTTTCTATAAAAATGATAACTTTCCTAAAATAGCATTTTAAAAGTTTATTTAAAAAATAGAAACTATTGATCAAAAATTCTAAAAGAATACTCATCTATCAACAAAAATTCTTGTTATCCTAATTTCCAAAAATCAACATAGCATTCTTGTTATCAACAAAAATCACAATATTAAGTCTACAATATTTCTCAATAAAAATTATAACTTTCCAAAATAGCATTTTTAAAAACTTTATTTAGAAATTACAACATATTGATCAAAACTTTTTACAAAATACTCAATTATCAATAAAAATTCTTATTATCGTAATTTCTAAATCACAATCCAACATCAACATTATTTCTATATAAAATGATAACTTTCCTAAAATAGCATTTTTTAAAAAAGTTTATTTAAGAAATACAAACTATTGATCAAAACTTCTAAAAGAATACTTATTTATCTACAAAAATTGTTGTTATCCTTATTTCTAAATCATAATCCCAAATCTATAATATTTCTTCATAAAATTATTAATAAAATCCCAAATCATCAATTCTAAAAATAGCATTTAAAAAAATATTTCAAAAATACAAACTATTGATCTAAAATGGTAAAACAATACTCATGTATTAACAAGTCACAATCCCAAATATAAAATATTTCTCTATAAAAATTATAACTTTCTAAAAATAGAATTTAAAAAAAAGGATTATTTAAAATACATCATTTAGATAAAAAAAAATTTAAAAAAATCATTTAACAAAAATTCTTGCTATTTTAACCGGTCACAAAGTTCCATGTCATATGCTCTTCAACCATGTTCTCCGACATGAGTTTCTGCTCCAAATGGTGTTAGCGAATACATTTGCGTCTGCACTGATGTAACACCTTTATGGTAAGAAAGCAATAAGGTGACTTTTGACCACCATCAGTTTTTGTATTGACCCGGTTTCATACATAAAAGCATGAATTTAATAGCAGCAGAAGATAGGTTTTTGATCTCGTTTACCATTAGCGCATATCAGGGTCATCACTCATCATTAATCTTTTCCCCAACTTGTATTTTCTTTTTGGTGGGGTAATATGTTTTTTTTCAAATTTAATATCCTTTTTGTTGGTATCTCCTACTCTATTATTTCTTTGGAGGATAAAGCCACGTGACTGAATTCGATGCTTGAAGCTATATTATCTTTACCTTTCTTAGCATCCTTCGTTACCTCTTATTCTTCTTTGTTACCAATATGACGTCAATCATATCTTCATTGTTTGCTCTCTCTTTGTTTTCAGTATCATCAGACCATGCTCCATGCCATTTCCCAGCAATCTTCAACTTCGGCGACTCTAACTCCGACACCGGAGGTCTCTCTGCCGCTTTTGGCCAGGTTGGTCCTCCTCACGGCATTTCCTTCCCCGGCTCACCTGCCGGGAGGTACTGCGACGGTCGCCTCGTCATTGACTTCATAGGTAATAATTATCAACTAATGTTTTATACTCTTACAAACTTCATTCCTTTGCGTTAGCGTTTTAGTGATTATTTGTCTTCCTTTTTTGAAGCAGCGGACAGTTTTGGATTTCCGTATCTAAGTCCGTTCCTAGACTCGGTCGGTTCAAACTTCAGCCATGGCGCTAACTTCGCGACGGCAGGATCTCCCATCAGAGCTGTCAACACCACTTTTCGTCGAACTGGATACAGTCCATTTTCACTCGATGTTCAGGCCGTGCAATTCTCCAACTTCCGAAACAGATCCCAAGCAGTTCGCAGTCGCGGTACGACCCTCTCACTCACTCATTGAATCTATGAGTTAAGATCGAGATAACGTGTTTATATATCCAAAATACACTAAAACATTATTGAGTACCTGACATAATTATCTATTACATGAATAATTAACTCAAATACTTAGTTTAATACTCCATCCGTTACAGATTAGACAGAAAAAAGTATTTCTAAAAAGGCATATTTTACATTTTTAATATATGTAATAATGATAAATTGTAAACTTCGAAACACACACAAAAATAATACATTTATAATCGAAATTTTACATGTTCTTAATATACGTGAAAACTCTAAAACATACACTATTTTCAAAAAACTGAGAAAGTATATATTTTTGGTATTGGTCAATATTGATGTTTTTATGTTTTGACAATTGCATTTGAAATTCAATATTAAACTTGTATATTCACTATCATATATATTTTAATATTTTAGTCATATTTTAATTAATCAGGTTTCTAACTTTTTATATATTTAAGCTTTAAGGTAATCTTAGATAAGATTTTAAAATATTTTCAGATTACAAGTCTCAAATCAGATTCGAATCAACAATACTCCAATCCACACCAAATCTGATATTATATATCCGAATGGAATTTAATTCTTGAAATTCAGAAACCAGAAAAGTCAAAATTAAACCGAACCCTGAGTATCGGAATATTCATTCCTAAACCAAATAAACTAATAAAAGTTCGGATGGTCAAGAAATAGCGTTTTTCATATTAAAAAAAAGGTGAAAATTGTTATATCATCACCACGTCAAAATGTGACAGGAGGAATATATACGACAATTCTGCCTGAAGCCAACAGTTTCTCCAAGGCGTTGTACACTATTGACATTGGACAAAACGATCTCACCGCTGGTTACTTCGCCAAAAAGAGCGTAAAAGAAATTGGAACCACCGATGTTCCTCAGCTCATCATCCAGTTCAAGACTGCTGTCACGGTCGGTCGGTCGGTCTAGCCTCTCTGTTTTATACTCTGTTCCAGTGAATGCTTTTGCTTAAAGTTAACTTTCTGGTTTCTTTTGTTTTTGGTGACAGAATATATACAAAGAAGGAGGGAGATACTTCTGGATTCACAACACAGGACCCATCGGTTGTTTAGCTTATGTGATCGAATGGTTTCCGCTCCCAGCATCAGACTTTGACGCACACGGATGTGCTTCTCCCTTGAACCATTTGGCTCAACAGTTCAACGACGCCTTGTCACAAGCCGTGACCGAGCTTAGAGCTTCTTTGTCTGAAGCTGCCATTACTTACGTAGATGTCTACTCTATCAAATACGAGTTGTTTGCTCACGCGCAGGAATATGGGTTCAGTAAGTCGTTGGTTTCTTGCTGTGGCTACGGAGGGAAATACAATTACAACAGGAAGACTGGGTGTGGTAAGAAGATTATTGTGGATGGCAACGAGGTTCTTATTGGAAAATCGTGCGATGAGCCTGACAAGGCTATTGTTTGGGACGGTATACACTTCACTCAGGCTGCTAATAAAATCATATTCGATAAGATCGCAGCTGGGTTGAGCATGGCCTGTCACAAGCAGTGACAAAAACAAGAACAAGAACAAGAGAGAGAGAAAGAGAAGCTTTTCTTTGTTTTCTGAGTTTGTTTCTTTAGTGTCTTTAAGGACACAAGTTTGTGTGAGACTCCTGTGTTTTGGCTGTACTGATTGGTAATAAGATTGTTGTTGATCCACGTGTCTGTGGTCGGGTGTCATAAGGCGTTCCGTGGATCTCTAACAGACCCGAATTCGAATCTGCCGCGTGGCTACCGGGGCATTCACATTCTCTCTCCGGAGAAATGTCAACCCTTTTTTGTTGGTGAGATAGGTTCATCATTGTCAACAAGCATTTACATGAAACAAACATAGAATACAAGCATACAGAGGTATATGTGAAGGGAGTGATGAGGCTTTTCAGCATTTATAGTGGTTGAGATCTACAATGACCACTGTGATATCATACATACTACCTCTACTCACGGCAAGGTTCACAAGCTCTTTGGTAGCTTCCTTGGCCCAAGAAGACTCAGACTTCTTCTTCATCTTTACCCGCTTCAACGCGGTGATCTTCCTCGACTTTGGAGGTGGACTCCCAACTTCATGGTAGGGTGGTGATTCATTCTCTGAGTGGTATGGTTTTGCACATCTGGGAGATTGAACTGGCAAGAGCTCCTTACGTTGCTTGACAAGCGAAACTCGCCGAAGTTTTGAAGATGGACTTACATTGACAAGCCCCTTGAACAAACTCTCGTCCTCCTCGATTTCTCTAGGCGTCTTTCTCTGACCTTGAACACTCAACACAGTGTCAACTGCTTCTTGATTACTAACCACATCCCAAAGTCCATCAGAAGCTAAGACAAGAAACTCCATATCATGTTCCAAATCGAGTACTCTTGTCTCCGGTTCAGCAACCACCCATTTCTTCAAGTGTGCATCTCCAATGCTTCTGGAGATTGCAAGTATTCCATGAACTCGCCACGCCCCACGATGAAACTCAACATAACCACCCTGATTCTCAATTCTTTCGCGCTCATCGTCTCTTCCCGCTCTGTGATCAGTCGTAAGAGCCTCAGCTACTCCACCACGGCAAAGAACAGCTCTACAGTCTCCTAAATTAGAGACAATCATCTCCCGGTTCTGTATCAAAGCTGTAACACAGCAGGCACCACTCACTACACCCTACATTGGTAACACTTGTTAACACTAAGTTCAAGTAGATTCAGCAAATTCAAAGCTTGTTGTTACCTCTTCTAAGAAATCAAGATCAGTCCTCAAATAAGCAGCTTTAAAGGCTTCTCCTTTATCCTTACAATCCTTCACCATCTCAAGAACATGTTTGTGCAGATTCTCAGCTACAAAGTCTGCAGCTTTACCTCCTCCATGGCCATCATAAACTCCAAAGAAGCTCTGCAACCCACCAAACAAAACCCATTCAACCCAAAGTAAATAAACTCAAAAGTGAAAAAATAAAAAGAAACATACCGTGTTTGAGGTTCCGACAGAAACTCTGTGACTGTCTTCCATGAACTTCTTCTTCCCCTTTCTGGAGACAACACCGAACCCGTTTCCTCCGGAGCACACGACGGTGTCGTTTCCGTGAGATGAGTCTCTGAATCTGAGGTCATCGGTTTGGATTTCTTGGAGGATGTTTGGGATTTCTATCTGGGGAGGTCTCTTTCTCTTCAAAGACGGAAGCTTTGGGACCGTGCTGCTTAGTCTAGTTTCCATGGCAGAAGAAAAAGTCAAGCCGTTTTTTTTTTTGTTTCTTTCTTCTTTCTTCTGCTGTGCTTATTAGTGTAAACATATATTGTGAAAGGAAGAGCAACGCAACGGCTACAAACAAAATGTGGGGCGGAGAAAGTCAGTTGTAAAGTCAATGGATGCTTTAGGGTTTTTGGGTCGGTCAAAAACGAAGAAAAGTTCGTTTTCCAAACGTTCATATCACTTCAAATGGAGAAAACAAAACAACTTGTACATTGTAAATTGAGAAAATTACATATACATATACATATACTTTCTGTCTTTTCAATAACTAGGCCTGAACACAAAAACCGGACCCGAACCGGAATCAAACCGAAAAATCAAGGTATCAGGTATATTCGGTTCTTCATAAATAATTGTTTGGGTCCTAAACTATTGTATCCGAAGAACCAGTATTTTACCCCGACCCGAACCGAGAACCGAATGAGTATCCGAAGATATCCGAAATATACAAATGTATTTAAAAATATTATTTACAATTATATGTATAATAATTTTAATTATAATTATAAATTTAATATATTAGTTATTTTCAATACTTTTGTGTATTTTCATATAAAATATAATAGTTTAGATAAAAATACTTAAACAAAACCGAGTCTAATGAGTATTTTTTGGTTGTTTATTGGTATATTTGGATAGTTTGGATACAAAATACTCGAACCGAATCAGGTAATATGGTTACTTTGGATATTTTTATCCGAACCTGTTTCAGATACATTGGTTATTCGGTTTTTTAGGTTCTTTTACGTCAGAACCGAACCCACCCGGACCCGGGAAGACCCGACTCAAACCCGACCCTAAATTTTATAATACCCGAATGGATTTTAATTTCCAAACCCAAAAAACCCGATACCCGAAAGAATCGACCAGTATCCGAATGGATACCCGAACGCCCATGCCTACCAATAAATCTATATATATATATATATACTATACTAAAAACTTAGATTCTAGAGCAATGAGAGTGTCCACTTAGGTACAAAAAATCGACCTATAGGAGAAGATATTTCCGCCACGTCAGACAGACATTTTTTTGATCAACTTATTTTCGGACTGGACTTTCTTTTTGCGCTTGGGCTTCAAATAAATAAAGTTCGGGCTTCAAATAAATCAAGTTACGTCTCTTGGATGATGATTAATAAAAAGAAAACAGACGGCGGAGAAGCATAGCAACTGGGACGACTCTCATAAATTGAAAACCGTTCTTTATTTGCTTCAATCAATACATCTTTTATGATTTCGTTTCACCTCCCTCTCTTCCTCCTCTTTTATATTCAGATCATCTTTCGTTTTTACAACCCAAAACCCTGAATCTGTTCGAAGCTCAATCCATGGCGATGAAACCCAAATATCACTGGAATTCTCTAAATTTTGTTTGAGACATCGTGAATTTTTTTCAGGTAATATTCATGGACAGTACTGTTAATACCTTCTGTTGAGGATGTTTGAATACACAGGCTTCCCTCCTACAGCTAACTCCTAACTGTTAATTCTTAGGAAATTACGTGGACCCAAGGTACCAGAGTTTGGAACGATATGTCTTCTATTTTCCTACAAAATCAAATACTCGAGAACCTTTACCTTCTAAGAGGAAACCACTAATGAGCTTCCATCAAGAGAATCTACGGATTCTAGAATGGATTCAACCGTAGATTCAGTGTGAGACTCTGGAAAGTTTTTGCAGGTTCTTTTGAATGCCTCCTGTAGCTGCTGCAATAGCGATAGGATATTATGCATGCACTCCTTTCTCCTGATTTGACAACCGTAGAAGAGATTAAAACATTAAGCGACCTACCGATGGTCCAGACTCTTGTCAGCTCTGTGGTCTTCTTTGATCTGATCAAGCAAAGAGGTCAGAGTCTGGTGAATGAACCACCTTGGAGCCTCTTAAACGTTTGTACCTGAAAATGTCGCTGAGTTTCTTATAAAAAAAAGATATGTATCTCATCTGTAATGTTCAACAGGTTAGTCTACTACACAGTGTTCATGTTTCTTTTACCGTAAACACGTTGCGGAATTTGTAATACAAACTTTTTTTTTCTTTTCTCACGCATGTTTTAGAGGATGGTTATGACTTTTTCCTGATCGACAGCTTGCTAGGTGCAGTGATAAGTGTTGATGAAAGTTAAATGTACTCTTTCCAAATTCTTGAGCATGTGGATCGGAGTCCTTGGTTCTTAATGATGAAAAGAGGTACTTCAAGTATCTTCTTTATTCGGTCTCTTATATTCGCATGTTGCAGTAGTATTTCATCTAAAATAACATATCACAACCTCATAGACAAGCTGCTGTATATCAGTTCTCAAATTGTGTAGATTATGACACCATCTCTCTCTATTTGCGTACACACAATATTTTTAAGATTCGACTGATTAAAAAGAAACTAGATTTATTTGTCTGCTAAAAGTTTTGAACTTGATGTTCTGTATTCACTTACAAATGGATTCAACGGGCTGTTTGTACGAAACTGCAACTTTAATTTATGGTGTTTTAATGTTAGCCATAGGAAATATGAATGAAGGGAAGACGTATCAAGATGTTCTGAAATGGGAAATATACCAACAAAGGCTCGATTATCGATTGAGTAACAACATGAAATCACTACGCTGGATCAACATCATCACAAGCATATTCAGAAGAAACATGCAGAATCTCCAACCACTCAGAAAGCTGCCATATCAATGACATGAAGAACCACTGCAAGCTTTGCTTTCACTTCAAGAATATGAAGAAATTCACATCCTTCCTTTGACTCTTGAGACTACGTTAACGGCCCGAGACTAAATGCAACAACAATATGAATCAACGTATACATTTACTTTGCACATTAGAATCATCAACTATGTTTTCTACTTTGTCCTATTAAATAGTCTGACAAAAAACTCCGTTTAACTTTGCACATACTGCCGCAAAAAAAAGCTTTACGTACCTTAAAAATTGTTATCTACTAGTATACGGAAACTAACTCTACAAAACCACGCATGGCCCACAAAATAACAAGGCCCAAGTACAAATCTACATATTCACTTACTCTACACGAAAACCAGAACTTCAATTCACGCAAATATTAACATACCATCACGACCATGGATTCGAATATATCGACCATACATCTAGCATTAATTATAAAAAAAAAGTTCAAAACACTATTTAAGATTGAGGTGTTTCACAACAACTGCACCAGTTGGCACGTCGAAACGCTATAACAAATAATCTCAAAACTAGATGATAATCCGCGCCATGCGCCGGGGTGAGTTTTTTTAAAATATGTTACATTTGATATGGGGTGGACATTCGGATACCATTTGGTTCAGTTTGATTTGGTTCGGTTCAGTTATGTTTCGATTTTTTGTGAGTTCGATCCGGTTCGGATCTACGGATTCGGTTTGGGTTTGGACTCAGATAACTCATTTTATTTTTAAAAAGTAAAATTCATATATACTTTAAATTTCTCAAAATATAAAAATAAAAAATTATTTATAACATATAAATGTGTATAATGCAAGCTAAAATACTTAAACTTAACATAAAATTTGGTTAGTTTCAATATTCGGATAAGAAATCAATAGATATTTGAAGTATTGGTATTTTGAATATCATTTAACTATTTTAATCATGTATTTTTAACTATTTGTAAATATTTTCAAGTATTTTGGACAACTTAGTAACATTTTATATATTTGTATATTCTTTTAGATATTAAATTCTAAAATTATTAATATATTTAAGTATATAAATCTGGTTTCGATATATTCGATATCCGAAATATTTCGTTTCGGATCAGGTTCCGTTTTAAAAAATATCATCTTAATAACATCTTACAATTTTTGGTAATTTATAGACATTTTAAAAAATTTAAAATATAACATATATGAAAAATCTATTTTTTAAAATATGTTTAAGTGATTTTTTTGATAATATTAATTAAAATAAAATGTAGAGGATACAAATTTTTTTATCAAATATTTTTTATTTGTAATCATTAATTATCATATATACATTAATCATATTAGGTAATTTCGTAGCTTTTATTTAAGGAAATAAACTTACGTAACTTTTATTTAAGGAAAGAATTTAAGACTACTAATTAATATGATAATTAGTTTAATAAAAAGTATAATATATATTTATATGGACCAACATATTTTTCTAAGGATTTCTGAGAATCATCCTAGTGATGACACGTGGCTACAAAACATGTTGTAATGTTCCAGGATTAATATATAGGGGATAGAAAAAGCACCCAAAATCAGTTGCAAAAAAAAAAAGCACCCAAAATTAAACAAACAAACCAAAAGAAATCAATGTATAACTTCATGTTCAAGCAACGAACACTACGGACATTTGCACTTAACCAATAATCTATGTCCAGTTCAGTGAAGAAATTACATCTACCTCCCAACCAGTGTTGTTAAAACCGGACCGGCAAGCGAACGGGAATTTTTTTGGGTCATGGTAAGGCTGGGCGTTCGGGTACCCATTCGGGTTTCGGTTCAGTCCATTCGGGTTTCGGGTTTTCGGGGTCAAAGATTTCAGCCCAATTCGGATATTTCAAAATTTTGGTTCGGGTTCGGTTCAGATCTTTGCGGGTTCGGTTCGGGTTCGGATAACCCATTTAAAATATTTTTAAATTTTCAAAATTCATTATATACTTTAAATTTTCAAAATCTATAAGAAAGATAATATATTACATATAAATTTTCATAACATATATGTCAAAATACCTTAATATAACATATAAATTGGTTTTCTTTGAATAATTGGATAAAGAATCAAGAGATATTTAACTATTTTGGTGTTTTCAGTATACTTTAGCTGTTTTAAACATTTACTTTTGACTATTTGCATATATTTTCCGAGTATTTTGAAAAACTTAAAGGTATCTTATATATTTTTTTAATATTTTTAATGTACATTATATATAAAAATAATGTATATATTTAAGTATATAAATTTATTTCGGATACATTCGGGTACCCAAAATATTTCGGTTCGGATTGGGTTCGGTTTCGGTTCTTTAAATACCGAAATTTTGAACCCATTCGGATATTTAATCAATTTCGGTTCGGATTCGGTGCTACTTTTTCAGATCGGGTTCGGTTCAGTTTTTCGGATTCGGATTTTTTGCCCAGCCCTAGGTCATGGGTCAATGTGGTGTCACCGGGTTCGATCCGGTTCGATCCAGGTTTGATTGGACTAAACAAAATTTAATGATATTTTGAATATGTATATTTTTACAAAGATAAAAATCATATCAAATAAAATATTTCAATGACCATATAATTTTTAGAAAAACCTAAAAAAGTAACAAACTGAAAATATAATAAAAGTAATAAAACAATGTAATAGTTCAAATCTAAAATTAATAAAAAAAAATACATTTAAATTTTATTCTCAAGGTCTTTGTCACTCCAAATCTTCATCACCTTTAAAAAAAATTATAGACACATTAGTTAATTATTTATACTATAAAATAAAATTAAAAATTATACCATGATTAAGTTATTCGCCATCTTTAGGATATTCTTCAAGAAGTTAATTTATCTTCTAATTCAGAAAAATCAAGTTCTCTTTCTTTTTCTTTAATGATCCAAAACTCAGTTTTATCAATCGATTTATAATCAACAAGATCATGATCTTTTCGTCCCACATCTACATAAGAAACAATAACATATTACCAAATGAATAATAAAGACACAAATATTTGCTATTACTTCGGAACAAGCAAACCTGTTTTGTAAACGCAAATTGTAGTAAACAAATACCAGATCATTGAGTCTTTGATGTTCTAGCCTGTTTTTTTTTTGGGTGTGAATGCGTTCGAAGACACTCCAATTTCGCTCACATCCAAATGAAGAAGCTGTTTGAGAAATAGATACTTTGTGAGTTGTAGTCTTACAGAGATGTCAAAGACTCAAAAGAAAAAAATGAGACAGTTTTACTTTATTAATCTGAAACCTTATTTTTATTTTAAAAAGGAAATGTTAATTGTTTTATTAATAAAATTTTAGTTTATACAAGAACCAGGGTTTAGTCGGTTCGTTGGGTCGCTGGTTCACGGGTTTTCAACGGTTCGATAGGGGTTTTTAACTGGTTCAACTATAGTTGAGTTTTGGCATTAACCTAACCCGCATTTTTGTCCGGTTCACAGTTGAACCTGGTCCGACCGCCGGTTCGGTCCGGGTTTAATAACACTGCTCCCAACTAAACATTAGAGTTCTTACAAACACATTTAAAACAAATTTTATCCTTCATTCAACCCGGCCCGTAGGAACGACTGAGATAAATGTCAATTAGAGAACGATTGAGATAAATGTCAATTAAAAAAATGTTTCCAAAAAAAAAGTTTTTATTGTATCAAATATTACAATTTTTGTTAATCGATCGGTCATTTTTATTCTAAGCAACCAATTTTCAGTTATAAAGTGTTTTTTTGGTAATTGAGTAAATGAAAAAACATAAAGTCAGACCGTTTCTTATCTATTTTCTTTGTCATCTTTGGTTTCAATTGTTAAATGAGAACTGAAAGATGTTAATATTCAAATCCAATAAATATGTATTGAAAAACTTATACAGTATATTATTTAAAATGTACAATTTTATATTTTCCAATTAAGATAAATATATTATAAATATAGTTTATACATTTATAAATACAAAATAGAATTTTTTTTTAATTTAAAGGAAACATTTTGAGAAATTGCTTAAACTACCACATACTTAGTAGTACTTTTCATGTTTATCTTAATTTTATTTATCTTCAGTTTAAAAGAGTTGAATAAATATTTATAATTCTAGAGTTAACTATTTTAGACTTAGTGTTTAGACGAGGGGTGGAATTTATTATTTTCATAAATAAATATATAAATAATTAATATTTAAAATCATATTTTTTAAAATAGTTTTAAAAAGAATTTTTGAATTTCAAAAAATTATTTTTTAAAAAAATAATCAAAAATTCGGGTTTGGAGACATATAATTCAAAAATTTTAAAAATATGTTTTTAGATTTTTTATTTGTTTAAATAGTTATATGTGTTAACATATCTATAAAGTAAAGATCAAAGGTTTTTTTTCTTTGGTGAAACTTCATACTTCAGGTATTTATGAAAATGTCTATTAAAATCAGGTAAACATGAATGATGATACTAAAAATTAAAAATTTAGCAAAATTAGAATTCCCTAAATATTTTATAAACAATTATTTTTAGATAATTTACTATGATTATAAAATATAACTATGTAGTTAACATAAATCCGCATGTAGCTGAGGAACATTATCTGCCATCTTTGCAAGGCTATCCTCCACAAAATGTGTAAGCTAAATACATTCATAACTCAACATTTTGAAAAGCTAATACATTTACCATATAATGCGCAGGTAAATATGTAATCTCCTGCACCATTTCCTACAAAAAGAAGAATATATTTGATGCATCCAAATTTATTTCTATTAGATGAATGTGTCTCAGATTCTTTTTGGCTAATATATTGGAATATACAATCAAAAATAGACCATAATATAATTTGTTTTAGTGACTCGGTTTATGCCTATCCGTGGACACTTTTATTATACAATAATTTAATTTGGTTTAGATAAACTACTAAACTATTTAAAATAAAATACAGAATTAATGAAATAAACATTTCAACATGAGGTTCATATCAACAAAATAAATCAAGTATATACTATTAATTATATCATATAATTTACATGTACTTATGCTATTATATTTTAATTGATTGGTTTATTCGGTTTACTCAGTTTGAACGGTTTAAATACCAAAGCATATCCATATATCCCAATTTCTAAAAAGGACATTTGTTCGGTATATTTGGTATCGCCAGATTTAATCCACTTTCTCTAGCTCGGTTTGGTTTAATTTAGTGGGTTGGTTTTACCGGATTAAAACACTCCTAAATAATTTCAGTAGCACGTACAATTAGAAAATCAAGTTTATTACCCAATCTACTCTTTTTGTTTTTAAACAATTGATGTTCACCAACTTTCCCATTGTTTTGAAAATACAAAGCTCTCATTACAAACAAAAACATTGAAACATACGATCGATAAATAAACTATCAACACATTTATCAACACACTTTCCGCGCGTAGCGCGGAGAGAGACTCTAGTAACACTAAAAGCACTTTCCACTTTCCAGACACATTATAGCTAATGTCCAATATATCCTCCTAACACAATTCGTCTCTCCTTACTTCTTATTCCAACCTAAATGAATTAAATTTTTCTTTTATTCTTTGAAATTTAGGGGAAATTGTTTTTTAAGCCAAAAAAATAACAACTATGTCCTATTAGTCTAAGTTATTTTCTTTACCATTTTTCTCTAGCATCCTTTAGTATTTTCTAGAATAAATCAAATTAATAGTTTTACAAATAAAAAAAATTCAAAAATAGTAAATACTGATGAAATACTTATATCAACTTATTGATATATTTTTTCAGTTCTAAAAATGTTTAAATCATAATTTCATATTTGTTCTAAAAAAGTAGAATTGACATTCTACATAGTAAAAAAGATAATCTACTTTTTTTCATTGAAGCTACTATGTTTAGAGTACGTGTTCTACGTAAATAATAGTAAACACATTCCGCGCATAACTTATTGTTCTAAAATCGGTAGAAATCAGAATCTACACATTATTATAAATCTAATACCTGTAGAGATCAGAATCTACATATTGGTATAAATCTAAAACAAGTTGCAATCGATTTCATACTTGTTTATTGTATTCTACATATGGTAGAATACATATTCTATGGATAAGAATAATCTCAAAAATATGGGAAGATAATAGTTACTAATTAAATTGATTTTTTATAGAAAAATAGAAAATCGTTAAAAAAATAGAAAAATCGATTTTTAAAAAAATAGAAAATCGTTATTTTAGAAAACCAATTTTAAATTTTTTAAAAAATCGTTTTTTCTGATTTTTAATATTTTTTTTTTAAAATAGCAAATCGTTTTTAAATTGATTTTATAAATCACCATTTTCTATTTTTCTTAAATCCCAAAAAATGATTTATTATTTTTTTAATTTAAAAATTGATTTTATAAATCAAGATTTTCTATTTTTTAATATAAAATCGTTTTAAAAAATAAATAGAAAATCCAAAATAGTATTAGAGATTTACTATTATTAAAAAACATAGTTCTTAATATTAGCTCATTAGAGATTATATATGTTTATATGTTTAATATTAAATTACTAAATTTATAAGTTTTTAATATAATAGTTCATAAAAACATATAAAAACATATAAAAATATTAAATTATTAAATTTATATGTTTATTAATATAATAGTTCATAAAAAACATATAAAAACATATAAAATTATTAAATTATAAAAACATATAAAAACATATAAAATTATTAAATATATATATTTTTAATATTAAATTATTAAATTTATATGTTTTTAATATAGTAGTTCATAAAAACATAGTTGTTAATATTAGCTCATTGGAGATTATATATGTTTAATATCAAATTATTAAATTTATATGGTTTTAAATTATTAAAAAACATCTAAATTATTAAATTTATATGTTTTTTTAATGTTAGCTCATTAATCGTTTTTAATATATCATTAGTTAAACAAATCATACTTACCAAAAATGATTTTAACAAATTATGTTTTAGGAAATTGTGTCATCAATGGTCGGTTTTCCTACATTTAATATTTTCAGTTATATCTAACTAGTATTGTAGCGTTTGGTAAGTTATAAGAAGATTATATTAAAAACATTCCAAACCATATTACATATTATAACTAACTTTAGAATAAATGTTGAAATATAATTTGTATAAAAATATATTTAATTCATATGTTTAATATATGATTGTAAAACTATAAATAACATATTCATAGTGTAATACATATATATATATATATATATATTAGGTAACGATCCGTGCCTTGCGCGGTGTCAGACCGTTCTTAAACTATTAATATTTTTTTAATAATGTACGCCTTGCACATAATGATATTTTATAAAATATTATAAAATAAATATGTGATTTTATAACTTTTTTAATAATAGCAACTATATGAAAAATATATTTTAATGATTGGATCAAACTAAAATGGTAAAAATATTTAATTTTATCAATATATATGGCATATAGTTTAATTTAAAAGATATTAAATTCTTCATACTCATCTTCATATATATTAATTGAGAAGACACTTTAATGATTTTGCTTATGTGTCACTCATAGGAGAACTATCTAATTAATCATTTTAATTTGATTGGTCGAAAATGTTTTATTTATGTTTTATTTAATTCAGTTCTAAAATAAACTAAATCAAGAATAATCTTATATCATTAGCCAAACAAATCATATTTACCAAAAATGGGTTTAACAAATCATATTTTAGGAAATTGTGTTATCAATGGTCGGTTTTCCTATATTTAATAATTTCAGTTATATTGAATCTATCTATTATATTAAAACAGAAGTACAGAAAAGTGCTTGCCTTTTTTTTTAACTGATTACTTAAAGTTTCTAACTTCGTTTTTTCACGCTTTGTTTAATTAATAACTCAATTTTAGATAAATTTAATCTTTCATGTCCAAAATATAATCAGAACTATTTATTTATTTTGATTTTTTCTACCACATTGTTTAAATCATTTTCCAAATTTTGAGTTCACACTCACTATCCAATCTTACATATTGTTTATATTGTTTCCGGAACTTACAGTTGACGCTCTTATCAATCCAAGTTCTAGGACTTGGAATTCACAAGCCATTCGGGCTATGGTGGACCCTTTGGATGCAAAGATTATTGAAAGTATACCTCTTAGTAGATTTCGCATGGAAGACAAGGACGGTTGGCATTTTACTAATAATGGAAAATATACGGTTAAATCAGGATATGAGGTGGAAAGGGTTTACCCGGATAAAGAAAAACAACCAGCTTTCTATGGTCCGACGGTGGATGCATTGAAGGCTTTTTGTTGGCAGGTTAAGTGTCCACCAAAGATGAAACACTTTTTATGGCAGCTTGTATCAGGGTGTGTTGCAGTTAAAAAGAGTTTAAAAACACGAGGAATGAAAGGGGAAATTAACTGTGATAGATGTGGGCATGTTGAGGAATCTCTGAATCATGTGTTCTTTGAGTGTCCTCCAGCGAGGCAAGTTTGGGCGCTATCAACAATTCCAACAAATCCAGACGTTTTTCCTACGGAATCATTGTTTACTAATATTGATCACTTATTCTGGAGAGTCTTACCCAAGATGAAGGATTGTCAGTTTGCATGGATACTATGGTATATTTGGAAAGCAAGGAACATTAAAGTTTTTAGTAATCTGGATATTGATGCTAGGGATACACTAAAACTGGCTGAAACGGAATCTACTATGTGGGCTGCGGCTCAAGATTTGATGATACGAAAATATATACCACCACAAGTACCTCAATCTGTCACTATCCCAGGGCGGTGGTGTTTCACAGATGGTTCGTGGAAGGATAAGGAAATTTTCTCGGGACAAGGTTGGTTTAGTACTCTGGAAGGCTATGAGGGATTAATGGGGGCGAGAAATGTTCGGGCTAGTATGTCACCCCTTTATTCGGAGGTGGAGGCACTGATTTGGGCAATGGAATGTATGAAAAATTTACGACAGTTTCAGGTTACGTTTGCAACGGATTGTTCTCAATTGGTGAAGATGGTTTCGGAACCAGAGGAGTGGCCAGCGTTCGCAAGTTATCTGGAGGATATCAAGAGTCTACAAAGTAGTTTCCATAGCTCACAGCTCATTCATGTACCAAGGACGGCAAATTCAAGGGCGGATCATCTAGCACGCAGTGCCAGACAACAATTGTCTTTTATTGTTCACATGGATGCAGAGCTACCAGTTTGGTGTGCAGAGTCTATATGAGTCTTAATGTTTGATGACAAAAAAAAAATATGGTCCTGCATAAATACTTTATTTCCTAAATAAGAACTAATATCCGTGCAGGTAGTCGGATCAAGTTCTAGTTAGCATTGTAGCGTTTGGTAAGTTATAAGAATATTATATTAAAAAATATTCCAAACAATATTACATATTATAACTAACCTTAGAATAAATGTGGCAGTACAATTTGTATAAAAATATATTTTATTCATATGTTTAATATATGATTATAAAACTATATAGTTATATATATATATAGGTAACGATCCGTGCCTTGCGCGGTGTCAGTCCGTTTTTAAAATATTAACATTCTTTAATAATGTACACCTTGCACATAGTGAGATTTTATATAAAAATATGTGATTTTAGATTGTTTTTAATAATAGCAAATATATGCAAAATATATTTTGATGATTGGATCAAACAAAAATGGTAAAAATGTTTAATTTTATCAATATATATGGCATATAGTTTAATTTAAAGAATATTCAAATCCTCGTCGTCATATATATTATTTGAGAAGTCATTTTAGTGATTTTGATTATGTGTCACTCATAGTAGAGCTCTCTAATTAATCATTTTAATTTCATTGGTCAAAGTTTTTTTCTTTTTGATTTATTTAATTCATTTATAAAAGAAACTAAATCAAGAATAATCTTATATCAATAGCTTAACAAATCATACTTAACAAAAATGGTTTTAACAAATCATATTTTAGGAAATTGTGTCATCAATGCTCGGTTTTCCTACATTTAATTTTTTCAGTTATATGTAATTAGTATTGTAGTGTTTGGTAATTTATAAGAAGATTATATTAAAAACATTCAAATATTACATATTATATCTGTATAAAAATATATTTTATTCATATGTTTAATATATGATTATAAATATGGTGTAATACGCATATATATATATATATGTATATATTAAGTAACGATCTGTGCCTTTCGCGGTGTCAGACCGTTCTTAAAATATTAACATTCTTTAATAATGCACGTCTTGCACATAATGAGATTTTATAAAATATTATAAAATAAATATGTGATTTTAGACTTTTTTTTACTAATAGCAACTATGTGAAAAATTTATTTTAATGATTGGATCAAACTAAAATTGTAAAAATGTTTAATTTTACCAATATATTGGCATATAGTTTCAATTAAAGGTTATTAAAATCCTCATCCTCATCTTCCTATATATTAATTGAGAAGACAGTTTAATGATTTTCCTTATATGTCCCTCATCGGAGAGCTATCTAATTAATCGTTTTCATTTGATTGGTCGAAAGTTTTTTATTTTTGATTTATTTAATTCAGTTCTAAAAGAAACTAAATCAAGAATAATCTTATATCATTAGCCAAACAAATCATATTTACCAAAAATGGGTTTAACAAATCATATTTTAGTAAATTGTGTTATCAATGGTCGGTTTTCCTATATTTAATAATTTCAGTTATATTGAATCTATCTATTATATTAAAACAGAAGTACAGAAAAGTGTTTGCCTTTTTTTTAACTGATTACTTAAAGTTTCTAACTTCGTTTTTTCACGCTTTGTTTAATTAATAACTCAATTTTAGATAAATTTAATCTTTCATGTCCAAAATATAATCAGAACTATTTATTTATTTTGATTTTTTCTACCACATTGTTTAAATCATTTTCCAAATTTTGAGTTCACACTCACTATCCAATCTTACATATTGTTTATATTTCATTTAATTAATATGGTCCTGCATAAATATTTTATTTCCTAAATAAGAACTAATATCCGTACAGGTAGTCGGATCAAGTTCTAGTTAGCATTGTAGCGTTTGGTAAGTTATAAGAATATTATATTAAAAAATATTCCAAACAATATTACATATTATAACTAACCTTAGAATAAATGTTTAAGTACAATTTGTATAAAAATATATTTTATTCATATGTTTAATATATGATTATAAAACTATATAGTTATATATATATATATAGGTAACGATCCGTGCCTTGCGCGGTGTCAGTCCGTTTTTAAAATATTAACATTCTTTAATAATGTACACCTTGCACATAGTGAGATTTTATATAAAAATATGTGATTTTAGATTTTTTTTAATAATAGCAAATATATGCAAAATATATTTTGATGATTGGATCAAACAAAAATGGTAAAAATGTTTAATTTTATCAATATATATGGCATATAGTTTAATTTAAAGAATATTCAAATCCTCGTCGTCATATATATTAATTGAGAAGTCATTTTAATGATTTTGATTATGTGTCACTCATATTAGAGCTCTCTAATTAATCATTTTAATTTCATTGGTCAAATTTTTTTCTTTTTGATTTATTTAATTCATTTATAAAAGAAACTAAATCAAGAATAATCTTATATCAATAGCTTAACAAATCATACTTAACAAAAAATGGTTTTAACAAATCATATTTTAGGAAATTGTGTCATCAATGCTCGGTTTTCCTACATTTAATTTTTTCAGTTATATGTAATTAGTATTGTAGTGTTTGGTAATTTATAAGAAGATTATATTAAAAAACATTCAAATATTACATATTATATCTGTATAAAAATATATTTTATTCATATGTTTAATATATGATTATAAATATGGTGTAATACGCATATATATATATATATATATATATATATATATATATATATATATATGTATATATTAAGTAACGATCTGTGCCTTTCGCGGTGTCAGACCGTTCTTAAAATATTAACATTCTTTAATAATGCACGTCTTGCACATAATGAGATTTTATAAAATATTATAAAATAAATATGTGATTTTAGAATTTTTTTTACTAATAGCAACTATGTGAAAAATTTATTTTAATGATTGGATCAAACTAAAATGGTAAAAATGTTTAATTTTACCAATATATTGGCATATAGTTTCAATTAAAGGTTATTAAAATCCTCATCCTCATCTTCCTATATATTAATTGAGAAGACACTTTAATGATTTTGCTTATATGTCCCTCATCGGAGAGCTATCTAATTAATCGTTTTCATTTGATTGGTCGAAAGTTCTTTATTTTTGATTTATTTAATTCAGTTCTAAAAGAAACTAAATCAAGAATAATCTTATATCATTAGCCAAACAAATCATATTTACCAAAAATGGGTTTAACAAATCATATTTTAGGAAATTGTGTTATCAATGGTCGGTTTTCCTATATTTAATAATTTCAGTTATATTGAATCTATCTATTATATTAAAACAGAAGTACAGAAAAGTGTTTGCCTTTTTTTTAACTGATTACTTAAAGTTTCTAACTTCGTTTTTTCACGCTTTGTTTAATTAATAACTCAATTTTAGATAAATTTAATCTTTCATGTCCAAAATATAATCAGAACTATTTATTTATTTTGATTTTTTCTGCCACATTGTTTAAATCATTTTCCAAATTTTGAGTTCACACTCACTATCCAATCTTACATATTGTTTATATTTCATTTAATTAATATGGTCCTGCATAAATATTTTATTTCCTAAATAAGAACTAATATCCGTGCAGGTAGTCGGATCAAGTTCTAGTTAGCATTGTAGCGTTTGGTAAGTTATAAGAATATTATATTAAAAAATATTCCAAACAATATTACATATTATAACTTACCTTAGAATAAATGTTGCAGTACAATTTGTATAAAAATATATTTTATTCATATGTTTAATATATGATTATAAAACTATATAGTTATATATATATATATAGGTAACGATCCGTGCCTTGCGCGGTGTCAGTCCGTTTTTAAAATATTAACATTCTTTAATAATGTACACCTTGCACATAGTGAGATTTTATATAAAAATATGTGATTTTAGATTTTTTTTAATAATAGCAAATATATGCAAAATATATTTTGATGATTGGATCAAACAAAAATGGTAAAAATGTTTAATTTTATCAATATATATGGCATATAGTTTAATTTAAAGAATATTCAAATCCTCGTCGTCATATATATTAATTGAGAAGTCATTTTAGTGATTTTGATTATGTGTCACTCATAGTAGAGCTCTCTAATTAATCATTTTAATTTCATTGGTCAAATTTTTTTCTTTTTGATTTATTTAATTCATTTATAAAAGAAACTAAATCAAGAATAATCTTATATCAATAGCTTAACAAATCATACTTAACAAAAATGGTTTTAACAAATCATATTTTAGGAAATTGTGTCATCAATGCTCGGTTTTCCTACATTTAATTTTTTCAGTTATATGTAATTAGTATTGTAGTGTTTGGTAATTTATAAGAAGATTATATTAAAAAACATTCAAATATTACATATTATATCTGTATAAAAATATATTTTATTCATATGTTTATATATATATATATATATATATATATATATATATATATATATATATATATATATATATATATATATATATATATATATATATATATATATTAAGTAACGATCTGTGCCTTTCGCGGTGTTAGACCGTTCTTAAAATATTAACATTCTTTAATAATGCACGTCTTGCACATAATGAGATTTTATAAAATATTATAAAATAAATATGTGATTTTAGAATTTTTTTTACTAATAGCAACTATGTGAAAATTTTATTTTAATGATTGGATCAAACTAAAATGGTAAAAATGTTTAATTTTACCAATATATTGGCATATAGTTTCAATTAAAGGTTATTAAAATCCTCATCCTCATCTTCCTATATATTAATTGAGAAGACACTTTAATGATTTTGCTTATATGTCCTTCATCGGAGAGCTATCTAATTAATCGTTTTCATTTGATTGGTCGAAAGTTTTTTATTTTTGATTTATTTAATTCAGTTCTAAAAGAAACTAAATCAAGAATAATCTTATATCATTAGCCAAACAAATCATATTTACCAAAAATGGGTTTAACAAATCATATTTTAGGAAATTGTGTTATCAATGGTCGGTTTTCCTATATTTAATAATTTCAGTTATATTGAATCTATTATATTAAAACAGAAGTACGGACAACTTCTTGCCTTTTTTTAACTGATTACATAAAGTTTCTAACTTCTTTTTTTCACACTTTGTTTAATTAATAACTCAATTTCAGATAAATTTAATAATTCATGTCCAAAATATAATCAAAACTATTTATTTATTTTGATTTTTTCTGCCACATAGTTTAAATCACTTTCCAAATTTAGAGGTCACGTTCATAATCCAATCTTACATATTGTTTCTATTCCATTTAATTAATATGGTCCTCCACAAATATTTGATTTCCTAAATAAGACCTAATATCAGCGCGAGTATGCGGGTCAAGCTCTAGTTAGCATTGTAGCGTTTGGTAAGTTATAAGAAGATTATATTAAAAATATTACATATTATAAACTTTAGAATAAATATTGAAATATAATTTGTATAAAAATATATTTTGTTCATATGTTTAATATAAGATTATAAAACTGTAAATAACTATATATATATTAGGTAAAGATCCATGCCTTGCGCTGTGTCAGACCGTTCTTAAAATATTAACATTCTTTAATAATGTACGCCTTGCACATAGTGATATTTTATAAAATATTATATAATAAACATGTTATTTTAGATTTTCTTTAATAATAGCAACTATATGCAAAATATATTTTAATGATTGGATCAAACAAAAATGGTAATTTTTTAATTCTATCAATATATATAGCATATATTTTAATTTAAAGAATATTAAAATCCTCATGCTCATATATATTAATTGAGAAGTCATTTTAGTGATTTTGATTATGTGTCACTCGTATGAGAACTCTCTAATTAATCATTTTAATTTTATTGGTCCAAAGTTTTTTTTATTTTTGATTTATTTAATTCAGTTCTAAAAGAAACTAAATCAAAAATAATCTTATATCAATAGACAAACAAATCACACTTAACAAAAATGGTGTTAACAAATCATATTTTAGGAAATTGTGCCATCAATGCTCGGTTTTCCTACATTTAATATTTCCAGTTATTTTAATTTTATTGGTCCAAAGTTTTTTTTTATTTTTGATTTATTTAATTCAGTTCTAAAAGAAACTAAATCAAAAATAATCTTATATCAATAGACAAACAAATCATACTTTACAAAAATGGTGTTAACAAATCATATTTTAGGAAATTGTGCCATCAATGCTCGGTTTTCCTACATTTAATATTTCCAGTTATATCTAATTAGTATTGTAGAGTTTGGTAAGTTATAAGAATATTATATTAAAAACATTCCAAACAATATTACATGTTACAACTAACTTTAGAATAAATTTTGAAATATAATTTGTATAAAAATATATTTTATTCCTATGTTTAATATATTATTATAAAACTATAAATAACATATTTATAGTGTAATATATATATATATATATATATATATATATATGTAAAGATATGTGCCTTGCGCGGTATCAGACCGTTCTTAATATATTAACATTCTTTAATAATGTACGCGTTGCACATAACGGTAGACTTCAGTCCAACACTTTCCGATCAGTTGACTCGATCTTCTCCTTGATTGATCACCAAATCCGAAACAAAATTCAGAGCTTTAGAAACTCAAGCCCTACTCTATATTCCAAGATGATGCAGCGATGGATTGATCTCTCTTTCACCAGGCCGTAGTATCTCATCAATCGATCATTAACCATCTTCTCTCTTAACTGATCTCCACGAGGAAGACGCTCTTTGTTTACCCTTTCAACTTCACCCCTAGTTTGGGCTACAGAAACTACAAGAAAGTTCTACTTTGAGATTCATGGGCTTGACCTAATGTAATTCTAATGTCAAATTACTGGGCCTTTTCTTTTTAACATTAGTTTATGAGTTTGTATCTTTTGTTTTTATATATTAATGAACGCCAATTTACAAAAAAAACATCTTTGTAAAGTTTAGATAAAATTGTTATTTCTTGCTTGCTGTTATTTCTCTTTCTGATGTCTCATTAGCTCAATTTTTTTCCTAGATCAATTTTGTTAGTCAAACAGTTATAATTTGTAGTCCTCGAAAATTTTAAATGAAACTACATATATTTTGAAACAAACATTAATCCTTAAAAATTTATTAATAGATTTTCTTATTTTACATATCTAAAATATAAAATTTTAATATTTTATATTATTTGTGTAATACATTTTAAAATAAATTCTAATATTATACGTATATATACACTATCTATGTGTGTGTGTTCGGTTACAAAAATTACAAGAGTGAATTACATTATTAGACACTTTTGTCTTTTCTTTTACTTCATAAGACACATGGTGCATGAATGGCACAAATTTATTTACCAATGCAGCTTTTGGCATGTTTTACTCTTCGTCTTTTAGCAAGGTAGTTGTGTTGTTGTTAGAGAATATAAATATGTCTAAATTCTGTTTGTTTTAAAATATTAGATTAACTATTTTTTGGAAAAAAATAGTTGGACCCTTTTATCTGTAGTCCTTGGAGCGGGTGCACTTCTCGCCCGACTACTTCAGCCGGCTCTGGACATGAATGTACATGGTTAATAGTTATTATCAGTTAGAAATGATATTTGCAGGGTCATTTTGTTGTTTTCATAACAAAAAAAACAAAAGATTTATTTTTGTAAGAAACAACATACGTTCAAAGGCCAAAACGACGTTTTTTTGATTGTGATATTGCCAATAGAAAAAATGTAACAAAATGCTTGGCACTTATATTTTCTAGTAATAAAGCTATTCAAAATAAAGTTTTTTTTGCTAACAATATATTATTGTCTCTTTAGAAACAATATATGTAATTGTATTATATAATGTTTTTGTTCTTCAATATAGCTCTATTTATATGAGGTCTCTCTTGCCTGGTAAAGCTTGAAAATCTTTGTTTTTTAAATTCTATTATTATTTTTACCTTCAGTACATCACTATATTTTCTAATAATCATTTATTCAAAGATTCATATTTTATGTATATTAGCATGATTTAAATCATTATTCCATATTTATTGGCACTAATTCATGGAACTGTTATTACAGTCAAAGGTAATTCGAGATTTACAACAAAGCAATTATACATATATTCCAACATACATTATAGAGAGATTTTTTTTGTCTAACCTACCATACTAACCAAATGCAAAACAATAGTCAGTCTTTGTTGATGTTGAAGTTTGGTTAAAACTGATTATATAACAACAAACTATGTTTGAATAAAGTCAGGGAAAAGATGTTTGTTTGTCACTAATTTATCGTTTTATTACTAAATTAAATTTTATTTTCTTCCAATTATTTATTTTTTGATATATGTTTTATTTCTAATCTTTTGTTATCAGAAATCTTATTCATATAAAAGTTCTAAGAATGTTTTACAACTCAAAATATTAAGTTTTTCTATGATACGACCAATTTTATCAATTATATGAAGGAAAAAAACTATGTACAATAGATTTATTTTATTCCACAAATTTAGTTAAATTTGATACTCTTAATCAGATTTCTCAAATAATCAATATATATATATATATATATATATATGGTGAGATATTTATTTTAATTTAGAAAATAATAATGATTTAATTTCAATTTTTTAATTTAATTACAAATTTGTTTTAATTTACATAGATCTACTAGTTTTACGCAAATTTATTTCTTTTATAAAATAATAAAATTTAATTAATTATGGTAGATTTTGTAGTTTTCAACAAGTTTGTTTTATTTTCCAGCTTGATTGACAAACTTTAACTACATCTTGACTGCTCGTTCATTTCATAGATCTCTTTTTTTATTGGTTGTTCTATTCCGGTCTGGTTATCCAGACCACCTCAAGTTTGAGTAATATAATTGTTGTTTGTTGCAAAAAAAAACTCCATCTTGACTGATTTTTTTCCTTTTGCATATGTGTTACTTTTTTGTTACATACTATTGGTTAAATCTGTCCTACAGACAAGTGAGTATGTGAATAGACAAAACAATATAAATATAACATAAATTTTGATGAAATTTTATTAAATATTTACAATTTCTTTGTTTTTCAACTAAATATATAATTAAATTTCAGTCATTTATGTTACAACTTTTACTATTTATTTTATTAAACATTTTTGAAATTAATTATATATTTATTTACCACCAAAATATTTATGAATTTAATAATTGTTAATCAATATTTATCCTACTTTGACTTTCATAGTAAATAAAGTTTTTCTGAAAAAGTAAACATAGTTATTTTTTTTTGAAAATGGTAGTCGGTTGTGTTCAACACAAAAAAAAAACTCGAGGAATATATATTATAATTTTTTTAAAACAGTTTCATATAATGATGAAACATATTAAATAATATAATTTAATTTAAAGATAATTTAAGGTTGTTTTTTCTTATATCTTATTGAATTTATTTTGTGATATAAATTTACGTAGGTCGATATATTATATATAAGTTTATCGTTAATATAACATGAAAATGTTTATAAGATATTGCTCATATTTTTATTGATCCAATAAGTTTACGAAGAACTACTAAAAGTTACAATAAGAGATTCATCTTTTAAAGTAAAAAAATGCATTAAGCATGGAAATTTCAAATCATTAGGGGATTGACTTTTATTTTAGCAACAGGTGATTGACTTATGCAACAACATTGAGTATTATGTGTAGAAATAATAAAGCAAGCCCCATTAAAGAATCCTCGGCCTTTACAATCCTTCCGGCACTCATACGGTCCATATATTCCGTGTGCAGTTGGCCCACATTGGATGTCAAGACATTTTTTTGGTTCTACACAAATACAATCAAACATAAATATTACTATTAATTTATTTTTTGGTGTAAAGTATTATGATATTATATAATGTATATAAATATATCAAAATTAAAAAAAAAATATTATAAATATATTATAGACATGAACGTACGTGGTTTAATTATTATCAATTAGAAATGATATTTGAAGGGTCATTTTGTTGTTTACATAACAAAAAAAGGATTTAGTTTTGTAAAAAAAACAGCGTACGTTCAAAGGCCAAAACGTCGTTCTTTGACAGTGATATTGCCAACACTACTACAAGAAAAAATGTAACAAAATGCTTTCTGGCACTCATATTTTCTAGTAATAAAGCTATTGAAAATATAGTTTTTTTGCTAACAATATATTATTGTCTCTTTAAAAACAATATATATAATTGTCTTATATAATGTTCTTGTTCTTCAATAAAGCTCTATTTATATGAGGTTTCTTGCCTGGTAAAGTTTGAAAATCTTTTTATTTTAATTCTATTATTATTTTTACCTTCAATATCATCTATATCTGCTAATAATCATTTATTCAAAGATATTCATATTTTATTGTATATTAGCATGATTTAAATCTTTATTCCATATCTATTGGCACTAATATATGGAACTGTTATTACAATCAAAGGTAATTCGAGATTTACAACAAAGCAATTATACATATATTCCACCATACCAATTATAGATAGATTTTTTTGTCTAACCTACCATACTAACCAAATGCAAAACAATAGTCAGTCTTTGTTATGAAGTTTGGCTAAAACTGATTATATAATAACAAACTATATTTGAATAAAGTCAGGGAAAATTTTGTTTGTCATTAATTTATCGTTTTATTACTAAATTATTATTTTTATTCAATTATTGATTTTTTGATGTATGTTCTATTCCTAATATTTTGTTATCAGAAATCTTATTCATATAAAATTTCTAAGAATGTTTTACAACTCAAAATATTAAGTTGTCCTACGATAAGATCTATTTTATCAATTACATGAAGGAAAAAACTCTTATAATAGATTTACTTTATTCCACAAATTTAGTTAAATTTGATACTCTTAATCAGATTTCTCAAATAATCAATATCTATGTATATATATGTATATATATATATATATTTATATTTGGTGACATATTTATTTTATTTTAGAAAATAATATTGATTTGATTTCAAATTATTTTATTTTATTACAAATTTATTTTATTTTGATAGACCTACTAGTTTTACACAAATTTATTTCTTTTATATAACAATAATATTTAATTATGGTAGATTTTTATAGTTTTCCCCAAGTTTGTTTCATTTTCCACCTTGATTGACAAATTTTAACTACATCTTACTGATTTGTTTCCTTTTGACCGTATGTGTGTTTTTTGTTTGTTATAAACTATGTTTAAACCCGTTCTACGGACGAGTATGTGAATAAAAAAACAATATAAACATAACTTAAGTTTTGATGAAATTTTAATAATATTTACAGTTTCTTAGTTTTCTTCAACTAGATATATAATTAAATTTCAGTTTTTTATGTTACAACTTTTACTATTTATTTTATTAACATTTTTTGAAATTATATATTTATTTAATAGACCTACTAGTTTTACACAATTTATTTCTTTTATAAAACAATAATATTTAATTATGGTAGATTTTATAGTTTTCCACAAGTTTGTTTCATTTTCCACCTTGATTGACAAATTTAACTACATCTTACTGATTTGTTTCCTTTTGACCGTATATGTGTTTTTTTGGTTATAAACTATGTTTAAACCCGTTCTACGGACGAGTATGTGAATAAAAAAAACAATATAAACATAACTTAAGTTTTGATGAAATTTTAATAATATTTACAGTTTCTTAGTTTTCTTCAACTAGATATATAATTAAATTTCAGTTTTTATGTTACAACTTTTACTATTTATTTTATTAACATTTTTTGAAATTATATATTTATTTCCACCAAAATATGTATCAAAATTTAATAGTTTTTGGAGCTGGATTCATCGCGTAGTTCAAGAGACAGTTGAGTCAGTCGATTGGTTCTGTTAAAGTTCGGAACTCACGGTTCTGTTAAAGATCGGAACTCAGACACGAGAAGGCGAAGCTTGTGGTCAGTCAGGGTTGTTCTTTTTGTTGCCAGGGGGCTTTAACGGAAGCAGTGGCGAAAGAAACAGGGAACTCGTGGTTTGGTTTCCATTTAGAACCGAAGTTAAGATTGATGTTAGAATCTTTCATGCATCTTATCTTTTTAGGTGGCTGGGAAAAAATCTGAATCCGAAAAACCAAACCGAATTCAATCCGAAAAAGCATTACTGAATTCGAACCGAAATTAATTATATTTTTCCATTCAAAATTAGAAAACCGAAGCGGACCTAAACCGAAGTATTTCAGCTATCTGAATGTATCCGAAATAGATTTATACACCTAAATATATCAGAAATGTCTGAATGAGACTGAAATCTTTGACTTCGAAAACTCGAAACCCGAATAAATCCGAACCGGTCCCGAATGGGTACACGAAAGCCTACCCCTAATTTAGGGAGTTTGGGAGAAAATTTAGAGGTAGAGGAAGCTTTTAAAGTTGTTATTGAGGTAGAAATGAGAAGAGGAGAAGCAAAGACTTTCAAAGGCGATAAAGTGTTCATGTTCCATGACAAGAGGGATCGAGAAAAACGGAAGGCAAGAGGTAGAAGAAGATGAAGGGGAGAGAGATACTAAAGGATCATCAGAGGAAAGTTCCTTGAACTATGCGGCGTAGACATGATACAAATATTAGAATTAAGGCTTTTCTCAAGTATGACCTAACACAAAACTAACCTTTAATTTTTTTTTGAAACTTTCATTTGCCTCTTTATCCAGAAGTTCTGATTATTCACAAAAAATTCACTATTTTTTTTAAATTGAGTGTTTTACTCTATCATCCTCATATTTCTCAAGTATTTATAATATTACCATTGTCATCAATACACCAACCACCGTGAACAAACAATTTGAAGCTCTTAATACACCTAGAAGTCGATTTTGAAACCTCATATCTCTTTTTTTTTTTGCTCAACAAACTTCATCTCTTTCACTTTCTCTCTATATTCATCCAAACAAATCAAGATTTTGATTCTAAACTTTGTAAGATTAAATTCATGATTCTTTGTCATTAACAAGTGGGTTTGTTTCGTGGTCAAGTTCTGTGTGTTAGGAGAAGCTAATCAAGTTATCTCACTGGTTGAAAGTACAAAATTGATTTTTTCCAGATCTGTTCGTCATAAGACTTTGGTGTAAGTCTTCTCGACTTAGAAAACTTACATGAAAGTCTTCTGGTCAATGAAGACCTTTTTTTTTTGTTCAAACTGAAATTCATTTCATAAAAGGCCTAAGCCAAGTTCAAAACCCATAAAACCTGTTTGGCAACTGAGTTAGCTCTGTCATTAGCTGCTCTAGGTATAAAATTAAACAAGATTGACTTAAATGAGGCAGATAGAATGTAGATATCACTAATGACGCCATAAATCTCCAACTTCCTTTCACGCCTTATCAGAGTCTTGATAAGGGTTTGAGAGTCAGAGAAGAGGGATATGGAATCAATTTCGTGATCCCGAACAAAGGTCATGGCTGCTAGCACCGCCAAATTTTCTGCCATAAGTGGCGACCCAACGGATGTCGAAGTCGCTGCATGTTGTGTTGATGAATCCTGATCATCAACGATCCAACCAAGTCCTGCGCATCCCGTCGATGGATTCCAAGCTGCATCTGTGTAGATCGCGCAGTGGTTCCCGAGATTAGGGTTTGGTTCAAATCTGATCAAAGGTTTCAAAAGCCGAGGAATTGTAGGTAACTGCGCCATCATCCAGTCTCTAGCGTCTGTAATCGCCTTGAATACGGTTTCTTCAGGAGTAAATTTGCGCTCTCGAAGATGAATTGATTCCTCGCAAGCCACAGTATCCAGACTATCCAGGCTGACAGGGTCCCTGGCCCTAATCCCGTGGGAGGAAGATAATGCGCTCTTCTGACGATTTCCCATCCTTCTATCATCGATGTAAAGCTAGAGGTGTTTATTTCCTGAGAGAAAGGGGCAAGCCGCCAGACTGTGACTGCAAAGGGACACCTGAATAGTAGGTGCGTCACTGATTCTTCTACATTACATCTTGCACATAAAGTAGAGACTGGGATGTTTCTGATAGCAAATTGTTCTCCTACTGGTAGCGCTCCATGTAGGGACTTCCATATTAAAACCTTGATTTTGTTGGCTGTTTTAATGTTCCAGATGTTGGAGAGCCAGTCTGGAGTTTCAGTCTGTTCTGGTGGCAGCGCCAAAGCTTTCTCCTCCATAATCGTAAGGTAGCCTGATATCGTTGAGTACTCCCTAGGATACTTTAGCCAAACTAGCTCATCAGGGGCTCTTAACTTGCTGGGCCTTATTTGCAGGATCTGCTCTTTGTGGAAAGGAATAATGGCTTCTATCTTTGTTACATCCCAATCAGCTGACCCTGGGAGGAGTAAGTCTGCCACTCTTAGCGATGCTAGCTCTTCCGGTACTGGTCCATATGGCCTGATTTGCTCAGAGCAAGAGAGCCAAGGATCATCCCAAATCTTTATATCTTTTCCCGTTCCAACTACCCACCCTAGCTGTTTAACCAGGTCAATGAAGACCAGATCTGATTTTTTTTCCAGATCTGTTTTACATATTTGTTCATCTTCAAATTGTATTAAGAGAAACCATCAATGAAAAAAAACAGTTATTGTTTATTTTGCTCCCTTATCTTTAGTTATTGCGATATCACATTATTTAAAAGAAACTTATATCCGAATCAAAATTTCAATTTATTTTGCATTCATGAAAGTAAAACAGGTACCAAAAATAAAACTTATCAAGAAAGTGAAAATTCGTAATGCTTTTGATTACTAAACTTTAAATTTGCAGAATACAGAAACACAAACTTTTAATTTATGTTTCAGAAAGCTTTACAACAATCTATAGAAAACACCAAAACATTCATATAGTGAAATCATAATACAAAGGAAGCAGCGAAATGGAGTAATCATGCCGACCCTTAGAAGATTCCATGTAACTTCCTCCATTAACATAACCAAACAAAAGATCATGCTGATGGGGTGGGGCTCTGTCTCTTCCTCGGTGCGCCATGTCAGCATCAACAACAAGAGCCATGGTCCGTTTTTGCATACTCATCAAGACGTTGTGCCACGTGTTGACTCTCGACTGGACCTTCCCGTGAACACCAACGTTCATCTCCGCCAAGTCCTCGCCTCTCACGTTCATCACTTCCTCTGGTTTAGCACCGTCGAGGATCCAAATAAGACAGGAACAGAACCCTTTGGAGATCTCTGAATCGCTGTCTGCTCTAAACCTCATCCTACCTAGCTCGTCCATCTTGACGTCCAACCATACCTGAGTCGTGCATCCCGGGACTCTGTTCTCTGGAACACGAGCCGAGTCGTCGAGTGGAGCTAGATCCATCGCGTAGTTCAAGAGACGTTTGACTCGGTCGATCGGTTCTGTTAACGATCGGAACTCAGACACGAGAAGGCGAAGCTTGTCGTCGGCCGAGGTTGTTCTTGTTGTTGTTGTTGCCAGGGGGGCTTCAACGGAAGCAGTCGCGAAAGAAACAGGGAACTCGTGGTTTGCTTTCGGTTTAGAACCGAAGTTAAGATTGATGTTAGAATCTTGCATGCATCTTGTCCTTTTAGGGAGTTTAGGAGAAAATTTAGGGGTAGAGAAAGATTTTAAAGTTGTTCTTGAGGTAGAAATTAGAGGAGGAGAAGCAAAGACTTTCAACGGCGATGAAGTGTTCATGTTCCGTGACAAAAGGGATCAAGAAAAATGGAAGGCAAGAGGTAGGAGAAGATGAGGGGGGGAGAGATACTTAAGGATGATCAGAGGAGAGCACCTTGAACTACGCGACGAAGACAGGATAAAAAGATTAGAAAGTATGGAGTTTTTTTTCCTCTAGAACGCGCCAAAACTAGTGCTCTGTTATTGTTATTATTTGTTTCTAAATGTGTAATAAATGGAGTAATAGTGAACCAATTTAATAATACACTATTTTAAAGCTTCAATTCTATTTTGACGACAAAAATAATAACGTTTTTTTTTTGTCAATAATTGGCATATTTCTTCTAGAAACTTAGACTATGATTAACACCGATCTTTTAAACAAAGTTTTTAGATTCGGGTAAGACATGCTTTTTAGTTTTTTAGATTTTAACTTTAAAAAAACCATCTTTTAAATAGAAGATATAAAAACCGTCTCATAACCAAAACGTGTAAAAATGTCAAATCATTAATTAAAAACCCCAAATAAAAAATCATGATTAATCATGCTCTTATTTCAAAAACTCTTCGCATAGAGAAGACAACGTTTACTATTTCCATCGACAGAAAATGATTCATTATTTTAAGAATTTGAACCTTTTTTAATATTTTGTTTTTATTACCTAACTGGATTAAAATTCGCGAATCACGCGAAATAAACTTGTATGTATAAATTATTTTACATATTATCATTTTATGTTCTTTTACATATTATAAATATTAAATATATATTAACAAGAAATCATTAACAGTTATGTATATAAATAAATTAGCACTAGCGTATAAATCAAAACAATAACTCATGTTTATTTACAATCACTTTGTCAATGTAATTCCAAACAATCAATTTTGTATATTGATATATAATCAAATTGAAATGATATTAACATAGACATATAATATAATTTTAATTTGGCTATCTATTAAAAGAGGTTTCATATTCATATGGTTTTATGATCATTTGTATATTTTTATAAAAAAATAAAATCATTGTTAAAATAATTTTCAATGTTGGATGTTTAATATTTATAGTAATTTTAATCAATTTTAAAAATTAAATGCAAAGTTTGAAATTAAAATATTTATGTATTTTAGATAGTATATAGTTTAATTTAAACGTTATTAAAAAGATATATATATATATATATATATATATATATATATATATGTATAATCGGAATATCTATTAAAATAGACTTTTATTCATATGATTATAATCGTATGTATTTTGTTATAACAAAATATTTAAATTATTAATCAAAGTATTATATGTGGAATTTTTAAAGGTTTTAATAATTTATCGTTCTTTTTTAAATTCAAATTATAAAATATACAAAATATAATTTTTATTATATAGTTAATGTTATTGTTTCGTTTATTTTCACAATATACAATTAAAAAGAATAGAAGCCACACAAACTTTCATCAAATCTTTCTTATTTAAAATCGTTTATTGTAATATATATTTTAACCACAGTAGATTAATTTTTAGATTTTATTTAAGTAAAAACTAACATTAATAATAACTTATGGTTAATTTAATAAAAAATATATTAAATGTCTACATGGACCAATCTATTTTGTAAGGATTCTAAGAATCATTCTAATGAAGTAATGATAACACCCCTGTTCGAAAATGCGGCCGGAGCGGCCGAGTACTCCCCGGAAAACCGCTTGGCCGAGCTTCACCGCCGCGATTTTGGTATAATCGCTTGAAAACTCGGCTCAGAAAAAAAAAGTTTGGGTTATGAAGATTTTGTACTCGAAATCAGTATAATTATTGTGTATAAGATGTAAGAACAAGAGAAACTGAGTTTAATTGAACCAAATAGCTTAAAATGGTGATTTAGGTTGAAAAAAATAAAAACGGCTGCAAAATTAGGGTTCGGACTCGAGGAAGAAGATGATAAGAAAACTACGATTTTACCCCTACATTAATAAAAAAACAAAAAAAAACAGCATACTTGGGCTTTGAACCTGGGTTTGGGCGTTTGGGAAGGTCTAACTGACCACTGGACCGCAAGACATTTATTGTCTAAAGTGATATAAACATTTATTAAGTGTATATGTTGTGTAAAATAATTAAAAATTTAAATAATTTATGAAAATTACGCCCCGCCTACTCCCCGATTTTATCCCGCTTTTCTAATAACTCGCTAGGCCCCAGTGTGCCGCACGCGTAACGCCTAGCGAGTTTTCGAACAGTGGATAACACACATCATAATTCAAATGTTATAATGTTTCTCAAATAATATATAAAAGATATAGTTCAAAATATTAGTTTTTCCACTTTTTTATCAAACATTTTCATAAAATGAAAAGTCAAGAAAAAACTAAACACAAACAGAAAAATATTCATTTAGGTTTAATAATTCAAAATTTAATTAAAGAGGAGCATAGATTAAGATTTTGTCGACAGTACCTAGGAAGAAGATGAATACACTACAGTAATTTCACAGTTATTAATGACAGAAAACAAAAATCATTCTCTTTAGCTCTTGAACATGAAACCTGAACAACCTATACACTAACCCATAGACTACAATGAACTTTAAAAACATAAAAATAATCCCTGTGTTATGTACCAGATTGTGATCGACATAACCGGACCGACCAGGACCGTACCGACCGCAGGAGATAATGCTTATCGACTGTTGTACTTATCCACTTAGGATAAACACGACCTGATGTATATATATATATGTAAGACCCCTGGTCGAGATTAATAATAGAAACAAGTTTCCCCACTTAGTTTTACAACACGTTATCAGCACGATACGTTCTCTAAAACCCGAGCTACCCAAAACCACCAAAAACCCTAAAAACGGCGCATCTTAAAATCGCTCTATCTCTCCAACCGTAAGGATCCAGACGACGAGCCACATATCAAATCGAAGCTCTCGACGAAACCAAACCAACGCCGTGAACCTCGTGTCAATCTGATCTCAGACGCTCCCTCACGCTCTGTTTCAATACGCGCCGCCAGTAACCCTAAAAACCCTAATTTCGGCACAACTTCAAATCGATCGATCTCTTCAACCATGAGGAACCAGACGACGAGTAATATATCAAATTAAAGCTCTTGACGAGACGAATCTAACGCCGTCGGCCTCGCCTCTATCTGACTCCGGACGCGTCCTCACGCTCTATTCTAAGACGCGCCGTCAAGTGACCTAAAACCCTGAAATTCTAAAACTCATTCGACGACTTCAAACCGTTCGTTCTCTCAAACCGTAAGAAACCAGACGACGTGTAATATATCAAATTGAAGCTCTTGACGTGAAGAATCCATCGCCGCAAACCTCGTATCAATCCGATCTCAAACGCGCCCTCAAGGTCCGTTCCAACCCGCGCCCTCAAGCTCCGTTCCAACCCGCGCCGTCAACTACCCTAAAACCCTAATCAAAAGCCTAAACCGCAGCCTCTCTTTATACTTTGTTATTTTCTGCGATTTACTTCATCTATCTATACTAATTTGTTTTGATTCATTTTTGATTAAGGTTTCTAAAGATACAAGAGGTTTTTGCTCAACCTAAGACACGCGACCAGCTCCTGATCCGTTCCGGTCATGCAGTTCGCGATCCGACTTGTTCCAGCTCTCGGTGGTCCAAATCTACACTTCAAAGTTCTAAAGGTAAACTTTGAAACCTAAAAGAACTCATAATCGAACATGGTTGATTGATAAAGGAATGACCATTAAAATTTTGCAAAACCCCAAATCAAACCCTAGCAAAGATTAATAGGTCCAAACCCTTCCATGAGTAAATCGAAACTCTTAAACCAAAAGTTCGATATGAGATTGTTTTACAATTAAAATCAAAACCACAATGGTTTCTGAATCTCAAAACCTCTTTGATCTTAATGATCAAATCGATAAAACCTAGAAATCGATCAATCCCCTTTAAAATCTAAATCTGATCGATTTCATCAACTTGAAATTCGATTGTCTACTTGATTGTTTGATAGAAAATTTCGAAAATATAAAATTTCCATTTATAGAAAGTTTCGAAAATAGAAAGTTTCCATTTATAGAAAGTTTCGAAAATATAAAGTTTCCATTTTTAGAAAGTTTCCATTTTTAGAAAGTTTCCTTTTATAGAAATTTCTTTTTATAGAATTTTATGGGAAACTTCTCTGATTCATTGATCATCTAGAAATGTTTTCTAAGATTGCATCATAACTTCGATTATTTTGCTTGCATCAATACTTAAAAAAAAAACAAAAAAAAAAAAAATTATTTTTTTGGTGCGTGTGATAAGAAGTATTGATATGAATAATAAAATTTTCTAAAAAGATTACTTAACATAAATTAAGACCTGTTTTGGATAATGTGATTTCAGATGTCGAATTTCGAAACTTCAGATTATACTACCCTAAAATCTTTATGGAGATAATTGATTGAAAATGGCAAATGAACACTTCAGTAGTCTTGATGTCAAGAGGACTCAGACAGTGTATTAATCAAGGTAATTATGTAACTGAAAGTGAAAAAAAATAAAGCCATAACAATTATGTGCTATCATCTCACTAAGGATCTGAGAGAGAGCAGTATGAAAATACTAGGGATCCTTATGACCTCTGGTCAAAACAAAACTTCAGATTCTCAATGGTATTATGGCAAAAGGCCATAGATGAATGAAAGATTCTCAGGTTCTAGGATTTTGAATCCGTGGACAAATATCATTCTGCTCAAATGAGAATCACCTATAGTTTTTAAACTATGTGCTGAAGTGGTAACAGAAGAGGACTTATTTTATATGAACTATTCCACATTTCATTCAAAGGATATGTTGTTATCACATAAGTCTAAAAGGTTTCACGACCTATAAAGACTTATTATCATGCCTATTGGCAGCCGAGCAAAGAAAGCAGAAAATTCGAGATACCATCAACTGATTGATAAAATTCAGTAAACATACATTGAGAAACAAGACAATGATATGAAACCTCCTGAAAACATTGAGGATGAAAATGATATATAAGAAAAACCTGAGGAAGCCGTATGGAAAATATAAATTGTGAGGTTGGCTTACACATTGATTAAAGAATCAAAGATTCAGACATTCTGATTTCATGTTTTATGTTTTGATTTGATTTGCTTGTCATTTATAAAATATATAGCAATAATAAAAGTTGATTCTGGTCTTATATTATCTTGCTTGATTGGCTTGATAATTCCTTGATTGATAAATGACAAATGAAAATTTAGAAAATGAGTATAGTAATTAAAAATCATCCGACCAAAGGCATTGCCTAAAAGGGACATGAATTATTCACCCAAATAAAAGTCCCATTTGAGTTATAAAATTTTGAAAAGTGAATGGTTTCCACATTGAACCAATGGGCAAAGGAAATATAAGTTCCTTAAGATTATAAAGAAAGTAAAAATTGCCCAAGGCATAAAAATGGTCGAGACTGTACTCCCAACTGATCTAAACTATGCTAAAATATCAGTATGATAAAGGCAAAAGGCCTAGGTAACCAGATAGGTTGACCACGAAATTTTATACACTTTATGGCATGACTGGACTAGCCATCCAGGTCTTTAAAATTGATGCAAAGATTGATATCGAGAAAAGGCACAAAAGAGTTATCCCATAGAATCTCACGTTGTGTAACATGTACACAAGGGAAACTCAATAGGCTATAATGTTCCAAGTATCTAAAAGATTTATAAGCATGTTCATGAGGGGGAGAAATGACACTCCCGTGGTACATGAACAACACTAAAAATCCGAGTGATATGGTCTATGACCATGATAGAACTTGGCCGAATTCTTTGTGATACAAAGATCACTAGCTAATGCTTGGGAACACATGGATTTACATGTAATAAAAATATGCATCAGGCCATATAAAGTGAGCATAGATATTCCCATCTAAAGATGATAAAGGGTCATGATCCAGACATAGACCATCCTAAGAGATTATGTTTAGACCACCACAATAATATGTGCCGTCTAGGATGGAACCTCATAAGAAGATGAGATAAGATTGGGAATATATGTTGGATATGAGAAAGCTTTCTCCCACGATTTTATAAGAAACCTTGAGCCAAATATGGGTGATCAGATTAAGGCAAGGTTCACGGATTGTATGATTAAATCCGACTATCCAACATCAGGGGGAGAAAGAAATAAGCTGGTACAAGTATAAAGAAATGGAATGATATTAATCATCCTTGTCTTGGCAAGATCCTCGGACCAGAGAATATGATTTAAGACGTCCAAAGAAAGATCATACAAAGCTAGCTAAAAGAATGCCAGACAGATTAGACCCGAAAAGAAAAGAAAAAGAATGACTAAGTCATACCAGCTTAAGCACCACGAAATTAATGTCCTAGAAGAGACATAATCAAGTTGCTATAGAGTCTAAAGATAGACCAATATGTTCCATAAGATAAGGAACCTCAGAAATGAAAAGAAAGGTGCATAGAAATGACATATCTGAGGTCATAAGAGAAACCAGACCAGACATTGAGATAAGGCTGCGCAGCTAAACATCTAAGATACCAGACCATGTAGTTTGGGACGCCAAACTGCAAGGTAAATGAAGGTTCTTAGTAAGAATGAAATCTCTAATCGATTAGTTCATGTCTGGAACACAATGGAACACTATAAAAGAAGTGTCGACACATAAAAGATAAAGATGCATAAGGAAATAGCACTTGAGTTTAAAAGATATAAGCGAGGATCAGAACCCACGAGAATACAAGAATGCATTCATAGACTAAAGAAAACCGTGGGGGTTCAAAGAAAGATTCAAAGAATCTATAAAAGAGATGGGTGTATTGGCCATATATAGAAACATCATCTGATAAGATAAAACCAGTGAAAATAGGTTTTGTGTGGGAAAGGAAAAGAAATCGTGAGACATGGACTAAGGTGTTCATATTCCTATTTAAAGTATCAAGGAATGGCTTGATTACACAAGGATGCTCACAGAGACCAAAGGAACAGATTATAAGGAGATATACTCCTATGTGGTGGATGCTACTACAAATTCGAAAAGGTCTGGATATAAGTAGAAAGAAATGTAGTAAGTAGCATATTGATCACTGGATAAAGAAATGATAAAAGTATCAAAAAGATGAGAAGAAATTCTCATAGAATAGTTTTGTTCCTAAGCTATTCATGGACTGAAACAAGGCAGCTGCGAATGATAGACTAAGAAAATAATTAGTACAACCAGTCCATATATCCCTATAGAGGATATTATAATTCCTTGTGTTATGTTTATAACAAACCAACCTAAAGAGAGGTTCAATGATTTCAATGATACAAGTTATCAATTGATTAAACAGGCTATGTCTTACATATGGTAAAACTGCAGAAATTATCATAGCCGTGTGAGTGTGTGAATGATTAAGTCAGCACGCCTAAAGTGAGAACCATAATCTAAGATAGTGACCAGAAGCATACCTGGTCGTGGCTTAATAAGTATAGTATTGCTAAAGGCAAGAAAAGATCGATAGCTATGTATAAAAGACATGAGTGCATTTGACTGCGAATTCATAGTTTGATGAGTTCCATTGCAGCAAATAATTATTTATGGTTTTACCTTAGACACTCATGGTAATGGACGTGTATAGACAAGGTCTATAACATAACATTGATCGACAAAAGGAAATAAAGAAAGACTGGCTACAATGGATAAAACAATTGGCACATACGAAGAGAAATAAATCCAAATGGGCAAAAGATATAAAGAGAAGTGGTTCGTATGTGTTTGGGTCAGAAGACTCAATATATATTGAATGTCCACGTTTTGATAAAGCCATATAACCAAAGTATATCCGTTGGACATTAAAAGGACCTGCAAGTAAAGCTTTATTGCAGACTATAAAGTCCATCCGAGCATCGTTCGAAGCGCCATCAGTCCGACCAAGACATGGAGTGATCAGCATCAAAGATGTACATCCTGACCACATCTTTATGGAGTTCCAAAGACATCAAGACGTCCAACATTCACTAGTTCATTCAAGGAGAATCCAGTTGATCATCTTCACCAAGTCACATGCAGCTTCAACGTTCAGGAAGACTCGGATACCAGATGGAATGTGTCTACTACAGTGATGCATTCATCAGGGGGAGTTCATGTGTTGTACTCTTTTTCCTGTCCATGGTTTCCCATTTTGCCACATTGGTTTTGAGGTTTTCCAGGAGAGGTTTTAATGAGGCAACATTAAGCATGCAACGAACCAGTACCGGATGTGTCGATCAAGGGGGAGTGTTATGTACCAGATTGTGATCGACATAACCGGACCGACCAGGACCGTACCGACCGCAGGAGATAATGCTTATCGACTGTTGTACTTATCCACTTAGGATAAACACGACCTGATGTATATATATATGTAAGACCCCTGGTCGAGATTAATAATAGAAACAAGTTTCCCCACTTAGTTTTACAACACCCTGCGTATACTTTTTTCATAACTCGCTAGGATCAGATCGAGTATACGCGTTACGCCTTGCATATTACTGAATAGGGATTTACCAACCACTCCATAAAACTTAACTAGAATACTCACTCTAATTACTTGAATTCTAAGTGTGCATAAACAAATAATAGGTGCTGATATAGTGGACTGATTTAAAAGAGTGCCAAAGTGAGTTTAGTCAATGATTCAAACACGACCTAGTCAACTGAAGAACCATTTTCAAAGATAGTTGGCCTCAAAATTGGTTAACGAAATATATTGCAACTTTATTGATCGTTGATCGAATAGAGAAGATACGATGAACCAAGTTTGAGGCCACCTCTAGAGTGACCAATCTAATTGGCACGTGCATCGCTTTCTCTTTCGACCTACCTCCTCCAGTTTTCACGATGACAAACTCTTTTTAGTTTCTATTAAAGTTAAATTAAATATGATTTTCTAGGAAAAAAAATCAAAAGCATATTCGACTTGAATACTGATTTTTTAGGTCCCATGATGTCGGAAAGGGACTTGGGAAAGTTGTTTTCTTTCGTCATAGCTGACGCCTGATGGTTACACTCTTTTACTCAAGTGTCCCCGCCAAAAATAGTTCTATTATTTATTATTTTTCTGTATTTCCATCATATTTATTTTGACAATTCGTATCAGATCACCCTGTTCAACACATACAAACATATCCAACATCTTTGGTATTACAAAAGTGGAGGGTTCGGACTGCCTGAACATATAGGGAAAAGAAGAAAAGAGGATTTTCAGTTCAAAGAGTGAAAACCAAATTGGATAATTGGTACACGAAAATTTCTCTCATCCCACTGAAAAAGAAGTCCTTCTTAAGGCGGTTATCACAACTTGATATGAACCAAAAAGTTTACTTCCTTTTAACCTAATCTCTTTTAGAGATTAAGTTAATTCTTAGAAACCTGTTTATTATTAATCATATGAAACCTTTATATAGAAATACAATTTTGTAGAATATTTTAATGGTTAACTCGGTGATTGGATATTTATATTGGATTTTTAAATATGAATATTTTTTAAAAATCCAAACTGAATTGCATATCCAATCACCGAATTAACCATTTTGATCACAAGTCCGGATCAGATTTAAAAATGTTCATATAAATGCAAAATATTTTAAATAGAAATTTTTTTTACAAATTAACAAAATATTTGTAAAGTTATTAGTAAAATTTTCACTATAAAATATTCTGCGCTATTAAAGTGCGGTCAAAATATACTTTAAATTAAAATATGAAACCCAAGTCATTTCACACTGGTTTAATTTAACTTTACTTTATAATAGAAATGAGATAATATGTTCCTTAAATTCATCTCAGATAATTTTATTGCATATTTTATAGATAACACGCAAAACTGCAAATATTATTAAAACATGAACCACAATCTTATCCACCATATAATCAAATAATATAACTGATATATAAATTTAATAACTCAAGTAAAAATATATTAACTTAATTATTAATATTATTTTTTAAATAATTTTTTTGTTAATATAATTATTCTGTTTAAATGTTATTTTCAATTTAGTTATATTGTAAAAATATTGAATTTTTGCTATCGTGTGTATATAATTACTTAATATAATTTATAAACTATAAAATAACTTATATAACCAGTTATTTAACTGTTTTCTTATTTGGTCTATAATTTATTTATGCTCTTAACTTTCAATAATATTTTTTATAGTTAAGAAATATAACTGTGTTGCATGAAGGCAACCCTTGAAAATGTTATCAAGCATTTTCATAACTTACTATATGTAACGTTTATTAGTTTATGAGCAATCATTTATTTTAATTTTTCTGTCTTTCGATAACTTATGTTTTCTATTTTCATTTAGTTAAAATTTATCAACATTTTTATTTGATTGTATATACTTAGTTTTTAATATGAACTAGATTCAATCTCCGCGCTACGCGCGGATAAGTGTTGAAATTGTTAATTTTTCTTTAGATCATAAGTTTAGATTTTGTCTCGGATTAGAGTAATATATTTCCCTAAATTAGATGAAATCTGATAGTTATTAAATGCATGTAACTAATTAAAAAGAGTAAAATGGTTGCTTATAGTAACGTAAATAATGTAAAAAAAGACTTCAATTATCCTAAAGAATAAAGTCTGTAATGTGATCCATAATAAAACAGCCTCAAATGGACAAAAATTAAGTCAGTTAATTTTATTTAAATGGGTACGAAACAATTGCTATCATAGGTTAAAGATACATACTTGATATAGCTGAATAAGAATTCTTTGTATATCTTCAAATGAATGCCCCATTGTGCTTTATAAATCTGTTGGATTTTTTCATTTTTATGAGAAGACATTTTGATATTGTTGAAATGAAAGCATTATAATTTAAATTATAATATATGTGTGGGATAGAAGATCTTTGAAGATCTCTTTGTAGACAATGTTTTTCACCTTGAACTGGTGTGAATCTTTAAAATTTCCTATTTTGTGACGATAGCGAATTGAAATTTCCAATTTTTCTTGCTTTGTAGAGACCTAAAATCTGATGCTTGTTTGTTTTATAGTATGAGCTTAACTATTGTGGACCTAAAACAGAATTGTAATTATAATTAGATGTTAATAAGGTGAAAGGTAATTTTTGGGGTTAAAATTACCTGTTCAGCTGTACACCAATTATGAGTTTTGATTTGGATTGTGGATTGTGGGGATTTAAATCTTGGATCATGCGTATTTGCCCGACAATATCTGCTCATTGTTGATCTTTTTAGTTTGATTTTATTTTGAAGTCCGGACGTGAGAATGATAGTGTAAAGAATGATTTATCTTTTATAAAAGTATTAATAACATATTTGGTAAGCTAAATTATATTTAAAACTTTGAGTAATGTTTGTGGAATAGTTAAAATAAAATATTGTAATGGTGCTATGGCGAATTCTATATATTTTAAATTAATTTTAAAATATAACAAATATGATTAATTAATGTGAATTTTGAATCTTTATATATTTTAATATTAATGTTCGTTATCAACATAATTTTTATTTTACTCTTTAATGTCCGATACTTTATGAAAGTATTATTTTATCCTATATAATTAAGCTTACAAATGTGGATCTATTAAAGACTTTATTTATTAAATTTTATTTTTATATCGTATATTTTCTATTGTATATCTGCTTTGGTATAAGCTTTAGTCCACCCTGACATTTATCCCTCGATTTTGAAAGTTTATTTCTTGTATGATTTATATTTTACCGTTTATATGCTTTTAGTCATCTTCTGTATGTTTAATTGTATTTAGTTTTTAGTTGATGTTGTCTTCATTTTTTGATTGTATTTCTCTTGTCTTTACTATATGTTTACTTATATACTTGGAGTTAGCTATTGTTGTTTACAGTTTAGCCCTTTGGTTTTATAATTTGGCACCTCTCATAATTGTGATATAATTTTTAATAGATTTTTTTCCAAAAATATTCATCTCTTTCTACATATTTTAATATTGATTTTAGTAAGTTTATATTGATTTTAATTTTGATTTTATATTTATATGACATATTTTTGGTTATTTAATATATTTACATGATTTTCACAAAAATATGAATTTCAGTTTTATTATATGCAATAATTGAAATTAAACCAGACTTGTTACCATTTTATTTAGAAAAGGTGACCTTATCAGGATATTTAAAAATAATTAGTTCCCATTTTCATGTGTTTATTTTTTGAAAGTGGTATTTATCTTATATAATTTCTTATAGTTAGTGTTATAAATAATACAAAAGAGATAATCTATTAACTATAACTAAAAATTACTTTAAGTTAAGTAAACAACATGAAAACCTCCAGAATTATTTAGAAATATACATGTTTGTGGTAGTCTTATATATGTTATTATATTTCAAACTAAATAAATTGTATTATCTCAATAACTAACTATAAATTATATTATAATATTTATTACAAACCAATATATATACTATTTACATTGAATATTGAAATAATGTGAAAAACATATGTATACCAAATTTATCAGCTCTTAAAAAAGAAAATTTTAGTCTTGAAAATAATAAAATATAACCATATCGATATGGGTAAATATATTAGTTTATAACCATAGTTTGAAGGTTTAACATGTCCTTTCTCAGCAACCTTAACACATTATTATGTTGATCTAGAGTTTTTGTCCGCGCTACGCGCGGAAAATCTATATAAACATATTAATTTAAAAATGAAAATCTCCTAAAATATTGAAAATGTAATTGCTAAGTTGAATTAAGATTTGATTGGATGTTGTATAACTTTTTTTCCTAGTTGGGGAGATGAAATTCGTGAATGAATCTATGAAGATAGATTTGGGTACACTTATTATATCTGAAGGCATAATACAACAACTTGCGGGGATACACGAACAAAGAAACAAAAAGAGGTTGGAGAGCATATTTTTTTTGGAAATTTAATATTATGAATGTGGAAGACAACAAACAATTGACAATACTAAAATATTTTTAATAATTCTTTAAGTTGATGAACTTCACTTTGTTTTAACTATATTGTATTTTATGCATTTATTATTTATATACATATCACTTTACCTTAGATTATTCCTTTGAAGAATAGTTAAACAAACTTCATTTTAGATAAACATATTAATATTTATTATAAATGTATTATATTTCAAATCTATCTTGCTATATTATTTAATAGTTATTTTGAGTGATAATAGTTTTTGATAGTTGACAAAATTCACTCAGTTAGATCTTAAAATCTTGAATTGATACTTTCTATGACCATTTCGCTATTTACTATTATATATCTCAATATAGGCACAGTGTATGTTAAGATATTTCTTGAAAGTACGTTAGGTACATTATGCATATATACATATATTCGTATTTAGTATTATAGAGAAGTCAACATGGTTTTTCGGTGTTGTTACTGGAGTAGGTTCTTGTAATTAAAAAATCATTGTTGCTTTAGGTTTTAAAATAAGTAGAGATAAATGGATACATCAAATATTCTTGGAAAGAAAGAACCAATTCTAAAACTATCTATCTTTTGTAAGGACTTCTCTCAAATACTCAAATGTTCTTATAAACAAAGTTATAGCATTAAAAAAAGAAGATGAAAAAAATGCAAGAGTAACACCAAAATACGCGGAAAAAACTTGAAAAATCTTAATTTACTTCATGATGAAGTGTTTACCTTTGATACATTATCATAGAACATAATTAATATATCAACTTATTTTTTTAGGATTTTCAGTCATGGCAAAGCGGAAAAGGACGCCTAAATAATTCTCATTACTTTTTTGCTGTAAATTATTTTTTGTAATTTTTTATTTATATAAAAGTGTTTATGATGTAGATAAAAATATATACATTTATTCTATAATAATGTTTTGTTAAAAATACATATACTACTAACATACATTCTTTCTGTTTTATAAAGAGTATTATTTTATGATTTTATTTTTTGTTTCATATAGAATATCATTATATATTTCTAATGTGATTTTATATATTTAATTTCTAATTTTCTATTTAAATAACCAATAGAATTTTATTTTTAATTATTTTCACATAGTTGATTATATATTAAATAAAATATAATAGTATATTTACAATTTTTGTAATCTGCCTGTAATGTATCAAAATGACGTTTGTTACTAAACGGAAGGGATATAATATAGCAAAATTTCATTATCCCAAGTATTATTAGAATATAGCTACTTATTTTACTCTGTATTAATTAAAGGTATAGATACATATATCATCACTAACTTAAATAATATACCATAAAATTATTATCCAAAATATTTTTTAGAATGTATGATAATTTCACAATATTAGTATAAGCAAGGAAAAAGGAAGCTAGAATATATAGTCTAGAATATTCGTATAAACACAGGAAGGAAACTGTGTAATGAGCAATGACCTAGGTTTGACAACTGATCCAATCGTTTTCTTAGAGCAGTTTTTGCGATTCATTAGATTTATAGTAAATCTATAACTTATTTTCTTGCTACTAAAGTAATCTTGTTTTGGTGTGGACTGTGTTGGTTCATGATATAATTTGGTGATGATGTAATTAAGGTTTTAAGCTATCATACTATAAATCATTTTATATATTCTGGTAAGTTTTGTCAAGGAATACATTTTTTTAATATATCACATCGGTTAATGGAGTTTAACAATTTCTAAATCTTTCTGCTTACGGCTTATTTGTTCTGTTTCTTGACCCATTAGTATCTATATGTTTCCTTTAAGTATGATTTCTTGTTTGTGTTCCATCTTTTCACCAGATAAAACACAAGTTAAATCATCTTCAAATCATTGACTCTTATGTTTACTCACATAGTTGGAATACATATTGTCATTGGGACAGAAACTAATAAACATGCAAAAAAAAAAGATAAACACATTTCAATGAAAATAGAGTTAAGGGTGGGAAAGGGCATAACCACATAAGAAAATGGATTGTGTCAAACATATTTGCTTATTGAAATCTTTAAAGTACATTGGTGTGTGCTTACTTTAGATTGGTATCAAAGAGAGAATGAAGGCGTTTTTGGTTCATCTACCATGTCTCTATTTCACACTAACGTACACATGCATGCATGTAAAATGCATATCTTTGAGCTATCTAAGTTTCAAACTACTTTAAATAAACATATTCTCCGTAAAAAATGCCGAGTTTTTCTCGGTAAGAAATTAACCTATTGAAATATTATGTTCTTGGTGTCAGGCTCATCCAATCACTCTTGTGACTTAAATAAAAGCTGTCTATAGCTCTGACGTCTTTCCTGTCGAAGTCGCAGACTCGTCCTCCTCACAGCTCAGCTCAGCTCAGGCAAAGCTTTTCCAAGGTATAGCAAATAAGACCAATTAAGATTCTGGTGGAAATCCCATTGCCATGTTTAGATACTCCAAGTTTCCATATTTGTGTGAGAGGAAGTGATGAACACTGAATATGAGATTCAAACATTACCATGTATATTAGTCCAAAGTAAATATCAAAATTTGGACAAAGCTTATCTCAAAGAGAGAGCTTTCTTCTAAACTGTAACAGCTATCTGCAAACATCATATATATAGCATACCTCGTTTGCCCTTCCAACAGTGGGAAATACTTCATCTGCAATTTCTTTTGATAATTTTGGCCTGAGATCATTTTTTTTGTAGACACACAGTTCTAAATCAGATATCTTCATCTTCCAAAGATTTCAAAGAGATGAGAATGAATATATTGATGGAAAGACTCGTTACTAATCCAAAATAGAACCATGTAGTTTCAAGCAGTAAGTTTACCTGTTCTCACTCCCTTGATGAACTTTGGAATATTTTCAACAGTACCCATCTGGCAACATCTTAAGCATAACCTGATAGAACAAAACCATGAATTTAAAAGGCCAGGATCAAAAAAATACATCAGACCATCTAACATATGAAGACATGAGAATAATCAGAACATCTAGATAACGTTTAAGCGGGTTATCACGTGATTAATCGAAAGGTTTTTATAACTAAACGGTTGAGTTTGTCGTTACATGTATGCATCATTTTTGTGTTATTTACAGAATCAGGTTCCTAACCTCTATAAAAATGGTAGATCCTTATCAATAATTAAGGAAAAACAACATAATAATATATTTGTAGAACCCTAAAACAGTTTGAAATAATGTAAGCCTGCACTGCAAGCCCTATTCTTTTGTACATCTACTGCTATCACACCACCAGTTATTGGCATGTAGGATTCAAAAATAAGAAGGGAACACACAGAATCAAAGATCATTTTCATACCTTGGTATACAAAGGTTAATATCACGTCTGATATTTTGCTTCTAAAGCTGCTCTCTTCTCAAAAAGCTTTTTTTTTTCTTCTCCAAAAGCTTTGATTCCATTTCATCTTGTTGGTCTTGAAATTCAAAATGAAAAAGGAATAAGATAATATGTACTCCAAATACCATAATTTAAAAGGCTGTCTGTATCATTTAGCTGGAGGAATGACTCACTTGGATCGATCTCTCCTGGAACCTCTTTGAGTGTCGGACTCAAGTTCTCAAGGACATCTGAGTGTTGTCTAGCAAAATTATGCAACTTGTTCTAGAAAATCCAACACAACCAGTAAGCACAGACGAAATCACAATGAAAAAAAGATGCATAAACGAAAGTACTTTGTGCTAGATCATTTTACACAAACAAATTCTCTAAATCAGCAGAAAGACAAATTTGCTACTAAAGGTTACAAACTTTCAAAAGCGAAAACAACATTGAACGTAGAGATATTCCTCAAACGGAATTCCATTGCTATGAACCATCAATTATAAAAGAATGACCCAGACCCATAAAAAGACAAAAAAAAATCCCTACTTTGATTAACCAAATATCCCAACTGCAACAAAAAAAAAGAGAAACCACCAAAATCAGATTCAATGCTACAGATTTATAATATAAACAGAAAATAGAGCGGTAAAACACAGATTACCTTCTTCCTGTTCTTTTTTCCTTGATCTTCTTCCTCGTTAACTGCTTTCAACCGTGACTTTTATGGTGGATGTACATAATAGACAGTGGAGAGCACATTTCCAATTGTAAAACCAACATTTTCCATCGCATTATGTGATACAACTATGGGTTCCATCGAAATGAATGTCTGAGAGAATCAATTGTAATGGAGACATAAGATAGGAAAATAAATTTATAATAGACAAATGGAGAGGAAGGTGAAAGGAACCCATTGAATGAGTTGAAGCAAAGTATTGATTAGAGGAGATAATAGTGAATACGTTTGAAACGGATTTGGAGAAGAGCAATGGAGAAGTGGAAGTGGAAAGGATAGAGAAGACGACATTAGGGTTACGACAGTTCTAAACAGCTCTGTCGAATAAAAAAAAATGTTACGACAGCACAGTTCCATTAATTATTGTTTCAATTTGGGCTTAATTCATTCTTAGAAGCCCAAAAAGTAAGATTTTACGATCCAAAAGCGAATGTCGAAAGCTGTGGTGATGTGGAGTGACGAAGCTCTGCCATTGGTTGGAATTAACAATCCTACGTGGACATCCTCTCCATTGAGGATATTCTCCTTTTAGTATAGTGTTGATTTTGGCTTTTATTGTGTTTTACACTAATTTGATGGTTATTTACTATTATTTTTAAGAAATCGAATGACATGATATACATTTTTCAATAGACATATTTAATCCAACTAAGGCCAGACTTCTGAAAAGTTGGAGACAAGAATTTTTGGACGATTATAAAAATCAGATCAAAATATATCATAATCACCATCTTCTCTAGTGATGTCATCCATTCCAACTGTTTATGATACCCATAAGACAAAATTTCCTCCATCGAACCATTAATGGAATTATAAACACAAAACTTCCTCCCGTAATGGAAGTTTGTCCTAGTTAACCCAACCAGAGACTCCATTTATGTGGATGTTGTTCCTAGTGCTTGTCCAATCAAACAAAAATTGTGGCCGGGAAAAGGGTTCACAAAACTTGGAAATTGCCATGAACAGGCCAAAAACTTATAGATCCAACAGCAAAGTGGTAACATCTTTCCAAAGTTTCAACTGAAGGTTAGAAGAAGCAGAGAGATAAACGAGAAATCAAGAGCTAGCTGATTCAGTTTTGATACGGCTTGATGAGGTTACATGTCGGTTTTGCCAACTTAAGTGCATGAAATGTGTGATTACAAACACTCTCACTAAATGTAAGAAATTGGGTGTTATGCAAACATAAAGAAGAGAATTTTCAAGGTTTATGAAATACAAATAGATGATATCTTCTACTTTTGGGAGAATGTGTGCACATCCCACCCTAAAACTAAAAGATACCACCAACTTGTATTCTAGGAACCTGGTTAATTCTCTTCTTTGTATTGGTCATAACACTCAAATTCATACAATTAATGAGGGCGGTTGTCAGCACCATTTTTATTCACTTTAGCTGGCATAACCGACTTCTAACCGCATCAACCCAAATCAGATAGCTCTTGGTTTCCTGTTTCTCTCTATGCTTTTCTTATCCCCGACTCAAAACATGGGAAAATGTAACCATTATGATGTTGGGAATATAAGTTAACGGGTTCGTCATGGTCATCTCCATGTATTTTGAACATATTGGTCGAACACTTTTTCTTTTGATCAGACCAGTACTACGACCAACATAAGCAGAAATGGGTTACTTGCCGTTTCATGAAATGGTATAAAGGTTTGAATCGGTGAGAAAATTAGTGTAGGAAGTGTTGTGTTGTTGATTTCATTACTTATTTGAAGGGATTAGACTGTTAAAAGAGGAGATGAGGTATTATCACGGTTGGAAGAAGTGCTACCATTAGAGGAGTTAGTGATGATTATGATATGCTTTTATCTAAATTTTGCCATCGTTAAGAAATTCCATCTACACCAAACACCAAACATGTAGCAGTATCCAATCATCTTAGGAACTACGTATAGACTGAACTTTCACATAGCTTTCGGTTAACATATTTTGAATTAGTTTTCCCATTGAAATTGTTGGGCTGCCCAATCCTCTTAATTCATATGCTTTATACTACTCTCTCTGTACCATTTTAAGTGATGTTTAAGGTTTTTACACAATTATTAAGAAAATACAATTTTTTATGCACTTTATCTTGGTTATATAAAAATCACATTAAATAAAACAAGTTTAACCAATAACAAAATAGTACATGATTTTGTAATTGGTCACAAAATTTGAATGACATTTAATTTTACCTAGAATAGTGAGAACATCACATATTATGAACCAAAATAAAAATCTTAAAACTTCACTTAAAGTGGAACAGAGGGAATAATTTTTAAAAATAATTTTGCAATTATACTTATGACACCTCAATAATAAACAGATACTAGGTTATCATTGGATTAGATAAAATCTATTAAATTACCTCATTTGAAATCAATTATTTAGTGGTTGTATCACATGTTTAAAAACTTAGCTGTGGAATCCAATTAACCGGCGACGGAGCGCCAGGTAGAAGTGGAACCTCATAGCTGAAACTTTATTGATATATGTTTCTAATAACTCTTGTATATAAATTTAGCTGGAACCTCATAGGCTATCAATATATGTTGGAAGTGGTTCTTCAAAAAACAATATCTACCTGGAGTTCCTAACTCAACTGGTAAAGCCTTCTTCCCAAAGGGTTGAGCTACCAGGTTTGAGTCTCAGAACTGCAGGGAGGGGATTAAATAACCGGCTCTTGTCCCTAGTCCAAGGAGATTATTGTTTTAGGCCCAAAACTTCTTGGATATAAAAAAACAAAAAAAATATCCGCGTTGATAGACGACACCTAAAATAGAAACCAGCTTAAGAAATATGCAAAGGGTGAACACATTGTGGTCGGACTGTGTAACTGGGCTATATGAATGTATGCTTTGTGGACATGTTGTAAATTACTGCAGTTGATCTATCAATGTTAAGACCAAACCTGCGCAGGCTTCTCATAATCAAGATCTGCGTCCACCTGTCGCACATCCTGGACATCAAGATGTTGGAGGCAGTATCTATGAAATAGGCGACAAGGGTGAGACTGAAAATCCACATGCTATCCAAGGTATGTTATCTATTCTTATTATTTCGGCTTTCGTAATTTTTGATATTGTTGTTACCCATACATATATGTATGTTGATTTGTTTGATAAATAATCCGAAGTTGAGATGTGGCGAGGTTCTGTCAATGCGAAATTTAGGGTCTTGAGCAAAATAGAACTTGTGATATTGAGAGTCTTCCTCCTGGAAAGAATGTGGTTGGTTGCTAGTGGGTTTATACCATTAAGTATAATACTGATGGTACAATTGAGAGGCCAAAATATCATCTGGTGGCTCAAGGTTTTACACAAAAGGAAGGTCTTGATTATATAGATACCTTTTCTCTTGTTGCGAATCACACGAGTGTGAAGCTTTTTCTTGGATTGGCTGCAGCCAACATATGGTCTTTGAACCATATGGATTTCTCCAATGCTTTTTGCATGGAGAGTTCAACGAGGAGATTTGTATGTGGTTGCCTCAAGGATACACTCCTCCTTTGAGCATAGTACTTCCACCAAACGTGGTTTGTAGGCTCTAGAAGTCTTTATATGGTCTCAAGCAGACCTCGCATCAATGGTACTAACGGTTTTATTCCGTCCTACTTGGTGCTAACTTTGTTCAATCACTAGCTGACAATACCCTGTTTCTGAAGGCCATCAAGACTTCTTTTGTAGCTGTGTTAGTCTATGTGGAAAATATCTTGATTGCTAAATGACAATGGTGCTTTGTTAGACTTTGGAAATCCTTGGTCTTGAGATTGTTTGTTCCTCTAAGCGTTGATGTCTGTCAGAGGAAGTACATGTTGAATTTTCTTGAAGACTCAGGCTTGCTAAGTTCTAAACCAAACACTGTTCCTATGGGTCCTTCTTTGCATTTGTCTAAGGATTTGGAGAAGCAGTTACCTAATCCTACAATGTATAGAGAGATCATTGGACGTCTTCTTTACCTGACTATAATATTAGCTGATATCACCTTTACGGTTCATCAGCTGAGTCATTTTTGTCAGCTCCCACTGATATCCATCTGGAAGCTGCTCATAAATTATTATGTTACGTGAAAGGGAACCCAGCTCTTGGTTTGTTCTATCCTGCTGATACAGAGCTTTGCCTTAATGCCTTTGTAGGTACATATTGGGCAACATGTAAGGATACTAGATCAGTGATTGGATTTTGTGTCTTCTTGGGTACTTCTTTGGTGTCTTGGAAATCCAAGAAGCAGTCTGTTGTGAGTAGAAGCAGAACAGAGGCCGAGTATAGGAGTTTGTCTCTTGCAACATGTGAGTTGATTTGGCTGCAACAGCTCCTTAAGAATCTTCACTTCTCAGTCACTTCCATTGAAGCTCTTTTGTGATAATAAACCAGTGATCCTTATAGCCATGAATTCGGTCTTTCAAGAGCGGACCAAACGCATTGACATTGAATGTCATACTGATACACTCCTAGGATGCTTCTCTGGTTATAAGGGGGATAGATCCTTGCAAGGACGAATCAGAGACTCAAGTTCTTCAAGGTTTGTGGAATGAATGGTGACACAAGAGATGTGAAAGGGCTCTTGATACTCCTAGATGCCTAGTTCGGATATGACACACCGAAGAAGAGATCCTTGGGCTGTTGGATACTACACACCAACAAGATCACTCGCCAACTTGATAACAAGGAGAAGAGAGAACAAGAGATAAAAGGTTTGTGAAAAGATAACTTGGGCTGTTGGTTTCCTGTTTCTCTCTATGCTTTTCTTATCCCCGACTCAAAACATGGGAAAATGTAACCATTATGATGTTGGGAATATAAGTTAACGGGTTCGTCATGGTCATCTCCATGTATTTTGAACATATTGGTCAAACACTTTTTCTTTTGATCAGACCAGTACTACGACCAACATAAGCAGAAATGGGTTACTTGCCGTTTCATGAAATGGTATAAAGGTTTGAATCGGTGAGAAAATTAGTGTAGGAAGTGTTGTGTTGTTGATTTCATTACTTATTTGAAGGGATTAGACTGTTAAAAGAGGAGATGAGGTATTATCACGGTTGGAAGAAGTGCTACCATTAGAGGAGTTAGTGATGATTATGATATGCTTTTATCTAAATTTTGCCATCGTTAAGAAATTCCATCTACACCAAACACCAAACATGTAGCAGTATCCAATCATCTTAGGAACTACGTATAGACTGAACTTTCACATAGCTTTCGGTTAACATATTTTGAATTAGTTTTCCCATTGAAATTGTTGGGCTGCCCAATCCTCTTAATTCATATGCTTTATACTACTCTCTCTGTACCATTTTAAGTGATGTTTAAGGTTTTTACACAATTATTAAGAAAATACAAATTTTTATGCACTTTATCTTGGTTATATAAAAATCACATTAAATAAAACAAGTTTAACCAATAACAAAATAGTACATGATTTTGTAATTGGTCACAAAATTTGAATGACATTTAATTTTACCTAGAATAGTGAGAACATCACATATTATGAACCAAAATAAAAATCTTAAAACTTCACTTAAAGTGGAACAGAGGGAATAATTTTTAAAAATAATTTTGCAATTATACTTATGACACCTCAATAATAAACAGATACTAGGTTATCATTGGATTAGATAAAATCTATTAAATTACCTCATTTGAAATCAATTATTTAGTGGTTGTATCACATGTTTAAAAACTTAGCTGTGGAATCCAATTAACCGGCGACGGAGCGCCAGGTAGAAGTGGAACCTCATAGCTGAAACTTTATTGATATATGTTTCTAATAACTCTTGTATATAAATTTAGCTGGAACCTCATAGGCTATCAATATATGTTGGAAGTGGTTCTTCAAAAAACAATATCTACCTGGAGTTCCTAACTCAACTGGTAAAGCCTTCTTCCCAAAGGGTTGAGCTACCAGGTTTGAGTCTCAGAACTGCAGGGAGGGGATTAAATAACCGGCTCTTGTCCCTAGTCCAAGGAGATTATTGTTTTAGGCCCAAAACTTCTTGGATATAAAAAAACAAAAAAAATATCCGCGTTGATAGACAACACCTAAAATAGAAACCAGCTTAAGAAATATGCAAAGGGTGAACACATTGTGGTCGGACTGTGTAACTGGGCTATATGAATGTATGCTTTGTGGACATGTTGTAAATTACTGCAGTTGATCTATCAATGTTAAGACCAAACCTGCGCAGGCTTCTCATAATCAAGATCTGCGTCCACCTGTCGCACATCCTGGACATCAAGATGTTGGAGGCAGTATCTATGAAATAGGCGACAAGGGTGAGACTGAAAATCCACATGCTATCCAAGGTATGTTATCTATTCTTATTATTTCGGCTTTCGTAATTTTTGATATTGTTGTTACCCATACATATATGTATGTTGATTTGTTTGATAAATAATCCGAAGTTGAGATGTGGCGAGGTTCTGTCAATGCGAAATTTAGGGTCTTGAGCAAAATAGAACTTGTGATATTGAGAGTCTTCCTCCTGGAAAGAATGTGGTTGGTTGCTAGTGGGTTTATACCATTAAGTATAATACTGATGGTACAATTGAGAGGCCAAAATATCATCTGGTGGCTCAAGGTTTTACACAAAAGGAAGGTCTTGATTATATAGATACCTTTTCTCTTGTTGCGAATCACACGAGTGTGAAGCTTTTTCTTGGATTGGCTGCAGCCAACATATGGTCTTTGAACCATATGGATTTCTCCAATGCTTTTTGCATGGAGAGTTCAACGAGGAGATTTGTATGTGGTTGCCTCAAGGATACACTCCTCCTTTGAGCATAGTACTTCCACCAAACGTGGTTTGTAGGCTCTAGAAGTCTTTATATGGTCTCAAGCAGACCTCGCATCAATGGTACTAACGGTTTTATTCCGTCCTACTTGGTGCTAACTTTGTTCAATCACTAGCTGACAATACCCTGTTTCTGAAGGCCATCAAGACTTCTTTTGTAGCTGTGTTAGTCTATGTGGAAAATATCTTGATTGCTAAATGACAATGGTGCTTTGTTAGACTTTGGAAATCCTTGGTCTTGAGATTGTTTGTTCCTCTAAGCGTTGATGTCTGTCAGAGGAAGTACATGTTGAATTTTCTTGAAGACTCAGGCTTGCTAAGTTCTAAACCAAACACTGTTCCTATGGGTCCTTCTTTGCATTTGTCTAAGGATTTGGAGAAGCAGTTACCTAATCCTACAATGTATAGAGAGATCATTGGACGTCTTCTTTACCTGACTATAATATTAGCTGATATCACCTTTACGGTTCATCAGCTGAGTCATTTTTGTCAGCTCCCACTGATATCCATCTGGAAGCTGCTCATAAATTATTATGTTACGTGAAAGGGAACCCAGCTCTTGGTTTGTTCTATCCTGCTGATACAGAGCTTTGCCTTAATGTCTTTGTAGGTACATATTGGGCAACATGTAAGGATACTAGATCAGTGATTGGATTTTGTGTCTTCTTGGGTACTTCTTTGGTGTCTTGGAAATCCAAGAAGCAGTCTGTTGTGAGTAGAAGCAGAACAGAGGCCGAGTATAGGAGTTTGTCTCTTGCAACATGTGAGTTGATTTGGCTGCAACAGCTCCTTAAGAATCTTCACTTCTCAGTCACTTCCATTGAAGCTCTTTTGTGATAATAAACCAGTGATCCTTATAGCCATGAATTCGGTCTTTCAAGAGCGGACCAAACGCATTGACATTGAATGTCATACTGATACACTCCTAGGATGCTTCTCTGGTTATAAGGGGGATAGATCCTTGCAAGGACGAATCAGAGACTCAAGTTCTTCAAGGTTTGTGGAATGAATGGTGACACAAGAGATGTGAAAGGGCTCTTGATACTCCTAGATGCCTAGTTCGGATATGACACACCGAAGAAGAGATCCTTGGGCTGTTGGATACTACACACCAACAAGATCACTCGCCAACTTGATAACAAGGAGAAGAGAGAACAAGAGATAAAAGGTTTGTGAAAAGATAACTTGATAGCTATTAGGGTTTGCGGACACAACATATATATAGGCTGAGACTTGTACATACACAAGCTCAATTAAAGGAACATACTCCTTGTGTTTCAAATAAAAGGAAATAAAAAGAAACCATAGTCTAAAATATAACATAAGATAAATATGCATCCGAGATGCACCCATGATACATCATCTAGGAGATGTGAAAGTGAACTTGATGCCTCATTAAAAACCTTAGATAGAAAACCCAGTGGGACAAAACTATCTAAGGGAAAAAGAGTACACCAAGCCACTTGCCTAGATGATGATCAGCTTGATGGTGATGTTGCTTGAATGGTGATAAGTGTGTCTTGGTTGATCAAGCTTCTTCCAAGACCTTCTTCTTGCTTCCAGGCTATCATGAGTAATCCTCCAATGGCTTTCTTGAGTTGTCTACTCCTTGAACGAGTAATAGGACCTTCTGGTATGGTTAAGACATCTTCAGCAGCTGGCTCATCTATCATCACATTGTCTTCATGAGTTGGCTGGTCCATGATCACATCATCCCCTCCTTCTTGAAAAGGATTTGACCTCAAATCAAGCTCATCTGCAACAAAAGGAATCAAGTCAGTAACATTGAAACTGTTGCTTATATCATACTTACCTTGAAGATCAATCTTGTAGGCATTGTCATTGATTTTCTGGATGATTTCAAACGGGCCATCTATCCTCGCCATCAGCTTGGACTTTCTTTCTTTGGGAAACCTCTCCTTGCGCAAATGAACCCACACCATATCTCCTACATCAAAGATCATCTCGCGCCTGCCCTTGTTTGCTTTCTTAGTGTACTGCTTTGTCTTCTCAACAATATTCTTTCTAGCCTGCTCATGGATCTGCTGCACCATCTCTGCTTTCTTTTTTTCCATCCATACTGACCCTAGCACACTCAGGTAAAGGCATTAGATCCAAAGGAGAGATGGGATTGAACCCATAAACAATTTCAAAAGGAGAATACTTAGATGCAGAGTGTTGAGCATGATTATAAGCAAATTCACAGTGAGGCAAGTACTCTTCCCATGATTTCAGATTCTTTTTAATGAATGCACGCAAGAGAGTTCCAAGAGTTCTATTGACTACCTCAGTCTGCCCATCAGTTTGTGGATGACATGTAGTAGAGAATAATAGCTTAGTACCTAGCTTAGACCAAAGAGTTTTCCAAAAATAACTAAGAAACTTAGTATTTCTATCAGAAACTATAGTCCTAGGCATACCATGAATGCGCACAATCTCTTTAAAGAACATGTTTGCAACATGTAAAGCATCATCAGTCTTATGACAAGCAATGAAGTGTGCCATTTTAGAAAATCTATCCACAACCACAAAGATAGAATCCTTACCTGTCTTGGTCCTTGGCAATCCGACAACAAAGTCCATAGATATATCATTCCAAGGGTGAGTAGGAATAGGTAAAGGAGTATACAAACCGTGGGGTTGGATCTTTGACTTAGCTGCTTTGCAAGTTGCACACCTCCCACAAATCTTCTCAACATCTCGTTTCATGTGTGGCCAAAAGAAGTGATCTTGCAAAACCTTGAGAGTCTTGGCAATACCAAAGTGTCCCATTAAACTTCCTCCATGGGATTCCCTGACAAATAAATCTCTTAAAGAACAGTTAGGCACACACAGTCTATTATCATAGAATAAGAACCCATCCTGCCTAAAGTAATGCCCAGCAGCATACTTCTCACACGATTTATAAGCTTCCTGAAAGTCAGAGTCAGTTGCATACATATCTTTAAGTTGTTCAAATCCTAGCAACTTAGCATCAAGAGTATTCAAGAGGGTATACCTTCTGGATAGTGCATCAGCAACTATATTTTCCTTACCTTGTTTGTATTTGATTACATAAGGAAAGGTTTCAATGAACTCGACCCATCTTGCATGTCTCTTGATGAGCTTATTCTGGCCCTTGAGGTACTTGAGAGATTCATGATCAGTGTGTATGACAAACTCCTTGGGCCATAGATAGTGTTGCCAGGTCTGCAAAGCCCTTACTAAAGCATAGAGTTCCTTGTCATAGGTAGCATAGTTGAGAGTTGCTCCTCCAAGTTTCTCACTGAAATATGCTATGGGTCTTCTTTCCTGCATAAGCACAGCACCAATACCAATTCCTGAGGCATCACATTCTATTTCAAAAGTTTTATTAAAATCAGGAAGTATGAGAAGAGGGGCATGAGTAAGCTTCTCTTTTAGGCATTGAAAGGCAAGTTCTTGTGCTTCTCCCCATTTGAAACCGACTTCCTTCTTGATCACTTCAGTCAAAGGAGCTGCTATGGTGCTAAAGTCCCTCATAAATCGTCGGTAGAAACCAGCTAACCCATGGAAGCTTCTTACTTCACTTATGGTCTTAGGAATTGGCCACTCTTGTATAGCTTTTACCTTCTCCTGGTCCACCTTTACTCCATCTGTACTCACAATAAAACCTAGGAAGACCAAGTTATCCGTACAGAAAGTGCACTTTTTGAGGTTAGCAAAGAGCTTTTCTTTTCTCAAAACATCAAGAACAGTCCTAAGATGCACTATATGCTCTTCTAAGCTCTTAGAGTACACAAGGATATCATCAAAATAAACTACCACAAACAATCCTATAAAGGATCTAAGCACATGATTCATCAATCTCATAAAAGTACTAGGAGCATTAGTTAAGCCAAAGGGCATCACTAACCACTCATACAAACCATGCTTAGTCTTAAAGGTTGTTTTCCACTCATCTCCCTCTTTCATCCTAATTTGGTGATATCCACTTTTCAAATCTATCTTAGAAAAGATGCTAGAACCGTGCAACTCATCAAGCATATCATCTAATCTAGGAATAGGGTGGCGATACTTCACTGTTATATTGTTGATTGCTCTACAATCAACACACATGCGCCAGCTTCCATCCTTCTTGGGTACAAGGAGCACTGGTACAGCACAAGGACTCATGCTCTCACGGATGTGGCCTTTCTCCATCAACTCTTCAACCTGTCTTTGTAGCTCCTTAGTCTCCCCTGGATTAGTTCTGTATGCTGGTCTGTTAGGAAGAGTAGCTCCTGGCACAAAATCAATCTGATGCTCAATCCCACGGATAGGTGGTAGACCTATGGGATTATCTTCTGGAAATACATCTTCAAATTCCTGTAAAAGAGCTAACATCTCACTCGGATACACCGGTGTACACTCAGTTAGATTCAAAAGAGTTTCTTTAAAAACAAGCAATAGAACAGGCTGGTTAGAGTGAAGAGATCTTTTGATATCACCAGCTTTGGCATAGAAGTTGTGCTGCTTGTTCTTCTCTGGTTTGAGATCGATTTCTTTCTTCTTTTGAAGCTGCAACTGATCTTGATGCACTTCCTTAGGAGTCAGAGGCACCAGAGTAGTCTTCCTACCATTGAACTCAAAAGAATGCTTATTTGCAAAGCCATCATGTGTGACTTTTCTATCAAATTGCCACCACCTACCAAGCAAGATGTGACTTGCTTCCATTGGTATCACATCACAGAGAATCTCATCTTCATACCGACCAATGGAGAATGGTACAGAGACTTGTGTGGATACTCTCATCTCACCCTCTTCATTAAGCCACTGCAGCCGGTAAGGTTTAGGATGTTTCTGAGTTTCTAACCCAAGCTTCTTCACCATGGTCTCACTAGCAACATTAACACAGCTCCCACCATCAATGATCAGGCTACATATCTTCCCTTGAACCATGCAGCGTGTGTAGAACAAGTTCTCTCTCTGCTCAAGCTCCACGGTTTTATTTTGCAAGCTGAGAGTCCTTCTTGCAACCAACAATTTTCCCTGAACTGGTTCTTCTTCATACTCTTCATCTGAAAGCTCCTGATCATCCTCAAGCTTCTCATCCTGAGATTCATACTCTCCATTATCCAAGAGGATCATGACTCGCTTGTTAGTGCACTCATTAGCATAGTGACCACGTCCTTGACATTTGAAACACTTGACATCCCTGGCTCGTGAAGAAGTAGCTTCAGTTTTCCCTTTGTCTTTGCTGATAGTACTGCCTGGCTTGGTATCTTCTTTTGGCTGAATCTTATTATCCTTATGATACGCTGGTTTCTCCTCTTTAGCCTGCTGATACTTGCTGGTACCATAGCTTCCTCGTGACTGATGCTTTCTCTTAACTTGCTGCTCCACCAGAATCGCTTTGGGTAGCATCTCTTCTAGCTCAACATAGTGTTGCATCTCTACATTGTCTTGTATCTCACGGTTAAGTCCTCCAAGGAACCGAGCCATAGTAGCCTCTCTATCTTCTGATATGCAAGCTCTCAACATCAACAACTCCATCTCTTGGAAGTACTCTTCTACTGATCGTGATCCTTGTGTGAGCTTTCTTAGTCTTTGATGGAGATCACGATGGTAATGATTTGGCACAAACCTCCTGCGCATCACAGCTTCCATCTCAGCCCAAGTCTCAATAGGGTACTCACCATTACACCTCTTGTTTGTAACCAACTGATCCCACCAGCTCAAGGCATAATCATAGAATTCAGTAGCAGCCACTTGAATCTTCTTAAGCTCAGTGTAGTGTTGACAGTTGAAAACTAGCTCAATCTTCTTTTCCCACTCAAGATAAGCATCTGGATCAGCCTTGCCATGGAAAGGAGGGATTTTTAGCTTCAATCCAGCTAGTTCATTGCGTGGACGATGCTCACGCCTGTGCCTTCGGTTGCTACGGCTGCTGTGTCTAGAGTCTGAGCTGTGCCGTTCTCTTTCATAGTAGTTGTCAGTCTCTTCTGAACCATCATGCTCTCTTCTAGCCGGTTCTCGTCGGTTCTGCCTTGGATCACGTCTAGGTTCTGAAGACTGAGCATCAAGCTCTTCGCGGAAGGTACCCAATCTTGTTTCCATCATAGTGTGCATACGGCGAGTTAAAGCTTCAAGCAAGGCTTTATGCTCTAGACTAACACCTGCATCCTCTTCTTCACCTCCAGCCATAGTACCTGAGATAAACAAAAGAAAGCAACCAGTAAATAGTTCAAGAAACAAAACAAAACGAAATAGATTCAAATAAGGAAACAACAAATGATGATAAAACTTGAACAACACGGATCAGGTTTGATTTTTAAAACTCTTTCCACACTTACACCAATAGATCAAGTTCAACAAATGATGATATGACTCAACAATCACAGATCTATGGATATAAGAACAGATCGAATCAAGCAAACACAAACAACTTATAGATCTAGAAGTTTCAAAACCGTAGACAACAAGAATATGAATGGACTCTTTAGAAACCCTAGTCGAAATACTTAGATCTATCAGTTCTGAGACAAACATACACAGATCTAGCAATAGTGATGAAATAGATGAACAGATCTATAAGAAAAATCGAGTAAACAACAACTTCCCTAGCCAGAGTTGCTCTGATACCACTTGATACACTCCTAGGATGCTTCTCTGGTTATAAGGGGGATAGATCCTTGCAAGGACGAATCAGAGACTCAAGTTCTTCAAGGTTTGTGGAATGAATGGTGACACAAGAGATGTGAAAGGGCTCTTGATACTCCTAGATGCCTAGTTCGGATATGACACACCGAAGAAGAGATCCTTGGGCTGTTGGATACTACACACCAACAAGATCACTCGCCAACTTGATAACAAGGAGAAGAGAGAACAATAGATAAAAGGTTTGTGAAAAGATAACTTGATAGCTATTAGGGTTTGCGGACACAACATATATATAGGCTGAGATTTGTACATACACAAGCTCAATTAAAGGAACATACTCCTTGTGTTTCAAATAAAAGGAAATAAAAAGAAACCATAGTCTAAAATATAACATAAGATAAATATGCATCCGAGATGCACCCATGATACATCATCTAGGAGATGTGAAAGTGAACTTGATGCCTCATTAAAAACCTTAGATAGAAAACCCAGTGGGACAAAACTATCTAAGGGAAAAAGAGTACACCAAGCCACTTGCCTAGATGATGATCAGCTTGATGGTGATGTTGCTTGAATGGTGATAAGTGTGTCTTGGTTGATCAAGCTTTTTCCAAAACCTTCTTCTTGCTTCCAGGCTATCATGAGTAATCCTCCAATGGCTTTCTTGAGTTGTCTACTCCTTGAACGAGTAATAGGACCTTCTGGTATGGTTAAGACATCTTCAGCAGCTGGCTCATCTATCATCACATTGTCTTCATGAGTTGGCTGGTCCATGATCACATCACATACGGTTCGTAATCAGATAAAGGCATGACACTTGCAAACACTATATATGTATCTACGGGGAATCAATTTGCAGATATTTTGACGAAGGCTCTGCATCTAGGTCTTTTTCATTCTCTCTTGCGATGGTTCTCATTCTCAAGACTTTATCTTCAATCAGACACAGAAGCTAAAGACTTGAGGAGGGCTTCTTAGGATAGTTGGTTAATACCGGTAAAATGTTGGTTAAGTGATTATTCGATTTACTTGTAAATACCGGCTGAGTTTATAAAGAATGTAACTTAGAATGTATATTTAACTTTAATGTGAATAACAAATTTTCTCAGTTCAATCTCTTTCTCTCTCGTAGTTCATCTTCATCATTTTGAATCAAGCTTGAATCGAGTGTTAATAATAAATAAAGGGTGTATTGGATTCTTTGCAATATTAGTGGGTGTGGAGAAGCAGTCGAAATACATGCAGTATCAGATTTTGCAGATATTTTTTCCAGAGAATATACTTGGTTTACCATCATCTTGTGACATCAATTTTACGATAAAACTTACCTTAGGGGTAACTCAAATTTCTTCATCAGAGATGTCAGAGTTAAAAAAGCAGTTTATGGAACTATATATTAGTGAAATGTTTTCCTAGTGTCTGAGTGGTTCAATTTTCTTAAGAAAAGAAAAAAAATACGGTTCAATATTTTACTTTTCTCAATATTTTATTTATGACCATAGTAAATAGATTCTCTTTAGTAAATAAATAAATAAATATGTACATCTGAACAAATCTTAACAAGAAGAGAAAATACAATCAGTTTGTTATAGCTCTGTTCTTTTGATGAACGTCGCTCAGTCGACGCTTAATTCGCCCCCGAGGAACGCTTTCAAAAGACTGAAAATTATAGAGTAACTGAAGCAAATTTAACAGTACGAAAAATAAAAATAGACGCTAATGAACTGCCGAAAGTACAAAATATGAGAAGTGACGCTGAAATATATTCAGCGTTCTTTTTAATCCACGCGATCAGCCACAGCATCAAGAAAAGCAGGCTGGCGTTATTTCATGAGTGCGTCTGTCTTATGCTGTGTTTTGCCGTGGTAATAGCTTAAATTTTCAATCGCTGCTGCTGATAGTTGCGTTCACCAAAAGATTAAGGCTTAAAGACAATAACATCAGTTTAACGTTCTCTAATACGTTGTCGCTTTCTCTTTTTGAATTTAGAAACCAATTTTTGGAAATATTGACGTCGAAGGAAGAGTTCATTATATTCTTCAACGGTTCCAGTCTCATCTGCCAACACTTTTCCACACCAATCACACGTCCTGCAAATTGTTTGAAATCCGAATTATAAATTTAAAATAAGAAAAAAAGAAAAAAAGAAAAAGTAATAATAAAATTGCAGAACACATACTTGACGGTGCCGGAGTTTCCTTCACGGCGGATGGGAGTTTTAACCCCGCAGTGGCCGCACAACATCCTTTCGTTTTCTTCACAGGTGGTTGATTTTGTCATCGTGATTCCACACAAAACAGTAACTAAGACTTAATTAGGGTGTACAGAGAGAGAGAGAGAGAGAATCGTAAAGAATAAATCGGGCAATGTTTTTTGCTGTCCTTCAGTTTTTGATTTAAATAGGATTACGCTTTTGGTCTTTCGCTTGGAGAGCAAGATACTTTTTCCTTTATTTGACGGATTGACTTTTATACATTTCCTTTTTTCTTTATTTTTATATTCTGGTCGATAATTCAAAGAGGAGAATTCATACTTTGAAAAGGAAACTTAGCTTTGGGTCCAAGTAATCATAAAAGAACTGTATCAAATCGTTGAAATAGTGAAGCAAAAAAAAAAAAATGAACTGATTATAGAAGAGATAAAATAATTCTGTCATATCCCAGCACCAAGAGAATTTTTTAAGGTTTCCCGAAAGTGGTGGATTCACTTCTGTGAAGATATGGGCTTTGGGTTAATACTTTTTTATTGGATTAGAAGTTATAGGAAAAGCCCAATCACGCAATGTGTACTACAAACCGACGTTGTGAAAGGAAAAGGATTATTTACATAATCCGTACGACATGGGGGTAATAAGTCAGCTACGGTTCAAGTATAAATAGAAGACATTCCAAGCTTGGTTGATTATCCGAGAGATCTGAGAAACCCTAAACACAGAGACAAAGAGAGCTAAGAGAGAGAGAGATCAAGAGTAGAAAAAACTAAGAGACATTGTTCGAGTCATGTCTCTAAGAGATAGAGTTTCTTTGATCTTCTTATTCTTTGTTAATATCATGTTTATACGAGAAGAGTGCTTAGAGCGTTTGTGTAAACCCCTTTGATTGATAGTGGAAGTTGTGGGAAACGGTTCCCACCACAGAGGTACCGCAAGGGAACTGGGTTAAAAATCTTGTGTCGTTAATGATTTAAGCAATCAAACGATCGATAATTCCTAACAAGTGGTATCAGAGCAATCCAGGTTTTGATTGCGGGTGTTAGTGATATTATGGGGTCGACACATTGAAAGTTTGGAGTTGAAAGATCAAAGGAAACATGACGAGGTGTTGAAGACTTGAAGACTGATTTCCGCTGCAATCACAAGGGTATTGTGATGTTCGAAGTTTCTGGATACTCGAGGCTGCTAAGGATATGGAATCAAGATTTTGGAAGAATACACATGAGTACTATTTTTAACAATAGAAAAGTCAAGATTTTTTGCTGCGAAATCAGGTTGTATCTTGGCTTGTTCTAGTTGTTGAAAACAGTCTGGTGTTCAAGGATTAAATGAACAGCTACAAGGACTTGCGTATCTTGTTCTAAGGGACGCCTTATAAAAGGATACATGAGTAAAAAGAGCCATTCAAAACAAGGGTAAATTTTTTGATTCGCGGGAAAGGTTATAGCAGAAGCGTATGGAGGTGAAACAAGGAGTCTACTTGAGGCAAAGCAGGCAGGGAACTTATGAGAAGTTCATATACGATCAGGTCTGATAAAGTTTTCAAGGAGGGTTAAGTGTCAGGGATAAGGATGGACTTTATTCTGATTCGCCCTACTAACTTCATCATTTATTCTAATTTGCCCCACTTACTAAATAATTTAATTTTCTTTTTTCTTTAATTACAGAAACGTGAGTAAATACTAAAGTACCCTTAATGAATCTACAAAATTACAACCAAACCTAACCTAAACCCTCTAACCTAGCCCAAGTGTTTCCTTCTTTCCTCTTATACTCCTAAAATAATTTTTGCCGACCCCACTATTTCTTTATTCTCTCTTTTTTTTTTCCTTTCTCTTTGTATGAACCTTTTTTTGTCACTTCTCTTTGTATGAACCCTAATCGACAAAAACTTTGGGATTTTTTTTAAAACGTTGGGATTAGCCCTCGTGTGAACGATTTTATCAAAGCTTCTTATAAAACCTAGCCGGCTTTTCAATACTATAAACAAAATCCGTTGAGAGAGATGTCGTGTACGCGTAGCTGCGGCCGGGAAGGGAGCTTGTTGAGAAGAAGTGTGTTTCTGTTGCAGCTGTTTGAAGTGTGTTTTTGATCTTTGATCACACGGATGGACCAAGGAGTTTGGCTACTAGAATGGTTGTTGCGGGAGAGTGGTTAGCTCCGGTGCCTGTGCCGGCTTCTTTTTTAGCTTTAGCTGCTTATAAACTCCCTGAAAAACGTAAAGGTTCGTGGAGGAGGCTTAGACGCACTATATCTTGTGGTTTTGCGTTTTCTAAGTCCAAAAGATCAGGAGATGAAGCTGCTTCTAGGTTGCTGAGATTCAACACCGCTAGAACCAGCAGCGTCAAGCTAGGGTTTATACAGAAACAATACGAGCTTGTGAAATCCAGAACAGATTTGGCGGGGTTTGCTTCTTTCTGTTCGGTTTCGGCAACGAAGCTCCGACCATTCAGCTGAAGATAACGACGCTGCTGTTTTTTGTGAAGCAAGTAATCTTGTCTTAGCTATTAGAACTTACATAAATACGAGTTTATAACCACAAAGCAGGAGCTAGCACTGCATGTTCATATATGTCTTGTCACTGTCAGTGCTGATTAATGGAGGAGATGAGAGAGAGAAAGAAGTCTTCATCACAAGGAATGGTTAGGCCATTGTCTTGGTAGAACCGAAACTCTTCCTCGGATTGTCGCAGCAACATCTGATGCACCAGTAATGTCACATGCAATGACAGCTTCCATTAGGAGATTCTTAATTATATATGTGTGTATGTATAAATAAAAACTAGAAAGTGTATCTGAAAGATGGGTTGCGTGAGGAATGTTGAATATAATCGAGTTCCAAATTTTATAAGTATTTGTATAGTTAGTAAGATTAGTAATGTCACATTCATATAAGTTAGTTATTTAGTTTATAAGTCAAGAGTTGTGTCTCTTCTATGCACTCTTTCATCATGTATAAATATAGGATGGAGTCTGTCTCATAACACATCATCATTCAGTGCAATACAATTAGTTTTCAAGTGAAATAAAATTAGTTTTACGTTACTCTGTTTTCTTTGCCAAAGAACAGAGCATTCAGTTTTATTCTTTTTTGTTTCTTTTCTTTATAAATCGTAAACACATATACAAAATAATCAACAAGGAAGGAGATAGGAATAACGTGTCGGGATCTGGAGAGACCAACGTAAACAACGAAGTGACCTTTGGAGACGCCCTTAGAGTTGACGTGGACGTTGTTCTTCTTTCCCAAACTCGAACATCTCTTTAGCATCTTCTTCAGGCCCTTACCACTTCCCCTTTCTACTCCCATATCCTTTTTCTATTTTTTCTTCTTTTCTTATGGATAAAGAGATGGCTGGTGACTCATATTTATATGCAGAGACACCATGTGTTAATATATACACGACACACATATACATAGAGAATCAACAAGATGTTCAACGTTAGACCATCATTATTGGGAAGCCCTTAAGACAGCCCTTAAGGGTGAAGAGGAGAGGACCGAGAAAAAAAAGCAGGAAAAAGCCCTTAAATAAAGGCTGTCCTTAAGGTTGTCCTAAGCTTTCATGACCAAAAAATAAAAATAAAAAAATAAAGCTAAGGGCTTTTGTATAGTGCCCTCCAATAATGATGCTCTTATAGGACTCACCATGTGCTTGAACTTTTTCTATTAGAACCTGAATAAATAGTATTAAAATATTATATAACCAAATGCAAGTTATACACTCTCTTGGCAGCTTCACCTATTCAAGTGAGTTCCCCATGTTTTCTTTTTCTTATATATCTTTTGTCTGACGTGAATAATCCAAATTTTGGTAACTGAGAAACCACATTTAAATGTAGTAGCTTTGCACTAACAATTAAAAAAAAAAGCTAGCCATGAGATTAAAAAACAATACAATTGTATCTAACTTGCATATCAAAAGTGTAAGCCACGGAAAGACATGATAAACAAAAACTTTTCATTTTCAGCAATTTAAGTCTAAAACATGATTAAAAAGTTCAACAAAAAAATTGTTTAAAACGTTTTAAATATTCAACAAAAAAACTTGTCTAAAACTTGTTAAAATTTAAAAAAAAAAAACATGTCTAAAAAGTGTTAAAAGGAAAAAAACATGTTTGAACATTTACACTTAGTAATACTCAAGTCACTAGTAATATTTCCTTCTTCATAGTAATACTTTTGCACATTACAACAATTTTTAGTAATACCAAATCAAAAAATCAAATTTATTAGTAATAAAAATCAATTTAGACAGTTTTAGATTGTATATAACACAATGGCAGATTTTCTTTTTAAAAAGATGTATTTTTTTTATATTCATCTTATTATGGTCTTCCTATCAAGACATTAATATGGATGCATAAGGATGTTTTCTATGGAAATAAGAAGTTTTCTATCAACTTGAGAAATTAAAAATATTTTATGTCCAATTTGACAAATAAACACATATAGGAGCATCTAATCACGTAATATATGAGATACATCTTCTAAAAATAAATAATAAGACGAAAATTAAGTCTTTTAAAAACATGCTTAATACATAGTAATTCAAAGTATTTTAAGGTAATTCAATGTAGTTCACAGTAGTACCTAGTAGTTCATATTACACATAGTAGTACAAAGTAGTTCCTAGTAGTTAGTAGGATAGGTTAGTGTTGATGGCCACCATCTGTATCATCTATGTCACTGTTTATCTCCACATGTAGAACACTTTTACATTTCTTATTATTCACTTGCATTAGATAACCCAAAACGTCTTCATCACACCAAATAGACTTGATGTAATTTCTAACCTTCCAAAGATCTGAATTCTTAAGCTTTGCTCCCGAAATCCACTTTATCTCAGCCCCATCCTTGATGTAACTTCCTCCATTGTCAAAACATATGATTGTAATAGGAGAAGCCATAGAATTTCCTGAAAAAAATAAAAATATAATTAGTAAACCATTTAAATGATCTAAGTTGTCCAAGATCTTTGGTACATAGTCGATCTAGTAATACAAATAATACAAGCATCACTTTAGTAATACTAGTAGTTCTAGTAGTTCTTAATTTTTTTTGCTTTTGTCGATTTAACATTTTTAATTGACCAAGAGGGTATTATACAACCCACAATATTGTCTACCACTATTGTAATGCATTATTATGGTTTAAAAAAGTGCAAAATAAGAAGAAATATACAAAATCGCCCCATTTGTTCAAAAAAAAATGTACAAAATCGCCCTTAAACATCTCTTTCATAACAATATACCTAAAACTTTAGTTTTCACCTGTTTAAGTCTTTTTAATCAACTAATAACGTGTTACACAACCCAGATTATCGTTTAACACAATTTTCATGTTTTTTTCCTTTCAAAACCGTGTTAAAAATAGAGAAAATTCAGAATCTTTTCCAAACATTATTTTCATTTTTCTTTGAAAACTCTCACGCATTTTACAGCAATACATTCATATTTTTCGTTACACATAATACATAGAACATAAGTAGTATATTGTTATGAAAATTTCGTGAAAAAAATACCAATTTCCCTCAAAAAAATCTTCAAAATCATCAATGAATGAGAATAGTTTCGAATGAGGTTAGGAAAAAGGGAATAAAATGGGAAAAATGGATAAGAAGGACACTTGTCAGAAGGAGAGAGGTAGACTGGATGTGGGGTCCAATGTTAGGTATGTGGAAAAGGGGGTCCGCGTGTTAAATTAAAAAAATAGAGATATGGAAACGTGGGGACCACAATAAATAAGATAATAATATAATAGTTAAGGGTAATAAAGAGAAGAGAAATATGAGAAAAAAAGTGGGGTAGTTAGAATTTTGGTAGGGTAATGAGAATAGTTTTTTTTCAATTGGGTCAAAACAGAATACTTTCCGGACTTTATTCTGATTCGCCCTACTAACTTCATCATTTATTCTAATTTGCCCCACTTACTAAATAATTTAATTTTCTTTTTTCTTTAATTACAGAAACGTGAGTAAATACTAAAGTACCCTTAATGAATCTACAGAATTACAACCAAACCTAACCTAAACCCTCTAACCTAGCCCAAGTGTTTCCTTCTTTCCTCTTATACTCCTAAAATAATTTTTGCCGACCCCACTATTTCTTTATTCTCTCTTTTTTTTTTTCCTTTCTCTTTGTATGAACCTTTTTTTGTCACTTCTCTTTGTATGAACCCTAATCGACAAAAACTTTGGGATTTTTTTTAAAACGTTGGGATTAGCCCTCGTGTGAACGATTTTATCAAAGCTTCTTATAAAACCTAGCCGGCTTTTCAATACTGTAAACAAAATCCGTTGAGAGAGATGTCGTGTACGCGTAGCTGCGGCCGGGAAGGGAGCTTGTTGAGAAGAAGTGTGTTTCTGTTGCAGCTGTTTGAAGTGTGTTTTTGATCTTTGATCACACGGATGGACCAAGGAGTTTGGCTACTAGAATGGTTGTTGCGGGAGAGTGGTTAGCTCCGGTGCCTGTGCCGGCTTCTTTTTTAGCTTTAGCTGCTTATAAACTCCCTGAAAAACGTAAAGGTTCGTGGAGGAGGCTTAGACGCACTATATCTTGTGGTTTTGCGTTTTCTAAGTCCAAAAGATCAGGAGATGAAGCTGCTTCTAGGTTGCTGAGATTCAACACCGCTAGAACCAGCAGCGTCAAGCTAGGGTTTATACAGAAACAATACGAGCTTGTGAAATCCAGAACAGATTTGGCGGGGTTTGCTTCTTTCTGTTCGGTTTCGGCAACGAAGCTCCGACCATTCAGCTGAAGATAACGACGCTGCTGTTTTTTGTGAAGCAAGTAATCTTGTCTTAGCTATTAGAACTTACATAAATACGAGTTTATAACCACAAAGCAGGAGCTAGCACTGCATGTTCATATATGTCTTGTCACTGTCAGTGCTGATTAATGGAGGAGATGAGAGAGAGAAAGAAGTCTTCATCACAAGGAATGGTTAGGCCATTGTCTTGGTAGAACCGAAACTCTTCCTCGGATTGTCGCAGCAACATCTGATGCACCAGTAATGTCACATGCAATGACAGCTTCCATTAGGAGATTCTTAATTATATATGTGTGTATGTATAAATAAAAACTAGAAAGTGTATCTGAAAGATGGGTTGCGTGAGGAATGTTGAATATAATCGAGTTCCAAATTTTATAAGTATTTGTATAGTTAGTAAGATTAGTAATGTCACATTCATATAAGTTAGTTATTTAGTTTATAAGTCAAGAGTTGTGTCTCTTCTATGCACTCTTTCATCATGTATAAATATAGGATGGAGTCTGTCTCATAACACATCATGATTCAGTGCAATACAATTAGTTTTCAAGTGAAATAAAATTAGTTTTACGTTACTCTGTTTTCTTTGCCAAAGAACAGAGCATTCAGTTTTATTCTTTTTTGTTTCTTTTCTTTATAAATCGTAAACACATATACAAAATAATCAACAAGGAAGGAGATAGGAATAACGTGTCGGGATCTGGAGAGACCAACGTAAACAACGAAGTGACCTTTGGAGACGCCCTTAGAGTTGACGTGGACGTTGTTCTTCTTTCCCAAACTCGAACATCTCTTTAGCATCTTCTTCAGGCCCTTACCACTTCCCCTTTCTACTCCCATATCCTTTTTCTATTTTTTCTTCTTTTCTTATGGATAAAGAGATGGCTGGTGACTCATATTTATATGCAGAGACACCATGTGTTAATATATACACGACACACATATACATAGAGAATCAACAAGATGTTCAACGTTAGACCATCATTATTGGGAAGCCCTTAAGACAGCCCTTAAGGGTGAAGAGGAGAGGACCGAGAAAAAAAAGCAGGAAAAAGCCCTTAAATAAAGGCTGTCCTTAAGGTTGTCCTAAGCTTTCATGACCAAAAAATAAAAATAAAAAAATAAAGCTAAGGGCTTTTGTATAGTGCCCTCCAATAATGATGCTCTTATAGGACTCACCATGTGCTTGAACTTTTTCTATTAGAACCTGAATAAATAGTATTAAAATATTATATAACCAAATGCAAGTTATACACTCTCTTGGCAGCTTCACCTATTCAAGTGAGTTCCCCATGTTTTCTTTTTCTTATATATCTTTTGTCTGACGTGAATAATCCAAATTTTGGTAACTGAGAAACCACATTTAAATGTAGTAGCTTTGCACTAACAATTAAAAAAAAAAGCTAGCCATGAGATTAAAAAACAATACAATTGTATCTAACTTGCATATCAAAAGTGTAAGCCACGGAAAGACATGATAAACAAAAACTTTTCATTTTCAGCAATTTAAGTCTAAAACATGATTAAAAAGTTCAACAAAAAAATTGTTTAAAACGTTTTAAATATTCAACAAAAAAACTTGTCTAAAACTTGTTAAAATTTCAAAAAAAAAAACATGTCTAAAAAGTGTTAAAAGGAAAAAAACATGTTTGAACATTTACACTTAGTAATACTCAAGTCACTAGTAATATTTCCTTCTTCATAGTAATACTTTTGCACATTACAACAATTTTTAGTAATACCAAATCAAAAAATCAAATTTATTAGTAATACAAATCAATTTAGACAGTTTTAGATTGTATATAACACAATGGCAGATTTTCTTTTTAAAAAGATGTATTTTTTTTATATTCATCTTATTATGGTCTTCCTATCAAGACATTAATATGGATGCATAAGGATGTTTTCTATGGAAATAAGAAGTTTTCTATCAACTTGAGAAATTAAAAATATTTTATGTCCAATTTGACAAATAAACACATATAGGAGCATCTAATCACGTAATTTATGAGATACATCTTCTAAAAATAAATAATAAGACGAAAATTAAGTCTTTTAAAAACATGCTTAATACATAGTAATTCAAAGTATTTTAAGGTAATTCAATGTAGTTCACAGTAGTACCTAGTAGTTCATATTACACATAGTAGTACAAAGTAGTTCCTAGTAGTTAGTAGGATAGGTTAGTGTTGATGGCCACCATCTGTATCATCTATGTCACTGTTTATCTCCACATGTAGAACACTTTTACATTTCTTATTATTCACTTGCATTAGATAACCCAAAACGTCTTCATCACACCAAATAGACTTGATGTAATTTCTAACCTTCCAAAGATCTGAATTCTTAAGCTTTGCTCCCGAAATCCACTTTATCTCAGCCTCATCCTTGATGTAACTTCCTCCATTGTCAAAACATATGATTGTAATAGGAGAAGCCATAGAATTTCCTGAAAAAAATAAAAATATAATTAGTAAACCATTTAAATGATCTAAGTTGTCCAAGATCTTTGGTACATAGTCGATCTAGTAATACAAATAATACAAGCATCACTTTAGTAATACTAGTAGTTCTAGTAGTTCTTAATTTTTTTTGCTTTTGTCGATTTAACATTTTTAATTGACCAAGAGGGTATTATACAACCCACAATATTGTCTACCACTATTGTAATGCATTATTATGGTTTAAAAAAGTGCAAAATAAGAAGAAATATACAAAATCGCCCCATTTGTTCAAAAAAAAATGTACAAAATCGCCCTTAAACATCTCTTTCATAACAATATACCTAAAACTTTAGTTTTCACCTGTTTAAGTCTTTTTAATCAACTAATAACGTGTTACACAACCCAGATTATCGTTTAACACAATTTTCATGTTTTTTTCCTTTCAAAACCGTGTTAAAAATAGAGAAAATTCAGAATCTTTTCCAAACATTATTTTCATTTTTCTTTGAAAACTCTCACGCATTTTACAGCAATACATTCATATTTTTCGTTACACATAATACATAGAACATAAGTAGTATATTGTTATGAAAATTTCGTGAAAAAAATACCAATTTCCCTCAAAAAAATCTTCAAAATCATCAATGAATGAGAATAGTTTCGAATGAGGTTAGGAAAAAGGGAATAAAATGGGAAAATGGATAAGAAGGACACTTGTCAGAAGGAGAGAGGTAGACTGGATGTGGGGTCCAATGTTAGGTATGTGGGAAAGGGGGTCCGCGAGTTAAATTAAAAAAATAGAGATATGGAAACGTGGGGACCACAATAAATAAGATAATAATATAATAGTTAAGGGTAATAAAGAGAAGAGAAATATGAGAAAAAAAAGTGGAGTAGTTAGAATTTTGGTAGGGTAATGAGAATAGTTTTTTTTCAATTGGGTCAAAACAGAATACTTTCCGATAAGGATCAGAGTTTCAAGAGCTAAGGAAAAACACAAAGGTTGTGTGAAGTTCTGTAAGAAGATATGCTTGGACTAGGGGTGTGTCGAAAGTCTATCTAGCAAGGATGATGGCTTGATGGCGGGTTCTGTTAAGCGATGACAGTGGTACACATAGGAGTTCAAGGCAGATCTAATACAGAAGGTTAAACAAGAAGAGATGAATGGAAAGTTGTGTCGAAAGTCTTCCCGACAAGAATGGTTAGGAGGCGGGTTCCATCATGGATGATGGCGGTACAAGATGGATTTAGACTGCGGTTGTTTAACTATAAAGCAATATTTTTTGAAACACAAAAGGGAAGCTCAAGTAAAGCTTAGAGAAAAAGAAATCTAGCAGCAAGGTGTAACACTGTTAATAAGGTTCTGTTTAAGAAAAAAGCACGGATCATGGTTTGTGTCGAAAGTCTATCTAGCATGTTTGGAGCTTGATGGCGTGTTCTGTTAACTAACGTTAACGGCGGTACAAAAAGAATCCGAAGCTGTGGGGTTAAACAGAAAAGCATTATGAATCAGAGGTTGTTTCACGGGTTGAAACATGTATGATTCAGAGAGGTTTGTGCATTTGCAGAAAATTAAGATGAAAAGGGAGGACGAGTTCAATCAACAACAGATTCATGACGGTCATGGAGGAGGCTGTGTGATTGATTGGATAATAGTAGAATCAATGTAGCTTCGGGCGTGAGGCAGACAAGATTCTGGTTTGTACTAAATTTAAAGTGCAAAAACATATATAGGTAAAGGGAAGTACCTAGAGGACGAAAAAGGAGAGGAAGCTGAGGTCTAGCAGTCAAGGTTTAAGGTGACCGTGAAGAATCAAAAGTCGTGGAGTGTTGATTCTGGTTCCAGGTGGAGTTCGTCATCGAAATCTGAAACGGTTTCAGGTTCCGTTAAGGTTCTCGGAGAAAAAAAAAAAAAAAAAAAACAGGCTGTAACTCAAGTCTAGAGGAGGATCAGGTTATGGGATATACCTGAAATTGCAGGAAGCAAGAGAGAAGGTTGGTCTTGCGTCATGAGTAGCTGGAAAGAAGCAAGGAATCAAGGGTTAGATTCCACAAGGAGCTACTGTGTGAAGAAAGAGGTTGAAATCCAAGCTGTGATTTCACTGTCTCAGATAAGTCTGAAAATTACAGAGGCTAGAAGGATGGTTCAGGTTTGTGGTTTTACCGGAAATCATCATGGGAGCAGAAGTACTTCGACTGATCACCGAAGAAACTGCAGAGAAGAAATATAAAGTGATGATTTAAAATAGCCTAGAGAAATCAGAAGAGACAGAACAGATGGAGTAGTTCCAGGCTTTATTGAGGATATTACCATTAAATGGAATCAGAAGATGATTTGAGGCTCAGGTGGAGCTGTGGAGGATGGTAAAATAAAGTGGAGCTATTGTGGAAAAGGAAACGAGGCAGAGTCGCCAATGGATACCGACGGAGGTATGTGGTGATGGTGACCAACACGTTTGCTGGAGGAGATTACACAAGGAAACGTCTTGGACAGTGGAGGTGGCGAAGGCCTTCGCCGGACAAGCTGTAGAGAGAAGACAAGCTAGTTCTGTTTGCAACTTATCAAGAGAGATGAGTCGGACGCTGGAGGCTCTTGAGCATTGATATCACAGTGGTTATCAATGGTGATAACTTAAGAGAGAGTCATGAATTTCTCTGAGTTTTTTATCTCAAGAAGAAAACAGAAGCAGTGAGGTCCGAGGTGGTGTAATCTATGGAAGAATCAGGGCTCAAGGTGGGGTAACTTGCTCTGAGATTTACATCAAATCATTACCAGAAGTTGCAGGAATACTTATCAAAGGTTGAAGTAGAAGCTGCAACAAAAGATGCAAACGGCATCAGCTTTCACTATCGGAAAAAGGAGTAAAATCAAAGGGGTAAGGACATGGTCTACTAGTGTTTATTTACAGGGAAAGCAAAACTCAGACTTACCGAAGACAGGGAGGAGTTTGTAAGCTTCATCATAGAAGCAAGCCACCGGAGATGCAGAGAAACTGCATCGTTTTCACCGTTGAGTAAAAGCTTCACCGGAGACGCAAAGGTCATTCGTCCGGTCTGTAGCTGAAGGTTCTTAGGGGTTGTTTCATATGCTAATGGTGATAGATGATTCACAGTAAGAACAATTGGTGTGGTTCATTCTCAAAGCAAGCAAGGAAACGACATTCACAGAGAAGAGATCCATGAGCTTTGGTGGTGGAGGCAGTTCCCAACGGCGACGGAACCCGCTGGTTGAGAGTTGGTGATCGGAATCACACCGGAGATAGACGACAAGGTGGAGTGATCTCCAAAGGGCACAGTCGTCGGAGTTCCAGTTGCATACTTGCATGTCAGGATTTGTGTCAGACACGTTACCAGAAAGAAAAGCGTCGATTTGATATCAGGGAAAGAAGGAGACGTGAGGTGAAGATGGGCCTTATCTGACCAAAGCCCAAGGTGGAGATTGCGAAGATATGGGCTTTGGGTTAATACTTTTTTATTGGATTAGAAGTTATAGGAAAAGCCCAATCACGCAATGTGTACTACAAACCGACGTTGTGAAAGGAAAAGGATTATTTACATAATCCGTACGACATGGGGGTAATAAGTCAGCTACGGTTCAAGTATAAATAGAAGACATTCCAAGCTTGGTTGATTATCCGAGAGATCCGAGAAACCCTAAACACAGAGACAAAGAGAGCTAAGAAAGAGAGATCAAGAGTAGAAGAAACTAAGAGACATTGTTCGAGTCATGTCTCTAAGAGATAGAGTTTCTTTGATCTTCTTATTCTTTGTTAATATCATGTTTATACGAGAAGAGTGCTTAGAGCGTTTGTATAAACCTCTTTGATTGATAGTAGAAGTTGTGGGAGACGGTTCCCACCCCAGAGGTACCGCAAGGGAACTGGGTTAAAAATCTTGTATCGTTAATGATTTAAGCAATCAAACGATCGATAATTCCTAACAACTTCAGATTAAAGATTTTGAGGACAAACTGCCAATTAAGACATGACTATGATATAATTGTTGGACAAATTATATTTGTTAATCTAAAAAAGTTTGATGTGTATACCAAAAAAGTATGAGTATTTTGGAAAAATCTTGTTGATCATCCCTAATCTATCGGAAGGTTCTCAAAAATCGTACGCACTTTGCAATCTTTCTCCAGTCTTTGTCCTTTATGTAATCTCCCAAAAGCTGTTAGATTGTCATCCTTTCACCTGAAGAAAACTTTTAGTGGATGAGAAATTAGTAATGATGCATTTACTCTACAAAAACACATGTAATTCCCGCTGAATATGTTTTGTCGAGTTTATCTTGTCAGAAATTTGTCATTATACACCGACAAATTCCCTAAAGGACAATTTTCCTAAAGATTTCCGAAGACACCTTTCTTAGAAAAGATCCATCAGAAATTCGTCGAGAATATGGTCATCAGAAATTCGTCGAGAACATGGTCACCGAAATTTTCGATAGAAAAATGGCCGTCAAAAATATTCATGACAATCATGATTCATCGAGAACTATTCCCAAGACACTTATCCATCCGGAATAATTTCTGGCAAACAAGGTTTTGTGGAGAATTTTACCTATGCCTTCCGTCCAGGAATAATTTATTACGAACATGGCTTTGTTAAGTTCTGTCGTGAAAAATTATAAATAACTTGTTAGTTGAAATTCTTAAGCTGGGGACATATCTATTGTCTAGATCTTCAACTTCAGCTGTCACTTTTTGGTATGAAAAAGTGTCATCGATTATTCTACTGGAATGTCGATTATTCTACTGGAGTATCGATCGATACACCTTTCTCATCACGTCGATCGATTAGTCGATAAGATTATAGGTCGATGTGCTCCTAGAGAAGCTTTATGATCGGATTAAACTATATTCACTAATCTTCCTAGACCAACTTCCATATATATCTACCAACTTAGTTCAGAGAATCAATTCAGGAAGAAAACCAAGTTTCCGCTTGAGCCTCCTCCTTTCTAAGATCAAGTTACTAGTTAGCTATTTTTGTTATACTTCAATAATAGTAATATATCTATTGTTTATTATATAAATAATTTTATTTTACATATAACATAATCTATGTTTTTAAATATATATGAAGTTGATTAGCTTATTAAACAATATTATAAGCGAATCATACTATATATAAATATGGGAGAGTATAACTCAGAAACTAAAACCAGATCCTATTTGTTTTTCTCATCTCATTTTATTAGAAAACGAAAAAGCCAACAAAAAAAATACGAGAGAGGCCGAAAAGGAAGGCCAGACGAAAAACACAGAGGCAAACCGAAACCCAAACATCAAAAGAGTCCAAAGGGTGAACGTGACCCTCGACGACAGCGCATAGCCCACGTGTAACTCCATTTATGATATAAAATATCACAATAATAATTTTTATTTATAAATCAAATGTTTTATTCATATAAAATAATATTAACATGTAAATAAAGATATAAAATTATTATAAAGCTACTTATATATTTTTAAGAAGTATGTGTCTTATAAATTTTCAAAGTGATACATGAAGAAATTTTGCAAAAAAAAAAATATCTTTTAAAAATGAAAATATGAAATATATACCAAATATAGATCAAAATAAAAAGAGGAGAAAAAGAAAATAAAGCAAAGAAAATATAAAAAACTGAAAAATAAAATTGGATCAAATTATTTTATAAATATATGTTATTTTATAAAACATGATATATAATAGAATGAGATATTCTTCTTAATAAAAAATTATATATTAAAAGAAATCCATATCCATTTGAAATAATTCAAAATACAGCATATGTACAAAAACATGTATGTTTATTCTGATATTATTATTTGGCTAAGTTGTATTACTGAAAATATAGATCAAATAAAATGAAAGGAGAGGAAAGAAAAAGTAAATAGGAAAATAAAATAAAGTTAAAAAAATTTAAAACTGAAATTGACTTCTTCTTTTTGGCAACAACAGATCTACGGTGGCAACACAGTAGTTAGGTGTATCTTTCCGCACTAGATCTTTACCCCCTTAACACACCATCCAACAACATCCAGGGCTTCTTCTTCTTCCCCTTCCCGATCCGCGACTCATCTTCTCGAAAAAAGCAGCGGCGATGGTGAAAGTGTTGACCTACTTTGGGATGACATTGGCTGCTTTCGCCTTCTGGCAATCCATGGACAAAGTCCACGTCTGGATCGCTCTTCACCAAGACGAGAAGGTTTCATTCTCTTCCTCACTCATCTCTTCGATTTGGAATTGAGATCAAACCCTAGGCTATCGAATTTTGATCTAGTTATCTTCAGATTGATCGATTACTTGCTATAGATCAGATTAAACTGTGTTTGATAGAAGCTAAGCTTAACTTGTGTTTGATTAATCAACTTTAATGTGATTGTAGTTGATTAAGTGAAAACAGTTAACTGATATGTTCGTATTGGTGTTTGAGTAGAGATTGGTGTTTGGATCTTGTTAGGAGATAAGCTCTCACTGATTTGCACTTGATAAGTAGTAGTGATAAGTGATCTGAAACCGCACGTATAGAGATCAGTGGTTTGCACTTGTTGAAGTAGTGATAAGATAACAAAAAGAACTTGTTTGTATGCAGCAAGAGAGGATGGAGAAGGAGGCTGAGGTAAAGCGGGTTAGAGCTGAGCTGCTGCGGAAAGCTAGAGAGGAGGATCCTCTTGCCTGATAATCTTCTTCAGTTATAATTTGGATTTCTAACCAAATATGTACGAGTTCTTTTTTTTTCCATTGTTATGGACCCAAAATGGAGTTTGCATAAAACGACAATACCATATATGCTATTGAATTTGGGAATGATGATGATCATGAATAAGTAGCTTCCTCTTTGTTGTTGTTCTTCTTGACAACTAATGGAATACTAGTGCAAGAGGTACCAGCATCTTGCTCTGCCTGTCTTCCTCAAACCTTGTAAATCATAGATTTTGTGCTCATGGAGAAGTTTAAGGAGGTTTCATCAGTTACAGTTAATGATTCGCGTTGGCTATCAAAGTAGAAATATAACCTGTCAAGTTTCAAATTGTATTACGAAGTTAAAAGGGAAGATTTTTTTTTTCCAATTTTATATTGGTTTTCAAATTTTTGAAAATTTAGTAATCCTTTTTCCTGATCGTTCGTTCGTTCCATCGTGTTTACCATTGCATGTGTTACTGGAATTTAGCCAGGACTCGGGAGATAAATGATTGTGATATTATAGCAACACTAAGCAAACTGGACCGAACAACGGACGGTCACTGAAGAAAACAGTAAAAACCCCACCACTTTCTGTACAATAAATTCATAGTATTTGTCACTATATGAAAAACAAACACACCATAACTTTACGATTTATAAATGCACTCTCGCCTCAAATTTGTGCCATTGATCCGTACTCTCCGAGTAAGTTAGGGCATTATCCCCACCTCAAAATCCGACAATGATGGCATCGTCGACGTCAAACACAGTGAAACATCAGTCTTGACTCTCTTTTTTTTTTTGGGTCAAAAGTCTAGACTTTCTAATGTTAAAAAGTTCAATATACAATGATTTTGTGGTCCCAACCTATAAAATGTAATAAATTGTATATAGCTAAGCTTCCTAAACTTCATGATCAATAAAAAAAACTTCATGATCGATATATCCCATAAGTCATGAACACTGAGAGACACAGAGACGTTAAAACAGTGATGTTTTAAACACCTAAGCAAAATCTCTTATGTAACATTAAAACCAATCAAAAAATGTTATAAGAGAAAACTGCTCTATCCAATTTACATACACACAAAAATCAAATTAACCCCCAAGTCCTATTTAAATTACTTTAAGTCTTTGTTGTCAAAAAAAAAGAAAAAAAAAACTAAGTCTTTTCAATTTGAATTGTCCATTTTAAATATTTTTGTGATGTTCAAATTATTTTAGATAAGTGAAAAATCATCGTTAATCAACTTAGCAATTGACTTTTTGCATATCCAAATAGCATGGTTAGCAAAAAGATTTAAAATAGACAATTTAAAAAGTTATGTTTATATGGAAACACCAAAATTTGGGGGAAACATTAAAATAACAAAGTAAAAACCACGTTTAATCGATCTAATGGTTAATTTTTGTGTATCGAAAGTGGCATGTCCAACAAAAAAAAAGAAGCTAAAGTGGACAATTTAAAAAGGTTGGAGGTTAGAGGTTAAAAGAGTGCAAAAGAAAATTACGGATTGGACTGAAAGGTATCTCTAGCGCAACTATTACTAGTGGAAACTGTGTTACTCCTAGTTACGCTGTGAAACTGCCAATCAAGTGAAATTATATTTTCTAATTATCATTCAATCCAAATAAAACTTACACTCATAGTTGAGCTACATTTCAAGTATTAGAGTAACTTTAGTGTTTTATATTTCCTCTCTTTTCGACCTTATTTATTACTCTTATTTTCACCTTATTTGCTCTTATTACTCCAAAAAATTTCAGTCTCAATAGTTTGCTTGAAAGATATGATTTTTAGCGTTTTTCTCTCTTTTCAATCAGAAAAAGTTAATTGTTTTTTCTTTCGTTTCATATTTTCATTTCGTACTAGAGCTTGACACGTGCGCCCGCACGGGTACTGGTTCTTATGTTTTTGTATATCAATATACTTTTAATAATTCGTGTGATATATTTTATATGTATCGTCATATAATTAATTATATTTAAATATCCACACTGAATCAGATAACATGATTATTTTTAGATAGTTTTATGTTCCTATATATACATTAGAATCGAACTCATCCAGATCCGACAGGACTCAACTCGAAACCTACACATAAATTTATAATATTCAAGCGGAGCTTTATTCTAAAACTAAAAAAATGATACATGAAAGAAACAACCCGTACTTGAATGAATATCCGAATATCTATGGCTAATTAATTCGGTAAATAAAAAAAAACTTTTTATGTGTTTGCTAAATTAAAATAGAAAGCGGTTTTTGTTTTGTAAAATAGTAATATGGAGTGAAAAACTAAGTAACAATAAATGTAATACATTTTTATTTTTTTATGTAAACCATGTCTTCGAATTATTTGTTTGGCTACGTAGTTTTTCATCGATTCAAACTAAGATAATTTTTTTTAGTAAAACAGACTTGCCGAAATTTTAACCACATGCAAATCTGGTTATTTTACCTTTTGATTTTTATAATTGTTAAAAATTAATATTAATTAACTAATAAATAAAATTGTGCAATATTATTATTATGGTAATATAATTAATGATGTGATGTATTGTTAAGCTAATATAATTAATGAGGTTGTTAAACTAAGTAAAAATGAAAAGATAATCAATAAAGTAACTTGTTGAAAATAAAGTTAATTATATTTGTACTTCTCTTTTAACAGAATAGATATCATGGATTAATAAAACAATTACGGTAATGACAGAGATTATAGATATATTTGTCGAAACAATAGCTAAACGATCTAAGAAACTGGATGCATATATGGTATCCAAGACCATAGTCGCAGCTGCATAGCCAAAAGACAAAAGTGACTTCAAAGACTAATCATTGATGCGTGTGGGACAACCGTCTCAGCATCCGTAAAGATTGATTTTTGTTGGACCGACTGTCTTAGCATATCAGTATTGACTGTCTCATTTCAGTAACAAGTTCGTCCCTAATTGTAGAGTTTTAGATCTTGTTTCCTTTGGTTATCATGCTTAGATTGATTAATTTATTTATTTCGGTTTTAGGCTCAAGTTCGATGGCGAGCAATGAACAACAACAACACAAGATTTTGTTCACCCGGTGTTCGCTGATCTATTCACCGGGAAAGGAGTCAGAATCCCTCAACAGTTTCACTATCAAATCACGATCAAAGTTACACGATCACAACAATGGTGAATACGTGAAAAACAGAGTTATACACGAGAACTTGGCTAGCTTGTTGCTTCCTTTGTGAAATCTGAAAGTCACAGCCGGAATGGTCCATTCTGACCGATCACCGTTTCCGTTACCCCGTCGACCTTCATCCTCGTAATCTCAAGCTAAGTCTTCTTCTCTCTCGTGCTCTGATCTTGATCGTCTCTTTCGAATTGTTCCTCTCATTTGATCAAGTTGCATCTGGCCATTATAACAACATGATCCGTTCGAGATGTCAAACACACCGTTTCATTTATTCTTGATAGTAGCTGAGCTGAGACTTGGGCTTCTTCTTTTCGTGCAGGTATGAGTGTTCAATCTGGATATCGGCTCGGTTTCAGTTTGGTTTTTCTGTTAGTAAAATACAACTACTATTCTATATCTACATTTATTTTGGTTCGCTTTATATACACTCGGTTTTTTGTTTATTTGGTTTTATACCAAAAACATAATTATTTAGTTTGGGATCTTATTATATGAATTTTAGACTCATGTTGTCAACACAATTATTTATTAAAAAAATTTATATGTTTAAATAAAAGAACAAATAAAAACGCTTCTACAATCAAATAAAATAATCAAATGTAAAATTAAAATCAAAGCTCAGAATTTTTGAAAATAAAAATAAAAACCAAAACAAAAGCACGAAAGAAAAGTTTTTCTATTCTTCCGTATTTAGTGTTCATCAAAGTCATGTTTCTTCAACTGATCACGAAATTCTGTTCGTCTATAGATAAGAAAAAAATTGTGAGAGTTAAAATCATTTTACATCACTTATATAAGTGACTCTGAAAGTGGTGATTCAAATAATTTCCATCATTTTATTAAGAACTGATGCAAAAAATATAAATATTTGCATCGATTACCATAATTGGTTTCAATATGTATCAGCTATAAAAATGATGTTAATATTTATATTGTTTTGATGTTAGTATTAACATCAGTTCCAATAATTGATTTTAATTATTTATATCATTTATTAATAATTGAAGTAAAAATGATATCAAACTTATGATTTTAATATTTGAATCAGTTACAATTATTGGTTAAGTTTCACTATTTTATATATAATCTTATTATCTAGGGATGTCCAATCCGGATATCGTTTCCGTTCGTTTTTCAGTTTTTTGATATTTCAGTTAGTAAAATACAACTATCTTTCTAAATTTATATTTATTTTTGTTCGTTTTGGTTCGGTTTATATACCGTTAGTTTTATGTTTATTCGGTTTTGTACCAGAAAAACATAATTATTTAGCTTGAAATCATATTATATGAATTTTAGAGTCATGCTATCAATGCAGTCATTTACTAAAATATTAAATGTTCAAATAAAAGAACAAAGAAAACGCTTCTATTATCAAATAAAATAATAAAATCTAAATTAAAATCAAATTCGAAATTTTGAGAATAAAAATATAAAATAAAAATAGGTGACGGATCAAAAAATCAACGGTGTAGTCTTGTTATTGGAGACATCAATGCCGGTGTATAAGATTGTCACTGATCTGAATGGGTAGGGATTCATCATTTGGGATCAGACTTAGATCATGGTGCGTTCTTCTCAAGCCGCTAATGTGGATAAAAGTAGAGCTTGCCGTTCTCAGAGTTTTAACTCGTGGATTTTCATTTAGACCTTACATTCAGAATTAAGCCTGTAGTGGTTCGATTTGATTAAATCATGTCATCACTCTCAAGGCTATGGCTCTTGTATGAGCTTCTACCTGCATGTTTAATTCATGCTTCTGCTCGCACTCCGTAAGATCTGCTTTCTCTTTTGGAGTACTCTATACGAACCTTTGATGGTACCTAGTGGTATCTTTTGCTGTTTTAATGTTTTTGTTTTTGCCTTTGTTTCGGATGTTGTATCCACAATATGCTTTATTATATTGTTCTATGTTGGATCATTTCAAATAAATGAAACTCAGTGTTAAAAAAAACAAATAGATTTTCATTTGACGTTATAAAATATATACATATTTACATGTTTCTATTTTTGATCGGTTTTGTTCGATTTATTTGGTTTAATCGGTTATAAATCAAACCATATCTAAATCCTATAGTTTTTATAAAATTATATCCATTCGAATATATGATATATACCAAAACCAAACCATATCATCTATTTCGGTTTGATTCAGCACGGTTGTTTTTATCATACTTAACAGCCCTATTTAATGCGCATACATTTTTTATCCCAATATAGGAAAATATGTATTTATAAACCAGCTCTTTCCTTTAAACAACTTAGAACAAAAACTATTCAGAGGGATGAATATTTATGACTAAGAAGTAAGAAGGCAGAAATTTTGAAGGATGAAGTTTCGCAGGTCCTACGTTAACGGAGTTGAGAAATCATTCGTTTGCAACGATTTTTATTAGTAACCTTGGTGGGTCGTCTCGAAATTTTACTGATTTGAAAGTCAAATAACGTTCTGTCTCTTTTGTCTTCTGCCGACAATGTTCATGAGTGTTCATTTGGCTTTCTCTGTTTGTTTGGTTAAAACCAATTTTGATAATTCGGATCGTATACTCTTAAACATGAATGAGTTGCGATGAGCGTGAAGTGAAACATGACTATTTCTGTTTTTTTTCTTCTTCTTTTACGTAGGAACAAGTTACGATGAACATGAAAGTTGTGTCCCATTCTAAATTCGAAAAAGGCTAAACTATCACATGGTATCACAATTAGTGTTTTTATTCGAATATAGTCTACAGTCTCAAATTAACAAAAACAGAAATAACTATCCACCGACAAAGTTCAATCCCACAAGGAGAAGTATTTGATTCTCACTCAAAATTAAAATTGAAATCCGTGAGGTCACTTTTGAACTTTATTATTACATTTTTAATGATTAAACGGTTCTGAATCCAATATACATCTCTATGATAAAGTTTATACTAATCCCCTTCTTATTAATCAAGAAGCATTTTTAAAGAATAACCTTTAGTTTGTAAGTTATTTACGGATGTGCCATGCTGACGTGTCGGCACCATATTCATTCTCAGCCCATTTATATATTTACCCTCAACTCACTAGAATAATTACATACGTCTGCCATTGTCATATAATATACTTTCATCGTCAAACATTAATATACTTCATCGAATTATTTAGCATTCAATTTCGATTCATCCGTTTATAGCAACGTTCATATAAATGCGTGTATGACTTAAATGTTTGAATTTATTGTGTTTTGTTTCATCTGTTTATATATGGGAAACGAATTTTATGGACTTTAACTTGGTGTCAAATTTGGTGAGTACTATGATTGGCAATTTATGATCCTTCCATAATGATTAGACAATTTATGATCCTTCCATATATAATGGTATTGGTCTTTCCGAGTTTATGTAAGTGGCATTATACTATTTTTCCATTACATGTTGCTTTTTTACATTTTGTTTATTATATTGTTTGAACAATTATATTTTAAAACAATTACGTAATTAAGTAACAATTATAGTCTCTTACATCAGTATTATTTTGTCATCCATATAAATTTTGTAGAAAATAGGATTATGCATATATGGCAAAAACTGATATATAGAAAGATCATTAATATATTGATTCGATGTATAAAGAGATTAACCGCATGCTTATCATCTTCCAACCCTTACCAAAAACAGAATTCATATAATTAATATGAGGATTAATGAAAACCGTCATACTTTATGGGCAAGGCATTCATTTTGACGTGGAACAATTTTTGAGACTAACCTTTGGTTTGTAAGTTATTTACGGGTGTGCCATGTTGACGTGTCGGCACCATATTCATTTCAGCCCATTTATATACTCACCCTCAATTCACTAGAATAATTACATATGAATGCCATTGTGATATATGTAAATAATCGACTTATATAATATACTCTCATCGTCGAACATAACCGATTTATTCGCATTCAATTTCTGATGCATCCGTTTATATCAACCTTAATTTACTGCATTTAATTTCGTGTATTAATTAAATGCCTTTAATTTATTGTGTTTAATTTCGTGTGTACATATATAGCAACCTTTTTTGAGCGACTTTAATTTGGTGTCGATTTTGGTAACTACTATGATTGTCATTTATGATCCGTCCATAATAATTAAACAATCATTCCTTTTATTATTCATTCATTTTCAAAATAGGTAATTATGCTGTAATTCTAGGACTGGCAATTATGAGTCAAAAAATATCGGGTATTAATTGCATCGGAAAAAAAACTTCGTGCCCAAGATATAAACCTATATGTAATGATAGTGGTCATTCCGAACAAAACAAGTCGTGTAGAGCAAATGTAAGTGTGATTATATAAGGTTTCCATTACTTTTATTGCCTTATAATTCGTTTACATGTTGCTCCTTTTTATTGTCTGAAACATATCCGTCTAATGGTTTCCAGGGTTTCAACCGTAGCATTTTCAAACGAGAGACATGAATCGTAGTAGAGCTTTATCTTTCGAATTCACAGGTTTTTAAAATTCACAGTTTTTTTTTTAACTTTTAAGTATATTACTTTGAGCTTCACCTTTCTAAATAACAGGTTTTCGGCGAAAGACTAAGAATCCAAGATCAACGAAAGACTAAGGATCTTACAATTAACTATGGTTGATTTTTCATCTGTAAGTTACCAAAATCCGATTTGATTGTGGTTTTTTATGAAGTTTGAGAACTCTGAGCATTTTTAGTAACTAATGCAGGCTATCGAAAGATGATTTGAAATTAACTATGGTTGATTCGAACTCTAGCTTTTCATTGTCGAATGAAGTGTCTGAGAAGCCTCACAACTTTACCTTTCTAAGTCGGTAAAAAAAATACTGACTTACTTTACCTTTCTAAGTCGATATTTTTTTTTTCAAATTAGACCACAAGTAGCTTTCTTTATTTGTTTTATATTTACTTTTAAGAATATTATATGCAGCTGTTGGTTACTTTTTGTTATTTTACTATTTTTGATTAGCAGTTATATTATTTCGGTAAATGCATAGACTTGATTTTTTTGGATTGTTGTTTATTGATTATTAGCTAAAACAATATGTACCCCAAACTTATTTTTGAATCCTTTACCCATTTAAATATCATAGTACCATATATTTCTCATACCTAAGCAAAAATGGTTTAACCATTAAATTTTATCCCCTTACTATTAAAATAGAAACAATTTTGAAAAGAAACCTTAAAAAGGTAAAATATTAACAGAAATACTATTATTGGATACGTGGCAAGCAGGTAGGCCTTCTCAGGCAAATGTTAAAAAATCATCGCTAACTCTAGGAAACTACGCGAATTGCCACTCGCACGCAAGGCCTTATTTATTCCTCATATAATATTATACCATAGTTTTCTATATGTTTCCTTATCTTGATCTCCCTTTTATATTTTTCCCCATTTATAAATATATTGGAATCTCCTTCCCATACACAGATTTGAATCCAATTTTGTAAAGATTAAGTTGTCATTTGCACTCATCGTATGGGAAAAAAAATTGATATAATTTTCTTTTTTTTTTGTCAAACTGATATAATTTTCTTATTACCATCTACATTAGCATAATTCAAAAATTTCCAATATGTTTTTTAATACGAGTTATACAACAAAATACAATATCATTTATAATATCGAATTTGAATATAGTCCAACTTTATTTTATATCATGATTATTATCGTAACACAAGGAGATCTCTAAGAATATACGGATTTCTAGACAGATTCGTGATATAAATACTTATTTTAAACATACTGTATTACCGTATTATAACAAAATTGTTTTTTTTTTGAATATGTGTATTTATTGATATCATAAGGTTTTGCGTTGGGGCAATTGATCATACATGAACAGACCACATATTTTCGGATTTCGAATATAAGCCAAGAATATTTAGTTCAATCATTCAATTTTCGTAACTTTAGATAATTGATATGGTATAACGTATTGAGATCCCCACTAAATTAATACGGATCGGAGGATAGTCATCCATGATCTACGGAATATGAAATACATATGATTCGTATATGAAAGGGAAAAAAGAGAACCTGTATAAATGTAAAAGAATTGGTTACATACTTGACCCGATATGTAATTAATTTTCTCTTAATTTGAAATATTCAAAAATTTAAATAAAAGGAATGCAAAAGGAACAACAATGATCACACATTATAGGGGATTCGTTAGTTTCACAGTAAAAGGAAAGTCAACAATAAGGACAAAACTTGGTTCCCATTTCATCTATTATTATTGAACAAAACTTAGGTTCACCCCCTAGGGTGAATCTCTACATTCACCCACCAATAGGATTTAGTTATTTAAGATTTGATATCTTTAAAAAAAAAAACTAAATAATAAGAATTTAATGAAATAAAATTATGTTTTTAGATAAATAAAAAATAGTAGTAATTATCAAAAAAAAGATTTTTTATTTAATATTGATATATCTGTGGACAAATACTAAACCCTAAACCCTAAATTATAAATATTAAACCCTAAACCCTTGGGAAAAGCCTCAACCCTTGGGCAAATCTTATATCCTAAATCCTTAAATTTAAACCAAACCCTAAATCATAAACTAAATCCTAAACCCTAAATCCTAAACCATAATATTAAACCCTAAATTCTAAACATGAAACCCTAAACCCTAAACTCCTGGACTAATATTAAATCCTAAATCCTTAATCATAAACCATAAATCATTTTGAAATTTAGGATTTCGAGTTTACTATTAGAGGTCATGATTTAGGGTTTTAAGGTTTAGGATTTAGTATTTAGGGTTTGGTTTAAATTTATGGGTTTAGGGTATATGATTTGTCCAAGGGTTCAGGCTTTTCCCAAGGGTTCAAGCTTTCCCCAGGGGTTCAGGCTTTCCCCAGGGTTTCAGGTTTTTCCCGAGGGTCTAGGGTTTAGTATTTAAAATTTAGGGTTTAGGGTTTAGTATTTATCGACAAATTTATTAATATTAAACAAAAAAACTTTTTTCTATCATTACTACTATTTTTTATTTATCTAAAAACATAATTTTGTTTCACTAAATTCTTATTATTTAGTTTCCTTTTTTGAAAGATATCAAATCTTAAATAACTAAATCTTATTGATGAATGAATGTAGAGGTTCACCCTAGGGTGAACCTAAGTTTTGTTCATTTTTATTCATGAGCTAAAGTAAATGTGGGATGTATCGTAACGATCTAATTGCATCCTCGATAGATATTATTATTGACTAAATGAAAGTTTCCTATAATGCAATGAATCATTTAAGCCGAAATTTTCTCATTTTTATATTTAGCTTTTGCATCACGGCTTAGGAGTACTATATAAACACTTTGATCTCAGCCAATAAGAAGCACAAACTACCAGAAACCTATAAACGTTGCAACCTAAAAAAAAAGACCCAAAAGGCGACGGCTACTTTCCTAACATTCTACGTGGACTGTTGTTTGAACGAAGCACATATTGCCGTTTGATGTTGCCTTTTGTTGTTTTTTCAAACTTTCCTGACATCCTACGTGGTTTAGTTCCTCCTAAGTTCTCTATCAGTATGTTAAGTCAGTCTTCTCTATTACTATACATAATTCGAATAGCTAAGTCTGCTCATTAGACTTTTGTTTATATTTTTTTATTTTAAACTGATGTTACAATGTTTGTAAATTGTGGTAAGACCTCTACGGGGCTTTGGTAGGTGTTAGAGATATTGAACTAATTAGGGGTGGGCACTTCGGTTATTTTATCGGTTCGGTTCGGGTTCGGTTCGGTTTGGTTAATTCGGTTCAATGATTTATTCAACCAAAGTAAACCATAGTTAGTTCGGTTTGGATCGGTTTCGGTTCGGTTTGAACTCAGTTCGGTTTGAATTCGGTTCGGTTTTAAAACACAAACGCATGGTCATAAAATCATCGTGTTGACGATTTAAAAAACTAAATTATGTTGACTAAATTCAATATAAAACCGAAAAAAAAAATTTAGAAACACAAAACATTTATAAGAGCACAATCAAATCAAAGTTAACTATAATAAATAGAAATTTAAAAAAACATCGTTAATAATACCTCTACAAAATAAACTATGTAAACTAAATATAATGTAAAACTGAAACAAAAACTTTAACAAATTATAAACATCAAACAAAAATTAACTAAAGTAAATAGAAAACTAAAAAAAAATCTTTAATAAAATTAACAATAACTTTAGTCTTAGCATTTTAGTATATTGTATATTGCTAATATGCACATTGGTTATGGGTTCGGTTTAGTTTGGTTCGGTTCAACGTGGTTCGGTTCGGATCGGGTTCGGTTCGGTTGGTTCGGGTTGGGAAAATCTTAAACCTAACTGTTTGATAATAGACTTTGGTTCGGTTCGAATCGGTTTCGGTTCGGTTGGTTCGGTTCGATCGGTTCGGTTCGGTTTTTTTGCCCACCCCTAGAACTAATTGAACAACAGAGAATGGAGTTTTCTTAAATCATTATACGATATGTTCTCATTTTTTGTTAACTTTGTAAAGTTATAAAGTAACATACTAAATACTTTTGTTGGGTGTTAGAGATATTGAACTAATTGAACAACAGAGAATGGAGTTGTTTGAACGAAGCACATATTGCCGTTTGATGTTGCCTTTGTTGTTTTTTCAAACTTTCCTGACATCCTACGTGGTTTAGTTCCTCCTAAGTTCTCTATCAGTATGTTAAGTCAGTCTTCTCTATTACTATACATAATTCGAATAGCTAAGTCTGCTCACTAGACTTTTGTTTATATTTTTTTATTTTAAACTGATGTTACAATGTTTGTAAATTGTGGTAAGACCTCTACGGGGCTTTGGTAGGTGTTAGAGATATTGAACTAATTGAACAACAGAGAATGGAGTTTTCTTAAATCATTATACGATATGTTCTCATTTTTTGTTAACTTTGTAAAGTTATAAAGGAACATACTAAATACTTGACTATATTCAAATAATAACAGGTTCTTAGAAATTAAGTGTGCTGCATATAGAAATCTAGCTTAAGACATGGAAGTGAAAGTGTTTACCTTTACAAGTTCAGCACAGTTGTTACTTCTTATTATCTTCTTATTGTTAAAAGAGAAGTAGTTTAAAAAATAATTTAGTTACATTTCTGCTATTTTACTTCTACTTGCAAACCCTTAATTTTTGTCATGTAATTTTTTTATTACGAAATTAACATAAATGATGATAGACATTAAAAAACATGGAAATTAATATATTTTTTTCTGATAAAGTTTAAGGAGAATATCATTTTAATACCGAAATGTAACCTCTTATATCGTGTTTTCTCTACACTTTTTTTAGTAAAAACCCACTTTTAAAAATAAAAGAAAAATTAAAAAAAATCATATGTATTTTAAGTTATAATAGATATTAATATTCAGTAATGGGTCTCTTTTACAAATATGTGTCTACTCAACCCACTAAATTTCAAAATTCATATTATTTATTTCTTTTTTTTATATTTCCAACCTAATATTATTTACTTCAATTTATTTTTGTTCTTTTACTATTTTTATATATTCCGGAGCCTGTATAATTTTAATAAAATATAACGATACAACTTCGATAATAATATAATTATTTTTTTGTCAATTATAATAATATTATCGTTACTCGAATATTCCAATAAAAAAAATTATTGAAAACTTCAGTAAAAATACAATCCCAAATTATTTTTCTTTGCATTAATATGTATATCAAACATTATTTCTGCGAACCTAACCTATGTATAATATGCCATTTTTCTTTTACCCTTTCAGTATTTATAGATTAAAATTTATAATCTTTTTTAGTACATTCACCCTGCGTAAGGCGCAGGTCATCACCTAGTATGTAGTATAACTCTTCTTCTTTTTTGACAAAATAGTATAACTCTTTTTAGAAAATAGATTTTTCGAACACAATTTAAACATAGGACTGCTAAGATATTCTACTAACTTAACTTTTATTTGGAGAAAAAATAATAATTTCTCAACGCGACTATAACTTAATAACTTAATGACTTCCAGGTCATCTAGTTTAATCTTTCTATTACATTCGTAACATGATTTATTGTACATCCTATCTCACGTTGAAAAACTGCACCTCTTCATTTGATTTTTTGGTCCCTTCTCCTTTGATTGCAATAATTGTCCAACGCCAAATTTAATTTCTCCTCGTCTCGGGAAGACAATAGCAAGGGCAAGATCCAGATCTGAACCAATTGGTGGAAATTCTGTCTCTTTTTTTTTAGTTTTGTCAGATTCACAAAACCACACTGACCTCTCTCACTTATTGCACATCTTGCAGACAAATTTAATGTCATCCCAAAAATTGGATACGCCCATGTTACACTCAAACCGAGATAACCATAAGAATATATTCTATAGTACTCCTAGGCCATAATAATTTTGCATTTCATCTACAATATGCAACAATATACTCTCTCTTTTTTTTGCTAAGAATATGCAACAATATACATTGATCATTGTTATAAATCGTCAATTTACCGACCATCTGTAGTTTATATTAGTGTCTTTGTTACCTCGACCATTAAAATTCAAACATATATAATGCGAGAAAAGACGGTGCTAGTTTACATGTAATTATGTGAACACACGGACGTTGATAATTAAGCTGTTGATTTCATTTTTATTATATGTAATCAGCAATCTTGCAGCACTTGTACACATCCCCATCACAACAGACACGGGTCCCTAATCCGAAAAAGTTTACAAGAAACACATTGGTCCAAAGGGAATCCATACAATACTTTAGTATACATATCAAATCCAACTCACAACTTTAACCCTCCCCAATAATAAAACTAAAGGGTAAATTAAAAATTGACATAGGAGCACCAGTACACATCTTTTTCCTTGTTTAATTAGATGGAATATAATTTAAGTAGATTGGTGGGATTAACATCGAGATCCTTTCTTACAGTAGAGAGCACCAGCATTGCCCGTGACAGAAGCCACCAACGAGGATGGTCTAGCCGACAAACTTGAAGCTTTGGCGTAGCTCGAAGAGGCTCTTCCACCAGCAGGCGTAAAAAACGCACCGTTTAGGAACAAGTCACCTTCGGATCTCCAGTTCCACTTCTTCCATTTGCTTTGTGGTGCATCTTCGTATTTAGTCACCTTTTTCAAATCACATACGTCTAGTTCAATACTCTCATACATATATGACTAAAATAGAAATATATATATATATATATATATATATATATATTATAATATTAGCTCTTTATTTACCTCTTTGAAGACATGGTCATTGGGAGCAAGAAACCTATTGCCTTGACTGTTAATAGTTGGAGCTGCACTCCCACCAATTGCATACATTTGCCAATGCGTATAATCGTTATTTACCACATGAAAATATCCATGCCTACATCTGTAAAAATCCCAAAGTTACAGGGCTTTAGAAAAATAATATAATAATTCAATGACATATTTAGCAAAACTCTACAAAATGTAACTTTATTTACCTGGGCATTCTCTGAACAAGCCCTTCACCAAAATGATTAAACGCAATGGTGACTTGCATGTTCTTATCTCTCGTGTAGGAATCACTGTGTCCCAAAAGCATCACCTTGTTATGGTGCGTCAAGTAGTTATTAGATATGGTAATAGCCGTAGATCCATGAATAGCGTCGACCAGACCGTCCGCGCAGTTAGACAACGAGCAGTGGTCAACCCACACGTGGGACCCACCAAAAATCGAGACGGCGTCACCGTCAGATGCCGTCCTCCACCCGTAATGCGACGGAGAATCTCTGACGTAAGCATTCCCTCTCTTCTTGCAGTCATGGATGTTGATGCCGTGGATGATGATGTTGGTCACGTATTGGACAGTGATGCACGCGCCTCCGGCGATGTGGACGTTAGCTCCACGACCGTCTATGGTCTTGAACGAGTTCATGAGCAGCTCTTCTTTCAGCTTTATGACCATGTCACGTGCGAAGATGATCCATAGCGGCTCGTCTTGGATCACTGCGTGTCTTAGGGTTCCCGGTTTAGGGTTAACCGCGTCTTTGTCGCTCGGATCGGTCACCACGTAGATTTTGCCGTCACGGCCGCCTATTGCGTGTTTGCCAAACCCAATGGCACAATCAGCTAGTCGTTGTCGGTTCTTCTCCCATTTCCTGTCGCATCTCCAACAATCATCGATAGGGTTTCCTGTCCCACATGAGAGGACACCAAGATTTCTCCTAGACGCATTAATCTTCCTGAAAATATATAACACAACAATGTCACAATGCTGGTGTTCAATAGTACAAACTGTCAAATCCCAGAAGAAGTATGAAAAGATTACTCACTGGTTTACTTCTTGAACTACGAGTTCAGGGTCGGAAACATGAGCGGAGTCGATGAAGGTCGGAGCTACAAGGAGGAGACATGAGAATAGGGAGAGAGACAAGTGAAGAAGTGTCATTCTCTTTATTGTCTCTCAAGAGGATTTTATTTATTAATGTTTATGTGATTTGAATGTTTTTGTTTGGTGAGGCTTTGGCTCCTTATATAGGAAAATCTCTTCCCCTTAATTTCTGAGTTTTTAATTTTATTCGAAGGGCCCACTCTTTCAGATTCTTTAATTTATACTATATACTAAAGGAGATTAAAATACCTATTGATTAAATATGATAGGGGGAAATGAACACTAGGTTCTTTTTACAATTAGTATATAGCTTGCCAAAATCTCTAGTAACTATTTCTCTGTAATCAGTATAAAACTTATCAAAGGCCACATTGTACATAAGAAAATGGACTATAAGATAATTATTGATATTCTAAGTTCAATTATTTATCTCTGATATTTTGATCTTATATCTCTACACATGTCAATTCTTTTGGAAGTATATCGTAAGGAATGCTAATATATCAAGGATCCTACTCTCCTCTACCAAATGCACATTTTAAGAATATTTTTTGACGAACAAAGGTGGTGCAATTCTTAATAAGATGAGATTTTTTGGCGATGTGATGGAATCTATTTTCAAAATAAAATTACAATTGTTGAAGATGAAGTGGGTTCCGCGCAATCAAAAGGTCGTTTTGTTTTCAAGTCATTACTTGAAAGAATGAATATAAACACTTTGGACGATAGCATGAGTACGTAGTTGCCTACGTATTAACGCCTGATTATCTTTAACTAGCTAGTACTAACTGCGGATGCTTTTTTTGTTTTTCGGCCAGAAAGAATTAACTACGGATGCTTTAGTTAAAAAAGATTATCCTTTTGTTGTCCTCTAATTATTTTGTTGCGCAATAAAATGACTTTTAATAAAACAAAAGTGTTGATAAAAAAATAACTAAAAAAGTGTTGATAAAAAAATAAAAATCAGATACTGATAAATTTAAACCTTCCTCTCTTGCGGCCAGATCTTCAATTGAAAAGTATATATACATGTTCTTCTTAATAATACCAACATGTTACTTTTACATAGCACGTAGTCTATTTTCTTGAATATATGGTTTGTCACAATTTTTTTTGATCAACAAGTCTGTCACGATTAACTTGTAAAATTAAACCAAGTGCTCGTAGCTTGGTGGTAAAGGAGGTACAGCTGTACTGTCCGCCACCCGGATTCGAGCCTTGGCCACAACGGATTTAACATCCCTTTCGTTAGGGCGCTGGACCTCATTCGGGGGAATAGTTGGGAATGTGGCTGCCCAGATACCAGAGTTTTCAAAGAAAAAAAACTTGTAAAATTAAAATTTCTTATTATATACGATATATTTTAATTGTTTAGTGTAATGATCTTAGTTTCTGTTGATTTTTGTATGGTTTATCTTGGATTAAAGCTCACGAAAAAAAAATTTTAGGCACAATAATTTATAGATTTTAAACATATTAATTGTAGGTAATATTTTTCTCTTTTTTCATAACATGAGGTATCTACCGGTGTTAGAAATACCCAATTGCTCACAATTAATGAAAATTAGATATTCATATCGGCTGACTACAATCCGGTAAATATGAGATGGTAGATTTCGAACTCGGGTATATAGCAATTCTCCAAACCCGCCTTACCATTTAACTAGGCTTGTGTGGTAAATTGCAGGTAATCTTTTATTTTGTTATAATTAAAGGACAATAGTTTTACGTGTTTTAGTTTTAGACATCCTATTATGTGATTCACTAATTTAAAGATAATAACTTTATGACAAACATTCGCTGTATAGTTATATATGGGGTTAAATGACACATGAAGGAATACATAACTCCATCAGATGTACAACGTAACGTCTTACGATAAATTAACTTCTCTTTTGCAACACCTTTAAAACATCTACAGTCTATTTATAGTTCAACGAACTTTGCAAACCATTGCAACGTATATACATTTTGTCACAACTTCTTTGTTTTCTTCTTTGCTACGTGTATATTTATCTGGTAACAGATGTTTACTTAGTTTTTTTTTTTTAAATATTACTTTATTTATTCTTTTTCTTAAATGAGGTACCAATACAAACGCACTTATGGGATTAAACGAAAGCTAAATAGGAGGTGCAGAGCTAATAATATTAACTTAATAAAAGAAACTCAATTGAAGCTAGCCTTGAACCGCAATAGTAGACGAACCGAGTAAAGCAGGCTGGAGTTGAAATCTTGCGAACCAAGTAGAAAGATAAGTAGGAGTGAGTTGCTGGGAATGAGCTGAGTTCCTAGGGCCAGAAGAACGCAAGGGACTGCAGCTCTCTGTCCAATCCCAGAAGCTTTGCTCTAAGCTGAAGTCTGATCTCATTTATTATCGAACTTGGGGGTCGATGTCCATTTGAATGAAGGCGGCCATTACGTTCTTTCCACACTTAGTTTCTCATCACGTCTCTCCTACTTTCGTTTCTTTTTACTTTCGCACCATCTCTGGTTAGATTTAGAAAATTTGGAAACATTTAAACATTACATAGCTTGCAAATAAAAAATCATATGCGTTTACATTTGTCGGTCTATTTAATTATCTCGAATTATGTTTTCCAAAATTTCTTTGTTGAATGATTAAGGAGTTAGGACAATGGATTCATGGACCCCGCCCATTTCCCCACCAATTATTGCTGCCTTACAAAATTAACACTATTCATGAACTTAATTAGTTTCAGACAAAAAGTACGGTATCGTAGTAGGACATCATCGGAACCGGTTCCAGATCCAATAATCGGAAACCATTTTGGTTTTGGATTAGAGACAGTGGCTGACGTGGTTAATCACATAAATGTCACGTTCGTCCATGTGAGCCTTGTCTGGCAACACCCCTGCATTCATGGGTCGCATCTCGAGCGTTCATCACTAACATGCCCTCCACCGTTAGCCCTCCGATCTACGATGCACCGGTCATTTTCGCGCCACAAGTTTTTCAGAAAACCGTAGTTTAATTTGGCTGTATGTTCCTAATTTTTTTTCTTTCTCTTATTTTATTTTTTGATCTTTCTTTCTTTCTCTTATTTGAGTGAAGGCCTCCTAATTTTTTTTTTAATTTTGAACATTTTGTTTTGTTTCTTTAGCCAGCGTGATCACTGATCAAATTACCATATTAAAAAAACGACACAGAATATTCAGAAAGGAAGGGTAGAATGAAATGGTGAAAATGAAAGAAGCTAGTTCTCATAGATTTTTGTTTTTGTTTCTGGAATGGTATTTATATCATTATATCTTTCATAATACTATAGAATAAATACTGGGAAAATTGCCAAAACGGAACAAAAATCCAGCATGGTTGTTCTTATAGTATAAAATCATCATTTATATGTCTCTTTAATATAATTTCATTTATAATCCTAAAACTAACCCTTGATTAATCTAATTAAACACATAAAACTAATAGAATTTTTTAAAATAATAATTAAAACGTTTAAAAGGGAAAATAAAAATAAAAACTTTTAAATTTTTTTTAATAAAAATAAACTTTGTAAAACTTAGTAAAAATAAAAATAAAAATAGTTTACAATTTTTTTTTAATAAAAAACGTTAAATCAACCTAATAAAAAACAGTTTACAAAGTTTTATTTTTTATAAGTTTAAAATGTTTGTAAACTTTTTAATTTTATCAAAATTTTTAATAAAACAAAATTAAAATGTATTTTTATAAAGTTTGTTTAAACTTTTTATTAAAAACTTTTTGTAAAGTTTTATTTTTATTTTTATAAAGTTTGTTTAAAGTTTTTAATAAACAAATTAAACTAAAATAATTTTAAAAAAAAATTAACTTAAAACTTTTAAAAAGGGAAAATAAAATAAAACTTTTATTTTTTTTAATAAAAATAAACTTTGTAAAAATAGCAATAATTTACAAATTTTTAATAAAAATGTTAAATAAACTTATTAAAAAACGTTTTACAAAGTTTTATTTTTATAAAAAGTTTAAAACTTTTAAAATCATTTTAATTAAATAAATTTTTTAAACTTTATAAAAATAAAAATAAAACTTTACAAATTTTTTTAATAAAAACTTTAAACTAACTTTATAAAAAAACATTTTACAAAGTTTTACTTTTATAAAAATTCTAAAAAGTTTGTAACCTTTTTAATTTTATCGAACTTTTTAATAAAAATAAAAACTTTAAAAAATGTTTTTAATAAAATTTTTAATAAAAATAAAATTTGTAAACTTTATAGAAATAAAAATAAAACTTTACAAAAAATTTCACCTAATTTTAAAACACCACATGTTGTATAGATATGTATCATAGAGAACAAGAGTTTGTGAAAAAAAATCAAAAGAAAAACTATAGAAAAACCATAGATTAGTGAAGAAGACAAGGAATAATCATTTTTTAAAAAAGAATTGACAAGTAAAATCGAAAATAACACGTTTTAGGAAGTTAGAATATTTTTTTAACTGAAAATTTCATTAATTTTTGCAAAAATCAGGAACTCTTATCTGTAGAAGGTGTCTTCTAAAAGTTTAGAAGATTGACAAAAATCCTGAACACGCTTTCTATTTTTAGTAGATGTAAGAGTACATTGTAGAAAACACATTCTCCAAAATTTAGAATACTTAATAAAAGTAGAAAATGCATTCGGACGGAAAGTAGATAGCTTTACGATTAGTAGAATGCATATTTCACTTATTTAGAGATTTAGTAAATAGTAGAACGTGCGTTCTAAAAGAAGTAGATGAACGTGTTTATTTTAGAAATCGTTTTCTACTATACTATTTTCTGTAGAAGACACATTCTACCTTTAGTAGAACATATTTTCAAATTTTTATTTATCAACTTTAAAAAAAAAAAACAGCTTGTGTATATGGTTGTTTTATTAATTTTTATATTTTTAATATTTTTTGATTCACAAAAGTAATTATTTCATCAGTTTTCAGAAATACAAAGGATAAAAAGAAAAAAAATTAGACAAAAAAAAATTTATACCAAAAAAACAATACCTTTATTTTTTTTTTCTCTTTTAACAATTTTCTCAATAATATTTCCATTTTTTTCGGGTTGCTAATCAAAACTTCTATTTTCTCAAGCCTTCGGTCAAAGAAAAAAAAACTTCTGTTCTCTCAGTTGATCATGATTCATGATATTAAGGCCCTTTCTCAAAAAAAAAAAGATTCATGATATTAAATCAATATACTAGAAAGGGTTACAACATTTCAACGAGCGATAAAATATTTGAGATTTGAGATATAAAAACTCAAAAGAAAAATGTGACTGTCCAACTTTTTTTTGATAAAAGAGTTATTTTTAAATATATTTTCCCAATTTTACCAAAAGAAGCGTATGCTTTAGTAAACTTTCAAGAATCACACTTTCAATAGTAAAATAGTAAATAACGTTTTTCATTCAATTTTGCGCGGTTTTGCAACTTTGTAACCAAATATTATGTGAATTCGAGACTTCACCAATAATATTTTATGTTTTCAAATTGTTAAAAATAATTCTGCTATGTGTTTTTACTAGTCACTAGACTGTTTAATCATATATCATATCACTTATGATCTTCGTAATAGTTCTCCTCACGCTGCTGAATTGTACCGTGACAACATTGCAGCTCTTCTCATTGATTATCAGAATCCAATGTTTCACGAGACGACATAAACATTAGGGCTGGGAAAATAAACCGAACTCGAAAACTCGAACCGAATCCGATCCGATAAAAATAAATCCGAATCGATCCAAATCCGATATAAAAACCGAATGAATCTTGTTTTATGGTATTTTGGGTTATGGGTATTATCCGAACCGAACCCGAATTTAAATGGATATCCGATAGAACCCGAAACATTCAAAACCCCAAAGATCTTATGTCAAACATGATCTAATTTCTTAATATGTATTCAAAATACATTAATATGTATTGAATATTTAAAATATTTATTTATTACATGAAGGTTGGTGGTTCTATTACATGAAAGTTGATGGTTAAAGGTGGCTATTGAATCTTGAAATATTTAGATTTAGATATTGTTTTCATTAAACAATGTTTCTTATTTCATGAGAACGTGGTTTTGGTTTTATGCTTTCATTTATTTGGTTTTCTTTTTATCAATAAATATGTTTCCTTTTTGTTTGATTTTGAATGATCACGGTTGATGTTCTTTTCTTATTTTTCAATCGATTTTACTTATTTTTTGGTTACAAAAAAGTTACAAATTAGGTACTTCAAACCCGAAGAACCGAATTTTCTTATGTTCTGGTTACAAATTAGGTATAAATTAGATATTTTTAAACCGAAGAACCGATTGAGACCCGAACCCAAAAGTACATTGGGTTGTACCGGTTCTTTAAAGAGTTACTAACCCCGATCCGAACCCGATAGAATCCGAACCGGTCCCGAACCGAATTTTAAAATAATCTGAATGGGGCTGATTTTGATTAATCCGAAAAACCGAAACCCGATTGGGACCCCGAATGCCCATGCTTAATAAACATATTATATATTGACATGCCGTTAGAGAGAGTTGAAGGTTAGTATTCTCAAAGTTTTCCATATCAGTAAAACATCAACTTACAGTTAGTTACAAACGTATTTAGTAATTCTTTGAATCTTTCTCTGTTTCACGATCTCATTTCCAAAACATATGTTTCTTCTGCTAATAATAATAAGATATAAAATTTGTTTTTGTTTACAATTACTTATTTGATGTTTTTACATATTATAAAATTAACAAAATAATAAATATATACTAAATAACTAAAAAATAACTATTACGAATATAATTAAATTGGTGCAAACACGTCAGAGCAATTACTTTTTTTAATTTAATCATTTTATTGTAAATGAAAATTTGACAATAACTTTTATATATTTTGTATGGATATAAATAAATTTAAATGATATTAACATAAATGTATAATATATTTCAGTATAGATATCTATTAAATGAGATTTATTAATCATATAGTTTTATGACTATATGTATCTTATATAAAAAAATGTAAACTCGTGATAACAAATTTTTTTGTGAGACTTTAATAGTTTTAATAATTGTAACCATTCTTGAATATTCACTGCAAATTTTGAAATTAAAATTTTAAGTTCTTAAGAATTGTTCAATGAAAATTTAAAATTTAAAATATTTATGTGTTTTATATGGTATATATTATATATATATATATATATATATATATAATCTTCAATATATATTAATTTAATTTTTTTCTTACTCATATGGTTTTACGGTCATTTATATTTTTTTATAATAAAAAATTAAACCTTTGATCAGAATTTTTAATGTGACATTTTTAATAGTTTTAATAATTTATTGTCATTTAAAAAAATTCAAACTACAACATATATGGAAAATGTATATTTTATTATATGGTTAATATGATTATTCAGTTTATGTTAATAATATAATTTTAAACATAAATAATGGAGAATACATAACCTTTCATTAAATCTTTATTATTAAATCATCAATTGTCATAATATTATAATCATGTTTAGTAATTCCGTAGACTTTATCTAAGGAAAAATAAAAAACTTATTAAAAATTATTATTTAATTTTATGATTATTAGTTTAATAAAACTATAATGATCACATGTTGTAGATAAGATGTTGTAATGATTCTCTTTTAGTTCAAGAATGGCCTTAGCATATTTTTCGTAGGGAAAATTTTTGAAACACGTTTTATATCGCTGAAATTTCAAAATGTATGTTCAAACATATATGCCCATCTTGAAGGGACTGCATGAATTTTTCTTAAAAGTCAAGTCTGGTTATGTTTCACTTTAGGGGTCGGCACTTTACCCGATACCCGAAACTGCATCTGAATTCGACTAGAAAAATCTGAACCAAAATCCGAACCGAAGTAGTAAAATACCCGAATGAGTATTAAGTTAGAAAAGATTGGATATCCAAATCCGAACGGGCAATACCCGAACTCGAATGGATATCTGAAGATAACCGAACATATGTATACTTACCTTTATATTTCTAGTTTACATCTCTCATTTTATTTTAAATATTTTTATAGATGTTACACATACTCTAAGATCATATAGTTTATAAATAACTATGGATAAAATAATTTGATATTCATTTAAAATGCATGTCACACTTTTTGTTTCATATATTAAGAAAAGTTATATCTAAAGTTCAAAACAATAGCCAAATTAATATTTTATTTTTTGAAAATGTTATCTCCAAATCCATTAATCATTCAATCTATAAAAAATAGAAAAAATAGTTAAGTGAAATCTATATTTTTATTTATAAGAAACTTAAAAAATAAAAAATTTATTTATTCTTCTTTTAAAATCTAAATATCCGAATCCGATCCGAAATAACCGAACTCTAACTAAAAATACCTGAATCTGATCCGAAGAATAGAAATACCCAAACATGTTCTATATCCCTATATCGAAATATCCAAAAATCCGAAATACCCAATCCGAACCCGAACGGGTATCCGAACGCCCACCGCTAGTTCACTTGTTTGCTAAATCTTCCCCTTGTATAAGAAGAACGATTATTGTAACGACCCAAAACCAAGAGTTGGTTTATTTGTCTTTTTATTGGACCAAATATTTATTTAAACCGGTGGTTTGGTTCAATTATTTATTGGAATGATCACATACCTAATTATATAAGTCTACGTATATGCTTCTTCATTCAGCTGCCGTCAACTCCAACGGAAGAGAGAGCCCAGCCATGTTTCTTCTCATCCCCATTGATCTCCTTCCCCAGGTCATAACAGTATTTAGTTGGTTGGAGACTCTTTTGCAGCTTCACCATCCCACCTCAAGCGCTGTCCACATGAGCAGAGACGAGAAGGAGAGAAGCCATACGGACCGGAGCCACCATCTCATCGTCACCAAGCACCATTGTTTTGCGCCCCTGTGAGCCTAAGCCCCCAGATGTGTCTCATAGAACTGGAGATACTTTCCTGCGCCAGAGATTCCGCCATGTCTTAAGCGGAGGAGAAGAAATGAGTTATATTGGATCCATGGCTGAGAAGTGGTTTTGTGGAAGGAACCTAGATCGATCCAGAGAAATTTAGCCTTCGAATCATGGCTATTTGGATGGATCTCGTTTCCAGAAATACGCAGCATCAAACGGAATCGAGATCGGAGTTGTACAGCAAAAGTTATGGACATTGCTTCTTGGCCAAGAATAAGCTTAAGCTGTAGCGATGCGGATACAGTTCCGACCAGTCTCAGCGTAAAAGCCAAACGGACGACCTAAACGAAAGATTTCAATCTGGAAATTTGTAAGTAAGTAGTTGATTCTTTTATCTATCATCTCCAACAAGCGGATCGTCATTTCGAGTTATTATCTGAGAATTATGCTTGTTTTCGTGAGAGGTGTTGGTGCAGTCTGCGTTTGTAACCAGCCTAGGTGGGAAGCCATTTTCGTTGATCAAATCGTGTCCGATCAGAGTAAAGTCGGTGGCTACGGACATAGGACATCTAGCACTACATTCTGACCGGAGGGATTGAAAAGGTAACGGTCAGTTTTTGAGATATTCATCTGTTTTCTTTAGAGTTCAGTTCTGCCAGAATCATCACATTCATGTATTTTCAGAGAACTCCCGAGTTGCTGTTTTAGAACCATCAAAGTCATTTGGTGTTTTCTCAGTCTTCTTCAGAATTTGTGGCAAAGGTGAGGGTCTACTCCATAAATTCCGTACCAGTGTAGAATTCCTTCTATGATAGGTTTAGACTTCGAAACATGAAATGTGTCTGCTTGAGTCCTTGCGTGGTAGTTAGTTTATTTATTGCAAACCGGAATTAGGGGTCTAGAGGATTCAACCATTGATTGGATTGTGTGATGATGAGATATGAGATATATATATATGTATATGTATATACATAGTTATGAGTAGGGACTATGTGCGAAGGCGGGGGTTCAGGGATGCCTGGACTAGCGACGCCACTGTGGAGGGGCGGGGGCTCAGAGACGTCTGGGCTAGCGACGCAATTTGTGTGGTGCGTGGTGCAGAGACGTTTGCATCTGACGCAGCGATCGAGGGCGGGGGTACAGAGACAGACTGTACTAGCGATGCCACGGATGTATATCCGTATGCGGAGATGCGGGGTGTGTGGTATATCTATGCACTATCAGCGCAGTGTTTGTTGTGTGTGATGCTTTAGGCGTCTTGCTTGTTCATGTTAGAACTAAACTTCCATAGCGGGAGTTCTATTTACTTAAGTCAGTGGTTTGTGGATTAGCATCCCATACCTCACTGAGTGACTCCCCTGTTACTCACCCTCTTTTTCCCCCTTTCAGGTGAGATAGCCGAGCAGGAGCGATTGCTTTCGGATTGGTGCTTTGGGAGTTTTATTCTTATTTTCAGACTTCGGTTTTATGCTTTTATCGATATTTTCCGGATTTATTTTATTTATGCTATTATTGGATTATGGTGTTGAGTTTGACTTTTGAGAAGTAATAAATGGAGACTTTTATGAGATTATTATTTATTATATTATTTTAGAAAATCGGGGTATTACAATTTGGTATCAGAGCGGGTTCCGTCCCGGCTCCGACCCGGGATGGCGATTTGTGGGACGCGATTTTAATCGGTTTTGGACGATTTTGAAAAATAATTTGGGAATTGGGGGGGATTTTAAAAATAAGATTAACTAGCACCTTTCTGTTTGGTAACTCCTAACCCAATTGCCTTTTTATGACGATGAGTTTACTCATCGTTATCCGTTCTCTAGCCAACAAGGTTTCAGCCATATGTTCAACCGATGGAAGATGTCACAGTTTGTCAAATTGCTCAGGTGTTTATCAGTTTCGTCAACTGTGTTCGGAGATTTTGAGTGGATTTGTGATGTTTCTACCACCACCTAACTTTAAGCTGTCACTCTGCGAGTTTTTGGTTACTGGAGCTTATTTGGTGTGAGAGGCGATTTATTGGTTGGCATGTGTTATTCTCGTGTATGAGTAAATTGACTATTTTGGAGGTATGTTCAGTTTGTAAACTCATGGGGATCGCTTTTGGATTGGGGGTGCGGCATCTTGCGTTTTGTATATAATGGAGTTAAGCTTGGTTTGGTTTGCCATATTTTGGCGGTGTTGACCGGTTCAGATTGTGTTTAAGTTATGAAGATTCAGACAGTCGCCACAGAGAGACTGGGAACCACTGGCGTTCATCGAGATGTACCAGTTATACTTGCAGAGGTCGATTTCCTCGGAGACTTAGCAGAGATGGAGCTGGATTTCTATGATGTTATACTTGGAAGGGATTGGCTGTCACGTCATCGAGTGGTACTAGATTTCCCAAGAGCAAGAGTTCATATCTCTAGAGGTGATGGGAATATCACATTTCAGTGTATTCAGGCTTACCGAGGAATTTCATTCATTTCCATGTTGCACGCTGAGGATCTATTGGAGAGAGGAGCAGAGAGATTTATGATGACTATTTCGATGGATAAGGATTATCGACATCATGAGTTACATGATATTCCAGTGGTTGCAGAGTTTGAAGATGTATTCGAAGCCTTAAAGGGGCCACCACCAGCCAGAGTAGACGCTCTTATGATTGAGTTGGAACCAGGGACATAACAGGTTTCACAAGCGCACTACCGTTTAATACCAGCAGAGATAATTGAGTTGAAAAAGCAGCTGAATGAACTCTCGGATAAGGTTATAATCAGGTCGAGTACTTCACCATTGAGAGCTTGTACATAGGACGGGATTTTGTACATGTTATGGACATTATGAGCTCGTGGTGATGCTGATTAGGTTTTCGAAATGCACCGGTAGCATACAAGAATATTATGAGCGATGTCTTTCATCAGCACATGGATAAGTGTGCGATTGCCTTCATCGACGACATCGTAATTTATTCTTTGAGCAGAGAGGAGCATGCCGAGCATTTACAGATTGTGTTGGTTAAGCTGGAGAGCATCAATTATTTGCTAGCTTGGTAAGTTTTTTTTTTGGTAGGAAAAAAATTGGATTTTGGGTTATGTGGTTCCGGAAGCAGGAGTTGCTCAAGATTTGGAAAATATCACTACGATTTTAGCGTGGACAACATCTAAGAGTTATAGAGATCAGATGTTATATTTTTTATTGGCCTCGTATGAAGAACAATGTTGCTACATTTGCATCGCAGTGTTAGACATGTCAGATGGTTAAGGTTGAGAATCTGGTGCTTAATGGGTTATTGCATGAACTGCCATTACCATAGAGGAAATGATACTTGGTGACTATGGATTTGTGATTGCGTTACAAAAAGAAAAAAAAAGCTTCATGTGGAAAGAATGCTATTTGGATTATTGAGGATATACTCATCAAGTCTGTTCATATTTTAGCGATTACGAAAACAAATGTAGCTGATCAGTTGGCGCAGATGTACATCAAAAGATTGTGAGGTTGCATGGAGTTCCTATTAGCATTGTATCAGATTGGGATACTAAGTTCACATCTGTTTTTTTTTTTTTTTTTTGGGAGCCTGCACTTGGGACAAAGGCCCACATGAGTACATCTTACCATCCACATACAGATGGCAGGCAGGGAGGACTATTCAGACATTGGAGGATATGCTCAGAGCTTGCGTTTTATATCGGGAAGGAAACTGGGAAAAATATCTACCTTTAGCAGAGTTTGCCTACAACAACATCTACCATTCGAGTATGAGATGGCACCAGATGAGGCTTTTTATGTTATGCCTTGTCGTACACCACTTTTTGGACATAAGTGGGGGAGAGACGAGACTTGAATCAACTATGTTCAGGAGATGGTAGAGAAAGTTGAGATGCTCAAGGTACGGCTTAAGGAAGCCATGACCGTCAAAAGAGTTATGCAGATCAGTACCATAAGGATTTGGAGTTTCAGGTGGAAGATTTAGTACACTTGAAAATGAAGACATTTCAAGAAGGATCTAAGACTCGAAAGCTAAAGAAGCGTAAACCGAGATATATGGGACCGTACCCCATTGTGGAGTGGATTGGAGCAGTGGCTTATAGTTTAAAGTTATCAGCAGAGTTGTCATGGTTTCAAGACGTAATCCATATGTCAGTTTTGAAGAAAGTCAGGAGAAATAAAAAAAAAAAAAAAAACTCATTTTGCAGCAGCCGTCAAATGATCATGGTTCAAAAAAAATAATTTATCCACTTTGTCAGCCAATTGAGTTATAAACCGACAAATAAAAAAAATGGGTTCAGGGGATGATGACCATGTTGGTCAAAGTTTGTTGAGAGAGAGACAAGATTCAGGAGGAGATCTAGGAGACCGAGACTCAAATAATGATTGAATGTTCAGAGCTTGTTACAGACGGTATTGGACAGCCGAATCATGATTTGAATTCGAGGACGAATTCTTTATTAGTGGGAGAGAATTGTAACGACCCAAAACCAAGAGTTGGTTTATTTGTCTTTTTATTGGACCAAATATTTATTTAAACCGGTGGTTTGGTTCAATTATTTATTGGAATGATCACATACCTAATTATATAAGTCTACGTATATGCTTCTTCATTCAGCTGCCGTCAACTCCAACGGAAGAGAGAGCCCAGCCATGTTTCTTCTCATCCCCATTGATCTCCTTCCCCAGGTCATAACAGTATTTAGTTGGTTGGAGACTCTTTTGCAGCTTCACCATCCCACCTCAAGCGCTGTCCACATGAGCAGAGACGAGAAGGAGAGAAGACATACGGACCGGAGCCACCATCTCATCGTCACCAAGCACCATTGTTTTGCGCCCCTGTGAGCCTAAGCCCCCAGATGTGTCTCATAGAACTGGAGATACTTTCCTGCGCCAGAGATTCCGCCATGTCTTAAGCGGAGGAGAAGAAATGAGTTATATTGGATCCATGGCTGAGAAGTGGTTTTGTGGAAGGAACCTAGATCGATCCAGAGAAATTTAGCCTTCGAATCATGGCTATTTGGATGGATATCGTTTCCAGGAATACGCAGCATCAAACGGAATCGAGATCGGAGTTGTACAGCAAAAGTTATGGACATTGCTTCTTGGCCAAGAATAAGCTTAAGCTGTAGCGATGCGGATACAGTTCCGACCAGTCTCAGCGTAAAAGCCAAACGGACGACCTAAACGAAAGATTTCAATCTGGAAATTTGTAAGTAAGTAGTTGATTCTTTTATCTATCATCTCCAACAAGCGGATCGTCATTTCGAGTTATTATCTGAGAATTATGCTTGTTTTCGTGAGAGGTGTTGGTGCAGTCTGCGTTTGTTACCAGCCTAGGTGGGAAGCCATTTTCGTTGATCAAATCGTGTCCGATCAGAGTAAAGTCGGTGGCTACGGACAGAGGACATCTAGCACTACATTCGGACCGGAGGGATTGAAAAGGTAACGGTCAGTTCTTGAGATATTCATCTGTTTTCTTTAGAGTTCAGTTCTGCCAGAATCATCACATTCATGTATTTTCAGAGAGCTCCCGAGTTGCTGTTTTAGAACCATCAAAGTCATTTGGTGTTTTCTCAGTCTTCTTCAGAATTTGTGGCAAAGGTGATGGTCTACTCCATAAATTCCGTACCAGTGTAGAATTCCTTCTATGATAGGTTTAGACTTCGAAACATGAAATGTGTCTGCTTGAGTCCTTGCGTGGTAGTTAGTTTATTTATTGCAAACCGGAATTAGGGGTCTAGAGGATTCAACCATTGATTGGATTGTGTGATGATGAGATATGAGATATATATATGTATATGTATATACATAGTTATGAGTAGGGACTATGTGCGAGGGCGGGGGTTCAGGGATGCCTGGACTAGCGACGCCACTGTGGAGGGGCGGGGGCTCAGAGACGTCTGGGCTAGCGACGCAATTTGTGTGGTGCGTGGTGCAGAGACGTTTGCATCTGACGGATCGAGGGCGGGGGTACAGAGACAGACTGTACTAGCGACGCCACGTATGTATATCCGTATGCGGAGATGCGGGGTGTGTGGTATATCTATGCACTATCAGCGCAGTGTTTGTTGTGTGTGATGCTTTAGGCGTCTTGCTTGTTCATGTTAGAACTAAACTTCCATAGCGGGAGTTCTATTTACTTAAGTCAGTGGTTTGTGGATTAGCATCCCATACCTCACTGAGTGACTCCCCTGTTACTCACCCTCTTTTTTCCCCTTTCAGGTGAGATAGCCGAGCAGGAGTGATTGCTTTCGGATTGGTGCTTTGGGAGTTTTATTCTTATTTTCAGACTTCGGTTTTATGCTTTTATCGATATTTTCCGGATTTATTTTATTTATGCTATTATTGGATTATGGTGTTGAGTTTGACTTTTGAGAAGTAATAAATGGAGACTTTTATGAGATTATTATTTATTATATTATTTTAGAAAATCGGGGTATTACAATTATGTTCTTTGTTTTGGTAAAACAGAACGATTATTTTCTTGAGAAGAAAAAATAGAAGGATTATGTTCATTTCATCTAACATAATGATAAATTTTGTTATCATATTTTCAACCGATAAAGTCGTGGTAAATCGTATACTGATAAGTCATACTTACGTGAATTAGGCCATTAAAGTTACTCAGAAGTCAGAACTTAATTTCTACCCATGTCCGATCATTATACTGATTATTTATCAACATGATGCACGAAGAGTTAACAAAATACAATTGCCTAATTTAAAGGATCTAACGACATCTTGATACGATAGCTTAAGATCTACTCTATCTCAATGGGTTAGCCATTTATGATTCGGTTAATCAGTTTGTAAACAAGCACATTAAATTTAGTGTTTACCATTCTTATATTGTCTTACACTGCGGACGATTAGTCTACGTCCACGGTCCATAGACGTACGCGGAAAGCGTTGGCTTGGAGACAAGCGGGCGAAACAAAATATTTAAATACAAGAAAATACATTCTAATTATTGAGAAATACAAATGATTAGAACAATATTCTGATACTGAATAATAGAATGTTAAACTCTGTTCTTACATTAGTCATCGTAACGAACTATGTATAAAAATACGAACCATTAAATATATAGTATGGACATTATTTATGAATAGATAAGAGACCTGAAGAAATGGTGACACAAAAGAGGGAGTCAGTCACATGGCCTTTTCTGAAGCCATGTGCTCATCATAATCATTGATCTCATATCGTTATTGACATTTCTTACCCTGAATTCCTTTTTCTTTTCCCGGCCTCCCTAAATATAGTAGTATTTTGATAGAATATTATAGGATTTTTTAGGGCTGGGCATCATTACTCGTTACTCGCCTTAAATTCACTATTCGACCCATATTCACCTTGAAAATTCAAGTACTTGGTGTTATCAAGGCAAGTAACAAGTCGACAATTTTCATTACTTGCAAAGCCAAATCAAGTATCAAGTATCATTATTATTTTTAGTACTTGAGTCGTTCGCCCCGTTACTTGCTCCATTATTTGCTATTTGTTACATGATTTATTAAGTATTTTTTCGTATTTGTCTTTTCTTTTACTTGCATTTACGATTGAATATAAATACTCATTACTTTTCTTATAGTTGTTACTTATTTCTTATCCATCTTTAGTTTAAAATATTCGTCGTCATCTAATCAAACATTACATAATAACAAATATTAAAAGTTTAGTTATATGACTTGTTATTATTTGTTACTTATTTAGAGAAGACATTTTTTATTTGTCTTCTCTATAATATATATTTCGTTTAAAGTAATCCATATGTTATTTTAAATAGAATAGGCAAAACATACTTTCATATCTATTAAATATCTATTTCTAATAGAGTATTGTTTAGTAAATAGTTTTTAAATATTTCGAAAAACTCGTAAATAGTTCATAAATACTCGTAAATATTTTACAAGTACTCGTAAATAGTTTATAAGTACTCGTAAATAGTAAGTAATAGAGCAAGGCAAGTAACTTGCAAGTAATTCATTTTTGATCAAGTACTCGTAATAGCAAATACTCGTTTCTAACAAGTCAAATACAAGTCAAAATTTTTACTATTTGTACAAGGTAAGTCAAGTCGCAAGTACATGCAAAATTGCAAGTACTCGCCTTACACCCAGCCCTGGGATTTTTAACACTAAAACCCCTCAACTAAGTTTCTTTTGGATAAAAACCTCCAAACTAAGTATTTAATGAAAAACCACCAAACTAACTTTATTTAGTTAATTAAACCCTATCTCTACAGTGCATGTCATAATTACCTCTACAACCGGTAAATCTTTAGTTTAAGGATTTTTTTCATTAATTAAACATAGTTAAGAGGTTTTACCATTAAAAAAACAATAATCACAAGTCTAGATTATAATAACATTATCTAAAAATTAGTGACTTTAGTTTTCAAAATTATCATTTTTAAAAATTTCTGTAAATATATGAAGCTGATTTTTTTTATAAAATCGACATTATATATGTTAAATAAAAAATATAAAAAACCAGAAAATAAATAAAATGTATATCTTTTCTTATAAAAATTAATAATAAATCTTTAGATAATAAAATGAATATCTTATCTTATATTTCCTGGTTTTGTACATTTTTAATTTATACATATCTAATGTTTATTTTATTAAAAAAATCAGTTTCATATATTTACATAATTTTTTAAAAATTATAATTTTAAAAATTAAAGTTACAAATTTTTAGATAATGTTATGGGCAATTTTCCTAAATAGACTTTTTTTTTTTTGAAACAATTTTTCCTAAATAGACATTTTCTATGTTTTTGTCGTAAAAATAGCACACAAGGAAGAAAATAATCAAAATATTTTATTTAATAGGTCAAAAGACTTTTATACCCTAGATATATATAAAAAAAATTTAGAAAAAAAAAACAATTTCAGATTATATTTTTTCAGATTCGAAATTTTTATAAATTTTTTACTTTTTGGAAAAAAAAAATCGACTTTTTTTCAAATTTTCTTTTTATAATTCGGAAATATTTTTAAAACTATTTTAATATTTTAATTTTTTTATATATTTTATATTTTATAAATTTTAAACCTTAATCCCAAAACTCTCCTTAACACTAAACCCTAATGTTTGGATTAGTTTACCTAGGGTATAAATGTAAAATAATCCATTTATTGAAACATTTTTGTCATTTTTTCCTTGTGTGTTATATTTATGACAAAAACCTTTTTAGTGTTATCCTAGATATTTTCTTTAATGTTATTATATTTTAGACTTTTGATTTTAATCAATGTAAAAACCATAAACTAAAAATTTACCGTTGTATAGGTAATTATGACCTTCACTGTAGAGAGAAGGTTTAATTCACTAAATAAAATTAGTTTGGGGGTTTTCTCTTTAAATACTTAGTTTAGTGGTTTTTACCCAAAACAAACTTAGTTGAAGGGTTTTAATGTTAAAAATCCAATTTTATATAAGTGTTGACAAAAGATATACTAATATACTACTACTAAAATTTTAGTAGCATTTATATAAAGGGACATCTCTTTGTGTTCTTTTGAGTGTTTAATGACTTGGTAAATTGTGGTTGCCCACTTTGTTTGATTATCAAAAAGTTATGCATTTAATTTGATGAGTTCTTTATCAATATTTTATTACACACGTACTTGATGATCATCACGGGATTGTCCACTTGAATCTATATTGGATTTCAGTGAGAGTTTTTAACGAAACTCATGTAATCAAAGCACTACATTCTATCCAGGTTTCAGTATTACTATTCAGTTTTAATGCTAAAATTGATTTCTATATGGATCAATAGAATTTTGTATAAAGATGGTATGCGGAGATTCCTAAAAAGTTCACTGAAGTAAATTTCAAACCCTCAAATGATTGGATCATGTGTGATTCAGTATGGAATATCATCAATACAAAATTATAGTCACCCACTCAAATTATGAATCTTTGTAATGGTATGACACTAATTACCTAAATAATTATGATGATTATTATCCTACAGGATCATATAATCTTTAAATTTTACGAGTTGTCATAACTGTATTGTAAATGTGATGATTATGCACAGTGTATACAATCAGAAATTAGGATGCATACCAACAAATTATCGCCTTATTAGCAAACTACCAATATACACTATTTCACAACTTAACACTTTTCTTTATGACCCTGCTGCCCCTATACAATTTGAATCTCTATTATATTACGGATACCAAAATTTGATAGCTAGATATATGAAGATTTTATATTCTTTGAGCATATCTTTTCATATCTTTTATTGCCAGAGCATAAACAAGTTTTCTCCTCATCTCTCTGACAATTTTGAAATTTGATATTTTTATATCACTCTTTTTCTTTCATCTAATTAATTTGCTCCGCTTCATCTTTCTTCCAAGAACAAATCCCAAATTCCATTCTTAAAAAATTCTACAAAGTACCACAAACCACAATGGTAAGGATGGAGAACAAAAATTCACAACCACCACCGTGCCCTATACTGAGGAGAATTTTCAGGGAAGGAGAAGAATCAACCGGTGTCAAGTTTACTCCCTCCTCTTCTCCGAGCTCGTGGTGGTGTGTGTATCCACGCTCCTCAATCTCTGGCCCGACACACAGGCTTGCCTCCATTTGCTGACCGGAAAACTCGTAGGGAGGAAAAAGCGTGAAGAAAATATAGCAGAATAAGCATCATCACTGCAAGAGAGAAAGAACAACAACTTGTTTCTGCAAACTCTTGTTCTAGCTGGAAAATCTTCATTTTACATCACATCAGACTTCTATTTTTCTTTCTCTAATTTGTTTCTAATTTTTTAGAATTTGAAATCTTTCTCCATTCTAATCTCTCTTTCAGATCCAATTGCAATGAAGTGAAAAAACTTTCACTCCTTCTCTCTTCCACTACATCGCCATTTTCAGATCTCAAACCATTATTTACTGTTAACTTTTACATAGATATGAGAATGTCGAGTCAAACTCTTTGACCGGTTAATATTTACAACCGACGAATAATTCTAACAATATCCGGCTAAAATGAACTTTAATACATTATTGTTTAGGGTGAACAGATAAGTTATCCGGTTAACAAGATACATAATTGTATAAGAAATGCGTTTTGTAGATAATTTGTTCACCTTACATCGAGGTGTAGGGGTAAGGTTGGGAATAAGTGATTTAGGTTGCGGGCTTCCTATTGGGTTTAGGGTTTTGTATTTTGGGTTTAAGGTTTAGTATTTAGTATTTAGGGCATTGATTTTTTTGATAACCTATGTATCCGTAATATAGAAATAATCAAATTGACCAGTCAATAGTTACAACATTTTGGTTCATTCAGAAAGTACCCGGCTAAGTGAAAAATTAAAATGTTATCGTTTTAGGTGAACGAAGATGTTAGCCGGTAAATATATATTGTACATAGGGCAAATAAAATATTGACCGGCTAATACTTTATGGTTTTGTCATAACTTGACAATAAGCCCAAATGAATATCAGAGTTGACATTATTGTATTTAGGGTTTAGTCTTTTGGGTTTAGGTTTCAGGGATTAGACATTAGGGTTTGGGTTTAGGGGTTCCTATTGGATTTAGATATTAGGGTTTGAGTTTAGCGGAATTTTTAAATGTTATCGTTTTAGGTGAACGAAGATGTTAACCGGTAAATATATATTGTACATGGGGCAAATAAAATATTGACCGACTAATACTTTATGGTCTTGTCATAACTTGACAATAAGCCCAAATGAATATTAGAGTTGACACTATTGTATTTAGGGTTTAGCATTTTGGGTTTAGGGTTTAGGGATTAGACATTAGGGTTTGGGTTTAGGGGTTCCTATTTGATTTAGGTTTTAGTATTTTGGGTTTAGGGTTTTGAGCTTATTGACTAATGTTTAGGTTCATGGGTTACTATTGGATTTATGGTTTATTGACAATGGTTTGGGTTTCGGACTTCCTATTGGGTTTAGGGTTTTATATTTTGGGTTTAGGGTTTAGTATTCCGTAATATAGAAATAATAGAATTGCCCGGTCAATAGTTACAAAAATTGGTTCATTCAGAAAGTATCCGGCTAATCGGAAATTTTAACCGTTATCGTTTTTGGTGAACGGAGATGTTAGCCGGTTAATATATCTTATACCTGAAGCAAATAAAATATTGACCGGCTAATATTTTATGGTATTGTGATAACTTGGCAATGAGCCCAAATGAATATCAGAGTTGGCAATGTCGTAAAGGGAAAGCTCAATTCTAAGATTAAACAGCAGAGTCAACAAAATCAAGTGAATCATGTGAGGGCTGATGAAGCGAACGATTCCATGAATTAAAATCTGTATAATATCTGATTTGACTTTTGAATGTTTTAAATCTGCAGAATTCTGTTAAAAACAGACAATTACATGTTTACTGAGTTTAGCATGTGTTGATCGCTCACATTTGGTTTTTAATTCATTAGAAGTATAAAAAAAGAAGTGAAGGAGGAATAAATAGTATGAAGAACAAGAACAAAAAAAACTCAGAGAAATCTTTTGTTGGATTGGGGTCAGAGATATTTTGAAGATAACTATTGTATTTTGGTTACCGATACAGATACATATCTAAACGCAATCTTTGTATTATCTTTATACATTTACCAAAATAATTTCTGTCAGAAAAAAACCGTAGGAGTCTAAAACCTAGAAGCTAAGTTACCCTAGGAGTCTAAAACCTAGAAGCTAAGTTATCAAGGGTCCAGGGTATTACTGTCTTTTTGATTTGTTACTTCCTGCCACGTATGTTTATCTTTTCCTTTCGTTGACATTCTTTTAATTTCCCAGTTTTCCTTGGTTTTCTACCAAATTATCCCATCTATATATATATAATCAGAAACATTGATAAAATAATCAACACAAGAAGTTTCTCTATTTTTGACCCATTAGCTTTTAAATTCATTGTGGAGCTATCATGTCAATTAATGAAAATTTGAAACACCAGTCAAATTATTTTGTGTTTACACATCACCTTACACATAGGCATCTCAATTAAGCAATTCTTCTTCTTCGCTATGTTCCTTAATGGCAAGCTGCAACTGAAATAAGATACGGGAAATTGCTCATATTTTTTCTTCATGTTAAATAACAGCTTTCTTGTTCTCACACCGAAACTTAGCACACACGAAACCGTAATAAGACCTTGCTCTTCTTATTAATCTTTAAGGAAACTTACAGAAAACCTTAAAGCCTCAAACACATAAAACTCACACCTTTGCCCTAACCCGACAATGTGTATATATAAGATTTCTATATCCTAATCCTAATAGTAATCCATCTTTAGATAACTACACAACACAACTTCATCTTTATCTACTCAAACACATATTCTATTAGGATTACGATTAGGATAGCTTCTCTCTTAAGCTAACTTTAAGCTTACTCCAACAAGCTTCATATTCCACTCAAATTATTTTGTGTTCAAAATGTGTTTAGGTCTTTTGGACTTTCTCGTGAAATTGTTAGAAGAAGATTTCCTATAAGTCATGTGCACATTAGGAATGAAATTAGAGAGCTGGTGTTTTAATCAAGGATTTACTTTCTATATATTTGTCAAATATATGAAAAATAAATAGACAATAAGAAAACTAAAATTTCTTTTACTTTTTACTAGGATTCAAGCTTTAGCACCTCTGCACAAGATTCTCCATAAATCATGAGAACTGATTCTGGAAATGGAATTACTTTCTTGACAAGGATTTTATCTGTTACAACATTTGCTTGCTACATGATTTCACAATTTTTCTTTCTTTTTTTTTCTAGAAAAGAGAAAGGAATGTATTCTTCTTTTTCCTGTTTTAAAGTATTATGTAGATCATAGAGTTTCTTTTGAAAAAAAAACATTTTTCATATCTTTAAGTTGTTTTCAAACTCAGGTTGATGTTTGATCCATATGCCAGTGTTGTATATTGAAAGTTCAGAGACAACAGATTTAAAGGAAAATACGGGATTTCCAAAAACTTTTTCCTTATATATTAGAAACCTTTTAAACAATCTTTCTAGATCTGTTTAATCCGATTTACTTTCAGTCACACACGACTAGAGACGGACCAGTTACTAATCTTGTCAAACGACAATACACAGGCAGAGATGCACCAATAGGTCACTCGCCTATATCTAGCTTCTCAAGAACACCCTTTTTACTTAAAGCTTTTTCCCAGTAGAACATCTAACCTAAATCTACCCTAGACAATCTAGTTTTATATGTCCCACACAATATCTTTCTCCAGATATCATGATACTCCCAAATCTTCTTGTTGTTGATATCAACGTAATATCAGGTAACTCCAATAGCCTCCTGACACGTCATCACTCAGCAACTAACTTACCTTCCTGCGTCACACATCGATCAGCATGTGTAACTCATCTTCTTCATTCCTTGTACTATAAGTTCTACTTCTTGAGCTTACATTCTCTCCCTTTTTATCTGAATGTGACACCCTAAGCCACCTGCACATCCAAAGTTAAGCCAAACATCCAAAAAAGAAAATATCCAGATAGGATGAATTAACACCATCAGAATGCATTGTATCAGAGTGGCAACTTAAAACACATCACCATAGGTGCGTAACACAAGGTTCATAAAAATACTTAACCACAACCAACTGAAAGCAACAACCTAGAATAAAATGATAAAAATGACAATAGATCAAGACTAAAAAGTGTCGCTTTCAGATTCATCTCCTTCGCCATCATTCTCATCAGCTTCAACGTCCTCATGTTGAGCAGCATATTCTCCCCCTGCTTAGGTGCACATACATATATGATACTATGTGTATACGCACACCAATTAACCTAATGTGCACACTACCACAATCGAATAGTATGTCGATGTAGCACTTTAGGATCGAATCCACGGAGACTAATGATTACACTTTATTTCTATGGGATCAAAATTAAGCTAAGACAATATGGGGTTTTGTTTGATTTGGTAACGTGCAAAGAAAGTAAGCAATAGCAAATGTAAATTCAGATTAAAAAGAAGCCAGCCTAGGGTTACTTCATCGGGTGTTAATACTTGTGAGTTAAACAATTATTCAAGCGCTAATAAGAACATGTCCAGAACTCGGATCACTCAAGTAGAACAGCCCACTATCGTGGTACTGCTCCCTTTGCAGATCGATCTCATCATCTAACTGTCGTTGAGCTGAGAAGCGATGGCAAGCCTTAGAGATCAAGTCCGATAGGTTCACAAAACACCCTAATATCTACTTTCGCTGATTAGGGATGCAATGGTCATTCATAACATGTCTAGCAACCTAAGCACTTTTGATGATCAGATTAAACCTAAGTTCATACATTAAATGGCCAGATTAATGCAAGCAATAAGGATGGATATGAATGGAGACAATATAATGATTCAATTATCTATGTTTAGCTCACAAAATCAACACCCCAGAACCCTAGACAAGCTAGCCGACTACTCAGCCATGAACAGAGAAAACACAGAGTTCATAGATGAATAATACTGCATAAAATAATAGAAAACAAAGAGGGTTCAGGATGATATTCTCTAGATGAGATAGATGGAGCCTTCTCCCTTTACAATAAGAAAAATCCTCAAATCCTAAAGTCTCCAATGGTTTCTTGTGTCTAGAATAGCGTAGAATGATAATGAGAAAACATAAAATATGATATATCAAAGCCACAGGCGGCTGGGAGAGAAAAATAGGATAATTAGGGCAAATCCCGAAATAATAGTGGTTTCCATAAAAATCTTTGCCGCTGGAACAATCACTCAGGTTGTTCCGCTCGATCGGGAACACTCATCAGACTGTTCTGCGTAAAAATCACCAGATTGCACTCTTTTCTGCCTCTTTTGTTCCAGCTGGTCCATCTCCTATCCAATGCAACTCCAAACCTGTAATGACTCAAAAAGGACTAGGAAGACTCGATAAAGACTTGAAAACCAATTGGAAAACATATATACAAGATGTACAAAACACCATATATAATATATAAAACACAATTAGTTTCAAGAGGACTATAAAGTACACAAATAGGAGTGACACACTTACTCCTCAGACGAAAACGAATGCTCTTAAGATCACCAATGAGGCAATCAATGTCTTCAGCAAGACACAAACGACTGGAGTCAGCTCCTGTACCTCTCCCAGATTTTACGTCCTTTACCACTGGCTTGGGAAAACCAATCTCATCAACATCATTCAAATCATGAGGAATGATACGTTGAGCAAGAAAAACTTGCTGAATGAGGGTATCATAGGTTATTCGGCGATCATGCTTAGTCAAGATCTTGTCTGCCATGGAGAGCACTTGGTTGTAGACTATCTTACAAAGTCAAATCCTCAATGATGATACATCATGTAGACGAACTTAAGACGTTCTGGATTCATCGATGTGTAGTTCATGGTGGGAAATCAGTTTGACCACACAAGCTTGTACAACACTTGATTCGTTCAAGTGAGAATTTTGAAGCCATGTTTTCCCAGCGGTTAACACGTCCACCGTGAGGAAGCTGTAGACCTTGTCGATGTTTTCTTCAGTCCAGTTCGGGTCATCCTCAGACCCTGGAATGCAGTACATGGAGTTGATAAGATCTGGAGAGAAGGTAACAAGTGACCCTCTGAGGTAGACCGCAACACCATCATCACATTTCTCAACATCTGGAAGGTTGGCAATGAACTATAGTCGGCTGGAAGGCGTCAGTGTCAGTGACAGTATAGATCTACCCAGAATCAACCACCACCTTCTTTACATCAGTGAGTTTCTTGTCCGTGAGAGACAAGCTCTGCTGATTCACAAACTTCCTTTCTCTCAGACTGCAGTACCTGCCACGCGCCACCACAAATGCAAAACGAGCAGAGAGTGGCTTCTTGGATGGACGAAGCAATCTAGGGTTTTCCTCGAACATAGCTTGAAACGCAGCACGGCTTGACTCATACCTCCGTTCTTTGGGAAGAAGATCATCTTCCATGGGTTCGCCGGAAGGATGATCGGAATTCTCCTCGGATGCATTGTTGTCTGACAGTGACTCTTCCTCTGCTTCAATCGGTTCCAATGGAGGTGTAACCCTCGTTTGGAAACGGACACGCTTCTTACTCGTTCTCGAGGATCCACCAGGAGTTTCAGACAAAGGAGTAGCCGACACTGGCTCGGGAATTGTAGAAGTGTCCATGGATTATCTCAGTCTTGAGCTCCTTCTTGCCGATTGCATGGTGATTTGGAGAGAGAGAGAGAGAGACACGATGCGATGGCTTAAAATAGATCATACGGTTCCTTTTTGTAAGAACCCTAGCACACAAACTCAAATGGGCAATTAGTAACACAGGGGTAACCCAAAAATCGGCCCAAAAGAAATTAGTAATTAATTATAAACTGGAAATTAGATCACAAAAGCCCAAGAGTATATAGTAGCACCTTAGAGCACGAAATGTAACCAAGTATGGAGACATCACCTATGAGTGCAAAAGAGACTAGGAGAGATTGGATGGTTTCTGGTGAGCAACAACAGCGAATAAAACCAAACTTAACACTTTACATACTGATAAGGCAAAGATCGATGCCTTTTGTCCAAGAGAAGAACCACTGACATTGCTGCAACTCATAGGTATTCACCAAAATTTTTGAGGAAAATCAATGAACACAACCCAAGTCTGTAGCTATTTCTAAGCCGAGTAGCTGTCACAGACGAGATCCCTCTAAGATTATCACTTAAACTCTGACTCCATTATAACACTCATCTGTATGGTCTAGAAACATCGTAGGTATCTCGTATGTTTGCCACTTAAACTCAGCAGAGAACAAATCAATTTGTTCACCAAGAGGGCATCAAACGTTTATAGTGAGATAATGATCGGGACCAGAGACTAAGTGTGGTGAAACCCAGCTCTAGTTGAGTTACCCCAAACGAGATAATTTACCTCTGCCTAGTAAGGACAGTGATCGAACTTAGAGCCAAAGTGTGATAGCACCCAACTCCAACACGAGTATCCATCATCATAGGCCTTTACCTTAAAGCACACATTTATTGTGTCACACATTAATCTAGACGTTAAGCACATGACATTCACAGCTTGAAACACTCACCCTCTGTAACGTTTCCTCATTCTATCCAGACAGTGATCGATACAAACCAAAAATGTTACAGCATACTGGTCCAAGTCGAGTGCCTTTCATTAGTGAATCAAACGAGTGTGATATCAGGAGTCAAAGAGTGTAACTTTCATAAAAGAACTTGTTGGTCCAAGGTGTTGGTTTTGCGGTGAAATCTCCAAAAGTTGTAACAACTTATATACACTGATTCTCCTCTCTATGAGTTGCGGTGAAATCTCCAAAACTTTACTAAAATTCGTTTTTACTTAGGGTTTTGCTTTATGGCTTTACTATATATATCGTTGCCTAGGTGTTGTAAAAAGCACGACTTATTTGATTAATAAACAGAGTTTTATAAATTCTAAACTTTGTTCTCAGTTAGAGCTTAGATTCTCAACAAACTCAAGAAAGCAATTATTCTAGGTATTCTCAGAATCAATAGATTCTACAATCCAAACTTTTAATTACTTTTATTCCTAATTTTTCTCAAACAGTTTAACCCACGTTAGCTCATATCTTCTAAAACTGTTTTCTTCATCTCCTATCTAAATATCAAACCACTAGGTGTGTTGCCCGCACATGCGGACACAATTTTCTTATGAATATTTATTAGTTTATATATTTTATTAAAATATGTATGCTTATTATTGTATTCAATTTTTGAAAACACTAACATATTAAAAATATTTTTGATTTTGAAATTTTATACTTTTTATCACTTTTTATACACTTACTTTTACTTATATTTTGCTCATATTTTCCATTTTTTCCATTATTTATATTTTCCATTACATATATTTTGCTCATATATACTATTTAAACATAAACAATAAAACAATTTACTTACAACAATAACATAACATTTACGTGTGTATTTACTACCTATCTGCAACCATAATCACTACTAGGTAACCTTTTGCTTATTCATTTATATATATATATATATATATATATCTATTTTTCTATTTTTTGTCGATTATGTTTTAAAATTTCTTTTACATATTTGCCGTAGATGGAAAGAACAAATGTGAAAGAAGATTACAAGTATCTGCAACTCCGCTCAACTATCTCAAGATTTGATAATCATCACTAAAAGATAACGTTGAAGGTGACTTAACATGTAAATCATTGATAACCCCAGATCTAATAATACTCTATATAATAAAAAATTGAAACTATACTTTATATAATAAATCACAATATACTTGACCAGTTAAAATCTGCCACATAATAATTGTTTTGATATTTTTCATAAAAGATAATTAAAACAAAATAGTGCAAAAAATAATGATTATATAGGAAAAGAGAAAAAATGTAACTATCCACAACTTGTTATTTATCCACTACATTTTCTTCTCTCTGCTCCTATCATTTATTTCTTAAATTTAACAAACAAATAATAAAGAAACTCACGATCTGATGTCCAAAAAACAAAAAAAAAATCCCAAGAAACTCCCAAGTCGAAAACTGAACACGAGTGTCCTACACTCTTTTCATTTAAAACCCTAATTCCAAATTAGAACAAATCTTTCATTTTAAAATCTCGAGTTTTTATTACCAAAAACTACCTTAATTTTGTTCAATAAAAAACTACCTTGATTTTACGATCTCTAAAACCATTTTGACTTCTTCTGTCATAATCAGAAATATACTTTACACTGGGTGATAATTGATTCTTCCTTCTTTGTCTACTCATTGCCCCTATGAAATTTAGAGCATTACTTATGTTGATTTTTTTATATAAAACCACGTTATAACCTGATATGTAAAATACCTCTGACATTGTTCTTAACTATTAAAAATAGTTTATTAAATTATCATCTATCAAAACGATATGCAATATACAGATATTTCTGTTTCTATTTATGTAATTAAAATACAGATATTTCTGTTTTTTATTTATTAGGGTGTTTTGTTCCAATTTTAAATCTCAAATACATAGACGTATGTCTTATATGTATGTGTGTGGTTTGTGATACTAATATGAGATTTCAATCCAGAAGAACTGAGGAGCAACATGGGAAAAAGATAAGTAAGTCTGTAAATTTATTTACAGTTTTTAAAGATAAATGTGTTTCCAGTTAGTCAGTGTTATTATTGTTTTGATTTTTTTGTTTGCTGTTAATCAGTGTTAAATATGTTAATATTTATTATGTTTGTTTTTGGCTAAGTTTTACACATGAAAACTATGGGTATATATTACTATTTTTTTTTTAGTAAGAAAATATATTTCATGTGCAGCACAGGGCAAACACTAGTTTAATATTACGTTACGGGTCATGAAGGGCCTATACAACTTTGATTTCATTTGAAGCCTACGTAAAGTATGCAACAAGAGAGAGGTTCAACTTTAGATTGCTTGTAATTGTTTTCACCTTTCTGTTGTTATTTTACTAGACTACAAATTAATAAATTATAAAAGATAATATATTTGAAAATAGTCTTTTTATCAATACAATAGAATAACTAATCATAGAAATGAAAATAGGAAGATAGGTTAATAAAATCTTTAGTATATAGAAAATATGATTTTTGTTTTTTACTATCATATATTACAGTGGAAAACGAAATTACAAAAGGAAACAAATAAGAGAAAAAGCTTGGAAGACTTTTTTTTTGTTTTGACTTGGAAGACTTTGTAGGTACATTAGGTATATTGACGAAACAAATACAGAAGTAAGCAAAACTAAAAAGAAAAAAAATCTCAGAGAAGAAATAATAAAAAGAAACATTGAACTTGACGTGGTGATGACACACTGTCTTTAAGTTCATCCTCATCCTCCTCGCGCTCCAGGCTATATATATCTGTTGTTCTCTCTTCTTCTCCAACCCAACACACAGGTCCTTCAGTCTTCGTTGCATGTCCTCTAAGTTTTTCTACACTGCAACTGGCAAAAAGTAGGAAAACTTGTAAGATTCGTAACGTAGACTGGATGACCTACTTGATAAACCGGAGACAAAATCCAATGGTGGTAGTAACAGTGCCAGAAAGAAGAGTCTTCTTCGAACGGTGGGCGAGGAAACGCAGAGATAGGACTATCTTCCTCACCTTTTGTAGAGAATACCCAGAAACTGGCATGCACTTCTGCTATAGAAACTGGGTATCCTCTAGAAAATGTGAGGAAGATAGTCCTATCATCTGCGCTTCCTCGCCCACCGTTTGTTCCTTGTTCAGGACCCCTTAAGAACCGTATATTACTTGATTCACCTTTTTGGAAAAAACTGTCAATTCCCATCTGCTTTTTCCTCGCTATCGCCCTTAGCCTCGCTTCCATCTCTCTTTAGAAAATCTCAGCACGCACGCATATATCCTCGGAAACTTGGATGATGCGTCAAATCCTGCTTCATCTCAAAGAGAATGTTTTCGCGGTCATTGTGGATTACTATGAGGTCTAAGTGCCCTCCTGTGAAACTCTTGATGTAAGGTATCTCTAGAGAGATGTTGTATATCCTCAAGTTGGCCGCGAATGTGTTGATAATTGTGTTTGTTTTACAATTATGAAAGAAAAACAAACTTAGTTTCCCAAAACTGAGTAAAACATATTTGCATAACAATCCTTATGATTGTGACTAAAAACAGAAAAAGAGTTTTACTCTTAACTTGAGAGAGAAACAATAACCTTTTTTATTTATCTGAGAAAAATATTAATATAGTTTACAAAACAGTGACCATGTCTTTATGTAGACATGAAACAACACTAATGAAAGAGTCCAAAGGTAAGAGACATAACCCTTCTCTCTTGTAACCCTTAATATAATAACTACCCTCTCTTGCACCCTTTAACATAATAACTACCCTTTTATACATATAATTCAAACTAAACAATGGGACTCTTGATATTGAGACACAACTATTCAACCAAGAGACACAACTTTTACATACACCCTTTAATAATATATGACCAAACTAAATTATCAACCAACAGAATGTTGGAAAATCTTCGTAGGACAAGCACATCAGGAACGTCACGACTTGGTCAGCGATCATTCTATTCAAGTAAACTTTTGTTTCCTTTTATTTATTCTAATGATTATAGACAAATAGAAAAAAAAGTTTGCAAATTTGCTCTCGGATTTACAAGAAAAATTCATTTCACCTTTCAAAATATCTTTTCTTTTCATTTTATAATTTAATCTCTTTTACTCCAAACTCTAAAACGTGTCCGCGTTAATCGTTTAATCACCAACCGCCAATGGCTTGTCAACCGTGGCATTTTGAGACAATTAGCTTAAAAACTCAAAATTTTAACCAACATTTGTTTTCTAAATTATAAAGATACAGTCATTTTAGTAGGATGAAAATTTAATAAATCGGGATAAAATCGTTTAAAACAAGTAAAAAATGGCTGGACTCATGAGAAAGAAAAATGGAGGCGGAAATTAGGGTAACAATAAATCACTCAGTCAGAAATTGAATGTGAATTAAATAAGGTTTAGGAAACGGTGAAAAAGATCTATATAAATAGATCTCTAAGATAGTTTGCATGAATTTGACTAATATTAACGATAATAAATACAAAGAATTAAGAATAAGAAAATGCAACAGAGATAGAGTAATATAGATATGGAGTAGGTAAGTCAAATTGTTCATGATGAATAATGATCTTGACTTTGACTTTGTCTTTGTCTTTTTTTACTGATCAACTCGTTCCAACTATTCTACATATCTAGGATGCACGTGTCGTGCCTTACTTCAGAGATTTCGGTCTGTTGTGTAACTGATTGACCGCGAATTGATTGGGCCTTAGATGTTATCAATAGATTTAGAATCCGTTACCTTGGGCCTCAAGGTGTCTCGTTTTATAGATCATATCTTCATTGTTAATTCAATATGCTGCATTTGGGCCTTTTATGTACCTGACTAATGTGATAAACCATGTTCCAACAAGAGTCGACGTGACTGAGGAAGAATTCACTGAAGTTCATCACACGCTATTCAAACATTTCAACTATATCATGGAAGGCTCGAACCACTAGATTGCAATGGAATTACATGTTAACAATACATATACTTAAAAATAAAATATTAAAACAAATCTCTTAATTTTTGATTAATCTCTTATTTTTCATAAATCACTAAACCTAATCGAGGGTACGAACGAGTCTAACGAATTTCCAAACATAGATTTTACATTAAATTTTCCCAATCGGAACCGAAGAAGAACCAGCCAGCAACCAAATAATAAATCAACATTAGTTAAAATATAATATCGACCAAAAGGCAGGAGGGAAGCTATGTTTCTGTAAGCACGGCACAATTGTACACATAGTTATTGGGTTTTTAGTGATTTAAACCCCCAACTATTTTTAAATCGGATACAAAACCCTCAACTAAAATTTTATGTTTAAACCTCCAACTATTAAACCGTTAATGCCGTTAACCTTCCGTTCACAAAAACGTTTTTTCTTAACAGAGACCCGTTAAATCGAAACATGGCATTTCATGTAATTTTCAAAAACGACAAGAAGTTTTGATAATCAATAGATATTTTAGTGATTTAAACCTCCAACTATTTTTAAATCGGACGGAAACCCCCTAACTAAAATTTTATAGTTTTAAACCCTCAACAATTAAACCTTTAATTCTTTTAACCCTCTATAAACAAAGTCATCTTTTCTGAAACGGAAATCGTTAAATTGAAACACAGAGTTTCATGTAATCACATAAACAACATGAAATGTTTAAAACCCCTTATATCAATGGGCAATGACAATCACGATTCTTTCTCAAATAAAAAAAATTGAGTTTTTCCTTTTCAAGAACAGTCAAAGGTGAGATAAGTAAAAAAGATGTGTTGTTTCTAATTCTAATTCGTTCTCTCTTATTCATTTACTTAACATTCCAAAATTCACTTTTTTCTACCCCTAAAGCTTTGTCGAGATCACATTTGTTCGAAAAGACGACTTGGTTTATAAATCACCTTTAACCCTCCGTAAACAAAATTTTCTTTTTGGAACTTGGACTCGTTAAATTGAAATGCATCATTTCATTTAATCAAAAATGATAAAAGATGCTAAAAACCACATTTATCAATGGCCAGGGACCGTCACGATTCATCCCCAAATAAAAATTAGGGTTCTTCTTTCTTTTCAAGAACCATCGAAAGTGAGATAAGACAAAAAGTTGTGTGTTTTCTATAAGAAGTGGACAGATGCCAAATCGATTTACGTGGAAAATGATGAATTCTGGAATGTTAAGTATATGAACATGAGAGAACGAACACTACAAAAAATATGAGTATTGGTAGCAGTTCACGGCAGCACGAATTCACCAACTGCTACTAAAAGTAGCGATGTTGGGACGGACATCCTATCGTAGCACTAAATCAACGCTAGCATAGATTTTTTTTAAGCGGGTAAACAAAACTCGTGAATTTTATCTGTGGTAACAATTTCGTGTGAAAATCTTAGTTTCGTCCGCTAAGAAAAAAAAATTTGCCACCAAAAATCATTTTCTATTCTAGAAAAAAAAACAAATAATTCCTCTTCTCTACCATTATCGTTCACCCACCATCTCTCTCCTTGAATAGATCTCTTCATCCCTTCCTGGTGATGAATATGACCAGAGCCCTAAATCTGATTCCAAAATCGAACCCACCTCCCAACGATTCAACTCCAGATTAGATCCCCAAATCATCTCGAAGAAGCCAAATGGAAAGTTGATACAAAGATTCAAAATTTGAACTGTAGTTAGAGACGATATGAAGAGTTCCTGCAAGCTGAGGAAAAGCAATTTCACCGGAGGTATCTCCATGTCGAAGCCGAGACTCAAGGTTCTGATGCTACGCACCCGGCGGCGTTGATTTCCCACGGCTCCATCCATATCAATGGTAGGGTTCTTACCACTCTGTGTTTAGGGTAACAAGGCTTTGTGTCCTTAGAAAACTGTGTGAAAGCTGTTCTTATTAGATTATGTTTGTTCTTCACCAATCTGCAAATAGTCTTTTGATTCTTTTTGTCTGAATCTGGAATAAGTCCCTCGAAACCAGCATAAATGATTACATGAGGGGCTCTTTCTAGCTTTGTTTGGTTTTGTACTTTGTCTTGTGGAATCCATCGACTTAATTGCTTTTTCTAGGTCCTTATGTACTGATAATGCGTTTCTGTGATGTTTGTTTTACTGGTAGGCACCCAAAAAGGGAGTGAAAGTGGTTACCAAGAAGAAGACAGTAGATTTAACCAAGTGCTCGTAGCTTGGTGGTAAAGGAGGTACAGCTGTACTGTCCGCCACCCGGGTTCGAGCCTTGGCCACAACGGATTTAACAATCCTTCCGTTGGGGCGCTGGACCTCCTTCGGGTGGATAGTTGGGAATGTGGCTGACCAGATACCAGAGTTATCAAAAAAAAAAAAAGACAGTAGATTTGTGTACCGTTGCAGCGATTAGAAATCCGAGAGCGTTAATATGCTTTATGAGGTAACGTTTCTGATCATGATGATGAGAGTGGTTGAACTCTTAATTTGAGAAATCTGAGGAAGATATAAGATCAGTAGACCACATGTGTTTTTATATCATGTTCTGTAAGAGATTGAGTATGCTAAAGAGATCTTTAAAGACTTTTGGTATTTTTGATGTTATGGTAAACTGAAAGAAGAGTTTTTTTTTTTTTTGTTTCAGGTATGATCAAGTATGGAACAAATTCTTTCTACGTATCGATAGAGTGATGCAAGGGTTGGTCATAGACAAAGAGAAGAACGACAGCTCAGTTTCTCAGAGAAAGGTCCAGAGTGGTTCTTAATGATGTTCTTGTAAGTTCAAACAAAAGACTTGCTGGTTTGACTGTTATTTCATGGGTACCAAAGTGATCCCCGCCACTCTGTTTTGCAGAAGAGCGCAAGCAGCGTCTCTCGCCGTTACCGCAAGTAGCACAAAGGTTTACAGGAGGCTCGACTCTTGTCTCGTGATTCCTCCTGCAACCTCAAAGAACAAGCTTGTGGTTGTGTTTTTGTGTATAACCTACCAATGGTGTAAATTATATTTATTAATCTTATTGCAATATATATTATAAAGATAATGTTTAAAATTAAATTTTAATTTCTATTTATAAATTTAGGGATAATAATTTTAACAAAGTGACTAGCTAGATTTATTTTTAACCCCTAAACCATAAATATAATCATAATATATAAATTTAAAACTTTTAACATTACATGAAAATACAGTTTGAGATAAATATATTAATGCAACCTGAATCCATATAATACCCCAAATCTAATACCCTAAAGGTAATACCCTAAACCTTTAATGATATTTTAAATACTAGATAAAATCTCTAAATATAATCTTTTCAGATTTTAAATCCAAATTTTAAAATTAAAATTAAATTAAAATTTAATCTTTTTGTTTTAATTTTATTCCAGAAGTTAAATCTAAATCTTCAATACCCTAAACTCCAACTTCAAACATAAACCATACATCAACTCTAAACTCTAAATTCTAAATATTTTTCAATTATACTTTTAACTTAAAATTTTATTTATAAATAAAATATTTTCAGATTTTAAAATTTAAACTTAAACTCTAAAAGTAATATGATAAAAAAAACAAAAAGAATATTTTTTACATCAAGTTCTAAACCCTAAACATGCCCTAAACTCTAACTACATATCTCAAACCATATATGTTAAATTCCATTTTATTCATAAATCTTCTACTTTAAACATTTTAATCTAAACACTCAAATTATATATCATACAGAAAATTAAACTTTAGATATTATAATACAAACCCTATTTTTACTCCAAACCCTACTTATAACTCTAAACCCTATATCATATTTCAAATTATATACAACATGTATGAATCCATAACATTTAATCAATCACACAAAATGTCAAATTTTTGATACAAATTTTAGATTTTAAATTTAAAATTATAATATCAAATTATTAAAAGTTTTAAATAGTTTTTATAATAACTACAAATAAATAAAAGGATAATTTGTATTGTTTATTTTGAGCCATTGATGAGTTTAGATCAAAGGCTCAAAATAACTATTCTATCAATCCTCGCCTTCTGTTTCTATTGGTTAGGCATGGATCACCTTTTGAACCGTTAGATGGCATCAAATCAACGCTTGAGTTTAATTGTTATTTTTAATTGTGTTTTAATTACTGTGAACAGATCTCGTCTCAAACACGAGACATAGACAAAGACGAGAGACGAGAGAGAGAGAGAGAGGAGATGGAGTTCGATGGGTAAGAAAGGAGGAGACGCGACGGTCGGTCACCACTACCGCTCGTCATAATTACCTTCGATTGAACCTTGTCACCTCCTCCTCTATCAAACCCCTCTGAATCTCCAACCCTTGTCACCACCATCTCTACTCAGATCCATCTTGACCGGAGTCGCTACAACCACCGTTCGTCATAACCACCACTGGTCACATCTCCGTCTCTCACATCGATTTGGAGTATGCTTCTCAGACGCAAGGTCGCTGCTCTGTATCATTTTATTGGTTGCTCGCAGCAGAGATATATTTGCTTATATGGTTTGATATTTGAATCTAAAGTTAATTTCTTTAGTTATGTGTGTTGCAGAATTCCAAGAGGGATGAGATGGAAGTGGTGGTGGTGAGATGGAAGTGGTGGTGGTCTCGGCATCAACAGTGGTAGTCTCGGCGTCGACAATGGTGGCTGAGTGCGGTGGAGGAGATTGAAGAAGCTTGCTGTGGTGGTCGTGGCTGGTGGTATGGGCGTCAACAAGGAGTGCGGCGGAGATGAAGAAGAACGTGGTTTAGTTAGGGTTAGTTAGGTTTAGTTAGGGTTAGTTAGGTTTAGTTAGGGTTGGTTAATAAACCGGGTTTGTATGTAAACCAGTTTTTGTAATAAACCGATATCATTTTGTAAACCAAAATTTCAATAATAAATAATTTTATTCTCAAACCAAATTTATTAGAATTTAATTTTAATTTTAAATTTGGATTAAAATATATTAAATTATAATTTTAATTAACAATTAATAATTTAAATATATAAATGATAATGCATAATATAGCATTATATCTATGTCATTATAATATAATTTACAGCACTATAAAAACGTCATGAAAAAATATATTATGGCACTAAACAAATGTTATAAAAAGAATAATTAGTAGTAGATAATTAATGCTATAATATGTCTATCTAACATAGCACACGAGAAACGCTACGATAGAGAGGGGGTCTACTATAGCTGCGGCTGTCATAGCGTAAGTGTTTTCGCTACTAAAACGATACAATAGCGTTTCTACGACGCTGCTAATGTTGATATTTCTTGTAGTGGAATTAGAAGTAGAAACAACACAATTTTTTGACTTACCTCACCTTTGATGAAGAGGAAGAAGAAGTCTATTTTTTTAATTTAAGGATGAATTATGATCGTCATTGCCCATTGATATAGGGGGTTTTAAGTATTTTATGTTGTTTGTGTGATTACATGAAACTCCGTGTATCAATTTAACGGGTTCTCGTTTAGAAAAGATGACTTTGTTTACAGAGGGTTAAAGGCATTAAAGGTTTAATAGTTGAGGGTTTAAAAACATAAAATTTTAGTTGGAGGTTTTTCATCAGCTTTAAAAATAGTTGGGGGTTTTTAAATCACTAAAATATCCATTGACTGTAAGAACCTCATGTCGTTTTCGTGATTGCGTGAAACGCCGCGTTTCACTTTAACGGGTCTCCGTTAAGAAAAAAGATTTTTAAACAAAAGGTTAACACCATTAACGGTTTAATAGTTGGAGGTTTGAAAACATAAAATTTTAGTTGGAGGTTTTTATCCGATTTAAAAATAGTTAGGGGTTTAAATCACTAAAAACCCTTATTTTTATATACAATCTAATTTCATATTTCATTTATAAACAACTTCTCTGGTGGCCCTTAATGTGAAAAGCCAATCTTCAAAAGATCTGTTCTAATTTTCTTTATAAATTTATTTATTTTTAATATGAAAATTTAAACATTTACCGATTTATCTTCATACTCTTTAATCTAATTCAATAAAGTATAAGCCTACAATTTTTTGTCCATTTTCTTCTTCTCCTATTTTATTTCTTCTTCTCTCTTTCTTTCCTCTGCGATTTTTCTCTTCTTTCTTTTTTTTTGTTTCTTCTTAGATCTGACAGCCAGAAGATGAAAAATATTCACAATGATTCAGCCTAATGTAACACCGACAAAGCTTACATCCACTGCGGCTCAGACTGCAATAACGATGAAGAAAATGACGAAAATTAGAAGAAAAAGAGTTTAAGAACATCTGGTTTTTGATTTATCATGATTCTTCTTATTCTGATTTTTGATTTAAGATTCTTATTATTCTAGATTTAGGGATTTAAGGTTATTAAAGTGAATTCTGGGTTTTCTCTGATTTTAGAGTTCTTATTATTATGGTTTCTTTCGATCTAGGGTTGTTAAAGATATTCATGGGTTTTCTATGATTTAGGATTCTCATTCTTCTTTTCACAATATTATTTCGTGTTTAGATTTATTTCATTTTCATATCTTGATTCAATATAACTCGGTGTTACTAACTCAGCGGAAGAAAACTGACTCAGTAGTAGTTAGTATTACACAGTATAACTAGTATAATTCGGTGGTACCCAGTAGTTCTCAGTATTATCAGAATAACTCAGTATAATTCAGTATAACTACACTCAATATAATTTAGTAATACTCATGAATACTCGATATAACCAGTATAATGAAGTATACCTAAGAACAACTAAGTAAAACTATACGGTATAATGTATCCAAATTTTGAAATTTTGAAATTTGAAATTTGAAAATTTGAAAAGTGAATTTTGTATTTAAAAATATTTTTTTTGAAAATAAAAAGGGTAAAAATTGATTTTCATATTTCATTAAAGCAATGAGGGAGGGGTGGGGGTATATGAGATTTAAGAAGTCTATAGGAGATTGGCTCACCACAAATAGGAGCATGGAAGGAGATGACTCGTTTATTTTCATGTGCACCCATTATTTTCATGAGCATTATGTATAATAATTTTATAAAATTTCAGTTAATAATTATTTATTTATATTTTTTCCACAGTTAAAAAGAAAGTTCATGCTTCGCATATGCCAAAAGTGTAAGAGTGTTATTTTATTAATGATTTAAAATCAATTATTGATTTTTTGCAATCCATCAAATTTTCAAAATTTAAGATAATTAAGTTGGTGAACAGCATTTTTTGTACTATGCATTTAATTTTGATTATAGTCATTTCTTCATAAACTCCACAATTGATTATTTAAAATCAATTTATATTAAAAAAACTTTAAAATTTTAAAAGTTGAATAATAGTAGATATTAAAAACTTCTTTTAGATCATTCATTGAATAACAATATTTTTAAAAATATAACTTAAAATTACCATTCAAATAACTTGGATTGTATTTTGATTTAAACTCTATCAAAATACATGACTGAATAACACTTCTTAATACATTTCATTCTGACAAAATTGTTGTAAATCTTAATGAGTTACCAATATATGAAAATCTTTTTTGTTTGTTGCAAAACCCATATATTTATTAATTAATTATTTATCTATTGAATATCAAAACTATCCAAAAGGTAGGACACAAAAATAATCCGAAGAGTTTGGCAGCAAAGATAATTAAAATTAGATGTGTAAATTAAAACTAATCAGAGTAGAAGTAAGAAAAAGTCACTTACAATAAGAGTTAGATTGCCATCAGTTCCAAATCCATATCTCCATCTTTTGAGTAAGAGTTCAACAAGCACTCAATCTTCCAAATCTGTGCAAAATACAAATTTGCCGTAGGATAACTAGTACCTGTAAAGAAATAAATAATTACTTGAGAAATATTTAGATTCTAAATTTATTTAAATATAAATGAACACATACCTGAAAACAACTTGGTGATGTCATAGAACGGTTCTAGGAAAGCATGTATTTTTTCTGCTTTATCCCATTCCTCATTTGAAGGGCAATGTTTGTAATTCCTATCAGCTCTTTGTAGTAGGAAGAATGCACGTCGATATTTAATTGCACTACCAAGCATCAGATAGGTAGAATTCCATCTGGTGGAAACATCCATCTTCAAACCAGCTCCATACTCAGCACCAACATCTTTAACACAATCTATGAACATGTCTTTTCGTCCTTCTGACCACTTAATCCATTTCACTGTCTCTCGAATCTTATGCAAAGCACCCGCAGCAACCTTCAGACCATCTTGCACTATAAGATTGAGGATATGAGCAGAACATCTGATATGGAAGAATTCACCATCACATAACAAACCATGACGTGACGAGAGTTGGTCTTTAAGTATGCTTTGCATATTATCATTAGAAGACGCATTGTCAAGCGTAAGAGAAAATATCTTTTTCTCTATTCCCCAATCTTCCAAACAAGAGATAACCTTTTTAGCCAACTCAAATCCTGAATGTGGTGGAGGCATCGCACAAAAAGAAATTATTTTACTCTTTAGCTTCCAACTGTCGTCCACATAATGAGCTGTCAAACATATATATCCCTCTATGCTGATTGATCTCCACACATCACACGTCAAGCTTATCCTATTGCCAACTTTAGCTAGCTCCTGCTTCATTTGATCTTTTCGAATCCCATGAAACTTAACCACGTCAGACACTGCAGTATTCCTACTAATTTCTCTAAACTCAGGGTTCAAATACTTCAATAGCTCCCTTACCCGTGGATACTCAACAAAAGAAAATGGTAAGTCATGACATATGATGATCAATGTTATCAACTCACGGACAACCGTATGATCAATTTTCTTTGCCGCTAACCTTGCCTCGGCGGTAACCATCTGTTGCCTCACATCACCATTCCGTGGCCTTTTCTTACATCCTAATGCATGGCGTTTCAAGTGTGATGTTCCATAGCTTTTTTCTGCAATTAGTATCGCAGCACAATGCTTGCATTTTGCTGTTTCTAGACCCTCGCTGTTTTTTCCATTAAGAACAAAATGCTTCCAAGCAGGTGAAGTGCATCGTCGTGTCTTTGGTTTGATTTTTACACCACTTTTTGGTTTCTTTTTTTGAGAAGGCATGTCCTCTTCGCTAAGCTCGTCAGATTCCAAGTCATGGAAATCATCATCTTCCATTTCATTCTCAATTGGTTCCTTCAAATACAAATAAAACACCAAAGATCAATTTCTATATCACAAGTGAAAACATAACCATATATAAAACACAAAGCATCTACGAAACACAAGAAAGGTAATCGCTTATGTTTGATATTGAATGTAATTACATATAACAATTAAATTATTCATTAAGTAGGATAAAAATGTTTTTAAGGATAGATGTTACGTATATACACACCCATGGTTCATAACTTATGTGAATGAATAATAAATTGACTTACATGGTTTGGAGAAGACATTGAGGTTTTGATAGTTGCCGTAAAGAATTGAGACTGATAATAGATGTTCTGTGTTTATATACGTAGTTAAAAATTAGGGTTTTACCTACGATTTAAGATAGTAATATTCTAAATTAATAATTAAGGAAATTAAATATTATATATACATATATATATATATATATCAAAAATAAATTAAAATATAAATTGCGGGTCATCGGGTCGGCCCTAACCCAAACGGGCTTAAGCCCAAAATATTCAAAACCCAAACGGGCTAAGCCCGAAAAACCCGATTTTTTTTGGGCTTAAATAATAAAGCCCAAGCCCGGTGATATATAGGGCTGAGCGGGTTCGGGCTGCGGGCTTCAGCCCTAATTGACATGCCTAAATCAGAGTAGCAGCAAAGATAACTCCAGATCTAATAACTATCAAAAAAGTTTATTAAATTAGCATCTATCAAAATGATATACAATTAAAATACAGATATTTCTGTTTCTATTTATGCAATTAAAATACAGATATTTCTGTTTTTTTTATTTATTAGGGTGTTTTGTTCCAATTTTAAATCTCAAAAATACATAGAAGTATGTCTTATATGTATGTGATATTAATAAGAGATTTCAATCCAGAAGAACTGAGGAGCAACATGGGAAAAATATAAGTAAGTCTGTAAATTTATTCACAGTTTTTAAAGATAAATGTGTTTTCAGTTAGTCAGTGTTATTACAGTTTTGATTTTTTTTTGTTTGCTTTTAATCCGTGGTAAATGTGTTAATATTTATTATGTTTATTTTTGGCTAAGTTTTACACATGAAAACTATGGGTATATATTACTAAACTTTTTTTAGTAAGAAAATATATTTCATGTGCAGCACAGGGCAAACACTAGTTTGATATACGTTACGGGTCATGAAGGGCCTATACAACTTTGATTTCATTTGAAGCCTACGTAAAGTATGCAACAAGAGAGAGGTTCAAATTTAGATTGTTTGTAATTGTTTTCACCTTTCTGTTATTTTACCTTTATCATAGACTAAAAATTAATAAATTATAAAAGATAATATATTTGAAAATAGTCTTTTTTATCAATACAATAGAATAACTAATCATAGAAATGAAAATAGGAAGATGGGTTAATAAAATCTGTAGTATATAGAAAATATGCTTTTTGTTTTTTACTATCATATATTACAATGAAAAACGAAATTACAAAAGGAAACAAATAAGAGAAAAGGCTTGGAAGACTTTTTTTTTTGTTTTGACTTGGAAGACTTTGTAGGTACATTAGGTATATTGGCGAAACAAATACAGAAGTAAGCAAAACTAAAAAGAAAACAAATCTCAGAGAAGAAATAATAAAAAGAAACATTGAACTTGACGTGGTGATGACACACTGTCTTTAAGTTCATCCTCATCCTCCTCGCGCTCCAGGCTATATATATATGTCGTTCTCTCTTCTTCTCCAACCCAACGCACAGGTCCTTCAGTCTCGTTGCGTGTCCTCCAAGTTTTTCTACACTGCAACTGGCAAAAAGTAGGAAAACTTGTAAGACTCGTAACGTAGACTGGATGACCTACCTGATAAACCGGAGACAAAATCGAATGTTGTAATAACAGAGCCAAACGGTGGGCGAGGAAACGCAGAGATAGGACTATCTTCCTCAAATTTGCAGAGAATACCCAGATTCTAGAGCAGAAGTGGATGCCTACTTTATCTAAGTACCACGTAAAGTAGGCATGCACTTCTGCGTTAGAAACTGGGTATCCTCTGGAAAATGAGAGGAAGATAGTCCTACACTGCAAGAAAATAGTGATATTGCAACATATATTTTTTAACATAAACTTCTGTTGAAATTTGGTAACAAAATTTACAATATATTTGCAATGATGAATCCACAACGATAATTTATTATAAATTTATTGCAAATCAACGATAAAGTTTCTCGCCTGTAAAATTGTATTAACAATTTGCTACATTCTTACCACATATGAATATTTTCTTGCAAATTTGGGGAAAAAGTTCAATTATAATGAGATGTGGCTTTTTGACAAATAATTTAGAGTAACATACGTTACTAAATATGTGATACATTTATCAATTATCACTACATTTACCACATATTTAAAGTCTCTCTTGAACATTTATTTTTGATTTAAGAATGAATATACGTTGTATTTAGTTATTTACAATTGCATGTGAATGTGTTAATGAAAATTAAAGTGTTTTTTTTTATTTTATATATTAAAACTACTTATCCAACCTATACTCTACCCTAACCTTTATTTAAATAAACTGAGTTATTTAAATTTTAGGGTACAGGCTATAAGGGTTTTTATTGGTTGTAGTGTAGTAATTCTTACCTAAGTATTTCTCACCCCCAGGTAAGTGAACGGGTTAAGTAGAGAAGTATTAGCCAATCAGAGGCTTGGGGTATCCGACAGGAGCAGCTGCATGAAAGAGAAGACCCTACAATATGTGGTTCTTGGACAATAAAAACATTGTAGCATGTTAAGCTTTTCATTGGCATGTAAAATATAGTAAAGGTTGTTTTAGCATTTGGTTGTATGCTCTGTTTGTAGCGTAATCTATTTTTGGGATGTAAGGAGTACGATATGTTATATTTAAATAAATTCTCCTCTTCGTATAGTGTCATAGTTATATGAGTAAATAAACATTTTATAGATCACAATAAATGAAAATTAACTATGGAATTAAACAAGAGAGAAGTGCTTTAGGAAAGTATGGAAATTATTTTCTTAAAAATATTATTATCTGGGAAAAAACCATCAAACTTCATCTAAACATAATATTATCTATCAATAATAAAAGAGAAGTGCCTGTGAAAAATTGGATTCAGACCCCTTGGAATCAGTTGAGAGGAACAACACAAAAGCACAAGATCCAAACTCTGATGCTAACAGTCAGCCACAGATGATAAAGCTAGCTTTGACTAGTAAACCGAAAGGAGGATCCAAACTCTGATGCTACAGTCTGCCACAAATGATGAAGCTAGCTTTGACTAGAAAATCGAAAGGAGTGGGAACAAGCAATGGTTGTGAGATGGGAAAAGAGACACCCTTTGAATTGCGCATCACAGAGGGTGGGTGCTGAAATATGTCGATGAGGAGTGAAAAACTGGTAGCATCTCTGTGTTAAACTTCTTTTTTTGTTTGTTTTTTCAGTAATAAAGTGTTTGTTTGCAGAGTTACATTTTCCTTGGTCGGTTACTTGTTTCGTTAGCCAGTCGTTTTTGTTTTTGTGAAGGCCAAACAGTTTAGTAACAGCTTAACAGACCTTGAATAGTATCTGTTTTATCTTTTCTCGGGACGGTTAAAACGGAGTTTAGCAATATGTCTGGTCGTATTGGTTTGCTAAATTCACTTGTAAACGTTGGTGTAATGAAGTGTCTCTTGCAGGATTGCATCTTTTTTAGTCGGTTACTTGGTGTGTTAGTCTGATAATTTGTTTTTGAAAGACTAAACATTTAAGTAATCGAACTTGGATGATAGCAGTATGTTTAATATTTTAATGGAACTGTTAGAAAGGGAGTTTAGCAAGGAGTCTGGTCGTTTTGGTCTGTTAACTTCCCTTGTAACAGAGAATAAGTTAAAAAATAAACTCCACTTGTAAGAGTTAAATATATATCGAGCCTCTGGGAAAAAATTATAACATAATCAGACCAGAGTTCCGGTGAAACGAAAAAATTGCTAGGTTACATGGAAAGAAAAGAAACATACCTAAACAACAAATCTAAAACAAACTAGAAGAGATGTGGGGAAGAAGACGAAGGAGGTAGAGCCTCCACCTCCGACAGATGCAGATGGCCAGAAAATCATGTTATCTGGGACATCACTACAGTGGAGTGTCAATGCCAGCCAATAGAACCATCACCGGTGTACCTTCAAAGCTAAGCCATCTCGGAGGGATCCCGTGGCCACATAACGGCAGAGCCATAAATAAAACACGACTCTCGAACTCTTACTTCGTTTATTGAGAAGGGTCTCCACCTTCTCACACTGGCACTAGGAGCCATAGAAATCCAAGCTATTGCTGATGGAAAGGAAAGAGAGAACTAAGAAAATTGACACTGTTAATTGAGAATGGAAACGACGAACATAAACAGAACTGATTTATAAAGAAGAAGTATTAAAAAGGTTTCGAGACACTAGAAATTTAGTTTTACGGGGAAGAAATAGGAAAAATAATATAATATGGCAAGTAGTCTGACAATTAAGATTTCGTGTAATCAAAACCAATCGCATGCAAATAGGTATCATACGAGATAGGAATAGAGGTAGAATGGTCCATAATTTTTTGACAAAAACAATGAAATGCCTAAATGTGTATAGAGCTAAATATGGAATAAAGTGTGTGTGTAGAGTGCAAATACTCTTTTTTTCTTTAATATAAAACCACGTTATAAACCGATATGTAAAATACCTTTGACATTGTTCTTAACTATTAAAAAGAGTTTATTAAATTATCATCTATCAAAAGAATATGCAATTAAAATACAGATATTTCTGTTTCTATTTATGCAATTAAAATACAGATATTTCTGTTTTTTATTTATTAGGGTGTTTTGTTCCAATTTTAAATCTCAAAAATACATAGACGTATGTCTTATATGTATGTGATATTAATAAGAGATTTCAATCCAGAAGAACTGAGGAGCAACATGGGAAAAATATAAGTAAGTCTGTAAATTTATTTACAGTTTTTAAAGATAAATGTGTTTTCAGTTAGTCAGTGCATGTTATTACAGTTTTGATTTTTATTGTTTGCTTTTAATCCGTGGTAAATGTGTTAATATTTATTATGTTTGTTTTTGGCTAAGTTTTACACATAAAAACTATGGGTATATATTACTAAACTTTTTTTAGTAAGAAAATATATTTCATGTGCAGCACAGGGCAAACACTAGTTTGATATACGTTACGGGTCATGAAGGGCTTATACAACTTTGATTTCATTTGAAGTCTACGTAAAGTATGCAACAAGAGAGAGGTTCAAATTTAGATTGTTTGTAATTGTTTTCACCTTTCTGTTGTTATTTTACCTTTATCATAGACTACAAATTAATAAATTATAAAAGATAATATATTTGAAATAGTCTTTTTTATCAATACAATAGAATAACTAATCATAGAAATGAAAATAGGAAGATGGGTTAATAAAATCTGTAGTATATAGAAAATATGCTTTTTGTTTTTTACTATCATATATTACAATGAAAAACGAAATTACAAAAGGAAACAAATAAGAGAAAAGGCTTGGAAGACTTTTTTTTTTGTTTTGACTTGGAAGACTTTGTAGGTACATTAGGTATATTGGCGAAACAAATACAGAAGTAAGCAAAACTAAAAAGAAAACAAATCTCAGAGAAGAAATAATAAAAAGAAACATTGAACTTGACGTGGTGATGACACACTGTCTTTAAGTTCATCCTCATCCTCCTCGCGCTCCAGGCTATATATATCTGTCGTTCTCTCTTCTTCTCCAACCCAACGCACAGGTCCTTCAGTCTCGTTGCGTGTCCTCCAAGTTTTTCTACACTGCAACTGGCAAAAAGTAGGAAAACTTGTAAGACTCGTAACGTAGACTGGATGACCTACCTGATAAACCGGAGACAAAATCGAATGTTGTAATAACAGAGCCAGACGGTGGGCGAGGAAGCGCAGAGATAGGACTATCTTCCTCAAATTTGCAGAGAATACCCAGATTCTAGAGCAGAAGTGGATGCCTACTTTATCTAAGTACCACGTAAAGTAGGCATGCACTTCTGCGTTAGAAACTGGGTATCCTCTGGAAAATGAGAGGAAGATAGTCCTACACTGCAAGAAAATAGTTATATTGCAACATATATTTTGCAACATAAACTTCTGTTGAAATTTGGTAACAAAATTTACAATATATTTGCAATGATGAATCCACAATGATAATTTATTATAAATTTATTGCAAATCAACGATAAAGTTTCTCGCCTGTAAAATTGTATTAACAATTTGCTACATTCTTACCACATATGAATATTTTCTTGCAAATTTGGGAAAAAAGTTCAATTATAATGAGATGTGGCTTTTTGACAAATAATTTAGAGTAACATACGTTACTAAATATGTGATACATTTATCAATTATCACTACATTTACCACATATTTAAAGTCTTTCTTGAACATTTATTTTTTATTTAAGAATGAATATACGTTGTATTTAGTTATTTACAATTGCATGTGAATGTGTTAATGAAAATTAAAGTGTTTTTTTTTATTTTATATATTAAAACTACTTATCCAACCTATACTCTACCCTAACCTTTATTTAAATAAACTGAGTTATTTAAATTTTAGGGTACAGGCTATAAAGTTTTTTATTGGTTGTAGTGTAGTAATGCTTACCTAAGTATTTCTCACCCCCAGGTAATTGAACGGGTTAAGTAGAGAAGTATTAGCCAATCAGAGGCTTGGGGTATCCGACAGGAGCAGCTGCATGAAAGAGAAGACCCTACAATATGTGGTTCTTGGACAATAAAAACATCGTAGCATGTTAAGCTTTTCATTGGCATGTAAAATATAGTAAAGGTTGTTTTAGCATTTGGTTGTATGCTCTGTTTGTAGCGTAATCTATTTTTGGGATGTAAGGAGTACGATATGTTATATTTACATAAATTCTCCTCTTCGTATAGTGACATAGTTATATGAGTAAATAAACATTTTATAGATCACAATAAATGAAAATTAACTATGGAATTAAACAAGAGAGAAGTGCTTTAGGAAAGTATGGAAAGTATTTTCTTAAAAATATTATTATCTGGAAAAAAACCATCAAACTTCATCTAAACATAATATTATCTATCAATAATAAAAGAGAAGTGCCTGTGAAAAATTGGATTCAGACCCCTTGGAATCAGTTGAGAGGAACAACACAAAAGCACAAGATCCAAACTCTGATGCTAACAGTCAGCCACAGATGATAAAGCTAGCTTTGACTAGTAAACCGAAAGGAGGATCCAAACTCTGATGCTACAGTCTGCCACAAATGATGAAGCTAGCTTTGACTAGAAAATCGAAAGGAGTGGGAACAAGCAATGGTTGTGAGATGGGAAAAGAGACACCCTTTGAATTGCGCATCACAGAGGGTGGGTGCTGAAATATGTAGATGAGGAGTGAAAAACTGGTAGCATCTCTGTGTTAAACTTCTTTTTTTGTTTGTTTTTTCAGTAATAAAGTGTTTGTTTGCAGAGTTACATTTTCCTTGGTCGGTTACTTGTTTCGTTAGCCAGTCGTTTTTGTTTTTGTGAAGGCCAAACAGTTTAGTAACAGCTTAACAGACCTTGAATAGTATCTGTTTTATCTTTTCTCGGGACGGTTAAAACGGAGTTTAGCAATATGTCTGGTCGTATTGGTTTGCTAAATTCACTTGTAAACGTTGGTGTAATGAAGTGTCTCTTGCAGGATTGCATCTTTTTTAGTCGGTTACTTGGTGTGTTAGTCTGATAATTTGTTTTTGTTAAGACTAAACATTTAAGTAATCGAACTTGGATGATAGCAGTATGTTTAATATTTTAATGGAACTGTTAGAAAGGGAGTTTAGCAAGGAGTCTGGTCGTTTTGGTCTGTTAACTTCCCTTGTAACAGAGAATAAGTTAAAAAATAAACTCCACTTGTAAGAGTTAAATATATATCGAGCCCCTGGGAAAAAAATATAACATAATCAGACCAGAGTTCCGGTGAAACGAAAAAATTGCTAGGTTACATGGAAAGAAAAGAAACACACCTAAACAACAAATCTAAAACAAACTAGAAGAGATGTGGGGAAGAAGACGAAGGAGGTAGAGCCTCCACCTCCGACAGATGCAGATGGCCAGAAAATCATGTTATCTGGGACATCACTACAGTGGAGTGTCAATGCCAGCCAATAGAACCATCACCGGTGTACCTTCAAAGCTAAGCCATCTCGGAGGGATCCCGTGGCCACATAACGGCAGAGCCATAAATAAAACACGACTCTCGAACTCTTACTTTGTTTATTGAGAAGGGTCTCCACCTTCTCACACTGGCACTAGGAGCCATAGAAATCCAAGCTATTGCTGATGGAAAGGAAAGAGAGAACTAAGAAAATTGACACTGTTAATTGAGAATGGAAACGACGAACATAAACAGAACTGATTTATAAAGAAGAAGTATTAAAAAGGTTTCGAGACACTAGAAATTTAGTTTTACGGGGAAGAAATAGGAAAATAATATAATATGGCAAGTAGTCTGACAATTAAGATTTCGTGTAATCAAAACCAATCGCATGCAAATAGGTATCATACGAGATAGGAATAGAGGTAGAATGGTCCATAATTTTTTGACAAAAACAATGAAATGCCTAAATGTGTATAGAGCTAAAAATGGAATAAAGTGTGTGTGTAGAGTGCAAATACTCTTTTTTTCTTTAATATAAAACCACGTTATAACCCGATATGTAAAATACCTTTGACATTGTTCTTAACTATTAAAAAGAGTTTATTAAATTATCATCTATCAAAAGAATATGCAATTAAAATACAGATATTTCTGTTTCTATTTATGCAATTAAAATACAGATATTTCTGTTTTTTATTTATTAGGGTGTTTTGTTCCAATTTTAAATCTCAAAAATACATAGACGTATGTCTTATATGTATGTGATATTAATAAGAGATTTCAATCCAGAAGAACTGAGGAGCAACATGGGAAAAATATAAGTAAGTCTGTAAATTTATTTACAGTTTTTAAAGATAAATGTGTTTTCAGTTAGTCAGTGCATGTTATTACAGTTTTGATTTTTATTGTTTGCTTTTAATCCGTGGTAAATGTGTTAATATTTATTATGTTTGTTTTTGGCTAAGTTTTACACATAAAAACTATGGGTATATATTACTAAACTTTTTTTAGTAAGAAAATATATTTCATGTGCAGCACAGGGCAAACACTAGTTTGATATACGTTACGGGTCATGAAGGGCCTATACAACTTTGATTTCATTTGAAGCCTACGTAAAGTATGCAACAAGAGAGAGGTTCAAATTTAGATTGTTTGTAATTGTTTTCACCTTTCTGTTATTTTACCTTTATCATAGACTACAAATTAATAAATTATAAAAGATAATATATTTGAAATAGTCTTTTTTATCAATACAATAGAATAACTAATCATAGAAATGAAAATAGGAAGATGGGTTAATAAAATCTGTAGTATATAGAAAATATGCTTTTTGTTTTTTACTATCATATATTACAATGAAAAACGAAATTACAAAAGGAAACAAATAAGAGAAAAGGCTTGGAAGACTTTTTTTTTTGTTTTGACTTGGAAGACTTTGTAGGTACATTAGGTATATTGGCGAAACAAATACAGAAGTAAGCAAAACTAAAAAGAAAACAAATCTCAGAGAAGAAATAATAAAAAGAAACATTGAACTTGACGTGGTGATGACACACTGTCTTTAAGTTCATCCTCATCCTCCTCGCGCTCCAGGCTATATATATCTGTCGTTCTCTCTTCTTCTCCAACCCAACGCACAGGTCCTTCAGTCTCGTTGCGTGTCCTCCAAGTTTTTCTACACTGCAACTGGCAAAAAGTAGGAAAACTTGTAAGACTCGTAACGTAGACTGGATGACCTACCTGATAAACCGGAGACAAAATCGAATGTTGTAATAACAGAGCCAGACGGTGGGCGAGGAAACGCAGAGATAGGACTATCTTCCTCAAATTTGCAGAGAATACCCAGATTCTAGACCAGAAGTGGATGCCTACTTTATCTAAGTACCACGTAAAGTAGGCATGCACTTCTGCGTTAGAAACTGGGTATCCTCTGGAAAATGAGAGGAAGATAGTCCTACACTGCAAGAAAATAGTGATATTGCAACATATATTTTGCAACATAAACTTCTGTTGAAATTTGGTAACAAAATTTACAATATATTTGCAATGATGAATCCACAATGATAATTTATTATAAATTTATTGCAAATCAACGATAAAGTTTCTCGCCTGTAAAATTGTATTAACAATTTGCTACATTCTTACCACATATGAATATTTTCTTGCAAATTTGGGAAAAAAGTTCAATTATAATGAGATGTGGCTTTTTGACAAATAATTTAGAGTAACATACGTTACTAAATATGTGATACATTTATCAATTATCACTACATTTACCACATATTTAAAGTCTTTCTTGAACATTTATTTTTTATTTAAGAATGAATATACGTTGTATTTAGTTATTTACAATTGCATGTGAATGTGTTAATGAAAATTAAAGTGTTTTTTTTTATTTTATATATTAAAACTACTTATCCAACCTATACTCTACCCTAACCTTTATTTAAATAAACTGAGTTATTTAAATTTTAGGGTACAGGCTATAAAGTTTTTTATTGGTTGTAGTGTAGTAATGCTTACCTAAGTATTTCTCACCCCCAGGTAATTGAACGGGTTAAGTAGAGAAGTATTAGCCAATCAGAGGCTTGGGGTATCCGACAGGAGCAGCTGCATGAAAGAGAAGACCCTACAATATGTGGTTCTTGGACAATAAAAACATCGTAGCATGTTAAGCTTTTCATTGGCATGTAAAATATAGTAAAGGTTGTTTTAGCATTTGGTTGTATGCTCTGTTTGTAGCGTAATCTATTTTTGGGATGTAAGGAATACGATATGTTATATTTACATAAATTCTCCTCTTCGTATAGTGACATAGTTATATGAGTAAATAAACATTTTATAGATCACAATAAATGAAAATTAACTATGGAATTAAACAAGAGAGAAGTGCTTTAGGAAAGTATGGAAAGTATTTTCTTAAAAATATTATTATCTGGAAAAAAACCATCAAACTTCATCTAAACATAATATTATCTATCAATAATAAAAGAGAAGTGCCTGTGAAAAATTGGATTCAGACCCCTTGGAATCAGTTGAGAGGAACAACACAAAAGCACAAGATCCAAACTCTGATGCTAACAGTCAGCCACAGATGATAAAGCTAGCTTTGACTAGTAAACCGAAAGGAGGATCCAAACTCTGATGCTACAGTCTGCCACAAATGATGAAGCTAGCTTTGACTAGAAAATCGAAAGGAGTGGGAACAAGCAATGGTTGTGAGATGGGAAAAGAGACACCCTTTGAATTGCGCATCACAGAGGGTGGGTGCTGAAATATGTCGATGAGGAGTGAAAAACTGGTAGCATCTCTGTGTTAAACTTCTTTTTTTGTTTGTTTTTTCAGTAATAAAGTGTTTGTTTGCAGAGTTACATTTTCCTTGGTCGGTTACTTGTTTCGTTAGCCAGTCGTTTTTGTTTTTGTGAAGGCCAAACAGTTTAGTAACAGCTTAACAGACCTTGAATAGTATCTGTTTTATCTTTTCTCGGGACGGTTAAAACGGAGTTTAGCAATATGTCTGGTCGTATTGGTTTGCTAAATTCACTTGTAAACGTTGGTGTAATGAAGTGTCTCTTGCAGGATTGCATCTTTTTTAGTCGGTTACTTGGTGTGTTAGTCTGATAATTTGTTTTTGTTAAGACTAAACATTTAAGTAATCGAACTTGGATGATAGCAGTATGTTTAATATTTTAATGGAACTGTTAGAAAGGGAGTTTAGCAAGGAGTCTGGTCGTTTTGGTCTGTTAACTTCCCTTGTAACAGAGAATAAGTTAAAAAATAAACTCCACTTGTAAGAGTTAAATATATATCGAGCCCCTGGGAAAAAATTATAACATAATCAGACCAGAGTTCCGGTGAAACGAAAAAATTGCTAGGTTACATGGAAAGAAAAGAAACACACCTAAACAACAAATCTAAAACAAACTAGAAGAGATGTGGGGAAGAAGACGAAGGAGGTAGAGCCTCCACCTCCGACAGATGCAGATGGCCAGAAAATCATGTTATCTGGGACATCACTACAGTGGAGTGTCAATGCCAGCCAATAGAACCATCACCGGTGTACCTTCAAAGCTAAGCCATTTCGGAGGGATCCCGTGGCCACATAACGGCAGAGCCATAAATAAAACACGACTCTCGAACTCTTACTTCGTTTATTGAGAAGGGTCTCCACCTTCTCACACTGGCACTAGGAGCCATAGAAATCCAAGCTATTGCTGATGGAAAGGAAAGAGAGAACTAAGAAAATTGACACTGTTAATTGAGAATGGAAACGACGAACATAAACAGAACTGATTTATAAACACTACAAGAAAAATGAGATATTGTTACGAATTCTTTCGTCACAATAAAAACAATTTCGTCACAATATTGATATTGTGACGTAATTGTAACCGTTTGTACACGGTTGCAATACAATCGTCACAGATTTTTTTGGTATCAAAAACGTAACAGTATTGTGACTTATTAAGATCGTAACAATTCCGACACAATTCGTGACGATACAAGAAGGTGACAAAACAGCCACAATTACCAACTAATAATCAAGTCACAAAACCGTCATTTTATGTGACCATTACACCGTCTCAGTTTCGTCACTCGGTGTGACGAATGATTAGTCTCCAATAGTCACAATTGAGGACTAATAGGTCGTCACTAAACAGTCTAAATTTACTACTAACTGGCAGTCTCAAATATGTTATTTATTATCACTAAATGTTCATCCTAATTTTCTTTTAATTAGATATTTATATTTTGTCTCGGATTCGTCACAGTTCTTCACTAAACGACCATCACAAATCGGTGTTAATCAACTACTAATTTAGATGTAAAATTTGTAGTGATTACTTTTATTAAATTAGTCACGATTTTTATATTTTAATCTTTTAAATGACTGTTGTTAGCTATATTACAATGTGCTTTTGATATTTATTTTATCAAAAAAAATTGAGAAAGCAAAAAATTATTAAAAATAAAAATTCCATAACATGAAACACTCATAATATATTTTAACTTCAACAACAATGAAAACTGAAAATAAATCCTAGTAAGTATCATAAATAAAAGAACTAAAAACCAAAAAGAAAAACACCAAAAAAACCAAAACCAGAAATAGCACCATAAACCAAACTAATTTGTGTTGAAGCAGATCAGCTTCAAGTAGTTTCTTGAGGAGTTCGTTCTCCTCAAAACTCTTTTGTAATTCAGATTCAAGCTGTCGCCGAAGACTCTAAAGGCACAGCTCTTTGGAGTGATCCAAGTCAAAATATACGACCTTGTTTTGATGTTCCTTACAATCTACAAAAGTCACATTTTACAACTTAGATATTATAGTCACATATAAAAGCAACAAAAACAATGTTCAGAACTAAAAAACAAAACAAAATTGTTTCAGAAGTGGTCTATTAAATAGTTATCTAACGGCACAATTCTAAAGAACCTTAATTAATTAGATCCAAAGATTATAAAGTTAATTAAGAAATTGGTGAAGCACAAGAATCAAAGGAACCATTGATAAAGAGTCAGCAATCTTTCAACCTATTCGATTTTGATGATATATTGCATACATGTAAACGATAAATAACAAGGATTAACGGTGACATAATACAAACCTTGGAACACCACTAGATTCGGCTAGAGAAAAAGTTTCAAGAGAAAAGAGAAAGTACTTTAGGGTTATAATTTTGACGGTGAATTGTGAAGCTGTTTATATATTGAGAAAAACATTAGGGTTTTTTGACGGCTTAATGATATTTAATCACTAAAAAAGCCTTAATATTTAAGGTTTTTTGGCAAAATTTATAGCGGTGTATCTTTAGAGTTTCAGAATCCCGTCTTTAATGACCAAAGTTCCAAAGTAAGGGGGATGTATTCAATTTAGCATTTGATGTGATTTGATTTTTAATGGAGTTTTAGATGATTTTAATAATTTGCAGAGATTTAAGTGATTTTTATTAAACTACTCTAGAATATCACCTAAAACAATGGGATTTGAGTTTTATTTTTTTTAACTAAGAAACTCCACCCAAACACCCTAAAATCACCTCAAAACTTTAAAATCCCACAACTTAAAATATTTTCAATAACAGTGGATTTCAGAGTACTTTACGAAATGTCAAATTCAATAACAGTGGATTTTAAATGAGTTTTTAAAATTCATGTTTGAATAACAGTGGATTTGTCATTTTAATACAAATCACCTGAAATTCTCACTTGAATACACCCCCCTAAATTTTTCGTATGTAGTTTTCTAATAAAATAAGTACTACTGTATTAAAAAAGAACAAAACGTTCACGTTATAAGATGAACCTTTAAATTCACATATTTTTCCATGACTAATCAAATTGTCACGTAGATAATTAAATAAAAAATATTAAATTTATTTTAAAATAACTAAAAAAATAACACCAATTTTAACAATATTGTCGCCACCAACTAAATCGTAAATTTTAAATTCTAAACCATAAACCTTAAACTCAAACCCTATACCCTAAATCCAAATTGAAGACCTTAAACCCAAACCTTAAATCTTAAATCCAAACGTTATATCATAAATCCAAATTCTAAACCTTAAACCCAAATCGTAAACCCTAACCCAAATCCTATAGTGTCAAGCTTTAGGGTTTGTGTTTAGGATTTACGGTTTGGGTTTAGGGTCTAGAGTTTAGGTTTAAGGTTTACGATTAGGGTTTAGGATCTAGTAGTATTTGGGTTTAGGGTATAGAATTTGGATTTAAGATTTACGGTTTGGATTTAGGGTCTACGATTTCGGTTCAAGGTATAGGTTTGGATATTTAGAGTTTAGAATTTTGGTTAGGGTTTAGAATTTGGGTTTAGGATATATGGTTTAGGTTTAGGATATAAGGTTTATAGTTTAAAATTGAAAATTTACGGTTTAGTTGGCAGCGTCAGTATCGTTAAAATTGGCGTTATTCTTTTTTTATCAATTTAAAAATAAATTTAATAGTTGTTAATTTAAAGGTGGATGAACCCAAGTTTTGTCCTTAAAAAATACTAAATTTTTCGTATGTAGTTTTCTAATAAACTAATCGGAGTCTTTATCACTTAGTTAGATATCATGATTTCCATCTTCGGCCTCTGATCTAAGTTCTACTTCCTTTTCCATATACTCAAAATCTTCTGCTTGACCATGTACATGTGTTAGTGTCTCAACGTGCGCTGGATCAACGTTTTCATATTGCATTGCAGCAAAGTCTAAATTTTTGTTGACCATGTACATGTGTTAGTGTCTCAACGTGCACTGGATCAACATTTTCTTTTCGAGTTATTCTTGGGTTCACCCCTTAGGGTGAACGTTTAGTTTCACCAACCAATAGAAACGTGTTATCTTAGATTGAGTATCTTTTAAAAAATGAAATAAAATAATTATCAAATTGCATTATATTTTTAAAATAAATGTAAAATAAATAAAAATAGTAATTAACAAAAAACGAATTTTTGAAAAATAATTTTAAATCCGCCAGCAAAAAACTATACCCTAAACCCTAATCCTAACCCCTAAATCCTTTGGTAACCCCTAAAGCCTTGGGTAACCCCTAAACCCTTAGATAAATCATAAATTCTAATTCATACATAACAAACTCTAAATCATAAAAACACTGAATTTTTTAATTCTAAATCTTAAACATTTAGATAAATTCTAAACCTTAAGATTTATATATAGTTTTTAAATACATTTATACAATTACTATTACTTTTATTTATTTTTACTTTTTTATTTTAAAACATAATATAAATTGACAATTATTTTGTTTCCTTTTTCAAAAGATATTCAATCTAAAATAATTAATTTTTATTGGTTGGTGAACCTAAAGATTCACCCTAGGAAGTGAACCCAAGAAAAAATCTTTTCTTATTTCTATCGTTATTGTAATTGGATTCTTTTTGATATGTTTTCAATGGTCGTATGTTTTCTATATATTATGATTCTTTTTTTTTCTGACAAAAAATATATTATGATTCTTTCTGATATCATGATTTTTAATTAATAATATAAAAAGGAAATAGTAAAGTATATTCTATATCAGATAAGGAATATAGTTCTTAAAGATTGTTATATACGTAACATTGGCATATGTTTGTAAAAGAACTTTTCCTTTTTGAATGGTTTTTGTTATTATGTAAATATTTGTTATAAACTAAACTTGTAACCAAGCATGTAATGCTTGCAACGATAAATTGTTTTATTTGGTGTTAATTAGCAACTAAATTTGAGTCACAGTTGAGTTACAAACAGAGACTCATATTTTTGTCGCAGTTTCGTATCTACTTTGTGACGCTACATATAGTCACCATTCTGTCACGACTGTTACGTTTAATACTATAGTAACAATTACGTATTTAGTTGTGACGAAACCTTGCAACGACTTATATCGTCACAATATTGTGACAAAATAACTACAGACTTAAGACGAAGAAACATAGTCACAACACCGTATTAAAATCGTAACTAAATTGTGACGAAAACAGGTGGTCTCAAGATGTAGTCACAATATCTCATTTTTCTTGTAGTGAAAGAAGAAGTATTAAAAAGGTTTCGAGACACTAGAAATTTAGTTTTACGGAGAAGAAATAGGAAAATAATATAATATGGCAAGTAGTCTGACAATTAAGATTTCGTGTAATCAAAACCAATCGCATGCAAATAGGTATCATACGATATAAGAATAGAGGTAGAATGGTCCATAATTTTTTGACAAAAACAATGAAATGCCTAAATGTGTATAGAGCTAAAAATGGAATAAAGTGTGTGTGTAGAGTGCAAATACTCTTTTTTTCTTTAATATAAAACCACGTTATAACCCGATATGTAAAATACCTTTGACATTGTTCTTAACTATTAAAAAGAGTTTATTAAATTATCATCTATCAAAAGAATATGCAATTAAAATACAGATATTTCTGTTTCTATTTATGCAATTAAAATACAGATATTTCTGTTTTTTATTTATTAGGGTGTTTTGTTCCAATTTTAAATCTCAAAAATACATAGACGTATGTCTCATATGTATGTGATATTAATAAGAGATTTCAATCCAGAAGAACTGAGGAGCAACATGGGAAAAATATAAGTAAGTCTGTAAATTTATTTACAGTTTTTAAAGATAAATGTGTTTTCAGTTAGTCAGTGCATGTTATTACAGTTTTGATTTTTTTTGTTTGCTTTTAATCCGTGGTAAATGTGTTAATATTTATTATGTTTGTTTTTGGCTAAGTTTTACACATAAAAACTATGGGTATATATTACTAAACTTTTTTTAGTAAGAAAATATATTTCATGTGCAGCACAGGGCAAACACTAGTTTGATATACGTTACGGGTCATGAAGGGCCTATACAACTTTGATTTCATTTGAAGTCTACGTAAAGTATGCAACAAGAGAGAGGTTCAAATCTAGATTGTTTGTAATTGTTTCCACCTTTCTGTTGTTATTTTACCTTTATCATAGACTACAAATTAATAAATTATAAAAGATAATATATTTGAAAATAGTCTTTTTTATCAATACAATAGAATAACTAATCATAGAAATGAAAATAGGAAGATGGGTTAATAAAATCTGTAGTATATAGAAAATATGCTTTTTGTTTTTTACTATCATATATTACAATGAAAAACGAAATTACAAAAGGAAACAAATAAGAGAAAAGGCTTGGAAGACTTTTTTTTTTGTTTTGACTTGGAAGAATTTGTAGGTACATTAGGTATATTGGCGAAACAAATACAGAAGTAAGCAAAACTAAAAAGAAAACAAATCTCAGAGAAGAAATAATAAAAAGAAACATTGAACTTGACGTGGTGATGACACACTGTCTTTAAGTTCATCCTCATCCTCCTCGCGCTCCAGGCTATATATATATCTGTCGTTCTCTCTTCTTCTCCAACCCAACGCACAGGTCCTTCAGTCTCGTTGCGTGTCCTCCAAGTTTTTCTACACTGCAACTGGCAAAAAGTAGGAAAACTTGTAAGACTCGTAACGTAGACTGGATGACCTACCTGATAAACCGGAGACAAAATCGAATGTTGTAATAACAGAGCCAGACGGTGGGCGAGGAAACGCAGAGATAGGACTATCTTCCTCAAATTTGCAGAGAATACCCAGATTCTAGAGCAGAAGTGGATGCCTACTTTATCTAAGTACCACGTAAAGTAGGCATGCACTTCTGCGTTAGAAACTGGGTATCCTCTGGAAAATGAGAGGAAGATAGTCCTACACTGCAAGAAAATAGTGATATTGCAACATATATTTTGCAACATAAACTTCTGTTGAAATTTGGTAACAAAATTTACAATATATTTGCAATGATGAATCCACAACGAAAATTTATTATAAATTTATTGCAAATCAACGATAAAGTTTCTCGCCTGTAAAATTGTATTAACAATTTGCTACATTCTTACCACATATGAATATTTTCTTGCAAATTTGGGAAAAAAGTTCAATTATAATGAGATGTGGCTTTTTGACAAATAATTTAGAGTAACATACGTTACTAAATATGTGATACATTTATCAATTATCACTACATTTACCACATATTTAAAGTCTCTCTTGAACATTTATTTTTGATTTAAGAATGAATATACGTTGTATTTAGTTATTTACAATTGCATGTGAATGTGTTAATGAAAATTAAAGTGTTTTTTATTTATTTTATATATTAAAACTACTTATCCAACCTATACTCTACCCTAACCTTTATTTAAATAAACTGAGTTATTTAAATTTTAGGGTACAGGCTATAAGGGTTTTTATTGGTTGTAGTGTAGTAATGCTTACCTAAGTATTTCTCACCCCCAGGTAAGTGAACGGGTTAAGTAGAGAAGTATTAGCCAATCAGAGGCTTGGGGTATCCGACAGGAGCAGCTGCATGAAAGAGAAGACCCTACAATATGTGGTTCTTGGACAATAAAAACATCGTAGCATGTTAAGCTTTTCATTGGCATGTAAAATATAGTAAAGGTTGTTTTAGCATTTGGTTGTATGCTCTGTTTGTAGCGTAATCTATTTTTGGGATGTAAGGAGTACGATATGTTATATTTAAATAAATTCTCCTCTTCGTATAGTGACATAGTTATATGAGTAAATAAACATTTTATAGATCACAATAAATGAAAATTAACTATGGAATTAAACAAGAGAGAAGTGCTTTAGGAAAGTATGGAAAGTATTTTCTTAAAAATATTATTATCTGGGAAAAAACCATCAAACTTCATCTAAAGATAATATTATCTATCAATAATAAAAGAGAAGTGCCTGTGAAAAATTGGATTCAGACCCCTTGGAATCAGTTGAGAGGAACAACACAAAAGCACAAGATCCAAACTCTGATGCTAACAGTCAGCCACAGATGATAAAGCTAGCTTTGACTAGTAAACCGAAAGGAGGATCCAAACTCTGATGCTACAGTCTGCCACAAATGATGAAGCTAGCTTTGACTAGAAAATCGAAAGGAGTGGGAACAAGCAATGGTTGTGAGATGGGAAAAGAGACACCCTTTGAATTGCGCATCACAGAGGGTGGGTGCTGAAATATGTCGATGAGGAGTGAAAAACTGGTAGCATCTCTGTGTTAAACTTCTTTTTTTGTTTGTTTTTTCAGTAATAAAGTGATTGTTTGCAGAGTTACATTTTCCTTGGTCGGTTACTTGTTTCGTTAGCCAGTCGTTTTTGTTTTTGTGAAGGCCAAACAGTTTAGCAACAGCTTAACAGACCTTGAATAGTATCTGTTTTATCTTTTCTCGGGACGGTTGAAACGGAGTTTAGCAATATGTCTGGTCGTATTGGTTTGCTAAATTCACTTGTAAACGTTGGTGTAATGAAGTGTCTCTTGCAGGATTGCATCTTTTTTAGTCGGTTACTTGGTGTGTTAGTCTGATAATTTGTTTTTGTTAAGACTAAACATTTAAGTAATCGAACTTGGATGATAGCAGTATGTTTAATATTTTAATGGAACTGGTAGAAAGGGAGTTTAGCAAGGAGTCTGGTCGTTTTGGTCTGTTAACTTCCCTTGTAACAGAGAATAAGTTAAAAAATAAACTCCACTTGTAAGAGTTAAATATATATCGAGCCCCTGGGAAAAAATTATAACATAATCAGACCAGAGTTCCGGTGAAACGAAAAAATTGCTAGGTTACATGGAAAGAAAAGAAACACACCTAAACAACAAATCTAAAACAAACTAGAAGAGATGTGGGGAAGAAGACGAAGGAGGTAGAGCCTCCACCTCCGACAGATGCAGATGGCCAGAAAATCATGTTATCTGGGACATCACTACAGTGGAGTGTCAATGCCAGCCAATAGAACCATCACCGGTGTACCTTCAAAGCTAAGCCATCTCGGAGGGATCCCGTGGCCACATAACGGCAGAGCCATAAATAAAACACGACTCTCGAACTCTTACTTCGTTTATTGAGAAGGGTCTCCACCTTCTCACACTGGCACTAGGAGCCATAGAAATCCAAGCTATTGCTGATGGAAAGGAAAGAGAGAACTAAGAAAATTGACACTGTTAATTGAGAATGGAAACGACGAACATAAACAGAACTGATTTATAAAGAAGAAGTATTAAAAAGGTTTCGAGACACTAGAAATTTAGTTTTACGAGGAAGAAATAGGAAAATAATATAATATGGCAAGTAGTCTGACAATTAAGATTTCGTGTAATGTTGGTTAATAATCAAAACCAATCGCATGCAAATAGGTATCATACGAGATAGGAATAGAGGTAGAATGGTCCATAATTTTTTGACAAAAACAATGAAATGCCTAAATGTGTATAGAGCTAAATATGGAATAAAGTGTGTGTGTAGAGTGCAAATACTCTTTTTTTCTTTAATATAAAACCACGTTATAACCCGATATGTAAAATACCTTTGACATTGTTCTTAACTATTAAAAAGAGTTTATTAAATTATCATCTATCAAAAGAATATGCAATTAAAATACAGATATTTCTGTTTCTATTTATGCAATTAAAATACAGATATTTCTGTTTTTTATTTATTAGGGTGTTTTGTTCCAATTTTAAATCTCAAAAATACATAGACGTATGTCTTATATGTATGTGATATTAATAAGAGATTTCAATCCAGAAGAACTGAGGAGCAACATGGGAAAAATATAAGTAAGTCTGTAAATTTATTAACAGTTTTTAAAGATAAATGTGTTTTCAGTTAGTCAGTGCATGTTATTACAGTTTTGATTTTTTTTGTTTGCTTTTAATCCGTGGTAAATGTGTTAATATTTATTATGTTTGTTTTTGGCTAAGTTTTACACATAAAAACTATGGGTATATATTACTAAACTTTTTTTAGTAAGAAAATATATTTCATGTGCAGCACAGGGCAAACACTAGTTTGATATACGTTACGGGTCATGAAGGGCCTATACAACTTTGATTTCATTTGAAGTCTACGTAAAGTATGCAACAAGAGAGAGGTTCAAATTTAGATTGTTTGTAATTGTTTCCACCTTTCTGTTGTTATTTTACCTTTATCATAGACTACAAATTAATAAATTATAAAAGATAATATATTTGAAAATAGTCTTTTTTATCAATACAATAGAATAACTAATCATAGAAATGAAAATAGGAAGATGGGTTAATAAAATCTGTAGTATATAGAAAATATGCTTTTTTTTTTACTATCATATATTACAATGAAAAACGAAATTACAAAAGGAAACAAATAAGAGAAAAGGCTTGGAAGACTTTTTTTTTGTTTTGACTTGGAAGACTTTGTAGGTACATTAGGTATATTGGCGAAACAAATACAGAAGTAAGCAAAACTAAAAAGAAAACAAATCTCAGAGAAGAAATAATAAAAAGAAACATTGAACTTGACGTGGTGATGACACACTATCTTTAAGTTCATCCTCATCCTCCTCGCGCTCCAGGCTATATATATCTGTCGTTCTCTCTTCTTCTCCAACCCAACGCACAGGTCCTTCAGTCTCGTTGCGTGTCCTCCAAGTTTTTCTACACTGCAACTGGCAAAAAGTAGGAAAACTTGTAAGACTCGTAACGTAGACTGGATGACCTACCTGATAAACCGGAGACAAAATCGAATGTTGTAATAACAGAGCCAGACGGTGGGCGAGGAAACGCAGAGATAGGACTATCTTCCTCAAATTTGCAGAGAATACCCAGATTCTAGAGCAGAAGTGGATGCCTACTTTATCTAAGTACCACGTAAAGTAGGCATGCACTTCTGCGTTAGAAACTGGGTATCCTCTGGAAAATGAGAGGAAGATAGTCCTACACTGCAAGAAAATAGTGATATTGCAATGATGAATCCACAACGATAATTTATTATAAATTTATTGCAAATCAACGATAAAGTTTCTCGCCTGTAAAATTGTATTAACAATTTGCTACATTCTTACCACATATGAATATTTTCTTGCAAATTTGGGAAAAAAGTTCAATTATAATGAGATGTGGCTTTTTGACAAATAATTTAGAGTAACATACGTTACTAAATATGTGATACATTTATCAATTATCACTACATTTACCACATATTTAAAGTCTCTCTTGAACATTTATTTTTGATTTAAGAATGAATATACGTTGTATTTAGTTATTTACAATTGCATGTGAATGTGTTAATGAAAATTAAAGTGTTTTTTTTTATTTTATATATTAAAACTACTTATCCAACCTATACTCTACCCTAACCTTTATTTAAATAAACTGAGTTATTTAAATTTTAGGGTACAGGCTATAAGGGTTTTTATTGGTTGTAGTGTAGTAATGCTTACCTAAGTATTTCTCACCCCCAGGTAAGTGAACGGGTTAAGTAGAGAAGTATTAGCCAATCAGAGGCTTGGGGTATCCGACAGGAGCAGCTGCATGAAAGAGAAGACCCTACAATATGTGGTTCTTGGACAATAAAAACATCGTAGCATGTTAAGCTTTTCATTGGCATGTAAAATATAGTAAATGTTGTTTTAGCATTTGGTTGTATGCTCTGTTTGTAGCGTAATCTATTTTTGGGATGTAAGAAGTACGATATGTTATATTTAAATAAATTATCCTCTTCGTATAGTGTCATAGTTATATGAGTAAATAAACATTTTATAGATCACAATAAATGATAATTAACTATGGAATTAAACAAGAGAGAAGTGCTTTAGGAAAGTATGGAAAGTATTTTCTTAAAAATATTATTATCTGGGAAAAAACCATCAAACTTCATCTAAACATAATATTATCTATCAATAATAAAAGAGAAGTGCCTGTGAAAAATTGGATTCAGACCCCTTGGAATCAGTTGAGAGGAACAACACAAAAGCACAAGATCCAAACTCTGATGCTAACAGTCAGCCACAGATGATAAAGCTAGCTTTGACTAGTAAACCGAAAGGAGGATCCAAACTCTGATGCTACAGTCTGCCACAAATGATGAAGCTAGCTTTGACTAGAAAATCGAAAGGAGTGGGAACAAGCAATGGTTGTGAGATGGGAAAAGAGACACCCTTTGAATTGCGCATCACAGAGGGTGGGTGCTGAAATATGTCGATGAGGAGTGAAAAACTGGTAGCATCATGTGTTAAACTTCTTTTTTTGTTTGTTTTTTCAGTAATAAAGTGTTTGTTTGCAGAGTTACATTTTCCTTGGTCGGTTACTTGTTTCGTTAGCCAGTCGTTTTTGTTTTTGTGAAGGCCAAACAGTTTAGTAACAGCTTAACAGACCTTGAATAGTATCTGTTTTATCTTTTCTCGGGACGGTTAAAACGGAGTTTAGCAATATGTCTGGTCGTATTGGTTTGCTAAATTCACTTGTAACCGTTGGTGTAATGAAGTGTCTCTTGCAGGATTGCATCTTTTTTATTCGGTTACTTGGTGTGTTAGTCTGATAATTTGTTTTTGTTAAGACTAAACATTTAAGTAATCGAACTTGGATGATAGCAGTATGTTTAATATTTTAATGGAACTGTTAGAAAGGGAGTTTAGCATGGAGTCTGGTCGTTTTGGTCTGTTAACTTCCCTTGTAACAGAGAATAAGTTAAAAAAATAAACTCCACTTGTAAGAGTTAAATATATATCGAGCCCCTGGGAAAAAAATTATAACATAAACAGACCAGAGTTCCGGTGAAACGAAAAAATTTCTAGGTTACATGGAAAGAAAAGAAACACACCTAAACAACAAATCTAAAACAAACTAGAAGAGATGTGGGGAAGAAGACGAAGGAGGTAGAGCCTCCACCTCCGACAGATGCAGATGGCCAGAAAATCATGTTATCTGGGACATCACTACAGTGGAGTGTCAATGCCAGCCAATAGAACCATCACCGGTGTACCTTCAAAGCTAAGCCATCTCGGAGGGATCCTGTGGCCACATAACGGCAGAGCCATAAATAAAACACGACTCTCGAACTCTTACTTCGTTTATTGAGAAGGGTCTCCACCTTCTCACACTGGCACTAGGAGCCATAGAAATCCAAGCTATTGCTGATGGAAAGGAAAGAGAGAACTAAGAATATTGACACTGTTAATTGAGAATGGAAACGACGAACATAAACAGAACTGATTTATAAAGAAGAAGTATTAAAAAGGTTTCGAGACACTAGAAATTTAGTTTTACGGGGAAGAAATAGGAAAATAATATAATATGGCAAGTAGTCTGACAATTAAGATTTCGTGTAATGTTGGTTAATAATCAAAACCAATCGCATGCAAATAGGTATCATACGAGATAGGAATAGAGGTAGAATGGTCCATAATTATTTGACAAAAACAATGAAATGCCTAAATGTGTATAGAGCTAAATATGGAATAAAGTGTGTGTGTGTAGAGTGCAAATACTCTTTTTTCTTTAATATAAAACCACGTTATAACCCGATATGTAAAATACCTTTGACATTGTTCTTAACTATTAAAAAGAGTTTATTAAATTATCATCTATCAAAAGAATATGCAATTAAAATACAGATATTTCTGTTTCTATTTATGCAATTAAAATACAGATATTTCTGTTTTTTATTTATTAGGGTGTTTTGTTCCAATTTTAAATCTCAAAAATACATAGACGTATGTCTTATATGTATGTGATATTAATATAGATTTCAATTCAGAAGAACTGAGGAGCAACATGGGAAAAATATAAGTAACTCTGTAAATTTATTTACAGTTTTTAAAGATATATGTGTTTTTAGTTAGTCAGTGTTATTACAGTTTTGATTTTTTTTGTTTGCTTTTAATCCGTGGTAAATGTGTTAATATTTATTATGTTTGTTTTTGGCTAAGTTTTACACATGAAAACTATGGGTATATATTACTAAACTTTTTTTAGTAAGAAAATATATTTCATGTGCAGCACAGGGCAAACACTAGTTTGATATACGTTACGGATCATGAAGGGCCTATACAACATTGATTTCATTTGAAGCCTACGTAAAGTATGCAACAAGAGAGAGGTTCAAATTTAGATTGTTTGTAATTGTTTTCACCTTTCTGTTGTTATTTTACCTTTATCATAGACTACAAATTAATAAATTATAAAAGATAATATATTTGAAAATAGTCTTTTTTATCAATACAATTGAATAACTAATCATAGAAATAAAAATAGGAAGATGGGTTAATAAAATCTGTAGTATATAGAAAATATGCTTTTTGTTTTTTACTATCATATATTACAATTAAAAACGAAATTACAAAAGGAAACAAATAAGAGAAAAGGCTTGGAAGACATTTTTTTTTGTTTTGACTTGGAAGACTTTGTAGGTACATTAGGTATATTGGCGAAACAAATACAGAAGTAAGCAAAACTAAAAAGAAAACAAATCTCAGAGAAGAAATAATAAAAAGAAACATTGAACTTGACGTGGTGATGACACACTGTCTTTAAGTTCATCCTCATCCTCCTCGCGCTCCAGGCTATATATATATCTGTCGTTCTCTCTTCTTCTCCAACCCAACGCACAGGTCCTTCAGTCTCGTTGCGTGTCCTCCAAGTTTTTCTACACTGCAACTGGCAAAAAGTAGGAAAACTTGTAAGACTCGTAACGTAGACTGGATGACCTACCTGATAAACCGGAGACAAAATCGAATGTTGTAATAACAGAGCCAGACGGTGGGAGAGGAAACGCAGAGATAGGACTATCTTCCTCACATTTGCAGAGAATACCCAGATTCTAGAGCAAAAGTGCATGCCTACTTTATCTAAGTACCACGTAAAGTAGGCATGCACTTCTGCGTTAGAAACTGGGTATCCTCTGGAAAATGAGAGGAAGATATTCCTACACTGCAAGAAAATAGTGATATTGCAACATATATTTTGCAACATAAACTTCTGTTGAAATTTGGTAACAAAATTTACAATATATTTGCAATGATGAATCCACAACGATAATTTATTATAAATTTATTGCAAATCAACGATAAAGTTTCTCGCCTGTAAAATTGTATTAACAATTTGCTACATTCTTACCACATATTTAAAGTCTCTCTTGAACATTTATTTTTGATTTAAGAATGAATATACGTTGTATTTAGTTATTTACAATTGCATGTGAATGTGTTAATGAAAATTAAATTGTTTTTTTCATTTTATATATTAAAAGTTAAAACTACTTATCCAACCTATACTCTACCCTAACCTTTATTTAAATAAACTGAGTTATTTAAATTTTAGGGTGCAGGCTATAAGGGTTTTTATTGGTTGTAGTGTAGTAATGCTTACCTAAGTATTTCTCACCCCCAGGTAAGTGAACGGGTTAAGTAGAGAAGTATTAGCCAATCAGAGGCTTGGGTGTATCCGACAGGAGTGGCTGCATGAAAGAGAAGACCCTACAATATGTGGTTCTTGGACAATAAAAATATTGTATCATGTTAAGCTTTTCATTGGCATGTAAAATATAGTAAAGGTTGTTTTAGCATTTGGTTGTATGCTCTGTTTGTAGCGTAATCTATTTTTGGGATGTAAGGAGTATGATATGTTATATTTAAATAAATTCTCCTATTCGTATAGTGTCATAGTTATATGAGTAAATAAACATTTTATAGATCACAATATATGAAAATTAACTATGGAATTAAACAAGAGAGAAGTGCTTTAGGAAAGTATGGAAAGTATTTTCTTTAAAATATTATTATCTGGGAAAAAACCATCAAACTTCATCTAAATATAATATTATCTATCAATATATTTTCTTGCAAAATTTGGGGAAAAAAATCAATTATAATGATTGTGGCTTTTTGACAAATAATTTAGAGTAACATACGTTACTAAATATGTGATACCTTTATCAATTATCACTACATTTACCACATATTTAAAGTCTCTCTTGAACATTTATTTTTGAATTAAGAATGAATATACGTTGTATTTAGTTATTTACAATTGCATGTGAATGTGTTAATGAAAATTAAAGTGTTTTTTATTTTATACTAGAATCGGCCCGCCCTACGGGCGGTTGTTAATTTTGAAATAATTTTAACAGTTTTGGGTATTCTACTAAACATTGTATTTTTAAAATCCCCACGCCATTATCATATGAGTTGGTTTATAAGTGCTTCGGAAAATAAAATTGTACGTTGGTTCTAAACCCTCTCGGGTTTTTCTTATATTGTTTTCTGAGAATAAAAGTTATCATACTAAACCAGGTGTTGAAATCATTAGATTATATAAGAAAATATTGCATTTGTGTGTTTCCTTTTAACTTCATAAGCTTATCAAGACTATCAAAAAGTCAGCGGAGAAATGCAGCATCTTAGAAACAGCTATGGAATGTGGAATGTTGCAGTATCTTAGAAAGTTTGATAAACAGAGAACATGATTCATGATTAGGTAAAAACTTTTACCATTAAACAATATTTAATTTTACCATTATTATCTGAATTAATGCAGCTGAATTTAGAATATATTTTCGGTCCAAAATTATGATCTAAAACCATTATTTTCATATTTTCATTTTTAGTTAAAATTTTTACTGTTTTGAATTAATATCACATTCAAATTTGATATAGCTTCATTGATTTTTATTTCTGTTAAATTTCAGTCATTTGAAGGATTATTTTTTTTTTCTTACTTCTAATTAACTTTAATTTATTATTGTTTTTTGTTAAACTTACAAAGGATGGGTTGTTTTGTTTCACAGACTGGAGGAACATTAGATTTCTGGTGGAGTGAGGCAGTCAATATTGTCCCGGTGATCCCACAAGAGACATAATTGTTAAAATGATGTCAGCGTTCATTATAGAACAGTCGATTAGTCAAAAATGAAAAAATGAGAACAGTTGATGGTTAAGACTTAAGAGGGGTTCAAGTCATGGTTTAGTTGCAAATAGCTGCAATGGTCAAGTTCAAAAAAAAAGAAATGAATGCGGTGAACTGAATCTCTATCAATTAAGATCAATATGTAGAAATCACCAGTTCAGATAATGGTGACTATTTACATTAGACTTGTTTTTAATTTGAGTACACTGATATGAGAAGAACTTGATAAGTGCTGTAGATAGAGTATACACTCACGCAAATGTTTGTTGTCTCCTCGCTCCATTTCAGGATCTCTATAGCTAAATTGAGAGGTGCTGTTCGAGTGCACGCTCTTGCTCAAGAAACTTGAACTTAACTGGCATGTAATTGAGTGCAAGCTGACCCAAAGTGGAGTGACCACTGTTGAAACTCGAAACAGTAACGACTGACCACGTGATTAAAGGTCCTGGAACTCAAATGACTTCAGAAGTGTTACATCCCTTCCGCCATATGGAAACTTTTTGAATTCTGAGAATGATAGATTCTTATCACATAAGGTTTTCAATATGCTACTACATAGATAAAAAGAGAGTGGAATTTAAAACTGTAATATGGAAAATACTTATACCTTGGAGAAAGATTAAACTTGGGAAGACCTCTCAGACATTTAAGAGTTCAATTGCGATGAACCTTCAAATTAGCATATGCATTGTGTGCTTCGAACTATATGAATTCTATTTTAAATGGCAACATAATCCATACATCTATTTATACCTGAGAGCAGATTTCTTTCCTTCAGACACCAAAGAGCACAGTGTGGTACTTATAAAACAGGGAGCATATTCGATGGGTCTGACCTGTAGCGTAAGGCTTAATGATGATAACACTCAATGAAAAAGTTAAGCTAGTCCCTCTCTTTTGGGGTAAACCAAAGTGATCATTCAGTTAAAACCTGCAGTGAGCATCAATGCTTAGCCACCTGATCAAAAAGCATCAAATCTTAGCCACCTGATCATGGAAACAAAACAAACTAATGCCACGACGGAAGCATAACAGATAGGTGGAACATGTATGGCGTATCTCCTTGATAATGGGAATGTCTATTTCACAACATTTGTACTGTGGAGAACACATGACTAAACAAAGGAAGGGTTGGGCAGTAGTTATTTTCACATACATGGGCACAAAGGTTCATATTGTTAAGAAAAAAGGTTTTCTGCTCTAAGATAAAAAAATGGTTTAGTTGTAGTGTAAGAACCTACCTGAGAAGTATGGTCCTCATCCTCCGATTCCTCCACACCTGTAACCAGTAGCATTTAACATAAAGCCCCAAACTAATCCGGAACACTAATCAAAGGGCTTGAGTGGAAGCGATAATTGTACTCACGGATAAGGCAGATAATATATATGCTATTTCCATTTCTCTCAGCTTCCTGAAGAGCTAGAATAAGCAATTTCTTTGGTGTCAGCGTTTCTACCATCAGAGGAGGTCAACACAAAGGAGTTTAGATTAATCTAATCAGAGGAACATGGTAGAATCATTTTCATACCCCGATGAGCGATGATGTAAATATCTGAAGGGTAATCAATATAAAGCCAACCGTCAATCTAGAGATCATCGTAGTGGCGTTTTCCAGCAATATTCCGTTCTGCCTTGCCCGCGTTTTCTCTAGTAAATTAAAATAAATAGATTCAGGAAATATAAAAACTCACCTCTACTGTATTTATTTCTCAATTCCTGAGTTACTCCAAAGCTTATTAGCAATATGAATACATGTTTGTATAAGCAAAAGTACTGCACTACTGTACAACGAAAGCTTACAATATCTAAAAGGTTATTCATTGCTCTATCACTCTTCTTTAATAAAAGAACATAAAATGAAATCAATAGATCTTAAAACATAACAAATATAAATGTTACATTTACCTAATTAGAATCACCTTATATGCCAATACATGATGCAAGTAAACCTGTTGAGTCCAAGCACCGCGAGCACGAAGCCTACGCATATGAGTTGGATCACAAATATAGCTGACCCGAAGACGTCGTGCCAGTGACGGGACTCGCGGACGATGGCTCGGTTGGCATCTCCGATCTTTTGACTCCTCTGAAGAGACTACAAAATCATTAAAAAAAAACACATTGGTTGCCACAAAACAGAGATAATAGGCTAATTTCTAATGACATGGAACAAAAGCTACAGAGAACTTTGGTTAATATTTGATTTCATTCACACATGGTCTAAGCAAGGGCTCTGGATCTTCTTAACAGTACAATGCAAACACTTTATACTGGTCAAACTCACAGAAAAGAGAGTTCTTTTTATAAAAAAGAAGTAATTTTGCAACTGAACCCGTGAACAACAAAATTTAAGTTAATAGGTCTTATAATGTGGGAAATAATATTAATCCGTTGAGTTCAGGCAAGATCTAACTCGAGGAAAAAGACAAAGACTTTATGCAATGAAGTAGCGTAGAAAACAAAGCCCAGAAAAGGGATTCTTCAATCATGGACAACTGATCAAATCAAAAGAGAAACAGATTTCCTCAGATCAAAGGGTGATAAAAAGGGGGGAACCTGGTGGCCGGAGGAGAGGGAGGCGTAATCAGAGGAAGAGAGACGCTGTTGGTGGAGTAACTCATGAAGAAGTAGGAGAAGAAGTTTCAGTGACTGGAATCCAGTTTCTTGGGAGCATCCTTGAATAATATGAGAGAGAGTAGAGAGAGAATAGTCAAAGATGAGTTCAAGGTGAGGGATCTCACATATATTTATACCGAAATCACACCGTCCCTCAGATCTAAACAACGCTTTGAAGACAGATATTGGAGCTGTGAATCAATGGGATTAAAGATAGCCATTAATCAGACAGTTTCACGTCGCGGGAAGAATCCCAAACGTCACCGCCTCCGTCGCACATAGAGAAGTGATGAACTCAATACGGGCTCACGACATTTTAAGCCCAAACGGAGACCGGAATGGAAAGCCCATCACGCAGACCTTTAAGTGATACGGTGCGGTTTGGCGGAAATGGACACGTGTCGACGCGTGGGTAAACGAATTTCCAACCTGTCTGTCGACGTGTCTCAACAGGAGGGATGGAAAGCTTCTTTATATAAATAGATATTAAAATTACTTATCCAACCTATACTCTACCCTAACCTTTATTTAAATAAACTGAGTTAAAATAAGAAAATTTGTTTCTGTTGTTAAAATTCAATAATTTCAAAACCATAAAACCATATTTTAACTTAACTGAAAATCCGAATGTTAAATTAGATGGCAAAACTATCTAAATATATGTCATCCAAAATTTATTGTATATCTTGAACTTTAATGTTAATTTCAAATTATTATTTTATTAAGTTTAATTTCAAAAACTAATATATTTTATTCCATAACTATCTAAAAGTAATTTGGTATATATCTCGTCTCTTCCCCACGTTTATTATTTGAACTTCATAAAAAGTAAAAAATAAGATAACTCCAGCATATACGTGAATCCAGGGATATGATTCCTATAACTAATTATATTTTCTCTGTTTGTTCTTTATAAATATGCATTTCTTAATCCTTGTTTTACTTAGGCGAATTAAGTTTTCGTTTGTGCTTCCTCTTCAGCCAAAAAGAAGCTAATATGAAACTAGGTTCATACTCAAAATATACTAGCGTAATTAACGAAGGTACAAACAAAATCGAAAGCTTTATGTATTTATACATACATTCCAGTTACTTTTTTATCCTATTTAAGATAGGTAATATGATTTACATTTCATATTTGTTTCGTCTTTGGTTTTATTTTACATTCTACTAGTATTATTTTTCTTTCAGGTGAATTCTAACCGGTGTGCTATAGGATGGATCAAACCAGAATAAGCAATCAATACAGAATCCCAATCAAAATATGTTTCATGTGTTCATTCTCAATCAAAAGAAGAAAATAGAACGATGTGGAGTGTTATATATTTTTTTTTTTTGAAACTTTGTTTATGTTGTATTGTTGTTCAATTAATACTGTAAGTTTTGATTATTTAATAAAATTAGTTATTTAATTATTTCTTATTTTAATTTAAATTTTAAATTTGAAAAGAAATCAATATATGAAATCAATAATAAAACTACAAAACAAACTAACAAAAAATTTCGTTAGAATTATAATATATATTGTTGTAGTAACGAAACAGAATATTTTCAGAGAACACATGACATATCTGCAATGCTGCAAATGTCACTTGTAAAAACACAACAAGATTGCAACACAAATATTATTGCACTAGTACGACAGATTTATCAATAAATTGATCCACTGCAAAACTTGCAATATCTTTGCAACAAACATGAATTTGGAACTTTCAATCAGCAACATTTTATAATTCATCACAAAATTATTGCAATTCAATTTTTGCAATGATATATTAACCTATTGCAATAATTTCTCTTTCTTACAATATCCCTATTTTCATGTAGTGCTATCATCTGAGTTTCCTCGCCCACCATTTGTTCCTTGTTGAGGACCCCTTAAGAACCGCCTATTACTTGATTCACTTTTTTGGAAAAACACTGTCAATTCTCATCTGGTTCCTCCTCGCTATCGCCCTTAGCCTCGCTTCCATCTCTCTGTAGTTAAAAGCTGGGATGCACACACGCGTCAAATGCTGCTTCATCTCAAAGAGAATGTTTTTGCGGTCGTTGTGGATGACTATGAGGTCTAAGTGCCCTCCTGTGATACTCGTGATGTAAGATATCTCTGGAGAGATGTTGCATATCCTCAACCGCCAATGGCTTGTCAACCGTGGCATCTTGAGACAATTAGCTTAAAAACTCAAAAGTTTAACCAACATTTGTTTTCTAAACTATGAGGATACAGTCATTTAAATAGGATGAAAAATTAATAAATCTGGATAAAATCGTTAAAAACAAGTAAAAAATGGCTGGACTCGTGAGAAAGAAAAATGGAGGCGGAAATTAGGGTAACAATTGTGAAGATAAATTAGTCAGTCAGATGAATGTGAATTGAATAAGGTTTAGGAAACGGTGAAAAAAATCTATACTATACTAAAAGGGAAATAAGATCCATAGATAGACTGTCCACGTCGGATTAGTTAAATCAGCCAATAGGGGAGCTTCATCTCGCCATGTCACCACCGTCTTTGACGAAACAAGAGCAAAACGGGAAATTTTTATTGGGCTTTATAACTTAGTTACAGCCCAGATTAAATCCAACAACCCTAAGCCTATGTTCAGTCGGAACGTCTTTGAACTCTGCCTCTTTTACTTCATCGTTCCTCTGTAATTGCTGTAACAGCCACACTGATTCATCAATTTAATGATGTCTTTATTCACTCGTTTATTTTTCCTTTCCGCATTCTCCTATATAGATCTAACCAAAAAAAAAATCACATCAAACAATAGCAACCAAAGCGGCTTTATCCACCAGAAAGGCTCCAGTGGCTCAGCTCAACAACGATGTCTCCCCTGTCTTGGCCGATCAACTTTCACATCGCTACCTTGCAGCAGCTCGATCTCACCAAACACCTTCTTCACGAACTACCTTGCAGCAGCTCGATCTCACCAAACACCTTCTTCGCGACGAGGAACTACAGGATCACTCACCACAAATACACTATTGGCTTCAGTCACATCTTTATCCTCTTTGATTCTTTTTTTCTGTTCTTATCGTTTTTGTTTTCTTGCTTATGTGGAGCTGTGAACCAATTTTTTTAGACTGATCTTTATGGTATGTTTATTTCACATGAATACGTTCTATTTTGATTTTTGGACATGCTCTTCACCGACATAATTATGAGTGAGTATATCCAATATCTCCTTCAATCTGTTTCGTGTTCATTTTTGTAAGATTCTGATTGAAAAATATGGATCCAGATTTCTTGAGAATCACATATTATTATGGCTAAGTGTAGAGATGTGGATCTTTAATGAAGCCATTAATCTGATTGCTACAGTTGAAGAGGACTTTCAGAAAATGATGGAGCTTAAAGCTCGTGCAGAGGCTGCTGATATCGCAAAGTCACAAGTCAGTTTTCTTCTTCTTGTGCTATATATTTACCCCCTTAATCAAGTTCTTATGATTTTGATCAAATGTTTGTTGTGTGTGTGTGATCGGTCAGTTCCTAGCCACTGTTTCTCATGAGATATGTACTCCAATGGTTGGTGTTCTAGGTAAACAACAAGCAAACTTAATAATTGTTTTTTTTTGTGGATTTTGTTTCTCTGGAGCTAAAAACATGTAAGGGGCTGTTTTTCACAGGGATGCTGAAGTTGCTGATGGACACTGATCTTGACGCTAAACAAATGGACTCTGCTGAAACCGCTCACGGCAGTGGGAAAGATCTCATATCGTTGATAAACGAGGTTCTTGATCAGGCAAAGATTGAGTCAGGAAGGATTGAGCTCGAAAACGTGCCTTTTGATCTCCGCTTTCTCCTGGATAATGTGTCATCACTCCTCTCTGGCAAGGTTGCTGAAAAAAGGAATCGAGGTATAACCACACAAACACAAGACATCCTATAGCATGCCCACTCTTTCTCTAATGAATGTTTCTGTTTCTAGCAACTGTTTGTTTTGTGGCAAGAACGGTTGGCTGTTTATGTTTCTAGCAATGTTCCAGCTGTTATAATTGGTGATCCAAGTCGGTTCCGACAGATAATCACAAACCTTGAACTTAGAAAACTATTGATGGTTAGCTTCTTTTTCCTAATAACAGTCTTTTCACCGGCAGCATCTATTTGGTTCCATGACCAAGCTTGGATTGTTACTGCAGAGGTGGTTACTTTCAAGCTATGAAGCACGGGGACGGCAATTCACTGCCGTATCACGTACCAGCGGCGTTTCAGGGACGGGGGCGTGGTGGGGACGGTGTGAGAACGTTTCCGAAACGTTTCAGAGTCGGTGGGGACGGCAAAGATTTGTGGAGACGGCGTAGTTAGGTTTGGAAAACGTTTCTGAAACGTTTCTAACTTAAACTCAGTATATTATTTTGTAAAAGATTTGGTTATTTGCTTTTTTTTTTATGTCTTTAGTTTTGGAAAACAATTGAAAAAGGAAATACGTCCTTAGTTAAGCGTAGTTAAACGATTAGGATTACAAAGTTTTAAACCATTTTCTGATCTCAATCGTAAGCAAACTCTTATTGTCTTCATCTTCTTTCTTCAATTGTCAATTTTCATCATTTCTAAGAAAAACACTGTAAGCATTATAATAAACTCTGTTTTTGGTTTGCCAATTACGTATGTGTTGTTTTGTGTTCTGCAAATCATATGATTCGGATCAACTGCTAAGCCCATTGATAAGGAAGACAAATTTGCTTTTTGCTTTTGCTATACTGTTTATTTAACCTGTTGGAGAGAAGATGGTTATGCCCCAGCTGTTGGAATGAAGTTTGAGTCATGTGATGATGATTATAACTGCTGCGCTAAGCATTTTGGGTTTATGGTTAGAGTAAATAGCTCATTCTGATTTGCTGAACGCTGGTAGAGGATATAATTTGCTTCATCTACAAATACTTTTGTTGTATGAAGTTGACAAACCCATTTTTTTCTAACTGATGGTCCACAGAAGAGTAGACTTAAGTGATGGATGTAAACGATGAAGGTCAACTAAGGAATTGTTCCGGGCAGATGCTTTCTCTTAAATCTCTTGGAAATATTTTGGTGACATCCCAGAAACTTCGATTTATATACTTACATATCAGGAATAGTAGGCTATATTATATTCTCATACTGCCTTTTGTTTTTTTATTCTGTTGGTTTAATGATTAATGGTGGGAACTATTTTTCCTATCATTGCAGTTTTTTTTTTAAATTTACTAAGCATATTTATTTTATAAGAGTTGGTAAATTTAGATATTATCAGTTACTGGCGGAGTTGTTGAAAAAGATAAACAATAACTGGCTGGTATACACTGAGTAGAGTCATAATTTTTTTGTCATGTACACTCTCTTTTGTTCTAGGTACGATATTTTCTCTTAGTGGAACTGATGTCAAATACTGTGTCACTTTCTGGGGTCTTTGCTAAAATTTTGGAGTGCCCGTTTTAGTGGATAATGTTTTTTTAGAAAGGACTTCAGTTCACCCAAAGCTCATGGAAGAACCTTTAGATGTTGCTGAATTTTTATTCATATAATTCACCGGTGGGTCTAGACAAAAACAAAATTTTCCTTCTGCTATAGGAGAATGATACTTTATGTGGCTCTGTAAGCCTGACGAATTGCTTTCTTATGTGTCTCTTTCTTCTAAAGAGCATCCTAATTAAGGCTTCTCTGATCCAACTCCATACAAGCTCTCAGTTACCACAATGTGTCCGCCATAAGAAGTGAGGAAGCTGCGGTAATTGTGTTTGAAATTTAAGCCAAATTTATTATTTACTTGGATGTCAGATTTTCTAAGCTTTTGTTCACAAATTAGTTTCGTTTTTTGTTATATCAATTTCCAAAAATAATGGCTATATCTAAATATATCTTCTCAAAGTAACACATGTATAGAGAAGAAACTATCCAAATACAATTATGAAGCTCTTAACTTAATTTGACACAAATAAATCAATATCAAGGTTTATGAAAAATTTAATTGAACAAAAATTATCTAAATGATTTTCTTAAAACATGTTACAATAAAAAATATGTACAGAAAATTGTATATAATATATTTAATTAGCAAAACTTTTAAGAAAGCCAAACTCTTAAGTGAAAGTTCACTTATTGAACAATATCTTCTGAACATTTTTGACATACAAAACTAACAACGAACTTATATATAATATATCCGAATTACAAAAAAATAGTTTTCAAGGAGGAAAATAACCTAAAGATATTTTATTAAAGAATAAAATATGTATTTATACCTCTTAGATTAACTAATCTAGACTTAAAGTTTAGAGTCACGGGTGGATTTTGGAGATGGGGTTTCAAATGTCAAAAAATAACAAATAAATATTATATTTTTTAAAAAAGCTATTTTGATCATTTTATTTTTTTAAATACTATTTCTACGACAAAAACTTAAAAGAGTTATTTAAGAGAATTGCCCATTTATTTTTGTTATTCTAATATCTTCACTTATACACAACAACTTCCTTTCTCTCCTACCATTAGATTTTTTTTTCTTTTGGAAAATGTTGTAAAATTATTTTTTCTTAATACTAATATTTCGTAATGCCTCTAACCTTATATAGGGTAGAATATCTGAGTTTTTCGCCAGAAAAAAGGATAGAATATCTGGATAAACTATCTTGGAAAAATAGTCAATTCAGATTTAATCAATGATAGACCATGATTAAGAATTCACTTTGTGGGTTTAGAATCAATTTGAAAACAAAGTATTTAACCAATACATCTACAATAAAACCCTCATGGATTGCCACATCTCTGATATTGGCAAATCATGCAAGGATTGTTAACACTTTAAGAGGATGAGTAAATTTATTATCTTCGTTTAAACAAGTTGATACATCTCTGATATTGGCAAATCATGCAAGGATTGTTAACACTTTAAGAGGATGAGTAAATTTATTATCTTCGTTTAAACAAGTTGATGATCACAAAACAACACATGCATTTACATGTTTTTCTTTTTGGAACATCAACTTTGTTTTATGTTTTAAATCCAGTTATATTCATATTGGTGCAAGTATCATTTATTTATTATATTTTTTTGAATCAATCAGTGAAAATATTTACACTACCGTCAGTAACCACTATCAAAATGAATCACCCGGCGCTACGCGCCGGAATACCACTACGTTTATAATTTTGTGTTTTAAAAGTGGTCTTTTTTGTGCTGAACGGTTTATAATTAAAAATAGTCTTCAACCAACAGTTTTGCTAGGGTACTAACTTTTTTTGTTAAATCTTTAAATTATTTATTTTCTATAGTTTTCATGTTACATACACGGAAATTAACTCATGCATATTTGTTAGATTTATAAATATTTTGTTATACGAGTATAAAATAAAAATGCTCATAAATAGTTTATATTATGAAATTTGTTAGATCATTGACCTTCTCCACATTTTCCATAGATATTGAAATAATAATTCACATCCACAAACACACGTAAGTCTCAACTATCCATAACAGTCAATAACTTACCATGCACACAATAACAAAAGTAAAAATCACTACAAACACAAAACAAAAAAAATAACAAGCCCCCCAACAAAAAAAAAACATAATATCCCAGGTTTATCACTTATACTTATACTAATAAAACAAAAGTTAAACTAAATCCTATTCAAAACCTAACCACTCAATTTATTTACAAAAAAATACCAAATACTAATAACAACTTAATCCTATTCAAATAAAATTGTAACATGGAGATTAATACTTTGGTACAATTCCAAATTTAAATAACAAGTTGTAAAAAAAAAACATCGACTCCTTAACAACTTAAAATTAAAATAACAAGTTGTTCAAAAAAGGAAAAAAATTTAAAAAATAAAATAACATAGCAACTATGACTAACACAATGATGAATATATAATTAGAATATAATTAGTATATGAACTTTGACAGTTAAATGAAAGACGTCAAGCACTTCGAAAGACAAATAAATTGTTTACGTTCATTTTCTCTTTCTAAAGAACGATTTAATCCATTTAACAAATTTTAGCACTATTTTTAAAATTGATGTCCTACATAAATTTATTTACAAAAAAAAAAACATAACAATTTACCTCTTTAATAAATAACTTTCACACTTCAACTTCTTCATATTCCTTTTATTCATGTTCCACCTAAAAATGTATTATGCTTTGGCTGAAAAAGTGCAGCAAACTTGATTATCATTTATTTTTATTTTTTTTTAAATCTAATATATTCTCATCTTATTTTGACAAATTTAATTTTTCCTACTATGATAAACTTTCACATTGCACAATATCAACATAAAACCCCCATTTAAACATACCAAATAAATTCTTAATATTAATTAAAGATTTTATATGTAAAAAAAAATTAAACCTATTTATATAGAAAGAATCTAGTCTATATAAATAGATCTCTAAGATAGTTTGCATGGATTTGACTAATATTAATGATAATAAATACAAAGAATTAAGAATAAGAAATTGCAACAGAGAGAGTAATATAGATATGGAGTAGGTAAGTCAAATGGTTCATGATGAATAATTCCAATGGTTCATGATGAATAATGATCTTGACTTTGTCTTTTATACTGATCAACTCGTTCCAACTACTCTGCATATCTAGGATGCACGTGTCGTGCCTTACTTTAGAGATTGTGGTCTGTTGTGTAACCGATTGACCGTGAATTTATTGGGCTTTAGATGTTATCAATAGATTTAAGTCTTGATTGGTACAATATTAGCATTAGGATTATGCTCTACATTATCCAATCAACATATGCTAGAAAAGCATTTACTAAATGCTAAATCTCTCCAAATGCTTTCTGGCAAATGCTCTCATATGAAGCTTTTGGAAGAGCATTTGCATTTACAATTTATAAATTTAAGAAAAATATATAATTAGTTCACTTATTTGATTTAATAATATTATAAAATTATTTTCATATCCAAAAAATAAAATTTGGATTTCTAAAATAAATTACCAATATAAATATTTTTTTTAAAAAAAATAGTATTTCACATGTAAAATATAATTTAATTATATAAATTATATTATATTTTAAATGTGAAATATTATTTTTAAAAATATATATTAATTATATCTCTTGTATATATTAAAATATAAAACAAATATATATATATATATATATATATATATAATGATAATTTATTTATCTTATTTAATTATATTCAAATTATTTTATTTCCAAAAATAAAATAAATAAACTAAAATTTTATTTGTTTAATAATATAAAAAATTATTTTATATCCAAAAATAAATTTTTATTTTTAAGAATTTTTACATTATTTTAAAAATAATAATATTTTATAATTTATTTATTTTATTACTAATTTAAAAAATTATGTTTATATCGAAAAATAAATTTTATTTTATTTCATTTATTTAATAATATTCAAAATTATTTTAGATCCAAAAATAATTTTTTATTTTAAATAAATTTTACATTATTTTTTAAAATAATAATATTTCACATTTAAAGTTTAATTTAATTTATGTTATTAATTAAGATTCATAATTTTTAATAACAAAATATTACTAATATATATTATAATCTAATATATATTATTTAAAAAAAAAAATATTATATACTAACTTTTATAAAAAAAATTGAATACTGATACTGCTTTACCAATTATCTTATTAAAATTTTTAAATAGAGCATACAGTTTCTGCAGCCTACTGCTTCTACAACATACTGCTACTGCTTCTTCATCAGATGTACCAATCGCGGCCTTAAAATCTGTTACCTCGGGCCTGAAGGTGTCCCATTTTATAGATCTTATCTTCATTGTTAATTCAATCTGTTGTATTTGAACCTTTTATGTACCGGACTTATGTGATAAGCCATGTTCCAAAACCAGTCGACGTGACTGAGGAAGAATTCACTATAGTTCATCACACGCTATTCAAACGTTTCAACTATATCATGGAAGACTCGAACCACTAGATTGCAATGGAATTACATGTTAACAATACATATACTTAAAAATAAAATATTAAAATAAATCTCTTACTTTTTGATTAATCTCTTATTTTTTCATAAATCACTAAACCTAATCGAGGGTACGTACGAGTCTAACAAATTTCCAAACATAGATTTTACTTTAAATTTTCCCAATTGAAACCGTAGAAGAACCAGCCAGCAACCAAATAATAAATCAACATTAGTCAAAATATAATATCGACCAAAAGGCAAGAGGGAAGCTATGTTTCTGTAAGCACGGAACAATTGCCAAAATAGAACAAAAATTCAGCATGGTAGTCCCTATAGTATAAAACAATTATTTAGTTGTTTCTTTAGTATAATTTTTTACATAATCCCAAAACTAACCCTTGATTAATCTAATTAAACACATTAAACTAATAGAATTTAAAAAATAATAATTAAAAACGTATAAAAAGGGAAAATAAAAATAAAAACTTTTAATTTTTTTAATAAAATAAACTTTGTAAAACTTAATAAAAATAAACATAAAAAAAATTTACAAATTTTCTTAATAAAAACGTTAAATCAACCTAATAAAAAACAGTTTACAAAATTTTATTTTATATAAAAAGTTTAAAATGTATGTAAACTTTTTAATTTTATCAAAAAAATTTAATAAAAAAAAAAAATTTAAAATGTATTTCTATAAAGTTTGTTTAAAATTTTTATTAAAAACTTTTGTAAAGTTTTATTTTTATTTTTATAAAGTTTACAGATTTTATAAGGTTTGTTTAAAGTTTTTATTAAACACATTAAACTAAAAGAATTAAAAAAAAATAATTAAAAACGTTTTAAAAGGGAAAATAAAATAAAACATTTAATTTTTTTTTAATAAAAATAAACTTTGTAAAAATAAAAATAATTTAAATTTTTTTTTAAAAAACGTTAAATAAACTTATTAAAAACATTTGACAAAGCTTTATTTTTTATAAAGAGTTTAAAACGTTTTTAATAAAAATTTAATTAAATAAAAATTTTAAACTTTATAAAAATAAAAATAAAACTTTATAAAAAATTTTAATAAAAACTTTAAACTAAATTTATCAAAAAAAAATTTGCAAAGTTTTATTTTTATAAAAAGTTTAAAATGTTTGTAACCTTTTTAGTTTTATCGAACTTTTTAATAAAAATAAAACTTTACAAAAAATTGCACCTAATTTCAAAACACCACATATTGTATAGATATGAATCGTATAGAACAAGAGTTTATGAAAAAGAATTAAAAGAAAAACTATGGAAAAACCATAGATTAATGAAGAAGACAAGGAAAAATCATTTTTTAAAATTTTTTGAAAAGTAAAATCGAAAATAACATGTTTTAGGAAGTTAGAATATTTTTAGGAGATTTTTTTAGAATATTTCCTTAACTGAAACTTTCATTAATTTTTGCAAAATTCAGGTAATCTTATCCGTAGAAGGCGCCTTCTAAAAGTTTAGAAGATTGACAAAAATCCAGAACACGCTTTCTACTTTTAGTAGACGTAAGAATACATTTTAGAAAACACATTCCGCAAAATTTAGAATATTTAATAAAAGTAGAAGATGCATCCGGACGAAAAGTAGATAGCTTTAGGATTAGTAGAATGTGCATTCCACTTATTTACAAATTTAGTAAATAGTAGAATGTATATTCTAAAAATAGTAGATGAACGTGTTTATTTTAGAAATCGTTTTCTACTATACCATTTTCCGAAGAAGGCACATTCTACCTTTAGTAGAACGTATTTTCAAATTTTATTTATCAACTTTTTGAAGAAAAAAAATACCAGCTTGTGTATATAGGTGTTTTATTAATTTTTTGTATTTTTAATATTTTTTTTACTCACAAAACTATTTATTTCATTAGTTTCAGAAATACAAAGGATAAAAAGGAGAAAAATTGGACAAAAAATGATTTATACCAAAGGGACAACACCCTTGTTTTTTTGTTCTCTATTGGCAATTTTTTTTATATACAATCTAATTTCATATTTCATTTAGAAACAACTTCTTTGGTGGCCCTTAATGTGAAAACCCAATCTTTAAAAGATCTGTTCTAATTTTCTTTATAAATTGATTTATTTTTAATACGAAAATTTAAACATTTACTGATTTATCTTCATACTCTTTAATCTAATTCAATAAACTATAAGCCGAACAAAAAAAAATTTCCATTTTCTTCTTCTCCTATTTTCTTTAGAGCAATTGCGCTCAGTATACAAGAAAAATAAAATAATTAGCTAACTGGTATTTGCTCCTTCTAGTTACTGTTTTATTTTCGTAATTCCTCTGTTGCCCCTAATCCTAGCCATCACAAAACGTATCACTACACCCTAATCTATAGTACAATAGATCGATATAGACAAAAATATATGACTTTCTCTCTCTGTTCAATATGAAGATGTGGTTGTCATATATTTTTTTTTTTTGGTAAGAAATGTGGTTGTCATATTTTTCCTGAGCTATGCTTTTCTCTATGTTACAAGAATAATTTTTTTATATAGTTTAATATGGTATAATATAGTTTAATATTATATAGTATCATGCTCTATTTTTAGATTTTGATATTTGTTTTATAATTTATATTAGTGTTTATAATTTAGTGATTATAATTTAGAGTTTAGTATTTTCAGATTGTGATATTTGGGTTTAGAGTTTATATTTGGATTTATAACTTAGTGATTAAATTTTAAAGTTTATAATTTAGGTATTAGAGTTTAGAATTTATATTTAGGTTTAGGGTTTAAAGTTTAGTATTTTTAGATTTTGATATTTGGGTTTAGAGTGTATATTTGGGTTTATAATTTAGTGATTAAGGTTTAAAATTTATATTTGGGTTTATACTTTAATTATTAGGGTATATAATTTATATTTGGATTTATGATTTAGTGACTAAGACTTATATTTTAAATAATTACTGAATTATATATATTGTGTGCGCTTGCCCATAATCTATTTATTTCGTTTTTCGTTATGCTATTTGATAATCACTAACTTGCAAAGTCTTTTTTTCAAAAGAAAAATTGCAGTCTCAAAAAAAATCTTCTTTATTCGTAAATAATATCTGCGTCAAATGTTTCAAATCATATAAATATACTGTAATTTACTAATTTATATCATGATATACACATGTGTAGTATACTACTCACACGCCCTTTTTTATTCAACTATAAAGTGGGAAACGCACATCATTTGGGGCAGTACCGTAAAATCGCTTCTGATCAGTTATCCAACTAGCTAATTTAAAAGATTTTTGCATGACTTCCTAATTATCTTTTCATCTGTGTATTTCTAGCTAAATAACTCTTTTCTTTATTCTTCTCTCTTTCTTTTCTCTGCGATTTTTCTCTTCTTTCTTTTTTTCTTTCTTCTTAGATCTGAAAGCCAGAAGACGGAAAAGTATTCACAATGATTCAGCCTAATGTACCACCGACAGAGCTTACATCCACACCGGCTCAGCCTGCAATAACGATGAAAAAATGACGAAAATTAGAAGAAAAAGAGTTTAAGAACATCTGGTTTTTGATTTATCATGATTCTTCTTGTTCTGGTTTTTGATTTATCATGATTCTTCTTGTTCTGGTTTTTGATTTAATATTCTTATTATTCTAGATTTAGGGATTTAGGGTTATTAAGAGATTTAAGAGCATCATTAACCATGAAACCCATTTGGGGTTGCTAATTTAAAAAAAAAAAAAATCGTTTGATTAAAAAATGAATAAATCGCGGGCCGCCATGTGTCAGTGCAAACAACCCACTAAATCAGTGCTTATTTAGGCACTACAAACCATTGTTTTGGGTTTTTTTGTGGGGCCTTCACTAAGCACCATCATCAAGCACCTGCATTGAGGGTGCTCTAAGAAGTCCATAGGAGATTGGCTCAGCACAAATAGGAGCATGGAAAGAGATGACTAGTTTATTTTCATGTGCATCCATTATTCTTTTTCCACTAATTCGTTAAAAATATATACATACAAAGACAAAAATAAAATATTTTAATAAAAATATTAATCTGAAATCTTAAAATCTAATTATATTTTCTAACTAGTTTAGTTAAGAATATATATTTAGCATTATGTATAATAAATTTATAAAATTTCAATTAATAATTATTTATTTATGTTTTTCCACCGTTGCTTCGCGTATGCCAAAAGTGTAAGAGTGTTATTTTATTAATGATTTAAAATAAATTATTGATTTTTTGCAATCCGTAAAATTTACAAATTTAAAGATAATTAAGTTGGTGAACTGCATTTTTTGTACTATGCTTTGAATTTTGATTATAGTCATTTCTTCATAAACTCCACAATTGATTAATTAAAATCAATTTAAATTACAAAAAAATTTCAAAATATTTAAAAGTTGAATAATATTAGATTTTAAAAAACTTCTTTGAAATCATTCATTGAATAACAATATATTTTAAAATATAACTTAAAATTATCATTAAAATAACATGGATTGTATTTAGATTTAAACTCTATTAAAATATGTGACTGGATAACTCTTCTTAATACATTTCATTCTGACAAAATTATTGTAAATATTAATGAGTTACCAATATATTAAAATATTTTTTGTTTGTTGCAAAACCCATTTATTTATTAATTATTTATCTATTGAATATCAAAACTATCAAAAAGGTAGGACACAAAAATAATCCAAAGAGTTTGGCAGCAAAGATAATTAAAATTAGGTGTGTAAATTAAAACTAATCAGAGTAGAAGTAAGAAAAAGTGTAAGAGTGTCATTTAATTAATGATTTAAAATCAATTATCAATATTTTGCAATCTATCAAATTTTAAGATAATTAATTTGGTGAACTACAATTTTTATACTATGCATTGATTGATTACAATCATTTCTTTATAAACTCCACAATTGATTATTTAAAATCCTTAAAAGTTGAAAACACTAGATTTTAAAATGAGAAAACAGTCATTTAAATACTAAACTTTCACAGATTTGACAAAAAAAACTACAGATTTTTCATTAACCCAATTAAATCACAAACTTAAGTTGACCAAGCCATATAAGATACACTTTTTGTCAACTATTTTTTCAGTCAAACGTCCGTTAACTGTTTACAGAGCTTATACGGTGCCATTTTAAAATAGAACAGATTTATAAAACTCCCCAAACTCACTCTTGAACCCTATCAAAATTAAGCACAACTAGATTTCGACCCGCACAACCGTGCGGGTGTTTGTTTTCATTTTATAAATGTATAACTAAAAATTTTAGATATATAATTTATATTTTAGTGTTTTATATTATATAACTTTATAATTTTATTGTTTTAATTTTTTATTCGAAACCATTAATATATAATGATTTATTATACACATTAAATTTTTTATTAATATATATTAAATACTAATATATTTTTGAGTTAAGTAAAATAAATTCATAATCTGAAATAATTAACAGAGAATCACATACAAAATATGTCTTTTTATTTTGGACAATTTGCCTACATACATTTTAAAAAACAAATTAGTTATACTATTAAAATAATATTTGTCTATAATAATTTATATTTAAAACAGAATTTGTCATCTATTATTTTAGTATATTGCATAATTTTATAAGTAAATACATTATTTTGTTAAATTGTTCAATCCTAATAATTTAGTATATTTTATGCATAGCTCATCATCTATGATATTATTTTATACTTTTATCAATATATGATGTTTTTTATGTTATGTTACTAATTTATCCTATTTTTTTACTAAACTAAGATTTCAAAATAAGAACTGTTTTAACTTTTTTTAAGAATATTTTGTTTTTTCGTATTGTATTTTAAAAGGTTTTATTTATAAATTTTGGAATATATTATTATGTGTTTGCAATATTTGTTTAATTAACATTAATTTATAATAATATTATATTGCTAATCACGAAATTAATTAATTTATTATTTTAAAAAAAATATTTGGAAATTTTGGTAATTAATTAATCAAAACTAATTACAAATTAGTTAAAATTATTTACATACAATTTTTGAAAACTAAGATCTTGTTAGAATCTTTTTAAAATATTTGTGAGGATTTTTATTTATATTTAAAATGAAAAAATATCAAAAGATATTATGCTTTAAGTATTTTAAAGATTATATATATTTCACCTAATAAATTTTCTAATGAACGGTCCAACCTAAAAAAATCACACATGAAGTGAAATGGTGACTTCTGTTTTAATATAATAGATAGATGGGTACAACAAAAAGAATCCAACAAAGTTTGACAATTTATCTTACATAAGTTACAAACAAAATGCATCCTACAATATCGTGCAACAACAACAGATGCATTCTACGTGACCCAGTCCACCAAAAAAAAAATAGAATCAGCCGAATAACACTATCATAATAAGTAACATATCCATCCCATGATCATCAACCCTCGTGAGCCAACTTGTGATCCACTTTGTTAAAAACTAGTGATCCTCCTTCCTATATTAAACACAGCCTTGTGAGCTTACTTGTGAATTGTGATCCTCCAAGATCAAATAATATAAAAAGTAGACATAAACGAAAAGAGATCGAAGCATAGAAAGCCTCACAATCATCATCATCTCCGCCAATTGCCTCAACGTAGCGGAAGCATTGTCCTCTCATCATATAAGGAAGAAACTATTTGTAGTTTTAGACCCAAGGAGAAGGGAAACAAGAGATGAAATTGAGTTGCAGAGAAAAGAAGAAGAAGTGAGTTCGATTTGGAGAGTTAGGGTTTAAGAGTATCAATTTGGGGATTTTGTAAATCTGTGATATTTTTGAAACGACTACGTAGGGGCGTCCGTGAAAATTGAAAGGAGATTTGGCGATAAAAATGGTTGACTGAAAGTGTATCATATATGGCTTGGTCAAAATAAGTTTATAATATATCTACTTTATTAATTTAGAGTCCTTCTTTTTATCTAAGTTAAGACTTATTGACATCTCATGAGAAATAAATATAACACCCCTTATAATGTGGTTTATACAATATCTATCCCATCAGTATTATCTAATTTATTAGTTTAGAATTATATTTTAGATTCTATGCGATATATTTCAGTTTCGGATTTCTTTTAATATCTCAAACCAAACAATAAAAATCAAGTTTTTGTTCACTTACGGACCAAACCATATACTGTATATATATTTTTTTTCCTTTTTTCTTTTGACTTGATATCTTTATTTACAAAATCTTTTATAGCTAACGAAGAATACCAAAGATATATGGACAATCCCACATACTGTATATGGCATGGCTAAACTTATTCTATTGAGTATCCATCATAGGTTTTCTAACAAATCCAATTTCTAAACTCATATGGAAATATATTTACCCCAATGATGTTGCTTTGATAAACAAAAGCATTAATGAGATAAATGCATAGATAGATATGATAGAGAGATCTACTGCCATAACCCGTAGATTAATGGGAGATCTTAACCTTGATGTGACACTATTCATAGTTGCATTTTAAGTGCATTAGAGATGGTCATAAAGTCCATTTCAGAAACAAAGGTGAGAACGAAACTTCTGTTGTGAAAACTACATCCTAGCTCTTTGCGCTATTCTTCAATCCTAAAATTCTATTGTCTTTTCTTTTCTATCATGAACTTAACATCTAAGTTTAAAAAAAAATTAAAATGACCTTTAAAAACAGCTAATTTTATTTGAATAATTTTTAAAACATCCGCGCTAAGCGGCTTAAGAATCTAGTTTAGGTTAATGAAAAGTTTGTATTTGTTTTGGCCAATTTGTGAAAGTTTGGTATTTAAATGACAGGTTTCTCATTTTAAATTTTTTATTTAAATCATTTATTGATTAATACTAGATTTTAAAAGAAATACAACTTAAAATCATCATTCAAATAATGTGGTTTGTGTTTAGATTTAAAATCTATTAAAATATATGACCTAATAACATTCCTTAATATTTTTCATTTTGACAAAAAATTTGTAAATTTTAATGACTTGTACCAATATATGAAAAACTTTTTTTGTTTATTGCAAAACCCATATATGTATGGGCTTATTTGTATAATAGCCATATATTAAATGTAAATTAAGTAACTAGCATTGATTTTGACATAATGTAGTGTCACACATTTACACCACTTTCCAACCGGTTTTACCCTTTATTTTAACATGTATAATAGAAAAGAAAGAGGAGTTATCCACATCATGTGTTTGTTGATAAGATACTTATGCACTGAGTGTTCTATTTGATAGTGCTCAAATTACCCAGTAGATCTTACTCTCTCAAATAAGATGTACAACTGTAGTACTTAGGGATCGAATCACGAGAAGCTAGGAAACCAATTAAATCTAATCAATTAATCAATCCTAGGTGAAGTTGGTTTTAATGATGAAAATGTAAATAACAATTCCTAAAATGAGTAAGATAGTTGCTCTAACTAACAATATGATTAGTGTTTCAATGAAATGAAGAGTGCTAGACTTAGGATTTTTATTCAGGAATGGAGATTATAATATCTATAAATGCCTAACAAGTTGCTTGCATGATACTATAGAACTCAGTCGCTTAACTCTCAGTGATGTCTCACTGGTTAAATAATCTAGATCTCTGGCCTCAACTGTCGTATGTTGACATAGAAAAATAATCGATCAATATCCTTTAGAGATATCGAGCGATACACCTTTCGCTCGGCGATCGATTCACCTGTCGGGATATCGATCGACGGCTTCTAGATATGCCTAGGCGCGAGCCGATAATGAACACTAGATCTCAAGGAGGGCAGTTAGCTCTTCTCCAAGGAGATACTAGTTCAAACAGATAATTCAAGATATCAAAGATCCTAGTGATCTATGCTCTAGTTAGCTACTCTAGAACAAGCTTAGGGTGCAATCTATTTGATGAATATCACAACTTAGCAATTATAGTTTGGGGCTAATCCCACAAACCTATTTAAACCCTAGATATAACAAGTAGACTACTCAGACATAGCTAAGCAATTCAAAACAATAGATAGATGAAAGAATTGCATAGATACATAAAGAGTAGAATAACAAATGGAGTTCACAAATCTCTCCAATCTCTCAAAACATGTAAAACTCTAGTCTCTCTCTCACACTCTCTGCTTTGCCTCTCAAGACTTGTGTAAAGCTTGCTTCTCTCCAAGTTGCCGTCAAAAACACTTAGCAGGATTATTTAAGCATTTCCATTAGGTTAAAAACTCGTCAGGGGCAATCTCGTAATTTGGTGAAGTCTTGGTGAAGTAGTTGGCTAAACCATTTCGTCCTCGATATCGATCGACAACAAGAGGGAAGTTTTGGTTCTTCCCTCTTGAACCTCTCTCTCTCTCTCTTTCTCTCTCTCTCTCTCTCTCTCTCTCTCTCTCTCTCTCTCTCTCTCTCTCTCTCTCTCTCTCTCTCTCTCTCTCTCTCTCTCTCTCTCTCTCTCTCTCTCTCTCTCTCTCTCTCTCTCTCTCTCTCTCTCTCTCTCGTTTCTCTTTGCCTCCATTTTGCACGATTGACGCAACCTCAATCTCTCTCACTGCAAATTTCATTTTCAATACCTAAGCTCTAATCTTTACTCATCCGAAATTCACTCTGATTGAAATCCCTCTGATTGAAATCAATTCCAAATCCCTCGAAGGTGAATTCTCGTTTTATAACTTTTGTATCTGGTCTGTTTCGAAATCGATTTATCTCTTTACTAGTAATGATATAGGGGTTATTGCATGTTTAATTGAATCGTTTTTGTTTCATCTTTTGCAGGAAGATTTCGTTTCCAGATCCTTAGCTTAAAGCAACTCAAAATTTATATTTCTGGTTCGTCTTGTACTTTTTAATTTTGTGCAAAATTGTTTTGTGATTTCATTGTATTTTAACACCGTTGTCTTCTTTTGTAGCTGAAACTACATAACTTCAGAGATTTTAGAAGGTAAATAATAAGTCACACTATTTTCTTCAGTTTAGAATACTCGTGCTCTTTTGTTGTTCTGGTTTGATATATTGAGTGTCTTCTATGTACGTTTGCTTGGAGCTGTAACATGGAAAAATCATGGGTCTGGTTAGCAAGGTATTAACTTTACTTCACTGTCTTCTCCAAATTTTTTTTGGTGTTTATCTCAGTAGTTTGTTCGTCTGAATGTTTACTTGTCGCTTTTTCTAACCCAACAGGAATAGCCTTGAATATGAGAAAGGAGCTAGGAAGTTTGTGTCTTCTTCATCAAGACGTTTAGGTGATCCAACTGAAATGTTCTGTCCTTGTCTTGATTGCCGCAATGTCTGCCATCAATCTAGTGAGACAGTTTTCGAGCATCTTGTGATAAGAGGAATGGATCAGAAGTACAAAATTTCAGAGTTTTGGACTAAACATAGGGAGACAAGACCTGAGAAGTCAGCTGATGTCTACTGTTCTGAAAATGAGGCTTACGAGTTTTTTAGAACAACCTTTATGGCAACTGAAGGCAATGAAGCATCTGAACAAGAGAATGCAGGAACGTTTGAGGGGTATGACAGGCCAGAAGAAGCTGAGTTCAGAAAGAAGTTAGAGGATGCAAAAACACCGTTGTATCAGACGTCTTAGAAATTTACGAAGGTTGCTGCAATCATGGGGCTTTACAGGATAAAGGTCAAGAGTGGGATGTCTGAGAACTATTTTGATCAGCTACTGTCATTAGTTCATGACATGCTTCCCGAAAACAATGTTCTACCGAAGTCTACAGATGAGGTGAAGAAGTTTCTGAAACAGTTTGGTTTTGGCTATGATGTCATCCACGCCTACAAGAATGATAGTATTCTCTACAGAAAGCAGTATGAGGATGCGGTCAGCTGTCCAAGGTGTAGTGAATCAAGATGGGAGAAGGATAAGCAGTCTGGTGAGGTGAAGAAAGGGATTCCTGTGATGAATGTGTGTTTATATTTTTCGGTTTTAGAGTGCTAGTAACAGCACGGTTAGTATCAGCAAAAGTGGGAAGCAGAAGTGTGCTCTCTTGGACTGTAATAACTCTGGACAGAGAGTTGCTTTAGGTCGTGTGTTCTCAACTGATCCAGCAGAGAAGGTGCATTTTGTCCCGTTAGGTCCTAATGCAGCTAAAGTCTGGATAGAGGTTTCCGAGTTCGACGGGGCACGAGTGTGGAGGCCAAACTCTGAAATCGAATTCATAGGTGATGCAGTAGGAAGCATTGTGACTTGGCCAAATGATAAGCTTGTTTATATCTAAGACAAATCGATATGTTGCTTTTATTTGAACTCTTTGTGTGTTTGCATTGTCTTGTGTGTATGTTGAATCTTTGAAGTTTATGTTTCTTAATATAAATATTTTTCCAAATCAAGAAATCTAGTGTATATAAAAAAATATAAATATATAAATAAATATATATATATATATATATATATATATATATATATATTATAGCATTAATGACACGCTATTAAAGAGTATTTAATTGCATATACAAAAGCTATCATAGCGGAAGCAAAGATAACACTTACAAAAACCGCTATGTAAAGTCTTTTACCTATTATCACGGGCAATGATACAGCGCTTCTAAAACCGCTATCGTATCGTTACATAGCAGTTTTTCGTCCGCTAATAAACACACATTTTTCTTGTAGTGGGAGTTTGGTAATAGGATAGCTAAAAGACTAAATATGACAAATTCATTTTAGTGTACAATCCCAAAATAACGTATATGTGTTCACGTGCAACTTCTCCAAAAAACTTGTGTATATCTTCTTCTTCATCATCATTACCCATCTCTTCTTCATCCATAGTCGTCAGTCTTTCTTCACCCATAGGTATATATATCTGCTTTACAAATACTCTCACAGCTTCTTCTCGCATTATTCAGGATCTATGTAATTCCATGGCTTCCTTTGGATAGCAAGCTTGTTGCGTTTGTCTCTCTCCCGTCTTCCAGTGAAAGTTTTCACCATCATGTCAGATTTCTCACTGGATTTCATTTCCTGTCATAAGAAATTGCAGAAGAATTTATAGAGTTTGATTTGGGGATTTTGGAGTTTTCGGAGCAAAGACACAATCTTATTTGAATTAAAGATAAAGATGATTAACGATGAAATAACTGTTGACTTTTTTTAATTTTGATTCTGCGTAGTCAAAGCATGGATGAGGATTAAATCTGCATAAGTTAAACATCTATTATATTAAAATAGAAGTCACAACTTCATTTCATGTGTGATATTTTAAGTTGGACCATTATTTAGAAGATTTATAAAATACACATAACTTAACTATAATATCATTTAATATCTTCATTTTTATTTAGAGTAATAATAAATATTAATTTAAGAAAATTCTAACAAAATCTTTGAAGAATCTTTTCAGAATCTTTTCAAAATTATTTTCGAAAATTGATTAATTTAAATTTTAGTTGTCATAAAATATAATCAGAAATTTAAATTTAATTTAGTTTTGATTTATAAACAAAAAATATAAGTTATATAAAATATTGTAATGATAATAGCCACTTAAAATTATTACTTTTCAAAAATACATTTTACAAAGATTTTAAAAATATTTTGTTAGAAAGCAATATCCATTTCTGTTTAATCATATAACATGTATAAAAATTAATTTATCTTAAAATTTTATATATACAATAATCTATTATAAAAATAAAATAAACAAAACAAATTACTAAAAGAAATCTAGCACTTTGAATTACGGGTCGAGATTATAAAAAATTAAATATAAAATAATTCTCAAGTATGTCATTTTTAATCATCAAAATCAAATTCAATAGAAAAAAACTAAATACATAATAAGAAGCAACATATATATATATATATATATATGATTATTTGAATTAATTAGTTAATTAACAGCATGAAAACTATTAAATTATTGTGGTTGAATAGTGATTTAAACATTTAAATATATGAATAATCTTAAAAATATATACTAATTAAATATATATATATATATATATATACATGAAAATAAATACCCGCACAGTTGTGCGGATCAAAATCTAATAGGTATTAAAATTTCTGATTTCAATTAGTTGAGGAATTTAATGCCCGTTTTCCCTGCTAGTTACTTAATTATAACTTTTTGTGGTTATACAGCCCAATTTCACTATATTTATTAATTAACTATAATGTCAAAAACTATAGAAAATATAGGACATAAAACTAATCCAAAGAGTTCGACAGCAAAGATAATTAAAATTAGGTGTGTAAATTAAAACTAATCAGAGTAGAAGTGATAAGAAAAAGGAGAGTGGGGCACATAATCTGTGGCTCAAATCTAACCAAAATCTCCAACACTCTCTTTTCATTGGATAAGACAAGTATCCAGAAGCCTTTCATTTCCACTGATCCTCCTTCTCTCCTTCTCATTGGATAAGAGAAGTAACCCAAAAAAAACACATCTCATAAACTCACTCCTCAAATCTCTCTCCCATCTTCAACCTCTCCGATCAATGGCAGCGACAATGGCGACATCAGCAAAATGCATGTCCCTAAACACATCTCCTCCCAAACCCCTAAACCAAACCAAACCCATCTCTTCCTCAAAACCCTTCGTCTCCCTCCCAAACCAACCTAAGCCCACTGTCTCCCTCGCCGTCACTAGCACCGCCCTCGCCGGAGCCGTGTTCTCTGCCCTCAGCTACTCCGAACCCGCATTCGCCGCTCACCAGATCTCTCAGCTCGCGGCGGCCGCAGCGGCTCAAGGTAGCGACAACCGCGGCCTAGCTCTTCTCCTCCCCATCGTCCCGGCCATCGGATGGGTCCTCTTCAACATCCTCCAGCCGGCTCTCAACCAGATCAACAAGATGCGCGCCAGCAAAGGAGTCGTCGTGGGTCTTGGCGGCATCGGCGGTGGTCTCGCCGCGTCGGGGCTTTTGGCTATGACCCCGGAGGCGTCTGCTGGTATGGTTAACGAGATGGCGGCGGTGGCTGAAGCGGCGGCGAAAGTTGATGACAACAGGGGACAGTTGTTGCTGTTCGTGGTTGCACCGGCTCTGCTTTGGGTTCTTTACAATATATTGCAGCCTGCTTTGAACCAACTCAACAAAATGAGGAATAAGTAATAATCTTATTTATCAATATATAAAATCATCGTTGGGATTCAAAATGTAAAATTAATCATTTGTTTCATGGACAGATTCTATCTTTAAATTTTGGACAAAACTTGATCTTGTTTATGCTATCTAGGAATAGAGTAAGAAATTAAGAATGTGTTGCTTCTGAAATTTACATTGCAAGAATCACTAGTGTTTTCGCATTTTTGGAATCACCTTAGGATATATTGCAAAGTGGTGGCGAATTTAGTTTGCTGTATAATATCAACCTCACAGTTTATAGACTCTCTTTACACATGATTAGTGTTTAGATAGACCCGCCTAACCTTTCGTTAGTCACCTTGTGTTGTGTCGTTTTTTCGTTGTTAATTACTGATGGAATTGTTAAACTTAATTGTGGAGTACTAATGGCCACATGGGTTAGTTTATACGGTACTTATAAAATAACCTGTCAACGTGACAGAACGTCTGATTACAGATGTAACCGTTGACAACGTGACAAGAAACTATGAAAGATGCAAAAGCAAAACACATTCAAATGCTCTCCAATTCATTTTTTTCCCAACATTCAATTTTATTTAAATAAAAGAAAAAAACAGGCAGGATATCGATGATACGTGCACGTTAGTTTTTAATTTAAAAATAAGGAACATCGGAAACTAAAGCATACAAGTCTGACAAAGATCTAGAACATAAACTTTGGAGAAACCAACTGCAGAAGACGATCTTGCAAGCCCTCAAAAGCTTCATTCTTTTTTACTGGAGGCGTCCTTAAGCATGCCCTTCTTCCGGATCTGGAGGCACCTCTTAATGTTGAAGGATTCAAAAACGCTTTCGGGCAATGCAGAGACAACATAACCCATGAGTGCGTGAGGCCAGTAAGGTGTGCAACGTGGTTCATACCCTACAAAACGCAGTGCTGCCTTTGCGTAACCCTCTGGAGATGCAACTAAGAAAGACGCTCTCCTAATCTTAGTCATCTTTGTCGCAACGTACAAGGGCACCTATCAAAACATTCACCCATATAATAATCAAGAAACCAAAAGCTATTTGAGCAATGTTACCCATTACGTTGATTTAGTAATAGAACAACTACACAGTGAGCTATAACAGTGTGGGAAAGTCCCGCAGATACACAAAAAACAATCCAAAAACAAAAATCATCAACCTTCTAGGTCCATTAAATACACAGAAACAATGTCAGGAAATACAGCATAACGTGTTCTACATTATTACACATTAACATGATTGTCAGACAAAACTTAAATAACTACATTATTTTTCAAAGGGGAAAATGAAGCAAAGAACTACTATTCTTGGCAACTAAACCTATGAATCTATGATCAATCTGCACTAACATCTTTTTGTTCTAGATAATCTCAACTCTCTTTCAACACAAATCTCAAGCAAAATCAACAGAAAGACGCAGCAATGAGTCAGGAAAGGCTCACCTGGCATTGAACATCAATCCCACTCTTCTTGTACTCAACATGGAGACACTTTGAGAACTGATCCACATACCTTAAGACAGAACAAAACAAACAAAAAATGTCACTTCTTGAAACATCAAGTAACAAACAAAAAACAAAACGAATCTCGATCTAAACCCCTCCTCACGTTTTAGCGCCGGCATAAACAGAGTAGAAAGGATAGGAAGGGATAAGAGCAGCAGCACCAGACCCCATATTAACAATCGCCCCTCTCTTCCTCTTCAGCATATTCCCCAACACAGCCTTCGTAACCTTCGTAGTCCCTTCAACATTAATCTTAATCAAACTCCCAAGCAGCTCCTCATCAACCTCGTGAAAGTACTTAGCGTAAGGATACGAGACCCCAGCGTTGTTGATCAAGATCCCGACTTCAAGACCCTCGATGGCCTCCTTGATCCTCTCCACGCCTCCGTCGATGTCTCCGGAGAAGTCCATGAGCACGGTCTTGATCTGGGTGTTGGGGTGCTTGGACGTGATGGAGTCGGAGACGTGTTTGAGCTTGTCGGGGTTGCGGGCGACGAGGACGAGGTTGAGGCCTTTGTGGGCGAGCTGAAAGGCGAAGGCTTTGCCGATGCCGTCGGTGGGGCCGGTGATGATGGCCCAGGAGCCGTAGCAGCGGCGGAGGTTTTTGCCGGGGCGGAGGAAGTAGATGTAGAGGGAGGTGAGGAGGGTGAAGGTGAACTTGAGGAGGGAGAGGGAGCCGAGGAGGAAGAGGAGGAGGAGCCATGTGGGTTGGGATTTGAAGTAAGTGCAGATCTCCATTGAGAAAGATCGGTGAGAGAAAGTTGGGGTTTTTAAGGAGAGAGAGAGAGATGGGAAGTGAGGAAGAAGAATTGAATAGGGAGGAAGGAGACGAAGATGGATGAGCAGAAGAGTAACTACCTGATTTTAATTTTTTATTTAATTTTGTATCGTCTTTCTTATTTTTTAAATTCGTTCATCTTCGTATCAAACTTGGCACTTCCGATGTTGACATTTTTTTTTATTCGACAAACGAAATGACAAACCCAAAGATCACATGGTGACTTTGCAATACAAAACGCAAGGTAGGATGGACACAAGTGGTAAAGGCAGGATTAGGGATGGACATTTTACCGGATACCCGAATTCGTATCCGAATCCGACCCAAAAAATCTGAAATAGTAAAATAGCCGAATGTGTATTGATTTAGAAGAAATTGGATATCTGAATCCGAACAGATAATATCTGAATCCGAATGGATATTCGAAGATAACCGAATGTATACTTATCCTTATACTTTTAGTTTTCATCGCTCGTTTTATTTAAAATAGTTATATTGATATTATACTTTAAGATCATGATTACGGAAAAATGATTTAATATTCACTTATCAAGCTTTTTGTTTCATATAATTTAAATTCGAAATTTAAAAACAATAGTCAAATTAATATCTATTTACTTTTGAACTGTTATTTTTAAATCTATTACTCATTTAATTTGTTAAAAATAAATAATCAGTTAAGTGAAATCTATATTTTTAAATATAATAAACTTAAAAATGAAAAATTAGTTTTTTTCTTTCAAAATCTAAATAATTGAACCCGAAATACAAATTATCCGAATCCAATTCGAAGTACAGAAATATCCGAACATATTCTATTCCATATACCGAAAACCCGAAATATCTGATTCATATTTGAACGGGTATCTGAACGTCCACCTTTAAGCTGAACTAACAGATAAGCTTAAAGGAAATGTTTGGAACATGATTTCTGGGAATTGTTAGAATTTTAAATTGTTAGCTTATTTTTAAAATGTTTGGAACATCAAATCTAGGCACTCAAACTTGAACTCATGAATGCTTATAGGGAAGAAGAGTTATACTGGAAACAAAGGAGTCGAGAAAGATGGTTGGTTTCAGTTTTCATAGAATCTTGTCAATAATCTTCTTTGACATTTTCTAGTACACTTTGTATGGACTCGTTCCAAGTCTGGCGTAGATCCTGCGCATAGGCTCTTCCCACAAATCCATAGAGGCACCCCTGAAACTACTATAAAATTTTGTCATGATCTATAGTAAAACATGCCCAAAAACGTGTATATTTTATTGTCAAAACATTAGTCGTGAAAAGGAAAAAAGCTTTGTTGTGATGTTTCTTTTATTTTCCTAATAAAATGATTGTGTAATGTTCCACGAAACCTGGTTTGCGAAAAGAGAGCTTTCTTTTAATTGTTACCTTTTAATGCATTCCAGTGTTGTGTTGTTAATCAATGTTTTGAAAACCGGACCGGACACCGGACCGGACACCGACTCGGTTTAGTTACTGGTTGACTGGTTGGACCGGTTTAATTGGTCGAACCGGGTTTTCTATTTATGGAAAAATAAATATATATAATTATATATCTACATATAATACACTCTATTTTTTTATTAACTAAAAATAAACAACAAACATAAATCTAAATATATATATATATATATATATATATATGTGAATACTATGTGAACTGAATTGAAAAAAAGCAAATGCTTTACAATTACAATTAGGGACCCTTACAATTATCATATTTATTTATTTATTTTTATAACTAACATCTCAAATTTTATGAATATGGCAAAATAAATATAGTATATATAGTATATGAGAGTCAAAAATCTATCTTTTACATTGTTTCTTAAGAAAATAAAAAATCAATTAAATAATTATAGTTGAACATTAATTATCAGGTATTAAATTTTAGTAAGTAATAAAAACACTTAATTATATGTTAATTTTAAGAACCGGGTTTTAAAATTAAACTGGGTCACCGGTTTTACCGGTTTTCAGCCGGTTTTATCGATTTTTCTCAAATCCGGGTCTTAAACCAAACCGGACTCGGCTTTTTCAGCGAGTCACGGTCGGACCGGTTCGACCGGCCGGTCCGATCCGGTTTTCAAAACACTACTTGTTATTTAGGCGAGGGTATTTTAACCTGGATTCGAAAATTCGAACTGGAACCGACTTGAAAATAGCCGATCCAAAACTGAACTAAAAATTTATAAGTATCTTTTGGGTTTAATTTTTTTTACCAGAAAGAACTGATCCGAATATACTTGGATCCGAAAAGAACTGATCCGAATAGATCTGACCCAATAAAAACCAATTTGTACGAGACTTAAAAACATGTATATCCAAAACTATGCTATTTTTAGTATATATATATATATATATATATATATATATTATTTTATGATTTAGTTGAAATATCTTTTGTTAACAATATTTATTATTATTTTATAATATTTTTAAGTAATATGAAATTTTTAAATTAGTTTTTAAATGTTTTATTTTAATTATTTATAGTTTAATTTAAGTTATTTTGTAAAATTAAAAGAAAAAAATTTAGATATATATATATATGACAAATATTGACTAAATATAATATGTAATGTCTTTTTAGATCTTAAATATTTGAACCCGATCCGGATCTGATATAGATCCGAAAATTATAGGTATTTTACAAGTATTAAAATTATTGACCCGAACCGATCAAGATCCGACAAAACCCGATCCGGAACCGATCCGAAAAAATATAAGTATTTATATAAGTCCAAATTTTCAGAATCCGAAAAATTTGGATCCGACATGACTCGACCCAAACCCGATCCGAGGACCCGGATGACCAGGCTTATTGTTATTTTCAAATCCTTCAAGGCTCAAGATGCAGTTTTTGACCCACAATTTTTCTTCTTAACGCGCTCTACCAATCCCACTATAATTGCTTTTAATCAAATCTATATTATAATGCCGGAGTATCACTCCCACCAAGGTGCCACGTGTCTTTTTTTTTTTAAATGGGCTGTCTTTTTGTTTGGGCTTTTAACATGTGTTTAATTTTGTGTGTTATGTCTTTTTAATTTTGTGTGTTCTGGCCGATCGTTACCTTAGGGTTTGTCGATTAGATTTTTTTTCTCCTGATCGCTCTCGATCCTGATCCTTCTTCCTCTTCCTCTTCCTCTTCCGTTCTTCTTCAGTTATGGTGTTTATTAACACTCAACTGGGCACTTCTTCTGTCGACGAAACGATTCGATCTTCTGCTTCTCCAATCCTCATTTATATAGAGTTCTGAGGTTAGTTCCCAACCTTTTTCTCTTCATTTCTCATAACATCGTTTACATCATTTTGATACTCTTGCAAAAATGACTTCACCAGCTGTTTTCGCCGCCGTCCCTGCCGTCGCCCCCGTCTCCGTCGTCACCGCCGTCTCCGCAGACGCCGCCGTCCCCTACACCACCTTCGACTCACTCCGACTTGGCAGGACCGCCCAGTCTTTGGTCGGTAGACTCATCCGATTCTGGACTCGAATCTGCAGCTGATTCTTTTGTTAGCCGCAACTGATTCTTTTGTTAGCCGCAGCCATGGTAACTTGCTTAAGCTTCTCACTTCATCTCTCTCGCACGAATCGTACTTCTGATTTTCTTATTCTGCGTTGGTTCCGGTTAAGAATCAAGGACAGGTTTCGGAATCTGGAGAGCCGGAACTTGAATCCTCTCATCCGCAAGCTATGGATGCGGAGATATCTCCTGAAGCCGACACAAACCCTGAAGCAGATGTCTTGGCGACTCCTACAATAGCAGGTTTGGTGGTCTATCTCACGATTTTGTCGGATTAATTATGGCCTGAAATTTTGTTGTGAGTGTTGATAGTATTATACAGTTTGACTTCAAAGTTGTGTTACTTCTGTATAACGATTACCTTTTGGAACCAAAATCTGCCGTTTCATAGATTAGGTTTTCATTCTTCTTCTTTGACCCTTCAAATCCGTCTCTGATTTTTCATGTCTGCAAAAACACGTCTCTTTCTTCTTAATCAGTGGATGCACATATTCTTTCACTTATGTTTAATATTTTCGTCGGGTCTGTATGCAGAGTCGAATTTATATAACTTTGGTCTTTCTTTCAGGAAGTTGATTGGCTACAAAAAAGGGTTTGATCAAATGGTTGGAGGAGGAGGAGGGTTTCTACTATGGGCCTCTTTTTTTTTGAGCAACACTACCCTTGGCCTCATGATGGCATTCTCAGCTCTTATAACCATGGTTCGTCAGTTCTCATCCTACATACACTTTCTCAGAGATGTTTTTTTCTTTATTTTCTTTTGGTTAACACTACTATGGGAGACAAATGAGTAAGTTCAAAGACTGACTTATTGTAGCTTTCGGTGGTTGGTTTGATAATTTGAGCAGGATCCGTCTTGCCCACCAGGGTTAGCAGCAAGTCTTTGCATCTTGACACTCCCTGTCTCTCATCTCATACCGTGATTTGGTGGGTGTTGCCTACACAGAGGAAGAGGCAAAGACAATGGCTGCTGAGATCGAGGTTGTTGACGGACCAAATGATGAAGGTAAGATGTTCCCCCGGCCTGGTGAACTCAGTGACTGCCTTCCTCAACCTTACTCCAATGAGTCAGCTGCAAGGTTCGCCAATAGAGGAGCGTATCCACCTGACCTAAGCTTATAACTAAGGTTTATGCTGTTCTTTCACCTCAATTTGTATACTTGTAAGAGAAGTCATCTTCTGTACCCTAGACCATCTTTGTTAGTTTTCTGCCAGGCATGTCACAATGGTCAAAAGTATGTCTTTGCTCTTTTGACTGGTTACCGTGATCCTCCCACTGGAATTTCGGTTAACTTCTATCTTTTTTTCTGCCATCAGTCTACTTATTACAACTTCCAATTGTAAGGGTTTTGAAAAAATGAACATGTGCAAGTGAAACAGATCAGAGAAGGGTTACACTACAATCCTTATTTCCCTGGTGGAGCAACCGCCATGCCAAAGATGCTCAATGATGAAGATGGAACTCCTGTAACGAAAGCTCAGGTCAGTTTTTTTCTGCTTATTACAAACATTAGAGATTTCATAGAGTTACCAGTCTATTAACTTTACTCTTTTCCTTGAAAATGTTATCATCTAACTCATGTTTTAAAACACATGTCCAACTGTCTCTCAAAATCTCAACACCAGTTAAGCTCCATTTGTTTGAAGGGAAAGATGGCCAAGCATCTGCTTCCGCTTCTGCCAGCAACACGACTGCAGCTGGTGGCAAAGAAGGTGGACGCAAACATCCATGTGAATGAGAGTTTTAAGATGTCAAGCCGTCAACCCCACATAGCTTTCATCATTTTACAATTTCCTAATTTGCTCTGCTTGACGTATTTCGAACTTTGCAATATTTTTCCTATTTCAAGGTTTTTTTTCTTTCAGCCAATTACGGCATAGTACTTTCTACGAGGAGAACAGTTTCTAAGATTTATAAAAAAAAAAGTCAGGGTTGACGTACACCCTCATTATCGTCCGTTCTTTACACATGCATTTTGTTAAAATTGATTAAATAAAGTGTTGAAAGTTTATTAATGAAACTATATATACCCACTTAAAATGAAATTTTTAAATTTATCTAAACTACATATCCTTCTAGGGCTGGAATGGATCTGAATTTGGACAGGGCTGGAATGTATCTGGATTTGGATACGGCGGATTTGTGATGTTAGTATCTGGATTCGGATTTGTATTTTTCGAATATCCAGTTTTGATATCCGTCTAAATATTATATTATCCGCGAGTATTTATATCCAGATTTGAATCCATAAAAAGAAATCATTTTGTTTTAAGTAGTTAAAATTCTACAAACAAAGTAGAATTTAAACATTTACACAAAATATATAAATATTATTATAAAATTTAAAATATATTATTATAAAATTTAAAATAAAATAAAATATTATATAAAATAAAATATAATATAATATTACAAGACTAAGTTTATAATATATCAACTATAATTATTAATAAAATTTAATATATTTAAAATTTTGAAATCGGATCTGAATATTTGACTTAAAAATCAAAATATCTGGATTCGGATTCGACGGGTCTAACATTTTATTATATGGATCCGAACTTTCTGATACCCTATTTTTAGAGCGATCTGGACCGAATCTGGATTCCAGATAATAAGTTATATCTTTAGATCCTCCACATCCAATTAGTCACTCCGAACATTTATCATTACTACTTTCCACTGAATAAATAACCAGGTAAAAAAAACCAAGTTGGAACATACAATTACACTGAGTTAAACTAAGAACGATATAATAGTTACAGTAAATACCACTGCATACATCATAACTGCCTCTTTTCTGTCTCATCTATACTAAAACAATAGAAAATATATCTTTTACAAAACACACTTTTGAAGGTTTAGAAGAAGACGATGAGTGATTCACCAACAACAGAACAACTCCTTGATTTCAAAACTACATTGGGACAACTCACAAGTCGAAGCAGAGGAACAGGTATTCAATTTCCTTCATCACCGAAAAAAGAAACACGACACAATTCCATAACTACTCCACAGTTTAAACAAATACTCCACCAACTGCAGCGCATCATTCACAACATACCGTTACAGAAAAAGTTACACTCAACATACCCGCGCTTGCGTTGATTCTACCTAAACATTACCAATTAATTCAAAACCGTTTATTAAATAGTCCACACTTTATCCAAGAAAATTTAAGTCACGTCACAAAACATTTCTATCATATAATGCATTTAAGAAAATTAACATTTTAGTCTAACAAATTTTCCAAATTACAAGTTTAATTTTTTAGAAGTTTCACTAATAAATACAATATATAAACAAACATAAAAATAAATAGGAAAAAAAACAACAATTCATAATCACCTATAAAACAAATATATATTGTGATAAGCTTTCACAACAGACACAACATGAACAACAATCCACTACTTACCCATCGACTCTCACACCAAGTATGTACACACAGACCGAACACACAACAATCGGTAATCTATTTACAGGTACCAAGAATTTTTGACAATAGAGGTAATTACAATGAGTTGGTTCCTGAGTCATTGGATTTCATGTTATCATACCATGATATTCATCATCCCGACTCAACGTTCCTAATTGAAGAGACTTAACAATATGTGATGAGATTACTAAGAGAAAACAATAATATTATACCTCAAGATCTTGAAGTTACTTTATCCATAACAGACTACAATCTAAATGCAACCGCAAGACTTGACGTAGATCTGATCATCACGGATCTAGAAGGAACTGATAGACCCTCTACAACTGAAGAGGAAAACCATGTATGCTCCATCTGCTTTGAGAGCTACACCAATGTAACCAATATTTTAACCCTCAGCTGCGGCCATAAATTTCATTTTCTTTGCATTGATCATTGGTTTCGTACAAATATAAGTTGTCCAGTGTGTCGGACAAGTAATTTATGAACCAATACGGGCTAATAATAAAAAAACACTTTCAAGATTCAAACTCGGAATTCATTTTCTCATTACTTACAATTCCAGAAATAATAATAATACAAAATCCCGTTAATATTCAACAACCTATTCAAATAACGAAATCACGTACACAAAAATACTTGACGTGTCGACAATATTCCCGGCCCCGCGCCTGCGCGGGGGCTATGAAACTAGTAAGGATTAGAAGATAACTTTTTATTGCTTTACGACTTGTTTTAGAATTAGACCATGTGTGAAATTGTGAGTATACATGTTTCTTATGATTAGCACAAGAACGTTTGTTCCCAGTCATTTCTATGTTCTTTACTTACTACTATGACTAGATGATAACCCGCGCCATGCGCGGGGTGAATTTTTTAAAATGTGTTGTATAGAAATATTACAATTAGAATGCATTTTGTTATCAAGATTTTTTTTTTACATTTGATTTGGGGTGGACATTCGGATACCATTTGGTTCAGTTTGGTTCGGTTCGGTTCAGTTATGTTTCGATTTTTCGTGAGTTCGATCCGGTTCGGATCTACGGGTTCGGTTTGGGTTTGGACTCAGATAACTCATTTTATTTTAAAAAAAATAAAACTCGTATATACTTTAAATTTCTCAAAATATGAAAATAAAAAATTATTTATAACATATAAATGTGTATAATATAAGCTAAAATACTTAAACTTAACATAAAATATGGTTAGCTTCAATACTCGGATAAGAAATCAATAGATATTTGAAGTATTGGTATTTTGAATATCATTTAACTATTTTAATCATGTATTTTTAACTATTTGTAAATATTTTCAAGTATTTTGGACAATTTAATAACATTTTATATATTTTGTATATTCTTTTAGATATTAAATTCTAAAAATAATTAATATATTTAAGTATATAAATCTGGTTTCGATATATTCGATATCTGAAATATTTCGTTTCGGATCAGGTTCCGTTCTAAAAAATATCATGTTAATAACATTTTACAATTTTTGGTAATTTATAGACGTTTTAAAAAATTCAAAATGTAACATATATGAAAAATCTATTTTTTAAAATATGTTTAAGTGATTTTTTTGATAATATTAATTAAAATAAAATGTAGAGAATACAAAATTTTTATCAAATATTTTTGATTTATAATCATTAATTATCATATATACGTTAATCATATTAGGTAATTTCGTAGCTTTTATTTAAGGAAATAAACTTACGTAGCTTTTATTTAAGGAAAGAATTTAAGACTACTAATTAATATGATAATTAGTTTGATAAAAAGTATAATATATATTTATATGGACCAACATATTTTTCTAAGGATTTCTGAGAATCATCCTAGTGATGACACGTGGCTACAAAACATGTTGTAATGTTCCAGGATTAATATATAGGGGATATGATATATAAATATCACACTAAGATCAAACTCTTCCCATTAACAAGAAAAAAGAACAAAACGCAAAACCAGAAGATGTCTCGTGAATTCAAAGTATGGCAACTAGTTCTCGTTCTGTTATATACTCTGTCTTCATCTACTTACCACTCCAACGGAAAACTGATCCTGGAGATCTTTCGACTCCAGCGGTTTCACCAAGTTAACGAACACCACAAAGCATTCATACGGTCAAGTCTTCAACAGCAACCCCGTCTTGTTCAAGAACTCCTCTTTCAACTTCCACTTCCACTTCGGAATCGTCCCTGAGCATAACAACTCCGGCTCACACGGTATGGCTTGCGTCCTCTCTCCCACACGACACCTTCCCGGAGCTTCCTCCGACCAGTACCTCGGATTATCCAACAAGACAACCAACGGTAACACCTCGAATAACATAATAGCTATCGAGCTAGATATAAATAAAGATGAAGAGTTCGGAGATATTGATGACAACCATGTTGGGATCAACATCAACGGCTTGACGTCTGTTGTCTCTGCTCCTGCTGGTTACTATGACGATAACGATGGAAAGTTTTACAATCTCTCTTTAGTCAACGGAAAGGTTATGCGGCTTTCAATCGTTTATAGCCAACCTGATAAACAGCTCAACGTAACCTTAAGCCCTGCCGAGTTCTCCGACACGCCACTGGAACCGCTTCTGTCTTTAAAACGAGATCTCTCACCTTACATTTTGGAGGAGATGTATCTCGGCTTCACGGCATCAACCGGTTCGGTCGAAGCAATCCACTACATGTTAAACTCGGTGTCTGGTCCTGAAGTGGACTATCCATCGTTTGATATAAGTGTAGTCCCCACCCTTCCTCCATATCCGAAGAAAGTGACTGATAAAACAAGGATTGTATTAGCGGTTTGTTTAGTATTGGCCGTGATCGTTGCGTTTGTAACTTCTTTGATCGGTTTCCTCTTCTATATGAGGCATAAGAAGGTCAAAGAGGTTCTTGAAGAATGGGAGGTTCAGTATGGACCTCACAGGTTTGCATACAAGGAGCTTTACAATGCGACAAAGGGTTTTAAGGAGAAATAGATTCTTGGAAGTGGAGGTTTTGGTCAAGTCTATAAAGGAACACTCCCGGGTTCCGACGCAGAGATTGCTGTGAAACGGACTTCTCATGGTTCAAGCCAAGGAAAGAGCGAGTTCATAGCCGAGATCTCGACCATTGGTCGTCTCAGACATCCCAACTTAGTCAGGCTTTTGGGATATTGTAGACATAAAGAGGATCTTTTCTTGGTTTATGACTTTATGCCCAATGGAAGTCTTTGTGAGGTTTTGTCTTAGTGATCACGTCTAGAACTTCTTGTATAAGCAGTAAAGTAAATGACACACTCAAGTTTAACGAGTTCCCGACACTCAGGCACAGTACATCTCGTGGGAGAACTCTTGCTCCCAAACTCCACTATGATCAAAGAAGTTTAAAACGTCTCGTTACTTATAACTTGTAACAGACTCTAAGGTTAACACAACACCTCTGTGTTCAACCTTTGTGAATACAATGAACTTAGAGAACCCTAGCTAGAACAATGAAGCTCTCTCTCGCTATATCTCTTATGTATTCTTTGTGTTGCTTGCCTCTCTCTATTTCGTGTTGTTGATGACCTTTGTTTGACGCAGGATATATACTCGATGTCTTGATCATTATCCAGCTCGATTACTTCGGTCTCGTCTCTATCTCCAACACGCGGGCTTCGTGGTTAGTGTAACGATGGGCCTTAGGATATTGACTTGGGCCAAACCCAACAAATCTCCACCTGTTTGCCCAAGGTCGATACTCCTACGTCGTTTCACTTTCTTATGGTGATGACCCATCACCGATTACCCTCCGATGACCGACATGAATCCCCTCACCGAGCTTCTCTCTTTTTCTCGGCGATTCTCGATCCTGATTTAGGACTCAGCTCCACCTGAAGCTAACTCCCTCAGCTCTATCGATGTTCTGTCCCGGCTCCCCTTCTCTTTTCAATATCAGATACGTTTCGAACCGCATCAGAAATGAATCATAGACAGGACCGAGTCTGTTGTGATTCTCATGTCTTCCATCTTGATACTCCGACCCAAGTCTCCGTCGGATTCGAGTTCTAAGAACTCCACTTCTTCGGTTTGGCTTCCCAATTCCGATTCGATTTCGCGGCACTAAGGTAACTCAGCTAGACTTTTCCTTGTCATAACTCTAACTGTACTTTGGTTCAATTGATTTCAAACCTCACCTTAACACTGAAGTATATTGGTTTGATCTCAGATTGAAGTCAACACGAGCCCCACATTTTCCTCTGCTTGCTCTTTGACGTTTCCATAGTAAGTCGTACCTTCTTCTCATCGCGTTAAAGTAATTCTCCAACTTTCTGGAGATACTTCCTTGTCTGAAACCTCGTTATGGCTTCATGACTGTGTTTGTGTAGCTGCTGACCGAGTTCCTTCGTCAAACTGCTCCACCTGAAAGCGTGTGTGTTAGTGCGCCTTCCCCTTATCTCCCCAGGTAACCTCTTTTCCAAACACCTTGTGAACTCCCTCTTTTAACTCACCCTTATTCTGATTTTGTTTGTTGAATCTTTGCGAGATGAAACTGAGCTCACTGGGGTCACCTGGGTCCTTCTATCTTCCTCTACTCAACATTCAGAAGTCCACAGCAGAGCTGGAACTTCGGACCAGGTACGGTCTTAGTTAGGAAATCTGCAGGATTTAGAGTAGTGTGTATCTTCTGTAAGATAACGTCGCCTGCTTCCACTAGGTCTCGTATAAAATGGAACTTAGTATCAATCTGTTTAGTTCTCTCGTGATAGACTGGATTCTTTGCTAGGGCAATAGCACTTTGTGAGTCGCAGTGAATCGTAGCATTGTTTTGCTTGAAACCTAGTTCGTTGCATAGTCCTCGTAGCCATATGCATTCCTTAGCCGCCTCATGTATAGCCATATACTCTGCCTCTGTGGTTGAGAGGGCAACCACAGATTGAAGGCATGACTTCCATGAGACTGTGTTCCCTCCTATCTTGAACACATATCCTGTCACTGACCGTCGTCTGTCCCTGTCAGTAGCATAATCTGAGTCTGAGAACCCTTCTATAATAAACTTAGAGTCCTTCTTGAATGTTAGGTTCAAACTCTGAGCTCCTGGTAGATATTTCAATACCCACTTGACTGCTGCCCAGTGTTCTCTGCTTGGTTTGGTCATGAATCTGCTCACAAACCCTACTGCAAATCCCAAATCGGGTCTTGAGCCGACCATTGCATACATTAGACTCCCCACTGCGCTTGCGTAAGGGATGTCTTCCATGTATTGTTCTTCCTCCTTTCATTCCTTTTCTGTTAGACTTCTCAAACTGAACTGAGTTGAAGTAAGTGTTGTTACTGACTTAGCGCCTTGCATTCCGAAAGTCTTCAACACCTTATGTATGTACTTTCCCTGAGATAAGATCAATGTGCCCTTCTTCCTGTCCCTTATAATGTCCATGCCTAGGATTCTTGATGCCTTTCCTAGATCTTTCATTTCAAATTCCCCACTCAATCTATCTTTCAACTCCTGAATAACCTTCTTGTTGACTGATGCGATTAGCATATCATCAACGTATAGTAGAAGATAGATTGCTTTAGATGTCTGAGCGTCTCTGAAGTACACACACGGGTCTCTGTTGCATCTTTCAAACAACTGATCTTTCATAAACCCATCAAATCGCTGATTCCATCTTCTTGGTGACTGCTTGAGTCCATATAGAGATTTCCTTAGTAAACATACCTTATTATCATCTCCTGGTTTTATGAACCCTTCTGGCTGAGTCATTAGGATTCTTTCTTCTAAAGTTCCGTGTAGAAAAGTTGTCTTTACGTCCATCTGCTCTAGCTCAAAGTCTAAGTTCACAACCACTGATAGCATAAATCTGATCGACACATGTTTCACTACTGGGGAGAAGATTTCGTTGTAGTCTATTCCCTCGGTTTGGGAATAACCCTTTGCAACCAGTCGGCCCTTATATCTTTCATCTTCAACTCCTGGAATGTCTGGTTTCAATTTGAAGAGCCACTTGCATCCGATTAACTTAGCCTTTTCTGGTTTCTCTATCAAGTCCCATGTACGATTTTTCTTATGCGATTCCATCTCCTCTTCTGCAGCAGTCTTCCATCGTTTTCTCTGCTTGCTTTTCATGGTTTCAGCATAAGACTTTGGTTCTTCGACTTCAAGGTCCTCCACTGTGTTAAGTGCGTATGCTACAAAGTTACCGTCTTCATAGCGTGATGGAGGTCTCGTGTTCTTGCGTCTTTCTCGATCCCTTGCAAGTACATAGTCATCCAGTGAATCTTCTTTATCACTGTTTTCTGTTTCTGGCTCCACCTCGAACTCTGTTTCTTTTTCTGTGCTTTCTGAGCTTTCTGAGCTTTCTGAACTTTGTTCTTCTTCACTGCTGTCATCTGAATCAGAGTTACTTGGAGTAGGTCCTCGTATTAGGTTGTCACTAAAGCTTACCTTACGATTCTTCTTCTCCTTTAGAGCCATTGTTTCTTTCTCTTTCGTTTGTTCAGTCTTGCCTTTCTGTGCACACGTGTCTTTATATATCTCATCCTCGTTGAACACTACGTTTCTGCTGGTGCGACATCTTTTTTCATCTGAGATCCACACCCTATAGCCTTTTGTTCCGAATGGATATCCCACGAAAGTTCCTTTTATAGCTCTAGGTTCTGTTTTTCCTTCTCTTACGTGAACGAACGCTGAACTCCCGAACCTTCTTAGGTGCTTAAGGTTTGGTTTGGATCCTGACCATACCTGTTCTGGTAGCCTGAACTTTAAGGCAGTACTAGGAGACCTGTTGATTAGATACACAGCCGTTGACGCTGCCTCTGCCCAGAAACTCTGATCTAACCATGTCTCTGCTAACATACATCTCACCTTGTCCATGATGGTTCTGTTCATTCTCTTGGCGACCCCGTTCTGCTGTGGAGTGTAGGTGCATGTTCTATGCCTCTTGATCCCTTCTTTCTTGCAGTAGCCATCAAATTCTCGGTTGCATAGTTCTAATCCATTATCTGTCCTTAAGCATTTCACTTTCTTCTCTGTTTGAGTTTCCACTGCTACTTTCCATTCCTTGAAGGCTGAGAATGCTTCATCTTTAGACTTTAGGAAGTAGATCCATACCTTTCTCGAGTAGTCGTCTATGAAAGTTATGAAGTATTTGCACTCGGCCAGACTGTTTGGTGATGAAGGTGATCCCCAAAGGTCTGAGTGCACGTAGTCTAGTACCCCTTTCGTAACGTGCTTTGCTGCCTTGAAACTCTGTTTGTGTGATTTGCCCATCACACATTTTTCACAGAACTTAAATGTTCCTACTTCCTTCTCTGGGATGTAACCTTCTTTGACTAGCACATTCATACTCTTTAAACTCATATGACCCAGTCTAGAGTGCCATATCTTTGTCATGTCGACAACTTCTCGTGATATGTTAGCTTCTCCCTTTAACACCGTTCCTTGAAGATAGTATAGCCCTTGATTGTATCTTCCTGAGATGACTTTCTCATTCCCTTTATAGAACTGTACCGTTAGGTCTTTACCTTCATATCTGCACCCTGATTTCTCAAGCATGCCATAAGAAATCAAGTTTCTACTCATGTCTGGCATGTATCTCACTTCTGTGAGGATCACTGTTGAACCGTCGGGATTTTGGATTCTGATTTTTCCAATACCTTTGATGTCACAGTGTGTGTTGTTGGCCATGAGTACCTTCCCACCTTTGAATTCCTCTAGATCAAACAGGTAGCTTCGGTCCAGTGTTATGTGAAACGAGCAACCTGAGTCCATGACCCATTCTTCGTGAGTATCCTCGGTGCTTACAGTCAATACCAACGGTTGCTTAGGTCCTTCTGCTAAGTTTGCTGTGTTTTCCTGTTTGTTAGATCTCCTGTCTGGGCAGTCCTTTTTCCAGTGATCTTCCTTACCACAAACGAAGCATCCTTTGTTGGTTTTGCTGTTTCTGGGTCGAGATTTTGATCGTCCAAACTTACTTCTTGATCTCCCCTTCCACGGCTTACCACTGCCTTTTCTTGAATCTGATCTTCCTCGTTCTACATATAGCCCTTCTCCATCTGATTTTGAAAGCTTGCAGCTTTCTTTTAACTCTCTTTCTTTGGATCTTGCAGCACCTGTTACTTCGCTTAGACTTAGCGAGTCTCTTCCATATTTCAGAGTTTCTTTTAGTTGATCATACTTATTAGGCAAGGAGCTAAGTAGTAGAATAGCTTGTACTTCCTCTGTAACTTCAACTTGTAGATTATTCAGGTCTGCAACAAGTTTTAGGAAGTCATCCACGTTCTCATCAATACTCTTAGAGTCTGTCATCTTGAACGTGTAGAATCTCAGCTGTAGGTAGATTCTATTTGGTAGTGACGTCTCCGTGTAGAGCTTGTTCAGTGTTGACCACATATCTGCTGCAGTCTCACAGTTCTGGATCTTGCGTAAGACTTGGTTTCCAACGTTTAGGACTATAAGATCCTTAGCTTTCTCAGATTTCTCAAACTTTTCTGGATCAATGGTGGCAGCACTGCCTTCGGGTTCCTCTTTACCCTTCTGATGATCCTTTTCAGCTGACGCAGGTTCGTCCTTTGGAGTAGGTTTCTCCTTGAGAAGCTTGTTATCAGTTAGTACCTCCTTTAGTCCTAGCACACCAAAGTGTGCAAGCATCCTGACTTTCCATAGTGAAAAGTCACCGGTTCCCTCGAACCTGTCAATCTCGATCCTTGATTTTCCCATAGCTTCCTACCTCTCCTTGTGATCACCTTTCGCTCTCCCGGAGCTCTGATCCCACTTTGTGAGGTTTTGTCTTAGTGATCACGTCTAGAACTTCTTGTATAAGCAGTAAAGTAAATGACACACTCAAGTTTAACGAGTTCCCGACACTCAGGCACATTACATCTCGTGGGAGAACTCTTGCTCCCAAACTCCACTATGATCAAAGAAGTTTACAACGTCTCGTTACTTATAACTTGTAACAGACTCTAAGGTTAACACAACACCTCTGTGTTCAACCTTTGTGAATACAATGAACTTAGAGAACCCTAGCTAGAACAATGAAGCTCTCTCTTGCTATATCTCTTATGTATTCTTTGTGTTGCTTGCCTCTCTCTATTTCGTGTTGTTGATGACCTTTGTTTGACGCAGGATATATACTCGATGTCTTGATCATTATCCAGCTCGATTACTTCGGTCTCGTCTCTATCTCCAACACGCGGGCTTCGTGGTTAGTGTAACGATGGGCCTTAGGATATTGACTTGGGCCAAACCCAACAGTCTCGACAAGTATATATACCGTAACAACAAGAATGAGAATCAAGAACGTCTTTCTTGGGATCAACGTTTCAAGATCATCAGAGATGTTGCATCAGCTCTACTGGCATCAGCTCTACTGCATCTGCATCAAGAATGGGTACAGGTCATCATTCATCGAGATGTCAAACCGGCTAATGTTTTGATCGACCAGGAAATGAATGCGAGGCTCGGGGATTTCGGATTGGCGAAGCTGTATGATCAGGGAATCGATCCTCAGACATCTAAAGTGGCGGGAACGTTCGGGTATATCGCACCTGAGTTTCTAAGAACGGGAAGAGCAACTACCAGCACTGATGTTTACGCATTTGGGTTGGTTATGCTTGAAGTAGTTTGCGGTAGGAGGCTGATTGAGAGACGCGAGGCGAAGAGCGAAGAAGTTCTTGTGGATTGGATCTTAGAGCTTTGGGAAGAAGGGAAAATTTTTGATGCAGCTGAGGAAAGTATCCGTGCAGAACCAAACAGGGGAGAAATTGAGCTTGTTTTGAAGCTAGGTGTGTTGTGTTCGTATCAGGTAGAATCGGTTAGACCGGATATGAGTGCGGTTATGGGGATCTTGAATGGCGTTTTGCAGCTTCCAGATAATCTTCTTGATGTGGTAAGGGCTGAGAGGTTGAGAGGACAGCCTGAAATATCAATGGAAATGCTACTTGATATGAATTCAACGGGTACGTTGCCGTTCACAAATTCTTTCATCTCCCATGGACGATGAAACCTGAAAAAAAATTAGTTTTTTCTTTGAAGATAAAAAAAAAAATTTAGTTTTGATGAACATTTATATTCAATCTATCAAGAGATTATGTTCTTTTACTTGTATAAAATTGTATCTGAACCAACCTTAATTTGATTTTCAGCAACAAATTTTGATCAATTTCAGCAACATAATTAAATTGAGCAATGATTTTTTGTTTATTTTCTTAATTATGTTAAAGTCAATCATTATTTTCTTAACTTCAAGTAGTTCAGTTCATCCTCTCTTTTTTTTTATCAATTTTCTATGCATCCTCTTATATTTGCACATATATTTTGTATATATAATATATGTCGTTTCAGAAAAAGTAGGAAAATGTATATCAAATCAAAGTTGCATTAATACACATATGTAATATTTTTAAAATTTATGCACATTTATGAATATATAAAATAACTAAATCATAATAATTGGTTGATTTGATATTTCATATTTTGATTAGTTTGGTAATTCATACTTTGGTGTATTATTTTTTAAAAATAAATCAAAATATTTATTTAAAATTAGGCTAAAATAAGAATAATCTTGTTAGTTAAATTTTGTTTAGATTGAATAATATATTTTGTAAGATTGTATATAATTTGATATATATTGGTTTTGATAAAATTAAAAAAATGAAGTGTTGAGAGATACTATAACACAACCAGCTTTCAAAAAAAAAAAAAAAATTAACATTTATTTCTTGAATTGCTGTAAATGCCCTTATTCTCTTCTCCATCATTAACTCTCTGGTCCTATATTCTCTTTCCCTTGAACTTTCTCTCATTTGACATTCTCTTTCTTTTCTTGTTAGTCAGAGTCTGACGTTTTGCTGCTGCTATGGGATTAGGAGAGGCTTAGGGTCTCTGATCCGTTCATCTTCTATCTTGAACTGGTGTCTGGAGCTCCGGATCCTTTCGATCGACGGTAGGTTTTTGTTCTTCTCTCTGATTTTATGTGTTTCAAGTGGAGATGGTGTTGCTGTTCTGTTTCTCTATCTGTTTGGTTTGTTCGATGGTTCGTCATGCTGGTTACTGCAGCGTTTTTTCTCGGTTTGTTCGCTGGTTCGTCGTATCTCTTGTTGGGTTTGACGGTGGTGAAGTTTCTTCACAAGGGTTTCTTGTTTATCCTCCGTGCAGTATGCTTCCCAAGTCGGTGTTCTAGAGTAAGTTTTGAGTATTAAGATTGATGGTTTTGTTATCAGAGATTGATGGTAGTGTTATTGGAGATTGATATTTCTGCGAGTAGCTGTTTTTAGTGTCGTTGATCTGAATGGGTAGGAGTTCATCACCTGGTGTCGAATCATGTTGCGTGCTACTGTGGATAAAAGCAGAGTTTGCAGTTTTCAGGATTTTAACTCATGAACTTTCAATCATCCCTTGAGTTCAAATTAAGCGTCTTACTGCCTCTCTTCGTCTGGTACTCTCGCTCTTCAGAACCTCCAGAGTCTTATGGACTTAAAAAATTGGAGAACGGAATATGTTAAGTGTGAGAACAATCTGACTGCGTCATCTGTTTGCCTTGAATATTATTAAGGACTTTCTTAGCAGTCGTGTGGTTATTCAGGAAATCCTTTTGGCTACACCACTTGCTTGTTCAAGAAGCAGCAACGAGCTAACCTCTTCTCAGCTCGAAAGGGTATGTGGTACCATTGCCTTACTCTTTGCCATAGTCTGCAATAAAGTGACATATTATCTTTTTCATCCTTTTTGGATAAGACGTCTTGGAATGCTGCATATTGGTGGTGTCTTGTTTTTTTTTCCTATGTTGTTTTTTCTGGCCTGGTGGCAGCAGTCTTAACCGACCTTTTGATCTGGTTTGTTTGCTCTCATCATAGGTTATAAACTCTGAAACTTTCTTGGATTGAATGAAAACAGCGTTAAAAAAAAAGACATTCTCTTTTCTTTCATTCATCACTTTTTTTTTTTTACATTTTCTTTTTCTTCCTCTATTTTTTTTCTCATAATAATGTGTATCTGTAAAACATTGCATTTTCCTTCTTCTTCATAATACAATTTTAGTGTATGATGAAAAGCGTAAATCCTGGTAATGAATTTATGAAAACAAAAACCTGACAACTACTATTTTCTGGGTTTATAAGGAATCACACTAGAACTTATGAATAAATTTGACCATCAAACACTTAACAAAATTTATTAACGAGTTAACAAATTTTTAATATGTTACAAATTTTGTTAATATGTTACAAATTTTGTTAGCGAATTAAAAAATTCTTAACATGCTACAAAATTTGTTATCGAGATATATTTAGTTATAAAGGGTTAAACAAATTAGTAACTTAACAATATACTATATAATTTAATATTATTTTCAATCCAACACATTATCTAACAGCTAAACATAAAGTTAACTAACTAATATTAAATTTAACGAGCAAATCAAGATAATTAGCTGCAGTATTCAACCAAGATAACAAAAATATTTAGCAAAAACTTATCATATGATTCATGTGCGCAAAAAAAAATCCATCTTTTTAAATTTGGGGTACTAGTTGACTCTCTCTTCAGTGGCTTCTTTCCTTGATGTGAAAAATTCTCACAGACATTTATATTTCTTCGTCTTGGAGAGCAAAGAGAAAGAAAATATGAGTAAACTGAATAGCTAGAGAAGAGAATTTGTATTATTAAAAAATACCAAACTACAAATATGAACAATAAACAAACATTTTATATAATTATTAAAAAGTAAAGTTTCAACAGATCTGACAAGAAGGCAGATGGAACATGGACATAATATCACACAAATCTAAAAAGCATATAGAAGAAAATTAATTTGAATATGCAGTACCTTCTATTGTGCAATGGAAGAGTAGAAACTTCAAACTAAAATTCTCAAACTTTTAAAACATTTAACTGTTCTCTGTTAGAACAAGAAATCTTAAGTTTGGTTCACAAAGAGAAAAAAAAATTATAGGTTCTTAAACTTTCAAAACACAGTGTTATTCGTAACAAGAAGAAGAAGAAATAAAAGTGAAGCATCGATTTACAAAATTTTCTTTAACCCCTGTATACAAACAATTTGACTGGCTCACACTGACACACCTGACTTCCTATGTGAGGGTTGAGTCCATTCTGATAGGAATATAACTGGAATGAAATCAGTGAGGAGAGAATGGATGGTAAACTATTAATTACGGTAAGGAATAAGGGTATAGAGACCAATTATTTCTTTACAAATATGATAATTGGTATATAAATAAAAATATTTTATAGAGAATATCAAACTACTATAACTAGCAGTAACTAGCACGACTAGTAAATAATATTTTCTATATGAAATAGACATACAAATATCATAAAAGGTCTATGGTGGCAAAACTATATCTAGTTTATTTTTTATTTTTATTAAATTATTACATAACATTAATGTTTGTTTACTACATTAGCTATGCTATTACGAAAAGCAAACATCAAACATATTTTTTACAAAAGTTATGACATGAAAGTATCGGAACAATCCCTAAAGCTAAAGACATAAATAATTGGTATACCTTTTCATCATCTATCATACTGATATTACTTGTAGAACTGGTATAATTCTGGCATTTCAAAAATTGACAAAACAATTTAGTATTCCATATGAAAATAATCAAATATTCAAATTGGTATGTGATTCTACTAATTTTTAAAAAGTTTTGCGAACTTTTTTTTAAAAAAAATTATTACACAATTCCTCAAGTTTAAATGACCTATTTTCTAGTTTTAAAGTTTGTGTACTCGTTTAACCATATTTAGTGAGGATATCTTCCAGTTGTTAGTAACTTAGTTTTCTCCTCAGGTCCTTGGAGAAATTCACGAGTTCACCTGCTCTTATGTAGACATCACTACAAGAAACCTGGCTGATGAACCGTCACTTAATGTTGTTGTGAACGACCTTATTGCCTTGAAAGGTTCCAAAGATGTGTAACACCCCGAGTTATGATATATAGAAAGGTTTAAGAAAATTGATTTGGCTACATATATCACCAAAGTGTGTTTACCATTTTTGGCACATATCCATTTAGAACTCCAGAGTTAAGCGTGCTTGAACTCGAGTAGTGGAAGGATGTATGACCTACCGAGAAGTGATTTGCGATATCGTGCGAGAAAAGTCAAAGCACAGGAAAATATCATTTTGTGATTGTAGGGTCAGTAAATAATGATTTCAAGCGTTAGGAAATTTATAAACCGACCGTTCGAATGGGATGTGGCCCACAGGCTGAGGGAGCAGGCGTGGGTGGCTAATTAGCTGTGGTCGGTCTGGACGTTACAAGTGGTATCAGAACTGGTTAGCCATCTCGGTTCTGACCTGTCGTGGGCGCAATGAGGACGTTGCGTTCTTTGAGAGATGGTGAATTGTAACATCCCGAGTTGTGATATATAGAAAGGCTTAAGAGAATTGATTTGGCTGTCTATGTTACCAAAGCGACACACATATGTTTAGAACTCCAGAATTAAGTGTGCTTGAACTAGAGTAGTGGAAGAATGTGTGATCTATTAGGAAGTGATTCGCGATAGCGGGCGAGTGAGGCCAAAGCACAGAGAAAGGTCATGTGGTGATTGCATGGTCAGTAAAAAATAATTTAGACTCTTGGAAAATTTACACACCGACCGTTAGAATAGGATGGGGTCCATGGGCCGAGAGAGCGGGCGTAAGTGGACCACTAGCTATGGACGGTGATGTTACGTACTTTTATGTGACAATCCTTCCCGTGGACCGACCCGTTCCGTAGACCCTTGGCTCATAGTCCTGCATAGCATCTACCCTAATCTCTCACTCTGCTCAATTGGTGATAGCTTGTCATGTGAGAAAGTTGTTAAAGGGTTAGGTTTTGGGTTCGAAGAACTCCAAACCACCAATAACCTACATGGGAGAGTCACTAAGAATTTACATGTGAAAAATTAGGATCGGTGTTTTATAAAACTATGAGTTTAGAGTCTATCGAACAGATGAATCCACGGGACAGGTTATCACAAGATGATCCTGATGGCTTGGGGACTCTTGATCGGCTCAAAGAAAAAAACTCTCAAAATTTTCGGTCTTTTCAAACAATTTTTATAATCCAGGGTATTCGTACCTAGGTCTAACTAAAACAATCTTCAATCCAATCTTAGTTTCTCCTCTATATTTCTTTCTAAAATGGAATAAAAAACCTCTAAAATAGAGTAAAAAGGTGACAACTCTCTATTTTCTTTATATAATAGAGTAATTTTGTTATAGAGATATACTATTAGAGAAAAAGTTAATTCATAGTAGAAATTCTTTATTCGTTATTCTAGAAAAAAATATAATTGTATGAAGATGGTCTAATGAGCCGGCCCACCGACAACAAGCAAACCCATTACTCTAGTGAAAACTAGATTTCCACACCGCTGGACTACACATGTGAAAATCTAGTGGTAAGTTTCCAACCTGGAGAATTTACCATCACTCAGAATCCGCCGTACCATCTTAATCACACCCGAGTAGTTAAAGAAATAAAATGATCAAATTAACCAAACTTTAGTTCCATGATATTATTAAAACCTTCTACGATACACACGCAAACGAGAAACAAACTTATTAAAACACTTTTCTCAACAAAAAAAACAACTTATTAAAATGCAAGCAGACCGCTTTCTAAAGACCAAGACCAACACTCTCAAACTTAGACGTGGTATATCTTCGAGGGTACGATTGTTTAGGCAGTTTCAATTGCAAGCTTAGAAGAGCCATTAGTGCAAAAAGTAGAACATACTTTGGCACAATCTTCAACGGCTCCATCTCCAATTTCACTTGCACCTGTCGACAAAACATTAAGACGATGAGTTATTCTCTTATTATTCCAAGCAAATGTTTTGATAACGCGCTTGGGAAGTTTGGTTTACCCGAATTTTGGAGAGTGGTCAAAGGACCGCACACAGAGGACGTACATCCCAACTTGCAGTATTCATTGACAACATCAGCTTGAGCCAAAAGTCAAACACATGCAATTTGCATCAAAAATGTCCATCTATATCATAATAAGTAACTACAGATTTTTTAGTTTACCTGAGTTTTCCAGACGATCCGCGGGAAATTCTGGTGGGCATGTATTATAAGGAAGTATTATGCAATCAACGATTCGTATACAGAAGCTCACGGGGATACCTTGAGCAGTGCAAGAATTAAACGTATTTCTAGCTCTAGTGTTACGGCAACAGATCTTTTCTGCTTCTACTTGAATTTGCGCCATGACAAGACCTATTATGAGAACACTTAATATCACAGTTTTGCCTTCCATCTTTTGATTGATATTACTTGTTTGATCACTAAATGTAGAGAAAACACTAAGCTTGTATTTATGAAATGGTGATGAAACCACTTTCGTTTAAATATTAGTTGCACAACAATTTGCCACCACAAACTTCAATTATTTAGTTGATAAAAAAAACTTCAATTATTTAATGCTCACGTGGTATTTATTTAGTGCCATGAGTCAGTATCAGCGATCTGTCTCAAATAAATGGGTTTGTATACACTAGTAGTATCATAAAGTACTTCACCTATATATGCCAGGAACTTATTTCAAATCAATGGCGTCCAGAGAAACATTCATCTTTTATTCTCGATATTTTCCTAAACTCTTCACTTCAATGCTGACCTTTTTTCAAAAATTTTGATACTTAGGTTCACCCTAGAGTCAACATTTAGGTTCACCCAACCAATAGGAATCAAGTATTTCATAATTAATTTTTTAAAAAACGAAAGAATTTTTTTTTTTGTCATCAAATACACAGACTCATATAGACTCTGCACACCAAACCGGTAGCTCTGCATCCATGTGAACGACGAAAGACGATTGTTGTCTGGCACTGCGTGCTAAACGATCCGCCCTTGAATTCTCCGTTCGTGGTATATGAATGAGCTGTGAGCTATGGAAACTGCCTTGTAAACTTTTAATATCCTCCAGATAACTTGCGAACGCTGGCCACTCCTCTGGTTCCGAAACCATCTTCACCAACTGAGAACAATCCGTCGCAAACGTAACCTGAAATTGCCGTAAGTTCATCATACACTCCATTGCCCAAATTAGGGCCTCCACCTCCGAGTGAAGGGGTGATATACTGGCTCGAACATTTCGCGTCCCCATTAAACCCTGAAAACCTTCCAAAGTACTATACCAGTCTTGTCCCGAAAAACGAAAGAAAATATTGTCAAGTTATATTATGTTTTTAAAATAAATAAAATAAAAACAAATAAAAATAATAGTCGTTACAAAAAATGATTTTTTGAAAACTATTTTTAATATCTTCAAAAAACACTAAACCCTAAACCCTAAATCCTAAATCCTAAACCCTTGGGTATACCCTACACCCTTGGATAATTTTAAACTCTAAACCCTAAACCCTAAACCCTAAATTCTAAACCCTAAACCCTTGGATAAATCATAAACACTTGGATAATCCTAAATTCTAAATAAAAAAAACTAAACACTAAAACATTAAATCTTAAAAATACTATTATGGTTTAATGTTTTTAATTTAGGGTTTAGTATTTATCCAAAGGTTTAGGATTTAGAGTTTAGGGTTTAGTGTTTTGTTTACGAAATTAAAATCTTTTTAAAAATCTTTTTTTGCATATATTATTATTTTTATTTTTTTTAATATTTTTATTTTAAAAATATAATATAACTCGACAATATTTTGTTTACTTTTTTAAAAGATATCGAGAAATTCTTGGGTTCACCCCTAGAGTGAACCTTTAGGTTCACCCAACCAATAGAATTTCGTTATTTCATATTCAGTATCTTTTAAAAAGGAAACAAAATATTGTCAAATTATATTAATATTTTTAAACTAAAAAATAAAAATTAATATTAATTGCAAACAAAAATACGTTTTAGAAAAATATATTTTTAATACCGTCAACCAAACACTAAACCCTAAACCCTAAATCCTAAACCCTAAACCCTTGGGTAAACCCTAAACCCTTGGGTAAATCCTAAGCCCTTGGTAAATCCAAAATGGTTGGATAAATTCTAAATCCTATGGTTTGGGATTTATCCAAGGGTTTATGATTTACCCAAGGATTTATGATTTATCCAAGGGTTTAAGGTTTAGTATTTAGGATTTAGGGTTTAGTGTTTTGCTGATTGTGTTAAAAATATTTTTTTAAAAAAAATCCAAAGATTTAACCAAGGGTTTACCATGGATTTAAAGTTTATGATTTAGGATTTAGAGTTTAAGGTTTAGTGTTTTGCTGACGGTATTTTAAATATAAAATCTTTTTTTGCGATTACTATTATTTTATATTTATTTTTTATTTTAAAAACATAATAAAACTTGACAATATTTTGTTTCCTTTTTTAAAAGATATTGAATATGAAATAACGAAATCCTATTGGTTGTGTGAACCTAAAAGTTCACTCTAGGGGTGAACCCAAGTATTTCTCAAAGATATCAATTGTGAAATGAATGATTTCTATTGATTGGTGAACCTTAAGGTTCACTCTAGGGGTGAACCCAAAAATAAGTCTTTGAATATTAGTTGCACAACAATTTGCCACCACAAACTTCAATTATTTAGTTGATAAAAAAACTTCAATTATTTAATGCTCACGTGGTATTTATTTAGTGCCATGAGTCAGTATCAGCGATCTGTCTCAAATAAATGGGTTTGTATACACTAGTAGTATTATAAAGTACTTCACCTATATATATGCCAGGAACTTATTTCAAATCAATGGCGTCCAGAGAAACATTCATCTTTTATTCTCGATATTTTTCTAAACTCTTCACTTCAATGCTGACCTTTTTTTTTAAATTTTGATACTTCATATATTGTCTTAACAACAAATTATACAATTTCCCATCACAAATTCAATTAGTTACTGATGCCGAGTAATGACCCAGCAATCTTTCAAATTGATAGCGCTTGTCGTTTGCTTACTAGATATACTCTAGACATTATTTGAGAAATAACCTTATGAAGTTTGCTTATGTTTCATCATCGTATTAATTTCATTATAAAAGAATGAAATATATTAGTAAAAATGATAACATAGTCCGAAGCTAATTGTACCTAAACATTTGTATTTAATGTTGATTTATATTTTTGATAAACCTTTTTAAATGGTAAAAACTCATAAATCATAACTAAATTAAATCTACTAAAATATAACATTAAAATACAAAAAATAATATAAAATAATTTTAAATAAAATATTATTTAATCATATATTTAAAAATCATAAAGTTCTTATCACTAAAATTTTCTTCAAAATTGTATGCATGCTTTTTAATTATAAAGTTGTAGTTCTACTATCAGGCCATCTCCAACCAGTACACTATTTTAGTGTTAAAACTACACCATTTTAATGTAGTTTTAGCATCAAATTTCTTTTCATCTCCAACCACAACACCAGATATCACACTAAAAAGAATATTTTCTATTATTATATTACTAAAAGAAGATTATCTTAACTATTTAATATTTTAATACACATTATTTTTATAATATATACAAGTTTTTCAAATTTATGTAATTTTTTAATTCTGGAAATCTATTTTTTATATGCATTTTTTATGTTTGGTTGGTGTTTATTTGATAATTTTATGTATTTCAAATAACTTTTATGTATTTTAATCCTATTTTAAATGTTTTATTAATAAATAATTTATATTAAATAAAATTTATAAATCACATTAAGATTTATTAAAAATAAATTTAATATTATAATTACATATCAGTGAATTTTATTTGCTATTTTATAAAGATAAATATAGTGAATTATGTTATTTAAACAATAAAAGCAAATTAAAAAAAATTATCCCGTTGCTACAGTACCACACTATATTTAGTGTGATACTGTATCAAAACTCATCAAAACACTATAATGGCGTTGCTTATACCGTCTCATTGGAGATGAAAAAGTCAAAATTTGACATTATAATGCAGTTATACCGTTCTCGTTGGAGTTGCCCTCATCGGTTCCCTTTTATATTTAATTTTTCTTGAAATACTATTTTGTTTCACTTATTGATAATTTAAAAATTACTTCTAACAAAATTTATTCTTAATTTTATATAACTTTATTTAATATATTTTAACCAAAATAAGTGAATAAAAAATCTACCACAAAATTATAATTGTGAGTATATAGATATCCATTCTTAAACATACATTTTCAAAAAAAATTAGTTGTTTATCTCAATCTTTAAATTTAATCAAAACTAAAAGTTAAAATTAAAATATTGATAAGAAAATAAGAAATCCTAGATATTTACATAATTTTATTTTTAAATATAATTTAATTTAAAATTTTTATTTTCAAATCGCAGGAAGAAAACATAGTTTTATTTTTTTTTTAAATAAAGAAAATGTGATGACGAAATGGAGTATTGCTACTATGAGAACAAAAATTCAACAAATGGATTTGGATTAAACTATTAAGAGAAAAAGACAAAGATAGCACCAAACCAAGTTTTTGTCATAAAAAATAGCATTAATTTAAACTTGAAGATATCCTCACTAAATATATTTAGTGAGGATATCTTCCACCCCTTAAATCTAAACCCTAAATCTAACAAGGAGATTACTCAAACATGATCAAGGAAAGAACAATCAAAGTTTAAATAAATTGCATTAAGATAAATATAGAAATATTGGAATTCCAATTTAATCTCTCAAAGAGTTCTGATCTTTCTCTTCAAAATAATTAGGAGTAAGTAAATGGTACCCTAAACAATGGCTTAAGGAAACATAATATAGGGCCAACATCATAAAACTTGTGTCAGTATCTGGTACAACATGGGTGTCGGCAGACATCGAGGGAGGTGTTGATTGACACCAGAACAAATTCTCGACTTTGTTTTCTCATGCATCACTTCTCTCAAAGCTCCAGATAACTTCAAAGACTCCAAAATGCTCCAAAATTTATCTGGACCTACAAAGACTCCAAAAAAGACTCAAAATATAACATAAAGAGTATAAATAAACTTCTACCATGGTTAAAACCTATAAAACCATGATATATCAACTCCCACATACTTATTATTTACTTGCCATCAATCAAAAAAGCGAACATAACTGTGGAAGAGGTTTGAAAACGCATGAAGTCACATATCTTTTAGGACCATCAATTTCACCATTACCAGTTGCAAGCTACATCAAATTGTACCAACCTTAGTACTCCATATAATAAACCTCAACTTAGCAACCAAATCATTTGTTTGCCCTCAATCAAAACAGAAAACAAAACTGTAGAAGAGGTTTGAAAACGCAGGAATTTACATATCCTTAGAACCATCACTTTCACCATTACATTTTGTAAGCTACATCAAATTGTACCAACCTTGCGGAAGAAAGACTTAAAGGGATCTTCAATATGGTGCAAATAAATCTGGTTAAATGTGGATCTATGTTTCATAAGACGGCTCAGGTGATTCAGTTAGGCATAGATCCTCATAAGACAAGCAGTATTATCGGTTGTCGAATCGTCTATATGTAATCTTTCTCATAATTGTAATATCATAATAAATCAGTGTTAAAAATAATACAATTACTATTAAATTTCATTAATAATTTAATAGTATCGCAATAAAAATATCTTTGACGAAGTGTTCTCAAAATAGGTCTTACAAATAAAAGAAAAAAAAAATAAAAAGTTATTATTTAAATAGTTATCTTAAATTTTAAGAATCTCATCCAAAATCTGAGGTTCTCAACATGCTGTTAGTTGTTAATATTTTTTTTTTGACAACTCTGTAAGTTGTTAATATATCCGTCCTTACTAACTTTTATCTAAAATGTTGTAACTGTTAAATTCTCCTAGATTAGTAATTCAAAATAATAGTTGCAACAAAAGAAGTCAATAGATATTGACTAAAAAGTAAAAATTATAAACCTTATTCATGATATTTGGTCATTAATAGCAAAAAATTCTACGTGGAAACCCCAAAATTCATGCATTTTGAAGAAACATTGAGACTTTACTAAAATCTCCACGCCAAAATATGGGAAAATGCAAAGAACCCAGAGTGGTAGGATCTGTAATTACAGAACATACACCACAAAAATCCCATGAAAAGACTTTCCCAGCTCATGACTATATATCTTATGAAACAGAGAACAAACTAACCTATCGTATAGGAAACACACAACCTGTGTATCCACACATTCTTTCTATTTTTAACTAACTAAAAGATAACACATAACAAAATAGTGGAATTAAGTTGTATAAATGAATTGAGAGAAACCATCTTTTATCATTGCAAGGTACAAATCTAACAACGTTGGTTTTGTAATTGTGCCTGACAGTATCTTTTGTTTGTCACCTTTTTCTCTCCCTCTCTTTATTTCAGTTCATGTTTGGTAGGCTCGTTGTTTGTACCCAAGAGAAGAAATAAAATGGGGGAAAATCAATTGTCCACAAATGAGGCTGCGTCTGCAAGGCAGAAGAAAGTGGATGATTGGTTGCCAATAACTTCTTCTAGAAACGCTAAATGGTGGTATTCCGCATTTCACAATGTCACTGCCATGGTTGGTGCTGGTGTACTCAGCTTGCCCTATGCCATGTCGAACTTAGGATGGTATTGTACCAACTATCTCAAATTCATATTTAGTTATATATCTTATTAATTTCATACACACTTGCAATATAGATGTTTACTTTTAATTTGATGATGATTCCAAGCTGATTAGTAAGGACATAAATATTAATATGTATCTATAGCAATCGAACAATTCATGATTTAAAGAAAAAATCATAAAATATTTTTAAATAAGTGTAGTTAGAACCTTAAAAAAAATTAACATATATTTTACAACAAATGTGATGATCTACAAAGAGTTTGAGACTGACCACTAATATTTTACTTACTGATTTGTCTATAAATTTGATGGCAGGGGACCTGGAGTGACAGTCATGATTATGTCATGGTTGATAACGTTTTACACCATATGGCAAATGGTGGAGATGCACGAGATGGTTCCAGGGAAGAGGTTCGACAGGTACCACGAGCTGGGACAGCACGCATTTGGAGAGAAGCTTGGACTATGGATTGTGGTGCCACAACAGCTAATTGTTGAAGTAGGTGTGAACATTGTGTACATGGTGACGGGAGGAAAGTCATTGAAAAAAATCCATGACCTTCTTTGCACCGATTGCAAAGAGATAAGAACTAGCTTTTGGATTATGATCTTTGCTTCCGTACATTTCGTTCTTTCTCACCTTCCTAATTTTAATTCCATATCTGGTGTCTCCCTCGCGGCAGCCGTTATGTCCTTAAGGTAATTCCAAGTTCATACAAGATAATGATAAACATGATTAAAATGGCTCTATATTGTTTATAAGTTCTTAACCATTTATTAGCAAAAAAAAGATTTCAGCTTAGGCTTCCATATTACGTGTAGATTTCGACTCAAAATAAATTGATAACTAGTGAACTTTCATAGGTTGCATAGTATGTAACTTATAGTTAATGTGAGATTTCTTAATATGGATTTATATGTAATATATGCAGCTACTCAACAATTGCTTGGGGAGCCTCGGTGAAGAAAGGGGTACAACCAGATGTAGACTACACGTTTAAAGCCACAACGAGTTCAGGAAAAGTGTTCAACTTCATGAACGCACTAGGAGATGTCGCATTTGCATATGCTGGCCATAATGTGGTGCTAGAGATTCAAGCTACTATTCCTTCAACTCCCGAGAAACCATCTAAGATCCCAATGTGGAGAGGAGTGGTTGTTGCCTACATCGTGGTTGCCATCTGCTATTTTCCTGTTGCATTTGGTTGCTACTATATTTTTGGAAACAATGTGGACGACAATATTCTTATGTCACTAGAGAAACCAACTTGGCTTATCGTCATGGCTAACTCATTTGTGGTTATTCATGTTATTGGAAGCTATCAGATATTCGCAATGCCAGTTTTTGATATGCTTGAAACCTTTTTGGTAAAGCAAATGATGTTTGATCCTTCCTTCAAACTCCGTTTCATCACTCGAACTTCATATGTTGGTAAGTTTCCTTTTATTTCAGATTGAATCACTACTCTTACGTAACAAAATATGAATTTATTAACATTTGACTACTTGATGGAACAGCTTTAACTATGTTCATTGGCATATGCATTCCATTTTTTGGTGGATTACTCGGCTTTTTTGGAGGATTTGCCTTTGCCCCAACAACTTACTACGTATGTAACGCAATAGCAAAACTAAGACTATTTTTATATTTTAAGGAAACAATAATAAATTATTTTGATAAATTTCTTTTTTCCTGTGATTAGCTGCCATGTATAATGTGGTTGGTTCTCAAGAAACCAAAGAAGTATGGATTGTCCTGGTCTCTTAACTGGGTATATTTTCTTTTACTCATCATATTCCACCATCCATGTCATTTTATTTAATTTTTTAAAATTTGACAATAAATTGTTGTTTGGTTGTGTGCAGTTCTGCATAGTGGTTGGTGTAATATTGACGATCGTAGCTCCCATTGGTGGCCTCAGAAACATTATTATGTCTGCTAGTGACTACAAATTCTTCTCTTGAACAAACTATATGCAGTCATGCATTTATTCTGGAATACCTTCTATGTTAGGACTTCCAAATGTAATGCTGATATTTAAAGAAAAACATGATTTGATGCTGCTTCTAAACTTTATCCTCTTTTATTGATGTATATGTATCTTCTATATTTAAATTATATAAATAATATCTGAAACAAAAGTATAGGAAACCATCCATTATCATGTTTATTTGGGATAAATATCGCCTCTTCATGTACAGTATATAGCACTTTTGTAGAAACGACATCTAGTTGCACCATATATTTGATGGTTTAGGTAAGCGTTTCTTTCAAACTTTTAGCACGCAGGTTAATTTATTGATTTATACATTTGATCCTCAAACGAATTCACAATACAAACTATATTTAAAAAAAAAAGTAAGATAAGAAAAACTACTCAAAAGGAGATCTATTATCTATTAATTCTGACCTAGAGAATTAGAACTATCTCATACTCCCTCTGTTTTTTAAAGATATATGTTTTGGAGTTTTCACACATATTAAGAAAACACATTAATCATGCATTGTTTTTAGAAATTACCAAATTTCAATGCATTTTAACCAATAGTCTTTCAATAAATTCAATTAATTTTATTGAAATTTGCAATTTTTATATAGAAAACATAAAAAATACATCTCTTTGAAACAAATATTTTTTTCCAGAACATGCATCTTTTAAAAACAGAGGGAGTAATTTGTTATGTTAGCAAGATGTCTTGGGATGTTATTAAAAAGTTTCATTTATTATTTCAACAACATATGTAATATGAAATTTGAATCATAATAATGACATAATGCCCAATATACATTGAATTCCTAATACAGAAATGCAGTGAATATATAAGATAAAATAGTTGAGAGCAACTCCAATTTATTACTTCATTTTTTAATTTAAAATAGTGTAACTCTAAAATGAAGTTGAATTTCACTACAATGTATTATTCTATTTTTTACTCCAAAAATAAATATTTACAAATGATTCTCTTTTTATTTAGTTAATAATTGTTAGTAGTACCTTCAACTTTATAAAACTTTAATAATTAACCCAACTATTTTATGTTTACAAACTTCCATAAAAATATATTTTACTTAAATTAAAAATTTATTATCAAAAATACAATTACAACTTTTGTTCTAGCTTCAATTAGTGCAATTTTTTATCATATGCAATTTTCCTAACACAAAAATAAAACATGCATTAAAATAACATAAAGAAGAAAAAAAAGTTTTGTTTTAAAATTTGAATTATGTACTCGATCCAAATATTTTTACATATATCAAACTCAACAAGTACAAATGTTATTAATCGAAACTTTGACCCACAAGATAGACAAAATCGTCTATTCTGTTTTACTTCACCGATCTTGGTGGATCCGAAAACCATTTACCGAATTATTTAATTACATCTTTTTTTCCCCGCCAAAATCTGTAATCGTGTTTTTCGCCAAAACTGCAAACTCATGTTTTTCCGCCAAAACTGTAAATTTTTTTTTTCCGCCAAAGCTGCAAACTCATGTTTTTCTGCCAAAACCGTAAAACTTAGTCTTTCCTCCAAAACCACAAAATCAAGTTTTTCCACTAAAATTGTAAAATTGTATTTTTCCGTCAAATCATAAAAATCTTATTTTCCTTCAAACGGTTCAATATAATTTTCTTACTAAAATCACGTAATGTTTTTCCGCAAAATAACAAAATTGTATTTTCCACCAAAACCATGTATGTGTTTGTGTTTATTTTAAGTTTATAAGATATTTCTTTCTTTCAGACCCAAAAATTATATTTTTTTTTACTTAATAACTATTTAAACTATATTTAAACTATATTTTTTTGTTCATGGGTTAACCACTAAAACCATTAACTTATTAATGTAAATGAATGGATTGACCTAATCCATTTGTAAAATGGATTGGTTTATCCATGATCCATAAAGCTTAATTTCACTTTGATATGGTTTGGTTTACCCGTTTAGACACCCCTACTCCTAGTGTTAAAAAGGTATACTTATGGTTTAAATTTTAGGGTTGAGGTTTGGAGGGTTGGGGTTTAAGATTTTTATAAATAAATACTTAAATTTAAAATTGATTTTTAAGAATAATTTCAAATAATTTTTTTGAATTTCAAAAGAAAATTTTGAAAAAGTAAAAAAAGTTTCAAAACTTACATAAATTCAAATTCAAAACACAATAATTCGAAAAACTAAAAAAAAAAATTTTAGAAAATTATTTATATTTATATATCTATAAAGTAAAGGTCTTTTAGCTCTTTGTTAAAATAAATTTTAGTCATTATTCTTTTATGGGCTCTTTTGATATAATATACATTATTATGGTTGCTTGAGAGAATTGCCTTAAACTTTAACCCTTAATTAAAGTCTCATAAAAGAGAGAAAAACAGCATTTCATACCCAACATATCGTGATATTTCAATTTATACTCGATTTATATGGTCATGTAAAAACATACCCGAACTTTCAAAATTTTCAAATAACATACGTGATGTTTATTTTTTGGCGAAATCATATACCAGTCGTCATATCAGTTGTCATGTCATCTGATTTTGCTAACATTGACGCTACATTAGCTATTTTTGTTGATGAGGATGATACATGTACAATTTGTTTAAAGAACTAAATAGTTATTTTATAAAAATAACTTCTTAGAAAATGCAAAAAATATTATTTAGTAAAATTAACAATAATTAATTAATTAAATAAATATTAATCTTATATAAGAAATATATTCGTAAATATTTCGATCAGATTAAAATTTAATTAATTGATTAATTTTTGTTAATTTACTAAACAATAAAATTTTACATTTTCTAAAAAATTATTTTTATATAATGATTATTTTTTTTTTCAAAAAAATTGTATATTTGACATAATGTGATAACTGATGTGGTGATTGGTGTGATAGCTGATTTAGTGATTGATGTATAATTATGTCAAAAAACAAATACTAAATATGTTATTTGAAATTCTTAAATTTAAATATATTTTTGCACTGCCATAAATCGGTGTAAATTGAATATATGGACATGGCAACGGTCCCAAAAATGAGAAGATGACAATTATAAGCCCAAACCGTCGAACTCTTTTAACCCTTGCATCTTCCCACTTTTGAAAATTAGAAGGCCCATTAAAAGGCCGGTCCACTAAACAAAGCAAATAGCCATCCCGCCCAAAATCGGACATTTTCCCGCCGGTTCCTTCTGTCCTTCTCTCTATATTCTTCTCTCTCTCTCTCTCTCTCTCTCTCTCTCTCTCTCTCTAGAAACGCGACAGTGAGAAAGAGATGTCGACAAATGAGGAGATTAAGAACGAATTCAGCCGTAGCGGTTTCGCTCTCGTTGAAGAAGACGAGATTCTCGAGAGATGTACGCTACGCTCTCCAGATTTTGCCCTAATTTCACTCTGCCCTATCTCTTTTATCATTCCTCCCCAAAATCACGAAACTAATTCTTCTCTTTGCAGGTGTTACTCTCTGCATAAACTACAGCCTGACGCCTTCTGAACTCGTTTCGAGCTGGGAGCTTTATCATCTCAATCGGTAAAACTAAACTGCTGCAATCACAAACTAATCCAATTCATATTAAAGCTCAATGTTTTTTGATGCTCATAGAGATTGTATTGATGCTTATAAAGTATATTGTATTGCTTATTGTTTGTGGTTAGGGTTTAAACCTTTTCTTTGTGTGTGTTTGCTGAATGAAACAGACAAAGTTTTGCTTAATGTTACTGGTTCTGTGTTAGTGTTTATTAGAGAGAGATTTTTTTTTTTAGCCTTTGCTGTGTGTAGAAAGGATGAACAGACAAAGTTTTGATGCTTCTAACTTTCTTGTATAGCTTAATGTTAATGGGTTTTGTGTTTTTGTTTATAAAAGATGTTTGAACTGTTTTCTTTGTGTGTTTGTTGGATGTAACAGACAGAGTGTTGATCAAACTGTAAAGAATGAGGAGATGGATGGGTTTCTACTGCATCTACAGAACCAACAGAAAGAATCTTTGATGAAAGAGGAGGCTGGTCTGCATATCTACTCAAACAGAGATGTAGACATGTAAGTCTTTTTTCTTTTTGTTTGTCAGATCTCTTCTCTCTTGCATCAACTTTGTCGGAGTTTTAAAAAAGACATACACACTGTATTGGTCCCAGGCTTTTGGATGGGATCCCGGAAGATACAGCAGACGAGATCGTCACTACCCCTACAAACAAGTCTCAACGGTTACTCCCGGACCCGTTTGATTCAGTAAGCAGATCTAGGGATTACGGTTACTCTACTGGGAAGTCAGCTGGGCATGTGACTCCTTTTGGTCAACGAGTCGAAAAGTTTGTGGTGAGATTCAACATAGGTGGTGCGGCGGCGCAGGCAGAGAATGGAGATAACAACGTTGATGTGGTAAACAGTGAGGATGATATGGTTATTAAGAGAGTTCAGACAAGCCGCAGGTGTTCTCTAAAAGTCAGTGGCTTAGGCCCTAAACCGGGTTGTAGGTTCATGTATGACAGAACTGAGGACAGGTTTAACGCACTCGAGAAGCGGATCGTGAGACATGCAGATGCATTTGCTGCGTCAGGGTTATATGAGGAACAGGTGGATCCAGCTGTTGCTTCACAGGTAAGCTCTAGTTATTGTACACACTACTCTGGCTTCAAAAGTTTGCTTACAGTGTGCTATTGATTGCCTCAGAGAAGTATATTTGCTGTGGGAATGATTTGTTGTGATGGAGAGGGGCATTTGAATGATAAGTCCATTCTATTGCAGAGCAGGTAACTCAAACTATGGCTTCACTTCTCTTTGAAAGTGCTGTCTTGACTGTAAAATAGTATAAAGGACTATTATGATCATAGCTAGTTAATGGCTTAACATGTAATATTCTGAGTTGTCTTATTCTAATGGCAACAAATTGTATTATTGCAGTGCCGAGAGAACTTCAGGACAGCGTGTTCCACTGGACTTAAACAGACTAAATCAGTTCTCTATTTTTCCAGGCCAGGTGATAGCTTAAAAAATAAACAACATTCAGGCTTTTTGTTTTTCCACAGAAGGACTTGTAATATTCATGTGGAGGTGGTTTGAATATGATGCAGATAGTTGGCGTTGAAGGACAAAATCCTAGTGGACACTATCTCACTGCATCCAAGCTGCTGGATACAGTTCCTTTATCACGCACTGCTGACTTGGATCTACCTCCTGCTAAGAAGCAAAACTTGGATCCGGAGGTCTTAACTCTTGCTGACGAATCCCATGAAAATTCAGAGGTTTCATTTGTAAGTATACGACTTTTCATCTGGGGAGCTTCCCTCTTTTGTCTTCAAGGAGGCCTTTGTTATCTGTATTCCAGTTTGGGATTGAAAATGATGCTTAAGGGTCTTAATCATGATAGATAATTGCATCCGGACCATTCACCACATTAGACAACTTGCTGTTTGAGCCACTGAGTGAGCTACTAGCCCATGCAAAAAGAAAGCCTCCACAGTTACTTGTGCTGGTGAGTAACTAAGATTCGTTAAAACCTTCTATTGACTACATTTAAATTGTGTGATTGTGTCTTGGGGGCGCTTACGGGAGTTTTTGTTTGGTAACTCAGCTTGGACCGTTTGTGGATTCTGATCATCCAGAAATTAAGAAAGGAACTGTTGATGCCACCTTTAGTGAGATATTTGAAGTGGAAGTCATCAGGAGGGTACTGAGAATAAAACAAAAAGATATATATTCAACACCGACTGACTTTTTAATGAACAAAAGATCTTCATGTTTTTTTTTTGTCTTTTTGAATTTCGCAGGTGCAAGAATATGTTGAATTCATGGGTTCAGAAGTACGAGTGGTTCTGGTTCCATCCATCCGTGATGCTAACCATGATTTCATATTCCCACAGCCTCCTTTCGACATTCACATACCTGATCTCGAACATCAGGTACTTGATTTTTCTCACTAACAATTCCCATTTCATCACTCAACTCTTCCTCTTACTTTTATTCTCCCAATACAATACAGATAACCAGTCTGTCAAACCCTGGGACCTTTGAGGCAAACCAGGTAATAAAAGCACTGTGACATATACTCTCAACTCTCAAAGTCCTTAAAAACATAAACATTGATTTGGGATTCTCAGGTGAAGGTAGGCTGCTGCACGGTGGATGTAATAAAGCAGCTGAGTGTGGAGGAGATGTCGAGAAACCCAAGTGGAGTCCCCTCTGATCGCTTAGGCAGACTCGCTAGCCATCTCCTTCGTCAGCGAAGGTATAACCACCGTAACTCTCTATTCAAACTATATATAATTTCTCAGCTATACAACCAAAATGCTAAAAAAAAATATAATGTAATGAAACAGCTTCTATCCTCTGTATCCACCGCCAGAGAGTTTCCCTTATGATTCCTCGCTAGCTCCTCAGGCGCTACAGATTTCATCAATCCCGGACATTCTCCTACTTCCATCCGACATAACGTACTTCGTGAAGGTGAGTCAGTATATGTTTATAGTAAAATCAAATTCAGAAGTTGTGTGAATGTGGTGAGTTACTGAGTTCTTTCTTTTTTTAATTTTCCTGAAATGTTGTGTAGGTTTTGTCCATTGGGGAAGGGGAAGATGCGGCCAAGTGTGTGTGTGTAAACCCTGGAAGACTTGCGAAAGGAGAAGGTGCAGGTACTTTTGTTGAGCTTACCTACAAGGGCAATCCAGAATCGATGCATGCTTCAGTCATCTCGATTTAAGATAGAAACTGCTATATGTTAGGCGAAATCTATAGTTTTTCATATATAAGAAAAAAGCCTCTAGTTCCTCTCATTTTTCTACGTTACCATTATAATCAGTTTAATTCGATATTTTATCGTTGAGCATCACGCCCTTCTCGAAGAGAAAATGCGACGGGTGTAACGTGTATATTCTAAAGATGAGACGGACAGTTATTTGTTTAAAGCCTAAGAGCTAAAAAAAAGCATATTCCTAAGCAAACTTGCAAACAAAAAGCATATTCTGCTCAATCACAAATCAATCAATAAATAAAAATAAGTTATACATATCCTAATCTCGCATGCTATATTTTGTGAATACACACTCGATTTCTGAAATGTAAATCGAATAGTCGCAATTTTAAATCAAAACAATCAATAAATAAACATAAGTTTGCCAAACGCAATTTATTAAATAATTTGATTATACAATTTCAGATAAATACGTATTTATCTGAAAATAATTTGATTATACACAATTTCAGATAAATACGTTTTCTTCTTCCCAAGTTAAAAATGATATTAAATAGAACCGTTGCCGAGGAAGAAGCGAGAAAACAACCGAAGAAAAGATGATTTGAACGGTAGACCCATTAGAGAGAGATATTAAAAAGAAAGATTTTACCACACGCAAAGGGTTCCTCGTATGGATTCAAGTCACCTTCTTCCTCTAGCAGAGCTCTCTCGTGATTGATTTGAAGCTCTACCTGATGAGATCCATCGATCATCGTCTAATGGAGGAATCCTCTTCCTCTTCTTCCCACTATTTCTCAATTTTCACGAACTATCCTCTGCTTTCCGCTGTCTTAGCTTTCACCATCGCACAATTCATCAAGTTCTTCACCACCTGGTACGTTTACTATCTACAAACCTTTTTGTATCTGAGAATGGTTTAGACAAAGACAAAAGATTTTTCCGACAACTCTTTGTAAGTTTCTTTTTTTTTTTTTTGTCAAAAAGGTATAAAGAAAAGAGATGGGATCTGAAACGGCTTGTTGGGTCTGGAGGAATGCCTTCTTCACATTCAGCAACTGTCACGGCTCTCGCTATGGCCGTTGGTTTACAAGAAGGCTTTGGTGGATCTCTTTTCGCCATCGCTTTCATTCTCACTTCCATTGTATGACTTATCAGTTTTGATGGTTAAAGCTTGAGGAGAGGATTAAATAGTGACATGATTTTGTTTTTGTATGGCAGGTTATGTATGATGCAACTGGTGTAAGATTACATGCTGGACGCCAAGCTGAGGTTTTTTTATTTGATTGTTTTCCTTTTACGTCAGAATCTGTTTTTTTTTTCTTTCTTTTTTGGCTAATTAATTTGGGTCTGTTTCATTTCTAGGTTCTTAATCAGATTGTGTATGAACTTCCTTCAGAGCATCCCCTTGCTGAAAGCAGACCCTTGCGTGAACTTCTAGGTCATACCCCTCCACAGGTAATAAGCGAATATTGCAAAATTAAGGCAGCTCAGATCAGTAGAGATGGATTTCATGTTACACAATATCTGAACCATATATGTTTCTGTGTCATTAGGCCATTGCGGGTGGGATCCTTGGAACTGCTACGGCAGTTGTTGGCTACTTAGTCACCTTGACAGCCAAGTAGCCCAAGGTGCAGCAAGAGCTCACCTCTTCATCTCCATCGTGTGTGAAAGCCACTGTGTATGTAACTGAAACAGCAAATGGACTCTTGAAACTAGGTTCATTGACCCCAGTTTCTTTTTCGCTGCTTAGCTCTTATCACTGATAACATAGTATAGGTTTGGGTCTTGTGAAAAAAACATGAAAAAGTCATTACACGGATCTATGATGTGGCAACGGAGGAGCTTATGCCTTGAACTAACAAAACGAGCATGAATTGATATCCCACCCGTAAAACAGTGTCATCCTTTTCTTGCTTTTCTTTTATGTTTTTGGTCAAAAGTATCATCCACTATTTCTACATAGAAGCCTGTAGAGCTAATGCTGATCTCTAGTTCTACTAGCTCATTAAACACATATCTTAGTTTATATTAACTTGTCTCCTCTGCCCCTTTGACGGTGGCATGAGCAATAGCTGGAATGATTCCTTTAATGGCGATATTATAAGGAGGAACATCTTTACTTTTCTTGTCGGTACAACCTCCTGACAGCAGATGGGACATAATGTCTTCAGCGACCAGTAAGAGCTCCGTAATCACCAGTCCAAAGACTCACCAGCAAGAATATTGTATAGAGGTGTGTGACCTTAAAGAATTCTCCGGGTAAGAAGAGACATGAAGCGCACAATAGATCACAAATAACATTTACTCTTCCTAGTGAATTTGAAGGAAAACTGAGAAACAGAGAGAAACATGTACTTAATCTTGATAAACCTGGCTTATTGGTATCAAACCCGTTAGAAATGTAAGCAAGACTTCAAGACTGAGATGAGAAGCAATGTTTTAAACCTCATGCAACCAGTCATCGTTAGTATAGCCAGGTCTATGTTATGAACCTGCAAAAAAAACAAATTTCATGGATTGTGATCCAGTTCATTTATTTGTCTATGTTTAAAACCTAATGAAGGAATAATTACTAAACATATTTTCAATATGCATATAAGACATTAATCTCTTCCGCAAGAAATGAAAAAAGAGGGTTTGATGTAATGTATTTTGCAATATTCTGATCATGGTTTTTCACTTGCATACAAGACTGATAATATATGCTAGTACTGTCAGTATACTAGGCATGGACACTAACAAAACAGCATCAAAAATTGTCATTTTGGAACAAATGAAATCCAGAACATTTATCTTATAAAAATGCAAGGAGTATAATTTTAAGGTTAGGTATGGACACTCAGATGTCCAATCGGGTTTGTTTTGGTCATTCGGGGTTTAGTTCTTTTTCGTGTCTGATTTCATTCAGATATTTTTAAAGTTTAGTTCTGATTCAGTTCAGGTTTCCTTTGGTTAATACTCCATCTGTTTCATTATAAGTGTCGTTTTAGACTTGTGCACACGGATTAAGAAAACATTTAATTTTGCATATTTTCAATATAAAAACATCATTACCGATACAATTCAACCAATAGAAAAATAGAATGGAGAATAAAGTTAATAAATTTTGCATTGAAACTCTAAAACGACACTTATTTTGCAACGAAAAAAATTCTCTAAAACGACACTTAATATGAAACGGAGGGAGTATATTACTCCCTCCGTTCCACTTTAAATGAAGTTTTAAGATTTTTATTTTGGTTCATAATATGTGATGTTCTCACTATTCTAGGTAAAATTAAATGTCATTCAAATTTTATGACCAATTACAAAATCATGTATTATTTTGTTATTGGTTAAACTTGTTTTACTTAATGTGATTTTTATATAACCAAGACAAAGTGCATAAAAATTTGTATTTTCTTAATAATTGTGTAAAACCCTTAAACATTACTTAAAATGGTACAGAGGGAGTAGTACGTTGTAAACCTAGTTGAATCGGTTTTAATTTTCAGGTTTTAATTTTCAGTTTAGCTATATATATATATCGGATTTTGGTAATCTAAATACTTGTCGGTTATATATTGGATTATGGTTATCGAATGAGAGTATAACTAATCTCAAGCTCAGATATTGAATTTGGGTTTGATATAATTTTTTGAGATTTTGAATTTTCTAATATTTTCGAACATCTATTTAGGTTTAGGTATAATTCGTAATCCAAAATACTGTAAAACTCATTGGATACTTATGTTCAGGTGGATTTATTTTTGTCGTGCATGGCGGATTCAGTTTTTTTTTTTTTTTTTTGTCAGCAACATTACAGACTCATATTGACTCTGTTAACCAAACATGGGAATCCGCATCCATGTGAACGACGTAAGACGATTGCTTTCTTGCACTGCGTGCTAGACTGTCCGCCTTTTTGTTATTCGTCCTTGGTACATGAATGATCTCCGTAGTATTGAAACTACTACTCAGGCTTCTTATATCTTCTAAATAGTTTGTAAAGGCTGGCCATTCATCTGGTTCCGAAACCATCTTCACCAATTGCGAGCAATCCGTTGCAAAAGTAACATTATACTGCCTTAAGTTCCTCATACATTCCATTGACCAAATGAGAGCTTCAATCTCCGCGTGCAGTGGAGATAAACTCGCCCTTGTGTTTCTTGCTCCCATCAAACCCTCAAATCCTGGTAGAGTACTATACCACCCTTGACCCGAGAACTTATCCTTGTCTTTCCATGATCCATCTGAGAAACACCATCTACCTGTATTAGTTTGGACTGGTGTTACTAATACAGGAGATGGGGCTGCCGGCTGAATAATAGAAGCTTGCGCTTCTGCCCAGAGTCGGGATTCAGATTCGGCTACCTTAAGTGTATCTTGTGGATCAATATTCAAATTACTAAAAACTTTTCCATTCCTTGCCTTCCAAATATACCATAATATCCATGCAAAATGATGATCATCAACTACTGGGAGAACGCGCCAGAATAGATAGTCCATATTTGCAAATAATGAGTCGCACGGAAAATTCAGTGGATTTGATGGGATCCTCGAGAGGGCCCATACTTGTACAGCTGGGGGACATTCAAAAAATATATGATTGATTGTCTCTTCATGGTTTCCACATCTTGTGCAAATAGTATCCCCTTTTATTCCTCTTGCACTGAGATTCTTCATTACCGCTAAACATCCAGATAGCATTTGCCATAAGAAATGCCTCATTTTAGGTGGACATTTTATTTTCCAACAAAAAGCCTTCAAAGGTGTGATTGAGGTCCTAACTGTGGTAAGACTCGTTCCTTGTCTGGATACACTCTTTCAATCTGATAACCTGTTTTAACTGTGTATCTCCCATTGTTTGTAAAGTGCCAGCCATCCCGATCCATTAAAAGAGTTCTGCTTAACGGGATACTTAGAATAATGTTTACATCCTCAGGATCTACCAGATTCTGAAGTGCTTGAATATTCCATGTCCTTGAATTCTCATTGATGAGTGAGTCTACCATCAGGTCCGGGTAAAGATTGTGGTTATTTTTATTTGCTGGTCTCGGGCGGGTGGATGGGAGCCATGGATCATTCCATACAGAGATGGATGATCCTGATCCCACCCTTTTGATTAGTCCTTTGCTAACCAGAGATCTAGCAGAAACAATACTTCGCCATCCATAAGACGCCGAGTATGATCGGATGGGTTCCAAAGCCGATGCGTTTCTGAAATATCGACCTTTGAAAACCCGGGAAAATAAAGATTGAGGTTTCTCTATTAATCTCCAAAATTGCTTTCCGAGCATAGCTGTGTTAAAATCCGTGAAGTCCTTGAAACCCAAGCCTCCTTCTTCCTTGGGAAGATAAACCTTGTCCCATGATTGCCAGTGCATACCTCTAGTTGATCCCCCTGGACTCCACCAAAATTTAGCTACTGCACTCGTAAACTTTTTTATAACAGTTTTGGATATACGAAAGCTGGCCATGATGTGATTTGGTAAGGGCGGATTCAGTTTATTTGTACATATTTTTTGGTCCATATATCTATACTATACCATCACCCATAAATTCTATAGGCTGTGTGTGTATAATAAAATAATAATTTTAGAATATTGTGGTATAAATTGTTGACACAAATTCGTATAACACGCTACCATATATCATAATAAGTACTAGCTTAAGCATTGCAGTCCAGCATTTTGAAACATTGTTTTATAGCACTAAACCACACCGAAGAGCAAGTGCACGAAACAAAAGGCATGAACGAACTATGGACTAAACGACTGTTAGTTTGTTGCTTCTTTCACTGATTGTCCAAAGAACCAATACTTCTTTCACTGATTGACGCATATTACTATAACTACACAAAAATTATCTTATAAAAAAAAATTCTGTTGGTCATTCCATATCAACTACTTACTAATTTGACAGAATACTATGGACCTAAATAAATTCTACAGGTTTATTAGGATCCACATACATCTAGTTTTCATTCATAAGATTTCTGAAGTATCCGAATCAGTGGGAAATTCAAATTCTGTGAATTATTCATTTACTAGTAACGTCAATATTGTTTACATTTTTTCTTTGACGACCATCTTTTGTATCAAAAACTCATAAAAGCAAAGTTTTGGTATCAAACAAAAAACCAAGTAAAATACAAAATGATGAGCCTACGACACGTGAGCACACACGTTTAATGGATTTTTTATATTCCTTAATCTATCATCGACACCTCAAGAACATATGTCTTGTGCAGAGCAGGTCTCTGAAGCATCGCCGCCCCCAAAATCTCTGTGATGGATCTTCACCGGTGGCGAAGATTTATATGTCTCCAACGCCACATGGATCTAAGTACCACCATTTGTTTATTCTGCATCATACCGTGGAAACCAGATGGCCGGATTTTCAACATATTCACAAGAGCATAAACCTAGAGATCAACAGCAGATTTCAGGGGTAGAATATTTGTCGGGACGCCTTCTGTGTATAACAGATCAATCGATAATTATATAACGATATATATACTCATTAACTTGTAATACTATAGCTTCCTCTTTGTATATAATCACATCTTTTACTGCAACCATCATCAATTCAATAGAGCTTTATATCTTGTACTCCAACTATAATTATTCTGATTTGAAGCGGTCAAAAGATTCATAACAAAATAAAAAGTAAATAACGTCTTCCAGGTAAATCAAAAGTAAATACTCCTTCCAGGTTTTAATACTTCACATTCTAGAGATTTTTTTGTTGCAACTAGATAACGTCTTCAATTTTTATTAAACATTTTTTTGTCATCTTTTTATCAACATTTAATGTTATATAATCAATGATATTATACCATTTATTTTATGATTGGCTCCTCTTGAGTAAAATAAATAATTAATGTATAGAAAATATAAAATAACTAAATGTTTCTTAATTTATATGCATAATCCTAAAGCGTTATTGGTCAATAAGGTCCTTGGGCTTAAACTGATTTGGCTCCTGTTTACTTCTGCGGGTTCTCTGTGGGTCTCATGGGTTAAGGTAAACCTTATTCGTTCTCAAAATTTCTGGATTCTCGATTCTACTCAGCATGGTAGCTGGGTTTGGAAAGTTTTGTGTAAACTCAGAGAAGATGCCAGACCCTTTTTGATATGCGATGTCGGGTCAGGCATCACTGCCAGTTTCTGGGAAGATAACTGGACAATGTTGGGAACTTTGATTAATATTGTTGATGAGAGTGGTCCAAGGACCTCGGGTATTGCTCGTGATGCAGTCGTGAGAGAGGCTTTACTCAAGGAGATTGGTGGTTAGCGCGCTCTCGTAGTAGGAACCCAACTCTTTTAATGCTCAGACAGTGTCTTCCTTCTCCTGATGGTATTGTCAATTCAGAGCTGGATGATAAGTACCTGTGGAAGATAGGAGACGAGGTTCCAAGTGGATCTTTCTCTACTTCCAGAATGTGGACCCATCTGTTTGATCAGGCTCCGGAGGTGCAGTGGCATGCGGCAGTTTGGTTTAAGGGGAACATCCCGAAACATGCGTTTCTGACTTGGGTCTCTGCTCATGATAGATTACCAACAAGAGATAGGTTGTTATCATGGGGTTTGAGGGTTCCTACCTTGTGTGTTCTCTGTGGTCAAGCTCAAGAGAATCGACAACACCTCTTCTTTGATTGTACCTTCAGTGCTCAGGTCTGGTCTTTCTTTTACTCAAGGTGCAATGTTTCTCCTCCTCCCTCCTTTGCGGAAGTTCTTCGTTGGGTAAAAAGGCCGACAGGAAACTCTAATGTGGCCTTAATCATCAAGCTTGCGTTCCAGGCTTCGCTGTACTTCATTTGGAAAGAGAGGAATGCAAGGATCCATTCTCAGACACCTCGGCCGGCTTCTGCTCTGGTTGCTGACATCTCCCGTCAGATTAGAGCCAAGTTTGATATACTCTCTCGTCGGTCTTCCGGTCGGCCTCCTCCAATCTCTTTGCTCTCCTTTTGGTTTTCTCATTTTTAAGGTTTGTAGTAGCTTTTGTAGTTCTTGTTTGTCTGGCTCTATTGTACATTTTGAATAAATGAATAAAGGGAAATTTAAAGTAAAAAAAAAAAAAAATCCTAAACCGTCATTAAAAAAAAGAAATAATATATAAAAAGGATAGCACTAGTATCATTTATTGAAACAAAATTATGAGTTTTAGTCTCTAAAAATGTCTATAAAATATTAGTTCATATTTCAAATGTTTCAATGGAACACATGTAATATATAAATCAATAGACTAATCTATTTATTTCTAGTTAATTTTGAGTTGAGAGGAACACAAATAATATATATACTGATTGAGTCATTCATTCTAAGTTGATTTTGAATTGAAAGTTCGGAAAATAAACAAATTAAAAAGGCATATTATAGAAAAAAATAGATAATATTATCTTTCAATGACGCTTATAAAAAGAGAAAAAGAGGTTTTCCTAATTCCTCATTTTTTCTAATTACTGTCAACATTTGTTATGTACTTCCTAAGTTATTAAACCATTCTAGTTTTATATTTAGTGCAAATTACCTTTTCATGAATTAGAAAACTTTTAACAAAAATAGAAAATGAGAGTTAAAAGAAGTACAATGCTAATGAATCCATAAGAAAACAACAAGACGGTACACAAGCAGTAGGGGGGCACTGTGAAGAACCACGTGAGTTTGTCAGACAAACACGGACCCCCACTTTTGCCCCCAACCAGGATCGACAAAAACCATCTCTCGCCGCTCCTTCTAAGATCTCTACCCGTACGCGTGTCACTATCTTTGCGAAACTGCATTCATCTAAATCTTATTCAAAGGTTCTAAAAGTTACCGTTAAAACGCACAACTGTATCTTAAAAAAAATTGCTATCGAGAGTTGCAGTGGAAGTTTTAACTCTTTCCAAAAACTCTTTGTTTTTCCCGAGATTCCTCCTAGTTGTTTGTGATTGTTCCCATTGCATTTGCATTTTACTTTAGGCTTTATTTACTTACCACTATACTATAGTAGTAGATGATTGTTGAGTCACTTCCTCCCACGTACAGTAGTACACGTACAGTAGTACTATTCTTTACAGTATTGGCAGTTTTTTGACGAACCAGATCTGAGCGTTATTATTATAAAAACCTAATTACACTACTATTCCAGAAGTTAGGATTGTGCCATCTATATTACTGAAAAAAAAAATATAAAAATAAACTATTCCGTAGTGTTTAACTTATTTACAAAGATATGTCTTTCAAGTTATTAATCAACCTACCTGTTAAGATTTTTTGTCTTTTTATATTTAATTAATGCATTTCTAAAATCAAATTCTAACTAAAAATCATGGTAACAATAATTAATAAATCTAGTTGTCATTTACTAGTATTTTTGTCTTTTTTTCTTTTTTATTATATGTATGTTTGGAAATAATTAATAATCCTAGCTTTAAATAGTTTTAAATTCTATACAATTATTTTTTTATCATTCATTATTAATAACTAAAATAAAATTAATATAAAATGAATCATTTATATAATATATAGATTAAAATATAAATATATTTTCAAATGTTGAAAATTATAAAAATATATAGCAACATATATTTTAAATAGTATATACAATAGTTTTATCATATATTTTCATAAAATTTTAATCCATAAAAATATAAAAAATTCATTTGTACAAATATATAGGTCATATTCCAAAAAATATTAATGATACAGTTCATGATTTACAAGATAAAATAATATTACTCAATATAAACTATATATTTATTGTATTTAAAAATATTATATTAACCAATTATTTAAACGGGTAAATTTTACCATGTATATTATCACTTATACAAATAAATATTTATTTATAAAAATAAAAAGAAACACCCACGCATAAGCACTTTTCCGATGTTTGATTTATTTATATGATACCAATAAAATGTTAACTGCCGTAAAAATAACTTAATGTCATACAATTAACTTTGACAAAAAATATCATTCAATACAAACTATAAAAAGCAAAAAAATAAATATATGTGCGGTTGCACGGATCAACGTCTCGTTCGTATATAAAACACAGACTACAACATCTTTAGCTAATGCTTTTAAAGACTTATTAATGATTGCAAAAGAAATAAGTAATTTTAGTGATTGTAAGCGGTTTTAGAATAATGCAAAATTGTCAAAATAGTGGTAAACAAAAAAAGATTCACGAGTATAATATTTCTAATACTCCAACTGTTTTTGAATAATTGTCATTTTGACATTTTTTACATAAATTAAGAAAGTGATAGAAATATATGTAAGGATATTAATTACATCTCTCTAACCAATAGTATTTGAGATAAATAAAATTATTTATAAAATCAATGCAGTTTATAATTAATTTTCAGATAAAAGTAAGTACAATTTGCATTGTAAAGTGACATTTTGTATAAAAAACAAAAAATGCTAGAATTACAGCTTATTATGAAACACAAGAATTTAAGAACTGATAGTATAAAATGATTTTCTTCAAAAAAAAAAACATATGAGTGATAATATCTATCTGGTTACACTGCTTAAGACTCATAGTGGATTATACAGCAATAATGGGGGAAACGAAATAAGATTGATATTCGTTTCGGTTTTCAGAAATACTCCCTCTGTTTTTAAAAGATGTATGTTCTAGAAATTTTTTTTGTTTCAAAAAGATATATTTTTCATATTTTCAATGTAAATTTTGTTAACTAATTATGAATAATTGTGAATCTCAAAAACATTAATTGCATTTCTTGAAATCTTATTGGTTTAGAAATATAGGAAATATAAAATAACAAAAAACTATGCACTAATAAGTAAGTTTTAATATGTTTTATTAAAAAGTGTGAAAATCTCAAAACATCTATTATTTAAAAACAGAGGGAGTAGATGTTTTTAGACATTTGTTTCGCAATTTTTTTAATGATTTTTATTAGTAAAACACATCCGTATGGTTAGTAAAACACATCCGTATGGGGGAGTATTCGATAACTACTGTCAGTGCCAAAGCATTTTCACGGACCAGATCTGAGTATTATTATAAGCAAACCCATTTAATCACACTTTTTCAACTAAGGAAAAAAACAACTTTGGGGGTATATGATTGTGTCATTCCGATAGAAATAAAGACAGAACTAGTAATTGGAGTTTTAAAGACTATCATTCTCAATCTCTAAAACAACCCATCTGGCATTTAATGACTCTCTGCTAAATCTCTCACATTCACAAAGTTGGGTCTACGAGAGTGACGACTCTTTGATTGTTTCGCCACATCTTCCTCACTTCCACTTATATCCTTTTAATCCCTTCTTGAAGTCACCTCTCTTTCTCTATCCATTAATGAATATATAAAACCTTATATGCTCCTCACTTGTTGTAACCTGTAAGGTTTGAACAGACAGATCTCTGTGTTCTCTATTTTCTTTTTTCATTTATTTATCTTGAGAAGAATGAGATCTCAAGGGGTGGAAGATAACAAAGGGTGTTTCGGACCAGGGACTCCGGAGATGTCGAACGGACATGGTAGTAATATCGGTTTTGAGTTTCAGAAAGGCGCGAACCGGACACCGAACCACCACCGGTCCACCATGGGGAAACCCGCACCGTCAAAATGGGACGACGCACAGAAATGGCTCTCCGGAGTTGGTGGCGGCGGCGGAGGAGGCAGACACTCGAGGAGCGCTAAACCGAGAAACTCCAACGCTGACGATCTTAGACTCATAGCTTCCGCTTCGCAGAGAGAACGCGAAGGAGAAGATCAGTACGTCGAATACGACGACGGAGACGCGGCGGAGGAGGCGGGAAGGCCGGAGGTGGAGACAAAGAACGTGGACTGCGGAGAACCAGGTGGTTCGGTTTGGAGGAAAGAGAGTATTAATCCGACCGCTGTGACTCGATCGGTTTGTGTGAGGGACATGGGGACTGAGATGACTCCCATCGGGAGCCAAGAGCCTTCTAGAGCAGCTACGCCTGTTCGAGCCACAACGCCGGTCGGGAGAAGTCCTGTGACGTCACCCGTGAGAAGAGAGACGGTGAGGACGGCGACGGAGGTGGCGACGGTGACGGAGACTAGAAGCGTGGCGAGTAGTAATAATAATGAAAACATTGGATCAGGAGTTAATAGTAGTAATACTAAGGCGATGAATGCTATGGAAGCTCGAGCCATGGCTTGGGACGAAGCAGAACGCGCTAAGTTCATGGCTAGGTGATTAACACTAATTAATTGATTAATCACTGGTTGTCTGGTTTTAATTAGTGATGACGTGGCTTCATTTTATACCAGTGTTTGAGGTTTGGTTTTTTTGCTGGAATGTGATTAGGTATAAGAGAGAGGAAGTGAAGATACAGGCTTGGGAGAATCATGAGAAGAGAAAGGCTGAGATGGAGATGAAAAAAATGGAGGTAAGATTCTCATCTTATACATTTTGGATCGGTTAAAATTCAATATTAAATCGAATATTTCTTTGAAAATGAATAAATATATTTAAATTCAAGAAGTTTGAGAAAAAGGTGTGAATGTGTGTGTAGGTGAAGGCGGAGAGGATGAAAGCGAGGGCGGAGGAGAAGTTGGCGAACAAGCTGGCGGCGACAAAGAGGATAGCGGAGGAGAGGAGAGCAAATGCGGAGGCGAAGCTGAATGAGATGGCGGTGAGGACATCGGAGAGAGCTGATTATATAAGGAGAAGCGGTCATTTGCCTTCTTCATTCTCTTTTAAGTGTCCTTCTTTCTCTCGATGTTGGTAGCCATTGTTTTGTGTTTATATATGTTATTGTATTTAGAACGTAATCGTGTATGGATTTAGTTACGCAATAACTAACGGAAAAAATTTGACGGCTGGGAGGAATTAAAGTAAAGATAGAGATAGATTTGATCAATAACATTTAACAAGATGTAGCATGACATGTTAGGTGTGATTGGTAATGGTTGTGGGTGCACTCCACAGCCTCATTTATTTCTAAAGCATTAAAATCAGAGCAATCAAGATTTAATTTATTTTTTAAAACCACAGCTTTTGAAATAATCTACAGCTGTAGAAGTGCTCTTCATAGCCAAATATTCAAAGCAAATTTTTAGTGCTTTTCATAAAATTCTACAGCAATAAATTTTAAACCTACATCAAAAAGTCTACAGACTTTTTTCTACAGCAATAATTTCGAAGGTATAGTCATTACCAATCGGATCCCTTGTTGTTTTATATATACTAAAACAATAGGTAGTATTATACTGTTGTAATGTTGAGAAACCTATTGTATTATACTAAAACAATAGGAATTAGTATTTTAATCTGAATTTCATTTTCATGGTAACACGTAACTACAAAATAATGTTGTAATGTTTCTCAATTAATATATAAGGGATGTTAAACCATTGATTATTAATTTTTAAGATAATATTTTTAACAGTTTTAGTAATTTATTGTCGGTTTTTTAAATTCAAAATATAACATATACGAAAAAATCTAAATTTTAATTTTATATCTAATTTGATTGTTTAATTTATTTTAATAATATAAAATTATACAAAAATGATGGAGGATATATAAATTGTTATCGAATCTTATTTATTAGAATCATTAATTGTCATATTTGGTAATTCTATAGCTTTTATTTAAGGGATATGAAAAACAATTTATAGAAATTATATTCAATCAATTTTTCTATTGACTGTGAGAGCGACATGTGGCAAAATTTATGTGAATGCATTAAAGCCAATGCTTCTCCTTTAGTAGTATATAAGGGATCATTAAACAGAAATATAAATAAAAACATTCAACTTTAACTTTATAATATATATGAATTATATAATATGATCGGATAAACCATTCAAAATGAAATAAAAACCAAATCTCGAATAGATTTTTTTTAATTGATGACACGTCATTCTCTCAATACCATATTTTACTTACGTGGCAAGGAGGAGGAGAGAGAAAAACTCTCTTTTATATAGTAAGATTTACCACCTATATTCTCTTCTTCAAATTAGATTTTTTTTATTCTTAGTTTCATCTCGATCGCAGCAAATAGCAACAACTCAGTGTCTTCAATGGAGAACGACGATGGCAAAAAACTAGTAAATATCTAAATTAGTTTGTTTCTTTCACAAAATCTATCTGATATTTTCTTTTTTTTTTTCTTGATTTTGAAGACGAGAAATGATCATAGAGTAGGAATTCAAGGAAAGGTTAAGAAATTATGAAGAGGATGAATTATGACGAGACTATGGGGTTTGGGAGAAATGGCCAAAGTATTACAGATCCGATTGAAGTTTCCATGCGGCCTAAGAATCTTGGTTTGGCCTGGGCTTCGGCGACAAAGAGAAAGATGTGGAGGCACAAGTAATTTTCTTGAAAGAGAAAGATCAAGAACTTCAATAGAAAACGACGTTGGCAAAAAGACTGGTAAATATCTAAATTGATTTGTTTCTTTCATAAAATCTATCTGATATTAAAACTGATAAATATCTAAATTGATTTGTTTCTTTCACAAAATCTATCTGATATTTTCTTTTTTATTCTTGATTTCTGAAGACGAGATGGAATATTTGAAGAGTAATTATAAGTTCTTACACAACGTTATAGAAGTTCCTGGATCAGAAAGCTCTCGATATGATGGAACATGTTAACATCTTGACTTGAACAAGGAGTGTACACCAATTTTTTTAATTCAAAAATATAGATTCAAAAGTTATCTTACTGAAAGAATGATATGATTTTGGATACAAATATAATAAACATGAATTTGTTTTTGTCAAAAACATTTTTAATATTTTTTTTATAATTAATTCATGTTTAGTGGTTAATTATATAAAGTATATATAAATAAATCTAATTAGGTGGTTACCCTCAAATTCGCTAGCATAAATATTGTATGAAAATATATATTATTTATAAAACATCGTAAAGTTTCCATAAACTTGATTTAAAAATAACTGATGTATATTTAATAATAACAAATACTTGTGGAATTATATATATATATCACATTAACTTTTCCAACACATATTATAAATCTTTTTTGGCCTCTTCTTATTTTTCTTATTATCATTTGTTTTTTTTTATTAAATTTTTACTAATGTTTTCCTAATTTGTTTACATAGTTTGCCATGTTTATTTCTCCCTCTAGATAGTAAAACAAACCATATATTCAATGAACCAAAAATCCATCTTAGAATTTTTGTTTTCAATCATAACATTATCTTATTCACTATACTATCTTTTCATATATTAAATGAGAAATCACTTAAGTGTCATTTTCTTATGTGTCGATCATTGATGAACTCTTAAGAAATTGTTATAATTTGTTTAGTCAAGACTTTTAATTTTTATTTATTTTAATTAGATCTAAAATTTAAAGATAAGTCAATGACCAATTAATTGTTGAAATTATAGAAAGGCTAATAATGTTTGATCAATTATTTTAAATATTTATAAATTATACACTATAATGAATGAAACTTTATAAATAAATAAATATTAATTTATATTTTACTTAATAAATTTTATAAAGGCATAAAAAAATTTGTAAGAAAATAAAAATCTCACTATATATTAAAAGGGAAGTCACTTAATTTATTTTTCCTTAAACTCTTTATATGATTTTTACTTAAACTCTTTATATAATTGATTTTTCTTAAACTCTTTATATGATTGGTATAAAAGCAAAATTAACTTAAGTGACTTCTTATTTTGTATATAGAATGATTAATTATTAACGGTAACAACGACTTTAAGAGCATCTCCATCCCCACCCCATATTCTACTCCATTTATAGAGTAAATGGAGTGAGAAATGGAATAATGAACAAAAAATAAAAACATTACTCTATAAATGGAGTAATGCTTTTATTTTTTGTTTACTACTCTATTTTCCACTCCATTTACTCTATAAATAGAGTAAAATATGGAGTGGAGATGGAGATGCCCTAACAGGTATAACTTTTAACATATGAGCTCAAATGTGAAAAATCACAGATAATAGTATAGATAGGTGTATTAGTAGTAAATACATTTTATTGATATTTTAGATTATTCATAAATAATCAAAACTGTATTTGGTTTTTTTTTTCTTGAAACCTAAATCGAATTTAGTTGATCGATTGCTTAAACTCTCAAAACTATGATACTATATTTGGGATCGTTATCCGAAGTGATCATAAATAAATAGATTTGTTTTGTATCCACCTTAAATATAATAAACTCTCTTTTTCACACTGAAACCGATTATGTTGAACATTACAAAATACATGGGTCGGATTTAAGGTTACAACACCGAGTGAGGCAACGGAAACCACGTTTGCCCGGAAACAAAATCTATGATTGCTAGAAAGATTAATAAGGTTTTTATCGTGTTTCCGTGCAGAACATTCTTAGCATATTATGGAGTCCTTTGCGGTCAAGGCTGTAATGGTGGCTACCTATGTCTGCATGGCGGTACTTTAAACGCCACGGTTTAGTCACCGAAGAGGTACGTTCAGTACGTTCCCATTTTGACTGCAAAGAAACATGTAATAATAGCAAAACGAAAAATCTGTAATATATTGGGTTCTGGTATATCCTGATCATCTGACTTTTCCTATGTTATTTGAATCCTACAAGCCAGCAGAAGAATCAAGAATAAGACATTCTTGCACAAACTGAACCAAACATATGGTAATACTGTTTTCAAAGACTGGGAGATGTATAAGTAAGCATGCCTCAAACTGTTGTTTACGCATCTTAGAACCAGCGCGGATAGTTTTGAGGAGAGAATCTGATCTCTTGGAGAAGAAAGTTTTATAGGAAAGGTCATCGGGTGGGGGGAACTGAGAATGAGTTAAAACAAGCAAGGTTTTGCAACCATATCTCTTTTCCAAAGGTTTGGGTGATAGCTTGAACAACTTGCTTATCTAGCTCATCCACTCTATACACATCCAGACGATCAACATACAGCAACACATCTATGGTTCTGTTCACAAGAAACCTGCCCCCCCCCCCCCCCAAAAAATTCCCGACACAGTAAGCACCAATTACACACAATGAACTTCTCATATGAGGTGTTATAAAACTCAGAAGATAATAGTTCTGTTTCTCAACTCTGTATCTCTCTCTCTTTCTCTCGTGTGTTTGTCAAGCATGAAAAGAAATAAAACAGAGACACAAGATTTGGTAACCCAGTATCAACGCATCGGTGTGATGACGTCTACTCTGGGGCCGGATTCAATCCAGGCAGTATATTAATCAGGAGACGGTGTTTCTTACAGCTCAAGAACAGAGCAACAAACTCTCTCAAGCTCTCAAATGTCTTAACTCTCACACAACGTAAAGAAGACATGAAAGTAAGGTTTTATAGCAAAACCCTACGTAAAGTGAATACTCTGTCGCGACCAGAAGTTTCACTTTCCTTCTTCTCTCCTTTATCGATCCCGGTTTAGTCTCTGCAATAACCAGCTTCAACTGAACCAACCTTCTTCTTAATTCAAACCAAAATCGGCTTCAAACCGAAACCTCTCTGAACTTGAATCACAAGAAAGCAAAAGCTTCAACATTCTCCACCTTGATTCAAGTTTCATCTCCTTCTCAATATACTACACAACCTTAGGACTTAACCTCCGGCAGTGACGACTTTTCGTCTCAGTTGGTCAGCTTTAGAAGATCCAAAGCTGCAACAAACTTGTTCACAGGAACAGACTTGGTTAGAATGTCCGCTGGATTCCTTGAAGTGTGTATCTTGCTCACTTCAACCTCACCATCTTCGATAATATCTCTGATGAAATGATACTTCCTTGCTACATGTTTTGTCCTTTCATGAAACGTGTTGTTCTTAGACAAACATATAGCAGATTGTGAATCACACCAGACCGTTGCTTTTTCTTGTTTGAACCCCATATCATTGATCAAACCCTTTATCCAGATCGCCTCTTTCACAGCTTCTGATAACGCAATATATTCAGCCTCTGTAGTTGATAGTGCTACAACAGACTGAAGACATGATCTCCAACTCACAGCATTACCTCCCACTGTAAACACGTATCCACTGGTTGATCTACTCTTGTCCAAATCTCCAGCAAAATCTGAATCACAATACCCTTGTATCCTGAACTCTTTACTCTTCGTAAACACCAAATTCAGGTCGGATGAACCTTTAACATATCTGAGCAACCATTTCACTGCTTCCCAATGTAACTCTCCAGGCTTGCTCATGAACCTACTGATCAACCCAATAGCATAAGACAAGTCTAGTCTTGTTCCCACCATTGCATACATAAGACTTCCTACGGCACTTGAGTATGGAAATCTTTCTGTATCAATGCATTCTGAAGCATCCTTGACTGCAGATAACTTAAAGTGTCCTCCAATCGGTGTGTTCACTGTCTTAGCCTCATGCATGTTAAACCTCCGAACCACTTGGACAAGTAGTTCGACTGAGACAAATACAGAACACCTTCCTTTCTGTCTCTCTTGATGTCAATACCCAAGATCCGACTTGCAGCGCCCATGTCCTTCATTTCAAACTCTGAACTCAGCACTTCCTTGATCTTGGTGATTTCTGCCATTTCCTTTGCAGCTAGAAGCATATCGTCCACATAAAGTAGCAAATACACCCAGCCGCTCTCAACTCTCTTTACATAAACACAGGAATCTTGTTCACTTCTCAGAAAATTCTGCTTCTTCATAAACTGATGAAATCGCTTGTTCCAAAGCCTTGGTGACTGTTTTAAGCCATAAAGAGATTTCTTCAGTAGACAGACCTGATCCTTTCCTTGATTCACCTCAAATCCCTCAGGTTGTTCCATGTACAGCTCCTGATCAAGAGTTCCGTGCAGAAATGCAGTTTTTACGTCCATTTGTTCAAGCTCCATATCTTCATTCACAACTGCAGACATCAATATCCTTATGGAGACATGTTTAACAACAGGTGCAAAGACTTCTTGATAGTCTATGCCCTCTCTCTGCGTACACCCACGAGCAACCAATCTTGATTTGTGCCTCTCAGGTTCAACTCCGGGAATACCAGGCTTCTTCTTGTACAGCCACCTGCAACTGATGACCTTCTTTCCTTCTGGTCGATCAACAACATCCCAGGTATGGTTTCTCTGTAGAGAATCCATTTCTTCCCCCATTGATCCGTTCCACTTAACCCACTCCTTTGATAACTTAGCCTCATGATAGCATCTTGGTTCCTCAATTTCCACATCTTCTGCTGCAAGAAGTGCAAATGCTACCATGCTGTAATCAGTGAATCTCGTTGGTGGAGCAGTAACACGTCTAGCTCTGTCTCTGGCTAGCTGGTAACCAGCAAGTTCAACTTCCTCATCGTTTTGATCTTCTGTTGCATCGATGAACTCTTCATCAGACTCGCTAGAACTCTCAACATCAGCTCCACCTCCAGCTGAATGCTCTGTATTTGACTGATGTTGTTCAGTCTCGTTTTCTGGCCTGACATCAATACAAACCTCAACTCTGCTTGAACCACTCGACTCTCCTGTCTCAGGTCCCTCTTTCACGTTCTTCTTCTTCTCTGACTTCACATCTTTATACATCAACTCTTCTTGAAACACGACGTTTCTGCTAATCACACTCTTCTTTTCGTCCAGAAGCCACACCTTGTAGCCTTTTGTCCCTGGAGGATATCCCAAGAAAACCCCTTTCAATGCTCTTGGTTTCAGTTTCCCTTGATCATGATGAACAAAGCAAACTGAACCAAACTTTCTCATATGTTTATATCCTGGTTTTCTGTTCAGCCACAACTCTTCTGGTACGTTGTGATCGATTGCAGAGCTTGGAGAACGGTTGATCACATAAGCGGCTGTAGCAGCGGCTTCTGCCCAGAACTCTTCTCCAAGACCTGATTCATTTAGCATACATCTCACCTTCTCCATCAGTGTACGGTTCATCCTCTCTGCAACACCATTTTGTTGTGGTGTGTATGTACATGTGCGATGTCTCTCTATGCCATGTTCTCTGCAATGATCATCAAACTTCGTGTTGCAAAACTCCAACCCGTTGTCTGTTCTCAGAACCTTCACCTTCTTGTTCATCTGATTCTCTACCAAGGTTTTCCACTCGCAGAACTTGTCAAATGTCTCATCTTTAGTCTTCAAGAACATTGACCACACCTTCCTTGTCTTATCATCGATGATGGATAAGAAGTATTGTTTTCCAGACAATGATGGTGTAGTGTTTGGAGACCCCCACAGATCAGCATGCACATAACCAAGAGCGTCTTCAGTGTCATGCCTTCCAAGGTTAAAACTCAGTTTCTTAGACTTCCCCATTACGCAATGTTCACAGAACTTGAGCTCCTTAACCTCGTTTCTGTTTATCAGCCCTTTTCCAGTCAAGATCTTCATGTTGTTGATGCTCATGTGCCCGAGCCTGCTATGCCACAAAGCAGTTTTATCTGACTTGTTCAACTCCGCATTGCAGGTCTCTTGCACAACCGTTTCTCCATCCAGAATATACAGGCCATTCACCAGGTTACCACGAAGTGCTGTCTTCTTCTGCTTAAAGTACCTGACTTTGCCATCTTTACCTTCATGCTCAAAGCCAAGCTTATCAAGGGTTCCAGTGGAGATGAGATTTCTTCTCAGATTAGGAACATATCTGACGTTCTTCAGCATCGTGATCGTACCTCCATGTGTGTTGATTCTGATTGTCCCTTGTCCCTGTGACTGAACTGTGTGATCATCACCCAACAAGATAGTTGTTCCTCCATTGTCATGTAGATCAACGAACCAGTCTCTACGCGAGGTCATGTGAAACGTACAACCTGAATCCAACACCCAAACATCTTTTGCTTGATCACTCATGCTCAATGACTCAGCGTCGATCAACTTCTCAGTGATAACTCCTGCCTCTCCCTGTCCCTCAGCTCCGAACTTCTTCTTCCTTGCATAACAGTCTTTCTTTGTGTGACCTTCTTTCTTGCAAAACCAGCAAGTAACCCTTGATCTTGAGTTAGATCTTCCTCTTCCCTTCCCATTTGATTCCCTAGGACCTTTAGAAGAAGACCTTCCTCTCTCTCTTGTATACAAGCTTGCTCCAGAATTTTTATTATCCTTAGCAGCTTCTTGGATCTCTCTTTCTCTGGATCGTACAGCTGACACGACTTCCTCCAGAGTTAGAGAGTCTCTTCCATACTTCAGAGTATGCTTGAGCTGATCATAGCTCGACGACAGAGACGTCAAGAACAAGATCGCTTGAACTTCATCTGAAACCTTCACCTCCAAACTTCCAAGTTCAGCAACAATCTTGAGAAAATCATCCACATTCCTGTCTACACTCAATGACTCATCCATCTTGAACGTGTAGAACTTCAGCTGCAGATGTATACGGTTAGGTAGAGACCTTTCCATATACAACCTGTTCAGCATCGACCACATCTCTGCAGCAGTAACACAATGCTCAATCTTTCTCACCACATGGTCACCAAGACCTGTTATCATCAATCCCATAGCTTTCTCAGATTTTTCTTCCTTTATGGGATCGCGAACTGTCTTTGTCAGCGGCGCAGAAGAGTCTGTTTCTTCTCCTTCAACAGGGCTCTTCTCTTCGCTTCTGGTGAGAGGAACCTCCATCTCCAACTTGTGGTCTGTGACAATGTCTTTCAGACCCAATACACGAAAATGAGCCATCATTCTCGTCTTCCACATACTGAAATCTCCAGTACCATCGAACCTGTCGATCTTCAGCCTTGAAACCCCCACAAGATCTTCAGACATCTTGTAACCAGCAAACTACCACTCCTCCTTACGTAAAGGTCACGCCTTTAAGATAAAGCTTGTGTTTTTATGACAAAGCTTCAATCTTTCTCAACCTGATGCTAAGAACACCGAAAGTTGTAACCTTTATGATGAAACTTGATGTATTTCCACCAAAGGTTACACCTTTCTTCTCAAAGCTTCAACCTTTACTCTTATCTTCAACAAAGCTTGAAACTTTATGACTTCTCTACAAAGTTTGAAGCTTTCCTCAAGAACCTGAGCTCTGATACCACTTGTTATAAAACTCAGAAGATAATAGTTCTGTTTCTCAACTCTGTATCTCTCTCTCTTTCTCTCGTGTGTTTGTCAAGCATGAAAAGAAATAAAACAGAGACACAAGATTTGGTAACCCAGTATCAACGCATCGGTGTGATGACGTCTACTCTGGGGCCGGATTCAATCCAGGCAGTATATTAATCAGGAGACGGTGTTTCTTACAGCTCAAGAACAGAGCAACAAACTCTCTCAAGCTCTCAAATGTCTTAACTCTCACACAACGTAAAGAAGACATGAAAGTAAGGTTTTATAACAAAACCCTACGTAAAGTGAATACTCTGTCGCGACCAGAAGTTTCACTTTCCTTCTTCTCTCCTTTATCGATCCCGGTTTAGTCTCTGCAATAACCAGCTTCAACTGAACCAACCTTCTTCTTAATTCAAACCAAAATCGGCTTCAAACCGAAACCTCTCTGAACTTGAATCACAAGAAAGCAAAAGCTTCAACATGAGGGAATTCAAAAGAGTATTACTGACCCTTTGATTAACTCGAGGGCTTGGTGGTTGACATAACCAGCTTCCACAAGGCCAGGGGTGTCAATGATGTTTATAGTGAAGCTTCCCATTGTTCTTGAAACCATCACTGGCCTCAAACCTTATGCCAAGGATAGAGAATAAACATAGAAAGCGATTACCTTTAAGAAGGAACGTACCGTTGTTGTTGTTGTTGTTCTGTGAGAGCTTATGAGGTTTATGAGAAGAAAGTAGAAGCTCAACCAAAATTCACTTTAGTCCTCTGTTTCTTCAATTATTTCTTTTACTGCCGTAAAACTTTGCTTAATTAATTGGAACATAAATCAACGGACAGGATAGCTTCCTTCGAATTAAAAATAAATAAATAATCTGTCACTCTCTATCTAAAGCCTGTTGTCCATTTGTCTTTCTTTGATTAGAAAATAAATCTTCCAACTTTTCAAAAGTCAGGGCAAATCATTTGTTTGATTCTGGAATCGTATCAGAGAGAGAGAAGAGGGTGACTCATGGCTAATAATCATATCATGCTCTACTTGGCCTCTCTTATCTTGCTTCTAGGAACTATCAGTTCATCCTTCTACATGCAGGTATATATTTTCATTTTTTTAATTTTAGTTTCCTGGGATTGAACATCTGCTAGCTATTGAGTTTGATCTGGCTTTGTTTTTTAACGTTGACTCTTTGAAGTTACAAGTTAAAAAGAACCAAAACACTTTGTTCTGACTTTTTTTTTTGTCTTAACCAGGGTGTTGCAGCATACAATCTTTCCAAGCAGAAACTGACCTCACCAATTCTTCAGGTTTTAATCTTAATCAATAAGAATTTATTTTAGATTCGCTCATTGTTTTTTTTTTTACTTTTTTTATTTGTAGGAAGAGATTGTAAAGGAAGTCAATGAGAATCCAAAAGCTGGATGGAAAGCTGCTCTCAGTGATCGCTTTGCCAACGCCACCGTGAGTTTTTATCATCATCATCTTATCTCTTGAGAGTTTTAGAGTTTTTTTTCCTGTAGAAATACAAATGCTTATCATTCATTGTTCCTCTCTTTTGTTTTTGGTTTCTGGAAATGTGCAGGTTGCAGAGTTTAAGCGCCTCCTCGGTGTTAAGCCAACACCAAAGAATGAATACTTAGGTGTGCCTGTTGTCACCCATGACAGATCTCTCAAGCTTCCAAAAGAATTTGATGCTAGAACCGCTTGGTCACAGTGCACCAGTATTGGAAGAATCCTAGGTCATTCTTTAGCTTCCATTATCTGTGTCTTTTATCTTGAAAAAAATATATAATATAATGACTACTCTTCTTATGTTTTGTATCAAATTCTCTTCTCGATTTTCACACTAAAGATCAGGTAAAACTTTGTCTCCTTGCTTTTTTTTTATATTGAACAATGCCTTGTCAGATTAGTAAAAACATCTTTGTTTTTGGTTTGTTTAGGGTCACTGTGGTTCTTGCTGGGCATTTGGTGCTGTAGAGTCATTGTCTGACAGGTTCTGCATCAAATATAATATGGTAACACCATTTTTTCATCAATCCAGGAACTGATTGCAATAGCATCTTAAGATTCTTGTGTTCCTAATGCAGAATATTTCTTTATCAGTCAATGATCTCTTAGCATGTTGTGGATTCCTCTGCGGTGAAGGCTGTTACGGTGGCTACCCAATTTCCGCGTGGCTTTACTTTAAGCACCACGGTGTAGTCACCGAAGAGGTAAATTCTAATCTTCACTGCAAAGTAGCAGAATAATTAAAATTAATCGAACTTTTGCTATGTTGTTTGGTTCTTCAGTGTGATCCATACTTTGATAAGACCGGATGCTCACACCCGGGATGTGACATATACCCTACACCAGAATGTGTGAGGGAATGTGTTAATGGAAACCAGCTTTGGCATGAATCAAAACACTTTGGTGCTAGTAGCGCTACAGAGTCAGTCATGACCCTCAAGACATTATGGCAGAAGTTTACCAAAACGGACCTGTTGAGGTTGCCTTTACCGTTTACGAGGTACACTCAAGGTTATAAAATTTGATCAAACATATGATTAATTAAATGGAATTTATCTTATCATGAATCTGTTTTTGGTTACCGCAGGACTTTGCACATTACAAATCCGGAGTGTACAAGCAGATAACAGGTAGTGACATTGGAGGTCATGCTGTTAAGCTTATTGGCTGGGGAACTTCTGATGATAGCGAAGATTATTGGGTATGATTCCACTTTTTAACACTTTCGATCTTGTGCTAGTGTTCATGACAATTTCTTGTTCTTTTGAATTGTTATCAGTTGCTTGCAAATCAATGGAACCGTAGCTGGGGTGATGTAAGTACCTTCTTTTCTCTTCAATTAAACTTTTACTTGTGATCTTTCACATAATCTGACATTTAAAGTGTAATTATATTTCAGGATGGTTACTTCAAGATTAAGAGAGTAACAAACGAATGTGGCATCGAACAAGGTGTTGTAGCCGGTTTACCTTCGGACAAGAAGGTAGTTAAAGGTATTAATTCTTCGGATGATGTTCTGGTTTCCTCATTATAAAACTAAAATCAAGATGTATCTCTCAACTCTCTGTAATATATGTAACATGCCGTTATTATTTTTTCCAATGAAAGTATCAAAAGACTTTATAAACCCCAACCAAAAGATATATTTATATATATTCACATAAAGAGAGAATCAGCATATAACAAATTAAAGGCAGTATATGATGAGTCTGAGAAGACAGCACCGGACCACTCAATGTTTCCCCAAACCTCCAATTCCTCGCCTTCCCAGCGTCCCTTGAGGGAAATCTCAGCAAACCAAAGCTCCAAAGTCTGATAAGCAGGACCTTGGGACCAGAAGATGGCCATCCTATCAGCAGAGAAGCCGCACAGATTTTGATGATGTGTTGCTGCTGCAGCTCTTCCAAACCCTTGACTTCCTTCCAACCCAATTCAGTTTGAGAACGCCAGAGTATTCTCCCGCCGACACCACGACAGAAAAATGTCTGATCAAATAAACGCCAATCATTTTTGTTTTCTGGGTCAGACTCTTTTGCTCCGCCGCCTGCCCAAAACTTACATTCAGTAGTTGAGAAAATAAAGATTTCGCCATCCTCATCCACCGCGTAGACATGCTTCTCGTCGTTCATCACCATACTTTCTTTGATTTTGAGGGGCATCTTGGGCGTAGACACAGACAACAACTCCCAAGTTCTGGTTCAAAATCATATACATCTACCCAGTTTGACGTATCAGCAGTGACATCATCCCAGCACCCTCCAAACACATATATCTTCTTCTTCTTCCCGTCTTCCTCTATCAAGCTTGCCGATGCTCCGCTTCGAGCCATCTTCATGGGCTCAATGCAGTACACTGAGTGATCGATACAATCGAAAAACGTAACTTCCGACGTGGGTTTGCCGTTCAAGAGTCCACCCATAGTATAGATTCCCGAGTCGGTCATCCTGCTAGTGGAGCAGGAAACAAGCTCGGATGGACACGTTTCAGCCTACGGACCCGTTTCAGCCGACGCTGCACGGGGTGCAACACGAACCACCGTGGGCTTGGATCTGGATACATGTGCATAAATACGTATATATATGGGTCGACGCTATCCATCCGATGCCTCATGGCCCAGAGTCTACGGGACACTGCGACATACTGGTGTCTCCTGGAGACCATAGCTAAGGCCACGAGGTCCAATCTCGACAACTGAGCAAGGCAGTCCACAAACACATCATCTGGCAGGGACAGTAGTAACCCACACACCTCCTTGTTCCTCCTATACATCCCAGAATCCCAAATCTCCTCTCATTGATTGGTTACGGGATTCTCGCGCTATGAGGATTCAGACACAAACCTAATTAGAACGCCTGTCTTCAATTATTTATTTATTTATATATACTAGAACACGCATACGCACCGGTATATGGATTCTTCGATAAAAACTTTAATTATTTTAACAATATTAATAATATGTCTACACTTAAATATTTATTTTCTTACTTGTGTAACTTTTTATTTTATTTATCTCATAAATTTATTAAACTTTCCATCGTACACAAAAATCTAATTTTATAATATAATTACTTTATTTTGAAAGAAAATAGAGTAATCCATTGAAAAAGTCTTATACCATCAAAATACATGTTAACAAAATTGTTCACTTAAATAATATACCAATTGAAATTATATAATGTTTTGAAAGTACATAAATATAATAGTTTTTCCAGAATTCGAAAATTCATCGAAATGACAAGACAATTGGTCTAACGTTGTATGTGATTCTCCAAAAAATGTTATGATCATTTAGAGCAACTTTATTTGTTAGAGCATGTGCATTGCAGACGCTTAAGGCGTTGCTTAGCCTAATTTTCATTAAAAAGAAAATCAAAAAAACTTAATAATAGAAGAATTGTTGCTTAATTAAGGACCAGAAAGCACGGTTGCTTACAGACACGTGTGGGCAAGTGAGTGGAGAGAGAAGAGAGGTGGGTTCGCGAAAAAGGTCTCCGATGATCCAAGCCGTCCATGACGAGTCGAAGGGGTGGATTTCGACACGGAAGAAGTCGTCGGCGGAGGTTGCGAAGGAGAAGGAGCCGGCAGATGCGTCGAAGCGGAAGAAGGAGCGGAGGGTGGGATGGTGAATCTGAAGTTTATTGAAGGGTTTTGGAGATTCTCGAGTTTTGGGGTTCGGGAGAGTAGCTAGGAGAGCTATGACGGCGATGCATGTGCTGCCGGCGATGGCTCTGCACCAGCTGTACTCGGTGCCTCCGACGGATTGGGTTGTAGGAGAGAAAGAGATTGTGTTGCTTAACAAAATTGCTTCAGTAAATTTTAATAATTAAAAATTGATTAAGCAACAAATAAGGTTGTTTGCAATGCACATGCTCTTACAAACTCACTTTAAAAAAAATGTAATATTTTTAATAAAAAATTATATTTTCATTGAAAATTAACACCAACAAAAAATCTGCAGCTGTGAGATCCAGTATCTGAAATGTTTGGTGCATAAAACTTTTCACTTTTCTTTCACATGCGTTTTTACTATTTTAAATTTTTGATAGGAGAAACTCCCTTTAAATCCTCTCAATTTACTTGCTCTTAAAATAATTAAACGCTTTCTTTTTTTCTACTTTTTTCTTTAATAGTTTCTTAATCTTGTTTTTCTCAATGTTTACAACCCTTTATATACAAAACAAATGTTTTTTATATATACAAAATGTTGTATCAGTTAACCATACAAAATTGTAATCGTTAAACACCAAAAAATACAACAAATGATAACCAAATGTTGCAATGGTTAATCTTTAAAGATTGCAATGGTTTTTATAGATAGTTGTAAATATTTATCAAGCTTTTGCAGTGATTCATTTAAATGGTTATATCCTTAAATTTTCAAAAGAATACTATATTTTCTTAAAATTAAAATTATCAACTTTTTGTTCTTTCTAAATATAAATTTGTTTACCATGATCCTATGTATTAGCAACATTTGTTTGATAGTGATATTTATATTTTTCAATAGTCATAAACTACTACTTTCAAATTATTAAGATATAATATAATGAATTTATATCAAAAACTTATCTGGGAGCATTTAGAAATTTGAATTTAGGAAAAAAGGTTGTACATATAAAATATAGAGTTGAAAGTATCTATATTATTAAAACTAATGTACATTTTGGTACTGTTTAGAAACATGGATATGAAAATAAATGAAAATTGTTTGGAAACATGGATAGCATATCAAGTATTTTCTTTTATTTGCATATTTAGTCATTGCTTTTACAATAAATTATGTATTTTCTTTTGTATTTCTTTTTATTTATAGATTCTACCTATACATTTAAAATAAATTTAAATTAATTTATTACAATGGTTATTGTTTCTTTGTGGTGAAATTAAAAACACAAACTAAAATAAATAGTATATATTATATAAGACAAATTTTAAATACAATATTACCTTATTTGGTTTAGTCAATTATAAAAATTTCTAAAATTCAATTTTCAAGAAAACGAAATATCACAAAATTAATAATAATTCATAGAAAGCTAATGCAAACAAAATTAAAAATTCTAGAATGTTACATCATTTTAAAATAAATTAATAAAATAACAAGTTAATATATGAATAGTACAATTATATCAAATTGCATCAAGTTATAAATTTTTAATATAATAGTATGCACAAATAAAAAAATATTATCAAAAATTTATATTATAAAAAATATATATGAAATTTTTCTATAAAACCAACGGTTTATGAGTTTATTTTGAAAACAAATTAAACCAAACACCTACATGGGGGTGTGGGTCAATTTCTAGTTAGTTTCAAAAGATGCATATTTTCAAGTAAAAAACAGATACAATCTTCAGTGACATTGGTGAAATATATAAGTTACATTAAACATACACATTAATTTGTAAAATTACAATTTGTTGGGATTTTATGATTGTGTTTGACCATTTAATTTTTCATAAGCATATAACACTCACTGATAATATGTACAGTATTATAACATGAAGAATTATTATATTTGTAGTTTACTAATTTCTAACATTACAAAGGTTTACTTTTGCTAGAAACTTACCGATGAGGTTTTCCAACTTCTTTTTCGAGTCCAAACTTCACCACTTAAACACATGCACAGACAGACAGACGAGTGATGCACTTGAGGATGTTGTTGAGGCTGTGATAGACCATAGTAATTGTTCTGGTCCTCCTAACCAAATCTCTCATTTACAAATTCTCAGTGATCTTAGATAATTTACAAATAATACCTATAAGTTTGAAAATAGAGATGGGACCGTGACAGAATTTGGAAACTCAAATTAACAGAAAATATTTTAGGAGTTATAACAAATGTACTAGATTTTGATCCGCGTTTTGAAAACACGGATATTTTTTCCTTTGCAAGTTTCTTATAATTGTGTCAAATATTTTATTTATAATAAGATTATGTGTTTATTTATAATCATGTTGATTTTTATCACTTTTTAAATGATATTAAATCAGTCGAGCATGTAGAAGCGCGAATTAACTTTTGGATAATAAATATATAATAACTTTATTCATTATTTCAAAGTGTGAGATCGAATCAATTTTTTTTTTTTTTTTGCATTTTGATAACTATTTCTAAGCACTTTATTAATAATGCTGCATCAATTTTTTTTAAAAAGATTCTGATCCAGAATTTAAACTTAAACACTTGGGATTATCATCGTGTCCCCCATAATTTGATGAATATATATATATATATATATATATATTGGAATATTTTCGTATCCCATATAATTTTAATATTCCTTTTTAATACTTTAAGAAATTTTGTATTAATTAGAGTTCAGTCATCTGCCGTATTTTAATAGTGTATATTTTTTAAAAATATACTTAGAGAAATAAAAGAAGAGTAAAGAAGAGCTAAAGAACATGTATACTTAGATAAAAGAAAAGCTAGAACACATGTAGAAATGTTATAAGAATGATGCAAAGCAAAACTTTCACAATGTGAGGTGTGATAATAAACAATAGGTTTGCATGTGTTCAGAAAAAAATAAAAATAAAAAAGATAATCTGCTTACACACAATTCCACAAAGACAGACCTGCAATACATGAGACACGTATTTTGAGAGGGAGAAAAAAAAGAGTTCACTGTAAAGGAGAAGAACCTCTGGTTTCATGTAGCTGAAGCCTGAATATAACTTCAGCTTTTCACGACATGATTCCTATAAAATAAAACAAAAAATTTAACCTTTTATCGACCATATCTTTCTTAATTATTTAATTAAATAAAGTAAAACAAAGATTGAAACAACTATCAATTCGATGTTCTTGCTGCGATTCTAAAGCACGAAAGCAATTGCAGTCACAAACTTATGATTTTTAAAATAAGATAACCTATGTGACTGCCATTGCATCAAGTTTTGGAATCGCACTTTAGAGTCAATCAAATACATATTGCAAGACCCACGATGCTTGTTGAGTTTAGATATTTTTAAATATTTCATTATAGATTAATAATTTTTATAATGTGTATCAATGTTTAAAAGCGATATTTTAATCCAGAATTTGAAATCTATGAAGTAAACTTTTTACCTTTTCATCGAAAAAATGGAAGTGTACAGATAGATAAAACTTGTTGTTGTCCACTTTGGCTCTTGGTGTTAATTTGGTTTTCTCCACTAATTGTTTAAGAACCTATTAAAAGCATTTTAAATAAAATGATCAGTCATGTGTTGCAAAAAAAATGATTATCGTGTAAATATAGATAGAAGAACAAAGCAAACAAACATTTGTTTACCTCATGGGATCATGGGAAGAAAGTCACGAGCTGGTTGATAAAGAACAAATGTTTTTTTCATAAGAAACAAAAGAAATTTGATTAAAACAAAAGAAATTTGATTAAAACAAAAGAAAAAAATAGGATTGTAATTTTGAATAATACTTGAGTTTTATAATACCTTACTGTATCTAGAGAAACCTTTTGTTGGACCTTTAGGTGATGATTGTTTATTAGTTTTTAGTTTTAGTTTTTGGTTTTTAGATTGTAGTTTCTAGATTTTAGATTTTGGTTTTTCATTTTCAGATTTTTGTTTCAGCTTTTAGTTTTGGTTCTTGGGTTTTAGATTTTGATTCTGGTTTTTGGTTTTGCTATGTTTTTCGACCAAAAAAAGATTTTGTCTTATTTTTTTTTAGATTTTCAGAAAATAATTAAAACATTTCTTTAAAATAATACAAAACTTGAATGGCAATAGTTATCAAAAAAATATTTCCCTATGTATTTGTTGGTTATTAAATCTTAATTGGATGAAAAGGGATTTTGAGAAAACTAATAATAATTAAAATATGTAAAATATATTTATAATTAAAAACTCAAAAAAAATATCATATGTTTGACAAATAATATATTTTATAAATTTAATGTGTCTAATAACTATTAAAATTATTCAAAATTATATTTATAAAATATAATAATGAATTATTTACAGTTAGTTAATATCATATATCAAAATTTATTTTACAGATATGAAACATAAATAAATTATTTCACATTATGTTTTAAAGGGGTGAATTAGCAAAATAGTCCATATTGAAATAATGAATAAGAAAATAAAATTACTTAACAAAAAGTTAGAATGTACATATAATGATATTTACAAAAATAAGAAAATATGAAAATTAATCGTACACTTTTTACAAAACCACCAAAACATGGTTTTTGGTTTTTCTTTGAAATCTGGACAAAACATCCAAAAACCAGTTTCCCTACTTTATAGGAAATCGTTTTTGTTAAAATTTTGATTGGTATAAAACAAGTTTGTTTGGAAAATCAGTTTTCCTAAATTTTAGGGAATCAAAACTTGATTGGCTAGAAAATAGTTTTTGAAGAAACAAATATCCATCCCACGGCTTCTAGCATTATGCTAGCTTCACAAAACTATAAACCTGCAAAAATATTTTGCATATAATTAATCAACTACAATGTGTCAATTAAATAAATATAAATTTCTTTTTTTTCTTTAAAGTGGTTGATGGTAACAATCGATGATTAGCTATTTTATGAATCACAGGAAGTGCCTTCCCCATTGTACTTGAAAGATCTGTATTCTCATGGTGAAAAACTAATTACAAAACATCCAGTTGATCACGATGATGAATGTCAAACTAAGGAATTAGAAAACAAACTCGTGGTACGTATAATGACATTTTTTTTTTTTTGAACAACCAATGCATTAGAAATTTAAATAGGTTCGGGCCCATTAAAGACATATTACACAGAAGAAGATAGATGATTGAGGGCCCATCTCGACAAAGAGTCGGCTTCCTCATTTGCAGAACGCGAAACAAAAACGAAGGAGATAGATAGAAACGAGGCGGAGAAGACTTTGATATCTGCGATGATACCAAAGATCTCTGAGACCAGCAGCTCGCTATTGATGGCTCTTATGAGCGTTTGGTTGTCCGAGAAGATCCTGAGGTTCTCGATACCCGAAGAGATGGCGTGTCGGATGCTGGACCTGCATGCAAGAGCTTCCGCAATCAGCGGTGATCCCACATAGTTCTGCGATTCCGATCCTCTCATGATTTGTTTTGTTCCTTTGTAGAAGATCCAACCTAATCCCGCTTGTAATGATTCCTTCTTCCACGAAGCGTCTGTGTGACATCGGATGAGGTTTGTGTTGCTGAGATCCTCCTGTGTGGTTATATATATATATATATATATATATATATATATATATATATATAAAGTCCATTTTTATTTTTTTCTGCATAATGTCATACATGTTGAAGGTGAGGCAGCAACAGAAAAGGAACAAATTAGTGATCTCTCGAACATGCTCAAGGATATGGATGGTAAGTCATAGTTTGGTTTTGCTTTTCTATTTTGTGCATTAATTTTTTTTTCCCTCATTCCTCTGATCGTGTTCACAACAGAGAGTGATGAAGAAGAAAGTGATTTCTTCTTAGTCACTGGTACTGGTATAGAAGCTATGTAAAGCTGCATCAGAAGAGGAACAACTTCTAAAAAATTAATAAAACCCACTGTGTTTCTGATTAGAGAGAATTTCTTTGATTTTACATTCACGAGTCATGCTCAGCAGTCTGAAGAAACCCGTGAGGAAGCTCCTACTTTGTCCCTAAGGCAATTGTTCCAAGGAACAATTGATAGTCAAACTAAACGATGTTGATACACCATTGAGACGTTTGAATGTTGACTGTTAAGAGCCTTTGGTGAGAAGTTCCAGAACCGTAGGCAACATCAAGAGTACAAAGTCCTCTCCTTTAAAATGTTTATGAGATTTTTCTCCTTTAAAATTAAACTTTAAATCCAAAAAATAAAATTTAAATATTAAACTATAATAATAGATTGTCGATAACAAAAATAAACTAATACCGACCAAATCACATCAGCTAATTTTTATTCTCTCTATACTCATTCACTTCTGTTTTTTCAAATGTCATAAATCTTCATTAGAATTTCAAAAAATCATAAATAAACCACAAATTAAATAGTGTAAACGAGATTCACAAAAAATAATCAAAAAGAAAGAGATACCTAGTTGACATCCAGCTGCATAAAAATATATTAGTAAAATCTGAAAACTTCACTTTCTAATTTGAATAATAAAAAAGTTAATAACATAATTAAGAAATATAAAAAATAAATAAAAATTATTTACTGGTTTAACTAGTGATTCGACTGGTTGCCGTGTTCTGGATTATAGTGATTTTTGAGGGGTTTACTAGGTTTTTAAATAATGAGTTTTCCTAAAATCCAAACTGTATTATATTCGGGTCACCGGGTTTACCGGTTCAACCGCAGATCTGGATCGAATTTCAAAACACTAGGTAGATGTATCTCATTTCCACTGATTTTTTTTTCTTTTTGAAGTCATTTGAACATTTTGGATTTACAGGTTTTTCAGATGTAAGGATGATGTTTTGGGTATTGTAGCATGGATTTACTGAGGCTGATGTTCCAGTGGTGAGTTCGGGTTCGTGGTTAAGAAATGGTTAAGGGACAAAGTATGTCGGAAATCCCGTTTGTATTGGAAGTAAATCAAAGTAAAGGGAGATTACAAATGTGATGCGAGTTTGGAATTCGAACCGAGCTCGCTCTTACAAAGTAGTATTGAGGTTACCAAGTCATCTCTATTCTCTACTCGTTCGGAAAAATCCATTTTTTGCTTGTTAGCCAAGATTTTTTTTTTTAAACCAAATGGCGAAATACAGCTTGTTGTTATTTATTACAAGATTACATATTTGGTCTTTATCAGAGTGAGGTCACATACTCTCTGTAACGTGAATTCAGTTCACCTCGTCCCAATGTATAATTTCAATGTGAATCGCTGTATCATCCGTATTTCCTGACCGACAGCACGCCTGTCTCAAGTATGGGATTGATCTCGCCGCTCTGGATTTTGGCTGTTAGTGGGCCTTGAATAAGTTGGATCGGGCATTGATGAGCGTGTGAATCCCACCTCCAATACTATTGATTAAATACATTTAAAATATTTTCTTAATTGATCAAGATGTTTCAAGTTTGAATACTGCATGATGCATCATCTATCGACAAGCAGACAAAATCTGGCCTAGAGATTTTTATATCGATCAATAAATTGCCACCGATGAATTGACTACAGTAAGATAGTGATGGATTTAGTAGAGGGTCTTGGTTAAGTTTGGTCAAGCGATGGTGGATTAAAAAAAAGTATAGTCAGGAGATGGTGAATTAGGATCGGTGGGAATTAAAAAAAATGAGGGAGATCACTCGGATCAGAATTTCGTTTCTTGGGAAAAATATGTGTTGCACCAAATAAAAACTTGTGCCGTCTCTGTTATGTTTTGACAGTTTCCTTATTATTTTTTTTTAAATCAAAAAATTATTTTATTACTCAAACTAGAAGTGGTCTAGGAATTCAGACCGGAATAAAACAATCAATAAACATTAAATTCTTATGAAAAACTTGAGCCATCGGTACATGAATGATCTTGAATTTTTAGAATCTTCTTCGAATTAAGGATATATCTGCTAACTCCGTAGAATAACTTAGCCATTTATTTTGGATTGCAGGTGTTGCTATTTTCTATAGTTATGGCATATGAGTTGTTCTTAAAGGTTAATGAAAGGAACAAAATGAAAAATTTAAAGTGAAATTGCGAAAAGTAGAAATAAGACCATATTTTTCGTCAGGTGTTTCGTTTAGTTTGCTTCTCTATCTCTTGTGGTCTTTTCTCCTAGTATCTTGAAGGTATCTCTAGTTATTGATTTGTCAAACATAATGGCTAAATAAACAAATTTCAATGAAGCTGAATTTACTGGTGGTCGATCTTTTTATTTTACGATGATTTTAAACCAGTCAGATTTCTACGCGGTTATAAATTAAATCACTTGTGACTTTGTGTGAAAATTTTGTTATGAATGTTTTCCTTTTGTTTTAAGAATGGTGATAGTTTGGGGCACTGGTACAATGTGGTACCTTGAAACTTTGCTTTCAATGGGACAAAGAGTTTGGTATGAAATTAAATTTTGAAAAAGTAGTTTCTCGGGTACTGGTTAGTTATTAGTGTTGATGCAGAAGTTGTGGTCACTGAGAAAGAAGTACAATAATTTGGATTAAATCGAATGATCTTGAATATATAAGGTTTCTAGGTTAGCAGAATGCCCTTTAATTTATTTTTTGTCTTCCAGAATGCCCTTTAATTAATGCCCTTGAATTCTTTACAAATTGGTTTCAGGCTTTCAGCATATCTCGAGGTTATTTCGGAAGGTAGGGTAATAACTTAAAGTTTTTAATTTTATAAGATATGTGGTACATCAATGTTAATTTTAGTATCTTTTTTTTTGAAATTTTGATTAATTTTAGTATCTTTTTAAGAAACTTAAATCTTTTTTAGAAGCTTAAATTTTTAAATATATTAGATTTTTCTCAATGCAAAATTGTAGATAGTTTTTTACCATTATAAAAGAAAAGAGAGTGAGAACCATGTCTCCAACAACAAAACTTTAGAAATCTTATAAAGCTCATGCATAAACCATTTGCATTGTGGAAAGTGGAAAGTGGAAACATTATTTGACCTAGAGTTTATTAAGTTTTATACATCATGAGGTTTATGTTTCAGATGATGGAAAAAGCAAACTATACAAATTAACTGGGTCCGCACATCCGTGTGGATATATTTTTCACTTATAAATATATAACTAAACATTTTCAAGATACGATTTGCATATGTGTTATATCTAGGACTCTATAATCTTATTGTTTTAAGTTTCTTATTCAACATAATTAATATATAATGATTTTTTATATGCATTAAGCTTTACTATTAATTATACATACTATTATATTTTTGAATTCGGTACAATAAATCCATAATTTGAAATAATTAAATATAGAATTACATACAAAATATGTTTTTTTCTAATTTCGACAGTTAGTATACAATACATTTTTAAATTTTATTTAGTTATTCTATATAATGATATTGTTTAGAATAATTTATGTTTTCATCTTTTATTTTTAAAATATACTTTAGCATTTACCATTTTAGTATATTGCATGGTTTTATAATTAAATAGATTATTATATTTAAGTAGTCATGCTCTATTATTTAATAAATTTAATGCATAACATCATCTATAATGTTATTTTAGTAAAAAAATTATCGATATATGATAATTTTTGATTTTATAGTACTAAGTTAGTATCAAGTTTTCTGATTTTTTCTTAAATTAAGATTTGAAAATATTATACTATTTTAATTTTAAAATTATTTTATTTCTCATGTTGCATTTCAATAATTATATTTTAGGACCAATTGTTTTATCTTTTGTAAAATTTGAAATTTATTATTATGAGTTTGGAAGAATTATTTTTAAAATTATATATTTATTCAATAGGACTTTGAAAAATTAGACGACTATTTTTGAGTTTAGAAAGTTATATGGCTTTGAATATTCTTTTTACTAAATTAATGCATTATTTTATTCAAATTATTGGAAATTTCAATATTTTCATATTTTCCATTGATTTTTTGTTATAACTGTAGATAAACAATAAATTTATTAATATAATTGATTTTTATTAATATTTTTTAACAAATACTAAATTTTCAAATATTTCTAATAGTATAATTTAAATAATACATGAATTAAAGGTTAGTTATATAATTATATTTTGTAAATAATAATATATAATTGTTTTTAGATAATATATTGTTGTGAGATACAAAAATATATGTTAACATTTTTTTGTATAAAAATATTAAATGATTTAAAATTTTAACCATTTTTAACCTTGAATGCTATTTATTTAAATGAAAGCAGTTTTAAAGATAAAATAGGTTACTTTACCAATTTAATATATTTTTACATTTATTTAATATAGTATTTTATTTAATATATTATAGATTATTATTATAAAATTTATAAAATACATCATATAATTTTAAATTTAAGATTATATTTAATCATGAAATTAAGAAATACTTATTTATAAAATATATTTAAACTTTTTTGGTAAGATCTTGTTAGGTTTTAAAGTTTATGGTTTAGGATATTGAATTTAGGGTATAGAGTTTATGGTTAAGATTTAAAGTTGAGAATTTAGGGTTTAGGCTTTAGAGTTGGAGGTTAGGATTTAGAGTTTGGGTAGAATTTTGAGAAATATATAAAAACAAGGATATAAGAGTCACTAATCTTTTATTTGAACTCAGCACAATAACACAATGTATTTATAGGGAAATGGTGAAAATACCACCTACTTTTCATAAACACTTAAAAACGTTTTTATAATAATTTTTTTTTTTGGTTTTCTTGTTCGGCAGTGTATAAAACAGATATAAATTAATAAAGAATTCTAAAAGAGGAATTTTCAAAAATACCACTTTGATTACCTATTATTCATTTTACCACCACTAAAAACACATTTTCAAAAATACTTTATTCATTAATCCATTTCCCTATAAATATACATGTGTTATTGTGCTGAGTTCAAATATTCTTAACAAACAACCAACCAAACACTTCACTTCTTTGTTCTTCACATAGGTTTTTGAGTTTCAAATATGGAACCAAATCGTGTTAAGTTTCTTGAGAACAAGACCTTGCTCGTCACTGGCGCTTCCGGTTTCCTCGCTAAAGGTAACTTTCTGAAGTCTCCTGTACTGCAAGAAATCAACTGAGTAAATATTGGAGCACAACTTTACTATAATAGATCCACTAGCGTACTAATTCATGAATCATATCAATATTTAAGCATAGTTTTGGTGGAGCGAGTTCTTAGTTTGCAACCAAACGTGAAAAGGCTTTACCTCCTCGTAAGAGCATCTGACATGAAATCCGCGAAACAACGGTTACACAGTGAGGTATATTTACATACTTACATGCCAAAATGTATATATGAACCAATTTTTTGTTTGAGAATTCATACTAAAATGAATTTCTGATTTGTATCAGGTTTTCGAGAAAGATTTGTTTAAGGTGTTAAGAAATAATATTGGTGATGAAAGTTTAAACGTCCTAATCTCGGAAAAGGTTGTTCCTGTACCAGGCGACATATCACTAAACAATATGGGAGTGAGTGACTCTAATCTTGAACAAGCTATGATGCAAGAAATCGAGATTGTTTTCCATGCAGCTGCCACCACGAGATTCGACGAAAGGTACGCAGTTGTACATTCGCTTACTTTGTTATTTTTTTGTATATATAATCACTACATTCGCTTACTTTGTTATATATAATTGATATTGAGAACCCATATTAATTATAGCTTTTGGTTCGCTTATATGTGAAAAAGATACGATGTTGCACTTCGGATCAACACATTTGGAGCACTCAACGTCCTTAACTTTGCTAAGACATGTGTGAAAGCACAATTGCTCCTCCATGTCTCAACTGGTGAATCACTTAAACCTTTTATTTTTGAATCACCCAATAATGAGTCAATGTTGGTTCAAAAAGGATATGAAGCTCAGATCGACTAATTCTGTGGCCATTGAAAAAGCCAGATTATTCTCGCCATTTATAGTGTTTGTAATTATTAAATCAACAGCAAAACTTAGGTGTTCACCCCCTAAAATAAACCTTTAAATTCATCACCACTCTTATTACTAATCAAAGTACCAATATATATTAACAATAAAAATATTAATTTTTGAAAAAATCTAAAATAGTCGAAAAATATTAATTTAATGACGTTAACACCACTAATTAAACTCTAATTCATAAATTCTAAACCCTAGATCTCAAATCTAAATCCCAAACTCAAATCATATACTCTAAATCTTAAACTAAAACCTTATACCCTAAATCTAAACCCTATACACTAAACTCAAATCTTAGGCCCTAAACCAACTATTTTAAATGTTGTTTTAAAAATAATATATTTTATTATTAATTTAGTCACCATTTTGATTGGTGATACGAAATATGGTAAATTTAAAAATTCACTTTAGGGAATGAAACTATGTTGTTTTAAAAATAATATATTTTATTATTAATTTAGTCACCATTTTGATTGGTGATATGAAATATGGTAAATTTAAAAATTCACTTTAGGAAATGAAACTAAATTATTTTCTTAAATCATGATTGAAACTCCAAAGGGACTCGTTTAAACCTTTATATTAAAGTTCTGCCCGAGCCAGGATATAGGCTATTTAAGTCACTGATTGTGACATTAAATATATAAAAATATATTTATATGTAAATAATTTTTATTGGTATTTTAGTCTTTATATGCCATGTTCTAAAAAGCGTTTTTTTTTTTGATCAAAGTTCTAAAAAGCGTTTTAGGCAGCAATCTAATAAGACAATAGTGGTTACTTTTTTAAAACCGCCAAAACAATTACAATACTATAGATAATTAAATAATTTATTATTTTAAAATAATTAATATTATAGTATAGAATCTTATGAAAATTTAAGGAAAAAAAACATAAATATATCCATTTGTGCATAATTATATTTAATATAAAATATACATATATTTAACATATTATTATAATTTATAAACGACTAAACCATTTAACTAATAGTGAAGGTGTTTGCTTACGCGTCAACGTCCGCTTTTAACGCCCAGAGCTTTTCTGAACACTATGTTTGTATGTAAACAAATTTTGCAGACTTTTAAATATTAGTAACATCTATGAGATTTTGGCATTGTTTATGAACTTTTCAAAGATTTTATTAAGAAAATTATGTTTTGAAATTTTGAAATTGTAAATGACGAGATAGACTGTTTAGTCTCTCCTTTCCTTTTAACTTGTTTGCCCTTACTCGCTCTAGTATGTTCTCATTTTTGTAATCTGCACTTATTATATATTGCTGTTGTTATATGTCATTATTATTTTAAAATATTTGTATATAACCCGATATGAAGGAAATTTGTGGTAAATGATTGCATAAGATTAGTTATAGTCATCTGTTCTCGATAAAATAAACTAATATTTTCTATACTGTTTATTTGATTTGTGTATAGAACTGAATGGTTTTGTAAAGTTAAAATATTTATTTTTATTATACATAATAACATATTTTCAAAACAGCTTAGAGAATTTAATCATCTTGGACCGGTATATACAACATTTATATATATGGGCACTAGTTATAATATATATTCATGTATAAATATTTCTTTTCTTTCCTAGCTTATGTTTGTGGGGAAAGATCGGGACTTATACAGGAGATACCTATTGCAATGGGAGAAACACTTCATGCAAAAAACAAGGTAGACATCAGTAACGAAATGCAACTGGTTGAGCAGAGATTGAAACAACTCATCGAACAAGGTTGTTCAGAAGAAGAAACTAAACATGCCATGAGAGATCTCGGATTGAAACGGTTTGTTGTATTCAAATGCAAAAATTAGAAATTTGATAGATACTATGAAGTAACTTAAGGAACGTTATTCATGAATGATGTTAATCAGGGCAAAGCTTTTTGGATTGCCAAACACATATGCCTTCACCAAAGTAATGGGAGAGATGTTTCTTGGACACTATAGAGAAAACATGCCTATTGTAATAATACGTCCGACAATGATCACAAGCACTTTCTCGCACCCATTTCCTGGTTGGATTGAAGGCGTCAAGTAAGCTACTATTTTTCGTCAATTTGATTGTTATTATTTGTTGCATAAGCCCAACTACACATAAGGTCCAATCGGATCAATCTCACACTGCTAAGCCCAGTTCTTCCTCTCTCAACTGTCGGAAATCTTCAACGCCTGTGACGTCAAAAAATGTCCTTCGTACGGGACATAGAGCCAAGGAACTACAGCTATCCAACCGATTTAAAACCTTGGGATTGCGCGCTGTTACATCTAAGCTGTGCCCTAATCTATCTTAGTTGTATGCTCAGTCCTTTCCTACATAAACTCCTCTTATCTCACTACAAGAAAACAGCGATATTCTGAGGGACATTCCGAGGAAACAAAATTTCCTCGGAAATTTCTGACAAAATACCGAGGAAGTACCGAGAAAACGCGAAACTTGGTTTCCTCGGTATTTCCTCGGAAATTACCGACGAAATTCCGAGGAAAGTCGTGTTCGTCGGAAATATCTTATGGATTTCCGAGGAAACAAAACTTCCTCGGAAAAAACCGACGACCTCCGAGGAAATATTATAGCCGTTAGAGAGCCGTTAGAGAGCCGTTGGGAGATTTTAAATATTCCGAGGAAATTCCGAGGAAGTAGCCGTTAGCGTCGGAATTTCCTCGGAATTTCCTCGGTCTGTCGCCAGGATTTCATCTATAAATACAACCACCCCTCTTCCTCTTCATTCACTCCATTTCTTCATCCTCCCTCCTACTATCTTTACATACGAATTTGATTGAAAAAAAAATGTCTTCTTCAAATTATTTTCGTTCTTGGATCGATCGACCTCATTTGGATCCGAACACGAGATTGCTTACGGAAGAATACCAACGAGGTATAACCGAATTCATGGGGTTAGTTCGCCAACTACCGGAAGCAGAAACAGGTATGTTAAGATGTCCTTGCTCTAATTGTAAAAATAGAAAGGTTATTAAAGAGTGGGATGTTTGGACTCATCTTTTATTGAGTGGGTTTACACGAAGTTACAAAATTTGGTATCATCATGGGGAAACTGATTATGAACATTGTAGTACTAGCGAACCTCAGCCGGCGGTTAGATTAGAAGAACCAATTAGAACAGATGTAGATTATGGTGTAGGTACTGAGCAGATGGTAAATGATCATTTTAGAGGGGAAGATTTACCCAATGCAGAAGCTAGGAGATTTTATGATATGTTGGATGCTGGAAAGCAACCATTGTACGAAGGTTGCAGAGATGGTCATTCTGCTTTATCATCTGCTACAAGACTGATGGGCATTAAAACAGATTATAACTTGGCTGAAGACTGTGTGGATGCGATTGCTGATTTTGTAAAAGGTATTCTACCTGAGGATAATGTAGCTCCAGGTTCATACTACGAGGTTCAGAAACTCGTAGCTGGTGTTGGTTTATCTTATCAGGTAATAGATGTATGCAGCGATAACTGCATGATTTATTGGAGGGCGGATGACCAGCGGGTTACATGCAAATTTTGTGGGAAACCTCGTTATAAAGATACGGGTGGAAGAGTTCCAGTTCCATATAAAAGGATGTGGTATTTGCCTTTGACGGAAAGGTTGCAGAGGTTGTATCTTTCTGAACGCACAGCGCAACGAATGAGATGGCATGCGGAGCACTCAACAGATGGTGAGATTAGACATCCTTCAGATGCAAAAGCGTGGAAGCATTTCCAATCAAAGTATCCCGACTTTGCGTATGAGAGAAGAAATGTCTACCTTGGATTATGTACTGATGGTTTCAGCCCGTATGGCAAGAGTGGAAGACAATATTCTCTATGGCCAGTCATTGTTACACCATACAACTTACCCCCAAACTTGTGCTTGCGACGAGAGTTTTTGTTTCTCTCCATTCTCGTTCCCGGACCAGAGCATCCTAAGAGATCACTTGATGTGTTTCTTCAGCCACTAATATATGAGTTGCAACAACTATGGGCTGAAGGTGCTGAAACATACGATATTTCGTGTAAAGAAAACTTTCAAATGCGGGCAGTACTAATGTGGACAATAAGTGATTTTCCAGCATATGGTATGTTATCTGGATGGACAACGCATGGAAGGCTATCATGTCCATATTGTCAAGATAACACTGATGCTTTCCAACTAAAACACGGAAGGAAAACGTGTTGGTTTGACTGTCACAGGAGATTCCTACCACCTGATCATCCATATCGTAGGAGTAGGAATTTGTTTACGAAGAACAAGAGGGTGTTTGACAGTCCACCTGCGGAAATTAGTGGGAAAGGTTTGAAGACACAACTAAGAGATTTTGGTGCAGAAAGGACACCAGACGTCGGTGGACATGAGCGTTTTCCGGTAGATGCTGTTGGAAACCTACATAACTGGCACAAAAAAAGTATATTTTGGGATCTGCCATACTGGGAGGATCATTTGCTAAGGCATAATTTAGATGTCATGCATATTGAGAAGAACTTTTTTGACAATCTCATGAACACGATCCTTAACGTTCAAGGTAAAACAAAGGATAACTTGAAGTCAAGACTGGATTTAGTCGATATATGTGCTCGTTCAGAACTTCATGTTGATGAGAATGGTAGGGCACCTTTTCCCATATACCGACTTGATGCAGAAGGAAAAGATGCGTTTTTTGATTGGATTTCAAACGATGTGGAATTTCCAGACGGTTACGCATCTAATTTGCGTAATTGTATCGACAGAAAGGAAGGAAAGTTTATTGGGCTAAAAAGTCACGATTGCCATGTGTTGATGCAGCGCCTTCTTCCGTTTGCCTTCAAAGAACTATTACCACGAAATGTTCATGAAGCAATTGCAGGGATAAGTGCTTTTTTCCGCGATTTATGCACGAGATCAGTGACTCTTGAAGGTATTGAAAATTTGAAGACTAACATAGCCGTGATTCAGTGCAACCTTGAGAAGATATTTCCTCCCTCATTTTTTGATGTTATGGAGCATCTTGTTATTCACCTGGCAAGAGAATTGGAACTTGGTGGTCCTGTGCAGTATAGATGGATGTATCTGTATGAGCGGTATATGTTCCATTTGAAGAAGATGGTGAAAAATTTAAGTAGGGTGGAAGGTTCTATAGTCGCACAGATGATCAATGAAGAAATTTCAAACTTTGCCGAGTACTACTTTCCAGCAGAAGTTCAAACCAAAAACAGAAAACCTGCTCGGCATGATGATAGAGGCGAACGGGCAACATATCATGTTACGGTTCCAGACATTTTCAGAGATGTTGGACGACTTAGCGGAAAACCAAAGGACCGTCGACTTAATGAGCAGGAGCGCAGTCATTTGCAAACATATTTGCTCACCAACTGCGAAGATGTTCTTCAATATGAGAGGTAAATAAATTAGCTTACAATTTTTTATTTTAACAAGTTCAAATTTAAATCTTAATTAATTACATTATTGTCATCATATGTACAGGATTTTCATGGCACAAAAGCGGTTCGAATATAGATACGCCACAGACGAGGAACTAGAAGAAATGAAGCAGAGAGAATTTGCTGGATGGATGCTTACTTATGTGAGTGCCTTAACCAAATTAAAATACCATTTATCACATATTTATACTAATTCACATTTTTTGATATAACCTATATATATGTGCTATTAATAGGTGTCTGCTGGTTTGGCCAGAGGTGAAACATTTGACGATTGGATACGCGAGATGGTGGTTGGACCAAAATATGTTGTGAAGTCATATCCGAGATTTTGTACTCGAGGATATGCATTCACAACTCAAAAGAGGAGACGTTCGAGAACGACCTATGATGCTGGCGTTTGTTCTGCATCAGGAGATGATGTATACTACGGAAACATACATGAGATTATGGAAATCCAGTATTTGGGCATGGTTGGATTGCGGTGTACTGTTTTCTATTGTGATTGGCACGACAACACTCCAGATCGAGGTGTGAGAACAGATGCATTTGGTGTTACATCAGTAAATTCGAGGCGAAAGCTGCAATATTATGATCCTTTCATTCTTGCTTCTCAGGCCGATCAGGTAATGATTCAGAATGATTCATCATCATATGTATTAATTTACAATTTTACTGATAATTTTTTAAATGTTACAGGTTTGTTATATCAAGTACCCCCGGGTTAGGAACAGAGATGATCCATGGGTAACTGTTACAAAACTCAACCCGAGAGGCCGAGTTCAGGGAAGTTCTGAGCTGGAAGACCCACTACAACCAAGCACATCCGGCAACTTAAGTGCAGCCGAAGATTTAGCTGGAGTTGGCCTTGTAGTCGATTTAACCGACTTCGGAGAAGAAGCCGTCGTTCACGTAGAGGATGAACCAGAGATTGGAGAGTTTCACCAAGATTCAGACTCAGATTCATCTGGTGATGATGACTCGGAAACAGATTAGCATAGATTTTTTTTTTTTTTTTTTTAATGGGAATACCGAGGAAATTCCGACGAACATAAGGTTTTCCTCGGTATTTCCTCGGAATATACTTTGTAGATTTAGGGGTTTGATGCTAGAGTCTTGTTCCTCGGAAAAACCTCGGAAAATTCCGAGGAAATACCGAGGAAAACAAGGGTTTGCTCGGAAATTCTCGTTCTTCCTCGGAATTCCGTCGGAAATTTCCGAGGAAATTCCGAGGAAGAAGGGGTTTTTAACCGAAAACAACGTTTTGTGGATTGAATAACACGTATATAACCTTTATTAAGTGTCTTAAGCAGATTATGAAGTAAAAAAATGATGTTTTATCCAATAAAATCAAATTTTACGATTGCATGAACGAAAACCACACAACATAAGATAAACACTTATACACTTTAATAAACGGTAAACGAAATACTTACGATTATTTTTGAAATTTTGTTATTTCATGGATGATGATCATCTATACAAAAAATCCTCAATGGTATGCATTACATTTGTATAAGAAATGATACCGGGCAAAAAAAATCGATTTTTGAAACCCCAAACCCTGTTTCCTCGGAATTTCCTCGGAAAATTCCGAGGAAATTCCGAGGAACATTGTTTTTCATTTACCCGGGCAACCCTAGCCGCCAACTGTTTTCGTGAAAATTAAATTAATAATTTCCGAAGAAATACCGACGGAACCCATTATTTTTTCCGAGGAAATACCGACGGACTGTGTCCGTCGGACCATTCATAATATTAGGTCTGGCCGTTCTCTTCTTCCCCATTTCTCTCTTCCTCTCTTCTCGCGAACTCCGCCGCATCTCTCTTCTCCTCCATCGATTTCCGGCGAATCAAACCCCAATCTCCTCAATTTCATTCCTCAATCATGTAAGGACCCTATCCCTCTCTCTTTTCTTCAAAAATCGAGTTTGTTTATGGTGTGTAATGATGATAGAGGCGATTTTGTTAGGGTGAATGGTAGAGTAGTGTATTGAGAGTTTGAGTATGGTTTTAGGGTTTAGGATTGTGATTATTTGTTGTATTCAATTGATTTGGAATTTTTTTTAAGTTTTTATTAATTTTGTGGTTATAAAAATCGAATTAATAATTATGTATATATATAATATGAAAACGTTTTTTGTATATAAAATCTATTTTTGTGATTAAAACAATTTTTTATTGATTAAAACTATTATTTGTAATTATTAAACATTTTTTATTGATTAAAACTTTTATTTGTAATTATTAAACAATTTTTTATTGATTAAAACTTTTTTTCTAATTTTAAACAATTTTTTATTGATTAAAACTTTTATTTGTAATTATTAAACAATTTTTTATTGATTAAAACTTTTTTTCAAATTTTAAACAATTTTTTATTGATTAAAACTTTTTTTGTAATTTTAAACTATTTTTTATTAAAACTTATTATTTGTAATTAATAAACTATTTTTATTGATTAGAACTATTATTTGTAATTATTAAACTATTTTTATTTATTAAAAACTGTTTTTTGTAATTATTAAACAATTTTTTATTGATTAAAACTTTTTTTGTAATTTTAAACTATTTTTTATTAAAACTTATTATTTGTAATTAATAAACTATTTTTATTGATTAGAACTATTATTTGTAATTATTAAACTATTTTTATTTGTAATTATTAAAACTGTTTACAGGTCTTATGATGATGAGCCCCTGCCTCCACTTCGACCTCGTCGTCCCTCATCCCGAGGTCGTGGTGGTTCGGGGAGCCACTCTCGGGGTTCGTCCAGCCAACCTCGGGAATCCGCATCGCCCCACAGCTCCTACCATACATCTCCCTCAGCTGCATCCGGTCCCGCTTCTCCAGTCGTTCCGGGAGTGATGAGTATTAAGGAGTTGGTTCGACAGCCCGGTCGTGACCATCTTCCTTATCTCACTCAGCATCCACGTGGTCATGGTCAAACATGGTAATTAAACGTCTTTTTTTTTTCATTAAAATTTGATTCAATATTAATAATTTGTTCCTAACATTAGGTTCGACCGATCCTCGAACGGGATCAGCACATGGATCAACGGTATGATGTACTCGTCCCTCGACAGGGGATATCGGACTTTCTCGGAATTCCCTTACAGTGAGCAGCAGATGTGGTTTCGTCAGTTTGCGGTAAGTATTCTAATTTTTTTTTTTTAATCATTAATATAAAATTTCTACTAATTGTATTTTTTTCAGCAAGAATTCAACTGGAATCCCGATGATACGCTGTTTATCTATAACAGCTTTCTCCATAAAGTTATGGACAACTATGGGAAGCAGATCCACGAGTGGAAGAAGAAGTGGCTAGTGAACAAGGTAAAATTTAATTTATTAAATATTTTTTTAATCAAAACTATTTTATTTATTTATTTAACTATTATCTATTTTTTATTTATTAAAAGGTTCCAAAATCGATCAACCCCAAGGTCTGGGAGGAGTTGTGTGTTCATTGGAGTAAGGATGAGACGAAAGAAATTTCCTCCACCAATTCCACCAACCGCAAGAGCGATCGTAAAGGGAAGGGCATCTACAAGCACAACTTGGGTGCCCAGTCTATTGCCACTCTGGCTGATCGCATGGTAAGTTCAGTCTCTTTTTCTTCAATTATTTAAGTTTTGAAATTTTATTTTTTGTGTATTTCTTCTACTTACTAATGTTTAATTTATTTTTTCAAGGCGGAACAAAATGATGGCGAGCCGGTTGATGATTACGAACTAATGAAGACGGCGTATACTAACAAGAAGACCGGGGAGATTGATGATGGCGTTGTGAGGGAAGTGGTCAGCCTGGTCCAAACTCATATGGAAGAAGAACTGTCTCAGCTTCAGACCGACGAAGACGATTCGACGGCTGCGACCAACTTGACCCGGAGTCGAATCAACGAAATCGTGGAATCAGTAAGTTCTTTTTCTTTAAGTTCAATTCATTTATTTCTTGATTTTTTTAATCCTCTTTTCTTTTTATATTAATTTGGTTATTTTCTATTTCAGTCGGTTCCAAAGAAGAAAGGACGTTTGGTCGGTTTGGGTCGTCGCTCCCGGTCGGTTCCTGCTGCTTCACAACAGCCCTTCGTTGATCCAGAAGTACTTATGGGTCAGTTGAAGGACAAAGATGATCGCATATCTGCGTTGGAGGCCCAGATGGCGAGTCAACAGGCGGGTTTTGAGGCACACAGGAGGCAACAAGAGCAAATGATGGAGATGATGAGGAGGATGTACCCGAACGAGATGTTCCCGGACGTGCAAGATCCGTAGTTCTTTTTTTTTATTTCAAAAACTCGGAATGTTTTTTTTTCAGAATGTTTTATTTTGATTTGTACAACTTTGAATTATTATCTAATATGTTTTCTATTTTAATTTTAATTTCATATTTTCGAATTTAAATTAAAAAAATTACAAATTTAAAAAAAAAAAAAAAAATTGCAAATTCCGAGGAAGAGTGCCCTCGGAAATTTCCGAGGGAAAGTTTCCTCGGAATATTCTGAGGGCAGCTTTCCTCGGAATTTTCCGACGAGTATGCCTCGGAATATTTCCTCGGAAATTTCCGAGGAAAATAGCCCTCACAATATTCCGAGGAAAATTTCCCTCGGAAATTACCGATGATTTTTCCGAGGACCGTTCCGACGGAAACTTTCGAGGATCATTCCATCGGAAAATCCATCGGAATATACCGACGAACCTTTCCCTCGGTATATTCCGAGGAAGATTCCGACGACTACTGATCCTCGGAAATCCCTCGGAAATAAGTTTCCTCGGTATTTCGTCGGAAATTTCCGAGGGAATTCCGAGGAACATTGAAATTCCGAGGAAATATTTCCGACGGCTGTAGTCCTCGGTATTTCCTCGGAATACCCTTATTCCGAGGAAATACCGAGGAATTCAGCCGTCAGTAAGCCGCTGTTTTCTTGTAGTGTCTAATCACAAACCTCCAAGTTAAAAACATCAATAAAGAGTTATCTTCTTCACAAAGTTATCTATTTTTCACCAAGCTTACATGGTATCAGAGCCATGGAGACTGATCATTTCTCTTCTTCGTTAACTATCACTCAGTGTGTTACTTTAAAACTCAACGATTTGAACTATCTTTCTCGGAAGTTCTAGTTTGAACAGTTTTTAAACAGTCAGTCTCTAATCAGCTATGTCAACAGCGCAACCTTCCTTCCTCCTCTGAATCTCACCGTTCGGAACGGCGAAAGAAACCACTGAGACGCCGAATCCTTCTTATACAAAATGGGTTCCCACCAACCAACACATCATGGCTTGGCTAGTGGGTTCTCTCTCGGAAGACGCTATCAAAAGTGTCTATGGTCTTCATTCCTCTCAAAAGGTCTGGTAATATCTTGCTCAGAAGTACAACAGAATCTCTCCGACAAGAAAACTCAAGTTGTAGAGCTGCATTCAAAACACAAAGAAGGGTTCTCGCTCTCTTGCAGAGTATCTCTATGAGTAAAGTTTCTCTGCAACCAACTGAACTCGACTGGTGCTCCTTTTTCCGAACAAGAAAAGATCTATGGTGTTCTTCATGGGTTGGGAAGAGAGTACGAATCTATCTCTTCCATGGATGCTTTCCCTGGTCCTAACTTCGAAGATGTGGTCTTTAAGCTCATCAACTTCAATGGCAAGCTCTCCACCTACGAAGCCCCAACAGATTTCTCTCTCCATCAAGCGTTCTACACCAACATGGGAGGATACTCTTCTCGTGGTCGTGCTCAATAAAAAGGCGGTTCTCGTGGAAGAGGCAACTACTCGACTCAAGGTCGTGGTTTTATCAAAAAATCAGTCAGCCAGCTGGTCGCTGTTCTTCCTATGCTTCTGACAATTGTCCTACTTGCCATATCTGCAACAAGTTTGGTCATCTTGCGTACAAGTGTTACAAGCACTTTGACCACTCTTACCAAACCGAAGAGTGTCACAACGTGTTGGCTGCTATGCGAGCTCAAGAACAACATCAATATCAAGGCCAAGACTGGTATGCGTAGGAGAAAACACTGTCTTGGTCGAAAACGATGATCATCTTCCAATAACTCACATTGGTTATGCGGTTCTGCCTAGTCTTCAAGGTTAGCTTACCTTTGAATGATGTTCTCGTATGTCCTGCAGTAATAAAATATATGCTATCAGTCTCTAAACTTACTTCTGATTATCCTTGTTCTGTTGAGTTCGATGCTGATAGTGTTGTTGTGAAGGACAAACAGACAAGGCAGCTTCTAACCAAAGTTGTTAGACAGAAAGATCTTTACTTGCTGGAGAACCCGAAGTTCATGGCCTTCTATTATCGCAGACAGCAGGCTGCAAGTGGTGATGTGTGGCACATGAGGCTCACCAAGACGTTCTTCAACGGTTATCTCAGAATAAAGCCATCCTTCTCAATAATCCCAGTAGTCAGCTTTGTGAGGCATGTCAGCTAGGAAAGTGTAGTCGTCTACCATTTTCTAGTTCTGATTATGTAGCTACCAAACACCTTAGAGCGAGTTCATTGTGACCTCTGGAGGTCTTCTCCAGTTGTGTCCACTCAAGGGTTTGAGTTTTATGCAGTTTCGTTGATCATTACTCAAGATAAATTTGGTTGTACCCATTGCAAATGAAATCAGATTTCTTTACTGCATTCTTGAGCTTTCAGAACCTAGTAAAACGGCAACTTGAATGCAAAATGCAAGTTTTTCAAAGAGATCGGGGTGGTGAATTTATCAGTATTAAGTTATCCACTCATCTAGGTTCTTATGAGATCAAACATCAGATGTCTTGTCTACATACTCCGCAATAGAACGATCTCGCAGAAAGGAAGCAATGCTATGTTACTAAGCTTGGTCTGTCACTGATGTTCCAGAGTAAAGTTCCTCACCAGCTATGGGTTGAAGCCTTTCTAACGGTGACTTACCTAGGAAACCTGCTTCCTTCTTCTGTTCTTCCGGGTAATAAAAGTTTTTACGAAATGTTTGTTGGCAGACCTCCTGTTTAAACGTCTCTTCGAATCTTTGGTAGCAGCTGTTATCCTTTTCTGCGACCTTATGGACAGAACAAGTTCGATCCCAAGAGCCTTCATTGCGTTTTTCTTGATTATAGTGAGAAGCACAAAGGTTACAGATGCTTACATCCACCATCTTCAAGATTTTATATCAGCAGACATGCTCTGTTTGAATAAAATAACTTCCCTTACCAAAAGGAGTATCAGTCGTTTCTTCGATCCTTAGACACGCCACTTCTTTCTGCGTGGCGGTCTGAACATGTCTTACCTCCAGGTCCTTCTCATGTGCTTGAGGTTCCTGAAGAAACTATTCCTTCACCTCAACAACCAACACCTCCAACTTCTGTCCCTGCGTCTCCAGCTTCAAATGATTCCATGTTTACTGAAGATGATTTCCCTCCCCTACCTTCTCATGATGCATCATCAATCCAGATAGTCCAACAACCTGCGCCACAAGCTCCTCTTCACCCTATGGTCACTAGAGCTAAGGATGGCATCAGAAAACCAAACCCAAAATATGTTTTGGTGTCTGTCAAGTCCCTTTATCATGAGCCTAAGTCAGTTGATGCTGCTCTAAAGGATTTGGGTTAGCATGATGCATTGGGACATGAAAAACACATGGAAATCACACACACTTGGGACTTAGTACCTCATATTCCAACTATTCAAACAATAACCAGTGGATGGGTGTACAAATCCAAGCTAAACGTAGATGGAACTTTAAAGAAACGCAGAGCAAGGCTTGTCGTTCGAGAAAATGAACAATCAGAAGGTGTCGAATTTAGAAACCTACAGCCCTATTGTGCGTACTGCTACTATCAAGTATGTACTTCACATTGCTACTGTCAATGGCTGGAAAAATCAAGCAGCTTGATGTAGAGAATACTTTTCTACATGGGGATCTCAAAGAAACCGTTTATATGAAGGAACCCTCCGGATCTAGAAGATCCATACAAGCCTCACTACGTTTGTAGATTAAGAAAAGCAATCTACGGGCTTCACAATTTCCTTGTGCGTGGTTCGACAAGTTCAGTACGTTCTTGCTTGAGTTTGGTTTTAAGTGCACTCATGGTGATCCATCTCTGTTTGTCTATCTTCATGGCACCGATGTCATTTCTCTTTTCTTTACGTGGACGACATGCTCCTCACCGGTAACAACGATCAGCTGATAGCAAAGCTTCTGGTCACTTTAAACACAATTTTCCAAACGAAATATATGGGAGATGTGCATTATTTTCTTGGGATTCAAGTACAAGAACACTCTGAAGGATTGTTTCTGTGTCAGGAAAAATATATGATGGATCTTCTTGTCACTGCAGGTATGGCTGATTGCACTCCAATGCCAACACATATACCTTTGCAGCTGGACAGAGTTCCTGGAAACAACAAGCTCTTCTCCGGACCATCTTACTTCTGCAGCTTAGCAGGTAAGCTGCAGTACTTGATGCTAACTCGACCAGACATTCAATTTGCTGTCAATTATGTGTGTCAGAAGATGCATGCTCCTATAGTCGCAGACTTCTTCAACCTGAAGCGTATACTGCGTTACTTGAAAGGTACATGTCATCTCAGTTTGAATATCAACGCTAAAATTGGGTTTTTGCTGTATGGTTTCAGCGACAGTGAGTGGGCAGGATGTCGCAAAACACGCCGATCTACAGGAGGTCTCTACACATTTTTAGGCTCCAACATAATCTCATGGTCTGCTAAGAGACATCCGACATTATCAAGATCATCGACTGAGGCTGAGTATTGTATTCTGTCTTTCACTGCAACTGAGCTCAAATGGATTGCGTCTCTGCTTGGTGAAATGAGTATCTCTCTCCCCGACACACTGGAGTTGTTCTATGACAATCTCTTAGCTGTCTACTTGACTGCGAACCCGGCTTTGCACAACAAAAGCAAGCACTTTGACACGGACTTTCATTACGTCCGTGAGAGGGTTGCTCTAGGCACTTTAGTGGCCAATAAAATTCCTTCGGTCTTGCAACTTGCAGACATTTTTACGAAGTTTCTACTTCAACAACCATTCTGTAACTTGCGGGACAAACTTGGCATCAGCAAGCCTCACGTGCCAAGTTTGAGGGGGTGTATAAGCCCAACTGCACATAATGCCCAGTCGGATCAATCTCATAGTGATAAGTCCGGCTCTTCCTCTCTCAACGGTCAGAAATCTTCAACGTATGTGACGTCAACAGCTGTCTTTCATATGGGACATACAGCCACGGAACTACAGCTATCCAACCGGTTTGAAACCTTTGGATTGTGCGCTGTCTATGCTGAGCTGTGCCCTAATCTACCTTGGTTGTATGCTCTGTCCTTTCCTATATAAACTTCTCTTATGTAATCACAAACCCTTTTTTTTTGGCACAATGTAATCACAAACCTCCAAGTTGAAAACATCAATAAAGAGTTATCTTCTTCGTAAAGTTATCTATTTTTCACCAAGCTTACATGTTGTTCATCCAAGTATATAAATTCTCTTTTGGTTATTGCATATATGAAGGGAATGCTTAAGTGTTTTCTCGTTGATCAAAAAACAGCATGTGATATTGTAAGTTCACTAGTAACGTTAACAATATTGTATAAATTACATTTAAGATTCCATTTTTTATTACTAGCTTGATTCTGACACGAAAATGTATGTCCATAACAAGATACCCGTCGACATGGTGGCAAATGCAATGATCGCGACCGCAGCCGAACACTTCAATGATTCAGGAAGTCATACGGTTTACCACGTTGCCTCATCTTACCGGAATCCAATCATGTATAAGCAAATTACTGAAGTTAGTATTCGTTATTTCAAGAAAAATCCTCTGCTCGGTCGCAATGGTATGCCTATAGTCCCAAAACCTCCAGTATTTTTATCTACAATGGCTATGTTCCGTCTCTACACGGGCCTTCGCTTTAAATTACCTTTACAGGTACATTTATAAATCGCATGTGAAGTAGTTTTTTTCTCTACGACTGTTATTCATACTTTCAATGCACTATCTCAGATTTTCTCAACTTTTTCGTTTCTTTAGATATTGGGATTACTTAGCATAACTTTGCCATCGCAATTTGGAGATAAATATCAACGTCAAAATAGTAAATTCGAGATGGCCATGAGATTGGTTAAACTTTATGAGCCTTATCTAGTCTTCAAGGCCATGTATGTCTTTATCTCTCACATTTCTTCATACGTTCCTTTTAGTTCCATTTATTGTCTTCTCTTTTTATTGCTGCAGTGTCTATTAGATCTTTTCTTTTATTACATGTCTACTCGATACGTAGTAGTGGAGATAAGAGAGTGAAAGCCTTCTTCTATATATATATATATATATATATATATATATATATATATATATATATATATATATATATATATATATATATTATCTACAGTTCATTTTGCCATTCCTTGAGTCAGAGTCTTATCTATAATTAATTTGAAGCTTATACTGTATATCACATGTAGATTCGATGATAAAAACCTGGAAACGTTACGAATCAAGAATGAAGCCAAAGAGACGAACGACTTGCCCGGGTTCAGCCCCATATGCATTGATTGGGAAGATTATTTTATCAATAAACATATCCCTGGCCTCGTTACACACGTACTCAATAAATAAACTCCGAATACAAGTATTATATGAAGTATCTATTAAAAAAGGTATTGCATGAAGTGAAATCAAAAGATATTTGATTGTCTGAATTAAGCTTACAATATAAAATAACTAATTAAAGAATAATTAGTCGATATAAGTTGTCTTTGTTTTCACTCCCCTCCTCTATGTAATACCGTTGCTTAATAATGTATGATCCCTCAAGGTCAAAAAATAAAATAATGTATGATACCATATTTGTAATATTTCTATTACAGACTACAGATTTAATTTGTTTGGTTTATTTATACATATAGTTTTATGCAAAGATTATATCATTATGCGACTGAATCCCACACTTATTTGGTTGTTGTAATACAAATTAAATCTATGTCCCGCAGGGTTGATACGAAATAACGTATTCACCCATTTATTAAAAAAATCTGGCTTAAATTTGATGGCCAAACGGTAGGATATAAGTTATCGCTTAAAAATTATTCAACACTGACAATGTTTTTCTGTACAAAATTTTGACACTGTTATCTTTTTTTTTTACTAAAAACTTTCAAATAAAAAATGTAAACTAATACTCCCTCCGTTTCAAATTATATGTCGTTTTAGAGGAAATTTTTTGTTTCAAAATAAGTGTCGTTTTCGGTTTTCAATGCAAAATTTATTGACAATATTATCTTTTCTATTTTTCTATTGGTTGATACATGGTTAGGTGTATTGATAATAGTGTTTTTATTTTGGAAATATGTAAAATTAAATGTTTTCTTAATCTGTGTGCATAAGGTTAGAACGACATATAATATGAAACGGAGGGAGTATACGATAAGAAGATGGGTCTTATTGTTAGGTAAATTTTTTTTTGTTAGGTAAAATTTGCATTAAACAAGCTGCATAAATGATTAATCCCAACATATGGAACAACAAATATAGAAATTAGAATAACAAACAATACAATGAAAGGCAGTAGCTACTGATAAGAACTACGGTCCTTTTCTCTCCTTCGAATTGTCTTCTATTCCATATAATATCATAGAAAATAGTTTGTAGCTAAACTATTCAAAATTTATATAATACCTAAGTATTAACAAATTATTGATTTATTTTATATTTAAATATTTTAGGTTTTAAGTTTAGTTATAAAATTATGTTTTTATTATAAAATTACATATACAAAAAAGTAAACAAGGCAAATTTGTTGATTTTTACTAATACTATTGCTTAGTTTAACATTTTTAGACCAGTTTAGATTAACTAGACCGATTTATACAAATTTCACCAATTTAAATTGGTTTATATAAACTCGATTTTCTAAAATAAGTTTTGGATTTGGCCACATAAGCACCCCACAAAACGGTTCTTTAAAAAATTAATATGATAGAAACATTTATATGTAAAGCTGTTTCTCTCTCCTGGTTGATTTCTCTCTGACTTCTCTCTAAACTTACTGGTCGGCGGGTGGGCTTCCACAGCTACCGCCGGTCCGGTCTCTCTCTTTCTTCATGCTTTCCTTTGCGTTTGTTTTAGTTTAATCCTCTCGTTTTTTTTGGTTTTATCTATGCTTCCGGCGCCGCACTCTTTTTCGGTGGGCGGCCGGCTCAAGTCTCCGCCGTTGCGTCTATCCGATTAGGATAAACGGTCGGCTCTCGGTTTCCGCGTCGAACGGTTCTTGCGTTTTGACGGTGGCTCTGGTGTAAGTTTTATGGTGTTCCGAAGGTGTCTCGGTGTTGATGTGTGGCTTCGCTTCCGGTTGAGTTCCCGACGGACTATGGATTTCTATCCGGTGAAAGAAGCGAGAGGAAGAAGATGGCTGTTTCTCGATGGCTCGGATGAGATCTCGGGATAAACCCGGTGAAGCTCTCCGGTGGAAGGAGTTCAGGCGTAAGAGTGGATGCAGGAAGGATCGGGATCCTGGCTCCGGCGGTTGTGTGATGTTCCGGTGAAGCGGCGGTTGGCTTGCTCTGGTGTTGAGTCACTGTCGGTGGAAGCGTAGCGGATGTGTGACGCGTGTGCCTCGATGGGCGAGATGAAAACACGTGTCCTCCGCGTTCTTCAATGCTCACGCGTGCTTCAGGACGCGCTGGTTAAGACACGCGTCCACCGACAGTTTCTTTGGTTTGGACCTTGTTGGGTCTTTCGCAGTTCGGGCCACTGTTGGGCCTCTTTTCTGTTTTTATGTATGTTTGTTTTTCGGATCCCTGACTTGGGTTTGTGGTTGTAATTGGGCTTTTAGCCTTTTTTCTATAATACTACTTGACGGGAAAAAAAAAGAAACATTTATATGTTATTTGTAACATAAGTAGACAAGCTTGTCATGTTACAAAATAGAAGGACAAGCTTGTGAGAGAGTGACCTAACATTTGTTACATATAATTCACCATTTACTTTAATTTGTATTATCAATGAACACATTTACTCTTCGTTTAATGCATTATGTTATGTTGTTTTGTGTATGAAATTATATTGTTTGTTTTTACAAAAGTGTGTTTGCCCATGTTGTCTATAATGGTTTACGAATGGAAGTTACACAGCTTGATTAGATTGGTATAAGAAGATAAGCGAAGATTTATATGTTATTAACAGTTTAATTATCAACGGTAACTGAACTTATGTAGTTAATATACAATACAAACAGTGTAAGGAAAAGCGTTTAAACTTTGTTTTAAAAATTTAGTTATGTATATGAACAGTACATAAAATACTTTTCTTATGAAATTAAATTCAAAACTTCACAATTGTTGTATATTATTTTCTAATTAAAGTAATAAGTCTAGATATTTATATATTTATATATGTATATACGTTTTTGTCAATATATTTATATAGTTATATAATTATTTATTTTAGAGGTTTACTTTGCATTTTTGGTTTTGTGGTTTTCAAAAAAAGTTTGAATGGTCGACCAAAAATAGAAATCGGTCTACCTTTTAAATAAAAGAAATATTTTTTAAACATCCGAAATTATTTAAATAGTATGTTAAGATTTTGTGTATATTTAGTAATAACTAAGTTTGTTATATGCAAAATAATAAAAACTAAATAAATGAAATGGTCTAGCCTATACTATTTTGTTTTTTGAATTATACTGAGGTATCCTGACCCTACAGAAGTGGTCCAGATTAGATAAAAGTTCATAGTGAAGATATAAAAAGATTGAATCGCAAGCTTTAATCAAAACTAAGGGCCGAACCCTGCGTAAGCGCGGGGATATTGACTTTTGTTTTAACCGTAAGTTGTCAAGGAGTTGCTGTAGCTTGCGAAGTTATTGACTTTGAAACTGTGCAGTAGGTGTGAGCAGAATTGTATTTTATGTGGTTCGTGTGGGTTGGTTGCTTTATGTGGCTAGAGCTGGTTATGCTGTGGTGAGTTTATGAATCTGTTATTTTTAGTGTTCATATGGATTATCCCGAAAATACAATCATATGTTTCCTGTTTCTCTGAATTTGTTAAAAATCATTGTTTGTGGTTTTATGTGTTACTATTAGTACTTTATTGTTTTGGTGGTGTTTTTGCGTACCACTTCAGTGAAGGTTATTTTAATATTGCAGAGTTTGTAACTGAATTTGCAAATATTATAAAATCTTAAAATAGAATAGATTTAAGTGTATTTTTTAGGCTGTAATCTTCATTTTTAAGTCAAAGAGTAATACAAATCCTGTTTACATGACCGACGATTATGCATTGGTGAAGTTAAACTTTACTGATTTATAAAGTTGGGGACATTGGTAAATAAGTAAAGAAGTCATTGTAATTCTTACACCAATAAGAAATAGTTTACAGCATATCAAAGAGACAACTAAAGTACGAAGTAGAGAAGATTGACGGTTAGATGGCCTTGCGAGAATCACTCACGGGGCGTTTGCGTTTGTTCTCGTTGGCTGCATGACTTGACAGACTCGCATGTTCCTGGCAGATTCTGTTACTTGTCCAGATTCACGAACACATGGATTTAATGATAAAATCTCTACAAATAGTTACGAAAACATATATGTTTATTATAATTCGCAAGATGGACGGACATACATAGAGTTAAAGATCAGAATTTATAAACGAAGGATTTGATATCTATTGCCTTCAATATGCATTTTCTTGGCTTCGAGTAATATATTCTTGCAGCCAAGTTCATGCTGAAGTAGTTTGAGCTAAAAACGTACACTATGTCAGTTGGTCAAGGAAGTTGCAACATAATGAAATAGGAAAGCCTCGTTATGAGAAACTTCAATTCCAGAAAAGCATACCCTGTCTCTGTTTGATTTTAGCTCCTGCAAGGAAAAATAAAAATAAAAACTTCAATTCCAGAAAAGCATACTCTGTCTCTGTTTGTATTAAGCTCCTTCCAGGAAAAATAAAAGACAATGAAGTATATATAATCTCTTAATCATCTCAAAACTGAACCATATAAAGATGGAGAACACACCGCGCAAGCTGCAAATTCTTTTCCTGCACATTCCGTAAGTTGATCCTTAGTTTCTGAAACTCAACCCCGCTAAGCTCAATAATTCTACTGCAACCCAAAAACAAAACAAAAAACAAACATTCACCACAAAAAACAACGCTCATCAAACTCATAAAAGAGAAAGATGGTTACTTTCTGTGTGCTAGAGCTTTCATCAGTGTCATGTTTTCCTGCAAAACCAATAAAGCCACCGAGAATCAGTAAAATAACAATCTGCCACCGCCGCAAACGCACCAAAGATAAAAGTGCAAAAGGCAATGCCTTTTCAAGCTGCTCAGCAGATTCTTTAGAAGAGACGAGCATATTTTGCTACGTCTCTTCGCTGTTAACTATGTGAAGCAATATGTGGCCGAATTAGTATTATATTATACTCCCTCCGTTTCATAATACTTGATGTTTTAAAAGGATAATTTTGTTTCAAATTAGTTGAAGTTTTGAGATTTTAAAGTTACTTTAACTTTATTGAAAACTGTTCAACCAATTAGATTTCACAGTCTTTTTTACTATTGGTTAATTGATTTTAAAATTATATCTTTAAAATATTTTTTATTAAAAAATACAATTTTCTTAATCTTTGTGCACTATGGTAAAACATCAAGTATTATGAAACGGAGGGAGTAAGTAATAATCCAAATAACGCAGCATATGAATATTTCACCTGTCGGTTAAAGAAACGGTTGATGTTTAGACTTCCACGGTGAGCAAAAGAGTCTCAGTCATAGCATTGGAAGAAGACATTATCCCAGAATATTTCTACGCTTGATTAAGAAGTTGAACAGAGAGTGATTGTGAAGGTTCATCTGACTCACAACCCTCTCCAATTAATAGTTTAACGTGAAGGAAACTGAGAGGTCGACATCGTTATTGGGTTTAATGAGAAAAAACATTGATTACCAAAATTAAGAGAAATACGTTGAATGGAATGGAAGCTTAAGAGTTCACAGGGAAAAACATTGTGTTCCAGGGAAAGATTAACGAAGACGGCGAGGTTGAGGGGTCGAACAAATAACCATGAAACCTCTAAGCTAGTCAAATACAAAACGCAGAATTTTGTTAAGTAACCAAACTTCCCTATATAAAATAATCGAACCAACGCCTATATACCAAAATAGACGCCTAAATCATCAAACCAAACGCGTAAAATTAATGATCAAACCGAACAGAAAAGAAAACGTGGGTCCCATAGTCATTAAAGATAAGCTGACGTGGACACTCTCAAAAGAGAGAAAAATCCCTCGTTATATATATATATATATATATATATATATATATATATATGATTTTAAAATCAAACAAAAAGAGATATAGAATGATAACAAAAACAAATAAAAAGAGGAAAAAGTTTGCCAGAGTTTGTGGCAGTCCAGTCAGTGTTGTTCTCAAAAGCAGAGATATGAATGGTAAAGTAAGACTGAAACTGTAGAGAGAAACAATAAAGAGTCTTCTTGATCTGATCTTTGAAAGAAGGAACGTGAGTGCTTTTAAATTTTTACTGGGCTCTCAGAATCTCTACAGCTAAATTAGTCAATCTGAATCAGTTTCTGCAATGGTAAAGCTCAAGCACGGCGCCCATGAATGTGTGCTGACCTCGCCGGAGATCATAGCCGACGGCATCTGCAACATCTGCTTCAAGGACGAACCGATAGAATTCGCATGTGATCTATGTAACTTCGACCTCTGTAGAGCTTGCTCGAAACTACCACTCAAAGTGTCACATGATTTTCATCCAGACCACCCTCTCGAGTTTTGTCTAGGCAAGAAAGATGGGAACGAGAGATACAGTCTCTGCTCCGGGTGTGGTGATTTGTTTTCTGACCAGTCCCTTTATTACAAGTGTAAAGACTGCGAGATCTTCTTGGATCTTGGTTGTGCCATCCTGAACAACATCGTGACGAGTTGGTACGCTGAAGAAAAGCTACACTACAGTCATGCCCACTTGCTTAGGAGGTGTAAACCAGGACCAGACGCTAGAGGCTCCTGCTTGTTGTGTGAGCTTCCTCTTACTCCTTCTGCTATATCTTACGGTTGCTTTCAATGTTACTTGTTTGTTCACGAGCGATGCCTTGATGATCTTCCTCGAGAGATTCAACATCCAGTGCATCAGGCACACCCCCTCACACGCCTTGATTTCACGCATACTTGTGGTGATGGAAAAGTATGTGATGCCTGCGGAGTCCATATCAATGGTTCCCCGCTTAGTTGCCTCAAATGTAATTTTCATCTTCACATGAGGTGTGCAGATTCCTTGTTGCGAGGTTTGGTCAACAAGTCTCATCACCACAAGTTGTTTTATCTAGCTAATAATGCTGAACTAAGATTTAGAAAAGGATGTCGAGTGTGCATGAGGGACGGTCGTGGCGAGGTTGGTGACCACTTTTATAATTGCGTGGAATGTGGTTGGAGGTCTCATTTTAAGTGTCTTGGAATACCCGAGTCCGTTTTCAAGAAATCATATCACATTCATCCACTTGTGTGTAAAATATTCTCCCCCGACGATGATGACTCATTGGAGTATTGTGGCGTTTGTGAGACAATGGTACACGTAGGACATCATGCCTATTGCTGCCTAGAATGTGGTTTTGTTAGTCACATTGAGTGCATTTTACATGAGGTAAATAAATATAAATATATATTTTTTTTCTTTACAGTGGTTGATGGATGGTAACGATAGATGATTAGCTATTTTATGAATCACAGGAAGTGCCTTCCCCGTTGTACTTGAAATATCTGTATTCTCATGGTGAAAAACTAATTACAAAACCACCAGTTGATCACGATGATGAATGTGACACCACTAAGGAATTAGAAAACAAACTCGTGGTACGTATAATGACATTTTATAATACTTTTCCCAACATTGTTTACGCCTCAAATAATTTATTTGTCTAATTAGGTAAATGTTTTGTAGGTTACTGATGTTACGCATAATCACGTGCTAAGTTCTCGGTATGTTACGGCGTCTCAGAAAGGATGCTGGATATGTTATAGGTTTATACATGGAAGATTATGGAAATGCGAGACATGTGATTTCAGGGCACATGATAACTGCGTAAAGCTAAGACAACAATCGAGGTATAGATTCCATTTGAATCATCCTTTGACACTTCTACCAAGTTATCCTGAAGGGTCTATTAATATGAGATGTAACACCTGCAAAGAGAAGATAAGTTCTTTCAATCTATTCTGCCGCATGTGTGATTTCGTCATCTGTACCCACTGCGCGGTAAGCGTTGAAATGCGTCTTGGAGAATTACAAAGGGGGCAAAAGTTCATTAGATACGAACAAGGAAAATCATGTTTGAAAGGAGGACATGACTTGGTTCAAGTTATGGTCTCAAGTTCATACATGGTGGCTTGCACTATTTGTGATGACAGGCTGTGTAATGGAAACATAGTGTCATGTCCCGACTGTGAAGAGGTTTATCATTCTCGGTGTGTTGAGCTTTGGAGGCGATACCGGGCACTGGAAAATCATCCACTTCATTATGATCACACTTTATATATGACCAGACGGAAACCTGGATCCAAATGCATTGCCTGCAAACCGGATATTGATATTTCAAAGTATGTTTTCTTTTGTTCCACTTGCTCTCTCAGCTTCCATTTTAAATGCATCCAAGCAGTGGGTTTATCAACAACGATAAAGACCCACAAGCACTGTCTCTACAACTTTCAGAGCGATGACTACTCGTCGTCCCGCCTTTGCACTGTTTGCAATAAACCATGTGGTGCTTCCTACTACGGCTGTAATATTTGTAACATGTGCGCCCATGTAGAATGTATTGGGTTTCCAACTTATGTTAAGAACCAACGCCATCAGCATATTGTTCAGCTCAAGAAAATTTATGCCAAGAAAATTTGTTCTATTTGCGGATTAGACACCAAGTTCCCTGATCATAAGTATCAGTACACATGTGATCACTGTAAGGATGCGTTTCACACCAACTGCATATTAATGTCCATGGTAAATTCTGAATTTGTAGACCCAAACCTATATATACTCTCTGTTTTTTATATATATATATAAAGTCCAATTGATTTTTTTTTCTGCATAATGTCATACAGGTTGAAGGTGAGGCAGCAACAGAAGAGAAACAAATTAGTGATCTCTCGAACATGCTCAAGGATACGGATGGTAAGTCATAGTTTGGTTTTGCTTTTCTATTCTGTGCATTACGTTTTTTTCCCTCATTCCTCTGATCGTGTTCACAACAGAGAGTGATGAAGAAGACAGTGATTCTTCTTAGTCAGTGGTACTGGTATAGAAGCTATGTAAAGCTGCATCAGAAGAGGAACAACTTTAGAAAAAACATATGCCATATATCTTGTACCTTGTCAAAGATGGTGAATACGTTAGTGATGTTTTGCCCCACTCTAAAACTATGTTTATTGTGTTTTGCAATCCATTTTGTTTGTAACCGTGGTCTGCTGTTGAAATTCAGGTTCAGTTTGGTTTCTCTTCAATTTGGTTATTCGAGTTCTAAGAAAATGTTAATTGAAGTCAATCAAAATTAGTTTGGTATAATTTATATTCGGTGTGGTCGGTTTGATTTGTGTTTGATTCATTTCAATCATATTGTTTTGTAGTTTGGTTTTCATTCGGTTAAAACAATTTATAAAGCATAAAACAAATCAGTCATTTGATCACTAAGTTATTAACTTCTTCATTTTTTATTGTACAAAAAATGTCACAAAAATGTCTAATAGTTTTAGGACATTTTTTCAAACCCAGTACAATGGTTATATTGAGTTCTTTAAGTTTTAATGAGTGTAGAAAAGTCATGTTTTCATTGTTTGTGTTCTTTTCTTTTCTTATAGAAGTAAAATATATAAACTTACGTTTACTTGTTTATGTTGAATGATTAACTATCTTTTGGTTTTCTGAGTCGGAAGAGTATAGATCATAGTTACTTTTATTGCTGTCAGAAAAAAAAGATTAACTATCTTAAATCTTAGTGATACTGGTATATTTAGTGCACCTAATATTATGGGTTTATAAATTACAATTAGTTGGGTCAGACTTTTAAAAAATCATTGTACATATAAATTTACAAAATCTGTTGGTTGTAATGAAAAGCATTTGAACTGTCCAGAAATTTTTAATTTCAACATAAAAATATCCATCCTTTTTGAAGAGCAGATCAAAATTTAGATATGGTAAAGTAAAAAAAATGCAGTGTGTATACAGGGAACCTGAAGCCCATATCTAAAATCCAGCTACAAGATCTCATAGGTACACTGCTAGAACGTCACTTTTTCTCCAAATGAAATTCAGAAATTGATTTGAGCTATATAGTTCTCAAGACCAACCTAGCTCTAGTTACTTAGTACGAAAAAGGATCAAAGTAGGAGTAAGTGTGAGTTTATTGAACTTTCTTGCATTATTATCGTGATACATTGAAAAAAAGAAGAAGAAAAAAGAAGTAACAATCCTCATATATGATCATACTACAGATACAAACTCTACCACCAAACAAAAACCCATACGACATGATAAATCACATCTAGATGGAAATGCTGTTGGGAATACCACGGCCAGTGACTCCATGTGGTGAAGTAGGTATAAGTAGTTCATAAGGAGGCATCCCAGCACCTGTTCTGTTCTTCAGTTTCTTATCTTTGTTCCTCTCATTGATCTTCTTCTCTATCTCCTCAAGCTCCTCCGTAAACTTGCTAAAATACTTAACCACTTCCTCATCTTGAAACCAACGCCTCTGATTTTCTTTCAGGTCTATCAAGTACTCCTCGTCAGCAGAATGCGTAGAGAGCGTCTCTTGTACTGCCATCACTTTCGTTGCTTGGAGTTGTGTCGGTAAAGAGCTCAGGAAGCTGTATTGAGGGTTTCTCATGAACATTTCGTAGTCTGGATCGTTTTCGTGTGGTATAAGCCTCCTCAACAGCGTAGGACGGTTCGGGACATACCCTCCGAACGGGTACTGCCCGAAGTTAAGTGCTGCGTGCTGTCCTGATGCGATCCATATCATGTTGGTTAGGATTTCGGACAAGTCTTGCGTTGTGTTGAGTTTAGGCCACCAAGGCTCGTCTTTCTTGTCGTAGTGGCCTTTGTTCTTGATCTCATCCCACCAAGCTTGGAGCTCAAAGTCAGATGTTATGGAATTGGGATCAGAGTAGAAATGTTTCACATATGATTCAACTAGGTTCTTGATGGCTTTCCAGATCAAAAGACCATCTGCTGCATAAGGATAGTCTTCGATCACAAGTTTCACACCACACTCCGCTGAAGAATCCTCCTCTGCCATTCCCCTGTATAGATGCGTATATTAGAGATAGAGAGACATGTGACCAAACAAAAGAGTGTTTTTTTTTTTTTTATTAACCTTCGGACAAGATCAGCAGGAAGTCCTTCCATGTCAAACCGCCACATACTCTTGTATGCTGCAGAGCTTAACTCCATTGCGTATTTACCAGGAGTGAAGCAACTTTCTATGATGCCTGCTCCATTGATTAAGCTTTTACGTGCACGTGCATTGATTTCTAACGTGTAGCGCATATGAGGATGAAGCAGCTTGTAAACCGGATGCATCGAACTCAATTGCCTGTTAGTAGCAATAATGTAAGGCTCCATGCAAGCGTGAGTCCTTAGCCTTAAAGTTGCCACAAAAAAAAAAAACTTTAATACAAATCAATGGAGACTACAAATTAAAACATGAGACAAAAAGTTCAAGTAACTTAAAGTTACCAGTGGTTAACTAGCTGGTGAACACCAGCATCATTTGAGCAGACATGAGCTTTGGCTAGCTTCCAAATCCAGTGAGTTGTAGCGTCATGTCCGTGAGCATAGACAAACTTGTTCTCGTTCTCTGGCGTGGGAGGCAAGGTGAGCTCTATGGCCAACGGCCTCAGGGCACCAGCCTTTGAGTAGAAGAAAATTGTTCTAGAGGCATATGTCTTTCTTGGATCCTCTTTGATGGAGTTTATCTTGTCTACAAATGGCAGGAGAATGTCATGGTAATCCAGGAGAAACAATCTCTTCTCCTCAAACGCCTATCATCCAAAAATACACTAAACCTTTTTAGTCTTAGGATCAAATAGATGAGAGGATTCTATAAAAATACAATTGTTGTAAATAGCACTAAACCTGTTCCAAAGTCATTCCATAGTGTAAAACTTCATGAGCAATCAGTTCTTCTGTGAGAGCAGATTCAGGAGATCCATATACAGCCGGGTCAAGCTTGCTTCGAATTGGCAGCTCCTGTCAATACATACAAGAAGTTTCAAAAACTCTTACATAATAATATTCTTGACATAGAAATGGTAAAATCCACATACCTTGAGAAGTCTAAAAAACTTTCCTAGAATAGTCTAAAATAAATGGTAAAATGAAACATACCTTGAGAAGCTCAATGTTGACAGGGTTGACACCAGCAAGAGCTTGACGACCAAACTCATTGTCTCGCAGCCACGCAAATCTGTCCCCTGAACAACCAAACCATAATAAAATACATGATATGCGTACTTCAAGAAAATGATGATACAGTTTCAAGAATTAAAACTATTACATTTTATAACGGCAGGAGTGTCATATCTTAGTAGTGTTTCACCAACGTTGAGGATACCATCAATGAAACCGCCAAGGCTTTTGTCTTTATGCTCGGTGTGTCTCAAGACAATATCAGATTTGTATAACCTGTCTATATCCGAGAAGCATGTGAATGGAATGTCTAGGTTTGACAATGCAGCTGCTATAGCTGGGACGAGATTGTGAAAGAGAGCCTTAAATCTCCCAGCTCTAAACGTGTCTCTTTTTATATCTTCGAAGACTTCGTCCCTCGGAACATAGAACTCATCCTTTTCTTTTCCTCTGCTCTCAAACGGTTGGTCTGAATGATATCACCAAGTTAGAAACTAAAACAATGTCTTTGTATTACTATTATGTAAAGTAGCCCTGCGATTTCTGAACCGAACCATCGGTTTTTGTTTAACCGAAATTTTGAAAACCACTTCCAAATTAACCAAATTAAATTTTGTTTCAATTCGGTCATTGGTTAATTTTGGTTTTCACTTTTATTTCCAAAAAATAACAGAAGGTTTTGGTTTCGCTTAATTTTTTAAAAAATTGGGATATTTTCAGTCAAATTCGGTTATTTCGGATGAATTCAGTTATTTTTGTTTTTTCGGTTAAATTCGGTTTGATTTTTGGGTTATTTTCTGTTTTTAATTTTTTTTCTTGAAAATCAAAAACCAAACCGAACCGAAAATCGATTTTTTTTTCAAAATCCTAACGAATTTAGCCGAACTCCAACCGTAACCGAACACAAAATCAAAATATTTCGCTCGAACAAAATTAGCAAAAGCTAATGTCAAGTAAGTGAAAGAGAAAGTGATTGATCACCTGTTGAAACAAGAGGCCTGCCAGACCTGCAACGTCTTGGATAGGGCCTCTCTGGGACACCAAGAATAGGCCTAACTCGATCCTTTTTACGAGGATCGCCTATATCGTTGTAGATATCGTAATCATAGACCCTCTCATGAGGCTTTCTCTCGCCTTCTCCGTTACCACGGACACTCGTCAAGTCCTTTTCTCGTAGTTCTTTGATCCCGGGTGGAGTCTCGGAAGGTAAGCATGTCTGAATTAAGAAGCAACATGATGATTAATAAGTGTAAGAACACAAAAAACAATAATCAAAACTTAAATGATGGTAAGAAGAACATGAATGATTCTCACTTGACTTGTGAAGATAATCCTTCCTTCAGGGTTATCGTTTCTAGAGTGGATCCAAGTGTTTCCAGGGAAGAGAATGGTGTCACTGCCGTCATGGACGATAATCTCTGACAAGCAAATCTCCGAGGAAAGGAGATTGCTGACAAGAATGGCACCTGTTTTACCAAAGTCAGTGGGAACAGTGAAGTTGGCTGTGAACTCGAGGTATCTAGGATCGTTCCGAGCCTTGGGGAGTCCAAGCACGGGAGTTTCTGAACTCCTTCGACCTGAACCAGTTTCTGTAATATACAATAGCAGACATTGTGTCACCATTCAAGCTTAATACTTGTTGAATAGATAAGAAGCATGTGTTGGTAAATGTGTGACGTTATTGAGATCCCTTTTTAACTCATGGAACCCATAAATACACAGAAAGGGAAGGCATGAAAAGTCATGTCTTGTTATTTTCTACGTTATGTAATAATCTTACTAACTTATTATAGTCTAATATATTGCCCACATACTTTTAACTTAATTAAATTATACCTCTTCTATTTCTAAAAGATGTATGTTTATGTGTTTTTATGCTTATTAAAATATTTTAAATTTAAACAATAAATATATTATTTTATGTATTTTCCAACTTTTAGTATTTTAACAAATATAATTTTAATTTTTTTATAATCTATCTATCTATATTATTATTTGAGAAGTGAATTTGCTTATTTTCATGTTTTCATGATTTTAGGATAAACAATTAGTTTAATTAATAATATTATTAAAAATTTATTTAAATATATATATTTATTTATCATAATATTTAATATTGTTAATTAATAAATAGATATTGACAAATTCTATCGACCATTATATAATATTATTTAATTATATATATATCATGGTATGTGGGGTTATTAATTAAATAAATTAATTAACAATATATATTAACAAATTTTAATAATACTATCATAATTAGGTTTATCTTATATTTAATTTGTGATTTTAATGGTTAACGTTATAGTCATGTTTTCTTAATCTTATTATCATGATATTTAGGTTATTAGTTAATTTATGATTTTAATGTTTAATGTTATAGTAATTAATTAATTTATACTAACAATAGATATTAACAAATTCTATTGATAATATCATAATTAAGTTTATCTTATATTTATTTTATGATTTTAATGACTAATATTATAGATATGTTTTCTGATTCTTATTGGAAACATTGATTCAAATTCAAATTATTACAACATTAATATCATAATAAGGTCTTTTTTGTACACAACATAAACATACTCTATTGGGAATATGCAATTCAAACTGGTAACTCCACATCTATTTGAACATTAATATCATAATGAAGTTTATCTTATATTTAACTTATAATTTTAATGGTTAATATTATTATTCAAGTTCTCTGATTCTTATTAGAAACATTGATCTAAATATAGATTATTTCAGTATTAAATTTAATATTTAAGTTAAAGCATCATTGAAATATATGTCATATCTTATAAATTGAATTTAATGCTAAATATTTTATATATTTTGACTATTAATTTTCACATTTTAAATAAATTAATTTGGATTTATACATGACAAACATCAAATTATTTTTTAACCCAAAAATCACATATATTCATATAACACATTTAAACCAAAATTGCAAATAATAAGAAAACTATTTTATAAATAGAAAGGATAATTTCTATATATATTGTATTGTGATCCAAAAACTTCTTTTCAGTTACAAAAAGAATTAAAAATTAAAAAGAAAACTGAAAGATGCCTAATCAAATATAGCTATGCAAAAAAGTTGAATTTGTAAAAATAGAATATTCAATATCTCAAAGAATTATTTATTATACTTATTAATCTGTACTATTATTTGTACTATTATTTGCGAAGTAATTTTTCGCAACGGAGCTCCCACGTTAAAAGTTAGAGTGGTTAATATCTATACCACCCTTAATGAATTTTATATATATAATTAATTATATAACCAAAACGAAATTTATTAATAATATTGTTTATTTTTAATTTTTTAAAAAATAAGATAATTCTCATATATTGTGTTGTTATCTTAAAATATTTTTTAATTATAAAATTTAAAAATTAGGTATAAAACAATTTATAATAATTAAGTGGTTAAAATCAATATTGATTTTTATTAATATTATTATTTTTTTAAATAAGACAATTCTTATGAATTTTCTTGTTATACTAAAATATTTTTCAATCATAAAAGTTAAAATTTTTCGCAACGGAACTCCCACGTTAAAAGTTAGAGTGGTTAATATCTATAATACCCTTAATGAATTTTATATATATAATTAATTATATAACCAAAACGAAATTTATTAATAATGTTGTTTATTTTTTTAAAAATAAGATAATTCTCATATATTGTGTTGTTATCTTAAAATATTTTTTAATTATAAAATTTAAAAATTAGGTATAAAACAATTTATAATAATTAAGTGGTTAAAATCAATATTGATTTTTATTAATATTATTATTTTTTTAAATAAGATAATTCTTATGAATTTTCTTGTTATACTAAAATATTTTTCAATCATAAAAGTTAAAATAAGATATAAAACAATTTATAATAATTAAGTGGTTAAAGTCAATATTACCTTTAATGAATTTTATATATAATTAATTATATAATTAAAAACGATTTTTATTAATAATATTAGAACTTTTTAAATATGATGATTCTTATATATTGTGTTGTTATCTTAAATTTTATTTTTTCAATTATAAAAGATATAAAATAACATATAAACTATTTATAATTAAATATTAACCAACTAAAACCATTTTGTATAAATATATTTTCTAAGATATTTCTATATAATTAAAAACAAATTTATATTAATCAGATTAATTTTAAATAAAATAAGATAACTTATATATTGTGTTGCTATCTTGAAATTATTATTTTTGTTATAAAAGTTAAAAAATAAGATATATAACAATTTATTTATATCTTTACTATTATATATGAATTTATTATATAGTTAAAACAAATTTATATTAATAATATTAATTATGTTTAAAAATAAGATAATTCTTATATATTGTGTTGTTATCTTAAAATAATTATTTCTATTATTTCTATTATAAAAGTTAAAAATTAATATATTAAACAATCTATCTATCTAAACTATTATTTGAGAAGTGAATTTGCTTATTTGTGATGCTATTCATAATTATACATTTACTCATATTTTTTGCTTAATTATTAATATTAATTAATAAATAATTTTAATGATTTAACCGATAATTGGTCATTATCTTAAAAATAATTAAAATATGCTAAAGATAATATCATAGCTAAACTTATACATATAATTTAGTAATATTAAAGTATTACATATATATTTATAATTACCCATAAATAATTATAAACTTAGATAAAATTACTTATGTATACTATTATTATATGTTTAAAATCACATATAATAATACAAATATCAAAAGCATTTATACAATAATAATTTATTACTATATATAATAATAAATACATATAATAATTTATTATTATATGTTTAAAATCATTGTGATAATTTCCGAAAAAATTAGCGGAAGATTCAAAATTATTTATACTATTATTTACAAAATAATTTGTTCGCTCTCACGTTTAAATTTAAAACGTTAAATTTGTTATTATTCTTAATAAATAATTAGGGTATATTTTTAATATATATTTACCCATAAATAAAAAAATTCATGTTATTCATAATTATCTAAAAAATTCTATATTATATTATTTAAAATATTTTACATCATATATTTTAAAAATAAATATAATGTATGTATATATGGATATTTTATTAAAATAAAAAAATATTGAATATAAAATTTAATATTTAGTTAATTATTAAATATTTCAAAAGCATGAGAATAATTTTTCAATAAGGTTTTTAATTTATAGTAGATTTGTTTATAATTTTTTTTAAACTATTAAGCCCGCAGGTGCGGGCAAAACATCTAGTTATTAATGAATGTAGTGTATAAATATATTTTTAATTTAATGTTCAGTTTAAACTTACCATAATAGTCTTTAAATTATGATACATATATTAATAAGGTAATTATAACATCATTATCATTATGCTTGCGTGATGTTGCAGACAAAACAATTGGTTTATCCTTATTAACTAATAAAAATGCATAAAATATTAGAAGGAAAATATTTATTATCTGTAACAGAGAAGTATATTATCGTAACGTAAAACTTAAAATGCACAGAATACTATAAGGAAAACCCCGATTGATAACTTAGACGATCTGGCGATGAAAAAGAAAAAATTAGACAATCTGGCGCAATGATATAAAAAGCAAATCTAAGTAAATAATACAATAGAAAAATCTCAGATCTAGGCAGGAAGATGAAAGATTCGATTTTGCAATATAGTGATCAATAGAGTTGACCACCACCAACTAGTTCGGGCAGAACGGCCATAACAGCGAAGTAGTGAAAAAAAAATTGATTGGCCGATGGGCCCTTTAATGATAAGTCCACTGAAATATCATTGACTATGCACGAGTTAATAGCTATCATCTTGAGTTTAGCACCAAAAGCACGATCCAAAAAAAATGCTATCAACAATCTAATTTTCTAAGGTAAGTCTAGAATAAATCCAAAAAAGGCAGAAAAAAACAAAGAAGTACTGCAAGAAACGAACAAACTGTAAACTGTTACTCAAGCTATGTGTTTGGATCTTTGTACTCTGGGCCAAAAAGTGATAAACTGATTTATATGCAAAAAGGCAAATAAAAAAAATGCAAATTTGGTAAAAGAGAAATAAAAGAAGTTTAGAAAAAGCGAACCAGGATCAATTTCTTCACTAACAAGTTGGATCAACATCCCCTGGCCGATGGCTTTCATTAAAAGCTCTAATTGATGCTCAACCCTCTCCGTTAGCTTCTCTCTCATCTTCTTCCTGATCTTCACAACCGCAATGACCGTTTTTGTTCCCGTATACTTAGATCTCTGCCATGGAAACGCAAGAGATGTACTTACTAGTGACCCGTTTGTATTTTTTCCATCTTCTTGATCTACCGACTTTTCTTCCCGGCTTATCACAGCTCGGACTTGTCTGGAAAGTGGAACTATGTGTTGTCGCCGCCGTGGAAGTACGGGAAACGCCGGAGATCTCACTAGGCCGGCGCCGTAGAAGTTTGTTTTCACCGGAGATGCTACGAACATTTTTATTTTATTTTTGGTCTCTCTTCTTGTGTTAGGATCGAGAGAGGGAGATGTGATAAATAAGCAGACTTGAGCGTTTGCTCGTGGACCTCGTGCTAGAGGAACGTGAGACGTGTTAAACGTTTGCGTTTTGGCTAATTTTCAGACGAGAGAAACTGAAATATATTCAGACAGGGAATTTGTTTGACCGTAAGTGAGTCACTGTCTTCGTTTCATTTTCACCGTCAGTGGGATGTATCCTTCTCACGCGTGTGTAAGAGCGCGTGAGTTGCATGTTCCACAAATAGAAAGCCACGTGTACTTATGGTATAAGCGGCATGGAAGTTTATGAGATCTTGACAATACTCATTTGTCAACGCAATAAAAAACAGAACAAGGATCCGTAACTTTATGTAGAAATGTAAATATTACGGAATTTTATTGAACTGTGTTATTAGAATATTTATTTATATAACTATTCATATCATCTAAAAAAATTAACACATAAAAATATGTTCATATTTATTGAATTTTTATCTTTCAAATTTTCTGTCTAATCCTCACCAAATTTTTATAATTTTGGTCTATAAAATACACATCATGTTAACTTGTGGGTTAGTTACATTTTCTTAATTGAATGGCCGTAACTTTTCTGTCGCACATATGACAGAGTAGATCCCCTACCCCCCAACTCTCCACTTTGTTGCTCATGGGAATTGACTGTCTCTTGGTTAGTTATTTTGTTTCTTTGTTAAGCTGTATGTTACTTACATTTTAATTGTTTTAAATATGATTAACACATGTTCTTCTGATTCTGATCAACAAAAATAATCAAATTATTAAATTGTGGTGATTTCCTTGGATGATCCTCAAATCTCTCAATAATACTTTTCAATCTAATCGGTAGATGCTTCGGGAAGACGATGATATAGTATTGGCGCTGTCTTCTTTCTTTTTATTTTCTTCTTGTTTCTAGTAATATGTTTTTTTAATCGACAACATCTATAGTAATAGGCTTATTATAAAACTAAACGTTCGCGGATTATAAATAAATAGTAGTAGTGTAACATATCCATTCAAATAATTACACCTAATTTGAAATCTGAATTAATTAGTGGAACCGAGTGAACAGGTCAAATTGTGACAGAACCGTGTATATGCACAAAAGACAATGACTTGGAGAGATGCATTTTATATTACTTTGAATTCATGTTATGCCAACGAAACTATTGCTCTCCTGCAATAAAATAAATGAAGAAAACAGAATATAGATTTCAGACATATTATATGTTCCTCGTGGGAAAAATTCTGATCTTCGACTGTTTAATTAAAACAAAAAAAATACGTATCAACTATCAATGTTATGATTACCCAAGCCTGCCTTCACGTAGTTTCCAGCTATGATCTTGTACTCTGTAATGCTTGACAACCACCATTTAATAGGAGAAGAAGATATCCATATCAGTTTTCTCTGCTGTAATGATCTAAGTGCTATTACCCCAACAAGGCCACACAAGAACCAGGGAAGTCCACTAATGGCTCCATGCCATTAAAGAAAGAAAAGAAAGAGACACCACTTTATTGCTCTATAATGGATTCTCTCGTCTAACAGTACGAATCCTTGATCATATCTATCACCACAATTTATATGGAACCTTTTGACTGATTCCACATGCCAATAGCGTGGCAAAGCTACTGAAAGCACAAATGATATGATATCCCATTGCTGAGTGGTTCGTGAGATGTGTCTTCTTTTATGCTGGTAGGGTATGCCTTTTTATTACCGATGTAATCCTTAATTTACATAAGTTCAGGTCTGTAAAATTGTATCTTCTTATTTTGAAATTAGTAAAAATCTTCTTTTTAGTATAAAATGGATCTTATGCTTGGAACCAAATCCATCTTCAACAGAGATTTATGAATGGATTAAAATTGTAAATTGCAATCCAATATCCACCAAGTAATGACAAGCAGAGATTTGAACAATGGTTTCATACCTAATACCTTATACGGAAAGATTTTTTTTTTTCAGTAGCACTTTAGTAATAAGCTTCTTATAAAATATTTTTTTTGACAAAGAGCTTACTTACAAAATAGTTTTCCAAGCATTTTGGATGTTCGCTAACTATAAATAATTGTAATGCTAATATCTATTCAACTCATTCCTTAAAAAATCAAAAGACTAAAAAGAGTCTGACTGCATTGATCGCTTTCTTATAAGAAAAAGTTGTTTCGATCCAATCCAAAAATTGCTCTCCAATTTATATTTGCTTCTCTCACCTTTTTAGTAAACAAAATTGTTCAGGGAAGCTATTATTATTACAAATCCATCACCTACCTCTATGCTTGCTATAGTGGTTGGTTGAGGTGTTGTCTCAACTTAGTTATAACCCACCAAGTAACTGAGGTTTCCAAAAACACTCAAAAGAGGAAATAGTTCCGGGAGAGAGGGACTGAAGTGGCTGGCGCACACGCAAGTACCTCACCGTCTGCCGTGACAACGTACGTCTCTGGGTCCACGGTGATGTTTGGAAGCGCATCGTTCAGCTTCATGTCGAGTTTTGTGAGCTGCCTCACGTTGGATACCGCTACAACCCTCTTCTTCAGTCCATATACTTCTTTTACTCCGTTTCTCAAAGCAGCCTGTTGTTAGGTCAAAACAAAAAAAACCTTATATCAACTGAATCCAAAATCAAGTGGAGAAAAAAAAACAAAGGAAGAAATATAGTGTGGTAATAGATTCCTTGCCTTGCTGACAAATGCAACAGAGTTTTCACTTCCAGCCTTTCCAAATGCACCAAACATAGGTCTTGATATGACCTAGCGCCATAAAGTAAAAAAGCAGAGTGCTGATTTTTTTCACTCCACCAGATAAGTGTGGTGCACTTTAAAAACAATAGTAGTCTCAGAAATGATTACCGGCTCAGGAGTGGGTATGCTAGCATTTGCATCGCCCATATTAGCCCAAGCTATATTTCCACCTTTAATAATCATTTCTGGTTTTGCTCCAAAGAAAGCTGGTTTCCACAAAACGAGATCAGCCAGCTTCTTCTCCTGCATAGCAGCACATTTTTCAATTTGAGTAAAACAAAAAAAACACTGAGGTTAAGTGGCTACATGGCTTTGGTGATACCAAATCCCTTAGCCCTCTCCATACAGAATGCAGGAAGTAGATTTGGCACCTATTGACCTATTAAAGTACAAACTTGCAGCAGGAAAGGAAAGCTGTATAGTATGATATGAGACGTCTGTGTTGAAGATTAGCATACCTCAACAGAGCCAATTAAGTCAGCAAACCCGTTTGCTATAGCTGGGTTTATAGTGTACTTTGCAATGTATCTCTTTATCCTCGCGTTATCATCACCAGCTGTGCTAGGACCAATCACTCCCCTCTGAGCCTTCATCTTGTCAGCAGTCTGCCATGTTCTGCTTATTACCTGCACAGAAAATGATACGCACATTACTTAATGCAAAAAGTAAAATAGAGTCGAGGAATAGAGTCTATTTCTGAATAAGTTTGGAAGTTTTCAGCTAAATAGAGTTTAGGAAAGAGTGAAGTTAGCTACTAATCTGTACCTAGAATCTCAAGTATTGATTTCACAAAAAATGTTTTATGGTTTAAAGGGATGAACCTCTCCAATGCGACCCATTGCTTGTGAGTCAGAGGAAATGATGCTGATTGCTCCCATATCATGCAAAATGTCCTCTGCTGCTATTGTTTCAGCTCTTATCCTTGATTCAGCAAAAGCCACATCTTCTGGGATGTTCTTGTCAAGGTGATGGCACACCATCTGTTTGCATATGAGGTTATTAACAAGACAAAATAAGTAAGTATACTCTTATGAAATTATCATACCAACATGTCAAGATGTTCATCTATGGTATTTTTGGTATACGGCCGTGTTGGGTTAGTTGATGAGGGGAGTACATTTTTCACACCACAAACTCTGATGATATCTGGTGCATGTCCACCACCAGCACCTTCGCTGTCCAGAAGGATTCAACAAACAAATATACAACTTCAATAATTGCTTCAAATATAGGCAATGCCAATGACCTCACTATAATAATATTGTAAACATATCTACCAATTACACCTCCTAACTAAAATTAATAAGCAATCATCTGAATGGTGTATAAGGGGTGAGATGATGATGATGAAACCTGTGGTATGTATGTATTGTTCTCCCACGAAAGGCATCGATTGTGTGCTCCACAAAACCAGATTCGTTCAAGGTGTCAGTATGTATGTTCACCTGCCAAATCAAAACAATTTGAGTACATTTTGGGAAACTCCTTATTTTAGTTTCTTAAAATAGGATGTCAGGGTAAAAGATAAAGAGACTTGTATATCATATTCTTCCGCAACTGCTAAACAATTGTCAATAGCAGCAGGAGTAGTTCCCCAGTCCTCATGGAGCTTCAACCCCATTGCCCCAGCCTCCAGTATCTGACGAAGCTCCAAGGGTTTAGATGTATTTCCCTAACAACGACACAGTTTCTAACCGTAAGAGGTCTAGCCAGATAACAAGCTTATAATCATCAAAAAAGGGAACATATCAGACCTTCCCTGTAAACCCAAAGTTTAGAGGCAGACTATCCGTGGACTGCAGCATCAACTTCATATCAAACGGAGAAGGTGTGCAGGTAGTTGCACGTGTACCATAAGCAGGCCCTGTTCCTCCTCCAACCATAGTTGTAATGCCTGCATATGATTATTGAATACATGACTTATATGTTCAAGAAGAGTATATGCAGTCAGACACTAGACTGCTCACCGCTAGACACTGCTTCATATACTAATTGAGGACATATGAAATGCACATGACAATCTATAGCTCCTGCAGTTACAATCATCTCTTCTCCAGCAATAACCTCAGTCTTAGCCTAACAAAATAAACAAGACGAGATAAGCAGTCCACAAAGATATACACTGTGTTTTATACAGTGTATTAAATTACCCCAATAAGCATATTGCTCTGCACACCATGCATGGTATCCGGATTGCCTGCTTTCCCAATACCGATGATATAACCATTTTTAATGCCAATATCTGCCTTATATATTCCTGAGTAGTCAATTATCACACTATTGGTAATAACAGTATCCAATGAAAGAGCTTCAGAATGCTCTATTCCTTGACCCATGCCTTCTCTCAGAACTTTTCCACCTCCAAATACACATTCGTCGCCATAAACTGTGTAATCTTTTTCTATTCTTGCATATAAGTTTGTATCACCTAGTCTAAGCTTGTCACCGGTGGTAGGACCATACATATTTGCATACTTTTCGCGAGAAAGTGTAGTTGTAAATCTAGGATCTTCCCCTGAGATCCCCTCACTGCAAAAGAAACCAATCAAAAACTTGATATTGTTGAATATAGCTAGCAAGAAAAAAAAACTAGGACTTAACCTTGCATCTCCTTCTTCTAGGTGTCTGAAGCCTCTCCTCTCCATGGTTTCCATCAAAGCTGTCCAGTCGACATCATCAACCAGACCGTCAACAATTCCATTTCCTCCTCTTATCACTTTGTTCCCACCGATATTCACAAGTACAACGCTTTTTCTTTCTCCTGGCTACAAAAAAAAGCACATAAATTTTCACTAATAAGCTCATCATACTTATTAAACAAGAAACAAGAGAAATATATGTTTTAGAAATCAAACCTCAAACCGTACAGCTGTCCCAGCTGGTATGTTTAGACGCATACCGAGAGCTCTGCGTCTGTCAAACACCAATAATGGATTCACTTCAATGAAATGGTAGTGACTCCCAACCTGAAGAAAAGAGATGCTGCGTAACTAAGTATAACTGACTTGGCGAATCTATCTTGAAATGAAGAAAAAAAAGAACAAACCTGTACTGGTCTGTCTCCGGTGTTGACGACTTTGAGTACCACAGCTTTCCTTCCATGATTTATTATTATACTTCCATCTCCATATATTATATCTCCTGGAATCGCCTCCTCATGAGCTTCAGGAAATTTATCTAGTGAAGGGACTGTGGAAACGAGCAATGATCATATCACAACCTCTCCACATAAACATTATTTACTAACGTGGACTTAACTTCTGTTTGACATGAAATAGATAACCTAAGTTGGTTTCTCCTAAGCTTCTAACGCACTTTGTGTAGGATAAAAATATGTCAGTTCAATGTAGGACATACAACAATGTAGGGATGATGTAAAATCTGGAATGGCGTCAAGAAGTATTCAATCTAAGCAAAGTGTTCCAAGAAACCGTAGAATGCAAAGATGAAAACCACAAACCTGGAAGGAAAGATCCATGTAAAGCTAGTTCAAGATCTCCGTTTTCACGAGAAATGGGTTCATGAACGGTAATTAACTTTGTACCATCGTGAAATGTCCCTTCGACCTAAAAGCACCGTAACTAGTTACAACAAACTTGACACACGTCCTAACAAAAAGGTACCAAAAAACAAGGAACATAAAAAGCATATTGAGAGAATGAATGAAACCAACACCTGAACTGTATAGAGAAGATGTACAACAGCAGGAAGAACCTGTCTCCTGTTTACAAACAAGATTTATAAAAAAAAATTGCAAGTATTCAAGTTATGAAACAAACCAAGTGAATCATCATACAACTATATAGTTCATCATCGTATCACCTTCCTAGTAGTTGTCTTCCAAGTTCCATGAGCTCAGCCACGCTTTTGTCACCATCACGAACAAACTCAAGAATCTACACAACCAGTTTTTAACAAAAGCAAGTCAAATCATGAGGCTAGTAAACATATTGACTCCTATCTATGTGGAAACAGAGCAGACCTGAGTGGCGATGAGGGCTACAGCTTCGGTGTAGTTGAGCCTAATACCACGAGCAAGACGCTTCTGCGCAAGGAAACCAGCTTGATGAAGACCTAGCTTCTCGATCTCCCGCGGCAACAGCATCATTTTTTTCTTTTCCAAATCTAATCAGGAAAGCAGCAAGTCCACGAACAGAGTCAGATCGATGTCTGGACGAAACCTGACTGGGGTTAGAGATTATATTTGCCTGTCGGCGATTCGCACAGCTTCAGCCAGTCTCGTGGGTACAATAATAGAACGCACACAGAGATGCGTGTGTGTGTGTCGTCATAGATTCGAATTTCCCTTTCTTTGGGGGGGATTGCAAAGATTCTCTCTCTTATTATTAAGATAACAGTTTGAAAAGGAGTGGTAGGTACGTAGTACTTGCCAACAATTAACAAACTTTTTAAAAATTATTGATTTAGATATTTACTGTCCCAAAAATCTAATCTATTGATTTGGATTCCTATATTTTATCTACTATTTACATTTTTTATTTTAAATTTATAATTCAAATTATTTATTATTGATATTTTTATTGATTATTAAAATTTAAATAATCAATTATATAAGTAGTAAAATTTTATTAGCCAGTAAAAATATTAGTAATAAACAATTTAAATTATAAATTTTAGTTTTAGTTTTAGTTTTAGTTATAACAAAATCTATTGAGAAAAAATTTAACAAAATCCTACCAAAAGTTTTAATTATTTTTAATAAAATAATGAATTATAATTTTGTAACTAATAATGTATTCTAACTATAATTTATTAACAATTTAACTTTTATCATAAAACAAAATAAAATAAAAATTGTATGCTATATTATATATTTTATAATTATATTCTATGTTATATTAAAATAGATGTGTTTTAAAAATTAAATATAGCAAAATTATATTAAATTGTTAGATTAATTAATTTTTGTAAAAATGTTTTCATTTAAATAATTTATTGTTCATCGTCAAAAACCGGTAAAATTTATAAACTATGTAATATTTTATTTAAAAAAACTAAAATTATTAACATATATTAAACCTTTATATCTACAATTATATATTAACATTTTATTAATTTTGAAACTGACATCAATATATAATCTATAAATAATTATTTACAAAATATAAAAGTATATAACTAACCTTTAGTTCAAGTATTATTATTTGTTACTAGAAAATTTTGAACTTTGAATATTAATTAAAAGTATTTATGAAAAATAAATTTTACTTATAAATTTAATTTTATTTTGTTTACAAAAAAACCTCTTGAAAAAATATGAACAATTACCAAAATTTCAAATATATTTTTATAAAATACTGAACTAATTTAGTTACAAAAAAAATTCAAAATCATATAATCTTTCAAACTAAAAAATAATTGTATAATTTTGTAAATTTCTCTTGACCAGGTACATAATTTTAAAAATAAATATTAAAACTCAAGATGATAATATTCCAAATTTTATAAAAAATAAAATCACAGATGCTAAAAAAAAACAAAGGTCCCAAACGGTTGCATATCAAATTAAATGATTAATTTAGTTTATGACAGGTAATTAGTTTCGTGATTTGGATATTTGAGAAAGGAATGCGGTATTCAACCCAATGAAGAAAGTGGAAACTCAAAACACTAATCATGTCAGAGACTAATTTTAAAGAGGAAAAGTCAAAGCAGATTATAATAAGAATGGATACAAAATTGTTGGTATCTTGTCCTCTTCATACCAAAGCATTGAATTTTATTTGTTGTAAGTAGGTCTGGGCACGGATCGGATATCCAGATTTTTGAAATTATTTGTGATTTGATTCGTATGTTATGGATATCTAATTTTTGTATTTGCTTTACTTCGGAGAAACGCGGATATTCGGAAAAACGGATATCCGAAAAATAAATAGATATTTGCGGATATTTGCGAATACTTACGGATATTTCATATGTTTTGATTAATACAAATAATCTCAAAATTTCGATGAAAATTTGTTTTGTATAATATATATTTTACATGATATATAAGATAAAAATTAAAATAATTAGTAAATCTACATATTTTGTAAAAAAATTAAACTTAATTAACAATTGTAATAACACAAAAGTTAAGAAAAAATATAATTATCATGTGAATAATTCTATACATATGAAACTTTAAATATAATCAAGATATACATGTACTTATAAATTACCGGATCGGATCGGATATCCGCTCTCCAAAATTTTAATATTTGTGATTTACTTTGTTTTTGACAGATATTGAATTTTAGTATTTGCTTCGATTTGTAAAGTTACGGATATCCGGACTTTTCGGATCAGATCAAAGTGAATAACGAATCGAATCAAATTTTACGGATATTTTGTCCATCCCCTAGTTGTAAGTATTTACAAATTTTGGCCTGTTATTAACAGTCAAACACACAATTTGCATCAGTGAATATATATATATATATAGACTTAATGTGATACACCCTAAATCTGATCACTCTACCGGTACGAAGGGATATGATCTCCGATGGAGAAATGATGGAATGAATGACGACACAAAGGGTTGCGGAATGACCCAATGATACTGCCAAGGTGCTTGAATGTCGCCTGATATGACTCACAGGTCCGACAAGGAAGCAAACTCGATCTGTTGCCGGATGTGACGCACCGGTCCAACTAGAAAGAAGCGTTTGTTTGGAGCTAACCACACCAAAGAAACTAAAAGTGTTCTTGACAAAGAACAAAGAGTAAAAACTCAAATAAAAGAAGAAATGTCGTTGATATTATTACCATGATCAAAGATTACATTTTATAGTACTTTGAGTCAAAGAGAAATAAAAGAAAGTGCAGAAAACAATGTATAGAAAACACAAATTTGACTAGATCTAGTCAAAGTGTGGAAAACAAGGAAGACTGATCAATGCGCGGTCTCAGATGTTGACTAGTCCAGATTCAGAAAGATGTCCAGGTTCATGCTGGTCGTGCACACCATGCTGGGAAGGATACGGACACACGCGGGACGATCCACACATGTCTGAATTCGCGAGAACTGAACATCATCTGAGTTGTACATGACATAACTCCCTCATCTGAACTCCGTTTGATCAGATTCTTCTTCGAAGAGTTCCATAATTGAGTTGAGCACATTCTCCAAGTGGTTTCAAGCGAAGAAACATCATGGTTTAGAAGATATGCTTCGAACAATGAACATATATCTGTGTTGCTTCTCGGGTGGTTTGATGGTCGATCCAGCTCGGAAGGTCGAACCAACTTGCTCAGCTCGTCCGGGTGAGTGTTATTCCAGCTCAGCTCGTCCATGATAGTGTCAGTCCAGCTCACTTGAGTATTCAGCTCATCCAAGATTGCATAATCTGATGAGAAAACCTCGGCTAGGTCTAGCTGTTCGACAAGGTCACCACCTTGGGTCGTGTCCATGAACCAAACAGGACGGTGCTGGATTTTGGGTGCATCATACTCTCCCTCTTCAAAAAGATTTGTCCTCAAATCCATTTTACCTGAATCAAAAGAGAATGAATCAGACAAAAAGAATTTTAAAAACAAAAAAAATTCAATGAAAGATAAACTTGGAGAGAAACTTCCTTGGAGTTTTGAACTTGCTCTCCTCAAGTATTTCCAGTTCCCTGTTCCAATAACACAAGTGATTGGTCGTCGTCATCTGCTTGCTTCCATCTTTGGTTCAGTGCTGGCAGATTGCTCCAACAGTTTCAGTTCCTGTGACAAAGAAACAAGACTACTCGGCTGTACCGGTTCAAGATGGTTAACTTCATCACAAAACCGTTTATTTTCAAGCACAATATCAGAATAAGAAGAAGAAAGTAAACACTTAGCTTCCAAGATGTTTCTGAGAAAGGTTTGGGTCATACCTGACTGTGTAGATTGATCTCCTGGTCGCCAAGGTCTGGTTTGAAGCTGATTGGATCGGCTAGCTTCCCATTGAAGCAAGTGTAGAACAGGTTTGGTCGGTTTTAGAGAATGGATCATAACTTCATGATTCCGTGGCCATTTTTCCTGATATTGAGCTTCCTGGAAAGAGGAGAGATTCATCTTGAATCCTATGATTGGCTTTGGCTCAGGCCGCTTCTTCACAAGGCTTGAATCTGCTTCAAAAGCTGGGTACTCGCAGATAGATGGACTGGTAAACCGCCTGTTTGAAAATTTCATAACTCCTTCCTCCGTGAAGCTTTTCAAGTGATTCCAAGCCTCAGTGAAACCTTGGGGAGTTGGCTTTCCAGGAAAATTGGAGTCAAGACGAAAGACCTTCTGGACGCCGAGATATTTGCTTTGGACTGAACCTGTGTCGCTGGCATCTCCAAAGTAGCCAGTTTGAGTGGATGTATAAATGCATCTCCAAATTTCAGGCTGACGAGAATGGTCAATGCTTTCTCTTCTCTGAGGCTGAACCTGTTTATCCTGGACACTCAAAACAAACATTAAAATACCAGGATCATATGTGCAAGACATGTACTTGTGCAAATCAGAAATCAAGCTATATTTTCCAAGAACAAGTTGCACACATTTCAGCCTGTCAAGATGCACATCAAAGTAAACATTACAGACCAGAATGGTGTCAAGGCTCGTGATTTCATAGTTCCTAGAGAATAATTTCACAACATGCACAAGTTTCTCAGATTTAGAACACAAAAGATCAAGCTCAAACTGAGAATTACTTTTCCAAGGCTCAATATGTTTTTCAAAGAAGGTGTTGCAAATCAGAATGCTTTCAAGGCATGAAACACCATAGAACATATTCAAGACGAGCCTAGGTTGATCATATTCAGAACACAAAAACTTTAGATCAAGATCAGATTCAAAATAAGAAAGGACAGGTTTCAAATCAGAATCACAACAAGAATCGGTTTCAGTTCTAAGTGATTTCTGTTCTAGCAAAGTCTTAACCATAAATTCGTCCCAAGGCACAAGGGAATGAAAACAAAATCACCAGTGATCAGTCCATGACCAGAGAAACTCAGATCAAACCAATTATCCTTGAAACAAACAAAGGAATCACGAAGTTTTCGGAAACAAAAATCTGGTTGTTGCAAAACAGGCTCAAATGATTTTTCAAGATGATCAAAACCTTTGTGATGTTTCAGAAACTGATCAAAACTCAAAACAAGACCAGAAGAGATGTCATTGTCATTTAGAAAACATTTTTGATCAAAGAGTTTATCAGGTTCAAGTTTCTCAAAAGAATGAATCATGTTATCAAAAATGGAATTTGAAACACAAAATTCTTTCACATTGTCTAGACCAAAACTTTTGACATTATGAGAACTGATTCCAACAAACAATTCAGGCAGAGAATAAATCAAATCAAGTTTCTCACAGTGCTCTTGAATGTCAGTGGATAAAATGGGAGGAGTTGTGCCGGGATCAAAGCAAAGATGACTGTCCATGTTGATGCTTGCTGCTTCCTCATCAAAGACTGGACCAAGATCGTTTTCCTCATCAAATATGGGACCTAGATCATCATCCAAAGGTGTCCTAGTGCCAGGAAGTCGTCCATGATGTGGATGGTTGAATGGCTCTTCCTCAAAATCCTGTGAACTAAGAATAAGACTGCTCGGAAGCTCCGGCTCAAAACAGGTTAGTTTACTATCAAGCATCAACTCAGATTCAGGAGTAGGAAAATCACAAGTATCCTCACAATTCATCAGACTTTCAGTTGGCTCATCATCATATTCATCAAAAATTGGTAATGAATCTGAAAAATCTTTTAGATCTTCAAAGCTGCATTCAGATTTACCTTTGGGTTTTTCACTGATGAATATGGATGGCTCAGCTACAGGTGCATGTGTGGATGTGCTCTTCTTTTGGCTCTTGCTGTCGCCATCAGGGAACTCTCTTTCTCCAAAATCGTCATTGGATCGGTTGGTTCGCCTAGGGCGTTCTCTCCTTGCTGCGGGTTTAGGACGAGTCTGTTGGACACCTTGAATTTCGTCCAGCTTCTGATGGATTTGTTCTAGACCTGCATGTATAAGGTTAGCAACAGAATCATTAATCTTCCTCATCTGCAAGTTAGATAAACCAACAAAAGAATTTCCTGGTCGGCTCCTTTCATCCTTACTAGTCATGGTTCCTGAAAATTCTTAAACACAAAACGTTAGATAAAAATCTCACACACTCGAGTGTTTGATCCTCACCCACACACGTGTTTCTCTCAGTTTAAAGTGTGCACTCAAAGTCTTATACTCAAAGTTCTAAGAAGAACAACTCTAGGAATCCCTAACGGGTAGATTCAAACAAACGAAGGTGTTTAAAGATAGAAAGATAAGAGATTTAGAGGGAAGCCGCCTTAACCACCTCAAAGGCCGGATTTCTCTTCGGCCAGCAGGCTTTCTCTTCCACCACCACACCACAAAACAAATCAAACTTTGAAATTTCTTTTTGTTTTTTTTATAATTTTTTTCTCTTTTTTTTTTTTTTTTACAGCATAAACTTAGATCTTTTTTTTTTAAACTATGATGGGTAATGAGGGGCCCGGGTTCAAGAAAGGTAGAAGAAGAAGTGTTTAGAAGAATATGGAGAGATGAGAAGATGGAATGATAAAGAGTTACCGGAAGAGTGCTCTGATACCACTTGATACACCCTAAATCTGATCACTCTACCGATACGAAGGGATATGATCTCCGATGGAGAAATGATGGAATGCATGACGACACAAAGGGTTGCGGAATGACCCAATGATACTGCCAAGGTGCTTGAATGTCGCCTGATATGACTCACAGGTCCGACAAGGAAGCAAACTCGATCTATTGCCGGATGTGACGCACCGGTCCAACTAGAAAGAAGCGTTTGTTTGGAGCTAACCACACCAAAGAAACTAAAAGTGTTCTTGACAAAGAACAAAGAGTAAAAACTCAAATAAAAGAAGAAATGTCGTTGATATTATTGCCATGATCAAAGATTACATTTTATAGTACTTTGAGTCAAAGAGAAATAAAAGAAAGTGCAGAAAACAATGTATAGAAAACACAAATTTGACTAGATCTAGTCAAAGTGTGGAAAACAAGGAAGACTGGTCAATGCGCGGTCTCAGATGTTGACTAGTCCAGATTCAGAAAGATGTCCAGGTTCATGCTGGTCGTGCACACCATGCTGGGAAGGATACGGACACACGCGGGACGATCCACACATGTCTGAATTCGCGAGAACTGAACATCATCTGAGTTGTACATGACATAACTCCCTCATCTGAACTCCGTTTGATCAGATTCTTCTTCGAGGAGTTCCATAATTGAGTTGAGCACATTCTCCAAGTGGTTTCAAGTGAAGAAACTTCATGGTTTAGAAGATATGCTTCGAACAATGAACATATATCTGTGTTGCTTCTCGGGTGGTTTGATGGTCGATCCAGCTCGGAAGGTCGAACCAACTTGTTCAGCTCGTCCGGGTGAGTGTTATTCCAGCTCAGCTCGTCCATGATAGTGTCAGTCCAGCTCACTTAAGTATTCAGCTCATCCAAGATTGCATAATCTGATGAGAAAACCTCGGCTAGGTCTAGCTGTTCGACAAGGTCACCACCTTGGGTCGTGTCCATGAACCAAACAGGACGGTGCTGGATTTTGGGTGCATCATAATGCTTCGTTAGCTAGTAAAATTTTATTTCAAAAACAATCGTCAAATTTATTATCTATCCTATCTTTTTCAATATATAGTATAAATATATGTTTATATAATATGTTCTTTGAAAATATATCTTATATGTTATAATGAAATTGTTTGTCAGAGAAAGACATATTCAAATAGGTTTGAGCATTCGGATTTTCGTCAGATTGATTCGCATCAGATTTATGTTCGTTGGATCTTAGATATTTAGATTTATATAAGTATTCGTAATTTTCCATTTAGATTTTGGTTAGGTTCAGGTCACAAAATTAAACACCTACAAAAAAATTGATAAGTTTTGGATATATATTTGGTTTGGGTTTGATTCTATTTGAATATTTAAGACTCAAATATACAAAACTTACTTGAAACTCTAAAATATTCGAAAATTCAAAAAAAACTCAAAAACATCTAAAAATCTATAATTTTATCCAAAATATTTTAAATTCTGAATTTGAAACTAATAAAAATATCTTTTTTAACACAAATATGCTCAGAAATTCAGAATACGTAATAGATTGGATCTTATGAACGGAAACTCGTAGGTCCAATTCGACCAAAAAAAAAAAACTCGTAGGTCCAAAGACAAATAACCAACAGTTTTCCGAATCCTCTTGTGAGCTAATGGGCCCCCGTTAAAAAGTAATTAGGTACGAGAGGGATAGAAAAAATAAAGAAAAAAAGCGTAACCGCTAATTCAAAAAGCGCTCCAGCTGAAATTGAGTTTAACCGCTCACTATCCCCCTAACGTTAAAGCGGCTACCTATAAAGTGCTCAAACCTATACGAAAAACAATTAAATTCTCGACACTTTCCTGGAAAAAAAAAATTACAAAGAATTTTTCTCCTCTCAATTTCCACCATCATTCATTCGTCAAAGATGGTATGTAAATTTCTTTTGTTCATTTCTCGATTTCTCTTGCCATCTTGTTTATATATATATATATAACTTTTTTTTTTTTGGTAAAATCTTGTTTATATTTTGTTATGTATATTGGCAGAAGGAGCAAACAGCGAGAAAGATACCACGACCTCGGCCTCTCGAGACCTGTGGTGCTACCATACTCTCCATGTCACGCGTCGTCTACGCAAGAACCAAGTCTCCTAACAATCCAGCCTCTTACCTTGTGCAGAAACTCTTCCAACTCCTTTCCTTCTTCGCGTCCATGACAAGTCCCTTCCACCGCCACATCCTCGCGATCCTCTCCGTAGCCGACGACCACATCCTCGCAATCGAGGCTTACTTCCCTTCGACCACCTTCCTCTTCAGCAAGGTCTCCGGTTGGCTAAACGCAGCAGAGCATCTTCCTATGAAACTCGGCGTGTTTCTTGAGAAACTTCCAAGAACGATGAACAGAACCGCATGTGTGGACATGATCCTGGTCCAAGCGCTTTGTTGGGTTGATTCTCTCGTGAATGTCTTAGGCCATTGGAGAGACAAGAACAGGGGGACGAACGAGAAAGAGATCACGATGGATGGCAGTTTCAGCAGAACGGGATCAATGTCTGAGGAAGAGATGAAACTGGGGAATGATGGGAAAAGAGTGAGTTACAAGGAGGCGTTACAGAGAGGAAGCAGCGGTGAAGATGGTGGAGGAAGCACGGGTCGCAGCAGCAGCAGCAACCACGGCGATCCTATCTTGGACCTGTTTGAGAATGGTTGGATCCAGAAGCCCATGAAAAGAAGTAGCAGAAGCGCTGATTCGCTCACATGCTCTCGTTCTGATTCCTTCGAGACCAGCACCTGAGAGAGGTCTTTTAACTCTCATTTTTCTTGTAGCTATATACAGACGGATATGGTTCCACAACAACAACACTAACACCAACTAGTAGACTATGTTGTCCTACTCGACCTTTATAACTTTTCTGTTCATCTCTTTTGTAAATTAGTAAATAGGGATAATTTGTAAAATACCCTATTAATAGTTTCAAATTTGAAAACTATATCTTCTAATTTATTTTTTGAAAACTACACTTTCTTAAATGTGAATTGACATTTTTATCCAGATTAGATATTTTAATAATTAAAATATAGATTCAAAACTAATAATAATAATGTTATTATTATTATTTAAGTTTAAGATAAATCTGTTTGTTGCTCAAATAAATATGTACTAAATCACTTGATCTCTTAATATTATTTATTAAACAAACACAGCTTACATACTTTGCGTAGTTTAATTTCAGTGACCTAATCTTTCCACTGTATTAACCCTTACTAGTTATTATACTAGCTCTATTATTGGTGTTATTGGACCAGAGTTTGAAGTCACGCATAAAGAATTAGTACTTAAAATTACGTAACCTCTTAATCAGGCAATTGTTTACTACGTCAAAATATCAAAATTCTGTTCAGCCTTGCTTAACATTACATACTTCTTTCTTGATTCTGTAGGGAAGTAGCATAAATGAAGCTGCAGCAACATAAATGAACTTCCCGCCATCACTCCGTAAACTGAGCGGTACCAAGAAGTTCACTTAAACTTAAAAAAAAAAAACAGATAATGGCACTGATGAGAAAGTTACACAGAACATCCAATTATAATTTTCTAAACTTAGAACCATAGATAATCTAAATGAGAAAGTTACACAGATCAAATATATGTTTCAATATAAAGAAGATAATAACAGAAAATGAGAATTTACAAATTCCAATAACACTTAAGGATTCATGAATTCAAAACCCTCTAAATAAGAGAAATAGTAAACTATGAAACAAACAAAGAAAAATGGTTTTGTCAGGATGGTGGATAATATCTCATTGGAAGAAGAAGATCGTCTAGATTGTTATTTTTTTTGAAAAAGTTAAGATATATTAAAAAGAATATTTTGTAGATATTCTAAAGATTATTCTTATTGAGACTGTTACTTTAAATGTATAAAAAATTGTGATGAACAATAATAGAGAAATATTCATATTGGACAATTTAGTAAATTTGTATATACAAAAGTGTGTTTTTCAAAAAACTTAAATAATAATGTAGTTTTCAAATTAAAATCTTATGGAAGTGTATTTCTCCAAATTTTCCCTAGTAAATATCATATATTAAGTTACCATTAATTTTATTCTTATTTCCGAATTAACCGATTTTTTTGTTTCGGTTAGATTCGGTGTAATTTTCCAAAAAAATTGGATATTTTCGGTTATTTTCGGATATTTTCGGTTTTTTCTATTTTTCAAAAAAAAAATCAAAAACCGAACCGAAATCAAGACCATAACCGAACCAGTTTTTAAAACCATTCCAAACCAAACCAGTTTTTAAAACCATTCCAAACCAAACCGAAATCAAGACCATAACCGAACCAAAAACCAAAAATTTCGGTTCCGTTTGGTTCAGCATGATTGGTTCGGTTAAAAGTCGCAAGGCTAAATAACCAATGTTAAAGAAACCGTTAAGTGGTAACTAGGCATTTTATATGGGACTAGCGTCTAGGAAGATTATCCGGAATCTAGGTGAGGTGTTAACGAATTATTGATTTATTTTATATATATATCACATTTATATGAGATATTTTAGTTTTTGAGTTTAATTATAAAATTATCGTGATGAAGTATCAAAATTAGATATGCAAAACTAAATAAATTAAACAAATTTGTGGATTTATAATAATATTATTACTTAATTTAATATATTTAGACTAATTTATATCGATTTAAATTGATTTCAACCGATTTAAAACAGTTTAAACCTACTTAAATTGCATAAACCAGATTTTTAAAAAATCATTTCGGATGGGAGCGAGTTGCCACCTAGACCGATTTTTAGAACATTGTTAATAACTAATTCAAGAGTAATTTGAGAAATCCATACAAAGTAAAATTTCAACATTTTGAACTTGGTCAAGTTAAATTAGTTGGCAACAACACAAAAAAAATAATATAATTTTTAATATATTCTGGATTCTTTTTTAGACCTCGATCATGATGGCCTAATAGCATCCCCATTAGTAAACCCCAAGGGGGGGTTCATAGGAATTTTTTTATTGTTTTTTGGTGGGTCCGGGAATAGTGACGAACCCGTATTTATTTTGCTCTTCCATTAATGAACCCAAAAATGGGGTTCATAAGAATAAAATAATATTAATTTTTTTTTAAAAGTTTTTATGTAATACAATGGAAATTAAAAAACATACAAAGATTATTCATCTAGATTACCAAATTTTTGCCATATATTTTCAACTAAATCGGCTTTCAAACGATCATGTTTTTGTTGATCCCGAATTTGAGCTTGAATGCCATGCCTATTAACGAAGTTGGAAGGGGAGTCCGTAGGTTGCGAGATTTCCACCTGTGAACTCCTGCTTGACTCTCCCGACTCGAACTCAGATGTATCAGACAGAATATATGTGTTTCGTTCGTTCTCTACTATCATATTGTGTAGTATGACACAAGTTCTCATAATATTTCCAATCTTTTCCTTGTCCCATAGTAGAGCAGGATTTTTTACTATTGCAAACCTCGATTGCAAAACTCCGAAAGCACGTTCGACATCTTTTCTGGCGGATTCTTGTTTTTCAGCAAAAAGCTCAGCTTTAAGACCTTGAGGTAGTGGGATGGATTGGATAAATGTTGTCCATTTCGGATAGATTCCGTCTGTAAGGTAGTACGCCATACGATAATTGTGGCCGTTGACCGTAAAATTAACTTTAGGAGCTCGACCTTGTATAATGTCAGAAAAAACTTGTGACCGATCGAGAACATTAATATCGTTTAGGGTACCTCGTAATCCGAAAAATGTGTGCCATATCCAAAGATCCTGTGATGCCACAGCCTCTAAGACAATGGTCGGCTTTCCGTGACCTCGTGTGTACTGTCCTCTCCAAGACCTTAGGCAGTTTTTCCACTCCCAATGCATACAGTCGATGCTGCCTATCATTCCCGGAAATCCGCGTACCTCTCCGATATCGAGTAATCGTTGAAGATCAGCTGGTGTAGGTTTTCGTAGATACTCATCTCCAAACAATTGTATTATCGCTTCGTTGAACTTCTCCAAACATAAAAGTGCGGTACTCTCACCAAGTCGGAGATATTCGTCATACGTATCTCCCGATTGACCATATGCTAGCATACGTATAGCCGCAGTACACTTTTGAAGTGCAGATAGGACTTACCTTCCGTGAGCATTTGGTCTTTGACGAAAGTATGGAACTTCATTACTCAGGCGATCGACAATGTAAAGGAACAATGGCTTGGTCATTCGAAAACGCCGCCTAAACATTTCAGGTGGGTATGTAGGATTTTCACTGAAATAGTCGTTCCAAAGGTCTTGGTGGCCTTGCTCCCTATGTCTTTCGATATAAGCTCGTCTCTTCGGCTTGTTAATTTGTTGGTCGATGAAATTATCAACTTGTTGGTCGATAAAATTATCAACATGTTGGTCGAACGTATCTTCAATTAGTTTATCTGATGCATCATCTGATGAGAAAGACATCACTTGAACACTTCTTCCTTCATACAAAACCAAAATGAAAAATATAAATCTTCAATAGTTTAATAAGAAACATATCTTCAGATTTAAAAAAAAAAAAAAATTATTCACAAGTTTAATAAGAAACAATTCTTTTTTTGAAAAAAAAAATAAATTCTTCACTAGTTTAAAAAGAAACATAATTTTTTTGAAAAAATATGTTTTCTTCACTAGTTTAATAAGAAACATATCTTTTTTTTGAAAAAAAAATTAAATTATTCACTAGTTTAATGAGAAACATATTTTAAAAAATATTTTTGACAAAGAGAGATAGAGAGAAGAGTGATAGAGATTTGCATTGGAGAGTACACTTGTCTTGATAGTTCTCTTGATACTTGGAGATAAGAGTGTTGTTGATTGTGTTGTTGGAGAGAAGAGTGATAGAGAGAAGAGTGTTGTTGATAGTGTTGTTGGGGAGAAGAGTGATAGAGAGAAGAGTGATAGTTCTCTTGATACTTCGAGAGAAGAGTGATAGAGTAAAGAAGAAACTGATACAAGAGTGTTAGAGTAAAGAAGAGAGTGATACAAGAGTGAGCAAATTTATGAAACAAACACCCTGCTTTATATATAGAGTTTGCAGAGTGAAGACAGTACATAGCCGATACAGAGTGAAGACATGTGGTTGCTACCCGTGAGCAACCAAACAAGTACAAAGTAGAAAGAAACCAAACAAGACAAGTTAATTGAAATGAAGTATAGAAAGAAACAAAATACTACACTTTCCTGTGAAACACAACAACCATAAAGCTAATAAACATGTGCATTCCCTTCTTGCCATACAACTTGAACTCCAGCCCGTGACCTGCAAGACAAAAGAAAACAAAATTATGTACTCATTCCCACAACAGCAAGCAACCAACATGAAGTACAAATGAACCAAAAGATCAAGCAACCAAATGAACACAAGATCAAGCAACCAAATGAACACAACATCAAGCAACCAAATGAACACAACATCAAGCAACCAAACAATCGATAGAAGTACAAACCCATCTCAAATCATTTGAGAAATGAGTTTGTCCATGAGGGTGATTTCGCTTGCAGTTAGATGGGTAGGGTCTTTGGCAAGGAGACGCTCTAGGAGTTTCTGTTGCTGTATCTCCTTTTTCACAGCAAGCATGCTATGTATCTCATCATAACCCTACCTCTTGCGTTTGGCTGCTTTGCAAGCCTTGACACCAGGAGGCCGAACATCCGCACCTTCCTCCTCAGCCACCACCTCCGCAGCTTCCTTCCCTTTCTCCTTGGGACCTTCTTTGGGCACAGCGAGTGATTTCCATTTCTGATCGAACCGAAGTTCCCTCCAACAATGTTCAAGCGTGAACTTGATGCCAAGATCATTCAAGAAGATGTCATGGGCAGCCTTCATGACATCATTCTTGTTTTGGCCACTCGCTTGCTCCCTCACAGCCGCTTCATAGCAGCCCATAAACTTGCACACCTACTCGTTGATTCTTCCCCACCTCTGCTTACACTGACTCCACTCTCTAGGAACCTGGCCAGTGAGCTGAGGGCTTGCGTTGACGTAGTCAACAATTCGCTTCCAAAACGCTCCGGCCTTCTGGTCAGTACTCACGATGGCATCCTTGCTGGTGTTCAACCAAGCGCTGATGAGCACAACGTCTTCTTTGGTTGACCACTTTCTTCTCTGAAGAGAGGTTTGGGAGGTTTGGGAGTTTTGGGGTACATATTCCATTTTGGTTTCGGTTTTTGGTTTGATATGTGTGTGTGTTTTAGATGTGGATTTGCTATCTTTTTAAACTAGTTTTGGCTAGTACATTAAACTCTAACAACCAAACATTCACTAGACAACAACTCTCTATCGCAAATGCATTAAACTTTAACAATCAAATCACAGCAACCAACCACAAAACAGATACAATTTATTATCGTTTTTAAAATAACTAGTTCTACTTGTACTTGTAGTTTAAAGTTTTAGTTGTATTTTAAAGTTGTAGTTTTAGTTAATTTATAAACTGAACTACTTGTAGTTCAGTTTATATACGGTTAACATATTAAAAAAAAAAAACACAAACATGATTCGAAGCAGAGAAAGAGAAACAGAAACATTTACCTTTGCTTTTCAATCGAAGCAGACCATCTCCAGGTCAGCGACCTTCACTCTGAGAGCATCCACCTCGCCAGAGAGGCTTTTAACCTGTTCCTGTACATGTAAACAACAACATCAAACAGCATCAAAACGTTATCTTTAACTAAACTAATGAAACAACATCAAAACAGCATCACTAACCTCTAGTGACTCAATCTGTTGATTGAGGATGGGCACCTCCTTGATCACCTTCTCAACTTTCTCCAGGCGGTTAGTCAGCTTCTCGATCTCCTCCTGGACACCATGAACCCAAGGCTGACGATAATGGAGCCCATCAGCCTTGGTTAACCCATAAAAAAAAAGAAAACTCATCAAAATCAATAAAGAAAAGAACACAAAAAAATATAAACAAAGATAGAAGGAGTTGTTTACCTCGTAGTTTATGCATGTGAAGAACCGCTTCCCAGGAAGAGTGTCTTTCTCCTCCTTCGCCTGAACCTCGTCAATCATTCTCCCACCACAGTAACACCTTGTTGGTATCCCGTACTCTGAATCAGCAACATACATCAAGCTGTTGTTGTACTCAATGTTCCTCTTCATGTCTCTTCTCTCTGCTGCGGGATCCATCTCTAGCACAAACAAATCATTCACAAAACTCATTAGCTCAATATGATGAAAACGAAACAATAAACCCGTCTACACGATTTAAAACCATAAAACGAAACCCACACTATCGATTAAGAACCGTAACATGTAAAACCCCCAAATCAATTTCGAACCCTAACCCTAAATCCCCAAATCAATTTATAATCCCCGATAAACCAACCATAACTCGGTAAATACAACCCCGCATGACGCTTAATCGAAAGCCCCAACTCGATTTTGAACCCTAATATGAAAACCCTAAATCGATTGAGATTCCCCGAGACCCAAAACGCTTCAAAATTGTGGAGAATCTACTCGATACTGACCTGAGCTCGTGGAGGGGACCGTTCGTCGTCGATTTGATGGTCAAAAGCTTCGGAAATCGCCGTCGCACCAGAATCGCCTCTCAATCGTCTTTCAGAGAAACAAACCCTAGGTATCGAAGAAGAAAAGAAAAATGAATGGTCTCGGTCAATGCTTCGCGTAAACTCGAAAACGCGGGGCCAATGGGGAACCAACACGTGTCTTGAACCCGGCTAAGAACGGATCATGCGTAAGACTCGGGTCACCGAAATTAGCCCATTTTCGATTTATTTTTCCCTGCCCGGTCCTATGAACCCGAGCCCATGAACCCTTTAAAAACCTCCAATGGGCATGCTCTAAGAAGCTAGCTATAAAGGATGCTTTGAACAAGTTTTGTAGCTATGTTAACATCGGGGTTTTGTTTCATACTTTTATTATTTATTAACTTTCATATACATTCTTTTTTTTTTTGGCTAACCAAAAAAAGCAGCAAAATCGAGTGTAGTCACATTGTGGGGCCTGTACATAACTGCTTCTATAAAGATGGCGTTTTGTAACTTGTAAGAAAAAAACAAAGCTTTACATACAAAGGCTGTTCATATCATTCACTCACTCACTCACTGGCGAGTTGAGTAGCTTTTCTTCCAGAAGAAACTAAACGGCCTTGCCAACGACTTTCTTCTCGACATCGATTTCGACAAGACTCTTGGTTCATACTCCGAAGCTGAAGGTTGAGCTGATGATTCATGGACATACAAAGGTGCTGACATCGATTTCCTGGGAGGAGCTTCCTTCTGTGACGGTGGCACTGGCTCCTCATGATCTCTCTTTGGCGACGGCTGGTCCCGTTGCTGCCGCTGTTCCCTGAACAGCATCAGAAGCTTCTGAGACTTCTCTCTGCCTCGCGTAGTCCCGTTCACCGAGATCGACACTAGAGATGGTATCACACCTTCTTGAAGCACCATCTGGATGCAAGACTCTCTTCCGTTGCATAGTATCAAAAGACACGAAACAGCTTGCTCTTGCTCCAACGTGTCGCCCATGTCAAGCACTGTTGCTAGGCTGCTGATCATGCCTTGTGACGATACCGCCTCATCTTTGCCCTGTTGGCTCGAAGCCAGGTTTAGTAGTATGGCTAGTGACTTCTCGATCCACAGACGCTCCCCTGCTGATGCGAGAAGGCCTTGGAGAGTCTTGATGATGTTTGATGAAAGGAGGGCGGAGATGTTGGGAGGATATGTGGACAGGTTGTAGATCGCGTGAAGAGCATCGAGCTTGCATTGGTTCTCAGCTTCTCCGTGAAGAATATTGACGAGGAAAGGCACTGCTTGGCTTGAACCTATCACCGGTTTGGCTTCTTCAAGACATGAAAGATTGAGATAAAGCGCAGTTGCTGAACCATGGGACCGAGAAGAAGAGATCATTTTCTCCAACAGAGGAATAACCCCAGAAGTTAACATTAACTCTTTGTTCCTGCAGACCATACAAAAAAAGAAGAACATAACACATAATGAGAAAGACAATATGTTATTGTCAATGTTCAAGAAATCATTAGGCGGTAACAAAGAGCTTCGGCTGATTATTATTCAGAGCCTATAAATTATTAATTATTTATATAATTTACATTTACATTAGATATTTTAAATTTTTGTTGTAGTTTTTTTTTTTTTTTGAAACACATTTTTTTGTTGTAGTTATAAAATTATTTTATTGACTTTAAAAAAATTAAATATAGAAAAAAAAATCACACAAAATTATGGATTTGCACTAACAATATTATTTAATTTAATAGATTAAGTAATATTAAGATCGATGTAGACTAGTTTAGATTGATCTAAACTGATTTTAACCGATTTAAAACAGTTTAAACTGATTTGAGTTGCATAAATTAGATTTTTAAAAAGTTGTTTTGACTATGATCGATTTGCCGCTTAGATCAATTTTTAAAATATTGGTTACTGTTATTACAGACATGAACATGAGGGACAAACCTGTTATTGTTGACGGCTAAGTTGAACAGAGCCATAGCTCCTCTTTCCTGCGCTGCCGCATTATTCTCATCTACAGCTGATCCCAAGAACCTCAACAAAGCTTCCACAAACCCATTTGCTCCCATGAAGATCCTGGCCTCTTCATCATCCTTCAGCAATAGCCTGATCTTTTCCACAACCTTTCCCTTTTTATCCAAGTCCTCCTCTCCGTTCAAGACAGCCAATAGATCTTGATACCTCTCAAGTACATTTACATCAGAATCCTCTTTATCATCATCAGACACAAAACTTGTTTCTTGTTCCACAACAGTAATACCATTTTGTATGCCCTTCATATTACACGAGCCTATACTATTTACCGACTTTGAGTTAGTGGACTCGGAGCCAGAGAGAGCTAGTGTCCAGTAATCTTGGTCTAGAGACTCCGGCGGTCCGCTTGGGATTTGAGTTCCACTCTGTTCACACCAGCTAGCAATAAGACCTTTAACACAGTTATTAGGAGTTAAGGAGAGATGTGGGAGCTGCTGCTGAGTCTTTGGGCAAGTGTTGTGCCCATCACTAAACCATTTCTCAATACAAACCCTTTCATAAGTCTGCCCTGAAGCAATAATGACAGGATCACACATAAGCTGCAGAGATATAGGGCATCTCAGTTCTTCAGGTGGAACAGGCATCTGCCCTGACCTCGGGCTGTTGATGGGCTTGAAGTTCATAGAACCAAACCTAGAAAGCTGACGTCCAAACCCATGAACACTCCCATTATCTTCATGGACAGTGGGAGAACATGGTGCTGAACCCTGAGAGTCGTTCTCATCCATAACCTCGCTTCTGAATAGCTTTGAGCATTTTCTCATAAGATGCAAGAGATAAGCCACGATCGATTCCTTGCGCTTGTCTTCCTCTGCGCGCGCCCTGTCGATGAGCTTCTTGAGAGCCCTTCTCTCCGCCAGAGCCACTCTAGAGGAAGTGATGCTGAGCCTTGTAGCTGCCTTGTGGAAAATCTCGAGCTCGGTGTTGTCATTACAGCTGTCTGATTTTTTGCCTTGTTGGAGCAGTGCAATGATCTGATCGCCGACTTCTTTCTCTGATGGATCAAGCAAGAACCTAGTGTTCTCTAGCTCACCAACTATTTCCAAAATCTGAAAGTTATCAAATTTAAAATTTCAATAGAAACATTATTATCAAAGTAACAAGACGTGGTCACGTGGACTTGTCTCAATCATCACAAGGAAACAATGTGTAGTGAAGTAAATATATATATAAAAAAAAAAAAGAAGAAAAGTACCTGAGACCCAATAGAGCTAGGAACAATGTCTTCAACACGTTTAAGACTGTTGATGAGAGCAACTTTTGCTTTCTCAAATTTTAAAAGGACAGCATCCCCAGTAATGGCCTGTTTTAATGTAATAAAATATTAAAGAAACCCAAAACACACAAAAAAAAAGGAGAGTGGCGTAAAGCTCGTCTGTCCAAAGAAAGAGCGAGAGAAGGGAATAAAGACGCACCAAGTAAAGCTTACTAGACTCAGAACAGTGCTGAAGAATATTCTTTGCCTTCTCAAGTGCAATATGTAAAGAGCATAAGGCCTGAATCCCAGATTTACTCCTAGGTCTTGCTCCTTCTAACGACGGGAAGATTGAGAGTACCTTGCACAGAACTCCAGATAGTTCCTTACACATATCTCCATGTAACTGCATGCGTTTCAATAAAACATATGCACCATCAAAACAACAATAACATACATCTCCTCCACATCAAATCTATAATCTTAAAAATTAGCCTTAAACATGGAAAAAACAAAAGCAATCAAGAACATTTTTTTGATAAAGGAAAGGGAACCTTGGCATCGCTAGCAGCGAAGAGATTCTCCTCGAGCTCTGTCACATCCATGATCAACCCTCACCTGATAACTCTGAGCTACGACAAAAAAAACAAAATGAATCAGTACCAAGAAACACACATATACACATCAATCTCTTGCCTTTCTTCTTCTGAATTAAAAATCATTGATTGGGTAAAACAAAAAATTATCAAAACTGATTAAGGAAATCACCTTAGCTTTAAGAAAGGATCAATACCCAGAAAATATATTATTTTTTTAAACAGAAAAAAATTCTCAGACAACGATCCTGAAGTTTGCAATAAACGGTAGAACAGGGGAAAAAGAGATGGGGCTTTAGAGTAAAACTGTCTGCTCCACAAAAACCGGAAAAATCAACAAACGATTAATAGAAACGATAATTTTCTAAAAATAAAAATTAAAAGCTGCGAAGAACACGTGTGGAACCAGCAACAACATCAATAACAAACCAAACAAAGAACAGAACATACCGGAGACAGTTAGACTTCATATAAAGATTGACAATCGAGAGGAATCAAAGAGAGGAATTAGGGTTTCTGTTCTTGGCATCGATCCATGGTGGTGGGATTGAATGAAATAGAGAGGTAGAGAGAGAGAGAAGGGGATATGCGAGTGGTGTTACTTAAAACCTATGTGTGTAATTTTTAAAAAGGTTCAGAACGGCATTACCGTGACATATAATTAATATTTTAATTGACTACTGAACGGTTCTTTCTATAAAATATATTATTTTTAATCTTTTTTATTTTTTTTATTTCTAGTTTTGGGAAGTTTTCTCCAAGACATGATGTTGTAAGTCTGTAAGTTGACATATTCTGATTTGTTTTTGTAACTCCTGCTTCTGCTTAAAAGGTATTTATGGTTAGTGGTGGGATTATTAACTTTTTTGAAGAGTTTAGTGTTTGTGGTTAACCTTTTTTGGAGGGGGTTCAGTGTTTCTGGTTGCAAATAGTGCGGACGTTTTTGGCGTTTTTCATCAGAAAGTTAGTGGAAAACTATACAAATTGCCGTTTTAATTATGTTATCTCACTTGAACATTTTTTAGCATGCATTTCTCTGACACTCCACCAAATCATCAAATAGTGTATTTCTTTTGCTTTGCTTCTCTCATGGTACTCCATAGCTATGCGTTTTTGAAAGAGTAACTTTTAAGATTTCTATAATGAAGTCTACCCAAAACCAAAAAAAAAAAAGTCTACCCAAAACCATGATCCATGCTCGATCGAGCTGAAATATTAAAGATAACCGAATGGATACTAAACCATGACACTAAACTGCCACAATCGAAAAAAACAAAACCGAAAATAATTGAATGAAACCGAACCGATAATCGAACGCTGAAGCTAGGCATGGATATTTTACATGGACCCGGAAATATGAAGCTTACTCGAAAATACCCGACCCAAAACCAAACAAAAAAATTTACAAAGATTTATTGGGTCCAGAATATTTCTACCCGAAATAGCCGGAACCGGAAAGAACCGACCTGAATAGATCCGACACGAATACAAGGATTTTCATCAATAGGTTGTATTTTCAAATATTTCTTTAAAAAAAATTACTATTTTTGGAAAGTTTTCATTTTATAGAGGAATATAGAATATTTAGGATTGTGATTTAGAGATTATGATAACAAGAATTTCTGTTGATATATGAGTATTAGTTCAGATTTTTTCATCAATATATTGTAAATATTTTTTTTTAAACTGCTATTTTTGAAAAAAATCATTTTATAGAGAATTATAGTAGATTTGGGATTGTGATTTAAAGATTAGGATAATTTTTTTTTTGTTGATAGATAAGTATTCATTCAGAATTTTTCATCAATAGGTTGTATTTTTAAATATATTTTTTGAAAACTGTTATTTTTGGAAAATTTTCATTTTTTAGAGAACTATTGAAGATTTGAGATTGTGATTTAAAAATTAGGATAACATGAATTTTTGTTGATAAATGAGTATTCTTTCAGAAATTTTCATTAATAAGTTGTATTATTAAATATTATTTTTGAAAAACTGTTATTTTTGGAAAGTTTTCATTTTATAGAGAACTATAGTAGATTTGAGATTGTGATTTAAAAATTAGGATAAACATGAATTTTTGTTGATAAATGAGTATTCTTTCAGAATTTTTTATCAATAGGTTGTATTTTTAAATATTTTTTAAAAACTTTTATTTTTGGAAAGTTTTCATTTTATAGAGAAATATAGTATATTTGATATTGTGATTTAGAGATTAGGATAACAAGAATTTTTGTTAATAGATGAGTATTCTTTCAGAATTTTTCATCAATAAATTGTATTTTTAAATATTTTCTTCACAAACAACTATTTCTGGAAAGTTTACATTTTATAGGGAAACATAGTAGATTTGGGATTTTGATTTAGAGATTAGGACAACAAGAATTTTTGTTGATAGATAAGTATTCTTTTAAAATTTTTCATCAATAGGTTGTATTTTCAAATATTTCTTTTAAAACATTGCTATTTTTGGAAAGTTTTCATTTTATAGAGAAATATAGGAGATTTAGGATTGTGATTTAGAGATTATGATAACAAGAATTTCTGTTGATATATGATTATTAGTTTAGATTTTTTCATCAATATGTTGTAAATATATATTTTTTAAACTGCTATTTTTGAAAATTTTCATTTTATAGAGAATTATAGTAGATTTAGGATTGTGATTTAGAGATTAGGATAAAAAAAGTTTTGTTGATATATAAGTATTAATTCAGAATTTTTCATCAATAGGTTGTATTTTTAAATAATTTTGTATTGAAAAACTGCTATTTTTGAAAAGTTTTCATTTCATAGAGAATTATAGTAGATTTGGGATTGTGATTTAGAGATTAGGATAAGAAGAATTGTTTTTGATAGATAAGTATTCATTCAGAATTTTTCATCAATAAGTTGTATTTATAAATATTTTTTGATAAAAAATTGCTATTTTTGGAAAGTTTTCATTTTATAGAGAACTATTGTAGATTTGAGAATGTGATTTAAAAATTAGGATAACATGAATTTTTGTTGATAAATGAGTATTCTTTCAGAATTTTTCATCAATAGGTTGTATTTTTAAATATATATTTTTAAAACTTCCATTTTTGGAAGGTTTTCATTTTATAGAGAAATATAGTATATTTGATATTGTGATTTAGTTATTAGGATAACAAGAATTTTTGTTGAGAGATGAGTATTCTTTCAGAATTTTTCATCAATAGATTGTATTTTTAAATATTTTCTTAACAAACTACTATTTTGGAAAGTTTACATTTTATAGAGAAACATATTATATTTGGGATTGTGATTTAGAGATTAGGATAACAAGAATTTTTGTTGATAGATAAGTATTCTTTCAGATTTTTTCATCAATAGATTGTATTTTCAAATATTTATTTTTAAAAATTGCTATTTTGGAAAGTTTTCATTTTATAGAGAAATATATGAGATTTAAGATTGTGATTTATATATATATGATAACAAGAATTTTTGTTGATATATGAGTATTAGTTCAGAATTTGTCATCAATATATATTATATATTTTTTTTGAAAAAAATTGCTATTTTTGGAAAGTTTTCATTTTATAGAGAATTATAGTAGATTTGATATTGTGATTTAGTGATTAGGATAACAAGAATTTTTGTCGAGAGATGAGTATTTTTTCAGAATTTTTCATCAATAGATTATATTTTTAAATATTTTCTTAACAAACTATTATTTTTGGAAATTTTACATTTTATTGAGAAACATAGTATCTTTGGGATTGTGATTTAGAGATTAGGATAACAAGAATTTTTGTTGATAGATAAGTATTCTTTAAGATTTTTCATAAATAGGTTGTATTTTCAAATATTTCTTTTAAAAATTGGTATTTTGGAAAGTTTTCATTTTATAGAGAGAAATATAGGAGATTTGAGATTGTGATTTAAAAATTAGGGTAAAATGAATTTTTGTTGATAAATGAGTATTTTTCAGAATTTTTCATCAATAAGTTGTATTATTAAATAATTTTTTTTAAACTGCTATTTTTGGAAAGTTTTCATTTTATAGAGAAATATAGTATATTTGATATTGTGATTTGGAGATTAGGATAACCAGAATTTTTGTTGATTGATGAGTATTCTTTCAGAATTTTTCATCATTAGATTGTATTTTTAAATATTTTCTTAACAAAATACTATTTTTGGAAGGTTTTCATATTATAGAGAAACATAGTAGATTTGGGATTGTGATTTAGTGATTAGGATAACAAGAATTTTTGTTGATAGATAAGTATTCTTCAAAAAAATCATCAAGATGTTGTATTTTTAAATATTCTTTTTGTAAAACTGCTATTTTTGGAAAGTTTTCATTTTATAGAGAAATATAGGAGATTGAGGATTGTGATTTAGAGATTATGATAACAAGAATTTTGTTGATATATGAGTATTAGTTCAGAATTTTTCATCAATATGTTGTAAATTTGTTTTTTAAACTCCTATTTTTGGGAAGTTTTTATTTTATAGAGAAATATAGTATAATTGATATTATGATTTAGGATAACAAGAATTTTTTTTGATAGATGAGTATTTTTCTAGAAATTTTCATCAATAGATTGTATTTTTAAATATTTTCTTAACAAACTACTATTTTTTGAAAGTTTTCATATTATAGAGAAACATAGTAGATTTGGGATTGTGATTTAGATATCTATACTATACTAAAAGGAGAATATCCTCCATCCTAAAGTTATTCACGTCACTTAATTAAATCAACCAATAAAATTCATTTTTACTGCCATGTCATCTGCAGCCCTCAACAAAGAAACCCTACAACTCATCTCTTATTCCTTTTCATCAAAACTCCGTTACAGAGCTTCATCTCCTCTCAATCAATGGTGTTCTTTAATACAGTTTTAATGGATTTGTTTCACCTCCCTCTCTTTCTCCTTCTTTATAAACCACTTCGTATTTACTTGCTTCTATTCAATCAAAACTCCTCTGAAAAGTTCAAACAATGAGGATGAAACCAAACTCAAAATTTTTTTTTATCAGAAAGGCAGATAGAGGATCGTTGGTTGTGCGGCTGTGCGATTGACATCAAAATTCACGAGTTTGACGTTGCAAAGGTGAGCCTTTCCATCAGTATGCATCTCGATTGTTTGTGGGAAAATATTGATTTTCTTTCCTGTTTTGCTGATTCTTGGCACAATTGATCACTGAAATCAAAAGGTCAAGCACTTGACATTTCAAATTAATAGCGTTTTTGTGCAGACTATGGTGTTTTTGTGCAGACTGTGCCAAAATCAAAAGGTCAAGCACTTGCTGATGATTGATGAATAACAATAAGCTGAGCATTGTCTTTAGGTACACGACTATCAAAAGTTAAGTAAATTTATACATAGCGATGGCGAGTTTAAGTTCTGTTAAATTCTGACATTAGTTTTTTTTTCTTCAGTTTCAACAATTACGTGTACTTGCTGCTTCTATGTATTAAATAGATTAGAGTCAGAAGCTCTGGTTTTGAGCTTTTTGTTTACTGAGAAGTATGTGAGACAAGAGAAAGTAATGGAGTTTCTTTACTTTCTCAGCGATATATTATATATATATATCATCTTGAATGTTTCTTTCGTGTTACAACTAAGACTGATGTCGTGATGCTTTTTTTTTTTTTGCTTTTTGAAATATGAATTAAGTGCGGTAAGAGATTTGAGCATCCCACCAGGGACAAGGCTTCTGATACTAGACCATATCCAGAGGTTTGAAATCATCTTCTATGCTCTTGGATTGATGAAAGACTGACTGTATTAGAAAATACAAAGTGGATTGAACCATTCTCTGTTTTTTTTAGTGCAGGATCCCGAAGTTAAACGGGCAAACGAGGAAAGGATTTCTTTTTCTTTTCCTAAACACAGAAATACTAATCATCTATTGCTTTACATCGGGTATGAGTTTATGGAGAAGGTAACGCTTAAGGACCACCTATATGCATCGGATAACCCTAGGTTGAGCTGGAGACAGAGGCTTGAGATATATGTTGGTGCATCTAGAGGGCTTTTACTATCTCCATACAGATTTTTCAATAGCCATCAAACACAACAATATGAAGTCTGCTAACGTTCACTTGGATGACATTTTCATGTCAAAGTTGCAGACTTTCTATTGCCTAAAACTGGTCCGGATCTTGACCAGACTTATCCAAGTTGACACGTGAGTATGCTGGTGAAAGGAAGCTTTTTTTATCTTGATCCGAGTAGTTGACCAAACAACAACTGACTGAGAAATCTGATATTTACTCTTTTGGTGTGGTGATGCGTTAAGTCATTGTCCATCTCTTCCGAGAGAGAAAGTGAATTTCATTTGAACGGGTGAAGAAGTTGGTGAAGAAAATGAAAAAGGGATCAAGGACAATTTTCTTGATTAGAAATAAAGCTTGAAGAGGTTAAGAAGTATCTGAGTTATGAGAGAGTGTTTGTTGCAAGCCCGTACCGGTTTTCAAATTCCATCATCTAAAACAACTGGATCATTGAAAAAAGCCGTTCATGTGTTGTTAATCTAAATAGGATTTTGATTCTCAATAGCATGTTTTTCATGTAAACTAATGATCCAAATGGATTTCTTTAGATTAGATATGTAGTTTTGAGAGCTAGAGAAAAGAATTTCACACAAGTTATTTTTAAAAATGAATGGACATAGTTCCTTATGTCCTAAGAAAGTTGGGATTAGATTTTTGTAAGACCTGAACTAAGAGATTCAACAAATTACAGCCATTTGCTCCAAACTAATTATTAGCAACACATGTACAAACAATAGAGAATATATTTTATCAAAAAAAACCATAGAGAATATATCTATATATGCACATATCATGCATTCATTTAAACACTAAAATATCTGTGTAAACGATACAATGTACTGCTGGATGTCTTAACAGATTTTGAAGAATAAAAAATATAAAATGGGTGTCTTCAAATGCTTTTAAAAGAAGAATGGTCTTAACTCATTTTTTTTATTCTTTTCTATGTATTTATTTGCATATAAGTTCTTTGGTGATTTGTTTTTTTTTTAAATTTCACAGCATTGAAGTAACCCAGGTGTTTGAGGTGGGGATTAGGCTACGTATAGCTCTACCATGGTGAAAGCATGGATTGGAGGGAGAATGAGAGAACAAGGTTGTATAAATATAATGGTGTCCATTAGTGAGAATGGAAAGGGAGAAATAGCAGAGGTTTCAATGAGTAAAGTGAAAAGAACAATAAGAGATGACCCACTATATTTTTCTGAATCACTTTTATTATTTTTATATTCTATATAAATTTGAAAATTTTCATATATAATAATTTTTAGTATATAATCCCGCCTGTACAGTCATTTTGAAATGCGAATTTGAATAAAAAGACAGTTTGAGATTATATTCTTCAAAAGGACTTAATTTTTAATATGGATTTTTAGTATATAATCCCGTCCGTAAGGTCATTTTGAATAGATTTTAGCTTATGATCTAAAAAAATAATAATTTCAACACTTATCCGCGCGGAGATCGAATCTAGTTATGATAAAAAGAACTTTTGTTGATAGATAAGTATTCTTTCAGAATTTTTCATCAATATGTTGTATTTTTAAATATTCTTTTTTAAAACTGCTATTTTTGGAAAGTTTAAATTTTATAGAGAAATATAGGAGATTTGAGATTGTGATTTAAAAATTAGGGTCAAATAAATTTTTGTTAATAAATGAGTATTCTTTCAAAAAATTTCATCAATAAGTTGTATTTTTAAATAATTGTTTTAAAACTGCTATTTTTGGAAAGTTTTCATTTTATAGAGAAATATAGAATATTTGATATTGTGATTTAGAGATTAGGATAACCAGGATTTTTGTTGATAGATGAGTATTTTTCACAATTTTTCATCAATAGATTGTATTTTTAAATATTTTCTTAACAAACTACTATTTTTGGAAAGTTTTCATATTATAGAGAAACATAGTAGATTTGGGATTGTGATTTAGTGATTAGGATAGCAAGAATTTTTGTTGATAGATAAGTATTCATTCAAAAAATTTCATCAATAGGTTGTATTTTTAAATATTTCTTTTCAAAAATTGCTATTTTTGGAAAGTTTTCATTTTATAGAGAAATATAGGAGATTTATGATGGTGATTTAGAGATTATGATAACAAGAATTTTTGTTGATAAATGAGTATTAGTCCATAATGTTTCATCAATATGTTGTAAATATTTTTTTTAAATTGTTATTTTTGAAATTTTTTCATTTTATAGAGAATTATAGTAGAATTGAGATTGTGATTTAGATATTATGATAATAAGAATTTATGTTGATAGATAAGTATTCATTCGGAATTTTTCATCAATAGGTTGTTTTTTTAAATATTTTCTTAACAAACTACTAATTTTGGAATTTTACATTTTATAGAGAAACATAGTAGATTTGGGATTGTGATTTAGAGACTAGGATAACAAGAATTTTTTTTGATATATAAGTATTCTTTCAGAATTTTTCATCAATAGGTTGTATTTTCAAATATTTCTTTCAAAAATTGCTATTTTTAGAAAGATTTCATTTTATAGAGAAATATAGGAGATTTAGGATTGTCATTTAGAGATTATGATAACAAGATTTTTTTTGATATATAGATGAGTATTCTTTCAGATTTTTTCATAATAAATTGAATTTTTTTTGTTGATAGATGAGTATTCTTTCAGAATTTTTCATAATTGATTGAATGTTTTTTATAGATGAGTATTATGTCAGAATTTTCATGATAGATGAGTATTATTTCAGAATTTTTCATCAATAGTTTGTATTTTTCTAAAACTGCTATTTTGGAAAATTTTCATTTCATAGAAAAATATAGTATATTTTATATTGTGATTTAGAAACTAGGATAACAAGAATTTTTGTTGATAGAGATAAGTATTCTTTCAGAATTTTACATCAATATGTTGTATTTTCAAATATTTCTTTTAAAAATTGCTATTTTTGGAAAGTTTTCATTTTATAGAGAAATATAGGAGATTTAGGACTGTGATTTAGAGATTATGATATCAAGAATTTTTGTTGATATATGAGTATTAGTTCAGAAATTTTCATCAATATGTTGTAAATATTTTTTTTTAAAACTGTTATTTTTATAGAGAATTATAGAAAATTTGGGGTTGTGATTTAGATATTAGGATAACAATAGTTTTTTTAATAGATAAGTATTCATTCAGAATTTTTCATCAAGAGGTTGTATTTATAAATATTTGTTTTGAAAAAACTGTTATTTTTGGAAATTTTTCATTTTATAGAGAACTATTGTAGATTTGAGACTGTGATTTAAAAATTAGGATAACGTGAATTTTTGTTGATAGATGAGTATTCTTTCGGAATTTTTCATCAATAGTTTGTATTTTAAAATATTTTGTTTTTAAAACTGCTATTTTTGGAAAGTTTTCATTTTATAGAGAAATATAATATATTTGATATTGTGATTTAGATATTAAGATAATAAGAATTTTTGTTGATAGATGAGTATTCTTTAAGACGCTTTCATCAATAAATTGTATTTTTAAATAATTCTTAACCAACTACTTTTTTTGGAAAGTTTACATTTTACAGAGAAACTTAGTAAATTTGGGATTGTGATATAGAGATTAGGATAACAATAATTGTTTTTGATAGATTTATCATTATTTCAGAATTTTTCATTAATATGTTGTATTTTCAAATATTTCTTTGAAAAATTGCTATTTTTGGAAAGTTTTCATTTTATAGAGAAATATAGGAGATTTAAGATTGTGATTTAGAGATTGTGATAAAAGAATTTTGTTCATATATTAGTATTAATTAAGAATTTTTAATATGTTGTAAATATATTTTTTTAAACTGTTATTTTTGAATTTTTTTTATTTTATAGATAATTTTAGTAGATTTGAGATTGTGATTTAAAGATTAGGATAACAAGAATTTTTGTCAAATATTATATAATAAGACTACACATTAAGCAATTTTTTGAAAAGTACTAAAATACAGAAACTAGACAAAAAAAGAGAATCTAGTTATTAGTTTTTAATTTTAATCATTTAACCGCAGCCAAGAAAAAATATGTAGTTAAAAATTAAATTGGTTCAAACAATTTGGAACCATGAACAACAAATTTAATCGGTTTATTCTGGTTTGATTATATGATTACATTATCGGGAAAAAAACACAAGCGAGTAAATACATACACGATAAAATCCTAAAACCCTAATAATCTTTACAATAAAAAAACACTTTACTTTGGAGAGAAAGCAGCAGAGAAAGAGAGAGAGAAAGAAGCAATGAGCATCATCGCAGGCTCCTATACGAGAGAAATATAGTATTATATCATAATTTTTCATCAATAAGTTGTATTTTTAAATATTTGTTTTTAAAATTTTCTATTTTTTGGAAAGTTTTCATTTTATAGAGAAATATAGTATATTTGATATTGTGATTTACAGATTAGGATAACAAGAATTTGTTTTTGATAGATAAGTATTCTTTCAGAATTTTTAATCAATATGTTGTATTTTTAAATATTTTTTTTTAAAAACTGTGATTTTGGAAGTTTTTCATTTTATAGAGAAATATAGTAGATTTAATATTGTGATTTAGAGATTATGATAACAAGAATTTTTGTTGATAGTTTCAAGAATAGGTTATATTTTTAAATATTTTTTTTTTAAATGCTATTTTCAGAAAGTTTTCATTTTATCTAGAAATATAGCATATTTAGGATTCTGATTTAGAGATTGTGATAACAAGAATTTTGGTTGATAAATGAGTATTAGTTCAGATTTTTTCATCAATATGCTGTATTTTTAATTTTTTTTTAAAGTACTATTTTGGAAAGTTTTTTATTTTATAGATAACTATTGTAGATTTGAGATTGTGATTTAAAAATTAGGATAACATGATTTTTTGTTGATAAATGAGTATTCTTTCAGAATTTTTCATCAATATGTTGTATTTTTAAATATTTTTATAATAAAAATTATATTTTGGAATGTTTTCTTTTAATAGAGAACTATTGTAGATTTGAGATTGTGATTTAAAAATTAGGATAACATGAATTTTTGTTCATAGAGGAGTATTATTTCAGAATTTTTCATCAATATGTTGTAAATATTTTTTTTTTAAAACTGAATTTTTTTTTGAAAAGTCTTCATTTTATAGAAAAATATAATAGATTAAGGATTGTGATTTAAAGATTATGATAACAAGAATTTTTGTTGATAGATAAGTATTCTTTCAGAATTTGTCTTCAATATGTTGTATTTTTTTTTTAAACTGCTATTTTTTAAAAGTTTTAATCTTATAGTGAAATATAGTAGATTTAGGATTGTGATTTAGAGATTATGATAACAAGAATTTTTGTTAATATTTTCATCAATAGGTTTTATTTTAAAATATTTTTAAAAACAGCTATTTTCGGATAGTTTTCATTATATAGAGAAATATAAGAGATTTAGGATTGTAATTTAAAAATTCGGATAACAAGAATTTTTATTGATAAATGAGTATTTTTTTCAGAATTTTTCATCAATAGATTGTATTTTGAATAACAAACTGCTATTTTTGGAAAGTTTACATTTTATAGAGAAAAATAGTAGATTTGGGATAGTGATTTAGAGATTAGGATAACAAGAACTTTTGTTGATAGATAAGTGTTCTTTCAAAAAAAAATTCATCAATAGGTTGTATTCTCAAATCTTTCTTTTAAAAAATTGCTATTTTTGGAAAGTTTTCATTTTATAGAAAAATATAGAAGATTTAGGATTGTGATTTAGAGATTATGATAACAAGAGTTTTTGTTGATATATGAGTATTTGTTCATAATTTTTTTTGTCAATATGTTGTAAATATTTTTTTTTAAACTGCTATTTTTGAAAAAAATTCATTTTATATAGAATTATAGTAGATTTGAGATTTTAATTTAGAGATTATGATAATAAGAATTATTTTGAGAGATAAGTATTCATTCAAATTTTTTTATCTATAGGTTGTACTTTTAATTTTTTTTTGAAAAAACTGCTATTTTTGGAAAGTTTTCATTTTATAGAGAACTATTGTAGATTTGAGGTTGTGATTTAAAAATTAGGATAACATGAATTTTTATTAATAGATGAGTATTCTTTCAGAATTTTTCATCAATATGTTGTATTTTTAAATATATTTTTTAAACTGCTATTTTGGATAGTTTTCATTTTATAGAGAACTATTGTAAATTTGGGATTGTGATTTAGAGATTATGATAACAAAATATTTGTTGATTTATGAGTATTAGTTTATAATTTTTCATCAATATGTTGTAAATATTTTTTTTAAACTGCTATTTTGAAAAGTTTCATTTTATAGAGATTATAATAGATTTGAGATTGTGATTTAATGATTAGGATAACAAGAATATATTGTATTTTTAAATAGATAAATAGTCATTCAAAATTTTCATGAATATATTGTATTTTTAAATAGTTTTTGGAAAAACTGCTATTTTGGAAAGTTTTTATTTTATAGAGAACTATTGTAGATTTGAGATTATGATTTTAAAATTAAGATAACATGAATTTTTGTTGATAGATTAGTATTCTTTCAGAATTTTTTATCAATAAGTTATATTTTTAAATATATTTTTTTAAACTTCTATTTTTGGAAAGTATTCTTTTATAGAGAAATATAGTATATTTGATTTTGTGATTTGGAGATTAGGATAACAAGAGTTTTTCTTGATTGATAAGTATTCTTTCATAATTTTTCATCAATATGTTGTATTTTTAAATATATTCTTTTAAACTGCTATTTTCGGAAAGTTTTTATTTTATAGAGAAATATAGTAGATTTATGATTGTAATTTAGAGATTATGATAACATGAAATTTTGTTGATAGTTTCATGAATATGTTGTATTTTAAAATATATTTTTTAAAAAATGTTTTTTTCGGAAAGTTTTCATTTTATCGAGAAATATAGGAGATTTATGATTATGATTTAGATATTAGGATAACAATAGTTCTTTTAATAGATAAGTATTCATTCAGAATTTTTCATCCAGAGGTTGTATTTATAAATATTTGTTTTGAAAAAACTGTTATTTTTGGAAATTTTTCATTTTATAGAGAACTATTGTAGATTTGAGATTGTGATTTAAAAATTAGGATAACATGAATTTTTGTTGATAGATGAGTATTCTTTCGGAATTTTTCATCAATAGGTTGTATTTTTAAATATTTTGTTTTTAAAACTTCTATTTTTGGAAAGTTTTCATTTTATAGAGAAATATAATATATTTGATATTGTGATTTAGAGATTAAGATAATAAGAATTTTTGTTGATAGATGAGTATTCTTTAAGACGCTTTCATCAATAAATTGTATTTTTAAATATTTCTTAACCAACTACTTTTTTTGGAAAGTTTACATTTTACAGAGAAAGTTAGTAAATTTGGGATTGTGATATAGAGATTAGGATAACAAGAATTGTTTTTGATAGATTTATCATTATTTAAGAATTTTTCATTAATAGGTTGTATTTTCAAATATTTCTTTGAAAAATTGCTATTTTTGGAAAGTTTTCATTTTATAGAGAAATATAGGAGATTTAAGATTGTGATTTAGAGATTGTGATAAAAGAATTTTGTTCATATATTAGTATTAATTAAGAATTTTTAATATGTTGTAAATATATTTTTTTAAACTGTTATTTTTGAATTTTTTTATTTTATAGATAATTTTAGTAGATTTGAGATTGTGATTTAAAGATTAGGATAACAAGAATTTTTGTCAAATATTATATAATAAGACTACACATTAAGCAATTTTTTGAAAATTACTAAAATACAGAAACTAGACAAAAAAAGAGAATCTAGTTATTAGTTTTTAATTTTAATCATTTAACCGCAGCCAAGAAAAAATATGTAGTTAAAAATTAAATTGGTTCAAACAATTTGGAACCATGAACAACAAATTTAATCGGTTTATTCTGGTTTGATTATATGATTACATTATCGGAAAAAAAACACAAGCGAGTAAATACATACACGATAAAATCCTAAAACCCTAATAATCTTTACAATAAAAAAAACACTTTACTTTGGAGAGAAAGCAGCAGAGAAAGAGAGAGAGAAAGAAGCAATGAGCATCGTCGCAGGCTCCTATACGAGAGAAATATAGTATTATATCATAATTTTTCATCAATAAGTTGTATTTTTAAATATTTGTTTTTAAAATTTTCTATTTTTTGGAAAGTTTTCATTTTATAGAGAAATATAGTATATTTGATATTGTGATTTACAGATTAGGATAACAAGAATTTGTTTTTGATAGATAAGTATTCTTTCAGAATTTATCATCAATATGTTGTATTTTTAAATATTTTTTAAAAAAAACTGTGATTTTGGAAAGTTTTCATTTTATAGAGAAATATAGTAGATTTAATATTGTGATTTAGAGATTATGATAACAAGAATTTTTGTTGATAGTTTCAAGAATAGGTTATATTTTTAAATATATTTTTTTAAAATGCTATTTTCAGAAAGTTTTCATTTTATCTAGAAATATAGGATATTTAGGATTCTGATTTAGAGATTGTGATAACAAGAATTTTGGTTGATAAATGAATATTAGTTCAGATTTTTTCATCAATACGCTGTATTTTTTTTTTTTTAAAGCACTATTTTTGGAAAGTTTTTTATTTTATAGATAACTATTGTAGATTTGAGATTGTGATTTAAAAATTAGGATAACATGATTTTTTGTTGATAAATGAGTATTCTTTCAGAATTTTCATCAATATGTTGTATTTTTAAATATTTTTATAATAAAAATTATATTTTGGAATGTTTTCTTTTAATAGAGAACTATTGTAGATTTGAGATTGTGATTTAAAAATTAGGAAAAATTAGGATAACATGAATTTTTGTTCATAGAGGAGTATTATTTCAGAATTTTTCATCAATATGTTGTAAATATTTTTTTTAAAACTGAATTTTTTTTTGAAAAGTCTTCATTTTATAGAAAAATATAATAGATTAAGGATTGTGATTTAAAGATTATGATAACAAGAATTTTTGTTGATAGATAAGTATTCTTTCAGAATTTGTCTTCAATATGTTGTATTTTTTTTTTTTTTTAAACTGCTATTTTTAAAAAGTTTTAATCTTATAGTGAAATATAGTAGATTTAGGATTGTGATTTAGAGATTATGATAACAAGAATTTTTGTTAATATTTTCATCAATAGGTTTTATTTTAAAATATTTAAAAAACAGCTATTTTCGGATAGTTTTCATTATGTAGAGAAATATAGGAGATTTAGGATTGTAATTTAAAAATTTGGATAACAAGAATTTTTGTTGATAAATGAGTATTCTTTCAGAATTTTTCATCAATAGATTGTATTTTGAATAACAAACTGCTATTTTTGGAAAGTTTACATTTTATAGAGAAAAATAGTAGATTTGGGATAGTGATTTAGAGATTAGGATAACAAGAACTTTTGTTGATAGATAAGTGTTCTTTCAAAAAAAATTCATCAATAGGTTGTATTCTCAAATCTTTCTTTTAAAAATTGCTATTTTTGGAAAGTTTTCATTTTATAGAGAAATATAGAAGATTTAGGATTGTGATTTAGAGATTATGATAACAAGAGTTTTTGTTGATATATGAGTATTTGTTCATAATTTTTTTTATCAATATGTTGTAAATATGTTTTTTTAAACTGCTATTTTTGAAAAATTTCATTTTATATAGAATTATAGTAGATTTGAGATTTTAATTTAGAGATTATGATAATAAGAATTATTTTGAGAGATAAGTATTCATTCAAATTTTTTTATCTATAGGTTGTATTTTTAATTTTTTTTTTGAAAAAACTGCTATTTTGGAAAGTTTTCATTTTATAGAGAACTATTGTAGATTTGAGGTTGTGATTTAAAAATTAGGATAACATGAATTTTTATTGATAGATGAGTATTCTTTCAGAATTTTTCATCAATATGTTGTATTTTTAAATATATATTTTTAAACTGCTATATTGGATAGTTTTTATTTTATAGAGAACTATTGTAAATTTGGGATTGTGATTTAGAGATTATGATAACAAAATATTTGTTGATCTATGAGTATTAGTTTAGAATTTTTCATCAATATGTTGTAAATATTTTTTTTAAACTGCTATTTTGAAAAGTTTCATTTTATAGAGATTATAGTAGATTTGAGATTGTGATTTAATGATTAGGATAACAAGAATTTTTGTTGATAGATAAATATTCATTCAGAATTTTTCATCAATATATTGTATTTTTAAATAGTTTTTGGAAAAACTGCTATTTTGGAAAGTTTTTATTTTATAGAGAACTATTGTAGATTTGAGATTATGATTTTAAAATTAAGATAACATGAATTTTTGTTGATAGATTAGTATTCTTTCAGAATTTTTTATCAATAAGTTATATTTTTAAATATATTTTTTTAAACTTCTATTTTTGGAAAGTATTATTTTATAGATAAATATAGTATATTTGATTTTGTGATTTGGAGATTAGGATAACAAGAAATTTTTCTTGATAGATAAGTATTCTTTCATAATTTTTCATCAATATGTTGTATTTTTAAATATATTTTTTAAACTGCTATTTTTGGAAAGTTTTTATTTTATAGAGAAATATAGTAGATTTATGATTGTAATTTAGAGATTATGATAACATGAAATTTTGTTGATAGTTTCATGAATATGTTGTATTTTAAAATATTTTTTTAAAAATGTTTTTTCGGAAAGTTTTCATTTTATCGAGAAATATAGGAGATTTATGATTATGATTTAGAGATTATGATAACAAGATTTTTTGTTGATAAATGAGTATTAGTTTATAAATTTTCATCAATATGTTGTATTTTTAAATATACTTTTTAAACTGCTATTTTTGGAAAGTTTTTCATTTTATAGAGAACTATTGTAGATTTGAGATGTGATTTAAAAATTAGGATAACATGAATTTTTGTTGATCGATAAGTATTCTTTCAGAATTTTTTATCAATATGTTGTATTTGTAAATATTTTTTTTAAATTGTTATTTTTGGAAAGTTTTCATTTTATAGAGAACTATTGTAGATTTGAGATTGTAATTTAGAGATTATGATAATAAGAATTTTTGTTGATACAGTATATGAGTATTAGTTCAGAATTTTTCATCAATATGTTGTAAATATATTTTTTAAAACTGTTATTTTTGAAAAAAGAATATTTTATAGAAAATTATAGTAGATTTGGGATTGTGATTTAGATATTAGGATAACAAGAATTTTGTCAAATATTATATAATAAGACTACACATTAAGAATTTTTTTGAAAAGTACTAAAATACAGAAACTAGACAAAAAAGAATATAGTTATTAGTTTATAATTTAAATCATTTAACCGCAGCCAAGAAAAAAATATGTAGTTAAAAAAATTAAATTGGTTCAAACAATTTGGACCCATGAACCACAAATTTAATCGGTTTATTCTGGTTCGATTATATGATTACATTATCGGGAAAAAAAAACACAAGCGAGTAAATACATACACGATAAAATCCTAAAACCCTAAAAAGCTTTACAATCAAAATCACTTTACTTTGGAGAGAAGCAGCAGAGAGAGAGAGAGAGAGAGAGAGAGAGAAGCAATGAGCATCATCGCAGGCTCCTACGAGAGATTCATATGGGGTTTCAAGCTCAAACCCACAAAGCACGACTCCGACACTCAAACCCTAACCCTCTCCCCTCTCTTCTCCTACCCTTCCCACATCTCCTCCATCACCACCGTCGCCTGCTCCGGTCCCGCCGCAGCTTCCGGCGGCTCCGACGACACCATCCACCTCTACGACCTCCCTTCCGCCTCCTCCCTCGGCTCCCTCCTCGACCACAATCACGCCGCCTCCATCACCGCCCTCTCCTTCTACACCCCCTCCTCCCTCTCCTTCCCTCGCAACCTCGTCTCCGCCGCCGCCGACGGCTCCGTCGCCATCTTCGACACCGACCCTTTCGTCCTCCTCAAGTCCTTTCGCCCTCACAAGAAGGCCGTCAACGATCTGTCGATTCACCCTTCCGGGAAGCTCGCTCTTGCTGTGTACCGCGACGAGTGCTTCGCGATGTTGAATCTCGTCAGAGGGAAGAGGAGTTTCTGCTGCAGGTTGGGGCACGAGGCGAGTCTTGTCAAGTTTGATCCGAGTGGGGAGAGGTTTTTCATGGTGGCGAATAGTAAAATCGGTGTTCATCAGTCTGAGGATGCTAAGCTTCTTTTCGAGCTTGATAATGGTAGCCGCAAGCGTATACTCTGTGCTTCTCCTGGAGATGTGAGATTCTCTCTTTACTTATCTATCTCTCTGTCTCTGTTTTAACTTGTGTCTGAGAATTTGTACATGTCTTAAAGTAAGTAACTTTTAGATTATTGTCTGAAAAAAAATCTCATTTTTGTTTGTGTGTGTTGATGGTACATCAAGATGGTTTTAGATCTTCTCTTGGCTTATTTATTCCTCTGGCTGTATATTAACTTGTCTTCTTCAACTTGTGTCTGAGAATCAGTTGTACTTGTCTTAAAGTAAGTAAAATTGAAAAGAAAAAAAAGTAAGTAATTTTGAGATTCTGGTCTGAAAAAGATGGTCTTAGGGCTCCCATGGTGCCAAAAATGTAAATTGCAGAAAGAGCCCACATTCTTGAAGCCATTGAAAGAGTTTGATTAAAGAGTATTCAGTCCTAGACTCTGAGTTATGTGATGATTGCTATACTAATTGTTTGCTTAATCTGCTTCAGAATGCAACTTTAGTTTTAGTTTTTTTTTCTTTTATCTTGCTTTAGTTTGAATTTAGGAAGAGTCCATCTTGGATATGTAGAGTTGTCCTGGTGATGGTTTTGATTACCTTGGCTAAAAAATGTTTTGCTTAATTTGGAACAGAGTGGAACTCTGTTTACAGCTGGTGAGGATAGGGCAATAACAGCGTGGGACACAAATAGCGGGAAGCTTGCTTACTCCATACAAGATGCTCACCCAGCTCGTATCAAAGGTGTGGTCACGCTTACCAGGAACGAGAGTGACGGTGCATCGGAAGATCCGTACTTGGTTGCTTCTGCATCTTCTGATGGGATCATACGTGTTTGGGACATGCGAATGGCTGCTAAAGAGAATGCGAAACCATTAGCCGAGACTAATACTAAATCGAGGCTTACATGTCTTGCAGGGTCAGCTCTTAAATGTGAGTCTAAATTCACTGTTGCCATAAAACATACCAATAAACTTGTAACGTATGATTCTTAATGTTTATATGTTTTAATTCAGCTATGAGACGGCCACAGATTGGAAATCAAAAATCTCAGAAGCTAGAAGAAGCGGTGAACTCAGCATGAGAGCTGACATTTTTCTTGATACAAGTTTTGGTTAGAATCTTTTTTTTTTTTAAATATGATTTCACGTGTGTTCTTGTCGAATTACAATTAAACAAGTTTGTCAAACCCTCTATTTGTGAAAGAAAAACTGTTCTTACTGCATGAGTTCTTTATTGTGAATCTTTTAACTCCTAGCTTAGCTTGTTGTGCATTATTCAGTAATCACTAGTTTGTTCAAACTTCATTGAACCAAAATGCTGTACAGTACAGCTGATTCAATGTTTAAACTCTAAAGGTTTCCAATAAACTAAAAGAGCATGCGAATGGAAACAACAACATGCGCACAATATTGACTAGTATTGTTTGGGATTTTGCCTTGTTTCAACTGGGAAAGGACATATCACGGGAACGTTACGAACGTATGAGATCGGCAACGTTGTGTTTCGAAACCTCCTCGGAAATGTCTAATGAAAATGTCGTATATGTAAAAATATATGTCAATCCAATTATTACGAAGAGAGTTGCATCATGGAACATTGTTCCTAAAATTATTTGTCCCTCCCGTGAATCTTATTCAAACTCAGCATCTTGTTTCTATGATCCCTTCTCACACGTAAGAAAAGAAAACACATAAACAAAAGGTAACTTAACATATCATACGAAAGATTTTTATGGAACACACTAAATAAATGTAACTTCATTACTCTTATTTAATGTATTAAACTAGATTTTAATCCGCACGTGCGGTTATTTTTTATATTTTACATTTTTTGTATTACAAATATTTTAAATATATAATTTCTATTTTAGTGTTATATATTGTGTAACTGTATAATATTATTTTTTATATTTTTATTACGTTATTGTTAATATATTATACTTCTAAAAAACATTTTACTTTGTTATTAATTTTATTATTTACTAATTTATTTTCGAGTTCTGTACAATAAAATAATAATATGAAATAATCAAATAGAGAACTTCTTTACAAAATATGGTTTTCTTTAATGTATACATTTTGCATATATTACATTTTTAAATTCTATTTATTTATATTATAGAAAATAAATATGTTTAAGATCATTTATATTTATATATTGTGTTTAAGAAAATATATTTTGACATATATCATTTTAGTATTTTTTTTTTGAAACACCATTTTAGCATTTTCTTGAATTTATAAATAGAAACACTATTTTTTTTAACCACGTGTTAGTGGTCTAGTGGCAAGCGGGCGAACCACGCTTTAGGGTCTTACCCGAGAGGTGCATGATTCGTAATGTAGCTGCTGATGGATTTGTGTAGATTATTTTAAAGGATTTTTTTGGATCCAATATGGAGAAAACAATGTCCAAACTGCATGTTGCCACTGGTGAATTAGCATGTGGTGATCACCAGCCCCTTTGGATGCTTTCGGCAAATTCTCTGGCGGATCCAAATGTTCGGTGGACAGTCATTAAACGATACTTGGATCTCTTTCAGATGGCATCCAGATACCAGTATCATAAAAATACTGTTTTTTAAAGATAATGGCCATATTGTTTTAGTAAATATTTACATAGTAGTTCTATCATATTATTTTATTATATAGGATATTTTTTGGATGTTATGATATTAAGTTTTTTATAAAAGGACTTCAAAATATTAGATTGCTTTAATTTTTATAACATGTATAGTTTGTTTTTTTTCTTGGTGCATTTCAAAAGGTTAATCTTTATTATCTATTATTTTTCTTTTGTAAAATTTGAAATATTATCATTTTGAGTTTAAATATTTATTTTTAAAAATATTATTTTGTTCAGAAAACTTTGAAAAATTACACATCTATTTTTGAGTTTGAAACAATACATGATTTTTGAATTGTTTTTTGTTACTACATTAATATATTATTTCATAAAAATTGAATTTTTGGTAATATTTTAAAAAAAAATTCTCAACAGATTTTTTTGTAATTAAAACAAAAATAAATTTATAATTCAAATTTGATTTATCATTAATATTTTAAATGAATTACTAAAATTTCATAATTTACTAATAACATTTTTTAAAAATAATATATGAACTAAATGGTATAGTATACTATTATATTTTTGAACAATATATTGTTGAGATTTTCAATATAAATAAAAAGATAATATATAGTTGTAGATATAAAATTTAAACTATGTTAATAAATTTATTTTCGTATAAAAGTATTATGTAGTTTACTAATGTTAGTCCATATAATGATGAGTAATAATTTATTTAAATAATAAAAACTAAAATATAAATATGTAAATTTATCTATTTAATATATTTTTCTTATTTAATTCATATAGCACTGCTATTTTCTATAAAAAAAGTTAGAATATAATTTTGTTTTCTTATTTTATAATAAAAATTTAGTTAACATTGATTTATAATAAGATTATACTACTAGTTACAAAATTTATTAATGTGTTATTTTATAATAAAAAAATAAAATGACTTGTTAATAGTAGATATAACCACAACAAATACTTGGACATATAAAGATTAACAGGATAGCCAGAGGCACAGAGATAGAGAAGCACAATCCATTTGTCAGGTAAAACAGATTTTGGCGTAGTGTAACGTTGTCTTTTACCAGTGGATGATTAACACAGAACACATAAACACATAACCCACAAAGTGGTCAAGAGAAGATTTCAAAAAGGCTAAATTGTAAACACAGATTTTGATATTTCACCACCATCACACAAACAAAAAAAAAGAACCATATGATATGTTAAAAAGCTAGAGTGATAAATTCCTAAATATATTGCAAAAGCTTCACGTCCTCAACATGGTTTAGAGAGAGGTGAACTTTACAATGCCTAAACGCATCCATTCCTTGGATTTCAACTCTTCTGATTGTATTGCTCTCGATGTTGTAGTAGTACACATAGAAATGATAAGGCTCAGATAAATAGCGTGGCGACAACACGATTTCATCTGTACCAGTCACTCCAACAAAGAATAACATGGCCTCTGCAACTATATTATCCCACATCGGGGGCAGTGAAATGGATATATGCTTCGACCATTCATGCTGATCAGCATCTACTAAAACCCACAGCTCCAAACATTTAGTTTCTCCGGTAACTTCTGTAAACCCTTTAGACAAAAGAGCGCCTAAAGCACCCTTGTAGTTTACAATAGCTGATCGACTACATAGTGCCATATCCTTAGCTTTATTAATAAAGCTAAACTTTTCAGACCTAACATCAAAGCAAACTATTTTCATACCCCTTGGAGGCCCATTGAGCACAGCTACATAATATATAACACCATTGACGCATATCCAATCAATTTGGAGATAAAGATGCGATATAGAACATTCGATTTTTCTCCAAGCAAGGTTCCGAAGCCCTAAAGTCAGAACTTGAGGCTCTTCAGAATTTTCACGATCCCTAGCGGTCATGGACAATAACTTGAATTGTTTACCAATTGGATCAAACCCAAGAAAAGTTTTCACGAGAAGATCCCTGGTCTTCAGGTTGGGTAAACGTAAAGATTGACCTGTGCTAGGGTTACAAATCACCTGCGCCATTTTCTTATACTTCCTAGGATGTGTAATACAGACTAAACCGCGGAGTGGACCGGTAATTTTAGAGGAATATTCACAGGGGAACCTCGTATGATAATTGGCGGATACAACATCTTGATTTTGGACCTGGGGTATCGAGAATAAGAACAACTCATCGTTTTGTTCGCAAGAGAGTAAGAGTTGTGGACGAAGAGCAAGAGACCTGGTGATGAAAAGCTCCGTGAAATCTGAACTGCGGAGTAAGGAGTTCCAAAACTTGGACACACGGCGACATTGCGCTATCGACTTCGCCGGTAATCTCGAGAAGATTTCGAATATGAGATCAGTTGGGATCGTCTCTGAGTTTCCAATCGAGACCGGAGGAGACTGTGTACTGCGTCGGGATATCGTTAGAACGTCCTCAGCGGCGTGTTTCCGCCGTGTTTTCATAACCCTAGATTCTCCCTTGTAAAGTGAAAAGTAAAAGTTATCTTTACTCGGTAATTTGTAAATTGCAATATATAAAGGCTGAAGATATAAATTATTGAGATGTCTATGTAGGATTTAAAACAAACAAAAAAAGAACAAATTGTATTATAACACATCATTATAGCTAATATAGTTTTTAAAAATATTCATATTTCCAAAAAGTATTTTCTTTTAAAACGAAATTAATATTATATATAACTTTAACTAACAAAATAAATACTAATACTTGACAAATTACTTAAATAAACGGTAAATGTTATAGAAAAATGGAAAATCAAAAGCAAAATAGTAATAATAACAAAAATTCTACCTTTTCTTAGATATAATAAATCTAATGTTAAAATAGTCAAAGTGGAAAAATAGATTATTTTATTATTTTTAAAAATGTTAATATTTCCAAAAGAATAAAATAAAAACGAAATTAACATTATATATATAATTTAAACTAATAAAATAAATATTAACATTTTACAAAATGCTTAAAATGATATTTATTATAGTAAAATGGATAATGAAAAATAGAATGAGAAAAAGTCTAGGATAGTACTAAAAATGTTTTTGTCACAAATATAGCACACAAGGAAAAAAATGACCAAAATATTTTATTAAAAAATTAATTGTCATTTATACTTCTAGGGTTAACTAATTCAAACTTTAGGGTTTAGAGTTAAAGAGAGTTTGGGGATTAAATTTTAAAATTTTATAAAATAAAAAATAAATACTAAAAATCTAAAAATAAAAATAAAAATATGAAATAGTTCCAAAAAGTATTTTTGAATTATAAAAAAAAATTTTGAAAAAAAAAATTTGAAAAAAAATTCCAAAAAATAAAAAATTTATAAAAATTTCCGAATATGAAAACATATAATCTGAAACTGTAAAAAAATTACTATTTTTTTTTAGATTTTATTATTTTTATATATATTTATACGGTATAAATTTTTTTTGACCTTTTAAATAAAATATTTTGGTCATTTTAAATAAAAATGACCAAAATATTTTATTTTTATTTTTTTTTTTATTTTTTTTTCTGTGACAAAATAAAATATATTTTGGTCATTTTTTTTCTTATGTGCTATTTCTGTGATAAAACATAGAAAATGCCTATTTAGGAGAATTTTGCCCTTGGTTGACAGAAAAAAAGGAGAATTTTGCCCCTAAATAGTAATATTAACAAAAAAAGTTACTTCTCCTTTCACAAGAGAAGGAAAGTTTAACAAAAAAAAAAGACTGAAAGTTCGGAGAGAGGTTTGTTGCTTCTCCTCCATTGCTACTGAGGGTGCGCTTTACCCTAAATGCATGGCATGAGTGGTTCTGACCTTGTAGGAAAATCAGTGCAAAAACCAACAATCAAATTAAAATAAAATCAGTGCAAAAACCAACATCAAATTATATGCCATGAGTTATAGATTTTACGGTCGATGATCACGTTTGAAGTTAATTACTTATGTTTCTTGTATGTTTGTGATCAAAGACGTATTCAGTCAAGGACCTGTGGATATGTGTATATAGGAGAGGCCAGCACATCCGCTCACCATTTTGTTCAATGACCAACGTAAATGTTACTACTAAGCGAACAACAAATTATATATTCACTACCTCCACATCTTCTCTGCGTAAAGAAATGTCTTCCACTGCTGCCACACAACAGACAAACATCTGAATTCAAGATAAGACTCTCATCAACTCTCAAACAAATGCCCCTCAGTTCAAACCCCAAATCACAACAAGAAGTTTAAGTGAAGGAAAGAGAGTGTTCCTGAATTAAACCACAACAGAAAGAGCTTTCATAATGTGAACATTACCAACACCATCTGAACAAGAAAATCAAACTTCGCAGCTGTAACACTTGTAATTTATCAGGACCTACCGCCCTTCTAGATTCAGTTAAACATGAAAACATATTTCCCTGATGGGAAAATAAAGGTCGAGAAATACAGGAAAATATGTGCACCAAAAACATAGAAACTTAGACCGCAAACAACAAGAACAAATGCCCTCGCTTCACAACAAGCTTAAATGAAGAAAGGAGTGTTCCTGAATCAAACCACAACATCAAGAGCTTTCATAATATGAAATTTACCACCAGCAACAGTCAAACCAAGATCACACGAGTGATCAACTTCACCCCACACCTGACCTCCTTTGCGTCTTTCCAGAGAAATCACAGCTAAAAAGACCTCCGTCCTTACTTGCTCCATACTCTTACCTCCTTTAGGACACACCAACGCCAGCTTCCCATCGTAACACAGAGAGTCTATATACCCAAAATCAAGCGTCTGAGCCAACAACTCTTCCACGCCTTTCACCACTCCCCAACACCTCTGCTTCGGGTCATACCATCTCAACTTGTTCTTACGAGAATCCTGGTAGTACAAAACATCGTCAACGACGCACGCCTTCCCCCACGGCTTGGAATGCAGCACCTCATCCGTTCCCCATTTGCTTTCCTTTGGATCGTAAACAAAGCTCTTCCGATGATTCCTCATGTACATCTTACCACCCATCACCACCGCATCCTTCCTCAAGTTAACTATCTCCATCCCTGTTGGCGTTTTCGTCGTCATCTCAGGCTCCCACGTTTGTGTTTCGGTATTCTTTGACTCTGAGTAGAAGTCATCACATCCAAAAACGTAGATCCTCCCATCCATAAAGGCGGCGACTGGTTCACACATGGGGAAAGGCATGCTCGGGAGGGGTTGAACAGTATGAGATCTGCAGTCGATGCTGAAAGCACTCGATGTCATCTTTACCCCACCAAACACGTATATCCTCGAACCTACTGCCACAACGCTTCTACAGCAAGGCAAAGCGGGATGCCCAGGGATGAGGGCCAAGCGGTGGTGGCCGATGCTGCGGGTATACAAACGGATATCGCTGTTCTCAACGTTACGGACTGAAACATAGAGACAGTGTTCAGCGCAACCCAAGGAAGATCGTCTCGCGTATACCTCAGGCGACGAAACGAGTGAGCGGAAGAGTTTCGAAACGAGGGAGACTGTTGGATAGTCGCGTCTCGGAACACGCGCTAAGATGTCAAAGGCGACGTCCTCGGGAAGTGACGTAATCGGATCCGACGGCGGTTGCTTCTCTGCCCTAGACATCGGTGGATTTAAGGAGACGAAAACCCTAACTGAATACGAAATTTATGAGTTTCCCTCTCACTGTTCCCATCGCTTCTGCTAAATCCTAAACCACCTCTTTATTTACAACTTAACCGGCTTTCAGTCTCTGGTTTATCTAACCCATCGAGTTTTTTTTAGTCTTGACGACCACAATAATCAAAAGTATTTCAAGGCAAACACATGACTTTACTTTTTCTTTCTTTTGTGGAAAAATAATAATTGTTTTCTGGCAAATTTCTGGTGGGGATCAGGAGATAACAAAGGGCTGCATTGGTTTGCTTGGAACCGTGTCTCAAAACCGAAGAGAGAAGGTGGTTTAGGTTTTCGAGGTCTTGAAAGATTTAATCAAGTCCTTTTGGGCAAACAAGTTTGGCGTATACTACAAGCACCAAACTGTCTTATGGCTCGTATCCTTAAAGCACGATATGTTCCTGACTGTAGTATTTTGGAAGCGACTCCAAAGAAACTTGCCTCATATGCATGGAAATCAATACTCTTTGGAAAAGAGCTTGTAGCTAAAGGTATGAGAGTAGTTATTGGTAATGGTACTACTACAAGGATGTGGTTAGATCCTTGGATTCCGGAACATCCTCCTCGCCCACCACGAGCACTAACTAGAGACCTATCCAATGTACCGGTATCCTCCTTCATGAATGCTGATAGAAACAGTTGGAATATTATGAAACTTGAAGCGGAGGTGGTTCCAGAAGATATAGATAAAATTCTTGCTATAAAGCTATGTTCAAAGGCAGAATTAGATCTACTGGGATGGAGCTATAATGAAGATGGCATCTATACTGTTAAATCTGGCTATTGGTTGAGCACACACTTACCGGATTATGACAATGGATTACCCATTTATGGAGATGTCAATATTAAACAGAGGATGTGGAAAACAGAGCTACCTCCAAAAATCAAGCACTTTCTATGGAAGCTTCTATCAAAAGCGTTACCTACAGGAAGTAATTTGAAAAGGAGACATGTTACCAGAGACTCGCTATGCAAGCGATGTTATTTAGAAGAAGAGACAGAGAAGCATCTGTTTTTCGATTGTCCTTATGCAGCACAAGTTTGGAGGGCTTCAGGTATTAATAATCTCATCATCAACAGCACTGTAACTTCTCTGGAAGAGAAGATTCAGACATGTCTTCAGATTACGACCTCTACAAGATTATCTCATTTTCAAGACTTAGCAATCTGGACATTATGGAGAATCTGGAAATCAAGAAATTTATTAATCTTCCAGCACAAGAATGTTACTTGGAGCAATGTTATTCAGCAAGCGAAGAATGATGCAAACGAATGGAGGACATATTCAACAATGCAATTACGTCAATCCTCTTTGAGATCCCAGTCTTCTCAGGTGGTTAAGAAAAGTTGGAGTAGACCGCAACCGGATTGGATCAAGTGCAACATTGATGGATCTTTTATCAATCAAGATATTCCAAGTACAACGGGATGGATACTAAGAGATTCAAATGGGGTATACAAAGGTGCGGGACAAGCTATGGGCAACAGAGTTAAAAATGCTTTTGAAAGTGAACTACAAAGCTTAATCATAGCTATGCAACACTGTTGGAGCAAAGGTTATAAGAAAGTCATTTTCGAGAGTGATTGTCGGAAGATGATCTCTATACTGAACCAACAAGGGCTTCACTTCGATGGATACAACTGGATACGTGAGATAAATTGGTGGAGACAACGTTTTCAAGACATCAAATTTACTTGGATATCACGTGAAGGAAACAGAGTGGCTGACGTTTTGGCAAAAAATCATCTACCTCCTCGACAAACATTTGTTTTTCATTCTTATGTTCCTGCCTATATCACAAACTTGTTACATCAAGACTATGTAAATTCTAATGTTTAATGGTAATTTGAAGTTAAAAAAAAAATAATTGTTTTCTTTTTGATGGAAAAAAAATCTTACGATTTAATAGAAAATGATTTTTTATGATTTTAATGAAAAACATGTTTTTGTTTTTGGTGAATAAAATAAGATTTTATTTTTTTTGACGGGAAACAAAATTGTGTGTTTTCACAAAAAAAAAACCTAAAACTTTATTCTTAACGGAAAAATGAAAATTTTATTTTGGTAGGAAATTTTTTTTTTTTTGCATTTGACGTGAAAATAAAATATTACATTTTACATTTCTGTGAATTTTGTTTTTTACATTTTGATGAAAAAAGTGATTTTGCTTTTTTGGCGAAAAGCGAGTATGATATAATTTACATATTATGTTATTTTAAAAATATTAATTTAATTGAGAAAAAAATCATGCTGGGTACCATAAACCTTAATGGACAAACCCTATCTAAACCCTGATATTTGAGTAGCTGTCCATATTCTATCCTAACTTATTAAAGTGTTGCTTGTTTGAACTAGCATTTATATGTATTCGTGTTCTGTGTTCGTGATATATGGTTTTGATATTTTCCAAAGGCGATTAAAACTCGCATTTTTTGGTTTTGCTCTAAAAAATGAGCAATACCATATTTTCCAAAACCATATTTTTCAAAGTGAATATGATATTTTCCAAAAGCGATTAAACAATAAAGCAAAACCAAAAATGCGAGTTTTAAATTCTTTTAATGGTTTTAAACTAGCATTTTTTTGGTTTTTCTTTATTGTTTAGCTTTCAAAAACAAACTAATATCTTATTTTACAACAACATAACAAAATAGCAACAAATACTTAGAAGGTACTATTAAATTTAGCAAAATATAGTGATTGTTATTTAAAACCAAAAATACATGAACATATTTTTAATTATTATTTTTTAAAAAAAACCTACATTGTACTAAAATATAAATCACAAAATTTTATGGATTAGACAAAATTAAAATTTTGAAACTATTTGTAAATGATATTTTATAATTTTTAAAACTTGAATGGCAATTTCTTTGTTTTCAAAATTAATATAATAGATTGCATTAATAAAACCTTTTATGTTTTTATAGTTTTAGTTATTTTAATGTGTCCAATAATTATTCAGTAATCGTATTTATATAAATTAATAACTACCTGGTTACAATTAATTAATATTCTATATAAATTTATTTTATAGATATGAAACATAAATAAGTTATTTCACATTATTATTTAAAGGATAAGCATGTCCAAAAACATGTATGGGGATTTTATATTTATGAAAATATTATCTATTTAATCATTAATTAATTAAAATGTAGCACTTTCTACCAAAAAAAAAAATCATTTTTTAACTAATTGTCCAAAAATGTTGGTTTTCTATAAAATGGTGTTGTCTCGTTCTTCTTACATGAACACAATACTGATTTTTCTTGTATATATAAGAGTTATTCTTGGGTTCACCCCCTATGGTGAACCTTTAAGTTCACCAACCAATAGAAACTTGTCATTTTAGATTCAGTATTTTTTAATTAAGGAAACAAATAATTTGTCAAATTATATTATTTTTTCAAAATAAAATTTAAAAATAAATAAAAATAGTATATAAAAACGAATTAAAAAAAATTAATGTTGTCAACAAAACATTAAACCCTAAACTCTAATACTAAACCCTAAACTCTAATACTAAACCCTAAACCCTAATCATAAACCCTAAACCCTTGGGTAAACCATAAACTCTTGGAAAAAACACTAAACATGTTGTCAACAAAACACTAAACCCTAAACTCTAATCATAAACCCTAAACCCTTGGGTAAACTCTAACCCTTGGAAAAACACTAAACATTTGGATAAATTCTAAACTATAAATCTTAAACACTAAACTCCAAATCTTATAAATAAATATTTTTTAAAATAATCTTTATTGAGAACTATTGTTATTTTTATTTATTTAATCTTTTTTATTTATTTTAAAAGTATAATATAATTTGGCAAGTTATTTTTGTTTCCTTAATTAAAAAATACTAGATTTAAAATAACAATTTTCTATTGGTTGGTGAACCTAAAGGTTCACCCTAGGGGGTGAACCAAAGAAAAAGTCTATATATAATTCTGGCTATGTACATGCCCTTTCCTGAGTTACACATGTAATAAAAGGTAGTAGTGCTTTCTGGCTATATGGACATGCTTATTTTGGTTCTGTAAAACATTGGTGGAAGTTGACAAGAAAGGAAAGAGTATATTAGAAAGAAAAATGATGGTTCAGCTGGGTACGAGCCACCAAGCCATGTCCACTGCCGAGAGAGAACATGCTTATTTTGGTTCTGTGGAACATTGTTGGAAATTGACAAGAAAGGAAAAAAAGTATATTGAAAACAAAAGATGGTGGTTCAGCTAGGTATGCGAGCCAACAAGCCATGTGAATGAGTGAATCGAGTGTTCGCTGCTCTGTGAAACCAGCCTAATGCATTGCACTCCCGTCTTTAGGAACCGCCTGTGTCAAGCCTTCACCCAACACAGATAGATTACCCTCGGCTTGGACCGGGCGGTCCAAAAGATACCAAACGGAACCGGCTGGTGGGCTGGACCAGTGTTTATTTTTTTTTACTAAAATTTTCAAATTAAAATATAAAAATATTATAAGAGAGTAAGAGACCAAAGATCTTATAGTTTTGTAAAACTTGCATGAAAACAAGTTTCGTGAATGATAGAATCTCAACCCCATCAAACAACAAAGGTAGAGATTAGATAACATATTTTAAATATTCACTACCTCCACATCTTCTCTGCGTAAAGAGTCGTCTTCCACTGCCACACAACAGACAAACATCTCAATTCAAGATAGACTCTCAAACAAATGTCCTCAATTCAAACCCCAAATCACAACAAGAAGTTTAAATGAAGGAAAGAGAGTGTTCCTGAGTCAAACCACAACAGCAAGAGCTTTCATGATGTTAACATTATCAACAACACTGGACAAGAAGATCAAACCACAACAACAAGAGGTTTCCTAATGTTAAATTTACCACCAGTAACAGCCAAAGCAAGATCACACGAGTGATCAACTTCACCCCACATCTGACCTCCTTTGCATCTTTCCAGAGAAATCTCAGCAAAAAAAACCTCCGTCCTTACTTGCTCACTACTCTTACCTCCTTTAGGACACACCAAAGCCAGCTTCCCGCCGTAACACACACACTGTATATACCCATAATCACGCGTCCCAGCCAAGAACTCTTGCACGCCTTTCACCACTCCCCAACACCTCCGCTTTGGGTCATACCATCTCAACTTGTTCTTACAAGAATCGTGGTAGTACAAAACATCGTCAACGACACACGCCATCCCCCACACCTTGGAATCCAGTACCTCGTCCATTCCCCATTTGCTTTCCTTTGGCTCGTAAACAAAGCTCTTATGAAACTCCCTCATGTACATAACACCACCCATCACCACCGCATAACCAAATATCCAAAGGTCATCTATCTCTATCCCTGCCTTCGTTGTCATCTCAGGCTCCCACGTTTGTGTTTCGGTATTGAACACCACCACCTTCTTTGACTCTGAGGAGAAGTCATCAGGTCCAATAACGTAGATCCTCCCATCCATATAGTCGGCGACTGGTTTTAAAATAATTTAAACAAATTTAATTCGTATGAATCAGATTTAAAAAAAAAAATTCAGATAGGACAGAGTTACCGCCTAGGCGTGCGCACACTAGTAGAAAAATCTAATACAGACACAGAAATTTTCGTGTCTAAAGCCACTTTTTCGTGACTATATGCTGATATAGACATGAAATGTCACGAAAAAAACAGTGTCTATACGATCGTGACTATTTTTCCCTGCGACTTTTTCGTGACTGTTTTAGTCACGATTTGTTACGATCATGTTTAGTGACTAGGGGCCGACTGATTTTCCCGCTACCACCCGCAAACACAGCTTTTGCGATTCATAGCGGTTGTTGGCATTTTGAAACAATCACATAAAACACTACAAATCACTTCAAAACGCTCTGAACCTCTTAAAATCAAAAGCTGGTTCCAGGTAGCGTTTGCAGTTGCGGGCGGTTGCGGGAGGATAATTTTTTTTCTTTAAAAACAGAATAAATAAAAATAATACTAAAAATATCCAATAAAAATTTAAAATCGAAATAATAGAAATTGTAAACTCTATACATATTATATTTCAATTTATATTATAAAATTTTAAAACCAAAATATTTTCTATAAATTTTTAAAATTTAATAATATGATTTTATAAATATAAATTTTATATTTATTATATTATTATGATTTTTAATATTTTATAATTATATAAAATGTAATTGTTGTTAAATTATTATTTAACAGATGTTGCGTTTGGTAATTTACCAGTCATAAGAATCCCGCAAACGCAACAATTTCTAACAGTTGTACCAGTCGTACAAATCTTTAGAAAACGCTTAAAACCGCAATCACTCGCACCCGCAAACTCCCGCAACCGCAATCGCAACCGCTGCGGTTACACCAGTCAGTCTCTAATTCAGTCACGACGTAAACACAGTAAAACTATGTGACTAAATTATCATAAGTCACGATATTATCGGTGACTTAATACGTGACTATTGTTTAAAAAAAACTAAAAAAAAATTATATAATTTTTTTATTAGTTAATTACAAAATGAAATACAAAGTATAAATACATGTATATATACTTATGGAATATACATATGAATTTTCTTATATAAATATAAAAATACATATGTAGATCTACACTTTCCTACCACCACGGGTGACCGTTTCCGGCAGCATCTTCCTCTTCTTCTCGCTCTTTCTCTTCTTCTTCCTCCTTCCTCTTCTACAAAATATAGACAAAAACTGTGAGCAAATCTAAGATCCGAAATCAAAATTGTTTAAACGACTACACCGCTTAGATTACCGGAATGGAGTTAATGACGACAGTATCTGAGAAGACCACACTTGCCTCTTCCCTCGTCAAGCTACCTCCTCCCCCGCAAGCTTCGATGGCGTGTTCCTATGGCGGCGTCAAGGACCTTCGTAAGCTCTTCCGACATCACCACGTCCTGCAAAAAGAACTGATTCAAACTCAGTCAAATACAATGAGGAAGAAATGCATAGAGAGGTTATTGATTACTGGATTAGTTATTACTTATTAGAAGTTGAAAGAACCAAAAAACAGACAGCAAATGACTCGAGAGGGAGAGAGGGAGACATGGAAAGAAGAAAGAACACGCGTGAGAGGACAGGAAGAAACACAAATAAAGAAATCTGGACCTAATGGTTAGAATAGCAATCCATCACCTAATGGATTGGCCAATAAGAAATAAGAAGGGCATAGAAATGACAGAAACAAAATTAAGCGTAGATATTTTAAACAATGTGCAACGTGTGACGTGTTTAATCGTCGAGCAAGGCAAGGGTTTGAAAAGAAGAAGAAAGAAAAGAAAGAGTAACATTTTTTTTTGTCAACGAGTAATACTTCTTTTTTGAGAGAACAAATAATACTTTCGTATTAATTGTATTTGTGAGAATTATAAATATCTAAATAAAACTTCTTGATTGGATTTTTAGTGACTTATTATAGAATTTTACTGATACAAAAAAATGAAGGTTTAAGGATTCTGTTTATAAGTTTTTTTTTTTTTGCTAAATAAAAAATGGCATGAGACATTCTGTTTATAAGTTAGGGTTTGAGTTTTGGAAAATAGAGTTTAAAGTTTAGAATTTAGTGATGATGTTAAAAGATTTGGCTAAAGTTTAAAAAAATGTTTTAGTGGATATGATTCTAAATCTTTGTATATATAATATTATATATTGCTGTTAATCTTAAATTGTTTAAAGTTTAATATTTAAACTTTGTGATAAGATTTGAGGTATGGAGAGGGTTTGGGGTTAAGTTTAAAGTTGGGGGTTATGAGTAGAAAAATTGGGGTTAATTTTAAAGTTGGCCACAATAATTTTTTGGTGGAGAAGTCTCATTTTAGTCACGAAATGGAGTAAGACTATAAAGTATTCGATTATTTGACTAAACATCGTCTTTGTCACGATTTAATTAGTGTCATTTCGTGACTTTAAAAGCCATGTTTTATACACGGTGTGGAAATGTGTCATTCTAGTCACGAATTATTTGTGACAAAATGTGACTAACATTGGTCACGATAATGTCTGTGAGTAATTAGTGTCTTTTTTGCCATGAAAATGATACAGTTTGTCACGTTTTCCCATTTCGTGACTAAACGTGACTTTGTCGTGACTAACGCAAAATAAGTCACGAACTACCGTGACCAAGACGTGTGTATTTCACAGACTTCTACTAGTGGCATAAGCGCGGTGTTTTAGAACCTTGACATGCTTAATTTGGTTCTTTAAAACATTGGTGTAAATTGATAAGAAAGGATAGAGTATATTAAAAAGGGATGATGGTTCAGCTGGGTTCGAGCCACCAGGCCATGTGGATCTTAGTGGCTTTGAATCGTTCTGTCCACTGCCGACAGAGGACATGCTAATTTTTGGTTCTGTAAAACATTGGTGGAAATTGATAAGAAAGGAAAGAGTATATTAAAAAAAAAAAGATAGTGGTTCAGCTAGATATGCGAGCCACCAGACCATGTGGATCCGAGTGATCGCTGCTCTGTGAAACCAGCCTCGCGCATTGCCATCACGTCTTTAGGAATTGCCAGAGTCAAACCTTCACCCAACACACACACATTATCCTCGGCTTGGACCGGGCAGTCCAGAAGATGCCAAACAGAACCAGCGGGTGGACTGGGCCAGTGTTTTTTTTCTGGCTCAAAAATTTTAAATTAAAATATAAAATATTTCAAGATACCAAAGATCTTATAGTTTTGTAAAACTTGCATGAAAACAAGTTTCGTGAACGATAGAATCTCAACCCCATCAAACAACAAAGGTAGAGATTAGATAACCAACACCATCTGAACAAGAAAATCAAACTTGGCAGCTGTAAAACTTGTAATTTATCAGAGACCTCCAGCCTTTCTAGATTCAGTTAAACATGAAAACATATTTCCCTGATGGGAAAATAAAGGTCGAGAAATACAGGAAAAAATGTGCACCAAAAACATAGAAACTTAGACCGCAAACAACAAGAACAAATGCCCTCACATCACAACAAGCTTAAATGAAGAAAGGAGTGTTCCTAAAATCAAACCACAAGAAAAAGAGGTCTACTAATGTTAAATTGACCACCAGGAACAGTTAAACCAAGATCACACGAGTGATCAACTTCACCCCACATCTGACCTCTTTTGCGTCTTTCCAGAGAAATCTCAACAAAAAAAACCTCCGTCCTTACTTGATCCATACTCTTACCTCGTCCTTTAGGACACAGCAAAACCAGCTTCCCACCGTAACACACAGAATCTATATTCCCAAAATCAAGCGTCTGAGCCAACAACTCTTCCACACCTTTCACCACTCCCCAACACCTCTGCTTCGGGTCATACCATCTCAACTTGTTCTTACGAGAATCGTGGTAGTACAAAACATCATCAACGACACACGCCTTCCACCACTCCTTGGAACTCAGCACCTTGTCCATTTCCCATTTGCTTTCCTTTGGATCGTAAACAAAGCTCTTCCGATGATCCCTCATGTACATCTTACCACCCATCACCACCGCATCCGTCATCAAGTTACCTATCTCCATCCCTGCTGGCTTCGTTGTTGTCATCTCAGGCTCCCACGTTTGTGTTTCGGTATTGAACACCACCACCTTCTTTGACTCTGAGGAGGAGCCATCAGATCCAATTACGTAGATCCTCCCATCCATAAAGGCAGCGACTGTGTCACACATGGGGAACGGCATGCTCGGGAGGGGTTGAACAGTATGAGATCTGCAGTCGATGCTGAAAGCACTCGATGTCTTCTTCAAGTCATCAACGTTAAGCCCACCAAACACGTATATCCTCGAACCTACTGCCACAAGGCTTTCACACCAAGGCAAAGCGGGAAGCCCAGGGATGAGGACCAAGCGGTGGTGGCCGATGTTGTGGGTATACAAACGGACCTTGTCGAGGTTAAGGACTGTAACATAGAGACAGCGTTCAGTGCAACCCAAGGAAGATCGTCTCGCGTATACCTCAGGCGATGAAACGAGTGAGCGGAAGAGTTTCGTAACGAGGGAGACTCTTGGATAGTCGCGTCTCGGTACACGCGCTAAGATGTCAAAGGCGATGTCCTCGGGAAGTGACGTAATCGGATCCGACGGCGGCTGCCTCTTCTCTGCCCTAGACATCGGTGGATTTAAAAGGAGACGAAACCCTAACAGAATACGAAGTTGATGAGTTTCCCTCTCACTGTTCCGATCGCTTCTGCTAAATCCTAAACCACCTCTTAATTAACAACTTAACCGGCTTTCAGTCTCCGGTTTATCTAACCCATCGAGTTGTGCGTTTTTTAATCTGACGACCACAATAATCAAAAAGTATTTCAAGGCAAACACATGACTTTACTTTTTCTTTCTTTTGTGGAAAAATAATAATTGTTTTCTTTTTGATGGAAAAAAAAATCTTACAATTAATTAGAAAAATTGAATTTTATGATTTTAATGGAAAACATGTTTTTGTTTTTGGTGAATAAAACAAGATATATGTTTTTGGCGGGAAAAAATTATGTGTTTTCACAAAAAAAAGAACTAAATTTTCATTCTTAGCGGAAAAGTTAAAATTTTTATTTTTGGTAGATTTTTTTTTTTTGCATTTGACGTGAAAACAAAATAATGCGTTTTACATTTTTGTGAATTTGTTTTTCACATTTTGATGAAAAATGTAATTTTGCTTTTTTGGTGAAAAGCGAGTATGATATAATTTAAATATTATGTTATTTTAAAAATATTAATTTAATTAATAAAATCATGCAGGTACCATAAACCTTAATGGACAAACCTTATCTAAACCCTGATATTTGAGTAACTGTCCATATCTATCTTATTAAAGTAGAAGTACTTTAAGCTTTTGTTTGGTAACAGGGATAGGAGTTTTTAAAAAAATAAATTTTGTTTGGTAACAAAGATAGTAGAGAATTTTGTCTTTTCTTTATTTAAATGATAGATTTAAGTATTTAATGTATTTTCCTAATTTAAATAATAGATTTCTTTAATAGAATGAATCTTAACCAAAATAAATTTCCTAATAGATTTTTTGTTAACATTTAATATTTTTCAATATTTATTAATAAAAATAATAAAATAAAAATGACACATCAAAATCAATTTATATATGATATGTATAAAATATAAAATATTTTATTTATAAATTGTTAGTATAAATATAGATATTATCATTAGAACAAATAAAAAATTGAAGTGAAAGCAAATATTTATACGGCCACGGGTCAAACTATAGAAATAAACAACAATGGCGTAAGATTTTTTTTTAACAAATTAATTTTAATTCCAAATATGTTTATATATTTTATGTATTTATAAATTATTTTATTTGTTATTAAGAATGCTAAGATTTTGGAATTAGAAACAATTATGACCCATCTCTATATTATTTTAATTTGGAATTTAAAATTTATATCAAAATATTTTTTAAACTTTTAATTTTTATTATAACTACAAATGTTAATTTTCAATCTAAATTTATGTTTAAATATTATAAACATATCATTTATAAATAAAAAACTAAAAACATAAAATAAATACCTGCCCGGTTGGGCGGGTCAAGATCTAGTTCTATCTTAACTTATTATAGTGTTGCTTGTTTGAACTAGCTTTTATTTGTACTCGTGTTCTGTGTTCGTTATATATATGAATGATTTCTGAGTATTTAAACTTAATTTAATGGTTTTGATATTTTCCAAATAACTTTTAAAAGTTGGCTATTCTAATAGTTTCGAGACAACTGAAAACTATCAATTGCAAAAAAGTGACCTGAAACTGTCTTAAATTGCTCATGCATTTCATAGCTAGATGAGCGCGCCTTTAATTCAGAGTGAAGAGGTGAAATACTAGCTCTCATATTCCTCGCTTCCATCAGTCCATCAAAAACTTTTACCGTATTATACCAACCTTATTTGGGATAAAGTTTCTAATCTTTCCATGACCCATCCGTAAAACAACATCTTCCTCGTGTATAAGGTAAACTTGTCACCTCTGACTCCCTTGATCGGTGTATCCTTCGAGTTATGGATGTATGTGTGTCAGACCAGAATAAAGATTCAGTTTCCACAAGTTTAAAAGTATTTCTAGGATCAATATCCAAATTGTTAAAAGTAGCATTGTTCAGTCATTTCCAAATATACCATAAAATCCATACAGATTGATAATTTTCCATTTAGTTTTAGTTTTAGTTTTTTATATTTCTCAAATTTTGGTTTTTGAATTTTCATACTTTTATATTAATTTTCAGTTTTTAACTTTGGTTTTTAGTTTTTAGATTTTGGTTTTGCTTTATTGTTTAGATGGTTTCCGCAAGTTTATGGTTTTTAGTTTTTAGTTTTCTAAAAAACTAATATCTTATTTTAAAAGAACATAACAAAATAGCAACAAATACTTAGAAGGTACTATTAAATTTAGCAAAATATAGTGATTATTATTTTAAAATAATACATGAACATATTTTTAACTATTATATTTTTACAAAAAAACCTACGTTGTACTAAAAGTATAAATCACAAAAATTTATGGATTAGACAGAACTAAAATTTTGAAACTATTTATAAATGATATTTTATAATTTTTAAAACTTGAATGACAATTTATTTGTTTTCAAAATTAATATAATAGATTGCATTAAAAAAACCTTTTATGTTTTTATAATTTTAGTTATTTTAATGTGTCCAATAATTATTCAGTAATCATATTATATAAATTAATAACTACTTGGTTACAATTAATTAGTATTCTGTATAAATTTATTTTATAGATATGAAACATAAATAAGTTACCTCACATTATTATTTAAAGGATAAGCATGTCCAAAAACTTGTATGGGGATTTTATATTTATAAAATATTATCTATTTAATCATCTATTCTATTAAAATAGAGTCCAATTTTTTTATCTACTTAAAAAGTTGACACTTAAGTTTTGGACCTATTCACATTTTTTAGAAATAAATATCTTCAATGATTTAGATTTTTCGGATATTACACTTTTGGATCTGTTTAAAACATATTAATAAAAATTAGACTAAATAACAATATTCCTTATTTATAGCAACTTATTAATAAAAATGACCATACATTTATAAAAGTTAATTCTCCGGTCTTTATACAGTAGAATTACTTAATAAAAATATTTTAAGTGAGATATATAAAATTATTTTATTGAATTTAACAAATAAATAATATAATAAGTTTTAAAATCTATTAAATTGAGAGTATTTTTTTAAACTCAGAAATTTCAATTTAAAAAATAATGTTTTGATTATCAATATAAACAAACAAAAATATCTTAATTTATATTAATTTATAATTTTTTAAAGCGCTTGAAAAACACGGATGAAAATTTAGTTGTTGCTTAAATCAAACAAAAAGACAGCACAACTAAATTTAAACAAAATCAAAATTTTAAATAAACAAACGGTTCCTATATTTTTAACCAAAAACCAAAATCCTTAACCGAACCAGTACTAAACTAAAAACCAAAAAAATACAATCCCAAGGCTAATCGAAACGTCTAAATATATAAGTGAACAAACAAAAATAATTTCGCGTCGCGGATACTATCCTAGTTAATTAATTAAAATGTAGCACTTTCTACCAAAAAAAAAACATTTTTTAAATGTCCAAAAATGTTGGTTTTCTATAAAATGGTGTTGTCTCGTTCTTCTTACATGAACACAGTGTCTACTGATTTTTCTTGTATATATAATTCTGGCTATGTACATGCCCTTTCCTGAGTTACACATGTAATAAAAGGTAGTAGTGCTTTCTGGCTATATGGACATGCTTATTTTGGTTCTGTAAAACATTGGTGGAAGTTGACAAGAAAGGAAAGAGTATATTAGAAAGAAAAATGATGGTTCAGCTGGGTACGAGCCACCAGGCCACGTCTACTGCCGGGAGAGAACATTGTTGGAAATTGACAAGAAAGGAAAAAAAGTATATTAAAAACAAAAGATGGTGGTTCAGCTAAGTATGCAAGCCAACAAGCCATGTGAATCGAGTGATCGCTGCTCTGTGAAACCAGCCTAACGCATTGCACTCCCGTCTTTAGGAACCGCCTGTGTCAAACCTTCACCCAACACATACAGATTACCCTCGACTTGGACCGGGCGGTCCAGAAGATACCAAACGGAACCGGCTGGTGGGCTGGACCAGTGTTTTTTTTTTTTGACTAAAGATTTCAAATTAAAATATAAATATTAGAAGAGACCAAAGATCTTATAGTTTTGTAAAACTTGCATGAAACAAGTTTCGTGAATGATAGAATCTCAACCTCATCAAACAACAAAACAACAAAGGTAAAGATTAGATAACATATTTTAAATATTCACTACCTCCACATCTTCTCTGCGTAAAGAGTTGTCTTCCACTGCCACACAACAGACAAACATCTCAATTCAAGATAGACTCTCAACAACTCTCAAACAAATGCCCTCACTTCAAACCCCAAATCAGAACAAGTTTAAAAGAAGGAAAGAGAGTATTCCTGAATCAAACCACAACAGCAAGAGCTTTCATAATGTGAACATTATCAACACCATTGAACAAGAAGATCAAACTTCGCAGCTGTAACACTTGTAATTTATCAGACCTCTTGTAGATTCAGTTAAACATGAAAACATATTTCCCTGATAGAAATTATTTCAGTCTACACATCTTAAACCGCAAACAACAAGCAACAAGCTTAAATGAAGAAAGGAGTGTTCCCAAAATCAAATTACAACAACAAGAGGTTTCTCAATTCTAAATTTACCACCAGGAACAGTCAAACCAAGATCACACGAGTGATCAACTTCACCCCACATCTGACCTCCTTTGCGTCTTTCCAGAGAAATCTCAGCAAAAAAAACCTCCGTACTTACTCTTACCTCCCTACTCATACCTCCTTTACAACACAGCAAAACCAGCTTCCCGCCGTAACACACACAGTGTATAAACCCAACATCACGCATCCCAGCCAAGAACTCTTGCACGCCTTTCACCACTCCCCAACACCTCCGCTTTCGGTCATACCATCTCAACTTTCGGTCAAATCGAGAGATAGAGAGAGATTGAGAGAGAGCAAACCCCTAATTTGAAAACGACGAAAATGATGAGTTTCCCCCACTGTTCCGATCGCTTCTGCTGTACCCTAAACCAGCTCTTAATTTATAATCTAACCGACTTCCGTCTGGTTTATCTAAACCATCGAGTTATCTGATTGATTAATTTATCTGACTGACGACTACAAAAAAATTTTGGGTTAGGGTACAGCAGAATAACCGGCTTCCGTCTGGTTTATCTAATTGTTTTTCCTGGGTTACATGGTAGTTTGCATATTTGAAATTTGTTTTTTTGCAATTATATATTTTTATTTAAATTTACTTCAATTTGTAGAAAACCTTTTTATCCGATTTAAATTTAAATTTCCACACAATTTAACATATAGTTTTGATGTAAATGAGTAGTTTTTTTAGATTAAAGTAACAAACAACTTTGCTTATTTTAAAATGTATTTTAAAATACATAAACCAAAAATATCCAATTTAAATAGTAAAGATAACGAAAATAGATATATTTTTTGGTCAAAGTCTGTTTACTCATTACTCTCTTTCTTTCATTTTAATTGTCATTATAAACTTGTGCAAACTAGTTAAAAAATCATTTAATTTTGCATATTTTCTATGTAAAAACATCATTACTCATATATCAAAATTAGAAAATAAAACTAATAAATTATGCATTGAAATGATAAGACGACACTTATTTTGCAAAAATTAATTCTGTACAACGACACCTAATAGGAAATAGATGGAATAAATAGGATGAATTGATATTGTTTTGTATTTTATTTTTGTATAATTTCATTTTAATCTTCTAATAATAATAACAAGAAAACAATATTATGCGTTTTCTGAAAAATTATTACATTTTGGTGTGAAAACAAAATTTTGGAGATCGAAGTCAAAACATGACTTTACATTTTTGTGAAAAAAATTTAAAATTTTACTTTTTGGCAAGAAAACAATTATTAGCGAGCAAATGAAATCATATGTTTTTAGTCAGAAATTAGAATTTATAATTTTGGTAGAAAAATAATTTTTGTGAAAGAAAAAATTAGATGTTTCTATAATAAACAAAAAAAATACGAAAAATAAAATTTTACTTATTTGGTAGGAAAATAAAAATCTTTTGTTTTGGTGTGAAACATATTTTTGTGGAAAAATAAGTTTTGTATTTTTAGTAAAAAAATAAATAATTTTTTGTTTTCCACAGATTTGGCGGTATGATATAATTTAAAAAAAAAAATATTTTTTTGTTTTCCACAGATTTGGCGGTATGATATAATTTTAGTTATGATTTATTTTATTCTAAAAATATTAGTTTAACTGAAAAAAAAACTTACGGGTATCCTAAATCTATTCAGTAAACCGGTAAACCTTATTTGAACTCTGATATTGGGGTAGCTGCCCAAATTTTATCCTAAGTTTCTAACTCATCTAGTCAAACCGAATTAGGTTTTGGGTTTAATATTTTATCCCTAATAATACATGAACGTGGTTAGAAACATTTATGAGAAAGGGTACATCATGCCATCTGGGGACAATATGATCAAGATAAGGGATCAGGCAAAGGCACTCACTCGCCTCTTCACCGGCTGGTCTGCGCTCAACTTGTTTGTAATGTCCGAAGAGTATCCTATTTTCTTGAAACCATTTCTTCAACGTTATAGAGAACGTACAGCCACAGATGAAATTAACTTTGGTCAAGTTATAGGAAAAGCTGTAGCAATTCTCTGTATCACAGATTCTTGTGGACTTGACTAATATTCATATTCTGATCCAGGTTTTGGACAATCTCGAAACTTTACATGAATTACTCGGACTTGAGGCATTTTGAACGGAGATGCTTCCGTGGATGAATCAAAGTAAAAGACAATATACTGTTTGCCTCTAACATCGTTTAAGAACACAAGTAAATAACTATTGTGTTGTAGAAATAGCCTTCACAAATCATACCCACATTGCATCAAAAAACTATTATAGAAAGAAATGTCTTCCACTGCCACACAACATACAAACATCTCAATTCAAGAGGTTTGTGATCAAAGACGCATTCCGTCAAGGACTTGTGCATATGTGTGTATAGGAGGAGTACAGCACATCCGCTCACCATTTTGTTCAATGACCAACGTAAATGGTGACTTAGCTACTACTAAGCGATCAAGATATTACATATTCATTACCTCTACATCTTCTCTGCGTAAAGAAATGTCTTCCGGCTGCCACACAACAGACAAATTAAACATCTGAATTCAAGATAGACTCTCATCAACTCTCAAACAAATGCCTTCACTTCAAACCCTAAAACAGAACAACAAGTTTAAAAGAAGGAAAAAGAGTGTTCCTGAATCAAACCACAGCAGCAAGAGCTTTCGTAATGTGAACATTATCAACACAACTGAACAAGAAGATCAAACTTCGCAGCTGTAACACTTGTAATTTATCAGACCTCTTGTAGATTCAGTTAAACATGAAAACATATTTCCCTGATAGAAATTATTTCAGTCTACACAACTTAAACCGCAAACAACAAGCACCAAATGCCCTCACATCACAACAAGCTTAAATGAAGAAAGGAGTGTTCCTAAAATCAAACCACAACAACAAGAGGTTTCTCAATGATAAATTGACCACCAGGAACAGTCAAACCAAGATCACACGGGTGATCAACTTCACCCCACATCTGACCTCCTTTGCGTCTTTCCAGAGAAATCTCAGCAAAAAAAGCCTCCCGCATGATTCTGACACCTGCTTTAGGACACAGCAAAACCAGCTTCCCACCGTAACACACAGTCTGTATATACCCAAAATCAAGCGTCTGAGCCAACAACTCTTCCACGCCTTTCACCACTCCCCAACACCTCCGCTTCGGGTCATACCATCTCAACTTGTTCTTACGAGAATCGTGGTAGTACAAAACATCATCAACGACACACGCCTTCCACCACTCCTTGGAACTCAGCACCTTGTCCATTTCCCATTTGCTTTCCTTTGGATCGTAAACAAAGCTCTTTTGAATATCCCTCATGTACATCTTACCACCCATCACCACCGCATAACCAAATATCCAAAGGTCATCTATCTCCATCCCTGCCTTGGTTGTCATCTCAGGCTCCCACGTTTGTGTTTCGGTATTGAACACCACCACGGCCTTGGAATTTGAGTAGAAGTCATCACATCCAATAACGTAGATCCTCCCATCCACAAAGGCGGCGACATGGGGAAAGGCATGCTCGGGAGGGGTTGAACAGTATGAGATCTGCAGTCGATGCTGAAAGCACTCGATGTCATCTTTACCCCACCAAACACGTATATCCTCGAACCTACTGCCAAAATGCTTCCACCCCAAGGCAAAGCGGGAAGCCCAGGGATGAGGACCAAGCGGTGGTGGCCGATGCTGCGGGTATACAAACGGATATCGCTGTTCTCAACGTTACGGACTGAAACATAGAGACAGTGTTCAGCGCAACCCGACGAAGATCGTCTCGCGTATACCTCAGGCGACGAAACGCAGAATAACCCTAATTGCAAGGTCAAGTCGCGAGAGAGAGAGAGGGAGAGAGAGGGAGGGAGCAAATCCCTAATTTAACACGAAAGAAAACGATGAGTTTCCTTCCCACTGTTCTGATCGCTTCTTGCAGTTCTGCTAAACCATAAACCAGCTCTTATTTTAAAATCTAACCGGCTTCCCTCTGGTTTATCTAAACCATCGACTTGTTTGATTAAAATAATCTGACGACTACAATAATTGAAGGGGGGTTATTGGTACAAGAGAATAACAATAATATATGCTACTAGTGTTCTTCAACTATAAAGATAATGAAAATAGATTGATTTTTTTTCGGGTCAAACTCTGTTTACTTTTTATATTGGGTGAACTAATACTGTTTTGTAATCTATTTTTATATAATTTCATTTTCATTTTCTAATAATACTTGGGAGAAAATAAGATGATGTGTTTAGCCGAAGAAATATTACATTTTGGTGATAAAACAAAATTTTGGAGATTGAAGGCAAAACATATGACTTTACATTTTTGTGAAAATAATATGTTACATTTTTGGAAGTAAAACAAGTTTTTGGCGAAAACCAAAATCCTAAGTAAAATAATGTTTTGTGTAGGAAAACAAAACAAGACTTTTTTTTATGGGAAACCAAAAAAAATTATTCCTGACGATAAAACAAAATTTACGTATTTGGTAAGAAAACGAAATTTTATGTTTTGGTGTGAAACATATTTTTGGTGGAAAATAAATTCTGTAAATAATTTTTGATTTAGATAGTTTTGGCTGTATAATATGATTTTAGTTATGATTTATTTTATTCTAAAAATATTAGGTTAACTGAAAAAACTTACGGATACCTAATTAGAGTATGATAGTGGAAGCACCTTAACCTAATGGTTAAGGTTTAAAGGCTTCTACATCCATGTTTGGGGTTCGACTCCCAGACTATGCAATTTATTGCAGATTTTCTTAAATCCAGGTTTCAAGTCCCACAGAGAACGCGATTTATTAGGCAACTATGCAGATTATGGAATGAAGGATTACAGGCAACTATGCGATTATGGAAAGAAAGATTACAAGAGAGATCTTCAACATGGTGCAAGTAAATCTGGTCAGGCGTGGATCTTCATAGGACAGTTCATATGATGCAGTTAGGCGTAGATCTTCATAAAACATGTAGTATTGTCGGTTGTTGAATTATCTATGTAATATTCCTGATAATTGTAATATCATAATAAATCACCGTTAAAAAAAATTAAAGTATGATATTAGGGTAGCTGCCCAAATTCTATCCTAAGTTTCTAACTCATTTAGTCAAACCTGATTAGGTTGGGGGTTTAAAATTTTGGAAGGATTTAAGGTACCCGCGAAGGATAGTTACCCATTATTAACATCCCTAATAATACAGGAACGTGGTTAGAAACTATTATGAGAAAGGGTGCATCTTGCCATCTGGGGACAATATGATCAAGATAAGGGATCAGGAATAGGCACTCGTCTCTTCACCGGCTGGTCTACGCTCAACTTGTTTATAATGTCCAAAGAGTATCCTATTTTTTGAAATCATCTCTTCAATGTTTTAGAAAACATACTGTAGCAGATGTAACTTTGGTCAAGTTATAGAAGCTGTAGCAATTATCCGTATCACAGATTCTTGTGGACTTGACTTATATTCATATTCTGAAACTTTTACATGAGTTACTCGGACTTGAGGCATCTTGAACGGAGATGCTTCCATGGATGAATCAAAGTAAAAGACAATATACTGTTCGCCTCTAACATCGTTTAAGAACATCAGTAAATAACTATTGTTGTAGAAATAGCCTTAACTAATCAAACCCACATTGCATAAAAAGAAAAAAAAATATTCCAACTTTTGTTACAAGGAACAAAGGTAGAGAATTTCAAACAAAACACACACACTCCACTTTATTCAAACTGTATCAAAGATCAGTGTAAAACTCAACGCTCTCTTTTAAGTTTGGATCATGGATAAATGTGACAACAATGGTATCAATAAGATCATCATAAAATCAGGCTATGATTGTGACGCTGCATACGCAGGAACCAGACAGTTTTATCTCAGATGTTTTCCACTGCCTGCCTGGTGCAGCATCCGGATCGTACAGCAAAGTGCTGTGACCAGTCTCTTCTTGAGACGGAAAAAGAAGAAGCTTCCCACTCAGCTTACCAAACTGAAACCCTGCCCTCGAGCTTCCTGAAAGCGGTAGAGCCACAACTTCCCAAGTATCTTCTTCTGCATTGAAGACAGACATCTTCCTCTGGTTCTTCCACTCGATACAGAATAGTTTTTTTCCTACTTCAACATGAGCTGTGACCATCTGCAATTATATCAAGAGCATCCAAATATTAGAGAGTCTGTATCAATGTTCAAAAAATTGTTAGCAACTAGGCATATTATTAAGAGCCTGGGCTAGGCCTATGCATTAATAAATTATTGATTCATTTTTATATAAAATATTTAGTTTTTAATTTTAGTTATAAAAATATTTTAATGAATTGTCAAAATTATATATACAAGACAAAATAAATTAGAAAAATTTGTGGATTTATAATAATATTATAGTTTAATTTAACAGATTTAGACTAATTTAGATCAATTCAAAACCGATGTAAAACGGTTTAAACAAATGTAGAATGGTCTAAATCGTATAAATCAGATTTTATGAAAACCGTTTCGGATAGTACCGGTTATTTGCTGTACCGATTTTCAGAACCGGACTCTATACTTTAAAACCAAGCTAAAGAAACACAAGTATCAATCTGACGAGAAACACTTACAGTTACACCGTTTTTGCTGCCACACCAGGAACCACACCGAGGGTTGTACACATCAACAAGTTTTGAGTTACCAATGGTGAAGTTGGATCTCCCACCCATCACGTATAGCTTCCCGTTGAAGCCGCTAGCGAAACATCCCCATCTCGGACGCCTCAGAGACTCTATGAAAGTCCAAATCCCCGTCTCTGGATCGTAAACCTCCGCACTAGACAGACTCTCACCATTTCCACCGTGACCTCCCACCACGTAAACAAGCCCATTCACCTCAGCGCAAGCAAAGTCATAACGAGCCTCCTTCAAGTCAGCTAGTCTGCTCCAGCTGGATTTGAAACATATATAAATAAAAAATCTACGCAATCATTGGATTAAAGAAAATAAAAGATGACGAACCTGTTGAGGCAAGTATCAAACTGATAAACATCAGAAGATGCAACATGAGAGCCATTGATCATAGCGCAACCAGCAATCACAAGTAGCTTCCCGTCGACCACAACCACCTTAAACCCTGTCTTTACAGGACCAGGCATTGGTGGAAGAGATGATAGCTTATGTCCCAGACAGTCCATCACCTCCCAGTGGCTCTCTTTCCCTCCACCATCCATGGTTAAGACATATAGCCACTCCTCAAGCATACCGGCGAGTCTTCTCACGGTAATAAACTCTCTGCTCTGGACAACATACCTCCATTTCTTACAGACACGTCCCATGGAAGGCAAGCTAGCACGCGGAACCAACGCCAGACAAAGCTTTGCCACGTCATCAGACAAGCCCGGGATCAGAGGCTCAGACAACAAACGTGAACTGAGATCAAGATTTATAATCCTTTTCTTCCCACTAACAACAACCTCCATCTTTTTGAGATGGATAAATCTCCCAATATAATTTTTTTCTATCTAAAAGTAAAAGTTTGGTGTATGAAAAAAAAAAGTTATTGAAGAATCTCGTGAAAACCGTCACGTATAGGGATTTTCAAAGACAAGGGAATAAACAGATTGGATGAGAAGAAGACTATTGAAGTGACGAACGATGAATGATGATGATGTCCAGCTTCATATTCCATACCAATGGAATCGTTTGATCTAGAGATGTTATGATCTACGGTTGTTGTTAAATTAATGTTGTTTCTTCTCAGACACATCTCTGTATCTAAACCCAAAACAAAGATTAAAGTCAACAACAGGCTCCCAAAATATAGAGAGTTATAGGAAAGAAGACATACCATTAAAAGGGAATGCCAGTGAAGGAGATTTAGCCAACCGCAACATCCATCTTTTAGAATTTGCGAATGTTCTGCAATTATTTAATTTCAGAGAAAGTCAAATCTTGAACGAAGTCAAGAACCAATAAGATTGCAATCAGGAGAATCAAACAAAGAGATAGGATGTTCCACTAAAAAGAACAAACAGCATTATGTTACCACACGAAATCAAGAAAAGGAAAAGCAATTTGAATGGCTATCAATTAATTTCCTGAAAAAGGGAATATATATTATCATGAAAGTCAGAGACTACCAAACAAAAAAAAAACAAAAAAGTTCCGCAGAGTTGGCCAAGATCTTAAGATCGGTGCTTCCAAGACCAGAAAAAAAGTCTCTAACAATCAATACAAAAATTGCAGAAAATTTACTAAAAATGGTGGTGAGTTAGACCTGAAGCAGATGATTCATTTCTAAAGAAGAAATTAAAAAAATCCAAATGTCTAAGACATTTATATAAAGAAGAGCGAAAATGGCGGAAAGAAAAAGGATAGAGATGGAAGTACCGAGAGAATAGGGAGGCCTTGTCTTTTCTCTTTTGAGTCTTTGTTCTTCGTTTATGCGTTGAACTTGGTTTGCAGACAAGATACCATTCAGACAGAGAGAGGGATAATAATAAGGATGGTGGATTTATAAGGGGAGCGTGAGACTCGGAGAGTTATTATTATTACATGACCAAAATCACTGGAGGAAGCATCATACGGTGGATCGCCGTAAGATAATCTTGTCTACTAGTCTCCACGTCACTTTCACCCCATCACAATCTATTTATTATTTTACTAGGTGATAACCTGCGCTTTGCGCAGGACGAAAAAACTTAAAGAAATTATAATTTTAAATATATAACTATTAAAAAGGTAAAAGTCATAAGCACAAATATTACATATTATTTCATGTTAAGAGATTCAACGAAATTGTGGATATGTAAATAAAGTAAGCTTCATAGTTTTTAAATCTTGTGTTATTGTTTTGTGTGGTTGAAGTATAGTTCGTGGAAGTAGATCTATAAGAGTAACCAAAAACTTATATAAAATTAATGAAATCTGCCATTGGTGGTTTCCTAGTGTACTTCTAGTTTTGTTAATAATGATTCGAAAAAGTGATGTGGGTGAGAAAATGTGTTGAAACTGCTGTATATTTAAGGTTTTAATGATGAAAACAAATCGCCAAAATCATAGTAAATATTTACTAATTAATATTCTCACACTTGCGGTACAATTTACTTTAAAACATGCCTTAACACATGTTGTAATAAAAAATGCAGCTCTCAAATTACGCAAAATTTGGATCTCGAATTGTATATGGAAATGTGTTTCTCGGCGACTATAATTAAGGAAAATTACATATTGGTTTTAAAAAATTAATTAACGAAAATTATGAATTGATTCCAAACTTGACTTCAAAATTTTAGATCTGATTGATATGTTCGTAAAACCAATCAATGAATTGAATACATATTTTGCGTGAAAAAAACATAATCAAAGATTATGCAATGTTTACGGAAATTTAATGTATTTTCCTAAATAACTGTCAATTTTAATTTTTATTCTAACTGAGACTAATAATTTTGAACATATATGTAGTTTCAAATATTGCATAGTTTTATGATTGGTCGAATCCAAAAATTAAATCATTCCAATATAGTATTTTGTAGTAGGTACATACCTTCTTCATTAGTTTTTCGTATCACATCGTAAAAGATGATTTATGCATAATTTGATCATATGATCTTTGAAGTATTAAAATATTAACAAAATACTTGAAAACATGCCTTAACGCATGTTGTAATAAAAAATGCAGCTCTCAAATTACGCAAAATTCGAATCTCGAAGTGTATATGGAAATTTGTTTCTCAACGACTATTAATTGAGGAAAATTAGTTGATTGTTTTTAAAAAACCAATTAGTGAAGATTATGAAGTGATTCCAAACTTGACTCCAAAATTTTAGATCTGATTGATACGTTTGTAAAAATAATCAATGAATTGAATATATATTTTAGATAGGAAACAATTACCGTTTTTGTTTCAGTCAAACATATTGAATTGCATACCAAATTTAGTTTGAAATAGATTGAGATGGAGTAAAAAACACGTAGATCACATATTATATACGAAGTTTTTATTATAACATATAGATTGATATATAAATTTTATAATATTTAAAAAAGAAAAATTGTAACTAATGACTTTTGTAAAGAATAAATTTTTACATAATATACTATATTTTAAAAAACTTACAGTTAAATACTATGCAATATTGTTGTACAATAGGAAACAAACTGAGGATTTGGTCAATATTATTCAATTTAAAAATCAATCGGTGACGATCACATTTAATTCTTAATTTGACGTGATTGACAATTCAAATTTGGTCTTTGACATGTATTAATTTTTGAAACAATACCATAATTAACATAGATATATTATTAAGATCATGCATTGATTGATATTTCTTTTTTTCTTTTAACAATGTGATTGAAAATTCATATTTGATCTTTAGACACCTAAATTAAGCGAATCAAAGACCTAATTAATGTTGGAATATATTTTTCCGCTATTGCATTAACCTTGTAAAGACAATTCATATTTCTATTTGCCAATAAACAATCAAATAGTATATTGCATTAAGAAATATGACATTGACAAAACATAGTTATTGATTGCAACGGAGAAGCAATTGATATTTAAAAATTATATTGGATCGGCTTATGGAAATTTTAAACAATGATCCAAAAGTACAAAGGTACCATTGATAGGGAAATAATATAATTTAAAATCGTATTATAAACCCCTTGAATCAAATACTATTATGCAACTTAATAAGCCACAATGATTCAAACATTTCTGTGAAGAAATAAAATTTGGTTTTTCTATAAAAACAATTATTGCAAAGGAGAATCAATCATTATTTAAAAAATAATATTGGATCGTTTTATGGCAAATTTTAAACAGTGATTCAAAAGTACAAGGGTATCATCAATATGAAAATAATATAATTTAAAACCATATTATAAATCCCTTGTATATATATACTATGTTGCATTTCAATAAGCCACAATGACTCAAACATTGACAAAGAAATAAAATATGGTTTCTATATAAAAACAGTTTTCAAAGAAATAAATTAGGTTTCTCTATAAAAATAATAATGGTTACACTCTAATACATCGTCATGTGAAAACTTATGGTCATATTCGATTTCTATATAGTCCTACAATATATTCTGAAAGTACAATATGCCTCAATAATTTATTATGTCTAAAACCATATAGTAGACTAAGTAATAAATATATTTCCGAAAATAATCAGAATATATCATTAATTGTATACGTTTTAGTTGTTGTTTGTCAATAATGAAAAATATTATAGTATATTAGTCAAGTTATATTATAATGATCAATGGCAATTTTTGTAATTTGTCTAGTTAACAAAGGGTCTTTTGATATAGGGTGTGAGAGAGCTTGTGAGATTGACACATAGGAAATGGCACAATTGAAAATAACACATGAACTAAAGGTTAGTTATCAAATGGTCTCCTCAAATAATAAGAAGGGGATTTCTCCATTTACTTACAGGAGACATGTTTTTTATCCAGACCACGACGAAGACATGTTTTATTTTTATAAAGTAAACTCTACTCCATTACAGTAGTTTTAATCTATGTCCATTATGATATCTTTTCCTGGGGTGAGGACCAACCTTGGATATAGAAGCCATATTTGAATAAAGTAGCATTTTAGAAAAACTTCTACCGAAACACCAAATTTAATATTAAAACTAGATTCTGAAAAAGGCGGATATATATTTTTTTAATTTAATTTTTAGATTTGTGTAATTTTTAATTATATTTGTGTTTTCTGTTGTAATCATATTTGTGTAAAATATTTTTTTAAAAATAATTAGACATAATATTTTATCAGTAGAACATGATCTTGTTTTAATAAAATAGATTTTGAATTTACATTGTTTGGTCTATAGAAACCAATCTGGTTCATGGACATTTCATAAGCAAACGTGTCGGGTTTGTTAAATTGTATAAGTTATTTTTTTGTAATCATGAAACAAAAGAAACCAGTTGTAAATATATATAAAATATATACATGAAAAATGACCTGCGCTTTAATCCAATCCAATCAGCTCCATTAGACTAATCTATGTCCATTAAGATTTTCTTTTTGTGTGCACAAAAAGAAAAAAAAATATTTTTTTGTTGGGGACTTTGGGGTTAGGGCCACCAACCTTTGGAAAGGAGTCATATTTGAATAGAAGTCGTATAACACATGTTTTGATCCAAAAGAAAAAAAGTCATATAACAAATGGTTACCGCCTTAAATTAGTGACTAATGTTTTTTTTTGTAGGGGTTGATTAGTAACTTACGTTTTGACTAACATTTTGCCGTTTTGTCGGTTTAACTAATTGGGCGGAACTATAATCATAAACAGGTCGAACTCTTGGATACGCTGGGTGACCCTTTCTAACATCGCATATAAGGAGGATGCAGGGATGCGCCGTGAAAAGTGATTTAGGTCAAAACTAATTTGCCATTTGAGTAACAACAGGACACATTAACATTACTTATACGTACAGCCTTCGCGAGGAAAATATAAAGCAATCTCAATCTGCAAAAGCATATAGCGCCGATAACCAGTTACTTTACACACCATATGTTAATGAATTAATCCGATACATTAAACGATTCGGAGTCTATAATTCATACATTCGTTGTGACTTATGTAGGAAGAAATTACTGCATGCATTCTTAAATTTAAGATTAAAACCCACCAAAGAGGTTTAGTACACAAAACCATATAATAGAAAACTACATTTAGAGAACACAAACACATACACATACACATATGCTTCACAAGCAATTACAAGGCCATAAGAAATTGTGTTCAGCGAGGCACTTCTAGCGAGTATATTGGGCTTGTTTCAATGGAACTTTTCCATGAACCACTCATGTCCGTGTGGAAAGAAGATATGTCCAATCACCATTCCGCAGACCACACCAGGTCCATATGCTATCGCTGCTGCTATCCAATTAACCACTTGTTCTTTCGGCTCGGACAAATCATCCGATTCTTGTTGTATAGGATTCGAAACATGAGTTTCACCACATATCTCATTAAGACCATAGAGTCTTGGGTTGTCCATGAACGAAGAACATTTTTGCCTTTGAAATTGTGTTCCGAGTGGTATTGGACCTTGGAGATTGTTGTGGGAGAAGTCCATGACGGATAAAAAAGAGAGGCTACCAAGATCTCTAGGAATCTGGCCAGACAGCTTGTTCCGGGACACGTCTAGTGCTTCAAGATTTTTCAGATTTGCCAATGACTGTGGGATATTATTCGTGAACTGGTTACCGGACAAGTTGAGAACACGCAACTCCTTCAACAAACCAATAGATTCGGGAATATTTCCAAAGAAAGCATTTCCTGAAAAGTCAATGGCTTTGAAGTCTCTTCTGATCCTCTCAAATTCTGTATCGACTCCTTTATGCACCATTTCCATCGAATTATGATAGTCGATACCGAACCTTGGGCTGCCTAAGGTCTCATCGTCATATGCTTGTTGCACGGATGTCACCATGTTGTGCCAAGAAGAAAAATAGAAAGACGGCAAGGATCCAGTGAAGCTATTGTGTGATATATCGATGACTCTTAAATTCTGAAACCCAATGGACGCATGAGAATGATACAACTGCCCGTAGAATTGGTTTGATCGGAGGATGAGGACGTTTAGCGACTGTAGGGAGCCCAACCAAAACGGATACTCGTCCTTAAGTTTGTTGCTTTGCACATTAACCATTTGCAATAAACTGCAATTGATCAGTGATTTTGGAAGTTTTCCTTCCAACCGGTTGTGGCTGACATCTAGTACTTTAAAGTTGGGAGCATTGACAAATATGTCTGGGAGAGTCCCACTGAGATTGTTATTACTCATTAGCAACTCTTCAAGTGAAACAGTTAGATCCCTTAAACATTGAGGAATTGAGCCACTAAATCTGTTGTTTGACAAATCTAGGAAGTCTAACGACCTAAGGTTGCAAATCCATTGTGGCAATGGTCCTTGAAATGAGTTTGAGCTAAGATCCAAGTGTTTGATTTGTGGGCTTTCATCTAACGCTTTGGATGGTGATTTTTCAAAGCTGCTTAAAGAGTTATAACTAAAATCTATATCAAGAAATTTATATATAGTTCTGGGAACTGGGCCATCGAATTTGTTATGATCAAGGTATAAAATCATAGAAGACGGCAATAAAGATATATTCCTAAACTCTATAGGTCCTGTGAACTGGTTTTCCCCCAAGAAAACCTTTATTAAATAAGGAACTGTGAATAAAGACGTAGGAAAAGACCCAGAAAAAGAGTTTTCACGCACATCAAAATAAACCAAATCTTGGAATCCACTCATGTCAACTGGAAGAGTGGATTCAAAGTAATTATTGTTGAGGTGGACTTCGGCAAGTTTTGTTAAGTTGACAAAGGAAACTGGAATATTTCCACTGAATTTGTTGTGGCCGAGGTTCAAGTAATTTAGCTGTGTTAGGTTTCCTAATGAAGCTAGAATATTACCAACTAAGTGATTATCCGAGAGCACAACCCACTCGAGACTAGAAAGCTTTCCAACTGAAGCTGGAACTTGACCTACTAATCTATTATTTGAAAGGTCAAGAAATGTAAGATGGGAAAGATTTCCTAATGACTCTGGAATTTGGCCTACTAAAGCATTATGGGAAAGGTCAAGAACTTCGAGACGAGAAAGGTTTCTAAAAGAAGACGGAATTTCTCCATAGAGACTGCTATTGTAAAGGGATAACTTAGATAAACGTTGGAGTTTGAAAAGAGCGCTATTTGGTTTCAGAGTGCTATTAAGAGAGATGGAAGGAAGTTCAAGTGAAATCACCTCACCAGATTTGTCATCGCACTTGACCTCCACCCAAGAACAACAATCACTGCTCTTGTTCCATGAGCTTAAAGATGTATCATTAGCATCTGGGTTATGCCGAAGAATCGGAAACTCATCTCTAAATTTCAAAAGAGCATCCCTCTGGTCGTGGCGGCAATAGCTAAGTGTAGGAGAAGCAAGAGTGCCAAGTAAGAGGGAAATCAAGAAGAAGAAATAAGAATAACAATGCCTTCCAACCATTTTCTTTTGTTATTTTGTGTGTGTTTGCGGATCAATAGATTATGTAATGTTTCTACGGCTTCCATCTTTTAAACAGAAGAAACTCATTGATTTGTGGAGCTCTTGACTTGGAAAATCTTGCGTCAACTCATTAGATCGGTTGATTTGTCAAATCTTCCTACCTACTTTATCATAAATGATTTGGACCCCTCTTCTATGCTTTAAATCCCAAGTTCATACAAGTTAGAGCAAAGTCAAAGAACTCATAAATGACTTAGTTTTTCATGAACTTATTTTTCAATAGAACTTGACTTTAACAGAATGATAAAATAAATTTGTTGAAGTATTTTCCAAAATTACTATAACTTATCAAACCCTTATGAAAGTTTTTACTCGACTTTCCCAATTAGTAGTTTTTTAAAAATTATATATCAAAATTTACCTAAAGTCTTTAAGTTGTGTCCATGAAGAAAAGACAATTTGTGGGTCTGGTCTCCTGGTACTAGACCTCAGAGATTATTGTCGAAAAAGTTAGTGTTTGATAGAAAAGAGAGATTAGCAAAAGATCCATAGGAATTTGGCATGGCAGTTTGAATGGTATGAGTCTAGGTCATCCAGATTTGTTAGATTTTTGAATAATTGATCCAGTCAACCTGAAACGTAAAGAAAATCAAAATATTTGAAACGGTCTTTAATGCATTATACCTTCTCGCCTGAGATAAGGGCACCGTTACGATCATCCCCCCCTCCTTAACAGCTAAAAAAGAAAGAGAGAAAGAAAGCAGGACCCAAGTCTTCAACACCCATATTTTACTCAAAACTACTCTCAAGTTTACTTATATGCTTATATCTCTTGTTCACAATAGCTGTATAAGCTCAAATAATCAATAATATACACTTTCGATACCCAGAATAATTGGTTTCCGTTTCTTATTCAATAGTATGTTTTTTACTTACTCAATATGTTAGTATAAAACATAAACACTAAAGAGTTTTTAGGGGATTTTGAGGATCATCATTTGGCATCTTGAAAAAGAGGGGGTTTCAGCACAGTAACACTAAATATTTTGACGTGAACACACATTACAATGGCTGGAATAAGCATATCCGCTCTCTGAGACGAAACAGTTTGGGCCCAACTGTACCAGTGCCGTAGCAACAATCATCGATTTGGATATTACACTCCCACGGCCACATGTACCAGTTAAGTTACAACTTGTTGTCTCTGCTCAACTTTTAGTACAAAAAGATCATTGTCCAACTACGTAATTAGTAGTTAATCGTATTTTACGTAATTAGTAATTAATCAATCGCAAAACGTATTTTACAATTAATTAGCGACTGACTCACTTGGTCCCATATCATTGCATCGTAGAAATCAACAGTCGTAGTTTCGCTTAATAGGAAAACTAGAGCTTTATCCTTGCACCCGCACGGATCGTTATTTCATTTTTATATAAATGAATATTATTTAAACGTTTATTGGTTTATATTTTAAATATTTATTATATTTTAAATATTTTATAAATACAACAATCAAATCGTTTACGTGCTGTAGAAAATAGTGAGCCATGTCCGCTACTAAACTTTTAACATGAAATTATTTTTAAAATATAATAATAATTTAAATATTTTGATCAGATATGTATAATATGATGAGATTTAGATACGTTAGAAAAATAATATTTGGTTATAAACATTAAACATTGTTATACAAAGATATTTAAATTTTCTTGTTGAAAATAATTCATAGTAACTGAAATGATTAAACGTATATGTTAGAATTTTTGAAATATATATAATCTTAGGTGATATTACATTATATTAAAAATAATATTCACTTACAAATATTTCATATTATTCTATAAGTTGTTTAAAGATATTTAAATCTTAGCATATATAAATTTTACTGTTCAAAATAATTAATGGTAAGTTAAACATATATTTTAGGAATATTTATAATATTATTTAATATCTAATTTAAACTTGATTTTTGTTCAAAGTAATTAATGGTAACATTATCCAAGTTTAATATAGTTAAAACCGATTTTAAATTTGAATATCTCTAAAAATTAGCTAATTTGTTTAAGGAAATATATTAAATACGAAAATTAAGTTAAATTTAATTTAGGAAATAGTTTAATAAATAGAAAAAGACAATGATTCCTTAAAGATAGGTTCATTTAATTATTTCAGTGGCATGTCATTGTAAATAAGTTGAAAAACTTATAGATATTTTATATTTGTACTTCTGTTTTAATAATATAGAAGATTTAGTGGCAACACCCATACTGAAATATTATTTAATTGTGGACTAATTTACCTACAAAAATGTGAGTAAAGTACATTATTGCTCTTGTTGCAGTTCAGTCGCAAAATTTTGCAACTAAGGGGTTGACTGGTTTTCCCGCTACCATCCGCAAACGCAGCTTTTGCGGTTGGTAGCGGTTGACAGTGTTTCAAAACAATCATACAAACCGCTCCAAATCGCTTTAAACCGCTCCGAACCTCTTAAAATCAAAAGCTGGTTCCAGCTAGCGTTTGCGGTTGCGGGCGGTTGCGGTTGGATAAACAAATATTAAACTTGTTTTCCTAAATATTTTAAAATTTAAAATTTAAAATGAAAATATTACAAATAAAAATATATACACATTTTATATATTAATTTAAATTCACAAACAATATAGTATTTTTTATAAAAACTGTAAAGTAGCTATTCATCATAATTTTAAAAAGTTAATATACATACATATATAAAGATATTCACATATATAAAAAAGAAACAAAATATTCTTTAAAAGTTTTAATATAAATCTTCATAAAAATATATTAAAATTATAACTTTCAACTACTTAAAAATTAAAAAATAAACTTAATATTATTATTAATCATATTATATTAACAATTATTATATTTTATCACAATAGTATGTTTTTATATTTTATAATATTATAATATGTTTATATTGATAATTTATTATTAAACCGCTGCAATGTCTCATAATCAACCAGTCACAAACATCCCGCAAACGCAACAATTTTTAAACGTTACGCCAGTCATACAAAACGCCATGTAACACTTGAAACCGCAACCACCCGCACCCGCAAACTCCCGCACCCGCAACCGCAACCGCTGCGTTTGAACCAGTCAGGCCCTAAATTGCTACTTCTCTTATGGCTGCTTTTTCAATCAGTCGTGAAGTTGTAGTTGTTAAATAAAAAATTAATTTAAAAGAAGAAAATAAATCAATTAAATAAAAATAATTATTAAACCATTAAAGTATTTAAAAATTAAAATATATTAAAATTATTTTTGTTTAAAATTTATAGTTAAAAGTAATTAAAATTATTTTATAAATTGGTACTGTTTACAAATTAAATTGTATTGTTTACAAATTACTTAAAATAATTTTAATTAAAATAAATTGCTCTTGTTGCAGTTCAGTCGCAAAATTTTGTAACTAAACTGCTACTTCGCTTATGGCTGCTCTTTCAATTAGTCGGAAGTTGTAGTTGTTAAACAAAAATTAAACTAAAATAAAAATAAATAAATAAATCTATTAAATAAAAATAATTATTAACCATTAAAATATTTAAAAATTAAAATATATTAAAACTATTTATGTTTAAAATTTATAATTAAAAGTATTTATATTCAAAAAATATTATTAACCAGAAACTAATTTCTAATTAAAATTATTTTATAAATTGGTATTGTTTACAAATTAATATTTGGTTTAGGGCAAATCTCTTAAATAGCACTTTTTAAGTTTTTGTCATAAAATAGCACTCAAAAAATAAAATGACTAAAATAGCACATTTTTATTTTGAAAATTTTAATTTTAATTTTTTTATTTTTAAATATTTGAACACATTACTAAAACCTCGCCTCTTAACTCTAAACCCTAAGTCGTAAATTAATTAACCCAAAGGTTATAAATGCATACTTACCCTTTAATAAAACTTATTTTGGTCATTTTCCTTCTTGTGATGTTATTTTTATGACAAAAACTTGGTTTGGTGCTATTTTGTCTTTTTCTCTTTGGTTTACATGATTTTTTATTAAAAACTGGTTTAACAAAACATAACAAAACCGATTAATTAACTAAACCTAATTAATCCTAGAGAAAATGACAAATATAGCACTAATCCAAGTTTTTGTTCCAAAACTAGCACTCAAGGCACAAAGTCACAAAAATAAGTTTCATTAATATGATCATTTACCATAGTGCCCCTCTCTTTGTTTGATTAATAATCCTTAAAAAATAAAACTTGAAATCACGACGTCGACGGCTTCTCACATCTCCGCTGTCGATGACTTCTCACATCTCCGGCATCGATCGTCTCTCGTCATCATCTCCGGCGTCGCTCATCTTTCGCCGTCATCATCTCACTGTCACTCATCACGTCTATCTTCCTCAGCTTTGCTGCTGCGCCGCCGTCTCTGTTTCGAAAAGGTATCTTCCATCCATGGATTTTTGATTTTGATTGACATTTATCTAATATAGACTTCGAATTTCGTTGAATCAGGTATATGGTATCGATTTACTTTTCAATTTTCAATTTGGTGAAGCATTTACGCTATGATCCATTTTGATGGATTTTTGTGATTTTGGTTTAAAGGTATTTGGTAACGACAATGAGGGAGACGGAAAAAGAATCCGATCGATATGGATCCGTGGTGTGGTCATTGCGAGTCTCTTACTCCTGAGTATGCTGCAGTCGCTATGGATATCAAGAGCGACGGTGACGTTTTGGCTAAAGCTGAGGTGACAGAGTAGAATGAGATTAAGCTTTACACTTGACTGAAGGACCAAGTAAGTGGAACCTCGATTCTAAATCAGTTCAAATATTTTTGTGTGATTTGTATTACAATTTCACATATTTTGTGTGGAACTGTGGATTGTATTGCTGTTCAATTTGTTGGACTGATTGAAAGCCACAGTTTCTGAAAAAGTTAAATGACTTGTGATTTAGAAAAACAATAGTGACGTGGGTGAAGAAAAAGAAAGGTCTTTATAGTGTATATAGCCTCACCACGTTATAGATGATGCGGAGAAAGTTTAAACTTTTGGAACAAAGTCGTCATGGGTTACTCTTGAGCTCTTTGGTGCTATGTATGGTTTCTCTATCCACTTGTTATTTTTGTTGCTTCTTCTCAAATTCGTTACAGTTGGGATATTAACCAAAAAAATGTGAACTTTTCAGGGTGGTTTAACATGATCAACTTGCTGCTGTTTCTAAAACTGAAGAGGATGTCATTTGACCAAGTAGTGAATAATTATTGGAGACCCCTAAGTTTTGTATTGATTGAGTGGCTTTAAGAAAATGTTTATTTTTTAACCAATGTGATAGCTGTACCAAGCAAACTTGAATTCTGCAGGTTATTACTGATTAATCTAGTTGTACCAAGCAAAATACTGATACATTTACTTTTGGGATATTTGGTCTTGCTCAAAGATTAGCCTTTTTTGTAGCATATCATTTCCAAGACTTGAATAGACATCAATCTAAAGGTTCAGTTAAGCTTTAGCTTAGTAATTATTAAGTTTTAAGTGTTATGCTGTATTTGACTTTTTGCTTTTCCGATTTTGGAAGACTTTATTCAAATTTAGGATAGCTATCCTGAACAAGAATTGTTTTAAGATTGTCTAGATAATTATTTTCTGGAAGGCTTTCCTAAAACTACACATATCTTTTTAAAATTTTTAAAACTTTACACATTTTCACAAGGACAAGCAAAAAGACTAACAATGCTATAAGAAAATTCACGAGCCTACCAAAGATATCAACATGCTTAAGGAGAACAAGACACCAAGCAAAAAATTTCAATTTTGTTACCATCTAATTTTCTGGAAAGCTTTCCTGAAACTACACAAATCCTTCCTGAATTTTTTTATAAACACTACAAAGTTTCACAAACACAAGCAACAAAAAAACTAACAATGTTATAAGCAACATTTACTAAACACATTCAATAGATGCAAACAAACAACAAATGAATATGTAAATAGAGATATAAAACTATAAATTAAAGAAACCATTCTTAAATTAAATTTTAAATTTTTAAGAAATCATTCTTAAATATTTTACTTTATATCCTAACATTTTTCGTTTTAAATATTAAATATTCAGGCAGCTCTTCCTAAATATGTTATTTACTATCCTAACATTTTCTTTTTCTAAATAAATATTAAATTTCCAGGAAGCCATTCCTGAATATATTACTTGATATCCTATAATGATATATATGCAATTTTTGTTAATATATAATTTTTAATTTTCCATTCTAACATATTACATTTTAATTAAATATTAATTTTTCAAGAAGCCATTCCTAAATATTTCATCTTGTTATCCTAACATTTTTCTTTTTAATTAAATATTAAATATCCAGGCACATCTTTCTAAATATGTTATTTACTATCCTAACATTTTTTTTAATTAAATATTAAATTTTCAGGAAGTCATTCCTGAATATATTACTTGATATCCTAAATATGATATATATGCAATTTTTGTTAATATATACATTTTAACTTGCTATTCTAACATATTATCTTTTAATTAAATATTAAATTTTCAAGAAGTCATTCCTAAATATTTCATCTTGTTATCCTAATATTTTTTTAATTAAATATTAAATATTCAGGCATGCATTTCTAAATATGTTCTTTACCATCCTAGCTAACATTTCTTTTAAAAATTAAATATTAAATTTTCAGGAAGTCCTTCCTGAATATATTACTTGATATCCTAATACATTTTTTTAAAATTAAATATTAAATTGTCAGGAAGTCCTTCCTAAATATTTTACTTGCTTTCCTTAAACTTTATTTTTAATCAAATATTAAAATTTCAGGAAGCTATTCCTAAGTATTTTTCCTGCTATCCTCACATTTTTTTCATTTTTAATTAAATATTAAATTTTCAATAATCCCTTCATAAATATTTTATTTGCTATCCTAACATTTTATTTTAGTTAAATATTAAATTTTCAAGAAACACTTCTATAGCCAATGAATTTCTTATATGTAATATGTGTTTTGTAAACAATGAACTCTATTTGGAGATTTTTCAAATTTGGATTCTCTGTTTGGAGATTTCTATAGCCAATGAATTTCTTATAGATTTTGATTATGTTGTTTTGTTTTGGTTGTTCTGGAAGATTAAGTTCTAATTCAGAATAACCATCTAGAACAATAATTGTCTAACATTTCTTACCCGCTTTTTGATTCTCTTCGAAAACAGATTTATGTAATAAAACACGCTCATTTTATTTTCTGGAAACCCATCCTGAATGTTCCAAAAGCTATCCTAGATAACATGTGTTTTTTATAAATATGATATATATGCAAATTTTGTTAATATATACATTTTAACTTGCTATTCTAACATATTACCTTTTAATTAAATATTAAATTTTCAAGAAGTCATTCCTAAATATTTCATCCTTTTATCCTAACATTTTTTAATTAAATATTAAATATTCAGGCATGCCTTTCTAAACATGTTATTTACCATCCTAACATTTTTTAAAAATTAAATATTAAACTTCCAGGAAGCTCTTCCTGAATATATTACTTGATATCCTAATATATTTTCTTTTTAATTAAATATTAAATTTTCAGGAAGCTCTTCCTAAATATTTTACTTGCTTTCTTTAAACTTTATTTTTAATCAAATATTAAAATTTCAGTCTAAACATGTTATTTAACATCCTAACATTTAAAAAAGAATGAAATATTTAATTTTCACTAAGCCCTTCCTGAATATATTACTTGATATCCTAATATAATTTTTTTAATTAAATATTAAATTGGATTGGTGTTATATGGGTTATTTTTTATAGATTTTGATTATGTTGTTTTGTATTTGATCATATTGTGCACAAAAAACAAGTTGTTCATATAGAAAAGATAATGCTATTAAGGTGTGTGTTTTTATGTGCGTGTTTTAGTTGAAATGTGAAAGATGCGGCGAGGTTACTCAGATAGAAACATGTGTTACTTTGAATGAGACTTTTACACTTCTATTTTGTAGACAATGAACTATATTTGATGATTTCTATAGCCAATGAATTTTCTTATAGATTTTGATTATGTTTTTTTTTTGTTTTGGAAGATTAAGTTCCAATTTAGGATAGCCATCCTGAACAAGGATTGTCTAACATTCCTTACACGCTTTTGATTCTCTTTGAAAACAGATTTATACAAGAAAACACACACTTTTTTTTGGAAACTCATCTTGAAAGTGCAAAAGCTATCATATACCACATTTAACACTTTCTTGATAGAATTATTGAAAATGCTTCAAGCTATTTTTTGAAAGTATAGGTCTTTTTCTTACTCATTTTATTTTCTAGAAACTCATCCTAAAAATATTTCAAGACTTCCTGAAATTTCTTCAATAACAACTTAAATGAAACAAACGTTTTCATCATTCATTACAAACTTCTTACTTGTCCAAGTCAACATCAAAGTTCAAAAACATAGTTTAGGACCTTTAGGCCAAAACAAATAATGAGTGTGACCAAGCAAAAAAAAAAAACAGATACTTGAGCTCAAGCAGTGCTAGCATTTCAGGTATTGAATCTCCCATCGTCTTGCCGTCCTGCATAACCAAGCCAATTTTTTTTTTCAAATGTTCAGGAAAGCTATCCTGAAATTTTGAAACACCTTCCAGAAATTAAAAAAAAAAACCCCCCACAAAGTTTCACAAGCAAACTCATCTCAGTTACACTAAGAAACACTGCGATTGCGGATAAAATACCACCACATGATCAACAGAATCAACATTATCTAGAAAAGAACACAATCAAAGGTACATTACCTCAATTTAGTAGTCTTTACCAAACAGTCTAATGAGATACTGAATCTTCCATCATGTTGTTGTCCTGCATAACCAAGCCAAAAAAATTTCAATTTTCTCGAAAGCTATCCCGAATTTTTGAAACACCTTCCTGAAATTAAAAAAAAAACAGTTTCCACACAATTTTTCCCCGAGATCGCTGTGGAGTTTGGTAATCATCAGAAACTTATCCTTTCTCCCGAGAACTATTTATTCAGGGTAAAGTAAAATGACTTCATCTTTTCCTTTAAGCTACGTGTTTGATAACATGTGCTAGCATTAACAGTTTCTGTCTTAGATAGCACTCATCCTGAAAGTGCCAAAAGCTATCTTATATAACATATGTGTTTTCTGATGATACCACATTTAACACTTTTTGATAGAATTATTGAAAATTCTTCATGCTATTCTATTTTAATGTTCTATGTTTGATATGTGTTATATATTTTGTAGACAATGAACTCTATTTGGTGATTTCTATAGCCAATGAATTTTCTTATAGATTTTGATTATGTTTTTTTTTGTTTTGGATGATTAAATTCCAATTTAGGATAGCCATCCTTAACAAGGATTGTCTAACATTTCTTACACACTTTTGATTCTCTTTCTAAAACAGACTTATACAAGAAAACACATTCATTTTATTTTTCTGGAAACCCATCCTGAAAGTGCCAAAAGCTTACAGACTTTTGATTGTCTTCGAAAACAGATGTATGCAAGAAAACATAGTCATTTTATTTTTCTGGAAACCCATCCTGAAAGTGCCAAGAGCTATCCTATATAAAATATGTGTATTATAGTGATACCACATTTAACACTTTTTTGATAAAATTATTGAAAATGCTTCAAGCTATCCAATTTTAATGTTCTCTGTTTGATATGTGTTCTATATTTTGTAGACAATGAACTCTATTTGGTGATTCTATAGCCAATGAATTTTCTTATAGATTTTGATTATGTTTTTTTTTGTTTTAGAAGATTAAGTTCCAATTTAGGATAGCCATCCTGAACAAGGATTCTCTAACATTCCTTATACGCTTTTGATTCTCTTCGGAAAAAAAATTATGCAAGAAAACACACTTATTTTATTTTTCTGGAAACTCATCTTGAAAGTGCCAAAAGCTATCCTATATAAAATATATGTTTTATAATGATACCACATTTAATACTTTTTGATAGAATTATTGAAAATGCTTCAAGCTATCATATTTTAATGTTCTATGTTTGATATGTCTTCTCTATTTTGTAGACAAATGAACTCTATTTGGTTATTTCTATAGCCAATGAATTTTCTTATAGATTTTGATTATATTTTTTTGTCTTGGATGATTAAGTTCCAATTTAGGACAGCCATCCTGAACAAGGATTGTCTAATATTCCTTACACACTTTTGATTCTCTTCTAAAACAGACTTATGCAAGAAAACACATTCATTTTATTTTCCTGGAAACCCATCTTGAAAGTGTCAAATGCTATCCTATATAACATATGTGTTTTTAATGATACCACATTTAACACTTTCTCGATAAAATTATTAAAAATGCTTCAAGCTATCCAATTTTAATGTTCTCTGTTTGATATGTGTTCTAGATTTTGTAGACAATGAAATCTATTTGGTGATTTCTATATCCAATGAATTTTCTTATAGATTTTGATTATGTTTTTTGTTTTGTTTTGGAAGATTAAGTTCCAATTTACACGCTTTTGATTCTCTTCGAAAACAGACTTATGCAAGAAAACACACTCATTTTATTTTTCTGGAAACTTATCCTGAAAGTGCCAAAAGTTATCATATATAACATATGTGTTTTTTAATGATACCACATTTAACACTTTCTCGATAGTATTATTGAAAATTCTTCAAGCTATCGAGTTTTAATGTTCTCTGTTTGATATGTGTTCTATATTTTGTAGATAATGAACTCTATTTGGTGATTTATATAGCCAATGAATTTTCTTATAGATTTTGATTATGTTTTTTTTGTTTTTGTTTTGGAAGATTAAGTTCCAATTTAGGATATCCATCCTGAACAAAGATTGTCTAACATTCCTTACACGCTTTTGATTCTCTTCTACAACAGACTTATGCAAGAAAACACACTCATTTTATTTTTCTGGAAACCCATCGTGGAAGTGCCAAAAGCTATCCTATATAACATATGTGTTTTTAAATATAACACATTTAACACTTTCTCGATAGAATTATTGAAAATGCTTCAAGCTATCCAATTTTAATGTTCTCTGTTTGATATGTGTTATATATTTTGTAGACAATGAACTCTATTTGGTGATTTCTATAGCCAATGAATTTTCTTATAGATTTTTATTATGTTTTTTTTTGTTTTGGAAGATTAAGTTCAAATTTAGGATAGCCGTCCTGAACAAGGATTGTCTAACATTCCTTATCGAGCATGAGTTTCTATTCTAATTCAAATAGAATGTATTGAGCCTATAATCTCTTTTATCTTTTTCTTTTGATTCAATACTTAGTCTTTGCTTTTGATTCTCTTCTACAACAGACTTATGCAAGAAAACACACTCATTTTATTTTTCTGGAAACCCATCCTGAAAATGCCAAAAGCTTAACATCACATTATTACATGTAGTCAGAAACATGTGAAAGAATTGTACTAAGAAAACCAATCTTAAACCAAACTAAAAATATTACAAAGACTTAATTCAGAAAAAAACATGTCATAGCTACTCACAAGGTTTTACAAAAAAAAAAGCTTCATGAGAGATGGAACTACTTGGAATTGACATCGTTCAGTCCCTGTGAGGAAGGAGCAAAAAGAAATCTCAAAGACGATGCAAACACACACATAAATAAAAAACTGGTTACAAAACTTACCAGCCGTTTAAATGACTTTTTGTTCATGGATCTTGTTTTCTCCAATGGTTTTGCTTGATCTAGAGCCTGAGACACACAAACAACAATATTTTAGCAAGTAGAAAGTAACAGGGAACTAAAGAACACATTTACAAATAGAACGTAGTGAAACCATTTAAGCAATTAAAGAGAAAGGAAAAGATAAATCTGGTTTGGTGTTTTACCTGAATCATAGATTCCACACGACGTCACATCCTGGTATGCATAAACCCTTTGAGCACTGTAATACAAAACCAAAACACAAACTCTGTTTAATAATCGCAGAGAGAGAGAGAGAGAGATTGTAGTGAAAATGAAAGAAAGATGAACCATGACGTGGTAACTAACATAAGCATGAAAGGTTGACAAGTTTCATACAGTACGATCGAGCTCGGGGCAGAGATGAAAACCTTTTTGGCACCACCCTGTAACAAACAAATCACCAAATCATTCAGTCTAAACATCGCAACACATACATGGGATAAAAACTTAATTTGTGTCCACTAATTACTAAATCTCTTCCAGAACCAAACAAGCTAAACATATAACGGTGTATAACATCCAAAGCAGATAAAACAAACCTTCAAGTGAGCAGCAGCTTTATCCTTGTCTGTGAAAACACCAGTAGACTCAGCAACGAAGTCAGCTCCAGCTTCAGCCCATGGGATATCCTCAGGGTTCCTTCACAAAACACAATCACCTATGAGATTGAAATCCTCAAAATCAGATTCACTCATACTGAAAAAAGATATATAGTCATCTGATAGAGATGTACCTGATGCCAAAGACGGTGACAGGCTTCTCACCACAGAGAAGAGTCTTCTCATCCTTAACCTTAATTTCATGGTGTTTCCACTGACCATGAACACTGTCGTACTTAAACATGCAGGTCTGCATCAAATCAAACACAGAGAGTAAAATCAATTCATGCAACCAATCAATAACATTACAAAAAGTTCCGATACAAATATCAGCTCAAATAAACCATATAATCAGCTAATCAACTCATATATATAGAGATACAGGTGGTGCTTGCTTTAAAACAAATCTCAACGAAGAGATCCACAACCATACCTCGAACGATTCGGCCGATCCGAACAGTGAATCCAGGTTTGTACTCGAGAGTTTTGCCTTCTCTTGGACCCTTGACGAATGCGAGCTACAGAAGTGCGGAGTCATCGTGTCTGAGACTAAGAGCGTCTTTGAGAATATTCAGAGGAAATTTGGATCGGTTCAGATTTGTCTCCGGCGATGACAGAGCTCTATGACGGCGGCGGCGATGACAGCTTTAAGCCGACGTTCAATCTCTTGAGAGTTTAGAGTGTGACGGTGATGGTTCAGCCAACGTGATTTTTCTCCGGCGGCGTCTCAATGTTGAGAAAGGAGGAAGACGATTCTTTTTTTTTATTTGTTACATGTATTATAAAACAAGGTTAGTATGGACATTTTACCCATTAATGAATGCTATTTCTGTGACTTTCTCCTTCTGGTGCTATTTTGGTGATAAAAACTTCAAAAGTGCTATTATGGACAATTGCCCTTAATCCTAACTAATCTATCTAACTCTATAACTAACTACCAACAACCGTTCTTCCTCTTCCACACCACGAGATCTCTCGCCGTTTTCATACCAGAGCTCGGACCTGCTCGCCTCATCTGCACCTAGCACCAGCTACATAAGCGAGTGATTAGGTCCACCCATGTGTTGTCGCTGGGTCATGTCACTCAAGACCATCACTACACTCCTCAACCACCAGTTTAGGAAAATGGAGAGCCCAAACTCAAAGAAACCCATGTTCCAGTTTACTATCGACAGTGGAAACGGATCGTCTTCTCAGGTTCGTAAAGGAAAGAAACATCCTGTTATGGCTGCAAAACGTTGAGGGATGAAGTCTTCAACGTCGAGTCAAAACCATGGTAAGGAGAAGGTTTTCGCGGAGTAGCCTACAGTGGCAAAAGAAAAGAAAATTCAAGCAGAACAAATTAACATTGATGATGAATCTGATGAGAAGGATTTTGTGAGGACGAAATAGATCATCAGAAGGAGACTAAGCAACTGGGCGATTTTGTTGTAGTTCAAAACCCTAAGATGAAGCGAATGACATTGATGATCCATCGATCTCCCACTTACATGAAACAACGGGTATGAGAACGTCTTACTAGATGCACTAAGTATCCAAAGAACATCTGTAACATGAATCTCAATGTCGACGCGAAATTAGAAGCTCAAAATTATGAACTTGGTGTGTTTCATCATCTCTCAGAACGACATCCTATGTAAGTTAACATCTATTTCGTTAAACTTCAGTCTAATTATCACAAAGAGAAAAATCATAATTAATGGCTTGCTATTGCATTAATCACGTGACATACGAGAAATGGTCTAACAATTGGTAGGGGACATAAAACCTCAAACCTATCGCTACAGTCACACACTTAAGGTCGATAACTCGCTGATACCTCCTGGCTTTAACCACGAGTTGGAAGATGAGACAGAGACTTGGTCATAGAAGAAAACAAACTTGTCAAAGCCATTGAGAATGAGAAAAGGAGAAGATGAAAGATCCTGCAATACAGTGTCTAGTGACAACAAGCAGGATATAAAGATAGCGGAACTAGTAAAGATAGAATGATAGTACCAACAATCACCAAATTGATCCATGAAAATATATCTATTGTCTTGCAAAGATAGAGAAAAATGTAACAAAATCTCTTTCAACAACACAAAAAGGAGAGACTTAAAAAAAAAACAAAGAAAGCTTTTAAGCTGCTGATTTCTTTGACTTGGCTGCCAACTGCGTCTCCGGCTACAATTATCAAAAACAAACATAACATGAAAATTGACTCTCATTAAGATGCTTAATCCGAGATTTATCACGGAGATCAGAGTTAATACCTCTTTCTTAACAGACTCTTCCTTCTCAGACAAAATCAACTCAATGTGGCATGGGTTGGACATGTAAGCTACAAACAAGAAAAAAGAAACAATGTGAGTCATCATACAAAAACATAAAACAATGCAAAGTCCAATTTACAAAACTTACGGTTGATTCTTCCGTGGGCACGGTAAGTCCTTCTCCTTTGCTTTGCAGCCTGGTTAACTTGGATGTGCGATATGAAGAGTGCATCAACATCCAAACCTTTCACCTCAGCGTTGCTCTCAGCGTTCTTAAGCAAATCGAGAACGAACTGAGCAGATTTCGCAGGCCAACGTCCCTGACCGTTAGAGTGCCTGTTCTTGGCTTGGGCAGTCCTTCCAACACCTCTGCAGAAACGGGTGAAGGGAATGGCTTGCTTGTGAGCTATCACATCTTCAAGGTATCTCTTCGCCTTGAGCAATGGTAGCTTCCTGATGGCGTGCGCTGTTTCACGGGTGTTCTATTTTAAAAAAAAACAAAAAAAAACACTATGAGTCCTAATCCACAAAACAAAACATAAACTTAAAAGACATAATTTACTTAACCATTAGGCAATAAAATAGGACATAAACTAAGACATCAATGTACCATCAGTGTACTGAACCTTTTAGTTGTAAGAAAAAACAAAACTTAGATTCACCCAATCACGATGACCAATTCAATTTCCCTGAAGTTTACGTGAGATCTGTCAAATGCGACAGAACTCTGCTTTTTCTCAATCAGGTTTTTTCCTTAGATAAGACAAGACTAAACTATCATTCCCTTACATCTAAGTCTAAAAAGACAAGAGAGAATGTATGTACCTTGAAGTGAACCCTAAGGTCGGAACCTCTAGCCTTGCAAGCTGCAATTATCAAAACACAGATTTCAGCAAAAGAATTAATTAAAATCAAATTAAAAAAAAGAGAGTAAAATGGTACAGAGATCAAAGAGCTTTACACTTGGTCTGATTGTCGGGTTCTTGCGAGTACTTCACCTATCGAAACGCAGAACAAAGAAATGAGAAGGATGATCATAGGCTAAATCTGCGATATGAGGTAAGAGATGTGATATGAGAGAAGCTTACCATGGCTGCTAAACGGAAAAATTGGCTGCAGAAACGATGAGATAAGTGTGCTGAAGACTTTATATTAGGCGAAACGACATAAACCCTAATTGGTATAGCAAAGTGGGCCTAATAATTCCATGGGCTAACCCGTTAATACTTTATGGATTGGGCTATTCTTCTTCTCCTTTTGACTATTTTTTCAATGTTTAGTATCTGGCTTTTTTTGGAACATGGAACATGGTACACATGGCAAAACACAACTGTAAACCAATGATCGCATGGACGGATAAAAAACCAATGATGCATTTTCTCATAAACCAAATATTTTTTTGCAAACAAATCATAAACCAAATATTAAAGAAAAATTGATCGAATGCATCAAACAATGCATCTGGTGTCTGTTTAAGACCTCAACAACTTGGTGAAAATCATAAACAGCTCGAACATACATAGTTGAAAAATGAAAATAATGGTGGTTTGCAATGCATATATCTTTCCAGTTTGAATATTCTTATTGATGTTTCAACCTTTTTCTTCTTTGAAAGTTAAATCATTGGTTCTATATAATACAAAAATAAACATAAATCTCCTACGAGTGTTATTGAATAAATCTATTTTTTAAAACAGGGTTTATAAGTTAAATCCCTTATTATTAAAAGATAAGTAATTTTTAAAAATAGTTTTGATTTATTATTTTAGTTAAGTACTTGATTTTGACATGTACATCCATGCACTACAAAAAAGTAGGAGCTTAATTACTACACTTTGATCGTTAGTTTGTCGTAATTGGTCTATTACAACGAAACGCCTTTCATAGATAATAGCTCGTCGTAACTGAGAAATTGTAATTATTTACGACTAAATATATTCATCGTTCATTCGTGGTAATTAAGTTGACTTATATTATGTCCTACAAAATGGGTTAGAGTCATAAACCTTCATCGTGAAGTAAACTTAAATTATTGTCGTTAAAACCATGCTAGATAGTGCTAACTCTTACGACAGTTTGTGACAAAAAAAAAGTCGTAACCCTTACGACCAATTCACATCAACTTCGTAAGGGCACGTCACTAGTTCATATATATAAAGAGAGGTGGATCACCAATGCTTTGTTGATATGTACTAAAAGTGTAGAGAAAGTGAAAGAATGAAAATATGAAACCTTAGCACATTTATTTTGTCCAAATGAGTTTTCTTTTCTTTTCTTAATCCTATAAAATCTCATTTACTGATTTTCGTTGATGTAAATGAGCATAGTCGAATTTGAGAATCCTATTGCCTAAATCATTTCAACCCGCTAAGTCTTCTCCATCATTCTGAATTGTTTTTCTCAAGATGAAAATCCCAGTTCCCCAATCTAAGGATATTCTTTCGTCTTCATCAGAACCAATCAAAACCTAGTAACTTTAAATATTTCCAAATTGCTGATGACTCCCCCATCAATATGTTATTTCCAAAATTGGAAATTTACTTTCATCTCAGTCAAAGTAAGCTTTATCATATTTATACTAAAATTAGGGTTTTGTGTGTTTTATCTCTGAACTGTAGTGTCTTACAAAATCAGGGCAGAGAACGATGAATGAGCCACCGTCTGATAGGTCCCTTGCCAAGAAATATCAATGTTGATCTAGGAACATGTGATTTGATACCAATTAAGGTCCCTCCTTAAATCAAAGAGAATTTGTTCAAGAACAAACTAAGAACACACTTTTCTTTTGGGTAGTTAAGACTACCTCTTTTTAAGTTTTTCATTGATTTAAATAAGAAACTTACATGAAGCAAATACATCTTGACGTGGGTTCACCCATAAGCTAACAATAAGGAAATAATGGAAAATGGAAGTGATCAACTTCCTACAAAACGGGAACGCAACAAAGTGGAGAGTTATCTCCTTAAGACTAGGTCTTCTTATTGAACAAAGAAATGAAATACTTTATCTTAGTCCACGTATTTCTTTAAGTAAGACTATATCATCAACTATACTCCCAATGTTGTAATCTTCCTCATGTGGTATTCTATCAATACTCCCATCCTCCAAAAAACCTTGTCCTCAAGGTTTGACACAAGCATGGAAGCTTCTCTGAATATGCTGGTTGTGGAAGACACGTTCTGGTTCGAGAGACAAGAATCACCTGAAGTTTTTTTTTTTTTTTTTTGACAAAGAAATATGAAATTGTTTTTTTTTTTTGGAAAACTGAAAAACAATGGAAGAAATACAGATTTTAATCCATATAAAAGAAAGGATGTTGAACTTGATCAACAAACCCGAAAATAAAAAAATGGTGAAAAGAAAAAATCGCTGGATAGACTCGGTGACCGTTGATTCTGAAGAATGGCCGTTCGTCGAGGATTCTTGATAACCGTTGATTCATGAAGAATACCGATAACAAGGAAGATGAAAAATATAAAGTTTTTGATACCACAAAGTGGTCCGGATCAAAAACAAAAAAATGCTCTGATACCACTGATAGGTCCCTTGCCAAGAGATATCAATGTTGATCTAGGAACATGTGATTTGATACCAATTAAGGTCCCTCTTCAAATCAAAGAGAATTTGTTCAAGAACAAACTAAGAACACACTTTTCTTTTGGGTAGTTAAGACTACCTCTTTTTAGGTTTTTCATTGATTTAAATAAGAAACTTACATGAAGCAAATACATCTTGACGTGGGTTCACCCATAAGCTAACAATAAGGAAATAATGGAAAATGGAAGTGATCAACTTCCTACAAAACGGGAACGCAACAAAGTGGAGAGTTATCTCCTTAAGACTAGGTCTTCTTATTGAACAAAGAAATGAAATACTTTATCTTAGTCCACGTATTTCTTTAAGTAAGACTATATCATCAACTATACTCCCAATGTTGTAATCTTCCTCATGTGGTATCCTATCACCGTCTCTGTCTACGTCACTGCCTGACGACGTCCTAATTGACATCTTAGCTCGTGTACCAAGATGCAACTATCCAACTCTCTCCCTCGTTTCTAAGCACTTCCAATCACTCGTTATGTCCCCTGAGATATACTCGAGAAGATCTTTGTTGAGGTGCACCGAAAACTTTTTATACGTTTTAGCAATGAGGGGAATCAGTGACTGTTTGTATATTCTTCACCGAAAGCCTTGGTCCATATTGTCTCCCTTTCAGATATTCCTCTCTGTGAAAGCTTTGTGGCAGTAGGTTCGAGGATATATATGTTTGGTGGGATCGATTACTTATAAAATAATGCGTTTAACATTGATTGTAGATCTCACACGGTGAAACCCCTACCCGTCATGCCTATACGCTTGATACATACAGTTTCTACCTTTATGGACGAGAAAATTTACGTATTTGGACAGTGCTGCATGAAGTCAATGGTGATGGTGGTTTTCAATACAGAAACACAAATGTGGGAGCCTGGATTAATAAAGCCAGACATTTCGCCAGAGAACTGGAACATGTATGGTTCTATGGTGGTGATGGCTGATAAGATTTACATTAGGTCTGATCTGAATAGCTTTATCTACGTGCCAAACGAAGGTAAATGGGAAACAGATGAGATGCTAAATTCTAAGGACTGGGATCATCATCCGTGCGTCGTTGATGACGTATTGTACTACTACGATTGGCATGAAAACTGTTTAAGAGAGTATGATCCAAAGCAAAAGTGCTGGGGGTGGTGAAGGGTTTAGAAGAGTTGTCGGCTGAGATACGTCTATATTGGGCATACACTCCGTGTTTCGGTCAGAAAGTGGCTTTGTATTTTTATAAAAGAGGAGAAAAACTGGGGAGTAGAACACCAAGTAAGCTTTGGTGCGCAGAGATTTCTCTGGAAAGACGTCAAGGAGGAGAGGTTTGGGGTAAAGTTGAGTGGTCTGATCAGGTTATGGTTGTTGATCAATCTGAATTTACAGTATCTGTATCTGTTATGGTTTAATAATCCATGAACCTTCTTTCATAAATTGTGTTTTTTTTTTAATTTAATTGTTATGCTCTGTTAATATTTTCTTGTTCTTCATTCATTGATATTCAGGAGAATTCTAGATATCTGATTCCTGCTCTTTAGTAGGATCAGTGTAACTGATGAAACATCTACGTGTTAATGTGTTGATGTCTGTGATAGTATCCAAAATGAACAAAAAGGTCCAGTGGTCAAGGAAGCTAGCTAGTACAAGACCAATCTCTATAACTATCGTATAGTGTTCATTATTGTAGTTTTGGTTTGGATTTGCTTTATTTATGATGGCATTGGAGATAAGACAAGCCATTATTACCCTGTCGTCTCCGAAGAGATGTGGGACTGCGGATTCGTAGCTAGAGGATTTCATGCCCGAATCACTTCTTTTGGTTCCATGTATATTTTTTTTGAACGTCTGGATCGATTATTATCGATTAATTATGCTATTACAATGATGAGAATATTACAAAGACGATTACACAGCCGACAATTCTACCATATTGTGAGAATACACGCCTAACTGCACCTTTCCGAGCCGTCCTATGAGATCCATGTTCGATGGTACGCCCTACACCAAACTGAAGATCTCATGTAATTCGTTTCTCCATAAGCTGCATAAATTGGTATTTTGGGGTTTGAACCCCAGACCTCCAGATGTAGAAGCATTACATGAACTCTTAATCAAACCATTGGACCAAGGGGACTTCCACTGGTTCCATGTATATAGTTAATCTTTAGTTTAATTGAAGATATGAGGATTATAATATGCCTTTTGTAGAAGTTGTTCTTTCAAGGAAATGGTTCGTCCCATGAATCCATTCACTGGGAAGAACTAGCATCTTTAAAAAAATTATAGCTAGAGTTTGTATTTATCATATATTAAGGGCTGTGGTTTAGGGTTAAAATTTGAAAATACGTATATGGTTTGAGAAAAAAAGAAATAATGGTCTGAGACTGGTTTCTGAAAAGATGAAGTTTACAGTTTTATATTTTAGATCAATTTTTAAAAAAATATTATAATTTGTAGCTTATGTTTAAGATTTAGGATTTAGAAATTCAAATAGCTAAAAAAAATTGTAGCAAAATCGTGGCAATTTTACAAAAGCCACGACAAAAGGGCAGCTATACCGTAGCTCAGATTCTAGCATGAAAGTAAATGTAGCTAAATCGTGGCTAAGATACTAGCCAAGAAAGTAAACAATTGCTAGACATTGGTTTTTTTTTGTCGTTGAATTGTATTATTAAACTTTCAAGGCAATTAATTCTAAACAATGTGAACCAACAAAACAACATAGAAAAGGGATACACCTGTATGATCCAAAATAAACTAAAACATTTATTTTGTGTATGGATGACTAAAGATTTTCATATAAAAGATTTATATTTGCTTCTCGACTACATGAATCTCAAAGGAGATAATCTTCATATTAATCTAAAAGCATCATGCTTCAGAATGAGTTGAAAACAATTGTCATTATCTTTTTATTACTGTAGTAGGAGCCACCGAGATAAAACAACTCTCTATTTTGCTCTATTAGCAGAGTCAAAGAGATTACCGTTCCATAGAACTTCATGCTGCCTTTCGAAGTAACCATAGTTTGCAACAAGAACTCCATCACCATCGAATGAAGAACCATCAACGATTGAAGCCGGTAAGACAACGACTTTAGTTGTTTAGTTTGTAATTAACCGTTTTTGTATAATAAATTTTAAAATTATTTAGTTATACCATAGAGAGAATATTTGTTTAGGATAAATTATATTTTCATGTTGTGTTTAAAAGATAAATTTTAAAATCTGTCATTTTAGTATTTTTGTCAAATTTAATTAAATGCACAGTTTTGTCTAAATAATATAATTCTATTATTTTAATATTTAAAATAAATAACAGCATCTATCATATTATTTTAGTAATTTTATCAATACAATTTTGGATGTTATGTGGTTAATTTTTCTGATTTTTTGTTATTAAATTAAGATTTCAAAATACTTTATTACTTTTTATTTTTACAGCAAAATTTGTTTTTCATACTGCATTTAAAAAATAATTATAATTTAGAATCTATGATTTAATCTTTTGTAGAATTGGAATATTTATTTTCAAAATTTATACTTGGTGAAGAAAAATTTGGAAATTACATAACTGATTTTGAATTTGGAAGATTATATGAATTTTTAATTTTTTGTATTATTATTTTTAAAATAATCGATTTTGGTAAGATTTTTTATATTTTTTAATTTTTTTTGTCATAATCACATAAATTTATAACTAAATTGATTTGGTTTGCAGAGTCTAATATGAGTCTATTTAAACTGCTAAAAACATTGATTTGTCATTAATATCTGTAACTAAATTATTAAAATTTAAAGTTTTCTAATTAATTATGAACAGGTCTACGGATTTACTAAGTCATAAAATTTGCTACTACTTAATAACTATATTACCACCATTTTTTACCAACCATACATACAAACATTTATCATGTTTTCTGATACATGTTTAAATTACCCTAAAACAACTTTATTCTCATCAAAAGATGTCAAGTTGTAGTACTTAGGAATCGAATATTCCATAGGGCACATACTAGATATTATAACTAAGTTAGGTTGAAGATTTCAAAGATAGTAAATTGGAACAAACTTAAAGCGGTGAATAAGACAATTACTCAATTGATTGATTTGGAGTTTAACAGTTAGACTTAGGATTTCTATTCAGGTTATCAGGATTATAATGATATGAATGCTTATATGAGATACCCAACGGTAACAATAATCGTACCACTTTTGTTTTTTGGGTTATCTATTACTAGATCCAATGATTCACTACACGCGCAGGTCATAATCTGGAAAGCCTCGATCGATGTTCTGTTGAACGTATCGATCGACATAGCTTTGTGTCAATCGATCGATGTCTTTATAGGAGAATCGATCAATACACCTATAGTAAACTTTAAGCGCGGGCTGATAACAGTTCACTAGGAGTTTGCTTAACCAGCTGTCGCATGCATCTAGCAAGTCCTAGCTCAGAGAAGATAGATCCAAAGATAAATCCACTATTATCATGTATAGGTTAGCTAATCATACACAAGCATTAAGAACAATCTTCAAAGATAAATATCACAACTCAAGTATTCATATTTGGGGCTAATTCCTCAAAACCTATTTGAATAATAAATCTAGTAAGGTGTTTACTCAGACATAGCTAAGCAAACATCATAAACATTAAATAAAACTGCATAGAATAGATAGATGAATATAAAAATAATGGAGTACAAGAAAGCTCTCGATAGTAACTTTATTTCTCACAACTTTGTAAAACTCTCTCAACTCACAAAAACGGCTATCTTGCTTCAAACACTTAAACAAGATATAAATAGTAAATATTAGGTTAAAACTTGTCAGGGGCATCTTGGTAATTAGATGAAATCTTAGGCTTCAAATCGGTTGTGACCAAATTGGACTTCTGCGTGCTCCCCATCGATCGATATCACTGAGTGTGCATCGATCGATATGTCTCTCTTCGTCGACTTTAAGTGGTGGTCGATATGATCATCTCGAGTGAATTCTCTAAAGTGCTCCAAAATGCTCCAAAATCATCATATTTTCTCCAATTGCTCCTGAACCTGTAAATATACTATCTAGACCTCAAAATGTATTAAATCTATCCTAAAACTCCTATATACCATAGCTAAAATCGGGTCAAATTCATGGTATATCATTTTCACCAACCTTCTATATTGCTTGTATATTAGTCTTTAATTAGATGCAAATATTTTGATGAAATTTAGTCTTAATATAACAACTACTTTAGGATGACATGTACAAGTCTTCATAAATAAATCATAAATTTATAAATTTTTGCGACGAAACAACTTCGTTGTAAGGATACATCACCTTATGATGATTGGTGATTTCGTCGTAATGTAATTGTAAAATTACGATCACAATTTGTAGTCATAGTGCGTGGTCGTCATGACTACGTTTTCTTGTAGTGGTGCAGATTTTTTCTCTCTATACTAAAATATTTAAGTTTATATAACAAAATTTATCACTAACTTAAGGAAAATTACCTAAACTATCACAATCCTAATATCACTTTTCATTTTTAGATTAACTACATTTTCTCTCATTTAAAAAAAGTAAATAGACATTTATAATTTTATTGTTAACTAATCTAAACTTAAAATTTATAGTTGAGGGGAGAAGTTTTGGAATGTGGAGGTTAGAATTGGCTTCTATTTTAATAGATAAGACTAGATTTTGGCCCGCGCTTCGAAAGCGCGGGTTTTCTGAGTTACAAAAAATTTGGATTGAATTAGTATTTTGGGGTTATTATATTATTATGTTATAAAACTCTATTATATTGAATAAGGAAATTTGTTTAAAATTATATAATTTATGAATTATTTTATTTGATATTTTGTATATACACTTTTATATAACTCTTTCTTAGAGATGAGAATTTTTTCCCGTATCCGAAAAACAAACCGAAATTGACACAAAAAATACATGTTGGGGTATGGGAGAAGGGAAAAGTTTAAAATTATAAAATTTATGAATTAGTTTATTTGATATTTTGTATGTATATTTTTATATAAGTCTCTCTTAGGTATGAGAATTTTTCACGGATCCAAAAGACGAACCGAAACTGACATGAAATACATGTTCGGGTCTAGGATCAGGGAAAAGTACCTATTCGATTTATTGGACCCGCGGATATCTTCTCGAGTACGGAGACCCAAAGTACCCAAAATGTTTTGTGTATATTATTTATATTTGGGTATTTCATATATGTTTTCAGTTTAGAAATATATTTTTATAAGTTTTGGGTTCACTTTTTCGGTTTATAGTTTCAAGTTTCAGGTAAATTTTAATTAAAAAGAGTATTTAGGGTTTTCGAATAAAAATTTGGATTTTTTGGTTTATCGGGATAAAATTTCGGGGTTTTGGGTGTTTCAATATTTTTGGATATATTTTGTGTTTCGGATTTTACAACTTTTCAGGTGCTTTGAGTCTTTTTGGTCCAAAATACCTAAATATCAAGCCGGACCCATTACGTACTTGAATTGCCAGTATTTTAAATTATATACTCGAACTGACCCAGATCCAAAAGATACCGAACTAAATTATTTTCAAATACCTAGTTGCATTCAAATGTCGAAGACCCGAAGAACTTGAACTGGAACTGATTTATACCAGACCCGAAGACTCGATTCCCAAACCTATTTTTTCATTATATTTGTGTATATTTTATAAGAGTTAAATTTATTAAGTTAGTGAGAATTGATATTTACTTTCGAATATTTTTGACTAATTTAATAGTACAACTTCGTAGGTTTTTTTTAAAAGTTAAACAGAAAAAAAACAATTAGTAGGTTTTTTTTTGTCAACGATTAGTAGGGTTTTTAATAATTTTTAAACTTAACTTCAATAACAAACTGTTATTATAATATTTTTTATACAAATTAGTTTAACGTAATATATATATATATATATAACAGATAGTCACTAAAGTGTTTATCTAATTTTATTTTGTATATATTTTGATTTGTAAAAATTTTAAAAATAATTTAATGTAATAGTATCACGATTGATACTATTTTAATTTTTTTATGTTTGCCTATCTATATAAGGTCAAATTATATATATTGGTAAAGAAGGTCGAAAACATGTATATTGCATATTATTAACTTGTTTTGACTTCTTCTTTTCGTAAGAATTGAATAAATAAGTCACATATTTCTGGTCATCTACACGGATATCGGCTACTGCATTTCAGTCTATTTGAATACTTGAGAAAGGGTCTATCCGTGAGTTGCATTTCTCACTCGGAGGTTAGGTCTGTGTATTTAATAGATTCGGGTTTAACTCTTTTTTTTCAAAAAAAAAGAATTGAATAAATAAACTTAAATATTGAGATATGTAAAAAGGTAAGTTTGATGCAAAAATCTAGGGTGATCCAATTATTAACTTGTTTCCATATATTTCTTACGTATAAATTGAATAAGAATAATACACTTAAAAATTGAGATGTGCAAAATGGTATGTTTGATGCACAAACGTCGGGGATATAATGATGAAACATCATTCTGTTATAAACGTAATCTTAATTTGACATAGATACTAACCGAATTAGGTGGGTTGATTAATTAAGGTAATATAAACTATAACATAAATAAAATTATGAAAGGGTTCAAACAACTTGCATAAGTCGACTTTTCAAGACTGCTTCCCTTTTAATAGTATACTAGATTTTGACCCGCGCTTTCAAAGCGCGGGTTTATGTTTGGTAATTTTTTTATATAATCACATTTATATAATCCGTCTTGTATATGCATTTATATAACCCGTCTTATATATGTGTTTTATACTCGGGTTTATGTTCGGTTAAAACTATATTGTACATGTATTTTTAGGTTTTTGATTTTGAATTAGATATTTTAAATATAAATCAATATAACAGTTTTATAGTTTTGATCAGTGTTTTGAAACCCGACTCGCACCTGCGGTTGAACGAATTACCGGTTGGTAACCCGGTATTTTTAATATTGTGATTTTTTTCCAATGATAAGACAAATTCGGTGATAATAAGTTGGAAATTTGTTTAAAATATATTTATATTTTTCAAAATCGTTTTAAATGATAATGATTGTTCTCAAAATTAATAATTTTAGAATTAGAAAACCGGTGGTTAATGACAGTATTAAACATGGAAATAATCGATACAATATCAAACAGAGAAATAATCCAGACCAAAATTAAATTAGGAAACCGGTGATTAATGACAAACCAAAAAATAATTAAGAAGAAACTGGCGTAAAACGTCCAGAATATCCTTAATGAATACAAAGGAAGGCTCCTTAGTAGGGGTAAAAAGAGTAAAAATCCTAATGTGCTTGTACTTTAATAATATAGATAATCGATGCAGTATCAAACAGAGAAATAATCACAGACCGAAATTAAATTAGGAAACCGGTGATTAATGACAAACCAAAAAATAATTAAGAAGAAACTGGCGTAAAACGTTCAGAATACCCTTAATAAATACAAAGAAAATGCTCCTTAGTAGGGGTAAAAAGAGTAAAAATTCAAATATGCTTGTACTTTAATAGTATAGATATATCATTTTAGAAGATGTGGCAAACTCACATCAATCGCCATTATTACTTATTATATTTTCAATGAATTGATTTTTTTTCTCTTAAACTGAGTAACTTAATAATAAATTAAATTTATTATATTTTCAGTACAATTATATTTATGCTTTAAAATTTTGTTTATCATATTTTAAGCTGAAAGTATTAATGAAATAATTTTAATTTTTATACTATACACTAAGAGAGTGTCATTCAATCATTTATTTAAAGTTAACTATTCATGTTTTGTAATCTATAAAATCTTAAGATAGTTTAAACTGATGAATTCTAAAATCTATACAGTATATTTTGGATTTTAAATTCAATAATTTGTTCATGAGAGTCTATAAAATATGATTTGAAATCAATTAAAATATATAGAATTTTAAAATTCTTAAAACTTGCACACACTAGATTTAAATCATTTATTAAATAATAGTAAATTTTAAAACTTGATTTAATGCATTTTTGGTTTGGCTGGCAGGAAAATTATGTTTTCTGTTATGTACCAGATTGTGATCGACATAACCGGACCGACCAGGACCGTACCAACCGCAGAAGATAATGTTTATCGACTGTTGTACTTATCCACTTAGGATAAATACGACCTGATGTATATATATATATGTAAGACCCCTGGTCGAGATTAATAGAAAACATGTTTCCCCACTTAGTTTCATAACACGTTATCAGCACGAGATTCTGAAATTTCGAACTACCTCAAAAACCCTAATTGACGGCACCACTTCAAACAGTTCGTTCTCTCAAATCGTACAGACCCAGACGACTATTAATATATCAAATTAAAGCTCTTGACGAGACGAATCCAACACCGTCGGTCTCGCCTCTATCTGACTCCGGACGCGCCCTCACGCTCTATTCTAAAAATCGCCGTCAAGTGACCTAAAACCCTGAAATTCTAAAACTCATTCGACGACTTCAAACCGTTCGTTCTCTCAAACCGTAAGGATCCAGACGACGTGTAATATATCAAATTGAAGATCTTGACGTGAATAATACATCGCCGCAAACCTCGTATCAATCCGATCTCAAACGGGCCCTCAAGCTCCGTTCCAACCCGCACCGTCAACTACCCTAAAACCCTAATAAAAAGCCTAAACCGCAACCTCTCTCTATACTTTGTTATTTTCTGCGATTTGCTTCATCTATCTATACTAACTTGTTTTGATTAGTTTTTGATTAAGGTTTCTAAAGATACAAAAGGTTTTTGCTCAACCTAAGACACGCGACCAGCTCCTTATCCGTTCCGGTCATGCAGTTCGCGACCCGACTCGTTCCTGCTCTCGGTGGTCCAGTTCTACAAACATCAAAAATTTAGGTAATTAAAATTCTGAAACCTAAAAAAAAATACATACTGAATTTGGTTGATTGATAAAGAAATGACCATTAAAATTTGCCAAACCCCAAACCCTAAGATAATAGATCCCGAAACCCTTTGAGTAAGTTGGAGCTTTTAAGTTCAACAGAGATTGTTTCTAACAATTAAACTCGAAACCCTAATGGTTTTGAATCTCACAGCCTGATATATTGATATATAAAGTAATTAAAACCCTAAATATGACCTATTATGTATTATTGTCTATAAATTAATTAAAATTCATGATAATTTCATAAAAATCCCCAAAGTTAGTTTTCCATCATCAGAATCCGACCCATTGGTCTGGAACTATGTGGAAAACGATTTTTCGCTTTCTGGTTAGAAATTGACCTCCACAAATAAATTCCGAAAATTAATTAAAATTCACCAAAATTCATGATAAATCCTAACTAAGAAATCCTATAAGTAGTTTCATCAAATTAGTTTTTAATCACATAGTCATAGTGTAAATTTTTCATACCGAAAAAACTGCATAAAAGTGTGTGATTGTTTGAAGTGTTTGAATCACCTACAAACGATTGTTAGGATCTCATTCTGATTTTGGTTGAATCACTGGAGATTGCTAGAAAAATTCCGGATTTTTCCAGATTACTAAATTGCAAATTTTACTTTTTCTAAAACTTTCCGGTTTTGTGAAAATTGACTTTTATGGTTTCTGAAAATTTCCATATTAGTTTTAGAATAATGGAAGATTGCTAAAACTTGTTTAAAACCATAATTGAATGTTTCTAGATTGCTAGAATGCAAAATTAATTTTTCTAAAAACGTTCGTCTTTGAGAAATTGTTTTTTATAAGTTGCTGGAAACTTTCCATTTTTCTTTTGAAAGATTAGAAAAATGCTATAATTGTTAAGATTGATCTGATTTTCTAAGTCATATAATTATTATTCAGATCAATGGTTTCGAAAATAATTATTAAAAAGTGAAACCCTATATTTTTGAAACCCTAAATCCTATTTTCTTTCTCTAGAATCCGATAACATTTTAAATCATCTAGAATCAATAGTTTGATCTGATTTTAATTTTTTTTAGCTCATATTGTTCATGTAGACAATGATTGCTAAAGTTGCATCATAAAACAATTTTTTAATTGATTGATCATATGAGAAAATCGAATTGCTATATTTAATGGAAAATCGGATTACATTGCATAAATTCAAAGGTTGAAAGAAACCAAAGTTCCATTGTTATATTGACTAAAAAAATAAATAGGATTGAATTATATAATTTATAGGTTGAAGAAGCCAAATCACATTGCATAATTACAAGGTTGAAAGAAACCCAAAAATGCATTGTTTGAATCTAATTATAAGTCAAATAATAAGACTCTAAAATCTATATTTTCAGATGTCGAATTTGGATTATTCAGCCCTTAATCTCTCTGGAGATAATTATTTAAAATAGGCCATGAACACTGCAATTGTCCTGAAGATACTAGGACTTGACAGATGTATCATCAAAGGCGAGTCTGCAACTGAAAATAAAAAATATGGGGCAGTAACAATTATTCGCCAACATCTCACTGAGGATCTCAGAGATTAATATCTAAATATTGAGAACCCTCTAGACCTTTGGACAGAGTTAAAATCCAGATACATAATAGTGTTATTACCAAAGGCTATGCATGAGTGGATAAATCTCAGATTTCGGGACTTTAAGTCCATAGATGAATATAACTCAGCTCTAATCAAAATCGTTTCTAAATTGAAACTATGTGGTGAAGAGGTAACAGATGAAGATTTACTGGAAAAGACATTCCTCACAGATGATCCAAGGGATCTATTGTTACAATATACGTACAGAAAAAAGGTTTCACCACTGATACGAATTTGATCTCGTATCTATTACAAGCTGAGAAGAATAATGAGATACTAAAGCAAAACCAGTGAGATGAGACTTCCTGAACCCAATAAGGCTGGAGAGAATAAGGATGAATCCAAAGAAGCCACGTCCAGATTAATAAAAGGAGTGGCCGGCATATACATTGCCTAAGAATCGAGATTTCGACATTCTGATTTTATGTTTTGATTTGTTTGTCATTTACGATTTTTTCTATATAATAAGAGTTGTTTTAGTTTTATATTATCATGTTTGACTTGCTTGATAATTTCTTTATTGATAAATGACAAATGAAAAATTAAAAATGAGTATAGTAATTAAAATTATCCGACCAAAGGCATTGCCTAAAGGGGGCATGAATTATTCACCCAAATAAAAGACCCATTTGAGTTATAAAATTTTGAAAATGAATGGTTTCCACATTGAACCAATGGGTAAAAGAAATAAAAAGTTCCTTCAAAATTATAAATAAAAATCGCCCAAGGCATAGAAATGGTCGAGACTGTACTCCCGACTGATCTAAACTATGCTAAAAGATCAGTATGATAAAGGCACAAGGCCTAGGTAACCAGATAGGTTGACCACGAAATTTTACACACTTTATGGCATGACTGGACTAGCCATCCATGTCTTTAAAATTGATGCAAAAGGCACAAAAGAGTTATCCCAAAGAATCTCACGTTGTGTAACATGTACACAAGGGAAACTCATAAGGCTATAATGTTCCAAGCATCTAAAAGATTTATAGCATGTTCATGAGGGGGAGAAATGACACTCTCGTGGTCCATGAACAACACTAAAAATCCGAGTGACATGGTCTATGACCATGATAGAACTTGGCCGAATTCTTTGTGATACAAAGATCACTAGCTAATGCTTGGGAACACATGGATTTACATGTAATAAAAATATGCATCAGGCCATATAAAGTGAGCATAGATATTCCTATCTAAGAATGATAAATGGTCATGATCCAGACATAGACCATCCTAAGAGATTATGTTTAGACCACCACAATAATATGTGCCGTCTAGGATGGAACCTCATAAGAAGATGAGATAAGATTGGGAATATATGTTGGATATGAGAATGCTTTCTCCCACGATTTTATAAGAAACCTTGAGCCAAATATGGGTGATCAGATTAAGGCCAGGTTTACGGATTGCATGATTAAATCCGATTATCCAACATCAGGGGGAGAAAGAAATAAGCTGGTACAAGTATAAAGAAATGGAATGGTATTAACCATCCTTGTCTTGGCAAGATCCTCGGACCAGAGAATATGATTTAAGACGTCCAAAGAAAGATCATACAAAGCTAGCTAAAAGAATGCCAAACAGATTAGACCCGAAAAGAAAAGAAAAAGAATGACTAAGTCATACCAGCTTAAGCACCACGAAATTAATGTCCTAGAAGAGACATAATCAAGTTGCTATATAGTCTAAAGATAGACCAATATGTTCCATAAGATAAGGAACCTCGGAAATGAAAAGAAAGGTGCATAGAAATGACATATCCGAGGTCATAAGGGAAATCAGACCAGACATTGAGATAAGGCTGCACAGCTAAACATCTAAAGTACCAGACCATGTAGTTTGGGACGCCAAACTGCAAGGTAATGAAGGTTCTTAGTAAGAATGAAATCTCTAATCGATTAGTTCATGTCTGGAACACAATGGAACCATACATATAAAAGAGTGTCGACACATACACACATAAAAGATAAAGATGCATAAGAAAATAACACTTAAGTTTAAAATATATAAGCGAGGATCAGAACCCACATGAATACAAGAATGCATTCATATATTAAAAGGTTGAAACCGTGGGGGGTTTAAAGAAAGATTCAAAGAATCTATAAAAGAGATGGGTGTATTGGCCATATATAGAAACACTATCTGATAAGATAAAACCAGTGAAAAATAGGTCCTGTGTGGGAAAGAAAAAGAAATCGTGAGACATGGACTAAGGTGTTCATATTCCTATTTACAGCATTCAAAGAATGGCTTGATTACACAAGGATACTCACAAAGACCAATGAACAGATTATAAGGAGATGTACTCCTATGTGGTGGATGCTACTACAAATTCGAAAATGATAAAGGTCTGGATATAAGAAAAGAGAAATGTAGTAAGCAGCATGATTGATCACTGGATAAAGAAATAATAAAAGTATCAAAAAGATGAGAAAAGAAATTCTCATAGAATAGTTTTGTTCCTAAGCTATTCATGGACTGAAACAAGGCAGCTGCAAATGATAGACTAAGAAAATAGTTAGTACAATCAGTCCATAGATCCTTATAGAGGATATTATAATTCCTTGTGTTTATGTTTATACCAAACCAACCTAAAGAGAAGTTCAATGGTTCAATGATTTCAATGATACAAGTTATCGATTGATTTTGGACAGAATATGATGGGACTAGAAACCTTAGCCATATATGAGTATATTGGCGTGTGATGACAAGGTCTATGACTTAACATGTATGTTTTCGAAAACATAGCATTGTCTACGACAAAATGAAAGAAGTCATGAGACATCATCCAGAGAAAGTGACCAGAAGAATGTCTGAGTCAATAATAAAATGAAAGTGTCCACGGTATGGCAAAGCCATGAGACTAGAAGAACCATGCGACATGAGAGGACCTTCAAGAAAGATTTAATCGCAGGATAGAGGTACATCCAAGTACTGGTCGAGTACTATCCGAGTACTGATTGAGCATCATCCATCCGACCAGAACATGAAGACATTGTCGAGTGGTCAGTATCAAAGGAGCACGTCTTGACCATGTCCAAATGAAGTTCCAGAAGGCCGTCGAAATTACAAAATATTACAAGAAGCTCATCGACCAGATAGGAATGCATCGTCGAAAAATCTACAGTGATGCATTCATTAGGGGGAGTTCATGTGTTGTACTCTTTTTCCTGTCCATGGTTTCCCATTTTGCCACATTGGTTTTGAGGTTTTACAGGAGAGGTTTTAATGAGACAACATTAAGCATGCAACGAACCAGTACCGGATATGTCGATCAAGGGGGAGTGTTATGTACCAGATTGTGATCGACATACCCGGACCGACCAGGACCGTACCAACCGCCGAAGATAATGCTTATCGACTGTTGTACTTATCCACTTAGAATAAACACGACCTGATGTATATATATATGTAAGACCCCTGGTCGAGATTAATAGAAAACACATTTCCCCACTCAGTTTCATAACATTTTCGATTTTGGTGAATTTTTTTGGTTTTTCCATAAAAATATTATTTAATAATTATAATAGCTAAGTTTTATATTTATATCAAAAATATTTAGGTATTTTGAATTTTGAGATGCAAATGTAGCATAGAAACTTTACTGCTTTTTAATATTTCAAATGAACAATATCTGAATAATAGCATTCAGATCCAGCTACAAAAACAAACAAAACCAAAATAACTATAAAAGAATATAATTCATTAACTAACCAAAACCCCCATTTCTGTCTTCTTTTCTCTTCCTATCTCTCCCTACTTTTCAGTACAATTATTTATTTTTATTTTCTGATATTTCACAAATAAATCCTTTCAAGATCTATAAAACTTTCAAATTAAAAAAAAAAGGGATTCGACTCGTAAAAACCTTAATAATTACCAGATCAAAATTCTAAAAAATGGTAGTTCGAGTGGGCAAGCCCACTACCATCCCCGGAGTGGAATGTCAAGGTCCCGGTGGCCCGTGTAATTGTTTGCAGCCGCAGGGATTCGAAGCCGGATTATTGAGCATCATAGCACTACGCTAGCCCTCAGCCGGACATCGTCCTTACCACTAGCCCACTTACACGGGTTACCAGATCAAAATTCTGACTAGAAGAATCTCTTCGTTTATTCTATTATGATGACTCGATACGTTTCGTCAAAACTCAAGCAACAACAACGACAACAACACACAAAATACAAAAGACACACCGTTGGATCCAAATCTCAAAATTCAATTCAACGAATAAGAAATGTACGGCAAAACCATATGCACCATCGTCCTCTTCGTCTTCCTCATTGCTTCCTACTCAATCTACATGGGCACTGTAGATCCAACCCCTTACTTCACCCAGCTCCAGTCCCTCCCCCGCGCCATCTCCCCCTCCTGTAACTCCTCCACCACCGCCTCACGACCTCTCCGCGTCTTCATGTACGATCTCCCGCGAAAATTCAACATCGCGATGATGGATCCTCACCTCTCGGAAGTCGACCCGATCACCGCCGAGAATCTCCCTCCCTGGTCCCAGACCTCCGGCGTCCAGCGCCAGCACAGCGTCGAGTACTGGCTCATGGCCTCCCTTCTCCACCGCGAGGGAGAGAAAGAGAAAGAGGCGGTTAGGGTTTTTGATCCGGAATCGGCGGACGCCTTCTTCGTCCCTTTCTTCTCTTCCTTAAGCTTCAACACTCACGGCAAGAACATGACGGATCCGGATACGGAGTTTGACCGGCTACTACAGGTAAACGATCCGAAATCCTGAAATCTGACCGGCGATTACCGGTCAAACCGTTGACGATTTTACAAATTGTTGTTTTTCAGGTTGAGTTAATGGAGTATCTTGAGAACTCCAAGTACTGGCAACGTTCGGGCGGTAGAGACCATGTGATTCCCATGACGCATCCTAACGCTTTTAGATTCTTGAGGCAGCTAGTGAACGCGTCGATCCTCATTGTCGCTGACTTTGGGCGTTACCCTAAGGAGATGGCGCGTTTAGGTAAAGATGTGGTGTCTCCGTATGTACATGTGGTTGAGTCCTTTGATGGGGATGATGGGGATGATAGTACTCCGGATCCGTACGAGTCTCGCAGCACGCTTCTTTACTTCCGTGGGAATACTGTTAGGAAAGCTGATGGTAAAATCCGTCGTCAGTTGGAGAAGTTGCTTGCTGGTAACTCTGATGTTCGCTATGAGAAGAGTGTAGCAACTACACAAAACATCAAAGTGGTAAGTCCTTGTGTCTTATATCAGAGTTTTACTCTTTGCAAGGTTTCATATGGTTTAGATCCTAGGACACTGCTTCATGTGTTAGGTGTTGAGATCTTTGGTTCTTGCTCTTTGTAAGCTGGTTTAGAGGAATAAGAGGAAGATTATTTGATTGGAACCAATCACTGTGATTAGCACAACTGGAAAGGACCATGATCGTTGTGTTAGAGGGCCCCCGATTCGAGTGACCGATGGGACGAAACCAATGTTTAAAAATCACTGGGCGGTGATTAAGCGTTTTATAGAGGATTATTGTTTATGCGGGTGCTTAGACCGATTTTTCAGACGCCTAGACCGATTTTTTAAAAAATTGTTTCGCTCATACTCGATTTGCCTACTAGGCGGGGGCCTTAGGTGCCGCCTAGAGCAATTTTTAGAACACTGGACGAAACTAATATTACAAGGTTTCGGGCCTGGGATATAGCTTTGGCCCGAACTTCCTTGTATTAAAAAATAAATAAAAAATCACTGTGATAGTATTTCTTCTCTTATTGTGTATGTTTGTTTGCTTGCCACTCCAGTCTACGGAAGGAATGAGATCATCAAAGTTCTGTCTGCATCCAGCTGGAGACACTCCATCATCATGCCGCTTATTTGATGCCATTGTAAGTCACTGTGTTCCGGTCATCATAAGCGACAAGATCGAGCTGCCGTTCGAAGATGAGATAGACTACTCAGAGTTCTCAGTCTTCTATTCTGTAAAAGAGGCGCTTGAACCAGGATTCATCCTCGACAACCTCCGGCAGTTTCCCAAGGAGAAATGGCTGCAAATGTGGGAAAACCTGAAGAACGTGTCTCATCACTTCGAGTTTCAGTACCCGCCCAAGAGAGAAGACGCAGTGAACATGTTGTGGAGACAGGTGAAACACAAGATACCAAATGTCAAGCTCGCTGTACATAGAAACAGGAGGTTGAAAGTCCCTGATTGGTGGCTCTGAAGAATGACAGGATTAAAAAGCCTTTTATCATTCTTTCTTCCCTTCAATACTGTACATTAGTTGATTCTTTTGTTACCTTTTGAGTTTCATGATCCATTTTATAGGGGGGCATATATATACTTTAAAAACATCATTTTTATAACCACATAATAATATTTTTTAAGGTGAGAGTTCATCTTGTTGTGAACTCGTGGTGAAAACAGAGGATCAAGCTGCTTCTCCTTTCTTATTCCTGTTTGTCTTGTTCTAAACCCACTATTGTAATAATTGCGACCATTTGGTGTGTAGTCGCTTTGTGGGGACCTGGGAGTCATGGGCTTAAATCACCACACCGAGATGGTTAAATAGCAATAAAACCAGAAAACGTGTTTATGTGGCATAACTATGAAATTATATTATCTTTAGATCTTGATGAAGGGGGCATATGCGTCATTCCGCTATCTGTATAAATAAGTCACAGTCGCCGAAGCTGACGAGGAGCTAAGAGAGTAGTAGTTAGTAGTAAGTAGTAACAGGCACGTTCTCTCCTCAGCAAAATAAAAAGCGGAATCTGGAGAAGAATATCTCCAAAAAACGAGATGCGAGTTGTCAGAATTTCATGCGTCGGAGCTCGTCATCTTTCACCTCCCTCCTCCTCCGCTGCTCATTCTGACGTCTCTGCCGGTACGTTTTCTCCTCTCGCCGGTACATTTCCCTTTCTATAGTTGGTAACGCCGATCATCTCAATGGAATATCCGTATTTGATCTTTGTTCATTTCTATTTATTCTCCTTTACTAGATCCATGCGATGTGATGCCAAAGATTTATATTTCTTTTTGGTTCTTTAGAAACGGAAACCAAATTGAAATTTCTCACTTCACCATATAATCATTCTTTCTTAATTAAAATCTCCATTTTATATGAAAGTTAGTTTAGTTTAGTTGTAAATGTTAGAATGTTGCACATTGCGCCAAGTGTGGGTATAATTTTAACCGTCGTTTTCAGTGATGTTTCATTCACTCAAAGCTGGTAAACTGTAGCAGAGTATGTGCTTACCTACAGTATATTTGACCGGTAGACTCAGTAACGTGGGTCAATAGTGATAAACCAGAAAAAAACATCTACAAGAAAATTAGTATTTTAAAAATTTTATATGGTTTCATTTCAACACTATAATGATATCATATATACAGAGCATGTTTTAAAAAGTATAGAATATGTGATGTTTTAGGACTCTTCTTGGCACAATTATTAGGTGTCCGGGTTAGAAGGAGCATCGGCTTCATTTCGTGTCTGAAAATCATAATCCAAGCTTGGGTCCCATTGTGGGTCCCTAGTGAATAATTCGGATCGGTTGTTCATAGGATTTTACCGGTTTAGTTTAATCGTGCGGGTTTGAGAGATCCGTGAATGATTCAATCGGTCTGCCACGTGAGTCAAACTTTAAGTAGATCTGCGGTCTCAGACTCTTAGGTAAAATAATTTGACACTCTTGGATTAATTCTAAGATGTAAAAACGATATCTATCTTATTAAAACAGAAACATTCCCTTGGACCTAACTATTGTTTTGTAAGATTTTAAATTAAATATACTTCTTTCTTATAAAGTTATATCCACATTAATCCATTATTAGACCTTCTATATTTCTATTGGTTTTGGAAATAACTGGTCCAATATTATGACTTTATAACTCCTCTCTTATCGTGTACTATAACTTCGTAACATTTATAAATACTATACATGTTATTCAATCTTTTTTTTTAGTAAGATCATATTAGTGTGGGTTGATAGATTGTAACATAAAGGTACTTATTTGTTATCATACGCTCATATTTACAAGTTGATCTATCATATACAAATTAGTTCGTATTTGTAGAGAAATTTGAAAGATTGCTTTATAGTTGTCATGATGAACTAATCTTTAGAATTTTAGATATCACATGCGTTTATAGACTGAAACTATAGTTATTTCATATTTTATCACCTTTATATCATATATAACTTCAAAATTTTATCAAACAAAGAAAAATATCAAAATTTTGTCACACCCATATGAGGTCTTTTACACGTTTCTAATATAGTCATATCTAAAGAATTAATTCAAATAAAATTTATTAACGTATAAAAAAACAAATGACATATTCTAAAACCAAGTTAATAAGAGATTATATTGCTAATCTATCTTATTACGAAAAACATGTACAAGTAATAGGTAACACTGATATCAATAATCAAAAAAATTATACCATGATGAAAAGGATCTATACTAAAAGATTAGTTCATGATCACTTCTAAATACAATCACATGATAATACAAATTCAGTTATAAGAAATTTTACAATATTTATAAATACTCGGAGATACTTCTTTCGTTGGTATCTTAAATAATTTATAAACTTAAGTTATTAAAAAAAAATCTAAACGACAAAATTACTTTTGTCTCACTTAACATTCAAGTCTAAACAGAAACAAAACTAAGGAAAATATTTCCGAAAATATTTAGGCAAAAAAACTAAGATATTATTTTCTTTTTTCGAAAAAAAAATTTTAAATTGATATGGTTAACTGTAACTATGGATATACACCAACTAAGAAGTAAAACTCGACTGCAACAATAAATATCGTCTTCAATGTTTTATGCAATTTATAGTTATTTGAATAATGTTCCTCTGAGTACCGAGTTATAGTAATAAAAATAATAGAAATATCAGTTTCTTTGATTCTAACCCCCGTTTACCACAGCCTATTGTATCAAAAAGGTTACACAAGATTATGACCAAAAAACAAATTTACACTGACTAATTCATTTCTTTATATGTCAATTACAGTTACTTTTGAATGAATATAACCCGCCCGATCGGGCGGGTCAGAATCTAGTAAAACTTTATTTCTCGTGCTATGATTTTGGTCCCCATATATCTAAATCAGCCTCTAGGGCATATGTTGACAAGTTTCTATAAAGTGAAGTAGAGGGCTAGTGGTAAGGTGAATCATAATGTTTTCCATATGGCGATGGCGCTTAGAATTATTATTGTCTATGGGTCTATTGTTAGGTAACTTGTCACATAATGAGATCTTGGAATGTCCAATCTTGATTAACCAATCTAAACCGAACCAGAACCATGACAAAATGTTGATCCAAAAATCAAAACGAATGTAAATAAACCTATTTGGACCCAAACCCAAACTTAAAAATCTTTAGTTTTGTTGGACATCTTTTACATTTACTCTGTTTCCAGAAAAAATAGATTTTCTAGATTTATTTTTTGTTCCACGAAGATAGATATTCCAAAAATTTATTATATACAGTAATTATTTATATTAATATATATTAGAATTTAAAAAACGTAAATTAAATTATTTATTATTATTTAATATTTATTAGAAAGTGTATAATATTTAAATAAAACTAGGTGTTTTCCTGCACCATGTGCAGAAATAAAAGTTTTAAAATATAAATTTATTTTAAAATATAAATTTTGTTAATTTTTGATTTTGTTAATTTTTGATTTTATTATTTGCTTACAATATACAATCTTAATTTAATCATATGTAAAATTTTAAGATTAAAAAAAAATATTTTTATTCAATGTATATTTAGTAATATACTAATATATATGTATATCTTTTGTAAAATATATTAAATCAAATTTTGTAAATGTAATAGAAAATTTTGTTAAGTGTATAATTATCAAAACATAAAACTAAATAATTTTCTAAAATTTGTGGATCTTAAAAATAAACTAATAGTATTGGATTAGAAAATTACATTTAAAAACTGTATAATTCTGAAGAATTGTTTTACTAATAATAATTATAAAATAAAATTAACTTTTGAAAAATCCAAAATAATATTATATTTCTATTTATAACATAATATTATTTATTGCTATATTAATGATGATCTATGAGTTATTACCATATTTTAAAAACTTACTAAAAATACAAATCAACAATAAAAGTAAATGTCCATGTCACTGTTTAAAGAAAATTATTTGAAAAAAAAATATACTTATAAAATATAGCTATTGCTATATTAATGCTGATCTATGAGTTATTACCATATTTTAAAAACTTACTAAAAATACAAATCAACAATAAAAGTAAATGTCCATGTTACTATTTAATGAAAATTATTAATTTTTTAAAAATATACTTATAAAAATATAGCTAAATAATATTTCGAAATTTTAATTATTATTATATTTTTATTTAATTTATTATTTATTTTTATATTAATTATGATATATAAATTATTACCATATTTTAAAAACTTACTTTAAATATAAATCAATATTAAATATAAATATGTCATAATTATCTATAAGTTATTATCATATTTTTAAAAAATATCTTAAATATAAATCAACACTAAATGTAATATCCATGTCATAATTTATTTCAAGCCATGTCATCAATGTTAGTGTGCCATGTCATAATTTTTCTTTCAAAATTAATATGGTAATGACACATGTCAAAATCACTTCTCAAATATAGACTAGGGGATGTATTAATCGAACCCTTGGGGCCCTCGTCTTCATATGACTTGACCAAGTCTGTTTTGAAGCTTCAGTTCTAATGGAACGTACTACTTTAGTTCTATAGTAAGTATTTAGATGCTTTCATGTAATTCTCGAGCCCAATTTGGTTAGGAAACGTAATTTATCAACAACATAGCGGTTAAAAGATCCTTCCTTCGGCTACCTTGTGTTCTTGATGTGATCTTGTTTATTTTTGTGTAGGGCTGAATAATGCAGATCCAGAGGATGCGAGTTGTGGTGGCACTGGCACGCCGAGTTTGAAAATCAAGAAGAGGCTAACATGCGTGTGCTTCCACCGCAAGAGAGCTTACGAACGCATCTGCTCTAACTTGACACCATTGCAGGTATAACACAAATAGAAAACACACAGCTTCATGAACTGTCTTTTATCGAAACCATATCTTTTCAGGAAGAAAGACTAAAGAGGCTGACGAAGAGAATGAATAATTGCTTCGATGCGTCGCGGCCTGACCATCAGGATGCACTGAGAGCATTGTGGTCAGCAACGTATCCAGGTGAGAAGCTTGAGGCTTTAATCTCAGATCAGTGGAAAGATATGGGATGGCAAGGAAGAGATCCATCCACTGATTTCAGGTTAGGCTCTCTCAAGTAACATAGATCATGCCAAAAAATAGTGCTTACATTTGTTTTTTTATGACTGTTGTTATCAGAGGAGGTGGATTTATATCGCTGGAGAATCTTCTCTTCTTTGCCAAGACATTCCCGGTAAACTTACTTCTCAACACTTTCTACTTAGAGAACATTCATAACACTCTTAATGTAACTTCTCGGTTCCATTGGTGTGTAGACTTCGTTTCAGCGTCTTTTAAAGAAACAAGGAGGTGAAAGAGCGGCTTGGGAATATCCATTCGCTGTTGCTGGTGTCAACATTACCTTCATGATCATGCAAATGCTCGACCTAGAAGCCTGTGAGAATCATCCACTCTCTCTCTCTTAATGTATTGCCTTAGATTGTGAAGCAAAACTTATTGTTTACTCAACCTACATGTGCAGCAAAGCCTAGGACTTTTGTACGGTCGGTATTCTTACAAATGCTATCAGGTAAGACATGGAAACATATATATCAGACAAGTTTTCTTACCTTGCTCTTTGGATACTTGATTATTGACTAAGTTCTTGGAAAATGTTAGAAAACGAATGGGCCTTTGATTTGCTTTACTGCGTTGCCTTTGCGGTAATGGATAAACAGTGGCTAGACAGGAACGCCACCTATATGGAATTCAACGTGAGTTGTGGTTCCATTATGATACATACAATATTATGCCTGTGATGGTGATGATAAGATTGATGGATGGATGGTGTAGGATGTGTTGAGATGTACGAGGGCGCAGCTGGAGAGAGAGCTGATGATGGATGATGTTTTCAGGATCGAAGATATGCCTTCCTTCTCTCTTCTCTCTTAGTCTTATACCTATCAAGTTCTTGATCTGTCACTTAATAGGAGTAGACTATTTCAAGGAAGGAAACACAAAGAGGTCTGTTTTCTTAGGAATATCCGACCTGAGAGATGAGTGAACAAGTTTGATATAAATTGTTGTAGTCTGATATACTTATCATGTACAAGCATTGGAAATTAATTAAATATTGTAAAAGCCACATATGAATCCTCACCTCAATTTACTAGACCACTATATATGAATTATTGAGTCGGTAACATTAATGTTATTTAAGATAATTATCAATGCAGTACTGGAACTGCATAATCCATAATTTTACAATACTGGAACAGCATATTCCCCATATCCTTACTCAATTTATTACTTACTTTTGAGCTGTTAAACTTCAATTTCCTAGACTATTTTCATGCTTTGAAGTATTATACTCCCTCCGTTTCTTAATATAAGTCGTTTTAGAGAAGTTTTTTTGTTCCAAATTATAAGACGTTTTCGGTTATCTATGTAAAATTTATTAACAGTTAATGCAGTATAACCAATAATAAAATATCTTCTATTTTTGTATTGGTTAAATTGTGGTTAGATAAACAGTTAATGATATTCTTGTTTCGAAAATCTAAGAAATTAATGATTTTCTAAATCTCTGTGCATAGTTCTAAAACGACTTATAATAAAAAACAGAGGGAGTATCTTTGAGGCATTTTTGGTGAGAAGTACAGCATCAAAGGTCACTTGCTTTATTGCTTAGGGGTTATGTCATTATGTAGCTACCGGCCATATATACTTTTCTGTAATCTACCGGCCATAAGAGCATCTCCAATGTAAAACTCCATTTTTTCCTTCAAAATGGAGTAAAAGTGAATATGGAGTAAAATTGCTCCAACCCTATTCTATTTTTCTCTTCATAATGAAGTCATGAACAAACAAAAAATAGATTACTCCATTTATGGAGTAAACTTTAAAATGGAGTGAGATATGGAATTGAGGTGGAGCATATGTTACTCCATATTCACTTTTATTCCATTTTGAAGTAAAAAATGGAGTTGGGTTGGAGATGCCCTAAATGGTTGGAAGCCTAAAGCATGAAAGAAAACAATTATACAAGTATCCATGAACCACTACACTACAAAATTTGATGTTCTTCACTACGCAATCCATACTAACGTGACATGCTTATTATCCAAGTATTAATATATATCTTATGGCTTTTGGGAAGATAATATATTTGTAACTTGTAAGCTATCGTGGACTTTTCTAATGCACCGACTACTTTCAAATATAGTAATGAAGTAGAGCTATTTTCCTTCTTCAAGAATTTAATTCGCTAACTACTGCTAATCCAAACATAGATTAAACCTCAAGGAATTTTACAAAATCACCATGCAGTCGGAAGTATACACGTGTCCTTGTCGGTATTCTCCTTAAATATTTATTACGTCACGGGGAGCCCACAGCTAAGCATCCTAGAAGTATCCACGCACGATACGAAACTCAAGAAAAGGATTCTCTTTTCAGGCCCCACCCCCACCAGATTTATTCTCAACCGTCAGATCACGTGGACTAAGTCCATCGCTTTCGTCTTGCAACCAATCTTCAACCTGATGTGACGGATACTTTACTACTTTTTAACACAATATAGAGACCACTAGTAGTTGTGACAGGCAGCAAGAGACTTTTGAAAGATCTCAACACACAGCAAAAGAAAACTAGGTAAAGAGAGAGCTCTTGAGTTGTTTCTTTGGTGTGTAGATGGAAACAGAGAAGAAGAGCAAGGAGCTAGGGCTTAACCACCTAGGGTTCGTGAGAGTTGCAGCGATCCAAGTTCTTGTTAGCCTCTCAAATCTCTACGACTACGCCAAACAAAACTCCGGTCCTCTTAAACCGGCGGTGGGAAAGGTGGAAGGTGCCGTCACCACCTTCGTCATCCCTGTCTACAACAAATTCAAAGATGTTCCAGATACTCTCCTCCTCTTTCTTGATCACAAGGTAACCCCAGTTTCTTGATTGGTAGATCTGATGACCTAGTTTTGTGGCTGAGTCTTTACTTTTGTTTGCTTTTTCTAGGTAGGTGAAGTTTCGAACAAGTTTGATAAGCATGCTCCTCCAATGGCTAAGAAAGTAGTAAGTCAAGCAAGTGTATTGATCCAGGCGACTGCAGAGAAGGCTCAAAGCTTTGTGAAAGAGGCTCGTACCGGTGGTCCTAAAGCTGCCTTTAACTATGCTGCAACTGAGTACAAGTACTTCGTTGTGACCAGCTCGGTTAAAGTCTGGGCTAAACTCAACCAGTACAAACCGATTCATGCAGTGGGAAACAAAGCTTTGCCTTTGGCTGCAAATGTGTGTGGTAGGTTCAACGACTTGGTGACTGACATGACAAAGAGGGGTTACCCTTTGGTTGGTTATCTTCCTCTGATTCCTGTTGATGACATTGTCAAGGCTTATGAAAAGGAACAAGATGCTGCGCAAAAGAAAGGAGATACTACCACCCCTACTGATGGAAACAAATCGTCGTCTGATTCGGACACTGATTGAAACATTTGTGATTTTTGTGTCTTTTTGGTGTTTGGGTTGGGAATATTGTGTAGATGATCACAAAACTTGGTTTGTAGTTTTAGCAAAGTGTTTCAGTTCTTGTTGGTGTAAAATTGTGATTCGTGTGTTCTCTGTGTTATCAAGAATGTAATATTTAGCAACCAACTTTTTAAAACATTAAAAAAATTATCACATTTCAGAAAAGTATATTCACATCAAAGATGCATATAGAGAATCAAAACAGCTTTACTAAGAAACAATGAGCACTCTCTCAAAACAAGTCTTCAAGAGTTATTATTTGAGTTTGTACCAAGCTTCCAGGCACCTGAAGAACAAAAAGAAACAAAGGGAGACATGCGCATCCTTCCAAACAGCATCACAACACATCTTCGTTCTGAAACAGACAAAACAAACGGATCAAAATGGAGGAGATCCTTTTGCAAACAACAGCTAGTCATGCTTGAAAAAAAAAAGTAAACGAAGCTGAAACTTAGATATATATGAAGAAAAACTGCAGATTCCAAGCACATATGCTAAGGAGAGATGTACAAAACTCCTCACATGAACAATTCACAACACTCCACACCCACTAAGCGGATAAACTACCGAACATATAATATACACTATGGCTAAGCCCAGCCACCAAATATATCTATATAGCTTAGACCATCAAGTAAACAAATCATTCACATCAATTCATCTAATCACAAGGCACAAATGCAGCTATAAGTTACACACTAGAGATAGTAATCATAAGATAACTCACCACAGTTCGATCAGTTTGAAGAAGAAGAAGGAGGATGGTCCTGGAGGAGATCATCATAAGGGTCCCTACGACCAGCAACCTGACTGATCTGAGGATCCCAACGAAGCTGAGCGTTGTGACGCTCAAACGTCCAGAAACCATAAGGACGAATAGGCAAAGCCCACATCTCCTTAATCTTCTTGCACCTCTCGTGCATCTCATATATGTGCTCCCTCGCTTTCCTGTCTCTCACCTCCGGATCCTCCATCAACCTCAGCACCAGATTCTCCGCAAACTCCATTATGAAACCCATCTCTTTCCCCAAACCACTGCAATTGTCAAAAAAAAAATATCAAGAACTGATTTTGAAATTAGGGTTTTCAATCGAATTCGATTCCCAATCTTAGATCTAGGTTACGGTGCATCAAAATGTTTACTTGATTACTCCTAAGGCGATGAAATTGAGATCGGCACAAGCCCTTTGGGGTAAAAAGGAAACTTACGATTTAGATACGAAACCAGAGGAGGAAGAAGATCGCTGAAGCTCTGCCTTTGGGATGGTCAGAGAGATTTTTAATAGAACGAGGAGACAGGCTAGTGGTGGAAGAGAAGACAGAAAATGCGTGTTGTTTTGTACTTAGAAACCAGGAAACAAGACGTTTTCCTTTACTAGAAACGCCACGCGGTTTATATCACGTTTTTATGCAACGCGCCGTGCTACTACCGCGGCGCGGACAGTGGACTTGACGCCTTAACGGCTATATTTTATCGCCGATCTACTAAAAATAATTTTAGTCAAACAATGAATACAATACGTAAACGTGTGCAATCTCATCTCCCACAATAGCATTTGATTTTTTTTTGTTTCTTTTAACAATAGCATTCGATTGTATAAGTAGTACTTAAATTTTATAAACAATCGACTGAAGTAACTCAGATGAAAAGGAGTATAGAGTTTAGGGTTTTCCTTCTTAACCTGCATACCAACAATAAAAATAAATTTCACTCATATAACGTGAATACTTGTTAATAGTTTCAAAAAAGTTTCTATAACCTTTATTCGAGATGAATTTTTTACACCGTGGAACATTTTTCTACTTTGCAATTACATCTCAAGGCATATCTTATTTTTGACACATTTTCTTCATATGAATTGTCTCTTCCACCCTTTCATTAAGCAAAAAATCTTTTACCACAGAAAACTCCACAATATCTTTTTTGTTTCTCTTTTCTATTTCGATTCTGAAATTATTCTTCCAAATCCCACAATCATAGTTTTTCCCATCTCTGTAATTTCCTAAAATTCGCTAGTTGCAGTTCTCTAAAAACCAAGTCATCGATGTGGCCGTCTCCGGTTGCTCCGACTTTGACTGGTCAGCAACATAATGTCTGAGCAAGATCGACGAATAGCAGAAAAGGATTTGAGTGGAGAGGCAGAGCATGCGACCAATATCAATATGGATTTTCTATTCTCAATCGGAGAAGTTGGACAGCAGCACAACTCCAATCTCAGCTCGTCTTCTCACACTGCTGCTTCCCAATTCGAGTAATTTCTACAGAGAAGAAGATGAGGAAGAAAAAGAACATGCTGAGAGACAGAGCCAAAGTTGCAGTGGAGACATAACGAGAGATCGAAGAGGATATATGAAAGAGGAGATGATGAGAAGAGGAGATATGAAATTGTCTGATTTTCTAAAGCCTTTTAATCGATTCTCGTTTTTGCTTTGTTGGTTTCTTAGTGTTGTTGTGGATTTCAGAATCTAGATCTGTAGAGTTTCGATTTCAAAATCCAGATCTGCAAAAGATATAGACGGGTAGAGTGTGGATGGGGTTGCATGGATAGGTGGTGTGTAGATAGCTGGAGCATGGATGATTGAATAGATCTCTGGGGACTAGTGAGTGGCTTTTGATGATGTCTTGCTTGGTGAAGTGGTTGCAGGTGAGCCGTCCACAGCCAATGGATCGATTCATAGCTATGACGACGTCTATATTTCTCATGCCATCACAAGTTCAACTCCAAACTACAACATTCTCTAAACTCAGAGGTTCTATCCACAAAGAAGATTCTCTTTCCTACCTTTCCTACAGCGAACACAAGACATTGTGTTAAAATCAAGTTCATCCTATTTGGCGATTAATTAAGAAATAATTAAAAATCATAGTTTAAATTTTTTTATGTTAATATCGTTTATTATGTCATCATTTTTATTTATACCCGAGATGATTAACAAGAAGAAAAAACAATACTTTATATATATATATATAACTGAATCCATCAGAAGATAGGTTACTCGTCAATCTCAAGACATTGAAGAGGAAAACGAGTCACAAGATCCGTGGTTGTCGTCACCATCACTCCGTGATCTGTCGTCACCATCACTTCACAAGATTCACAGATCCATTGGAGCTCAGAGTTGATTTCTCAGAGATTTAGAACTAGTCGTGTTGGATTGGACATGGTAACAAGGAAGTCTCCAGTAGAACAATGTGCAACGAATCGAAAGATAAGACTTTAAACAAGTTCGAACATGAACTCAATGGTGGTGGCAGCGGCAGCAGTCTCGATATTTTTAAATCAAGAAAGTTGGTGAGTTGATGAAAAATCTTCCATTGAATGTTGTTTACAAAACATTATAGAAAAACAATAGTCCTACTCTAAGGTTGATCATATAAATGGGTCACATAAACTCGTGTCCACATATTTCTTGTACACGATTGTCTTATCCACATTTTTCATTTTCTAAAGAAAACTTATCTATCGTCCATAACTTATTTACTTACATATTATCTATCCACAACTTTTCAATCCACGAAATATCAATTAAAATTCATCCATATTTTATATGTACACATCATGTTATCCACATTTTATTTATTTTATACTGTCCATCATATTTTAGTTTTTTACAATAGTAAATCCTATTTTCAAAATATGAAAGTGGATATCAAAATAAACAAAAAAAATTAAATTATATTTCATTATACAAACAAAATCTATATTTATATTTATATATTGTTCTGAAATGAGGTAAGATTTTTTTTTGGAAAAAAGAAAAAGCTAAAAATATACTAAAACAAGACATCATACATGTATTCTTATAATGTATCAATTATCTTTTTTTCTACTTTACATCTTGATCACACAATACTAACTAATTTTCAAATCAATGGTCTAAATTTTTTTATTGTTGTTACAACTCATTACACGACTTAACTTAAAATCTAACTACACCATTGTTGGACAAGGGAAATAATGTCCAAAAATCAATGATTCTTAGTGTGCTTCAAAGCACAATGTGTCTATGAGTGTAAAGTAAATTCAGAATGTGTCTCTTTATATAATGCACTCCTGAATATTGAAACATATCTTGAATGAGTTGTTGAAATCCACATCTTCATATATGGGCAATCAATTGGTCTATATTGAGAGTATAGTAAAATTTTGGAAATCTATATGTTCTATCATCAAGCGGGAGGCTGACATCTGGAGATCATTCCAAACAAAGCAGAACTATATGTTTCCACCTTTTTGATAAGTCATTTGTTAACTAAAGAATGATAGAATTTAAATTTCACCATCCATACGATTGTGAATAGACCTAACATGATCCAAAAGACTTGTTTTCAAAAAATATATGCCTTTGATTATTCTAGCAAAGTTTTTAGATTTTCCGGGAGCCGCTATAAATTTTTGCCAATAATGCTATATTAAAATTATCCATAGATTCTTTTGTTGTGGCATAGTTTGTCAGAGACATCCAATGCATTTCTTGGTTGCTCCCAGAACTTCACTAAACTGTGATACCGTATCACACTTGTAAATTACGAGATCAAATCTCAACTCTAAGAACTTTTTTATTCCTTAACAATTTTTAAAATATTTTCTACTTACCGTTTCATATGCTTTATATGAAATGATTTTCAATTGATTTTTTTGTTTTGCGGTTCTACACTAGTTTCCACTAATTTTTCCGCTCCCACACCCCCCCCCCCTTTAAGCTATAGCCTCTCTCTAATCTAATAGTTACATAGTTTGACGAAATTTATCACTTTTAGGTTTTAGATTAAATAAATTAGAAAATGAAAAAAAAAAATTGTCTTCAATCTAAGATCTATGATTTTTTTTTGTCGCAGTTATATATATATATATATTATTTATTTATTTATTGCTTTTTCTTGTTAATCTTTTTGGGTATAAATAAAAATGATGACATAATATATGATTTTAATATAAAAAGAATTTAAACTATGATTGTGCCCTTGTGTTTCCTACGAGGAAAGAAAATTTTTAATTAAGAACATGAATCCAATAAATCAACGTAAAGAACATGAAAGCAACAAACTGTAATAGTTCAAAAGCAACACCAAATAAATTCCATTCAACAAACTTAAATCCTAAATAGAAATATGAAAACCAACAAGCTAAACTGAAACACTAATAAAATGATTCTCCATCAACTGTCATCTTCTTCACCGACAATGGATTCAAAGGATGGTAATATCTCATCATCAACATATTCTTCATCTTCCTCTACATAATAATCCAAAATGAGTTAACTATAATGAAGACCAAGAAGCATTGTAGTAGACATAATTAGCTGTTATAATAAAAATTGTTACCATTTTCGTAAGCTTCAAATTCCTTTAACCAATTTCGACTACATATATATCAGTGCTTGAACATGTTTTGGTAGCAGACGGCTTCTGTGTTTGTTCAAAACTCGAGCAGCAATGCTGAAAGACGATTTAGAAGCTACGGTTGTGATAGGTATGCTAAGAAGGTCACGCGCCACTAAAGCCAATGCACCAAAACGTTTCGAGTTATCTTTCCAATAGTCCAGGATGAATAAAAAAAGTTAATAATAAAAACAACTCAAACTGAAGGAATTATTGTCTAAGAAAGATCAACCTGCTATGAGTACGAGTTGAAGAAGACATAGTTTCCATCGGAGGCTTGACAATTTAAAGCATGTGAGGGAATAATAAAGCACAGGAAACTCCAACTCTCTAATCTCTGGCAGGAGATGAACATAATCTCCATCGAAGACTTGCGATCAGTGATCTTATCGTATCTCTTGCTCTCGATAATGCATGCAGTAGCTCAGACAGGAAATCCATGGAAGGCGATCAAAGTTGAAATTGGTTTGATGCATCTAATGAGAGAGGCCGAAGAATCGACACATTAATTTGCAGGAAACCCGTGAATCCGCTAACCCGTGACGGGCTGTGATCCAGCCACCCGCAAACCCGTTTGGGCTAGACCCGCTAAACCCACCATTTCATGGACACCAAACGACTTGTCCAAGTCCGCCCCGTGATGGGTTTACATGGGCCGAACCCGCGGGCCATGGGTTAGGCTGACATCCCTACATAGAATCATAGATCGCCGACCCCATGATGTTTTGTCACCCATTAATCTGAACTTTTCAGTTTGATCACTAATAATTATTAACTGCTGCCTGCTGCCTGGTTGTATAAGTCTCTACAATGTTCAGTTTTAAGATACAACTTTACTTTAAAAGCTGGATCTCAATTATCAAGACACGTTCATATGTCTATTAATTATTGTCGTGCGGGATAAGTATTACCAAAATCTAAGTTAGGTGTGCTCTCAGCTCAAAACTATCCCTCATTAGTACACTTCTCTTTTTTTTTTTTTTTTCAGTTTCACAAAATGTGTCATTTTAACATTTTATACAGATTAAAAATTGTAAATATATTAATATACATTTATTTAATGTAAGATTAATTAAATAAAAATAATTAAAATAATAATTTATTAGTCACTCTGAAATGCGGAAAATATTTTTAAGGTGGCTAATTGAATCTGATATTTTAAGTCATTTGATATTTAGTGAGTTTTAGATGATTTTAGGTAAATCAGAGAATTTAGGATGACTTTTGCAAAACAAATCTAGAATCTCATTTAAAATTATGAGATTTGGATTTATATTTTTTTTTATAATTAAGAAACTCCTCTCAAACACTTTAGAAACAATTATAACATTCTAAAATCTTGAACATAAATTTTATTCAGTAATACTGAATTTCAAAATATTTTATGAAATAACAAGTTCGGTAACACTAAATGTTAAACTGTTTAAAAAATCAATGTTTGAATAACAGTGAATTTATCATTTTAAAACAAGTCATAGTTGAAATACACCGCTTTTAATATGCAAAGTTGCATTAAAAATATAGAATAATTCTCCTTTTGAAACAAAAACATAAACCTACAATAACATTCTTTACGAAACAGAAAAAATATTATTTATTACGGCAAGAAGCCAACCATCTAGAGAAAATGCACAAGTGCATTAAGAAAAGTGTCGTAAATATATACATACCAGTATTTAAAATGCTGTAAAATAAAAATTTAATAGTGAAAAACAAAGATTTGTGTTTCCATTTTTTTTTTACATCAAAAGGCTATTCTATTACTCAAACTTGAGGTGGTCTGGATAACCAGACCGGAATAGAATAACCAAAGTAGCATAACGATCTACGGAAGGTACGAGCATTCCTAGCTAATGAATCGGCTATTACATTTTCTGTTCTTGGTACGTAGCAGATTTTTGTTTCCATTTAAAAGCAGGTAAAAGTGCTACACATGTTTATGTTTTTAAAGGGACTAACATGTCTAAACTTATAGCACATGGGTTTAAATACATATATCTATGATAAAGATAAAACTAAATAAATGTGATTTCAGCACAATAAAAATTTATTTGTAGATCATTTGAGAAGAATGAGTGAAATATAATATACTAAAAAAATTATAAAGCCTTATCTGAAATTTTCTATCTAAAACAATCTTTCTTATTAAAACACAGACATTCCTTTAAACTTAATTTTTGGTAAAATTTAAAATTAAATACATATCTCTATTATAAAGTAATTATGAAAACAATATTACACTACTATCTATATTTCCAAACTACATTTATTTAAATTAAAATAAAGTTTCATATTAAATTAAATACAATATATAATATGACATCAAATAAATTTTAAAATTAAAAATTTATCAAAATATATCATACAATTAATAAAATAAAGTTTATTAAAAATTCATAAACAATAAGTTTAAATAATTAAAATTTAGATTATGATCCGAGATTTTAAAGCGCAGATATATTATTAACAAAATATAATTTACAAAATTAATATGATTTAACATTTTTTAAAATTAGTTTTTTAAACATTTTTTATTTTAGTGTATTTGAAAACTGTATATTTATATTATTTGTATTTATATTAAATATGAAAATTATATAAAATATTACTTATTTTTAAAAAATTATTTTAAACCATTTTGTTATGAAATTATGTAATTATTTTGATTAATTCTGTGATATATATATTTATTTGATAAATATTTTATTATAAAACTTGTTGGATGTCAATTTATTAACATTAACATTTTGTTTGTATAAAACTTTTTGATGTGAACTTAAACCAAGCATTATCTTGCATATATAATTATTAACTATACAATCTTAAGAATAAAAACAATCTAAAAATAAGAATATAATATGAAATATTTACTAAGTCTAAATGAATGGAATTTTTTTTTATGAAAATATAAATAAAATTATTCATTAATTTAAGTAATTTCATAATAAATAAATAAAATTTGTAGTTAAAATGCCCGCAAAATAGTTATATTTTTAATTTGTTTCATAAAGTAATTGAGTATTTAGTTTATCGAATAACTGAAAAAGATAAATAAAATTATGAAAATGGTAAGATCTAATGTTTTATATTATTTGGACACAAGATTAATTATGTTGTTGTTTGGATACACATTTATTAGTATAGGGCTGTTTACCATAATTGTTCTTAATGAAGTTCTGATGTCTTCTTAATTTTTAAGAACATTTAATATAATATAATGTGTCAAAAGGTTAGGTTCAAATGAATACTTATGTTTAATAAGAAAGATTAAATAAATATTATACAACTAAAATCTCTCTTTACACTAACTAATATTTTAATTAATTTATAAAATTTGTTTAATCAACTTAAAATAAAATCTAAGCTGTCATGTGGGTCATGATCTAGTATGTTTAATTATAATAATCTTCATTCATTTAAAAAAATCTATTTATTTTATATATATAATATGTGTAGAATATTTTGAATTTTAAATAAATATTACAATTCAATTATGTATTTTGTAGAACGGACCTTGTGGTCAAGTGGCAGTGGACGGGCCTGGGACGCCAACACGTTTCAGGTTCGATCCTCCTGCTATGCGAAACTAAGTCACATTATTCTGTTCACCTAACGCGGATATGAGTTTATACTTTAAGACTCATTTCAATGCCTTGGAGAAGGAGTCCATCTGCGGGCTTGCGACTCCCCCGGGAGTTAGGTCTGGTTCCAATAGTGACCTGGATTTAATCTTTTTTTGTCAGAAAAAAAGTTTATGTATTTTGTAAGGGAAAACGACCTATTTCCCCACCGTAACTATGGCATAGTAATAAATGTACACAAAGTTTAAGCATCGTCCCAATTGCACACATACAAACTATAACAACGCCTTTCCACATACAAGAAAAGATCGAAACCCGTTTCCCCCTCAACTTTGAAAATCAGACTAATACCGACATATCGTGGTTAATAGTTGGTTAGTGTTTCTAAAACCCAGACTTAACCAATGACTAACCTATCTTAACCAAAAACAACCCGATTATCACCCGATTAGAGAATTAAAACCCAATTAGATCCCCATATATCAAACCATGACCCGATTAATCAAATTAGAAACCTTAAAACATCAACCCCTCTCTTTGGCGAAGAAGAAGGTCTCCGATTGTCTCTGATTGTCTCCAGTTAGGTAAATTCGACATCTCTCTCTCTTGTCTCTCTGTCTCTCTCTCTGTCTCTCTATGTCTCTCTCTCGTTGTCTCTCTCTCTGTCTCTCTCTCGGTCTCTCTCTCGTTGTCTCTCTCTTGTTGTATCTCTCTCATTGTCTCTCTCGTTGTGTCTCTTGTTTTCTCTCTCGTTGTCTCGTTGTCTCTCTGTCTCTCTCTCGTTGTCTCTTACCATTTTGTATGTCTTTGTTTTGCAGGTATCAACAATGGAGCCGTGGTCTGATGTGAATGTAGAGTGGAATGATGTACCTTCCGGGGACACCTGATTCTCCTGATATTGACTCTGATGGTGAAGATAGAAGACAGCGTAACGACTACAACATTGAGAAGGATGCCATGAACTTTGTTGATGAGCCTCTAGTGAAGCATAACCTGTATCCAGAGACAGAATCAGATGAAGAGGCAAACGTGGAAGAGAATCAGAGAAAAGAGGTTCAGAGAACTATCTACAGGCGCGATCAGTTTAGAAGAGGCAGTGGGGAGTTGTTTGTTGGGCAGGTGTTCATCAATGGAATTGCGTTTAAGGAAGCAGTGCTCGATTATGCTCTGAAAACGGGAGAGCCCCGTCGTGCCCGGACCCTGTCGCACCACGAGGCGCTGTCTACGAGTCGGGTTGTTTGGGAATGCAGCCCCAATCGGGCGGTAAATTCCGTCCAAGGCTAAATATGGGCGAGAGACCGATAGCGAACAAGTACCGCGAGGTAAAGATGAAAAGGACTTTGAAAAGAGAGTCAAAGAGTGCTTGAAATTGTCGGGAGGGAAGCGGATGGGGGCCGGCGATGCGTTCCGGTCGGATGCGGAACGGAGCAATCCGGTCCGCCGATCGATTCGGTCGATATGACAGGACAAAGATCGGATTTGTATGTGAACATCAGGTTCCATAAGAACAAGGTTTGTTTCATTGCTCTCTCGGTTTTGTTGTTTATGATGATGTGTTTTGGATTGAAATGAAGCTTGTTGAATTGATTGGGGATGTGATGTGTTTTCAGACTTTTGTGAGTGGTGAATCTTCTCAGCCTGAAGCCTCCCAAGGTGTTTGCACTCAAGGCTCTCAGTCTAGGAAGTGAATATGCAAAGAAGAGAAGATCGATTTGAAGAAGTGGTCTGTTTTTGTGGTGTTTTAAGTGTTTTTTCTCGGTTTTAGGTGCTTTTTTGAGGTTCTAGGACCTTGTTTCTCGGCTTTAGATTCCTTTTGCACGTTTCATGACCTTGTTTCTCGGGTGTATGAACTAGTTTAATAGATTTAGACTCTATTTTAATGTGTTCAAGATATGCTGCTGAGTCAATGTATGATATTTTAATGGCTTTAGTCATGCTTTTGAATGCTTTTGAAAGGATTTAGAATTCTTGATTCTCACAATTTAACAGCATAATCATCTTAAAATAACACCCTTCTTTCATCATCTTAAACAACAGACACAACAGAAATCATCATCTTAGACAACAAACACAACAGAAACAAACTAGACACTTAAACATACCACCATTAGACATAACAAACCGAGAAAAATTATAGTATCTTAGCCAACACAACCATCCCCACACATCCTAAAACAACAAGCACCAGCGCCTTCTTCACCTCGCTTTTGACTTCATTCACAACATCTTCCATTCTTGCAGAAATCTCGGTCTCTAACTTCAATCCAAACTCTTCAAACTTTGTCTTCTCTTCTTGGGCATCCCTTTCTTCTTCCACACGACCAGTCAACACGACCTCTTGCTCGACCCGTAGAGACTCCACTCGAATTTCCCGATTTATGACTCATACTTTCTGGGTCTGGGCAAACAGAATCTCTCTCTGAATTTTTAGGTTTTAGGGTTCTAAAGACATGAACTCGATTTTGGGGGTTTTAAAAGGGTTTCGGGTCGGGTTTAAATCGCTTCTTACTCTGATCTTTATCTGGGTCGAAGTGTACCAATACGAACCGGTTTACTATCGGTTCATGTAATAAACCATTAAAACCAACTTAAATCTTGGTCTGTGGGGAAACGGGTTTCGATCTTTTCTCGTATGTGGAAAGGCGTTGTTATAGTTTGTATGTGTGCAATTGGGACGAGGCTTAAACTTTGTGTACATTTATTACTATGCCATAGTTACGGTGGGGAAATAGGTCGTTTTCCCATTTTGTAAATGTTTTTAGCACTTGCTCCATAATTGTTAGTGTCTAAATGTAGAGGCAAACTATGATTGATAGACGATTATAAAGAAACCATACATTTAACTTTTGTCTTAAGATACCTAAGATATACAAATACTATCATTGTCATACTTCCCAGATAAATCTTTAAAAATCTATTCGTGACGTATTTATTAAACAACAAACAAAAACGTACAACGATGGGTTTCACTTGTCTTATCCTCACAAACAAACAAAAAAGACTAAAAGATTCCATCACGATTATCAGACTTTTAGAAAGCATATCCATAATGTGTGTATGGGAGTATACTTTCATCTCTTATTCGCTATATTTTCTCAAAGTATAAGTGTAATTTGTTTATTTGTTAAATACAATTGAAAGTCAGCATTGGTGTTAGGCATTGTCAAGTGAAACATTCACATAGTCCCAAAAAGTTTTGAAAAACACACATACACTAACCATTGGACCATTTGCAATATCCACTTATTGCACATCTTTATATATACACACACGTAATTGTATACATATATAATGTATTTGTTAAAAGGTAGATTATTTAAAAAATCCTCAATTAATCTCCGTCTGCTTTTTGATTATTTATCTAGTTATATAGATCCGGATCAACCCTATGGCTACTGCAATCCCAAACCTTGGTGATATGGTTACCATCAACATGTTTTTTTCTTTAAGAGTTTGTTATGTCGTTATTTATCACTTTGGTCGACTGAGCCGGAGATATGTATGTGTGGTTATTTACTATTGCCGCATATATCGGTATTACTGAAATGTTACCGTTTGCATATCTTGACGAGAAACAGGAGACTAATGATAAGTATCAAGATTTTATTAAATGTCAACATTTGGATTAGTCCTCTTTCTATCAAACCCATGATAAAAAAAAAGTACGCTCGTGTCTATTGTTGGCATGCTAATGCTAATAGAATGATCTAGCATTTCGTAATCTTTGAATATACAACGTGCGGGCCATGGTTTTGCATGTTTTATTAGTTCCTTGTATTGTATGCCTAATCCCATCTATCGTTTATTGTTTTATTTAAGTATAGTTTAGGAAACCTCTTAGAACATCTCCAATTTAACCTTAAATTCTCAAAATTTGAGATTTTTGCCATTCTAACTCAATTTCATATCTTTAAATTTTGAAGTTTTGAATAGTGACATCTCAAATTTGAGATTTCACTATTCAAAACCTCAAAACTCTATTTATTTTCTTTTTATTCCGTATAATTATTTTCTTTCACAAATATATCTAATAACTTTATTTAAAATGTTTTAAGTACACCAAAATATACATTACATAACATTAAAATAAAATTCACACAAATATAAAAATACATTAATTAAAGCTAACACAAAATAAAATTCACACAAATAAAAATATATATTAAATAAAGCTCACACAAAATAAAAATATATTAAACAAACTTAACATAAATGAAAGCAAATTATATAAACATTTATGTGTGTTGTTTAATTATATATGTAATTTGTATTATTTTATGATATAATATTATAATATTGTGTGCTGTATAATATTTAAAAGTATGTTTTATATGTATTTGTGAAATTTCATCATTATTAGTAACTTTTGTTAATGTCAAGGACTATAATACAAAAAGATAAATTTTTAAAGCTTTTTTGAGGATTCATAATTAGAGTACTCAACTCTCAAATTTTCATTTTGAAGTTTTGAAGTTTTGCTTCCCTTAAAATGAGGTCTTAGGTTGGAAATGCTCTTGGTGACCAAACAAAATATGTTCCAAAATTTATAACGTGAGAAAACGATTGAACGTGAGATATACTTTCACACGAATTTTTCTATCTTAGAAACGGGCCAAGGAAGATGAAATCTAAGAAAAGTAAACTACTTCACATTAACATTTAGGGTAAGGTTTCAAAAAAAAAAAAAATTTAGGGTTCTAATCATGCCGTGGTGGTTAAACATATTTTGGAAAGGTCAGGTTTGAAAACACCCTATTATATTTTATAGCTACGTAAATATAATATTATGTTTTAGGGTATAATTTTAATATCCGTAGAAAATTGTAATTCCTATTAAAGATTAATTTGAAGCATTCCATAAACTTGAAATATCTCAGGTTAATCAAAAGAAAAAACATTTACAGCTCTCATCTAGCCATCAAATAACATACTGTATTACTTTTATCCTTAAGTTTATAAAATGAACCATTTAAAAAAGTAGAAACGAAATTAAAATCTAACAAGTAACATAAAGGAAAATGATTGTAGCCGTTCATTGATACCCATCTTTACAAAATATTATAATCCAGAAAATTTACCCTAACACCGATGTTTTGAAAATCGGACCGGAGATCGACTCGGTGAAGTTATTGGTTGACTGGTTAGACCGATTCAACCGGTCGAACTGGATTTTTTATTTATAAATATATATATATAATTATATATTATACTATATAAACTTTACTTCTACATATAATACTTTCTCTGTTCTTTTTTATTAATTCAAAATAAACAACAAACATAAATCTGATTACCATGTAAACTAAAGATTAAAAAAAAATGATTTACAGCTAAAACAAACATATTTATTTATTTTTACAACTAACATTTCAAATTTTAAGAATATGGTAAAATGAAAATAGTATATGAGAGTCAAAAATATATTTTTCACATTTTTTCTTAGAAAAATAAAAAATCAATTAAATAGTGATAGTTGAACACTAATTATAAAAACACTTAATTATATGTTATTTTTAAGAACCGGGTCACCAGTTTTACCGGGTTTCAGCCGGTTTTACTGGTTTTTGTCAAATCCGGATTTTAAACCAAACCGGACTCGGCTTCTTCAGCGAGCCACCGACAAAATTAAAAGAAGAACAGTGAAACTAAATTAAAATTAACAAGAAATATATAGAAAAAAATTTGTAACCGTTCACTGATACTCATATTTACAAAGGATCGAAATAGAAAAATTACTCTTAACGCCCTTTTCTGACCGTTGGTAATATTTTATCCTAATCTCTACACTAATTTAACAAAGAACGAAACTAAACTAAAGCAGCCGTTGTTGTTCAAAAAAAAAAAAAAAAAAAAAAAAAAAAAAAAAAAAAAACTAAAGCAGCCGTTACTTTTTGCTGTTAGCTCATCGGCAACAATACGTTATCACCGTCAATCTGAGCGTTACCTTCTCAGTCACCGTCATCTGCTGCATCTTGTTCCATCGGAGCACAATCCACCTTATGCCGGAGTTTCCAATCAAGTGCTTGACAAGCGCGTGAGCAGTAATTCACAACGCCACAAACAGAACACCTCCGGAACTCATGTTTCCTCGTCTCCGGCCGTCCACATCCGCCGTGAGAACACAACCTCAACCCATCTCCGAGGCAATCTCCGCCTCTAACGGCGAACCAATCCGCCAAAAACTTATTCGCCGGATGTGTTTCCGGCGCCGGCACATTACATCCAAAATCGCTCAGCAACGGACAACCTTGGCTTTGGTTAGGACTAGAGATTTGAGGCAGCCGCCACGACCGAGCTTTGGCTCCGGAAGATAAAACGGCGGCGAGTTCACGAGCGTTGGCTTGAACGAGGAATCTCCGGCCTTCTGAGACCTTCCGTGGAACACCGTAACCATCTTGGAGACAGTGACCAAGCTCACGTAGCGCGTCAACGTGCCCTAAGAAAGCCGCACGCGCGCATAGAGCTACACCGGCGCGAAGATCCTTGTCGTTCTTGGAACCTCCGCTCCCGTTGAACTGAATCACGGCTAAAGAGTATAACGACGGCGCGTGTGATCTGATCGCTGCTTTTGCCATTAGCGACGCGCCGTTTCCTCTGTTTTGCAGACAGTAAAACCGAATCTGCAGGAACAAGACATAATGTTAAACAAGAAAAGAAGTTAGACAACATATGAAAAATATTTAGGTAAATAATTAAGAAATTAAGATATTTAATTTTCAAATTAAAAAGTAAATAACAAAATAAAAGAGAAATATTTGAGAAGTTAATTAGGATTTTAAGTGATTCAGTTTCCAACTAACAAAAAACATACTATATTTTAAATATTAATTAGGAATTATGTGATTTAGTTTCCAACAATCAAAAGAGAATATTTAAGAATTTATTGGGAAATTAAGTGATTTAGTTTCCAACTAGTTCACAACAAAAAAGAAAAAGTTTCCAACTAACAGAAGAAAAGATATTTAAGAAATTAATAAACCGACTAACCATTCCGAGAGTATAGCAAGCTTCGAGATTTCCGGCGTCTACGCAGCGTTTAAGAAACCGGTGAGCTGCTTCCGACCAGTTTTGAGCTTTTACGGCGAACACCTCTCGTGACAATCTCGACAGAACAAGAGGACTCGTAGCTAAACTGTTTAATCTCTTACACCTGTTACACAAACCAATTTAATTATGGCTTAGACTTAAGAGCTCTGTACGAACTGAAGATTAACGATTTAACCGGGAAGCTTACGTCATCAAAACGTTGATGAAATCAGCAGGGCATCGAGATGTGGAAGCAAGTCTACGAAGGATAGAAACAACAAGATCTTCTGGGATTGAGTCCAGCAAATCGGATCCTGCTTTACTTACTGGCGCCGAAGAAATGGGAGAAGAAGAAACAAAACGCCGTCGTTTCTTGCCCTGTGTAAAGACGCAGTCTCCGGCCCCGGCTGAGTAGAAAACTCTCTTGGTTTTTCTTGCGGGAAACATGATATTCTTGTTCTTCTTTGTCTTGAGGATTACAAAAGCTCTGTCTCTCCACTAGTACCTTTATCTCTCTATCTCTTTGCTTATAAATAAACAAAGTGGTTGAGTTGTATCTCTCTTCTCCCTGCGAACGAGTATCCGAATTGTCTATTTTAGCCTTGTACTTTTATCGTGTTTCCCGGCCAAAACGCTGTTTGACCCCAACGTCTGCTTTTTTATCGTAGCAGACGGTTTAAGAGATGACAATAAATAAATAATGTATCAACGGAGGTACAAAAAAAAGAAACGGAGGTACAAAAGCAATAATGGACTTTAACTAATATAATCCGTTTCTTAAGACGGCTTAAGAGATGATAAATAAGAAAATTTCGCATTAAAGATAAACTAACTCCTATTTAGGTCCGAGATTTTCTTTCTCATGGATCTTTCATAGAAGAAAAAACCTTTTTTTTTTTTGAATTGTTTTTTGTAATCTACAACACACCACTTAAAAAAGCTCCGTAACAGTGATGACCGAGAATGAGAATCCCTGGTTCTCCGCCGACCGCCCCTCCGCGCTGATTCCGCCTCCGACCACCGCTGGTTGTCCCCTCTTCCGTCCACCTGACCCTCCTCCCTTTTCCGACCCCTTCCCTTCCCTTGAACAAACTCTAGCTTCTCCCCCTTTGTCAAAGAAACAAATTGCTCGAGGTCTCGGGACTGTTTCTAAAGCTCAGGGAGTTAGCTTGCCCCCAACTACCTCTGTCACTCCCATGGCTCAGGACCCTCCCACTACAGATCCAGCTCTCCTTGCTTCATCTGACCTTACTCTGTCGCCCTCTATGGAAACAGCCCAAAATTCCTTCAAGGGTTTTACTGTTCACCTGCCAAAAAACACCCATCTTCCACACCCTAACTCTGCTTCTTCATCCCGTCCAATTCCACCCCTCCCAACTCCCCCCCTCCCAACTCCCGATAAATCCTACCAACCGCCTCAACTAAACCTAAACCTTCCTCCGCGCCCTCCCGCCACCTCCAACGCCCACTCAAAAGCTCCTCCTCCGCAAACCTATGCCCAAAAAGCTAAGGTCTTTGCTAACAAAACTCTATCGCGTATGGCTCCTACTTCCTACTCTGACTCTGGTATCCCGCAAGTCACCATTCCTGATGAGGTGTTCCAGCGAGGAGCAGACCTACACAAAGACTTCATTCAGGGGCATTTCTTTGCAAAAATGCCATCCTTTCAAGCCATCCAAAGTGTACTCAACTTCATGTGGGGAAAGGGTACCAAGCTAGATATCAGAACCAACCTAAAAGACCGTTCCTTTCTCGTCAGAATCCCTAATGAGTACATAAGGAATAAGGTACTAGAGAAGAAGATTTGGTATGTCGGTACCTCGATGTTCCATGTTTCTAAATGGTGCTCAAGCAATGCTGCTCCAGTTTCTATCTCGATCCCGGCCTCCATTCCTTTGTGGGCGCATCTCAAAGGACTCCCGCTGGACCTGAGAAGCCTAGAGGGTCTTAGTTTTGCAGCTGGACTCATTGGTGAGCCTAAGGAAACAGATGAGTTTACTAAAAACCTCACTGACCTGGATTTGGCTCATGTAAAAATTGAAGCCGATTTCTCCCAACCTCTGCCTGATCTTATTGAGTTGAGAAGAACAAATGGTGATATCATTCCGGTGGAAGTCACCTATCCATGGATCCCTCCAACTTGCTCTCACTGCCGGGAACTGGGCCACATCATGAAAGATTGTCTGTACACAAATACGGTTTGGGTCGAAAAGAATCACAAGAAGTCCCAGGACCCTGAACCAAGAACTTCAGAAACCTCAGGAACCATACCTTCTGCAGTAGTTGTTCCAACTGAAGCTACTGACCCCCCAGTTGCTGCAGTTGATTCATCTGCTATGGTGGTTGATCCTCCTCCTGCTGATTCGGCAACTTCTCATGCTGACACAGCAATCACTCCTCCTGTTGAGCCCCCGCCTGTCTCTTCCTTCGAAGATGACCTCCAAGAAATCCTATCCCCCGTGCTCCCTTCCAGTCCTCCCCCTGCCCCTCCTCCTGCTCCCCCTCTCCTCCCTGAACCCGTCTCCCATCCCTCCCTTCCTGTCATTTTCTCCACCTCCTCCTCCTCTGACCGTAGACCTACCCCTTTTAAACACAAAACCTCGCTAAAAAGACCCTCCCCTCTCTCCCCTCCCACCCTTACTCTTTTTAATCCTTTTGCCCTTCTAGACGCCCCTCAAAACAAAGCCATCAAACTAAATGAATCCTCTGACCCTTCAAACCATTCCAAATTCCTCTTCTCTGCTTTTTCTCCATCCCCTCCTTCCCACCACCCCCCTCCCCCCTCCCCTCCCCTTTTGTTGAAAGCCACTGCTGATGAGCCTGATCCTCCTTCCGAGGAAGCCTCCCATCAGTCCCAATGAGTGCAAAAACTTTTTTTTGGAACGTCCGTGGCCTAAATGACCCGGCGAAGCACCCATCTGTTAATAAGTGGTTAGTTAGTAACAAGGTATTTTTTGGAGCCCTATTGGAAACTCATGTCAAGGAAATGCAACTGAACCATGTTATGTCTCAAGCGTGTAAGGATTGGAACTTTACCTCAAACCATGCTTCCGATCCCGATGGACGAATTATCTTAATCTGGAAGTCTCCGGCAGTAGTCTCTGTTCTCCACCAATCAAGACAGTCTCTCACTTGTGAAGTCACCGTAGCGGGTACTCTCAGGTTCATCTATACTGCTATCTACGCTGCAAATCAGGTGGAGGATAGGGCTGATCTTTGGGTTGACCTTCTTGATATCCATCAGCTTCTGCAACTAGACTCTCGCCCCTGGGTTGCTGGTGGAGACTTCAATCAGATTATCCACCCCGCTGAACACTCGAGCCCCCTGATAAACCACCTAGACCCCCCTATGATAGACTTCAGAAACACCCTCTCTCAAGTGGGTCTCTTTGACCTGCGATATCTTGGCCCGCTTTTCACCTGGTCTAATAAATGCCCCTCAGCCCCCACTGCCAAAAAACTAGACCGCTACCTTGTTAACCAGCCTTGGCTCGCATCCCACCCCCACAGTCTCGCTAGCTTCCTTGCCCCTGAAATCTCAGACCATAGCCCAGCCACCCTAGACCTAGCAGTGGACCTTCCTAGAGCCGGTACTAAGCCATTTAAATTCTATAACTACCTGACAAAGCACCCAAACTTCTGCCAGTTGGTTGGATCGGAATGGAATCAGCTCGGTGGGGCAGGATTGGATCTCACTCATCTCTGCTGGAAGCTCAAACAGACAAAAAGAGTGTTAAAAAAAATAAACAGAGAAAATTATTCTAATATCCAAGAGAGAGTGAGGGATACTAACTCTTTGCTTAAAACTGTGCAGGTGAAAGCATTAGCGGATCCGACGCCTGACAACTTTCATGAGGAGAGAACTTTAATGTCCAAGCTTGTCTTCTTACGAGCGATAGAAGAGAGCTACTTTAGGCAACGGTCAAGAATCAACTGGCTAAAGGAAGGTGACCAAAACACTTCGTTCTTTCACAGACTAACCCAAGTCCGGAACTCAAATAACTCCATTCGATCTTTCCTTCTGGCTAATGGTGACACGGTATCAGACCCCCTGGCAATGGGAATGATTGCCATCTCACACTTCAAGTCCATCTTGGCACCTTCAAACCCACCGACGGCATCCTCGTCACCTTCCTGGTTCCAGAATTTATCGGAGTACCGCTGCCCCACTGAGCAGAGAAGCAAGATCTCATCCCGCCCTGAACCAGAGGAAATCACATCAGTTCTGTTCAAAATTAATCCGAACAAGGCTCCTGGCCCGGATGGACTTACCTCGGCATTCTTCAAAGCAGCTTGGTCAGTTGTGGGATCTGAGGTTCTCACGGGCATTCGCTCCTTCTTCTACTCTTCCCACCTTCCGCCTTCCCTCAACTCCACAATCCTTTCACTGATCCCTAAGCATCCTGGCGCTTCCTCTGTGGGTGACTACCGGCCAATCTCTTGCTGCAACACGCTCTATAAGCTGATCTCAAAACTGCTTGTAAAGCGTCTAAAGCCCTTGCTTCCTGAAATGATTCTCCCAAATCAAACTGCATTTGTGCAGGGTCGGTTGTTAGTGGAGAATACTATGTTGGCTTCTGAAATAGTTCACGGTTATCACAGGGATAAGGGGCCGAGTAGAGTTACCATCAAAGTGGATATCGCCAAAGCCTTTGACACGGTAAATTGGCACTTCATCTTCAACTGCCTCCAGGGAATGGACTTGCCTTCAGAATTCATCAACTGGGTTCATGCGTGTGTCACAACGCCTAGCTTCATGCTAGGCTTCAATGGTACAGTTCAGGGGTTCTTCAAAAGCAACAGAGGCCTTCGCCAGGGTGACCCATTATCGCCGTACCTGTTTGTCATTGTCATGAACTGTTTATCGCTGTTACTAGACAGAGCAGCAGAAGAAGGAAAATTTGGATACCACTATGCTTGCAAAGACTCAAAACTTACCCACCTATGCTTCGCAGACGATCTCCTGATATTCTGTGACGGCTCTCTTCAGTCGGTAAAGAACGTCCTTGAGGTTCTGGAAGAATTCAAGCAGGCGTCGGGCCTCACTGTTAGCATTTCCAAAACGTGTTTCTTCTCCTGTGGTGTGCACCAGCCAGACACTGATCAGATAGTATCTCAATGTGGCCTCACCAAGGGATCTCTCCCCATCCGCTATCTTGGAGTCCCACTCTGCACAAAGAAACTATCTTTAGCCAACTGTGAGCCATTAATCCAACAGGTGAAAAATAAAATTAACAGTTGGACTGCAAAATCACTCTCTTTCGCAGGAAGGTTGTTGCTCATCAACACGGTCATAGCGGGCATATCTAACTTCTGGTGCTCAACATTTACTATCCCTAAGAAGTGTATAAAGATCATTAATTCTCTATGTGGGGCATACCTATGGAAAGGAACTACAGAGGGCAACCATTCGGCTAAAGTATCATGGGAGACGGTTACCTTGTCAAAGCATGAAGGGGGCCTAGGTATCAGAGACTTGGTTTGGTGGAACAAAGCCTGCTCGATCAAGATGGTGTGGCTGTTATTCTTCAGGGGAGGCTCAATCTGGGTGGCGTGGTTCATTGAGAACATTCTTTCAGGAAATCTGAGCAACCTCTGGACCCTTAAAGAGAAACAATCTCACTCTTCAGCAACTAAGAAGATTCTCAGGGTGCGTGACTATGTGTACAGCTGGATAAAGATTGTACCTCATAACGGAAGAAGCTCGAGGTTCTGGTCCGATAATTGGAGCCCCTTCGGTAACATCAGGCGCTTCCTTGAACTGCCACAGACTGCTAGTCTTGGTATCAGACCCAACACAACACTCGCAGACCTTCATCAGCAAGATCGCTGGGCTTTGCCACAGCCTAGATCAGAGGCCATGTTGAACATCCATGTGTTCCTCTCAACCATCACTCTCTCGGAGGAAGCAGATGAGTTCGTCTGGTCACCGCTAGGATCGCCGCTATCAAGCTTCTCCACGGGAATGATTTACAATGCCATCAAACATCATGAGCAGAAGGTGGACTGGAGCAAAATCGTCTGGTCTTCCAGGAGCATCCCTCGCCATAACTTCTTAACTTGGTTGATGGTACTCAATAGAAGCCCCACAAAAGACAGGATGCTTAGATGGGGACTACAGTCGGATGCTGCATGTGGCTTTTGCACTGGTTTTGCGGAGACAAGAGATCACCTCTATTTCCAATGCTCCTACTCGTGGGATCTTTGGTCGGAATTGGCAACAAAGGCGCACTGGTCTCCATCAAGGGATTGGGGCACTGGACTTCATCTACTAGTAGCTTCAACTCTCCCTAAGCATCATCGTCTTCTCATCATCCTCGCATGGCAGGCTGCGATCTATCTACTCTGGACAGAGAGAAACAATAGAATCCATCGCCACGAATTCAGACCATCCTCCTCTCTAGCGAAACAGGCCGACGCCCTGATACGGAACCGGATCTCCAGCTTCAGGGACCAGAACGCCATCCTCTCATCTCAGATGCTCCAACTCTGGTTTGATGGCTGATCGCTGATCTCGACAATATCGACGACTCTTGAGCTCCAAGAATATCCATCACGCTTCATTACTGGTTCAGTAGCATTTCTCATTGGGCTAGGCCCGTGTTTCATTTTGTTAACTTTCTAATTGGGTAAACTCTGTATTATTGCCCTTTGGGCCGTTTAAGTTAAAAAGCAAAGCCCTTTCTCAAAAAAAAAAAAAAAAAAAAAAGAAAAAACCTTTTTTAAAACAAATTGATTAGTGGTATGGACACAAATCTAACTAATCCTTTTAGAAAACAATTAATACACGAAAATTGAATTCTTTTCTACTGTATTTTATTTGTGTGGATCGTAATATAAATTAATTTAAAAGGTAATTCTCCCAAAATACATTAAAATGACGTTTTTTGATAAAAGATCAGAAAAGAGAAAATGACTAAAATAAATTTCATTAAAAAGGTATATCACTATACCTTTAGTTTATAAATATAAAATATATAAATAATTATTTAATCAAAAAATAATAATAAAATGAAAGAAATTTTAATAAATTTGGATAATACATTTTTCAATTTGAAATCCAAAAATTCTTTTTGAAACCATGTTTTGAATTTTTATTTTAAATATTAAATTTTAAAAAATCCTAAAATTTAATCTCGATATGCAGGATTATTTTAAAAAATCCTAAAATTCAAAAATCAAGGTGTTCCAGTTTGTATGTGCGCTCATCGTATATTAATGATGTCACTAAATAAGATAGCTAAAATCACTAGGGTAATTAAGATGATCACTAATTAAAGTTCTAATTTCCAGTAAATTTTGACTCGATAAAACTAACTCAATGAAAACAGGAAATGACTCATAGACTTAAGGAAAAGCAAAAGAAATAAAAAGATTACTAACACATATGCTTTTTCGCTAAACTTAGTTCGCACTGTTCCTGGTGTGTTAATAAATCAAAGGAACTAAATAACATAAAGGAGAAAAGTGGATAATACAATGGGACAGAGGGTGGTGTTACTCATTTGGCTTTCTAAATTGTTCTCAATGTCTTCTTGCTATAGCTCTCTCCTACGCCTGCTGAATTTGGCTAGTGGCAGCTCCCTATATATCGGTATTATCGTCTTTCCCTGCTCTTTTCGGCAAGGCTTGGATACAACCTTCTATGATCACACGAATTATCCTTCTCATGAGGTTATTTTTCTTCTGCTGAGCATCGATCACCCACCGTATGTACTGTAACGCCTGACACGCCAAAGCTCGTGAGCCACCACGTCTACTCTCTGCCTGTGAGCTTGACCCTCATTTAACGTCTGGTGCGTTATCAGAAAGGTTTGGTAAATTTTATATATTGACTCTACAAACAAAATGGAACCGTTCACTGTGCTTTGTCCTCACTCACACAGTACCGGGATTGACCAGCTTTCACCAGCTTCCTGATAGGTCAATCATCATTTGATTACTCCAGCTCAAGCACACTTAACTCTTGAGTTCTGTTTGGATGGCTAAACAAAAAGGTAAGTGCACTTTGTGTCATAGATAGCCAAATTAATTCTTATAAGCCATTCCACCTAATCTACTACCACAAACCCGGGTACTATATTCACCCCGCTAGCAGAGTGCAACGTCCTCATTGCACATATGGACCATCACCCCTGATGGTGTGAGTCCACTCGACTCCACACTCTCATCAGGTTTCAGCATTGATATCAATCGTAACATCCTGACCCACCAATGTACGTGAGCCCCCCACATACACTCTCGACCCGTAAGCCTCACCCTAAATTGATGCCCGGTGTGTTATCAAAAAGTCTTAACAGATTTGATATATATTACCATGAAAACACGATGTCACTGTTCTCCATACTTTGTTCTCACTCACACAGTATCGAGATTGACAAGTTTTCACCAGCTTCCTAATAGTGCACTTTGTATTATATGTAGCAAAATCAATTCTTATACGCCATTTCCACCTAATCTACTACCAAAAAATCGGGGTACTATATGTACTCTGCTATGGCTGCCTCGTCAAAATTATCGGGCATATCATTACATCGTTGAACAAGTTTTGGCATGGTGATTGGGCTGGGGAAGAGGACCTTCATGTCCTAGAATAGCTACCTGTATGAAGGTAATTGTGTGGCCAACAAGTGGGTCTGAACAGAGGTACTAGGGTCTAGCAAAAAATGTGACTTTTAGACTACAACTAACTGAGTGATGAGAATCGAGGCAGTTTGCAGTAAAGTGTGTTCCTTCTATTTTATAGAATGGTACGTGTTCTAGTCTCGCATGATGTCGCAGTGGACAAGGTAGGCAGTGTCATGTACACTATCTGGTTCATGCAAGTGGCACCATCCAGATCAATGTCGAAGTGGTGGAAGAGTGGAGTTAGCATGTTCCCAGCTCGCTCAAATTTTCTCTGTTTTTTGCTGTTGGCCTAATACCTTCTTATTAGCGAACATCACATTTAGCAGTATGTCCATATTTACCTTGTGCTCTGTTGGGATTTTCATGTCATAATCACCATCCATCATATTACCAACCCAGTAGTATAGCAATTGGAGCTCATTTTTTAATATTTGTTATGTATTCTTTACCGAAAAATGATATTGATGAAGATTTTGGCAGCAATATGAATAACTGAGTAGTTGCATGTGTCTGACTGGTTCACTGATCGTCGTTAGTATGAACTTGAAGCGATGATTTTTCATAATACTACTGATGAAAATGGAAATTGATTCGGAAAAGCAAGTTTTTAAAATGGTGATACAAAATATGCATGATCCAATAAAAATAGAGTAACTCTATTATAGAATTAGATTTGCTCTAATAGTTCACTGTATAATAGATTTTCTATAATAAAGTGAATAATAGAGTGATGTTGCTTTTTACTCTATATTTGGAGTGAAAAAACAACATTACTATATAATTCACTCTATTATAGAGTAACTATATTATATATAGTGAACGATTGGAGCAAAATTCAACTCAATAATAGAGTTACTCTATTTTAGAATGAAATAGATACTAATTTTTTGTATACCATTAGAAATGGTCTAGCTTGTCTTTATTTTTGCTTTATCGGAAGTCATCCCCTCATATCTTTCCTTTTTTGGGTCATCTGGTATGTAATACAAAGAGCTAAGATTACAGGCCACGGGACAAAGCCACCAAGAGAAAGGAAACGGTAAAAGACTTACGCAAATTCTAAACTATGGTTGGGCAAAATCTCCATAAATTTTGATAAAATTCGGATATGCATAATTCTACGATTCAAACAAATATTAGTATGCAATATCCATAAAAAATGAAACAAATTAAAAATATTAATATTACTAGGAACGAATATCCAATCTGATCCGTTATATGTATATATACATAAATATATATACAAGTTATATAAATATTATATTTATATAAGTTTTGTAGTATATTTATTTCTAACTTTATTAAATTATTTATTATAATTTTAAAAGTACATAATTGTTTTTGTAGTAAAATATTATTATTTTATATTATTTTGAATTTTTATTTATTTTTAATTATTTTATGGATCGAATAGGATATCCGATCAAAAATCTAAAATTTTCTGTATATCTTGAACACCTAATATCCAAATCATTATGAATCTAATCAGATCAGAAAACTGATTATTCAGACAAAACAGATCGAATCACTAATACCTCTACCTCAATTATCTGATTTGTGCTAACCCCTAGACCAAACACCGGAAGCAACTCTAGAGGTAGCTTTCATTTATACATTTTTTTGAACTTTTTTTTTCATCAACTTAAATAGAATTATACTGACTCTGTAAATTATACCGGTAGCTCTACATCCATGTGAATGTTTCGTGACACTTCGTGCTAGACTATCCGTCCTTGAATTATGAGTTCATTGTGCATGAATGATCACTGAGTTGAAGAAATTGTCTTGTATGATTTTGATGTCTTCCAAATAACTCTGCAAAAGCGGGTCATTCTTCTGGTTCTGAAACCATCTTCACCAATTGAAAACAATATGTTGCAAACATGATCCGAAACTGACTCAAACTCCTCATACACAATATTGCCCTAAGTAGCGTTTCTACCTCCGAATGAACAAGGGAAAGACTAACCTGACATTTGTTGCCTCCATCAAACCATCAAAACTTTCTATAGTACTATACCACCCTTGTTCTGAAAAAAAAATTCATTATCTTTCGAGGAACCATTTATAAAAGAACATCGCCCTAGAATTGACGATAGGTTCAAAAACACTACATGTTGTGTTGCCTTCTTTGTATTCAACACTTGTGATTCAGTCCAAAATGTTGATTCTGTTTCCATAAATTTAAACATTTGTCTAGGATCAATGTCGAAATTTCTAAAATCTTATTATTCATTCCTTTCCAAATAATTTTTTTTTGAACTTAGATATCATTTTACATTCATGAAATATAATATTACAATGATTTTAAAGCTTTAAAAGCCTTTTTTGGACAACAATGAAACTAAACTATTAACTACGCACGTCATTTTCAGAAAATCAAACCGGAGACATAAAATCGACATAGAACATAGTAGAAGGGGAACACCTAGCACCTCGTTCCAACTTGTCCACCACTAGATTATGTGCCCTTGAAATATGTCGGATTTTAAAGATATGAAAGAAAGTCTTACTGCGCTGGATTTCTTCCAAGTGTGTAACAAAAGCTGACCATTCTCGAGGTGATGACACCATCTTCACCAGTTGAGAACAGTCTGTTGCGAAAACTACTTTTCAGAAGTTGAGAGTCTTCATGTACTTCATAGCCCACATCAAAACTTCACATTCAGCATGCAAAGTAGATAAAATTCTTCGGAGATTCATTGCGCCCATCATCTTCTCAGTTGAACCATTCATTCTGCATAATCACTCTTGTCTTGAGAATTTATCTTGTGCCTTTCATGCTTTAAAAAAAAACATTCTTCAAAAAAAGAAAAACCCTTCTTCAGGAAAAAAAAAAAAAGAAAAGTCATCCTTCAACATTTAGCAATAATGCATATGTTATTTCTACATATTTATTTATCCTAAAATTTTAATTGTTAACAAAAAAATTCTTAATAGTCAGAAACTAATTCTAATCTGCTCTTTGAAAGAGCGGATATATCTTTTGTTTTTATTCTTTTTAAATTTAAGTTTTATATTTGAATTTTCTTTTGTAATCATATATATCTAATATTAATTTAGTTTGATAAAATAGTATTTTAAATAAATGAAATACATAATTCTCTTAAACATAATATTTATCAATATATCATATTTCTATTTATTAATAGAATAGATTCAAGTGTATATATTTCTCCCCACCTTACAAAAATCTGAAGGACATGAAATCTGAAATGGACTTTTGATAAGACAAAAAAAGTCGGAAAGCTGAAAAGACATGTGATTTGCAAGGTAATTCACTAATGTACGTAATTAGGACTTTAATATAGTAATTATCAACAAGAAGATTAAATAATGGGTTAATACTTTAAACGATTCGTCCGGCGTTAGCTTGGAGGCTTGGTTAAGCTACTTGCTTGACGTGATTCTCCACGACCCACAAGGACCAGTTAGCTTCTTATACCTCTTTGTGTGGGATCCACATGTCTCCCCTTCGGTATACTCTCATAAATCTTTTTTTATCAACTCTCATAAATCTTAATTGATTTATATTTCTTCTCGTCACCAAACTCGTGAGTCGTCAGAGAAACAATTCAATAGCATCTACTTTTCCTAACAATAGGTCAATAATTATATATATCTTTTTTTTTGTGATATGTATATCTTTTCTTCGTCAATCAACATATGGATATCTATCATATGAATATCTGATTCATAATTTCTATAATATAGGGAATTAGTTTATTCATTTGTAAGCTAGATTATAGGAAGTAATTCATTTATAGGAAGTAGATACTTTTTAATTATGATCAAAATGATTAATTGTTTTTTTTTTCTGACGGCAAACGGCTATTCTATTACTTGAGGTGGTCTGGATAACCAGACCGGAATAGAACAACCAATAAAATGTAACTTCCTATGGAAGGATCTAGCTGTCTTAGCTAAAAATTCTGAAATCTGATTACGCGCTCTAGGAACATAAGAAATCTTGAAGTCGGGGAAGCATATGAGCAGTGTCTCTATCCTCTCTAGTTCCGTAACAAAACTTGGCCAAGCATGAGGTTCCTTGATCATAGCAATCAATTTCTTGCAGTCTGTTCCAAAGTTCTGACAAGTTGAATGTTGAAGCATATTCTCCATCGCCCATCGCAGTGCTTCCACTTCTGAGTGCAGAGCTGATTCTCTTCTAGGGAAGTTCTGTGATCCCATGAGTTGTGTGTTTCCCCACTGTCCAACCAAACCCATCCACACCCACTAAATTGAGCCTGAGATGTCCAAGATCCATCCAGCAAACAAATATTGCCCAAGCTTATGACTTGAGGTTCCTCTACATTATTCCCTTGTACCGCTGATGGTACCATTTCATTGGCATTAAACCAGGCTTGACACTCACTCTCAGCATATCGAACTAGTTCCAGAGGATCTCGATCTATGCCCCTAAAGAGTTTATCATTTCAAGCCTTCCAGATGTACCAAATCAGCCAGGGATAAGGATCCCTGTCTTGATCTGGTTCAAGTATGCCGTTTTTTTCCCAGAAGAGGTAGTTCATATTCATGTATATACTTGATGCTGGAAAAACAGCAGGGCTCGTCGGAGTTGATGAGTGAAGCCAAACCTGTAGAGCAGGTGGGCATTCGAAAATAGCATGTGTTACTGATTACTCTGGCTCACCACATCTTGGACAGTAATTATCGCATCTCATATTACGCCTCACTAGATTTCTTGTTACTGCCACTTGACCAGTTAACAATTGCCATATAAGATGCTAAATTTTCTTCGGCGCCTTTATCTTCCAAGCAAAGGCTTGAAACTTTGTAATACTTGGCTCTACCACTTCTTTTTCGAATTGTTTACAAATGATTAATTGTTTAAAAATCGAATTCATTCATTTTTAGTCCAAACTACTTCCTTTAATCTAGCTTACCAATAAATGATACTATATAAATTAATTAAGCTTACATTTTAATATCTTCTTTTTACATTCTTTCATAAACGGAAATATAAATATATATTTTCAATTTCAGTCTTCGTTTATAAACTTTTTTGAACTAATCTAATAAACAGATACAAAAATATATGACTAAAATCAGAGAGTTTCCATAATTTCTGATCATTTTCATAATTTCTATAATATTGAGAATTAGTTTATTCATTTGTAAAATTTACAGCATAATATTTTTATAAATATCTGTAGTTATATTTCTCATTATTTAATAAATAAAATAAAAACACCCAAAATAATCAATTTTACAACATATAAATAAAATACAAATTAATCTGTTCATATATTATTGGTAGTATATTTTAATATATAAATATATAATTATTTATAAAAATGATAAAATAAATATAATAAGAGATATAAATGATATAATTGATGGTAGAAAAACAAAATATAATTATTTATTGTAATAAATAAAATTTTATGTTTGAATTTAAAAAAATGATATAATATATTTAAATTATAAATATATATTATAAAAATTATAAAAATAATTATTTAGTTATAAAAAGTTAAAATAAATATCTGTGCGGTTGCAAAGTTCTAAAAATGTATACATTTGTGCGGATATACATGCCACATTCTAAAAATATGGATGATACCAAAATGTAAACTATAGGTCTTCTTAACATATATAGGTCAAATTAAAAAAAAATAAGATTTCAAAACCTAATCCTAAAAATACCTACAATACTATAACAATACCAAAATCTAAACACTACACGCGGAGATTGAGGCACTTATTTGGTCAATGGAATATATGAGGAATTTAAGACAGTATAATGTTACTTTTGCAACGGATTATTAGCAGTTGGTGAAGATGGTTTCGGAACGAGATGAATGGCCAGCCTTTGCAAATTATTTAGAAGACATCAGGAGTCTGCGGAGTAGCTTCTCTGCTTCAGAGGTTATCCATGTACCCAGGACGAATAATAAAAAGGCGGATAGTCTAGCACGTAGTGCAAGAAAGCAATCGTCTTACGTCGTTCACATTGATGCGGATCCTCCAGTTTGGTTCACAGAGTCAATATGAGTCTGTAATGCTGCTGACAAAAAAAAAACTATAACATATCTACAAAATCATAAACCAAAGGCTATCATGACTGAATCTACATTAAACCATTTATGTTAAAAACATTTTAATTTTAGTAAAAATAATTTTCATCATTTATAAATGTTTACTAATACATGATTTCAATTTTCCCTTTTCAAAATATATTTTTTAAAATTTATTAATTAAATTTAAGATCTAATACACGAAAGACATAGATTTAGGCGGTAAACCTAAATTCTTCTAAAAATTAGGCTGAAACCCTAAATTCTACTATAATTTAGGCGGGGTATGTCGGAAGACTTTTTGGGAAGTCTTTTGTGGGAACCATATAATCAAATAACTAATCAAAAACACATCCTTAAACGTAAAAGATACTTAGAAAGTGTTTTAATCAAGTTATTAGATAGTCACTAAATACATATAAGTCAAATTAAAAAATGATAAGATTTCAAAATTAAACCTTAGAAATACCAAAAAAATTAATTTTAGTAAAACTAAACTTTAAGATAATTTAGTTTTAGTAAAACTAAATTTTCATCCTTTATAAATATTTTCTAATACATGATTTCAATTTTTCCCTTTCAAAATATTTTTGTTATAAAATTTATTAATTAAATTTAAGATCTAATACATGAAAAAACTTAGATTTAGGCAGAAAACCTGAATTCTTCTAAAATTTAGGCAGAAAACCTGAATTCTTCTAAAATTAGGCAGGAACCCTAAATTCTACTATAATTTAGGCGGTGTATGTCAGAAGATTTTTTTGGAAAGTCTTTTGTGGGTCTTCGAGACTGTATAATCAAATAACTAATCGAAAAGCACATCCTTAAACTTAAAAGATACTTAGAAAGTGTTTAAATCAAGTTATTAGATAGTCACTAAACACATATAAGTCAAATTAAAAAAATGATAAGATTTCAAAATTAAACCTTAGAAATACCAACAATACTATATCATATGTTACCAAACTCTAAACCAAAGACTATTATGACTCAACCTATATTCACTTATCTATGTTAAAATAATTCAATTTCAGTAAAACTAAATTTTCATCATTTAAAAATGTTTGTTAATACAAGATATCGATTATTTTCCTTTCAAAATATTTTTAAAAAATTATTAATTACTTTTGAGATCTGATACATGAGAAAACTTCTCGTGGAAGACTTAGATTTAGGTGGGAAACCTAAATTCTTCTAAAATTTAGGTTAAAACTCTAAATCATACTAAAATTTAGGCAGAATATGTCAGAAGACTTCTTGGAAAGTCTTATGTGAGTCTTCGAGACCCTATAATCAAATAACTAAGAAAACACTTCTTTCAATTTAAAGGATATCTGAAAAGTGTTTGAATCAAGTTATTAGATAGTTACTAAACACATATAGGTCAAAAAGATAAGATTTCAAAATATAACCCTAAAACTACTACTAATATTATATCATACGTTACCAAAATTTAAACCAAGGACTAGCATGACTCAATCCACATTCTCTCATCTATGTTGGAAATAATTTAATTTTATTAAAGCTAAATTTATGTCATTTAAAAATGTTTATTATTACATGAGTTCAATTTTTTTCTCATTAAAATATTTTTAATAACATTTTTAAATTATTGGAAAATTTACTGAACGATAAGATTTAAAAAGAAGTCTTGTCAAAAAATATTTCTTTGAAATTATTCTCACGCGAAGAGTTAGAACGGCAAAACTTAATATATGTTTTTTGTTTGGTCATAAGGAGATTGTTGTAATTTCTCTAGGTTTTAGGTTAATTTTATATTTGATTGAATTTTGTGTATATTTTTGTATTCAAAATCAAGTTTTAAGTCAGTTTTGGTAATTTTCCCTTGATATTATTTATAATTTTTAGAATTTTAAATGTTGTTATGTAATTTACATTAGTTTGTGTATTATAACTCTTTTATTATATTTTAGTTTAAGATATGTTTAAAATATTTTTCCTAAACTAAATTATATTAAAATAAAAACAAATAAAACAATATTAACATTATAATGATAAGAAACTTAATGGATAGCTTATCACTAGACCTAGCAAATTTTTGTAGTTTCTTAACTTAATTTAATAATATTATATTAGTGAGATATTTAGTGAGCATCTCACCATTAAAGTTACTCTAAGAACATTTTCAAGAGTAACTTTAAAACTTCAAATCTAAAGTTTTTATGTATTCCAAGAGCAACTTCAAAATATATGGTTTTGTACGGTGAAACCTCAAACATAAGATTTCAATGTACAAAACATTATATTTGAGGTTTCATAACCTTTTTTGTTTTTGTATTTGTATGTATTTTAAATAGTTTTGGTAACTTTCTTGTTTATCTTTTTAGTCCATATAATTTTGTATCTTTTATATATTTTATATATGTTCTTATAAATTTAAATTTTACATATAAATCTAAATAAGTATATAAAATTTTAAATAGAAAACAAAGCAAAAATTTGCTACTAAAATGTATATTTTGTTAAGTAAATAAAAATAATAAATAATTATGTATTTTTAGAAAAAAAGATTTAGTTTTTTTAATTATATGTTAATTGCTATTAAAATGTAACCATTTATTAATAAAAATATTATTTATAACATTTTCATTGTATTTTTTAATTTTTATAAAAAAATTATGCTTTGATTTGATATTCTTTTCTAAAGTAAAGACTATAATATAAAAATCTAAGTTTTTTTAAATTTATTTTAAGATTTTACCATTGGAGCAGAACATCCTCAAACCTCAAATATAAGGTTGACGATGCTTTAAGTATTACAACAACAAACTATTCACACATGTGCAATTTAGAGGCTCATTTAGGAATTTGTAAATTTTATAACTTGCAAAGTTGAAACCAGACCGAACATTGATGTCCAGGCCTAGCTAGCCTTGCACTTCAAGTCAAAAAGACCTAGATTTTTCATTCAATAATTTTCTACAGCACACCATACAAAAACAAAGAGTAACAGCAATAGTTGTATGCGACGTGAAGCCTTTGGATACATGATTTTATTTAAAAATGAAGCCTTTGGATAGTTGTATGCGGTGTTTAATGTAAAAAGAAAGTAACCATGAACTGCATATCGGCGCAATCTAGCAGAATCGATCCCCCGGCTGGTCGCTCATGTTAGCAGCGTTGGGTATTTCAAAGTGCCAGAGCCTACCAGCAGATTTTACTCTGTACTTCTCGCATAGGAACTCGTTGGCGTAAGCTTTCTCCACTTTGCGGTCAACGTCATGAAGGAAAACGTGAGTCGTGCCTGCACCCTTCCGGTTACGTGCCATGACAGCTGAGGAGAATATGGCTGCCATCCTCCCTGGCGCGGTTGCGAAGTATCCTTTTGGTGCGTCCACCATGATCAGATCCCACTCGGTATCATAGAACTCATCAGGAAGTGAAGTCAACGCCAATGGACACTTTTCGTTGTCCCGGATCGGGAAAGCGTTGGCGGGCAAACATTTAGGTTCAGACCGGTAGGTTTTGAGAAGACGGTCCGCTTGAGAAAGTTGGGTCCGATACTGCACATGGTGGGCTCTTAGGGACGGTGCGTCCTTGAGGACGGCCTCAATCCACTCAGGATCCTCCTCCATGAACACAGTGGTGCCACCTGGATTGAGGGAGGCCCACATGAGTGAGTCACGGCCGAGGCCAAAGACAAGAAAATTGCAAGGTAAACGGTCCTTAAGGACTTCTAAGGAGATAGAGATCTCCGCGAAGGTTTGTTGAGGGACGGTGCGTGAGGTTGCGTAATGGACGATGGATTGGAGCTGGATTGGTGTGGCTGTGTATTCGGCTATGGATTTTGCAGTTGTTTTAGCCGTGGAACATAGTGATAAAGTGTTGTCCGTAGCTCGGATGAAACTTGTGATGAGCACTGCGCCGCCTATAAGACCAGCTAGAGCCAGCACGATGAACCAAGGTCGCTCTAGAAGCGTGTTCTTTGCACCTTTGGGAACCATGATTGATTTTGTTTTTCGCATTTTCTTGCGTTTGGCGAGAGATGCTTATACAAGGGTGGATGGGATTGGATGAGATGGTGGAGAAATAATGCTGAGGAAGAAGTCAACGAGTGTGAAGCACGTCGGTCTCAATCATTGCACGTTTGAGTGATGAATCATTGTTGTTCGTATTATCTAATTTAATCATTTCACTAGTAAATAAATCTTTACCGGTGAGTATCCAGATTTTATAGCATTAGTTAATTGTTGATTGAAAACTGTAGAAAGAGTAATTATAAGACAGCATGTGTCGTACTTGACATAATAAACAATAAATTATAATTTGATAAGTTTTGATTAGTCTTTAAGAGAACGAATTATATCGAAGAAATATAATAAAAATTACTCAATTTTTGGTATAAATGAAATTCCTAATCAGATTTTGTTAATCAGTGAGGTAAAAATAAATATAAAACTATAAAATTTATTGAATATAAATTAGAATGTAAAATGAAACTTATAATGAAATGAATTTTAAAATCTAAACATTAATATGAAACATATGGATTATTAATGTATGGATTATAAAAATATTACTTGACCCGTTTTAAACATTTTGATATATTAATGTTTTAATAATAATTGTGAATATATATAAGTTAACATTTATTAAATACTATATCATACTTAATTAAAAAGTTTATTTAATTTGTTATAAATGTAATAGTTGATGTTTGGGATAGTTTTCATATATTATGTATACCAATTACCAAACCATAGTGAAACATGTGGATTTCATTCTCATAATATGAATACCCATCTCCCGTATCATAATGCAACGGTAAAACATGTTTGGTAAGCGTGAATCTTTCACGGATATAACGTCAAACCAATTATTTGAAAATTAAAGGAAAATTAATTGGTGATTTGTTGCATCTATAAACAATATCAACTAGATTTTGATCCGCGCTTAAGAAACGCATATATTTTTTTTGTTGTATAATAGATACAATTTGAAAGAATTTATAACTATTTTATTAGTTATAAGTAATTTAAAAGATGTTCTATTATTTGAAACAAATTTTTCTTTGTGTTTTCATATCCGTTAGAGAATTTTTTTCAAATCGATAGATCCAGTGACTCGTATATAGTATATAGTCCAGTTTAGATTTACTAAAGCAAAATCTAATTGCCAATTAGATTAAAAGTAGATTTGAAGATGAATTCATGTGTTTTATAGTGTAGAAATAAGACAACGAATTCATGTGTTTCATAGTGTAGTTATCAATTTTTTTTGTTAAATTTAGTTCTATGTATATTAATTATCAAAACAAACAATATTTTTTTTGTATGTATACTATTTATAAAAAATTGTATTTTTAATACATTGTGAGTAGATAAATATTGTAAACCGGTTATATATTTTAGTGGGTCGTATATGTTTTTTTGTAACACAGTGGATCGTATATGTATCACATAGACTTTGTTTTTTTTTTCTTTTTTTGACTTATCACATAGACTTTGTTTCTATATCATAATTCTTAGATATAGTTGGGTGAGAAATAAAATTACGTAAACCTGAACCTGGTTTGGTTTTGAGCCGTCAGATAATTGTTTCTATAATGTGGAATAGTAAGCTTGTTTAATAAACCGGTTTGGTATTTTTACAATCGAATAATATTATGTATATAGCACAATCTAAATAATTTATGAGGTGTTATAAAGTAGTGTTTTTATAAAGGTTATAAGATAGTGTTCGTAAAACAAATATATATCTTATTAAAACCAATTGAAAATTATTTAATATATTGGTATAGTGTACCCATATAAAGAAAGAATGAAGTATATGTGATATTATATTTTTGTGTACTAAATGATAGTGGTATAATAAATGATAGTGACCAAGTTTCTCAACTGAATTGGAGATGATTTATACGATCAAGTTATACTACTCGGACTTCAAGATCTGCTACGTACCAAGAACTGAAAATGTGATAGCTGATTCTTTAGCTAAGAACGCTCGTATCTTTCATAGATCATTATGCTACTTTAGTTGTTCTATTCCGGTCTGGTTACCCAGACCACCTTAATTTTGAGTAATATAATAGTCTTTTGATGCCAAAAAAAAAATTAAGTATATATGTGGTATAATCAAATCAAATCATGTACGGAAATATATGGGTCTAATACATAAAGGTATTTGCTAAATATTTGTTAGAGAAATATAAGGTAAGTCAAAGTTTAAGATAAGACCAAAATATTATTGATCAAATGCAATGGTGCAACAATTTTGGATAATTATATCTTTTAGGACTTCTTTTCTTTTAATACTAGATACGGATCCGCGCTATGCGCGGATATTAGTTTACAAAATCGTCATTAAAATTATTCGTATTATATTATAGGATCTATAAATTTGTGGTTTTTATTTTGTGATATATATATGTGTGTGTGTGTGTGTTTTGGTCATCTATATATTACATTTTATTTACATGTATATAGTTTATTTGTTATAATACATATTGTACATAATGGTAGTTTATAATGTTACCAATCATGAGTTAGTTTTATTTTTTTGAGTTAATGTTTGAGTTATAATGTGTTATTTTTTTTTTTTTTTTTTTTTTGTCGACAACATTACAGTTTTGAGTTAATGTTTGAGTTATAATGAGTTATAATGAGTTATAATGTGTTATTTTTGAATTACAATTTTGAGTTATTCCTTTGAAAAAATTGATAACTCAACTCTTAACTCAACACCAAACAAAATTCAATGTATTAGAGATTGAGTTCCTATTTATTTCGGTATTGTGTTAGTTATCCTACGTTATATTTTAGTTTGTAACAATTTATATTTTTAATACACCCATTATCTCACATTTTTCTTTTGGAATTCATAAAATATTTTCAAAAACTTAAATATCTATTTACTCATTAGTCAAAGATGTTTAAACAATTATTTCCATTTTAATTACTTAAAAATATGCTCATATAATTTTAGCTATTAATTCTGTTTAATAGCTAAAAATTGTACAAACATAAAACAGTAACACATAAATATATAGGTATTTTCTAGAATATACACAAAGTATATTTCGTTAATTTTAATTTTATTATTTAATATAATATTTTTGTAAATTATTTCATTACTTATAATAAATATCATTATTATTGTATATAGTACTCTAAAAAATTATACATACTACAACTTATACATCGAAAATGTTATCAAATCCATAATTTTATAAATAAAGTAACTCATATTTTTACAGCAAAATAACTAAATAAACCTACATTTTTACCACATAATTTTTACAACCAGTTACATCAGGTTATAATTTTTATTGTAAATCAACTCTAATACAACATGTCACCAGTCGGAGCCAATATATAATGTTTCAGTACGTTAGTTGTTTGAATTGGAGACTAATGGTGATATTATTTTTCTTAAATTGAAGAGGCTATTTTTTCAAAACTTTAATATTATTCTATAACAAATTATATAAAACATTTGTTTTAATTAATTTAATTTTTTTAATAATTCTAACCAAAATAAATTTGTTTTACCTAATTTATTAGTTTCGAGTTCATTATATTTGGTAACACTGTAATTATCAAAGTGTATTGTTGAAACTATGCATGCTTAATTATTCTATATATGGCTTTTATTTTTATGTATTTCGAACATAATTATACTTATTGGAAAATAAGATCAAAAACACATAGATATATAATGGAAAATGGCATTGTTTATGGGGAAGAAAGTGAATAATATCAAAAAACTTAAATATCTATTTACTCATTAGTCAAAGATGTTTAAACAAATATTTCCATTTGAATTACTTAAAAAAATACTCATATAATTTTAGCTGTCAATTCTGTCCAGTAGCTAAAACTTGTACAAACATAAAATAGTATACATAAATATATATGTATTTTTAGAATATACACAAAGTATATTTTGTTAATTTTAATTTAATTATTTGATATAATATTTTTAGTAAATTATTTCACTAATTTTATAATCAATATTATTATTTTATATATTACTCTAAAAAATTATACATACTACAACTTATAAATCAAAAATGTTACCAGTCAATAATTTTATAAATAAAGTAACTCATATTTTTAGAGTGAACTAACTAAATAAACCTACAATTCTACCACATAACTTTTACTGCGAGTTGCATCACATTATTATTTTATTGTAAATCAAAGCTAATACAACATGTCAAAAGTCAGAGCCAATATATAATGTTTCATATGTAATACGTTAGTTTTTTGACTTGGGGACTAATTGTGATATTATTTTTCTTAAATTGAAGAGGCTATTTTGTTAAATTTTTATATTATTATTAAATAAATTATACAAAACAGTTTTTTTAATTAATTTAATTTTATTTAATAATTTTAACCAAAATATATTTGTTATACCTAATTTATTAGTTTAGAGTTCATTATATTTGGTAACATTGTAATTATCAAAGTGTATTGTTGAAAACTATGCATGCTTAATTATTCTAGATATGGTTTTTATCTTTATGCATTTCGAACAGAATTATACTTATAGGAGAATAAGATCAACAACACATTATGTTGATGAAAAAAAAAAAGATCAACAACACATAGAGATTTAATAAAAATAGAATTGTTTATGCAGAAGAAAGTGAATAATATCATAAAGTTTTGAGATGATTATCAAATTGTGTTGTTTACTGAACAATAAGGAGACTAAGATCAAGAACCCAAAGAAATTTTGTGGAAGATACCAAAGAAATGGCAAAGAAAGTGCCTTATATCGGCGATTTGAAATAGTTATCAGATTCTATTGCTCTTTAACTTTTGTAAAATATGTATTGATAAAAGGCTGCAAGTGTATATATAATGTATAGGTTAACCAAACATATATAGATATGAATAAATATTTTACTTAACTAAATCAATAACACAAATATATTATGGATATGCATATTATATCATGGAATATTATACTAAAATTATCTTTGAATACTTATCTTTTTTTAAAAAAAATTTAGTCCGTATTTCAAATATTAAGTTATACTGCTTAGCCCTGCGACTTCGGTTTTCCGGAACCAAACCCAACCATCGGTTCTGGGTTAATAAAAATATTAAAAATCAATTCCGAAATTAACCGAATTAAATTTCGGTTTGGTTCGGTTCAGTTATCGATTATTTTTGGTTTTCAATTTTATTTCCGAAAATATTTGATTTTTTTGGTCTTCGGTTAATTTCAGTATAATTTTCTATAAAATTCGAATATTCTCGGTTAAATTTGTTTTTCGGTTAATTTTGGATAACTTTGATTTTTCAGTTAGTTTCGGTTCGTTTCTTTTGGTTATCTTAATAGATTCATTAAATAAATATGCATATTTGTAAATATGAAAGTAAGTTTAACAATACTAAAATATAGTACTTAATGGTTCATGATATTTAAAAAAACAATAAATAGTTTTAGATTTTTGTAGAAATGCACGTGAGAATCCTCGGTTATTATACGTAGTTAGTATTTTACGAAATTTCAGCAAATCTAGATTAGTTGGTTAATATAAGGAATATCTAATATAATACACATGTACAATAAATGATTGAATTTATAATAGGTCCAAACTTAAATGACAATATTTTACATTAGATAAAATTATGACTCTATTTTAATAGATTAGATTATTGACTAGATTTTGATCCGCCTTTAAAAAGGGCGTGTATATTTTTTGTTGGAAAAGTATTTTAGGTAATAAAAATTATGATTTTTGATAAATTATATATTTTAACTTTTTATGAAATTTTTCTTAAATTTACTTATTGACTTATTTTTTATTTTCAATATGACTAAATTTTAGAAGACTCTAAATAATTTTAATCCATAATATGATTTTATTTAAACCGAAGTTAAACTTATTTTACACTGATTTTTTAATTTAAATAAAATATTTTATATTTTCAACACTCTTGTAATAAAAAAATCATTTGTGCGTTTCAAAACATTTTTTATAATTTTATTAAATTTAGTTTATGTGATTTAATTTTTATTTTAAACGAAACTATTTTTTAAAGAGTTGAGATAATCCAGACCCGTATTATGATTTTGTTGATTTGATCATTTGTTATTTTAACTTGATTTTATTTTGAGGTTTCATTTAATAAATGCTTTCAAATAATTAATAATGTGAAAGAATTTTTGGAAAGATATGGTGAAAATATTTAAGAAACAAAATTTTCAAAAAGGATAAGATTTGAATTATATTAAATACTCTTTAATGTAATTGCAAATGATTTTTGATTTGTTGCAAATAATGTTTGGAGAAAAATACAAGCAATTTTTGTAATTTCTTAAAAATTTCAGACACAAATTCATAAATAGTCATCTGCTTTAATAGTATAGATATTTTAATATGATCAAGCGGCTATTGTTTCAGACACATCATGTCACAGGTTCGAGGTATATGCGTTTATTTGCATGTTTTCTGCTTTAGCTAGATAATGGATATACCGGTGTCTTCTTCCTCGGAACATCAGTTTATGTAATGTGTGTTGTGTGAAACTGTTAAGCGCGGACTGAATTTTGTGAAGAACAAAGTTTATTGGGAATGCTTGTTAACTAATTAGTATTGGCGCCACTCGAGTGTTTGTTGATGTTTCGGTGGAGTTAGAAATTTATTTCATGTGTGGAGCTAAATTAGTTGATTCAGCTAATATAGTAGTTTATATGTTATTTGTTGTATGGGTTTGGACAAATGCAAAGCCCATTTTCTTGTACTGATGGTAAGTAATCCTTTGCCAGAGGTTTTTGTTTTGGTATGGTTGTGAAATAATTTCCGTTGTTAGCTGTGGGCCTTCGAGTGTTTCAATGGTTTTGTGGCCTCAGATACACCGCCCCGGAAGGTCTCCCCGTCATGGGTGTAGGTAAGGAAACTTTGAGACACTGCTACTGTCACAGCCCAAAGCCAACAAACTTATTAACCCCTAAATGTAAGGTTTAAGTTTTAAATCAAAACTAAGCATAAGTTGGGGTCTTAATACTCCACCAAACTGTCTGCTTTGCAATGGTCCTGTTGAATTCAGAAACATTTGCTCTTCTCCTGCTCATACTCTTGGACAGTTTGGTTGTTGATAGAGCAAAGAACTAATCTCACCCCTCTCTCCTCTTGGGATCAAACCATCACTGCTCTTCTCTACCTGAACCGCCCTAAACCGGAGAAGCTGATCTGCCTCCTCGCTTGGCAGTGCACCATTTATCTTCTCTGGATGGAACGCAACAACCGCCTCCATCGTAACTGTTTCCGGTCTGCTGACTCTATCTCCTCCCTATGCGTCCACAATCCGCACAAAGATCGTGATATGCCCACGTGCGTTTATACGAGAAGAAGGAAGAAGTTAGAGAGGAAGGAAGCGAAGAGAGATGAGCTGGCAGAGCCAGTTGAGATCGTCAGTTAGAGTTTGTTACTGAGCCTCATTATATAAGGGGACTCAGAGAGAATAAGAAAAGTAGCTTGGATATGGCTAAGGCCTGTTTCTATTGTTCTTGGTAATTGGCTTGATTCTAAACACTATAAGAGAATCAAGAGAGGGTGGTTGGGCGGTTATTGAATCAAATACATCTCATTCCTAACAAATTGGTGCGTGCTGAGCGATCTGGAGCTGACAATCGCGACGACGAGATGAAGAAAGCACTTCGGAATCAGATCGAGGAAGATCCGGTGACGTTGGAATCGCTATCGAAGACGATGAGAGAGCAGGCGGCGACGCAATATGAAACAAACAACGAGTTTCGAGTTGCGATTCGAGAGCTGGAGGAGAACTCGATGACGAAGATCGAAGGTTTGGAGAAGAAATCGCAAGATCGATACGACGAGTTACAGGCGAAGATGGATTCGAATTTCGAGAGATTGTGTGAGCTGATTGCGAAGAAGGATTCGAAGAGTGTGGAGATATCGGAACCAAGTCCACCACCGTATCGTCATCCTAACTATCAGGTACCTAATCTGACCTCGGAACCTGGCCGTAGCTTTAGAGGAGAGGATGGATTAGATAGGAATACGAATGGTGAGGGGAGAGATAGGTTGCTGAAGAAGATAGATCTCCCAACGTTTTCTGGTACCGATGCGTATGGCTGGTTCGCATTAGCAGAACGGTACTTTCGAATTGGAGGTTATGATGAACGAAGGAAGTTGGAGATTGTTTCTGTGAGTCTTGCAGGTGACGTGTTGAGTTGGTACAACAGTGAAGCTAACAGGAACAATTTCACGAGCTGGAGAGATTTTAAAGAACGACTGATAGTCAGATTCAGCAGAGAGAAGCTTCGTGATCCAAGTCAGCCTTTCTTTGCAGTGAAGCAGACAGGAAAGATAGCTCAGTATATTCATTTGTTTGAGGACCTTTCTTCTCAAGCGACCGGGCTGACAGACACGCAAATGGAAGGAATTTTCATGAATGGCTTGACTCCGGAGATGAGAGAGGTGGTGAAGCTTATTTAGTTATATAAAATGGTGTGTCGAGAGAGAAGCTTAGAAGGCAAACAACAATCACGACAAACATATTATAAACCGGCAAATCATACGTCTTCTCCGGAATGGCAAGCAAAACAACAAACCAAGTCAGCTAGTTCTCAGGATAAAAGTGAAGGTAGCAAAGTGCAGAGACCGCAATTGCGTTTGACAGAGAGTCAAATTGCAGAAAAGAAGAGAATGGGCCTTTGTTTTACGTGCGACGACAAGTGGTCAAGACAACACTGGTGTCCAAATCGTTCACTACAAGTGTTAACGGTGGTGAATGGAATTGACATGGAAATTTCAGATCAGTCACTGGTAGAAGTTGAGGACGAGACGCGGAGCTCAGGGTCTGAATTGATGGCTTTATCGTTGAACTCGTTTTTGGGAGTGTCATCACCAACCACGACAAAACTTCGAGGATCAGTACACAGAAATCCAGTAGTGGTGATGTTGGACAGTGGAGGCACACACAATTTTATATCTCCAGCAGCGGTGGAGCGATGTAGACTCAAGTCTTCGAAGAACTCTAACTTGGAGGTTCTGCTAGGAACAGGAATTTCAGTTCAAAGTTCTGGCGTGTGCAGAGAGGTGTCGATAGTGTTACCTTCAATGTCGTTTCAAGCAGACTTCGTGGTGTTGGAATTGGGTAGTGTTGACATCATCTTGGGAGTGCAGTGGTTACGAACTTTGGGAGTTTGTACAGTGAACTGGGAGAAGAATGAATGGTCTTTTACCTATAATGGCAAGGAAGTTACCTTAACTGGTGATCACACGCTACATGGCCCTAATGTGTCTCTAAAAACATTAACAACTGAGATGCAAATTCACAAGGGAGGGTGTGCCATTGAGTTGAAGACTGTGGACAAGAAACAGGAGCTAGAAGAGGTGATTCCACTCGTGATGGCAGAGAAGCTGTTGAGTTATGAGTCAGTTTTTCAGAAACCGACAGGTCTTCCTCCTATTCGAGGCAATGAGCATGCGATATTGTTGAGGGATGAGTCTAAGCCGGTGAGTGTGCGTCCATATCGATATCCACATGCTCATAAGGAAGTGATGGATCACTTGGTTCAGGAGATGCTAGCAGAAGGGCTGATAAGGCCAAGTCAGAGTCCATTTGCGAGTCCAGTCTTGCTGGTTAAGAAGAAAGATAACTCTCACCGTTTCTGCGTGGATTACAGAGCATTAAACAGAGCAACAATTCCAGATAAATTTCCCATTCCCATAATAGACCAGCTTTTGGATGAGTTACATGGAGCTACTTTCTTCACGAAACTAGACCTACGCTCCGGATATCATCAGATAAGAATGAGAGAGGAAGATATTGCTAAGACTGCCTTCAGGACACATGACAGTCACTATGAGTTCTTGGTGATGCCATTTGGGCTCACCAATGCGCCAGCAACATTTCAAGCTCTTATGAATGATGTGTTCAGGCCTTTTCTGAGGAGCTTCGTACTGGTTTTCTTCGATGACATCTTGATTTACAGTAGCAGTTTGGAGGAGCACGTTGAGCATGTTGCAGTGGTATTGGATGTGTTTGTGAAGCATCAACTGTTTGCCAATAAAAAGAAGTGTTCTTTTGCGCAGAGGAAGGTCGAGTATCTGGGTCATGTGATTAGTAGAGAAGGTGTAGCTACCGATAATAAGAAGATCGAAGCAGTGATGAAATGGCCAGTGCCACGCTCGGTTAAACAGTTGCGTGGATTTTTGGGTTTAACGGGATATTACCGTCGTTTTGTACAGAGCTATGGCTCTCTGGCCAAACCTCTCACGGAGTTACTCAAGAAGGAGCATTTTCTGTGGAGTTCGTTGCCACAAATAGCGTTTGAGAAGTTAAAGAAAGCAATGGTCTCTGCTCCAGTTTTAGCCTTGCCTGATTTTACAAAGCTTTTCATCGTGGAGTCTGATGCTTCGGGTTTTGGTTTAGGAGCAGTACTAATGCAAGATAATCACCCCATTGCTTATTTCAGTCATGGCTTGACGTCTCGTGAGCAGCAGAAACCGATCTATGAACGGGAGTTGATGGCAATAGTAATGGCGATTCAGAAGTGGAGACATTACTTACTGGGGAGAAGATTTGTAGTGCGAACGGATCAGCAGAGTCTGAAGTATTTGTTGGAGCAAAGGGAGATCACTCTGGACTATCAACGTTGGCTCACGCGAATCCTGGGCTATGAGTTTGATATTGAGTATAAAGTTGGTAGTGAGAACAAAGTGGCTGATGGTCTTTCACGTATTGATCATTCGTTGGAAGGAGAAGCAGGGTTAATGCTTTTGGCGTTGACAGTTCCTGCAACGTTACAAATGCAGGATTTGTATAGAGAGATTGAAGAGAATGATGAGATCCAGGCGTTGATTGGGAAATTACAGGCAGGCCAGACAGTGAAGCATGGGTTTTCTTTGGTAAATGAGAAACTGTTCTACAAGCAGAAGCTGGTGATTCCTTCGACGTCCAAGCATATTCTTCTCATATTGCAGGAGTGTCATGATTCGCTTATGGGAGGTCATGCGGGAGTGTTGAGAACCTTACAGCGAGTTAAAGAAATGTTCTATTGGCCAAAGATGAGAAAGAGAGTTCAGGAGTATGTGGCAGCCTGTTCAGTATGTCAGACACACAAGTACTCAACCTTGTCTCCAGCTGGGTTATTGCAACCGATAGAGTTACCAGTTCGTATTTGGGAAGATATTGCAATGGATTTCGTGGAGGGTTTGCCTATGTCTAACGGGGTGAATGTGATCTTAGTGGTGGTGGACCGCCTGAGTAAATACGGCCATTTCATCACACTCAAACACCCTTTTACAGCGGTTGATGTGGCACAGAAGTTCTTAAAGGAGGTGGTGAGATTGCATGGATTTCCAAAATCTATTATATCGGATAGAGACAAGATTTTTTTGAGTAAGTTTTGGAAAGAATGCTTCAGGTTGTCAGGCACGAGATTGAGATTTAGCACAGCTTTTCATCCTCAATCAGATGGTCAGACGAAGGTGCTTAATCGTTGCTTGGAAACATATCTGAGATGTTTTGCATCCACACATCCGAAGAGTTGGTCGAAATTCTTGGGTTGGGCAGAGCTCTGGTACAATACTGCTTACCATACAGCATTGAAGAGTACTCCTTTTAAGGTCGTGTACGGTCGTGATCCTCCTACACTGTTGGCTTATGAAGCTGGTTCCACTCAGAACTTTGAATTGGACGAGATGCTTAAGGAGAGAGAAGTGGGTTTGACATCGATAAAGCAGAACCTGTTAAGAGCTCAAGCCATTATGAAGAGTAATGCAGATAAACATCGCAGGGACTTCGAGTTCAATGTGGGGGAGAAAGTGTATCTCAAGTTACGCCCTTATAGGCAACAGTCAGTGAGTCGACGTTTGTTTCAAAAGTTGGCTGCGAGATTTTACGGTCCGTTTGAAGTAATGGCTCGAGTGGGTAAAGTTGCTTATCGATTGGCGTTACCAGAGTCATCAAAAATTCACCCAGTGTTTCATATATCGCAACTGAAACCTGTGGTGGGATCAGCAGTGGATGTGGTTCCTTTACCTCCTACACTATCTGGTTCTGATGATTTGTTGATTGAACCAGAAGAGGTTATGGACAGGCGCTACGATGAGGAGGGATATTTGGAAGTGTTGGTTAAATGGAAGCATTTGCCTGAGCATGAGTCCTCTTGGTTACGTATTGGAGAGCTGAAGCAACAGTTTCCTTCATTTTCACTTGAGGACAAGCTGAAGCTCGGGGAAGGGGGTATTGATATGCCCACGTGCGTTTATACGAGAAGAAGGAAGAAGTTAGAGAGGAAGGAAGCGAAGAGAGATGAGCTGGCAGAGCCAGTTGAGATCGTCAGTTAGAGTTTGTTACGAGTTTGTTACTGAGCCTCATTATATAAGGGGACTCAGAGAGAATAAGAAAAGTAGCTTGGATATGGCTAAGGCCTGTTTCTATTGTTCTTGGTAATTGGCTTGATTCTAAACACTATAAGAGAATCAAGAGAGGGTGGTTGGGCGGTTATTGAATCAAATACATCTCATTCCTAACAGATCGCTGCCATCAGATTGTCTTCCCCATCGCTAGCCTCTGCTATGTTCTCAATCTGGATGTCTTCTCCTTAAATCCGTTTGCATGCTCCTATTGGTGATGCCGAAGTCTGATCGTTTCTATGGCTTTCACTATCTCAAAGCTGGGTTCTTAACTATGATTTTTTTTTTTGTAATTTCTATTGTTGTCTTTAACTAATGGGCTCCGGTCCAAAATAAACTGCCTGGTTGGGCTTTGTATCTTTTAAGTTTAAGTTTTCAGTTTTAATAGTAAACCCTTTATCAAAAAAAAAAAAAAAACTAAACGCAATATAATTTTTGAAATTAAATAATTTTGAATTTTTATTGTCATCGACATAGAAGATTCATGAACACTTTGCAAACAAATTTGGTAACTATGAACCATATGAACGATGAAGGACGGCTGTCTTGTAGCATTAGCATTGCATGCTAGATTGTCGTCCACTATTAAATTTTGCTTCTTGATATATGAAAGATCTCCGAGTTGCGGAAACTTTCTTTCAGAATCTTAATATCTTCCAAATAATTCTTGCAAAAGTTGGTCACGTGGTTCCAAAACCATCTTCATCGAGAACAATTTATCGCAAATGTCATTTGAAATTGGCGTAAATTCCTCATACATTTCATAGCTCAATTGCCAGATATGTTTGAGCCAGTTGACTGGATCTGTATCACCACTATGTAGTTTAGTTGCTGTCATGCCAATACCATACCTTCGGTTTAACTCTCGGTTTCAAAACATATCTTCTCACTACAAAAAAAAGGATGATAGTGTAACATCATTTTATTAAACTGATGATAATGTAAATTATAGTTGTACAAATTTTTTTGTATCAATTTATTATTGATGCAAGATTATTATCATTTTAGAAACTGATGTTAACCAAAAAAAGCTAATGTATCAGTTATCTTTTTTTTTTCCCAAATTGATTTAATTAAAAGGGACAAAGCCCAATAAACAGTCCAACAGCCATCACAAAAACCAACGAAAGCCCAAACATACAGGCCCACTACAAACAGAACTGGCTTCAAGCCCAATAAACTGAAACCCTAAACAGAAGATGACGCATCCCAAACAGCCGTCACACATCTTTCTCTTCTTCACCGGATTCCACCGAACCCTGAACCGACATCAGCCATAGGTTCACCGGAACACACCGGAACCATGACCTCCACACCAATTTCGTCGCAAACGTCTTTAACTCATGTGATATCTTTATCAGAGAGCATCAATCGCAGCGCGATAACTCATCCGCCACCGTACGAGCACACACACAGAGAAAAGCTTCGCATGCTACAACACCATCTTCCACCTGACACCACCAGAACAGATCTAAAAAACGAAACCCTAACACAAATCTAGGGAACCAAAAGCCGAAGAGGTAAGCCTAGAAACCTTCACCCCTCGGAGAGACAAAGCCGGCGACGATGGAGCTGTAGAAGCCTCCACCTTCCCGGAAACCTAGTCGGCGGAGCAGAGCTGAGGAAGCCTCTACTCCCCGGAAGCTTTAATCGGCGATAATCGGAGCTATAAGAGCCTCCACATCCCGTCGCAAACTTTGAAACCACAAGCTGACTGTCACCACGAACCATCATCTTTCGTCCTCACCGCGAAGTCAGAGAAAGAGGAGTTGTCGCCGTTCAAAGCTCTCCACGAACAGAGATCTTTCTGGAACAAAACCCTAGCCCAGAATCACTAGTATCTCGGACAAAGACCACAGATCAAAACACGCAGTAGGAAGACTAGGGTAAATTGAAAAGAAAAAAGCTTCCGGCGCCGACAGGCGCACGGACGCGCCGCCGACGTCGGAGCAATCCCTCTTTCTCTCTCTTTCGCTTTCTCTCTCTCTCTTTTTGACCAGTTACAAAACTGCTTAGACACTACAAAAAAAAAATTAAGTGATGTTACACTATAATTTAACAGTATAAATTTATTTAACAGTATAAATTTTGTCAAAGTGATTCAAATTGATAAAAGTTATATCATTTAATTAAACTGATGTTAATTTAATTAATAATAACATCAATTATCATAACTGATCTTATATTGTTTATATTTGTATCATTTCTAAATAAGTAACTTAAAATAAAATCATTAATTTTTGTGATACAAGTTAAGTGATGTAATTCACTCTTTTTTTGTAGTGTCTACTCTCAATCTCTTGGAGAGGCATGGCTATGACATGTAGACTGGCAGTTACTCGCAAAGCACGTAAGAGATATATGAGCTTACAGTAAAATATCAAGTACATAACAACTATGAGCTTTTATATTAAAACTAATCCCATAATACATGGGATTTATTCAAACCATAATCACGTAGCTTACAGCGTAGCTTTAATAAAACCTTTAGAAATAAAACATTACTTAACAAGAAACACAAGAAGACAAACCAAAGGAAACCAGGGTTCTCATAGGATACGCTTGTTGATATCAGATTACTACGATTACTTGTGTTTAGAATGCAAGTAGAATAACTCTCTTTATTACTTCAAGGAAAACTTACTCAAACCTCAAAGACTTACAAACTCCACACCATTTTCATAACTCGTAAATGGTGTTTATATATATCAAGCTAAACGACATCAAAACCTAGTAAAGATAATGATCCTATTTGTTTGTAGATAACTCCTAAAACAACTCCTTATCTTTATCTCCATATCTCGGATATACTAGGATCTTCTTAGCTTGATATGCAACGGTTCTTTAGGCTGTGTCTATCAACTTTAAGCTTATCTCAACATTCCCTCCTTTAAGCTTGAAGTTGACTTGTGCCAAATCTCGAACACCAATGAACTCCCTCATCTCTGCAAACTTAATCTTGCCAAGCGCCTTTGTCAAGATATCTGCTTTCTGTTGACTGCTGGACACATGCTCGACGTCAACCAACCCTTTCTCCACACACTCACGTATGAAGTGATACCGTCTATGAATGTGTTTACTGCGCCCATGAAACACAGGGTTCTTGGTGAGTGATATTGCTGACTTGTTGTCGACTCGGAGCATCACCCTGTCACACATTCCGCCAGTGATCTCGCTTAGAATGTCTTGAAGCCACAATGCCTGTTTAGCTGCCTCTGTAGCAGCCATAAATTCGGCCTCACAAGATGACAAGGCTACAATTTCTTGCTTCTGTGAGCACCAAGTAATAGGGCTCTCACCAAGATAGAAAATGTGCCCTGTTACACTCTTCCCATCATCTACATCCACGTTCAATGAGCTGTCACTGTAACCCACCAACTCTGGCTTCCTGTCTGAACGCCAGTAAGTGAGACCATAAGACGTAGTACCCTTCAAGTACCTTAGAGCATGCGTTAGTGCAGAGTCGTGTGACACCTTTGGATCCAGCATGTATCGGCTTAATACTCCAATGCTGTACGCCATGTCAGGTCGCGTGTGAATCAAGTACCACAGACATCCAATAGTTCTTCTATACCTCCTTTCCTCAACAGATTTTTCTTCGGTAGCTTTTGACAGCTTTAAGTTCATCTCCATTGGTGCTTTAACAAAGTTGCAGTCCATCATTCCGGTCTCAGATAAAATCCTAGACGCGTATCTCTCCTGTTTCAGTGTAATGCCCTCCTCATGTTGCATCACCTCAATACCCAAATAATAGGTTAACCTTCCCAAAATCACTCATTTCAAATTTAGCCTCCATTTCTCTCTTGAACTCGTTGATCATCGACACATCAGACCCAGTAACAAGCAGATCATCTACATAAACAGCCACAACGAGAATGTGTTCTTGCTTCTGTCGTTGATACAAAGATGGCTCCTTTGAGCACCTTACAAACTTCAACTCCTTAAGGATGTGGTTCAACTTATCATTCCAGGCTCTAGGAGCTTGTTTCAAGCCGTAGAGAGCCTTAGAGAGCTTGTACACCTTATCTTCACATCCCTTTATCACAAACCCCTCTGGTTGTGTGACATAGACCACTTCCTTAAGGTCACCGTGGAGAAAGGCAGTCTTCACATCTAAATGATGAACCTCCCAGTTGCTTGACGCTGCCAAGGCTATAATAAGTCGTATGGTTTCCATCCTTGCAACGGGGGCAAACACCTCATCGTAGTCAACCCCGTGTCTCTGCACATACCCCTTTGCAACCAACCTAGCTTTAAACTTGTTGATACTTCCATCTGGGTTTCGTTTGACTTTGAAAACCCATTTGAGACCGATGGGTTTAGCTCCTGCCGGCAAGTCAACTAACGACCAGGTTTGGTTCTTCTCAATTGATGCTATCTCGTCTTTGCACGCATCCAGCCATACTTTCAAGTCTTTTGCTTCAGCAAAATCCCAAGGTTCTTCGTTGATAGACATTAGAAGCCATTCGCACTCTGCTTCGGCTAACAAGACGTAATCAGATAGGTACTATGGTGGTGACTTTACTCTTGTGGACCGTCTCAACAGAGGTTGAGCTTCTTCTTCATCATCTGAAAGCTCCACTACTTCCTCATCGCAGCCCTCGTTACTTTCCTCTGTTTTCACCTCTGTTTCTGCATTAGAGCATCTCCAACCCCACTCCATAATTTACTCCAAAATTGAGAATGGAGTTGGAAATGGAGTGGAAAATGGAGTGATGACCAAAAAATAAAAACATTACTCTATAAATGGAGTAATGATTTTATTTTTTGGTCATCACTCCATTTCCAACTCCATTCTTAATTTTGGAGTAAAATATGGAGTGGGGTTGGAGATGCCCTTAGTACTTCTTTGCTCTGTTTCTGTTTCTTCGACACGATCAACTTCTTTTAGTCCTCTGTTCCCAAACCCTTCTAGGTTGATAGTGAACGTACCAGCATCAGTACCATCTCCTTGCTTGTTCCATTTCCACCCTTCTTCTTCCATAAAGATCACATCACGACTCACTATGATCTTCTTACTAGTTGGGTCATACAAGCGATAAGCCTTACTTCCAGGCTCGGTGCCGAGATGTACCAACGCGCGAGACCTGTCATCAAGCTTCTTCCTGTGAGGAGACTCGACTCTCGTATATCCGACGCAACCAAACACTCTCAAGTGAGATAAGTCTGGCTTTGTCCCTTTGAAAGCCTCATACGGAGTCATAGTCAACAGAGTTCGTGTAGCTGTTCTGTTGATTAGATATGTGGCGTGTCTTACCGCTTCTCCCCACATGTAGTTTGGAACCTTCATGTGCTTTAGAACGCTTCTCGTCATCTCCAAAATGGTTCTGTTCCGTCTTTCTACTACCCCATTCTGTTGGGGAGAGTATGGCGCAGTGAGATGTCTCTGAATCCCATGTTTCTCACAATAAGCATTAAACTCATTCGAAGTGAACTCACCCCCTCTGTCTGTTCGAAGAGTTTTAATGGAAGCACCGGTTTCTTGTTCTATCGACGACTTGAACTTTCTGAACCTCTCAAAAGCTTCGCTCTTCTCCTTCATCAACATCGACCACATGTAACGTGTGTGATCGTCTATAATGACAAACACATATCTGTTCTTTCCAGGTGTAGGAGGAGTGATCGGTCCGCAAAGGTCTCCATGTAACAACTCAAGTTTCTGCGATGCACGAAACGTTGTTGCTTTTGGAAAAGGTTTCCTTGACTGCTTCCCAAGTAGGCAAGAAACACATGTCTGTTTCTCAATGCAAAACTTCGGCATTCCTGATACGAGTTCCTTATCAACCATCACCTTTATGTTGTCAAAGTTGACGTGTCCCAGCCTCGCATGCCATTGATTAGAGACACTCAATGTTGCTGCTTGAAGACATGCCATAGTTTCTGCTTCCAGTGCCACTTTGTACAGACGGTTTCTCCCTCTACTTGTTCTTACTAGCAGCCTCCCTACTCAATCATATACTGTCAATAAGTCCTCCTTCATCCTTACTTCACATCCAGCCTCAGTTGCTTGTCCCAAGCTAATGATATTGCTCCTAAGAGCTGGGATATAATACACGTTCGACATTCTTTCCTTCACTCCTCCTTTGAAGACAAAAACAATAGAGCCTTTCCCCTTTATGTCAATTCGTGAGTCATCACCGAATTTTACCTTCCCTGTGATTGTCTCATCGAGAGTACTGAAGTAGGAACGATCCCCAGTCATGTGGTTACTGGCTCCGTTGTCCAGATACCACACGTTGCTCTTGTCCTGATGTGTCTCCAAAGCGTTAGCATTCACCTTCTCTTCATTAAGAAATACTATTTCGTTTAACATCAACGCATCAGCCTCGTGTGTCTGGTCCTCCTCTTTATCCTCCTGTGCCTCTTGTACTAACTTCAGCAAACGATCAGGGCAGTCACTAGCATAATGCCCTAGTTTATCACATCGATAGCATGTGATCCCTGATGCATCTCTAGCACCATTAGATCGTCCACGACCTCTTCCTCTACTGGTATATCTTCCACCGCGTCCACGACCTCTATTAGTCCCACTAAACTGCCGTGTTTGTTGCTGATCAGCATCAGCGTACATCAGTTTGCTCTGCTCATCCACTGCGTCTTCTTCCTCCTTTACACGTTCTTCATAGGCCTTTAGACGACCAATGATGTCTTCAAAGCCAGTCTTCTTCAAATCCAGAACTTGCTCTAGTGCAGCGACTATGTGAATGTACTTCCTGTGAGGAAGACTTTTCAGAAACTTCTTGACAAGTTTTGATTCTTCTATTTCTTCTCCAAGCGCAGCTGACTTTGAAGATATCTCAGAGATTCTTCCAGTGAAGTCGTCTATGGACTCGTTGTCTTTCATCTTCAAGCGATCAAACTCTGCCATAAGCGTCTGTAGACGAGCCTCTTTGACTCTATCAGCACCCATATGTCTGGTTTTGATAGCGTCCCAGACCTTCTTCGCCGTGTCTAACTCGCCTACTTGCAGAACAAGCGACTCAGGTATGGACTGTACTAACAACGCCATGGCCATGTTATTCTTCTCATCGTCTCCTTCCTCCGTCTCAATGATATCCCAAGCTTTGTGAACCTTCAACAGGATCTTCATCTTAATTGCCCACACAGTGTAGTTTGTGGAACTGAGGATAGGGCATTTTATAGATGAAGAACCTACTTCCTTAGACTTCGCCGTAGCACCCGTAGTAACCGTGAGATCTCCCATTGCTCTCAACCTGAAAGCTCTGATACCACAATGTTGATATCAGATTACTACGATTACTTGTGTTTAGAATGCAAGTAGAATAACTCTCTTTATTACTTCAAGGAAAACTTACTCAAACCTCAAAGACTTACAAACTCCACACCATTTTCATAACTCGTAAATGGTGTTTATATATATCAAGCTAAACGACATCAAAAGCTAGTAAAGATAATGATCATATTTGTTTGTAGATAACTCCTAAAACAACTCCTTATCTTTATCTCCATATCTCGGATATACTAGGATCTTCTTAGCTTGATATGCAACGGTTCTTTAGGCTGTGTCTATCAACTTTAAGCTTATCTCAACAACGCTAACCAGATCTTGACATGTGTAATCGAAGCTGGCGACCTAATCAAGCTGCCCAGTCTCTTCATTGAACAGACCCCAAAGTTGCTCAATATCAAACACGGACGACGATGAGTTCATCAACGAAGTACCTGCCTCGTCAGTACCCATGGCTGCCGGATCCACCGCACAAACCCCTCCGACTTCCACTAGCAAATTCTCCCACCACATACTCTTTGCATCCATTACGTTTTCCACATGTTCATATTTCTCGTCAGCTTTGTTACATGTGATACCATCATCTATGTCAACTTCTGGGAGGTCGTTGACGTGGCTGAGACTGTTGTTATTGAAGAAGATCGAGGTTGAGGCTTTATTACATCGATTTTTTGGGCTGGTGTGGTCTCTGAGTCAGTAGGGTTACGTTCTTTCATCTCGGTCTTATAAAATGGGTCTGGCTTCTTACTCATATAGGTGTTCCAGTAATTTTTTATGTCATTAGCGGTCAGGGCCGGCTCAAACGTTTTACAGACCCTGGGGCAAAACTTAAAAAATGACCCTTAACTTCGACAAAAAAAAAAAACTGACGCTTACATATAAAACTGTAGTTTTGATATTATAGCTACTAAGCAATATAAAACAGTTTTTGTTTGAAAAGGCAAACATAAGTACATAACCATTAAACCAAAACAGTCTTGATTCTTTTATAGCTTTTCTTGAGAATGAGATCAAATGCTTCCTCAAAAACCTTCACAAGTAACACGTACTCCCAAATCTGAAAAAGAAAAAAAACCAGCAGTCATCCTAAAAAGAAATGCAATCATAAAAACCGTTTTTTCGAGCTTTACTCGATGCAAAATCATGGATAACAGTTTCAAAATCAATGCTTTCAAGGATATTCTTTTCAATGCATAAAATAGCTAAACCATTCAATCTTTCTTGAGACATCGAAGATCTTAAATAATTTTTCAACAACTTTAATTTTGAAAAACTCCTCTCAGCTGAAGCAACAGTCACAGGTGTAGTCAAAAGAATTCTATAAGCAATTGAAACATTCTGATAGCAACCCACACTTTCAACAAACTCAAGAACTTCACTAGGTTCTATAGATACATCGGGTAAAGTCGTTTGCAGCATTCTCAATTCAGAGTAAAGATCATTCAAATCAACATCAGAAGAATCACCATTAGAAAAAGTATTGTAAAAGTTAGTGCAATGAGTTCGAAGCTCACCTTCGTCTAATGCCTTTAATTTCAAAGAATCAAATAAAAACCCAAAAACACTTTTAAAGTTCATCATTTGATCAAACCTGTTCTTCACTGAAGTTAATGCCATGTCCACAACAACCAAAAAGTAATCAACCCTAAAAGCATCTTCACCTGATTGTACTTGTTCACCTGAATCAGTTTCATCAAACTGCTTTTTTCTAAAGATACAACGCTTATTTGGAAAAACAGGATCAACATCCATCTCATGAGCAATATTTTTAGCTATATTCAAACTAGAATTGAACCCTTCATCTCTAAACTTCTCAAAAAACAGAATTACACCTTGGAGTTGTTTTAAAGCATTGTCAATGCACACAGATTTAGACTGCAAGTTCTTACTAACCGAGTTAATAGCAAACAGAATTTCATACCAAATGACCATGCCAAGTAAGAATTCAAAATTATCAAATGCCATAATTAAACTTTCAGCATCACTTTTAGTCATAGCATCATCACATGATTCATACAGTTCTAATAAAGCTGACCTTACTTGCAAAGGTTGAAATCTGATGGCTTTCACGCTATTGATTCGGCTTTCCCAGCGAGTATTGGATAATGATTTCACTGTAAAAAAAGGAACATGGTCAAGCAAAATATTCCATCTCTTTGTAGAGCCAGAAAACAGGGTATATATGCGTTGCACAACTCCAAAGAAAGAAATAGCTTTCAAACATGAGTGAGCCATATCACTAACCACAAGATTAAGACTATGACAAGCACATGGCATATACAAAGCCTTTGAGTTTATATCAAGCAATCGTCTTTGAACACCTTGATGTTTTCCTTTCATATTAGAACCATTGTCATAACTTTGACCCCTCACATTATCAACATCAAGAGTAAGAGACTTTAGAACATCTAATAATTTTTCAAAGAGCCCTAGACCAGATGTGTCATCTACCTTTAGAAACTCCAAAAAATACTCTTCTACTTTAACTTTTTTATCAGACATGTTCACACATCGTATTATCAGAGTCATTTGTTCTTGGTGACTCACATCTGGTGTACAATCAAGAATCACTGAAAAGTATTTTGCCTCTTTGATAATTGAAACAATGGAATGCTGAACATTATGAGCCAAAAGCGAAATAAACTCATTCTGGATATTATGACCAAGATAATGATGATGAATTTCATGACTTTGAATGCGCCTAATATGATCTTGGATTATCAAATCAAACTCTGCAACCATTTCAATGGCTCCTAAAAAGTTACCATTGCTATCTTGGTAAAGTTTCTCATTTTTTCCTCTAAAAGCTAAGCACCGTTTAGAAAGAAATTTTACAATAGCAATGATTCTAATTAAGACTTGCCTCCAACGTTCTTTTTCCTTAGCAATTTCTTTTTGCAATTCTTTATCAATTGTCAGATTTTTTTCAAACCTTACTTTCAGCTCATTCCAAGTTTCCATATTAGTCATGTGTTCTATACTTCTCTCATGATCTTTAAGTCTCTCACTAAGATGCTTCCAATCTTTAAATCCATCATTTGCAAACATATTTGAGCAGCTCTTAGATTTAAACAATTTGCAACAAAAGCAATAGACTTTGTCCACATGTTTTGAGTAAACCAACCAATTTCTATCACTAGTTTCTCCATTGCTCAACTTTCTCATATAATAATTATATGAGAAATGTCTAGAATGCTTATCTAAAGGAAACACAAGATTCATTTCTCTTTTAGGCCCTTTTTCAATTAACACATCTCTCATTTTGTTGTCAAGATTTTCCCAATACCTAGGATCATACATGTCAACACAAGAAGTTGGTTGTTCACAAAAATTCAGACTTTCGACATTAGATGCATTTACCACATTATCATGCTCACTCAAATGACCAATAGTATCACCAAGATGATCACTTGGTTCAGGATCATTATCCACACAATCAGATTTCAAATTTTCATCAGCATTTTTTTTATCACAAATTTATCTAAAGCACCTCTTTGTGATTGAATAAACAAGTCACGGGTTCTTTTTTTCTTTCTCTTTTGACATCCAGAATCATGTCCAGTCATGATGCAAGCAAAGAGTTAAGTAAAAGGAAAAGTACACCTGGATTTATGAATGAATTGCTGAAGGCTGAAGCTAAAATTGAAAGGAATACCCAGGGAAACCTGAAACAATAAACAAAAACAATATACTAATTGATAGTCTATACATGTAAAATCATCTCAGTTTATGTAGGAATCAAAGAACCAAAGAAAAAAAAAGAATCAATGATTTCTTAGAAGTTCAAGTGTAGAGAAAAAAAAAACAGAATAGTAAACAAATATTAAGGATCACTTACAGAAAATAATCAGCAATGCAAATCCTTGAAGAATCAAAATTTTGAGATCTTCTGAAACTACACCATGGTTAGGAACGTGAACAGTTTTTAGGAGAGAAAGAAGAAATTTGATCAATATAATTATGTTTTTAAACGGCTAACTAATTAATGCTAATTATATTATTTTATTAGTTAATTATAATTTGATGAAAATATATATAGATTATCATGATTAAGATTTTGTTTCCATAAATTTAGATTTGTAAAAAAAAATCATTAATTTCGTTTTATTAAAAGGTCACATTACAAAAAAACAATTATAGTAACATTGACAATAAACTCAAAATATACTACTACATATTAAAAAAAAAAAAAAAAATATGGGCCCCACCAGCAGTGGGCCCTGGGGCGGTCGCACTGCTGGCACTTGCTCCTCAGCCGGCGCTGTTAGCGGTACGACCAGGTAATCTACCGGCAATCAAGGACCACCTAAGCATTGTAAATGGTAAATATCTACGAGTTAGTATCAAAGTAGAAAGTAGGTTAAAAATAAAATGTGGAACAAAACCTGTTTCCTAGAAGCTTATGAAGGCGAGAAAGAAGATCAACTTCATCAGAGCTAAGTTTTCCTCTCTTGATGCTTGGCTTCAAGTAGTTCAACCATCTTAGTCTGCAGCTCTTTCTGCATCGATTTAGCCCTACAAATCCAAATATTGACATAATTAACTCTATCAGTTTTATATTATCAAAAAACCATATATCAATTCTAAGTTTTGAGAGATTGTTTTCGTCTCGTGCTAAGTTTTTTATACATTTTTCAGTTTATCATGAATAAATTTTGCACAGGAAAGTAAATAATGTACGTGTACAACGTTTGAGTGGTTTTACTGAAAGACAAATTAATGAGAGAGATTAAGCAACAACATCAGTGATCAACTAAATACGTCTTAAATATAGAGAGAAGAATATTCGTGTTCAGTTATCTGTGTAAATAACATACCAGCTCTTGCAGGAACTAGATACCATTTTCCTTCTCCAAATTTATCAACGCACTCCCTTAAGAGATAATCTTCTTCAGCAGTCCATGCACCTTTTCTCAACCTAAATGACAGATCATCCATATTGATACAAATTTTTCTAACTGAAACGATAATACAAGTACGAGATCAAGAAGTTGTGTGTAACTTCGTATGTGTATATCGGTTTATATATACATCCCTGAGGGCATAGAGAAACGACGTGCATTTTTGATATCCACAGTTCTTGTTCTATCCTTCGTATTTAATTTTGTTCAATGGTTGATCATTATTCCAAAAAATATTGAATTTTTTGAAATAGATTGAGGCCTCTGTGCTTTTAAGCAATATGACAAAAGGTGGGTAAGCTTTTAAGATAGATCATGCATGATTTGGAGGAGCAAATTATCACATTATGTGAAAGACTCACATGTGTAGGCAGGGGTGAAGCTAGGATGTGGGAAGGGGGTGCCTGTGCACCCATAATTTTTTTGAAACTAATGTGTTTTTGTACACATTTTTGTATGTGCACCCATAATAATTTATAACTTGCACCCAGAAAAATAGATAAACTTTAGAAAGAAACAAAAAGATTAAATGTATATAACAAGATGACAAAAAGAATATAACAAGTTTAACATAATTTAGTCAGTTTATGAAATCAATGTCACTTGAACTTTAAAGCCATTTATGATTTAAAATCTTTATCTCTTGAAAGTTTCTAACTAAAAAAAATGTTTGCCTATTTAAGTAAACAAAAATAATTTAAACTCCAAGAAATACATACTTATGTTTTGAATTGTATATTTTTAGTTACTAGTTTATCACTGAACTCTAGAAAGAACAAATTGTCTTACTTTAAAACAAACTTCTTATTTTTTAATAAAACATTGCAGAATTTTTTTATTTATGTAAACATATATTTTTGCTATAAATATACAAAAGTTTAATGATTATATATTCTATTTTTATTAAAATAAATTTAAATATTATAAAAACAATAGTAAAAATACTGATGAAAAGTAAATATTAAAAATATTTTATGGTATTATTTAGCATTCAATAAACATTTATTTATTTATATTTTATATCATTTGTCAAAGTGATTCAAATTAATAAAAGTTATATCATTTAATTAAACTGATGTTAATTTAATTAATAATAACATCAATTATCATAACTGATCTTATATTGTTTATATTTGTATCATTTCTAAATAAGTAACTTAAAATAAAATCATTTATTTTTGTGATACAAGTTAAGTGATGTAATTCACTCTTTTTTTGTAGTGTCTACTCTCAATCTCTTGGAGAGGCATGGCTATGACATGTAGACTGGCAGTTACTCGCAAAGCACGTAAGAGATATATGAGCTTACAGTAAAATATCAAGTACATAACAACTATGAGCTTTTATATTAAAACTAATCCCATAATACATGGGATTTATTAAAACCATAATCACGTAGCTTACAGCGTAGTTTTAAAAAAAACCTTTAGAAATAAAACATTACCAAACAAGAAACACAAGAAGACAAACCAAAGGAAACCAGGGTTCTCATAGGATACGCTAACCAGATCTTGACATGTGTAATCGAAGCTGGCGACCTAATCAAGCTGCCCAGTCTCTTCATTGAACAGACCCCAAAGTTGCTCAATATCAAACACGGACGACGATGAGTTCATCAACGAAGTACCTGCCTCGTCAGTACCCATGGCTGCCGGATCCACCGCACCAACCCCTCCGACTTCCACTAGCAAATTCTCCCACCACATACTCTTTGCATCCATTACGTTTTCCACATGTTCATATTTCTCGTCAGCTTTGTTACATGTGATACCATCATCTATGTCAACTTCTGGGAGGTCGTTGACGTGGCTGAGACTGTTGTTATTGAAGAAAGATCGAGGTTGAGGCTTTATTACATCGATTTTTTGGGCTGGTGTGGTCTCTGAGCCAGTAGGGTTACGTTCTTTCATCCCGGTCTTATAAAATGGGTCTGGCTTCTTACTCATATAGGTGTTCCAGTAATTTTTTATGTCATTAGCGGTACGACCAGGTAATCTACCGGCAATCAAGGACCACCTAAGCATTGTAAATGGTAAATATCTATGAGTTAGTATCAAAGTAGAAAGTAGGTTAAAAATAAAATGTGGAACAAAACCTGTTTCCTAGAAGCTTATGAAGGCGAGAAAGAAGATCAACTTCATCAGAGCTAAGTTTTCCTCTCTTGATGCTTGGCTTCAAGTAGTTCAACCATCTTAGTCTGCAGCTCTTTCTGCATCGATTTAGCCCTACAAATCCAAATATTGACATAATTAACTCTATCAGTTTTATATTATCAAAAAACCATATATCAATTCTAAGTTTTGAGAGATTGTTTTCGTCTCGTGCTAAGTTTTTTATACATTTTTCAGTTTATCATGAATAAATTTTGCACAGGAAAGTAAATAATGTACGTGTACAACGTTTGAGTGGTTTTACTGAAAGACAAATTAATGAGAGAGATTAAGCAACAACATCAGTGATCAACTAAATACGTCTTAAATATAGAGAGAAGAATATTCGTGTTCAGTTATCTGTGTAAATAACATACCAGCTCTTGCAGGAACTAGATACCATTTTCCTTCTCCAAATTTATCAACGCACTCCCTTAAGAGATAATCTTCTTCAGCAGTCCATGCACCTTTTCTCAACCTAAATGACAGATCATCCATATTGATACAAATTTTTCTAACTGAAACGATAATACAAGTACGAGATCAAGAAGTTGTGTGTAACTTCGTATGTGTATATCGGTTTATATATACATCCCTGAGGGCATAGAGAAACGACGTGCATTTTTGATATCCACAGCTCTTGTGTTCTATCCTTCGTATTTAATTTTGTTCAATGGTTGATCATTATTCCAAAAAATATTGAATTTTTTGAAATAGATTGAGGCCTCTGTGCTTTTAAGCAATATGACAAAAGGTGGGTAAGCTTTTAAGATAGATCATGCATGATTTGGAGGAGCAAATTATCACATTATGTGAAAGACTCACATGTGTAGGCAGGGGTGAAGCTAGGATCTGGGAAGGGGGTGCCTGTGCACCCATAATTTTTTTGAAACTAATGTGTTTTTGTACACATTTTTGTATGTGCACCCATAATAATTTATAACTTGCACCCAGAAAAATAGATAAACTTTAGAAAGAAACAAAAAGATTAAATGTATATAACAAGATGACAAAAAGAATATAACAAGTTTAACATAATTTAGTCAGTTTATGAAATCAATGTCACTTGAATTTTAAAGCCATTTATGATTTAAAATCTTTATCTCTTGAAAGTTTCTAACTAAAAAAAATGTTTGCCTATTTAAGTAAACAAAAATAATTTAAACTCCAAGAAATACATACTTATGTTTTGAATTGTATATTTTTAGTTACTAGTTTATCACTGAACTCTAGAAAGAACAAATTGTCTTACTTTAAAACAAACTTCTTATTTTTTAATAAAACATTACAGAATTTTTTATTTATGTAAACAGATATTTTTGCTATAAATATACAAAAGTGTAATGATTATATATTCTATTTTTATTAAAATAGATTTAAATATTATAAATATTTTATGGTATTATTTAGCATTCAATAAACATTTATTTATTTATATTTTAATTTAATTTAATGTTTTATTATATAATTTAATATTTATTAAATTAATATTAGTACATCCATTAAAATTCTAGTCTGGATTGATCATATTGTAAGGGCGTTTGGTCTAGTGGTTTGATTCTCGTTTTGGGTGCGAGAGGTCCGAAGTTCAATTTTTGGAACGTCTTTTCTCTTTTTTTTTAACGGATATCCTTTAGGAAAAAAAAAAATTCTAGTCTGGATTCGCCTCTATGTGTAGGACTCACTAGTCATACTAATAGGTGGCAACAGTTGGGGTCTGATTTTCCCTGAGCCAGGTTAAGATTGATTCACCGTGAGATGCGCCATATATAGTCTTGTCTATCAGGACAAGTGCACGGCTCAAAGTGTGCAAGGGCCCTGTGCTATAAATATTTTGTTTGAAATAATGATAAACCAATTAAGTTTGGTTACGGAGCAGTGACCTGTGAAAATGAATGGGTTTTACAATTCCATTGTAAGAACACGTGTTGATTTATCTTTCTATCCCAGTTTGTATGTATGTTGAATAATACATTTTTTAAAAAGAGTTCTTTTTGTATCAAGAAATCTAGGACCCTAAAGCTTAAAGAAATTTAAGAAAAAAAATTAAAGACCATATGCATTTGCACTGTTAGCACAACTATAGAGCCGGGTTCTGACAAGTGAACCAATCGGAAAAATTCGATAACGCTAAGCATTTTATTTCTTTGGTTTATTTGCAAATTTCTTAAATTTTAATTTTGAAGGAAAAAAGAATTTCAAACTAAATATAATTCTTAAAAATAATAGTACATAGGAAATAAAACCTATACAAATTTCTTGGTATTAAACTTTTCATTCATACAACTTAAATATTTTCCTGAAGATGATATATTAGATTTTATTACTAATTGCTATTGATTTTTTGTGTGTAAAATATGTATAATGAACCAACTTTTAAAACATTATAGAGGAACTTCACATATTTGAAAAAAAAAATTGTCGCGAGCTAAGTGAATTGCTTTCTCAGTTCTTATATAACGGAATTGGTAAAACAACTGTTGCCACCAATGTGTTAGTTAAATTCACAGGTGAAAAGATAATGATTTTATACTACACTGCAAGTCTGCAAGATTACAATGTTATTTTGGACATAACTTATGATGACTTTAATACTATAAAATTCAGACTAATTTTAAAGAACAAAGACTTTTCTCTCTCCTGCGATAAGAAAGGCGACCTGCAATCTGACCGTTGGCCCTGAGATCTGACCGTTGCTCCACCGTCGGAGAGCCCTCTGCTCGCCGGCGAGTTCATTTTCTCTGCTCGTTCTCCTCTACTCGCTCTCTTCTCTCCTCCATGTATCTCGATGCTGCTCTCGAAGAAAAAGTATCGCCCTCCCTTTGCTCTCTCGTTCAAGTCCCGTCATCTGCTACGCTCTATTAAGAACTCCTCAATGGCTAAGAAGAAGATTAAGTCCATCTCGGTCGTCGATCTCCCTGATTTTGGCGTTCCTGTTTCTGGATCTATGATTCTTGGTTCGGATTTCTCTACGTTGGCTCCTCCTTCCGGCGGATCCCCTCAGTTTTCTTTTGGATCGTTCGCTCCTACTCTACCTGGAGTGGTATCTCTTCCTAGTTTATCTCGCGATTCTGGGTTGTTCTCTGTGTCTCCTGTTCTGTCCAGTGGTGTTTCTCTGCCGGGTCAATCGACTGTTTTTGGTTTGTCTCCTCCGGTAACTCTTCAAGCTCTTCAAGAGGGCTCTCCGGTAAATCTTCAAGCTTTTTCTCCTCCGGTGGCGGTGGCTCCAGTTCTTAGCGGTGGTTCTCAGCCTCCAGTTCTTAGCGGTGGTTCTCAGGCTCCAGTTCTTAGCGGTGGTTCTCAGCCTCTCCAGGCAGGCTCTACTTCAGCGGAGGTTAAAACCCCTGAGGTGAGGAACTACGCTGCTCTGCTAAAGAGCTCTGCTCAGCTCCAACAGCTAGGAACTCCGGTAGAACATGTGTCCGGTGCTCCTTTCGTCCTTATCCCAGATGAGAACATTGAAGCTGCTAAGATTGAATTTAAAGACTTCATTTATGCTCGTTTTCACGGTGATTATCCTTCGATGGGGAAAATTATCGGTATAGTCAATGCGGTATGGGCAAAAACGGGTCCACGGATTTTTGTTCACAACCTTGGACATGGTACCTATCTTCTACGAGTCACTAGTCCTCGTACTCGAGAGGTGTTACTTTCTCGTACTTGCTGGAACATCGGGGGACTTCCTATGTTTGTAGCGCCATGGGCGCCTGATTACTTCCCGGAGGAACCTCCTCTTACGGATGCTATTGTGCCGGTCGAGATGAGAAACGTTCCTTATCTGCTATTCAACAAGGAGAGCTTGAGTCGTAACGCAACTGCAGTTGGCAAACCAGAGTCCCTTGCTCCAGAAACAGAGCGCAAGAAAAACTTCGAGGTGGCTAACCTGTTCGTTAGGGTTGATCTCACAGCGCCTCTACCAAACAAAATTATCTCTGGATTCTCCAATGGTAGGGAGGTGGTGATTGATGTCTCTTACCCTTGGTTGCCAGTCCAATGTGAACTTTGTAAGAAGTATGGACACAAGTCGTCAAAGTGCACAAATGGGGTGGTGGTACGCGATGTGCACCAGGAAGGACCTAGGATTCATCCCTCAGAAAATGCAAGAAGGAGATCGAAATCGAGGCCGGGACGTTCTACTGAAAAAAAAGTTAAGCAAGGGCAGCTCCGCTACGTACCGGTAAATCGTAGCTCTCCCGAGGTCTACGTTGATGCTGATTCAGATGTAGTTCCTGTGGTGACTGCAGAGGTAAACACAGTCGTTACTCAGGCTCAGGAAGATACATCTGCCGAATTGGAGGAGGGTGAAATTTGCCAGGTTACAATGGAGAAATCTTCTGTTCTTCAGGCTCCCACATGAGAAAATAACAATATTCTTGCTTCGGAAAAGGAACTGCAGGTTATCTTAGATGCTCAGCCATTGGTGGTTCCTGTTAATGAAATGATTATTGCTGCGATCACAGATGCTATTACTACTGCTTTTAACCAGGAGGATGCTCAGTACTCGCTAGACGAGGGCTCGGTCTCCGACGGCGTTGAGCTGCTGCCGGATCCGACAGGAGCTATCTTGCCTCCTGCTTCTACTGGAGTGGTGCCTAATGAGTCTGCTGAAGCAAGCGAGTCACCTCCAGATGATGGGTTTCAGGTGATTACTGAGACTGCTATGGTTACTGAAACTGTAACAGTTACGCAAGAAGGTGTAATCTCAGAGGAAGCTTTGTATCCCGCTGAAGTAGAGGAGCGAGAAAATCCTTTTATCCTGGTTAACAACAGGAAGAGTAGCCGCAAGGCTGCGAAGCGTCATTAAAATTATCAGATATGTTTTTTGCATGGAATATAAGGGGTCTGAACCATCCAAGACGCCAAACCATGACTAAGGATTGGATTAATATCCATAGACCACTTTTCGGAGCTTTTTTGGAGACTCATATTTTGGAGAGTAATAAAGAGAGAGTTTTAGGAGCTATTCCAAGGGGATGGAATTATTTTGGTAATTATGCTGATGATGCCTCGGGTCGTATCGTCATCGTTTGGGATCCGAGTGTACTTCTAGTCATCTATGGTGCGACTGCTCAATCAGTTACGTGTGGGGTTTCTATTTTGTCGGAAAACATCTCGCTCACGGTTACTTTTGTTTATGGTTTCAACTTGGTTGAGGAGCGGAGGAGTTTGTGGAATAATTTGGTGGATTTGCAGGCTACAACTCCGGTTTCTTCTCATCCTTGGGCTGTGTTGGGTGATTTCAATCAGATGCTGCGTTCTTCTCATCACTCACGCCACCTGATCTCTCATGTTGATGACTCGGGTATGGATGAGGCGAACATCTCTCTTCAGGATGCACAACTCTTTGAGGCGCAGACTAAAGGCTTACCTTTCACTTGGAGGAATAGTCAAGACGATAATCCTATCTCCACGAGAATCGACCATGCTTTCATTAATCAAGCTTGGTTATCGTCCTTCCCTGATTCATATGCGGAATTCTTGGATCCTTCTCAATCTGATCACACGCCTTGCTTGTTCCGGATGCCTTCTGTCGGACGTCGAGTCATTAAACCTTTCAAATTTTTTCACCATGTGATTGATCATCCTGACTATGCAGGGACAGTTAGAGAAGCGTGGAACACAGCTAACATCACGGGGACAGATCAATATAAGCTGGTCCGCTCTCTTAAGCTTTTGAAGAGACCCTTAAGGAGTCTAAATAAGAGGCATTTTAGTGGTATATCTCAGAGGGTCAAAGAACAGAAGGAGAAAGTTAATATTCTGCAGAGAGCTTTACTTACTTCGCCGGTAACCTCAACAGCTCGGGAGGAGCATATTGAGAGAGATAAGCTGAATGGTCTACTTAAGGCAGAGGAAAAGTTTTACAGGCAAAGATCAAGAGTTCGTTGGGCAGATGACGGTGACCGCAATACGCCATTTTATCATAGGACTGTGTCTGCTCATGCCTCCAGAAACCATATACACTTCCTCAAGGACGCCAATGATAGGGTTATATATTCTGTCGAGGATATCAAATCACATGCTGCGGATTACTTCCAGGGTATCTTGGGAGCGACAAACCTTCCTTCTTCTCCGGCTTCTCTTGAGGATCTGCAGACCCTGCTCCCCTTCCGATGCACTGAGCTACAACAGAACTACCTTAAACGTGAGGTTACAGCAGCCGAGATCAAAGCCACCCTTTTTGCAATGCCTCTAAATAAAAGTCTAGGGCCAGACGGGTACTCAGTTGAGTTTATCAGAGCTTCTTGGGACATTGTTGGTCAGGATATCACATCTGCCGTAAGGGAATTCTTTCGTAATGGAAAGCTACTCAAGGACATGAATACTACCGCGATTGCCCTTATTCCCAAGAAATCAGAAGCTTGCTCTCTCACTGATTATAGACCAATTAGCTGCTGCAACATTGTCTACAAGCTAATCTCCAAAATCATAGCTAATCGCCTCAAGCCTATTTTGACAGAATGCGTCAGTCCAAATCAAGCCGCTTTTCTAAAGGGCCGCAGTCTAGGAGAGAATGTCTTATTGGCAACTGAGCTCATCAAGGATTACAATAAATCTTCTTGTCTTAAGAGTGCTATGATTAAGATTGACATTCACAAAGCTTTTGATACTGTCTGCTGGGATTTTGTGATTAAAGTTTTGCAGGCTCAGCATTTTCCTCCGATGTTCGTCACATGGATAACTGAGTGTATCTCCTCTCCGAGATTTTCAGTGGCTATTAACGGGGAATTGGCTGGTTTCTTTGAGGGGAAAAAGGGTCTTCGTCAAGGAGATTCAATTTCTCCTTATCTCTTCATCATGCTCATGGAAGTTTTATCTCGTTTGCTTGACAGGGCAGAATCTGATGGTGTCTACAGGCTGCATCCTTTGTGTACTACTCCCAAGCTTACCCACCTGCTTTTCGCCGATGACTTATTAGTCTTCTCCGATGTCTCAAGGGTCTCCACTGCAGGGATAAAAAGTGTTATGAATCGTTTTAGGGACTGGTCCGGTCTGGATACTAATGAGGCTAAGTCAGAGATTTTTTATGGTGGATATTCAGACACTCAGGCCTCGGTTCTAAGCGATTTATCTGGTTTCCGCCGTGGAGCATTTCCTACTAGATACCTTGGGCTACCTCTTAGTCCAAAGAAGATCTCTGCGGCTACACTGCAGCCTTTCCTTGACCGTATAACATCAAAGCTTCACTCTTGGACTATTAAATATTTATCCTTTGCCGGTAAGGTAATGATGATCTCCTCGGTGATATACGGTATGGTTAATTTTTGGAGTTCTGTGTTTGTGCTGCCTAAGGGGTTCTACGCTAAGGTGGATTCATTATGCTCGGGCTTTCTCTGGAAAAATAGCACAACCTCTGCTGCCGGTGCAAGGGTCTCTTGGAAGCACATCTGTACTCCCAAAAAGGAGGGCGGTCTTGGTATCAGATTACTAGAAGAGTTTGAGATGGTTTTCCGATTAAAGAGGCTATGGCTATTTTTCTATGGATCAGGCTCTCTTTGGGTCCCGTGGATTAAAGAAAACAGGTTTGCTGGCAGGAGTCTCTGGCTAATAAATGACTCGCCAAGGTTTTCAAGCGCTATCAGAAGTATGCTCCAGCTTAAGGATCAACTTCATACCTTTCTTCGTTGCAGCATCGGAGATGGTAACACAGCCTTGTTTTGGCATGATTATTAGACTGAGCTGGGTCCTTTGCATCAACTCTTCGGACCGACAGGTCCTCGCTCTCTCAGGATTCCTCTCAATGCTAATGTATCTTGAGCAGTATCCAATGGCCATTGGAGCATCCCGTCGGCTCGATCTGAAGACGCTGTAACTCTACAGATCATTTTGTCGACAACGGTGGTTCCATCGTCAAGTAACAGAGCGGATGTCTTCTTGTGGAGAAACAGCTCCGGAGGTTTTGGTCCATCTTTCTCTTCTCGGGTTACTTGGGAGAGGTTAAGAGTTACTAGCCCGCAGGTTCCGTGGTACTCGGTGGTTTGGTTTAAAGAGGAGATTCCCCGATGTTCTTTTATTTCTTGGACGGCGTTCCTTGGAAGACTTCCCACTCGGGATCGTTTAATTTCTTGGGGTTTATCGGTGCCACCAGGTTGTGTTCTCTGCTCTTTAGCTGATGAGTCTTTAGACCATTTGTTTTTTCAATGTCCCTTTGCGGTTGCTACTTGGTCTCGTTTCTGTGGCAGGTACCTGGCGTCACCACCATCCTCACTTGCTGATGCCGTCCTCCTCTGCCAGCAGCTTCCTGGACCTCATGCTTCCCGTGTGGTGGTTGTGCTCAAGCTTATCAACCAAGTTATCATCTACACCCTCTGGCGAGAGAGAAATAGCCGCATCTTCTCCGGTGTTTCTTCATCTCAAGAGGCCTGTTCGCGTCTGGTGGATCGAGCCGTAAGAGATAGGTTGCTGTCCTTGACTCGTCCTACTGCTACTGTTCCATCCCCTTCTTTACTTGAGCTGTTCTTTTGGTTTGTTTCCCCCTATAGTTAATGCTGCTCTCTTTTTATTGCTCTGTCTCAAGCTTCTTTTCTTTTTCTTCTTCTGTTCTGCTTCTTCTCTTTTCTCTGTAATAAGTTGTGTCTCACAACATTGTAAACTCTAAAAAAAGTGGTATAAATTTTAACATTTAGACCAAAATAAAAAAATAAAAAAATTCAGACTTTTGTGGAGTTGATGACAAAAATTTCATATTAATTTAACAAAAAATAAGCTTAAAACGGTTCAACCATCCAAGTTGGTGATACAAAATCAATGTAACTAAATGTTGAAAACAAAATTCAAAAGTTACATGCCATCTACTATATATTTTTATTTAAATATATAATATATTGGAAACCATTACAATCTATCAAAATTTTCTAAATATTCCCAATATACATGCTCTCTTAGTAATATGTTGGCAATGTAATCAACTTTTAAAACAAAATGATGTTTTTATTTCTTTCGATGGATTTTTGACAGAATTTTTACAATAGTTTAGTCTAAATTTATATATTTTATTAAAATTATAATGTTTCATAAATATGTCATGAATCTTTATATATAAAGTACACCCCTACTCTCTCCTAAAGGCCTCCACGTCAGATCCAGGCTGGAAATTGGGATGCTCTGGCGATGACACGTAGGATACGCAGCGTTTTAGTAAAATTGGGGGTTTGTCTAATTGGGCTTCGGACAAGACGCGGCCCATCTCCTCTGCTCTCTGCTGAGACCTAATCGCGTAAACCATTTTTGTTCTTCGTTTTTGTTTCCAGAACGGCGCAAGACGGTAGGATTTCGTAACGGTGGTGTGCATTAAATCGTCTTTAATCCCCGGCGCACCATGAATCGTTAGGGGCAACGCCTGCTAGATCGTGTATAAATACGCAGCAGCTTCACCGTCGCGCTTTTTCACTATCTCACAATCTCATAACTTTCTAGCAATCAAGTCTTACTCATCGTCTGTCCGAATGGCTATTACTAAGGTTTTCTTCTCCGATCTCAGGGCTGGGCGGTGCTCATCTGTGGTGGAAGCGAGGCTTCTTCGATTTTGGGAGGCTAAGAATGTCAAGCGTGATGGGGAGGTGATGTGGATGGATCTGCTCATGGTGGATGTAAACGTGAGTTAATCGTTCTGTCTCGATCGTTGTATTTTTCCAGAATTTGCTCTGTTTGGAATCAATCGTTTAGTTAGCTTATGCTCTGTCTTCGTGTTCGGTCGTAATTTTCCCGTTTGCTTTCACCGGAATCGTTTAGTTTAGTTTATGCTATTTGTTCTGTTTTGCTTTTGCTATGAGTTACAGCGGTTGCTATGTTTTGCTTTATGTTTGCTTTTGCTATGAGTTATGTTCCGTTCTGTGTTCGGTCGTATATAAAGATTTTTTTTTATTTTATGTTTGGTTTATGTTTTGTCTTCGTGTTAGATATACAACTGATTGTTTTTCTTTCCTTTTTGTGTGTTTCAGTCGACCGTGATGCAAGTAACGATCAGCCCCGGCCGTCTTCCACAGTTCCGTGACAGTCTCCGTGCCGGAGCAATGTTTTCCGTGTCTGGATTTGATGTCTGTAGGTGCGCGCAGAACTTCCGGCTCACCGATTCGTCTCTCATGATCCGTTTCAGTGAGGCTACTTCCTTTAAAGAGCTGACCGAGCCTGTCTCTCCTTTGCCCGAAGAAGCTTTCCGATTCCGTAACCAGTCTGAGCTGGTTGGTCTGGCCAACACAAACACACAACTACCAGGTATGTCTAGCCCGTGTGACACGGTTCTGTATGAGGATTTGATATGCTAGGTCGTGTCGTTTAGGCCTCACAGCATTGTGATATTTGTTATTGATGTAGATATAATAGGGGAGATGTTGACTGTGAGAAGCACGGTTTGTGACCCTCCGGAGGAGAAGAATCATGTCATGGTGACTCTGAAGATGGATAGGTTAATTATTGATTTTGTTTTCTGTGCTTCATATTTTTTATTGTCCATGTATCATTATGAGCACATGACTGGTTGTTGATGATCACGACCTTATTCTGTTTATGCAGTGATGAGACAGTCACTCTAAGCTTCTTCGACTCCCATGCTGTTGCTTTCCATAGGCAGCTCGAGGCTATGCATGTTGATCCGAAGGTAGTTGTTGTCACCAACATCAACCCCAAGATGGTCGGAGGTACTGAGTGTTTCTGCTAATGTGGTAGTATGTAATGTGGTGTGTATTTGAACCTCATTTATGTATCACTCTATATGCAGGTCGTTTGTTCCTCAACGCAACGTCTGGCACGCACGTGTATTTTGACAAGAAGACCAAAGCAGGGGATGCCCGTTTCTATCAGTATGTTTACTTTTGAGTTCTGTGTATTTGCGTCGCATTTTACACACCTGATCAGTAGTATATGTAGGTTGGTTGAGAGGGATACTGGACTACAGTCTGCGGTACCTCTTCTTAGGTCATATGCGAAGGTGGAGACAATGACAATCGCTGAGCTCAACCGTTTCATCGTCACTGCTACGTCTCAGGTATATATTCTATATATTGATCTCGGTTTTAATGGAAACTCTATGTTGATATTCGCTTAACATGATGATTTATTCTCATGATGCAGGACATTGATTTTCTGTGCACCGGAAAGGTTGTCAGCATTGACGCCGGCAAGGGGTGGTGTTATGTTGCATGCTCAAAATGCAGCAAGAAATTGCAGCGGTCAGCGACCTCATACACGTGTGTGGTCTGCAACACTGCTAATGCTGTTGGGGCCCTTCGGTAAGTAGTGTCACATGTATATGGATCTTTATATACGGATTGACGGAATCATGAACTCACCACCTCCAACTTCTTCTAGCTATCGTGTGGAGATGGCAATATCTGATACTACTGAGGAGGGAGCTTTCGTATGGTTCGACGGTGTACTGACGAAGATGCATAGTCTCCGTGCAGGCGAGGCTGCAGAGATGCTGGTATGATACAGACGCTTTTACAATGGTGATTTTAACTGCAGTGTACGAGCTTATTCCCGTTGCAATGTTCGTTGACAGGCAGAAGACGGGGTCAACCTTGAGGACACTAGGCTACCCCCGTTCATTGCAGATATGGAAGGAAAGACGTACACCTTTCAGGTGAGGGTGACTGCATTTAACTTCACCGAGCACCACAAGACTTTCACCGTGACACGAGTTGCTAAGGATCATGGTCGTCTTCCAGACAATCCCGTGGTCGACAATGTACGTTTCGTTTGTATCATGCTGTTTCTATATATGCTTGCTTATTGCTATATATATGTTTGCGTAACAAATTATAATACAGGGTGATGATGATGACGATGATGGTCCCGCTGTGGTTGGGAGTGTGGATACCGGCAAGGCGCGTCGTGGTGCTGACACAGGAACGTCCAAGGTACTGAAGAAGGCACGTGGATTTATAATATTAAAGATAATCAGACACTCTGCATAATATTTATGCATTTGGTCTGGACTCGCATGTTTGTTTCTTTTTCTTTTTGGATATTCCCGTTATATGGGTGGTTTAATAATAAAGACAATCGCTTTCCGGTTTAATCTACTGTTTTAAATATTATGTTGAGCTATTCAGATACTATTATTATTATTAAAGACAATCGCTTTCCGGTTTAATCTACTGTTTTAAATATTTTGTTAAGCTATTCAGATACTATTGTTATTGTTTAGTATTCCGTTCGGTTGATCGCATACGTTGTCCGTGTGTTTCCCTAACTCCTAATTATTACGTGGGTGATAAGTAAGCCTGGTGAACCATCGGCGCTATCATTAATGAAAACAATTGATTTCCTGTTCAAGTTAGTTTTGGTTTTTTATATTTGTTTAGTAATCTCAGTTACTAACTATGTTCGTTTATTGACTAATATGTCTTCGCATAATCATTTTCTATAAGCCATGAAAGAAGGTCACTTTTTCTATTCCGACCACCCATCCACCCGGAAACCTTTCGAAAGTTTGTTGGACCCGAACACCCCGCCCGAAGGGCGGGCCTCCCCTAGTCTGTTATAAATTTTAACAGATCTAAGACTTTAAGCATTTGGTTTTTCAATTTTTGTAGAAACCACAAAAAGTTTATTAGATAATTAAAACTAATATTTCCTGATATTAGACATCAACAACCCATAAGCTTGTCCAATAATCAAACCAGGAAGAAACAGTTTCACCATCTTCAGTCTTGCAGCACCATGATGTTTTAATTGGAGCATCAATGATGTTTTGCAGCGCATGATCGTTAACTAACTCCTCTACGGTTTAGGACTTTTCTTTTTATATTATGTTGGATTTTCCTTTTCTTTAATTCATATGATTTTTATTAAGAAAGAGATTCTAAATCCTTAGGAGATTATGTTTTCTTAGTTAGTATTTAAAAAGATATAATTGATCATTATAAAGATGATTTGATTAATAGAGTTTTTGGAAGAGTTTCTGTAAAGGACTGCATAGAGTATTCGCGACCTAACGTTTTTGTTTTTGAATTGATTTTACGAACACGTTATCGAATTTAAGATCAAACCCTTGATCTTTTAGTTCATAGCTTCCGATTTCCATGATTGGGTATTAAAATCAGTATGTTTTGTGAAATAGCATCTTATTTTCAATGGCAAAGAAAACGGGAGGCGCATGTGGTGATCGGGAAGAAACACCGGAAGGCACCACGTCGGATATGACTGAATTATGAACGTTACTCGTTGAGATGGAAACAGCAACACAGTCGTTGATTCAGTAACTTGGTGAAACCTTAGCAGCGCTTATGGACGCCTTGACAACAGCAATCACCACTCTTGTTGAACACCAAAACCAACGCGATGCTCCACCGCCACCAGCTCAACAACGAATTCATCCACAACCACACCAACACATACAACCACAACCACAACAACAGCATCAATTTATTTCTGCGACACCACCACAACACCTTCCACCACAAAAATAAAGACACCATGACAGAAAAAATGGAACCTGCAGCATCAATTTCTGATTGAGGACGACGAGGATGATCAACATCACGACTTTTTCCTTGAGGATATGCGACAAGGGGATAGCTATGATAACCACTGGGAAGAACGTTTTCGTGTAGACATACCAAAATTTCACGGTGGTTTATGTGGTGATGATCTCTTCGATTGGCTGATAGCAGTGGAAGAAATCCTTGAGTTTAAACAAGTTCCTCCTGCTCGGCGTGTTCTCCTTGTTGCTATGAGATTTCATTGTCATGGTGCTACGAGATTTCATTGTCATGGTGCTACAAGGTGAAAGCAACTGAAAACAACATGTTCTCGCACCGGGAAAACACCTATACAGATGTGGAAAAAGCTAACAAAACATCTTCGTCAGATCTTTCTCCCTCACAATTACGATCGCACTATGTATACAAGGTTGCAAAACCTTCAACAAGGTAATCACAGCATTGATGAATACGCAGAGGAATTTTCCATGTTACTTACTCGTAACGAGATTCATGACAGTCAAGTTAAACTGGTGTTTTCTTGGAGGCGTACGACCCCAGATACAAACATCAATGGCACAATTTAACCCTGCACATATGTTTTGCTTTAACCGAGCACGATCACAAGATCAGGCCGGAAGTAATACACCATTAACAAAAAATGCTGGTGACACTGCAACATCCGCAACTAAACCAGTATCTCAAGAGGAACAACAAGTACGTCGCTCTACACGGCCAAGTGCCCTCCGTTGTTACTATTGCGGGGAGCCAGGTCATCAACATACGGCTTGCCCTCATGAAACCTGCATATGACTACTCCTTGATGATATACTCGGCGATCAAGATGTTTATGACTCCCAAAAAAACGACGACCAATCTACTAACGATGACAACCCCACTGCCGTCGACAAGGGAAAATTACTTGTTCTACATCGCACTTGCATCACACCTCGTAAACAAGATGAAAATGGGTTTGCACAAACATCTTTCGTTCCACTTGCACCATTAAAGGTCGTGTGTGCAGTTTTGAAATTGAATCAGGACGTAGCAGAAACGTTAATCTCAGAGTATGCTGTTGAAAAACTAGGAATTACTTGCAAAATACACCGTCACTGTATACCCTCGGATGGCTTCCTGAGAACGCAACGGCAGGAATCACTCATCGGGCGCATGTCTCCTTCTCCATCGGCCCTCATTACAAAGACCGCATATATTGTGATATTGCTTCAATGGACATAAGTCATCTCTTACTAGGAAGACCTTGGGAATACGATCAGAACATCACTAATTATGGCACAGACAACACATATCAGTTCACATTGGATTCACATAAAATCCTATTACTACCATCTAAAGACCCATTACTTCTGATTCCTACTACTCCGGTCGAGCCTACACCGATTGAGCCAACGAAGCAAGTATCATTACTAAGTTTGTATGAGTCTTTCCGAGCTGAGTTTTGAACAAAAGGGGTGGCCTTTGCTTTAAGGACATTGCTACAGTCCTCGACGAATTTCGGGATGTCTTTCCAAAAGATCTCCAAACCGGTTTACCTCCGTTACGTGATATACAACATCACATTGACCTTATTCCAGGATCAACCCTCCCTAACCGCCCACATTATAGAATGAGTCTGGACGAGCATGAAGAACTCCAGTGAAAAGTTGAAACTTACTCCGCAAAGGTCATATTCGTGAAAGCCTTTCTCCTTGTGTAGTACACACGCTTCTCATCCCTAAAAAGATGGATCATGACGTATGTGTGTTGACAGCCGAGCCATAAATAAAATCACAGTTCGTTATAGGTTTTCGATTCTGCGCCTCGACGATTTATTGGATCAAATTGGTTCAGCTTTGATATTTTCCAAGATTGATCTCAAAAGCGGGTACCATCATATTCAGATCAGACCAGGCGATGAACAGAAGACAACTTTCAAGACACATGAAGGGTTGTTCGAGTGGCTCGTCATGCCTTTCGTCCTTTCGAATACTCCAAGTACTATCATGCGTATTATGAACCAGTCCTTGTGTCCTTTAATTGGCAAATATATCGTCGTATACTTTGATGACATACTTATTTACGGATTTGATGACATTCGCGAAGTTTTACGATTTCTAAGGGCATAATAACTTTTTGGCGCCCAGCAGAAGTATGAGTTTGGTGGACCATAGGTTCTCTTTAGGGTATTTGGTATCCGCTGCAGAGCTCGCGATGGATCAGACTAAAATAGAAGCTGTTCATTCTTGGCCTATTCTTAAAATAGTTTTGGAGGTGCGTAGATCTCATGGGCTCGCATCTTTCTGTCGTAAGTTTGTTACCACATTTGTAACACCTCCGAACCGTCCTAGGCCGGACAAACCCAGAACCGATCTGGAAGCGCCAAAATTTGATGAGGTCCGACCGCGATACCGTCCTTCTCAACCGCAGCCTAAGGCTTGCCAACCCGTTTCGAGGTTGAGAGTTGTGTTAAGTCTGGACGAGACTTAATTTATCAGCGCTAAACGAGGATTTTAATAATAAACTTACATTTTATTTATTTAACAAATGTTGGGTACTCGAAGATGTCCAAAAGCATACAACCAAAGTTCAAAATCAAAAAGATACCCATAAAATAACAACGAAAACAACTAAAAACACATGTCTTCTTATCTCTTGCAAATAACACCGCAAATCTACACGTGCCACGTACCACACCTCGCTAATGCCCAATCCCCCTATGGTTACCTGCAAAAAAATACAATGATGGGGAATGAACAACCTAATGTCGCTCAATGGGAACCGGCCCACAAACAACAACACTTTCCCCAATAAAAACAAGCAAGCAGCCATAATGATCTAACCTGCAACGATTTATCATGCATCAACATAATGCAAGGCGGAAACATCTCACTACAATGCATGCTACTACACTACGGGAAGATTCTCTACTCGACGCGTTTGAACAAGACAGTTGTATGCCTTGTCAAACTCAGTAATACGTCTAGACTCAATCCCAGACTCAACTCTGCACACAGCACAACAGATAGATGGAGCTTCTGCTACGCATCCTTGGGATCCTATCACATAACACCAGAAGCCTATCCACCTCATCAACTGAATCTTCTCCACTACAAACACACAAGTCATATAGACATAAACCATCAGTTCCAGAAAACGGCCATACTCCGAATCCAGGCTATATCGTTATTTAGTGCTTGTCCATGGGAACAACCCACTTCACGTGACAAGCAGATGAGTGAGGTCGATCCGTCTCATAGCACAGAACATTCACATAGCACACAACACCACTAGAGAATCGCAGCACAAGTGAGATACAACCAGGGTCAGAACCAGATTGCATGTCCTACTCACACAGAGTATACAACTCAAAACAAACACTATTTCCGCGAATAGGCAACACCAAGTACTAGCTAACCTACATGGTTACACTAGACTCGACATGCAAACTCAACACACCACTAGTCTTAGACACCTACATGGTGAAGCTAGACTCAACAACACAACTACTAGCAACACATGCTACAACAATAATGCAATCACACATGTATTATCTACTCAACTTAGCAATATGCAATCACACATGCAATATTACTACTAATGCATTCACACCTGCATTAACAACAACTCAACAATATGCAACACATGCATAACTATCAACTTAACCGCTATGGAAGAGTACACATTAAAATCACCATGCATTCACCACAATGTCTAGATAAGCATGCTACAACTCATCAACTCAAGCCACGCTACACAGTCTCATTATCTAGACAAGCATGCTACACAATCTCTAAACAATGCATGCTACACCCATTCAAGTCTAGATCAACATGATACCCTATTTCTACAATAAGCATGTGACTTACTATAATCTAGACATGCATGCAACTCAATACTCAATCAATTACACAAGCATGCTATCAACTTAAACATACATTCACAAAATCAAAATACTTCATTGTCACAATGAAACACACGCATGGAGTCTACCACACTCCCATGCGATTCACACACAAACCGCTCATCGGTTTAACTTAAAGACATGTCTGGTCTAAGCTCTTCCATGCAACCACACACGGTTAGCACACACAAAAAGACCTCCGGAACCCACCAAGGTCTTCAAAAAAGGAGAAAGGCCACCCACACAGCCAGAAAACTCTCCTACTCGCTTCAACCTAGTTTTCACCAAACACCGGTTTAGGAAGGCTAAATGCTCAAGGGTGCAAAATGGTTTTAAATCACGAAATATAAACCTTACCACCCATTCTAACATTCTAACACCACTCCAAATACACTAGATTAAGGATCAGTCATTACACAGCCCCCAAACAATCACCTCACACACTTAGATGTCGTGTTTCACTTCCTGAAAAGCCATATTCACTCATTTTACTCCCATGGTGAAACGTTCCCATTTATCGGACAAAAAAAATCTTGATGTCTCCAACCACTCTTTGCACCTTTTTCACTTTCACAATAAAATCTCTTGATTTATTTCACATTCTGCCCTGGATTGGAAGAAATCCAATCCTCCATGTGACTATGTTGGGTCGAAATCGGGCAAGGCAAAGTTGGCATCCAAATTTCCATTAAAAATTATTTACTTAGAATTTTTTTACGGTTTTTCGGAAAAGAAAAACTTATACGAAAAACTTACGGAAAAATCTTGTTTTAAGAGAACGATTTTTTAAAATGATGATTTCTTAATCAACGATTTCTTAAAAAAGACGTTTTCCTAATCAACGACTTACGAAATCAACGATTTCTTAGCAACGACTTAAGAAGATAATGATTTCTTAATCAACGGCTTGAGAAATTTACGATTTAAGAAAGAAAACTATTTACTAAATCAAACGGAACATTGTTATCAAAGGTCCGAACATCCGCAAACAAGCATCCTAAGAGAATCGTAGCTTCGCGATGGTTCCAAACGCTCGGACAATGGACCATAGCCCACGACACAAACCCGACCGCGATGGCGATCGTGTCACGGATAAGAGCTCGGTTGCTATAGCGACCGAGCTGCGGATAGATCTCGGTCGCTATAGCGATCGAGCGTTCGTACATCGATCATTCTCTGAAACCTCCAAAGTCTTCTGAAACGATGATACGACGTAAAACTATGCATTCTCGACTATCCGTATAGCCGTTCTCCGCAACTCACGACTATCCATTTCTTGATCTCTCGATCAAATGGAATCATCCGTTTGGTTTACGATAAAACCGCGGAAACTTAACCTTATCGGAGAAATCGTAAAAAAGTCTCAAATCAAAAATACGGCCCAAAGAGGTCCTAAACTTGATTCGAGGCCCACTTGCGATTTCTTAAAAACTCATAAACCTTATGACGGTTTATGCTTGGAGGATAAGCATCAGTTTCCGCGGAAAAAATGAAAAATTTCCGCAGATAATCATGAAGATCGGAAAAAATGGAATATTCCCATTTTCGACTATGACGGCTTAAGGGCAAAAGGGGGAAGCGTAAACCGACCTTGGAGGGAGTATATAAGGTGTTCAAGGCGAGAGGCATAGAGGCATCACTTTTTCCAGAGCAACTTAGCACTTAGAGCATTTTAGGCAACTTTCCGTTTTTGTTTTTCGAGCTGCGACTCAATTAGGTTTAGCCACCTTCGGGTATTAGAACTAGGATCTCGCCGACAGCTCTCATAGCCGAAGCACGTTATCCTGTTGTTGTTACGCTCATACGCAGATTCGGAATAAAATCCTTCTTGCTCTTTTTTTACGATATTTATTTTATTTTCCGTTATTGTCGTGTTCTGATTGTTTGACGTGTGGTTTCTCAGAAATCCGGGACCTCTGGAAAATTAGGGTTTTCCTACTTTCCTAAAATATACGAAATATTGACGGTGCGAATTTCGGTTCCCACAGACTAGATCTCTGCCATCCAATCGGAACGTGCCTTGTGGCGCAATCTGGACCGTTGAATTTTGTTGACTTGTCTTGAATTTTCTCCACATGAGTTAATCTTGAAAATCACTCCATAATATGTCTAATAAATTCCACTGAATCCAACTCCCATGCTTGGACATCTTCATTTGACTTTCGTTTCACCCGATTAGCTATTTTCGACCATATCGACCAGAAATGCGTTCCTCCGAACAATCTTGGTTTTGTCTTGACCAAAATCCATATAATGCCTCCAAATACCTTATAAAATTTTCCTAGATTGATATCCAAACTCTTGGAATCATACTGGTCACCTTCGTTTTTCGGCTGCTACCAATACTCTGCGTCGACCATCTCCAACACCTCTCAAACCAATCTGACTTGACAAAATGTCTTCTTTGACTCCATAAAGATGATTAGGATTGAGTCTTACTTGATTTGCTGAATTTTCAAAATCTCCCTTACTCAACCTCGACCATATCGCAGCTTGATTCTTTGTCTTCGACCAACTCTGATTTCTACTTGACCATTCTTCAAACTTCTTCGACCAAACCTCAATTCAAGTCTTGTAGTATCATCTCATATCAATCTTTGGTCATTTCCAAGTCGTTGACTTTGCGTTGACTTGACCCCTAAAACCAGGGGTATTACAATGTTAGTTCCATCATGGCACCAATAACTAGCTGTATGAAGGAAGGCTAGTTTCAATGGACTCCTAATGTGACTACAGTATTCGAGTTAATCAAGACCGAACTCACAACGGCACCTGTTCTTCTTTTACTTGAATTCTCCGCAACCTTTGAGCTACACAGTGATGCCTCGAAGTTAGGTAATGGTGCGGTTCTTAGCCAGCAAGGGTGTCCGATTGCTTATTATAGAGAAAATCTTGCTGGAGGACGTTCTCGTTATATTACCTATGACATTGAATTTTATACGATTATACAAGCGATCAAACATTGGAGACACTATCTGGTGCATCGCGATTTTTTTCTCTGCACTGATCATGATGCCTTATGTCATCTCGAGAGTCAAGCCAATGTTTTCTCTAGGCATGCCTCTTGGATCGCTTATTTGCAACAGTTCACGTTTTCTATTCGCTACCAGTCGGGAAAATCAAACTGTGTAACTGATGCCTTAAGCCGACGACACAACCTCCTCACATCGATACATGCTATGGTGCCATGATTTACCTCTTTATCCGATTTGTATACACATGATATTTTCTTCAAAACGCTATTCGACGATGCTGCTTCACGTATTTCTACATATTATACAATCACTAATGGCTTCCTCTTCAAAGGTATCCGCCTTTACGTTTGAAGATAGTTCAAGAGCTGCATAATGAAGGCCATATCGGTAGAAACAGGTGCCTTCAGTTAGCAACGGCGTCTTATTTCTGGTCATCCATGCGATGTGATATTGAAAGGTTTGTTGAGAGGTGTCGGAGTTGTCAAATCGCTAAAGGAGAAGCTTCCAATGCTGGGTTATATCTTCCCTTACCGATTCCAGCCAAGCTTTGGATGGATGTCAGGATGGATTTTGTTTTGGGACTTCCACAGACTCAAAAAGGGAACAATTCTATTTCTGTGGCGGTCGATCGATTCTCAAAGATGGCTTACTTCATTCCATGCAAGAAAACTATGGATGCAGTTAGTGTCACTTTTATTTTCTTCCGTGAAATCTATCGGCTGCATGAGCTTCCAACGTCTATTGTCTCCGACCACAATACAAGGTTTCTCAGTCATTTTTGGCGGTCGTTGTAGAAAATTCTCAGTACAAATTTATGAGTACCGCATATCGTCCTCAAACAGAAGTGACAAATTGATCACTCTGGAATTTTCATCAGTGCTTGGTGGGCGACAATCTCAAATCTTGGGATACAAAACTTGGCCAGGCCGAATTTTCTCATAACCATGCTTTGAATCGAAGTTTGGGGTATTTTCCTTTTCTGGTGGTGTACAGCATCCTTCCCCGTGGACCTCTTGACCTCACCACATTGAATGACAAGATACATCTTCATGGAGAATTCGTCGATTTTGTTTCCAGAACTACACGACATTAACAAATTGGCCCATTCTCATTTGATCTCGTCGGCTTCTATATATAAAACAGCAGCTGATAAGAAATGTCATGAGTTTATATTTGCACCGGGCGATTATGAATGATCGCGTTGACAAGGGATCATCTTCCGGCTGGCGAATATAATAAGCTTAAGTCACGCAATATCGAACCAGTCGAAGTTCTTGAGGAGATCAACCCGAATGCTTATCGAGTTCGCCTTCCTCCTCATCTTCGTACATCAGATATGTTTAATGTCAAGCATCTCTTTCCCTATATGGCTTCATTGACGACCTGGGTTCGTGGTCGAATTCTTCTCACCCGGAGGGACCTGATGCAGCGCACGATGTGATCGTTAACGATCACAACTCCTCTACCGTTTATTACTTTCCTTTTTGTGTTATGTTGGATTTTTCCTTTTCTTTATTTCATATGATTTTTATTAGGAAATGGATTCTAAACCCTTAGGAGATTATGCTCTTCTTAGTTAGTATATAAAGAGCTAATCAATCATTTTAAGGACGATTTGATTAATAAAATTTTAGAAAGTTTTTAGAAGAACTTTTACAAAACACTGCGAAGAGTATTCACGACCTTACATTTTTGTTTTCCAATTGACTTCAAGAACAAGTTATCAGATTTAAGATCAAACCCTTATCAGATTTAAGATCAAACCCTTGATCTTTGAGTTCATAGCTTCTACTCTCTATCATGTTTTAATTGGAGCAATCTACTGATAATTAGAGAGAAGCGAGTTGAATCCTCTGTAAACTAGAAATATTTTCGCCCAAAAACATTTGACTTCACCGAGCATGAGTTAATGAAAAAGTTCTAGACTACTTCAAGTTGAAAACCATTTCAAAATCCTCCAATAACTAGTATTTATTCAGCTTTTGTTCTACATATATTATGCGAAGACATTGTTCCTCTTATTAACTCTGTCTTATTCTTCCACAGAATACAAAAAATACCGAGCAATCAATTTTTTTTCCATAGAAGTGTTTTGACATTAGGTAGACTCCGAGCACTTTATGCAAACTTGTCAGCCATAGTATTATTTCCCTTCGAATATGCTGGATAATAAATTATAAAAAAATTCTTACGTTTTATAAATTCTTCCATGTGAATAGTAAAGACCAGCCATTCTATCAGTGTAAACACCATCTTCTATGTGCAGGGTTTTCATGCACTTCTTTGACCAGATCAAAGCTTCACATTATATATGTAAAGGCGATAAATTTCTTCGGATATTGATGGCTGTCATCATACTTTCAAAAAAATCTTTCATTACTGGAAAACCATCCTTGTCTTGTAAACTTATCAAGTTATTAATTTCTAGGTTCGGTATCTCCCAAATCCTGACTTATAAGCCTCAATAAAATTATCATGTTGATTTCATGCACTTCTTTGCCCAGATTCTTTTACATGTGAACCTTTAATTTGTGCTTCAGCCCTAAAGCACCATATCAGTCTCTGATATAATTAATATTTCTTGTGGATTTCCTTTTTTATAAAACTTGTCTTTCGATTCTTTCAAAACTATCAAATTATTCATGGGAAATAGCTTAATTCAAGTTCTCTCTTAAGTCCCAGAACAAATAATATATATTTTTGAAGATTGTGTGTAGGTATTTTTGGAAGGGTGTAAGTTTGAAGCGTTGGTAAGCTTTCAAAAATAATGTGATTAATCGATTATTCTCCCCACAAAAAAATGCATTGTGTGTCACACTTAGTACACGAGACCGTAAATTCTTTGTGACTGGTAAACTATCATATATTACTTTCCAAACAAAATGCCTCAATTTCAAAATAACAACACAGCTTCCAAGTAAAAGCCATGAGATGTTAAAAAAAAAAAAAACCATGAGAAACTAAATATGTGGTCCTAAAATTCTTGGGATAATTTCACATCTAGATATAGTTTTCCATTATACAGCTCGATTTAACCGTTTTTATTTATTGTACTGTAAAATTATCCTAAACTAAGCACTGATGTAAACTTTGTGTATAAATAAATAAGTTGTAAACGTTTTCTCAAGGCGTGTGAATCGATTTTTTCTTCGACAGGTGAGTGATCGGTATACATGAACCCTTTCTATTAACTACTTCTTTCTTGCATTAATTCTTCCAAAAAGTACTTTTTTTACAACAGCAGAAGTCTCAAACGGAAGCAGAAATAAAGAGATAAAACGTAGCTCAGAATATAACTGTAACGCCCCGTTCACAGCTAATGGGTCATTCATGTCCGCTTTTTCAGTCTGCAGGCCCATCCTATTCTAACGATCGGTGTATAATTTTTTTCAAAACACGAAATCGTTGTTTACTGTCTTGAAGAATGCAACGTCCTTATTGCATCCCACAACAGGTTTAAAGATGCCTTTCGGGTCAGAATCGAGATGCTAACCAGCTCTGATACCATTTGTAGTGTTTTGGTTTGCCCACGGCTAGTGGACCATCCACACCCGCTCTCTCCGCCTGTCGGCCCATCCCGTTCCAATGGTTGGTGCATCAATTTTTCCAATACTCGAAATGATTGTTTACTGCTCCTACAATCACCACATAATTATTCCCTGTGTTTTGGCTTCACTCGCACGATATCGCGGATCACTTACTAATAGGTCACCTATCTTTCTATTACTCCAGCTCAAGTACGCTTAACTTTGAAATTCTAAATAGATGTGTGACGGAAAATATAAGTCAACTTTGATAATACAAATAGTTAAATCAATTCTCTTAATACTTTTCGTATATCATAACTCAGGATGTTACAATAACTTGGAAACTTGTACAGCCAATAATCTACGATCTTGTGATAAATCCTTCATCTATGCCAATTACCTTTGAGAGAAGGCAAACCATGAGTTTAACTATTGACATTGTGTTATTCTTACAAAGCTCTACATATTGTTTAAACAATACATACAAACGTCAACTAATGATCATTTCTCTAGCTAGTGCCTTTGATTGGAGATATCAGAAGCTCGGGTAACTTAGGTTAGCACTTTATTTTTATTAAGATTAACTTGGGACCAAGGTGCATTGCCGATCAAGACTCTAGTGCTTGTCGGTTCACCATAAACGACATCAGTGGCTTTATAAATACTTCAAGAAACCCAAAGACAAAAAAAAAACATTAAAACTTAAATATTCTAACTACAAAAAGAAACAAACCACTACAAAGAAAAGAGAATAAAAATATTGGACATAAATTTAAATATTTGAATTGATCAAAAATTAAATATTTTTAACACTTTTCAAAATTTGAAAACATTAAGTTATAATTTAAATATGTAACTTCTTCAAAGTATTAAAAATATTATAATACCAAAAATTGAAATACAAATATATTTTTTTGTAATACAAATATCAAATATTTTTATTAAGATTTTTTATATTCATATTTTATAAATTTATTAATTTTATATCTCAAGCACATCAAATTTAATAATTGTCTACAGTAAAATTGTGTTTTAAATATTTTAGAAAATCTCTACGTTGTTAAAAAATTATTTTATTTTCATGCGCCAATATTAATATCTAGTTTGTCTCTAAGGGGAAAGGGACTTTCTTCAGCGTAATATCCACGACTATTTTTTTTTGCATAGGACATCATCTCATAAATGCGGTAATATAACTAAGTCGTATATATGCAGTCATAGACAAATGTAGTTAATTTTGGACCAACCCGAGTAGGCATTTATTCGTTTCTAATTCATGTCAATAATATTTTCCCAAAAGAGAATTATTCTGTTCAACCTAATTATAGCATGACAAAACAAGTTTTAGATGATTAGATCTTTCATATTTGGTTCTTGGAATAAACCTATAAAATTAGGTCGATATATTGATCATTTTAACTAAATTAACAGATAGCAAATCATCATTTTGGTAGTTTATTACAGTATCATGTTATTTTATCTAATAGCATGTCTTATGTAACAGAATATTTTATTTAAATGACGTTTTAAAACGCATTCTGTAGTTACAGTTTTGCGACCATTTTTTCTTCTCAAATTTGTTTCTTAATTTGGTTACCTATACGGTACCTAATCGTCCTTTTTTAGGTAAAACCTAATCCTAATGTCGTCTTTCTTTAAAAATGTGTACGCCTATGCATTTTATTCAACCTTCGATAAACAGAAAAGGTTCAATTTTATTTTAATGTTTAGGAAAAAGAAAATTAAATTGCGGCTGAAATACATGTGTTTAAGAAAATCTGCTAACGATATTCTCTAAGAATGTTTGGTCCCCAGATATTTATGTTTGTAAGACCAAATTTGGTTGTGTGGAGATACTAGAAAGTAACGCAGCGGTGGACCGGTGGTTGTGAGATGGATGCACTTTGCCGGTGAGTACAATTTATTAATGATTTGAGTTCCGTCCAGCTTGAGTTCAATTAATTGTAGTATACTTAATTGATTCTGAATATATTAAGGAAAATTAAGTTTTTTGTCAAAAATAAATTATTGTAAGCTTCAAAATTAATGTACCATGATATCACTTATAAAATCCCTAAAATGTACTTTTAACTAAAAGAATCATATTCCGAAATCATCAGATATTCAGTGCTCACAGTATTTCCCTTTACGTACAACAATTTAAAGGACTTTTTATAAATAATAAAATGGACAGATTTTAAATATATTCAACTAGTTTAGAAAATTAGATTCCAATACGATCTGACTCAGATTATTTTAAGAGCATCTCTAACAGCCTTTTATCCTCTGATTTTCGAAAGTTTTTGCATTCCAGTAAATAGTATATCCTCAAATTTGAGAGTGCGCCACCCCTTTAAGATATTATTTAATTTTTACTTTGCTTCCAATAACTATATATGTTTCATAGTATGAATAACTTTTTATATATTATATTTTAGTACTTATAGTTATATTTTTTTAAATGTATTTCAGTTAAAATTATTTTATTAACACTTTTGGTACTATTTATAAGTATATTTGACTACATATTATTTTATTTTCTCAAAAATATTTTATTTTGATATGTTTCAAACCGTATGTTTTATTACTTTTTGGAAGTTTTATGATTATAGATAAATATTATTAATATTAAAGACCGGAGTGTAAATTATTAATTCTTTATAAAAATAAATTTGATGGTTATTGTTGGAGAATCATCTCTTCATCTTTTTGTTTTAAGGGTGGACTCCATTAAAATGAGGGGACTTGTTGGAAATATTCTAAGGAGTAAATTACTCTCTCAGATAAGACGATCAGTTGTAATAGTTAGGGATCAAATCCACAAAGAGGTAAGGTACACAATAAATCCTAATCAGCAGTGATTAAGTTAGGTTGAATGCATATTAATTAAAACAAGCAGTGGTGAACAAGGTAATTGTTCGATTGGTTGGACTGAGGTTTTAGACAATAATAATAAAGAGTTAGGTCTAGTGTTTCTATTAAGGTAATTCGGATTATAGAGGTACATATACTAAGCAGCATGAAAGATATATGAGAACTCAAAGTAGGCAATAGTTGATCAACTTCCGTTTGTTTAGACTATCTATGGTCTAGATCTTCTGATCTTAACTTCCGTTTGTTGATCTGAAAAAAGTGTTGATCGATGATTCTATAGGAATATCGATCGATACACCTTTCAAGTCGCCGATAGATTAATATATTGGATATCGATCGATGATCTTCTAGCAAGCTTTAATGATAGGGTTGAAAGTGTTCAGTAGGCTTCCTAGATCAACTTTCGTTTGTTTCTAACAATCTTAGCTCAAATAATTTATTCTGGTAGCAGACCAAGCCGTCGCTTGCGCCTAACTATCCTATTATCAGGATTTTAATTAGCTACTCTAGAACACAAACATTAAACACAATTCTAATGATGAATATCTCTAGACCTAACATGTTGATTACTCAAACATAGCTAAGAAATTCATAACAAGGTATAAAGAAAACTGCATAGATAAATAGATAGAAAACAATGTAGTTCCAATAACAAGCTCGAATGAGTCTTGGATCTTCTCTCCAATCTACTTAAACCTTAAATATGTTTTCTGTGAAAATAAGAAATAATGAAAACGTGTGTTGCCTAAAACAACGGCAGAGCACATAATATTATGTTAAAGTCGGCCATGGGCAATCTTGTAATTTGATGGAGATTTGGGCTTTAAGTCGGCTTGAACCTAGTTGGGTTTTTGTGGCTTCTCCGTCGATCGATGGTACATGATGTACATCGATCGATTTGTAACTCTGAATGTCAACCGTTCAATGGTCAGCTCGGTGTATTCTCCTTTTATCTCCAAAATGTCCCAAAATCACCACTTTACTTTAACTCACTCGTGAACCTGTAAACATATTAAATAGATTCCAAAACATATAACTATATACCATGGTTGAAAACATGTAAATTCCAAGGTATATCACAATAACACCAGATTCAGTTTTAGTATATCTATAATATTAAAACTGAAGTACAAATTAGGTTTGTTTGAAAACATGAATAACATTTTTAAAAAGATGTTTGTTTGAAAACTTAGATAACAGTTTTTTTTAAGAAAAAGAGGTTTGTTTGGAAACATAGATATTAGTTTTTTTAAAAAAATATTTGGAAACATGAATAACAATTTTTTAAAAAGAAGATTGTTTGGAAACATAAATAACAGCATAAAAAAGAATATAATGTTATTTGAAAACATTGATATCAATATACTAAGAATAAAAAATGTAATGGATTTATATTATTATAAAATTGGAAATCTATTATACGATGAAAACTATATATTTGGGCAAGCCTTCAAATATAAGATAATGAGCTAATCTAATTACCTAAAAACATTTTTTGTCTAAAATAATTATAAAAAAATAAACTTTATATACATGTTTCAAATAAAAATAATAATTTAAATTGATTTATATCAAAATTGATTCAAAATATGCATATATTCAAAAATAAAATTACTAAAATATTTTCCAATAACCATTATTAAAAAAATGTTTTCAATATATATCAGAAAAATACAATACAAAATCCAATTTCATATACCAACCTAAATTATAGTTTTTATATTTCACATTAAGTTTTTAAAATATAATATATGTGATTATTTATACGATGATACGTATAAAATATATTAATTATATTATTACTTATATGATGGTACATAAAAATACGATTAATTAAATGATAACACATATATGATATATAATAGTGACTAGGGGTGGTCGCTCGGATACCCATTCGAGTTCGATTCAGGGCTGTTTGGATTTCGGTTTCTTTGGGGTCAAAAATTTTAGCTCCATTCAGATATTTCTAATTTTCGGTTCGTATTCAATTTGAATCTTTGCAGGTTCAGTTCGAGTTCGGAAAACCCATTTAAATTATTTTTTAAATTTTAAAATCATTATATACTTTAAATTTCTCAAAGTCTATAAACAAAATAATATATTACATTTAATTTTTAATAACATATGTCAGAATACCTAAATTTAACATATAAATTGTTTTCATTTAAATATTTGGATAAATAATCAATAATTATTTGAAGTATTTTTGGTGTTTTGAAAATACTTTAACTATTTTAGATATTAATTTTTGACTATTTGTATATATTTTCAGGTATTTAAACCAACTCAAAAATATCATATATATTCTGGATGTTTTATATACTTTAAATCTATAAATAATTAATATATAAGTAGATAAATCTATTTTAGATACATTCGGGTATCCAAAATACTTCGATTCGGATGGTATTCGGTTTCGGTTCTTTAAATACCAAAATTTTAAATAATTGGATATTTAATCAATTTATGTACGTGTTTGGTACTACTTTTTGGATCATGATTAGTTTAGTTTTTTGGATTTGAGGTTTTTTCTCAGCCATACTACTAATATAAAAAACAAATAGCAACATATTTTAATAAATTGATTTTAAATGTAGTGGTAAAATCTGTAAATAAAAATAAATACAAAAGGAAATATTTAATTTATTATAAATGCAATGACTAAATGTGTAAATAAAAGGAAATATTTAATATGCTATCCATTTTTACAAAAAATCTTATTTATCATGTTATTCATGTTTTCAAATAGTACTTAAAATATTTTTGTTTTAATAATATAGACTAAACTTTGATCCGCGCGCCTGCACAGATGTATTTTTCAAAATATGTTTATATTTGTTTTTTATGTCACTATTATATATCATATATAAGTCATCATGTAATTAATTGTATTTTATACTATCTTAATATAAGTAATCATATAATTAATAGTATTTTATATGTACGATTATATAAATTATAATGTATATTATTATTTTAAAAACTTAATATGAAATAGAAAAACCGTAATTTAATTTGAAATTGATTTTTTAGTTTATTTTTTTATATATATTTAAAAAAAAAATTGTCAATGGTTATTGGAAAATATTTTAGTAAAAATCAAATTTTGAATATATATGTATTTTTGAATCAGTTTTTATATAAATCGTTTTAAACTGTTATTTTGATTTGAAATATGTATATAAATTTTAAATTTTATTTTATAATTATTTTAGACAAAGGATATTTTCAGATAATTAGATTTGATTATTTTCATATATTTTAAAATTGGGTAAGATAGTTTCTCGTAATATAATGAATTTCTAATTTTTCTTAATAACGTAAACTCATTATTTTTTTTTCTTAATATATTTTCATCTATATTTTCAAATAACATTATAATTTTATTTATAATCCTATCTATGTTTCTAAACAAATCTCAAATTTACTTTAATTTTAATAATACAGATTTCTTTATTTAGATACAGGTATATTTTAATGAAACATGACACGCATTTTTTTGTCATATATCTAACTGATATCCAATAATATAAAATTATCAATAGACCTTTATAATATCCAGATTACAGAAAACAAAATCGTCCTATAATGGAAACTAGATTACGACCCGCCCTAAAGGGCGGAAATTGATTTGTTAAATTTTAATTTTAATATATGCTATATATAATATGTGTATATAATATTATATATACTTTGTGTAATATATATATATATATATATATATATTAGACATATATATATTATTTATATTAAATATATATAACTAAATGGTGCTATATAAGCAAAGGCGGGATTATTTCGAAATGTTTTAGTGATAAGCAAAGGCGGGATGATTTAGCAAACTTGAACTTTCCATTTAATTAGTTATGATTCTCTATATAGATCACAATAATATCAGGTAGTTTAGACACAATTTAACAGTTATATTTGTTATTATGTTACTATCGAATAAATGGTTTTGTTATCTATTATAATAAATAGTAATTATTAAGCAGTTATGATATTTTGCATATTTTTAGGATTGTTCAATACGTTCGTAGCAGAGCTATATATGTTCATAGAGGAGAATGTATTTTGTAGGAGATGTGATATATTCTAGCAACAACTAAGAAAGAGACCAAAATTTAAATGACAACCTTAAACAGTAGATAAAAACCAATCCCTGAATTAATAGATTAGATATGGAATGTACCCCAACAAGGCACGTGAAAATACGTCAACGTTTGGCTTCGGTACAGAAAACAAAGCCTTTTAAAAGAAGTCTTACAAACTAACTTGTTTTATGCTAAAAGACATTTTTTCTTCTTCTTTTATTTCTTCCAAATCCACAAAAAAAGGGCAGTTTAAATCTATATACAGTAACAGTACTATGATTATTGGTTAATTCAAATACTTAAGATTACCTTTTACAGTACAATGATTTTTGGTCAATTCAAAATTCTTAAGATTTCAATTGATTTATTTGGCTGCAACTAGACCTGATTTGTGTACATTATTCACATTTTGTCTCAATTTGTAAAGAAACTAAGAGAAGATCACTGGTTAGTTGCATTGAGAGTTGTTCTATATTTCAAAGGGTGTTCTAGAATGAGAACTTATTGAAAACTAATTGCAATTTTCATCTCACAGTGTAGTAGGAAATCTTTGAATGGTTGGTTAGTGCAGTTGGAGTCTTCTTCTGCATCTTGAAATTAAAAGAAGTAGGATGTGGTGGCCCTTTCGTTAGCCAAAGCAGAACACACAGTTAAGGTTGCTGCACTGAAAAAGCTGAAGTTAATTAAGGGTGTGTTGTTATCTATGGATATTGCACACTCAGGTGCCATGAACATTTATTGAGATAGTAAATATGTTTTTTCACATTTAACCAATCATGTGTTTTATGAGAGAACAAAACATGTGGAGTCGGATTGTCATTTTAACAAGGATTATATACAAGCAAAGGTTCTGAGCAAAAATCATGTACTCACAACAAATCAATTGCCAGATATTTTCGCGAAAGCACACGGAAGACGAGCTTTTCAAGCAATTGTGCTCAAGTCAGACATTCAAAATCTCCATACTCTAACTTGATGAGGTATTAGAAAATATAAGTTATAGGATTATGTCTATGGACTTTTATATATAGCCATTATCATATTTAGCTAGATTTTATGTCAATAGGAAAAAGAAACATTATAAAGTTTTACAGAAATATTAGAAAGAATTTGCAGATCTCATTGATGATACAGCTTCTAATTCCATTATATATGTATTGACTTAAAAAAATTCTAGATGGATTGTTACAGAGGCCCTTCTCGAGCGAGCAGACAGCCTAACACAGGCGGATTGAGGTGATGATAGTTTGATACCGAGTTCGTGCTAGATGCATCCTCTCTTTGCCATTGTTCAAATGACGTAGGGGCTAAAAGAAAGAGATTAGTCTGGATTTCAGTATCTAAACTCTCGATTATAAAAACGGACACTAACAAAAAAGAGTTCAAACCAAACTCATATGATCCATAGACAAACATAAAAGTAAAGTTCACATAAACATTGAGCAATAACCTAATCAAGCTCTCATGTATCTGCGTCGAGCATACTCCAAAGGTCCTCAACATCAAACGTAGGAGACACTGAGTTGAACAAAGAACTGGATTCCCCATTTTCTGTTGTCGTAGCTACTGAACCCAGAACATATATCTCTTGGTTCTCTTCAACCATATTCTCCCACCACATACCCTCTCCATCCATTAAATTGTTTACAAACTTATAGTTCTCCTCTTTTTTGTTGCTTACTTCGCAATGGACAATTTCTGGCAGGCCATTAAGCTGGTTGCTGGCGTTAACATTGTTAGCGGGTAATGATCGAGGTCGAGGTTTTATAACGTCGAGTTTTTGGGCCGGTGTGGTATTTGCGCAAGTAATTTCTGTCTTTCTGATTTTGCTGTTACACCACGGCTCTTGCTTCTTGCCCAAATTGGTGTTCCAGTAATTCTTAACATCATTGGCCGTACGACCAGGCAATCTACCAGCAATCAAGGACCACCTATGCATGCATTTGTACGATATAAAACATTATATCTGGTTATAGAATTGGATTTATGTCGAAGAATATAAACCTGTTTCCTAGAAGCTTATGAAGACGCAATAGAAGATCTACTTCATCAGTGCTAAATTTTCCCTTTTTAATGTTTGGCTTCAAGTAGTTCAGCCATCTTAGTCTACAGCTCTTCCTGCATCGATTTAGTCCTGCATAACCAATAATTAAGATAAAGTCTATTAAGTCTTCATGCGTAAAAACACGTATTTGGTGATTTACTACGGTGACCTTTTGACATTACTACTAGAAAATTTAGTTACTAAACAAATAAGCCCATCAAATAATTGTTTTTTTTTAATATAGGTTAAACTTGCTTGGCTGTATAAGTTAAACCATTCATATGGAAAAGAAAATGGGTTTCATTGTCTCAAATCTTGAAGGCTTGCGATATTAGTGTGTGCACACTTCTTAATTACATTTATACCTTTAACTTGTTGTTTAAGTTGAATAAAAACATAACTGATTAGCTGAATAATATATATATAACATATACAATTAAAACCGAAAAAGAACGTATACCAGCTCTTAAAGGAATTAGGTGCCATTTGCCTTCTCCATACTTATCAATACATTGCCGCAAGAGAATATCTTCTTCAGCAGTCCATGCACCTTTTCTTAACCATTTGGATGGACCTTCCATAGAGCCGAAAGGAATTTAACAAGTTATTTTAAAAGTAAAAAATAATCTAAATGTGAGTGTTCTGGCTTATCTAATCCTTGAGAGGCATAAAGAGACTGTGAGACTGTGTGTGTGCACGCTTGTATATATGCACACACGAGGTGCTTAGAGACGCGACGTGCATGTTTGATATCCACATTTCTTCTTCTTTTTGACAAATTTGTTAGGTTTATGGGTGATTAGGACTAGAGAAATTCTTACAAAGTTATATGTGAAAATATGAAATACTAGAGGGAGGGTGAACGTGCTCAGTAACCATAGTGGGACAAAAAAAATAAGAAAAATAACCATAAGAAATGTAACAAGCATTGATTAATTTTAGACAAAACATACTCTTGTAGAATAACATATTGAACTATGCAATATGAAAATGTCGAACAGTATGGATATGAAAATCAAAACCAAGCACCATTTTTGTTATATAATATGTGAATTACAAAGTAAAAAGTAAATTATAAAATTAACTACATAACTTATCTATACTATTAAAATAGAAACATTCTAAAAAAATCTATTTATGCAAAATTGTTAGATCTATTCGTTAGTTATTTTTATTTTTACTTTTTGGTCTTACTGTTAATTACTTTAACTATATACAATTAATTACTACCATTATAATAAGAAACCTGTGTTCCTTTTTCTTCTTTTTTTGAAAAAAAAAAGTGTTCCTTTTTCTTCTCTGATATAAACTCACATTTCCCGTATCTTAATAAGTGTCGTTTTGACATTTTTTTCGGAGATTAAGAAAATTGTATAATAGACTAATATATCTTTATTTAATGTATGATTAATTAAATGAGAATGATTTAAATAAAATTATATTAGTTATTCAAAAGGGTAAAAATAGATTTAATGTACAAAAATACATTGAAATTACAGAATAACACTTATTTTGAAACAAAATAAAAAACCTAAAATGACACTTATTATGAAACAGAAAGAGTATTTATTAACATTTTAAAATATATTAAACAATTGACATTTATAAACACTCGATGATAACTAATATATTGAGAGATACTACATTAATATTATTTTAATATAAAATGATGAACCAGAAATGTATAACAATATCCCCTATATATTGGGGTGATTGGTTCAGCTATAATTTTTTATTTAGATTTAAGTGATATAACTTTAAAATTGATTACTACAACAATATATTTCTTACAGCAAAAGATGGAGCTTTAGAAAATAAGATTGTTACAGCCATTTTTTATATCTTTTTGCTGTAATTTTAAAAATCAATATAAAGCATGATTGGTGATTTTAAAAGTTGTAGGTAAAAACTAAAGCTAAAATCAATACAACCCAACCAATCACATCCATTATCTGAAGATTTTTTTAAAAAGGATATAACATTCTATTTTGTATTAATTACAATTTAATCTTGATGACATGGCTTCATTAGAAGATTTATATGTTTATGTGGCACACGCACACCCATAATAATACTCAGTTTACTATAGAAACCATACTTATTCACCTAGAAAAATGACATTCTATGTCACGACTATTAAATTTACTTAGACCCGCAAACCATATCATGTATTTACGATTTACAATAGTTACTAGATTTTGACCCGCGCTTCGAAAGCGCGGGTTTTTCTAAATTATAAATAAAATTTAATATAAATTAGTATTTTAAAATTATGCATTTTGTTGTTACAAAGTCTGTATTATTTCAAATTACATATTTTAATTTTATTTTTATAATTTATGAATAGTTTCTTTGAAGTTTTATATATACATTCTTATGTAACGTTCTCTTAAGTTTGGATATTTTATTCGGATCCAAAACCGATCAAAAATATAGATTTGGTTTGGATTTCGGTCCAGGAAAAAGTACCTATGGATATTGTTTGACCAGTGGATTTTGGTTCGGACCTATATTATATCCTAGACCCAACCAGGTATTCAAAATACCTGAAATATTATATGTATATTAAGTTCCCTATTAAATATATTTATGTATTTCATATATAATTTTGGTATTACATATATTCTTTTAAATTTCAGATTCATGTTTTCAGTTATAGTTTTGAGAAATTGTAATGTTTATTGGATAATTTTTAAATATATCAGATTTTTAATATTCAATTTTTCTGGTTTTAATTTGCTATATTTTTGAATAATTTTTAAATATATAATATTTTTAGTATTCAATTTTCTGGTTTTTTTTGCTGGTTTAAGTTGCAATATTTTTGAATAAATCATATATAATTTAATATATTAAATTTGAATCTTCTGATTTTAAAGTTTTTAAGGACTTTAACCTACGTGCTACGTTAGAGACACATTGTGTTTGCACACTTCCTTTAAATCATTGATAATATTCAAGTGGTACAGTTAGAATATTTTCCCTATGATTGATATTCACAACTGAGATAAGTTTGAAGTGTTGACCATTCCATTCCACAAGCAATAATACATACGTGATGTGGAAAAGTGTTAAGTCTATCAAAAACTAATTAATCATGTTAAAACTGAAGCTATGTTTGGAGATTTGTAAAATATTGTTGGAAGATTTATGACTTGACAAATTTATAGTATACGGTTTAAGATAATAAATATTGTTAGGAATAAAAATAAAAAGGCAAAGTAAATCAAAGACAAAATCTGAGGAAGATCTTTATTTTAATATAGTAGATTAATAATAATGTTGCATAATTAGAGAAATATAAGGTAGGATCAAAATATAAATATTGTTAGTCTAATGAAAGGGTCCAACAACTTTGTATAAGTAGATTTTTTAAGAATGTTTCTCTTTTAATAGTATAGATTAAGAGGATATGTAGCATATGTTCTACACGTCAAACAAACCAAGTCAAACATTTTTTAACCAAGTCAAACATTATCTTAACAATATTGAAAATGCATTTAACATTGCTTTTTTTTTGATAAAAATGCATTTAACCTTTAACAATCTTTGTATCACGATGACGTTATTTAAAACATATTATATATTATCATTAAGTAAAAAACCTTTGTCTCACAAATAAACTAAAATCATGCGTATATTTATCTATAAACTATTATCGCATATATGCAAATTCACTTTCAACTATATACATGATACAATTTAGAGATAATATAATGTATATATGTATATTTTTTTGTAGTCATTGATGAATCAGGTGGTTATAAACATGCTCAATGTTTGTTTACTATACTGTGTAGTAGTTATACGTAACTGAAATATTTTAGGTTACAATAATAACTAAATACTAGATTTTGACCCGCGCTTTAAAAGCGCGAGTATATTTTTATTTTAATAAAATTTAATTTAATTGAAATTATAATTTTGATTAGAAAATAAATAATTTTAAAGTTTTCTATTTGTGATTCAAAAAATTGTTCTATTATACTACTTGACTTTCAAGCAATGTTTTCATATTCAACCCAGACGTATGTTTGAACCGATAAATCCACTGATATGTCTATAGTTCAATTCAATTTAATAAAAAGAATTGTAACTATAATCTTAGAAAACCTGGTAAAAATCTAATAACCCGCTATTAACTTAAGATCCGATATGAGATGATCCGCTGAAAAAAAAATATTTTTGAAATGTTTATTAAATAATTCATACTTCTTAATATTATATAAAATTGGAAAAAAATATTTAGACTTTAATGAGATTTGTATTATGTCATTCGAAAAAAATGAAACAATTGTAATAGGAAACTTTATTATTGATATCATTTTTTTCCTTTTTTGGTTACTAATAAGCTATGATAAGTTTGTATTTTTATTTATATTTAGAGCTAAAACTTAATTTTAATATAAGATTAAAAAAAAATGAACAAAATTGGTATATCATTATTATGTAAAAAAATTCATAGTAATATTTTTTTAATATGCATGTATATATTCATATCCGATCTTTATATAATATTATAAATGGAAAAATGATATTCAAATTAAATTAAAAGTATAATCTGCATAATAAAATTAAAATTATTATCATTCACAAAATATGGAAAGTATTAATTATCATAGTTACAGAGAATATTCTATTTTTAGTTTAAATTAAATATCAATAGAAGAGATTTGTAAATATATTAAAATGCAAGGGCATGATCCTAAATTTTTTAAATAGGATCCTGCTTTAATAGTATAAATATGCATTAACTAATTATTTTATGAGAATATTATAAATATCTTTGTGCCCAAGTTAAATTTAATTACCGGAATGAAGTATCGTTGGACCATTTTACAATATCATAGGGGATATATCAAGTTACCAATAGGGGATATTTCGTGTTAACAGTAAGATTTATTTTGTATAATCAACCAATCTAAAGAGAAATTGTTATAGTGTTTAAATGACCATTTATCATACTATAAGATTTCCACAAGAGAAAATTTGGAAAAATACCTTCAAATAAGATTATATTTTGAAAACTAAATAGTTTTTTTTTACTTTTGAAAACTACACTTACTTGTAAGTTGTAAGTGAACTTGTAAGTGAAATGACCAAACTAACCTAATTAACAATTTAAACTAATTTTAATATTATTATCTAATTAATATTTAAAATACAATTTTTATCAAAGAAAAGATAAAAACAGTTTTAGATATGGATGATATTTAATTATAAATAAATTGATTATAGTAGATCATGTGTATCCTCCAAACTGAAATTTAATACAAAGTTACGTCTATCTTTTCTCCAATTTAGAGAAGTTTAGGTGTCTATTTCTCCTTACATCTATATGCTCTGATTGATTTGCAGTGGACATGTTTATCTACTTGTTACCAAATAAAATATCTACTGTCGCGTTGTTTAGTACCTTCGAGATTGAATGATTTGATTCGGTTTAACGTTTGTTTTAAGTAGAAGTCATATGTTTTAACCAGATGAGTTAGTTTGGTGGTGAATGGCTTGCAGCTGTAAGTACGGTCCCGGATTCGACTCGTCCTAGCCACGGTATGATTTAAGCCTCCTCTTTAAAGGGTATAGACGTAGACTAGTACTGGATCTAGGAGAGATTAAAATCGAAGGCCCTAATCCATCCTAACAAATCAAAAAAAAAAAAGTCATATGGTCATCTTCTTTATTCTACGTTTTTTAAAAAATTATACGAATACATATCTTACATTTCTTGTGGGTGCAACTTTTGAAGTAAATATTACATACAGTTATGGTGTATCATGCCCGGTAAATATGGGAGCAGAGCATATCTCTAATTACTTGAGGGAGACTCTCAAAGTGAATAATCTTGTCTTTTCAGATTAATTAATTCATATTTCCTAACTATAGTTTTGCCAAAAAAAAAACAGAAACAATGACTTAAAGTCTTCAACATAATATGTTAGGGAAAATTCCATAAAAACATCCTAACTAAATTTGTTAAGCTTTTTAATACCCAACTTTTTCACTACCCAGTTTAATATCCCAACTAATTATTTTACTCATTTTAATACCCAAACTTTTAATTTTGTGTCCACTTTAATATCCAAACTTTATTTATTTAAATAAAAATACTAATAAATTTCAAATAAAATTTGAAAAATCTTTAAAATTTACAAAACAAACTCAGAAAACTCTAAAAAAAATTGGTGTTTGAGAAATAAAAGTAACTAAATAGTGTAAAATATTAAATTTTGTAATAAATTTCTAAGTTTTAAATATTGATTTTAGTTTGTTTTCTGAAATAAAAAAAAACAAAATTTATTTTTATCATTAAAATTCATTTTTTTTTTTTAAAATAATGTTCCATGGTTTATCTACCTTCTTTCTTAAACCTTAAAACAAAATAAGAATTTTTAATATTTTATTCTTAGATTTTTGAGATTTGTTTTTAAGTTTTGTTTGGAACTTATTAGTATTTTTATTAAAATAAATAAATTTTGGGTATTAAAATGGGCATAGTGATAAAAGTTTTTGGATATTAAAATGAGTAAAATAATTAGTTGGGGTATTAAACTGGGTAGTGGAAAAGTTTGGGTATTAAAAAGCTTAACAAAATTTAGTTCGGGTATTTTTATGGAATTTTCCCTAATATATTGTCGTTAATTAAACTACAGTGCGAAAACTCTCAGAAAAGTGAAATGATATAATAATAACTAGGATATGACATGCGCCTTGCGCAGGGTGAAAATGTTCAAAAAAAAAATTAGAGAACATTTTTTATAAAAAAAAGAATAGGAAACATTACATATTCTATATATGAAAATTGTCAAAATGATATGAGTTATAGGGGTTAACATTATTAGCAAAATAATATACCTAGACTTTAAAGTATATGTTCCGGTCTTGTGCTAAAATAGTTGGTTGTCACTGCAAAATAATATACCTTAGACCAAAATAATGGTCCACTTATATACCGAAGCCATACCAAATAGCAATGAGTGTATGCGATTATAAACATAAATACACGTGTCATACACAGTCATAATTTTAGTGAGCAACATAGATATCCAACAAATTCTAATTAATATATTTGTCCAATTTCCATTATTAACGACCAAAATTTTAGCAAGTTTATATTTATTGTAGATCATCTTTTCATAATTTAGGAAATGCATAAATATCATGGTCAAGATTAATAAAATTATCCTCGAAATTATAGATATTTGGCTCAAATAATATCAATCACCCCCAAATCACTATAAATTTGGTTCCTAATTTTATATGCTTCCCATATTCCAAAACATGCAATAATGTTGTATGTGGTTCCTATTTTCCAAATTCGAAATGTTGAAAAAAGAGCACACATATATAAAAAATGTATAATTAAAAGAATATATAAAAGAATGTATAAGTAGATGTATACATATATGCATTTTTTAGATATTTCATATTTCATATCTTGACCAAAATTTTAGCAAGTTTATATTTATTGTAGATCATCTTTTCATAATTTAGGAAATGCATAAATATCATGGTCAAGATTGATAAAATTATCCTCGAAATTATAGATATTTTGCTCAAATAATATCAATCACCCCCAAATCACTATAAATTTGGTTCCTAATTTTATATGCTTCCCATATTCCAAAACATGCAATAATGTTGTATGTGGTTCCTATTTTCGAAATTCGAAATGTTGAAAAAAAGAGCACACATATATAAAAGAATGTATAATTAAAAGAATATATTAAAGAATGTATAAGTATATGTATACATATATGCATTTTTTACATATTTCATATTGCAAGTAAGCATATATATATATATATATATATATATATACAAAAGAATGTATAAGTTCAAGAATATATAAAAAAATGTATAAGTTCAAGAATATATAAAAGAATTAATGTATAAGTTCAAGAATATATAAAAGAATATCAGTAAGGATAAAAAAATATATAAAAGAATGTATAAGTTCAAGAATATATAAAAGAATGTATAAGTTTAAGAATATATAAAATAATGTATAAGTTCAAGAATATATAAAAGAATGTTAGTAAGGATAAAAATATATATATAAAAGAATGTATAAGTTCAAGAATATATAAAGAATGTATAAGTTCAAGAATATATAAAAGAATGTCAGTAAGAATAAAAAATATATATAAAAGAATGTATAAGTTCAAGAATATATAAGTTATGTACACATATATGATAGCAAAATCAGCAAAGCTTGTGATAATTAGCATACAAAAAAGTATGATCCGTACAGATGCAAAAGAAAAATGTAATAAAAAACTCGAAATGCATATGTGTCCTTGGACTCGACAACTCATTTTATATAACCTGTTTGCAATGCATATGTGTCAAATAATATAAAGAAGGAGCCAAATAATATGTTGTAAATGAGAATATAACAAATATAATAGGACAAATGGCATTATATGTAATTACTCTAGTAAATTAAGGATAATTTTAAATGATGGCTGAGGAAGATTGTGAGGATGACACATAAGCATAATGGCAACATCGAAATTAGTTTACTTTTTAAAGGTTAAATTTTTAAAATGCTTCTGGATTAATAATAAGGGGATTGTAACATAAATTTTTCTTCTTAACTTTTTTTTTCTAACCATCCTTCTTCACCTATACTGTGATAAATCGAATAACTTCAAAAGTAATCTGTTTTTAATAATTTAACCTGCAGTTTCCTTCTTCACCTATACTTTGATGGACATGTTTACATAGTAATGGATGATAAATTTAGGTTTTAAAAAAATACTAAAACCATTAATTCAACTATTCATTCACATCATACTAATATATCTTATTAAAATAGAATTACAAATATAGATTCACCATAAAATTTACAGCTTATTTACAAGTAAATTCCATTGAAGCAATAAATAACCCTAATCCTAAATAATTATTATCTTTTCTTATTTTGTTAAATCATTTTCTAAATGATTTTTTAGCTAAAACTTTGTCTTCAGCTTATTTACTAAAATGATTTAGCTAACTTTAAGGAATATTAAAATTGAAACCAATTTTTAATAATATTATGTAATATTTCCAAAATATCATATAATCCCACACATTTAGCTTGTAAGACTAAAATATATGTATTTCAAATATTCCTAAAATATATGTTTAACCATTACTGTTACCATTAAATTGTGTTCAAAAATAAAATCTATCTATTAAAAATTTAATTATCTTTGAGTTAATTGTAGAACAATATGAAATGTTTATAACCGAATATTTATTTTAATATATCTAAATCTCACCAAAAATATTTATATTTCAATATTTTCTAAAATACATGTTCAATCATTTAGGTTACTACTAATTATTTTCAACAATAAAATCTACATACTAAGATTTATATATATTTGAATTACTTGTAGAATAATATTTAATGTTTATAACTGAATGTTATTTTTGGTGTATCCAAATCTCCTTATATGGTCCATATCCAATCAAAGTTAAAATATTATCACATTTGAAAAATGATTACGTGTTAAATAAAATATTATTCAAACATATCTATCGGTCAATATTTGTCGAAGATAAGTATGGCACTCAAAACAATATTTGTTTACAGTATGTAAACTATTTAATTTTGTGTTTATAAACATTTTAAAATATTGTAAATATTTAAAATATTAACTAATAAACATTCAAATAATATTTATGTACATAAAAATGAAAATAAGTATCTGTACGATATGCAGATCAAACTCTAGTATACAATTACTGCATCACCATGTTTTCTATATTAATGGGTGGGCCAACAGAACGTTGTCAGTTAGCGTTCAGTTAGCGTCAACAACATATTTAACCATAACTGTGTAAGAAATTGTATAAACCCATACAAGGCTAAACCCAACTAAATCCAAAATAATTGTAACGCTAGCAGACTGCAGATTTCGCAACCATCACTGCATTACTTTCTATACAAAAGAACTGGTCCCAAGAACAAGCATGAAATTGTTGACTCAGAACATAGAACAAGCTTTGTATTAGATAACACTTAAGATATAGCTATTATTATTATTTGTCTTCTTCTCGTCTGTCGGTTTGATAGACCGCACTTACCTCTATATATATCTGTCTTTTATATTCATTTGTTTCATAAATGAAATAACAAGTCCTTTTCTCTCTCACGTTACTTATCAAACTTTTTTATATATGCTTTTATAAATTCATTTTATAAAATACAACATATTATCAACACGAACACTTTCCTATACCAATAAAATAAGATTTAATTTATATCATTTTATATATGTAATTTTATGTCTTCGTAATATATATAAAATTAGAATAATCACATAAATCAAAATAATATCCCTTATTTATTTACAATATTTTTAAAGTAAGTAAATCAAAATTATTATTTTATTTGTTTATATGGTATACAAATAAATTTGAATGATATTGAGTAGATATATAATATATTTTAATATAGAGATTTAAACTGTTTTATTAACATTTTTATATTCGTTGTAACAAAAAAATTAAACCATTAATGTCAATTTTTTGATGTGATAATTTTTCAATGCGAATTTTAAAATTAACATATTTATATATTTTTATATTGTACATATTTTGATTCAAATGATATTAATATATGAATATATATTGAATGAGAATCTATATTCATACGATTTATGATTATTTGTATCTTATTATAACAAAAAATCACAAAATTTTCAAAGTGAGATTTTAACATTTTTAGTAAATTTTAGACATTTAAAAAAGTCAAAATATAACATATGAAAAATCTAATTCTTTTATTACATAATTGATGTGATTGTTTATTTTTTAATAATATAAAATTAAAAAAAATAAGAGAGAATACAAAATTATTATCATATTTTTATTATTCATAATCGTTAATTGTCATATATCTTAGTCATATTAAGTAATTCCGTAACTTTTATTTAAGAAAATAGTTGAGAATAATCTTTTATACATCAATAATTAATTTAATAGTTAGTTTAATAAAAATATAATATATGTTAGGATGTACCAACCTATTTTTCTTTAAAGATTATAAGAATCATCATGGTGATGACACATCATTGCAAAAAAAAAATGTTCCAATGCTCCATAATTAATATAAAAAAGATACCCGTAATATGTTTTTAAAATTTATTCTAGTGATAAACCAATCTATTTTTTTAAGATTCTAAAAATTATTCTGACGATGGTAGATAGCCGTAAAAAATGTTTTAATGCTCTATGATTAATATAAAGAGGATGGCCGTAATATGATTTTGAGATTTATCTTAAGAAGAAAAAGACTTAAGTGCTATTTCGAAAGTTTTGGTTAACCAAAAATACTATTTTTTATGAAAAGTTGATGAAAGTATCAAGTTGAAAGACGATTTAAGTGATACAAATGAATGAAGAAGAGTGCGTCTTCGGATGGGCACAAAATATATAAAAAGCTGGTAGAAATAAACAAAATGGAAGAAAGAAACAAAATGGAGTGTACGGAGATGATTTGATAGCTTTGCCACTTTTATGAGATACTGTCTCATTAGGAAAATTCGTCGTCGGCAGGCATGTCCCCTTTCCTTTTTATGGACAAAAATCCAACCAACCAGTCACTCCATTTGTGGAACGGAAATTTGCAGCTATTACCAAAAAAAAATAAACTTCATAACCATAGTAATTTTTTTTTCCAACACTCTTCTATTCTGCTCTGCTTATATTGTTCCAGCCAAAAGCCCTCTAACAGGCCCAAGAAAGAAAGTCCCGCTCTCCGGCCTGCATATTTTCCCGCGCTTTTAGTCGACTAACCCTTTTCTATTTAGCGCCCTTTGTGCTTTGGCGAGAGAGGGAACACACAGTGAAGAAAAACAAATCTAGCAATGGAGGTGATACGATCTCAGAAGCGAACATCCTCCAACGACACCGTTTCGAATCCCAAGATCCCACTATACCTCACAACTCCAACGATGGAAGTCCGATTAGAAGAATTCGAGCGCTTCGCCATAGACCGCCTCCGAGGTATCCATCAAAATCATCTCTTTACTTATCGAATCTAATCTATCAGGGCTCTGATCAATTTTATTGATTTTTGATTAGTTCTGAAGGGTATCTCAGATGGATTAGCCCGTGGGAGAAACCCTAAGGAAATGGATGATCTCGTAAGCTGTACACCATTTTAATTTTTAAACTCAATTGCTTCTAGATAGCTTTTCTTATCTCAATCCTATTTGTTTTTTTCGATTAAAGGTGGACACTTTGTGGAAAGAACATATGAGAGATCCGGATGCGTCTGTGATGTTCAACAAGGATATCATCTCACATTTCGTGTTGCGTCTCGTTTATTGCAGATCGTAAGCTTTGTTCTTGTCGCATTTGTCTCCCTTTAGTTTGATTGTTTTGGTTTCCAAAGTTGATTCCTTTGTTTTGTTTTTTTAAAGGGATGAATTGAAGAAATGGTTTCTTAGCATGGAGACTGCTCTTTTCCGGCATAGGTTCCGGCTTCAGAACTTTGAAGCTCAGGTACTATGTTCCTTCTTTTTGGTTGGTTAGGTTTAGGATGTATGTGGTAATAAAAGCTATTGTCTATTCTTGTTTACAGAGAGCAATTGTGGGAGAGTTTGGATTACCGTATAAGGCAGTTACAGGAGCAGAGCTCGAGGTAACTTTTGAGAGTTTTATTTTCAGGATTGTGGAGTATTTGCTTATTCAGAATCTGAATCATTCATCTTTGACTATTTGGTAGGGTTTGAAAGAGAGGCTGGGGCAAGTGGTACGTTCACTGGGTCAAATTTCACCTACCGGTAATATGATCACCATTAAATCTCTTTTTTTTTCGCATCAAGTTTCATCTAAGTGATGTTGTCCTTTAGTATCAGCATAACATAGTAGCGGCGTGCCTGGTGTCAGTAACTAGTTGCAATTAGATACGATTTTTTTTGCCTTCTTCCCTGAGCTATTTAGCAGTAGGACTTGTACTTTTTTCTAATGGAAGGTTTCTCTTCTTATCCTTTGCAGTTGAAGCTGTATACTATAAGGTAGGACTGCTTCTTCTTTTGTATATGTTCATATACCAAAAGCTATGGATTTCACTTATCTGATCCATTATTTATTTGCTTGTTATGAAAAAAAAAGGTTCCTTTTGAAGAGGTTCCTGACCTTGTAGCTGGCCGGAGAGTACTTATACAGAAAGGGTATGCCTTTGTTGCTGGCAGTCAAGTAAGTCTTGGTTTCTGTTTACAATTTCAAAATATAACTTCTCCTCAGTTGATGGTAGTTTCTCCTTTTATAACTCACTTGAATTTCTCCTATCAGTTGGTTTCTCTTGTTGTCACACAATTTCGATCTCATATATCAAAGGCCCTCATTCTGACAAACAGGTTATTCCATAGCTAGGCTATATGAATACCTCAAAGTTCCTCTTGTACCTGTCATGCTTTAGCACGGACTTGCTTTAACAAGACTGTCTTTTTCTTGTTTGCAGAAAATGGACTACTACCATCCGAGAGCGAGAGAAAGACAGACTAACTCCAGTAAGCAATTGGACTTGAAATCAACTGCTTTATTCACTGTCCCTTGTTTCCTTAACTTTATTAATGTTAAATCATTCAGATAGTAGAAGCGCTGTCTACAAGCTACTTGGGTCCTGATTATTCTCAGGTGAGGATCGTCTTTTTGAAACTTGTTATGTATATTCATAGATATGAAATCAACTGAAGCTGTCACTTTTCCTCCACAGTCAACTGAGTACGCTGAGATATCACTTAAGGATATTGATCAAGTAGCCAAGAGTTGCTTTCCACTTTGTATGAGGCATCTATTTGAAAAAGTAAGTTTGTTTCATGGCGCTTTCAAATCTTCCATTCATCATTGTTTACATATCATATACTTAACTGTAACATGCGAACGTTTACACACACAGGTTCGAGAAGATCATCATCTAAAACATGGAGGAAGAATGCAACTGGGTCTATTTTTGAAGGTATCTCTTTAATCCCTCTCCTTTTTTCTCATATATTCACTTAATGAGTTGAGGCTAGTAAATATGCACCGGTGAGTTGAGGCTCATAATTTTTCTCATATATTCACATAATGAAGTTGTCTGTTGATGTGTAGGGTGTGGGTCTGAAGCTGGATGACGCCCTAGCATTTTGGAGAGCAGAATTCACCAAAAAGGTAACTTGATTCACAAATGTCTGTTTTATCTTCTAAGTTTTTCAAATCTGTGTAGACTTTTATCTGCAGAAGCTTAGTACTACTGGGTTCTTTATTTTTTCCTTAGGTTGGCTCTGAGAGATTCGATAAAGAGTATGCGTACGCCATTCGCCATAACTACGGGAAGGAAGGCAAGAGAACGGTAAGCTGCTTACGGTTTCGTAGAATTTAATTTATGTCCATGAAATCTGCAATGATGAGTTTCATCATGTAAGCTTCTGATACCAACTTTCACAATGCAAATACAGGATTATACCCCTTATGCTTGTCAGAAGATCATTTCATCTGCTCCTGGTGCTGGGGATCATCATGGCTGTCCTTATCGGCATTTCAGGTCAGTTTGCTTTGTAAAAATCTGCTCTCTTTCTGTGAAAGAATTAGGAAACCATTATATGTATCTCATTGATTCTGGTGGTAAAATGACAGTGAGGATAACCTGAGAGCAGCGCTTGGTAGAATGGGATTGAGTTCTCGTGCAATGGAAGATGTGATGGATAAAGTGCGGAACAAACATTATCAGGTGATTTTCATCTTCAACTTATATCTCTCACTAAACCTTGAATCTTTTCTTACTGAGCAAAAACTAACTTGTTCTTCTTTATACGCATGTGGGGGACTCTGCAAATACTAAAAGCTTGCATGCACATTCACCTTTGAAGCAGTTTATGGTACATCGTGTGATGCTGGTATCAACCATCCCAACCAATACTTCGAGGAGAGTCAGAAGATTTTGAAATCCAAGACTCCCCCTGCTCCTGTTTGAGTAATGTTTTAGTAAATTATGAATACGATGAGGAATTGTGTTGAATTAGAATCTGAGTTTTTAAGAAATTTGGTTAAAATGGAGGAAATTTCAACTCCTTATACATCGGATTGGGACGACTTAAGTCTTATCTTATCAGCTTAGTGGCACGGCTTCACGTTTCAAATCCTTCATCTCAGTGGCACCATTAAGGTCTTTGCGTGAGCAACATGTCCTAGAATATAGTTTTTTAAAACATTATTTAGAGTATTAAAATAAGCCACTGACAAAAAAAGAAGAAGCCAAGTTCCCGACTTCAATTCAACATGCAGTAAACATTTTCATATAAAAACATTTTCATATATTTTATAGACTTCAACTGTTGTGTTGTCAAAATTAAGATTTGAAAGTATTTTGATCAGGATATCTTTGTTTTCTTTAGAATATATTATTTGTTTGTTGTCTTCTTAATCAAAATCTTTTGTTTTTTTGTTAGTGTATATCAAAATCTTTTATTTTTGTTATTTTGTTATTTTGTTTTTATAGAGTGAGTATCCTACTAAAAATTGAAGTTATATCAAATGTTCGTACCGGACACCGGATATCTAAATAAATACAAATTATTAATCTATGTCCACCGGACAAGTGTATCATCCATAATTTAGTAACGTCGGCCAAAGAAAACAAATTAATGAGAAGAAGCATCTCAAAGATAATGACAAGTATACCCTGAAAAATTGTCAATGGCAAGTTGAATGATTTTTGTCGTCGTGCTCTCCAGTCACACTCTACATTAACTAAGTCAAGCGAGACTAGGGGTGATTCCGTAATTTCCGTCAATAGCTGCGAGGAGGACAGCTTGACAGGGAATAATTAATGAATCTCGAGTATGCGATATTAACTATTACCAACCAATAGTCTCGCTTGGATAGCATGGGCATCGCCACAGAGGATCACGCGCGCATTTAACATCCATCTTCGTGGCGATCTGTCGGAAGCGTCCTCTGCTGTTCCCAGCGAAACTTGGTCAGTCCTTAGTCAATTTTTAACACCTTACTTCTTTATCGTTAAATACTCTTTTACCGACTCTTCTCTCTCATAGTTGCGATCCTTATCTCAAATCAATCATTGCGAACATCCTAGGAACGAAGACCAAACTGATCCTCATGTTTATGTAGTAGATTTTGATTGATCAGCTATGCAATCCGGTGAGTTTCTCAGAGCACAGATTTGACGAAAAGGCTGAGCCTTTCTTGTGTTTGTGTCTTCCAATGACTAAAAGGCTAAACCTTTCGTTTGTTTGTGTGTTTAGAATACGAAATTAGTTCTCTGTACCAAGAAGCTCAGACTCGTTGGTTGAAACCCCCTGAAGTGCACTTCATTTTACACAATCATGAACGATATCAGCTAACACATACGCCACCTCAAAATCCCACTAGTAAGTTTGACTTTGCTTTATTGGTTTTGAGATGATACGTTTTTTGATACAAGGCTTGCTGCAACTGTTTCAGGTGGATCTTTGTTTCTTTTCAATAGAAGAGTTCTCAAGTTCTTCCGTAAAGATGGTCACCAATGGCGTAGAAAGAAGGACGGTAGAGCTATCGCAGAAGCTCACGAACGACTTAAGGTTGTTTTAGTGATACTTATCTTTCTTTTTGTAGCTTCGGATATGTTCTTTAAGGTTTGTTTAATGACTCTTTTGATGTTTGTTTGTGAACAGGTGGGTAACGTCGAGGCTTTGAGTTGTTATTATGTTCATGGAGAGCATGACCCTTCTTTTCAAAGACGTATCTACTGGATGCTAGATCCGTGAGTGATGTCTACTCATATCTCCATACTTACTAATTTGTGAATGTACTTAAATGTTTTCTCACATGAACTCTTTATATCAGGGAGTACGACCATATTGTCCTTGTTCATTACAGGGATATAAGTGACGGAAAAGAGGTGACTTTCTCCTTTAAGCTGTACTTATTATACCATAAGTTCGGTTTCATTGTATAACGTTATGGTTGGCTTTAACTTTTTCAGGGAAGACAAACTAGTGGAACTGTTTTGCAGTTCTCACAGAATGCTTCCACTATCTTTTCAAGTCCAAGCTCCATTGGGACTCAGTACAATCACTACATGGGTGACTCTACTGATGTACTTCAGCAGCATTTATCTACTTCTCCGGGCGTTGCAGAGGTTAACTCTGAAGTTGTCTTTAACAGTAACGGAGTGGAGACTCCGGAGGGTAGTGGAAGTTCTTATGAGCTTGAAAATAGGCAGGCTATAAAGAGGCTCGAGGAACAACTGAGTCTCGGTGATGATATTGTTAGTACTGTGGATCCACTCTACGCTCAAAACGAAAGTTTGGATAGTCTCCAGTTTCTTGCTCAACCAGGGACTGTATATCAGAGACCAGAGAATAACAAACTAGAAAGATGTTATGGAGGGTATGTTGGAGCCCAATATAACGTAGATCCACTCTACAGTCAAAACGAAAGTTTGGATAGTCTCTTATCTTTGGACTGTACTGAGGACATGGCTCAACCAGCAACTGGACATCAGAGACCAGAGAGTAACAGACTAGAGAGATCTTACGGAGGGTATATTGGAGCCGACTATCATCCTAACAATCTCACCCTCGTAAAGAATGATTCAGGTACGCCAAAGTTACAAAGCAATTCAGACTGTATAGCTTCACCATGCTCTCTTTCTTCCTTGTTTATATCTGTATGGTATTGGATAAGGTTATTAGGGAAGAGTAACAAGCTTTCTTCTTACAGGTGGTAATGGAGGGAGTGGCGACCAAGAGTCTGAATCTTGGAAAGATGTGCTGGAGGCATGTGAGGCTTCTATAGCTCTTAACTCTGAGGTATTATTAGATGAAATGTGGGATCAAGCAAGGAAGGCTACCTTGTATCTGTTAACTAATTTTCAAATTATTAAGTAAAAAGTTTATAATCTAGGAGTTTATCTACTGTTTTGTTGAAATCAGGGAAGCACACCAAGTTCGGTGAAAGGATTACTACCTGGAATGCAGGAAGATTCTAACTGGAGTTTCACCAACCAGGCTGACCAAGGTATGTCATCTGCTTTTATAAAAGAATACTGTTAGGGTTCATCGTCTTTCGCTTCTAATAGTTGTGTTAAAATTTCAGGTACACTGTTGATGCCTCAAGAACTTGGTTCTTTCGAACATCCTGCTTGTTATCCTGAGCTAGGAGCTCCTGAGAATAATGCCGAGTACAGCAGAATGATGGATGATGAAGGGATTATCAGGATGCCTCTCCAGCAAGAAATGAGACCGACGATTTCACATAAGCAAGAGTTTACTATCCAGGACGTTTCACCAGAGTGGGGTTACGCCAATGAAACTACAAAGGTATAAATCTTTTTAATATTTAGTTGAGATTCTGATATACATGATGTTGTTTTGTTTGCCTGGTTAGAAAAATGGTAGGTGATTAATTGAATTTTCATCTTGACAATTCAGGTGATAATCATTGGATCATTTCTCTGTGATCCAACATGGTCTTGCATGTTTGGAAGCGTTGAAGTTCCTTTTGAGATCATCAAGGAAGGTGTTGTACGGTGTGAAGCCCCTCCATGTGGCCCTGGGAAAGTGAATTTATTTATTACTTCTGGAGATGGACTCTCTTGTAGTCAAACAAGAGAATTCGAGTATCGTGATAAGCCTGACACATCTTGCTCTAGGTGCAATCCACATGAGCTTTTGTTACTTGTAAAATTTGTGCAAACTCTTCTATCAGATGAACCGGGCGTTGGTAAGTTGAAGAAACTGAAAGCTGATGATGATGATGAGGAATGGAGCCATATCATTGACACGATTCTTGAGGGCAGTGCAACATCATCAAGTACGGTTGATTGGCTTCTACAAAAGCTGCTTAAAGATAAACTGGATGCGTGGGTGTCTTCGAGATCCCAAGATGATTATGATCGTACTTCTTGTTCTTTGTCAAAGCAAGAACAAGGCATTATTCATACGGTTGCAGGCCTTGGCTTTGACTGGGCACTCCATCCAATTCTTGGTCTTGGAGTCAGTGTGGACTTTCGTGATAGTAATGGATGGAGCGCTCTTCATTGGTCTGCACGATATGGGAGGTAAGCAGCAGCCTATAAAGATTGCTTTGATCTGAATCTAATAACCGTTACTGTTGTCTTTGCTGTGGCAGAGAAAAAATGGTGGCTGAACTTATAGCATCAGGGGCATCAGCTGGAGCAGTGACTGATCCCAACGCGCAAGATCCAGCTGGTAAAACCGCAGCTTCCATAGCTGCCTCTAACGGCCACAAGGGTCTCGCGGGTTATTTATCAGAGGTGGCGCTAACAAACCATCTCTCCTCGCTCACGCTCGAGGAAACAGAACACTCTCTAGGCTCTGCTCAAGTGCAAGCAGAGATGATGGTGAATTCCATCTCAGGAAGAAGTCCTCCAGGTTACGGTGATGATCCACATTCACGTGCTGCGTTGAGAAACGTGGCTCAAGCAGCTGCGAGAATCCAGGCGGCGTTCCGTGCACATTCGTTCAGGAAGAGGCAAGAGAGAGAAGCAGCTATGGCTGCTTGCTATCAAGAGTACGGGATCTATGCTGATATCGAAGGGATCGCAGCCATGTCGAAGCTAGCGTTTGGGAATGCGAAGAACTACAACTCGGCAGCTTTGTCTATCCAGAAGAAGTACCGTGGCTATAAAGGTCGAAAAGAGTTTCTTGCCAAGCGCCAGAAAGTTGTGAAGATACAGGTATCTTAACAGCTTTTACTATGATTATAGTTGTTTCTCATTACCAAGCTTTGATGTTCGGGTATCCAATCGGGTTCGGTTTGGTTCATCGAGTATCCAATTAGGTTTGGTTTGGTTCAGTTGGATTTTTGTTCGGTTCAATCAGCTTTACTACAGTTGTTTCTCATTTGGTGATTTTCTTGGTTTTTCGGGTATCCATTCGGTTCTGTTCGGGTAATATCTATAACCCAAAATACCGTAAAACTAGATTCATTTTGGTATTTATGTCTGGTTCGGTTCAGATTCTTTTTATCGGGTCAGATTCGGTTTATGTTTTTCGGTTTATTTGCCCAGCCCTAGTCTTTGGTGTCTCCTTGCAGCTCTTTAATATCTTTCTATACTTGACAGGCTTATGTTCGAGGTTACCAAGTAAGGAAGCATTACAAGGTGATCTGCTGGGCAGTAGGGATTCTAGATAAGGTAGTACTGAGGTGGAGAAGAAAAGGTGTTGGCCTTAAAGGGTTTAGGCAAGACGTAGAGAGTAGAGAGGAGGAGAGTGAAGATGAAGACATTCTCAAAGTGTTCCGCAAGGAGAAAGTAGACGGAGCAGTGAACGAGGCTTTCTCTCGTGTTCTATCGATGACTAATTCTCCGGACGCTCGCCAGCAATACCAGCGCGTGCTCAAGAGATATTGTCAGACGAAGGTGAGTACTAGTTTGCAGTTACATAACTTAGGAGGAGGATATAGTTAATTAATAAGTCAGTGTGGGAATGATGAATGCGTTGCTGAATGAATCTTTTAAATTTTTGAAGGCTGAGCTTGGGAAAACAGAGACATTAGGAACAGATGGTTGTGATGAGGAAGATGATTCGTTGTTGGACATAGCTGATATGCAATACGAGAACTTGCGTACAGAATTTAGAGGTTTTAATAGTAATAATAGTCTGTAGATTTATGAAGTTTCAAGGGTGAAAGTGGTTTGGTAGAGTGTTGCATTGAAGAAGAAAACCTGTTATTAGTTGTGAGTGTTTGTAAATGATCTCTCTCCTCTCTCTATTGTGGCTCACTTAAAAAAGCTTAAATGGATTTTTCCTGTAAAAGAAAAAAACAAAGAAGACAAATCATAAGTTTTATATAGGCAAGTCTGAGATAGAGGTGACATGTGCGTATCTCCAAGCCGTCTGAGTAAAAAAACAACCAGAGCAGATGATATTCCGTCTTGTCTCATTTCTCCGTGATGGAACAATGGGGACGTTAAGCAACCTAATAAGTAACAGAGGTATATCAATTAGTGTCCAAAGCACTGATTATGGATCTTACTCTGCTACAAGTTTCAAGCCGCTGGACTACGTATGCAAATGTTGAGTAGGTATCACCAGCTTTTCTTCATACAGATAAGCTACATTTCTGCACTGAGGGTCTCCAGGGATTCCAGTCATAGCATAACTGGTTGGTAAGAAATTTGTCTTTTTTATTTAAAACCTTTTTTTTGTCTTTTTGGTAATCTACAGTGCCAGCCCAACATCATATCATGCCTAAAAGCAGATAATTTTTTGGTCCTATGAATATGTATGCAAGATCTTTTAAAAAAAAAGGAGTATGTTGGGTTGGCCAAATCCCAACTAATCCCCTAAGAGAGACAGTACTGACCACTAATCGGGCATCAAATTTTCTAATGAGACCTAAAATATATCTCCATTTTCGTCTGGCCAAGAAAAAACAAATTAGTTTTGACATGATTCAAACTAAGGATTGATAGATTTATGCCTTACCCCAAATCTCCTTCTTATTACCAGGCTACTACTGCTTAGTTAAGTTTGCAAGATTTAACTCAAGCTCTTAGGCACCCTTTTTTTTTCTTAACAAGCTCTCATGCATCCTTAAAGCACTCTGAAATTCATTGTTATTGAAAATATTTTAAATTATAGAGTTTTAAAATTTCAGGTGATTTTAGGGGGTTTGAGTGGAGTTTTTTAGTTAAAAAAAAAAAATCCAAATCTCATGGTTTTATGTGATATTCTAGAGTAATTTAACAAAAATTATCTAAATCTTTATAACTTATTGAAATTATTTAAAATCCTATTAAAAATCAAATCAGATCAAATGTTAAATTAAATACTCCTCCTAAATTCACTATTAGAATGACATGTGGATTCTAAAACCAGTTGAAATAAGAAATTTTCTCTTCTCTCTCCTATCTTTTTCTTATTTACCTTTTTTCTTTTTCTCTATATATATATACGGAATGAGTGTCACCATTGTATTGCAGGTGCTCTTATTGTTTTATATACTTAAAATTACAATAACAATAACTTCTCATCTAAATTTCTAATAAAATATCTCTCATATAAACCCGATTATTGACTTAAACTTGAATTGATAAAGAAGTTATAATCAATCATGATAAAAAACACTTGGCATGAAAGAGTTTAGTGAGTTTCTCAGAATATATAGTTTGAAATATTAGTTCCCTTTCTATTTTTAAATTTTTTATTGTTTTCTAAATCTGATACACTCTCTCATATCTCAACGATATAAAAACATCTTTAGTCACTGTACTATATGCTGTTTGGCGAATCGATGCCCGGTAAAAACATCTTTAGTCATGCTCATCTATATCGCTATGGTATATATTTAGGTTTATTTTCAAGAAATTTTGATTAATTAGACAGATGTGTTTTCATTATTCCTCATCTTATCTATTAATTTAGAATCATATTTTAATTTTAAATTTTAACTATTGAATTATATTTTACATTTTCGACCTATTTAAGATATATTTTATCCACTAGCCAAAAATTGGATATCAAACTACTCATAAATCTATCAGGTCGGATGAGTCAATAAATCGAACGCATTTGGTTCTACTCTTATAATTTCAGACCTTCCAAACTATATTTAATCTAATCTATTAAAAAATATTTTTTCTGACCCCAGAAATTTATTTTGTATCATACTAATATTTCTGTAAAAAAATTTCAGATTTTGTGAACCACACATATATACTTTGTCACAAAAATATAAACACACAAAAATACTTGTCATAAATATTTTAAATTAGAACTAGTACAAACAATTTTGATCTCTAGAATAAAAACTAAGATGCATAAATAATAGAACTAAAAAGATACCACAAATTTATCTAAAAATAAACTCCATATTTCATGAATTTTAGACATTTACAACACATTTTTTATACTACAAGTTTAAAGTTTTAAACCAAAATGAAATAAAATTCCGCTAAACGCAGGTCAAATCCTAATCTATTGTTTTAAAACCGGTTTATTTCTTTCTAACTGTTTTTAGTGTGTGAAATACCCACTTAAAAACATTGTTGAAGAAGCTAGATTGTAAAAGTATATCTGCAAAGCCTAGCCAACTATTTGAAAGAAAAATTAGCCGAGCATAAACAAATAAAATCGATAGAGAAAAAGGGAACACCATACAAAAGACACCATACGCATGAAAATATATATAGCCTATAACATAAAACCGGTCATTCTATGCTTACGGAACCACCGGTCAAAAGACAATGAGTCGAGGAAATAACTTGCTAACCTCTCATTAAAAGACGATAAAAATAAACAAACATAAACTTATAAATTCCTGAATATACCAAATTATTCCCCAAAGCAATCATCAACCAATAAACAGGAAACAATAAAAGCAAAGTCAAGAAAATGAGAGCATCAAGAAGCCTCTTATGGAAACTATCTATCATTGTTTTGTTAGCAGTCTTTTCACAACCATCCTTCTCAGGTGATGCGGGTTCATCGGATGAAACGGAGACTGGAATCGGACATGAAGCCGCCGCCGATATGCAACCACAGAGAGCAGGAAACCGTAAGCATAGAGGTGGTGGTGGCGCCATGGCACAATTTCCTGAGATGAATTGGCCCGGCAAATGGGAGTTATTCATGAAGAGCTCCGGCGTATCGGCCATGCACGCTATTCTTCTTCCATTGATCAACAAAGTGCAGTTTTACGACGCAACCATTTGGAGAATTTCACAAATCAAGCTCCCTCCAGGCGTACCTTGCCACGTTTTTGACCACGTGCATAATAAAGTTGATTGTTGGGCTCACTCTGTCCTCATTGATATCGAAAACGGACACACCAGGCCTCTAGCGGTAACAAAATTACTATTTTTATTACTATTATTACTCGTTTAAGCTAACAAAAAAAAATTATTACTCGTTTAATTTACTTCATCCATTTTTACTAAACGCTTAAGATTATGATTACGAGTTCAAAATATATTTAATCTTACTATTTTGAAAACAAAAATGACAGTTATTTTACATAAATATATTTTAATAAAACAAATTCAAAAATACAAATAGTCTTACAAACAATTAATAAAATTTACATTAATAACTGACTACATCATCTAATTTGAAACTGAAAAATATTAAAAACCATAGATAAAAAAAGGAAGTGGTATGTAATATATCCTGCATGTTAAACAAGAATTTTAAATTGTCCTAAACTACACCAATGTTTTTGGAAAAACCTTACACATAGCTAAATACGGAACTTGTCATTATGGCAGCTTACAACGGACACATGGTGTTCGTCAGGAGGTCTAACCATAAACGGGACATTGGTGAGCACTGGAGGATTCCAAGGAGGAGCAAACACAGCAAGATACCTTGCCTCATGCGAAAACTGCAATTGGGTGGAGTATCCCAAGGCATTAGCTGCACAGCGATGGTACTCAACACAAGCCACTCTCCCTGATGGCACTTTTATCGTTGTTGGAGGCCGACAAGCTCTCAACTACGAGTACATCCTCCGGGAAGGAGTGGACAACAAGCAACTCTTCGACTCACATCTTCTTAAAGAAACAACTGATCGAGAAGAAAACAATCTATACCCATTCGTTTGGCTCAACACTGATGGCAACCTCTTCATGTTCGCCAACAACCGTTCCATCCTTCTTAACCCGAAAACGAATAAAGTCATCAAAGAGTTCCCTCAGCTCCCTGGTGGTGCCCGTAACTACCCTGGCTCCGCCTCCTCCGCTCTTCTCCCTATCCGCCTCTACGTCAAGAACCCGCCTGTCATCCCCGCTGATGTCCTTATCTGCGGGGGCTCCAAACAGGATGGATATTTCCGTGCTGACAGGCTGAAGCTTTACGACCCGGCCTTGAATGATTGCGCAAGGATAAGCATCAACAGTAAAAGGCCTGCATGGAAAATAGAGAAGATGCCAATGCCGCGGGTCATGAGCGACGCCGTGGTCCTCCCCAATGGAGAAGTTCTCATCGTTAATGGCGCGAAACTCGGAACATCTGGATGGGGCTTAGCCAAAGAACCAAACTTCACACCACTCTTGTACACTCCAAATAAAAAAATAGGCAAACGTTTTAAAGAGCTCGCTGCTTCCGGTATACCCCGCATGTATCATTCCATCGCTCTCGCTCTTCCTGATGGTAAAGTTCTCATCGGTGGTAGCAACACCAACGATGGTTACAGGTACGACGTTGAGTTCCCGACAGAGCTCCGCATTGAGAAGTTCTCACCGCCTTACCTCGACCCGGCTCTTGCCAACATGAGACCAAAGATTGTGCACACCGACACACCGAAACAGATCAAGTATGGACAAATGTTTAACGTGAAGATCGAGCTTAAACAAGCGAATGTGGCAAAGGAGAATGTCATGGTTACAATGTTGGCACCACCGTTTACTACACATGCTGTATCGATGAACATGAGGTTGCTCTTGTTGGGTATTGCTGATGTTAAGAAGGAGCAAGGCGACTTTCATCAGATTCAGGCTGTTGCTCCTCCCAGTGGAAATGTTGCTCCTCCTGGTTATTATCTTCTCTATGCTGTCTACAATGGTGTCCCGAGCGTTGGAGAATGGATTCAGATCGTGTGAGATTAATTACCAAGTACAATGATGATGTACATATTTTTGTATTTAGCCATTTGTCGCACCCATACCATTTTTGTAAAATAAGACAATTTTTTTGTAACATAAAACAATATTTTGTACTAACATAAATATTTATTTTGACTCTTAATATAGTTACTGCGTAGTTTATTAAATTATTTTTGAAAAATTAATTTTTATATTTGAGTTTTTTAATTATATATGTGTTTAATATTAGTTTAAGTTGATAAAATAATCCATTAAATAAATGAAATATCTAGTTGAACATAAAATTTATCAATAAGTCATTTTCATATTTTAATAGAATAGATTATCAGAATTCATGACCATGAGATGAGAAGATGAGTGGTCTTTCGTTTTCAAAAAAAAACAAAAAAATGAAAAACAAATCCTTTATAATGGTGCACCATTTTAAACAAAAGGTAAGGATATGAATAATATTCATTCAAAAGGAGGAAAGACTATTTACAATCTCATTTTGCTATTATTTTTTTTATTTACAAAACTGGTCCTTCGAATAATTATATAGTTTTATTTTGCATCTAAGAATAATAAATATTTGTGTGTTTATACATTAAGGAAGTTATACATATTTTCATTAATACAATTATAAGTTTATTTAAGTGAAGCCCTTTTTCAAAAAAAAAAGAGAGTTTATTTAAGTGTTGTATATTCTATTACAAACTTAACTTATCTAAACTATTAAAATAGAAGTACACTTAATATTTAACCCTATATTTTCCCTAATAATTACAATCAAATGTCACTGGAATTAAAACTACTACTTTAAGACATCATCTTTTCTATTAAAAGAGAAGTACCATTTTTATATACCATAAAATTTCATAATAGGTCCATTTCATCAATTACATAATATGATATATAATATGATATAGTAATCAATAAGAATATTAATAATAAGTGAATATTTACTATAAATTTTAATTTTATTTTTAGTTATAACAAAATCTGTTGGGAAAAATCTAACAAAATCTTACTCAATGTTTTGGATACTTTTTATTAAATAATATATTAATTAAATTTTATTATAAAACAAAAAAGTTCTAAGCTATTTTTAATAAATTTATAATTATAGTCTGTATTACATTAAAAGTATTGACAGGATTATATTAAATTGGTAAATGAACCTATTTTAAAAAATTAAATGCTTTCATTTAAATAAATTATCATTTACCATTAAATGGGTTAACATTTTTAACTATGTAATATTTATATATAAAAATAAATTTCTTATATATTTTTAAAATTTTATTTCAACAGCTATATATTTTTCAAAAATCATATATTGAAGAAGATTCTTAATTTGATTATTTCAAAGTATAAATTAAAAGTACAAAAATTGAAATTGTAATAACAATTAATAGAAAGGTAAAATACATCAAACAAATCACTATATATTAATAATATAATAAGAAACATAAAGAATAAAATTTAATAGTTATACAATACATAACACTAAAATATAAATAATATATTCAAAATTATGATAATATCAAAATTTATAAAATGCGTACGGATTAAACTCTAGTGTCTATATTATAATACTTGATCTCCCTCTTATAGAGGTTATGAGTCCCGTTTATAGGTTTTGTACTCAAAATCTATGTTAGTTCTTTCTATATCATAATATAAAATATGAAAATTCTTCTTTTTAATAGAAGTTTTCCGTTGTCAAAAAAAAATTAGAAGTTTTTCATTTTACAAAGAGATAAGAGGAAAACATTATCTGAAGGCAGGAAATAATTTGAATGGTAAAAAGAGACAAACATCCTACTTTAAGAAGAAGGACTTGCTTCATAGATTAATTATTTCCAACATTGCTTTTATTTCATAATTACTACATAAGATGTTACTTTTATCGTATATTGATAGTGATCTTAATGATAACTAGAACTTAATCCGTGCATTCACATGGGTGTTTATTTTAATAGAATATATCAATTTTTTCACAACACAAGAATTTAATGGATAAACAAACATGCCTCTATATGAGTTTTTGTTTGATTGTAATATATAACATTATGATATATATCAACATATTAACTGTTTTTTGCTGGTTGCTCATATTATGGCAGAATACCAAACCAATCAAAATGATGTGTTTTTATATCATATTCGTCAATTGATATTTTTAACTACATTAACTATTTTCTTATGTACAAATCACTATGTTTGTGTATATTAGTACTCTATCTTCCAAAATAAAATATTTATGTCAAATAAATTGTACTTCTGTTTTTGATAAGATAGATATATTTTCAAATTTTTATGTGCCAGATAAATTCTACTTCTTTATTTATTTTTGAGAAATATACTAAATTGTTTTTCTGTTTTATTCTTATAATTAAAAGATATATGTATGAGTTATTCTAATCATCAAATTTTTAACATATACTTGAAAAGTAACTTTATAAGTTTTGTGTAAAGTATTATGATATTATATATGATATTATATATAAAATATCAATATTAAATAAAAGAATATTATAAGTATATTAGTGACATGAATGTACGTGGTTAATAATTATTATAAAAAAATGATTTTTGCAGGGTCGTTTTGTTGTTTACATAACAAAAGAAAAGAAGAAAAGATTTTTTTTTTTTGAAAACAACATACATTCAAAGGCCAAAACGTCGTTCTTTGACAGTGATATTGCCAACACTACTACAAGAAAAAATATAACAAAATGCTTTCTGGCACTCATATTTTCTGGTAATAAAGCTATTGAAAATATAGTTATTTTTTGCTAACAATATATAGTTGTCTCTTTAAAAACAATATATATATATATATATATATATATATATGTCTTGTATAATGTTCTTGTTCTTCAATAGAGCTTTATTTATATGAGGTCTCTTGCCTAATAAAGTTTGAAAATCTTTTTTTAAAAAATATTATTATTTTTACCTTTAATAGATCATCTATATTTGCTAATAATCTTTATTCAAATATATTTATATCTTATTGTATATTAGCATGATTTAAATCATTATTCCATATTTATTGGCAGTAATTCATGAAACTGTTATTACGTAATTCGAGATTTCCAACAAAGCAATTTTTTTTTGGTCAAAGTAATTATACATATATTCCACCATACCAATTATAAATAGATTTTTTTGTGTAACCTACCATACTAATCAAATGCAAAACAATAATGAAGCAAGCCCCATTGTGGAAACATCGGCCTTGACAATCCCTCTGGCACTCATACGCTCAATATCTTTCGTGTGTAGTTGGCCCACATTGGATACCAAGACAGTTTTCTGGTTCTACACATATACAATCAAACATAAGTATTACTATGATTTTATTTTTTTGGTGTAAAGTATTATGATATTGTATAATATATCATACAATATATCAATATATATATATATATATATCAATATTTTTTAAAAAATTATTATAAGTATATATATATATATATATATCTATAAATATATCAATATTTTTTTAAAAAATATTATAAGTATATTATAGACATGAATATACGTGGTTTTTTTTATTATCAATTAGAAATGATATCTGCATGATCATTTGGTTGTTTACATAACAAAAAGAAAAAGAAAAAAAGATTTATTTTTTAAATACTCGATTTTTGTTCAATTCATACTCGATTTATTGGCTCGTGCCAAAACATACATGAACTTATATGGCCGCACAAAAACATACATGTCTTATAATGTTTTGGTGAAATCATAAACCAGCCGCCACATCAACTGCCATGTCATCTATTTTTGTTTGCGTGGATGCAATGTTAGGTAATTTTGCTGACGAATATGCCATGTGTATAACTTTTTTTGAAAAATTAAATAGTCTTTTTAAAAAGAAGGTAAAAACAACATCTCTGCTAGCGCAGATGAAACTCTAATTCATTATAAGATGTAACTTTATCGTATATTGATAGTGATCTTAATGATAAATAGAGCTTGATTTAATTTAAATTATTGTATATTGTAACTTTACAATTTCGTAGTTTCTTCAAATAAATATAACATTTAATTTAAATTATTTATGTTACAAATTTTACAATTTATTTTATTAACAATTTTTGAAATTATATATTTATCTTACCACCAAGTTATTTATGAAAATTTGATATTTTTTTATTATCGGTATTTATCATACTTTGACTTTTGTAGTAAATAAAGTTTTTTTTTGTTTTGAAAAAGTAAATATAGTTTTTTTTTGAAAAATGGTAGTCGATTGTGTTCAACACCAAAAAAACTCGAGGATTACATATTATAAATTTCTTAAAATGGTTTCATATAATATGAAACGTCTTAAATAATATAATCTAAAGATAATTTAAGGTTGTTTATTGTTATATCTTATTGAGCTTTATTTTGTGACATAAATTTATGTATGTCAACATATTATATATAGGTTTATCGTTAATATAACATGGAAAATAGTTATGAGATATTGCTCATATTTTTATAGATCCAAGAAGTTTATGTAGCTTTGGCGAAAATGTTTATAAGATATTTTAAAATAATTAAAATTTTACTTAGGAGTTTGGCAGGAAAACATCCATTTTATGTCCAACATATTGCTATATGTTCAATTCATAATCGATTTATAGGTCCGTGCCAAAACATACCTGAACTTATATGGCGAAATCATACACCTGCCGCCACATCAACTTCCATGTCATCTATTTTTGTTCGCGTGTATGCAATGTCAGGTAATTTTGCTGACGAATATGCCATGTGTATAACTTTTTTTAAAAAACTAAATAATCTTTTTAAAAAGAAGGTAAAAACAACATCTCTACTAGCGCAGATGAAACTCTAATTCATTATAAGATGTAACTTTATCGTATATTGATAGTGATCTTAATGATAAATAGAGCTTGATCCGTGTATCTACACAGGTGCTTATTTTAATAGAATAAGTATATCAAATTTTCCACAACGCATAAATTTAATGGATAAATAATCTATATGAGTGTTTGTTTGATCTATAATATATAACATTTATGATATTATCAATATTTTAATTATCTTTTGTTGGCTGCTCATATTGTGGTTGGATATTAAACCAATCAAAATGATATATTTTTTATATCATATTCTTCAATTAATAATTTAACTACTTTAACCATTTCCGTATGTACCAATTACTTTGTTTATGTATATTAAAATTCTATCTTTCCAAAATAATATATTTATGTCAAATAAAATATACTTCTATTTTTAATAGGATATAATATTTCTCGCTAAATTTTTATGTACCAAATAAATTCCACTTCTTTATTTATTTTTGAGGAATATATTAGATTGAAATTTTTTGTTTTATTCTTATAACTCAAATATATAAGTGTGAATTATAATAAACTATTTAATATTTATTTGAAAAGTAACTTTATATGTTTTAATAAAACTTTTATATTTTATATTTTATATTTTGTATGTCAAATGAAATAACAATATTCATGAATAATAACATTAAAAATTTGTATGTTTGAATATGTCGCATTTTAAATAGATTTGTTTAATTTTACTGTAAAATATTTTGTTGGAGAATAATTCAACAAGAGAATAATCGTAAATTTGGTTAGAGAATAAATATTTTATATATTATACAACAATTATTAATTTTTTATTGACCTCAATCTACCCCTAACATGATTTTTTTTTTAGTTTAACATGATACTAGTAAAAAAATATATTGAACAGATTTTCAACTGAATCAAATCAGCGGTATGAAAAGTAGTTTATATTTATTAGAATCATTTATGAAGAACTATTAAAAGTTACAATAAGATATTCATCTTTTAAAGTAAAAATGCATTCAGCATGGAAAATTCAAATCATTAGCGGATTGACATTTTTTTTAGCAACATGTGATTGACTATTTTATCACTTATCGCAACAACATTGAGCATTATGTGGAGTCTCAGAAACAATGAAGCAAACCCCATTGTGGAAACCTCGGCCCTGACAATCCCTCTGGCACTCATACGCTCCATACCTTCCGTGTGCAGTTGGCCCACATGTGATACCAAGACAGTTTTCTGGTTCTACACATATACAATCAAACATAAGTATTACTATGATATTATTTTTTTGGTGTAAAGTATTATGATATTATATAATATATAAATATATCAATATTAATTTTTTTATTATAAGTATATTATAGACATGAATGTACGTGGTTAATAATTATAATCAGTTAGAAATGATATTTGCAGGGTCATTTTGTTGTTTACATAACAAAAAAAAAAGAAAAAAAAGATTTATTTTTGTAAACAAACAACATACGTTCAGCCAAAACGTCGTTCTTTGACAGTGATATTGCCAACATTACTACAAGAAAAAATGTAACAAAATGCTTTTTGGCACTCATATTTTCTAATAATAAAGCTATTGGAAATATAGTTTTTTTTTTAATTTTTTCTCACAATATATTATTGTCTCTTTGAAAACAATATATATAATTTTCTTATATAATGTTCTTGTTCTTCAATAGAGCTCTATTTATATGAGGTCTCTTGCCTGGTAAAGTTTGAAAAGATCATCTATTTTTGCTAATAATCTTTTATTCAAAGATATTCATATTTTATTGTATACTAGCAAGATTTAAATCATTATTCTATATTTATTGGCACTAATTCATCGAACTGTTGTTACAATCAAAGGTAATTCGAGATTTACAACAAATCAATTATACATATATTCCACCATAAAAGTCATAGATAGATTTTTTTTTTCTAACCTACCATACTAACCAAATGCAAAACAATAGTCAGTCTTTGTTGACGTTGAATAATTAGATTATGAAGTTTGGCTAAAACTGAATATATAATAACAAACTATATTTGAATAAAATTAGAGAAATGTTTGTTTATCAGTAATTTATCATTTATTACTAAAATAAATTTTATTTTCTTTCAATTATTGATTTTTGATGTAGTTTTTATTCCTAATCTTCTGTTATCAGAAATATATTCCATATAAAAGTTCTAAGAATTTTTTACAACTCAAAATTATAAGTTGTCCTACGGTAAGACATATTTCATCAATTAAATGAAGGAAACAAACTCTTACAATATATTTATTTTATTCCAAAATTTAGTCAAAGTTCATACTCTTAATAATATTTCTCAAATAATAAATAAATATATATATATATATATATATATTGTGACATATTTATTTTTATTTAGAAAATAATAATGATTTGATTTGATAGACCTACTAGTTTTATGCAAATTTATTTCTTTTATAAAACAATAATATTTAACTGTGGTAGATTTTATAGTTTTCCAAAAGTTTGTTTCATTTTCCACCTTGATTGACAAACTTAACTATAGCTTGACTGATTTGTTTCCTTTTGACTGTATATGTGTTTTTTTATCACAAACTAGGGTTAAACCCACCATACGGGCGAATATGCAAATAAACAAAAGAGTATAAACATAACTTTAATTTTGATGAAATTTTAATAAACATTTACAATTTCGTAGTTTTTCAAATAAATATAACATTTAATTTAAATTATTTATGTTACAACTTTTACAATTTATTTTATTAACATTTTTGAAATTATATATTTATCTTACCACCAAGTTATTTATGAAAATTTAATAATTTTTTTATTATCGGTATTTATCCTACTTTGACTTTCATAGTAAATAAAGCTTTTTTTTATTTTGAAAAAGTAAATATAGTTTTTTTTTTTTGAAAAATGGTAGTCGATTGTGTTCAACACCAAAAAAACTCGAGGATTACATATTATAAATTTCTTAAAAATGGTTTCATATAATATGAAACGTCTTAAATAATATAATATAAAGATAATCTAAACTATTAAAACAGAAGTACAAATAGTATTTAACCCTAAGTTTTCCTCAATTATTACAATCTAATGCCACTGAAATTAAAACACGGTAGTTTTACTAAACCTGCTTAAACCTAGGACGTTGCCTCCACATGATAATGGGGTTCGTCGAGCTCTCCTCAGCATAACGCCGGCGGCATATGTAATCTCTCTTTCTCTCTCTCTATTGCTCTTTGTTTTTGTCTATGGAGTCGCAAAGTTGATTTCTTTATATGTGATTTGGGGTTTTATGATTCCTCTCGAGATTCAAAGCAACGTGAGGTAAGAGTTTGGTTTGTATACGTGGAGTTACACTGTTTCGTTGGACCAGTGATCATAGAAGTTTCTTCTTTACAGGCTATGAATAATACGGCAAAGTGAAGCGCTTGCGGTTGGTCAGACGCATTGGTAAAGGCTTTGCAATTACTTTTCTTTTTGATCTTACTTCTGTTGGTTTGTACACATATTGCCTTAGCATATCTGTGTTGATTATACATTATGTAGTTAAATTTTCTTAGTGATGGGTGTTTCACGAGGATATGCTTTTGTAGAGTATAGAGGAGGAGATGTGTGTGCTTACGAGGTACGACGGTGAAACTTTTTTTTTGTTCTTTAAAACTGTTTGAAATGTATATTTTCTGTTTTAACAGTGGAGTTTTTTTTTTTTTACAACAAACGGTGGAGTTTAATTGTTAGAAAGGAATGTTCTTCGTGGTGGTTTTTTACAGGATGCTTATCATTCATTTATTAATGGTCAAGAGATTATTGTTGATTATAATAGGCAGCAACTGATGCTTGGATGGATACCAAGAAGATTAGGTGAGTGCCATTCTCTTACTCTCCTCTGTGAGTTAGGATCTTCATTATCCCTTAGATTAATCTTTCTCCTTCGTCTCTCAAAAAAGGAGCTTGATTTGGTGGTAGGAAAGAATCTGGATAACTTCGTTTTGGAGTATGAGAAACACCTTTTCTTCGTTTTAGCATGTTCCAAACAACTATAACAAGCGGACTATAGTTGTTATGAACCTTCAAAACCATGTTTAACTGTGCATTCTGTTTGTTATAATATTAGGTGGCCGATTGTTCATGAAGATTTAAAAAAGCTTGGGATCCTGAAAGTACATGTCACGTACTCAGGTCTACTACCATTTATCTATCTTGATTAATATTGTATCTCTATTTTGTTCTGATACATATCTGGTATTTAGTTCATGTTTCATGTGCTAGAAGTGGCATGATTGACGTGTTGTTCAATGTGTCTAGAGAAATAACTTATTGGTCAATCCTGGAAATTTTTAAATCTTCGTTTAAGTATTTTTAAACCAATATATATTTGCATTAGAAAACATTTAAATGTGGTTATTTATTCAACTATAATAATTTGAATATTTCTTTTGGAAACTAAATTATCAATGTCTGGTCAATCTGGATTTGGCTTTGGCTCAAGTGGTTAACATGGTGAGATGTAACAAATGATCAGTCTACCTATTAGCACTATTAGTCAGAAGAGCCGGCATTCCAGCAGTGTGATAGCCAATCCGAGCACTAAACGCAGCTTTCCCAAAACTGATTGAATCAGCCGATAAGATAAAAAAAAAAGATTTAGAAGATCTATAAACAAATAAAATATATTGAATTCAAATAAAATAAAAATGTTATGCGTAGACATGTTACATATAAATATATGTGATGTGGAAAATTTTATATATTTATAATATTAGATATATGTAAACTATACATTTATACAAAAATATACCTGCACGCTAGTTTAAGGTTGTTTATTGTTATATCTTATTGAGCTTTATTTTGTGACATAAATTTATGTAGGTCAATATATTATATATATATATGTTTATCGTTAATATAACATGGAAAATGGTTATAAGATATTGCTCATATTTTTATAGATCCAATAAGTTTATGTAGCTATGACAAAAATGTTTATAAGATATTTTCAATAAGTAAAATTTTACTTAGGAGTTTGGCAGGAAAACATCCATTTTATATCCAACATATTTGCTATATGTTCAATTCATACTCGATTTATAGGCCCGTGCCAAACATACCTGAACTTATATGGCCGCACAAAAACATACATGTCTTATAATGTTTTGGCGAAATCATACACCAGCCGCCACATCAACTGCCATGTCATCTATTTTTGTTCGCGTGGATGCAATGTTAGGTAATTTTGCTGACGAATATGCCATGTGTATAACTTTTTTTGAAAAATTAAATAGTCTTTTTAAAAAGAAGGTAAAAACAACATCTCTACTAGCGCAGATGAAACTCTAATTCATTATAAGATGTAACTTTATCGTATATTGATAGTGATCTTAATGATAAATAGAGCTTGATCCGTGTATCCACACGGGTGCTTATTTTAATAGAATAAGTATATAGAAGTTTCCACAACACATAAATTTAATGGATAAATAATCTATATGAGTGTTTGTATGATCTATAATATATAACATTTATGATATATCAATATTTTAATTATCTTTTGTTGGCTGCTCATATTGTGGTTGGATATTAAACCAATCAAAATGATATATTATTTATCATATTCTTCAATTAATAATTTAACTACTTTAACCATTTCCGTATGTACCAATTACTTTGTTTATGTATATTAAAATTCTATCTTTCCAAAATAATATATTTATGTCAAATAAAATGTACTTCTATTTTTAATAGGGTATAATATTTCTCGCTAAATTTTTATGTACCAAATAAATTCTACTTCTTTATTTATTTTTTGAGGAATATATTAGATTGAAAGTTTTTGTTGTATTCTTATAACTCAAATATATATGTGTGAATTATACTAAACTATTTAATATTTATTTGAAAAGTAACTTTATATGTTTTAATAAAACTTTTATATTTTATATTTTATATTTTGTATGTCAAATGAAATAACAATATTCATGAATAATAACATTTAAATTTTGTATGTTTGAATATGTCGCATTTTAAATAGATCTGTTTAATTTTACTGTAAAATATTTTGTTAGAGAATAATTCAACGAGAGAATAATCGTAAATTTGGTTAGAGAATAAATAGTTTATGTATTATACAACAATTGTTAAATTTTTTATTGACCTCAATCTACCCCTAACATGATTTTTTTTTTTAGTTTAACATGATACTAGTAAAAATATATATTGAACAGATTTTCAACTGAATCAAATCAGCGGTATGAAAAGTAGTTTATATTTATTAGAATCATTTATGAAGAACTATTAAAAGTTACAATAAGATATTCATCTTTTAAAGTAAAAATGCATTCAGCATAGAAAATTCAAATCATTAGGGGATTGACATTTTTTTTTAGCAACAGGTGATTGACTATTTTATCACTTATTGCAACAACATTGAGCATTATGTGGAGTCTCAGAAACAATGAAGCAAGCCCCATTGTGGAAACCTCGGCCCTGACAATCCCTCTGGCACTCATACGCTCCATACCTTCCGTGTGCAGTTGGCCCACATGTGATACCAAGACAGTTTTCTGGTTCTACACATATACAATCAAACATAACTATTATTATGGTATTATTTTTTTGGTGAAAGTATTATGATATTATATAATATATAAATATATCAATATTAATTTTTTTTATTATAAGTATATTATAGACATGAATGTACGTGGTTAATAATTATAATCAGTTAGAAATGATATTTGCAGGGTCATTTTGTTGTTTACATAACAAAAAAAAGAAAAAAAAGATTTATTTTTGTAAAAAAACAACATACGTTCAGCCAAAACGTCGTTCTTTGACAGTAATATTGCCAACATTACTACAAGAAAAAATGTAACAAAATGCTTTTTGGCAATCATATTTTCTAATAATAAAGCTATTGGAAATATAGTTTTTTTAAATTTTTTCTCACAATATATTATTGTCTCTTTGAAAACAATATATATAATTTTCTTATATAATGTTCTTGTTCTTCAATAGAGCTCTATTTATATGAGGTCTCTTGCATGGAAAAGTTTGAAAAGATCATCTATTTTTGCTAATAATCTTTTATTCAAAGATATTCATATTTTATTGTATACTAGCAAGATTTAAATCATTATTCTATATTTATTGGCACTAATTCATCGAACTGTTGTTACAATCAAAGGTAATTCGAGATTTTCAACAAATCAATTATACATATATTCCACCATAAAAGTCATAGATAGATTTTTTTGTCTAACCTACCATACTAACCAAATGCAAAACAATATTCAGTCTTTGTTGACGTTGAATAATTAGATTATGAAGTTTGGCTAAAACTGAATATATAATAACAAACTATATTTGAATAAAATTAGAGAAATGATTGTTTATCAGTAATTTATCATTTATTACTAAAATAAATTTTATTTTCTTTCAATTATTGATTTTTGATGTATTTTTTATTCCTAATCTTCTGTTATCAGAAATATATTTCATATAAAAGTTCTAAGAATGTTTTACAACTCAAAATTATAAGTTGTCCTACGGTAAGACATATTTCATCAATTAAATGAAGGAAACAAACTCTTACAATATATTTATTTTATTCCAAAATTTAGTCAAAGTTCATACTCTTAATAATATTTCTCAAATTATAAATATAAATAAAATAATTTGTAATCAAATCATTATTATTTTCTAAATCAAAATAAATATGTCACAATATATATATATATATTGTGACATATTTATTTTGATTTAGAAAATAATAATGATTTGATTTGATAGACCTACTAGTTTTATGCAAATTTATTTCTTTTATAAAACAATAATATTTAATTGTGGTAGATTTTATAGTTTTCCAAAAGTTTGTTTCATTTTCCACCTTGATTGACAAACTTAACTATAGCTTGACTGATTTGTTTCCTTTTGACTGTATATGTGTTTTTTTATCACAAACTAGGGTTAAACCCACCATACGGGCGAATATGAAAATAAACAAAAAGAGTATAAACATAACTTAAATTTTGATGAAATTTTAATAAACATTTACAATTTCGTAATTTTTTCAAATAAATATAACTTTTAATTTAAATTATTTATGTTACAACTTTTACAATTTATTTTATTAACATTTTTTGAAATTATATATTTATCTTACCACCAAGTTATTTATGAAAATTTAATAATTTTTTACTATCGGTATTTATCCTACTTTGACTTTCATAGTAAATAATTTTTTTTTTGTTTTGAATAAGTAAATATAGTTTTTTTTTTGAAAAATGGTAGTCAATTGTGTTCAACACCAAAAAAACTCGAGGATTACATATTATAAATTTCTTAAAAATGGTTTCATATAATATGAAACGTCTTAAATAATATAATATAAAGACAATATCTAATCTATTAAAAGGGAAGTACAAATAGTACTTAACCCTATTTTTTTCACAATATTTACCAATATATGCCATTGACCTTAACCAGTTTTAACACTTAAATCAAACCATCAACATTTAAATTAAAAGTAAATTAACCTAACAATACACCTAACCAGGTGATTATAAACTAACGCCTTTAACAACTGTAACAAAAGGTATCAATACAGTAATTAGGTCAACTTAATTATTCTAACATATACCATAAAATAATCATAGAGCAACACAGCTCAAATTCATCATAGTTCGTCTCATATTCCACATATCATTTACCAATCTTATATGCTATATTTTTAAGATTTTATATACTTACATGATATGTGGAATATGAATCCTTTTTTTCTGCAAAAATTCAGAATAAACTACACAGTGAAACATGGTTTCCATTAATTACAAATATAATAAAACTAAACAAAGTGATTTCATGAATATTGTATTAATAATGTTTCTGAAAATGGTGCTAAATAACAAAATTTTGAATGTTATACTAAACAGATTTTCTTATGCCTACAATCACGTACATTCAAAATCCAATCCCTTTAAACCAAAAAAAATATAATACTTACAAACACAATCTTCATATTCCTTTAATAACTTTTATATTCCTTAAATATTCGAATAGGTAAACCCATATATGACGACTATGTACTATTTTTAGTAAAAAATCTAAATATATTAAGAATGATAAATTATGTTTACGCGATTTGAAACATAATTTATCATTATTTATATTTTTACATAAAGAATGATATATATTTTTACATATTCAAAATATAACCATATAAATAATGATATATATTTTAATATCATTCTGAATATAAAGAATGATTTTGAATATAAAGAATGACTTCAAAATAAAAAATGATTTTGAATATAAAGAATGTTATATATTTTTACATATTCAAAATATATATTCTTTATATTTTTAACATATGCGATTTGAAACTAATTTATCATTCTTTACATATTCAAAAAGTAAAGAATGATAACTTATGTTTCAAATCGCATATGTTAAATTACAGAACGTGTAAATCAAGTTTAATATTTCAATATATCTATCCTATTAAAATTGAAATACAAAATCATACTTGCATATTTTTAATGACGATTCTTGATTCAAGTTTTTGTTGCAAAAAAGATACTAGAGAGAAAAATGACTAAAATGTTTCATTTAATATGAGAAAGACCTTTGTACCATAGATATATAAATACAAATAAATAATAATAACAATTATAGTTTCAGATTATATGTTTCAAATTAGAAACTTTTTATATTTCTTTTTCTTATTTTTTTCAAATTTTCTTTTTGAAATTCGAAAATATTTTTTGAAACTATTTTCAAAAATTTCATTTTCAAAATTTTAATATCTATTTTTTTATTTTATAAAATTTTAAACCTAAATCTCAAATCACCACCCGTTAAATCTACACCCTAAGGTCTAGATTACTTAACCCAAAAGATATTATAAATCTAGAAAGTGTTTGTGTCAGATTTTCCGAGTCCAGGTAGTAGGGCTATTCAATATGGTAAAACCGAACCGTACCAAACCGAAATAGATGGTCACCATATAAATTGAATGAATATTATTTTATAAAAACCGTAGAATTTGGATATGGTTTGGTTTATAACCAACTAAACCGAACAAAACCGATCAAAAATAGAAAATGTAAATATGTATTTATTTTATAACGACACATGAAAATCTATTTGTTATATAAGTTAATTTTTTAAATAACTATTACCATATTTTTATAGTAATATAGAAGTCATAATTTGTAAAATACTTGAGCTATAATTAAATAACAATACAACACAACCGAGATTTCTTATTTTCTTAAAATTCTTTATAATCTTTTGTTTTATTTTAGCATTGAATAAGTTGAAGTGAAGGTTATATATATTGTGGACAACAATTAGTGGAATTTTTTCTTATCTATAAACGACAAAATTTTATGTTCAATCGAAAAACATGACTTTAATCAACATTAAATGTGGAAGAGTGGACAAACTATTCTTTCATGCTTCTGTTTTGTATTTTCAAAATTTTGAGCTTTGATTTCAATTCAAGATTTGATTATTTATTTGATGGTAGAAGCGTTTTTACATTTTTGTTCATTTATTTGAACATATAATATACTTTTATTAAATTATTGCGTTGACAACATGACTCTAAAATTCATATAATATGATTTCAAACTAAATAATTATGTTTTTTGGTATAAAACTGAATAAACCAAAAAAAGATTGTATATAAATCAAACCGAATCGAAGTAAATATGGATTTAGTATGGTAGTTATATTTTACTAACCGAAATACCAAAAAATAAAAAAAAATGAACCAAAACTGAAACCGATATTCGGATTGAGGACCCCTACCCGATAGGTTGGTAGGAACCTAAAAATATTTATATAACCTATATTTTTAGAATATATCATTAAACAATTTATTTTTAAGAAGTAAAATTCAAAACCCGCGCAGGTGCGCGGGTCAAGCTCTAGTAAACTATTAAAACAGAAGTACAAATAGTATTTAACCCTAAGTTTTCCTCAATAATTACAATCTAATGCCACTGAAATTAAAACACGGTAGTTTTACTAAACCTGCTTAAACCTAGGACGTTGCCTCCACATGATAATGGGGTTCGTCGAGCTCTCCTCAGCATAACGCCGGCGGCATATGTAATCTCTCTTTCTCTCTCTCTATTGCTCTTTGTTTTTGTCTATGGAGTCGCAAAGTTGATTTCTTTATATGTGATTTGGGGTTTTATGATTCCTCTCGAGATTCAAAGCAACGTGAGGTAAGAGTTTGGTTTGTATACGTGGAGTTACACTATTTCGTTGGACCAGTGATCATAAAAGTTTCTTTTTTACAGGCTATGAATAATACGGCAAAGTGAAGCGCTTGCGGTTGGTCAGACGCATTGGTAAAGGCTTTGCAATTACTTTGCTTTGTGATCTTACTTCTGTTGGTTTGTACACATATTGCCTTAGCATATCTGTGTTGATTATACATTATGTAGTTAAATTTTCTTAGTGATGGGTTTTTCACGAGGATATGCTTTTGTAGAGTATAGAGGAGGAGATGTGTGTGCTTACGAGGTACGACGGTGAAACTTTTTTTTTGTTCTTTAAAACTGTTTGAAATGTATATTTTCTGTTTTAACAGTGGAGTTTTTTTTTTACAACAAACGGTGGGGTTTAATTGTTAGAAAGGAATGTTCTTCGTGGTGGTTTTTTACAGGATGCTTATCATTCATTTATTAATGATCAAGAGATTATTGTTGATTATAATAGGCAGCAACTGATGCTTGGATGGATACCAAGAAGATTAGGTGAGTGCCATTCTCTTACTCTCCTCTGTGAGTTAGGATCTTCATTATCCCTTAGATTAATCTTTCTCCTTCGTCTCTCAAAAAAGGAGCTTGATTTGGTGGTAAGAAAGAACCTGGATAACTTCGTTTTGGAGTATGAGAAACACCTTTTCTTCGTTTTAGCATGTTCCAAACAACTATAACAAGCGGACTATAGTTGTTATGAACCTTCAAAACCATGTTTAAATGTGCATTCTGTTTGTTATAATATTAGGTGGCCGATTGTTCATGAAGATTTGAAAAAGCTTGGGATCCTGAAAGTACATGTCACATACTCAGGTTTACTACCATTTCTCTATCTTGATTAATATTGTATGTCTATTTTGTTCTGATACATATCTGGTATTTAGTTCATGTTTCATGTGCTAGAAGTGGCATGATTGACGTGTTGTTCAATGTGTCTAGAGAAATAACTTATTGGTCAATCCTGGAAATTTTTAAATCTTCGTTTAAGTATTTTCAAACCAATATATATTTGCATTAGAAAACATTTAAATGTGGTTATTTATTCAACTATAATAATTTTAATATTTCTTTTGGAAACTAAATTATCAATGTCTGGTCAATCTGGATTTGGCTTTGGCTCAAGTGGTTAACATGGTGAGATGTAACAAATGATCAGTCTACCTATTAGCACTATTAGTCAGAAGAGCCGGCATTCCAGCAGTGTGATAGCCAATCCGAGCACTAAACGCAGCTTTCCCAAAACTGATTGAATCAGCAGATAAGATATATAAAAAATAAAAAAGATTTAGAAGATCTATAAACAAATAAAATATATTGAATTCAAATAAAATAAAAATGTTATGCGTAGACATGTTACATATAGATATATGTGATGTGGAAAATTTTATATATTTATAATATTAGATATATGTAAACTATACATTTATACAAAAATATACCCGCACGCCAGTTTAAGGTTGTTTATTGTTATATCTTATTGAGCTTTATTTTGTGACATAAATTTATGTAGGTCAATATATTATATATATATATGTTTATCGTTAATATAACATGGAAAATGGTTATGAGATATTGCTCATATTTTTATAGATCCAATAAGTTTATGTAGCTTTGACAAAAATGTTTATAAGATATTTTTCAATAAGTAAAATTTTACTTAGGAGTTTGGCAGGAAAACATCCATTTTATATCCCACATATTGCTATATGTTCAATTCATACTCGATTTATAGGCCCGTGCCAAACATACCTGAACGTATATGGGCGCACAAAAACATACATGTCTTATAATGTTTTGGCGAAATCATACACCAGCCGCCACATCAACTACCATGTCATCTATTTTTGTTCTCGTGGATGCAATGTTAGGTAATTTTGCTGACGAATATGCCATGTGTATAATTTTTTTTGAAAAATTAAATAGTCTTTTTAAAAAGAAGGTAAAAACAACATCTCTGCTAGCGCAGATGAAACTCTAATTCATTATAAGATGTAACTTTATCGTATATTGATAGTGATCTTAATGATAAATAGAGCTTGATCCGTGTATCCACACGGGTGCTTATTTTAATAGAATAAGTATATAAAATTTTCCATAACACAATAATTTAATGGATAAATAATCTATATGAGTGTTTGTTTGATCTATAATATATAACATTTATGATATATCAATATTTTAATTATCTTTTGTTGGCTGCTCATATTGTGGTTGGATATTAAACCAATCAAAATGATATATTATTTATATCATATTCTTCAATTAATAATTTAACTACTTTAACCATTTCCGTATGTACCAATTACTTGGTTTATGTATATTAAAATTCTATATTTCCAAAATAATATATTTATGTCAAATAAAATGTACTTCTATTTTTAATAGGATATAATATTTCTCGCTAAATTTTTATGTACCAAATAAATTCTACTTCTTTATTTATTTTTGAGGAATATATTAGATTGAAAGTTTTTGTTTTATTCTTATAACTCAAATATATATGTGTGAATTATACTAAACTATTTAATATTTATTTGAAAAGTAACTTTATATGTTTTAATAAAACTTTTATATTTTATATTTTATATTTTGTATGTCAAATGAAATAACAATATTCATGAATAATAACATTTAAAATTTGTATGTTTGAATATGTCGCATTTTAAATAGATCTGTTTAATTTTACTGTAAAATATTTTGTTAGAGAATAATTCAACGAGAGAATAATCGTAAATTTGGTTAGAGAATAAATAGTTTATATATTATACAACAATTGTTAAATTTTTTATTGACCTCAATCTACTCCTAACATGATTTTTTTTTAGTTTAACATGATACTAGTAAAAATATATATTGAACAGATTTTCAACTGAATCAAATCAGCGGTATGAAAAGTAGTTTATATTTATTAGAATCATTTATGAAGAACTATTAAAAGTTACAATAAGATATTCATCTTTTAAAGTAAAAATGCATTCAGCATGGAAAATTCAAATCATTAGGGGATTGACATTTTTTTTTAGCAACAGGTGATTGACTATTTTATCACTTATTGCAACAACATTGAGCATTATGTGGAGTCTCAGAAACAATGAAGCAAGCCCCATTGTGGAAACCTCGGCCCTGACAATCCCTCTGGCACTCATACGCTCCATACCTTCCGTGTGCAGTTGGCCCACATGTGATACCAAGACAGTTTTCTGGTTCTACACATATACAATCAAACATAAGTATTACTATGGTATTATTTTTTTGGTGAAAGTATTATGATATTATATAATATATAAATATATCAATATTAATTTTTTTTTATTATAAGTATATTATAGACATGAATGTACGTGGTTAATAATTATAATCAGTTAGAAATGATATTTGCAGGGTCATTTTGTTGTTTACATAACAAAAAAAGAAAAAAAAAGATTTATTTTTGTAAAAAAAGAACATACGTTCAGCCAAAACGTCGTTCTTTGACAGTTATATTGCCAACATTACTACAAGAAAAAATGTAACAAAATGCTTTTTGGCAATCATATTTTCTAATAATAAAGCTATTGGAAATATAGTTTTTTTTTTTAATTTTTTCTCACAATATATTATTGTCTCTTTGAAAACAATATATATAATTTTCTTATATAATGTTCTTGTTCTTCAATAGAGCTCTATTTATATGAGGTCTCTTGCCTGGTAAAGTTTGAAAAGATCATCTATATTTGCTAATAATCTTTTATTCAAAGATATTCATATTTTATTGTATACTAGCAAGAGTTAAATCATTATTCTATATTTATTGGCACTAATTCATCGAACTGTTGTTACAATCAAAGGTAATTCGAGATTTTCAACAAATCAACTATACATATATTCCACCATAAAAGTCATATATAGATTTTTTTTGTCTAACCTACCATACTAACCAAATGCAAAACCAGACGACTTAAAGATAAGCAGAAGACTTACTACGTCTTCCAGCCATCCTTTGGGTGTCCGGAGGATGTGATACCACCAACTGGACGACTTAGTTGACGACTTATATTTAAGTCGTCTGAAAAGTCTTCCAAATGGACGACTTATATTTAAGTTGTCTACTAAGTCGTCCAGTTGGAAGACTTTCCAGACGACTTACTTACAAGTCTTCCAGTAGAAAAATTTCAAGCGGACCTGATTAGTCGCAGAAGGAGTTGGAGTACTCGTCATTGTGGTTATAGATCTGAAAAAATAAACGTGAAACGGTGAGAATGAGTAAATTGATAGAGACAACGTTTTATGTTCATCTTTTCCTCGAGATTGATGACTTACCGGCGTTAGGGTTTACAGAGAAACGGCGCTACGGTTTACAGAGAAGAAGCGGCGGCGCTAGGGTTTAGAAGAAGCGGCGGTGCTAGCTAGTGTTTAGAGGAAGCGGCGGTGAGAACGTTGGTGAGCACGGTGGCGAGGGCGACGGTTTGTTCGGAAATAGTGGAAGCGGGGCGCTAGGGTTTAGAGGAATCGGCGGCGCTAGGGTTAGAAGAAGCTGCGGCGACAACGGTGAGAATGAAGTGAGATAGATAGCCGACGTTGAGAACGATGGTTTGTTCGGAAATAGTGGGAATTCGAATCGCCTTTGATATCGCCGGTGAGAGAGAACTGTTAGGGTTTCTGAATTTCGTGGAAAATGAAACAAAAAAAAAATCACCTTATATATTGGGTAAATAATTCGGTTAGCTTTAAAAGTACATTGGTAAACTTTAAGGTTTGGTCCGGTTTAGACGACTTATTCTGGCTGATAATGTACATCAGACGACCTAATATTTAGTCGTCTGTGCACAGAAGACTAAATATTAAGTCGTCCCATACCCTAAAATGAACCCCTAAACTAAAATGACTAAATTAACTTACTAACCACGTTATAAAATCAAATTATACTTCAATAGTGTTTACTATACACAGAAATGAACACGCTTAGGTAATTTTAAAAATTTTCAAAAACGGTTTTAATGCTTTCCAAAATCTAACCCTAAGAACACATACAATACTACAACATATGTTGATGAACATAAACTAAAGAATATCATGACTCACTACTTTCACTCATCTTGGCTGAAAACAATTGAAATTTGTTATATATTAATTTATATCTCTTAAGACATATGTTAATTACATAATTCCAATTTTTCACTTATCAAAATATTTTTTACAAAATTTTTAAATTATGTTTAAGAATAACTGTCCAGACGACTTTAAGTTAAGTCGTCTGGACGACTTATTTTCAACTCGTCTGTCTAAACAGACGACTTGCGAGGGGTAGAAACGTAAAAAAAATCCGTTTTTTTGTTTGTTCACAAGGAGATAGTTGTAATTTCAATAGCCTTTTAGGTTACTTTTGCCTTTGACCCAAGTTGGGGTATTCTTTTGGGTTTGACTCCAAGTTTTGAGTCACACTTGGCAATTCTCCCTTATTTATATCATATTCTTCAATTAATAATTTAACTACTTTAACCATTTCCGTATGTACCAATTACTTTGTTTATGTATATTAAAATTCTATCTTTCCAAAATAATATATTTATGTCAAATAAAATGTACTTCAATTTTTAATAGGATATAATATTTCTCGCTAAATTTTTATGTACCAAATAAATTCTACTTCTTTATTTATTTTTGAGGAATATATTAGATTGAAAGTTTTTGTTTTATTCTTATAACTCAAATATATATGTGTGAATTATACTAAACTATTTAATATTTATTTGAAAAGTAACTTTATATGTTTTAATAAAATTTTTATATTTTATATTTTGTATGTCAAATGAAATAACAATATTCATGAATAATAACATTTAAAATTTGTATGTTTGAATATGTCGCATTTTAAATAGATCTGTTTAATTTTACTGTAAAATACTTTGTTAGAGAATAATTCAACGAGAGAATAATCGTAAATTTGGTTAGAGAATAAATAGTTTATATATTATACAACAATTGTTAAATTTTTTATTGACCTCAATCTACCCCTAACATGATTTTTTTTTAGTTTAACATGATACTAGTAAAAATATATATTGAACAGATTTTCAACTGAATCAAATCAGCGGTATGAAAAGTAGTTTATATTTATTAGAATCATTTATGAAGAACTATTAAAAGTTACAATAAGATATTCATCTTTTAAAGTAAAAATGCATTCAGCATGGAAAATTCAAATCATTAGGGGATTGACATTTTTTTTTAGCAACAGGTGATTGACTATTTTATCACTTATTGCAACAACATTGAGCATTATGTGGAGTCTCAGAAACAATGAAGCAAGCCCCATTGTGGAAACCTCGGCCTTTACAATCCCTCTGGCACTCATACGCTCCATACCTTCCGTGTGCAGTTGGCCCACATGTGATACCAACACAGTTTTCTGGTTCTACACATATACAATCAAACATAAGTAATACTATGGTATTATTTTTTTGGTGAAAGTGTTATGATATTATATAATATATAAATATATCAATATTAATTTTTTTATTATAAGTATATTATAGACATGAATGTACGTGGTTAATAATTATAATCAGTTAGAAATGATATTTGCAGGGTCATTTTGTTGTTTACATAACAAAAAAAGAAAAAAAAAGATTTATTTTTGTAAAAAAAGAACATACGTTCAGCCAAAACGTCGTTCTTTGACAGTTATATTGCCAACATTACTACAAGAAAAAATGTAACAAAATGCTTTTTGGCAATCATATTTTCTAATAATAAAGCTATTGGAAATATAGTTTTTTTTTAATTTTTTCTCACAATATATTATTGTCTCTTTGAAAACAATATATATAATTTTCTTATATAATGTTCTTGTTCTTCAATAGAGCTCTATTTATATGAGGTCTCTTGCCTGGTAAAGTTTGAAAAGATCATCTATTTTTGCTAATAATCTTTTATTCAAAGATATTCATATTTTATTGTATACTAGCAAGATTTAAATCATTACTCTATATTTATTGGCACTAATTCATCGAACTGTTGTTACAATCAAAGGTAATTCGAGATTTTCAACAAATCAACTATACATATATTCCACCATAAAAGTCATAGATAGATTTTTTTTGTCTAACCTACCAAACTAACCAAATGCAAAACCAGACGACTTAAAGATAAGCAGAAGACTTACTACGTCTTCCAGCCATCCTTTGGGTGTCCGGAGGATGTGATACCACCAACTGGACGACTTAGTTGACGACTTATATTTAAGTCGTCTGAAAAGTCTTCCAAATGGACGACTTATATTTAAGTCGTCTACTAAGTCGTCCAGTTGGAAGACTTTCCAGACGACTTACTTACAAGTCTTCCAGTAGAAAAATTTCAAGCGGACCTGATTAGTCGCAGAAGGAGTTGGAGTACTCGTCATTGTGGTTATAGATCTGAAAAAATAAACGTGAAACGGTGAGAATGAGTAAATTGATAGAGACAACGTTTTATGTTAATCTTTTCCTCGAGATTGATGACTTACCGGCGTTGGGGTTTACAGAGAAACGGCGCTACGGTTTACAGAGAAGAAGCGGCGGCGCTAGGGTTTAAAAGAAGCGGCGGTGCTAGCTAGTGTTTAGAGGAAGCGGCGGTGAGAACGTTGGTGAGCACGGTGGCGAGGGCGACGGTTTGTTCGGAAATAGTGGAAGCGGGGGCGCTAGGGTTTAGAGGAATCGGCGGCGCTAGGGTTAGAAGAAGCTGCGGCGACAACGGTGAGAATGAAGTGAGATAGATAGCCGACGTTGAGAACGATGGTTTGTTCGGAAATAGTGGGAATTCGAATCGCCTTTGATATCGCCGGTGAGAGAGAACTGTTAGGGTTTCTGAATTTCGTGGAAAATGAAAAAAAAAAAATCACCTTATATATTGGGTAAATAATCCGGTTAGCTTTAAAAGTACATTGGTAAACTTTAAGGTTTGGTCCGGTTTAGACGACTTATTCTGGCTGATAATGTACATCAGACGACCTAATATTTAGTCGTCTGTGCACAGAAGACTAAATATTAAGTCGTCCCATACCCTAAAATGAACCCCTAAACTAAAATGACTAAATTAACTTACTAACCACGTTATAAAATCAATTATACTTCAATAGTGTTTACTATACACAGAAATGAACACGCTTAGGTAATTTTAAAAATTTTCAAAAACGGTTTTAATGCTTTCCAAAATCTAACCCTAAGAACACATACAATACTACAACATATGTTGATGAACATAAACTAAAGAATATCATGACTCACTACTTTCACTCATCTTGGCTGAAAACAATTGAAATTTGTTATATATTAATTTATATCTCTTAAGACATATGTTAATTACATAATTCCAATTTTTCACTTATCAAAATATTTTTTACAAAATTTTTAAATTATGTTTAAGAATAACTGTCCAGACGACTTTAAGTTAAGTCGTCTGGACGACTTATTTTCAACTCGTCTGTCTAAACAGACGACTTGCGAGGGGTAGAAACGTAAAAAAAATCCGTTTTTTTGTTTGTTCACAAGGAGATAGTTGTAATTTCAATAGCCTTTTAGGTTACTTTTGCCTTTGACCCAAGTTGGGGTATTCTTTTGGGTTTGACTCCAAGTTTTGAGTCACACTTGGCAATTCTCCCTTATTTATATCATATTCTTCAATTAATAATTTAACTACTTTAACCATTTCCGTATGTACCAATTACTTTGTTTATGTATATTAAAATTCTATCTTTCCAAAATAATATATTTATGTCAAATAAAATGTACTTCAATTTTTAATAGGATATAATATTTCTCGCTAAATTTTTATGTACCAAATAAATTCTACTTCTTTATTTATTTTTGAGGAATATATTAGATTGAAAGTTTTTGTTTTATTCTTATAACTCAAATATATATGTGTGAATTATACTAAACTATTTAATATTTATTTGAAAAGTAACTTTATATGTTTTAATAAAATTTTTATATTTTATATTTTGTATGTCAAATGAAATAACAATATTCATGAATAATAACATTTAAAATTTGTATGTTTGAATATGTCGCATTTTAAATAGATCTGTTTAATTTTACTGTAAAATACTTTGTTAGAGAATAATTCAACGAGAGAATAATCGTAAATTTGGTTAGAGAATAAATAGTTTATATATTATACAACAATTGTTAAATTTTTTATTGACCTCAATCTACCCCTAACATGATTTTTTTTTAGTTTAACATGATACTAGTAAAAATATATATTGAACAGATTTTCAACTGAATCAAATCAGCGGTATGAAAAGTAGTTTATATTTATTAGAATCATTTATGAAGAACTATTAAAAGTTACAATAAGATATTCATCTTTTAAAGTAAAAATGCATTCAACATGGAAAATTCAAATCATTAGGGGATTGACATTTTTTTTTAGCAACAGGTGATTGACTATTTTATCACTTATTGCAACAACATTGAGCATTATGTGGAGTCTCAGAAACAATGAAGCAAGCCCCATTGTGGAAACCTCGGCCTTTACAATCCCTCTGGCACTCATACGCTCCATACCTTCCGTGTGCAGTTGGCCCACATGTGATACCAAGACAGTTTTCTGGTTCTACACATATACAATCAAACATAAGTATTACTATGGTATTATTTTTTTGGTGAAAGTGTTATGATATTATATAATATATAAATATATCAATATTTTTTTTTTTTATTATAAGTATATTATAGACATGAATGTACGTGGTTAATAATTATAATCAGTTAGAAATGATATTTGCAGGGTCATTTTGTTGTTTACATAACAAAAAAAAAGAAAAAAAATATTTATTTTTGTAAAAAAACAACATACGTTCAGCCAAAACGTCGTTCTTTGACAGTGATATTGCCAACATTACTACAAGAAAAAATGTAACAAAATGCTTTTTGGCAATCATATTTTCTAATAATAAAGCTATTGGAAATATAGTTTTTTTTTTTAATTTTTTCTCACAATATATTATTGTCTCTTTGAAAACAATATATATAATTTTCTTATATAATGTTCTTGTTCTTCAATAGAGCTCTATTTATATGAGGTCTCTTGCCTGGTAAAGTTTGAAAAGATCATCTATTTTTGCTAATAATCTTTTATTCAAAGATATTCATATTTTATTGTATACTAGCAAGATTTAAATCATTACTCTATATTTATTGGCACTAATTCATCGAACTGTTGTTACAATCAAAGGTAATTCGAGATTTTCAACAAATCAACTATACATATATTCCACCATAAAAGTCATAGATAGATTTTTTTTGTCTAACCTACCATACTAACCAAATGCAAAACCAGACGACTTAAAGATAAGCAGAAGACTTACTACGTCTTCCAGCCATCCTTTGGGTGTCCGGAGGATGTGATACCACCAACTGGACGACTTAGTTGACGACTTATATTTAAGTCGTCTGAAAAGTCTTCCAAATGGACGACTTATATTTAAGTCGTCTACTAAGTCGTCCAGTTGGAAGACTTTCCAGACGACTTACTTACAAGTCTTCCAGTAGAAAAATTTCAAGCGGACCTGATTAGTCGCAGAAGGAGTTGGAGTACTCGTCATTGTGGTTATAGATCTGAAAAAATAAACGTGAAACGGTGAGAATGAGTAAATTGATAGAGACAACGTTTTATGTTCATCTTTTCCTCGAGATTGATGACTTACCGGCGTTAGGGTTTACAGAGAAACGGCGCTACGGTTTACAGAGAAGAAGCGGCGGCGCTAGGGTTTAAAAGAAGCGGCGGTGCTAGCTAGTGTTTAGAGGAAGCGGCGGTGAGAACGTTGGTGAGCACGGTGGCGAGGACGACGGTTTGTTCGGAAATAGTGGAAGCGGGGGCGCTAGGGTTTAGAGGAATCGGCGGCGCTAGGGTTAGAAGAAGCTGCGGCGACAACGGTGAGAATGAAGTGAGATAGATAGCCGACGTTGAGAACGATGGTTTGTTCGGAAATAGTGGGAATTCGAATCGCCTTTGATATCGCCGGTGAGAGAGAACTGTTAGGGTTTCTGAATTTCGTGGAAAATGAAAAAAAAAAAAAAATCACCTTATATATTGGGTAAATAATCCGGTTAGCTTTAAAAGTACATTGGTAAACTTTAAGGTTTCGTCCGGTTTAGACGACTTATTCTGGCTGATAATGTACATCAGACGACCTAATATTTAGTCGTCTGTGCACAGAAGACTAAATATTAAGTCGTCCCATACCCTAAAATGAACCCCTAAACTAAAATGACTAAATTAACTTACTAACCACGTTATAAAATCAAATTATACTTCAATAGTGTTTACTATACACAGAAATGAACACGCTTAGGTAATTTTAAAAATTTTCAAAAACGGTTTTAATGCTTTCCAAAATCTAACCCTAAGAACACATACAATACTACAACATATGTTGATGAACATAAACTAAAGAATATCATGACTCACTACTTTCACTCATCTTGGCTGAAAACAATTGAAATTTGTTATATATTAATTTATATCTCTTAAGACATATGTTAATTACATAATTCCAATTTTTCACTTATCAAAATATTTTTTACAAAATTTTTAAATTATGTTTAAGAATAACTGTCCAAACGACTTTAAGTTAAGTCGTCTGGACGACTTATTTTCAACTCGTCTGTCTAAACAGACGACTTGCGAGGGGTAGAAACGTAAAAAAAATCCGTTTTTTTGTTTGTTCACAAGGAGATAGTTGTAATTTCAATAGCCTTTTAGGTTACTTTTGCCTTTGACCCAAGTTGGGGTATTCTTTTGGGTTTGACTCCAAGTTTTGAGTCACACTTGGCAATTCTCCCTTATTTATATCATATTCTTCAATTAATAATTTAACTACTTTAACCATTTCCGTATGTACCAATTACTTTGTTTATGTATATTAAAATTCTATCTTTCCAAAATAATATATTTATGTCAAATAAAATGTACTTCAATTTTTAATAGGATATAATATTTCTCGCTAAATTTTTATGTACCAAATAAATTCTACTTCTTTATTTATTTTTGAGGAATATATTAGATTGAAAGTTTTTGTTTTATTCTTATAACTCAAATATATATGTGTGAATTATACTAAACTATTTAATATTTATTTGAAAAGTAACTTTATATGTTTTAATAAAATTTTATATTTTATATTTTGTATGTCAAATGAAATAACAATATTCATGAATAATAACATTTAAAATTTGTATGTTTGAATATGTCGCATTTTAAATAGATCTGTTTAATTTTACTGTAAAATACTTTGTTAGAGAATAATTCAACGAGAGAATAATCGTAAATTTGGTTAGAGAATAAATAGTTTATATATTATACAACAATTGTTAAATTTTTTATTGACCTCAATCTACCCCTAACATGATTTTTTTTTTAGTTTAACATGATACTAGTAAAAATATATATTGAACAGATTTTCAACTGAATCAAATCAGCGGTATGAAAAGTAGTTTATATTTATTAGAATCATTTATGAAGAACTATTAAAAGTTACAATAAGATATTCATCTTTTAAAGTAAAAATGCATTCAGCATGGAAAATTCAAATCATTAGGGGATTGACATTTTTTTTTAGCAACAGGTGATTGACTATTTTATCACTTATTGCAACAACATTGAGCATTATGTGGAGTCTCAGAAACAATGAAGCAAGCCCCATTGTGGAAACCTCGGCCTTTACAATCCCTCTGGCACTCATACGCTCCATACCTTCCGTGTGCAGTTGGCCCACATGTGATACCAAGACAGTTTTCTGGTTCTACACATATACAATCAAACATAAGTATTACTATGGTATTATTTTTTTGGTGAAAGTGTTATGATATTATATAATATATAAATATATCAATATTAATTTTTTTTATTATAAGTATATTATAGACATGAATGTACGTGGTTAATAATTATAATCAGTTAGAAATGATATTTGCAGGGTCATTTTGTTGTTTACATAACAAAAAAAAAGAAAAAAAATATTTATTTTTGTAAAAAAACAACACACGTTCAGCCAAAACGTCGTTCTTTGACAGTGATATTGCCAACATTACTACAAGAAAAAATGTAACAAAATGCTTTTTGGCAATCATATTTTCTAATAATAAAGCTATTGGAAATATAGTTTTTTTTTAATTTTTTCTCACAATATATTATTGTCTCTTTGAAAACAATATATATAATTTTCTTATATAATGTTCTTGTTCTTCAATAGAGCTCTATTTATATGAGGTCTCTTGCCTGGTAAAGTTTGAAAAGATCATCTATTTTTGCTAATAATCTTTTATTCAAAGATATTCATATTTTATTGTATACTAGCAAGATTTAAATCATTACTCTATATTTATTGGCACTAATTCATCGAACTGTTGTTACAATCAAAGGTAATTCGAGATTTTCAACAAATCAACTATACATATATTCCACCATAAAAGTCATAGATAGATTTTTTTTGTCTAACCTACCATACTAACCAAATGCAAAACCAGACGACTTAAAGATAAGCAGAAGACTTACTACGTCTTCCAGCCATCCTTTGGGTGTCCGGAGGATGTGATACCACCAACTGGACGACTTAGTTGACGACTTATATTTAAGTCGTCTGAAAAGTCTTCCAAATGGACGACTTATATTTAAGTCGTCTACTAAGTCGTCCAGTTGGAAGACTTTCCAGACGACTTACTTACAAGTCTTCCAGTAGAAAAATTTCAAGCGGACCTGATTAGTCGCAGAAGGAGTTGGAGTACTCGTCATTGTGGTTATAGATCTGAAAAAATAAACGTGAAACGGTGAGAATGAGTAAATTGATAGAGACAACGTTTTATGTTCATCTTTTCCTCGAGATTGATGACTTACCGGCGTTAGGGTTTACAGAGAAACGGCGCTACGGTTTACAGAGAAGAAGCGGCGGCGCTAGGGTTTAAAAGAAGCGGCGGTGCTAGCTAGTGTTTAGAGGAAGCGGCGGTGAGAACGTTGGTGAGCACGGTGGCGAGGGCGACGGTTTGTTCGGAAATAGTGGAAGCGGGGGCGCTAGGGTTTAGAGGAATCGGCGGCGCTAGGGTTAGAAGAAGCTGCGGCGACAACGGTGAGAATGAAGTGAGATAGATAGCCGACGTTGAGAACGATGGTTTGTTCGGAAATAGTGGGAATTCGAATCGCCTTTGATATCGCCGGTGAGAGAGAACTGTTAGGGTTTCTGAATTTCGTGGAAAATGAAAAAAAAAAAAATCACCTTATATATTGGGTAAATAATCCGGTTAGCTTTAAAAGTACATTGGTAAACTTTAAGGTTTGGTCCGGTTTAGACGACTTATTCTGGCTGATAATGTACATCAGACGACCTAATATTTAGTCGTCTGTGCACAGAAGACTAAATATTAAGTCGTCCCATACCCTAAAATGAACCCCTAAACTAAAATGACTAAATTAACTTACTAACCACGTTATAAAATCAAATTATACTTCAATAATGTTTACTATACACAGAAATGAACACGCTTAGGTAATTTTAAAAATTTTCAAAAACGGTTTTAATGCTTTCCAAAATCTAACCCTAAGAACACATACAATACTACAACATATGTTGATGAACATAAACTAAAGAATATCATGACTCACTACTTTCACTCATCTTGGCTGAAAACAATTGAAATTTGTTATATATTAATTTATATCTCTTAAGACATATGTTAATTACATAATTCCAATTTTTCACTTATCAAAATATTTTTTACAAAATTTTTAAATTATGTTTAAGAATAACTGTCCAGACGACTTTAAGTTAAGTCGTCTGGACGACTTATTTTCAACTCGTCTGTCTAAACAGACGACTTGCGAGGGGTAGAAACGTAAAAAAAATCCGTTTTTTTTGTTTGTTCACAAGGAGATAGTTGTAATTTCAATAGCCTTTTAGGTTACTTTTGCCTTTGACCCAAGTTGGGGTATTCTTTTGGGTTTGACTCCAAGTTTTGAGTCACACTTCGCAATTCTCCCTTATTTATATCATATTCTTCAATTAATAATTTAACTACTTTAACCATTTCCGTATGTACCAATTACTTTGTTTATGTATATTAAAATTCTATCTTTCCAAAATAATATATTTATGTCAAATAAAATGTACTTCAATTTTTAATAGGATATAATATTTCTCGCTAAATTTTTATGTACCAAATAAATTCTACTTCTTTATTTATTTTTGAGGAATATATTAGATTGAAAGTTTTTGTTTTATTCTTATAACTCAAATATATATGTGTGAATTATACTAAACTATTTAATATTTATTTGAAAAGTAACTTTATATGTTTTAATAAAATTTTTATATTTTATATTTTGTATGTCAAATGAAATAACAATATTCATGAATAATAACATTTAAAATTTGTATGTTTGAATATGTCGCATTTTAAATAGATCTGTTTAATTTTACTGTAAAATACTTTGTTAGAGAATAATTCAACGAGAGAATAATCGTAAATTTGGTTAGAGAATAAATAGTTTATATATTATACAACAATTGTTAAATTTTTTATTGACCTCAATCTACCCCTAACATGATTTTTTTTTAGTTTAACATGATACTAGTAAAAATATATATTGAACAGATTTTCAACTGAATCAAATCAGCGGTATGAAAAGTAGTTTATATTTATTAGAATCATTTATGAAGAACTATTAAAAGTTACAATAAGATATTCATCTTTTAAAGTAAAAATGCATTCAGCATGGAAAATTCAAACCATTAGGGGATTGACATTTTTTTTTAGCAACAGGTGATTGACTATTTTATCACTTATTGCAACAACATTGAGCATTATGTGGAGTCTCAGAAACAATGAAGCAAGCCCCATTGTGGAAACCTCGGCCTTTACAATCCCTCTGGCACTCATACGCTCCATACCTTCCGTGTGCAGTTGGCCCACATGTGATACCAAGACAGTTTTCTGGTTCTACACATATACAATCAAACATAAGTATTACTATGGTATTATTTTTTTGGTGAAAGTGTTATGATATTATATAATATATAAATATATCAATATTAATTTTTTTTATTATAAGTATATTATAGACATGAATGTACGTGGTTAATAATTATAATCAGTTAGAAATGATATTTGCAGGGTCATTTTGTTGTTTACATAACAAAAAAAAGAAAAAAAATATTTATTTTTGTAAAAAAACAACATACGTTCAGCCAAAACGTCGTTCTTTGACAGTGATATTGCCAACATTACTACAAGAAAAAATGTAACAAAATGCTTTTTGGCAATCATATTTTCTAATAATAAAGCTATTGGAAATATAGTTTTTTTTTAATTTTTTCTCACAATATATTATTGTCTCTTTGAAAACAATATATATAATTTTCTTATATAATGTTCTTGTTCTTCAATAGAGCTCTATTTATATGAGGTCTCTTGCCTGGTAAAGTTTGAAAAGATCATCTATTTTTGCTAATAATCTTTTATTCAAAGATATTCATATTTTATTGTATACTAGCAAGATTTAAATCATTACTCTATATTTATTGGCACTAATTCATCGAACTGTTGTTACAATCAAAGGTAATTCGAGATTTTCAACAAATCAACTATACATATATTCCACCATAAAAGTCATAGATAGATTTTTTTTGTCTAACCTACCATACTAACCAAATGCAAAACCAGACGACTTAAAGATAAGCAGAAGACTTACTACGTCTTCCAGCCATCCTTTGGGTGTCCGGAGGATGTGATACCACCAACTGGACGACTTAGTTGACGACTTATATTTAAGTCGTCTGAAAAGTCTTCCAAATGGACGACTTATATTTAAGTCGTCTACTAAGTCGTCCAGTTGGAAGACTTTCCAGACGACTTACTTACAAGTCTTCCAGTAGAAAAATTTCAAGCGGACCTGATTAGTCGCAGAAGGAGTTGGAGTACTCGTCATTGTGGTTATAGATCTGAAAAAATAAACGTGAAACGGTGAGAATGAGTAAATTGATAGAGACAACGTTTTATGTTCATCTTTTCCTCGAGATTGATGACTTACCGGCGTTAGGGTTTACAGAGAAACGGCGCTACGGTTTACAGAGAAGAAGCGGCGGCGCTAGGGTTTAAAAGAAGCGGCGGTGCTAGCTAGTGTTTAGAGGAAGCGGCGGTGAGAACGTTGGTGAGCACGGTGGCGAGGGCGACGGTTTGTTCGGAAATAGTGGAAGCGGGGGCGCTAGGGTTTAGAGGAATCGGCGGCGCTAGGGTTAGAAGAAGCTGCGGCGACAACGGTGAGAATGAAGTGAGATATATAGCCGACGTTGAGAACGATGGTTTGTTCGGAAATAGTGGGAATTCGAATCGCCTTTGATATCGCCGGTGAGAGAGAACTGTTAGGGTTTCTGAATTTCGTGGAAAATGAAAAAAAAAAAATCACCTTATATATTGGGTAAATAATCCGGTTAGCTTTAAAAGTACATTGGTAAACTTTAAGGTTTGGTCCGGTTTAGACGACTTATTCTGGCTGATAATGTACATCAGACGACCTAATATTTAGTCGTCTGTGCACAGAAGACTAAATATTAAGTCGTCCCATACCCTAAAATGAACCCCTAAACTAAAATGACTAAATTAACTTACTAACCACGTTATAAAATCAAATTATACTTCAATAGTGTTTACTATACACAGAAATGAACACGCTTAGGTAATTTTAAAAATTTTCAAAAACGGTTTTAATGCTTTCCAAAATCTAACCCTAAGAACACATACAATACTACAACATATGTTGATGAACATAAACTAAAGAATATCATGACTCACTACTTTCACTCATCTTGGCTGAAAACAATTGAAATTTGTTATATATTAATTTATATCTCTTAAGACATATGTTAATTACATAATTCCAATTTTTCACTTATCAAAATATTTTTTACAAAATTTTTAAATTATGTTTAAGAATAACTGTCCAGACGACTTTAAGTTAAGTCGTCTGGACGACTTATTTTCAACTCGTCTGTCTAAACAGACGACTTGCGAGGGGTAGAAACGTAAAAAAAATCTGTTTTTTGTTTGTTCACAAGGAGATAGTTGTAATTTCAATAGCCTTTTAGGTTACTTTTGCCTTTGACCCAAGTTGGGGTATTCTTTTGGGTTTGACTCCAAGTTTTGAGTCACACTTGGCAATTCTCCCTTATTTATATCATATTCTTCAATTAATAATTTAACTACTTTAACCATTTCCGTATGTACCAATTACTTTGTTTATGTATATTAAAATTCTATCTTTCCAAAATAATATATTTATGTCAAATAAAATGTACTTCAATTTTTAATAGGATATAATATTTCTCGCTAAATTTTTATGTACCAAATAAATTCTACTTCTTTATTTATTTTTGAGGAATATATTAGATTGAAAGTTTTTGTTTTATTCTTATAACTCAAATATATATGTGTGAATTATACTAAACTATTTAATATTTATTTGAAAAGTAACTTTATATGTTTTAATAAAATTTTTATATTTTATATTTTGTATGTCAAATGAAATAACAATATTCATGAATAATAACATTTAAAATTTGTATGTTTGAATATGTCGCATTTTAAATAGATCTGTTTAATTTTACTGTAAAATACTTTGTTAGAGAATAATTCAACGAGAGAATAATCGTAAATTTGGTTAGAGAATAAATAGTTTATATATTATACAACAATTGTTAAATTTTTTATTGACCTCAATCTACCCCTAACATGATTTTTTTTTAGTTTAACATGATACTAGTAAAAATATATATTGAACAGATTTTCAACTGAATCAAATCAGCGGTATGAAAAGTAGTTTATATTTATTAGAATCATTTATGAAGAACTATTAAAAGTTACAATAAGATATTCATCTTTTAAAGTAAAAATGCATTCAGCATGGAAAATTCAAATCATTAGGGGATTGACATTTTTTTTTAGCAACAGGTGATTGACTATTTTATCACTTATTGCAACAACATTGAGCATTATGTGGAGTCTCAGAAACAATGAAGCAAGCCCCATTGTGGAAACCTCGGCCTTTACAATCCCTCTGGCACTCATACGCTCCATACCTTCCGTGTGCAGTTGGCCCACATGTGATACCAAGACAGTTTTCTGGTTCTACACATATACAATCAAACATAAGTATTACTATGGTATTATTTTTTTGGTGAAAGTGTTATGATATTATATAATATATAAATATATCAATATTAATTTTTTTATTATAAGTATATTATAGACATGAATGTACGTGGTTAATAATTATAATCAGTTAGAAATGATATTTGCAGGGTCATTTTGTTGTTTACATAACAAAAAAAAAGAAAAAAAATATTTATTTTTGTAAAAAAACAACATACGTTCAGCCAAAACGTCGTTCTTTGACAGTGATATTGCCAACATTACTACAAGAAAAAATGTAACAAAATGCTTTTTGGCAATCATATTTTCTAATAATAAAGCTATTGGAAATATAGTTTTTTTTTTAATTTTTTCTCACAATATATTATTGTCTCTTTGAAAACAATATATATAATTTTCTTATATAATGTTCTTGTTCTTCAATAGAGCTCTATTTATATGAGGTCTCTTGCCTGGTAAAGTTTGAAAAGATCATCTATTTTTGCTAATAATCTTTTATTCAAAGATATTCATATTTTATTGTATACTAGCAAGATTTAAATCATTACTCTATATTTATTGGCACTAATTCATCGAACTGTTGTTACAATCAAAGGTAATTCGAGATTTTCAACAAATCAACTATACATATATTCCACCATAAAAGTCATAGATAGATTTTTTTTGTCTAACCTACCATACTAACCAAATGCAAAACCAGACGACTTAAAGATAAGCAAAAGACTTACTACGTCTTCCAGCCATCCTTTGGGTGTCCGGAGGATGTGATGCCACCAACTGGACGACTTAGTTGACGACTTATATTTAAGTCGTCTGAAAAGTCTTCCAAATGGACGACTTATATTTAAGTCGTCTACTAAGTCGTCCAGTTGGAAGACTTTCCAGACGACTTACTTACAAGTCTTCCAGTAGAAAAATTTCAAGCGGACCTGATTAGTCGCAGAAGGAGTTGGAGTACTCGTCATTGTGGTTATAGATCTGAAAAAATAAACGTGAAACGGTGAGAATGAGTAAATTGATAGAGACAACGTTTTATGTTCATCTTTTCCTCGAGATTGATGACTTACCGGCGTTAGGGTTTACAGAGAAACGGCGCTACGGTTTACAGAGAAGAAGCGGCGGCGCTAGGGTTTAAAAGAAGCGGCGGTGCTAGCTAGTGTTTAGAGGAAGCGGCGGTGAGAACGTTGGTGAGCACGGTGGCGAGGGCGACGGTTTGTTCGGAAATAGTGGAAGCGGGGGCGCTAGGGTTTAGAGGAATCGGCGGCGCTAGGGTTAGAAGAAGCTGCGGCGACAACGGTGAGAATGAAGTGAGATAGATAGCCGACGTTGAGAACGATGGTTTGTTCGGAAATAGTGGGAATTCGAATCGCCTTTGATATCGCCGGTGAGAGAGAACTGTTAGGGTTTCTGAATTTCGTGGAAAATGAAAAAAAAAAAAATCACCTTATATATTGGGTAAATAATCCGGTTAGCTTTAAAAGTACATTGGTAAACTTTAAGGTTTGGTCCGGTTTAGACGACTTATTCTGGCTGATAATGTACATCAGACGACCTAATATTTAGTCGTCTGTGCACAGAAGACTAAATATTAAGTCGTCCCATACCCTAAAATGAACCCCTAAACTAAAATGACTAAATTAACTTACTAACCACGTTATAAAATCAAATTATACTTCAATAGTGTTTACTATACACAGAAATGAACACGCTTAGGTAATTTTAAAAATTTTCAAAAACGGTTTTAATGCTTTCCAAAATCTAACCCTAAGAACACATACAATACTACAACATATGTTGATGAACATAAACTAAAGAATATCATGACTCACTACTTTCACTCATCTTGGCTGAAAACAATTGAAATTTGTTATATATTAATTTATATCTCTTAAGACATATGTTAATTACATAATTCCAATTTTTCACTTATCAAAATATTTTTTACAAAATTTTAAATTATGTTTAAGAATAACTGTCCAGACGACTTTAAGTTAAGTCGTCTGGACGACTTATTTTCAACTCGTCTGTCTAAACAGACGACTTGCGAGGGGTAGAAACGTAAAAAAAATCCGTTTTTTTGTTTGTTCACAAGGAGATAAGTTGTAATTTCAATAGCCTTTTAGGTTACTTTTGCCTTTGACCCAAGTTGGGGTATTCTTTTGGGTTTGACTCCAAGTTTTGAGTCACACTTGGCAATTCTCCCTTATTTATATCATATTCTTCAATTAATAATTTAACTACTTTAACCATTTCCGTATGTACCAATTACTTTGTTTATGTATATTAAAATTCTATCTTTCCAAAATAATATATTTATGTCAAATAAAATGTACTTCAATTTTTAATAGGATATAATATTTCTCGCTAAATTTTTATGTACCAAATAAATTCTACTTCTTTATTTATTTTTGAGGAATATATTAGATTGAAAGTTTTTGTTTTATTTTTATAACTCAAATATATATGTGTGAATTATACTAAACTATTTAATATTTATTTGAAAAGTAACTTTATATGTTTTAATAAAAAATTTATATTTTATATTTTGTATGTCAAATGAAATAACAATATTCATGAATAATAACATTTAAAATTTGTATGTTTGAATATGTCGCATTTTAAATAGATCTGTTTAATTTTACTGTAAAATACTTTGTTAGAGAATATTCAACGAGAGAATAATCGTAAATTTGGTTAGAGAATAAATAGTTTATATATTATACAACAATTGTTAAATTTTTTATTGACCTCAATCTACCCCTAACATGATTATTTTTTAGTTTAACATGATACTAGTAAAAATATATATTGAACAGATTTTCAACTGAATCAAATCAGCGGTATGAAAAGTAGTTTATATTTATTAGAATCATTTATGAAGAACTATTAAAAGTTACAATAAGATATTCATCTTTTAAAGTAAAAATGCATTCAGCATGGAAAATTCAAATCATTAGGGGATTGACATTTTTTTTTAGCAACAGGTGATTGACTATTTTATCACTTATTGCAACAACATTGAGCATTATGTGGAGTCTCAGAAACAATGAAGCAAGCCCCATTGTGGAAACCTCGGCCTTTACAATCCCTCTGGCACTCATACGCTCCATACCTTCCGTGTGCAGTTGGCCCACATGTGATACCAAAACAGTTTTCTGGTTCTACACATATACAATCAAACATAAGTATTACTATGGTATTATTTTTTTGGTGAAAGTGTTATGATATTATATAATATATAAATATATCAATATTAATTTTTTTTATTATAAGTATATTATAGACATGAATGTACGTGGTTAATAATTATAATCAGTTAGAAATGATATTTGCAGGGTCATTTTGTTGTTTACATAACAAAAAAAAAGAAAAAAAATATTTATTTTTGTAAAAAAACAACATACGTTCAGCCAAAACGTCGTTCTTTGACAGTGATATTGCCAACATTACTACAAGAAAAAATGTAACAAAATGCTTTTTGGCAATCATATTTTCTAATAATAAAGCTATTGGAAATATAGTTTTTTTTTAATTTTTCTCACAATATATTATTGTCTCTTTGAAAACAATATATATAATTTTCTTATATAATGTTCTTGTTCTTCAATAGAGCTCTATTTATATGAGGTCTCTTGCCTGGTAAAGTTTGAAAAGATCATCTATTTTTGCTAATAATCTTTTATTCAAAGATATTCATATTTTATTGTATACTAGCAAGATTTAAATCATTACTCTATATTTATTGGCACTAATTCATCGAACTGTTGTTACAATCAAAGGTAATTCGAGATTTTCAACAAATCAACTATACATATATTCCACCATAAAAGTCATAGATAGATTTTTTTGTCTAACCTACCATACTAACCAAATGCAAAACCAGACGACTTAAAGATAAGCAGAAGACTTACTACGTCTTCCAGCCATCCTTTGGGTGTCCGGAGGATGTGATAGCCACCAACTGGACGACTTAGTTGACGACTTATATTTAAGTCGTCTGAAAAGTCTTCCAAATGGACGACTTATATTTAAGTCGTCTACTAAGTCATCCAGTTGGAAGACTTTCCAGACGACTTACTTACAAGTCTTCCAGTAGAAAAATTTCAAGCGGACCTGATTAGTCGCAGAAGGAGTTGGAGTACTCGTCATTGTGGTTATAGATCTGAAAAAATAAACGTGAAACGGTGAGAATGAGTAAATTGATAGAGACAACGTTTTATGTTCATCTTTTCCTCGAGATTGATGACTTACCGGCGTTAGGGTTTACAGAGAAACGGCGCTACGGTTTACAGAGAAGAAGCGGCGGCGCTAGGGTTTAAAAGAAGCGGCGGTGCTAGCTAGTGTTTAGAGGAAGCGGCGGTGAGAACGTTGGTGAGCACGGTGGCGAGGGCGACGGTTTGTTCAGAAATAGTGGAAGCGGGGGCGCTAGGGTTTAGAGGAATCGGCGGCGCTAGGGTTAGAAGAAGCTGCGGCGACAACGGTGAGAATGAAGTGAGATAGATAGCCGACGTTGAGAACGATGGTTTGTTCGGAAATAGTGGGAATTCGAATCGCCTTTGATATCGCCGGTGAGAGAGAACTGTTAGGGTTTCTGAATTTCGTGGAAAATGAAAAAAAAAAAATCACCTTATATATTGGGTAAATAATCCGGTTAGCTTTAAAAGTACATTGGTAAACTTTAAGGTTTGGTCCGGTTTAGACGACTTATTCTGGCTGATAATGTACATCAGACGACCTAATATTTAGTCGTCTGTGCACAGAAGACTAAATATTAAGTCGTCCCATACCCTAAAATGAACCCCTAAACTAAAAGGACTAAATTAACTTACTAACCACGTTATAAAATCAAATTATACTTCAATAGTGTTACTATACACAGAAATGAACACGCTTAGGTAATTTTAAAAATTTTCAAAAACGGTTTTAATGCTTTCCAAAATCTAACCCTAAGAACACATACAATACTACAACATATGTTGATGAACATAAACTAAAGAATATCATGACTCACTACTTTCACTCATCTTTGCTGAAAACAATTGAAATTTGTTATATATTAATTTATATCTCTTAAGACATATGTTAATTACATAATTCCAATTTTTCACTTATCAAAATATTTTTTACAAAATTTTTAAATTATGTTTAAGAATAACTGTCCAGACGACTTTAAGTTAAGTCGTCTGGACGACTTATTTTCAACTCGTCTGTCTAAACAGACGACTTGCGAGGGGTAGAAACGTAAAAAAAATCCGTTTTTTTGTTTGTTCACAAGGAGATAGTTGTAATTTCAATAGCCTATTAGGTTACTTTTGCCTTTGACCCAAGTTGGGGTATTCTTTTGGGTTTGACTCCAAGTTTTGAGTCACACTTGGCAATTCTCCCTTATTTATATCATATTCTTCAATTAATAATTTAACTACTTTAACCATTTCCGTATGTACCAATTACTTTGTTTATGTATATTAAAATTCTATCTTTCCAAAATAATATATTTATGTCAAATAAAATGTACTTCAATTTTTAATAGGATATAATTTCTCGCTAAATTTTTATGTACCAAATAAATTCTACTTCTTTATTTATTTTTGAGGAATATATTAGATTGAAAGTTTTTGTTTTATTCTTATAACTCAAATATATATGTGTGAATTATACTAAACTATTTAATATTTATTTGAAAAGTAACTTTATATGTTTTAATAAAATTTTTATATTTTATATTTTGTATGTCAAATGAAATAACAATATTCATGAATAATAACATTTAAAATTTGTATGTTTGAATATGTCGCATTTTAAATAGATCTGTTTAATTTTACTGTAAAATACTTTGTTAGAGAATAATTCAACGAGAGAATAATTGTAAATTTGGTTAGAGAATAATAGTTTATATATTATACAACAATTGTTAAATTTTTTATTGACCTCAATCTACCCCTAACATGATTTTTTTTTAGTTTAACATGATACTAGTAAAAATATATATTGAACAGATTTTCAACTGAATCAAATCAGCGGTATGAAAAGTAGTTTATATTTATTAGAATCATTTATGAAGAACTATTAAAAGTTACAATAAGATATTCATCTTTTAAAGTAAAAATGCATTCAGCATGGAAAATTCAAATCATTAGGGGATTGACATTTTTTTTTAGCAACAGGTGATTGACTATTTTATCACTTATTGCAACAACATTGAGCATTATGTGGAGTCTCAGAAACAATGAAGCAAGCCCCATTGTGGAAACCTCGGCCTTTACAATCCCTCTGGCACTCATACGCTCCATACCTTCCGTGTGTAGTTGGCCCACATGTGATACCAAGACAGTTTTCTGGTTCTACACATATACAATCAAACATAAGTATTACTATGGTATTATTTTTTTGGTGAAAGTGTTATGATATTATATAATATATAAATATATCAATATTAATTTTTTTTTTATTATAAGTATATTATAGACATGAATGTACGTGGTTAATAATTATAATCAGTTAGAAATGATATTTGCAGGGTCATTTTGTTGTTTACATAACAAAAAAAAAGAAAAAAAATATTTATTTTTGTAAAAAAACAACATACGTTCAGCCAAAACGTCGTTCTTTGACAGTGATATTGCCAACATTACTACAAGAAAAAATGTAACAAAATGCTTTTTGGCAATCATATTTTCTAATAATAAAGCTATTGGAAATATAGTTTTTTTTTAATTTTTTCTCACAATATATTATTGTCTCTTTGAAAACAATATATATAATTTTCTTATATAATGTTCTTGTTCTTCAATAGAGCTCTATTTATATGAGGTCTCTTGCCTGGTAAAGTTTGAAAAGATCATCTATTTTTGCTAATAATCTTTTATTCAAAGATATTCATATTTTATTGTATACTAGCAAGATTTAAATCATTACTCTATATTTATTGGCACTAATTCATCGAACTGTTGTTACAATCAAAGGTAATTCGAGATTTTCAACAAATCAACTATACATATATTCCACCATAAAAGTCATAGATAGATTTTTTTTGTCTAACCTACCATACTAACCAAATGCAAAACCAGACGACTTAAAGATAAGCAGAAGACTTACTACGTCTTCCAGCCATCCTTTGGGTGTCCGGAGGATGTGATACCACCAACTGGACGACTTAGTTGACGACTTATATTTAAGTCGTCTGAAAAGTCTTCCAAATGGACGACTTATATTTAAGTCGTCTACTAAGTCGTCCAGTTGGAAGACTTTCCAGACGACTTACTTACAAGTCTTCCAGTAGAAAAATTTCAAGCGGACCTGATTAGTCGCAGAAGGAGTTGGAGTACTCGTCATTGTGGTTATAGATCTGAAAAAATAAACGTGAAACGGTGAGAATGAGTAAATTGATAGAGACAACGTTTTATGTTCATATTTTCCTCGAGATTGATGACTTACCGGCGTTAGGGTTTACAGAGAAACGGCGCTACGGTTTACAGAGAAGAAGCGGCGGCGCTAGGGTTTAAAAGAAGCGGCGGTGCTAGCTAGTGTTTAGAGGAAGCGGCGGTGAGAACGTTGGTGAGCACGGTGGCGAGGGCGACGGTTTGTTCGGAAATAGTGGAAGCGGGGGCGCTAGGGTTTAGAGGAATCGGCGGCGCTAGGGTTAGAAGAAGCTGTGGCGACAACGGTGAGAATGAAGTGAGATAGATAGCCGACGTTGAGAACGATGGTTTGTTCGGAAATAGTGGGAATTCGAATCGCCTTTGATATCGCCGGTGAGAGAGAACTGTTAGGGTTTCTGAATTTCGTGGAAAATGAAAAAAAAAAAAAATCACCTTATATATTGGGTAAATAATCCGGTTAGCTTTAAAAGTACATTGGTAAACTTTAAGGTTTGGTCCGGTTTAGACGACTTATTCTGGCTGATAATGTACATCAGACGACCTAATATTTAGTCGTCTGTGCACAGAAGACTAAATATTAAGTCGTCTCATACCCTAAAATGAACCCCTAAACTAAAATGACTAAATTAACTTACTAACCACGTTATAAAATCAAATTATACTTCAATAGTGTTTACTATACACAGAAATGAACACGCTTAGGTAATTTTAAAAATTTTCAAAAACGGTTTTAATGCTTTCCAAAATCTAACCCTAAGAACACATACAATACTACAACATATGTTGATGAACATAAACTAAAGAATATCATGACTCACTACTTTCACTCATCTTGGCTGAAAACAATTGAAATTTGTTATATATTAATTTATATCTCTTAAGACATATGTTAATTACATAATTCCAATTTTTCACTTATCAAAATATTTTTTACAAAATTTTTAAATTATGTTTAAGAATAATTGTCCAGACGACTTTAAGTTAAGTCGTCTGGACGACTTATTTTCAACTCGTCTGTCTAAACAGACGACTTGCGAGGGGTAGAAACGTAAAAAAAATCCGTTTTTTTGTTTGTTCACAAGGAGATAGTTGTAATTTCAATAGCCTTTTAGGTTAGTTTTGCCTTTGACTCAAGTTGGGGTATTCTTTTGGGTTTGACTCCAAGTTTTGAGTCACACTTGGCAATTCTCCCTTATTTATATCATATTCTTCAATTAATAATTTAACTACTTTAACCATTTCCGTATGTACCAATTACTTTGTTTATGTATATTAAAATTCTATCTTTCCAAAATAATATATTTATGTCAAATAAATGTACTTCAATTTTTAATAGGATATAATATTTCTCGCTAAATTTTTATGTACCAAATAAATTCTACTTCTTTATTTATTTTTGAGGAATATATTAGATTGAAAGTTTTTGTTTTATTCTTATAACTCAAATATATATGTGTGAATTATACTAAACTATTTAATATTTATTTGAAAAGTAACTTTATATGTTTTAATAAAAATTTTATATTTTATATTTTATATTTTGTATGTCAAATGAAATAACAATATTCATGAATAATAACATTTAAAATTTGTATGTTTGAATATGTCGCATTTTAAATAGATCTGTTTAATTTTACTGTAAAATACTTTCTTAGAGAATAATTCAACGAGAGAATAATCGTAAATTTGGTTAGAGAATAAATAGTTTATATATTATACAACAATTGTTAAATTTTTTATTGACCTCAATCTACCCCTAACATGATTTTTTTTTAGTTTAACATGATACTAGTAAAAATATATATTGAACAGATTTTCAACTGAATCAAATCAGCGGTATGAAAAGTAGTTTATATTTATTAGAATCATTTATGAAGAACTATTAAAAGTTACAATAAGATATTCATCTTTTAAAGTAAAAATGCATTCAGCATGGAAAATTCAAATCATTAGGGGATTGACATTTTTTTTTAGCAACAGGTGATTGACTATTTTATCACTTATTGCAACAACATTGAGCATTATGTGGAGTCTCAGAAACAATGAAGCAAGCCCCATTGTGGAAACCTCGGCCTTTACAATCCCTCTGGCATTCATACGCTCCATACCTTCCGTGTGCAGTTGGCCCACATGTGATACCAAGACAGTTTTCTGGTTCTACACATATACAATCAAACATAAGTATTACTATGGTATTATTTTTTTGGTGAAAGTATTATGATATTATATAATATAAAAATATATCAATATTAATTTTTTTATTATAAGTATATTATAGACATGAATGTACGTGGTTAATAATTATAATCAGTTAGAAATGATATTTGCAGGGTCATTTTGTTGTTTACATAACAAAAAAAAGAAAAAAAAGATTTATTTTTGTAAAAAAACAACATACGTTCAGCCAAAACGTCGTTCTTTGACAGTGATATTGCCAACATTACTACAAGAAAAAATGTAACAAAATGCTTTTTGGCAATCATATTTTCTAATAATAAAGCTATTGGAAATATAGTTTTTTTTTTAATTTTTTCTCACAATATATTATTGTCTCTTTGAAAATAATATATATAATTTTCTTATATAATGTTCTTGTTCTTCAATAGAGCTCTATTTATATGAGGTCTCTTGCCTGGTAAAGTTTGAAAAGATCATCTATTTTTGCTAATAATCTTTTATTCAAAGATATTCATATTTTATTGTATACTAGCAAGATTTAAATCATTATTCTATATTTATTGGCACTAATTCATCGAACTGTTGTTACAATCAAAAGTAATTCGAGATTTTCAACAAATCAACTATACATATATTCCACCATAAAAGTCATAGATAGATTTTTTTTGTCTAACCTACCATACTAACCAAATGCAAAACCAGACGACTTAAAGATAAGCAGAAGACTTACTACGTCTTCCAGCCATCCTTTGGGTGTCCGGAGGATGTGATACCACCAACTGGACGACTTAGTTGACGACTTATATTTAAGTCGTCTGAAAAGTCTTCCAAATGGACGACTTATATTTAAGTCGTCTACTAAGTCGTCCAGTTGGAAGACTTTCCAGACGACTTACTTACAAGTCTTCCAGTAGAAAAATTTCAAGCGGACCTGATTAGTCGCAGAAGGAGTTGGAGTACTCGTCATTGTGGTTATAGATCTGAAAAAAATAAACGTGAAACGGTGAGAATGAGTAAATTGATAGAGACAACGTTTTATGTTCATCTTTTCCTCGAGATTGATGACTTACCGGCGTAAGGGTTTACAGAGAAACGGCGCTACGGTTTACAGAGAAGAAGCGGCGGCGCTAGGGTTTAGAAGAAGCGGCGGTGCTAGCTAGTGTTTAGAGGAAGCGGCGGTGAGAACGTTGGTGAGCACGGTGGCGAGGGCGACGGTTTGTTCGGAAATAGTGGAAGCGGGGGCGCTAGGGTTTAGAGGAATCGGCGGCGCTAGGGTTAGAAGAAGCTGCGGCGACAACGGTGAGAATGAAGTGAGATAGATAGCCGACGTTGAGAACGATGGTTTGTTCGGAAATAGTGGGAATTCGAATCGCCTTTGATATCGCCGGTGAGAGAGAACTGTTAGGGTTTTTGAATTTCGTGGAAAATGAAAAAAAAAAAAATCACCTTATATATTGGGTAAATAATCCGGTTAGCTTTAAAAGTACATTGGTAAACTTTAAGGTTTGGTCCGGTTTAGACGACTTATTCTGGCTGATAATGTACATCAGACGACCTAATATTTAGTCGTCTGTGCACAGAAGACTAAATATTAAGTCGTCCCATACCCTAAAATGAACCCCTAAACTAAAATGACTAAATTAACTTACTAACCACGTTATAAAATCAAATTATACTTCAATAGTGTAGTACACAGAAATGAACACGCTTAGGTAATTTTAAAAATTTTCAAAAACGGTTTTAATGCTTTCCAAAATCTAACCCTAAGAACACATACAATACTACAACATATGTTGATGAACATAAACTAAAGAATATCATGACTCACTACTTTCACTCATCTTGGCTGAAAACAATTGAAATTTGTTATATATTAATTTATATCTCTTAAGACATATGTTAATTACATAATTCCAATTTTTCACTTATCAAAATATTTTTTACAAAAATTTTAAATTATGTTTAAGAATAACTGTCCAGACGACTTTAAGTTAAGTCGTCTGGACGACTTATTTTCAACTCGTCTGTCTAAACAGACGACTTGCGAGGGGTAGAAACGTAAAAAAAAATCCGTTTTTTTTGTTTGTTCACAAGGAGATAGTTGTAATTTCAATAGCCTTTTAGGTTACTTTTGCCTTTGACCCAAGTTGGGGTATTCTTTTGGGTTTGATTCCAAGTTTTGAGTCACACTTGGCAATTCTCCTTTATTTATATCATATTCTTCAATTAATAATTTAACTACTTTAACCATTTCCGTATGTACCAATTACTTTGTTTATGTATATTAAAATTCTATCTTTCCAAAATAATATATTTATGCCAAATAAAATGTACTTCAATTTTTAATAGGATATAATATTTCTCGCTAAATTTTTATGTACCAAATAAATTCTACTTCTTTATTTATTTTTGAGGAATATATTAGATTGAAAGTTTTTGTTTTATTCTTATAACTCAAATATATATGTGTGAATTATACTAAACTATTTAATATTTATTTGAAAAGTAACTTTATATGTTTTAATAAAAATTTTATATTTTATATTTTATATTTTGTATGTCAAATGAAATAACAATATTCATGAATAATAACATTTAAAATTTGTATGTTTGAATATGTCGCATTTTAAATAGATCTGTTTAATTTTACTGTAAAATACTTTGTTAGAGAATAATTTAACGAGAGAATAATCGTAAATTTGGTTAGAGAATAAATAGTTTATATATTATACAACAATTGTTAAAATTTTTATTGACCTCAATCTACCCCTAACATGATTTTTTTTTAGTTTAACATGATACTAGTAAAAATATATATTGAACAGATTTTCAACTGAATCAAATCAGCGGTATGAAAAGTAGTTTATATTTATTAGAATCATTTATGAAGAACTATTAAAAGTTACAATAAGATATTCATCTTTTAAAGTAAAAATGCATTCAGCATGGAAAATTCAAATCATTAGGGGATTGACATTTTTTTTTAGCAACAGGTGATTGACTATTTTATCACTTATTGCAACAACATTGAGCATTATGTGGAGTCTCAGAAACAATGAAGCAAGCCCCATTGTGGAAACCTCGGCCTTTACAATCCCTCTGGCACTCATACGCTCCATACCTTCCGTGTGCAGTTGGCCCACATGTGATACCAAGACAGTTTTCTGGTTCTACACATATACAATCAAACATAAGTATTACTATGATATTATTATTTTTGGTGAATGTATTATGATATTATATAATATATAAATATATCAATATTAATTTTTTTTTTATTATAAGTATATTATAGACATGAATGTACGTGGTTAATAATTATAATCAATTAGAAATGATATTTGCAGGGTCATTTTGTTGTTTACATAATAAAAAAAAAAGAAAAAAAGATTTATTTTTGTAAAAAAACAACATACGTTCAGCCAAAACGTCGTTCTTTGACAGTGATATTGCCAACATTACTACAAGAAAAAATGTAACAAAATGCTTTTTGGCACTCATATTTTCTAATAATAAAGCTATTGGAAATATAGTTTTTTTAATTTTTTCTCACAATATATTATTGTCTCTTTGAAAACAATATATATAATTTTCTTATATAATGTTCTTGTTCTTCAATAGAGCTCTATTTATATGAGGTCTCTTGCCTGGTAAAGTTTGAAAATATCATCTATTTTTGCTAATAATCTTTTATTCAAAGATATTCATATTTTATTGTATACTAGCAAGATTTAAATCATTATTCTAGATTTATTGGCACTAATTCATGGAACTGTTGTTACAATCAAAGGTAATTTGAGATTTACAACAAATCAATTATACATATATTCCACCATACCAGTCATAGATAGATTTTTTTTGTCTAACCTACCATACTAACCAAATGCAAACCAGACGACTTAAAGATAAGCAGAAGACTTACTACGTCTTCCAGCCATCCTTTGGGTGTCCGGAGGATGTGATACCACCAACTGGACGACTTAGTTGACGACTTATATTTAAGTCGTCTGAAAAGTCTTCCAAATGGACGACTTATATTTAAGTCGTCTACTAAGTCGTCCAGTTGGAAGACTTTCCAGACGACTTACTTACAAGTCTTCCAGTAGAAAAATTTCAAGCGGACCTGATTAGTCGCAGAAGGAGTTGGAGTACTCGTCATTGTGGTTATAGATCTGAAAAAATAAACGTGAAACGGTGAGAATGAGTAAATTGATAGAGACAACGTTTTATGTTCATATTTTCCTCGAGATTGATGACTTACCGGCGTTAAGGGTTTACAGAGAAACGGCGCTACGGTTTACAGAGAAGAAGCGGCGGCGCTAGGGTTTAGAAGAAGCGGCGGTGCTAGCTAGTGTTTAGAGGAAGCGGCGGTGAGAACGTTGGTGAGCACGGTGGCGAGGGCGACGGTTTGTTCGGAAATAGTGGAAGCGGGGGCGCTAGGGTTTAGAGGAATCGGCGGCGCTAGGGTTAGAAGAAGCTGCGGCGACAACGGTGAGAATGAAGTGAGATAGATAGCCGACGTTGAGAACGATGGTTTGTTCGGAAATAGTGGGAATTCGAATCGCCTTTGATATCGCCGGTGAGAGAGAACTGTTAGGGTTTTCTGAATTTCGTGGAAAATGAAAAAAAAAAAAATCACCTTATATATTGGGTAAATAATCCGGTTAGCTTTAAAAGTACATTGGTAAACTTTAAGGTTTGGTCCGGTTTAGACGACTTATTCTGGCTGATAATGTACATCAGATTTTTTGTTTTGAAAAAGTAAATATAGTTTTTTTTTTTGAAAAAAGGTAGTCGATTGTGTTCAACACCAAAAAAAAACTCGAGGATTACATATTATAAATTTCTTAAAAATGGATTCATATAATATGAAACGTCTTAAATAATATAATATAAAGACAATTTAAGGTTGTTTATTGTTATATCTTGTTAAGCTTTATTTTGTGACATAAATTTATGTAGGTCAATATATTATATATAAGTTTCTCGTTAATATAACATGGAAAATGGTTATGAGATATTGCTAATATTTTTATAGATCCAATAAGTTTATGTAGCTTTGACAAAAATGTTTATAAGATATTTTTCAATAAGTAAAATTTTACTTAGGAGTTTGGCAGGAAAACATCCATTTTATATCCAACATATTGCTATATGTTCAATTCATACTCGATTATAGGCCCGTGCCAAAACATAACTGAACTTATATGGCCGCACAAAAACATACATGTCTTATAATGTTTTGGCGAAATCATACACCAGCCGCCACATCAACTGCCATGTCATCTATTTTTGTTCGCGTGGATGCAATGTCAGGTAATTTTGCTGACGAATATGCCATGTGTATAACTTTTTTTGAAAAATTAAATAGTCTTTTTAAAAAGAAGGTAAAAACAACATCTCTGCTAGCGCAGATGAAATTCTAATTCATTATAAGATGTAACTTTATTGCATATTGATAGTGATCTTAATGATAAATAGATCTTGATCCGTGTATCCACACGGATGCTTATTTTAATAGAATAAGTATATAAAATTTTCCACAACACATAAATTTAATGGATAAGTAATCTATATGAGTGTTTGTTTGATCTATAATATATAACATTTATGATATATCAATAATTTAATTATCTTTTGTTGGCTGCTCATATTGTGGTTGGATATTAAGCCAATCAAAATGATATATGTTTTATATCATATTCTTCAATTAATAATTTTAACTACTTTAACCATTTCTGTATGTACCAATTACTTTGTTTATGTATATTAAAATTCTATCTTTCCAAAATAATATATTTATTTCAAATAAAATGTACTTCAATTTTTAATAGGATATAATATTTCTCGCTAAATTTTTATGTACCAAATAAATTCTACTTCTTTATTTATTTTTGAGGAATATATTAGATTAAAAGTTTTTGTTTTATTCTTATAACTTAAATATATATGTGTGAATTATACTAAACTATTTAATATTTATTTGAAAAGTAACTTTATATGTTTTAATAAAACTTTTATATTTTATATTTTATATTTTGTATTTTGTATGTCAAATGAAATAATTATATTCATGAATAATAACATTAAAATTTTGTATGTTTGAATATGTCGCATTTTAAATAGATCTGTTTAATTTGACTGTAAAATATTTTGTTAAAGAATAATTGAACGAGAGAATAGTCTTAAATTTGGTTAGAGAATAAATATTTTTTATATTATAAAATAATTGTTAATTTTTATTGACCTCAATCTACCCCTAACATGATTTGTTTTTTAGTTTAACATGATACTAGTTAAAAATATATTGAACAGATTTTCAACTGAATCAAATCAGCGGTATGAAAAGTAGTTTATATTTATTAGAATCATTTATGAAGAACTATTAAAAGTTACAATAAGATATTCATCTTTTAAAGTAAAAATGCATTTAGCATGGAAAATTCAATCATTAGGGGATTGACTTTTTTTTTTAGCAACATGTGATTGACTATTTTACCACTTATTGCAACAACATTGAGCATTATGTGGAGTCTCAGAAACAATGAAGCAAGCCCCATTGTGGAAACCTCGGCCTTGACAATCCCTCTGGCACTCATACGCTCCATACCTTCCGTGTGCAGTTGGCCCACATGTGATACCAAGACAGTTTTCTGGTTCTACACATATACAATCAAACATAATTATTACTATGATTTTATTTTTTTGGTGTAAAGTATTATGATATTATATAATATATAAATATATCAATATTATTTTTTCTTATAAGTATATTATAGACATGAATGTACGTGGTTAATAATTATAATCAATTAGAAATGATATTTGCAGGGTCATTTTGTTGTTTACATAACAAAAAAAAAAGAAAAAAAAGATTTATTTTTGTAAAAAAACAACATACGTTCAGCCAAAACGTCGTTCTTTGACAGTGATATTGTCAACATTACTACAAGAAAAATGTAACAAAATGCTTTCTGGCACTCATATTTTCTAATAATAAAGCTATTGAAATATAGTTTTTTTAAATTTTTTCTCACAATATATTATTGTCTCTTTGAAAACAATATATATAATTTTCTTATATAATGTTCTTGTTCTTCAATAGAGCTCTATTTATATGAGGTCTCTTGCCTGGTAAAGTTTGAAAAGATCATCTATATTTGCTAATAATCTTTTATTCAAAGATATTCATATTTTATTGTATACTAGCAAGATTTAAATCATTATTCTATATTTATTGGCACTAATTCATGGAAATGTTGTTACAATCAAAGGTAATTCGAGATTTACAACAAATCAATTATACATATATTCCACCATACCAGTCATAGATAGTTTTTTTTGTCTAACCTACCATACTAACCAAATGCAAAACAATAGTCAGTCTTTGTTGACGTTGAATAATTAGATTATGAAGTTTGGCTAAAACTGATGATATAATAACAAACTATATTTGAATAAAATTAGGGAAATGTTTGTTTATCACTAATTTATCGTTTTATTACTAAAATAAATTTTAGTTTCTTTCACAAATTTCGTTAAATTTGATACTCTTAATCAGATTTCTCAAATAACCAATATATATATATATAGTGACATATATATTTTGATTTAGAAAATAATAATGATTTGATTTCAAATTATTTTATTTAATTACAAATGTATTTAAAACAATAATATTTAACTGTGGTAGATTTTATAGTTTTTCACAAGTTTGTTTCATTTTCCACCTTGATTGACAAACTTAACTACAGCTTGACTGATTTGTTTCCTTTTGACCGTATATGTGTTTCTGTTTTTATCACAAACTAGGGTTAAGCCCGTCCTACGAGCGAATATGCCAATAAACAAAACAATATAAACATAACTTAAATTTTGATAAAACTTTAATAAATATTTACAATTTCGTAGTTTGTTTCAACTAAATATAACATTAAACTTCAATTTTTATGTTACAACTTTTACTATTTATTTTATTAACACTTTTGAAATTATATATTTATTTACCTCCAAAATATTTATGAAAATTTAATAACTTTTTTTGTTATCGCTATTTATCCTACTTTGACTTTCATAGTCAATAAAGTTTTTTTGGAAAAAGTAAATATAGTTATTATTTTTTTGAAAAATTGTAGTCAATTGTGTTCAACACAAAAAAAACTCGAGGATTACATATTATAAATTTCTTAAAAATAGTTTCATATAATATGAAACTGTCTTAAATAATATAATATAAAGATTATTTAAGGTTGTTTATTGTTATCTATTATTGAGCTTTATTTTGTGATATAAATTTATGTAGGTCGATATATTATATATAAGTTTACTGTTTTTACGAGATATTGCTCATATATTTATAGATCCAATATATTTATGTAGCTTTGACAAAAATGTTTATAAGATATTTTCAATAAGTAAAATTTTACTTAAGAGTTTGGTGGGAAAACAGTCATTTCATACCCAATATATCGCTATATGTTCAATTTATATCCGACTTATATGACATGCCAAAACATACCTGAACTTATATGGTCGTGCAAAATATACCCGTCTTATAATGTTTTGGCGAACTTATACACCAGTTGCCACATCAGCTGCCATATCATATATTCTTGTTCGCGTGGATGGAATGTCAACTAATTTTGCTCACGAAGATGCCATGTGCATTCTTTTTGAAAAACTAAATAGTCTTGTTATAAAAATTAAACTTTTAGAAAATGTTAACTTTCATAACTTTTATTATTTAGTAAAATTAACAAAAATTAATTAAATTTTAATCTTATATAAGAATAAGAGATATATTCGTAAATGTTTCGATGCTATCACAAACCGTCTTTATAAGAGTTATATATGTGTTTTAATGATTCAACTTCAATGATAGTGTGGCATTCTTGTTACGTTTTATTAATATTGGTATGTTATTTACATTTTAAAAATTAGATTAACATAACTATGACTAATCAAGAGTGATAAGAGTGCAACATTGGCATTGAATTTCAATCATTAAAACACATATATAACTCTTATTAGGACGGTTTGTGATAGCATCAAAACTATTTACTAATATAATTCTTATATAAGACTAAAATTTAATTAACTGATTAATTTTTGTTAATTTTACTAAATAATAAAAATTTATAAAATTTATTTATTACGAATATCTCTTATAAATTTATTTTTATAAAAAAATATTTATTTTTTCAAAAGAAAAATTATACACATGACATTTTTGTCAGCAAAATTAGCTGACATTGCATCAATGCGAACAAAAGTAGATGACATGGCAGCTGATGTGGCGACTGGTGTATGATTTCGCCAAAATATTATAAATCGTGTATGTTTTTGCACTGTCATATACATTTAGGTATATTTTGGTACAACTATATAAGTCAGGTATGAATTGATCATATCGCGATATATTAGGTATGAAATAGTTGTTTTCCTAGAGTTTGGCTGGTTAACTATATTATATACAATTTTTTTGTCAACATATACAATTTTTTTAGTACGCATCTTTAGTGTAACATGTCCTCTTATATACTAAATGAAAAGTCACTTTATTGACTTATGCTGGCATGTCACTCATACATGCAGTCTCAGAAAAATCCTTATAATTTCATTGGTCGATGATTTTCAATTTTTATTTATTTTATTCAAATCTATAAAAATAAATCATAGAATCAATTAATGTTAGTTGCCAAACTATTTACATATTTTATGCATAATCATTTATAATATCAAATGGTATCAAATATGTAAATTCTATATAATACTTCATCATTCCATTTTTCATTAATAGTCTATTTATAAATATATGAAGTATGTTGTTAAAAACTTGTTAGTAAAACTAATATACGAGCTTTATTTTTCTATTATAAACAATCGTAACAACTTTATTTTTTATATAAGTCATAATATACATATATAAAACATATAATTTTAATAAAAAATATTATAATAACTATTGATGCATCATATAACGAGTTTATTAATTATTTAAAATAGTTTAAAATCACTTTTTGATGATTAGTAACCATAAAAAAATTGTTTTTTTAAAACCTAAAGTCACTTATATTGATTCATTAGTAATTATTGATGACATGGCAGCTGATGTGGCGACTGGTGTATGATTTCGCCAAAATATTATTAATCGTGTATGTTTTTGCACTGTCATATACATTTAGGTATATTTTGGTACAACTATATAAGTCAGGTATGAATTGATCATATCGCGATATATTAGGTATGAAATAGTTGTTTTCCTAGAGTTTGGCTGGTTAACTATATTATATACAATTTTTTTGTCAACATATACAATTTTTTTAGTACGCATCTTTAGTGTAACATGTCCTTTTATATACTAAATGAAAAGTCACTTTATTGACTTATGCTGGCATGTCACTCATACATGCAGTCTGAGAAAAATCCTTATAATTTCATTGGTCGATGATTTTCAATTTTTATTTATTTTATTCAAATCTATAAAAATAAATCATAGAATCAATTAATGTTAGTTGCCAAACTATTTACATATTTTATGCATAATCATTTATAATATCAAATGGTATCAAATATGTAAATTCTATATAATACTTCATCATTCCATTTTTTATTAATAGTCTATTTATAAATATATGAAGTATGTTGTTAAAAACTTGTTAGTAAAACTAATATACGAGCTTTATTTTTCTATTATAAACAATCGTAACAACTTTATTTTTTATATAAGTCATAATATACATATATAAAACATATAATTTTAATAAAAAATATTATAATAACTATTGATGCATCATATAACGAGTTTATTAATTATTTAAAATAGTTTAAAATCATTTTTTGATGATTAGTAACCATAAAAAATTGTTTTTTAAAAACCTAAAGTCACTTATATTGATTCATTAGTAATTATTTATACCAGATATATAATAGTATATAATTATATAAATATTTGGTAATCATTTTAAGGTTTTAAATCATCAATAGTGATTATTATATTATTAATAAGAGCTTACAAATCAATATATAAAGATGTATACAAAATGTTATAAATATTTATAAAACCATTTATAAAGAAGAATTGCTCGTTATTTATAGGAGTTTACAAAATGTTTATGATCTTATAAAGTCATCATTTTCAAAAACTTTTTCAAAATCTCAAAAAAAAAAATTGTTTTGATTTTATCTAAAAAAGTAACCAGAAAAATTACATCAGTCATAAAAAATCCAAAGAATATTATGAATAAAAGTATATTCCTAAATTCATGGAATTTTTTATATTCTTAACTTTTCATTAAATCAACAGAATTCACATATATATTCACTACAAGAAATATGGGTATTGGTAGCAGTTCACGGTAGGACGAATTCACAAACTGCTACCAAAAATGCAAAAGTTCAAATCACAACTCTACAGTAGCATTAAATATGCGCTAAGAAAATTTCATTAAAAACACGGGAAAATCGCTTTCGTAACTGAAATATCATTTTGGAGGCAAATCACTTGGGTAAAATTTCATTTTTCCGCCACTTAAACAAAAAAATTATTTTCTCTTTTCAAAGAAAAAAAAATCACTCATCCCTCTTCTCTATCTTTCTTCTCCTCCATTAACGGATCAAAGTTCTCTCTCATTAGAGTTTCTCTCTTAAACTAAAACAAAGCCATTTCTCAATCAATGGAAACTCCAAACCCGAGTTACTATTACCTCAATCCCACCCCTGGTATCTCAATCTGAACCACGACTGCTCAAGCCGCGACACCACCTGGTCCCTGCTCGTTCCACGCCGTGATTACTCCGAGTTGTCCCGTCTTCTCCTTCCCCGTGGCTGACTTCATCCCCTCGACGATCACGCTGTCGTTGTCACTCTCCTGCTCAACCGTCGCAATTCTCAGTTAATGGTAATGCTCATCTCGACCTCCAATCTTCATCTGCTATCCCTCTGCCCGCATCGTTGGGCTCTCTCCAATGGTGGATTTTTACGTATTTGCAAGACAGGTCCCTCAACTTGTGCTTGTTTCTGATATTTGTTTCCAGAGCAGCCCGAGTTTGAAGATGTTTTAACCATGAGTTTAAGCAAAGATTCCTTTGAGGTAAGACTCTTTTGATTCTTGAAACTGGAAAGTTCTTGTCTTTATAGCTAAAAAGTCGATCTGTTTTGGTAAGCTTGTTGTGTGTGTGCGTTTTGTTCTTACATTATGTATTATTGTATAAGAATCACATTGTATGGTATCTTTGTGAGATTTAGTTCAACATGGTTTCTCTGTCTTTGATTGTTCTACTTGGTGTTTCCCTTTTTTAGGGAACAAAGTTATAGATGAATCTCGTAGCTTGAATGTTAAGGACAGAGTCACAAAAAAACCAGATTTGGGATACTGCTGGTGAAGAAAGGTTTCTTCTCGATCTGTGTTCTTTACTTCTTTGTCGATCCTCGAGAATTGAATTGAAAGTTTAAATCTTTTGCTGTAGATTGGTAGAGAACTCTTACATTCCTGTGTGTTGTTCTGTATGAAGAGCTTAAGCAAGCTTTAGATCTGTCTCTGTAGATCTTAGAACCATGAAAATGATATTAAGTTTTCATTTTTATTGATTATTTTGACCAATGAGTGCTTAATATATAGTTAGTAGACAAAATTATGGCTTTGAAGTCTCTGTTCCAGTTATGGTTTGTGATTTCTGATCTTTTTGGCATTGCTTTTCATTGTGTTCGTCTATGTATCTATGGACGCTTGGGATCGTATATATCTGAGATGCTGTTTATACTTTGATAATTGTTACAATGCAATGTAAGCTGAGAGCCATGTTTCGTTCTTGCTCTCTTTATGATCTTTTATGCAACTTTCATGTGACTATTTCCCAAGTATGAGGGTGATATTAATCTGATATCTAGCGCTGGTGGCTCTCTTGTTGCCTATTTTTCAAGTTCTGTTACCAAAATAAGCTTTTGTGGATTCTCTGTGACTCACACTCTTTCATTTGTATTGAGAAACTTCATTGCTTCTACAGATTGATAAACAGTTTGATAGCTTATACCAGGTTTGATGGGTTTCTTCTTCTTGCAGAAGAGATATGGCGTTGTTCAAGGCTATATAAAGAGAGACATAGTGATGTTGTTTTCATTGTTGGTGGAGCTCTTGGTCATGGCAACAAGGATAACAATACCTCCCAAAAATCTAAAGCTTCACTCCCTTAAATTATCGATTGGTACATGAACAGAGCATTACATATACTTCATCGGTATCTTGAGAAGGGCTGGTGATACATGGAATCTCGTCAAACAGTTGACAGAATTAGCTGTCGGACCATTGCTTACCTTCAAGAGTGAGTTTCTTCTCCGTTTATGCATCCGAGGAGTTATGAGGTGCTTCCAAGAACAGAACATGGAGGAGTTGCGGAGGACTAGTGGCAAAGTGCTTTGTAAATTTTTAAGTTATGCTATAAAAAAAGATTATGTATTTTTGAATAGTTTATTGAATATGAAAGCTATATACAAAGTCTAATGAATAAAATAGTATATTAAGTAAAACATTATTGTTGATAAAAAAAAGTAAAATATTATTCAAATAAATGAAATAAAACTAAATCTCACACACTAATTTTAAATAATTTTGTTAATCTTTTTTTTAACAAAACCCTAAACCGGCCTAAACATGTTTTTAAACCAAAATCTCAAACACTAAATTTGTATTTTAATTTATATTTCTGTATATAAATTTTAATGTTTTCTTATTTTAATTTCACATCTTAAGCTTTATTCAGATTTTAATTTAACCTCAAGTTCTAAACCCTAAATATACCCTAAACCTATCAACATATCTGAAACCATATATACTAAATACAACTTTCAACAATTATAAATAAAAACACAATTTTTAATTTTCAAACTACGTTAACTTAACAACTTCATAGGTTATTGTTTAAATCTTAATTATAAAATTTTATTCCAAAATACTAAGTATGTGTTTAACCCCTATAATCTTAAACACAATTAAAACTCTATTTTTCACACTATAACCTATAATCTTAAAATTAAACTCAAAAGTTTAATTTTTAATCTTAATCTATAACTTACAAAAACATAAAAAAAAAATTCTTCAATCAAACTCTATACCCTATACCCTAAACCCTAAATCCTTACTTTAAACATAAACCATCTCTCCACTCAATAAAATCTCTCCACTTAATAAAAATCTCAAATCTAAATTTTAATTTAAAAAAAGACTTTATACAAGTCTGTTATACTGTAGTAAAGAAAATAAGTGTTACAAAAATCAAAAAGTTAAATAAATAAATAACATTACACAAAACAAAAGAAATGTTTTTTGGGTCAATAAACAAATAAATAGACTAAAAATATGAACCACTAATACATAAGTGCGCGGATCGCTATCTTAACCGTTGATATGTTTTTAATCCAAGGGTCAGATTTAGCTCTTTTGTGTTTCTTCTCTTGTCCCTCTCTCTCCTCTATCTCATATTTTTGGACTTTATTCTATATTGCCACACTTACTCCCATGTGTATTCTCTCTTGCCCTACTTCATAAATCATTTAATTTTCTTTTTCTTTTAAATACAGAAATATTGGTAAATACTAAACTACCCTTAACAATACTACAAAACTACAGTTAAACCTAATCTAATCCTCTAGCCTAATCAGAGTATTTCCTTCTTTCCTCTTCCACCTAGACTCACTACGTCCTTCTCCACATCTCTCCCTTTTTTTTTGCTGAAAATCCAAATTGATGAAATCACCCTGTCCTTTTTTCTTCTCGTTGTTCGAAATCATTCTGAAATCAAGTGCTATGAATCACCCTTCTTACCGAAACCTTCGATTTCATCTATAACAGAAGCCTTCTATTCCATCTTCTTCATTCTAAAAAAATCTGGGTATCTTTTTTCATTCTTCTTCTCTTTCTTTTGAATTCTATGCTCATTTGTAATGTGGGTTTGAAAATAATGGATAGAAATATGTGTGTGGATGCTTAAATTCGTGAGATTGAATTAATGAGTGAATGTTTGAATTTGAACATATGTGTTTGGTAACCACTTGATATCTTTCGCTGATATCTTGTTATCTTTTTTTTTATGTTTGTGTTTTATTGCACAGATGTGATGAACGGATTCAGAAGATTCAGACTATCAAGATGATGGAAGGTATCTTCATTTGTGCTGCTCCTCACTGTCTCAGGTCTTTCCTCAAGAAACCTGACTTTGAATCCCATGTCCATCACCTCCACGCCTCCCTTTTACTACCCGATGCTCCTCTTGATAAAGAAGATGGCAACGACTCTGACCTTCAGACCACAAAGCACCAATCTTCTGCTTCTTCTGACTCCACACTCATGAGAGGTCCCTTAAGATCCACCACCAGCAGCAGCCTCCTCTGTTAGTACACAGGTCACCTTCCTTGTCAAAGCCACTCTCTCGATTTGGGAGTTACCCTGCAGATAACAACGATAACTCTCGTCCTCCCGGTTTCGAAACCGCTAGTCCTAAACCTGGAATCCGGTTCCCTGATTACCCTCTGCCTATGAATATGATGCAACCACCGCCCACCATGCCCATTCCCAACAATCGTTTGCCTCAGCAGTTTAGCTTTCCGCCTTATCCAACAACTGATGGATCGTCTCAGCAATTCTACAATGGTGCACCTTTTGAGATGACAAGACCCGAAGACAGAACAAGGTTCTGCGCTCGGGTATCAGCAGCAGCAGCAGCCTGCGCCAACGATGAATCTGAGTTTCCAAGGATCTTATCATCCTCAGTCCTCGTGGAATCCTGGTATGGAACCGCCTCAACAGGTTAACCGGGGTAGAGACGCTCAAGGTTTAGGGTGGCAACAAGACAACCGTGATGGCTTTGGGCAGGAGTAGTAACTATTAAGACTTGTTTCAACTCTTCTTCTTCTTGTATGTACTGTTTAAAACTATTTGTCTGAAAGTTTCAAAAAGTGGCTCTCTAATGCTTCTATCTTTAGAACCAATGTCTCTCTTCTTGATCAGTGTGAACCTGATTTTGGGTTTTAAGGTTTTTGAAAATGCTATGTGTTGTATGATTGTCTTTGCATCAGGTTTGGACCAATATAGTATAAGGCAGTCTGAGTTTTAAGAAAACACATTTGTACTACTAGGTTTATTAGGTATTACTAAGACAAAAACATTTTCAATACTTTATAAAAAAAAAAATGACACATGTCTAAAACGTGTAACACATTGTCGACATTTTGTAAAAAAACCTATGACAGATGTCTAAAACGTGTTGTTAGACAAAAATGTTTGAATATTAAAATAATATTAATTTTACTCTTAGTAGTACTCAAGCTAGTAGTAATATTTCATTCTTCATAGTAATAATTTTGCAAATTACAACATTTTTTAGTAATACAACCTCAAGAAATTAAATTTAATAGTAATACCAATATGTTTAGACAATTATAGACTGTATATAACACATTGGCAGAAAAAAGTTTCAGAAATTATGTATTTTCTGAAATTCAGCCTATTATGGCATTTCCATCAAGACATTAGTATGGAAGTAGAAGGATGTTTTATATGGAAATCCGAAAATTTCTACCAACTTGAGAATTTAAGAGTATTTTACGTCTAATTTGGCAAATAAACACATATATGAACATATTATCACGTAATATATGAGCTACATCTTCTAAAAATATATAATAAGCAAAAAATATAAACTTCTTAGAAATATGTATAACACATAGTAGTCCAAGGTAATACAAGATAGTACAAAGTAGTCCTAGTAGTGCTAGTAGTCCATGTACACATTTATATAAATAAAAATATAATATCAAATCTTCAAATTTATATAAAATAATGTATATCTTTCAGCTTCAATAAAAATGTAATTTTGATATTTTTCACAAGATTAAAATGATGTGAATGCATTCATGATCTTAATAAATACATCTATTTAATCAAAAGGTTGTAAGACAGATAAATTATTTATAAAATAAAAACAGTTTGTAAATAATGTTAAAGTTAAAATATAGTTAAATGAACATGAAGAATTTAATTTTGATAATTTTCAAAAATATTAAAAATAATCTGATGCATTCATGCTCCTAATAAATCCATCTATTTAATCAAAAGTTTTTAATACAGATAAATTATTTATAAAATTAAATCATTTTGTTTAATCATAGTAAAGTTAAAATAGATATAACTGAATTGAAATCCTAAATGATAGATATCTCCATTTGTCTTACTCTTTCTGCAAATACTTGATATCTCCATTTGCCTTTATCTCATGCCTATACTTGATGTAACTTCCTCCATTGTCAACACATATGACTGTAATGAGAGAAGCCATATAATTCTCTGAAAAAAAATTATGATTAATTAACCATTTAAAGAATCTAAGTTGTCTAAGATCTTTGGTACATAGTCGTTCCAGTAATACAAGTAATACACTTTCACTTTAGTAATACCAGTCGTTCCAGTAGTTCTTATAATTTTTTGTTTTTCTCGATTTAACACTTATAATTGATCAAGAGGGTGTTATACAACCCACAATATCGTCTATCACTATTGTAATGCATTATTATTGTTTAAAACAGTGCAAAATAAGAAGAAATATACAAAATTGCCCTTAAACATCCATTTTCATAACAATATACCTAAAACTTTAGTTTTTCATCAGTTTAAGGCTTTTTAATCAACTAATAATGTGTTACACAATCCAGATTATCGTCTAACACAATTTTCATATTTTTTCTTCTTTCAAAACCGTGTTAAAAATGGAGAACAATACAAAATCTTCTTCAAACATTATTTTAATTTTTCTTTCAAAACTCTCACGATTTTTACAGCAAAATGTTGCTATTTTTCGTTTCACATAATACATAAAAAATAAGTAGTATATTATTATGAGAATTTCGTGAAAAAAAACGTATCAATTTCCTTCAAAAAAACCTTCAAAATCGTCAATGGAGTTAAGAATATGAGAAAAAATTGTTTCTGGTTGGGGAAGAGGAACAAGATGGGAGAAAGGAGATAGGAGACGACAGCTGTGGGAAGGAGAGAGGTGGATTGGTGTGGGGACCGCCAGGATTGAATTTTGGAGGGAGGTTGACGTAATGGGGGGGAAGAGAGAGAGGAAAGAGGAAAATGAGATCTGATTTTGATTTTAATTTTAAAAAATAAAATGGATATAAGATATTAATATAATATTAAGGGTAAGAAGGGGAAGAGAAATATGAGAAAAAAAAGTGTGTCAATTAGAATTTTGGTGTGGCAAAGAGAATAGTATTTTTGAAAGTGTGGCAATGGAGAATACTATCCCATATTATTTTTCGCGATTCTTCATCTGCCAACCTCTAGCACTGATTTCTTCCTTTTTTTTTCTTCTGTCAAGTCCCAAATTCAGTTGTTCCTCGTCACTCCTCTCCTATCCACATTTCCATGTCAAATCTGGGTTTTCTTTGAGTTTTATTAGATCTGCGTTTTGTTTCTAGTTGACTGTTATCAAGATCTATGATGTGGGCATGAAGAAGAAAGGTGTTGACGAGTTCCCTTTCTGCTTCCATCTCGTCCTTTCACCAACTCATGAAGTTTGTGGCTTTTGTGTAGGGTTTTCACTGAACTTAACAGAGCAGACTTTACGAAGGCGAGGCAAGAGAAGCGTATTGTTCCTGCGTCTCTCTCTCTATGGCTCCATGTCTCTCCATCTCCCTACTGGCTTTGTCAATGGTAATGAATCCATCCTCCTTTTTTTAATCTACAAATAACTACTTTCTCATCATCTCTTTTGTTTGGCTTTAATTATGGTGAAGGTAGAGAACTGAACGAGTGATGAAGCCCATAGGAGGTATGCAACTGGATTAAGCGAATAGAGGTCGTGGAGGCTGGAGTAAGAGAACCGCGGCTTGAGGCGGAGGCGGAGGCTCTGGTAGCGGCGGCATAGGCTTAGGTTTAGATTAAGGTTAATTATGTTTTGGCTAGTTAGATTTTGGTTTAATGTTTTTTATTAGTTTTTGGTTTATTGTTATCGATTAGTTTCGGTTTAATGTGCTCTTTAATTATTTGTATACTGATTTGATTAATAAATAAAATTTAATTTTAATTATGAACTAATTTTCGATTTAGTTATTAATTAATTTTAATTAATTAATTTTATATAATTAATTTAATCGTCTTTATTTATTTTATTTTCTGTTATAGCGTTATATTTGTAGGGTCAATTTGCTCAATAATCATATGGGCTCTGACAATTAAGAATATAGCCATGCAAAGAAAAGTGTGTCAATTTGCACCATAATAAAACATTATTATCCTTCATGGAGAGTGAGTGTAAAAGTGAGTGTGTATTTCAAACGCCGAACTATATACTATTATATATATAACATAGATATAGAATAGATTATCCCAAAAACATATATGTAAACCCTAAACCCCAAACCATAAACTTTAAACCCCAAATCCTAAACCCTAAACCAAAAACTAAACCCAAACCATATACCCAAAACCCAAACCCAAACCCAAACCATATACCCTAAACCCAAACCATATACCCTAAACCATAAACCCTAAACCCAAATTCTGAACCATAAATCCAAACTATATACTCTAAACCCAAACCCTAAACCCAAACTATATACTCAAACCATATACCCTAAACCCAAATCATATACCCTAAACCATAAACCCTAAACCCAAATTCTGAACCATAAACCCAAATTATATACTCTAACCCCAAACCCTAAACCCAAACTATATACTCAAACCATATACCCTAAACCCTACTCCTAAACCCTAAACCCTAAACTCAAACCATTATCCATTACGTGACTATGTTATACATATTATGGTATGGAAAACTCGACACAACCCACAAACTTTGTATATAGGAAATTTTCTAAAATTTCTTAGAGAGAGAGCTGATGAGTGGCGACGGTGTTAGAGATGGAGATACAAAGTGAGTAAGAAGAATTAGAAAGCAGAGATGGAGATACAAAGTGCAAAAAAAAAGAAAAAGAAATGTATCATATATACTGTAATTTAAAATACAATATAGTATGAGAAATTGAGAAAGAGAGAGAGAGAGAAACCCTAAACCCAAATCATATAGTATAGGCACATACAAATAAACAAACATAAATCCATAGACCCTAAACCTAAATCATATATCCTAAACCCAAACCCTAAACCATAAACCCTAAACCCAAACTATGAACCATAAACCCAAACCATATACCCTAAACCCAAACCCTAAATCCAAATCCTAAATCCAAACCATATACCCAAACCATATACTCTAAACCCAAACCCTAATCATAAACTCTAAACCCAAATATTTATCCATTACGTGACTATACTATACATATTATGGTATGGAATACTTGACAGACCCACAAAATCTGTATATATGAAATTCTTTAAAATTTCTTTAGAGAGAGAGATGATGAATGACAACAATTTTAGAGAATAAAACAGTGTAACTGATCAATTAGTGAGTAAGAAGAATCAAGAGGCAGAGAATGAGATATAAATTACAAAAAAGAGAAAAAAAAAATCTATCACACTATACTGTAATTTTAAATAGTATGAAACATATGACGTATGATCTAGAAATAGGGATTATGAAGAAAATTAGAGCAGTTTACAAATATATGTCAGTTTTACAACATTTAAAACATGTCATATACAAAAAAAAATCTATATTTTTAATAAGTATATAACAAATTCAAATTATAATTTTTGAAACTTGTAAAGTGAATTAAAAAAGAGAGGTGAAAGTGAGAAAGGTTAATATGGCAAATAATGCATAAATATCATAGCCTAATTGCTCTTATGGTTAAAGACTTGTTTAAATCCTACTATGTATATGCATCCAAATTTCCCATATTTGTATCATCCCACAAGAGTTGCAAAAACATATTCCATGGCACAAAATTTATGTCATTATAAGTTATGTTATGGCGAAAATAAAACGCCATATAAGAAGATAATACAGCAATAAAAAAACGCTATAAAAGTAATTTAACATAGCAATAATAAAACGCTATAATAACGAAACTTTTACTAGCGTTCGAAAATGTGCTACGATAAAGGGGGGTCTATTATAACTGCGGCTGTCATAGCGTTAGTGTTTTCGCTACTAAAACGATACAATAGCGTTTTTTCAGTGTTACTAATGCCGATATTTCTTGTAGTGATTGTTTTGTTTCTTTTTAATAATTTTTTGTGTGTTTATACTTTAATTGCAAGTGTGGGTCTATTTGTCACATTAGTTGATGTTTTGGATTTTAATAATTTTTATGAACAAAAATTTGATCTACAAACCAATTATATATATATGTTCTAACAATAATGTTATAAAACAATTTTGAAATATTGATTTGTAAAAGATGTAAAAAATAATTAACTAAATATTACATAAATCCTTTTTAAAAATTTAAAAAGTATTAATAAATAAAATATATTTAAAATTAGCAAAAAAAAAATCACTTTCGGTTTTAAAATATTAAAATATATTATCGCATGTCAAAAACACAAAATATTATATTATATCAAAATTTGTACCCGCAAATTTGCGGGCAACCACCTATTTTTAAGTAATCTTTTAGATAATTTTTGATCAATTTCATATTTTCATAAAAAATTTATTTTAAAAAATTTGACATTGATTTATTTGTGTCAAATTAAGTAAGAAGCTTCATAATTGTATTGGATAGTTTCTTACCGAATATATGTGTTACTTCGAGAAGATATATTTAGCTATGACCATTATTTTATCCCTAGAAATTGATATAACAAAAAAAAAAGTTTGTGAACAAAAGCTTTGAAAATCTGATATTCAAGTAAATAACAGAATTCGCTTAAGCACCAAAACACAGTCAACGCAGCTGCCTAGCTTCTTATGGCGCACACATTATGGTAACCGAGAGTTTGAATTAGAATTGGAGCAGGAGAAGCCTTAACTGGATACCTGAAAAATAAACAAAAACCAGGATGCCCTTTAGAGAAAAGGATCGGGACACATAAAAAAACGGTTAGTCATATGGAGCCACATGAAGCATAGCAGAAGGACAAATGAATTGTGAGAGCAGAAGGAGAAACGAATTTTGAGATACCATTTCGTTTGATATCTATCAGTTTATCACTCTGGTTTGGTTGGTTTTAACTTTTAAGTTCGATGTGGTTTAGTCTTGAGACATTGCTAAGATACAAGTTTCACTTTAGTTTTGTCCTGATAGCGACTTTACACACATTTGTTTTGCGTTCAAGTTTTTTTTCTCATATGAAATGTGTGTAGTAGACAGGGAATTAATGCAAGGAGGTGGTAGAGACCCTTTCAACTTTGGAGGAAGAGTTCCGTTCGATGACCCTTTCTTTTTCACTCAAGCCTTTTGGTGGAGGCATGTTTTAGTCCGTGGATCCTTTTGAAGCAATGCATCCTCCCTCTGGTTTCATAGAGAATCCATCAATCAACCGAGAAGGTCTCATGGACCGATAATTGAAGAGATGGTATCAGATGATGAGAAAGAAGGAGAGAGAAGAGAGTAAGCCTAGCTAGGGAAACATGGCAGGTCAGGCAGTGAGGTGGATACTGAAGAAGAGGCTAGAGCTCAAGGTGAGTAACACTTTTCTCGTTAATCTTCAGATAGATTCTATGGTGTAACCGTATAACCATTTATCTTGCTTTCAATTGCAACGTTGTGCAGATGAATTGGCTGATTTTGAACAGTCTTGGAGTGGAAAGGCTAGAATGCAACTACCTGGTTACTTTTGCAGTAACTACAGAGAGCAACCAGTGTTGCTTCCTTCGACTGATCCAAGCCCTTCCCGTTCAAGAGCAGAGTCATCCAGAAGAACAAAGGCTGCAAGGAATGTAAGAGGACATGGCAGAAACTAATCTTAGGACACACTACCAAGTCCAGTTTAAAGGCTTTTTAGTGAATGTAACCATTATTCACTTTACATAGATTGCATTTGTCACTGTAACTAGTGTATGATCACAGGATTTGAGGGTTTTATGATAATGGTATATGCTACATTATTGGCCTCTTCTTGGCTAATTGTAACCAGATCAAGAGTTCTCTTCATCATTCTCAAAATTTATAAAAATCAACTAGCAGCAATGTTCTTCCTTCGGCATGAACCTCTACAGTCTTGAACCGGCGTCATCAGTGGAAAACAGCCTACGGTCACGCTCAGAGCACATCGTCCTCATCATGTCCCTGCAAACGCTCGTTACACCACCAACTATCAAAACGTCTTTCTTGTCACAATGCGCCATGGCTCGCTCAGTGATCTCAACCAACATAGCAAACAACGTCTCCTGAAGGGAGTATAGCACAAGTCTGCAGGTGTTCACTCGCTTCTCCTCAGTAGTAGTAGATTCCACTGAATGATACATTCATACCTTTTAACACCATACAGGGGGAGATGGATATAAAGTTCTTTCAAATAACAACAGCAAGTCTCACCAAAGATCCTATACCTACTACCTTCACTATAAGCAATCACCTGAGTGTTGCCACCACTCACATACAGAGAACAACAGGATCATCATCAGCTCCAGTAACCACTCTCCCCATCTCACTATGAGCTGCAGTGGAGATGGCGGCGTGCAGTCTCACGATTCCAGTGCCGATCTTGTTAGCTGAAGCTTTGAAAGCGATGGCTAGGCTTCATCTCTTTTGGTTTCGGAAACCAGAGTCTCTGTTTTTTTTTTCTTTTGTTATAGAAAGAACGAAACAGAGCAGGTGAATATCAAAATGAGGTTTTAAAATGTCTAACTCTTGGGAACAGGGATCTTCAGATGTAAGAAACTATGACATAGGAAGCATACGTGCTAATTGAGATTAAGATAAGAAAAGATTTTAAGTATTCTGTTTCAACTAAGCTTAAACACAAGATTCATTCTTCCATGTTATATCACAGTTTTACCACTCTCTAGAATCCAGTAACGCCTACAAAGTAAAAAAGAAAATCATGCATCATTCTCTGACTTTCAAATTAACTACAATCCGCGAGTTTTATCACACATGCACTCAAACGCAAAATACTAACCTGAAACACAAGAATCATCATTCTTCCATGGATTCTTTAACATCAACAGAGAAGGAGTACTCCTGGTCACAACCCAAGTAGGAGTCGCACATGAAGTAGAGCGTGTATGGCTTCTCCCCTGCTTCACTCGGTACTTGGAAATCCAGCTTCACCTTGGCTTTCTTCTGCAACGAGACTCTCTTGATGGCCACCAACTGGTTAGTCTTTGTGTCCCCAACAACCAGCCACCACCCTTCTTCTTTGGTCTTGGGATACCTGGGTGCTTCCACTGCTCCCACTTCTGTCCTCCCCTCCATGTCTCTCTCAAGCGTCACCTGCAGTGTCACCTCTTTCCCTGGTGTCACATCTTCGCTGCCCACAATCTTGTAAGTCATGTCAATGTTTGGGAAGCGGTTGCAGAATCTGGCAACGTCTAAAAGCTCAGTCTCATTCATCTTGAGAAGCTCTTGGCGTTCTTCATCCTCCATCACCACAAGATCGAATACAGTTTCAATGTTATTCTCCTGGCATCTCTTTGCCAAGTCCTTTGTGAAGTGAGGGAGCTGCAAAAGCATCGAGTCTCGCTCCCACATGCCTTGAGTCACCATCTGGCTTGCTTCCATTGCTAACAGAGCAAGTTTCAGCCAGCCATTGCTGGATATCACATCAACCATTGCTTGAAGAAGTCTGGTTGCTGATACAAGGACCTCACGCTGATCCATTTCCAAGTCCGTGATAATGTCCTGCCTCGACAAATGAGCCTGAAGAAGAACGTTTGCTTTCACGTGAGGATCTGTGCAGTTTGGGTTTTCAAACGAGAACCTCTGATGATTGATGAGCCTCCGAACTCTGTCCTCTTCACCTGGCCGTATAGGGATCATGTCATACTCTGAAGCCGATGATAAGATCTCAAGAAGTCCCTTCCTCTTAGTCTGAGAAGACAAAAGAGAACTGAAAAGCTCGATGCTGGTGTAACTGATGTAATAATAGGATGCAATCATACCAAGGTTGAGAGCAGAGAGGTCCATCTCATCCTCTATCTCAATGCATTTACTGGCTTCAAGATCAGCAAAAGTGTTCTCAACCAGCTCTGATAGGTGATCAGACAAATGCCTGTGGCTAACTCCTTGAAGATTGTAGTAGTTAGGATTCTGGGAAAGCCTCCTGTACATAAAAGTCCATGTAAGATAATCCACAGCATCTTGCTTGTTCTCTATAACCCCAGCAACCACTTCTGCGTTGAAATTATTATGCAGGAAATGCTGGAGATGACTTTCCACAGGAAAGGCTTCATAAAGAAACTTCTTGTAATACTCTTTACGAGGTGCATGACAGTATATCACACACTTACCAGCATTGTCAAGTAAAGGTCGGCTAGCACGCCCCACCATCTGAAGCAAATCAGAGACCACATAATCTGAAGATGAATTTTCCCTTCCATCAAAGTACTGTGTCCCCATTACCACCACCAGATGTGCAGTTAATGGAGTGCCCCAACACAATGAACTGCTCATCACACATACCTGAATCCGTCCAGCTTCAAAGAGCTGTGTCACAATCTCCTTATCCAGACTGCATAAACCCTCGTGCAAGTACCCAACACCATGGCGCAGTGTCTCCTTCAATGTTTCCTCGCTGATTTTATTAACAAAAGACTCAAGTTCTTCTAGCTTACCTAACAGGAAATCAGGGGTCTGTGGGTTGTCCATATGAGAGTAAGCCATCAGATCCACAGCAGTCAAGCAGACATGCTTACGGGTTGAAACAAAAACAATAGCCGGCTTCTTGTTCTTGGCATGCTGGACTATGGCAGCGTAGGTTGGCTTGGTCATTGCCTGCATTCTAGCTTCAAAACTGGATATATCTACTCCTTGAATGTGGATTTCCAGTGGAACAGGACGGACTCCAGGAGGAAAGTTGAAAAGTCCATGGGAACTGGCCCCAATCCACTCCCCAAGATCTTTCGCATTTGCAAGAGAAGTGGAAAGCGCAACAATCCTGATCTTATTATCTCCCTGACTAGAAACATATCTCATTCTAGAGACTATTACCTCCAACACAGTACCACCTTCCAACAAAATGAAGCTCGTCCACAATGAACAGACTAACATGTTGAATGAACTTTCTCTGTTTCCACCTGCGGGAAAGAGCATCCCATTTCTCAGGAGTACTTATAATTATCTGACTTTTCTCAAGCAGCTTAAGATCAAACGCTGTCTCCCCAGTCAGCTCAACAACCCTTAAACCAAGACCCTTCCCAAACTTCCTCTCCCAGATGCAAAACTGCTCCTTAGCAACAGCCTCCGACGGTGCAATATAGACAACGCGCATTATAGCATCAGAACTTTGCCTTTTAGTATCATCTTCCTGCCTTAGGAGTACTTCTTGATGATTCTTCAGTATAGCAAACTCTGCACATACAGTCTTCCCACTTCCTGTTGGAGCAGCAACCAACACATTGTCATTAGTGTTATACAAAACCTTAAAGACCTGAGTCTGCACCGGATTGAAGTGCTTGAAATCTTGGTAGAGTCTCTCATAATTTGGATTCCTAAGGGCCGTGACTGGGAGGGGCTGCAAGTCCAGTAGCTCAGTAGGTGGTGGGTACTTTTCTGGAAGTATAAGATGTCTAAAAGATACAGGCAACAGAGTCTGAGAGCCAAGCCACTTGTCTGAAACCACTCGGACAAAATACTGAGGTGGAAGCGGTTCAAAGATTGGGACAGTGAAGTTTAAAGTGTGATCCTCACTGATATACTGCTTTTTCAATAGAAAATACTCCTGATGAAGGATCTTCTCACAGTCATTGTCTTCAACAATGACCCAAAACGGCTCAACATACTTATGAACTTTTTCGTCCCACTGGAAGTCTGGTGTAATTGTGAGCTCCACCCGCAGAACAGTTCGAGTAATAGGCTGAACTTGTGCCGCAAGAACCAATTTTGGGAACTGGTGGATGAACTTGTGGAGCGGTCTGCCCATCTTAGGACTACGGATAAGCTCTCCTAGTTCCTGTGATGACAGATCATAGTAACTCTCCCACACCAAATCCTTCTTCTCCAACTTCATCAAAATCTCATTGGGAATTCCATGAAACTGACGAAGAGGTGTCTGGACACTCCACATCCTCTTCCCAACCATTTTAGACAAGTTCAGAGCTTTCTTCGCCAGTTGAGCCCATCCCCGCTTCACTACAATTTCATAGAGAGCTCGTGCAAGACGTCCAGCGCTCTGAAAATGATAGAAGAAAAAAGAGACGTAAGCATCATATAACAGATAAAGCAATTCAATTATGTAACTAGGAGAGATGAGAAGAAAACAGAGTGAGAACAAGGAACAAACCTGAGTTATATAAACCATGTCCGATGTCAAAGAAAAGCCCTCGAGCTTTAGCTGTGAAATGTATGCCTGTAGTAGAACATTAATCTTTGCACTGGGCTCCTCCAGAGTTTCCTTGATTGGTATTGGGACACGATCCAAAAGTTTGGCCAGTTCCATCTTCTCATCTTGTCGAACAGACACATACTTGAACTCCTCACTCAGAGAGAACAGACGATAAAGATCTATATCACCCATCGTTGGCTTCAGATGCTCATTGTATGTAGCTATGGTCCCATGACTTATATAGTAGTAGCTAGCAATCCGTCCCAAATCAGTAACTTGGAAATACCCACTTTTCCTGTCGTACTTAACCAAGTTATTTTTGTCCAAAATAGTAGCAGCTGTATGTATCTGCAACAAAAACAATTCAACGTATTAGACAGATGGAAGTTTTAAAATTAATTTTGGAGTAATGATATAGTAAATGTTAAATCTGTGATCAACTTGAAAGAAACAAGACATCCAGAAGTTCATCATCAATTGCTTGTAAGTTGAAACATACAATGAGAAAGCTACTGATACTAGGACCAGCATTTACTGGAAAAGAGAGTAAACAAATGGCAATGGCATTCACAATCAATGTGATAAGCATATGAGATCAAACCAGTTCACCAAGGCATAGAGTTACTGGACAGAGGTAAAGCTATGCATGTTAGGCCCGGGAGTTATGGGCAATGATACTAAATAAAAAAACTAGGACTTGGAGAAAAGAGAGCTCATTAAGAATATTAAACATATGTAAAGCAATTTCAGGGAACTGACATCAAATCATCAGATGCAAACTTCTTATTCAGATTTTCAAAGAGTACGAATACTAAATTTGTAATCAACTTGAAAGATAAAAAGTATGCTAAGTTTTACAGACACAAGGAATACAAATCAAATATGTTTTACAGTAGCTAGCACGAATGCAGGCTTAAAAGCAGATGAAAGTACAGTGGGAAAGCAAGCGTCAGATACAAGACATACATAGCAGATAAATTAAGCAGTAGATAGCATGAATGCATTTTAAAGCAGATGAAAGTGCAGCGGGAAAGTAAGAGTCAGATACAAGGCATACATAGCAAATAAATTAAACAGTAGATAACAAGAATGAAGGTTTAAAGCAGATGAAAGCTCATCATGAGCGCACATCAGTGGGAAAGTTTCAGATACAGGGCATATTTAGCAAATTAATTTAACAGTACATAGCAAGAATGCAGATGAAAGTACAGTTGAAAAGTTTCAGATACGAGGCATATATAGCAAATAAATTTAACAGTAGATAGCAAGAATGCAGGTTAAAGCAGAAAGTACGTACCAGGTCAGCTCTTCTTTCCTCCAAGATTACGTCTTTTACAAGAGCATCAGGCGCTAAACCATACAGTGTTGGATTACGAACCATACGGATATAGAGATACGTATAGCCAAGCCAGTGGCAAGCCTCTTTAGCATTCTGGACAGTTCCAAGAACAATTTCAGCGTTAAGCTGATCAGCAAGTTTGGAGATAAACTGGCTTTCAATAGGCAACTGCTCATTCATCAAAGACAGATAATACTGCAGCTCGCTGTGGCCAGTGATAATTATACCCTCCCCATACTCATCATACTGAGGTCTTCCAGCACGACCAAGCATCTGCATCACATCCAGGGGACTGAGTTCCATCCACGCCCCTTTCTCAGGATTATAGACCTGTGTTCCTTTGATTATAACAGTATGAGCAGGTAAATTCACACCCCATGCAAGAGTTGCTGTGGAAACCAAGACTTGCACATGCCCTTCACCAAAAAGCGCCTCAACTATCTCACGATCGCCCCTTGTTAGCCCAGCATGATGAATAGCAAATCCGTAAGGCAGAAGTCTTTTCAGATCACCATTCTTAATAAGTCCAATCTGACTCCGAAGAACTTCACGACTTGCACTGTCTTCTTTCAAGAAATTACTGAGGGTATTGTTCGCCATTGCGGTGTCCACTATTGCATGAGCAGTTTTTGCTGTTTCCTTCCTCGAATGAACAAAAATAAGAACCTGCTGCATTCCAGCACGAGCCACTACTTTCTGATAACAGAGTTCATTCATCAGATGGAACCTCTGCAAAGGTTTTCTCACACTGATCCCTATATACTGCTGACCAAGAGGCACCGGTCTGTAGCTGCTGTCGAATTTAAACAAACCTTTCTTCAGATCAACCCTCAAAAATAACGCAACATCTTCGTAATTTGGCAGTGTAGCTGACAAACCCACCAAGCGAATATTCTCCTTCGTGGTTTCAATCTGCCTAAGAGTCCTAGCGACAATGCTTTCAAGCACAGGCCCTCGATTATCATGAAGAAGATGGATTTCATCGATTATAAGAAGTCTCACAAGCTGGGTATAAGTACGATCACCAGACTTCCTCGTGATGATATCCCACTTCTCTGGTGTGGTGACAATTATCTGGGTCTCCTCAATTTCTTTCCCACTAAGGGACTGATCCCCACTGAGTTCCCTTACAGTGACTCCATAATCCCTCAGCCGATTAGAAAGGTTACTGACTACCTCAGCCACAAGCGCTTTCATGGGTGCAACATATACAACTTTGTAATTTCCATGGTTAAATGTTCCATCACCGTTCTTACTGACCTCAATTTGGCGCAGTATGGTGAGCATGGCGACATTGGTTTTCCCAGCACCAGTTGGAGCACAAATAAGCATGTTATCTGCCTCAAATAGCGCTGTCTCATACACTTTGCTCTGAACCCTGTTCAACTGATGCATTCCCATAAAAGCCCGTTGAGCCCAATCTGGCATATCAGCGATCTTCACAAGCTTCTCACTGATATCCACCTCTTTAGCAACCCATGGCACATGAACTTCTTCATATCCCTTGCCATGAACTCTGTGGGAGCGAGCTGGAAGGTCACACTTCTTATTCGCCATCAGGAGACCACCTTGGTCAAAAGCCAAGCTCTCCAGATCCAGCATCTGACGATGGCCCTTTAACCAACCACTCTCTAAATCTCTATCAGAAACATCTCTCCTGCCTCGACCTCCATCTCCAACAGTACCGTCCTTCAAACGTCCGGCTTCTTCATTAATAATTTTCTGCACGTTCTCCTCCCTCTCTCTCGCTGTTGCTCTTGTTGCATGTAACTGCTCCACAATTGCTGCCAACTCCAATCCCAAACCTCTCATCTCCTCTTCAATTCTATTCCTCTCTTCCTTGTCTTTTGCCCTAGCCAAACGGGTGCACCACACAATCTTAAAGCGGTTCCGCAACAGAAGCTTAACAAAACTGAACTTTTCATACTGAAGATGCCTAACCAGCTTGTTCTCAACATCCATATTATCCCCTTCTGCTAGTATCCTAAGCAGGTCTTCAGCGAGTACTTGGCACTGTTGTGGATCCATCTGCTGTTCATAGGCTTGAGATATCTTTCCCTGGAGCCAGTATGCACCAATATCCTGAACGTTCAGACTCGTGCCCTCACTAGCATCTCCTGCATCCTCTTTATTTATCCCTGCATCCACCTGCATACCTCCAGTTTTCTGAGGTTCTTCATCCTCTTCGTCTTCTTCCTCTGGTACCACATCAGCATCACTCTCCTCGTCATCTTCTTCACTATCCCCAATCGCAACAGTCACATCATCAGGTCCATCATCCTCATTTGCATCACCGCCCTCTTGAAAGTCAGTGATAAATTTCCCAATGGAAACAAGCTGATCAAAAACCTGATTAATTTGATCATGTTCAGTTCTCAGCATCTTCTTAATCTCAACCTTCTTTTCAGGGTTCCTCACTGCATCGTTCTTGAGAACCGCCAATATCTCATCTGCGAAACCACCAGCAATACTCAGAGGTAACCCACCCAGCTGCTTCTGAATAACACCAAGAAAAGCCTCATAAGCAGCCCTTGTCTCCTTAGTCTTGGGCTGATAAATCGCATCATCCGTATCCGTGAGCACACTCTCCTCCCTCCTGAGCCGACGCCTCTTGCTCCGACGAGAAGAAGCAGTATCATCCCCAACATCACGCTCCTTCTTCTTAGACTTCTTAAGCCTATCCTACAGCTCCTGAGGCCTCCTTCCCTTTGCAACTCGATCTCCAAAAGACTTGGGATCCATCTTTCCCCACAGAGTCTCAGGCTCTCCCGTAGGCGTAGGCTCGTGTGTGTCTCGAGGAGGACGATTCTCACTGGTTAGAACCAAGCTGGAGTTGGCTCTGTACTCATACTGCTTGGACCTAGCATGCCCTTCCGCACCGCCTCCCAAGTTCTCCATCACCAAATCCCTAATATTCAAAATCAATCAGATGAAACAATGTTAGCCGCAAAATTTGATCTAATCCAAGATTTTCAAAAAGCAGAGAGAAGGAAACTCACGGAATCTGTTGTCGAGCTTGAATCGCGGAGAGTGAATCTTGTACAAGGAAGGAAGGAACCTTCGTGCAGATTTAGGTCTCTCTGTTCACGCGTCGTCCTCTATCTCCTACGGCTACGGATCGATCGTAATTGAGAGACACTGGAGACCGCGAAACCTTGAAGCTAGAAAAGAAAAAAGGTTATATTATACAGAATAACGACGTCGGTTCACTGAATGACGGTTTGCTTTACAGAGTAACGACGTCGGTTCACTGAATGACGGTTTTGATATGGGCTTTATTTATAACTTGGGCTTACAGCATGTTTCATATGCTAAATGCAATGTATACGGGCCTGTATGTTCCATGTTCAATGTTCTATAAGCTATAATGTGTGTAGTAGTAATAGTGGAAAATAAATTTAAAGGAATAGATCATACAATCTGCTTGTTCTTGAGCAAAAGAAAATCTTTCTTTGAATAGTGATGTACCAATATTGTTTTCTTGTATAAGAATATAGTATGATCTTATAAAACAACACATAACTGATCAAATAAAAAACAACTTTTAACATAAAAAATAACACAAATTTTGGTTTATCCGATAGAACCTAAAACATTCAAAATCCAAAAAAAGATTTTGTACCAAACATGTTCTCAATTCCCAATATGTATCCAAAATACACTAAGATATATGAACATCTAAAATAATTATCTATTATATGAAGGTTGGTGGTTCTATTACATGAAAGTTGATGGTTGAAGTTTGAAGTTTTAAATTATAGTTTTTTCATTAAAATTTAGTAGAATTTAATAAAAATAAATAAATAACAAAAATAAATATCAAAATTTTTTAAATAAAATCTCTTATACATTATTTGTGAAGTGATTTGACACATGTTATCATCTCATCCAATTTCAACAATAAAAGATGACATGGCTTACAAAAAAATATGACATGTTATTAACTTAATTGTGACATGTGTAATTTTACTTATAAAAGTTTATAGTATTGGTAAGATTTTTTAAATATGGAAATATCTATTAATCCATATATCTATCATTAATGTTAACTTTCTATATAAATATTTAGTTTTCGTAAAATCATGAAAATATATTAATAACTCATATTTCTTTTTAATATTACAAAATTATAAATATATTTACTTTTAGTAGTAAAAATTTTAGAAATATTATTTAATTTTATGTATTGAAAATTATATATCTAACAAAATATTCTCTTAGTTTTATAGAATTTGATTTAATATATACTAACAAAAACAAAAAATAATTCCAAGATTATAATTTTAAATATATACACATAAATATTATTAAATAAAAATTTCTTTGTTGACAAAAAAAATAAAATTTAATTTTAATAATTTAAATTTTAAAACTTTATTTTTGCACATGGTGCAGGTAAACACCTAGTGAAATAATATCTATAAATTCTTTAAATATATGAGTTTATATATTTAACATAAATTAACAGAAATTTGAGAAAACAAAATAAGATATATATATATATATAAGTTTTATAAAAAAGATGATAATATTTGACATTGTGAATATAATGTTATCAAATAATTAAAAGTAAAAGGTTATTTTTATAATTTTATTAGTTAGGTTTTAATTTAGTTTCCTATTTTAGAAAACCAAATATTATTTAAAATATTAGGACGAACTAAAAATAATATTTTTGTTGAATATATTTTCATTAATGTTTACTTTATACATCATTTAAGTTATTAAATTAGATGCAATTTTTAATTAATATTATAAATTATAAAAACAAAATATTCATATTGGTACATTGTATTTAATTATGTTATTTTGTTTCATTTTTTTATTTATAGAATTTAGATTTTGGATCAAAATCTTTTCTCTAGTAATAATAAAATTAGGAAACTTAGATTTGAAATTATATAGTTATTGTATTTGTGGATTGCAGGGGCATTGAAAAGATTATAAACAATCACAACTCATAAAACATCGACAAATAAAAATACACAATAAACATTATATATTCATTATAATTTAGATTTTAAAAAAACAGTGAGGAAAAATCACAAAAAATAATTAATTACAAAACATTATATTTTTATTCTCTTCGACTATGTCTATTGTTTGTCAAAATTTTAATGTCTAAAATTTTATCCTAGTTTTTCATGTTTCCATATTTTTTTGATAATCTTTATTTTGTCGTTTATATGATATTTACAATTTTAGTTTCAAATATATTATTTTGATAACATTTGTGATCTTACAGATAAAAAAGTAATAATTTTAAGTTCATCATGTAAAAATACATATTAATTTATTTTAGGTTAGGAATATGATTGTTTAATTTTCTAAATATGTAAAATATTTAACATAAGTATATAATTTATATTTTATGACATTTATTTTCAATAATGATTTACTTTTAGTCTTAACTTTAATATTATAATAATATGTATTTGGATCAATTTATCCAATAAGAATCAGAGAAATTAGCTATAATATCAGTCATTAAAGTTATAAACTACATATAAGATATACGTAATTATGATATTATCGGTATAATTTTTTAATATATATTGTTGATATTTACTAATTAATTTAATATTTTAAATATTATGATCAGTATATATATATTGGTAGAGTAGGTTAATATTTTTAAGTAATTATCTTAAATATCATGATAAATATAAATATAAAATAAAATTTCAAATAATTATATTATTTAAACTCATAAATTATACTAAAATCATGGAGAATATGAAAAAATCATCAAAATCACTTCTCAAATAATACCATAGATAGATAGATGAAATATATCTCATTATGAAGTTTTTTTTTTTTGTTGAAAAAAACGCTTTCTACATATGAAGTTATTCTATGTTTTTGACGTTACCACGCATGTAAATTTTATTTTATAATTACATATAATAATCGAAGATACCATGACCTTTGAATGTTGTTATTTATAAAAAGAAGATATGAGTATATTTATATATCTTAGGTGAATATTAATGAATATCATAATATAGTTATACAGTAGTATACTAATATTGATTCTTAAAATACTCATTCCGTTTCATTTTACTTGTCATTTTAGGTTTGTGCACACAGATTAAGAAAACAATTAATTTTATACATTTTCAAAATAAAAACATCATAACCCATACACATAACCATATTTCAACAAATAGAAAAATAAATAGAAAAATCTTATTAATAAACTTTTCATTGAAATAATAAAATGATACTTATTTTGAAACAAATTTGTTTCCCTACAACGACAACTAATCTGAAACGGAAGGAGTATTATTTATTATTTTCATTTTTGTGTTATTAAGACAACTTCACACATCTATTGAGACCATAACTCTTTAATCAAAGATGATCATCAGTCTCTCACCGAAAAGGTTCATTCTTTCTCTCTTTCTATCTTTTTGTCTTGATACATTTAGTAAGTTCTCCCAATTTGGTCCTTTCGAATCTTCTTGTTGAGCTGTTTAGGGATCAAAAGACACGAGAAAGTATTAACCTAAGAGTAAGATTGCTCCATGATTATTTCTTCTGTTGGTTGATTTGGTAATGTTGGACAATGCAAGGAATTAGAAAGATGTGCTGTGAGATTTTGGATTTAAAGTACCTCACTTTGTTGAGGTAATAAGCTACTAATTTTAGTTTGACTACCAAGGTTTAGTATGTTCAGTATATAAGGTGGAAGGTTATTGTTTTGGTAGTGTAACGTTCTGTTTTGCTACTTTACGAGATTCATGTATTTTATGTCTTGTTTTGTGTAAAATATCTGAAGAAGTAGTGGAAATGGAGCATGAGTTTTTGAGCTACAAAAGCATATTCTTGTCTTGCACGTGTTCATAAATGGCTTTTAATGTCAAATGTGTTATAAGAGTTTATATTTTGCTCTGCTCCAAAACATTTCACTAAATTCTTCAAGCACGGACTCTAGCAACTCTAAATTACATGTTGATGTATCTCATATATTTGAAGAAAACCAGGAAATCGAAGGGGCCAAAGATAAATGGTTTATAAATCATTAGAAATGTTAACTATTCTTCTAAATAATTTGATAAACCGTTATAAATAATTTTATAAATGTTAACTATTTTTTTTTAATTCTTGTAAGCCTTGTAAATGATTTATGAACTTATTTTAAATTATCTATAAACTTTTGTAACTGATAATAAATTATTTATAAACCCTTACAAAATTATATTATTTATAAACCGTTACAAAACAAATTATATGCTCTTATAAAATTATTTATAAGCACTTATACAGTTTATAAACACTTATAAATACATTCTCAAGCCCTAATAAAATTATGATTTATGAACTCTTGTAACTGATTTATGAAGTTTTATAAAACCTTATAAAATGATTTACAGACTCTTGTAATTGATTTATATTTTTTTATAAACCCTTATCAATGACTTATAAACCTTATAAATAGTTTATATAATTTTATAAACGATATACAGACTCTTATAAATGATATATAAATCTCTTATAATGATTATTTATAAACTCTTATAAATGATATTTTTGTTATACCAATTATGAACTTTTATAAACAAAATTTATAAAACAATTTGTAAAATCTATTTGTTATAGTTTATATAAAATATTATTTTTAACCAATTTATAAACTCTTATTAGTGGGTACATTTTTATAAGAGTTTATAAATGATACACAAGACCTTTTAAATTTTTACAAAGGAAATACCAGTTTATATACACTCGTGAAATTTTATAAATTGATTTTTAGAGGATTTGTAAACTGATTTATTATTGGGGAATTTGTCAAATATGACACAAAACTTGATTTTAAGTGCAAAAATATACTCAAACTTCAATCAAATGTAAAACTAACATAAAAGTCTTGTGAAATTACGATCAGTCATTTATGAACAAACAAAAAAACCAGAATTTATTTTTACGAATATAACCCCGAAAATTTTTCTGAGTTAGTAAAATTGAATTGCAATATAGATGAGTGAATGTAGTGAGTCATGATATTTTGAGAATTTAACTTTTTTTTTTGAATTTTGTTTTGACTTATATGCATTTAGTTTTGTGTATATTAAACACTTTTTGAGTTGAATTTAAGTTTAATGATTGTTTGTTTCTATTTAGTTAGTTATTTGAGTTTATAGTTTATATAGGGTCTAGAAGACTTTGAGAAAGACCTCCAAATCGAAAAAAAATTAACATAATTAGAAATTTTTGTCTTACTACATAAATAAAATTTAAACATTTTCCATTTCCCTCTCAAATGGCTTCAACAAAAATTCTCACTCTAAAACCATCGATACAAAAATTGTCATTCAACATAATTTATTATTATTCCCTTTGTTTTGTCTTTTTGGGGAAACGTATTAACTACATTCACTCGAAGAGTAAAAGAATCAATGATATATATATCAGTTATACACTCTTTTTGCCTCTGGGATTCACTGCTCCAATTTGATAGCCGCGTCAATCATATCCACAGTTGCTGTTCTGTTGTGTCCATAGCTGCGCGTATCTTCCTGCCTTCCCCGACAGCACCTCGTGTGGGCCCTGTTCAACCATCTTCCCGTTTTCCAGTACTACTATCTCATCACACTGCATCGCTGTGGTCAGCCTGTGGGCAATGAAAATGGATGTCCTGTTACTCGCCAGTGCCTTCAGTGCGTTAAATATCTGTGCCTCTGGTGTGGTGTCCAGTGCACTTGTTGCCTCGTCACACAACCTGTCCCAAATTTACACCGTCTCACAATCTCATCTCAAATGTTCTCATGTATGTGATTTCAATGTTTGTTTCTCTGCAAAACTACTTACAGAATCGCAGGAGATTTCAGGAATGCCCGAGCAAGTGCCACTCTTTGTTTCTCTCCACCACTCAACTGCGCACAACATCACAATACTATCATCATTAAACTGCAACTTTTCATGTATTAGGATCCGATCTTACAACCTCTAATAAAGTTTACCAATCCTATTTAAGATATTTGTCTATCTTTTTAAAAGTTGAGTTCGATAAAATTAATATTATTTCTAAAAGAATGTGTAGTTTGATGTACCAGTATTCAGAAAATATATGAAATTGTTGAGAACAGTGACAAATTAAAATTAACTTTATACTATCAAATTTAAATTTTAAGAAACCCATGGCAATTAGACGACTCAGGAAACTCAAAAATGCTTTTTTTGTTTATTCCATTTGTTTCTTATCAACCAGTTCTTAAACCCTAAAACTTAATATTAAAGAATGTTTTGTGTTAATGCTGGTGTTGCATTATTACTCTCGATGCAAATTACTAATATACTATTGACAACAACATACATAACTAATATAATTAGTCCATCAGTACGGCACTAATATTTTAGTTACAAAAATGCGGCATGAATACATGCCAAATGAAGCAATTACCTTGTTGTCATGGGAGATTATGTAGACTTTTATCTTTATTATTAAAAGAGGAGTATCAATAAAAGATTCCCCTTGATAATTAATGATCTTTGATCTGATAACCTCTAATAAACTATATCAATCATCATGAACAACTTCTTATAAACTATATCAATCATCATGAACATGCATATCTGACTTTTTACAACTTGCCATTTTTAAATTAATAATATTTCAGAAAGACCGTACCAATATTCAGAAAATTGAAATCATTGAAAACAGACATTAAAACTAATTTCTTACTATCAAATTTAAATTTTATTTCAAATGTATAAAGATAAAATAATAATATAAGAAAATCCTAGCATTTAGACCAGTCAGGAAACTCAAAGGTATTTTTTGTTCCAATTTTTTTCAGTCTACAAGTTCTTAAACCCTGAAACTTATTATTAAAGAATGTTTTGTGTTAGAACTGTCGTTGCACTATTACTCTCGATGAAATATACAATATATTATTGACAAGTACATGCAGAACTAGTATAATTAGTCCATCAATACGCCATGAACATCTAAACTATTAAGGCTGAATTACAAAAAAGAATTAGCCCTAAGAGTTGTACAAAAATTACATATCTATCCCACTGCCATCATAACAAATCAAATATTTTTTTTCCTTAAATTTTGTTGCCATATAATTAAATTTGGGTTTGCAAATTTTTTATGGCCCAAATCACTCCTACATTTCAAAATTTCCATATAAAATAATTGCAAATTAAAAACAAATCAACTAAGGATATTTTTTCCTAATTCTAGGGTTTGGGTTTAGAATATAGGGTTTTGGGTTTAAGATTTACGGTTTAGGTTTAGAGTTTAGGATTTAGGGTTTAGAATTTGAGTTTAGGGTTTAGATTTATAATTTATGGTTTAAAATTTAAGTTTAGAGTTTAGAATTTAGAATTTAGGGTTTAGGGTTTAGGGTTTAGGGCTAATTCTTTTAATATTGTAGATTTTTAATTTGAAATTCAATACTTTTCATTAATTATCTAAAGGTGGCATTTTGATTGTTAATAAAAGGTGTAGTGAATTTAAAGGTTCATCCTATTGAGAGTGATTTCTTAACATACAGAGAAATTTAATGACTGCTGTTTTTAACAAGCTGGCGGTTGTGCTCTTTCCTTCTGAGCAGTGCCGGCTAAGTAGGAGAGACAAACGGTGCGACCGCTCTGGGTCCAAGGCCGAGTCCTCCCATATATTAACAATTAAGGGATCTAATTTTTTTTGTAAATACATGTTTTTACATAGATCTTTTTTTATAAGTTTATAAATAAAATTAAAAAGGACCCAAAATATTTTTATATGTATATATTATTTGTTTTTATCACAAATTAAACAAAATTACACCCTAAATTTTAAAAAACAAAAAAAATATTTAAACATTAAATAAACACAAAATTTAAAGGGTAAATTTTTTTTTTGCCCTAGCGCCCCTTATAACCATGTTAAGCCGTCCTTCTGAGCCGCGATTGGTGCATTTTACTTCACAACTCCCTTGCTCGACTTTTAACACCTTTTGCCTTCTAGTCCATCGGGCTTGAACGAGTTGTAGATCAATTTTATCCAAGGATGACATGGTGGATGAAGAGAACTGTGATATACACCCTAACCTGATAAACGATCTTTTTCCAAAATCGTTTGAAGAAAAAGGATAATAAATTGAAATTACTATAATAATGAAAGTGAATTTAATATTTTAATGCAAACTCTATAACCAGTTTATTGATATTTTCCCGCATCAACGTGTTTGAATCAGAAGATCCATCTTCATATTTCGAAACCTGAGCAAATAAGATCTCAGCTTGTGACTGGACCATCTGAACGATTTCGGTGATGATCGTTTCCTGAACCAGATCCGTTTTTTGTTGGTGTAAGCATTCACCATAAAAGCTAAATAATTTGATAGAATACCACCGTTTTGTTGCATATATAAAACAGTATATTAAATATAAAAAATCAGTATATATTAATATATACAAAAAAAATTAGTACTAGTTCATTATCTCGAAAAAGAAAACTGACGGACCACAAGTTGGTTGCTATGACGGTTACCCAAATTGGTGTGGAAGTACGTAGCTTGACTTTATATTTTGTTTAAACGTAGAAATTGGGAATTGTGACTAACAATTTGGGTAAACAAATTCCTAGGGTAGGGATGAGTATTTTATTCTTTAAATTTGATTTGATTCATTATTCGTTGCTATTTGATCCAAAAATTCAGGATATCCGTAAGCTTTCGAAGCAAAATAAATAATAAAATTCAATATCCGTTAAAATCAAAGCAAATCACAAATATTAAAATTTTGAGAAGAAAATATCCGATCCAATCCATCAATATATAAATACATGTATTTTTTTATTATATTTAAAGTCTTAAATATATAAAACTATATACTTATTACTCTAACATATGATTTGACCGTTTATATTCACATTATTACTTATATAAAAGTATTATATAAAAGGAAGAAAAAACATTTATGAAAATTATTGATTTTTTCTTAAATTTTGTATTATAATAATTTTTAACTAAGTTTAAAAATTAACAAAATATTTAGATTCACTATTTCTTTTCATGTTTATCTTTTATATCATGCAAAAACATATTTTACAAAAAAAAACTGTACCGAATTTTTAAAATTATTTATATAAATCAAAACAAATGAGATATCCGTAAGTGGTCAAAAATATCCGCAAATATCTATTTATTTTCGAATATCAATTTTTTCAAATATCCGTATTTTCCAAAGCAAAGAAAATCAGAAAATTAGATATCAGTAACATTTGAATCAAATCACAAATACCAAAAACCCGGATATCCAATTCGTACCCAGACCTAGTCTAGGGTATCAATATCTACCGCCAAATGGTGTAGGGGTGTCCAATGTCTTGCTAACTAAATAATTATTATTTTTTCTTTTATTGCCAAACTAATAGTCGACTCATAGTTAATAAATATGAAAAACTAGTATAATAATTTCTCACCTAAAGAAAATTCTATAAATACCCACTAAACCCTCATAACATATCTTCACCCTTCTCAACAAATATAAACACACTACTACTTCCTGAGCTTTTGTTTTAAAGATTTCCCGGTACACAAACAAATGGCTCCAAGAATCGCTCTTGCACTCTTCCTTTCTCTGAACTTCCTCTTCTTCACTCACACTTCTGCTCTGGGCACTTGTCCAAGAGATACCCTGAAGATTGGTCTTTGCGCTAATGCTCTCAATGTAGTTAACATAATATTGGGATACTCACCTGTAAAGCCATGCTGCTCATTAATTGATGGCTTGGTTGACCTTGAGGCTGCAGCCTGTCTCTGTGCCGCACTCAAGGTTAACATTCTTGGCATCAAACTTAACCTTCCCATCTATGTCAATGCACTCCTCAATAATTGTGGCCATTTAACTCCGACATTATACCCATGCGTCTAAGTTGTATACTTATGACATATATATTAAGAGATGCCTAAACCACAAACAGATCGTATGGTTTCAAATGCTTGAACTTATTGTCTTGTTTTCTTGTTTCTTTTAATGTTTGTAATTTTCTTGGATTTAAAATAAATGATGAACGTCACGTTCTCATGCAACAAGGGATTATGGGTTTGTGTGTGTAATCGGCAAGTTCGTCCCCTTTTGCTCCATTGTTCCTTCTTATCTTCGTTGTAACGTTTCTTTTGAATTTGATTAATAAAACTATCAATCGGTGTTGTCTATATCAGGCTTTTTTGTGTGTATAAAAGACAAGGTAAAATGATCATTGAAAACCTCATATTTTAGTTATTTCGTAGTAATCATTAATTAATGACATGTTGTTAAGATTGAATCCTCTTAAATTGTGAAATCAACCCTAAATTTGAATCTCTCCAAAAATATTTTATTATTTAAATGAAGAAACGTTTACAGCTATTACCTGTCACTAGAAGATATCGGAAACACTTTCTGGTGAATTTTCCGATCTAACTTCTCGAATCGATCCCCTCACCAGAACCGCCACAAGAGTCAACATCTCAATACAAGTTTCAAGTTGTAGCTTAAGCGATAACAGAGAACAATAGAAACTACATAAACCTCCAATCATAAACCTCCAATCGTCTCTCTAACCGAAAACCCATCAATTGATTCAGAGACTTTTTCTCCTTCTCCACATACGCATTCTAATTTCTTCCTTTGACCCAAGCTTGACCAAGCGTATCACATGTTCTTAACTGAGATGAGAATAGTTCAGCTCTAATCCGATCGAACATTCTCAAAACCAAAACTGTTGTTAAAAAGTGCATCAAGAATGTGCATAAACTGTTTCATTATAGACTCTAATTTTCGTTATAGATGTAATAGAATATATTTCTATAAGAAAAAATGAGCATATTAACGCTATTTTCTGAAAAATATATTTTTTTGGAAAAAAAATCGATGTTGCGTGATGTAGTTAGAATATCATATAAGTAAAATACTATATAAATCAATTTGAAAAAAAAACTTATTTATAATATTTAAAAATAAAATAACTGTATATTACTTAGATAAAAATTATATATATATATATATATATATATATATATATATGTTAGGTGAATATTTATGAATATGATAATATACTTTTGAAGGTTGTTTACTAATATTTATTCTTAAAATATTATTTGTTGTTTTCCTTTTATTTAGTGTAATTAAAATTTATTTCATGTAAACTACAGTATTTGAATTTTAATAATCTATAATGCAATATACTGTATATGGATACAATTTATGTATTTTATATGAAAGATGGCTGTCCTTCGGAAATCGTGCGAGTTCTTCAGAGTAAACTTCCCAGATATGGAGTAACCATACTTTTGTCATGTTACTACTGATTATATTGGAATGCTTCTTTTCTCTTTCTGCTTATATGATCCAGAAATCCTAAAAATCTACCAAAATGTCATATATTAGTTATGCCAAATTACTTAGAAATGACAGAAATGTTATCTTGAATGCGAGGAGTACTTTTTCCCAAATGAAATTGCTGACTTTGTATAGTTTATTTCTTCTCTCCATAAACTCTTTCGTAGATGTTGAGCAGGTGAGAAAGGTTATGCCCTTATTTTTATGTTGTCTAACTAAATACTGAGGAATCATCTATCTTATTAAAACAGAAACATTACAACTTTTTCTATGTAGATTTTTAAGTTGGACATCACATTATTATTTATACTTTAACCTTTCATTTAAATATTTCCTTAAATAACTAAATATCAACCAACTATATGGCATCTTACACTCGATGTATAATAATTTAACTCTATTGACACTATACGTTATATTATACATCTATTCGTAAACAAAAAAAAAAACCATTCTCTCTATTATTATACATCGAGTGTGAATATAACTTTAAAATCTATTCGTACACAACTATTATTTTTATACATTATATTATACTTTTAGACATTATGTTATACATCTGTTCATAAACAACTATAATTTTTTTGCATACATTATACATTATATTATAATTCTGGACATTATATTATACATTTGTTCGTAAACAATTATGATTTTTTCTATATTATATTATAGTTCTGTATATTATATTATACATCTATTCATAAACAATTATAATTTTTTGCATTATATTATACATCTTCTTTAGTCGACTGCGAGTCATTAACAAGTCTTTAACCAGTTATTGATTAATCTTTAAATTTTAAATTGCTGGATACAGATATCAGAATATATATTTCTTGATACTCAAATAATATAAGTATAACATAGAACATTCCATAAGGGATGGATTTACGTTAGATATGCAATAACTAGAATATATTTCCTTATATATATAGCAAAGAAATGGAAAATAAAATATAACATCTTTAATATTTTCTTGGACAATTGCTGTTTTGGCTTATTAATTACATATCAAAACATAGATAGTTACAATAAAAAATTATTTTATGGGCCATAATATTTATATTGTGAATAAGGATAAAACAGAAACATTGTAAGCATTTACCTTTATAAAAAAAAAACACATTAGTCATTTTCGTATTAAATTTTTTGCATATACATTCAAAATACTATTTTATTAATAAAAAAATTGAAACTATTTTTTTATGGATTAGTACAATTTCATTTAAATTATTTAACCAAATATAAAACATTTATATATCAGCACGGTTAATCTTTGTTAGTTTTTTCTCATAAATATTTTTGTTTGTCTATTGTATAAATTATAACTATTTTATTAATATCATAATGAAGACTTCAGTTATGTTAATCTAAATTGTATTGGTTAATATTAGATTATTGTTTTCACCCTACATCTATACTACGAAACTGAGAAACTCACAATTATATTAAAATACACAATATAGAATTGGATAAACTCAAAACTATTTAAAACTACACAATATAGAATTAGACAACCCCAAATTATACTAAATACTATAGAATATATTTTATATGTTAAGACAAAAATGAAATCCGCGCGGTCGCGCGGGTGATGATCTAGTAATGATTAGAAATGAAGCATAGCATAACACTAATACATGATGTCTAATCATGAAATTTTTTTTAAAAAAATACTAAAATAGAATGGTTTTATAGATCCCATGCCTATTCAAATTAATTACAGAAATTATAATTTTGAAAGATATGTAAACATGAATAGTTTTGTTGTTATAACACCTTAATATAGAGTAGGATTCAATCTTACAACCTCTAATAAATTTTACCAATCCTATTTAAGATATTTGTCTATCTTTTTAAAACTTGTGTTCGATAAAATTAATATTATTTCTAAAAGAAGGTGTAGTTTGTTGTACCAGTATTCAGAAAATATATGAAATTGTTGAGAACAGTGACAAATTAAAATCAACTTTTTACTATCAAATTTAAATTTTAAGAAACCCATGGCATCTAGACGACTCAGGAAACTCAAAAATGCTTTATTTTGTTTATTCTATTTGTTTCATCAACCAGTTCTTAAACCCTAAAACTTAATATTAAAGAATGTTTTGCGTTAATGATGGTGTTGCATTATTACTCAGGATGCAAATTACTAATATATTATTGACAACATACAGAACTAATCTAATTAGTCCATCAGTACGGCAGTAATATTTTAGTTACAAAAATGCCGCATGAATACATGCTAAATGAAGCAAATAACTTGTCGTCATGGGAGAGGAGATTATGTAGACTTTTTTTTTTTTTTTGTCACAAAGATTATGTAGACTTAATCACTATTATTAAAAGAGAAGTATCCATATAAAATTCCTCTTAGATTTCAAAGTTATTTTGAGGATGGAATGGGGATGGCTTATAATGGAGGAAATTGAACAGGGGAAATGGAAGAGTTTGGGTCAGGAGGGTCTGGTGGGGTAGGAGAAGGGAGGAGAGCATCACCGGAGGTTGGAGAAAGCAGTTTTAGGTCGGAAACACGGCCAGGAATTGCCTGACGGTTTTGCATCGGAAAACAGGTCAGAAGGAACCTGACTTTTTAAAGGAAATAACAAACTTTATTATAAATAAAAACTAAGGAATTATCAATGAAAAGTAAACGAGACATAGCAGAACACTAATACACAAAAACTATTTGTAACGATAATAAATATATAAATAATATAGTTTTGTAGATCCTGTGCCTATTCAAATTAATTAAATATAATACAATTTGAAAGATAAGTAACAAGTATAATTTTTTTGTTATAACACCTTAATATATAATATGATTTGATCTGACAACCTCTATTAAACTATATCAATGATCATCATGGACAACCTCTTATAAACTATATCAATCATCATGAACATGCATATCTGACTTTTTACAACTTGCGTTTTTTTATAAATTAATATTATTTCTAAAGAAGTTTTAGATGGCCGTACCGGTATTCAGAAAGTTTAAATCCTTGAAAGCGGAGACATTAAAACTAATTTCTTACTATCAAATTTAAATTTTATTTCAAATGTATAAGATAAAATAATAATATAAGAAAATCCTCGCATTTAGACGACTCAGGAAACTCAAAGGTGTTTTTTTATTCCAATTTTTTAATCTACAAGTTCTTAAACCCTGAAACTTATTAGTAAAGAATGTTTTGCGTTAGAACTGTCGTTGCATTACAACTCTCGATGAAATATACAATATATTATTGACAACATGCAGAACTAGTATAATTAGTCCATCAATACGGCATGAATATTTTAGTTACAAAAAGAGCAGCCGAACTTTTGCTAAATGAAGCCATTAACTTGTCGTCATGGGAGATTATAGAGATTTAATAGTCTTTTATAACAATAATGATAATCACTAAAGGTTTCCAAACATGCAGAGTATTACTCTAATGACTACTAGATCTCCATGTTCGAAAATACGCTAGGTGTGAGTCGGGCGGTCGGGCTACGCCTATCAATTTATCAAGAAATCAGAGATTAAACGGTGATTAATTGGGGATTAATTTTAAGACACTATACCTTTATTTATTTGTTTTGGTAGAAATGTTCAGTATGTTCGTGTAGTCTGGTGGTTAAGAAGTTGATATATAACTCTAGGAATCCGGGTTCGGCCTCTCTTCATGCAATATTTATATTTTTTTCATTAAACAGAAATTTACGATTTTGCCCCCGTCTCTTAAATCAATCTCTGCAATCCTAGCCGTCGAAGTATACATTTTTTCACGATTTCTTTCATTTTTCATGCTTTCTACAGCAGAATAAAAGTAAACAACTATAAATTTCAACGATTCAGATCAATATATAGCAGAATTTTAGAAGGAAATTAAGCGGGTTTTAGTTACTAGGCACGGATTTTTCAGATTCCTCCATTAACTCGGAAAAAACTCGCACCACCGCCTAACCTCGCCGATCTGCTCCATCTCACCACGGTGAGGACACGCACAGCGAATAACTGGCCGAGTACGCGGGCAATCCGGCGCGTTTTCGAACACGGCTAGTAGATCTCGACACGTACAACCGTGCGGATTATTATTTTCATTTTTATACATGTGATTACTTGGTTTACATGCTGGTATATAATTTTAATGTGTATCATATTATTAATAATTTATTATAATATTTTCAAACACAACAATTTTATAGGTTGCATGTATTTATTTATTTTGTTTCAAATTGTTAGTGATAAAATCCATTCAACTTAATATTAAATTAGATATTAATTTTCCTAAAAGTGTACTTCGTTTTTAGGTTAGTTCAAATATGTATACAAAAAATCATTTATTTAATTTTCTAAAAGGTGGTCCAAATAAAAAAAAATCACACATGAAATAAAAATGTACTTCATTTTAGGTTTTGATCATGCATATATGTTAATCAAATTATATGTATGATTTAAATGTTTTACTGAATAACCTACATTAAGTGTAATTTATAAAACAGCCGCTTTATTTACATTATTAAACTAAAAATTGTAATGCATTATGTTTGTTTTATCCTTTTACACCTGGATTTTCTCTTTTTATCTATGATTTTTGAGGTTTTTTATTTTATCTATTGATAATTTAGATGTTTCTACCACGAATTAGATTAGACTTATTCTTGGGTTCACCCCCTAGGGTGAACCTTTAGGTTCACCAACCAATAGGATTCAAGTATTTCTTATTTAATATATTTTTAAAAAAGAAACAAAATCTTCTTAAATTATATTATATTTTTAAAATAAATACTTAAAAATAAAAAAAAAAAATAATTGAAAAAAAAAGATTTTTTAAATTTTTAAAACTATGATTCATCATCCAACGGTTTAGTGTTTACCCAAGGGTTTAGGGTTTTCCAAGGGTTTATGGTTTAGTATTTAGGGTTTAGGGTTTAGTATTTTGGGTTTAGAGTTTTTATTAAAAAAAAATTTTGCAACTACAACTATTTTTATTTATTTTTAGCTATTTATTTGAAAACATAATATAATTTAACAATATTTTATTTACTTTTTAAAAAGATATTAAATATAAAATACTTGAATCCTATTGGTTGGTGAATCTAAAGGCTCACCCTAGGGGTGAACCCAAGAATAACTCATTAGATTATATACAATGAATTTTTCAGTGTTAAAACTTTTATTTGCGATTCTTCATCTATCATACATCATATAATTTACACTTAAACCTACCACTAATAAACACACAGAGAATAAAATATTTACATGAAACATCTTTTTCAATCATTAATCTGTCATTTATGCTAATGACAAAAATTGTTATACAATACATACTGCACTTTCAAAATTACACAAGATAAAAAATACAAAACAATTACATTAATGAATAGTTTATGAATATGGTCTAGTTTTACTTTTGTACAAAAAATCAGTCATATAATTCTATAATTGAAATATCAAATTAAACCAGTGATTATACTTAATAACATAAATTGAATGTACATTTAAAATAGCATTTGTAGGCCTATGGTTCATATTGATGGCATATTTTTCAATCATGTAGTACAAATATTAACAAAACTTAACTGTTAAAAATCAAAGATTTAATTGAAAAATATTATATTAAATTAATATCAAAAAGTTAATACAATTTTATACATGAGTTTAATATAATTATAAAATTAATTAGATACTTAAAAGATTTATTTTAGTAAAAATAAATATATATGTATATTATAAATAATTACAAAATTAATTAAATATTTAGAATGTTTGTTTAAGTGAAATCGAAATATACATTTATATTTTAAATAAATACGAATGTATATTTATATTGTAAATAAAAAGATTTGAAAAGATTTTATTGGGATGTAACTAAGAGAAAATCATGGAATATCTATTTGATTTGTTTGTTTAGAATAATTCGAATATGTATACGAAAAAATCATTTAAGTAATTTTCTAAAAGGAAGTCATGACATTTTTTTAATATAATAGATAAGATGTAAATAAAAAGATTTGAAAAGATTTTATTGGGATGTAACTAAGAGAAAATCAGGGAATATCTATTTGATTTGTTTGTTTAGAATAATTCAAATATGTATACAGAAAATCATTTATATAAAAAATCACACATGAAATAAGTCATAACTTATGTTTTAATATATAAGATTATAAATATATAATTTTGACATATGTACATATTTTAAATATATGATTTACATTTTGTTGTTATATATAATGTAGTTCTATAATTTTATTCTTTAACTTTTTTTTATTTGAAGTTATTAACATATAAAGATTTATTTTACACATTTTACTTTGTAATTATATAAATTATACTCTGAAATAATTAAATAGATAAACCCTTAAAATATTTATTTTTAATTTCTACTGTTTGCATGCAAAAATGTCTCTTAAAATTTATTTAGTTATACTGTAGAATAGATATTTGGTTAGAAAAATTTTCTTGCTGTGTTTAAAAAATATACTTTAGCATGTATAGTTTTAGTATATATCAGGATTTTATAAGTAAATATATTGTTATGTTTAAGTAATTGAGAATTATTATTTTATTAAATTTTATACATGGTTTACGAATTCAAATACCTTTTAATGGTGAATGATATATTAAATGAAAGATTTTTCAAAAATAAATAAGTTAATTTATTAGTTTTAGTTAATTTTCTATTTAGTTCATATAGTACTTCTATTTAATATAGTATAGACTATGATTAGAAATTTTATGAAAATAGCATACAAATTTTTAAGTTTTGTTTTATAAAAAAATATTAACTAAAACTAATTTGAATAATATCAATACTATTAAAAGAGAAGAAGTGCTAAAAGATCTACTTTAAAAAGTTGTTTGGACCTATTTACTAGCTAATTAGTTTTTATCCAACCTTATGTTTTGTCAACCATACGGCATTTAATGTTTTTAATTAATACTAACTTTTAATTAGCACTGGCTAACTTTAGTGGATAACTCCGTTATTACTCGACATGTTTATAAATCCTATGACTATATCAAAATTAAATAACATATACAGTATTTTCCTTATGATTAAAGCACGAACCTTTGTGATTAAATTATAGTTATCATGAAGGATTCACAAAGGTTTTACAGATCATCTTCTCTTATTGAAAAAAACTTTTATCAAACAAATTTCTGTTTTAGCTTTGTTCTAAATATTTTATACATGGTTGAAATTATGTTGGTGGACATTTTAAATAGATTATTGTATCTAGAAAGATTAAGTATTTAAACAATATCACAGTGAACATTCTTAAAATTAATGAAATATGTAATTTGAATTCTCATATAAATACAATGAGTTTGTTCGTATATGAACATTAGTTATAACACCTATGTTATGTTAATTATCAAAGAAAAGTTTATGGGAAATGAAATATATTTTCAAAACAGAAAAATTAAAATAGATATAAAAACTTAGAGAATATACCTCTATATTTTCAGTATTTTCTTAATTTTCCCACTATAATTATAATAGATCTTTCAAAATACCAATTAAACATTAAGAAAAAAATTCTTGATTTAATACACCAAATAGGTTGGAAATTTATTTAATTTGTACTTAGGAACCTAATTTCTGTAGGTTAATGTGTTAAATTGCTTTCAATCATCTATCTATCTTATTAAAGTTAAAATATCAATTGGAGACCTGAAAAATACCCAAAAATTCAAACAATATCTAAATATATTTAAATACCTGAAAAATATTCTAGATTTTACCTGAATCTGATCTAAACGAACCAAAAGATACCCAAAACTTTATCTGAATTTTTGAAATATATTTTAAAATTTTAAAAATTTTACCTGAAACTCAAAACTATAACTGAAAACTCCAACTTAAAATTTGAAAGATTATGTTTAATGTCAAAAATGTATTTGAAATACCCAAATATACCTAATATACTTAATATACATAAAATATTTCAACTACTATGAGTCTATGAGTACACGATCTGGTTTCGGGTAGGATACATACCCAAACCGAGACCCACAGGTCAAAAAGTATATTCAATAAGTAGTTTTTTCCTAGACCGAGATCCAAACCAAATATATATTTTTGGGTCTGTTTTGGTTGATTTTTTTTTAATACGGATAAAATGTGAGGACCTTAGAAAGAGATATAAAAATGTATAAACAAAATCTCAGATAAACCAAAATTGATAAATATATAATTTTTAAAAAATCTCTGTCTTGAAATCATAACACAATAATGTACAATCTAAAAATACATCTTTATATCAAATTTTATTTTGTAATCCATATAAAACCCGCGCTTTCAAAGCGCGGGTCAAAATCTAGTTATGCTGTTAATTACAAAATTAATGATGCATTATTATATCAAAATATTTAAATTTTTAGTAGGATTTTGTTATATTTTTGTCAAAAAATTTAATATAATTAAAAATAAAACTAAAACAGTTTTATAGGTGAAGTTGTTATATTTGTTGAGTATATAAATGTAATATTTTAATGATGCCAAAATATTAGTTAGAAATAAATGAAATATGATTTTTTAATGAATGTCCATTTTAAAAAAGATCACACATGAACGTAAGTCATGGCATCTCTTTTAATATAATAGATACTGTTTTAAACAAACCGGCGGCTGTGCTCTTTCCTTCTGAGCCATGATTGATGCATTTTGCTTCACAACTTCTTTGCTTGACTTTTTAACACCTTTTGCCTTCTAGTCCATCAGGCTTGAACGAGTTGTAGATCAATTCTATCCAAGGATGACATGGTCCATGTGATATACGATCTTTTCCGAAACCGTTCGAAGAAAAAGGATAATAAATTGAAATTACTATAATAACGAAAGTGAATTTAAATATTTTAATGCAAACTCTATAACCAGTTTATTGATATTTTTCCCGCATCAGCGTGTTTGAATCAGAAGTTCCATCTTCATATTTCCAATAACCTGAGTAAATAAGATCTCGGCTTGTGACTGGACCATCTGAACGATTTCGGTGATGATCGTTTCCTGAACCAGATCCGTTTTTTGTTGGTGTAAGCATTCACCATAAAAGCTAAATAATTTGATAGAATACCATCGTTTTGTTGCATATATAAAAAAGTATTAAATAAAATAAATTATTATTATATATATATATATATATATATATATATATATATATATAAAATTTACTAGTTCATTACTTCATTATCTCGAAAAAGAAAACTGACGTGACGGACCACGAGTTGGTTGCTATGACGGTTGCCCAAATTGGTATGTAAGTACGTAGCTTGACTATATATTTTTGTTATAACGTAGAAATTGGGAGTTGTGACTAACAAACTCATAGTTATCTATTCTAGAGTATCAATTTCTAGCACCAAATGGTGTAGGGGTGTCCAATGTCTTGCTAACTAAATAATTATTCTTTTTCTTTTTATTGCTATTTACAAAGTCGACCCATAATTAATAAATAAAAAAAACTAGTATACTAATTTCTCCCCTAAAGAAAATTCTATAAATACCCACTAAACCCTCAATATACCTTCACCCTTCTCAACAAATATAAACACACTACTACTTCCTGAGCTTTCGTTTAAAAGATTTCCCGGTACACAAACAAATGGCTCCAAGAATCGCTCTTGCACTCTTCCTTTCTCTGAACTTCCTCTTCTTCACTCACACTTCTGCTCTGGGCACTTGTCCAAGAGATACCCTGCAGATTGGTCTTTGCGCTAATGCTCTCAATTTAGTTAACATAATATTGGGATACTCACCTGTAAAGCCATGCTGCTCATTAATTGATGGCTTGGTTGACCTTGAGGCTGCAGCCTGTCTCTGTACCGCACTCAAGGTTAACATTCTTGGCATCAAGCTTAACCTTCCCATCTATGTCAACGCACTCCTCAATAATTGTGGCCATAGAACTCCGACATTATACCCATGCGTCTAAGTTGTATACTTATGACATATATATTAAGAGATGCCTAAACCACAATCATATCGTATGGTTTCAAATGCTTGAACTTATTGTCTTGTTTTCTTGTTTCTTTTAATCAGTGATTGCTTTTGTGTTTGTAATTTTCTCGGATTTAAAATAAATGATGAACGTCACGTTCTCATGCAACAAGGGATTATGGGGTTTGTGTGTGTAATCGGCAAGTTCGTCCCCTTTTGCTTCACTGTTCCTTCTTATCTTCGTTGTAACGTTTCTTTTGAATTTGAATAATAAAACTATCAATCGGTGTTGTCTATATCAGGCTTATTTGTGTGTATAAAAAGACAAGGTAAAATGATCATCGAAAACATCATATTTTAGTTATTTCGTAGTAATCATTAATTAATGGCATGTTGTTAAGATTGAGTCCTCTTAAATTGTGAAATCAACCCTAAATTTGAATCTCTCCAAAATATTGTATTATTGAAATGAAGAAACGTTTACAGCTATTAACTGCCACTAGAAGATATCGGAAACACTCTCTGGTGATTTTTCCGATCTAACTTCTCGAATCGATCCCCTCACCAGAACCGCCACAAGAATCAACATCTCAATACAAGTTTCAAGTTGTAAAAGATTAAACGATAACAGAGAACAATAGAAACTACATAAACCTCCAATCATAAACCTCCAATCGTCTCTCTAACTGAAAACCCTTCAATTGATTCAGAGACTTTTTCTCCTTCTCCACATACACATTATAATTTCCTCCTTTGACCCAAGCTTGACCAAGCGTATCACATGTTCTTAACTGAGATGAGTTGAACATTCTCAAAACCAAAACTGTTGTTAAGAAGTGCATCAAGAATGTGCATAAAATGTTTCATTACAGACTCTAATTTTCGTTACAGATGTAATAGAATATATTTCTATAAGAAAAAAATAAACATATAAACACTAGTTTCTGGAAAATATATTTTCTTGGAAAAAAAAATTTAAGTTGCGTGATGTACTATATAAATCAATTTGAAACAAACTTATTTATAAGATTTAAAAATAATAACTGTATATTACTTAGATAACAATAATATATATATATATATATATATGTTAGGTGAATATTTATGAATATGATAATATACTTTTGACGGTTGTATACTAATATTTATTCTTAAGATATTATTTGTTGTTTTCCTTTTATTTAGTGTAGTTAAAATTTATTTCATGTAAACTATTTGAATTTTAATAATATATAATGCAATATATATGTATACAACATATGTATTTTATATGAAAGATGGCGACCCTTCGGAAATCGTGCGAGTTCTTTAGAGTAAACTTCTCCAGGTATGGGGTAACCATACTTTTGTCATGTTTACTGATTATATTGGAATGCTTCTTTTCTCTTTCTGCTTATATGTTCCAGAAATCCTAAAAATCTACCAAAATGTCATATATTAGTTATGCCAAATTACTTAGAAATGACTTAGAAATGTTATCTTGAATGCGAGGAGTACTTTTTTAAAAAAGAAATTGCTGACTTTGTATAGTTTATTTCTTCTCTCCAGAAACTCTTTTGTAGATGTTGAGCAGGTGAAAAAAGTTATATCCTTACTTTTATGTTGTCTAACTAAATACTGAGGAATCATAATGAAAAAGAAATGAAACATAACATAACACTAATACATGATGTCTAATCATGAAAATGATAAAAAAAAATAATACTAAAATAGAATGGTTTTATAGATCCCATGCCTATTCAAATTAATTACAGAAATTATAATTTTGAAAGATATGTAACATCGATAATTTTGTTGTTATAACACCTTAATATAGAGTAGGATTCGATCTTACAGCCTCTAATAAATTTTACCAGTCCTATTTAAGATATTTGGAGTAGTATTTCTAAAAGAAGGTGTAGTTTGTTGTAACAGTATTCAGAAAATATATGAAATTGTTGGGAACAGTGACAAATTAAAATCAACTTTTTACTATCAAATTTAAATTTTAAGAAACCCATGGCATCTAGACGACTCAGGAAATTCAAAAATGCTTTTTTTATTCCATTTGTTTCATCAACCAGTTCTTAAACCCTAAAACTTAATATTAAAGAATGTTTTGCATTAATGATGGTGTTGCATTATTACTCTCGATGGAAATTACTAATATATTATTGACAACATACATAACTAATCTAATTAGTCCATCAGTACGGCAGCAATATTTTAGTTACAAAAATGCGGCATGAATACATGCTAAATGAAGCAATTAACTTGTCGTCATAGGAGATTATGTAGACTTAATCACTATTATTAAAAGAGAAGTATCCATATAAAATTCTCCTTGTATTTCAAAGTTATTTTGAGGATGGAATGGGAGTGGCTGATAATAGTGGAAATTGAATAGGGGAAAGGGAATAGTTTGGGTCAAGAGGGTCTGGAAGGGCAGGAGAAGGGAGGAGAGAATAGTTTTAGGTCGGAAATACAGTCAGGAATCGTCTAATGGTTCTGCATCGGGAAACGGAGGGAACCTGATTTTTTTTAACGAAATAACAAACCTTATTATAGAAAAAACTAAAGAATTATCAGTGAAAAGTAAATGAGACATAGCAGAACACTAATACACAAAGTCTATTTGTAACGATAATAAATATATAAATAGTATAGTTTTGTAGATAATGTGCCTATTCAAATTAATTAAATAAAATATAATTTGAAAGATAAGTAACATCGATAATTTTTTTGTTATAATACCTTAATATATGATATGATTTGATCTGACAACCTCTAATAAACTATATCAATGATCATCATGGACAACCTCTTATAAACAATATCAATCATCATGAACATGCATATCTGACTTTTTACAACTTGCATTTTTTTAAATTAATATTATTTCTAAACAAGTTTTAGATGGCCGTACTAGTATTCAGAAAATTTAAATCCTTGAAAATGGAGACATTAAAACTAATTTCTTACTATCAAATTTAAATTTTATTTCAAATGTATAAAGATAAAATAATAATATTGTGGGAACAGAAATTCGCACCGTCAATAAATCGTATAAATTAGGAAACTAGGAAAACCCTAATTTTTCAGAGTTCCAGGATATCTGAAAAACCACACGCCAAGCAATCAGAACAGGAAAATAAACGAGAATAATAAGAAATCGTAAAAATAAACAGAGAGCAAAGAAAGATCTTATTTCCGATTTTGCGTTTTGAGCGTAACAACAAGGTAACGTGCTTCGGCTACGAGAGCTGTCGGCGAGATCCCTAATCTAATATCCGAAGGTGGCTAAACCTAATTGAATCGCAGCTCGAATAATAAAAACGGAAAAATGCCTAAATTGCTCTAAGTGCTAGTTTGCTCTGAAAAAAGTCTCTCCCTATGCCTCTCGCCTTGAGCTCCTTATATACTCCCTCCTAGGTCGGTTTGTGCCTTCCTCTTTTGTTCTTAAGCCGTCATAGTCCGAAAATGGAGATATTCCATTTTTTGATCTTTATGATTATCTGCGGAAAGTTTCCATTTATCCGCGGAAACTGATGTTTATCCTCCAAACATAAACCGTTGCAAGGTTTATGGGATTTTAAGAAATCGTAAGTGGACCTCGAATCAAGTTTAGGATCCTTTGGGCCGTCTTTTGGTTTGAGACGTTTGTTACAATTTCTCCGATAAAGTTTATTTTCCGCGGTTTCATCGTAAACCGAGCTGATGGTCCCATTTGATCGAGAAATCAAGAAATGGTTAGCCGTGGCTTGCGGAGGATTGTTATAAGGATAGTCGAGAATGCATAGTTTTACGTCGTATCGTCGTTCCGGAAGACTTTGGACGTTTCGGAAAATGGTTGATGCACGTATGCTCGGTCGCTATAGCGACCAAGCTTTGTCCGCAGCCTGGTCGCTATAGCGACCAAGACTTATACGGAGCTCGGTTGCTATAGCGACCGAGCTGTAATCAAGGCTCGGTCGCTATAGCGACCGAGCTGTAATCAAGGCTCGGTCGCTATAGCGACCGAGCGTGATTCCGTGATTCGATCGCTATAGCAATCGAGCTCTTGTTCGTGACTCGGTCGCTATTGCGACCGAGTTTGTGCCGTGGACTGAAATCCATCGTCCAAGCGTCCAAAATCATCGCGATGCTACGATGTTTTCAGGATGTTTGTTTACGGATGTTTGGACATTCGATAATATCGTATCGTTGATTTAAGAAATCGTTGATTTAAGACAAGATTTTCCCGCGAGTTTTCTTCGTATAATTTTTTCGTATAAATTTTCCTTTTTTGAAAACGTTGAAATTCTTAAATTAATAATTTTTTACGGATATTTGGATGCCAACTTTGCCGTATCCGTTTTCGACCCCAACAAATATAGGAAAATCCTCGCATTTAGACGACTCAGGAAACTCAAAGGAGTTTTATATTCCAATTTTTTAATCTACAAGTTCTTAAATCCTGAAACTTATTATTAAAGAATGTTTTGTGTTAGAATTGTCGTTGCATTATAACTCTCGATGAAATAAAACAATATATTATTCCCTCTGTTTCTAATTTTAAGTAGTTTTGGTTAAAAGCGCGGATATTTAGAAAGTTGTTATTTTAAAAAATATATCATTTAATCAATTAATTCAACCAATTATATAAAACTTAACATTATTTTATTGGTCCCACAAAATCTAATAAATGAAAAAATGCATTGAAATATGTAAACTACTTATATTGTAAAACAAACATTTTTTTCTATAATCTATATTAATAAAGTAGACATGAAACTCTCCACAGTCAGCCACGTCTCCTCTTCTCCTATGCCCAAACCTTGCCACGTGTCAAGTAACTAGATAGCTTCTTATTCTCGCGCAACGTGCTGCTTCTCCTCTCGCAGGATGGATGTCTAATGGGCTTTCTGTTTAGTCATTGGCCCATCATCCAATGTGTGTGGCCCGTTCGTGTTTAGGATTGACTATCCCCATCTTTATTCTTCCACGCCGTCTCTTTCCTTCTTCTCTGCAGTAACGTCTTCTGTTCTTTTTTAAACCTAGCTTTAACTCGATCATTATGCTTCAGCCCAACAATCACTGTAAAACGGCTTCTTCATGTCTTTAACTCTTTCATTAATCCCATCATTAAACTTCACCCTACCTCCTCTCCTAATCCGCCTCATTTATTCAGTCTCATCATCTGCGTTGGTAACGGCTACAACCTCGATCTATAAATGAGTCTTATGGAATCGATGCACAACTACACATATCTGAAATCCTGAAGTACGTTATGCTTCATCTCCAAATATATAGCTTTCATACGTCATTTTCTTCTAATGCTACTCATGTTTGATGAAAAGGTTGTCCCCTCATTTTCCCACCTCATGTTTGTGTTTTTGTTTTGAGCTCTGTAATGATAGTATATGTTGCTGAACTAGACGATGTGATTCTTGGAAGTTTGTAAAACAATGAAAACATTGCCAAGTCTAATGCTTTAGATCTGTTTGTGATCACAAAAGCTGTTTATTTGTTTCTCAGGATGGCTTATTTTCTTAAAGTTCTGTGTTTGTGTAGCTCAATCTGATAACGAAAGTAAGAAAACAGTATTCTCACCGTCTGTCCCCAACACAATGTCCTGCTGCATTTATACGGCTGTCCATAGCACTCTAAATTCCATTTTGTTGTTATCTCAGGCTAAATGCCAGCCTTCCAGGCTACACCTTCGGCTTTTACTGACAACATGAACACACACCACACCACACCGCACTGTACACCTTCAGCTTCATGTCACGTGTCGCAAAAGACTCAAGCTGCTATCCAAGCCAATGTATACACATGGTGATCAAAAATTATTAAGAATCGAAGTGTTTACAGAAAGCTTGAATCTGATGGAGCTGGCCAAACATCCAATACGGACAACCCGAAAGAAAGGTTCAGTTATCCTATCATCCACAACAAACCTGGAGCTCAGTACATTGTAGGCATGGAAGAGTACTTTCTGTATAAAAATATTGACATGGCTCAGATATGGACTTGAAATTTTAGGGGTTCTATTCGAAAAGACCAGAAACTTTTCAAGAATATAATGAATATAAATCTTTATCTGAAATCATAAATTAAAAAAATATATTCTATAACAATATGAGATTCTCCTAATAATTTTATTACTATTTTACAAATAAATTATTTTAATTAACTGAAGTAAAGCCAAGGGGTGTATTATTATATCACTTCAGTGTAACTCAGAGAAAATTTTCAAATTGATTAAATCAGCTATCATGTTTTAAAATAATTTATTTTAATTAGTGCACAACTTCAAAATATAAGATCATCAAATAATTGCTATTTTGTATCAATTCTACTTACTATCATAATAAAAATAGAACAATATTTAAAACGATTGTGTTTTCATGATTGTTTTTAAAAGGGTGGAATATACTTATGTATATCTCTCTTTTCTATTTACTTCATATAGCTCTCTAGACAAAATAAGAGCTATTATAAGTTCGGAAATTATTTTGGTGCCACCTCAATAACGAAAACATAACACATAAATGTAAAATTTAAACTCTATATACATATTCACATTTTCAACAATTGAACCATATATACTAAAAATACATCAAATGCTTCATAAATAATATTTATAGCTAATAAAGCAATATGATTTTCTGTTATTTTTTTGGTTTCGCCTAAATTTTGGTAGTTGAGAAAAGGAAAATAGTCGCGAAATTTATTATTTTAAAATATTTATTGATATGGGTTTAAAGAAACCTAAAAACAACATAAATTTATTTTTCAAAAATATAATAATACATCAAAATATAACCTAACATGTTTTTTATAAATATTAAACCATAACAACTAATATCCTATTTTATGCTACTTGCTTTAGGAAAAAAATAATAAATTGGCTTTTCTTTTTCGAATTGTTTAAATTGTAAAATCTAAGAAGAAATGTATTAAAAATCTATTAAACTTAAGAAAATAAAATATTGTGAACGAAGTAAAATAATTTTATTCTTTTATGAATTGTTATACAGTAACAAATATATAATTTCTATAAAAAAGAATAGTAAATTAATACAGTATGTAGTAAAGATAGTGAAAACTATAATTTAAAATAAACCAAAAATTTTATTTAAATTTTAAATACATTTGTATCATTTCGTTCATCTGCTTACCCGCCCGTAGGGCGGGTTCCACCCTAGTTATTTATAATTTGAAACAGAGGGAGTATTGACAACATGCAGAACTAGTATAATTAGTCCATCAATACGGCATGAACATTTTAGTTACAAAAAGAGCAGCACGAACTTTTGCTAAATGAAGCCATTAACTTTTCGTCATGGGAAATTATACAGATTTAATAGTCTTTTATAACAATAATGATAATCACTAAAGGTTTCCAAACATGCAGAGTATTACTATACTGTTTTAAACAAACTGGCGGCTGTGCTCTTTCCTTCTGAGCCATGATTGGTGCATTTTTTCTTCAAAACTCCCTTGCTTGACTTTTTAACACCTTTTGCCTTCTAGTCCATCAGGCTTGAACGAGTTGTAGATCAATTCTATCCAAGGATGACATGGTCCATGTGATATTTGATCTTTTCCGAAACCGTTCGAAGAAAAAGGATAATATATTGAAATTAAATTACTATAATAATGAAAGTGAATTTAAATATTTTAATGCAAACGCTATAACCAGTTTATCGATATTCTTCCCGCATCAACGTGTTTGAATCAGAAGATCCATCTTCATATTTCCAAACCTGAGTAAATAAGATCTCGGCCTGTGACTGGACCATCTGAACGATTTCGGTGATGATCGTTTCCTGAACCAGATCCGTTTTTTGTTGCTGTAAGCATTCACCATAAAAGCTAAATAATTTGATAGAATACCATCATTCTGTTGCATATATAAAACAGTATATTAAATATATATATATATATATATATATATATATCTTTATATATATATATATATATATATAATTTACTAGTTCATTACTCCATTATCTCGAAAAAGAAAACTGACGGACCACGAGTTGGTTGCTATGACGGTTACCCAAATTGGTGTGTAAGTACGTAGCTTGACCATATATTTTTGTTTAAACGTAGAAATTGGTTGTGACTAGGGCTGGGCAAATAAACCGAACCTGAAAAGCCGAACTGAATCTGATCTGATAAAAATGAATCTGAATATTGAATGGATCTTGTTTTTTGGTATTTTGGGTTATGAGTATTATCCGAACCGAACCTGAATTTAAATGGGTATTCGATTGAACCCAAAATATTCAAAACCTCAGAAAGATCTTATACCAAATATGATATCATCAATTCTTAATATGTATTCAAAATACATTAAAATATATTGAACATTTTAAATACTTATCTATTATATAAAGGTTGGTGGTTCTATTACATGAAAGTTGATGGTTAAAATTAGCTGCTGAATTTTGAAATATTTAGATTTAGATTTTATTTTCATTAAACAATGTTTCTCATTTCTTGAGGTCGTAGTTTTTGTTTTATGATTTCATTTATTTGGTTTTTTTTCATCAATAAATATGTTTCTCTTTCGTTTGATTTTGAATGATCATGGTTGATATTCCTTTCATATTTTTAAATCGATTTTACTTATGTTTTAGTTACAAAAAGATGTACAAATTAGGTATTTGAAACCAAAATAAACCAATTTTACTTATGTTTTGGTTACAAAATAGGTAAAAATCAAATATTTTTAAACGGAAGAACTGATTGGGACCCGTACCCGAAAGTACATTGGGTTGTACCGGTTCTTTGAAGATTTACCAACCCCGACCCGAACCCGATAGAATCCGAACCGGTCCCGAACCGAACTTTCGAATAATCCGAATGAAGCTGATTTTGATAAACCCGAAAAAACCGAAACCCGATTGGATAAAACCGAAACCCGATTGGGACCCCGAATGTCCAGGTCTAGTTGTGACCAAAAAATTCATAGTTATTTAGTTTAGGGTATCAATTTCTACCACCAAATGGTGTAGGGGTGTCCAATGTCTTGCTAACTAAATAATTATTCTTTTTCTTTTATTGCGAGTTACAAAGTCGACCCATAATTAATAATATGAAAAACTAGTGTACTAATTTCTCCCCTAAAGAAAATTCTATAAATACCCACTAAACCCTCAATATATCTTCACCCTTCTCAACAAATATAAACACACTACTACTTCCTGAGCTTTTGTTTTAAATATTTCCCGGTACACAAACAAATGGCTCCAAGAATCGCTCTTGCACTCTTCCTTTCTCTGAACCTCCTCTTCTTCACTCACACTTCTGCTCTGGGAACTTGTCCAAGAGATACCCTGCAGATTGGTCTTTGCGCTAATGCTCTCAATTTAGTTAACATAATATTGGGATACTCACCTGTAAAGCCATGCTGCTCATTAATTGATGGCTTGGTTGACCTTGAGGCTGCAGCCTGTCTCTGTACCGCACTCAAGGTTAACATTCTTGGCATCAAGCTTAACCTTCCCATCTATGTCAACGCACTCCTCAATAATTGTGGCCATAGAACTCCGACATTATACCCATGCGTCTAAGTTGTATACTTATGACATATATATTAAGAGATGCCTAAACCACAATCATATCGTATGGTTTCAAATGCTTGAACTTATTGTCTTGTTTTCTTGTTTCTTTTAATCAGTGATTGCTTTTGTGTTTGTAATTTTCTTGGATTTAAAATAAATGATGAACGTCACGTTCTCATGCAACAAGGGATTATGGGTTTGTGTGTGTAATCGGCAAGTTCGTCCCCTTTTGCTTCACTGTTCCTTCTTATCTTCGTTGTAACGTTTCTTTTGAATTTGAATAATAAAACTATCAATCGGTGTTGTCTATATCAGGCTTATTTGTGTGTATAAAGAGACAAGGTAAAATGATCATCGAAAACATAATATTTTAGTTATTTCGTAGTAATCATTAATTAATGGCATGTTGTTAAGATTGAGTCCTCTTAAATTGTGAAATCAACCCTAAATTTGAATCTCTCCAAAAATATTGTATTATTGAAATGAAGAAACGTTTACAGCTATTAACTGCCACTAGAAGATATCGGAAACACTCTCTGGTGATTTTTCCGATCTAACTTCTCGAATCGATCCCCTCACCAGAACCGCCACAAGAATCAACATCTCAATACAAGTTTCAAGTTGTAAAAGAATAAGCGATAACAGAGAACAATAGAAACTACATAAACATTATAATTTCTTCCTTTGACCCAAGCTTGACCAAGCGTATCACATGTTCTTAACTGAGATGAGAATAGTTCAGCTCTAGTCCGATCGAACATTCTCAAAACCAAAACTGTTGTTAAGAAGTGCATCAAGAATGTGCATAAACTGTTTCATAACAGACTAATTTTCGTTACAGATGTAATAGAATATATTTCAATAAGAAAAAAAATAAACATATAAACACTATTTTCTGGAAAATATATTTTTTGGAAAAAAAAATTTAACTTGCGTGATGTAGTTAGAATATCATATAAGTAAAATACTATATAAATCAATTTGAAACAAACTTATTTATAAGATTTAAAAATAAAATAACTGTATATTACTTAGATAACAATAATATATATATATATGTTAGGTGAATATTTATGAATATGATAATATACTTTTGACAGTTGTATACTAATATTTATTCTTAAGATATTATTTGTTGTTTTCCTTTTATTTAGTGTAATTAAAATTTATTTCATGTAAACTATTTGAGTTTTAATAATATATAATGCAATATATATGTATACAACTTATGTATTTTATATGAAAGATGGCGACCCTTCGAAAATCGTGCGAATTCTTTAGAGTAAACTTCTTCAGGTATAGGGTAACCATACTTTTGCCATGTTTACTGATTATATCGGAATGCTTCTTTTCTCTTTCTGCTTATATGTTCCAGAAATCCTACAAATCTACCAAAATGTCATATATTAGTTATGCCAAATTACTTAGAAATGACTTAGAAATGCTTGAATGCGAGGAGTACATTTTTTTAAAAGAAATTGCTGACTTTGTATAGTTTATTTCTTCTCTCCAGAAACTCTTTCGTAGATGTTGAGCAGGTGAGAAAAGTTATATCCTTACTTTTATGTTGTCTAACTAAATACTGAGGAATCATAATGAAAAAGAAATGAAACATAGCATAACACTAATACATGATGTCTAATCATGAAAATGATTAAAAAAATAATAATACTAAAATATAATGGTTTTATAGATCCCATGCCTTTTCAAATTAATTACAGAAATTATAATTTTGAAAGATATGTAACATCGATAATTTTGTTGTTATAACACCTTAATATAGAGTAGGATTCAATCTTACAACCTCTAATAAATTTTACCAATCCTATTTAAAATATTTGTCTATCTTTTTAAAACTTGTGTTCGATAAAATTAATATTATTTCTATAAGAAGGTGTAGTTTGTTGTACCAGTATTCAGAAAATATATGAAATTGTTGGGAACAGTGACAAATTAAAATCAACTTTTTACTATCAAATTTAAATTTTAAGAAACCCATGGCATTTAGACGACTCAGGAAATTCAAAAATGCTTTTTTATTCCATTTGTTTCATCAACCAGTTCTTAAACCCTAAAACTTAATATTAAAGAATGTTTTGCATTAATGATGGTGTTGCATTATTACTCTCGATGGAAATTACTAATATATTATTGACAACATACATAACTAATCTAATTAGTCCATCAGTACGGCAGCAATATTTTAGTTACAAAAATGCGGCATGAATACATGCTAAATGAAGCAATTAACTTGTCGTCATGGGAGATTATGTAGACTTAATCACTATTATTAAAAGAGAAGTATCCATATAAAATTCTCCTTATATTTCAAAGTTATTTTGAGGATGGAATGGGAGTGGCTGATAATAGTGGAAATTAAATAGGGGAAAGGGAATAGTTTGGGTCAAGAGGGTCTGGAGGGGCAGGAGAAGGGAGGAGAGAATAGTTTTAGGTCGGAAACAATCGTCTAACGGTTCTGCATCGGGAAACGGAGGGAACCTGATTTTTTTAACGAAATAACAAACTTTATTAAAAAAAACTAAAGAATTATCAGTGAAAAATAAATGAGACATAGCAGAACACTAATACACAAAGTCTATTTGTAACGATAATAAATATATAAATAGTATAGTTTTGTAGATATTGTGCCTATTCAAATTAATTAAATAAAATATAATTTGAAAAATAAGTAACATCGATAATTTTTTTGTTATAATACCATAATATATAATATGATTTTATCTGAAAACCTCTAATAAACTATATCAATCATCATCATGGACAACCTCTTATAAACTATATCAATCATCATGAACATGCATATGTGACTTTTTACAACTTGCGTTTTTTAAAATTAATATTATTTCTAAAGAAGTTTTAGATGGCCGTACTAGTATTCAGAAAATTTAAATCCTTGAAAATGGAGACATTAAAACTAATTTCTTACTATCAAATTTAAATTTTATTTCAAATGTATAAAGATAAAATAATAATATTGTGAAAACAGAAATTCTCACCGTCAATAAATCGTATAAATTAGGAAACTAGGAAAACCCTAATTTTTCAGAGGTCCCGGATATCTGAAAAACCACACGCCAAGCAATTAGAACACGAAAATAAACGAGAATAATAAGAAATCGTAAAAATAAACGGAGAGCAAAGAAATATCTTATTTCCGATTTTGTGTTTTGAGCGTAACAATAAGGTAACGTGCTTCGGCTACGAGAGCTGTCGGCGAGATCCCTAGTCTAATACCCGAATGTGGCTAAACCTAATTGAGTCGCAGCTCGAATAATAAAAACGGAAAAATGCCTAAATTGCTCTAAGTGCTAGTTTGCTCTCAAAAAAGTCTCTCCCTATGCCTCTCGCCTTGAGCTCCTTATATACTCTCTCCTAGGTCGGCTTATGCCTTCTTCTTTTGCCCTTAAGCCGTCATAGTCCGAAAAATGGAGATATTCCATTTATTCGGATCTTCATGATTATCTGCGGAAAGTTTCCATTTATCCGCGGAAACTGATGTTTATCCTACAAGCATAAACCGTTTCAAGGTTTATGGGATTTTAAGAAATCGTAAGTGGGCCTCGAATCAAGTTTAGGACCCTTTGGACCGTTTTTTGATTTGAGACGTTTGTTACGATTTCTCCGATAAAGTTAATTTTCTGCGGTTTCATCGTAAACCGAGCTGATGGTCCCATTTGATCGAGAAATCAAGAAATGGTTAGCTGTGGCTTGCGGAGGATTGTTATTAGGATAGTCGAGAATGCATAGTTTTACGTCGTATCGTCGTTCCAGAAGACTTTGGACGTTTCAGAAAATGGTTGATGCACGTGTGCTCGGTCGCTATAGCGACCGAGCTTTGTCCGCAGCCCGGTCGCTATAGCGACCAAGACTTATTCGGAGCTCGGTCGCTATAGCGACCGAGCCGTGTCCGAGGCTTGGTCGCTATATTTGGAGCTCGGTCGTTATAACGACCGAGCCTTGCTCGTGGCTCGGTCGCTTGATTCCGTGATTCGATCGCTATAGCAATCGAGTTCTTGTTCGTGACTCGGTCGCAAGTTTGTGCCGTGGACTGAAATCCATCGTCCAAGCGTCCGAAATCCGAAATCATCGCGATGCTATGATGCTTTCAGGATGTTTGTTTGCGGATGTTTGGACCTTCGATAATATCGTTGATTTAAGACAAGATTTTCCACAAGTTTTCTTCGTATTAAGTTTTCTTTTTTTGAAAACGTAGAAGTTGTTAAGTTAATAATTTTTTACGGATATTTGGATGCCAACTTTACCGTATCCGATTTCGACCCCAACAAATATAGGAAAATCTTCGCATTTAGACTATTCAGGAAACTCAAAGGTGTTTTATATTCCAATTTTTTAATCTACAAGTTCTTAAACCATGAAACTTAAAGAATGTTTTGTGTTAGAATTGTCGTTGCATTATAACTCTCGATGAAATATACAATATACTAGGTGTTTTCCTGCACCATGTGCAGTAAGAAATTTTTAAATCTAACTTATATTTTTATTTTTTATTAATATTATAGGTTTTACAATTTTCTTACTAATATTTAATATATATTTGATCAATATTAAATAAATTTCTATAAAACTAATAAAAATGATATAAATTGTATAATTATTAAAAAAAAATTAGCCTAAACAATATTTATAAAATTTGTAGATATATAAAAAACTAATGATCTTACCATAATATATTTTTTTTTTAAATTGTAGAATTTTTTGAAAGCTTTAGTAATACAAATTGTATAATTATACAAAATAATAACATTTTCGAAATTTGAAATGTTATATATGAATATATTTGTTTATAGATGATGTATGAACTATTACCATATTTAAAACAATTACCAAAAATAAATATCAATATTAAATGTAATATATGAATTATTACCATATTCTAATAAGTTTGTAAAAAATATAAATCAACAATAAATAAAATTATCCATGTCATATTTTTCTAGAAGTCATGTCATCAATTTTAGAAGCCATGTCATATTTTTTTGTGAAATTGATTAAAAAGAGGACATGTGTCAAAATCACTTCGCAAATATAGTCTAAGGGATTATTGACAACATGCAGAACTAGTATAATTAGTCCATCAATACGGCATGAACATTTTAGATTTTTTTTTTTTTTGAACATTTTAGTTAGAAAAAGAGCAGCACGAACTTTTGCTAAATGAAGCCATTAACTTTTCGTCATGGGAAATTATACAGATTTAATATTCTTTTATAACAATAACTAGATTTTGATCCGCCCTTAAAGGGCGGGTATATTTTTTGTTTTAATTTAATTCTTATATTTGTATTTTTTTATTATATTTGTATTTTTCTTTGTAATCATATTTGTGTATAAATCTTAATCAAATATATTTTATTAAATAATAGCAATTTAAAAATTGATCCGGTATACGTTTGGCTAGGGTTAGATTGTCGGTTGAACCTGCGAACCTGCGAACCCGCAGAACCGCTGGTTTCAATTTTGTTTTGGTCAAAAATAGGATCTGCACAATCCGCATCCACCCCGAATAAAATATTCATAATCGCATCCGCAAATCCAAAAATCTACCAATCCACATCCACCCCGAATAAAATATTCATAGCCGCATCCGCAAATCAATTTTTTCAAATAGTTGAACCAAATTTATGATCCGCTTTTAAATAACAGATATATTTTTTACTTTATATTTTTTTTTAAAATATAATTTTTATAAAATCGAGGCTGTAACTAATTATACGAAAATTATATTAAATTAATATTAAATACAAATATAAAAATTAAATTCCTCTAAATTAAAAATAGGAATGATAGGGGTGATCTAGCAGTTATATAAATTGTTGGTTATATATAGATGCTGTTATCTTACACATAAGCAGCTATATAGCATTGGAATATTCTTTTATTTTTTTTGGATTCAACTAATATCAATGGGGCATGATCCAAAACTAATAGTATTGATTAAGATTCTGATCCACCCATCTAAAAAGCGGATATATTTGTTTTAATTTAGAAAAAAATAATTTTTATATTTGTATTTAATATTAATTTAATATAATTTTGGTAACTATATTAAATATATTAGTGATTGCATAACTGTACACTTGTATCATATGCATTTCAGAAATTACTTTTATGTTTAGGTCCTTTAAAAATAATATTTTTAAACTTATTCTTAAAATTTACAACATATTACATTTTCTTATTAGTTACCTAACATAATTCGTCAAAAATATTCGTAGCAAAAAAACTAAACTCAGAATCAATCCAAAATCCAAGTATCATACTCTAGTAGATCTGATCTGTATACTCGAATAATTTTTAAAGTGTTATATCGGAAAACCAATATAAAACTGAAAACCAAACAACAATTTCTGAAAAAAATATTTGAAAAAATAAATCTAAATATATTTTGTTAAAAATATATAGTATATGGGTTAATATGGTCTTCGGTAAACTATACATCTGGTAGCCTTTACGATCATTCAAAATAAATTAAAAAAGTTTTTATTTTATTTTAGTTAGTTACAGAATTTGGAATTGATTGCAGATTCAACCGACTGATACTTTTGTATGTTCATCAAATATACAAAACTTGGAATGTAACCGTGGATTTATTTAGTAGTTAGTATTGATAAGCGTGATGGTCCCGAAAATATAGGAATTAAAAGGGAAGTTAGTATAATAAGTTAATAACCATTTTCGTAATAGGTAGATTATGGTAGTTTTTATATTTGAAATGTAATATTGATTTTAAATGAAGTTATATTTTAAATTAGACCCAACTAATATCAGTTAGTCATGTTTCAACTTTAATAGTATTGATATTGATCACGATAATTAAATAAATGCATTATATTTAAATTGGACATGACTTTTATGATAATCACTAAAGGTTTCCAAACATGCAGAGTATTACTCTAATGACTAAACTGTTTTAAACAAACTGGCGGCTGTGCTCTTTCCTTCTGAGCCATGATTGGTGCATTTTTTCTTCAAAACTCCCTTGCTTGACTTTTTAACACCTTTTGCCTTCTAGTCCATCAGGCTTGAACGAGTTGTAGATCAATTCTATCCAAGGATGACATGGTCCATGTGATATTTGATCTTTTCCGAAACCGTTCGAAGAAAAAGGATAGTATATTGAAATTAAATTACTATAATAATGAAAGTGAATTTAAATATTTTAATGCAAACGCTATAACCAGTTTATCGATATTCTTCCCGCATCAACGTGTTTGAATCAGAAGATCCATCTTCATATTTCCAAACCTGAGTAAATAAGATCTCGACTTGTGACTGGACCATCTGAACGATTTCGGTGATGATCGTTTCCTGAACCAGATCCGTTTTTTGTTGCTGTAAGCATTCACCATAAAAGCTAAATAATTTGATAGAATACCATCATTCTGTTGCATATATAACACAGTATATTAAATATATATATATATATATATATATATCTTTATATATATATATATATATATATAATTTACTAGTTCATTACTCCATTATCTCGAAAAAGAAAACTGACGGACCACGAGTTGGTTGCTATGACGGTTACCCAAATTGGTGTGTAAGTACGTAGCTTGACCATATATTTTTGTTTAAACGTAGAAATTGGGAGTTGTGACTAGGGCTGGGCAAATAAACTGAACCCGAAAATCCGAACAGAATCCGATCCGATAAAAATGAATCCGAACCGATCCAAAACCCGACATAAATACCGAATAGATCTTGTTTTTGGTATTTCGGGTTATGAGTATTATCCGAACCGAACCCGAATTTAAGTGGGTATCCGATTGAACCCGAAACATTCAAAATCTCAGAAAGATCTTATACCAAATATGATCTCAATTCTTAATATATATTCAAAATACATTAAAATATATTGAACATTTAAAATATTTATCTATTATATAAATATTGGTGGTTCTATTACATGAAGGTTGATGGTTAAAATTAGCTGTTGAATTTTGAAATATTTAGATTTAGATTTTGTTTTCATTAAACAATGTTTCTCATTTCTTGAGGTCGTAGTTTTTGTTTTATGATTTCATTTATTTGGTTTTTTTCATCAATAAATATGTTTCTCTTTCGTTTGATTTTGAATGATCATGGTTGATATTCCTTTCATATTTGTAAATCGATTTTACTTATGTTTTAGTTACAAAAAATATACAAATTAGGTATTTGAAACCAAAATAAACCAATCTTACTTATGTTTTGGTTACAAAATAGGTAAAATCAAATATTTTTAAACCAAAGAACTGATTGGGACCCGAACCCGAAAGTACATTGGGTTGTACCGGTTATTTGAAGATTTACCAACCCCGACCCGAACCCGATAGAATCCGAACCGGTCCCGAACCGAACTTTTGAATAATCTGAATGGGGCTGATTTTGATAAACCCGAAAAACCGAAACCCGATTGGATAAAACCGAAACCCGATTGGGACCCCGAATGTCCATGCCTAGTTGTGACCAAAAAATTCATAGTTATTTAGTTTAGGGTATCAATTTCTACCACCAAATGGTGTAGGGGTGTCCAATGTCTTGCTAACTAAATAATTATTCTTTTTCTTTTATTGCTAAGTCGACCCATAATTAATAAATATGAAAAACTAGTGTACTTATTTCTCCCCTAAAGAAAATTCTATAAATATCCACTAATATAAACACACTACTACTTCCTGAGCTTTTGTTTTAAATATTTCCCGGTACACAAACAAATGGCTCCAAGAATCGCTCTTGCACTCTTCCTTTCTCTGAACCTCCTCTTCTTCACTCACACTTCTGCTCTGGGAACTTGTCCAAGAGATACCCTGCAGATTGGTCTTTGCGCTAATGCTCTCAATTTAGTTAACATAATATTGGGATACTCACCTGTAAAGCCATGCTGCTCATTAATTGATGGCTTGGTTGACCTTGAGGCTGCAGCCTGTCTCTGTACCGCACTCAAGGTTAACATTCTTGGCATCAAGCTTAACCTTCCCATCTATGTCAACGCACTCCTCAATAATTGTGGCCATATAACTCCGACATTATACCCATGCGTCTAAGTTGTATACTTATGACATATATATTAAGAGATGCCTAAACCACAAACAGATCGTATGGTTTCAAATGCTTGAACTTATTGTCTTGTTTTCTTGTTTCTTTTAATCAGTGATTGCTTTTGTGTTTGTAATTTTCTTGGATTTAAAATAAATGATGAACGTCACGTTCTCATGCAACAAGGGATTATGGGTTTGTGTGTGTAATCGGCAAGTTCGTCCCCTTTTGCTTCACTGTTTTCCTTCTTATCTTCGTTGTAACGTTTCTTTTGAATTTGATTAATAGAACTATCAATCGGTGTTGTCTATATCAGCCTTATTTGTGTGTATAAAAAGACAAGGTAAAATGATCATTGAAAACATCATATTTTAGTTATTTCGTAGTAATCATTAATTAATGGCATGCTGTTAAGATTGAATCCTCTTAAATTATGAAATCAACCCTAAATTTAAATCTCTCCAAAAATATTGTATTATTGAAATGAAGAAAGTTTACAGCTATTAACTGCCACTAGAAGATATCGGAAACACTCTCTGGTGAATTTTCCGATCTAACTTCTGGAATCGATCCCCTCGCCAGAACCGCCACAAGAATCAACATTTCAATATAAGTTTCAAATTGTAAAAGCTTAAGCGATAACAGAGAACAATAGAAACTACATAAACCTCCAATCGTTTCTCTAACTGAAAACCCTTCAATTGATTCAGAGCCTTTTTCTCCTTCTCCACATAGGCATTCTAGTTTCTTCCTTTGACCCAAGCTTGACCGAGCGTATCACATGTTCTTAACTGAGATTAGAATAGTTCAGCTCTAATCCGATCGAACCTTCTCAAAACCAAAACTGTTGTTAAAAAGTGCATCAAGATTCAAGAATGTGCATAAAATGTTTCGTTACAGACTCTAATTTTTGTTACAGATGTAATAGAATATATTTATATAAGAAAAAAATAAAAATATAAACGCTATTTTCTGGAAAAGATATTTTTTGGAAAAAAATAATTGATGTTGCGTGATGTAGTTAGAATATTGTATAAGTAAAATACTATATAAATCAATTTGAAACAAACTTATTTATAATATTTTCAAAATAAAATAACTGTATATTACTTAGATACCAATAATATATATATATATATGAATTTTTATGAATATTTATGAATATTTATGAATTTGATAATATATTTTTGACGGTTGTATACTAATATTTATTCTTAAGATATTATTCATGTTTTCCTTTTATTTAGTGTAATTAAAATTTATTTCATGTAAACTATTTGAATTTTAATAATCTATAATGCAATATATATGGATACAATTTATGTATTTTATATGAAAGATGACGACCTTTCGGAAATCGTGCGAGTTCTTCAGAGTAAACTTCTCCAGATATGGAGTAACCAGACTTTTTTCATGTTTACTGATTATATTGGAATGCTTCTTTTCTCTTTCTGCTTATATGTTCCAGAAATCCTAAAAATCTACCAAAATGTCATATATTAGTTATGCCAAATTACTTAGAAATGACTTAGAAATATTATCTTGAATGCGAGAAGGAATACTTTTTCCAAATGAAATTGCTGACTTTTTATAGTTTATTTCTTCTCTCCAGAAACTCTTTGGTAGATTTTGAGTAGGTGAGAAATGTTATGTCCTTCTTTTTATGTTTTCTAACTAAATATTGAGGAATCATAATGAAAAGTAAATGAAACATATATAGCACTAATACATGATGTCTAATCATGAAAATGATAAAAATATATATATACTAAATTAGTATGGTTTTATAGATCCCATGCCTGTACAAACTAATTACAGAAATTATAATTTTGAAAGATAAGTAACATCGATAATTTTGTTGTTATAACACCTTAATATAGAGTAGGATTCGATCTTACAACCTCTAATAAACTTTACCAACCCTAATTAGGATATTTTCTATCTTTTTAAAACTTGCGTTCGATAAAATTAATATTATTTCTAAAAGAAGGTGTAGTTTGCTGTGCCAGTATTCAGAAAATATATGAAATTGTTGAGAACAGTGACAAATTAAAATTAACTTTTTACTCTCAAATTTAAATTTTAAGAAACCCATGGCATCTAGACGATTCAGGAAACTCAAATCGCGTGGAGATTCGCGTTGAAAATGGTCTAAGAGCATAAATATCCCTGGTTTCTAAAAGAGGTTTTTGAACTGTTTGTGCGTCTCATAAAAAAATTAAAAATCATTCACCAAAATCACGAAATAAGGATCGGTTTTTGGGAGAGTTTTTGCACTGTTTGTGGGCTCCACTGACACGTAATGGCTCGTGATTGGTTTACTTTTTACTTTTTTTTTCTTTTAGAAAACAAAAAAAAAATCTTAAGGATCCCATTTGAAAAAAAATTGTGTGTTACCCACATATATTCTATTAAAACATGAACAAGACCTATTGATAAATATTATATCTAACTATGTATTTCATTTATTTAAGAGACTGTTCTATCAAATTAAATTAATATTAAAAACAAATATGATTACAAAAAAAATTTGAATATAAAAATTAAATTTAAAAAAAAAACATAAAATATATTCGCCATTTATCAGAATCTAGTTGTCATTAAAATCAATGAAACTCTTCACAGGACTTGGATTGTGAAGAACGTCGCTGGATCCTCGGATCTACATATTAAAGACTGTCCTAACTGCTGTTACCGCATGGACAACAGAAATGTAAAGAACTCGATCTCTACAACATCTGTAGTGATTGCAATTTAATGGTCATGTCTAAGGGCATCTCCATGGAAGACGTCAAACGCTATTATAGTGTAAAAAAGCAACTTTTCTTCTCCAACGTAACAGCAAAGCGGACGGTATTATAGTGTTATGCAATTTTTTTCAATAGTATCACACTATATTTAGTGTCGTACTGTAGCGACGGGATAACTTTTTTTTTCTTTTATCATTTAAATTACTTAACTAACTATATTTACTTTTACAAAATAACAAATAAAATTCACTGTTATGTAGTTATGAGATTAAACTTATTTTTAATAAATCTTAGTGTAACTTCTAAATTTTAGTAAATATAAATTATTAATTAATTTAACAGTTAAAATAGAACTAAGATACATAAAAGTTATTTAAAATACATAAGATTACCAACTAAACACCAACCAAACATAAAAAATGCATAAAAGAAAATAGATTTGCAGAAATAAAAAGTGTATGTTTTAAGTTATTTTAATTTCATATGTATTTTCATTTGTATGTTTTTCGTTATTTTAATTTTATATGTATTTTTAAAAGTATTTTTCAAATAATTATAATTATTGTTTTAAATATGGTAGTTTAGTGTTTATTAAAATTTATTATTTGTGTATCTTATATGAATAATAAGTATAATCAAAAATACTAAATATGTAAAAAAATCTTTTATTTAATAATATAATATTAGAGAATATTCTTCTTAGTGTGATATTTAGTGTTGTGATTGGAGATGAAAAGAAATTTGGTGCTAAAATCACACTAAAATAGTATAGTTTTTACACTAAAATAGTATAGTGGTTGGAGATGGCCTAAGGCCTTTTACAAAAAAAATGTCTAATGTGTATTTGAGTTTTTTTATATCAGGTACTGACTCCATGGTCTGGTCTTCCTAAAAGTGTGAAGTTCGCGCCAACCGATGAGGAAGTGATAGAGTATTTGGAAGCCAAGTGTGGTGTTGATGGCTCACAATCTAATCCTTTTATCCAAGACTTCATCTGCTCAGTGGATGATATCAATTGCACTCACACTCAAAACCTTCCTGGTAATACTTAAAAAAAAAAAAAGACAAATTTCAAAATAACATATTTTTGAAGTTTATTATATAAATAGCATTCAATGAAAAACAAATCCTCCAAAAAGCATTAATTTTATAAGAAGAAAAAAAAAGTAAATTTCCTCTCATTTTTAAACTCTAATCTCATCAATTTTTTAAATACTAAACCCTAAAAAAATTACTTCTAGTAAATGTTATTATGGAAATTCTTTTCTTTTGTACGCTCTTTTTAACAAATTGTTGGTTGCAGGTGTAAATAAGGATGGAACTAGTGCCTTCTTCTTTAACAAGACAGTGCATGCATATCACAAGGGGAAGAAAAAGAGGAGACGGATCACACCGTCTGGTACTCTGAAGGACGAATCCTTAAGTTGGCGCAAGAACGGCAAAACCATACCAGTGAAACTTAATGGAGTCCAAAAGGGATGCAAGAAGTTCATGGTGCTCTACAAGAGAGCGAAGAAGGGATTATAAAACCTGAGAAATATAAATGGGTTATGCACGAGTATCACTTGGGAAGAGAAGAAGCGGAGACTGGTGAATACGTTGTTTCCAAGATCATGTATCAGCTACGGATCCGAGGGGAGAATTCTGCCGTTGAAAGTGAGAGTTCTGTGTTAGTGTTGCAGAGCTAAAACGAAGAAGAATAAGTTGTAACTAACTTTCCGTTATTTTCATTGATTGAGAAAGAGAGAAGGAAGTCAACTCTTATACAATGAGTTGATTCCGGTTTACATGTAACAGAACATTGAACCGTACTAAACCAAAGTTAACCATACGATATCACACTCTAATATTCTGGTGTTCCAAGTGACCCAAAACGTGGAGAACTCCTACACCACCAAGACTTGTGAGTTCTCTTGCAAGTATTGTCGACATTATTTCATGCATTATATATAGTTTATGTTTTCTGGTAAAATCAGGGACTGAAGAGCACTCCAGAAGCTTCTTTTGGTACGCGCGTAATAGCTCAAGTTGCAGGAGAGTTAGTGACTTAGTGTCCAAGAACACTGAATCTTCATCGTCCTTTGCGGAAAAGAACCTTATGGTTTCAGATTATTGGGATTTCAGCAACGGTTATGAAAACCTTATGGTTTTAGATTTGGAGACTGCTGACTTAGGAACTCTCCCTGATATCAGATCGGTAAGCATCTCTAAATCATTAATTATTTCTTTAACTATTTTTATTTTTAACTCTAAAACATAGATTGCAATTTTATAATATAAAAGAAATGATATCATGCATATTTTTGTTGAAAATTAATATCATTTATGTAAAAGCTATATATTGGTGTGAAATTTAATTTTTTTTGAACATTTAATATTGAATAAATTAGAAAATTATATTAATATGTGTTTACAGAATTTTTAACTATTTTCTATATCATCCACATTTTGGTGGTCTAGTGTTTTCTCTGTTGGTTTACATCAGAGATGGATTTTTCTCTAGTAACAATTACTAGTTTCACATGGAACCACATGGAGACAGTACTTTGTTTATGTGGGTTGCATTTCTTCTCGAGGAGTCTAGATTTTTCTATAGGCACATAATTCTCTAAACTCATAAATAATATTTTCTGTTTCCATCAGTATATTTTTCTCTATAATAGAAACTACAGGAAAATACATTAGAGAAAAAATCTCATTTTTATAATGATGTTTCTCTATTTTAGTAAAAATGTATAGGAATGAATTGAAGATATTCCAAAAACTAAAAATACTCTTTTATCTATAAAATCAATAGAAAAACTTAAAATTCAAAGGTTTTTTATTGTGGATTTGTAGTTTGCTTCTGAGGACATCCTTATAAATTACATGGAAACTAGCGCGGAATGAATTTTTATACAAATGTTTGTTTATTAATAATTTTAATTACCTGCAAAAATTAAATCATGTTTAAGAGGTAGATAATTGTCATTTATGTCTACTGTCTAGGGGTTCACGGTTACTGAAGTATAGTTTATACATACCGTATAAAAAATAACAATTATTTTTTTGTAAGAAAAATAGAAAATAAAAAATAACCATCACCAAAATATTGTGGATGTATTAATGAGACATTTAATCTCGTTTATGTCAACAACATATGTAATATATATGGGCATGTTTGTATTTATAGTAAGCTCCAAAACCGTAGTAAAAAGTCTCTATTTATTTATAGGACATGTATAATACCATTTGGCAAGAAATCTATATTTATTGTTGTTTATACATAGTATCATTTCATATAAGGACATGTATAATACCATTTAGCAAGAAATCTATATTTATTGTTGTTTATACATAGTATCATTTCATATATTTTAATTCCAATAATGAATATAATCTTGCGATAAAATAATCTCTATAGAATTCTTTCCCAAGCAATATATATGATTATAGGTGTATCAGAATAGATGCAATGTCCGCACATATATAAAGTCTGCTTTTAAAAAAGCATAATTAATAATTAAATTAGAAAACATATACTAACGATCACATATTGTATTTCATTTATGATCAAACGATATTTAGTTATGTTTATATTCAAAAATGGAATGTGATTAAGTATACACGTACGAATTGACTGTGTATCTATGGTGAAGAACTATAAATAAATCCCCTATAAATAAATAGGAAAACTATATACACCATAGTCTACAGATATCCGTGATCACGAACTGTATATAATCAAGTACATTACATGTCTATGGTTACACTAAATACAAAATTGGCGTTGAGAAGATACATACATTAAAAAGAAAAAACATACATTAAACAATATACAAAAATGTCCATGATTTCACTATATACAAAATGCCGTTGGTGGAAGATACATTAATTTTAAAATGTTGATCAAAACTGCATAAACAAAACACTTAGAAAATAAATATTATTTAATCATAGACATGATTTAATGAAAAAATAAAATCTTAGAACGGAGTACAATCATGGTCATGCATCGTTAAGGCAAATGTAAAGCTTTACATCGATGTACTATCATTTTTCTAACAGGTGCACAAACGTTGAAGTGTTACTCTTCACGATTTTTTTTTTGAGAAAAACTCTTCAAGAAAGTTTTGTAATACGAAGTGATGATCGAGTTCCAGAACAATGTTTCTATTGGGTTTCATATCAACAAATAAGAATCATATTGTCTCGGATTATTATATTACGTATACAATAAAGCTGATCTTGTGCCGGTTAATATCCCCTATAGTTAATAGTCAATGTCTAGCGAGATTAAATAATTGAATTGGATCAACCATTTTCCAATTGAATCTAAAGCTGCCACATATGATTAATTGAGTACTTAATTGATTGGCACATATATATGATTGAAGTTTTTTTTTAATTCTTACAAAATTGACGTTACATCTTTTTAAATTTTCCTCAATTAATATATATGAGATATCTGAAGCGCCAAAGTAAGATAATCTCTATTAACATATCCTGTTAAACGCTTATCGGGTTTCTATCCTCAGTAGATCCATAATGCAATCACTCAGGACATCAAGATCTTATCCTGTTCCTTTACTTGTTCTTCCTTTGTCTTTATTTCACATCCTCTAAATTATGTGTCTGATCCGTTGGCCAAGACAGCTTTGTATTTGGGGTTCAAAAAGAAGGTAAATTAAAAGAATGAATGTAAGTAGATAGGGTTGATAGTGCACACAACAAAAGGTGATAGGGTTGATATCGTTAAACCCTCTATATATACTATTCAGTCCCACAATTTTAACCCTCCCCCCCCCCTCTCCCCCATCTGGTCTCATCACCAAACTCCCCCTCATCTTTAAAATTTCGTCAGTAAACCACCTATTCAATTCATTTAGATTCATTTCACAAAATTAGTGAAATCTGCAAAATCCGTTTAGGTAATGAAAACGAGGTAATCAAAACATGTTCTGCCCACAATCCGACTTTAATCCGATATAAACCAAACTCTAACCCGAGAATTATTAAAAAAATCCCATCAATTTTTTCCCAACCCCGACAAAACAAAATCTTCGTTCTTCTCAAGGATATTAGGATTCATATAAGGTGGAGAAGAGCAAGAAAGCCTCACAGAGCTCGTTAAAGCTTATCCCTTTCTTATTAATAGATGAACATTTGGAAAAATAAGCTTCATAGTGTAAGTTAATTAAAAGGATGTTATGCTGAGATGGCAACATCACAATTACTCTCAGCTCATATAGAGAACTCTCCTTCTCCCCTAGAATATTTACATAAAATTCCATTGGCAGTCCAATTTCATCATTGTCGTTGCCCCTTTTGAATCAAAATAACTTTATATTAATACTAACAAAATTACACTATCTTTTACTCTAAAGTAAAAAACAAAACAAACAATATTACATTTGATATACGAGTACTATCCATAAAGGTCCGTAATACTCTTCTCTCATATCTTGCCATATGTATTACTCCACTTTTGCTTGCTAAATTTTTTAATCACAGCCATATGAGACTATAAAATATCATCTACCTATACAATCAAATACATATAATTATGAGAGGATGTTATTATAAACTATTTGCTCACACATAATATAAACTATTTAATCTTTAAAAAAAAAATTAATAATCTTCTTTAACCAAGCGAGGACGGCCTAATGATTTTGAGGGAGTTTCGGCCTCAATACGGACCTGGATTCGAATCCCGCTGGCTATCGGGGAATTAACATTTCGGCATCGTCAGGGAAAGGGGACCAACACGTGGACTGAAAACATAGACTGTAAACATGTGACTAGTCTGGATCCACCTCTGTAGAGTCATGATACCTTAGTATAGTCCAAGAGAAAAAAGAAAAACGAAAAAGACTCTAGAAGACCAATTAACCATTTTAACCAAACACATGAACGGGTATAAGCTATGTTACTCATCATACTCACGAAAACGATATTTTAGTTCCGATTTATGTTCCAGATATTATTAATCTATTGTAATGGCTATATCTTCATCATGATTTTTATAGGTTGATACGGTTCACTTTCAGAATAACAATGCAACACTTTCTGTATATGGAATGAACAACATGATGTCTAAATTATGTGTCTAACGGTTATAACCGCAAACCGAAATTGTATAATTTAAACAACCCGATTTGAATTTGGTAAAACTATTTTATGCCGGTTTATGCAAGTAAGATAAGAATCTATCAAGCCTAATTACTGGTTGTATACACCTCTTAAATACGTTCGATGTAACCGTTTTTACTTTAGGTTAGTAAATATATGGTTTTGACTATCCCGTTTTTTATTATTTAGCCCAAAGGATACCTGAGCTAGAGATTCGAAGCCAGAGTTAGGCATCAGAGGAGACTAGGAGAGGTTGCATGTATTGACGCCGACTGTTATAGAAGGCAGATGGGTTCAATCTAGACTTTAGAGGGGAGGGAAATGCGATTCCTTGCCAGAATCGAAGCTCATTTCTTCAAACCTCATTGAAGATGTCGAGATACGATCTCATAAAAGAGGAAGAAAAAGGAAGGATCCGACTTGGATCGCCCATTCTCGAGGTGTTCCTCTAAACACAGAAGACGATGGAGCTCTAGAGAAGAGGGACGCTGCCGAAGCAAGATCATGAGTCTACGACTTCACGAGGAGTGGAAAAAGATAGAAGACTGCGAACGAGGAGTCGCGTCTTCGGACAAGAGAGAGAAACACGGAGACATTAGGGTTTGTGATACTGGGCTCAAGCCCACAAGGTGGATATTGTTGGTGTTGTTGGCGTAAGCCTGTATCGAAGTTGCCTACATTGGGCCTATCTCCCTGCTGGATTACCTGCGAAAGCCCAAGTCAAGAGAGCATTAAGGTTTTGTTGCTAGTTGATATATAAACAAATCTAAGCTATCTTGTTGTCTAAAGTTTTACATTTTCTCATATATAAAGTTTGCATATACACAAGCCTGATCACAGTTGTGATAGTTGTTATGCTCTCTTATTCATAGTGAGGTTTGGGAAGACTCTCTCCCATGAAACGTATCAGTTAAAGTTGTGTGTGTTCTTATTGTTTTAGTTTAGTCTCTTCTTAAATAACCATAAGCAGGATAAGAACTTGATAACGAAGAAAGGATTTAAGGAGTTAATCCTTTCACATTTTCCTAAGAAAAATGACTCACTTAACTCACATCATCAATGCACAAACATGACATTTTTTCCAACTTCAAAACTATTTCTCTCAAAAAAAAAAACTTAAAAACTCTTTAATCAACGCTGAAATCATGAACATTATCCCAGTACATCAAGTCAGAAAGTATAAAAAAAAATTCAAAGAGCATTGTAATAATATGATTGTTCTTAAAAACAAAGTTAATGATTATAAACAAAGTGGTGAATAAGAATATCTTCTTCAAGTTCCAAAATTTTGAAGTATATAAATCATCCAATATTCATTACATAATTTCTTTTAAACATTTGTATGCAAGTTTGTTTAAAATAAATATACAAAATATTGCAATTAATGTATTTGCACATTGTAATAAAAAAATAGTAATATGTTAGCTATAAATAAAAATATATATTACTAAACTAAATTTTTATATTTATCCTCAATATTTATGTGATATAGATAGTTAAAAATAAATATTATATTAAAAGTAATTTATTTTCAGGTTTAAGAGGAATAAATCTTTGGATTAAAACCAAAATCAGGATAAAAATATTTCAATTACTATTACAATACTGTCTTTCTCATATATTAAAATAGTGTAGAAATTCATAGTTAACACTAAGTGGGGTAAAATGTGACTAAAAGTTAAAGAGACATATGATTATGATTTTGAGTGCAAATTATGTAAAACGTATTTTTGAATATAATATTTTAAAAATACACAATCTGGGTGTAGTGCGCAAAATCAATCTAGTATTCTGTAAAAAAAAATGCTCACAAATATTTAAGCTAATTACCCAAGAATTTAAAAGAATCAATGAATAAAACAATTGTATAACATTAGAATTTAATGGAAACTTAAACTCCTTCAAATTCAGTCTAATTTCTAGATTCAATAACCTCCACTTTAGAAAGAAAAGGTCAAAAACTTAAATTAAATTCGGATTTACTTCCTCTAATGAAAATGTGAATTTGACCAATAAGAATTTACTTCCTTCTAATGAAAAAAATATACTTTCAGTCCAAAGGGGCACCACCAGCAAATGAAATCACAAGCGCCAAAATCACTTTTCGAAATTTTCGCTTTCCCTCTCCTAAAATCTCCTCTTTAAGTCTCTCATCTCATAAATAAATAAGCTTCGTTGCTCTCTTCTTGTGCCAGTGACTGAGTTCCTCTGATCATCCCTCAAAACCCCACTTAGTAAAGTTCCCATCTCTTCGCGGATTGCTATGGCTTTGGACGCATCGAAACCATCGAAGCCCAAAAAGAAACCCAGCGGCGGCGCGAAACCATCGAAACGCAAAACGAACCCAGGCGTTCGAGTGGTCGGAGGGAGGATCTACGATTCTAGCAACGGCAAATGTTGTCACCAGGTGAACAAAAACACATCTCTCTCTCTCTCTCTCTCTCTCTCTCTCTCTCTCTGATTATGCCCTAATCGTTTTTTTATAATCGATTATGTTTCTTCTTTATTGCAGTGTCGACAGAAGACGATGGACTTCGTTGCGTCGTGCAAGGCAGTGAAAAATAACAAACAATGCAAACTAAACTTTTGCCACACCTGCTTATTGAACAGGTTTGCTTTCTACTTTTTCTTGTTTTTTTTTCTTTTAATATATGTGGTTGAAAAAAAAAAGAAAAAAAAAATTCTTGTTCTGTTTCCTGCGGTTATGTGTGTTCTCATCTGTTAATATATGAATGAATAGGTATGGTGAGAGGGCAGAAGAGGTAGCTACCTTAAATGATTGGAATTGTCCTAAGTGCAGAGGCCTCTGCAACTGCAGTTTCTGCAGGTAATTATTATTATTATTTTTTAATTGGTTTTTAAGAGTTGAGCATTGAGGTAAAACTGTGTTTTGGGGGGGTTTTTTACAGGAAGGAACAAGGACTGAACCCTACAGGAATATTGTCACACAAAGCTAAAGCAAGTGGGTTGTCATCAGTCTCTGAGCTTCTTCAAGTTGAGGGTGTTGATAGCTTTGCTTATTCCAAAAAGGTAAAGCTGCTATTTCATTTTTACTCTTGTGAAACACATCTCTTTCAACATGTTTGTGATCCTTGCTGTAAGTTTTTGTGGGTTAATTATACTGATTTGGTAATATTATTTCTGCAGGAGGATGTTGCCGTTGAAGGTAGAAGTGGCAACAGTGACTCTGTTTGCTTTAGATTTGTTCTCTTAAAAAAGGAGAGGCTAAGACTAACTGTTTTTAATGTTATGAATCAGATGTTGCCAATGAGGGCAACAAAGCGGTGGGCAAGAAGAAGAAAGAAACCGGCTTAACAAAGGCAAACCTGGTATCCATTTTATCTTAATCTTATTTATTTAGATATAAAGCTTCATGTTTATTTATATATGTTGCTTATTTGATTATATCGTTTCTTGCAGGGTGATGTTTCCATTGAAGGTACAAGTGGTGTCGGTGTGCTTTTCATTTGTCTTAAAACGAAGAGACTAAGAATAACTGTTTTAAATGTTATGAATCAGATGCTGCCAAGGAGAACAGCAAAGCGGCTGGCAAGACCAAGAAAGCCAAAGCCAGCAACGAAGTGAAAGAGGAGGAGATTCAGATTGAGGCTAAGCTTCCTATTGGTATAAGCTTGACTAATGTCTCAGGCATTGATATACCGAGTGAAGAAACTGGAAATGTGTTGCAGTTTCTTGAGTTTTGTTCAGCCTTTGGAGAGGTAATTGGTAAATAAACTTATCATCTGTAATTATTCCTTGTGTTGTTTTACTCTTAATCTGTGTTTCATTTTGGTCTTTTTTTAAATAGGCTCTTGATTTGAAAGAAGGGCAAGCTGAGTCTATTGTTTCTGAGATGTTCTCGTGTGGGCGTAGCACAAGGAGGCAACAATACTGCGCTGTTATCCCAATGATGATCCAGTTGTTGGAACTAATATCACATGATAGAGATATGTATGAGTCTTTTTACTCCTGCCCTGAAATGGTATGTATATGTATGTTCTTATTTCTGATGCATTTGAATGATTGTTACAGGTCTCTGTCTCTAAGTGCAACAGACAGCACTTGGTTCAGTTCTCTTGGAGAGTGCCTATTGCAGTCAGGAGTTCTGAGTGATGTGTTCCCACCTGAGACTTTCACTTCAGGTGTCTCTGAGTATAAGACGATGGATGCATCAACAAGGCTCAAGCTTCTCAACTTCTTATGTGATGAATCACTTAGCACACTGTATGTATTTATATTCACTTTTTCTTGTAATTTATGCTTTCTTATGACTTGACAAACTTGTGTGAAATCATTCTAGGGCAATGAGAAATTTCATTGAGACCAAAAGTGTGGAGTCTGAAGCACAGAGAAGAGAAGCAAAAGAAAAGGCTGCAGCTGCAAAGGAAAAGGTATTTCTATATTCTGCAAAATGTTATTAAATTATCAAAACTATTTGTGTTAAACTTTGTTCTTTTTCTAATCATAGGAGAAACAGCTAAGGCAGCAGATGCAAGGTGATCTGGTCAAAGCCCATATGGAAAGAAACGGAGCACCATTGTCCATTGAAGAGCATCATGCAATTTTGTCTCAAATAAAAGCTGAAGTTAAAGAAGCTCATGACAAGATGCTGGAGGCAAAGGGCATGATATCTAGAAGTAAATCTAAATTCCCTTTTCTCTTTATTAGTGGTCTTACAGATATTAAGTTTCATGCTTAACCTAATGAAACTCGTTTTGCAGAGAGGCAAAGATGTGATGCTGCTGGAACCGATCCGATCCTGTTGAATGATGATGGTCGTGTTCTCTGGAAACTAAAGTGCTTTGAAGAAGAACCAAGGTTTTTGCTTCAAGGTGTGAAAATTACTGAACTCTTTGTTTAACGTTTTTTAATGGGAGAGTGTTTCAGATCTCATCCTTTTATTCATGCACAGATCTAGGTACTTTTGGTGATTTATCTCCACATGAAAAATGGTTCACTTTTAAGCCTGAGCAGAAACAAGAGGTTGAGAAGTATATCTCTGCCAAAGGTGAGCTCATTGTATGCATTTAAAAGGTCAAAATTAATCAAGTTCCTGGGCATGAAACAATATAAATTATTTGCTTTTTTTTTGTAGGATGACACTGAATCGATCACAAAAATATGCAAATGTGGAAATTAATTAAAGAGTGAGGAAGGCCATCATGTAATTTTCAGAAGTCATTCAACTCATTTCTTCCCTTTTTTTTTTAATCTTGGCTTCTTTCCATTAGTTCGGCTAATTCTATGTTTTGATGATATGCTTGTTTTATGCCTCAAACTCTTATTATAATGAGGAAACCTCAACTCAATATTGGCTGTTTCATAATATTATCAACATCAGTTATAATCTTATCTTAGTTAATTTTATTTTTAGTCACAGTAATCTTTGATAAGACAAAGTTGAAACTATTTTCATATGAGAATACATATTAGTTTTGTATCTTTCTATAATATAATCTTAGAGCATGATTATCAGTGGTGGGGGCAAGGTTTTTATGCGTGGGTTCCATCATTTTTTTTGTAAAAATCGTGTTAAAATGTTGTTAAATAAAAACGTTTTTTAAAGGTTTTTTGTACTGCCTGCGGATTCCACTGACATTCGTCGGTCCACAATTGATTCCTTTTTACTTTTTATTATTTTTTTTAAATCAGAAGAAAAAAATTTAAAAACCCCAAAAACATTTTTAGCGATAAATCCGGTGACCCGAGATAAATCTGGTAAACCCGGTGATCCGAGATAAATCTGGTTCAGGTTTTGTGAAAAACCCAAATTTTAAAAACCCGCAAAAACCCACTAAAACCCAAAACCCGGTACCGGTTGAACCACTGGTTGAATCAGTAGATAACATTTACATTTTCTAAAGCTTTTAATTATTTTTTAGATTCTCTTTTATTTTCTAAATTTCGAATTAAAAGTTAGGTTTCTTTCGGTTTTCTTTTTTTCCATTGTTTTTTTTCTTCTGCTAGTATCTACTGACTCTGTATCTTCTGTTTCTTCTTCATTTTTTTTTGATTATTTTGTTTATTATAAATCAGTAGTAAAATCTATTTTAAATTCAAAGTTTTACAACTCTATTCTTTGTCGATTAACAAATGATTTTTTTTTGTTTTACATGATTCTAACTTAAATAGTCTAAGCTATTTTTTTGATAGTTTGTATATCAAATGAAAATAAAAATATAAAAAAGTAAAGTTAAGTATTTTCTATATTTTTATTTTTATAACTAATATATTATTATATAATAAAATTAATTTATTTCTTAATCTGTGGTTCACCCGCATTTCACCCGCGGTCGACCTGATGACCCAGTGATCCGATAAATAGTCCGGTTCAGTGTCCGGGTCGGTTTTCAAAACATTACCCCTAGTAAACACAACAAAGCTGCTTGTTCCTTTTGAGTCTTAGGGATAAAACATTTCCAAAGAATATGCAAATCATATCTAGTAATCTTATAATTTCTTACTCAGCTCTGCGATTAATTTCTAATCCAAAACTAAATCTTAAACACTACTCAAAAAACTAAACCCTAAATCTATAAAAGGAAAAGCCTAAACTCTAATTTCTCCTCAAACCTAAATTTAAAACCTTAACATTATATTAATATTTTCACAAATGTTTAAAAAATCAACTTAACTTTTAATTATTTTTTGAAAAAGATCTTAACTTTTCCGTTAAACTGTCGTATATCTAATTACTTATTAAAATGATATAATTTGCTAAAAATTTGTATTTTTGGTTTTAAAATAAATATATAGCTCTGTTGTTTTCCCTGAAATAAGAACAACCCTTGACTAATGGCTATGGACGTCAAAATGAAAATTTTGAAAACGACAAATCCTTTCACAAGCGTTATGGAATTGTACGGGGGAACCAACTCGGGTCACATTGAAGCCACTTTCCCTTTTCTTTTGACAAAACCCTAAAAAGGGGTTAATGTTTTTTTTAACAACCTAAAAAGGGGTTAATGATTATGTTATGGATTTTTAACATAAAAAACCCTCGACTAAGTTTGTTTTAGATAAAAATCCTCAAACTAAGTATTTAATGAAATAACCCCTAAACTAACTTTATTTAATGAATTAAACTCTCTCAGGTCATAATTACCAGTACTACCGGTAAATCTTTAGTTTATGGGTTTTTACAATAAGTAAACATAGTTGGGGGGTTTTACCATTAAAAAAAAATTAAAAAACCCAAAATATAATAACATTACTAAAAATTAGTAACTTTAAATTTTCAAAATTAGCATTTTAAATAAAATTATATAGATATAAAAGTCTGATTTTTTAAAATCAACATTATATATGTATAAATTAAAAATGTAAAAAGCCAAAAAAATATAAAAAAATATCTAAAGCTTTACATGTATTAAAAATTATCTAATTTTTTTTTAAAAATGTAAAAGACAAGTAAATATAATAAAAGATATATCTTAGCTAGTAACTTTAATTTTTAAAATTAGCATTTTTTAAAAAAATTCTATAAATATATGAGTCTGATTTTTTTTTAAATCAACATAAAATATGTATAAATAAAAAATGTATAATTAAAGTTATACATATATAATGTTGATTTTAAAAAAAAAAACAATCAGACTCATATATTTATAGAAATTTTTAAAAATGCTAATTTTGAAAATTAAAGTTACTAGATAATATATAATTTTTGGTACATTTCTTGTCTTTTACATTTTAAAGTTTTAGATAATTTTTATTACAAGTAAAGCTTTAGATAATTTTTTTATCTATTTTTGGGTTTTTACATTTTTAATTTATACATATATAGTGTTGATTTAAAAAAAACCAGATTCACATATCTATATAAATTGAAAAAAAGGTTAATTTTGAAAATTAAAGTTACTAATTTTTAGATAATGTTATTATATTTTGGATTTTTTTTTATTTTTTTATTTTAATGATAAAACCCCCAACTATGTTTACTTAATGTAAAAACCCCTAAACTAAAGATTTACCAGTTGTACTGGTAATTATGACCTGAGAGGGTTTAATTCATTAAATAAAGTTAGTTCGGGGGTTATTTCGTTAAATACTTAGTTTGAGGGTTTTTACCTGAAACAAACTTAGTTGAGGGTTTTTAATATTAAAAATCCTTATGTTATATAATTTTTTTTTGTAAACTATGTTTATTTTATATAATACAAACTACATACAATTTATTTCGGAACAAAATTTTCACCCCAAATAAGAGTTTAATTGTCATTTTCATGGCAGGTAGTAACTATTTAGTAAAGAAACTGAAGGACCTGTGGATAAAAAAGAAAGAATGAAAAGCAGATCTTATTAGAGATCCTGACAAGAAAAATACTGCACATTCAAAAACATCTTTAAATACTGACTCTTAAAGCCTAGTCTTTATGATCTAAATGGAAAACGAATCCATTTCACAGTTTTCTGTTATATTTCTGGACCAGTTTTTTTTTGGACCAGTTGATATTGGCATTCCCAAGATTACGTACAAATGTATCAACTTGCATACGTATACGTAGTAAAAATGTTGTTCAAGAAAAAGAATGACACTAAAAGTAGCTGAGTTTTAAGTTAATTCGTATAGAATCTGGAATTGAAAACCGTAAAAAAATAAACCCTAGGCTGAAAGTTTTTACTTGTATATATAAATTGAATGTGAAAGAAACGATATTTCTAAATCATACCAAAAAATCCTCTTTTGCGAGCAGATCTTCAGTTAACAGACAAAATCATGTCTTCGTCACTCTACATCTAACCAGTTTCGTTACACATCTCATGTATCGACCATTAATATCTATAAAGCAGTTTTTGTCTTGGTGTCAGAAATCAGAATTGGACGCTTACTCTCCCTCACTTGTTTCTGGGTTTCTTCTTTTTTCTTTCCTCTTTTTAGCTGCTTCTCTCTTTTGATGATGTGAAAGTTGTGGTATTATTTCTAAAAGAACACGCATATTCTTGATTATTGGTTCTTGATTTTTGATTCGAGAAGCTCGGTGATGTCTTCTTCCAACAATGATTACAATAATGGTAACAGTGGAGTGTACCCTCTCTCTCTTTACCTTTCTTCACTCCCGGGCCATCAAAGCACCATCCGTAATCCCTACAACCATCAGTCAACAGCATCTCCCGGTCAAATGGTATCAGCCGTGCCTGAGTCTCTGATCGATTACATGTCGTTTAACTCAAACACTGCTGTGAATCAGCAAGGGTTTGAGATTCCTGAGGTCTCGAGAGAAATCAAGAAGACGGTGAAGAAAGATAGACACAGCAAGATTCACACGGCGCAAGGTCTTAGAGACAGGAGGGTAAGGCTTTCTATTGGAGTTGCTCGTCAATTCTTTGATCTCCAGGATGTGTTGGGGTTTGGTAAAGCCAGTGAAACATTGGACTGGCTTCTCAAGAAATCAAGAAGAGCCATCAATGAGCTTGCCCAAGACAAAAAGCTCAACAGCAAGGATGAAGACTTTGGAAACAATAGGGGTGATGAAGAAGAGGATGAAGATGATGGCGATAAGAGCTTTGTGTATGGTTTGAGTCCAGATTCCTGCGAAGAAGTGGTATGTGAGGTCAAGAAGACAGAGAAGAACAACATATCTTCAAAGGGATTAAGGGAAAAATCTAGGGGAAAGTCAAAGCAGATAACAAGAAAGATGACCTATGATCATCCAGAAACAGTCTCCAAGATCACACAAACTGAAATCATGGACCCATTCAAGAGTTCTATAATTTTCAATGAAGGGGATGACATGACACACTCTTTCTATAAGGAAGCAACCTTCCCACAGGTCAATCTTCCCACAGATATGGATCGAAGTTACAATCAACATCATGAGACGTTTATGTTGAAAGATCAGGGTTCTAGCAGCAACTACAATACCATTCTGCCTCAAAACTTGGACTATGGTTTTGATCAAAACCATTTTATGGATCAAACCTTTTGTGCAGTCACCAACAGGAATTTCCCCAGGGGTAAAGTTTGGATTCAAGACTCTTCTCTAGCGTAAATTATGATTCTTATGTCTTTGCATTCCATGATATGGTTCTTTCTCTTGTTTTAATCTGGCAGGGTTTCCATAAAGCTTGATATTCTCCGGGCAGTGGGCATCAAATTTAAACATGTAAGGCAAAAAAAACAACCCTTTGTTCCTCTTCAATGTATATTAAATCGTTGGTTATTTGTGTTCTTCTAGTATATATATGCATGTTATCTGATCTTCTGTGTCATTGATCAAGATAGCTTTTTTTATGATTCAGTGTCTACCTTAAAACTGTTTAGCTATTTCAAGGGGCATATTGTAACCTAAAGTATTTTGAAGACGAAAACCAATAACTTATTTAAATATTTGGAGAAACCCAGATCCAGTCCAACATTCATTTTTCGCTTAGGCACTACACAGAATAGTCTTTATGAGTAAGCAATTTAGTTAAACGTTTCACATAAAGCTCAATATTAAGTTTGTTTCCTCAAACCCTAATTTCCATTATGACCCACATAATTGCATATGCATGATGATGAAGGTTGAGGTTCACTTATACAAGTATATATCCATACAAACACATGTAACGTCTGATATAGTTATATGGAAAATTGAAATATGTGGAACATAGATCTTAGTTTTGACACTATATATTCTCTTGCTCAGATAAGACTCGTTTGCATATACTATATGCTTTTCCCTATATTGAAAGTATATATTGATGGCGTCTAAAGTTTGAAAAAGAGGATAATTAACTTCAACGTTTTGGAGTATAATCAATTAATCAAACCTTTGGAAAAAGGATTTAAACTTCTACACTAAAAACTGTTAGGTTAAAGTCACTTGACTTAAGATGTCAACGAGTTTTTATTGATTTTAGTAGTTACTTACCAAAGAAAAGTTCAATTTTTTGATGTGATCAGTTTAACTCACCTTTTATCAAAGATATTATACGTCGTTTATTACTTGAAAATTTTATAAGCCCACTTCCAGATATTTGTTTCATATTTTAGTGTAATTTAGAATCTAGTCGGAAAATTACAAACGCAGTTACCTCTATAATAATACAATCTAACTATAAAATCATTTGAAATCAAGATAGCTGATCAAAATTAATAGTTTATTAGCTAGCTAGTATATAGTTTTAAAGAAATGCGAATATTTAATAGTTTCAAATTAAATGTTCGAAGAGGATGATGCAAGATCTGACTATTTTTATCACTTTATAAATTATTTCTAGTAATCAATTCTATTAAATTTTTTTAATATGACTTATTGATATATGTATGATACAACTATTATAATAGAATAGATTAAAACTTATTATTAATCATTTAAAAAAATATTATATAAAAATATATATATGATTAAACATACAGATATAAAACTAATTTTAAAAAAGAAATGTAAAATAGAAAATATATGTCCTTTTAAAGTCGAGTCATAATCTAGTTTAAATTAATCTCACCGGCAGAATAATCCTGGACGGCGTTCTTTATGTTTATGGTGGAAACGGTTAGTGAATGTGATTGGCCTATCACGTTTTACTTTGGTGTTGGGCACATTGAAGACGATTATTTGTATACTCAACATTTCCTATTATCTACAACCAGACTTATGAACTTAAATTTGATTTAGTAAACAATTAGTTGATAAATATCAGCTTCAAATACTGATATTATAGGGTTAGCTTCAGTTTGATATGCATTGTATGCATCAAGTCCTTGTATTATCTTTATCTGCATAAACTTAGTTGAATATACATTTTCACTATATACATATGTTAGGAGAAAACTACCAAAACTATGTGAAAGAGTTGGGTCGGATTAGCTTCAGTTTCTTGGTTTTTGACTGAACAGATATCTAACTGAACAGAACTTCTTCAGTTCATCAAAATCATTTCATTTTCTTGCTTTTCTCCGCACATCTTCTTCAACTCAAGTAAAAAGTGTTTTAGTCAAAAAAAAAAAACTCAAGTAAAAAGTGTACTGGCAATTTATCTAGACTTGGCTAGCTGGATTAGTTAAGTTATCAATATTTTAATGAGCAAATGCCTGGAAACTGATTATCTCAGAAGATTTTGTTGAAAAGTGAAAGTAACTTTACTATATAAAATTAAATTTGTCAGACCATCCCATGAAAATTCTTTCATAAACACCCACAGATAGCTGATTTTAATATTCACACAATATCTTTCTGCGTGTCTTTGTGGTACTATTTTAATTATTTTTATTAGTCTGACCTCGACTGGGGACCCCTCTACTGCGTCCAATATGTAGGTTTAATAAATTTACTGATTGACCATTTTTTTCTACTGATTTACAATTTAGTAGTCGAACAAACATTGAAGTTGAAGATTTACGTCAAACTCAACTTCATTTTTCAAATATGTGCTAAAAATATGAAATGCTTACAAAAAGAAGATATTTGCTTCTTTATGAAACATAATAATTGAAGGGGGAGGGGAAATTATACCAGGATTCTCTTTTTGTGTGAATAAGATTTTTTTCCCTTAAAACAAAAATTGTTATCTATACAGCACACAAAAGGCAAATACCTTAGATAGTAAAAAAGTTATAATAAAATAGTACATAATGAAAAAAAATCTTCAAAATATGATTAATTTAAAGGTATTTAAAATCCTAAATTATTTCCCTAATTCATCTCTTAAGATAATTTCCAGCAGTTTTTCAAACAATTAAATTTTGAGATTTTTTCTTTAACATATTTTTGAACCCTCAATTTTTGAAATTTTGAATAGTAAATTCTCAAAACACTATTTACTTTATATTATTTTCTCCAAAATTATTTAACTTATATATAAAATTAATATTAAATTTTATATCATTTTAATATTTATAATCATATTTCACTTAAATAATTAACTATATCATTATATATATTATTACATAAATAAATATGATAAAATACTATTTATTAATATAAGATAATACTATATAAACTAAAATATTATCTATATGGAGTTGGACAGATTTTTAATTTTCTCTCTATTTGGTGCATTTAAAAAGAATTAAGGAATTTTTCAATTAGTGAAACAAAAGTATTTATAGATGAATTTTAAATATTGTCTTTTGAACTTTTAATATGTATTATTATTTACTTATAAAACTTTGTGCTTATAATAAATTTATTATTAAAATTAAGGAAAAATGAAAAAATATATTTGAGGCTTTTTTAACAAGAATAGATAAAAATAAATTTAGGCTCATTGTCGGAGTAAACACTTTCAAACCTTCATTAATCATTTCTAAAATAAAGATTTTCGTTGGAGATACTTTCAGTAATAAATCATAAATCTTAATCACTAAATAAAATTTAAACATTAAACAAAATATATTTTAATGTTTAGCTGATATTATATTTAAAAATGTATTTTCATGTATTATTTTGGAATACAAAAGCGCGGTAACAAACTTAAGCCAGGCTAATGAGCCAAACTCAAATCTCTATGGGCCACAATCGAACTAATGGGCTTTTCGTCCAGTTTATTCATGAGAGAGAGAGAGCCCATTATAAGACACTGTCTTGATTGCTTCTTTGCTTGCCCGCAGAGGAAGCTAGACGAAGAAAGAGGAAGAGGAACATCGAAGGAAGAAAAATAATGGAGTCTCCGAAGAAGATAGCTCATGAGATCGGTGGCGTGAAGAGAGACGCTCTTCGATTCGGTCTCAACGGCGTTAAGAGCGACATCGTCGGATCTCACCCACTCGAATCCTCTTACGAATCTGTAATCTTTCCCCTAAATCAAGATTCTTTTTCTTTCATATGATTGAGATTATACATGTTGCTATTGGCTCTGTTTCGATTTACCTATCGAATCTATGTTGTTTCTCGAGAGATTAGCTATGAAAGAAACTTAAATTGTGCTTGATTTTGCTGTTTGGGGTTTGATTTGAGACACTTAGGGTTTCAATTTTAATATATTTCTCAATGGACTGCAAATTAGGGTTCTTTTCGTGCTTCGTGGATCATCAGTTACTTTTGTTTTGGGTTTTAGGGAAAGAGATCGGACGAGGCGATGAAGAGAACAATCATTGGGCATACCTACGGGTCTGCACTTCCATTGAAGATGGATATGGACAGACAAATTCTCTCACGGTAAAAATACTACTTTGTGTTGGAACAATGCTAGGTCAATACCATCTCTATGGCTAGATCTTACTGCTAAGAGTTATTTGTGTGAATGTATGCATTGGGAAGCTAGTTTTAAGTTAGATGCACACACTTATAAGGTCACATTTATTCATGTTTTCATTGTCATTATTGATGATTGTGTGCATTACTACTGGTATCTATGTGTTTACTAGTGTTTAAGTGCTCGTTTAAAACTTGACACTATCTATGTTTGCATTGGGGAGTTAAACTCTTTGCTGCATGATCTGCTGGTGTGCAAGAACAATATTTGTTTGCAATCTTCTTATTCTAATCCTTGTTTCTCTGTGGAATATTTAGGTTTCAAAGACCTCCTGGACCAATTTCATCGTCAATGCTCGGTTTAGAAGTCTACACAGGAGCCATTGATAACTTTGGTTTTGAGGATTACTTGAATGGTAATTGTCCTTTACTCCCATTGCATGTTCCTCGATGCTACATTCACTTCTCTAGATCAGTGGACACCTATTTGATGGTATCTCAGTATGTATTATGTAGATGAAAATACGTTCTTTGATGCTCGCAAGAAGCAAAAGATTTTATCTTTTTGCAATTCGCATTTAGTTTACTTATTCACAAAGTTTATACTGTTAGTGGTTTAAATGTGGCCTTGGTTTTTAAAATTGGATTTCAGATTATCTGAAACTTGTGTTCGCATCTCTTGCAGATCCTCGTGACTCGGAGACATTCAAGCCCGTAGACTTCCACCACGGGATGGAAGTTCGTCTTGGCATCTCAAAGGGCCCTGTTGCCCCAAGTTTCATGTGAGGCAGCACCCTCATTGGTGGGGGTTGTGTTGGATGTTACGTCATTTTAGCTTTTGAATGATGATTGAATCAAGTGTGTGAACTTATTTCGACGTTAGACTTCTACTATAAAGTTTGAAATCAGATGAAACTGGGCAATTAATATTGTGGATTAATTCTAGTATGGTGGTGATTCCAACAAATAGAAGAATCATCCGGACTTCATAATCAATATTATATTATCTGTTGGACCAAAATTAAGAAAGACAAAACCAATTGCAAGTGTAAACACAAAAATACCAGAGTGGAAAAGGCACATTCACAGTTGCTCAAGAAAAGAAAAGGCACATTCACAATGATGGGAGAGTCACGTGGAGACGGAACATATACTTGCGTTGCGTCAAAACACTACAACGCCCAATATGCACACAGCACCAGCTCTTAGCCACCTTGGCTTTCTTTTTCTTTATTCTTTTTTTTCTTCGAATTATCCATCTCCAAAGAACACGTGCCTTTTGCAGAATTAATTTACTGAATAGAAATGATAAAAGAAATAAAACGGCCAAATCTTGATATATTTTTCCTTTTTGTTAAGTATATCACACAATAACTATATTATCTGCCGACAAAAAAAGGAACTATATTTCTACGTTGTTAAATTATCAGATTTTATCTTTTACCATGAGCAAAACTCTAAACTATCTAAAGTTAACTTTACTGAATCAGAGTGGAGTTGTTAAAAACCATTATTCATCATCAGGGATAGTTTCGTCTTAAGCAAAAGGTTGCATATTTGCAGGTGGGCAGCTCATAACCGTTGTAAATCTAAAATTCCAAATCTACCCTTAAGGACTTTTGAGCAAATCACTAAAAAGGCGGCTCGAAATGTAAATAAAGAGAAAGTTAGGGGTCTGCAATCATAATATAAAATAGAAAAAAAAAAACAGAAAGAAACGATCCGCGCGAGTAGGGATGGCACTTTAACCGATACCCGAAGTGGCATCCAAACCCGACCCGAAAAACCCGAACCGAAATCCGAACCGAAATAGCAAAATACCCGAATGGATATTAAGTTAGAAGAGATTAGATATCTGAACCCGAACGGGTAATATCTGAACCCGAATGGATATCCGAAGATAACTGAATATATGTATATTTACTCTTATTTTTCTAGTTTACATCTCTCATTTTATTTAAGGTGTGGCAGAGTTGGTCTACTACTACTCCAACGAAAGCGACGAATCCTGATTCGAATGGTAAGGGCCCAGACATGTTGGTGATCCCAGTTACGGGTTGGGCCAGTGAGATCCAGTACGAAGATGATCCAAGAAGATTGCCTGATAAAGTCTCAGAGCTTGAAAAAGAGGTGGGCTTTTTTTTTTCCTTTTTTCTTTTTCTTTTAATCTCTCATCTCTGGTTCGTTACTTTACTTTTTTGTGTTTGGTTTCTTTCTTGTAATAATAACTTTTTTTTTTTTTTTTTTTGTAAACTTCTTGTAATAATAACTTGGTCGTTTGAAGTTTCTTATGTTAACTCTTCCAAGATTTGCGTCTCACAATTGCAAAGCCACGTGGCACTATGTTGACTTTGTAAACCAATGTTGTGGCTTTTATAGATGACGTGAAGTTTAAATAGTTCTTACTGTTATTAGTGCTTCTGCTGTGTTGTTGTGATGAAGCAGCTTTTTGAGTACCAACACAGTATGGGTCTTCTTCTGCTAGAGAAGAAGGAGTGGAGTTCTAAATACGAAGAACTTCAACTAGAATTTGAAGATGCAAACGAGCGCCTTAGGAGAGAACGCAATGCGCATCTGGTTGCTATGGCAGATGTTGAGAAGAGAGAAGAGGGTTTGAAGAAAGCTCTGGGGGTTGAAAAGCAGTGTACACTTGATGTAAGACTCTCTGATTTTCATGTTCTATATGCATGTGTTTCCTCTAATTGGGTTACTTTTGCTAACTGATGCAGCTGGAGAAGGCGCTGCGGGAGCTACGCTCTGAAAACGCAGAGATCAAATTTACAGCTGACTCAAAGTTGACTGAGGCAGATGCGTTGGTAAGAAACGTTGAAGAAAAGTCTCTGGAAGTTGAGGGAAAGCTGCGTGCTGTTGATGCAAGACTTGCTGAAGTTAGTAGGAAGAGCTCAGAGGTGGAGAGGAAGTCCAAAGAAGTGGAAGCTCGAGAGAGTTCTCTTCAAAGGGAGCGTATTGCCTACATTGCTGAGTACTTATCTCTTATGGCATGTTGAATAGTTTCCTTGATTCTTATTAGTGGAATGCTTCATTGGTTTAACTTGTTTTGCTTTTTTTCTCAGACGAGAAGCAGATGAGGCAACCTTGACAAAGCAGAGGGAGGACTTGTGTGAGTGGGAAAGAAGGTTGCAGGAAGGAGAAGAAAGAGTTGCTAAATCTCAAATGGTTGTGAAGCAGAGAGAGGATAGAGCAAATGAAAGCGATAAGATAATCAAGCAGAAGGGAAAAGAACTTGAAGAGGCACAGAAGAAGATTGATGCTGCTAATCTTGCATTGAAGAAAAAGGAAGACGATATCACCTTAAGGATAAAAGCTCTTACTTTAAAGGAGCAAGTAAGCAGCTTGTTTCTTCTTGTAGTATTCTCTTAAAGTGCTCGGAGGAATCTTGTCTATTTACATACTTTTTTTCTGGATGTAGGAAACTGATGTGCTGAAGAACTCTTTAGAGACAAAAGAGCGTGAGCTACTAGACATGCAAGAGAAACTGGTTGCCAGAGAAAAGGCATGCCCTCTCTCCCTCACACATACATTACACACACACATTCTTTCTCTCTCTACATATATATCACGTCTTTGTGATTATAACATGTGTGCAGTCTGAGTTTTGACACTGCTAGTTTTTCTTATTCTGGCAAATTGACAGGTTGGAGTTCAGCAACTAATTGATGAACAGCAAGCTAAGTTGGAGGCAACACAGCGTGAGTTTGAGCTGGAAATGGAGCAGAAAAGAAAATCTATTGGTGACAGCTTGAGGAGCAAGGTTGTTGAGTTGGAAAAGAAGGAGGCTGAGTGGAAGCACATGGAGGAAAAGGTTGCTAAACGTGAACAGGCATTAGATAAGAAGCTGGAGAAGCATAAAGAAAAAGAAAAAGATTTTGAAGCAAGACTGAGAGGCATAAAGGGCAGAGAGAAAGCATTGAAAAGCGAGGAGAAGGCATTGGAAACTGAGAAGAGAAAACTGGCGGAGGATAAAGAAAATATACTCAGTCTTATAGCTGAAGTCGAGAAGATAAAGGCTGAGAATGAAGTATAGCTATCAGAAATTTATAAAGAGAAGGAAGAGCTTAGAGTTACTGAGGAGGAGAGGTCAGAGCATCTTCGTCTGCAAACCGAACTAAAGGAGCAAATAGAAAAGTGCAGGTGTCAGCAGGAGCTGCTTTCGAAGGAGGTTGAGGATCTGAAGGCGCAAAGGGAATGTTTTGAGAAAGAATGGGAAGAGCTTGATGGGAGGAAAGCTGAGATCGAGACCGAACTAAAGAACATAAATGATCAGAAAGAAAAACTAGAGAGGAACAGTCACTTTGAGGAAGAAAGGCTGAAAAAGGAAAAGCAATCAGCAAATGACATCATGAAAAGGGAGCTAGAAACTCTTGAAGGGGCAAAAGCTTCGTTTGCAGATACTATGGAGCATGAGCGCTCGGTGATCTCTAAGAAAGCTGAGAGCGAAAGAAGTCAACTGCTTCACGATGTTGAAATGCTCAAAAGGGAACTGGAGTCTGACATGCAGAGTAAACTGGAAGAAAGAGAAAAGGAGCTGCAAGCCAAAGAGAAGTTGTTTGAGGAAGAGAGGGAGAAGGAACTGAGCAATATTAATTACCTAAGAGACCTAGCCAGAAGAGAAATGACGGATGTGCAGAACGATAGACAGAGAATAGAGAAAGAAAAGCTAGAAACTGAAGCTAGTAAAAACCATCTTGAAGAGCAGCAGACAGAAATTCGGAAAGATGTTGATGACCTTGTTGCCTTAACCAAGAGACTAAAGGAACAGCGGGAACAGTTTATTAGCGAGAGAAACCGTTTCCTTTCTTCCATGAAAAGTAATAGGAACTGCAACCACTGCAGCGAACTGCTCTCAGAGCTCGCTCTTCCTGACATTGACAAACTGGAGATACCTAATTTGTCAAAAGTGGAAAACATTCTTGAGAACGAAGCACCACAGCAGGTGGTAATGAGGGATATATCGCCAACTGCTACCGCCTTAGGATTGCCAGTTCAAACTGGTGGGACAGTGTCATGGCTACGGAAATGTACTTCGAAGATTCTTAAGTTGTCCCCAATAAAAATGGGAGAAACATCTGCTACTCTGAGTTTGGCAGACCAAGAACCTGAGTCTACTGAGCAAGATAACGTGAACAGTGGACCATCAACTATGCTTCAGGTCCAGTCTGAAAGCAACGTCAACAGCAAGGCTCAAAAAGCTGCTGCAGATTCTTTGTCTAATCCAAATGCTGATGGTCAATCACGCATGAGGGGGAAGCCAGAGTCAGAAGAACACACTCTGTCAAAGCTGTTGTTGAAGATGCTAAAGCTATCTATGGAGAATCTATAGAATTCAATTCAACAGAAAATGTTGAGGACACTGCTGCTAAAGCAAATGATGAAAGCACGGGTGAACCTTCTCGTTCTGATAGAGAAGCTTCAAAGAATGGACGGAAACGTGGACGTATGGGTTCTTTGAGAACTTGTACTACTGAGCAGGAGGATGGTAACGAGAGCGACGGAAAATCAGATAGTGTCACCGGAGGAGAACGTCAGCGTGGGAAGAGGCGGCAAAAGGTTGCATCAGAAGGAGAAGAAGAAGTGGCGGGACAAAGATATAATCTCCGGCGATCTACAAGGTTACTTCAAATCTCATATACTTTCAAATAATGAGGATGGATAATGCGTTGGAGCTGTTTATTCTTCTTTTTGTTCATATTTTGACATTTGGGTTATTAGGGTGGCTGGAAAACGCGCACTTGGTAAGAAGAATGAAGAGACTGCTAGTGGAGTGCAACAAGACGATGGTATTTACTGTGCTCAAACCACTGCTACAGCATCAGTAGGCTTTGCTATTAGTGACGATAATGGAGGAAGCACGAATGTGGTGGAGGTAAAATGCTCTCACAAACATCTCAAGCTTCACCTTGTTTTCTCCCCTTTCGTTTTGATTTCTCTTTCTTGACCAGTCTACAGATGCTGGTTCGCCCAAAAGAATAGGTGAGAGTGGAGCAATGAGCGAAGAAGATGTGAACAAAACACCTCAAAGGGCTGACTCTGGAAACGAGTATGATGGTGAAGAATATGAATCAGAATCAGAACATCCCGGAAAAGTCTCCATTGGGAAGAAGTTCTGGACTTTCTTGACGACGTAGCCCCCATCTTTGATCAGGATGTAGTTTGGCATATTATGTTATAATCTGCTGTTGACAATGTTAGTGTTTGCTTCTTTCTTTATCTCTAGTTATAGCCTTTTTTGTGTGGATCTTTCTCAACAAAGTGAGTGGTATCTTTCTTGCTTTCTACCACTTTGTTGCTAGCTGGTTAAGAGTATAATTCTCAATTATTTTGGTCTGTTTAGATGATTATGGTCTCCCTGTAACCAGACAAAGTATTTTCATTTAACAGCTCTCTATTAAGCAAACTTAAGGAGTGAGAAATCTTATAGATTAGGTGGATTTGGTAATGGAGTGTATCAAATCTAGACAGAAACGAGAACGCAAGATGCAAATCAGAAGAAACAAACATCTCTTTCTAAAAGATTAGTCAAGCAGTAAATTAAACTGTAGGCTTTATGGCCTGAGCCTGTCTTATTCTCTCTCTATTGAACACTAACGACAAAACTAAAAGGACAACAACACTCTGAAGCACTCTTGACAGAAATGAACAACGGTTAAGTATCTCATGTAAGAGAAGCGTTTTTTATGATCTGTACATTTTCTTCTATAAGCAGCATCACTATCTTTAGGAATGTACAATTTAAGTCCTTCGACTCTTCTTTACTGCCGCAGACGACTCTTAATAAAGTACTCCTTCGTATCTCTGAGAACACAAGAGAGAGTAGCATCAAGTTACAAAAAAAGTTGGGAGTTGCAGAGATGACTAAAAATCACAAGAACTACCAGTGAAAAATTTACCTGCAGCCTGGTATGGAGCAAGTGGGATCTTGGCAATGGCATGCGTGAATACTTTTCATCTGCCGAAGATTATTGCAAATCTTACAAGCTCCTCTTTCTTTGATTTTGCACACTACGCTGTGATTGAATAGTGTTTTAACATCATTGCATTTTGGGTATGAGCACGAACCAGTGGCCACCATGGTTCTGCACTTATGTGCATGCAACAAAGCATCGATTATCGCAAGAGCCTGCGAGTAAGTTGCACAATTCAGAAAACAGGTAAAATACAAAAAAAAACAAATAAAAAGAAAGAAAGCTTTGGTTTGTTATCAAGAACATAATATACTCACCCCTACGGGTTTAGGAGGCGTCCCGTGCGTGGAAGGGGTCATTGGGAAGAGATGAAGCAGACGAAGGACTGTGCTCTTCTTGTTATAACATGCAGTGCAAACTCGGCAACCCGAACAAATCAAACAAGGGTAGTAAATCGTTTCTGAAACATCCTTTTGGCAGGTCGTACAAGTCACTTGAACGAGGCTACTGCTGGAGTTCTGAGAGCGATGATGCTTGTCTGAAGTGTGGAGATGGTGAAGTATCATCATAGAAGAATGCTTGGCGCGTCGGAGCGTGTCAAAGCTGTAGTTATGCTTCTGTGAAAAGCCTAAGAACACTTGTCTACTCTCGAACATACTGTTTTCTAGGATGACATCATTATCCTCAGTTGTTGTAGATTGTATGCCGTTCACCTGAACCTGTAGAAGTAACACAAAATATCCCAATTAGAAAAAAAAAATTCACTTTTTTAATCCCTAGACTTGAGAACATCAAAACAAGAATGTTGATAATAACCTTTGACAGCGAATGCTTCTCTTTGTCATTCATAGTATGTGTGTGTTCCCCAGGAAGCTCTTCTTCTGCATCATGGCATCTGTTTGCAATAAAGAAAGGGATTTGTTAACATAACCAAAACGGAGTAACCGAAACAGATAACACAGAGAGAGAGAGAGAAGGTGATTGATTACCTTTCACACAATTGAAGATTCTTGCACTTCCCACAAAACCATCTCAATCCCGACAATATTGGCTTTGAGCAGCGTGTGCATGAATAATTCAATTCCACCACCATGAAATCCTCCTTGTTTTGAGATATCAATTTGTCAAGCTACACAAAACAAGAATACTCCAAAGGTTAAACGCCCTGAAACACTTCAAAGTAATGTATCCAGATATAAAATTTAAGTGCATTCAAAAACGTATAATGATCATATAACCTTTTGCATCATGAGAATGTTTTTAGCATCATCAACGTCGAGATCATCCTTACTTTTGACACCCTTTAGTGCTCTCCTAGAAAGCGATTTAACCTTCTTCTGCAACTCGTCATAGCTTTCTCTCTCAAAAGCCTGAGTCAGGAGCTCAGCATTGTCGGACCAGAAAGATCCTTCAAAGTAAGGCAAGCGCGCAGCTGTAATGTTGCATGTAGATTCTTCTGCCGAAACGAAGAACCGATCATACAAGTTTGTGACGTTCGTCACTACCTTCTGCTCGGTTGCTTTATCCAGCAAGGAATGATACCTGAAATAGCGTGTTTATAATGTTAAAATCCAATTTCCTCACAAAAACAATGGACCAAACATAAAAGGAAGAAAAGACAGACCATTGGCGAAGCTTCTTAGTGTTGGGTGTTTGCTGAGTCTTAGGATGAGAATACATAATGTAGTCTTCTCCTTTTCGAGGTGGACACGCCCATATGTAACCCGTAGTGAAACCCCGAATCTTACAATACTCAAGATATCCAATCTATCCAAAAAAGAGAAAAAATGAAACATATCAATGACAATAACAACTTAGATTCTAAGAAAGTTAGTCCTAAACAGAGAAAAACAATGAATGGCTTACCAATATTTCATGATAAACGAAAGTTCGAAGAGCTTCTCCAGAGAATGTCACTCTCTCGGGTCTAAAGTACTTGACCGAATCGAGATACAAGATGTATATACTGCGTTGGTTTGGTTGGCTACATTCTGATCCAAACTCTTGAACAAACAACGCAAAGATGCATATATCAACTCCTTCAACTTTCTGGAACAAAAGAATGACCTGAAACATTCGAAATTAGTTAAAATCAAGCATGGTTTGAGATACATAACTGAATCGAAAGAAAAAATATGACTTCTCACCTTTGATCTGTAAGGGAATTCACTAGGGTAGTGTTCCTTATGAAGCAAATCGGCAAATTTTTTGTTGACGTGTGAGGTTTTGTCAGCTGAAAACACGACCCTGACAGTAAGATCATCTGGTTCTGGTACCTGTAAAGAAAGAGTAACAAGCTCAGTATAAAGAAACGAAAAACCAAGTTTCAGACCGAATCTCAGATTATCAGAAACCACATCACTCTTACATCATCAACGCTCTTCCCAGTAGCATTTGCCGTTTGGTGTCTTTCTTCTTTGAGGCGTCTGGACAGCCTCCGTTCTATAAAATGGCTGAGGATGGTTTCAGGCAAATCTTTCGCCCCCAAATCTGTATCCTCGATACTTTTAGGCTCCTTTAGCAAACAGTAGGGACAAATGTAGTCTGCTGTTTTGTCAATGTCTTTCTGTTGATTGTAGAGACCACATATCTGATGTTGCCACTTTTCGCAAGATTCACAACAAACCCACTGCACCATGATAAAAAAAATGTAACGTAATTTGTAAAAATTGATGCACTGAGAAAGATATATAGGGGGGAGAGAGAGAGAGAGAGAGAGACGGAGTTTACCTCTTCTATGTGTTGATTGTCAGCGTTATACTTTTTAAGCATATTGTCTCTTGTGACACTGACTCCAAACAACATGAAGTTTTTTCTGCTGTGACTGTAGCAGGGATTACAGATTTGATGCTGCGCATCACTTATTTTTTCCTCGGGGATGTAATATGAAGATTCATCTTTGATTTTGCGGGAGCAAAGAGAACAGTAGATTGGTTGCGCTGGTAACACGAGTGCGCCATTGTCACACAATTGACATATATCTTTCGGGTCACAAGTTTCTCCATTTCCTCTCTGTGGAAGAAAAAAAGATTAATAATCAAACATATCAAAAGACAAGCAAAAAAAACTATGGATAAGGCCAAACAATTGTTACCTGGATACTTCCCTCCTTGAGGCTCTTAATATGCAACTTTATTTCTTCTTCTGTGAAACGTTCCACCAGCGAGACACCTCTCTTGCTACTCTTTTGCAGAGGCACTGAGTCAGCATTAACCTCACACTTGGCCTGTTCATCACATTCCATCGGCTCAACAACGTCCACTCCAGGTCCAAGTTTCTCATGCTTCAGCGGCCTTTCCTCGGCTTGAGTCTCTCTTTCGATGGTAAAGAAGTCGGTAAAAGAATAAACCCGGGTCACATTTGGTCTTGCAGGTTTCACAGTATTGCTAGCACCAAGATCCTGAACACGCTTACTGTCCAAAGGTGAATTGTCCATCACATCTACCTTCGTTATGTCAGAACAACCGCTGAAAGTCTCAGGGCTGCTATGAACCAACGTTCCGGGTGTACTGAAACATCTTCTAGCACATGAAGAAACCTCCTCAAATCCTTTCACCGGAGTGGCAACTTTCTGCTCTACAGCGAGAGGAGCAGGATCCGGACATAGCTGAAGAGAAGGGAGTCTAGATGAATCGTTCCAAGGAGAAAGACTCAACTTTACCGGTGTTTCACTTCTCGGTCGCTTTGATGGATAATCACCAATCTCTGACTGAAACATCTCTCTAAAAAACTCCACATTATGTTCCTCCTTATCAGAACCAAAGTTTAACTGTCTTGGTACTCCGATATGATAATTAAGTCTTCTGGATGCTAAGTACTGGGCCTTTCTACCAGATGTAAGATCTGGTAGCATGTTCAACTGCTGATTCAAAACATGAATATCTGGTTGATTAGGATTGGAGTTAAGATAGGCAGGCATCATTCCCCTATAATATTCAGGCGGCAGCGGCATTGGGCTATGATGACCAATACTGCAGCGAAGACAGGGTTATAATCAACTGATTCAGAACATTCCCTGCAAAATTACAAACAAAGGAGCATTGAGAATGTTAGGATCATGCAGGTGCTAATGGTTGTTCTTGCTTGTTGCACAAGTTAAGACTAGGTGATGGTATCAAGAGATTCATCAGTAACAAAAACAACAAGGATCCATAAATCCACCTGAAACGAATCAATCATATTTTACACAAGCTAAAAGCTTATTAAACTATCAGTGATTGATCTGTAAAACAAAATCAGCTTCAGGCACAAGCTTAAACTTAAAGGTTGATGCTTTTTTTAACGAAACCCCCAAATTGATTTGACATTCACCCTAAAAACCTCAATTTCGAAGCTCGAAACCCTAATAATTGAAGCCCTAATTACATAACGTAAGCTACAACGCATTATCCGACAAGAACCCCCCACTAATCGGTAAGGACAAGCAACGGAATCGCACGAATACGAACCCCGACAAAACCCTAAAATCGAGAGAAGGAAGGAAGAGGAACGAACCTCTTTGTTCAAAATTCGAATAGTGTTTTACTGTGGGGGGTTGGGTTCGCGCGCTCGAGAAGTGGAGAAGACAAAGAAAAGATGTTGAAAGTGAAAGTCTTCGTTGATCTCTCTCTCTCTTGTTGTTGCTTAGGGTTTCGGCAATTTCTTAATCTAAAAGTATTGTTTCTTTGATTAATTTATAGCAACTTTATCTCTTGTTTTGAGGGTTTCTCTCTAATTTATGTCTTTATAAGATATTTTTATCTATTTAACTTCGGTTATTTCCTGATCAATTTCGGTTTAGTATTTCGTTTTTTTTTTACATATTTAATCCAATGATTTTGATATTCGCATCCATTACTTATCCCAATTAACGGGTCTTATCACTTCCGGTTGTCTTTTCTCAATTTAGTTTGCAGCAAAATTATTTATAACTTGATTCTGGCGGATATATATATATATTTGTTTTCTCAATATAGTTTTTATATTTGCGTTTTTTGTATTTATATTTGTGTATACATTTTCAAAAAATTATTAGTAAGAGAATTTGATCATTGTATTGAATTTATTATGTTGCATAATTATAGACTTTTACCAAGTATTTTGAAACTTGATCCAGACCCACATTTGAACCGGTAAACCCAGTGTTCTAATTTGAGTTTTTGGAAAAATCATTATTTAATAATCTGGTAAAATCCATGAAAACCCGCTAAAGTCTAGAATCTGACTGCCAGATAAAAATCAGTATACACAAATATTTTTTTGTTTTAAATATTTTTTAAAATTATATTTATGTATTTCTTTGTAATTATATTTGTGTTTTTCTTTATAATCATATTTGTGTATAATTCTTACTCAAAATCTATTAATAAAATAATAGCAATTTAAAAGTTGACTTGGTATAGGTTCGGTTCTTTGTAATCATATGCATATATGCCCGTTTTTTTTAATCATATTTGTCAGTTCTAGATCTTAGCCCACAAGTATAATGTTGGTTTGTAATTTTTTATTTTTTGTTTGTTTCTGTAAATATGTAATATTTCTGTAATTTTTTCTTATATGTTAAAAAATTTAATTTATATGTTTGTGTATAATATTTTTGAATAAAATTATTAGTAAGAGGTTTTGACAATTATACTGAAATTAAATTTGTAATGTTGCATAGCTATACAATTGTGTCATAGCCATTACACAAGTAAATATACATATATATATAAATATACTTAAGTTGGAGTTCGATATAAATAGATAAATATACTTAAATTTGAAAATTTTGTCGATATAGATTATAGACCTTTAAAATAAGAATTTAAGTTGATAGAACATATATTTTCTAACATTTTGGTTGCTATCTGCGTAGCTCTAAAAGATAGCAACTTTATCTCTTGTTTTGAGGGTTTCTCTCTAATTAATGTCTTTTTAAGATATTTTTATCTATTTAACTTCGGTTATTTCCTGATCAATTTCGGTTTAGTATTTCGTTTTTTCCTTACATATTTAATCCAATTATTTTCATATTCGTATCTATTAATTATCCCAATTATATGTTCTTACACTTACAATTATCTTTTTTTTTTCTTAAAGCTTAGGAATAATGTTTGTCTGTTTTACATTTATGATATATTGTGTTTTTGGCATCATTGTAAATATATATTGAAATGAGTTTTAGTTTTTTATCGAGTTTTTAGTATTTCTCAAGTCATATCAGATATAGAGTAGGTTGCAGAGCTAAAAAGGAGTGTTTGTAGACAAGTGTCAGAATTATAGGTTTTTTTTTCCACGAACAGCCAATCAGAATAGCATGACGGATGATCCCACAACGAGCAGCCAAGTGGTTGCTCGCAATTTTTATGGAAACCTCTGAGATTTTTTTGGGACTTTTCCCTAACTATCCAATCTTTTCTCTAATCTAATGGCACCTCCATATAAAAACACAATTTATCATTTTTTACGCTAGTCTTTTACAAGAAACCATAGACTTGATTTGCAATTTTCACCTTATAAAGGAGACAGTTCCATCTTTCTCGCACAGAAAAGATTACTATGCACCCTCTTTATATTTTTGTTATGCAGTATTATTCAGAATCAATGTCTTTGATTTCTTGTGATATGGCTGAGTAACCGGAGAGCTTGTCTAGGGTTCCACGGTGTTAATCTTGTGAGCTAAACTTAGATAAGTGAATCATTTGATTGTCTTCATTCATATTTGTTCTGCTTGCATTAGTCTGATCACTTAATGTGTGAATCTAGTAGTCATATATTCATTAACCGTGTAATAGATAACTTGACATGAATGAATAAGCCTTGCATCCCTAATCAGAGAAAGTAGATATTAGAGTGTTTGGTGAACCTGTCGGGCTTGATCTCTATTGCTCACATCTTGATCCAAGCGAGAGTTTAGGCATCAAGATTGGCAAGGCAAAGGGGATGGTTCCACGACAGTGGGCTGTTCTACCTTGAGTAATTTGAGTTCTAGACTTGCGCTTAACTGTGCTTGAATAATTGATTAGCTCTATAAGACCTGATCTCGGCCGATTAGGTCGCGGTCGACGCCTCATGTCGCTCGGTCCTCTTCTTGGCTGAACCTCTTAATTTTTCGCCATTTATCTATAATACCGCCTAAAGGCGAAGGCTAACTTTAGACCTTAGCTAAAGACTTCCTTTGTCATTCATAGCTTAGAGCATTTCAACAGATACGTAGCGGAATATTCTCTAATTAACTATTGGTCTAAAACCAATCTAACACTTGTCTGGTATACCAATTAGCTTAAAGGTCAATCCTTTGCCCAAACCAAGTCTACGATTTTGAGGTTCCATTCCCCAAAACCATTCTATCTAGAACTAAGCAAGTATTGCATGATCTTACCTTTGCCACATCTACGGAGCTGGTTAGCTCATCGGACCACCATTGACTTGAACTCCACTTCATTGTCTACTAGACCACGATCACTCAATGATCTTACTTAAGGTCCTTATCATGATTCATGCGTTAAACAGTTCCCCTAGGTACTTAGTCATTCAACCAACCATCTCCACAGACATAAGTAACTTTTGAGAAGACTTTGAAAGGTTAAGGATATGCCTGGCCATTCTCGGCTCATCCACTATCCGGCAGTCTCTTGCCTTATAGGCAATAGTACCGAGTCCTTCTTCTGGACTAACAAAGCACATCAAAATCCTAAGTCAATCAACCAACCATCCTCACATGACTCAGAACTGATGAGTCTTCATTTGGCCTGGCCGGCCTTGGGACTTAACCCAGACAAAGATATGACTTGTTCATACCAACCGATATATTCATCAATCAGGTTAGTTCCGACACTTTATCCCATCATCTATGGTCAGGTCATCCATACTTGACCATGATCAATCCTTACAGGGCCTTCCTTGAACAATCACACTTAGGCTTAGTACTTATGGTCGATGACACATAGTACTAGCCATACTCATTCGACATGACTCTTGGTCAATCTAAGGTTATCCACACCGAGGTTGATGTCTAGGATCATCACATCAATACCATTACTCCAGCAACGCGACCATCCATACTAGTGCTCGGCCATCGAACCATCGTCATGAACATGATCCGACCACTAGTCATGATAAGCCATCGTCTACTTAGCATGTATTGACATAACCGGCCTTCCATTGCTATCATGTGGGTCCATGCCCTACATGAAGCAAATGGCGCCATTCCCTCAATCGCCCTATTCGGTGGTTCACACCTTTTCGCCCACGACTCATTCGTACCCCTTCGGTTATGATCCATCCGCACCCTTTTGGTCACGACACGTTCGTACCTCTTGGATCACAACACGTTCGTACCTCTGGAATCACGATATGATTGCATCTCTTGGATAACGATATATTCGCATCCTTTGGTTCATGATGCACCCTTTGGTCATTGGTATCCTTTGGTCCTCGTACCCTTTGATACTTGAAACCCTTGGTATCTCGTACCTTTTGGTTACTTGCATCCCTTGGTATTTCACAAACTTTGATAACTCATGATCCTTGGCAACACACAACCTTTGGATACTAGTACCCCTTTGATCCAACATATCGGCTATGGTTAGCGATCAACATAACCGACCATGATACCAGGGTCTATGACTTGGTAATATGGATAACTACCACGTTCTCTATATGTATATACATCATATAGACATAATAATATATAGAGACAAAAATAGAACCAGTTACAGCCACTATAGCCCTTGCCGTTCGGTCCGTCCCTCTCCCTGCTAACCGCCCTTGGACCTTGGTCTATTGCGGCTAATTCCCTTCAGGAATAGGTCTTCCTATTGGCCTTAGTGACTTATATAAGCCACGGACTCATATGGCTGAAGCCATATGCACCAGACTCGGATCAAGCCCTTATGGCTTTGATCGCATATCTTGCCCTTATGGCTTGGATCTTCTTTTTTCTTTAGGGGATCTATGTGTTTAGGACGTGTGTCTTTTGTCTCTGACTGAATCAGACAGAGAGAGACTGAATGAATAAATCCCTGGACGTGCTCCCTATTTATAGAAAACCAAAGGCCATGTCTAAGGGACACATCCCTTCAAAGCATCCTTTCGGAACAGATCTTGGCCATCGATTACAATCAACGGACCAAATCTTACATGTTCGGTCTTGGCAGTTACCAGACCCATCTAGGCATGTCCATGACAATCCCAGGGTGATACCCAAGCTCATGACTTTCCCACATGAACCCAACAGTCCACGGACCCAATGACCGGACCAAGCAACCCGCCATCGGCCCGGACCCGGACCATCAGCCCGAAACCCAAACAGTCCGTCTAGCTGAGATGAGCTGATCCCCATCTGACCTAGCTGAGTGAGCTAGTATCTCAGATAGTTGAGCTGACATAGCTTGTACCGAGCTAGACTGCACTTGATCGAGCTTCGTTCAGCTGATCGAGCTACCTGTCTACATCGTCCAGCTATTGTACAACTCGTCCAGTTGCTCCATTCATCTTATTCCATCCATAAAAGTCCTTTAATTGACATAGAATAAGCTTTCCAATGATCTATTCTGATCATTCTACTCATCTTACCTTGTTCACGATCAATTCTCATGATCTGAACCAAGGCAGTCTCGTTTCTATCAAAATGTCTAGGCCCTATGTCAAGATCCCGGGACGGGGGCGTGACAGGCTCACAAGTATCGACACCCAAAGAAGTAACCCTAGGCGGGCTTCTTTTTAATCTGAACTCGACATGTAAATTGTTTTACTTGTTTCTCATGTTACCTTGAACTTAAAACCCCAACATTGTTTGTTAAATATTGGTCCAATAAGATAAAGTGTAAAATAGTCCTCTGGAATTGAATCTTAAAATATTACAACAGCACTGTTAACTTGACAGTAGAAAAAAGTTCATTTTTAGTATATTAAGTTTTGGGACCGTTGCGATGGTTACCATCTTTTTATTTTTATTTTTATTTTTATTTTTCAGTTACATATTTAGTTTAAAACCTCTAACTTGATCTATCTTTTTTGTTACAGCTAATGCTCCAGGTGCATAACGAGTAGACATACTCAAAAAACGCACAGGGAGAACTAGTCACGCTTACAAGTCAGGAGCTAATAAGGTTTGAAAGAACAAACCAACAACAACCAAGGCTGACTAACGCAAACACGGGTTACTATGACACTCTAGAAAAAATCGATGCCGCTATGCAACAGATGCATAAAATGCAGCAGAACATGCAAGCTCAACAGGTAGCTGCTCAAAAACCAGCCGAGAACGCTGCGCAGCAGGAACATGCTGCATCGATTGGGCAGAGGAACCTCCCGCGTAACTTCCCTAATACGCGCTCTGCTATTAACCCTCCACACTGCCAAAGACAGGACTTTGAGATCAAGCCTGCTTTGATCAATTTAGTGCAGAGGAAGATGTTCAATGGCCTGGCGGCAGAAATTCCGATGGATCATATCGAGTTGAGAAATTATGTGGTTTCACTCGTGCGAATGGAGTACCACCAGACTACATTAAGTGCACGCTGTTGCCGTTCTTTCCTGATGGGAAAACTGCACGATGGTTGGACTCTTTTCCTACCGGATCTCTTACTTCGTGGGAGCAGGTCCAAGGTTGGCTATACATATACTTATTCTCTAGTAGCAAAGATGACCACTGTTCAAGTATTTTTGCATTATGCAGATAAAAAAAATTATGAGGAACATCAGATGGATGTATATAATGCTTTTCTGCATGGTGATCTTCATGAATTAGTCTACATAAAGATTCCATAAGGTATTTCTTCGCCTAACAAAATTCCAGTTTGTCGACTTCGAAAATCCCTTTACGGTTTGAAATAAGCTCCATGTTGTTGGTTTACAAGATTACGGATACAGTGTCGAAATATGGTTTCTCTCAATCAAGGTCAGATTACTCCCTCTCTATCTCTTTTTCTACAATAAATGAGGTGTGGAGATTCGACTCTTGGCTTACGTGGATGATTTGATTATATCGAGAAGTACACCTGAAGATATTCAACTGCTTAAGGATTATTTGTCTACATGTTTCCACATGAAAGACTTTAGTTTTATGAAACATTTTCTGAGAATTGAAGTTGTGGGAATTGAAGTTGCGAGAAGTCCAACTGGCTTCTACCTATGTCAGCGTAAGTATGCAACTGATATTGTCACTAAGGCTGGGCTCCTGGGCTGTAAACCGGTTGGCTCTCCCACTGAACAGAATCATTGTCTCAGCCTTCCTGAAGGTTCTATTATCTCGGAGCCAGATAAATACCATAGACTGCTAGGCTGCCTCATATACCTAACTGCTACACCATATCTTACGTATGCAGTGCATATTTTATCACAGCTTATGAAAGATTCTAAGGAGGATCATTGTCTTGCTGCACTGAAAGTAGTTCAAAATCTCAAGAAAAATCTAAGACTAGGGATTATTCTTAGAGCAGATTCGCCATTTCACTTGAATATATGGTGTGTCCTATAACTAGGCGATCTCTCACTGGTTGGATTATTGATCTTGGTGCATTTCTGATTTCATGGAAAACTAAGAAACAAGATACAGTCTCGTGCTCCTCGGTTGAGGCTGAATATCGAGCGATGGCTGTGATTAAGAAAGAGCTTCTATGGCTCAAATCTGTGCTTCACGAAATAGGTGTTCAACACAATTACCCTATGAATATTTTCTGCGACAGTCAACCAGCCATTTATATCAGTTCAAATCCGTTTTTTTTCATGAAAGAATGAAACATAAAGAGCTTGAGTGTTGCTTTATTTGCGATGAGATTGTCAAAGAACTTCTCAAACCGTATTATTTATCCACTAAATATCAACTTGCAGATATTCTCACTAAAGCATTGGAAAACAAGTAATTCGATATATTTCTTTTCAAGTTAGCCATTCGAAACTTATATGCTCCAACTTGACCGGGGGGAGGGGGTATTACGATATATTCTATATACCGTCATATTCTAATTAGTTTCCTATTCTATATACTTGCCTTATTTATATTAGGTTTTGGTGAAATTCCTCTAACACTACAAGAAATATGTATATTCTTAGCACGGAAAATATGCTATAGTAGATGTTTCATAGTGAACTCGTAAATGTTATTTTATCAGCAGCCATCATAGGTATCCTTCCTACGATAACATTTTTTAAATGCTACGAAATATGCAGATATGATAGCAATACTTGAATGACGTTATTAACTTGATTACAATTCATATTTCGTGCTATGATAGGTCTTTCAACAATAAACCAAACTAATTATAATTAAAAATAAAATAATTGCAGATTAAATCGAAAATTGTCTTATAATTAAAACCATGTTTTGGGTTTAGGGGTTCAAATAGTTTTGCTTAGCGTTAGAAAAATGCTATTATATGTATTTGATAGCATTACTGAAACCGCTTAAATAATTTTTGGGCGCTTAAGTCAAATTCTCCGATAAGTATTGGCGGAATCAGTAATTTTATCTTCCGGCTAACTTAATTTTCAAAATAGCATTAATTAAATGCTATGTTAGGTTCCACTCTGTCATAGCGTTTATATGACACTATTATATAATAGGAAATATTTTGAACATCTACGATAACAGTTCAATATAACGTGCTATAACAATTTATTATCAATGTAGACCTCTTTTGTAGTGTAAGAGTTGTATAAAGTCTGTGTAACCAAGTGCTTAGTATGAGAAGTTGATATTCATAAACTCTAGATTTTGTTGGTTCAAACTTGAAGTTAACTTGAAAGTGAAGCTATCCTAATCCTACCGAGCTTTGGATATCTACTAAGGTTAGGAAAATATCAATTTTGGTATATCTATTACGATTAGGAGTTATCTAGTTTTGTATAAGGAGATACATATTGTGATGCATAGATATGAGTTTTGTGAGTTCGAGTGCTTTAGTTTTTGAGTTAGTTTTCAAAAGCTTTGAGTGATTGAATAAGAGAAGGACTTCTTAGTAAGATTGTTGTGATTCCATAGATTTGTCAGATGTAGCTTCAAGTGTTGAGTATCTGCACATGCTTACTAATAAGATTTTGTGTGGTGTGTGGTAGACATCCTATTGAGATTCAGAACAAGAATGGTGAGAGGGTCTTCCTCGTTGATTGGGTTTTGGGTTTTTGTAATGAGGGAAACAGATTGGATCTGAGGATCCCAATCTAGGAAGGAATATGACTAATTAGAGGTCGAAATGGTTTTGAAACTAGGTTTGTTGTGCTCTTACTCTAACCTAAGGGTGGGCAAATAAACTGAACCCAAAAATCTGAACTGAATCCGATCCGATGAATCTGAACCGATCAAAACCCGATATAAATACCGAATGGATCTTGTTTTATGATATTTCGGGTTATGGATATTATCCGAACCGAACCCGAGTCTAAATGGATATCAGATAGAACCCGAAACATTCAAAATCCCTGAAAGATCTTGTACCAAACATGATCTCAATTCCTAATATGTGTTCAAAATACATTAAGATATATTGAACATCTAAAATAGTTATATGTTACATGAAGGTTGGTGATTTTATTACATGAAGATTGATGATTAAAGGTGGCTATTGAATTTTGAAATATTTAGATTTAAATTTTGTTATCATTAAATAATATTTCTCATTTCATGAGAATGTGGTTTTCGTTTTATTTTTTCATTTAATTTATTTTCTTTTTATCAATAAATGTTTTCCTTTCGTTTGATTTTGAATTATCATGGTTGACGTTCCTTTCTTATTTTTTAAATCAATTTTACTTATGTTTTGGTTACAAAAATGTACAAATTAGGTGTTTGAAACCCGATAAAAACCGATTTTATTTACGTTTTGGTTACAAAGTAGGTACAAATCAGATGTTTTAAAACCGAAGAACCAATTGGGATCCGAACCCAAAAGTACATTGGATTGTACCGGTTCTTTGAAGATTTACTAACCCCGACCCGAATCCGCTAGAACCCGAACCGGTTCCGAACCGAACTTTCAAATAATCCGAATGGGACTGATTTTGGTAAACCCAAAAAACCGAAACCCAATTGAATAAAACCGAAACCCGATTGGGATCCCGAATGCCCATGCCTACTCTAACCCATATGCTAGACCAACTACGAGACAAGTGTTAATTTGTTACCATTTGACTTTAGTGGAAGCGAGATGACATTGGGAATCCACCATGGAATTAGTGAGATAGGCATGTTTAGCTGTGGATATCTTTGATGGTTGATTCTATACTTACTCTCTACGGTGGTGAATTTTAAATATCAAAACGTTTGTGCGTCTTACATTACAGATGTAGGAAAGTAGTATCCTCTATAGATATGGGACGGTGTTGTTATATTTCGCTGTTGTACATTGATGTGTAATAAATGAAAATTTACGAACGTAGAAGACCAGTTTACTCTTGCATTCAATGTAGAGGTAGTTGAAAAGTAGTATCTTCCATAGATATGGGACGGTGTTGATATACTTTGACAGACACTCTCGTCGAAACTTAAAGTATTACTATATGAGCTTAAATGTTCATTCAAAACATACTATCTAAAGTATTAAATTATTAACATGTTTAATCGATAAGAGGAAAAACAAAAGCGCTGGCTAGGGAAAGACAATATAGAAAAGCAAAAGCATATGTGAGGTTAAAGGATTACCAATGCCATTCTCCAGATCAAACTTTAAAGTCTTGTGATTCTTGAAACTAACTAAACCATCATAGTCAGTCACCACCTTAGGCAAAAGTCGGGTATGAATCTCACTCCACAGGTTTTTACAAGGGATGGGTAAAATATCAGCACCGGAAGAACTGAGCCGAATTTAAAGACATCAAACCCGTAAATACTCGAAGGATCTCCAACTGTTATATCCAAAAAAACAGTTTCGAATCAGACTTGGACCAAAGGCGAAATGAGTATACGAAAACAGGAGTGGATCTAGGTTTATATTTAGTTGGGGGCACATAACAATTTTACATTATATCTAATTTTCAAATTGAGGGCACTTTTATAGTTTATACTAATTACTACAGGAAATTTAAGAATTAGTTGGGGGCACGTGAACCCGTACCGCTGGCTGTGCATCCACTCCTGTACGAAAATATCCAAAATATCAATACATATTTTAAAATATATCTAAAGGTATTAGTCATAATAAAATTTATAATTATCTCAGTATTCAAAATTAAATTATAAATCTCAATATATTTTGTTTAGGTTTATGGGGATTATGGATGAAATTGAACAGTTTGAATATAGAACACTCAAACAAAACTGTATCCATACGATTTATTTTGAAGAAAAATAACCGACTCAAATCGTATATGATGTTTTAAAAGTAAATTTGGATACAAAACATCCATACTGAATTATATTTATTGATAATTTGGATTTAAACAACTGATCCAAGCAGTATTTGAAAGGTAGTTAAATCTATCTTATTAAAACAGAAACATTATAACTTCTTCTAGGTAGATTTTTAAGTTGGACATCACATTATTATTCTTAGTCTAACCTTTCATTTAAATCTATCTTATTAAAACAGAAACATTATAACTTCTTCTAGGTGGATTTTTAAGTTGGACATCACATTATTATTCTTAGTCTAACCTTTCATTTAAATATTTCCTTAAAGAGTTAGATATCAACCATCTATTAATTAACTCCACAATAAGATCTATGTCTTGTTGAAATAAATAAAGGAATGACCAGAAGAAGAAGCTGGTTGATGATCTAAAGAGAATTCATCAAGAGAAGCCAATTTGGTTCTGATTGTGCAGTCTTGCTCCACCAGCTACTATCTTGACCTAACTTACCTTGAAAGGCAAGAAAGGAGTTTGGGAAACATATATGGACGTGGGAACCTCTGAGAAGTCAGGGAAATATGTTTGAATTTAAATAAGAGAGCCTGGTTTGAATTTGAAAAGAAGAAGTCACATGTTGCTTAAGAGAAGCAGCTGGACCTGTCACTTTCACTCAACCAGGCTGTGTAAACCTCTCTCCTGTCACTCTCACTACCTCTGGTCGAGATTCACCTTGGCTGCATCCTTCTGGCTTCATCAGAAACCCCACAATAATATTTGTTTAGTCATTCCCTTGTTTAATCATTGTTTATTGCAAGTGATTGTCTATTTAAAGACTTCACCACCTCTTGTAACATTTATTCTGTATCAATACAAGTTCTCTCAGTCTAATTTCGTGCCTCTCTCTCCCTTGCTTGTGTCTAAACAATATTCACAATGTAAGGAGTTTAGAGTAATGATTTAGAGGCTGCCTTAACTCTCTTTCTCTTAAGGCAGCCTAATACTTGTAAAATTCACTCTAAACTCTTCTTTATCTTCTCTTAAGCTCTAGATTACTGATTCTAATTTCTTTTCTTCTTAAGTGAACAAACTCTAAAGTGCTGTATCACTTCTCAAGGATTAGATTCAAACTAGAGATTATTTGCCACACATAACCAGTTTACTATCTAGGATCTTGGGTATAGTGTAGGCTGTTTAAGAGGATTCAACCACCAGTTGGTTGTCTTTTCCTTTTAATGGTGAGTTCCTGTTGCTTGGTTGAAGGGGATTCAGTTACAAGTTAACTGAATACTCTCTTGACATGAGACAAACACTCATGAATTCCAACATGGTATCAGAGCCTAGTTGCTCTCTTGGGCTGAACTCACTCTGTTCTACTTCATCCTGAAGCTCTTTCTCTCTCACTTTGAAATTGTTTTTGATGAGCTGTGTGGCTAGGATTCAAAACATGAGCAATAGAGAGGTTAGATGAAGTATGTTTTTCAAAATTCAGGATGCAATCTTTTAATGTTTTTTTTAAAATCAATGACTCTCCCCTTGATCTCCTCATTGTTTAAGGTTTGGATGAAAGACTGAAATATGTTGTTACCAGCCTGAGGGAGGGAGAAAAGATTATTCTTGCATCTTGAAATCACTTAAAAAAAAAGATTTCTGAAAAATGTTTTTAAACAGATTCTTGAGTAATCTGATTCTGAAAAATGTTTTAAAAATATTTGACCAGTGGACAAACTGTTTTGATCCATTGGTGTCTTAGTTGTGTGAGCCATAGAAAACACTTGTTTATGTGTTATTCTGATGGTTCCCTTGTTGCAAGCCCTGGAAAACATCAGTTCATGAGTTATTCCAGTGGTACTTTTCTAAGATCAGTGAGCAAATTAATTGTTCAATGGTCCATTGTGTTTCAGCTACTAAAGCACCAAACTCATGAGGAGTAATTGTTGCTCCTGGCTGTTAATGCTTCCGCAAAACTCAAGAAAACAGAGCAAAACTCTGTCTATTAGAACTCTTGAGCAAATTCTCTATTCTCCATCATAGAAAAATTCTTATTCTCCATCATTCTCCCATTCTCTGGCTACTAATACTCTGGTTACATCATTCTCTACTCTCTACTTATTCTCTTGTTACTTTTACTTTGGTTACTTAATTCTCTCTTCTCACAATCTCTTGTTAGAATCTGCCTAGGGTTATTAAGCTGTCTTGAAAGAATTGTCTTGCTTCTGCCCTTAGGAAAATTGATTATGTTGTTGCCTGAAAGCTTAATCTTGTTGATTAGGATTCAGAGAGTGTTGCTAGGATAGAATCTTAAAGATATCTGTCCATTGCTGCTGTGCTTATTTAAATTGTGTTTTAAAGATCAGACTTGGTGAAAACCAATGTTCTGGTCTCTTGTTGTCTACTGATGCTTGTCTTAGTGTTGGTTTGACAGATTGCCCATGTTGATCAGAGCCTGCACAAGATGCATATTCCTGACCATGGAGAAATAATTTGTGAGTAGACAAGGAGGCTTAAAAGCTCATATCAAGCTTGTCTCCTCCCCTATACTCGTATTCAAGCTTGAGGGGGGCTGTAAATGAGCTTACATGGCCTGTCTAGAAGCCACTGCAAGAAGAATTCAACAAGGACAGCAACAACTTGGAGTTAGAACAGTTACCTTCAGTGGGGAAGCTATGGATCAGCCCAAGGCATGGAGTTAGAACAGTTACCTTCTGGTTGGGAAGCTATGGATCAGCTTCTACATGAAGTTAGAACAGTTACCTTCAGTTGGGAAGCTATGAATCAGCCCATAGCATGTGTGCTTGTACCTGGTTGATGAAGCTTGTGATCTAAAGGCATTGGTTATCATCATTGGCTCTCATCTTCCAAGCTTGACCACATACTCTCATTCTCAGGTCAAGCTTGAGGAGGGGTGTTAATATGAGAAGCCAATGTCCATTCTTCTTATGCAAGGGAAGTACCTAAAACTATATTTATTCTTGTATGAATAGGTTTACCCCTTGAGAATTGATGCATGTGTGTGTGCATTGTTGAATCAGGTACTTGGAGCTCATAATGGAGAGTCTGGTCGTGGATCAAACCCTTTGATGATGGCAGGAGGTCAGAAGAAAGGGGGAGACAAAGAACCAGCCACATGGAGAGTTCCAAGCAGTTTTGAGTGTGAAGCAAGGAAGGCATTGGTGCCAGCTTGCCATTGAAGTAAGGCCATGATCCAGGGTTTATGAGTCCCTAAAGTTGATCATAAGACTCATAAACCCACTGGCCAATCCCTAGGCTGAGGGTAGTTGCACTCTTTTTCCCTAAGTGATGGTTTTATCCCATGAGGTTTTCCACACTTAGGTTTTTAATGAGGCAAGTGCTCTCAGTTCCAAGCTTGCCCAAGGATCTCCTATGGTCAAGCTTGAGGGGGAGTGTTGAAATAAATAAAGGAATGACCAGAAGAAGAAGCTGGTTGATGATCTAAAGAGAATTCATCAAGAGAAGCCAATTTGGTTCTGATTGTGCAGTCTTGCTCCACCAGCTACTATCTTGACCTAACTTACCTTGAAAGGCAAGAAAGGAGTTTGGGAAACATATATGGACGTGGGAACCTCTGAGAAGTCAGGGAAATATGTTTGAATTTAAATAAGAGAGCCTGGTTTGAATTTGAAAAGAAGAAGTCACATGTTGCTTAAGAGAAGCAGCTGGACCTGTCACTTTCACTCAACCAGGCTGTGTAAACCTCTCTCCTGTCACTCTCACTACCTCTGGTCGAGATTCACCTTGGCTGCATCCTTCTGGCTTCATCAGAAACCCCACAATAATATTTGTTTAGTCATTCCCTTGTTTAATCATTGTTTATTGCAAGTGATTGTCTATTTAAAGACTTCACCACCTCTTGTAACATTTATTCTGTATCAATACAAGTTCTCTCAGTCTAATTTCGTGCCTCTCTCTCCCTTGCTTGTGTCTAAACAATATTCACAATGTAAGGAGTTTAGAGTAATGATTTAGAGGCTGCCTTAACTCTCTTTCTCTTAAGGCAGCCTAATACTTGTAAAATTCACTCTAAACTCTTCTTTATCTTCTCTTAAGCTCTAGATTACTGATTCTAATTTCTTTTCTTCTTAAGTGAACAAACTCTAAAGTGCTGTATCACTTCTCAAGGATTAGATTCAAACTAGAGATTATTTGCCACACATAACCAGTTTACTATCTAGGATCTTGGGTATAGTGTAGGCTGTTTAAGAGGATTCAACCACCAGTTGGTTGTCTTTTCCTTTTAATGGTGAGTTCCTGTTGCTTGGTTGAAGGGGATTCAGTTACAAGTTAACTGAATACTCTCTTGACATGAGACAAACACTCATGAATTCCAACATGTCTTACATTATATACATCTATTAAACAAAATATCTATTATTTTCGTTAGAGTATACTCACATTATCATATTTATATTATATCATAGTACAAATATAACAATCCCTCTCTTTTATTATAGTCAAATGAATACAATAAACCTCTCTTTTATTATAGTCAAATGAATACGATAAATGTCTCCAATATTTACACGAGTCTGAGTTATTAAAAATAAAAATATAAATAGATAGAAATAAAAATAAATATTACACATGTTATTAAAAATATAAATATTATTACACGAGTAGGTTGACAAAAAATTACAAAAATTACATGAACCTTTAGCCAGTCATTATACAACTAAACCAATTGATTCAATTAACCAAATAACTCTCAACCTACAATATCGGATTTAAAAAACAATTATTTGGCATCAAATACTGATGAATCTTTAAATTTTTAAATAGCTTGATACATAACTTTTAAAACTCAATACTAAAGATATCAGAATATATTTTTTTGATTCTCAAATAATCGAGGTTTACTTTGAATATACACTGAATAGAATATACTAACGTATATTCTTATTTCAAAAACATCAATTTATACTTTAAAAAAAAAATCGATTATTGAAAAACCTCTTCACCAAGTTGAGTCTACTATACCTAAAATCTCGGTTACAATCAAATATTCACAATCAAATTGCCAGATTTGAAAAATCATGAATATGGAAAACCCTCTTCTCCAAGTTTATTCTACTATACCTAAAATTTCGGTGTCAATAGATTTTGTATTTATTATATCTAACTTAATAGGTTAGAAAATATTCAATTCCTCCCACTTAAAATGTGTGTACAAGTACTTGCCTTCGTATTTATCATTGGACATTCACAAAACATTTAGAAAAAACTCCCAAAAAGCACAATGTCAAAACTAAATCGTATTGTTTGATATTATATTAGTGTTTTCACCATACAATTATATCTCTAATACACCAGTGAAAAACTATTAATAGAAAAAACAGTTTTAACATTTTTCTTAAACAATGAGAAAACTCGAAATTATATAAAACCATATTATGTGAAAAGGACAAACTTCAAATTATATTAACTATTATAGAATATATGTTATGTGTTAAAAATAAAAAATAAACCCGCGCGGTCGCGCGGGTCATGATCTAGTAAAGACTTAAATAACATACATGTATTAATTTGAACCTGAGAAGAACCAAACCCAACCCAAAACTTTAAATACATGAATGCGAGTAAAATATCTAAAATCCATAAGAGCTGGTCCGAACATGAGTGAATATCCAAAAATTAAGGTATAGTTTCTTTTGACTCACAATGTGGGAAAACTTCCTTGACCACATTTGTTTTCTAGAGTAAAATTATGTAAGCTGCTTCTCAATGTTTTCTCTATGTTGATGAAATCCAGAAAGTTTGATTGGTGAATTTCACTTAGATTTTTTCCATCATCAATTGGTTTTTCTTCAGTTTTTCTTTGCTTTTTTAATGTTTTTAGGATGATCGATATCTTTCCTGAAGAAAGGAACAACATCAAGCAAGGCAGTATCTAAAGATGCAAAGATCAGGTGGATAGCTTGAGCCAGCTGGAAGTACGACATGATCTGCTACAACAACTATACGAGTAGAACGAATCGAGATGTAGCAGAGCTGAAGACTTGGAAACTAGGTCAATAGAAAAGCTGAAGTCAATCTAACAAGTAGCTGAACATTTACCTTTGAGAAGGAAAACTGCGACTTGGAAGTTTTCATAAGACTTAGTAGAGTTATAGAAAACTTGCCATATTTGGAGATTTGGGACTGTTTACTTGGGATGCTAGGTTAGCCGATTAGATACTAGGTATAAGTACTTTTGTTTGACCTGTGTATTAGGGTTATCACTTGAATTGTATTCTTAACATAGATGTGGGTTTTTGGTGAAAATAACCAAGGGCTAAGGAGAGAGGTCCTAAAGTTTTGTATTCAACCTTAGGACGTGTGAGGTTAGAGCAGCGAGTCAAGAGTGTATTGATCTCGTTGAAGTTATATTTAAATAGAAACTTGTAAATTACTTTAGCAACATCATAGCATATACATGTATCTTTGTAAAGATATATTCTGGTGTACTTTGTGTTACAATTTTTGCAATAATTCGTGCATTTACAGTATCATCAATCAATTCGATTTTAACAAATCTCTAGACAAGAGCAGCATCATCCAGAGCAGCATATGTGGAGTCATTTCCATTGTTTTCGAAAATTGACCCGACCTTGATTCAGCTAGAAATATGTTCTTCGCTGTCTCCGAAGTCTATGGAATTAAACTTTCTTTCCATACGTATCATCAACAGTGCCATGCCTGAGGATAGTCTGACAGGCCTGAGGACAGTCTTGTGATGCATTTGTGATGCTTTTGAATGGGCCCACAATTTTTTGGGACCCATATTTGAAAAGAAAACACTTATCAAATAATTAACTTTTATTTTTAACCCAAAATAAAATATAAAATTCATAAAACAAAAAAAAAGAATCTACTAATAAACTAATCAAATTATGTAATAAATATTTTTAAAAAGTTATTTCAGTTAGTTGTTTGTTTTTATAAAATGTATAATTATTATAATAAATAAATTTTGCATAAATTATTTAATATATTTTAGTAGGGTTTCAGAATGTTAAAATAGATGAGTTTTCAATCTAAAACCAATAGGTGATAAGTAGAATGACTCATCTATCTTGGTGATAAATAGAGTGGTTCATCTATCTTATATATTGTTTGGTATCCCTTAGAATTACCAATGTTACCTTATATATTGTTAAGTATCCCTTACAGCTACCGGTATGGGATTTGTGTCTAATACGGAAAACTTGGGACCAGCTATCATCAAACTTGTGCACGTCATCATCTATTTCGAGCCAAAAGCTTGCAGAGTTCTTTATGTGGACTATCAATAATATACGTCGTGGACTTGGGTTTTATCATGTTAGGTCTTGACACTGAAATATATCTATATCTTCTATTATGTTTTGCTTGGTGATTGTTGGTTGTTTTGGATCTGGGGCAGATACAGATTCAACAATGAACATGTCTGGTGATACGAAATTCTTAGATAGTAAACGTCGGTTAAGGTTAACAGAAGAGACAACATGACTACAAAACTGTTGAATCCATGAGATGAACACAACAAACACATTAACATTTCCGCGAAATTAACTTTTGGGACCCATATTTGAAAGGAAAACACTTATCAGATAATTAACTTTTATTTTTAACCCAAAATAAAATATAAAATTCATAAAACAAAAAAAAATAATCTACTAATAAACTAATCAAATTATGTAATAAATATTTAGAAAAAATTATTCAAAAAAAAACATTTCCGCGAAATTAAGAGCTTCTTCGCTAGCAACATCTTAATAGCTATGTACCCTATTTTTACTCAGATTGCTAAAAAGTAAATTACCCTTAGACCTAGATAACCAAAATATAACCATGATTTAATATCTTGTTACTATCATTCGTGGCAGCAATTGAGGAAGTCAAGCGCCCTAAGAGTCTTCTACTACTTTTCCACCATATGATTAAATCGAGCGAAACTTACGGTGACGACTCTTCCCTTGACGTGATGAAAAATACTGACTTTTCTACACTCTCCACACTATAAATTGACTTAGTTTCTCATACACTCAAAAATACCTTAAAACCAAAGCTAAACTGTTTGTAAGAAACAATTACTGAGCCATGTTCGTGAAGCTCCTCAACATTGTCTTCTTCTTCTTTAGTCTATTCTTTCAACTTCCAAAATCATCTTCCCAAGTTCTTAACTTCACTTACAATGGCTTCCGTCCTCCACTGACTGGCATATCCCTCCAAGGGATCACTACAGTCACCCCCAACGGTCTCTTGATGCTAACCAACTACAGCGTGCAGAGCGCGGGTCACGCCTTCTATACCAAACCAATCCGGTTCAAAGATTCTCCAAACGCCACAGTTTCTTCGTTCTCTACAACTTTCATCTTCGCTATTCATTCTGAGATCCCGATACTTAGTGGCCACGGCATAGCTTTCGTCGTTGCTCCTAACGCAAGCCTCCCTGACGCAGCAGCAGGTCAATACATGGGTCTCTTCAACATCGGGAACAACGGAAATGACACAAATCATGTCTTTGCTGTTGAACTGGATACGATCCGAAATACCGAGTTCAATGATATGGACGATAACCATGTCGGAATCAATATCAATAGCTTAGAGTCAGTGAAAAGTTCGTATGCTGGGTATTGGGACAAGAAAGGCCAGTTTAAGAATCTGACTTTAATAAGTCGCAGAAGGATGCAGGTTTGGGTCGATTATGATGGTCATACCCATCAAATCGATGTAACAATGGCTCCGTTCAGAAAGGATAAACCTACAAAACCACTTGTTTCTATCGTCAGAGATTTGTCTTCGGTTCTTTTGCAAGATATGTTCGTAGGTTTTTCGTCTGCTACGGGTAGTGTTCTTTCTGAACATTATGTTCTCGGATGGAGTTTCCGAGTGAAGGGGAAAGCTCCGCCGTTGGCCTTATCGAAACTTCCCAAAACTCCGAGGTGGGAGCCCAAGAGAATCTCCATCGTCTACAAGACTTGGATGCCGTATGTTTACATGTTTTTGATTCCCCTCTTATTTATTTCCTTGCTCATCTTACTCGTACGCTTCATCATGAGGAGGAGAAAGTTCCAGGAGGAACTCGAAGATTGGGAAACAAGATTTGGGAAGAAACGATTGAAGTTCAAGGACTTGTACTATGCAACCCAAGGGTTCAAGGAGAAGGACCTTCTCGGATCAGGTGGGTTTGGAAGTGTTTACAGAGGTGTCATGCCAAAGACAAAGAAAGAGATAGCTGTGAAAAGAGTCTCCAACAAATCGCGACAAGGGTTGAAAGAGTTTGTGTCTGAGGTTGTGAGCATCGGTCGGATGAGTCACCGAAACTTAGTCCCTCTCATGGGTTATTGCCGTAGGAGGGACGAGCTTCTTCTGGTGTACGATTACATGCCCAATGGAAGCTTAGACAAGTATTTGTATAATAATCCTGAGGTAACCCTCAACTGGAAACAAAGGATTAAAGTCATAAAAGGTGTGGCCTCCGCCTTATTCTACCTTCACGAGGAATGGGAACAAGTGGTGATTCACCGTGATGTCAAAGCAAGCAACGTATTGTTAGACGCGGAGCACAACGCGAGACTGGGGGATTTCGGTTTGGCTCGATTGTGCAGTCATGGGTCAGACCCTCACACCACCCGAGTCGCTGGAACATGGGGATACCTATCCCCAGATCACGTCAGGACAGGACGGGCCACTACTGCTACCGATATTTTTGCCTTGGGGGTGTTACTACTAGAAGTAGCTTGCGGTAGACGTCCTATCCAGATTCAGAACGAGAATGGTGAGAGGGGCTTGCTCTTGGATTGGGTTTTTGAGTTTTGGAGTGACGGAAACATTTTGGATGCTAGGGATCCGAATCTAGGGACAAACTGTGATGAAAGAGAAGTCGAAATGATTTTGAAACTAGGTTTGTTGTGCTCTCACTCCAACCCACAGGCTAGACCAAGTATGAGACAAGTGTTAAATTATCTAAGCGGAGATGCAGTGCTACCAGATTTGTCACCACTGGAATTTCATGGGCTGGGAATCCACCGTGGAATTGGTGAGGTAGACATGTTTACATGTGGATCTTCGATGGTTGATTCTATAGTCTCTGGTGGGAGGTGACTTTGGATATCAGAATGCTTGTGTGTCTTACATTACAGACTGTATAAAAGTATTATCCGCACGAAATATACCATGTTGTACCTTTACGTGAAATAAATGAAACTTTATGAACGTAGGTGACCAGTTTGTTCTTGCATTCATTGCAGAGGTGGTTGATAGCTGGATGAATGGGACGCTTGTATTGAAAAGAGAGATTTGCGTTATTACCAAATGGAATATCTATGTTCAAAGGAACATATCAAAATAGACACTTTTTGAATTAGTCCAAATCCAAATAAGAAAATAATTATGTAGCACCCGTCCCTATTATCTTTATTCAACCTTAACAACATTTTATTCCAATTCAACACTTTTCTTTTAATTTCAAAACGAGTTGTCTTTTAATAAATTAACTGCAAATAAAATCTGAATAATACGAAAGGTCTTAAACGGTAAAGCTCAAAACAAATAATAATTCTATAAGGTAGGGCTCTCGTTATGTGGTTTTTACAAACGGTAAAGCTCCAAACAAACTCGTTCTTTTTGCTTGTTTGAATTTTGGGGTTTCTTTACAGCCAAATGTTTGGTTAAAGTTTGAGAAAAAAGGACTACCTGAGGATCTGCCTCTGCAGATATTGTCTTTCATACTGACTGAGACAAAAAGGACTACATGAGGATCTGCCACTAATATTTTCTCAAAACGATGGCGCTCTCTTTGTAAAATTCTGCGGAATAGTCTCACATTTTGTTACAGTGTCACCAATGATCTCGAGGGATTTTCAGAGCAGGTGTTTGCTTTCACATCAGGCTCTGGTTTGTCTCAAGACGATAAATCTGTTGTTAATCCTCCATAGTTCTGATGCGATATTCACATTCTGATGCTTCAATATTGATGATGTGCCTTTCTTGTAGTGTCTAACAATTCTGAAAATGAAAATTACGAAGATTATTCAGTCTGTGATAAGTTTCCTACTGGTAGCAGCATTTCCTACCAGCTGGTGTGTATGGAGGAGCTACAAAGATATTGTCATAAGTTATAACGGACACAAGAAGATAAGCAAAACATCTAAACTTGTTCAACTAGACCCAATTTTATGTCTTTGCATTGTCAAAACAGCCATTGGTCGAAACTCGAAACTAAAGATCCAGCATTCAAGTCTAAGAAGTGACAACAGAGTCAAAGATATCAAATGCCATCAGTCACAAACCATATAGGAGTGCGTAACCATGTTTAACAAAATAGGTACTTCAAGCTCTGCACAGAAGCGCACATGAGGAGACAATATGTAAGAAGCAGAGAAAGCTACACCTGCAAGTTTGTCCAAAGATGTAATAAACTCCTTAGGATCCTTGTTGGTCTCTTCCCCGGAGGAAGATCCGTTATTATCCGCCCTGATACGAGTGCTATGCTTACCTTCTCCATCTCATATGCCTAATTGTTCTGTCACGTTTTCAACTGCAGTCACAAGTACAGTCGTATGAGCCTTGATTTGCACTGGTTCACCACCTATCCTGATTCGATCAGCTGATGATAACATTTTCTTTTGGCGTTTATGTAAACATTAACAAACTAATTGTAGAACAGAGAGAATTAAATGAATAATAAACCTCCATATTGATGTAACTGTTACAAAATGAAACCTCCCTTGAATAAAAAGAAAACATGCATGTTAGCACTGTGGTTTCAGTTCTAAGACAAATGAGACGCAAACCCGTTACAGCTAGATCCAGAAAAAGAAACATTGCTTCCCTAAACAATACAATACATTTCCCACATTCACTCACTAATCCATCTCCTGCTGCTAAAATCTAAAAATCTTTATCCTCTTTCTCTCTACCTCAAATCTTGATTATACGGAGAGTAGTAATACCTTCTTTCTGATTCCGAGCCAGGGCTTCTTGCTCTTGAACCAAACCCGTGATCGTATCTAATGCCACCACCATACCTTGGAGGATAACTCGACGAAAGCTCCACACCTGGAGGTCCCATTACGCCTCCTCTGTATTGGTGATCATGATTGTAACCATACCCTGTGTTCTTCCTCTGTTGCCATAGCCACCCATCTGCGTTCTCCGGGATAGGTGCGTTTATACCGGGAAACTCAACTGTCATCTTCATTTCCGGCTCTGAAGAGCTTGCTACTTCCAATATCTCACCGTCCTCAGCCTTGACTTCCCCTTCTTCTGGTGGTTCAGTCTCTTCCTCATCAAATATAGTGATTCCAGAGAGATGATCTTCTTCCACAGCTACATATAGAGAGAAGAGACAACTAACACATGAGGGAAGATGCCTTTTGGTATAATGATGGTGAATGTGCTGATGGCTCAGAAGCTTTACCTAAATATCCCGGTGGATATCCAATCTCTCGCATCCTGTGAAGCCACGGAGGAGGGTCCAGTTCCTGGACAAGACGAGTATTTTTGCTTTAAACAGAGAGCTCACTGGTGTAATAATGAATAGGTTTAAAAATTTACCCCAAGACCAAGAAGCTGACGAGTCTCTGGATCAAGTGAGCCAGGCTTCAAGCCATCATATTTTCCACCTTGAGCGCTCTTATAATATCTGGAAGGTAGACGAGAACTTTGGTTTCTTTTACTTTTATGCTGTCTCCGTGCAATACTAACAGCTGATCGATCAAAAGGCTTTGGACATTCTCTCATTGAATGACTGTATGCGCCACAGTTGAAGCAACGCGGAGGGTCATCATCGATAATCTCCAAGCCTCTGGAACAATAAAACACAAAAAGTTTCGAGAGAATGCACAAGTTAGATACTTAAGTATGTCACAAAAATCAGATTAGATTATTGTACCCTTCCACGTTACTTGAGCCAACGGTTGAATCTAAACCAATTGTGAATTTACGGTTATAAAGAGGAGTAGTGCTGCTCTCCACTGGAACAAACTCCTTTAGAGAATCCTGACCAGTTTTGCAGTCGAACCAGAATGACTGCACATGCAAGAAGAATGTACCTATCACTAAGGATTACTGAAAAACTTCAAAGCTTTCTATATGCTTTTGGCGACAGTTTCACTCACCACAGATGATGACTTCTGCAATCCCACACGCAAAGCGGGAAAGTATGTGTCCTCACCAGATTCGAGTGCTGGTTCTTGATCCTGATCAGATTGGCAAAGAAGAGAAGTTTGTTCTGCTTCCCATTCTGACCATTGCTGTAATAAACTTTCCAGCTTCTGCTTGCTAGCTCTGTAAGGTGAAGGACAGCAAGAATTAAAACAAAAACACCGACAGTAACTTTGTAAATAGTCTTCTAACGAACTAACCTTGTTAAGTGTTTATAAGTAACATGTACTGAAGGTTGATGTTCGTTAGAGATTGTTCTGGCTCTTTTAACACCAGTTTTAGCTGATTACATGGAATTATGGAAAAAAAGAAAAGAAAGAAAACGTAGTCACATGCATTCAAAGTGTTGGAGCAAGATGAATATGGTAACATGTTTAAAATTCCATGTCAATCCTAATGTGTTCTTGAATCATATAAAGAACAAAAAAAAAGGATACAGCTAACATCCACTTTCACAGTTTCAACACTGACATTGACAGCATCTCTAACCGTCGTGGGTGTGGATGTTTCCCTTGAAAACTGGCCAGAGACATTTCTGAAATCATCTTCTGTTAGATCCATGTCTTCCTCCATGTCTGATAAGAGTAAAGAATCACAAACAGAAACAAAACCCAAACCTCTTCGTTATTTTGAAACTATAAAATCAAATACCAAACAAAGCTCAGAGCTTTTTCCCTTGGACTGAAAACAGATAAACCCTCCAAAAGCATATACTAAAAGATCAAAGTAAAGCACTCCAAGAAAAAGGAAATTTCGAAAAATGGAAACGCTAAGCAATTTCCTGAATCAGTAAAAATATACCATTTAATTTTAAATAAAAGAAAGGACCTTTTACCAGAATTGTGTTCATCTTTCTGACCTTCTAAACCAGAGAAGCTTGAAGCTGCCATCTTTCTTTTTAAATTAAATCCTGAATTATTTATATCCTCCTAGAAGAGTTTCACAAAAGCAAACACAATCAGCAAATGAGAAAACCAAAGGCTAAAGAATATAAGATTTCAGTTCTAAGGACTCAAAACAACATTCAGCTCAGGTAAGCAGAAAGAATCATCAAGAAACCACACAACAAGATCCAGCTTCTTCTCAAGAGAATAAGTCTCGAACCCAAAACCCAATTGAATCCCCAACGAAAAAAAGGAAAAATTCAAGCAGCAAGACTCGAAATTGGTTAACTGAAGAAACTTCAAAGAGATTTAGGGTTGAAGAACAGCCCAAGAATCTCCACTATAACCTAAATTCGAGACGTCTCGCATAGACTAAACGAGTAAAACCCAGTTTCAAAAATTCAAAATTGAAAGGGAATATGAAACGACACGAAGCTCACAATTTTTTTTTTAGTTTTAAAGTGAATACAATAAAAGATAAGAGGTAGAAGAAGAAAACGAGAAGAGAAGAAAAGGTTTCACCTTTTGTCAACGGGAAACGAAAGTGTGGCAGTGAAGACGAAGAAGGAGGAGGAGGAGGAGGATGGCGATGAATGATAGAGATCTGTGTGGGAGAGGATTCAAAAGAGAGCCTCTTTGTTTTTCCGCCCAAGGAAATCATTCGATACGACCAAGTGCACTAAAAGCCCATGTAGTGGCCCAAACATCCCGGCCCGTCTATGTTTGTAGTTCGTTTACATGGTCAAAAGTCAAAACTTTGAGCGGTGACTTGTGGTGTACAGTATAATTGTTGCATGATTTTTTTTTTTTCGCCCAAATTGAAATATATTAATACAGGCCGAAGCCCAAACTTACAAAATCTCAAGCCCAAACAGCAGGGCTCAGATAAACGAAACAGTAAACAAAAATTGGACCCAGGCCCAATAACATTCATCTCCACCGACAGACGAAGCTCGAGGTCATCACGCGACCCGAGGCCGATCTGAAACGCCACCGCCGAGAGAGCCTCCGCCGGAGAGGACTACACCGTTGCAGAGCCGCGTCTCACCGGTGACTCTACGCGCGTACACTTACGCCGTAAACCAAATCACCACCGTAACTTCTTCTTCCCAGGGAAAGCATCGATCGATCTCAAGAGATCGAGGTCTTATCCCTCATCTTTGACGCACCGAAGCTACCACACATACACCCAACTAAGAACCGTCTGAGGGCATCCTCAAACACATCGAGGGCTCCTCCGGTCACTGCCTTCATCACACGAAAACCCTAAAACTACCGCCTCCGTCTCACGGAGGCGCCGAACCAAAATCCCGACTCCCACCGAGCCAAAAGAACCACCAAACATCTTCAAAATCAAAGACCGATGCCGGCGAGGCGGAGCTAACGAAGCCTCCATCCCCCGGATGCATGAACCGGCGGCGGCAGGAGCTCTCTAAGCCTCCTCCTCCCGGAAAAATTCTACCCCAACAACAGCTATCTATCTCTTTCTTTTCAACCATAAACACGATTAACAAGCTCTAGGACGGAAGAGCCGGACCGGCGGTGACTATGGGAGCCCCCCGCCGGCCGGCGACAGCTTTCTCTCTCTTTTACTTTCTCTCTCTCTCACCGAGCCTCACGTTCTCTTTGAATTGTTGCATGATTTCATTATGTAATTTTGTAACGATATAATAAAATATGTCTGCTCATAAAGCTAAAATTGTTTGGTCAGAGGTTTGTAAACCCAAAGATGAGGGAGAGGATTGGGTTTAAAATTTATGTTGGAAGCTAATCGAGTATGCTGTTTGAAAACTAATTTGGAGGATTGTGATCAGTCCGTTCATCTCTTCAATGAATCTGCCACCACGAATTGGCTTCGTGAAACTCATCACATGTTAGAAAAAGAAACACTTAAAACAAAAGGTAACTTTACTTATCATACGAAAGATTTTGATGGAACACACTTAAATAAATGTAACTTCATTACTCTTATTTAATGTAGTAAATAAACAACCACAACAAATACTTCGGACATATTCACTACAAGAAAAATGGGTTTTATTAGCGGACGAAAAATGCTATCTATCGATACGACAGCGGTTTTAGAAACGCTGTATCATCGCCCGTGATAGTAGGTTAGTCACTTTAGATAACGGTTTTTTGCAATGCTATCTTATTGTTACATATTATAGCGCTTTTATGACTGCAATATAATATTCTTTAATAGCATTTTTTTTTTGTTATTATTTGCATAATAAAAAAATAAAAAAATAAAAAAATAATAATAATAATAATAATTATATACCGAAATTAGAATTATAGTATTAAAATTGATTTACAGATAAAAATTGAATTACAAAAAAAAAGAACTAAACCCAAATTAAAAGAAAACCTAATCTAACCCTACTGCTCCGTCGCCTCCTAGCTACAGACCCAATGAACACCAGCCTCTGCTCACGGCTCTTCACAACCACAGACCACCATCTCTGCTCACGACAACGTTAACCAGCTTCTCTGTCGCCTCCTCGCTGCAAGCCCGATGAACACCTCCATCTCCTCCGAGCCGTAAACCCAACAACCACCACATCTGCTAACAATCACCACATCTGCTCAAGATCCACTACTTTTAAAAAGAACAAAATTCAGATTTAAGAGAGAGAGAGAGAGAGAGAGACGTGACCAGTGGAGGTTAGAGAGGACGGTGGCGAATGGGAGAGATGGCGGTGGTCCGGCATCTTCAGATCCGGGGTCGCTGGGCTCGGCTCCACCACCAGATTCGTGTGTGTGTAAGGAGAGATGAGGAGAGTGATGCAGAGAAAGGAGATCCGTGTTACATAAATCGGAAAGTATGTGTTTGAGACAGAGAGAGAGAAGGAAAATGATACAGAGGAGGAGAGAAAAAGAATCGATAGAGTTAGAGAAGTGAGAGAGATGTGAAACAGATTGATTCTTAGCCATTGATTTATTTAATCCAATGGCCAAAAATGGTGATCCATGATTTCAAGAATCAACCAATAAGAAAATAGCATGGAGATAATGACTTTTGACCTTTAGATCATAATTAATCAATGGTCCAAGAAAAACAACACATTTATTTTATCTATAGTTGTTTTAGAAATTATTTGAGCTTAAAAATTGGTTAATATATTTAACATTTATAATATAAACTTGGATTTGAATTTTTTGGTTATATAATTAAAGAAAAAAATGATTTGGTAGTTTTGTGCTTGTGTTAAAACAAATAGAATTTAAATTTTCAAGGTTTTAAGTGTATAGGGTTTGTTTAGGGTTTAAGAGTTTAAGGTTTGTGTTAAAATTCTGTGACTATACATATAACAAATGTAATTTGGTTCTAATGTGTATTCTTTTAGGATTGAAATTTTAAAATATTAGATATGAAGTTTAGAACTTTAGATCTAAAGAATATGTATGATATAGGGTTTGGATTTGATGTATCTAGGGTTTGGTGTTTAATTTGGAAAGATTTAAGTTTATAGTTTTATACTTAGTATTTGGAGTTTAGATTTTAAAATAGTATAAAAGTTATTAGTGAATTAGAGTTTAATGATTGTGTTAGAGGGTATAAAACTTGTTTAGGGTTTAGGAATTCAAAAGTCAAATATAACGTTTTTAATTATGTGCTATTAAAAATATGTTATTATAGCGTTTCTAAATATATCATTCTATCATAGCGTTCCTAAAAATACAAACGCTATCTAAAATTAACGAATATGTCAACCATAGCAGAAAGCAAAAAAACGCTATCTTGGTCTGCTATTAAAATGCATTTTTCTTGTAGTGATTATAAACATTAACAGGACAGCCAGAGATAGAAAAGCACAATTCATTTGTCCAAGGTAAAACAGATTTTGGCGTTGCGTTAATGTTGTCTTTTACCAGTGGATGATTAATACAGAAGATAAACATATAACCAACAAAGTGGACTACTCACCAAGAGAAGATTTCAGAAGGCAAAACTGTAATTCTGTAAACACAGAGATTGATACACAGTCTCCACCATCACACAAACAAAAAAAACAGAGAAAAATCATCAAATAGCATAAGGAGAAGTAATTAAGGTCCCATGACCTGTTACAAAATCTTGAGTTATAAAGTCCTAAATATATTGCAAAAGCTTCACGTCCTCTACATGGTTTAGAGAGAGGCGAATTTTACAATTCCTAAACGCATTCATTCCTTGGATTTCAACTCTTCTGATTGTATTGCTCTCGATGTTGTAGTAGTAAACATGGAAACAATAAGGCTCGGATAAACAAGATAAATAGCGTGGCGACAACACGATTTCATCTGTACCAGTCACTCCTACAAAATATATCCTGGCCTCTGCAACTATATCCTTCCACAACGGGGGCAGCGAAATGGATATATGCTTCGACCATTCATGTTTATCCGCATCTACTAAAACCCACAGCTCAAAACATTTAGTTTCTCTGGTAACTTTGGGGCACCCTTCAGACAAAAGAGCACCTAATGTACCCTTGTAGTTTACAAGAGTTGATTGACTCCATAGTAACATCTTCTTAGCTTTATTAATAACTTTTAACTTCTCAGACCTAACATCAAAGCAAATTATACTAATAACCCTTGGACCCCCATAGACCTCAGCTACATAATATATAACACCATCGACGCATATCCCATCATTTTGAGCATAATAGGGGGGTATGCAACATTGGATCAGTCTCCAAGACATCTTTTCCTTAGACCCTAAAGTCAGCACTTGATGCTCTTTACAAATTCCACGATTCGAGGTCATGGACAAAATCTTGAATTGTTTTTCAATTGGATCAAACCCAAGAAAGCTATCAACGAGAACAGTCTTGGTCTTCATGTAGGGTAAAGTTAAGAATTGTCCTGTGCTAGGGTTACATATCATCACCGGTTCTGTTTTCCGATACTTCCGAATATGTGTAAAACAGACTAAACCGCGGAGAGAACCAATGTTTTTAGAGTAATGTGTACAGGGCAGCCTCATAATATAATTGGGGGCTACAACATCTGGCTTTTGGACTTGAGGTATCGAGAATAACAACGACTCTTCCCTGTTTTCTACGCAAGAGAGCAAGATTTGCGGACGAGCTCGAGACCTGGTGATGAACAGCTCCGTGAAATATTCACGGCGGAGTACGTAAGCCCAAGACTTGGATACACAGCGACATCTAGGTATCGACCTCGCCGGCAACCTCAAGAGTATTTCGATGATGAGATCAATAGGGATCGTCTCTGAGTTTCCAACTGAGACCGGAGGAGATTGTGTACTGCGTCTGGATGTTTTCATCGCAAATAGTGCTTTGAAACCCTAGATTCTCCCTTGTAAACTGAAAAGTAATGTGCATGCACATATTTCATGTTTTTTAAAATACTTTTGGATATTAATTAAGGGAAATTTTCTCAAATATATATTTTACGCTTTTTTTACCAAAACAGACTCCAAACAGGGAAAATTGTCAAAATAATTGTTTACTTTAAATCTTTAATATTTTTTAAATTTTTTAACATTTTTAAAATATCTCAAAACCCAACCCAAATTCTAAAGGGAGATTTATCAAAAATGATTCAAAACTTAATTTTGAATACAAAAATATATCCCAAATCCAATCAAATGCAAAACTAAATAAAAAAACTAATGAAATTACAATAATTTTTTTGTGACCAAACAAAAATATGTATTGAGTCTTATAATAATAACCCTCTGCCTGAGAATCGTAAATCTTTTCGTTCAATAGATTTTTAAAATAATTTTATAAAAAATATTTTGATGAAAAAAATTGAAATCATGTATTAATAAACATTTCTAAATGATGTAAATTTAGCTTTACTAAAATTAAATTATTTTCAATATAGATGAGTAAATGTAGATTGAATCATAATATTTTTTGGTTTAGAGTTTGTAACATATGTTATAGTATTGTTATTATTTTTAAGGTTAGATTTTGAATTTTTTTTTTTTAGTTTGACATATATTTGTTTAGTAACTATCTAATAACTTTATTTAAACATTTTTAAGCATTTTTAAGTTTAAATATGTTTTTACTTAATTATTTGATCATAGCGTCCGGAAGAATCACAGAACAGTCTAGTGGGTAGGATTTGGTATCGAACAATCTAATGACTCGCGGTTCTTTAATAACTCTCAGAAGATTCATTAAACATTTTCTCTAAATCCTACTTCTAGATAAGTTAAAAGGGGTATATGCGGCCATCCGTCCTGCCCACTTTTTTGCGAGTGTATATTTATTTTTAAAAATATCTCATGTTAGACATCTCTGTTAAGGATTAGTACTTGAAGAGTTGGAAATAACAAGTGTTTCTATCACCCCTAGAAGAATCTACCACATCGAGTTGGTTTCTTATAACTCATAAGATGTTATAAAAAGAAGCATAAACGAACGTAACTTCACTTATATTACTTGATGATTCATGGAACACACTAAACAAATGTAACTTCATTTCTCTTATTTAATGTAACAGAGAAACAAAAACAACAAATATTTGGGACAAAAAGATTAACAGGGATGGCAGAGATAAACACTTACCTAGATCAGCTCAAATGTAGTGTCAATGTGGTCTTTTACCAGTAGATGATTAGTAAAAGACTCATAAACACAACCCACAAAGTGGCTTCCTCATGAAGAGAAGATTTAAAAAGGCTAAATTGTACACACAGAAATTGATACAGTCTCCACCATCACACAAACAAACAAAAAACAGAGAAAAGTCATCAAATAGCATAAGGAGAAGTAAGGTCCCATGACCTGTTATAAAGTCCTAAATATATTGCAAAAGCTTCACGTCCTCTACATGGTTTAGAGAGATGCGAACACTACAATCCTTAAACGCATCCATTCCCTGGATTTCAACTCTTCTGATTATATTGCTCTCGATGTTGTAGTAGTAAACATAGAAACAGTAAGGCTCGGATGCATGGTAGTAAGGCTCGGATACATAGGTCGGAGACAACACGATTTCATCTGTACCATTCACTCCGACAAAGAACAAAGTGGCATCTGCAACTATATTCTTCCACATCGGGGGCAGACATATGGATATATGCTTCGACCATTCATGTTTCTCAGCATCTACCAAAACCCACAACTCAAAACATTTAGTTTCTCCGGTAACTTCGGTAAACCCTTCAGACAAAAGCGCACCCAATGCACCCTTGTAGTTCACAAGAGTTGATTGACTCCACAACGCCATCTCCTCATCCCTATTAATAACACTAAACTTCTCAAACCTAACATCAAAACAAACTATACCATTAGCCATCGGAGGCCCATTGACACCAGCTACATAATACACAACACCATCGATGCATATCCCATGAGTAATATGCATAAAATAATGGGACACCGAACACTCAATCTTCCTCCAAGACATCTTTCTCTTAGTCCCTAGAGTCAGAACCTGATGCTCTTCGCAATTGTGAAAATCCCTCGTGGTCAGTGCCAATATCTTGAACTGTTTACCAACTGGATCAAACCCAAGAAAACTATTCACGAGAGTACTCCTTGTCTTCACGTAGGGTAGAGCTAAAGATTGTCCCGTGCTAGGGTTACATATAACCGGCGCGGTTCTCTTATACTTTTTAAGATGCGTAAAACAGACTAAACCGCGGACCGGACCGACGATTTTAGAGGAGCGTCCTCCACAGGGGAACCTCGTGTGATAATTGGCGGTTACAGAATCTTGATTTTGGACCTGGGGTATGGAGAACAAGAACAGCTCGTCGTTCTCTACGCAAGAGAGTAAGAGCTGCGGACGAAGAGCACGAGACCTGGTGATGTAAAGCTCCGTGAAATCTGCGCGGCGGAGTGTGGAGTCCCAGAACTTGGATACGCAGCGACATTTCGCTATGGAGTTAGCCGGTAATCTCGAGAAGATTTCGAATATGAGATCGATTGGGATCGTCTCTGAGTTTCCGATCGAGAATGGAGATAGTAGTGTACTGCGTCTGGAAATGGTTAGAGCCTCCTCGGCGGCGGCGTGCTGCCTCCGTGTTTTCATGGGGGGATACAGTGATTTGAACCCTAGCTTCTCTCTCTCTACTAGTATCAGTCCATTTCAATGGATATTGGATCTTTTATCCGACCCGGTAGTAGGCAGTTTTTTTTTTCTTTGGAACCAAAGTAAACTTTTTTTACTCCATTTTTTTATAGATAGAGTAAAGCTGTTTATAAACACACGAATAAATTCTAATAGTTAAAATACAGAAATTGCAAACATAAAATCTTTTGATACGAAATAAAATTACAAGAATTACATAAAAGTATTAAAACAAAGTAAAAATATATCATCGTTTTTTAAAATCAAACATGTATTTTATTACTCGAGTTAGAAATAGTTTGGATAACCAAATTAGAGCAGAACTACCAATAAAATTGAGTTTTCTATAATATTAAATTTAAAACATTTATATTTAAATCATTTTTATTTACAGATTGTATAACTATTTTGGTGTATGATAGAAGATGGAGATGAGGAAGGATTTTAGTTGATTTCTGAACTATCAGATGAAGTGAGGATAAGGAAAATTGTTAGACAACCATTGTGTGCACATCCTATTCGCGGTCATCACCTTGTCCACGATTTAATCTATGGGCATCTATTACAGTGTCACTTTCTCTTAAGAATGCGTCCAGAGATATTTCTTGATTTTTGTAACAAGATAGAGAATCAATACAAGATGAAATCATCACGAAACATAACGGTGAAAGAGAGTGTTGCAATATTTCTGTACATTTGTGGCCACAATGCTACACAGAGAAATGTCATGAGAATGTTCGGACATTCACAAGAGAGCATATTTAGAAAGTTTCATGAAGTTCTGGATGTTATGGAGTTTATGGCAATAGATATGTTTAAGCCGGATCCAATGAACTCACTCAAGTTCACCAGAAGCTGCAGTCAGATAGGCAATACGGATCAAACTTCAAAGGGTGTATTGGTGCAATGGATGGAACACATGTTTCTGTTATGGTCTCTGGACGAGATCAACAACGATACTGGAATAGGAAAAACCAATGCAGCATGAACATTTTGGGAATATGCAACTTAGATATGTTGTTTACATATATATATTGTTGGTGTGCCTAGGTATGCTCATGATGCAAAGGTTCTTGTAATAACGGGAAAGTGATCCTATTTTTCTGCATCCGCATATAGGTAAATACTATCTTGTTGATTCAGGATATATTTTACGGCGTGGATATCTGGGACCATATAGACAAGCCAGATACCATCACTGCCAATTTCAAAATCAAGCACCTCCTAGCAACTAAAAAGAAAAATTTAATCGTATTCACTCATCGATTCGAAGTGTTATTAAAAGAACATTTGGAGTGTGGAAAGGAAAATGGAGGATAATGCAAAAGCGAACAAGATATGATATTCAGACGACAAGAAAACTTGTGACAGCAACGATGACACTTCATAACTTTGTAAGGAAATCAACTATACCAGATCCTGATTTTGAAGCAAATTAGGAGCAAGATGACAACCATCAAACAACGTTAGATGAAGAGATTTAAGAACCTGAAGATGTTCAAATGGTTGATTCTAGACAATACATGGAAGGTTTTCGTGATGAGATTACAATGAATTTATGGAATTTTCTTAGGTAAAATTTATTATTATTTAGATAATGGTTTTACTATTATTAGATGGTTTTTATTATAAACTATTAAGTTTTTAGGGGTTTCAATAACATAAAGGTTTTCTATATATTACATTAAACTACTACAACCAAAAATTTACAACTACAATCTATACTAATAAAGTAAGCTTTTTTATCTCTTTTGGGGAAAAAAGACATCTGTTATCTGTTGACTGGCTTATATTTTCGGGTTGGGTTTTTTGTTGATTAAAGGTGTAAATTTTCCTATCGGGCCGTATCACTATTTTTATGTCTGCAGGCCCATGATAGGATTGCATCGTCTAGGTCAGATTCACTACGCATGGACGCCGCTCTGTGTTGATGAAGACGATTGAGAGCTCTGGAGCCGTTTCACCGTTTCATTTTTCCCATCTTTATTCCCTCTTAATTCGTCATTATCACACTCATTAGCATTGAATCCGACTTTTCTCTTCCATGGTTACTCAGTAGAGCTTCGGGTATAAATACCTTCTCATCCAGACATGGACATCACAGCGTTGATAAGATTCGTACTATCACTCTTCTCAATTTTTTTTTCCAACAATGGGACTCCCCAAGTCCTTCTTGCCGATCTCAGTGCAGGCCGATGTTCGAACGTTGCGGAGGTCCGGTTGTTACGTTTTTGGGAGGCGAGAAATGTGAGGAAAGGGGGAGAGCTGATGAGTCTTGATATGCTCTTTGTTGATGAAAATGTAAGGCTCTGACCATTGTTTCTCAGTTTATTTCATTAAGATTATCTGTCTATTATTTATCAGTTTTTTTTCATTAAGATTCTCAGTTTATTTCATAGTTTCCCTGTTTATGTCATAAACGCCTTTTGCGATTTTTACTTGATCATTGTCTTAATGCTTTACTTTCTTATTGCTGTCAGTCCACACTTACGCAAGGATCTGTGGGGCTATATTGAAAAAGATCTAATCTTCCAATAATTGGGGTTTTTTGGTCACACTGAATTGGTGATCACTGGTCACGGTACCAATGATGCTTTTTGGTTCTTCGTGTCTTTCTAAAGCTTAACCCGTTTGATGGCATTTGATAAAGGAATTGGATTTAACATCTAATATCCCAACGTCTTTCGGCTCAGGAAACAGACAGTTTTTAGTATGGCATCAAAGTTGCTACAGCTGAAGTCAAAGGCCTTTGAAGCGTCAAAGTTTGTGTCCAAGCACGGCACTACTTACTACAAACAGTTGCTGGAGAAGAACATGCAGTATATCCAGTAGCCAGCTACTGTTGAGAAGTAGTGAAGTACCGAAAGTTGTCTGTGGATTTCCAGAACAACTTTTCACTGGGAGCATGATGTAACACAAATTTGTCCGCCCCATTCTTACTAATGATGATCTATCTCTCGATTTCGCTGAATTATATGTGCTACATATTGTTACAATGCGTTTTTAAGTTGTCTGCAGCAGTTTGACTTTCCATGACTATAATCCCTACACTTCCTTTATCTTTATTGACATGCATGCTATTCATTATGATCTCTTTTTATTTTCTTAGAACATTTTGATCATTTTTGACATATGAATTCATTTTGATCGTACAGATTGTAATTTTTCAGTACGACAGTTGTATCTATTCCATTACCTTAAGTACACAAGTAGCTAGCTTAGGTTATATCCAACGTGTTCCTTGTCTTTCCATGCCACCAACACTAGCTTTGATTTGATTGACTACTTTTGATATGTTCCTTCTCTGGTAGATTAAAGATATCATTAGAGTTGGCCTTTACCAACGAACTATTTCTAAACCAGATTAAACGATAAGAATTAAATCAAATCTACATTCACAGATACAATAATCATTTTTAAAACAATTAAAGTCCAGATGTTTTCTCCTTTTTAGCAGAAACAAATCGAGTTGTGAAGAGTAAAAGAGTTTTTTTTTGCTGTTGCTAAAACAAAGCAAAAGAAGAGATATCTTAATAAAAAATAAGTTTTTAAGTTAAGATTAAAAAATCGAAAGTAAAATGCATTATTCTTAGCACATTACTAGATTACATTCACTTCTCTTCACAATAAGAAATTATTACTTTTGACATCCTCTTCACAATAAAATTCAAAATGAGTTATGGTTTGTTTTATGCGTTGGAACATCTATGAATGGGGCAACAAATTTTGAACCAAGAAAATTAATATGTTACTAATGTATTATACGAAAATCTTGATATATAAAAACTAGAGGGCGATAGAAAATAGTCACTGACTTTAAATAAAAAACGGGTTAATAACCTGAAAATGACAACTAAAATCATATGAGTTTAAATAATGATGCAAAATAAACGATAAATAAAGAAGACATGTTATCTAACTAACAATAATTTATCAAATTTAATTATTTGGGTATGTTAAATATCACATCTCAATATTATGTGTTAAAATTATATATAACATAGTAAAAATATTTAAGTTTTCTTAAATTTATAAAACTACATAAATTATGTATCAAAATAATCAAATAATATCAGAAAACCGAGCGCCGGCAAACCCCTAGTTTTTAATATTTTGCCAATCATGTTTTATTTTGAAATCTACAGTCAAATAACTTACAGCTACAGTCAACATAATTACAGCAAAAATCTCTGCCAAAAATCTAAGCAACAAATTTACAGCTACAGCCAAAACACTTACAACCCAATTTTTAAAGCTAAAATTTTACAGCAACAGCCCAACCAATCATCCACTATGTCGGATTAGATCTCAGAGTTATTAAAATGATAAAAACCATTAAATCTATCAAAAATTATAAATCATTCATTATAAATATAAAACTAATTTATATTTATAATGTTTTATGTTTTATGTTTTAAATTTATTTATATTTTAATTATATATCATATTTACTATTATTATTTTTAAATTTATACAATAAAAATATATTAAACATATTTAACTCGGTCGAACCATATTGAACAGTGATCAAAAAAATATAGTGACCCAAAAAGTATATGGTTAAACTTTCGGTCCAATTTTAAAAATACTGCCTAAAATCATCCATGTGAAAAAATCTTTTTTTATCGTTTAAGAAAACTTATTCTATCTTATTTCATATTTCTCTCTTTCGCATTCAGCTTTAGTATCCAGGAGAAAAAGATACATATAACAAAATAAAATAATATAAAACATAATTCCCAAATAACTTTTTTTGTTTTTGAGAAATTCCCAAAGAACTATGATTTGGTGATGCATCAAAATCTGAATCTTGGACAAATCAAACCATCGTACCCAAATACTAACCATACATATATTTCCTGTTTATTAAAAAAGAGTATTAGTTAAAGATTGAAAAATAGGGTCACGAGTCTCACATATTCACAAGCTTTGACATCAGCCTCCCACCACAAGTATACACACATATATATATGTATGCCTGCTCCCGTGTATTCTCCATTTTCATCTTCTCTAATATCTCCAAGTCACACTTCTGCAAGGTTCGATCTTCCCTCTTTTTCCCTTAAATCATTGCCTCTTTTTCCCTTAAATCATTGCATGTATGTAGATGTTCACATATACGTATATCATATACTCATAGGGTATATATATATAGTCTCCCAGCTAGCTACTTCTATTTTCATCTTGCAGATTAACTACAAGAAAAATGATAAGAGTTTTTTTCTTTTTTTTTTGAGATTCATCTATATCCAAGTGTATATACGATACATTAATCTTGTATTAAGTTATAGAATCATTACCAAGCACATAAACCTTTGATTAATTTTTGTAATTTAAAAAATCTAAAATTTTCCAAATAAATCAGATAGTGGTAAGAATGAGATTGGGTAAGATTGTGGAAGGCTTGAAGTTGAAAATAAAGACAAGTCTAAGGATGAGGAAGAGATCATCATTAGCGTCTTCATCGTCTTCATCGTCATCCTCATCCTATGAGAAGATAGAGAAGAGTGACAGTATGAGATTTGAGTTAAGAAGCAGAAAGGCACACAAAATTATCCAGCAAACTCTTCAAATTGCCGACTCTCCGACCTCAAGAACATATGCTTTCTGATGCCATCTTTTACCATCCAAAACATATTCATACATACATATGGGCTTGCGTGTACACATCTGTTTATACATATCTAAAATATTGTACGTGTATGTATGTGTGAAAGGTTATATATGGATGATTAATGTGATGGATCTCATCTTGGCTAATGGATGATTATTAGGTGAGTTCAACATTAATGGTCATTAATAATTCTCTTCACTAATCTTTGCTTTAAGAAAAAAATATTTCTTTTTTGTGGTTTCTATTTTTTTAAGATTATGAACTTCCATTTTGGAATACTTTATAACGTTGCAATGATATTTGAATAACTTTAGGTTCTTACTTCTTAGCCATGTAGAAAATACTAAAATAAAGAGAACATTTTTTTAGAGTAATTCTTGGGTTCACCCCTATAGTGAACCTTTAGATTCCACCAAACCAATAGGATTTCAGTATTTCATATTCAGTATCTTTTAAAAAAGGAAACACAATATTGTCAAATTTTATTACGTTTTTAAAATAAAAAATAAATAGAAAATATTGTCAAGTTTTATTACCGTCACCAAAACACTAAACCCTAAATCCTAAATCATAAACCCTAAACACATGGTAAATCTTGGATAAATCCTAAATCTTTGGATTTTTTTTTAAAATATTTTTAACACAGTCAGCAAAATACTAAACCCTAAACCCTAAATACTAAACCCTAAACCCTTGGGTAAATCCAAAACACTTGGATAAATTCTAAATCCTAGGGTTTATCCAAAGATTTAGGGTTTAGGATTTAGGGTTTAGTTTTTTGGTTGGCGGTATTAAAAATATATTTTTTAAATGTTTTTTTTTGTTTGCAATTAATTATTTTTTATTTATTTTTAGTTTAAAAATATAATATAACTTGATAATATTTTATTTCTTTTTTTAAAAGATACTGAATATGAAATACCGAAATCCTATTAGTTGGGTGAACCTAAAAATTCACTCTAGGGGTGAACCCAAGAATTTTTCTTTTTTTTATCAGCCAAGTTGACTTTCTAAATTGTATTTGTAGATAAAAAAAGTGAAATTTCGAACTAGATTTTGTGGAGAAATCATTGACCATATTTGAAAATGTAATCTTCAAACTTCAAACAAAAACAAAAACAAAAAAAAAACTGTATACGATGTTTTTGTCGACCTTGTTCCTTGTCGTCCATTATGACTTTTACTATCCTGCTCGTCTGTCGCAATAGTATTACATTTTGTGAAAAAAAATAAAAAAAAATATAAGATATACTTCGACCCTCCCCCCCCCCCTCCCCCTCCCCCTCCCCCTCCCCCTCCTACTTCGAAATATTTAAACAATTAGTAGTCACTCTAAAAATGATTATATGATACATAATATACGTTTTTTAAAACCCGTTAGAATAGAAGCCATCACAAAGATGGTTTGGAACCACTTCAGAAAACAGCTCTTACCAATGGGAAAAGGCATTTAAAAAGAAAAAAAAAAGATTTCGTAACCTTAACATCAATTCACATTATATTTTTTTATTATCTGATTTTTTTTAGTACCGAACAGCTTAGAACCAAAGCATGTAATCTCCATGTGCCTGAAACTTCAAGATGTAATGTTAGTTTCGTCTCGGTGGAATTCATTATCATTGACTAAAGAATGATTGGTAACTAAGTTCTAAAGGCTTAATTTGAATCAGACGTATTTTGATTAATTTGTTGTTCAACCAACAGTTTCTAAGTTCTTGTCACAATCCAATATTTTTATATGGTAAAATATCGCAATCTTGAATATCGAGATTTTTGTTATATATTGTCAGTACATCCGGTGCTTCCCAATCTAACAAAAGTAATTCTAAAAAGAATAGTCAAAATCAATTAAGTAGTTTATATACAAAACGCAACTGTTCATAAAGTATACACTATACACTAATGCATGTGATACTAACACCAACAAATAGAAGATTTAAGTTCATAGAAATCCATAATAGTATTATATGATTTTATATGGTTTGTGGCTTTGTGATTTAGATTGAATAGAAGTGAAGCTCGCCATTAAGAAGTTTAAATTCATTTGTAGAACTGTTGATGTATTCTTAAAAACTTCGGCATAAGTGGTGTCGCTGTTAATTGACTCTTCATAACCTAAAAAGAAGTTGAGACATTATAGATGTTTCTTGAGTTAGGTGAAGAGACATGCATGCTAATGCCCATGCCTCTACATTGCTACAAACCAAAATTTGAATACCAAATCTCTCTTCTCCTTAATTTAATTTTTCAGTTGTAAAGTACTAGAAATGGATAGAGTTGAACATCGATACAATTACAATATTATAGTTCTATTTTACATATATGCCATTGAGTTGGATTTCATTAAGAATGTACCAAATTATTCGGTATATCTATAAGCCGTTCTAATTAGTTTTTTTTTGCGAGAAACGTCTATTCTATTATTCAAAGTTGAAATGGTCTGGATAACCAGCCGTTTTAATTATTTAAAATAAGATATATTATAAATTTATATTTGGACTTCAAAAAAGAAAACTAATCCATACAGCCTGAATCTGTTAGCTGAATATTTTGAACGTAGTGATGTTGTTAGGTGCGTATTAATTATAACAAAATGGTTTTCATTTCTCTTATAAAATATTTTAGAGTTCTGTTTTTAGGGGAAAAAACAATGTACTTTCATTTCTGTTTATTTATTTTAACCTTTTGTATTTACTTTAGGTAGACTTCATGATCTAGATAACCAATAATATGTATCTTATCTGAGATTCAGGAATTAGTCCGAATAGTTGTAATTCAGTTATGACAAACGATTCAAATCCATATATTTTAAACTGTCTCATCTCTAGTTTCAACAGTAGTTAATTACCATCTCTTTATTTTTTAAAAGAAACGTATTAAATAATATTATATGAAGATGCAGAGTATTAGGACTGGGCGTTCGGGTACCCATTCAGGTTTCGGTTCAGTCCATTCGGGTTTCGGGTTTTCGGGGTCAAAGATTTCAGCCCCATTCGGATATTTCTAAATTTTGGTTCGGGTTCGGTTCGGATCTTTGCGGGTTCGGTTCGGGTTCGGATAACCCATTTAAAATGTTTTTAAATTTTCAAAATTCATTATATACTTTAAATTTTCAAAATCTATAAGAAAGATAATATATTACATATAAATTTTCATAACATATATGTCAAAATACCTTAATTTAACATATAAATTGGTTTTCTTTGAATATTTGGATAAAGAATCAATAGATATTTAACTATTTTGGTGTTTTCAGTATACTTTACCTATTTTAAACATTTACTTTTGACTATTTGCATATATTTTCCGAGTATTTTAGAAAATTTAAAGGTATCTTATATTTTTCTAATATTTTTAATATACATTATATATAAAAATAATGTATATATTTAAGTATATAAATTTATTTCGGATACATTCGGGTATCCAAAATATTTCGGTTCGGATCGGGTTCGGTTTCGGTTCTTTAAATACCAAAATTTTGAACCCGTTCGGATATTTAATCAATTTCGGTTCGGGTTCGGTGCTATTTTTTCGGATCGGGTTTGGTTCGGTTTTTCGGGTTCGGATTTTTTGCCCAGCCCTACAAAGTATCATAGAAGCTCGTTGAGTTGAAGAAGGTATGGAGATTGAGGCCAGACAGTATAAAAGGACAATAAATAGAGAATAAAATTAGACAGCACTAACATCCAAGAGTGTGAGGACAACAAGCATTTCTCAGTGACAAAAGACATCATGTGATGACAAAATAGTATACCTTAGATGCTATCATGAATGCTACTTAACAAAAACCCAAAACAACTTCTACAATTGGGGAAGAAGACAAGATATGTAAAAGAGAAGAAAAAGGAACAGATGAAAATGAACCTTCAATGATATCGTCCAGCTAAATATTGGTGAACATGATATGTTTTAAAACAATCCACAAGTTTTGTGTGTGTGTGAGAGAGAGGTAGTTATGTCAACTGAGCTTATTCGAGCCATATGTTATTTTGGTTAATTTATCTGGATTTAATCAGTGTTCTTTGAGATTCATAAACTCTTCAAACTTGAGATAGATATTAACTCTCGGTCGAGAAAAATAATCAAGTATGATTTCAACGTTGGGTTTACTTTGAAATCTGATTGGAGTTAAAAGTGAAATGAAAAGAAGGTTTATGTTGTAGGGCTGGCACAATTTGCAAATAATAAGAATTAACTTTAGGGACACTATCCTTTTAGAAGACAAAAAAGAATGACTCATTGGGTACTAACACTATAAGACAAACCGGCGGAAGGTGTCCCTTGTATACATGAGCCAAGCAATGACAGTTGCAGCCAGCAATCATTAGCTGCTTTGCTGCCACTTTGGCTCCCTCTATTGTTTCGTTGTAATCCTCGTCCACCAGACTCCATAATTCATTTGCTCATGACAAAGGATTTTTCCATCATCTCACTCGAGTAATCACTAGTAGTGACCATCAAAGTGAGAAATTTTGGTGAAGGGTTTTTCATCACTTATATATTCTCTTTATGATCACTTTGCTTCGCTTTTAGGTTGATACGAAGTGTAAATGGTTAGCTCATAGATTCAAAAATTGCATAGGAATGATCAACTTTATTTAATGTCTTCCAATGTTTTTCTCATAATGCTTACAGCGCATGAACTTGAAGAAAATAAAGGACCCAAACATAAATTGTCTCATTCTAACGACCGTCTCTTATTCCTAAAATCAATGATTCTTGATAAAATTTGATTTGATTTGGTTAAACATTTAGATTCAGTTTGGTATTTGATAAATTTACACACAAATTCCATGTGGTTCCAGTCATAGAATTTGGCTTAGATTCGTTTCTATCTGCGGCTTCTATTCTGTAAAATTATGCAGAAATGCTATTGAAAGGTAAAAACTTTAAACAGCTTCTGAACATCCTTTTTGTTTGTGAAGAACATCCTTTTTCAGCTGAGTTCATTTAATGTAAACGAAAACAGAACAATATTATCAGAAACTAGTTTTTAGTGACGTTCCTATACTCATATGACAAAACCATAAATAAATGAGAATATCTTTTAATAAAATGTCACTTTTTTTAGTAGCCACGACGCTGGTAAAGCATCTGAAGACCATTGCAATGGTTGCAGGTCCAAGGAACCAGATAAGGGTCTAAACAATAAGTATGGATCCGCCGGAAATTGCAGATGTGACATCTAATGAGAAGATCCTCTGGCTCACTGAGGGAGCATCTGCCACAAGCTGAAGCTCGAGACTGCACCCACACCAAAGAAAAAACAAGAACAATGTAACAATCAAAAAGAGCGCATAAAAACTACAGACTCTCTCGGTTTGTTTCTTGACTGACTGAGAGAGAGAGAGAGAGAGATAGAAGGCATTACCAGTGGATTGAAACCTTGCCTTTCTTCTTCTTCCTCTTCAGGGAGTACTACAAGAGAGTTGTTTGTTGAAGATGGGTCAGGGACTGTTTGTGAATATATCTTTTGATCAGAAGATCCTGCGTCTTCTATCTTAGTGATGGTTACGAAACTGTACTTGCACAATGGACATGTTTTCTTCTTTCTCTCGGAAACCTGCAGATAAAACATCATAGTTGTATCATGGCCATATATGTATCTAAGAGTTAATGTAGTCTGGAGATGATGATAACTCACCAAACGGTCTACCCATTGTTGGATGCAGGAATAACAAAACCTGTGGCCACAAGGGAGAATGCCTCTAGTGGAACTGAAACCCGTCCAGCATATGACACAAGAGACCTGCGCAGAGGCCATCTTACTTGCTTCCGTCTCTTCGTCTCTTGAATCGAAGTTTGATTCATCATCAACTTGCGGTTTTATCTCTGCACTGATTGATCTCGGTCGTTTGAATACAGCTGAATGATTCCAATTCTCAGACTCCTCTATTTCATCTGCATCCCAGGTTTGTGTTTCATAGTCACGAGGATGTTCACGAGCTGATGTTTCTCCTAGTTCTAAAACACAGTCCTCCACATTTTCATCACTAACCGGAGAGTTTCTTCGTTGCTCATCAGGAACGTCATGACAGTTACTATCAGATTCGTCATCAGAATCAAGGTTGATAAGGTTTCTGGAAGAGCGTGGCTTTACTAACCGCATCTTTCCTTTCCGTGAAGATTCGGCCACGCCAGTGTTTTCTTTGTCTTCAAAAATGTTACTTGGTCTCTTTGTTCTCAGTCTAACTGACTGTCTGGTGGATTCTGTATTTTTCTGAAGAGCAGAAAAGGATTTAGAGACAACAAAAAAAAAAAACTTATTCTACAAAACTGATGGCAAATAACCATTGTTTCTTCCTACTGATTCAAATGCTTCTTTCCAAAGTGACCACCTATGGGTAATTCTTGGTAGCTATTATCACATATATAAAAAACAAACCTGATGCGTAAACACTATTATCACACCATTCTTTCAAAATTATACAGAAACTATGCAAATTGATAAAGCTATTCTGATCTTTTGGATACAATAACAACACAAAACATTTGTACTATTACTTAAAATTCAATAAAAACTAAACACTCATAGGTGGAAGGTGAAGATTTCAAGGCTGCAAGGTTCCAGATTCAGCTTGTATCTAAGCAAAGAAACGACAAGAGAACGAGGCTACCTCTTTCAGCAAGACAGAGTCCATCCAAGTGGAAAGCTCAGAAGTGCGGCCGCTTCTCCTGCTTTCTTCACCATTAGCAAAGTATTTATCAAAAGTTTCACCAGGCTTTTTCGCCTTCTTAGTGACTTTAGCTTCCCCAGAATCCGCAGGAAGTTCAACCATCAAAGGTCCAACATCTTCCCCACTAATACAAAATAAAACCTTTTAAGGCTTTTTATCTATCAATCATCTTTTAGGAGGAACACAGTTCAAGAAAGAAATAGAAAACCTTTCGAAGGTATAAGGAGCCTCGGAAACACGTCTGCCTTCCCTGACACAAGCTTCCACCCACTGATGATTGACTACTACCGTACCAAACTTGTTAGCAAGATGGTACTTTTTGCCCTCGAATTTCCAGCAAACCAGATGGGTGATGGATCTTGACATGGCACCGACGTAACTAGCACCAGAAAGGGAGATAAGCTTGATGAGCTTGAACCTCTCCGAGCCTTGATAGCCACTCACTGTTGCCACCACGTTTTCCATTTACCCCTACAAAATAGCAGCAGCAGAGATTCTGAGAGAATTGAGAGAGAGAGCGAGCAATATTCACATGTGGCGGCTAATCCCTAAAATTTGGATTATATATTGTACCTTTTCCGTGGAGGAAATGGCGCCCTAGAATATGAAATAGAGCTAAATCAGAGCAGAATGAAGCGATGAAGAAACCCTAGAAACTGCGATTTGTTTTTGCGGAATTTTTACCTCGTCTGATTGGTACAGATTTGCAGGCGAAGTATCTCTTCTTTTTTTTTTAATTAGGAATCTGTGGCAGATATGTCTGTTCTCTGCGTTACACTCTCTTCTTCTCAGATCTTGTAAATGACTGAAAAGAAAACTCACAATTTCGATGCAACTCTGGCGGGAGTTTGAATTAATTTTGGGTGCGACACATTTTTCGAACCATTTCGACTCTTTCCCAAGTCGTGAGTAGGTTTCCGTTTCCTAATCCTATAATACAAAGTTTTCAGTTAAAATCGCGTATTTGGTCCAGAGAATGTCCTTATTAAAAATTAATTAATCTTATCTCTTACTTAATACTATCATTTGTTAAAAACTTAAAATACAATCTTTTACATTTCGGCCATTTCTTTTAACCTAGTGTATCTTATACCTATAAAAAATGTCCAAATTAATTCGCAAATAAAAATAGAGAAAAAAACAAAAATACCACTAAACCAAGTTTTTGTCACAAAATAGCATCATAAGAAGAAAAATAATCAAAAGAAATTTTAATAAAAATAAATATACATTTATAATCATTGAGTTAATTAATTTAAGACTTTTAGAGGATTGTATTTAATTAAGAGTTTCAAGTGATTTGTATTAAAATAATAAATTCACTGTTATTCAAACATGGGTAAAAAGATTTTAAAATTCAGTGTTATTGAACTTGTCATTTTATAGAACACTGTGGAATCCACTGTTATTAAACAAAATTTAAGATAGAGATTTTAGAGTACTTTAAGGGGGGTGTATTCAACCGAGAGTTTTAGGTGATTTGTATTAAAATGACAAATTCATTGTTATTCAAACATGGATTTTAAAAATTCATTTAAAATCAACTGTTATTGAAGTTGACATTTCGTAAAGTACTCTAAAATCCACTGTTATTGAAAATATTTTAAGTTGTGGAGTTTTAAAGTTTTGAGGTGATTTTAGGGTGTTTGGATGGAGTTTCTTAGTTAAAAAAATTAAAACTCAAATCACATGGTTTTAGGTGATAATCTAGAGTAGTTTAATAAAAATCACATAAATCTCTGCAACTTATTAAAATCATCTAAAACTCCATTAAAAATCAAATCACATCAAATGTTTAATTGAATACATCCCCCTAAGAGCTTCTAAAGTGTTTGAGGGGAGTTCCTTATTTATAAAAATAAAAATCCAAATCCCACTATATATTTTAGATGAGATTCTAAAATGTTTTAACAAAAATCATCTAAATTTCTGTAACTTATTGAAATCATCTAAAACTACATTAAAAATCAAATAACATCAAATGTTAAAACTTTCGAAATGTTATAGATTTCTATACCATTTCATAACTTCAAACAATTTGTGTATAGTAATCCTAAACCACTTCATTTATTGCTTACTATGTTGTTTACATATTTCAATTCATTTATTTTCATTTGTATATTCTCGTAAAGTTAAATATTTATGTTTATATGTTCATTTATAATATTGTTTTTATGATTTAAATATAAGAAACATATGAACTATACTATTTAGTCGATCATTTTATTTGTATTTATTGTAAGTATTTTTTTCTATCAACTAATTATAGATCATCACCGGCAACTGTTACAGAGAAAAGAAAGAACCGAAAAAAAAAGTTGGGAAATCTAGTTATGTTCTTTCTCAAAAAAAAAAAGAAATCTAGTTATGTTATGTCACAATCAATGTTTGTATTCTTTATTGTACTTATTTATAAAATTGGTCATTTAAGGCTATTTTACAGTTTTTTAACGTTGATTTATTATAATAAATATTATATAAACGATTCGACAATCGATAATATTATCTGATTTATGAGAATCTACGTTTAACTGTATCATCTGAATCATCTTATAAAGATCAACTCCAGATCAGATCTACTTGCACCATGTTAATAATTTATTCTAAGCTTTTCTTCCGTTCTATATAATTATTTAATAAAATCGCTCTCTCCGTAGTCTAGTGATTAAGGTTCAAAGGCTTTTATATCCATGTCGGAAGAGGCGATTTTGTAATTTAGAATATAAGGCATAGGGGTGAGCAATTTACCCGATATCCAAAGCCGCACCCGAACCCGATCCAAAAAAATTGAACCGAAATAACAAAATATACGAACGGATATTGATTTACGAGATATTGAATATCCGAATCCGAACGGATAATACCCTAACCCGAATGGATATCCGAAGATAACCGAAGATATATATACTTAGTTACCCTTATATTTCTAGTTTTCATCTCTCATTTTATTTAAAATATTTATATTGAGGTCACACATACTTTAAAATTATATAATATACATATAATTACAGAGAAAAATGATTTGATATTCAGTTAAAATGAATATCAAGCTTTTTGTTTCATGTGTTAACAAAAGTTACGTTTTTTGTTAAGTTTTTTTTTGGTTAACAAAAGTTACGTCTAAATTCTAAAATTAATAGCCAAATGAATGTCTATTTATTTTTGAAATTTACCTACAAATCTATTAATAATTCAATCTATTAAAAAAATAAAAAGTCAGTTAATCGAAAACTAAAATTTTAAATACAAGAACCTTAAAAATATTTTTTTTTTCAAAATCTAAATATCTGAACCCGACCGAAATAACCGAACCCGAACTAAAAATACCCGAACTCAAAGTTCAAAAATACCCGAACATGTATTATACTTCTATACTAAAATATTCGAAAATCTGAAATACCCGATCCGAGCTTGAACGGATATGCGCACGCTCACCCCTGATAAAGCAGCATATATATAGTTTTTAATTCATTATGTTTTGAGTATGGGTTCCACTGTAGAGCCGAAGAAAACGACTTTAGCAATTGTTTTGGCCGATGTGTAAAAAGAAAGAAAAGAAAAGTAAAGAAAAAGAAGCAATCGCCGTAGTCGAAGGCTAAGGAGGGATCGACGAGAAGAAGAAAATGGAAAACTCCAACATTTTGTAAGTCCTATCAATCTCACTGTGATTGTTGATTTGAGCCTATATTTTGGGTTTTGTGCTGAGTATGTATTCCAATGGTTAGGGCAAAGAAGCAGCACTCCCATTCGTCTCCGATCGAGTCACTAACCGATGACCTCGTTGTTGAAATCGTAGCAGCACATGTACCTAGGCGTGACTATAAAAGAGTCTCCCTCCTTTCAAGGCGCTTCCGGTCACTCATTAAATCGCCTAGGTTGTACAAGAAAAGGTCTACCTTGGATTGCGCTGATCACTATCTCACTGTTGTTCTCTACAACAGGGACAACGGTGATGAGCGTTTGTATACTATTCTACCGAAAGCCAACCGCAATGGCCGACGCTTGGTTCTTTTCCCTCGCATTCCCTCTATGCCTCGCGGTGGAAGCTTTGTCGCGGTTGGTTGGAGGATTTACGTGTTTGGTGGGATCAGATCAACTATGATGACATGATGACATCGAGTGCTTTCAGTATCGACTTTATATCCAACACTCGGCAAACACTCCCGAGCATGCCTTTCCCCATGTCTGACACAGCTGCTGAATTCATTGACGGGAGAATTTACGTCGTTGGGAATCGTTGCGGTGTTGATTCAAAGGTGGTGGTGGTGTTCGATACCGAAACACAGACGTGGGAGCCTGAGATGAAGAAGCCAGAGATGGAGATGTGTGACATGTGGATGTATGGTTGTGTGGTGGCCATGGGTGGTAAGATTTACATGAGGGATATTAACAAGAGCTTTGTTTATGAGCCAAAGGAAAACAAATGGGAAACGGAAGAGGTACTGAGTTCCAAGGAGTGGGAGAACGCGTGTGTCTTTGATGATGTTTTGTACTATCGCGATTATTGGAAGAACAAGTTAAGATGGTATGACCCAAAGCAGAGGTGTTGGGGAGTGGTGAAAGGCGTGGATAAATTGTTGGCTGAAACGAGACGGGTTGGTTGGTCGCAGACTGTTAGCTATGGTGGGAAACTGGTTTTGTTGTGCAGAGATTTCGCTGGAAAGATCCGATGGAGGTCTGATTTGGGGTCATGTTGATCAGTCATATGATCTCCGTTTGACTGCGGGTGGTAATTTTCACATTACCAAAGCTCTTGCTGTTGCGGTTTGATTGAGTAACCCTCTCCCTCCATTTATCCCCGTTGTGGTTTGAAGTTGCTGCTGCTGTTTGTGTTGTTATATTTTGTATTTTCCTGTATTTCTCAACCTTTCCTGCTTTGAATCTTCAATAATACAGTGTGTGGAATTTCTTGTAAAATAAATTACTGCTTTGAATTTTGCAATAATAGAGTGTGTGGAATTACAATTCTTGCTTTATTAGTTTATAAGGATGTAGACTGAAAACCTCTAATCAAGGCGGCGTTTCATCTTCTTTGTTCAGTGATGTTTTAACATAATGACAAAAACACCAAACAACATTAAAATTTCACACTAATTTAAATTTATCAAATAAACAGAAACAAAAATAAGATCTTCAGACATCAATTAAAACGAAAGGGAGAGAGTAGTCATCTACCAAAATATAATTTTTCAATCCATCAATTATCCTTTCGACTGCGTTAAAAATGTTATCTTCTTTGTTGTTTCTTCCCCCATCAAGCTAAAGTGGCAAAACTTGTCCAAAACAGTCTCTCCTTATAAATTCAAGTTAAAATAACTCTCAAAAAATTCAGATAAACAATAACACTCAAAGGTAACCACTGTTCCCGCATCTCTTGACCAGCAACAACCCCACAGTTTTCAACAACCGATGAGGATGCCGAGTTATTACTATATGTACTCAGCCTCATATTCGACTAGGATTTCAGCGTGGACCAGTAGTTGCAGCAGCGCCGTAAGGCGTATTGTTGGATGATCCAGGAGGCGGGTTATATGAACCAGGAGGAGGAGGGCCCCTTGGGAAGTAGTAACCGGGTCCTGAAGGGAAGTATCCTCCTTGATAAGGATATTGAGCTGTGCCAACAACTGAATTTGGTGCAGTTGCAGTACCAACAGCTGGTGGAGGAGGGATGTATCCCTGCAAAAAGTAACAAAAACATATAAAGCTCAAGGTCTTTTCCAAGCAGAGAGTAAAGTTTTAACCACATCTAGACCTCATCCTTCTACTTATATGCTACAGTACTAGGCTTGCAAAGAGCGAAACTCACGAACCTGGTAAGCATCACCATAGTAACCAACTCCACTCTGAGAAGCGTCATTTTCAGCAGTGTTATAAGGGACACCTTCATTTGATTGACAAACACAAACTCTTAAATTACTAAAAAAAAAATATGGAGGAATGAAAGCTAATAATAGAACAATTTAATACCGGCGCTTCTGTCTGAATTTGCAGTGTTCATTAACTGAGCTTGAAGCTTTTGTACTTCCATAGCCATAGACATGTAGTTCTTCTCCATTGCCTGAAGCGACTCGATATGGTCGTTGTAAAACTTCTTCTCATAGTCATACGTTGCCCTACAGAATCAGATACCAAAAAAGTCAAAAACTTACATAACTAAAAAAAAAAGAAACTTCCCTACCTGCACTGTTGGTACTCCTGTCTTAAACCATCAAGCTCCGACATGAGCGCCGGCACTTGCTGCACATCGGAGCGAGATCTCTGGATCTCCTGAGTCAAATGATGAACTTTAGACATGAGCTCCTCCCTGGCCACGACCAGGCTCCGCGCCTCTCCGCGTGCCTCTTGCAGCTCCATCCTCAAAGCATCGGACTTGCGAAGCTCCGACTCCATCTTCGCGACTCTGTCGGCGAGACCGCTCATCCGCTGCTCTCCGTCGGACTTCATGGACCCGATCTGAGAGTGCAGCATCTGCAGCTCGTGCTGCGAGGCTGCAAGCTCTTGTCTAAGGTTGCCGTGCGTGGCGGCGAGCCTCTGGTTCTCTATGGCTAGCCTCTGCATTTCGCCGTGCTGGGACGCGAGTTTGTGCTCCATGAGTTGAGGTGGAGGGAGCGTGGGGAAGGCACCGAAAGCTTCCGGGTGGTGAGGGAGGCTAGGACGACGCGGTGGAGGAACTCTTCCGTTGCTTTCCATCAAAAACTGAGAAAACAAAAAGAGAAGAAATAATTATGAAACACAAGCATTCATAGGCAGCAGAAATTAGGGTTCAAGAATTAGATTCCGATTGAATCATGAATAATCTAGATTGGTTGGATCAGAAAAGAGATCGACGGGTGGGTCGGGTCCCTTAGAAGCAGTAATGGTAAAAGAGGATAACCGAAGAAGCTTACTGGATGATTTTGATCGACAGTATGAGCGAGATTAAGAGAGAGAGGAAGAGTAGCAATCGGCGGCGGAGAGTTTTTAATCCGACGTGCAGCTTTTCAGGGGTGAACCGGAAAAAAATTGTGTTCTCGTAACGGTTTTTTGGGTATGGTTTTGTAATATCCAATCGGGCAACAGCCCCGGCCCGTATATGCTAGTGTTCACCCGTCTAGTGTCGAGTGGGTCTTACCCGACCCGGGAACAATTTTTTTTTTTTTTGTTGACTGCCCAATTCACTGGATCAAATGGGATATAGACGAGTAGATTTTCCGGGGAGCATCTCCGTCTGTCCGGATTTGATTTATATGAGAAAATATGTATCATATGATCCTAGCTTCCTTTGCCAAAGCATCCGCGCAACTATTTCTATTCCGAAAAATATGGATCAGGCTCAAATCATGGAAGTTATCATGTAGTCGGTGGAACATGTCGATTTCAGTTGCAAAGATTGACCAATCTTCCGAATTTGTAGTCATGTCCTGATACGCCCAAAATCGGGAGGATGGCTTTGGCCGGATGTTAGATATGAACCGAGAAGGCAAGGCACTTCTAGAACTAGGATGGATTGATAGGATCGTCAAGAGGTGCGGAATGACTCTTGATATACCAACGATCTAAGGCTAACCACCTAAGAACGGTTGTAGTGCGTTGGTTAACCACCAAATAACACACAAAGATGATTGGCTGACCACCAAATCAACAAGCCGGTTCAAACCGATGAACTAGCTAAAGAACTCTCTCTCTCTCACTCAGAGAAAAGAAACTCAAATAAACTCCAAAATGATCTGATTTTATTAATAGATGAGACTACATATTCATACTACTTGTAGTCAAAGAGAGACATAAAAAATTGTGGAAAATAATGCATAGAAAAATACAACATTAACTAGAAATTATTAATGAGCCAAATTTGTGGAATTTGATGAAGACTGGTCAATGTTGGCGAAATTGAGGCAGACTCGTCAAAGGGAATCTTCAGACACTGTCCAGGTTCATTCTGGTCATGCTGGTCCATGGTGGGAATAATCGGGATGCACGCCGGACGATTCACACAGCCCGAATTCGCGAGAACTGAAGATCACCTGATTTGTAAAATGCATAACTTCCACATCTGAACTCCGTTTGATCTGATTCTTCGTCGAGGAGCTCCGTAATTGAGTTGAGCACATTCTCCAAGTGATTTCATGCGTAGAATACTCGTGGCTTGGAAGATATGAGTCAAACAATGAACATATATCGTTACTGCTTCCCATGACCAAACCATGCATGTCTGTTTTGTCCAGTGTGCTATCCAAGGTTGCATCAAAACCAGCTCCTTCTTCAGTGTCACTTAGCTCATCCAGCTCCATAGTAGTGTCACTTATCTCACTCAGCTCATCCAGCTCCAAAGTAGTGTCACGATCTGATGGAAAAATCTCGGTTGGATCAAGCTGGACGACATGATCTCCATCTTGGACCGTGTCCATGAACCAAAAAGGACGGTGCTTGATTTTGGTTCTATCATGTCCACTAGGTCCGAGCAGTCCGTTTTAAACCGTATTGAAGTAAACCTTCTCTCTCTCATACATGAGGCCGCCCAAAGTAGACCGTCCATCTCAGCATGGAGCGTTGAGAAGCATCCGTGAACAAATCTAAAAGGTTTGGATTAATCATCATTCTTTCTTTTTCTTCTTCCACTAGGCATTGCTTGGTTCGTTTTATGTTTCTCATTGTCCTGATGGTGAAGACTAAGGTGATTTTGTTTATCCAAGATCCTCTTATATTTTTTTTATAGGTTTTGTTTATGATTTGGAAACTGTTCAGTAAAAAAAAAAAATTAAGTCTCATTAATGTGAGCGACGACTTTCCAACATCTGTGGTGGTCGCCACAACAAAAAACTGATATGGTTAAAGAAATTGATGAGCAAGAATGACAAAACCTTATCCTATGATCATCATCTTGTTGAAATGAACGAAGAATAAGTTGAGTCGTAAGCGTTCTGAATCTAAAAATATTGCTGTCAAGATCAATCTTCCTTCAGCTGAATCAGATTCACCCGCTATAAATGATACATCAGATGATCTCCAACCGCAACAGTTTCAAAAGCCACTTGATGGATGGTCGTGTTGGAGCTCATGTAGTTGTTTCGGAAGACACAATGGCTGAAAATTAGATTGAGGAGGATTAAACATTAGACGATTAATACTTTTACGATGAACAATTATGATTCAGTTGTGTTTTCTTTCATCCGTGTTTGAGAGGTTATATAAGTTGTATTTTTGTTACAATTGGTGTATCTTACCAGAGGAGAAGTCGTTGGAAAATATTGATAGTCACATTTGAGTCATCAATACATGTCATCTTTATCCAGGAAAAATTTACATCTTAAGTCACTTTTCATCATTATAATGTCACAATAAGTCACATTTTGCTACTGAAGCACTTTATTCACGTTTTCAAAGCAAAATAGAACATAAGATTACAATTATATCCTTTTTCTCTCAGCAGTTAATAGAAAAGAAAATTTATGTTTCTCCTCTCACCGCATCTTCTTCTCCTCCGCCGCCAACCACTAATCTGACATCCTCCTCCGTCTTCTGTTCCTCTCCTCCTCCCGCAGCTATTACTTCTCATGAATTCCCTACTTGAATTTTTTTACATTCAGTCTCAACCACCGCTGGATCGTTTAGGTGGCGACGGAAGAGGGTCTCCTCGAACAATCGAACTCCATCCTCGCCGTCTCCTTCTTCGGATGGATTATCACAAGAGTGGGGGTTGGAATTTGGGAACGCCATCGGAGGAGTTGATTTTTTGTGTTAGTGACTCTGGTTTGTCTTCTTTGTTGGAAGAAACTAAGAATATGCTTACTATGCTCTTCCTCCATGTTCCAAAGGTATTAGCTTGTAGGTAGTTGCCTTTTTTCTTGAAAGTGATGTCAATTTCTTACAAAGTTTCAATCTTTTTTGCAAAATTGAAGAATCCCATCTTAAGATTTGGAATATTCTTGTGTTTCTTAGCTTGAGGAACTTACGGTGGGCAACAACAGCAACAATGAGGACAATAAAACATGAACTCCACCGTCAGGTCATGTTGTGAAGATCAGAAGTCAACTCAAGAACAAAAGTTCCAAGTACTAAATAAGGTAATGTCTCACCAATCAGACAATAATGATTTATGAGCCAATCCCGAGTTTTCCACTAAAACAGAAATCTTCTTATGGATTCAAGGCTAGCTGCAATGTGACTGTGGAAACAGATAATCCATGGGTTTAAGTACTCTAAAGTCACGTTCTTTAGAGCAACAAAGACCTAAAGCTACAACCTTTCTCATTCTCTAGATCAGGACAAAGAAAGCAAATACCTTTTTTCTCCGAGGAGCTTCTTTTTTTCTAGATTTTATCATCACAATGGACTAAAAAGCCAGAGGATGTGAAAGAGGAGGAATGCATTACTGAATAGAAAGCAAATACTTTTTTTCCTTTGTGTTTCTTTTTTTTTGCTAGTTAATCACAGAAACTGTGTGTATTTTCTCTCAAAGTCTCTTCCCTCAGTAAATTGTTGGAATGTTGTAGATAAAGAAGACAATGCAAGTTATCTCTCAGTTTATCAATGAGTAAATATGAAACGTATAAGTCAAAGCATACACAATTCAGTGAACATGTGGATAGCTTCTCAGTTTATCAATGAGTAAATATGTACGCGTGGATACCTATATGAGGCACACACACAATTCAGTGAACATGTGGATAGCAATATCCATGTACAAGTTGATTATGAGGAAAATGTTCCCATGTTGACTGGTCTTTGTTGTACATATGAAACCAATATTTCAACCCAAGCAATAGAATTAACTTAAAAAGCAAGAACAATCTAAATTGATGTATATATGGATCGTTCATGTGGATAGCTCTACATCAGTATACATGTTTGTTAATTGTTCTTTGCTGTACATGTGGATAAATCTTCATCAGTGTACATGTTTGTTAACTGTTTTTTTGTTGTACATATGGATACAAATTTTAACACAAGCAATAGACATGCCTTTGTCCACTCGTAGCCCCCTCCCATGTACATCCGTGTTGTTTGTCTTCCTCTTCCCTACTTTTGATGCGGCACCACAAATCTAATAAACCAAAAGGAAACACAAAGGAAAACATTTTACTTATTTTGATGAACCAAAAGGATGAAACAATTGTTCCTCTAAGAGAATGGCCTAACCCAAGAGAAAACAAAACAGAGTATAAGACGCAAGGTTACATTGACGTCAGGCTGATAAATCATGGTTCCGTCAAAGTTTTGATCTCCTCTGAAGATCATACAGCAGATATGAACCGGTCCGTCGGAGATATCATATGTTCACAAATCCATGAAGACCATCCATGTCCTAATGCAAGAATCTACCCTCACTAGCTCAACTATAAAATAGCACAACATTCATGTAACATTAAAATATGCAAACTCACTTTGATTCTTTGATGGCCATCCATGTCCTAATGCAAGACAAATCAACAAAAAATCACATAACGACCTACTAAACTTAATGCCAGACGAGAGCATTTTCCTATCTAAAAAACAATCTTATTGCTTTCAAATAATCTCCTGTAAAAAAAAATATTTTCACTAACTCGATGGCCAACATAAAGATGAGCAAAGATAGAGATTTAGACCTTAGTTTTCGAGATGATCTTAGCAGCAAAAGGATGATCATTAATCTCTCTCTTCTTCTCACGGGCAGAACAAATATGACCAAGAAGGAACCAAGACAGAGTATAAGACGCACACTCAACGACCGTTGGCTCCATAATTTTACAGATCTACAAAGTGCAATGTTACGTTGGCGTCGTCGGTCTGAGAAATCATGGTTCCTTCAGAGTTTTGATCTCCTCCGAAGATCATACGGCGAGCTGAGCCGGCCCGTCTGAGCTCATATGCTCACAGATCCGTGGAGACACTCAAAATTGAAGAGATTATGGTTCTCTTTTTCAGCAAAATTAATGGGTTTGAGCAAAGGTATGAGGCGAATTGAGAGGACTTGCTGTAATCATGGCCGGGAATTGAATTGTCGTCGTCTGTGATGAAAGAATTGCCGTCGTTATTTTAACATTAAAATGAGGGTAGCTTTGTCTTTTCAATCTCATAAAGTACCTCAGTAGAAGAAAGTGACCTTTTATGATAGATAAAGTCATAATGTGACCTAAAACGTAAATCTCCGTGCTTACGTGGTATTGAAAGAGACATTTGCCCCAGACCCCTATTAAGTGACTACATTTTAGGGCCCCTAATCTTAATTTTTTTGTTAGCCTAGTGGCTAAAATAGGTTTAGCCACTAATAGGTTTAAAGTAGTATTCACAGGTTCGATCAATTTTCCTGTTGATTTCAACTTTTTTTTTTGTAATTCAATTCTAGCTTCAGTTTATAGGCAAAGTATATTTATATAACAATTATTTTTTTAATATTTTAAACTTTATCTATGATTATGCGTAAAAATGATTTCTAATATGAAAATCTGTCTAAAACCTCTAATAGTCTTGGCATAGTACTCCCATTAATCATATATAGTTAATAAATAAGTTTGTGTTTTTTTAGTATTTTAAATTTAGCTTTTATAGAACGGTTACATTAACCTTATGATCTAAATATTCTTAAAATAATCTAGATATTATTTTATGTTTTTAAGACCATAGAAAACATACTCCAAGATTTGAATAAATAAAATACAAATGAATTTTAACATATAACTTCTTCAAGCCCTTTTTCAAAAAAAAAAAAAACATATAACTTCAAAAATAATATTAATTCAACATATTTTTCTTAGTATTTTTAAGTAGCTATATATTTAACAACATAACAACACTATTTTTATCTATGTGTTGTGTTTGTACTCTTTTATTTATTAAAAACATAGATTTGAAATATAATCACAAAACATAATGAGTAATAAAATTATAAATGTATAAAAGAAAACTTATTTGGCCGCAGGCCCCCAAATAGCCTCGCACGGCACTGTCTTTATCATATCAAATTTTAGAACCAATCAAATTATAACATTTTCAACTAATTGCATTCTTAATTGATAGTATGATTACTTGTGCTAAAGATTGTAAGGTTTTGTTCATCGTACATACAAAACATTATCTTTTGTAGTAAGATAAGACCAATCATATATATATCTTACGAGAATGTAATGTAGGCGAAATTATAACATTTTCAACTAATTGCATTCTTAATTGATAAGATGATTACTTGTGCTAAAGATTGTAAGGTTTTGTTCATCGTACATACAAAACATTAACTTTTGTAGTAAGATAAGACCCTTGTTCAAAAACTCGGCCGCGGAGGCGATTCTTCGGCCGACTAAACGTGACGCGGGTGGGTTCCGTTGCGAATTGATCCAATTCGGATGCATTAGGCGGTGGGCCGAGTAAGGAGCGTGGAATACGTAGAAACAAAAAACTCCGCCGCGTAATGGAGGAAATCGCTTTGTCCAAAATCAAGATTCCGTAGAGAATTTGAATCTTCTCAATTGATGACCGGGAAACTCATAAACAATAGAACTCAAAAACAATATAACAACACCAGACAAAACAACACAAGTGAAAAGAGTCAAGATCTTAGCTTAGTTTGCAGACCTCGTTTCAGAACTGTAGAGTAAACAATCAAACCAACAGAAAGTCATTCGGGCGTTTATCCGCCATGATAGATTTTTGGTGAGAGGACTAAGGTCTGAAACAGAGCCTTTTATTTTGACTGGTGAATCAGGTTCGTGTGTTTCAGAAAAAAAGAAGAAGAAGGTAACTCAGGTCACAAAATCACCATTGACTTGTGGTATCATTATTCAGGTAACACGTGACAAAACTATATTTTACAAAATTTCATTTTTGATCCCTGTAAAACTTTTTACTGTCGGTAAGTGACCCTAATATTTCTGTTTTCTAGATATCTTTCACTTGTAAGTAAAATTATATTTTGCAATTTGTATAGTATGTGAATTGAATAGATATAATTAGATTTTATGATTTAGTTTGGTATATAAATAAATTTATAAATTTTACTATTAAGGATTTTTTCATGTATTACCTAAAACTTTTGTATTATACACATAAATGTGATATTATATATATAAATTTATAAAAATTCCTCCCCGCGTATTCTCCGATTTTTTTCCGATTTTTCAATAAATCGCTAGGCCCTAGTGTACCGTACGCACAGCGCCTAGCGAGTTTTCGAACAAGGGATAAGACCAATCATATATATATCTTATGAGAATGTAATGTAGGCGAAAAACTTATTTCTTGTTCGTATTAAGAATTACGTTGATTTATTGGGGTTTATATTTTATTTATTCGATCAAGGTTAACATCCGAAAAATTAAATAAAAAATGTAGGCTAATAAACATATTTCAAAATGAATTGGAAACAAAATACATCGAAGTTTTGACGACAACAACAATATCGAATCCCGAAACACGATTTCAAAATCCGAAGGATTAAAAAAAATACATCAAAGGTTTCACTGTGAAACCAAACCAAGTTCTTACATGGATATAAAACAATCAGATAAAAAAATTCATTATCAATAAAACATCAAAGAGATCGTCATTAAGGCGATCCCGACCAATCCAGTTCCCGCGAGATCGGTTGCAGCATTCTTGTCACCTTTAGGTGGTCCTACAAGTTTAAATCTCATTTTACTAACAATAAAATGATAAAGAAAAGAATTGATCTAATCCAATTTTGTTTGAGCAAAACTTTGGCTAACGTTCCCCTAAAAGCTCTGCACTATTTCTCATTAACGAATTTGTTGTAGTCCAAGAGGAAAAAGCGATTGTTTTCACCTGACACCGGTGGAACCCCATTCGGCAACGGAGCTTTAGCGGCTATAAGAAAAAAAAAAGAGGATAAATATCAAATATTCCATATAACATACTTGTAATTAATGTTTCTAAAATTTCAAAAGTATATAAAATAACTTTGTTAATATAAAAGTTACCAGAACACATAGAAGGTCCAGCATCGATGCCACAACTCTGAGGAATGTGAAAAGCATTTTCCACGGTGAGATTGAAGCCGGCCAATACCTGCGGGTTTGTGAGGATAGCGCAGAGGCACTTCAACTGCGTCTTCACTGCTTTGTTTAGGCTTGTGCAGCATTCATCTGATGGTTTTGCTCCTACTTTAAGTGCCGCTGCACATAGACCTAAGTTAACCTCACAAACCATACCAGCGTTTGGAGGAGGGGCCATCGCTCCTTGCCCATTAACTACTGTCGCTGCAATTAGCAATACAGATAGGAGGACAAGAGTCGTGGTCGTTGTTGTTTGGGACATTATTAATGCCAGGGGATATAATGTGATAATGGTTTGGATAGTTTTTTGTTTCACAAAAAAAGGGATTTTTGATAGTATAGGATGTTTTCAATCACTTTTGGCCTTTCGTTCGGTGTCCCCTTCGTATTTATAGAAAATTAATAGAACTTTGTAGAATATATATATATATATATGTGTGTGTTTATTTATTTTTAACTTGTTTTGATTTATTTTTATATAAACATTTTGTTTTCAATTTTATATTGGTATGTATTATTATATATATGAGGTGTGTCAATCATTTTTAAAACATAATAATTTTACGGTATATTTGTTTTTCATTGAATAGATTGTTTCTATCTTCACATGTATTTGTATCTTCTTTTATATATTTTTGGATTATTATTTTATTATTGAAATCATAAATATGTATAAAGATTGGTAAAATATTTTTTTATTGTCATATTCAAAGATATTGTAACATTTTACAAAATTAGAAAGTTTTTTTAAAAATGAACTTTTAGCTTCATAGATTTATATTATCGAAAAAATAATTAAACATTTAGTTTTTGTTTAATTTTTAGAAATAAAATATATAGTTGTAAATTTGTTTTCATTGGTTAAAAGTAGTATATAAATAATGTTATTTTTTATTAAAAAAATAAAAAGTTAACATCGAAAAATATGTAAATAATTAACATATGAATGTATACAATTACATCATTATATCTGCTATGAAGTATATTAATTAGATGATATTATTTATGATATTATGGAAAATAATAGTATTTAAGCAGATATCAATTTCGAAAATATAGGAAACCATCTGAGAAGATCAAGACAATAATAAATATGTGAGTTTGATTTGTGTGTTTAATAATGTTTTTTATTTAATATCAAAAATATTAATGAATGAAAATGTAATGCAACCAACTTTAGTAGATAGTCTATTTTTAAAAAAATCATACATAAATGAGAAGTCATGAGTTTTCTTTTAATATATAAGATGTGTGTTGCGTGTATGTGATTTTCTACATCTTTTATTTAATCTTTTTACAATCAGTTTATAAATGTTGACAAACACAAATGTAAATACTTAAATGCATTTCTCACAAAAATAGAAAAAATGTCCAGCAAGAATTACGTTGGCATCAGAAGTAGTCACTAGTCTCATTAATCAACTATTTTCCCTCTGATCCATGAGAGATATAGAGAGCCAAGAAAATAAATTAGTTGCCGTGTTTTGGTTTAGGACTGTAAATGCTATTATTATCTACGATTTTCTTCCAAAAAAATACTCCTTCCGAAAGTTTTTCTAGAGTTTTCACATTTATAAAGAATCTAATAAATATTTACATTTTAGTTTACTGTTTATTTTTTATACACTTTCCAATAATTATCTACCAATCAAATTTAATCAATTCAAATATTCACAATTAATATTTCTCAAAAGTATATAAAAATACTTTAAAAAATAGAAAATCTATTTTTGTGGAACAAAAATAAAATTTAGAAAATCTTACTTTCTGAAACGGAGGGAGTAATTATTTTAGCAACTTTAATTAGACCAAAACATATTTAATCTAAAACTTAAATATACTTATTACTGGCTACAACTGTAACAACTCTAATTCCAGGAAATGGTCATAGGTAGACAATATTTCGAAGTTCGAATAATATTCCTTCTGTTAATTTGTATATCACATTTAAATGAAAATTCAGGTCAACATTTGTGGAACGCACGATTACAGTTTTAAATTTTAAACTAAGTGTTGTCCTAAAATCTTTTTATTATAAAACAGATATCAGTTTGTGATTTTAAAGTTATTTTCTACTGATTTATTTTTTACTAGTTAATTTTGAAATCATATATGCTATCTATTATTCAAATTTGAGAATAAGCAAACCGGAATAAAACAACTAACGAAAAAATTGGAAAAATTACCAAAAGAAAACAAAAAATTAGGTTGTTGTTTCTTTGGTATAAAACCATTTTTGGTCATTTTTTCACTTTTACCATTTGAATTTCTGAAAACTAATGAAATAAATAATTTTGTGAATCAAAACAATTATTAAAAATATAAACAATTAATAAAACACCAATGTATACAAGCTGGTAATTTTGTTTTGTTCAAAAACTTGATAAATAAATTTTTTAAAATACGTTCTACTAAAAGTAGAATGCGTCTTCTAAGAAAAATGGTATAGTAAAGAACGATTTCTAAAATAAACAGGTTCATCTAATTCTTTTAGAACATTCATTCTACTATTTACTAAATTTCTAAATAAAAGGAATGCGCATTCTACTAATCGTAAATGTATCCATTTTTCTTCCGAATGCATCTTCTGCTTCTATAAAGTATTCTAATTTCGGGGAATATGTTTTCTATAATGTACTCTTACGTCTACTCAAAGTAGAAAGTGTATTCATGATTTTTATCATTCTTCTAAACTTTTTAAAGGCGCATTCTACGGATAAAAATACATGATTTTAGCGAAAATTAATGAAATTTCAGTTAAGAAAATATTCTAAAAATATCCTAAAGATATTCTAACTTCCTAAAACGTGTTATGGTCGATTTTACTTGTTAAAATGATTTTGCATTTTTTCTTCATCAATCTATGATATCTCCATAGTTTGTCTTGTGATTTTCAGAAATTCTTGTTCTATTTTCTTAAAGTTTAATAAAACTGAAAAATTTACAAATGTTTTAAGTTTTTTTTATAAAAAAGACTTTGTAAACATTTTTTATAAAGTTTATTTAAAGTTTTTTACCAAAAAACTTTTTTGTAAAGTTTTATTTTTATTTTTATTTTATTAAAGTTTACTTTTATTAAAATTTTATTAAAAGAATTTTATTTTTTTTTATTTTTATTTAAAATTTGATGAAATTAAAAAGTTTTTGATTTAAAATTTTTATAAAAATAAAACTTTGTAAAATATCTTGTATAAAGTTTTTTAAAGTTTTTATTAAAAACTTTTTGTAAAGTTTTATTTTTATTTTTATAAATTTTACAAATTTTATTTTATTAAAGTTTTATTAAAAACGTTTTAAACTTTTTATAAAAATAAAAATTTGTAAAATGTATTTTATAAATTTTATTTAACGTTTTTATTAAAAACAATTTTGTAAATTATTTTTATTTTATAAAGTTGACGAATTTTATTTTTATTAAAAACTTTTTTAAAAGTTTTATTTTCATTTTCCCTTTCTAAAATGTTTTAGTTAATTTTAAAAAATTCCTATTAGTTTAATGTGTTTAATTAGATTAATCAAATGTTATTTTTGGGATTATGAAAAAATTATACTAAAAGGACAACCATGCTGAATTTTTGTTATGTTTTGACAATTTTTCCAAAACAATTGTCTATGAAAAGACCGAGTAGACCTACCTAAAGAATCAGCAAATCCATTTGCATTAAACCATGTCTGACATTCGCTTTCAGCATATCTAACAAGTTTCAAAGGAACTTTGCTATTCCCAGAAATAGTTCATCGTTTTGAATCTTACAAATATATCATATTATCCAGGGATAAAAATCACTATCCAAAACTAGATCTTCGATGTTGCTCTTCCTCCACAATAAATAATTCATATTGGCATAAATGCTCGGTAGTGGAAATGTGTTAAAACTATACGAAGTTGCTGATAAATAACATGTCTACAAAGATGGTGGACATTCAAAAATAGCATGTGTAACAATTTCTTCTGGTTATCCACATCTTGGACAATAATTCTCGCATCACATATTGTGACATATCAAGTTCCTTCTAACTGCCATATGTCTTGTTATCAGTTTGTCAAATAAGATGACATTACTTCTAAGATGCATTTTTCCAAGCAAAGGCTTGGAATACTAGACGCCATAACCTCATTATCTTCATAATTTTCCAAAAGATTGCGTGCAACCCAATATCCATATTTAATTGTGTATTTTCCATTTTTTGTAAAATTCCAGCAAAATAAATCATGACGATTAGTTGGGCTTATGACCAAACTTCTGATTAGAGGTATATCTTCGTGGACAACATAATTTTTCAGTAGCCTAACATCCCACTCCTTTAATTCTCTGTCAATAAGGTCACTGATTTTCGGGAAAACTTGTGCAATTGGCCGAGTCGGTCTAGTAGGTATCGTAGGGATCAAGGGTCGTTCCAAACATTGACTCCATATCCAGAATGGACTTTATGTCTAATTCCCAATATAAATAACTTTCTTGAAGTCGAAATACTAGTCCGCACATATGATGGATAATTCACTCAGTATATTTGCAAACGTGAACTCATTCAATAGTATTTACCCTGCAAGCCTCGAACCACTAACGAGTATGTATATTGAACCAGTCTCCATAGTTATTTTGCCAATAATGACAGGTTTAACTCATGAATCATACTAAATCTGATCCCCCTCCTCCTCTCTCGGTAAGCAAAGCTTTCCCATTTTGCCCAGTAAATTTCTCTCTTGGGCGGATTTAAGCTCCATTAGAATTGTGCAATCGCACTTTCGAGATTTTCACATGTTTCCAACAGTAGCAGGAAGCTGGACATGACATATGTTGGAAGAGGTAGCAAGATAGATTTGATTATGACTTCTTTTCTCCTTTTGATAGCCATCTACATGTCCATCCATTCACTCTGTTCAGTAATCTTTTCTTGAGAAAGATAAAGAGTTTGCATTTAGACCCGCTAATATTTTCTAGAATTCCTAAGTAGGAATCCATTCCTCCTTCATTCTGGATACAAGCGTATCTTTGATATGTTGTCTTTCATTACTGATCACTCTCTTCCAAAGAGGAAAGATGATTGATCAAAGCTAATACATTGTCCTGATGCATGTCCATAACTCCTAACTACTTTTATAACTTCTCCGCATTCACGGGGCTCCGCCTGATAAAAGAAAATGTTATCATCAGCAAAGAGAAAGTGGGATATCGAGGGGCTAGCGCGTGTAACACCCATCCTTGCTATCTTACCATGGTTCTCTGCATGATTAAGAAGGCTAACGAGTGATTCTGTGCATATAATAAATTTAAAAGGAGACAAATGATCTTCTTGACTTAGACCTCCTTTTGGGACAATATTTCCATGTGTTTGGCCTTTCATAAGTACCTTGTACTTAACCGAAGAAATGCAGCGCCTAATTCAGTCAATCCAGAAATCTGCGAACCTCATTTTCCGCATAACTGCTTAAATGAAGGACCATTCCATCATGTCGTACACTTTACTCATATCCATTTTTATGGCCATCCTTTTACATCTTCCACTTGGTTTTGTTCGTAACACATGGAACATTTCTTTTGCAATCATGATGGTGTCAGTAATCTTTCTTCCAATTACAAAGGCTGACTGAGTCTCTAGTATATGATCCTGTAGAACTTTCTTCAATCTCCGACGTATGACCTTTGTGATTATTTTGTAGCTGACATTGCATAAGCTGATCGGTAGGAATTTAGACATTTTTGCTAGCTTAGTCGTCTTGGGGATTAGAAAAATATTGGTATCATTCAAGCCATGTGCCATTCTTCATAAAAAATGAATTGATTCACCATACGGGTTAAATCTTCCTTACTATGTCACGAAAGATTCATCAAAAGACAAATATGTCGCATAAACAACATAGATCTAAAAACTCAAAAATCTGAGACATATCTATTGAAGTGGTTGTCGTCTTTGATCATGGTCGGTTAGAGAAGATGCTTTCTCTCCTCTAGTGTCATGTATGGTGATCCAACATCTTGCTACTCCCTCTTTCATCGGATTTGTCATTTTGCAGAGAGAGAGAGAGAGAGAGAGAGAGAGAGAGAGAGAGAGAGAGAGAGAGAGAGAGAGAGAGAGAGAGAGAGAGAGAGAGAGAGAGAGAGAGAGAGAGAGAGAGAGAGATGAAGGTGCTAAGTCCCATCAATTATAAGAAAATGAGAAAATAATTTTTGGCCTTTAGATTTTATTTAATCAATGACAATAAATTGTGATGCTTGAGAAAAAAAGATTAACCCATGAAAAAAATGGTGAGGATAAACAAAAAGATAGTTTGAACCTTTACATTAAAATCAATCAATGGTCATGAAAAGGCAATATAAATTGTAATTTTAGTTCTTTTCAATTTGTTTTAAAAATTCCTTAAATTTAAAGAATGTAGTTCCGGGTTTAAATCAAAATTTAAAATGGAATTTAGAAATTAAATATTTTTTTAAAAATGATTAAAATTTGAGTTTAACTCTAAACTTTAAGCCTAAACCTTAAACTTTAAGCCTAAACCTTAAACTTTAAATAATAAAAAATATCAGATTTAATGTTCAAAAATAAACTTTATAATTTTATAACTTTATAATTCTATAGTTTAGGATTTGAGGTTTAGAATTAAGAAAAAATTAAAGTTAGAACCTTGTAAGTAAGAATTGTATAAGTGATTGTAAGAGAATATATATCTCAATATCAAGTTAAAGTCTCAACTTGAAAATTCAAGAAACTATACACATTCAGTTAATTTATATTCACTTGATATTGATAAGATGATTTTCAATATAAATATTTAAAGTACTTGAATACATTTTTTCGATTTTAGGTAATGTTTGAGGTATGACTAAGATAAACGATACGGCTGAGTTATTTAAACGATACAACTAAATTATATAATATTCTCCGATTTATGGTATGTTTGAGGTATGACTTAGTTATATAAACGATATAGCTAAGTTATCTAAATGACCTGGCTGAGTTATATAAATATTTTTTGATTTTAAAGTATGTTTGAGGTATGACTGAGTTATATAAAAAATACGACTAAGATATATAAACGACATAACTGAATTGTTTAAACGTAGCATAAAGTCAAATACAAAATACATGAATAATTTTATGTTTCAATAATATATATATATTTAATTTCTGGTGTAAGAAAAGTAATAAAGAAAACCTTGAGCTAGTCTATCGAATAGCTGTTGCTTTTTTTTTTTTTGATCAAATCGAATAGCTGTTGCTTCATTCCAAAATCTGCAAAGAAACGAGAGGGTTTGATTCATGAGAGACTTACCAAAACAAGCACATTGTGATTTTTTTTTCTCATTAATAGACACATTATGAGTTTGAGATACTTTTTGGCAACAGCTGTCTTTTTCTTGACCATTACTGCCCCTGAGTTGCTTAAGTATATTGGTTCTCTCTCTCGTTGTCTTTGTAAATAATGGTTACATTGATTTTCGGTTTATAACTAGTGGAATGCTCAGTTGCAATCAATGTTAAAGTAAGTACTTTGGTTGTTTTATTGGGTACCGAGACACGATGAGCTGTGGATGAATCTAACTTTTTTTAACTTTGTTTTTTTCTGTGTTAATGATGACTATTAGTCTTCGTTGTTTTTTACCTCTGTATTCACATCCACCACCACAGCATACACTAACACGACATCCACATCCATGACCACATCATACACTAACACGGCATCCTCCACCATTTCTTTTTTTCTCATGTCTTTCACCTCCATATTCACATTCACCACCACAGCATTCACCACCATCTCCTCCGCCTCACGTCTTTCACTTTCGTATCCACATCCACCACACAGCATCCACAACTACGGCATGCATCCACCACCTCTTTCTTCTCATGTCTTTCACCTCCGTATCCACATCCACCACCATAGCATCCACGATCATGGCATCCACCACAACCTCCTCCTCCTCACGTCTTCCACTTTCGTATCCACATCCACCATTATGGCATCCACCACCACCTTTTTCTCTTCGCATTTTTCATCTTCGTATCCACATCCACCACCATGGCATCCACCACCACCTTCTCCTTTTCACGTTTTTCACCTCCGTATCCACATCCACCACCATGGCATCCACTACCACAGCATCCATCAAAAATACCACCGGAGATCGTGTTACAGAGGAGAAAAATCAGGGAAGAGAGATTTGTATAGTAATTGTATTTCTACCTTTTGATCGAGGAGAAGAAAGAAAGCGAGAGATTAGGGTTAATGATTGTGGACAAGAGATGGAAAACAACGGCGGCAAGAAAATACGGTGGCGGAGGGGAACAGTAAACGAAACGGAACAAACGATGTTTGTCTGTCAGCGGCGAAGCGAAAAACAGAGTAGAGTAGAGCACGGTGTCGGTAATCGGAGGGCGAGACCAAATATATGTCGAAGAAAATGACGATTTCAAGAGAATGGATTTGATTTTTCCGGTGAATTCAGTTTCTGGATCTCAAAAAAAATCAGAGCGAGGGGATATTAGGGTTTGTCACTACGAAATTAAAAAAAAAAGTAGAGAAAGAGGTCAATTGTCAATTCACTATGAGATTTTTTCGACATAACTAAAAAAAATTAATTGTTTTATTGATAGTGCATTTAATCTTGTCTGGTTATTAGTTAGAGAAGTTGTCTATAAATTATCTAGTTAGGAAATGTGAGAGTTTGGTTAGGAAAATTCCACAAACACACTTAGACAAGAGTAAGGGTTATACTGGACATTTCACTAAGAAAAAGTGTGTGAGAAGACCAAAGTGTCTGTGAATGTAATTGACAACTTGGAATGTGTTTGTAGGAGTAATATTCTCTTGACTCATTCCACCACCAAGTTGATTTTATATTAACTGAAACGAGGGGCATTTCTGGAAAATGGAGTTTTGTACAATTTAGAATAAATACGAGGTTCATTTAGCAATATTGTTTTCTTTTTTTTCTTTAATATTCTTAACTCTTAAACCCAATAAACAGAAGACCGCCTTTTTGACTCCAACAAAAAGAGCTTTTAAGGGCTCTCTTAAACCCTTAAACCTACGCCGCCTCCTCCTCCTATCTCCGCTACACATAAACCCTAACCTCGCGCCTCTTTCTTCGACAAACAGGTTTATCGATGGCTATCGACGGGAGTTTCAATCTCAAAGTCGCGCTGGAGACGTTTTCCGAACGTTGCCCCAAAGTCGCAGCTTTTCCATTTCTCAATTCGATTCTCAGCAAGGTACGTTCTGTCAATTCCTTATTACACCGACCCAGAAACATGAATTCGAGTTTGGCTGAAATGTTTTTTTTTTTATAATTTTGTCTAGGGAGAAGAAGAAGTGGTGGAGGCTAACGAGGAGGAAGTGATAAATGCTTTGTCTGATGTGTTTCTTCACCCGGAGTTTACGATTCCTTTGGTTCATTACTTCCTTCCCGTTATAAGAAGAGTTGTTGATAGAGTGGTGGCTCTTCTCCATCTTGTGGGTGATCTCAGCTCGAGTAGTAGTGACTACTGCTCAGACGATGTGTCGTCGGCCTTGGAAAATGCTTTGAAGGAAGGTGTTAGTGTCGTTGATTTCTATGTTAGGCGTGGACAAAGGCTGGAGCTTCATGAGTGTGCTTGCTTGGCCTTTAGTCGTGCTCTTCATCTAAACACCTCCTTGCTAGGGTAAGGGGTTCGCATATAAACAAGCAGTAAAGCTAAGATATCTGGTGGAAGTTTACTTTGGTTTTAGCTAAAAAAATGCTTGACTAGTTTACTAAGAGAAGGTTTTGTTAATTGTGTAGGTCTATTCTGAGTTATTTTAAGAAAGCTCCACCACCATACGAGCGGATTCTTGTGGAAAAAGTCATTTCTGAGTCGCGGATGGAGGTAAACGCTTGTTATCTTTGACATTTTGTAGATGTTAGAGCATCGTATCACATCCTAGTTATTCTTTTTTTTTTTTTTTTCTAGTCTTTGGTCGGTTTTGTTGAATTTCTTCTTCTCCCCCTGAACCAGGCTACTACGGCTGCATACTTGCTTTGTCTTCAAGTGTCATATCGTTTTCTGGTTATCAGACCTGAGGTTTTCTCTAAGTTGTGGGATTGGTCCTGTTACTTGGACTCCATGAAAAGGCTCTCAGACTGTCCTAGCCAGAAAAGGCAAAAGCATCGAGAGGCTGTCTGGTGTGGGATACAAATTCTGTCTGTTGTTTTAAGATGCACTGATAGAATGGCAGGAGGTTACGGTTTTGATGGAGAGGAAGCATTCTCATACTTGCTACGGTAAAGCCATTTTAACTGTACTTAAAACTTCTTTATTTTGTTTGCGTCTTAAGTTTTGTTTCTGAAGGTTTATTTTCTTCGATGCATTCAGCTGGGAAGAATTTTGCCAGGATATAGAAATAGAAAGGGCTGGATCATACATTCAGCTGCCAACGTACAAGGGGTTACGAACTTTTCAAGATTTTAGTGCCCTTGCACCTGGTATTCACAAGAAACAATCAGCAGGGGTTGAAGAAAAGGAGCCATTGAAGAAGATCCGAAGGCTGGACACTTGGTCGGTTTACTTTGTGTTTCTTTTCAATAAATTTCTCCTCTTACGCCACGTGTACTTGATGTTAATTTTCTCATTTCGGCTTGATTCTTCCTTCCTCTTCAATTCAGGGATGTCAAATCTTTCGCTGAACCATTTGAAATTCACTCTAGGGTGAAGAAATCTTTTGAAATGGTCTCATTGGCGGTTAGTCAAAAACGACCTGTTCTTCTGTACGGTCCCTCGGGCTCTGGAAAGTCTGCCCTTATTAGAAAGTTGGCTGATGAGAGTGGTAACCATGGTATGATATTTTTAATATCTACTTATCTCAATTTTTTGTACTTTCCTAAATTCAAGGAACCTTCTACTATGCTGGAAGAGGAAAAACAACTATCTTGATATTTATGTCCACGCTAATTCATTGAGTATTTTCACGTTAAAATGAAGCCCTAAACTGATTATTTCTCACTATATTTTGTTTATTTTTGATAGTTGTATTTATCCACATGGATGATCAACTTGACGGGAAAACGTTGGTTGGCACTTATGTGTGTACTGATCAACCTGGAGAATTTAAATGGCAGCCTGGCTCACTTACCCAGGTTTGTTGCATGGAATTCAGATGGCACCCCTCGTAGCATCTATTCTCCTACTTATACGTTAATATTTTTTTTCTTTTCATCTGGACAGGCTATTATGAATGGTTTCTGGGTGGTTCTTGAGGACATAGACAAAGCTCCATCGGATGTCCCCCTCATCTTGTCACCTTTGCTCGGAGGCTCATGCTCATTTGTGACCAGCCAAGGGGAGGTAAATACATTCTCTTTACTGCTCTTTAACTTTTTATGTGGAACATTACTGTAAGGCAGATACTTTGTTCTATTACTCTCTTATAGGTATTTGTGTGTTTCCTCAAAAATATTTTTAAGTTTCAATGCTTCTCAACTTTTCGCAGGTGATACAGATAGCAGAGAGTTTCCAATTGTTTTCAACCATATCCACACCCGAATGCAGTGTATCACACATCAGGGAAGGTATATCTTCCAGACATTAATTAGTTTGGCAGCTAGCTGTTGCATTGGCTGGCTTGTTCTGTGCTAGAAACAGTTGCTGTATGCGATCTTCCTAAAGTAATGTGATCTAGAGGTGAATTGCGAATTAGGTTAAAGGGTAGTTTAGTTGGATAATCTCGATGACTGCAACTTTACATTGAAGTTTATTGCTTGAAGCATAGAGCCAAACATCAAGGGAGATTAAGAGGCTCAACCAACGGCTGTTATAATGAATTGTCATTTTGGCTATTGTTCCCAGTTGAAAAGGCTAATCTACGTATTGATTAATGTAGCCATTCGCAAATAACCAACCTACCTCGAATTGCTAATTTTCCTTTCTTTTAATGTTTTCAATAGTAACGCTTTTATGAGGTCCTTTAGTGCTTATATTAGCTCGTGGCTTTAGAGCTTATGAAATCCCTTACTTTTCTTGATGCACTTAAGAATCGTTACTCTAACCGTATCATTTTTTGTCTGTTTTTAATGTAGCTGGAAATTCTCTAAGTCCTCTTTGGAGGAGAATTGTTGTTTATCCACCAGATCGTGAAAGCTTGCAAAATATTGTGGGTGCTCGGTATCAGAACCTGATACCTATTACAGAGAAACTTATTGGTAGGTTCCTTTTGCGCATACTCCCCTTAATATGGTTTCTGTACACACAGTGAAGCTTCACTTTCCATCTTTGCAGAAACTTATGAAAAAGTCAACTCTGCTCTTCGTCCCCAGTTTTCTGGTTCGTCAACTGAAAACTCAGCTACATTCAGTTCCCCAAGTAGATTTTCACTGAGGTAAGCATATATCCAAGAGTTCTATTGTTCTTAATAGTTTGGTCAACTGTTGTTTCTGAATGGTCATCTTTTCCAGAGATTTGCTCAAGTTGTGTGAACGGGTTCAGGGTCTGCCCTCGTATGATGGTCATGCAATTTCTCAGGAGGTCGATTCTTTGAAGTGTACTTGTGCTAGTCTCTTATTCTAGAATCATTTATTAATTAGGCAATTTTTGGTGCTTTTCCTCAGGCAGCAGATATATTCTCGGCTTCTTATATGTCAACTCAAAATCGAGTGACAGTAAGTGAAATCGTGGCTAGCGTTTGGAATGTTCCTGTTCCAGAATCTCAGCATAAGCCCCCAATTCAGGTATTTAGTGTTCATGAGAGTGTGTTGCCTTGCTGTATTGAGATTGTTATTAATTTTCCAGTGAATTGCAGGAACTTTCTAAAATTCTTAAAATTGGCAGAGTTTCTCTACCACTTGGCGAAACTGCGGTTAGTTTTTAAGCATCTCCGTCCTATTGATACAAATATTAAAATGTCAAAGACTTATTGATTTTTTTTTTCCAGTCACATGACCGGTCGAGGTTTGTTGAAACACGCACATCCACACGGTTACTTGAGAAAATAGCCCGCTCTGTTGAGCACAACGAGCCAGTTCTCTTAGTAGGAGAAACAGGGACAGGGAAAACTACTCTAGTTCAAAATCTTGCACAGTGGATCGGACAGAAACTCACAGTTTTGGTGTGTTTGAACGTACATTCTTCTCTTTAGTAACTGTTTCATATAATTTATGATTACTTCTTTTTTTTTCAGAACTTGAGCCAGCAAAGTGATATAGTTGATCTATTGGGAGGTTTTAAGCCTATTGATGCAAAGCTTATGTGCAAAATGCTGTACAATGAATTCATTGAATTGGGAAGAAATTCAAAGATGAAGGTTTTAAAACTTATTCTCTTAGACTTTCTCCTGCACTCATTCCTAACCAGATATGTTCAGAATGAGTTTAGTATTTTGCTGAGTCCTTTCCGTTTTGGTATCCAGGATGATTCAGACGTTATGACGTGGCTCCGAAAAAACTTTAGAGCTAAGAAGTGGGAAACATTTTTGAAAGGGTTAAAGAAAACTATTGACCATCACGTCAAAAGTGGGGAAGATAGGTCTAGGTCTGGTAGGAAGAGGAAGAAACCAGAAGTGATTGAGAATTGGACTCGTCTGTCCAAAAAAGTGGAGAAGATTCATCAACAGATTTGTTCAGGTGGTATGGTTTTTAAATTTGTCGAAGGTGCATTTGTGACTGCCCTCAGGGAGGGGTATTGGGTTTTACTAGATGAAGTGAACTTAGCCCCACCGGAGATATTGGGCAGGCTTGTTGGTGTTCTCGAAGGAGTGAGAGGATCACTTTGTTTAGCTGAGAGAGGTGATGTAATGGGCATTCCTAGACATTTGAATTTCCGTTTGTTTGCCTGTATGAATCCAGCCACAGATGCCGGTAAGCGAGACTTGCCGTTCTCCTTTCGTAGCAGATTTACAGAGTATGCTGTGGATGATGACTTGTGTGACGATGACTTGGAGATATTTGTGAGGCGATTCTTAGGTGGACGTGAATCTGACAGTAAGTTAGTAGGCAACATTGTCCGCTTTTACAAAGAAGCTAGAAGGTTATCTGAAGAATGCTTACAGGACGGTGCTAATCAGAAGCCACAGTATAGCTTAAGGTCTCTTTACCGTTCGCTAGAGTATGCGATAAAAGCAGAAGGAATTGGCGGATTTCAGAAAGCATTACATGATGGATTTTCCATGTTTTTCCTCTCCTTATTAGATGCTTCTAGTGCTAAGATCATGAAACCACTCATAGAACTTATCTCAAGGGAAAGTAGCCGAGCCCAACCACTTCAAAGATACTTGGGAGAGTTAAAGGGCAGTTCTGATGAATCTACCAAGAAATATGTTAAGACGAAGAGTGTGATTGAACACCTTCATCATCTGGCTCATGCCATCTTTGTCAAAAGATATCCTGTTCTCTTACAAGGACCAACGTCTAGTGGGAAAACAAGCCTTGTCAAATATCTTGCAGCGTTGAGTGGAAACAAATTTGTTCGAATCAATAATCACGAGCAGACTGATATCCAAGAATATTTGGGTTCCTATATGACTGATTCTTCAGGGAAGCTTGTATTTCATGAAGGAGCGTTGGTGAAGGCAGTCAGGGGTGGTCACTGGATTGTCTTAGATGAACTAAATTTGGCCCCATCTGATGTCTTAGAGGCACTGAACAGACTGCTTGATGACAATAGGGAGCTTTTTGTACCCGAGTTGGGTGAAACAATCTCAGCGCATCCCAATTTCATGCTCTTCGCCACACAGAACCCTCCTGCTTTATACGGTGGACGCAAAATACTGTCTCGAGCTTTTCGTAACCGTTTTGTGGAGATTCATGTTGATGAGATTCCAGAAGACGAACTGAGTGAAATTCTTTTTGAGAAGTGTGAGATTGCAAAAAGTCACGCTACAAAGATTGTTGAAGTGATGAAAGACCTGCAGCGCAACAGGCAGAGTAGCAAAGCTTTTGCTGGAAAACATGGATTTATAACTCCAAGAGATCTATTCCGGTGGGCAGATCGTTTTAGGGCTTATGGAGGTAAATCAAATGAAGAGCTCGCCAGAGAAGGGTATTACCTCCTTGCGGAAAGGCTGCGTGATGATAGTGAGAAGCTAGTTGTTCAAGAGGTGTTGGAAAGACATTTCCGGGTCAGTCTTGCAAAAGAAGATGTGTACAAAGAGGTAAGTTTTGTTTTCTAGTTTGAAACTTCTTTGTAAACTGTTTTTTGATTATTAAACTAGTTCATTTTAATTTCTTAAATGTGCATATATCCAGTTGTGTAGCTTTATCATACCATGAGCTTCTTGTTCTTGATCGTTTGTATTTTTAGGGCCACTAACTTTCATCCTGATAATTTATGTATCAAGGAAGCTGCTGGTCTTACTGCACTATTACTTAGTTTACTGCACTATTACTTAGTTTTGGTTTTTACGTTATTCTGATGTGGATACTGATTTTTTTTGTTCTGTTTTTTTTTTGCCCAGGAGCTTCTAAAGCTGGAACAGCCATTTTCCATGTAATTGCCTTTCCCCTCATATTCTTCTGTTATTGAATCATTTTGTTTTCGAGCTTGTTTTTATCATGTCACTGTGAGCTGAATTCTATGGTGCTACTTCAATCTTTTATAGGGAAAACAAAATAGTCACCTGGACTCGAAGTATGTGGAGACTATTTTTTCTCATTGAACGTTCTTATAAACTGCGTGAGCCTGTTCTTCTTGTTGGTGAAACTGGGGGAGGCAAAACAACAATCTGCCAACTACTAAGCGAGTATAAGAAGCTAAGGTTGCACATCCTTAACTGTCATCAATACACAGAAACATCTGATTTCCTTGGGGGGTTCTTTCCTGTGAGGGACAGATCCAATTTGGTCAAGGAATACGAGAATCAAGTCAAGCAGTTGAAGCTCTCTGAGGCATTGGTACCTTTTAGCCAAGATATTGATCTTTCTGCAGATATTGGTAGAGCTGAAGTGTTGATCAAATCAATAGATTCAGTTCTGGAAAAGTACAAAAATAACTCTGTACTAGGAATGGCAGTCACAACACTGAATATTGATGTTCTTCAAAACATAAGGAACAATATGGTGATGCTGTATCAAAAGTGGCGTTCAATTTTTGTGTGGCAAGATGGTCCTCTTGTGGAAGCAATGAGAGCTGGAAACTTCTTTCTTGTGGATGAGATATCTTTGGCTGATGATAGTGTTTTAGAAAGACTGAACAGTGTGTTGGAGCCAAGCAGGAAATTGACCTTAGCTGAGAAAGGTGGTCCCGTCTTGGAGGAAGTTGTAGCTGATGAGAAGTTTTTTGTTCTTGCTACCATGAATCCGGGTGGTGATTATGGAAAGAAGGAGTTGTCACCTGCACTTCGTAACCGTTTTACTGAGATATGGGTCCCTTCTATTTCAGAGACTGAGGAGCTCAGAAGCATTGCTTCTTCTGTCCTTTACAACTCAAAGGAATCTAATATCGTAGATCCTATTATCAACTTCTGGGAATGGTTTAACCGGTTGCAGACTGGAAGAACGCTTACTGTCAGAGATCTCCTCTCTTGGGTTGCGTTTGTCAATGTGATACATGAGAGTGTAGGACCAGCATATGCTATTCTTCATGGAGCATTTCTCGTGTTACTTGATGGTCTAAGTCTTGGAACTGGTCTTTCTGGGAGAGATGGTAAAGATCTGAGGGAAAAATGCTTTGCTTTCCTCTTACAACAACTTAAGGATCTCACTAGCGATACACCCCCTTTGGATATTTCAAGAATGGAGCAATATGGCTGGGGTGATGCCAAAGCAATTTGTCAAGAAAGTAAGAGTGTTCTGCATGGAGACATGTTTGGCATCGATCCTTTTTACATAAGTAAAGGTGATGAAACTACTGAAATTGGTGGATTCGAGTTCTTAGCACCAACCACCTGCAGGAATGTGTTGAGAGTATTGCGTGCAATGCAGCTTTCAAAACCAATATTATTGGAAGGTAGCCCTGGTGTTGGAAAAACAAGTCTTATAATGGCGTTGGGTAAATATTCTGGCCACAAGGTTGTGCGCATAAATCTTTCAGAGCAAACTGACATGATGGATTTGCTGGGATCGGATTTACCTGTTGAAAGCGATGAGGACATGAAGTTTGCGTGGTCTGACGGAATTCTCTTGCAAGCTCTAAAAGAAGGCTCCTGGGTTTTGTTAGATGAACTAAATCTTGCCCCACAATCCGTTCTAGAGGGTTTGAATGCCATTTTGGATCATCGTGCTCAAGTCTTCATCCCAGAACTAGGCTGTACTTTTGAATGCCCCCCGACGTTTAGAGTTTTTGCATGTCAGAATCCTTCTTCTCAAGGTGGTGGCAGGAAAGGTCTTCCCAAGTCTTTCCTTAACCGATTCACAAAAGTGTATGTGGACGAGTTAGTTGAAGATGATTACCTCTTCATATGTCGCTCGCTTTATCCTTCTATTCCCAGTCCATTGCTTTCAAAGCTTATTACGCTGAATAGGCAGCTACATGATGGTACTATGGTAGATAGAAAATTCGGTCATGATGGCTCACCATGGGAGTTCAATCTACGTGATGTGATCAGATCATGTCAATTTGTGCAAGGTAGTACCTAAAATCATTTTGTTTTTCCATATTAGCATTTCCAGGCAACAGTACTTGGTTAGACTAATTTGATTTATCATGTCGTTTCAGGGGAAAAATATGACTTAGAAGTTGAAAGCTTTCTCAATGTTCTGTATGTTCAAAGAATGCGTACCGCAACTGACCGGAAAGTAGTTCTGAGTATCTATAAGGCTATTTTTGATAAGACCCCTTCTATAAATCCGTATCCTCGAGTTCAGCTAAGTCCTGGTTACTTAGTTGTGGGAACTGCTGCTGTTAAACGAAATTTCACCCAGTCTAATATTTCCGGTGAGCAGTTGAAGATTTTGCCTGAAATCCGTCAGAATCTGGAAGCCGTTGCACATTGCGTGCAAAATAAATGGCTGTGCATCTTAGTTGGACCATCGTCATCTGGAAAGACTTCAGTGATCAGAATATTAGCCCAGTTAACAGGATTCCCGCTTAATGAATTAAATCTTTCATCAGCGACTGACAGCTCTGATCTTCTCGGTTGTTTTGAGCAGTACAATGCTTTCCGTAATTTCAGATTGGTGGTCGCTCGAGTTCAGCATCTTGTTGATGAGTATAGCAGTTTGTTATCACAGTCTTCCCAGGAGACCCTTTTGAGCAAAAGCAAGAGCCTATTGTCCAGCTGGCTTTCCTTTTTATATAAGATTGATTCATGCCTCTCGGAAAACCCTTCATCCTTCTTGAACGACTCTGACTCTCTCTCCAAATTGACCGAGATTGTAGAATATATGACTAAGGTCTTGGGGGAAGGTGTTTTGCCCGTTAGTTGGTCAAAGAAGAGTCTGGACCAAATCATGAAGACAATTGTGAAGCTGCAATCTGATGAGAAAAAACAATCAACGAAATTTGAATGGGTGACTGGAATGCTGATAAAGGCAATAGAAAATGGAGAGTGGGTTGTTCTTGAAAATGCAAATCTCTGCAATCCCACGGTACATAATCTCCCTTTATAATAGCTTGTTAATAATTTCCCTTGTATCTAATTGGCATCATTAACTTAAATTTCAGGTACTTGATAGGATCAACTCTTTGGTGGAACCTTGTGGATCGATCACTATAAATGAATGTGGGGTTATTGATGGCGAACCTGTCACTGTTATTCCACACCCTAACTTTCGTTTGTTTCTGTCAGTTAATCCCAAGTTTGGGGAGGTGTCAAGAGCGATGCGGAATAGAGGTGTTGAGGTATTTATGATGGGGCCACACTGGCAGCTCAATGAGGAAGCCTCTAACTGTGATGAGCTTGTCCTGAGAGGTGTGAAAAGGTTTCTTGCTCTATCAGGTATTCCAGGTGATAATCTCGTTGCTTCCATGGCCAAAGCACATGTTCATGCATGGCGCAATGGTCAGACCATTGGTGTACGGATAACGTATCTTGAGCTTGAACAGTGGGTTCACCTCTTCCAACTTCTGCTCATGAATGGTAACCAACTTCTGTGGAGCTTACAGCTAAGTTGGGAGCACATCTATCTCTCTTCCCTTGGAGTAACTGACGGAAAAGATATTGTTGATCTTGGGCGTGATACGTATTTGTCAGATACTGAATCATTTATGGGTGGGAATATGTGCCTGTCTGGGGGATGGCCAAAGCCTTTCAATTTGAGAGACTTGATGTGGTACTCAAGAGAAACAACTGTCAGGCAGAATTGCATGTATCTGGAGTTTCTAGGAGCCCAATACGCATCACAACAGTCTGAAATAAGCTACAATGTCAAGTTGAGAGATAGGGAGTTAGCTGCTGGGGAACGTAGAATAATTTATACTGCCGATTCTTGGACGATAAACAAAATCTTGTTTCCTAGAGCCTTAATTGGGTCAACTCGTGTGGCAGATACAGCAAAAGTCGACCAGAATTTGGCATCAAAGAAGCTATTGTATGCTGCCAACTGGACAATGGAACAGGCAACCGAAGAGGATATTCAACTCTATCTGGTGTGGATTAGTTGGTTTGGTTCCACGCTGCAACAATACTGTCCCTTTTTCCTGTGTTTTCTCAATATGTTGAAAGATGAGTTGCAGCATCCAATCTGGAGTCACATATCCAGATGTCGAAAAAACCTGAAATCCCTCTGCAAAGTGGATCCAGATGCTGTTCCAATCCCGATGATGTCCTCGAAGTTGATTGATTTAGCAGCATCGAATGAACAGTCAAAACCCCTTAGCAAAACCCTCTTTGAGTCTCTTAGCTCTGTTGGTGTTCTTCGGCTTTCCTATCAGCAGTGGCTTGCAGAAAATAACTACAACCACACCGATATATCCTCTTTTATTCGCTTTCTGGATTCCCTTCGCGCACTGGAGAAGAAAATTCTTAGCGAACTTGTTGGATCACCTTTTTTCACTGTGTTGATTCAGTTGTACACTGAACTTATTGAAAAGCATTCATTCTTCTGGTCTGATTTGATCTCGTCTTCAGATGAGTGTAAATTGTTTTCCTTTTGGTCACTAATAAAGGCTGTCAAAAAGTTGGACAGTTCTTTTCCTGAAGAAGTTCATGTGGTTTTGGTAAGCCAACCTTTAAGTTATCCGTTAGCTTTGTCTTCAAAGTAAAATACTGATTACTCAATAATTTCGGATGTCTTCTGCAGGAGGAAAGCAAAAATATTAACAATATAGCTTTGCATGGTGAGCCAGAAAAGTCTTTACTATGGGCCTACGGGGGCCATCCTTCCTTGCCGGTTTGTGCAGAGTTGTACCTTAAGCAGCAGAAGTTTCTACAGCTCTGCAGTACAATTTGGCCATTAAAATCAGAATCAGATGGACAAGGTTGAATATCTGATAATCTGAAATCTTTAATACTACACCTTTGATTGTTCTGCTAAAGAAATTAATCTCTCTGACATTTGTTTGGTGTTGGCAGGAAATGATCATCTTACCAAAGCCATTGCATTTTCTGGCCCTGAGTTATGTTTGCTTGCCTTGGAAGGTAATTTTTCTTAATTAATATCTGCTCATCCATGTTTCGATTTACTTGTCTCAGAGACAAGGATAATGTAGTGTTCAAGAAACATTGCTGAACACTAAGCATGTGATAATTGATTTGTTGGGGCTTAACGTAGAAATTGTAGCTGTGATTAATGTTGAGTGTATAACTTACTTACTCCGTCAGTTGAGCGTATTGTAGCTGTGATTAATGTTGTATTTTCCTGTATTTTCCTTCCATTACATACAGGTCTTTGTATTTCATCTTACATTGCCGACAAGGATGATGCAGCTGCTGTTCAGCTGGATGAGATAAACCAGGTTTGTTTTCGTCTACCGTGTGTATTCAAATATCTCTATCTCGCCTCACAATTGACCATCATCGCCAGATGTTTTTGGAGAGGATGGAACAAGAGAAGAAGAAACTGCAGGATACAATGGTTGTCAGTGAGAATGATAATATTGAAAATAGATCTGCTGCATGTTGTATTTTCCGCCCAGAGATTGTGGCTACAGGGTCTGGCTTTAGTAGTTGGATGGAGATATGTTCTATTGCTAGAAGTGAAAGTAGTTCGTTAGATGTAGAGTTACTTACTGTACTTCAGCACCTATTGGTGGCACGATCTACTGAACATAAGGTTAGTGAATATTTGAATTAAAATGTCTCTTTGTAAATCCCTGGTTAACCTGTTTACTTCTCCCAAACTTACTTTTCTGAGTTGCAGGATCTTTTGGATGTTCGAAATCTGCTTAAACCTGCTCTTGAGTATTCGTTATCCTCATCAAGACCTCCACAGACTCTTGTAGCTCATCAGAAACTACTGTGGGCAATCGAAGCCCGTGCCTCTGTCCTCCAAGGTAAATATAGTCGGGTATTCAATTACTTTTACCTACTAAAGTAATCTGGTTGCTTATATTTGGTTTTGTTGCAGTGGACACCAAAATTGCTGGTTTTGTTCTCGAAATGTGGTATTGGTGGCATTCTGTCTTGTGGAAAAATTGTCAAATCGGTCTCATGGTAAACAAAATTAAATGACTTTTGTTCAGTCGTTATCTAGATTGCGCAGTATGTAACATATTTCTTTCATCTGATTCCTGTTCACGGGGCCTACAGAGTATCTCAGAAATCAGTAACTGTCGGGTCATGTCGCCTTCTATGCTGATTCAGCCTGTAAAAGCAGCTACCATTGATCATATTCTGTAAGTGATGTAACTCCATTATGACTGTGAAATCTTAACATTCATTTGCGACAATTATTGATGCCTTGTACTGTGGTTGCAATGCTTACCTCCCAGGATAATACACTTTCAATGTGGTATGATGTAAAACTGTGGTTTTATTAACAAAAAGTAAAAGTTTCTTTTTTTGTTAATGTTTATGCAGGGATAATGCTTTTGCTGTTAAGGACTATTCTGTTCAATCGATGAAATTTCTTTCTGCTTCACGAGTTCTATGGAAAAGCTCACAATCCTATCAAGAGTTGCCTGGTTCTTTACTGTCAATAGCACGTTCCCTTTTCCAACAGGTTTGGAGTCGTGATATGCTTTGATTGTATCATCTGTTTCTTTTCACACTGATTTTGATCATTATTTCAACTTTTGTAGATGGTGTATACGCACCAAAAGTCATATGAGCCTGGAGTGTTTGCGGATATTAAGTCTGCATTTCATGCAGTTGAGAAGAAACAGAACAAGGTATAATAGCCTTCCCTCTTTTGTGTAAAACATATTGGAATCTTCTTAAAAGTTTAGAATCTTTGTGGAGAATAGCTACACCTCCAAGTTTATGCGTCTCTTCTCGTTTATGCAGATGGATGGCATTAAGTCTCTCATTTCACTGATCAGCTTATCAAGCCATCAGAAATTGAAATCTGTTAGTCGCTCATTTGTCGAACCATTGGCGAAACATCTTTATTCGGAGTGCTCATCAAATGGTAGTGTATATAGTTTATATATAGGCTGTAACAATCTTAGTCTCTGCAAGGTAAACCGTCTTAGACGTGTGTAATTGTTCTTACAGTTTTTTCCTAACTTTTGTAGAGTTCTACTCCAATCTTGGCCTGGCATGGATTTATCTTGGAGGACTGCGCTTCAATCTTTTGAATAGCTTGAATGTTATAGATCCAGCCATGAAGATCACTTGTAAGCTGGCAGAAATACAAGAAAAAATTTCATTGCTGAAGCTAAACTTAGAGGTGGTTGTTCTTTGCATTGTTTAGGTCACAACAGCAGTTACTTATTGTCTTTGATTGTTTTTATTGACATATATCAATGCGCTAACAGGTCCGGGAAGAATGTGAGTATCTGTCTGGATTGCTTTACACTGGAGACAATGACGAAACAACTGAATGTCGGTTATCTAAGCTCAAAACTGAGCGTAAAAAGTTGCGAAGAAAGGTACGTAGCATCCGCTGTAGCATTCCCCCCTATTTGCTTCGTGATTTTTATATGATCTATCCCACCTCCCAACTGTTCACTTGTTGTTTCTTTTGTTTTCCTTCTGAAACAGGTCATTTTTCGCTCTGATCCTAATAAGTACCAGAATTTAAGAAGAGCGCTGGCTGAGTTTGCGGGATTCCTCACACGGCCAATAAGTCTGGTTAAGGATATTGACAAGCTTGACTGGAACCAGGTTGTTGAGCAAGTTTTCAACTGGCAGGAGACGGCAACATCGTTTATTGATAGGCTATCCAGTGACTATTCCGAATATGTTGATATAACTCAGCCAATACAAGTTTCGGTATACGAGATGAAATTGGGTTTATCACTCTTTGTCTCTGGTGCTCTCTTGGGAAAAATTCTCAACAGATTTGACATAGACACGGTTGACTCAGTCATGGTACTTAAACCTTTTGTTTATCAAAAATGTTTGTACATGTCATTTTGTGTACAAAATAATAATGAGTTATGATCCTTGCAGGAAACAATCTATGCCTTAATGAGATTTCCAAGGGGCTCTTCCTTCGCTTCAGCTACCTACATTGAGTGTTTGCCGCCGCTGCACCTTTCTCATGATGCAGATTCTCGTGCTAAGTCCTTAGGTTTGGATGTTGGCATGCTGCACAAATTGATCTCTGTTTCAAGTGCACACGATTCCAAAAAAGTAATGTTTCTTATGATTTCTTGAATTTATATTATGATTTTCTTTCACCGAATGGAAAGGATTAACAGACTTTTGAAAGTTGCTTATGTATATATTATGTTCTACTTGATTATCGTAGGTCTCCGAGTTGCAACTCAAAACTGCTCTATATAAAAATATGCATTCTCGTGTTTCGCACTTTGTTGCAAACACTGGAGTAATGGATAAAGCTTCTTTTGAGGTAAACTTATTTCCCAGTTATATGCATGTGAATATAGATATTTGTTATCTAACGTTCTATGAATTCCATCTGCAGATACTGGAGAGCATATATTTTGAATTGGCGAGATATTGGATGGAGATGAAGTTTCAAGTAAAAACAAAGGCTGACGCTCTTTCTGGGCTGTACAAATTTCGTTCCCGCGACTTCAAAATTGAGAGTGTCATGAAAGTAGATATATCTGCCCTTGGCGAGTACTTCCCAGAGGATAGTTTTTGGCAAGAGTATCTGGCTGATGATGATATGAAACTTATGGTAAACCTTTCATTTTAATGTATTACTGGAACTTGTAAATTCTATTGTTTATCACTTCTGATTTTTCTTTTGTTCTCCACAGACGCCAACTGACCAGGGTGACGAAAATTTGGAGGATGATTGGGACTTAATACAGGAGCATGTGGATAATATATATAGCACACATAATGAGTTATTTGGTTTCTGTGACCTCTCTGAAAAGGTATCACCAAAAAGCTTTTCTATTTTAAATCTTCAATTGTTGCATAAGTACTAGTCACAATTCCTTTGTATCTAACAATACAATATGTATTATATTCAGACTGGAAGATGTATTACTGATAGTAGAAGGCTGGATTCATTCACCGATTCCTATGAACTTGGAGTAAATATGATCAAAGGTGGCCATCAGACACCATTTCTCGCTGTTGTCTATTTAATGTGGCTGATTCATTATACTAAATATATTACTGGATTATCTCTTGATTCCAACAGGGCTGAAGGGTCTATTTACATCAAGCTTGGATGCAAAACTTGTTCCAGAACACCTGCTTCGTCTTTGCGTGGAATACAAAAAAACCTTCACTTCATACGATCAGTCTGCCAGTAAATACAACTTCTATAAGGTCTGCTAGCTTTTTGATTGCTAAAGAAGTTTTCTTATTTATGTTACTTCCGCCTGGGTTCTGACAATATCTTTTATAGGACTTTGATGGTCCTGAGCTGGGAAAAATGGTCAAGTTTCTCACTCCTCTTCAATCGAGAATTTATTCTCTATTGCAAGAACAAGAGGACCATCCTGGTCTTCAGAAACTTTCTGATATCCTTCGAATGCTCATGGATATTCCTTCAATGACTCCGTTGGCAAAGGTATACATACACTCCATTTAGTTGTGGTAGCTTATACCCATGGAACCGCCTTCCCTTCACGTTGATGTTTTAATATTCATCATAATCATTACTTTCCTGTTTGCCATTGTTTTGCGAAGGCCCTTCCAGGATTGCAATTTTTGATTTGCAAGGTCCATAAGTTACAGGAAGAGGGATGTAAATTGCCCATCTCTGGTATGGATAATAATCTTTTCTCTCTATTGTTATACTATTTGTTTCTTCCATTATTTACTCTATTTATCGAGTGCCATATTGTGATTTTGTGTCCTATAGATCTTTTGGAGCCAATTATTTCCCTCGCAAGCTCTTGGCAGAGGTTAGAATTCGAGTGCTGGCCTACATTGCTTGATGAGGTTCAGGAGCAGTATGAACTAAGCGCAAGGAAGGTAGGACTAGTTACTAACTAGTAGTTAGAAAAATTTGTAGCCATGAAACAATGACACTTTTATGGGTAACACTTCTTTTTATTTTCTCGTTGCAGTTGTGGCTTCCTTTGTTTTCAGTTCTCTTCCAGAAGGATTCTGTTGAATTTTCAGAACATGAAAATGAGTCTATTTCACAAAGGTATGCACCAAACGAATATTGTGGTGCTTACATATGTATTCTTGCAAATTCAGTCATCTAATGGATCTTTTATCGCAGTTTGGTGGAGTTCATTGAAACGTCAAATATTGGTGAATTTAGGAGACGTCTTGAGCTTCTCCTTTGCTTCCTTCTTCATTTAAGTATGGGTAGCTCGTTGGGTATATATTCAAGGTTAGCTGCGTATGATTTATCACCTAGTTTTTATATTTCTTCGTCCGTTTCATTCTTGAAGGTTTTAATTGGGTTTCAGCGTTATTTCCTTCAGTCGTCAATGTTGATTGCACATCCACTGTTTACAGTGACTTCTAAGTTCTAACATGACTGTGTTTTCCGTACTGGCTGTCTTTTTGCCTTAACTCATACTTTTTTCTTTAACAGTGATTCACACAAGAGGAAGGTTGAAATTTGCTACAATATTTTTGGATTCTATATTCAGTTTCTTCCAGTGTAAGCTCCTTTACAATTCTGTCTTGAGTTTTATCAGTTCAAAATTGTTTGGCCAGGGTATTGGTCTTAGTTCAAATTTGTTTATCAGTGTTATGGAGCAGTTAGATTTGAATAGAAAAACTGTTGAAGCTGCGTTGAAAGACCATTTAAAACTTTGTCGGTGGGAGAGGCCAGATAATCATCTGCTCAGTGAGCCCATTAAAAGAACCAGGCAAAAGGTCAAGAAGCTGATACAGGATTTTTCTGTAAGTAATTGTTGACTCTTCTATTTCATTTTCTAGGGATTATTATATAGAGAAGTTTTGCTTCCTATGATATAACATTTTCGAGCCTTAAATGGCTTCTTGTTTCTGAGCAGAACATACTGCAGCGCCCTGTAATGCTTGATAGGCCAAACCTAGCAAAGGAAAGAGTGCAATTTCTCCCTCTACTAGCTCCAGATGTAATGGATGGAGCCTCCAACATGCGGATCGAGGTTCTAGTCAGTAATTTAGATGCAGAACAATTGAATGACAGGTATACATGTGTACCTTGTGACCTTCTACATTACTAGAAGTTTACGGAAGCTGAACTCTCCATTATGTAAACTCTTCGTGGTAGGTTTTCCTGGTATGCTGTTTGGAGGAATAAATTAAAGGAGTCGGTAGGACGCTTCCACCAAGAAATGCATTTTAAAGAATTACTGACGGGTAAAGGTTTTTGTTTGTACACTTGCTCCATTCAGTCTGGGTTCTATATGATCTTTTATTTGCTTTTGCGGAATCTGCATATTCTTAAGATTGCATTATATCTTTGCAGATCATCAGTACCCTTCCCCTGTCTATCAGGGTGATTGGAAAATATTGTGGAGTACAGTTTCTAAGATTGGTGAGAAGATAGCTAGCTGTTCAGATCTATGGAGAAACAGCGATAGAGATGTTGCAAAAAAGAGGGCCTTGCCTGACCTCCTCAAGTCATTGGAGAAATGTGGTTTGCAGAAACACAAGTTTGAAAATGTAGAGGTATGAAACTTTTGTTTGTTGCATCTGTTTATGTACTTCGACATGATCTTCTTACCGATTAACTAATTCTATGATGATCTTTTTTTAGATGTCAGATCACTTCAAAGGGTTGCTTTACCAGCCAGCATACGATCCAAATCATCTGTTGCTACTAACACATACATCCAGGGTTGTTGAAGATCAAAACAAGGAAAGTTCATTGGCTGAGTGGAGAGCTGCGAATGAATTTTACTTTAAGAGCTTGGCTTCAGTGCAACTCATGTTAAATCTTGAACGAAAACACTCAGATATTACATCCGAGCAGGTAGGCTTTTCAAAAGCTTGTAATCTATACCCGAGCTTCTCTGAATCCCATTTTAACCAGTTGTTTCAAATTTTTATTGTCCTCGCACTAAATTTCCTATGTTAACAGGTCAAGCGCTCAATCTCATTTCTCAACCATCTTGTGGAAATACAACGGCAGCAAAGGAAAACTGCTTACGGTTTTGCTGAACTTCTAAACTGCTTTCGCCATCGTGTTTTACCCTTGGCAAAATTACTGGGAGATTCAGTGGAGGGGGACAGAAAGGATGATTCTGTGTTGAGCTTTCCCCAAAATCAACATGCTATATTTAATTGCATGTGGCTACAAAAGGTATTTCAGCTTCTAACTTGAATGATGTGCACTGATCCTCTGTTCCAACAACACTTGGTTAATTTGTTACTTTCTGTGATATCGCAGCAACTATTTGATAACATTAGTGCAATGCTTCTGGAGGAATTGGCGTTGCTGAGAACAATTGGAAGTACACACTTGGACTCCTGTCAAACTGTTAAAACTTCATCACATAGTTTGCTCAGCTTCATAGAAAAACTAATTCCCATCGCTCAAAATTCAAAGGTGCAGAATCCTCATACTTCTTTTCAATCTCTCTTGTCTGTTATTCTTGCAAATTGCAATAGTCTGAAGATGTGTTTTTCATCAGGCTTCACTGGATAGGCTTCTACTTGATTCCAACGGTTTAATCGTTACGCCAAGTAAATGTATTAATCAGTTTGTCACACAGCATATGGTTCAGCTACTATGCCACAACTTTGATCAGCTTGCCGACCTTGAGAATCAAATTTCTGCTTTCTGTAAAGATAATGAGAAAACCTGTGCCAGCGATGTTCTTCTTAGTCATTTTGCCCCCGTCTTTAAAGAGGTATCTCAATCTTTTTTCAACCTCTATGGATTCTAGTGTAGCACATAGATTATTTGTCTAGGGTTCTAGGGTCGGATTTACGAAATAAATTTAATGCAGGGGAAATTGCTGGCTGAAAGTCTGAACTGTTTGCTTGAAACGGGAGACCAAACTACTGGAATGGAAGCCAAGGAACAATTTGCTTTAGAAGCAAATGTGGCCAATACATTTGCTAGTGTTAAGGATGTGATTGGCAAGCTTTGCTTTTATAAAGAACGAAGTGTTTCTCAAGAAGAAGAAGAGGAAGGGAATATTCTTATGTGGGATGGTCTGTTTAAGAAGGCAGAAATTGACCTGAACCTTGATAACCTATGCAAACTGCTGTCAGAAACATTTGGTTCCATTGTAAGTCAGATTCTCTCTTGAACTACGGGATGTTATTTTTTCTTTCTTTATTTTTCTTCAAACCTGATTTGAACCGAGGCTGTTATTCTCACAGGAGCAACTATTGAACTCATCGGGCGTGCTTTCAGCTTGTGTTGGAGACCAGTTGAAGCAACTTCAAGCATTTTTGGATCTTTTATTGAACTTTGGCGATTCTTACCTCCAAGAGTTTTTGGCGATAAGTAAAAGGGTATGTTTTTTATTTTATTTTTTGCTGTTCTTTCGTAGGCATTCAGTACATTATTTTTTACTCGTTTGGGCTATAACATTATCCTATTAATTCAATATTTTGTAACCTTTTGAACTTTTGGTTTGTAGGTGTCATTGATAACCCATGGCCTTGCAACTGTTCTGGTTGATCTGTTTACAAAAGGGTTTGGCATCTCCAAAAACGATGAAGATGATGACTCCAAAACTGAAAAATCAGAAACTGCAGAAGGTACTGGAATGGGAGATGGTGTGGGAGCAAAAGATGTAAGTGACCAAATAGAAGATGAAGATCAACTTCGTGGCACAGATAAGAAGGTATATGTCGTATTTTCCTTATTTCCACCCATTCCGGAATTTTGCATGGGAAAATTTCACCAATATAGATATTATTACGTTGTCTGTGCAGGAAGAAGAAGAGAAAGAGCAAGATACTCCGGACGATATGCCTGATAAGAATAAAGGCATTGAGATGACCGACGAATTTGAGGGCAAAGAGTATAGTCTTAGTGAAGATTCGGAAGAAGACAAGGAGGACGAGGAAAGCGGGGATGAGCAGTTGGACTCTAAAATGGGAGATGCGGGTTCTGATGCTGAAAAAGCTGATGAAAAGCCGTTTGACAAAGATGAAGATGAGGATGCAGAAAATAAGAATGAGAAGAATGAATCTGGACCATCTGTTGCTGACAAGGACACAAGTTCAAGGGAGCTACGAGCCAAGGATGATGAAGGTGATGACTCTGCCGATGAGCCTGAGGATTCCAATACGTCAGACAAACCGGAACAAGGAAATGATGAGAATGTGGATCAGGATAATTTGGGTGACCCAGAAAATTTAGAAGACGAAATCGAGAACAAAGATGAAGCACTTGCAGATACATCTGGACCAACTCCTGAGTTGGGCAATGAACAGACTGATGATGCCATGGAGATTGACCAAACAGATGAGGTTGAAAAGGAAGATGAGCAGGAAGAACCTTGTTCGGAAGATCAAAAGCATCCTGAAGAAGGTGAAAATGATCAAGAGGCGCAAGAGCCTGCTGAGGAAACTGTGGAGGCTGGGACTGAAGATGTGTCTGAATCACCCCAAAAAGAAGAACCTGGAGATGATCTTGAACAGAAATCTGAAACGGAACCAATAGAAGGAAAAGAAGCCATGTCAGAAGACATGAAGCCGAACGTCTGTGATGATAATATTTCTGGTGTGGACGCTGGTTCACACAATCCTCATGGCTCTAACGGATTGGGGGCAGGAAGTACAGCACCACAAGAAAATTTGGCAGCTACTAATGTTTCAGATGAACTCACAGATTCAATGGATCCGCCTTCGGGTAGTAACACTGAGATGAACCTAACGATGACAAGCATGGCCAGTGGTGAGACTTTGACAAACAACATACCAAAGATGGAATTTCCTCAGAGCCAGTCATCTACATCTCAACAAACGAAGGTAAATCCTTATAGGAATGTTGGTGATGCATTGAAGGAGTGGAAAGAAAGAGTTAAGGTTTCGTCAGACCTTGGAGAAAAGCAAGAAGCTGAAAATGAGATGGAAGACCCTGATGCCGGTGAATATGGATTTACTTCTCAGTTTGATGAAGGAACTTCCCAAGCTCTAGGACCTGCGTTGCCTGAGCAAGTGAACACAAATATGAGAGAGGGAGAATCCGAGGACGAGGACGAAAAACTCGCAGGTAATCAAGATGAAGCCTCCCCGATGGATATTGATGATGTGAACCCCGAAAACAAACCTGCTGTTCAGTCCAAACCGTCTATCAGGAATAGTACCGCTGAACCAGTCCAAGAACCAGATACAGACAGGACCCTCCAAGAGAACTCGCCTATCCAGAATGTTGGTGATGGTAACAGCAGGATGGACTCTATGGTCTCTGTTGACAATACGTTCATGGGGGAAGAAACATGTAATCCTGACTGGATGCAGGTGACCGATAAGGACACGGAAAACAATCAGGATAATGAAGAAGATCCTGATGCCAGAAGTAATGCAGTTATTCTTTGGAGGAGATGTGAGTTGCTTACTACGAAACCGTCTCAGGAACTGGCTGAGCAGCTGCGTCTTATCTTGGAACCCACGCTTGCTAGCAAACTCAGTGGTGATTACAGGACGGGTAAAAGGATCAACATGAAAAAGGTTATCCCATACATAGCAAGTCACTATAGGAAAGATAAAATCTGGTTGAGGAGGACAAAGCCAAACAAGCGTGACTACCAGGTTGTTATTGCTGTGGATGATTCACGCAGTATGTCGGAAGGTGGATGTGGTGATTTTGCTATTAGAGCTTTAGCAACTGTGTGCCGAGCAATGTCACAGCTTGAGATGGGAAGTTTGGCGGTTGCAAGTTTCGGAAAGAAAGGAATCATAAAGATGTTGCATGACTTTGGAGAGTCATTCACCACAGAATCTGGCATCAAGATGATCTCAGGGTTAACCTTTAAACAAGAAAATCTCATAGAAGACGAACCAATCTTCAATCTGCTGAGAAACATGAATGAGATGCTTGAGAATCTGGCCAGCACAAGGAGACAGTCCTCAGGCAGCAACCCGCTTCAACAACTTGTTCTCGTCATCGGTGATGGCAAGTTCCATGAGCGAGAGAAGTTGAAACGATCTGTGAGAAAATTTCTCCAGCAGAAGCGTATGGTGGTCTATCTACTTCTCGATAATGCTGAACAGTCTGTCCTGGATCTGAAGGTATGTCCAGTTCTTTCTTATATATTGCTTAAATATGAGAAATGAAACTAGTTGGCATGAAGCTAAAAACTGTTCTTTTGTTATGTAAACAGGAGTTTGTGCAAACGGAGAAAACTCTACAGCAAATGACTTACATGGACTCATTCCCATTCCCATACTACATTGTGCTAAGAGATATTGAAGCCTTGCCCAGAACGCTTGGTGATGTCCTGAGACAGGTAACATTTTCATCATCAACTTCCTGTTCTTGTCTGGAAAAAGAGAGAGCACTGTCAAATATTTGAAATGTAGCAAAACGTTCACTTTTTAATGTGTTTTTTTTTTTTTTTGCAGTGGTTTGAGCTGATGCAAAGCTCGCGGGACTGAACCTTGTAGAGAAAGGTCGAGGGCTGAAATTTTGTTCGACTGGTGTGACTCTTACTTTTGCTTTTAAACTTTTGTATACAGTAGACCAATGTTATTCACATCACAATTAGAACCATGAATGCTGTCTTTTTCTTTGATAATATGTAAAAGGGTCCTCTTCCCTTCTCTTTGGAATGATCACAACTTCAAAAGTATACAACAAATATCAAATATCAATCACAATGGTTGCCGTTGAAACAAACTAAACAAACTGGCTGAGAATATGGCTAAGAAAATTAAAGTATTACATCAAAGCTAACTGACCGGTTTGTTGTTTTGGTTTATCATCTGTTTCAGTTACAGCTTCACCAACTTGGTATCCGAGACACATGACCTGAGACTTTATAAGTTGTAATAACTTTGAAGTAAAGACTGAACCATAGTGAAATGTATAGAATGGAGACGCATAGTTAATCGAATATTTATTCACATTACGTCTTTTTGTATATGTTTTCATTTTTCAACAATCCTTTTAGCTCCTTCCATTTTTATCAACTCTCTTTATTTCTTTTGACCCCAAGCGAAACACATACTTTGTCACATGCATTCGTTATGGGCCCTTAATCACTTTTTGGGTCATCGGCCCTTAATCATTAATATGACTGCGTAATACTTTCCGTCATTCTTGAGTTGAAAAGTTGATATAATTTAGTTACAAACTTCAAAGAAGGCAAGCCCTTCAAGAGTATGAACAAGGGAAATCTATTAGCATTACGTCAAAAATCTCTATTTTTTTAAGTTTACAGAAGGACCAATAGTATGCAACAAAGAAAAAGAGAATGATAAAAATGGCCAAACAAGATTGATAGCAAAGAAAATTATGAGGCTTGTTTCGAAACTTACAGATACTATGGGGACGGATTAGTCTACAAGTTTCTACTTTTTTAGTTAGAATTTAGAAACATGGGATGGGATTGTGTCGCACGTTGTTGAAAAGGAAATTTTCAGCCGCGCGTGTTCACAGCAACTCCTAGCTCGCTTTGATTTTTGAATTAAGGTACGTGATCATCTTTTCTAATTCTTGATTCTGCAATCTTTGACTAAATTATACTTATTATTTATATTACTAATTAGATTTTCAGATTTTAAATGGAATCTCGATGTATCTAATGATATCGATTGACAAGAATGATCCGCTAGATTTTTTCTCTTCTTTTAAATTTATCATTAGGTTCATCCATTTAATAAATTATAAGATCTATTGATGTCTTACTCTAGTAAAACATAATTCGGGTTGTAGTATCTTCTTCAAATGTCTTTTGGTTGTAGATAGAAGTTGCGAGGTAGAACTCTCAGCTAATTTAAACCTAGCCGTTGCAGTAATACCTACCAAAGTTTGCGGACAAATAGTTACATTTTAAAACATCACTAGATTTTGACCCTTCAAAGAACGGATATTTTGTTTTATATATTTTTTTAAAAATTGATTTTCATATTTGTGTGTTTAATTCATATTTGTGTTTTTAACTATATTTGTATAAAATATTTTTTTTTAAAATAATTAGTAAGAAATTTTAATAATTATATTAAAATAATTGGACTAAACCTATGAATGCATCAAAAAATTAATTATAAATTAAATACTAACACATAATATAATTACAAAAAAAATAAATTATATTATTATAATAAAAATATAAATTGTATTGTTTAATAAAAATTGTTTCTTTTATGAAGACTAATATTATATTTTAAAATTGTCGTTTGGTTTATATATATATATTTATATTGGTGCCTGAAAGGCAGACAATATTTTTGTTTAAAATTCTTATAATAAAAATTATGATAGGTTACTGAATATAAATTAAAAAATATATATTTGTAGTTATAATATCTCAACTAAAAATAATTTTTATATTTAAATAAAATATAAATAAAAGTAATTTCATTTTTGTTTAGGCTTATTTCTTTCTATACTAGCCATATTTGGAAGATAAATAACAATCATTTTGATATAATGAAAAAACAACATGTATACTCTAATTCATCCGGTTATACTTTTTTTCTTCGTCGGTAAAAATATGCTCTATGTATCCACGTAATCCATATAATATATGGTCAAGTATGCCTAAAAACTATTTAACAAAAAAAAAAGAGTCATCCACATCACACGTTTATTGACCATATACATATGTACTGAATATTCAATTCTACATGGCCAAAGTATTATGGGATTATAACTCCATTCATAATTCCTAAATTATTAAATATTAAATATTAAATTTCAATTATTAAACTCAAATCCAAATATAAACTATAATATATAATTATAATATTTTGGACAAAATCAAAATCTGAAATAGTATACACTATTGACCACGTACACTGATCATAATAGATATTGACATTGTGACCATACCACACTAACTTGTGTTATAGCCTTCAAGATGTTGTTTTCGATTATCGACAATTTGTGTTAGTACATGCATATCGACTTATTCAGGCTTGTGTCACCGGTTGTTACGGGATGACTTTGTAACCAAACATGTCTTTTTTTTTTTTTTTGAAAAGGAACCAAACATGTTTTTCAGAGAAGAAAGTGTCAAGAAAGTAAATGAAACAGTGAAGATCTATACTGGAAAGAATATTCAGATACGTTTTAACTGTTCAGATTTTATAGAAATATTTGGCAGCTAAATTTTGAGATTATTATGATGTATAGAAGTTCCATTTGCGTGGTTAACTTTGTAGTGGGTATTTTTTAAGCTCGTGAGGGTTTGGCGACTCAATGGGCGATTCTGAGATCCAGATCGCTTCCATCTCCGTCGAGCCTCCGTCGTCCTCCTGAAGCCCCTGCACTCCGACGCACAAGGGAGACTACTCCACACTCCTTGTGCGTTCCCCCATCTTTTCCGGCCGATCTAGCTTTCTACAATATTTCTGGCTTCTTTGCCAAGTAACAAATATTCTTCTAATATTCACTCTCCTTTTTCGGTAAACCGGCACTAACTCGTTCTCTCCAGAACCCTAGTGATCCTCTTTCCTATAAAAGCCGTCGTCTCCTACACAGATTCAACCCACAACACTCGATATTTACAGATCATAGCTTCACACTTCTAGCTCTTGCTAAGCCTTTCACTGCTACTGCTCTCCACCATGAGTCAATCCTCCCTGTTGATCCGCAAAGGAGGCTCCTCCAGTGGCGATCGTCGCAACCAGAACACCGAAGACGACATCATCCGGATACCGGATTGCGATCTCAACGACGTCAAGGAGAGATTCCGACTAACTCTCATTGGGAGAGTCTTTCACACCCGTGGCAGGAGCATCGACGCTCTGATCAACCTGCTCCCACGTTCCAGAATCTGGAATGTCGAAGGCAGAGTCCGTGGTCTAAACCTTGGGAACGGCCGGTTCCAGTTTGACTTCGATAACGAAGCTGATCTCCAGATGGTGCTAAACAAACGACCTTGTCACTTCAATCAGTGGAGTTTCGCTCTGGAACGTTGGGAGCCTTTCACCAGCGCCTCTTTCCCGAACACGATTCCTTTTTGGATCACCGTCACGGGCGTCCCAGTACACTTCTGGAATGACAAAACTTTCACTGAGATTGCTAATGCACTTGGGACAAAGCTTCTCATTGATGAAAAGAAAGCAAGAATTCGAGTCTCCATTGATGCAGATAAACCGATACAGTTTGAACGCAGAATCGGATTCCCAAGTGGCGATATCGGGCTAGTTACTCTCGAATATGAAGGCCTGCATCGCCATTGCTTTACCTGTCAGCTCATATCTCACGATGAGAATACTTGTCCCCAGTTAACGCCAGAGGAAAGGGAGCTCAAACGGAAACAGAGACTCGAGAACTACGCCACAAGCGAGCAGCCAAGACTTCCTAATCACGGCTACCAAGGGCGCATCACAGCGAACTCGCTAAAGAGACCACGATCCCCTACCTATGGGAGACACCACAGCCCCTCGACAGTGTCAAGGTACAACGACTTCCACCGCGATGAAAAGAGAAGGAAGAATACGCCATCTTCTCATTCGACTCGCGAAGCAAGAGACACTGATCATCAAGCTAGAGATCGCAAAAGCTCGAGCCGTCAGGACACTCGTCAACCCTACCATAGCAGAGAAGTCTGGAGCCGCCTAGAAATCCCCACTAGAAGGGGACAGAATCAAAGCGAGCGAAGCTCTTACCACCATTCCCGATCCACGAAGCGTGCAGAAGCTCCAAGGCCAATCCACAAACCGGTCATTGAGTGGAGACCAAGGCACAGGATGGAGAAGACACGAAGAACAGAGCAAGATATGCAGGAGCGCTCCCGCGCTACCTATGACTCCCAAAGGACAATATCCAACACTAGGGCTTCCCTGGAATCAGGAGAAATTTTTGGCTCCCGTAGAGCAGAAGCTGAAACTGCTCGAGAAGAGGAAGAAAGGATCCGCAAACTCAAAGGGAAAGCCATTGTCGTAGACGTATCATCAACGCAAGCCATCTCTCCACGTCCAACATCCCCGATGAAGCAAGCTCCTGCAGTCCAGACAGAGAAGCAGCAAATCACAAAACAAGGTGAAAGGTATGTTCCCCTGTCTAAGGAACTAGAAGATACTCTCTTAGAACTGGAAGAAGGCCTAGACCAGGATTTAGACGTACCTCTAACTGATCTTGAGATGGCTGAGGTTGATAATTTGATCTCTGAAACGGAAAGAATGGAAATGGCTGAAAAAACGATGGATGAAAATATGTTAGATATCGATAATGATGATCTTCTTGGAGATGGTTCTGATCTTGATGCAGAAAAAATTGAAGCAATCTCTCAACTCTCTCCAGCACATGCTGTGACCAAGAAAGTAACCTCGAGTGCTCTCCCCACAACCGCTAAGGCTTATCTACCGGAAGTGGAGGCAGCTCGAGAAGTCACAACAGGCGCTTACATCCCGAAGGGTCTGCTGAAAAAGAAAACCCCTCGCTCCCCAGACATCAAGGGTGCAATAGCATCCAAGAAACTACAGGCGCTTAGCTCCCGTGCTTCCCCAAAGAAGAAGACGGCACCGGGTAAAAGAAACATATCTTCTTCGTCTACGGTCCCTCGTATTGAGGTGTTTCCTTCTGCTTCACGCAAAAAATCTGTGTCCCTTTCAGGTTCGGTGGTGTCCCAGAAACCACCCAGTAAGAAGATATGAGTGCAATAGCCTGGAACTGTCAGGGTGCCGGAGCCTACCTGACAAAGCAACATCTCCGGGAATTGCATCGCTGTTTTCTTCCTTCTTTTCTTTTTCTTTCTGAAACAAAAAACAATTTCTCTTTTCTTCAAGACTTTCAGTTTGAGTTTGGTTATAATAAATTGTTCACCGTGGAACCTGAGGGAAGAAGCGGTGGACTAGCTCTTTTTTATTTGGATTCTTTTGATGTTACTATCCTTTATTCAAGTGATCGCATGATCGATATAGAAGCCACCATTGAAGGGCACAAGGTCTATATTACTTTTGTATATGGTGATCCGGTCGTTCAGTACCGAGAAAATGTATGGGAACGTCTTACTCGATTGAGTTTAACGAGATCAGGGCCATGGCTGATGCTCGGAGACTTTAACGAGATAACCTGCAACCGTGAGAAAAAAGGAGGAAGAAAACGACCAGACTCTTCGTTCCTCCCCTTTAAGAACATGCTGGCTAACTGTGGCATGATTGAGTTCCCCTTTAAAGGAAATTCTCTATCCTGGGTAGGCAACAGAGTATCAGGGAAGGTTCAATGTCGTCTCGATAGAGCCGTAGGCAACGAAGACTGGCACCACTGCTTCTCCCACTCGAATGTGGAGTATCTCCGCCTATGGGGTAGTGACCATCGTCCAATCCTCACTCGTTTTCTATCTATCAAAAAACAAGGCAAGAGAGCTTTCAAATTTGATAAGCGATGGCTCGGCAAAAACGGGTTCCGAGATTCAATACTTAAGGGATGGAACGACCCAAATTTCTTTAACAAAGACGACCTCTACGACCGCATCTCTCACTGCCGGAAGTTCATCTCCCGCTGGAAACGAGGCAACCCCTCCAACGCCAAAAAGAAAATCGAGGAAATTATAGATAAACTCGAGCAAGCCCAAGTGGATGATAATTTCTCACAGGAAGCTATACTGAACCTGAAATGGAACCTGTGCACTGCCTTTAGAGACGAGGAGCTCTACTGGAAACAAAAGAGCAGAGCGAACTGGCTCCGGGAAGGTGACCAGAATACGAAATTCTTCCATGCTACCACAAAACAGAGGCGAGCAAGAAACAGAGTCACAAAGCTACGGAAAGCAAGTGGATTATGGGCAGAGACGGAAAATGAGATCGAAGAAGTGGCGACTGGATACTTTCAAACTCTCTTTACCTCGTCGTCTCCCTCCGACTTTGCGGAGTCCTTAAAGTACATCACCGAAAAAGTCACCCCGTCGATGAATGAAGCTCTCACGAAAATTCCATCAGATGATGAGATACGCAAGGCTGTCTTTGATATAAATCCCGACAAAGCCCCGGGACCAGATGGAATGACAAGCCTCTTCTTCCAGAAATACTGGGGTATCACAGCAGAAGTATTGTGCCAAACCGTCAAAGATTTCTTCCTGGACAGTGTTCTCGACCCCCGTCTGAACCAGACAAATATCTGCCTTATCCCGAAAACTGAGCGTCCTAGCGAAATGTCTGAATTCCGACCTATTAGCCTCTGCAATGTAAGCTACAAAATCATCTCCAAGATCCTGAGTAAAAGACTTAAACGCTGCCTGCCTAGTCTAATATCAGAGACCCAATCAGCCTTTGTGGCTAGACGTTTGATTACGGATAACATTTTGGTAGCCCACGAGGTCTTTCACGCACTGCGGACAAATCCAAGCTGCAAAGCCAAATTCGTTGCCATAAAGACCGATATGAGCAAAGCTTTTGACAGAGTGGAATGGTCCTTCCTGGAATCACTTTTACTCAAACTAGGCTTCTCGGACAAATGGGTCTCCTGGATAAAGATCTGTATCTCTTCGGTATCCTATCAAGTACTCTTAAATGGAGAACCTAAGGGCAGTATCTCACCCTCGCGAGGCATTAGACAAGGAGACCCACTCTCTCCCTTCCTTTTCATCCTCCTCACGGAAGCACTAATCTCGCAGATACAAGGAGCAGAGAGCGAAGGCAGAATAACTGGCCTCAAGATCGCAAGAGGCAGCCCACCTATCTCTCACCTCTTGTTTGCAGACGACAGTCTCTTCTTCTGTAAAGCAGACGTCCCGCAATGTACGGAGCTAATGAAGATTATCAACACGTATGGATGTTCCTCCGGACAACAGTTAAATATCGATAAATCATCCATTCTGTTCGGTAACAAGGTCCCCCAGGACTTAAAAGTCGAAATCAAGCAATCTTTGGGCATTACAAAAGAGGGAGGAATGGGAGTTTATCTTGGGTTACCTGAGAAAATCTGTGGGAGCAAAAAGCAAGCCTTTGCTTTTATTCAAGAGCGGCTGCAGAACCGTATAAACTCATGGTCAGCAAAGTTGCTATCTAAAGGCGGGAAGGAGGTCTTGATAAAATCAGTCGCACAAGCGCTCCCGACCTATGTGATGTCCTGCTTCCTCCTCCCCCAGGAAATCATTCGGAAACTCACGAGTGCAATATCTCGCTTTTGGTGGAGCACAAAAAATAATAACCGAGGACTTCACTGGATCGCATGGCCCAAAATCTGCACACCAAAAGATAAGGGAGGTTTAGGCTTCCGAGATTTTAAAAATTTTAATCTCGCATTACTTGCGAAGCAACTCTGGCGTCTCATACAATATCCAAACTCTCTCTTGGCTAGAGTCCTTAAAGGCAGATACTTTAGACTTTCAAATCCAGTGGATGTGAACAAGGCGAGCAACCCCTCTTATGTCTGGAGAAGTCTTATGGCGGCTCAACCGCTACTCAAAGCAGGGCTGAGAAAATCGGTTGGAACAGGAAACAACACACTTGTCTGGTCCGATCCTTGGATCCCTACGTCCCCAGCGCGCCCAGCTATCCCACGCGGCCCCTCCTTCAACCCCTCGCTGCGAGTTAGCGAGCTGATCGAGCCGAACTCTCTCACATGGAAAACCAGTCTTCTACAAGAACTGGTGGGGCCTGAAGATATCCCCTTCATCCTTAGCCTGAAGCCGTCGAAGTCGCCTAAAGCCATAAATTACTGCTGGAATCTCACCAAATCTGGCGTGTATTCGGTCAAGACCGGATACGAGCTTGCCATGGAAACCGAAGGGCCTGAAACTCCCCCGGTCTTTGAACCAAGCATAACAGGTCTCCAAGCTAGAGTCTGGAAACTCAAGACCTCCAAGAAGATACAGCACTTTATTTGGCAAACGCTATCAAACTGCATCCCCGTCTGTAGCTCGCTATCAGATCGTCACTGCGGTACCGATCGCCATTGCCCGCGTTGTGGTGCGGAGGAGGAAACTCGGAACCACTTGCTCTTCGAGTGCCCCCCATCGGTTCAAACCTGGGCTTTAGCGAACATCCCACATGCTCCGGGGCTGTTCCCGTATGACTCAATATACAGTAACCTTGATCATGTTCTTTGGCGCACCAACGATTACGCCATTCCAGAATCCATAAGTGCGATCGTTCCGTGGGTACTATGGTATATTTGGAAGGCGCGAAACGACAAGGTTTTTAACGGCAAGGACGTCTCACCTTTAGAGACAGTTCAAATTGCTCAAGCGGAAGCGGACAGCTGGAGTGCGGCTCAGCTCGTAGAGCAATCCCAGCAAGATGACGTCGAGAGCGCACCTCTCGAACCTCCACCACAACCTCCAGGCCCACGATGCAAGATAGATGCCTCCTGGCACAAAGATGAAAGCCTATTTGGTGGGGGAATGGTCCTAACAAATGAGGAAGGGTTGACGACTTATGGTTCATTCGCTAGTAACCGAGTCCTATCCCCCCTACACGCAGAGTTCCATACTCTTTTGTGGGCTATGAAATCCTCTTTTCAGTTAGACCATTGTTCAATGACCTTTGAGACAGACTGCCTACAGCTAGTCAACCTTCTCGAAGAAGACGACGAAGACAAATGGCCATCATTGTTGGCTGAATTCGATGAGTTTCATCTTATTCGTTCTATGTTTACTTTTTGCTCCATATCTTTTATTCCCCGTTCACTGAACTTCCGAGCCGATCGCCTTGCAAAAGGAGCTCGGTCTCGAGGTTTCACCTTTTCCCATGTAAACACTTTGCTTCCAAGTTGGATGGCTCATGAGGCCAACCTCTTGGTTGCTACTTAATAAAATATGGAGCTTTCGATGTCAAAAAAAAAAAAAAAAAGAAGTTCCATTTGCTTTTCATATTCATTTCCCAAGATACGCAATCTTTACCCATCACTGCTTTTCCTTTTTCTAATTGACGGCAAATCTTCTTTTTAATCACAAAAGTATTATTTTTTGACAAATCAATTATACTGATCCTTCATTTTCAAATTAATACATGTAAAGCCAGTGATTAAATTTCAAAAAAAATCCAGTGATTAAATTATAATAACAAAATCTTAGCTGTTTTAGAAATATTAAAAGATGTATTTAATAGAGTATATGATAGTCTGAAGTGATTTAATATTTAATAAGTTTTTGGTGTCAAATTTTGTAGGATTCCAATCAAAATCAATTAGCGATAATTAGAGTAATATAAATCTTATATATATAAAAGTTAGTTTTTTAATTTCCAATGTAAAATCCATAATCTTTCCTCTTGATAATGATCTTTCTAAAAACATCGATGCAATTGAATTTTATTTGAATCATCAATTAGTGCGATGATCGAACAATTGAACAATTTATTCAGATCAAATGAGGTAGAGTGTGGATTGTCTTTGATATCATATCAAAACCAATTGACTATAAGTTAGTCAAATCTTTTATAAATTATTTATGTTTCAACAAAAAAATTAATGCGTGAGTTTATATTCTTATAAACACTCTTTAAAGATTAAAGCTCATTATCCATTAAACTATACCAATCCTAGTAGTTCGTCTCCATATAAGAGCTCTTATTACCATTAATCTCAGGGACCATCATTTTCGGATTTTGGAGCACAAGTCACTTCTGAACCGAATTACAAGAGTGTGTGGATCGAGTAATTAAAAATTTTAGTTGTAAGTTTTTGGCATTATGATATCATCTTATATATTACCTGTGACCATCAAAATTCTCGATATTGTATTCTCATATATCCCCTCAAAATGGCTTTGATTGGTGACATGAGTTAGAGTTGATTAAGTTTGTTTTAGGAGTGTAACTCAAAAATGTTACCAATCATGAGTTAGTTTTAATTTTCTGAGTTAATGCTTGAGTTAGAATGTGTTATTATTGAGTTACAATTTTGACTTACCCCTTTGAAAAAGATGATAACTCAACTCTTAATTCAACATCAAACAAAATTCAATGTATTAGAAGTTGAGTTAAGAATTTTTTTGTGTTATGTTAGTTATCCTACGTTTATTTTAGTTTTTAACAATTTAATTTTTTTTTAATGCACCCACTATCTCACGTTAAGGTGTTGGAATTCATAAAATGTTTTCAAAAAACCTAAATACTTATTTACTCACTAGTCAAAAGATGTTTATAAACAATTATTTCTATTTGAATTAGTAAAACAAAAATGTTCATATTATTTTAGTTGCTAATTCTGTTTAATGGCTAAAAATTTACAAACATAAAATTTTATATATAAATATATAGGTATTTTTAGAATATACAAAAAGTATATTTCCTTCATTTTTAATATAATATATTTTGTTTTTGTAAATTAGTTTATCAAATTTATAAAAACGTTATTATTATTGTATTCATTATTTTTAAAATTATACATACTACAATTTATACATCAAAAATGTTACCAATCAAAATTTTTAAAATTATAATAACTCATATTTTTACTGCGAACTCACTACATAAATCTACCGTTTATACCACATAATTTTTACTGCGAATTACATCAGATCGTAACTTTTATTGTAACTCAACTCTAATTCAACATGTCACCAATCGGAGCTCATTTTAAAAATCGGTTGGGATTAGACCAGCAGAAAAAATCCGGTCAGACTGGTTCAAGATCGATCGGGCTTTTTTGGAATATCGGATCTAACAAGTTCAGGTTACATAACATGTTAATTTTTAGGAATTTTATTTAAAACCAATTATCAATAAGTGGATATGTACAAATCTCTTATATGTTTTTTCTGTCCTTACTCAATTTTGGAGACTTATGTTTTTAAAATGTTATTCTTCCATTTTACAACCCGGTCTCAAATTTCCTAATATAAAGATACTGAGCTATGAGAACTTCCACAACTGAACTTATATTTTATTGAAGGTAATATATAAATATCGTAAAAAATATATATATATATATATAAATATCGTTTAGTGCTTGGTAGGTAGATTAGATATGAAATAATTAATGAAGCGCAAGTTTTGTCCCCAAAAGTTCAGTGGAGTTCTCTTGCGGAAGTTTCGATATATACTGTTTTTAGGGTTTAGCACGGAGCGGATATCCGGAATTTTTAAGATATCTGTTATCCGATCCACCATGTACGAATAATTGATTTTTTGATCTGATCTGATCCGCAATCTTTGGATATTCGGTATTACGGATATCCGAAAAAACCAGTATATTTTACCGGATATCTGATTCAATCCATCGATCCGGTGAAAAGTAATTAAAAAAAAAATTCTGAAAAATATTAAAAAAAAGGAAAACTTTTAATATAACATAATAATATTTCATTACAAATTATTTAAAAACTATATACTTTTAAAAATTTAATGACCAAATAATTAATTTAGTGGATAAAATAACTAAAAATCTATATAGAAATATAAATTATGTATAATTTTATATACATGCATATACATGTATATTCTAAAAATGAGTATTTTTGATTTGTTCCTTATTTGGCGGATATTAAATTTTAATATTTGCTTCGATTCGTAAAGTTACGGATTTTTTGGATTAAATCGGAATGAATAACGGATCAAATCAAATTTTATGGATATTTTGCCACCCCTGATTGTTTCTAGTGGTGTAATATTGTATCAAAAATCTAATAATCTCTTAGCCATACTGTCTTTATCAGTGTATAACTGACTTAATTGCATCGATTTTGAGATGTTTTTTCTATATTTGTACAAACAAATAAAATAAATAACTATAATATATAATCTATAAAATATTAATATAGTCTGTATATTATGAAAAATATATCTAGTGTCAAATGATTCTTGTTATCCATGCATGTTTTTACATTTATAATGAAGTCCACCAAAAGGATCGAATAGATAATTGTTTAAAACAATCTCAATTAAAAAGGAAAAGAAAAATAAAAATGCGAGGAAAAAATAATGTGAAAATTGTGCAGCACTATAAATACATGTTGTGGTCTTCAGCAATGTTGTTCACTATATCTCAGCAAACTCTCTCTCAATATCTTCAACTTTGTAATAAAAGAAAATAAAGAGAGGAAAATGATGGTTGTTTTAGTAAAGTATGTCCTCGTGATAGTGATGACCTTGATATTAAGAGTCCTATACGACTCCATTTGGTGTTACTACCTCACACCGAGACGCATTAAGAAGTTAATGGAACGTCAAGGCATCACCGGCCCAAAACCACGCCTCCTTACCGGAAACATCATCGACATCTCCAAAATGGTTTCTTACTCTGTCTCCGATCATTGCTCCTCCATCCACCACAACATTGTTCCTCGCCTTCTCCCTCACTACGTCGCTTGGTCCAAACAATATGGTACGTACCGGTCCAAGGTTTCTGACCATCATGTGTATGACTAAATTTTTATTTACATATGTTTTTGTTATTATAAATTTAAATTCAATTAGTTTTTCTTGAATATTGGCGTCAAGAAAAATAAAGCCTTAAATTATAGTTTCATTTGCCAATATATGCTCCAGAATGGACATGGTATAATGCATTTTTCATGCGGAACAAAGTCCGATATGAAATTTAGAAAGTAAAGAATGTTTTATTTATAACTGTGGATATCCGAAAAAAAATTTAGACCCAAAAACTAATTCCAGGAGACTTTATATCCGGTACACTTATTCCATCGTTAAGGACGCGGCTAGGTGTTGAAGTAAAGAATGTTTTACGAAAATCTTTACAAAAATCGATAAGGGATTAGTAAACCTATGCATAAATACACTTTTATAATTTGAAGGGTGAATATTTCAGCTGTGCACACAACTTCTGATTGGGAGACATACATTTAGGCCATGTCATTATGAAATGACAAAAATTCTCTTTTGCAGGGAATAGATTTATAGTATGGAACGGGACGGAGCCGAGGCTGTGCTTGACCGAGACTGAGATGATTAGGGAACTGCTGACGAAGCACAATCCCGTCACAGGAAAATCGTGGCTCCAGCAGCAAGGGACTAAAGGGTTTATCGGACGTGGTCTTCTCATGGCCAATGGCGAGGCTTGGCACCACCAGCGTCATTTGGCAGCTCCTGCGTTTACACGTGACAGGCTCAAAGGATACGCGAAGCATATGGTGGAATGCACGAGGATTGTGGCCGAGAATCTAAGGAAGGAAGTTAAGGAAAAAGGAGGAGATGATAAAGAGGTGGAGATTGGAGAGGAGATGCGGCGGCTCACGGCGGATATAATATCGAGGACAGAGTTTGGAAGCAGTTATGAAAAAGGAAAGGAGCTTTTCAGTCTACTCACTGCCCTTCAGCGACTCTGCGCTCAGGCCACTCGCCACCTCTGTTTTCCAGGTGGCCGGTGAGTTCTTCCCCATCTTTTTTTTTTCCTCGCTCTTAGGGTATGACTAACAGAATTCACATTAAATGACCATGCGATTTAGCAAAACTTTACTAAGAACACATTTATGCTGAATTATAATTTGTATTCTCTCTGTTTCAAATGATCTATGTTTTCGAACATATACTTACATTTTTACATTTTTAATATATTTTATTAGGTAATAATGATAAATTGCAAATTTATAAAAAAAAATTATTTAATGAATTTTGATTGACTAAAATTGAAAACAGTTAATCACAAAAAAAATTTACAAATTAATATTTAAAAATGTGTGTGAAAATTTTAAAATATAAATTATTTTGAAATACTCCTTCATTTCGGTTTAAATATGGTTTCACACTTAAAATTATACTAAAATTTACTAATAGAATGATTCTGTCTTTTATTAATACTTTAAGATAGATTTAAAATAAATAAAGTTTTTTATAAATTTTTGCATTAAACATATAAAAGGTATATTTTGCCGATATAAAATACACGGGTTTTTCTGAAAAGGTTATACAGTTTTTTTTAATAATTAAATCAGTCTATAGTGTTGATAAAATTGATGAGACTTTAATCAAGCAATATCAACATTACTAAATAATTAAAATACAGTTTAAAAGAACATTATTAAATTAAAAGTAAAATAACACACTTTACACGACTATAATAGCATTATGTTCTTACATTGTGCCAAAAAAAATTCTTCTGAATTCACATGCGCCAAAACAAAGTCGTTGCATGCAACTATTGACCCTTATCTTAAAAAAGAACCGTTGACTCAACGTGGAATTAACATCTGTGTATTTATAGGTTTCTACCAAGCAAATACAATCGAGAGATAAAGAGTTTGAAAAGGGACGTAGAACGTCTTTTGATGGAGATTATAGAGAGCCGGAAAGACAACGTAGAGATCGGTCGGAGCAGCTCTTACGGGGACGACCTCTTAGGGCTTCTCCTGAACCAGATGGATCGCAACAAAAACAACCTTAATGTTCAAATAATAATGGATGAGTGCAAAACTTTCTTCTTCACTGGTCATGAGACAACCTCTCTTCTTCTCACGTGGACCCTCATGCTCCTTGCTCATAATCCCTCGTGGCAGGAAAAAGTACGCCTTGAGGTCCGACAAATTTGTGGCCAAGACGGTATCCCTTCCGTTGAGCAACTCTCAAGTCTTACCTCGGTTAGTTATTCTTACTCACACTGCTACATTTGTCTTTTTCTTTTCATTTACAATGCGACAATGGTTTCTATCGCCATGAAAATCACATGGAGTTTACAAATTAACAAGATCACAACGATTTATAAGTTCTTTTCTTTATGAAAAAGATATATTTAAAATATATATAATTGAAGGAGACAGTTCATTTGTGTTTCACGTTTTCCATTCAGAATTCCCAAAGAGTAATTTACAAAAATGAAACATTGGATATAAAATATGTAAAAGCAACGCTATAACACGTAATTAACTTCAAGCCAAAAAGAAAAAATAATCGTTTTGAACAATTAAACATATATGTTAAACTGTTAATGTCTTATGCGTTATGCATCAGAATACACATGTCGACTGAGTTTTGACTTTGGGCGAGATTGGGATATATAATCACAATCATTTCTTTTATTTTCTTAAAATGTCTTGGTGTAATGCCAATTTTTATGGGTGGGGGTGGGGGACTACCTTCTTTCAACACACTACAGGCAATGCCACTAAGTCGTAGTGCTTCTTCCGTAACTAAATCTCAATTAGTACATATCTGGTCAACTTTAATATGATATATATAGTTATAGATCTACCCACTAATTTGTATTAATGTATTTCCCCTAAATTATTATATAGTGTTTCTGTCAACTAAATAAAAAAAATGTAAAGATGGTTAATTGTTTGATTAGATATAGTTCAGAGTAGATAACGCATGTCATGCATGACACAACAAGTTTTAGATCGATTAATATAATATTTACATAGTAAGTATGAATCTTTTTAAGTTGATGACAAAAAAAAATCTTTAGCATTGGTGCAACATCAGATTAGATAGAGACTCATGAAGTTGGTTTTCCACCCTTAAAATCAAACTAAGGTATATTTGAGTGATGGATAAATATAATATGCCACTTGTTTTAAAAGATTTGCACTACAACATGCGTTGCATAAAATATTGCAAAAATATCATGAACTAATGATTTGACAGCTTGAAAGAAAGACAATTCTTAAAACTAAAGATCTTTGAGAAAGAGTCATATGGCACTTCACAAGTTTGCTAGATATGACTCTTAATAAGATTAGGTAATATAATATTCAACTAACATCTTTCTATTAAAACTTTTTTGAACAGTTAAACAAAGTGATAAACGAGTCACTAAGACTTTACCCTCCTGCCACTCTTCTACCAAGAATGGCATTTGAAGACATAAAACTCGGCGACCTAATCATCCCTAAAGGTTTATCTATTTGGATCCCTGTCCTGGCGATTCATCATAGTAAGGAATTATGGGGTGAAGATGCGACTGAATTCAACCCTGAACGCTTTAGTACTAGAAATTTCGCGTCAAGTCGTCATTTCATGCCTTTTGCAGCAGGTCCTAGGAACTGCATTGGACAAAATTTTGCGATGATGGAGGCAAAGATAATATTAGCAATGCTTGTTTCCAAATTCAGTTTCACAATATCGGAGAATTATAGACATGCTCCTATAGTTGTGCTTACTATAAAACCTAAGTATGGAGTTCAACTAATTTTGAAGCCACTGGATTCGTAAACGGGAGACCTATCTTATGGAGCTTCTTGAGAGACCACTGAATTTTGAGTAGCATGAGAGAGTTGTAATTGAACGATTTTGAAATGAGTATAAATGAAGAGTTGTTGGTTCAGTTTAAGGTTTATAAGTTGCAAGATTGTTCAGGAGATAGATACATCATCAAAACTTTTTTTTCCTAGTAATCGAGGTAGATACAGGACCCGAAAAACGGAATTAATATATCTCAAATCTATGCTATTAAAAGGAAAGCATTTTTGAAAATTTTACTTATACAAAATTGTTGCACCTATTCATTACTTATTTATTATTTTTGGTCATATCGTTATTTTCTCATACTATACAATATTTTTAATGAAAACATTTATTACTTCTTATTGTTTAGGAAACTGAATATGAAACCACATATATAAATATAAAAACAGACTCTGAATTCGGTAATGGGTCCTTTTTAATTATTTTATCAAATTAACTGTTTGTAGAATTTTTTTTATTGTATTCTTTAAATATGAAAATTTCACAAACCAATATTGCATTCTAATATAGTACTACATAATAATAGAAATGATATTACTGAATTCGATGTAGTTGTATAAAAGATAGGTTACTAAGACAACCTTTATCGTAATATATATATATATATATATATATATATATATATATATATATATATATATATATATATAAGTTTGTAGACAAGTGTTTGAGTACGTTATATAACATCTGAAATATTCTTTTTATACAAACTTACATCAATATATAGTCATTATTCTTTTACATATAGATTTAGTTATATTCTAAAAGAAGGGAAATTGCTGCAAATACCACTTTCATGATACCATTTTTCAAATTTACACTAATCAACTTTACCATTAAAATTTTAATAGATAAAGTACCATTGTACCCTTAGCTGATCAAACACAAACATATCTTCTCCTACACGATTTTAAAATTTCTCAGATTGATGACTATATTCGACGACTACGGCAAAGGTCTCTCCGGCTAAATTCGACGACTCCGGTGAAATTCGACGACTCCGGCTAAATTCGACGACTCCGAGGAAGATTGTACACGGCAAACACGGAGAAGCTCTAGAGAAAAAGAAAGATCTCCGATGAAGAAGAACGAATAGCTTCGACGAAAAACAAAGAGATCCGGTGAAGGAAGACGAGCTCTGGTGACATACTTCCGATCTGTGTCTGGAGATTTTAAATTGGTCAGATCTGAAGCTTCCTCAACTTGTGATCGGACTCGCCGTGGGAATCACAATCATCATCGGTTTCGTCAAGGCGGAGAATTATCGATCCAAGCTTCGCTCTGAACTTGTGAGCTCACACACACACACACTCTTTTTTCGAAACGATTCGTTTTTACAGTTTTTTTTTAATGTCAGGCGAATACGGTGGCTGCTTTCGTGAGGATGACGGTGGAGGATTCAAGGAAGCTTCTCCCCGCTGAGTTTTATTCTTCCTGGGTCGTTTTCTCCGAGCGTCAGAAGTTAAAGTCTCCCCTAATTGAGTATAAAGCTTCTTCCTTTTTTTTTGCGAATTGGTGTTCACTTTTGGCGTTTTTGTTTTACTTCAGTTGACTTGGCTGAACCATCACTTGACTAAGATCTGGCCTTATGTTGATGAGATATGTTGAATGAGAGAGAGATTTGATATTGTGACATTTTTATGAAGATATTTTTTTCTAAAGAGGTTTTCTTTCCTGTTCATTGGAGTTTTTAGGCAGCCTCTGTGCTTATAAGGGCATCCGTAGAGCCGGATCTCGAGCAATATAGACCTGCCGTTGTTGCCTCCTTGACATTTTCTAAGCTTACTCTCGGTACCGTGGCGCCTCAGTTTACAGGTTTGCTTTGTTTAAATGTAATGTTTTTTTTTGTGTTTGTGAGGTAACTAGAACTTGTGTGCAAAATGAATCAATTTGAGTTGGCGTTGAAATCTCTTTGCTTTTGAACTTTTCGGTTTGGTGTGAGTCCATCGTGAGCTTGGATTCTTAGTCGAGATTGTTTATGTTTTCAACGCTTCTCCGCTTTGTCACCTACTTTTACTTGATAGTAAGTTAGTAACTGTATCATGTCCAAGGGAAAATTTATATTCAAGTGAATAAAAAGAATGAGAAATGGTTTATATTAAACTGGAAAACTAATATTCAATGGCCGCGGTATGCTTTACATTTCTGTGGATAGTGTTTTCAAAGTTTGCAAAAATAAGAGCCATAATCTTAAACTAATACTTTGCCGTTGCTTTACAGTTTATGAGATTGCTTGTGCTCCTTGGTGTTTCTGTAGGTGTTTCCATTATAGAAGGTGATGGAAATGGGATGACCATGGAGCTTGATATGAATTGGGATGGGTATCCAAATATAGTACTTGGCATCAAGACCTTAGTTGGTGTATCTCTTCCAGTTCAGGTACAGGACATGTACCTCATGCCTGCCTTGCAGAGCATGTGAAGTCAATACTGATTTATTTTACCTCTTTAAACACTTATAAATCGTCTAAGTGGAGATATTTATAAACCTTTATATATATATATATATATATATATATATATATGTGTGTGTGTGTGTTATTCAAATACTATTTTAAGCGTTTTAAGTTGAATTATTATTATGATAAACTAATTTTAGTTTAAAAGTGATATAAACTGATTTATATACCATTTAAAAACCCTTATAAAACCCTCATAAATTGGTGTATAAAATTTATAAATTTTTTTCATAAATTTTATGAATGTTTTATACACCCTTATAAATTATTTATCAATGGTGTATAAAATTTATAAACTTTATGAATGTATTATAAACCCTTATAAATTATTTATATATCATTAAATCCCTTATAAAATATTTTACAAACCCTTGTAAATTCTTTTATTAGACTTTATAAATAGTTATAAACTTTTTAAATGATTTAGAGTTCTTCTAGCTGATTTATTTTACCTTTATAAACCCTTATAAATTATCTAAGTGGAGATATTTATAAACCTATATATATATATTTATATCTTATTCAAATACTACTTTATAAAAGCATATAAATTGTTTTGATGTATTATCACTATATTAGAAAACCCAGATTTATAAGCCTATCAGCCTTCTCTGTCTACACCACCAAACCAGTTGCATCCAAGAGAAAACCAGGACACTGGGATGAGCCAGTGAGGCATCTGCGCCACGATTGCGATAGAGTGGCTCAAAGAGAAAAAGGAATTGGATTTAGACAGAGAACAAGTTTCTCTCTTTGTGTGTGGCTTGATTCTAGGGACGTGTGTCTCCGTTGTATGTACTATTGATGGTAAGTATCTGAAAGATCTTCAGCAAGAGATTCATGAGAATGAGATTAGTATTATTGAGTAAGGAACAAAAGATTTTATCTTTACTTGCTATGATGTTTCATTTAGTATGGCTCAGTTTTGATTATTGTTGCTTTCTTGTCTCTGTTAAGAATAAGAATTCTAATGGTTTATCAATTTCAATGTCTTGAGTCTCTTTGTGCAATGATCAGTTCATAAAGTCTTATAAATTAACTTATAAACCCTTATAATCAAAAACCAGTTTATAAACTCTGATAAATAAATTTATAATCCCTTATAAGTTAATTTATAAACCCTTAAAATTAATTTATAAACCTTGATAAATTAACTTATGAATACTTAAATTTAATAATTGTGATTAACTTTCAAAATGACTTATTTATGATTCCCATAATCAACCAAAACAAGTTATATGTGAAGGAAGCTCTTATAAATTCTTCTGTTTTGACACAAAGGTGATAGTTCCATCCTGTAAAAAATATTATTCTACAACACCATATAAAGCAATTGCTAATCATCAATTCAGACATCAAGATCGATGCATACACATAGACATGTCCAACTATTTAGAAACCATTTACAAATAATTATAAATGACTTATAAACCCTTATAAATGACTTATAAACCTTATTTATAGTTTTATAATGATTATCTATTAACTCTTATAAATGATATATTTGTTATACCAATAATGAATTTTTATAAAAACATTTAGAGAAATGGTCAAAACTATATTGGCCAGCTACCAGAAGTATAGGTCACCACATGACTAACCATACAAAATAAAGAAATGTATACTCAACTACACAATGTATATGTTATACATACTAACATCCCTAAATTTTATGGTGTTATGTAACCAACAAAATGGTCAAAATACCTTATTACTCTTGAACTTTTATGGTCAAACATAGCCATCCATGTGTGTTGATACTACAATGATATATAAATTCTTAGAAATGATATAAAATCTCCTTATAAATGGTAAATAAGCATTTATAAATAATTTATAAGCCTTTATAAAATGTTAATTACCTTTTCAAATTCTACAAATCCTTATAAATGATTTTATAAACCCTTATAAATAATTTTAAATATTCTTATAAATGATTTATAGACCCTTATAAAAGATTTCAATATATAATAATTTAGACAAAAGTTTTCTACAAATCCTTATAGATGATTTCTAAGCTTTTAAAAAATGTTATATATATATATATATATTTATATATATAACCCCTATAAATAGTTTATATATATATTCTTATAAATTATTTATAAACCCTTATAAAGAATTTATAACTGATTATAAATGATTTATAAATCTTCATAAATGATTCATAAACATTTATAAAATTATTTCTAATCCTTACAAAGCCATATAGAAAACTAACTTCAAATTTGTTATACATATCCTTATAGACTGATTTCTTTTAAATACCTTTATAAACCTTATAAATTATTTTACATACCTTTATAAACCTTATAAATTATTTGCATACCTTTATAAAACTTATAAATTATTTTACATACCTTTATAAACCTTATAAACTATTTACATACCTTTATAAACCTTATAAATTATTTTACAAACCATATAAACTGTCTTATAAGTCTTTAAATTGTTATAGACTCTTATAAATGATTTAAAGACCTTGTAACTGGTTTCTTTTATAAACATTTACAGACAGTTTATAGACTTTATAAACTTCTTTACAAGCCTTTATAAATGATTTATATACTCTAAAAAATAATTTATAAACATTTATAAATGATTTACAAACTTTATAAATGATTTACAAACTTTATAAATTGTTTTTATAAACTTTACAAAAGATTTAAAACTCTTATTAACTCTTATTGATTATTTACATATTCTTGTAAACCCTTATAAATTATGATACAAACTCTTATAATTTTTTTTATAAGCCTTTCTAAATGGTTATAGATTCTTGTGAATGATATATGGACTTTATAGAAGCATGAAGAAACAAATTGTTTACATACCACCCTTTATAAAAGATTTATAGACTCTTTATAAATGATTAATAAGCCATTATAAATGGTTTCTAAACCTTATAAAAACTTTTATGAACTTTATGAATATTTTATAAAACCGTTATAAATTATTTACATACATATTATAAACCTTATAAATTATTTTACAAACCATATAAATTATCTTATAATCCTTTCTAATGGCTATAAACTCTTATAAATGATTTAAAGACCTTCTAACTGATTTTTTATAAACATTTATAAACGGTTAACTTCTTTATAAGGTTTTATAAATGATTTATAAACCTCTTACAAATAATTTATAAACATTTATAAATGATTTATGAATTTTATAAATGATTTACAAACTTTATAAACTGTTTTGTTATTGAAGCTATATAACTCAGATTGAATGTAAAGTGTACAAAAGTCTCAAATAGTGTAGAAGAAAAAAAAGTAGAAAATTGTATATATATATATATATCCCCTCATGAACACAAACAGCCTCTCTTTTCCTAAGTAACGATCTCTCACTTCAAAAGGGAAAATACAACAATACACAAACTTGAGCTGTCGTGAAAACCTACAAATATATTAAAGAAGTTGAAGATAAAGACTTGATGCAATGTTAATAAATAGTTCAAGATTTAAGAGATTACCTCTTCTCAGATTGTAATATTCTTTTTCTTAGACTTTGAACTCGTGGACGTGGAACCATTTCGTGGATGACCAATTGTTTCCTTTCACCACTGGACATCCATCTGAAAATCAAAAACAAAGGATATTGAAGTTTAGAGACACTGATATTATTGTTACTCTAAGTGAAAGAAAAAGCGAGTGTTTTTTTGTGGTGGTTGAATCTCTTCAGCGTTCAAACTGGAAGGGTCTAGAGAAGCATCATGCCTCATGTTCCAGAAAATTAAAGCATCTCTCTTCTTTGGTAGAACATAGAGTCCTTCTTTCCCACATTTCGATAGCTCGTTCCACCATTGGACTGCACTAATGTTTCCTTTCGCAGCAGGGAACACTGTCTCGCCACCGTCATCAACATCCGAGCTAAAGTATTTGTCCAAGAGAAGATTTAAGAAAAAAAGCATAAAGAAATTTGTCAGAGTAAAAAAAGTTTTATGTTTTGGTTACTTACAGGTACATAAATACAGTAGCTATACGTTGGCCACCGTTCTTGGTGTTGAACTCATCTAAGAAATAATCATAGTGAGGCTCATACTTCTGCCCAACTTGGTAGTGAAGAACTTGAAACTTTACGACTTTGAAACTCTCTCTGTTCTGTTCTGGTGATAACAGCTGAGCATGACTTTCAATAAATAGAAATCTGGTTAAGGAATTTGATCGAACACCAAGCGTGCGTCTTTAGTATACCCAAAGGCTCCATATAAACTTACGAGATTTGTTGCACGAGAGATGTCAGACACGAGTCCATTCCTAGTTAAGATCGTGTGAGCTTTCCGCAGTGAATCGATGCTCTTGCACTTGCTTAAGAGGCAGAGGCTCGGGATCAATGCGGCGTAATGCAGAGAGGTCATGGACTTATCATGGACGCGTCTCTGTTAAAACGTCGTAGCGGTACGAGAAGTCGATTGAGTTTGAGCTGGTCGGCGAGCACGGCGAGATTCGCGAGTCCTCCCGAGTAAACGAGTAAATGGAGGAAGAGGAGGCATCATCGACGGCGCCGGAGGAAGTTGAGAAGCGGAGGGATGGATGATTTAGAAGAAACTTAGGTTTTAGGTTAGGGTTACTTTAGTCATTTACCCATTCATAAATATGGTATTTATGAAAATGTCCATTGACAAGTGGTAAAATTAAATAGTGGTACTAAAGAAAGTGTAAAAATAAAATTTCCCCCTAAAAGAATGCATTATTGATAAGTGCTAACATATTTTACCAGCTACAAACTAATATCATGTAAAACCAATTATTTTTAATGAAAACTGATGACGAAATTTAAACAATCTATATACAATGTTCATAAAATCTTACTGACTTTTATACAATGTATATATAATCTTATTAGAATTGGAAAATAGCATATATTTATATCGAACCAAATTCAGATAAAACAAGTAATTAAATATAAATTTAAAACACTTAAGTAAACAAAAAATCATAAATTTAAAAATATATTAGAAGTTTAATCCATTACTTAAAATAGAATAGAATATTATATGTTTTTTTACCAGGTTAACCAAATATCAGGTCACACTTGATTACGATTTTTCGAAGTTTGCATGCTTTAAATTAACGAGTTTTCATTAAATCCAAACCAGCTTATGTTCAAGTCATTGTGCTTAAAGGTTCGACCATGGGTCCGAACTTGATATAAAAATATTATTATCATCTAATTTAGAATAATTTAGTTTAAAATAATAGACTCGCTGAGTCAGATCACACCCTATAATACTTAAAAAAATAATCAAACAATTAAAAATATAATTAAATTAAATAACTAAATAAAAATAATTTTATTTTTTGATATAAGACGATTTTTTAACAAAATAATATACAACAAAATTAATATATTAATTCATATCAAATATTTTTATCAACCAAAAACTCGCGTTTTTAAGAACAGATCAAAATCTAGTATTTTTTTAAAACTAGGTTTTTTTTTGTCTTTGGAGAGAATTCTAGTAGCATTAAGTGCGTTTTTTTGGAGGTAACAAGATAATCGGATAAAAGTGTAGTAAAAAATGAAAAAAAAAGATTATTATTGTAGTAAAATACAAGATATTTTTATTGGTCATCTATTTTCCTTTTTCAAAACTTAAAATAGTAAAATACAATATATTTGCTCCAAAAATGTTTTTGTATTATATATTTGGGTAATATTGTAGTAAGTAGTAACAGAAAATACTAGGGCATATGACTGTCGTTCTTTTTTTTGGAAAAATTGTTTTTATAGGCCAAAATAATGATAACAATGTCCTATTAGGTTAATCTCATATACATTATGTCTTATTATTTTTATTTATTTTTTTGAAAATGCCAATACTACCCTTAATTTCAATTAAAAACCATTAATTTTAACTAAAATAATCAAAAAAATATTAAAAATCCAAAATTATTTTATATTTTTTAAAAATATAAAAAATCCCAAAAACGATTTTAAAAAAAAATTAAAAAATTGATTTATAAATCAGGATTTTCTATTTTTAAAAATAAAAATCGATTTTGTATTTAAAAAATAGAAAATCTTAATTTATAAAATCAATTTTTAAATAAAAAAATAAAAAATCGTTTTCTGGGATTTAAGAAAAATAAAAATAGTGATTTATAAAATCAATTTAAAAAACCATTTGCTTTTTAAAAAAAATATTAAAAATCCCAAAAAACGTTTTTGTTTTTGTTTTTAATTTAAAATTGGTTTTCTAAAATCATGATTTTCTATTTAAAAAACGATTTTTTATTTATTTTTAAACTGTTTTCTATTTTTTCAAAAAAATCAATTTAATTAATAAATATAAAGAAACTAAATATTTCCAAATATTATCTTTCCATATTTTTGGGATTATCTTTATCCATAGAATATGTATTATACTATACGTAGAATACAATAAACAAGTTTGAAATCGATTTCTACTAGTTTTAGACTTATAACAATGTGTAGATTCTGATTTCTCCAGATTTTAGATTTATATTAATGTGTAGATTACGGTTTCTACAGATTTTAGAGCTATTGGTTAAACGCGGAATGTGTTTTCCAAATATTTTTAGATTACTATTATTTACGTAGAAAATGTATTCTAAACATAGTAGATTCAATTAAAAAAATGGATTATGTTTTCTACTATGTAGAATGTCAATTCTACTTTTTTAGAACAAAATATGAAATTATGATTTAAACATTTTTAAAAATGAAGAAATATATCAATAAATTGATATAGATATTTCATTAGTATTTACTATTTTTGAATTTTTTTTGTTTGTAAAACTATTTATTTGATTTACTTTAAAAAATACTAAAAGGTATTAGAGAAAAAAATGGTACAGAAAAAATTAAACTAACAAGACATAGTTGTTATTTTTTTGGTATAAAAAAACAATTTTCTCTTTTTTTTTTCTTTTTTTGAAGAAGGTCGTTCTTCTCCTCTAGCGAATCTCCATGACCCCGAATGATTCTCTTTCTTTATTTCTTCAATTATCCCTTCTAATATGTCGATTCCAAATATATTTCCATTTGATTTTACAGTAAATATAGTAAAATAAATAGTATTAGTTACGAAAGAATTGCGGAAATATGGAAACGGTAGATCCTACGTTGGCATGATATAAAGCTCAGACCAGACGTCGAACCGGATATACTTGTGGATCACAGTTCAACCAAGCTAACTGAGCCTTTTTTCAAAAAAAAAACAAGCCTTACTGGTTAAACCAAGTTTTTATTTTCGTAATTAATATTTTTGAATGAATATACAATTAATTCAACTCAAAATATTTTTTTATACTGATAAATATAACTTTGTGTGACTGCTATTTGAAAACATTATCGAAAATACTAAAAAAAACTTACGGCTAAGCAAACCAATTATTATTCCCTATTTGTAGGTAATAGACCTCATTGTATCAAGGAAAGAGTATCAATCATAACTCATATGATTCACTCAATCACTATAATCACTCCATCATATATTCTTCTTAATGATTATATGATCTTCGTATTTATTGTTTGATTCATATAGTTCTGCTATATAAAGCTATGTAACTCTCTTCATATCAATAACACAATTCATACATTTCTCATAAGTTATTATGGTATCAGAGCAGGTTATTTTTGTGAGTTTTGATCCACTGATCAAACTCAAGATAAACATGTTTCCGTAGCTTTTATTTAGAATTTCACGTTTTTGGTTTTCTTTCTTTTATTTCAAGTTTTTTTTTAATCTTTTGATTCTCATTTGTTATTTTTCTTTTTATCAAGCCAAAGTGCTTCTTATAGTGATTTATAAAGCCAACGTTCCAGTTCTTCTGCATCTCTAGTCAAGATGTGCACACATCTACTTTTTTCCGCAACTCCAGAGTTGATATGTGGTCAAGTCATTTATGACTCCATCAAGCTATATTCTTCCACACGACTAGTATAGTCGTCCGTGTCTAAATCAATCCAAGCTACAAGTCCGTTTCACCGTATGGTTCAAGCGAAAAGCTTCTTCTTATCTCCTATCTTATTTTCTTAAAGATGTCAATCTCAAGCCGCTGCTTCCGCTATCTTGGCTTCATCACCCCCCTTGAGCTTGAAGGGGCGTATCAAGGAAAGAGTATCAATCATAACTCATATGATTCACTCAATCACTATAATCACTCCATCATATATTCTTCTTAATGATTATATGATCTTCGTATTTATTGTTTGATTCATATAGTTCTGCTATATAAAGCTATGTAACTCTCTTCATATCAATAACACAATTCATACATTTCTCATAAGTTATTACATTGTCTTTGAACAAAAAAAAAATACCTCATTGTCCGAATCAAAGAGATTTAGATTTGTTTGTCTATTTACTGATTAAGGCTAGAAGAAGGAACATGAAGTTCATCATGTATTTTCCCGAACCAAACAGGCTACGGATTTGGGCAAGGTTTCAAGCAACAAATATGCTACCAATATGAACGTTCTATACCATGAGCACTACAGACATATTGTCGGTGAAAAGTATTCAAGTTCTTCGTATTGGGTCAACCCACACGATCCAAACCTGATCCGAATAACACACTTATGAACCGACATTCGATCATGGGAGATGTATAATCGTGACATAAGACCTTTTCCTCTTGAGGGGATCTAATTTTTCTTACTCTTGCTCCTATTATTTATTTAAGTCTTAGCCATTTCTAAAAAATCTATTTACTTCCAAAACTCTAACCTGTTTTCAACTATTTTTTAGTCATTTCTCACTTAAAATTTTACATTTTCCTTGTTTTCACTTTAAAAATTACCTTACAAAGTTGTTCCTTCGTACCGTGGAGCCTTGTACTAGTTATCCTTGTGTTTTATGATTTATGTTATCCGATAACGTTTTATGGTTGTATTATTTTGATCTTTATTTATGGTTGTATGATTTATGTTATCCGATAACTTTTTATGGTTGTATTATTTTGATCTTTATTGATTTGAATACTAGAGTGGCATCAAAAACATTATTCCATCGTATTTCCGAGCTTCGGCGTATCTATCCATTTTATGTTGGAGACTTGCTTCCAAAATAGAAAGAACGTATTCATCTATACCTTATTGTAAACTATTTTTCATTTCCAAAAATTTAGCCATAAATTGCCATTTTATTTGAAATCTAGTAATAGCAACTGCTTAAAAATTGCCACTCAACTAAGTATATGTATTATCTTGTTGTTTATCAAGTCAGTTCAGATAAGTATTGTCTTTGTGCAAGGTCAAATTATGATCTCTGGCATGAGCCAAAAACATAGTTGGTATTCCTCTCGTTTATTGGACTTTATAGGGAAAAAGTGAATATTGACTATAATACTCTGGAAACTCATAATTATATAGTAAAACGGGTTCAATCTAGATAAGCTTTTAAATAATAAAGAAACGATTTGATATCTTTTAGTTTTTGTTTTATAGGTCAGCGCGATTATAATGATTAACAGTTTGATTTTTGGATCTTATCTTGTATTATTTTAAGTGACTGATCGATAAAGCATCCTTGTTTCACAGCAGAGAAACATGCCAACTTGTACGATATATATATTGGTCAACCAATTTGCAAGTCTATATAAGTCCATTACTCATTTATTGATTTTCTTGTTGATTCTTTATATTTTTTTTTTTTGAAACTCAAAATTCTTTATATTCTAATTTAAAAATGATTCGTTTATATATTACTTAAAACAAACAAATTTAGGATGAATAATTTGAATATCACAAAATGAAGTTATTGAAGAGTAACATAAAACGTATTATAAGAAAACAAGCAATTAACGAAAAAAATATGAACTAAACACTACACTGCCATACTGATGTAGCGGAAGCTTCTAGGAATAGAACTAGATCCGTTTATTCTAAAAATACACGAATCTAGGGGTTTGTGAATACTCTCTCGATAGATCTCATGGTTCTTTTCTCTCTCAACAAAAGGACTTTCGCCCCGGATAGGATAGATGCTAATACTCACCATGACATCCAGAATCGTTCTTCGATTGAGAAACCAAAGAGACGCGGCTCTGATACCAACTGATGTAGCGGAAGCTTCTAGGGATAGAACTAGATCCTTGGTTGATGGTAGTCGGTACAATCCAAATAATTTATGCAGCTTCATCATCTCATTATGAGAAGGGGTCATTCGAGCGTATCTTTTAATAATATGGATGTGATCTGTCATTACGTGCGACTATCTCCACTATAGAAAAAAATATACGACGTGGTGGAAAAATTTGGATACGTATATTTCCAGACAAGCCAGTTACAGTTAATTCAATAATAAATGGGAGTAAGCACTCGATTTCATTGGTCCTACATTCATGCGTGAGGGTACTCCTAATGGGTTGAAGACCATATCCACGGGTCTCCCGTCTTGCAAATAAGGCATATCCTGTCTAGGAGCTGGGAGTTCTCCTTCTAGGTTTCGGAATAGAAGGAAGGAGGCTCCCAGGAGCTTAGATAGTTCATTGATTTACGCTTAGATTAGATAGTCTGAGTCTATTTCTGTATTCTTTCTAGATTCAAAGCAAAGTCCCTCGGACTCGGAAAGTTATAACGAAAATGGCTAACCTAATAGCGGATTCCGCAGCTGCCACCGTTCGTATCTATAAGCAGGGGGCGTGGCCAAGAAGCCTACACTCCAGCGGACTGCCCCGTTCTTCACACAGTGAATAAGGGCTTAGGATGGTCTTGGGGTCAGATGAGCTTTTGGGGAGCTACAGTAATTACTTGGGCCGGTTGTGGGCGAGGAGGGATTCGAACCCCCGACACCGTGGTTCGTAGCCACGTGCTCTAATCTTCTGAGCTACAAGCCCCACCCCGTCTCCACTGGATCTGTTCCCAGGAGTACCCTACAAAAAAGGAACCTAATGAATCTTGGGGGTATTTCTGCCCTTCAACGATAGATACTATAGATATAGATAGATATAGATGATGGATCGGAAGTCTGATAAGGCTTTCAGAGATAGGGGTCGGAGAGATGGCCGAGTGGTTGAAGGCGTAACATTGGAACTGTCTTTTTGTCCTGGTTGATCTCTCTCTGCTGTAATAAAAATTTGAAAACTTGGATTAGAAATAAATATAAGAGTGCATACCTATATTTTTATTATTAAAATAATAAAAATATATTATTTTAATAATAAAAATATGAAGAGCTAGCCCGGTGACGAGGAGTCTTAATCCCAGTCTAATCGAATAAAGGCGCTAGCCAGTGTATTATAAGATAAGGGAAGATGAAGAGAATGAAGCGGGGCTAGTTCCTATTTAGAAGGTTGCAATTTTTTAACCGCTGCGTTTCTTCGAAGTTGTAGGGAGGGAGTTCTCCCGCGTGAGCGAAGTTGGAGAACGAGTTCCCGGCTCCTGTTGCTCTGTTGCTTGTCCTGTCGTCTTGACTTCCTTCTCTGACCCGTTGTGGGTGCCCGGTCTCCCCGTTTATTCCAAGAATACACGAATCTAGGAGTTTGTGAATACTCTTCACAGTGCTTAATTAAAAGCTCTTAGGGTTTGTGAATACTCTTCACAGTGGTTTATCAAAACCTCTTCTGGAAATTCCTTTTATTAAATCATCATAAACTGAATACAACCATAGAGTTTAAAAGACTATATATAAGAAAGCCATAAAACCCTAAAATATTAAGATAATTATCAAAACCCTAATTAAATATATATAATAATATATTTGGAAATATTCCAAATATTTATCTGCATCATTTGACCAACTGATGTAGCGGAAGCTTCTAGGGATAGAACTAGATCCGTTTATTCCAAGAATACACGAATCTAGGGTTTGTGAATACTCTTCACAGTGCTTAATTAAAAGCTCTTAGGGTTTGTGAATACTCTTCACAGTGGTTTATAAAAACCTCTTTATGGTTTGAGAATACTCAAAACTGATGTAGCGAAAGCTTCTAGGGATAGAATTAGATCCGTTTATTCCAAGAATACACGAATCTAGGGTTTGTGAATACTTTTCACAGTGCTTAATTAAAAGCTCTTAGGATTTGTGAATACTCTTCACAGTGGTTTATAAAAACCTCTTTAGGATTTGAGAATACTCTTCTCAGTGGTTTATCAAAACCTCTTATAGAAAACTCTTTTTATTAAATCCTCATCATAAACTGAATACAACCATAGAGTTTAAAAAACTATATATAAGAAAGCCATAAAACCCTAAAATATTAAGATAATTATCAAAACCCTTAACTAAATATATAATAATATATTTGGAAATATTCCAAATATTTATCTGCATCACATACCTTATCAACACTACAAAATACAACTCTATTTACAATATACCGTTTTACAAATGCTGCAATTTGTAAGCACTGCACCCAATCTTCATTTCCTTTTAAAAATCATTGTCAACTGGTAAATGACTAAAATATAACTTTTGCAATTGTGTAGATGGGTTAACTTTTTTGGCGTCTGCGTATGATACATCCTTCAATAATGATTAGATGCAAAAAAGCCTTCTATTATAAATACTAGTGATTTTCCGGCGCTACGCGCCGGGTTCATATGTTATACTTTTACATAAATTTATAAATTATTATATGGTTTTAACAAATAAAATATGTTAAATATGAAAATAAAAATATATTAAAAATGATATTTTATGATTTTTTTTATAGTGGTTAGTAACCGTAGTGCATTATTTTGTTTGAAGTTGTTTAGTTTAAAATGTAATAGTATAAGTGGTTGTTACTAATCGATTTAATAAAAATAGAATAAAAAGCCGATAGTCATAACAAAATTAATTTAGTTGGAATTTAAACACAAAACAAAGTTGATGTTTTATATAGAGCACATATTTATATTATTAATTATCAAATAACTATATATGAACTATAAAACTTTTACTATTATATTTAGTTCAAATAATAGAAAAATGGAACACGTTTCAAATTTTATAAAAATAAGGGTAATGTGTCAGTTTTTGTTAAAATAATTGGTGAGTATCTAATATATATTTTTAAAATTACCATGTTGACTTTTAAAGTATAGAGTTTCGAGTTGTTTGTGTTATTTTAGTTTCAAGGTCTCTCAAAAAGATGTATCTTAAAATAAGAAACATAAAATTATTTTCTATATTAATTTTGTTATAGTGGAAGATTTTGTGTGTTCATAACGAAATTCTTGTTTGTCCATCCTTATTTAGAAATATCAACGAATCTTAATATGAATCTAAATATGTTTTTTATCTAAAAACTATAAATGGTTCCTTAACTTCTCTATTTAATGGACAGCTTCTATTTTAACCGGAATGGAACAATTTCACCAAATATTCCTAGTAAAAAGTCAATTTGTTAATTAGTAAATGAGATGTTAGCATCTATAACGATCATGAGAAAGACAATTTCTAACTATCTGTGACATTCAGCCTTCCTGACTTGTTGCATTTAGTAATGGTTTTGACAATAAATAGTTAGTGTGGTGCAAATGATTAATGGTGAGGGTGGTGTGTGGTTTATCTCAGATTGGAAGTAATGATTCTATTTTTAGTTAAATTTTAATAGTATATTAATCATATTCACGGTTTTTAAAATGTATACGGATAGCATGTATCAGAGAAGTTATTGGTTTCCTTGCACAGTGTAACATGGGAAGATACCATAGAGTTTATGTGTCAATACCAATAGACTAAATGTTAGTTTTTTGGACTTGAATCGCCATCAATTACTAAACATTATTAGAGTGGGATGAGTGGAATTTCTAGACTGATTATATGACGGTTACGTCGATTGCGTTAAAGAAGGAGAATCGTAGAAGCTCCATTCTCCATCGTCAACATCAAATATAAAAAAACTCTATAAACCAGTATCTTGAAACCCGACCCGGACACTGAACCGGATGATTTACCGGATCTCTAGATCATTGGGTTAACCGTGGGTGAACCGCGGTTTAGTAAATAAATTAGTTTTGTTATATAATAATATATTAGCTATGAAAATAAATATATAAAAACTAAAGTTGATATTTTAAATGTTTTCAAACATAAAGTAATTGTTTGGATATGTATCTATTTTATGTTTAAATTTTTTTGAAAATACTTAACTTTCGTTTCCATTTTTGTATTTTAAAGTATTTAAAAAAATATGTAACATAAGAGTTATGAAATCTAAAAAAAATCAAGACATAAATTTCATAATAAATTAAACTTCCAATCCAAAATTAAAACATCATTGTAATAAATTGTCAATAACAAAAATAAACCAATACCTAATCACAATTAACACCAAAACACATTAAATAAAGTTGAAAAAAAATTAATTATTAAAAAGAGAATGCCACATGGCATTTTTCCCCCAAGGAGAAAAAAAACTCAACTTTATTATATAAGATAACTTTACTGTTTTAAGTGGGTATTATTTTGGAAGCGTGTAAATGATTTTTATAAACATAAGTACATATATTTAGTGAAAGTCTCAGCTTATATTTTTATCATCTTGTACAACATTAAAAGTATTTAAAGAAAAAAACTATATTTAATCTCACATCAGAGATTGAAAGGAATAGTAATAAAATAACATCAGATAATTTTTTGATCAAATATAACATCAGATATTAAGAGTAACTAATATCCATTAACCAAAAGCATCCAGTAGAACAGTGTTTGACTACAACGCATACAAAATGTTTTTTTTTTTTTGACTAAAATGCATACAAAATGTTTAAATGCAAAATAGTGTTTTAATGCAACTCTAAAATGAAACAATTATAGTTATATGAAATATCACAATTCACGTGTTCGTCAGAAGATAAACAACAGTAACAAAGTTTTCAAATATGAAAAATATATACCTTGTCTTGTTCTTAATTTTTGCTTGTTCATGTTAATCAGCAAAACGAAAACTTAGTAAAGAGCTGATTTGAATTAGTTCTGGATTTTTGTTCTAGTTTTGTTTCACAAATGAAAAGGTACAACAGGTTTTTTGTGTGTTCCAAAATGTAGTTTGTATGGAACCACATTTTCATGACGCTTAAAGAATAACACAGACCTGGGCATTCGGTGGCCCGTTCGGTATCGATTCAGGTGATTCGGATTTTCGGATTTTCGGGATTATGCTTAGAAGTACCATTCGGTATTTACTAATTATCGAATACGATTCGGTTCGGTTCTTTCCGGGTTCGGTTCAGATCGAATGTAATCAATGTTTAAAATCGTTCAAAAATATATTTTTTAAACCTCAAAAAGTGACAAATTTTTTGTTTCAAAATATATAAATTGCTTACAAATCTAGTTAAATATTAGTTAAACTAACTAAATTAGCTAAAAATAATTCAAAATAACAAATAAAACAAACTACAAAAATATTTTGAATAGTCAAAAATATCTAAATCACCTTAAAATATATCAAAACATTAACATATTTAGCTAATTTCGGATATTTTCGGATCCTAATTCTGATTTCGGTTCGGGTTATATTTTAAAAAAACATTGATTTTTGATTATATAAATATTTTTTTATGTTTATATTATAGATATTTTGTTGCATAAAATAATTTATTAGATGTCTATTTTTATAACCAAGAAATATTAACATAAAATTTTATAATATCTAGTAAAATAATATTAATATACTTTTTATAATAATATTTTATTAAAAACAAAAATATTTAATTGTTACCATTTTATAAATAAAAAAGTTCAACTCGATTTTGGAATAACGAATTGGTTTATTTCATATTTGGAATAATAATGTTTATTACTCCATTTTAAAATGGGTGTTACAGTAGGATTGAAGATGATTCTACTGTAAAATAGAGTTTAGAATAAGTTTTGGAGTGGAATTGATGATTCTCTCAAACATTATACGTAATATGATATATCATTTTTATTTTATGCATTATTTTATGTGGACGTTTAGCCGAATTAGTATTCAATAAGTCAAAGTATTGTTATTATATATATAATATTAATTTTATTGTTTATATTATATTTTATGTGTATATAACACTATCGTTACCAGATTAATTGTTTACAAAATCATTTCAAATTTATAAATTTATCAAATTTATATATTTAAACATATTTCAGTTTTTATAATTTTAAAACTATTTATATATGTTAAAATATACTTTAAACATTCAAATTATATTTTAAATATAATTATGTTCGTTTTCTTAAATTTATGTGTATATTGATTTTATATTTTTATTTTTTATGAAAAATATATATCCGGTCTTATTTATGAGTCTGCTTAAGCAGAAGAAATCCATCTCCCACATATATCTAGCGTATTTTACGTATATCTAGCGTATTTTAGTGCGCGTACAGTATGATATATTCATCGAGATCAAGATTTTAAGAGCACCATTATCAATAAACTTTCACCATTATTATCTCACGAATTTGAACACAAAATAAAGTAAATAAGTATCTCAAATGTTTAGATATCCCGTCAAAAATATCTCAAATGAAATATTCTAAAATACTTTTGACGGAGTATCTAAACATTTGAGATATTCATTAATTTTGTTTTGTTTGGGAACCGTCAGAGCACTGTGTTTTTGATTCACATACAAATGTGCTTTTTGATTCACATACAAATGTGCTTTTCAGTCTTTAGGATCATAAGATTTTTGAGATTTGGTTGCTTTCTGAAGCATCTTCGAATGATCAAATGGATTTTTCTGAAGACATAAAGTTTGTTAAAGGTTAAGATCTCTTTATCATACACACTTGTGAAGAACACCGAACATGCAACCATTAAACAAAGAAAACTTCAAAACCCATAAAAGGAGAGATTCGTTAATCTCTATTTGCACAGCTAAAACTCAACACACAACCAAAAAACATCCTAAGACCAGCAAAAAAGACCATTTCATTTCACTCGCTGCACACGAGTCCAAGCTCAATCTTACACGTATCCTCATCATCATCGCACGTGCCAGACTTCTCCAACTTACGTTTCTTAATCGGCACCACCACGTGACTCCCACGTGCACCAGACGGCTCCAACCCCAAAGTCAGCTCAAGCCCGATCCAACTCGGTTCCTCCGTCGTCGTCTCCTCCGAAGAAACCATGCTCCCTTCATCCTTCACCACCGCAGACTCATGACTCAGTGACGACTCGTGACTAACCGACGATCTCATCACGTTTCTCCCTTCTTTGCATGCACCACCACGGCTCGACCTACACCGGCTCTTCCCGACGTTCTCGTCTCTCGATACGTGTCTTATGTCAAAGAGCTTGTTGTTGTTGAAAGGAGGAGCTTGACCAGTAACCGCCGCGTCGCATGCGATTGGAGTGACCGGAGAACCTCTCATCACGGCCTCCACGGCTGCTTGACAAAGATGCCAGTTTCCGGACCATAATAAGCCGACGGATCCGTAAATCGGATTCACAATCCTCCCGCATGCTTCGTACAACAACGATCTAAATATCGCTGCGATAAAAGAAACAAAAATGATCACTTATTAGCACATGCAAGTGAAAAAACAAACAAAAACATAGCTTCAGATTCCTTTTTTCTTTCACGCAAATAGTTTGAATTTTTTTTTATTTTAATATACATTATAACCTCTTTAAATTAATAATCTATAAATTAACATCTCTATAAATTAATATAATTTCATAGTTCCAACTTGAGTTTTTGGTTCAATTAGTATCTCGATAAATTAATAATCTTTATAAATTAATAAAAAATTATAATTTTGGTGTAGTCCCAACACTATTAATTTATAGAGGTTTCACTATACATAACTATTTGTGTTTCAAAAAAAATATACATAAATATAAACTAAAATTACTCATTTTTTCAGATTAATTGTCGTTGTAGTTTTATCTCTTTACTGGGAATCCAAGTATTGTAAATAGTCTCTCCCACCGTGAGTTGAATCCGGATGGCGGAAGTTACAGCCGTAACCCCTTTACCACTAGGCCAACTCAACATTGTATTAGACCAAAAAATTAATTGTCTTTGTAGAGAAAAAATTTCGTTTCAAAATAAGTGTCATTTTCGAATTTTAATGTAAAATTTATTAATAAGATTCTTCTGTCTATTTTTTATTGATTAAAATATTGTTAGGTGTATAGATAATTATGTTTTTATCTTAGAAATATATAAATTTACATGTTTTATTAACATGTGTGCATAGGTGTATAGATAATTGTGTTTTTATCTTAGAAATATATAAATTTACATGTTTTATTAACATGTATGCATAAGACTAGAACGACAATTAAAATGAAACGAAGAGAGTATTTTTTAAATATAAAAATTCATAATAAATGATCTATATCTCTCTGAAAATTTCAGGATCGGCCATGTTTATTAGATACATGATAGAGAGACCACTGACTAGAATAGAGATCTTTCAAATGATTCATTTACGGATGCATGCAGAAAAGATAACAAACCCACTAGTGTTTCAAAAGCATGAAATGATCTATTATCAGGTGCTTGATAGAGTAAAACAGAGTCAAATTGACTCACCAGGACGGAGGTGGTCGGGACCGGTGCTGAGGAGGTTCATTAAGCCGGCACGGCCGTGGAACTTTGCGAGGAAGACGGTGGCGTTGGCTTGAGATTCGGCGGATTTGATCCATTGGAGACACGGTCTTATGCTACAGTTTTCACTGCAGCCTTTTCGAAGAACTCGACATCCGTTACAGCTCATACGCATTTTCTTAAAGGAAGATGGGGAGGAGAGAATTTTTTTTGTTTTGGGGGTGAGACGAAAGTACAGTACGGTCCTGATCTTCGACGAAAGGAAAGGTATTAATAGAGAAATGAAGCAGCTAGGTTTGGTCGGAGAGATCATTAAACAAAGGACGGACATTATTTATTGTTGTAATTTTTTTTCAATTTTTGACGTGTAGTGTAGGTGAATTCCGAAAGCGACAAAAAATATACTTCATATAAATTCTGTAATTGGCTTTGATATAATATAATATTAGTTAGGTTAATGACAATTTGTTAATTAAAAACATAGCAGTAATATTATTTAGGTCAATGCCAATTTGTTAACTAAAAACATAGCAGTAGAAATTGGATATAAATTTGTAATGGTACATATCGTATTGACTATGTATATATGATTTTGATTGATATAATTAGGCCTGGATTCGCGGATTAATCCGTCCCCGACCCGCTCCGCGACCCGCGGATCGAATGATTATTTTGGATTCAAAAATCCGATCCGCATAACCCGCGGATTTAATTATATATTAATTATTTTTGAAAAATAATATTAAAATAATTAAAATTTATATATTTTATATATTTTTTACGAAAAATAATTATTTTAATTATATATTAATTATTTTTTTAAAATAATATTAAAATAATACATTTATAATTAAAATTAATTTTTTTTAAAAACATTTTTTTTTAAATATGCGGGTTGGCGGGTACCCGCGACTCATATTCGGCTAACCCGCACCCGCCCCGCTTAAAATAATATTAACCCGCATCCGCACCCGCAATTCAAAAATTTCAAATTGCTTGATCCGCACCCGCTGGAATAACCCCCTTTCGAAATCTCAAAAGGTTTCCATCGAATTGCTTGATCTGCACCCGCTGGGATAACCCCCTTTCGAAAACGGGACAGAACTCGCGGGCTTTGATCAAAATTCCTAGCCCTAGATATAATTAATAACAATCAACACGATATAGATTTTGAAAAAAAAAACAGGTTGTAGACTGAAGAATCGTAAGATAATTGAACTGAAATCACATAGAAGCTAGAATACTTATACAACACAAATCAAAGTTCGTTAAAATTGTATATCAACACTAAAAAAACTATGTTTAAATCATAGAGAAGTCGTTCGAAGCAACTTTCTTCAGTATTTTGTTAACATGAAGATAATCAAAAATGTCATTTTCTAAATTTTCATCGTTTTTATTGCTACTATAGAATGCATATATCCTTCTTTTTTTTTAAATATCCTTGTCGCCGACTCTCATGCTCTGAGCGTGATTTTGCATCGGCTAAAAGCCAGTAAAAACGTTTTTAAAATTTTCTTACATTTGACCGCAGTTTCATGATCGGTCGTATTAAATAATGGAACTACCAAAATAATTGGAGAAGGTGAATTTCAAAAGAAGATTACTACAACGAGACAAGAAGAGGGTAAAAATGGAAACACAAGAGGAGAAGTTCGAGCTTCAAAGCCGCATGCAAGCGAAAAAGTGCGGTCACGTGGCGGAGGCATTGTGGTAACAGAGTATGGTCGTATTGCCGCGTTCCCTGAGCGAGATACATTATGTAGCTCCATCTTCATTTCTGATAGTTAACATGAATACCCAAATTACTTTAATTTATTTGAATGGAATCATTTTTGATACGTTCATTTGTACCCTTAACTAATAATGTCACCCTTAACTAATAATGTTAACGTATGTTCATTAGATTGGTAATTTTATCTATTCTATTAAAATACCAACGTGATCTATTGATATATATTTGAACCAACTATTTTAATACAATTATCAAAAAAATTTACTAATCATTGAAGAAAACTATTATACAAATATAACTAAAATATATAAATATAAAAAATAAATTCCTAAAAAATGTTTCAAAAATATATCCACTCTTTAAAGGTGGATCAGAATCTAGTTTACATTAAAACAACCGGCATTGATTGGCAATATCTTACCTAACCTCTAGTTACTTTAAAATATTTTTAAATTACAACTAGATCACTGTCGCGCGGATTCTATTTTGAACTGATTAGACAAATTTTATAATTTTATTTGTATAATATTTATTTTATATGTTTTAATTAACATTATTTTTTGTATAATTCATTTTGCTAATAATTTGGTTCATATTATAATCAATTTAAAGCTTGGGAATATATTTTAACCAAATTTAATTTATGAAATCAAAATGTTTTAATATTTTTATTTTAGTGTATTTGAATACTTATATATATATATAATTATATTATTTTGTATTTATTAAATATGAAAATTTATAAGATATTTTATTTTTTTATTTCAAATCTTTTAGTTATGAATTTTCATAAAATATCTGTAATTTATTTTATTAATTATAGAACATTTGATAAAAATTAATTATAAAATATATTTGATATAACTTATTGAATTTTATTTATATTAAATATTTAATTGAATATCAAAGTTTATATAAATTTAATTGTAATGTAATTTTATATATGAAAATATAAACAAAATAATCCATTAATCTAATTGATTTGATATTGACTGAAATTATTTTGTAGTATTAATCCTACTAGAATAAGTTATGATTATTTTAATTTTTTCAGAAATTATTTGAATTTTTAGTCAATTATTTGGTTTATCAAATAATTTGAATAAAAGAAATTTGATTTTAAAGTTATTAAAATGAGATCTATTGTTCTATATTTTTTTATACATGATTAATTATTGTGTTGTATGGAAACATCCATAATTACTTAATAATATAGGAGTGTATTTAGTTTAAAATCTTACAAAAAAATTTGAGTCCAAAGGAATGTTTCTGTTTTAGCGAGTGAGATTACTTAATATTATTTATTTCATTCTTTATTTTTTATAGCTTTATTAATCAAAATATTTTATATTTGAACAAAAAGGATATTTTAAAAAGTAATATTGCAATCTGGCTACAATAATATGCAATATATGTTACAAAAAAAGTCTAAAGACATCTTTTCAACATTGCTATATATTTTCTTTTGAATATTAACATATTTGAGTTACAGAGAAAAAGATTAACATATATATTAAACGGAGATTAACGTATATTTTGGTAAATTTTTTTTGTTTTTGCTAAAATTCTTTTAGAAAAAGATGCAACACGAGGACTTTCTGGAAGTTCACCAATCCTAGTACTATTCTCGCATAAGCATGTTTAACTACGGAGTTCTAATAGGATCCGGTGTATTAGTGCTGGTATGATCGTACCCCTATATTTTGGAGATCAATATTTTGGTATATTGATCTATGTATTTGTTGCTTCTCATTTGCTATACGTACGTAGAATCATAGTTTTTACCTTTTTATCATTGTTAGAACGTATATTCATATTTTTTTGGTAAATAGGTAAAAAAATTGTCCCTTTGAGAACATCTGATAAAATTGGCATATGATATATAATATCGTCTCTGCGAAAGAATGATACTCACAAGTCAAGTAATAGTCGAAATTTTTATCTAACGAAACATACTGTTTAAGAGTGTTATGCCTGCAATGTTGCAGCCAACGACAGTCTATAATTATAATGCATAATAAATACTCATAATTTTCTATCAATTTACATAAGAAACTCTCCCATAGTCATATTGTTTTATTAGTTGCATTGCATCATTGACTCATTGTATGTTTAGATAAAGTTTTTTTTTCTAAGTCAAAAAGAGTTTTGAACTATGACAAGTATATAAATTGTGAAAAACGGACATATATAACGACTATAACAAATTTTCGACAGGCTAATTAAACATAAGGTCTCTTCAATAATGCCTTTAAACCACACGTCTGTGGTCGGGTGGTCAAGACGTTCCGTGGGTCTCCAAAAAATCCGAATTCAAATCCGCACACACTAGATTTCTACAACGCGTGGCGGTCGAGGCTTTTACATTCTCTCTCCGGAGAATGGTTTACCATTTTTTTTCTTTCAATAATGCCTTTAGTTATCCATACGGGATGGCCGAGTGGTATAGTAAGCTCAAAAATGTGCTAAACACCCTAGATTTTAAAATTACCTTTTTAATTTATCCGTACGCGTAGTCATACAATATAAATATTTAACTCACATGTAGAACAATTGGACTTATCTGTCGCCGATTAAAATTTTGAAATTCATTGTTATTGATTCACTAATATTAACAATCTTAATAATATTCTTTGTTATTGGTTTAAAAATTTTAATTATTGATTTTGTGTAGAGTTTATGAATTTTAACACTCTTAAAGGAAATAAATTAATTTTTTTTTCTTATTTTCTTACTTTTTATAATCAACTATTTTCATAATTTTAACCAATATCATTTTAGTAAACATAATTATCATTTTTGAAATTTACAATTTACTTGTAAATAATTTATTAAAAATGTAAAAGAGATATCTTTTAGAAATAATTTTTGTTTCTATATTGTGGATCTTTTGGAAACAAAGAGAGCACTTGTTTACGTTTTAGGCATCTCCAAAAAGATTATGTTTTGAAGTTTGCAAAACTCATATTTAAAATTTAAAAGTGTTGTACTATAAAATCAAAACTTCAAATCTAATTTTAAAATTATTTATAATTTATATTAACAATCCTTATATTTTTGTCATATTTGATTTAAATCTATAAAATTTTATAAATAACTAGCACATATAAAAAGAATTACAACAATATTAATAAATAAAAATTTAAACTAATACATGAAATTTTACATAAAAATACATATTAAATTACAAGTAAAATATCATATTTTCCACAAAACTATTTCTCTAATACTCGCATATATGATCAACTAATGCATTTGATAAATTTATTTTGTGATGTTTTTGTTGTTTAAATTTAGTTTAAAATTATTCTTAATTTATTTTTAAAGTTTTTTTATTATTTTATATGTAAAAATTAAATTTATAAAACAACTTTGAAATATTTATGAGATATAATTTTCGGATTAAAGTGATAAATAACAAAATATTTAATAATCATAAATGTAACGTGTAATTGTAAAGACTAAAAATGTAAATAAGATTAATGAAACTTCTGAAGTTTTGAGTGTTAGACACTTTATATTGGAAGTTTCACTATTTAAAACTTCAAATTTGAAGTTAGGAAAGTTTTTTATTCTCCAATTTTTTTTTAAATTTGAAGTTTTGAATAGTGAAACTTCAAATATAGAGTGTCACTATTCAAAACTTCAAATTTAATAATTTTATTTACATTTTAAAACTTAAAATTACACATTATATTTATGATTATTAAATATTTTGTTATTTATCTTGTTTTTTTTTTGAAAAATAACAAAACTTCAATATTTTTTATTGAAGAATAAAAAGCTTCATGTTTTTTTTTTGTCAACTGGTCACTTTTGGACCTTTTTAATCCTCAAACTGAGGTAAGTAGGGGTCGAACTCCCGACGTCAGGACCCGAAGACAGAGCTCAGCAGCCACTAGGCTACGAACAACCCGACAAAAAAAAGCTATGTTTAAAATTATAAAATATCAGATGCTCTTAGTTATACAGTTGAGCACAGCTACAAAATTTCCCGGTTTTCTGGAGAAGGGAAAAGTAAATGTGATGATGAAGGTTTGTTTGTTCTCTATGGCCGTCATAGATGGTTTTACTTTTACACTTCCGAATTCCGATCTTTCTTGGCTCATCTTTCAGCCTCTTGTTTCTGATTTTTTCGGTAAACGTGGTTTAGGTGTTTCCCTTTCACTCTCAGATTTTTCTTTTTGAATATTTGGGAGATACCTGAAATAATCTAATCCAACTATGAACTATTTAAGGTTGGGTCGACGATGTTTTTTTTCTTATTTTTTTGTTTTTTTTTTCTTCTTAATAAGATATTATATTAATTCAACCCGAAAACAGGGGATTGAGATCCAAATTACAAGCCCGAATTGAACAAAATTTCCTAGGTCAATCTATTACAAAATCGTACTTAACGTTGGCGTTAACCCTTCATTGGCCGTCGTTCACATGATTGACGAGTACTATATTAAATAACTGATTTAACTTTTTTTTTATAAATTAAAAATTGTTGTTTTGAGAAAAAAAACTAATTAAATTTTTGATAAATCGTGTGACAAAAATATAATGCAAGCGACACCGTTTAGGCTTTGGATTTACTATCCAGGATTCAGATTCGATCCAAAGTCTGTTCCGAAAATAAGATATCTGGAATGTCCGAATCCGGATAGTTAAATCTCGAATTCATCAAAATCTAATCCAAATATCTTAATTTTTAAGTTCAGATATTTGGATCCTCGTCCAAATTTTTAAAATGTATTAAATTTTAATTTTATTAATAATAATAATATTTGATATATTCATATTTATACATAAAATTAATTTTATAATATTATATTTTAATATTTTAATATTATATACATTTATATATTTATAAATTTTGTATAAATATTTAATTTATGAATTATTTTTAGAATTGTAGTATTTTAAAAATATTTTTATTTTTTTAATTATTTTTATTAATTCGAATCCGGATTCAGATACCCGCAGATAATACGATATATAGACGGACATCCGAAATTTAGATATTTAGAAATCAAAAAATCAGATCTGGATACTAAATTTATAGATCCGACAAATCAGGATCCGAATCATAATATTCTAAATTTCTCGGATATTCGAATTCGTCCCATCTCTAATACCGTCATCTTCATCAACGTCTCTAAGAAAACCTAAAAGATCAGAATAAATATAAAAAAAAGTCAATGAATATTCTTTTTTGATAATATTTTCACGTACATGTTTTCTAAAAAGTTAAAATAGCAGAACTTTACGATGAAAACTTAATCAAGTTTATATCTGAGATCATATAAACATTGTTTTAAAATAGCAAAACAATTGACTTAAGAATTCGTCAATATTCATACGATTTTTTAAATTAAATGAAAATCTCAAAACAATAAGAAATGCACATCAAAATAAATTACCATCTCAAATATTCTTTGTAAATAAATAGAAAAATAATCTTTTTATTTGTTAGAAGAATACTAGTTGGTAATATTTATATGTTACATATGTGTTATGTAAAATATTATCATATAATATCTGTATAATTTTGGAAATTAATCTTTATAGAAATTTTAGATAAGCATTTTTGTAACTCAAACCAGAAAGCTAATGTAAAGATTTTTTGGTTATAAAATAAAAAATAAATTTCGTATGATATCGAATAATGATTATATAAATATAAATAATACCATATTAATAATATAGTAGCGTTTCACAATAATTAAAACATCTTTATCTAAAATAACAGTTTTTAAAAATTAAAATAGTACTAAATAATTAATAACAAAAGACAGAAAAAGGCGAACTCATTTTTGTTTGAAAAATAAAATTTGTAAAAGTTAAATAGAAAAAATCCTATATATCAGTTATATAATGATTTAAAAAGACTTTTTATATGGAATAAAAATTTATATTTAAAAGCGTACAGTCTTCATATAGCGGTTCATAGCATCAGGTTGCGGGTTAATATGGTTAAAAATCAACCAAGTTGTCTTGGCCTAGTGGAAAAGGAACTCCGGCTGGAGTTTCTGGCCTGGGTTCGATTCCACTTGGCCACCAGGACTAGCGTTAAATCGCAAAAATACGTGGGTTACCGTTGGTCTCATGGAGATTAGTCTTGGGCCTAAAAATCTTTGGATCACCTCCTGGTTAATAAAAAAAAAAAAGGTTAAAAATCAGTCCAACCGGACGAGTGGAGTCGGGCATAAAAACGTCGCTGATAACTTGATAAGTTCTGGGGTTAATGTTTAAAACCAGTGAGTTTAAAACGTATTTCTCTTTGCAGTTCTTTTTTTTTTGTTATCTACTGTTTGCAGTTCTATATATTCAAAAGTTAACTATTTGGAATGTGTCGTTATGCTTTAAGGGCATACCTACTGAAGTTGAAAACTGAATAAAATTAACAGTTAGCCATTTTAGGCTCTTTCGCATGGTTGACACGATTATCACTCCCATATTGCTTAATATATTAAATAATGAATATAAATGCGAAGCAATATATAATATCTAGTGATGATTAATTAAGACTCATCCCAAAGCCCTTTGGAAAGAAAAAAATAAAGACTCATCCAAGTTGATAAAAGACTCGTCCAAGAGGAAAATGATAGTATACTCCTTTTTTGAACTGACTTTCATGAATTAGTAGTATACTTTATAATATGAAAAACATTTGATGCATGAAGCATGATATATATCTAAAGTCGTACTTGGCAGATTTATGGTCGTCTTAAATCATTCAGAGCTACTGTATAAACCTTACAATAAATTTTAATTCAAAATGACTAAATGTTGTAAGATTAACAAGATCCTGATTCCTATATATGTTGAAATTAAAGAGAAAATGATATATGTACGGTTCGGTACACTATTTACATGGTAAAACAGACCGTATGGATAACCTTAATCGATAAACCAAATTATCATGTTGCTATGAAAGTGTGATTTATAGACGGTAGAGATGCATTATGCATAGGTAATAAGTTGAAAAACAGATGCATACAAAATCTTAACATACGAATTTTTTTGTCGTGGTATGCTTAACAAAATAATCATACTACACTATTAAATATATATGGAGCATGGAGGTGTATCTGGTACAGAATCCAACGTTAACTCTTAACTTTTGTGTATCAATTTCTTTCTCCCGAACTCCATCAAAACTGAAGCTAGAAAAATTCAAAAATAGATTATAAACAATCGAGCTAAAAGCCAAGCCATGAATGTCTAGCTAAAATAAAAAGGCAGTGAACTCTTGTTGATAATACATTGAACTGAAATAAGAACGACAAATGGAGGAGAGATTTTCTATAAAAAAGACATATGGAGGAGAGATAGGTGAAGTGCCATGCAAAAATGTCCAAAAGAATATTACACTGGAAAAATAAATAAATAAATAAATGAAAGAGCCAAAAAGAGTTAATGTAAAAGTAGGGTTGGGCATCCATATGATCGCGCGTGTGTAATTCGTCATGGTTTGATTATGAAATGCGGACAACACCACTTCTATATTTTTTTCTAGTACTAATAAAAAAACCACTTCCATGATATTAGGAGAAAAATAATACGGAGTAATAAAAATCAACAATAAGGTATTCAAAGTTTCAAACCCAGAGGCCAGCGGTTTTCCACCGTTCTCGGGACCGTGGGCTAACCAATTAATGGACTTTTCTCTTTCGTTTTTATAAGACAAAAATCATGACAAATTTGATCAATTGTTTGTATTTTCAGAAAAACTCGAATTTTTTTTTTTAACTCTAAGAAGTAACTTTAAATTCGTAAACTAGATTTTGATCCGTACTTTTAAAACGCATGAATTTTTATCATGTTAAATTTCAACTTGAAAGATATATAAAACTTGTGAATATAAGAATATAGATTTTCAAATAATTAGTACCTAATCACTTGTATATCTGTAATTGGTTAAAAATATTTTGTAGTTTAGTATTAATAGATTTGTCATTGTTTCAAAACTATATTACCTTTATGGTTTATGTTTCGAGACCAATGACACATGCAACATTCAGTGTGTTTGACAAATAAATTATACTAGATTTTGACCCGCGCTTTAGAAGCGCGGAATATTTTACGATAAAAAATTTCACTAATAACTTAACAAATATTTTGGTAATTTTTAAAGAGTGTGTATTTAAAATATTTTTGCATTTAAATCAATGTTTTTAAATTCAACCCGATTGTGATTATATCCGTTAATCCGGAGATCTGACAATTCAATTTTGGTTTTTAAAATATTCATATTAAAAAAATCACTAAACCTCGAGACTAACTGATAGAACTGATGGATGACTGATGGATGACCGATATGTAATCTTATAATCCAAATTTTAAAGTTTATTATTTTGCAATTTATGAAATTATGACGTTTCTACAAAATTTTAAAGAGAAAATGATAGATATAAAATAACTAAGATTAATTATTGTATTGTCTGGAAACATTGATAGTAGTATAAAAATATATTGTTTGGAAACATTGATAATAGTATAAAAAATAAGTATATTGTTTGGAAACATGGATAGTATTATAAAGAAAATACCATTAGTGATTTAATGTAGGTTTAACTATAAAGTATAAAGGTGTATTTAATTTAAAAACTTACAAAATAAATGTTAGGTCCAACATAATGTTTCTGTTTTAATAAGATAGATATCCATTACCTACTAATGAACTTTGGAACACGAGTATATCAGAATGTGTTATGTACTGGTCGTATATTTAATCATTGGCTAAGCTCAATCTATTACCAACCGTGATTTTATTGATTTTAGACACGGTCTAAATATAAACATGTGAAGTTTGTTTATTTAAACATAGGGGAACAATATATTAAGTTCCAAAATAATACTATGTGTTCGTGTATTGATCTAATTGTTTTTTTTAACGGCAAACGGCTATTGATCTGAAAGTTTAGATATCATCGATTAGTAACTTATAAATGAGATGAATGATTATGTGGCAAAATATTTAATCAACAGGGCCAGACTTTTTAGGGGAGATATTATTGTTGGTTTTATTTTCAATAACATCTTACAAAATTTTATGCATAAATATAGCAGTGGCATGACAATGTAATTATATTTAAATATTAATGGCAGAATCCTATGAAGGATTTTGCTTGAATAGTATAGATATAAAGTTTTATCTACTCTAAAACCATTTTCAAAATTTTATGAAATAAATTTTATATTTGAGATTTTACTGTACAAAATATTATATTAGAGATTTAATATTTTTGTTCTTTATAATTTTAAATAGTTTTGTTTATCATTTTAGTCCACACAATTTTATATATGTGTATATACGTTCTTATAAATTTCATTTTACATATAAATTTGGATAAATATATAAATTTTTAATAAAAACAAAGAAAAATATTTTGATAATATTAAACAATTATTATACAAGACACTATTACATCAAATAAATTAATACAAAATACAAAAAAATTAAGAATGCATAAAATAAAATTACATAAATAAAAAAATATTATAATTATGCTAATAAAAACTTGATCTGGAACCTCTATATCACCAAAAAATTATCTACAAAAAGTTGGTGCATTTTTGGAGGCTGTTGTTGTTCTTAAGTTTTTTTTCTTTATGATTTCTTATACAAGTTGAAATGGCAGTAAAAAATACTTGGTCTCAATAATTTTTATCTCGTAATATACAAAAAAAGAGTTGTCCATTTATCACTTTAAAATGCACTAATTTATTATATATGAAAATAATAATAATGAACAATTATGTATATGTAGAAAAAATATTTCGTTTGTAATCTTTTATTTAAATGTAATTTATTTAAAATTTAATAGTTTATTAATAAATACTATTTTATTGTATTTTTAGTCATTTTTTTTGTCAAAGGTATGTTTTTAGTTGTTATAAAAGTTTTATGTTTTTGTTTGATTTTTGTTTAAAGTTATGATTACAATGTAAAATTCTATAACTTATAAAGTTTATTTTAAAAATCATGTTACTAGTTACTCTGACCTTACGGTCGATCAACTTATTGATCACGATCTACGGATTTGGAACTCACAGGCAATTAGGGCGGTAGTGGATCTCCAGGATGTGAAAATAATAGAAAGTATACCTTTGGGTAAATTTCAGAGGATGGATAAAGAGGGATGGCACTTTACTCAAGATGGAAAATACTCGGTCAAGTCTGGTTATCAAGTGGAACGGGTGTATCCTGATGTTGAAAAACCTCCAAGATGGTGGGACCCACGGTTGATGCTCTCAAGGCACACTGTTGGAAAATTCGTTGTCCCCCTAAACTTAAACATTTATTATGGCAATTGGTATCAGGGTGTATAGCAGTGAAAAAAAATTTACATGCTGGAGGACTTACATGAGATATATGTTGTGATAGATGTGGTGCCCCAGAGGAATCAATAAACCATGTATTTTTTGAATGTCCTCCGGCTCGCCAGGTTTGGGCTTTATCCCAGATACCATCTAATCCAACAATCTTCCCAAGTGAGTCTCTCTACACGAATATGGATCATCTATTCTGGAGAGTTCTACCAAAAATGGATGATCATCATTTTGCATGGATTTTATGGTATATCTGGAAAGGACGGAACAATAAAGTCTTTAGTAATTTGGATATTGAGCCTAGTGAAACACTTAAGATAGCAGTAACAGAAGAAAAAATATGGGAAGAGGCGCAATCGCTAGCCATCTCGGTAATAGAACGGCCAATCTCGGATTTACCGTCAATACCAGGAAGATGGTGCTTCGTAGATGGTTCTTGGAAGGATAATGAAGTATACTCTGGACAAGGGTGGTACAGTACTCTTCAAGGATTCACTGGCTTAATAGGGGCAAGGAATGTCCGTGCTTCTCTATCTCCTCTTCATTATGAGGTGGAAACATTAATTTGGGCAATGGAGTGTATGAGGAATTTGCATCAATTTAGGGTTACATTTGCAACAGACTGTTCTCAATTAGTAAAGATGGTGTCTGAACCAGAGGAATGGCCTGCGTTTGCAGCCTACTTAGAAGATATCAAGACCTTGCAAGATAATTTTCACAGCTCAGATATCATTTATGTATCACGCACACACAATCTGAAGGCCGATGGACTAGCACGAGGGGCTAGGACTCAAGCGTCTTTTGTTGTGCACATGGATGAAGAGCCACCAACCTGATTTACAGAGTCTATATGAGTCTGTAAAAGTCGACGACAAAAAAAAAAGTTTATTTTAAATTTCCTATTGGAAAAGAACACTCTCAAACCTCAAGAATAAAGTTCAACAAAGTTAAAATAGAAATATTCTCTTGGAAATGCTCTAAATTTAAAGTTTACAACTGTTATTACTGCGACTAATTGATATAGTATATCGATTTTTTATTTTTTTATAACCGCATAAAGAAATAAGACTTACTTAAAAAATCTATCTTATTAAAGTAGAAGTACCTTTTAGTTTTGTTTGGCAACATGAATTGTAGAGTTAAAAAAAATAAAATGTTGTTTGGAAACAAAGATAATATCTATCTTGAGTTGGTCTTATGTTTTTTTTTAAATTGTTACTATAGAATTGGATCACATTATTTAATGTGCTATTATGATCCATTTTGATAACTAAATTATTTATTGGATCATTGTAATTATTGGTTGTTTATTATAATTATTAATATTTATTGTTTTTATATAATTCAAAGGTAAAAATATATTTCTCTCAAACAAGATTTGTTATTCATTAATACGATATATATGTCATTAATAATTTAAAAATTATATGGTTACAATATCAAATAAACAATGCAAAAAAGTATATATACAAACATTAGTATTTTTCGTATTATAAGTACATTAAATACAATAACAATCATGTGATAGCAAAGAACATAGACCATACTTTATAAAATCCAATAATTTCCAATTTGGTATAAGTTGATAATATTTTTAGAAGTTAAAGTAAACACCCGTCCAGTCGGACGGGTTAAAATCTAGTTACTGTTATACTAGAAACGATGCAGCCTCTTATTAAAAGCAACCTAGCAAATTAAACAGAGGATGTATTATTATTCTCCATAGTCCATACCATCAAAAAAAAAATCCAGATTCAGACAGTTTTCTAATAAAATTCTATAAAGCTGTGTGGCAAGCAATAAGAAGATATTTTATTACAACTATCCAACTATATTAGCACCGAACACCAACGGCGAAAGCAGTCTGCTAGGCCGACACTGACACTGAGAAACGAAAGCTAGAACAGCGAATGAGATTACATACCCCAAAAATCCTAGCCATAAACTCCTATGCCACATAATGGTTGTAGACTCCCTAAAACCTAATTGATTTTTTTTTTGTCTCCTTATATAAAGAAAAATTTACACATTCCCTCTCTTTCTCTCAAATGGCTGCAACAAAAATATAATATTTCTCATTCTAAAATTTCCCAATCTCTCTCTAACCTCTTTGAATTATAAACACCAAATTCTATATCATTTTATTGTTTTTGTCTCATGTCTATCTCACTAATTTATTTTGTTTTTGCAGGTTTTTTATTATATGGTTCTCATATTTCACTCATTTAAATGTATATCTATTAATTTTAGATATGTATTTTTGTGTGTTCTATAAAGGTAGATCTATATAATCTTCCACTCATTTTTCTGTTTTTAAATGATTTGAACGTTTTTGGATATGCAGATTTTTCAAATCCAGATTTGGATATGCAGGTTTTTAGATCTTGAAGACTTCTGAGAAGTCTTCTCGAAAGTCTTTTAAAATATAATGCGCTAGGAAGTCTTTTGTAAGAACTTCTGGAAGAATTCCTAGAAGTCTTATGATGGAGTCTTCTCCCATGTCTCACTTTCATAACAGATCTGGGCGTTTTGGTAAGTTTTTGTGTCTGATTTTTCTTCATTTGGTAACCTCCTGTTGCATAAAGTTCTTATATTTTTCCCAAACTAAAACTTTCGAGACCCACTATAATCTCTTTGACTTGAAAACACTAAACTTTATATGAATTTTCATTTTTTCTCATGTCTTTCTCACTAATCTATTTTTTTTACAGGTTTTTAATCAGATGGTTCTCATCTTCCACTTGGATATGTCCGTTGTGTGTTCTATAAAAATATATCTATCTAATATTCCATTCATTTTCTCTGTTTTAAGCCATTTGAACGTTTTTTGATATGCAAGTTTTTCAGATTTGGATTTTGGATACGCAAGTTTTTCAGATCTGGAAGACTTCCAAGAAGTCTTCTCGGAAGTCTTTTATAATGCGCTAGAAGACTTTCAGAAAGTGTATGGAGAGTAGCATACCGTATGTCGTCTTAGGCCTACTATACTTCCTGGAAGTCTTCTAACAGAGTCTTCTTCCATATCAAGTGGAGTCCAAGCTTGTCTTTGTAGGAGAGTGATCTATAATAGTTTTGTTTATGGTTTGTTTTGTGATTTGCATGTATACTCCTTTAGTTGTGATTTTTTTTTTTGTAAATTTGAAGAGATATTAATAAAAAAATTTGGTAAATATGTTCATTTTCCACAATATTATCTTGCCAAAATTACTTGAAATAATTGAAGTTATTGATACAACTTCAATAGCAAACCACAATAACACAAAAAGTTAATCAAATTTATTAAAACTAAGGGAGAAGAACTCTCAAGAAAACTTAGTCAAATTCACAAAAGATAAAACATTACATAAGTTCAAAGATAGAACACTTTAATTAGAAGTTTTCTTGAGAAGATAAACATATCTTTCTTTGATATGTGTGATTATACTCTGTTTCATAGTGATTGTTCTTTAAGTCCTCAAGAATATGTTACCTATAATAGTAACTAGTTAAAACATATCACATTTTTTTACATGTTTGTGCCCAAAAACTTAGTAAAATTTAATTTTACAAAAATTAACGTAGAAGACTTCCATGAATGCTGGTAGAAGACTTTAATAACTAACATAGAAGACTTCTCAGATCAGCTAGAAACTTTAATAAACATAAATACTGGTAACCTTATAAATATCACCAATTAAGTTATAAATTTCATTCAGTAGTTCTACTATTGACTAATATACATGAATTACCAAGAAAATATTAAAAAGTCTTTATAGTTTTAGAGAAAATGAAAATTTATTAAACATTGACGCAGATGACATCCACAGAGGTCTTCTGGTAGACTTCCAGAGAAGTCGTCCATTTAGGTCATTTTTGCAATTAAAATTTTACAAAGGACGAATTCCAAAGAAGTCGCCTCTACAGAAGACTGCTCCGGAAGTCGTCCTTTGTAAATATTTGCATACTTTTGTTAAAAAAAATATTGAGAAAAACAGAGACGGCTTCCATATAAGTCGTCTAGAAAAAATAATATTTTCTGTTTTATTTTTCAATTGCAAAACTAATTTGAGACGACTTACATGGAAGTCGTCTAGGTATAACAAAATATTGATTTTTTAATTTTCTACTGGACGATTTACGTGTAAGTCGTCCAGGAAAAGTCAAATTTCTGACATAATCCGGTCAAATACAAAAATAAACTGGTTATCATAGACGAATTACAAGAAAGTTGTCTCAAAATTTTTTTTAACAAAAAAAGATGGACGAGTTCCATGTAAGTCGTTTCTAAAAACACATTTAAAAGTCAATTGTAAAACTAACCTCTGCATTGACCAGAAGACTTCCATGTAAGTCTTCTACAGCCAGAAGATTTACCTGGAAGTCGTCTAAGTGAACAGATCTGGAGAAAAAACTGATTTCATAGTTTCAACTTTTGAAATAACTTGTTTAGCACACAAAAGTCTTTTCTAAGCATCCAAAATCTCAAACAAAAGTGATCCACCAAGAAGGGTAAACTTCAATGGCTCTATGAACCATAAAATTTAAGAATTAATATCTTGGATTTTTTTGGATGAATACGGAGAGAAAGTGAAAGAGATGTTGTTTTTAGTTCATAAGAATTGAGAAAGAAGAAGTGTAAATTGATTTCAGGTGCATTAAGAGCTTCAAATTGGTTGTTCATGGTGGTTGGTGTATTGATGGCAATGGTAATCTTGTAAATACTTGAAGATGATGAGGTTGAGAGAGTAAAAATACAATTTTTGAAAAAAAAACTAATGGCATTTTCGTGAATAATATAAACTTGTGGGGTGAATATGAAAAAAGAAAAATTCAAAAAACATGGGTTACATGTTAGGCGCCATACTGAGTGTTGATGCAATTTCCATTATCATATAAGCATGTCGCTTACATAAAAAAAAATCCATGTAGCCTTTTGTATAAACACTTCAGTAAAATATTCATTCTGTGTATGAATTGGATTTTTTTCTGAACTGTAAGAGGGGATCAACATTCCAGTTTAACTTGATCCTGTAAAATTGAACGGTCGATGTTTCTAGTAATTTTTCATGTTTATCACCTATGTGATTGATGACTCTAGCACTTAGGAATTGGAGTGGTATTCATAGACCAAAATATCAAATGCTCGTAATGATGAGAATTCAATCTATTATACTCTAATTTAGTCTCAAATACTCTCTGATTTTAATGAATTAGTATATTTCCATTTTACCCCTATGTTTTTGCCCTTAAATTAATATTTCAAATTTTAAATTTTAGATCTCAAAAGACCAGATTAAAACTTGGTTTAACCATGGTTACTGTTATACAAAGTTGCACAATTGTTCGAAACTTGGTATAGTTAAAACTTAGCTAGTTATGCCAATTGTACTAGTTTTTCTAGGTTTGTAGCTTTACTTCTTCATTTTTCATATTTTATATATAGATCTATGAAATCGAATGGAAAAAGAGGGAAACCGAATGAGAAAAGAATGAGAAAGAAGAAAAAATTCAGAAAATAAGAAAAATGAAGAACAAATAAAAATTTTCATTCCAAATTTGTAAAGAAGAACAGTGAGATAAACAATAATAAGATAAGAAAATCAAAACCGCACTCTCTGGTGAGAATCGAAGAAGAAGAATCGAAGAAGAAGAATCGAAGAAGAATGGATTGTGTGGAGGATATGAGATGATTGAACTAGATTAATGAGGATGGTATAGTAAGTAAATATGTAAATTCAATAAGGGTTTGTGTTTTTTTTTAATTAAATTAATATGAAAATAAATTCAAGCTAAAGAAAGGAGTATTTTGATCAAAAAAAAAAGAAAGGAGTATATGGGATTAAATTTTCGAGGAGGAGAATATTTGAGAATTTGATTTGGTATTCCCCTAATTTTCACTCATAATGGTATTGTGTTGAGTGAATGTTGAGTGAAAAGTATTCATATCGTTAACCCATCTATAAATCATCAACATACAATAATTAAACACCTTGGTTCCATCACATGTTACATCCTCTCTTCAAGGAAAAATAAAAAAATTAGAATTTTGATTTTTGATGTTTCAGTTATCCACCCAGTAATGATACCCATTAAACCTCACATTCGCGACAAAGTGATTATTATTGCCATGAAATATTGATTTCTGTAAATCAAGGGTCTTATATAAAAGAAAATTGATTGTCCCAGACCGATTTATTATATATCTCCACAAAAGGCTATTGGTTCATTTTCGACTCCTAGATTCAGATCTTCACTTACATTATTTGTCCGCCATTTGGAACAAAATAAAATTGAATCTTAAAACAATGAGAGAAAAACTGTGGTGAAGAGTAATTTAAAGTTTAACAAATTTATAAATCAATATTTTTATAGTAAATTGACTACTACATCAATTATTCAGATTACATATTTTCATGTTATCAATTTAGGTATGAAATTTTCATTCAAAATTTCAAAAGCCCAATCTAAGTTTCAATTTGGGCCTGACCATATCATATATTTTTTAAAAAAAATTAAGATAATAAAAGGAAGGAAATCTATAAAGCATAAAATATTATTATTTGTTCCCCCTTAAGAAATGCGTCGAACCAACCAAAAAATAAAATGAGTAGCACAACCTTCACACATTTCACTCATAGATAAAGATAAGATTCATATAATTATCTTCCACGTGGAATTATTTTAGTGGTTCAAACTGATAAAAAATATCACCACATTTCCTAAGAATTTGTGGTTGTTACCATGCAATTAAACTTCCTATATCCACTCGCAAAATCATGCGGTCTAAATCCTATTATACTATAATCTCATGGATTTTCAACCCTCTTATCACTCCACGGCTTGTTTCCACCGTTGATACCATTATATATAGATGACCAAAGTACAATACCCAAACCTAACTCACATAGTAAAGAAAAAAAAGAAAAAGGAGATATGGCTTCTTCTATGCTCTCTTCCGCTACAATGGTCTCTTCTCTGGCTCACGCCACAGTGGTCGCACCATTCATAGGACTTAAGTCATCTGCTTCTTTCCCATTGACATGTAAGGCCAACAACGACATTACTTCCATCACAAGCAACGGCGGAAGAGTTAACTGCATGAAGTTCATTTACATATTTCTTATACCAATATAAGTTGATGGTTTTTAAGTCTGAATTATTCAAAACTAATATTGCATTTGTTAATTGGTAAAAAAAAAGGTTTGGCCTCCTGTTGGCAAGAAGAAGTTTGAGACTCTCTCTTACCTTCCTGACTTTACCGATGTTGAAATAGCTAAGGAAGTTGACTACCTTATCCGCAACAAATGGATTCCATGTATTGAATTCGAGTTGGAGGTAAAAAATTGAAAATCTGTTTATATATTATATATATATATATATATATATATATATATATATATATATATATCTGGAATAAGTATATCTTGTAAATAATACTATGTTATAGATAATCTCCATTTGAAACTTGTAACCATCTCAAATTATTCTCAGATATCCTACGCAGATTTTTTTTTTGTAGAAAATGAAATAAATGAGTCTCTATTTATGGTTTGTATAATTTGTTATGTAGCACGGTTTTGTGTACCGTGAGAACGGAAACATCCCTGGATACTATGATGGGCGATACTGGACAATGTGGAAGCTTCCATTGTTTGGATGCACTGACTCATCTCAAGTGTTAAAGGAAGTGCAAGATTGCAAGAAAGGGTACCCAACGCCTTCATTAGGATCATCGGATTCGATAACAACCGTCAAGCTCAGTGTGTCAGTTTCATCGCCTACAAGCCACTAAGCGTCTCCGATGCTTAATGTCACACTTTTGAATCTTTGTGTAAACAACAAAACTTTATCCTTCTACACCTTTGATTCTATCATCTGTTTTCTCTATAATCTTATCTTTTGTTTTAATTCCGGACTTAGCGTTTGTGTTCAGGTTTGCAAGACATTTTCTATCGGGTCCTCAAATGTCTGATGAATAAATATGATTTTTTCTATAAATCATTGATTTTGAATTTGCATATAAGAAAAACAAATGATAATTACTCAAACATGAAATTTACAAAGTCACAAGTATATTTTATCTTTTAATTTTCATCATTAAAGTTAGATACCAAAGTGATTTTACTGAAATTAAGTAATTATAAAATTAGGTTCACGTTAAAGTTTTTTGTGTAAAAACATTTTCTAAAACAATATCTTGAAGTAAAAGATGGACCCACTGAAAATCTATGATGGAAACATGAGTGGACATGAATTCTTTAGGATACACATTTCTTATTCTGGCATTCATCTTTAAATATTTTCCAACCAAATGACGTATAAACATATTCACATAATCATGTTGTTGGAACTATGTCGAGTAAATTTGTAATTTTATGTCATTTTCTAGTTTTGAATATATAATATGTGTAGAAAATTTAGTTTATTACTATTTAAATATTTTTTTAAGTAATATCTTATAAACATAATGTGTTATGAAAAATATTTTTAGAAAGTAAATGATTTATTTTTACCAAAATAAATTAACATTTTATTTTCAAAATAATTTTAGTCGTAGTTGAATACATAAGTACTTTTTCATGTGTTTTCTTATGTTAGTTAGACATGGTGGAGAATTGACCAAACAAAATCAAATTGAGATAGATCGAAAAAGCCAATTGACCAACATAATTTATCAAAAAATAGTCCACCAAATCTAACTTCTTACTTTAGTTTTTCCACAAACAAAGAGTTTGCATGTATAACACTTTTAGACTATCTCTAATGGCCCTCATTTTGAGTAAAAACATCAAAAATGATGGAACATTCTCTAAGGTGTATCATTTTAAAAGAAAAAAAATGAAAATATGAATAATATCAACCAAAGAGAATGTTACACTTCATCCACATATCGGCTTCTACTCGATATGCATTCTCTATGGGGGCTAGCCTCAGACGGTTCATTTTGAAGTGAAGCAAGTGATTGATTGAGTTCTTCTTCTTCTAAAGTTGGTTAATTTTTACCGCCTCCTCGGCATCTCTAGTAGCCAATGCTAGTTGTTGCTTAATCGTCTCAACCTCCTTAAGAGATATATCTCTTTCTCTAATTTCTCTACCAGTGACACTCTCCAAAGAATTAAACTTATCTCCCAGCCTCCAGCTCTCTCTCGGTAGCGTAGGTGTGCTCCATTGCTTTTCGCAAGGCTGAATCCTTCCCTGCTGAATCTGATTCATACTCCATCACCTTGTAATTGGTGTGAGCTGCATACTGCCAACTAAATATTAAGGTAGGAAAGTTCAGGAAATTTTTTGACGACATGAACAGAAGATGCCAAGACTAGGGAGTGCTTACCCCGAAACCGGTACGAGACTCATCCAAATATGCTTCAGGGTTCACTATATCAGACACAGCCAGCATATCTCTCATGTTAATTTGACATGCCGAAATAGCTCCACACATTCCTCTCTGTTGTTCACAAATGGAAGAGTAATGGAGTAGGAATATGAAATGGTATGAAGAGGTAAGGGAGATGCAAGAGGATCAGATGAGGGCACTCTAGGAAGAATGAATGATGGCACTGTGGGAGGAATAGATGAGGGCATTGCAGGAAGAACATACTAAGGCACTGTAAGAGGAATGGATGAAGGCGCTGCAAGAGGAATGAACATCTCAGCATTAAAGCCCTGTGGTAGGCACCTCGGTGTTCCGAGAATTCTCGGTCGATTCAAGTAGGATTTTCCAGTTCCAGAGGTAGAACGACGTCTTTGGCCACCTGTCCAGTAACATCTTGTTCCCTCTCTATGGGAGCTATCTGGGCTGAAGATGTGTGATTCGTTTCCATATTTCTTTTGAAGCCTCTTGAGTTCTCTTTATTCTTCTGAATTAGTGGCAGATCCTCGGAAAAGAGAACCTCATCAACGGCATCCTTTTCAGCCTGCTCTTGGTCCATGTTACAATAATCGCAAATGGAGTTTTGGTACTCTCATCACAAACCTCGGCAATAGCCTTCTTGGCGATAGTTTGAGGATCATCTGGGACCATTACTACTGTTACCTTAGTTGATCTCATTCCCCTTGTGTTTTTGGTGTTTTCAATCAAGCACAAGATCTGGGACAACCATAGCCTATCATGAATAAAATGGAGGGGTCAGTAAGTAGCAAGCAGCCAAACCGTGATTAAAAGAAAAGAACCAGACCTCGACGTATGCGGAAGAAACTCTCTTTAATCACCAGTCTGTTGATATTCTTCCAAGACTCGAGACTACATCTTGCTATCTCACCACGTTGTCCAAAAAATATTCGGGATATGCTTTGTCCTCAGGGTGAAAAACTAAAAAAAAGAGAAATGAGAATTCAAGTCAAAACAATGAGAGAAATTGACATTACTATGGAAAATTGGATTCTTACTAGGGATTGGGTTCTATAGCACCCTGAGATTCGTCGGCGGTTCTGCAAAAGCCGCCCAATTTGTTTTGACATAGAAATAGAACCGCTGCAAGTCATGAGGCTTTCTTTACTGGATGATCAGTGATAACATTCACCTTAGGTTTCATCTTTAAACTGACATACCCGGTCTTCAACATTTGTTGGTGAAAAGCAAATCAAAGACAAGGAGAGCGCATATTCTTCACTACAGAAAACCGGATTGAAGAAAAGATAGAGAGAGAAAACTTGAAGAAAGAGAATATCACTAAGTTTCCGAAGAAAGAAAAATGAGGCAGAAGAAAAGGTTCTTTAATATTTATAATGAATGACATTTCAAACGAGGAAATACCATCATTAGATTCCCGTGATTTGTTCGCCACTGGAAATGGTTTTCATATTTATTCATAACCATGAGAATGATTATTGAAAACCGGAGAAACACCGAGGCCAACTCCTTGCTTCCACATGCATCCTCCAAGTTGCTTATTCTTAGAACCTATTATAATAACTTCATTGAGAACTAATGAAACTTATTGTTAGAGATGGATTGCATTCCTCAATATGCCCAAGTAAATCTCAGTCTATTGTCTCAAAGTCAGTTAAGGTTATATGCCCACTTAAGGGTATAAAGAGAAGACATGTTGAAGATATAAGGAGACGAGCTGAGTTTAGGAAGGGGATTCACAATCGCTTAGGAGACACGTCACAAAAGTTAAGATTTATTTATTCTTGTTCTTACCGAGTTATCCTAATTTACATCGCAAACTACTCAATTCTCTTTGTATTCACGTCGTGATCATCAATAAACATATTTCAAACAAACCCACCTCGAATTTGTATATTGCAACGAATTGAGATTAAACAATCTTCTGTTTTCAATTTGGATTAATATCTAGTGAGTGATTGTATAACTTTTTAATTCATTTGTGTTTAGTGGTTGTGACATATACATATCTTATTTCATCTGTATGTTTAGAAGTTTACTATCAATATATTTTATGGAAAAAGGAAAAAGAAAAAAAATAATCTACACTTTCACTAAAATCTTTTTCTTTCTTGATTTACATCAATATATTCTGTTTTCTTTATATAAAACATAAATGTATAGATATATTTATTATTTTTTCTTTCTTTTTCTTTTTTTTTTCTTTTTTTTTTCTAAGTTTTCATTTTTCTTTTCTCTCATAACTACATGTTATTTCTACTAATATTACACTTCACATTTTACCAATCAAACCCAATGAGAATTAACCACATGTCTATGTATCTTTGTTTCTTAGAAATATTAAATTTATCTTTTAGGGAAGATTTTCTCCCTTAAATAACTTTATTTAGTTGACCAAAAAGAGATTTAAATCCTTTAATGCAATTCTCCAAGTCATAAGAAAATAATAATAATATAACTAAAAGTATAACCAAAGTAATGGTGGAAACACCAACTTTGGGGTTGATTGGTTGGTGCTGTAGCTTTAATTTTTATGCTTTAATTTTTATGCTTTAGAAAATAGGCTGTGAATTTCATTGCTTTGGCTTTAATTGTTTTGCTGTAGATTTATTTTCAAAGCACTAAATAAAAGCTGTGGAAAATTGATTTAGAAAGCTAACATATTTTATTTTCTAATTTTTTGGCTGTAGCTTTAATTTTTAGATCTAAAACTTGATTGCTCTAGAAAAATGGTATAGAAAGAAAAAGTGGTTGTCCAAAACACCTACAGCACTTACCAATCACCTCCTTTGTATCTTGTCTACCTACATTCATCCTGATTTTGAGTAAGCCATTCCTTTTTAATATCCTTATCTACTCATCATAAATTGGAACTCCGACTTTTGCTTGAGTAATTTTGTTTGTAGAATTTGAAAACCTTAATTGTGGCTGAAACCATTAGTAAACCACAGATCACCTGATGTTACAAGAGTTTAAATTCTTTTGTAATTAGTTTATGATGATTTAGTGGTTGGATGATTCATCATGGAATTAAGATACTAGAATTTGATATTTTTTTCATCGCAATATTTAATAATGGTTGGTCAAGATGAATGTTTGAAATGACAGAAAGATATCCCATATTCTGTAAATTAAAGGCTTTGATTGGTATATTTGCGGAATGGCAGAATGGTGCGTGAAACGCGATTCCGAAAATATTTTACCAATCAACAAAATATTGTGGAATGAAAAAAACGCAAAACGCAGATTTGCATTTTTGCTGACAAAATATAAAGAAAACGTTTATTAAGTGGAAAAGTGAATTTTAGAAGATTATGGTGGAAATTTTATAAATCAACAGTTTCATATTATTAAATTATATGTTAATACTATCTTAAAGTTTAAAATACATAACAATAATTTTTTTAAATGATAAATAGTTATATTGTAAATAAAGTAATATTATAATTTGTATATTATTAAATGTCAATCTATTATTAAAATATATTTAAAGATAAGCTAGATATTTGTAAGGGGAACTCAAATATTTTTAATAAATTTTAATTATTCACATTTTTAATATGTAGTTTAATTATTGATATTTGTATTTATTATAAAAAATTGAATACCATATAAAATAGTTTGATCAATTAACGCTTTCCACCATTCCGCAAATTTTAAAATTTTCAGCAGCTTAATTAAAATTTTCTGCAATTTTAATTTTTTTTTTTGCGATTTCGCGATTAAGCAATGGTTAACTTACCAATCTGAACCTAGGAGAATTAGTTTAAATAAAGAAAATTAAGTTCAATATCTAAAAAAGTATAATTCACTAAATAACCAAAACCCCATCTTTTCTCGTACTTTCTCTTCCTATCTTTTTTTATTTTTCACTCCCAAAATCTACTCTTTTTTTTTGTTATTTGGCAAATAAACCTTTTAAATAAGGGGACTGACATCTCCTGTAACTAAAAAGAAGAAGAAAAAATGGCTATCAACAGGAAAATATAGAAAATCAAAGTAAATTACGGAAACTAAAAGTACAACTTTTTCTGTTGGAGTGAGTGGATGAGCCACAGAAGTGACGAGTATAATTGTACACACTGAGAAAAGAAGAAAGAGTGACGTAAAGGCTTTCTTCTTCTCCCCCACTTCCTTCCCCTTTTTTAGTCAGTGGAAGACTCTTTTAAGATTTCAAGTAAAAAAAAAAAAAAAAAAGACTCTTTTAAGATTTGTTTTATTTAACATAAAAAAATGCATTTGAGTTCGGTGTAGAAGCTAAATGAAGAGCCAATTTCCCTCAAAGAGTTCGTAAAGTTTGAATCGGAGATGGCTTTTTCTCAGCCTCTGTCTTCTTCGTCTCTCATGGTATTTCGCTTTTAGTTAAAAAAAAAAATTATTCTCCAGTATATGTACATCAGTAACTAATGTATGCTTATGTACAGTTGTTTGGATTAGATTCTGTGTCGAGCTTACTTACTAGTTAGTACTCACATAGTTCAGATTCCTTATCCTTAAGAGTTTCACTTTCCCTGTCTCTGTCTGAAAATTCCAGATTCTGTAACTTCATGTCGTTATCAAGTTTTTTTGTTTGACTTTTTTAATTAGATTAGACTCTCTTTTTTTTTTGGTGGTACAGATGATGAATCGGAGCATTATAGCTAATAGCTCGGTGAGAGCAAGTCTTTGTCTCAACAAGTCTAGAGTGTGCGTTGATTCTTTAAAGATTCAATTCCAGAATCGCTGGAGCTTCATCGGAGGATCACGACTCGCTTTTCTCCCTAGTCTTTCATCGAATCCATCCTCCTTTGTTCACAAGAAACCCTCCTGCGTACGAGCTTCATGTAATGTCTCTTCTTAACCGGAAGATTTTAAGCTTTGAACTTTGTCGAGATTTAATATACTATGTTGATGTTCAGGGTTAGCTACTTCTCAGATCGCAAGCAGTGTATTTGCGGTCGGAACAACCGCGGTTCTTCCTTTTTACACTCTGATGGTTGTAGCACCTAAAGCTGAAATTGTGAGTCCTTTTCTGTGTTTACAACTTCTTGTACAGAACTATGAGAGGTTCATCTGAAATTGAATATTATATGTGTCTCTCTTTTTGTGCAGACCAAGAAGTGTATGGAGAGTAGCATACCGTATGTCGTCTTAGGCCTATTATACGCGTATTTGTTATACCTTTCTTGGACACCTGATACGCTCAAATACATGTTTTCCAGTAAATACTTGTTGCCAGAGGTTTGTTTTCAATACAAACTCTATAACAATGTTTTTCTATAGTAGCTACTAAATGTTTTCTTCTCTCTTTTTTTTTTCTTGGTCATTTGCAGTTGTCCGGAATAGCGAAAATGTTCTCAAGTGAAATGACTCTTGCTTCTGCTTGGATCCATCTTCTTGTTATCGATCTTTTTGCTGCTAGGTATGTTGCAATTTTCAGGTTACTTTTGGTTTTAATCAAAAGTTGCACATGTTTCTTATAACAGATGTTTTGTTTGTTTCTTCTATGAAGACAAGTTTTTAACGATGGCTTGGAGAATAAGATCGAGACTAGGCACTCGGTTTCACTTTGCCTTCTCTTCTGTCCGGTTGGAATTGTTTCTCATGTGGTTACCAAAGCTTTAACCAACAGTTCTACATCCAATACCAATAACCAGTGCAAGTAAACTGATCATCTTGGTTGGTCTCTCACCATTGTCTTTCTTAACTGCTTATAAATGTTTTTGGTTTGAGATAGTTCATTTTGCTTTAGCTTCGGTTAAGTCAGCAGAACGAGTTTGTTGTGGATTTAGTTATTGAAAAAACCAAATAAGACCAAACAACTTGAGACAGTGTTTCTTTTACTATTTGGTAGACATAATTTTGGATTCCCTGATCAGTCACAGAGATTCCCCGTGATCTCTAGCTATTTTAGAGAGTATCCAACTCCTGGAAACTCAAAAAAACACACGGTCACCTAATTTAGAATACTCTCTAACAACATTTGCCTGCGATCTCTAGCTATTTATACTATAGCCATTATAAAGAACTATGTTTTAAATTGTACTAGCTTTGCTGAGATCTAAGAGGTCATGGATTCAATTTTCGTTGGAAAGTTTACTTTGTTAAAGAGGATTAATTTAAAATAATTTGGGTCTCTCCTTAGAGGATGTAGTCATCGGGCCAAAACCTGTCGGCATTATGAAAAAGTTAGAACATAAAAGATTAGAAGTTCGCTGAAAAAAGAAAGATTAGAAGTTCACTTTTTCTTACTGAAACAACAATGCTCAAATATTGCTGTTGAGAGTTCTTGAAGTGCATACTGATCTGCAATACAACGAATGAAATTCATCTAGATTACTCAGTGGTGCTAATAATATCAATCGATTTGCACCTCCTAAGTGTTGTTATTTCTACCAATTGGTCTCACTGGTCCACAGGAAAGACACAATTAATATCATAAAACGTGACTTCTTACCATCTTGTGCGCATCAACATGTAATATGTGTACCATAAAGTTTTAGATAGAGACATTTTGAAAGATGTGGAGAAGAATAGACATTGAGAGACATGGTGTATTAACATAGGTCAACGAACAACATTATACTTTAAACAATAAGCACACAACTCAGTTGTACTGATTATGAAAGAGACACAAAATTTAAGTTACTCAAGCTACTCCCTCAAGTGAATTCAACTCCTGGAAACTCAGAGACACACGGTCGCCTAATTTAGAACTCTCTAACAACATTTTCATGATCTCGAGCTATTTATACTATAGCCATTATAAAAAAGCATATAACCAACCATAAAGAGAATATATCCAACTACTCTATTCTTCCTGTCCATGTTATTCAGTCAACCGTTCAGTCGTCCATCTCATCTCATTTGTTCGTACGTGTATATACTCCATCAAGCCAAAGCCGCGTCAGTCTCTCGAACTTCAACTCTACTGCTATTAGTTATGCCTTATCATCAAAAAATCAAGGTGCACTTTTAGTGTTCATATATCAATAAGAACATCGCATATTAAGAAATAAGTGGGATCTTGAAATAATTTAGGAGGAACTGAAAATGTTTAATTCAATGGGGATCCATAAAAAAGAATTAGTTTAGTTGAATATTGGTCGGATGTGATATCAATTAGATTCATTAAAGACAAAAAATGTAAATATCACTTTTTAACTTCAAATTGTTGTTGGGTTTCTTTCTTTCAACTACGATGAGTTTAGGAACCATTCAAATACGTAGTTCACTAGTGAAATGCTTTACCAACCAAGCACATTATCATAATTGCTTTAGCTTCTCACGTTAATTATGTGTTACTGGTTCATTTTTCTGTTCACGTTGAATCCGCTGTCTTTCTTCTCCATATCGTGCCCTTGGTGTGTGATAAAAATATTATCATAACAGAGACGTTTAGGTTTCTTCACACTCTCTTACTTCAACTATACATTTATTATTCTTGTTTTATCAATACCCCAGCCTAATTGAGACATAATTAAGAAAACCCAGTCAAATAATTGTAGACAATATGCTTAATGTTTGTAAAACTCTCATAGGATCTTCCAAATTCATAATATCAGTATAGATAGTCTTAGTAACCCCACACTTCGGTCCACACATTTACTTTTCACCTGCATCAAAAGCATACGCATGAGCATAAAAAACACTTAGTGATGAAAACGGTTAAAACCGCCCACATATATATAACCCATAATAACACGTATGAATTTACATCCAAAAAAAAGAATTTATATCCTATCAACCTTTTTTGTTCAACTAGTTGCTTTCATTAATCATTAAACACTTACATAGCAAATAACCGCGCTTTCTGTAGACAAATGTAAATATTAACAACACCAATAGAAAGATAAAGCCATAAAGGATATACACAAACTCAACGGATTTTGGTAATATAGACATGCCTAAAAAGCTAAGCATTACACTGGTACAGAAGAAAAAGCTCAGTTTAATATTTTTAAACTACTTTTTTTTTAATGAGCCAACTTATCATGTTGCTTTGACTAAACGTCCATTACCTCGAACTTCATCAAAATAAACCTCGCTGCATCTCCCGGTACCAAACAAACCTTCACACAAGAATGCAAGACAGCTAGAAGAAAGAACATCTTCTCCAACGCTGTATACTAGCAATCTATCATTCCATTTTTATTCTTATACTTAACCATTCTTCTACATAGGTAGCCATCTTCTTTTGCTTAGCAACTCCTATACATTTCTGTTTATTTAATCATTTCTACTTATTTCGACCTGAAGGTCATTTACGGTCTGAAGCCGATTCTAGGCCCAAAGCCGCTCGACCCATCGGTCTTTCACACAACCTAAAGCCACACGAATCTGAAGGTCCCTCATATGGCCCGAAGTGACATGACCCAAAGCTCCCTCGCAGCTGAAACCAACATACGGTTTAAAGACAAAAAAACTATCATAATCTATTCTATTAAAATCGAATTAGAAAAAACAATACTTACCTATTGTCAAATGATTTATTACATCTTCTTCATTCTCTTTTTAACTAATTTTAATTACTTCATTTATTGTCTTTTTCAAATAATTCGACATCATTTATCACAGAAGTACAAAACAAAACTTACAGTTTTATTACATTTTCCTTTTTCACTTTTCCTAACTACTTCATCAATTATATTTATTATAATAATTTGATATTATTTATTTCACGTGTTAACCATAATAATTTCATAGGTTTAAATAAAAGTGTTTCATTAGTGACAAGAAATCAAAATGGTTAACAAATAATTCTATAGTTGTTTACAAAATCAGTTAGACATGGACTTCAAAGTACACATTCAAGTACATATTGAGTTTTTGGATTTTAAAATCAAACTCCATTCAGATATGATAAATTTCCTGACAGGATTTAAGTGGGATTCATCCGGTCCCGGTAAGTTCGTAGGAACCTAAAATATCCAAATAATCTATATGTTTAAAAATATCATCAAACAGTTTATAAAATAAAAATAAAAATAAAAATTCGTACGGATGCACATATCAAACTCTAGTATTCTTACAATCTAAAGTCAAAATGTAGTTTCCTTATTTAAGCTCCTTTCTTATTCTCATACTTTCTGTAATTAGTCTCGTTCTTAATTTGATTCCTTAACAATTTCCATTTAACATACCAGTTCCTTTCTAGATTCAATTCTACATTTGCACATAAACATTCCGATCTAAAATATTCCAGTATCACACACAATCTAACATGTTACATCCTAAACGCGAAAATGTTCTACTGAAGAACAAAAAAATCACTTTTCTTAAAACGCAATAGTCATTCACATTCTTTGAAATATCATGATCAAACTTGATTAAAACCTATGTAACCAAGTTCTCACAAATCACATCATCACCTCTATTTATCCTAAAGGATTGAAGACTCTGAATTTAGCAGTGTTTTCCAGCAAAGGTTTTCGGAAATAGTAGGAGGAGATCGACATTCTAGTTTAACATGATCCCAAAAAAAATCAACGGCCGATGTTGCTTCCAGATTGAAACACACTTCCAGTAATTTCCTATTGTTTGTCACCTATGTGATAGATGACGTTTTAGGATAGGAATTTGAGTGATACTCCCCACATTTTAAGCTATAATGGTATTTTGTTGAGTGATATGTCACCACATCCATGACCCACTTTTAAATCATCAAAATACAATCATTAAACACCAGAGCTCCATCACATATCACATCATTTCTTCGGAAGAAAAAAATGAACTAAAATTTATTTTTTTCAGTTATCTATCTAGTGGTGTCACCCATTAAACCTCACATTTGTGACTAGGTCTGGGCATTCGGATCCAGGTCGGGTTTTTCAGATTTCGGATATTTCAGAACTACAAAAAATGGTATCGATCGGATGATTTAAAATTCCGGTTCGGATACGGTTCGCTACCTGTTGGATCCGGTTTGAATTCGATTACATCCGAAGTAACCGTAGAAAACTTGACTCTTATTCGGGTTTAGCTGTATTTATCCGAACAGATCCAAAATGAGTGCTTTTTACCCGATTTATCCGAATAAGCAAATCAATTATAAGAGAGTAAGATCTATAAATACTATAACTTTTAAACTAAATAAATGTAGACTTGAGCTAACTCATAAAAAATAAAAACAGTCTTGAACAAACTAAAATCTACCTATTTTAAATGAGTTGATGAACTAAGAATCGGGTATTTTCGGATAGTTGATCGAATCTCTGGTAATACCCAATCCTACCCAGTACCCAAAACATAAATGAACACATATCCAATCGGGTATTTCACTATATCCAGATCCGACCCGAAACCTGATTTTTCGGATCGGTACCGGTTCGGATCTTCAGATCCTGAAAATATGCCCAGGCTTATTTGTGACAAACATGTTAATATCACCATGAAGTTTTATTTTCACTGAATTAAGGATTTTCCTATAAGTGAATATTGGTTCACTCAGACTTATTCATTACATATTTCTATAAAAATGGCTAGTAGTTCATCTTCGACTCCTACATTCACGTCTTGAACTAAATGATACAAATTGTCTGCTATTCGGAACAATGTAAAGTTGAATAAGCAGAGAATATTGAAATAAAGAAATACAATTTATAATGAAAGTAACATGAAATCTTCTAAATTTTTAAATCAATATTTTTAGTAAATTAAATTTCACATAAGTTATTCTGATGATTTTTTTTTTAGATTATCATGTTAGACATCATAATCTATTCACATTATTAAAGGCCTAATCTAAGTTTAAATTTGGTCTTGTCGTATCATTTTAAACTAAATTTAATATAATAAAAAAGGGAACATATATAAAGTCTTAAGTAGTATTATTTGTTTCTTCTCAAAGGACATATCAAACCCACCAAAAAATAAAATAAGTAGCACCACCATCACACATTTCATTTATAGATAAAGATAAGGTTCACAGAATTATCTTCCACGTGGCATTATTTTAGTGGTTAAAACCGATAGGGGTATCACCACATTTTCTTAACATTTGTAACAGTTACAATGCAATTAAACCACATCCATATCCACTCAAAATTTCAATGGTCCAAATTATATTCTACTCTTATCTCTTGGATTCTCAACCCTCTGATCATTTCACAGCTTTTTCACTGTTGATACCTTATATATAGACTACCTAAGCACTATACTTAAACCTAACTCATACAGTAAAAAAAAGTAGAAGGTGATATGGCTTCCTCTATGCTCTCTTCCGCTACAATTGTCTCTTCTCCGGCTCAGGCCACAATGGTAGCACCATTCACCGGACTTAAGTCATTTGCTTCTTTCCCAATGATCCGCAAGGGCAACACCGACATTACTTCCATCACAAGCAACGGAGGAAGAGTCAACTGCATGCAGGTCATACATATTTCATATACCAAAAATAAATTGATGGTTTTTAATTCCGAATTTTACAAAACTAATATTGTTTTGATGATTGGTAAGGAACAGGTGTGGCCTCCTATTGGTAAAAAGAAGTTTGAAACTCTCTCTTACCTTCCTGACCTTACCGATGTTAAACTGGCTAAGGAAGTTGACTATATTATCCGCAATAAGTGGACTCCATGTGTTGAATTCGAGGTTGAGGTAAAAAAACTTGAAAAATGAACATTTACAAATATTTATAATAAACGGATCTTGTAAATAATACTAAGTTGTAGATATGTAACTTCACAAACTATGCATATTTTCGTTGTAGTAAATGAAAATAAGGAATCTCGATTTATAGTTTGTATAATTTTTTTTCGTAGCACGGTTTTGTATACCGTGAGCATGGAAACATCCCCGGATACTATGATGGACGATACTGGACAATGTGGAAGCTTCCTTTGTTCGGATGCACTGACGCAGATCAAGTGTTGAAGGAAGTGGAGGAATGTAAAAAGGAGTACCCCAACGCCTTCATTAGGATCATCGGATTTGACAACAAACGTCAAGCCCAATGCATCAGCTTCATCGCGTACAAGCCACCAAGCTTCACTGGTGCTTAGTTACACAGCTTCATTGCTTTGTGTAAACAACAAAACTTTATCCTCCTCCACCTTTGATTTATCATCTTTTTATATTTTTATCTTTTGTTTTAATTTCCGGATTTAATGTTTGTTTTCCGGATTGAAAGAAATTTTCAATTAGGCCATCAAATGTCCGATGAAATAAATATGTAATGTTATATGAACATTTCATTTTGAATTTTGCATTTTACATTTAAAAAGTCACATGACAATGGCTCAGAACATGAATTTTACAAAGTTGAAGAATAGTAAAACTAAGTGAATTCAGTCTTTGAATTGTCTTTACTTAATTTGGACAAAAAAATAAAAGAAGTGATGTTATTAAAATGAAGTAATTATTATAAAAGAGAGTTTTACATTAACACGTTTATCGCATGATTGAGATGTATAATTATTCTCAAATGACATCTTAAAGTAAAAGATGACCCACTGAAAATCTTTGATAGAAGCATATAAGTGGATGTGCAGAATTTTTTGGGATGAGATTTTCAGATAAGATTCTTGGATATTTAATGATTTTGTGTAATGTGGATCATATACATATTTTAGTTATTCATCTTTATAACTTTTCAATTAAATAAATTCTGAAAAATCTTATCTTGGAACTATGTCAAGTGAATTTGATAACTTTTATGTTGTTTTCTAGTTTTGAATATATTTTAAATGCAGTAAAAAAATCATGTTCTTTTATTTAATTAAAATTATTTTAGGTAAAATATCTTATAAAATAATAAATTTCAAAAATCTCCAAAGGAGAAATATATTATTTTTACCATCTAATCAAAATAAATTTGTATATTATTTTCATTAAAAAATCGCAATAGAATACATAGAATGTATTTTGTTTTTATGTGTTTCTTTTTGTTGATTAGACAAGGTGAAATTGGGCAATAGAATGTATGAGGTATCTATGATAGTTTAATATGACTTTTGCAACGGATTGTTCTCAGTTGGTGAAGATGGTTTGGGCACCAGAAGAATGGCCAGTTAACTGAAAGACATAAAGATCTTGAAAAATAATTTCAACAGCTCAGAGCTCATTAATATACCACAGACGCAAAACACAAGGACGGGCACACAGTGCAAGGAAGAAATCGTCTTATGTTGTTCATAGGATACGAAACTATCAGTTTGGTTTGCAGAGTCTATATGAGTCTGTTTATGTTACTGACAAAAAGAAAAAGAAAAAGAAAAAAGAAAGACAAAGTGAAATTGACCAAACATACTAATTTTTGGGTCAAAAATATACAAATGCTATCATGAAAAATAGTCTACCCAAAGTATCTTCTTATTCTATTACTTTCTCAAATAATGGGGGTATAACTGTCAGTTTCATCTTGGAGCCAAATTGAAACTGCAGATCACTTAGCTAAAACCGCTTGATCTTTTCATAAGACATTTTTTTGTCAGTTGTTATATTTGAGTCTGCTTATCAAGACCACCTCAAACTTGATTAATAGAATGATATTCTTTAATAAAAAAAGTTTTCATGTTTGGCTCTGACCTAAAGCATAGCAAGCAGCTTCTTTAAGCGCCAGATTTAGCTAAATAATTAGGGATGCCAAACTAATAAACATTACACGTGGTACATGGTTCTATTGAGTTTTATTGACTATCAAATGAGGAGTTCGATTCTATATATTGATTTATGCTGAGTTCGATTCCCGCGTAATGCAGTTAGTTATACACTGAAGAAACCATTTTTGAACTCAAACAAGCATATCAATAGTGCTTTAAAAAAACTTTCTGCATCACTCATTTAATCTTGGCTTTGTTAAAGCTCATGGTGATCACATATATTTGTTTTGGCAAACAAATGATGATTTTGTGTATTTAGAATCTCTAGATTCTCTGATGGAGCATCTATTTGCCAGAGGAAGAGTGCATTAGAGATATCTGATTCTTCAGTACATATGAATCCTAATTTGAAACTTTCAAAGGAAGATGGAGACTTGATTGAAGATCATGAGTTGTATAATCGGATTCTTGGTCATCTAATATAACTGACAATTTACAAGGTCATATATTACATTTAAACTCTATCAGTATTCATCAGCGCCATGTTATCTTATCTCACATCACTTTATACATCAAAGGTACAGTTTTGTTAGGGTTATTCTATTCTGCATCCTATGATCTTACACTCAAAGGTTTGCTGATGAGAATTGGGCTGCTTGTATTGATAGTATACTTTGTACTAGAGATGGCAATTCTTGGACTTGCCCGCGGGCCGGACCCGTTAAAATTTGCTGCGAGCGGGATTGGGCATGAACATCCAGGCCCATTTGTTTAGCAGGCCTCACGGGACAGGGACTATGCGGAATTGGGTCTCATGCGGGACTGGCTCAAATGAGCCTGCGGGATATTGGGCTAAATATCTTCTGTTTATCATCTACGCTGATATATTCTTCTTGTTTACTACAAACTTAAAGAAAATAACACCAATTTATTGTATTGTAGATTACTTCCCTCACCGAAGAGAACAATTAAGTCAATGAAATATTTCAAAGTACTAAAGTTGAGCTCCAATCTGTTATTGCAAAGCTTGAAGAACAAGTAACCTTAGAGAGGTCTAAACCTGATACTTTGGTGTTGGAGATTGAGAAGCTCAAGGCAGTGGCTGCTGAAAAGTATGTTTTGGAATCATATGGCGAAGAACTTGAAAAGACTTTAAAAAAATTCGAAGCTCTGTTGAAAGAAGAGGTAATGCACTCATCTCAAAGTTTGTACTATAGGTTTCAGTATATTTGTTGGTGATTCTATAATTTACCTCTTGCTTCTTGTGAAATGATGTTGTTTTGTACTCTACTTAAGTCATTACGGGAATCTTCACCTCATGTTTTGCTTACTGAAAATATAGTTGCATTACGTTGCTACTAATCCTGCTTTCCACAAGCGAACTAAACATATAGAGCTACATTGTCATACTGTTCTAAAGAAGATTGATAATGGTTTACTCAAAACCCTACATATACTAACAATGGACCAAATGGCTTATAAATTACCAGGCCATAGGTTAAATCCAAGATGAGCATTCATAATACCTTCAGCACTTCTTGAGAGTGGCCAGTAGAGTTGATTATCTATATATTAAAATTGACGTACTTTTAGAAATTGTTTGCAAACATAAATATAAAACATGAATAGAATTGTGGAAGCCCCCTTGGTCCAGTGGTTTGACTAAGGGTTCATTAATGTTTTTACACCCGGAGGTCTAGGGTTCAAACCCCAGAAAATACCAAATTATGCATATTATGGAGAAATAGGTTACAAGAGATCTCCAGCTTGGTACATGGCGTACCATCGAACATAGATCTCATAGGACGACTCTGAGTGATGCAGTCAAGCGTGTATTCTTACAAGGTGGTATAATTGTCGGCTGTAAAATCGTCTATGTAATATTCTCATTGTTGTAATAGCATAATTAATCAGACGTTAAAAAAACATGAATAGAATGTTGTTTGGAAACCTGGATAGCAGTATGTTAAGAAAAAATATATAATGAATTTATGTTATTAAAAAAATTGGAAGTCAATTATATTATAAGAAACTATCTATATGGATCATCTTTAAAATATACGAAAATAGCTCAATCTAATTATCTAAACATCTTTGTCCAAAATAATTATAAAACAAAATTAAAATTTTATATACATATTTCAAATCAAAATAATAATTTAGAATTGATTTATATCAAAAATAGATTCAAAATATATACTTATATTCAAAAACTGATTTTACTAAAATATTTTTCAATGACCATTAGAAAAACGTTCTCAATGTATATAAGAAAAATACAATACAAAGCCCAATTTCTAACACAAACTTAAATTATGGGTTTTATATTTCACATTAAAATTTTAAAATATAATAGATGTGATTATTTATATGATGGTATATATATAATATTATTAATTATATGATTACTTATATGATGGTAAGTATAAAATACAATTAGTTATATGATTATACATATATGATATATCACTATTGAAAAATAAATAGCAACATATTTTTGATAAAATACATATGCGCGGATCAAGGTTATATTTAAATAGTTAAAATACAATTTCTTTAGCTTTATATATTTGTTTATAAAGTGCAAGAACAGAAGTTAACAAAATAAATAAACAACTCGTTAAAACGTTAATACGCAATGGGCCATTGGGGAATTGAAGAACATGGACCAAGATAGACTATGATCACGTCTGCGAATTGATCCCTATGTTTATATGTAGAGTAAAAACAAACGTATAAATATATTAATACTGTCTAGAGTGTCTGGAAGAATCTGCTACTGACTCCAGCTCTGTAAAGCTTCATCCCATCACTTTCTCCTGCTACGTGAATCTCGTTATGCGCCGGAACAAACAAAACATCTCCTCGGTTAACCAACAATTGAGATGAACCGGTTTGCAGTTTCCCTTGTCCTTCTATAATCAGATAGACCGAAGGACCGGGTATTGCCGGGAAAATCGTCGATTTCCCTGTAGGAAGATCACAATGGTCCACCTCAAACTCATCAAATGGAGGAAGATATCTCGTAATGTATGGAGTCAGAGAAAATCCTTTCAAAATCTCCGGGTAGCCCTGAAACAAATCCGGTACAGTTAATCAATAACCAAACAAAAATTGGGTCTGGTTAAACCTAATTCGGTATTCGGTGTACTAACTAAATAAAACGTTAACGTATAAAGAAAACAAAATATCGGTTTACTAACTTAACCAAAACGTTAACGTGTAAAGAAAGTTACCAGTTTATAAGTGAGCATAGAGCAAAGCGTTTGAACATCGCGGTGTTTAGGAGTGAGACCAGCTCTGACAACGTTGTCTGAAGCCGCCATACACTCTACACAGTCACCGGAGATGTAAGCGTGTGGCTCGTTCGCGTCCAAATACAAAGCCTCTCCGGGATTAAGCTTGACGTAGTTAAAAAAGAAAGCTGAGATCACGCCTATGTCACCTGGATACTGTTTCTCTAGTTCCAAAACTAACTTCTCCTTCTCCGACAGTTCACGGTGGTTTGTCTCCGTGATTAGACGCATCTTCATCTCAGATATGACTTGATTCGTCTCATTGTTACTCGCAGACATTAACTGTGTGAAGATCAAACGGACAACGGGTTTAATACTCTCGTCTCCGTCTTTTTCGTTGACGGTTAAGATTTGATCTGCAGCTTTACTTCCGACTAGCTCTGTGATCTCTGGTACATTGGCGATCACTTCCTTCAGTTCCTGATACAGAGCCGGTTCAATTTTTGTTTTAGCATATGTAATAAGCAAAGCAACCGTAACAAACCAAATAAAATAATATTAATTTGTTTTAACTGAGTTGAACCATCGTGAACCAAAACTCCCAAAATCCTATTCTCTAACTATGTATTTTATTTATTTAAAGAATTATTCTATCGAATAAAATTAATATTAAATACAAATATAGTTAAAACTTTCAAATTTAAAAATTTAATTTTTATAAAACAAAAAATAGATTCTCCTTTTCTTTCAGAACCTAGTAACAAATTGATTGGAATGGACAATGTCCCACAGAAAAGTGCTATCCAGTAAAAAAAAAGTGCATCCAGTTTGGCACTAGTTCAATTTGGGTTTATGTTTCAGTTATTCAGGTTTGAAATTGCTTTTAGATCAGATCGGTTTATCTTGATTGAACATCACTGATTCTTAAACAACGCATTAATTAGTATGGCACTGTTCTTCATTCTGAATAATCAACCGGATCTAAAATACAAGCTTAAACCGATTGTAATTCGACATGGTATGGGAAACAATTTAACCGTTATATAAACCAAAAACCACCCTAATTAAAAGATATCTAATAAAAAAACTAGTTAAAGGTTTGCAGAACATGAACGAGAGAAGAGTCTGAAATGTGTACCTTAAGAGATACGAAACCACAAAGCGCTTGAAAAGGAGTAATTGCGAGAGCAATCTCAGGCTTATGGTTAGCATCTTTGTAAAGAAGAGGCTCTTCTCTATGCAATTTCTCTGCTAATGCCTTGTCTGGATGTGCTTGAATCGACAACGCTTTTGTCACTGACAAAACCTAATTTCAACAACGGCAAAGACTTATCGTTAGAATTCAAATATCTATGTAAAGAAAAACAGAGTTTTTGTTGAAGAAAAAACAGAGTCAAAATGTAAACAAATCTAACATATAATATGTTTTTTTCCCAAGGCTTTTGAGAATGGCAAATTGACTGTATATATGCAAACAAAATCTGAAAGCACAAAAGTTTTATTATTCTTTTAAACACAGCACAAAAGTTTTATTTTTCTTTTAAACACAAAATTTTAGTTAGAAAAACAGAGCAAAAATTCTTGATTAGGATGTGACGATCAAATAAATAGTTCAATTCCTGAATTATTTATTTATTTATATAACAGAACAAGAAAGTTTGGCCATAAATAGAACTTGAAAATATAGGTCTTAGGTTAGTTGGTAATATAAATATACCTTGAAGAGGAAAGGAAGATCACATCCCCATTTGTCCAAAACTCTAGACCCGAGTACATCCCGGTTATCAGAAACCCACGACTTCAACTTAACCATGCATTCGGACCCATCATGACCCGACCCGAGTTCTTCTTCGTTTACAACGTGACTCGGTCCTGACTCGTGAGTACCCATCCACAACTCTGCGTGAGGAACCGCCGGGTCAACACGGTTCCCTGAATTGGCCTCGTGGAGTCTCGCAACCAGTGAGTCATGTCCGAGTTTGCCCCACTCGTAGTTCTTCACGGCGCATCTCAACCGTTTGATCCCTTCTACGACGGTTAACTTGGCAGGATCACCACCGTTCGTTTGGATTGCGTCTGCACCCATTTTGGCCTTTTGTTTTTTTTTTCTTTCTTCCTCGCTGAATCAGAGAGGAGATGATAATATGATGGGCATTTCTTGTATTGTATGCTATATATAGTATACTTCCTTGGAAGAGGGTTAAAAGTCAATCATATTATATGGAAAGAATATTATACATTGGGCCAGCAATGGAGTAAATATATGTGTATAGTTTCTTTATTCTTGTGTAGTCATAAAGATATGCATTTACTGATATTGTAAATGTTTAGAAATGAGGCTCACGGGAATTAGTTAAATTATGAAAGTACTTACGTGTACAAGAAGATAAAGCTTTTCTTTAAACCTATCCATCAGTAGATGTGGAGGAGAAATCTAAAGATAGAGGTAATGACCATTTCTGGAAGATAAGTTGAGAAATCTTTTTTTATTTGTTTGATTCTAATGGTAATTGCGTGTTCTACTTTGAATTATGGTCCGATTAGTAATGACTGTAACTTTATAATTATTGATGTAGAAAAAATCTGTAGATTTTTTGCTTTAGTTTTAGATTTTATTACTCTATAATTTAATGGAAAATACTAAAAATTACTTTATATATTTAACTTTGCAGATCAATTATACAACTTTAAGTTATTTCAAGAACTGTAGTTTTAAAAAATAAATTAAAGTTTGATTACTCTGATTTTGGTGGTTTAGAAATAAATGGAATTGTGCATCAATTACCAATCATATCCATAGAATTTGTGAGAAAGATAAGATTGGGAGGATAAAGAAAAAAAAAAAGATTCTAGATCCTCATGAGTCGAAATATGCTGAAACTTCTTTTACTTATTTTCAGACTTGCCAAAATCGTAGATTTGGAACGAACCTATTTTTTTTAATGCTTATTTGTTTGGAATGAACCTAAATTATTATGTGAAAGTAGAATATGTCTCATCTACATCGTTTGCCACATCAATGTTCAATAGACTAGGATAATGCACGTCATATAGGTGGCTAATAAGGACTACCATACTACTAGATTGCCTTTAGTATTCAAATTTGTCAAATCTATTTATTTCAACCTTTGTTAAAATTAAAAATAATACTAATAAAATTTCGTCAATTGTAGTTTAAATATTTTATACATAAAGTTCTCATAACTTCAAAAGACAAAAATGGGTCAAGCTGGAAATCGAGAAAGGTAGAAGAAGTCAATGGCTTCCTTGTGGAGGTTCTCCATGAAAAGTATGAATGATCCAATTTACATGTGACATACTTCCTCCTCTGAAATGACATAATTTAAGTTTCTTACTTTATTCACAAGCCAACATTATTACTTTTTATATTTTGGTATCATTTGGGTTGATATAGAAGAAACATTAATATCAACTAGATTTTGATCCGCACTTTAAAAATATGAGATATTTTAAGATGCAAAATTTCATTAACAGTGTTATAGATATTTTATTAATTGTAAGAATTTCATTAACAGTGTTATAGATATTTTAAATCTGATATGGATTTGTGGTCGAACTAATAAATCTGATAATCTGTTATGCAATCTAGTTTGGGTTTTTAAGAAGTACTAGATTTTGATCCACGCTTTCGAAGCGCGGGGTTAATCTTTTTCGAAAAATTATTTAGTGAAAGTTTGAAATTTACACATATGTTTTATAATATTTTTTTGTTTTAAAGTATATATAATTAAATTAAAATTTATATAAATATCATTTTATGAAAATGAGATAATTATCTCCTACACTATATTTGAGAAGTGATTTTGCTACATGTCTTCTCTACAATCATTTTCACAAAAATAATATGACATGGCTACTAAAATTGATGACATGTCTTATAGATTAATATGACTTTGACAATTATATTTAATGTTAATTTATATTTTTGGTAAACTTTTTAAAATATGGTAATAACTCATATATTACATTTATTGTCGATTTATATTTTTAGACTTTTTAAAAATATGGTAATAACTCATAAATCATCATTAAAATAAATATATTCAATTATGCCATTTAAAATTTCGAAATATCATTTAAATTAAAAATATTTCGAAAATATACACATATTTTTTAGAAACTTATAAAAATTAAATCATAAAATCAAAATAAATCATAAAATCATTAGTTTCTTATATATATATATATATAGATTTTATAAATATTGTTTAATTTTAATTTTTGACAATTATGCAATTTTACATTTTTATTTAATATATCTAATTAAAATAAATAGATAGAAAAATCTACCTAAGATTATAATTTTAGATATATACATGCACGTTCTTAAATATAATTCAAAATAAAAAAAATTGTTTTTATCTTAATTTTAATGTTCAATTAAATCAAATTTATATTAAAATATTGATAAGAAAAAGAAAATTTATAATATTAATAAAAAATAAATATAATTTATATTTATCTGTTAAAAATATTTTAAAAATTTTTTACTGCACATGGTGCAGAAAAACACCTAGTTCCATTTAAATAACCTGCTTCTTATTTATTTTACTTATATTATAATGTTTTAAAATTATAATATAAATGTAACTATTGAATGTATTTATCTTATTAAAACTTTCTTTATAATAAATATGACACATAGAGTGTCTCTGATAAACTATGTGTTTCTCTGGCTTTGTTTTATTTCTTCTCCAATCAACATTTTTATTTGACTTGTTGTTAAAATAAATCATTTAAAAACGGAACTGTACAATACTTTTATATTGATATTTTGTTTAAACAATGTGACATATTTCTATATTAATTAAATATTTACATTGTAATTTAAAGTTGTATACAAATCAACATATTTGTGTAGTTTGTTGTTAATAGAAATGATTTTGAATCCAAATATACAATACTTTTATATTGATTTTTTCAGTTCATATAAAATTTTAAATATATTTATTTCAAGAACCAACTAATATTTTGTTAAATTGGCCCCTGAAATATATTTTTATACATCGCTATTTATTTTTCATAATTACTGTTATATATTTTAGATGTATCATAATATAACTAATGATATTCAAAAGACCTGGACCGAATCAGGTTATATAGCTATTTTTGTTAAAAATATCCGAACCCGTTTTAGATACATTGGTTATTTAGATATTTTTAGGGTCTTATACATCAGAACCGAATTCATCCAGATCCAGAATGATCCAACTCAAAATCCACACATAAGTTTATAATATTCAAGCGGGAATTGGTTTCAAATAAAAAACTATACCCAAAAAGAACAACATGTACCTAAATGGACAGATAATGTTCATGTCTAACTGATTTTATAAATTAATAAAAAACTTTTTTTATGTGTTTGGCTAAATTAAGTGAAATAGAAAGGATTTTTTATCAAGTAAAATAATTATATGGAGTTAAAAACTAAGTGGCAATAAATGTAACTTATTTTAATTATTTTGATTTAAGTTATTATTTTATTCACAAAAACATATCTTTGAACTATGTTTTTGGGTACGTAATTTTCCACCGATTGAAAATAAAATAAAAATATTTTAGTAAAATAAACTAAATCAAACATTTAATCATATGTAAAACCTAATTATTTAACATTTTTAATTTATAATTGACACAAAGTTAATATTTATTAACTAATAATAAAATATGCACTATTATTATTATGGTAATATAATTAATGATGTAAATTATTATTAAGGTAACATAATTAATTAAATTGTTAAACTAAGTGAAATATGAGAACACAATTAATAGATACTACTATTCATTTATCCAAACAAATTTCATTAAGAATACTATTTAAGTTTCCAAAAACTCCAAATTTTTTAATCTTTCTATTCAAGTCTCCAAACACTCCAATTTTGTACTTGAGTTTTAATAAGATAGATGTTTTGAACATGTAGAAAGTTATAAATGCTAGAATTAATTTGGAAAATCTTAAATGTAAATAAATAATGAAAGATTGACGAATTTATGGTAATTTAGTTGAGAATAATAAATGTTGTTATGCATAAAAATAGGAATGACATTAGAATTTAATAGTATAGAAGTTCATTATTTGATATTAGATAAAACACGCAAAAAGCTGCTAAAACCCAAAGTTGCCGATTGAACAGATAGGTGTTCAATATGTAATTTAATTTAATTTATTATTTTTAAAAATAAATTTAAAAATTAAGTTCAATATTTTCATTATATTTAAATACTTATTAATTTAATTTATCATATTTTGTACCATATGCCGTAATTCCAAATTGTTACAAAAATTATTTAAATTATCTGTTTTTATTTTTATGTTAAATCAAAAAATAAATAAAATAGATTTTGAAACTCTATCATGTTTTAAACATGATTTTTCTTTTATTTATATGACTACATGTAACATGTATAAACTATGCATTTGTTTATACTATCACAATTATGCTTATATATTGATTATAAATGTAAAGTGGGAAGAAGAAGTTATGATTCTACGTAGAACTCAATGTCAAATATGAATTGGTGCTAGTTTTTGTGGAAAAGTATAAGATATAGAACATCCATTGAACGACATACACATTTTTGTCAAAAAACAAAAAAGACATACACATTTTTGTCTAGATTTTTTATAAGCATAAATGCATGGATACAGTTTTATTTGATTCACCACTACAATAAATAAGAGAGACGGGTTAAACCATCGATAGTAACCAGATGGAATGTTACTGTTTTATAAGGGAAAGAGCATTAATGATTCTGAGTGGTTTTAACTTTACAATAGGACTTAACATTTAGACCCAAAAAAAAAAACTTTACAATAGGAGATGTAAAATTACAAAAAAAAATTAGATCCAACATATTTCTGTTTTAATAAGATGAATACAACTGTGTGATTCATGCTTCATCTAGTCTCTTAGGTTTTTGATTGTGTGTCTAAAAAATGATAATTATATATTCATGTTGGTAAATAAAAATTTCGCGCCATACTGCGTTACTGTAAGACATGCAATGACCAAAGATTAAGAAGTTCTATATAGCTGTTTAATTCTAAAACATGGGAAGATGTTTTAAATGTAGATGCAAGTTTTTGTGGATGGTAAATAGTCTCTACAATACAAGTTGCAATGCAATTTTTTGTGTTAAAAGAAAAGCTGATTTGGACGTAAGAAGATGAAAAAAAAAAGAGAATGAGAATGGGAATCAGGGTGGAGTGGAATCGCATAAAGATCGAAGGGTTACTGTTAAAAGACGTCTTCAAAATCAGTGGACGAAACTTAGGCAATGACGTGGAGTTCGTTAGGCTCCAAGTATGAGCGTTTCCGTCATCTTTTAAATATGACTTTTTCTTCTACACGGTATTCGGTTTGGTATTTGTCAGCTAATTGAATCCGGTTCTTGTGGCATTCGACCCAAAAATGTTAGATAGAATTAGGCATCTAGAATTATACTAGCTTCTTTCTTTCAATTTTTTATACAGAACAAATTCTATAGAGATGATGATAATTCGATAGAATAGTCCAATGTCCTATAAATTTATCTTTTCTTTTATTAGAAAGTTCTGCGCATAAATTTGTAAATTTTTTGAAATTCAAAACCAAAACATATAATAAAAAACTCATCCTTAACGTGTCATTCTACTTTATAGTGTCTTTTTTTTTGTCATCTGGTAGATTAAGATTAGATCAAACGTTTTACACAAAAATAATAGAAACATTGCCTACTCTTCCTAAGCCAAGAGCCAGCGAGGTAACATGTACCACCCGGAACCAAGAGATGGACATAACACAAACTCCTAAAGCTAACAAAGACAAAGAAAAAAGAAATGTCGAGAGGCAGGACATTAATGCAGAACTTCAGGAGAGGAGTACTCAAACTTGCACTCAAAGACGAGCTTACCTAACGAGAACTCATCCACAAATAACACCAGTTGAGAAGAACAACAAGATAGACAGAAAACACGAACATCACCAACACAAAAATAGAATCGAGAGAGGTTAGAATCCTTAACCGTCGTTGTACACCCTTCAGTCCCAACTAAAACTCGCCATTGGACCTTGATTGGGCTCTCCACGCGCCTCATACGCACCAACACCCTGCGGCGAAGCCTATAAAAGCTTCCTGAACACGTCTTATTCACACAGCCGGTAACTGGATAAAAACTACTTTAAATCCAAGACTATCGCGAACAAATCGATGGCAATCGACCAACAATGGAGCATTCACTCCGAAATACATCTATCTCTTTCTGATCCTTCTCAAACTTAAAGTTGAGCACGCAAAGGCCCTGGCTCTCAAAGATCAACAAACACAGGCGTTGATTCCAAAGAGCAGAAGTAGCACTCTCAAGCCCAAGCAAGACGCCAAGCCACTTCCGCAGCTAAGCCTCACGCACTCCTCCCGCATCAATAGAGCACCAATGACCGACACAACATCTCTAGAATTATAAACTTAACCTAAACCGCAGCTAGACATCATAGGAACAGCCAGAAACGAGAGAATCGCAATAAGTACCAAATCACCAAGCATCACTGATGCCCACAAATCCAGTACCCCTTGATTCTCCATCTGAGTAAAGGCAAGAGCCCACCTAAAAGTTCCTCAGAAACTTACCATAAACCCAAATCTGGAGCCAATTCAACAACAACATCGAGGCACTGCGATTAACACCATAGAGACATAGGGAAGGACGAGATGAGGCCGTTCCTGGTGGCGGTGAGAATCACCAACCACCGGAGCAGAGGACAAACGGACGGCGGCTTTTAGTTTCGTAGGGTTTGGTTATCGCACTTCACGTCGGCAGGAGAGAAAGTTTTCCCTTTTTTCTATGCCAATTATATTGTACTTTATAGTGTCTAAGCTTTGTTTTTAGTCAAAAAAAGGGAAAATTGTGAGAACAAAAAAAACTTAGTTGTTGTCCTTTTGGTTTTATAAAATTTACAAATTCTATTTTATTAAAGTTTTATCAAAAACGTTTTAAAACTTTTTATAAAATTAAAAATTTGTAAAACGTTTTATATAAATTTTATTTAACGTTTTTATTAAAACAATTTTCTAAATTATTTTTATTTTATAAATTTTACGAATTTTATTTTTGTTAAAAACTTTTTTTAAAAGTTTATTTTTTCCCCTTTTAAAAACATTTTTAGTTAATTTTTTTTTAAAAACTATTAGTTTAAAAAAAAAATCTATTAGTTTAATGTGTTTAATTAGATTAATCAATGATTATTTTTGGAATTATGAAAAAAATTATACTAAAAGACAATTAAATGATGATTTTATACCATAGAGACAACCATGTTGAAATTTTTGTTTTGTTTTGTCAATTTTCCCCAAAAAGAAAGCTTAGTTTTTGATATTTTTTTCTCGGAACAAAATCTCAATACTTCAGATCCTTTATGACAGAAACAATTATTTTTCATCTGCATTTTGTTAATAAAGATGAGATCCAAACCAAAGCCGGCTATTGCATAAATGCAACTCCATAGACATAAGCTGACGGTAACCTCAGAAACATAAGTAGAAAACTTAACAGGATCAGTTCCGGAGCCAAAACGACAAAAGAAAATAAACCTAAATAGACTGCTAACTAGATTAAGAACCAACAACCGATTATGTTTCTGAAGAGAAACTATCGTCCTCCCATGATAGAAACAATTTGTGTTGCATACTTTGAGCATGGTATAAAACATTTTCAACTTTAAACAACCGCAAGCATGGTATGAAACATTCTAAGCACCATTTTCAGTGGTCAACTTTAGTTATTTATTCGATTTTGAGGGAAGTTTCAGAAGAGTTAACATGTGTTGTGTTTTTTTTTTTGAAAATAACATGACTTAACATGTGTTAATAACTAGCTTTCTAAGTTGATACGTGACTTGGCGTCTTGGCGTCCCTTTTTATGAACGCAACCATATTTTATATCCAGTTCTCTTGATAGTTGATAGTCAATTGATTAAGGATGTTAAAGCGCTAACTCGATTTTTAAACATCTTTGAAGACAGTTTTGCCAGGGACATTTAATGAGAAAAAAACATTTTGACGTTTGGTTTAACAAATTTGTTTGGAAATTTGTATGCCCTGGAATGTGTGACCGTTTGACAAGTAAAGGTTCTAAAATAACTAAAAGACTTTTTCCCGAAGCTCTCTATATTTTTTTGAAACTAAAATTATCTATACAAGAGATACGTTCTATTCAGCAAACTCGAGATTATGAAAACAATACAAAACTGTTCCAATAAGCATGTTCTAAAAAGACTGTATTGGCAATTTGGCATAAGCTATTTATAACGCCCCGACCGCCCACGGCTAATGGGCCACCCACGCCCGTTCTCTCGGCCCGTGGGCCCCATCCCATCCGACGGTCGGTCGTTAATTTTCTAAAGGCTCGAAATCATCGTTTACTGACCCTGCAACCACCACCCGACCTTTCTCCGTGCTTTGGCCTCACTCGCACGCTATCGCGAATCACTTCCCGATAGGTCACCCATCCTTCCACTACTCCAGCTCAAGCACGCTTAACTCTAGAGTTCTTTCAGGATGTGTTCCGGAAAAGGTAAGTCAACTTTGGTGACATAGGTAGCCAAATCAATTCTCTTAAGCCTTTTCACATATCACAACTCGGGATGTTACAATTCACCCCCTCTCAAAGAACGCAACGCCCTCGTTGCGCCCCACGACAGGTCTCAAGACGCCTCTCAGGTCAGAACTGAGACGGCTAACCAGCTCTGATACCACTTATAACGCCCCGACCGCCCACGGCTAATGGGCCACCCACGCCCGTTCTCTCGGCCCGTGGGCCCCATCCCATCCGACGGTCGGTCGTTAATTTTCTAAAGGCTCGAAATCATCGTTTACTGACCCTGCAACCACCACCCGACCTTTCTCCGTGCTTTGGCCTCACTCGCACGCTATCGCGAATCACTTCCCGATAGGTCACCCATCCTTCCACTACTCCAGCTCAAGCACGCTTAACTCTAGAGTTCTTTCAGGATGTGTTCCGGAAAAGGTAAGTCAACTTTGGTGACATAGGTAGCCAAATCAATTCTCTTAAGCCTTTTCACATATCACAACTCGGGATGTTACACTATTTGTGAATCTCTATGAACTTATGTAGAAGAAGATAATACTTTTCTTATTACTCTTTCAACTTAAGCGGCCATACAATAAGATTGTTTCTTTATATACACAAGTAAGAGAAACTCTAAAGCTCACGTTAACACACATCGGTATCAGCATCTAGACTATGGAATCTGTTAAAGGTAAAGAGGTCTTGAGCTGTGGTCTTGCAACCGTGAGCTGTCTTCTCCGTACGTTGATAACGACACTGTGTATTAACGGCTAGCGCAGAAGGTGTGGGCTTGATATACTTAATGGGCTCGACTCTCTGATTGTATGTATGAGAGCTCGGCCCACTCTTGACTAGTGAACTTTCTGCCTCCAAGAGAGTCTATCGGTCACTTAGTCCAATATCCCCCCTCAAACTTGGAATCGGAGGATAGGAGATTCCAAGTTTGGTGCGTAACTTGTAGAAGGCGTCTTGACTCAGAGACTTGGTGAAGATATTAGCAAGCTGTAAGGAGGCATGAACGTGCTTGACTTCGAGAGCTTTGAGCGCAACCCTCTCCCTCATGTAATGATAATCCAAGTCAAAATGTTTTGTTCGTTTGTGGAACATAGGATTAGCAGTGAGACACACGGCAGAGAGGTTGTCGCAGAGAAGTAACGGTGTGCGCTGCTGCTTCAATCCCATAACAGACAGAAGATTCTGAAGCCAGACAATCTCCGAGGCAGCGATGGACATTGTCCTATATTCAGCTTCTGTCGAGGACTTGGAGATTATTTCATGACGCTTAGCAGACCACGAGATGATATTGGAGCCAAGCAGAATGCAAAAACCACCAGTAGAACGTCTCGTTTCTCTGCATCCAGCCCAATCGCTATCGCTATAGCAGAGAAGAGTAGAGTCTGTGTTTGCACGAATCGTGATACCAAGCTGCAGGGACCCTTTCACATAGCGTAAGATTCTTTTAAGAAGACTGAAGTCTGATTGGCTAGGAGCATGCACTCTCTTACATATGTAATTCACAGAGAATTGAAGATCAGGCCTGGTAAGTGTAAGATGCTGTAACTTACCAGCCAGACTACGGAAGTGTGAAGGATCCGAAAATAGTACATCTTAATCAGGCACTTTATCAAGTTTCAATGGAAGAGGAGTTGGCATAGGAGGCAATCAGCCATGCCTGCAGTAACGAGAAGATCCATACCATATTTTTCTTGATTCATGAAGAGACCATCTGAAGTGTGATGCACTTGAATCCCAAGAAAATAATGAACAGGACCCATATCCTTCATGCGGAAAACAGAGTTCAACTAAACAAGTAACTTGTCAAGAAGCTGATTATTGTTGCCCGTGAGAATCATATCATCAACGTAGAGAAGGAGATAGATAACATCTGAACCTCGATGATAGATAAACAGAGAGGGATCCGGGAAAGTGCAAGTGAAACCAAACTCAAGGAGAAAGGAACTGAACTTATCAAACCAGGCTCTAGGCGCTTGCTTTAAACCGTAGATAGCCTTTTTCAACTTCCAGACATAGTCTGGTTTCTCAGAGTCTACAAATCCCGGAGGTTGTGAGAGATACAATGTCTCCTTCAAGTCGCCGTGTAAGAACGCATTCTGTACATCAAGCTGTTTTAAAGCCCATTTCTTGGTCACCGCAACGTGGAGAACAGCTCTTATAGTGGCTGTTCGAACTACTGGACTGAAGGTTTTAATAAAGTCGACCCCCTCTTCTTGTTCATTGCCTTTTGCAACCAGTCTACTGCGGAGACAGAGGACAGTTCCATCTGCATTTCGCTTAGTCTTATAAACCCATCTGCTTCCTAATGGATTTTGATCATCTGCAGGTGGAACCAACTCAAACGTCTCAGACTCCTTCATATTATCAATCTCCACCCCCATAGATTTCGTCCAACCTTTATGTTTCAAGGCAGCTTTGACAAATTTAGGCTCTGCAAATTCATCTTTGATAGTCAAGAGAGCATATTTGGGATTTGGCTTGACAATGCCCACACGAGCTCTTGTTGTCATAGGATGAACAGCATGAACCATTGCTTCTACTGCAACTTGCTGATTCTGTTGGACTTCATGATCATCGAGGTCAGACTCAGCATCAGAGACATCAGGTGGGGTTGGTGGAGGTACTGGAGAGGCAGCTTGAACAGGCATTGGCTCAGTGACTTGAGAAACGTGTTGAGGAGGAAGTTCTTCAGGAGCTGCTTCACTGGAAACAGCCGGTTCAGACACGGGTTGCAGGTAAGCTGCTCTCCAAGCGTTGAGTAAAGAAGAGGTTGAGTCTTGATGAAGACGACTGTAGAGATCCATGTAAGGAAATGAGCTTTCATCAAAAAGCACATGTCTACTGATGAAAAATTTTCCTGTGGGAGGGTAGTAGCACCGATACCTCTTGTATTTCTCATTATAACCAAGAAATACACAAGCTAAAGATTTTGGATCCAACTTGTTTGACATGTAAGGCCGCAGAGAAGGATAACACTTGCAACCAAATACTCGTAGAGCCGTGTACAGAGATCGTGTCTTATGCAGTAGTTCGTAGGGACTCTTCTTATCAGTGAGAACCGAAGAAGGGAGGAGATTGATTAGAAACGCAGCTGTAAAGAACGCCTCAACCCATAGCTGATGTGGGACACGACTATTGTAGAGCATAGTGATGCCAAGCTCAGTCAAATGTCTATGTTTACGCTCTGCTAACAAGAAAATATTCAACTTGTGTTTTCCACAAAAGATAGTTTGTAGAAGAGAGTTTCAACGTGACACATTGAGAGATGCTCAGTGTCGGAGCAGACACATAATCCATGGATTCAGTCATAGCTCTGATACCATGTGAATCTCTATGAACTTATGAAGAAGAAGATAATACTTTTCTTATTACTCTTTCAACTTAAGCGGCCATACAATAAGATTGTTTCTTTATATACACAAGTAAAAGAAACCCTAAAGCTCACGTTAGCACACAGCGGTATCAGCATCTAGATTATGGAACCTGTTAAAGGTAAAGAGGTCTTGAGTTGTGGTCTTGCAACCGTGAGCTGTCTTCTCCGTACGTTGATGACGACACTGTGTATTAACGGCTAGCACAGAAGGTGTGGACTTGATATACTTAATGAGCTCGACTCTCTGATTGTATGTATGAGAGCTCGGCCCACTCTTGACTAGTGAACCTTCTTCTTCCAAGAGAGTCTCTAGGTCAATTAGTCCAATACTATTGAATCATTCTGTGACGGAATATGCTAATGTTTAAAAGGTTTTAAATGAGTTTCAACAAATTTAAAAAATTTATTTATTTATTTAGGCTCTATATTTTTGTCTTTTAAAATGGAAGTTATCTACATTTATCCTTTTTAAGCTTCAAACAAACATTTTCAAGAAGGAGAAGCTTTGCCAGAAGTCAACGTACTTTTCTTAAACGATGTATTAAACAGACCAATCAATGAGTTGTAGTCAATACACGTCAAACAAGAATAAGAATACAAACTTTTCAAATAAATCCTAAACTTTCAATCAAATGTAAATCCCAACACTCACACAAAGGGATCTTAAAGAATCAAACTATTGTTAACTGCGCATTGATGATAGATAAGAATCTCTGAATTTCACTGGGAAGAATCTGAACCTGAAGAGACACAAAGAGGTTCACAAAAGATTAATCAGAATTCAAAAAGCAAAAAGATATGAATCCAATGTTCATAACAAAAAAAAACAAGAAAGCCAAAACCAAAAGAACACCTTTCTCTATGATAGGATCACAAGCCCAAGATACAGAGACGCGCAAAGAAACATAAATGATATCATTCCCCTGAATAACAAAAACAAATGGTCAGAAAAAAAAGAACACTTTCACTAATGTGTAATGAATTGGTACTAAAAGAAAATCTAACCATATGACACCCCAGCCACAACCAGTGCAGCAAGGACAGATCTCTGCAAACTTCTCAGCATCGCTTGAGTGGACTCTCCGTGATATCAGATCATCATAGATATCTAATTTTTCATTGCAGTCAAAACAAAATAAGAACCTTCTTATAGTAGTTGAAGTCGAAGTTAATGAGAGGAAAAGACACACATACCGTAAACTGAGAATAAGCTGTTCATTACACCTGCAATGTGAATCCAGCTTTTAATTTAAAGATGAAACTAAACGATGGAACTTTAATAGAGCTCTAATAGAACTTACCAATGAAGAGAATGACATAACGGAGTATTTTGACAGTAGTTAACTCTTGTAGAACCCAAATGATAGCGAGGAAGACTATGAAACCTGAGAGACTTTTTCACTGATTGTTAGAAGTTTTTTTTTATCAACTACTAAAATAAAGATGTAATGAGAGGAAACGTGAGATAACACACCTATACAAAGACCTCGAAGCGTCCACTGCCAAGATAGAAAAATTTGGATCTCATTTGTTTGATGTTAATGTCTCAAGGAGTGTTAGATAAATGATCGACTACTTACGTTTTTGGCAATGAAGAGGACGATGAATAAAGCAAGACCCAGACCAGCAGCAGCTATTCTTGCTGTAAGCAGATTAGTAGATGCAAGAATCAAAGCCATTCCCCAAAATGATGAGCCAAGATCTATAAGCCAATTCAACAGCAACAAAAAGTTAAAACACTTTAACCCATCAACAAAAAGTTGACTCTGTTGTTGTTAATCTATATAGAGGAAATAGATTGTGCATTACAGCCAGCAGGCAAGATCAGCCAATAAATGCCACCACGTGTTGTTGTAGAACCTCCTTCATTTGCATTCACCTCCATCCCTTCCACCTTTTGGTTCAAGAAGCAGATGGTTATATTCAAACACATGGCACTATGCAAACTGAAAAATTAAGATGCAGATTCACAGAGAGATTTGCAAATATTTTATGGTTATTAATGTACATTTCATACATAGCCTTCTCAAAAGGTAAAAAAATTATGATGAGCGGTTTAAAACTTGCAGATTCATAGAGAGAAGATGGTAATAAACTCATAAGGTAAAATTGTAGTACAAATCAATCAAACTAGAAGAAAAACCACAATCAGAAACTGGGATAAGAGCGAAAGTTATACATTCCTATTCTTATAGAGTTCTCACCAAAACTAGAGAAAAATACTAATTTAAATACTTTAAATTGATATCTCAATTACATAAAAGAAAATCTAAACCATAAACAGTCGGCAGGGACATGTTTATAAACGCAGCCCTGAATAACCAACTCGCACGAGCTATAATCTGTTACATTCAGTCCTAGGATAGTTACAGTAGACCTACACCTATGGCTTGGCTTGAGTAGCTGAACTTCTTTAAGTAGACTAACTTTCTGTCTTAATCTTCTTAGACAATGAAAAAGCTTGTCGTTTAGATATCATATACAAATCTGATGAAGTACGGATAAAACAATGTTTTACCTACACCAAATAAGGTAGACAGCAAGCTCTAAGATTGTCCAAAACAGTCATGTCTACAAAGACAATGCCGCTAAAGCGGCCGACCCTAGGGCATGGTTGCTAAAAAAGACCCTCTGCTCTGCCCATTTGAGCGTTCAAGGAATCTAAAAACTAGTCTGAGTTCAAAGCGTGGCCTAAAGCATAAAATTTTCATGTTTGCAAACCGAATCAAGATACCAACTATATGATTCGTGCTAAACAGTCATGTCTATGTAGAATGCTGAGACACCATTGCTCTCAAAGTGGATCACAAGTCAACCAAATCAAAGCTAGTAGAAGTGAGAGAGAGGCAGCTTACATCACCACAAGTAAGCTTGCAAGCAACAGCATGACTGGCTTCGTGAAGAAACACCGTGATTAGTTTAAACGGAGTCAACAGGAATGTCCTCCATAGCTGTAAGAAAAACAAAACCCCCCAATTAATCCAAAAAAGTCGCAAACTTTATAAGTCAATCGATACATAAACACTAGAATCGGACACCCTTTTTGACTAGATTATTACATAATAAACCCTTCGGATCTTCAACTAAAGGTTCAGACTTTAAAAGAACTGACCAGAAGGATAACGACGGTGAAGATTCCGATGGTGATGAGGAACGCGTTCTGGTTCCGATTACAGCAGCCCCGGAGTTCCCAATTCGGCGAATTCATCTTTTATGACAGAACAGAAGAATCTTTCTTTTCTTTTCCTTTTTTTTTTTCCGGAATCTGAAGAGTGATTGGGAGCAAAAAGAAACAAGAAAAGAGGGAAAAAAATTGGATGAATTTGATTGGTTCGTTGTAATTGTTTTTTTCAGTTTTTTTGACATTTTTTTTTTTTGTTGTTTCTAATGTTCTTCTTTGGATTAGGTGACACATCGATGACCAACATTGACCAAATCACGCGTTTAATTTTCCTATTTTTCTTTCTCCATAACGCGTATTATTTCCGCATCAATTTTTTCTCATCAGTTTAAACGGGATCGTGTAGACTAGGGATGGGCACGAAGCAGATATCCGGAGTTTTAAGGATATCCGTGATCCGATCCGTGCCTTGCGAATAGATTTTTCGATCCGATTCGATTCGTAATCTTTTGGATATCCAGAACACCGGATATCCGCGAATATCCGAGTTTTTGCCAGATATCCGATTCGATCCGTAAAGTAATAAAAAATTAAAAAAATAAATAAAAATAAAAGAAAATAAGAAAATCTAAAATAAAATAATATTATTTCATTTATTTTTAAAAAAAATTACATACTTTCAAAAATTTTAATAACTAAATAATTAATTTAGTGAATAAAAATATTATAAAACTTATATAAAGATATAAAAGTATATATATTATATAATTTTATAAACATGTATATATATATATGTATATAACGGATCGGATCGGATATCCGTTTCTAAAACTATTAGTATTTGTGATTTGCTTCGTCTTTGACGGATATTGGATTTTAGTATTTGCTTCGATTCGTTAAGTTACGGATATTCGAATTTTTCGGATCGAATCGAAACGAATAACGGATCGAACCAAAATTTACGGATATTTTGCCCAGCCCTAGTATAGACACTACAAGCCTACAAACCCAATTGGTAGCTCTACATCTATATAATCAAGAAAACTTCTTATTTGGTCAAGAATACAGGCCAATAGCTGTATAGTTTTCAAATCTTGACCATTTGGATCATATTCTCACATGGACTCTGGGCTTGTGAGGCTTCGTTTATGGCCTTCGGGTAGAGGATGGGTTGGTCTGGTTGGTTGTTGAAATCTCGAAACCATCTTAGTTGACCATAACCTCAATGACCGTGTTGAATTCATTTCTCATATTTTTGATTCTGGACCTTGTTCTTAGTAGCTATTTCATAATCGAGATTAGCTTAGATCGTCCTTGGTTCTTATGACCTAGGCATAAAAGGTTTAGTTTAGAAATCAACGGTTTTCTTCTTTTTTTTCTATGATACTATAGACCAACATTATTGTAAAGTATATGTGGTGTAAACTTGTAAGGTGTAGAGTCATTATAACTTGTATTTTAGTTTATTGGCAACTAATTCGTATTTTTACTTTTTCGAAAAAAAAAATTATATTATACTTTTAGCTAATGTATGTTCAAGATGGGGTAGCACCGTAGTACCATTCTCATTTTAAAATCCTTCTTAAGATTAATTTACATAAACTTTTTTTTGATGAATTTACATAAACTTTATTAGCTCGTCAAAAAGGAAGACCCGTCATAAACAAAGATATTCTAAACAACTAAATTGGAAAAGAAAATACTTTGTTACATAAAATTTTATAGTCCAAAACACTATATTAGAAAAAACAACTTTAGGTATGTATATGTAAAGATATTGTTATTTGAACAAATAAAAAAATCATAAATAACCGAACGGTTTCGGTATTTTTCGAATCAAAAACTGCAATCAAACCGCAACAAAATTGAAAACCAAAATATATAATTTGGAAACAAACCAAAAATTAAATGTCTATTGTCAAAACATATCAGTGACCAAACTGACATTTTGATAAATTTATCAATAAAAATAAATGGTTACCATTTAATTTAATTTAGGTAATTATGTATTAAAATTGAAAGAGATATTGATTACTTAAAATTAGAACTATTTAATACTTCAAAGGCATTGTTTTGTAAATAAGTTAAAAATTTAAAAATATTTTTTATGGTACTTCTATTTTAATAATATAGATTTCACGTTTAACTGAGAAACGATGTAATTTATCTTCATTTCAATAATTTAATTCTCTTATAGTAATAATTTGAATGGTCACAAGGTTTACCTATATCATATAAACCCATTTTCGTCTGACAATCTAGATTCTATGAGATGACCGAGCTTCAATTTCATCAATACAAAATCATTTTGTGGATATTCTTATGCTGTCAATAAGCATATTTATTTTTCATCGTACAAAATTACAAAGAAAAATGGATGCATTCACAACGGACCAGTATAAATATCAGTATAGACAAAGACTATGCGTTCTTTTATGGGCTTTCGAATCAAGAATGTCACTGATGACTTGACACATTTTGTAGATTATTACTCCTAAAGTTCTAATCAGTGCCAGTTCACGTAACTTCAATGCAAAAGTGGGCTACTCTCCCGATTAAAAGACCATAAAAAGCAGGTCCAATGAATTCATAGTTATATATGACCAATATCTTATGAATTTACATGATTTTAACTATCATTAGTGTATATATTGATCATTTAGAATTGCATTTAGACATTAATTAATGTATTTCATTTGCATACATAAATCTTTATTAGGGGTTGGAGATACCATTTGAAAGAATTATAGTCATTGGGACTGATTATGAAGCAAAAAAAGTGACCTATGTTCGAGAGACGTGTTTGTAGTGTAACTGTTCCAGCGGCCAGACGTTGCAGCAGCCTAATGCACTGGTGCGCCGTAGCCGTGAAGTTTTTGTGTCATTTTGCCGTGAGCTGACTCTGATCTACTGCAGCGGTATGCGAAGCCGCAAGGAAGGAATCATCAAGATGTCGAAGACTTAAGTGTCCCAGCGGCCTGTGGCCCAGCGGCTTAACAACACGCCAAAAGGCTGATGCTAAGCTGCTGCATTGTAACCATCAATTCATCCGTATTTGAAGTGTCCCAGCGGCCTAGGACTACAGCGGTCTGAAGACGCGCACAAGGCTGATGTGGATCTCGAAGTCAATATTTTTAGTTTGACCAAACATGTTTTTATCATTTTAACCCTTTATGTTTTAATTATTATAAATACATTTTAGACTTAATTTTATGAATTATCTTGTTTTCTCTCGAACCACATTGATATTATTGAAGAAAGATTAAATCTTTAGTCTCTTTTCATCTTATTTTTTGTGTTTGTGGGATTAAACTTGCTTATCAGTACGATGTCTCTTAAATCAATCATAGTTTTAAGGTTAATCATGAAGATTAGTGAGTAGATCCATCTTGGTTTCATGGGTTAGGGTGATTAGGGTGATTAAGTGAAAATCTAGAGTGTTCAGTGTTATATCTTATATGTTTTCTTGCTTATATACTATTCTTAATGCTAGATTAGTGCTGGCCTCTCTAATCTAGATCCTTAGACATTTCATGTCCGAAAGGTGTTTAATGAAATATCTGATCCAAGTGGATTATGCTCTAAACTTGCCTTACCAAAGACATTTGATGTAAGGGAGTTTAGATATTTAGCTGACTTGTTCTTAATGATTGTTTATGTTAATTAGGCCAAAGACATTTGATGTCTAGTTAATGGTAGCAAAAGAACATTCTTCTTGACAAAGAGCTTGTTTAAATTAGTGTTCAAGACTTAAGGAAGTCTTTTGATTGAAAGCTTGCCGTCTTAGTTTGAATCTTAATCACCTGAAATCAAGTCCCTAAACTCATAAGTCCTCTTTTATCTATTTGAGTGAAAGTTTTAGTTACTTGTTCTTATTGTTTAGTTTTCGAACTGAATTCGCTTGACTCTCTTAGTTGCATCTGGATTAGGCATTCACCTGCATTCTCTGTGTTTCACAATGGCTTAAGATCGGATTGACATCTTTTATTACTACTTTGACTAGGATTTAGTAAAACTCCTTATAAATGACTAAACCGTTAAATGCATTTCATTGCCCAAATCAAGTTAGTGTGTTGGGTTTCCACACTACTCACTTGGAGTCCTAATAAATTGATCTGTGTCGTATTGTAACTAGAGAACCCATACTGAGCAACTAGTTGCACTGTCTTTTTTGTCAACAGTTGCATTGACACTCTTCCAAAAATCAACATGGCATACAGTGGTGGACCTTCCATTTACCGATCTCTTATGCATTTTGAAAATATAGTAGGAGACTGCTAGATTCCATCAATATTTTTTTAAATCCTTCCTTGCCAGCCAAACATCCATGGAAAATTTTGGTCAGATTTTTCATCTCGTATCTTCAAGAATATTTTGGGAAAGAAAAATACTATTATAAAGTGAGGTATAATGCACTATAACTGTATGTAAGAGCACTTCTCTTAAAAAGTTCTACCATAATATCTAAGAATTAAAGAAAATAAAAAATTGGAAATTGTGAGAGTGAATAGAAATAGAATCCGAGTGCAGAACTTCTGATTTGTTAGAACTTCATATGATTAGTTGTCAAATTTCAATTGGTTTCCTCTGATAAAAAAAATAATTATCAAATAAAAACATATTAAAATAATAATACTTTTTGGTTGAGATCTTCATTTTTTATATAGACCAATAAGAACACATTCAACAACAAAGTTTCTTAACTTAATATCTTAATTTCATAACTAATATTTTAACATAAATTACTTATTTGATTAAAATTTATTATCTAAAACAAATTCAAAACATTTATATATCAACAACAGATGGCAAAAAGTGTTATCAAAAGTATCTAATACTCTCTCTCTTTTAAGATACTTTTCTCCACTCTCTCTTAATTATCCTATTTTTTTTCTTTTTTATAATTACTTAGGTACTTATTAAGTAAGCATCTCTCATTGGAGGTGTTCTAAGGTTGCTCTAAGTCTTTTGAGAAGGCCCGCAACCATCTCTCAAACGAATCTATCTTTAATAGGCGTACGACCATATCTCTGGTTTGGATGAACTGATCTTAACGATCATATATGATTTTGACCACTTTGAAAGTTATCAATAAATCCAGTTCAAAAAAAGAAGTTATCAATAAATCGGCAACAAAACTAGAGGTGTGGTATTTAATGGTTAGATGGTTAGTGCGAGCAGTTGGTTTTGTCCTATGTTCAATCTGTTTTGGGAGAGATGATTTGCATTGTATCATCATAATATCGAACTGTTTAGTCCAAAGTCCACGAAGCTATACGTGATGTGATTCCAAACTTCGAGATTAAATTAGGAACAAATTGGAGAACAATACTTTTTTACGAATAAAGAAAAATAACTTTATATATTACCCTTCCAACTTTAATAATCAATTTCTGTAGAAAACAAGGCAGTTTGATTGTTTTTTGTTTTTGGTCCAAAGAAAGTAGTTCGGTACTTGTCAGCAAAACATCACCGATGCTGTTTGTCGGACTGGACCATCTTCATTGTCTAAAAGGATCAGAGAAATCTGATATTTCATAGGACCGTCATCATAACCAAACCCTGACGGGATTGGACAGCTTCCTGTTAGTATTATAGAGAGCTGCCAAAATAAGCAAAGTGTTTAAGAGGAGTAGACAATTCTTGGTTGGATCCAATCGGGTCGGGTAGGTCTCAGCCCCGCAGGTGGGCTCAACGCGACCTAATGGTTATGAAAAGAAATGTTTTGGGGAGACGTGGACCATTTCTTAACCTTTCAGTTTCACTTAGTGATCATGTCTACTTTGTTTTTCTGTTTCATATAATTCATATATATATGATCTTTTATAAATTCCCTTTCATGTTCTTGATAATGTGCAATCTCCTCATTTTTCCTTTTCTTTCTATTACATAACAATTACTTTACTTTGAATTTAAGAACTGATCGATTTTGATTTGATGGAAAGCAAGTCTGCAAGACTCAGCTGATCCAATTTTAATATTGGACTTTTCTCTCACAAAAAGATCCCTACGGTAAGAATAGTAAGTGGGTTGATGATGGCTTCGAGCAAATAACTTTTTTTCTCTTACACTCATAAGAAATATACAAAGGAACAAAACAAATTAATAAAATCTTATATATATGAATGAGCGAACCACACATAGGGAAAATGAAAAAAAAACATAAAAAGTCTTGGATATGTACCAATTATTTCTTTTACAAAAGTGGATAACAACGTATTTTTATCATGGTCTAACATTAAAAAAAAAAGCTTTTATTCTTGACAATGTACCTGACATGTGTCTGCTCGTATGTTTGTTTGGAGATATCAACAATGCCACCGTATTGACTTGTATTCATAGACTTCATAAGTTTATATAAATCAAATCATGTGACAATTCAAACCTATGAGAATCCTAATATAGATTCTAAATCAGCAAAGACAAAAACAACTCGGTTAGAAAGTATAAGACAATCTGGTTTTAATCGTTTTGCTCCTAATCATAAAAAGTAGTACTATTGCGGAATAAATGTAGTTAGTGAAAAATGTAGTAGTTGGTACGATTTACTAATTTAGTAATGATCAGTGATTCAGTATAGCCATTGCAAATGAATAGTGCAGTAAAAAAACTTGAATGGCGAATTAATTAGATTAAGTAAATGCATCAAAAATTTAGTATATCAAATCACTGGTTTTGATTCAAATATGTGATTCATTTGCAATGGCATCACATATAGCCATTGCTTAACTTTGGCATCCGATGGTTAAAAGTCTTGGGTCGGTGTACTTTGCAACATGAGTCTATATTCAATGTTTCATCAAATTAGTCAACACAAATCTCAACGTTGACTCTAAAAACATTCAAACATTGCACATGCCTTTTGACTTCAAAGTTAGATAATCTGTATTGCTTTTAGATTATATTGGTTTTCATACGATCCAAATATTTTCTGTAACTTGTGATTTTTAGATTATGAATATAATGCTTTATTTTATCACATATACAACTAAACTTATATTCATCATATACATTAACACTTAGCACTAACTAATAATATATCAAATGATATCAAAGCATGCTTATGCAAAAGTACTAATTGACCACTTACATATTCACTATTAAAAAAATCTACGCAGTTTTCAACATTTATTTAAATAGTAACTTCATTTAATCGACTGAATTATACATAAAATAATCTACTATTGCAAAATTTAATAGTCTAAGTTCATCTATTCCTATGGTCAATCTCAAATATATATTAAATCTTTTATTTTTGTATTCTTTTTCTTTTGTTTTCCAATCCTTAACTTTAAACAATGATTTTAAATATTTAGACCAAAAAACAATGATTAACTATAATAATCATAATTTTTATAAGTAAATAATAAATTTACGGTAAAAATAATTATTTTCTATTTACATTTTTTCTAAGCTCATTCAACATCTTTTAGACATGTTTTTGTCTTGTATTGTACTTGTAATCTTTATTTTTTGTTATATTCCCCAATGTAATAATATTGTTATGTGGAATGTTAGTTCTATTTTAAACATTATTATGATATTATTAAATTATTTTATTTTTGACATATTTATATGTTTATGTACTAATAATATATATATATATATATATATATATAAAGATGGTAAAATTAATCCATAAAAAGACCAAAATATTTTATGACCAAAAGAAAACCCAAAAAAGGAAAATGACCAAAAATAGTTTTATTAAAAAGGTTAAATACATTTATAGCACTACTATATCTATATAATAAATATTAAAAATCGATTTTATTATTTAAAAATATATATTCGAAATTTTTTACTAAAATTTATTTCCAATTTTGATTGTTAAAAACCTTTTCCAAAAAAAATTCCAATTTATTTTAAAATTATTGTTTTATACCCTAAATCTTAAGTTTTAAACTCTAGTTTTCATAACTTCCACCTTCTTTTCTCCCCCTACGAAAATTTTAAATCTTAGATTACTTTGCTAAAAGAAAAGTCTAGATAACTTATCAGGAGAATGGGTTTTTATTTTATTAACTATTTGAAGTCAAATTTTTTAATACTCAACTATCACTTGCGCAGATTTTATCCTCAAATCATGATTGACTACGCAAAATTAGGCTTTAAAAAATCTAAAGTTAATTATTAAATGGAGACAATAATTGCAATTAGAAAAGGGATCGAGTTTGGCATTCAAAACCTAGAAACACTAAAATCAATTCAGTGTATACGATTCTGAGTAAAAAAAAGCGATTTTCGGTGACTGAAGAGTACTTTTGGTGAGAAGAGTACTAAAATCAATTCACTTCTTACTCTCACTCGAAATCGTGTAAAGAGAATTGATTTTAGTATTTCTGGATTTTAAAAGCCAGACTCGATCACTTTTCTAATTGCAATTAACGTATCGATTTAGTAATTAAAGTTTGGCTTTTTAAATATCTAATTTTGCGCAATCAACCATAACTTTGAGATTAAATCTGTACAAGTGATAGTTGGGTATTAAAAGTGTTGATTTTAAATAATTGGAGATTTAAAAGCCTATTTTCCCATTACTTATCATATAGGTACAAATATGTTTTACCTACTTAATGAAACATTTTTGGTCATTTTGATTCTTAGACTCTATTTTGTAATAATTTTTAATAATATTCCTGAATACTTTTCTATAGAGATATATTTGAATATTTAAATAAAATATAATTATTAATATAAAATGATAAACTATTATTTAATAAATTATATGTAAGGTATATAACTATAAAGACTAGAACAAAAATAGTATTTAAAAGTTTTGAAAAGTAAAACATTGAATGTTAGAAACCTTTTTTAGAAAACAAAAGAAAAGTTGAGAGTTTGAAACTTGTTGTAGATATCCTAATAAGAATCAGTTAAGAAAAAGAGTTTAGTTTCCCTAGTGACTAGAATGAAGTGATAGAATGCTAGAAAAAAAAACAGATGAAATGTTGAAATGTGTATCTTCATATAAGGCAAACAAAAATAATCCCTATCAAATTATATTTTTCTATCAATTTTTTTATGGATGATGTATATAACTAAGTAATAAATTTTTAAATTTTTTAAGGATATACATAAAAGATAACTATTGTAGTGGAGAAAACAAAAGTAGAAAGTGAAGAACCAACATGTAACCTTTTTGGCCCACGCATGTGAATATGTAGCAAGAGACACGCTTCTCTGTTCCCTCTTCTATACCATTTTCATTCCTCTCTTTTCCAGTTTCTCACCCGAAAATTCTTTCTAATTATTTCCGTATTTTAACTACTACTACTATTAAATATCAAAAATAAGTTTTCTTCTTTATTCACCTATAAAAATATAAATTAAAACCTACTCCTTCCTATCGTTCCGCCTTCCCCTTATTCTTCTCTCCACGTCTCTCTCTCTTTCTGCAGAAACATTCAACAACTCTCACGATGATGGCGGTGGATCTTCTATCGGAAAACTCTAACATGAGTCCAAGAATCTCGTTCTCTCGTGATTTCTGCCAATCCGATGCAATACCCGTCGAGAAACGTCCGTTACGATCATCGTCCAGTTCCAAACCGTCGAGTCTCAATTCAAGCGTCGATTTCGATTTCTGCATTCCCGGCGGCGTGACCTCCGGCGAGAGCTTCGACCAAGGCTCTTGGTCCGCCGACGAGCTCTTCCGCAACGGTAAAATCTTGCCGACCGAGATCAAGAAGAAGAAGAAACCCGAATCACCACCACCACCCGAGAATCGCAAACCGGGTGAAAAAGCTTCCGATACCGGTCCACCCGAACCGTCTAAACCGGGTACAAGAAAACCGAGAAAACCGGTTGAAGTAGACGAAGATGACGCCGTCGTAACGGAGGAGAAACCGAGTACGAAGTCGTTTTGGGGGTTTAAGAGGAGTAGCAGTTTAAACTGCGGGAGCAGTTACGGACGGAGTTTATGTCCGTTACCGTTACTAAACCGGAGCAATTCGACCGGTTCGACTTCCAGTAAACCGAAACAGAGCTCTAGGAAACACGCAACAGAGCATATAAAGCTACAACAGTCGTCCTCGTTGTCATCTTCATCTTCTTGTTCATCGAGTAACAGTAGCTTTCAGAAACCGCCGTTGAAGAAGAATTACGGAGGCTACAGTTACGGAAGCCATGGGAGTGGAACTAGAGTGAGTCCGGTTATTAACATGGTTCCATCTGGGAACTTGTTTGGTTTGGGTTCTCTATTCTCTGGAAACGGAAGAGACAAGAATAAGAAGAGATAGGTTTGGTTCTGATTCGGTAAGCGAGACATTATTCCTGGGTTTACTGTTTGATCCTGCTTCTTCTTCCTTCTTCTCTGTTTCTTTCTCTGAAACTCTGAAGATTTTCTGACAGTGTGTTTTGTGGGTCCTATTGCCAACTTCTTTGTGTCATTTTTTAGATTGTTGTGGTGTAATTGTTTTTTGTTTGATTTGTTAGTTTGTCTTCTATCAATGTTTAATTCTAGATTTTATATTGAGAAATTGCATTTCGTACACTAAACTTTTGCCCTAATTAATTCAACACCCTAAATTCCACATCTTGATATCTTCCTCAGTAGATGTAAACTTGTCCCATCATAAATATTTTCTTAATTTCATCACTCTTTCAAGAGGCTGCTAATTTCAAATACACATCCTACATGATTGGTAACGTATTTACTTCATCTCCAATCCAACTCTACCCCTAAACATTATTATTTATTTTTCTCTCTTTTTTTTTGAACACAGCCCTAAACATTATTTACAAAATGATTTGGTGTACCACTACATTTATTCTCATCCAAAAATACATAACAAAGCATCAAAGGAAATGTGACATGTAAAATATTTTATTAAAAATCTATATTTGACAAAACAATTAAATATTATAATGAGTAACAACTTTTATAACATCATTTAAAAGTTAACTAATTCTATATAAATGTTCAGTTTTGGATTTTTTTAAAAATATATTAATAACTAATAACTTATATATCACCGCTGAAAAATATATATCATATTAATAAAAATAAACTAAATATAAATACATTTTAATTTTACATGAACTTATATATCATATTTTGTGTAAATATATATTTTATTAAATTTAATTATAAGTGTGCATTAACAATTATAAAACTACATTTTAGAGTTACACTATTTTGGAGTAAAATATGGAGATCTCTAACCTAACGCTATATTTGTCTCTATACTCTATAATAAAGTAAAATCTACACCAACTCATCTCTATTTTTTCTTCTAAAATAGAGATTGTTATTTTTGCCCCTATATTTAAAGTAAAAATAGTATTCATTTATAGTAGAGACATACTTTTTTTATTTGCAAAATAGTCATTTAACTTTTTGTGGTTATAAATAAAATACATGTTTATAGATAAATATAATTCTTTTTACATATAATAACACAGTTTTTTTACATAATAATTTTTTAAAAATTTTCACAATTATAAATAATCATAAATAAAAAATACTATTAATTTATGGCTATTTGCAAAATTGATTCAAAACTCATAGTCAACCCTAAAACTAACCCATGTTTTTGGATTTTTCTTTTGCACTATTCATCTCACAAGTTCATATTATTCACGATAATGCCATTAGTTTTTTTTCCTTTCGAAAATGGCATTTATACTCTCTCAACCTCATCATCTTCAAGTATTTACAAGACTATCATTTTCATCAATACACCAACCACCATGAACAACCAATTTGAAACTCTTAATGCACCTCAAATCGATTTACACTCTGCATTTCTCAATTCTTATGAACTAAAACTAACATATTTTTTTTTATTTTCTCTCCCATATTCATCTAAAACACCCAAGATTTTGATTTTAAAATTTTTATGGTTCATAGAGCCATTGAAACTTACAATTTTTGGTGGGTCACTTTTGTTTGAGATTTTTGTGTGCTTGGATAAGACTTATGTGTGCTAAACAAGTGATTTCACTGGTCGAAACTATGAAATCAGTTTTTTCCAGATTTGCAGACGATTTACATGGAAGTCTTCTGGTCAATGCAGATGTTAGTTTTGCAATTGACTTTTAAATGTGTTTTTAGAGACGACTTACATGTAAGTCGTTCATCTTTGTATGTTAAAAAATTTCGAGACTACTTCCATGTAAGTCGTCTAAGGTAAACGGCTTAGTTTTGCATTTGACCAGACTGTATCAGAAATTTAACTTTTCCTAGACAACTTACACTTACACGTCCAGTAGAAAATTAAAAAAAGAATCAATATTTTGTTATTCCTAGACGACTTCCATGTAAGTCGTCTCATGTTAGTTTTGCAATTGAAAAATAAAACATAAATTTTATTTTTCTAGACGACTCACAAGGAAGTCATCCGTTTGACTTACACGAAAGTCATCCATGATTTTATTCCGAGACTGTGGTCAAACCTTACTTATCTTGGACTACTTCCATGTAAGTCGTCGGACGGACGATTTCCATGTAAGTCGTTGGACGGACGACTTCCGTGTAAGTCGTCGGACGGATGACTTCTGTGTAAGTCGTCGGAAGGACGACTTTCGTGTAAGTCGTCTAGAAAAAAAAATTTAAGTTTTATTTTTCAATTGCAAAACTAACCTGAGTCGACTTACATGAAGTATCTAGGTATAACAAAATATTGACTTTTTAATTTTCTACTGGACGACTTATGTGCAAGTCGTCCAGGAAAAGTCAAATTTCGGACACAATCCGACCAAATGCAAAACTAACTTGTTTACTATAGACGACTTAAATGGAAGTCGTCTTCTGGTTTTCTCGATATTTTTTTTAACAAAAGTACGTCAATATTTACAAATGACGATTTCCAGAGAATTCTTTTGTAGAGATGACTTCTCTAGAAGTCGTCCTTTGTAAAATTTTAATTCCAAAAAGTGACCTAAATAGACGACTTCTCTAGAAGTCAACCAGAAGACCTTCGTGGATGTCGTCTGCTTCAATGTTTAATAAACTTGGATTTTCTCTAAAACTATAAAGTTTTTTTAATATTTTCTTGTTAATTCATATATATTAGTCAATATTGGAACTACTGATTGAAATTTATAACTTGATTGGTGATATTTATGAGGTTACCAGCATTCATGTTTATTAAGGTTTCTAGCTGATTCGGGAAGACTTATGTGGAGTCTTCTACGTTAGTTTTGTAAAACTAAATTTGATAAGTTTTTCAGCACAAACATGTAAAAATGTGATATTTTAACTAGTTACTATTATAGGTAACAGATTCTTAAGGACTTAGAGAACAATCACTATTAAACAGAGTATAACGAGTGATGTCACACATATAAAAGAAAGATATGTTTATCTTTTTAAAAAGACTACTAATGAAATTGTTCTATCTTTGAACTTATGTAATGTTTTCTTTTGTGAATTTGAGTAAGTTATCTTGAGAATTTTTCTCTCTTAGTTGTAATAAATTTGATTAATTTTTTGTGTTATCGTGTTTTTCTATTAAAGTTGTATCAATAACTTAAATTATGTCGAGTAATTTTGGTAAGATAATATTGTGGAAAATGAACATATATACCCATTTTTTCATTAATATCTCTTCAAATTTACAAAAACAAAATTACAACTAAATGAGTACACATGCAAATCACAAAACAGACTATAAATAAAACTATTATAGATCAATCCCCTACAAAGATAAGCTTAGACTCCACTTGATATGGAAGAGGACTCTTGGAGAAGACTTCCAGGATGTCTTCCTCGAAGTCTTTTGGAAGACTTATTGGAAGTCTTCTGGAAGATTTCCTGAAAATATTCTAGCGCATTATATTATAAAAGGCTTCCGAGAAGATTTCTAGGAAATCTTCAAATCTGAAAAACATGCATATCCAAATCCAGATCTGAAAACATACATATAAAAAACATTTAAATGGTTTAAAAACAGAGAAAATGAGTGGGAGATTAGATATATATATTTTTTATAGAACACACAACGTACAATCCAAGTGGAAGATGAGAACCATCTGAATTAGAAACATGCAACAAAAAGATAAATTAGTGAGAAGGACATGAAAAAATGAAAAAAATCGTATAAAGTTTGGTGGATTTTATTCTAAAGTATTTTTATATAATAAAAATTCCAAAAATTATAGACTAAAAATAGATATTGCTATTTTTCTTAAATATAGGGAAAATAGTAATTTAAGTTTCACGAGAAGAAATAGCAATTAATTGGAGTAAATTTGTCTCTAAATGCTATTATAAAAGTAAAAATAGCAATAAATTGAAGTTGCAGTAAGAATTTAACTCACCCTGTTTCATTTTAAATAGTGTTTAGAAAATTTTGTTTCAAAAATAAGTGATGTTTGCATTATTTTAGATAAATATTTAATATTGTTTAATATTTTTAACCAATTATAAAATATATCATTTTTATTGGTTGGATACATTTGATTTAACAATAGTTTCATATAAACAATATAAAGTTGTATTGAATTTTGTACTATCTTTATGTGTGTGCATCTTATATATTAAAATAGAAGTTATGAATTTTTTCATGTGTGATTTTTTAATTTGGACCATCATATAATTTTATGAAATGTGTTTTATTAAGACTAATAATATATAGAATTTTTAACTACTTTAATCATAATATCTTTTGATATATTTTCATATATATATGTTAGAAAGACTCTAACAATTAAAAGATTCTAACAAGATCTTAATTTTCAAACATTATATGTAAATATTTTTACTAATTCGAATTTATTTATGAAATATTATTATATATTAATTTATTTCATAAAATTAAAATTAAAAATAAAAATTTAATCATGTTTTATCTGTTATATAATCATAATCAATCATTGTAAGAGAAAATTATTATATCGAGCTAAATATGATAAATTATATTAAAGTGTTATATTTTATTTTCTTAAGTATTTATGTTTAAAATATAATATGTTTGTGAAGCAGGTTAACATTAGCAAACTACATAATACATGTATAAAAATTAACATGTATTTCATTAAATCTAATAATATAAGATATTTTAATTATGATATCTTTTCATTTTCATTATAAATATTTATTTTAACAAATCTGTTGAAAGAATATTTTAGCTATATCTTAATTTTGAAAAAGTTTATGTAAATATTTCAACTAATTTCTTAATTAGCAATGAGCTATTATTATACATTAATATATATTCAGTTTTCATATAAAACTGACATATCTTAAACTATTGTATAATAATATGTTATCTAATGAATAAACGTAAGAAAATATTGCTAATAGGAAATTCTATTTTCAAGGTTGGCGGGTCAAAATGAACATAAATTTAATACAAAATAATTTTGAATATATTGTTTAATGCATATATTAGTTTGGTCTATAAAATAAATGTAAATACAATATGAAGGAGGAAATTGGATTACAGAGGAGCAAGGGATTGAGAAGGTAGCTGTTGATTACTTTGATGATTTATTTACTACTACCTCTCCCTCAGAATTTGATAATTTTCTAGACGAGATTACACCATCTATTACGTCTCCGACGAATCAAATGTTGATAAAGATGGCGACAGAGGAAGAGGTAAGACATGCCTTGTTTATGATACATCCTGAAAAGGCACCAGGTCCGGACGGCATGACTGCTCTGTTTTTCCAACACTCTTGGCATATAATTAAGAACGATCTCGGTGAATTGGTAAATGAGTTTCTGGTCTCATGAGATATGGATTCAAGGTTAAATATTACTAATATTTGTATGATACCAAAGACGGAAAGACCGACGAGGATGACAGAGATAAGACCTATAAGTTTGTGTAATGTTGGATATAAGATTATATCGAAAGTCTTATGCCAGAGATTGAAACTCTGTCTCCCAAAACTTATATCGGAAACTCAATCGGCTTTTGTGGCAGGGAGGTTGATTTCAGATAATATTCTTATCGTTCAGGAAATGTTTCATGGACTAAGGACTAATAAAGCATGCCAAAGAAAGTTCATGGCAATCAAAACGGACATGAGTAAGGCGTATGATAGAGTGGAGTGGGATTTTATTCAGGCTCTCCTCCATAAAATGGGTTTTGATTCACATTGGATAAAACTGATGATGTGGTGTATATCTTCAGTGCAGTACCAGGTATTGTTAAATGGCCAACCTCGAGGTCTAATAGTTCCCCACATAGGTTTACGCCAAGGGGACCCTTTATCGCCCTATTTATTTATTATGTGTACTGAAGCATTGATCGCGAATATAAAGAAGGCTGAGAGGGGTAAACAACTTACGGGTATGAAGGTTGCTAGAGCTTGTCCATCCTTATCGCATTTGCTTTTTGCAGATGATAGTCTGTTTTTCTGTAAGGCGCAGAAGGAAGAATGTCAAACTATTCTCAGGATTCTGAAGGAGTATGAGGCGGTCTCAGGTCAACAAATAAACTTTCAGAAATCTTCTATACAATTTGGACACAAAATAGAAGAAGCCAGCAGGCAGGAATTAAGAGATATTTTGGGAATTCAAAATCTAGGAGGAATGGGCTCTTATCTGGGATTATCGGAGAATATTGGTGGATCCAAAATCCAAGTCTTTAGGTTTATACAGGAAAGGTTAAACAGTAGGGTAAATGGTTGGACTTTCAAATTTTTTACTAAAGGTGGGAAGGAGGTAATCATTAAATCAGTGGTAACTGCGTTACCAAATCATGTGATGTCGTGTTATAGGTTACCAAAGGCGACTGCAAAGAAATTAACGAGTGCGGTTGCGCGTTTTTGGTGGAGCCCAGGTGGGAGTACAAAAGGCATGCATTGGAAATCCTGGGACAAACTCGTGTTAAGTAAGGAGGAGGGAGGCTTGGGCTTCAAAGAACTTCCGGATTTTAATACGGCGATGCTTGGAAAGCAGCTATGGCGCCAGATTGAGAAACCGAAGACTTTATTCTCACGGGTCTTTAAAGGACAGTACTTTAGGAATGCTTCATCCCTAGAACCGATCCGATCATACTCTCTGTCGTACGGCTGGAGGAGTATTATCTCCGCTAGATCTCTGGTTAGCAAAGGACTAATCAAAAGGGTGGGAACATGATCTTCTATCTCTGTATGGAATGATCCATGGATCTCATCCACTCACCCGAGACCAGCAAACAAAAACTCTCACACTAACTACCCAGATCTTACAGTGGATTCCTTAATTGATCCAACTACAAGAACTTGGGATTCGCAGGTACTTCGGACTTTGGTGGATCCTCAGGATGTAAAAATCATTGAAAGCATACCGCTTAGCAGGAACCAATGGGAGGATAGGGACAGATGGTATTTCACAAACAACGGAAAATATACGGTGAAATCAGGATACCAAGTAGAGAGAGTTTATCCTGATAAGGAGAAACCATTACCAGTATTTGGACCTACAGTTGATACTTTGAAATCATTTTGCTGGAAAGTAAGATGCCCACCAAAGCTTAAACATTTCCAATGGCAATTGGTATCAGGGTGCATAGCAGTGCGAAAGAATTTGCAGGCGAGAGGAATGAAAGGGGACATATGTTGTGATAGGTGTGGCGCTCCCGAAGAATCCATAAATCATGTATTTTTTGAGTGTCCACCAGCGCGTCAGGTTTGGGCTCTTTCACAGATCCCTTCTAGTCCAGCTAGCTTCCCTTATCAAGGTCTTTTTACAAATATGGATTATTTATTTGGAGAATGGACCCGAAGATGGAAGTTCATCAGTATGCTTGGATTCTATGGTATATTTGGAAAGGAAGGAATAACAAGGTTTTCAGTAATTTAGATGTGGATCCGAGAGATACTTTGAAATTGGCAGAGACAGAATCAGCACTATGGATGGATGCACAAAATGTAGATCCACAGAATTTGGTACGACAAGTTGAGGTAGTACCACAAACGGCAATTCTAGGACGGTGGTGTTTCACAGATGGTTCGTGGAAAGATAAGGATAATTTCTCTGGCCAAGGATGGTATAGTACTTTAGAAGGTTTCGACAGTTTGATGGGAGCACAATATGTCAGAGCGAGTCTTTCTCCCCTCCATTCGGAGGTAGAGGCTCTGATATGGGCAACGGAAAGTATGAGAAAGTTGCGTCAGTTCAGGGTTACGTTTACAACGGGCCCAATTGGTAAAGATGGTTTCGGAACCAGAGGAATGGCCAGCTTTTACAAGTTATTTGGAAGATATAAAGACCCTTAAAGACGGTTTCATCAACTCAGAGATTATTCATGTACCAAGACAGCAGAATACGCAGGCGGATCGACTAGCACGTAGTGCCAGGACACAACCGTATTTTGTTGTTCACATGGATGCAGAGTTACCGGCATGGATTTCAGAGACCGGATGAGAGTGTGTGTGCTATTTTCGCTGATGACAAAAAAAAACAATAAGATAAGTATATAATAAGAAGCGACAAATACATGTGACAGTTTAAATCAATTAATTAACTATACATGTAAACAATAAAACGATTTAAAATATTTATATAAATATTTAGATATATGATTAATGTTTAAAATGTATATCACCACTAGTTTAAAATAAATATATATTTATATAAAATTGAAAACAAACACTTGCGCGGTTGCACGGATCAAAATCTAGTCTATATATTAAAACTGAAGTACATTTTGGTACTGTTTGTAAACATGGATAACATGATAAATGAGAATTATTTGGAAATATGGATAACAAATTAAACATTTCCTTTTATTTTACACATTTAGTCATTGCATTTATAATAAATTAAATATTTCTTTTTTGTATTTCTTTTTATTTACAAATTATGCCACTATATTTAAAATCCATATTATTAAAATTGTAGTATTTTTTGGTACTATTTGGAAATATTGGTAACATGATAAACTAGAATTATTTGGAAACATATATAGCAGATTAAGTATTTTATTTTATTTATACATTTAGTCATTGCATTTACAATAAATTAGGTTTTTTTGTATTTCTTTTTATTTACAAATTCTACCATTTTATTTAAAATTATTTACAATTATTGTTGTTTATTTGTGGTGAAAATAAAAACACAAAATGTAATATATAGTATATATTATATAAATTTATTTTTAAATATAGTATTACCTTATTTAATTTAGTCAAATATAAAAATTCAAGAGTTCAATTTTCAAGAAAACAAATATCATAAAATTAATAATAATTCATAGAAAACTAATGCAAAAATTAAAAAATTTAGTATGCAGTTCATTTTAAAGTAAATTAACAAAAAACAATAGGTCAATATATATCAAATTGCATCAACTTGTAAAAATTATAATATAATATTAGGTACAATATAAAAAATTATTATCAAACTTATATATTATAAAAATACATTCTACTCTATATGTAAATTTCAAAACATAAAAATATACATGAAATTTTTTTATAAAACCAACAGTTTATGAATTTACATTGAACACAAGTTAAATCAATCATCTGCGCTCCGGTGCGATCAAATTCTAATTTATCTTAAACATCATTTAAAACGAAACAGTTATAATATCTGTTATGTATGATAAATTAATAACAGATAAAATATGCTTCGTAATTGAAATAATCTATTACTCATTTTCTAATTTTTATCCCGGTTTGATTTATTTTATTATAACCAAGAAATTTGATCTTCACACTGGAACAACTTGATTATTCAACTCCTTAAGGCTTTAACTAGTTTTATTGTATCAAATATTTCTTTTCTTTGGAAAATTTATGGATCAGGTTTCAACCGGCCGTGTTATTCCAGTTTTTCGATAAATGATTCTAACTGTTCCATTCATTTGAATAAACCTAAATTAGTGGTTGAAAGTATATAATAAAATAAATGTAAGAGAGAAAAACTAACGAGTTGAACTGCATTACATCTACATTTGGTGGCATTGTAATTGAAGGAGAAAGACAAGTACGACCCAGACGTTTTAATTGAAAAGATAATCTTGATTGAATTTTCAATTTTGCCGCACAGGGTATGTAGATAACCTTGACGTAGTTTATTACTAAACTAGTTTTATTTTAGTAGTGACTAATTAATGATAAATGTATTAATAAAACAATAATAGAGTTCTCAAATACAATTAGAAAGTGCGACAAGACAAGTGACAGGTAAACAATTCTCTTTCGAGCTTGTCCTATTCTGTTCCTTTTTGAATATTTCTCACATGGTGTGTATTACCAATTAATGTGAATTATCACTAAAGCAACCCAAGGAAAAAAGAAAAAGAAAGACAAATAATTGACGTGATAACTACTTTTCCTCTTATCATTCCGTGTAAAGTTAAGCTTAAGGTCGTGCCAATTATTCCTTTATTATATAATTTATATTTACTCTTCTTGAGAAATTATTCCTTTATTATTGTTATTTTTCTACTAAAGGCTTTTTCCTTTATTATTTCGACGTTTTATTCTCACTATTTAATGGTTTATACTAGGTCTGGACATTCGGAATCTCAATGGAGTTTTGATTTTATCCAATTGGATTTTGATTTTTCGGTTTATCAAAATCAGTTCCATTCGGATTATTTAGATATTCGGTTTGGGATCGGTTTGTATTCAGGTCGGGATTAGTAAATTTTTAAAGAACCAGAATAATCCAACATACTTTCAGGTTCGGATCCCAATCGATTTTTCAGTTTAAATATATCTAATTTGTACATACTTTGTAACCAAAACATAAAAAAAAAATCGGTTCTTCGGATTTGAAATACCTAATTTATAACATTTTGTAACCAAAACATAAATAAAATCGATTTAAAAATAAGAAATAAACATCAACCGTGATCATTCAAAATAAAATAAAAACATATTTATTGATAAAAAGAAAACCAAATAAATGAAAGTATAAAACGAAAATCACGTTCTCATGAAATTAGAAACATTGTTTAATGAACGAAAATCTAAATCTAAATATTCCAATATTCAATAACCACTTTTAACCATCAACTTTCATGTAATAGAACCACCAACCTTCATGTAATAGATAAGTATTTAAAATAATTGATATATATTAATGTATTTGAATACATATTAATTAGGAATTGAGATCATACTCGATACAAAATATTTCTGAGGTTTTGAATGTTTCGGGTTCTATCGGATATCCATTTATATTTGGGTTCGGTTCTGGTAATATCCATAACTTGAAATACCATAAAATAAGATCCATTCGGTTTTTATGTCGGATTCAGATCAGTTCAGATTCATTTTTATCGAATTTTATTTGATTCGAGTTTTTGGGTTTGGTTTATTTGCCCACCTCTAGATTACATGATAGCCATGGTGACTTACGGATCAACGTACGATTCTCAACTTTTCTTTATTGTTTTCATGTAGGGTTTTTAATTTCACTGATCGGCTAAATTTTTTTTACTGATAATGTGTTGTGAATCAAGAGAAACAAAAAAATTACTTGTTCTTATTATTTTATAGGCAAATGGTAATATATGGATATCCACGTAATAATTCATAACAAAAACCATTTGTTATATTAAAAGCGTAAAACATGGGATATTTAGCATATTCCAATTAGGTTACACTTAGGTCATCTCCAATAGAACTGTAAAACACTATTTTAGTGTAGTTTTTACACTAAAACCATCTTCAATGGGACTGCAAAAATTACATTATTTTAGTGTAATACTATAATTTCACACCAAATTTGGTGTGACACTATTCACCACACTAAAACACTATTCACTCCACTAAAACACTATTCATTTATTTTATTAATAAAATTTACAAATAAATAAATGATAAATAAAAAAATAAATACATATAATATTAGCATCTCCAACCCATAACACTATTTTTGTGTCAAAACCACACTATTTTAGTGTAATTTTAGCACTAAAAAGTTCTTCTCCAACCACAACACCAAACTTCACACTAAAAATTATTTTATAATATTATATATATTTATCTTTTTATTTCTCATTTATTTATTTGTAAATCCCCTAGTCTATATTTGAGAAGTGATTTGCCACATGTCTTCTCTACAATCGTTTTCACACAAAAAATTGTGACGTGTCTATTAAGATTGATGACATGTCATATGGTTAAATATGACATGGACAATTACATTTAATGCTAATATATATTTTTGGAAATCTTTTTAGAATATGGCAATAACTCATATATTACATTTAATATTGATTTATATTTTTGGTAAACTTTGTAGAATATGGTAATAACTCATAAATCATCACTAAAATAAATATATTCAAATATGATATTTTGAATTTCGAAATATTATATAATTTTACTTTTATAATAATAAAATTTTTAATATCTAAAATTTTCTAAATTTTCTGAATTAAAAAAAATAAATCGTAATATCATTAGTTTCTTTAGATATCTACAAATTATATAAATATTATTTAGTTTTAAATTTTGATAACTATACAATTTTATATGATTTTTAGTAATTTTGTACAAGTTGATATAATAATTTAACCAAATGAAATAAATAATTTTTTTTATCTTAGATTTTAACTTTATATATATACATATATATTCTTAAATATAATTTAAAATAAAAAAATATTTTCTCTTAATTTTATGCTTAATTAATGATATTTGTATTAATTATTAGTCAAAATAATAAAATATATAATATTAATAAATTACATTTTAAAATATAAAATTTAACTTTTGAAAAATTCATCAGTACACATGGTGCATGAAAACACCTAGATTAATAATTGTGACATAGCTACTAAAATTGATGACATGTCTTATAGATTAATATGACATGGACAATTATATATAATGTTAATTTATATTTTTGATAAAAAATTTTAAAATATGGTAATAACTCATATATTATATTTATTATCGATTTATATTTTTGGACTTTTTAAAAATATGACAATAACGCATAAATCATCATTTAAAATAAATATATTCAATTATGGCATTTCAAATTTTGAAATATCATTTAAATTAAAAATATTTCAAAAATATATACATATTTTTAGGAAATTATAAAATTAAATCATAAAATCAAATTAAATCGTAAAATCATTAGTTTCTTATATATATTTACAGATTTTATAAATATTTTTTAATTTTAATTTTTGACAATTCTGAAATTTTACATATTTATTTAATATATTTAATTAAAATAAATAGATAGAAAAAATCTACCTTATATTATAATTTTAAATATATACATGCACATTCTTAAATATAATTCAAAATAAACAAAATTGGTTTTATTTTAATTTTAGTGTTCAATTAAATCAAATTTATATTAAAATATTGATAAGAAAAAAGAAAATTTATAATATTAATAAAAATAAATATAATTTATATTTATCTTTTAAAAAATATTTTAAAATTCTTTTACTGCACATGGTGCAGGAAAACACCTAGTTTTATTAATAAAATAAGTGAATAGTGTTTTAGTGGAGTGAATATTGTTTTAGTGTGATGAATAGTGTCACACCAAATTTGGTGTAAAATTATAGTGTTGCACTAAAATAGTGTAACTTTTGCAGTCCCATTGGAAATAGTTTTAGTGTAAAAACTACACTAAAATAGTATTTTGCCGTCCCATTGGAGATGGCCTTAGGACATTTCCAATGGAACTCCAAAACACCATTTTAGTGTAGATTTTTACACTAAATCATCTCCAATCCAACTCCAAAAATCACACTATTTTGGTGTAACATTATAATTTTACACCAAATTTAGTGTGACATTATTTATCACACTAAAACACTATTCTCCACTAAAATACTATTCACTTAATTTATTAATATAATATATAAATGAGAAACAAAAGATAAATACATATAATACATATAATGAAATTTGGTATTGTGGTTGGAGAATAATTTATTTTTAGTACTAAAATTACACTAAAATAATGTGGTTTTGACTAGGCCTGGGCATTTTACCCGGACCCGAAGACTCGACCCGAAACCGACCCGAAAAAACCTGGTCCGGGTAGGAACCGACCCGATCAAATTATCCTATCGGGTCTTGTTGTAAAGGACACGCGGGTCTTGGACCCGACCCGGCCCGAATCCGAAATCCGGCGGGTACCCGAATTAATAATATAAATTAAATAAAATGAATCAATGGGGAGTCGAAGACAGGTTATTTGTTTACATAGCAAAGGGGTCAGCCACTAGGAGACAACCTACTATTGTTCTATCTCACATAGTTTAGTATATATACACATTTTAATATAATAAAAACACAAATTTTAAATAAAATGTCAAATATTTTCGGATATATTAATATTTTCAGATTTTTTTTTGTATTTTTAGGTATTTTTTAGGTTGAACCCGAACCGAACCCGACCGAGAACCGAACCGATAAATTCTAGTTATCCTGAATGAGTCCAACTATATAAGACCCGACCCGGATCCGGTACGACCCGAACCGACCTGGAACCGAAAATTTGAAATTACCCTATCGGGTCTTAAACTCCTAGACCCGAAAGACCCGGACCCGAAAGAACCCGGCCCGAACCCGACCCGACGACCCGAATGCCCAGGCCTAGTTTTGACATTAGAATAGTGTTATGGGTTGGAGATGCTGTTAAGACATCTAAGAAACAGCATATGGCCTGGAAACTAATCTCGCTGTTCTGGCTAACTTACCAATTTCATGGTTTGCTTCTCTTAATAATATCAAATTCATATCAGAAACTAGGGTTAGCCATCTGTTGAATGTCTCCTATGTATAAACTACAATGTGATAGAGGCATGCTTAAACAGCATTTTGGATATCTTTCTCATCAAGTTGAGGGTAAAGCGACTTTCTTTCTACATAGAGGATAACATCATTGAAGACACTCGAGTACAGTTGTGACACTCTAACATTTGAATACAGTACCAATAATCTATCTAAACAATGTGCATTGAACTTGTTTATATCCTTTTTCCATGCAATAAAATTATACATCGCAAGTTCAATAAACAAAACTACACGTACATGACAATCCGACAACAATAGAAGAAGATTTCAAAATCCAAAAACCAGTGCCGCCTTGCACAAACTAAACCAGAAACGTCACCTAAACATATCTCATATAATACACTTGTTCATCACCAATACAAATCTGCATCTTCAGGTCGTAACCACCCAACATATGAGATGGAATAAACATGAAGTTATCTTCATGATGGTCTTGGTTCCACTTTCTGAACATTCACCACCTGGAATCCAAGACGTAGGGTGCTATGCACTTTGAGTTTGGCTATACTGCAGCAGAGTTTACGAATTTCTTTAACAATAGGTCCAATACGTCTCACAGTCACATACACACCATCGGATCCCTTAAAGCCTTGAACTACAACAAGATCACCTTTTTTCTCTTCTTGAAAAATAATCGGATCATCATTTTCATCCAGGTGCAGGCCAAATAGTTGAGGACTATTAAACACAAACGACATGATTTCACCGGGACTCTGTTTGTGTGTAGCACGAAAGTGGTTGTTCAGATCCTTGTAGTACCCGATGTAGTTACAATTTCTTTAAGGACATGAACATGGGGCGAAAACACACAGCTTCTCATGGTTTACTACTTTGTCATATCTAGTGCTCTGTTTACACCCGTATTTGGCGTTTGAGCATGCGACTAAGCATGTTTTTATGACCTTCTCCATGGATCTGCATCGAATGTCCCCAATGGGCAAAGCACAAAAGGAGCATTTCTTCTTTAGTTTGGTGCAGCACGAATAACAAGCTAGATGCCCATTATTACACTGATCACAATAAACATTAAAGAGTTATTTATTAGCCATACAATACAAAAGTTATTTCAATAAAAAAAGGACCAAACCTGAAAGACAGGCCTCTTCAAAGGCTTGAAGCAACTGGGGCAATCAAGAACATCCGAGTTCGTCAGCGTCATGGATTTGGGTCGTGAAAGCCCCTTTGGTCTTCTTGATAGAATAATATCCGTGAGTCTTTTTTCCTCGTCAGAATCGCTATCGTCACTCAGCATCAGTAGCAATCTTTCGCAGCTCTTGATTGAGTCTGCTATGTCATCTTCTTCAGAGGAACTTGAGTAGTCCTCCGAGGATTCGCTTCCAGAAACAGAAGGAAGACGAAGCTTCTTCGAAGAGCGTCTGTCGCTGGCTCTTCCTCCGTCGTCACGTCTACGCGATGTTGCCATCTCTGTGCGTCCAGCTACTGATGGAGCTTCTTATTTATCAGTGAACCCAAACGATAACTCTTCCAAGTTTCATGAAATGGGTATGCTTTCGAACTAAGGGCATGCGCATTAGTAAACTCGTTGAGGAGTTCATAATTTTAATTTTTTATTATTATTTTTTTATACTTTTCGTTTGATTTTCTTAAAAAAAAAGAAAAAAAAAAAAATTTAGACTGACCAATCGCGGGCCGCCACGTGACGTGGGGCCCGCGTAACAGTGATGAACCGAGTTCGTGGGGAAGGGACGGAGAGAGACGGGTTCACAAATTTGCAATTAGTTTAATATTTTCTTCTCTCGATAAGCGTGTGAACTTCTCTCCTGAAGCTTCAATGCACATGCCCTAAGACCAGAGTCCCGAAGAGTCGTCTCGTAATAATGCTATTTGGCGTTCCAACTGACTGGCTACGGTAGAGCATTAGCATTAGCATTATGCTCTACATCATCCAATCAACATTGGTTAGAAAAGCATTTATTAAATGTTAATGCTCTCCAAATGCTCTCTAGTAAATGCTTTCATATGAAGCTTTTGGAAGAACATTTGCATTTACAATTTATAAATTTAATAAATAAATATAATTAGTTCATTTATTTGATTTAATAATATCATAAAATTATTTTTGTATCCAAAAAATGAAATTTTGATTTCTAAAATAATTTACAATATAATTTTTTTAAAAATAGTATTTCACATTTAAAATCTAATTTAATTATATAAATTATATATATTTTAAATGCGAAATATTATTTTTAAAATAGATATTTTAATTGTAAAATTTATTTTTAAAATAAATTTTGAAAATAGTAAATAAAATAAATTAATTATATCTCTTTTGTATATTAATATATTAAATAAAAAGTTATATATAATGATAATTTGTTTATTTTGTTTAATAATATTCAGTTTATTTTATATCCAAAAAATTTATATTTTCTTTATTTTCTTTAATATTCAAAATTATTTTATATCCAAAAATAAACTTATATATTTAAAATTTTATATTTTTAAATAATAATATTTCATGTTTAAAATTTAGTTTAATTTATTTTATTAATTAAGATTCATCATTTTTAATAACAAATATATTATTAATATATATATATACATATATATGTATATATATATATTATAATTTAATATATATAATTTTAAAATAAATATATTATATACTAACTTTTATAAAAAAAAAATTATATACTGCTACTGCTTTACCAATCATTTTATTAAAAGTTTTAATATGAGCATACAGCTTCTGTAGCATACTGCTTTTACAGCATACTGCTACTGCTTCTTCATCAGCTGTACCAATCGAGGCCTTAAGTAATAAATTTCTATAAATCTTATTGGTCTTTTTAGCGGCCCAGCCTTGTTAGAGATACCGGTTTTCAAGAGCGCGCTAGACTTTTAATTAGTCGGTAATCATTTCCAATGTTTAGTGGTTAAAAGACTAAATCGAAACTTAGATGAGTTTACATTTTAATCGTTTACATATAATATAGTAGATTTTTAAAAATTACTCATTCAATTTCGAAAAAGGATGATGTCTAAGAGCATCTCCATCTCCATCCCCACTCCATATTTTACTCCATTTGTAGAGTAAAATATGGAGTTGGGATAGAGATGCCCTAAGAAAAATTTTGATTTTCATATTGTAAGGTATCTTTATAGTCCTAAATGCTTTTTAAGTTTATCAAAATTTGTGTAGTCTATAATAGTATTTTATAAAGGTATTCTATAATTGGTTGAATATTTTTTAGTTTTTATATTAATAATATTTGAAGGCAAAATAATTATTTTTTTGATAATTGTGTAATATTCTGTAACATTATAAATTTTGGAATGAAATGGTGTGTAACAAAAAATTTTAAAGAGTGATTAAGGTAAATGGTCCAAAATGGAGTTCATATTTACAATGTAAACATGAAGTGATGGAAGTGGCTGAACACATATCCATAAGCAAGGAGAAATGACGAAAAAGCCCTTGCATCTCTCTTTCGCTCGGCGCCACCCTGACTCGGCAGCAGAAAGTGAGTCAGGCGTTCCAGGTTGTTGATTGCCAGGTAGATGACTTCTACTCCACTCATTTCATCTCATCTCCACTTCTTTTCTTTTTATTTTATTCTTCATCCCTTTCGTTATTTTTCTTCATCCCTTTCATTTTATCCTTCTTAGACCATCTACAATGGTTTACACTATTTTAGAGTAGATTTCACTCTAAAATAATGTCACTCTAAAATAGAGTAGAGTTTTTCTCCAATGGTTTACTATATATTTGACACTAAAAAGAATATTCTTAAATATATTCTTTTCTAATTTTATGACTAATAGCTTTTACTTATAAAACTTACAAATTGATCCATTACATTTTATTTTTCACAAAATTTTCATAAATTATATATCTATATCAAACATTTATTATATTAATAATTACATTACATTATACTAATAGCATAATACATTTTAACTTAAACATCTTCATTAGTGTATGTTTCTCACAAATGATCATTAACGAATTTCAGATTGTGAAATGAATTTTTTATCTAATAAAATTATTTTTATTTTAGTGCTTATTTTCTTTTGCTAATAATAATAAAATTTAAACGTTTATATATACATATATATATTGTTTTAAACATAATTATGTGTTGTTAGCATAATTAAATAAAATAAATAGTTATAAAATAAAAATGTTGAAAAATAAAAGGACTAAAGTATAAATAAAAAAGTTTCACTCTATAATAGAGTAAGAAATAGAGTTGCACTATTTTAGAGTGGAATATAGAGTGGGGTTGGAGAAGATTTTACTCTATAATAGAGTTTAGTGTGAGAAATAGAGTGGGGTTGGAGATGCCCTTATTCTCACTCTTTCTTCTTCTTTTCTTTATGAGAATTGTTTTTTTTTTCTTATACACTTTCTCTCAATATTTTCATTGATTCTTTATTTTCATAATATATAAAAATTTTGATGTTAATTTCTTTTAATTTCAGCAAAATTCAAAGATGTTTTAACAATAAATCTAGATAAAAACTAGTGAATTCCATGATGTGATTCCATTGATGGCAAGGTTAGTAATTTTCTTATGTTTGAGTTTCTTATAAATCATAGTTAGAATACATGTATTACCATATATTTATAGAAGTGTGATAAAGATAAAAATTGTTAACACTATATATTATTTGTTAAGATATTTATTTGATTATCAAGTTAAGTGTTATTTGTAGTGTGTTAAATAAATCAATAACATAGTAATAATCTTTATAATTTATGATTAGTTATTAATCTAATCAATTATTTAACCTGTAATTGATATGTTAGTGGCTAAACTTTAAAATATCGAGTAAAACAACAAAGTTAACATGCAATAATCATTATTGTAGGTTGTTAATAATTTATGTAGCATTTAAAAAACAGAGTAGTTGTTAACAAATGCATTAACTGTTACTTCTTATATAACACATATAATAAACATACATATTAATATATATATATATATATATAGTATTTTGTATTATACGGAATATCTATACTATTAAAACACAAGGTTCTTTATTGAGGTGTCCTTGGTTTTTAAAAGTATTTACAAGTGAATGCCACTGTATTATCTTTTAATCTATGCTTTGTATTAAAGTGATTTGTTTTGTTCAAAAAACTACGTATTTTGTTTACTTATCTATCGTGTAACTGATCCCAAAAAACAGGATTTTTGAATGATGGTTATTCAAACCATAATTGAACCATATAATCCAATCCAAACACAACGTGATTCCTATGATCAATCGGTTAACAAAAAAAAAAGCCTACCACATAATTCATGATGTATCAACATGGACATATTAACTACTATTAAAATTATCATAGTGATGTTATTTTCCAAACCGCTCATGAATTTCATCACTTTGTATAGTTTTGTACAAATTTGTATAATGTAATTTACTAAGTGTAATTTTATATACAACATACTCCTCTTCTTCCATATAAAATTCAGCTGTAACAAATACAAAAGTGACGATATATATTGCCAACCATAATTTTGAATGCAAAAACTAAATCATTTTAATTTCATTGTAACCATAATCGGGTACAAAATCGCAAGTATACAGTCATATCTTATATAATCTTAACACCGAAAAATCCGAACCATAAACAAAATGTTGTTGTATCTAAACATAGGAAGATAGTTCATATCCCTACAAATTCTATTGATTAATCACAAATATATTATATTATCCCTAGAATATTCCATAAAATCAACGATTTTCTGAAAATATTCTATAATTTCAGATATCACGACTTTATAAATAACACGTTCAACACACATCTTTCATTATATTTACAAGGGAATGCCATTGCATTATGTTTTAAACTAAGCTTTTTATTAAAGTGTTTTTCTAACAAAAAATAAAATAAGAAATGGTTCCCAGATTTTGTATAACAAATCTTGACCATTATTTTAAATTGTTTTTGTACATTATTTAATATTTTAATTAATATCCAATAATCAGATTTCGAGAATATCCAACATATAATCGATCTACCGATTTTATTGAATTATGAGAAGAGAAAATTTCAGGAAACTAATAAATAAATGTTTTAGCAATATATTTAGTTTAGGAAAATAAATCAGAATATCCTATAATCGAATCCGTAAATACCAAACCTGAACGATTTCGATTAAATTTGATCATCAAGATACTTTTGAATTCTCTTCCTATCTAACCTACCCAACCTAACTAGCCGACTACTTACTCTATAAATAGTCATTGAACCGTTTTTTTAGTCAACCATCTTCGTTCTCTGTCTATTTTTTTTTGTTGAGTTCTTAATTTTCTTTTTTTTTTGTTTCTTTTTATTCTAATTATTTGTTCATCATCAAATAAGCTAATAATTAGTGTTTGTTTGTTTTTTTGTTTGTGCAGGGACTAAACTAACGCGAATGATAGATGCCTAACCAAAAGAAGATGAAGAGGAAAAGTATAAGAATGATATTTCAAAGAAAATGTTCTGGGTTGGGACTAAACTAAAGTAAGTTAGAATATTTATGTTTTCGTGGTATTTAACTATTTGTTTATGTTTGTCCTTTTTGGTATTTACAGTGATGGTAAAAAAAATAGTGTATGATTACAGTCTGGTTGTTCTCTGATTTTACTTGCGGCGGTTCAGTCGTATCTGAGTTGGCGTTTCTTCGATTTCGGCGGTTGTAGCTTACGACTTCGTTGGTGTTGGTGAGGTTCGGTTCCTCTTCAATGTAATAAGGTGAGCTCTAGTGGTTTGGTTCGTCGTAGGTGAGTTTTGAGTCAAGTTCGCAGGTAAAGATGGTTCTTGGTTTTGTTCCGGCTCATGTGTTGCAGTTGGTGGCCACTTCAAGTGGTCGTCTATGGCCATACGAAGCCCTTGTGTCGCATCACTTGAATCCTCGTGTGATTCTCTGAGTGAAAGGCGAATACCTGTCTTTTTTGAAGCTTTCTGGCTTTTAGTCTTCTAAAGTCTATATCCCGCTCTATTGACACCAGATATTGGGATTATATCAGTTTAGGAAATAATTCTTCGGTTCTCGAAGACCTCAAATAGGGAGTCATTGACCGTATTGGTGTCAGCATATGGTCACCCTCGCTTCCGGAGTTGTAATATAGCACTTCTTTTGTTATAGTGGTGTGTTTGACTTTTTCTGCAGGTTTTGAGGCTGACTTATCAAGGTGTGGCAGTGGTTCAACCCGATTCTTGCAAGGTTCTCAGTGGGAGTGGTGGTGACAGCTTGTCCTGTGGGAGAGTTGTTAAAGGGTGAGGTCATGGGTTCGAACCTCACCAACAACTTAATTATGGAGTTAGTGAGAACTCATAATGGAGGGGTTGGGGTCGGTGCGCTGCAGCGCTGTGAGCTTGGGTGTACGGACGGGTGGTTCTGCAAGACGGGTTGTCACAGGTTTATGCTTCGGTTCTCAGAGATGACACACAACAAGGAAACATGGTGACAGCATAGTTAACCGGTGGACATGTCCTTGCTGGAGACGCACATAGGAACTCTACTTAAAAGAGCCGGTGACAGTCCCAAGGTCGTTCAAGTGGTATGGGTCCTGCACCTTTTGGAAGCTGCATTTGGTCGTCTAATCACGTAGCAGTCACCAAGGTCAGGGTTTCAGTCCAAACATAGTTGTTTGATTTCAGGTTTTTAATCGAGATAATATCTTGTCGGGAGGCATGAAACTTGATGCACTATTGGTGTTGATTCTATTGGTACACAAACATAATTCTTATCATTAGAAGACTAATAGACTCAGTAGAAATGAGAATCAATCATGTTTATTATTCTTTTGTGTTATATCTATCTTCGTATCTCATGATATAATTTTATGGTCTAAGAATTGGTTCATCTCGAGTTGTGAGTTGAGTACGGTCTTGTTGTGGTGAAAATATAGCGACAACTCGATTAGGTAGCATAAAACACAACTAAGTGATTTTTGGTGTTATTAGATTTCGTAGTTTGTATGTTGATTTTTTTTGCAATATAATTATTTTTATGTGATTCCGTGGTTAAACGATATTTACTAGTCATAGTCTAAATGTGTTTTTTTAACACTGGATAATTATGCTATTACAAAATACGAGAAATATAACAGACGATTTTACAGTCGACAATTCTACCTCCTTTATGAAGATTCTCGCATGACTGCATCACTTAAGCCGTCCTATGAATCTACGCTTGACCGCTACTTATTTTGTCATTCTGCAGATCTATTGTAAGTTTTTTTTTAATTATGCTTTTTTTAGGTCTCCAAACTCGCACCTTCTGGTGCAAAATCATTAATAAAGCTTTAACCAAACCACTTAAACAAATGAGCTTTCACATAATAATTTTCTTAGATTCCCACTCTGTTTATTGTCCCTAGAAGAAAACAGTTGGTAAGGTACTGTATTTGTATTTGTATTTGTATTTCTATTTGTATAGAAGTTTAGGGATGTGCCAGAGATTCCTAGCGTGTATGGGTTATTTTATTTGTCCGTGACACATATCAGAATCGTCAGACCCAGACAAAGACGCAACTATGCTTTTCCTGTCTGACTACACTTTTTTGTTAATTTAAATTTTATGGAAAAGATTTATAACTTTTTGAGCCAGTTTCCGAAAAATATTGTTTCTGAATTTTTTTTTTATAGTTTAAAAAGACTGTTCAACCTTTTGAAATTAACCTTCTGAAATTGTTTTAAACCTTTTGAAATAGTTGCTCAAGAAAAACCTTTTGAGGGTCAAAAAGAAAAGAATAGGTGAATCGTTTGTTGGTGTCCCTTAAAGAGAGAAGAGAGAAGAGAGAGAAGAGAGAAGAGAGAGAAGAGAAAGAAGTTCGCGTGTGGAGGTAGCTCCGGCGTCCGGCTGCGCGTCTGAGCGCGTGCCAGCACCGGTGGCTCCTTTCTTTGTCTGTTAAGCTTAGATTTCTTTTGGTTAGCTTCGATCTGTGGCTGAATTCTGATATACTAGTGATTCTGGAGTAGGGTTTTGCCCCGATAAGAGCTCTGCTTGTAGAGAGTCTCGGACGGCGGCGGCAACGCTGCTTCCTCTAGATTCGTGGTGAGGATGGAGGCCGGTGTTTCGAGGAGTCAATCGTTCCTTTGAGTTCATGTTTTGTTACGGGATGGGGAGGCTTGGTTAGCTCCGCCGTCGCCGTTTAAGCTTCCGGGGTTAGAGACTTTCTTAGTTCTATGCCGCCGGCTAGGTCGCCGGGAGATGGGAGTTTCTACAGATCCGTCATCGTCGGCTTTGTTGCGCCCTTAGTTTTGGGCTTTTAGCTCCCTAGATCTATCTTAGGATTTCGTTTAATTTCTTTTTTTGTTCTTGCGTGTTGGGTTGAGTCTTGGTGTTTGAGGTTTCGTAGCAGGTTGAGAGTTTGTGAGCAAAATTTTATCTCCGGTGTGTGGTCTAATGATGCGGATGAGATCTTGTGCGGGCGATTGATGCTCTCCAGGAAAAAAATCATTGGAGGTAAAGGCTTTTGCGGTTAAGGTGGCTTGGAGTCCATAGATCCCGGTGTGTTCCGGCGAGTTGATGGATTGATTATCAAGCGGTTTCTAGTGGTTGTGGTTTTGTCCCTGTCGGATGAGATCTCTAGAAGATGAAATTCTCCGAAAGGAAGCTAAGCAGAGAAGTTGGGATGTGGTTGCGGCGGAGGCTATGTCGGTATCAGGAGCTCCGACGCACCGTGGGTCGAGATGGTGTTGCTCTGGCGGCGTTTCTCGACGGTAGAGATCAAGTCGAGGCAGTGACAACACGTGTTGTCGTTTTGTTGTATATCTCCACACGTGTCCAACTGGGCGCGTGTATGATTGTCTCTTTGACGCGCTGGCGAGTTCTTGCTGTTCGGTTTCAATGGCTGGACTTGTGACCCGTTTAGGTTTTTGGTTAAGTCTGTAGACGGGTGTTTTTTTTTTGGCCTGTGTAGACTGTAGTTTGGGCTTGAAGTTGTAATCTGGGCTTGGCCCGTTCTCATATAATATAATCTACTTGACAGAAAAAAAAAAACTTTTGAAATATTTTGTTAGTTTTCCTTTTCTAATAATTTCGAGATCTTTTTGATCTTCAGTGAACATTATGTTATGACACGTGACATTTTATTTTAGTATATTGAAAACTCATCTTATTCATGTACACTTAAAATTGAAAACCACTACATGCAAATGAAATAATCCAATGTCTGTGAACATTATAATATGATTACTTGCTTAGTAAGTGTTCCGGATGATTTTGTAGGATTGTCTTTCACATGTAGCTTTTTGCATCAGTCGAGATTATATGCTTTTAGGTGAAATAATTGCTGAGGCAAGAGTAACTGTGAAATACCCAATCCCGAAATCTTAGGAAATATGAAATCTAAGTAAGTAAATAATTTTCATCAAATAAACTAAGAAAATAACAAGATTTTATTAATGAAATATGAGATAAAGTATTTTACTGTATGTAGGTTACAACGATAGTGTTGTAAGACCTCAATTGGTATAATTGATGATAAAGAAGTGAAATTATGCTATACAAACAATATGCTCCAGAAGTTATATGTTTTCATTAAAGATTTTATCAATTGATTGGTAGAGTAGTAACAATATACAATTTTAAAATTAACATAAAAATTAATATATAATATATATGAATAATATTTTTTTTTTGTAAAATAATGAATCTTATTTAATTAACTTAAAGTTTAAATGTAAAATATTATTATTTAAAACAAATTAAAATTTATTTAAAATATAAAATTTTGGATATAAAAATGATTTTTGATATCATTAAATAAAATAAAAATCACATAGATTATTATTTATTTATTGGTAGAGCAATAAATGATTTGTATATAATATTATCATACAAATTAATATATGATATATAATTTTTTTATTTCCTAATAATATATACATGTTTATTTTTATATATATAAATATATATATATTATATATATATATATTATGTTATGCTTATTATTAAAAATAATGACTGATATAAGTAATTATATAAATTATATTATATTTTAAAAGTGAAATATTGTTCTTTTAAAATTTTAAAAATATTTAATCGCAAATTTTATTTTTAAAAATATAAATTTATTTTTGATTATAAAAACAATTTTCATATTATTAAATAAAATAAATTAATTATATTTACTTATTTTAAAAATTATATGTGTTCTAAGTGCAAATTCTTTATCAAAATCTTTATACGAGAGCATTGAAAAAATAGCATTTAAAAAGTATTAGCATCTTGTAAATATTTTTATAAATGTTTATGTGATAAATATTGATTAAATAATAATAAACATAATGCTTATGCTAATGTTCTATTTTATTAATCATAACTCGATGATCTTTGATAGCTTCTCTCTTTCGGGCAGACTCCGACGCCCTCTGAGCAAGGTTCATAATAACGACGCTCGGTCTTACCATTTTTAGTAGATATCTATAACCATATGTAGAGAATCATAATTAGGGCTGGGCATTTTATCCGTTAAATTTGATTCGATTCGTTATCCGTTGCTATTCGATTCGAAAATTCCGAATATCCGTAAGCTTTCGAAGCAAAGCAAATACTAAAATTCAATATCCGTCAAAATCGAAGCAAATCACAAATATTAAAATTTTGGGAAGCGAATATCCGATCCGATCCGTCAATATATAAATACATGTATATTTTGATTATATTTAAAGTTTTAAATGTATAAAATTATATAATTATTATTCTAATATATTATTTGATAGATTCTATTCATATTATTACTTATATAAAAGTATTACATAAAAGGAAGAGAAAATATTTACGATAATTATAATTTTTTTTTAAGTTTTGTGTTATTATAATTTTAACTAAGTTTAAAAATTTACAAAATATGAAGATTCATTGCTTTTTTTAATTTTTATCTTTTATATCATGCAAAAAATATATTTTACAAAACAAATTTGTATCAAATTTTTAAGATTATTTGTATTAATCAAAACAAATGAGAGATCCGTAAGTATCCGCGAATATCCGCAAATATCTATTTATTTTCCGGATATCCGTTTTTCCGAATATCCGTATTTTTCCGAAGCAAAGCAAATCGAAAAATCAGATATCCGTAACATTCGAAGCAAATCACAAATACCTTCAAAAACCCGAATATCCGATCCGTGCCCAAGCCTAATCATAATACAAGAAACATAAGCCTGTGGGTCCACGCCAGGTTCAAGGAATCAAATACACTGAGCTCGGGGAGATTAATGCAAAACATAAAAAAGTCAAGAGTATTAATGACCATTATCAAAGCATTTGATCCGTGCCGAAGACCGCGTCACTGTTTCAATTCGACGAGAAAACCCTATAAAAGAAAAAGGAACCAAAATGAGGAGATTCAAATTCTTTGTAACTAAACTATACTTCCATTCCATACAATCTCCATTATTATCAATCATCCTCTATACTTTTTTTTGTAACTGATCATCCTCTATACTTGTTATCAGATCATCAAGAAAATCTATTTTTTATAGTTGAACATAGCCTGCTCTTTCTATTTTTAGATTATTTGTCGATCAAGTTTTTTTTATTCCCAAATCGTATTTCTGAGTAAATTTTAGGTTTCAACAAACAATTATTTTACATTCCTTCTGGGCTCTTTCAGATAGTAATGACAGTTACTCCTGGATGTTCAGAAACATACTCTCCCTGCACCATAAAACCCTATCTTTTATTAATATTGAGATCAAAGGGGGAGACTCAACGTTCTTTTGGTGGGATCCATGGACACTGTTTGGAATTCTTCATGATTTTTTGAAAGGTGACAGTTCTATGGGTATCACGCTAAGTGCCATAGTTGCGGACCTACATCAGGAGGAAGGATGGACTCTCCCCAATGCTCGATCAGAGAATCAGGTTCTGCTCCTCGCCTACTTATCTACCTTTCATCCATCCCCCGGTTCTGATCAGACGGTGATACAGGCTGAGAATCTCACTCTAGCTTTTCTCACAAGAAATCAAAACCTACGGCTTAAATGAAATGAAGATCGCCACTCAAAGATGTGAAAGGCTTTGAGATAAGATCAAGAACCAGCACCTAAGTGAATCTCACACAAAGATAAAGGTTCCACACTTGTATCCTAAGAAAGCTTCTCACATAACTTAGAATTAACAAGAACAAGCATAAAAGCTCTCAAGAGAAAATCTCACTTTTTATTCAATACTCAAGTCTGCTTTTACAATGAATGGAGAGGAGCTTTATATATAGCTCTTGGACAAAATCAAAGACATAAATGAAAGACGGATTTCTAGGACAAATCATAATTAAAAGACAATCAAAATGCTGGTCAAAAGGGCTGATCTCAACGGATTGAGATTTGCTTATTAAGAAGATGATGACCACGCTTTTAATACCATTGATCCACATATTTATTAGCTGATAAGGAGGCTTAAGTGGTGGTCTTTGTTTGGGAACAGCCAGCTGAGTCAAACAAACCACATGCTTGATGGTGTCTAGGTTCATTCGAGTCCAAACATGGAAAGTTTTGTCTACTTTAGGAGCTGTGGATTTCATGGCTGCATCATTCCCTCCCCCTTGTAAAAGTTTTGTCCTCAAAACTTGCTCATGTGATATAGGGATGTACCTCGGATTTTGCTGGACCTCTTCAGATGGATCAAGCGGTTCGGGCTCTTTGTTTTCATGCTCAATTTGGGCCGCCTGTTGGGCCAATTCCTCCAAACAATTGCATGAGTGTCCTTGTATGTGGAAACAGATCTCATTTTTAGCCCATAAGCAAACTGGTCCATGATATCCTCATTCCTTACTCCTGGATTGAGCCGAATGCGAAGATGGTTGAATTGCTTGTGGTACTCCATGACCGTCTTATCATCTTGGCAAAGCGTGCGAAATTGCCTCCGGATTTCTTGATACTGATCGTGTGGGATGTATTGCTTCCTCATCATATTTTTCATCTCACCCCAAGTATATTCTCGAGAATTCCAGCGACGGCCTCCTTTTGCAGTAGATTGTCTCCACCAGAGTTGAGCTAGGTCGATGAGTTAATCAGCAGCAATGTATACCTTCTCGAAATCTGGACAGCGGCAAGAAATGAAGAACTCATTCATCTTGTGCTCCCATTCAAAGTACTCATCTGGGCCTAATCTTCCTGCAAAATAATAATCTTCTTGCTTCAAAAGACTCCAAGGATGGTCGGCCATGTTGCTGTTGCTGGACTGGTTTTCCATAACTTCTCTTTATAATTTTTGTATGAAAGGAACTTAGAAAAAAAAAACAAAACAGAAAAGAAAGAGAGAGGAAAACGATTTTTCTGGTTTTTTTTTTTTGGAAAGTAGATTGAAAAACAGAAAAAAATGATAGGAGCTTTTAGCTCTGATACCAAATGATACAGGCTGAGAATCTCACTCTAGCTTTTCTCACAAGAAATCAAAACCTACTGCTTAAATGAAATGAAGATCGCCACTCAAAGATGTGAAAGGCTTTGAGATAAGATCAAGAACCAGCACCTAAGTGAATCTCACACAAAGATAAAGGTTCCACACTTGTATCCTAAGAAAGCTTCTCACATAACTTAGAATTAACAAGAACAAGCATAAAAGCTCTCAAGAGAAAATCTCACTTTTTATTCAATACTCAAGTCTGCTTTTACAATGAATGGAGAAGAGCTTTATATATAGCTCTTGGACAAAATCAAAGACATAAATGAAAGACGGATTTTTAGGACAAATCATAATTAAAAGACAATCAAAATGCTGGTCAAAAGGGCTGATCTCAAGGGATTGAGATTTGCTTATTAAGAAGATGATGACCACGCTTTTAATACTATTGATCCACATATTTATTAGCTGATAAGGAGGCTTAAGTGGTGGTCTTTGTTTGGGAACAACCAGCTGAGTCAAACAAACCACATGCTTGATGGTGTCTAGGTTCATTCGAGTCCAAACATGGAAAGTTTTGTCTACTTTAGGAGCTGTGGATTTCATGGCTGCATCAGACGGTTTGGGTGGTGAATGGTACCAAGTATAAAGACTTCTCTTCCAAGCTAATATTCAATGCCATCAGAAGGTTTATGCCCCGAAAGCAATGGGCTCCTCTGGTGTGGCATAAGGTTTCTATTCCTAGGCATGCAACTACTACCTGGTTGTTCATCCTAAATAGAAACCCCACTTTTGACCGCTTGCTATCTTGGAATCTAGATGTTGAATCTTTATGCTTGCTTTGTGGCGCTTATGACGAAACCCGTAATCATATGTTCTTCGAATGCTCTTTCTCCTTGGAGGTTTGAAGATCCTTGCTAAGGAGGTTTCATTTAAGTTCGGTGCCCACCACCTGGCTTGACATTCTGCAGTGGCTCCCTTCCGCTCACCCAGATTCTACGGTAAAGCTGGGAATTCTTCAAGTATGGCAGGCCGCCATTTATGAGCTCTGGAAAGAGAGGAATTGGCGCGTGCATGATGGTCTAACTATGACACCAGCTCGCTTTGTGAGATATGTTTCGGATTCTATTAGGGATAAATGCACTGCATTGGTATCTCTCAGTCATCCGCTTGGTCCCCGCCTGGAACAATTCTGGTTTGACCCACCTTAGTTGTTGTTCTGTTTTGGCTATGTATTCCCCACTCTATCAGTGAATGATCTGATCCTTCTTCCTCTTTCTTTTGTATTATGGTGCTTGCTTGCCTTATATTAAGCTACTTATCTATTAATGAAAACCCTTTAACAAAAAAAAAAATTTATTTTACATTCTTTTCGGCGGTATGTAATTACCAACCCCGATGGTGTGGTTTGTATCTGACCGTTGTTATCTTTGATTATTTGAAAATAAAAAAAGCCAGATGACAAAAAGTATTGGTTATTTTTCTCTATTTGGAACAGAAACCGATGCAAGAGTTGGAACTGAGAAATGGACTACGGAGGAAACTGGATTCGTCAGAAACGAGAAACAGAACCCTCGAGCCTGTAAACTTACTGTTGTGCTCTTCGATTCTCACAAGTCACAACCACAATTTACGCTCAGACAAAAAAAACTTATTCGATCATAAACCTTCGTCATTCTTTTTTAATTATATACCATATAAAAAGTAGTATTAAATAATTTATTTTTCTCGCGATAATTTCTTTACATATCAGCCACTTAACCTTTCGTACGCATGCTCTCTCTCACATCTCGTCTTCTGCAAGTAAAAAGAAAAAAGAAAAAAGCTGTAAAACAATCTCTCTCGAGCCCCTTTCACCGCCAGTGACAGCACAGAGAGAATCACACAGTAAAAACAGTCAAAAAGGATTTTTACTCTCTCATCTCTCTTTCAGTCACTTCGTCACTATCGTTTTGCTTTTGTCTCCTTTCACCTTTTTAACTCACAACTTGCGAATATTACCCGTTGCGTCCCATTTTTTGAACTAACACTTTATCTTCTTTTTCTAGTTTCTTTTTTTTTTGTAATAAAAAAATCACAGTGTCTTTCTCCTTCTTCTTCCACTGTACAGTACAGTCGTCGTTTAGCTGATTCACATCTGTCTCCTTTCTTTCCCCTTTCTCGTAACTTGTCGATTATTGCTCTAATGTACACTCTTCTTCTCTGCTTTTCTTAAAAGAGATTCTTCCTTCTTCTTCTTCCTCACGAGCTCCAAAAGCTGTAACACTTTTTTTTTTTCTTACAGAATCATAATTCAAAGAAAGTTATTTTTATCTTAAGCTTGAGCTCAGATTCTGTTACGGAATGCAATACATTTATCTGTGTGTTGTTACGACTTCTCTGAGCTTTGTCGGTCGTTAGGGTTTTCGTGGGTAAATGACGGGTGAGTTACAGGAGACGACGGCGCCGCTGTGTGGGGCCATAACTGAGAAACGGCCAAGCCGACTCAGCGGTTGCGTCGGCGTTTTCTTCCAGCTCTTCGATTGGAACCGACGCTTCGCTAAAAAGAAGCTCTTCTCTCGCAAATCACTTCTTCCTGGTTCGTGTTTTTTCCGTCTCTAACTGTCTCACTTTATTATCTACACGGTTGTGTCTGAAAATCAAAAGAGATATATTCTTGTTTTTTTCTTCTCTCAGGGAAACAAGCTTCTAAGAGGTTTGGTGGGAATGAGAAACTCCTCAAATCTAAGCTTAACCTGGTAACTGTTTCACCTTTTTTTTAAGTTAAAAGTTGAAATTTGATTTGAGTAGTTGATTTATGTCTCCTTTGTTTTGAAGATTGATGATGAGAACAGAGGAAGTTTCCCTAACCGAGGTGAAGTTGTGGAGTTTAAAAAGCATGAGATGAGGCCTCCTAGTTTGGTAGCACGTTTGATGGGTCTTGAATCAATACCGTCTAACCACAGAGACAAAGGGAAGAAGAAGAAGAAACCATCACACAAAAGCCATCTGTCTGATGAGGAAGAAGAAGAAGAAGAAGATAATGGTCTGGAAAAGTGTAGACCACAGAAGATGCAGAGAACAACAACAGGAGGAGTTTGTGATAGGCGTGTTATGGTGAAGAAGTTTGGATCAGACGCCATGCAGATCAAGAACGTCTTGACCAGAGCGAGGAAACATCATCAGCATCAACATCAGAATCTGGCTCTTCCTGTTAAAAGTCCGAGGCTTCAGAGACGTAACTCTAGGTTGATCAATGCTGCTGCTAGGATTCTTGAACCGGGAAAGAGAAATGCTATCGCTTATCCAAGCTCTTCCAGGACTATAAGGTGTGGAAACGAGGCGGTTGAAGGTGTTGATTATAACAACAAGAGTGTTGCTTCTTGTAAAGCCTGTGGTAGCCTTGTAGGTGAAGAGAGTGGAAAGAAGAACATGGTTTGTGTTTCTGAATCAACTCCCTTTGAGAGGAGTAAAAGAAGTGTGTTTTGGAGAAATCAAGAACCACCATCTGTGCCTGTCTTCTCTGGTAAAGGCAGTGGCTGTATAGATCAGATGGAGAGGAAGGCTCTGCACCGTGCTCGGTTCGACTTCAATGGGAAGCAAGGTGTTATAAACCGATCTGATTTTCACAGTCAGCAGGCAAGGTTGCCTTCTCCGGTAGCTCAATCTTACACCTTACAGAGCAGAAGAGGTTCATCTTCTCCTCCAAATGCCATGAGTAGAGGTTCAACTAGGATTGAGGAGTCTTGTTATAGATCAGGTATAAGCACTTGTGCTGCACGGAAGAGAAGGCTAGCTTGTGGAAGTAGCTCTGTGAGTCAAGTGTCAAGACGATTAGATGGGGAAAGTTATAGCCAATGCGGCAGGGAAGGTAAAGAGAGAAAAGGAGGTCCAAATCAGATGGGTGAAAGAAACCTGAGGACACCATGTCAGAAGAGAATACAACTTGATGCCGGGACTGTGGGTTTGATTCAGCAGAAGTTGGAAGAGATCACTTCTCAAGAAGAAGATGAAGAAGCCATAAGAGGAAGTGCGTTTCCCAGTAAACCGGCCTCTTTGATTCTCCATGAGGTGCTATCTTCACTAGCACACGAGCAGCCTTATCCACGGGTATGTTCTTATAATAATACTCTGCAAGGAGACGTCGCGTGTTAGCATTTAATAACATCTTTGATTCATTCTTGATTTCTTGATTCTTGAAGAGGAAAGGCAAAAGAGAGATGTGGAGTGCTATTGGAAATGCAAACAGTGAGTACACAAGCCCTGGTTCTGTACTCGATGCATCTTTCTCTAACGAGAGTTGCTTTTCCAATAGCTTTGATAATATCTCAGGTACGTAAAAGATCTATTCAGACAGTAATTTAAGTTTCTTGAATCTGAAAAAACTGAAACTGTCTTTATGATTGGTGTAGTTCCAGGACAGATGAGGCTGCCTCTAGAGCCAGTAGAGCCAGATTGGGACGTTCTTGAAGACTCAGCGACTTTGTTCAAGAACTCAACAAGTGTTGGTAACTATCAAGTAATCACAAGTCTGGTCAGCCATGTCTCTAACGTCCTGCGAAGTTTAAGCAACACAGGTCTCATATCAACACGGCAGAGATTCACCAACGCAAGAGAAGTCCTAATCCACACCGAGCTATTTACTACGCAAGACAACTACCTCATCGAACCAGAGCTCTTCGACGAACTCATGATCTACGCAGCTCGTTCTAATAATCTGCTTAATCTCCCGGGGATAACCGGAGGATTCCTTGTGGATGCAATGATCGAACACTTGGAAGAAAGAAACATCTCCTGCGGATTAATAAAGCCTTCGAGTGCTGAAGCATCCGAGTTGATTCGAGGTGTTCTTGGGGAAGTTCCAAAGTGGGCAGCACTGGCACGGGTTGAGTTGGATGAAGTTATCGGTATTGAGATGGAGAAATGGATGGATGTTGAAACCCATTTGTTTGGAGTTGGATCAGAGATTGCCTATGAGATCGTTATGTGTCTGGTCGGAGAGTTAGTTATGGATCTACTTGTGTAATTCACTATTCAAACGTTATGAATCATATGATCAATGCTTGTAAGAATATTATCAATCAATCACCGAATCAAATCATAAGAAAACCAGATTCAATATTATCAAATCAAATCGTAGGAAGAAAAAAAAGGTTAGATTGGGATATTAAGTTTGTCTGTAAACTAGAATAGTCCCACCGCTGACTGATTTCCTCCTCCCACCTCCTCCGCCGCCGATTGATTTTCTTCCGCCACCGTTAATGGCTGAAGCTGCGGCGGTGGAGATTTTCTTCAAATCTTCGACGGTGGCGTAGCTCTTACGCGCATTCATCATCATCCCTTTGCTTCTTCTCTTCTCTCCACCACTAGCAGATACGCTTCCTCTAACGGAAGAAACCGATCCGGAGAAAACAGAGGCGGTTCTGATCTTAGACGGCGGCGGAGGAGTGCGATCCGTCCTCGGTGGAAGCGTATTCGAGTTAGCCACCGGACGGCGATTTTCCTTGCGGATCACGGCGGAGAAATCAGGAACCGATTGAGCCAACGAAGAGGACGAGGATAGTCTCCGCGGAACCTTGATTTCATCTTGGCTTGTGAAACCGAATCTTGTTTGTTTATTCTTCTCTTCTCCGCCGAAGAACCGATCTTCTTCTTCCTTGAGTATCTTCTCGTACTCTCGCTTCAGTCGAAGCTTCGATTCTCGCAGTGTCGCGTATTCTCTGTATCTAGGTCCTCTCTCGAATGCTAGATCGTTGTTGTTGTTGTTGTCGGGGTTTTGAGAGAGTAAGAGAGACATTGTTGGATCGACGGAGAATAACAGAGGTTCCATACAAGGGCTTGAAACCGTATCCTCCTTCATTACTGATGGATCAATATCTCGATTCTAGATTTTGATATCGATAATCCGATCTGTTTTACTGTAACAGATTTATGGTTTTGTTTTCTCACGCTGTCGTCTTCTCGCAAAGCTTTTTACTGCTTTTTTTCGTTCGCAACGGTCTGATTGAAAGAGAGGAGACCCTTAAAATATTTTTCCGTATGGACGCTTTTACCCTTTATTATGTTTTTGACTTTTTTTATAACGGTCTTAAATTTGTGTAAGTGGGACCCAAAAGATCCTCGGTCATTAGTTCGTTAACAGATACTAATTATTTACTTTTCAATTGCGTTACTCATTCGGTTAAATAGTCACGTCATTTAAGAGAAAGCTAATATATACAAAGGATATGTCATGGAAGACAGAAGAACTGATATGAAAGACCTTAATTATACACATATTTGACTGATTTTTGAAGTTTTCGATAAAGAAAAAATATTCAAAAAGTTATCGTAATCTCTTCGGTCAACTGGTTAAAGTCAGCAAATTAAGCCTTAATAATGATTAAGGCTATCAGTATCAAAAAAATCCAAATAATTACTTTATTTTTGGTCAAAATAAATAATAAAAAATTAAGTTAAGGAAAAATCCAATAGATAACAAAATATCAATCAAAAATAACACCTAAAAAAATCCATAAAATAACATTCATTAAACAAGAAAAAACTCAATTAATCTAAACTCTAACCTATGAACAAACATGTTTTATAATGTGCTTTCGACTAATATTATGTGATGAAGAGTCTGGTCAGAGAAAGAAACATATTCGTGGTACACAATTGTTTCTTTTTGGTCACCTTGTCTCTTATAAGAAGAAGAAGATGACATAACTCATTAGCTGACTTATAGCAGAGTTTGCTAACGATTGTAGAATGGTAGATACTTTAGAGCATTTCCAATCCTATTTTATTTTTCACTTTTTGCTTCATTTTGAAGTAGGTTTTGCTCCAATCCCACTTCAATTATTGTTTCAAAATGAAGCCATAAACAGTGTTGCTTCAAATTTGAAGATCTACTGTACATATCTTCATTTTCTGAAAATGAATTTTTCTAATTGTAAACTGGTCCTCAACTTTTATTTACTCTTATCTTTTGCCTAAATAAATTATATAGGTCAATAATATCCAATTAATTTCAAAATTTCGACTATTATTTTTATATAATCAGATGTTTATATCGGAGAGTATATGAATATTTGTTGTTAAGAACTTTTTAACTCAGTTTAAAAGAATCAAAGATGAATAATGTTATTTCTTACTTCTTAACACTTTTGTTAATCACTTATAGAAAATTATACATATGGTGTTTTATTTACAAATTAAGATGTTTTGTGTTTGTTTATTCATGTTATATGATAAATTTCTTATATTAAAATGTTTAATTCATATGAAATAAAAATTGTGTTGGATTATTGTTAAAACAAAATATTTATTTAAATTAAGTAAAGATGAAAAAAATGTTTAATTCATATGAAATAAAAATTGTGTTGGATTATTGTTAAAACAAAATATTTAATTAAATTAAGTAAAGATGAAAAAGTATAAGGTTTTTATTAGTAATTAGTGATAAAGTGGAGATAGAATATACTTGAAATATTCTTTTTACAAAAAAGAAATGAAGTAAACCATTGGAGTGAATGTTAAAGAAAGTATATTTTGAAAATAAAAATGAAACCAACCATATGAGATGCTCTTAGAGCTTGTAAAAAAGAACTGCTGACTAAATGATAAAGTTATTAGTTATAATCTCTCTGGTTTTGCTTACAATTCACTGGAAGCATTTTGTTTGTTCTCAACTAGTGATGCTTGAACTCTCCTCTGAAATCCAAGAAGTTTCAGGAAGAGGCACTGAAGGAATTTGCCAAACAGGCTTAGGAGGGACTTCAAGAGAGTCAAGACTTCCTTCCATCATCTCCACAACTCTGTTCATCGGTGGGCGGTCCGATGGAGAAGACTGAATACACCACAAACCCACCAATGTCATCTTCTTAGCTATCCCCTCTTCGTTGCTGCAGATTCTATTACCAACAAGCCTTTCATCGTCTCCCTTCTCAAGATCCTTATAGATCCATTCTGGAAAGTACATCGAGCTTGTGTTCGATGCATAGTTTTCTGCGGATGTTTTGTTCCTTGCTCCTATCATCTCGAGGACTAACATTCCATAGCTGTACACATCCGACTTGTGAGACACACTCCCATAAACTCTAGAGATCATCTCTGGTGCGATGTAGCCTATCGTTCCTCTTATGTCGAGCAGCGACATGGTGCTCTCTTTCTTCTTGCATAGTTTAGCAAGTCCGAAATCAGACACTTTGGGACAAAGATCCTCATCCAGCAACACGTTCTGAGGTTTAATATCGAAATGCACGATCCTTGTTTTGCAGCCATAGTGCAAATACTCTAGACCACGAGCTACGCCTAGCGCGATTCCGTGCATCGCCATCCAATCCATGCTCATTGAGTTGTTGTTGGTTGAGATGAATCTATCAAGAGACCCATTTTCCAAAAGTTCATAAACAATTGCTCTCTTGGATCCTTCGGAGCAGAATCCAAGGAGGGACACAATGTTGACATGAGAAGTTCTGCTCATGCTCACAACTTCGTTAACAAAGTCTTCGCCGTTACACTTAGAGTCTTTCAGGACCTTTACAGCTACCATACTACCATCAGAAAGGCTTCCTCTATAGACAGTTCCAAACCCTCCTTTCCCAATCACTTCCGCAAATGAGTTTGTGATTCGCTTGACTTGTGCGTAACTATAGTGTTTCAGTGGAATAAGAGTCTTTAGATTCTGTTTTCTGTTAAGATGTAATAATATTCTCTTTCGGAGAATCAATATGAGTATGACCAGGAGTACAAGAACACCCGCGCTCGAACCTGAAAAAAAAACAGAGAAAAATGATAAATTTATGAGAAATTACTTAGAATAACTCATATTATACGTGAAAATACTAGACTAACTCATAAACTTTTGTAATTACTAGACTAACTCATAAGACCAATAAAAGTACCAAAAACCCCTTCCCTTCATGTTCACAAGTGTGCCATAAAATAAGTTATTATTAGGTTAATGTTTTATTTTTCACCAAAAGTCTCATTTTCTCTCGACGCCGACAAGGAAGTTGGATTCTCTTCACTTACGTCCCCGGCGACTTCTCCCCTGTTATAGCCTCCTTTTGTTTCGTCATGCCCAGCCTAACTAGCCGTCGTCTCTGCCATACAAGAAGAACTCCAAATCCGATTTCACTTTATCAAATCCTCTTTCCAATCGAAGAAAATTGAACATGTAAGTCCTAAAACAATGCAATTCTAAGTTGTCAGTTCATGTGCTTATCATTTATTGTTTGATTGACTGTTGGATTTTGAAAACCCTAAATCCCAATTTTCTCATTCGTACTATTTTGATACGTGTTTCTCTAGTTTTTAGAGTTTGTTTATGAGTCATATTGTGTTTTTCACTTTTTGAATTAATTGACTATAATTTTCGTGTTTGAATTAATTTATGAGTCATATGTGTTGTGTGCAGTATCATTGGATCAGTGATTTTGAGCTTTGGATTCTACACTGTGATTTGGGAAAAAAAAAAGAGGATTCAACTAAATCTGTAGCAGGCTCTGAGAAGTCACAGTTACACACCATAGAAGATGAACCTCATCACCTCATCATTAAGATGTGACTGATGCAAGTGGAGTAGTACTTTTCAATGGATATGGAGCCATTAAAATATATTGTCCCCAGTATTTCTTACGTGCATATGTATTAGTATCATTTAGTACATCAATACTTTGTAAAGAAGCTCTGCAACATCAGCTAAAATTATTAGCATTATAGTGTATATAACTATATATATGGTTCCCTTGTTATTGTTCTTTATAATATACCCTGAATAAATAAGCAAAGCCTTCTTCTATCACTTATGTGCAATGCTAAACTTAGCAGCCGCTAGTATGTCTATATGAAAATATCAACTTGAATTCATGGAAGCATAACCCGAGAATTTCACTCGCTACAATCAGATATTGGTGACACATGAAACCTTACAACTCAGTTTGAGGACTGACCCTTAGCTTAAACCCAACACTGTTTCTTTTAGGATCATGTGTCTCCAAACATTAAAGAATGTAACAAGTGATTAAACCACCATGAGACAGTTACCAAAAATTTACTTAATTCTGATCTTAATTAACCTAAAATAAATCAGATTCGGAAAAACCGGGTCGAAATTGACTAAGTTTGGTTTACAAAAATCTTAATTTTCGTCAATAAATCTGCCACAACATAAATCAAAAAATCTGTCACCACATAAACAAAAAGTCTGCTAACAATTTTAAATCTGATATAGAAATCTGCCGTAAAAAATAAGTCTAACATAAAAAAAATAAATCGGTCTTTAGAAAATAAGTTGACCACATAAATCTACCATTTATAACAAATCTGCTACCTCATTCGATAGACATATTTTAAGAAATCGGTTTTCTAATCAAATCGGACAACTAACTCTGCCGTGTGAACAAATCTGACGTTTTTAAAAAAGTCTGACACCACTTTAACGGCAGATTTCTTTTCCTACACAGATTTTATAAACAGATATATTATTCGACAGATTTTTTTTTTTAAAACAAATTTGCCGTCGATAAATAATAAGGATATTTTGGTAAAAAAGTTTTTTTGTTATAACTATGTTAAAGGGCAATTTCGACCATAAAAATATTCTAATAATTTTTTAAAAATATGAGTCATTCTAGTAATTACACAACTAATTTGAGTCATTCTAGTAAACTTCCCATTTATTAAAACGTTTTATTTTCCCATGAAGATCAAAAACAATTTGAAATAGACATAAAACCAACCTATTAGAATTTTTGTAATAGTCCCTGTAAGCCATGCAACAAGTAAAATTGTCAGCACAGACCGTATGTCCATATTACAATATGGAACTAATTCCAGAGAAACACAACATTTTACCATGATTCCTTTTTCCGGAGCTGCAAGCACGGCTATGAGGTCCATTGCTACAGTAACAGACGAACCCCCTTGTGGTTTGATTATATCCACAACCACCCCCAGAGTCCATGCACATGGAACATTCTCGGTTAACTCCAAGCTCGAATCCCTCTTCAAGCGCCTTCTTAAGATGATCTGAAGTCTGAAATCTCTGTAGTGTGCTCAACGCAGGTCCGGACGCAGGAATACTGACGATTGTTAAGCACAGTACCCTGAGGATATTTAAAAGATCTCTAACTCCGTCAAGTAAAGGGGACGAGAGGTTTCTCGCCACATAGTAACTTCTCCCGAGTTCATCATCACAACCAAGCTCTCTGAAGTAAGTAGGATCATAAGTAGGCGTTGAGAATGAAAAGTCTCGGCAGTCATAATAAAGTGTTAGCAGGTCGGTGTTAGGTGATAATTGAAGGATGTTTTCATTGAATGGCGCATTTATAGGGTCTTGGGGACAAAGGTGGCCGATATAATCAGATCTGGCAAGTCTTATAATACGAGTTGTGTAGTTTGCCTCTAAGATTCTGAACTTCACGGAGGCAATATTAATCTCTGCAAATCCTCTGGCACAGGTGAGCTTGAAGTCAGGGTGGCCACATTCTTCTCTGCCAGGAATCCAGAAAGGGTATAAGAGACCACTCTGATCTCCACAGATAAACCCGGTACTACAGCGGTTGTAAAGCTCATCAGCTGAAAAACAGATTGAGAAAAAAGACCATCCATATGATTGTATTAGGCAATGCAGTCTCAAATAATTTCAAAACCTTGTTCAAAAAAATTATTAGTCGTATATTTTTAAAATTAACAATATATTTTAAAAAATATTGTCATACTTCATATATTGGTGTTTTTATTAATTTATAACTTATGTTTTAAGTCTTCTATTAAAGTAAAAGTATGTAGTTTGGAGTTTTTAGTTCTTTATGCATCATTACAAGTTTTACTTAAAATAAAAGAGTACTCGAATTTAAAGGAAAAATGAAACTAAAGATGCAGAATTGTGCAAATGTGTTATAAGTTTAACAACGGAATGAATGACTTTTCACGACAAAATTGAGTTCAAATTTTGACAGAATATTCAGAAGTTGAGTATGATTTGCAATATTACCGGTTGAAGGTCAATCCATCGGTAAATAAAAAGTTATACATATTTCAATAAAATATGTTAAATTTTGACAAATGCTTTGAAAGAGCTGAATTTCTTATAGAAATCTAATACAAAATATATTTAAAGATGATATGCATATCTCATTATAGAAATACTTTCATTATTATAGTGTATTCACAAGATTATTGATTTCAAAATGAAATGAGTTTATTTATATCATAGTCTAAACACTAATAGGATTATAAACCCAATAAAAATTTTATTAGTATCATTGTGATTTTATTGTAAAATAACACATAATTTTATAAATACATAATAATTTCTATAAGATTTCAAATTTTTTTTAATCTATTTATATTTTGAAATTTTATCTATGAATGAAATGGTTAATAAATTCATTAACAATTAGTATGGACTGGATCAGGATTTTTTTAATTACTATCTATATATTAAGCTTGGGTTTCTGCAAAGAAACCCTAATTTGTTTTTGCAATTTAATCCGCAAAATCGAAAACTCACAGGTCAATCCATGAAGTTGCAGTCAACCAAACATCTGTATAGTGATGATTTGGCAATTGTTATAAGACATCCATGACGATGTGGCAAGCGTTGACTATTTAACAATAGATCAAAACTACGTCGCCCTGCTATTGATTTTTAAAAAATTATTGGTATACAAAATGATTTGAACATTGCACCATTCACAAAACTGACAAGTGACCAAACCAATTCGGGACCAATTTAAAAAAAAATATTTTAATTGTATTGTTTATAATTTTGTTGATAGTCTAAAAACCAGTCATGAAAACGATATGATAGGTGGTACCTATCTTGTACAATTTATATTTTAATAGAATAGATATACCCATATATATGTTTAACTCTCTTTCTTTTTTGAAAATATAGATCCTAAATTTATAAATATAACTAGAAGTTTAAAATTTTAGGTTCTAATTTACACATTTAAAAAAGTTTCATGTTTTTATCGAATTGGATCCTACCCTATAGCTCCACTTTGAATTTAGTAAAAGACAGCTGTAGTATTAGAACAAAAGTTTAGGGTATATAGACGGATTGAACATGTTGTTCTCCTCTGTTTTGTTTCCATAAAAGTGAACAAAAAAAACGAGATGTAGGAGAAGCTTACAACTAGGTTTAGGCTTTGGTTCGCAGGTGATTCTTGACGTTGAGTTTGTTTTACAGCAAACTTGTGTCGTACCACTGAAGCTGCAGATTCCACCAGAGGACGAACACTCTTGACAAGTTATCTCATCGATCTCCACTTTCACCTCGAACCCTTCTCTTAGAACACTTTCCAACTGATTTAAATTAAACTCTCTCTCTTCTGGAAAGAAATTCATCGGAACATTCACTGCGAAACTCTGATTGCAGGAAGATTGTCTCTCTGGTCTTAGAGACACTGACCCAATACCCTTAGAAGGGCATGTGAAATTTGATGAAAGGTAAGGATTACGAGGATCGCAGAGGTAAGAAACTGTGAGGTTCTTGGCATTTGGTGAGAGGTCAAAGATATTGGGAGGCAAGGTTGTGGTATTAAACTTAGCAGAACAAAAAGAGCCTAGCAGGTCTGTTCTGGCAAGTGTAAGAGTGTAGGATGTTTGATCTATATCAAGAACAGAGTATTCTTGGTCTGAGATGATTAGAGATGTACTGTTCTTGTTATTGCAGTGAAGCTCCAGCCATGTATGACCGCAATAATCAGGACGATTCCCACCCCAGAAGGGAAAACCAGCGGTTATGTTCCCACACTGAAACATCTCTCCACACCACCCAAGTTCCTGACTTGAAGCACAAGGAAGATAGTACAATAGAGAGAAGATGCAGAATATCACCTGATAAAAAGTGGGTTTTGAGAACCGCATGATTGCTCGAGTGTCCATAGTTTATTTCTTTGATTGCTGGAGTTTGGTTTTGTTTGGTTTGGTTTGTGTTAACAGCACCGGAGGAATTCGTACAAAGGAGAAGACAAAACACAATATTGAGCAAGTTGAATCGGTAAAGCTGTCTGAGGAAACATGTAATGGATACGAATAATTCTATTCAAAAAAAAATTGGTACGAATAATAATGATGGTAAAGCTGAAAAACATTAAAAAGTCTCGAAGAAATTTATCTCAAGCTGAATAAAATCAGGATATCATCAAGCCAGGCCTGTCATCAGCATGAGCGGGAGAGACGTGTGGGTAAGCGAGAGACACGTGTGGGTAAACGTACGCCAAAACTGTTGACTTTTTCAAGTCTTAAGAGTTGTCTTTGATTTTTTTTTTTTAAATACAAATACTTGTTCAACAATTTGATCAGCTTTCTTAATAACAAAACGATTGTTTTTCTGTCAAAGTGTCTACTAAAACTTTTTCTTTATTCATTACTTTGCCTTTGCATGGGCTTCTTAAGATTCTGGAACTATAACCAATTTTGAAATAATATCCCCTTATTATTATTTGAGGAGACCATTAATCAAAGCAACCTTTTGCTCATGTGTTTATTACATGTGTGTCATTTCTTATGTGGCACCTCCACATTTAACCTCACACTATTTTTTCAAAAGCTCATCCTTGCCTAGAGTATTTACTTCTCATGCCATTCTAATGGACATATGTTATATTGAATAGGGAATAAATGTTATTAATACGTGTATTGCTTTATGTTATATTATTTACTAGGGTCAGCCCGCCCTACGGGCGGGATATTAATTCGAAAATAATTGAAATAGTTAAAGTAAATATTTAACATAAATATTTATTAACTTAAAATATAAATATTAGTTTAATTCTATATTTGTTTTTATTTTTCGAAGTCTAAATAAACTCTACTATCTTGATAATTAGATATGTATTCTGTACTCGGGGTGGCTCTACACTGAAATTTAGGAACTACTAAATTCCCACTGATTTATTATTGACGTTTAAATATTTATAACATAATACAAATGATTACAAAGACATACGAAATATATATTTGCATTATATTTATATATATTTATATATCATTTATAGTAAAATATATACAATACAAAACTAACTAATTATTTAGATTTTGAATTTCATAGGTGCATTTTATTTTTAATAACAATTATAGTTTACCGGAAAGTTTATACTATTTGAATTTTTATTAATTATTGGTCTTCCCATTTTGCGTTTCTTCATGGATTGCTTGTTAGCTAAGGAATAAGCAGATCTTGAGTTATTATAATAGATTCATGTCGAGAAGAAATTACTTCTGATACCATATGATATCCAGTAACCTTCTGAGGTTGATTGTGATGACTTTGTAGATCGAATGAGCATTCGGGCTTGTCTAGATGATCGCATGTCATTGTCTAGATGATCAGCTAATGGAAATGTATGTTCAGTAAGGTTATTAATAGTGATGAGCTCATCAAAAATTTCTATGTTAAAAATAAAGAAAAGCCAGACGAACCGGAACTCGAGACTCTCGAGACATCGTGAACGTTTGGCGTGTCTAAGTCAGCGCCCATGCTTTTCTCTTGCTTACTACCCGACTCACTGGAACCAGATCATGGAACTCTTCTAGGTGTGTTGTTAACCATGAATCAGAGTAGGTTTCACAAAACTAAACGGTGATTGAGTGGAATGTGTAGATCAGGGGCGGCTTAGATGGGTGGACGGGGAGTGCGACCGCCCCAGGGCCCAAGAGTCCAGTTTTTTTTTACAGTTTTTTTTGAAATTTTTAATAAATAAAAATGTAAATATAAATATATTTTAACTAAATTTAGTTATGTATATTTTAAAAACTAAATTTATCTTGAAAATTTTCATACAAAATAATATAATTGCTTAAATAATTACATTAAAGTTTAGATTTTAACTAATTTTCAGAAGAAAAATTGCCAAAAAACTATATAATTTATTTTTGTCCAGAGGCCTAAAATGTTTATGAGCCGGTCCTGGGGTAGATGCAAAGGGGCTGATCATTAAAATAAGAGCGATTGTTGTTTTGTATATCTCTGTCAGTTACATATTAATCTAACAGGAGATGTGGGAGGTCAATTCATTTTATTTTCCGATATAACACATTTCTGTGTAATTGTTGTATATTGATCTGACCGAAGAATTGAAAGAATAATTGTTTATCCACTATCAAACTCTGTTCTGATGTATACCTATGCGTCTAATATTATACGGGTTTAGGTGAATACGGTCAGTGGTCGTCGCAGGTACTCATCTGCATCCCAGTTTGAGAACATTCCATTCAATGTTTATTATTCATCGAAATTTATCATTAAAATATATCAAGTTATATACATATGTTCCTCCCTGATCATTGATAGTTACACACATCCGATCAACTAATAGAGAGCTATAGTACTATCAACAACCAAGACAGCTTTATTTCACTTACAACCCGGCAAAACCCATCAGATCGAACTTTAACTGCCATCGCATGTTTGGTTTTAACCACCCACCGAACCACTTCTTGTGCCCCTCTTTATCAGATAGTAACCTGAAATAATAAAAAATTGATCTGCTATACTTCCCATTACGACACCCCATCCAATGCCCGTCATATATTTAATCCCGCCTAGATATGTTTCCTAGCCTCACTTGGATCATAGATACTGCTGGTCATGTTCTCTGTCTTGAACAAATTATTCTCTTGTTGTTGTGTCGTTACTGCGCATTGAAGAGTTATTATTGTGACTGTTGTTCTGGAAATATGAAGGCTTGGAGAAACATAAACGTAAACGCCACCAAAAAAGGACATCAACAAAGGAAGTTCACTCCAATATATATCTTTAAAAGAGTAAGCGGAAATGTGTTTAGAGTAACGAAAATTTCACATTCAGATAGAGCAATAAAAAGCTGCATTACCTTTCATTCCTGTCAACTGAAACTTTTCGCACATCCTACAACCAAGCTTTTTCCTTAATTTCACAGCAATGATTGTACTCATGCCATCGGCATACAGAAAGGTCATTCCAAGTTCCAGAACATGTATGAACTACAATAAAATTCAGCATAAGTTATTAGACAATTATAGAGTAGGGGTCACAGTATGATATTTATGAGGAGTTGTAACTATAACCAAGTGATCATCACTTGTAGATTGGTGAAGGACCCTAATCTAAGTCAACAGAGGCGATTCACAAAGATGCCATTCACATAGCTGCTGTTGAAATACTAATGGAAAGAGTCCAAATGGAGTTAGGACCGAGAAAATATACTCCTGTCCAAGATCTATCTTAACCATACTAAACCAAAGGCTCCAAAAGCTCTCTGTATTACATGTTACAGAGCCGCATGCTCTATTAGATTAAAATAATATGGAACACAAAAGCATCTCTGAACAGTGCGTAACTCACCCGTTTGCAAAGGATCCGTGGCCTCATCAGCTGCTTCAGCCTAAGAAAAACAAAACAAAACTATTAATAGAGAAAAAAAGTGACTTAAAAAGAAGAAGAAGAAAAGTACATGGGTGGATGAAGTGGAGGAAAACGAAACGATCGTTGTTTCTATCATGAACATCCATGTCTCTTTGAGTCATATTCACGATCCTTTGCGGAATACTGCATATTCCACTCAGTCAAATTTCCAAGAAATCAGACATATGAACATGAAATGAGGCTGAAAGATCTAAGACTCAAAGCATATCAAAGGTCGATATTTTCCATCTCAGTCCAAGATCTCGTGTAGCATAAAGATGATATCATGAAATCTGCAGTATAACATATAAATAATGTTTCCGGAAACTTCTAATGCAGATTAAACAAATTACAACCAAACAAACCTGCAAATTTTTTTTTTAATTTGGTTGATCAGTTTAAAGTTTTTAATTCTAAACCTTGACATGTGTAAATAAGATGTGAGAGACAGATCGAGAAGAAAACAACCTACACTCTTTGTATTGAATCATCACTCCATACCAGAGTTCATCATCCACCATTATTGAAAACAAAAGAAGCGGATTGAAAGACTAACCTTTTATAGGAGCAGAGACACTGCCTTGCAGAGGAATCGAAGAGCGGTGATAGAGTTAAAGAGCATGGTAAAGGGGATGAATCAATTAGGAGAAATACTTTTCGTTCATCTGAAGAGAAGACAAAACAGCAAAGCTGTATCAAAGATCAAAGAAGAAGACTCTTCGTTGAATTGTGGAAGAAGAACATGAAACCTTGGTCTCGCAGTTTAGGGTTGAAACACGGGGAGTAAACAAAACATAAGACCCACTAAAACATAAGAAAAAACGCAGCAGCCCATACCTTTTAATGAAACGATGAGTTTCGCTGAGTCTGCCACGTGTCGCGCCAAGAATGAATGAATTTGTGACATGGCGTCTGACGTGTCAACAGGATAGAAACAACTCTTCTTTATATATATAGATGATCATGCGGTGGTTACAATACGTGTATTGCTTTACGTGATGTGCTTTACGTTTACTTCTCATGCCATTTTTGGTGATTAAAATGACACTTTTATACGCCTGTTTATAGTTTATGTTTATACAGACAATAACATTATGTATACTTCTTTTATATTTTGGTGATATTTTGGTGATGTATTCTTTCTCAACTGAAGTTATAATGCTCATACTAACATAAAAAATATATATACTTTTGTTGCAACAAAAGAACATATATATATTTTTGTTCCAAGAACATATATATTTTTATATATTGTTAATATAATGCTCATACTTATAATAGTGGTAGTTGTCATATTTTATACTTTATTTATATTTTATCCATCGTTTCGTGAAAACATATATTTATATATTTATTTTTATATTTTATGTTTATCGTAATTTTTATATTTTTTTTATTTTTATGATACAACCATAATCCTATTTCAAAAAATGCCATTATTGATTATTTAAACGATTCTAAATATTGATTACTCTACGATTAAATCGGACCAGTCTTCCATATTCAGAGTATTTTTGGTTATCATAATTTATTGAAATTTTATCAATTACGGCAATACACATAAACTCAGGGTCAATGTATTATGTTTTTTTAATTATGTTAAAATTTGATTCCTTCATTCCAATTATAGGAAGGCGTATTATTTTGTTGCCTTTTTTGTATAATGATATTGATGCGTGATTACTAATCCACATTAACTAATATATGGCCTCCGTAACATAATACATTATTGTCACATTCGGTATCACCAATCTCGGATTCTTGATTGATATTTGAGGCATATTCTTAGTTTGTAGTTACCATAATTATAAAAACTCTTTGTCACATCCCCTATATATTATTTTAGAAGCACTAAAAAAAATAACATTTACTTCATGTGCTATTTACACAATGCAATTTTATAGGTGGCATGTTCACATTTACTCTCACAACCATCTTGAAAAAACCCTTACATTAATAGAAAAATTACATGTATATGCCATTAATAAATCAGTCCAAAGTTTAGTATTATTAAGAGTATACACATAATCAATCCCTTACTTATTATTTCAATCAATCATGATCTTAATTTTTTTTTCCATATATAACATACCGATATAGTTTCCATAGTTAATATTTTCGTACAATATATAGTTAAGACCAAATTTTATTAAATATTCATTGAACTGCGGTTTTCATTCGATAATAAAGAAAATAAAATCACAAATATAGGTTGATGAAACTTTATAGGTAAAGGAACTATTAGTTACCCGTTCTCACCTGGCAACACTTTATATGGTATTTTAGTAATACAAAATTTTTTTATAATGAATAAAAGGTTCTGAAAAATGATTTTAAATAAATAAGAAAAGAAAAGAAAAGGTTTAATAAATTTTTTTAAAATTATTAATGAATATAAAGTGTTGTGTCTTCTTTACTTTAGCGTTTTTTCTGTATGATTGAAAATACATTATAAACATTATTATGTATACCGTGAATGAATTACGTTTCCATATTCATTAGCATCCATAATTATCGTTTTCATTTTATTTCCATAATGAACATTCCGATAAATTTTACATATTTAACATTCCAATTGCGTTATTCATTTTGTTAATGAATAACCCGTTTTGATAACAACCATTTCATATCCCATTATCAAATTCAGATACAATGAATAATGATCATAACTCATATATATTTGTTAACAATGTCTATAAAACTAATATGGACCAAATAATTAAGTAAAATGTCTTTTCAAATCAGCCTAATTAAGTTCATGTTTTTTTGTTAGGCCAATATATTGTATAAACATATGTCTAAACATATATAATATTAACATTAGTTGAGTTTTTTGCCAAGATAATATTGTATATATATATTTGTCTAAACATATATATACTTAAGTTTTACGTTAGTTGGCTTATAAGTTATAACTGATTGTACAATACTTTCAAAAAGAAGTCCATAAATTTCATGCAATCACTTAAATTAAGCACATTGACTTTTTAATTAAGGAATCAACATAACTGTTGACACTTCAAAATAATATTGGATGGAGTGAAAGTATCATTAAATAATATCCTATATTTTATTCCCTTTCATATAATACTTTCCAAAATCATATATTAATTAATTTTGTCTCCATAAATATTCGATCAGGTTAACTATATAGTCAAATATAATAGTCAATGTTTTCTAAAGTTTTTCCCTTGCATATAATGCTTTCCAAAATAATAAATTATATAAACTAAACTTTATGAATTTTTGGGATTGTATTTTCGCGAATATTCGTTTGACACAAAACTTTATGAATTTTTGGGGTTGACACTAAACTTTATCCCTATGTGACTATATATATCATACTAAACTAATGTCTTTTGTTATTTTTCTTAATAGCATTCTGAGCACACTATGTTTATATATATATTTATATATTTTTTTAATATCATTATGAAGACACTATGTTTATATAATAGCACTCTGAAGACACTATGTTTATATATATATATATATATATATATATATATATATATATATATATATAATGAACATTTCGATAAATTTTGAAATTAATGGTTTGTATTTATTGTTACAGAAAATATACATATGTTAATAAAATAATATGATAATAAATATTTATATTGAAATATACTATATATCTATGTCAATTTCATTGAAATTTAATTATATACCATATAAAATAATATAATAATTATTTTGATTTATTTACCATAAAAATATTGTAAATAAACAAGAAGTATTGTTTGATTTATGTGATTACTCTAATCCCATATATATATTAATTGAAAAACAATTGATTACTCTAGCATGTGTGATTTATTAATTAATATTTTTTAAAAAAATTAAAAGAGATGGATACATTGAATATATATTTAGAAGCTATTAAATCATCTAGCGAGAATATGGAACGAGAATATGGATTGCAGAAAAATACTTATTTCCTAATTCTAATCCATGTTTCTTCGTCACAACACCGATTGAGAGTAATTTGAACTTTAAAGTGTCGATTTTGATAATCTGAAATGGCAACGTTTTTTATTTCAGCACACTGGTTTTCTTAAATGAGCGTTGAACATTTTTTAATATTTAACCAAATCGGCTACATACATAGTATAATGTGTTTTGGTTTAAAAATTGTTGCATACCCAAAATCAATGCAAACCATCATCACTTTAGATTAAAATTTTGTTACAATAAAAATATAGGATTGGGCAAAAAATCTGAATCCAAAATACTGAACCAAATGCAATCCAAAGAATTAGTACTTAACTTTAACTAAAATTGGTTAGATTAAAATTTTGGTATCTGGAGAATCAAACCAAATTCGATTCGAACAAAAAAATTTCGGATATCATGTATATTCGAAGCATATTTATATACTTAAACATATTATTTATTTTTAAATTTAATATCTAGAAGAATATACAAAATTTATAAGATATTTTTAAGTTGTCCAAAATTCTTAGAAATATATAAAATTAGTTAAAAATACATATTTTAAAATAGCTAAACGGTACTCAAGACATCAAAAGTATTTAAAATATCTATTGATTTCCTATTCAAATATTTAAGCTAAACCAATTTTATGTTAATATTATGTATTTGGCATACATTATTGATATTTATATGTTATATATTATTTTATTTTTATATTTTGAAACATTTAAAGTATGTATGAACTTTAATATTTTTTAAATGATTTTAATGGGTTATCCGAACCAAATCCAAACCGAATCGACAAAGATTTCAACCGAACAGAACAAAACCGAAGTAAATGGTACCCGAATGTCCATCTCTAATCAAATGTAAAAATGATTATTGATAATAAAATATGTGTTATTTATAATATTTAAATACAACATTTTTGAGAAAACTCATTCTGCGCAGGGCGCGGATTATCATCTAGTATACAGTATTTTAACATACAATTCGCTTTTATCAAGTTTCGCTTCGTGAACTAAATAGCGAGAAGGAATTAAACAATTACTTAGGAGAAGAACCATAAACTACAATAGCAAAAAAAAAAAAAAATTAAATATGATAATGTTTTAAAAGAAATTGACAGCGACTGGGGAGTGGGGACAGATGTCTGAATACATCTGTAGATAATTTATGACAAAGTCTTTTTGTGGTACTATGTCAAAATGTCAAAATCTTTATTCTGAGGTCATTTTGTGCAAGTACTCCGGACCAAAAACAATTCATAAGGCGATCTAATCCCATGTATAGTTCCCTGGTACCCTCCATTCCATATCTACATCTTTACAATAGGTATTCAATCCTTATGAAAAGCAAGATCATTGACCGATCACAGATGTAAATCATCAACGGCATCCTAAAACGAATCCTAATAAAATGTGCACAGTTTCATAATTGAATTTTAGCATTTTAGGGAATCAAAGTGAAATTGATGATTTCTTATATTAATGCTGGAATTGAGTACGTTTTAGAGAAGATACATCTAATAAAAAGAAATACAAAACAAAATGCAAGACTATAAGAGTATTGTTACATACCAAGAAGTTGGCACTACAAACAACACAGAAGGGCAGCCTCAAAGACTCGCCAGGGTTACGAGGGCAAAATACATTATGAACAGAGAGGAGATGAGATCAAAGGTTGATCAAAGAAGTAGTAGCGAGGCAAAAACAGAGAGGCGAAGAGATAGAGCGAGCCGGGTTTGTCCGCTAGGCCTATGTGCCTGTGGATTGGTTGATGAAGTTGGGGATTTTTCTGTAACCGGAGGTTGTGGAGATTCAGTGACATCATCTGCTGTGAAAACCGGGTTCGGAGCTTCTGCTGGAGGTAAGGACTTAGGATTCAAAAGGCTTAAGAGGCTACCGGGTTGAATAGTGGACATGTAAGATGGAGTTTCTTTTCTGCCCAAACATTGGTTCCCTGAATAAGAGAAATAAAGTTAGGATTTGTGTGATATTTCGATTGTAATTTTAAACCACTTACTTCTGTATCTTGCAGCTGTGAAAGGGAACTCTGTTATGGTTCCATTGATACCTGCTCCAGTGATATAGTTGTTAATCTCCACAGTTGCATCAGCGAAGAAGTCATATGGTTGAGATACAAACTCATTCTGAAACAGTTCCACATAAACCGGGAGGTTAGACTTCTGCAGCCTTTCCACAACATTGGTTTGCCCAGTGACAAAATAATCAGGGTATGGAAAGACTGATGTTTTTGTGATGACAACACCGTTGGCAAATTTCTTTATATCTTCAATAGCTGAGTCACTTATATCACGAATTTCTTCTTCAATTTTGTAGACAGTGTCGTAGTTGCTTTTCTTCTTGAAGTCAACAAGAACCGAGCTATGCCTTGACTGAATCATGACCTTCGTTGTGGTTGTTCCATTGCTGTAACCAGTTTCCCTGAGTGTATCGAGAACCGCTTTAACCACGTCGAGCCCTTGCGTCTCTCTCAGGTACACTACATACTGAAAGACACTAAAGTGATTAGGGCCATTAGAAGACGTCACATTCTGTTTGTTAAAATCTTGAGAATTAAGAGGTACAAGAACTAACCTCTACAGTGATCAAAACCCCAGAGAGAGAAGTTGAGTTCTTTGCCAAGTTTAGGAATTCAGAGAGTGATATAATCCTCCCAGAATTTCTCTCAATAGGATTCCTGAACATATTGTATACTCTGAAGGGGTTCATAATTGCAGCTGTCCAAAAAGATGGGAGAATAGTTATGTAACTCTCAAGTTACACAAAAGCTAAATTAGCCAAATTTTTTGACTAGAGGTGTGCACGTAATAGATATCCTGAATTTTAAGAATATCCCAAATAAGAACCAAAACTAAAAGATCAGATCAAAATTTAAGAATATTTTTACCCACCCCTAATTTTGACCACATCGTATCTACGGTTAAGCCTGAGCAAAACTACCGGAACCAAAGAACCGAATTGAAACCGAACTGAAATATTCGAACCGGAATCAGAACTAAATGAGAACTAAAATTTTTTTGCCTATTTTCCGGCTCTTAATTTTGTTATCTAAACCGAACTCTAAACTATCCGAACCGAAGCGAAACTAGATCAATTAGTAAATGGATTCTCTAGTTCCCTACCGAATTATCCGAAATCCGAAATACTTGAACCAAACCAATACCCCAAATGTCCAGGCCTATCTACCATAATGTAAAGTAGTCAAGACTCAAGAGAATATATATTTGACGCGAAGTAGGAGTATGTGTACAAAAAAAGTGAAGTACGAGTAAGGCCAAGATGGGAAACTTACGAGTCAAACTCTGAATCTCTGACCATGTGAGTCTAAAAGTGTATATTCCAGGATCTGAACTAAGATCAGGAATAATTGTTGAACGGTTTCTAAGAGGACTTTGGATGACCATTGTGGTTTGCGTGAGATCTATCGAACTTGAGCAAAAGGGTTTACCATCGCTTGACATTTTGACTGAGCAATCGATGACATCAGCACCATATTCGATTGCCTTCTCATATGCCAAGTCTGTACATTCAGGATAGTCCCCACTCGCACCATTTTTACTTATGACAAGAAAATCCACTGAAACATAAACCATTTGGTAAATGATAAAGTCAATTATAGGTCTCTTTTGTCTACTAGTAACATTTTCTTTTAAAAAACCAAAGTAATTAGTATCATTACCCTGTTTTGTAGCGTGTCTGCTAACATGGGAAAAGCAGTCTGAAAAAAAGAAATTATGAATAGAAAATATTGGATTTTGAGAGTAACTCCAGCAATTTTCAAGGAGAAAATATTTGTAGAAGAGAGATATTGCTTACCAATGGATGCAGATGCAGTTATGGGAAAATCAGACAGCACGCCATCGACAGAGAAATCACCATTGTCCACAAAAGATAGGTACTCAGACACTGGATCGGAACTGCAGTTATATGCAATATCAACATCATTTGCAAACCCTGACACATGTACTTCTAACCCTACTCTGTGAGCATCTTGAACTAGTGATGTAGGAGGAAGCAAGTACTGCTTGTCATCGAGTGGCAATATGTACGATTTGGGAACTAGAATTCCTGAAGCAAACGTCTTGACATAAGTTAGGTTACTCAAGATAGAACCGTAAGTTCTCTTGGTTGTCGGCTCGAAATCTTCTTTCCCAAGAAACTGGAATACCAAACTCGGTCCATCCTTACGCCCGAAATGACCAGCAATTTTTCTTAAGAAATTCAGTTCAGGGGAAGAGATGTAGTCAATGGAAACAGTTCTTGAAGCTGATATCAGAAAACTGCTCATGCTCAGATTATGTTGAGCATAGAACGCATCGTGCTGAACATTTAACCAAAACCTTTCTGGTTTTATCTGTGTCGTTACATCTTGAACCGTTAAAATTGCAAATATTCCGTCGAACTTTTCTGATCTAGAAAATATTCCTCGGATCACTGCAAACATGTTAAAACAGAAATGACATTCGTGAATAGTAGTAACAGGAAAAATACAAATTATGTTTTTACAGAAAGGGTAGTCGAGTCATAAATACTTACAAGGAACATCCTCGAGATCTCTAAGGGAGAAATCAATGGTGAACCAACCCTGAGTACTGACTCCATTAACCGGGTAAGATTTTTGGCGATTTGGGTAAACTTCTTTAATAGTCGAAGCATTGTTCAATTTTAAATCAGGGAAGCAAATCCCATGTCCATCTTTGGTTAGCTGAACATCACACCATAGAACAGTACCGGCTACACTTGTCTGCTTTGCGTATCTGTAAGCAGCTATACTTGAGTCTGGAAACAATCCAGAAAACCCACCACGAGCAATCACAAGAGGAGCATCACCTGGCAAGAAACAGAAAACATATGCTGATCGCAATCTCTTCTACTACATATATATGTTCTAATTTCTCTAGGTTTCTCCTATTTTCTCCTTGAATCATGCGTAAAGAAACTAAGAAAGAGATAGAAAGTGAGAGAAGTCTAACCACTGAGTGTCTGCCATGGACTTCTTGATGTTTTAGCATCAGTTTGAGCCGCAAACACCTGAATCAGAACAACACTACAGAGTAGAACTGTCGAAGCTCGCATTGTTGGATTACCACTCCGGGAAGTCACTGGTAACTTCTTTGTTCTCACAAGTCACAGATAGAATAATGTTGCCTAAGCATTGGTACAAATACAGAGAATCAAGAGCTTTTTTTCCTAATAAAATGGCTTTTTAGTTGACTCTGGAAGTCGTCTCCTCCTTCAATATTTTAAATAAACACAAAATTTGAGACAGGAAGTGTTTTTTTTTACTTTTCCTTAAATATGAATAAGAAAGTAGAAAAACCAAAACAAATGAATCGTATTGGTCATTTACCCGATCAGTAGCTATAATATAACCTCTGCCCTTCGTTTTAGTTACCATTTCCAAATCTTTGTTGATATTATATAAAAGCCATTTTTTTCTTAGAAATCTTCATGGTTATCTGAGAGGGACTTGTTGGCAAACGTATACCATCTATCTCCAAAATCGTTTGTCTTTATCCGTTTAACTTATCCACCATGGGAAACTAGAAGACTAAAAAAGTCAACAGTTTGAGTAGATTTTTAACCAGCAACGTCAAGGACTTAAGTTAAAACTCTCTATTCAATAAATATTTACACTTAAAGAGAATCAATCTTAAAGTCTCTTCATCCACCAGATTACCAAAACTACAATTGCCCTTAGATTAGACAAGTCATGTATTTTAATGCTTCCTGTCCAAATTTATTGTACAAGTACAAAATTTATAGTGTCTTGCTGTAAAAGTAATTCTGAGTTTTATTAGTCACTCGTTCTGGCAGTTTGCACATTAATATGCAGTTGTTTTGTTTCTATATTTTACAAAAGTGTGGATTAGGTTTGCCAACAAGTTTCTCTCATCTCCCAGTGAAGATTTTCAGCGAATGTTATTTAAAAAAATAATGAAGAGACGACTTCAAGAGTCAACTAATAAAGCCATTTATTAAAGAAAAGCTTATGCATAAAGTCTACTATTTTTTTTTTATCTATATGCTGTAAGTCCCCGAGAAGAAAGAAACTTGTGAAGTTATTCCTGCGAAGTAATCTGAAAATGCGAGCTTCGATAATTTTACTCTGTGGTGTTGTTCTGATTCAGCTGTTTGCTGCTCAAATCAATGCTAAAAGATCTAAAAGTCCATGGCAGACACTCAGTGGTGAGAATGCTCTCACTTCTCTATTTATTTCCTTAACGCATGATTTTCCAAGACCAATAGGAGAAAACGAGAGAATGTAGTACTCGGACTTTCTTTCTTTGTATGTGTAGTATACGTTGGGATAATCTATTTTTTTTTTAGATAACTTTTTGTTTTTTTTTTACCAGGTGATGCTCCTCTTGTAATTGCACGTGGTGGGTTTTCTGGATTATTTCCAGATTCGATTCTTAATGCTTACAAGCTCGCAATGCAGACAAGTGTACCCGGTGCTGTACTATGGTGTGATGTTCAGCTAACCAAAGATGACTTTGGCATTTGCTACCCTGATTTAAAACTGAACAATGACTCAACTATTGAAAGTGTCTACCCCAAACGCCGAAAATCTTATATGGTTAACGGAATCCCTACTGAGGGTTGGTTCACCATTGATTTCTCCTTGAGAGATCTGAAGAATGTTTCTTGTAAGTGTTTCAGTTACTGTCTGAAAAAAAAATTGTTTGTTGCTTCTCACAAATGGTTCTCTTTTTCTTCTTCCATGTTTGCAGTGATACAAGGAATATTGTCACAGTCAGAAAAATTTGATGGAAATGGATTCTCGATTTTAACAGTTCAAGATGTAACCGCGCAGATAAAACCAGAAAGTTTTTGGTTAAATGTTCAGCACGATGCGTTCTATGCTCAACAGAATCTGAGCATGAGCAGCTTTCTGATATCAGCTTCAAGAACTGTTTCCATTGACTACATCTCTTCTCCTGAACTGAATTTCTTTCGGAAAATTACAGGCCATTTCGGGGGTAATGGACCAAGTTTTGTGTTCAAATTTCTTGGAAAAGAAGATTTTGAGCCGACAACAAAGCGAACTTATGGTTCTATCTTGAGTAACCTAACTTATGTCAAGACGTTTGCTTCAGGAATTATTGTTCCTAAATCGTACATATGGCCACTGGATGACAAGCAGTACTTGCTTCCTCCTACATCCTTAGTCCACGATGCTCATAAAGCAGGATTACAAGTATATGTGTCAGGTTTTGCAAATGATGCTAATATTGCATATAACTACAGTTTTGATCCAGTGTCTGAGTATCTATCTTTTGTGGACAATGGTGATTTCTCTGTTGATGGTGTGCTCTCTGATTTTCCCATAACTGCATCTGCATCCGTTGGTAAGCATATTTTCTTCAAGAGTTTTTTTTTTCTGGACACTAAGCTTGTGTTTTATGCAATTATTTATCCCTTGTTTATTTTCATATTTTCTCCTCAGACTGCTTCTCCCACATTGGCAGAAACGCTACAAAACAAGGTAGTAAGAGTAATTATTTGCATCACTGACAGAAAAGAGAGTAATTATCTGCATAATTATTTTCTTACTATATAAAAAGAATCATATAGTTGACTTTATCATCTACCAAATGGTTCATGTCTCAGTGGATTTTCTTGTTATATCAAAACATGGAGCGAGTGGGGACTATCCTGGATGTACAAATCTGGCATATGATAAGGCAATCAAAGATGGTGCTGATGTTATCGATTGCTCGGTCCAAATGTCCAGGGAAGGAAAACCCTTTTGCTCAAATTCGATAGATCTCAAGAAAAGCACAATGGCCGCCCAAACTCCTCTTAGAAACCGTTCGACGATTATTCCTGAGATTAGCTCAGATGTTGGATTATACACTTTTAGTCTCACATGGCCTGAGATCCACAACTTAACTCGTAAGTTTCCCCACTTGGCCTACTCACACTTTACTTTTGGTTAACTTGGATACATAGATATGCAAATATCTATTTCCGTATCAATTTTACATTACCTAAGGTAATATGATATGGTAAAAACTACGGGCTACTTGAGAGATTTACATTACGATAACTATTCTCCCACTATTTTTGTGCAGCTGCGATTTCAAATCTTTACAGGAATCCAAATGAGAGAGATTCTGGGAGGATTATGTCACTCTTTGAATTCCTGAACTTGGCAAAGAACTCCACTACTCTCTCTGGTATTTTGATCAGTGTAGAGGTGAGTTCTAGTAACTCTTAAGTAGGCATAGGCATTCGCGTCCCTGGTACTTGTCGGGTCCGGATCCTTCGGATCTAGCAAATTCGGACCCAGTACTTATTATTTTTCCGGGTTCTAGGTTGGTTCTTTTTAGATCCGGGTTGGTTCGGATGCTGATTTTGAAAACCTGTTAAAAACCTGTAGTTTTCGAGTACATTTCAAATTCAGATTGGTTTGGAATCACAATAAAGTAGGTCACAATAAAATACCTCGGTGTAGGTCTGGAATAATCCACCCCGAAGACCTAAAAAAATACTCTAAACCCAAAAATACCCAAAAATATTCAAATACCCGAAAAATATTTAAAATTTTACCCAAAATCCAACTCAAAGACCCGAAAAGTCCCAGAAGTTTTATCTTAATACCCGAATTTTCAAACAATCTGAAATTGTACCTGAAACCCAACACTATAACCGAATACCCGTAACCCCAAACTTGAAAATATATGTAATACCAAAATGAACTAAATACCGAAATATACATAATATATACAATATTTTTTTTAGAATTTCGGATATCATATCGGGTCTCGGGTGGACCCACACCCAAACCTGTACCCACGGGTCCTGAACAAAAATATCTAACAAGTTAATTTACCTTTCCAAACCTATTTTTGTGTGGGTTTGAGTTGGGTTTTTGGATTCAGTTAAAATGACCAGGCTTACTCTTTAGATTTTTACAATAAGACTGTGACATCTTCTAATGGCCAAGCCACTATTTATTTTTGTCCTTCAGAATGCAGTGTACCTTAGAGAGAAGAAAGGTCTCGACCTTGTTAAAGCGGTTCTTGATACACTCACGGAAGCTGGTTACAGCAACGGAACGACCACGAAAAAAGTCATGATACAGTCGACGAACAGCTCCATTTTAGTTGACATCAAGAAGCAGAGCAAGTATGAGACTGTCTACAAAGTTGAAAAAACAATTGATGATATTAGTGACTCTGCTATCGATGACATAAAGAAATTCGCTAACGCTGTTGTCATCATAAAACCATCAGTCTTTCCCTTATCTGATGATTCATTTGTCAGTGGGAAAACCAATGTACTGGAGAGGCTGCAGAAGTCTAAGCTCATGGTCTATGTGGAACTGCTTCAGAATGAGTTTGTATCTGATGCAACTGTTGAGATAAACTCATATATCACTGGAGCCGGTATAAATGGAACCATCACAGAGTTCCCTATAACAGCTTCAAGATACAAAAGTAAGGCCATGTTCTTTTTTTGTATTTGATGCAGCATATAGATGTCATTTGAATACATCATCTAGATATTGTATCCAGATGTTGTTCATTTCTAAAATTAATATTTGCATTCATGAGCAATATATAGATGCTAAGTTGTTCATTTTTATTACATAATAGCATTTGAAATACTAGTAGTTTTGAAATTTTGACGAAAACAGACAATTTGCGGTATTGCCGAAAATATACAATTTTACAGTTTTCTAGGAAAAAACAATTGTATGGTTTTGACGGTAAACACACAATTTACAATTTTGGCGGAAAAACATAAATTTTTGGGTTTTGCAAGAAATTGCAATTTTCTGATTTGACGGGAAAATTGCAATTTTACGGTTCTAGCGAAAAAATAAAATTTTACGGTTTTATCGAGAAAACTTAATTTCCATTTTGGCGGGAAATTTTTTTTTTTTAACACGATTTTCTGATTTAAGCGGAAAACATGAATTTTTGGTTTTACAAAAAAAAAACGATTTTCCAGTTTTGGCGGTAAATGCAATTTTCTTGTTTTCGCTGAAAATTTAATTTTTCGATTTTTACGGAAATCACGATTTTATGCTTTTGTAAGAAAAACTTAATTTTTCGGTTTTGGCAGAAAATTGTAATTTTCCAGTTTAGGCCGAAAAACATAATTTTACGGTTTTGGCCAGAAAATGAGATTTTTGGTTTTATTGGGAAAATGAGATTTTCTAGTCTCGGAGGCAAAACACTATTTTTGATTAAAATATTACTTAATAACTATAATAACTACTTAATTAAATTTTATATTGATATTGATAGTAAGATAATTGTTATAGATTGTGGTGTTTTCTTAAAATAATAATTTCTGTTATAAAAATTACACAATGAAAAATAGAACAATTTATTTATGCTATTAGTTTTGAATTTATTATATATTTAAAAAATTATATTAATAATATTAATAATTTTTAAAATAAGATAATTCCTATATATTGTGTTGTTATCTAAAATAATTATTTTTATTATAAAATTTAAAAATTGAGATATAAAAATAATATTTATCTATACTATTATTTTAGAAATGAATTTGTTTATTTTCATGCTTAATTATTAATATCAATTAGTAAATAATTTTAGTAACTTAACTGATAATTTATCATTATCTTGAAAATAACTAAAATATACGTTGTCAAAAAAAAAAACTAAAATATACTAAGGACAATATCATAGCCAAACTTATACACTATAATTTAGTAATATTAAAGTATTACATATATGCTTATATTATATTTTGGTTTAGTAATATTAAACCGACTCTATTATAGTAATTTATCTTTTACGATAAATTTTTAGGACAATCAAAATCACTTATTGAGATAATTTCTGAAAAATTTGGCAGAAGATTCAAAATTATTTATACTATTATTTGCCAAATAATTTGTTCGATTTTACGTTTAAAATTTTAGAACGTTGAAAATATTTATTATTCTTAATAAATAATTAGGTTATATTTGTTAACTAGGTGATTCTCCCATGCTCATGCACGGGACAAATATTTATAAAATAATCAAATCATAATAATTGTTAAACATTTACATATGTTTTTATAACTTATATATATGATGAAAAAAGGAATTGTATTAAGTATCATTATACGAATATTAATATCTATACATTTGTTCATAACTTTTAAGTTATCTTAATTTATATCATGAAAATAATATTAAGTATCATTATGTTCTCATCTTAATTAGATATGTGATTCCATATACAGTAATTTGGATCAATTCATGTATGGTATTGTTGAGCTCCATATTTGGTTTCAAAATAAACAACAATTTTTCATTAATTTAAAATTAAATTGTTATTTTAATTTCATTTAGTTTGGTTCATTTTATTAGATTTGTAAATATATTTATACAAGTTTTTATAATTTGATATATGTTTTCTGAGAAAAAGGAATATAAAGCTGGAATTGCATTAATAAATACTTCTAATATTTTAAAATTTTAATATATGTTATTTTGGATAAAATTATATAAAATAAATTAATGTGCTAGGAGATTGATAATTGAATAAGTAAACCAATTCAGAAATATTTCAAAACTTCATTGATTAATTTCGAATTCATAAGGTAGTTACATCCAGAAATTCAAAAGGTTGTATTTATATGTATGTTTTCATCTTAATTATGTATCTTTTTTCAAACATAATATTTTAGACAGTTCAAGTGTTTATTGTTAGGTATGTTTTCCCATCTATTATTTCAAATTGAACAACTATTTTTTTACTTTAATAAGATTAAAATTGGATTACTACTTTTAGCTTAACTTAGTTCAGTTCATCCTTTTATATTTCGAAATATATTTTATATATATTATAAAATTTGGTAACTTTATTTTTAAAAAGATAGAAACACACTGTAGTTGCATTCATGAACATAATTTATAATATTTTAAAATTCATGTACATATCTGAATATTTATAAAAAAACTAAATCCTAATAATTGGTAAATCATCACTTCTTTAGAATTGTGAATACATTTTATAATTTTATCAATGAAAATTAGGTAAAATTTTAATTTTAATTTATATTTTTTCTTAATGATATTAGGTGATCACTTTACGTTGTTTGAAATTAATTTTCTTTAAGTCATTTAATCAAAAATATAATTATTATAAAATATGTTTTCTTAAAATTTATCTTAACTATTTTCTTTTGTAAATTATATATATAAACCTATATATTTTGAAAATTATTCAATATTCACTTTTTATTTGTGTTTTTAGGGAAAATATAAAGTAAGAAAAAATAAATCTGTTTTTTGTATATACAAAATCTATATATTTTATAGATATTTCCTTTTTATTATATATGGGTTTATGAAATAAATAAACTATACTAAATAAATATAACTAAAGATTTATTAACAAAAAGGAAACTAAACAATTTTTAGTAAAGATAATTATGTATAACTAAAATTAATTCATTAAGAATATTCGTGTAATCAACCACTGTGAGAATCAATGTAAACGCGACACATATGAAACTGACTTCTCAAATAATATTATAGAGATATATAATTACCCATAAATTAAAAACAAATTTCGTTAGTTTGTTATTCATCATTATCTAAAAGATTCTGTATTATATTATCTAAAAATATTTTATATCATATCTTTTAAAAATAAATATAATTTATGTATATATGAATATTTTAAATTTACTTTACGTAAAAAATATATTTTATTAAAATTATAATATTGAATATAAAAATTAATATTTAGTTAATTATTAAATATTTCAAAAACATGAGAATAATTTTATTTTAAGATTTTTGAATTTATAGTATATCTTTTTATAAAATTTTAAAACTATTAAACCCGGAAGTGCGGACAAATGTAGTATATAAACTCCACACTTTTAGCATCTCAAATATCTAAATATTTTAATATTATAGATTTCGCATCTAGATATTTCATGTTAGATGCTGCTGATACAATAGTGTTCAAAGAAATGACATCTTTTTTTGGTTAACAAACAAACAACATCTAAATAGTGCCATCAATGCCTAACTTTGTGTCTGCAGGAAATAGATGTCTCGGAACAAAAGAAACTCTACCGTACATGGCCCCTGTTATACCGCGCCGTCTCTTACAAATTGTGAATTCTTTACCTCCAGCCCCATCCCCAGCCCCAGCTCCAAGCTCAGTTTTCACAGATGATTATTTCGCCGGGCCACCACTACTTCCAAACTCCGTTGTCACAAATGATGATCGTTACAAACTATGCAGCCAACCGTTTAGCTGTGGCGATCAGAGGGATCTCTTGTACCCTTTCTGGATACCTGGCAGAGAAGACTGCGGCTATCCCGGCTTCATGCTCAATTGTAGCGGTGAATTCGCAGAGCTGACTGTTTCGTCAGTGAAGTTCAGAATCTTATTTGCAAATTATGACTCACATACCATAACTCTCGCCAGACTGGACTACACCGACAATCTTTGTCCATCAAATCCACGAAATGAACAATTCAACCAAAGCGCCCTTCATTTCACTGATCACACCAAGCTGCTAGCAATTTTATATGGCTGCCCAGACTTGTCATCAAATATTTCTAGTAGCCCAGTTTACAATTACCTTACAGATTTTCAATGTGAGGATGATAGGGAAGGGCTAAGAAACTACTGCTTTGTGACAAACAGCTCGGTTGCTTTACTCTACATGAGGGATGGCACTAAAGACTTAGGGAAAAATTGCAAAAAGAAAGTCAGTATACCTGTTTCTGACTCGACGTTACGCACTCTGCGTTCAGATAATCCAAACAAGTCTCTTGAACAGGGTTTCGAACTTGAAATTAAACAAGACTGCGCAATGTGCTTAAAATCCAACGGTGCTTGTGGATATAATCACACTAGGAATGAATTCGCCTGCTTTTGTAGCGATGGGACTCATGGACATAACTGTGACGGTAAACCATTGTCTTGTCTGATTTTGTTCTTTTTTACTTTTATTTCTCTTCGACGTCAAGTTTGGTTCCATTCTAACACATGTTGAACGGTTGAACAGGGTCTTTGGTCAACGCAATCCACAAAGGTTAGTTTGATTGGAAAATTGATTTTCCGTACTTTTTATTTCTGAGATAATAGTGTAGTTGCATTCTGACTAAATTTTAATTGCTGAACGGTTGAACAGGATCTTGGGTCAAAATAATTCCCAAAGGTTAGTTCACTGGGAACATATATTTTGAACTATAACCGATTCATATATTTTAAATAAAGTTATTTAATCAAAGTTTTCTCTGTTCTTCTAGTTGCGGGTTCGATAGCAGGCGTTGTTCTATTGGTGATCTTATTATTATTCTTTCGTCATTATCTCCGGGTGAAAGAATTACGTCTGAGACAACAGAATCTGAAGTCACTCATTCCACTCAAGCACTACACTTATGCACAGGTGAAAAAAATTACAAAGTCATTTGCGGAAGTGGTCGGGAGAGGTGGATTTGGAATTGTTTATAAAGGAACTCTTTCTGATGGCCGTATGGTTGCGGTGAAAGTCTTGAAAGATTCAAAGGGTAATGGTGAAGATTTCACCAATGAAGTTGCAAGCATGAGCCAAACTTCTCATCTCAACATTGTTACCTTGCTTGGTTTCTGCTCTGAAGGTTCCAAAAGAGCAATTATATATGAATTTTTGGGAAATGGGTCTCTTGATAAATTCATCTCAGAAAAGTCCTCGGTGAAATTGGACTGGACGACATTGTATCAAATTGCGCTAGGAGTTGCTCGTGGTCTAGAGTACCTGCATCACGGCTGCAAAACAAGGATTGTACATTTCGACATCAAACCACAAAATGTACTCTTAGATGAAAACTTTAGCCCCAAAGTTTCTGACTTTGGCCTTGCAAAGCTCTGTGAGAAGAAGGAGAGTGCACTGTCATTGCTGGACACAAGAGGCACAGTGGGGTACATTTCACCAGAAATGATTTCAAGAGTTTACGGGAGCGTGTCTCACAAGTCAGATGTTTATAGCTATGGAATGTTAGTTCTTGAGATGATTGGTGCAAGGAACAAAGAAAGCGCTCATCAAGACTCAGCTTCTAACACAAGTTCAATATACTTTCCTGAATGGGTATATAGGGATCTTGAATTAGGAAAGCCGAGAAGGCTTATCGAGGATGGAATCAACAATGAGGAAGAGGAGGTAGCAAAGAAGATGGCATTGGTTGGTTTGTGGTGTATTAAGCCTTCCCCATCAGATCGCCCGCCAATGAACAGAGTCGTAGAGATGATGGAAGGAAGACTTGAAGCTCTTGAAGTGCCTCCAAGGCCTGTCTTACAGCAAATTCCTACGGCACCTCTTCAGGAATCTTTAACGCTTTCAGATAGTTTGGTTGAAGCAGAACATTGATATTAGTAGCCTCTTTGAAATTAATCAAAGCTCAGAAGCAGCGATACATTTTATCCAAGAAATGTCATTCAATTTCTACATTTAGATTTTCTTTTATAGCATATGTTAAATTAGTTTGTGGAGTTTGGTTATCTTAAATTACTTAATAGTAATACCGCTTTCTAGCTTTATAAAACGATCATGACTTGACACTCGAAGATTTGTGTGCATAGAGACAAGGATAAGTTTTCTCGAGTAGATGTTTTCTTGAGCTTTTTTCGCAAAACCACCACTTGAAGTCCCTAGTCCCTACCCTTTCAAAAAAAGCTTCGGGCTTCTTTTTTTCCTTTAATCTCTTTGTAATCCGTTCGTTCTCACATATTGTCAATAGAACGTTTTTGAAGAGCCCACAATCGAGTTTAGTTTCATTTCATTTGACTTAACCGAACTCGGATTCAACATTAGGTTTCAGAGTTGTTGCAATATAGCTAAAGTTTGGGAAATTTTTAATTTTTCACAGAAGTCTTAGTACTATTCGGCCTTGCCTCGCAACATCTAATATGTGTTAAAAACATCATTAACAATACATCTAACCATATTTCGACCAATAGAAAAAAAGTTTATAATAAAAAGTCAATAAATTTGCATTAAAATCATAAAACGACATTTATTTTGAAACAAAAAATTTGCTCTAAAACGACATCTAATTCAAAACGGAGGGGATACTTTTTAAGTGACATTTTAAAATGATTTAACAAAAATCAGTGTTTTTTACTAACTCTCTAAACCATATCCCCTATATATTAATCCTGAAACATTACAACATGTTTTGTAGCCACGTGTCATCACTAGGATGATTCTCAAAAATCCTTAGAAAAATATGTTGGTCCATATAAATATATATTATACTTTTTATTAAACTAATTATTATATTAATTAATAGTCTTAAATTCTTTCCTTAAATAAAAGCTACGTAAGTTTATTTCCTTAAATAAAAGCTACGAAATTATCTAATATGATTAACGTATATATGATAATTAATGATTACAAATCAAAAATATTTGATAAAAAAAATTGTATCCTCTACATTTTATTTTAATTAATATTATAAAAAAATCACTTAAACATATTTTAAAAAATAGATTTTTCATATATGTTATATTTTGAATTTTTTAAAACGTCTATAAATTACCAAAAATTATAAGATGTTATTAAGATGATATTTTTTAGAACAGAACATGATCCGAAACGAAATATTTTGGATATCGAATATATCGAAACCAGATTTATATACTTAAATATATTAATTTTTTTTAGAATTTAATATCTAAAAGAATATTAAAAATATATATAATGTTATTAAGTTGTCCAAAATACTTGAAAATATTTACAAATAGTTAAAAATACATGATTAAAATAGTTAAATGATATTCAAAATACCAATACTTCAAATATCTATTGATTTCTTATCCGAATATTGAAGCTAACCAAATTTTATGTTAAGTTTAAGTATTTTAACTTGCATTATACACATTTATATGTTATAAATAATTTTTTTATTTTGAGAAATTTAAAGTATATACGAATTTTATTTTTTTAAAAATAAAATGAGTTATCTAAGTCCAAATCCAAACCGAACCCGCAGATCCGAACCGGATCGAACTCACAAAAAATCGAAATATAACTGAACCGAACCAAACTAAACTGAACCAAATGGTATCCGAATGTCCACCCCAAATCAAATGTAAAAAAAATCTTGGTAACAAAATGCATTCTAATTGTAATATTTCAATACAACATATTTTAAAAAACTCACCCCGCGCATGGCGCGGGTTATCATCTAGTAGGCTAATATAAGATCATCTAAGTCAAATCACCTCCAAACTTTACATTTAATAGATCATCTAAATCAGATCGTTTAAGTGAAATCACCCCCCCCCCCCCACACACACAATCTAAAATCTATGGAGCCGTCGAAGAGATGTTATTGAGTTATAAATTATTGGTGACAAGTGAGGAGGATACAAGTGTTAGGATTATTCTTTATGCCGCCAGATCTCACTAACTCATCGACTTATCAAGTTTTGAATTACGCCAAGAAATTTCTTTCTTAAATTGCTTTCGATCTGCCTAGATTTACAAACTGAAGTTCTTCTCTATTCTAAGAGTGTGAGATGAATAATTCTTCCATCTTAAATGACTACATCATAATTTATGTAGCTACTTGTGTTCCCATAATCATCTGCAATCTGAGTCTAAGACAGACCTGCTCAACTTACCTTGGAGACTTACAAAACTATTATACCATGGATCAAATAATGTTAGGTGACTTCCTTAAATAGAGAATTTTCACATGGTAAGAAACAAAGGTCTTTTGAAGTAAACTAATACTGACATGTCAAGTCTCCACTTCTGTCACTATATACTTGGCTTGGTCCTCATGTTTATGCATATTTATCTCTTTAAATCACATCCACTGTTTACAAACCTATCCCAAAACACACTTCCTCTGTTCAATCATAACAAACAAATCATGTATAGTCTCCGCACTTCTTGTATGATCTTGATCTTCATCTTCTACAGGTTTCACCATATTATCTGTGCTTCAAGTGAAAGAGATATTGGGAGGTGTGACGCTCTGTTCCAGTGCGGGGAAGTCACCGCTGGCTTCCCCTTCTCAGGTAAGAATCGGCCAGAAGTTTGCGGTCATCCATTACTGCGGCTTCACTGCATCAATAACATCACCTCTTTAATCATCTCAAACCAAGAGTTCTATGTTCTGAAAATAAGTAAAACATCTAACACTCTTACACTTGTCAGAACAGACCTTTTAGGTTCCTTTTGCTCCTCTACCTTCACCAATGTAACCTTGAACCCAGAAATTTTTGAACTGTCGCCAACCTACAAGAGCGTCAATGTATTCTACCTCTGCGACCCTTTTCTTTCTGACCTTTCGAGCTCTAAATGTCCTGAGATAGGTCCGATCTCACTGTCTGAAAAACCTGAATATCATAACACCTGCCGAGAGAGTTTCACCGTAAACCTTCCAACGAGTTTTCTTCCAGAAGAGAAAGAGTTAAATATGACACACTTGGAAAATGCTCTTAGAGAAGGGTTTGAGATGAAGGTTAATATCGATGAGAATGCTTGTCAAGAATGTTTATCCTCTCATGCTTTATGTGGCTTCGACCAAACCTTTCCATCAGGAGTTAAATGCGGTCCAATATATCCACCTAATGGTAAGTTTCTTATGCATCACTCTCATCTCATATCTATTTTTACTTCCAATAAACCAATGACATGCAGTATGGCTATAGTGATGAACTCCAGATTTTTATTGAGTTTCTTGTGGCTCAGAAATTGAAACTGAAAATGGTAGATTTCTAACATATCAAACGACTAGTAATCTATTTCTCTAAGTGGTCTCTGTTTTGATCTCCCTTAGTTAATTTTCACACTTCCAGATATATAGCTTAACAGTGGCAAAAGCTTAGAAGAGGAGGTGACACAAGATAAACATAGCTTGTTTTAAGTATCTATACTATTAAATCAAAAAAACTTTTTATCTACTTGCAAATTTCATAGGTTGTACCATTACATTTATTTAACCACCTATTATTTCTCTTAAAACTATCTTAATTATTATTAAATATATATCATATTTAACCAATTATTTTAATATTTTAAAAACAAGATATCTAAAAAGATACTCTTGATTATCCTTTTTCTAAGATTACATTTTAATAATATCTTTTATTTAAAATGTAAATATACATTTATATTTTTATATTTACTTTTAAATAAAAAGTCATAATTAATATTAACTATAATTAAAAACCAATATTAATTCATTTTTCATTTATATAATAAGAAATGAATTTTCTATAATATTTTTATATACATAATATATATCCATAATTAAATAACTACACCAATAAATAAATATAAATTAACTTAATCCATTAATTAACTATGTTATAAATTATAAAATAATAAAATATATACATGAATTTGACAATATACTTCAGCTTATTAAACAAAATATTAAAGTAAGATGTATAAACTAAACAATATATATATATATATATATATATATATATATATTTATTTAAATTAGAATATTAAAAATAATTTGATATATTTATCAAATATGAGATGGGTCGAATGATAATAGTAATTTATATAATAATGCTGAGAAAAAATATAATAATAAATAAAATTTTACCAATATAAAAAATTAAAATAAATTTGTACTATAATATAAAGTTATTAAATATAAGTAAAGTTGATACGAGACGGGTTATATAAATAAATTATCTTATTTTCATCAAATTGTAGTCATGTGAACTTTAATTTAATTATATATACTTTAAAAAATTATAATAAGAAAATACATGTGTATAAGATTTTTAATTTTCAGGTTTTAGCGTTTTTTACATGTTTTACTTTTTTGAAAACCGAACCGGATTACATAGAAGGTCACTGGTTTTGCCAGTTTAACTGCATGGCCGGATCGGGTCTTAAAACACTGAATATAACATTTCATGTTTGACATTTAAATGTAGATACATAATCAAAAATATAAATTTATATCATATAAATTTGGTTTACTTCAAAAATAATCTCGCGCTTTGAAAGAACATATCAAATTTACTTGTGGATTTATATATACTAGAATATCAATTCACGGTTCAGAGAAACTAACAATTTCATTAATTATTTTATCAATATATAAGGGTTTGGCGATTCAGTGTAAATGTATAAATATTTTGAGTGTTCAAAAATATTTTAAATAGTATTATAAATTAAATTTAAATCTAAAAGAAATATAGCCTATTGAAAAATGTGATGTCTAACTATTTATTTTATTTATTTAAAATGCCACTTATTATTCTTTTATGTAAGTGTTCCTAATTTTATTTAAACACTAACTACTACGTTAGAGCGATTATCAACAAGTAATAAAAATTTAACTATACGTTATGTAACCCTACATTTTCTGTAAATATACACTAATCACTACCTTAAGATACCCTAGGTTATATAATGGTATATAAATTAAATTTCTGTAACATATTAAAAAAATTATAGAAAATATTACATATTAACAGAAACAAAAATAAAATTACAAACTTACATTATACATGTGGGTCAAGCTCTAAAACAGAAAATATGATTATAAAGAAAACGGGCATATGATTTTAAAGAACCGAGTCTATGCCGGATCAACTTTTAATTGCTACTGTTTTATAAAATAAATTTTGATTCATATATATATATATATATATATATATATATATATACAAATATAATTACAAAGAAAAATACAAATATGACAATTAAATTTCAGAAGGAACAATTTTAACAAAAATATATTACGACGGATTAGAATCTAGTTATTTTTTATGTTACAAAAAAAATATACATTGACATTAACGTAGCAATTAGTCAGTCTCTTTAATAAATTGATTTTTTTTTATTCTACATCACTCAGTTTCCTTAGTGAATGCTCATTGCGCTTGTCATATTTTGTGAAAACGGATCCTGTCCTTTTGTTGGGTCATTTAGTTTAGAGGAAACTGAAAAAAAGACATTTTGAAATTTTGTTTGTCCTAATAAGATTTTTAGAAGATAGTTTATGGAAATAGAATTTAGATTCTTGTTAATACCATAAATACCCTTAAAATTAATCAATTAATCTGACTTATAAATAACAATTTTCGTATTTAATTTAATATTAAAAAAAATTAAAAAAACTGAAAAGATAAAACTGAGAAAGAATCTAACAAACTTTTAAAAATTGGATTTTTAAAAAATATTAGGTTTTTGACACATTTTTTAAAATCAAATTTTTATATTAAATCTATAAATCTTAAGCAAAAACAACAGGGAAAACAAAAATAATTACTTTGAAAACCATCATAACTACTCGGACAGTTACAGAAAATCAAAAACCCTAAGAAAGAAGAAAACTGTTCAATGACGTTTCTATCCTTCATTAACTAAAAAATATATAAAAACGATAAAATGCTTCACCAAGGGTCGAACCCGGGTTGCTTTGTTTTTTTTTTGGCTCAAACAACAACTTTATTATTACTCCAACTCGGTTTCATACAATTGGCTTATCAGCCTCTACACAAGAACTTAACCACAATGACACCATAGGATATAGCTTAAGGACAAAGGACGTAAACGTAGAAGTCTTCTTCGCTATTCTATCTGCTGTTTTGTTACCACTTCGGGGATAATAGACCACATGAAAGCCTTCCTTCCCTGCCAGCATAGATGAGATGTCTTGTATGATGGGTTGCAACACTGGCCAAATTTCCTCCTCTCCATTAAGCATCTTTACCAGCGACATAGAATCTGATTCAAAGCAGACTCTTGTATAACCGAAACCTGCCAATGTAAATAGAGCCCATCTTATCGCCTCTGCTTCTGCCTCTATTGCTGATCTCATCTCGCCCATTTTCTTTGCACCTGCCCACACCAGAGTACCTTTATCATTGCGTGCTACCCACCCAACACCTCCTTCGCCCGTCTCCTTTGACCAAGCTCCATCTGTATTACACTTCAGCTCCATTGGTGCTGGTGGAATCCATTTGACTGCAGGTACTTCTGTTGCAGGTTTTTTAACCTCCTCCACTTGAACCTCTGTCCTACTCTTCCATTCCCATACATCCTCCCAAACCTTTTGGATTGTTGTAGGAACATCATACTCTCTTCCTCTAAAGATAAACTCATTCCTAATTCCTCCATAGACGCCACAACATCTATGGTACAAAACTTTCCTCCACTTCCTCTCTTGGGTACTCTTGTTTAAGGTTCAAGACCCAATAGAGGTTAGCAAAAATCGAGTTAGACCATTTTCCGGTTGGTGGAATGTGAACATTTGCCATTGCCCATATGAGACGAGCATAGGGACACTGGAAGAGTAAATGGTTGGCGCTTTCTGCCGCACCCCCACATCTGCTGCAGCTTTTATCTTTAGCAATGTGTCTGTACGCCATATTCTGCCTCACCCGGGTTGCTTTGTTTTAGTTTGCAAATTGCACCCCTTAACCACTCTGCCACAAGATATTTTCGTTATATTTATAGGAATATATGGTACATAACAGAAACAAAACGTCCATTAATCTATGTACAAATTTCCATATTTACTGGATTTTTCTAATAAATATGGAAGTTCTGATTTTTTTAAATAAATATGGAAGTTTCTATATTTACCAGATTTAGCTATAATATCATACGTGGGGCAGATCATTGTAGAGTAGGTGGAAAACCAATTCTTCCTTAACCGTCAGATAAAGTAAAAAACAGAACAAATTATGAAACATAAACAAGACAAGGTACATCACAGACTTGTGGCTATAAGACGTAACAAAACAGCAGATATAATAGTGATATCTAGCTAGAATATAATCTAACGAACTCTATCATAGATAGAATACACAATAAAGTTTTGTTGGTGTTATATATCCAAAATAAATCAACGTGTAATATTTAATATCTGATTTCTAGATTATGTAGATAGTCAGAATGAGTATTCTAACCTAGCTAGAAGATTAAATAAAATATGATTATACTATTTTTAAAAGAAATTTAAACATATAAATAGTCATATTGAAGTTCCCAATAGATTTCATATTTTTTTATATTTTTTAAATTTAGTTTACTATTTTTTCAATAACGCAAGGGTAAAACATGTTCAAAATGACCAAAAATATCAAAAAATCCTATTGTGACAAACAAAAGTTCAAAGTGTTTTTTTTTCCAATGTTTCCTTTAGTTTAACTAAAGACTTTTATTAATACTCTGGTTGCTCTTTGTGATTTTAACTTGCGTAATTTCAGCTGATGACATCCGCAGACGTTGTAGTGCCTCGTTTAGCTGTGGGGATCAAAAGGATCTCATGTACCCTTTCTGGATTCCTGGTAGGGAAGAATGCGGCCACCCTGACTTCAAGCTAGAATGCAACTCAAGTTTTGCAGAGCTTAGCATCTCCTCTGTCAAGTTCAGAATCTTAGAGGTGGACCATAGTTCCCATGTCATAAGACTTTCAAGATCGGATTATACCAGCAATCTTTGTCCGCTAAACCCAGTAAATGCGCCATTTGAAGAAAATGTCATCCCATTCGCTCCGGGCACCGATATGCTGACAATATATTACGACTGCCGCGTAGAGCATTCACAGTTTGTTTCTACTTATGTTGGAGAGCTTTCTTGTCATGATGATGTGCGGAGTTACTATGTAACTAGAAACCTCTCTTCCCCTTTGCTTAGCGAGGTTAGAGGACTTATAAATGACTTCAAGGGTATTTGCAGAAGAAATGTCAGTATTCCTGCATCTAGACCCGCACTGGATACACTAGAGGGAACACCGACTCCAGATAATCTGAAGAAGGCTCTTGAAGAGGGTTTTGAGCTTGCATTTAACCATGATTGTTCCTGGTGCATTGTCTCTGGGGGTGCATGTGGATATACTCAGCTTTCAAGCAGATTCGTTTGCTATTGTGACGGTTGGGATCATACCAATATATGTGATCATCTCTTTTGGGGTAAGATCTCTTGCTGACATGTGTCTTTTGCCAGAACCACCTCTTTTGAAAAATTCTGTCAATTCCAGTTAAGGTTCTAAAAATCGGTCTAGTTGATTCATAAGCGCTTCTCGTCCTATATTGGTTTAAGAACTTGATTGTTTTTGTAGCTATCACCTGCCAACACTGTGTGGCTGGTACTGTTTGTTGATGTTTAAAACAATCATAAAAATGTTTTCAACCGTTTTGTAAGCTTCTCAAAATTCAAAAATTATTTTTTCTAATGTTTATTATGGTTGTTGGTGGAGAAATAAAAAGTATTAAACTATTTTCATAAGAACTTTGAACTAAAATAGTCTCTATAAAAAATTAACCACTAATATATAGATATATAGAAATCAAATGAAATATTAAAAATATAATAATAATATTTATAAAAGAAACACTTCATTTTATCATCATAATTAAACTGAAAAAAGCGTAGAAATATTATTATTAATTATCTTTTATAAATATAAGTTTTTATTAAACCATTGATGCATGTACTAGTCAATCAATCATAATTCGTAAGCGAACCCATTTCTAACCGCTAGTCGTACGAATTGTTTAATAGCATTTGAAACTGTAATCACTCACATTCGTACTCCCACCACCTGCAGTCACAATTGTTGTGTTTAAATCAGTCAGAGATACCTTTTCATTTTAAAGCAATTCAAATTTGTTTAAATCTATATAAACCAATCTTAATCCGATAAATAAGTTACGCTAAAATAGGATATAACTAAATTAATTATATCATATTCATTATCAAGTTATCAATAATCAAGTGATGTTCTTTTTCTCTCTTACTTTGATTTCTTTTTAGTATAATTTTTTTCATCAAAGTAGTTAATTATATCATATTCACTAGTTATTTCATCCAAAATCAAGTGATGATTTTTTTCTCTTTTACTTTGATTTCTTTTTAGTATATTTATTTTTTAGTTTCTTGTTAAATATTATTTTTAAAGAAATATATAATATAAACGTAAAATACTTAATAAACGATTAAGAATTTGTCAACTAATAAGCCCTTGAGCTCCTAATATTTCGCATACACGCTATTTCTTATATATTGATTCAAACAAATACTTTTCCTAATGGGCTCTATTTGATGCAGGTTTTTCTATTAAAGCTAAACTAGGTACTCACCTTTCTCCTTTTCTTTCAATAAACCTGATTTGATTACCATAAACCATACGGCAACATCTTAATTTTATTATCAAAACTTTTGGATTGTTTTCGTCTTAGGATTCGGAGTTGTTTTTTGGGTATCAGTGGTCAGCTTATTTATGCTAGGAATCTTCTACGTCATGTGCTGTACAAAGAAGACATCAGATGATCTAAGACAACACGGTCTGAAGGTCCTTATTCCACTGAAACAGTATAGCTACGCGCAAGTAAAGATAATTACAAAGTCATTCGTTGAAAGGGTTGGGAAAGGCGGTTTTGGAACGGTTTACAAAGGAACCCTTCCTGATGGTCGTAATGTTGCCGTGAAGATCCTGAAAGACAAGGGAAATGGGGAAGACTTCATCAATGAAGTTGTGAGCATGAGCAAAACTTCTCATGTCAACATTGTAGACCTACTTGGATTCTGCGCTGAAGGTTCAAAGAGAGCAATTCTTTATGAATTTCTTGAAAATGGATCGCTTGATAGGTTTATCTCGAAAAATGCTTCAACGAGTTTGGATTGGATGACACTATACAATATCTCTCTAGGAGTTGCTCGAGGTCTAGAGTACTTGCACCATGGCTGCAAAGCAAGGATTGTACATTTTGACATCAAACCACATAATATACTGTTAGACGACAATCTTTGCCCAAAAGTTTCAGACTTTGGCCTTGCTAAGCTCTGCAAGAAGGAGGAAAGTATCTTGTCACTACTGGGCACAAGAGGAACGATAGGATACATTGCACCTGAGGTGTTTTCAAGAATGTATGGTAAAGTCTCCCACAAGTCAGATGTGTACAGCTATGGTATGCTAGTCCTTGAGATGATTGGAGCAAGGAACAAAGAACGAGCTGATCAAAACTCTGCATCAAACGCAAGTTCAATGTACTTTCCAGATTGGATATATAAGGATCTTGAGAAAGGAGAGGATGAACGGCTTAAGGGGAATGGAATCATCAGCGAAGAGGAGGAGATAGCAAAGAAGATGACACTGGTGGGTTTGTGGTGTATTCAGTCATCTCCATCAGATCGTCCACCGATGAACAGAGTGGTAGAGATGATGGAAGGAAGCTTGGACGCTCTTGAAGTCCCACCTAGGCCTGTTTTGCAAATTCCCCCAGCTCCTCTTCATAATTCTTCTACGCTTTCTGAGGATATTTCCGTTTCAACAGAAGTATAATCATCCATGAATACCGCATAAAGAAATAATATATATATATATATAAACGTACTAAAATAGTAGTATGTTTCAAAGCTCTCGTTTAAGGTATCTTAGGCTTGTTACTTTTTACTTCTCCAAACAAATATCGACATTGTTTATATAAACCCAGCATACTTACAAATATATCAGCCATCCCATTATATGGCACCTTCTTCTGTTTATTTGCTGCCTAAGGAAATGTGGATAGATTCCACTTATCTACAAAGGTTCATACTTCTTTTCTTTTTCTTAGTTGCAGGATTGCTTTCCATAAGAACAATCAACCGCAGTTTGCTAAAATGCCAGCAAGAGAGTTCATCAGTATCTCTTCTCTGTAAAGTGCATTCTAACCTGTCTGAAAATTTCTCGTCTGAAGAGTTGTTATTTAGAGTATGTCTCGTAATGGAAAGGTAACCAAGAAAAACTAAAGCAGCGAAAGAAAACTGGGGACATACAGACTCGACTGCAGGCTGCAGCAGCTGAATCCCCAAGAAAATATTTAAGCTTCCAAGTCCTTAGAAGAAAAGCCAATACTTCTGATGATTAATGATCTTGGGGAAGGACTAACCATTTAGGGTTCTTCCATACATTTCCTCTAACTTATCTAATACAACAACCTCATTAAGACTATTAGTGATTAAATCATATATTTAAGCCTCTTTTATATGGTGTTGAGAATCAATCTTTGCAATCTTTGGAGACAGTAGGAATAGAGAAGAGAGTATGTTGCAAATTATTAACAAACGCATTTAGAGGCTTTAGGGAAAGGAAGCATGAACACATACAGCCCCTGATTTTAGTCGATGACATTCATGTGCGTATTTGTATGAGTCACTTGGCTAAACCTTTTTTTTTAATACAACACATAAAACTCTCCTTTTACCACCATCTTCCTTGTGCTTCAAGTAAACGTGAATTATGTGAGACTGTTTAAATGTGGTAACACCACCGCCGGTTTCCCATTTTGGGGAGGGACACGTAACAGAAATTGCAGTTTGGCCTAAAAGTTTTTTATTATTTGCAAGAAAATCTTTGACGTGTGTTTTGACGAACAAAACTTAGGTTATCTTTCATTCCTTTGGAATAAAACTTTAAAATTCACCTCATCTTCTAGGACCAACTAAAATGCTAAATAGATAACTAAATAAAAATAATAAAAAATAGTTTAAAAGAAAATGACTTCAATTTTAACGATGCTAATATCGCCAATTAAACCCTAATCGCTAAATCTTAATGTTAAATCATAAATCATAAACCCTAAATCTTTTATCCAAACTCTAGATCCTAAATTTAAACCTTATACTCTAAACTCAAATTCTAAAACATAAACCAAAACCATATACCTAAATCATAAACTCAAACCGTAAATCATAAACCAAGATTGTATGTCATAAACTCAAATACTAGACTCTAAATCCAAACTCTAATCTTTAAATCTAAACTCTAGACTTAGACACTATAGGGTTTAGGTATAATGCTTACGATTTGGGTTTAAGTTTTATGATTTTGGGTATAAGGTATATGGTTTGGGTTAGGGTTTAAGATTTAAGATTTAAATTTTACGGTACAAAATTTAGATTTTAGTATTAATGGTTTGGGTTTAGGATTTAAGATTTGGATTGAGGGTATATGGTCTAGGATTTATGTTTAGGGTATAGGGTTTGAGTTTGGATCTATGATTTAAGATCTATGATTTAAGGTTTAATATTTAAGATCTAAGATTTAAGGTTTATCTGTTAAAATTAGTATCATTTTTTATGAATTTAAAGGTTTGTTTTGACCTTTATACCAAAAAAGTTTGTTTCGACCTATGTTAAGTTGTTAACTAATTAAAAGCTCAAACACTAAGTCAATCATTCACTTTACAAAATCTCTACACATCAAAGTGTTGAAGGCATAAATATTGACAGAAGCAACAATTTTAACAACAAACACAAAATCAAAAAGAGGAGATAAAAAAGATGCTAAACACTCGGAGAATCAAATCAAAATCTCAACGAAACCCGACGAAGACAGCGTCACACAGGCCCTACTCCACACCCTGTCCAAGAGTCTGGTACAACATCCTTAGGCCCGAAAGGAGACAATAACCCTACGAAGGTTATGAGGGCCCATCCCAAGCTAGCATGCTGACATATTCAAAACCAAAACAAAAACAGAGGTCAAGGCATTAAAGACCATTATAAAGGCGTGTGGTACTCGTTGGATATCAAATCACCGTTACGATCCACCTCGTCAACACCTATAAAGGGGAGACCAGAGAAGGAGAAGGAAATCCGGATTCTGGATAACAAACCTATAGTTTAGGTACTCTTGTATTAATGCCCTCTAGCTCTCCACAGTTGTATCTCCTTGCATTATCAATAAACATACACTCTTCATACTTGATCTCTAGTCTACACATTTTCTTGAAATTACTTCTTATACTCGAACCCGAAATTATGTATCCTATTTCTAAGTGGGTTTTGAGATTCATCATCTGAGTTCTGGCTTAATTAAGTACGTAGGAACAAAGAAGATGTGTTTTTTGAGATTATTGAAATGAGAAGGTTTCCAGTCTCCTAATTGAAAAGTCTTAGGTCGTAAAAGTAAACAATTAAAGGAGATAAGAAATAGTGTGGTAATAGTTTTGTGGACAAGTCCTTGTTACTCATACTGTTTAATTTCATGATTTGCCTAAAAATGAGTTTTAGAATGACCACTATCACTCTTTTATTCTTCTCCTTCTTCAGCAACGTATTAGTCATATGACTTGTGTCCAACATATCAAATCACAAGTCTTTCTCTGTCTCAATTTTGTATTTTGGGTTTTCAAAAAGAAATTACGTAGACGACTCCTCCAGAGTCAACTAAAGTCATGCGAATAGAAAAGCACTTCCGTTTCTTATTTGATCTTTATGCTTCTTTCTTTTTAACCACACAACTCCGCTCCTCCTTACTAGCAACCAAAGACAGAATACACACTTTTCAACCATGAATTATCCCTTCCGTTTTTGTTTGATATTATTTTCTCACGTCTCCTTATTCTGCCATCTTCCTTGTGCATCAAGTGGTAAGTTACCAAAAACTTTTACCAAATCCTTCGTCATTTTCCTGACCTCAAAGAGAACAAAAGGAAAATATAGTGAACTTATCAATCAATCTTGGTCCCATATCGCATTTTTGTCCTAAATAATTCCATCTTATTTTTTTTTTCTCAGATAATGAGCTTTACAGCCTCTGCCGTCATACGTTTAGCTGTGGCGATCATGCCGATCTCTATTATCCTTTTTGGACACCTGATAGAGAAGCATGTGGCCATCCAGACTTCAAGCTCAACTGTAGCGGAGGATTTGCAGAGGTCAAGATTTCCACGGCAAAGTTTAGAATAAAACATAGTGGCTATGACAAGATCACGCTCATCAGATCAGATTATATTGACAATCTGTATCCCAGAAACCCACTGAATGTGCAGTTCAATGAAAACGCTGTTTTCTTCCCCCTCAACACCGAGCTCCTCACAGTCTATTATGACTGTCCAAACTTTTCACCACTTAGGTCTGGTAGTAGTTATATCGGTGAGCTTGATTCTATGAATGACAGAAGAAATTACTATGTGACAAAAAACCTCACGTCCCCTTCACTTGACAAGGTTAGAGGTCTTTTAAGGAACTTCAGGGAAATGTGTAGAAGAAATGTCAGTATTCCTGCATCTGGATCAGCTTTGGCGGCACTGCAGAGAAGTCCAAGTCAGGGTAATCTAAAGAAGGCTGTTGATGAGGGTTTCGAACTTTATGTTAAATCGAATTGTGGAAGGTGCGACGACTATGGGGGTGCTTGTGGATATAATCAGACCTCAAGCCTTTTCGTCTGTTATTGCGAAGATGGGCCGCACACCAGTACATGCCACAGCCGTAAGTTTTCTTTCATTCATAGTCTTGTTTCCTAATGTTCCTCCCCAAGAACCACCTTTTTTCTCTTCTACAATCTGAATCTCCCACCAACCTTTTGATCAGATCATTTACAAAACCTTCCTTTACTTTCAAGTTTTTTTTTTTTTCGTTTTAGCATTCAGAGTTTCTGTCTCCAGCTGAAACTGACATTCTTTTGTATGCCTTTTAATTTATGCAGGAGCTGATGATCTTATAGAGGGCATATGTAAGTAACCTTCTTCGAGTGATTTTTTAATCTTCCCTCTAAACCATTAATTGTTCTTCTCTGAGTTAATTGCTCCTTAATTTTTTTTCTTTCAAAATGAATTTTAGTTGACAAATTTTGTTTTATGGTTCTGCAGAGATTGTGATCATTATTCTCGTAGGTTAGTTTTCTGTCAAGATAGATATTTATAACTGTTTATGATCTTCCTAGATTATTATAGGTTTGTGTTATTACAAAGTAGCTAACCAAACATTCTCTATGTTATTATAGGTTTGTGTTCACTAACAGGTATTATTGCCTTAGTTGTGTTCCTGTGCCCCTGTTTCCGAGTCCAAATTTTTCGCAAGAGAAAAACATCAGATGAGAGGAGACAAGAGAAGTTAAAGGCTCTTATTCCACTCAAGCACTATACTTATGCGCAAGTGAAGAAAATTACAAAGTCATTTGCAGAAATAGTTGGGAGAGGAGGATTTGGAGTTGTCTATAAAGGAACCCTTGGTGATGGCCGTATGGTTGCTGTGAAAGTCTTGAAAGATTCAAAGGACAATAATGGTGAAGACTTCATCAATGAAGTTGCAAGCATGAGCCAAACATCTCATGTCAATATTGTTTCCTTACTTGGATTCTGCTGTGAAGGTTCAAAAAGAGCAATCATATATGAATTTCTAGGGAATGGTTCGCTTGATAAGTTCATCTCAAACAACACCTCAACGAATTTGGACTTCACGGCACTGCATGAGATCGCACTAGGAGTTGCTCGTGGTATAGAGTATTTGCACTTTGGCTGCAAAACAAGGATCGTGCATTTCGACATTAAACCTCAGAACGTTCTGTTGGATGAAAATTTTCTCCCCAAAGTTTCTGATTTTGGACTTGCTAAACTCTGTGAGAAGAAAGAGAGCGTAATGTCGCTGCTAGACATGAGAGGTACAATAGGGTACATTGCACCAGAGATGTTCTCCCCAGTGTATGGGAGTGTGTCTCATAAGTCAGATGTGTATAGCTATGGGATGTTACTACTGGAAATGATAGGCGCAAGGAAGAAAGAAATAGTTGATCAATCGAATGCAAGCTCAATGTATTTTCCAGAGTGGATATACCAGGATCTCGAGCAGGGGGAAGATAATGGAAGTACTACCGAGAATGGAATCAGAAGTCAAGAAGAGGAGATAGCAAAGAAGATGAAAATTGTGGGGTTGTGGTGTATCCAGTCTTCTCCATCAAACCGTCCGCCGATGAATGTAGTTGTAGAGATGATGGAAGGAAGCCTTGAAGCTCTTGAAGTGCCTCCTATGCCTGTCTTGCAACAGATTCCAGCAGCGCGGCTTTCTCAATCTTTGTGGGATTCAGGTGAGAGTTCAAGCGCTTCTGAAGTATTGGTATGCTCTGCAAAATGAAAGGTAGAATCTACTTTCCGTGAAAGTCACTTATGTAATAGAAAGTTATTTATGTTATTTGCATAACAAATAGAGAACATGTAGTTTAGTATACAAGAACACAATTCAAAAGTAGTTTTCTTCGATAATTACCATTACATGCCATTGATATAAAATACGGTCGCTTTGATACTTTTGTTCCCATTAATTCGTTTGACCATAAATCCGCTAAACTCTGAATTCGCTAGACTTTATATCTCTTTTTCTTTTTTTTTTTTGAAACTTAACTTTATATCTCATAACAAAACCTACTAAACCTAAGATAATAATAATACCTAGGTAAGTGTATAACATTTAGATCCCCACATATGTTTCCATGCAAATATTTCCTCGGTTACGCTGGTATGCAATTTTTTTTTGTGCAACTAAAATCAATTTATTTGATAGATACAAAATTCAGTTGAATGTAAAACTTAACCACAAAATCCTAATCCATTGTATATCAATATAAAATTACTCAATATAAACTATAAATTATTGTGGTTAGAAATGTTATATCCCCTAGACTATATTTGAGAAGTAATTTTGACACATGTCTTCTCTATAATCATTCTCACAAAAATAATATGATATGGCTACTAAAATTGATGACATGTCTTATAAATTAATATGACATGGACAATTTTTGCCACATGTCTTCTCTACAATCATTCTCACAAAAATAATATGACATGGCTAATAAAATTGATAACATGTCTTATAGGTTAATATGACATGGAAAATTATACTTAATGTTAATTTATATTTTTTGTAAACTTTTTAAAATATGGTAATAACTCATATATTACATTTATTTTTGATTTATATTTTTAGACTTTTTAAAAATATGGTAATAACTCATAAATCATCATTAAAATAAATATATTCAATTATGACATTTCAAATTTCAAAATATCATTTAAATTAAAAATATTTCAAAAGTATATACATATTTTTAGAAAATTACAAAAATTAAATCATAAAGTCAAATTAAATCGTAAAATCATTAGTTTCTTATATATATCTACAGGTTTTATAAATATTTTTTAATTTTAATTTTTGACAATTATAAAATTTTCATCCCCTAGATTATATTTGAGAAGTGATTTTACCACATGTCTTCTACAATCATTTTCACAAAAGTAATATGGCATGGCTACTAAAATTGATATGTCTTATAGATTAATATGACATGGAAAATTATATTTAATGTTAATTTATATTTTTGGTAAACTTTTTAAATATGGTAATAACTCATGTATTACATTTATTGTCGATTTATGTTTTTGGACTTTTTAAAAATATGGTAATAACTCATAAATCATCATTAAAATAAATATATTCAATTATGACATTTCAAATTTTGAAATTTCATTTAAATTAAAAATATTTCAAAAATATATACATATTTTTAGAAAATTATAAAAATTAAATCATAAAATCAAATTAAATCGTAAAATCATTAGTTTCTTATATATATATCTACAGATTTTATAAATATAGTTTAATTTAAAATTTTGACAATTATGAAATTTTACATATTTATGTAATATATTTAATTAAAATAAATAGATAGAAAAATCTACTTAAGATTATAATTTTAAATATATACATGCACATTCTTAAATATATTTCAAAATAAAAAAAATTGTTTTTATCTTAATTTTAATGTTCAGTTAAATCAAATTTATATTAAAATATCAATAAGAAAAATAAAATTTATAATATTAATAAAAAATAAATATAATTTATGTTTATCTGTTATAAAATATTTTAAATTTTTTTTACTGCACATGGTGCAGGAAAACACCTAGTTAACAACTATGTAATCAGCTAAATTTTAAAAAATATATTATTATTTATACAAATAAATATTTTTTACAAATTTTAGATCACATTTTTAGCTATTTTAGCTAATTAAATTTTTTCAAAAAAAAATCTCTACTTTATTTTTGAAAATTTTGCTAACCAAGTTTAAATCCATATATTCATTATCTTCATAATCTTTAGTATAAAAATAGTATTTAGAAAGTTAATCAAGAAGAAATTAAAATTAAAAATTATACTCATTAATCAATTAAATTGACATATACAATCGGCCAAGACAGGTATAATCTTTTTTAACGTGATTTAAACAAATATTTTCACAATACATACACCTTTTCTATTTTGAAAACTATGGATACAACTATACAAATAGAAACTTTTCTATTTTAAAAACTATGGATACAACTATACAAATAGAAAGTGCAATGACAATACGACGTCATTACCTTGAAACATTGATTAAACCGGTTTAGCTACAATGGTTATCTGTAGAAAGTGAGCGCCAATAAAGTTATTAATTCTTCTTAAATGGTGTACATTTAGAGAAGCGTCACGTTTTCCTTATTTTTCCTCTAAATCAGATCACCAATTAAAGCCGAATATATCATGATTCTCTGTACTAATTGTGAATCTCATGACTGCTGTATATATACTTAGCCTTTCTTAACGGAATAGCACAACACATTTTCCTCATTCAGTTTTCACAAAAAAAAAAAATTCCTCATTTAATCAGAAATGGAGAGGACAATTTCTTATGTATTATTCGTCACCTTCTTTATCATGTCTGCGTTAGGTATATTACATCTTCTATTTTTCGTTTTTTATTTGTGGTATAATATATCTTCTACAATTTTACAAGTTCTCATTATGATTCAGTTAACATGTTTTTTTTATAAATATCTTATACCCTTTTTGTTCTTGTAATGTCTAATCATCGTTAAACATTTATGCTTTGTCTATTTTTATAAAAATATTTATGCTTTGTCTGTATGTGTTATTACAGTTACGATTGAGGCACAAGGGAATTTGTGCAGAGATGGTCTAGGCACTTGTGAAAACTGCGACCTGAAATGTAAAACTAAGCACGGTCCATCAAGCGAAAGCAACTGCGACCATAGTGTTGGAGTGGCATTATGCACGTGCTTTTACCAATGTCATCCTCCTACACCTCCGCCGCCGCCAACACAGAAAACTTGCAACAGTGGAACTACTCTATGCACTGAACAGTGTTCGGACAATTGCTGTGACACGAACTGCGCAAAGTCGCATGTCGGTGGACATGGAATTTGTAATTCCATTGGTAATACCCGTCTTTGTTTGTGTGAGTACCCTTGCTAGAACCGATTAATTAAGAATCGATATGTATTATGTTTCCTTAATTAATTTTTTTTTTTAATTAATTTTATTTTATTGTTTCCTTCCGAAATTTTAAGAAATTAATAAAATATGCATTAAATTTTTTGAAAAGGCTTTAGTATTTTTATTGACTCTATTTATAAAGATAGATAGAACACAAATATTCTTAACAAAATTTGGGAAAAAAATAAATAACAAATATTCTTCATTATTTTTGTTATTTTGTTATTTTATTCTTTTATTATGATTTTACTTTTCATTCTTATTGTTTTAAAGGTCACTTAAAACCAAATAATATTATCATAGATATGCATTGTCCAGTGGGATTAAAAGATTTGGTCATTTAACAAAACGATAATGAATTAACTTTGTTCCGACAATTTCCTCGGACATACCAAGTTTTTTTTTGACGACCCAATTAGTTGTTTTGTTTGGATGGTGTGTTACATCTTCCATTAAATATTGAAAATGTGAAAGTAATTAATACGTTAAATGTACAATAACAATTTTATTTAATCTAATTTTAGAGAAATATAATTATTTTATATTCTTATATAACGCCTTTATATTTTTATATAATGTATTATAATAACTATTAATGTCTAATAAAGTTCATACATGCTTTATAAATCACTTATAAAAATATAAATAAATTTATAAAATTATTTATCTTGGCTTATCATATGCTTTAAATTATTATAAGAGGTTTAATTTATTTATACAACCCTATAAATTAATATATAAAATCTATTTTGAAATTTTATTTTATATTAAATGAGAAGTCAATTAATTGATTTTTTATTAGGTGTCAATCATATAGAGAAATTTGAGAAAATATTATAAATTGATTTGCTAAAACCTTTTTAAATTTTATTTATTTTATAAGTAAGAAAATCAGTCTAAAACCAACTTTTGTCAGTATCCAAATGACCTAAATATATTGCACATAATAATTTATAGTAATTAAATATGTTATCTATATAATATATACAACGCTTCATAAAATCTTTTTAGCAATAAAGTATTTATACTATTTCAAAAATAATTTAAAGAATTGATATAGCAGTTTTGTATTCTTATGTTATTGGATATGAATATGTAGAGAATGTGTAACAATTACATTTTTTTTACTTTTTAAAATTTATTAAAGACATAAAACTTTAGTTACAAATTATTTAAAAATTAAAGGTTTCAATATTATAAACCTTCAAAATTTAAGTAGTTTTATTAAAAACTGAATAATGAATTTTATATATAACTAATTTTAGTACAATTATCAGTAGAAAATATCAAAAGAATATTTAAAATAGTCATATTTATATTTTTCATAAAACAATATTCTTAAAAATATTTAACAAAAAACATATAATGATAAAAACATATTTTTAAAAAAGTATATTAAATATATTATTACAAAACATTCAAATCCGCGAATCGCGGATATCCACCTATAGTATAATATAAGGGAGGAGACAAATTAGGATTTTTGTTTTCTAAATATTACATATACTTTTATCTTACGATGGTCATGACCTAACAATCGTTTTTTGAAATAAACTACTCTTGAAAATATAGTAAAATGCGTGTACAGTCATAAAGCAAAAATAAAATAATGCATACTATTATGAAAATGGTATTTTTGAAAATTTATACAGTTTTTATATATTAAACGAACTTCAGTGGCAGTTTTTAAAATTTATTCCAGATTGCAACAATAACTTTTTATATTATAGATAATTTTAACAAAAGAATCTAAATACTTCTAGAAATATTCCAATTTTTAATTCAAACAAACCACATAATTACTAAATATTAAAATTATAAATTTCCACATCTTGATTATATTTTTGCTAAAAATGTAAATATTTACAAAAATGTTTAATTAGATTATTTCAAAATTAAAAATATTTGCCTAGATCGCGGATTAAATTCTTGTTCTTAAAAAGCAGAATGAGCATTTAATTAGATTTTTCTTTTGATTATTTGTTTTATCTCAACTTTTTCTAACTATTTTGTGCTTAATTTATTGGTATAAATAGATAATTTAATTTTATCTTTTCATCAAATTGCAGAGTTAAATTTTGGGATAATTTTGATAAATAACTTAACATGAGATTTTATTTTGAAAAATTTTATTTTGAAAACTACACATTATATTTTGAAAAAATACACATTAAATAATTCATATCTACAATTATTTGGATTTATTTTTATTCATATCATAATTTTATAAAACGGGTCAATTTAATATTAAAATAAATAATATATTGTATAGGTTTTTTATTTATTATAAATAAAATTTAATAGAAATTATATAATAAAATTATTTTCATGAAAATAATTTTTAATACATTTCAAAAATTTTAATTTAAAAATATATCTTAAATTTTCTATAAAACATAAAAATATTTAAATAATAAATTTTATATTAAATTAAATTTTATAAAATAATATATCCACATGTTTTAAAAGTGTATATCAAAATCTAGTTTTGAATTATTTTAATAATATTTCAGTATTTGTTATAAAAAATATTTCAATTGTATTTAATATATCATATTCGTCTATAGTGTCTCCAATTTTATTTAATCATATTCGTCTAAATTGGAGACATTTATATCCAACATATATTCCCAATCCTCTTCTGAGGTTCCATCTTAAATGACACATATGTCTGTGGTGATATATTCAGATTCTCTTAAGATGGTTTATGTATATGTCAGGTTTATGACCCTTAATCAATCTGAGATGAGAATATCTATGCTCACTTATATGGCCTGATGCATATTTAATCTTATATACATGTAAATTTTGTGATTTCCCCGGGCCTATAGATTTTAGAGTCCGAACCTTATATGTTGCATGTACAGCCAAGCTGTCATATTCATGTTTATAGTATGGTCATGGACTACACAGGTGTTTCATTTCTCCCTCTCATGAACATGCTATAATCATTTGAATGTTTGGGACATTATAGCCTAATGAGTTTTCCTTGTGTACATGTTATACAACGTGAGATTCTATGAGATAACTCTTTGTGCCTTTTGTAATATCAATCTTTGCATCAAGTTTAGACCATGATGGCTAATCCGGTCATGCCATAAAGTGTGTAAATTTTGTGGGTCAACCAATCTGGTTACCTAGGCCTTTTTCCTTTATCATACTGATCGTTGGCATAGTCTTGATCAGTAGAGTACTCAGGTATATTCTGGACCACTTTCTTATAAGGCCTTGGGCGATTTTTCTAAAGGAACTATTGTTTCCTTTGTCCATTGTTTCATGGAAACCATTCTTATATCTTTATATCAATGGGCTCTCTTGGATGAATATAAATCATGCCCTTTACGCAATGATACAATGCCCTGGCATAGTCTTCTATGAGACTGGCTATACTTAGAGACTTCATATTTATATAAAAATTCGTAAAAGATATTTTATTTGAGTAGTTCTTCTAAGATAATTCATAAAAATAATTCATTTCAAATGAGTAACAATCATAAAATGAAAACACCAAGTCATAATATCAAACGACAAGTACAAATGTCGAATCCAATCTTTTAAAACATCTGAAATTTCATAATCCATAAGATTATCTTGGATCACCATATGGGCTTAAGATTCTTTCCTTTCATACTCTCTTGGTATAGCTCAAGTAGATTCTTGGGAGTCTTACAAATCTTTGCCCAATGGTTACTCATTTCACACCGATGGCATACAGATTTGGTCGAGTTATTTGAAAGCTGCAGTTTGAATAAAGACCCGCGGCCTCGACCATGATCTCATCCAAACGAGCGTCCCTGGTTCTAGTCTCGACCAGATTGATTGCCTCGACCGCGGCCTGAATTGTATCAACCACGGTGCTGTCTAGGAGTGGGCGTTCGGATACCCGTTCGGATTCGGATCGGGTATTTCGGATTTTCGGGTATTTTGGTATAGGAGTATAAAACCCGTTCGGGTATTTCTATACTTCGGGTCGGGTTCGGCTATTTTTAATTCGGGTTCGGTTATTTCGGGTCGGGTTTTCGGATATTTAGATTTTGCGAAAAAATTAACTTCTTCGTTTCTCAAGTTTTTTTCTATTTAAAAATATAATTTTTACTTAACTGATATTTTATTTTTAATACATTGAATGATTTGAAGATAAAATTTTAAAAATAAAAGATACTAATTTGATTATTGTTTTAAAATTTTAACTGTAGCTTTTGTTAATGCATGAAACAAAAATTTAGACATGCATTTTAAGCATTTTAAGTGAGTAAAATATCACTTTTCTTGCAATTATATGTATATTATCTAATTTTGAACCATGTGTATAATTAATATAAATATCTATTACTATAAAATAGGGTTGTTTCCCTCATGTTGACACATCAGATGCCAGGTCACAAATTCCTTTGATGACATTGTGACACGTGTCCACTCACACGGTACGCATCGTTTCATTTAACGAAGGAAACGAGACTTTTGTGCGCTTTTATTAATCAAAATAATTAAAGCCCAAACCTTTAGAAAGCCTTTAGTCTTCTTCCCCGACCTAATTTTTTCTTTTCTTTTGCGTTCTCTTATACCGTCAATGGCGTCACTAAAGATTGGATGACCGAGATCGAGATGAAGAATCTCTTTGTTTGTCTCAATTCGCGTCGTTTAACCTTCTACTTCACTCAACCGAAACAGTCTGAGTTACAGCCATTATTGCCTTCTTAACTCTATACACCGACGTGAAGCACGATCTGACATTGATTATGAGTTATCCCAGGCGTTTTATTCTACACCCATAAAAAGGTTAGATTTTCTTACTTTGAACATCATCCTCAGAAAAGTTCTCTTCAAGTTCTTATCAGGTTTTCAATCTAAGAAAGTTTAGATTATTTATTGGTTTCTTGCTATTATCCTTCAGTTAATTTATCTGTTTAAATTTCGGTTCTTATACTCTTTGTGTTACTGTTGATTTCTTATAACCGGATCTGGATCGTTTATGATTTTGCAGGATCTTCCAACTCTTATGCTAGAAGATACAGCTTTGGATGTTCTCAAAATTCTAAGATGGTAAGGAATCCAACAATCAACACAGTCTTTTTGATTTCTATAGGCTCTTCTTATATGTAGTTTCATGATGTTTTAAAGTAAATATTAATTTTTCTGTATATGTAAAAAACCATCTGATTCTCATATATTGCAAAACCGGAAACGTAATAGACTCCTTACGAGATATTAAAGGACCTTTTTTTGGTGATCTTTTATGAGAATAGTTATCTGCATAGGACAAGTTGTTCCCTTAGCTGATACGACTTGGTATCTTACTGAAGCTCTGATTTCTTTGTTAAATTCAGACACTCATAGAATGTGCTTTTTTCTCCAAAACAGGCTGCAAGGCAACTTGAGTTTCTGGTGGGGAAGAAATCTGGTGGTCCAAACACTTGCAGCCTTGAGGATGCTTTAGGAATAGCACAGCACCATGATGGTGACTATGCCTAAAGACTAGCACTTGGTCCTTCTGAGGTAACAAACATAATATTCAAAACTCTTTGCTAGGTAACTGAATTCATCTTTTATTCCCTAAGCAGGAGCAGTGGTGAATTCTGTGCTGGCACACTTACCGAACGCACATACAAACCTGGCATATATCATTAACCCAGGTTCAAAGATCCTTGAAACTCATGTTTGTTTTCCAAAATTATGTTTCATGGTTATGTGGGATATAAATGAATGGTTTTTACCTTGGTGTGTATAACAACTTGCTTGGCTTAAGGTTCTTTTCTCGAAAGCAAACTGCTGTGTTTATCATCATCGAAGCCTATATTAACATTTGAAACTTTCTCTTTAAGGTGAGATTGTTATAAACATGGTTGTGGGAGGGGAAGTAACTACTCTCAAAAGACAATGGCATTATCATCGCAGAGATGCCAATCAATGTATAGTAGATTTAATCCATGATATATCAATAAACTTTGTTCTTTTTATCTTTTATGATTGGCTTAGAATGTTTTTTTTTTTGCAGATAGTTAGATCTTAAAACAACAACTCAGGGCTCCTATGATCTGAATGATACCATCAAAGTTCGGTTGTTGGCACTTATATATGTTACCTATGATCTTCTCCGTAGAAATCAATAGTTTGTGTTAAGCTACAGAAGATGTCTCTTTTAGCCATTAAGATGATCACTTTTGGTCTACAAATCTGCGTGTTTTAAGTGGAAACAAAGGGATTTGAATTTCATAGAAGCATTTGATATCATGCTCTCTTTCCTAATCACCTAAGCAAATTTAATAAAGAACTTTATACTTCTCTCTCTAAGAACATTGACCTCGCTCTAAACACCAAAGTGATAGTTTAAATAATGTACCCACCGTTTTTATTCTTTTCACTTCTTATAAAAGTAAATAATCAGATAAGGTAAAACAAACAATTTACATAAATTTTTTTTGTGAATTATTTGTTTCTTTACATTATAAAATTATAAAATAATTATTGTTGCAATAAATATTTCTCAAATTCATCAAATTCAAGCCAAAGAAGAAAAATGAATGAGTGCAATTGAAGTTTATCCTTTTCTCACCAAATTCAAATTTAATAAATTATTTTTTTTGTAGCATTGGATAAATTAAATATTTAATAGAAAACCACAACCACAACATTTAAAATAATAAAATAGAAATAAATATAAATTACAATTTAGTGAAAGGCATAATATATCAAAAATTACATAATATAACAGTCAAAACTTAAAAAAACATATTAGTCCTAACCTTGCCAAATTAGAAAAGGAGCCTCAGTTTTGATCATCCACTAACCTTGCGAGGTTAGAAAAGAAGCCTTATTTTTGATCATCCATTTGAACTACTAGGAGAAACATAAGGAGATAATAACTCAAATGAAAAAATAACAAGATATTTGAGAAGCTTCCAAAATACAAGAGATAATAACTCAAAAGAAATAAAATCAAATTATTTGAGCCTCTTTAATAATCATCACCACCGGATTATAACTTAAGTGTTGTAAAAAAGATTACACCACTATTATACATCAACAATAAACAATATCATAGACATACAGTGTCCGTTATGCACATCTGCAATTATACCACTCTCAAAACTCATACGAAATACAAGTTCTAAACAAACATGAATACAACCTTCAAATCTTATAAATTTACAAGCTGATGATATTTTTTGTAGTGTATTATATAAATCTCTTACAAATGAAAATTTAAAACACAAATCACAAAATTATATAAATAATAATAACTTAGATCAAAAGTAAAATATATTCCGCCCGTAGGGCGGGTCGATCCTAGTTTTGAATAAAATTAGAGAAGTAAACTATGAATATATGGTTAATGGTACATAAGTTCGGTTATCTTCGGATATCCATTCGGGTTAGGGTATTACCCGTTCGGGTTCGGATATCCGATCTCTCATAATTCAATACCCGTTCGGGTATTTGCTACTTCGGTTCGAATTTCGGTTCGGGTTTTTCGGGTCGGGTTCGGGTGCCACTTCGGGTATCGGGTAAAGTGCCCACCCCTAGTGCTGTCCATTAAATCTTCCACACCTATGGCTGTGGTATTGGACATGATTAGCCTCTTTCTCGGCTTCAGTAGCCATAGGCTTCAGGTAAAGGTGTGGCACCTGGAGGTCTCATCTCACTAATCATCATCAGTAACTCATTGTTTTTCTCAGCAAGTAATAAGCATGAAATCAAGCTCGCATAAGTCTTGAATTCTTTTGCACGGTACTGTTGCTGACTTGCTGTAGCAACATATTACTTGTGTGGAAGGTGGAGAAAGTCTTTTCAAGCATATCTTCCTCCGTTATATTCTCACCACATAGTTTAAGTTTAGAAACGATCTTAAACATTGCTGAGTTATATTGATCCACAGACTTGAAGTCTTGGATCCTGAGGTTTTTCCATTCGTGTCTAGCCTTTGGTAAGAGCACTGTCTTTTGGTGATCCTATCTTTGTTTCAACTCTTTCCAAAGGTCTAGAGGATTCCTAATGGTTAAGTACTGATCTTTGAGACTCTCAATCAGCTGATGACAAATAATTAATATTGCCCTATATTGATCCATTTCAGTAACACTGTTGTTCTCGGTAATACATTCACCGAGACCCTTAGACTTTAGGATGATCTCTGTATCTAATGCGGTAATGCCCATTGGAGATAATTGTCTCCAGAGATATTAGGGGCAGCATATTCAAGGTTACTGATTTTTGACATCTGAAAACAAACATATATATACTTTTAGAAAAAAATTTATAGCTTTATATAAATTCTTTATGTCACAAGGACCAAAAAGAAAATTTCTAATAAGTATTTAGATGATGTTTTGATGCATTCCGAAAATTATACTATATGATGCGTACAATATAGTTAATGATGCATGCCATGCAAACCGGATTCATAACTTAGCAAAATGATTCTAAGAGTTTTCATGATGCATGCCATGCATTTGTTTTTGGTATAAAACCGAATAAAATGCAACCCGACGGTATACAAACCAAATCGAATCAAAGTAAATATGAATTTAGAATATTAGTCATATTTTACAAACCAAATACCGGAAAAATGAACCGAACCGAAGCCAACCCGATATTCAGATTGAAAACACCTAATCCAAATAAAACCAAACTATTATTTCATTCTCCAAAACATAATAAAATAACAAATTCATCTCGCGAAAGGCGCGGATCATATCCTAGTATTAGGTTAATTGGTTAGGAGAGAGTTACGCTAAGAGACACTTTGTCTTTTTTTGTTTCACTAAAGGACACATTGTTAATTCAACACACTTTCCTTTGCCACATGTAATTTTCTGGACGAAAATAGCCCTAACGAAGTGGTGTATTTGATTTAAGGAAACAACTAAACCATTTGCCTTTTTGTGACTAGGTTTCTTAACATTTACCATAAATGAGTCGAAATTCAAAATAAAAAGCAATAAATGAGTAGGTATATGGGGTGAAGAGAATAATTGTGGGACGTTGGATGTAAGGCAAAGTAAAAGATCTAATGGTTAGGGGAAGTCTATGATGGTTTTAGGTGGATGGTGCAATTAATAGAGGAGAGAGTAAGCAGGCAAGAGTTTCCGTTCAAAAAAAGAAACACTCATCTCCTTTTCTCCTAGAAAAACTTGAAGTGTTGAGAGATAAGGCAAGCGTTTTGTGGTTCCTTTTGGGAACTTTTTTGCGAAGGTAGCAGCTTATGTTGGTATTTATTGTTTTTAAGTTTGGTTTTTCTTCTGTTATAGGTGGAACTAATGGTTAGGTTATTTTCGTGGATAAACGCAGATGGATGAGACGCAAGTTATCCTCACAGAGTACTCTTTCTCCCTCAGACTTCTTCTCGGTCTAGAAATCAAACTCCGACATCAGAGTTTAGAGAAATTGAACCCTAATCTTCTCGATCCGATTTGTCCCTAATCCCTTAATCTTTCTTTCGATATCATCTTCGATCTCGATTCTCTCTACCACCACCTGTTCTTTTCTCCCGCCGTTGTTTTACAGACAATCTCATACATGGAAAGTTAGTTTCCAATTCCAAAAGACTCTACTTGACTCTATTTTGTCTTCTCGATATGCGGTGAAAGTGGAGGACATGGTTACTTAAAGAGGTGGTGGTGGATACGGTGGAGGTGGAAGACGTGAGAGTGGGGGATATGGAGGTGGAGGTGGCTGTGGATACATGAGCAGAGGTTGTGGTGGTTATGGATACAGAGGTAGTGGATACAGAAGTTGTGGATACAGAGGTTGATACGGAGGTGGTGGCTGTGATGGCACTGGATACCGTAGTGGAGTTTGTGGTGGTTATGGATACGAAGATAGTAGATACAGAGGTTGTGGATACAGAGGTTGATACATAAACATGATTGAATTGTAGTGATAAAACCATTACAAATAACTCAACGATTCTGCAAACAGAAGCTCGAAACCATCCATAAGAACATCAAAATTCAATCTTGATATACATATGTTACATCTTTGATTCATCAGAACAACCAAAAGCTCAAATCATGCTAAGTAATTAAATAACCTAAATCCAAATCTGAACAAACGTGAAAATATAATCAGTTTGTAATGAATGTCACTCCCTCTTCATGGATCATGAACTCGAGACCCTTCATGCTTAGTCATGATTAGGGTTCGAGGGATGTATTTAGCAGACCCACGAGGCAGAAAGTATCTCTCTGCGTTACTTTCTAAAACTGAAGATTTTCTGGAACTCTGATTCATAACACCAAAACAAATCAGAAACTCATGTGTTGTTTGCAATCCACAGGCTGTTGTCCATGTATCTTATGTCCACCACTATCCTAACCACCGATCTCCTATCCATGAAACTCACATCCATCCATCTTCTATACATCGAAACTCATCTTCTACCAGTCTCCAATCCACACAACTCCGATTGATCCATCTCCAATTCACTAAATGCCCATCCACAAGACCACAAGATGTCTCCATACACATCAAAACTCATCTTCTACCAGTCTCCATTCATCTATTTTCTACAAATTGAAACTCATGTGTTGTTTGCAATCCACAGGTTGTTGTCCATGTATCTAATGTCCACCACTATCCTATCCACTGATCTCCTGTCCACGAAACTCATATCCATCCATCTTCTACACATCGAAACTCATCTTCGGCGGGGAAAAGAGTCTTCGGCGGTGGAGAGAACACCGATCCGGGAAACGACGAAAGGGAGACTTCTTGGTTAGTGCCGATTATATGTTAGGCCTAGAGTATATGTTAGGCTAGGATGTTAGGTCTAGAGTATATGTTCAACCTCTTGGCTGGAAATCTGTCGATTGCAAAAAGCCTAACAGGGAAGCGGTGGTCTGCTCCGTCATCTGTCGGTTTAATAGGAGTTAGACAACATTATCCAGGTTACTCTCAAGAACATAAACAAAGAGTAAGGTCAATCGGAGTGGGCGGAATAACGGAAACTAACCTTCCATGACGGCGGAGTCAACGGGGTCTACGGCGGAGTAAGCGGGGTCTACGGCGGAGTCTTCGGCGTCTCAGGAACACGGATCTAAGCGGCGACGGGAAGAAAAGTCTGCTTGGATCGAGTCGATTACGAAGCTAACACCGTCAATTACAAGAGCAGATGCCTAACAGTCGCTTACTAAGACTAGAGTTCCGTTTTGAAAGAGAAATACTGAGATAATAAAAAAAAAATTAGGATAAGTCCAATATTACACTTTCCGGATACCGAGATCTAATTAGATCTCATTTTAAAATTCAATTTCCAAGTTGGTTGGTTAGTGTAAAGTTGGAGTTGAGTCTAGTTAGCGATTGAGAGAGAAGTGTATAAAGAGTAGTTGGAGGTTATAAGTGTAATATCGCTAGGCAAGAAGTGTATCAAAGGAAGAAGTGTTCTTTAGTGTAATTGGTAAGTGGTATTGTGTCCCTCAAAGTAAAATTTTCATTGGTTAGTGAGTGAATTATACTTTTTTTTCTTAGTTATACAGACCAATTCCCATTTTTCTATCAGTTAAAGTGCAATGACAAAACGATGTCGTTACCTTGAAACATTGATCAAACCGATTTAGCTACAATGGTTATCTGTGGAAAGTGAGCGCCAAGAAAGTTATTAATTCTTCTTAAATGGTGTACATTTAGAGAAGCATCACGTTTTCCTTATTTTTCCTCTAAATCAGATCACCAATTAAAGACGAATATACACCATAATTACTGACATAATTAGTATATATATCATGATTCTCTGTATTAATTGTGAATCTCATGACTGATGTATATATACTTAGCCTTTGTTAACGGAATAGCACAACACATTTTCCTCATTTTATCAGAAATGGAGATGACAATTTCTTATGTATTATTCGTCACCTTCTTTATCATGTCTGCGTTAGGTATATATATCATGATTCTCTGTATTTTTCTTTACTTTTTTGTGGTATAATATTTTTTTTTGAATTTTACAAGTTCTCACTATGATTCAGTTAACTTGTTTTTTTTTTAAATCTTATACGCTTTTTGGTCTATTTATGCTTTGTCTATTTTTATAAAAATATTTATGCTTTGTCTGTATGTGTTATTACAGTTACGATTGAGGCACAAGGGAATTTGTGCAGAGATGGTCTAGGCACTTGTGAAAACTGCGACCTGAAATGTAAAACTAAGCACGGTCCATCAAGCGAAAGCAACTGCGACCATAGTGTTGGAGTGGCATTATGCACGTGCTTTTACCAATGTCATCCTCCTACACCTCCGCCGCCGCCAACACAGAAAACTTGCAACAGTGGAACTACTCTATGCACTGAACAGTGTTCGGACAATTGCTGTGACACGAACTGCGCAAAGTCGCATGTCGGTGGACATGGAATTTGTAATTCCATTGGTAATACCCGTCTTTGTTTGTGTGAGTACCCTTGCTAGAACCGATTAATTAAGAATCGATATGTATTATGTTTCCTTAATTAATTTTATTGTTTCCTTCCGAAATTTAAGAAATTAATAAAATATGCATTAAATTTTTTGAAAAGGCTTTAATATTTTTATGTCAAATGAACGAGGAGGACAATGAAATTCATTTTCGAACCAAAAATATAACTCTATTTATAAAGATAGATAGAACGTAAATATTCTTCACAAAATTTGAGAACAAAAAAATAAATAACAAATATTCTTCATTATTTTTGTTATTTTGTTATTTTATTCTTTTATTATTTTAGTTTTCATTCTTATTGTTTTAAGGACAATTCTTTCAAATAATACTTTTTAATTTTTTTTCCCAAAATAGTACTAAAAATAAAATGATCAAAATAACACTTTTTGTTTTTAAAGTTTTAATATTTATTTTTTATTTTTAATTCAAACACATTCCTAAGATCCCAATTTAACTCTAAATCCCTAAATCTTAGATTAATTAACCCAAGAGTTATAAATGCATATTTATCCTTCAATGAAAATTTTTTAGGTCATGTTCCTAATTGTAAAGTTATTTTTGTTACAAAAACTTGGTTTGGTGATATCCTGATTTTTTTCTCTTGTTTTATAGGTCATTACTTAAAACCAAATAATATTGTCATAGATATGCATTGTCCAGTGGGATTAAAAGATTTGGTCATTTAACAAAACGATAATGAATTAACTTTGTTGCGACAATTTCCTCGGACATACCAAGTTTTTTTTTTACGACCAATTAGTTGTTTTGTTTGGATGGTGTGTTACATCTTCCATTAAATATTGAAAATGTGAAAGTAATTAATACGTTAAATGTTCAATAACACTTTTATTTAATCTACTTTTAGAGAATTTTTTTTCCTTACAAAACAACAACTTATTTTATATATTTTGATTTTTTTACAAAATAAAATTATATAATACTAGATCGTTTTTAGCGCTACACACAAATAACTTATATTTAAATTTTACTAATTATTTTGTTGTGTGAAAATAAAATTTTGAAACAAAAAATAAAGCCAACCATTGGAAATGCTCTAATAATTCCCAAAACTCTTCAAACGACCTTTCTAACTATCTAAATCCCAATAACTATCCATTTCAAAATCAGTCTCCTAACCCTAACCAAATTCACTATCCAAATTCAGAATGTTCCCCTGGTTAGAAAGATTTTTAAGTTTGTGAGTTGAGTTTATTGTACTAATTATGATATGTATGTTTTATGATTTGTGTTGTGTGCTTATTAATATATTGTATTATATTTTAAGTTTTCGTAGATTTTTAATAATAGTTCTCTATATTTCTCAACCCTAATAGTTCTGATTTCAAACGACACTTCTAACTATCTAAATCCCAATAACTATCCATTTCAAAACCAGTCTCCTAACCCTAACCAAATTCACTATCTAAATTCAGAACGTTCCCCTGGTTAGAAAGATTTTTAAGTTTGCGAGTTGAGTTTATGGTGTGTTGTATGATTTGTGTTGTGTGCTTATTAATATATTTTATTATATTTTAAGTTTTCGTAGATTTTTAATAATAGTTCTCTAAATTTCTCGTCTTTAATAATTGATTTTTAGTTAAAATTATAAAATAAAACAAAAAATATTTAATTATTTATTTAGTTGTTAAATATTGTAATATGTAATCTAAAAACAAAAAAATAGAACAAAATAAAAATATTAAAATAAAAATAGTAGGGTAAGGTGTTAAATTTTACTAAACAAACAATTGTAGAGTATAAAAAGAAGTGGGTATTGAATTACTAAGTGGAAGAAATAGAAAATGATATGGAAGAAAAAGAAAATGATATGGAGGGTGTTGTGTTGAAACCATGTACATAGCCCTAGATTGCATGGAAGCTTCGTCATATGTCCGCTTTCCACTTCGGAACCGTAATCGGAATCGGAAGCTCGTGGAAGTTCTCGGAATCTGCTTCCAATGCCCTTTCAAAAACACCTCTTTAAAAACACGTTGGAAACTTACAATTCCGTTTTGGAATCACGCTTCCGTTTTTAACAAAATACAATATCATAAATAAATAAATATATAAGAAATACTGTTTTGTTTTTATATAATATTGAAATAGAGAATATAAATATACAAATATTAAGACTAATATTATAAATTATCTTTATCGTTGAAAATTTATTAGAAATATATTTTATATATTTACATATGTTGTATTAATTATTTACGGAATATTAAAAATAATTAGCATAATAATATCTTATAAACTTAATTTATGTATATTTTCACAGTTTTAACGTGAAATCATTTAAAATTATTATAAATGAATAAAGAGAAATTCCTATAGATAGCCATTTTAGTTTATTTTCACAAAAATAGCCCTCAAGAAGAAAAAAATTACCAAAAAGTTTTTATTAAAGGATAAAATATACATTTATACCCCTTGAGTTAATTAATCCAGACTTATGGTTTAGAGTTATGGGTGGGTTTTGGGGATAGAGTTTCAAATTTCAAATATATATATATAATTTTTCAAAATAAAAATAGACTATCTTGGTCATTTTATTTTTTTAAGGTTATTTTGTGATAAAAACTTAAAAATGGCTATTTGAGAGAATTTCTCATGAATAAATGTTTTTTTTTTTAGTTTGAATCATCTAATTTTAGTCATATTTGTAATTTTTATATTTTAATATACATATATAAATATACGCTTCCAATACGTTTCCATTTCCTATTTTTTTTATAAAATCTCGCTTCTACGATTCCGGTTCTGCCTATCCACTTCCATTTCCATGTAACATAGATGTAGTCTAGTCATAGATATAGTCTAGTCTGATCATCTATTTATATAAAGTTGCATTTACTCTCTCCTGGTGAAGCCACGTCAGCTGCCACGCTGGAAACTCGCGTGCTACCGTGATGACACGTCGGATCGCTGCGTTTCATTTAATTGTGTGGTTGATGGGCTTTGTCAACGTTGAAATTTTCTGGGCCTTATGCCGTATTTTAAAAGGTGAGAGGATAGATATGAGCTAAGTCTTTTTAGTTTCCAATCAAGGTCATTAAATTTTTCTAAACTTCATCTTCCCCACTCCATCCATGATTCTTCATTCAATGCTCCCACTTTACTTCCAGTCGGTGAATCTAATTATATAAATAGGTGAATTTGGTTCTGTAAACATCATCATTTTGTTCTTCACATCATAGCTCTAAAATTTTTGTGAAGCACAATGGGAAAGTCCTCTCAAGCTCTCACCACTAAAACTTCCAATCGTCGAAAAGGAGTGCGGCACAGTATGGGAGGCAAACACGGCGATGGAGGAGAGAAGGAGGAGGAGTAATCGGTAAGAGAAGGGAGAAAGCCATTGATGTTAGCGAAGAGGATAATGAGAGAGAGTATTTAAGGAGAGCTTGGCGGAGGTTTCTGCATAAAGTAGGCCTTTCTCACCATCGCTCTCTCTGTTCTTATCTGCTGATTTCAATTGTTTTTTTTTTGCAATTGGGTATATGCCGTTCAACAGCTGTGTGTCACGTTAGGTCTTTTCGCGATTCTGGAAGCTTTGATTTAAAGGCTATTTCATCGGTTAGCTTGAAGCATTGCTATTTTCTGGTGGTTTCAGAGTTCACCGACTTGGTTCTAAGTCTGTGGTGAATGGCGGTGGGAATTTCTTCGTATAAACTGGAAGTATCTCTCTTTCTCTCTTGTTGGTTTAATTTTCTTCCTTTTATATATTTCAGTGACGATTTTGTTTGTAGTGCATCTCTAATCTCATTTGATGTATTTCAGAGTTTCTTCGCTGCATTGACCAGGATAACAATGTCTCTCGGTCCTAACAGTGGCTCTATTACGGACGCTGATTATCACTATGAGACACTTGATAATCTGCAAATTGCTGTATGTTCTCTCCTTCTGATTGAATCTTTGTATTTGATTTTTTTGCATATGCGTGTTGAGAGTCATTTTTGGGTTCTTTGGGGTATTTTTCATGTTATCAACAATTCTTAGAAAGCTATATTACTCACAAAGATGATGGACTTGTGACTTTAAAACCAAACCAGTAGCAAGAAGAAGCCTCTTCTGAAAACCCTCTCATTAATTTATTGCCAACGTTCATTCTCTATTAGAATGAGATGATATCATATATCTAATCAATGGTTTAGTTTGTTTGCTTTGAGTTTTTTTCACCTCATAATACTAGACTGAAACAAGCTTTGTTGGTAGGGTGGTGAAGACCAGATGATGAGGGGCTGTTAATCTATCCGTGGACTCAAACCCAATTGTCAACAACATTGGTCCAGATAACATTAACAGCTGTGATGCTGCTGCAACCATCGAAGACTGTTCAGAAGTGTCCGAACCGATTCCTCCGCAAACTGATCACTGGTTAACACGAAGAAACTATAACTATAGAGAAAGGGGTCCAAATCTTAAGAAACTATAAAGGATCCTGGTCACTCCAACTTCATTTCCAGTACCTAAGTTTTTACCCTTCACTGAAGTAGTTGTCTTTCAGCTTCTTAATTATAATTGTCTGATCAACCTGGTTTTCGTTTGTTCAAGTATAATTGGCACACATGGTAATTTTAGTATTTATGTTGTTATGAAATTTTTGGTTAACTAGATAATTGGTTTCATATTGTTTTGGTATTATTTTGGAAACACTCAAAAATATTTGTGGCAGTCAAAAATTATTTAGCAACAATAAACACCAATATGTTACAATAAACAGATGTAGTTTTTAATTATATTACAATAAACAGATGTAGTTTTTAATTATAATTTAAGCAAATTAAAATAAACTAACATAATTCAATTGTAATAATGGAGATTAAAGGAAATAGCTGTAAAGTTACAGAAATAGACAAATACTACAATAAGAAATAAAAAAGAGCAAATAAAATAAATTAATTACTCTCTTACCAAAAAACTATTGTTTTCTTCAAAGAATCATAAATTAAGCCTTTCTCACAATAGCAGTGACAAAAAAAAAAGAGGCATTTCTCACCATCGCTCTCTCTGTTCTTATCTGCTGATTTTAATTGGTTTGTTTGCAATTGGGTATATGCCTCTCTTTGGGATTTGAAGCGATGTGTCTGTGTGTCACGTTAGGTCTTTTCGCGATTCTTTGTTTTCTTCAAAGAATCATAACTATGCATGAAAAAGATATGATCCAAAAAATAACTAATAACCTAATTGTAAAGAATATGAAAACAGTAAAAAATAATTAAATATCATAAAAATAATTCTGAAAATAATAATGTACTTCACAATAACAAATATTCCGTGTGAAACACAAAAAAATACGATAAACTAACAAAATATTATAAAAATGGAATAAGTAACATCATAATTTTAAAAGATTTAAAAACTAACTAAGAAAATTATAATAAAATAGAACTAAAATAATTAAATATAAAAAGTAAATGAAAATTGTTTTCATATAATAAAACATTAAAGAAACCATATGCAAATAAATGTAGTAACTTCATGAATTTGAAAGGGAGTTTGAATATATTAAAAAATAAGTGTTATGGGACAAATGCTGAGATGGATCAAACGTTCCTTATGAGACGTCTCTATATTGAAAAATAAGTGTTATGGAATTAATATAATTTTTACAATGCCACTATATCGATTTTCAAAGTGGCTGAGTAACAAAATATCTAATACTATAAAGAAAAGGGGACTCCCTTCTCTTCTTGCCACGTCACTAAATGGGTTTATTAGAAGTCGACACGTGTCTAAACGCATCTCCTATCGCGTTTCATTTAGATTTTGTTTCGTGGGTTTAAACCCACTAAAAATCAATGAAAACATATCACAAAGCCCACTACTCCCTTTTAGGTCATTAATACTCTTCTGCGACGCTTAAGATACTTCAATTTACTTCAGAAGCTGAACCATCGTCCTTTCCTTTTACATCCACCGAGCAGTTAATATATATATGATTTCAATCCAAATCTTCGTTCTCAACTGTTTTCAATCGATCCCAATTGTTAGTCCAATTGATAATCGTATTCCTCTCCGCAATTACAGTCACTTCGCCGATCATCTTCTCCGTCAGGTACACTCTTAGTTTCTAGGATCCGATTTTGCGTCCATGTTCTTTGAATGATCTTATAGAGAAACATGCATGATTCGGTTGTCATGTTCAGAGTTCTGAGAAGATTAAACATAATCATTTTTTTTGTTTTTTTTTCAGTGATAACATGTTTGAATATTGCTCAGGCCAGGCTGGCCAGTATCTATCGTGAACTTCTCCGGAGTTCGCGTCTGCCTCCTCCAGACCGATGATGATCCCCGCCGGCGATTCGCCTCCGAAACTCCCCGGAGAGTTTTCCCGGAAGAGGAAATCTGTTTCTAAAGGGAAATCTATGGAGACCCCTCTCCCCGCCGCCGCTTCGCCGTCGCCAAGTTTCTCAAAGGTAAAAAACGATTTTCCCGGAAAAAGTATCTTAGATTTTCCCACGCAGAGTTTCTATTTTCCTTTAGATTTTCCCGCAAAGTTTTGTACTTTTAACGTTTTTTCAGTTCTCTAAAAGTTATCCTTTTACATAAAGTACCTAACTTTTGGATAATTTTTCAAACTTTCAGATGGCGGAAAGGAAAGATGAAGAAGAAAAGGGAGGGAAAAGGAGAGAGAGGAGGAAGGAGAAGAAGAAGAAGGACACAAAGCCACCTGAGCCTCCTAAAGATTACATCCACGTTCGTGCTCGGCGAGGCCAAGCCACCAACAGTCACAGTCTCGCCGAAAGAGTAATTCTCTTTCTCTCTGACCATTTTGCTTTGCTTTCACTTTTCAGTAATTATATCCAAATTAAATTGTGTGTTTTAGTATGAGAGTAAGACTTGGTTTGATTAGTTTTTTTTTTAATGTTGGTTTAGGTTCGGTTGGACAAGATCGGTGAAAGGATGAAGCTGCTTCAAGATCTTGTCCCTGGCTGCAATAAGGTAAAATAACTTTTTGTTTAATTTTGGTTTTCGATTTACTAATTGTTGATTAGCATAGTTACGAGAATTGCTGTATTTTTCCTTCTTCTTTTGTCTATACGATGAAAGTTTACTGGAAAGGCACTAATGCTAGACTTTAAATCATGCTTCTTGGATACTCCAGGTGAGTACAAAATAATCACTATATGTTCTTCTGAGATTTTGTATTTGAAATTTCCACGTAAGAATTACAAGTTTTATATCTTTTTCACTGTCTGATTTATAAACCCTGGTAATACCAGGCATCGCTTCCACAAGCAAGGCTTGGGTAGGAAGGTCAGGTATTTCTGTCTTATCCTTCAAGTGACATCCCCTGATTTAGCAGGTGTGGTTCTGTTTATGTGTTTCAATTTTCTATAAAAAGCATTAAGTGAAGTAAACACAGTTCCTCCGTTTGCACATGTACTTATTTCTCAGATATTATTGGTCAAATAAAAGGAATAAGAACAACTTACAATGGGGCGACTCAGACTACACAACGCATGATGATCACCCTGAGCCTTGAAAGGTATGTAGGTATTATAAGAAAATCTTAATTAAACATAATGAAGCATCCAGGAACAAGTAGTAATCACATGTCTTAAACTTTGCCTTGCTGTGTTTCCAGCCATCCAAATGTATGCCTAAGTGTTTTCGGCACCTCAGCCAAGCGTCTTGATGAAGACCTTCTTAGTAGGGGTCATGGACCAAAGGTGGTGGTTGCCACAAACATCAACCCTAAGTTAGTCTGGGTACTAAGGGTGATGACAACCCATAGTGATGGGTGATGGCCTTAAGGGCGCTGCCGTGGAGGATGGTGGCTTTGTTCCTTATGGTGATGCAGCAGGTGGGAGTAGTGAGCCAGTTGATCCAAGTAAGACCTCTGTTGATGGAAGGTTCAAAAGCGAGGATGGAACAGAGCATGAAAGTGGGCAGCTATGGAAAGAAGCCACACACTGAGTAATTCCTGAAATACAAGGGAAACTTAAGTTACAAGTGCTGCTGGCATCTCCGTAGCATCAGTTTTTAAATAAATTTCGCAAGCACTACGAAGTCGGGCTACTTTAAATATTTTGGATATTTGGTTCTGTTAGTTTATTTTTCTTACAATTCCATTGTTTCAAACTTCTTAAACTCTATTAATAAGCAATTCATGCTTAATCATCCTTCATCAACTTGACAAAAAGCAGCTACTTTTTTCTGACAGCAACTTGAAACCTATAAACTGATCTTATTATTGTTTCCTTGATAATCTGAACTTATCTACAAACTATCTCCAAATGGGTGAAGAGTAACTTTTTTTTTTAATAAAGGGAACGTTCATGGGTCTTTCAGAAAGGAAGATGGGGTCGACTTCTAGACAACTTATCAAACTCCAAAATTGTGACACCCTCAGGTGGAGACATTACAGCAAAAGCACGACGACATTTTAACTAACCTATTTGTTCACTGATTTTCTTGCCTCGAAAATGTTAAAGCCAAATATTAAATTGGGTTCAGAACTTTTTCCTCCTAAGAGTTATAGATCGCATGGCAGAATGAAACTATCCTATATATATATCCATTTTGTTGCCTGAGACTTAAATGTAGAGCTCTGGTAAGTCTATCATATAAACTATCTCAATACACAACCATAACTGGTTGAAAACATTTTGTTGTGCTTGCAGTAAGTCTTACAATGGGTTTTGTGCTAGGTTCTCTCTGTTGTTGGAATTTACAAGATGCAGTGGATCTGATGGTGTACGTGATGAAAGTTGAGAAGGTTCCTTTGGATTCTTATGTTGACTTCTGTGTATTGTTAGTTACTGTCATCTTCTCAATATCATGTATATGCATTCTGTTAACCAGGGAAACTTCAAGATCATCAACCACAATGCCTTCTTCAAATGGAGTTACAAAACAGAGACATATTCTCAAGTATTGATTGCTTAAACCTCTCCTTCTTCTTCATTAATTTCTATTAGCTAATAATTTTTTATTTCGAGAATATATTTTTTATTGGAAAACTTGGTGTTGCAAGGATTTCCCACTACAAGGACCTTGACGCTAAGAGATGCAACTGCCATTCCAGGGCCTCGAGGTTTTGTCTTTATGGTGTGCTTTGTCTTTTTTTAACTTTGGTGACAGTGCCTTTGCGTCATTGCTTTTGACTATATGATCGAACTTACTTTCAAATATTTTACACACAGATGTTGTACTAGGAAATTAATAAGTGTTTGGTCTCATGCGTTTTCATTCAAACAAAGACCATGATGAGCTACTCTCTCATGGTCAAACGGTCCAAATATCTCATGGTAAGGACATTGCTACTCTCTCTCTCTCTCTCTCTGATTTGTTGTTTGGATGTGACATGATATTTGATTGGGTGGAGCAGGAAGCTCAATTGTCCGGGTGTGTTCGACGTCTGAAGCAGAGCGGTATCTGGGGAGGAAGAAGAAGCGAGAGAACGAAGGGATATGGGGTCTAGACCTCCTATGCAAACATCTTCAAGCAATGTGTATTGATTTAGATCTGATTGGTTTCACAGACCTGCTATTGCTGTCTGAAATAGTAGGGAGGTACTAAATACGTCGAACAAACGTGATATGAGTTTTGTGCTGTGATTGGAAGAAGAGTTGTTTGTTTGTTTGAACAGGAGAAGCGTCTATGACTGTGCAACGAGGCAACGTTCGACATGGTGTAGAAGAAAAGGAAGAATTCCTCATTGACTTCTCAAAAGTCACTATCTTTCATTCAGTTTTTAAAAACATGTAAATGTTTTAACAGTTTTCGAAACTGCCTCTATGCATTTGTTTTGGTCATGTCACAGAGCTTATATATAAAATAAGCGACGAGTACTACAAGAGGGATTATGAAGCTTATAATATTATTTGCTTAGACATCAACTATGATTTATGAGATTTATGTCTTTCTACGATGCATGTGTGTATAAATACGTAACCTGATGATATTTCTAAATATTACAATTCATAAGTGTTATAAAAAATAATATATAATTTGCTAAATAAAAAGAAACCGACCACATTGATCTCACTGTCTTCAACTATATGTACGAAGATCTCAATCAATAAAAAGATGTCATTTCAAACTTCCTTGATGTTATTTCAAACTTCCTTGATATATACTAAAGTTTGATTTAAACTTGAGCATTAAAAGCATATAGTTAAGTAATGTAGATGCACTATTTAAAACCAAACAAACCAATGACAAAAATACGACAAATGACAGTCGATAACCATACAAAAATCAACGTAGATTAATTACTCAACCGCTTTCATTATTAATATACATTTTCACCTACCAACAATTTCTATAGTGCAAATTCGGTACTGAAACTAAAACACAAAAATTAAACAAAGTCCAATAATCACCAGAACACACAATGTTTAATACCGTTACATATAATTTTTTAAACTATTTGATTAATTCACATCCCGCCCGTAGGGCGGGCCGACCCTAGTATTACTATAAACAATTGGTTACACTCATTGGATACTACTCAATTTTCACACGTTTAGGTTTTAATGTTTTCTTATTTTGATTAGTTTTCTTTACTATCTTCTTATCATTTAATATAACACAATACTTTTAATAAGAAACTAGATCTTGACCCGCCCAACCGGGCGGGTATTTATTTTATGTTTTTATTTTTTTATTTATAAATGATATATTTGTAAGATTTAAATATAAATTTAGATTGAAAATTAACATTTGTAATTATAATAAAAATTAAAAGTTTTAAAAAATATTTTGATATATATTTTAAATTCCTAATTAAAATAATATAGAGATGGGTCATAATTTTTTTCAATTCCAAAATCTTAGCATTATTAATAAAAAATAAAATAATTTATAAATAAATAAAATATATAAACATATATGAAATTAAAATAAATTTGTTAAAAAAAATCCTATGCCATTGTTATTTATTTCTATAATTTGACACGTGGCCGTATAAATATTTGCTTTCACTTCAATTTTTTTCTTTGTTCTAATGATAATATCTATATATATATGTGTAAATTAATATGTATTACATAATTGTTAATATAACATTTTAAAACAAAATTTTATTTATTACTTTAAATAATTATATTATGTGATTTTAATCGTCTATTATATCACAGTGTATCATATAAAAATCTAATATTTATCACTAATTGGACTTATATTATAAAAGTGTTATACTAACAATTTATAAATAAAATATTTTATATTTTATTTATATGATATATAAATTGATTTTGATGTGTGATTTTTATTTTATTATTTTTATTAATAAAAATTGAAAAATATTTAATGTCAACAAAAGATCTATAAGGAAATTTATTTTGGTTAAGATTCATTCTATTAAAGAAATCTATTATTTAAATTAGTAAAAGACATTAAATACTTAAATCTATCATTTAAATAAGGAAAAAACAAAATTCTCTACTATCTTTGTTTCCAAACAAAATTTAATTTTTTTAAAGACTCATATCCCTATTACCAAACAAAAGCTTAAAGTACTTCTACTTTAATAAAATAGTTGATAGATGATATATAAATTGATTTTGATGTGTGATTTTTATTTTATTATTTTCATTAATAAATATTGAAAAATATTTAATGTTAACAAAAAATCTATAAGGAAATTTATTTTGGTTAAGATTCATTCTATTAAAGAAATCTATTATTTAAATTAGGAAAAGACATTAAATACTTAAATCTATCATTTAAATAAGGAAAAGACAAAATTCTCTACTATCTTTGTTTCCAAACAAAATTTAATTTTTTTAAAGATTCCTATCCCTATTACCAAACAAAAGCTTAAAGTACTTCAGGCTTAATAGTTTAGATGATAGATGATATATAAATTGATTTTGATGTGTGATTTTTATTTTATTATTTTTATTAATAAATATTGAAAAATATTTAATGTTAACAAAAAAATCTATAAGGAAATTTATTTTGGTTAAGATTCATTCTATTAAAGAAATCTATTATTTAAATTAGAAAAAGACATTAAATACTTAAATCTATCATTTAAATAAGGAAAAGACAAAATTCTCTACTATCTTTGTTTCCAAACAAAATTTAATTTTTTTAAAGACTCTTATCCCTATTACCAAACAAAAGCTTAAAGTACTTCTACTTTAATAAGATAGTTTTGTGTGTGTACTAAATGGTATATTTGTAAATGTAATCATATTAAACTAAGTAATTTTATATTTTTGCGTTTAACGTAAAATGTATCACCGACACTGGAGGTCACCTAAACAAATCTAACATCTATGATTAGATATATGTGTAAGATATATAGCAAACAAATTTTTTGAATGATAAGTATGAAAATAGACAATATGGTTGGTATGCTATTAAACATGATACATTAGTTATAAAATTTGTAAAAAAAATAATAATTGTTAGACTTTTAACAAATTTGTGACATACAAAAATTAAGATTAAAATTTGTAAGAAAACGAAATGTAATCCCCTAGACTATATTTGCGAAGTGATTTTGCCACATGTCCTCTCTACAATCAGTTTCACAAAACAAATATGACATGGCTAATAAAATTGATGACGTGGCTTCCGAAAAAATATGACATGGATAATTTCATTTAATGTTAATTAATATTTTTTACAAACTTATTAGAATATGGTAATAATTCATATACTTCATTTAATATTGATATTTTTTTGATAAACTTTTTTAAAATAAGGTAATAGTTCATAAATCATCATTAAAATAAATATATTCAATTATGGAATTTCAAATTTCTAAATATCATTTAAATTAAAAATATTTCAAAAATATATACATATTTTAGAAAATTATAAAAATTAAATAATAAAATCAAATTAAATCGTAAAATAATTAGTTTCTTATATATATCTACAGATTTTATAAATATTGTTTAATTTTAATTTTTGAAAACTATGAAATTTTACATATTTATTTAATATATTTAATTAAAATAAATAGATAGAAAAATCTACCTAAGATTATAATTTAAATATATACATGCACATTCTTAAATACAATTCAAAATAAACAAAATTGTTTTTATCTTAATTTTAATGTTCAGTTAAATCAAATTTATATTAAAATATTGATAAGAAAAAGAAAATTTATAATATTAATAAAAATTTAAATATAATATAATGGAAGATAATTTTTCGAAAATAAATAAGGTGATTCAGTTTCTATATCTTGTAGTAGACATGAGCGTTAGGATATCCATTCGGGTTTGATTCAGGTCTCTTTGGGTTTTAGGTTTTCGGGATGAAAGGTTTTAGCTTCATCCGGGTATTTATAATTTCGGTTCATGTTCTGGTTCGGATAACTCATTTAAATTGTTTAAAAAAATTAAGATTCTTAAAATATAAAAATAAAATATATATAACATATAAATTTGAATAATGTATGCTAAAACCTTAAACTTAACATAAAAATTAGTTTGGTTTGAATATTAAAAGATAGTGATGGCACAATTATTTTCCTACCATACCACATGCTATTTTTATTATCATTAAATGTGGTAAATTTAGAATTAGGAAATATATTTATTAAACTGAAAAGACAGCATTAATAAAACTATAAATAATTTTGAAATTGATTTAATAGAGAAAGAAAGTTAAATTTTATATTAGGACAACACATTAACTCAACTGAAAAGACAAACATTAAAATATGTAACTTAATTTATATTAGGACAACGCATTAATTCAACTGAAAAGGACAAGCATTAAATCAGGTAGTTTAATTTAATTCTCAGTGGCATGGTAGTGTAAATAACTTTGAAATTTTAGAGACAATTTATATGGGTACTTCTCTTTTAATAATATAGATGCAACTTCAAAGTCACTTCCACTGCAATAGCATGTTGAAAGAATATGATTTCAGTATAAAATAAAGTAAATACTTTCATAACATACATAAAAATTACCTATAACATAATCTTTCTGAATCTAAATATTACAAACCACAAATAACACACTAAATACAAGATCAAATTTTTATAAAAGGAAACAACATTAAGACCATTTGAAGCCCTTACATCATAGAAATGCCACAGTTCTTTAAAAAAGAAACAACTATTGCAAACAATCAAAATATATTTTACATATAATCTCTCCTCACCTAAAATTTTCTAAAAAACAAAATTCATTATCATATCTCCCTACGTTTCAGAATAACCATCTTTTAGAAAAGAAATTTGTTTCTAAAAGATCCATATTTGCCATTTTCAACATATCTAATAATGACAAACTGTAAAACTCAAAGACATTAATTATGTTTACCGAATTTTGATTGATTAAAATTTATAGGAAATAGCAAAACACATAAAATAATACATTTATTGTCAAAATTTACGTGTTTTCTTAATAAGTATGAAAACTCTACAATATACATCATTTTGAAACGAAGAGAGTACAACTCTTGCAAATGCAAGTCAAAAACACAACCCACAAAACCATACCAAAAATAATCACTTAGATTATAAGTAAAGTATATCCCGCCCTACGGGCGGGCCGACCCTAGTTTATGATAAACCATAAACTCCGAGTTTTTAGGGTCCACTTAAGAAAGACTCCAAATCTCTTTGTACCCGTCACTATCCTTAGTGTTTGACTTTGCCAGTCTCATCACAGATCCTGTTTTAGTCAGCTTTAGTGGCTTTACCGGCAGGCGATAAGTCCTTCATTCTCACTATAGAATTAACTACATAATGTTCTTTTTTTTTTTTGATCAAAACTACATAATGTTCTAAACCACAAAAGAAATAAAAGATAATCACTGAATGATCTCTCTGTATCCGTCACTTTCGTTGCTTGACTTAGTTCTTCACCATCTCTACTTGCTTCTTATCCATCTCTCTCTTTTTGTTTCCTTTTAACCCAAGGGCTCACCGTTCACAGACAAACCAATCATGTACTATATCTCCATTTATCCTATGGCCTTATTCTTTCTCTTCTCCATATTCCACCATCTTCCTTGTGCTTCGAGTAAACTTGAATTATGTGAGACTCTGTTTGAATGTGGTAACATCACCGCCGGTTTCCCATTTTGGGGAGGGACACGTCACAGAAATTGCGGCCATCCGTTGCTGGAGCTTCTCTGCAACAAAAACAGCAGTACCTCTATTATCATCTCAGACCAAGAGTACTCAGTTATCCATATAAATCAAACATCCAACACTATTAAACTTATCAGACCAGACTTTCTAGGTTCTTTTTGCTCCTCTGTATTCACCAACACAACCTTACCTCCCCAAATTTTTGAGCTTTTGCCAACCTACAAGAACATCACTGTATTTTACCATTGCGACCCTTTTCCTCCTTACCTTTCGAGTTATACGTGTCCTGAGATAGGTATTATCTCATTGGCTGAAAATCATAACGGTACATGCCGTAATGGTTTCACGGTCAACGTTCCGACAAGTTTTGTTGCAACAGAGAAAAAGTTGAATATGACCAATTTAGAAAGTGTTTTAAGCAAAGGGTTTGAGGTGAAGTTGAAGATTGATAAGAAAGCGTGTCAAAACTGTTTATCCGCTAATGGGAGCTGTGGCTTTAACCAAACGTTGCCATTAGGAGTTAAATGCAATCCACTCCGTGTGCCAACCAGTAAGTTTCTAAATTAACAGTATGTTTTGTATGCATCATTTTGTTTCTTTAGCAATAGAAATGTATTCCCACATCTGGACCAAGAATGTTTGATATGTATAGACTCAGGGAGTGCTTGTGGACATAATCAGACCTCAAATAGATTCGTCTGTTATCATAACCATACCTCTAGTTCTGGACCAAGGATGCTTGATGGTAAAATCTCTTATTCAATATTTCAATCTTTTTTCCACAACAGTATTGGTAGTTGTTTCTCAGTCCCGAACCAACCTTTTTCCTTGGTGCCAATACATTGATGCAGAATTGTCCTCTGGATCGGCAGTAGATTCTGTAGACCCTGGTAAGATCTCATGTTCAAATTTTTTCCAATGTTCTTCCACAAAAACATTGGAAATTGTTTCTATCAATTTTCGAACTAACCTTTTTCATGTGCCAACGCAATGATGAAGCCGTGACGTCTGCAGTGGCAATAGGTACTTTACCTTATCTTCTTACGAAGCATAATGACGTTCATAAAATTTTCTTAACGAAACAATTTTCTTGTTACAGGTTGCGCAGCATGTGTTATATTTCTAGCCGCATTCATAACTGTGTGTCTCCATTGCCAACAAATATCAAATGATCCGGGTCAACAGAACCTCAAGACTGTTCCACAACCAAATATCGAACCATTTAATCCACTGAAGAAGTATAGTTACGCACAAGTGGCACGGATCACAAAGTCGTTTGCAGAAGTGGTTGGGAAGGGCGGATTTGGCACTGTTTATAAAGGAACTCTTTGTGATGGCCGTATCGTTGCAGTGAAGGTATTGAAAGACTCAAAAGGAAACGGTGAAGACTTCCTCACCGAAGTTGCAACGATTAGCCAAACGTCTCATGTTAACATTGTTACACTGCTAGGGTTTTGCTCTGAAGGTTCCAAGAGAGCAATTATTTATGAATTTTTGGGAAATGGGTCTCTTGATAAGTTCATCTCAAGCAAGACCACGGTGGATATGGATTGGCCCACACTTTATGGGATCGCTCTAGGCGTTGCCCGTGGTCTAGAGTACTTGCACCATGGCTGCAGAACAAGGATTGTACATTTCGACATTAAACCGCAAAATATACTCTTAGATGAAAATCTTTGTCCCAAAGTTGCAGACTTTGGTCTTGCTAAGCTATGCGAGAGGAAAGAAAGCATCTTGTCACTACTAGACACAAGGGGAACGATAGGGTACATTGCACCTGAGTTGTTTTCAAGAATGTATGGTAGAGTTTCCCATAAGTCAGATGTGTATAGCTACGGAATGCTGGTACTTGAGATGATAGGAGCAAGGGACAAAGAAAGAGCTGCTCAAAACTCTGCATCTAATGAGAGCTCAATGTATTTTCCTGAATGGATATATAAGGATATCGAGAAGGAAGACATTAGAAGGCTTAACATGGATGGAATCGTCTGTAAAGAAGAGGAGATGGTTAGAAAAATGACATTGGTGGGTTTGTGGTGTATTCAGTCTTCCCCAACAGATCGTCCACCGATGAACAGAGTGGTGGAGATGATGGAAGGAAGTGTGGATGCTCTTAAAGTGCCTCCCAGGCCTGGTTTGCAAATTCCAGTAGTGCCTCTTCAAGATTCTTCTACGCTCTCAGAGAATATTTCGGTTTATACAGAGTATGATCCATGAGTGTCTCATAAAAAAGAAACCTCTTTGAAACCATATATATCCATGTGCCTTCTGTCTTTCTTCTAAACGTATTATTCAACGCTTATCTGGGATTTCTCAAGTTTTTATTTTTGCTTTCCTTGTGACTGTATTTAGAAACCCTTTGAGCAACTTTTATTTCTCAAGTTGTATATTGAGCAAATTCTCCCTAAAAGTAAATCATATAGAAGGGGTACAGATTAATTTAGGTTGTAGCAGATTCTTTTATAGCCTAGAGAGCCGAGCCATATAAGATTAATGTCCCTTGAAATCAAACGTATTTCACACATACCAGCAAATACTGATGTGCTTGTTTGTTGGCAAGTGATACAAGAAGTTCTTCTGTTTTGGCTATTCTTAGAATCATAAGGAATGAACAAATAAACGATGATTAAAACCCCTGAATTTAGTCTGAGTCATTACTGAACTTTTATGGTTGTTGTTCAAAAATCTGCATTTCTTACTACACCCTTAGTTTATTTTGAATGTACACATTTCAACCAAATTCTTTGACAGGTCATTTTATTGGTTTTTCCAAGTGTCTATGTAGTTGAAAATCATTTTATTGGATTTTCAAGTGTCCTACTTAGTTGAAAATCATAGAATTGCTCTCAATAAGCTTTTTTAAGCATCCCGGAATTATTTAGGCTCTTTCTATGCTGATGAGGTAAGATGAATGTTATGATTGTTCCACGTGCAAAGACCGAGGGTGTGCGTGCTTGTGAGGGTTTACCGAAACTCTTAGCAAATATAGTTAATAGTTTTTTCAAAAAAAAAAAAATATAGTTAATAGTTAACTAAAATGTTAGATTGCAAAAAAACCCAAGAAACTTGATAAATATCTATTCTACTAAAACATAATCATTGGTAAAAAGAAAAACATAAATATGAAAATTAAATTTTCTAAAAAAAAAATTAAAACAAAAAATATATCCGTCTTTTGAAAGGGCGGATGAGAATCTATATTTTTTTAAAAAAATCGTTATCACAGAACAAAAACATAACTTACTTCTTAGTCCAAGAAATTAATATTTATTCAACCAGATATTAATTTATTCAAATTTCAAATATTTTATACATATATTAAATTTATCAATTAACAAAGTACATGATCGATAAAATAGGGCTTAACGGATTTAAATGGACTTTTAATAGAAATAAAAAATATATATATATATATATATAAGTTCATTTAGTTTAACGAGTTTTAAATAGGTTATTCGATTACAAATATTTATTAAATGTGATTTTATTTAGAGTTTGTAAAGATCATATTAACCCATTTACATATATAAATAGCAGAATATATTAAAAAGTAAAATTTCTAAATATTTTTCAAAAAAATTGTACGGTTTCCGATGCAGGTTAGGTTTGATATTGGTTTCGGATATAAAACTTTATGAACCATTCAATTATATAGACCAGGTCTAATAGAGTTTGAGACTCTGATTTTTGGATCGACTCGGAGTCGGCTTTTTTCTGTTATGAATATTTTTGACTAATTTATGGTAGGTAAATACTAAGAAAATATAATATATTGCAAACTTTAGGAGTAAAGTTTAAAAATAATTTTTGTAGTGCATATGGTATAAATGTTAGTTATGCAACTTGACATATTTAATATAGTTACCAAAATTATATAAAAAAATTTAAAACATTAAAACAATTTTTTTTCAAAAAATAAATACGCCTTTTGAAAAGGCGGGTCACTTTTACAATAGCAACAGAAGTCTTCAATTTTTAGCTTGTATAAAAGAAGAAACAAATAGCAAGTCTTTCAACGTATACTAAACACTGTCGTTTAAGTTTCGCTGCTGTCACTATCCGCACTTTGACTTGGTCCTAAGAGCATCATTATTGATTGTCTTTAGTTTTCAGTCCTTAGATTATTTAATTAATTTTTTGTGTTAAGAAACAAAGTTAAGGACAAATCTCAAAAGGATTGATTATTGGTAGGACTTTTAGTTGTCTCTTACTTGTATGACAAGTAATAAAGAGACCCTAAGATAAATCAGATATTTTTGTCAACTGAGAAATGTGAAATGAGGTTTCTGTTCTGATCATAGATGATGAATACAAAAAAGTGAAGCAGAAGCAAAGTAATACACTTCAAGACTAAGCAACGAACCAAAAGACTAACCCGAGTGCGAATGCACCAGACGATTGGAGAAGAAAACCAAGAAGAGCCGAGACGAGGATTGCAAATCCAGCAAAAACCTTTGTGGAAGAAATGGTTTTCTTGAAGAGTACAAACTCTGCAAGGACGATGGTTGGTGTCACAACGATCTTAGCCATCTGGTAGAAACCAACACTGGATAAAAAACAGAAGCTTTCTAGTATGAGATAAGAAGAGAAGAAAAAAAACAGAGTACATTCTCTTAACATCCATCAAAAGGTCAATTCTTGAGTTATGGGTATTGATGCAAGTCTTGAGCAATGAACCTGTTGTGTTTGAGGCTGGTATTGGCGAGACCAGAAGCAAAGGCCATGACAGCTCCAAGAGAGAAAAGAAAGGAGAAAGGTGTGCTCTTTGATGGAGGAGACATAGGAAGAAGTGAGAGAGATTTGAAAAAAGCTAGAAGAATCCAAGCAACGGCATAGTGAATCCAACTCTTCCCATCACCTGCAAAAAAACAAAAGTTTTAATAACAGAGAGACACAGAAGAATATAAGATTAGAAAGAAAAGGATAATGCCAACAGCTCCTTCTGATGTTTTAAGCTCGTTGTATAAAAAGCATCTGAGTTCTTCCAAAGCTCGTCCTACCAAGAAAAAAAAACAGATCAAAAAGCCAATTCATTTTCTTCATAAGCAATTCATCAAACAGGTGATAAACATTAAATTCTCAGATTACAAACAAACCCTAAACGATCGTTTGATGAACAATCTGATCAACCCCATTTAAAATAACGTTTTGAATAACACAGGCAATGTGAGGAGGGAGGATAAAGCATCATTTTTTAATCTCTGAATTTCAGAAAAAAATGTAAAAGAAGGAAGCAGATAAAAATGGAAGATGATGATGATGAGTGATTATTATTCACCTGCTTCTGCAGCATCACTGTCTTTCCTTTTGAGAAATTTTCTTGCATCTTTTCTAAACAAGGAATCAACCAGACCCATCATACACACACACACACAAAATTTATAAAAAAAATGAAAATTTTACAATCCTTTGGGGATCGATCAATCAATCTCTGATTGTTTCAAGGCTTGTTATGAGAAACCCAGATCACATTTCTCATTTCGATTGAAAATCAAATTTTGTTTTTTTGTCTGAAGAAGACGAGAAAGAGAAGAGATGGATTTGAGAGAGAGAAGATACATCGACATCTGTCCTATAAGGACTTTTGTTTTGTTCCTTATCAAAGTCCTTAATTAAAGAACGTCCTTCACTTAATACATAATTTTTCTTTTTTTTTTTATTCGAAAAACACTAAGGACTTTGATAAGGACGGGCGATAATTATGCTCAGGCTCTTCATCATTTCCAACTCATTTCTTTCTGTTGTCTCTTATTAAGTCACGTCCTCTGCTCTCCTGAACACAAACCAAACCCAAAAGAAACACTTTACAGATCAAGAAAAATCATGAATTATCTTTCCACTTCTTCTATGGTCCTGTTCTTCATCTGCTTCTTATATCACCATGCTTGTGCTTCAAGTAAACAAGAACTTGAAAGGTGTGAGACCCTGTTTCGGTGTGGGAACATCACCGCCGGTTTCCCCTTCTGGGGCGGGAATCGTGACAAACTTTGCGGTCATCCATCGCTGGAGCTTCACTGCAACAAAGACATCACTTCTTTGTACATTTCAGATCAAGAGTTCTGTGTTCTACAAATAAATCAACCATCTAACACTCTTAGAGTTGCCAGAACAGACCATACGGTTCTCTTTGCTCCTCTAGTTTTACCAACACAACCTTGCCTCCAAATATATTCAAGCTTTCCCCAACCTACAAGAGCGTCACTCTAGGCTATAAGTGGAACCATTTTGGTCTCCCCCTTTTGGGATATAAATGTCCGGGGATAGGTTTGATCTTTGTGTCTGACAAACCTGAGAATCAAAATTTCTGCCTTGCCAGTTTCACCACGAACGTTCCTAGAAGTTTCGTTACAGAAAAGAAAGACCTGGCCGATTTGGAAAGTATTCTAAAAAACGATTCGAGGTTAAGGTGAAGATCAATAAGATTTAACATTTCGGCATCACCAGGACAGAAGACCGACATGTGGCAACACGTGACTAGTCCAGAACACTTATGTGGGGCCAGAATACCTCTTTATAATTTCAAAAAAAAAGAAGAAGATCGATAAGACCGAGTATGAGCATGGCAAATACGGCCCACACCATCCACCAACTGGTTAGTTTCTTATGCATCACCGTCATTTCCTTAACTACTTATGCTGAAGTAGTGGTTATACTTCTAATAAGCCCAGGCCCGGCTTAAAATACAACTGGGCCTTGTGCTACAATAAAATATTTCCTAAACTAATTTGAATAATTGTGAAAACTGGACTCTTAATTTACAAAAAATTTCAAATTCAAGACCCTAAAATAGTAAAGAAATTCTAGTAAAATGGTGGGACCCTGTGCTGGTGCACCCTCAGCACACCCATAGAGCCGGCACTGAATAAGCCTAAGATATTTTATTGAGTTTTTAAACCCGTAATTTTGACATACCAAACAAAGAGTAAGATAGATATGTCTCAAAGTAATATATGTTCCGATCTTCCTCTGTTAATTTCAACACTTTAGGACATAACTTACTACTGAGCTTAAAAGATAAATTGATACAACAAGTTATAAATGCGTGAAGTGTTCTCATCATAAACAAATGATAAAAAGTCTTTCCCCCAAGTCTCCGCTTCTGTTATTATCCCAATCTGTGTTCTGTCACTCTTTTCGACACAATTCTTATACTTAGCTCGCCCTCTATTTGCTTACTTCCTCTGTTCTTCTCGACACAAACAAAACCGAAAGACACACTAGTGCTCATAGATATCTCAAATCATGTACTCTTTCCCCACTTCTTGTCTTGTCCTTTTCCTCCTCTTTTCCTTATTCCAACATCTTTCTTGTGCTACAACTAAAAAGGAACTTGGGTGGTGTGAGACTATGTTCGAGTGTGGGAACATCAACGCAGGTTTTCCCTTCTCGGGTGGGAGTCGTCCGCAGTATTGTGGTCATCCATCTCTGGAGCTTCACTGCTTTAACAACGAGACATCTATAATAATATCTAACCATCTGTACGATGTTCTCCATATAGATCAAACATCTAAGACTCTTAGACTTGCCAAAGCAGAGCTTCGAGGTTTTTTTTGCACGGCTACATTCACAAGCACAACCTTGCCTTCCGAAGTCTTTGAGCTTTCACAAACCTCTCAGAGCCTCACCGTTTTCTACCTCTGCGACCGTAACATTTGGTACAGCTCGAGTTATACATGTCCTTATAGAGGTCCTGTCTCAGTGTCTAAGAACCTTGATTACCACAAATCCTGCCAAGACAGTTTCACAGTTAACGTTCCCAAGAGCTACGTACCGGAAGAGAAAGAGTTGAATCTGAAACATTTGGAAAATGCTTTGCATGAAGGGTTTGATGTGAAAGTGAAGATTGATGAGCAACCATGTGAAGAATGTTTATTTTCTCATGGAATCTGCGGCTTCCAAAATACCAAGCAGATCTGTTGCAAGAGTGACTCATCATCAAGATGCAACACACTCCATCTACCTCGAAGTAAGTTTCTCATACATCATCATTCCATCTTCTTTTAACAACTTTTAACTAGAGTTGCGTCAACAATAAACAAAAACTAGGATAGTTATTCATTCTCCTTGATTGTTTATATTTTCTAAAAAAAAAAATTGTCATTCTGCAAACCTTTTTCTACTCTCTCGCATATCAATCTGACTGCAAAAAAAAATTCTCTTGCTCTTGCTAGCTTTCTTTTCTTTTCTTTTCTTGGCTCTTACGGATTAGTTACTATATATTTTGTTTCGACCTTCATTTGTTGATTTTTACACATTAGTCACATCGCATAGCTTACTAGTGAGCTTCAAAGAGAAGGTGACGCTCTTTCATTTAATGCGTATACTTCTTAATTTTATCACCAGTCAGTTCCAGTAGTAAATGGTTATTGACTCATTGTGACTTATTTCACACTCCATTTCTCAGAAGTTTCTTATAGATTCTCTATGGCAGAAAAAAACAACAATGACGGAAAGGGACTGCGTGCTGGTCCCTTGTGCGAAAATTCCAACCACATGACTTTGAAGTCGTCGTACAGAAACATATATATAACAATAACAATATATCGAACAAGGACCCAACTTTGTCTAGTGCAAAGTGGGAACTCATTTTATATTCTATAAACAATGAAGAAAAAATAAGAAAATAAATTTACTGACTACACGAAAAGTTTATACTAATAAAGAGGAAACCATCCAATGTATGTAAATGTATCAACTATACAAATTTTATTTTAATACATACCACATGTGGAAAATGAGCATTTAAATCATCAATTATTTGAAATCAGCAAGTTTAATCTCAAACTATCAGTTGCATGATTTTATTTCTCAATTAATAGTTGATTTGGTAAATTAATGACCGAAAAAGTCAACCGTAAAGTCATAAATGATTCTCTTAAGTTTTATATCAATTATCTTCGCCAATGAACTTGAAAACTTTGAAATTTCCAAATAATCATCTTTAGATTCAAATCTTTAACTTTAAGTAAAGACGATTTCTCATGACGGAAAAACGGTTTCTGGTGATATTTTTTCCGTGATTGCATCGGATACCGCTTTCCGTCATCGGAAATCGCTTTTCATCATCAGAAATCGTCTTCACTCAAAGTTAAAGATTTGAATAATTTATTAAAATTTATAAATTAATCATAAACTTAATAAACATAATAATTTAATAAATTTATGAAACTTAATAAATTTATAATTTAATATAAATTTAATAAATTTATAATTTAATATAAATTTAATAAATTCATAATTTTGATAAATTTAATAAATTTAATATAAATTTAATTAATTTAATAAATTTATTAAACTTTTTTATTAAGTTTATTAAGTTTAAATTATTAATTTTATAAAGTTTAAAATAATTATAAATTTTATTAATAAAGTCAATTAAATTTATTAAGTTTAATAACTTTATTAAGTTTAAAATTAATTAATTAATTTTAGATTTTATTATGTTTAGGAATCCATATATTTATTAAGTTTATTAAGTTTAATAAATTATTACTTTTTTAAGTTTAATAATTATTAAATTTATAAATAAAATTAATTAAATTTATAAAGTTTCATAAATTACAGATTGATCCCATTAATTTAAAGATCAATTAAACTCATCTTAAATTCAATTGTCATGTTACCATCATATTATCATTTACTTCTTACATGTGTAATGTATATTAACGTAAAATTCATGTAGTTAGGAAACTTCTTTACAAAAATAATCGATTAAATCACTATTCATTTTCATCGTTTACCTATGATTTTTTCATCTTATAAACCTTTTTTTTGTTATTAGTAAAACAAAATATAAAATGGATCTTAATAGTATTTCAAACATATTACAAAATAAAATTTGAAGTTTTGTTTCTTAATTATTAACAAATAAATAGAAAATTAACTTTTAAAACTGATAAACAGGTATTAGTTTCGAAAAAAATTATAGTTTTAATCATAAATTATTTTAAAATTCTATTTATTTAATGATTTAGGACCTGTAATTTTCATTTTGTATTGGACCCACAATATCTCAGGACCGGTACTGACTATAAAACACCAGAAAAACATATTAAAAATGATAATAAGTGAAGGCTTGGTCAAAAGGACCAAACACAGGTTCCTTTAGTTTCAACTCTTAACAAAACTAAGAGCATCCGCAACGAAGATCCTTAAGGAAGAGTCTTTAGGAACAAAATAATTAAATAATCGGTAGATTATTTAATTAAGATTTCGATCCTTAAAATCCTTAAATAAGGATCAGTATTTAGAGAATCCTTAATACGTGTCGGTCCGCGATTGGTTGATATATTTTTTTATTTTAATCTGAAGAAAGAAAAAAGAATAATAATTAAAAATTCAAAAATATTATTCATAAGGACTCTTCTTGAGACTCAGATGCTCTTTAAGACATTCACCATTTCCTTTGTATTTTTTTTCTTCACCATTTTCCTACTTGACCTCCAATACAATGATCAATCTTTTTATGTCCCCCCAAAAAATTATGTTCTATAGAATCATATGGATGCTGTTTGTGATACCTTCTTGTGTTTTCTCAGCTAATGAGCTTCACAGACTCTGCAGTCAACCGTTTACCTGCGGCAATCAGAACGGTCTGTTGTACCCTTTCTGGACATCTGGAAGAGAAGACTGTGGCCATCCTGACTTCGAGCTCGACTGTAGTAGCGGATTCGCAGAGCTTAGTATCTCCTCCGTGAAGTTTAGAATCTTAGAGGCGAATTATGAATCTCGTTTCATAAGACTGGCAAGATCGGATTATATCGGCGATCTTTGTCCCAAAGATCCTTTAAACGTGCCGTTCGACGAAAGCGTCCTGCCACTTGTTCCTAACACCGATCTGCTAACAATTTACTACGACTGCAATCAAGACTTCTCAGGGTATGTTTCTACTTACGTTGGAGCGCTTGCTTGTGATGACGGTGATGGCAAAGGAAATTATTATGTAACTAGAAACCTCTCTTCCCCTCTGCTTCAAGGAAGTCGTAGTGTTTTTAACGACTTCAGAGTATTTTGCGATAAGAACGTCAGTATTCCTGCAAATGGTCCCGCGCTGACCACACTGCAGACATCTTCAAGCAGAGATAATCTAAAGAAGGCTCTCGAAGAGGGTTTCGAGCTTGAACTTAACCAGGAATGTTCGAGGTGCTTCGCCCTTCAGGGTGCTTGTGGATATAATCGGACCTCAAGTACATTCACCTGCTATTACATAGTCGAGCCCAATGACCGTACCAGGAAAAAAGGTAAGATTTCTTTCCTACATGTTCTAAATCCCAAATGTTCATCCCACAAGTACCACCGTTTATCCGACCAAACAGAGGTTTCAACTATTAATGTTTGCATTCCAGATTTCTTTATGTAGACCGAACTGACCTTTTTGTCTAATGCCATTCAATTAATGCAGGTGTCTCTCCTGGAGCTATAGCAGGTACTTACCCTTCTCCTCATCATTCACTAAACCTGATTCAGTGATTTGATTACCATATACCACATGCAACACAAGTATAGACACCTATAGACACCAGCACAATCTTCCTTTGAAACCTTGTTTTTGTTTTCATCTGTAGGAATTGAGTATGCTTCCGGGTCGGTGGCCATCATTCTTATAGCCGGAGGTTTGTTCTGCCTTATAAGCCAGCGAAGGAAGACATCAGATGTTCCTAGACAACTTACACTAAAGGCCCTTATTCCACTAGAACACTATAGCTACGCGCAAGTAAAGAAAATCACAAAGTCATTTGCAGAAGTGGTTGGGAAAGGAGGATTTGGCACTGTGTATAGAGGAACCCTTTGTGATGGCCGCAAGGTTGCTGTGAAGGTCTTGAATGATACAACGGGTAACGGTGAAGACTTCGTCAACGAAGTTGTAAGCATGAGCAAGACATCTCATGTCAACATTGTTACCTTGCTAGGATTCTGTGCTGAAGGTACCAAGAGAGCAATTCTTTATGAATATTTAGAAAATGGATCTCTCGATAAGTTCATCTCAAGCAAGAGATCATCAGATATGGATTGGACGGAACTATATGGAATCGCATTAGGCGTTGCTCGTGGTCTAGAGTACTTGCACCACGGATGCAGAACAAGGATAGTGCATTTCGACATAAAACCACAGAATGTACTCTTAGATGGCAATCTTTGCCCCAAGGTTTCAGACTTTGGCCTTGCTAAGCTCTGCGAGAGGAAAGAAAGCATCTTGTCACTACTGGACACGAGAGGTACGATTGGATATATAGCACCCGAAGTGTTTTCAAGAGTATACGGTAGAGTCTCTCACAAGTCAGATGTGTATAGCTATGGAATGTTGGTTCTTGAGATGATAGGAGCAAGGACCAAAACATCAAGTGAAAACACTGCATCAAGCACAAGCTCAATGTACTTTCCCGAATGGATCTATAAGGATCTTGAGAAGGGAAACAGTGGAACGCCTACCGGGGATGGAATCAGCAATGAAGAAGAGGAGATAGCAAAGAAGATGACATTGGTGGGTCTGTGGTGTGTTCAATATTCCCCTCTAGATCGCCCACCAATGAACAGAGTGGTGGAGATGATGGAAGGAAGTCTTGATGCTATTGAAGTCCCTCCTAGGCCTGTTTTGCAAAACCCCACAAGCCCTCTTCCAGAATCTTCTACGGTTTCAGAGGACATTTCAGTTTACACAGAAGTATGTTCACTAAATATTGCATAAAGACGAGAGGCTAGATTCAACTAGAAGATACCCTAACTATTGTGTCAGAGTTATCTGGTTCTGGTAACTACAAAGACGAAACTACCTATTATATAATGTGGTTTCAGGTAAAAATTGTGTAAAGAAAGAAATATAACTAAACCTAGTAAATTTAAATCACATAAGCAGTAAATATATTTATCGATGAAGTGCAGTATACCAGTCTAAATTCCACATAGACACATTATAATACTATACACCATCTATCAACGCTCCTCTGGGATTTTTTCATGCTTATTACTTTTCTACTGACTTCGCCAGCCAACTTGTCTAGAATGTTTCTAGAAACCCCTCGAAAGTAACATACAGTGATCTTGCTATATGGCAGCCTTCCCCGCTTGTTTGTTGGCAAGTGATGCAACAAATTTCTTCAGATGTTTAATGAAATCTGGATACAGTTCAAGGTCGCAGTGCCCACCTCCACTTATCCACAAAGGTTCATACTTCTCTTTGCTGAGTTCCCAGAGCCGTTTACCATGAGAATAATCAACCACTTCATCCGCAGTTCCCTGAAAAGACCAAAGCATACTTAACTTCCTAGGTAAATGCATAACAGTCAGTCACTCTCATCATGCAAAGGGAGGCAAGGAAACAAAAAGTAGTCAGACAAAAGAAAGACATGATGTTGTCACTTACATGGATTACTAATACAGGACATGCTACTGATCCGATCTTGTCGATATTCTGTAAAAAAAACATGGAAATGCACAGGTGAGCAGCCAACAGCTATAAAATATAACCAAAAAAAAAATATATTAACATCCAGTAAATCACCTTGTAAATGTCAAACCAATATGTACATTTAACAGGATACAAAACCCTCATCCCAGAGAGAATAGGACACTGTAAAACCACCCCTCTCAAGTTAGGTGTGCGGGAGGCTAGATCAACCGTAGGTCCACTACCAACAGATTGACCATATAATATAAGTTGATCGTCTCTCACGCCGTAGTTTTCCTTGAGGCATTTATACGATGCTTCTATATCAGCATATGTGTTTGACTCGCTTGCCTGATCAAATAATAAAACAATCCATAAAGTTTATGCCTTTATTATAACACAAAGTAGTAATCTAAGGGCTGTACCTGTCCTGTAGACTGACCATAACCAGAATAATCATACCTGAAGGAAAGAAATATCAATCAGACAACAATGGTAATGAATCAAACACAGAAAGAGACTCAAGATAGTTAAAGATTACATCTTTCTTGTTAAAGACTCAAACTTTGCAAGGAAGATGTAATCTTTAAAACATTACCCCATAAGGTTGACGCGAAGGCGATTGCTAAGCTCGACGAAAAGCTCAAACATTTGTCCCACGTCGGCGGCGTTACCATGAGAATACAGAATCGTGGTGCCGTTGGCTTTGGAGTGTTTGACATAAACAGCCACGATCTCGTTCCCGCAGCGTGTGCGGAGCTTGAGGACGTCGACGTCGTCGCGCCGTGGGATTTCGGGGATGTACAGACGTCCGCCGCAGCTTTCGTCGGCCACTACCTCGTACGACGGTGGAGTTGGTGGGAAAAAAGCGAATTTAGCGGCGATTGATGACGTCACCCCTCCCATATATATATTTTTTTTAACTTTCTCCAAATTTTCGGGTTCCAAGATCTTATGGAGAAAACGACAAAGACAAAAGATAAACAACAGAGACGAATTGTAGGATTAAAGAAAAGGAGAAAGAACGAAAATTGAGCAAAAATTAATGGATGAAAAGGGAGAGGAGAGGAGGAGGAGGAAGCACCACGGCGCGTGAGATATCTAAGGAGGCGCGTGTGGAACGATGGGTGAAAGGGCTGAGAGGTTGAGAATATCCCCTTTGTCAGAGCTCAAAAAGAAAGTCAAAGTCTCAGCGATTAATCTTAGGTGGATGAAGGCTGGCCATACACAGATATCTTTTCGTATCCCCTCTAGTTTATAAGAAAATAAAGCGAAAAAAAACATGGCCGTTTTAAGATTTTTTACTAATTAAACTAGGTGATTCTCCAATAAATATTTACAAATAAGTACTTTACTTTGTTTGTTTATATGTTTTAAGTAATCTTTTATTTTTATGTATAAAAATTGTATTAAATATCTTTATGTTTTAAGTATGATATTTTGTATTATTTTAACTTTTTATTTTTTATTTATTTTGAGTTGTATATAGACGGTTAAATTAATGATGATTTTTCTCATTAGGTTAAAATTATCGTATTAGTAGGTAATTCAGTTTATCCTCTTATATTTGTAAATATATTTCATAACATTTTGTATAATTTGATATATCTTATTTTAGAAAAATAAAAAAAGTAAATCAGATATTCATTAATAAACATAACTTGTAAAATATTGAAAATTTATTCACGTATATGAATATATGCAAAATAGATACGTCATAATAATTGGTTGATTTAGTTGTTCATATTTTGATTGATATCATTACTTGCATTTGGTATATTGGGCTATATCATTTTTTAATCATAATGTTTTGGTTATAGTTAGACTAAAATAAAACGATTTTGCTAATTACATTATTTTTAGTTTACCTTAGGTTCATAAATATATTATGTATAATTTATATATGTTTTTGATAAAATATATAAGTCTATATTTTAAAATTTGATAGATAATTTATATATGTTTATGTATAATCAATCTTTTATATTCTAGAAATATTATTATCTTATAAAAAATGTCTAAATTATTTTATTAATATTATAAATTTTATTTTTCTTATAAATATTTTAATACAAATTTGATTTAACTGAACATTAAAATTAAGATAAAAATAATTTTGTTTATTTTGAATTATATTTAAGAATGTGCATGTATATATTTAAAATTATAATCTTAGGTAGATTTTCCTATCTATTTATTTTAATTAAATATATTAAATCAATATGTAAAATTGATTAATTGTCAAAAATTAAAATTAAAAAATATTTATAAAATCTGTAGATATATATAAGAAACTAATGATTTTACGATTTAATTTGATTTTATGATTTTTTTTTATAATTTTCTAAAAATATGTATATATTTTTGAAATATTTTTAATTTAAATGATAATCCGAAATTTGAAATGCCATAATTGAATATATTTATTTTAATGATGATTTATGAGTTATTACCATGTTTTAAAAAAGTCCAAAAATATAAATCGACAATAAATGTAATATATGAGTTATTACCATATTTTAAAAATTTTACCAAAAATATAAATTAACATTAAATATAATTTTTCATGTCATATTAATCTTTAAAACATGTCATCAATTTTAGTAGCCATGTCACAATTATTAATTTAGGTGTTTTCCTGCACCATGTGTAGTGATGAATTTTTTGAAAGTTAAATTTTATATTTTAAAATGTAATTTATTAATATTATATATTTTATTACTTTTACAAATAATTAATATAAATATCATTAATTAAGCATAAAATTAAGAGAAAATATTTTTTTATTTTAAATTATATTTAAGAATATATATGTATATTTATAAAGTTAAAATCTTAGATAAAAAAATTATTTATTTCATTTGGTTAAATGTATTAAATCAACTTGTACTAAATTACTAAAAATCATATAAAATTGTATAGTTATCAAAAATTAAAACTAAATAATATTTACATAATTTGTAGATATCTAAAAGAAACTAATGATATTACGATTTATTTTTTTTTTAATTTAAAAAATTTAGAAACTTTTAGATAATAAAAATTTTATAATTATAAAAGTAAACTTATATAATATTTCGAAATTCTAAATGTCATATTTGAATATATTTATTTTAATGATGATTTATGAGTTATTACCATATTCTACAAAGTTTACAAAAATATAAATCAATATTAAATGTAATATATGAGTTATTGCCATATTTTACAAAAATTTCCAAAAATATATATCAGCATTAAATGTAATTGTCAATGTCATATTTAACCATATGACATGTCATCAATCTTAATAGACACGTCATAATTTTTTTTGTGAAAACGATTGTAGAAAAGACATGTGGCAAATCACTTCGCAAATAATGTCTAGGGGATATAAATTGATGATTTTTTTTTCTTTCAGGATGGGGGATTACACTGGTCTCTCTACACCAAAGGCCTTACACAGCTATCTTTTCTTTAACCCTATACAAAAGGTCTAACATCCAAATAATCAATGAATTTTTTTATACTCAACATTCCGAAATATAAATAATCTTAACCGTTTTCAAGAACAAAAGAGAAAACCAACTACTAACTCGAACTATCGAAAACAACATAGACTGACAAATATATTCTATCACTCTTTATTTACTCATTTTTGTTTCATAATACTTGATGTTATAAACACAAAAAATTTACAAATATTTTTTATTATAAAAATTATTAAAACCGTAAATTTAAAATAATGTAATCAATCATTAAAATATGAAATATAATTGGTTAAACAATTTTTAATAAATTTTAAATTGTTTAGATATGTTAAAACATCTTATAATTTGAAGTACCACAATTCTTTTAAAACATCAAATATTATGAAATAGATGAAGTATAAAAACTAAGAGATCACTAACAATCATATCTAGGTTAATAATAGAATGTATCCAGTTGAATTCCTTATTACTTATGTAACTAGACATGTGGGTAGGTATCATTTGGTTTGGTTAGATTCGGTTTGGATCTTTGCAAATTTGGTTCGAATCTTTATATGTTCGGTTTGGTTTTAGATTCAGATAACCCATTTAATTTTTTAAGAACTTAAAGTTCATATATACTTTAAATTTCTCGAAACATAAAAATAAAAATAATATGTTACATATAAATTTGAATAATGTATATCAAAATACTTAAATTTAACATAAAAATTGGTTTAACTTAAATATTTGGATAAAAAATGAATAGATATTTTCAGTATTTTGGTATTTTGAGTAATGTTTAGTTATTTTAAATATATAATTTTTACTATTTTTATATATTTCTAAATATTTTGGACAATTTAAACATCTTAAGTATTTTGTATATTTCTTTGAGATATTAATTTTTTAAATAATATATTTAAGTATATAAATTTGATTCGAATATATTCGGATACCCAAAATATTTTGGTCCGAATCGGGTTCGGTTCTGGTTTTTAGATACCAAAATTTTAAACATGTTACGATATCTAACCAAATTGATTAAAGTTCTATACTATTTTTTAGATTGGATTTGGTTCGGTTATTTGGATTCGGATTTTTTTCCCAACCATATATTTTTGTTGTAACCAAATTTTAAATGAAAGTGACGATGGTTCATACTGATTTTGGGTATGCAACAATTTTTAAACCAAAACAATTTCTTTTATGTACGTGATTTATTTAGTTAATCATTAAAAAATGTTCAAGACCCATTAAAAACGATAGGCTGAACTGAAAAAATTTACCATTGATCACAAAATTTTCAATATGAGGCTTGTACCATTTTTAGTAATTTATAATCGTTTTAAAAAATTTGAAATACAACATATAAGAAAAAATATAAATTTTTTTATTATATGCTTAATGTGATTCTTTAATTTATTTTAACAAATAAATTTAAACGAAAAGTATAGAGGATAAAAAATTATTATCAAATCTTTATTATTCATAATCATTAATGGTGATATATATATCAATCATATTAGGAAGTTCCGTAGCTTTTATTTAAGGAAACAATAGAGAATATTATTTTGTATATTAATAATTGATTTAATAGTTATTTAATAAAAACTATAATATATGTGTAGATGGACCAACTTATTTCTCTAACAATCCTCAGAATAATTCTGATGATGACACGTGGCTACCAAACAATGTTGCAATGTTCCAGGATTAATATATAGGGGATATGATAAGACGTGCACTTTGCACAAGATGAGTTTATATAACAAAGATCTCTAAAACATATAGTATTAAAAAATTAAATATTTATATGTGATGGAATTTTTTTATATCTATATAACTATATATTTTTTGCATAATCATGAATGGGGACCATTTGTAATTGTAATTTTAGATAAAAAACTTTTGAATTTATCATGGGCCTGATAGATATGGGCTTAAAATTTTTACGCTAATTTCAGAATTTCACAATTTACATAAGATGGAAAATGAAAATATTAAAAAGACAACAACAAATTGGGTAAGTCTTTAAAGCAATGTTTTGAAAATCGGACTGGATATTGACTTGCCATTGTTGTTGGGTCAACGGTAAAACTGATTCAACCGGCTCAATTGAGTTTTAAATTTTAATCTAATTTATAATTCAATAACTATATATATATATATATGAAAAAATGATCATAAATTTAAAATAGATTTCGTCCATAATTACAATTACAAATGCTCAATCCAATATATATATATATATATATATATATGATTATATAAAGAAAACATAAATGTATGCTTATTAAAAAATTCAAACACATACACATATTTAATTTGTCAATACTATTTATTTTAGTTTTTATTACATGAGTTTATTTGCGCAGGTCTTAACCTAACCTAGTTTTAAATTGAATAACTCATAATTTTAATATTCGTATATTATGAGTGTTGTTGGACTTGGATTAATCGACCCAAAATATTTGCTAAGTGGTTATTACGGATTAATTGAAAGAAGACGAAAAAAATATCTTAGTTAAGATATTTGGCCTTATCTTAATCAGTGGTTTTAAAACAAAAAGCTCCTGTTGAAAAAAAAAAAAAAAAAAAAAAAGCTCCTAAAAAACCAAAACCAAACGGACTAAAGTCGATAAACCTAGCCAAACGCTAACACTATTCCGTTCGCCGCTTGAACCCTTACCACCGTGATGCGATCCACCACCTCCTCCAAAACTTGGATGCACTCCTCGTCCTCCCATAGACCTCTCTCCACTGCCACCCCCGTGTTCACCTCCACCGAAACTGTGTCCACCTCCACCTCCGCTGTGTCCACCTCCACCTCCGCCGTGTATACCTCCGACGTGTCCACCTCCGCCATGTCCACTTCCGCCGTGTCCACCTCCGCCACCCCTCTTAACAACGACAGTTAATTCCACTGTTTTATCAGAAAAACCGTCACCGTCATGTTTTGACTCAACTGACTGGACCTGAAGATTGACATGGCTTGGATCAACGGTGGCTAAACGTGTAGTAGATCGTGAGGTGGCTTGAAAAAATTTGTGCTGGAGAAGGAGAAAAAATATGAAGTATAGAATCAAAGAACCTTTCGTAGAACCCATAATTGTCTTCGCTTTTCTTCAGGTAACAGAGTTTCAGAATTCCTTCTTAATTTATACACCAAATTTATTTGAATCTATATAATTTATAGTAGAGAAAGGAAAACTGATTTGTTTGAAAAGTACTTTCTTCAATACATATATATACACACACTATTATTTGTGAAAATTGAATTTGTTTGTTTGTTATCTTTTCCATTATTTTATGATAAGTCATTAATTTAATTAGTATTATAATTTAAAATTAAATTTGTTTGCTTGTTATCTTTTCCATGATTTTAGGATAAATCATTAGTTTAATTAATATTATTATTTAAACTTTTAATTTAATATATATATATATATATTAATTATCTTACCGATATATATATATACTATTATTTTCAAAATATATATTTAATATGTATACTTATCATGATATTTTGAATATTTAATTAATAATAAATATTAACAATCATATTAACAATATGTACTGATAATATCATTATTTTGTTTATTTTATATTTAGTTTACAATTGTTGTGAGTAATATTATATTCCGTTTCTCTAATTTTTATTGAAAATATTGGTTCAAATACAGATTAATACAATATTGAAGTTAAGATTGAGATAATGTGTATATCTTAAAACATAATTATATACTTATATTAAATATTTAATACATATTTAATATTTAAAAATCATAATCTTAACTTAAAATAGATTAATTTATATCTGTATATGAAAAACATCATAACCACAAATAAATTTATTCTGATAATGAATTTATTCATAAAATCACAAATATTATGAAAATAATATATTTTAAACCAAAATAGTAAATATTATGTAAACGCCAAAATATAAATTAGCTAAAAATGTTAAAAATATATGAAATCATCAAAAAATAGGATTAAAACATTAAATAACACTAAAAGTTTGACAAATAATAAACATAATATTAATATAATCTAAGATAACACGTAGATAATTGTTTTGTGTTCTTGTCTCACTATTTTTAAAACCTTAATTATAGAGAATATATAATGTTTGTTGGCTATCATTATTTTGTTGATGTTTTATGGGTTGTGATTGTTTATAGTCAGAGCTATTCATTTTTTCGGTCTACAAATACGATTAGTATTTAATTTTAAACTTCAAGTTTCTTAATTTAATTATTACTATAGAAAAGATTTTGATCCAAAATCTACATCGCGTAAACAAAATAAAAGAACATAATTTAGTATAATCATTACCAATATAAATATTAAAGTTTTCTAATTTATAATATTAATTTAAAATTAGTATCTAATTCAATAATTTATTTTTTTTTATAAAAGTAAACACTATAATTAAAAATTGTTATATATATATATATTAGTCCCCACATGGTGCAGACTCAAGTAGTTAACTACAAATTTGTAAAACAAATATTTTTTTCTAAAACATGATTGAAACCAGTCAAAGAGTCCTTTGAAGAAGCTTGTGAGGCTTGAAATGATCATATGATTGATTCTTATATTGTCTGTGTTTACTCTCAAACTCACTTTAATTGATCACACCAGAGAAAAATTGAATTCAAAACGAAATACTTTTGTTTTTTATTCGCATAGTTCTGTTCTGGTATATGTTTGATTCATAATGTAACAATCTTTCTCGGTTTTAATTGTCACGTGCAACTTTTATGTTTATTGTTCAAGAACTCCTAATGTTGAAATCTTTTCTATTAAAATATAAGTCACAACTTCTATTTGTCATTTTTTCTAAAAATTGATCTTCTTAAAAAATAATATTTTATTTACTTATACTTAACATGTTGACATCATTAATATATCACATCTTATATAATCAACACATATAACAACTTCACCTATAAAACTGTTTCAATTTTATTTTTAATTTATAAAACTTCTGTTGAAAGAAAATTTAACAAAATCTTACAAAAACATATAAATATTTTTATATAATTATGAATTAATTATTTCGAAATTAGTAGTATATTTTTATTCAAAACAATGTAAATTAAAAAATTATTATAAGAAAAATAAAATAAAATTTTATGCTATTTTCATAAGCTTTCTAATTATAGTATATATTAGACTAAAATAAAAGTACTACATAAATTAAATAAGTCCTTCGAAGAATCTTGTGAGGCTTGAAATGATCATGATTGATTCTTATTTGGTCTGCGTTTACTCTCAAACTCACTTTAATTGATCACCCCGGAGAAAAAAATATTTCGCAATTAGTAGTATATTTTTATTCAAATCAATGTAAATTAAAATTTTATCATAGGAAAAATAAAATAAAATCTTATGCTATTTTCATAAGCTTTCTAATTATAGTATATATTAGACTAAAATAAAAGTACTACATAAATTAAATACTAAATATTATATTAAATTAATAAATATTTTTTTATTTAAAAAAATCTTGTATTATAAATATGATACACCATTAAAAGGGGTTTAACGTGAACCATGTATAAAATTAACTAAAATAATAATTCTAAATTATTTGAACATAATAATATATTTATTTATAAAATCCTCCTATATATTAAAATTATATATGCTAAATTGTATTTTTTAAATGATCCTAAAATAAACATTCTATTTTATAACTAAATAAATTTTAAAAATATATATTTAAAAAAGTTTATTTAGATGACAAAAGAAATAAATAAATAAATTTAAAAAATATTTTTCCTGCAAAATGTAGAAATTAAAAATATATATTTTGCAGGGTGTTGTCTATTTGATTATTCCAAATTATAAGTTTATTTTACCGAATTTAAAATTATATTATTATGTAATGACAATTTATAACAAATTAAAATGTATTCTTTATATATTATTAACTTCAAACAAAAACTTAAACAAAAAAATTATAGAGTTACATTATATATAGAATTAAAATCATGTAAATTATATATTTAAAATATTTATGATTATGTCAAAGTTGTACGTACATTTGTAACATAGGCATAAAAATTAATAGACAATAAAAAAGAGGGTTAAAGTCTTTGTTAGATTTAGAAACATACATATGTTTTTTCTTCCAAAAAAATCAGTTTCTATATTTTTTGAGATCTAAATAATTGAAGGGAAATTGCCAAAAATACCACTTTCATGATACTACTTTTTAATTATACACTAACCAACTATACCACCAAATTTTTAATAGGCAAAATACTATTATATCCTTGAATAATTATACCTACGCTACTTCCTTTCTCCCCCAATTTGAAATCGATCATTCCATCTATACATGAACGATATCAACTCCGGTGTGATTTGACGGTGCTAACGAGTTCTCCGGCGGATTTGACAACTACCTAGTTCCCCGACGAAGCTGACAATACGATCTTTCACACAAACTCACATGAACGCGTAATTGCTCTTCGGCATGAAACCAATCCCAGACACCGAGAAGATCTAGAGAAGGATGAAAAGCTCCGACGAAGAATGAAAAGCTTCGGTGATGAACGAAGAGATCTAGTGAAGAGATTTGTGAACCAAATTTGATGAAATCAACAACACTTTGGTGATCGAATCTGACGAAACCAACGACGCTCCGGTGACCATATTCAATTGCTCAGACCAAATCCGACACGGCCAACGATGCTCCGGTGAACACCGGCAAGCTCCAGTCATCACGACCGACGAACTCCCAGATAGTTTGAGTCACTGGATTTGAATCCCAAGTTCAATTGAGTAAATTAGTTCGATTGAATCAATGTAAAGCTTCAAATCTAATTGACGTGATTGAACTTTGAAATGCAATTTTTCTGAGTTAAATTACAGTGAATCGTGTTTTGGAAGTGAGTGCTTATGCATAGGAATAATATGTGATTGGTTTGTGTTCAGATGTTGAAGAGTGACAAGGATGTGAGCGGTTTGAAGAAGCAAGAGGGACTGTGAACAAGAACGTGGTTTTGAGATTAAAGAATTACAGATTTACAAAGCTTTATAAAAGTTTCAGAGTTGACTTCTTAACACCATCTTCTCTCTTATCTTCTTCAGACATCTCTGATACTAAAAAAAATTATATATCTCCTAATACTTGTTTATGTACCCTTATAAATGTTAAACCTTATAAATTGTTTTTTTATAAATCGTTATAAATTATTTACATACCCTAACAAATTATTATACAAACCATTATAAATTGTTTTATTAACCTTTCTAAATGGTTATAGACTCTTTTAATTGATTTTAAACCTATATACGTCTTATAATACTGATATATGGTGTTTTTCACATCATTGTATATATGTTTTCATTTGTTTCGAGTCACTAATTCGTGTCAGTCTAGTCCCTTTTGACCTTTTACAGGTCTGGAGTTAGCAGAAGAAAGAAGAGAAGGTGCCTGATGAAAAGAAGTCCTTTTGGAGCATTCCTGCGGAGAACACTCAAGAGAACAGTCCCGAGACTGTTCTCTCTCAAGCGGAACAAGCAGACGGAGTAATCCGGAGATTGTTCCAGACGAATATGGAAACTCCTATTTCAGGAATTAAAGCCTTGTTGCCCTAATCTCTTTTCTTCTGATTGGCGCCTCCATATAAAACGCCACCTATCTATTTTCTATTTTCTTACGCTAGTTTTTACAAGAGAACACTGAGTTTTGCGATCTGCAACTTGTAAGAGAGAAGAATCCATCCTCTCATAGAGAAGATCATCTGAACCCTATTGTTTCATACTCTGTTCTTATGCAATTTTATTCAGGATTTATGTCTTTGTTTATGTGCATCATGATCGAGTAGTGACCTTGCTCGCCTAGGGTTTTTAGGGTGTTGAGACATGAGCTAAACATAGATAAGCAATCCATAACTGTTCTTCATTCATACTGTTCTTACTGCTTTCATTAAACTGATAACTTGATGTTAGATCACTGGTTCATCACTTAGTTAACCGCTTAGGATGATAACTTGACATGTATTGAATGAGCTTAGTATCCCTAATCAGCGAAAGTAGATATTAGGGTGGTAAGTGAACTGATCGGACCTGTTCTCTAAAGCTTGCAATCGATTCTCATCCCAACGACAGTTAGGTGGTGAGATCGATCTGCAAAGCGAACCACGACAGTGGAGTGTTCCAGCTGAGTGATCCGAGTTCTAGAAAGCACTTCATCGCGCTTGAATAATTGTTTGGCTCCAATTCAACACCTAATGAAATACCCTAGGCTAGCTCTTGTTTAATTGAATCAATCTCGTGTTTATTTTGCTTGTTTACTATCGCCTATTTCAACCAAATCATATCTTCTTCTTAGCTTGATTCTGAAACTTATAGAACTAGAGTGTAGACTGGTCCTCTGGATTTGAATCTCAAGTACTACAATTGCAACTGTTAACTTGGCAGTAGCAAGGATTCATTTTTAGTGTATCAAGTTTTGGCTTCGTTGCCGGGGACCAGATTTTTTACCTCTAATTTTCGGTTTCATATCTAGTCTAAGATATCTAACTCGTGTTATTTTCTTTGTTTCAGCTGATGATCCAGGTGCATGACCAGTAGACATACTCGGAGCAACGCACAAGGGCCATTGCATCAGCTTTCTAACGAGGAACTAGCGAGATTGGAACGACAGAACCGTCAACAGCCGAGATCAACGAACACCGACATGGGTGATCATCCAGATGATCTCACTGCTGCGTTTGCACTCATGCAACAGCAGATGCAGCAGATGCAGCAGACGATCCAAGCGCAGCAAGCTGCTGCCGAGCAAGCTGCTCTGAATGCTGCGAACCAACAGGAGGGAGTGGTCCAGATCGGCCAGAGAAACTTACTGCGTAATCTGCCCGCTACGCGATCTGCCATAACCCCTCCACCGTGCACAAGGCAAGACTTCAAGATCAAGCCAGCCTTGATAAGTCTAGTGCAAAGGAAGATCTTCAATGGGCTTCCTGCTGAGATACCGATGGACCACATCGAGCACTTTGAGAAGATGTGTGGTTTTACTAAAGCGAATGGAGTACCACCCGATTACATCAAGTGTACTCTGTTCCCTTTCTCTCTTGATGGGAAAGCTGCTCGCTGGCTTGATTCACTACCCACCGGATCACTCACCACTTGGGAACAAGTCCGAGAGGCTTTCTTAAGCCACTTCTACACGAAATCAAAGACAGCAGCTCTGAGACAGAAGATCGTGACCTTCAAACAATTGGTGGACGAGCCGTTCTGTGATGCTTGGGAGCGATTCAATGTCTACCGCAGAGTATGCCCACATCACGGTTTTGAGGAAGACTATCTGCTGGGAGTGTTCTACGATGGAGTAGGCTGGGAGTACAGGAACGCTTTGAACTCAGCCAGTAAAGGAGATTTCATGACTCAGTCCACTCAAGGTGCATTCGAGTTGATTGAGAACATGGCCTCAAGCTCAGCTGACAATAACCGCGAGACTGATCGCACTCAGAAGGTGAAGAGCATCGACAACAGCAAGATTGATGAGCTCTCTGCCAAGGTCGACCAGCTGATTAAGAGTAACCAGAACCAGGTCTTCATCATGGAAGAATCCCCACAGGATAAAGCTACCGCAGAAGGCACATCAGAGGCATATCAGTCGGCTGAGGATCAGCATGAAGTGAGTTATGTGAATGGGCAAGGATGGCAGTTCAAGAACTATCACCCGAACCCTAACGTGAGGAACAATCCCCACCTGTTCAATGCCCCTAAACCAGACGATAAAGCTCAAGGGAACCAGGGTCAGAACAGTGGATACCAAAGGCCTTATGGCAATCAGGGAAGAACCTTTGTCCTTAACCCAGCTCAGAATGCTCAGTTCCACAGCCAGAAACAGCCGGTTAATCAGCAAGCTGCACAACCGACTCAGACTGCCCCGCATGATGACATGAAGAGCCTCGCCAATATGATGAGCCAGCTGCTCCAAGGACAGCAGATCCAAGGGAAAGCACTGAACCAGGTCACAAACGACATCAACACCAGGATGAATCATATGTTCAATGACCTGAGTGTGAAGTATGACAATGTCTCAAGCCATATGAGACAGATGGATATTCAGATTGCTCAGACTGCTGAGAACGTGAAGAGACAGCAAGGAACTCTCCCTGGGAAAACAGACAAGAACCCCAAGGAGTGCAATGCAGTAGGTTTGAGGAGTGGAAAGCAACTGCCTGATCTAGACCCCAGGAGATTCACATCGGCTGAGAAAGGGAAGCAGAAGGAGTCGGATCAGCCTTCTAAAGCTGTACCCACAGATGAGGAAGACGCAGAACAACCTACTGAGACTGTTCCGCCTGAAGTAGAGCGACCCGCTGGGGTTGTTCCACCGACTGCAGCACCTTCTCCTGCTCGTCAGTATGTACCGAAAGTGCCCTATCCTGTTCCAGCTAAGGCTACACGCAAGGATAAGGAAGAGATGAAGTGCAGGAAGATGCTGGAAGACCTAACTGTCAAGCTCCCTCTGATGAGTGCGATCCAGATGATACCATCCATGCGTAGCTTCGTCAAGGGATTGATCTCTGGGAAGATATCTGATGACAGCGAGTTCATGATTGTCTCTAAGGAGTGCAGTGCGGTGCTCCAGAACAGAAGGATTAAGAAGTTGGGTGATCCGGGAAAATTTGTTCTCTCGGTTCAGATTGGCAGAACACTCTTCTCATGCTCACTCGTCGATCTAGGGTCGAGCATAAATCTCATGCCATATACTGTGGCTAAGCGCCTTGGATACACGGACTTCAAGCCTACCAGGATGTCACTAGTGTTTGCTGATCGATCTGTGAAGTCTCCAGTTGGAATCCTCGAAGATCTTCAAGTTCTGGTTGGGAATACAATTGTTCCTGCCGATTTCGTTGTTCTGGAAGTCGAGGAAGACTCCAATGATCCCCTGATCCTAGGCAGACCATTCCTCTGCACTGTTGGAGCTATCATTGATGTCCGACAAGGAAAGATCGATCTCCACCTTGGAGATATTGTGATGAAGTTTGAGATGGATCAGATGCTCAAGAAGCCGATGCTGGATGGACAAACCTTCACTGTCCAAGAAGATGGTGATCCCCTAGAGCCGCATGAAGGAATGATCGAGGAGATTCTCACCGAGGATCCACTTGAACTCGCCTTAGTCAGAGCTGAAGCCGAGCAAAGCTTAGAGAGTGTTGATGCTGATGCCTATGCCAAGTTCCTGGATTCAGCCAGGAGTATGGAGAGGACGGTGGCGAATCTAAGTCTGGGGGAGAACAGTGACTCCAGCACATCGACTGGAACAACCACGCCTCAGAACCCGACTGTTCCGGCGGCTCAGCCCGATGACTCATGGAGCGAGTTGAAAGCTCCAAAGGTAGAGCTCAAATCCCTTCCCAAGGGACTCAGGTATGCATTTCTAGGACCCAACTCCACATATCCTGTCATTGTGAATGCTGACCTGAACAATGCAGAGACTGCTCTGCTTTTGTGTGAACTGAGAAAATATCGTAAGGCTTTAGGTTACTCTCTAGCTGACATACCTGGCATTTCACCTGATCTGTGCATGCATAGAATACACCTGGAAGATGAATCGATGACTTCTGTAGAACATCAGAGGAGGTTAAACCCGAATCTAAAAGATGTTGTAAAGAAAGAGATAATGAAACTTCTAGAAGCAGGTGTGATCTATGCGATCTCTGATAGTAAGTGGGTTAGTCCCGTGCATGTAGTACCTAAGAAAGGTGGGATCACTGTTATAACAAATGAAAAGAATGAATTGATCCCCACTAGAACAGTTACTGGTCATCGCATGTGCATTGATTTTCGTAAACTGAATGCTGCGACTCGTAAGGATCACTTCCCACTTCCTTTTATTGATCAAATGCTTGAGAGATTGGCTAACCACCCTTACTATTGCTTTTTAGATGGTTATTCAGGTTTCTTTCAGATTCCCATCCACCCAGACGATCAGGAGAAGACGACGTTCACATGCCCTTATGGAACATATGCATACAGGAGGATGCCCTTCGGCTTGTGCAATGCTCCAGCGACCTTCCAGCGATGCATGATGTCGATTTTTACTGATCTGATCGAAGACATAATGGAGGTTTTCATGGACGATTTCAGCGTCTATGGAAGCTCCTTTCATGTCTGTTTGTCAAACTTGTTCAGGGTACTGAAGCGATGCGAGGAGAAGCATCTGGTGCTGAACTGGGAGAAATGCCACTTCATGGTGAGAGATGGGATTGTTCTGGGACACAAGATATCCGAGAAAGGCATTGAGGTGGACAAGGCAAAGATCGATGTCATGATGAGTCTGCAACCACCCACTTCAGTGAAGGGAATCAGGAGTTTCTTGGGACACGCTGGTTTCTATAGGAGGTTCATCCAAGACTTCTCTAAGATCGCGAGACCACTCACTCGGTTGCTCTGCAAGGAAGCTCAGTTTGCCTTTGACAGTGACTGCTTAGCCGCATTCCACACGATCAAGGGAGCTCTAGTCAGTGCACCAGTTGTCCAACCTCCAGACTGGGATCTCCCTTTTGAGATCATGACAGATGCAAGTGATTTTGCAGTGGGAGCAGTCCTTGGCCAGCGTAAAGACAAGAAGCTTCACGTGATCTACTATGCAAGCAGAACTTTAGATGAAGCCCAATGCCGATACGCAACCACAGAGAAGGAGCTCCTTGCCATCGTGTTCGCCTTTGAGAAGTTCACATCCTATCTGGTTGGATCAAAGGTGATTGTGCACACAGACCACGCGGCTCTCAAGTACCTGCTCACGAAGAAGGATGCTAAACCGCGGCTCTTAAGATGGATTCTCTTGCTCCAAGAGTTTGATCTAGAGATAAGAGACAAGAAGGGGGTTGATAATGGAGTGACAGATCATCTCTCCAGGATGAAAGTGTCAGATGAGACAGTTCTTGATGTGGAACAACCGATGATGTACGTCAATGCGATTGGTCTGCGCAACATGGAGCAGTCGTCACCTGCCATTAAGGACTGTTCCCGCGTAGAAGGATCATTCGTTGCAGTGATCCAGAAGGAGTACCCGAACCTTCCATGGTTTGCTGAGATTGCCAACTTCTTGGCAGCTGAGAAAGAGCCTTTGAGGTTCACTGGGAATGAGAAGAGGAAATTTCTGAGGGAGGCAAGGCACTACTTCTGGGATGAGCCGTATCTCTATCGGCAAGGCAAGGATGGGATCTTCAGGAGATGTGTTCCAGAGGCTGATATTCCAGGGATCCTTCACCACTGCCATGGTTCCTCTTATGCTGGTCACTTTGCCACCTTCAAGACTGTTTCCAAGATCCTCCAAGCCGGTTTCTGGTGGCCCACTATGTTCAGAGATGCTCACGCCTTCATATCTCGATGCAATTCATGCCAAAGGATGGGGAGTATAAGTAAGAGAAACGAGATGCCTCAGAACTACATCTTGGAAGTTGAAGTGTTCGATTGCTGGGGGATCGATTTCATGGGACCCTTCCCAGTCTCTCACAAGAATGAGTACATCCTAGTTGTTGTGGACTATGTCTCCAAGTGGGTAGAGGCGATTGCTAGTCCAACCAATGATGCGCGAGTTGTAACCAAGATGTTCACCTCCATCATCTTCCCAAGATTTGGAGTGCCTAGAGTGGTAATAAGCGATGGTGGAACACACTTTATCAACAAGTTGTTCCAAGGATTGCTGAGCAAGAATGGTGTGAAACACAAGGTTGCAACCGCCTACCATCCTCAAACAAGTGGTCAAGTGGAAGTTTCAAACAGAGAAATCAAGAACATCCTGCAGAAGACTGTCAACACCACCCGCAAGGATTGGTCCCTTAAGCTTGACGATGCTCTCTGGGCGTACAGAACAGCCTACAAGACCCCTTTAGGGACCACCCCCTATCATCTGGTCTATGGCAAGGCGTGCCACCTACCTGTTGAGCTAGAGTACAAGGCGGCTTGGGCTGTCAAACTACTCAACTTCGATATCAAACCTGCAAAGGAGAGGCGAACCATTCAGATCCACGAGTTGGAGGAGATCAGGCATCTGGCCTATGAGAGTTCTAAGATCTACAAGGAAAAGACCAAGGCGTTCCACGACAAGCGGATCATCAGCAGAAGCTTTGCTCCGAACGATCAGGTTTTACTCTTCAATTCACGGGTTAAGTTGTTCCCTGGAAAGCTCAAATCTAGATGGTCTGGACCTTTCACCATTAAGGAGGTTCGCCCTTATGGAGCTGTTGTGTTGCTGGACACAAGAGGAGGAGAATTTGTTGTCAATGGTCAGCGTCTCAAGCCATATCTTGCTGACACAACAATCGCTGAAGGTGTAGAGATCCCCTTGAGCGATCCCCCTCAAGCCTAATCGGCTCATTGAAGTCAAGCTAGTGACAGAAAACAAGCGCTTGGTGGGAGGCAACCCACTGGTGAGTGTAAATATTGTTTTCTCTTTGTCTTTATCCTTCTAGGAACTAACTTGCAGGTTGAAAAATCAAGAAAATTCGAGATCACTCCAGGAGAGCACTCCAGCAGTTGTTCCGCCGATTGTTCCCAGGTAAGTTCTCGAAACCAAAAATAAAAAATAAAAAAATAAAAAAACATAATAAAATATAAAAAAAGGGAAGGGGAAGCGGTTTTGATTGGCTATTAAAAAAACCAAACATTCCACTTCCCCACTTCATCTCTCTCGCCGCTCACCCCCCCTTAGAACCCTAAAAATCGCGAACTCACCTCTCTCTCTTTCTCATCGATTTTGGTTCTAAACTCTTGGGATTCTCTTGAGATTGGGTTGTTTTGCAGGAATCACCTCTCCAATCAAGGTAATCGGACAAGAACTCTCCCCTTTTTTGCGCATGCAAATCGCAATTTGGGAGTGATTTCTTGGGTTCTCTCTTCCCTTTATGCTTTGCGATTTCATCCTAGGTTGTAGCTCTTGATAGTATACTAGGATTGAATTCATGATTGATATACAATGGAAGAGGAACCGATTTGTTGCTTGTGATTCTTGGCCTTTGCGATTTCTACTGTTGAGATTGAGGCTTGTATAGGTTGTCTAGTAATCGATGGACTTGAGTAGAACAAGAAGATTGGATTGTTCCATCGTTTCTAGAACAACCAACGAACTGTGCTGATATTGCGATTTTGTTTTTGTCTTGCAGATGCCTCCAAAGATGCGGAACGCACTGTCCACCAAGAGCACAGCTTCTCCAGCCGCGAGTGCTCCGCCTGGTTACCCATGGCCGAACAAGACTGAGGGCGCGCCCATCGACCTGAATGATCCGATTCTCCTTGACTTCAACGTTGAGGGATGGGACAAGGAGTCGGCAGCGATATACAACAGGCTGCTCCTGGCAGAGATCTTGCCCACCCGATTCGTGCACCAGCCAACACTAGGCACTATAGGCCTTGATACTGAGGTGTTCGACACGATGCAAGCTATGGGAATCATGCCACTCAGCTACCAGGCCCATGCTCTCTACCCAGACTTGGTCAGGCAAGTGCTCGCGACGTGCAAGATCACCTACCAGAACCCCAATGCGCCTACATACGAGAACTGCTCCTTCTCCGTCATGGCTGATGGCAAGTTCTGCACCATCTCTCTCAACGATCTGAACACGCTGCTCGAGATTGCAGACACGCCGAAGGGGGTTTCAGTGGAAAAGAAGTTCAAGCCGGCAGACACCTTTTGGGATCTCATCGCAGCCGGCAAGTTCACCTCTCGCAAGGCCTATCAGTCGCAGATCCGGAACCCTGCTATCCGGATCATCGCCAAGATTGTGTCCAATGTCTTGTTCGCAAAGGAGTACACCTCCAAGATCACGAATGGAGAGCTCCAAGTTCTCTACATGGGACTTGAGGACGAGATGCGCAGAGAGAACATCACCCCGATCCAGGAAGTCAAGACCAACCCAGGGTATCATCTCATCTCCATGTTCGCTGAACGCAGAGACACACTGGTTCGAACTGATGATAAGAAGGATCGTTGCGGCAGTCTGCTCACACCCTTGTTCCAGCACTTCACCATCAACCTCAGCTCTTACACGGTCGTCTCTGCGATTGAGTACATCGATACTCCTTACCTGATCGCATGCCACATTCTGCGCGACGAGACCACCTACAAGTTCCAGGACAAAGAAGGGAACCCTCTGTACTGCAAGCTGCCTATGCCTGGGTTCACAGACTTCTTATCCTTGGAAAACATTGTGTTCTCACTGGCTGAAGAGCACCTCTGCGATGATCCGAAGGCACCGGTTCAGCACGATGATGAAGACATGGATGATGTGGAGCATGTGACTCCACCGGCTGATGGTGAGTATGACTTGGAGGACTTCACCGATGTGACTGATGATCACGCCTACAGACGCTAGATGGTTGATTCCTAGAAGAAGAACAACAGCCTCATGAAGAGGATACTCAGGGCGATCACAGGCGGCTGCATTGGAGCGCAGGAGGAGCGTACGCCGCAGAGAACAAGGCGCCCAGGCAAGGAACAAGCAGGAACATCGACTGGAGGAGTGAGACTGCCGAGGAACAGGAGGACAGCTGGTCACTCCGGTAGCGGCGATCCAGACTGAGTCCGAAAGGACTATTTCTATCCCTTGTCTTATCCATCTGAACTATTTATTTTTCATGTTTGTTCAGCTTCCTCTGATTTATTTTCACAACCAGGGATGGTGTGAACTAAATCTGGGGGAGCGATTGTACTATATTCGCTTGTGTGCTTTTCGTGTCAGTCCTTGTGTCATTTTTATGTTTTTATCGAGTCAGTTTTTAGGATCGAGTCAGTCAAAACTATTGTGGGAATCAGGACCTTATTTGTGATGCTCTTTAACCACCTCGTGCTTTAACCTTCTTATTCAGTGACCTTAGCAGTGATGAAAGACCCACACATGGACCTGGAACACCCTGACTTATCTCATTTGACACTCCAGAAGTTCTATACCGATCAGGTTACACTGGGCAGACTTAACTCCACTTTATCTGAACCTAATCTGGACTCTAATTCTTCTTGTCATGGGCACTAGATCAGGGTAGAATGAGAACTACACTCAGGACTTTTTATCCGATTTTTATCCCTCTAGCTGTTCCTGAGTGGCTAGCTCATCTTTAGCTAGTTCCCACCTTGAACCTTGACCTTTAATTCCACCCTCATGCATTTGCTTTTCTAGTACTTTATGTGCAGATATGTGCAAAAAGGTCGGAGAGGAAAGGATCGACGCAGTTCTTACTCATCAATGCTCACACAGTGGAAGCAGGCAGAACAACCGGAGTGCTTGTTCCAACACGAAAGGGAACAACCGAAGTGCCTGTTCCGATACCATGGAGAACAACGAGAAGTAAGTGGATAGAACAGTCCAGAATGAATCACCAGTGGCATCATATACGTCACTTGTTACCTCCTTGCTCGTCACCCCAGCATTTTGTAATTCAGTACATTAAAAAAAAAAAAAAAAAAAAAAAAAAAAAAATTATATATTTGTTTTTGCTTTGATCTACTGGTGACGAGAAGGGGAAGAATCTATGATGCATGCCACTGGGGAAGTTGAGAAAGTAATGGTGGTTTCAGTGAAGTGTTCTGAAGGGGAAGTTGAATCGCGCAGAGCAGCCTCATGATCGATCTATCGGAGAGCAGTCCGATTAGCAGAGATGAGTAAGGACTGTGGACCTCAATGGAGCCGTCCTCTCACGACCATTTTGTGCGATATCCTGCACCCGCTCTTGGTAAACCCTAAACACTCTTGAACTCCACCATAAAAATTAGCATGTTCTATACCTAGCCCGTTCTCTCTGAGTAGAGCCTGTGACAAGAAGCTCACGCTGATCTTAATTGAACATAAGGAGTTTTGTCTCGAAAGTGTTGCCTTTTCAGGTTTGAGATGTAGAGTAAGGAGCCGATCTTCGAACAGTGATCAGGGGGTTCTCAGTAAGTGTGTGTGGTCATAATCTACAGCTTGCATGGTTCAGAGATTTATGGTAAGAGTATGGTTGCTGAGAATAAGCGAGTTCCCACGCTTTCAAACCTTTCTCCCTGTTCTTGATACTTGCCTTGTTCGAGGACAAACAAGGATCTAAGTCTGGGGGAATTGATATATGGTGTTTTTCACATCATTGTATATATGTTTTCATTTGTTTCGAGTCACTAATTCGTGTCAGTCTAGTCCCTTTTGACCTTTTACAGGTCTGGAGTTAGCAGAAGAAAGAAGAGAAGGTGCCTGATGAAAAGAAGTCCTTTTGGAGCATTCCTGCGGAGAACACTCAAGAGAACAGTCCCGAGACTGTTCTCTCTCAAGCGGAACAAGCAGACGGAGTGATCCGGAGATTGTTCCAGACGAATATGGAAACTCCTATTTCAGGAATTAAAGCCTTGTTGCCCTAATCTCTTTTCTTCTGATTGGCGCCTCCATATAAAACGCCACCTATCTATTTTCTATTTTCTTACGCTAGTTTTTACAAGAGAACACTGAGTTTTGCGATCTGCAACTTGTAAGGGAGAAGAATCCATCCTCTCATAGAGAAGATCATCTGAACCCTATTGTTTCATACTCTTTTCTTATGCAATTTTATTCAGGATTTATGTCTTTGTTTATGTGCATCATGATCGAGTAGTGACCTTGCTCGCCTAGGGTTTTTAGGGTGTTGAGACATGAGCTAAACATAGATAAGCAATCCATAACTGTTCTTCATTCATACTGTTCTTACTGCTTTCATTAAACTGATCACTTGATGTTAGATCACTGGTTCATCACTTAGTTAACCGCTTAGGATGATAACTTGACATGTATTGAATGAGCTTAGTATCCCTAATCAGCGAAAGTAGATATTAGGGTGGTAAGTGAACTGATCGGACCTGTTCTCTAAAGCTTGCAATCGATTCTCATCCCAACGACAGTTAGGTGGTGAGATCGATCTGCAAAGCGATCACTACCACGACAGTGGAGTGTTCCAGCTGAGTGATCCGAGTTCTAGAAAGCACTTCATCGCGCTTGAATAATTGTTTGGCTCCAATTCAACACCCAATGAAATACCCTAGGCTAGCTCTTGTTTAATTGAATCAATCTCGTGTTTATTTTGCTTGTTTACTATCGCCTATTTCAACCAAATCATATCTTCTTCTTAGCTTGATTCTGAAACTTATAGAACTAGAGTGTAGACTGGTCCTCTGGATTTGAATCTCAAGTACTACAATTGCAACTGTTAACTTGGCAGTAGCAAGGATTCATTTTTAGTGTATCAAATACCCTTTATAAATTGATTATATACTTTCATAACGGTTTTATAAACAATTATAAATGGTTTATAAATTGAATGTTATTCTTTCTAGCCAGTTTTACTACACTTCCAAAGTGAGAATTCTCTATTTCACCAAATTCTTTATTCCTAAAATGCAAGCAACATTTTCAACATAATCCAGCTTTGAACATTGGATAATCAGTTTTGGCTTTTCTGATGGCTCTGTTAAAGTATCACGATACCTCGCCGGTAACTTCATGGTTGTGCAAAATTTGTTGCTTTGACTGCAGAACACGACAAAATAAATTTCTTAAGCTAACGAATTTATAATAATTTATAAAACACTTATTTGAACATAAAATTATTGACTAGTTAGAGAAATGACCTGTTGTAATGCAGTTAAGTAACCAAGACTACTTTTTTTTTACTACATTTTGTTTCTTGTAATAGATTATGAACATGCATTGAGACTTTTACATAATTTTCTCACATGGGATGATACAAAAGTATATGTTTTGCAAAGCCTATTTGTGTTCATAGTCTTTTTGGGCGATTTTAGAAAAATCAGCTTATCAGCCATTATAAATTAATTTATAAACCTTTATAAATCACTTCATAAACACTTATCATTCAGTTAACAAAAAATCCCTAAAAATAATTTATAAACATTTACAAATGACTTCTTAAACTTATGAATAATTTACAAATCCTTATAAACAATTTAATAAGCCTTTATAAAAAGTTATAAGACTTCATAAAATAATTACCTTTTGATATTCTAAAAATATTTATAAATGATTTTATAAATCCTTATAAATAACTTTAAATATTCTTATAAATCTAAAGAACACGTGCAAGTTTTGAAAAGAGATGATGATATTTGGCAGATTCTGAGGCACATGCGGACAGCAAGTAAGGCTCCACCGCTTCAGAAATTTTACGTACCCTTATAAATTTTTTAATAATCCTTTATAAGGGTGTATAAACTTTATAAATTATGTTTATAAATTATTATAGAAAACCATTATAAATTGTTTTATAAGGCTTTCTAAATAGTTATAGACTCTTTTAGTTGATTTATAAATCTATAAAACTCTTAAAATACACCTTACAAATTGAATATAAGCTTTCATAAAGTTTTTATAAATCCCAACTAATAGTATACATACCCCTTATATATTATTTATAAATTTTCATAACTTTTTCATTAAAATTTATAAATGGTTTATATATTTTATAACTTGTTTTATATGCCTTTATTAATGGTTTATATACTCTTACATATAATTTTACATACCTTTATAAAGCTTTATAAAGAGATGATGATACGTGGCAGATTCAGAGGCACATGCGGACAGCAAATAAGGCTCCACCGCTTCAGAAAATTTACATAGCCTTATAAATTGTTTAATAATATTTTATAATGGTGTATAAACTTTATAAATTATTTTTATAAATTATTAATAAATAATTATACAAACCATTATAAATTGTTTTATAAGGCTTTCTAAATGGTTATAGATTCTTTCAGTTGATTTATAAACCAAAATACCCCTTATAAATTTAATATAAGGTTTCATAAAGTTGTTATAAACCCCTATTAATAGTATACATACCCCTTATAAATTATTTATAAACTTTCATAACGTTTTTATAAACATTTATAAATGGTTTATAGATTTTATAACTTATTTTATATGCTTTTATTAAGTGTTTATATACTCTTAAAAATAATTTTACATACCCTTATAAGGTTTTGTAAAGAGATGATGATACATTGATGTGTTGGGGTCACAAAATTTTTATATTTATGAGGAAATCAAAACACTAAGTTAATCACAAGATGTAGCAAAGAATAAACAACGTTTTATAAGTTTCTAAAAATCTCTAATTTATAAATTTATAAACCCTTATAAACTACATTTATAATCTTTTATAAAACACATCAATCTGTCTTTTGGGATTTTAGAACTCAGATTTTCTCCCATAATTACCGCTTTTGTGATTGTTGCTATTACAAGAGATAATCTTTCTAGTGTTGGCATGCTTCTTGCTTTCTCTTGAAACATATCATACAATGTTCTCACCGTAAACTTATCACCATTGCCCAACATCCAAAGGTATGGTTCTTCCTTATTTTGAATTACGGCTCTGTTATTGTTTGATCTTCCTCACAACGTAAGCCTGCTATCAGATAAAATTCCATTCGTACAAACCTCATAGGCTGGTCCGAGAAAGTAAACCAGAGATCCTCTCCTTTCGTCAATACTCTTCGCTGCATGAGAAAATAGAACAACTCTTCTGAAACTTGAACCCTACTCCTTCTAACCAGCTTCACAATGCTTCCAATAAGAGAGTTCTCTATCAAATAAAATTCTTATTTTCCTAATATATCTGATACCTTCTCGACATAAACCATCTTTGAGTGATGGATTATCACTTTGGGATTATCTGGTGGTTCTCCAGCTTCATAAACCCTCAAAGACAATTTCAAAGTTCAGCAAAACCCGTTGCTATCTAACTACTATATAAGACAACACAGTTCACGCATTTTAAAATTACTCAAAACCCACATTCATAATGGATTATAATTTTTCAAAACTTAATGTTCACTATCTATACTCTTTCTCTTAAATCTAACGGTAATACAAGAAAACACTTCTCGAGTTCACGCATCTTAAATCTACTTGAAACCCACATTTATAAAGGTTTATAATTTTTCAAAAACTCATTGTTCACCATCGATACTTTTTCTCTTAGATTTAACTAGGGAATTGAAAATACTCAACCAATCTTCTTTGATTTTTTTATAACAGAAATAACAAAATCAAAAATGACTTGAAACAAACAAAAAGGTATCCAAATTTAAAAACATACGTGAAGAAGAGAATCGTGAAGAGGAGACGGCATTATTGAGATGAGATTTGAGTAGTGTGATTGCTCTTGTCATCTGAGAGAAATTGTATCTTGAATTCGTCGTCATCGGATGCTCTTACCAGAGAGGCATCGTGACTCGTGAGAGAGAAGACCTTTTCTCGTTGTCGTCGTGAGAGTGGCCGTCGTGCGAATCCTTCGTGAGAGTCGCCGTCGTCGTGAGAATCGCCGTCGTGAGAGTCATCGTTCGCCGTCTCGATTTTGTCTTGGAAAAGAAAATTTTATCTCTTTCTAATCCCTTGAGATCTAGGGATATTTAGTCATTTACTTATTAACTGAAGTGGTATTTATGAAAATGTTTATAGAGTGGTGGTATAGTTGAATAATGGTATCATGAAAAGTGTATAAGTAAAATTTCCAAATTACCACTAATACCACTTTCAAAGTACCACTTTTCAATTATACATTAACCAACTATACCACTAGATTTTTAATAGCAAAATGACCACTATGTCCCTAATTAATTAAATCTAAAACCACCGACGAAATCACATTGACGAAGAGAAGAGTACGACTTCATCTTCTTCCTTGCAGTCACCAAGCTTCATCTGCGACCATGGCCGTTCTGTGTCTCTGAGCTCGGGTTGTGTCCTCCGTTCATCCGCCCTAACCACTGCTGCTTCCATCTCGCGCCATCTCCTCAAGTCCAAGCCGTATCGTCATTCCGAGAGCTCACATCGAGCAGTACAGATTGATGACAAAAATCATAAGCAAGATGCAGCGGTTCGGAGCCGTTTGGAGTCTAATCGAGGAGATGAGGAAGGAGAATTCTCACCTGATCGAGCCAGAGCTGTTCGCCGTTCTCGCCGCCGAAGGCGTCGAGGTGTGTTATACATTGTATCGATTAGGTGATCTTCTTGATTTAGATTCGGAATTGGGATTTTTAATGTCTTTGGTGGTTGTGATGGTGTGTGATAGATAACGTATGTAAGTGCGATTAAGCTGATCCACGAGAAGACTAAGTTTCGTCTGCACTCTCACGATGTGCCGTACGGATCCGGCAGTGGTCAGCAATCTGTCACTGGTTTTCCAGGCGTCGTTGATTCAACCAGCTACTGGGTACTTCCTTTGTTCCTTTACAACTATACAGAAGATCGTTTTAGTTTTTTGTGTCTTTCGATAGAAATTAGAACAACACATTAACTTGCAATTTCATATCTGAAGTTATGGTTTAACGAAGTCATGAAATAAAGAGGCTTTATGGACAGTGTTATGTGCTATGTTCAAGGAAGTTGAGAGTTGTACTCTCCAAGTAACTTTTACTTAAAAGAGAAACATATGATTTTTGTGACGCTTTAGTGGTTTGTATCTAAGTTTGCTTCTGATTCTTTTCATCTCAGGATTCATATTCAGGCATAAACTTATGGAGCGGTTGGGTATCAAGATTTCGTTTATTTCCTGAGTTGTATGTACACTGGGCGGTTAAAGCCATTTCCTTTGGAGGTTTCAACTTGTGTTGACTCTGTTTGTGCTCATGATTCTTGTCGACCTGCTATTGATTTCATCGTTGAGTTGATGTTTGCTTCATCCATTCTACAAGTGCCTGAGCTTGTTTCATTTTTTCAGATGTGTAAATGAAGTTTTCTCTTTATCTTCTTGATTAAGAGATTGTTTAATTTTAACAGTTTATGTTGTGTGTTTGCAGCGGAGGCTTTGTAACTTTGTGGAGAAGTAAAAGCCATGAAAATGTTTGATCTGATCATCTGGTGTATCTTTATAAAGACATATAAATCTCTTGTAATAAGTGTTTCTTCACGAAACTAGTATTTGTTGAGTTTTATAAAGGTTTATCAGGGGTTGTAAGCTATATAATCTCTTCATGAAACTAGTATATATGAGTTTTATAGAGGTTTATAAGGGGTTATAAGTTATATAATCTCTTCTTGAAACTAGTATATCTGGGTTTTATAAAGGTTTATAATGGGTTATAAGTTATATAATATCTTATAAAACTAGTATATCTGAGTTTTATAAGGGTTTTAAGGGGTTATAAGTTATATAATCTCTTCATAATACTAGTATTTTCTGAGTTTTATATAGGTTTATCAGGGTTTATATGTTATGTAATCTCTTCATGAAATTAGTATATCTGAGTTTTATAAGGGTTTATAAGGGGTTATAAGTTATATAATCTCTTCATGAAACTAGTATATCTGAGTTTTATAACGGTTTTTAAGAGGTTATAAGTTATATAATCTCTTCATAAAATTAGTATTTTCTCAGTTTTATAAAGGTTTATCAGGGGTTATAAGTTATGTAATCTCTTCATGAAACTAGTATATCTGAGTTTTATAAAGGTACTCTTTAAAATAGTATTTGTAATATATAAAGCCTTATAAAAGACTAAGAATCATTTATAGTGACTTTATAAGTATTTATAAATTATACCCCATTATAAATAATTTATAATTTATTATAAATAAAGGGTTAATAAATAATTTATAAACGTGGCAGATTCTAAGGCACATGCGGAAAACAAGCAAGGCTCCACCGCTTCAGAAATTTTACATACCTTTATAAATTATTTTATAATCATTTATAATGGTGTATAAACTTTATAATTTATTGTTATAAACCCTAATAAATTATTATACAAATCATTATAAATTGTTTATAAGGTTTTCTAAATGGTTATAGACTCTTTTAGTTGATTTATAAACCTATACAACTTTTATAATAACCCTTATAAATTGAATATAAGTTTTCATAAAGTTTTTATAAACCCTTATCAATAGTATACATACCCCTTATAAATTATTTATAAACTTTCATAACTTTCTTATAAACATATATAAATGGTATATAGATTTTATAACTTGTTTTATATGCCTATTAATGGTTTATTTAATCTTACAAATAATTTTAAATATCCTTATAAATTGTTTGATATTGGTGTATAAACTTTATAAATTATTTTGATAAACCCTTATAAATTATTTACATACTCTTATAAACCCTTATAAGTTATTATACAAACCATTATAAATTGTTTTATAAGGCTTTTTCAATGGTTATATACTCTTTTAGTTGATTTCTAAACCTACATAACTCTAATAATACAATGGAGAAGCTCTCTTGAAAATTGAAAACAAATTGATTTACAAACTCTTATAATTTTTTGTATAAACACCATATGAATTAATTTATGAACTTTTATAAATAAAGGGGAGTTAATTATGATCAGTAATGTTTTAATATGATCTGAGGAGATGGTTGTCCTTGAGGATGGAGTCGTAGTTAGAGAGGAGTTGGTCATAAGAGGACTTTAGGAGATTGAAGTCTCTCTCGAGCTGCTTGGTTTTCCAACGAGCATGCCGGTTTTGAAACCAGACGAAAACTTGCCTAGGCTGAAGACCAAGCATCTTGGCAAGCTGAGTCTTGCGCTCTGGCTCCAGCTTGTTCTCTGTCTCGAAGCTTTTCTCCAGTAGAGGTACCTTTGAAATCATCAATAATAATTTTTCAATTAAGAATACTCTTTCTCAACTACCAGATACATAAAAACAGAAAACTAAAAACCTGTTCATGAGTAAGGTTGTCGGGTGTTTGCTCGTCATAATAGTCGTAGTCGTAGAGAAGATCGTCAGGGGAGCTATAGAAAGGTCTTCTCTTTGATGATTCCTCCATGTTCATCATCGATCCTGCTCCATTCCAAATCAGAAACCAAAGTTAATACTAACTTCTTGGCATGTATTTAAATTTCATATACAAAAGCCAAAAGTCAAAGTTCAATAATGAGTGAAAAAGAGAGAAAATAATAACCTTGGACGATTGGATTGAGATTACCGACGAACAACATGATTTGGATTCCATCAAAATCATGCTACACAAAATCGAAATCAAAACCACTTGAATCATTCCCAATTATAGAAACAAAAACCAAATTCTCTTCAAATCAGGAAGAATCAAGCACCTGAAACACTAAGAAGTTACGAGAACTTCTAAACCCTTATATCATATAAGTTATATGTGGTTTATAAAATTTTATAAATTATTTGTAAATTCTTATAAACGATTTATAAAGTCTTATAAATGATTTTATATACTCTTATTGGCATATAAACATAAATTGGCACAGTTTAAAAAAGGCCAAATTGAAACAGAGGTCAACATTTTTTTGGGCAACAGAACAAAGGTCAACATAAGAAAATAAAAACGTAATGAAAGCGGTGAGATGAGACACACGTCAAGGAGATAAGCCTTGCTTGGAACACGTCAATCAACACTTGTTTGCTTCTGAAGATACGGCGAGCTCCGACTTCCACAACTCCTTCAATCTCTTCTAAATTTTTAATCTTAAAACTTCAAATACTAATTAAAATTGATCTATAAACAATATAAAAGATGTGGGATCATTACAACAATGTTCGTGCTTTCATATTCCCAAACCTTAATACTATGTTTGTTAATATTTTTAGTAATGGTCTAAACATAAACATCTCAACACTGCAAGTAATAGACACTACATCTCAACACTAGAAGTAATAGACATTACTACTCTATTGCTAAATCGTTCTTCTTTATAAAGACTTATAAATCGTCGAGTTGTACTTTTAACAATATCCAGAAATCCAGATTTATAAGAGATTATAATTCTGTAAAAAATGCAGTGTTCGTTATTCCAAAATCTTAATCTCAACACTGCAAGTAATATACACTACATCTCAACACTGGAAGTAATAGACACTACTCCTCTATTGCTAAATCGTTCTTCTTTATAAAGACTTATTAACCGTCGAGTTGTATTTTTAACAATATCCAGAAATCCAGATTTATAAGGGATTATAATTCTGTAAAAAATGCGGTGTTCGCTATTCCAAAATCTTAATCTCAACACTGCAAGTAATATACACTACATCTCAACACTAGAAGTAATAGACACTACTCCTCTATTGCTAAATCGTTATTCTTTATAAAAACTTATTAATCGTCGAGTTGTACTTTTTAACAATATCCAGAAATCCAGATTTATAAGGGATTATAATTTTGTAAAAAATGCAGTGTTCGCTATTCCAAAATCTTAATCTCAACACTGCAAGTAATAGACACTACATCTCAACACTATAAGTAATATACACTACTCCTCTATTGCTAAATCGTTCTTATTTATAAAGACTTATAAATCGTCGAGTTGTACTTTTAACAATATCAAGAAATTCAGATTTTTAAGGGATTATAATTCTGTAAAAAGTGCAGTGTTAGCTATTCCAAAATCTTAATCTCAACTTGAACTCCAAATCAACCTTGTGTTGCCTTTTGGATAAAAGCAAATGTTTACTAATGTTCGTTGTTTCTGATTTCGTTCAGAAATACACAAAATCGAAAGGAGATATACGCATACCAGCTGGGAAACTTGAACAAGAGAAGGATTCGACATCTGATCCACGGTGTGTGAGAGAGGGACGAGATGACGATTGCGTGAGAGAGAGAATCCGTGTGTTAGCTCATCGGAGATCTCAACGGAACGATGACGATGACTTTTGATGACGACGACTACGACGATTCGATGACGACGACGATGACTTTTGATGACGACGACGGATCCGGAGGAGAGAAACGATGGTCTCGACAGGGAGAAGAAGGTAGCGACGGAGAGAAGTAATATGTTAGAGATAGGGTAGGGTTAATTTAGTCTTTTTCACACTACTAAAAAGTGTATTTGTGAAAATGTCTCTCAAGTGGTGGTAAACTTGAATTGTGGTACTACACAAAGTGTGAAAGTGGTATCATGAAAGTGGTATTTTTGCCAATAATACCACTTTCATGATACCACTTTTCAAAAATACACTAACCAACTTTACCATTAAAATTTAAGAAGGAGAAAGACTACTATGCCCTTACATAATTAAACACCAAACATATCTCTCCTCCATCTCGGTTGCTTTGCTCTCCTCGACGTCGTTTTCTTCTGTGGATGTCGAAGATGGATTCTCTACGACGACCACCACCCAAAACCCTAGCTCCGTTCCAACTCGTCCTGGCGTCAACAAGAGCCACGCCGATTCAATCTCCACCGGCTGCTCCTTCGAACGAGGACTCGAGAAAGCTCTTGCCTTTGCTTACTTTTTTTTTTAATTAGGAGAAACCTGCTTCATTGAATAATGCCTACCATTCAAGTGGGGTAAAAGAGTGTAGAAGATAAGGTTGTGAGTACTGTCTTTATGACTGTGTCTCTGTTGGAGATGATAGTAAAGTGGACTCTGGGGTGTTCTTTGTTGGGAAGATTATAAAAATGTGGGAGTATACTGATCAGCCTCACGCAGGCTCGCCAATCTGAATCTCAGACTAATAAGGCTTGAAGAAAGTGAGAGCGGAGATGATGAGGACGAGAAGCTGTTTTGCTGTTTTTTTTCTCCTCAAACATTGACTCAATGTTCTCTCAGATTCTTGGCTACAATGACTGTGAATTCAAATTCTGAAAAACTTAACAACAACAAGATCACATACAGAGTATCAAAATCCATTCTTTTCCACGCAAAGTTGAATCAGAGGAACTTATTGAGTTATATGCTCGTTGTTTATATGCTCGTTGTTTCGAGGAACTTATTGACTTGGCCAATTCTGATTCAATTTCCACATCTCAGTTCAGTTCAGTTTCTACCTGAACCTCTTCTTTGGAGATGAATTGACTACATTCTTTAGGAGTTATGATAGTTAGAGCTGTTCTTGCAGTTGAATGTGGATGAGAGAAATCTTAACTAATAAAGTAGACTTTTTTTTCTCCTTTGGGGGGAATACAGCCACGTGTCCTCTCACTTCTCTTCTTGGGCCATCGTAGATAATTGTTTCTTCTTGGGCCAGAGGAGTTGCTTTATAAAGTGGGCTTCTTTTAAGTGCTTTCAGCCTGCTACTACACCTTCCCATCAGACGTAGGTTTCTCAGCCGCCGGCTTCTTTCGCTTACAGACGATGAAATCATCTCAGATGGTGTTACATCGTCCCACCACTCCGCAGCATTCAAGAATATTCAATGCGATCTTCCCACTCCCCCGCATTCATTCCGACTTTCTGTGTTCTTAGCGTAACTCAGTGGAGGCTTCGGTATAAGTACCCCTTCATCGAGAGATGCAGATTACACTTTCTCTTCAAATCTTACGAAACCGCTGTACAACTTCCCGATACTTACAATGGCGAATCCCCAGGTCCTCCTTGCTAATCTGAATGTTGGGCGGTGCTCTGATGCCGTGGAGCTTAGATTGTTGCGATTTTGGGAAGCTCGGAACGTCCGGAGAGGTGGAGAGCTTATGAGCCTTGAGATGCTCTTTGTCGATGAGGATGTAAGTAAACTATTCCTTAATTTTTTTTTCTGATGTTTTAAATCGTTGTCTGAGCGTTTCCTTTAATCTTTTCTTAATTTTTTTTCCCTATGTTTTTAATTGTTGTCTGAGCGTTTCCTTTAATCTCCTCTACGACAGTCGACACTTGTGCAAGGATCTATTGGTGCGAGCCGTCAACTTAGGTTTCGAGAACGACTCAGTGAAGGGTCTGTGTACACGTTGAGTGATTTTGATGTCACACGCAGTAGCCCAATTTTCGGTTGTCTGACGCTGCCATCTCGGTTCGGTTCAATGATGGAACCTCGCTTGAGAGAAGACTGAGTCTGTTAGGCCCATACCTATGGAACTTTTCAGGTTCATGCCATATAGTCGTCTGCTTGAATTGGCTAACACTGGGAAACAACTGCTTGGTATGTATTAATCAGACTTTCCATTAGTTTTAGATTTTTTTTTATCATGTGTTAGCTTATGGTTATATTTTTTAAACAGACGTTCTTGGCGAGCTGAGTGCTATCAGAAGCACCATCGCTGACCTTATAGCAGGGGCACAGCGTGTGATGTTAACCCTGCGTCTTGAAAGGTCAACTCGCTTTCATGATATACATATGTTGTGATGGATATTTTCACATTCACTTGACTTGGTTTTTTTTTTTCCTCCCCTCCAGTGGTCAAAACGTTTGTGTTAGCATGTTCGACTCTGCGTTTCATGCCAAGTGCGACAGCTATGGGAAGGAGCCAAGAGTTATAGTTGCCACCGGCGTCAATCCTAAAATAGTTGGGGGTAATTTTTTCCAGAGTCTTCTCCCTTTCTTTCATCAATGGATTGTCTAGACTCTTCTTTATGTTTTGCTTCGTCTTTGCTTGACCCTAATTTTTTTGCCAGGGCGTCTTATCCTCAATGCAACTTCTGCCACTCATCTCTACTTTGACTCCGAGTCAACTACCGGACGACAAGTGTTTGAGACGTGAGTTTCACATTAAGATTACGAGAATCTCTGGTGTGTTTACGGAGATTAGACTGGTGTTTCGTTTAAATGAATTGATGTGTGTCTTTTATTACCGTCTCTTCCAGCTTGCCGGGTCATGGAGCAGACGCAGGAGCCTCTTCTTCGAAGATAGTTCACGCACAGAAGATTGAGCCCCTTTCTGTCTCTGAGCTAAACCAGTTCATTGCCACCGCAGAAAGTCAGGTATAGTAAAATCTTTTTCGATTTCCAACTTAATGAGATTTCTCTTATGATAGCTCTATTTCTTCATCACGTGACAGATCATTGAGTTCCTTTGCACGGCTAAGGTTAACGGTATCGAGCAAAACAAAACAGAAAACAGAGTTAATAACTGAAGGCTTGCTAACAAAATTGTTTTTTTTTTTAAGATTGTAACTGCTGCATGGTTTCGATTCGACTTGCAATAGAACATAAACATACGATGTAAAAGCAAAGTTATACGAAAAGCCAAACGTTGCAACACATTTCACCATATTCTTCCTCTTCACGGTTTCGGAGCAAGCTCTCTGGCTTTGTTTCCTACTTTTTTTTTTATTGAGCACCGATTTACGATCTTATTTTTTCTTCACCTGCACTTCCCCTAGATTTCGATCTATTTAATAAGTGGTTCGTTGTATTTCTCTGAAAAAGGGCTCAAAACCACCGATTTTTCTTTTTCACTTCTTCGATGAGCGAAGACTCTATGTTTTCTATTAAAATTAATAATAAAAATTTTCCTGGTTATTGATAAATCTTCTGTAATAATCAGAGCCATTATGTTTGAAGTCGTGGGAATACTGCTTTTGTTTGGTTCTTGTTGTTTCAGTCACTTCGTCGCATCTTAAGTTAGCTTTTTGGGTTCGTTTTTTGTGATTTATGTTTGCTGTGGAGGTATCTACTAGACCTTATCTTGGACCTTTGTGGTTTTGGGAGATGGTTTCTAGACGAAGCAGTTAATTTGATCTTCAGTTTTTCTCTTGCGAGAAGGTGGGCAGTCTTTGTTCTGTAGGTCATTTGGCTGCCTTGCGAGTGTCCGCGTGTAAGAACTGGTGGTCTTCTTTGACGTTTTCCCAAGTAGCGTTTCAAGGTCTTTTGTCCTTGTATCTTAGTTTTAAGGGTGGTTTCTGGTCATGCAAGTTTCACATGGATAGCAGCTGCTGGAGTTGGTATAGATTTGACCTCTCGATTGTTTCTGATGTTGCTGGTTCTAATATGGCTTGGTGATATTCCCTTCAGGATTGGGACTGCTCAAGACATTTGTTCTTTAGGTCAGCTCCATTGATATCAAATTCTTCTCGAAATGTGGAAGGAATAGATTTGTGGACATATATGGGTTTTAGGCTCAGTTTATGTCTTTATTTTATTTTGTTTGGTTTATGTTCTTTGTCTTTGGTTTCTTATCGACACTATGTATCTCAACTTTTTTCGAGTTAAAAAAAAATCAGAGCCATTATGAAACGCATACCTTACATGCATCGCCCATGCAAACAAAATTGCAACAGATTACAACAAATTAAACCAAGTCACGGGACTCGCCTTTTGATTAATGTTACTTGCTAAACAACATATACAACTCATCTTCATTGTCGCTTCAACAGCGATTAGCAAAAAATTTAAAAGTTTTTTTTTTTTTTTTTTTGATAAAGGGCTTAAAAAAATTAAAAGTTTAAAACACAATTTAAGAATAATGCCAAACTTATTAACAAACGAAGCACAACATATATGAAACATCCCTGAAGAAATCCTTACTAAATGAAAATTTAAGTAATCTACGAAAAAAGGAAAACCCTAACCGTTAAAACAAGTATATTCACAAAAACAAATTAGATCAGTAAGATATATCTACGCGCCTCTTTCCCACAAAAACATCACCCTACGTGCCTCATTCCCACAAAACCAAAAAAAAGTTACCAAAGAAAATTCAATCTAATCTCCACAATACAAAATTATACGACGTCCCCCATATGAAACACATCACAAAACTCATTTTTTCAAACACAAACAACAACTCACTGATGCCCAAAAAAAAAAAAAAACTCACTCTCTTCGCCCATAATCTATAACACATTACAGACCAGGAATATATGTTATAACAAGGAATTATTGAATGGTGATATGCACAAATATACAGACCATCCGCGCGTAGCGCGGACAAATCCCTAGTTAGGTAATATATGAGAAGAGATTATAGATATTTGTCAAGTTGTAAGAGTTTATAACTTATTTTATAAAGATTTATAAATTAGCTATAAAAATTTATAAAGGCATATAAATATTTATACATCATTTTGTAATGATTCCCGTGGCCTTCACATGGTTCCCGTATCAATATATCTGGAGGAGCTGGGTGCTTAAACGACTCTTCTTCTAAGCTCACTACTTTTTGTTCCGAGTCTGGTTCTTTTCTACTGATTCATTACTTTGACCAAGCTGTTGGTGGAGTGAGCTCGTAATGAAGAAAGGAGGTGATATTGCCAGGTGGCTGAAGAAAGAAGGTGATTAAGTGGCTGAAGAAAGAACATGATTAAGTGGCTCCTGGTGAAGTGCTTTGTGAAGTTGAAACTGTAATGCTAATTTTAGATTGAATTTCTTAATGTACTTACAACGCTTTGTCGTACACTCTGTAACTGATGATACGTGGCAGATTCTGAGGCACATGTAGACATCAAACAAGGTTTCACACTACAAGAAAACAGGTCTTTAACGACTACGGGATTAGTTGTACCTTGGTCGTAAAAAGGGTATTACGACCAATGAACAACTAAAAACGATTGGTCGTAATCTGCTGGTCGTAATCACTAAATGGTTGGGCTTTGGTCGTAAAGTTACGATTAAATATATTAGTCGTAAGGGAGTCGTACCTTTACGATTAATATAATTGGTCGTAAATCAGATGTAATAAATGTAGTCGTACACTGGTCGTAAAGCATTAGTCGTAAAGTAGATGTAATAAATGTAGTCGTAAGTGGGTCATAAGATTTTAGTCGTAAAGTAGATGTTATATATTAGTTGTTAAGTAGTCGTAAAGTATTTTTTAAATAGAGGTAAATTAGTCGTAATATAACGACTAACTTACATCGAATCTGTAATTTTAGTAATTCGATTTTAAATATTAAAATTAATTTTAATAATTCAATTTTACAAAAAAAAAGATTTTTTTAAAAAATAAAATATTTTACGAATTTCATTTAAATTCATAAAAACATAATAATATAACATTCATAAATTCAAAGTTTTCAAAATACAAAATAATTAAAACCGAAAACTAAGCATTAAGATCATAAAAGAGCTCAGAACTCCTCTCCTCGGCACGCCGAGTCAAATCGTCCTGCTCTTCCGGAGTCGGGTTGGGGACGAAGGTCGGACGCAGGTTCTTCCACGATGCTGTAACCGACGGGTCGACGTTCGGAGTTGTCTCTAGAAGCATATCGAACATGTTTGCCATCGACTTAAACATCCCGTTGTGGTCGGCTAACTTCTGGTTCGCAGTTTCCAACTCCCTCCGGACCGAGGACTCTTCTTCCCTTTGAGCAGCGTGTTCAGCTCTCGCCATGGGAACATCATTCACACTCCCGATCCCAATTATACGTCCCCTTCTCTTCGGAGCAACCTATATATAATTTATAAATAGATATTATTAGTACATATGTAAAATAAATATATGCATGTATATAACTTAAAAAGGTCGAATATTTTACCTGCTCGAAAATTCGGTCTTGTTCGATGGCCGAAAGCTGGACCGGTGGATCATCCGGGTTTTGTTGCGTCCGCTGAGTCTGGACCTCCTGAATCCGAGCTTCTACATCGTTGTAGATCTGCTCTGCTCGTGGCTGTACGAATTGGCCATCAGCATGGGAGTGGGTCTCCTTGTAGAGTCGGCTGAGAGTCGGCGGCGCTCCTTCTTTGGCAGCCTATATTTAAAAACAACAACAATATATATTATATATATATAATATATATATATATATGTAATGAAAATTAAGAAAAAATCTAAAACTTACAATTTGCAATGCCCTTTTGGCATATGGAATCTGTCCGGAAGTATGAGGTATTGGCAGGTTACCTTGAGCATCACGGGTTAGCCGGGCGGCCGAGCATTTAAGAGACTTTTGGACTGACTTAGGCAAAAGCCAATAAGCCTTCAAGCCAGTCCAAACGTCATTGCTGAGGTACGTTTGTTTTGCATCATCCCCGATATACTTCCACTTCTCCTTCCAGTCGCCAACAATGTTTTTGAGACGGAGCATTGCCTTGTTGTTGAACGCTTTCTTCACCGTCTCATTGATCCCAGTGGACCAATGCCATTTTTGCTACAAAAAATAATGAAAAATATTAATTAGCCAAATTATTTAAAATTTTAAACATAAATAAATAAATTTAATTTATAACTAACCGCGAAGCACTTGAACCAAGTAATGCGAACGTGGTTCGGTGTAAGAGTCCAATTAGGATGGGCAATCCGAAAGTTTCCTCTGATGATGTCCCCAACGCTCTGGCCCACATCATTGTCCGCTTTAAACCTACAAAAATTTAAAGAATTTATATATATAATTAAATATTAAATGTAAATTTTAAAATAATTTAAAATTAATTACCAAGTCGTGCCGGGTCGTAGATATGGATCGAGGACGGGTAAACCTTCTCGTCCTGGCATCCTGAGAATGTCTTCCACAGAATATCTTGCATAAGGTGCATCCGGTGGCACCATCAAATCTGGATGAACACCAGGAACTGCAGGAGCCTCCTCTGGAGGCTCGTATGGAACCTGCTCTGGAGCCGGCTGTGCCGGCTGTGGAGGTTGTTGTGGATGTTGTGGCTGCTGATCATGAGGCTGCTGATGATCACGACCCTCCTCATAAGTAAAGTATGTAGTCGGGTCGACGTACGGCTGCGGATTGTATGCATGTGGATCGTATGGCGCCTGCGGCACATACGGGACGCTAGGAATTTGGCTTTCGGGGACAGTTTCGGGGGTGCGGGAGGTAGAAGCTGATGGATCCGTCTGGCCGAGAAAGGTACTCCCGTAAGAAGTCCTCCCGCCACGGTTTCTAAGTCTCTTTCTACCGCTAGTAGCCATATAAGATCGTCAATCTGAAAAAAATTAAAAATTAAAAATTAAAAACAATTCAAATAATTAATTAAAAAAATTATAAACACATTTTAATATCATCCTAACTAATTCCAAACTTAATCTAATAACCTAAATAAATTCCAAACCTAATCTAATCACCTAACTAATTAACCACCTATAACTAAAACAAAAAAAAATTACCTAGAGAGGGAGAAGCTCTGAGGTTGTAAGAGAGAGGGGAGTGAGAATGGAATGAGCAACGAAATGGCTTCGCGGTGAGAAGTTTATATAGAGATTTGGTTGTGGTCGTACATTGGTCGTACTATTACGACTAAAGAGGGACCAATAGTGGTACATTAGTCGTAATTTTACGACTAATTAAGGACTAAATCTACGATAGTCGTACACGGGTCGTACAGTTACGACCAACTTAATACGAATGAGTCGTACATTGGTTGTAAATCTACAACCCGTTTACGACGAATGCAGTTTACGACCACATTGGGACCAACGTTTATTAGAAAAAAATTCGAAGAGGTTTATCAAAAATTATGATAAACCTCTATTACCAATTTTACATAAATTATGAAAAAAAAAGAGAAGAAAGATACTGGAATCACAAGTAGAAATGACGAAACATAAGGAATTGTCTCTTTCTACTTATGTTTCCATATCTTTATCCTCTTTTTTTTTCTAAAATTTGTATATATGGATTAATTTTTATGTGAACAAATTTTTAAAGTCTACAAAAAACAAGGAAGAGAAAAGAGATGGAATCACAAGAGAAAATAGAATCAACATAACGAATAGATAACCGAATTCTATTTCCACTTATGATCCCAAATCTCTCTTCACTTCCTTTTTTTTAAAGATTTGTAAATTTTGTTTATAATATGAGATGGTAAGAAGGGAGTATATATAGGGGCACATTCGACACGTGAGTCGTACGTTGGTCGTAATTGTACGACCAATGAGGGGCTAATTGTCAACTTAGTCGTATATGAGTCGTAAATGTACGACTCCTTTAGGACTACTTTGTAATGTAGTCGTTCATAATATGCAGTTCAATCCGAGAACATAATGCAGGTAAATCCAACCTTGAGTTCTTGTTATCTTTTGTCTTCCCAGGGACGTTCAACAACGTATTCATGATGTTGTCAAAGAAGTTCTTCTCTATATGCATCACGTCTAGATTGTGGCGCAGCAGCAGATCTTTCCAATATGGAAGTTCCCAAAATATACTCTTCTTGTGCCAATTATGCTGAGTCCCGTAACCATTAGGCATATTCGGAGGATTATGCCAATTACCGCCTTTGACAACTGTGCTTTGTCCACCATAGTAATCAATATCCTTCTCGATTTCCTCTCCAGATAAATATGGTGGAGCGGTGTCCCTTACTATCCTTTTTGACCGAAAGTGTTTCTTGTTCCTTCGGTACGGATGGTTAATGGGAAGAAATCTCCGATGACAATCAAACCAGGACGTCTTCCTACCATGCTTCAACTGAAATGCGTCTGTGCTTCCCATACAATATGGACAAGATAGCCTCCCATGCGTCGTCCAGCCCGACAACATCCCATATGCAGGAAAATCACTAATAGTCCACAGTAGAACTGCTCGCATTGTAAAATTTGTTCTCGTTGAACAATCATATGTCTGCACGCCTGTTGACCACAATTCCTTCAATTCTTCAATCAAAGGTTGTAGAAAAACATCAAGGGATCTTTTGGGATGTTTGGGTCCAGGTATCAATATACTCATGAAAAGCAATTCTTTTTCCATACACATCTCTGGTGGAAGGTTGTATGGCGTCAAGAAGACTGGCCAGAGAGAGTATTGTCTTCCAGACATTCCAAATGGACTAAAGCCATCTGTGCAGAGCCCAAGATAAACGTTGCGGGGGTTGCTTGCAAAATCAGGATAGACATTATTCAAATGTTTCCACGCTTTGGCATCAGAGGGATGATTGATCTCTCCTTCCTTCTGATCATGTTCTGCATGCCATCTCATCGACGCTGCCGTCTTTTCAGATTGATATAATCTCTTGAGTCTATCCTTGATTGGTAAGTACCACATCCGCTGGTACGGCACCCTATTTCGTCCACGTCCTTGCGGTTTATATCTTGGCTTCTTGCAAAATTTACACTCTAACAATTCTGCATCTTTTCCCCAGTATATCATACAGTTGTCTATACACACATCAATCATCTCCGAAGGTAAGCCAAGACTATGAACAAGTTTCTGAATCTCATAATAAGATTCAGCACACAAGTTATCTTCAGGCAAATACTCTTTAAACAACTCAGCCCATGCATCCATACAAACTTCAGGTAAGTTATGATCAGTTTTGATATTCATCATCCTAGCTGCCAAAGATAATTTAGAAAGACCTTCTCTACAACCTTCATAGATTGGCTCATTTGCTGCTGCTAGCATTTCATAAAATCTTTTTGCATCCAAATTAGGCCCCTCTACATTTTCAACCTCCTCTATTACTGATGTTGTTTCACGAAATGCATCAGTAACCATATCATGCATTCTATCATGATCTAACATATGATTTTCTTGAATAACACTTTCAGAAGGCAAATGTGGTTCATCTCTGTTACGAACACTTTCAACATGATTACTACCACTAGCTTCATTCCTATTATCACCCTCTCCATGGTTAAACCAAATATAGTAATGTGGAGTAAATCCTCTATTTACTATATGTTTCCAAACGGTTTCACTAGCAGCAAACTTCGTATTTTTGCATTTACGACATGGACAGAACATTTTACCCGTTTCCTTTGTGAGAGGCGTCTGTCCGGCCTGGTACATGAATATCTCTGCTCCGTTCAGAAATTCGTCTGTTACTTTTCCTGTTGAATCTTTATGCGCATACATCCAACTCCGAAGCGCATAAATATTTTCGGACATTTTTTTAACTATTTCCCGTTTTTTTTTGCTCTTTTTGTTTTTTTTTTGTGCATCTTAAGAATGAGGGAGAAGATCATATTTATAGAGAAATTTCGATTTTGGTACGTACAATGTTACAACTAATTTACGTTTAAATTATAACTTAACTACCAAAGTGCAACTTTGTTCTCGTAAATAGTTGTTAATTAGATGTAAACAACTTTTGATGTACCTAAGTCTTAATATTACAACTAATTTATGACTCCTTTAGTCGTTAATTAGATGTAAAATATTTAGATGTAAGTTAGTCGTAATGGTACATCTAATGTACGACTACATAAAATTTTAGTCGTAAATTAGATGTAACTTTACGACTAAAGTACGACTAGCAAATTTAGTTGTAACTTTACGTCGACATTACGACTAATATTGACTTCGTCGTAAATTAGTCGTAAAGCAGTCCGTAATTTACGACCACCTTTTGGTAGTCGTAACGTTTGGTCGTTAGGCAGGCGTTTTCTTGTAGTGTCACCGCTTAAGAAATTTTACATATTCTTATAAATTATTTTATAATCATTTATAACGGTGCATAAACTTTATAAATTATTTTTACAAATCCTTATAAATTACTTTACATACTTTTATAAACCCTTGTAAATTATTATAGAGTTATGAGTTACAGGGGAAGCTCGCGGAGAGAAGCTATGTTGTGGCTTCTAAGCTCACCGATAACACAGTCTTTACCATCTCTGGACACAACGACGATGGACACACACTGATCAAGTTCAGAAACCCCAAGTTCTATTAGACTTCTGGTTTGTGTTTTCTAAAATCAATTACAGTGGATTTGGTAATAAGGTGACTGAGATTTGGCGTGAAGAAAAGGATTTCTGGGATTACTACAAAGAGAGATTGAGATACAATCAGTTTAGCATTACAATTTGGCTTTTCTATTCATCAAAGCATAACAAAGGTTCTGGTTTTTCTCTTTCTTTGGTTTCCTTGCCAAATATTTATTTCTCTGACCCTTTTGTTTTTTGTTTGTGGGATCGTAAAAAGGTAATCATCGGAGATGGCATCGAAACGGATTTTGAAGGAACTGAAAGATCTGCAGAAGGATCCTCCTACTTCATGCAGCGCAGGTGTGACTTACTTTGCGATTCGAATTTTTATGTTTTTTTTTTGTTGCTCCTCTGCCTGATGATGTTGATGGATGGATGGGTCCTTCGCTTTTTTTGTTCTTCTCTTTGCTCTGGTTTTAATATTATTGATCTCTCTCGTTTTGCTTAGATCTAAATCATGTGTTCGTCTCTCTGTTCTCTTTTTTGGTTAATTTTGGGTTAATTTAGCTGAGATTTATAAATTTACCAGAGGTTCATCATGATAATAATAACCCTTGTGTTTGGTTTAGCAAAGTTTCAAACTTTATTTGATTGGATTAACTTGTTAGATCTGGTTTCAGTTGAGACTTTTCTGGGATGCCATCTTAAAAAGTAGTAACTCTGAACTTATTTTTTTTCCTTAATTTTGACAGGACCGGTCGCGGAAGACATGTTCCATTGGCAAGCCACGATAATGGGTCCATCCGACAGCCCTTACTCTGGCGGTGTTTTTCTTGTTACCATTCATTTCCTTCCTGATTATCCTTTTAAACCTCCCAAGGTACTTCCTTTCACAGCTCTCGACTTTTATTGTTGTCCTGTTTGCAGTTATGTATCTCCCAGCTCTAGTTCTCTATGCATGTTGTGCTTTGTTTAGTTGCTCATACGTGTGGTGGTGACCAAAAACAAAAAATGTAGGTGGCTTTTAGGACTAAGGTGTTCCATCCAAACATCAACAGCAATGGGAGCAGCTGCCTCGAGTATCTCTCAATGCTCAATTATACCTTTTTATAAGGCATTACAAAAGAAACTGTAAAAGAATGATGTTCTAAAATAAATAAAGAAATGGTGGAAAATTGGTTAATTTGGTGATTTATAAACTCTTATAAATAGATTTATAAACCTTGTAAATTAATTTATAAACACTTATAAATAAATATATAAACTCTTATAAATAGCTTATAAGTTTTTATAAATAGTTTTATAAACCCTTTTAAATAGTTTTATAAGCTTTTATAAATAGTTATATAAATATTTATATGTGTTTTATAAACTTTATAGATGGTTGAGATCAGGTTTTATAAGCTCTTATAAAATTTATAAATGGTTCATAAATGGTTTTATAAACCTTTATAAATAGTTATATAAATATTTATACGGTTTTATAAACCTTTATAATTTTTTATAAACCCTATATAAACTCTTAAAAACCCATTAAAACCTTTTATAAATCCTTACAAATCTTATATAAACTTTTTACAAACTTATTTGAACCGTTATAAATTCTATATAAAATCTTTATAAACATCTGTAAGTGATTTTGTAAACCTTTTATAAATTCTTCTGTTTTGACACAAAGGTGATAGTTCCATCCTGTAAAAAAAATTATTCTACCACAACATGCCAACTGGTCATGTCATGTGCCAACCAATGGTTTCTAAGCCAAAAGTTTTCTACAAATCCTTATTAATGATTTCTAAGCTTTTAAAAATGTTTTTAAGAACCTATAAACGAATTACCTTTAGAAATTTTTATAAATCCTTATAAATAATTTTATAAAACCTTATAAGCATTTCTAATGGATATAGACTCTTATAAATGATTTAAAGACCTTCTAACTGATTTCTTTTATAAACATTTATAAAGGGTTATAGACTTTATAAACTTCTTTATAAGCTTTTATAAATGATTTATAAACTCTTACAAATAATTTATAGACATTATAAATGATTTACAAACTTTATAAACTGTTTTTTTATAAACTTTACAAAATATTTATAAACTCTTATCTATTATTTACATATTCTTGTAAACCCTTATAAATTATGTTACAAATTCTTACAGTTTTTTTATAAGCCTTTCTAAATGGTGGATGACCATTTGTTTCCTTTTACCACTGAACATCCACCTGAAAATCAGACACAAAGGATATTGAAGTTTAGAGACACTGATATTATTGTTACTCTCAGTAAAAGAAACTGGAAGGGCTCTAGAGAAGCATCAGGCCTCATGTTGGTGGTTGAATCTCTTCACCGTTCAAACTGGAAAGGTCTAGAGAAGCATCAGGCCTCATGTTCCAGAAAAGTAAAGCATCTCTCTTCTTTGGTAGAACATAGAGTCCTTCTTTCCCACATTTCGATAGCTCGTCCACCATGGGACTGCACTAATGTAATGTTTCCTTTCGCAGCAGGGAACACTGTCTCGCCACCATCATCAACATCCGATCTAAAGTATTTGTCCAAAAGAAGATTTAAAAAAAAAAGCATAAAGAAATTTGTCAGAGTAAAAAAAGGTTTTATGTTTTTGTTACTTACAGGTACATAAGTACAGTAGCTATACGTTATTCACTATTCCTGGTGTTGAACTCATCCAAGAAATAATCATAGTGAGGCTCATACTTCTGCCCAACTTGGTAGTGAAGAACCTGAAACTTTACGACTTCGAGACTCTCTATGTCCTGGTGATAACAGCTGAACATGACTTTCAATAAATACAAATCTGGTTCAGGAATTTGATCGAACACCAAGCGTGCGTCTTTAGTATACCCAAAGGCTCCATATAAACTTACGAGCTTTGTTGCACAAGAGATGTCAGACATTAGTCCATTCCCCTTTAAGATCGCGTGAGCTTTCTGCAGTGAATCGATGCTCTTGCACTTGCTTAAGAGGCGGAGGCTTGGGATAGATGCGGCGTAACGTAGAGACGCATGGACTCGTCATGGACGCGTCTTATTAAAACGTCGTAGCGGTACGAGAAGTCGATTGAGTTTGAGCTGGTCGGCGAGCACGGCGAGATTCACGAGTCCTCCCGAGTATACGAGTAAATGGAGGAAGAGGAGGCATCATCGATGGCGCCGGAGAAGGTCGAGAAGCAGAGGAAGAAAAATCTGAGGTGTTTGAGCGGATGCTGATTTGGAAGAAAATTAGGTCAGGGTCACTATAGTCATTTACCCATTCATAAATGTGGTATTTATAAAAATGTTCATTCATTAGTGGTAAAGTTGAATAGTGGTACTAAAGAAAGTGTAAAAGTAAAATTTCCAAAAATACCACTTTCATGATACCACTTTTTAATTATACACTAACCAACTATACCACCAAATTTTTAATAGGCAAAAACTATTATATCCTTGAATAATTATACCTACGCTACTTCCTTTCTCCCCCAATTTGAAATCGATCATTCCATCTATACATGAACGATATCAACTCCGGTGTGATTTGACGGTGCTAACGAGTTCTCCGGCGGATTTGACAACTGCCTAGTTCCCCGACGAAGCTGACAATACGATCTTTCACACAAACTCACATGAACGCGTAATTGCTCTTCGGCATGAAACCAATCCCAGACACCGAGAAGATCTAGAGAAGGATGAAAAGCTCCGACGAAGAATGAAAAGCTTCGGTGATGAACGAAGAGATCTAGTGAAGAGATTTGTGAACCAAATTTGATGAAATCAACAACACTTTGGTGATCGAATCTGACGAAACCAACGACGCTCCGGTGACCATATTCAATTGCTCAGACCAAATCCGACACGGCCAACGATGCTCCGGTGCACATTGGCAAGCTCCAGTCATCACGACCGACGAACTCCCAGATAGTTTGAGTCACTGGATTTGAATCCCAAGTTCAATTGAGTAAATTAGTTCGATTGAATCAATGTAAAGCTTCAAATCTAATTGACGTGATTGAACTTTGAAATGCAATTTTTCTGAGTTAAATTACAGTGAATCGTGTTTTGGAAGTGAGTGCTTATGCATAGGAATAATATGTGATTGGTTTGTGTTCAGATGTTGAAGAGTGACAAGGATGTGAGCGGTTTGAAGAAGCAAGAGGGACTGTGAACAAGAACGTGGTTTTGAGATTAAAGAATTACAGATTTACAAAGCTTTATAAAAGTTTCAGAGTTGGCTTCTTAACACCATCTTCTCTCTTATCTTCTTCAGACATCTCTGATACTAAAAAAATTTATATATCTCCTAATACTTGTTTATGTACCCTTATAAATGTTAAACCTTATAAATTGTTTTTTTATAAATCGTTATAAATTATTTACATACCCTAACAAATTATTATACAAACCATTATAAATTGTTTTATTAACCTTTCTAAATGGTTATAGACTCTTTTAATTGATTTTAAACCTATATACGTCTTATAATACCCTTTATAAATTGATTATATACTTTCATAACGGTTTTATAAACAATTATAAATGGTTTATAAATTGAATGTTATTCTTTCTAGCCAGTTTTACTACACTTCCAAAGTGAGAATTCTCTATTTCACCAAATTCTTTATTCCTAAAATGCAAGCAACATTTTCAACATAATCCAGCTTTGAACATTGGATGATCAGTTTTGGCTTTTCTGATGGCTCTGTTAAAGTATCACGATACCTCGCCGGTAACTTCATGGTTGTGCAAAATTTGTTGCTTTGACTGCAGAACACGACAGAATAAATTTCTTAAGCTAACGAATTTATAATAATATATAAAACACTTATTTGAACATAAAATTATTGACTAGTTAGAGAAATGACCTGTTGTAATGCAGTTAAGTAACCAAGACTACTTTTTTTTACTACATTTTGTTTCTTGTAATAGATTATGAACATGCATTGAGACTTTTACATAATTTTCTCACATGGGATGATACAAAAGTATATGTTTTGCAAAGCCTATTTGTGTTCATAGTCTTTTTGGGCGATTTTAGAAAAATCAGCTTATCAGCCATTATAAATTAATTTATAAACCTTTATAAATCACTTCATAAACACTTATCATTCAGTTAACAAAAAATCCCTAAAAATAATTTATAAACATTTACAAATGACTTCTTAAACTTATGAATAATTTACAAATCCTTATAAACAATTTAATAAGCCTTTATAAAAAGTTATAAGACTTCATAAAATAATTACCTTTTGATATTCTAAAAATATTTATAAATGATTTTATAAATCCTTATAAATAACTTTAAATATTCTTATAAATCTAAAGAACACGTGCAAGTTTTGAAAAGAGATGATGATATTTGGCAGATTCTGAGGCACATGCGGACAGCAAGTAAGGCTCCACCGCTTCAGAAATTTTACGTACCCTTATAAACTTTTTAATAATCCTTTATAAGGGTGTATAAACTTTATAAATTATGTTTATAAATTATTATAGAAAACCATTATAAATTGTTTTATAAGGCTTTCTAAATAGTTATAGACTCTTTTAGTTGATTTATAAATCTATAAAACTCTTAAAATACACCTTACAAATTGAATATAAGCTTTCATAAAGTTTTTATAAATCCCAACTAATAGTATACATACTCCTTATATATTATTTATAAATTTTCATAACTTTTTCATTAAAATTTATAAATGGTTTATATATTTTATAACTTGTTTTATATGCCTTTATTAATGGTTTATATACTCTTACATATAATTTTACATACCCTTATAAAGCTTTATAAAGAGATGATGATACGTGGCAGATTCGGAGGCACATGCGGACAGCAAGTAAGGCTCCACCGCTTCAGAAAATTTACATAGCCTTATAAATTGTTTAATAATATTTTATAATGGTGTATAAACTTTATAAATTATTTTTATAAATTATTAATAAATAATTATACAAACCATTATAAATTGTTTTATAAGGCTTTCTAAATGGTTATAGATTCTTTCAGTTGATTTATAAACCAAAATACCCCTTATAAATTTAATATAAGGTTTCATAAAGTTGTTATAAACCCCTATTAATAGTATATATACCCCTTATAAATTATTTATAAACTTTCATAACGTTTTTATAAACATTTATAAATGGTTTATAGATTTTATAACTTATTTTATATGCTTTTATTAAGTGTTTATATACTCTTAAAAATAATTTTACATACCCTTATAAGGTTTTGTAAAGAGATGATGATACATTGATGTGTTGGGGTCACAAAATTTTTATATTTATGAGGAAATCAAAACACTAAGTTAATCACAAGATGTAGCAAAGAATAAACAACGTTTTATAAGTTTCTACAAATCTCTAATTTATAAATTTATAAACCCTTATAAACTACATTTATAATCTTTTATAAAACACATCAATCTGTCTTTTGGGATTTTAGAACTCAGATTTTCTCCCATAATTACCGCTTTTGTGATTGTTGCTATTACAAGAGATAATCTTTCTAGTGTTGGCATGCTTCTTGCTTTCTCTTGAAACATATCATACAATGTTCTCACCGTAAACTTATCACCATTGCCCAACATCCAAAGGTATGGTTCTTCCTTATTTTGAATTACGGCTCTGTTATTGTTTGATCTTCCTCACAACGTAAGCCTGCTATCAGATAAAATTCCATTCGTACAAACCTCATAGGCTGGTCCGAGAAAGTAAACCAGAGATCCTCTCCTTTCGTCAATACTCTTCGCTGCATGAGAAAATAGAACAACTCTTCTGAAACTTGAACCCTACTCCTTCTAACCAGCTTCACAATGCTTCCAATAAGAGAGTTCCCTATCAAATAAAATTCTTATTTTCCTAATATATCTGATACCTTCTCGACATAAACCATCTTTGAGTGATGGATTATCACTTTGGGATTATCTGGTGGTTCTCCAGCTTCATAAACCCTCAAAGACAATTTCAAAGTTCAGCAAAACCCGTTGCTATCTAACTACTATATAAGACAACACAGTTCACGCATTTTAAAATTACTCAAAACCCACATTCATAATGGATTATAATTTTTCAAAACTTAATGTTCACTATCTATACTCTTTCTCTTAAATCTAACGGTAATACAAGAAAACACTTCTCGAGTTCACGCATCTTAAATCTACTTGAAACCCACATTTATAAAGGTTTATAATTTTTCAAAAACTCATTGTTCACCATCGATACTTTTTCTCTTAGATTTAACTAGGGAATTGAAAATACTCAACCAATCTTCTTTGATTTTTTTATAACAGAAATAACAAAATCAAAAATGACTTGAAACAAACAAAAAGGTATCCAAATTTAAAAACATACGTGAAGAAGAGAATCGTGAAGAGGAGACGGCATTATTGAGATGAGATTTGAGTAGTGTGATTGCTCTTGTCATCTGAGAGAAATGGTATCTTGAATTCGTCGTCATCGGATGCTCTTACCAGAGAGGCATCGTGACTCGTGAGAGAGAAGACCTTTTCTCGTTGTCGTCGTGAGAGTGGCCGTCGTGCGAATCCTTCGTGAGAGTCGCCGTCGTCGTGAGAATCGCCGTCGTGAGAGTCATCGTTCGCCGTCTCGATTTTGTCTTGGAAAAGAAAATTTTATCTCTTTCTAATCCCTTGAGATCTAGGGATATTTAGGTCATTTACTTATTAACTGAAGTGGTATTTATGAAAATGTTTATAGAGTGGTGGTATAGTTGAATAATGGTATCATGAAAAGTGTATAAGTAAAATTTCCAAATTACCACTAATACCACTTTCAAAGTACCACTTTTCAATTATACATTAACCAACTATACCACTAGATTTTTAATAGCAAAATGACCACTATGTCCCTAATTAATTAAATCTAAAACCACCGACGAAATCACATTGACGAAGAGAAGAGTACGACTTCATCTTCTTCCTTGCAGTCACCAAGCTTCATCTGCGACCATGGCCGTTCTGTGTCTCTGAGCTCGGGTTGTGTCCTCCGTTCATCCGCCCTAACCACTGCTGCTTCCATCTCGCGCCATCTCCTCAAGTCCAAGCCGTATCGTCATTCCGAGAGCTCACATCGAGCAGTACAGATTGATGACAAAAATCATAAGCAAGATGCAGCGGTTCAGAGCCGTTTGGAGTCTAATCGAGGAGATGAGGAAGGAGAATTCTCACCTGATCGAGCCAGAGCTGTTCGCCATTCTCGCCGCCGAAGGCGTCGAGGTGTGTTATACATTGTATCGATTAGGTGATCTTCTTGATTTAGATTCGGAATTGGGATTTTTAATGTCTTTGGTGGTTGTGATGGTGTGTGATAGATAACGTATGTAAGTGCGATTAAGCTGATCCACGAGAAGACTAAGTTTCGTCTGCACTCTCACGATGTGCCGTACGGATCCGGCAGTGGTCAGCAATCTGTCACTGGTTTTCCAGGCGTCGTTGATTCAACCAGCTACTGGATACTTCCTTTGTTCCTTTACAACTATACAGAAGATCGTTTTAGTTTTTTGTGTCTTTCGATAGAAATTAGAACAACACATTAACTTGCAATTTCATATCTGAAGTTATGGTTTAACGAAGTCATGAAATAAAGAGGCTTTATGGACAGTGTTATGTGCTATGTTCAAGGAAGTTGAGAGTTGTACTCTCCAAGTAACTTTTACTTAAAAGAGAAACATATGATTTTTGTGACGCTTTAGTGGTTTGTATCTAAGTTTGCTTCTGATTCTTTTCATCTCAGGATTCATATTCAGGCATAAACTTATGGAGCGGTTGGGTATCAAGATTTCGTTTATTTCCTGAGTTGTATGTACACTGGGCGGTTAAAGCCATTTCCTTTGGAGGTTTCAACTTGTGTTGACTCTGTTTGTGCTCATGATTCTTGTCGACCTGCTATTGATTTCATCGTTGAGTTGATGTTTGCTTCATCCATTCTACAAGTGCCTGAGCTTGTTTCATTTTTTCAGATGTGTAAATGAAGTTTTCTCTTTGTCTTCTTGATTCAGAGATTGTTTAATTTTAACAGTTTATGTTGTGTGTTTGCAGCGGAGGCTTTGTAACTTTGTGGAGAAGTAAAAGCCATGAAAATGTTTGATCTGATCATCTGGTGTATCTTTATAAAGACATATAAATCTCTTGTAATAAGTGTTTCTTCACGAAACTAGTATTTTCTGAGTTTTATAAAGGTTTATCAGGGGTTGTAAGTTATATAATCTCTTCATGAAACTAGTATATATGAGTTTTATAGAGGTTTATAAGGGGTTATAAGTTATATAATCTCTTCTTGAAACTAGTATATCTGGGTTTTATAAAGGTTTATAATGGGTTATAAGTTATATAATATCTTATAAAACTAGTATATCTGAGTTTTATAAGGGTTTTAAGGGGTTATAAGTTATATAATCTCTTCATAACACTAGTATTTTCTGAGTTTTATATAGGTTTATCAGGGTTTATATGTTATGTAATCTCTTCATGAAATTAGTATATCTGAGTTTTATAAGGGTTTATAAGGGGTTATAAGTTATATAATCTCTTCATGAAACTAGTATATCTGAGTTTTATAACGGTTTTTAAGAGGTTATAAGTTATATAATCTCTTCATAAAACTAGTATTTTCTCAGTTTTATAAAGGTTTATCAGGGGTTATAAGTTATGTAATCTCTTCATGAAACTAGTATATCTGAGTTTTATAAAGGTACTCTTTAAAATAGTATTTGTAATATATAAAGCCTTATAAAAGACTAAGAATCATTTATAGTGACTTTATAAGTATTTATAAATTATACCCCATTATAAATAATTTATAATTTATTATAAATAAAGGGTTAATAAATAATTTATAAACGTGGCAGATTCTAAGGCACATGCGGAAAACAAGCAAGGCTCCACCGCTTCAGAAATTTTACATACCTTTATAAATTATTTTATAATCCTTTATAATGGTGTATAAACTTTATAATTTATTGTTATAAACCCTAATAAATTATTATACAAATCATTATAAATTGTTTATAAGGTTTTCTAAATGGTTATAGACTCTTTTAGTTGATTTATAAACCTATACAACTTTTATAATAACCCTTATAAATTGAATATAAGTTTTCATAAAGTTTTTATAAACCCTTATCAATAGTATACATACCCCTTATAAATTATTTATAAACTTTCATAACTTTCTTATAAACATATATAAATGGTATATAGATTTTATAACTTGTTTTATATGCCTATTAATGGTTTATTTAATCTTACAAATAATTTTACATATCCTTATAAATTGTTTGATATTGGTGTAAAACTTTATAAATTATTTTGATAAACCCTTATAAATTATTTACATACTCTTATAAACCCTTATAAGTTATTATACAAACCATTATAAATTGTTTTATAAGGCTTTTTCAATGGTTATATACTCTTTTAGTTGATTTCTAAACCTACATAACTCTAATAATACAATGGAGAAGCTCTCTTGAAAATTGAAAACAAATTGATTTACAAACTCTTATAATTTTTTGTATAAACACCATATGAATTAATTTATGAACTTTTATAAATAAAGGGGAGTTAATTATGATCAGTAATGTTTTAATATGATCTGAGGAGATGGTTGTCCTTGAGGATGGAGTCGTAGTTAGAGAGGAGTTGGTCATAAGAGGACTTTAGGAGATTGAAGTCTCTCTCGAGCTGCTTGGTTTTCCAACGAGCATGCCGGTTTTGAAACCAGACGAAAACTTGCCTAGGCTGAAGACCAAGCATCTTGGCAAGCTGAGTCTTGCGCTCTGGCTCCAGCTTGTTCTCTGTCTCGAAGCTTTTCTCCAGTAGAGGTACCTTTGAAATCATCAATAATAATTTTTCAATTAAGAATACTCTTTCTCAACTACCAGATACATAAAAACAGAAAACTAAAAACCTGTTCATGAGTAAGGTTGTCGGGTGTTTGCTCGTCATAATAGTCGTAGTCGTAGAGAAGATCGTCAGGGGAGCTATAGAAAGGTCTTCTCTTTGATGATTCCTCCATGTTCATCATCGATCCTGCTCCATTCCAAATCAGAGACCAAAGTTAATACTAACTTCTTGGCATGTATTTAAATTTCATATACAAAAGCCAAAAGTCAAAGTTCAATAATGAGTGAAAAAGAGAGAAAATAATAACCTTGGACGATTGGATTGAGATTACCGACGAACAACATGATTTGGATTCCATCAAAATCATGCTACACAAAATCGAAATCAAAACCACTTGAATCATTCCCAATTATAGAAACAAAAACCAAATTCTCTTCAAATCAGGAAGAATCAAGCACCTGAAACACTAAGAAGTTACGAGAACTTCTAAACCCTTATATCATATAAGTTATATGTGGTTTATAAAATCTTATAAATTATTTGTAAATTCTTATAAACGATTTATAAAGTCTTATAAATGATTTTATATACTCTTATTGGCATATAAACATAAATTGGCACAGTTTAAAAAAGGCCAAATTGAAACAGAGGTCAACATTTTTTTGGACAACAGAACAAAGGTCAACATAAGAAAATAAAAACGTAATGAAAGCGGTGAGATGAGACACACGTCAAGGAGATAAGCCTTGCTTGGAACACGTCAATCAACACTTGTTTGCTTCTGAAGATACGGCGAGCTCCGACTTCCACAACTCCTTCAATCTCTTCTAAATTTTTAATCTTCAAACTTCAAATACTAATTAAAATTGATCTATAAACAATATAAAAGATGTGGGATCATTACAACAATGTTCGTGCTTTCATATTCCCAAACCTTAATACTATGTTTGTTAATATTTTTAGTAATGGTCTAAACATAAACATCTCAACACTGCAAGTAATAGACACTACATCTCAACACTAGAAGTAATAGACATTACTACTCTATTGCTAAATCGTTCTTCTTTATAAAGACTTATAAATCGTCGAGTTGTACTTTTAACAATATCCAGAAATCCAGATTTATAAGAGATTATAATTCTGTAAAAAATGCAGTGTTCGTTATTCCAAAATCTTAATCTCAACACTGCAAGTAATATACACTACATCTCAACACTGGAAGTAATAGACACTACTCCTCTATTGCTAAATCGTTCTTCTTTATAAAGACTTATTAACCGTCGAGTTGTATTTTTAACAATATCCAGAAATCCAGATTTATAAGGGATTATAATTCTGTAAAAAATGCGGTGTTCGCTATTCCAAAATCTTAATCTCAACACTGCAAGTAATATACACTACATCTCAACACTAGAAGTAATAGACACTACTCCTCTATTGCTAAATCGTTATTCTTTATAAAAACTTATTAATCGTCGAGTTGTACTTTTTAACAATATCCAGAAATCCAGATTTATAAGGGATTATAATTTTGTAAAAAATGCAGTGTTCGCTATTCCAAAATCTTAATCTCAACACTGCAAGTAATAGACACTACATCTCAACACTATAAGTAATATACACTACTCCTCTATTGCTAAATCGTTCTTATTTATAAAGACTTATAAATCGTCGAGTTGTACTTTTAACAATATCAAGAAATTCAGATTTTTAAGGGATTATAATTCTGTAAAAAGTGCAGTGTTAGCTATTCCAAAATCTTAATCTCAACCTGAACTCCAAATCAACCTTGTGTTGCCTTTTGGATAAAAGCAAATGTTTACTAATGTTCCTTGTTTCAGATTTCGTTCAGAAATACACAAAATCGAAAGGAGATATACGCATACCAGCTGGAAAACTTGAACAAGAGAAGGATTCGACATCTGATCCACGGTGTGTGAGAGAGAGACGAGATGACGATTGCGTGAGAGAGAGAATCCGTGTGTTAGCTCATCGGAGATCTCAACGGAACGATGACGATGACTTTTGATGACGACGACTACGACGATTCGATGACGACGACGATGACTTTTGATGACGACGACGGATCCAGAGGAGAGAAACGATGGTCTCGACAGGGAGAAGAAGGTAGCGACGGAGAGAGGTAATATGTTAGAGATAGGGTAGGGTTAATTTAGTCTTTTTCACACTACTAAAAAGTGTATTTGTGAAAATGTCTCTCAAGTGGTGGTAAACTTGAATTGTGGTACTACACAAAGTGTAGTTATGAAATTTCCCCATAATTGAAATACTAATTAGTAATGATCCATTTGATATTTTTACATACTATATTGACCAATTTATAAGATGTATAAAAAGATTTCTATATTATGTAATCAACAATTAAATATATATAACTAAAAATAAAAATAAAAACGAACATCCGTACGGTCGTGCGAATGTTTGTATTTAGTAATAAGTAAGGATTACATAGCCCAAAAAACAATTAAAAAAAAACAGAGGTAAATAAAAAAAGTTACAGTGTCTCTATATCACAGATGAACGACCCTAATTAATTAAGTCTCTCAAAATGAACTCGTGGCCGTATCAGAGCTACTCGTCCACTTATCAGTCTCCGGCGAGATCGGCGGCGGAACACTACTACTCCTCAGCAACCCAACGTCATCTCCTCCGCTCCCCTCAATATCCACCACATCCGGCTCCTCCTCCCCCTTGATCCCTTTCAAAACCTCCACGATCTCATCCATCGACGGCCTCACTTCCCTCTCCTGCTGCAAACACCTGAACGCGAGTTCAGCCACCGCCATCATCTTCCTCTTCACCTCCGGATCCTTCGCGAACCCCAGGCTCGGGTCAACCAGCTCGTGCACCGCGTTGTTCTGGATCTTGGAGACGGCCATGTTCGCTAAGTTGATATCGTGGCGATGCCTTGTGATATCAACTGCTTCTTTTGACGAGATTAGCTCAGTTAGTACGACTCCGAAGCTGTAAACGTCGCTCTTCTCGTTTAAACGGTAGCACTGGTAGTACTCCGGGTCTACGTAACCCGGAGTGCCTTGGGGTGCTGTTGAGATATGAGTTTTATCCATTGGAAATAACCTCGAGAGGCCGAAATCGGCTACTTTGACAGTGTAGTCCTCGTCGAGGAGGATGTTGGTTGTCTTCACGTCTCTGTGTATGATCCCTGACTCATGGAGGAAGGATAAGGCGCTGGCGGTTTGGATGGCGACGTTTAGACGAACCGGCCAGCAGATAGGACGAGGCGCGGCGCGGTCTCCGTGGAGGTGATCGGCGAGAGTTCCGTTTGAGATGTACTCGTAGACGAGGAGAAGCTCTCTGCTGTGTCTGGAGGTGCAGCCGTAGAGTATCACGAGGTTAGGGTGTTTGAGGGATTTCAAGATTTCGATCTCGTTCTTGAACTGTTCGACGCGTTTTAGAGAACGTTCGTAGAGTCGTTTCACCGCCACGGCTCGTCCGTCTTTCAACATGCCTTTTCAGAAAAAAAGATGTTTTGATTAAAATGTAAAGTTTTTTTTGCAGAATCATTGGTTCTTTACCATAGTAGACGGTGCCGAAGCCGCCGTCGCCGAGCTCTCTAGAGAAGTTATCGGTGGCTTGCTCGAGTTCTTCGTAGCTGAAGACTTGAACTCCGAAGTAGGTGCTTCCGTTTTGGAGGCTTGAGATTGAGGGGAGGAGGGAGTGGTTGCTGGTGGTGGAGATTGTTGTGGAAGTTGGATAGCTTGATGTTTCTCTGCTTGAATAAGACGTTACTGGCAAGTCTTTGCTTGTGTATTGATCTGCCTGCTTCTTCCGTCGTCTGATTAGACAGATGGCGCATCCGGCTATCAGGAATAACAGCACCGATGCAGAAGCAACAACGATTCCTAGAGAGGGAAAAAAAAAGGCTTTCATAATAAGACTATGATGATGCTCTTTACTTGTGTTGCATGTGGTATATGGTGATCAAATCACTGAATCAGGCTTAGTGAATGATCAGGAGAAGGGTAAGTACCTGCTATAGCTCCAGGAGAGACACCTGTATTAATTGAATGGCATTAGAAAAAAAAGGTCAGTTAGGTCTAAATAAAGAACTCTGGATGGAAACATTAATAGTTGAAACCTCTGTTTGGTCGGATAAACGGTGGTACTTGTGGGATGAACATTTGAGATTTAAAACATGGAAAGAAATCTTACCTTTTTTCCTGGTACGGACATTGGGCTCGACGATGTAATAGCATGCGAATCTACTTGAGGTCCGATTATATCCACAAGCACCCTGAAGGGCGAAGCACCTCGAACATTCCTGGTTAAGTTCAAGCTCGAAACCCTCTTCGAGAGCCTTCTTTAGATTATCTCTGCTTGAAGATGTCTGCAGTGTGGTCAGCGCGGGACCATTTGCAGGAATACTGACGTTCTTATCGCAAAATACTCTGAAGTCGTTAAAAACACCACGACTTCCTTGAAGTAGAGGGGAAGAGAGGTTTCTAGTCACATAATAATTTCCTTTGCCATCACCATCATCACAAGCAAGCGCTCCAACGTAAGTAGAATCATACCCTGAGAAGTCTCGATTGCAGTCGTAGTAAATTGTTAACAGATCGGTGTTAGGAACAAGTGGAAGGACGGTTTCGTCGAATGGCACGTTTAAAGGATCTTTGGGACAAAGATCGCCGATATAATCCGATCTTGCTAGTCTTATGAAATGAGATTCATAATTCGCCTCTAAGATTCTAAACTTCACGGAGGAGATACTAAGCTCTGCGAATCCGCTACTACAGTTAAGCTCGAAGTCAGGGTGGCCACAGTCTTTTCTTTCAGATGTCCAGAAAGGGTACAAGAGACCGTTCTGATTGCCGCAGGTAAACGGTTGACTGCAGAGTCTGTGAAGCTCATTAGCTGAGAAAACACAGGAAGGTATCACAAACAGCATCCATATGATTCTATAGAACATAATTTTTTTGGGGGATAGAAAGAGATCGATCATTGTATCGGAGGTCAAATAGGGAAACGATGAAGAAAGAAAATATGAAGGACGTGATGAATGCTTAGTTTTGTAAGAGTTGAAACTAAAGGAACCTGTGTTTGGTCCTTTTGACCAAGTCTTCACTTATTATCGTTTTAAATATGTTTTTCTGGTGTTTTATAGTATAGGTTTTTTGGAATTAGGTGGCCTGCAACGAAGACTTTGAATCAGCACATATTGGTAAACGATGAAAATGAATAGTGGTTTAAACGATTTTTTTTTCTTCATTGTTTATAGAATATAAAATGAGTTCCCACTTTGCACTATACAAAGTTGGGTCCTTCTTTGATATATTATTATTATATATGTCTGTACGACGACTTCAAAGTCATGTGGTTGGAATTTTCTAAGAAGGACCAGCACGCAGTCCCTTTCCGTCATTGTTGTTTTTTTTTTCTGCTACAGAGAATCTATAAGAAATTTCTTAGAAATTGAGTGTGAAATAAGTCACAATGACCATTTACTACTGGAACTGACTGGTGATAGAGTTAAGAATTATAGGCATTAAACGAAAGAGCGTCCACCTTCTCTTGGAAGCTCACAAGTAAGCTATGCGATGTGACTAATGTGTAAAAATCAACAAGGGAAGGTCGAAACAAAATATATAATAACTAATCGGTAAGAGCCAAGAAAAGAAAGCTAGCAAGATCAAGAGATTTCACTTAGATAATTAAGGATTGTGGTTGCAGTCAGAAAAATATAAACAATCAAGGAGAATGAATAACCATCCTAGTTTTTGTTTATTGTTGACGCAAATCTAGTTAAAAAGCTATTAAAAGAAACTTACTATGAGGTAGATGGAGTGTGTTGCATCTTGATGATGAGTCATTCTTGCAGCAGATCTGTGTGGTATTTTTGAAGCTGCAAATTCCATGATAGGACACACATTCTTCACATGTTTGTTCATCAATCTTCACTTTCACATCAAACCCTTCGTACAAAGCATTTTCTAAATGTTTCAGATTCAACTCTTTTTCTTCCGGTACGTAGCTCTTGGGAACGTTAATTGTGAAACTGTCTTGGCAGAGTTTGTGATAACCAAGGTCTTGAGACACTGAGACAGGACCTCTATCAGGACATGTATAACTCGAGCTGTAATTAAAGTTACGGTCACAGAGGTAGAAAACAGTGAGGCTTTGAGAGGTTGGTGAAAGCTCAAAGATTTCAGAAGGCAAGGTTGTGCTTGTGAATGTAGCGGTGCAAAAAGAACCTCCAAGCTCTGCCCTAACAAGTCTAAGAGTCTTAGATGTTTGATCTATGTGGAGAACATCGTATAGATGATTAGAGATTATTATAGATGTCTTGTTCTTAAAGCAGTGAAGCTCCAGAGATGGATGACCGCAAAACTGGGGACGACTCCCACCGGAGAAAGGAAACCCAGCGGTGATGTTCCCACACTCGAACATAGCCTCACACCATCCAAGCCCTTCTTTAGTTGAAGCACAAGAAAGATGGTTGGAGGAGAAGAAGAAGAAGACGAGGAAGAAAAGGACAAGAGAAGAAGTGGGGAGATAGTACATGATTTGATTGACTATGAACACATAACACTAGTGTGTCTTTGGGTTTGTGTTGAGAAGACAGAGGAAGTGATTAAGAAAACAGAGAGAGAGATAAGTATAAAGATTGTGTGGAAAGAGTGAGAGAAGACTAAGTCAAAGTGGGATAATGACAGAAGCCTAGACTTGGGGGAAAGACTTTTTAATCATTTGTTAACTCTTTTCTTTAAGCTAATAAACCCTTGAAAGACTTCTCTTACTATTGTAAAAGACTCTATTTAAGCTCATTAGTAATTGTCTAAAATGTGGAATTTGACAGAGGAAAATCGGAACACATAGGACCTTGAGACTACAGAGCTTACTATTTGTTTGATATGTCAAAGATTAAGTGTTTAAAAACTCAATAAAATATATTGAGTTAACCACCATGCTCTGAGTGGTTGTCTTAGGCTTTTTAGAAGTAGAACCACTACTTCAGCATAAGTTGTTAAGGATATGAGAGTGATGCATAAGAAACTTACCAGTTGGTGGGTGGTGTGGACCGTATTTGCCATGCTCATGCTCGCTCTTACCGATCTTCACCTTCACCTCAAATCCTTTTTTCAGAGTACTTTCCAAATCGGCCAGGTCTTTCCTTTTTGTAACGAAACTCCTAGGAATGTTTGCGGTGAAACTGGAAAGGCAGAATGTGCTATCTTCAGGGTTGTCAGACACAAAGATCAAACCTATTTTTGGACATTTATATCCCTGAAAGCGGCGGAGACCAAAAGGGTTGCAATTAGAGATTACAGTAACGCTCTTGTAGGTTGGGGAAAGCTTGAATAATTTTGGAGGCAAGGTTGTGTTGGTGAAGTTAGAGGAGCAAAAAGAACCCATATGGTCTGTTCTGGCAAGTCTAAGAGTGTTAGATGATTGGTTTATATGTAGAACACGGAACTCTTGATCCGATATGGTTAAAGAGGTGATGTCTTTGTTGCAGTGAAGCTCCAGCGATGGATGATAACCGCAAAGTTTGTCACGATTCCCACCCCAGAAAGGAAAACCGGCCGTGATGTTCCCACACTGAAACAGGGTCTCACACCTTCCAAGTTCTTGTTTACTTGAAGAACAAGGAATAGGGTGAAATAAGAAGAAGATGAAGAACAGGACCATTGAAGAAGTGGAAAGATAAGACATAATTTGCTTCATTATGTACGGTGTTTCTTTTTTTGGTTTGGTTTGTGTTAAAGAGAGCAGAGGTAGTGTGATTTAATAAGAGACAACAGAATAGAAATGAGGTGGAAATGATGAAGAGCCTAAGGACCAAGTCAAATACTTAAGCACAGTAGTGAAGTTAAGATGTCAGTATTAGTTTACGTTGAAAGACTTTTTGTTATTTGTTTCTCTCCAAGCTATACATTGAAAGACTTCTCTTACCATTGTGAAAAACACTCTTTTATGAAAATTGGCAGAACACTATATGGCGCATGAAACATGACAGGCATTTTGCAAAGTGTCCAAGGTAGTAGATGATGTACGCCTCACATTCGAATTACGTATGACTGGAACACTATCTGTTTGGTACATGAATTATGATGTTGCTTTAAATTTATGGACTATTCTATCATACTAGATTCCTCGAAATTATAAAAATATAGTTATTAAAAAGATAGCGTTCCATTTCTGGTATTTTTAAAAATAAAATCTTGAATGTGTATTTTTATTACAAAATATTTGATTTATTATCTGACTGTATTTACATGCAAATGTCTACAATGACGGAATGACTGGCTTTTGCATTCCACATGGAAAAAACTCAACCATCTAAAAAAATTCTTCCCCCACTTTACAATCCAGCATATTTCGAAAATTAAAAATACATAATGTTAGACAAACTTATATGAGGTGTTAGAAGTTCTTCTTCGGATGTGTACTTTTTTGGTAAGTAACACTAGGTTGAATTTCTTAATTTTTGACTACTTTATAGTAACTTAGTTTTTTTTTTCCGTCAAGTAATATTATAAACAAAGGCTAGAAGCCCAAATACAAACACAAGCCCAATAAAAGGATCCGGAAAACAATCATACATGAAAAAAGAAAAAGATCCAACAGTGGTTTGAACTGCCAGCAACCCAACAAAAGTCCAAATCAGATAAACTGTCGGTGGGTGTATTTCCCTAACAAACGCGTCACAATACGCGTGTTTATATCTCGCCCAACGAGACACACGCGTCGCACATCCGCTACGCTTCCACCGACAATAAATCAACGCCGGAGCAAGCCAACCGCCGCTTCACCGAACCACCACATAAACGCCGGAACCTGGTTCCTGACCCTTACTACATCCACTCTTTCGCCTGGACTCCTTTCACCGGAGAGCTTCATCGGATTTATCCCAAGATCTCATCCTGAGCCATCGAAACAACCATCTTCTTCCCCTTGCTTCTTTCACCGGGTAGGACCCATAGTCCGTCAGGAACTCAACCGGAAGCGAAGCCACAAACCACTACCAAGACACCTTCGGAACACCATAAAACTTTCACCAGAGCCACCGTCAAAATGCAAAGACCGTTCGACGTGGAAACCGAGAGCCGACCATTCACCCTAATCGGATAGATGCAACGGCGGAGACTTGAGCCGGCTGTCCACCAAAAAAAGTGCGGCGCCGGAAACAGAGATAAAACCAATAAAAAACCGAGAAGATTAAATTAAACGAAACGCAAAAAAAAACATGAAAAAACAAAGAAGCCGAACCGGCTGTGGCTATGATAGCCCACCCGCCGGCCAGAGTCCACTTCACGGTGGAGTAAGTTTAGTGAGAGGTCAGAGATAATTCAATCAAGAGAGAGAGAATAAGTCCATCCTCGATAGTAATTTAGTTATTGTTGGTAAAAAAAGCTGATTATATTCTAAGTAACTAATATAAAAGAATATAAAAATATATGAACAAATTTTGTCATCTAGCAGTTTTTAGAGTATGCTTGAAAATATTGTTAATTATATGTTTTAGTTATATTGCATAGCACAAAAAGATTGTTAATAAAATATATAAGAAAAAAAGCAGAAGCCCAAGCCGCTCTCAGGTGGGAGAATCAGGACAAGGTTTAGATCCATGTCTTCCGATGGCGCCCACTACGTGTTTTCTCGTCGTCATTTCGACTCCTCGTTATTTCGTTCCATTTTCTTCATCTTCTTGGTTCTATCATGTTTTTTCTTTCTTTTGTGTGTTACTTGATATGTTAAAATATAGTTTATATAACTTATTCTGAGTTGAACAAAAAAATAACTTAATCTGCAAATTTAGAGATGCAATCATAGTATTTAAGGGTCAAATCTACAAAAATTCAAAATCGCTCAGTATATATCAGTTTTCGAGTTAAGATAGTAAGTATGAAGGCAAAAGACAGAACCAAGAACATATTTTTAAAATTATCTTTATAATAAAACATATTTTTAAAAATAAAAAGTTGAGACAAAATATTTTTAATTATTTTAAAAGAACAATATTTCACACTTAAAATATAATATAATTTATATAGTTACACATATTATTCACTATTTCAATAGAAAACATAACATAAAAAAAATATTTATAGATTATAAAATAAAAATAAAATATCTATATTATTTAGAAATAAATCTTATGTCATATATAAATTCTTATGATAATATATTATATGAATCATTTACTGTCCTACCAATTAATAAATAATGATAATTTATATAGAAAATATATATAACTTATTTATTTTATTTAAAAATATTCAAAATTATTTTATATCCAAAAATAAATTTATATTTTAAATAAATTTTACATTTATTTTTTAAATAATAATATTTCATATTTAAAATTTAATTTAATTTATATAGTTAAATAAGATTCATTGTTTTTATAAAAATATATTATTAATATATTATAATTTAATATATATTTTAAAAATATATATATTATATACTAAATTTTATAATAATTTTAAAATTGTATATTGCTACTTCTCTACTAATCATCTTATTAAAAACTTTAATTAGAATATAGAACTTCTGCAGCGTACTAATTCTACATTATATTGCTAGTGCATCAGCTGTACCAATAGAGACCTCGATATTTTTCAGCTGCCATTTTCTTCAAAGTGTTCTAAAAATTCCAATTTTGTCTAAAATATATTTGAACTTATAATAACTCATAAAGACTCGAAACATATGTAAAAGAATCTAAAACTGGATTTCTATCATTATCAAAAACCCATAAAACTATGTATTAATTCTCCCAGAGTTAAGGCATCTCCATCATGGAATTAGGGTTTCAGGTGAATGTGATTGTGTTTGGAATTGTTTCTCTCTTTAGGATTCATGTAGTCTCTGATTGTTTAGTGTTGCCTTCAGCTATCATGGTCTCTGATTGGAATTGATAAAGCTTCTTTCTTTTTTGGTGTTGAAAAAACAATGAATGAGAAGAAGATCAAGCATATGCTCTGTTTTTGCTTTTTTCTTGCAAGACATATATGTAAACCAATGTTTTACAATATAACTGATGAAATGTTATAGTTTTTTAATGTTTTTTTGCTTTCCAGATTTCAGAATCTTCTTGAAACAGTTTGTAAAGTAAGGACAGATCTCACAGAATGAACAAAGAGATTCAGATAATGCTGACCAAACTAAGGAATGAGATGGAGGCTGCAGGGTACAAGTCCATTTGTGAGTGATGTAATAGTTTTCAACATGCAGCTACCAGCATATTGTCCTGTACAAAACCTCTTATTGCTCATTTTACCTCTCTGTGAGTATTGATTCTCTTATACTTGGGTTCCACATTAAATTAGCAACCATGTCTTTATATAGATCTAGTGTAACGAGCTGTGATTTTTGGTACTTAGGTTGCTTGTGCTTTGCTAATGGCTGGCGAGAATTTGGAAAACTATGTTAATGTCAAGAATGTTCTCGTTGACATGGGAATCTACTTCCAAGTGCAGGTAGAAGAGTTTAGTTGCTATGTATTTCATGAGTGCTATTTGATGTCAGGAAGTAATTCGTTATCTATTTGTGTGTACTTGTAGGATGACTATCTGGATTGTTATGCTGATCCCGAGACACTTTGCAAGGTTTTTTTAACTCCTGCAAATGCTTTGTTCTTCAGACTTATTTAATGTGCTCACTTGATTGAAGCATTATTGGGTAACGTTTGATAATGCAGATAGGAACAGATATAGAAAATTCCAAATACCCTGTTTGAACTTCATGGGTGTTTTGTGTTATAATGTTAGGTGCTCTGCTTTCAGTGTGAATAAACCTGCCTCCTCAAATTAAGTTGTGATTAGCTCTTTTATTTGTTCTTGTTCTTTGTCAAAGCTTTTTTTTCACAAGTATTAAGAACTTCAAATTAGAGAACACCATTGAATTTCAAATTTGGAGATGAGTCCTTAACTATTCAAACACAAAAAAAAAATAGTTTACTAATGCTAAGGACTCCAACAGCATTGAAGATGCTCTGAGAAATGTTGGGCATAGGAGTCTGGTCCCGGTGGTTCAAGCTGACATTTCGAAATAAATAAAAAGTTACAATATTCGGTGGCAAAGTTGGACGCGTTTCTATACTATAGAGGGTTCGTCCTTACACAGAAAATATCAAGTTATTTTTTTTTCCAACGTAGTAGATAAACTCAAAAGTTTTTTTTTGTGTGGAATACTATTTTAACATGAACAATTGTTTGGACGTTACTGGTGTCTCCGACGTGTAGGGGTGGAACACTTTACTCGATATCCGAAGTAGCATCTGAACCCGACTCGAAAAACCTAAACCGAAATCCGAACCGAAGTAGCAAAATACCCGAATGGATATTGAATTATGAGAGATCGGATATCCGAACCCAAACGGGTAATACCCAAACCCGAATGGATATCCGAAGATAACCGAACTTATGTACCATTAACCATATATTCATAGTTTACTTCTCTAATTTTATTCAAAATATTTATATTAATTATACACATGGTTCAAAATTAGATAATATACATATAATTGCAAGAAAAGTGATTTTTTTACTCACTTAAAATGCTTAAAATACATGTCTAAATTTTTGTTTTATGCATTAACAAAAGCTATAGTTAAAATTTTAAAACAATAATCAAATTAATATCTTTTATTTTTAAGATTTTATCTTCAAGTCATTCAATGTAGTAAAAATAAAATATCAGTTAAGTAAAAATTATATTTTTAAACAGAAAAAAACTTGAGAAATGAAGAAGTTAATTTTTTTTACGCAAAATCTAAATATCCGAAAACCTGACCCGAAATAACCGAATCCGAATTAAAAATACCCGAACCCGACACGAAGTATAAAAATATCCGAACGGATTTTATACTCCTATACCGAAATATCCGAAAATCCAAAATATCCGATCCGAATCCGAACGAGTATCCGAACGCCCACCCCTACCGACGTGTTACGGAGAGGAACGGACATGATATTTTAGTCATTTATGAATCATGCGTTTCCAATCCATTTCACTTTATCATATGACATCAATCTATATCTTTTGTCGAAACTTGTGGGAAGTAATGAAAGAAACTACTGGATCTTTTGGAAATTTGATCTTTATTTTTTTTTTTGTATCCAATGATATTACACTTTGTTTCAGTTGTTTCACAGAAGTTTTTACATTTCTCCATGCATATTTATATAAGAAAAAAAATATAATGTTTACGATTAAAAAGATTTATGAACTATGAGTGATTAGGGTACAAAACTAGCCGCTGGATTAATTACATACAGGGATGAGTCCACCAGGTATTTAATTCCGCCGAACCTAGATCCCGCCGAACAAATACACGTTTGTTTTAAGAAACTCGAACTCAGTATAGAACGAGTTTAGGCCATGGCCTGAGTGGACACCACACCGCATGGCTACTAACGGCATTTATGTTTAAAATTAATATCTTTCTCGTTTAAAATGCCAACAATTACAAGTTTATTTATCCCAAGTACATTCGTAATCACTCATGCATTAACCAGCTTTCCTGGAAGAAGCCCTATGCTTATATTGACGTAAATCATACAATACTTTTTCAATGCAGAAAATAAGTTTAAACACCAATCACATAATAACCTTTTTTGTGAGCAACTCACCAACAATATAGTTACCAAATTTTAACATTCAGCGTTTTTCTGACGTCATTGAGGAGTCAGACTGTGGTCATCGAGTGAGCCATTAAGCTTTCTCTCCAATACCTCACTAGAGATCTTCCCCATCAAGGTATAGAAAGCAATGAGCTCAGAGAGTCGCTCCACGTTCATCTTCTTCATTATGTTCATTGCTTTCCTCTGCTTATCCTCATCAAGCTTCAGCTTTTGCGTAAATGATCCTCCGTTCCTCGTAGTAGCTCCCATCTCTCTCAGCTTCATCTCTTGATCCATACTTAAGGCCGTATTTGACTACATCCACATCAAACAACCAAGCCAACATGGGTCAAGTCAAGCTATGGTAACCGAGTCGCATTTTCGTTGACTTTGGAAGTCCATCCGAGTTATTTGTAAAACATATTACATTTTTCATGTAGATCAAAAAACTAGAACCGGTAGAATAAATTTGATATTATTAAAATATGTATTAAAATAGAGTTTATAAGATAATTATTATTTGAACCTAACCGGAAAAATATCAACACTTGAAGCTGCGAAAGGCCAAAATGTGACTCTTAATATTGTTGGCCCTTTGTAAATTGTAGTAATAATAAGGATAAAGGATCAATATCATGTTGAACTATAAATGGTGTGGTCATTATGTACCTCAAGAAACTCAGCTCCAACGTCGAGTTCTGATTCTGTGGATTGGTTCTTCATCGAATAAGATCTGGTGTACATTGACCTTGCAAGCGAGAAGCTCCTGACAAGTATCTTTCTTTTGTTCTCCATTTCTGGATTGAGTTCCAATTTTTTAGGAACAGACAGTAAGCTATTCACTTTCTTTTGATATGCTATAACTGCCTTAGCAAATTCCTATCAATAAACAACCACATATTTAAGAATATGAACTCAATGAAGAAAATGTTGAAGTTCAAAATCCACAAACCTGATAAGCACGAGGACAACCAGGGAAATCGAATTCTTCCAGACCATTCTTTCTCATCCTCTCTGGATGGAACTGTAAACCCATGAGAAACTTGCCTTCTTTGGGATTATACATATCAGGATCATAAAACCCTTCGATCAATCCATCCGGAGCAAAGGCCATTGGGACGAATCTCTGAGCCAATCTCTTAACCCCCTGGTGATGATAACTGTTGACCAATATCTCCATAGTTTCTTCATCCAAGGAATCTTTGAACCATTTATGCAAAGGACTGTTTTCTACTATCTTCACCTCATGTCTATAACCATCATAGTCATCATAATCAATGTGCTTTCTTCTACGTTCTTCGGGGAGCTTAGTTGTGATCTCTTTCTCCAGGTCCTGATATAGACTCCCACCACAAGCAACATTCAAAACCTACAAGTTTCATCGTCGGATCCGTTAATACTCAGTTAACCAATCTAGTACATTGACTTTGGGTCTCAAAAAAAAAAAACTCAAGTTAATATATAAGAACATAGGCTCCCAAATTATTTTTGAACTTTTTTAATTATAATCTTTACTAAATTATTTAAGGGTCCTAAAACGGATATGGTTTTGAATATAGATTTTTGTGTATTTAGTTTGGTTTATATTTCTAAGTAGTTTTTTCCATTTTCTGAAAGTTTTTATTTCCTACTATACTATTCACAATAATAACATAATTTCTACCTCGGCCACTAGGCTACGGTAGATTATTATATTATGTTCTCTTCGCAACGAAAAACTAACATTTAACTGGAGTATTTCTTACTTGTGATCCTCTGCAAATTCCCAAGTAAGGAATGTTCTGTTCAAGGCATAGCTTTGCAAGAGCAAACTCAATAGAGTCTTTTTCCTTGTCAATAGCTGCATCACTCGCGTGTGTTTTCCGGATCTCGTCGAGTTCTTCAGGTGAAAGGGATGATATTTCTGACTCGTAGAAAGAAGGGTCGATGTCTTCTCCCTCGCAGAGAAGAACTCCATGGATGGGCTTGAAGCTTTCAAGTAACTTGTCAACGCCAGCTACTCGTGGTACAATCACCGGGACAGCACCATACTCGACAATAAGATCAAGATGGTATTCACCTAAGAGAAACAAATACAAATCCAACATAAACCCACCAAAAATGTTTTATTTTTAACAAAACATATAACATTTCAAGGAATTATTACCAACGAAATCAACAAATTTATTCTTGCGAAGGGTGCGTCTAGAGACGACAAGGACGCGAGGGAGGATTCCTGAAAGATCCTTCAGGCTAGAGTTCTCCATCTTTTATGTGACCTAAAAGGCAGAGAACTGGAGTCTGAGTTTTGAGTTGATAGATGGAAAGAAACGAAAGGTAAATTTATAGCCGGAGAAAGAGGGACCAATAGTACCTCCACTTTTTTCTCCAGCAATTATTGACTCTCTTCACCTTTCACTGTTCACTATATGTGTTGATGTTTAATTATTAAATTGTCAGTGTCCTAAACTCGTCTCATGTTTTTTGCAAGGTTAAAATAGAAATCATGCGATTGTTAAAATGTATCATACCATTAAACATTTTCATGGTCTGTCAAAATGTCAAAAAGGCATCTCTCCATATTTTTATCCAGTCTTCCTTTTCATTAAAGCAGTGATTCCTTACAGTCCAATGATGTGGGTCGGCCTTTTCATGAGGGGAGTGATGTTCATAGTCCCTATACTAAAGAAAAAAAAAAGAGAAAGAAATGAATGGCAACATTATTGGCTATATTAGACACGGCTTCCTTGGTCTCCTATAGGGCCTAGAAATATTGAATACGTAGGAAAATATCGTTTTTTATTTTTGTTTTACATTTAAACTATACTGTAACTTGATGTCTATATAGTTAAAGTTTCGATTAAAAGTAATAAACGAGTAAATTACGCGTGGATAAGAAGAGTATAATAAAAATCAGGATTAGGTTTGCTAATGTACTATCACTTATCCGTAGATATAACAATTCTGAAAAGTAATCCACGTTTGATCTTTTTATTAGTTCGATAGGCGTCCAATTATGTCCTGCAATGCTATTTGAACATTGATTATTTGATCAACCAATATATATATGCGATAGATAATTTCATACACCCAATCCTTTTGTTAATTTATTAATTCTCAAGGTTCTTTGCTCTAGTTTCCCGTAATTTTTATTCTATAATGTCTGACCTAACCTTCTTTTTTTTGTATCAAAACATAACTCATAGAACTGACATTTACACATTATTGATTACTGACCAAAAGAAAAGAAATAAGAGAATATTATTAGTTGTTAACAAGAAGAAGTATTTATATTACAAAGGAAACAATTCATTGAGTCACGGTCTGGTGGAGAATAATTTTTTTGTAAATTATCTTGGCATCGGTCAAGAATCAATGAATTTAATAACATCCTTGCTTCCTACGTTGAGTAAATTAATTGCTATAATATATTTTCCCACGTGATGAATACATATAAAATTATAATGACATGCTTCCTTTACGCCAAGCAGCCGATTATACAATATAATCTTGCGTCCCGGAATATAAAATACGATCATGCGTTCCGACAGGTGGATAAATCAAATGTAGAATCGTTAAGAAAACCAGTGGCTTTTAGGAAAGTTTATCCACACCTTAACACACACATGATTTAGATATTTGTTACAAAAACATGTAAACTATATAGAATTTCCAACTAAATACCTGATTAGTTTTTTTCTTTCGTTATTATACAACTAGTTTTAGTTTTGTGCCTTTAGCACATTTTAATTAAGGAAACATAAGTTCCAAAAATGGAAAGGATGGAGCAAACACGATCAAAGAGGCCTACGTGGTCGTGACCAAATCAACTAGTAGCTTATTGTGAGAGATAACTTTTGTTTCACACCCTCTCTCTCACTTCAGCTTAATGATAATTTCAAAAGTTAAATAAAATATAAGGTATTAAATAGTCACGAAAAAATCAGAGCATTTCATCAAAATTTTAAAATAGCCTGTGATTAAATCATTGTAAAAGGTATTTTGTGGTTTAACAACGATTTAATCAAATTTTATTTCGTGATGAGTGTGCCACAAAATTGTCAGCTAAAACATAGCTATTTCTAGTCACGTTCTGTTCCATAACAATTTCATTTTTTTGCTATTGTTAAGATATGAATGGCCGCTCGATCGATCCTTAATCACCATAGCATTGTAAATATTAGACATCTTGCATTGTTCATGACTCTTCCATGTTGCCACAAATATTTTGTGATTATTTTTTAGCTATAGTCGAGATTTCTACTGGTATTGAAGGTAATCAGATGAAAGATGAACAAAACAGTTTCTTTAACTTATAACTTTATTGCATAACATTCTTGTGTTACAATGCATCATATATAGATGAGAATGGAAACGTCTAGATCCTATACAGCTGTGACTTCATTTCCTCACATCGATAAGATTGCATAACGGTTCTAGACGGTATAGACTGTTGCATCTGTGTGTCTTAAATCTCTGTTGCATAAATAAGATTGCATAACGGTTCTAGACGGTATAGACTCTTTCTTTAACTTATAACTTTAGGAAAGTTACTATTTCTATTGGGAAAAGGAAATTGGGTTTTTTGAGGCTGTATAAATATGGGTTTAAGGGTTTGTAAATTATTATCATATCATTAATAAGAAACCCTAAACGGGTATTTGCCTCAATACGTTTTCTTCTCTATTCTTCTTTCTAACCTAAATGACGGCTGTTCACAACATAGACCTTCACGCTTGCTTCTTCGAGTGAGAAGCTGTTGTGTCTTTTGATCCTTAACAAAGACATTACGTGAGTCAAATGTGAATTCGCAGGGATAATCATCAGTCAGTTTCGAAACAGACAGAAGAGATTTCATGATCTGAGGACATATTAATACATCATTAAGAGGCAGTGTACCTGACAGAGACGGTATCCCAATGGACCCAACGTGTGTAATAGGCAAGAAGTCTCAATTACCAACTATCACCGAGTCTTGACCAGAGTAGGGAGTGGGCTTCATATTTGACAATCTTCATGGGCCGTACTGATAGGTATATTGTAACATTCGCTTTCCCCTGATTCCGACCGGGATTATCTAAATGGAGTTATAGACACGCGTATACCCTTATAAGCAACCCGTCGTGTCAGTTACTGGTCCCAAGAGTCGACGATCGCATTGCTTTCTTTGAAATTCCGATCCATTCGTATCCATACACTTTTACTTACAGTACTGCGCACATGGAAATGGAAAGGGAGGATCTGAGTATTGGGTTACTCAGTGAAGTGACTCTAGACCAGCCTGCCCACAAGACACTCTACATTACTCTATGCGGGAACCAGGACTGACTAGCCACTACAATCAAACAATGCATCATAATCATTTCATAACAACATCATTTCTAGCAATCTAGCGTTCAATCAATACAATGAACTCAGTCACTCCTACACAGCACTCAATGATAGATTAGACCGACTCAACAAACATAACTGACTCAACTTCAAGAAAGGACCTATGACCATTTACGGATGTCCCTACGCGTTCCGGTCTATCCTGGGTGGCGCCTCTTTCGAGCATCCGTACCCGCCCAGCTTCCTAGAGGCTACCCGGATTGCAGCATGTTGGCCCATTGGTTCTGTCTGTCCCCCGACCATTCATAGCCTTGCACAGCCACTACTCGGCTTGACTCGATCCTAAGGCGCCTCTACACTTACTTGCTTATTTATATCCCGCCCTCGCGCGGTACCTTTACTTGTTTATTTATATCCCGCCTTCGCGCAATACCTTTCACATCACATCACTTCCCGTGGGTACCTCTTGTTAGGCTACTGTCCCACGGGTCAAAACACACCCTAGACTCTAGACGCCCACCTGTTCTCGGTGGTCCAAGCAGGACTACAGAAAAGGTTCATTGACACTTCCACTTTCTCATTCTCATTCTCATTCTCTTACTCATACTTATACTTTCTCTTTCACTTACTCAAACCACTTGCACTTAGACTCTTACTCTTACTCAAGACGCCACCCGTTATCGGTGTCCCACACAAGTCACTTAGCACAAGAGTAATATGGACAACCACTAAACAAGATGCTAAGAGAAATCTCTATCAACACATGGGACAAAACAAGCACACAAGCAATCATCATACAATAGTCACATCAACACAAGGCAGTCCACTAATGTCTCATTTAGCAGTGTGAAGGTTCTTATGCAATATGGTTTGTGCATCTATCATCCTAACATCCATCATGACCTATCAACTTAACTCATAATCAAGGACTAACCAGATCTAGATCAAACATTGAGAATATAAAGAACTTGAGAGAGACCGGGTTCGGATCACCTCACCTTAGTCTAGATCTGGATCTGGATCTGAAACAAGAGACAAAGGGGAAAACGAGATCTGATCCGATCACCACCACACCACACAGCGATCACCACCACCACCACCAATCCGCCGCCGGCAAGGAGAGAGAGAGAGCGCCGAGGTGAGAGAGAGGGGAGATCACGCGGAGAGAGAGAGAAGAGAAGAGAGATCGCGAGGAGAGGGAGAGAGAAAAAAGGAGGCGACAGTTAGGGCTTCTAGTCTCCGGAAATCTCTGTAGAGCTTCGCTTCAAGTCTTTGATGAGACAAAAGGGAGAGGCTGCAGCTCCTTTTTATAAGGGAAGGAGGTGGAGACCTAGGTTTTTAGTCTCCCGGGCCAAAGAGAAGCCCGTTCTCATTAAAACAAAATTAGGCCCGAGATAGAGATGTTACATATATGTTTATTTATTCTTTTTTGATTCTTTTTTTGCTGATAAACCCATAGTTAATGGTTGATTTTTTTTTTCATCTTCATAAAAGTTAGAGTAGTAATTATAGTCATGTACATAACAGAAGGGGTATGTTGTGTTTCATGGAACATGTAGGATATGGAGACTTCCAAGTTCCAATTATACAACATGGTCCATAAGGTCTTTGTTTCCTACCTTTGCTTTAGGCTAATGAAACAAAAGCATAAGAACTGTCATTGTTAATACCAATCCTATTTCTTTAGTTCTTATTCATACAGTTGTCATTTCTCTCAGTCTCTATCAAAATTTTATCTTCTCTATCAAATTTTTTATTACGTTCTTGATCTCTCTATATATGTTACCAGTTTATAGTTATCCTATCAGTTTTTTTTTGTACCACTCTTTATCCATTACACTTTTCTACTTATTTGACATTTAAAATCAAACTAGATCATGACCCGCGCGTCTGCGCGGGTTTATATTTTGATTCACATATTTTATATACATGTTGTATATTATTTAAAATTTATAATATAAAAAAAGTTAGAATGATCCGGAACCAAAAAAAATCGACCCGGAATATTGAGAAATTTCAAACATAATATCTTTTGTTATATTTTTAATTCATTTTTTTGGGTTGGTGAGATTTACTATTTATTCGAAAGATTTTTGGCTAACTTAATGGTATATATTCATAGGTTTCTTTTTTTCTGAACAGGAAAAAAAAAGATTTGGATCTTGATTAAATTTATTTTATATAACAAATTGTTGCTATAAATAATATTATAAAAACTAATTTATAACAGTAATATCATTTTTGTTATAAATTAGTATATCATGGTTTATAGATTCAAAGTATAGAGTTAGTCGTTTTTATAGTATTACTAATATTGATAGATGCAAGTTAATGAATACAGATAATATATTGTATTATTAGTAATTTGTCGTATAGTATTATATGTTATTAGATATATATTAATAATCTATCTTATAGTATAATATGCTAGTGGATGTATCTAGCATATAGTAAAATATATGCAATATAAGGAAACATGCGTAGTTGATATAATAATAAGGTAAGAAGTAAAAAACTATGGTAATGGTTGATATTAATTATTTATAAAAAGACATGTCTAATAATAAATAGATTAATATAACATTAATTACATAAGGTCCAACTTTAAAATTCACCTAGAAGAAGTTGTAATATTTCTGTTTTAATAAGATAGATTGATCCTTTGGAGTGTTTTGGCATTAGACGTTTACCCCAGAAAGCCACAAATAATATGAGAAAGTAAACTTTATTTAACCATATAAACCATTACATACTAGCGGTAATTTTATTTCATAAGACAGCTTGATATAATGTTATTCATCTTCCTTACTCGTAATTTATTTATTTGTAAAAACTCTTAAGAGTTTTAACAACTTGGGTAAGGAATGCCACAGGCGGTTAGGACTTTGCGAGAGTTGGGAGAGCTAATGTACTGAGCAAATGCAGGATTCTTAGCAAACCCGCACAAGCATGGTTGTTGGTCCTTCAGCTTTGCACAACAGTCACCCGAGGGTTGTCCTCCTCCAGTAATCGCGGGCAGGCAAGGCTGTAGCTGCTTTGGATCACATGCTGCTCCCAAATTTGTGTCTGCCGCTTTGTTTGGAGCGGGAAACGATGTCAGAAGTATGACGAAAACCATGAGTGTCAAGACCATGATCTTCATGTCTACTAAATTATTTGTATATGTTAAGCTGTTTTGAGTTTTACAGTGTTTAATATATTTGCTCAGGAACATTTGAATCTCGTTTTTGTTATTTATTGGGTATGGGTTCATATTGCTTTGCATAATGCAAAATGCATGGGTTCTAGCATCGTTAAAATAACGTGACGTAACTGGTAGTCATGCGAAAGATACCTCGAACCTGAAGGTCGGAAACAAGTAATAGTTGTCAAATTTCATGCCTTTTGGGTTTACTAAGTAAGATTGTATACCTTGTTTATTTGTATGAATAAAGGCGGAAGAACCTCTTATTCAACAATCCTGAAGGCAAATATGTGTAAGTGCAAGATGATAAATAGAACAATAGTGGAAAGATAACAAAAGAAAAAATGTGAGTTTAGCAAACATATTTTCTTTATAAGAAATCACATTAAACACTCTATTACAAAACATGGTTAATTAGTTTAGACAACTTGTCAATACTCCAATTTCTACAGAAAGATTCATAAGCTATCTAAGCTTACGTCACTTTGTTGTCAGATACGTGGGTGCTATCTTTGGAGGGGGTTTCATGGCTATGATCCCAGACGGTTTCTCGGAAGGAAGCAACTTCTTTTCTTCACAACGTTAGCTATGTCAATCACTGGAATCTCTATTACCTTCTCCTTCAGCATATGGACGTATGTGTTTGTTCTGATAAGCGAGGGAGTTTCGACCAAGTGGAGGCCTAGAGCTACTATGATTCCGTTTGTTCTGTTTGTGTTAGGCTTCATGTCGCTGTCTGGAATCTCGTATCTTTTCCGACATGCTTCCTGGAGAGTTGTCTATCTCTGCACTTCTGTTCCCGCGGCTGTCTACTGTATTTTCCTCTATTTGTTCGCCATTGAGTCTCCTCGTTGGCTCCATTTGCAAGGGAAGAACGAAGAAGCCATTGAAGTGCTTAAGAAGATTTCACCTGCAAAGAAAGGTTACTTGGAATCAGTATCTATTTGGTTACCTTCAGAAGAAACCCTAGAAGAGGCCCAAAGGTACTCGCTCAAGGACTTGTTCATCTGAAAATGGGCTTTTTGAAGAACGTTGGTTGTTATGATCATAATGTTAGGGTCAGGGTTGTCGTATTACGGAGTTCCATTAGCTGTGAGAGATATAAAAGTGAATATCTACTTGAGTGAAGCCCTAAACGCAGTGGTGGAGTTACCAAATTTTGTTATCACACCAATCTTGCTAGAGAAGTGATCAGCAGAAGAAGATCTGTGGTTGTGAATTGCTTACTCGGTGGAGCAACAGGAGTGCTCTGTTTCACCCTAAACATTTTCGGGATGACACACTGCTTTCGCTCTCGAACTCGCTTCTTTCTTTTGCGGGAGGATTCAGTTCAACTTGATGGCGGTTTATATGGTTGAGCTGTTCCCAACATGCGTGAGGAACACGGCAACATTGATGCTTAGGCAAGCGCTTGTTGTCGTAGGAGCTTGTTCTCCAATCATTGCTTCGATTGGAAGAGATGTTCCATCACTCTCTTTCGTGGTTTTTGGGTTAGCAATGGCGGGTCTCGGGTTATTTGCTTTGCTTCTTCCCGGGACTAGAGGATCCAGTCTTTGCGATACAATGGAAGCACAAGAAGAGAGAGACCATGGCTTGAATACTAGCCAAAGTTGCTTAAAATAGAGTCTCACAAAACTCTGTTCTTTTTATTGTTTAAGGTTGTAACTGAATATATCAGTTTAGCTCCTATTAAACAGACCATCTTTGATTGTCCATGTATTCTCATGTTAAAGTGAAACCTACAATGTTATATCTTAATAAACCGAACCATTTCGACCATTAACAGACAAGACACCTCCCTATTATTTTCAGTATCGTTAGTATTGTAAAGGTTTTCTACAGGTTTAGCATTATGTGAACTGAACTTAAACCAAATTACTCCTCTGCTAAAACTTGGGTTTATTCGTCTTTGTTACTGTAAGAACCAAGTCTGACGTGCAACAAATAAAATAAGTGTTGAGTACCTAAGTTTAGTTGGAAATTTTACGTTCAGCTATGCAAGAAAATTCAAGCAAATAAGAACTCATTAAGACAAAAAAAGGCAGTGTGTTCCGATTGAAAATAAACAATGAAGAAAAATATAAGTATTTAATAGTAACACAGTACAAATCTGTACCCGACCGGAATCTTAACCGGAGCTATTCCCATAGGTCAATTTATCTCCAATGTCATCGAAATTGAACCCGCCACCAACTCCAAACCCGTAACCAAACCCAACCCCTATACCGCAACCCACACCGATGCCAAACACCACATTGGAGTGGTTAATCCCTTCAGAAGTGACTAACCCAAGCCCTCCGGCGAGTCCGAAGCCGAGTCCAGCGCCGCAGCCTATTCCGCCCCCGACTCCAGGACCTCCGGCATTGTCCTTGATGTTCTCGATGTATCTGCGGAGGAATCTGATAACCGGAAACTCAGATTTGCCGGTTTTGACTTCTGGTTTTCTGGTCCAGTGGTTATCTGATCTCATGGTTTTGTGAACGTGAATATCTGAGTGAGTAGAACCAGATAAGATCGATAGAAACTAAAGTATACGGTATGATATGTCTGTGACGACAAAATTACTTACGTATGTATTGGGCTTTATTATTGGTGCTATATCGAAAATTGTTTTTTTAACGGTAAACGACTATTCTATTACTCAACTTTGAGGTGGTTTGGGTAATCAGACTGGAATAGAATAACCAATAAAAAGTAGTTCCCTATATCGAAAATTGTTATTGTTGGTGATACATCAAAAAAAAATATTATTCTTAAAACAAATTTTAGAGCTTTACATGATTTTTAGAAAGATTAAAATTCACATTCACAAAAATTGCATTAAAAATAATAAAACTTGTAAAGTTTTTAAAAAGTATTTTTCTTTTTTCTTATTTTTACTTTTGACTTAATGATACAGAAAGAATTCAAAAAATGTTGTCTTTGAAAAATTAGACATTTTACGATGTGACCAAATATGTTATTCTTAATGATGATACGAAGAAAAGTGTTCATGTTGATGGTGATAATGTTTGATATTATTTATTTTCTATTAGAATATTTTAGAGTTTTTCTTTTCTTTTGTCACCTATTCATTTAAATTAGATTAAGTGTTGATTTGACGAATCAATTTTCCGACGAGTACTTCCATCTATTTATGTCTAATTCCTATGAGAGAAAAATATCTTCTGATTCTTGATTCTTTCACTAATAAGTACGTCGGAATATTTAATATTCTAAGGAATATAAATCAGGCTTACATCCTTGAAATCTTTTTGTAGTCTCTAGAACATCTCGATTTCCTCTGCGCATGTTGGTTAATCCATCAGATTCGTAGTCATGTTCACTAAGTTCAACCAGTCCGTCTCCTATCTCTCATATATGAAGCTGTCCAAAATAAGCTTTCAATCTCAGCATGTAAAGCTGAAAGGTTTCTACTAGACACCCATAATCCGAAAGATTCAGAACTAACCTTAAGACTCCATCGTAAGATACTGACACTGCCATTATCGATCCATGATGCATCAATTTGACAAGTAGGAATTAAAGGTATCCAAGAAGCATTGTCTCAACCTTTAAAGTAGGAGGGTCAACCTGATCCTTGTTTGCTTCCTCCGACATTCTGCCTCAAGTGACACATGTTGGAGAGTGTCAATGGGGAATACGACTTTTTCATTAAAAAGTTTAATGTTCCTCGTCTTCCAAATGTACCAACAGATGCATGGAAAATTATTGAATAATTGTCTCAATGGAGCCACCTCTTTTCTCTTCCAAAACAAAAATTTCATGTTTTAGTATATAGATGTATTCGGGAAGAAACCCAGAAGAGATGAATAGTCCGATAAAACTCAAACCTTCAAAACTAGGGCAAATTAAAAAAGAAAATGATTAATTGACTCCACTGGACCATCACATCTAGGATAACTCTTATCATTGTCCATATGTCTATAAGTTAGCCTCTCTGTCATCGCCACACAACCCGTGATAGCCTGCCACAAGGAAATGATGGCTTCGAAGTTCGACATGAGTATCTTGGTAGTTGAATTACTATCTCGGAATAGAAGTATGTCAACATAGCGAAGGGATAATACTGAATCAGAAGCGATATGCACAAAAGATATTGCAAGAAGCATGGATGAGTCAACGCAATCTGGTGCATACACCGATGGAAGATGGCTTGAAGCTATCTAAAGCTGATGAAGAAATAGAGATTTATGCCACAGAGTTTAGGAGTATTAAAACGTTGGTTGCCTACGGTACCTAATCCACATGCTACGATGAAACAATGTCTAAGGTACCTGCAAGGTTCTACTAGTCCCGGTTTGTCATTTCAACAGATAACTTCAAGAGTACCGAGGCTTCTTGGATACAGTGATAGTAGCTTTAACAATGATCCCGATGAATGACAAGAGTGACATACCATATTTTCTATCTTTGAGAAAGTCCAATTACTTGGTGCTCACAGAAACAAGATGTTGTTGCACTCTCGTCATGTGAAGCAAAGTTCATGGCCGGAACTGAAGCTGAAAGACAAGCATTGTGGCTGCAAGAGTTACTAAACAAGATTACTGGACGTCCACATAAGAAGGTCATTATACGCATCGATAACAAATCCGCCATTGCATTCACTAAGAAAACCGGTTTTCATGGTTGAAGCAAGCATATACATTTTAGATATCACTTTATAAGAGAATGTGTGGAGAAATGTCAAATTGAAGTAGAACATATTTCTGGTGATAAACAAAATGCGGATATCTTAACCAAGGAATCATGAAGAATCAAATTTAAAGAAATGAGAGACTTCATTCGAGTACAAGTTTAAAATAGCTTGGGATGTAAATCATATATACTAATATTTTTAGAAACATATATTTGACCTGATCTGTTATATCCATATATGTATACATATAATTAAATAATTATATTATATTATTTATTATTTATTATTTTCTATATATAATTAAAATATTTCTTTTTAAAATTGATTATTTGAGAGAGAGAGAGAGAGAGAGAGAGAGAGAGAGAGAGAGAGAGAGAGAGAGAGAGAGAGAGAGAGAGAGAGAGAGAGAGAGAGATTGTATTGTTCTATGTTTCTAAATAGAATGGAACACACCAACATTGTGTCTTATTTTGGAAATAAAATCTAATTGTATTATATATATGTGTGTAAAATAGTATAAATTTAAAATAACGATTATGAAATAAAATTTATAAAATACATGTCTGTTTTGAAAGTCTCATAACATATGTAGAAAAAAATATATTTTTATTATGTAAACTAAAAATATCAATAATTATTTTAACAGAAATTGAAAGCAAGGGAAAAAAACATATTTGTAAGAAAAAAACAAACAAAATATTCAAACGTAAATGATGCACATCGAGGGCAATACAGCAATTATTTCACAAATATCATAGCATTTTCCTTGCTATATGTGTATACTTCGTTTAAATCCTGCAATAGATATAACCACAAATTTCTCTTGTTAAAACAACAAAAAAGGATTGGCTCGGTTAAACTTAAGGGAGAATTTGTGAGATATACATAAGAGGCACTAAACTAAAAAATATGTCCATTCTACAGTATAGACTCATTGATGTGACATGTTCTTCAAAAAATGCCACTACTATCCTTCAGAGAGCGCGTGGACGTGAGGAAGAGAAAACAAATAAAAAATTTACTATACAATATTCATTATAGTTTAACAAAACAACGGATATCCACAAACGAAATTCGACTATACTATATGCATAATAGTATGGACAAAGATGCAACAAAATTAAACATTCACTTGTAAGAATATATCATTTACCCAAACCATATATCTTAAACCCTAAACCCAAACCATATATCCAAAACTCAAAACCCAAACCCCAAATCCTAAACCATAAACCCTAAACCCAAACTCTGAACCCTAAACTCAAACTATATACCCTAAACCCAAACCCTAAACCCAAACCATATACCCAAAACTCTAAACCCAAACCCTAAACCATAAACCCTAAACCCAAATTCTAAACCCTAAACTCAAACTATATACCCTAAACCCAAACCCTAAACCCAAACTCTGAACCCTAAACTCAAACTATATATCCTAAACCCAAACCCTAAACTCAAACCATATACCCAAACCATATAACTAAACCCAAACCCTAATCCTAAACCCTAAACTCTAAACCCAAACCCTTATCCATTACGTGACTATGCTATACATATTATGGTATGGAATACTCCACACACTCACAAACTTTGTATATATGAAATTCTTTATAATTTTCTTAGAAAGAAAGATGATGAGTGGCAAAGGTATTGGAGAACAAAACAGTGTAAGTGATCAAGTAGTGACTAAGAAAAATCAGGAGGCACAGAAGGAGATACAAATTGTAAAAGAAGAGAAAAAGAAGTGTATCATACTATACTGTAATTTAAAATAGTATGGAACATATGACGCATGATATTGTTCATCTTCTTCCCCAATTCAATCCAACCCTAAACCTTAAACCCAAACAATATAACCTAAACCCAAACCCTAATCCCTAAACCCAAACCATATACCCAAACCATATACCCTAAACCCAAACCGTAAACCATAAACCCTAAAACCAAACTCTGACCCCTAAACCCAAACCATATACCCTAAACCCAAACCATATACCCTAAACCCAAACCTTAATCCTAAACCCTAAACCCTAAACCCAAACCCTTATCCATTACGTAACTATGCTATATATATATTATGGTATGGAATACTCGACACACCACAAACTTTGTATATATGAAAATTCTTTAAAATTTTCTTAGAGAGAGATGATGAGTGGCGACGGTGTTGGAGAACAAAACAGTGTAACTGATCAAGTAGTGAATAAGGAGAATCATGAGGCAAAGAAAGAGATACAAATTACAAAATAAGAGAGAAAAAAATGTATCATACTATACTTTAATTTAAAATAGTATGGAACATACCGTATGATACTGTTCATCTTCTTCCCCAATTCAATCCATCGTTCTTTTCACCTAGATTTTCTGTTTTACATTGACGACGTCCGTAAGTGAAAAAAATTTCCAGTTTCCAAGTTAAAAAACGATATCCTACTTATGCCGGACAGCCGAACCATTTATACTTGATTAAATTTCTCCGTTCCCAAATTCAGATTTCCACACACCTTCTTACAATCCCCTTTTTGCCGTACGCAAGATATTGTAAAGTAGAAACAAAATTTTTATTTTCAGAATAAAGAGATCAAACACTCGTTGGTGTTTACACGCGCAGGAAAGGATATTTTTGGCACTGTACACAATAATATATAACATATCATAGCCAAAGTTGTACTATGGATATAAGCTTTTTTTTTCCTTTTCTTATGTGTACGGAATCCAATTTCCCTAAACTTAAATCCAATCATATTATTTATATTTGGAAAAAGAATGAATTTGGGTACTAATTTGGGGTACTGTCACAGCCTTGTCTAATCATGGAGAATGCATTGCATGTAATATATACTTTTTATATTTATTCTTCACTCAGGCAGAACTTTGTCTTGATCGTTGTATAGATGATAAGATTGCATGTGCGCTTTTGGCTTTGACCAAAACAAGTATATCGTAAATATTTGCATACACATCTAGAAACTTATGTTCTAACTACGTGTGTTTACAGAGTTACTATATATGAAATAAAGTAAAGTGGCTTTACTTTGTTCGGTTAATCGTGTGTTACTGGTAATCATATGTTATAATTAAACCAAGCAAATAACCACTCAACCTTAAGAATGTGTAATATACTTAGTTCCAAAATACGAGCAACAATCCTGTGTTTAAAAAGAAAATTTACCGGAATGTCACTTTAATAAACACATAACACAATTATAGACAAAACATAATTGTGTATATGATTTAACTTTGAAATGGTTAAAAAAAAACTTTGAATATGTTATTTATAATAAATATAATAAAAGAAATGGAGTGAGTGGAGAATAGTGGAATGGTAAAGAAAAAAGACTGGAAATATTGTTGAGAAAGTAATAGAGAAAAAAAGGAAGAAGCTATGGGGAAGCGACAAGTACAAAGATGCTTTACTCAAAGAGGCATGAAGAGATAAGAATTTAGCCACTGTTTCTATCAGATTCTTTGTTCCCTCTTTAGCCTTTTTCATCCTTCTATTGGTTATATTCTCCTTGCATCCGTCATCCATGATTTCACTACACCCACAAAAAGAAATTGTATTAACCCTAACATTCTTCTTCTTCTCCCTCTTATAATTACAAATTTTTAGGTCATGTTTCTTTTCTGACTATGGGCCATAACTAACTTTTTGCTACCGTGAACATTTTTATGTGTTCATAACCGTCATTTAAATTTTTCTTTTGACAAAAACAAATTTAGTATATGTAAATTGTAACCCTAATTATTCAAGTAATCTTCGTACAACATCAAGTAAACGTTCGACATAACTTTACCTATAGCTTCCATTTAAGCGGTTCTGCTAGAAAGTAAGATCGATTTAGATATTTGTTGTGAAATTAAATTCATTTTCTACAATGGAAACGTAGACTTGGGCCATGAGTTTTTGCTCCTAAGAGCATGAAGATATGGTTGAGAAAGTAATAAAGAGAAAAAAGTAATAAGCTATGGGACGAAGATTCTTTACAACAAAGAGGCATGAAGAGATAAGAATTAAGGGGTTCTTTGCGTAGCTTGTTGAACCAACCTAGTTTTTTTCCTCTTTCTAGTATTGTTGTTTAAATTTAGTTTTTCTTTTTAGATGCACTTGCAGGGGCATCTTGCTTATCTTTTTTTTTGTTTGTCGACATTATATATATTTCTTATCTAGTGCTACTGAATATGTGAAAATTTATTACACTAAAGGATTTTGTAATTTTGCCAGAAATAACATGCATATTGAGTATGGTCAAAAAATATAATAACACGAAAGGAAACACAAGACAGTCCACCCCATTTACTGCTCAGAGGTCTTTTATGGCAACTGTCTGATAACAACAAGGGAGTCGGACCTTACTTTTTTTTTTGACAAAAAGTCGGACCTTACTTTGTTACTTCATTTGCTAGCTTTTTAATAGTAACGACTAGTAGTCACACAAAAAATGACAGAATTTTCAGTTTCAAAAAAAAATGACAGAATTTAAATCTGCTTGGTCAGAAACTCAATCAGTCTATTGATTTTTTTTTTTTTTCACAGGCAAAATACATTTTATTTCATAGAACATACACGATTTGATACATAAAATGGCGGATGAAAAATCAATCCCCAAATACAAGAGCCCACATAAAGGCGGCAGCTAGAACCCACTCCGGGGTGACTTAAGGCAACAAACAAACATGCCAACTTAAAACTAAACAACTTATCAAGCTAAATAAGCAGTCTATTGATTTTGTCTCAGTTCTCTTTTTTTTTTTGGTAAAAGAAGAAAAACTACAGCCCTTAAAACCCTAAAGTAACTGTTTTGGAAAAAACAAAACATGATATCAAACATGCCAATATGTCTATATGACTATGAGTTGGAGATAGACCCACCTACAGCTCATGAAGTTTGACTATAATTTTTTGTAGAAATAATGTACAAGATTCCACCATTATATGCAGTTTACAGTATTTACAAAATATAGAAGGAAATGGGATCGAACCATACATTCTATATACATATATGTAATATTTTGAGTTTACTTATATTCTTACTGATTAGAGAAAGAGTAGCAAAGTTAAATCATTAACTTGAAAAATTCTACAGGTTCCCTTTAAAAATATTACTTTAGGTGCTTGTACTACTTAGGTCATCAATTTGTGGTAGAGTGGTAAGAACAACCTGGGTTTCTCATTTTAAGTTTTTGACCACTTTTTTTTTTTTGTAAACTACCACTTTTTATTAATATTTTATCTTTTTAAATCCTTCAAGACATCTCCGTTGGAGATGTTTAAGAGAACACTAGCTAGCTACATGCATTATAAATTTATAATAATAGATATGATTATCATTAATCATCTTTTAATGTAATTTTCTAGAATACGTGTTTTATATATATATTAAAAATTGTTTGGGTCATATATACCATCAAATGTTTCAGGTTTTACTACAATTTTTGTATATTATGTATATATATATGTTCTATCATCTTCTCTTTCCAAATAAGTAAAATAACCATTACTTTTGGCTAGTTCTCAGCCGCTTCGTTGCCTATGCAATGATCGACGACAATTGGTACGCACAAATTAAGCAAGTGGATTCACAACAATGTTGCCTCCACCACAAAAGCTATTTAAAAAGTCTGTTGATTCTGTTCATAATGTATTGTTCGCCAAAAGGAACGTAAACAAATTTGTTGATATAATGCGCAACAGGTTCACATTCGTAGGTATACAATTTCTTTAGGTTCTTTCTAGGTTTTTTATTTTCTTCGCCGAAGAATTTGCGTTGCTGGTTAAGCTCATTTTGTTTTCCTTTCGTTTTACAAGCTCTCTCACATAATTAGAAAAAAGTACCATTGTTTTCCTTTCCTTTTAAATATTTTTTTTGGATGAAAGTACAACGTTACAAAGGATTACTTTACACACACAAATTGTGCTTATTACTTTGTTATTACGCTATTAACACATTTACCAACACTACGTGCAAATTAATATATATGTGTATATATAAATGTATAATTTTCCAAAGAAGCAAAATTTTCTTACAAAATAAAAAAATAAATCCAAAAGTATGAAATTGAACATTGGCCGGGAATAATATATTTGTCGACAATATATTCATATTTTTCAAAAGGAAGATAATTAAAAAGCAGTATATACCGAAGGAACCAATTATTTACAAGTGACAACATTATTCCAAACTGGTTGAATTAAACAGATCAATGCACCTGGAGCGCAGAAACCATATCGCTGCTCAATATGCGTCTATAAATAGTGGTTTCAAGAAATCTCCTCATCATCACATTTCATCAACGACTCTTTGGGTAATTCTCTACACACATACATATACCAATATCATATAGGTGTCTTATATAGAGCACTGCTATAAAATCCAAATCCTTTACTTTTGTCAAGTTCTTGATGTCCAAGATGAGAGGGTTTTTCAAGTTCCTTTGATATCCATTCTTTCAATCGTTAACCCAAAATCGATTTTAATGGTTTGAGAGGCATTGATAGTGTTGACAGAAGATAGAGAGCACAGATGATGAGATACAATCCGGAACAGTAATTTTGCATCTTACTCCTTTGTGCTCTCTAGCCTTCTGTCATCACTTGTATTTGCTTAATCGTTTTCTTTATTTTCATTTATTTATTTATTTAACACTCTTCTATATAATTCCATATAAGTTTTTAAAGTCCACTAATAGTTACACTATTGACTAAAGCAATTATGAACTTGTAAAGGCCGAAACACCAGTTTGGTTTCTCTAATAATCAATCACTACAAAAGTGTTTATTAAATCCCTTAAGTTATATCATAAGATAAATAATACTATTTTAAATTACTTATCTATAAATGACACAAATTAATATACTTTTAAATCATTTATAGTAATCATTTCAATAAAATGATGTAATTTTTATTAATTTTTATCCCTTTAAAAACATGATATGATTATATATGTTTGTAACGATTATAAAATTAAATCAGTCATTATTTTGGTTAATATCACTTATTAACATGATACAAAATTCACATCAATAATAATACATGTTGATCTTTAATGAATCGTCTATTATCTATTTTATAAATATTTTTATATCCCAAACTCTAAGTTTTAATAAAATCCTGATGGATATAATTTTTTTTTTATAAATATGTCGGAAATACTTCAGGAATACCCAATGAATTCTCTACAGAACTAAAAGAACAATTTTTTTTTATTTAAATCTATCAGGAGTTCGGGAATTCCTGATGGATTCTTAAAGAATTTATTAAAAATATATTTTCCGTTGGTAATTCCCATTATTTTCAGTAAATTGTTATGTTGATTATTTTTCATTTTACTTAAGTTAAATGATGTATTTCTACTAAATTTTTTAATTTTAGTATGTTATGTATTAATCTTTGAACGTTATTTTCATCAATTTTTAGTTGTTTTCAAGGTTTGAGCTTCATTAACAGGAATTTGATTTTTTTTTTATGAGTTTCACATTTTTCAGTGGTGTGAGTTTGACTAAATTTGAAAAAAAAACAAATATCTTAAATGATTTTTCTCCATTTTTATAGAATGTTTTTTTTTAATTTAAATATTTTTTATAACTCAGAAGTTAATTTCAAGGCAAAACAAACCCAGTCTAATATTTTAAGAACGCATGACCTATAGGTAGACTTGTGCACCAGGTTTGTAAATGTGCGTAAAGAAAGGATTTGAACTTGCAATATGGATTTAGGAAAGAATCCGTCCTTATCATTCGGCCACAGTATTCTGGTCAAATCTAAATATTTTTAATTATATCATTAATTTAACTAAATTATTGTTGGTTAGGAGATCGATTTAAATTTCTTTGGATTGAAAATGGATTAAAGATTAATAATGATCTATATTATGAAAAAACAATATTCATAATTTTATATGACGATTAGCGACATGGCGTAACGAGAAAAGAGAATAGTTCTCATACAATACTATAGATATGTATCAGTGCATTACATATATTTATAAAAAAAATGAAAAATAATATCATATTCAAATATATTTATTAAATTTAATTTAAATATTATTGTTGAAATAAGAATTTTTTTTAAAAATAAATCTTGTCTTAAGATTAAATAAAAGTTTATAATACAAATAAAATTTTGATATTATTAATTATTTTAAGTCAAATAAATTAAATATAAATTTATTTTAAATTTTAGATATTAAAAAATTAATTCCCAACCAAAACTTTATATAAACATAAAAGTATGATATTAGGGGAAACATGTCTTGTATGACCACAAAAATTTAGATTATACTTTTTTATACCCGAATAAATAGTAAATGCGAACTCATATTCTTTCAGTTGGCGTAAGATTTATTATTTGGGATCCATATCCTTTCGAAGATCCGCTTCGAATAGTAAAATCTCAGATCCATCAAAACAGAATCTGATTATTTTAATTTTTAGGTCTGAATATCTGGATCTTGTTTTAAAATACATTACATTTTTCATTTTATTAATAATTGTATTTTATATATTAATAATTTTTAATATATTACATTTTAATTTTAATAAGATTATATATATATATATATATATATATTAATTTTATATAGTATTTAATTTATATATTATTTTTAGAATTTTAGTATTGACAAAAGTATTTGATTTTTTAAATTTTTACGATTTCCGATCCAAATTCAAATACATGGTGGTAGTATGATATCTAAATGGATATCTGAAATCCATATACATAGAACTCACAGATCCGGATTCAGATATCCTAATTTTTTTTCGAAAATCTGGATCCTTCTCACCCTATCCAACGGTATAGATATTTCAATTTCATACCCAACAAACTTTGATAAAGTAACATCTATGTCTAACTATGCGTTAGACCATCCACAATGGGAGTGTTGAAACATTTGCAATGAAGGTGTTGATAAAGTGGGCTAATCTAGGTGGCATCAACATCCGTTGTAAAGTTTCAACGGTTGAAATTTTTTTTTTTGTGACCCAGCGCTGCTACGTGTCGCGCTGTGATGGATATGTAGATTTATTTTGAGTTTTATCATAACATAATAATTCAAAAGCATTTGTTATATAATAATTTTTTTTAAATGAAATAAAAATTATATTAAATTCTAAATTTTTATCTATAAATAGAAACCACTCTCATTTCATTTGGATACAGAAAACGTCATTTTTCATTATAATCAACTAGAAATTAATATATTCTTAGTTTTAATTGTTTTATTAATATTGACTTTCGTATTATCTAAAAAAGTAAGCTAAGTATAATAATTTAAAATAAATATTATTAAAAGTTATGTTTTCTAGTTTTTAAGTTTATTATTAATAAGTAATTATTATGTTATAAAAACTTAAATATGAATTAAAAGTTGTGGTGTTGAGTGTTGAATTCTTTAAATCAAACCAACGTAAATGTTTAAAATGAAATGAATGTTGAATAATTTCGGTGAAAGAGAGAGAAAATGATGTGGAATGTTAAAAGCGGGAGATGAGGGTGTTGAAAGTATTGTACATAGTCTTAGACCTCAATTGGTATAACTGATGAAGAAGTAGTAACATAATGTTGTAGAAACAATATGTAGCAGAAACTGTATGCTCTCATTAAAATTTTAATAAGGTGATTGGTAGAGCAGTAGGAGCAATTTTAAAATTATCATAAAAATTAATATATAATATATTTATTTTTAAATAATATATATTAAATCATATATAATATATTTGTTATTAAAAATAATGAATCTTATTTAATTATATAAATTAAATTAATTTTTAAATGTGAAATATTATTATTTAAAAAATAAATGTAAAATTTATTTTAAAATATAAAATTTATTTTTGGAAATATAGAAATTTTTTGATATTATTAAATAAAATAAATTAATTATATATAAATTATCATTCTTAATTTATTGGTAAAGTAATAAATGTTTCATATATAATATATTATCATAAAAATTAATAGATGATATTTATTTTTTTATTTATAAATAATAAGATATGTTTATTTTATAATATATAATATATAAAAATATATTATTTTATGTCTTTATTAAAAATAATGAATGATATGTTTATTTATATAAATTATATTAGATTTTAAATGTCAAAATATTGTTCTTTTTAAAAAGTTAAAAATGTCTAATCACAACTTCTATTTTAAAATATAATTTTATTTTTGATTTTTAACATATTTTTATTATTAAATAAAAATAAATTAATTATATATATATATTATTTTAATTTTTTAGATATTCTAACTGTAAATGATCCACCAAAAATTTTATATGAGAGCATTGAGTAAAGAGCATTTATAAAATATTAATATCTTGTAAATGTTATTCTAAATGTTTTTGTAATAAGTAGCTTAAAGAAAGAGTCAACCACTAAATCCTGCTGAATCAGCATCCACGTGGCAAAACTGATGTGTCTAATCTATTCTATTAATTCTTCAACATGTCCAGTTGATAAAAGTTTTGTCCACTTTTTTAAATTTTATTATAACTGCATCATTAACATTAACTAATTATAACTGCATCCAAAATCGTAACCACCTTGATTTTTTTTTAAGAAAACGTAACCACTTCTAAACGGTTTATAAATGACTAAACATACAGTTTATTAATGTATCCAAGAAGTGGTGTCCAACAAACGTATAACCACCTCTAACTTATTTCATCAATCTGACAAATACATGAATTTAAAAATAATAATTTAAATTTTAAATCATGTATAAGTTTTTTAATATAAATATATTTTTATAACTTTAACTTGAGAACATATGGGAGTTATAAAATATATATATAACTGGCTATTAATCACGTAACGGCCCAAAAGGGCGTATGATTCAATATGATTTGATATCGTATTTTTTTGTGAACGCCCATTACTGCATAATTATATTTCTTAATTTCTTAATCATGGTCACTAATCACGTAACTGGCTAAAAATATATTATACAAAGATTATAATTATTAAAGCCTCTTATAAATCATTTTAAAAAGATATTATACGAAATAAAAACAAAAATAATTAAAAACACAAATATAAAAATTAAACTTTTAAAAGATGTAAAACAAAAAATTTACCCGCCCTTTTAAGGGCGGGTCAAAATCTATTCTATTAATTATCCTGTATGACCAATTAATAAAAGGTCCTTTAGAGCATTGTTAACCGTTCGTAACTTCCCTCGGCATATGAAACGATAATTTGGGCTTCGAATATTGTTAACCGTTCGTAACTTCCATATATTCCTGTTTTTATGTTCAAATAAAAAAAACAAATAATTTGGACTGAATATTGACAAAAAGACGAAGCCTTACCATATGATACATGTACATACTTACAAAACTTATCTATTCTATTAAATTCATATCATACAGAATATGATTATACAAACACACAAACATAAAAATTATGTTTCTTTAAAAAATAAAATTAAAACTAAAACTAAACAACTAAAATTAAAATTAAAAATTATTATCATGATCCGATATTCTACAGATTTTAGTTTAACGGGTTTTAAATAGATTTCTACATTTGGACCCGCCTTTTTATATTTTTTAGTTTTATATTCTTTTAGAAATTTAATTTTTATATTTATATGTTTTAGTCATATTTGTGTTTTTCATTGTATAACATTTCTCTTAAATAATTAATAGGAGGTTTTAATCATTGTATTAAAATAGTTTTACCATATATATATCAATATGTTATGTTTCTATTTTAATAGTATTGACTAGATTCGGATTCGCCTTTAAAAGAGCTGGTATATTTTTTTGTTTTACATATTTTAGAAATTTAATTTTTATATTTATGTTTTTAATCATATTTATATTTTTCTTTGTATAATATTTCTTTTAAATAATTAATAAGAGGTTTTAATAATTATCGTAAAATAATTTGACCACACATATATCAATAGGTCATATTCATGTTTTAGTATATTGATATTATATAATGAAAAAACGTAAATAAAAACATAAATATAAAAATTAAATTTATAAAAAATGTAAAAAAAATAATATACCCGCCCTTCTAAGGGCGGGTCAAAATCTAGTTGTTAACTTAAAACGACATTGTTTTAAGAGAATTGAAAACAAAAAATACAGTATTAAAAACTGTCCATAGAACTCGAACCCGGAGAAAGTCAATTTCTTAGAGACATGTAATGACCACCCAGACAAACCTACGACTTAGGGTCCTAAAAGTCCCTTTTCCCAAGCATTTGCCGCTTCTGATCGCTCTTTCGAATCATTTATTAACAATTGTTGATGGCCTTTTCAGACGTGTTTTGAAAAGGAAAGTAGACTGCATATCTTCAAACTAGAAACATTATCTTGTTTTCGAAATGTGGGCTTTGCTTCAACTAAATCTTTGCCCCAATAACAAAAACATTCAAACATGTCAAGAACCACTTCCCTAAAGCCTCTTACAAACAAGTACAGCAAAATTGCAGATAATGTTTGGAGATAGAGAAGCAAAACCCAAGATCTTGGGGGACAAGGACACAATCTTTCTTTCATCCAATTTTCGACGATTTGACTCAAGAAAGAATCATGATTCCTGGGGAGACTCCTGTGGTTTTGGTGTCTGGTCAGGTGAAACTTGAGATGCGTCATTGACATCAGGTTGTTGTTCATCAGATGGTTCAGGAGGAGGAGGAGCGGTAGCAGTTTGCTCGTCTTCTGGATGAAAATTTATAGGGAACTTAGTAACTCTAGGCTTGTCGGAGAGAATGTTCCTCTGGACTTTATCAATCAAAACCTTAGTTGGAGGCTCTTCCCTGAGTTGCTCATCTTCATAGTCATTGTTCACGTAATATCCAACTCTCAAGAACTCCTGACCCATGTAAGAACACGTCAACAACAGAACCGTCACACCTATGATGTCTTCCTCACGGATCTTTGATGGATCCGGAGGATCAGCCTGTAAAAAGTAAATAGAGAGAGTTAGATCAAGACTGTTGTTTAGACCATATAGTTGTAGCTGAGGGAATATATTTTACCTGCAGTACAAACCGGTAGTTGCCAACATTAACAGGTCCAACAAGCACACTCTCTAGAGTTTGATCATAAGTCTCATCTTCTGCTGAACCGACGTAGATAAGCTTCCACTCCAAATCTGTACCAGAAGCACAGCTCGGGTCAAATTTGAATGACCCGGTTTTGTTCAAATTTCTTACAAAGAATATCAAGGTAGATGGCTAGCCTCTATGACGTTATTGCAGAAAAATAGGTAACAGAGACATATCTTATCAAAGTTATAATACATTCCAGGCAAATCTAAGATCCACGAACTCTTAAAAACTAAAGTCTCTATCTGTTTTTATTACAGGTTCAAAAGCATATATACAGTTACAGTTACAGTTTCTCTAGACGAACCCTATCAATAAGTAAGAATCGAATAAAAGAGAGTATACCGTCTTTGAGAGATGTAAGGCACTCGTAGGAGATCTCGAACTGAAAAGGGCTAACAAAAGGCGCTGGATTATCCAAGGCGGTGACGTTGGTGATGTTGATGGCGCTCATTATGGAGAAACAAGAAGAGCCCCGAAGTTCCTTTTGGCGAATCGGAGATACTACTATTTAGGGTTTTCGAGATTTTGGTGGGCGAGACGATTTGAGTTGAAAGGAAAGGAAATGGATTCAGTTTAGGAGTGTTGTTTCTTCTAACCGGTCTCCGTTTTGGGTAGGTGACCGGCTATCACCGGTTAACTGAATTGGCGGGAGGTGTAGGAGGGAAAATGAAAAAAAAAGGTGTTGGTTTTTTTTCTCTTTTTAGGTGTTGGGTTTTTGTGGTTAGCTCATTAGATTGGACGCATTTTAGTTAGTGTTAAGAGCATGAAACATCTCTAAATTCTATGGGATTCATATCCGTCCTCTTACACAAGAGATGCCTCGTGATGGATGGACAGTTACCTAAGGTTGCATTTGTGTACAGGTGAGATGGTTAACTCAGCACTTCTGATCTCTCCAACAACCTCTACGGGAATCCACATGTCTGTTGTTTCTCCTGTTGTGTTGTAAGGTGGTTTCATCCCAGTGATCTTATCCCCCCGTAGAATTCTTTCATCTGCAAGAATAGCAAAAGGCATATCAAATACAAACCCAACACAAATCAAACCGAACAAAACAAAACCTTACAAATGATTGTTACTGGTTTCACCTTCTTTAAATCTAATAAAACCATAAACCATAATTTCTGCACTTAGCCACAATGATAAGAGACACTTGTAGTTATAGAATATTGAAATGAAGAATCTTGATTTTGACTGAGTGTCAGGCCCTGCCCAATTAGTCAATGGACCTTGTGCCAAATATTTATTTCTCTGTGGTGTTATTATAAATTAGAAAATCAAGACCTTAATTTATATTCCCTCTGTTCCTAAATATATGATGTTTTAAAGAATTTTGATGTTATAATATATAAGATGTTTTCATTTTTCTAGGTAATTTTTACTTTATTAAAGACTGTGTAACCAATCATATTTAACAATCTATTTTACAATTGGTTGAATATCATTAATTTTCATTAATTTGTAGTTTTAACTCTATTTTCTAGACAAAAAGTGATTTTGTCTTAATATGTGTGTTTTTATCTTAACATCTTATATTTAGAGATGGAGGAAGTACTATTTTTACAAATCAGGACCCTAGTACCTTATAGAAAATTACCCAAAATAAAGGGACCAAATGCACAAGGTTATTCGTTTAGTCTTAGAATCCCCGAGTAAACCAGGTCTTTCTTTCATACACTCATTATTGTTCTATTATGCTTTCCTCAACGTCATCCAATCACCCATTCCTTAATCTGTCACTCAAGTTCTCAGCCACATGATTGAAATCAGACGGTAACTGATTTTTAGATGAACCGGGTGGGGGAATTTAGATACCTTTTCCAACTTGTAGTCCTCTGAAATTGATTTGACGACTCCTACGGATTCACCATTAATTTATACTTTCAAAACTACTAGATTGCCAACTAGTTTGACTTCCCGTAGTGTATTCCATAATTTCTTCATGAAGATGATAAAAATTAGGATCAGTCCGTCATACGAGTGGGATATACTTTATATGTAGATACTGCAAACTTTCATAACTGTTGCTATTATGAAAATAGTTTTGTACCCCTCATATGTAGTGTACTTTAATGTCCCTCGCTAAAATTAAATCGTTGTATCTGTGGAACGATGTTAAAAAAAGTCATGAAATGATTTAATTTGAATTCCTGTACATTTGTTGGTTTGGCACTGTTATTGATCTTTTTATTCTTTTTTATGTTTTCTTTTTAAAAAGATTTATTCGACATGACTCGAACGATTTTTTTGTTCCTTAATTTCTTCTACTCGGATCTCCCTTTTAACTATCTCTTGTTTCTTGTGTTTCTGATTCACCGAATGATCCATTAAGCTTGCAACATCATATACTTATACAAAATTTAGGAGTTCCACACTTCATATGAATGTCTTATTTTCCTATTTCACATACGAAATTAACCGACTTGTCTTCGTGCAAATATTTTGAAGTTGGGCTTTGGAGTGAGCTGTTGCGTAACAAAGTTCAAATTGAGGTCTATTAATAATCTCCTCATGGCCTAACTTTAAACTTCTCTTATTTTCTCTGTCACCAAGAATCAAACAAAAGCCCCCTTTTGTCTTCTTCTCCACACAGACGAACTCTATTTTGTTAACCTTCAAGTTTATCCTTGCACTGAACCCCTTTGTCGCTGCTTTGTCTGAACAGAACCCCAAAGCTTCTCGACTCCAATAAACTCTTGTATGTTTCTGTTGCGATGACAATCTCATCGACAGAGTCGAGATTCTGTTGTCGTGTCTTTAGATCCCCGGTTTACTGGATGGTAGAAAAACTCGATCTCATGCGCCTCCAGTCGCCATATTGTATTCACCAAATTAATTTATCTCAGCGGATAGCACTTCCATCTACCATTCAGTCAGCTTGAGAATTCACTACTCGCACCCGTACCTCCTTACCCGATTAAAGCTTATCCTTTCTAGTTTTGACTCACATCTTAATCCTGACATGTAACTCCCGTCGACTTTTCTTCAGAGAAACGGTCTCACGAACCAAACAGGGATCGATAACTCAGCTTCCTATTTGTCTCGAGCTTAGACAGCATGCTCAGTCTGTGAGATGTCAAACAAAGTCCCACATTGGATATTAGACAAAGTAAAGTCTAATATATAAAGAGAAGTCCAACTCTAATTAGTACGAGGCCTTTTGGGAAGGAAACCAAAAGTAAATCCATGCGGGCTTATTATTAAGGCCCAAAGTGGACAATATCGTACTAATCGGATAATATAGAGTTGGACACGGGATTTAACAATCCCAACAATTGGTATCAGAGCGGTTTGACGAAGAGATGCAAGAAGATCAAAATACCCTTTAAGTAAGAACGGGTAGAAGAGGAAAAAAGAAGGTATGTTTGCAGAAACGTCAGAAGATCATGGAACCTGTGGTGTTGTGGGACAAAACACATTCTCAAAGGAACGAGATGTGAAGGAAGATACATTCTCAAAGGAAACCCTGCAATCCGCTAAAGAAAACACACAAGAGATGAGTTGTGGTCCTTAGTTTGAGAGGGAGAATGTGAGATGTCAAACAAAGTCCCACATTGGATATTAGATAAAGTAAAGTCTAATATATAAAGAGAAGTCCAACTCTAATTAGTACGAGGCCTTTTGGGAAGGAAACCAAAAGTAAATCCATGCGGGCTTATTATTAAGGCCAAAAGTAGTCAATATCGTACTAATCGGATAATATAGAGTTGGACACGGGATTTAACAATCCCAACACAGTCTCTGCCAATGAGACTCAGGTACGTCTCTCTTCCTTCTTCCTTCTCAGCTCTATATGTTCTATTATTCTCTTTGAATCTTCTTAATCAGGAGAATTAATGCGATTTCCGGTAAAAAATCGTAACCTCTGGTAATCTTCTCCGACCAGACTCATTGCTGCCTCCACCGTGAAGTTTATGGCTTCTCAGCTTCTCTGACACCCGTATAAGTTAATCATAATCTTAATTACATGGACTTTTGTTGACATGAAGAGTTACAATGGTGTTTTGTGGACGTGATGATTGATATTCAAGGTTTGCGTTACGGCTGTGAGGATGAAGGTGGAGAGAGCTGAGATGGGAAAAAGAAGATTTTATGTTTCCGGTTAGGAACTGATACGCCGAACTTTTAATGGGCCAAAATAAATAAATCCAATTATGAAAAAAAACATGATAGCCCACGTCGAAAGCAACAAATTTTTAGAGATTAGACATGTGTTACTCTCTCTTCTCACCCTATTTGATGATGTGGCGGGTTGAGAGTAGAAAAAACACTACTACTTTATATAATAAAATTATAGTATAGTTATAACAAATTCATTAAAAATTTGGTGATGTTATACTAGATGAACAATGTATTTCTGATATCGTTTTTTACTAAAACGGAACAGTGTAGTTAATATTATAAATTATAAATAAGCGACAAATACCATTTTATAAACATAAAAGAATTATGACATGTTCGTTTTTTATTTGATGTAACATCTAGACATACCATCTAAATACAACATCTAGATATTGCATCTGAATGTTTATTTTATAGTTAGTATTAGCATTCAGATGCATCATTTAGATATTAAGTTTTTTTCGATTTTATAATAGTATTTGAATAAAAATAGTTAAATAATACAAAGAATAATTTTATTCTTAATAATGAACTAACTATAATATTCAAATAAATGTATCTAAAATTAATTTTATATTTTTAGTGAGAAACACGATTTTGCGATTTTGGTAGGAAACTTAATCTTTCTGGAGTGGCAAAAAGATGATTTTTTGGTTCGTCATAAAAATGTGATATTGCAACTTTGGTGAAAATACTCAATTTTGTGGTTCCGGTGAAAAAACAATTTATATTCTAATGGAAAAATCGATTTTGTGGTTTTGGCAAACAAAATAATTTTACGTTTTGGTGGAAAAACTCTATTTTATGGTTTTGATAGAAAACATATTTTAACTGCTTTTGCAGAAAAATGCAATTTTACGGTTTTGTCAAAAAACATAATTTTTACGGGTTGGCGAGAATAAAGCGATTTAACGGTTTTGGCGAGAAAATTCAATTTTATGGTTTTAGTGAGAAAATTCGATTTTATGTTTTTGGCGAAAAAGACTATTTTGCGTGTTCAGTGAAAAATTTGATTAAGCAGGTTTTGCAGAAAAAAAAATACAATTTTACGATTTTGATGAAAAATTTCAATTTTCAGGTTTGTGAAAAAACTAAATTTTACGATTTTAGCAGAAAAACTTGATTTTGTATTGATTTTACAGTTTCGACGGAAATTTTTTAATTTTTCTTCGGTTTTCTATGATCTAAGAATAGGGTTTAACAAGAATGAAATTCTTGCAGAGAATGGTTCATTTTTTTGGAAGCACTTAGCATCATAACGAGTGGTTTGTTTATGGATTTTGAATTATTTCTTATTGATCAAAATGTAAAAAGAATTTTATTTAGACATTATCGTTCTAAATTTTATTAAACACTATAATGTTTGACACAAATTTAATAAACATAATTTTGTAGTTTTGACAGAAAAATTCGATTTCACAGTTTTGGTGGAAAATCTATTTACGAGAAAACATAATTTTGTAGTTTTGGCGGGAAAAATGATTTTGCGATTTTATCAAAAATTTGATTTCAAGATTTTTGTAAAAAATGTTTTTTGCAGATATATGTTATGGGTTTTAGAAAAACATAATTTTACTACTTTTAAAAATATTTATCTAATGATAATAATTAATAGAAAATATTTATTTTATATCAATAGTGAAGCGTGTTTTAGCTTTTTAGGCTTTTGGATACAAATGTTCTTTTTGGCAACTGCAAATGTTATATTTAAACTTTATATTTTATTTTAAATATTATAGATTATGCATCCAGGTTCAGTGTATTGGTACTAGAAGAAGCATCCAATATCGAAGAGGAACATGGCCTTAGTATACAACCATTCATTACAGATCTGTTCGTTCTTATATAATATCTGAAAACACGTTCTAAACAAGTCTCTATAGCCTAAGTCTCTACCTATTTTTACCTACCAAACGCAAGAATTCTCCATATTTTAGTCATCTGATCCGTGAGACCCTCGTCTAATCTATTAATTTAAAATCATATTTTCTATCTATCATTTAGAAGTTATTATAGGACCATTTAATTAATTGTTTAACATTTCTTATTTTATAATTATATTAAACATTTTAATATATAAAATTTAAACAGAAAATCAGGGAGAATCTACTTTGAAATATAACAAAATCGTTTAGCATCTATATTATTAAAACAGAAGTACAAATATAAAATAACCCTAAGATTTGCTACTTATTTACAAGTTTATACCACTGAAATATTTAATAATCCTACATTTAAGCAATCAATATTTTTTCCTATTTTATTAAATCATTTCCTAAATCAAGTTTAGCTAATTTTTTTTGTTCAACATATTTCCTAAAATGATTTAGCTAAATTTTAGGAAACTTTAAGTTTAAAAATGATTTTTAATAATATTATGTAATTTTGTGTTAAGCATATGTATTTTAAATATTACAAATATATGCTTAAAAATTACTGTTACCATTAATTATTTTTAACAATAAAATTTGTCTATGCTATGGTTTAAATATTTTTGAATTACTTGTAGAATAATATGGATTTTAGATAACCAAATGGTTATTTTTAACAGTAAATCAATCGATATTAAGACTTAAATATCGTTGAATTATTGTAAATTAATATTTAATATTTATAATTTAATATTATTTTCTGATGTATCTAAATCTCGCCATATGACTTATATCTAACCAACATAGTTTAAATATTATTACATTTTTGAAATGATTTCATGTTAAAAAAATATTACTCAAATATATTGATTGTTCAATATTTTTCAAAGGTTTAGTATGGCACACGGGTCAATATTTTTATAAAATACATGTAAACTATTTACCTATTTTGTTCATAATCATTTTAATATGATAAATATTTAAAATATTAACTAATAAATATATTTTTGTATATAAAAATAAAAATATATATCTGCACGAACGTGCGGGTCAAGAAATATAACAAAATTGTTTAGCATATGTCCTTAAAATTCAGATTGAAAAACATACTCAATGATTCGATATATAAAATTATGCAAATTTCTCTTCACTAAAGAAAAACTCTAAGCAGTGCAAACAAAGTTAAATTGGCGGGTTAAACTATTTTAATTTTCATAAATTTTATTTATATAAATTTTAGTTACATTTACATAACTATTTCTCAGTTAAAATCTAAATATTAAAAATTAAGAATAGATGTGTAGTAAAATAAAATACGTAAACAAATTCAATATATATATATTATTTTCAAAATGAAAGATTGCGATAATTATTTATAAGAAAATATCCTGTTTTGTAAGTACAGGTCAAATAAAAAACTATATTTATTTTTGAACATTTTTGTCTAATTTAAATATTTCTATTTTTGGTTATAATAAATACTTAGTTTAAATATTCGTTAAAATATAGTATCTATCATTATAGTTTTATCACATATAAGCATTTACAAACTACATAATTTTGCAAAAAATAATTGTACACAATTTAAACTAATTCATATAACAACAAATGTTAATTTTTAATAATATATAGTTTTATATAATATAATTGTCAAATATAATGTATCTATCTTATTAAAATATACCACTCACATAGCTAAATATGTATTTATTTTGAAAAATATCAAAACAAAATTTGAAATTTATATACAAATTTCAAATCAAATGATCATTTTAAAGTATTTATAAAACCTAAAAATATAATTAAAATTCTAATATTTTGTATGTCAATGTTTAGATTATAAAAAAAATTAATAAAAACCTGCGCATGGTTTAAAAAAGAAAAGAATCTCATAAATTAGAAAAACAAAATAACTAGACACATTAAAAAAAAACCTCACAAATCTCAAAACTGAAAACATATGAATCTACGATAGGAACACAAACAATTAATTTGATGGCATTCTCAAAAACAAACATAAAATGCATTTGCACTGATAAAAATTTAATATTGATGATCCAAAGAGTCCGTTGATTTCCACCTAACTATATTGTATCGATTAAGTAACATATATATTATTAAAAAATAATAACATTAATAAATGACAAACAAAACAAGAATAAGAAAAGTATTCCATTTCCTTTGATTTTTACAAATTTATAGTTTTAAAATGTTCAAACATTCCACCGCACTATATGTTAGAAGACTTTCGAGAAGACTTTCCAATATTCTTCTAAAATTTATCTCAGATCTGAAAACCTATAGATTCAAATGGAAAATAAAATAGATTTACCTTAAAGTACAAACAAAAATATATAGCCAAAACATTTAGATCTATCTTTAAAGAACTTGAAGATGAGAACAAGATAAAAACATGCAAAAATACGATAGATTAGTAAGAAAAACATGAGACAAAAAATGAGAAATTGATATACATTTTGGTGTTTTCAAGTTAAAGAAATTATAGAGGGGTTGGAGAATTTTACTTTGAGAAAAAAGTAAGAGCTTAATGTAAAAATAGATTACTAAATGATGAAAAATCAGACATGGTGACTTACCAAAATGCTCAGATCTGTTATGAAAGAGGAGACATGGGAAGAGACTACGTCAGAATATTTACGGGAAGTCTTCTAGTTGATTATATTTTAGAAGACTTCCGAGAAAACTTCCCAAAAATCTTCCAAAGTCTGATCAAGATCTGAACAACCTGCATATCCAAATCCAGATCTTAAAAACCTACATATCCAAAAACGTTCAAATGGCTTAAAACTAGAGAGAATGAATGGAAGATTAGATAGACCTACCTTTATAAAACACACAAAAATACATATCTAAGTGTAACATTAGAACCGTCTGATTTAAAACCTACAAAAAATAGTTTATTGAGAAAGATATGAGACAAAAAATGAAAAATTCATATTAAGTTATGGTGTTCCAAGTTCAAAGAGATTAGAGAGGGGTTGGAGAGTTTTAGTTTGGAAAAAAATGTAAGAGCTTTATGCAATATAAAAAATTATTCATATAATTTAGTTACCAAATGAAGAAAAATCAGACATAAAAACTTACCAAAACGTTCAGATCTGTTATGAAATAAGAGACATGAGAGAATACTCTTTCATAAGACTTCCAGGAAGTATTCTATAATTCTTTCTAGAAGTTTTCTAGCGCATTATGTTTTAGAAGACTTCCGAAAAGATTTTTTAGAAGTCTTCTAAAGTCTGATCCATATATGAATAACTTCCATATCCAAATCCAGATCTAAAAAAATTTCATATCTAAAAATGTTCAAATGGCTTTAAAAAAAGAAAATGGGTGGAAGATTAGATATATCTATCTTTATTAAAAACACAAAAATACTTATCTAAAATTTATAGATCTAATTTTATAGGAGTGAAAGATGAGAACCATGTGATTAAAAACCTGCAAAATCAAGATAAATTAGTAAGAAAAACATGAGACAAAAATGAGCAATTGGTATAAAATTAGTGTTTTCAAGTTCAAAAAGATTAGAGAGAGGTTAAAGAGTTTTACAGTATAAACATTACATTTTTGTTTCAGTCATTTGAGAGAAAGAAAAAGAATGTGTAAATATTTATTTATATTTGGAGACAAAAATTTCCATTTAGGTTAAATATTTCGATTGAGAAGATTTTCAGGGAAATTTTCTAACCCTTAAATATTATTCATCAAAAGAATTCTTTGAAGTCGTCCAGCCCGTAAATATTATTCATCAGAAGAATTTCTGGAAGTCGTCTAGACTCTAAATATAAATCCTAAACTTAATTAACTAACTAAAGACTTCATTAAACTTAAATTCAACTTAAAAATGTTCAATACACATAGAACTAAACACATATAGGTCAACATTTTTTTTTAAATTAAGATTCCAAAATCTAATCCTGAAAAACATACAATACTACAGCATATGTTACCAAGCCCTAAACGAAAGAATACTATGATTCACTACATTCACTCATCTATGTTGAAAATAATTCAATTTTACTATATCTTAATTTATATCATTTACGAATTTTATAATTACATTATTTCAATTTTCCCACAACAAAATTTTTTTCATAAAATTTATAATATTTTTAAGATCTACTATATGAGAAGAAGACTTACGGAACCTCAGAAGATTTACAAAACCTCAGAAGAATTTACGGAGTTATATTCGTAGAAATGATTTCTGATTCTTTTTATGGTCATAAGAGGTTGATTGTATTTTCACTAAACTTTTGGGTTACTTCTACATTTGATTCAAGTTTGGTATACTTTTGGAATTAAATGAAGTTTTGAGTCATATTTAGCAAATTATTTTTGATTTTGTAGTTTTGGTAGGAAATTTTAATTTTGCAGTTTTGGTAAAAAATCATTTTTGGTTTACGGAAAAACATAATTTTACAGTTTTAACGAAAAACATGATTTAGTAATTTTCTCAGAAAACTAAATTTTAATATTTTCCTTAAAAACTCTTACTTTTTTGAAAAAAATGATTTTATGGTCCGAGGAAAACATAATTTTACTATTTTTCAAAATATTTATTAATAATAGTCTTAACATAAACTACTTAATTTATATTTATAGTGAAAGATATTTTAATCTTTTAGGTTTTTAGATGCAAATATTTCATCTGAACTCTATATTTCTGGTATTTAAAATATCTAGATTTCTGGATTTTGCTTCTAGATGCAACATCTTAATATTAGTGCAATTGTGTCCAGACTAACAATATTTGAATAGTTCCATCGAATATCGAAGATGAACATGGCCTTAGTATACAACCATTCATTTACAGATCTGTCTGTTCTTATATGATATCTGAAAACACGTTCTCAACAAGTCTCTACCTACACTCTTCAAAAAAAAAGAACAAGTCTCTACCTATTTTTATCCAAATAAATGTCTTACCTACCAAACTCAAGAATTGTTCATATTTTAGTCATTTGGTCTGTGAGACTCTCATATTTTATTAGATCAGTGATCCAGAAAGATGCCGTATATTTCCAATCAAACTATATTATATCCAGATGCAACATCGAATATCGAAGATGAACATGGCCTTAGTATACAACCATTCATTACAGATCTGTCTGTTCTTATATAATATCTGAAAACACGTTCTCAACAAGTCTCTACCAATTTTTTTATCGAAATAATTATCTTACCTACCAAACACAAGAATTGTCCATATTTATTAGATCAATGATCCAAAAAGATGTCGCAGATTTCCAAATAAACTATATTATATCGACTAAATAAAATATATATTATTAAAATATTAACATTAATAAATGAAAAACAAAACAAGAATAAGAAGTTGACAAAAAACAAGAATATGAAAAGCCTTCCAAATGCTTTGATTTTTATTCTCATTTTGTTAAAAAAATGTCAAATGACATTTTTATATAGACTAAAAAAATGAAATATATTTAAATTTTTATCAATTACACATATTTGATTAATAATATTTGAAAAAAAAATAAAACTATTTATAAAATCAATGCAGTTTATAATTAATTTTAAATTAAAAGTAAATATAATATACATTGCAATTCTAAACTAACATTTTGTGTTTAACAAAAAAAAAATTAGAAAACACTTATTATAAAACAGAGGGAATAAAATTCTTAAATGCGAGATTTTGTAGCTTTAAAATGTTAAAGCCTTGACTGGAATAACATTTGATTCACAAGTTGTGGAACTAAAAAAAAAGTGAAAATATTTTACTGCTAACATTTAGCCATTCCCTCTAACAGGCAAAAGCTTCATAAACGCTTAATCAAACAATTTTAAGCATGAAACTATGATTGTATAAAATTTCTGAAGTGCCAAAAATATTTATTTAGGAACAAACCAATTTGACAACAACTATTCGGAATATCGTAGCATCTCAGCAAATCTTTGTTTTTGTTTTTGACAAAGAGCATCTCAATAAATCTTGCGGACAAGAGCAACCATCAAGATCTATCATTTGATTATCAAAGAATCAATTCCTTCGAAGCATAATGAAAAATTGCATTCCGGATTTGGCATTGGCAAGTTCCGGAAGTATCTCTGGACACTTCTTCTCATAAAGCTCATTTGTCCTCTCCATTGCTTCTTTACCAAACCTCGACTCAATAACTCCTCCAAATGTAACTCTGTTTGTAGTTGCCAAGAACTCTGGATCCAGAGGAAATTCTTCGTTCGCATGACTAATTTTCTCAAAAGCTTCTATCGTGAAACACCCGTTGTCTTCAATGACACTTTTGAATTCCGCAACGTGTGCCGGATAGATTGGGAAGTTGAAAGAGTCCAGCTCTTCTTGGTTGATTAATCCCTACACAAAACATTGACTAGAAAGTGTCATAAATTATAATAATAAACATAATGTGTTTTTTTTACCCTAGTGACAATATTTTTTTTACCTCTTTAGCTACATCATTGAGGCAATTTCCCAAGTGATCAAGAAGCATTCCTTTCATTGTTTCAGACATTTTTACTCCATCCGGTACACATGATCCAAGAAGAAATAGCAATCCCCCGGACACGAGTTCTTCTCCTCTTGCTCTCAAGAAACTCTCCATGTCGATCTTGAACTGATCAAGATACGCTTCAGCGACCTCTTCCGAGAATCCAGTGCAATGAATGTCCTTGTTCCATGCAGGAGAGTTTCGATCCGCGATTCCTTTAGGAACTTGGGACAACCAATGAAGCGAGTAAGAACAATGTCCCACATGGAGACTGTCTTGAGGAAGAACACGTCCAAAGAAAGAATCGGGAACTCCAGAGACAAAGTATCTTTTGGTCGGAGGGAGTGTTTGGAAAAGGGTGTTGAAATCATTGTTTGAATGATCGTTGAAGAGAACATGAAACTCAATGTTATCGCCCGGATTTAGCTGAGTTTCTTTACCGTACTTTTGTCCGACAGCATCAATTATGTTTTGCACTGCAAGGAACGTGTTAGGTCCAGTGGAACAACCAAAATCCGCTATGTTAAAGCGATTAGAAGCAGAATTGATTTCCAGTTTGGTGGAGATTGCTTCACTGATCTTTTCCTTTGCTACTTCAAGCAACGCTCTCTACAATAATCAATTCCATCATGAGTAGACAATGTTTTTATTAGATTCAAAGTTTCCATGCTTCAAATTAACTCAAAGCTATTGATATATCTAACAGCAACAAAATGGTATTTTTTTTGACAAAGGCAACAAAATGGTTAGCTATGTGAAAATAATACTTTCAAAACTCATTTAATTTTAAATATCTAATATATATTAACAAGATGCATAATAGAAAAAAAACTTTCAGCAAGATTTCATAACTTTTTTGGAAGTACTTTTGACCAACCCCAAAAACAAAATAACTAACCTGATACGTTGAATGTTGACTGTAGCTGTTCGGACCCTTGCCTCCAGCCATCGTGTACGTCGGAGCCATCTCTCTTACTATCTCTCTCTATGTATATCTTGCGAGTTTAATGAAACTTGTGAGTTTGCTTGGTGTTACTGATACGAACAAATGATGTATTTATATTAAACCAGGACGCCAGTATTGACCGTTGCCTGAAGACGGGACTTGGACAAAAGGTTTTTATTATTCTACATTGTACGTCTAACTTTCACGTTCTCCACGCACGCTAATTATGTCGTCCATGAGTTTTATAATCTGTGTTTTTTCCTTACTTTTCTCTGAAAACATTTTCTTTTCCTTTTTCCTTTCCTTCGTAACTGATTATTTTATACTCCATCTATCTCATCTTACATTTCACACATATTAATAATGATTAATCAGTTACATCTATTTGACCAATAGTATTTGAAATAAATAAAATTATTTATAAAATCAATATAATTTGTAATTAATTTCAGCTGAAATAAATATGTCATTTTAGAACACTTATTATGAACAAGAAAAAATACTAAAATTACACTTATTATAAAACAGAGAGAGTATAAGTTTATAACAACTTTATCAAAAGTTAAGATTGATAAATCAATGATTGCTATTTTCTTGTTCATTTTCAAATCCATATTGTACTATTTTTATGAATATATATATTTAATTGTTCAATAATATTATAGTTTTATATAGTTGGAAAATATTTCAAATATTATTCAAAAACCTCTAGAATTTTAATTACTTGATTTTAATAAATCTTTTTCCTGATCAATAATATTATAATTTTACATTGTTGGAAAAATGAATCTTCATCTATTCTATTAAAATAGAATCATTGCTAACATTTGTCCTTATAATTTCTTAGAATATTACATTTGTGCCACTAGTCTTACTGAAAAAAAATTTGATATATTTTTGTAACTACTTTCTTACGGTTTCTACATGTTTTTGTAACACCATTTTAATTTCAAAACAACAAGAACTCACTTCTCTTTATAGCCAAAAGCCAAAACTCTCTACAAATAGGTTAACCGTGATTAAATAAAAATAGTAGTCAGTGCTATATTGAGACGTCTGATTCTTCATACGAATTAAGAGTCGTGAGTCTAAATGTAAATATTTCTTATTATATGTAAAAATAAGTGATGGTTACAAAAATATGTCAGGAACAAGTATTATACATTTGTAATTTTCCTTATAAAAATGTATGGCTGGGCAAAAAATCCGAACCCGAAAAACCGAACCGAACCCGATCCGAAAAAGTAGCACCAAATCCGAACCGAAATTGATTAAATATCCGAACGGGTTCAAAATTTCGGTATTTAAAGAACCGAAACCGAACCCGATCCGAACCGAAATATTTTGGGTACCCGAATGTATCCGAAATAAAATTTATATACTTAAATATATACATTATTTTATATATAATGTATATTAAAAATATTAAAAATATATAAGATACCTTTAAGTTTTCCAAAATACTCGGAAAATATATGCAAATAGTCAAAAGTAAATGTTTAAAATAGCTAAAGTATACTGAAAACACCAAAATAGTTAAATATCTATTGATTCTTTATCCAAATATTCAAAGAAAACCAATTTATATGTTAAATTAAGGTATTTTGACATATATATTATGAAAATTTATATGTAATATATTATCTTTCTTATAGATTTTGAAAATTTAAAGTATATAATGAATTTTAAAAATTTAAAAACATTTTAAATGGGTTATCCGAACCCGAACCGAACCCGTAAAGATCCGAACCGAACCCGAACCGAAATTTAGAAATATCCGAATGGGGCTGAAATCTTTGACCCCAAAAACCCGAAACCCGAATGGACTGAACCGAAACCCGAATGGGTATCCGAACGCCCAGCCCTATAAAAATGTATACCCATATGCTGGTCATTTGTTTATATGATGTTTTAAATAAAGTAGTATCATCAAACTATTAAAATAGGAACATGACCTATTGATATAGGTGTGGTCCAACTATTTTAATAGTATTAATTAAAACTTCTTATTAATCATTTAAAAAAAATATTATACAAATAAAAATACAAATATAAATTAAACACATAAATTAAAAATTAAAAAATTAAATTTTTAAGAAAATGGAAAACAAAAAAATAAGGACGGGTCAGAATCTAGTCAATATTATTAAAATTGGATCATTACCGATTCATAAAAGTTATGTCCAACTTATTTTATAAATTTATCTAAATGGTTATCTAAATATATTATGTAACCACTTTTATTTATATACAAATATGATTGATTATAAAGAAAAACAAAAATATAATTACATAGAAAAATACAAATATGAAATTTTTTTCTTAAAACAAAACAAGAATATACCCATCCTACACTACAAAAAACATTGTTAAGAAACTGAGGGAAAATTGCAAGATAAAGAAAACTAATAAGAAACTGAGGGAAATTGCAACAACAAATTTACACATAATCAAAAAAAAAAAATTAAAATAAATAGAAACTCAATTTTCTAAAACCAATTGGTATTATAGATTGATCAATATTTTATATATTAGTTAGTATTTTTTTCTAATTCTAATGTGAAATTTGACAATTAATTTGAAGATATCCAAATATTTTTTCAGAAATAAAAACAAATGAAATTTACATTAAAAAGTATTTTTTCATGATATAAACAAGAGGTTAAAGTTATTGTATCCAATCAAATAAAACATCAAATTATCTCATTAATTAAAACAATATACAGTCATGAAGTAGACAAATTAGACGATTATAACATCTCAATACAACGATCCTATATTCTAAAAATATCAGGTATCATATAAAAATCAACAAGATATTTAAACCAACTAATAGTCATTCTACATACAAAAATGTAACATTTCCGTGCGAAATACGGACCAGTCACTAGTATATTTATAAAATGTAAATGTCCCACGTCGAAATTTTGTAAAACTCATAACAATCGTTTTTTTGGCTTGTTGATGGGCTTAAAAATATCAGGTATCGTATAAAAATCAACAAGATATTTAAACCAACTAATATTCATTCTACATACAAAAATGTCATTGTAAATGTCATTATAAAAATCAACAAGATATTTAAACCAACTAATAGTCATTCTACATACAAAATATAACATTTCCGCGCGAAACACGGACTATACACTAGTATATTTATAAAATGTAAATATCCCACATCGAAATTTTGTAAAACTCATCAAAACTCGCCACCATGAAATTTTTGAAAAACTCGCCGCCAGTCACTGTACACTAAATTTTAGTCGAAGAGTTTTTAGAAAGAAGTTAGAAGAAATATTCTAGAGAGAGAGTTTGTCTTTATTTTACGGAAAAAAATAAAATTTAGTGTTATGGGACTACGCAACATATAACTCCAAATATTAAACGATTCTTTTTTTTATGTGAGGATCAAAATCAAAGAGTATCATTTTACAACATGCTTAATAAGCATGTTTTCATTTTATTAAAATTTTCATGTGGTTCATAACCATGTATAAATATATTATACTGTTAACTAAACTTGTATCTTCCAACTCGTTTCTTTTCTCGACATCATCTTCCAACTTGTTTACAAATTAAATATAAATATATTTCATTCATTTTCTTCTGTATATATCATTTAAAAACTATATTATACGAATTTAAAATAACCTTAAACCCCAATAATTTATAAATTGTTTTGATAAAATTTTATAATATAATTATATATGTTGGGAATAAATAAATCATATAAATATTTTACTGGTTAACAGCAGTATGACATCTTACTGGCTTTAGGAGAAATTCTTAAGCCAATTGACAGGAAAATTTTCTGAATATAGAAAAGAAATTTTGAAAAATACCACTTTCCTGATACATTTTTACTAAAACATCACTTACTTTTTTTTGCAAAATATAGTTTTATAATATTACAACTGAAAACATCCTTGTCAAGTTTATAAATTAGTTTACTGTTTATATATATATATATATATTTTTTTTTTTTTAACAACCAACAAATTTATTAATTTATTTTGTAAAAGGGGAATACAAATATTTAATCAAAGATGAAGGAGGAACATAAAAAATTTCAGAAAGCTTCGTCTCTTCTACCGCCTTCTTAGCCAATAAATCAGCAGCCTGATTTTTTTCTCGATTAACATGTTCCAGTGAACAATCTGGCAATAAACTTATCCAATATCTGATATCTGAAATCATATTACCCAACTCCATATCATCACCAACAGAATTAATTATTCTGGTTAGAGCCAGATTATCCCCTTCGAACCACACATTTCTCCAGCCTTTTATCCATACGTTTTGTAATGCATACATAAAAGCTTGTGCTTCCCCATCTAGACTTGATCGAACCCCGTATACATTAGCACTTCCAGCAACTATAAAAGATCCTCTTGCATCACGAACTATCCATCCAATTCCAGATGTATTATTCTCACTTGAAAAGCTGCAATCAAAATTACATTTTAACCAACCCACAGGTGGTGGTTCCCAAGCACTTGACTTCTGGATCATCCGTGACCTATTCATGTTCTGAACCAAAACATTCTGATGCCATTCTTCACTAGATTCTCATGCTCTCTTAATATCTTCAATCGGTTGCATATTCCGTTTGTTAAACAGAAACTCGTTTCTTGACTTCCATATAAACCAAAGCACCCAGAATGGAAACAAGCCTAATCTCAAATCCTCCTTATTAGTTTCCATAAAATGAAACAGAGTCCTCATATTCTCTTAAATCTTCCGTAAAAAGGCTAACAATTGGAAGATTTGAGCAACGCCATATAGCATAAGCATGCGGACATCGAAATAAAACATGATTTATGGACTCATCCTCCAAACAGCATCTTTGACAAGTTGGATCAAGCTTAATACCTCTAGTGCAAAGCTGCACATATGTTGAAATAGCTCCAGAAAGAACTTTCCACAAAGAGAGTTTGATCTTTGGAAGAATATTAAGTTTCCAACATTGCATTTTAATATCAACCGATCCCAAAGGAGGAATGATAGCCTCTCCCTCCTTTAATAAGTGAGTAGCAGCCCAGTAACCAGACTTCACCGAGTACTCCAAATTCTTTGCGAAAGGTCAAATATACTTATCATGTCCAGAGAATCGAGAGAGTCTAATCTTTTTCACCAACTCCACATCATTCGGAGCAAATAAATCTGTCAACATCGAGATCTTTCCAAGTTTTAGTTTCTGGACATATCAATTCACTAACCTTCATATCGGGATCCTGAGTAACATAACCAAATGTCCGAGGAGGAATTGTGGGTAGCCAATGATCTTCCCAAATATTAGTAGACTTACCATCACCTATAAGAGTACAAAGACCCTGTTTTATTAACTCTTTACCTGTTTGAATAGACTTCCATCCATAAGACGCATGAGTTGTGTTCGTCGACTGAAGAAATGTCGATGAACAATGATACCTTCCTTTATAAATCCTACTGATCAAGGAGTTAGGATTTTGCAAGATTCTCCAAGCTTGCTTTCCAAGTAGAGCTTTATTAAATTCAAATAAATCTTGTTGTATTATGTAAAGCTAGCAATTTGTAACTGATATTTAGTTAAGCGTAAACTTCTTAATGTATTTATTCATCTCACATTTTTAAATGAGTTTCTAATTTTTCTTTATTTTTTCCTATGTTAATCTCATGTGAGATGTAACCTATCTGAATGGGTTATTCTTTTAAGAGGAACTAGATTTTGATCCGCGCTTAAAAAACGCAGGTATTGTTTTTCACTTTTATGAAATATATTATTTGTTTGTAGTTATTAAATTTATTTATCTTAGTAAAACTTTCTTTATAATAAATTTGACACATAAAATGTCTCTGGTAAACTATGTGTTTCTCTCGTTTTGTTTTATTTCCTCTTTGGTTTGGTGTTAAAATAAATGATTTTAGAACTGCAACAGTATAATACTTTTACATTGCTATTTTGTTTAAACAATGTGACATATTTCTATATTAATTAAATATTTACATTATAATTTAAATTTGTATACAAATCAACATATTTGTGTAGTTTGTTGTTAAAAGAAATAATTTTGAACTCTTATATTGATTTTTTAGTTCATATAAATTTTTTAAATATATTTATTTCAACTGAACCAACTAATATTTTGTTAAATTGACCCCTGAAATATATTTTTATACATCGATATTTATTTTTCATAATTAGTGTTATATATTTTAGATGTATCATAATATAACTAACGATATTCAAAAGATGTGGACCGAATCAGGTTATATGGTTATTTTTGCTACAAAGATCCGAACCCGTTTTAGATACTTTGGTTATTTAGATATTTTTAGGTTCCTATACATCAGAACCGAATTCATCCAGATTCATAATGACCCAACTCAAAATCTACACATAATTTTATAATATTCAAGCGGGACTTGGTTTGAAAAAAAAAAAAAAAAGATACCCGAAAGGAACAACATGTATTTAAATAGACAGATAATATTCATGTCTAACTTATTTTATAAATTAATAAAAAACTCTTTCTATGTGTTTGGTTAAATTAAGTGAAATAGAAAGAGTTTTTTTATACATCGATATTTATTTTCTATAATTAGTGTTATATATTTTAGATGTATCATAATATTACCAACTATATTCAAAAGACCTGGATCGAATTAGGTTATATGGTTATTTTTTTACATAAATTTAATGTTTTTACAGAAATACAGAATATTTTTTCTTAAATATTATATAATATATTTAAAAAAAACAATTTCTAGAAAAAAAGAAAAATCACAATCTCAATGAAAATAAAACTATAATTATGATTTGGGCAACTGGGCTAAGGTGTTTTAATCTTTGGTTGGGACACAATATGATAAGATTAATTTCAAACCCATTAGATTTCCGTTTTTTTTTCCGCCAACAAACGACGAAGATAAACAGTCTTTTTTTCCTATCAAAACAAAGCTAAGATCGAGACTTCTTTGTTCTCTCCGGCATCTGGGACATAGATACCGACATCTTATGTTTCCCAATCAAAAGTAAGAATATGTATGCAAGATCGTTAGTGAAAAACGGTGCATATAAACATGGGCGGACCCAGAAATTCATTTAGACCGTGACACACACATTCTAATTATAATTAATAAAATATATTCTATTGGTACCTAACGATTATTTTTTAAAAAAAAATAGATGATGTTTCGAAGAATTTTTATGTTTCAAAATATAATATTTTTATATTTATTTTAATTTATTAAAATTGTATGACTGATAATGTTTTATAATTTTTTGATGATTAGCTGAATTAATTTTAGTTTATGTTTTTAATGTATTAATTTTGTGCTCTTAAACAAAATATTATCTATTTGAAATAAAAAGAATATAATTAGTAAACTATAAAAATGAGAAGAATCTCTAAAAATGATGTATATTTAGAAAATATGTGAAAGAAACAGCCACTATAGATAAAAATATCAGCACGAAATTATGTTGGATTAGTATTAAAATCGTAATTTAGAAAAAGAATATTTTCAGTGGAATTCTTTTTTGAGAAGACGCAGGTTACATCTTTCGACAAAAAAGCGTACGTAACATTCAAATAGAAAAAAGCAAAGAAGATAGCTTATTTTGTCAAAATGAGTGGGGCACATCATTTTTGTGTTTGGTTTAGACTAAGAGACAAACAAAAGTTTATTGTTACAAAGAAAAAAAATAAAAACAGTATGTGGCACGTGCCACACCTGTTCTGGTAGTGGGTCCGCTCCTGCATATAAAGGTTTGGACAATTTTAGTTTATATTTACAATCCATTTCTGATTTTTATGATCTTTAGGTTTTGTTTTATTTCTAATATATAACGTAGGCTAAATGGGTTATTCTTTTAATATAGATGTGTACATGTGTATATTTGTATATGTGGATGTCGTCAAAACGATATACGAAAAAATGTGTACATGTGGATACTAATATTTCTATCCATAATTAAACATGAAAATATGTGTGTACAAATCCAGTATTCTCTTATACCTAAAAAACTTAGGTTTGTACACATGATGAAGTTTGTGTACACATGGTGAAGTTTGTGTACACATGGACATCAACTAAGGTGGACATTTTAAAAAGTTTGCAAAGGTGGTTTTGCACATTTAGACTCTTTACATCTCAAAGTTTACATAAACTCTTTACATCTCAAAGTAGTTCAGCTTTATCTAAGCACATTTGTTTTAGTCAAATCTTCTATGTACAATCATATATACTCTGAATACATTACACTATTTTCTTTAGTATCATCATTATTCACAGCCATTAGTGCCTTCACATATTGCTTGCAAAACCTCACCTACAAAAAGAACTCAGAATTAATAAGATTTTATTATTCCAAATTCAGCCATAAAGAAACCAAGATTCACCGCATTGTCTTAAGTAAACTCTTTTAACACTAGTGTCAAGGGAACTTTGAGGTGTATATCATATGGTACGTTTCCTCCTTATGGACTTCTGACAAATCTCCCATAACCCAATTTAGAGATTTGAAAATTTTGAGATGGACACTGTCAAATTATATTCATCTAAACCACACACTAGTCCCACAAACATAAACTCACCTCATGATAATCACAGATATATAAACACTATCAAATTATATTCATCTAAACCACGCACTAGTCCCACAAACATAAACTCCCCTCGAGATAATCACAGATATATATGACTACCTACTTTAATTTTTTCTTAGTGGTTACTTCTACAACCCAATAACCAACACAATTCATATATGTTCTTTTTGAAAAGAGCTCATTCCAACAATACACAAGCACATTTTTATCATATAGAAACTGGAAACAATTGAATGAGAACCCAACTTGTAAAATCAAATTAATAGAGGATTTCTAAGTTCTATAATATATAATCAAGAAGAAGAAAACACAACTTATGACCACTAGAATTAACCAGAAAAATAAATAGAGGAACTTACAATACAGATGTCTTGGAACCCATAGAGAGCAAGAGTCGTGAGTGATTCACAGCTGATCCCAACAGCCCCCAACCATAAGCACTTCCACCCCTAAAGCACCAAACGAGACATGTATTAAAACATTCCAAAACAAAAAAAAGAAGAAGCTTTCAGAGATTACTTTAATGGCCGCTAAAGGTAAAGGGAAACAGAAAATCACGAAGACAGGGTATGACAAAAAAGAGAAGCTTTCAGAGATTACTTTAATTGGTGAATCAGCTTAGAAGAGGGTAAGTGGGGATTTGATAAAACGAAAAAAGTTTAGGGGGTGTTATTGGTTTGTACATTTTAATGGATTTGAAAATCCAAGCAGAATCTAGTGTTATTGGTTCTATAATTTTAAAATCTGTATTCAAATTCATTGTTATTGGTTCTATAATTTTAAAATAGATTTGAAAATCAGGTGTTATTCAATAGTAAGGATTTGATTAAGCATTTGATTTGAATTTGGATTTGAATAGATTTATAAGGGTTTTAAAGAGTAAAATACAAAGAAGCAAATATTGAGTTATACCTTGTTATTTTGAATGGATTTTTCCTTACAAGTTTTTCTCCAACAAAAAATGTCAATAATCTCGCTGGACTCATAAACCATAAGCACTTTCATCATGCAAATAATGTCAATGTCAATATCTCACGTGAAAAAAATGTCAAATTTTTTCAAATAAACCATAAGCACTTTCATCATACAATATTCTATTCACACCAACTTCCATTTTTTAGAATATGTCGTTTGTACATAGATGTTTCTTTTGAACAAGTTATATTTTCTGATCTTCCATTTTCTATTATTTCTTTCCTGATTTTCCATTTTCCTGTGCCATGATTTCTATATAATCTTCAATACACATGGAGTTTTATAAACACACAAAAACATAAAACCTAAAACCAGAAGCATCGATGGGAGAATCACATCAAGAAACACAAGAACCATCGCAAGAACGAGCAAAAGGTTCATACATTCAATGGAGTCCTGAAGAAAATAAAACTTTGATAAATTTACTTTTAGATGCTGTTGCTTCGGGTTTGCGTGATAGTAATGGCACATTCAGCAAATTTACAGTGGAGAGGCGAATTCTATCTACTCTCAATCGGATGCATGGATGCAACAAAACTTATCAACACTACTCAAACAGAATGAAGATCTTGAAAACAAAATATCTAAACGCGGCTGAACTTCTTCGTTTTAGTTCTGGATTTGGATGGGATTCAACCACAAAAAGGTTTACGGCTCCAAAAGAAGTATGGACTGAATATTTAAAGGTAAAAAAATTCATAAGATTATATTTTTTTTCATTATATAATTTTTTTTTTGTATTTCAGGCACATCCAAATTTCAAAAAGTTTCGTGATGAAACCTTTGAAGAATTTGATGATCTCAAACTTATATTTGACAAGAATATAGCGACTGGTACGAATGCTATTGGTTTAGGTGAAACTACTGACGCACAAACAGCTAGAGTTGCAGAAACAGAAAAGGAACAAGATGGTCGTGAAGAGTTCTCTTTTGATGCCCAACAAAACAATGGATCGCAATCATCGTTTTTTTGCAGCCCTTCAGAAGATACTTTGGAAAAGCTTCCTTTAAGAAAGAAACAAAAAACTAGTCATCTTAACAAAGTTGATGATCTGTTCACTCAAAAAGAAGGTGTAGAAGAAGCTAATGAGCTGAATGCTTTGACAACAATCACTCATAAACTCTTCAATTTGATAGAAGGAAGAGAGACAAGACAAAAACAAGAAGCTGAGCAAAGAGAAGCAGAGAAAAAGAAAAATAATCTATGGGAAGCAATCAAAGAAGTTTATGATTTGGAAGAACATGTACGATTTGATGCCGTTAAGCTCATCAATCAATTAGGAATGAAAGACGTATTCCTCAGCATGTCCATTGATGAACGTTACGGATGGATTAAGCATAACGTGATATGATTTTGGTTTGAGCTATTATTTGTGGTTTTTGTTTTTTTTTTAAAATTATTTACTGATGTTGGATTTTATATACTGGTTTTTGCATTTGATTACATGGTTTTTAAATTTTATAATAAATTTTTATTATTAGTGTTGCTATCCTTTGTTTTAGTTCTAAACATAAAACATGCACTAAGCACATGTGTCTTTCATACTAACATATTACACATGAAACATGCACTAAGCACATGTGTCGTTCATAACATATTACAATGCACTAAGCACATGTTTTGTATACAAACTAATTAGAATAGTGTTTTCCTTTTTTACATAATTTTTTTCTTACTTTTTTTGTTGAATGTAAATATGTTAAAATTTGAGTTTCTTCGATTGCACAATTGTTATTTTTATATTTATGTAAAATCATAAAATTAAAAAGTAAACTTTATATTTAACACATCAACATTACATTTTTTTTACTTTTTATTGAATGTAAAGTTTACATAAATTTATAAATGAGAATTATGTAATTGAAGAAAACTTTACTAACTAAAAATGTAAAATTTATATAAATAATGATCTAAGTTGCCTATTGAGAAAACCATCAAATAATTAATCAAAGTCTCGTTCTTGTTTGATAGGTTCTAAGCTCTTTTGTCAAGATATTATCAAACATGGATTCAGAATTTCTTGGCCAGCAAGAATCAGAAGAAAAAGAGTCATATTTGTCGCAGGAAGATGATGAGTTAGATGCCCATATTATTTTATTGGTGCTTTTAATTCTCTGTCAGATGTTGTGTTTGAAGAAGAGACAACGAGAACTTCAGTTACAAATTGAACGTCCCGTACGGCGCCCAGTCACAAGAGCTGGTCAAGATTATATAGATAATGTGTTAAAAGAAAATCCTCTTCATTTTAGAGAGTTATATCGGATGTACCCAAATATCTTTTTGAAGTTATGCAATCTTCTCAGAGAGAAGACAAGTTTAACTGATACAAGATACATCAGCCTTGAAGAAATGGTTGCATCTTTTCTCCTTGAAGAAATGGTTGCATCTTTTCTCCTTGTAGTTGGTCAAAATTCGAGGTATTGTTACACAAGAGATACTTTTAAGAGATCCAAGTTTGCTATAAGTGAGAATTTTAACAAAGTTCTACGAGCTTTAAACCAAATTTCACCAAGTTTTATGGCTACCGCTGGACCCGAAACACCTCACAAGATTAGAGAAAGTACAAGATATTATCCATATTTTAAGGTACATTTTGTTTATTAACTTAACCATAATTTAGTTATTATTTTCTATAGAGCATAATTTTACTCTATGTTAGGATTGTGTTGGAGCTATCGATGGTACACATATATTTGCAATGGTACAAAAAAAAGATGCAGCTCCTTTCCGCAACAGAAAAGGTGATATATCACAAAATGTGTTGGCTGCATGTAATTTTGATCTTGAATTCATATACGTGCTTAGTGGATGGGAAGGTTCAGCTCATGATTCAAAGATATTAAATGATGCTTTAACAAGGAATACTAATCGACTACCTGTTCCAGAAGGTACATATATATAAATATATATTGTAAATCATACCTATTTTTTTAGATAGTTAACTATTTTTATGTTTAATATCAGGAAAATTTTATCTAGTTGATTGCGGTTTTGCAAATCGCCGAAACTTCTTAGCTCCATATCGAGGTGTTCGATACCATCTACAAGAGTATTCTGGTCAAGATTCGACTCCTCAAAATGACAAAGAATTGTTCAATCATCGTCATGCTTCCTTGAGAAATGTTATCGAGAGAATTTTTGGTATATTCAAATCTCGATTTCTAATTTTTAAATCTGCACCTCCTTTTCCTTACAAGACACAAACAGAGATTGTACTTGCGTGTGTTGGATTACATAATTTTCTTCGGAAGTTCTGTCGAACAGATATTTTTCCTGAAGAAAAAGAATCTGGTGTCGAAGAAAATCGTGCAGAAATTAATAACAATGACGAAGAAATTCTTGTGACTCAGGATCAACAAAGAGAATATGCCAATCAAGTGAGAGCTGCAATAGCAACAGATATGTGGAACAATTTTATAAACTTATGATATATGAAAGGTGTTTTGATTTTTATATACTTTGTTTTATTATAAACTTATGATATATGACAGCTGAATTTATTGCAAATCCATTTGATTGAATTTAAAAATCTATTTATTTTGATTGTGAATTATGTATCATTGATTCTGAAATCTATCTGTTTGGATTTAAAAATCAATGGATTTATAAATTCTGGAAGGATTTCCAAATCCATTAAAATAGTAGAACCAATAACCCCTACTTAGTTTTTAAATCGAAAGGCAAGCAAGGACTCGACTCCGATTCTTCTTCGTTGCTTGAGGATTATTTTCGTACCGAAAAGAGACTGTATTAAAACTAATTAAAGAGAAAAAATTGATAAATAAAATCTGGGCTTTTATGGATGATATAGAAAAGGATAGAATGGACTTTGTGTGTTGAAAGTTGTGTGAAAAAGTGTGTAAGGAGCAGAAAGTGATTTGGAGTGTAATAATATGTCTAAAAGTGATCTTTAGTGTAAATTTCTCTTAAAATATTTTAAAGATTCTGTATATTATTAGTTTAAATAAAATATTAGATTTTGATCTGCACACCCGTGCGGATGTTATTTTTTTTGCATAGATTTCAAATATTACTTTGATTTTTATTGATCAATGAAATGTTAGAGTTTCTCATTTTAGAATATCTATGCTTTTGTCTCTTTCTGAGACTATGATTTCTAAATTTACTTCCAAAATGTTTTGCCATCTTTACATATTTAAACTACTCAGTAAAGAAAAAAAAGATTTTAGATAAAATATCATAAATACTAAAACCATATAAGAAATATGCATCATAATGTATTTTCTAAATATTTGTTCGTATTTGTCATCTCTCGATTTTCTTTCATCTTTAAATTCCACATAATGAAAATAAAGGGATTGAAAATGAATTTTTAAAAGTTGTTAATAATGACTCGTCAGTTTAATATTTTGGTTGAATGAAAATATTAAAGACACTCTTCTAAATATTTTGATAAACATTTAACGTTTTCAATTTGTATTGGAAACAATATTTTGGAAAACATACATTTCAATCCGACTCATGGTATAAAAATCAGAAGAAATCACCCCAAAATTAAGTAATTGCTATTTACCAAAAGTCAATATCTTGAAAAACATATCCTACAACATAAATTCGTCACAGATTTTTGCTTTTATGATTTATGTTTGTTAAAGAAATTAAAGATTTCAATCTTTTATGTTAGCAAAATATTAGGTAATCTGGTGTAGTACATATGATTTTAAAGAAACAATATTCATTGTGTATTTTGCAATTTTATTTATTAAATTTATTTATGGTTAAGAGTAAAAAAAAGTGACATTCACTTGTAATTCTTTAGGAAAAGTTAGGGTTATTTCAAATTTGTTCGGTGAATATTCTTAGATTAATGAGATGATAAATAGTTTGTACATATGTGTGCACAAAAAATAGTGTATACATATATGTGTGTGTATATGTATTTCACGAGTATGTAGCTGTAGAAGGAGATCTCAACTGAGTATTTCGGAATAGCGTGATTTAGTAGTTCACCATAAATGATATTCAAATTGAATTTAAAAGATAAAAAGATTATATATATATTTCGTTTATGAGGTATTTTGAGAAAAAAAGTTATTCAAGTTTTTTATTTCCATTATCGATATTCTATATATATATATTGTAAAGAATAGATAATTTAATTGAAAGATTCATATCTTTTTCGTTTGTATTAGAAAATGAATATTCAGAATATTCATTTCCTATAGGACCTATACTCGATTTTCTTATAATTTATACTATATGGCAAGTTAAGAATAAAATAAGGAAAAAAGTAGAAATTAGAATTGAAATATATGAATATTTATCGTTTATGTGGTAGGCTGTTAGCTAAATATTAGGCATACATTAAGAATACTTAAAAGATATATTTATTAATTATTTTAGTGGCAGTCACTTGTAAATAATGTTTAAGTTTTAGGGTTAATTTATATTTGTACTTCAGTTTTAAGAGTAAAAAAAGTGACATTCACTTGTAATTCTTTAGGAAAAGTTAGGGTTATTTCAAATTTGTTCGGTGAATATTCTTAGATTAATGAGATGATAAATAGTGTGTACATATGTGTGCACAAAAAATAGTGTATACATATATGTGTGTGTATATGTATTTCACGAGTATGTAGCTGTAGAAGGAGATCTCAACTGAGTATTTTGGAATAGCGTGATTTAGTAGTTCACCATAAATGATATTCAAATTGAATTTAAAAGATAAAAATATTATATATATATTTCGTTTATGAGGTATTTTGAGAAAAAAAGTTATTCAAGTTTTTTATTTCCATTATCGATATTCTATATATATATATTGTAAAGAATAGATAATTTAATTGAAAGATTCGTATCTTTTTTCGTTTGTATTAGAAAATGAATATTCAGAATATTCATTTCCTATAGAACCTATACTCGATTTTCTTATAATTAAATGTATATACTATATGGCAAGTTAAGAATAAAATAAGGAAAAAAGTAGAAATTAGAATTGAAATATATGAATATTTATCGTTTATGTGGTAGGCTGTTAGCTAAATATTAGGCATACATTAAGAATACTTAAAAGATATATTTATTAATTATTTCAGTGGCAGTCACTTGTAAATAATGTTTAAGTTTTAGGGTTAGTTTATATTTGTACTTTAGTTTTAATAGATTTGATATTTAATAAATTGCTGAAAGATGATCCAAATTAAAAAAAATCACATATGAAATAAAGCATGACTTATGTTTTAATAGATACGATTATATCTCATTTAAAATAGACAAAAGTGATTGTTTTGATTTATTTACAAAAAAAATAAATGTAAATAAATAACAATTATTGTTTACTTATGTACGTAAATTACAGAATTTAAATTATTCAATATATTCATTATCCATTATATATAAAACAGAAATAAATAATAATATGTAAAAAGATTTGTATATATAATTTTTACTCCGGTGCATGGCACAGATCTTAAACTAGTATGTTCTTTTATAATAAAAATGCTATTTTTCTATTTGTAGAGAAAATGCTATATTTACTTCTAAATAGAGGGAACTATAAAATGACAAATAAATATAGAGAAAAGTATAAATAGAAATATATAACACCCATCTATTATAGAAAATATATTGAAGGAAAACCTCATCTCTATTTAAGAATTTCTCTATCATAGAAGTAAAAATAGATGTGGTTCTTAGTTTCATAACTTTTTTGCACAAGAAAGCAATATACTTTAGACCATATTCAATATATTTTTCTATTTTTTCTTTAAAATATAATATCTCTATAGTACATGTATAATAAACTCCAATATATTTACTTAGAAAATATCCCTCTAAATATAGAGTAAAATAGATAAAATAATACTCTTCTAAATATCAAGTTAAAAATAGAAAATTTTGTTCTAATGGAAAAAGTAGAACTGGGTTGAAACAGATTTATTTCTCATCTCTGCTACTGCATGGTTCCGTTCTGCAAGAACTAGCTATCACAAAATTAAATATATAAATGAGTTAAATACACTATTAAAATTTGAAATATATATCTTATTAAAATAAAAGTACAAAACATAACATATATATATTTTAAAGTGTTTTGTTAGAGTTTTACATTTCCTTCACTCATCTAACTACTTCATTAATTGTGTAAACCAGAATAATTTGAAAAATATTTATTAACCAATTTTTCATTTTTCTTGTTTTTTTTATGACAACATTTATATCTAAGATAACATTTACTCCAAGATTTCATCATTAATTTTTTTTTGTCATTTAAACAAGCATAAAACTTATCTAACTTGCTATTCTAACTAAATAATATTTCGATTACTAACTAAAAATTTAATATATTAATTAAACTAATAAACAATTTGTTATTTTAACTAATTAAAACTATATTTAAATAAAGTATACACCTTTTTCTAATGTCAAACAGTTATTTTATTACTCAAAATTGAAGTGGTCTGAATAACCGGATCGGAATAAAACAACCAATAAACATGATCGTTTCCTATGAAAGGATGTTGCCGTCTAGCTAAAAGATCAGAAACTTCATTTGGTCATTAAAAGAGAATTTATAGAAAATGATGTTTTAGATTTTTGTTTGTATTTAAAAGATTGATGTTTATAAAATTTTGATTAATATTATTTTAAATTAAATAAAATTGAAATATAAAAATATAAGTGTTTAAATCCTCCTATATATTAAATGATAAGTTACTTAGTTACTTTTGCTTACGTGACGATCACTGGTGAGATTTCAGAAAATTGTTATAATTTTATTGGTCGTTGATTTTATATTTATTTTTTGTTTTAGTTAGATCTAAAAAATTTATGGTAAGTCTAAGATCATTTAATATCACTTGCAGAAATAATCTAAAGAATATTACAAATAAAAACTTATGGTAACTAATTTTCAAATTATGGAAAGATTAATAATGTTTGATTTCTTATTATAATATTTATACACTATATAATATAATAAACGAATTTTTTTAAATATTATAAAATCCTCACATGTTTTATAAATCATTAATAATTTGTTTAGTCGATGATTCTTAATTTTTATTTATTTTAGTTTGATCTAAAAAGAAAAGATAAGTCTATAACCAATTAATACAACTAATCGTTGAAATTGTCAAAAATAATAACTAATCGTTGAAATTGTGAAATTATCAAAAAAAAAGATACGGTAACTAATCATTAAAATTGTCAAAAAGTAATAATGTTGATCAATTTTGATATTTATAAAATACATAAAATAGTAAACTAAAAAGATTTTATATAAACTGTAATAATGCTTTTATATTCTTATATAAAACATTCTATTTGTATATAAATTATTATTATAAATATTTACGTCTAATAAATTTCATACATGCTTTATAAATCATTTACAAAAATTATAAATACATTTATAAAATTATTTATCTTGGCTTATCATTTGTTTTAAATTATTATAAGAGGTTGTAAGTCACTTATACATATTATAAAATCTATTTTAGAATCTCATCCCCCTATATATTAATTGAGAAGTCATTTTAGTGACTCCTGCTGACGTGTCATTCATACAGACTCTTTGACAAAAATATTTATAATTTCATTGGTCAAAATTCTTTTTTTCTCATTTATTTTAAATAATACCAAACATTAATAACTTATCTTGTTTTGAATACAAATTACTTGTAAGTTGATATCATATTTATTATGTTACTTTAGTGTAATTTACATTAATGATTCTAATTAGTTAATTGGTGATATTAATAATTTACCTTATTTTTTTTTGAATTATACAGAGGTATCATGGTCCCAGGTGGCGGAACTCACAGCTGTGAACCCTTTACCAACTGAGCTAGAAGCCCCAGTTTAATAATTTACCTTATCTCGAATACAAATTACTTGATATCATACTAATTGCAAACCATTTTATGAAATATAGTTTTAATATCTTTAAAAAAAATTAATATCTTTCTTTAAATTGATATCGTATTCACTTCTGTAAAAATTATAGTAAAGAATCATGAAACATCATTGAAATGGTTTTCGTTGATAAAGAAGTAATGGTATTACTAACTTTTTGCAATTCGCAATCATCTTTTATTTTTATTGTAATCAACTAATATTTACAATTGTAATAATGTTTCATAACTATTTACAGTGCCGTCCCTAAAATTATAGTGGCTTAAAGCATTTTAGTTAAATGTGGCCTTAAAATGTACACAGCTGTTGATGATTATTAGACAAGTACACTGCACACATCGTTTCAAAAGTAGTTTTTATCAAACAATTTTTTTTCAAAAGTTGATGATTTTCTAAATGAAGATCCTAAAAAATAGTTTGATGATTACAATAATATTATGTATTTTTCTATGTCATGCACATAAATATTTTTTTGTTAAACATCAGAATAGATTTCTGGTATCCCAAAAGTTTTTGATCCCAAAAGGTGACTTTAAGCCTGACCTATTTTTCCTTATTAGATATCTTAACCTTATGTTTTTATTTATACATAATTTATCTCATTATTAAAAACATCCGCCTCTATCCATCCGTACAGAGTGTGGACCAGTCACCTAATATTTATTAAATATAAAAACAAAACAAAGTGTAGCAAAGACTTAAAAATATTTATTGTTTATTTTTTGTTTTTGTCAACATTTATTTATTGTTTATTAATGTGTATAAAAACTTAAAACATTAGTACTCCCTCTGTACCATTTTAAGTGATGTTTAAAGTTTTTACACAAAGATTAAGAAAATAAAAGTTTATGTGCAATTTATTTTGGTTACATAAAATTGCATTAAATAAAATCAGTCTAACCAATAAAAAACATGTAGTACTCCCTCCGTTTCTTAAAGAGTGTCGTTGTGACATTTTTCACACAGATTAAGAAAATTGTTGAAATATATGTAAGTTGTAATTAATTATACCTCTTTGATCAATAGTATTTCAGATAAATAAAATTATTTATAAAATCAATGCAGTTTGCAATTAATTTTCAGCTGAAAGTTAGTATAATTTACATTGGAATTATAAAGTGACACTTTTTATGTAACAAGAAAATGAGTTCAGAGTGATACTTATTATGAAACAGAGGGAGTATTTTATAATTGGTTGCAAATTTCAATTGACATTAAATTTTATCTAAAAATGTGAGAACATCATTTATTAAACAAAATGAAAATGCTTAAACATCACTTAAATTGGCACGGAAGGAGTATTTAAAAAAAAAAACACGAAGAGAGGGTAAGTAAAGAAGGCAAGAATCTTAGTAAAAGAAACAGGGAGCTATAAATGCTCTTAATGACAGAATAATAACTACAGAAAGCAATTGAAAACATTTGGACCATTCACATTAATCGAGACTATTAACATATTACTGATTGCTATGTGATACTAATTATTCATAATGGTCCCTCTGAGTTTTATGTTTAAAGAAAGCAATACTGGTCTAATGACTTTATGCTTTAACATGGATTTCATAGTATTGTTTAACATGGTTGATAGAGTACTGTATTTATTTGACATTTTTATATTTTTAATCAATATAACTTTAGAAAGCTTATTAACAACGAAATTTTAAATCTTATTTGGTATATTTTCGGTATAAAACTTGCTTACTGAAACAAAAAGTTAGTCTACCAAATTTTGATAACCCCACGAAATGCTATAATAGTCTACATCAAGCTACTAAGATAAAGTTGCCGTTTTGGATGATTTTTTTTTTACGAAAATACAGTAGATAAACAATAATCAAACACCAAAAATATTTAAAATAATATTTATTTTCCATCCAAATATTAAAATCCGTTTTGGATGATTTCATTCACTAAAATAAACGACTTCATTAGGAAGCCTAAAATGATGATAATGACAAACAAAAACTGCGATCAGGAAAAGAGAAAACCCGACTTTTTACTAGTATTTAATCCCAGGCTCACATTGTATAATCAAATCGGCGTGCACGTGGATCCTCATGTTTTATAAATCATAGTTGTTCATTGAATAAACATACTTTATGATATCAAATCCAGCCTGCCATTCTCTTAATGGCACATGGTTTGTGATTCGATATGTAGGATACGGCGATACGCATTGGAGATGTATTGTTTTCAACTCCTTTCATGTAATGACAATACATATTAAGCCCTCATTTAAATTTTACCATGTACAGTTATATATTTATATAGTTTCTTGGAAAAATTGCCAAAACAGAACAAAAATTCAGCATGGTTATCCATATAGTATAAAACCTTCATTTAATTGTCCATTTAGTATATTTTTTTATAATCCCAAAATAACCTTTGATTAATCTAATTAAACACATTAAACTAATTGATTTTTTTTTTTGAAAATTAACTAAAACATTTTTAAAAGAGAAAACAAAAATAAACTTTAAAAAAAGTTTTTAATAAAAATAAAATTCGTAAAATTTATAAAATAAAAATAATTTACAAAATTGTTTTAATAAAAAACATTAAATAAAATTTTTAAAAAAGCGTTTTACAAAATTTTATTTTTGTAAAAAGTTTAAAACGTTTTGATAAAACTTTAATAAAATAATATTTGTAAACTTTATAAAAATAAAAATAAAACTTTAAAAAAGGTTTTTAATAAAAAATTTAAACAAACTTTATAAAAAATATTTTACAAAATTTTATTTTTATAAAAAGTTTAAAACGTTTGTAAACTTTTTAATTTTATCAAACTTTTTGATAAGAATAAAACTTTTTAATTTTTTAATAAAATTTTTAAAAAGTAAACTTTGTAACTTTATAAAAATAAAAATAAAAATTTGCAAAAAGTTTTAAATAAACTTTATAAAAATGTTTACAAAATCTTTTTTTATAAAAAGCTTAAAACATTTGTAAATGTGTTTTATTTAACTTAAAAAAAAATAGAACAAGAGTTTGTGAAAATCACAAGATAAATTATGGAGATATCATAGAGAAAAAATGCAAAATCATTTTTTCACAGGTAAAATCGACCATAACACGTTTTAGGAAGTTATAATATTTTTAGGAGATTTTTAGAATATTTCATTAACTGAAATTTCATTAATTTTCGCAAAAAATCAGGTATTCTTATCCGTAGAAGGCGTCTTCTAAAAGTTTAGAAGAATGATAAAAATCCTGAGTACATTGTAGAAAACACATTCTTCAAAATTTAGAATACTTTATAAAAGTAAAAGATGCATTTGGAAAGAAATTAGATACCTCTACGATTAGTAGAATGCGCATTCTTCTTATTTAGAAATTTATTAAATAGTAGAATGGTCATTCTAAAAAAAGTAGATGAACATGTTTATTTTAGAAATCGTTTTCCACTATACCATTTTTCGTAAAAGACGCATTTGACTTTTAGTAGAACATATTTTAAAAAAATTATTTATCAAGTTTTTGAACAAAAAAATTTATCAGCTTGTGTATATGGATGCTTTCTTAATTGTTTATATTTTTAATAATTTTTTATTCACAAAATTATTTATTTCATTTGTTTTCAGAAATACAAAAGATAAAATAGAAAAAAATAGACAAAAATAGTTTTATACCAAAGAGATAAGAACCTTGTTTTTTGTTCTCTTTTGACAATTTTTCCTAGTTTTTCTTCCATGAATAATTAGTTATTACTTATTAGTAATTAGTAACTATTTTTTCGCTCTTTTATTAATCCCCTTCTTATTAATCAAGAAGCATTTTTAAAGAGTAACCTTTAGTTTGTAAATTATTTACGGGTGTGCCATGCTGACGTGTCATCACCATATTCATTCTCAGCCCATTTGTATATTTACCCTCAACTCACTAGAATAATTACAAACGTCTGCCATTGTCATATAATATAGTTGCATCGTCTAACATTAATATATTTCATCAATTTATTTGGCATTCAATTTCCGAATCATCCGTTTATAGCAACGTTCATATAATTGCGTATATGACTTAAATGTTTGAATTTAATGTGTTTTATTTCATCTGTTTATATATGGGAAACGAATTTTATGGACTTTAACTTGGTGTCAAATTTGGTGAGTACTATGATTGACAATTTATGATCCTTCCATAATGATTAGGCAATTTATTATCCTTCCATATATAATGGTATTGGTCATTCCGAACAGTATGAATATTTTAGAGCAAATGTAAGTGGCATTATACAATTTTTTCATTACATGTTGCTTTTTTACATTTTGTTTATTATATTGTTTGAACAATTATATTGCAAAACAATCTTGGAGTAAATCGATAAAATTAAGTAACATGTAAGTCTCTTATTTTGTCATCCATATAAATTTGAAGAATTATATATTTTCTCATCCATATAAATTTGATACACAATAGTATTATGCATATATGGCAAAAACTGATTTATAGAAAGATCATTAATATATTGATTCGATGTGGTAACAATTCTCTTTTACGTTTAATCTTTAATTTAAAAAAGGATTTCAACTGATTTAGTTTCCATAACATTTATTTCGAAAACGACACCTTTCTTATTCAATTTCTGATGCATCCGTTTATAGCAACCTTAATTTACTGCATTTAATTTCGTGTATTAATTAAATGCCTTTAATTTATTGTGCTTAGTTTCGTGTGTACATATATAGCAACCTTTCTTGAGCGACTTTAATTTGGTGTCGATTTTGGTAACTACTATGATTGTCATTTATGATCCGTCCATAATAATTAAACAATCATTCCTTTTATCATTCATTCATTTTCAAAATAGGTAATTATGCTGTCATTCTAGGATTGGCAATTATGAGTCAAAAAATATCGGGTATTAATTGCATCGGAAAAAAAAAACTTCGTGCCCAAGATATAAATCTATATATAATGATAGTGGTCATTCCGAACAAAACAAGTCGTGTAGAGCAAATATAAGTGTGATTATATAAGGTTTCCATTACTTTTATTGCCTTATAATTCTTTTACATGTTGCTCCTTTTTATTGTCTGAAACATATCCGTCTAATGGTTTCCAGGGTTTTAATCGTAGCATTTTCAAGCGAGAGACATGAATCGTAGTGGAGCTTTATCTTTCGAATTCACAGGTTTTTTTAATTCACAGTTTTTTTTTTAACTTTTAAGTATATTACTTTGAGCTTCACCTTTCTAAATAACAGGTTTTCGGCGAAAGACTAAGAATCCAAGATCAGCGAAAGACTAAGGATCTTGCAATTAACTATGGTTGATTTTTCATCAGTAAGTTACCAAAATCCGATTGGATTGTGGTTTTTTATGAAGTTTGAGAACTCTGAGCATTTTTAGTAACTAATGCAGGCTACCGAAAGTTTGAGAACTTTGAGCAATTTAATGTGTTTTATTTCATCTGTTTATATATGGGAAACGAATTTTATGGACTTTAACTTGGTGTCAAATTTGGTGAGTACTATGATTGGCAATTTATGATCCTTCCATAATGATTAGGCAATTTATTATCCTTCCATATATAATGGTATTGGTCATTCCGAACAGTATGAATATTTTAGAGCAAATGTAAGTGGCATTATACAATTTTTTCATTACATGTTGCTTTTTTACATTTTGTTTATTATATTGTTTGAACAATTATATTGCAAAACAATCTTGGGGTAAATCGATAAAATTAAGTAACATGTAAGTCTCTTATTTTGTCCCCCATATAAATTTGAAGAATTATATATTTTCTCATCCATATAAATTTGATACACAATAGTATTATGCATATATGGCAAAAACTGATTTATAGAAAGATCATTAATATATTGATTCGATGTGGTAACAATTCTCTTTTACGTTTAATCTTTAATTTAAAAAAGGATTTCAACCGATTTAGTTTCCATAACATTTATTTCGAAAACGACACCTTTCTTATTCAATTTCTGATGCATCCGTTTATAGCAACCTTAATTTACTGCATTTAATTTCGTGTATTAATTAAATGCCTTTAATTTATTGTGCTTAGTTTCGTGTGTACATATATAGCAACCTTTCTTGAGCGACTTTAATTTGGTGTCGATTTTGGTAACTACTATGATTGTCATTTATGATCCGTCCATAATAATTAAACAATCATTCCTTTTATCATTCATTCATTTTCAAAATAGGTAATTATGCTGTCATTCTAGGATTGGCAATTATGAGTCAAAAAATATCGGGTATTAATTGCATCGGAAAAAAAAAACTTCGTGCCCAAGATATAAATCTATATATAATGATAGTGGTCATTCCGAACAAAACAAGTCGTGTAGAGCAAATATAAGTGTGATTATATAAGGTTTCCATTACTTTTATTGCCTTATAATTCGTTTACATGTTGCTCCTTTTTATTGTCTGAAACATATCCGTCTAATGGTTTCCAGGGTTTTAATCGTAGCATTTTCAAGCGAGAGACATGAATCGTAGTGGAGCTTTATCTTTCGAATTCACAGATTTTTTTAATTCACAGTTTTTTTTTTAACTTTTAAGTATATTACTTTGAGCTTCACCTTTCTAAATAACAGGTTTTCGGCGAAAGACTAAGAATCCAAGATCAGCGAAAGACTAAGGATCTTGCAATTAACTATGGTTGATTTTTCATCAGTAAGTTACCAAAATCCGATTGGATTGTGGTTTTTTATGAAGTTTGAGAACTCTGAGCATTTTTAGTAACTAATGCAGGCTACCGAAAGATGATTTGAAATTAACTATGGTTGATTCGGAGAGCTGGTGTATAACCAATACACCACATATTTTTGGATTTCGAATATAAGCCAGGAATATTTAGTTCAATCATTCAATTTCCGTACCTTTAGATAATTGATATGGTATAACGTATTGAGATCCCCACTAAATTAATACGGATCGGAGGATAGTCATCCATGATCTACGGGATATGATATACATATGATTCGTATATGAAAGGGAAAAAAGGGAACCTGTATAAATGTAAAAGAATTGGTTACATACTTGACCCGATATGTAATTAATTTTCTCTTAATTTGAAATATTCAAAAATTTAAATAAAAGGAATGCAAAAGGAACAATAATGATCACGCATTAAAGGGGATTCGTAAGTTTCACAGTAAAAGGAAAGTCAACACTAAGGACAAAACTTGGTTCCCATTTCATCTATTTTTATTGAACAAAATTTAGGTTCACCCCCTATGGTGAATCTCTACATTTACTCACCAATAGGATTTAGTTATTTAAGATTTGATATCTTTTAAAAAAAGAAACTAAATAATAAGAATTTAATGAAATAAAATTATGTTTTTAGATAAATAAAAAATAGTATTAATTATCAAAAAAAGATTTTTTTATTTAATATTGATAAATCTGTCGACAAATACTAAACCCTAAACCCTAAATTATAAATACTAAACCCTAACCCCTTCGGATAGTTTTTAGATTTAGGGTTTTAACGTTTAGGATTTAGTTTATGATTTAGGGTTTGGTTTAAATTTTTGGGTTTAGGGTATAGGATTTGTCCAAGGGTTCAGGCTTTTCCCAAGGGTTCAGGCTTTCGTCAAGGGTTCAGGCTTTCCCCGAGGGTTTAGGGTTTAGTATTTAAAATTTAGGGTTTAGGGTTTAGGGTTTAGTATTTATCGACAAATTTATTAATATTAAAAAAAAACTTTTTTCTATAATTACTACTATTTTTTATTTATCTAAAAACATAATTTTATTTCACTAAATTCTTATTATTTAGTTTCCTTTTTTGAAAGATATCAAATCTTAAATAACTAAATCTTATTGATGAATGAATGTAGAGGTTCACCCTAGGGTGAACCTAAGTTTTGTTCATTTTTATTCATGAGCTAAAGTAAATGTGGGATGTATCGTAATGATCTACTTGCATCCTCGATAGATAATATTATTGACTAAATGAAAGTTTCCTATAATGCAAGAGTGAATAATGAATCATTTAAGCCGAAATTTTCTCATTTTTATATTTAGCTTTTGCATCACGGCTTAGGAGTACTATATAAACACTTTGATCTCAGCCAATAAGAAGCATAAACTACCAGAAACCTATAAACGTTGCAACCTAAAAAAAAGACCCAAAAGGCGACGGCTACTTTCCTAACATTCTACGTGGACTGTTGTTTGAACGAAGCACATATTGCCGTTTGATGTTGCCTTTTGTTGTTTTTTCAAACTTTCCTGACATCCTACGTGGTTTAGTTCCTCCTAAGTTCTCTATCAGTATGTTAAGTCAGTCTTCTCTATTACTATACATAATTCGAATAGCTAAGTCTGCTCACTAGACTTTTGTTTATATTTTTTTAATTTTAAACTGATGTTACAATGTTTGTAAATTGTGGTAAGACCTCTACGGGGTTTTGGTAGGTGTTAGAGATATTGAACTAATTGAACAATAGAGAATTGAGTTTTCTTAAATCATTATACGATATGTTCTCATTTTTTGTTAACTTTGTAAAGTTATAAAGGAACATACTAAATACTTGACTATATTCAAATAATAACATGTTCTTAGAAATTAAGTGTACTGCATATGGAAATCTAGCTTAAGACATGGAAGTGAAAGTGTTTACCTTTACAAGTTCGGCACAGTTGTTACTTCTTATTATCCTCTTATTATTAAAAGAGAAGTATGACAAAAAAAAAAATTAAAAGAGAAGCAGTTTAAAAAATAATTTAGTTACATTTCTGCTATTTTAATTCTACTTGCAAACCCTTAATTTTTGTCATGTAACTTTTTTATTACGAAATTAACATAAATGATGATAGACATTAAAAAACATGGAAATCAATATATTTTTTCTGATAAAGTTTAACGAGAATATCATTTTAATACCGAAATGTAACCCCTTATATCGTGTTTTCTCTACACTTTTTTAGTAAAAAATCACTTTTAAAAATAAAAGATAAATTAAAAAAAAATCATATGTATTTTAAGTCATAATAGATATTAATATTCAGTAATGGGTCTCTTTTACAAATATGAGTCTACTCAACCCACTAAATTTCAAAATTCATATTATTAATTTCTTTTTTATATATTTCCAACCTAATATTATTTACTTCAATTCATTTTTGTTCTTTTACTATTTTTATATATTCCGGAGCCTGTATAATTTTAATAAAATATAACGATACAACTTCGATAATAATATAATTATTTTTTGTCAATTATAATAATATTATCGTTACTCGAATATTCCAATAAAAAATTTTATTCAAAACTTCAGTAAAAATACAATCCCAAATTATTTTTCTTTGCGTTAATATGTATATCAAACATTATTTCTGCTAACCTAAACTATGTATATTATGCCATTTTTCTTTTATCCTTTCAGTATTTATAAGTTAAAATTTATAATCTCTTTTAGTACATTCACCCTGCGCAAGGCGCAGGTCATCACCTAGTGGTATGGTATTACAGTAAAAGAATATATTACACCTTGGATCATATTCATGTTATTTGTAACAGTTATGACACTTATGATTCCTAAGACATTTTTGCTGAAACTATACTCTCTTCCTATTTTATGACACCTATGATGACCTTATCGATCTCTCAGGTGTGACATAGCCCTTGTGTTTGAGGTTTCCATTTATGACACTTATGATTCCTAAGACATTCTTGCTAAAGAAATTTCTAATGTTGTCCAAAAGAAGACTTACTAAAATATGTTCTAACTATGTTTAAATTTTTTAGGATTTATTTGGATGTATGAGAAACAAGAAAACTCTTTTTCAAAAAAAAAAAAAAAGAGAAACAAGAAAACCCTAGATAAAGGGTAAAGATACATATTCATCATATAAAAAGTAGATTGATTGGAGAAGATTCATAGAGGATGCTTTTGGAAAGCCAAAAAAGTAAATTATTTTTGGAAAAATAATTATTTTTAAATAGACTTCAATACTTGTCTCTAGTCAATCCAGTTAATGTCTTACGAAATCATCTGTGGCGACAACTGTCATGACAATGTAGCATGTCATATTACATCACATTCTCCTAAACATAATAATCCGTGTCACTTTAACATTTTTCACACAAATTAAAAAAATGACGGAAATATATATTCTCTCTGTTTCGATTTAATTGTTATTGTTGGAGAAATTTTTCGTTTCAAAATAAGTGTCATTTTAGAGTTTCAATGTAAAATTTATTAAAAAAATTCTCTATTTTATTTTTCTATTGGTTGAAATATGGTTAAATATATAGGTAATTGTGTTTTATCTTGGAAATATACAAAATCATATGTTTTCTTAATCTGTATGCATAAACCTAGAACGACAATTAATTGTTATTAATTACATTTCTCTAATCAATAATATTTTAGATAAATAATTATTTATAAAATCAATGCAGTTTGCAATTGATTTTAACTAAAAATAAATATAATTTGCATTGGAATTGTAAAACATTTTTTGTGTAACAACAAAAATTGTTATAATGATTTTTATTTGACGATATTATCCATTAAATCACTTTTATACTATGCATTATTATATGTTTGTCAAAAATATTTATAATTACCAAGTAAACAATGGAAGTAAAACTGTACGCTGAAGTGGCAGCATGGCATTTATATTTTAAATCAAATATGAATTTTATGTTTTTAATTATGGAGACATCGTAACAATAAAAGAAGACAATTATTAACCATTAGTTATATTGGGAGAATCCTCAGAGGTATATCCTCAAAATCAATCAATTGATGCCGTGACTAGATTCTCATCAAATTAATTAGTAGTTAATAATTCTTGCTATTACAAGCCTATAATTATGTATATAATCTATACTATTAGAATGTGAAAGCCTCCTTGGTCCAATGATTTGATTAAGGGTTCATTAATGATTCTACACCAGGAAGTCTAGGTTTCAAGTCTCAGTGAAGACGAAATTATGCGAATTAAGGGAGAAAAGACTTACAAGAAATTCAGAAGCATGGCGTAAGGAGTACCGGCAGGCATGAATTCGACATGGTGGTTTAGGTGAGTTGATGCAGTCAGTGACGGTTAGAATTGTTGGCTGTAAAATCGTCTGTAACATTCTCATAGTTTGTAATAGCATAATTATCCAGAGTTTAAAAAAATCTATACTATTAGAATATATTACACTTCGGGTTTTTTTCCACTAAATGTTCTTTGCTTTTAGCATTGGCGTCTCTTCCATTAAGGATAACTAGAAATTGACCTTCACGTCCGTGCAAGTTCTAAGTTTTATTTTTTAATAAATTGATATTTTATTTTTCATGATTAGTATTATATATATATATGTCATAATATAATTAATTGTATAAGTATTTGAATATTTTTAGGTTTCATTACATCACAATTGAACATAATCAAATAGGATAATATAGTTAATTTTGGTTATTCGGTTATTGTTAGGCTTCCGTACGGATTTATTTTTCAAAAATATGTTACTATTTATCTTTCATGTCAATATTAGGGCTGGAAATTTTTTCAAATCTGAAGAACCGAATCGATCCTAATCCGAAAGAGTAGTACAAACAAAATTGATTAAATATCCAAATTATTGAATGATATATAGAGAACAAAAACCGAATCTTATCCAAACCAAAGTATTTCGGATTTCCAAATATATCCGAAAAATATTTATATACTTATACATATTAATTATTTTTAAATTTAATTTATATAAAAACATCTAGAATACATATGATACTTTTAGGCTGGTTTAAATACTTGAAAATATATACTACAAAGAGTCAAAACTAAATATATAAAATAGTTATAATATACTCAAAACACCAAAAATTCTTAAAATTATTATTGATTCCCAATCCAAATATTTAAACCAAACCAATTTATATGTTAAGTTTAGGTATTCTAACATATTTATTCGAATTTATATGTAATATATTATTTTGCTTATAGACTTTGAGAAATTTAAAGTATATAATGAATTTAAAAATTTTAAAAATAATTTAGATAGGTTATCTGAACCCCACCCGAACCCGCAAATATCCGAATAGAATTTCGACCAAAATTTAGAATTATCTGAATGAAGCTGAAATCTTTGACGATCCTGGAAACCCGAAACCCAAACAGATCTAAACTGAACTCGAATGGATACCCAAAAGCCCATCCCTAGTGACTATTATATCATATATATGTCATCGTATAATTAATCGTATTTTATATGTACCATCATAAAAGTAATCATATAATTAATAGTACTTTATATGTACCATCATATAAATAACAATATACAATATTTTTAAAATTAATGTGAAATATAAAAACCATAATTTAAGTTGGTATATGAAATTTGGCTCTTTATTGAATTTTTCTTATATATATTTAAAATATTATTTTAATAATGGTTATTGAAAAATATTATAGTACAATTTTTTTTGAATATGTGTATATTTTAAATCAATTTTTTGATATAAATCAACTTCAAATTATTATTTTGATTTGAAATATTTATATAAAGTTTAAGTTTTGTTTTATGATTATTTTAGAGTTTTTAGGTAATTAAATTAGTCAATTTTCTTACATTTTAAAGTTGGCCCAAATATATATTTTTCATAATACAATGGTTTTCCAATTTTTATTATTAAGATAAGCACATTACTTTTTTTTTAATATACTGCTGTCCATGTTTCCAAACAAAATTATATTTTTTTATACTGGTATTCATGTTTCCAAACAAACATTTTTTTTTAAAAAAACTGGTATTCATATTTTCAAACAAATTTTATTGAGACTACTATTCAAGTTTCCAAACAATCTCAATGTGTACTTCAGTTTTAATAATATAGATTAGAAATTTTCAAAACATTAAATAACTTAATATATATATCCGTATTTACTTGCTATTTGTTTCCTTATCAATATTTTCTCGAAAATTTAGGAAATAATTTATACATAAAATCTCTATAAGCATTAAATATATTTCGGAGCTTTATATATATAAAAGTAAATATCCCACATCGAAACCTTATCAACAAAAAAAAATTAATATAAATATAGCATGTTCTTTTTCTTGAGTAAAATCAAACGGACCACACTAAAACCAAAGCATATCTTTTTGATTAGGCTTAAATAACATTTTTATTATTATTCAAAAATTAATTGAGTAATAGCATTTATTTATGTTGAACTGACCATTTAAATATTTATTGATTTATTGTGTCGAGTAGCAAAAATCATGGTGGATGACCTCCTTTAGCGTTTTTCTGGCTGTAAAACCAATAAACCGACCAATTTTTAAGTTCAAAGAGGATAATATTATCACCATTTGAAAACATGAACAACTCTCTAAAACGTTAAACTCCAAATGATTTTATACATTTTGAACTAAACTTAAAATATTTGAGATCTTTATATAGTGTCGAGTAGCCAAAATCGTGATAGGTTGTCTCCATTAGCGTTTTCAAGCTGAAAAACTGGTAATTCAGCCAAGTTTTTTAATTCAACAAGGAGAATATTTTCACCATGTGAAAAATATGAACAACTCTCTAAAACGTTGAACTTCCAAATGCTTTCCCGCATTTAGAATTGAAGTTTAACTAGATTATGACCGCCCTTAAAAGGGCGGTTTTATTTTTTTGTTTCATATTTTTTTAGAAATTTAATTTTTATATTTTTGTTGTTTAATCATATTTGTGTTTTTTGTAATATATTTCTTTTAAATAATTAATAATTTTTTTAATAATTATATTAAAATAATTGGATCACACCTATATCAATAGGTCATGTTCTTGTTTTAATAGTATTGATAATATATAAAAAACATGAACTTACAAATATTTGACACATTTATATGAAACTTACAAAGGAAAAAAATTGTATCATTCATTAAAGGTAATTTGGACGCTCTAAAACATCAAACCACCTTACATATTTCCCTATTTTCTTGTTATTGGTTCAATATAAATTATAGGTAACAAGATTTTATGGATCTAACAAGATTTATGATATTATATATCCTCCAGATTTTAAGAAATAATTTATACAAAAATCTCTATAACTGTTAACGTATTAAATATATTTGAGATATATTTATAAAGTGTAAATGTCACACATAGAAACTTTGTGAAACTCATCAACAAAAATGATTACTATAAATATAGCATGCTCTTTCGCTTGAGTAAAATCAAATTGGCTGTAATAAATCAAAAACCTATATTTTTATTAGCTTAAACAACATCTGCGGGTTAACACATTTATATAAAGCTTGCAAAGAGGAAAAAATATATGTGCTTTCAAAGTTTGGGTCAAAATCTAGTAGCTCCTTTAAACCACAAGATATCACTTGTTAGTTGTAATGGAAGAGAAGGTCTCATATTCTGCCATGTGTAACGAGCGTTGAAATGTGGTTCCTCTTTCGCTGAAGTAGCCCAAACGTAAGAGTCAGAATCATCAGAAAAACTTGGACAGTTAATGCAGGTTAAGAAGACATGTACTAGCGCCTCGTTTGACCTTGGGAAGGAAGCATCCATCCAGTTGGAGATCAAGCGTCTGTCACAGTCCCATTGATAAGAACCCGAAGCTGTGAGGGCACCTGTCTCCTAGGAAGTCTATAACTTTTCCGAAAGAAGTCCAGACGTTATGCCAAAAGCTGATTTTATGCCCTGTTCCAAGAATTGGCTTTATGAATTTGATAGCTTTGGCTTTTAGATTCAGAAACTGTTTCCAGACCCATGAGTCAGAAGGCGATTCTTGAAGAGCCCGAAGCTTTGGTTGTCAATGTGATGTTGTCTACGCCGTTGAGTCCACAGCGAAGCATTATCAGAAAACAGTAGCCACAAAAAACTCAAGTAGAGTACTCTGTTCCAGATAATAAAATTTCTCAACCCGAGTCCTCCCTCCACTTTTGGCATGCAAACATTATACCATGAGCCCTTAGCTTTGCCAGTAACATTCGTGTTTCTAGACCACAAGAACCTGGAACACAATGACTCAATCCTCTTGATATATTATTTTTGAAGGATGAAGGTGGACATTCAGAAATTGGCACTACCGTATATGACTGAAGCTACAACTGCAATCTGCCTACAAACGACAATGCTTTCACCGCCTAAGATTTGAATTGAGCAAGCAGTTTGGTCATAAGTGGCTCGTACTCTGAGACGCAATTTACGGCTTATCAGTGGCAGGCCTAGGTATCTGACAGACAATGTACCTGTAGGGAAACCGTACGCAACCAGAGCATTGGTTTCCCCAGGTTCAGTCATGTATAGTAGAGTTCTGTTTTATTCATGTTCAACAATCAGGAGAGACTATTAAGAAAAATCATCTAGACATTTTGTTATGCCGTGCAACGAATCACTCATACTGTCGAAGAAGATCATAACGTCGTCAGCAAACATCAGGTGGGAAATCTTCAGGTCTTATTCTGGGATGATAACCAATTGAACCGGAGGTGTATATGTACTGGAGAAGCCGAGTTAATCCCTCCATAGCTAGCACAAACAGGTATGGTGACATAGGGTACCCATGTCTAATGCCTTTGGTGCTTTTGAAGAACCCGCCGAGGCACCATTTATAGACACTGAGAAGGAGGCTGTCGAGGAGGCTGTCGAGATACACTGAGCAATCCAGTTGATGAAGATAGGTTGGGCAGAAATAGCCTTTATAATTCCCAAGATAAAATTCATCTGATGGAGTCGAAAGCCTTCCTAAGATCCAATTTTAGCAGGGCTTTTGACTCTAATGTGCTCGAGTTATACCCTTGACCAGGTCCGTGGCTAAGAGAAAATTCTCTGCGAGTAGCCTACCAGGCATAAACGCCGACTGAGCTTGCGAAATCACTCTCAGGAGCACCACTTTAAGTCTATTCGATATTACCTTAGAGACCACATTATAAATCTGAGGTGGACGATGCATTTGTGATCTTGGGAATGAGAACCAGTCTTGTTACATTCTATTGGCGCAGGATAGTTCTTGATTTAAAATTCCATTAAAAGAAAAAGATATACTTCAAGGGTATAAAAGCATTTGATTCGTTGTTTTTCTTCTGAGATCATCATATGTACGAAATCTTTTTCTTTTTTTTAACTTTCTGTTCTACTTATGTGCACCTTATGAAACCGCTATTATAAACTAAACTAAGTTGAATTACTTTATGTTTCAGTGTAGACAATATTCACAAAAAAGTGTTCCAAAAAAATAATGCAATACCAAACCGTTAACAAAAATCACACTTTATTATCAGATTCTCCTGTAATTATCTAGGAACTTAAATCACCTTAAATTTCAGATTCACTACACTCAGGTGAAATGACTTTTTACTTGAGAAACGAAATATAACTTGAAGAAGATTGATCTTTTAAGCATCATGCTTGATGTAACGAGAAGCTGTTGGAGATTTCCCATGGATCTTTAAACTCAAACAACAAGGGAGAGATTGTTGAATTGTGTTGACTGAGTTTGTATGAAGCTGTGAGATGCAACATGAGTAGCTGTGACAAGACGATGTCTAGAAGGTGCTGAACGTGGAAAACAAAGTTGATGCAGTGGTGAAGCTTTGGTTCATGCACATGTGTTAGTAACACAGTGTTACACATGGAGAGTTGTGTGTGACACACGCTTCAGAGAAGAAAAAGGAAATATCAAGATGCGATGATGTGGAATATTTTCATATGCAATGGATGACTATTAAAGGAAAAAAGTCACATGGGCTTCAAGACATTAGAAGATCTATGTGGACTTAGTTACAACGAAAAGCCTAACTAATAAGATGAGATTAGTGGGCTTGAGAAGATTAGGGTTTACTCGTTGGAGTATAAAGAGACGAAGGCGGTGACATGAGCAATCACGCGTCTAGGGTTTATTGAAGATGCACATGGATGTGTGTGACGCCGTCCTACCAGACAGTTGAGAGATCTGTTGGTAGTTTTGTTAGAGAGAATTATACTCGTCAAGAAGACAAGGAGTAGTAGTTGCTCTCATCATTGTAATTCTAGATAAGAGTGGTCGGCACGGGTGTGTGCTGGTACCATATAGCAATTGTACTTGCTATCTTTTTTAGTGAATGAATTCTGGACTTGGTCCCGGTTGTTCCGGGGATGTAGGAAACGAACCTCATTAACAAATTTCTATGTGTCCTTTCTTTATGCACTAACATACTTGCAATCTAAGATATTTGCATACGGATTCATAGACTAGCCATGGATCTGTTCTTACATAACTAAAACTATAACAAATTAACAAGAGGCTATAATCTAATCATCTTTAGCAAAAAAAAGATGAAGATAAATATCTAATCATTGAATTAACGCTTAATCCATTATAAATAAACGATAAATAAAATGATTAGACTTCCAATAACTTCGTTTGTCGTATTCACTTGATGGAACTCGGAGCACAAAAATACAGGTCCAGCTCTTAATGTGTGACTATCCATGTGGCTAATCATGCCGTTTATTAATTTAACAATGTTGGACTTACATTAAAATATCACTTCCAATGAAAATAATGTTAATAATTTAATCGAGCACGTATCCCTAATCTTTTCCAAAGGATACATGCTGACCTTGGCTGCTAAATCGAGATCTTTAGGTATGTCGTCCATTAGTTAGTAGTTAATTTTAAAAATATATCTTCCACAAAGATGGTCATGTATAATTTTTTTCTTTTTTTTTTTTGGAAAAGGGCATAAGTCTTGTATCATGTTTAGCCTTTGTTGATCGCGAAATCAAGTAACTGGTTGCGGTAATTTTATATGCTTTTAAATTAAACCATATTATAATGTTTGGACCAAAAACTATGAAAATTTTAAACACAAAATAAGAAAACAAACAACATAATATTTCGTCTGTATCTCGCGATTGCATCTACAATTCACAAATCTTACTTGATAATGCAAGTACAATACTATTATCTTAGTATTAATATATTATTTCGTTTTAGCAGAGGTGTTTTTTTTTTTTGAATCTAGCAGAAGTGTCTTGGTTTAGTGGTAAGTGAATTTGACGTAGGAAATTCCACTTTAGATTTGAGTAGTATTGGTCACATACAGAGCCGAGCTTGAACAGATGAATATGAAACATTTGATTGGGATCCCCATCTTGTGGAGCCCCCAGTTTACAAATTTTTTTGCTTTTTATTTTTACAAAAAATATTAGTTTATATATATATATATTCATATAGTTATATAATGCAAATGTAAAATAAAAAGTAAAATTCATTTTTATTATGCATAAATTTAATAGAAATATTTCATTTTGGGTTATTATAATTTAAAGTGAATAAAACTTCAATAAAAAGGAAAAAAAAATTAATAAAAGGATATTACTTGTATAGTAACTGATACTAATAGCATTTTCTTTAAATAAAACAGAATATTCCAAACAGATATTTCGTTATAAGAAAATTACTATCAATTTTAAATAAAATAATAATAATTATTTTTTATTTTGAAATAGGCCTCCAAATTTTTTCCCTTTTGCTAAATAGATGTCAAATATTTGCCTTGAGAAAATCAAGATTTACACACTTTCTAGGTCTTTATGTTGCACAAAGTGTAAATTTTTTATACTACTATAATAAAACAGTTTATTTTATATTAAATATTGTTTTCGATCATGCAACCATTTTCTGGTATAATAAAAAATTCTAATTTATATATTTTATTTTATGTTGCTTTCTTAATTTTATATCTAATGGTGATTTTCTGATATATATATATATATATATATATATATATATATATATATTATTTGTTGGATATGTTAATTATCTAATAAATCAATAATTCAAAACTATATAAGTTATAATTTTCTTATGGCTGAAATTGCCTGTTATATGTAATATCTCCATCTATATATCTAAATTGTGTTGTATTTTACCATACGAGAATGTGGAAATGCATTTTATAATAGTAATATATGTATTTGGGGAACTTAAAATAGATTAGCATGTTGCTCAAAAAGCACTCATGCTGAAAATTCATATAGACTCGAAAGGTGGTAGATCAGATAGATTCTCTGCAAGTGAAGGCCCAAGAAAAATCCAAAAGTGCAGAATTTTATTACTCATTTCTTGGAATTTAAAATTCCATTACAAGATCTACATTCGGTTGACTAGAAAAAAACAGAAAAGAAGAGATACATATTTATATTTATGTATATTATTAACTTTTATTACTTATCTACTAGTATTTAAAGATTCCATCCTCGTGTGGACCCAACATCGAACTGATCATCGGTGCTTTGAATGTCTATTGTCTTGTCTTCAATATAGAACTTCTCGATTTTAACGTTATTTAATCTTCGGATCGTATTTTAAAATTTATGTGGAAGTTATCGAGAGAATCATTGTTCTTCCCGATATTACTACAACGTTAATTACTGTTGAGTAATTAATTAAATTACATTTAAACTCTTCATCAATTGGTGACTGGGTCCGAATTCCTGTCTTGTTGTGATGAAGAGAGGATGGCATCAATGGCGTCTTTAACTTGAGAAATATCCGGAGCTTTCCCACCTTGTGCCGGCCAAAACTCATCGGCCGCAAGTACCTAACAAACATTAGATTATAGCAATATTAGTTAGATAAACAAAATTATGTTTATATATACGATCAATCAATCTCGTGAACGAAAAATTTTAGGGATGTTTGTCATAATTAATATACCTTAACTTGCACTTGAAGAAACTTTACATAACTAATGGCCTTCTCTAACATCGTTACCAAATCAACCTGCAAGAGATAACACATCTCATCATCAAAACGCTTAATTTGATATATTTTTATTATAAATTTGACATAAATAGTTTGCTAGATGAATGCATACCTTGGTGCCATTGGGAACAAGTTCTTGCAATATCTTGAGACGTTCACTTATTCTTTCTCGTCGATTCTAAAAGAAAAAAAAAACATATACTAAGGTAAGAGTTAACAAAATTGATAACATGACATTCTTCGGTCGAGTTCCCCAAAAATAAAAAGACATTCTTTGGTTTTATATAAAAATTTGCAACAGTAAAGAAAGGAAACCTTGGCTGCTAGGCTTTGTGGATCTTTAGGTGAAGTTGTTGGCTTAGGCTTAGCTTTCCCTTTTGCGCCGCTACTTGGTTTCTTTGAGGGTGGTTGACTGCTCTCTCCCTATTCATAATTCAGTGATAACATGTCATCTTTCATATAGGAAAATTCACAAAATATACGGGTACTAGTCTGTTCTTGGCCTAGAATCTTGTTGTACCAGAAATATTCAAAGTGTTTGACCTTTATACTTACCGTATAAGAACGTTTATTTCCAGTGGGTTTAGGCGAGACAGACTTATGTCTAGAACCAGTGGTTACAACAGTTGAATCAGAGTATAACCAGTCTTTATGAACTTGGTTAGTCCCCGGAGTTTCTTCGATGTGTCTAAGGCCAATAATATCGATATGCTGTTGATTCCAGTTTGTGAAGCCGTAGCTCATGTTGTTTCCTTCCAAAAAAGAGAAGCCACCGCTAACACCACCGCAACTTATGGTTGGAGGAGGAAAACTCTCATGACGATCATCGTTGTTGTCGAAGTTAAGAAATGAGGATCCGTTGAAATCTAACAAAGAGTTGTCATCTTTAACGGATTCGCCAGAAGGGTAAAATACTAACCCTTGATGATTTTGCTGATGATCGGAATTCATCGTGCTACTGCTCGAAGCTGAAGGTCCTTCTCCTCCGGCATAAGCTGCGTCCAGCTGATCCAATCCGTAGTTCTCCGGTGATGAGAGATCTTGGGATGAGGAGTTTTGTTTTGAGACGTACTTTGTCTCGTTGGGATGGTCATTAACGAGTGCCATTGGACACTAATAAGTTTAAGGTGTTGATGAGTGTTTTAGGGTTTTGTGTGTGTGTTCTCTCGTAGATGAGAAGTGGCTTTAGGGTTGTCTATTGATAAGCAAAGAGAGACAATGTTTTTGTGTGTGTGTAGTTATGTTATGGTAAAGGTTTATATAAGTGATTATGTCTAATATTATATTTGAACTGATGACGTATTTTAAAGATTTAATTAGTTGATTGAATTTGATTAACTAATTAAAAAAGAAGCTGGCATTAAATCAACCCCAATATTTATGTTGATTTTCTTAATCTTACCAGTTTGAATCTTCAAAGTCATGAGTGCATAGTTCTTAATTCTAGCTATACATAATTGATGTACATTGTCCTTAACTAAAAAAGCAAATAATTGGAATTGTTGCATGCCTATAGGTCCAGGGGGTTACTGAACGTGTGTGTTATTCACTTATTTTGGGGGTCATTGTCTCAACCCTTTGTATATTGACCATAAAGTTTCCCTCTTTATCAAGATCTTAAGATCCATTTGAGTCCATCTCCCAATTTTATAGATTGGGACAAGATATGAGCATTTAAACACTAGTTTGGATCCGGGTCAGTTCTGTAAGATATATAGTTATTCAAATTAGACCCTATGCCTAGACACTCGGGCCCTGTCGGATTCGGTTCGGTTGATTTAGATTTCTAGATTTTTGGTATTATATTCATAAATTTCATTCGGGTACAATTAATTTTCTAGTCGAATTCGGTTCCGATCGAACTATAACTAATGTCTGAAATCGTCCAAAATATTTATTAAAAACTTAAAATATTAACAAATATACACTTGAAATATATAAGTTATTCAAAAATCAAATTAAAAACTAGTTAAAATACCTAAACTAACTAAAATGTATTCAAAAATTAACAAATAAAACAAATTAAAAAAGGTTTAAAATACTTTAAGATATCTAAATTACTTTAACATGTATAATATATCTAACTAATATCAGATATGTTCAGATTCTAGTTTGGATTTCGGTTCGGTTCAGATTATACCCAAAACCAAAAGTACCAGACTCTTAAATCTGGTTCGAATATATCTGTATAACAATTTGGATGCATCTCCTTTTTGTTTGGTTCGGATTAAGGTCGGGGCATTGGTTTTGGGGTAAAAACCTATTATACCCGTTTGAATATTTGTTTTTGAATCCGGTTCGGTTAGACACAACGGGGGTTTTCTTGGATAAGAGGAACGTGTTTGCGATCCTGTCTTTATTCATCATCAGTACAGTTATAATAGATTATTTTTATCCAAATAAAAAATAAATACAATTCAGTTTGAGTATTTTATGTTTCTACTGACGAAACAACCAAAGGCACTCATTCGATACCGTTAAAATTAGTTACTTTTATTTGAAATTAATCACTAATACGATCTAGTTTTGGTATATTGTTTCTAAACTATCCAGTTTTATCAGAAAATACTGAAAATTACTATATTTGATTTATGATTCTAATTTTAGGTATTGAAACTATAAGTAAATTATAACTAATATTTTAGATATACATTTTTCAGAAGAATATTCATTTGATTCTTATTTCGAGTTGACTTTCGTACCACTGTTTCGGATATAACATTTTAGGACTTGTTCAAATATTTATCTCGGATCCGGTTCAGTACCTCAAATTTCAGATTTTTTTGGGTCGGTTCTCTGGGGTAATTGGTGTGAACAAAAATGTTATCAGTAAGTTATCAACTACAAATAGTTGTAGCCATTAAATTGACGTTTTGATAGTAAAAGTCGTGGAAAATTTGTCATCAAATACATTAACCACTGTTAATTGCACATGATCAACATTATAATCTTAGTTATTAATCTTAAATTGGCATAGAAAAATCTAGATGTTGGAAAAATTTGTTGATCTCATATCATATACATCATTATCTTTTCGAGTGACATAAAAATGGGCGGATGTAAACTGAAGTGTTGTATTACAGTATTTATGAGTAATTCATCGGGATTGTTAGCTGGCGGTAAGTTGAAATTAATGGACTCAGACTTATATAACCACAAAGAACATAGAAGCAAAAACATCGCCGTATCTTTCGCTAATCTACACGTCTTTTTGATTCCCACATATATGATCAAATCAATTTTTATATTTCAGTTGTTTCGATGAATCATTTTTTCCTCCGAAGCTGCTTCTTACTTTCATTTCTTTAGTCGACACGTCGAATTTGGAGTAATATACTGCATATCTATTAATCTAATTTGTTTTATTTAATTCTGCTTCATTTAATAATCTTCCACAGATCAATTTTTCTTTCTTTCTTGCTTAGGTTAGTCTGGTTTAGAGAAATAAATAAGCTGAAAATAGTTTATACTGCAGGAATGGTTTATTTTCGTACCGCCTGTCGAAATAGTCATTGGAAAAGGAAAAATGGTCATAATTTTTTAAAAAGTTTTCATCTTTCAGTCATTCACAAGACACAACTTTAGGTACCGCATATACTTTAAAAAAATTAAGTTATAGTTTACTTTTATTTTAGATCTTAAGGTTTTGTTTAATAAACCAAATTAAACAGATTGTTAAGTAGTTTAAAGAAGGGAAAATTCCATAAAAATACCCCAACTAAATTTTGTTAAGCTTTTTAATACCCAAACTTTTTCACTATCCAATTTAATACCCAAACTAATTATTTTGCTAATTTTAATACTCAAATTTATAAAAATGTGCCCACTTTAATACCCAAACTTTATTTATTTTAATAAAAATCTTAATAATTTTCAAACAAAATTTTAAAAAATCTTTAAAATTTATAAAAAAACTCAGATTTTTTTTTTCGGTGTTTGAGAAATAAAAATAACTAAATAGTGTAAAATATTAAATTTTGTAATCAAATTTCTAAGTTTTAAATATTGTATTTAGTTTGTTTTCTGAAATAAAAAAAAGAAATTTATTTTTATCATTCAAATTAATTTATTTTTAAAACAATAATTTTCCCCTGGTTTATCTACCTTCTTTCCTAGATTTTATAATAAAATTAGAATTTTCATACTTTTTCTTAGATTTTTGGAGATTTTTTTAAATTTTGTTTAAAACTTATTAGTATTTTTATTAAAATAAATAGGGTTTGGATATTAAAGTGGGTACAGTCTTAAAAGTTTGGGTATTAAAATGAGCAAAATAATTAGTTGGAGTATTAAACTAGGCTGTAAAAAAATTTGAGTATTAAAAAACTTAACAAAATTTAGTTGAGGTGTTTTTATGGAATTTTCCCTTTAAAGGATCATAACACAAAGTTAATCAACATGTTACTTATCTCTTTTTTCAGAGGGTTACACCAAGGTCGTTCGCTTTCTCCCTATCTATTTGTTTTTTTTTTTTTGCTAAAGAAAGGGTTGAACCCGGGTCACTATTGGAACCAGACCTAACCCCCGGAGGAGTCGCAAGCCCGCGGATGAACTCCTTCTCCTGGGCATTCAAATGGGTCCTAAAGCATGGACCCATATCCACGTTAGGTGAACAGAACAATGTGATTTAGTTTCGCATAACAGGAGGATCGAACCTGAAACGTGTTAGCGTCCCAGGCCCGTCCACTGCCACTTGACCACAAGGCCCGTTCAAGCCCTATCTATTTGTTGTGTGTATAATTGTTTAATCCAAATTACTTGATCGAGTGAGCCGCATTTGGGAATTCTTAAGGCTACTATCCAAAATTTTAAGACACTGGTTTAACACATTTAAAGGCGATTTCATGGTTTTGACCGATGGCATATTATATTTAGTGGAAGGAGTGGTTGAAATTTTTGAAGAATTCAATAAGATATCAGGTCTAAAGATCAGTACTGAAAATCAACAATGTATCTTGTGGAAATCACCTAAATATTCTACTAGAGATATGAAAGCGTTTCATTTCAATTATGGGAACATATCAGTGCAATTTTTGGGTCTCTTGCATGTAAGACAGTCCCACGACTACTGCCCTCTACTTGAAAAGCTAGGGTCTCAGATTGGTTCATGGACTAATGAATTCTTAATTTGCAGAGAGATCAAACCTTTTAGCTACGATACTTTGGAGTATTACAAATTTTTGGATGGCGCCATTTCGACTCCCACGAGAATGCATTAGAGAAGTAGATAAGATATGCTAAGCGTTCTTATAATCATGCACTGATCTTAATCACAAAAACGCAAATGTGGACTGAGAGGATGTCAGTACGAAGTGTGAAGGGGTTTTAGGATTGAGTTCATTAACAAATTTAAATGATTATTAGCGGTTTAAAACAAATATGAGAATAGTTTCAAGATCACCTTCCTAATAGACTCCTAGATAAACACCTATTTGCTCAATAACGACCCCATGTGATTGATTCATAAGGATACTAGTAAAGGTCCGTGGATGTGGAGGAAAATATTGAAGTATAGAGATGAAGCCAACAAGCTATGCAAATTTGAAGTGAAGAGCAGAAGAAATACGTTTTTTGGTATTAGCCATGGTAGAAATATTGATTTCGGAATTAACTAGTAAGCTAGCAACAGTGGTTGATGTTTTTGAAATTAGGAAGAAACGAAGGCATAGCGTGGAGATACTAAATATGCTTGCAACAGAGCCACAAGGACAGAGGGAAAGAAAAAGTAATGACACACATAATGTGATTCTTTGGAAAGGAAAAAGGTAGGTACAAACCGACGTTCAAGACGAATAATACGTGGTATAATACGAGCCTGCCTTCAGCCAACGTAGCTTGGCATAAAGATATCTTGTTCACCCATTGTACTTACCATTTTTTCTTCTCTACGTGGTTAGCCATAAGAAACTGCTTTTCAACATGTGAAAACATGAACATCCTGGAATGTTGGAGTGATCAGAGTTAGTTGTGTCCTATGTACTGACTCAACAAGACAAGAGACCACTTATTCTTTTCTTGTTGATATTCTCCATAAGTATGGGATAATATCGCAAAGAATCTCCTTGGTTCATGCTATTCAACAAATTGGCTTCTCCTGCTCCACTATATTTCAGATGATAGTATCAGTCGTATTACTCTCTTCCTTGTTCAGTATATATTTTAAGCAATGGTGCATAATATTTAAAGGGAAAGATATATATGCAAAGAGAGGCTCCTACCTCTTCCTCTCAGTTCTATCAGCACATCGACAAACTAACAAATCTTCTCAAAGATGGTGTACACTCAAGGTATATTTTCTTGTAAAAATTAAGAAACACTAACTAAGAGCTGCTCTCAGATGGAAAAAATGTTATCTCTTTAATCAATTTAATATTTTTCAAAAAAAAAACTCAATTTTTATGATTCTCAAACTATATCTATATTTTAATTTGTTCTAGTAAAAAATAATTAGATTTAAAATGTCAAATAGAATTTGATGCTTTATTTGTGCTGAATTTGTTTCAACTGGTCAAAATTTAAAAGTTTTTTTTTTTGAAAAAGTCGAAATTTAAAAGTTAGGAATTTTGTTATCTTTTTGTTTTCTACTTTTCGTCTTGTTTGAGATTAAACTTCTGTAACCAATCAAACTGGTTAACACCAATTTAAATGTGTAAATTATGTTTATTTAAGTTAAGTTCAACTATGTTTTAGATCGTTAAAAACTTAGTTTTTGTTTATTGTCGGCAAATCACATATATACAGTGAAACCTCTATAAATTAATAATGTTTGGATTACACCGAAACTATATTTTTATTAATTGATAGAGATTATTAATTTATCGATATACTAATTGAACCAAAAACTTAATTTGGGAATATAAAATTATATTAATTTATAGAAAATTTTAGTGTATATTAATTTATCGAGTACTAATTTAAAGAGGTTATGCTGTATATATATATATCTTTGTCAATGAGAAAGATTTCTACTATTCCTAAATAGTCACCGATCTAGAAAGTCATATCGATGGTACTGAATCAACATAATCTATATCAGAAGAAATATTTTCAGCATCTCATTCAAACTTGTGCATTATTGTATTGTTTCTTCTTGGAATATGCCAGATTATAAAATTGGGGAAGAACTCATTACATTGTTGCAATTCGTCCAAGTGGATAGAAAACGTTGGTTATTCTGTCGTGTTGACATCATCTTCACCAACTGAAAACAATCAACTCTCAACCCCACCTCTGAGATTTGTAAAATCTCCGTGCACTTCATTGCCCAAATCAATACTTCACATTATGAATGTAGAAGTGATAAGATTTGGCAGATATCATAGCCTCCATAACATGGTCACCTGAGCTTCCAAAACTGCAAAGCCAGCCTTGCCGTGTACGAATATAATTTTCCTTCCAAAATCTATTCACATAATAATATCTCATATCACCCATCTGTTGCAACGACTGAGGAACCTACTATTTTCTTGAAATTACCAATTCTTGAAGTTTGCCTCAGACCATAATGCATCATCTATTTCTGCTATACGCAAAATTTGTGTTAGGTTTTTCATCTTTTTCCTATCATTTTATCATTTTTATTCTTCCACATTATCCAGATAAAATAGTTATAATTATATTCATTCGAAAGTCTCCAAAATGGATAATCTATGTTTAGGAAAATCGAAGACATTGGAAAAACTCCATAGTTTGAGGGAATCATTGAAAAGCCGCATGTTTGAAGTGCTATAGGACATTCAAATAGAATGATTTAAAAATTCCTTCTCCAGTCCACACATAGCACAGTGTGTCACACTGAAAATTACATGATCTTAAATAGCACCCATGATATTGCTTGCCAAATAAAATTCTACAGTTTCGGAGAACAGTTTCAAGTAAATGACAGTAGAAGTTTTGTATTTGGTCCATAAAATGCCAGGCTTAGTCCTATATCCATGTATAATATTTCAGTGACATATATAACCCATTTTCACTGTGTATTTCTCTAGAATATATGGCGCCATCCATATGATTCAAGTTTAGAAAAATGGCTACTCGCCGTATTGGTAAAAAATTTCACATCATCCAGATAGCTACATGCACTAAAAGGCTATATTAACTACAAGAAAACATACGCACTACTACAAAATTTTACGAGAGGAAAAATAGTCGTCGTAAAGTAATGACGACCTACCAAGGCTTTTAAGTCGATTTCAGGTTTCGTCGTAAAATTGAAGTAAATTTACGAGTAAAATATCTCGTTGTAAAGTCAAAGTAAACTTATGTCGACTTAAAGAGAAAGTGTTACGTTTCTTGTGAAGTGGTGGTAAAAGAATGAGTAATTTACGACGAATTGTTTAATGACCAATATACAAGTACAATTTAAGTGGTTGGTGCAAACATCTTTTTAGCGGGCTATACCTAACTAATTTCGTCGTATAGTTCTTGTAAAATTGTTGTAAAATATTTGTTAAATGGTTGTAAAATATATAGATGTAAATCAGTTGGTAAATCTTTACCTACCAAACCCGAAAATTTCCGATAAATATGACACTCTCAATCATTTCCAAACTCGCACCAAAAAAGAGAAAATAAAAAAACATGAAACAGAAAAAAATGTCAAGCAGCAATAAATATGTACACGGGAGCGTGACAGATGCATTTCTGAACGAGGCAGAGATTGCAAAGGCGAAGAAGCGCATATTCAACACCTTCTTTGACTGGAAGGTCATTTATGAGCAAAGAGGCTATGACACGATGCCCCCGGTCTCACAAAGGACCTTTGGGATGGGTTCATCAGATATTGGCACGAGCCCCACTTCATCCGGATTGCCTCAGAGTGCTCCACTTATCGGATGACGAAGGATGAGAACGGCCATTCACCGATGGTCCATAAAACTGGCCAACAACCACATACCGTTGTCCATCTAAACATGGTAAAAAATTAATATTCTATTTTATTTAAATAATTTGTATTAAGTCTATATATATTCTATCAAGCTAACTTTAATTTTATTTTTGAAGGCCAAAAAGAACAATGTAGTGTTACCATCGCTTTCTGATATTTTTCGGGAAACCCACTCGAAAGATGGTGTTTTTGCGGATCCCCGCTCCGAGAAGATCCACAGTGATGTGACTGCTTGCATTTCTGAGCGCCAGACTCAGCTAACGCAGGAGTCACCCGATGGAGTTCCCGGTGAGTTGTCTACCGTCGTGTTGAAAAACATTTTCGAGGAGGTACAAATTTTTCATTATTTCATATTCATTAGTTACTTTTAATATTATTAAAATTTAAATTTTTATTAAATTATTAATTTAAGAAAATAAGTTGTCCCTAAGAAATTGGGCATAGGATCTGTAAACGATGTTCTACGGGCGACATCGTCTTATACCCAAAGACTTTTCCCAGGACGAAAAAGATTCTCTAGATTTTTTTTCTATATGACATTTGAATATTTTAATTTATATATTTTTTGATTTCATAATTTTAAAATATTATTTCTTATTTCAAAACAATTAAAATTTTTGATGATACTTTCTGGAATTAATTTATTTATAAACTAACAAATATTAAAGAGAAACATGTTAAAAATCGACATAAATATTTTGAGGGTACAACGAGGAAGTCACGTAACTTCCTCGTAATACTTTACAAGGAACTAACAACTTCTTCCTAGTTAGTTCGCCCTAAAATTAACTTGAGATAAACAAATAATTACTTCTAAACTTTGCGTCAACTTTACAACCAAATAATTACGAGTATATTATGAGAAAATGTTTACTCGTTAATTTAGGACGAATTTACGACGAAACATCTGTTCGACTTTATGTCGAAATGGTTCCATCGTAAAATTTACGAGGATTTTACGAAGATTTGTCTGTTACGACCAAATATTTATGAGCGATTTCATTTTGGAGGTTAGTTCGTCGTAAAGGACCTTTTACGACGAAATAATAATGATTTAGGCGGTTGTAATGCTTGTATTTTATTGTAGTGATTCCAGATGTGACCCACCGTGTTTATCAGATTTTCCACCATTAATCAGGGATTGAGGTATTTGTGATGTTTCGGAAATGCTGGCGTCGGGTGTGTTCCAGGAATTCAAAGATTTCCATGTACCCATTCTTTTTATTACACCTTTTTAACCAAAAAATTAAACTGAAATAATATTCAGCCAACCATGTGATAGCGAGTATGACGTTACTGAAATATCTTCTTTTAGAAACTTCTGCAAACAAAAAATGTGGTTTTAAAAATCTCGTAGATCACAAAATCGTATTCCACTATTTTCTTTATCTCTACACAATTTATCTCATAAAAAACAATAAATTCCTTTATTATTTTCACTACTACTGCATCAAAAGTATAACATAAGTTAACTTTTTGTCACTGTTTTTAGTAATCTAAATAGGATATAACATGGATCGGCATAGCGGATGGTATTGATTTTGAGGACTTTTTCTCTGCTTTCGAAGAAAACGTACTGTCCAACCATCCCTAATATATTAATACTGGAACATTGGAACATTTTTTTATAGCCACATTTCATCATCAAGATGATTCTTAGAATCCTTAGAAAATAGGTTAGTCCATACTAATATATATTATATTTTTATTAAACTAACTATTAAATTGAATATTAGTAGATAAAAGAATATTCTCAATTATTTCATTAAATAAAAGCTACAAAATTACCAAATATGATTAACATATATATATGACGATTAATGATTATGATTAATAAAAGATTTAAATAACGTTTTTTGTATCCCCTCTCATTTTTGTTTAATTTTATATTATTAAAAGAAATTAAATAATCACATCAACTATACAATAAAAATATATTTTTTCTTAGATGTTATATTTAGATTTTCTTAAATTACTAAAAATGTTAAAAATCCCACTTTGAAAATTTTGTGATCAATGAATGAATTATGTATTGTTTTAACAAGATACAAATGATCATAAAATCATATGTATATGAATTCTCATTTAATATACATTATTATTGTTTAAATTAAAATATCTACAATACAAAAATATAAAATAAGATAATTTTGAAATTTGCATTTGAAAAACTATCACATCAAAATATTTGGGATTAATGATTTAAATTTTTTACTACAGCAAATATACAAAAGTTAATGAAATCATATCATAATAAATATTTATATTAAAATATATTAGATATCTATCTAAATATCGTTCAAATTTAATTATATACAATATAAAATAAATAAAATAATTATTTTGATTTAATTACCATAAAAACACTGTAAATAAACATGAGGTATTATTTTGATTTATGTGATTATTATAATCTCATATATGTTTATTAATATATAACTAGAGCTGGACCCGTCCGACCGGACGGGTATTGATTTTCATTTTTATATAAATAAATATTATTTAATTGTTATCAGTTTATATTTTTAAATATTTACATATTTCTAAATTTTTATAAACACAATAGTCGAATAGTTTATGTGCTGTAAAAATAGTATCCTGTGCTTGTTATTAAACTTTTGAAAAATTAATATTGACCTATTGATAGTTTGAATAATATTTCTTGTAACATGAAATTATTTGCCAAATGTAAAAAGAATTTAAATATTTTGATCAAATATGGATAATATGGTAAGATTTAGATACGTTAGAAAAAATATATTTGGTTATAAACATTAAACATTGATTTACAAATAATTCAAATATATTTAAATTTCTGTATTATTTTTTTTGTTGAAAATAATTAATAGCAACCAAAATAGTTAAACATATACTTTAAAAATTCTTGAAAAAATATATAATCTTAGGTGAGATTTAATTATATTAAAATAATATTGAGTTACAAATATTTCATCTTGTTCTATAAGTAGTTTAAAATATTTAAAATCTTAGCATATATAGATTTTATTATTCAAAATAATTAATGGTAAGTTAATCATATATTTTAGGAATATTCAAAATATTGTTTAATGTCGAATTTAACTTGAATTTCGTTCAAAATAATTAATCGTAACATTATCCAATTTTAATATTGTTAAAATAAATTTTAAATATGAATATTCCTAAAAATCAGCTAATTTAATTTAGGAAATATATTAAATACGAAATTAAGTTAAATTGATTTAGGAAACTGTTTAATAAATAGAAAAAAACAATAATTCCTTAAATATAGGTTCATTTAATGGTTCATTTAATTACTTTAGTGGCATGCTATTTTAAATAATACTGAAAATTAAGGGGTAATTTATATCTGTACTTCTATTTTAATAATAGAGATGATTATTTTAACAAGTGTAAGATCTTATTCATTAATATTTTTCATAAATCTTACAATAGATCCGACACATCAAAGATTTATTTAGAAGTTATTGAAATCACCAAGCGAGAACATGGATTGCACTATAATATTGCTTTCTTAACTCTAACCCATTTTCTCTTCATCACAACACTGACAAAGAATAATTTGGAATTTGACAATCTGAAATAGTAACGTTTTTAGTCGAGTCCATCGTTTTCCTTTAATGTGCCTAGAATAGTTTTCAATGATTAATTAAAATAGATCAGATACATGGTAGAATGTGGTCTTGGTTTAAAAATTGTTGCATACCCAAAATATATATGAATCATCATCACTTTCATTTAAAATCTGTTACAATAAAACAATATAGGATTGGGAAAAATCCGAATCCAAAAAAACAAACCAAATCTAATCTGAAAAATAGTACTGAACTTTAACCAAAATTGATTAGATATCCGAACGGATTCAAAATTTTGGTATTTAGAGAACCGGAACCGAATGCGGTCCGAATCGAAATATTTTGGGTGTCCAGGTATATTTGAACCATATTTCTATACTTCAACATATTAATTATTTTTAACATTAATATCTAAAAGAATATACAAAATATATAATATATTTTTAAGTTACCAAAAATACTTGAAAATATATATACATAAAGTACATGTTTAAATTAGATAAACGATACTCAAAATATCAAAAATACTTAAAATGTCTATTGATTTTATATCCAAATATTTAAGCTAAATCAATTTTATGTTAAGTTTAAGTATTTTAGCATACATTAATAAAATTTATATGTTCTATATTATCTTTATTTTTAGATTTTTAGAAATTAAAAGTATTTATGAACTTTGATTTTAAAAAATAAAAAATAAATGGATTATCAGAAACCAAACCGAACCAAACTAAATCAACAAAGATTCGAACTGAACAGATCAAATGATACTTGAATGTCCATCTTTAATCAAATATAATAAAAAATTATCGATAAGTATTGTTTATAATATTTAAATATATCATGGTTAAAAAACTCAGTCCGTACAAGCCGCAGATTATTATCTAGTTTAATTTATTGTTAATTCTTTCATTGAGAAAATTAAAATCTGATTATTCGACCTACCAAAACTTTTTGGAATGTCTAAATAATTATCCATGCCACGCATTGTAGTGATCTCGAATGAATTTTGCAGTTCCATTATTATGTCCTTCGAAACCTTATGCTCAAAATTGTAAAGAAGATTTAGAAACATTTATTTATTAATTCCTAAGAACTTTCGAAATAATTTCAGATTCTCCTCTAATTGCAAAATAACCTTCAAAATCACCTATATTAGAAAACAAAATATTTGTTTACTTGTTAGAGGAAAACTGTTTAGTTAATAATAATTTGTTTTGTTTTAGAAAAGTATGGACCTACAAGATAAGATCACAAGCCCAATATAAGCCTAAAACTCAAAATTGATGGTTATGTTCTTATATGTCAAAATTTAAGTGAAAAGCCTAACTCATTCAACACATAGTGTCTAGTAGACTTGTCTGTGTTGATAAATGAAGTTAGTTAGTAGACTAGTCTTTTTAATGAATGCATATGTTAACAAAACGAACATACAAGTGATACAACAAAACGAACATACAGGTGATACAACTGATTAAGGAGGGCTGGGGGATACGCGTTCGGGTATCCATTTAAATTTGGTTCGGTCTGTTCAGGTTTTGTTTTTTTTGGTCAAAAAATTTCAATTCCATTCGGATATTTTTAAATTTAGATTCTGGTTCGGTTCGAGTTCGGATAACCCATTTAAATTCATTATATGCTTTAAATTTCTCATAATCTATAAAAATTAATAAATTACATACAAATTTGAATAATGTATGTCAAATACCTAAATTAACGTATAAATTGGTTTGGTTTGAATATTTGAATAAAAAATCTAAATATTTGAATATTTTGAATATAATTTAAATATTTAAATATTTATTTTTGACTATTTATTTATATTTTATGTATTTTGGACAGCTAAAAAGTATCATATATACTTTGAATGTTTTTAGTATATATTAAATCTAAAAGTAATTAATGTATATAGACATATAAATCTATTTTAGATACATTTTGGTACCTAAAATATTTTGATTCGGACCGGATTCAATTTTGGTTCTCAAATACTAAAATTTTAAACTCGTCCAAATATTTAATCAATTTGGTTCATTACCCATTATAGTTATTATCCCGAGGTTGAAATATAATCCATTACATCTGGTTTACATATCATGCCTATTAGGAACAACGAGAAGTAATTTAGTAACTCGATTCAAAGGAGAAGTATGATGAGAGCGTAGCTCGGATTCAGATTTTTTTCATCCATATGATTAGGTTAGATCAAAAGATATTCCACGTCTTTAATAAATGCATATGTTCATCCGGTGATTCCTGGTGTATCATTTCCTAAAACCTTTTTTCAGTGGAAACAAGTTTACACAAGCCAAAACTTTGTAGTTAGTTTTTTTGAACTATAAAACAGATTTTAAAATAATCAAAATATAGTTAATGTTACGTTTTCACTTGTTAATACATTATAAATCATTTGTATTTTGTATGAATGAAAAGTAAATATAAATTGTATTACTTCTATTTTATATTAAGTGTCATTTTAGTTTTAAAATTTTGTTTAAGTGTTGTTTTACGTTTTCAATGCACATATTTAATAAATTTTCCAATTTTATCTTTGTTTTTAGTTTATTAATTAATGAAACCAAAAAAACCTATATTCCCTATGTTCTAATTTAAATGACGCTTTAAAACGTTTTACACATATTTAAAAGACTAACACAATACCTATTCTAGACTTTTGTATTTAATTAGTTTACTTTTTTCATTATTACGACAGATTAAACTAAAAGGGTAAAAGAAGCTCACTTTTTATTATTTTTGTCTAGATTTTTGTAAACGTTAAATAAAATGAAATAAAAAACTTTTCTAAACATCATTTAAAAAGACCGGAAAGAGTATTAGATAAAGATAAAAAAGTAAATGTGACAATTTTTTATTTCTCGTACAAAAACTTAAATGACACTTAATATGAAACATAGAAAATATTGGATTACATTATATATTTGTTCTGATTAAATATGTGATCTCCGATATAATAGTTTAGATCGAATTAATTATTCTTTTTCATTTTTTTGAATCGCATATATTGATTTTATATGAAGGAAATTCTGGTTCTATAGACTTTAAATTTGTACTTTTTAATCGCGGGTGACTATAATTGCAATTTAAAGTCTTTGCCTTAGTATTATTGCAGTGGTCACAATGTTGGCGCCTCCCTTTGGGCTTGGTACTTGATGACCAGCTAATATAGTTGTTGTAAAGAGTGTTACACGATTGCTTTTGCATCTTGTGTTTGGGATTGTTGACTAATGGGCCTCGGTTACTTTGTCCTGACCCATCTCAAGTTATCCTGCAACAAAGAAGTCGGTTAGTTTATAAAAAAGGCAATTACGTAAAGGCAAATACGTAATAGAAATTTGCCATAATGCAATAGAAACTAGGAATTTCTTTGAGTATAAATAGGACTTGATAGACTCATAAGTTAATCATCCAGTCAAGAGAGCAATAGAGATTTAACGAGAGATAGAGATTAAAGAGTTGTGATTTCATCTTTCAAGTATTGTATTAAATCTCAGTTTGGTTTATTCTAATAAAGAAAATACGTTTTGGTCATTCTTGTTCTAAAGTTATAAAGCACAAGCAAGGTTAAATCCTTACAAGTGGTATCAGAGCAATCCGGGTTACGATTGCTAGGGTGCTTTAACAGAATGAGAAACGAGAAGTACGACAGGATCGATATAGATCGGTTCGATGGGACAGGAGATTTTTCGCTATGGAAAGTTCGGATGTTGGCTCACTTTGGTTTCCTAGGGCTAAAGGAAATCCTAACTGATGAGAAGCTTCTACAGGATCCACCAGTCGTCAAGGAAGAAGAAGATGTTACCTTGAAGGACACGGAGAAGGAAGAAGCAGACAGCATCCCGACCGTTGATCCCGTTAAGCTCGGGAAATCGGAGAAAGCAAAAGATCTCATTGTATTGAACGTGGGAAACCAAGTCTTGAGAAAGATCAGCCACTGCTAGACAGTTGCTGCAATGTGGACAGCCCTCAACTTGCTGTACACGGAGACGTCCTTGCCAAATCGCATCTACCTGCAACACAAGTTCTACACATTTAAGATGAACGATTCTAAAAGCATAGACGCAAACGTAGATGACTTCCTAAAGCTAGTATCAGACCTAAACAACCTAAAGGTGGAGGTTGATGAAGAGGTTCAAGCGATACTACTACTAAATTCAATGCCTCAACGTTATGACCAGCTCAAGGAGACCCTCAAGGATGGACGAGCCACTCTCAAGATCAACGAAGTTACCGGAGCTGCACGATCTAAGGAAAGAGAGTTAATGGAGAGTGGAAAACTCTCAAAGTCTCAAGATGAGGGCTTATACGTTGAGGATAGAGGAAGGTCATCTGATCGGGCTAACAAAGGAGGGAACCGGAACTGGAAAGGTAGATCGAAGAGTAGACACGGACGATCTAAATCAAGACCTAAATATGATAAGAACAACAAGGGTTGCTTTGTATGCGGGAAGGAGGGACATTGGAAAAGGGAATGCCCGGAGAGGAAAACGCATAAAGCTGCTAACGTAGCTGCAGAGCCTAAGCAGCCACTTGTACTAACAGTTAGTACACACGACAGCGACTCGGAATGGGTCATGGACTCAGGTTGTTCTTTCCATATCACACCAAACAAAGATGTGTTGTTTGACCTAGAAGAATTCGAAGGAGGGAGAGTTCTAATGGCTAACAACACCCACTGTGATGTAAAAGGTATTGGTAAGATCAGGATCGTGAGACCCGACGGAACCATAGTGGTTCTTAAGGATGTGAGATACATGCCGACTATGAGCCGGAACTTGATATCTTATGGGATGCTCGAACGATCAGGATACCATTATGAAGGAAAAGACTTTATGATCAGGTTCTACAAGGACGAGAAGGAGGTCATATCAGGGAAGTTCAATGAAGGTCTGTACTATCTACAAGGGACAGTGTCCAAAGGAGAAGCTAACGTGTCTAAAGCGGCGATCGACAAAACAACTATATGGCATTCTAGACTGTGTCATATGAGTTTAAAAAAATCTGAAGGTGATGGTAGAAAAGGGATATGTACCGAAGAAAGAAGTGGATAAACTTGAGTTTTGTGAGACATGTGTCTTGGGAAAATCTCACAAACAAAGCTTTCCAGCTGGGAAACATACCACTAAGGAGATTCTCGAGTACATACATTCAGATTTATGGGGAGCTCCGTCAACTCCAGAAAGTCTAGCCGGTTGCAAATACTACATAAGCTTCATCGATGATTTTTCACGCAAAGTTTGGATCTACTTTCTTAAGACGAAAGATGAAGCCTTCAGCAAATTCGAAGAATGGAAGGAAGCAGTAGAAAATCAAACGAAGATGAAGATTAAATGTCTAAGAACAGATAATGGCCTTGAGTTTTGCAATCAGAAGTTTGATAAACTATGCAAAGACTCGGGAATCAAGAGACACAAGACTTGTTCGTATACTCCACAACAAACGGGGTTACGGAGCGGAGAACAGAACAATCATGGACAAAGTTCGGTGCATGCTCGTGGAGAGAAGATTAGGACAAGAGTTTTGGGCCGAAGCCGCGTCAATGGCCGCATATGTGATCAATCGATCTCCAAACTCTGCGATTGATTACGAGCTACCCGAAGAACGATGGACAGGTACTAAGTGTGACTTAAGTAACCTTAGAAGGTTCGGGTGCTCCGCGTTTGTTCATAAGGTTCAAGATAAAACAAGTCCAAGGGCCATAAAAGGAGTATTTGTGGGATACCTGTTAGGTATTAAAGGTTACTGTGTGTGGATGCCAGAAACTGGTAAGTGCGACACCAGTAGGAACGTGGTATTTAACGAAGAAGAGTTATACAAGCACACAGAACACGCCAAGAAAGACGCGGAAGTTGCGAGCATGGAGAATAAAAGAAAAGAAAACCAAACGAGAAGAGTGACGTTCAAAGAAGATTTGATAGAAGGCCCGACTCCATCAAACGTTGACGACCAGGAGCAAACTGATCAAGGTGGAGGATCTATCTTAAGAGAAACATCTAACAGCTCAGAAGAAGACGTGTGGAGTGAAGAAGACGAAACTGTTTCAGAAACAGAAATAAATTTGGATGATTACATGCTGGCAAGGGACCGAGTTAGAAGGCAAATAAAACCACCATCAAAGTACGAAGACGAGGATTTCGTAGCTTATGCATTAGCAGCAGCAGACGAGATAGAAATAGATGAACCTAAGACCTTCACGGAAGCTATGACGAGTAAGAAAGGGAAGCTATGGAAGAATGGAGCTAACGAAGAGATGGACTCACTCGAACGGAATCGTACATGGATCTTGATCGAGAAACCTGAGAATGCAAAGGTTATTGGATGCAAGTGGATCTTCAAGTTAAAACCGGGGATACCGGGAGTGGAAGAACCAAGGTATAAGGTGAGATTGGTGGCTCAAGGTTTCTCACAACAGGAAGGAATTGATTACAATGACGTGTTCTCTCCGGTGGTGAAACACGTATCAATTCGCATCATGATCTCAATCGTGGTTAACAATGACTACGAGCTCGAGCAGATGGACGTAAAGACGGCGTTCTTACACGGGGACCTAGAAGAAAGAATTCTTATGAAGCAACCTGAGGGTTTTGTTAAGAAAGGGGATGAAAACAAAGTGTGTTTGCTTAAGAAATCTTTGTATGGGTTAAAACAATCTCTGAGGCGATGGAACAAGAGGTTTGATTGTTTTATGAAGACTCAACAGTTCCTAAGAAGCAAGGAGGATCCGTGCGTCTACATGAAGAACGTTAAGACGGCACAAGCTGTATTCTTACTCCTATACGTTGATGACATGCTCATAGCCTCGGGAGATAAGCAAGAGATCAAGAACATCAAGGAGAGTTTAAGCAAGGAATTCGAGATGAAAGATTTGGGAAAAGCATCAAGAATATTAGGGATGGATATCATACGAGATAGAGCAAAGGGAACTCTAATATTGTCGCAGGAAAGTTACTTACGGAAGGTGGTGGAGACATTCGGAATGACGGATGCTAAAGCCGTAGTAACACCAACTTCATCTCAATTCAAGCTAAGGAGTTTAAAACCAGAGCAAAAGGAAGAGGAAAGGGTGTTCATGGAAGAAATTCCCTATTCAAGTGCAGTAGGGAGTATAATGTACGCAATGGTCGGTTCTCGACCGGATCTGGGTTTTCCGGTGGGATTAATAAGCAGATATATGTCTGAACCAGGAAGAGAACACTGGACAGCTGCTAAGTGGGTTTTAAGGTACCTAACAGGAGCTACAGGAAGGTGTCTAACTTTTACTAAAGGATCGAAGTTCAGCATCGAGAGATTTTGTGATTCTGATTACGCAACAGACCTGGACAGAAGAAGGTCTGTTACAGGTTAGGTGTTTCAAGTTTGGGGAAATACGGTAAGTTGGCGGTCGGGATTACAAGACGTGGTAGCTCTTTCAACAACCGAAGCCGTGTACATGGCTCTAACCGCGGCTGCGAAAGAAGCTTTATGGCTAAGAAGACTATGCAAGGAACTTGGATTTGATCAAGAAAGTGTCAAGCTAAATTGCGATTCACAAAGCGCTATACCCCTAGCAAAGAATCATGTTCATCACGAGCGAACTAAGCATGTTGACACTAAGTATCATTTCATCAGAGATCTAGTTGAAGATGGCAGTGTTACTCTATCTAAGATCCATACTAGCAAAAACCCAGCATATTTTATAACTAAGGCCTTACCCGGGCAGAAGTTTGATCTCTTGTTGTGAACTCCTCAAGATAGCCTAAGAGAACGGCACGGCAGGTAACTTCGTTATCGATTCACCTCGCATAAGAAGAAGTAATAAGGTTAGAGCAAACAAGTTACTTCTTATCGATAACAAGAAGCTCAATGGTTACAAGAAAGTTACCTGCTAGGAAGATGCGAGGCGAGGAGTTCTAAGGCAAGGAGGTCTCAGCTCAACGTGAGTAAGCTGAGATAAACCAAAACATGAGACAAGATGATTAATGACATGTGAGAGAACGTCTTAAACAGCAAAGTAACGAGCTGAAGGGAGACTGAGTACCTCAAGCAGTAACAAGAAGGCTCAATGGATCGACAAGATTAACGACACGGGGAATGTCTTAAACAGCCAAGTACGAAGCTGAAGGGAGACATGAGTCGTTGATACAGCGGAACGGAGGAGACGCATCGTCTGATCGGAAGCTGAAAGAAGATCGGAAACATTGAGAGGTTACTAAGGAGTTGTCACTATCAAGTCAGTATAAAGGCAAGAGAAGTAAAGAGATAAACAGCTTAACATTGAAGAATCGAAGATCACTTACCGGGAACATGGGACGTCAAATTTCCGGTAAAAGCCTCTCACGTCTCTTATGGTTCAAGAGAACAATTTTCTCTGGAGAAAGAAGAAATCGCGATCTTCTTTCACATGGAACAAGGATCGGAGAATTAGGGACACCGCCAAAGAAGCACCGGTGGTGGGATCACAAGACTGAGATATGGAGAAGCTGAGTCAAATTTTTTTTTCGAAAGGTGAGGCAGAATGGGATATCGAAGACCCTTAGATGAAGGATGTGATCGGTTGAAGCCATTATTGCCTGGAGTCGCCATCATCGCAAGCGTCACCATCCATGGAAGAGGGAGAGCTCGAGACGTCGTCGGTGATATCGAAGAAGAAAAAGAGAAGTCAAAGTGATTAAGGCCCAAGGTGGAGTTTGTTGACTAATGGGCCTCAGTTACTTTGTCTTGACCCATCTCAAGTTATCCTGCAACAAAGAAGTCGGTTAGTTTATAAAAAAGGCAATTACGTAAAGGCAAATACGTAATGGAAATTTGCCATAATGCAATAGAAACTAGGAACTTCTTTGAGTATAAATAGGACTTGATAGGCTCATAAGTTAATCATCCAGTCAAGAGAGCAATAGAGATTTAACGAGAGATAGAGATCAAAGAGTTGTGATTTCATCTTTCAAGTATTGTATTAAATCTCAGTTTGGTTTATTCTAATAAAGAGAATACGTTTTGGTCATTCTTGTTCTAAAGTTATAAAGTACAAGCAAGGTTAAATCCTTACAGGGATGGTCTTTCAGTTTTTGAAAAAGAATCTGTAAGTTAAAACAATGCTGATCCATATATAACCTAAGCAATGTTGATTCGTGATTCGAATGTCTTAAATAGATTTAAGGGTATCTAAGATATTTTTTGTCATTACTAAAAATAATATTAAATAGATATTATTAAACTAAAAGTTAAGTACAGATATTAATAATGAAAATTTGTAAACTGATTTTAGTTCCTGTATATGTATGTAATTGACCATTGTGAGACTTAATATCAACGTAACTCGTAAAAGAATAACTTATCAAATAATTGATACATTAATTTTAAAAAGTTGAACAAGGCATCGTACTTGAATTATATTCATATTGAACGGTTACTACCAAATGGGCCACAATATTTCGACCGAAACATCTGTCTTTGTTTGGCAATTGGCACAAACAGAGAGACAATGTTGACAAAAAAATTCCAAGAAGAAAGGAAGACTCAGAGAGACAGAGACAGATGATTTGTCCATGAGAAATGGACTGTCAACAATGATGGTAATAATATGTAGACAGTGTTTAATAATCTTTTGTTTCGACATCGTACGTCGACCTCTTCGGAGTCACTTCAGTTGTTTTTTTCGCCTCCGTCACTCTCAATGTAACAAAGATTTAAAAGTACAGAAAATTATAGAGAAAACGGTTATTTCATACCCAATATATCATGATATGTTCAATTCATATTCGATTTATATGGCCGTGTCAAAACATATCTGACCTTATATGGCCAGCGAAAACATATCTGACTTATAATTTTTTGGAGAAATCATACAACTAGTCGACATATAATCTGTTATGTCATCTACTTGTTTCGCATGGATGTAACGTCAGCTAATTTTGCTGACGAAGATGACATGTGTATATTTAAAAAAAAATTAAATAGTCTTTTTATAAAAGAAAATCTATAGAAAATGTAAAATTTTATAATATTTATTATTTAGTAAATTAATAAAATTAATTAATTAATTATAACTTCGGTGGGGTATTTGATGGCATCGCCAGAACTATTTGCAAGAAAACTTTTGATAAGATCACCATCGAAATGCTTCTTGGCAATGCCATTTAAGTTTCTACTTAATGAAATATGTGAAAGATATGGTATCACAGAACTTTCCACCTTCCGAACGGAATGTCATGATGATTTCAAAAGAGGTCAGTGCAATTATTCAAGGAGAACCTCCAACCAAGCAACCAGACCCCGGTAGCTTTGTTCTAGATTGCAGCATAAACAACAGACGATTTATCAGATCTCTGTGCGATCTAGGATCTAGTGTAAATCTCATGCCACATTTTGTCGCACTATCATTTGGATTAATCAATTTCGCACCTACGCGAATTACATTAGTTCTCGCTGACAGATCTGTTCGAGTACCAGAAGGAGTCTTGGAAGACGTACCGATAATCAATGGATGTCATATACCTACAGATTTCGTAGTGTTAAAATATCAGTATGAACCAAAAGATCCAATTATTCTGAGAAGACCATTCCTAGCCACCGTAGGTGCAATCATCGATGTCAAGGAAGACCGCATATGTTTGAATATAGGTGATATTCCAATGACTTTCGACATGGAAAAATTATTTAAGCGCCCCTTAATCGATAGTCAAGCTTTCTATGTGGATCACATGTCCAAACTAGCTGAAGAATCTTTTGCTGACATGTGCTCAAATGATCCACTGGAAAACGCACTCACTATCACGGAAGAAATATGTTCAGTATTCATAACATGACAGATGAATATGTGCACCTAATGAATGCTGGTGAGGAAGTTATGAGCATTAAAGAAAAACAAGATGATGATCCAGAAATTAATATGGATCGATATTTGCAACAGAAAATCGATCGACAGCCACTTTTGTTGGATAACTGGACGTCTGAAAAAGTCCCGATCAAAATCGATCGATATTTGCAACAGAAAATCGATCGATGATCAAGGAACTACAACTAAAGAATCTCCGATCAAAATTGCTATCGATCTTGACATAAAGGTAGCATGTAATCCCTTATTTCAGATTCATACTCTACCATAGGAACTCCTTTGCAATGGGAAATACATGCAATAGACAAAGATACCCTTGATAGACCTTGGTACGGTGATATAGTGAATTTCCTAGCTACTGATGTAGAGCCATCAAAATTTAAAGGTTATACAAAGAAAAAATTTCCGAGAGAGATTTGGAGATATCATTGGCATGAGCCGTACCTATATGTGCATTGTTCTAATGGAATTTATGAACGTTGTGTCGCAGAAATTGAAATCCCGGATATTCTATTCCATTGTCATGGATCCGAGTACGCCAGACATTTCGAAACTTTCAAAACGGTTTTCAAAATACTGCAAGCCGGTTTTTGGTGGCCAACCATGTTTTGCGACGCTCATGCTTATATCGCACAATGCGATAAATGCCAACGAAAAGGAAAAATCAGCAAAAGACACGAAATTGAACAAAATTTCATACTATAAGTGGAAGTTTGGGGCATAGATTTTATGGGTCTCTTTCCTTCTTCATATGGAGACAAATATATTTTGGTAGCTGTCTATTATGTGCCTAAATGGGTTGAAGCAGTTGCTTCCCCAGTAAATGATGCAGTAGTTATCAAATTATTTAAAAGAACTATCTTTCTTCGTTTTGGAGTTCTTTGAATAGTCATAAGCGATGGCAGCACTCATTTCATTAATAAAGCATTGACAAATTGCTTAAAAAGCATGGAGTTCACTATCAAGTTGCCACACCCTATCATCCGCAAACTAGTGGTCAAGTGGAAGTTTCTAATTGCTAGATTAAAGAAAAGACTGGTCTAAAAAGCTAGAGAATGTTCTCTGGACATATAGAACAGCCTACAAAACTCCACTAGAAACCACACTATTCCATTTACTCTATGGAAAAGCATGTCACCTGCCAGTCGAGTTAGAGCATAAAGCAGCTTGGGCAGTAAAACTGGCTAATTATGATATTAAACCAGCTGCTGAAAGACGACTTGTTAAGCTAAATGAATTAGACGAGATTAGACATCTCGCCTATGAAACTTCAAAGCTGTATAACGAGAGGACAAAACCTATCATGATAAGAAAATCATCTCTCGGCATTTTGAGCCAAGTGACCAAATGCTTCTTTATAACTCTCGACCAACCCTATTCCCTGGAAAACTCCGATCTCGCTGGTCAGGTCCGTTTACAATAAAAGAAGTAAAACCATATGGTGCTCTAACACTGACTAGTAATGAAGGAAATAAATTCACGTGAATTGCCATCGAGTTAAGCACTATTGGGCTAAAGTCACCCTCCCGGATAGTCTGCATCATCGACTAGCTGTCCCAAATTCTGATTAATCTCAGATTCATAAGTCAAGATGAAGACTTTAAATAAGCACTGATCGGGAGGCAACCAATTTTAAATTCTATTAGTATTTATTATTTTTTTTAAAATAAATAAATATAAAATAATAAAAATGTATTAGGCTTCTGTCGATCGATTGCAACCTTGCAATATCTATCGACGGAGATCTGTCGAGGGCGTGTTTCTTAATAACTCGACACTACGCCGCAAAAAGAAAACACTTCGAAACCGCAAAAACCATTTTCTCTCTCGAATCTCAAACGATTTGGTGATTTTTGAGCCTAATCCCCTCGATTTCAAACTCTCTATTTGTTTTGCTCACTTATTCATCTGATCTACAAGGTATAAACTCGAAATCTTCTTATTTTGAGTCATTTTAGGATTGAAATAAAAGTTGAGCTAGAACCAGAAATTTAGGTTTAGTCTCACTCTATTGGCTTGATAGAATGGTCGATTAGGGTTCGCAATCTGATTATTGTGACCCTTGTGCTTTGAAATAGCGATTTGGGGATGTTTTAATTTTACAGGTTTCACGATCAGCAATCAATCGATGTCACGAGTGTCAAATCGATCGATTTTGTATCGGTGATATCAATCGATGACGATATCTTACCATCGATCAATACTTGTCTGCCTTTGTCGATCGATTCCTTACTTAGTATATCGATCGACATTGACATTGTCTTTTTCATGCGCTAATACATTACAATTCTTTGGTGTTTCCCTTTGATTGCAGATAGACGAGAGGAGAACCAAGAGACGTCTTAACAGGCCCAACACTTCTACTGTCCCACCCCCACCTTTTTCACCACGAGAAGATGAGAAATATCCTTGGCCTCGGGATGATAAGACTCCCATCCAAACATTTGAGACTTTTCTTGACCCAAAGAAAGCGGTCAAGAGCAAGAAGTGCACCCACCGGCCACTGACAGATGAGCGAGATGACTACGACAGCATGTTCTACAATGCATGGCTGAGCGTCTCTATCGAGCCCACGAGGTACATCGACTGGCTCCTTGTGAAGAGGCTCAAGATTGACCGCGATATCAGCGACATGCTCAGTGAGCTAGGACTCGGTACCATGCCCACCGCCACACACGATCTCTACCCGCCTTGGTCAGACAGTTCTTGGCCATGGCTCAGGTTTCCTACGCCAAAAAGAGGGAAAGGAAAGCAAGAGAGGGCACTTTGTCTTTCTTTGCTCGGGGCATTAGATACCGAGTCTCCATCACCGACCTCTGCGAGATCTATGGTTTCGAGCACGCCAATTCTCAGCCCCGAGGTCTCTGCTTTTACCGGACTCTCCCAGCTCTGGGGCATACTGGGTACATATTTTTTCGATCCGACATCAGCCACCCAGACGGATATCCGCCACCCCACCCTGCGCTACTTCATGAGGATCCTTGCCAACACTCTCTTGTGCAAGATGCAACCCAACAAGGCGAGGATACAGGAGATCACACTTCTTTACTTTGGGGCGAGAGAGTTGGTCGATTTGAGCGATTAATGAAGATTAGAAGAATTACAAGTCTTACCCAAAGTTCTTATTATTGCATCCTAAGTCCTTGGCTGCCTGTTAGGCTATATAATTAGGGTGTTGTACTATTTTAGAGGCAGGCTTGTTTAGAGACATTTTGGGAGAGAGAGATACCTAGTTGGAGAGAAGACTTCATACCTTGGAATCAAGAGCTTAGAGTTGAGAGAGAGATCTGAACTTCATACAGAGAAGATCTTGAACTCTTTTATTTCTTTTGTTTACTTTGTTACGCTTGCACTTATTATTTATCTTAAGTATTATTCAGACTATCATAATCATGTCTCTTATGAATATGTATGAGTAGTTATACTGTTAGATTAGGGTTATTCAAAGGTTGATTTATGTTGTGATAATCATGAAATTGTTGTTAAGGTGTTTCAAATAGTTCTTCATATAGTTGTGATTATTGCTAAGTCTTAAGATTGATCACCTTAAGTTTAGATCATAGGATTGATTGGCGCAAGCGGAAGCTTGGTTAATTGCCTGAAACTAAACTAGGATGATCTAATTAACTAAATCCACATGGAAGTTGGTCTAAGAGATTAGAGGGCATATTGAAAATGTTAGCTAAGGTATGTTGGAAGTGTATCGATCGATAGTCCATTCGACTAATCGATTGACACTGTGAAAGGGGTATCGATCGATACTCCAATAGAGTAATCGATCGATAGTTCAATAGAGTAATCGATCGATACTCCAATAGAGTAATCGATCGATACTTTCTTCAGATCAACAAGCGAAAATTGAGACTTGAAGATCCAAACATTAGATAATCTAAAGAAGCGAAAGTTGATAGATTATACTTTCTATTTGAGCTTAAGAACAATAAACATTTATAAACCCTTAATAATTAAATAAGAAAATAAATCTTTCATATCTAAGAATATACCTTAATTTAATTCCTTCCTAAAACATTTTAAAACATAAACTCCATCACCTGAGTTTGAAATACCACAAATCTATTGTATAATCCTTGAGTCTTTATGGATTTGTTTTCTAAATAACAAATGATTGTATTTAGGGAACTCCTTAGTGTAATTTGAGTGATATCATTTTGTTATAGCTATTTTTTTCAAGCAGCACGCTGTTAATAGGATTACATCAGATTCCCTACATATATCAAAGCATTTTAGCCAAAAAATAGCATTCTAGTATGATTGTGCAAATAAGATAGTGTAGATGACGGAAAACAGACATCTTGACATGTTCGTTAAGGAAATACTGAGTCGTTTGTTTCATTTTTCTTGTAGAAGAAGGGAAAGGAACGTGCATGATCATCGTCCACGAGCAATTTTCCGCATGAGACATAATCTCATAAAAGCGGTAAGGTGTCATGTCAAGTCGACTTCGTATAAAAGTCCCCATTTGTGTCCTTATTGATTTCTTTCAATATTTTTTAGTTTGGATTCATCCCATGAAGGTAATCATACACAATAATTATTTTTCATTTCAAAATGATTGCAATTGATTATACTTCTTAGTTTTTTTTTGAACAAAATTATACTTCCTAGTTCTTAAGTATTTTTCTGACATTTCTTTACAACCGAATATAATGAAAATATTATTTGAACGAGACTGATATAATATGATTCGGGAGAATTTTCAAAAGTTGTGTTCTTTTCTTCTTATGGGTAGCAGTGGCATTTTGACCCATAATTATGTACTCTGAAGTAAACATCCAGTTTTGTTTCCTTTCCTAGTTGGAATCAGTTATATTTTATGGGTTTTTTTTGGGGCATCAAACAGTTATTCTATTCTGGGTAACCAGACCGGAATTGAACAACCAAAGTAACACAAAGATCTATGGAAAATACGAACAGTCCTAGCTAATGAATCAGCTATCACATTTTATGTTCTTAGAACATAGCATCTTGAAATCCGAATAGCACATCTTTAGAGTTTAAATCATTTCCAACTCAGTTGAGAAGCTTCGGCAGACTTATGGTTCCGTCAGCATTATAATTAGGTCCTTACAGTATGTACCAAATTGCTGCCAATCCGAGTATTACAACATTGTTTCCATTACCTATTTTAAAGCTTTCAGTTTCGAATGTAAAGCTGATTCTCTCCTCTTCAAGTTTCTCGTCCTCAGTAGTTGGATCTTTCTCCTGCTATCTTTCTAAACCTATCCAATTCCACATATTTTATGGGTTTTTAATAAAGGAAAAGACTATCTTTATATTTCAATTTAATCGACTATAGAAAGTGCTCGAAATAGAACTTTCCTTATTTTTAGATAGACTTTTGTAAGAAAGCCTTCAAACAAATCATTCATAGATATCTGTTAAGTGTCCTATCTGGCAGTAGACTAACTTATAAGTAGAATTATAAGTTATAACAAAAAAAAAAAAAGAAGGTTATAATTCTACTTATAAGTTGCACAAAAAGTTGTGTATAAAATCCATGTACAATTTTCATCTATAACTGCGAGAATTTGTATTTGTTTTTATTTTGACATCTTTTGTTTAATTGATTTCTTCTGTTAATGTAAGTTATATGCGTTATGTGGAATCCTGTCATCCACATCTCGGGTAAAAACTATTTCATGCCTGGAAAATCCGTGAAAATAAAGCCTCAGTTAAAAAAAAAAAAGTCCGTGAAAATACAAACTGTTACATGCCTGGAAATGGTCGGAAATACATTCTCTTGTAACAATTATTTGGAAACACAATAGAGATATTCCGAAGAGATATATTTAATGTGATATTTACTTCAAAATAAAAATCTAATCGATTTAAGAGGTATTAATCATGCGGACAGAAGAAGAAAGCATATACACAAAATACTTTTGTTTTTATACATACTATCCGACTCCAGTCGGTCCCAAGAAAAATTTATTTAGTATTACAGAGTGAATTACCCTGTAGCGTGCTATACTATTTGACTCGAGTTTAGAATACCTTCCGACTAATGTTAAGGATGGAAGTCCACTATAACCATCAAAACATGTAAATATGAATAATCTGAGAGTCAAAATTATCAAGAGATATACCATATATAATTTCAAAAAGTAGTTACTTTAAAATCAAATACTGCACTACTTTTCTTTCACGTTACTAGATATTTTAAGAGAGAAGTATCGAGTCCTACTTTCTTTTACAAAAAAAAAGTATCGAGTCCTACTGTTTTTTTTTGTAAACAATCGAGTCCTATTGTTTTCAACCAAACAAGTGACATATGTATAAACTATTCTTATAGCAATCATTTTATGTTTGTTTTTCTTTTCAGGGAAATCAATCATATCATGTTTACGCAATAGTGTTATCATCTCCGCTACAAACTGATAAATTTTGACTGTAATCGTCTATCTGATGTCATTTTCTAATCACTTGTGAAGTATATTTTTCGTACAAGCAACTCCACTTTTGATTCCAACTGATTTGGAAAATATGTAACGTAAGAAAAAAAAATTTGTTTACGTTGTTAAAATGTAAACCACGAACTTTTATGTAGCAGGACTACGCACAGAATGGATATCCGAATTCTATAAAAGATGTGTAATCTGCTTTGCAAATCCGGCTCAAAAATTTCTAAATATATCCCTTCTATAACCATTCGACTATCACTGTCAAAATATTTTCAAAAACTGTATTTTTCACCATATATTCGTTCCGATCTATAAAAATCTAATTTTAATATAAAATAACAATATTTGATGACAAAAATAAAAATTACTTACTTTTAAACATTTCAAATGAATAAAAATATTCTAAACATATGTAGTAATTATATAATTGTATATACATGTATAGGCATATAGCAGATTGGATAGGATATCCATTTAAATTTTTAATATTTTATGTTTGTTTCGTTTCTAATGATATTAATTTTTTTATTTGTTTGGTTTCATTAAATTTATGTATAGCCATATTTTCAGATCATGTTAGAACTGATAACAGAATAAATTAAACTTCATTGATATTTTGTCCATCCCTATGTAGTGTCCAAGTATCATTTTTTAGTATGTGCAACTTTTAGTACTTTTGAAAATCACTGAGTTGACCGTTGACATAGCAATGTAATACAAACAACTCTTCAGTACAAGGCTTCACATCCTTAACCAAGTTTTAGCTGCCAATACAAATATAATCTAATAGTTCTATAATATGATAAAATTGAATTAATTATAAATAATTTAATATCGAACATAATTATAAAAAACGATTTGTACAAAAGTGATTTTTAAATACCAAGAGGTTTGGGACCAAAGCTCATAATCCCTTCAGACCCGAAAGGACAATATGTAATATTAGTTTTGCTTTAGTTGTCACTTGAACTGAAGACTTCTGACATAATGGTCAGGATTTTTTTCCAGTTGAACTAATAATATAAGCGTATTGAAACCAGCGCTTACCCCAAAGGCTGCTGCACTGCTCACCAAAAAATAAGAAATTTCATAGCTTAATAGGAAGAAGAAGAACCTTATCAACCGTGGTCCGTTCCTTTACACGTAAAGGAGGCATGGTGAGAGACGTCTGCAAAGATAAAATAAAATATTAGTTTAATAGAAACGGAAGATAGTTACAAGATCGCAAAGAACACCCCAAATTTACGAGCAAAATGCCAGAAAGTGGAAAACCCAAGAAGAATTACGGAGGCATTTCTCAACCCATTTATTGTCAAAGGTAAACCCCGTCATATCTAATCTAGTTAGCACCTTCGCGATATTGACATTGCTCATAGGGTGTAGGTAGAAACTGCATTCACTGCAGTTTAGAGGGGATAAGTAATATGAGAAGAGAAATTCATTGATCCTCAAAACAAGGTCGTCAAATTCGTCAGAGAATACTAAACCCTAAACCCTAAATTCTAAACCCTAAACCTTAAATTCTAAATACTAAACCCTAAACCATTGGGAAAACCTTGAATCCTTGGACAAATCCTAAACCTTTAAATTTAAGCCAAACCTTAAATCATAAACTAAATCCTAATCCCTAAACCCTAAATCATAACCCCTGATACTAAACCCTAAATCCTAAACTCTACAATGGTGTATGGTTTAGGATTAAAAGTTTATGATTTAATATTTGTCAAAGAGTTTACGGTTTAGGGTTTCGTGTTTAGAATTTAGGATTTGATATTATGATTTATGATTAAGGGTTTAGGGTTTAGGGTTTAAGATTAACGATTTAGGGTATAGAATTTTCCCAAGGGTTCATGCTTTCCTCAAGGGTTTAGGGTTTAGTATTTAGAATTTAGGGTTTAGGATTTAGTATTTTCTGACGGATTTATCAATATTAAAAAAAAATATTTTTTTTTTATAATTGTTCCTATTTTTTATTTATCTAAAAATATAATTGTATTTCATTAAATTTTTATTACTTGGTTTCCTTTTTTAAGAGATATCAAATCTCAATTAACTAATTCCTATTGGTGAGTGAATGTAAAAATTCACCTTAGGGGGTGAAGCTAAGTTTTGTTCATAAATTATATAGTGAGGTTGGAGTTGTCCTTAGAGTCATCCAAGTGGGAGGATTAAGCTGACCACATGATATCACAAAATAATTTGATATCTCAGTTATCAACACACGGAAACTATCTCTAAAGCCCAACTTAAAGAACACCTAATAACCATTTTCTTAAATTAAGTTAAGTTGAGACGCACTTTCTTAAATTATTTTACTGTTGTAGAATGACAGTTTTATGCAATTAGAATTTTGTGACACAATAACATATTGACTAATTTAAATTACTTAAAATACAAGTCAATAAATGTTTTTCTATGTCGTAATCTTAAGAAAACCAAAAAAATATATAAGAAGAAGAATAGGTAAATATGTTATTTTCATGTATGTAAAATATTATTTTCATGAGTGTTCATCAACCCTACAAATATGGGACTATCATCAAAACCATTTTGTCCTTCAATTCCGATAGGAAGTATTTATACCATTTTAGTTTATCTACTATAGTGAAAAATGAGATAGAAGACTTAGAACTAGATAAGAAATCTTTATCAATGAATAATCTAATTTTTACGAAAAATTCAAAATGATAAATTTTTTAGAAAAGTCAACAAGATCTTTTGGAAACTGTTAGATATGCAGAGGACGAATGTCAAATTTGGTACGAGACGAATACAAACCCTATTGAGGAAGTAGGAACACAACTCTATTCAGTATCTATACAAACTATATGCTTAGAAATATACATTAGGAAGAAGAGGAATGTCACATACTCAACTCATTTTCTTTACATACTCAACTCAAAGAGAGACTATCTTCCGTTTCTTTTTTTTGGTAAAATGTACTTGTTTTCTTTACAAAAGAAGCCTACTTCTTTTGTAATCAATTTCTTTTGAAAATAGTAGCCAATTTATGGTATTTTAATCAATTTCTCAACGTTAATGGGGAAATTTTACTAATACACTTTTTCTTGTACCACTTTTTAATTATACCACTATTCAAATATCCTTTTCAAAAATACCACTTTTTTAAAAATGAAAAAGACTAAACTAACTTTATCTTCAATCCATCGTTCTTTTTTCTTTCCTGTCTGGATCCATCGCCGAGCTTAGCCATGGAAATTTCATCAAATTTGCCGTCTTCATCTAGACCGGTGGTCTTCGGTGTTCCTGTATCACGTGGTGGAAGATCTACGGTGCGGAAGCCAGAGATGGTCGAGCTCTACGAAACGGAGACGGTGGAATCCACGATTCGTCCGAGAGTCGACGGAGTGCGGGATCTCGATTTGGAGGAAGAGATCATCGGTTCCTCCTCAAGTGGTGGAGAAGAGCGAGATGAGGCAGCAGTGGTTCGTGGGGATATTGATTTTTCTGGATGTGTGATTCATGTATAGGATAATTATTGAGTCGCAAGCCCTGGAATCTATTGAATTTTTGGTTTTAGTCTAAGACTTGAATTGTGTTAATATTTTTGTTGAATTGCAGGTTTATGCGCTTACGGGAGGCGTTGCGCCACTTATGCCTTCAACTTAAAGCTACATCCTCCACCTGACGAGAAGGTCACTAATTTATCTCCGTTTTTTATAAAGATGATTCTTAGTGAGTTTGATGATAGTGGTAAGTAAGAAGCCTTGTTTCTCTTCTACAGGTAGCTTGGCAATGGCTTCCCATCAAAAGTTCTGCTAGGAAAGATGATCTGCAGCTTTACCATTGGGTAAGAAGAAGTGGAACGTTATCACAGTAAAAAAAGCTTTGAGCATTCTAATAGCCCCACATGTGTTTTATAGCTCATGTATGGTGCATAGGATTCTGAGTTTGAACACTTCTTTAGGCCATTTAATAGGGTCTTGAATAGAAGTTGATGGCTTTGCTTGTATCTGAAATGTTGAAGTTTCTTTCTTTCTTCTTCTTAGTTGTTTGTGTTTGGTCAGTTCCACAACTTTGGTGTTATTAAGAAAAAGATTCTTGCTTTTTGTTTTGATTGACCACAGATGTACAGAGGCCTTGATGTTGGATCAGCCAAGCTATCAGCAACTGATAGCTAGAAAGGTATATGAAACATACGAGTTGATCTCTACAGATTTCAGATGTGAAGACATGCTTCCAGGTAAAGACAAGTGCAACCTACTGTGTCATATGCAGTTTTGTATATGTTCATTCTTCTTATTGTCTCTCAACATCAGGTGCGGAAGGAGTGTTGTCAGAAGCTAGATGGCTTCTTGATCTTGGTCTTCTTCCAAACACAAGTTCTGATACTCGTGCCATTGGGTACAAACAGGTACATAAAACTCTTCATTTTCTTTTATAGGATTCTGCATAAGAACGACCTGAGAAGATGTCCATTCTTACTTTGATACTGTTTATGGTTCTATCATTTTCAGGCCATGGAATATCTATCGAATGTCGTTGACGAGTGGGTGTGAGCTCCCCTGGAGAGTCTTATGGGTTTTTGAACAAATTTCAGCAAGCTTCCCGGTGATTTTCCGTGAGAGCCAGGCTCTTGAAGAATATCGAAGCAAGAAAAAGCATATGGAGTTTGACTTACCTTGAGCCAATAAGGAGAAACTACACCTTTGGAGTTTGAATTTAGTTATACAAACTCATTTATAAGAGTACACAATTATATGCAAGACTATTGAGGATTAATAATTTATTTAAAAAGATTTATAAATTACGTATAATAGTTTAAATTTTTTTTATAAGTGTTTCTAAATCATTTATAAATATTTACAAAATGGCTTATACGTGTCAAATATTTTATAAGAGTTTATAAAATCATATTAAAATGCAATGAATATTTATAAACTAATTTATAATTAATTTATCAATTATTTATAATGGTTTTCTAAATCATTTATGATGGTTTATAAATCATTTATAACAACTCTCAGTCTTTTATAAGGTTTTATTGGCATTAATAAATCCGTTTATAAATTAAGTTATAAACTTCGTCAAAAAAAAATTAAGTTATAAACTCTATGAATCATTTGATAAGGTTTTTGTACATTAACTTAGAAATCTTAATAAATTAGTTTATAACACCTTAATAAATCAGCTTATAAACCAGTATAAACAAGTTTACAAACCTTATAAATAATTTTATAAACCCTTATAAATTAGTTAGATGGATTTTCAGCTTAAAACCAATTGGTGATAAATAGATTCACCCATTATTAGCTTAAAACCAATTAATTATAAATATCTATAAATAATTTATTAGCTCTTACAAATAAGTTTATACCTCTTATATATAAGGGTTGACTAAATCATTTATAAAGGCTAATAAAATTATTTATAAGGATTTAAAAATCATATATAGAATAATATTATTCTTAAATTTATCTATCAGAGCTAATAAAATATATTTTAAAATTCTATATAAGATTGTTATAAGGGTTTATAAGAAATTCATAAGTATTTCTAAACTATTTAATTATTTAGAAAATCAAAAGCATCATGAATATATGTGTAATTCATAAATGTTTATAAATCGGTTATAAATTGCTTCTAAATGATTTACAAATCTTTTATTAAGTTTATAAATCGTTTATAAGAGCTGGTAAATCGATTATAAAGGTTTATAGACTTTATAAACCATTTTTACGAATTTTATAAACTGTTTATAAGATTTTATAAATCATTTTAGGGGTTAAATAAATCATTTATAAGGGTACCATGAAAATGGTATTTATAAAATTGTCCCTAATAAAATTTTTTATATGGATTAAAAATCATATTAAAACATTACTCATAACTCTCCTTTATTTATAAGAGTTCATAAATCAATTTATAAGAGTTAACAAAAAATTATAAAGGTTTATAAATTAATTTATAAGAATTTATAAATCAATTTATAAGAGTTTATAAATCAATTTATAAAAGTTTATAATTATTTTAAGAGTTTGTAAAAAACTTATAAGAGTATACAAAACCATTGAACTGCTTTAATTTAAAAGCATTATGTTCTGCTTTTCTGCTCTAGCCAACACACCATAGATTTCTGACACATCCTTAGCCTGTCCTGAAGTTGAGCTTCCCATCTCATTCCATATATTGGCAACAAACCCCATCAACTGCAATTGAACTTGACTAATGATTCTGAACTTAAATCTCTATGACTTGAGGAGTTTCTTTTTATTAGCTTGTTTCTGCACTTCCTTTCCTCTCAGAAATCATTTCTGGAACAGCAAAACTCTAGCAGTAGCAGCGGTCTATCATCCAATGACTCCAACAGGCCTGCTACTTCCAAGACTTCAAGGCGGGACAAGTTTTGCTGTCTCTCAAGGGAAGACGTGATCCGCTTCCTTGTAGGTGTCCTTGGAGCATTGGCTCCTTTGCCACTCACATCAATCTCTTCTCTTGGAATCATCAATGTTGACTACAACTTCATCGAAGCCTCTTTTCCAGCAATGGAAGCCACCAAAAAGCCACCATGTGATCCTAGTGCATCGCCGTATTGGAACAAACTGAAAAAGAAAAACAATTCAAGATAATAAGAGAAATCTCAGCTTCAATTCAGCCTCTTATAAGGGTTTATAAAACCATTTATAAGAACTTATAAATCATTTATAAGGTTTTATAAATATATATTTATAAAAGTTTATGAATCTGTATATAAGGGTTTATAAAAATATTATAAGAGTTTAATAATCTCATAGCACAATTTATAAGAGTTAATAATCTTTTTCAAGAGTTTATAAATCTTTTATGAGAATTTATAAATCTTTACATAACTTTAGAAGTAAATACTCATAAAGCTATTATAAGTGTCTATAATTCTATTATAAATGTTTGTAAATTATTTATAAGAAATAAAAGATTATTTATAATGGTTTATAAAACAATTAATAAGATTTTATAAGAGTTTATAAAATCAGTTGATAGGGCTTTTTATATAAATTATTAAAGTATAATTCATTTATAAGAGTTTATAAAATCAGTATATCTTTTATAAGGATAATAAATAATTTATAAATGTTTCTAAATCATTTTAAAGATTTAGAAATCATATAAACCTTTATCAATAGTTTATATATATTCCTATAAATGATTTATAAACATTTATAAAATCACTTATAAGAATATACCAAATATTCAGGGTTTGATTCGAGTGGACCTTTCTGCAAATCTAATAGTTAAGGGGTCAGATCGTAAATATACAAAAGAAGGAGGACCAGATGTGCAAAACATCTCAAATCCACCATTATTGCTTCGTGCTTTCTCCGTTACGAGAAGACTGCAACTCCTGACGACGGTGGAGCACGAGCTCGACCCAGAACATGACTAAGCTGAGCACGACGAATAAGACAGAGTTGAGTGTAAGGCGGATCGAGCAAAGGAGAGATACATCCGAGTTTGACGACGGTTCCGGAGTTTCCATGGCGGACTCACGGCGAGGATTTCAGCAGAGGCAACGACTCCAGAGCTTTTAGACAGGCTACCACGACTCGAGCTGGGGTCACAGCGGCGATACCTGACAGCGAGTGAGGATTGCAAGCGTTTCGAGCTCCGATGCGTTTCGAGCTCCGACGCACTTCGAGCTCCCGGAGCCACTCGCTGGATCTTCACCGCTGGATTTTCACCAGACGAGCATGGCGATGCAGTTGATGAGAACAGCTATGGCGAAGTAATTGGGCTGCGACGGATTCGACTCGGACTCGTGAAATATAGGAGAAATAAGATGTTTAATTAGTTAGGGGTATAAAAGTACTTTATCAATTAAAAATTTAGTGGTAAAATTGATTAGTGTAGAAATGAAAAGTGGTATCATGAAAATGGTATATTTGACAATTTCTCAATATGATTTAGATATAAAAACAAGAGTTCCACATACTCAAGCTCATCTTTCTACTAAACTCTACTTGTTTTTTTACATTAATTTATGTAGAAGTTATGAAATCATCAAATAACAAAAACTCTTTGCGCTCGACCTTTTTCAAATTTTCTTTATTTTGTAAATCTTTTCTTTTAGCAAAACTGTTGCATATTATCCAAAAGATTGTCACTAAGACGCAGTTACCTTTGATTTAAAATTGTACCATATTAAAAATCCAAATTTTTAACAAACCACATTATCGTTTTCTTTTGCAAAATATAAACACTATCACAAACATAAGCTAACTGGATAATTGAGAAACAATTGCACACTAAATGCTCAAACGTAAGTGCACACACAAAACACAAACAAGCTAATCAAGTTCAACAGTCTCTCCATCCAACAGACTCCAAAGTTGTTCAACGTCAAACACCGAGGTTGCTAGCTTTTCTGTTTCTGTAGCTTCTGGAACAAGCGCATCTGGTTCTTGGCTCTCCTCTAGCAAACTCTTCCACCACATGTTCTCTCCATCCATTAAGTTATTAACGAGCTCATATTTCTCCGCATCTTTTTTACATGTGATACTATTTTCACAAACATTATTAGTGTTGTTTACTCCAACGTTTAGAGGAATAACGTCAACTTTTGGCTGGCCATTGAAATGGCTGCAGCCGTTGTTAACCGTGAAGGATCGAGGTCGAGGTTTGAAAACTTCATTTTTTTGGGCGGGTGTGGTTGAAGAGCAAGGAATGTTTCTCTTTCTGATCTTGGTATTACAGCCTGGTTCATGTTTCTTACTCAAATGGGTGTTCCAGTAGTTCTTGACATCATTAGCGGTCCGACCGGGTAATCTACCAGCAATTAGAGACCACCTAACCATGCATTTGGATGAGTTGGATATATAGGACTTATTCTTGGATATTTACATAAGAAATAAAGTTGGATTTATGTGTTGAATATAAACCTGTTTCCTAGAAGCTTATGAAGGCGAAGAAGAAGATCAACTTCATCAGAGCTAAGTTTTCCTCTCTTGATACTCGGCTTCAAATAGTTCAACCATCTTAGTCTACAGCTCTTCCTGCACCGATTTAGCCCTACAAAACCAATAATTGATATAACTAATTCAGCCTATATAATGAACGAACCAAGAATACTCTCGTGTCTCCAAAATTTTTATCACGAAGAATCTACGTAGACCAATAGAAACAATCTGTTGTTTACACGCAACACACGTGTATGCAAATAGATTTTTACTGAGTTCATTTTCTTGCAGCAGGACAAACCAAAACTAGATGCGTATTTTCGCTTCGTCAATGTAAGTAGAATAATACTCACTACTCCCGACGTTTTACGAAAACTTTTTTGTTTTACACTAGACAATGTTTTTAATTTTATATACAGAATTTAATAACAATTAATGTTATTAAGTAATTATAATATACTTTTATTTTACTATTGATTGAGCTACAGTTAGATAAATTGTTTTTTGTTTTTTTGAAAAAGGGGCTTAGTTAGATAAATTGTTGATGATGTTTTTGTTTAGAAATTATTAAAAAAAAACAATAAATGTTTTCTTAATCTATATGCACAATCCTAAAACATCATCTATTAAAATCTGAGTCAATAGTTTATATACATATCTTTGTCTAGGTTCGACATAATTGAATATGAGCACATATATATTTTTATCATGAACAACCTTAGAAGCATATGCATTAATTAAGGATTTATTCATTTAAACAAAAATTTATGCACTGCGGTTTTAAATAATTTCCATAATAATAGACAGAGAGGAAGAAAATATTCACAGTAATTAATTATATATATATATATATATTCGTGCGCAGTAAAATAATGTAACAATTTACCAAAAAAAATGTAACATACCTGCTCGTAGAGGAACTTGGTGCCATTTGCCTTCTCCATACTTATCAATGCATTGCCTTAAGAGGCTATCTTCTTCAGCAGTCCATGCACCTTTTCTCAAACCTTTTGGCGAACCCTCCATGGACCAAGGATAAATACTAGAAGTGTCTAACCAAATTAAAACTTACGGAGGAAGAAGTTTGTATTTTAGTTTCACAAATCCTTGGTGGCCTTTATTTATACACCTGGCTAGCATAGGGAAGTGACGTGCATGTTTGCGATCCACATTTCATGTTTTTACTGTCGTGCTTAATTTGTTATGTTAGCTAGTCTTGCTATTGATTTAGACTTAGAGAAAAAGTTTATAGCACCTAGTTTTTGTTCAGTACTTCAAAGGAAAACGCATGTCTCTCAACAAATTAGGAGAAAGGAATGTCACTGATTGGTGGCAGATATGATTACAAGAGGGGAGCGGCAGTATTTCATGCATCAAAATTAAAACTTAATATTGAGATGGGGTGGATGCATAACAATTAGTCTTTATTAGGATTATGTTGTATACATGTTTTGAATACTGTGATATAAGTATTCTTTTTAATATGATTGCATAGTTGAGTTCAGTAATTTTGTGTTTGCTGTGCAATCTCCTAAAGTTTGTACATATATGTAGATATCTTCTATAAGCAGAATAAATACAACACTGGAATTTATCATTCATCACATTTTTAAACATTTGATATTAAATAAAATTTTGTTTTGGATCGGACTTGGTGTACATCTAGAAAAAAGTATAGGCAAAAATAAATAACTAATTATTTTATACGTCATCTAGCATTGTAAGTTTATATTATCTATATAAATAAAATTGATATTTATCTTCTATCTATACCACGTTAGCAACCACAAATATGACTGATTTCTCCGGTAGCATCCGCAAATGCAATTTTTAGGGTTACTATTAGTAAATGGTGTATTGTAATAATCTAGAAAATATTATAAATCGCTTTAAACCGCTTTAAAACTCTTAAATTCAAAAGTTAATTTCAGCTAATATTTGCGGTTGTGGACGGTTACAGAAAGATATGTTTTAGAAAAAAAAACAATATAAAAATAAAACAATAATATTCAATAAAAGTTTAAAATTGAAATAACATAAATACAAAAAAAAATTATATTTTAATTTATGTTATAAAACTTTAAAACAAAATATTTTATAATTTTTAAAAAATCAATAGTATAATTCTATATATATATATTTTATATTTACCACAATATTATGATTTTTAATAGTTTTATAATTATATAAAATATAAATATTATTAATTTAGTATTTAACTGTTGTTGCATTTAATAGTTAACAAGTCCTATGTATTCCGCAAATATATCAATTTCTAACTGCGGTAGCAGTCGTGCAAATCTCTTAAAACGCTTAAAATCGTATCACCCATAGCCGCAAATGCCCGAACCGCACTCGTAGTCGATGCGATTACACAAGTGAAAATTTAAAGTAACTATTAAACTATGCACGGTTTGTTTTATCAACATTTTATTTTTATCTTTTAATCGTTCACTAGATTTTGATCCGCCCTTAAAAAGGGCGTGTATATTTTTTGTTAGAAAATTATTTTACGTAAGAAAATTTATGATTTTTGATAAATTATATATTTTAACTTTTTGAAATTTATCTTAAATTTACTTATATGACTTATTTTTTTATTTTCAATATGACTAAATTTTAGAAGACTCTATATAATTCAAATCCGTAATATTATTTTATTTATTTAAGCTGAAGTTAAACTTATTTTACACTGATTTTTTTAAATTTAAATAAAATATTTTATATCTTCAACACTCTTGTAAAATTCATTTGTACGTTTCAAAATATTTTCTATAAATTTATTAAATTTAGTTTATGTGATATAGTTTTTATTTTAAATTAAACTCTTTTTAAGGAGTTGAAATAATTTAGACCCATATTATGATTTTGTTGATTTAATCATTTGCTATTTCAAATTGATTTTATTTTGAGTTTTTATTTAATAAATGCTTTTAAATAATTAATGATGTGAAAGATTTTTTGGAAAGATATGGTACAAATATTTAGGAAACAAAATTTTCAAAAAGGATAAAAACAGAGTTATATTAAAATATTTTTTAATGTAATTGCAAACTAATGAATTTTAATTAGTAGCAAATAATGCTAGAAAAAGGTACATGCAATTTTGTAAATATTTAAAAATTTCAGGGGCAAATTCATATGCTTAAATAGTATAGATTTGCAAATTGCAATAACGTTTAATTTCTTATGCAATTTTGGTTTTGATGGTTAGAATCAGTCTGACTAAATTGTCTGGTTTAACTTAGTATGATTAGCAATATATTATGATTATTAATCAAAAATATATATATTGTGATCATATCGCCCATTTAACTTCCAAAATATAAACGATAGTGTATGCTTGTGTAATATATAAAATATAACTTATAGTGTGTGATTAGATGATAGTGTTAGCATCAGTTTGACTTATGTGTAATATATAAAAGAAAAATGAGTGTATGTTTGTTAAATCATAATCGTTATTAACCTTTCATATTATTGCCTCGTTTAATTTATTGGTAAGAGTTTTTATATGTGGGATAATTTATTGTTTTTACTCTGAATTAGAAAGTAAATATTTGTATGTTATCTTCCATTGGCCGTAAATTTCTCTGATAGTTACCAAAATGATTTATTTGAAATATTTTAGCAACAACTAATCTTTCAATATCATTGAACGAATATTTCTAGTGAATTGGTTTAAATAAGACATTTATGTTTTTTAATGAAAGGGTCCAAACAACTTTTCATAAGTAGATTTTTTAAGATTTCTTTCTTTTTAATAGTATTGATATCATCTTCTATCACTTCTACCTAATTATTTAAAACAGATTTAATCTTTATATCATTTGATTTAAAAAGTTTAACACTCTATTTATTTACTTTTATTTCATTTTTTTACTTTAATAATTTCCAATTAATGGTCAAAAGATTGATTAAATTTAAATTCAAATAACTAAGTGTTAAATATTTTAATATATATTTTACAAAATTAGTATTTAATATACAAACATGAATTTATTTAAAACAATTAAAAATTATAGAAGATATTTATTTTGTGTCTAAGTCAATGAAAAAATCCTCTATTTGTAAAACACAAAATGATAAATTTTGATATAAATTAATCTAAAAGATCACTTAATTTACCATAACATGAAGGAAAATTTTGGAAAAATACATTTAGATGAGATAATATTTTCAAAACTATACTTTCCTTTTATTTTTTTTGAAAACTACACTTATTAACAAGTGAAATAACTAAATTGTCCTATTAGTGTTTGTAATCAGCTATAATCTAAAATAATTATTTAATTTAATACAGCAAACTAAACGTTTAACAACAAATCCATTTTATACTTTTTCAAATAATAATTTTAATATCTAAAACAAACTCTTCAGCTTATCATCGCAATCAACTACATACTTGTTTATAGGATCTTTTAATAAACATTTACAAAAAGATCCTTTAAATAAATATACAAAAAGTCCTCGTTTTGATTTGAAGATCTTTGTTTATACGAGGAACACACATAAAACAAACTCAGACAAAAATATGAAAATCAAACAATGCTTTGATTATTTCTTTTCTCTTTACTTCAATTTAACTACCACTTTGATTAAGATGAAGATGATACTTTGTGCACTTTCTGCACATGGAGCACAGTCACAGAAGAACTCTTGCAGATAATTTTGAATTATTTTTCATCATTCTTAAAATATTTCAGTTGTTTGTTTTTATATCCCAATGATTGATGAACGGTCAAAGCAAAGAGATTAAATCCTTTTATCCTTTTTTTAGCCATGAAAACACCAAGTAATAACAACTTGAACAATAGAAATAGCAGAAACAATCAGGAAAAATAACTGAAAACAATATTAGTATAAAAATAAGTTTTTCTTTAACTTTTACAAAAATAAGTTTAGTAAGTATATTTTCAAATTTAGTATAATTATTTAAATTTTTAATTTTTAATATAGTAAGGATAAAAATGTCTTATCATATATGAAAAGTGTAATTTTCATGAAAGAAATAAATACGTGTACTTTGCAAAATTTGGAACATAAAAAGAGTGTTTTTCAAATTATCCCTAACACAAATGATATAAAAGTAATTGGGTGAAATAAAAAAACTTCAATAATTGTAATAACCAATCACCAAGTAACCTATTATCTTTATGGGTCCTATTTTTGTGTTTCGACCAGTTGAGAAAATGCAACTACAAGTAATCTACCTCATGTTTTAATTTTTTCAACAGTTGAAAAATAAATTCAATACCGCCAATGTATATAGTCTTAGGGCCTGACTGGTGTAATGGTTGCGGGAGTTTGCGGATGCGGGTGGTTGCGGTTTTAAGCGTTTTTTAAAGATTTGTACGACTGGTACAGCTGTTAGAAATTGTTGCGTTTGCGGGACTCTTATGACTGGTAAACTACCAAACGCAACATCTGTTAAATAATAATTTAATAATATTTATATTTTATGTAATTATAAAAATATTAAAAATCATAATAATATGATAAATATAAAATTTATATTTATAAAATCATATTATCAAATTTTAAAAATTTATAGAAAATATTTTAGTTTTGAGTTTTATGATATAAATTGAAATATAATATGAATACATTTTACAATTTCTAATATTTCAATTGAAAATTTTTATTGGATATTTTTAGTAATATTTTTATTTATTATGTTGTTTTTTTTAAAAAAAATTACCCTCCCGCAACCGCCCGCAATCGCAAACGCTAGCTGGAACCAGCTTTTGATTTTAAGACGTTCGGAGCGGTTTGAAGCGATTTATAGCGTTTTCTGTGATTGTTTCGAAACGCCAACAACCGCTATGAACCGCAAAAGCTGCGTTTGCAGGTGGTAGCGGGAAAACCAGTCACCCCCTTAGTTGTTCTATTTTTTAATCTTTTTTGTTCTCTATATCAAATCTTGTAAAATATTTCAAATACTCATAACCTTTTTGTTTGTCAGTGATTTTGCATTATAAATAGTACTCTCAATATTTTTAGTATATCAAAAAACAATAAAAGTTATAAAACTTAGGCAGCTCTAAGTGACTAGTAAAAGTTACAAAACATAATAGTCTATTCAGTTGATTCTCTACATAGCATATCTAGTACCGTTCTTCCTTGTTCCCTTTACATTTTAAATTGAGGAGTTTTGGGTTGAAATCAATACATCTCTCTATCAGAATCCAAGCAACACTGAAACCCTGATGTATCGAGGGTATCCTCGTTCGGATATCGTAAATAAGTATACTTTCCAACAGACTTTCTGAAATATTAAAACCGATCTAATAAACAACACTCAGAACCTAAAAAAAAAAAAAACACTCAGAACCTCCTTCGTACTCAGAAGCCCTAACACATCGATCCTCCCCACACTCAGCGTTCTAGAGCTTAAGGAACATATTATGGATAATGTTTCATTTGGGCCACACAATCTTGCTCTCTTCTGACAGACAGTTCTGCCTGCTTGTATGTATCTTCATTATTACTGCACCCTCGGGGAGTCCTCCGAGCTGGTTTTGGATTCTGATGGCTTCAAGGAAGGGATCAATGTGAAAAAAACACATATCCCATCTTATCATCGCTTGAGAACCATTCCATTCTGGATTAAGATTCATTTTTATCACACGGGTTCGTAGCTTCTGCGTGAAGGAAGAAAAACGTGACACCACAGAAGATTGGGATGTAATTTCTAGACGAAAAAGATTATTTAAAAAACTTGTTATGTGGTTGTGACAATGTTAGAAATTATTTTAAAAACTTGTTATGTGGTTGTGACAATGTTAGAAACCATAACTAATATTCTGAATAATAAAACAAATCCCAGGAACTTTTAATTAGCTTTAGTTAACTACATTTAACATGTAGAATACCTAAAACTCGTGTTGCATCGAACCTGAAACAGAAATTTGTATGCTTAATCTCATTAAAACACATAAAAGTTGATATCCTGGTGATTATAATTTATAATGGAGATGTTCACATCATCAGCATTCCCTTACTAAATTTAAAGCGACCTGTTAGTGAGGATCATCCAAGTCTTTATGATTTTTCACTAAAAGTCTCTTATTGGATACAGAATATCTGAGAAGCATAACCAGATTGACTACCAAAAAGATCCATAACCAAACGAGACAACATTGGATATCTGAGATTATAAGAACCCATTTAACAATTACTTTTTTGAGAAACTCAGTGGTTTACCATTTACCTGTTTGCCCATACGAAGAGTTTCCAATTTAAAACCAACTAGATTCGGCGAGAATATTTTTGAAAAATTTAACTTTTATATTTAAGTATAATTCAAAAGTCAAACTATATTATATATATGTTAAATAATTTCAGTTAATTATTGAAAAATGTGGGTTGTAAATAATTGGACCACACATTTATCAATTGGACATGATCCTATTTTAATAGAATAGATTTTGGTAATACTTTCTAAATTAGTTAAATATATATTTTAGATTGTGATTCACCTAATACATCTAGTGTATGTAGAAAGGTATGTGGGAGGCAAGATTAGAGAATAAAGTAATATTCTTTTTTTAAGAAAATTGTTTCTCAATCAACTAAATAAATAACAAGATAGAGAATAAGATAATAGTTTGTTTTTAAATAAATTCTTCTGAAATCAACTAAATAAATAATACTGAATCTACCTTATTAAATGTTAAGATGCTAAAAGAGAAATATAAAAAGTAAAATTTCAATTATTTAACTAATATTTTTCTGGAATTATTGACGTGAATTTTGCTAATTGATTGTTTACTTTATAGGAATACTAGGGACGTGTCCGCGCTTCGCGCGGGATATTGTTTTATTGTTGTTATAAGTATGATTTTGTCGGATGATATAATTATGTGGTCGTCTTTATTCGTTAAGAGCATTATTTGGTGTTTTTATTGTGTTATTTAGTAATATGTGATAGGTTAATATATTTTGTGTGTGTTTTCAATAATAATGTGTTATGTTTATAGTAGGACTGTAGTGGTGAAGTGAGCCTCTAATGTAAAGCATATTGAATTTCAATAAATTTGCATTTAGACATTTGTTAATTCTAAGATTAACAGTTTTAAAGTTAAATTGTATTTTATTTTATTTGAACATTATTTGAACATTCTTCTTTTAAGATGTTTTGTGTCATCTCCCCATATTTTGACATTGAGCCGTCACCATCTACGTATTCCGTTTACCGTTCTGATGTGGTGTGATTTTCACCATCACCTGAAAAAGACTCACATCCATGCTCTTATTCCTCCTTGCCTTTTTCTCCTGTGAAATTATATGATATTTATTATAGATCGAATTTATAAGTTTCAAATTGTGCTGTCTTTTTTACAGCGTTTTCTAGTCAATATTGGATGTTTCTCTTCTTCCTTAGATTTTGACAGATGTTAGAACTGCATCTCTTTGGGTTGGGTTAGAGTTTAGTCGTCTTTGATGTTATTTTCCTTGTTGTTGGCTTACCATTGATAGTTCATGTTCCTCGTGGTTTTCAAGATCCGGTTTTTGTTGACCTGACTTATTTGTCTCTTTACTAGCTCATTTTTTCTCTGTTCACCCATCTCGTTGCACTTTCATTGCTGCTCGCGTTTCTGGTGGCCCTCCCTTTTTCCATGTTTTCCATTCCATGTTTGGATAGTGTTTTCCTCCGTGTATGCTATGTAGGTTTGGAAGGTTGTTTTTGGTCTCAAGCTTTGGCTTTGGTTTCTCAGTGGTTGGCTTCCATTCTCCCTCCCTCAGGTTGTTTCTCTTCTTCCCCTACTTCCTTTAGTATAAGTATCTTGGAGCTTTGGTCCTTTCTATCTAGAGCTTGGTGGTTCTTTGCTGTCACAGACATTTGTGCTTGTTTAGTTTGTGAGGTGCTTCTTACTTCTTAGATGGTGGTTGTGCCTATTGTGCATTACGCATGTGTCTTCCTACTTCGTAGCGATTTTGACTCTTGGTTGATTATTCTTCCTCTAACCCGTTTTCTTGGTTCCTTGCGTTTGTTCTTGATTGCACTCATTTGTGTTTGAGAAACTGCTTTGTCTCGTAATTTATCTTTCGACCATTTTTCGTCTTCTACTTGTTATGGTCAATACACACTATGATAAAGTGAGGTAAGTTAGTATTCGTTCTTTAGCTCTAGACCTTTATTGAATTAATGTTACTTTGGCATTTTGTTTTTCTCTATGATTATGGAGGTTTTATGTTTAGATTGTGTGTTGTGCTCTATTTTATTTTCTTAGTTTAGCTAATATTAAAATAAATATAATCTATAAATGAAATCATTGAAAATAAAAAAAATAGTGAAAGTTTATATTATTTTTAGTTGTGAATAAATTAAATATTTAAAATATTTTTTTATTATTTTACTTAATTACTTTTTGTTTATCTTACATTTTTGACCAATAAAAAAGATTATCAAACTAAAAATGATGATGGTTAGTGTTAAAAAGAAAGTGATGAATTAAATTGTAGTAATCTAAAGGAAAAAAACCCTAAAATGTAAAAAGAAGAAAAAAGAGAACACATGTCAACAAACCCCTATTCCACATGTCATAAGAAGAGGTAAAAGTCTACTTTATATATATAAATTTTGCTAGGGTAGTTAGTGCTCGTTTACATTCAAAGACTTACCAATAAATAAATTTCAGTATTTGTAATGTTAGTATATATATTAAGCGGTAGTAATTGAAAAGCAAACCAAACACCTTTTTTAATTACGGTATGATTTGTTGTATTTAAATTACCCTAAAATGAAGGAAGAAATAATTAATTTAAATCTCAATGGGAAAAGCTGTAAATATTAAGATAACTGGTGATATATTAGATTTGGTGATAACTGGATTGATCCATCTATTTTATATATTACTTAGGATCTCTTGCAACTTCTGATGTGGAACATTTGTCACTAATACATCCTCTCGAGACGATGGTTCTTTGAGCGTCAATCTCGAAATGTTTGGGTAAGAATCAATGGACCGATTTTGGATTGGATCGATAATGGATCAGGTTGGATTATTTGGATCGGGCTCTGATACTATGTTAAGTTAGATATGCTTCCAATTTAAAACCAATTTGGTGATAACTGGATTGATCCATCTATCTTATATATTGGTTAGATATGTTCGAACTTTCAATGTGGTGTTATAAACCATAGTATGGTTCGTGTGGATTGCCTATAACCAAGACCGAGGAGGTTTACATCCGACCCGTCTATTCGATCCGTCTACATTCTGCCCGAGACTTGTCAAGATGAAGACCCATTCAACCTAAGCATCTATGAGCTTTGACCAAGTCTTGATATTGTATTGAATGTAGTCAAAATGTATTCATTGTGTAGATTCTCCATTGATGTAAAACCTTATGTGACAACCACTATATATAAGTGGCAAGAGCTAATGAGAAAGACACAACTTTCACAGCAACACTTCTCTCATTTCATAACACGTTATCAGCACGAGTGTGCTCTCCACCGGAGTTCTTCTTCACCGGCCAGCTCCTCCGGCGCTCAGCCTTGCTCCGCCGGCGATTCAAGTTTTCCGGTGAGCTCTCAAGATCTTGCTCAAGGTGGTCCATTCAGATTCCTGGTTAAGAAGAGGTAAACTAATCAAAACTTTAATCAAAATCCAAAATATAAGAACATATCTAAGAACATGTTCATAAGAACACTATATGTTCATATCTTGGATCTATATGAATCTTATAAAACTTATTAAAATCTGTTGTTCTAAAATTATTATCTAAATATTAATCTTAAATCAAAGGTTCTATAAGTATATTGATTCTAAAATCTGTAAAACTTATTAAAGAACATAAAGATCTATATGAATCTTGATTATAAGAACTTTTGAAATCTTATAAAAGTTTTGTGAAATCCTAAATCCCCTTCCTGGTTTGCAAGCCATTAATAGGCTCTATCTTTCTCCTATATGATCCGGCCTTAAATCCGGATTTGTCTAAAGGATTGAAACCAATAATCAAACCATTGTTTATCCGCATCACCAGCTGTTCCAGCAGGTTGTATAAGTCGTTTATCAATACCATCAAAAACCCAAAGATTAAAACCTTGAATCCCTTGCTGTGCCTTTTTCGGCCAGCCTCCCTGAAAAAAAAAATTAATTCAGTCAACCAAAATAAAATAAATATTAATACCAATTGATTGCATATCTTTGACTGTTTTTATTTTTCTTTATAACTGATATGATTTTATAAATGCATTTTCGATTTTATTTGACTAGGCATTTAAATTTTATAACCTATAGTCCTGTTTTGCATTAATATGACATAGAAATGAAATAAATTATAGGTTGATATCATTTGATCTTATTATTGTTTGTCATCTTTATTTAAATTCTGATCAGTCTTGATATAAGTTCATTATAGATGTTCATGACTATATAATATGTTCATTATATATTACTATGCACCACAAATTTGAGTATGTTCATGAGGGGGAGTGAGGACATAACCCATGATACATGACCATACTAAAATTTGTGAAACATGGTCCACAACCTTGAAAATGATTTTGTGATGATTGAATTATATTCTAGATCATTTTTGCATAACATATATTATTCTGAAACATCCATATTGAATTGAACTTGGTTTAGAAATTTTATTAGATCATGCTCATATTCTGAACTGACCATTTTCATTCACTTATCATATTGTCTTATTGAAATTGATTATTCATTCATATGGTAGATAATTCTGATCATGATACCTTGAATTAAATCCTGAAAATTATAATCATTTCTTGTCATGTTTATATGCTGCATTTTTATATGCTGTTTGACAATGATTGCTTTATATAAATCATCCATATTATATAATACATATAAATCTTTCGGAAATGTAAAAATATATATTAAAGCCATGATCAAAATCTCCATTCATAAATCTGAACATGGATTGATCATATTATTATGAATCCTCATTCCTTATGGATTATTTGATTCAGATGTCGAAAATCAACAACCTTGAGTTTGCTGCCCTCAATCTCTCCGGAGATAATTACTTCCAATGGGCACTTGATACCAAAATTCTCTTGAGGTCTAAAAGTCTTGGTGATACTATCACTGAAGACACTGAGCCATCGGTTAAGGATAAATACCAGGCCATTGTGATCATTCGCCATCATCTGGCTGAAGGTCTTAAAGACCAGTACCTCACTATTGAGGATCCTCTGAAACTTTGGACAGAGTTGAAAAACAGATATGATCATCAGAAAACTGTGATCCTGCCAAAGGTCCTTTATGATTGGAGGAACCTAAGAATCCAAGACTATAAGTCTGTGGAAGAGTACAACTCGGTTATGTTCAAGATAGTCTCCAAGTTGAAATTGTGTGGGGAGACTGTCACTGATGCTGATATGCTGGAGAAAACATTCTCCACATTCCACACCAGCAATATGTTGCTTCAGCAACAATACCGAGAAAAGGGTTTCTCCACTTATGCTGCCTTAATCTCTTGTTTGTTGCTTGCTGAACAGAACAATGAGTTACTCATGATGAACAGTGAGCTAAGGCCACCTGGTACTAAAGCATTGCCTGAGGCACATGCGGCCATAGAGCCAAAAGATGAGACTCCAAGAGAGTCATACCGCGGTCGCATGAGAGGCCGTGGGAGATGGCAAGGAAGTAACCGTGGGTTTCAACCACGAGGTCGTGGGTTTCAGCCACGAGGACGTGGATTCCAACCACGAGATCATCTTGGTCACAGCCGAGGCCGAGGCTATAGCGAGGTCATCATGCTAGCCGTGGGTATAAGTCCGACTTCAAAACCCATGGCTCGACCAAAACTCCTTGCTATCGTTGTGGGATGACCAATCATTGGGCTAACCGATGCAGAACTCCCCAACATCTTGTTAAACTCTACCAGGAGAGCATAAAGGGAAAAGACCCTGTGGCAAATTGGGTCCATCATGATGATGAGAATGATCTAGACCATGAGAATGATCAAGCCGATTATGAGACTTCGGATCTCCTTAAAAGTGGCTGAATATGAAGATTTCGACATCAAGTTGCTTTTGTCTTTGCACTTTGCATTTTTGCTTTGGCTTTATGTCTTTGTTTCCTATGTTCTATGACTTTGGCAATTCTATCTATGAAATAAAATTTTTATTTTTATATATATGCCTTATATAAGTTAAACTTATTAAGAACAACAAAGACAAAACCATTAAGACATCATTTCTCCCAAATAATATCCATAGTGCTGACTCTTGTCTACTTTTCAGAAATGAAAGAAGACAAAGACCTGCTAGTAATAGATAGTGGATCAAGTCACACTATATTAAAAGATAAAACATATTTTGCTAACCTTATCTTAAAGAGTGCCAATATCAAAACTATAGCAGGCACATCAAGCCTTATTAAAGGCCATGGCTTGGCTAACTTAATAATGCCTAATGGCACACATCTAGAAATTTCTAATGCATTATATTCTCCTAAATCAAAGAGAAATTTATTAAGTTTCAAAGACATTCGAATGAATGATCTACATGTTGAAACTAGGGGCAAGGGAAAGAAAGAATTCCTTTTGATTTATAAGAATGCCCAAGGCCATAAAGAAGTCCTAGAGACTATCCCTGCTATATCTATGGGCCTCTATTGTGCCGATATAAAAGTGCTTGAGACAAATGCCACAATGAATGATGAGTTCAAACAATGGCATGAAAGGCTCGGCCATCCTGGTTCGACCATGATGCGCAAAATAATTTTGAACTCAACTGGCCATTCCTTGAAAGAAAGGAATATTATCCCTAAGAGCCTTACATGTATTCCATGCTCACAAGGAAAATTAATAATAAGGCCATCACCAGTAAAGGAGGTTAAAGAAACATTGAACTTTCTGGAAAGGATACAAGGTGATATATGTGGACCAATTCACCCACCTTGTGGGACATTTCGATATTTCATGGTCCTGATTGACGCATCGACCAGATGGTCGCATGTTTGTCTATTATCATCTAGAAACTTGGCACTTGCAAGATTATTGGCCCAGATCATAAGACTGAGAGCCCACTTTCCAGATTTTCCACTAAAGACTATACGTCTTGACAATGCAAGTGAATTCAGTTCCCGAGCTTTTAATGATTACTGTATGTCCATGGGGGTAAGTGTGGAACACTCCATGGCACATGTACATACACAGAACGGATTGGCCGAATCCTTCATTAAAAGAATCCAGTTGATTGCTCGACCATTACTCATGAGGTCGAAGCTACCAGTATCAGCTTGGGGACATGCAGTTTTACATGCTGCTGAATGGATATGAATAAGGCCATCCAGTGAACATAAATATTCTCCATCCCAATTACTCTCGGGTCATGAGCCAGACGTGTCCCATATTAAAATATTTGGATGTTCTGTGTATGTTCCTATTGCACCAACACAGAGAACAAAAATGGGACCTCAAAGGAGGATGGGAATATATGTTGGTTTTGATTCTCCAACCATTATTAAATATCTTGAGCCCACTACTGGAGATTTATTTAAGGCCAGATATGCTGATTGTCATTTTGATGAATCAGAGTACCCAACATTAGGGGTAGAAAATAACAAGCTGGGCAAAGAGATAATATGGAATCAAACATCCTTATCATGGCAAGATCCTCGGACTCAATCATGTGATTTAGAGGTCCAGAAAATAATTCATATGCAAAAGCTAGCTAATCAATTGCCTGATTCCTTTGCTGACCCGAAAAGAGTGACTAAGTCCTATATACCAGCTTGTAATGCACCAATAAGTATTGATGTCCAAGATGGACACAATCAAGTGGCTACTGAGTCTAAGGCACGCCTCAAGCGTGGTAGACCAATTGGTTCCAAAGATAAAAGACCTCGGAAAACAAAGAAAGGTGCAAAAGAAACCGAGGTCATAGATTGTCCAGACAAAGCCGAAATGGCTATGCCGTCAGTATCAACACTTGGGGTTCGGGACGCCGGGCCTCATGGTACTGAAGGCATTGATAATGATGAGATCTCGATTAATTACTTAATGTCTGGGACAAAATGGAACCGAAAAGATGTCGACATCGATGATATATTTGCATATAATGTAGCCCTTGAAATGATGGACTTAAATGAGGATCATGAACCCACGTCTATACTAGAGTGCACTCAAAGATCAGATTGGCTAAAATGGAAAGAAGCCATAAACGTGGAGTTAGAATCATTTAAGAAAAGGAATGTCTTTGGATCGATTATCCGGACACCTTGTGATGTTAAACCAGTGGGATATAAGTGGGTATTTGTGAGGAAGAGAAATGAACATGGTGAAATTGTAAGATACAAAGCACGGCTTGTTGCACAAGGATTCTCACAAATACCAGGCATCGATTATGAGGAGACATACTCCCCTGTGGTGGATGCAACTACATTTCGATTTTTAATAAGTCTGGCCATCAAAGAAAATTTGGATATGCGGTTAATGGATGTTGTAACCGCATACCTTTATGGTCCACTGGATAATGAAATATATATGAGATTACCAGAGGGTATTGAGCTTAAAGCTAACAAAGGTTCTCGAGAAGAACACTGCATAAGGCTGAACAAATCCTTATATGGACTTAAGCAAAGTGGTCGAATGTGGTACAACCGCTTGAGTGAGTACCTTGCCAAAGAAGGCTATAAGAACGATCCTATCAGTCCATGTATCTTTATAAAGAAGTTTGCAAACAATGGATTTGTTATCATAGCAGTGTATGTTGATGATTTGAACATCATTGGAACCTCTGGGGAAATCGCCCAAACAGTTGAATGTCTCAAGAAAGAGTTTGAAATGAAAGACCTAGGTAAAACTAAAGTCTGTTTGGGATTACAACTTGAGTACATAAAAGGAGGAATCCTTGTGCATCAAAAGGCATATACAGAAAGAGTACTCAAGAGATTTAATATGGACCAGACTCACCCATTGAGCAGCCCAATGGTTGTGAGGTCCCTTGGAGTGGACACTGACCCATTCGGTCCTAAGAAGGACGATGAGGACGTCCTGGGTCCTAAAGTGCCTTACCTCAGTGCCATAGGAGCGTTAATGTATTTGGCTAGCCACACTAGACCAGATATATGTTTTGCCGTCAACCTCCTAGCTCGTTTTAGTTCATGTCCGACCCAAAGGCACTGGAACGGAATTAAACATATCCTACGTTACCTTCAAGGAACTAAGGATTTGGGTTTATTTTATACAAATGAAACCAAAGATGGTTTAGTAGGCTTTGCTGATGCAGGCTACTTATCTGATCCACACCGTGCTCGGTCCCAAACCGGCTATGTGTTCACTCATGGTGGTACTGCAATATCATGGCGTTCCATGAAACAAACTATAGCAGCCACTTCATCTAATCACTCTGAAATCTTAGCCATGCATGAGGCAAGTCGTGAGTGTGTATGGTTGAGGTCCATGACCCAACACATCCGATCAGATAGTGGTATGGTCGAGGACAATGGTCCGACCATCATATATGAGGACAATGCAGCCTGCATTGCTCAACTCAAAGATGGGTATATCAAAGGTGACCGGACCAAACATATTTTACCCAAGTTCTTCTTCACCCATGAGTTGCAGAAAGCCAAGGAGGTCAATGTAGTCCAAATCCGGTCTAGTGAGAACTCAGCCGACCTCTTCACCAAGTCACTTCCCACCAGCACATTCAAGAAGCTCACGAAGCAGATTGGCTTGCGTAGACTCAAGGACCTTCAGTGATGTCCAAATCAGGAGGAGTAATGTGTGTTGTACTCTTTTTCCTTAACTATGGTTTTGTCCCAATGGGTTTTCCTAGTAAGATTTTAATGAGGCAACGTTAGCACATTACAAGCCCGATATGGTTATGGCATCCAAGGGGGAGTGTTATAAACCATAGTATGGTTCGTGTGGATTGCCTATAACCAAGACCGAGGAGGTTTACATCCGACCCGTCTATTGGATCCGTCTACATTCCGCCCGAGACTTGTCAAGATGAAGACCCATTCAACCTAAGCATCTATGAGCTTTGACCAAGTCTTGATATTGTATTGAATGTAGTCAAAATGTATTCAGTGTGTAGATTCTCCATTGATGTAAAACCTTATGTGACAACCAAGAGCTAATGAGAAAGACACAACTTTCACAGCAACACTTCTCTCATTTCATAACATGTGGGACCTTTATCTCTAATTATAAGAATACTACTTGAGACCTAACATATTCTCCATCTTCCCTCTCTCTCTCTCTCTCTCTCTCTCTCTCTCTCTCTCTCTCTCTCTCTCTCTCTCTCTCTCTCTCTCTCTCTCTCTCTCTCTCTCTCTCTCTCTCTCTCTCTCTCTCTCTCTCTCTCTCTCTCTCTCTCTCTCTCTCTCTCTCTCTCTCTCTCTCTCTCTCTCTCTCTCTCTCTCTCTCTCTCTCTCTCTCTCTCTCTCTCTCTCTCTCTCTCTCTCTCTCTCTCTCTCTCTCTCTCTCTCTCTCTCTCTCTCTCTCTCTCTCTCTCTCTCTCTCTCTCTCTCTCTCTCTCTCTCTCTCTCTCTCTCTCTCTCTCTCTCTCTCTCTCTCTCTCTCTCCAGATGAAAGATTTTGATTTCCTTCAAAGTGACAAGGTTTGTTTATTCCATCAAATGCAAAATTTTAGATTTGAAAGAGTTTCGAGTGTCCCATAAATTTTGTGATGGACTGACATAGTAACCTTCTGAATTGGTTAGCTTTTTTATAGGCACCTCAATTCATTCAAATTACCAGAAGAAGTCTCCTGGTATCCCCCTCCCTTCCCTCCCAAATTTCTTTGAGCATCTCTAAATCATTAGTATAAGTGTTTCAATCCATTTCTATTCTCTTCCACAACAGAGATTGTCATTTTTTCCTTTATTATAGAGTTATACTTTTTTATTTTTTATTTAATCTTTTAATTTTTAAATTTTTAAAATTATAACTAAAACAACTATTTTTTATAGAGAAATACAGTTTTATGAACCAAAGATACCAATTAAAAAGAAAGGGCTGGCTTTTCGCTCCGTTGTCAATCTAGTAGGGCTAAGGAAAGGCACAAGCCCCAGCACGATTCCTACGCTTCCTCCGCTTACCCGCCTCCGTCCCTTTTACTCCGAGAATGATCTCCTCCACGAGCCCTCCTATGTCTCTTCCCTTCTTCTGAGCAGAGAACATCTCCTCTAAAGTGGTCATTTCGCCTTCATTTACTGCGGTTCGGTTTCTCTGATGAGATCTCTCGTCGACCTTTCCTCTATTCATGCTTCAGGATGTGGGCGATGACGGATCTGTGTGTGGCCATTCTGTCTTTGTCGGAGTGTAATATGATAAGTATTGTTTTAAATAATTATATGAGAACATAACTTATATATATATATATATATTGATATTTCCTTAAATATGAGGGTAGCTTATCGAAATCATCTAGTAACCGTGAATTTGAGCTGAACTATGAAGTTCAATCTATACTCTCCAAGTTTACTAATGATCAACTATGTAAGTTCAAGGCCATAAATTAGGGTTTAAGATGACATGAAACCAAATTATACATGTTTCGGTTTACATAAAATTTTGGATTTTCAAGGCTGAAATATGATATTATCTCAGACACAATAAACTTTTTCCCTTTTACTTTTTCTTTTTAAACACCAACGAAGTTTTGCTTATATTAGTGAAAAGTTCTTCTATCTATTATGCATTTAGTCACTAGAGTTTTGTTCATTCTATAAATATTTCAGAGTTGTATATGTTTATAGTTATCTATATTATTAAAACACAAGTATTTTTGGTACTGTTTGGAAACATGGATAACAATTTAAACGAGGATTGTTTGGTAACTTGGATAGCAGTATTTTTGGTATTTTATTTTATTTATACATTTAGCTATTATATTTACAATAAATTATGTACTTTCTTTTTATATTTTTTATTGACATATTCTGCAACTATATTTATAATTAATTTAAATTAATTAATTACATTGTCAATTATCTAACCAAATCGATATTTATATATTGACCATTATTAATATTGTACGAATATTAACTAAATCTCATGTATTAAAAGGAGATAACATTTTTCATGGGATTAACTAAATCGTCAAATTACAAAACATAAAAAACATACATGAGATTTTTTTTATAAAACCGACGGTTTAAAAATTTAGGTTGAATATAAATTAAATCAAACACCCGTACAGAAGTGCAGGTCAACTTCTAATTTCTACTTAAGTGAAAGATTGTCGGAAACAATTGTTAAGTCAAATAGGCCATATTTAAAGAAATAAACGGAATCTATTTTATTAAAACAACATCATAATCTATTGATATATGTGTGGTCTAACTATTTTAATACAATTATTAAAAAAATTATTAGTTATTTAAAAGATATATTATAAAAAACATAAATATGATTAAAACACAAATATAAAAACTAAATTTCTAAAAAATTAAAAACAAAAAATATACCCGCCCTTAAGTGCATAAAGTAATGGATCATTAGACTTTCGAGAAATCAATAAGAAACTTGACTAAAAGTAAATGAAAAATTGTTAATCCTTTCACGTTGAAACAATGGAGAAGTTCTCAAATATATATACATGTATATACACGCACATATATATTGACACACCAACTTGTTGTGTAATAGCAATGGTGGACACTATAAAGGGGTTGGATTGGATCTTGAACATTTTAGGATAAATGTTGAAAAGATCTTGTGACAATATTAAAATATTTTGGTTCTTCTTATTTGTGTATTAACGCAAAATATTTAAAATAATAATATATTTAAATTCTTATGTATCAAGTTTATCGTTGCAGATCAAGAAACTATTTCATTATAAATAAACGTCCTGACTCATTTATTTAATTCACGAGTTGAATATTATATTCTAGCAAATTTCATGTCTTGGTACTTCTTAAAGTAAAATCTCAAAAGTATAGTGTAGAAACATAAGCCCTTAGCCTTCAAATATATATATATATATATATATATATATATATATATATAAGCTCTTAGATTTTGTTTTATAGGTAGTGAAAAAGTTTATATACAATTGTATCACATAATTTAGAGAAAAAAAAATCCATCATATATTACAAATAAATTATTGTGAAGAAAATATCAATTTTTTACTATGTCTTTCGTTTTCAAAACGTCTTTGAGTTTTTTTATGTTTTGTTATTATATCATTATATTTAAATTGTTTATAACATAAATTATAGTCAGCTTTGCTTTCGTGAGTTTATTCCAATAAAATAATAAACTCTATGAAAAATAAGGAATTATGGGTGTTGTGATTTTAGCTCAGGTTTGTATCTCTTCTCTTCTTTACTCTTGAACTCTCTTTTTCTCTGTTTTTTTTTTTCTCTGTTTTGTTGTGCAAGACTTAATTTTACCAAACAACTTTTTCATTCATTCTTGCATACATTCTTACAAACAAACCACACACACTCTTTATAGTAGACTTCTTGCTGACTTACAACTAACACAACACATGACACATACCTCTAGTCTTTAGACCACTCTTACACTCCACCACTTAACTATTCCAACAACTCTCTTCTCAACTCTCTAATCGTATCTGAACTTAATTGGCTTACTAACCAACTAACTCTTAACTTGACTACTTAATTTTAACAGCTAGTTACATAACTAACTTCCTTGTTGGCCTTGATCTTTGATTTCTCTTCTTCCTTGCTTCATCCACAGTATTTGCTTATTCTTCAGAACATCTCAAAGTCATCGCCATCTTCTTCTTTCTCTTCTTCTTGCTTTTCTATCATCTTCTCATTATGATTTTTGTCTTCTTTTCCTTTTGCAGGTTTACTCAAAGAATCACTTCTCAACAATGGGTGATCTAGGTTTAGCCGGGGCCGTATTCCAAGGCGCAAAGTATCCCATGCGCAACTTGCTGTTTAGAACTTCTCCAACCCATAATTATTTTGACTTCTATATGTTATAATAGAGGAAAAATGTTCCATTCCATCTCTATTCCCACTTTTATCATAGAGTCATACTTTTTAATTTTCAAAATTGTCTTTTAACTTTCAAATTTTTATATTTATAACCAAAATAATTATTTGATAGAGAAATACAATGTTTATAGAAATAAAATTATATTTTTATTTACATAATAGACTTTTAATACAAATTTAGTTTAAACAAATTAATAATTTTATGAAAATATTTTAAAAATTAAAAGTAAATAGGGTTAGTTATTGATTTTTATAAATAAAAAGTGTTTCTTGTAAACTTAAAATAGAATCTTTTGAAAATATTTTTTTATAGAGGCAAATATAGAAGAATACATTAGAGAGAAACTCATTTCTATTTTAGAATTTCTCTATTTTATAAGTAAAAATGAAAAAAATACATTGGAGGTGGTAAAAGAATCAAACCTATGATCTCCTGTATATTTATATTTTCATACCATAGATTGTCAACCGCTGCACACGCAGATAAATTTAGGATTTTTTTTGACAAAAGATTAATTTAGGATTTGATACATAATAAAAATATAAAAAAAATTGCCATTGTCTCCCCATTTTCTGATCATTGGATTCTTCATTTTCGACACACGGATGAGTATCTGTTTATTGTGATTTATGCAGATCAAATATTATTTTAATAAATGCCTTTTTACCATTAGTTTTCTTCCTTTTTTTATCAACCGTATCATTTTCTTTTACTATGATTCTAAGAAAACATACCAATGGGAGCACGTGACAGTTAAATTGATTTCATTGGCTTGACGTCTTAGTGAGTCAGTGATAGAGAGGTTTATTCTTGCAAGTTCAAAATTTCAAGGAAGAAAAATAAACAAGTTCATTAAAATTTGGAAAACGTGGTACTTTTAGCATTCAAATGCAATAACTATGTAGCATACATTTTTCAACTTCCCATTATCTTATTTTTACCCCACACGATTCAAACGCCATGCAGATGTAGCGATTAGTGGTCGGGTTTGCCATCCAAGTAACAAACAACCTTCATGTTCTTCCACCTTATACCCATCAGCTCCAGCATAAAGTGCCAACAACATACTGGCTTGCTTATACGCATACGAACCAATATTAACCGGTTTAAATCCTCCCATACTGAACCTGTTTCTCCATTGAACCAGTGTCTCGTGTCTCTCAACCCGGTCCTCCCCTTCGCAGGCTACTAGGTTCAATATCTGTCGTCCTAAGTAGAGCTCAGACATCACTCGGTCTTGACTTGGAGGGCCTTCTAGTGAGTCGAATAAGCTCGAGTAGTAATGTAGCGACTCCGTAAACCGGTCGAGAAAAACGGAGCCGTTGTGGTCCGCTTCTTGCTCGACTACAGTTATGATGTCTGGTTTAATCGACTTAATCGTGAACAGAATGTTATCTATTGAACCGGGATGAGCCAAGAGGCGATGGAGCTCAAAAACCGAGTTAACCGCTATGGATTCTAAACCGGTTCGAATCTCAAGCATTTCCGGTTTAAGATCAGATAAACTATTCAAGACAATGCTCTTGAATTCGAAATTCACACCAACTGCATTAGCAAGTTGACCAAGTTTCCATCCAACTTCTTGAATCGACTGGCCGGTTAACGAAGAATCAATTCCGGTTAACCGAAAATCCGGTGGACCACCTGGACGGAGAGCTAGAGCTTGAATAAGAGCCGGCCATTGCAAGCCTTGATTAAGCCCTAAATCAATAACGTGGACCTTCTCAGCCGTAGCAAAAGACTCAAGTATCGCTTGGTTTGCCGTGAAGTGCGCGAACTTGAGATACGGACAAGACTCATAGAAATGTATCTGAAGAGTGTCCGAAAATGAGGATAAACCGACGTCATCATGAGGGTAAATCCGGTAAATCCTCCTCGCTAGCCCTTCAGCGAAGTAGGTCGCGACTTTCCTCATAGCACCGGCTTGCGACGAGGCGAGCAAGCCCACATGCTTAACAAGCACGTCAGCCAGCTTCAGATTGTTCTGTTGAACCGCCTCCGCACAAGCCAATAGCGCGTGTACTAAACGCACTCCCGTTTCTTGAGAATCCAAAACAACCATAGACCTTGTTGTGGTAGTCGTTGTCGGAGAATTGGATCCTGTTCTCGTCCTTTTGCCAGGTGGATACGCTGCAGAGCCAGGAATCGCACTGAGTTCGTACTCAGAATCTTGGTCGGGTTTGACTTGATCACAGGTAGGGTTAAGATCAAAGAGCAAGCTATCGACCCATCCAGAGAGATCAGATGGATTGTAATGAACAGTATCGTCGGAAAGATGCGAGATTCCATCGTCAAGAACCATCTCTAACTGCTCAAGCTTATGTGCCACGTCAGCCATGTCGGAAGATCGGACTTTGTAACCCAAAACCACAAGAAGCTCGTCGAATCCGCCAGCTTCTTCCTTATTCGCCGTCATTGATGAGCTGTCGACTTTTACAGAGGAGGTTTCCCGGTGACTATGCTCTCTCTTCATGGTAAAGAGATTAAACTTTTAATTTAAACTTCTTGAATAATATATAGCTTAAAAAGATGATTTATTTAGATTTGAGACAGAGAGCTAGAAGAAAGAGAGAAGGAAAGAACACGGGAGTGTCATAATAATTGAAGGGAAAAAGAAAATTATATAATATTTAAATAATGATTATAATTTTCTGAATAGTAGTATTTTCATTATTTTTTGGAGAAGATATTATTTAAATTATTTTGGGGTCTCGGGCCTGCTTTTTATTGGAGTGTATGAGATTTTAGTACCGGCAAGTTCTTAAAAGCAGGAGCAGAGCCGTGGTACAACCGCAATCTATTGCAATTATAAAAGGAAATTTATTTACAACTTTCGTTTTCCTATTTTTAACTGTGATATTGATAATTCCATAGTAATTCGTAGTCCTCTCTGCTAATAGATGAGTTGAATCAGTTTAAAACTGGATCAAACATCAAGGAAGTCCGTAACACAGAGAATACCTCTATTATACAGGACATTATCCATATGTCAAAGTTGAATAGTTTTGAATTCTATTATGTACCTAGGTCCATGTTAAGTAGAGTTGATGAACATGCTAAACTAGCTAGAGTTTATAAGAAAAACTATGTAATATCTTGGTATAATTAATAAAACTTGAAGTTGACAAAAAAAATGATTCGTAGTCCTCTCTTCTTTTTCTACCAATAATTTTTTATATCAAAATATGCCCCCTCGAAAAGTTGCAGTTTGATGGATGTAAACCTGGCTGGCATCATGAGTTTAAAGAGATATTAATATTTTTAGAAAATAAACATTTCTTGTGCTGATTTGAAAGGTTCTACGTCAAATTCATAAGAGCATCCACAATGGTAAACCCATCGCGGAATTCTTTAAATTTTTTTTTGTTATTTTATTAGTTTTTTTTCCTTTAATTAAAAAAAAAAAAATTAACTAATTGTGGGCCACCACGTATCATGAAGTCCGCGATACAGTAACCAAATTCACCATGGATCAATCCTTAGAGCAGGTGCAATGGAGTTCATAAACCCAATTCTTAAAAAGAAATATTAAAATATTACTTTTTTTGGTTTCTATGTCGGATCAGTCTCAAAAAATTCGAAGCTAAAGATTGATCCATGGTGAGTTTGGTAACTGTATTGCGGGTTCCACGACACGTGGTGGCCCACGATTAGTTAGTTTTTTCTTTTTTTAATTAAACGAAAAAACTAATAGAATAATAAAAAAAAAAATTTGAAGGATTCCACAATGGGCTTACCATTGTGGATGCTCTTAGCTTCGAACTTTTTGAGACTGATCCAACACGGAAACCAACAAAAATAATATTTTAATATTTTTTTTAAGAATTGGGTTTATGAACCCTCATTGCACGTGCTCTAAGAGTATGTATCTTATTATATAAAGTTTGGTTCTTCAAAGTTACTAATTAACATGATCATGACATTTGGAATTTTTATATTTAAGATTATGACATGTGTTAATATCTTATAATTTAAAATATATATAATAAAATAATAACAAAAAGATGTTTAAAAAAATATAATTATAAATATTATTTATACTAATTTTCCTTTTTAAAATCCTAAACAAAAGATAGTTGCAAAATTTCTTTTAATATTGTGAAATTTGTTAAAAAATATAATGATTAAAAATAAATAAAAAATATATAAGATAGTAAAATCAACTTTTCTAAAAAAAATAATTTTCCATTTTTTAAATCCTAGACAAAAGATATTTGCAAAATAATATTTGATAGTAATTTTCCTTTTAATATTGTGACATGTGTTGAATATATAATGATAAAAAATATATACTAATATATAAGATATAAAAACGATTTTTATAAAAAATACTTTAAAGTTTAATAGTAAAAGGTAGTAAAAATTATTTTCGTAGTAAATTTTGTGGAAATTTTCCTTTTTAAAATATCATAAACAAAAAAGATCTGAAGATAGTTTATTTAATACTAATTTCCTTTTCTAAAATCCTAATGAAGATATAATTGTAAAAGATTATATTGAGTTTGGTTCTTCAAAGTTGCTAATTAATATGATTAAACATATATAGTGAGAATTATAAAATTGATGAAAATTTATGATAAAGATATATATTGATAACAATTTATTTCTGAAATTCTAAAGAGAAGATAACTATAATAGGTTATATATGACAGATTTTCCTTTTCAAAAATTTAAAACAAAAATGTAAAAGAGTATTTAATATTTTTCAATTATTTTAATTGTAAATAAAAAGGACATATATAAAAAAAATGTTTCATTTTTAAAATATCCTAGCATAATAAACTTTTAAAAACTTATTTATTAAAGCATTAAGTTAGTTTAATAAAGCATTAAGTTAGTACATAAGAATGTGTATAATGTTGTCATTGACTCGATTGGTGTATTTAACTTTTATTTTTTTTACTTTTCATTTAATTTCTTATTTTGAGTTGTGTTGAGTTAAAACGTTATGTATAATATATTATTTAATCCTAAATACAAAGTTTATAACATTTATCTATGCATCATGATTATAAAATATAAATATTAACTTGAATTTATGTGTGAAAACGGGTTTTTAATTATAAAATAAATCTCACACAATGTATGCAAAAAATCATAAAGCTATAATAATATTTATTATTTTATGTTTTCATATTAAACTAAAACACCAAACAAAATCCGTTGCATCGCAACGGACTCATATCTTGTAAATTATAATCAAGTGAATTACAACTAAGAGATTCAATTTAATTGGGGTTTAAAAGTCCAATTTATAAATCCAACCACCACCTTTTGTCAACTATAGTGACATCCATTTGCTACTAATTATTGTCCGAGTTATCCTTATAGTTACTAAACCGATAAATAGGAAAAGTTTATTCATTGGCGATTAGGAAAGTTACGGTTTATAATCTATAATATGTTGTGGTTATTGTTTTTGTTTTCCGTATGTCCATATTTGCATGTTTTGTTTAGTTTGTTTATTATTCATTTAAATGTTATTATCATTGTACATCGTTTCTTATTCTAATAATTTAGAATCCAAAAAAGACATCTATTTCTATGTTATTATATGTTGTTATAATCATTTATTTCGTAGTTACCCTTAATTAGTTAATATAGGTTATTATTAATATAGTTATTTTTTATCAATATCAATATAGTTATTACCAATTGGTTTTAATTAAACAGCGTATAATAAATCCAAATTTGATATGATATCAAAAATTATTCGATGATAAATCATCCATGGATGTTTCCACAATCATCCACACTTAAGCACGAATAAAGATATTAATGAATGAATAAAGTCTCATATCAGTAGTTGAAGAAATAATTGACACATTATATCTCTAAATAGATAACAAAATGTTGCAAGCATCCCGCGGACTGAAGCTCAACTACTAATTTTCAGGAAACATGTTCATTGGTGTTAGAAGGAATTAAATATATATGTTGCATAGCCACATAAGAACGTATTTTGAGATGGTAAATTTCAAATTTAGAATGTCTAGCATTTTATTCAAATCCACCATACCATACTTGTGTAGTTGATTAAATATTAAGTATGACCAAGAAAATTGATTTGATACAAGAATAAATAAAATTTACATGTTATATGACGCATTTTGGCTTAAGCAAATCGCCATGATAAGATCAATAGTTTGTTACTATCACCAAAAAATGGTTTTGTTGACTACTGCATGGGAATGATCATCTTAATCATTTTTCTTCCAGTAATTTTTATTACAGCTTCCCTAGTTCTTTTCATCGAACATAATAATTAATTGGATTCAGGCTTTAATGAGGCTTAATTTGTAACGTCAAGCTATTCCACTTTCTCCGTTGCTTAAAATGGGTTTAATTAAGACTGCAGTTGTTCTAAGTATCATTTTTATTTCTTATAGAAACCGATTTCAATGACACCGTCAATCCTATTAAACCTAATAGCATTTTTCATACCTGGAGTTAATGCCACTCGACCCACTATAGAGTGAGATTACTTCAAAAATAGAATAATCATATGAATTGTTCCATATTGTACACCAAGTTGATCAAGGTTGAAATAAACTTCATTTTGAAATAAAAAGTACATAATATATTGAAAAGCTTTATACGCCAATCGTCAGACATGTTGCATCCTTAAGATTTCATTTAGACCCCCCACCACATGGTTTTTACTTTTCAATAAAACAAGCACTATATAAATGGTATATGTAACTCTAGAACGATATACTCTCCTCGGTTCCACCATTTTCTTATTGACACATCTGACATCAAAATTCATCTTATAATGTTTTATAGTTTAAAGAGTTCAAGTAAACATTGTCAACTGATCGGGACCTTCACTTCTATTGTTCGTCTAGTACTGCAACGCCATTGACGATAATAAGTTTTGACGAGTTCATCGGAAGCTATCTACTCTTTATACTACTTGGAAAATCCAATAAAGTCCTGATAATTTAGAAAAGCTGATCAGCGGAACGTGCAGAGTCTAGTAAATGTGTGAAGTTGTGATTGTAATAGGTTGAAGTGGTATATTTTGAACAAATTCGAGCTTATAATTTGATATGTATTCCCGTTTTCGGTTGAATAAAATTTTAATTAAAAAAACACTGTCAATTGTGATATCCATAATGTTCTGATTAAGAGAACCATTCTACATCTTGATATACGTTTTTGATCAAATAATTGAGCTCTAAACTAAGTCTGCATAAAAGCAATGAAATCTCCTTTGTTATTCAAAACGTGATATCAGAACATGATACAACTCTGTAAAGGCATTCTCGCAATTTTGATGGATTTGCACCGTCGTCCCTACTTCGTGAATTAGGATCCAAATTAATACCTAAACCACATGTTGTATATTGTGATGATTATTTGATATTCAATATTTCTGTGAAGATCAATCCCTCTTGACACGACCTTGTAATTGTGATTTTTTTTTCTTGCTGATTTTGAATACACGATCTAAGAAACACACACGAGATGTTCATCCGGTGTTCACCGCACCACTCTGTTAATTAAGAATGGTCGCTATACTTCACCGAAGCTGGGATTGAACCAGTAACTCACTATGTCCTCAACGAGTGAACTCATAGCTCGAGCCACCGTCTTTACACTTTGACCATCTTGCTCTCTCGTTAATTCTCTGATGATCTGATCTAACAACAACCCTAATCAGCTCAGAGTAATTAACCTTATCTAAAACTAACTGTCACATGTACACAAACCACACACGTGTTTCCACACACCTTAAAATAGAGAGCTGGTCCAAATCGATTACATGTTTAAACGGTTAAACCATACTGAACCAAGTTCTAATCTTAAGCTAATCAATTGAACCTAAACCGGTCTAAGACAACTATAACCATCAATTTCACTCTCGGTAGAAACTCAAAGCAACTGAAGATATGGGAAGGGGAGGGGGGGGGGGGGGATATTAAAAGCGAAAACCTTTGTGTTATTCATGCATGTTTCCACCAAAACCAACGTATCAACAAGGCTCCCAAAACGGCTTCCAAGAACGCGCTTTCAAGAATGGTCAAACAAAAGATTGGAGTTTCATACATACCTTCATTTTGTGGGACGTGTCAAAAATACTAGCATGCATATCCTAAAAATTTATATAAAAGACTTCATGATTTATAAAACCGGTATTTTAATTTTATCAAAAAAAAAAAACGGGTATTTAAGTGTTCGGTAATAAGTTTAGAGTTTTTCTTAGGTTCACCCTAGGGGGTGAACCCATAGGTTAACCCTCCAATTAAAAGTTGCCAACTCATATTTAGTTTTTGTGAAAAAAGGAAAGTAAAAAATAATTAAAAAACAGTTATCAACTTAAAAAAAAGGAAAAAGGAAAAAAAAAAAAGAAACAGGCTGAACACGACGGCGTCATCTTCCTCGATCAAAATTTCAACCAACCCGTGATTTGTCAAACTAGAATCACTTAAAAGAACAAAGGCAATAGATTAAAAAAGAACTCATCCTCTTCTTTATTGACATGTTAGAACAGAATTAATCAAAAACCCATGTTTAATTTGTTACCTACAACTACAAAAAAAAAATAAGGAGAATCAACTTAGCCGTAGCAATAAGACGTTGTCCCTACCACATAACTTTCGATTATCGTTCCTTGCACTACAACTCACTTTCTCATCCCCCACAAACCCTATTGAATAGGGCTAGTTGACCAATCTTATAAATAAATTTTGAGAATTTCACGTGATTAATTTTTGATAATCTAACAATTATATGGTCAATCATGGTATTGGTAACCACTTTGTACCTTCTTCTCTGCGATTTCTTTTTGCTCCTCTTTTTCTTCTTCTACGTGTTTTTCATTGATTACAAAACAAAGACGCTGTCGTGTTCAGCCTGTTTCCTTTTTTTTCGTTTTCCTTTTTTTTAATGTTGATAACTGTTTTTTAATTATTTTTACCTTCTTTTTTTTACAAAAACTAAATATGTGTTGGCAACTTTTAATTGGAGGGTTAACCTATGGATTCACCCTAGGGGGTGAACCTAAGAAAAACTCATAAATTTACGTCAGCTACCTGCTAGAATTCGAGTAATTTTTTTTTAACTTGTTGTTATCTCTATGTGTAATAACGAGAGATAGAGATACTCTCTTAACGAGAGATACCATATCAATGATGTACCTTGAACGAATTGGGTAAATCTGAGCTTCACGTCTAGCAAATGAATTAACATTCTCATATCGTATTAAATGATTTCCTAATCGATGATGGAAAAAATTGTTTCCTAAACAAGTGGCTATAATACGATGCCAATATTAATATCTCAAGCCTTGTTCTTAAATACTATCCCAGCGACGTGGTTTTTCTGGTTGAGATTACCAACTATATTATATGCGCGATAACAATATGGTTAATCTGGATTCCCAAGTGGTCATAAGGCATTGTCAAAATTTTGACTTGAAATAGAAAAAGGCTAGACAATGTTAAAGTGAAGTAGCCGTTGCTGTACTAAGAAGGAATTAAAGTGGTTGGATTGCTATGGTGGGGCAAAAAAGAGGCCAATAATTTCATAACCAGTTTTGGAAAATTTGGCAAAGAAAATATAAATAGAAATAAAATATATTACGAGTTTGCCCCTAATCGAGGTCCACCATGACACGATACTTTCTTTTTGATGATTTTGGCCCTTCACATTCATACATGATATGACACCAATTCATGTTCGTGTGGGGACTGTTTGCTGTACAATATGATCCGTCGTCCCATGTGACTCACGTTCCTTGTCGCTCTCACATTTTGCCCCATCTTCAATTGATTAATATCACTCACAAGCTTTTCAAGTTTTTTTCTCTCCAAAAGAGTTCATAAAGTTGTGGTCCTGTACGTGATAAACATTTATATACCTGAAGTGAATTAGATGTTGTCATTTCGGGTGAATGCAATGAAAATACTAATTAAGTCTGTTTCTTACAAAAATGTGTTTGTTAATAACTATATGATACAAATTGTTATGACCAATACAAACGAGTAACAACAATTGTGGGATAATCCGATAAGAAGTGACTCAATGGTTCAAAGATACGGGTTACATAAGTCTATGAGACAACCGTATATCATACACTTCAAAGGATAATTATATATATAAGAGTGTGTGTATATAATATTTTGATAACTTTCGTTCTTTCTTAATCTGATTATCTTTTGCTTATATTTCACGGACATTGTGTATTTATTTTGTTAATCGCTTTCTTTTCAATCTATAGATAGATTTTGAACTTTAAAAATCACTGATTCGTTAAAAGAAAATCAAATGTATATATTAGAATATATTTGAAACCTAACTATATTGATATAGAAAATTGATGGCATTTGACATTTGATTTACTAATATCCGTTCGTCCCTATTTAAAGAGAGGGTAACTATGAATAGAGTGTGATGTGCCCTCCTAATTATCTAATCTATTAAAAGTGAAGTACAAATTAGAATTAACCCTTAGTTTTTCTAAATAATTACAAGTCTATGTCACTAGATTTTTTTATCATTTAATTATATTTCTAAATTAAGATTATGGAATCTTACCAAATATCTAAACTGATATTTTTTAAACTTGATTATAAAAATATCTAAACTGATATTTTTTAAACATGATTGTAAGAATCTTTTTTAACCAAATATTCTAAGAGTAGCCTTCCATATTCTCATTGTTCACTAAATCACTTTCCAATATATTAAGCAAAAAATACATGTTATATATTCGGTAAATATTAATTTGTTTTCCTAAACTAAATTTGATTTAAATATACTTCATTTACTTTTCCATTAAATCAATGTCAAAAATATATATTTTTATCAGTTTCAAAAAATACTTTTTTTATTGGACAAACAATTTATGGAAATTATAATATCAACTCTTCATTTAACAAATCTAAACGAGAAAGTATCACCAAATTTGAACCTAAACTGGATAAATATCCAAACGGATTTATATTATTCAAATTTATATGTTATATTATTTTTATTTTTAGATTTAGGTAAATATAGAGTATTTATAAATTTTGAAAATTTAAAAATAATTTAAACGAATTATCCAAACCTGTAAAGATCCGAATCAAACCGGGACCAAAATTTATAAACAACCGAATACAGCTGGAATCTTTAAACTCAAAAAACTCAAATCCGAATAGATTTTAATCAAATTCGAGTGAGTATCCAAATATAAACCTCTAGTTTAGTCAATGTAAAATGATCAAATATTATAAATACATCATTTAGTATAAATAAAAAAATTAAAATCGAAAATTAGTATCCGTGCGGACGCACGGGTCAAGATCTAGGGAGCATTAAATATAATATCGATACGTCCATGAACCATCGAAGATCTGCTGATCTGGTTAATTAGTAGGCAAAGGTTTTACATAACAATCATAATTTACAGCTAACTTAGATAAGTATTTACATGTTATAAACTATCGGAATGAATTGAAGATCAAAAATCTTGAAACAAATGAAAACAACACATCAGTGTCACAGTGTGTCACCAATAAAACAACATTTTGAGGTAGTAATGGAGTTTGGTATAGTAAGTGGTGAATACTGAATAGCTTTTCACCAATATAATTGAAATGTTCAATCAATCATGCATGACACATAGATTTATTAGAAGACCCTACATATTTCAGGATGCTCATCACAGAACTGCATGACTTACAATCCACAAGATCCAGAAAGAAATCCAGAAATATAGTTTGTAATAAGCAAGTTGATCCATTAGGTGTCTCCACCAAAGACAGGACACTTGCGCAAACAACATATATCGAGATTTTTCGTAATTACAAGGGATCCCATCCCATTTGGTTCTTTTAATTAAGTTTTGTTTTTGTTCAAATGTTGTTTTATTACTCAATATTGAAGTGGTTTGGAAAAATACACTGGAAAAATACTTATTACTGCGCTCCAGCAAAAAGGCAGTTAGCCGATCAGTCGTAACTGCCCCCGACAGCCACTCTTTTTCTACAGCTTGCTTACTTAGGAAGAGTAGCTACGCTAACAACCTAGCAAACTAACAATTTTTTCATTGGATGGTTTGGTGTTTTGATGATCCTTATCTTATTGACCGTAGTTTCTGTTTTTATTATCGCATTCATTGCTGTTCCTCCAGTAGATTTTGATGGTATTTGTGAACCTATTTCTCGATCTCTTCTTTATGGAAACGATATTATTTCAGGTGCCATTATTCATACTTCTGCAGCTATTGGTTTGCATTTTTATTCAAACTGGGAAGCTGCATTTGTTGATGAATGGCTATACAATTTCAACTTTCTCAAAATAAAATCTCTTCCAAACATATATGCCATGGATTTTTTACTTCGACAAGGTATTTAACTTTATTAAAATTTAAATAAAATCAAATTGAAATTGTTAAGCCAAATCAAAAGAAATAAGAATACAAAAAATACGCCGTTTAATTTAAAATATAAAAATAATAATGTTCAATAATAAATTAAAATTTTGTTTTGAAATAAAAATATTATATTTAAAATTATTAATTTTGCACATGTGGAAGGAAAACTCCAAGTATTATATGTTTAGATAGATCAATTTAATTATTTAACAATTCTGAAAATTATTTTCGTAATGATTTGTGTTATATCTCAAAAGTTGTAATGTTTCTTAAATAATATAAACGATTAAGTTTTTAAAAAATTAAAATTAAGAATTTTATAGACAAACAAACCGGGTTTAATGGGGTAAATTCTCTAGTAATGTAGATGGTTAGTTGGACTGTAACAAGTAACTTTAGCTTTACTTTCTATCTACAACCATAAAAATCACCAATCACATTTTATCTATATTATTAAATTAGAATCCTTCTTAGGATTGTACCCCTGACTTTTCCAATTAATTACAATAATTGCCTGCACCTTTTTTTTTTATGGATACTATCCAATAATAATCATTTATATAATATTATTGTGTATTTCATATTCAAAGCATATATTTATATCCATAAATACATAAAATAAACGATATGTTTGATTTATACTTTTAAATTTAGGTATTAATATTATTATAAGTATAATCAATAACTAATATATTTATATTTATATGTTTGGATATGTATACTCATTCGGTTTTCGGTACATATGATGTTCGGTGTTAAAAAATGAACCTATTCAAATATTTAGGCCGGATTCAATCGGATTCGATATATTGATTATCGGGTCATTTTCGAGTCGATTTTTTTGATGCAGATATTATGTCCAAACGTTATATTAGGCAAAAATTAAAACACATAATTTTGAAATTAAAAAAATTTCAGTGAGATTTTTAAAAGAAGAAAATACCGCGTTTTTAAACACGGGTCAAAATCTAGTATAGAAAGAAAAGACGAAACATAAATCATGGATCAACTAAACTCTCTCGGGGACTTGCTTAAGAATAAAAAAAAGCAATCTCATGTAAATACTATGGAATAAGGTTTTAGCCTATTCATAGGGATTCCGTAAATATTCCATTCCAAAATGGTTTTTTTTTTTGGAGATTGGATGTAGTTACTGATTCATGATTTGGCATGTACAGAATGAAAATTTCATTCTCAATTCTATGAGAATTTTTATGAAAGCCTTTCATTTGCTTCTCTTCGATGAAAGTTTTATTTTCCCATAATGTATCCTAATTTTTTGCCTAATCCTTCTTGATCGATTCAACCTCTGATAAAAAAAAGTGTACCTTGGTTATAATTATAATGACCAAATTTTTTAAAATTTGACGTAGAAACCTTCTTTTCTAAAGAAAAAAATTATTGCTGTAGAAATTTCTTTCAATTTTTATTTCTTTTTTCAATTAAATTTATACAGCTACATTAGTTATAACTACATTAAAAAAATGTTAGAGACTTTGTAGAATAAATTTATACAGTTGCAGATTACAGTCTAACTATCTAATATCTATTCGTGTAACAATCAAAACTTATTACAGGATAGTTGGATAACTGGCGCATGATTAAACTTGACAAAAATTCAGTGATAATTTGAAATGAAGCTACAAACAAGTTTAACCACCGAGTTTGAATCATCTTATTGACATCATTTCATCATAAACCCTATCCGCATTCGTTTTATTGTCTGTTTTTTGGAATGCTTTAATCAACGCCTCATATATCTCTACATTAGGCTGTATCAGCCTCCTCTTCATAATCTTCACGTACTTCTCGCCTGCTTCCACTTTACCACAAGAGCAAAGCCCCACTATCAGTGACCTAAACACCTCGAAACCCGGTGAGATATTTCGATACTCCATCTCGTAGAACATCTTGAGAGCTTGTTCGATATCGTTTCCTTTTACAAACCCTTGAATCAGATGAGAGTATGTATGTTCATCAGGCACAAACCCTTTCTCAATCGACTTCGTTAGGATCTCGTCTGCACGTTTCACGTCCTCGATCTTGCTTAGTCTCTCAACCATCTCGTTGAACGCCCAACGACTAGGAAGAAGTCCTCTCGCGACCATCATCTCACAATACTTCAAGCTCTCTCCTTCTCTTCCGAATTTCGCGCAACCAACGATGATTAAGTTAAACGTTTCTTCATACGGATCGATCCCAGACCCTTCCATCTCAGCGATCAACCTCTCCGCTTCCTCAACCTCACCCGTCTCGCAATACACTCTGACGAAAGCCGTGTAAACGAAAGCGTTCGCTTCGAAACCTCTCTGAAGCATTTCATCGAACACTTTCCGCGCGGAAACCAAATCACCTTCCTTCGTTCTCGCGTACACAACGAGAGAGTATCCAATCGTATCTAAAACCATGTTCTTCTGCAACAACCTCTTCAACAGACTCATCCCTTCATCGATCCGATTCTCATCTAAAACCTTGAGAGCCAAGCACGTGTTAACAATCACGTGAGGAGAACATCTCTTACCGTGAATCTTATCCAACAAACCTACAATCTCTTTTAACCTCCCTTCCTTGCACAACGCACCGATCATGATCCTAACCGTCGCCTCGTTCGGGTAAAGCCTCTTATCGATCGCCGCCTCGTAGATCCTCCAAACGAGATCGATCCGGTTCGATTTCGCGGCGACGTGGATGAGAGTGTTGAGAGTGATTACGCTCAGCGAGAATCCACGATCGGTTAGTTTCTTGAAAACGTCGAATCCGGATTCGAGGAATCGGAGCTTAGCGTAGCCTTGGACGAGTAGATCGAAGGCGAGGGGAGTGGAGGAAGAGACCTCGTAAGTGTCTAACAAGGAGTCGAGAAGATCGGATGAGTTTAAGAGAGAAGATTCGATTAGAGCTCGAGCGTCGATGAGTAATCGAGCTTTGACGAGGATGTGGATCGCGAGGGCGTAAGAGGAGACTCCGTGGCGGCGGAGGTCTGGAGTGTGGCGGGAGGACCAGTGGAAGAAGGTTAAGGCGCGTTTGGCGGTTTCGGGGTGTTTGAAGCGGAGGAGGATTTTGTCGATGAGGGAGGAGTCGGAGAGGTTGGCGGAGGAGAATTTGGTTGAGAGAGTGTCCCAGTTGTCGTTGTTTTGTAGCGATTCGGAGATGGCGTTGATGAGGAGTTGTTGTTCTTTGGAGGTTGGGTTGGGTTTGGAGTGGAAGGAGAAGAAGCTGAAGATGTGTCTTGGAGATCGATTCGAGATCAGTGTGAAGAAACGACATTGTTGTTCTCTTAAGCGGCGCATGAGAGGAGAGGAGGAAAAACTGGTTAGCGGTTATGTTTTGTTAGGCATTGGGCCGAAAAGAAAGTAAAACCATTTTTCAAGTTAGATTTTTTTTTCCCTTCTAAATAAAGCAATTATCCAGAGTTGTAATACTATCGTGATGATTGTTTGAATGGTTTTTAGATTTTAGTTTGAGAAATTGTCAAAAATACCATTTTCATAGTACCATTTTTCATGTTTACACTAACCACTTTTACCACTACTTTTAATGAAGGGTTTAGATTTGAACGTTTAGGATTTAGGGTTTAGATTTGATGTTTTAGGGTTTAGGGTATAAAGTTAAGGGTTTAGAGTTGAGGATTTAGGGTTTATAGTTGAGGTTTCAGGGTTTAGGGTTTAGGATATTGAATTTGGGGTATATAGTTTAGGGTTTAGAGTTTAGAGTTGAAGATTTAGGGTTTAGGGTTTAGAATTGGGGGTTTAGGATTTAGAATTTTGGATTAAAATTTTGAAAAGCATATAAAAACAAAGATATAAGAGTCTTTAACATTTTAATAAATAAGGTATTTTTGAAAATGTGTACTTAGTGGTGGTAAAGATGAATAATGGTACCTTCAAAATGGTATTTTTGAAAATTCCCCTTTTAGTTTTTGGTTTTTGTCTTTTAGTTTTTTGGATTTTTGATTTTAGTTTTTGATTTTGCAGTAGATTTTAATTTTTGAAAAATACGAATTGTGATTTTGGTTTTTAGATTTAGATTCTTGTTTTTAAAATTAATTATTTTAAATTTTTGGTTTTTGATTTTACTTTATTTTTAATTTTTAGAAAAACTTGAATGATTATTTTTAAATTTTTAAATTTTTAAATTTGAAATATTTTATTTATTATTTTTGTTTGAAGTTGAGATAAAAAATTAATAAAAATATAAATTTTGTTAAAACAAAAATGTATATTTGTGGTTGTTCGTAAATTTGCAGGTACAAATAATTTTTAAATTTTGATATAATATGATATTTTGTGTTTTCGACCTATGATAATATATTTTAATATTTTAAAACTGAATGTGAATTTTTGGTAGCTAATTTATTAATAAATATATTTTATTTATTAATACTTTTTAAATTCTTAAATATGATTTATGTAGTATTTAGTTAGATTTTTTACATCTTTTACAAAACAATATTTCATTAAATTTTTATAACATTATTATTAGGCCATATATATATAGATAGTTTAATTGGTTTGTAGATCAAATTTTAGTCCATAAAAATTATTATAATCCTAAAGATCAATTCATTTGAAAAATACATCCACACTTACAATAAAAACACAAAACTTATTTTAAAAAAACAAAACTATATATATATATATGAATTCTTTTAATTTGATAAAAAGTTAAGAATATAAAAAATCATAAATATACTTTTATACTTTTATTCATAATATTCTTTGGATTGTTTTATGACTGATGTAATTTTTGTGGTTATTTTGCTTTTAGATAAAATAATTTTTTTTTTTTTGAATTTTTTGAATTTTTTTTGAAAATGATGAATTTGTAAGAAAATAATATTCTGCAATTGATTCTGACTTGATAACATTTTATAACCTTTTAGAAAGAAAACTATACAATTATAAATAATACATAAAATATTTACAAATTTTATATTTTCTATTTCTCAGAAGTTTTAGAATCTTTATAAATAATTTCATAAATCCTAAAAAATGGTTTTATTTCTAATTATTGATAGTTTTTAATTTTAAATAAACTATGAACTTATTAACTTTCATAAACATTTTGCAAACTCCTATAAACAGTGAGAAATTCTTCCGTAGTGAATGGTTTTATAAATCTTTAAAACATTTTTTTATAGATCTTTATATATTTATTTGTAAACTCTTATTAATAACATAATAATCATCATTAAGGATTCAAAACCTTAAAATGATTACAAAATATTTATATATTTATATACTATTATATATTTGGTATACACCATTAGCAATGAATCGATATAAATGACTTTAATTTTCTTGAAAAAATATATTAATCATCACAGATGATTTTAAACAAATTTAAATAATTTATAAACTCGTTATATGATGCATTAATAGTTATTATAATATTTTTTATTTAAACTATAGATATATTATGATTTAGATAGGAAATAAAGTTTTTTTAACGACTGTTTATAATAGAAAAATAAACCTAGTATATTAATTTAATTAACAATTTTTTAAAAAACATATTTTATATAATTTATAAATAGATTTGAACTCGAATTTCGCTGGCCACTAGAGGTAAAATTTAAAATCTGGGTTTCCCCAGCGTCCGGTGACCGAGGCATACTCCAGCTGATAACGTAGGCTGATACGAACACTCACTGCTAATTTAGCTCCATCTTGATGGATGCCAGGATACACCGAGTTATTCAAAAAATAATAGTAGCTTTAACTTTTATAAGAAATCTAACCCGGCTAACCAACTAATTCGGTGTACCGACCGACCGGTCAGAGGATGTCCCACATACCAGTTCATAGTGTATACAAGAAACCAAAATTAAAGAGTGGGTCCCATACTAACAAAGACGAGATATGGTTGGCTCACACTGGGCCACAAGGAACCCCTTGTGGTTACAATTTTCACTCTCATCCATAATACTCCCTCTCTGTTTCTCCCTATCCCTCTTTGGATTTTCTCTTTTCCACTTCTCTCCTTCCTTTATTTCACAAGGTTAGTCTCTCTCTTTCTCTCCCTCTCCGTCAAAACTAAATCCTTACGATCTTTTATCGTTCAGATTTTCTTTACAATCAAAAACTTGAGTTTTATTAGATGGATGGGTTTTGTCTTCCTAGAATCGAATTGATCTGATCAAAGTTAATTCACTTTGTTTCACTAAAATGAACACTTAATTTTTTTATAAAACTGGATGCCTATAGTTTATGTAAATCAATATTGATATCTAGTTGTAACTCCTAGGTAACAAGGCTTGTATTTTCTATATCTACAGAGACGTGTTAGGTTTATAATCTCATCAATGGCTCTTAACGTGAGCAAAGTGGTTCCTAGGAGTCCCAAACTAGCGAAGAGGGCTAATGTCTCAAGATCAAAAAGAGTTTTATTGACGTTTCCCTCAATAAAGGGTGGTTCATCTGCTGAAGAATTACAAGGCCTCTTTTGTACAAATCCTGTCACTTCTGTTACTTCTCGTAGATCTTCTTCTACAGTGTGTTTTCTTGGAAAGCCTCAAGACACGGAAACTAAACCTCATAAAGACTGTCTTGATATACCTAAGTAAGCTTTTCGGCTCTTTAGCTTCGAAAAGATCAGATACATACGGTCCAGTTTTTGGTTTAGCTGATAAGTTTCTTGGTGATGTTACTTCAGCTCCCAAACTGTTCAAAAAGAAGGTGAGAAGGAAGTGATGCCAAGGACAAAAAACAACTCAAGCCAGGTTCTGGTGGAGTATGTGTCCAATGATGCTAAGTTTGTCAATGAAAGAGCTCGTAGTGACTTTGTTCTTCTTTCTCGGTATCTTCTCATCATCCAGCGTTCTCACATTAGGATCTAAAGAGCTCATTACATGACATGTTAGAGATTTATGTTCATGTGTCTTTTCAGTGGCTTTATGAGACTTGATGCGCGTGCACGTCAGGACGTTGCAATTATTGGGTCAGGGTTCCTTAAACTGGATGGTAAGTTTAAAGAGACCATTCTGAGACATGTTATTTTTGTAGTATTATGATTTCAATCCTGCGTTGTGCATTTTTTTATGTAGCTCGGGCAAGAGAAGATACCGATAAAATAGATCGTGATGTCAAGAGAAAAGCCGAGCGCCTTCATCATATTGCTACTGTATGCCCTCTCATTTCTAAATATGCACCTTTATCGACCATTCTTGGGGGCTATGTTATTTTTTTTCCTTAGATTTCTTATTTTTGTGTGCATAGATATTAAAGAACATAGCCCAGTCTAAGTTGAAAAATGCTGCTGATAAGCATTGGAGTGACGGCGCCTTAGAGGTTTGGGTTTCATCTTCTGTATGCTATTTTGGTAAGTTATATGCTAGTGGTTGAGAGATTTTACCTATTGTTTCCAGGCTGATCTAAGGCGAGCGGACTTCCGCGCTAAACAACGGGCAATGGAGGATGCATTAATGGCTTTAGAGGTAAAAACCAAAGTATGATATGTTACAGTATTGATGTTATTTATGGTTACACTTCCTGTGTCCTGTTTTGGTTTCAGTTTATCAAGAACATTCATGATATGATGGTGCAAAAAATGGTTGATAGCTTGTAAGAAAGAAGCATACATCCTTGACACTTTTTGTTTTCTTTGTGTTGTTTCTTGATACCGTTAGCTGAAGTCTAAATTGTCATTTTTTAATAGGGTAACATCCGAAACTGGTACCAAGGACCGCATATCGCTTGAGAAGAATGGAAAAGCTCTAGAGTTTTTCCTAGGGGAAGTTTCATCTGATAGCATATCTGCTATTGAGGTCCTGACTTCACTAGAAAACACATTGTTTTGTTCCAAAATATTATTCTCTCTGAATGATTCTTCCTTTGAAACAGGAAGCTTACAAGAGTATGGCATCAGCGCTCTCAGAAGCTGACGGGATTGACTACACTGATCCTGAAGAGGTCGGTCCATAGTTCAATGATACGTAGAGTTTTTTATTGTTACAGTTTATCCAACTCTTTCATAAATTGTTATTTTTGTTTTGGTTTTTTTTTTTACAGCTTGAACTGTTAATAACTACTCTGATCGACCTCGATGCAATGGATGGTAAAAGTAGTGCATCACTATTAGCTGAATGCTCTAGCTCTCCAGACGTCAATACAAGGTAAAACAAGTTTAAATACACAACATTCAAGTAGGAAAACATGGATAGTGTTTAGGTTGCATCAACCTTTTTGATTCACAGAACATTTTGACATGCTCTCTCTGGTGTAGGAAAGCGTTGGCTAATGCCTTAGCAGCTGCGCCGTCGATGTGGACGTTGGGAAATGCAGGCATGGGAGCATTACAGGTAATAAGAGAAAATGATATTGATGATGATCATTCTTGCAACATTTTTGATGGGACTTTTAAATATAATATAAAAACAGAGACTCGCGGAAGACAGTAACCCGTCGATTGCAGCTGCTGCGTCCAGAGCGATCGTTGCGCTGAAGAAGCAATGGGAAGTCGAAGAAGGTGATGCACTTAGGTTTATGATGAACTTGGAGAACCCAAACGATGATGAAGATGGAGACAGTGACCAATGACCATGATGAAATCTGAAAATAGTTGTTTTTTTCATGTAAAAGAATAGATAATTTACACATAAGTGATGATTTAGTTGGCCAAATATATATCTATAAATATTATTTAATTTTTTTAAAGTATTTAGAGTTTTTTTAACACAATATTTAGAGTTGATATTAAGTTTTTAACTTTACTTTTGTATATCTTGAGTTTATATGTGTATTTTATGTTTCTTGATTTTTTTACATCTGAACATCCACGTGGATTCTAGTTTTTTAAACAGATTTACATGGCTAAAGATCCATATAGTTGAATATTATCGTTACATCAACAACTTTATCACTATAAAAATTTAGAAAATCTGCATACTCTGTAAGTTGAAAAAATACGTTCTAGGCATTTTCCTTTTACTATTAATTTTTTTTAAAATACCACTCTTGCATAAAACCTACAAAATGACATTCTATATTATTATTTTTACAGTTTTAGCCTCAACACTATCTTCTTCTCCTCTGCAATCCTGATTTGTGCTTCACTCAATCAGAAAGACATGGCACTCTCAAAGCCACCACCACATTTCAGTCCCTTTGACAATCCAAATCCTCATCTTGAAACTGCGGCTTCTATCTTGACATTCTCTTCTCAATCATCAAGAAGAATACGAAGAGACGTTCTTCTCTCAATCTCGGGAACAATAATCCCTCAACTGTTTCTCCTTGACCACCAACGCTCTTCCTCTGCAAATGCTGCTGACCTTTTCAACTTCATGGCACCACCCGAGCCCGAACGCACTGTCGAGATTGCTAAGGTCCAGTGACTATAACATACTAACATAACATTTATACTCGTGGGTATTAAAAGTTTAATTTCTTAGTATTAGGTATGTGAAGTTTTTCGTAATATTTTGGATCTCTTTTAATAGGAAGGATTACGAAAAAATGCTGAAAATATAAAAGAGATAAAAGAGAAGATGATAGAAAATAAGAGGTGGAAAGAAGGAGGGAAAGAGTTAAGAAGAAGTGCATCAAACATGAAACAAGATTTGTATTTAATTATCCAAGCAAAGCCTCCCAAGGATAGACCTCTTCTTAGGTCTCTCTATTCATCTCTCTTCAATACAATCACCAAGGTATATTTCTTCATTTTCCTCTTAACTACTATGTACATCACTCATTTTTGCATTTACTAATTTCTTCATTTCGCTCTAACTAATATAAACATACTACTTTTATTAAAAAAACATTTCAATTGTAAATTTGTAGATGGATTATGCAGCAGGAGATGGGAATGCAACTAAAGTAATGGAGTACTACAAGAGTATTGCTGCAACTCTCGATAATATTTTTACTCGAATTTAAATCCAATCAGTATGTTAATAAAAAAAGTTTCTGAACTTCAAAGGAATATTGTGAAGACAATTATCTTAGGGAGAGAATTTTGTAAAAATAGTCTCATTATTTTAAAACACCAACGTTATTTTTAAGTACTGGCAAACAAAGAAAAAAATGGCAAGGTAATGGCAGTGGTATAAAACAAAAGGTTTCAGGCTAAATCCATAGGTTACCAACGAGGTTATTTGGGACGTTACCTTTTGGTGTTTCTCTCCGGTAACCATCTAAGTGTCGGATACATAACATTGAAGTAGCTTGGTACATTTACGAGTGACAGATCAAAATGAAGAATGAGATTAGAAAGGAAGGACCATTAAAAATGTTTTTTTTTTTTTGGTTTTTCGTTGTGTACAAAATTGAATCCAACACAAATCTTAACTCCAATTCCCAACCTAACAAGTTAAAAAAGCTCAATGTCCGAAAGATTCTCTTACAAGAAAGCAACAAGGTTCAAAATCACAGTAAAAACGCTCCACATTCCCCGACTGTAATACAAATCACTCCCCACTCCAGAGCTCGTTGAATTCGCTGATGGTGCCGTTATGTTCACAGAGGTCCCGTTCTTACCACCACCGCGGCTGCAACCGAAAAGCAAACAAATATTAATACATGTTTACTAGTAAAGAAGCCATAATCACAATCTGAGACTACACCTAGACCGAACTAAGCTTGTACCAAACCATTGGTTAACTGAAAAAACTGAAAACAGAATACACTCGAACCTAAACAAAAAATGGCTTAAATAAATATATGATGATGTACCTTCCTTCAAACACACATGAACCATGACCTGCAAAAACAAATCACAAAACATATAAAAAAGGATATCAGTATTACACACTGTAAATATTTAATAATAATAAAAAAAATCTTGCTTGTGTCTTACTCGGATCTGTAGTGGTGATACTAGCAACACCATTGAAGTTGCAAGCTTCGGGATTATTCCCAGTCTGATGATAATAAGTATCAAACGCATAGTTAGCATGAGCAACCACATTATCAGGGTCATAACAAGCCTCTCCTTGCTTGATAGGCGAACAATCAATCTTCCCAGGCCCACAGGCCCAATCAAGAGCAGCCTGAAGCATCTTCGGATCAGCACCTTCTCTCGCAGTACAGTACGTCTGGTTCGTCGTATCATTCGACAGAACCGACCCGGAGTTAGTCAGCCTCAGTACGTAAACAGGGTCACCGTTAGCGTTAAACAGACCCCAGCTCTTCTCCGACAAAGACCCGGCCTTCGTATCCTCATTGTAAAGCTCGTATATGTAGGTGCTCACGGCGATTCCGGGACGCTTGGGAGTCCCGGTCTTGTTGAGGACGTGTCTTATGAGGTTGCTGTTGTACGTGTTGGCGTTGTCTAGCGTCGCGTCGGGCTCGTTGGTTTCGCCTTTGGAAGGCCAGCCCGACTCGGTTACGAGAACGGGGATGTTCGTGAAGTTGAGGAACGCCATGGCGAAGTAAGTAGCGTCCACCATCGCGTCGAAGGCGTTTGAGTAGTGGACGAGAGTGTTTGCGTCGACGGCTTCTTTGTTCGGAGGGATGGGTTTGAAGAGGGCGTAGTCTAGAGGAATCACGCCGTTTGATTGCATGTAGTCGTAGTAGGGATAGATGTTGATCATTAGGTATGAGTTCGTTGACTGGAGGAAGCTGAGTAACGGGACGATAACCGGGTTTAAAGACCGGTTAAAGAAGGCTTGGGAGGGAGGGAAAGGGTCGAGGATCAAGGAAGTGGATAGAGGAGTAGAGACTTTGATCAAACGGTCGAGATTCGAGGAGAGCAAAGCGGAGTGAATGTTTTTAATGGCGCTGACTAGTAGAGGTGCTGCGTTTGGGAGACTGGTTAGCACCTCAGTGCCGACAGAAATTGCGGTGATAGTGGTCGCGGGGTAATGAGCGATGACGTTGCGTTTAACCCAATTGGCTGCGGTTGAGTTGGACTGACCAATGCCGAGAAGCTGGTCGTTAGGGATTGTGATAATGACTTTGATCCCTGAGTTTGCTAGAGCTATTAGCATCCCTGGATCAGCGTCGTATAAGCGGATATGTCGGATTTGCTGAGCTTTTAGGAGAGCAACGACTTGTGTCGGATGTGGCATGTCAGAAAGATCAGTGCCTATGTTTACTCCAATATATGCACCTAAAAATTATAAGCAAACCATTAAGCCATCAACATAATACATAAAGATTTGCATTTTTTTTATATGCCTTAACTACATTTGAGGGGCAAAAAGATTTAAACTCCTAGACAGAACTGTGAGTATCCATTATATGTCCAAATGCATTTGTTCTGTAATAAATCTGTGGGGGCATTAAAGACCCATTCTTGTTTCTTAGTGGGGAATTAAAATAATAAGCCAACCTGCCAAACACATACAGACATTTAATATCATGACCTACCACTCAATCAAGTAAACAGGATAGATAAAGCCAAACAATCCATATTACAATACTCTTAAAAACCTTACTAATCTGATGCTAAGTGTTCTCAAATTAGTTTATAATAAGAGAGAAGAACCGGATTTAAGCTATTTCATTAATCACTGACAGTGTATATTATTACTAATGAAATGTAACTAACTGACACATGCAAAGCTATCAAATACGAATCTGAAGATTGAAATAGAGATTCAAAGAAAAGCATGTACTGACCTTCATCAGCTGGAGCAGAGGGGGAAGAAGCTGAAGCAAGAACCGAAAGAGAAAGGAGAAGAAGTGGAAGAAGATGAGGAGCCATGGAAAGAAACAGACTTTTTTTCTGAGAATCTGAGATAACCCAAAGAGACAAGAAACAGAGGAAGCAAGCAAATACTTATGGGTTATGAGTTATAAAAATTTCGACTTTATGAAGAATAAGTTGAAACCCACAAAAAGGGGAAAGGGGAAAATTGCGTGAGGGCAGAGAAAATAGGGTAAAACTGTGAGGAAGAAAGGACATGGAGAAAAAGTTAGAAAATTTGTTGGTGATATCGAAAGAGAGAGTAATGAGGTTGCAGTCGAGCAGACGGCTGAGATCTTATCTTGAGATTTCAAACGGTCAAAAATAAATCCAACGGTGTTCTAAAATCTACAGAGACACTACACAGTCAGTAGACACAGTGGTACAGTGGGAAACAAAATCTAGAAACTTGAATCATAATATTAAATAAAAGGGAGATTTTTAACTATAACATTTATAAATAAATTAAAACTAACTTCATATAAAATAATTCCAAAATGATTTATTTTGAAATATTTTAAATAAGTTCTAACTATTCAAAATACTCGTCTAAAGAAATAATAATTATTGTTATTATTTTTATTTGTGAGATATCCTTCTGAAAAATCTTTAAATGTTGTTTGGTACTTAAATGTCTATATAAGTGCAATTTGGTACTTAAATGTCCATATGTAAATAAGAAAATGTACACGATAATCAATGCTATCTGAATATTCTGAGCATATGATGTTAACAAAACACATATATAGATTAATTTTTTTATTTAATTAGAAGTTTTAAGAGCACAACTTTTGAGTGAAAACAATTTGCATTGGACAGCAAAATAAATGGGTAACTACGAAGTAGCCGTTGCCACTCTTTTGTTTGCTTCCTCCTCGGTAGGATTGGACATTTACCCGACTCCAATCTGTAATCCGACCTAAGAAATCTAAAACAAAATAAAAAAATATTCAAATGGATATTGATTTAGGAAAGATTAGATATCTGAGTCCGAACATATAATACGTGAATCCAAATGAATATCCAGAGATAACCGAACATATGTATATTTAATATATGATTTTTCAACTAGGCAATTTTTCAACAATGCATCTTAATAACACTCTAGAACACTCACTATATGATTTCTCAACTAGGCGATTTTTCACTAAGATCCAGCGCAGCCTAGAGTACAAGGTTGTATATTTCACCACTGCGAGAACGAGTTCATCACAAAACTCGAGAAGCACCGCCTCTTATACCATCTAATTCTATCAATAAAAACAGATAGCAAAGACTTGACTATTAGCTATGAGACTCCAGTAGTGAGAGTTCTTTTAACGCACTTAGCATCCTGAAAACAAAAGATTGAACCGTTCAGCACAACCAGTTGCAACACCACCACAAGGCGCATTATCCCACTTAGGAGGACCATAAGCTAACAACAACGGTTTTGCCACTGTGAAAGTCGGGCTGAGGCGATAGCTCCATCCGCGATTTAGCCAGACCTCTGCATAATAGAAGGAATAGCATCACTACCGAATATGTCACTAAGTCGGCACTGCGAATAAGATGCCACTAAACATGTTTAAAAAACAGCCACATAACATCTCCCGTAGACCAAGTGGAAGAGCCTGAGACCGTCACGTTCTGTCTCCGAGAACCGGATGGGCGGCTTCTCTTGCAGAATGTCCTCATGCCAAGTCGCAGCACTGTTGAGCAAAGTGAAGTACCTCTTTTTCCTTCTCCAACCGAACCATAGACGATTTTGTACAAAGTCAGAAGAGTTTAGCACCCATAACACAGAGAGCCATTCCAGCGAACACACGTCCTCCTTGTTTGCTCTGGTACGTCTCCGAAAGATAAGCTACAAAGTTCACCTGGGCGAGCTAGAACACAGAATCAGCCACACGCCAGGACAGCTCCAACGCTTCTATATGCACCCCTCTACTTCCGCATCTGAGCTACAAGCTGCCACCGAGTCTGGCTTCCAGATCTGCAAGTAAAGTAACACCAGACGCTACCACGCGCCACAGCCTCAGGTTTGGGACCGACAAGACCAAGGAGAAAACGTTCGTCGAACACCAGCACCTGAACCCTAAAAGCCGACCCATCTCGAGATTCATGCTTCACCTGACTCGCCTCAGCTCCAGATTCACCTTTGGCCTGACCAGCTTCTGCTCCGCCGCGGACAGAGCACCACCAGGGACATCCGTCGAGCTCCAGAGACATTACACATATCATCAGGGAGAACGGGAATCGTCGAGAAGGAAAATTAAAAAAAAAAGAGATTAGAGGTTATGAGGTTTAGGGTTTCTTCAGAAAAGGTCAAGAGAAAATGATGATGTGTGTTAAGGGTTTACGGTTTGGGTTTAGGGTCTAAAATTTGAATTTAGGGTTTGAATTTAGATTTAGGTTTTAGGATTTATGATCTAGGGTTTAAGGTTTTGATGGTGGCGTTAGCATCGTAAAAATTGGCATTAATATTTTTTTATCTATTTTGCTTTTTTAAGTTTAATATATATTATTATTTATTTACTATGTAGCACAAATTTATGTGGCAGTTTGATTGACTATAAAAAGAAATGGGTGAATTTTAAGGTTCATTATAGAGGGTGAACTTTTAGTATTGTTCTTCAAAAAATTCTGTATACAGTTTATCTTTTAAAAGTGTGACCAAACTTTTCAACATATTTAAAAGAGTTATCAAGACTGAATAATATATATTTGTAGACTTTTTGTTATTTATCAACCTCGCTTAGAAAACAAAACAATAAATTCACTAGCTAAGACACAAGAATATTTCGGGAAAATGGCTTATTCCCCTACGAACAAGTTGTTCTTGGCTTTTTCAAACACGAATTTTTAAGCCATGCCAAAAACTACACGAACAACGGAAATATTGCTTATTCCCTTGTAAACTAATTATTTCCAGCTTTTTCACACATAAATTTTTAAATTTTGCCAAAAACCACATGAACTATGCTATTTTTTTAAGGGTCAATTAGGGGAATGGGCAACTTTTAAGTTTGAATTAGGAAAATGGGCGACCTCAAGTTTATATTAGGCAATTGGGCAACCTAGTAGGAGAGAGAAGAAAACCTGGACAATTTTAACATTTTTGCCCAACAATCTTTAGCTGAAAATCGTGGGACCATGCTGGCTTTTGCCCAACAAAACTTGCCTCAGGAAGGCGGACAGACGCGCGAGAGAAGGGCGTGTAACATACGCAAGCATTTTTTTATTATTTTTTTTTAATTGAAGAAAACATGTTTTTGGGCTCGATTTTGGGCTATTTGACCACAAAAATTGAAGGCCTTATTTGTTAAGTTTTTTCGCGGGAAACAACGGTTTTAAGGTGGACGAATGGACATTAATGACTCGTAACATTGGAAAACATGTGTGTTAACTTTAAATTTTTAATTAAAAATAGGGTAAAATTTAATAATTTAATACACAAACGTACGAACCCTATCTCTTTGCCTGTCTCCTTGCTGAAACTGAAATCGGCTGCCGAACAAGGGAGCTTGCGTTTACGATTTGGGAGAACTACCCCGCAAATTTGACACACAGAGGCATGAGCTGCATCCGCTATGATGAGAGAGGGAAGAGTATGGCGGATGGTGGGTCTGCTGTATCTAGCATTGAAGGTATATCATTGCTAAGCCGTACACCCATGCATTTATGGCACCATAGTTATGGCTGAAATCATTAATTACAGATCCGTATTCGGAATTCATGTGTTTGTTTGTACGAAACTTTATTGCTTCTGTTTAGCACTTTCTTGATTAATAAGAATTAAAAACTTCTATTTTTGTAGGTGTTCACGATTCATACATCGTTGTAATCTCTGGACGGTGGATTATGTACGACACTGGTGACTGGGATTTTAAACTTGATAGCGAACGTATGGGGAGGGTTATCTATGCGAAGTTGATAAGTTCTGTGGAAGACTTGAAGCGGGTCATTATGGAGTCATACGGTCTAGTGGGAAAGTCTTTTGTCGTTGAGATGTCATATTGGATTGGCCAAAACGGAACTGGTGCTATTGGTGAAAGAAAAGCTCCTGTTCAAATTTCCAACGACAAAGATTTCGAGTTGTTTACTTCAGCACGTAAGGTGGACAAGTACATCAACGTATTTGTCACATTCAAAGAGCAAATAGATGGGAAAATGGATTTTCTGAGGCCAATGGGAAATCTTTTGAAGTCCAAAGAAGTTGCCATCAGCAGCTATGTGGAAGTTGGGAGTACGTCTGCTGATGTGCACAGCCGGAATGAAGTTAATGACGGTGAGACTGATTTGACCGAAGATGAAATATTTCTGATGCGGGTTGCGGAAATTGAAGCAGTTTATGCCTCAAATGGGATGCGTGAGGTGGATGGAACTGCCTGTGAAGTTCAGAATAAAGTGTACACGACTGAAGATCCTGCGTTAGGGGAAGGCGAAGATGACGAGGAAGAGGATTATGATTACAATTTATGGCATGATTTTGTTGGACGAAATTGCGAATGGGACGATGATGACGCTGAGGATGGAGGTGGTGGTGGTGGTGGTCGAACGAACGTAACATATGGAGGTGTACGTGGTGAGGTGGCGACTAAAGCGAAGAGTGGACGAACTAATCCTTCTTCAAACAAAGGCAGAGGTTCATCCACAAACAAACAGCGTACCGCAACCCAACCATCAAGTTTTGAAGATTACGTTGATGAGGGTAGAGATTACATAGTCTCATCTAGGAATTCGATGGTAAATCAAGAAGAGGACCCAAGTATGGACAGCAGCTCCCAAATTTTGATTATCGTGACTCCTCCAAAGCCGTCCAACATGCATACTCGGGAAGTTGACGACAGTGATGATTTTGCTGAGCAGGTCCCGCATTCTTTTGCGTCAAGGCAGCTCCATGATACATCTGATGGAGAAGACGAGGATGACGACTTTGTCGAACCTGTACCTAAGTGTGTTTCGGCTGGTCAGACACATGAAACTCCGGATGGTGAAGTTGAGGATGACGACTTTGTCGAACCGGGACCTCAGTTTGTTTCGGGTGGACAGACACATGTAACCCTGATTGGAGAAGACGAGGCTGACGACTTTATCGAACCGGTACGTCAGTATCGAAGCCGTGAGGAAGACGCAAGAAGACGTCGTGAAAAGGATAAGGCTGATCACCAATCGCTCATGAAATCCGTTAGAGCCGTTGAGCTATATGGTTTTGAGGATGTAGAACCTTCGTCTAACAACGAAGCAGTTAGCGATTATACGGTCGATGATATTGACTTCACTCTAGCAGATGTTGATATGTACGTTGGGAAGCTGTTCAGATCCAAGCAAGAATTCAAGATCAGTTTGCACATTTATGCCTTAAAGCAGGTGTTCAGGTTCAAGTTCCACAAACATGCCTTTAACTACGTCGCAGCGAAATGCATTGATAAAAACTGCAGATTTTATGTTATGGCTAAGCAATTAGGGGAATCTTCGACATATCAGGTGAGGAAGGCGCAACTGAAGCATGTCTGCACATCTGATGTTAAAGCGCAGTATAAGAAACATGCGACGTCGAAAGTAATAGCTGCACTTATGAGATCGAAGTATGAAAGGCTCCAAGCCGGACCGCGCGCATCTGAATTACCAGAGATGCTCCGGACAGAGTTCTTGTTTACTGCCACATATTGGAAATGTTGGAAAGCGAAAGAGTTAGCTACTGTTGCTGCACAAGGAACAGAAGAGACCTCTTACAAGCTCCTGCCGAAATATTTCTATGTTGTAAAGTATGCAAATCCTGGGTCCATTACTCATATCGAAACTGAAATAGATGAGAAGGGAAAGACAAGGTTTAAGTACGCATTCATGGCGCTGAAAGCTTGCATTGACGGGTGGAAGCATCTACGGAAGGTGATTGTGGTGGATGGTACTCATATGTTTGGGAAGTACAAAGGGTGTTTACTAACTGCTAGTGGCCAAGATGCCAATTTTCAGGTATTTCCTATAGCGTTTGCTGTTGTAGACAATGAAACAAATGAGTCTTGGAGTTGTTTTTTTGAGAAGTTGACAGAGATCGTAGAAGATGGCTCGGATTTATCTATTGTGTCTGATAGAGCATCTCAAATATGTGTTGGTAAAGATCGGTGGTATCCTCTTTCACACCATGGGTGCTGCCTCGTACACCTTCAGAGAAACGTTGACTCAAAATTCAAGAAAAGGAATCAAAAGCAAATGGTAGGCAGGGCGGCTGAGGTATTCAAGGTATCCCACTTTAATAGACTTTACGAGGAGATCAAACTTACCGATAAGCGTTGTTGGGATTATCTTGAGAAGATCGATCGAAGACATTGGACAAGGTCACACTTTGAGGGCGAGCGGTACAATCTAATGAGCTCGAATATAGCTGAGTCTCTCAACAAAGCACTAGTTCCTGCGCGCGATTCCCCGATAATGGCGCTATTTGAGTTCATCACACGAATGATTAGTCGTTGGTTTGTGAGTAGACAGCGAAAGATATCAAAAATGAGTGGTGAGATCCCACAAGCTGTTGACAAGTGGATGGAGAACAATCTAGAAGACGCACGAGCGTACGCTGTGATGCCTCTGTCTGCATTTGAATTTGAGGTAACTCTAAAAACAACCGGCTTCGGGAGTTCTGTTAATCTGGAAACCAGGACTTGCACATGTCTTGAATTTCAGAAAGTTGGAATACCATGTCGACATGCCGTTGCTGCGGCTATGTTTCGGGACTTGCAGCACTCAGAGTTTGTTGCAGACGCCTATCTAAAAAAGACATGGAATGAAACAACAAAGGATGTTACACTCCCGGTTCCAGATCCGAACGATATTTTCATTCCTCCGGAGGTTAGTAAACTAATCATGTTACCACCAAAGACGAAGAGACCACCAGGACGTCCACCGACCAAGCGTAAACGAGGTGCAGGAGAAATACCGGTGCGTCCTAATATCCTCTGAGTGTAGTAATGGATATTGGATATTTTCTGAATAAAGTCTGTTATGTTTTTTACAGGAGGGGCCGAAGAAGAAGAAACAAAACACATGTAGCCGATGTCATACCTCAGGTCACAACAAAAAGTCTTGTAAAGAACCGCTACCATGATGGGTTATATTTTATGTATTGTGGTAATACAAGGTGTTTCCTCATAACAAATCTAAATTTTTTTGGTGTTTATGTGTTTCCTTATGAGATCTTGATTTGATGTTTCCTCCTTAATATGGTGTTCATGTTTATAACTTGCGGTGTACAACTCTTCTACGTCGTATACCTAACATGTTTATAACTTGCGGTGTACAACTCTTCTACGTCGTATACCTAACATGATTTGTTTATACGTTGATGTGTACAAGTTCTGTGTACCCAATATAGTCATTAGAAAGACATTTAAATACAATGTAGCCGTTGTAGCTTGAGGTGTACAACGTCACTACATCGTATACCTAACATAATTTGATGTTAATTGTTTATACGTTGAGGTGTACGAATTCTGTGAAGCAAATCTAGCCGTTAGAAATACATTTAAATACAATGTAGCCGTTGTAGCCGTTGTAGTGTGGTGCAATAATAATATAGCCGTTACAACCTAAGTCTATTTCACTTTTTCTTTCTTTTGATCTCTCTTTTCTCTCATTTTTACACTAAAGATGGGACAGTATAGCTATACACAGCCTTCCGAATCAGACTTTGGTGGGAATTACTCCAGAGACACAGATGATCGTGAGGTTGAAGATCTTATTCGTCGGGACCAGGCTGAGCTAGATTACAATTATGCTGCGACGATTCAGTACCCTCCGCAACCTGAGGTTGAATTTGGATTCCCGCAGACATGCTACTGTGGTGGTCGGCCTAAGCTAGCAACATCTCGAACTGTAAATGATCCTGGTAGAAGATACTATACGTGTGATAACGTTAACGATGGAGACTGTCATGTTCATAAATGGTGGGATGAGGCGGTAATGGAGGAAATGAGAGCTAGGGATACTCACACACTTCAATTGGCTGAAAAGGTAGATTATCTAACCTTCTTGAATGACTATGACCCACTCCTTAACCAGTTTAAGGAGAGCCAGAATGAGACTGAGCAAAAACTGGTTCGGGTAGAGAAGTTAGTGTGTGAGTTAGCTGAACGGAAATCAAGGTTTACCAATGGCTTTGAATACTTTGTTGGTGGAATGTTTATTATATTAGTTTTACTTGGTTTGGTGATCATATTCAAGTAGATCTTTATTTTATAATGTAATAAATCGGATGAGCTATGTTTTATGTGTAATGTGTAATCAACTCTTTGATGTGGTTATTTGCAATGTTTTTTTTGTTATGGTTTTGTAATAACACTCAAAATGGCTAAGCAATTCATATAGCCGTTGAAGTTGAAGCATAAATATAGCCGTTGGAATAAAATATAGCCGTTACTATGTCATCCTATTTAAGTACACTTGACAACACTCAACAATCTATCTACACAACACTCATCAATCTCTCTTCACAAAACTCACCCGTACCCCAAAAAATGACAGATCCTTACTATGCAGATATGAAGCATAAAAAAAGGGAGTTTGATTATCTTTTCAATTCAGTGGATGCCACGTTCAAAATTCCAAAGAAGTGTTTCTGCCGTGGAGCTATCACAGTGGAAACTGATGAGAGAGGACGAAACTTCTACGTATGCAAAGATTTTAAGGTAATTTTGGAGTTTCCTTCTACAACGATGCTTTCTTCACCGCGCAAGGAAACTAATTTATTTCTTTATATATTCCTTGTAGAACGATGGTTTGCACATCCGACATAACTGCCTTACCGCCATCGAGGAAGAGCTGGATTGCTTGAGAAGTCAGTATGCGGCGGAGGTGGCGCTCCGCCGTGAGCTGCAATTTGAACTTCAGCAAATGAGTGAGGAAATCAAAGAGCTTAAGAAGTTAATTATGTAATTTTATGGATTTGTTTGATGTTTCTTTGTTTGAAGTATCTTTGATGTACTTATGTTTCTAATTTGAGCTGTTTGGTCGTCTTAATGGGCCTATCCATTTCCAATAATGGACCTATCAAATTTGATATGTTATTAATTTGACCAACTATATTGGTGAAAATGTATTAAAACTGTATCAAAAATCCATTTCTAAAAGAAAATATGAATTACACTACTAAATTGTATTAAATGCCCAAACAACTATTTTGGTGAAAATGTAATGTATTTACTCATCCCTCTTTTGAGGTGTACGAAAGTCATCATTATACCTCCTCGGTTACGTAGTCTTCATAATGTAGTAGTTTGAAATTACTACCTTCTGACACGGAGAAGACATCACCTTTATCCATATTTATACTAATTAATGAATGAACTTAAGGTATTCTTATCTCTCGCTCTTCGTTGGTGTACGAGCACTCGTACACTTATGGATTTAATAAGAAAATAAATTTAAATAAATTCTGCCTCCGACAAGAAAGATTCCTACTTTAATTAAGACTCTCTAGACTCTGGTCTAATCAGTCAGATTATAAAGACTCTCAAGAGATTTACTTATATTTAATTAATAAATTTAGAAAAAATTTATTAGGCGTGTAATCTTGTTTCAACCGAAGAGTCGCAATGGAACGCCGCGTCTAATACCAAATAATTATAATTTTTATTTGTAATATATATACTATACTCTTCACCTCTGTTCATTTAGTATCTCTCTTCTTCATTTCTCTGCAAAAATCTTTTCATTCCTTTTGCTTTTCCGTTTGCAAAAATGGTTATAGATACTACTCAAGGAAACTTGTCCGTTAAAAAATACAAGCGGTACTTCTACACCCTTCCAATCATCCATCAACAGACCGAAGAGCAGTTGATCCAGATAGCCAAGGATGGCTTGAAGGACGAGATCAGAGATGGTCTCGAAACAGAAGTGTTCCCCACTCTCGAAGCCCTCTTCGATGAGGCGGAGGAAGTCGAGGAGGCCTTGAAGGAAGAGAAAACTCCTCCTCGCAAGCGCCGCCGCAGGAGCGACGGTCAAGGCGCGAGCAAACGTGCTCGCAAGGCGGCGAAGCCTGACCCGGAGGATGAGGGTTATGGCTACGACCGCGAGGAGTTCGCGGCAGAGGAGGGGCAAGGACCTGCCCGCGAAGACGACCTCGATGAGGATGAGGACGTCGGTGCGGAAGCTTCGGACCAGAGCGACGATACACTCGGTTCAGGGCAGTTCCGTATGGACGAGTACCCAGACGGCTCCGACTCCACCACCTCCGGCTCCCGCTCCCGCTCCCGCTCCTCCGCCTCCGACTAGGAACCACCGCTTGTTTTCTTTTTATTTCTGTGTTTTTTCTTTTTATTTCTGTGTTTTTTCTTATTATTTCTGTTATTTTTTTTTTCTTTTATTTATGTAAAATATTATAAGACTTTTTAAATATAATTAATGTTAAATGTTATCGCTTACGGCTAATTTTAAACTCAACTACATTAAATGCGAATGTGAAGATATACGAATACATACAAGGTATATGGATAATACTTAGGGTATTCGAACACTGAGGTACACGGATAATACATACAAGGTATACGGATAATACATACAAGGTATACGGATAATACATACAAGGTATACGGATAATACTTAGGGTATACGAACACTGAGGTACACGAATACTTAGGGTATTCGAATACTTGATGTATACGAACACTTGAGGTATACGAATACTTGCGGTATAAGCATATTCGTGGTATACTTATGGTGTACGAGTACTCGAGGTATACGAGTACTTAGGGTATACGAATACTTGAGTTATACGTATACTTGATGCTTACGAACACTTGAGGTATACGAATACTTGCGGTATAAGCATATTCGTGGTATACTTATGGTGTACGAGTCCTCGAGGTATACGAGTACTTAGGGTATACGAATACTTGAGGTATACGTATACTTGATGTTTACGAACACTTGAGGTATACGAATACTTGCGGTATAAGCATATTTGTGGTATACTTATGGTGTACGAATGAGCTGGGGTATACGAATAATTGAGGTATACGCGTACTTAGGGAATACGAATACTTGAGGTATACGAATACTTGAGGTATACGAACACTTGAGGTATACGAAAAATAACGGTCTACGAATACTACTGAAATATAGAAAACAAACCACATTGACATAGAATAAACATAATCCGGTTAAACATAATCCGGTTCAACTAGTAAAAGAAAGAAATTTATAACATTGAATAATATAGTTTTATAACATTGAGGAAAACATAATAGCCTCCTACAGAATGTGCGAAATGTTGCAGCATATCCAAAATAGCCTGCAGTTTTTACAATCACTTTCAAAATCGACTGTGTAATCATGGCCATAAAGGCACCTTGGTGACTTGATTACCTTATCATCCGGAAATTTGAAAGTTGGACCATATCTGTTCATGTATGGCGCTCCAAATGATATCAAACGCCACTCTAGATCAGCTCACATTTCAACTATCGCATTCGACCGAAGCTCATAGTGATTAGCTGCGAACAGCTGAAACAGTGTACTGGCTTCCTTGTCATTGCCAATACATACGTTGAAAATGCCGACTGCTAAGGTTGATAAACCATGATTTGGGACATTTGGTTGCAATATTCTAATACCCTCCTCAACTCCTAAGATCAGTGCTGCATAAAGCCCTTCATAGTAGATGGCATTTGTGTTGCCAGCTCTTACGCACTTGATTAAAAACTCCCGGAACTGACCATCAGGCAGATTTGACATGTTACAAAGGTCACCATTGGCGTAACATCACACATCCTTAAGACGGAGGATTCGTGGACAAGTGCATAACCGCGTTTCCCAGCCCGCAAAAAACCACCAAGATAGTAAAATGAATCCTCTCCGACCATCTCGATTATTTTGATAAGAATTTCGTCTGGAAGATTAGGGATGTTTAGAGATGCCATACTATTTTTATTTTTGTTGGATATGTTTCCCAATAACAAGCATTGAATAGGTCTAAGACCGCGTATACCGCTATATATAAAGAAATCAACGAGGGGAGGAGGCTTATGAGTAGTTAATAGAAAAGTTATTGTCCCTCCCACATTTTGTACCTAACACACTCAGAAATAGTTATTGCAACCAATTTTGAAATTTCTTGAAATTTTACACTAATACTTATTAAATGACACAGTAAAAACACCAACTACTTCTGAAATTGTTTTCATTGGAAACGAATAACTAACACAATATGGACCGACCTTGCATTGTTATTATACTCCAATATATCTTGCCTAAACCTTAAACCGTAACCCGTTAACCGTAAACCCTAAACACTAAACCCTAAACCCTAAACCCTAAAACCCTAAACCCTAGGAAAAAATAATAATTATCAGAGAAACAAGTGCATTTTCAAGTCTGAAATCTGCAAGTTGCAAGCTAAGAAACAAGTGTAACAGGTCAGGCACAAGGTTCATAAGAAAAATGTTTGAACAAAAGATAGAAGAAAAACAATGTTTAACCATCGTTTTGAACTTTTGGGTTTCCAATAAATTCTTCATAGGTGTCCAAAGCGTATTTCTGACGGAATTTGTCCACCTTATTGTCATCGATATGCCCCATATCCTCATACGAGTATCCCGCTGCATGCATTTCCACAAATTTAACCGCGCATGGTCCACAGTCGCCAGACCTTTCGTTGAAGTAAATATTGTCTGGACGCATCCATGAAAATGCTTGGTTTTCTTCAGAATGACTACTATCGGTAGGAGGCGAAAACGCAGCTAAGACATGAGGCAGTGCGCGTAGAAGATAAGCCATGTGGTTGTTCACCTCATTATCGGACGGATTATGGGGAATGTTGCAGTCCAAAATCTCAACTTGTCTGGATGTCAAGTTGATCACAAGACCAACCCAATGATCTTTTCCCCACATCATTGGGGCGTACACCCTGTCCACATCAACCAACAACACCTTCTTCTCATTCCGACGCGGCGTTTTTCCGGTGAAACAGAAACTCACAAGCCCTCCCCACTTGAATCCCAATTTATCTGACGCCTTCTCGAACTCTGCGAACTTTGATATGATGCCCGCAATACTGAAATAGTCTACAAATCGGCACCTCCGAATCAGATAATTGCTTCCATGTCGCCTTGCTAGCATACTAATTAGCACAGAAATATGCTGTACAATATTTACAAACCATTAGAACTCCCAACATTAAATCGGTGGAAATCCGAGTTGTAACTTCAATAAAAGGGACTCAGTTCAGATGAATTACCTCCGTAGTGACCCAATTTGTTGGCCTCGCCAACGACAGGAAGAACTGATTTGAGACATGAATCCCAATAACAATTTCGAATTCCCTGCGATTTGAAAACAAACAAAAAGTCAATATTAAACAGCCGCAGCGCAGTCCGTCCAAGACATTTAGACAGTATATCCAAACAACTTACTGATCCGGTTTTTCGCGGAGAATATTTTGAAACTCTTGAAACTTCGCTTTCTCCAACTCTGCTAAGGGAGTATATTTGGGTTTCTTGCAACTTTGGAAAAGGGTCTTCAATCTCTTGTCTGGGGTGTACACTCCTCCAATCTTTATAGAACGTCTCGGAATACGCTTCGTCTGGAGGTCATCTTTTTTGGTTGACCTAGTAAGATATCGACTCCGCTTCGTCATCCGAACGTCTGTTGTGCGAGATTCAGTCATCGGATCATCCTCTGGTGGTGTCTTGTAATCTTCAGAATTTGTCGGAGACGCTTTACCAGCTTGTTCCTCGGTAACATCCTGTCATGATTTAAACCAGTTCAAAATCACGGATGGACATATGCTATAAAGAACATTACAATCGCACCTCCGGCGGAAGGACGTAAAATCTAGGATGAGCCCAAACGGACAGAACTCTACAAGTGTTCTCCTGGGGATCTTTATACTCATTTTCACACCTTGTCCCCTTTTCCACCTCTTCTGCTAACAAATTTAGCCCTGAAATTGGAGACTTATCTTCCCTCTCGCCCTGACAACGTTCAGATATAGTACATTCAATCACTTAGTCTCAGATGTAGTTTAAACTAGACTGAACACCTGAACCTGAACACCTAATCAAACTAATATGTACACCTGCTAAAATAAGCTGAACACCTAATCAAACTAATATGTACACCTGAACCTCAGAAACTCACATGAATGCCTCACATAAAACGTGACCAAAAAAATCTGTATACCTGATTACTTAAGCTGAACACCTCATAAATTAACTTCAATACCTTAACTAACCTGAATACCTGACCAATAAATCTGTATACCTGTACACCACATAAAATAACCTGAATACCTGAACTAGTAACTTGAATACCTGACCAAACGGCGTTGACACATCGAATTCTGGAATGTTTGCCGGCTTCGGGAAAGAGGGGCCTTCGCCCGCCATTGAATCTACCTACACGTTGATTTTAAAAGCAAAAGAGTTTGACCGGGTTCCTTACATTGTTTATCATTACAAGTTGTACGAGCATATTGATTACCTTTTCCCAGAAGCGATCATTTGTCGTACGACCACCTGCATGATTATCATCAGGAGTTCTCATCGTCTCATTCTCGCTAACCCAATCGCCGTTGTTCTTCTTGTGTTTCTTACTATCAGACCCACATATTTCAGCTTCAACATTACCATCACCACTGTACGAACGGCGCTTCTTTGGAACTGCCATCCCGGCAGGGTCAGCATTACTGTTGTCTCTGTTGTCTCCTGTGGTTTGCGGAACAGTGACCGAGCCTCCACTAACAAGATGCAACCAGTCAAAAATCTCGTTCCGCAATTCACCCAACTGGGTTTTCAGTTCTACTCGAATCCACTCTTTCAGCTCTTGCTCCTTATCTGATAAGTTCCCCGGTTCAGCCTGTTTATGAATACCATGACGAGGTCGATTAGGACGATGAGGCTCCTGAGTCGAACATCCAGCTTCATCAGAGTCTTTCCCAAACCGCCAAGACGGTTTGGGACACTTTTTTGGGACACCAACACCTTCACACTTTTCGGCTGGCTTCAGAGGTGTAAGGGATGAATCACCTCCCTCAAAGTCTGTTGCTTTGAACTCGTACCCTTCCCGCATCTTACGAACTAAGTTATCTATTCGGGGATCGATTACTTGTTTCTTCCACTTTGGATCCCCACCTTCATCTGGGATTGAATACGTAACAACAACCTCAAACAAAGAACACAAACATTCATAAGTACACAAAGTTTTAGCGTCATCACTCATGTTATGCAAATACGATAGACAACAGAATTGTACCTCAGTTTGGGTTTCCACCAGAAGTATGTCTTCAAAATTCAGAAGTGGATTTGTTGAGTCGCATCCTTCAGGTTCTTCCAAGAAAGTAGTCGTTTTATTAGGAAGTGGAATTTTCTCAAGCAATGAGGGGATAACTTTAAAAGCAAAAAGTTGCAGCGCCAGAGGGAACCCATAACAAGCTGTTGACTGTTGTTTCAAACGAAGGCGCATGACCGACAGGGATTTATCCATTTTAGAAGGATCAGAAGGTTGGGGTGGTGTCAATCTAGACAGAGTGCTGAGAAATGCCTCTCTCCCCCATGGATATTGAAGAAACGATTGCGTGTCTTCCAGCATCTCGACGTAAGCAGGCGTCAAACGAAGTAGTTTGTGACCACAAACCAGAAGACCATCTACAAGCGCAATGAGAGCTAGTGGCAAACACTTCCATTCAGGAAGACTCGCCTGCCCAAGCATCCGAAGAACATCTGCCACAATCACGTCTTCATCGTCAGTTCCAAACAACTCTTTCCACATACGGCCAGGTGTGGCATCGCTGGATTTTGAAACATTTCCTACTTTTTCCCTTTCCGGCTCGCATTTAAGACCCGTGATGTCTCCGAACTCACGCAGAGAAAAACGCACTGGCTTGTCTGCAAACAAGAACCAGAGCTCATATAACCGGTACGTCACCAGCTGACGGCTGAGGAGAGAATGTACCAGTTTCGCAGAGTTTGAACACCGCGATACAGGTAAGTGGAACAGAGCTCCAAATTGACTATCTAACAATAGTTTCAATTCAGGGGAGCATCTCAGCAACTTAACTAACGATCCTATGATACTCGCCTTTGAATAAATTTTGAGTCGAGGTTTGCCAGGATAGCAATTACGTGCAAACAGTCTTCCCGGCAAAGCATGCGTAGTCCCTATAAATTCAGGCGCGTCCGATGAAGCTGGATGTTGTTCGGTTGATGCAACTTCATCTTGTTCGGTGGATGCAGGTCCCTCTTGTTCGGAGTCCGTGCTCATCTCTGAAATACAATAACCAATTCAAGCCGAATGCCCAACGCTTTAGTTTTTAGAACTCTTCCCTAATAATTTAAGACCGAAAATTAGCTCAAAGAGATACCTGCGTAACGAGGCGCAGTTTTGCCCACTCGGCGAGTTTTCTTGGGATTTGGTTTTCTATCACTGGCGGATTGACTACGAGTCACCCTCCTCGACGGCGTTACGGCGGACGGAGATACCATCTCTAATGGAGTCTGCTGGCGATAGTGGTGGTCCTGTGTCGTATCTGCTAGCAGTCTCCAATTCGTGTCTCCGAAGTTTGGTTTTCAATTGTGTCTCAAATCTGGGTTCAGTCGAGTCTGGTTCTTGATGTCTGCTTTTCAATTGCAGCTGGTTAGAGGTAATTCTGGTCAAAGCACAAGAAGACCAAAAGTGGCAATTTTAAAAAATTTCAAAATCATTTTTTTCCTAATCTTTTTAATTAATTAATTATAAAAGAAACGAAAAAGCGTAATGGCAGGGTCGTAATATCAAGAATCACGCGCACCCTCTACCGACAATTCACAAGTCTGGAAAAGGCGATTTGCCCAATTCTCTAATATAAACTTGAGGTCGCCCAATTCCCTAATTTCAAACTTGCGATTTGCCCAATTTGCCAATTTTTTCTTTTTTTAATTACATACACAAACTATCAATTTTTGAGCTAATTCTCCTAAAATCGTAAATTGTGTTATTTAAACATTAGCTTAGTTTATGACAGGTGGATAGCCGGTTTAATTTGGGTTGATAAAAAAAGGATAATACATCGTTTGTTCTTTTTCTTTTCTTTTTGTCAACTGCTCTTCTTCTTCAAATATCGTTTTACTCTTCATCAATTATGAATAAAATTTATTATTTTGTAACAGACTAAACGTTTTACATGATGCATAAAGAAAAAAGAGCAACAACATAGTGGATTGGTAAACTAGTAGTTGCTGCTCTTCTTTCTTTATGCATCGTGTAAAACATTTAATCTTCTACAAAATAATAAATTTATTTCCAATTGATGATGAAGAGTAAAATGTTTTTTGAAGAAGAAGAGCAATTGACAAAAAGAAAAGAAAAAAAAAAGAACAAAATGATGTATCATCATTTTTTATCAACCAAAATTAAACAGGCTATCCACCTGTCATAAACTAAGTTAATGTTTAAATAACACAATTTACGATTTTAGGGAAATTAGCTTAAAATTGATAGTTTGTATATGTAATTCAAAAAATAGTGTAGTTCATGTGGTTTTTGGCAAAGTTTAAAATTTTGTGTGTGAAAAAACTGGAAATAATTAGTTCATAACGGAATAAGCAATATTTTCGTTGTTCGTGTGGTTTTTGGCATGGCTTAAAAATTCGTGTATGAAAAAGCCGGGCACAACTAGTTCGTAGAGAAATAAGCCATTTTCCCAGAATATTTCATAGAGATATTTCATGTTCTATTCCAGTCTGTTTTTTTTCTTTTTTTTTGTCGGCCTATTTCAGTCTGGTTTAGCCGACCATTGTTAGCGTCAAAATCGGTTCTAGTAACAATAAACCCATACTAATATATGGCATTGACATAATTAGTAAACATATTTAATTATAACATCAGATTACTTATAATAAAAGATAAAAAAAAACATAAAAACATAAAATTACATATAATAACAAAACATAAACAATTCAAATTACAATATATATATATATATATATATATATATATATATATATATATATATATATATATATATATATATATATATAATTTATAAATACAAAACTAATCAATACGATTATTTCCGTAATGCTCCCAAATATGCTCAATCAAAGCATTTTTAAGTGATAAATGAGCTTCCTTATTTTTATTCAAAGATTACGTGCTAAAAATTGTTGAAAACACATATCTTCGTTTATGGCCATCTCAACATTTATTGATAATGTGGATAATATGGTTTCAGCAAATGAACAAATCCTAGATTTCTTGAAAGAAAATGCATCATATAGAGAAAAAACTTATGAGATTGTTTAGTTAAACCTCCAAAATCAAGAAAAAAATTAGCTCTAAAAAAGATGGAAGGCTGAAAATAAAATCCTGTTGAAAATTTTAAAATCCATTGATGATATTAACATTCACCAGTTTATCCGATCTAAACAAGCAAGAATCATACAAAAAAGAACTCAGCAATAACAAACCGAAGAGAATGCTCGAAATTTATATCGAGAATACTTTGGTGATTTTGGAGATTCAAGACCAAATTTACCTTAATATTTGTATTTTAATATACATTTCAATGTGTAATATTTCAGCTTATGGATTTACCTGAATATTAGTATTGTAAGATATATTTTAATGTGTAATATTTCAGTTTATATAAGTTTTATTTTGATGTAAAATATTATGATTGTATTATAATTTTGTATTTGTGTAAAAATTTCGAAATATATTGTGTGAAATAATATGTTTATATTATATTTTATTAATATTAGTATATATTGGTATATAATATGTACTGATATATTATTATTATTTAAAAATAATTTTATAAGACCACAATTATAATATTTAAGTGTTAATATAATTATAATAGTAGAATGCTAAATAAGGAATAATAAGTACATAATCATTAAACATATATAAATAAAAGGACAAAAGTGAAAAGTAATCAGTGTTTTAAAAACTGCTACCGTGTCTTTTCAAATTTGAAGGTGTACTGTTCATCCATTTAAAATTTGAAGGGACGAAAGATTGTTGGAGTGCAAAAACCTTTAATAAATAAAGGGATAAATGACCGTTGGAGATGTTTTAAGGGAGAAGACCTAGCATAATGCTTTTAATATTTTTATGACATTTTAACATTTGTAGCAGCTTTATACTTTGTAGATGTATCAATTTCTAAATTTCACTATTATGGGCGAGAACTTGACGCAAAAACGTGTTGGGCCAGTAGTGATTCTCTTTCTATGTAACACGAGGTTCCCATCTTGTTTAGATTTCTGCTCCTACCACTTTTCTTGTTGCCAAGGATGTATGCACTTTATATCCCATTTAAATTTTTTTAGTTGGAGGAATTGACAATGTATTACCATTGTCTTGCATGTTTCCTTGTCCATTCAAGTCAAGATCCTTACTTCTGATCACTTTTTGCGTAACTTTTTATACTTCGGTTCTATGACTCAGCCCCATTATATTAGGAAGATTGAGGTTCTTTGTGTCTCTCACAAGTTGCTCCGGGTCTAAAATTGCCAACACTGATACATATTCTTGTAGAAGTGAATTCTCTGGATCACACTCAAGTTCCTTCACAAAGCATCAGAAATTCATGTATCCATTACCATACACTGGTAATTACAAGTCCAAACTGACGCTTCATCACAGTTCGAATGTTTGTTAAATTAATACATCTAAGGCTCTAAGCCTTTCATAAGCCTTCCATATGTTTGGCTCAGCATTCTCGGCATGTTGTGAGTTTTGACAGTTCGGATTGAGTAGCTTCCCAATCAAACTTTATACGTTCCTCACAATTGCACTTAAACTTCATACATAAAGTTTATCATCTTCACTGAAGCTTTGCTTCAACTGTAACTCACATGGTATTAAAGCCAAGGCTTCTCGGCTTTGTTACAGGGTCTTCTCCACCACCTGTTTTGGTTCTAAACATTCTGAGTATTGATGGGAGCACAACACAGTCCCGAGTTGGGTCTATTTTAGTTTTTTATTAAGTTTACGTTTGTTAGGATGGGCCTCAATTCAAGCCAATTTTGAATCCATGTGTGTTATAAACCCAAAACACAAACAAAAGAAAATATTAATGCAAAACAAAAGTAAAAAAAAAATCTTACAAAAATAAATCAAGAGTAAACAAAAGCTGATAAATTATGGACAATCTAGCAGCACTAATTAAAAAAAAAATCTTTGATTTAAATTACTGTCGTTGTTTACACTCGTGAATTCTTGAAGAAAAACAAATATTCCAATTGTAAAATAATGGGAATATACTTTTAAGATAAGATGTAACATCCAAGGGAAAAAGGAAAGCTGAATAACATCAACCTCCCAATGAGCCTATACTACCAGTAATAGGCAAATTTCCTTGCTTCATCTTTTCTCCGTGTCCACCAAATTACCCAAACTGAGTCAGTGCCCACTCGGCGCGCATACATAACACATACACATATTCGGATTAAAAGTGGATTTTTAGTCTTTTGAGATCGTAACTGATGTAAAAGTAGATTCTGAGTGGTTCTTGATCGATCGGGTCGTAGTCGTAGAACCAATAAAAGCAGTGATAAATTCTAGTTAATAGTTAAGAAAAGATGCCAAGCCCTCTACCATATCGATACATTTTATGGATTAAATTCTGTCATTTGTGGTAAAGTTCTAAACAACTGCTTAATTATATGTATTGAGTTGTACATTTTTTTCATAAACTACTAGTATAAGAACTCTATAAAATGAAAAGAAATAAGAAATAAAAAAACATACTGAACACTGTCTTCTAAAAGTTTCTACTATAAACCTCTTTTTTTTTTTTTTGAACATTTTCTACTATAAACCTACATGGTATAAAAAAAAGAAATGCTTCTTCAATGGATGTTTTCCCAATATAGAACCTTTATAATAAAGACTGCGCCACTAATACATATTAAAAAGAAGGGAGGAAGAGTTCTAAAAGTAATTCGCATTAGATTCGACCCAAACAAACGACTGGTTTTCCTTCGATACAAAAGCAATGGTGTATGTAATTATATTTTAGTTTCGAAAAAAAAAGTAATTATATTTTCAGTTAAGACAATTTTTTTTCCTGTATGCATGATCATGCATGTTTCTCTACTCTTGATATCACCATGTATGATGAAACTTTTGTCGTCCAGTCGTGCCTCTGAGCGTGAAACTAAAAAGTGGTTATTTATTTTCGTTTTGCTAAAATAATAGTATTGGAGAGAATATCTCGCATTGGAAATAAGAAATGGACTTAAGTAATATATAAGTGACTTGAGTCAATCCATTAATTGCAAATTGATTTTAAGTTGGAAATCCATAATAAACATGAATCTAACATAGTATCAGAATAGCCCCAATACTCTGACCCACTAATTTAGCCCGGACAGTGGTCCAATTATCCCATTAATTGATGGTCCAAAGAAAGTTTAGTTCTGCCGAAATTGCTAGAAAATTAAAACATTGTTTCGGAAAGAAGGTGTGATGGATTCAAGAATATTAATGGTTATATACACCATTATTTCGAGGGAGTGTATTTGAGAGAAGATCTCACATCGGAAATATGAAAGAAACTTGAATAATATATAAGTGACTTCGATCAATCCACTAATTGTCAAATTGGTTTTAAGTTGAAAACTCATAATAAATCTGAATCTAACAAATTTTTTTTTTTGTGTAAGTGTTTTGTTTTAATTGTTACCAAACATTACCTTCTATCATATCCCTTTTGGTGCCACTAATTATGTATTCTTTGTTTACGATAGTTGTTCAAAATTTATATATGTGTGATGTCATCGTTTGTTTTTGTAGTTTGATAAGAGTATAGATAGCGTTTATAAGATGTAATTCAAACTAAAGTTGCTGAAACTGATGAATGCTCAAATGTTGTAAAATGCATCTGATCATGTTCAATGTATGTAATTTGTTTCTAAGAGGATCCTCGTCGCAACATCTTAGGACAACTCTTAGGCAGTGGGATCCAGGTGGAGTCCATAATTTTTTTTAAACCTTCGCCTTTTTCCTCTTCGGCAAAAAATAAATATTGTATTGTTTCCGGGTTCCGGTGACACGTGGTTGTCCGCGATTAATTAACTTTTATTATTATTTTTTGAAATTGGACAAAAAAAATTAAGAACTTTTTTTTTTGGTTTCGGCGATGCGGATGCTATGAGGTTAGGTTTCTGATGCATTTTAAAATTGTATAGGCTAACCACGTGTTAGTGATACAGTGGTTAAACTCAATCTAGAAAATCATGGATTCGAGCGCTGCTGGAATGTGATTATCTTGAGAGACATTCGGGCCTCATACGGAGAAGTCTGTTAACATGTGGCCTCTGGTGAGATTTACATGGACAATCACTAGCTCTTTTGGATACTTTCAGCGGGTTCTGGCGGGCCCTTAGACCATCTGCAACGGAGACTCGTGACAAATCCTTAGCACTTACTTTTATGTTTAACTGATTATAATATTAATATTAAAGCAAATATAGGTAAGGATCAGTCCGTAAATAAGGGTTTTAAGGACTTGATCCTTAGTGCACGTGGCATGTTATCATTGAATTTTGTTCTGTTTCTCTCTTCTTCATCTTCTTCCCTGCCGATTTCACCGTCAAATTTTCCTCTAATCTTTCCGAGAAATGGGCAAAGCTAAGAACAGCTTTTCCGCGAATCCGTCGTCTCCCATCAACTCCAATGGTGAACGCGCCGAAACTTCATCGACGGAGGTGAATTTATCTCCGCCGGAGATGTATCGACGAGGTGTGTCTTTGTTGCAACTTTCTCAGTTCCAACCCGACACTCATAGAGCTCTCGAGGAACCGCTGTTTCGATTCCCGACTGGTGTTGATGTCGAAACCCTAGATTCCTCTTTCGCTATGCTCTCCCTTCGTGAGCAGAATCCGTCACTTGACAATCACTGGACCAATCGATCGTCACTGCAGCAAAATCAAGGGATCAATGGCGGCGGGAGTTGGTCTCTTCCTCCTCCACAGCGTGAAGTAGATTTGCAACATAACAATGGGTTTGGTTCTTGGAGAAGCAACGAAGGTTTCGTGAACCCTTCGTCTCTGTCTCTTGAGAATGCGAGAATGAGACCTGTTGCTTTGCTTGCTAAGGATCCAGATTCTGAGTCTTGTCTTGCAGGACAAGATCAATGATTGTTCCAAGGAGACAATCATTGATTGTTCCAAGTTCATCTCCTGACATCAACTTCACCGAGGCACAGGTAAAGAATTAAAGACACACAAGAAATAACATAACGTCTAGTGCAACTAACTAACTCTGTCTTGTTTTTTGTGTTTCAGATCAAATGCTATATGCAGCAGCTTCTGTTGGCAGTAGAACATTATCATCTACGAGGGATCCTTTTGTTTATATGATCATCCTTTGATTTTGTAATGTAGTTAGCTTTAGGCCTGGTGATTGTTTTAGTTTAGAAGGAGAGACAGACACGAGACTGTTTTAGTTTAGAAGAAGGTAAGTACACAATGTTTTCCTCAGTGTGATCAAAACCATCACTCTGCTGCTAATCTATAGCTGAGATTTTGAACTTTTGAGAATTGTTGGGTTTTGTGGGTTTTGTTACAAAACTAAGGACTCTAATTAAAGTAACACCATTGGACTTGATCATTTTGATTAAGTCTTTAACTGTTCAAAAAAACAAAAAACAAAAAAAAATAATGCTAAACTAATCCTAAGGATTCCACAATGGAATCCACCATTGTGGATGCTCTTAGTGGCTCAGATTACCTAGACGGTCATTAGACGCTAGTTGGATCCTTTCAAATTTCTGGATACCAGAGCATCAAAAAAAATGTATAAACTGTACACAATTTTTTTTGACAAAGTGGCTGTACAAATTTATGAATCTATATTATAACAAACAGAATTAAAAATGAAAGCAGCATTTATAGGCTAGCTATATTCTGGAATTAGTTATAGAGAATAAATTTATCTTTTATATTTATTGATATATACACTGATACACACAGCAACCCGTAATACACGAAAGCAACACAATTGACTTGTTCGTATCTGACTTTTTTTTTTTTGGTCGAAGTATCTGACTTAAGTTCAAATTATGTAAGCGTCATTTCAGTTAAATTCGTGTTTATATGTTAAAACTGCACGCATTCAGTGCTCTAGCTAGCTAATATGCACGTAATGCGTTGCGTAAGCATATGCTGTAAATTATTGAGAATTTGACATGGATATAGAGAGACACTGAAACGAAAGTGGCCTAAATTTACTTATGGTTCGATATAGTCGTATTAAGATTATAATAACACATTGCCTATTTTATTAGCATATATATGTATATGGTCGGGGTGCATGTTCATTGTCACATTACCATTGATTTGATTACAACGGGTACATTTTCTATTGAAGCAAACAACGACTTTGTCAAATAATCATATATAATAATAAATTATGTATGATATATATTTGTGTGTGTGTATTTGTTATAATACTGTGTGTTTACATATCACATACAAATGTCCAAACTAGTCGATGTTATTTAGAAACAAATAAGTAGTAAATATTAAATAAAAACATGAAAAGTTACATTTTTGATGAGTAATATGAATATCACTTGGTTCAACCAATCGACTAACCATCAACCAAATTTTTTTTTTTTTGACAAATTTTTTTAACCAAATTCTACTCATCAAATTAACAAGTATTAAATGGTTGGGATTTAAAGAAATTTAATACCATGAGAGGCTACTTCTACGTGGTGGGGATATTAATCTGGAAATCGATAGCATATTTTGAATTTCCAAGAAAAAAAGAATATGAGCCGTTTACGGTCACGGCCCCACGGGTCATCTCTCCGGTTACGCTTCTCCGCATTTTTTTTTCACTGGAGCGACCACTAATTTTCATAGCTTAAATAACTATAGTATATATCTGCCCCGAAAAATTATCTTTTTAGATTGATCTAAATTTGTTACGAAAAAAGATTGATCTAAACATATATAAATGATGATTGTCTATCCTCTGAACACAAAACGGACTACCGATTTATTAGCTAAAATTGCAAGTATTTTTCATAGAGATTTATTTATTTTAGTTGTTTTATTCTCGTGGTTCCAGATAACTTATTATGGAATAATAGAATAACATTTTGATCTAAAAAGTTGATAATTTCGTTCTTGACATAATTAAAACAATTTACCTTTTTCACATAATTGAAACTATTTAGCTTGACATCAAATCTTTGCCATAGAAATAAATTTTGAGTTTTTAATTATATAGTTGGAAAACCTAAGAACTGGATAATTATATATGAAGAAAATAATTAGAGTTAATAGCTTTAAGTGTGTACTTACAGCCAAATTAAAGCATTAACGTCTTAGATTAAATAGAGTACAATGGCTAAAGTCTTTTCCAAAAGGCAAAGTTGACTAGCATTTGTCCCTTAATCTCCTTCTGGCGTATGTATGAGGAGACCAATCATAAATAGTTAAATCATACAATCTATGGAATATAATACTAGCTCATAAAATATGTACTTAGAGCCGTAATAAATATGATACATCATTAAGAAAATAAAAGATGCTCAAATATACATTATCGGCTGTTTATAAAAGTAATTGTTGTAGATTATACTTCTATAGCAATAATGTGGGCGCTCCATCATATATCAGTTGTGAATTTGCAGGCATAAACATATGAGGACATGAGCGCTGGATCGTGAGAGTACATAAAATGTGATGACGTCCAGAAACCCCTAATCATATAAATCTGACATTAACTATATTTTAAGTTGGTTGAGATTCAGATTCTATATTTCAATTATAAGAGCACTATTTACTTTATATATTTGTACGGAATATATAGTATATTAATTCAACAATGCGATTAATCAACAGAGGGACTTCAATACGTCACTGTACTAATAATTCATCAACATTTAGCTACTAATTGTTGAAAGATCAACGTTTAATTGGGAAGCGGTAATTAGATCTATTATCCGGAATGTATCTTTTTTTTGGAAAAGATCCGAAAGTAATCTTAATATACAGGTCGGCAAAAACCTATAGTGAAAGATACTCCTAAATGTACCACTTATATTTAAATAGATCTTTGTTTTCTTTACTTAGGGAGCTTTAAGTAATCTGGTTTTTGAATAGATCTTTGTTTTATTTACTTACTCTTTAAACCAAGAAAATTCGAGATTTAAGTAATTTTTAAAAAAATTGTTACAAGTTTTGTAGGTTTTTGAAGAAAATTTTAATATTTATTTAAAATAATATTTTTATTGTTTACTATAATTTGATATTTTATTGTCTTATGAAATATATAAATATATAATTTTTTAAGAAAATTGATTGTCAAATATTTTTTTTTGTTTTTCTCATTTCAAACAATTTTTTATAGTGTGAAATAATTTTTTATTTAAAAAAAAAATTCAAATATCATCTAAAACTCACCAAAACTCACCAGATCCTAGATTTTATTGTATAAAATATATATTTTCTAACAAGCTTAAATTTGAGAGAACTTATACAAATGACTAATCCAATAAATTTTAATTTTATATAGAATTTTCAAATGCTAGATACAATAAGAGGGGATTTGGAAAAAAAAACTCAAGTATTTTCGTTGGTGTCTAGTTTGAACTTGAAGTAGTGTAGTTTACTGTTTGACAAAAAGAGCAGATCCTTCTTTTCTTTTCTTTTTGTCAACGTAAATCAATAATCTATACAGTTTTTCTTTAAAAAAAACTCATATCATCTAAAAAATCGTATCAGTAATTGCATTAAAAATATTATTTGTGAAAATCGTATCAGTAATTGCATTAAAATATTATTTGTAGTTGAATATTAGAACAGTTTACGTCTACATCTACACTACATAAAGTGTCCACATCTACATTGCAAATTGCATATGCAATAATAAATAATACCCTTTGAATTTGTACAAGTAAGTTCAATCCTTTTTTAATTGGTCCCGTAGCTTTCCAACTTCAGGATTATTTCTCTTCTCAAAATTTCTTCTAATGTTTCTTTTTCGTTTTTTTTAATTTTGATCTCCTTCTTAAAAAAAAAAATCTCAGGATACCAGTTCAAGTTCAATTCTTCTCTTTATTCTCTCATGATCATTTTAAAGCTAGATTGATATGTTTAGTGATCAAAACAATATGACCAGTGAATGGGCTCATGTTTCTTATAAGTTATTATTAGTCGTTTTAAAAATTTGATATGGAATCCTTTCATCGTAACATACAGAACATGCGGGTCGACTGAGAAGAAGACTAAAAGCATCTTCAACAGTACACAAAACTCATTCTATATTTTACTTTAAAATAGAGTAATTTTATTATAGAATTGGATTTATTTCAATGGTTCATTATAATAGAGTGAACCATTGAATCAAATCCAACTCTATAATAAAGTTACTCCATTTTATAATAAAATATAGAATAAGTTTTTGTTTATCATTGGAAATGGTTTAAATGATACACGGTTTCTATCAATTTTTTTATCTGTAAAGGTAATTAACCGTAAAGGAAATAACATAAGAAAGCCAATAACCCGAAGTAGCTCAAAGAAATAATCAGTGCACAGTATTAATCACCGACTCTAAGATTCAATCCCTTTATCAAGTTGGAACTTTAATAGACCGAATTTTGTTAGTGAGAACTAATCATATCGTTGACTTTTGATTTCATGTTGATTCGTTATTAAACAATTTATCAATATTTTTTTGTGAGAAACGTAAAATCGACTCTAGCTGTTGGTGAAAAAATAACATACATTGCAAAAAAACTGCAAAAGCTAATGTATTTCAACTTTTAAACACAAAAAATGTGAAAGAAGAAGATTTTATTTGGTTGGTAAGATGAAAGTCTTTTTGACAAGTTGAAAAATTAGACGTATGGTTAAAAATCAAAGCATCTACTTTACCTTTCGAATTCTTTTCTTTTTTTTTGGATTAGTACTTTTCCAATTTTTCTCAAAAAGAAGAAGAAGTGGAGGTTACCCGGTAGCGGGCTATAGGCAGCAGCGGTAACTCCCGATTATTGGCATTTACTTAGTTATAAAGTTGGCTTTTTTGTTTTGTTATATGCTCATGCGTGAACCTTATATTTGGATCTAGTAGCTTTTTAGATTTTATGTTTTCTTCTTTAAGTCACTCCAATGTGGGTTTGAGTCATCATTGTGTGGGTTTTAGTTGCTGCCTTCATGTGGACTCTGGTTTCTGGGGGTTTTCAATTAGGTCGCCAACTTATGTATTTCAACTTGTGGCTTTCCGTTTGGAATGAAATTAATCAGTTGGGAAAAAAAAGAAGAAGAAATTAATAGAATTAAGTGACATGCATATTGAATACACTAAAAATTCTAGCTAAACTGTCCATGGGAAAGTTTAGAAAATAAAACCAGAAAATAAAACTTTTTGATGTACTAATGATTTTTTATTATTTTACTTTAGTTATGTATTTTTTTTTCCTAAAAACAGGCAGACAATAAACATGCTTACGTAAGTTTTATTATTATTTTGTTACCACTATCTTTTCTTGTGGTTATGGGGTCAAAGAATTATGGCTATCACGGGCCTTGATGGAGTTCTTTTTTTTCTTGAAATGGAGTTCTTAAAATGGTCATTGTGGTTGTTGTGGTGGTACAAATATTAATCTGGTTCTTTTTAGAATTTTTTTTGAGAACATAAAACATTATAGTATGACATATATGCCTAGCCTTTCTCATTTTAAACTTTCTTTTTAAGATATAATTTTATTAAAAATTATGTGGTAACCAGAGATTATGCACTTGAAAAATCATAAATACTTAAGAATATACTTAATCAGTATTTTTGATGAAAATGTTAAAAATATACAAATATTACCATAAAATGTATAAATTCTTTTAAATATAGAAAATAATAAAAATAAATATGGAGAAGGTAATGAACAAAATGTCATTTTTCATGGATGTCGTCCTACTGGTGGTTTGGATGGTTGTACTCCGAGCCAGCCTTGTTGCGAAGTCCATTTAGTAAAAATCAAAATCGGAGAAATTTAGTTATTAGTTGTTTTTTCTCATTGGTTACTATTTAAAATTAAATATATATGGAGAAAACCCTATCCGTCAAGAAAAAAAAAGAGAGATTTTTTATAGTTTCAAACCAATGGCAGGAGGTTTCTACAGTTCCGTCATCGGCTTATTTGATTCACTTTGTTTTTCTTTCTTTGATCTGATTTACTTATGGATGTTTATTTTATTCGATTGCCAATTTATCTTAAATTTGACAAAGTTTTTTATTGTTCTTTTGTATGTTTCTTCCAATAGATTTGGAAAAACAAAGGTTTCGGTTCAATTGAACCGTTTAGAAAAAGTAATTGACAGATCTATTGCGGATGGTGGCGACGGGTCTTACTGGCTTCAATCGTTGATGGTTTCTCATGTGATGGTGATAGAGTTCTTACTGCAAACTACGGTTACTTCAAAAAGCAGTATCAAATTCTATGGAACGGTAATCTCTTTGACTCTATTATCAGCAATGGAGCAATATAAAGAGTTGTCTTGTTTCAGTGGCTCCTACTGAAGTATTAAAAAGAGAGTGATAATCGTTCTCAATTCAGTATGAAGCGTGGTGTTTTTGGATTAATACGAAGATAGTCTTCCTTGAGATTCAGCTATTCTAAAAGCAAATATGGAGTTTTATGTGAATATCTTTAGTCATCCATACGCAAGATGTGTGTTATTTTACTTTGGATCTCTACTGGTGTATCACTTTTCTACTTTTGTTTTGATAGTTCTCATTGTGTAGAACTATTTGTTTTAAAGGCTTAATAATAAAATCCAGCCTTAAAAGAAAAAAAAACTGAATATATATATATATAATATTTTATTATGTATAGTTTATAATAGAAAATATCATGCGCTATTCATGATGTTACACAGTTAAATTTAGAAAATTTACTTTTCAAATTGTATTTAAGAAAAAGAGATGGATCTTCTTTTTTGTAATTTGATATCTTTTTAACATAGATATTTGATATATATATATATATATATATATATATATATATATATGTATGGTTTGCTATTACAAAATTATTGTAAGATTAGTATTAATGATATTAGTTGTGGCTGATTAAGTGATTATATGTAATATATATCTGGCTTTAATTTTGAACTAAAATCCAAACTAATTTTAAGGCATGTAAGAAACTCAAATGTTTTATCATTCGAAGCTGTTTACAATAGCCAAAACAAATTAATTATAGAAACATTTTAATATGGATGCTCACAGTAAGGTTTATAAAATATTGCTAAATTATTGTTTTGAGTACTAAAAAAATTGACACTCAAAATCATCCAATATTTAAAATGAAAATATTATAATTTTAAAATATTTACAGTTAAATATTAATAATATATTATGTTTATGTTTAGATTTCGTATAAGAACGTTAATTTTTATTGGAATATTAACTGGAAAAGCTTTACAATTTAACATAAACCTCCAAAAACATTTTACCATTTGAATATGACTATTTTTGAGATTTTGATGGTTATAAACGATTTAATAAAAGAAATTTAGTGTTTAAAAAAAATTGAAAACCTATATTTCCGAAAATTATGAGACCATAACAAAATGTTTATATAATTTTGTCTAACACCGGCCTTGCATTTGAACGCCGTGCCACAAACGCATTAGTGGTTTCCTCGTCAATTCTTAATTCTATCATATAATCTTCATGTAAAAATAACAAATTAAATAATAAATTAGGTGATCATCCGCATCCTGTACGGGACGAACGGACCAAAAGAAATTATAAATTTTAATTATAGATATTGAAAACATAAAAACGACATATTATATTTGGTATAATTAGCATAAGTAATGTTGATATACAGATTAACGTAAGAAAAACCAATTTGGGATTAGAAGTTTATTGAATTTTTCAATCAACAAAAATTTTATTGAAGTATCCGGATAATGATAATTTTATTATGGTTGACAAACGTAATTGTCTTATTATCGAAGTTAAATCGTTATATTTCATTAAAATCATACTGATTTTGAAGTACATAAAAGTTGTAAGAAGAATATAAATAAATTGAAGTAAATTTAGTGTGTTTATTAGGACTCAAAATTGTAAAAAAAGACCCTTTATCGAATCTTAATATCCATTATGACTCAAAATACGTATGAGTTTCTTTTGATTTATCTTTTATTTATAAAGAGTGTTTTTACTAAAAATCTTGATGGGACATGAGATCATGGGCTACGGTTCGGATGTTGGATTCGATCTTTTTTCTCATCACCTGATATATTTAGATATTGCCACAAAGTAATGTTGAAAATCCCTAATTGTTCATCGATTTCTAGACAATTATATAAAGTATTATATGTATAGAGCGAAAATTAAGGAAGTCCACATTAAAAATGATGGTTTTCTTAAATTTAATCGGAAATAATTATATGAATTTCCAAATTTAATGTCTGTCATCATTTGTGATAATTTCGTAAAAAAATTTATTGCACAAAACTAAGAGATTGGTAGAAATTTAATATGAAATTCTTTTTTGAAATGTATTTTATAATATTTCAAGACTGCTCAAAAAATTTTATTTACAACATTTTGATTTTACAATATAAAACAGTTTATATTATCTCAAAATAAATGTCATGTATCCCATAAAATACAAAAAAATATTAATAAAAATAAAAGTCACATACCAAAGTTTTATAATCATAGTTTCCAGTCCCTAATGAATGTTATGAATCATAAAGAAATTAAATATTTTAAAAATATGAATCATATATATATAGTCAAAACTCTATCAGTTGTGACTAATATATAAGACTATCCTATTAATTTCGTTTAGGATTATAATTTTAGATTTCAAGATAATAATAGAAAGTATTATAAACATATGGCGAAAATTAAGGAATTACACATTAAAAATGGTTTGTTCTTTAAATTTAGTCGAAAAGAATTATATAAATTTCCAAATTAAATGTCTATCACCATTTATGATAATTTTTGTAATCAACAGTATTATTGCAAAATTTAAGGGAATGCAAAAAAATTAATATGGAATTCCTTTTTGAATGTAAGCTCATAATGTTTTATATACGACTTTGATTTTACAATATAAAGCAGTTTGTATTGTCCAATCCCAAAATAAATATCATGTATCTCATAAACTAAAAAATATTATTCAAAATAAATGTCATGTACTAAATATTTATAGAAGAACATAATTATGATTCTTGTATATTTTATAATCTCTTAAAAATGTCATGTATCATTTATTAATCGTAAAGAAGTTAATATTATAATAATATGAATTGTATATATAGTCAAAACTCTATCAGTTGTGACTATATATATTAGACTATCCTATTAATTTTGTATATGATTATAATCAGAGATTTTCAGATAATTATAGAAAGTATTATATACATATGGCATAAATTAAGGAAGTCCACATTATAGATTAATATTTGCCTTAAATTTAATCTAAAAGAATTATATAAATTTCCATTTTCAATATATATGTCATCATTTATGATAATTTTGTAATCAAAAAGTATTTTTGCAAAAATTTAGGGATTGCAATAAATTTAATATGGAATTCTTTTTTGAATGTATTTTATAATTTTCAAGATTGCTCATAAATTTTTATATACGATATTTTGATATTATAATATAAAACAATTTATATTGTCTATCTCAAAATAAATGTCATGTATCCCATAAAATACAAAAAAATATTCATCAAAATAAATTTCATGTACTAAAGTTTTATAGAAAAACAAAATTATGAATTATTTATATTTTCCAGTCCCTAAAAAATATCATTTATAATTTAGAGTCGTAAAGAAATATAATATTATAAAAATATAAATCATATATATAGTCAAAACTCTATCAATTGTGACTATAGATATCATTTACTATCATATTAGTTTCGTATAACATTATAAAAACCCTACCGGATTTGATATTATCGTCCATATCAATGCACATAACCAATTAATATCAATTAATATGACTAAAACATTATGTTAAGCTACTATTAATTCACAATGGCAAAAAATGTAATAAGTCTAGTAAGAAGAGGATTATTACACAAAGAGGTTGAGAAGGAATATGGTGTTGCCATATAGGAATGACATTCTTGTTAATAACACATGAACATAAGGCTAGTCTCTAAAAGTGCTTCTATTTTAATATATAAGGGATTAAAATAGAGAATCCAATTATTTCTTCCATAAAAAAACAAAACATAGACATTATAATAATAAATTATGAAAAGTAGAACTTAAAAAAAAGTTTCGCAGAAAATCAATCAATAACAACAACTGATGTGGAAAGTATCTTCAAAACTCTCCGTTTGCAATCCTATAAAGAACAATAACAAAGAATATAAACTTATCAAATTACAAAGAATTATAAATGGGAAGTAATTAAGTGAAATATATTACCTCTTTCTGAAAGCATCAATTTCTAGAACATCATTAGGTTCAAACAAAATTTTAGAAAACCGATCAATGTTAGTCAAATTCTTGAATCGACCTTATCATGATAAAAAAAAAAAATTAGAAAAATATACAGATAATATTATCTCAACCGGTTTTAAAAAAAAATATAATAAATTACTTTTTCCCCAATTAATTTGCCAAAACTGTAAAACAAAAAGTACGTTAGCATTTGTCGAATTCCATATTTTAGAAAACATGAGTAAGTGTTCCATAAGCAACACACTTAATGACGACATTACTGTAAGTTTTGAAAAAAATGAATTAAATCAGTAATCAATCGCATATTTTTTTTTTAATTTTGAAAATTTATTAGGTTACTATCATGTATCACAATCAATCCTTATATTTTCATCTAAAATTGGTAAGAATATAACAGACTACCATAATTGAAATACCGAAAATAATTGATTGATAAAAATTACTTTACTGTGAAAGCTTGTCATAATGTTGCTGTTGTTATTGTGATCATTTTCGGCATGTGATTTACGTTTCTACATCAGTCTAGCTCTAAAATAGGAAAGAATACAATATAGACTAAACATAATTGAAATCTCATATATGATTGATTGACTCAAATTTTATGACTAATATTTGACTTGACACCAAGATTTACTTCATTAAGTTTATTTTTGATTCACGTAAATATAATTCATTGATTCAAACATAATTGAAATCCCGAAAAGTGGCTGACGATTATAAATGTTAATAATTTCCGAATATTATTTTAGTTTTGAAGTTATCTTTGTAATCATGGTTCTGAAAACATTATACATTAACTTAACATTTTATAAAATAGTGTAAACTCAAACTCTCAACGATTAGAGTACTCAAAATATTGTATATAATATAAACAATAAATTTCATGTTTCGGAAAATCGATCCAAAGTTTTCATTGTTTTAAAACATTTTTTGAAAGAAACAGAAAAGACACCCACAACTAATTTATTTTGTTTTATTGATCTCGAGTATCCAATTTTTTATTTAAAATGGTTAAATAATAACCGAAGAATATAATTAGTGACAATATTGATATTTTCCTTATTTAGCAACTCATTAAATTTCATTGTTTGTCTTTAGTGAATATGCATAAAATGAAATATATACTATATATTAATTGTAATGGCATGATATGTAATTAGTCTAGATTGAAGAGGGTTTTTTCAAAAAAGTTGTGAGGTGGATTGTGGTCGTGACACCTAAAAAATGACATACTTGTAAATTCCGCATGAAATAAATGTTTATTGTTAAATGGTCTCCTCAAATAATAAATAATAAGAAGGGGATATATATTCAACAAAAAACGGAGTGTGCTTATCCTGATCGAATCTTTTTGTTTCTTTTCTGATATTTGTTTGATTGTTTTATAATAACAGAGTGCGGCTCGCACCTTAAGACTGGCGCGAGTTAGCAACAACTTTGAGGAAGCGGTTACTTTGGTCTGTGGACTGAGGGTGGACCCGACGCGTCCTCTAGCCATACAATCGCCTTCCTACTTGCCATTAACCGGCTGCAGGTTCAACCGGTTCTTCTACTTTCGATTAGGACAACACGCACATGTTTTACTTTTTTTTTATAAATAAATTTCAATAATTTTTTTTGAACGTCTAAATCGATTATTATGATATTACAACAATAAGAATATTACAAAGACGATTCTACAATCGATAATTCTACCATCCTGTGAGAATACACACCTGACTGCACCATTCTAAACCATCATATGAGATCCATGTTCGATAGTACACCGTGCACCAAACTGAAGATCTCTGTAATATGTTTCTCTATAATCTGTATAGTTTGGTATTTTCTATGGTTTAAATTTCAGATCTCCGGATATAAAAAGAAATTGAATTTTTAATCAAACTACTGGACTAAGAGGACTTCCACTATTTTACTTTGATAAATGTTTTTTTTTTTATAAAAGATTTTCTATACTATATTTTTGTTGTTAATAATCTTGTACGAATGGGTTAAAATGGCGGTGTTGTTGTTGTCGAATCATCAGACGACGGTTTTCGTTCGTTTCTGTCAATTTTCTTTTTAACAATTGTCCAACTGAAAAAATAATTTGGTTGAAAATTATGTTTAATTTCATGTTTCAGGTTGGATTACAAAATTTCAACTATTTATCATAGCTTTACTAAGAATATATGGTTCATTTGGCATAACTAGATTTTTGATGAATCATTTTAAATTATATAATATCAATTTAACAAAAAAAAAATTGAACTATACTGTAAGAGATGATGAAAATAAAAAAATTAATTTATATGAAAATGATGACGTCAAAGCTTTTATTGTTGGTGTTTTCAACTAAAGGGAAGACTCACTCAAATGCATTTTCCCATCAACAAATTATGAGTTTGTAAAGTACTTTTTTTAAGTAAGAATAAAACAGTATCTAATGCGGCAAACCTTCTACTTTTAGCTTTGGTTACTTTCGTTTTTGGTGTTTTGGAGTACATTAGGTTTTTGTTCCATTTATTTTGCCTATATTTTTTGTAAATATATGATCTACCTTTTTATTTTTTGAACTATGATATTACGTCTATTATATGCTAATCATATTTATCCTGTTTCATCCATTTAATATTTATATTTTCATCGTCTTCTGCTCATATATTTTTACGTCTGTAATCAACTAATTATAGGTCTATTATATTTTTATTTTCATCCATCTGATATTTTATATTTACCATTCGGACTTTTTAAGTCTGATTTTTTCCACAAACGATACTTGCAAAACATTTTTGGTCAAAAATCGGTGAAAATAGTTTCTATTTTTCCTCGCCTATTTGGCCAACCTCCTTGTAATATAAAAGTATGAACGTTTACTTTATAATGCTAAAGTTATCATTACCCTAGAATACCTACTCAGCTACTCTTACAAGAAAATCAACGCATACATAACTTCTCATAAATTATCCACCTACTTGAATATCAAATGTACAATATACAGTAATTAGAGAATACGTCAATAATGATTTTTTAATTCTTGTAAAAAGTCAACAATCAAATTTAAGGACGACACGAAAACAAAAATCACCATTAAACTATATAACTTAAATTTATTACATTGGTTAGATAAAAAGAAATCGCGTTATTATATTTTATGGTTTTAATTTAAAAATAATATTTGGAAAACAGAGGCTCTCTCTCCCTATCTCTGTAGTATGTAGCCTTGTTGCTCCCTATAAGTACTCCCACAACCACGAACACCAAAACATCATCTCATAAACGAAAAACCACATTGTCCGAGATTTAATTGTTTCTCATTACAACCTTCTTGTCATTTTTTTCTGTAACCATGAGTCTTCTGACCGATCTCATTAACCTTGACCTCTCAGACAACACTGAGAAAATCATCGCTGAATACATATGGTTCGTCTTCCTCATTTGTTCTTGCCTCTTTATTACACATTCTTGTTTAGGTTCTTGTTTTTTTCTTATCCGGAGAACGGGAATGGATAGAAGAAAACATTTTCTAATTACATCTTCAACCACACAAAAAAAGAGTCATGTGTTTTGTCGTTTTCTTATTTTGGAGAGTTTTTGTTTTATAAACAGGGTTGGTGGTTCCGGAATGGACATGAGAAGCAAAGCTAGGGTAAATCTTTTTATCACTTTAACTCGATGAAAAATAAAAAAATGTAGCGGAAAATTAACTCACAAGCAAAGCTAGATTGAACTACTGATTCTCTTTTTTGTTTACCTGCAGACTCTCTCTGGACCTGTGACCGATCCATCACAGCTCCCAAAGTGGAACTATGATGGTTCAAGCACTGGCCAAGCTCCTGGTGAAGACAGTGAAGTGATCTTATAGTAAGGCCTCTTCTCAAATTTTATCACTATTTCGAACTCTTTTTTTTTTTTTTTTTGCTTCGATAACCGTTCTTTTTATTTGTGTTCCTTAGCCCTCAAGCGATTTTCAAGGATCCGTTCCGTAGAGGCAACCACATTCTTGTGAGTTGTTAAATTTCGGTTTTCTTGCACATGTTCTGTTTTGGCAGTTAATGAAAACGTTTCTTTATCTGGTTTGGTTAGGTCATGTGTGATACTTACACCCCTGCGGGTGAACCAATTCCTACGAACAAGAGACATGCTGCTGCTCAGATCTTTAGCCACCCTGATGTTGTAGCTGAAGTGCCATGGTGAACCCGAATTCCCCTGTTCTGTTTTGGTTATATATTTTTCTGGTTTCTTGCGGTCTGATTTTGCTCTGCATACTAGGTATGGAATCGAACAAGAGTACACTCTCTTGCAGAAGGATGTGAAGTGGCCTGTTGGATGGCCCATTGGTGGCTTCCCTGGCCCTCAGGTATATTCTATTTTAACAATTCTTCTTCAATTCTCTGTTCTCAGCTTCTTATGTTTAATACAAAAAAACATCTTTCTCAGGGACCATACTACTGCAGTGTTGGAGCTGACAAATCTTTTGGAAGAGACATTGTTGATGCTCACTACAAGGCTTGTCTGTATGCCGGAATTAACATCAGTGGGATCAATGGAGAAGTCATGCCTGGTCAGGTATAACTTCAAGATCCAATAGAATTAAATATTTTATGTATAATGTAGTAATGACCAAATCATTTTTTTTTTCTGAGACAGTGGGAGTTCCAAGTCGGACCATCTGTTGGTATCTCAGCCGCTGATGAAGTGTGGATCGCTCGTTACATTTTGGAGGTATCATTAAACCATCATACAAAATCTCAATTGTTGTTGATTCTCCTAATTGAATATAAACTTAAAGTACAAGCTTTGGTGGTTTTAAAAAACAGAGGATCACAGAGATTGCTGGTGTGGTTGTATCTTTTGACCCAAAACCAATTCCTGGTGACTGGAACGGAGCTGGTGCTCACACCAACTACAGGTAAAGGATCATGCAACTTAAGCTTGTTATGTAGTTGATTTTTGGAAAAAGAAAATCTGAAAATTTAGGTAAATGGCTTTTTCAGTACTAAGTCGATGAGGGAGGAAGGAGGATACGAGATAATCAAGAAGGCAATCGATAAGCTCGGACTGAGACACAAGGAGCACATTTCTGCTTACGGTGAAGGCAACGAGCGCCGTCTCACCGGACACCATGAAACTGCTGACATCAACACTTTCAAATGGGTAAATATTTAAAAGTTTTAAAGAGTTGATAACATATTTGTGTACTGAACTTTGTGTTATTTTTTGAACCTTTGTTAAAAGGGTGTTGCAAACCGTGGAGCATCAATCCGAGTAGGACGTGACACGGAGAAGGAAGGGAAAGGATACTTTGAGGATAGGAGGCCAGCTTCCAACATGGACCCTTACATTGTTACTTCCATGGTTGCAGAGACTACTATCCTTTGGAATCCTTGAAGAAATATGACAATAATATAACTTGAATCTTTTGGGGTTTCAAGTTTGTGTTTTCTATAATTATTTAAGCAATTACCGGGTTGATGTTACCGGGGTTTGTGGTTTGGGGCCTTTCTTTTAATCTCTTTGTGTTTTGGGGTTTGTGATTGGAGCAAAACCTGATTTGCTCTGTTTCTTTGACCTTTTATTTGACCCCTTAAAATTTGTATTAATAAGACGATCTGAAAAGGCCTTTTCATGTTTCAATCTTTAGACTGTTCAACAAGTTGACAAATAACAAAATTCTTTGTTAGGCCGAGAACCTGTAAGCTAGACGGGTCCAGCTCTAAAAATAGTGGTACACACGTAAATGTATTGTAGGCGCCGTTATAAAATACAATCATAGATCATATATTCAATCTGGATAAACATATCTTTCTTGAACAATTGATGGATCATAACTTATTAGAAATTGGGCATTTGAAATGTTTGTAATGCGAGTATCATCAAGTCCTCAATCAAACTTTAATTGGCTTGATGATGCTGGTTGCACCTCCCGAAAATGACAACTCGATCACCTTATCCTTTGGACCATGCGCGATAAGAGTCCCAAGGTTATGCAATCTTTAGAGTATTTCTAAAAAGATTTTTTTTTTTAAGTTTAAAACTCTATATCTAAAGTTTAAAGTGTTATTCTCCAAAATCAAAACTTCAAATCTAATTTCAAAATTATTTGTTTTTATGTATTGTTCTTATGTTTGCATAATAAAAAATAAATCCATAAAATTTTTATAAATAATTATCACATATATAAAAGGTTAATTCTCTCAAATAGCTATTTTTAATCTTTTGTCATAAAAATAACACTCAAAAAATAAAATGATCAAAATAGCTTCTTTTTATTTTGAAAATTTTAATATTTTATTTTTATTTTTATTTTTTGAAATTTGAAACCCATACTCAAAACCCACCTTTTATCTCTAAACCCTAAGTCTAGATAGTTAACCCAAATAGTATAAATGCATATTTTATCCTTTAATAAAATCTTTTTGGTTATTTTTTCCTCTTTGAGTGCTATTATTGTGAAAATAAACCAAAAATGGGCTATCAAAGGGAATATCTATGTATAAAAATATTACAGCAATATTAATTAATAAAATCTTATACTAAAATATAAATCATAAATAGAAATACATAATTAAATATTAAACTACAATACCATATTATTCCATAAAATTATTTTAGTAATGCTCTATCTTCGATTATACAAAATTTGTTTGTAAGATATTTAAGAGATTTTGGAAGTTCCAGAGCAAATTTGCCCGACTATTAATGTTGTTGTAACATTTTAATTTGTGTAATAATTATGTTCTCGTGTACCTTTTAAAGAATTTTTTAGTATGTTTTCTTTTGTAATATTCTTGTTTGTCTAATTCTAGTTTTAAAATAATATGTCTTGCTTTAAAAATTTCATTGTGTAAAACATGAATCTATAAAAACAAATCTGAAATATTTGTGAGATATAAAAAAATTTAAGGATTAAAAATAAACGAGAAAAATTTTAAAACCATAAATTTCGTCTATAATTAATTGTAACTAATAAAATGCAAATAAAAAGATAGAACTTCAAATTTTGAATTTTTGAATAATAAAATTTTAAATTCGAAATCTTAGTTCTCAAAACTCTAAATTTAAAATTTATTTTTGTTAAACCAAAAATTTTATATCTGAAATTATAGAGTTCCTTTTGCATATGCTCTTAACTTTTAAGCAACAAGAATTTCTCAAGATCAATCTTGTTCTGTGATCTATTGAACTTTGTCCACTTGAAACTTTTTATTAGTTTATGTCTGTTTGCCTCAATGATTAGGAAGGATGCATAATAGTGATGGCAAATGGGGACCTGGACCGCGGGCCTAGCCCATATAAAATCCATGCGGGGCGAGCAAAAGGAGGCCCATTATTTAGCGGGCTTCGCAGGTTAGGACCATTGCGAATTTGGATATCATACGGGACGGACCTGATTTGTTCTCCAGGAAAGATAGAACCCGCAACCACTTCAGCTTCATCACAAATAAGAGAGAACTAGATTCTGACCCGCCCTTCGAAAGGCGGGTATATATATTTTTTTAATTTTTCTTTAGAAATTTAATTTTATATTTATGTTTTTCATTGTAATCATATTTCTGTTTTTGGAATCTTATTTGTATATAAATCTTAATCAAAATATTTTTTATAAAATGATTGCAAATTAAAGTTGATTCGATATACGTTCGTTTCTTCGTAATCAGCCCGTTTCTTTGTAACATTTTCTATAATTTGTTTTGTTATATATATATATTTTCCACGTAAATTTAATTGCATATTTGTATTTTTCCATGTAATCATATTTGTGTTAAATTTTCTTATTATTATTAGTAAGAGGTTATGATAATTTGATTGAATTTGTAATGTTGTCTAAGTATACACATGTCTCATAGTGATTTGACATAAATATTTTGTAATTTAATTGTAAACAAAAAAGTATATGTTATTTTTTTAAGTATAGCGAATTTTAAAAAATATTCTCATAGTAATTAAATAGATGAGACTATATGTTTTTCATTAAATTTTCATGATTTTGATATCATATACAATTATAATAATGTTATTATGTCACAATAATTTTTGATGCAATTAAGAATAACTTTTGATGCAATTAAGAAATAACTTTTGAAAATTTGCTCTCATTATAAATGAAAAGGTCCACTTGAATTTTTAAAAACCAATTATATTTCTTTTAAAAGCTCGTGACATATCAAGGCCCATATCCAAATTTAAAAACTCGTGACATATCAAGCAGTTATATAAACTCGTTCATAAGCAGTTACATATAGCATTTGTATTTTTTTTTGGACTCAACTAATATTAATAGGGCATGATCCAAAATTAATAGTATTGATCCGGTGATGGCGGTTCGAGGTCCGATGGTGCTTCTGGCGTTTCTTCTCTTCTTCGGGATTCTTCTTCTCTTTTTTCTCCTCGGCTTCTACTGTTTTCAAATGATGTATTTCTTCAATTGTGCACACTTTCTGAGCATAAGTTTTGATTATTAAAATATCAGGTTGTTCTAGAGAAGCTCAGTTACATGCTTATTGGTACGCATGATATTAAGAGATTGATGCGAGTGGTTGTTTGCCATCTTCACTTGGCCATTCTGTTTCTCACTCTGAGGCTGTTGGCTCCTGGAGTAGAACTCAATGATCTATACTTAAATTTTCCGCCTATCAAGCAGGTTAATTTCATGTGTTGTCTGAAAGAAATTTCCATCTGGTAAAATATCATTTAACTAACTATATTTTTTTACAGGATAATCTAATTCGTGATGACAACAAACTGATTTTGTCAGCCTCTCTTAGTGACTCACTTGAATATGTGGCAGACTCTATTGAGAGGTGAGTTCTTTGGATCAGATTCTTTATGCATGCCTCTTCCTGTCCTTTCTTATTCTTATCTCTCAGTACATCTTTGATGTTAGCAGGAGTTAAGCAGATCTTTAGGCTTCAAATTTGTGATTTCTCTTACTTAACAGCTTAGTCATATCACTTAAATGAGGCTTTGTTTAGTTTCACATCACTCTCTTCTGCTGCGAGTGCTTGGTTATGCTTCCTTTTAGAATCTTCTACTGATTTTCATTCATATCCTTAGTGATATCTTATATATAAGATAATACAAATTTCTCTTCATCTTTACACTACAAGAAAACAGCGGTATACTGACGGCCGTAATCGTCGGTATTTCCTCGGAATAACGTTATTCCGACGAAATACCGAAGATAAGAGTCCTCGGAAAAAATTCCTCGGAAATTTATTTTTCCTCGGAATTTCCTCGGAAATTTCCGACGAAATACTGAGGAAAGTGAATTTCCGAGGAAATTCCGAGGAACACTATATCGTCACAAAATTCCGAGGAACACTTCATCGTCGGAAAATTCTGAGGGAATACCGAGGACTTGAGTTTCCGAGGAAATTCCGAAGAACAATTTCCTAGGACTGGTTCGTCGGTATTTCCTCGGAGTTTTCCGACGACATTTAAAAAAAACAAATTTAAAAATAGTTTTAATAAATACAAATTGAAAATATTTAAAATTAGTTTTAATAAAGATAAATTTTAAAAATCCAAAAGATAAATTTTATAAACTTGTTTTTCCTCAGAATTTTCTCAGAATATTCCGAGGAAATTCCGAGGAAACATGTTTGGGGTTTCAAAATATCATATTTTTCCTCAGAATTTCCTCAGAATATTCCGAGGAAATTCCGAGGAAACCATGTTTGGGATTTCAAAATATCATTTTTTTTTTCTCTATATCATTTCTTATACAAATGTAGTGCATATCATTGATGATTCTTTGTATAGATGATCGTAAACCATGAAAAAACAAAATTCCAAAATGAATTGTAAGTATTCTCTTTACCGTTCATTAAAGTGTATAAGTGTTTCTCTTATGTTGTGGGGATTTCGTTCATACAATCGGAAAAGTGTTTATCATAGGTAACACATCAATTTTTGACTTCATAATCAGTTTAAGACACTTAATAAGACTTATATAAATGTTATTAACGTTTTCGGTTAAAAAAACCCTACTTCCTCGGAATTTCCTCAGAATACTCCGAGGAAATTTCGAGGAAAACATGTTTGGGGTTTCAAAACATCATTTTTTTTCTCTATATCATTTCTTATACAAATGTAATGCATACCATTGAGGATTCTTTGTATAGGTGATCATAAACCATGAAATAACAAAATTTCAAAATGAATTGTAAGTATTCTCTTTACCGTTCATTAAAGTGTATAAGTGTTTCTCTTATGTTGTGGGGATTTCGTTCATACAATCGGAAAAATGTTTATTATAGGGTAACACACCAATTTTGACTTCATAATTAGGTTAAGACACTTAATAAGACTTATATAAATGTTATTCAAAACGAAAAACGTTGTTTTCGGTTAAAAAAACCCTACTTCATCGGAATTTCCTCGGAATATTTCGAGGAAAGTCCGAGGACAACTTATTTTTCCTCAGAATATTCCGAGGAAATTCCGAGGAACACAAAACCTATAATCAAAACTTGTTTTTCCTCACAATTTCCTCGGAATTTTCCGAGGCTTTTCCGAAGAACACAAACCCTATAATCAAATATTTAAATCATATTCCGAGGAATATGTTTTCCTCGGTATTTTCATCAGAAAACACCGACGGATAGTGAGTTCCTCGGAATTTCCTCGGAATATTCCGAGGAAATTCCGAGGAAACACAAAATTTGTGTTTTCTCAGAATTTCCTCGGAAATTCTTCGGAATATTCCGAGGAACTCATTTTCCGTCAGAACGTCCGTCAGAATTACGATGTTTTCTTGTAGTGTCAACTTGAAATTGTCTGAAAAGTATAGCTCTCGTTACATCAAGAGACTTAGACATCAAACCGTACTAATCATGCTCGTGGTTGTGCAGGCAGTGGAAGTTCAGACTCCCGCAGGCCGACCCGCATAGACCCATGCATATAGTGGGGAGGGTTTGGGCAGCCATTCTGAAGACTGCATTCTGCACAGGCCTGACCCGACATGACCCCCAATCTCTCTGCGGGATGAGAACAGACAACCTGTTTGCCATCTCTAATACAAAAACAGTATTTATGGAATGTTTTAAAAATATATTTGAAAAGTTATTTTCATAATTCCTGATTTTTTTCTGTCGGACAGATAGGTTTCTTCGTTGAATATATGTAATTTTTCGCATATTATTTCTTGGTTGTTTATATATATATGAAACACTGCAAAGAATGGAGACTTAATCAAAACAAGAACAATAATTAAGAACTATTTTTAGAATTCTATAGAAAATTGAAGAGAGAGACGAAACATTTTTGAGAGAGAAAATTCTGAGAAATCAACCAGAAGGATTCTATAAGTGATCAATCTGTTATTTTTTCCTGACTTTTATATTCATTTTCAACTCATACCGAGTGTTATGGGCTAATATATATATTCAGTTTAACACGCTTCTGCATATAATTCTCTTACATTGGTAACAAAACATTTGGATTCAATTTTGACATGTTAACGTTCTTAATAATCATGGATGAAAAAAATAATGTGTTACTTGTGTTCGTTCATTATGAATTGAAGAAATAAATAATGTTTAAAATGATTTAAAATAGTGAATCCGTAACTATATGATGAAATAAATTGAAAATTTGCATGTGTTTATTATAAAGATTTGTTTGTTCCAATAGGAGTTAGAAAGAAGCTTCACCTCCCGTTGATGAAAATAATCGCTCCCAGAAGTTTCTAGGTAGATTTGAAAAAAAAAATATTTCTCCATTTGAAACGCATTAGTTAATTATGTATGGGAACATATAATAATAGTGTTGATTAGATAATGTCTGCTTTGTTTTGTTGATTTTATGTGGTCTATCTTTTATCTTTTATATAATAATTAGTTTAAATAATATCGTAACTCTATGACAATATTTTAAATGTTATAGAAATAAGTTAATTTTTCAAATTTTATGAGTAAAAATGCTAATTGTAGATAGAAAGAATGCTCTTAAGGAGTTCTATTGAAACTAAAAAATATAAGCCTTTCTGCCGTTTACACGAAAATAAATGGAGTTAAAAAAAAACTGTTTGTGTAGGAAGATATTCTAGGAATAAGAGATATAGGGCCAAAGAAAGAGCCAAAAAAGTGTTGGAGATAAACATGAAGATAGCTTGAAGACTAAGCAAGAGTAATCTTAAGAGTATTAGGACTATGAGAGTTAATACCTAAGAGTTTAGGAAATATATTAACTATATAAGGATATGCAAGAGTGTTGCATAGATGAAGAGTTTTATGAGTTTGTGTTTGATTGTTTAAGTTTTTGAGGAGTTTTCTTAAGCTAATAAAGAGAGTTCTTTATATTGAGTTCTTGTGTTCTATACTTGAGATTGAGATAATATTTGGTATCAGAGCTATTCAATCGAGAGAGATATGGGAGACCTAGTTGTTGCGTCAAAGAAGGAAGGAAGCTCGTCTATACGATGTCCAATGCTAAGTCCAACGAATTATACAGTATGGGCAATACGGATGAAGCTAGTTCTTGAAGTTCAGGAAGTTTGGGAGATTGTAGAAGAGGAATCAACTGACAAGAAAAAGAATAACATGGCAACAGCTCTCATCTTCCAATCCATACATGAATCAATGATCTTACAAGTGGGCAATTAACCTCAGCAAAGAAGGTATGGGAAGCCATCAAAACTCGGTATGTAGGCGCAGAACGAGTTCGAGAGGCACGTCTTTGCACGTTGAGGACTGAGTTTGATCGAATGAGAATGAAAGACACTGAGAAGATTGCTGACTATGTGAGTAAATTAACAGAGGTATCTTCAAAGGCCTCTGCCTTGGGTGAAACTTTTGATGAATCGAAGCTTGTGAAGAAACTACTTGGAAGTCTTCCAAGAAAGAAATATATATATATGGTTGCGTCTATTGAGCAACTAGTAGATCTAAAAACAGTAAGCTTTGAGGAGGTTGTTGGACACCTGAAAACCTATGAAGAACGAGTGAATGAGGAGGATGAAGATACAGAGCAAAACCAGAGCAAACTCATGTATTCAAATACAGAGTCACAGTCTCAAAGAGACTACTATGGGGGACGAGGACGAGGTGGCCGATACAACAGCAGAGGGAGAGGACGTGGAAGGTCCTACTGGGATAACAGAGACAATGCAAAGTCGTATTGGGAAGGTCGAGACACTTCAAAGATTACATGCTTTAGATGTGATAAACTAGGGCACTTTGCGGCTACTTGTCCAGATAGACTACTTAAACTACAAGAAACAACAGAGAACAAAGACGAGGATGAGACACATGAGGCAGATAGGCTTATGATGCACGAGCTTGTGTATCTAAACGAGAGGAATGTAACACCAAAAGAATTTGAGTCAAGCGCCGATGGAGACAGAGTTTGGTATCTTGATAATGGAGCCAGTAATCACATGACTGGGAATCTTAGTTTTTTCAAGAGCTTGGATAGATCAATCACGGGAAAGGTCCGGTTTGGTGACGATTCAAGAATAAATATCGAAGGAAAAGGTTCCATTCTGTTTGTAAGTCATGATGGAAAGAGAAAGATACTAGCAAACGTATATTACATTCCGGAACTAAAGAGCAATATCATAAGTCTCGGGCAAGCCACTGAATCAGGTTGTGATGTGAGAATGAAAGGAGATTATCTTACACTACTTGACAAGGATGGAAATCTTATTGTAAAGGCCTCAAGATCAAGAAATAGATTATACAAAGTAGTGATGAAAGCAGAAGAACCGAAGTGTTTACAGACACGATGTGAGAGTTCACAATGGCATGCACGACTTGGGCACCTTGGAGGAGATGCTTTGCGAATGATGATCAGCAAGGAGCTTGTCACAGGACTTCCAGACATGAAAGTAGACAAAGAGATTTGCGGAGCATGTTTAAAAGCAAAACAAACGAGACAGCCGTTTCCATCCTACACATCTTATCGAGCATCAAAAGTACTAGAGTTAGTACATGGAGATCTTTGTGGGCCAATAACACCACCTACTGGAGGAGGGAACCGATATATATTTGTGCTCATTGACGACTTCTCGAGATATATGTGGTCTATCCTAATGAAGGATAAATCTGATGCATTCGAGAAATTTAAAATTTTTAAGAAGATTGTGGAACAAGAAACTAATGAGTCTATTAAAATTCTAAGGACAGACAGAGGAGGAGAATTTACGAGTACTGAGTTCCGTGAGTATTGTGATAACGCAGGAATACAGAGACAGCTTACAGCTCCATACACTCCGCAGCAAAACGGAGTGGTTGAGAGAAGGAATAGAACGTTGATGGGGATGACAAGAAGCATCCTAACACACATGGAGGTGGCAAACTACTTATGGGGGGAGGCAGTACGACATTCAAGCTATCTCATTAATCGCATAGCAACTAAAACTTTGGAGTCGCAGACACCATATGAGGCATACAGAGGAAAGAAACCAAACATCAAACACCTTCGAGTTTTTGGTTGTATTGCTCATACAAAGATAGAGAAGACAGGTTTGAGAAAACTTGATAGCAGATCTCGTACTCTTGTACACCTTGGAACCGAACCATGCTCTAAGGCGTATCGACTGTTCGATCCCACACACCAGAGGATATGTGTTAGCCGAGACGTTATATTTGAAGAAGATAAAGTTAGACAACAAGTCCGCCATAGCACTTACAAAGAATCCCGTATTCCATGGACGTAGCAAACACATCCACAAACGTTATCATTTCATTAGAGAATGCATTGAAAACGATTTGGTCGATGTTCAACACGTACCGGGAATAGGACAGAAGGCGGATGTCTTAACCAAAGCTTTGGGAAGGACTAAATTCAAGGAGATGAAGGATCTTGTGGGAGTTCAAGACATAGAAGAAGCTAACTTCAAGTTTAAAGGAGAGAATGTTGGAAAACATGAAGATAGCTTGAAGACTAAGCAAGAGTAATCCTAAGAGTATTAGGACTATGAGAGTTAATACCTAAGAGTTTAGGAAATATATTAACTATATAAGGATATGCAAGAGTGTTGCATAGATTAAGAGTTTTATGAGTTTGTGTTTGATTGCTTAAGTTTTTGAGGAGTTTTCTTAAGCTAATAAAGAGAGTTCTTTATATTGAGTTTTTGTGTTCTATACTTGAGATTGAGATAATAAAAAGAATCTTTTATGTATAATCCTACATAATCTTGGATGTTATCAGTTTCGGTACGTAGACCAAATAATATAATGCAAGCAAAAGTTCCTAGACTCATGAAGATATAGAACATCATATAAGTCTTCTAAATTCAAATAAAAAAGAAGGTCATTCCACTCTATTTCGACAAAATGACCCATGCCAACCAAGTTTCATAGTTTTGAGTCCGATATCTCGAGTAAGATTTTTCTACCTTCGAAGGGAAGGGTCCTTCCTTTTTGGCCCGGTTGTGGGCGAGAAGAGATTCAAAGCCCCGACACTGTGGTTCGTAGCCACGTACTCTAATCCTCTCAGTTACCAGTCTCACTCCGTCTCTACTGGATCTGTTCTCAGCTTTCTGTATTATTTTAAGGTATTTACAAAGATTAAAAAATATATAATTTTATATAATTTATTTTGGTTATATAAAAATAGCATTAAATAAAATAGTTTAACCAATAAAAATACATTATTTTGTAACTGGTTACAAATTTTAATGACATTAAATTTTATCTAGAAAAATGAAAACATCATTTATTTTTAAAAAATATAAAGTTTTAAAAATCGCTTCTAATGATACAGACGGGAGCATATGGTTAAGCATGTTATTTCCTAGACATTTTATTTAGTTTACATAAAAACGATAACAAGATTACGTTCATCTACTGATAAACATGTTATTTCCTAGAAAATTTATTTAGTTTAAAAACGAAAACGAGATTATGTTCATCCGCAATCATAAGTTTCCATTTCTGCTTTCACCTGAGAGAGAGAGAGAGAGAGAGAGAGAGAGAGAGAGAGAGAGAGAGAGAGAGAGAGAGAGAGAGAGAGAGAGAGAGAGAGAGAGAGAGAGAGAGAGAGAGAGAGAGAGAGAGAGAGAAGGGGATTAGACATTATAGGGCTCCGTTGATGGTGGTTTCAGGGTCGATGATGCTTCCGGTCTCCCAAGCGCCTCTGATCTGCACCGGTGGAATTTCTTCAAATCATCATAAATGATGATAGAAACATTAGTTTTGCATGAACTTAATGTATTGATCTTGTAAAAGTATGCTCGATCATGTGCAAGCTGAAACTCAATTCTTGTCTTTATTTGTTTGTGCATGTAGAAACAAGTAATGTAATATTCGATGTCCCACGGGACGGCCCGCGAAAACCTGCATATTTCGCGGTACGAATTGGACAGCTAGTTTGAGGACGGCATCCCGCGCGGGACAGACCTGCCGTGTACTACCAGAAGCCCGATCTGCAGCAGTTCCGATGGGATGGGACGGGAGAACCCAATTACCATCCCTAAGCATGTTAAGCATGTTATTCCTAGGCATTTATTAGTTTGCCTTCTTAAAGTCACCGATAAGAACAAGCCGTCAAAGATGACTTCTGGCTTAATATCCCACGTTCAAAACATTGATATTTAGGCTTTACTTAATTTTATCATTTTAAAAAACGTTTTATATGTAATCAAACTACCATAACATCTCATAACATCATCCACTTCAAATTTGTGTGGACGTGGCCTAAACCTTTACTTATATATAGACTCCGAATGGTAATAGCGAATTGAAAAGTGCGATACAAACGGATTGGATCTGCGATATAGTTCGACTATAGTTTTATAAACTGCAGAATATCGGCGGTTAAATAAAAAAAGCAGTACAAAGTAAAATGTGAATGGTAACAAAAACTATATGTGATAAGGAACCAGTAGTAAAATGTTAAAAGTAACATAAGCGGTGAGAAATACAAATGAAATTTAAATGTATTTTTATATAACAAAAATATAATTATTACTAATAAATATTCTAACATTTAAATTTCTTCTTATGAAACAACATAGAAAAATATACTAATAAGAATTTATTTTTTTTCTCACAATATATTTGCAATATTAGACACCATTCTGTTTTATTATCACAATATTAATAATACTAAATTGAAAATTTAAACAGAAATTACACAATAATTTTTATCCTAATTATATTAGTAATAAAATTAATATTTTATTTCTCTTTTAAACCTATATATTTCAAAATGTTTATTTTATCAAACATTATCTATTGAAAAAATATTTATTAAGTGAACACTATCATATTTTTAACAATAACAATTTGATTAAAAATTAAAGACATTTGATAAACTAACTTATAAACATATATAATTTTTTTTTGGCAAAAAAAAAACATATATAATTTTCTTAACACCTAAAATCTATGGTTTGTTATATTGTTCAAAGATATAATTTATAAGTAGAAAATTAACATTTTTATATTATATTTCTACACAACTAAAAATTTTCTTACAATTCTAACTTAAATAATTAAGCGTTAACATATATATATTAATTTATCTTATGTATATTTAATTTATTTTATAAACTATAAAATAACAATTTTCTGTTGTATCAATGAAAATTAGATTAAATATTGTGTAAACATATTATTTATATTTAATAACTTAGGGAAAATGAAATGAAAAAAAAAGTTGGATATATACGTACCTTGAAATTTGTCAACAACTTCATATGTATCAAATATGTAAATGTATCACATATATAAAAGTTTCATTTATTTTTTAAAAAATATCACAATCTCACTATCTGCTCCAATTTACCCACTATCCCGCACCAACTTAGCAGTTATTGTGTTTCAAATGCGTTTCAGAAACACATATACTTAATTTTCTTTGTGTTTTATACTGAATGGATGCTTTTAAGCCTAACTGCATGCGTTTAAGTCAAACCACACTTAACATTCGAAACCATAATCAATCATACTTAACTTTATCATTTTATTTAATCAAAAAGGAAAAAAAATCATATGTAATCTAACCACCACAAAATCTCATAACATCATCCACTTCAAATTTGTGCGGACGTGGCCTAAACTTTTACTATATATATAATTAACCAACACAAGTATTCTCATTACATCATCCACTTTAATCTGAGGGGAATGGCTGGAGAAGAGCAAAAGCGTAGATGGAGCCTTCAAGGCAAGACCGCACTTGTCACCGGTGGAACCAAAGGCATTGGGTTCGTAAACCCCTCTTCTTTCGGTATACATCTTAAAAGCAATGGTGACAGACTCTTTTTAATATATATTTTTGATTCTTGAATTTTTTTAGGCATGCCATAGTAGAGGAACTTGCAGGATTTGGTGTAATAGTACATACATGTGCTCGAGACGAAGCACATCTCAACGAGTGTTTAAGCAAATGGAAGAATAAAGGGTTTCAAGTCACTGGTTCAGTCTGTGATGTATCGTCCTGGACAGAAAGAGAGAAGCTGATGCAAACTGTGTACTCTTTGTTTGATGCCAAGCTCACTATCCTTGTAACTAATCTCCAACCTATATCATTTGATTGTTTTTGTGCGGTACTAAAAAAGATAGATCAAGTGTAACACTTTTGGCTGATTATCTTTTTTTTTTTAAATTGGCTGATTGATGTCTCCTGTTGTATTTTTGTTATTAGATCAACAATGCTGGCGCAATCCGGTCAAAGCCAACAATAGAGCATACGGCAGATGATTTCTCGTTCCACATTTCGACCAACTTGGAATCTGCATATCATTTTAGCCAGCTTGCACATCCTCTGCTCAAGGCTTCAGGGTGTGGTAACATCGTGTTCATATCCTCCGTTTCTGGGGTCGTCTCACTTGGCATCAGCTCCATCTACAGTGCCACAAAAGGTACATACTGACCAGTGACCAGTCCCGAATCTAGATGTAGATTTTACTATGTGCATAAAGTTTATAAATTGGTAAATGGGTGCAAATGTAATAACTTCTTACCTTATAAATAATCAAAAAGTTGAAAAACTATTGGTGAATAGACACCCGCTGATACTGACTCACTCAATAAGAAACCAAAACCAAATATCAGAAAAAATCCAAAGCCCCTTGTGTAGAGGTGGAACGGATCGGGTATCCGGAGTATATTAGGATACTCGGATCAGAATCCAAATCCGCCGGATCTTTAAAGTTATTATCTGGATCCGGATTCGTGCCTTCCGGGTATCCGGGGTTCGGATATCCGGACTAAAGTCCGAATACTCGCGGATACCCGTAGATGCCGGATCCGAATATTTAAAAAAAAATAAATTAAAGATTAACTAATCAACCATTATTTAGTCTATTTAAAACTATTTGAAAAAAAAAATTGAAAAATTATTAAAATTTAATAAAATTAATATTTTAGTTAATTTAATATAAACTATATATGATGTACATATATAAATATAATTACATTTAAAATATTTTAAATATATAATAGGTCCGGATCCGGATTCGGATACCCAAACCTAAAATTTCATTACCCGGATCTATATCCGGATCCGGCAGATCCGTAAAAACACTATCCGAATCCGGGTTCCCCAGATATCCGTTTTTCGGATCGGATCGGACCGAATACATGATCAGATTGCGGATCTGGATTTTAATTCCAGGTCTACCTCTGTGTGAGTTTTGTTGGTACAGTTGATAGCAGATCATCAGTTAGCCGGATGGTGAACTACAGCTGTATAAACATTTGTAAGAATTGTATAGACAATCAATATTTTTATAAATAAAAATATAATATCTAGTAATTGAAGATAAAGTATATATATATCTAACTTTATGTAGTTTTAATTATTTTAGTCTAAAATAAATAGTATAATTTCAAATGTATATATTGAGATGATTTTTTGTTGCTTAAAGCCAATATATATATCGTAACTTTATATAGTTTTAATTATTTTGATCTAAAATAAATAGTATAATTTCAAATGTATATATTGAGATGATTTTTTTTGTTCAAACCGAATGTGGACAAAGAATTACATTATAAATAGTTTGGTCAATATGAATTCATGCTCACTTTAAAAGTGATTAGATTTTGACTTATACATTATTCGTGTGGGTGTATGTTTTAACTTTTAAATATTTATTATACGTAAATATTGTTATATTAATGTTGAATTATTATTTGCATTGAATGTTATTTTTATTATATACTATTTGTTATACAATACTGAATATTTTTTGTATTTAATTTATTTAACGCATAAAAAATTATTAGTAATACAATAATTAATTAAATATTTGAATTTTTATTTGTTTTATGTCAATTTTAAATTATTCATGTACATAGTATTTAAAGTTTTGAAAATAGTTATCTATATATAAATAAATTGACTACTTATTTTTACACAGGAAAATTGATATGTTTTAATATTTATGAAAACATATAAATTACTTTATAAGAAGTTTATATTTCAGTATTTTTATTAATTTATATATAAAATGTACAGTTAATTAATCGTTTAATTTAAAGAAGATTTTGTTAAGATATATTATCATTTTAAACAGTCGTTAATGCTGATCATATATAAAATTAAATGATATGTATTTTGAGGAAGTTTTTATTAAAATATATAAAATAAATATATAAAGAAATATTAATTGATGGTGAAAGTTAAGATTAGTTACTATTAATCGAACTTAAATTGTAAGTTTAAGAATTATTTTATTTTTGTACTTCAGTTTTAGTAACATAGATTTGAATACTGATCTGTCGTCAACATGTCCAGTGAAATAATTGTCCCTTTTAATATATGTAAAAGATTCCAAAATAGGTAATAGCGTCTAAATTAACCGAGCTATGAAATTCGGTATGATATGCTTCCGTATAACGATTGGTAGCAATCTATCTGCAACCCAAATAGTGGTTTTGAAGAATCTCTAACGCAAGTATCAGATATCTCAAATATATGAATTAACTAGATTTATAACTAGTGGTAAAATTCATCCTACTTCCTTTTATTTGAGACATTATTAGGTAGATGTCTCCACTATTTGAAAAATCCATCTAACGAAAATATTATTCAGTTTGAGATCAATCCACTTCTATTTAATTTTAAACTATCTATAATTATCTTTATATGTCAGAAAATGCATATTTATACCTCAAAATGAATACTTGAACTGATCCAAAATATATGCTTTAAATCAAATGTCTAATTAAGATGAACAATATTTCATCTATTTATCATAACATATAAATTATAAAATAACTTAAAACTTATAAATAAAAAGAAAGAAATTAGTTACAAGTTATTATCATTTAATTATTTTGTAAATGTTTGTATTTGTGCATGTGTATGGAAAATCATCTATTTTAAAAATAAATAAAACTAAATTTTGATAAATTTTGATTCTAAAATTTAATTAAAGGCATTAAAAATAAAATACAAATATTATATTTAAATATTAATATTTAAAATAAAAGATAAATAATACATTGGAAGTAGTTCTACATTGAAAGTCACTCTATAAAAAATGAAGAATATAATAGAGATTATTTAGATATTTATTTGTAGATGCTCTTACTCTTTTTTTAGAGAGCCTAATTTAATCTTTATGGATTGTGTCATTTACCTTTTTGTCGGGTTTGAATCTTTTCAATTATATTTCTATGCCAATCATGTTCTATGATATTTGTTCCAGTAGGAATAGAAGATCAGACTTATACCTTGATTGTTTGAAAATTAACTTGTTCGTTCATGTTACATCATAAATAAATTACGCTAAATATAAAATTTCTTTGTTCAAAAAGGCTAAGAATGTGTTCTATTACACTAAATATGAATTTCAACACGGTAAACAAACAATTGAGGTCATATAACACATATTATATGTGAATACATAGGGGCAATGAATCAGCTAGCAAGGAATTTGGCATGCGAGTGGGCGAGCGACAGTATAAGGGCTAATTCTGTAGCTCCTACATTCATTGCCACTCCACTGGTTGATAATGTAAGATCCAATTGTTTATTGAAGATATGCTTTTTTTAGTTTGATGATATTTTGATTTCTTGTGCGTTGGATGATGATTTGTAGGCGTTTGATGATGAATTTAAGAAAGTGGTGGAATCAACAAATCCCTTAGGGCGCTTAGGAAAACCGGAGGAGGTAGCATCGCTGGTGGCATTTCTTTGTATGCCTGCATCTTCTTATATAACGGGTCAGACCATTTGCGTTGATGGAGGTCTTTCGGTCAATGGCTTCTCGTATCAGCCACACTCTTAATCACAACCACTAAAACAAATACAATTTCAAGTTCAGTAATAAGTTTGAGTGTTCAGACTTTTGTATCCTTCTTACGATTACTTTAGAGTCTATATGCTTTTCATTACTCCCTCTGTTTCTCGAAGCTTCTCGGAGCTCTACGATGCTCTCTCCGACATCGTTGGCTTATCATCTTCCTTTACTCTTTGATCTTTCATTTATGTTTCTAGATCGATCGTGTAATGAGCCTGCAGATAGCTTGGCCAAAAACTGCTAAAAACCTTTGTGCGTCATTGGGTGGACTTGTCTAAGCCCATATTTTCTTATCTATAAAAGTTTGTTTTTCAAAAAAAAGTACACCTATGAATTTTTATTTTTATTTTATTTCACTTTGCATTTATTAAAGCCAATCTAACCAATAATTTTTTTATTTTTATTTATTTTATTTTGCATTAATTAAAGCCAATATAACCAATAAAAATCATTAAATAAAGTATGATTGGTCAAATATACCAAACAACATTAAGGTTTTGTATATAAATGTAAAAAATATGTTTTAGAATAAATAAAAAATCTATACTGTTAAAAGAAAATCACTCTAAAAATCTATTATAAAAGGTTACTCGACCTATTTAAATTATTTATTATATTTTTTGTCATACAATTAATCATTCTAACTATACACAATTAATAATTCTAACTAGAGGTGGATACTTCGGTTATTTTATTGGTTCGGTTCGGGTTCGGTTCAGTTTGGTTAATTCGGTTCTAGAAATTTTCAAGTTGAAGTAAATCATATTTAGTTTGGTTTGAATCGGTTTCGGTTCGGTTTCTATTCTGTTAGGTTTGTGTTTCGGTTCGGTTTAATCGGATTTTCTTAGTTTAGTTTTTTTAAAGAAAATCATATTTTGAATGATGGTTTAGATAAATCGATGGTGACTGAGTGGGCAACAGGTGAGAGATAGATTTGGACGATGGGAACTAGAAGATTGGTCGTTCAACACTCTTCTTCAGGGTCAGCAACTCTCTTGGTGGATTCTAGTCGATTGGTTATTTCGAATAGAAAGATGGATGGACAATGGAAGCGAAGGATGAAATGAATGACCCCACAAGTCTCTTGGACATAACCTTGATAAGTAGTTTATTTGAGCTCTTTCACACACACACACACAGACTTAGAGAAAATGTTTGCTTTAGGAAAAAAACTCGGTTTTGTTTATTGATTGGTAGTCGTAAAAATATACAAAGCTGCTCATATGGGATTTATAGAATATCCGATGAAACTATGTCCTTCTAGGAGACTTGAAGCAAATGACAAAAATATAAAGACTTGTTCTAGAATCTTAAATGAGGCTAACATGGTGCCTTTGAAAACTCTTATTCGAAAAATGAAAGCAAAAGAAAGAAATAAAGAAGAAACAAAGGAAAACAAATGGTTAGTCAATAATTCATTGTATTAAAAATCACAGTACCTTAATTAGCTGTCGACAATGAGTGATTTTTTGACTAAGCATGCACCTACACTCCTTGTTGGCTTGATTATTGATCTAGGTGAAATGAGTTGGATTTTGGCTATGGCTAGACCATATCGATGAAAAAAAGTGAGGCCATGGACTGGTAGAAGTATGGGCCACTCTTTGATGTTTCAGCTGACCGGTCTGGTCTTCATAAAACATTGTTGGACTGAATGAATTGATCTTCCAAGCATATCTTTTGGGCTGATTTCTTCAAGCAGTCCATCTTTTGTCCGATTGTCTTCTGATTGAGACTGAGCTGGTTGAGCCAGATGGTTAGATTGTCTAAGCTGGTTGGTTGAGTCAGGGAGAACCTCTATTGACTTGTTGAAACTTTCTTTTAAATCCCTTCCGGATCGGTCCTTGGAGCCATCTTTAATCTTTATGATTGGATAATTTGGATGCTTGAGTCAAGGTCAGTTTCTGATCTTGTATCAAGAACACTTTCACCTTAGAAATTAGTTATTTTAAAAAACATGTTTGGTTAAGCAAATACCACCTCCATATTCATCACCCACCATATGGGATTTGGGGACAGGGTAGATGGTCTTGGCATTGAATTGCGGTAGAAAGCTGTTAAATCTAAGCATTTCATCCACGTCTACAACAGCGCATATCCCCACAATAAGCCAAGTTGTCTTAAAAAGAATCTTGGATTGTCTTCGTTTTTGAGGAAGATAAGACAATGCGCGTTATTCTTTGTCAATGAATCAATGATCCGATTGATTATGATAGAATGATATGATGAAAGTTTAAAGATAATCTTTACAAACTGAAAGTACAATTGTTAATCTGAAATCTTGTATATAACCACTTTTTCTTTCTTTTGCAATGACTACTTTTCTACTTTGAACTACTATTGAAAAGATTCTACTTTTGTAGTCCAGAACATGGACTTAAGTTTCATCATTCATGCTTTATTGATATATTAATTCACGATAATAAATATGCGTAGAGGGACCGATGTTGATACGTAGGATATACACTATGTACATCCAATTCCAACTAACACAAAATAAAAATAACATTTTCCCTGTGGAATTATTTAGATCCGTATCCACTGGTGGACCTTAAAGTAAGACCTACGCACCTACTATCTCTCATTTTATTTATTATACACATATCAAAATATGAAATATGTTCATCAATAAATTTTCTTAGCCTTGCCTATTGCCATTATTTAACAATAATCAACCAAATGTGTGACATAGTCTAATTCCACAAACCCTCCACACCCCTTCCCACAAAACCATAATCACAATGCTCCCATTCGCCAACTACTATATTGCTACCTCATCCATGTCCGAGAACAATGTTAACAACAGCAAGAGGAGGAAGAAGAAACGTTCGATGATGGTTTATGGAGGCGGAGGAGGAGATAATTTGGCGGTGGTGAAGGCGGCGGCGTGGGCTTGGTATCAAAGGAAGGAAGGGAAACCGATTATGAGAGAGTTTGAGATAACAAGAGCACCGAGAACACCTCGACCTTCGCGGTACAAGATTGAAGCTACAAAGAACATGATCCTCTCTGACAACAAGGTTTTAGCCGAGAATAGGGTTTCTAAGTCTTCCCTTTGGTACACAAATTTCCATTATCAAGAGGATCAAGAAACTCAATACTCTCGTCTACTTGACACTTACGAGATGAAGAACATCTCAAAAAGGTTTAATTTTAATGATCCTACTTTATCCGTGAGTTTGAGCAGTGCTTTCATGCTGAACGACGATAATCATAATCATGATTGTGGTTGTGAAGATCATGGTATGTTAAAGAGAACTGGCTATGATAAGAATACTACTAGTAGTGGAAAAACTGATAAAAAGAATTCCATGAAAAAATTGAGCAAAAGAAGTTTGTGGAAGGGACTGATCGTTATGGGTCCAGTGTCTACGGTTTGTGGAAGAAGCGATGATGTGGATTTACGGGCTTCTAAAGCTAGCCGGAGAACAGTCAAGGTTGCGGCGGCGGCCGAGGCTCTCCTCAGGTCGGCAGCAAGTAGCAGGACTCAGACCCGAAGTCGCTAACTTTACTGGTTATTAGGATGGAAAGATTTGAACAATTTCTTAAAAATTCGTACATTTTCATGTTTATGTACTTGATGAACTAGCTGTGTAGTTTCTTCCAGTTTCAGTAAATACGTACATCTATTTTCGAATTAATAATGTACATCTTCGGGGAACAAAATGACAATAGAAAATATTTAATTTATTCCAATTCGGTTGTAACATTATAGGAAACCATTTTAAATTTTAGATGTTTAACAATTCTTTTAATTTCAGTACTTTTTTATTATGGTGTTGTTTATACGCATTGATTCATCTGGACAAAGCTGCCAATTGATATCCATGTTATTAATTCAACATAGAAATGGATCAAAAATTGATTGTGTTTCACCCGAGCTCTGGTTTTCTTTGGCTTTACCTGTACCAAAGCTGGTCTTCTGTTGTTTCTAGTTAGGCGTTTGTTGCTGTGTTTGAACTTAATTCTGGAGGGATCTAGGTTTTTCTCAGCTCTTGGTTCCGGTGGGAATATATTCTCAGCCGGCTTTGTGTGTAATTTGGTATTGAAAATCAATATTAATCTATCAGATGACAAAAAAAAACTATAACTAACTAATGGAGCTTCTGAGGATAACCAAACCAGAGATACTGAATCAACATATAGCAAAGCAGAATGAGAATTCCGAGCACAATGTACAAGCTTGTCCGCCATTGTATTATGTGTTCTTGATATATGCTTTGATCAAGAAATTAGGGAAGACTTCTTTATATACATCGTCGAAATTCATCCATATGTGTAGTAAATGCTGGCCATTCTTCTAGTGTTGACATTATCTTCACCAATTTGGAACAGTCTATTGCAAAAACCACATATTTTGTCTTTAGGGTTTTCATGCACTCTATAGCCATCAGAGTATCACATTCTACATGCAAAAGTGATAAACTTCTTCGGATATTCATGCCCATCATACCATCTTCTGTTCTTGTGGTATAAAACCATCCTTGACCTGTAAAATATTCTTGTTCTCTCCAAACGCCATCCACATAGTATCAGCCTATTTCTCCTAAATCTTGTTCCTCATACGTGTGAATGGTTTGCTCCTGATCTTTGGAATCTCTGAGTTGTGCTTCAGTCCATAAAGCTCCTTTTACTTCTGCAATTCGCATAATTTCCATCGGATTTCCATCTTTTTATAAAACTTATCATTCATATTCTTCCAAATATACCACATAATCTAAGGAAAATAACTAAGCTAATTTTCTCATAAAAATTTAATAAATTTTTCACAAATCATTTGGATAAATGTAATTCAATCTAAAAAATAAATGAAAAATGACTAATTTAAACTTAAAGTGATCTATAATTATTTTAATATACCATATATGAATTTAAAATTTCCATCACATATTTTCTTCAAAACCAGCAATCATATTTGTCAGACAAAGAAAAAAATTCAGAAAAAATGAAAAATCATATTTTCGCCAAAGTCATAAAATCACTATTACACTGAAAATAAAATAAAAACCAATTTTCTCCAAAGTCAGAAATAATATTTTCTCGTTAAAATCATATAACCACAATTTTCTAGAAGAAACTGTAAAATCAAATTTCCAGACAAAATAGTAAATCACATTTCTTCAAGACTGAAAATCACATTTTCCTCTAAAACATAAAATCACATTTATTTTTTTAACCGAAATTCACATTTTCTGTTAAAATCGTAAATTACATTTTTTCTAAACCGTAAATCTCATTTTCTCCATAATAAATCACCAATATATTTTCAGTCTTACACCAAAAAGTAAATTATTTTAGGACTTTACATTGTTTTATACATAAGGTTTATCCACGAAGTCACATCTCACATGCATCTACAATTTAGTATTTAAATTTGAAAATATTATATTTGGGATTTAAATAATAATGTGTAATTTAAAAATATATAGTTTGGAATTTAGAACTATAAATTTTGTGTTTAGAGATGGAAAATTAGAAATGTGTTGATTTTTCAAAATAAACAAGTCAATTGGAAGAACATCATTCAATATGCACGAAGACTATTGAACCAGACAAAGTTAACTATGCTCCAAATAGATTGTTGGGGAGTACAGAGAGTACAGGTTGGACAAGACCAAGTCAAGGAAAGATAAAATGTAATGTGGATGGAAGTTTTATTAACGCTACAACTTCAGCTAAAGCCGGTTGGATCTTAAGAGATGAGTATGGAGGATATAGAGAATCTATTCAAGCTACAGGGATGATAGTACAAAATGCTTTTGAAGGTGAACTACAAGGAATTGCAATAGCACTACAGCACTGTTGGGTCAGGGGTTACCGGAAGATAATAATTGAAAGTGACTGCAAAAAGGCTATTGATGTGATCAAGTTTGGAAATTTTCATTTTGAAGACATTTCGTTGGCTTGGATTGGAAGGAAAGCTAATAGAATTTCAGACACTTTAGCTAAATCTAGAATTCAAAACGATAATTTGTTTGTGTGTCATTATTATGTACCGCGATTCATTGAAAATCCTCTGCATGAGGATTATGTAAACTCCTTATAATTTCAATAAATAATTTATGTTTAGAGTTAAGGGTTTAAATTTTACAATTTTATGTTTTGGAATTTAGTTTTAAGATCTAGGATTTAGATTGAATATAATAGAATTGAAATTTAGATTTGGAGTTTAGAATTAAAGTTTAGTGTTTATGATATAAGGTTTGGAGTATGGAGTTTGTGGTTTAGGGTAATATTTTATGATAAAATTTGAAAATATTAGATTTATAGTTTATGTTTAATATTTGGTGTTTAATTTTGAAAATTTTATATTTATTCTTTAGATTTATTATATAGGGTAAATGGTTTGAAATATAGGTTATAAGGTTTAGCATTTTAAATAGCCATAAATATTTTTAGTAAAATAGTGGTTATTTTAGCCATGAAAGATTTTGAGATTAAATCATGGCAAACAATTATTTTGTGGACTAGCCACGATTATAACCACATTTTGTTTCGTGGCTATTTTTCACGAAATATTCATGGAAAATTCGTACATGTTTTATAAATAGTTACGAAACAATATATTTTTTTGATTAGCTATGGTTTTAACCATATTTTAGTTTATGAATATTTTGTTACGGAATATGTATGATAAAACTTTAGCTAATTTTAGCCATGTTTTGTCTTGTGGCAAAACTCAAATCCTTGGAAACAAAAAATTATAAGAACAATTTTTTATTAGTTTTTGATGTTTTTCTTAGATTTCGTAGGGCACTTCCAATGGAAGTTTTTTTAAGAAACTTTGGGTTGGGTTCTTAAAAATGTGATGGACTCCACAATTATATTCACATATATAATATACACCCATACATACATATATGTATATTTAGAATTTCAATTGGTATAACCCTTTATTGGAAGTGCTCTTATGATCTACTCTCTTACTAGGTGGTTTGCCCGTACTTGCGGGTTTAATAGATTTAAAAATTTATAAATAGATATATTATCAATTCAAAAACAATTAGAATAAAATTATTTTCATGTTTTTTATTTTTATTATAATAATTTTTTTTTTACATAAAAAATTGAAATATTCATATACATAAATTATATTGATTTTTAAATTATTATGATGTAAAATATTTTTAGATAATATAATATATAATATTTTAGATAATGATGAATACCAAACTAATGAAATTTATTTTTAATTTATGGGTAATTATATATTAACAAATATAGCCTAATTGTTTATTAAGAATAATAAATAATTTCAACGTTCTAAATTTAAACGTAAGAGTAAACATATTATTTTGAAAATAATAGTATAAACAATTTTGAATCTTTAACTTTCCCATAAATTAACACAATAGGTGATTTTGATTGTCCAAAAAATTATCGTAAAAGTAAATGATTCATTGTATCTTATGTGATATATATTTATATATGTATATATACTCCCTCTGTTTGAAAATATTATATATTCTAGACTTTTTACACATTTTAATAAAACACATTAAGTTTGCATTTTTTTGTGAATATCTTTTTCCATAATTTTAAGCCAATGAAAATTCAATCCGTACAATTAGTTTTTTTTTTAAGTTTGCAATTAGTTAATGAAATATGCATTGAAAATATAAAAATAGATCTTTTTAAAACAATTTTTATCTCTAGAATATACAACTTTGTGAAACGGAAGAAGTATTAAAATAGAGTCGGCTTAATATTATTAAACCAAATATAATATAAACATATATGTAATATTTTAATATTACTAAATTATAGTGGATAAATTTAACTATGATATTGTCTTTAGATTATTTCAATTTTTTTAAAGATAATGATAAATTATCAGTTAGATCACTAAAATTATTTATCAATATTAATAATTAAGCATAAAATATGACTAAATATATAGTTATGAAGAACATGAGAAATAAGTAAATTCACTTCTCAAATAATAGTATAGATAAATAGATTATTTTATATCTTAATTTTTTAACTTTTACGATACAATTATTTTAAGATAAAATAATCTAATTTTTTAAAAATTATTATTTATGTAAATTTGTTTATAACTATATAAATAATTCACAAATAGTAGTATAGATATAGATAAGTTGCTTTAAATTAATCCGATTAACTTTTTTTAATTATATATAAAATTCTTTAAAGGTGTTCTGCGCGCACATGAGAACTTAATCGCCTTTCTAATATTTATTAGTTTATATTTTATTAATTAAAAAACCATCATGATAATTTATTATTTATATTTTCAAAAAAAAACAAACATCAAATTATATATATAAACATTTCATTAAAATATTTATGTTTATAATTGTGTTAATATTTTAAAAGAAGACATTCACATATTAGCAATATTTTAGAAAATATATTTATACAAAATGGTTTTAGTTGGTTAATATTTAATTATAAATAGTTTATATGTTATTTTATATCTTTTATAATTGAAAAACAAATTTTAAGATAACAACACAATATATAAGATAAGTACATATAAAATTCATTAAAGTTCAAATTTACTTTAATGAATTTTATATAAAATTAATACAAAATCTTTTTTAATTATAAAATTAGGTATATATAAAATTTATTAAAGTTCAAATTTACTTTAACCACTTAATTATTATAAATTGTCTTCAATCTTATTTTTAACTTTTATCACTGAAAAATATTTTAAGATAACAACACAATACATAAGAATTATGTTATTTAAAAAATAATATTATTAATAAAAATTCGTTTTTTATATAATTAATTATATATAAAATTTATTAATGGTATCATCGATTTTGACCACTCTAACTTTTAACTTTTATATCTTATTTTTAACTTTCATAACTGAATAATATTTTAAAATAACAACACAATACATAAAAATTATCTTATTTAAAAAAATATATATTATTACTAATAAAATTTCATTTTTGATTATATAGTTAATTATATATAAAATTCATTAAAGATATCATCGACTTTGACCACTCTAACTTTTAACGTGGGAGCTCGATTGCTAAAAATCACTTCGCAAATAATAGTATAGATATCTAATGGAACACCTCTACACTAGATCTATATTTAGAGTGAAAAAAAATTCCTTTAAACATATAGAATATGAAAACACAAACCTAATCTAATAGAAAATTTCTTTTTCCTGAATTATTTTTTTTTTGTGTTTATCTTTAACATATTAAATACTTATCAATATGTTAATTTTTCACAAGTTTGAAATTATCTAACAAAAACTACAGCCTTTGCCACAATTCAGATACGAACGTTCACATTTTTCAGTTTGTGATTTTTCATAGCTTTTTGTGGTTCAAATTACTACAAAGTTTTTTTGTTATCTCGTGGCTATAACCAAAATTTCTATTAACGAAATAATGGTGGAACATACTTACACTATTCACACACATATAGACATAGGATATTAGGATCAATGGTTCACAAGTAGTATATTTTCCGTTCTCATGTGGACTAAAGCACAGCTCAATTCTTGCCATCAGATCTGGAAGAAGAAGTGTGTGAGCTACGATTGGTAGTCCATAGTTGGGAAATAACTCGTAAAAGGCTTACAACTTTTCTTGCTCTAAATGGAAAACTTCACATAGTATGAACTAAAAATTAATATTTATTCATGTAGAACAATATTTGTATATCACAGAAAACTCTTATCTAAGGAAACTATTACCGCATCAGATCTTATATATTCATATATATAAAGAAATACTTAATATGGCTAATTGAGTTTAGCACCCATGAGTTGCCTAAAGTGCTTAAGAGCTGCACGATTTTCTTCTACCGCCACATCAATGAATATTTTGTCTTGTTCGTCAGAAAAGGTTGTACTGGAAAAAGTAAATAGATGAACAAGAATGTCTATGATGCAACCAAGAAGAGGAATACTTGAACCTTTAGATGTAACTGGAGGAACCTGAGGATCATCCATATGAATCTATCTCTTGAAATATTATTATGGGTTCTATTTGAGATCTAAGAATTGGGATGATGAATAACAGAAAAGAGGGAGAGATGTTTATCTAATCCTAATAGGAAGAGTGACTCAATTTCCACGAACGACCTAAAGTTCTCACCACTTTTTTTATGATTTTTCAAAAGTGAGTGGTCATAAAGAATCAAATGTCTTCCTCATTCTTTTGACGTGTTGTAATCACACAAATATATTATAAAATATACAATTCTGCAAATGTTATTCTAATTACAAAATTTAATTATATATCACATTAATTTAGTCTGGCTATTCGTAAATTAAGTTCTTTTTTCTAATTGATCATTTTGGAAGTTTAGCTATAATAAACCTGTCTTGTTTAGACTGAAGATTTTTGTGTGTGAATTGTGGAGATCTATAACTGATTCAGAAAAAAAATCATTTATATAATTTTGTTTGGGGGTGAGGGGGCAGGAGGAGAGGGTGTTAACAGTAAATGCATTTTATGAGTGTTTATCTATTGTCGGGATTCGTCATAGATTAGATCAGAGGCTACGCCAAGGAATTCGTTAAAGATTTCGTTAAGATTTGGTGAGGAAAATCAAATAAAATCAAGACAAAACATCATACTAGAAAAGGGAAATATCACTTTTAAGAAATTATAAAAGTTTATAGTATCTTGGTAATATTACTTTCATGACTTATGGAAGTTGGAATTACTTTGGAAATATTCCTAATAGGTTTATGGAAATAAGTGAATGCCCTAAAATACACAATGAGATCAGTTAAATATTATTAGTAACTACTGTAGATCTAGTTTATAGTTAAAATACACAATGAGATCAGTTAAAATCTTAACGGCACCAGATCGTCTTCTCTTCCCACCCATGATACCAAATTTCTAGTAACTAGATCTAGTTTATAGTTAAAATACACAATGAGATCAGTTAAATATTAGGGAAATTGGGCTGGATAACTACAAAAGAAAGCATAATTTAACATCTAACCAAAAAAAAAGTATTTCATCTATTTCTATAATATATATCATACTACCCCTGTATTCCGGTTAATGAAAGCATAAAATATATTTTTCTTCGTTTACCAACTACCATAACTTTTCTTCCATTCTTTCCACTTTGATATTCGTCATTTTTACAAATCATTTACACTTTTGAAATCTTCTAAATCTATGGACTGTGATGACGTTACGGTTGAGGCACTTCAATTCTCTTGTTCACATCATCGATATCTCTCAGATCAGTTGAAATAATATATACTATTTCGTTAGCTACTATTCTATTTAAATAATATTCCATATTATTTAGTATTTTCATATTTTGATATTTTGATTAGGGTTTACATTGTCCTTTAAGATTTAGTGATTAATGTTTTAGGTTTAGTTTATGATAGATTTGGGTTGACATTGAAGTATGCATTACTTCATTCCCTACTATTTGTTAATTTTAGACATATATAGTATAATAAGTTCAAAAGACATATATAGTATAATATATCTAAACCATTTTATAATTGCATTAATATGAACTATATACCATTCAGCATATGTTCTATTCTATTTATATTTTAATTTGTGTATTCTCATAAGGTGAAAGAATTATGTTTATATATTTATAATTTTGTCTTTTTATGTTATTTACTATCTACAAAATACATATGAACATTTAATGTATTTGTAGATGTTGAACATATAAACACATTATACTTTCTAATATAATATGTTATTTGATAATTTCATTATGTACTATTATATTTAGTTTATTCAATACCATTCATTCATTCAGTCTATTCCGTTATATTCATTTGTGTTGTTGATGTGGTAATCAATACCACCGTACATTTTGTGTTTTCTCCTTTTGTTTAACTGGGAACCGGCTTAAAACAAGGATATAACCGGGAAAAAATTGAACAAATGCTATGAGATCATATTATGTCAACATCAATGTTACTTACCTAATTTATAGTTGAAAAAAGCTATTACACAAATAAGCCCTAAATATTATTACAAAGATATGGAAGAGAGATGATGGTTCCACTGCCGTGATCTATTTTTTTTTAAAGTACTTTTGGGTCAAAGAAAGTAATTTCCAAATTCAGAAATCTCAAGAGCAAAACACAAAAGAGACAACAAGAGCATTCTGTCAACAATGGCAACGTCATCACTTGCATGATGTTGTAACGTAATGTAATTAATAACTTCGTTCTGGATTCTGTCGTCGTGTTCCAATATTCCTCACAATATTGGAGATCAGATCAATAAAGATAAATAAACAACTCCAACAATTTGTATGCTCTTTACCTTCAACAGTGTCTTCTTCTTCTTCATTGGACGTGTTGTTTGATTTCGAGTCACAAATCAGTCCATTTGACCATTGACTGTGGTCAGATTCTTCCACGACATCGCTGGGTTTAAACTCGTAGCTCAAGTCATCTTTTTCTTCAGAAACATGGACTAGTCCAGTTTTCTTGATTCCATTGCTGCTTCTCCCTACTTCCTTGCTCAAGACTTGTACACCACATTCTAATATCTCGCAGAATTGGCTGCTGAATTCAAACAATATGTTGTTCCCCACTTCATGGCACATCTCTTCTCCGGGGAAGTCACAATGAAATATACACAGATGTCCCATTCGAATTCCTGGTGATTCACGAGGGTGTACTATGAAAATAGGATACCTATATCCCTTTCTGCCTATGATACCATACTTTAACCTAAGGTCTCTGTTTCCTTCGGTCTGTTGGTGCTTGTTTGGCGAAATCATGACACAAACCTTAAACTTGGATGATACAGGAAAAAGACAATCTTTATCCTGTACAATGGTCAAGGAATTACCTTTGGCTCGGTGGTTGAACTCTGAAGGCACTCCTCTTCCTGGTAAACAAGCAAACTCGTAACTAAACGATTTTTGGATAATTTCTCTCCTTGATTCTCGATTTAATTTGACACAGTTAGTGAAATTGAGTTTCGCATTTGGAGTGCTTAGCGGGGAAGTTACTCTCTCCAATGATTCACAATTCTCTGCCATTAGAAGTCTTAGGGAACAAGGAAGCACTGGCAATAATGTGAGTGTTTTGCAACCGGTTACTTCAAGGCTTTGTAGTTGATGAATATCCTTAATGCAATCTGGAATCTTCTCAATATCAGTGTAGCTTAGGTCTAGCGACCATAGGCTTCCGGGGAAATGTGTTACGGTCTTAAGATTTCCGCTGCCTCTTATATCAACATAAGAAAGACGAGACCATAGCATAATTGATTCAGGAACTTCTTCTACTGCAGTGTTTGATAGAAGGAGCTGGGAAATGTTTGTAGAAATATTTGGAAAACTTCTCAACCGTGAGCATCCAATCATGTAGATTCTCTCAAGAGATGCCAAGTTAATGTGAGTTGGAACAACTTCTAGCTCAACGCAAGAATTCATCATTAAGTCCTCTAGTTTATGAAGAGTTGCAATAGATGATGGAAGCTCTACCAAACTCGTGCAGCTATTCAGCTTCAATCTCTTCAGATTGGTTGCATTTGAAAGATCTGGGAGTTCCTTCAACTGCTGAGACCATGAAAGATCCATCTTCTTGATATTTGTAAGCGGCTATATGTGAAATAGAACAAAAAAGGTGAAACATCAGAACAAAAGGATAAAATATGTATTCATATTATTTCATACTTTGTTGTTTTACATTGATAACTAACCTGAGTTCCTTCCCAGAGCCTCTCAAGCTGGCTATGGGGCATGCTAAGTTCGACCAAAATTTCCGGGGAAAATCTACGAGGAAGACTCTTTCTCGAGTATTCCTCCCAGTGTAGTAACCTTAGATATGGTGGAAACTCCATCTCTTCAGGTATGTGCACTCTATCATTGCCATCATTTCTTGTCTTGTAAACACACAGGAATCGAAGATGACGCATTCTTCTAAGAGCTTTGTCGCTTATAATCACTTCGTTGATTCCTGATGTATCAAATGAAATGCCAGACACAGCTCTAGTACCCTATATCAAATTTTAAAGTATATAAAAATTGTTAGCCCCAATAAGTAAGATTCGTGAATCCTTCACCAAGTGAATTTTTAAACGGGTAAGATGAAAATGTATAAAATAAATACAAAGAAAACCTTACTGTGTCATTTTCAAGGACGTCGCAGATTTCTTGATTATCAATCAAGATCCGACGTTTCCAAGGCTCTTGTCTATGTATGGAATGTCTACCCACTTGTTGTAATAACTTGTGCATTACTATTTCTCCTTTGGTAGATATATGTATGAGAGATTTATTCACTAAGATTTTTAACCCATGTGTGATGTCCAATTTATTGTCAGCAAGCATGTCATTCACAAGATTGCAATCTTTATAGTTGAAGAAGACTGCAATGTGAAGAAATAGAGATTGCTCATACTCATGTAAACTCTCATATCCGACTCTTAGTACTTTCTCGATATCTCGTTGACCACCAATAGTATCTAGTCTGCGAATTACTTCTTCCCATTCTATTTCCTTCTTCCCGCGTAAAGATGAACCCACCACACGTAGACCCAACGGAAGGTTACCACAAAGCTTTATTGCTCTTAGTGCAAGCTCTTTAAAACCATGATGTGGAGAGCTTTGCTTAAACGCATATCCAAATAAGATTCCAAGAGCTTCTTCTCTAGATGGAAAACCCACATGGTATGTATTGTCAATACCATGTTGCTTCAAAAGCTCTTGGTCTTCTGTAGTCACGATAATCCTACTTCCATAACCAAACCACCTAGTATCATTAGCTAACGCCTCTAGTTGCCTTATATCATTTACATCATCGAGTACTATAAGCACTTTAAGATGACACAGCCTTTCTTCTATCGCACCTAGATGGTATATTCTAACACCATTTTGGTTCAAAAGTTTGGAAAGAAGTTGCTCTTGTAGACGTAGCTTCAATCCATAGTCGTCAAGACCACTGCTATAGCTTCCGCTAAGATTCTCTACAAAACAACTAAGCTGAAAACTGCCAGAGAGTTGACTATGTAAAGCTCTGGCAATGGTAGTCTTACCAATACCTGCAGGTCCACAAATTCCTACTATCCTAGCTCCCTCTTCATAATCTGAACTTAACATATAATTCATTATAATCAAATGAGCAGAAAGACCCACCATGTCTTCAAAATCCTTTGATGGTGAAGTATTTAGTTTGCGTGAAACATCTCCTGCAATCTTTTCGATCATGTTTGCTTCATTGTCCCTACACATGGGAAAGATAAATAATTAACCGTTTGCTACCATCAAAACGAAAAAAAAATAAAGAACATGCATTTGCAATCTGCACACCACCAAAAGGTACCGTTAATCATTTAAATTATAATTGATTTGGGATCCGCGCAAACATATTTTCTTCATCGAAGTAATTAAAATTAGATGAGAAATAACGTGTTAAAATATCATTTTATAATATTTATAACGATTTAGGTTTTCCATCTAAAAGTCATAAATGTAAGCTGAAGTCTTGTTTTAGAATGTCAAATGTAAAATTTACATGTTCTAAAAAAAATATTTTATAAAAAGACTATTTAGTTTTTCAAATAAAATTATATACATGGCATCTTCGTCAGCAAAATTAGCTGACGTTATATCTATGCGAATAAAAATAAATGACATGACAGCTGATGTAGCATCTGGTATATGTTTTCGTCAAAAAATTATAATTCGAGTATGTTTTGGCACGGTCATATAAGTTCAAATATATTTTGGCACAGTTATATAAGTCGGGCATGAATGGAACATATCACGATATGTTGGATATGAAATGGTTGTTTTGGGCAAATTTCTATACAAACTGTAAAGATGTATTCAAAAGGTTGCTAGGTTTCAATTTGTATTATAAAGAGGATCATAATTTCAAAAATATAATATTCACTTTTAGTAAAACGGTAACTATAAAAGATATGTGATGTGGATGTCAAAAAAAAAATATATATATATATATATATATATATATATATATATATATGTGGTGTAAATTTAATATGCACTAGATTTTGTTCCGAGTTTTTAAAGCACAAAATATTTTACTTTGTAAAAGTCTAATAAAAAAAATATCAAATATATTTTTCATAGATTTTAAAATAAGTAAACCCACTCAATTTAAAGTTTTAAACCCATCTCACATAGGAACCACACAATTTAAAACCTGAGCTTGCTTACACCATTTTAGTTTTAATTTTCTATCTAGATATGTGACTCGGTAAATACGTGTTATTTCGTTATTTTATTGATAATTACTGATATTAATTTAAAATTATAAAGTAATTTTTATATTAATTTTTTTACCTATATTTATTAATTGATAATAATTTAATTATTTTATTAATTTTATATATCATAACGCTTTCTAAAACATTAATTATGTAAAGTTTAATTAAACTAAAAATATGTTGATGACAGTAGTTACAAACTATACATTTCTAAATAGTTAAATAATTTCAAAATTATTATTTAAATACATTATATATTTATATTACAGTAACAAAAAAATATTAATTTATTTTAATAGCAGTATTTATATTTTAAAAAGTATAGGTTCTGAATTTTGTTAAATTTATTTAAATGATTCATAGATTTCTTGTAGCAAATACTGTCAAATTTTGATCTATATATTATCCTATGTATATGGAATAATATATTTGTTAAAATAATATTGAGGAATATTCTACTTAAATCATCTATGTCATAATTTTATTGGACTTTTTAGAGTATAATAAATTCTTATTTTGTGGTCAAATAACTAAATAGATTCATAGGGTTATATAAATACATAACTGAATCTATGTAAATCTTCATAATTTATGTTCTTATGAATGCAAAATATAGAACACTTCAAAGATATCGCAATGTCAATTTTAGTGTTTCTTCCAAAAGTTCAAACATAGTAAAATGTTTACGTGGGTTTTTATATAATTCATGCTTGGCTAAACCTGTTCTAATTACTTAACTATTAAAATACATTTAACTTTTTTCTACAAAAGGATCATCTAAATACATTTAACTAAATGGAAAGGATCATCTAAAAGAAAACTTGTTTTCTCACATGTTGACAAAGTGGAAATAATACATTGGAAGGCATTATGTATATTACAACATTAGTATATGAAAAATATATTGTCTATAATAGTTAGTATGGAAAAAATTTAGAGTGTGATGCAATTAAACCATTGTCACTAACTACAATAAACAATATAGCAAGGTAAATGTGATATATAGGAAAAAAAATGATGTAGTTTAGCCAATCTGAAAAGTAACGATTTACGAGAGTAAATAAAGATATATAATGATTATATTAAAAATCATTAATCATTAATGCTGTTAGCCATAAAATGGGGAATTGCATGATATTGTAATTATCTCAAAAAACTAAGGATAAAATCTTATGAGAGATTTTGATTTAATAGTATAGATTAAATTTTGATCCATACTTTAAAAGCAAGATATTAAATTTTCAATTAACAAAAATTTCAATTATTTGATATGTTTTGTATATGATTTTCTTTTTTTCCTTAAGATTTAATACTGGAGTACGATAACATGTATTTAACCCATTTCGTTAACTAAAGTCTGTTTTAATAATTTGAGATTGAAGATAGTTAATAAATTTGATTGACTGTATATTTTTAATATTAATGTCACCTCAAGATGTGGAAGTTCCTTTGGTCAAGTGTAGGGCTGGGCAAATAAACCGAATCCGAAAATCCGAACCGAATCCGATCCGATAAAAATGAATCCGAACCGATCCGAACCCGACATAAAAACCGAATGGATCTTGTTTTATTGTATTACGGGTTATGGGTATTATCCGAACCGAACCCGAATCTAAATGGATATCCGATAGAACCCGAAACATTCAAAACCCCAAAAAGATCTTGTACCAAATATGATCTCAATTCCTAATATGTATTCAAAATACATTAATATATATTGAATATTTATAATACTTATCTATTACATGAAGTTTGGTGGTACTATTACATGAAAATTGATGGTTAAATATGGCTATTGAATCTTGAAATATTTAGATTTAGATTTTGTTTTCACTAAACAATATTTTTCATTTCATGAGAACGTGGATTTCGTTTTATGCTTTCGTTTATTTGGTTTTCTTTTTATCAATAAATATGTTTCCTTTTTGTTTGATTTTGAATGATCACGGTTTATATTCATTTCTTATTTTTAAATCGTTTTTACTTATGTTTTGGTTACAAAAAGTTACAAATTAGGTATTTCAAACCCAAAGAACCGAATTTTCTTATGTTTTGGTTACAAAGTAGGTAAAAATTAGATATTTTAAAACCGAAGACCCGATTGAGACTCAAACCCGAAAGTACATTGGGTTGTACCGATTCTTGGAATATTTACTAATCCCGACCCGAACCCGATAGAACCCGAACCGGTCCCGAACCGAATTTTTAAATAATCCGAATGGGACTGATTTTGATAAACCCGAATAACCGAAACCCGATTGGATAAAACCGAAACCCGATTGGGACCCCGAATGCCCATGCCTAGTCGAGTGGTTTGACTAACGGTTCAATTGCTTCTACACCCGGAGGTCTGGGGTTCAAACCTCAGAAAATACCAAATTATGCAGATTATGGAGAAATAGGTTACAGGAGATCTTCAGCTTGGTGCAGATCGAACATGGATTTCATAGGACGGTTCAGAGTGGTGCAGTCAGACTTGTATTCTCACAAGATGGTAGAATTGTCGGTTGTATAATTGTCGGTTGATGATTGTCGGTAAATATTCTCATCGTTGTAATAGCATAATTAATCGATAATAATCGATCCAGACGTTAAAAAAAAATGTCACCTCAAGATTAATTTGGTCTGAAGGTTATTTATTATTGCTTCAATAACAAAAATAACTAAAAAAAAGTGGCAACATTACAAATACTAAGGTTAGTAATTCAATAAGTAGGAGTTCTCCATGTTTTTCAGTCACCAATGCTCAATATTTTTTTTCCACATGTTGCATGTTTCTTCGCCATGCGTAAAACGAATACAAAAGTTTGATTTACATATTATAAATTAGACTAAAACATGTCTTACATTCTGATATGCGAGAATAGTCTCCAAACTTTTTCTATATTGAGCACTACACTGTTTCTTCCATGTATGAATGTTTTTTGCTTGAACCAACAATCCTATTTAGAAAGGTTTGATCTCACTTATGCCACTGATTTTATTAGAGACGCTTTTTAAGGTGTGCATAGACAAATAAGTCGATATAAGGTTTTTATATAAGAATTGCTTGTATTCCAAGTTAAGATCATAACATTATCAGTAGAATATCATTCATATATGGTAACAACTCAATTGTCAAATATTATTTGTTATCATTTAACTGAAATATTTCATATTAACTACTTTCTAAATAATGATATAAACAATTTTTATTATATTATAAGAAGATCATATTTAACAAAAATTAAAAAAGCATTAGTTTATAGTATATTAAAAGGTATAGTTTTTTGGATCTTAAATTATGAGATATTCTCATCGGCTAATATCTCATGTTATTATTGATTTTATATATTCCTTATATATTAAAGTAGAAACATTGTCATTTAATGCGTTTACATTACGTTAGACACATGGCAGTTTCACATGAATTTGAGAACGAATACGCTGACGTGTCACGTGTAGAGAGTTTCTCAGTCAAACTCTATATAAATGCGTTCACACTATATATTATTTTACGTTTTTAAAATATAAAACTCACATGCACGATTCTACAAGTTATACAAAGTTCTACATAGAAGACAATTCACAGAAAAATCACTATTATCTAGGCTTATTTATTTTTACTTAATTTATTTTATAGAGTATTATCTTTCATTTGTTATTTTGAACAAAAATGTCTTTGAATGTTAATTACAGAATCTTTATATATTTATCAACCACCTTTATATATACTTTTTACATACACATACATGTAAGAGTGGGCACGGATCATATATTCGAGATTTTGGAGGTATTCATGATCTAATATGTTTCGTCCGAATAATCAATTATCCGATTCGATTCGTAGCCATCCAGATATACGGTTTCCTGGATATCCGTAAAAAAAAATTTTTAATTCGTTTCGATCCGTAAAAATAAATAAGCTAATTAAAAATAAATAAAATCTAAATAAAATCTAAATAATATGAAATAAAAAATTAGTAAAAAAATATAAAACTTATTTACTTTTTTGAATACTAATACCTAATTTAATAGATTTAGTAAATAAAAATATTGTAAGACTTATATAGAATATATTATTTTATAACTTATATATATAATTCATTAAATATATGTATATATAAGCATAAAACGTATCCGTTTTTTAAAATATTAGTGTTCGTGATTTGCTTTTTTTTTTACGGATATTGCATATTAGTATTTTCTTTTCTTCATAGAGTTACAGATATCGATTTTTTTTGTTCGAATCGAAAAGGATAACGAATCAAATCAAAATTTACGGATATTTTTCCTAGTCCTAGATACATGTGCACATTGACGTGAACACCTATATAACTAGATATTTACTACAAATGAGGATTCAAGTTCTCCTGAAAACTAAAATATTATTTTTAATGTTTCAATTCACACATCGACCAATTATAAACATCTTAAATTTTATATTATCAATTATAAACATCTTAAAAATTTATAATTCTATGAATACAAAATACTAATCAATTATTATGATTTTGTTATTTATAAATATTCAAGTATGTGTATAACTTATTAGAATATCACCGATTATATTGGCTGATTCAACTCTTAACTAAATTAACACTTTATTTTTTATTTTTCTACTTCTTCCTAAACTAACATATTTATATTAAATCATAATAACTGTTATAAAATAGATTTACAAGCCAATAGGATAAATCAAACTAAAATAATTAAAAAAACAAACTTTAATATAATTAAAACCAAAATAAATTATGGTTCAGTTAAAAACAGATATAATCTAATATACTGAAAAATTATCCGATCTAAATTTTATAAATATAATCACATATTTAATTTACATAACAACATATTTTTATTTAAACACAATAATATATTTCCTTTTCATCATATAGATTATATAATGATTTAAATTGTATCAGTAAATAGAATCGGCATATACTAATTATTGATTATTTTATAATTTTATATTCATGCATGAACACGGGAAGGTCACTTCGTATTAGATTAGAAGGTGAAAACATTTATTTTCCATGATGTAAATATTAATAGCAATAGTTAATAAATTATATCATAAAATTTGGAATTTTTGAATAAGTAGTTATTTTAAATTTTTAAGACTTTATGTATTAGTATTAGTTTCTTTTAATAAATAAAATTGAGTAGATGTAATATCTATACAAACAATGAGAAGTATAATTATTTTTGGTAAAATATTAGTGTTGCCAATATATATATAAAAAAAGTGTTTCATGTTAAAGACCCAAAAAAGGAAATTACAAAATAAATTTATATAAGAATTGAAGAAAAGCAATAAAATTATGCATACTTAAGAAGAAATTAAAGAAAGCCAATTGACTAATGAAAAAAATTACCAAACGGGGTGAAAAAGAGAATTTGAACTTAGGGTCATGAGTGTTGAATATAATTATTTAAACCCAAATTATCTATTAAATCCTAATTATATAAACATGTAAAAAAGTTTGTCAAATGTCACAGGTCAACTCACCCTCTTCTTTTTCTGTTTTTTTTTTATATCACAACTGACCCTCTTCTTTATTACGCTAAGAATCCTAGAAAGGAAAAACTAAGATTAATTAAAGACAAACCAGTTTACGAAGTCTTCTCCGAGTATGTTGCTCACATCAGTCAAAGCTTGGCTCCATTTCCGCTTTTCCTCATCCGTCTTACGTAAACACGTGTCATTGAAAGCGCTCCCAAAATCAGCGGTCTGTTTTCTAACATGGGATGGATCCACTCCATAGAAGATGGTCATCACTATCTGTCCCATATCTTTCTTGCACTGCAATATCTCCACTAACTCATTCAAACACCAGCTTGACGAAGCATAGTTTTTTGAGAGAATCACAATCGAGATCCTCGATTGTCTTATGGCTTGTATGAGTGAAGGCGATATTGTTTCACTTCTCTCAATCCCTTGATCATCAAACATCGTGATCCCATTGTAGTTAAACTGTTTGCGTAAGTGACCAAGAAATGCTTTACGGACATCCTCCCCACGGAAGCTCGGGAAGACGTTGAATCTGTAGTTTCGAGAAGTAAACGAAAAAGGAGAAGCCATAGGAAAGATAAAGAGTAATGAAAAGTTAAAGATGACTATATTTTCGGTCTGTAGAAATAGAAGACAACTAAAATCAAATGTTTCGAACTGTCAAGGTAACGTGTTCTAAAAGCTGTAGAAAAGCAAATTTGATATTAAAAAGGATCCTTCCAGGTAATGACCTAAACGCGTTAATATATCAATGTTTCTCTCTTTCTAGGCTATCACACCATTGCCACGTTTCTTTTTTTTTTTTTAAAGAATTAGATTCTGACCCGTCTTTTAAAGGGTGGATATACTTTTTATTTTAAATTTTGTTTTGAAAAAATTAATTTTTATGTTTATATTTTTTTATAATCATACATATGTATGCTATATAAGACCTTAAAAATAAATATTTTCTGAATTAAAAATAAATATATTTTAAAAATACATTTTAAATACAGCAAAATAGATTTTGAAAGCGCAGATTTATTTTCTCAATTAAATTCATTTTAGATAATTTCTATATAAGATATTGTAAGTGTAGATCCAGAACCGAAAAATCGAAATCAAAACTGAACCGAATTCATAAATAATCAAAAATATCATATATCTTTAGAAGCAAAAAAAAGAAACTAAACCAGAACTAAAATATGAACCGAGTGTTTAAATACCTACAAATATTAGCTATGTTTAATTTCTAAATAGCCAAATATATTAAAATAATATTTATTAACTGAATTACCCAAATATTTTAATCTTAAATTCTAAAAATTATCTGAAACTGAACCAGAACCAAATCGCGAACTGACTGTTTATACACTTACAAATATTAGTTATATTTGAATTTTAAATAACCAAATATAATAAACATACTAATTATTAATCAAATTATACCTGAATATTTGTCTAATCAAAACTTTTAAATTATCCAAATCATCCAAACTTCAAAAAATCTTATGCTTAAAAACCATAGTTAAAAATTCGACTATAATTTTGTTATCTCAAACCAATAACTGGAATAAAGGAAAGCAGCATAATGATTTTATAAACAACCATGAGTTTTTCAACACAAAAATTAAAAAGAAGCTTCTGCATAGATACTCAATAGGCACTCATGATCGGTGCATCCAAGATCTGCTACTAGGCCTGCGATTTCGGTTTTCCGAAACCGAACCGTCAGTTTTTGGTCAACCAAAATTTTGAGAATCAATTATGAAATCAACCAAATTAAATTTTGGTTTGGTTATCAGTTATTTTTGCTTTTCACTTTTATTTCCAAATATAACTATTTTTTATTTTCGGTTAATTTTTTGTATAATTTTATTAACAAAGCGGAAATTTTTGGTTAAAATCGGTTATGTTAGTTAAATTCTGTTATTTTTGTTATTCGGTTATTTTCAACTTTTTATTTCTTTTTTAAATAGAAAACCGAACCGGCCCGGACCGGACCGAAAATCGAATTACTTTTTTAAAGTCATGCAGACCTGAACCGAACTGAAAAAGTCTGTTCTTACCGAAAAAGAGTCACTTATATCGAGTTGGTCATGTTTAGAAGGGGTATGGATGTGATTACATAATATATTTAGATAATAATTTAAATGCAGTTATAAAATAAGTTGGACTGAACATATATCAACTGGTCATGATCCAGTTTTAATAGTATGGCTTTTTGTTTTCTAAAATGGTCGACTTTTGATATCGGGCTTCAATTTCGCATATGTACTGTATAGAATTTTTTTTGGGCAAAATCTACCAAATTCTAGATCAATCGTACCTTAAGTTTCTTCCTGGTTCTTAAAACTTCTAGGGTTTATCCGCGCATTCAAGATCTTCTAGTAGGCATGCGAGTTCGGTTTTCCGAAACCGAACCGTCGGTTTTCGGTCAACCAAAATTTTGAGAATCAATTATGAAATCAACCAAATTAAATTTTGGTTTGGTTATCAGTTATTTTCGGTTTTCAATTTTATTTTCAAATATAACTATTTTTGATTTTTGGTTAATTTTTGTATAATTTTCTTTAACAAAGCGGATATTTTTTGGTTAAAATCGGTTATGTTAGTTAAATTCTGTTATTTTCGTCATTCAGTTATTTTCGACTTTTTATTTCTTTTTTAAATCGAAAACCGAACCGGACCAGACCAAAAATCGAATTACTTTTTTAAAATCATGCAGACTTGAACCAAACTGAAAATCATAACCGAAACGAAAACCAAAAATTTCGGTTCAGTTCTGTTGTGGGATCTCGATTCTCGGAGGGGGCCATCGCTTTGAATGACTCCGCCATGTGTTTTTTTTTTAAATACTAGCATTTAATGAATCTTTTTTGCTTCGAATAATGGCTCATTTGGTTTCAGAACAATGGCTTTCTTTAATGCATTATATTTTTCTGAACTGTCTTGCGTTGTAGACTCTCTTTTTTTTTAACCATCTGACACCGCCTTTGTCGAGTAAGCTCCTTGCTCTTGGGTAGGCTTCTTCTTTCTGCCGGGATCAACAAGTATCTCATAATGCATCATGGATTCTTTTTGATGGGTTGTCTTTGAACCCAGAGGCCTGAATGACGGAGGACAGGTTTGGAACCTGTAGGCTGCTTTTGTAACCCGAGGGTTATGCAAGGACCCGTAGGTTACTTGGGAACCCGTAGGTTCTTTCAGATCCTGAGATCGTTTGGGATCCGTAGGTCACTTAGGAACCCGTAGGCTCTTTTAGATCCTGAGATCGTATAGGACCCGTAGGTCGACTAGGAACCCATAGCTTCTTTTAGATCCTGAGATCGTATAGGACCCGCATGTCTTTTTGGGAACCCATAGGTTCTTTTAGATCATGAGATCGTGTAGGACCCGTAGGTCATTAGGGAACCCGTAGCTTTTTTAGATCCTAAGATCGTTTAGGACCCTTGGGTCTTTTTGGGAATACGTAGGTTCTTTTAGATCCTGAGATCATGTAGGACCCGTAGGTCAACTAGGAACCCGTAGATTCTTTTAATAACCCTGAGGTTATTTTTGGACCTGGAGTTTGTAAACCCGGAATTTTTAGTTTTGCAAGATCGTACTCCGCCTCCCTAGGCAAGACTACTACTGGTACCTGTTCGGATCTCGCATTATGCCGTTCGGAAGCTGGCGACTATCCGACTATCGAGTTTCTCATGCTGCATGCTGCTTCTGCAGGAAGCCACTATCAGAATTAGAGGGTGCTGGTATGTGTCTACCTGGTGTAGTGACCCAAGCGCCAGACTTTACTGTTTTCCACGTCTGGATAAGCAGGGATTTTATTGTGGGTCAATTAGGGGAATAGGCAACTTTTAAGTTTGAATTAGGAAAATGGGCCACCTCAAGTTTATATTAGGCAATTGGGCAACCTAGTAGAGAGAGAATAAATTTATGACCTTTTTAACCTTTTTGCCTATTAAACTTGGCAAGTTGGAAAAGTAAATTCGTGGGACCCAAAATCCACTTTGCCTATAAAAAATATTTTTTTTTCCCACTAACTTTTAACAACTGACTTTTGTGGACCCCATAAATATTTTTTATTCATTAAACTTGTGGACCAAATTTAATATTTAAAGATCAATTATGAGCAACTACTTTTAATATAATACATGTTTTTTCATATATAAAGTCAACATAAAATCTATACGAATTAATATAAAATCGATGTAAACTCTAAAATTTATGAAATTTACCCAATAAATTATATATTTTGACCCATAAAAGAAACTTTCATATTTATGAAATCTACCCAAATAAATGATAATTCATAAAATTATGTAAATTTATGGATAATTATCATAAATCTGAGTAAATTTAATAAACTTGGAAACCTTCATAGATCTTTCATTTTTTACCAAAATGGTAGGAAAATAAATTTGTCTACACTTACTTTTAATATATTTGGGTAAATTTAATAAATTTGGAAACTTACGTGAATCTTACATTTTTTGGTCAAAATTGATCTCACATTTTTTGTTTTTGCCAAAAATAAAAACACTCACGAAATGCTATATTTTTCCCAAAAATAAAATGACAAATTGGGATCTGGCAGCAAAGTGCCTTCGTTATAATTTTTATGTTTATAAAATAACAAAAATTGTTAATGAAATGACAAATTTGTTAATAAAACGAAAAACCCTACACCTTTCACGATGAAGTGATCTTATAGCTTTAATTTTCAATGATCATATCTACTTGCTAGAACCAATATAATCTCATATTGAGTACAACCTGCAGATTTCCAATCATCCCAAGTTCTTGATTAGTCATAGGTAGAACCGTGCTTATAGTCTATTGAAAAAGATATCCGCTATAGTGCTATTACACCCTAAATAGGATAATTTGGTGCCCTCATGTCAAGTATCTAGTGATTTTTATGTCTTAAGAAGTTAAGACTCAACCTGAGTTTGACCAAATTCTCTCGCATAAAATTTTTATCTTAAATATTTAAAATCATCAACAAAACACTAAACCTAAAATCCTAAACTCTAAACCATGAATCCTAAACCCCGAACCCTTGGGTAAATCCGGAACCCTTGGGTAAATCTGGAATCCAAATAAATTATACATTTTGACCCATAAAAGAAACTTTCATATTTATGAAATTTACCCAAAACCCTAAACCCTAAATCCTGAACCCTAAACCCTAAATCCTAAACCTTAAACCATTAATCCTAAACCCGGAACTCTTGGGTTAATCCGGAACCTTTGGGTAAATCCAGAATCCGAATAAATTATACATTTTGACGGACAAGACTTGGGTTCACCCCCTATGGTGAATCTTTAAATTCACCACCTATCTAATAACCAACCAAAGTGCCAACTAGATTAATGCTAAAATAATTAAAAACATAAATAATATCCATTTTAATAATGTTAATATCACTATCTAATCCCTAAACTCAAACTCTATACCCTAAATCCAAATTCTAAACCCTAAATTCCAAATTATAAACCCAAACTCTATACCCTAAACCCAAATCTTAAACCCTAAATCCAAACCATAAATCATAAACAAAAAAAACTAAGCTTAAAACCCAAAACTATACCCTAAACTCAAATCCTAGACACTAAACCCAAATCTTAGACTCTAAACCCAAACCATAAACCCTAAACCCAAACCGTATACCCTAAACCCAAATCCTAGACCATAACCCAAACCATGAACTCTAAATCTAAACTTTAATTTTTAACCTTAAATTTAAAAAGAACAACAGATCAATATTAGTACAAATATTTAGGGTATAGGATTTGGGTTTAGTATTTACGTTTTGGGTTTAGAGTCTAGAATTTGAGTTTAGGGTATAGGTTTGGGTTTAGTGTTCAGGGTTTTGGGTTTATGATTTATGGTTTGGGTTTAGGGTTTAAGATTTGGGTTTAGGGTATAGAATTTGGGTTTATAATTTAGAATTTAAGGTTTAGAATTTGGATTTAGGGTATAGAATTTGAATTTAAGGATTAGATAGTGACATTAGTATTATTAAAATTGACACTATTTTTTTAATTATTTTAGTTTTTGAAAAATTATTTAATATTTTTAAATCATTAATCTAGTTGGCACTTTGATTAGTTATTAGAGAGGTGGTGAATTTAAAGGTTCACCATAGGGGGTGAACCCAAGTCTTGTCCCATTTTGACCCATAAAAGAAACTTTCATATTAATGAAATTTACCCAAATAAATGATAAATTATTCATAAAATTATATAAATTTATGGGTAATTTTCATAAATCTGGGTAAATTTAATAAACTTGGAAACCTACATGGATCTTTCATTTTTTGTCAAAATGGTAGGAAGAACAATTTGTCTACATTTATCTTAAATATTAAAAATCATCAACAAAACACTAAACCTAAAATCCTAAACTCTAAACCTTGAATCCTAAATCCGGAACCCTTGGGTAAATCCAGAACCATTGGGTAAATCCAGAATCCGAAACAATCTGGAACCCTATGCCTAACGTTTAATACAATCTAATTCACTATAACTCAAGAAATAAGTGTACGTATACATAAGATGTACGAATATCTAAGGTGTACGAATATATAAGGTGTACGTATACATAAGTATACATAAAGTGTACGAATACCTTAGGTGTACAAATACCTAAGGTGTACGAATACCTAAGGTATACAGAAGGTGTACGAATACATAAGGTGTACGAATATCAACATAACCCATCTAATACTTAAGATGTACAAATACATAAGGTGTACATATACATAAGTATACATAAGGTGTACAAATACATAAAATATATGAATACCAACATAACCCATCGAATACTTAAGGTGTACGAATACACAAGTATATGTATACATAAGTATACATATATTTAAGGTATACGAATACATCGGTGTACGAATACATAACATCTATGAATACCTTTTGTTTATATCCCTTATTGCATTGGAGAGTTTAAATACATATTAAGTATAAAATTTAAATACATCTACGAATACAACGAGAGCACAGTGTTCTCCAAAATAATTATACGTTAATTATTTAGAACTCACATTTTACTCTATATAAAATTTAAATATTTTGCTAATAACCTATTGGTATTATAATCTAAAATTTTGTCAATCTCATTATAGATGATCTAATTAACTAAAAGGTGGTAAAAACAATGAAATAATTTATAACAACATTTCATTTGTAAAAGCTGATATACCAAAATATTTTCATTAAATTCAATAAAATAAATTAACATATTAGTTTAATTGTGTTTTCATATATGTGAAGCACATTCATTTAGACAACATATTTTTTCATATAAAATTTAAGATTGTTTAGAAATGAAATGTTGAAATAAATAAGTGAAATACATCTTATAATAAAAAAACTAAACAATTAAATATTTTTTATAATAAAAAGCTAAACAATTAAAAAACTAAACAATTAAAGATTAAACAATAAATAATTGACATTAAAGACATCTAAAATGAAATATAATGAAAGATTTCTTTAAACAAAATACATCATATTTTTATTATGAAATATATAATACAGTTACAAAAAAAATCAATAAAATCGAAATAAAATCTAGATAATTTTTCAATAGAAAAAAGACATTTTCTATTAATTGTTTAGTTTTTCTCAATAAAATCACAGCCATGAAAACTAGAATTTTAGATGGATATAAGATGTTTTAATAGAAAATAGACATTATATTATCTTGTATTATTCAAAGATTTTTTAAAAACTAAATTATTAAAAGATAATGAAATATAATTTAAACAATTAAAAGATAATGAAATATAATGAAATATTTTTTTTAAAACCAAACAATTAAGAGAATGTAATATGTAATCCAGTTACAATAAATTTCAATAAAATCGAAATCTAACCTAGATAATTTTTCCCATTAGATTACTTTTAAGAAATCAATTTTTTAAAATTTAATAAACATTTTTAGTATTTATAATTTTAATAATTAATAAATAATATATAGTATTTTTGTATGATATTAAGCATTCATTTTAATCATTTTTAGTGTATAAATATTACATTTAGGTGTCATATGTATAAATTTCATAAACAGGGGCTTGGAGTGTACATGAGCGTAATGGTTTCTTATTCTTCAGTCAAAGAAAAAATGATTTTTCTTCTTCAGTTAATTTAACTGTAAAGGTGGTGGTGTAGAAAAGAATGAGAGAGAAGAAGAAGATGAGAGGAAAAGAAGGAGAGGGAGATGATTTTCGTAGATGATGGTTGGTGGTGTGGAAAAGAAAGAGAGAGAAAAAGAAGGAAAGAGAAAAAGAATGAGAGAGGTGGTGTGACAAATTAAAGAATGAGAGAGGTGATGTGACAAATTTTATTTTAGATATATTTTAATTGAAATGGCAAAGATGTAAATAATGAATCTGACAAAGGTCCCAAAGGATATTTAGACATAAGTTTACATGGGCAAATGCAAAAAGTTGCCCAATTGGCTAATTTAAACTTGAGGTCGCCCAATTCCCTAATTTCAAACTTGCGATTTGCCCAATTTACCAATTTTTTCTTTTATTGTGCTCCCAGACTTTTGCACTTTGCTCCCTGTATATAATATAATTCACTAATCAAACAAAATATATTTATGCATGTATATAACATGTATGTATGAATAGTTTAGATAAAAAATCTTACTATGAAGTGAAAAGGAAAGAATGAAGAATATATCACATCAGTCCTCACCTTTGCCTCAAATCTGTGAAAGAGATGGAAGAATCAGATCTACAACATAAATCTTTCCTCGAACCATAGCTACAAGAAAAAATATTGGTGCTACCACAAAAGATCTGGGATGAGAGATCTGAGATAAAGGAGAAGAAATATATGGAGAAAAGAGAAGTATGATTCCTTACCTTACAGGTGAACAAATTTAGAAAGAAGACAAGATAAATCTAGCCAACGAGAGAGATCGGCTAGTTGTGGATCTTCAATGGATTGGATTCACCTCTGCCAGCACGAGAACACTCCAAGACATTGACTACACAGCAGCAAACAACATCTACTTCTTTTCATGGCGACTGTGCCGAGAAGAGGAGAAGAAGAGAAGAAGAGAAAGAATAAGGTTAAGAACATGATTAGAATAAGTTTTAGGCTATGTCAACAATCCGACAAATCTATGATGTGTTTCTCACTTGTGGAAAAACATAAGGGCTTGTCTCCTTATAGAAGAGAGAAAGCTCTAAGGTTTACTACACAGACTAAAAAGAAGAGCATTGTTAACGGGTTTTAGGCCAAATCAAGTTAATTAGATAAAAAGAAAACTATTTTGGTTTATAAGAACCAGTATGGGACAACTATCCCCCAGTTAATCGGGAATTTGCTTCGAAATTCGCCTCGAGTTTCAGGGAGAACCCAAAAAACTCAACAATTCAGTAAAAGATGAGGAACATTAATTATTCATATTTGTTACGAGACTCACCCTCTACATTAGGACTAGAGAGTCTTTTATGAGCTCTGATATCACATGTTCCAGCATAAGACCACACCAACTCATGCAGTCAACACGCCTTTTAAGTTGTCGCTTAAGAACTTACAACTTCACACGGTCCCTACAGGCTTTTGCATGATCAGCGTTACCACAATCAGATGATCATACCACCTCGTGTGGTTTCTGCACGATCCATGTAACCAATTCTCAAATTCACGCACATGCACACCTCATACCCATCCAGTTATGCATCATGTTACCTCACACGGTCTCCACATGATCCAACAAGAAACAATGCAATGCTTGAGAAGTAATTCACTCCATCCCGTTGCATCAATCAAAATCCTTAGGGCTCAGCCTATATTTCGTACACTATCCACACATGATTCATCACCATGCAATACAAATATGAAATACCCACATACAAATTTCAATCATCATACAACCATATTCATTTTAACAACATATGATTATATATAAATGTTCACACAACACAATACAATAGTATTTATAGGTAGGTATATATATATGATATAGTTCACTAGTTAAACAAAATATGTGTATGCTTATAGATAACATGGGTCATTGGTTTGACCGTAACAGTAGAATTTTAGTGTAGAATTTGAGCTTTAAGATTTTTTGGTTTAGCTTTAAAAGATATAGTTTAAAATTTCCAACAAATAAAAAGATGGGGCTTTAGAAAATAAGATTGTTACAACTTTTTTTTTTATTTTTTTGCTGTACTTTTAAAAACCAATATAAACCATGATTGGTAATTTTAAAAGCTGTAGGTAAAAACTATTAATTATATATACATATAACATAACTAAATATAAATTTATAACTAAAAATTTTCTTAGAAGAATCTAAAAATATTTGAAGATAACTATATTATTATAAAATATCTGAACTACCTGAACTATCCAAAAGTATCCTGATAATTTTATCCGAAATATCCAAAGTAATCATCTAAATCATCATGATTATTTGATATTTTGTCCTAAGTAACCAATATTTTATCTGAACTATCCGAACTACCAGAATTATCCGAATCTGAGCTAGAACCAAATGAGAACCAAAATTATTCGGGTATTTTCGGTTCCTAGTTTTATTATCCGAACCGAACTAAATCCGAAACTATCTGAATCGAACCGAACCGAAAATAAGTCAATTACTCAGTGGATTCTCTAACCCCCTATCCGAACTGCTTGAAACCCGAAATACTCGAATCAAACCAAACCGATATCCAAAATGCCAGGCTTAGTTTAGTGTATAGGGTGCAATTTCTCTAAATAAAAATACTGATCAGTTTGCAGTTACTGACTCGGGGTCAGCTCCAGTGAGGTAGTTACAGCGTAACTAACTTACAGTTATAGAATGTACGGTCAAAATGCATCTAAAAACCAAATCAATCTTCAACCGTTAGATCTTGACGATATGATAACGAGTTCGATGGCAATAACTCGTATATTCTGATCACTCCGAGGGTACTTCGTCAAAACAGACTCCGTTTCGTTTCAAATTGAAGCGCCTAAACAATTCCAGAGTGAGAGTGAGAGTGAGAGTGAGAGTGAGAGCGAGATCAGTCTTCTTCGATCGGTGATGAAACCTCAGAAACCCTAGCTTTCACACCAATCGATCAAAACGAAACGATGCCGCCGCTTCCGATAATCGAAACCTGCCGCAAGCGAAAGAGGAGGCCGAGCGTGTACAGTCTCCAACGATTGGGAGAAGAAGAGTTCCCGATCAGCCGGAGCGGGAGTTTCCGAGACAACGTCAGGGTCTTTCTCCGGGAGTTCGCGGAGGTCGAGGAGTACAACGTCCGCGGATCGCCTGTTTGGTGCACGCTTCTGAATCACGAGGCGAAGAACTCAGTGATTCCTCTCTACACCATCGAAGAAGACGTCGTTCGATCCTCCGAACCCTACTGTGATCACTGCAGATGCACAGGTGAATACGCTTCGGTTTAATCGTATTCGAGTTTCTGATTAGAACCGGATGTTTATTATGGAATCAATTTCGGTTTAGGGATTAGATTCTGAGTATGCGTTGATCTAAAGTTAATATCTTTTACAGGATGGAGCAATCACTTTGTGTCAAAGCGAAAGTATCATTTTATAATACCGGTTGAGACGGAGTGGAGTATGCCTCTAGAAGATGATGTGTTCGATCTGCAAACGCATCTTCTACATGGAGTGATTCACACTAACGGGTTTGGTCATTTGATCTGCGTCAATGGCTTGGAGGGAGGATCGAGGTACTTGTGCGGGAGAGAGACGGTTGATCTTTGGGATCGAATTTGCACTAGGCTCGGAGCAAGGTAGTGTGATCCTTTTGTGTTTGTTTGGTTTTTTTTTGGTTGGAGATTGAGTGAATTGTGTTTTGTTGAAGGATGGTAACTGTTGAGGATTCGTGTAAGAAGAGGTCTTTGGATCTTCGGTTGCTGTACGGTGTGGCGTATGGACACTCGTGGTTTGGGAGATGGGGATACAAGTTTTGTCGTGGGAGTTACGGTGTGACGAAGAACGATTACGAGAATGCTGTAGAGCTTCTTGGCTCCCTTGAGCTTGATCAGATTGAGATTGATTTTGGTGGGCATAAAGAGTGCAAACGGATCAAACAGGTTTTCAGGTACTACAGAGAGATGAGTGAAGGGCAGTTGAAGACGTTGAAAGATCTCTTGCGGTTCATCCTTATCATCAAGTCCCACGCTCCTCAAAAGAATAAGCTTCACGCTGCTCCTCCTCCTCCTTCTCTCTCAACTGATTCTCCTCGGAAGAAACGATCAAACAGGTTGTTTATGAAGAAAAGCGATGCCGTGGAGAACGAGAAGTCTCAGGGATACAGGAGTTACAGCACCGTGGCAGCTAATTTGGGAAGTAGATGGCCTGTGAGAAGACTGGAGTATGCTGCTGGAGTTATTGTGGAGGCACTAAAAGAGATGAAAGCACGGAAGCAGAGTGGTATGACTCGGCAAGATGTTAGGGATACAGCTAGATTGCATATCGGAGATACGGGTCTGCTAGACTACGTGTTGAAGTCGATGAACAATGTGACTGTTGGGAATGTTTTGGTTCAACGTTATGTGGATCCACTTACAAGGATTCTTCACTACACAATACAGGAGCTTGATGATGGTAGTGAAGTGGTGGAACAGAAGAAAGATGCTGTGATAGAGGCGGTTCCTTTGAGGGTTTTCCCTGAATCAAAAGCTGGAGGTAACGTTCATGGAGATCATCTGTTGTTACTATACACAAATGTGCTGTTGAACTACCCAAACTCCGAGTCAGTGAGATCTGCAGTTCAAGTAGTCCTAGACAGCAAGCATTTCGTAAAGGAGTGGCCTTTATGGGACAACGATGACAAAATGTTCCAATTTGTTTGTCGTATCAATCCAAGTTTGATTGATTTGAGAACAGAACAGATCACAGAGCTGCCTCCAGGTGAACTAGTCACAGTCTCGTTACAAGCTACAGTCTTTGATCTAAAGCAAGCCATTGAAGAGACTTTCAGAGATACTTACTGCATCTTGACAAACTTTGTGGTGAGCGAGATCGATGAGCTGAAGGAAGAAGATGAGGATAGCGACTTGCTGTTTGGAAAACTCGAGTCTCGCTCTGCTTTGACTGTGAGAGGATATGGGATTGATTTGGAATCGGATCTGAAGTTTCAAGGTGGATGTGACACATGGATGGTGAAATGTGTTTGCAGAGCTAGAGATGACGATGGAGAGAGGATGATCTCGTGTGACGTATGTGAGGTTTGGCAGCACACAAGATGCTGTGGAATCGATGATTCTGATACTTTGCCTCCACTTTATGTGTGTTCGAGTTGTTGTGATGAATTTGCAGATCAACAGAAGAGAGCTTTGCTGCCCAAGTACGAGTTTCCGAATCCAGATCAGATGCTGATGATTGGAGCAGCGGATGATTACTTCGGCGAAGATGAGGGATGTCTTGGAATGATAATGTTTCCTTCAGATAGTTTCGCTAGTGAGCAATACATTTTGTAAAACCATTTTTTTTGGAGCCAAACCAAACACTGTTGATTTTTTTGTTTGTAGATAAATCATTCTTTTTTAAATGAACCAAAAAGGGGGAAAAACCTGTATACACATTTTTGTATTAACGAAGCAAAATGCTTTGTTGCAATTTGGTCTCTGGTTTTACTAAACTTGTTTAGACTTTTTCTAATCCAAATGGAGTTCGGATTGCTTGCATATCAAGGTAAATGTAATTATTTCCTACTCCACAATCATTTTGTAATGAACCTCAAATCAATTAACTGAATTAAAAATTCCCTCTCACGCGTAACAAACCCGACCTTGAACTCTAGTTTCCTTTTGAATCAAAATTGTCTATGATTTAGAAAACAAATGTTGTTTCAACTTATTAACAAAATATAAGTAATTTCTTTGAATTAAGATGACCTCTTTAAATGCTTAAATTCAATAGAAGAATCAGAAACATCAACAAATCCATTAACCTTCATATGTCTATTCATCATCTTCAACAACTCTGTAACTTTCTCCTTCGTCCCTTCTCCACATCCAACTTGTAACATCACAACAAGCTTCTTAAACGCACCTAATCGCAACGCTTCTTCAACCTCAGTCCCATCTCCAGTTTTGCAAATCTTCCACATCACAGAAACCAAATCCTTCTTCCCAGACTCTGAAATCTTCAGAACCTTCTTCACCAGAATCGGCATCACTAATTCGTTTCCTCTCACTATCGTCCTCCCTTCGTTGCTTTCACAAATCGCGTCTAGAACCAGTAACGCTTTCTCGCAAACGCTATTCTCTGAGTCAACAAGCATCTCCACCGTTGAATTAACCAGACCTAGCTCCATAAATCTCGACGTAGTCTCCGGTTTAGCAGAGATCATGTGGAAGATCGAAGTCAGGGACGACGAATCGCGAATCGATTTCACCAACGCGTCGAAAACGCCGTTAATCGCGGCTAACTTGTGAACGTTTGCTTCGTCGAGAGATAAAAGCTCCTTCACCAAAAACGCAGCGTTTTGATCACCGCTTTTCAGAAACCCCACTAAACGAGTGAACGACGTCGTCGAAGTTAAGTTCGATTGACCTTCTGACCCAATCGGAAACATCCACGTCAGCAAAAGCAAAACACCCTCCAACAACTCTGACGCGCTTGCGTTTTCAGAAAACGCGTCGAAACAGACGCAAAGAACCAATCCGACGCCGTTCGCTTTAAAACATTTCTTGTTCCTCTCACTCTCTTGCCCTAACCTCTTCATCTTCTCGACCATCTCCACACACACCACGTGATCTCCACGCCGCGTCGCAGACAATAACTTCCCACAAATCTCGATCGCTTGATGGCCCGTGACGGGGACACGTGGCGTCGGAACACGATCTAACGATGATCCTTTAGCGACGCACCATTCTTGAATCATCCTCCGAATCGCGTGGTTCGGTGTCTGGTCCAAAGTGGCTAGAACCGTGTTAGTCACCGGACACGTTTGGTTACCTGACTCGAACCATTTCTCGATGTTTTCGCGGTCGTAGGTGATCCCGGAGGCGATAATCACCGGATCTTTCATTAAATCGTACGATATCGGACACTGAAACTGCGACGGAATCACTATCTCCTCCTCCTTCCCCGAGGTAGTAATCGCCGGAGTTAGTACGTCCTTCTTGGTTCCGCCTCGCCGTCTCATTCTCAACGAAAGTCCCATAACAAGAGAAGGAAGGATAAGAATAAAAAATGAAACTACGAGAAGTCTTTGACTGTCTTCATAATAATGAAGGAGACAAGTTGGGAAGAGTTTATATATGTTTTGTAATGCGATGATAATGGTTGGTCATAGGTTTCTGGAAACGCGAGTGGGTCAAAGTGAATGAAGAAGGTTTTTATGTCATATGATTTGATTATTCGCTAGCTGTTAGGAATCGGAAAAATTGACCGTTGAATGTTTGAAAATCTTGAATGATAAATTGACAACTAATGCGGAAAGAGGAAAAAAAGTTTGAGATTTAAACTTATTCTTTGGGTTAAGAATAGGTTTTCCTTTTTTTCACAAGGATTTGGGTTTTCTATTACTTTAAAGGTGTGAAAATACATACATGCTAAAATGTGTTTTACTAAGTTCTTTGGTTTAGATCTGAACTGCTGACAAAAAAAAATCTGAACTTAAAAGAAAAGTTTTACAATAACGAATTTATGCAAAAAAAATTATGTATTATTCAAAACAGATATTCTAAAATATAAATAAACAAATACATGGATATATCAATTATATAACTATAAATTTAAGGAAGGTTTTTGTAGTTTTAACTAATTTTCACAAAGTATTAAAAATTAATAATATTTGCATGCAATAAATATCTAATCAAAAATTCAAATTTTATCAGAAATCTAGCGGGAAAATCATACATATCTAATAATATCATACTATGTTTAATTCATACCCAGCTTATATGACCAAGCAAAAACATACATATACTTTCAAAATTTCAAATACCATACATGTTTAGTTTTTTTGGGCGAAAACATACACTACTCGCCACATCATATAATTTTTGTGATGTGAATGTGTCAGCTATTTTTGTTGGCGAAGATGCCATATGCACAATATAAACATAATTTTTTAGAAAATGTAAAATTTTATAAATTTTTATTATTTAGTAAAATTTACAAAAATTAATTAAATAGTAAATTTTAATATTATATAAGAGATATATTCGTTATAATATTTCGATCCTATCATAATATTGTCCTTATAAGATACTAGCATGTTTTATATGAAGATTTATTATTTTTAATTCTCTATAAATAGAGATTAAATTTATATAATTTGGATATAGAAAAAATAATTATGAATTCGTAAAATAGGGTGTTAAATCTTATCAAACAAAACTATTGTAATGTATTAACATTCAGTGTATGTTGAATGATAATGTGGAAGAAAGAGAATATGATGTGGAATGTTAAAAGATGAAAAAGAGGGTGTTGAATGTTAAGGACAATATTGTGATAGGATCGAAACATTATAAAGAATATATTTCTAATATAATATTAAATTTTATTATCCAATTAATTTTCTTAATTTTAATAAATAATAAAAATTCATAAAACTTCAATTTTTCAAAAAGATTATTTTTATAAAACGAATATTTTAATTATTATTTAAATGAAATTCTAATGAGGAAAAATAGTTGACGTAACATCCACATTAAAAAAATTAGATAATGTGGCAGATGATGCGGCAGTTGATGTGGCGAATATTGTATATGTTCACCAAAAAAAGTAAACAATCGTATATGTATGTTTTTGCAATATCTTATTACATGGGTATGAATTGAACATTTCGGTGAGGTATGAAATAGTCTTTTTTCTAACAATTGGCTAGATGTAGAGCACATACTGATTAAAATAATATATTTTTTATTAATACGTAATATAAGAGTTAAAATGATATATTTTCTTTGTGTAACTTTACATGCAATAGTAGAACTTTTTTTTAAATAGGAGACAAATTAATATTTAAATGATGAATAATGTGAAATCGGCTAGTGATTGACTAAGTCAGTCAACGGTCGGTGCATGAAAACGCTACCATGCGCATATGTACATTACGTTACGTGTTTAACCTGTTTGATCTTTCTCTTGAGATATCACTCTGTCCATATTCATTTTTCACACTACTATTCTTTTTCTTTAGATCAGAAACACCAAACTCGAACTCCAATTTGAAATGCCCAATACCTGCTCTTCCAGCAAATCCAGTGTTATATATTGTATAGTTTTTGTCTTGGTCCTCTTGGATATTACCTTAGCATATGTAATCATGTAAATATGATTAAGGTTTAGCAATATACTCTTTTGACACACAAATGCTGACAAAAATAAAGAAGACGCACAAATTAAACGTCTGGGCAACATCCTAACTGTAACATCTCAATTCCTATCATTTAAAAAAAAATGGAATCGGGGAATCCATTTAAGTTGATAAGCCAACTAAGCCTAACCAAACCCATGCACTAAGAAGACAAATATTGAACATCAAGGTTTTTGGCGTTTTGAGTCGTGAGTATGGATATATATATATATATATATATATATATATTCGATTCCGCAGCCGCTCTGAAAAAGATGAGAGATCCTGATAGAAAAGAAAGAAAAATCAGATTCATGGAGGAATGGAAAGCATGGAATAAAAACCAGAGAAGTGAAAAATATACAACAGAAATACGTGGGACGGAGAAGGTGAAATCAAGAGAGGAGAGACGCAATATATGAAGTGGTGTAACGGCCGTGGTGAGCAATATTGTGGAGGCCCGTCACATGAAGTGGTATGGCCTAAAGCATGACTGTGATTGTTGTATGGTTGTAAAAAGTAGAACGGAGCAGATGCAAACAGAAAACAGTGTTGGAGAAGAGAAAAATAAGTAGAAGAAAAGTAAAGCAGTTTAGAAGAGACAATTTGAAGGCTTGTGGCGCTTCGCAAGGTGATTGTTTGGGAATCCTAAGGTGCACACATAACCACCATCAACCCATAGTCTAAAAAATGTAAGTATGAGCCTTCGTTCTCTTGAATAACCATTTTAATAAGTTATCTTCTTGGACAAGAAATCTATGAAAAACCTGCAATTAAAACCCAGGAAACAGTGTACGTGTTGGCTACTTTAGAAGAGAATTACGGTTAGAATAAAGGAAACAGTAATCTTTGGATCAATCGGATGACTCATCGGAGTTATAATAAATTCGTAAACCACCTACGAAGCTGACCCAAAATATCCAAATCTGCAGAAACTGGGAAAATCGTTCTGTCGCAGCATTTTCAAGAGATCATTTGGCAAGGTAAATTAATTCTTATCAAGTTGAAATTTTGTAGAAATAATCATGACATATCATACTTCATAATCAACGGTGGGATTGTGAAGTGAACGGTCGGATTGGTGTTTATTTATGTCTTTCTGAACCTGTTTGATGTAGCAAAAGCAGTGTGAGAGTGGGCCCAGATTTCGCAGGAAGATTCTGACTCACGTATGTGTGGTTCAGTAGAAGGAGATTCGGTTGAGAGCATGGAACAACGAGCCGTTAAAGTTGGAACAACAAATCTGTCCAAAGAAGAAAAGAGAGGACAAAAATATTTTGTCTGATCATCAAGTGGCTAAGGTGAAGGATTTGTGGAAGCTTCATTTTATTATATTACATGAATTATGATCTGTGCTTAGATCTGATTATTAGGTTATAAATTATATGGTAAGTTACGTGAAATAATGATTAATTTTATGTTGACATGTGTACAAGATGATAATATGATTAACTGACATGTTATAGTATATGTAACAAAAAGTGATATGCATGTAGATATGATGATGTTATATAATAAGGTACGATATAATATGATGATGTTATGATATGGTACAAAATGTAAGATATGATATGAGCATGTATTATGTAAGAATCAAGCTATGGACCGTAAGATATGATATGAGCATGTATTATGTAAGATAAGAAGAATCAAGACTGACGCGGTGGCGGATCTAGACACGCTTTTGTTGGGGTCAAACTACTAAAAATAACAAAAACAGTTTTGAGTTGGGGGCACATTTTATGCTTTTTCATTAAACTGCATACATTTTATCAAATTAGTCAAGCTTATTCAAAAAACTGCATACGTCCGCCCCTGGACTGACGGGTCACGTGCAAGTTATAAACGGCTGACAAAGTTGGTATGCCAGTGTCAGCTACGGCTGCCTCCATAAATAAGATTCTTATGACTATTACGAAGAGGATATTGTCACGAGGATGAGTCGCGATCTAAGAGCATCATTAACCATAGCACCATTTTAGGGGTGCTTAACTAATTTTTTAACAATAAATAGGTGTTTAGCAATTTTTTTAAGCACCTTCTAATTAATGTCCTCCAATGCAAGTATCTTTATTTAGGAGTTTAAAAAAAAAAAAATTAAACATTGACTTTTTAAACATTGACTTATCGAATGCACTCCTTTGCTTTGATGATGCTTCCTCGTCTAACTTGATCCATGAAGCTCCACATACAAACAACACCTATATGCCTCTCCTCTTCCACCTCCATTATTCCCCTGCTCCCATACATATATATGTTCTCTCAGACTTGAGTTTCAAAACCCAAACATGCAGAGAGAGACAAGGAAAGAGAGAGGTATCTATGTATTACTTACCTGCGGATCACCGCACTGAATACGAACATGACGCCCAGATAGATAAGTCCCATATAAGCTACCACTGATATGAAACTGCACATATACTATTCGCATTATACTCTGCTACTTAACCATAAGCCATCATGTCTTATTTCCTTAATCTAATGAGAAACAAAACCTGAAGTTGAGATCATTGGCGTATGAAGAAGAGATAATGAGAAATGTTCCGAAGCCGAACACAAGCGTCGACCTTGATGCATCTCTCCACATCACAAGATCCTCTGTTTCATTTCACTCCATCAGTTATATAGAAAACTCAATACTATTGACATTTAGAAAAGAAAACTGTGTGTTTCACTGAACACCATCGAGAATCTCATTCAGGCTCTGCAGTTTGCTCTGTGGATGAGTAGAGTTATCTTCTTCCTCTGCATACGTATCTGGAAATAGTTGTAGAAACAGAGGTTTTTATCGAATTGATAGAAAAATGACTGATGATGAAACAGAGCACTGAGATTCGGGATAAAAAAAACCTTGCTTGGTCGGACCGAGTAGACGGAAGTTGCCCTTTTGATCACCGGACCGTACAAGACACGGGAGATTTGAGACGAGAATCATCATGCCGGTGTCCGATTGCTTCAAGGAGGCCGAGAAGAGAGCGAGAGAGACGACGACATATCATCCTTGATTTATCACGGCGGCATCGAGGAGGCGTCGAGGAAGTCGATTTCGTCGAGAGAGAAACGAAATGATGATTTCGTCGAGAGAGAGATACAGAACAGAGAGAAAGACGAAATGAGAGAGAGACACGGAATGGACAACACGTGTCCAATAAGACGCGCTGCCTATGGTGCTTAATTAAGCAGCGCATTCTTCTAATTAATCAATTTTCCTTTTTTTTAAAATCAGAAAATCATTAAGTATCCCTTTAAGCATCTGCGTTAATGATGCTCGAGCAGCATTAACGGGAGTGCTTAAGTGGGAGCTTAGGTTTTTTGTAATTAAAAAAAAAGAAAAATCACAATTAACTTAAGCGGCGGAGCTTAACTAAGAGCCAGAAGCAACGGTGCTTGTTCTTCTCTCTCTTTCTGGAAAAACAAATCCGACCAAGTTCCAGTCATGGAGAAACAAATCGATTTCACTCACTCATACCTTTTTTCTCTTTCGATACTGAATTAACTTCGGCGCCGCCGCGAGAGCCAGCCAGAGAGAGATAACGACGAGCGCATGTGAGATTCAAATCGGCGACGAGCTTACACGTAGAGTCCAAAGAGCCAACGCCTCCTAAGTCATCGACGCATGAAAGCGACGGTTCATCGCCCGGCGACGGAGAAGGTGTCGGCGGATTGTAGACTCCGATTAATTTCGAATTTGTGGAAACGATGTTGGGGAGGATGATGATGAAGGAGAAACAGAGATGTGATGCTCTGTGTCTGAACAGAGGAGGAGGGAGATAGAAGAAGGTAGCTTTGCTTTGTGTAGATAGAGAGAGCGAAGAGGTTGAAGGAAGGAAGCGAGAGGCGCGCTTTGTTTGGTAAAATGGTGGCGAGATTTTTAGAAAGCTTTCACATGGTAACATGCAAGCTTAGTGCTTTTGCTTCTAACTGTTATCAGTTAGAGTTTCATTCTGTGTCTGTGAGAAACTAAAAGGATATATAGACTGTAATACACACTTTAGTTGTATAAGAATGATTTTGTTTGGGAGCTGAACTTATTGATTGTGTGGTGTTGGTTAGGTGAATAACAGGGAAAATGTTGGTGGTGATCAGTTGCGTGTTAGAGAGAAGCCTCTGGAGAAGCAGAGGTTGTTCCAGAGCATCCAGAGGCACACTTACTTGAAGGGACCAATGGACAAGGTCACCTCCGTTGCCATTCCTCTTGCCTTGGCTGCATCTTCTCTCTACTTGATTGTAAGTTTACATCTGTTTCATTTCCTTGTTTGTTGTTTCTAGTTCTCTCCATTGCCCTCTTTGTATAAATTTTGTTGTAAATAGGGCTGTAAAGATCGAAGTCTTTGTGGTATAACAACAAAAAAACACTATTGTTCTGAGTCGGGTCTCAAATTGCAGGCCAGTTGCTCCTTGTGTATTGCGTATCTATAAACATCGACATGCTTGCGTCCATTCTTCATGAACAATATACATGTTTGAGCAATGTTTTTTTTTTGTAAGAATCTCTAAATAAGAACTCCCATTGGAGCACAAAATCAAAGTATTTCTTAACTAAGGTTCTTGACACACATTTATTATTAAAAAAGTGATTAAGCACCCCATTAGGGGTGCTAGAGATAATGATGCTCTAATGACGTATGATTGTCTTTCTTAGCGGGCAAGAAGAATGATATGTATGTTATAGTTTGGAAATTAAATCATGCTATATTATATGTCTAAGTTTATATGCTGATGATGGTTTTATATTAGTAAAAGTATCTATTGTGTTTTGATAAGTTTCTCTGATTAATTCATTATTCACCCCGTAATTGTCCTTTTTAACCCAAATTATATTACCAATCAAATTCAATGCTTTACTGTATAGACTATCGTCTTGGATATTACATGGGCATATGTAATCATGTGAATATGATAGCGCTTGTTGTACAAATATGAATATCATTTAACTCTTCTTGGCACACCATTTGGACTCTGATCAACGTCATAGCTTAGATCATATATTACGCAAATTGTGTTCTCCTTAAGGGTTATCTTAATAACTAAATATTATTTTCAAAAATGAAAAAATAGACGAAACTACATAACTTTTATAACAGTTACTACAAAAAAAAATAAACAAACGAAGGGAAAATTAGAAATATAAACCAAAAATTCAGAGGATAATTCTAAGTTTACCGCATTGTTGGTATCATTATTCACGTTTACCTTCATTAAAGAGATTTATTTTCACAAATACATTACTCTTATACCTTTATTTTATAAATTTATAAATATAAATAATTATTTAAATAAATAATAAATAACAAAAAAGTTAATAATAAAAAGTTATAGTTTTCAAATTATAAGTTTTGAAATTCAATTTTATTTTTTATTTTGCAATTTGTTTTTTTGAGAAATTGTCAAAACTACCACATTCTTAATACCATGTTTACCTTAACCATTTTGAAAACTTATAATTTTGTGGAAACTTCATTGGTCTATTGGTTTGATTAAGAGTTAATTAATGCTTTACACCAGAAATTTTGGGTTTCGAATCCCAATGAAAGTGGAATTATGTGAATTAATGGAAAGAAGGCCAACAAGAGATCTTCAGTATGGCGCAATGAGTACCGTCAAGCATGAATCCGATAGGGCGGCTCGGTTGATGCAGTCAGGTGTGAATCCTCATAAGACGGATACAATTTTCGGCTGTAGAATCGTCTGTAATATTCTCATAATTTGTAATAGTATAATTAATTACCAGCATTAAAAACTTATAATTTGAAAACTATAATAATTTTTTTTTTTATTTTTTAAATATTTTTTTTATATTTATATATCTATAAAGTATAAGTATAAGAGTCTTTTTCCTCTTTAATAAAGAATAAATTTTTTAAAATATCATTTTAGCGAAGGTAAACATGATTAAATGTACCAATAATGTGGTAAAAGCGAAATTTCCTGTTTTTTGAGAAAAATGTTTTCAATTTTTTTTTTCGAAATTAGAAAATTCTTTGTTAAACTATTTTAAAAAAATAAGTATTTATTTATATATTTATTAAAATCCTAAACCCCACCTTCAACAACTCCACCCTCAACTCTAAACCCTAAATTTAGATTAATTGACCTTAAGATTATAAGTTTTTATTTATTTATTTTAAAATGAAGATAAATGTGGTTAAGGTAAACATAAAAAGTGAGATTAAGAATGTGGTAATTTAGGCAATTTTTTAAAATTCAGCATGTTTTTTTCCTTATAAGATAATATCAATCTAAGGTTGTCTTTTTAATATAATGTTTTGTGAAAACCCAACTATGTCCTTGATTTATACTATTAAATATAATTTAAAATAATTAATATTAGTAAGAACATTTTCTATACATTATTTGAGAAGTGATTGTGAATTCGAGGAAGTTTGAAGTTAGTTTTAGAAATTTGTATTGCAAGTTACAGACATCAAACATATTTTGAAGTTAGCTTTAGAAATTTGTTGTTGCAAGAAATAACACCGTCCACCAGTGCAATGAGCTGGGTAGCCTTTTTAAGTTTGGCAGATACACATTTCTTAACATCTCCAAAACGTCAGGCACAACATAAGTATCAAAAAGCTGATTCCACATAGTCGACCCTTGTTCTTCCTATGTTTCGATATCGACAACATCAAGCACATCACAGTTCAAACCAGTTATCTTCTGGAATTCAATTAGTAAAAACCGAAGAGGATAATCTCCAAACAGGAGCCACATCTCATATTTTCAGAGTGTACCAGCTGTCGACAGATAAATATGTGGATTAGTTTGGCAGAGTTGGGGCATTTAGCTACATACATTTCAGGGGTACCACATAGGGAAGCTTCAATACACTGGATCACACTGGCTTTCAAATACATGTTGAACCTCAAATGAGTTTGGTAGTAGCCTCGTCCAAATAGTCTTCCGGGTAACTGGGATGAAGAACTTGCGGCCTCATTGATGTTAACTACCAATTCAGCAGCTGACGCATATCCATTTTGAGCTTCGGAAAATACATATAGGCCATTGAAAAGGATTCAAATTAACATCACATGCAAACAAAAGGATTTGCTTAACTTCGTTTTCTAACAATCAGCCAATAAAGAGACAGACTTTGTGGCAGTAACAATTTGAAGGAATATGGGTATAGACAATGGCAAATATTGAAAACATTTTTATCCGGGGAAAAAATGAAAGCTATTAGGATAATATAATATATAAGCAGAGGCACAACTAAAATTTTAAGGAAATTACATCATGGGCAACTGCCTCTCTCTTACTTCACGTCGCCTCGCCACTGGGTATAGATCGTTAAAGTAGGTTATTACCTGCATGTATCTCGGAGCTGGTTTTTACATCTGGATTTGTTTGTTCCTCAGTTTGAGATCTGGTTTGGCGTCTCGGAGCTGGTTTGTTCATCTGGATTTGTTTCTTCCTCAGTTATTTGTTGGTTCTTTAATTTCACGACCATTGTTATGAAATTCCTGTTGATTGAACGAGATTAATCAATTGATCCTCCAAGCTTCAAACAGATATTGGAAAGAAAAAAGTAATTTAGGTCAGATAAATTTTCATGAGCAAAGAGATGAATAATAATGGGAAAGAAAGAGTTTTTGTTGGTTTCGACATAACTTATAAGTTGAGCAGCAGGTTATAAGGTCATACTATTTCTTAGGAAGAGTGAGGGTCTCTCTCACGTGTGGAAATGATCCAGGGAAACAATGGCAATTCCTTTAATATGTTAGTCGATTAGAGTGTGCAGGGACATTTACACACGGTCAAAAACCAAGATCATCTTTACAAATTAAAACTATGAATGACCCTATCAACTTATTGCATACTTAGACTTGACTCACCTACCAAATTTTCATCGTACACGTTTAGGTTGATTTAATCTCAATGTTTCACTTCATTTTAATTTTCACTTCTCTCTTGTTTTAACTCTGTGTCTTAATGTGATTTATATCTAAACAGTTGGTGATATATGCGCAATCGGCTAGTAACGGGAGACAGAACAAAACATCGGGGTACAGGCGCATCCACATGCGTAATCTGTTCTAATGCAGAGGAGTCACGGTCGCACCTATTCTACGAGTGTGAATATACTGAGGATATTTGGCACAACCTCACTTCACTACTGCTCAACTCAGACTTCACCACAACTTGGGACAGTCTCCTTCAGCTACTCAGCGATCTGAACACAACTCCACACAAGGTTTTTCTGCTACGGTACTCCTTCCACAGGGAATCTCCTAGACCGAAATCAACTCTCATTCAGATCATTGACAAGGAAGTTTGAAACAAGCTAAGCACACTCAGAAAGGAGGGAGACCACAGTTAATCTTAGGCTGGCCGAATGGTTTGCATCAAGACCGTTAGGCTAACACCAAGATTTTATTGTTCATTATTTGATAAATGTTTCCAAGACTTAAGCCATTGGTTGTACAGAAAACAATATTTTTTGGGGTTTGAACTAATTTCACATTCTATTAAAAAAAAGAAGATTTATGAACATTATGTACCATATTAATTGGTTTAGGTTGTACTTGTTAGCTTGATACAGTAACTGATTTAGATATTAGCTTGAATTAGTTAAGGTTTTAGTATTAAAAATAACGTGTTTTATGAAAATCATGTCTAATAATTTAACAAATTTGACTTAAAGGATAAACACCTTCCCAACAAAACCCACCATTTACCTACACTGTATTGTTTAAAAGTTCAAAATATTTATTTTAACAAATTTGTTTTACACCAAATTTTGTTGGTATTACTTTTCATCTGGTTTTAAGTTTCAGTAAATATTTACATAAATAAACTAAATACAAGTATTGTTTTATGCAAGTTGTGGGATTATATCAGTTTATATGGAAACTGATGTATTGCTTTACAGGTTTTAAATTTGCTCCACTGCAATAGTTCGCTTAGTTTGGTCAGACAAAAATGACAATTTCCACATGGCAAATTATTAAAATCAGTAATATTTAAGACGCCTAAATCAAGATAAATTTTATTCCTTTGTCGTGTAATATAATCCTAGGTAGAGAGTGAGAGAGAGCCATCATCCATGTGCTTAGCCTTCTGATCACCTACTCGCTAGGTCTTTAAGGCTACAAAGCTTTCTGTTTAAAATTCTTAATCCCATCCGATGGTCCTTTGTCTAACTATTTGTTTTCTCAGTAAAATATCATTTAACATTCTTGATAACATATTTCAATTAGTTATATCTTTTTTTTTCTGGTTAAAGCACATTTACAATTTTGGATAGGAGAACTACATTGTATAACCTACAAAAGACTATAACTAAGTCCGTACCTATATCATTCTAGGTGTTATAATATATGACTAGGTTGAGATCCGCGCCTTGCGCGGGGTGAGAACTAAAAATAAGAAAATATAGTTACATTTTACATTAAAATCTAAGCTTTAGTTTATATGCGATTGACAAAAAAAAGGTTTAATTACATGTTCATTTAGATTTTAATGTAATAGTCCTACAATTTGGTATTTTGCAATTACTGATTCATAATTATGTGCTAAAAAATACTAAATGTTATGTGTAACATGAATTATAATGAAATATAATTTAAAATATAATAGTACATTACATATTTTAATATTAGTCAAACTATACATGTCATATACTGAACCTAGAAAGATGAAATTTTAGAACTAAAATGATCGTGGGTCCAATGTAATTTTTGAACCTGATGGGCTTCATATCATTCACCTGGAGTAAACGATGGGATTCATAAAGAAAGTGGGGAGGTCGATAGGGTCTCACCGTGCTATCCTGGAGAAATCACGATTCTCACATCCACACATATTTCGGTTAAAAAAAAAGGGATTAGGGTTCTCAAAGTTCTTCAATCGAGAGAACATGAATATTCACTGTACTCTCACCGATTACTCCAGGTGAATAATATTCTTCTTTGTTTGTCTTCTTTTGTTTCAATTCTTATTTTGATTCTCTTTGGTTTGGTTTTATGTTGCTACCATACTACTTACAATAAATAAACAGACTTTCATTAATCGTTTAATTTCTTTACAGATCTGATAATACAATTGGAAGTATTCTCACCACTATAAGAGTTTGAGAAGGGAATACAGTTAACTAATAGTATAGGTGGAAAAACGAAGAAAGGCGCGGATTGAAATACTAAAACAGAGATTATATATAAATTTGTACCTAAATTTCAATCTTCTTGGTAACTATATTAATAAGGGGTTTTCCACTATTGTTGTGATATAAATTTCCTAAAGATTCAATTACACAACGCTTTAGGTGGTATCAGCCACAACGATTTATGTGCTTGACGGTTCTGCATCGCAGCATACTTATTGGTGGTCAGTCATTCTTACAGGTACTAATGAAACTCAAAAACGAATCACATGTACTTCACTCATCAATGCATGGTAATATAGTTAGCTGTAGAAAAAAAGGTAGGGACCATACTAAGTATGAGTTTGTGATAGAACTCACTATTAAAAAATTATAAATACCCTTATTATGATGATAATTAAACGACTAAAAGAGCAAACAATAAGATTGAGTAAACGGTGAATCTTGTTTTCACACACCTTTACTGGTGAAAAAAAAACTTAACTCAAGGAAATAGTGAATGATAAGATAAAGTAAAAATGTTTGATAGAAAAAAACAATAAACTGGTGAAAGTAGTAGATAAATTGTAATAAAAAGAAATAAACGGTTGAAAAAGCTTGAAGATGTCTTCAGAAAGCTGTGTTTGGAATCCTGATAAGAAAAAATGAAATTAAGAAGAAAATAAATTTAAATTGATTTGATAAGTTTCAAAATAAATAGATAATTTAAAATATATGGTCATTACTTCTTCACTCAAAAGTGGTACTGAAATAAATTATAAATGCACAGAGAACATTGTAATTAGATTTCGTTTAACGTAGCATTCAGAATTTCTTCTTCCCCCGCGTAACACCTTCATCAACCGTGTGTTAACTGACTAACCAATTATTTCTTTACGGAACTATGAATCTTGTCCCCCTATATAAACAAACAAAATCATTAAACTTCACTTAGTAAATATATAACATGTTAATACATATAGAACAATAGACACATAAAATGAAGCTTACAGTTGAATCGACCGAGACCATTTCGATACTTTCTCCACCAGCAATGAGTATTGTTTCCAAAGGCGAATAACATTAACCCTAATCTTAAGAATGGAAATTTTTGGCTTCAAATCGGAAATCATATGAAAACCTGCCATTGTAAGTGCTAAGAAATGAGCCCGAGTGTTTACAGATGATAGTTACTTGGAATGCATGTTTGATGTAGGTGTAGAATATATAGTACAACCGTAGACGTTTAGTAATGAATGAATATTATACGATAGTCAATTAGGTGAATCTTGGGTTTCAAAATTTAATTTATTCGTGAGACTATAGAAAGTGAAAATAATTGACCCGATCACATAACCCTAATTATGGCAAGATGTTATAAATAATTGTAGTCAATGTTTTCATTTATAAACATTGCTTGATTGACACATAATGATTTAATTCATATATAATTTCGGGATAACCATTATGTTAGAATATAGAAAGTTTTTAAATAACTTGCCCAATCATAAGGGGTCCATATCACACAAATATATACATAATAATGTAACATAATAAACTCCGAGTGTAAATAGAATTAAATTCAAAACTATATTAGTTCTTCATTTGTTTAAATGGAATTATAAATTAATGATTTAACTATGAGTGTGTGAATTGGTGTGTACACTTGCAAGTAAATATTAGATTATGATACGCAAAATCTGTCATATCGATGACTGATCTTTTAACAAAATATATAGAAAGTGAAAATTATACAGTAAATTTCGTATGCAAATCATTGAAAAACGAATCATCTTAGTTCCTAATTCACTCACTATTTAATATTTGACTTGGTTTAGTTTCTATATGCAAAACAAATTTGCAAAATCTTCGTAAAGATAATTTCAAAAAATGGAAAGTGGAAAGGAAATCGATTAATCAAAATTCGATTTCGAAATTAAATGATCATAATTCACTCTCTATTTAATATGAGTCATAACTCGATTGCCATATGAGTAATAATTCGATTTCTATTGCCAAAAAAAAAAAAAATTCTTTCCACTCTCTATTTAATATGCATCATAATTCGGTTTCCATATGCAAAAAAAAATTATTTCATCTTCTTAAAGATCATTACAAATATAGAAAGTGGGAATGAATGCAAAGATCACGTGGACAATAGATTCGAATCACGAAATTAACTTCTTTGTTTTTATACATATGCGGACATGAAACTATGTATCATTTTCATACGAATATGCATCTCTGTCCAATGACAATAGTCGTAATATCCTAAGGTGAGTAAACCTTATTTCATAAAGGGTCTGAGAAAGAATCTCGTGCCGACACGTCGTCAAAATGGCAATCTCGAAAATATATTACTCTTTAAAGGTTATTCTCTTTTTTTTCTTCCATTTTAATACTAAGCGGATATTATGTGAAAATCTGACAAAATATCCCTCTACTCAATTTAACGCAAAGCTACACGCAATAAAGTCTGACTTGTTTTTTTTTTCCACCAATAAACATAGTTTTTAAGTTTGTACTGGTTGTTAGCGTTTTGTAACACTTAAAAAATGTTATATAAATCGTTTTAAACTATTCTGAACTGCTTAGAATCTAAAGCTGGTTTTCGGTATCAATTTCAGACGATCGCGGGCGGTTGTAGTTGGATAAATAAACATAAAATTATTTTCTAAAAATATTTTAAATTTTAAAATGGAAATATACATAGATATAAATCTTAATTTAAATTCACAAATGATATCATAATTTATTTAATAAAATCATTAAACTAAGAATATTCATTATAATTTCTAAACATTAATATATATACAGATAAATGAAACAAAGTATTATATCAAAAATTAATATAAATCTTCAAAAATATATATTGAAATTATAACTTTCATATAAATTTTAAAATTAAATAAATAAGAATAATATTATTATTAATTAGATTATATTAATAGGTATTATATTTAATCACCATAGTATATTTTATATTTTTATAATTCTATAATATATGTTAATATTAGTAATTTGTTAATATCAGTCACAAATATCTCACAAATACACAAATTTCTAGCAGATGTATCAAGCGTACATATTGGTTAATAACACTAGAAACCACAACCACTCGCATCAACTCCCACAACCGCACCTGCAACTCCCACAACCGCATTTGTAACCGCTGTTTTTCAATCAGCGAGGCTATAAATGCTGATGCAGGCAATATTTTTGTCTATACCTCTTTCTGTTTCCAATTTGCTTTAGTAAAATGGATTTTTTTGTCTAATTTTTACATGCAATTGCAAAATAAAACATAAATATTTAATTTTATATGGACAATAAATAATTGATATTAACGTGATTTTATCATATTTTAGCTTTATTTTATAGAACTCATATGTTTAGCTATATTTTATAAAATTTATTTTATAAAATTGTTGTAGAACTTATATGTTCAGCTATATTTTATAAATTCCGTTTTTTGGGATAAAAATGCTATTAGAACATAGAACTAGAATGCTGTCAAATACAATTACAAAGGCAGTAAAGATGCTGGAACTAAAAAGGGATGGTTATTACCTAAACGATTATTGTTTGTCGTTTGATATCTATACTATTAAAAGAAAAACATTCTGAAAAAATCTACCAATGCAAAGTTGTTGGACTTTTTTATTAATGGCATTATAGTAATTAATTAATGGTCTTACATATAATTATAACAAACCAATTCTATATCAACCTAATAAAATGAATTATGTGGGACCCATTTCTCTCAATTTAATTTGATGTGAATATTCTTTCTTTTCTTTTTATTTTGTTTGTTACCGATGAAGTTACATTTTCTTTGTTTTGTTATGTATTCATAATAAAATTAAAAAGCTACGCCAGTCACAATTTAAGTTATACAGCACATTTATAATGAACCATATTTTCTATATTTTTCTTTTAATTCTATGACTATTAATTATTCAAATCTAAGTTTGTGTTTTATATTTATTCAACCATAGCTACTGTGTTCGTATTATCACCTACCATCATAGTTAAAAAAATATCGAATAATATTTATATATACTGTTTTCAAATCAATGATCAAATTAGATAAAATTAAATAAAAATAATATTTATTAATAGATTTTTATTAGATCTAAATTTTATAGAAGCATATCAGTTGGTACAACCTCTGATAAAATACGACATGAAAATTTAAATCAGTTTGGATTATATAAGATCAAAAAGTTTATCGGTTAGACCGTAGGTCCAAATATGAAAACATTACTTATTACTTTAATTCGTCTATAAATCACATATATTTCCCTACTAAAAAGAGTTAAATAGTTTATTAGGTTATTTTGGATTTTGGTTTGGTTCGGTAGCAAACTAAATGTAATTAGAAATAAATGTAATTAATATTTGTAGGTATATAATTTGTATTTCAAAAAATCTGGTAAATTTGGTTTTCAGTTCAGTTTCAGTTTTTCGGTTTTAAAAATATAGAATCTGCTCTGTTATTGTGAAATTTAGTTCAATGTTGATTTTTTTTCATACGATTAGATTTCCCATAAATACAATTAGACCTATATACTGTCTTAGGTAGAAATTCATTTTAAAAATATATACTTAATTTCAAAAACAAATCTGCGCTTTCCAAGCGCGGATCAAAATCTAGTTTTCGATTAAAGTTATTTCTTCATAAATTTTTTTTTTTAAAGTTTAACTTTTTAGAAAGAAATTAGTTTAACTATGTTTCATAAGCGATTAAATATATTTTTGAATAACAACTTATATATTCATAATATTTGGCACATTTTTGTTATATACATTTTTGGTAAAACCTAAGTATGTGTTACAATTTAGCATCTCTCCTACTTTCGACTCCTTGAACAAGGGAAAACCAAGAGTGACTTTTAGAATTGATTCCAAGAAAGATCGTCCACATCTTTTGATGGAAGTCGGCCTTCTTAACTCTTCTATACGTTTCTTTTGTTAATATATCTAAACATTCAGACTAAAATCTTGTTTTATCAACATCATCTAAAATTTTCGAACAGTGGTCTCTGTATATATCTGTTTCATTCACGATATTTTAAATAATTTAAATTTTAAAAATAAGACTGACTGCATTGTATATCATTTTGCTACTTCTAGAGGATGTCGTATATGGCTCTGAAAATTAACACAGTGACCAAGAATCGTATGCAATAAAAAGAGTGCCATGTTAAGTTGCATAGAGCATGTAGCAATACTATACTTATAATTTGTTGGTATTTAGAGCCAATAATACATTAATATCATTATTCTATCATAGTTGGGACAGCTTTTGAGTACACTAGAACCTGAAACTTAAGAATGTAAGAAAATATTTTCGTATCTAAAAATAAATCTTCGAAAGTTCCGTTTCACGTCTTATCATCTTTTTCAAAAGAGTTTTCTTGATAAAAACTAACCTTATCATGCATAAGAATATTATTACTAGGCATGTAATATTCAAACTCTTTAAAAGTAAGTGGAAGACGAAAACACTTTTGAGGAAAAGGAATGGGAGAGAAACAAGAAAAATAATAAACTAAAAGAAAAAGTATCAAATAATGCTCCAATAAAATAGTGAACATTTTACTAAAAGGGAACAAGCATGTGGCTGCATATTTTGTTAATTTGCACAAAAGTTAAGTATACACATAAAAAAATAATCTGTTTACAAAAACTATATATATATATATATATATATATATATAGACATAAGTTCTAAATTCATATAGAAACACTTGTTTGGACAATAAAAATATGTTTTGCCAATCGATCTATCAAAACCTTAGAATGGACTACAAAGATTTGCTTGTTATAATTAAAGGGTTAAATGTATAGCCAAATTTTACAATGAAACTGAATGAGATAGAGATTTTATTATTTAGATTTCACACCTTTAAGATTTTATATATCTCCCGCAGACAGAATGAAATTAGTGATTCGTTAGTTAGGATTACTAGAACTTTTCATAAAAATAGAATATTTTTTGTTGGTTGTTCTGTTCCATTTTAGTTTTCAAAACCACCTCAAACTTACGTAATGAAATATTTCTTTGATGTTCTCAAAAAATCATATAGAAAAACTGAAATATATATGTTGACAAAAAAAATTCTCAACTTGAGTAGTAATTTCTACACAAGATTTCGATCCACGCTATCGAATTATTTTTTATTGTAAAATTTTATTTAACTGTATACACCATTTCCGTATTTCTAAAGTTTATACATAAATAATGTTTAAACTTTTATAAATGATTTATTAAAAAAAATTGATCTGTTTTAGTATTTATAGCATTAGTTTTACTTTCTTACTCATTATTAGTTATTTTAATAAATTTTAGAATAAATATATAGCTAATATATATAATTTTTGATTATTGATATATAGTAAAAATATTGAAATATTTAATGAAAATTTAATTTTATGAATATGCTTTATATATAATTTTTGATTATTGATATATAGTAAAAATATTGAAATATTTTATGAAAATTTAATTTTATGAATATGCAAGAGTAGCTTTTATTTATTCTATTTAATATTTTTTTTATTTTTTAAAAATATTTTACGACAAAAACAACAATAAAACTCTTAACATATTACAAAATTTCAGTAAAATATATTCTATTAAAACAGAAGTACAAAACAATACTTGTATATTTTAAAGTAGATACTTACAGATTTTGATTTCATTTTTAACAAATTATAACCACTTCATTTATTTGTATTTTCTAATTAATTAGACATCATTTGTTACATAGTACTTCATTAAACATAACTTATCTATTTAAAATGTTTTATTACATTTTTATTTTTCACTCTTCCTAACTATTTCATTAATTGTATTTACTATAATAATTTACATCATTTATCTTACGTGTTAATCATAATAATTTCATAGGTTCGTGACAAAAACTCAAGACGATTAACAAATTGTTTTATTATCAGTTTTTTGTTTTAAAATTAAAATTCATTCAGATATTATAAATTTCCAGACGGAGTTTGAGTCGGATCCTTTCATATCCGGATAGATTCGTAAGAACCTAAAAATATCTAAATAATTTATATGTTCAAAATGTCATTAAGCAATTTATAAAAACAAATATAAATATCAAAATCCGCACGGATATGCAGGTCAAGCTCTAGTAATCATTAATACATTAGGTAACATAAATTACTTTTCCATACAGTATAACTTCCAAATATTACAATATGTACATAAAGATTTGACTGGTACAGCATGTCATTTCTTTTTTGCATCCACAATCAATTACATAACTCTTTTTCAAAAAAACTACCCGCTATTTATTAATTATACATTTTGTTCGAAGCTACACTAGGTGTAACGCATGCCGATAAAATGTCATTTCTTAGCTGAGGACAAGAACTCAACACCTCAAAAATCAAAACATATTAACTGGACGACAAAGGTTTAACTAGTAGAACCCTTTGTTATAAAACACGGCGGCTTGACCCAAGAACACGGCAGATAAACGTGGAAAGGTTGTGAATCGTGGCGATTTCAATCTAATAGAGTAAAAACTCAGATGTTAGGAAAAGGTTAAAAGTTTTTTTTTCCTTTTTAACCAAGAAATCAAATGTTCTACATAAGATTTATGACATGTGCTAAAGCAGCAATAAAGAACAAGAAGACAATGGAAAATTGAGCAAAAAATCAGCAGCCGTCGTGATTAAAATTGCAGAGAAATAAACTCTATAGGAAGAAAATGACTGATTAATGACGAATTACCCCTCATTAAATAAAAACTCAAAAATTTAAAGGTTTCAGACCTAATGTTGCTCGAATCCGAGCTGGGAGGAGTTAAATAACAATAGTATACCACCACACCAACACGTTCTTCTTGCTCCCAGCAGCAATATATTAGATACATTACAGTACGCGATTAATTGATTCGGTGTTAGGCGTCATCCGACCGCACGCGTTACGTCTAGCGTAGTTTCGAACAAGGGTAAAACTAACCCTTTTTCAGAAAGACTACCCGCTATTTTTTAGTTTTATCCCTTGTTCGAAATTACTTTATGCATAACGCGTGCAGATAAAATGTCATTTCTTGGCTGAGGACAAGAACTCAAAACCTCCAAAATCAAAACATATTATCTGGACGACAAAAGTTTAACTGGTAGAACCCTTGTTCTAAAACGCGGCGGCTTACCCCGAAAACTCGGCGGATAAACGTTGTACGGTTGTGAACCGTAGCGATTTCAATCTAATCGGGTAAAAAATCGGATGCTAGGAAAAGGTTCGAGTTTTTGTCCTTTTAACTTAGAAATCAAATGTTATACATAAGATTTATGATACATGTGGTAAACCAAGAAGAAAAAACAAGAAAACGATGAAAAATCGAGAAAAAATCAGCAGTCGTCGTGATTAAACTGATCAATAATTTTCCTTTTGTTAAATGAAAACTCGATAATTAAAGATTTTGGATCTAATGCTGTTCAAACCCAAGCTGGGTTGAGTTAAATAACAATAGCATACCACCACACCAACAAGTTTTTTTTTACTTCTAATCTAGCGTAGTTTTAGATAGAGATAGAACTAACAAATAGCGGGTAGTTTTTCTGAGAAAGGATTATGTAAATGATTGTGAATGCGAAAAAGAAATGACATGCTGTTACCAGTCAAAACATTAACTACTGTAGAAGAAAACAAGTCCAGAACATCATGGCCCGATGGTAAGGACGGGTTCTTTCCTGTATACAGGTTGCGAGTTCGAACCCTGCTGGAAGGAACTAAGTCATGATTTCTGGACATTAACACGGATATGGGTCTATGCTTTAGGGTCCATTTGCATACCCGGAGAAAGAGTTTATCCGTGGCTGCACCTCTTCTTGGGATTAGTCTGAGACCTTCTATAAGTCCGGGATACCCCAGATTAATTAAAAAAAAAACAATTAGTTAGGTCAGAATTGTGTTTGGACGTAGAAGGGAACAAACGGCGGATGTCAATTATTCACACACTACGGAAACAGATTCGAATTATTTGATTAGACATGAAATGAAAAAGTAGTTTGGGTGATAAGAAAAAAAAATAAAGAGAGAAAAGAACAAACAAAAACAACTGAAAGAAGCTAAGGTCCAATGGGCGAGGAGAGGCTACCAAGGCACAGCAAAGGTCAAGTAGTTTCCAAGAATCAAAAGTGTTTTGAGACTTCAATATTCTTAGCATAAAAATAATTATAATACTTTTTTTTAAAAGCTAAATTTTCAGTTGTCCTCCCCATGCACTGAGGAGCTACTTCGCTTTTTTCTTTCTTTCTTTTTTCCTTTTGTAAGGAGGAAAAAAAAACAAAAGAAAGAAAAACACAATAACATAAAGAATCTTTTGTTGGGAAGCTGTCACCATCTTTGTAATTCTTCGATTGGATATCTAAATACATTCATACAAATTGCATTTTCTGTTTTGTGATTAACAAGTAACTAGTTGATATTATGTGCGGAGTGAAATTTTTAATAATGTTTGCTTGGAAAGTTTGTGTTATATCATATTTTGTATATAATATTGGATATTGGATAGAAGGTTGATAACTAAAGGTCATTGATTGATGTTAAAATGATGATTTTTAAAGCTCATTGTATTTACTATTGGACTTGAATTACAAATTATTAAATATGTTTCACAAGAAAAAACACACTATATTATTGTCTTTATTACAAATTAATACGACTTTAAAAGTCATTGGAAGCATTTGTGTATTCTATGTTAACCGACTTCTATTCCAAATAATATAGATTCTTCATATAAAGAATTATAGATTCTTCGTATAATAATATTAATTGAAATTAAGCACTTATTTCAAGTTTCCCTTAGCAAGAAATAACAAACCAATAATCAACACCAGTAAAAATCATATATTATATCACCTTGTTGTATAGTGATATACTTATAATATCTTACATCAAAAATGTTCAAAATTAAAATATTCAGGTTTCAATAAATTTTTGATATAAAGTTTGAAACTAACGTATTTATATATTTTTATATGACATATAGTTTAATTTAAACGATATTAAAAATAATATATGTATATACATATGTAATTTGAATATCTATTAAATGATGGTTCATATTCATATGATCATTTGTAACTTCTTATAACAAAAAGGTAGAACAGTGTTCACAAAATTTTTATTGTTAGACTTTTAACAATTTTAGTAATTTATAGTCATTTGAAAAAATTCAAAATATAACCTATAAGGAAAAAAATTTAAACTTTTTATTATATGATTAATGTTAATATTTTTTAAAAAATAATGTAATAAACTAACAAAAGGATTAAGGGTACAAAAATTATTATCAAATATTTATTATTCAAAATCATTAATTGTCATATATATGTTAATCATATAGGTAACTCCGTAAATTTTATTTAAGAAAAGAATGAATAACATTTTTATATATTATTAATCAATATGATAATTAATTTAATAAAAAATATTATATATATTTAGATGGGCCAATTTATTTTCCTAAGGATTCTGAAAATCAATATGGTGATGGCACGTACCTACATTTAAATGTTGTAATTTTCCTCAATTAATATATAAGAGATTTTAAACATATTTTTTCTCAGTTATTATTTTTTCCCATTATTATCTTATCGAAATATTATAACTAAACACAAAATATTATATCGATTTATCTATATTAAAAACCAACATACCATTTTTTAAACTCAATAGTAATTACAGTAATATAAAATATGCATGTATGCACATACCAAAACTCTTCTGGTTAAAAATAAAATGTTTCAAATGATCACAGAAATTTTTGTTTTTATTGGATCATTTGAATCTATATGCATTAAATATCAAATATCAGTTAACATGATTTGGAAATACATATATTTTCATTTTAAAAGGTTGCAGATGTTTTTCTAGTCTTTGATACATTGAACTGTCTCTGAATCTCCATTATTTTGTTATCCATAGGCAATAGCAAATACAAACTGATTTACATTATTATTTTGTTCTTGTATACCAAAAGTTTAGGGCTTAGATCTCATAATGGACCCAAAACCACATCTTACAATATTAACCGGAGATTTCTTCCTTTCTAGTTAGACTAAAGATCTCGCGTAATTTGGAAAAGGTATCATCTGAATTAAGTCTGAACATATCATGCACGTAAATGCAGTGGCAGGAAATAACCTGCCAACATCCGCCTCAAAAAAAGAAGATTCAAAATCATGTCAAACATCTTAGAAAGAATAGTTGACTTGTTAAAGAAGGAATCTAAGCCCTACATCTACTATACTCCAAACCCTTCCGATTCTCTATTTAGAAATTTCACATGAAACTACATACGCCTTATGAACAATTAATAAAGTCGATGAATTATTTGTGTAAAGAGAATATAATAATATATGTATCGGACAAGAACATAAGTAAGTAGTGGAGACTGCAAAATAAAACAATGGAACTAGTTGTCGTGGTCCTACATGGATATGCTTTCTGTGTAGTGGTGATCTTCACTTCAACTTTGGACTCTTATCTTTTACTTCTTTTTTTTATTGGACTCTTATCTCATACTTGCGAACAGCTCCCAGTCAGTAATCTCACCTCTCACATCAAATCCAGAATAGGATACAAAACTTATACCTCGCATTTCGGCATTTGATAAGACGATTTTTTATAATATTGTTTAGCGTTTACATATTTTAGTAAATGTTATTTTGTTTTTGTAGACTGTAAACGTTAACGTAAAAGACAATACCATCCACTTTTACGAATTTTGTTTCCTTGTTTTGGAAAGTGTCTACTGAGACAAAAAGAAAAGTGTCTTCTGAGATATTGCAGAAGGGAGAAATTATCGTCATTTTCTGTTGATTCTCTGATTTAAATTGAAACTAGAGTTTGATCCGCGTGGTCACGTAGATATTAGTTTTTATGTTTTACATATTTGTTTTTTCATGATTAGTGTTATATATTTTAAATATATCAATATATAATTAATTGCATTCAAAAGATATATACCGAATTGGGTAAGATGGTTATTTTTGGTACAAATATCCAAACCCTTATCAGATCTATTGATTATTTAGTTATTTTTAGGTTCTTATACATCAGAACCAAACTCATCCGACTTGGGAGAATCTAACTCAAAAACCACACATAAATTTATAATATCCAAGCGGATCCTAATATCAAAACAAAAAAAACGATACCCGAAAAACGATCAGTACCTGGATGGGCACCCGAATATCCATGCCAAACTTATTTTGTAAACAAATAAAAAGAGAAATATATGTTTAACTAAATTAAGTAAAACAGAAAGAATTTTTTTTTTTGTTTAGTAAGATAGTTATATGGAGCAAAAAATTAAGTAATAATAAATGTAATATATTTTTATTATTTTGAATTAAGTTATTATTTTGTTTATATAAACTATGTTTCTGAAATATATGTTTGGCTACATATTTTTCACCGATTGAAACTAAAATTTAAAAAAAAAAGTTTTAGTAAAACATACTAAACCAAACTTTTAACAATATGCAAAACCTAGTTATTTTACATTTTGATTTTTATAATTCGTACAAAGTTAATGTTTATTAACTAAAAATAAAAATATACACTATTAATATTTTGGTAATATAATTAATGATGTAATGTTTTGTTAAGGTAATAAAATTAATGAAGTTGTTAAATTAAATGAACTATTATATTATGCTAATATAATTAATTATGTAATGTATTTTTAAGGTAATATAATTATTGACGTTATTAAATTAAATTAAAAATAGAAAGATATAAATGCAAAATATTGTTGAAAAGAAAGTTAATTCTATTTGTACTTCTGTTTTAATAGAATATATATATTTTTCACACATTATAGCTTGCCGCTTTGAGTTTCTTTTTTTCTTTTTCTTTTTCTTTTTTCCTGAGATTAGTGTGTAGAGTAAAGTAGCCACATCATTTTTTTGTAAATGTTAACCCTACAAGGATGAATAAATTTGAAATTTCATCAAAAAAATTGAAATTCTTTTTTGGGTCAAAATTAAATCTTTTGATGCTAGGGTTTATTATGGTTTGGATTGAAAACCAGTAAACATACTAAAAACATATAAGAGGAGAAGCTTTGGTATTGGAGGTTGCATTAGTAAAAGAAAAAAAAAACACTTTCTCTTCTACCAAGTGATCGACTGTCAAAATCTTTTCATCAGTTGTCAGAGACCAATTCTGGAAGAATGCTCCTCTGTTGTCAACAAAGCTCTTGTTGATCTACGTTCGCCTAAGACCAAAGATCCTACAGTTGAAGTCCAGTTCAGGATCAAATATGAGTAGAGCAACAGGTAAATGCTGAACCGATTCACAACAAAGTTTCTCAAGAGAAGATTACCAAAGAAGGAACTGAGAACCCGAATGAGCAGGCCAATGGGCAGGGCAGAGACGATACTCCTATCAAGTCTAGGCAAGAAAGATCTCGAGCAAAATGACATGTAGACTTGTAATCTTTGTTTTAATTAATCCTTGTTTTTTTTGGCATTTTTACTCCAAATTTTATTGTTTTTTGATATATTGTTCTCATATTTTTCAGCTTTTAAATTTAAAGTTGAAAATATACCAGAGTGCCTAATGTTTCTAATGAATTTATTCATATTGATTAAGTATCTGATTAGGACATAGCCAATATGTTGTAACAAATACATCGATTTTAAGTACTCTTCCTAATCGAGCATCATGTACTCGCACATTGGCCGTACTAACTATGTTAGAGATTTAAGTTATTCAGTTTGGAAAGGTTATGACGATGAGTTAATCTTAACATGTTTTATTTCATAAAAATCGGTGAATTTTACCGTGATGCTGCTACATCTTTTAACTCTGCATCGAATTTGAACGTGACACGTTTGTATCATTCAATTCGACGATTTATTGTGATGATGATGCATCTTTATTAATTTCCATCACATCAGACATATGTTACTTAGAAAATATATATCAGAATGTTCATCGTTTAGATGAATCATAAACGAACATCTCGACTAAGTGTCTGATCAGGGAATAATCGACATCTTGTGAACACAAGTTTATCCAAAACATTTTCGGTATTTGTCTTACCTTAGTATAACACCGAAATTTTGTTTAGTAGATCATACTTGTGTTCACAATCTGTCTGAGTTTACTATGTCAAGTTTATAACTCACTCAACTGGGCATAACTTTTAAAACGAGTTAAGCGTGGAAAAGGATGTGACTCAACTCAATAAGCTTTTTGTAACATTGCCAAGATTGTCTTTCAACTCAGATTTTACGAGAATTATGAATGTGACATTGAGATGTCTTTCATCTTAGTGAGTTTACCATGACATGACGAATATCTTTCACCTCGGCTTTTTAGCCAATAAAAAAACTTACATGTATTTTTTGTATAACTGAACATGTTAAGGCTTCATACATACATCTTTAGTTTTTTTTTTTTAGGTAACATTTGAAATTCATGGACTTCTATGATATCTGCACGAGGTCCCCGGATGATGTCTCAAGTTTGTAGACGTGTGGTTTGATGATCTTGACAATATTATATGAACCTTCCTGTGGGTACAAGTTTTCTAGCCCACCATTCTTTAGTGTTCTCTAACGCTTTTCTCATAACGAGACCGGCCAGCTCAAGGTTATTTCTAAAATTTTCTTGTTGTAATAGCTTCCGAAGAGGTGATGATAATTTTGGTTCCGGAGGAGTGCATGATATAAGAGTCTGAAAATATTAAATAGAACTTTTCAATTCTATTCAGCTTGTTTTATATTCTGTTCTCTTCAATTTGTCTACAGCATCAGGTTATGAATATCCCTATTTTTGGCCTTTAGATCCATATTCAAATTTTTGCTTTCAAGACTAATCTGCCAAACTTAGGTTTTGAATAAGAAAATTGGATCAAGCATTGTAGTGATCAAATGGATCGAATGTAACTAGAATGAATCAAGCATAGATAGAGGTACAAGTGTGGATCGAACAGATCTAGCGATCCAAAACATATTTAGATTGGTGGAATTAATTGAATATAAAGTGGTCTAAAATACAATAAAAATTAAAATAGTTTATAGAAAACTTCTCTTATTATTATTTTCATAATTAAAATTATTTTTAAAAAGTTTATAGATACAATAATTAGAATATTTTACTTAAAATTTAATAGAAAATTAATTTAAACATAAATAAAAGAATAATTTATTTTAAAACTATCTAAACTCAGATCCCATGATACTGAAAGCAACACACTACTCGAATGAGCCTGAGAGGCTGAGACTGGCCGCACTTGACTGCCAACTTTAACCTTTTAAAAGAGTTGTAATTACTGATAATAAAAAACAGTTTTAATTAATAAGTAAAAGAGTTATGGACCCCGAGATGTTGATCAAAGAAAAGGACCCCGAGTATGAAATCAACAACACATACACGATGAATTATTATAAAGATGATAAGAAAAATAAAAGAAGTAAAGAAAATTATCCCAAAAAATATATTTAGAAAAAAAGTTTCTAGTCTGACTTAAGTGTGAGACGTCCCACCATTGTCCCCTCCACTCCCACTCACAGCAACCTTAGCTTTTCCCATCATAATAAAACATAATCTTACACTATATCAATCCCACTTCTTTCCTCTCTTTTGTGCTCCCAAACCGAACAAAACACTCACAAAAAGCAATTAACTCAGCTTTCTCTCATCTCTTCCGCTTCTTCTCTTTCGTATCAAAACCCTAAATAACCCTCAAGACCTATGCAGACAAAGCTCATCATAACTCTCAGTTCTTCCTTCAAATCCCAACCCTTTGTCACTTCATCATTCTAAGAGGTAATGAAGATTTTTTTCTCTTTTGGAAATCTGAGTCCACAATGTTCTTGGATTAACTTTTGTGTTGCATCTAAGGTTGATGAAGTTTTGATGATTAATCAACAATTATTAGTATGGTTTGTAACACTTTCAGAGGAAGTAATAACTTTAAGAATTATATAGAATTTTTTTGATATATCCTTTTACTTTTCTTTATCCCTCAAATTTGTAAAATGTCCTTCTATTTACACATCTTTTACTATCCAATTTAGAACTACAGTTCACAATGTAATTTAAAGTTTCATAAAATTCCATTGGGTATTGTATAGTTACTCCGTCCCACAAATGTCAGTTGATATAGGGATAAGATCTTACTGAATAAAAATAACTCTCAGATAATGATTTAAATGATAGATCTGCTTCATATGTAGTTTGATTTTGCTGTCGGTGATATTTTCGCTATATATATAATATTTTTCCCTGTATATGTTTGTTTGTCTTTTTGTTTGTTGCTTAGTGTTTGTGCGTCTGTTTTCTGTTTGTCTAGTTGTGTATTTGTCAGTGTTTTATTTTTCGATTTTGATTGTCAAAGATGCAAAATCAAGCAAATGAAATAGAAGATCATTTGGATCCTTTTATGTTTAATATTTTACCAAATTATTTGGATTTTCTATTTAGATTATAATCAAGAAAATGAAGTGGAAAACTATTTGGATCAAATTTAATCGATTGGCTTTTTGCGTTACTGCTAAAATGGAATTCGAATAATTTAAAATTTAATCTATTAAGTAATAGAAGAATATGGTAATCGGTTTGGAGTTGACTGCATGATAGATGTGTCAGTACTAAATTTGGCACTTCTGATGTTGTCTAGTCATTGACTCACTAGGACCATTTATAGTCACACCAATGTTTCCTCCCACTTGTTTTTCTTGATTATTATTAATTTTAATACAATTTTTTGAAGACATTATCGACTTTGTTTGGCCAGAAGTGATCCATCTAGTTCCAATAATTCTTAAAGTTACTACTTCCTATAATTCTCAATCATAACTCATCTAGACATTCTTAAAATTCTTTCCTAATTAAATCATTGCAGAAAAAGATAAAACAACTGTCAAGTTCTGCCGAAATGATGAGACCTATCTTAGACCTCGAGATTGAAGCTTCATCGGAACATGATCATTCAGACAGCGCCAGTAGCCAGGTTGCCTCGAACTTGTCTCCCGTTGGAGACGATTACAAGTCCATCTCTCTGGATCTTAGCCTCTGTTTCAATAACAACAACAACAACTTGGATCTTGAATCATCTTCTTTGACGCTGCCAATTTCAAGCACCAGCGAAATTAGCAATCCGGAGCAACAGCAACCATCTGTATCGAAGAGGGTCTTCTCTTGCAACTATTGTCAACGGAAGTTTTACAGCTCTCAGGCTCTTGGCGGTCACCAAAACGCACATAAACGCGAGAGAACGCTTGCCAAACGCGCTATGCGTATGGGTCTCGCTGGAGTTTTCCCTGGCAGAGGATCTAGTAGCTCCTACGCCACTGCTGCCACAGCAGCCGCTCTCTCGTGCCTCCCGCTGCATGGAAGCGGAAACAGCAACATGACGTCGTTCAGGACTTTGGGAATCAGGGCGCATGCCTCTCCCCACGACCTAGGCATTACAAGGCCAACACAAGAAACGATCATTAGAAACATTGCCAGGTTTAACCAGGGGTATTTCAGTAATTTCGTACCTTTTCTCGTTGAGGACGACGAGGCCGAGCTGCTATGGCCCGGGAGTTTCAGGCAAAGGGCGGATGAGGTTGCAGCTGAAGCGGGTAATGGTGATTTAGGTGAACGAAAAATGGATTACTTGGAGGTCAAACAAGCAGTGGACATGGAGTGTTCTCTTCCAGATCTAACATTGAAGCTTTGAGCTATCTTCTTTTTTCCTCGTTTTGAATTTGGATTCTTAATTTGCGTGAACGAGATTTATAACTCTATTATGTACAGTGAGCGTTTTACAAACCATTTCTAATATGTTTTCGCTATATGGTCACTTTCGATTGATGGACTTAGAAGTCAATTCTAGTGTTTGCTTATGAAGTATAAAAGTGTGCACTTGTTAATAATCACTAGGTAAAAAATCTATGAAAACTCTTATTTTAAGTATGATTTGTATTTCTGGATCAGTTTTGCTAATTTCTCCTCTGGGTAACAATTTTAAAAACTCAGGAAATTAATTATCCTTTGTTTTAGAACTGGAAAATGTTCTTGTCCGTCTGCGAATGTAGGTTTCCGACCTATGTTTTGTGCTGTATCTGGAGTTGTAAGATGTTTTTTTTTTTTTGAATTGTGCTATCTTCACAAATGATTGTGCAAGAGAAATCTTATTAGAGAAAATCTCAAATTGAGTTTTTCAATCATAAAATATAATTAAAATATTTTAACAGTTTTTGGAAATGACTGCGATAACTTTAACTTTAGCAGGCAATAGAAATAGCCAACTTTAGTAATGACGAGGCAAAGGATTTTTCTGTAGAAGTATTGTATCTGAGAAGGATATCATTAGAAGAAAACGATTTGTTTCGTAAGGAGGAATTTTTCAGAAATTCGTCAAATAAGATATTTTGACGAATTTCTGATGAAAAAAATCGTCGATTCTATTATATCAGAAAAGAAAATTCGTCGGAATTTTGTCAGATTGCTAGATAAATTCCGACGAAATTCTAACGGATAAAATTTTGACGAAAATTCTGTAAATTATTTTTAAAAATAAAACAAATTTTATTTAAACTATAATATCTAAATTAATTAATTAATTAAAAATTATAAATTGATGATAATAAATATTTTTAATTCTATGTATATAAATAAAATGATATTTAAATAAAAACATTTTTGTAATAGAATTATTTTTAAAATCTTTTATAGTAAACATTTTTATAAATTAAGAAAAAACATAAAACATTTTACAAATTTAAAATACTTTAAGCCAAGTAAAAACGTTTTTATAAATAAAAAAAAACTTTTTGTAATTGAACGTTTTCTAAAAATTGAAAAACGTTTTAATTAAGTCTAAAACAGAAGAATGTTTTTTTATAAATGGAAAAAGCTGTAGTTAAACTGAAAAAAATTTAAAATACTTTAAGACATGTAAAAACGTTTTCTATAAATAAAAAAAAAATATTTTCGCTTTTAATTTTTTTTTTCAATTTATAAAAAACATTATGCTGTTTTTTTCTGGATAATTCTGGATATAATTCTTCTGAAGGGTTTAGAATTCTTTTCTGAAGGATTTAAAATTCCTTTCTTAATCTGTCCGTTTTAAGTCCTTCGACAACTATTTATGAGCCTTTCAGAAAATGATTTTTTCAGAATAGAATTCCATTGTGAAGGTTACAAATTCTATTCTGAAGGGTTAAAATTTTCTTTTTGAAAGGTTCAGAATTCTTTTTCGAAAGGTTTTTTTTTTTGACAAACGATTTAAAGTTTCAGTTACAAATTTTCATATTAACGTAGTACTTATCATAATATTTGTTTGTCTCGGTTACATTACATAAAGTATATTATTAAAATGGACTCACCGTATATATATAGTATAAAGTTGTATGAGTTTTTAAATATTTAAAGTAAATCAAATAATCAAAAGGTTTAGAATTCATTACCGAAAGGTTTAGAATTCATTTCTGAAGAGTTTATAATTCATTTGTGTAGGAATCATAATTTTTTTGTCAAGGGCATAATTCTTTTCCGAAGAAACAGTTTGTATGACCATCACTGTTCACATGCAAATACTAATATGGTCAGACTAGTACTGAGAAAAACGAGTGATTACATGGTCATACTTTTCTATACTTACTGTACAATTTAATCGTTAATATCCCCTTATTATTAATCAACAAACATTTTGAAAAATTAACCTTTAAAGAGTAAACTAATTTCAATGTTGCCATTATGCATATGTGTCATTCTCACAATCCTTCTTGGCTATCATTTACAATTATCCTTGATTGACTAGGGTTATTACGTATAATGCCATTGGTACTATTATGTTTATTACATGCTCCTTCTTTATATTTATACTAGGGTAAGATGACACATATGCATTGCTTCTGTTCGACATGCATAATACGTTAGGGGATTATATTCGACATAAATGTATAGTGAAATTCTCCTCCGCTTAAAATGTGTATACATAACTTATGCATTCATTCTTTTATATATTATTTTATATATTATATGTAAGAAATGCATATATGTATACATTTACATTTACATATACATTCTTTTGTATATTCTTTTACTTATACATTCTTTTATATATGTATGCAATATGCAGTATGTAATATGTAAAAAAGTGAATATGTATACATTTACTTATACATTCTTTTATATATTCTTTTACTTATATATTCTTTTATATTGCATATTCTTTTTTTCAACATCACGAATATAGGAACCATATAATATTATTGCATGTTTTAGAATATAGGAAACATATAAAATTATAACCAAATTTATAGTGATTTGACGGTGATTGTTCTTATTTGGCTCGAAATTATAGAAATTAGTTACCTTCAGTGCGTAACGGTTTAGGAGGAAATACACATGATCAATTCAAATCTTTGAATCAAATCCACTATACCATCGCCAAACAGTGAGTAAATTTGGGAGGTTGATTTGAAAAAATTGATTATTTGTATTATGACAACATATTATTTATAGAAGTAAGTACCCATGTTTCGTAACTATTACTTACAATATAAATTCATATTATAATTAATTGTACATTAAAATATAAATATTATAATTTTATTATATTATTGATTATAATATTTGACTTTCAAACACTATACTCACGTTTTACTTTACCGCGTTTTGGTTCAAAATTTAACATAAGAACCGTAAATGATCATAAGTTCATAACCAACATAAAAACAGTCAAATATTATAATCACTATCTATAAAATTCAAAAAATAGTCGTTACATATAGAAAGATTGGTTAGGTAAGGTACACACGAACACATTAATTGTTTCATATTTGGTAAATATTAGCAGATTCAAAACTATTATTATGAACACTTCGAAAATCATGGTTTAGTCATAATTTGTAATCAATTTCATTAGACTGTTCTTATATATGGATAATTTCATTTTGTGTTCCTATGTTACAGTTAAGAAATGTTTTTTAAAAGAGCTTCAAAAAAAATACAAAATACAAAATGAAACCCCTGTGAATCCGAAGCCAAAGAATTAGAGATTTCTAAAACAAATTCCAAAATATAAACAATAGTCAAATTTAAAATTTCCTAAAATGTCATTTTCCTTAATAATTGCCTTCAACGGGGTGTACACACAAATGAAAATGACATTAGCTTTAAATTTCCATAAATTCAAATACGTTAATATGGGAAATGATTCACAAGGCGATAAGTAATTACATAGTATCTTGACTGAGATTTCAAATTGATCCAAATTATAAGAGAAATATTGCATTGATTCACTTAACAAATGGGATATATTAGTAGGAGAATTACATAATATTGCATTTTATTTCCTTTTTTAAAAGATATCGAATATTAAATCACGAAATCTTATTGGTTGGGTGAACCTAAAGGTGGTATCTTTCAAAAAAGGAAATAAAATGTTGCCAAGTTTTATTTTGAAATAAAAAATAAATAGAAAATAACAATAGTCGCAAAAAAGATTTTATATTTAAAATACCACCAGTAAAACACTAAACCCTAAACTCTAAACCCTAAATCATAAACTTTAAATCCATGGTAAATCCTGGGATAAATCCTAAATCTTTAGATTTTTTTTAAAAAATATTAATAATTGTATACATGACTTATACACTCAGCATAATGGCATGAATCCTAAATCCCTAATCCCCTTTCGCAGAAAGATGTAAAATATCAAAAAATCACCGGAGAGGCATAGATGTATACATGACTTATACACTCTTTTTTATATTACACGAACGACATATATAATAGCTTATAAAACATACATCAAACAATGGCATTGTACGTTTAGTTTTATTTTCTTATAGTTTTAACTAACAGTAATTGTAACATTTTGGCCATATATTCATAATTTTCCTTCAAATCAGTATTGTCTATGTTTTAGAATATATTATCGTATAAAAAATTAGGAACAAAATTTATATAAATTTGACGGTGATTGATATTATTTAGATAAATCAGACACTGGGCGAAGGTAATTAACTAATTTCGAGCCAAATTATGCATATATGGCAGAAACTGAGTTAATGGTCAATCACTGAATAAATTTAGGAGGTTAACACAATTGTTTTCAAAATTATGTCAACATATTATTTCTAAAATCAAAAAATCATGGTCAATCCAATTTTGTAACCATTACTTACCATATAATTTTGTATTATTATTAATTGTATTTGACCGTGATATTTATTTTTTTACTAAATCATGAGAAGATGATATACAAAATTATAGACTGGCTGAATTTGTGAGACGTTAAAGAATGTTCATTATTGCTGTTTTTATATATTCAAACTATGAAAATGTTTTTGTTTCGTAATATTCATGGTTTCCAAAATTATGTTTTTATGCAATCGCTATTATAGAATTATAATCGTCTATAATTATTGCTAATTAGTATCCTAACTAGAATGTACTTTCCAAAAATATACAATAGAAACCACAATCAATCACTCAATATTTCTAACCACTAAGCTGTCATAATATTTATATTGTATGGAACAGTAAGAATGATTTTAGTTCAGTTACGGTTTTCAATTCGGTTCAGTTTGATAGGATTTAAACAAATAATAATTTGGTTTTCTTTCGGTTTTGATTTTCAAAAAAATGAAAAATCGATAAGGACCTAAAATAACCAGAAAACCGAACCGAAATTAACCGAAAAACCAAAAATATCTGAATTTAACAAAAATTAACCGAAAATATCCGAATTTTTAAAGAAAATTATACCGAAATTGGCTGAAACCCAATTATATCAGTTATTTTCTGGTATAAAATTGAAAACTGAAAATAACCGAAAACTAAACCGAAATTCAGTTTGGTTAATTTTGAAATTAATTTTTCAAAATTTTGGTTAACCGAAAATCAATGGTTAGGTTTGGTTTTGGAAAACCGAAATCGCAGGACTACTACACATTCTAATATTAATGTTGACTATATTTTTATGTAATCATTTTCACCCCGCACAAGGTGCGGGTCATATCCTAGTATTCAGTAAATATGAACATGCAGATTAGTTATTCTATATACATAATAATATGGTCTAAATCACTCTTCCATAATTTTTATTCGAGAAATTAGGTACCATTTATACATAATAATATGGTTAGAGATCACTCTTCCATACTATATTACTATATTATGAACTGTCCGATAATCCGAGTATGGAAAAGTGATAGTCGTACGAGCTGACCATGTTATCTATGATCACATATTATTATGTATACTAGTACTATGGCCCCTGCTATGCAGGGGTACATTACATTTATCAATATAATTATGTAAATACAAAATTAAAAAAATTAAAAAAACGAATGGTGGAAATATATGTTTAAAATTAATTTAAGTGTTATTTATTACTATTAATTTTTATAAAATACTTTTATATATATATTTTTAAAAATACTTTTATATTTTAAGAAAGACATAAAATATTTATAAAGTATGAATATTTTGAGATCTTTTAGTAAAAAAACATATTTTAAAAGATTATAGCAATTAAATACAGTATTTTTTTGCAATTAAACACATTAACCAAAACAAAATTCATAACAAAACCAACAAAATTACTCAAGGTTAGAAAAAAGAAAGAGAACACTCGTACGCATACTAACAATTTTCTTAATTACTTTGGTTTTCATTGTTTTACTTGATTTGATCTTAATTATCTTATGTAACCTAAAACAAACATCAATGTTGATTGTTGAAATATATTTAACCAGTTTCGATGGAAATTTAGTACTAATGAATAGGTAAATACGGGATTAGAAAAAACAATCACTCACCGAGTTTTTAAGTGACGCTATTAACGTTTATGAACCCGAGGACTTAGAAGCTATTCCTTCTTCTTATCAAGTTAGCCAATCTTTAGATGATTCTTATGCTGGTTTGATCTCACTGAAATTTCTGTTTGCTTATAAATGTCAAACAACTCGTAAACGTAAGTTTTGGGTAGCCATAAAACTTTGCAAAATGAATTGAAAAAAAAAAGTTATAAAAGGTAACACAAAAACGATCATCCATTCACATGTTCTTCTCGCCACCCCACCTGTGAATGATGCTGTGCAAGACATAAAAATAAATCTCAACAAAACTCCAAAATCATGAAAAGTTATAACTGGTAGATAAAATAAAAGTACAAAATACTTACACTTGAGTTTCGTTGTCTTCGTGTTCAACCGTCTCCAAAATCATGTTTTGCTTTCTGATCGGTGGAGCAGTTATTTAATTGTGAATTCTTGAATTGTGGAAAATACTTGTTTGTGAAAACGCTAAATGACGTGATTTGGATGTCTAACTGCCTAGCGGTTTCTTTGTCCTGGATAATTTTTTTTTTGAACAACTAAATCAATTTTTAAAACTTATAATTTATTATTAAAAATGAGAAAATACACGTGTCACAACCAAAATTGTCAACTGACTTCTGTTTTATTGTATAAATAAAAGATATGGTCAGTTTGTATAACCATCATTCTTTTCTTTTTTTTTCCCATCTAGATATATTAATAAAAAGGGCCAAACCCAGTAACCAAAATACAAAAGCAGAACCTTAAAGCTCAAACCCAATAAGAGGGTCAAACAAACAAAAAGGCCTTAAAGCCCAACTACAAACCCACTCGAAAACCCACACGGCTCACCGACACGCGAACCCCACACGTGTCTCCATCCTCGTCACGCTACACACGCGTCGATCAATCTTCTCGCGAGATCCGATCTGAGGAAACTTGCCGGAGAGGACGCCGCACACACCGGCTCCATCACCATAACCTCCATCTTCGCCGTCTACACTTCCCACGGAGAGCTTTCACAGACCTGACCGGAAACTCAACCGTATTCATTTCAAAGCCCTTTGTAGAAACGATGAAACCAACACCAAATACCATTAGAGAGCCTCAACGCTTCTCCGACTACAGATCGAACACCACAACCAACCCGAAACCATAAAAAAACAAAAGGAAAAAACTCTAAAATTATAGGACACCAAAACCCGACAACGGTGGAGCCGAGAAAGCCTCTACCTTCCGGGGACTTGCCGGCAGTGCAGAGCTTAAGACGCCTCTACCCCCGGAACCTTGACGGCGACTGGAGAGCTATTGGAGCCTCTCCATCCCGGAACTCGCACAAACTAAACTGAACCACCATCTGAAACCGCGACCTGTCATCCTTATCCTCACCGCGAAACCAGAGAGAGGCGAGTAGCCACCGTCACCGGAGCCAAACCCTAACCCAGATCCGCCAGTATATCGGTTAGGATCACCGGTCGGAAAGCAAAGAGAACCAGCTACATAAACAAACGGAAAAGAAAACCACCGTCGCCGACACGCGCTCGGACGCGCGGCCGTTGACGGGGTTCACTCAGATCTCACTTCTCTCTCTTCTCTCTCTTCTCTCTCCTTCTTTATTTCAGTTATCTTTACAAAAAGGAATTAACCATCATTCTTTTCATATTCCTATTGTCAGACTAATTTGTAAAATGGTAATATAGCATGGAAGAGTGATATCTGATCATTATAATTTATTATGTAGACATGATCAGTTCGTATGACTATCACCATTACATATTCGTATTGTCAGACTACTACAGACTTGACCAATTCTACTCTAACAGGTCAGCTATCTGTCCACTAGCAGTCAAGAGAAGTGACTGAAGAGAAGCTTCATATCTTATACGGCGATGACTATCTCAACTTCCGACCACATCGAAAAAGGTGATTTAGAGAAGTTGGCGTTCACGTATTGTTTTAAAATGACACATTTTAGATCCTTTAGTGAGTATATTGGACTTAGATAAGTGGGCTAAATTTAATCAATGTTGTCACTTTGCTTTTGTATATATTGCAAGCCTTTTAGGCCTTTTCCATTAATGTAAAAGAAGGTCGACGAAAAAAAGACACACACAGTCTCCGTCCAATCCGTTTTCTAGAATCATCCCGAAACTCTTTTTCTTCTTCCTCCATCACTCGATCAATCACCCATACGACTTCCAAAAATCAAAACTCAAAAAAAACCAAACAGCTAACAAAAACAAAAACAAAAACAATGTTCGGCGTCGTGTTCCCGAATCGAAGTTTCCCAATGGACATCTCAACCTTCACCCAAATCGACACTCTCCACTGGGTTCTCGACATGAACCACTTCGTCGGTAAGTCTCCTCTTCACCCACACACAAAAAAAAAGAAACCCTAATTAAATCGAATCGTTCCCTTTTGCAGGAGAAGCGTACGATCAAATCGGAGAGATGTGCATCTTCCTCCTCAACAACTTCACTCTCCCACCAGACAAAGCCCTAGCCGTCTACGTCCAGTCCCCAGGATCCGCCTTCGCCTTCTCCGGCGCCGTAACCCTATCCCGCCCCTCGGCGGTTCTCTCTCTCCAGTGGCCGGAGCCCGGGAGCGCGGCGCAGCTCCAGCTCACGGCGGGGGACTCGGCTCCTCTTTCGGCCAAGATCGGTATCTCGGTGGAGGACGCGGCGGCGCTTCCGTCGCTTGACGTGGCGGCGGAGAGGAAGATCGAGCGGTTGGCGATGAGGGTCGGGGAGAATCTGTTTAATTTCATGCAGTCGTTTTGCGGAGTTGATGGGAGTAAGCTTGTTGTTCCGATGGATATATTGGATCGGTGGTTTAAGAAGTTTCAGGAGAGAGCTAAACGTGATCCTGGTTTTCTCAAAAGCTTCGCTTTGTAATGTTTTTTTAGGTTTAGGTTCACTTCACTACAAGGGGACGACATTTGATTGTGTGTTCACTTCTGTATGATGGAACTGGAGAAGAGATTGTAGTGTGTACTTTAGTTTGGCAATGAGAAAGTGTTTTGCGCTTCTAATGGTTTCATTAACTTGATGCTGTTTCAGAGTTGGTTATGTTCATAAGCTCCAACGTTTCTTCTGTTAGCAACTGAAAGTTTTAGACTTTGTCCACTACTAACATAGAAGCTTCATCTGAACTGAGTTCTTCTGTGCGTTGAGTTGAAGATTAGATTGTAGTGTTTGCCAATGAACTGGGTTCTTATTGGTTGCATATGTAAAACAATTTCAGTAAGTCAATGCTGTTTCAAATATGTTCATGTTTCGTAAGCTCATAAAGCGATTTAAAATTTTCAGCTTTGCCTTATTGTCCTAAGGTAGATGAAAGGTGAATTAACACAACGCAATAATTGAATCGGTGAGACTCTGTATGATTATGTAGCATTCTCTTGATCTTTTGAATATACTTGCGTCTCTTTTTATTTGTTATGTAAACTTGAATTAGGACAGATAAACAGACGGTCTCTATTTGGATTTGGCTGTGTTTTCTGCACTTGCACTTCTTGAGTTATACGCTGTTTTGTGCATGCCTCTACATGAATGTATCGGGGCTATCTGCATTTATATGTTTTTGGAAGCTTTGATTCCTGCTCTATGTTCTCTACAGTACATTTAGAAGCCGTCTCTGCATCTGCTCGCTTGGGAAGCATTATGCTACTTTGAGTTTTCTCTCCATGTTACGAATTATCTCAAAAGTGCAAGCATTGAAGAATACTTACCAGTGCGTTATGCTTTTGAGTGAAAAAGTAATAGATCTATTTGACTTGGATAGCGTGGACTTGCCATTGCCTGTTGCGCTATAAACTCCTTTGGGATCTCAAAGAGGGATAAATGGGTTACTGGATTTGAAAGAGCTTATCATGCTCAAGGACAAAACTGCAGATTTTCTCAGGTTTGGTAATATGGTGGAGGAGCTGATCGTTTTTGTTTGATGGTTGGCCACAGTTAGGAAGGTTAATAGACATCAGATGAATATGGTACAAGATCATTGGGTGTTAAACGTTCAGATATGGTTTCAGTTGATGAAAACCATCCTTTATCTGCTACCGAAACATGGAAACTGGTTTGAATACATCGTGAACAGGTTCATTGGTCAATACTATTCTGGTTTCCTCAAAATTTACTATTATGTTGTTAGCATTCTTGACAACCTATCTATGGGTGTCAGAATGAGGGCTAGAGAACTGAATCAGCAATGTGTACTTTGTGGAGAAAACGAGGGATCATATCTTCTTCGTATGCCCATACTCTTTACATGGTCTGTACTAGTGTATGCGAAAGGCTCTTCGGGTCAGGTATTAACACTACGCCGATCTGATCCTCTTGGCTTATATCACGAGCAGGTCTAATCACGAGCTATACCTTCTCTAATATATAAACCATCTTAGTTTAACTCAGCTTCCAAACAAACGACAGCACAACAGATTATACTTTTAGAACATCTCTAAGCAGTTCTACTGATAAGTTTATTGGCAGCTATACGTTTTACTTTGCTATCAAAGTTTTCACAAGTATGAGAGATACAATACTATGCTTCATCTTAAGATAACACATTCGTTTATCTTACCTTATTTTTCTTGGTTAACTATTAGACTTATTTTTCTTTTTCTTTCCTTTTTTTAATAAAAAAATGACACATTCTGTTGTTCATTTAACAAAAAAAAAAAAATCAAGGAAAAAGAAAAAAACAGCAAAAGATTACATTTGGGACACCTGGTGACGTTTGGCCGTTTATAGCTAACCGAAAAAAAAATGTTAGATTTCGATACTGTGTTTTTTTCTTACATTTGAGAAAAAGAGAATATTTTTAATCCATAACACTATTTTAGTGTCAAGATCATATTATTTTAATGTATTTTTAACATTAACTTTTTTCCAATCACAACATCAAAATTCACAATATTATTTAAAACTTTTTAAAATTATTATACTATTAAATTATAACATTTTCTATTATTTAATATTTAAAATATTAATGATTATTATTATGTAATTATATTGCAAAAATATATAACAATAAAAGTATTTTAATAAAAAATTACTATTTCATTATATAATAATAATTATTATTATATAGCAGTTTCGAATAAATTATTTTAACATAAATAATATTTTATTATAAATTATTTAAATTTAATATTTTATATATATTTATTTTTATTTATCATTTAGTTAATTAATAAAATAAATAAACAGTTTTAATGTAATGAATAATATCAATTTTGGTGAAATATTATAACGTTGACATAAAGTAATAATCCCCTTACTATTATTTGAGGAGACCACTAATCAAAGTAACCTTTTATTCATGTGTTTATTACATGTGTGCCATTTCCTATGTGGCATCTCCACATTTAACTTCACACCATTTTTTCAAAAGCCCATCCTTGTCTAGAGTATTTACTTCTCATGCCATTCTAATGGACATATGTTATATTGAATAGGGAATAAATGTTATTAATACGTGTATTGCTTTATGTTATATTATTTATGATCATGCGGTGGTTACAATACGTGTATTGCCTTACGTGATGTGCTTTACGTTTACTTCTCATGGCATTTTTGGTGATTAAAACTGTTTTATAGTTTATATTTATACAGACAATAACATTATGTATACTTCTTTTATATTTTGGTGATATTTTGGTGATGTATTCTTTCTCAACTGAAGTTATAATACTCATACTAACATAAAAAAAAAATATTTTTGTTGCAACAAAAGAACATATATATATATATATATATTTTTGTTCCAAGAACATATATATTTATATATATATTGTTAATATAATGCTCATACTTATAATAGTGGTAGTTGTCATATTTTATACTTTATTTATATTTTATCCATCGTTTCGTGAAAACATATATTTATATATTTATTTTTATATTTTATGTTTATCGTAATTTTTATATTTTTTTATTTTTATGATACAACCATAATCCTATTCCAAAAAAAATGCCATTATTGATTATTTAAACGATTCTAAATATTGATTACTCTACGATTAAATCGGACCAGTCTTCCATATTCAGAGTATTTTTGGTTATCATAATTTATTGAAACTTTATCAATTACGACAATACACATAAATTCAGGGTCAATGTATTATGTTTTTTTTAATTATGTTAAAATTTGATTCCTTCATTCCAATTATAGGAAGGCGTATTATTTTGTTGCCTTTTTTGCATAATGATATTGATGCGTGATTACTAATCCACATTAACTAATATATGGCCTCCGTAACATAATACATTATTGTCACATTCGGTATCACCAATCTCGGATTCTTGATTGATATTTGAGGCATATTCTTAGTTTGTAGTTACCATAATTATAAAAACTCTTTGTCACATCCCCTATATATTATTTTAGAAGCACTAAAAAAAATAACCTTCACTTCATGTGCTATTTACATAATGTCATTTCCTAGGTTGCATGTTCACATTTACTCTCACAACCATCTTGAAAAAACCCTTACATTACTAGAAAAAATTACATGTATATGCCATTAATAAATCAGTCCAAAGTTTAGTATTATTAAGAGTATACACATAATCAATCCCTTACTTATTATTTCAATCAATCATGAGCGTAATTTTTTTTTTCTATATATAACATACCGATACAGTTTCCATAGTTAACATTTTCGTACAATATATAGTTAAGACCAAATTTTATTAAATATTCATTGAACTGCGGTTTTCATTCGGTAATAAGGAAAATAAAATCACAAATATAGGTTGATGAAACTGTATAGGTAAATGAACTATTAGTTACCCGTTCTCACCTGACAACACTTTATATGTTTTTTTAGTAATACAAATTTTCTTTATAATGAATAAAAGGTTCTGAAAAATTATTTTAAATAAATAAGAAAAGAAAAGAAAAGGTTTAATAATTTTTTAAAAAATTATTAATGAATATAAAGTGTTGTGTCCTTTTTCCTTTAGCGTTTTTTCTGTATGATTGAAAATACATTATAAACATTATTATGTATACCGTGAATGAATTACGTTTCCATATTCATTAGCATCCATAATTATCGTTTTCATTTTATTTCCATAATGAATATTCCGATAAATTTTACATACTTAGCATTTCAATTGCGTTATTCATTTTGTTAATGAATAACCCGTTTTGATAACAACCATTTCATATCCCATTATCAAATTCTGATACAATGAATAATGATCATAACTCATATATATTTGTTAACAATGTCTATAAAACTAATATAGACCAAATAATTAAGTAAAATGTCTTTTCAAATCAGCCTAACTAAGTTCATGTTTTTTGGTTAGACCAATATATTGTACAAACATATGTCTAAACATATATATAATATTAACATTAGTTGGGTTTTTGGCCAAGATAATATTGTATGTATATATATTTTTCTAAACATATATATATACTTAAGTTTTACGTTAGTTGGCTTATAAGTTATAACTGATTGTACAATACTTTCAAAAAGAAGTCCATAAATTTCATGCAATCACTTAAATTAAGCACATTGACTTTTTAATTAAGGAATCAACATAACTGTTGACACTGCAAAATAATATTGGATGGAGTGAAAGTATCATTAAATAATATCCTATATTTTATTCCCTTTCTTATAATACTTTCCAAAATCATATATTAATTAATTTTGTCTCCATAAATATTCGATCAGGTTAACTATATAGTCAAATATAATAGTCAATGTTTTCTAAATTTTTTCCCCTGCATATAATACTTTCCAAAATAATAAATTATATAAACTAAACTTTATGAATTTTTGGGGTTGTATTTTCGCGAATATTCGTTTGACACAAAACTTTATGAATTTTTGGGGTTGACACTAAACTTTATCCCTATGTGACTATATATATCATACTAAACTAATGTCTTTTGTTATTTTTCTTAATAGCATTCTGAGCACACTATGTTTATATATATATATTTATATATATATTTTTAATAGCATTATGAAGACACTATGTTTATATAATAGCACTCTGAAGACACTATGTTTATATATATATATATATATATATAATGAACATTTCGATAAATTTTGGAATTAATGGTTTGAATTTATTGTTACAGAAAATATACATATGTTAATAAAATCATATGATAATAAATATTTATATTGAAATATACTATATATCTATGTCAATTTCATTGAAATTTAATTATATACCATATAAAATAATATAATAATTATTTTGATTTATTTACCATAAAAATATTGTAAATAAACAAGAAGTATTGTTTATTTATGTGATTACTCTAATCCCATATATATATATTAATTGAAAAACAATTGATTACTCTAGCATGTGTGATTTATTAATTAATATTTTTTTAAAAAATTTAAAAGAGATGGATACATTGAATTTATATTTAGAAGCTATTAAATCATCTAGCGAGAATATGGAACGAGAATATGGATTGCAGAAAAATACTTATTTCCTAATTCTAATCCATGTTTCATCGTCACAACACCGATTGAGAGTAATTTGAACTTTAAAGTGTTGATTTTGATAATCTGAAATGGCAACGTTTTTATTTCAGCACACTGGTTTCCTTAAATGAGCGTAGAACATTTTTTAATATTTAATCAAATGGGCTACATACATAGTATAATGTGTTTTGGTTTAAAAATTGTTGCATACCCAAAATCAATGCAAACCATCATCACTTTAGATTAAAATTTTGTTACAATAAAAATATAGGATTGGGCAAAAAATCTGAATCCAAAATACTGAACCAAATGTAATCCGAAGAATTAGTACTTAACTTTAACTAATATTGGTTAGATTAAAATTTTGGTATCTGGAGAATCGAACCAAATTCAATTCGAACCAAAAAAATTCGGATATCGTGTATATTCGAAGCAGATTTATATACTTAAATATATTATTTATTTTTAAATTTAATATCTAGAAGAATATACAAAATATATAAGATATTTTTAAGTTGTCCAAAATTCTTAGAAATATATAAAATTAGTTAAAATACATATTTTAAAATAGCTAAATGGTACTCAAGACATCAAAAATATTTAGAATATCTATTTATTTCCTATTCAAATATTTAAGATAAACCAATTTTATGTTAATATTATGTATTTGGCATACATTATTGATATTTATATGTTATATATTATTTTTATTTTTATATTTTGAAACATTTAAAGTATGTATGAACTTTAATATTTTTTAAATGATTTTAATGGGTTATCCGAACCAAATCCAAACCGAATCGGCAAAGATTTCAACCGAACAGAACAAAACCGAAATAAATGGTACCCGAATGTCCATCTCTAATCAAATGTAAAAATGGTTATTGATAATAAAATATGTGTTATTTGTAATATTTAAATACAACATTTTTGAGAAAACTCATCCTGCGCAGGGCGCGGATTATCATCTAGTTATTAGTATTAGATTCGAAAGTTCTTATATCAAAATCCCATTAAAACAAAATTTTAGAATTGGAGTTGGAGATAATCTGATAAAAAAGGAAAGCAATAAATCTACTGAATAAATAAATTAAAAATAGGTAAGGAAAAGAAACCCCTAAATCCAACGAAACCACGCGGACAAAAGCCTTGTCTTTGACCCATATCGTCGTTTCACAGCGGAGATTTGTTTGATCCAACGAAAACGCGTCTTCATCTTCATCTTCCTCTTCATCTTCCTCCCTTGGATTTGGCTGAAGGTATATTTTCTTATCCAAAAGTTTCTGCTTTCGGCAACGCTTCTAGATAGATCTCAACGTTTCTTCTTTCTTTCTTTCTCGAATTAACTATATGCAATCATTAGATCATTCTCCACTTGGTTATTCCTCTAATAAAATCGAAGATTTCCTGTAAAATTGCGCTACAGAAACCATCTGTTTGCAGATTACCATTAAATGTTTGTTGTAATGTCAATAATATGATTCGTCTAATTTTATTCGTGTGTTCAAGTTGTATGGATACTATTGCCTGATTCTGCTGCTTTTTGCAGTTGGATTTTGATAGCAGCTTTTTCTTTTTTTTTTACTACAACCAAATATGGATGACTGGGGTAAGACTAAAAGTGTCCTCTTTTATATGTTTGTTCTTCAAAGTAATGGTTGGTTTTGTGGAATTTAAATGCCTTTTTTATTTCTATTCCAGAGGATGAACAAATAGCACCACTTCCAGCAAAAGTTGTGCTTAAAAGTAACTGGGATGATGAAGATGTAGATGAGAATGATATTAAGGACTCATGGGAGGATGATGATGATGAGGACGACGACCAACCTGCTTCGGTAAAGCCTGCTCCAGAGAAGGCTCCTCCGAAAAAAGCAGCAGCAAAAGCTGTTGAGAAAAAGGGCAAAGCAGCTGAAGTTCCAAAAGAAGAACCTTTAGATCCTCTCTCTGAGAAACTCCGCATGCAGAGGTATTTAAATCTTTCTACTCTCTGCCTGTCTGTCTGTGTTAAGAGAAAGATGTATAATATTTCTTTGACAGGCTTGTTGAAGAAGCGGACTACAGAGCGACTGCTGAACTCTTTGGAACGAAGGGTGAAGAGAAAAAACTTGATGCGTTCATCCCCAAGTCTGAAAGTGACTTCTTGGAATATGCTGAAATGATTTCTCATAGGCTTAGACCTTATGAGGTATTATTTCTTCTTCTCGGCTTTGGCGAATTGGCATTTGTAGAATAATCATTTACTTGTATAAATTTTGCAGAAAAGTTATCACTATATCGCATTGCTCAAAGCAGTCATGAGACTTTCGGTGACCAACATGAAGGCAGCAGATGTTAAAGATGTTGCTTCCTCCGTTACAGCAATAGCTAATGAAAAGCTTAAGGCTGAGAAAGAAGCTGCTGCTGGTAGAAAGAAGACAGGTAACGTGCACTCACAAACTCACTCTTGATTCTTGGACTAGTTATTGAATAGTATTGATTATCTTCCTATTTCTGTTCGTTATCTATAGCAGTTTATATTTGGCTTAAATTAGTTAAAACAGTTTCATTAAATGGGTTTTTGATTTTATTTCCTCAGGTGGCAAGAAGAAAGAACTTATTGTAGATAAGGCCGATGACGATCTAGTAGCTGGTCCTTATGATGCCATGGACGATTTTGACTTCATGTAGATTATAAGAGCTTTGTGAGGGAATGCAGCTTCTCTATTTTCTGGCATCTATTTGGAAGAAGAGCAAAAGTTTCTTAATTAATTACTGGGATATATAGTTGGAACAAAGAAAGCTTGCTTTATGGGTGTTGGTCTTGGGACATTAGTCATGTTTTGTTTTTTTATGTTGGTATACAAATGTCTTATCTGTGGTCATGGTTCTCTTCATCTACTATTTAACTGAAACATGGGAAAGAGAAAAATCACGTGTTGTTCATGTTGAAGTCTTAAGAAAGCTGAGTAAGAAACTTGGACGAAGATATAGGGTTTGTTGTTACAGAGTGTTGGTAGCTTCCCACTTCTATACGATTGTTCTTGCAGGTAGGTAAGCATTTATTGGAATTGTGTAGGTAAGCATTTATGGGAATTATAGGCGGTTTAGGTTTCGTTTGAGATAGTAATCGTCCGAGATATTTATGGGAACTGCTTAGTCTCTCATCTCCTGCAGGACACACTACGGCCACTGCCACCAATACGCGAGTCCGAATTAGAGTAATGGGAAGGGAAATTAGGATACTCTATAGATAAAATGGTTGAGTTTACCAACTACGTGTTGGCTTTATACACAAACCGTGTTGTTTCGGAGAAACATGTCAGAAATCTACTTAAAAAAAAGTTTTTGCACCTGTTCAATATAGTACACAAAACTATAACATCTATATTATTAAAATTAAAGTACAAATCTGTTGATTTCGAAATGTGGAAGTCTCTTTAGTCCAGTGGTTTGACTAAGAGTTCACTAATGCTTCTACATCAAGAAGTTTAGGGTTCAAACACCAGAAAATACCAAATTATGCAGATTATAGAGAAACAAATTACAGAAGATTTTCAGCTTGGTGTAGGGCCACTACAAGAAAAATCAGTATTAGTAGCACACGAAAAACGCTACCATAGAGTTTTCGTAGCGTTTTTGTAAACGCTCTGACAGCCGCAGCTATGGTAGACCCCCCCATATTATAGCGTTTTTCGTGTGCTATAATAAATAGAGATATCACAGCGTTTAAGTTTTGATATTCTAAAAGGTTATAATAGCATCATCATTTTGCTATTATATGATTTTCTATGGCGTTTTTCATATGCTGAGACTTAATTTATAATGACATAAATATAACGCTATAACTAAAATAAATAATTTAAAAGAATTAAATTAATTTATTATAATTCATTTAATTACGAAAATTAAAAAATGGAAATAATCAAAATAAAATGGCAAGTTAATTCGTAAATAAAAAATAAATATTTATTTATTGATTAAAATCAGTATACAAATAATTAAAGAATACATTAAACCAAAAAACTAATTACAAACATTAAACCAAACCATAATTAACCTAAGGTTTACATGTGAACCTGGTATAGGAATCTAAAAAACTAAACCGGTTTAACCTTTTAAAAAAATTAACCCTATCTCTACACCAAACTCTTCGCCGCCGTCAACCAACTCCATCACTGTGTGCTCTTTCACCACCATCGGAACTTCGTATCTGTCTCTCTTACCTCGCCTCTATACCAACTCCATCTCCTCTCTTCTATCTTGCTCGACTCAAACTCCATCTACTGTCCCCGTCACAAACTGCAGGTCAGAAAAACAAAATTAAGAAAAAGTTACAGAATTGGACGAAATTGAGATTAACATCTCGGCAGGAAGAACACAAGTATTATACCTTTCTTTAAACTCTAGGTTTTACGGATCTACAGACTTTCCAAAACAGCAGATCAGTATGTAGACAAATAGAAAATGAATCTTATCAACAGATCTAAGGAGAGTGCAAAAGAAAACAATTTACACAAATTCAGAAATAAAGGAGACAGATTTTGTTTGACCTGATGGGGTTAGGACATGAACCAACGAGGTGAGAAGTGGAGTCCTTCGTAGAAGATAGAGAATTATTCTGGGTTTATTAGGGTTTATTCCAGAGAAGAAGAAAAGATGGAGCTTTGAATTTTTTTTTCAGGTTTACGACAGTAGAAGAGGAGAGGAGCAGAGATTGAGAGATAGAGAGAGAGAGAGAATCCAATAAAAGAAAGCAAAATGTTTATGTCCCTTAGATTATATTCATCATCAACGGTTATGATTAAAAAGAAGTAATCCTTACTTTCTTGTATCAGCCAATAGAAAGGAATCACGAGGATTGCTAATAAAAAAAGAAAAAAAGTAACGTAAAGAGGTGAGATAGAGAAGTTATCATCACTTTCAACACTTTGTAAAGTTTAGCATATCATTTTATGTGTTTAAAAGACTAATGTTTGAAGATTAAGTGATAATTAATTTCATTGATTACATTTTCTAATTGCAAAAATGTCAATTGCGATAAATAATCATGATTTTCTTCAAAAAATAAAAATTAAGAATTATTAAAAAAAGATTTAGGGTTTGAGTATAAATTGAAAGAATAGGGTTTGACATAGGATTTGCCGGTTTGGTGTTTGGGGTTTATAGTAAAACTTTAAACACAACTCTTAAAACTTAAATATTTTCATAGATTATGCATTTAAAAAATATTATTTTTATGTAAATAATGATTTTAATGTTTAAAAATAGTGTTTGGAGTTAAAAGATAAATTTAGGGCATGTTTAGGATTTAGGGCATGTTTAGGGCTTAGGGCATGTTTAGGGTTTAGGGCATGTTTAGGACTTAGGGCATGTTTAGGGTTTAGGACATGAAGTAAAAAATATTATTTTTGTTGGATTTATTATTAGTGCTGGATTATCTTTTTTATGATATTACTTTTGTGTGTGTGTGTGTTTTTTTTTGAACACTGATATTACTTTTGTGTTATCTTTGGATTCATGGTTAATCGTTATCAGTAAGTAAATAACTAAAAAAAAAAAATTCATTGACCACTTTAAACATAATCTTGCTCATTAGAAACAGAAGTGATCCAACATATAAAAACTACTAATGCCATAATAATATCAATGGCAATCGAGACTTCCCCTGCATCTCCAAGGCAACCACTACATCCACTAACTACCATCCAAAATATACATAAGGCCAAAATAATTCATAAGCTAACAAATATACCAACATATATAAGACTAATAACTTCCTTAATATTTCCCAAGCTGGACTCAATTGTACCCATACGCTCAGTCTTTTGTGAGCAAGTGATTGATTTCTAGCTTTGCTTCAAAGTCTTTCAAAAAGTTAAGCATCACTTCTGGTTGGTAATTGGTGGCCAGAACCACTCCATCAACTCCAACTGCCTTAAGCTCATCTGTTTATAGGAACACATACTTGGTTAAAAACTGAGACAAAACAATAACAACTAGCGGAACCTAGTTTAGAACAGAAGAATGATCATCAAGTTAACTTTAGCCAAGAATGAGAGGCTTCATCTTGATCAAACTAAACTTCTTTTTTTCTTCATGTGATTGCTAAAGTCAGACTTAAAACCGTAACACAGAGCATAGAGATGGTAACAAAAACAGGGAAAAGAGTATAACTTTAGCCAAGAACAAGGCAAAAAGACAAACTTTAGCCAAGAACAGAGCAAAGGCAGAGACTTTTAACTACCTAGCAGAATTGAAAACTAAGAAAGAAGAGAACAACATTGCAACATCAGCGAAGGTTCTTACACTGGACGCAAAAGTTGCAGGAAGAAATGCAGCTGAACAAAAAAGAAAAGTTGGAGTCTTTATCTATTGAATCGCACACAAGCGTAACTGTGACCTCTTCTTTGAACATCAGTTCCTGCAATCACAAGAGTCTCAGACTTACTCATCAAAACTGAAAGTAGAGAATGTTACACCTAATCTGAAATACCTAATTGACGACCTAGTCACACAAACACAATTGTGCAAGCACATGAATGAAATATAGAAGAGCTGAGAGAAACGAACATAGGTAAATCTACATCAAACCTTCAATGGCGTCATGGGGAGTCTGGAAACCCAAACCAATGTTCTTCCAGAAACGGTTTCCACCTTTAACATGTTTCTTTTCTTTCCCAGATTTCTTCTAGCTGAAACACACACATAATCTTCATCATAAGGACCAATTCGTAAAGCAAAACGATAAAGCTTTTTCCTTTTTCCTTTTTCTTACCTTAAGACGACCTCGGGTTGCTTAAGAAAAGCTGTCTCAGTCTGCAAGAGAGAGAAGAGGATGAGAATATTTGTAAGAAGTATATAAACAAAGAGACAGAGAAAGAAGAAACAGAACCTGTTCAGCCATGGCTACTGGTGCATCCGTCTCTCTTTATCGAATCAGAGGCGTTGGGATCTGAGGAGACGCATGAAGGAGTGAAATTGAGGGGTTTGCGAGGTCTTGCGGAGATGATTATGAGACGTAATTGTCGTTCAAGGAGAGATCAAGGTTTAGGGTTTGGTGGAGACGAAGATGATTGATATACAGAGTGCAAAATTGAGGGTTTGGGAAAGGACGAGATCCAATCCTTATGTGGTTTCTTCGATTGAGATGAATAATGGAAGAAAAAAAAACTGAAGTAGGAGATGGAGGATGAATAGAGAGATTGAAGTAAACAACGAAGAAGAAGACAAAGAAAATGAATTATTTTTTTTTCCTTTTTCAAAAAACACAGTGACTTAGGCAAAAATTACATTATTTTAATCAAAATAAAATGTTTTGGTGCCAAAATGAAAATTTGCAAAGTATTTTCGCCTCTTAATGATTTTTGGGTTCCCGCTTAATGAAAATCTTTCTTAGCATAAGTTTAATGCTACGATAGAGTTGTGTTCCATTTTTTTACATTTTTGATAGCAGTTAATGAATTCATGCTACCACGAACTGCTACTAATACTCATATTTCTTGTAGTGGGCGTACCATCGAACATGGATCTCATAGGATGGCTCATAGTGATGTAGTCAGGGCTGTATTATCACAGGGTGATAGAATTGTCTAGAATCATCTTTGTAATATTTTCATCATTGTAATAGCATAATTAATTGATAATAATTGATCCAGACATTAAAAAAAAATCAGTTTCAGAATAACATGTCATATAAATCTACTTACAAAAAGTTTTTGCACCTATTCAATATAGAACACAAAATTATAACATCTATATTATTAAAACTGAAGTACAAATCAGGTTTGTCTGGAAACATGGATAACAATTTTTAAAAAGAGATTTATTTGAAAATACCGATAACAAATTTAAAACAAGTTTGTTTGGAAACATTGATAGCGGATTAAAAATATTTGTTTGGAAATATAGATAGTAGAATAAAAAAAAGAATTTTGTTTGGAAACACGAATAACGATATAAAAAGAATCTCTATAATATTATTTGAGAAGTTAGTTTCCTATGTGAGACGCTCAAGTTTATTCTCACGATGGTTGATTACACTGATATCTTTAATGAAATAAAAATATTACATTTAAATATTATTATTGATATTTTATTTAGCTTTCTTTTTAAAAATTTACAGATAACATATATATTAAAAAGGAAACATTCATAAATTTAAAAAAAACGAATTTAAAAAAATATATATGTATATATAATATGATCTCATTAAAAAAAGAAAAGTTCACAAAACAGTAATATTCCATTTAAAATAATTTAAATTACATAAAAATACTTTTGAAGTAATTAAATATTTTCTTAGATGAAAATTTATATTTGTATATAATGTAATTTCATAAAAAAACAATTCACACATATAATCTTGATATTAGAAAAGAAATATTATTTCTTTTAAAAATAATTTGAAACTATACAAAAAATATATATTCAAGTTAATAGAAATATTTTCTATATATCTATCTTTTTGTTAGATGATTACATAAAATAATTAAATAACATAAATTGGTACATGTTTAATTGACTAATATAGTTTATAATTATTATTGAAATGTTCCATTTATTTTTTTTTCATATATTTACTCGACTACAATATCTTTCAATTACATTAGAAAAATATCAATAAATTATATTTTACTTATACAATATGACTTCTCAAATAAAATCACAATATTTTTACTGCTTATTTTAAGAGATATTAAAAACTAAAAAAATAACTTAACAATAAAAATATTTTCATCAAATAATTACAAAATATTTAAATAACATAACACTATATACTTTAACGAAGAAAATATATTATATTTTATAATTATTAAAATTATTTGTTTTCTTAATATTAATTTTTAAATGTTTGTGTAAATTAATATAACAATAATCAGAATACCAAAGCAAATCTGAGTTCTTATTTTAAGATTATTAAAATAATTTTCAGTTTAAAATTCAATAAATCTAAGGCATAAAATTATTTAGAATTTATTAAATATTTTAACTATTGTAAATACTGATATGTGTTCATGAGCTTCCAAAATGTGTTAGTTACTTATGTTGTAATTTTCTATTGATTATTGTTTATTTTCCAATTTCTTTTAACAACCAATATATGATTTGATAAATATTATGAAAATACATCCACATTTAAACGATAAATTAAATTAATTTCATTTAAATCAAATATTATAAACAATGATTATACTTCAATTTGAATTTGAAAGATGTATGTAACTCAATATACTCACAACATGAGTGACTCGACTAAATCTAACATATATACAAAATCATAAATTTAACTGCAATAATAATTATAATTTTATAATAATAATAATTTATTTTAAATATAAATTAGAGAATAACTTAACATATTAACAAATAAAAATAAGATATTAACCAATTTTTACAATTTAGTTGTTTTGTAAAAAATTATATATATGCAGGAGACTTCAGAATATTATCTTTATATTAAATTTTGTACTTTGAAATCATACACTTTAGTCTATTTTTTATTTCAATCTAAATACAATATATCTTAACGTATATATTATATTCCTAAAATATATCTAAGATAACAACCAACCTAAATATAAATAAGAAAACTAATCAAAATTTTAATATATTTTTTAAAAAATATTATAGTTAAATTTAGAGAAATAGATGCGATCCATTATATCCAAATGATAACTAGACTAACTGTAAAAACAACAAAACCGATTTAATATACTATATTTAAAATCATATGTCTAGTTAAATTAATATAATATTATTAATATAAATTACGCATAAAATTATAAATTAATAAATTTAAAAGTGAATACAAATTAATTATTATAATATATTTATTTATAAATATTTATATACAAATTAGTTATTTGGAGACATGGATAGCAATATATTAAGAAAATAATATATTTATATTATTAATTTCCCCAAAAGTTAAGAAGAAAACGTTTGTAAAGGTTTTGGCTACCAAAAACTGATTGTTGTATTTTTGGAAATGTATTTAATTTTGCGTATTGGTCAAGAATCATAAAGTCGCTGCCAATAGAAATTTTACATGTCATAAATTTAATTAGAAAATGGGCAGAGGGATTTAATAAACTCCTATGTAGTATTTTATCGTCTCTCAAGTCTCAAGTCCAACGCTTCAGACACACAGTTTACCTACCACTTCCGACAAGACTTTTATACTTTCTCCGCCGAGATCTCCTCCATGGCTCCGATTGCTGTCGGCGATGTTGTACCTGAAGGAACTATCTCCTTCTTCGACGAGAACGATCAGCTCCAGACTGTCTCTGTTCACGCCCTCGCCGCCGGTAAGAAGGTCATCCTCTTCGGTGTCCCTGGTGCTTTCACCCCCACCTGCAGGTAAAAAATAAAATCCTCCACCCACTGACCTTTTTTTCCTTGTAATAGATCCGAGAGACTTATTCGATTTCGAGATCTTGTCTCTAAGATTAGGGTTTTCAGATCTATCCTCAAGTTAGTTGTGTTATGTCAGTGGAGATCTGGGTTTTGATTCTAAGCTGATGAATCTTGTTGACTTGTGTTTTTTATTTATTTTTTTCCCTGGATTAGTATGAAGCATGTGCCTGGATTCATTGAGAAGGCAGAGGAGCTGAAGTCAAAGGGTGTTGACGAGATCATTTGCTTTAGTGGTGAGTGTTGGGTAAAATCAAAAATATAAGATGTTTGGTATATCAGTATATGATAGTAACAACGACATCGTTTTGCACTTGATTTGTTTGTTGCAGTGAATGATCCGTTTGTCATGAAGGCATGGGGGAAGACATACCCGGAAAACAAGCATGTCAAGTTTGTGGCAGACGGTTCAGGAGAATACACGAAGCTTCTTGGACTCGAGCTTGACCTCACGGACAAGGGTCTTGGTGTTAGGTCAAGGAGATTTGCTCTGTTGCTCGATAACCTCAAGGTCACTGTTGCCAACGTTGAATCTGGCGGCGAGTTCACAGTTTCCAGCGCCGATGATATCCTCAAGGCTCTCTAAGAAACTATATCATTTGTGTGTATGTGGAACCCGCTGCATGTGATAGTAAAGAGTGTATCTCTGGCCTGATTTCTGACAATGAATTAGGCATAATAATAAAGCGGTTTTAAGTTGCTTATTTAATAATAAACTATTGGTTTTTTTGTTGTCATTCTTCATATAATTTATGAAATAAATTTGAGTAATTCGTAAATTTGAAGGATGCATACCAAATATTAGCATTCTGATCGAGACTATGACATGGACACATACCTTTAACCTACTTAGGCTAGAATGGTTTGTATCATACTTTTATTACTTGGCAGTCTACTTCTCCGTAACACTCGCCAAGTAAGAATATTTAACCTCTCCAAGTAAGAATAGTTGGTTATCATCCTCTGCATTATGGTAGAGTAGTCATGTTTTTGTGTTATTAAGTTCAGTTTTACATTCTCGTAACTCAGAAAACTCCTAAAAATTAACACAAATGGTATTCCATAAATTGCATCCACAATATTTTACAAAACCAACTTGAACTTTAAAGGAGAAAATCTTAAATCTTATGTATCTGTGTTCTTAAAACTGAAAGAAAAACATATAGAAAAACTTAAAGACTCACAAAACCCAAAAAAATTATCGCATTTCTTCACCTAAAAATGATGGATATTTTGTTTTGACAAAAAAAATAGTAAAGAACGTTCTGAAAACCTTGAAATCATCCAGAGATAAATATATTCACATCACAACACAAGTCCTTTCTAACCTCAAGGAGATAATAAACAACGTTGAGTGTGGTGCGAGTTCACGGTTTCCTGCACCGGTGATATCTTCAAGGCTCTCTAAGAAACTTCATCATTTCGCTCAACATATTTAAAATCACTGTACTGCAAGTGAAAGTAGAGGATTAATAGCGATTTGAGTTGGTTTCAGACAAAAAGAAGCAGGCAACTTACACTTCTCTGGTATCCGGATTATGAAAAGAGTAATGGTTGAAAGATTATAAAAGTACTTAGCTTTGGTGACACAAAATGGGGATTTAGAAGAATCCTCCAGCTCTGTTTTGAAATCGAAGCTAAATCTAAGGCCGTATCCTCTCGTTTTATCCCATGCAATACCCTCCTGGCTGGATAGTTTCTCCGTATCAGAAGACCACCGTTACTTCTTGTCACGACAATACAGCAATAAATAGGCAATGCACCAAGGAATAACAATAACTCGAATCAATGGAAAGAGTCACGAAAATGAGTGACAGATAAAAACAAGGAAGCATGTCTCAGTGTTTTGAAAGTATTCTAGGAGATGACACAAATCCTTCTCAATGTTCCCATTAAGTAAACGTTCTCTCTTTTATTTCTTTAAATCCAATCCCAACCACTCTAACAAACCCACCAGATAAGACATTTATGAACTGACCCAATCTTCTTATGCTTTAACGCATTAAGCATAATGGGGTGTCACACCCCTTAGATTTGTATAAATTATGCTGTGTAAAAGTAACAAGAAGTTTTTGTCATTTAAGGTACAATCCATCTCTTAACACCCCCATTAATCAGGGTTCTAACCCAGCCTGACACCATGTATTTTTGTAATTAAATTTTTGACACCCCATAAAATAACCGCCTCTTGAGCTCATCTGCAACCGCATCGATGAACTCCTCTGTGTTCAAGTAAGTGTCCCTTGAGAGCCTGGAAAAAACACCAAAAAAAATCATAAATCAATCGAAGCAAATTTTGATGTGAAACGAGGAAAGAAGGCAGAAGAGATGTGAGTTACTTTGAGCCGTGAATGATGAGTGCAAGATCTTTTGTCATTTTTCCAGACTCCACTGTACCCACACAAGCAGCTTCTAGCTTCTCGGTAAATTCCAAGAGTTTTGAGTTGTCATCCAACTTAGCCCTGTTCAAACAGCACATATTTTCATTCGTTCATCTTCCTTTGGAAACATATATAAAGCGTTCAGGATGTTTTTTTTCTCGTTACCTGTGTGCAAGCCCACGAGTCCAAGCAAAAATAGATGCTATGCTGTTTGTGCTGGTCTCCCCACCTTTCTGGTGAACCCTGTAGTGACGGGTTACCGTTCCATGTGCTGCTTCCGCTTCAATCGTCTTTCCATCCGGGCAGACCTGATCAAAGATAACACAACCGTTTATGTAAAGGGAACATGTAAGAGAGATTATGTCATGTTATATACCAGAACAGATGTCATCAATCCAAGTGACCCAAACCCTACACACATTTTAAGAAATTATTAGCTAACAAGAGACCTAACAAAATCTATGTGCATACCAAAAAAAAAAAAAAACTACAGCTTAAGATCACACAAACCTTGTGCCAGGAAATCACTTTGGACATCACCATCGTAGTTCTTGCATGCCCACACATAGCCTCCCTCGCTCTTAAGAGCGTAAGCCACCATATCATCAATGAGACGATGTTCATACCTAACCGGTTTAATCATTTAGATCCTCCTCCTCGATCAAAGCCAACATACACAAGACAAGGATGAAAGAAAAAAAACTAAAAGAGTTGACTTACCATATTCCAGCAGCCTCATACTTTGACTTCCAGCTGGCTTCATACACTTCCTGGAAGATGTCTTTGAATCTTCATAGTAAACCACAAATGCAACCCAACATCAAATATAAAAGCATGTATGGTAAAATAACCGAAACTAACTTTCACTCACATACCTGCCATCGTATTTCTTAAGAATGGTGTTCTTTGTGCTAAGATAAAGTGGCCACTTTTTCTCATAAGCAGTTGTCATAGATGCCTCAGCAAAAGCACGGATGGACTGCATTAAATATATAACTTGATCTGGGGGGCCATTCTACGGAAAATAGTAATAATAATTTTGAAGAGAATGTAAGTGGTTAGTATACCTCATCAGTGTTGTACATGGCCATAGCAACACCGCCTTCACCAGTAAATGTAAAGACTTCAGTTTCAGTTTTCCCATCTTTTCCCTCTGAAAACCCAAAGACATTGAAGCTTTTATTGGAAAGAAGAAACCAAAAGAGATACACTTCCAGACCCAAACGAAAAAGAGTTAAGTTTTTACCAAAAGTCATAGTAAGTTTTCCTGGTCCCTTGATTACAGCATCAGTGGCACGGTACTGATCACCAAAAGCATGCCTTCCAATGCAGATGGGCTTTGTCCAGCCTGGAGAAAACAAAGACATATTCTCAGAACCCAATGGCATTAGAACTGTTAATGCAACTAGGCCATTGTCAATAATTACCTGGGACAAGCTTGGGAACATTTTTGCACATAATTGGTTCTCTAAAAACAGTTCCTGTGAGAGACAAGTAAAGTGTAAGGCAACGGAGAAAGATACTGGACAGGCTAAACATATAAATGTGGATTTTCTAACCATTCAGAATATTCCTGATGGTCCCATTTGGACTTTTCCACATCTGCTTCAAGCCAAATTCAGTGACACGGCCTTCATCTACAGTAGAGAAAGTCAATAATTAGTAAACTGAAACCATTGTCAACAGTCAAAATAAAGCAGACCTGGAGTGATGGTGGCACACTTGATCGCAACGTTATACCTAAAACGAGATTACAAAGAATCAAAGATTAATATGCAACATAAGTTAGCCTCAAAGAAGCAGAGAAAGAAAAGGGCACTAATTAGAGTAAGGAAAGAGGATACGTCTTAGTGGCTTCAGCACTTTCAATAGTAACTTTGTCGTCAGTAGCATCACGGTGAGGAAGGCCAAGGTCGAAGTACTTGATATCCAACTCCACGAAAGGGGTAATAAGCTGCAAAACAAACGAAATATTAAATAAATGGGAAAATAAAATAAAACTAAAGAGCACACACACATCAGATAGCTCTTCTTGTACCTTGTCCTTGATGGACTTCCAGATAACTCGGGTCATTTCATCACCTAATTATATTAATCAAGTGTGTGAGTAAAAGATAAAAAACGTTTTAACCAAAGACTAATATAAGCAAACTAGCACACGAAGCTGTCAACAAATCAATAGCTAAGTTTTAAAAAGAAAAATCAATATCAAAGCTATTTCGATGTGGATCAAATAGTTCATCAACATATAAATCTCTTGACACTGAAACGAGGCTACGGTTTCCATTGATCATTTTCGCTTCATCAATAAGATCTGAACTAAGGAAAGCGAGAGAGAGATCTTACCATCCATCTCGACGATGGGATTAGCAACCTTGATCTTCTCAAACGCCATGGTTTTCTAATCGACGGCGATCTACAGACGAGATAAGTTTTCCGGCGGGAGACAGAGATCGTCGATGGTGGTGACTGGAGTAGGTGGGAAAGGCTGTGCAGGGGCGGGGACAGAGGGAGGTTTTATTTGTGCTGTTTTAGGATTTCAGAAATTATTTTTGGACCCTATTATTATTAATTTATTCTATTTTTGTCCATTTTTATTTCTTCATTGTACCGGCCACTTGTTCTGGAATGGAAATAGGAATCGACCGTCGAATAGTATGAGGTGTTTCTGCATTTAAAAATATTTTTTTCTCAATTTTTCAGAACATATGTGATGCGGCTATCAAACCAGTAGCTGGACTGGATGTCGACCAAACAACCTACTCAATTAACCATGGCACCAACTAGGATATATGTGTACTAAAAATACCATATCTTATAAACCAAGACGTTTTTAATCACGAGACCAATTTTCATGAATGCTACACTCAAGAAGGATTCCAGCCAATTTGGAATCGTGCTAAAATATTCACGGACCAGGAAGTTATGAATTTTATAAGTTAGAAGTTTCTCATCCCTTCCATTTGTGAATACCAGGCTTTAGAAGAAGATTTAAATCTCGACATGAAGCGACCTTCACCGGAACCAATCATGGGCTTTAGTAGAGATTTATCAGCTTTCCAAAAAACTTTAAATCAGAAGAATTGATCAAGAAAATCAGAATTATGATCAATTTCCTAGAACTGGCCAAACCGACATCATCTATGGAAAGCCTTCAACCAATTCAGATTGGTTCAACCTAGAGCTATTTATGGAAACTAAGAGATCACATTTACCAATCAGGAGACATTCAAGAACTCCTTAGCTGCACCAGAACCCATAGGATCAGGTGAATCTTTGAAGAAGTTATTAAACCCACCCGGAGCCATTTATGAAATATTAGACCATCTTTCGGTTTAATCACTTTCAAACCAATCAGCTCTGACCAGAAGACATCCTGGCTAAACCAAAGCATCCAGAAGACATTGTAGGCGACCAAGAAGAATTCTACATGTTCATACCATGAACCAACTACATAGGATAAGGAAGATCCTCATTAACACCAACTCGCATTATTTGGAGATTCTTGCCATTCAGTTCCAACAGCTCTTTTCCTTCAGATCAGGCACGAGTAGTTCTCAGAAAGCTCTCTCATCTCCTCAAACCGTCCAGGTTCAAGAAGTATCAAGTTTCTTATTTGGAGCCAAAATCCCATAAAAGGCTTCAACCGCTAGTTTCCGATTTTGTTACTTTTCTTGATTTGTTTCCTTCCTTCTTTCTATTAGAACGTTAGCACTTTTGTATCTGAGCATTATATAAGCTCACTAGGGTCGGCCCGCCCTACGGGCGGGATGATAATTTAAAACTAATTTAAAAAGTTAGAGTAATATTTGTTATTTTTTGTTTAATATTGTTTTTATTTTAAAATGTTTTATTCAATATTAGTATGAATCATTATTTTATTGATTATTATTTTTTATTTAGTTTCATTTTCATTACAATTAATTTTTTAATTAATTTAATTAATTTTTAATTAATTTCATTATTTTAATTAATTTTTTTTTACAATTAATAAGATTTTCATTATTTTAATTATTTTTTACAATTGATTATATTTTCATTATTTTAATTAATTTTTTTTACAATTAATAAGATTATTTATTTGAAGTTTCATTGCTTACAATTAACTAACTTATGTGTTTAATTTGAAGTTATCTAATTTTATTCATTCTCTTACATTATCTTATATTGTGTGTTTCTAATTTGACTATAAAACTATATATTTTATTTTTGTGGATCTATGTTTACACATGTGTATCCAATAATATATATCTAATAATTAATAAATGTATAGTTTCAAAAAGAACCTGTTAGCTTTGTGGGAAATTGACAGTCCAAACATCAGCCACCTAGTTGGGAATAGTGTTTTTGGTACTCACCGGTAATTTTTGGTAGAGAAAGTTCTATTGTTTGTTAGGAATAAATATGAGCATATATTAACTATTTTTTGTTTGGTCTTTTAACTCTTAAATATACGATTTTAGGTTTTAGAGAAAAAGATTCATAATGGTTAGTAAATCATTAGAATTATGAAAAATATATATACTATTACTTTTTTCTTGTGAAAATAAAAATTATATAATATTTTACAAACAATATAATAATATTATGAACCATAATCCATTTAGGAGTATACGGACAATTATAAAAGTGACATAATTATCAGAAATAATTATAAAAAGTTCTTATAATTATTTAATAAATTATTCTACGGGCGGGCGAATAAATAAACTAATAATATCAATTTATTTTAAATTCAAGTTTACTTTTAGTAATTGTTACAACTGTTATCTATGTATTATATTCATTTTAGAAATTATTAACTTGTCTAGTTATAATAAAATATTAAAATATAGTTGTTTTATTCTCTCAGTGTTTATTTTAGTTTAATTATACAAATTAGACATATAGAATTTTTTTAATTGCAAAACACCATTAAAAAAATTATAATTGCAAAACATCATTAAACATTTTTTTAATTCTGTTTATTATTAATTTTTTTAATATATACTATTTTCAAATCGTTATGTCTTCAATTTTTTTTATTATGTTTATCAACTTTTATGGTTAAGATTGTTTGATGTTATGATTGTTTGATTGTCTTGATACTTTTCCGAAATTAGAAAATAGCAGGTGAAGAAAATTAAAATACTATGCTTAAGCATTATTCTATTAGATGGTGGTCTAGATCAGCGTTCTTTTCAACTTATGTATGATATGCAAGCATTTTAGTTGCTTTGGTAGATTTCAGAGCAGAGAGTTTGTGGACATACGTCCGACTAACTGCAGTTATTTCAATTGGGGGCTCCTTCTCATTGTCCTTAGCGCCGAAAGATAATTTCTAAGAAGAGAACTCATCCCTTAGATACCATCTCCATGGCCACCATTGCCTCCCTGTTATGGCAAACAAACGAATGGTTATCTCCATGGTTGACCTATAATGTTAAATTATAGGTTCTTTCAAGCTTACACCAGACACAAAATATGGGATCCATAGACGCCTAAGCTTTTTAAAATTACTGGAAATTGTCAATGTATGATGTTTGATACTAAATTAAAATGGTTCAATCTCAGTTGGAAGGAGTACGTTTTGCCCACAAGATCGGCAAGGAAAGGGAGAGATGATTAAATCGGTGAGTATATTTGATCGGCAAGGAAAGGGAGAGATGATTAAATCAGACAATCAGATTATTTACTTATTCCTCACAAATCTGACGGCAATCTAAGGAGGATTTTATGTTAAAAGGTATAGACATACATGAAACCTACCTGGCTATGCAGCTTCTTCTTCTTGTTTCTACCAAAAACAAAGATTCTTTGCACAGTTGAGACTCAAATAAAACAAAACTACAAAAGTTCATATCAGGTTTTTATTTCTTATCCTTCTCTTCCTCTCTTCATCTACCGCTTCTGCATTTTTATGACTCTCCAGCATCTCAGCAGCTTCTCCTGTGGTGTCCCCTCTCTTCTCATCCATCTCATTCCCTCTCCACTCTTCCTCAATTGTGCCTACCGTGGAAGGTTTAGTCACCACCAGGTTACAATTTTGTAATTGTGGTTGCTGTTTCCTACATTCCCTTAGACCATAACTGCCTCTGTTAGCTTCTTGACCACCTGCAACTATTTGATACATTTCAGTTACCACCATTGCAATGACTCGTGTCATAGAGAACAACTTACACCATCAGCCCAGAAAAGTTATTAATTAAGAAAAAAAAGCAAGAAGGTTGTATCTTGATCAACACTTACAGATGAAGTAAAACTCAAAGAGCCAAGCACATAATTTTTTAAAATTATGTTGTCGCAACATCAGTTGTGATGGGAAGATAAGTCCAGTAAGTACTCACCAACAGCTATGTCAGCAGAAGATAAGACCAGCGCATGTCCCCCAAACAGATTTCCCCGTCTTAACAAACTCACGTAGAGCCGGAAACTTCAAAGAATCAAAATGGAAGTAAAATTAGAACACATAAGAGTCTTGCATAACTATTTGTCCTCATTACTAACTCCTTCAGATTAGTTTCATCGACTAAGCCATTAAGTGTCACAGAGACAAACACTGGAACATAAAACAGAGAAACCAAAAATTGACAGATCACCTTATGTACTTGTATATTATAAGTCTTCTCCTTTTTCAATCTCAAAGCCAATGTTTTTGGACAGAGATACTCTCTAGCAGTTAGAGACGATCATCAAACCACAAAGTTTCCTAACTAATACAGAAATCATTTCTCCAAAAAGATCAGAACTTTGGAACAAACGAACTTTCCTTAAGACAAAACCTCAAACTATAAATTTGATAAACATTCGTTCCAACAGACACATAAAAGAGAAATCTTTCCTAGTTTCACCAAATTGGCTCCTCGTAAAAACAATAAATTTCATTCCCAAACAATTGGATTACTGAATTAAAAAAACGTCAAGATTCGAGATAGAGAGAGGGAGAGAGGACCAGGTTCTGGTACTCGGCGAGTTTGGCCATGGTGGTTCTATCCATCTCATTCCCTCTCCACACTCATCGTCTGTGTGTATTACTTCGCGGCGTCACCGACTCTTCCTCAGTTGTGCCTAAACAACAGCTACCAGCCTTCAAATCACCATGAAAAAACAGATGTGTTACAGTGTTAGCCATTATCACACAAAAAACTCTGCAAATAACTTTTTTGGATTATCATCAAATGGGAAGATGATGCTCAATGGATGCAGGATTACTTATTTATACACGAAAAAACACCGCTTAGAACTGTGATAATTATCATTGAATGAATCGTATTCATTGATTAAAGATGTTTCTTAAAGACAATGAATCAAGAGATCCCGTAACGTTTCAGGGAACGAAGTGAAGATGAAGAAGATTCGACGCAAAGGCGCAAAACACAGTTTCTCTTCAGGCCGATTCGTCCAAATTAACAGCCCATCAAAAATTAAACGATCAAAGCCCAACCTGGATTAAATGAAACGCAAAGTTTCACGACCTGAACACGTGTCACACGTGAGATGAGCGAATTTCTGATGTGGCAGCTGATGTGTCAGCAGGAGAGATCCAACCTTTCTTTATAGTAATAGATAGATAGTCGTCCATTGTAAAGATCACCCTCAGTCACCAAATTAATAAAAAGTTTATTCAGTTTTATCAAAGTTGTTCTTTGTATAAAATATCGGTTTTTAGGATTCAAAGAGAGATTCTTTGTTGTTCTATTGATTTTTTTTTTGTTAAAATTGTTCTATTGATTTCATGAGTATAGTTTGTTTGTGCAAATCAAACAAGCTCTGTACACAAATTGAGAGAGTCAATCACATCGTTTCATCATCTCATCGGATTGAGAGATTCAATCAAACCTTCATCCGCAAATCCACTTCAAACAATCATTTGATCAAGCTGAGAATGATACTCATCCAGCAGCTTGATTTCACCTTATCTATCCTTTTCCTTAGTTTATTTTCCCTGTTTTATTCATATCATCAACCGCATTCATCCATCTTCCATTTTTTTTAAGTCATCAAGTTGGATTCTAGACATATCGAACAAAAGATCACTTTTTTGGTTGGTCCAATTAGAACCTCAGAAACCAATCTAGTCGACCTCCATTGAGGTTAGCATATGAAAGAATTACATAAATATATCATCAATATTAATGAAAATTAATTTTAACTTTCACTGTGTGTATTTTGTTATTTTATTATAGATTATGTTTTCTTAATATTGAGAGAAATGGAATATTACAGTTTTGTTCTTATACTTTTTCATTAGTTCAATGAAATTATTTTTCAATGAGCGAATAGTATACATACAACTACTGCGGTTTAGATACTTCAAACTATAGTTTTAATACAAAATTACAATTATATATGTAATTCAAATACTAAAAATTACAATTAGATATGTTGCTAATATTTTTTTATTGTATACTTCTTAGTTGTGAATATTAAAATATACACTAGTTCTGCTTTTACTTTTTAGTTTTGAAAGTTTGTCTCTTATATAATGTGTATTCTCCTATAACTACTTTCTATGTTTCCAATATATATTGTAGTAAATCCAATTGTTAAATTTCATTATTTTGTATTCTTCCAACTAAATTTATTGAAGACATTATGTGTATCTTTTTGCGTTTTCTATTATCTTTTATTATTTATTAAAGTGATGATTGTCTACATAGTTTTTAGATTTTAGTTTTTGGTTTTTAGTTTTTAGATTTTAATTTTAGTTTTTAATTTCTAGTTTTCTGTAGATTTTATTTTTTTCAAAAAGCTTGAATTGTGACATTAGATTTTGGTTTTTGTTTTCTAAACTAAAATATTTTTAAATATAAAATTATTCTTCTCAAAATAACTAAAAAGATAAAAAAATATTATCACTAAAATACATAAATTTATATTTATAGTTTTTAAAAATATATTATAAAATAAAAACTAATAGCTAAATATTTATAAAACTTTAATTTTGTATCTCTAGAACAATACACAATTAATAGCTGATATTTTAAAACAAACTGAAAATTAATTATATTTTAAAAATATTGTAAATTGAATAAAATTTTTGCAATTAAAATATCATAATATCTAAAATCTAAAGTATATTTAATTCTATAAAAATAATAATTATTTTTTATAAACAAATTATATTTTTTAAATGGTAAGTTTTTTAAAGAAGTTTGTCAACAAAAAAATCTAGATTTTTTTTTTAAAATGACTACCTACTAAATGGATAGTAGATATAACTAATAGTTTTAGTAAGTTTTATTATAGTTTTATAGTATAAAGTATTAGTTAAATAATTATAAAACTAATTTAGCTAAATAAATCTCTTATTGTGGAAATCAAAACTATGTAATCATCCACCATTTGTCATTATGAATAATTTATAATTTATTTTTATTTTTAGTACTTTATTTCATAGTTTAATTGATAAAAATAGTTTAAACAAATATGTGGGAGTTGAGAGAAAGAAGATAAACATAGAACAAATATAAAAAGAATATAAAAATTTAAGTGATGATTGTTTAAATGGTTTTTAGATTTTATTTTTGGTTTTTGGCCTTTAGTTTTTAGTTTTTAGATTTTGGTCTTTCATTTTTGGTTTTAGATTTTGCAGTAAATTTTAGATTTCCGAAAACACGATTGGTGATTTAGATTTTAGTTTTTGGTTTCTGATTTTATTTTTTGAATTTTGAATTATTTTATATATTTTTCTTCTATAACTATATGAATTATTTATTTATTTTTAAATCTATACACTGTTTTTAAAAAATTGACTTACATTTTATTTGAAAATATTACAAATATTAATAGAATATACCATATTTTCAATAAAATAATACAATATATTTTTAGCAACATATGTAAATTTACAATAAAGTAAATGTTAAAATTAAGTTAATTTTATTGATATGTTTTTGAAATTTTTTCTTAATATAAATATAAATGAATTTTGTTGATAAGTCTAGTTATATGTAAATTAATTGTCAATGTTCTTCTTTCTCACTGCACACAAAATAATTGGTGAACTAGATTTTGATCCGCCCTTGAAAGGGCGGGTATATTTTTGTTTTATATTCTTTTAGAAATTTAATTTTTGTATTTGTGTATTTTACTCGTATTTTTGTTTTTCTTTGTAATCATATTTGTACAATTTTTTTTAAATGATCAATAAGATGTTTTAATAATTGTATTAAAATAATTAGACCAAACCTATATCAATAGGTCATGTTAGTATTTTAAAAGAATAGATAGATCAATATAAACATAAAATATTGATAGGTATGTGCATAATTTTAAATAAAATATGTATACATAGATGAAAATTTATAAACCAAATTTATGAAAATGATATATCATCAACATTATTTATTTAATTAATTTTATATTTCGCTGAACAAAACTATAAAAACTGTTTTATGTAATAAGAAACCATATTTAATATGTCATTTTCAAAAATGGTTATGTCATTTAGTATAGGCTTGGGTATTCGGATCCTCGGGTCGGGTCTTCTCGGGTTGGACCCATATATGTAACTATAATTTTTCGGGTTGGTTCCGGGTTGGATCTTGTTGGGGCTGGGTCAGTTCGGATCTTTAATTCTAATACCTATAAAAATCCAAAAATATTTAGGGTTCATATCTGGTCCGGCTCGGGTTTGGGTATTTAGAATCTGAAAAGACATGACATACTACATTAAGTTAATATTTGTCATATATATCTAAAATTTTACAAAATAACTTAAATTAAACTATTAATAATTAAAATAAAATATTTTAAACTCTAAATTTTAAAACTTCATGTTACTTAAAATATTACAAAATAATAACAAATATTGTTAACAAAAGATATTTCAACTAAATCATAAAATAATCTATTCTAAAATAGAACACAAAAATCATAGTTTTGGGATATACATGTTTTTAAGTCGGGTATAAATCGGTTATTTTCGGGTTCGGGTCTACTCGGATTGGTTCTTTTCGGGTTCTGGTCTATTTGGATCTGTTCTTTCGATTCCGGTTCTTTCGGGTAAAAAGAATTAAGATCCAAAAGATACTTGTAAATTTTCTGTTCGATTTCGGATCGAGTATTTTCGAATCAGTTTCGGATCGGATCCTCGCATCCAGGTAAAATGCCCGAACCTAATTTATATATATGCTCATAGTCAACGTAAGACCTAGTCGTGAATATCCATATGGTATATATTAGATAGATGAAATTTTATCTGGTTTATTTTTTGAGAAAGGAAAATTTATATATGGTTGAATTTTGTATATTTAATCTAAGATCATATGAAACCTGTTTATTGTATATCCAGGCCTTACTTCGGAAAATGGGGTTTGATTCCCATTGGATTCAGTTGATGATGGAATGTATATCTTCGGTGCAATACATAGTTTTAGTAAATGGACAACCACGAGGACAAATTATTCCAAATAGAAGTTTACGTCAAGGGGATCCGTTATCCCCATATTTGTTTATCATGTGTACTGAGGCCTTAATAGCCAATATCAAGAAGGCTGAGTACGAAAAACGACTAACGGGAATCAAAGTGGCGAGGGCATGTCCCCCAATATCTCATTTGCTTTTCGCAGATGATAGTATTTTCTTCTGTAAAGCACAGAAGGAGGAGTGCGAGACTATTTTGGACATTCTTAAAGAATACGAAACAGTTTCGGGTCAGCAGATTAACTTCCAAAAATCGTCAATTCAATTTGGTCACACAATTGATGATGATACTTGCCAAGCTCTCCGGGATCTCATGGGAATTCAAAACTTAGGAGGAATGGGCAATTATCTGGGCATCCCAGAGAGTCTGGGTGGCTCAAAGATACAAGTATTTGGTTTTGTTCAGGAAAGATTGAATAACAGGATCAATGGATGGACTTTTAGGTTCTTTTCCAAAGGAGGAAAGGAGGTAATAATAAAATCGGTGGCAACGGCTCTACCCAATCATATTATGTCATGTTACAGAATACCAAAAACAGTGGCGGAAAAGCTTACAAGTGCGGTAGCACAATTCTGGTGGAGTCCCAGTGGGAATACAAAAGGACTCCATTGGAAATCATGGGATAAGGTTTGTGTACATAAGGAGGATGGAGGATTAGGTTTTCGGGATTTTACGGATTTTAATACAGCTATGCTTGGTAAGCAGCTATGTAGATTAATAGAGAAACCAAACACTCTATTTGCTCGTGTCTTTAAAGGTCGATATTTCAGGAACGCTTCACCCCTGGAACCGATCAGATCGTACGCGTCCTCCTATGGGTGACGTAGTATAATCTCTGCTAGATCTCTGGTTAGCAAAGGACTAATCAAAAGGGTGGGATCAGGGACATCCATATCAGTATGGAATGATCCCTGTCTCCCAACCACTCGCCGGAGACCAGCAAATAAAAAACAAAATGTTCTCTTACCGGATCTTATGGTTGATTCCCTCATTGATGAAACAACGCGAACTTGGAAATCACATACTCTTCAGGAGATAATGGAACCCGAGGATGTTAAAATTGTAGAGAGTATACCTTTAAGTAGGATACCAAATAATGATAGAGATGGCTGGCACTTTACAAAGAATGGCAAATATACGGTAAAATCAGGATACCAAGTGGAGCGGACATATCCTGATATAGAAAGAGGGACGGTAGAATTCGGACCTACGGTAACTGCTCTTAAAGCTAATTGTTGGAAAGTACGCTGTCCGCCCAAGATGAAGCACTTTCTATGGCAAATTTTGTCGGGATGTATTGCAGTGAAGAAAAGTCTAAAGGAAAGGGGTATTAAAGGAGATATACGGTGTGACAGATGTGGAGCAGAAGAGGAGTCTATAAATCATGTTTTCTTTGAATGCCCACCGGCAGTCCAGGTGTGGGCACTATCAACGATCCCAACGCATCCAGATCACTTTCCAGGACAATCTTTATTTGTGAATATGGATTATTTATTCTGGAGGGTTAAACCAACATTAGAAGAGCACCATTATGCGTGGATACTTAGGTATATATGGAAAGGACGGAATAGTAAGGTATTTAGTAATATGGACACGGACCCACAGGAGACTCTTCGCCGAGCTATTACTGAATCTTTGCTCTGGAAGGAAGCTCAGCAGGAGATTGCTCAGCCCCAGAATCAGGTTACAGAATGGCGCAGTACTACCGACTAGATCGGGACGATGGTGCTTCACGGATGGATCATGGAAAGCAGAGGATACTTTTTCAGGACACGGATGGTACAGTACTTTGGAGGGTTATGAAGGTTTACTGGGAGCTAGGAATACGAGGGCTAGTCAATCTCCATTACATGCCGAAGTTGAAGCCCTTATTTGGGCGATGGAGTGCATGAGGAATTTACGGCAATATAACGTTATATTTGCAACGGATTGTTCTCAATTGGTGAAGATGGTTTCGGAACCAGAAGAATGGCCGGCGTTTGCGAGTTACTTAGAAGACATCAAGAGTCTGAAGAGAAGTTTCAACAGCTCAGAGATTATCCATATATCACGGACGCAAAACAAAAAGGTGGATAGCTTAGCACGCAGTGTGAGGCAACAAACGTCGTTTACTGTCCATATGGATACGGAGCACCCAGTTTGGTTTACAGAGTCCACATGAGTCTGTAAAATGGCCGACAAAAAAAAAAAATTGTTTTATGAACAAAACTATAAAAACGGTTACGTAAATTTGACCCAACTAATATCAGTTGATTATACTTCAACTTTAATAGTATTGATTACATGATAATTATTTTCTATTATATTATAAAAAATATAGGGATTTAAAATGTACTACACACGGTGAATAGATTATTAGTTTGTGATTTGTATACATGTGTTTTGTAAATTAAATGTAGATTTCCTATAGTAGATGTTTTTTTTTTGGTCAAACAGTAGATGTTTTTTAAAATTAATAATTTCTGGAAAAAAAAGTAGTACTTAACGTGAACAAAAACCAGAAAATATGGATTCTAGCTTTTAAGCACAAAACAATAAAACATGGGAAAAACTAGTTTCTCTAATAATTAGAGAATCTACTTTGTTAAAATCATGATTGGATAAAAAACAGTTTTTAGAAAATCAAAAACCAAAAACTACTTTAAAAATGTATTTTGCTAAAATATTTTTTTCTAAAATCTTGATTGGCCAAAAAGTGGGTTTTCAAAAACAAAAACCAGAAACCATTTCAAAATAAATTATTCCACACAATACGTCGTGACCAGATAAGGGTGGGGTAAGGTGAGTTGAGGCCGGTTATGCTTTAGTGTTGTGCAGAACTGTAATATGTATCATCACTCACAGTTTGGTATATGAACTTTTTTTTTTGGTATATGAACTTTACAGCCAATAATGTTAATAAATTACGGAGTGAAACAAAATAACCGAACATTTTCAGATTAGAAATAATTTGTAAATCCAAATAACACTAATGTTGATACGTGGATGGGACTGAACCTGTGAGAGCTGATGTTTCATAAGGGAATGATCAACTTTTTTTATAACTTCTGTATTCATTATTATATTAAACGTGAGTTTACAAAGTCTCCATGTAGAAGACTAGAAATTGTTCTTGGTACATAATAATGATACATATACGAAGCTTTCGCTTATATTTTATTAGAAAATATTTCTGCACTTTGAAGGGGTGAATGATAATTTAGCCTATCTTATTAAAATAAAACATTATATTGGACCCAAACTTCATGTGTGATAATATTACATAAATGTCATTAGTAATTAATTAAAAACAAGGAATTCATTAATGTTAATTATGTAAAACAGCATTAGACAGTTAGACTACTCCTCCTATTTTTAAACAATATAATAATTAAACATGTGTCGAAACAATATAAAAATTAGGTCTCACTTTTTTAATTAAATCTTGATACATATTATTTGATAAAATAAATAATTGATTCAAACACTCGAATAATTTATAAAAACTACTTTTGCTGTTTTAATATTAAATTTATTTAATATGAAATGAATTAATTAACAGCTTATCATCTATTTGTAATTTCATTTATTTGAAACACATTAGTTTAAACAAAAACAAATTTCATGTAAAATTAAAGACTGTATATAAATAAGGTATTATAATCAAAAACTTGACATTAAGTAAATTTTATAATAAAATTTTTATATATCAGAATTATTTTAAATAAAATGAATAGACTAACAGTTCATTACGAGAATTTATAGTACGGATTAAAAATAAAATGAAATAGTATTTTAATATACATGTTATATTTAATATAAATATGAAACAATAAAATTATATAATATTAACATATATAAAGAATTTACTTTTATTAAATTAGATTTTATTAATGCTTCCATAACTGGATGTCTGAAGTTCAAACCCTATAAAATAGCAAATTATGTCTATTATGGAAAAATAGATTACAAGAGATATTCATCTTGATGCAAGGCATACATAGATCTCATATGACGGCTCAGAACGGTGCAGTCAAACGTGAATTCTTATAGAAATGGTAGAATTGTCGGCTATAAAATCTATGTAACATTTTAATCAACAGCATAATTAATCAGATTTTTTAGAAATATAGTTTTTTAAAAGAATATTTCCCTGTTTTTAAAGTGCGCATTAAAATTTAGTTTCCTTACATATTAACGCATGTATAAACAAAACAAAAAAAGACCAGCTATCTATATGTTAACGTGTTTTCAGAATATGTTTAACATTTAACAGAAAAAAGCTTAATGAGAATCAAATTTAAGCGGAAAATATATCAAATAATAGATAAAATAAACACATTAAAGTAAAAGAAAAGATAAAGTGCTAAAGATGTTGTGGGGTTTGCAATTGGCAACCGACCCAAAATGCTTTTTCAGCTTCTTTACATAGTTTTAATCTCCTTTTTGTCTTTCTTACAATTCCATCGTTGATCGATCGAATTCAAACCCTTATATTACGCTTCTCTTTCTTATATAACTCTCTTTATATTCCCAACTCTTCTTCTCCTTCGCTTTCTGAACTCGCAAGTTCTATATATGTTCACATTTATCTCTTCAATATATTTCTTTTTCATTAACTTATAGCCAGGAAGTAGATATGGCTCCTGTTTCAATGCCTCCTGGTTTCCGGTTTCATCCAACAGACGAAGAGCTTGTCATATATTACCTCAAAAGAAAGATTAATGGCCGGACGATCGAATTAGAGATAATTCCCGAGATCGATCTTTACAAATGCGAGCCCTGGGATTTACCCGGTATTTATCTCTCTTCCCTTTATTATTGTTCTCTTAAGATGAAAATCATTGTTATCATCTGGATCAAGAAAAGTACCAATTTAAAAGACTACAACGTTTATACATGGACATGTTTTGTGTCTCACTCTAAAGGAATATTTGAAGCAAAATAGCATAGCAAAAGAAGAAGAAAACTCTATTTGGTTTCTTTTCATATATATCATTAATCATCTAATTGATTATTATTGCAAGATAAGTTTTTGGGACTTCAGAAATTCAGAATAACTTCATTTTATAAAAACTATGCATAGTGCGACTGTGTGAACATATCTTTTGATAAGAGTAGCCCTAGAGTCAGAAGAGACACTTCGTGTACGTTATTTTCAAAACTATACATGTTTTTTTTCTTTTCCAACACTAGTTTCTAGTTTTTTAAAATTGTTTACGTACCAAGTTATGTATCTCCAGACACGCATCGAACTTGAATGCTTTATTAACTAAAAATAATAAACAATGCCTACTTTATAGTTTATGAAGAAAAAACAATGCCTACTTTATCTTGGAATAAAATTTAAATGGACCCACCCTTACCTTTATTCTTTAAGAGGATTGAAATGAAACCGAGAGATAGTGAGACAAATTTGGAAGACTGAGTCAAAAAGGGAAGAAGATACAAAAAAGGACAAAAAAAAAGTAACACAACTAAGATTTCGGATGTGCTTTAGGGTTTCGGAAGCTTCTCATTCACCCTCAACTTTTGTTTTATAAAATAGTGTTCTCTTTTTGTCTTTTATTTAGTTCTTTTGGATTCTCAGGTTAAGAACCTAAGTGTATTCAGAGTTATTAAATAGACCTAATTCATATGGTCTCTTTAATATGATTTGTAAAATTTGCAGGGAAGTCCTTGCTCCCAAGTAAAGACCTAGAATGGTTTTTCTTCAGTCCTCGAGACCGAAAATATCCCAATGGATCGAGAACTAACCGGGCGACAAAAGCAGGTTACTGGAAAGCCACAGGAAAAGATCGTAAAGTTATTTCCCATTCGCGGACTGTCGGAACAAAGAAAACGCTAGTTTATTATAGAGGAAGAGCGCCTCACGGCTCTCGTACCGATTGGGTCATGCATGAGTACCGTCTTGAAGAGCAAGAATGTGACTCCAAGTCCGGCATACAGGTAGATAACAAAACATCATAAAGATGATATTTTCTTACAATTTTAGTTAGTTATTATAATTTAAATTAATGTATATAAACATTTCAGGATGCGTATGCACTTTGTCGAGTATTCAAGAAGAGTGCTTTAGCCAACAAGCTAGAAGAAAAACATCATGGCATGAAGAAGAAGAAACCAACGAGTAATAGTGAACAATCTACCTCTAGTACTTGTTTGTATTCTGATGGAATGTATGAAAACCTAGAAAACTCGGGATATCCGGTCTCACCCGATCACGGCTTAACTCAACTGGGTAACATTTCTTCGTCCGATATGGAAACGATAGAGAACAAGTGGAGTCATTTTTTGTCGCATGACACGTCTTTTAACTTCCCAGCACAGTCCCAGTTTTGTTCTCAATATGGAACAATCACATATCCACCCTCACAGGTGACAAGATAATTTACTTATATTATCTTAAAGAATGTGAAATCTAGCGTAAATTTTCGTTTCAAACTAATTTTTAATTATCTAATTCGCTGCACAAAATAGGCTGAGATAGCGTTCGAGTGTGCGAGACTAAAAAATCGTATGTTGCCGCCAGCGCCACCACTCCACGTGGAAGATCTCGCACATAGCGAAAATTTGGGAACCAATGTAGTTAATGACACGGATCAAATGTTGAGCAAGATCATAGAATTAGCTCAAGCTTCTCACGAGCCATACAACAGCCTAGGCTCATGGGAATTTGCTTCTGCTTCCGGAAACTTTCTGGGAGACGTTTGCTATCCCGGAGAAAAAGCCTCAAGTTCAGGGGTAGGGGCGAACATGAAGGCTGTTGATATGCAAGTACATGATGGGAGGTTGAAGGAAGAAAGAATTGTCGAGAACTTAAGATGGGTTGGAATATCAAGCAAGGAACTAGAAAAGGTAGTGGTTTTCATAGGTATTCTCTAATACATGCAAATATTATATATATATATATATATATATATATATATATATATTATAACTTATTAGTTCTTGAATTAAGCTCATACTAAGAACATGAATAGAGAGCGTTATCTAAATTTAATCTTGTACTCCAATTTTCAGAGCTTTATTGAGGAACACTCCACGGTAGTTCCTATAGAAGATATTTGGAGTTATCGTAGGGGTAGTCATGAATATCAAGGTAACTTCTGCTCATCAAATATGTTCCGCAATTGACTTTTACTGTTTTGAGTTACCCAGTCTCCTCTGGCTTGGGACCATAGCAAGTTAATTTAGTTCTTACCCAAGAACCAGACTCGCCTCGTAACTTTAAGTCGCATTTTCCATGAGCCCCCTCTTATACTATAGCGTTCCATCCAGTAGGTATAAAGCTGTTGAATTTTTCTTACTAATAATTTTATATTTTTGTTTAATTGGAGATGGTGAGGGAGTTAACAACAATGGAGATGTGGATGATGTTTACACACTTGAGTTCTCCGAAAACGAACTCAACGCCAATAATTCGGACAAGACAAACAACCACGATCATGACGCAACGAGTTCACCTCGTTTTGAGATGGTTAACAAAGTTGAGGTTAGCCATGGATTGTTTGTTACAACTCGTCAGGTAACCAATACATGCTTTCAGCAGATTGTACCATCTCAAACCGTTATTGTTTACATTAATCCAACTGGTACCGTAAACTGTGGACATGAGATGAAACCAATGGATCAGAAGGTTCATGTCGCTAAGCAGATTAATCCGCGAACTGACAGCTTTATCTCTAAAATGCTTGGACCGTGGAGAAGATTTGCGTATTTATTGGTTTCGTTCATATGCTCTTATTAATGCACTGTGCTAATCAAGGAGGCAACTCTAATAAAAACAACGCAGTGAAGGAGATTGTAACGATCGGGGGACAATACTAATTACCATATGCTGTAGTGAGAAAAAAAATTTGGAAGAAGAAGAACGAGGAAAACATAGTTGATGAAAAAAGGTTTCAGCGTTCAAGATAGTTTTATCTTGAAGTTGGGGCTTTCTGTTGCTGTTACCTTGCTGTTTCTATCATATTTCTTATATATAATATGAAGTTCAATATATAATATATGGCTTTGCACTTTTTCTATTGTACTACTATATGCCTAGGAGGGCTTTCCTCTCTTTTGCCTTTTCCCCCTTTTTCATTTTCTAAACCGTCTAAAAATCTACATATTATGTACTGCTTTTTTTTAATTGAATATTAAATTTAACTCAAAAAGACATTGTTTTTGAAAGCTCAAGAACAAATTAAAAACAACAATGATGTATTATGTGCTGCTTTACATCATGGGATGTAGTTTTTATTCGAACAAAACTTAGGTTCATCTTTAGATTCACTTCATCTTTTAATACCAATTAAAGTATCAATTAAATTATTAAATAAAAATATTAAATTAAAAAAAGTAGCTTAAACAGTAGCTTAAAAACGCCACCCGTTAAACCCTAAATCTTAAATTTTAGACCCAGACTCTATACTCTAAACATAAATCATATATATTAAAATCAAATTCTAAATCATAAATCCAAACCATATACCCTAAACTCAATTCATAGACCCTAAATCCAAATTGTAAACCGTAAATCCAAACTGTAAACCTTAAATCCAAACCGTAAACCCTGAATCAAAACCATATACCCTAAATCAAAATTCTAGACCTTAAACCCCAAACTCAAATCCTAGACTATAAATCTAAATCGTAAATCCTAAACTCAAACCCTATAGCGTCTAGGTTTATGGTTTACGGTTTGGATTTAACGTATATGATTTACGTTTAGGGTATACGGTTTGAATTTATAGTTTATGAGTTTGGTTTTATGGTCTAGAATTTGAGTTTATGATATACGATTTGGATTTAAGGTCTAGGATTTTAATTTAGAATATAAGATTTGGGTTTAGATTTTAGAGTTTGAGTTTACGATTTAGGGTCTATGATTTAAGATTTAGGATTTAGTCGGTGGTGTTATAGTCGTTAAAATTAACGTCATTTTTCCAATTATTTTTTTAAACTTTATATTTTTATTTAACAATTTACATAGTACTTCGATTGATCATAAAAAGTAAGGTTTAAAGATGCACGCTAAAGATCAACCTAAATTTTTCTTCCTTCATATTTTGTACTAACCAATATGCCCTCTCGGTAATTTACTAACCAATATGACCTCTCGGAACTAAACTAAAAACCAAGGTAAACCTACGTATTTTGACTTTATCCGTATTAAAATATCCTCAAATAACCACAGAATAAACCACACAAACCTTAGCAATATATACTTCATTATGATGAACCTCCAAATGAGGCTGAGAATTTCAGGGAGACGCTTCATAACCTGTCAGGTAAATTAGGTAGATAACCCGAAAGGTTTGAACTATTAATTTGAAATTAGAGCTTGGTCTGCGCTGATGTTTTTTGTATAAAAGATTGATATTTTTTTTTATAATTAGTGTTATATATTTTAGATGCATCACTATATAGCTAAATGTTTATTGGCTATTTGAATATTTTAAATTCTAATAAATCAGAATTGAACCCAAACCAAAACAGATAATATGATTAGTTTTGGTTATTTAATTATTTTTGGCTTGTTTATAGTTTGGACACAAAGGGTGTGATTGGTAATTTTAAGAGTAACTGGGTGAAAAATAAAAAGTGAAACTGAGAGGAAATAAACGAGCGTGAAAGAGAGAAAAACAGTTTACTCCCATAAAACGTAGCGTTATTTTGAGTGTGAGATTTCTTTTATTTAAACAGTAATTAGAGTAAATGTAAAGTAAATGGATTTCACCAGATTGGCTATTTCTCAGCGTAAGTAAGAGTAATAAATGTTTCAGCTGTGATTGTTGCGCAAGAGATGCTATCCAATCATAGCCAAAATTTGAACATGATCTGGTAATCTAATCATTTTTGGTATAAATATCTGCAGTATTAGATACATTAGTTATTTGTATATCTTTTTGGTTCCAATATATCAGAACTGAACCCACTCAGACCAGGAATGATCCGACTCAAAACTCACTATAAAATTTATAATACTCAAAACGGATCTAATTTCAAAACTCAAAAATCCGATATATGAAAAAGATCCATTCTCTAACAGATATCCGGATGAACATGCCTAACTGATCTTGTAAGCAAATAATATTTTTTTGTTAACTGTTTTGAATTCTTGTCACAAATGGAGTAAATACATTTAAACTCATCAAATTATTATGGTTAACATGTAAACTAAATTATGTCTAATTATTATGGTAAATACGATTAATGAAATAGTTAAGAAGTGAAAAAGAGATGTAAAAGATGTAACAAAACATTTAAAAATAAGTAAGTTATGTTTTATATTTCTGTAATAAATGTTGTAGAATTATTTAGAAAAGACAATTATTTACAGAAAATGATTTGATACTTAATTAAAATACATATCAAGCTTTTTGTTTTATTTATTAACAAAAATTACATCTAAATTCTAAAAATAATAATCAAATTAATGTCTATTTATTTTTGAAATGTTACCTCCAAATCTATTAATCATTCAATCTATTAAAAATAAAAAGCCAGTTAATTGAAACCTAAACTTTTAAATACTAGAAACTTAAAAATGATTTTTTTTCTTTAAATCTAAATATCCGAACTGACCCGAAATAACTGAACCCGAACTAAAAATATTCGTACCCGATCCAAAGTACAGAAATACCCGAACGGGTCTATACTGAAATACCCGAAAATCTGAAATACCCGATCTGAACCTAAACGGGTATCCGAACACCCACCCTTACAAATAACTATATATATATTTGCCTTTTGTAATTTTTTTCTTCTTATTTAATTTAAAAACTCTATTTCTTGAGAAACAATTATATTTTGAAATTGTTTTAAACATTTCTAGATATGGAGGTTTCTCAGATATAAAATTATATATTTGTAATTCACTAATAGACTTTTGGACAGACTTTTTGAACTGACTTGACCAAGGAAATCTGTTAAACTAATGTTTAAACCGAAAATTAAATTAAATTGAAATTTGACTGCGATTTAGAAGATTTTTATAGAAGTTTAGTGGCAGGCGTCAGAAGAAATCTTTAATTCACGATCGTTAAAATCTTTTAAGGTTACTTTTAAATAAAAAACTGCTAAGCTATAAGACACTAGACTTCTTGAAAATCCCCTATATATTATTTTAGGAGCACTATTAATATTCAACCTTTGTGTCATGTGTTATTATCAAAAATGCCATTTCCAATGTGGCAACACCACAATCACTCTCACATCCTATATTTAAAAACCATCTTCTTATTAGCTTAATTACATAGACTGCCATTGTTCATTAATTTGACAAAAAGTATTGTTGTCCTGTGATATACTATAATGTCCGGTTGATATTCTAATCAACTGATTCGATTTGGGATACAACCATTAACATTAGGCGCGTATCATTCAACACTTACGACCAGTTTTAGTTTCACTTACGAGCACTTATTTTAACAGACAAAATCGTATATGCATATACTGAGAAAATACGTAAGTGGCATTTGAAAATCTGAAACACGTGTCGTATAATATCAATTAACTAATTTTTATTATAGTATTTTCATAATAACCAACTTGAATCGACCACCTACACTAAAAGAAATATGAAACATGTATTGTATAATATAGTGATATTACCAACTTGATAGGTACATGTTAACTTTGGTTGTTGTTGACAATACCGGAGTTTCCAAGTTTCTTCTAACTAGCATATTCTCAGGTCTATGATATATACTATATTTTATTTTGTCACCATAGTTTGGTCTATGATCATTTTTACATAAAATCAAGAAAGCATAATATAATGGTGTGATGCTGATAATTTGTATTCATATAATTAAATAGTTTGAAATTAATAGTTCTATTTATAGATATTATCAAATTTTATACAAGGCATTTAACCAGTGAATATTCCCTCATTATTTGTTATATAATCAAATTTATTTTTGTAAGTGTAACAAAATACATGACGTAAATTACAGTTTTTACTATCATGTATACGAATCAGTAAAATCAAAATGGCAGTATTTTATTATCATCGGTTTCTAATTCGTTATATATAACAATTTTTACTATAATTATATTGGGGTTTATGCAAGTCATTTAATAGAGGATCTTCACTATTGGTTGTAAATTTTATTCCTTTTTTACATAAGTGTACAGTTGCTACGACAACTATATATTCCTAAATTTTAGGAGTATGATTTTTAATTTACTTATTGAGCAACTCTATTCCTTTAATATGGCAATTTGATGATTTTTCTCCGTTAATTTTTGTCAATCAAGATTAATTTGAATACATTTAAATACATGTAATGAAATTAAATTCCGGCAATAATTAATGTAATATTTTTTTCATCTACACAATTGTTATTGATTTCGAGTATTATGGCAAATTTACATTTGTAGTGGAGCGCAAGTTACGTCAAATTACATTGTCATTATGGCCGGAATATTATAGATTTGCTTGACCAATACAATAGTTGTTGATTTCGTAGATTATGGCAAGTTTACATTTATAGTGGAGCGCAAGTTATGTCAAATTAATTTGAGAATATTACAGTCATTATGGCGATTTGGTTCTTTTTTCTTAACTCTAGACGAGTATCATCGACTATATAACCAGAATTACTGACCTCTCATCACCTCACAACATTCATATTCACTCTTAAATCATCCCTTCTCAAACCATTATCGCAATAATCTCACTCATGGCTGCCTTCAATATAATTTTTCTAAATTCCTTCTACATTTTTATTACCATTTATTCTATAAAAATTCAAAATAGTGATTAAGTTTTTTATAGTATATATTACACATATGCACATCACCTCGACAATACAATTTCACATATACTTCTTGCATTTTCGCAATATGGGTAGTCATACAACGTTGAGAGAATTAGAATTGAGTCTTTTCAAACATTTGTTTTCAATCCGTGTTAAGGTTATCTGCAAGGGAAATATAGAAGTTGTGTCAAGGTTCCATAAATCGGAAGTAATAGTAGGAGATGAAAAAGTGAACTTTTTTTATTGTTACAATTTGATTCGATTTTTTGAAAATTATTTTCCGATTTACTTACATATTCTTACTTACTCCTATTGAACAGGGAAACACTATTAAAGCCAAATTTTTGAGAGATTTGGATGCTTCCACTGAAATTTCATTGGAAGAAGGTCACTGCTATGAAATAAAAAATTCATACTAACTCGTGCATCACACCGTGTTTTGTTGACAAAGAACCAACACCATATTAACCTCAATAGAAGATCAATCCATTTTCCATGGTCAAGTATTATTGTTTTACAGATTTTGACGATATCTATCGTGGTTTAGTCCATCCTAAGTTTTCTATTGGTATGTTTAGTATTCGATCTAATCTATTCTTTGTAGTAAGATTAAGATAAAAGTCATAAGAATCTGTTAAATAAATGTGTTTATTTTGGTAAGTTGATATCATTTGTTATTGCTATTTAAAGGACTGCAAACAAAGAGTTTTTAATTGAACACACTTTTCACAAGAGTTGTGATTTTATCATTTTTCAGTTTCCTTTTTATATTTTTTTCCTTTTATATTTTATTATTCTATTACTTATTTTTCATTTTATTTTATATTCATAATTTCTATTATAAAGCAATAATTTTATTGCATAAGTTTCATTTTATCCTAAATTCATAAACAATTGTATATAAGGTTTTGCTTAATCTTATATATTTACTTCCACAAAATATATTTCGGTTACACTTAACTAACTACACAAGTTTCTTTTTTTTTAAATGAAGCTTATTTTATAAATATATTCAAATTCATTTAATATTTCATTTTGTAACATATAGTATATGTGATTATGACTTTTATTTTTCTAATACCTACAGATTAAAAGTTATAATTTATTTTAATCAATTCACCCTGCGCAGGGCGCAGGTTACCACCTAGTGTCTTGTATAAAAGATACTCTTAAATATTTTGGACAATAGTGTTTTCAGACTTGAATCACTTCTAACTATTGGATAATGTTTCAATTATGTATATACTTATTTAGATATATAAGGATTGTTCTTAGAATGTGGTTTTTATCGTAGTATAAGAACCGTTTATTAATTTTTAAGTAAAAAAACTAAGAACCAGTTCTTAAATAAAATATTTAAAAGACGGTTTTTAGTTATTTTTTTTTAAAATTAAAAAACAATTCTTAAATTACGCTAAAAAATCCACCTTAAAAACCCTGTAATAAACATGGTCCCTCTTCTTTTTGCTTTTGTTTTTTTCTTAACATTCCAGTATTCCTGACTTCCTAACATGTGAATAAACCCCCTGTATTTAACTGACGAAGACTTACGAAGTATATTAAACAAATAAATGTATTCCTGAGCTTAGTGCGCTAAATCAGTAAGAAATTAAAACTAAAATCCCCGCAAGTTTATCGTTCGCTCTTAAGAAATAATATTGGAGAGAAGATCCCACATCGAATATATGTGAAGGACATAAGTAATATATAAGGAACTTTGAATCTAATAATTTTCCAGCAACGATTGTTTGCCTTGTCTCTAGCTTTCTCTGTTCAGCTCAAGAACATTGATCTCACTCAAGGGAAGGAATTCCTAGTGAACCTCATCTTAGACAATACAAGGTAATCTTGTGTCTTTGAGTAGCAAACCATCCTTGTCGCCAATCCATAGGCTCAGGGAGACGTCCATAGTTCAAAGGAGTGCTAGTAGCCTCTTAGAGACTTATCATGGTATTGGGCCTGTCCTGCATTATCATCAACTAAAACCTCATTAGCTTGTTGAGTTCTATTGAAGTTGACTTGCATTCTCCTGGTTATCTCAGCCATCATAGCCTCAAACTGGACTTGATTGAGATTGATCTGTTGAACAGCTGGTTCTCCTGACCCTTCAGGCTGCTTCCCTTCTCGCCTCTCATCTCCCATTGTTCCTGAAATAGTTAGTGAAAACACAAAGCCAGAAACAAAATATCTCTCTCTCACTCAAATTTCAAGTCGCCAAGTCTCAGCTCTTCCCACAAGTTCAGTTGAAAAACAAAGTTCTAAACTTAAGATCTAGAACTAAAAACCCCAATGGACCAGAATCATACGTTGGGTCGTCCTCAAGGAGATCTTCTTCCTGATCCTGAGCGCTATAGACGTCTTACCGGTCGTCTTATCTATCTGCTGGCTACACGACCTGATCTTGCGTACTCTGTTCACATTCTATCTCAATTTATGCAGAGTCCAAGGGAAGAACATTGGAATGCAGCTATTAAAGTCGTTCGGTATTTAAAAGGCACCGTTGGACAAGGAGTGCTTTTCCGGGCTAACACTAAGTTTCATCTAACTGGATGGTGTGATGCCGATTGGGGAGCATGTAAAGTTACTAGGCGATCACTCACAGGTTGGATCGTCCAGTTTGGTACTTCTCCTATATGCTGGAAGACAAAGAAACAGAATGCTGTTTCACTTTCTTCAACTGAAGCAGAATTCCGTGCCATGAAAGCTATCCCCAAGAAACTTATCATGGTATCAGAGCCGGCCCAATACCTTGACCCATTAATCCGGCCCAGATAGTGGCCCGATCAACCCATTAGCTGATGGCCCAGAGAAGGCTCAGTTCTTCGAGATAGCTAAAAAAAAGAGCATTATCTCGGAGGGGTATGATGAATTCTGCGAGATTAATGGTTATACGCACCATTATCTCGAGGGAGGGTATTGGAGAGAAGATCCCACATCGAATATATGTGAAGGACATAAGTAATATATAAGGGACTTGGGTCACACCACTAATCGCCAATTGGTTTTAAGTGGAAGCCCAAGAAACTTATCAAATAATTTAAAGTTTGGTGGTGTTCCATCGACATATATAATTTTTACTTTTTAACAAAGTAGTTTGGACAGAATCAGTTAAATAAAAAAACAAACTAGTTTGGCTTTTAATTAAGAAAATAAAGAAAACAAAATCTCCGTGTGCTGCATGTGATGTGGACCGATGATTCTTTGAATACATAATAGATAAACTAAAACATGGTTGTACTTTAACGGAATTGGACACTATTGAAGTGTCATTGATTTTCCAACATGCCACAGTCATCACCAACGCTGTTTTTGGGAACGATTGTAATTACGTATATATAAACTCTTATTCTTTAGTTTTTTTTTTTTTTTTTTGATAAAGGGTTTATCTTACTCTTTAGTTTTCTTAATACGCTCTAAAAAGTATGTACTCCGATCGTTTGCGGTGGCAACTCAATCATTGTGGGAAAGTATATGATTAACCTTGCTCACTTTAGTAACCAATCCTAAAAGGATAATATACGACACATTTATACATAATTAAATATTATACCTAAACGTTTTTATATCAACTAAGCTTTTGTGTTTCCAGATGCTAAATTAGGTGGAGATTCGAAAGTTATTTACATAATAAAACGTAAGATCTTATTTTAACCGATTTAATTTGAAGGGTCAGTTTGTTGTTGACATTATAAAAGGTGGCGAGATAAGCCTTCTTCAAAACACATAACCCGTCCAAGTTCAAACCATTTTCTTTCTTTGTTTTACTCTATCCAAGGGTTCCAACTATGCGCCCTTCTTCATCAGCTTGTCTTACAAGGTTAAAAATATCATCTTATGATAAGAAAATTTGAAACGTAAAATAAAAATAAACATTCCTTTCTTGTAATAAGTATGCTGATATGGCTTTACCATGTTGATTTGACATATTCGTCAGTTTTCTATTTATTCAAAATCATTTTAATCATTTTTGGGGTTCTTTTTGGTATTGGAATGCGTTGTGTTTTAAAACAGTGAAGCAGATGAGAAGTACGCAAATATAAACTGGGAAGAGCTGGGATTCGCTCTAATTCCAACCGATTATATGTATGTGGCGAAATGCAAACAAGGAGAGAGCTTTTCAGAAGGGAAGATTGTTCCTTATGGGGACATTTCACTAAGCCCTAGTGCTGGGATTCTCAACTATGGCCAGGTCTCTTTGTCTCTCTGTTGTTGGTTTTTCTTTCGATCTAATTTAGATCAGCTTGATACGGTTACGATTCAATTTTTCTCTTCCCTTCTGTTTATAAATATTAAACCATCAATCATATAAAAACTCACTCATGGTTTGTCTACTAGTTGGGATACTAGAGTTGAGTCCTCTATTGTGATTTCAATTATGACTAGATCTCGATCCGCACGACCGTGCGGATTTTATTAATAATAAAATATTTTAGATTACAATAAAATACATCAATAAATTAATACAATTTGGTGTTGTATATTATTTAATTTTATAATAATAATTGTGTTGCTTATAATTTTATTCCTATAAAATTATAAATTTTGTATTTTTGTAATAAAATTTATTTTGAAAACATTACTATATAACAATACTGATTTATATAATTTTTGTTTTATTTCTAAATTTGAAATATATGTAGAAGTTAAATTAAGTTGAACCTGCATAATAGAAAATTTGGTGTATAATGATTAATTAAACCAATTTAGTAAATATTTTTAAATAATAAACCGAATTTGTTTTTAACTTATTTTTAATTTTTGTAACAAAATTTATTTTGAGAACATTATTATGTAACAATGCTGATTTAAATGTTTTTGTTTTATTAATTTGATATATATGTGGAAATTAAATTAAGTTGAAACTATATAATAAATAATTTGATATACAGTGATTAAACAAACCAATTTAGTATATATGTTTAAATAATAAATCAAAAATTGATTTTTAACTCATGAGAATATACATATGTTAATAACGATATGAATAAAGATCAAATGTTTCATCTAGAGGTGTAAATTAATTGTATTACATGATAAACTCATTTAAAGGTATGACTTCTTAGTGGTCTAAATTAAAAACTCAATACGAAATAAGTCATAAATTTAGTGGTAAATAGATAAGATATTTTTATTTTTAAATTAGAAATAGAAACTTTGACAAAATTAGAAATATAAATGACTATTTATTTTAAAATATATCTTATAAAATATTACTTAATTTAATTTTGAAAATAAAATAAATTTAAATTTTTCTTATCATTGAAATATAATTAAAAGTATTTTTGTAGTTATTAATTTGTGTTTACAATGAAAACTAAACTAAAATTTATTTGCTAATTATAATTTGTGATAATTAAAATTTTAATTAACTACTTTCGAAAATATATTTTAAAAAGATTCTAAAAGATATTTGGAATTTTTTTTAGATATTTATTTAAGATATATATTAGTATTTCAAGTAAAAATAAAGATACTAAAAGATATTATAATTAAGTTATGTAACATTTAATAAATTTTCTAGGGATGGTCCAAATAAAAAATCACACATGAAAGAAGTCATGACTTCTATTTTAATAGTATAGATTGGTCACTACTGGCAAGAAAAACTTATTACTTCCAACCATATTAGACCATCGGCCTTTAGAATATAAAAATTCTATAATAAAGATACATTTTTCTACAATGTATTCTTCTATTCTTTTCTTCTAAAATAGAAAATTTCTTTAGTATATTATTTTTTTCTAATACAATTAGTACATTTTATTCATGAAAGTTAAAAATAACTCTATTAACTTTTAACTTTTGTGATACTTTTTATAAACTATGAAAAATTTTAAACTAAAGTTTCTTAAAAGACTATTATTTAAATAAAAGTGTGACACTCTATTTATACAAGAAAGTATTTCTCTAAGAAAATATTTGTATTTTGCTCATAATATTAAATATAATAGTTAAAGAACAATTTTGAAAATAAAACAATTTTTTTTTCTAAATACAAAAATGGGTTGGAGTTTATTTTCCTCTATCGTAGAGAAGAAAATAACATGGACCGGAAATGCTTTTAGAAGATTAGTCTTGATTTCGGCATGGAATTCACCTAGTTAACAAAAGATCCATTTATTATGTTTCTCCAGAGTCGTACATGTAACGATTTGGATTAAATATTTATAAGAAAAAGCTTATAATGTTACTGTTCATGTAAAAGATCAATTTCAGATATAATAATTTGACATTGGCCTGCCTTTGGTTTGTAGGGACTCTTTGAAGGTCTCAAGGCTTACAGGACACAAGTGGGACGGATCACACTCTTTCGGCCTGAACAAAACGCTCTTCGTATGCAAATGGGTGCGGATAGGCTTTGTATGACACCTCCTTCCGTTGACCAGTTCGTCGAGGCAGTTAAGCAGACTGTGATTGCCAACAAGAAATGGGTAAGGTCTATGGACTACTGTGTCTCTTTCTCCGATTTCCACTTATTAACCATTATAAGTAGATAAAGAGTTTGTTGGAACTTTGTTTTTTTTTTTAGGTTCCTCCTCCAGGTAAAGGAGCTTTGTACATTAGGCCCCTGCTCATAGGGAGTGGTGCGATCCTTGGAATTGGTTCAGCACCTGAATATACATTCCTTGTTTACGTATCTCCCGTTGGAAAATACCATAAGGTGAGGGTGTTTGTCATAGAAATAATAAAGCACCCTCGGTCTGACATGGCCGTCTTAATAATACTAAAAAATATTATTGAAGCTATTTAATCTTTTAAATGTTGATTCAATTTGTATGTAATCTTTTTTAAGTAGACTCTAAAATATCGATATGTTAATTTTTTTATGAACCATGTGCACAGTCGCACTTATAAATTGAGATTATTAACTTTGTAGGTCAGTTCAGGCTTGAACCTCAAAGTTGATCATACGCATCGGCGTGCCCATACCGGTGGAACTGGCGGTGTAAAGAGCTGCACAAACTATTCTCCAGTAAGCGAAGACACTAGAAATATCATAGAGATATCCATGGCAACAAGTTGATTGGAATATTAGAAAAAACAAATTTAATGGAATATTCTTTAATTTATTTTTTCTCTTGAAGGTTGTGAAATCGTTGCGTGAAGCAAAGTCAGCGGGTTTCTCTGATGTTTTGTTTCTGGATGCGGCAACTGGCAGAAACATCGAAGAGGTTTCTACTTGTAACATCTTCGTTGTCAAGGTCAACATAATTTGTTACATAAAAGTTTAAACCATTAGGTCCTTTGCAATAACCTATATAAACTAATTGTATTCATTCATTTTATAGGAAAATATTGTGTCTACTCCACCAACTTCAGGAACCATTTTACCAGGAATCACAAGGAAAAGCATAAGCGAACTTGCCCGTGATATCGGATACCGGGTTCGAGCTATTATACAATAAATACCTTTTTTTAAGTAGACATTTTCAAGATCCGTAAATTATTATTCAAATGTATACAGGTTCAAGAACGTGATGTTTCTGTGGATGAGCTATTAGAGGCGGAAGAAGTATTCTGCACAGGAACTGCAGTGGTCGTTAGAGCTGTTCAAAGTGTGACCTTTTATGATACAAAGTAGGTATTCAATTTAATCTTTAGAGTTTTAGTATTTAAAATATTATTGAAGCTATTTAATCTTTGAAATGTTGATTCAATTTGTATGTAATCTTTTTAAGTATTCTGCACAGGAACCGCCTCTAGTAGTATACCTTTTTTTATATACTAAAACTTTAAAGATTAGATCTTCAATCTTTGATTACTTAATGTCTGATTTGGCTCATACCACAGGATAGAATACATAACAGGAGAAAAAGCATTGTCTACGAAGCTTCACGTCATGTTAAACAATATTCAAATGGGTGGTGTTGAAGATACGAAGGGTTGGATGGTGGAGATCAACGATACTATTGGAATAGATTCGTTTCTTAACTAAAGAATAAACATAAGAAAAGTCGGGGAAAAGAAGAACATATAATAAAGTAATCAGTCTTCACAAACAAAAAAAAGAACTAAGGAATCAAACAATAAAAAATTGGAAAGCGTGGAACGAGTGGAAGAATTTGGAGAAAAGTTGCTATTTTAAAGAGAAATCGCTCTGTAAAAAAGTCCTGTTCTAAGAGTTTAAATCGTCAATAAATTATATGTTAAAAGAGTTATTTATAAGTAATGTAAGGATGAAACTATGTTTTTATCATTATCAATAATATAAGGAGGTTTTTATAAAAATAAGGTTTTATGATTGATTATATTTTTTCTTTGATAACAAACACTATTTTTTACTCAAATCTAAAGTTTTCTGCAAAAATTAAATAGGAATATACATGATGAATTCGTCAGATATTCATAAGGGCCAACATAATAAAGACAGATTTTTCTAAAATTCCCGAAAAAATATTTCGAACGCGTGTATGTGGACAAACAAACGGAAGGAAAAACCCATGTAATTAATTGCGTTATACAAAAAATATACATAGAATAGTCTGTCATTTCTATATCCTAATCACTAACTTAATAAACTTAAACCATCGGTATTTTTCAACTGTAATGTTTGTGTGACTCATGTTAGTTTCTGCAATACATAGGCAAACGAGGAACAAAAATACAATAACACGAGTATGATTTATGCAATGGAATATGACTGCACAATCAAACATATGGTGGCTAAGTTCGAAAAGTAGAAACTTGAGTATGTGTTAGGAGAAAGTTAACTGGATCCAAATATCCAATATGGAACTCCACATATATCATATGCAAATAAGGGTAATGACAGTTGGTGAATCAAATGTATATGAGAAGTGTAAACAACTAAATATATTAACTTACATGGCTAACAAAACAGGAGATAAAACTTGTGAATTTACGTGGTCCAAACTATCCCACTGTAGTGTTGTGGAAAAGAATTTTTCCATTTTATATCAACCACAGGTCAAAAGACTATACTATATGGAAAAAAAAAGACTATACTATATGGCATATAATATGGTCATTCAACATACAACATATATGTCAACAAACTCTCCTTCCACATGTCATTTAATCTCTTTTTATGACATGTGGAAGGAGAATTTGTTGACATGTGTACTTTTTTCTTTCTTTTTACATTTTAGGTCATTCAACATACATCATCTTTTGAAGTTTAATAATCTATTTTATTGGTCACAAAAATACAAAATGGATAAAGAAATAAGTAAATAATATAAATATGTTTTAAATATTATTTCCAGCTAAAAATAACATAAACTTGCACTATTTCATTATCTTTTACTCTTTTCTATTATTTCATTTACATATTATATATTATTTTAATATTAACAAAACTAAAAAAATAAAATAGAAAACAACACAGATTCCAAACATAAAATCTCCATAATCATAGAAAGCATCAAAATACCAAAGTTACACTAACTCAATAAAAGTCAAGAGCGAAAAGGAGTTCAAGAATGAAGACTAACTTACTTCACTTTATCATAGAGTGTCTTGACTAGAATCAGCAGAGGTCAGAAAATGATAGAAAGATATACTCTGAGACAACTAAATTTCTCAAACACAAAGAAGCACGATCAAAGATCAATGCAAAGAACCAAGAAAGCGGGTTAGAAGCAAGAAAATACATACCTAATGCATCATAAGCACAACCACCAGCAAACTAAAAAAAAGCTCAGACAAGACACACATGCCAGCGAAGAACCACAAAACTACTAATAAAAAAAAAGCAAAGTTCCAAAATAACTCTGCACACTTATACTAAGAGAAGTAGGGGAATAAGAGAAACAACCTGAAAGAGGGAGAATAAAAGCCAACCATCTAGAAACCAGAGCCCAAGCTTGAAACAACATTCCAAACCTACATAACATATATAAAGGAAAAAACTAAATTTGGAGTGGCAAACATAGCGAAAGAGAGAGCCACAGAGACACGAGCAGTGACGAAAGTTGAAACGAGATGAGAGAACAGAGAAGGAAGGATAGACGAAACAAAATCAGCAAACTTTAGAACCGTCCTCGAGTTATCAAAGAGAGCATAGAAGTCAGATCACCAAAAACCAGATCTTGAAAACCAAGATGAGTAGGGACTATCCACGGTAAGCCAACGACGAGGAAAAGAACATCAAGGACGACTAAACTCTGACCCAACCCAAGAAGATGCACTTCTTAACATAAACCAATATCTAAGGAAGAAGAGAAGTAGCTAATATTGACTAGAACAGCCTAAAACACCGTGAGAAACAACCGCACAACTGAAAACTTATAAGTCTCTATAACAAATACCAAATAATTTCACATGAGAAAAAGCCGAGGAAGAACAAAAACACGGAGGTGAGATTTTTGCCGGTGATGGTGAGAAGCGCAACACACCAGAAAGGTAAACGAAATACATAGATGGTGACTTACTCAATATCATAATATAGAGAAAGGACATAAAACATCTTAAAAGAATAATGTTCAAATAACTGAAAAATACAATTTTAACGCTGAAACTATAAATCTTAAAATAAAAAAATGTCTAAACGCAAAGTTATTGAAATTCAATATGTTTTACATCATAGGTTTACTTCACCACAAATAAGTACTACTATTCACACAACAACACATTATTGAAAAAACAAACACAAAATACACTAACTTATCACCTATAACTATAAATACATTAAAAGCACCAAATAATGTTATCAGCTAATAAAAGCGATCACGTAATTATATCATCTAAAAATTATAGTTAATAGCAATAATGATATTTCGCGCGAAGTGCACACACACCCCTAGTATAATACTCCTTCTGTTTCATAAAAATCCAAATTCTAAAAAAAAAATTGTTTCAAAAAGATACATTTTTATCTTTTCAATGTTATATTTAATAAAAGATTGTTAACTTCAAAAAAATTAATAGTTTTTATTAAATTTCTATTGGTTAAAAGTTATGGAAAATTGTTATTCACAAAAAAAACAATAGATATACAATCAAATTTAACGTGTTTTTCTTAATATATGTTTTTCTTGTGGGTATGAACTTAATGTTTCCTTGGCTTATGTTTTTTTTTCCATCAAGTTTTAATATTAATACAGGCCCAAAGCCCAAGTACCAAATACAATACAAAGCCCGAACTTAATGTTTCCTTGGCTTATGTATGTGGCCTCTAATTTTCCAGTATACATACCAACCAATAAAAGAAACTTTTTATTAAAAGATCTCGCTATCGTTGCTTAAAATCTGGCAGTGGAATTGACGACACGAGGTATATGGGAAATCGAGAATGATTGAAAGTGTCTCGAATGATTGATAACAGTTCTTCTTCTTCTTCTTCATATCCTCGATCACCTCACCAACAAGTCGTCCAATTCAAGCACACACTTCCAAGTTTCTGTTTTCCTATTTAAATATATATATATATATATATATATATATATATATATATATATATAACTGTTAGGATTATAAATCAATAACATGAACGATGTTTTATACGAGCGTATCTTCGATTTTTCGAGAATTGTGTAATTTTTTTTTTTTTGAAAAATAGAATTGTGTAATTTTGATTCACAGATTTAACTTTTTCCTAAACATTGATGTAATTTTATATTAAGATATCAATTTCTTATCTATAAAAATAAAAGAACATAAAAGAGAGAGGTATTTAGTTCTCTATATCAAAAACAAATTTCTTTTCAAAAAACAAAAAACAAAAATTTTAGGTCGCAGCAGAATCTCTGTCGAAACTGTTTTGTATTCTCAGATTACAAAGGCATGTGAACAGTAAAAGCAATAATGCATATGGCTGGTCACACTGCAATATGTCAGGTATTTCATATTTGTGCCTAATGTTTTTTTTTTTTTTTGCTAGCAACTATTATCATAAATGGGTGTATCCTTGTCCATGACTTAATTTATGTCGATTCTTTCAAAGTTCGGCCATCGATTTAAATGTGAACTTGGCTCATTTGATAACTTTTCTGATTTTGAATTGCTTAGAGTATTATTATTAGAGTATCTTGGGGGAGTATGTAGGGGAAAAGTTGGTGTGCATCCCACCAAAAAGAAGAAAAAAAGAAGAAAATGTCGCCAATGAAGAAACGTATGTTGGTTTGCATTGTTCGCGGGTTTCACCGATACATGGCAATTCACGATTGGTACATTTTAATATATCTTTTTAAGATGAAACGTAAAAAAAAAAAGTTAAAGAAACCCTTGGCGGGTTTGAGCGATAATAATGCTTTTATTATTCGGCATAACTCTAAACCTATTAAATTTAAAAGCAATAAAGGCATTTCAAAATCAGTCAAACTCGGCATATTTTTCGACATAATAGCAGCACATGTTGTTTTAAACTTATGCAGTTTCCTTAATCAAAAATCAGTCAAGGTAAAAAATATGAATGTATTGGGATATTAACATATCTTAAACGAAATAGTATTAGAATACAGTATTTATCTCAATTGTAATAGCTTTCCTTGTGTTGATAGATTTAGGATCTTATAGCTTATATATAAAGAGACCTTGAGACCATAAATAAATAACATAAAACATTATATTGATTAATTTTTTATAGTATCAGAGCTATAACAATTTTTGTGGACCAAAACTAACGCGTCTATTTTTTTGTGTTTAGAAGAGTTAGGTCATGGTAATATGAAAATTGAAGAAAACGAAGACGATGATCTAAATAATGACATGGGGGCATAGACTAATGAATTTTTGCAGTAACAACTTCAACTTGACGACTTCATATTTGATATCAATTTTTTTCTCTCGATCTTGACCTGCAACTCTTGATCTTACGACATGCGACCTCTAACTCTCGACTTTATGATCTGCCACCGCGAACACTCGATCTACGAACCTGCAACCTCGTGAACTCACGACTGACAAACTCTCGACCTGCGATTTTTCTTTGATCAACAAGGATGGTGAATCTTCCTGTTGTGACAATAACCTCAAACTGATGAAATTTCGAACATGAAGAAACAAAACTGGCGATCCAACAAACTGATGGTATTGATGAAAGAACTGTTGACTGATTTGAATTTGAAGAATTGTAGTTCAAATTGGACATACAAATTTTGTATGCTCCAACTTGGAGGGGGGATATTGAAATATTAACATATCGTAAACGAAATAGTATTATAATAGAATATTTCCTTATCTCAGTTGTAATAGTTTTCTTTTGTGTCGATCGGTTTAGGATCTTGTAGCTTGTATATAAAAAATCTTGAGGTCAAGAATGAATAACATCCCTTTTTTATTAAAGGAGAAACAAATTTAAAAAGTAACCTTTTAGTTAATACTTAATTACATCAGTGTCATGCTAATGTGGCGGCTTCACAGTCCTTTTCAGACCATTTTTGAAAGTACCATTAACTTACTAGAAATATTACAGAATTTGCCATTGATATAACTTCTCTCAATATTGAATTACATTATGATACGTATATAAATAGTTCTTTCCTATTTATGGCAGTTTACGAACACCTTCTGAAAATCTAAGTGTCCCTATATCTTTTAATAGCCATCTGAATCTGAATAAACATACAGCAAGCAACTTAACATCGATGACTTACAATCAACATTAACATCGAAAATGCTAACTTATCAATCATTTTGATGCTCTAAACGAATATTATATTACATGAACAACATTAACATCGAGAATGCATGAATATAGTTTTGGCGTTACCAAAACTATTTGGTTCAGGTAGAAAGATTTCTAAGTATTTAGATATTTTTTTTTTTTGATCAAATGTATTTAGATATTTAAATATCCACATAAACTAATAAAACATATGTAGTCCATGCAAACCTATCATATTAACAACCTGCTGATTGTCGATTTTATGTATATTAAATTAGAAAGCAAGCGACCTGAAAAACTAAGTCTTCATCGGTTCTATGTATATTCATTATTCATTGTCTTTTAATGTATTTTTATAATTTTTCTGTCCTAATGAAAATGTTAGATAGACTTTTCCAAAAACAAATAGATAAACTTCCAATTTGAAAATTTAAATCGAAGGTTAGAAGAAAATGTAAGATGCATTCATATAAGAATATGAATGATTGCCTGGTCGACAATATGAAAATTTGAAGTAAGCAGCGGTTAATTACTAATTTACACACTATATATTTGAAAAATGTTAAGTGAACCCGAAATTAGATCCCGCATTGTGTGGTATACGATGCACGAATGTATGTTGAATTGAAATATTGACTACATTAGTAGCGAGAATAATTTTGTTTCTTATTCTGTACAGAGTAAGTTACTCATAATTAGCAATATTTATTCGAGATCTTCCTATTCAGAATACTAGAATATATTTTGCATTTAAAGCAAAGATACACGTAATAAATATGATTATTTACTAATATTCTTTGTATAGACTATATAAAAAAACCTATATCGTGTCCAAAAAGCATTCCAAGTTGCAATCCTAAATTTTCTTAAAGTTTAAAACTATTGTATTTACAATGGCTGATTTTGATATGATTTTTTGCCTTTTATACATTGTACTATCATCAACTATCGATATTAATTAATGAGTGTAAATTTATTTATATTTTCGTTTTTTTCTTTCATTGAATCATATTTAACGTGATGGTATATGTTCAAACTTTACGAAAACCTAAAATTTATGTACATATAAGTACAAATGAAATTATAGCCTCGACCTATATTTACGAAAGTTAACTATGATTCTCTTCCCTTCTATTGATTGGTCATTCAATTAAAATAAAGTTATACAATAGTCTAAGCTAATATTAAAATTTCAAAATTATTATGTTTAAACAAACATTTATAATATAAATTATGTTTTCTGTATAACTAAAATAATTGTTTTTTAATATTTGCACAGATCTTATCCTAATAGAATATTATATTGATTACAAAATTTCTCGTAATATCCGATATGTTGACTTTTTTTTAACCTGTACAAAGATAATCCTTTTAATTTGAGTGGTGGAGTTTTGAATGCGTATGTTTTAATGTACCCTAGGCAGATTCAGTATATAGAATGATCATCTTTTTTTTTTTGACGGTGAACGACTATTCAATTATTCAAACTTGAGGTGGTCTGGGTAACCAGATCGGAATAGAACAACCAATAAAAATTAACTTCCTATGGAAGGATGTAGTTGTCTTAGCTAAAAAGTCTGCAATCTGATTACGCGCTCTAGGAACATAAAAAATCTTGAAGTCGGGGAAGCATATGAGCAGTGTCTCTATCCTTTCTAGCTCTGTAGCAAAACTTGGCCAAACGTGAGGTTCGTTGATCATAGCAATCACTTCCTTGCAGTCCGTTCCAAAGTTCTGGCAAGTAGAATGTTGCAGCATATTCTCCATCGCCCATCGCAGTGCTTCCACTTCTGAGTGAAGAGCTGATTCTCTTCTGGGGAAGTTTTGTGATCCCATCAGTTGAGTTTTTTCCCCACCGTCCAACCATACACATCCACATCCACTAAACTGAGCCTGAGATGTCCAAGATCCATCCATCAAACATATATTACCCAAGCTTATGATTTGAGGTTCCTCTACAATACTCCCTTGTACCGGTGGTGGTGTGGTTTCATTGGCATTAAACCAGGCTTGACACTCACTTTCAGCATATCGAACTAGTCCCAGAAGATTTCTATCTATGTCCCGAAAGAGTTTATCATTTCGAGCCTTCCATATGTACCAAATCAGCCAGGGATAAGGATCCCTGTCTTGATCTGGTTCAAGTATGCCTTTCTTTTCCCAGAAGAGGTAGTTCATATTCGTGTATATACTTGATGCTGGAAAAATATCAGGGCTCGTCGGAGTTGATGAGTGAAGCCAAACCTGTAGAGCTGGTGGACATTCGAAAATAGCATGTGTCACTGATTCCTCTGGGTCACCACATCTTGGACAGTAATTATCACATCTCATATTACGCCTCACTAGGTTTCTCGTTACTGCCACTTGGCCAGTTAACAGTTGCCATATAAGATGACAAATTTTCTTTGGCGCCTTTATCTTCCAAGCAAAGGCTTGAAGCTTTGTAATACTTGGTTCTACCACTTCTTTTTCATCTGCATCCTTCATGAGGTTTTAGGCTACCCAATACCCAGACTTAACCGTATATTGATCATTTCTCGTGAAGTTCCAGCAAAATGTGTCCGGCCTATGAGTTGTGCTTATGGCCAAACTCCTTATAAGTGGTATGTCAGCAGGGCTGACATATTGTTCCAGTAGATCAACATCCCATTCCTTCAATTCCTGGTTAATAAGATCACTGACTCTCATATTTGGATTCATAACTGGCGCTATAGGTATAGCTGGCCTAGCCGGAGTCATTGGAATCCAAGGATTCTCCCACACCTTCACCTCATAACCAGAGTGTATTTTCTGCCTTATTCCCCGCAGCAAAAGCTTCCTCACAGCTGAGATACTAGTCCACACATATGAAGAGCTGTTTACAGAATTTATTCGCAAAGGCGAACTTAGTCTGTAGTATCTTTCTCTTAAGACCCGGGCGACCAACGAATCCGGATTTTGTGTTAACCTCCATAATTGTTTTGCTAATAGTGCCAGGTTAAACTCATGGATCATACGGAATCCAATCCCTCCTTCTTTTCTCGGTAGGCATACTTTCTCCCATTTTGACAAGTGTATTCCTCTTTTTGGGGGGTTTGAACTCCACCAGAATTGAGCAATAGCACTAACAAGGTTTTCACATATTTCCAATGGGAGCAGGAAAGTTGACATTACATACGTGGGGAGGACTAGCAAAATGGACTTAATCAATACCTCCTTCCCTCCTTTTGATAGCCAACGACCTGTCCAGCCGTTCACTCTGTGCATCAGTTTGTCTTTCAGGAAAGCAAAGAGCTTACACTTTGAGCCACTAATATCTTCTGGAATACCCAAGTAAGTTCCCATCTCTCCATCATTCTGTATGCCAAGTAAATCTTTGATCTCTTGTCTTGTGGTTGCGTTAATCCTCTTACCAAAGAGTAAGGAGGATTTATCAAAGTTAATGCATTGTCCTGATGCCTTACCATAGATCCTGATCACTTTCATCACTTCTTCACATTCACGGGGCTCCGCCTTACAAAAGAAAAGGCTATCATCAGCAAATAATAGGTGAGATACCGAAGGACACGCGCGGGTAACGCGCATCCCCGTTATTTTTTCCTGGTTCTCTGCGTGATTGAGAAGGCTAACGAGCGCTTCCGTGCATAGAATAAAAATGAAAGGAAATAAAGGATCTCCTTGGCGTAGGCCCCTTCCTGGGATAATATTTCTCCTTGGTTGCCCATTCATGAGAACTTTGTATTGTACCGACGTAATACATCTCATTATCCATGTGATCTATGTCTCTGAGAAACCCATTTTTCTCATCACAGCTTTAATAAATGACTATTCCATCTTATCATAGGCTTTACTCATATCTGTTTTAATAGCCATTCTTTTGTTGCGTCCGCTTGGGATGATCATCAAGTGACACTCAACATGTGAAATAATTTCCGTAAAAAAATATGTGAAATAATCGCCTAATATAACCTTTATATAACAAATAAAAGGAAGCAAAGTGCATTATCTAGTTTGGTCGCTACCAAAAATTTAGGCACGACCTGCATGTCAATAACCAATTGGTACTAATATTTTTTTTCTAATATTACCATACATTTTAGAGGTCTCTCAACTGTCCTACAATTTTCTCTATATAATGTGGATTTGCATATCCTTTTATTCTCACACACATATTCACTCATACAAGATGGATATTCTGACGTTATGTGAAGCAAACAATGTTCCTCTAACACCCATAACGTTCTTGAAACGAGCTTCGGAATGTTACCCCAATCGAACTTCCATAATCTACAGACAAACTCGTTTCACTTGGCCCCAGACCTATGACCGTTGCTGTCGACTGGCTGCTGCTCTTCTCTCTCTTAATATCACTCGAAACGACATCGTATGCTTGTTCCCTTTACTTTCTCTTTTCCTATGCAAGGCTAATCGTTAAATGGAGTCGTTAACCATTCTAACGATAATATGATGACATATATAGCATATGAATCGCAAAACTTTTCCTTTCCTTTTTTTTTCTTTATATTGAGAGTATTTATCTATATCTGTTTAGGTCTCGATTTTGTCTCCAAACGTACCTGCCATGTACGAGATGCATTTTGGCATTCCAATGACCGGGGCCGTACTGAATCCTATTAACACCCGTCTAGACGCCAAAACCATAGCCATCATCCTACGCCACGCCCAGCCAAAGATCTTATTCGTTGACCGTGAGTTCGCTCCTTTGACTCAAGAAGTCCTCCATCTCCTACCGTCTGACGACTCAATACCTAAACCACTAATCATATTCATTAATGATATTGATTCCACTATAAATCATTCCCCTGGGGAGTTAGACTACGAGGGTCTCATCCGTACAGGAGATCCTACGCCATTCCTGTCCACAAGTACGTTCTGTGTCCGCAATGAGCATGACCCTATTTCTTTGAACTACACGTCTGGTACAACAGCGGACCCAAAAGGAGTGGTGGTTAGCCATCGAGGAGCGTACTTGAGCGCTTTGAGCACGATTATGGACTGGGAGATGGGGATTTCACCGGTTTACCTCTGGACCTTGCCGATGTTTCATGGCAATGGATGGTCGCACACATGGTCCGTGGCTGCCCGTGGAGGCACCAATGTATGCTTAAGGCACGTGACTGCCCCAGATATCTATAAGAACATAAGTTCTCATTGCGTTACGCACATGTCTTGTGTTCCTACAGTCTTGAGATTTCTTCTAGAAGGAGAGCAGAGTGACCGGTCACACATGTCACGGCCTGTTCACGTTTTGACCGGAGGTTCATCCCCACCGGCTGCACTTCTTAAGAAGGTTGAGAAGTTTGGTTTCCAAATTATGCATTGCTATGGGCTTACGGAGACCAGCGGACCCGTTCTCTTCTGTGAGTGGCAAGGCGAATGGAACAGGTAATATATAACATTTAGAAAAAATATATATATAACATTTAACAAAAAAAATTTCCTTAACAGCAATGTTGAAAATTATAATGTTTAATAAGAAAAGTCCTCTACACAATTTGAACAGTCTACCAGAGCATCGACAGATGCAGCTGAAAGCAAGGCAAGGGATAAGAAGCATAACGCTAGAAGACGTTGACGTAAAGAACCCGACAACTCAGGAGAGTGTCCCACGCGACGGGAAGGCGATAGGAGAGATCTTCCTCAAAGGAAACAGTGTAATGAAAGGATATTTAAAGAACCCTAAAGCAACATCTGAAGCGTTCAAACACGGATGGTTCAACACTGGAGATATAGGTGTGATTCATCCTGATGGGCACTTAGAGATTAAAGATCGATCCAAAGACATCATCATCTCGGGAGGTGAGAACATCAGCAGTATAGAGGTTGAGAAAGTCCTTTACGAGAATCAGAAAGTGCTTGAGGCTGCTGTTGTGGCCATGCCTCACCCTATTTGGGGTGAAACTCCCTGTGCATTTATAGTTCTAAAAGTTGTTGAGACTAGAGAAGGACGCCGTGAAGAGGAATTCGTGACCAGCGAAAGAGACTTGATTGAGTATTGCCGTGATAATATGCCACATTTTATGTGTCCAAGGAAGGTTGTGTTCCTTCAAGAGCTGCCAAAGAACGGCAACGGGAAGATCCTCAAGTCTAAACTGAGAGACATCGCTAAGGCTTTGGTAGTCGATGAGGACGGTGTCGATTCCAAGAAAGTTCAACGAAGCGGTGTTGATCATGTTAGTTCTAGGCTTTAAAGCTATATCCATCCATGTATTTCTCTTCTCTCTTTTTCAGGATCTGTGCTTTGCTAGACAGATTGAGATCGCTACCGAAATTACCTTGATTATACTTACAGCACAACGTATATCATATCATGTTTTAACGTCCTAAAGAAAATAATACTTTTTTTATTTTTACTTCTGCTCTTAAAAGGAAACTATTATAAGTATTTTACTCAAAAGTAAAACGTTTTACCGTAATAGCTAAGGAAGCTTTTCTATTTTTGGAACACCACTTATTTTCATTAATTCGAATTGATTGGTTGCAATATAAAGAAAGAATTGTACATCCTCTTTGACACAAAGCACAAAGCAGTAGGGGTGGACACTTTGGTTATTTTATCGGTTCGGTTTGGATTCGGTTCGGTTTGGTTAAGTTTCGGTTTGGTTTGTGTTCGGTTCGGTTTGTGTTTCGGTTTGGTTTAATCGAATTTTCTTAGTTTAGTTCTTTTAAGGTAAATCATGTTTTGAAATATTAACGCATGGTCATGAAATCATGGTAAAAATAAAAAACAAATTATATGAACTAAATCCAATATAGAACTAAATCAATAATTTATTTTTGTTTAAACGTAAAACGAAATATAAAACCAAACATTAAAATGTAATCTACTTATTTTAGATTATTATCTTTGAACCTAATGTAAATACTATAGGCAATAGGAGTGGCACTTCGGTTATTTTATGGATTCGGTTTCGGTTTGATTTCGGTTTGATTAATTCGGTTCTAGAATTTTTCCAACCGAAGTAAATCATAACTAGTTTGGTTTGGTTTTGACTTGGTTTGTTTCGGTTGGTTCGGTTTGACTCGGTTCAGTTCATTTTTTTTGCTCACCCCTATAAAGCACAACAGAAAAAGTAATGAAACCATAGATGATAGTGAACTCAAAAATAAGTTTGAATACGTCGATAATGTCTTCACGACAAAGTGGTATATCTGAGAATCAGTCACACTTACATGCAATGTTGAAAATTAACACTCACCTAAAAAGAACACGAGGTAATCTTGATTGTCTCTTCTAACCCCTTAAAAACAGCTATAGAAAAAGTTGGGTTCTTGGACTTCAAAGGCCTTATCAATGGCTGGTCATCGTACTACCATTTCTCCGTAATTGTAGGTATAACATGCTTCTGGATGTCTACTTTATTTTTTCCAAAGTGTGTAATGAGGAAAAATAATAGCCTATGTAGCTCATTTATTTGGCATGGTACTATTGGCATCTACGCGCGCAAAGGTATCTTGAGAAGAACTTTCAACCCCAAAGGCCGAGCGGGGTTTGGGAATGCGCAATATTTTTTACTGAAATGAGACGTGTATTTTAAAGCTTCTATGGATGGTCTTCTTCAGAGCAGGCTCTCCTTGGGGGTATGGATAAGAGATAAATACATCTCTTCTTCTTATTTTTGGGGGTTAAAAGAGAAAAAATATAACTATTCTTGGATGTTCAGAAAAATCCTTAGCATGATCAAAAGCTTTGCTTTACCTGAAAATTTCTGTGAGAAATGGTGACTCAACTTTCTTTTGTTGGGATCCATGGACACAATTTAGGCCTCTAATCGATTTTTTTTTACTTCAGATGGTCCATCACACTTGGGGATTCCTATAACCTTTACTGTTGCAGATTTAAGGACAGGGAGTTTGCACTTTGCATCACGCAAAATCAGACAACCAGGTACAGTACTTCTTTTTTCATACATCTTATCTATCCATCTGGTTTTTGGGTTTGACATTGCAACTTGGCAACCAGGCTATCAGAGAAACAATATTTTAAAAACATAATATAATTTAAAAATATTTTTATTTTTTTGAAAGATATTGAATATAAAAAACGAATTATTATTGGTTGGTGAATGTATATGTTCTATCCTAAGGAGTGAACCCAATAATTACTCTTTTAAATATCTCTTTTGTTTTAAAAATTTAACCTGTGATATCTTATCACGGAAACATAACTATTTACATCTAAAACATTTTGGGCCATTTCTTAATTTTATTTATTAAACTTTTTAAAAAAATTCTAATGGAAAATAATATATTTATAAAAAATAGACATTTTAACTGCTAACATAAGGGGTATATCATCCTCTGATGTTTCCTCTCTTTGTTTTCTTTTGACAGCTGTTATTTATATTGGTGTTTGATTCCTTGTAACTTTAACCTTTATTAATGAATTTTTTTTTAACAAAAAATAGATTTTGATCCGCACAACCGTGCGGGTAATTTTATTTTGCATATATATATATATATATATATGTTTTATTTAATTAGTATATATTTTAAGATTATTCATATATTTATATGTTTAAATCACTCAACTACAATAATTTTATAGTTTTCATGCTGTTAATTAATTAATTATTTCAAATGATCATATATATATATGTATATATATATTTGCTTCTTATTATGTATTTAATTTTTCCTATTGAATTTGATTTTGATGATTAAAAATGACATACTTGACAATTATTTTATATTTAATTTATTATGATTCCGACCCGTAATTCAAAGTACTAGATTTCTTTGAGAAATTTGTTTTGTTTATTCAGTTTATATAATAAACTATTGTATATATAAAGGTTTAAGAAATTTTTATTTTTATACATGTATTATATAGTTTATTAATGTTAAACCATTCTACCAACATATTATATTTTTAGAATAAATGTCTTATATTTATGAAAATAACATATACTAACTTATCAATTTAAAATAATTCTATCATATTTAGTTCAATATAACAGTTTTAATTAAAATGATAGATCTGTTAGAAATGGCATACTTAAGAATTATTTTGTATTTAATTTATTATGATTCCGACCCGTAATTCAAAATGTTAGATTTATTTTAGTAATTTGTTTTGTTTATTCAGTTTATACATAGATTATTGTATATATAAAATTTTAAGATAAGTTAATTTTTATACATGTTATATAATTAAACAGAAATGGATATTGCTTTCCAACAAAATCTTTTTAAAATCTTTGTAAAATGTATTTTTGAAAAGTAATCTTTTTAAGTGGCTATTATCATCAAAATATTTTTTTTTGTTTATAAATCAAAACTAAATTAAATTTAAATTTATGATAATATTTTATGACAACTAAAATTTAAATTATTCAATTTTCGAAAATAAATTTTGAATAGATTCTGAAAAGATTCTTCAAAGATTTTGTTAGAATTTTCTTAAACTAATCTTTATATTTATTTTAAATAAAATGAAGATATTAAATGATATTATAGTTAAGTTATGTGTATTTTATAAATCTTTTAAATAATGGTCCAACTTAAAATATCACACATGAAATAAAGTTGTGATTTATATTTTAATATAATAGATAAGAGCAACTTCAATGGTATAAATACTTACTTAAGGTTTATAGGTGCTAAAATATTAATATTTTATAATCTTAGTTCATATTTAAATTTTAGGAGGGATTACTGAAACTAAAATTTTTGTGCAGTTTTAGAATTTTACAAGTTAAGAAACTTTTTAAAGTTGAATAGATTTGATGAACTGGTACAAAAGATTTTGTATAAATTATCATTGATTGTTATTGACTATCATGAATTAACATATATAATTTTTCTCCAAAACAAAAAAAATCGTGAAATATAGTTATTTTATATTAAAATGTTTTAATCTTGTCTTGCTGGATTTTTTTTATATTTTTATATTTAATACAAAAATATGAATTTTTTCATAATGTTGTCTCTAATGATTTTGTTATAATTATTTTTATTATCATTAACTTATGTGTTTTTATTTCATAGATTGGGGGGGGGGGGGGGAATGAATTCTCATCAACTTTGAAAATTTTGAGATTCCATTGTCATTGGCTCATTGATTTTAACAATTTTAGTTAAATTCCTTGTTATTGGTTTGTCTTTTTTAAATCCATTAAAGTATTTTTTATTCAAATGTTTTTAGTTATTATTGATTTTCTAATTTTAAATAAATCTAGTGTTATCGGGAGATGAATTCTCTCCATTTTTACTCTTAAACATAACTTTCAAAATATCATATATATCCATGAGATTTATAAAATCTATGTGATAGAAAAGTCTACAAAACAAAATAATCCAAAATTATAATTATTTTTTATATAATTACTTTTGAATGTATAATTATATTTTATTGCTTCTCATTAAATAAAATGTTTTATATGGTTTCGAATTATACATTTTGAATTGGAACTTTTTATAAAAAAAATTCAAACCAATAATATATAAAACATTGGAAATTTTGGAAATTTCATTGTTATTGGTTCATTGATTTAACAATTTTAGTTAAATTCTTTGTTATTGGTTTGAGAATTTGTAAAATCTATTAAAATCTTTTGTTATTCAAAAAGTTTAGTTGTTATTGATTTTCTAATTCTAAATAAATTTAGTGTTATTGAGAGATGAATTCTCTTCATTTTTATTCCTAAAACATAACTTTTAAGGGGGGGTTATTGGAACATGAATTTTTGTGGACTTTGATGATTCTAATAGTTGAGAGGATTTTACAAGTTAACTAGATTTAAGAAATTTTACACATAGATTTTCATAATTTGTGTATAGAATTCTATTGATTGTTAAACTTTTAAGGTAAGAAATTAATGGTGGTAGGAAAAAGTGAAAAATAATCATTTCAATCATTAAAGAGGCAAAATGCTATTATATCCACTTAATATATAAATAATACAAAAATAAAAATAGATAAAATGTTTTTTTTTATAATTTTGAAATATATTTTTTAAATTTTAACTTTTTATATAAAAGGTTTCGATTTTTTTTTCAAATTGTTTTTTCAATTCTTTTTGAAATTAAAAATACGTTTAGTAAAACTATTTTTTTTTTTACTTTTGTTAATTTTTAATAGGTATTTTCTATTTTTTTAAGTTGTGATTTGTACTATGTTAAAGTTGTGATTTGTATTATGTCATTCTTCAATTTTGTATATTTTTGTATATGAGTGTATTTTATTACATTGATTTCAAAAATCTTATGGGTATAGATGATATTCTCAAAGTTGAGTCTTATGAGTTAAAACAAAGAAAATTTACATCCCAATAACAATAGATTTTGATAGAATCTCAAAATCAATGAAAACTAAACTTTTCCAATAACAAATGATTTTTAGTGGAATTTAAAAGTCATTATCCCAATAACAATGGATTCTACTCAGATTTTAAAAATTCATAAACCAATAACAATGGAATCTCAAAATTTAATAACTTCTCTAGAATTCTTTTACCAATAACCCCCTAAAATATCATGTGTATCCATGAGATTTATATAATCTACGTGATAGAAAAGTCTACAAAACAAAATAATCCAAAATTATAATTCATTTTATAAAAATAATTTTTTGAATGTATGATTCATTCATCAACTTTGGAAGTTTTAAGATTTCATGTAATTGGTTCATTGATTTTAACAATTTTAGTTAAATTTCTTGTTATTGGTTTGAGAATTTTTAAAATCTATTAAAATCTTTTGTTGTTAAAAAAGTTTAGTTATTCTCTTCATTTTACTCTAATAAGATTTTTTTTTTAAGTGTGAAGGATTTAAATTTTCTGTCAACTGATTAATAAAAGGGAGAATTGAAAAAAAGAGACACTTTGAACTTTTGTTTGTCCATTTAGGAATTTTTATACTTTTGGCAATTTTTGACATGTTTTACCCTTCGTTCATGGGAAAATAGTAAATATAACTTTAAAATTATAAAAAAATATGAAAATGATAGGAAACATAGGTATGATAATTTATAAGTTTAAATTTATTTTTTTTTTAAATGGGGAATCATATTTTATTTTTTCTTCTAACCAAAATAGAATACACATTATGTTAGTCTACTTAATCCAGAAAACGGATACTAAGTTTAATACCTAAATATATCTAGGGTATATATCGTAAACTAAGGTTTCTTCTACCTTATATCTAAAGTAGAATTAGTTACGTCACAATCTAGCAATATGTCTTCAGTGTACCAGCAGATATATAACGACATATATCCTGAACTCTATGATGTACCTTACTTAGATGTTGTGTCATAGACTCTTCTGCTTTTTATATTATATGACGCCTAAGGAAGAATAAGCGTCGCACGTGTTGTATTGTGTTATGGGTTAGGTATATTGCGTATTATAGTCAAATCCGAAAAATATGGAAACTTCCATTTTCGGTTATAAATGTTTCCTAAATTTTATATCAAAATCTTCCTTAAATCTTGCACTATTTTCTCTCTCCCACGATCTTTGAATTAATTAAAATTCGAACAACAGTAAAAAAGGATACTCTGTGGTTTTGAACCCACCACCTATGACAATTTTAAAAGGGCTTTAACCAATATGACACAAAGACTTTTGTTATTTTTGATCCAGAATATAAATATAGTTATTCACTAAAATATGTTTGGATTATCTTGTGCCCCTCCATCATCCAAATCAACACCTATGATAGACGTATGAGCTCATTAGATTCCACTGTTTTGGGTAGATACACTAGGACTTGCATCAATAAACTGACATTTGCTACTAAAGAAAGTCCATTTTCTTTTTGTCCATTCTAACGTTTTGATAGTGGTTTTCACTTATATTTTTTTAACTGATATGTGGGTTTGATTGTAGGGAGCATGACGCACTAGTCGAGGACCAAAAACCAGAGGAGAGAGATATGTCATGTTACAAAGATGGATAAATGGGCAACCTCTTGAACAAGAAAATTATTATCAGAAGACTAAGCCCATACCAGCACTGAAAGCAACGTAATCATTACTGAGACACACATGATATAACAGTGCACCATAAACTAAAACTTGTCAGGATTGTAATACAAAAACCAAACCCAACGTCATGTTCAGTAACATCTGCACAACACAGATGTATCGTATAGTTCCTTTTAAGATATACATGGCAGAAGATCAATGAACAAAGAGCAAAACGAAAGCTTATAGAACAAGAAACAAAGCCCTAATCTCTTACCCATGGAAGAGGGATCAAAATTGGAACATACACGTAGCCACAAATGAAGGCGAAATACATTTCACGCATATAGCTTTGTTCTGTCTCCCATTTACTCTTCACCCCATATTCATCAATCTCATACAGAGTACAGCAAGAACAAACCTTATCACCTTCTCGTTCAACTCCCACACCAAACGATGACACTCTTAGGCTTCACAAAGAAGTATACATGATTAGTCCTATAATACTTATCATCACAGATCTGTAACGCCGGAAGATCAGGACCGGACAACAGCAAGTCTAAGATTTCAAGTCCTGTATTTCCCCCTCTCCAAAAACTTTAATCAATATTCTACAAATACAAATCAAAAACACTAACATGCAAAGACTTAATCGTGGTGTATAAGATGATTAACCAATCCGAGAAACAAATATACTTTAAGAAACCTGAAAAATCAGGTTAAAAAAAATCTAGGTTAAATGGAAGAACATTTCGATTTCAGTTTAGATGAGACTCAATAGAAGTAATCGAATACCTTGTGTGAAGATTTGTGAGATTTCGTCGAAATTGATGGAAGAAGACTTGATTTCGAAAAGATGAACAACACTTGGACTTCATTGTATCTTCAGTGAGATCATAGAGAAAGATGACGAAAACGAGATTAGAGATTATGGGCAGATAAAACACAGAAGAACAAGATTTTTCTCTGCTGAAACCTAAATCACCATAGAAAAGCATTCTACGGCAGGAGAAAACAAGAAGGTATCGACTACCCCTCTTTCCTTTTGTCTATTTTTTTGTTTTTTAACTTTTTACTATTTTAACATTTTAAATCAATTACGAAAATTACAAATTATAATTATAAATCAACTTAATAGAAAAATTAAGGGTAATATGGTATTTAAAGAAAATCAAAATCCTATTTCCCTAAAACATCTTCTAGAAATCCTAAATTGACAAATCCAAGATGAGAGTGTCTCTTTTTTCTAATTTTCTCTTAATAAAACAGTTAAATTATAACATTGTAAGACTTCACCATTCAGATAGGAAAAAAATGGACCATTGCTTGTGTTTTAAGCAAAAAAAAAAACAAAATGAAAGTAAAAGAAAGACAGAGGTAGAACAATTACATCCTCGAAATCTGGAGAGGAACAGTTCCAGTTTCAAGAATATCACTATTCCCCATAAGAGAAACAAGCTTGAGTTTCTCCCAAGCCCCGAGTCTCTCGAAGATATACCTCTGACAATTCTGAGAGGCTGAGACTCCTGCTAAGAAGGCTCCGTGAGCAGACCCTTGATGCTCGACGTTCACAGCTTCTCCTCCAAAGAATATGTTATCAACTGGCTCTCCTAGCCTCGCGTACAGATCTTCCGGCATCCCAACTACGTCATACGCGTAACACCCCAATGTGTTTGGATCCGTTCCCCACCGTGTCACAAGATACTGAGCCTGTTTTTATTTGTTTGTAATCTTTAAGTACTTAAAACAACATACGAGATGATAGATTGTGCAAATAAGATTTCTTACCGGGTCAGGTGCGTCGGGAAACATTTTCTTAAGCTGCAGCATTACGAAGTTTGCAGTAGCCTCATCGGACAGCTTCTCAAGGTCTTTAGCGAGGTTCCCTGCAGCCATATAAACAAGCACGGGATGCCCTGTCGCTTTATGAAGATTCAGAAAATAGCCACAAGAGTAAGAAGTCGGTGCAACCATCCCCAGAAACTCCACATTGGGCCAAAACACGTTTTCAAATCTCAGGGCGATCTTGTTCTCGTTGCCTACGCCGAGATCAGATATCGCAGAGGTCTTCCATTGTGGGAGCTCAGGCTCAAACTTAATCAGATTTGCCTTGAGGACACCGATGGGAACAGTGATAATAACAGCATCAGCAACGAAGTTGTTGGTTCCCCCTTCAACTTCCACTATAGCCTTGTTACTCGATGTTCTCGACACTTTAGTAACCCTGAGTTTAATCAAAAATTAGAAAACACACGTGATAAGGCTGCTTAAATACGACAGATGTATTAGCTCTGTATGAGTTTACCTGTGGTTCAAGCGAATATCAATGTCTTTTGCAATTGTTCTGATCACTGGCTCATAACCCTGCACCATTAGACCATGGCCACCAGAAAGACATTCATCCTGATCCCAACATTTGAGGGAAATCAAATTGGCATCTACAGCAAACCATGCTTCCATCCTACATATGTACCATTGCAAAACTTGGTAGGCGATTCCTTCTTGCCTTAGTTCAGGATGCCTATCCAATACGATGGATATTCCTTGAAGAACTGACATGTCACTGGCAGTTTCATCCCTTATTTTCTCCGTCTAGAAATCAATCAAGCAAGTATGTGTCAACTTCTAATTCGAAAAATTTAATCAAGCAAAATTGCAAAATGCTTTTTTTACCTCTTGGAGAATTCTCTTGAATGCATCTCCAACTTGAGTGACCAAATGCGGCGGAATCTTATTCCCGTGCATGTCATAAAGTCCATAACTGGAGATAATGAAAGCCAGATTAGTCTACATAAATGGAAGTATGTACACTAACAAATAAACGTAAAAGGCGGGAAATGGTAAAACCTTTCGAGATCATGATCATACAAGATGGAGTCATCCCCGCTAGTTCGGTATAGAGTGAGGCCTAGACGGCGTATAATAGGAGCCAAGGGGTTGTCGTTGGACACTCCATGTAACCTAACACAACGTTTGAGAAAGGGTCAGAAGGCTCATAGGCTGCTCAAAACGTAGACATCACATATATCTAGAGCCGGATCTGGGCATAGGCCGCCTTGGCCCCACAAATTTTAGAGGGATTTTTACTCAAGTATAGGCTTTTCTTTTTCTAATGTTTTTAAAAAGATTTGAAGTGCTCAAAATTTTAGATCCAGTCTTGCATCTATTTCCATTCCACACCAACAAATACTAAAAATCGGTCTAGGCGGTGCTTAGGCGTCTGCCTAATCGCAAATCAGGTATGAGCAAAACGATTTTTTAAACCGATTTTTCAAAAAATGTCTAGGCGTAAATTGGCCTAAGTGCCCGCATAAATAATAATCTTCTATAAAACGTCTAACCACCACCTAGTTTTTTAGAACATTGCTAAAAAATCATAAAGGCTGCAGATATTTGGTTAAAAAAGAAACTGACCAAGAAGCTCCCAAATCAACAGGACAACCAAAAGAGTAATCGGTATGGATGCGACCACCGATCCTATCACGTGACTCCAGAACAGTCACGTTAAAAGAAGCTTCAGAGAGGTTCCTAGCAGCAGCGAGGCCTGATATACCACTCCCAATCACGATCACACGTGGCTGCACCACATTGTTCTGTTTCTGCAGAAGCGCAGAGATTGTGCCTGCAACAACACATGTTACAATGAATCATAACCAAATTAAAAGAGAAAAAAAAGATTCTATCTTAAAACAGCAATGCATGATCTCAATTACCATCAGGAAGATCATTGGTAAACGAATCCATTGAAGAAAGAAAGAGAGAGAGATTTCCAAAATTCTTGAAAAAGAAATAACTAAACGATCTGAAGAAAGAGGAAATTTGAAAATCTGCAGAGATCGGAGGGAACACGCTTATAGGACCAGCTCATCGTGAAAACGAGAGATCGAATTATTATTATTTAATAGCGAAGATTCAAAAACGAATAAAACTTTGAGATTAGAGATCGAAAGAAGGCAAGAGTTTATGGCTTCGTTCCCACAGATCTTGCAATTTCGTGATCGCTGCATTTTTTTTTTTTGTATTTTTATAATTTTAGAAGACGAGAAACATGAATAAGAAGGAAGGAAAGATAAAACAAAGAAGGAATCGGTGTCTACGAGGTGGCTTCCGTCAAAACCAGATAGGTAAGGCCTTTTATAGTGCTGCAGGAGCCGACTATTACAGATTTTTTCCCATCATCAATGTCTTAAATGACGTTTTTACCCTTTTATATTTTTGGTTTATTCTCTGGTCAGCTTGTTCTTTTCCATTTTAGATACTTTTTATGGCTAAAACAGCTCATCAAGTTACAAGCTTGTCCGCTGCTGAATTGATTGTTCTTGGAATATGCTGAATTTTGAAGGTAAAAAAAGAAAGTCTTATTTCGTCTAGACTCCACCATATATTTAAAATGTTTAAAATGTCACTAAACATGACTTCTCCATATGTTTAAAATGTTTAATGACAATTTAAACATATAAATTTGCACTTTAAGATACTATTAAATCTAGGTAAACCTGTATTTTTCATCTACAACCAGAAATTGGCATTCATTTTCATTGATACTCGAATTGTATATTTAAACTAAATTAAATATTTTAATTACATTGAAATATTAATATTAATTAGCTTATATACCAAATATATATATATATGCTAGAGTGGGACGGATGCGGATATTCAGAAAATTTAAGATATCTAAACTCAAATCCAAAGATTTAATATCCATATCTGGATGTATGGCTTCATAAATCTGAATATCTATCTAGATATTGTATTATCTACGGATATCCGGATCCATAAAAATAATTTAATCTAAAAATATCTTTTAAAATAATAAAAATTTTAAAATAATACATAACTTAAATATTTATGCAAGATATATATATATATAATATTACAAAATTTAAAATTTTATATTATAAAATCAGTTTTATGTATAAATATCAATATATCAAATATAATTATTTATAAAACTTAAAATTTTATTGTAATCCAAACTACTTCAATCGTTCATTCTTCTAACTTAAATATTAAAATGAATCAATAATTAGGTGATGGTGGGGATCAAGTTGTCCACAAAGAGAATATGGCCTAAATAGTGTTGTTTGGTGAGAAGATACACACGACACTGGATTTACAGCGGGACCAGTCAACCAGTCACAAGTGGCTTGAATCTCTTTATTTGCAATATAAATGAATATTTGACTTTTACTAGTTGAACAACTTTGACGATATTGAGTAGATCTGAGACTTATTATCCAAAATCCTGATTCGATCTGAGATCTGTTTGGATCCATTTCGAAAATAGAATATTTAGGATGCTCGGATCCAAATCCGGATAATAAAATTAAGAATCCGTCAAAACCGAATCCGGATACAGATATCTAAATTTTTAGGTCTGAATACCCGGATCTGGATCCATATTTATAAAATATATTAAGATTTTTTATTTTTATTAATAATTATATTTGATATATTAATATGTATTCATAAAACTAGTTTTATAATACTATATTTTATATTTTTAAATATTATATTTATATTTATAAATCTTTATAAATATTTAATTTATGTATTATTTTAGAATTTTCATATTTTAAAATTTGTTATTTTATTATTTATTTTTACAAATCCAAATTCGGATATCTGCGGATAATATGATATATAGACGGATATCCGTAATCCGAATATCCGGAATCCGAATATCCAGAAACTTTGAATTCAGATACTGAATTCAGGGATCCGACGAATCCGGAACCGGATATCCCAAAATTTTTGGATATTCGGATCCTTCGCAGCTCCCATTTTGCGTATTATCCTTCTTTTTGTCAACATTTTGCGTACTATCCAATGCAATGAAATCAATGAATTGTGATATTGGATTTTGTAGGGTTGAAGAACTAAAAAGACTAAGGGTGTTTTGGTTTCCTGTTACGACCCGCAAACGCAGTTGATCGTGGTTTTTGCATTTTGAAATACTCACAGAAAATAGTATAAATCGTTTCACATCACTCCGGATCTTTTAAAATAAAAAACGGGTTCCAGGTAGCGTTTGTGGTGCGGATGATTGTGGGAAGGTAACATTCTTTTTTTAAAAAAAATATATATTCAATAAAAAAATTAAATTGAAATAATAGAAATTGTAAAATGTATACATTTATATTTTAATTTATATTATAAATTTTTAAAACAAACATATTTTCTATAATTTAAAAACAATATTATGATTTTATAAATATAGTTTTATATTTATTATTTTTAATACTTTTATAATTATATTAAATATAAATATTGTAAATTTATTATTTAACAACTGTTATATTTGATAGTTAATTAGTCACAAAAATCCGTAAATGCAATCATTTCTAACTCTCGTACTCGTCATCAAAATTTCTAATCAGTCTCCTTCGCATCTAGTTCTATCTCATCCATTTTATTCTCAGCCTCTTATATTTCCTCTATTTGCTGCACTTAGAATCTAAATGGTGCTACAATCTGTTCTGATTTCTTATTTTCACTTCCTGCATCTCCTTGTCTTCCTCTTTGAGACAGTAAAACATAACCGATAGATAGATCCAATCCAGAAGTTCACCGTGAGCTCGAGAACCGGTAAATCAAAACCTAGAGATTGATCACGAAGAAGGATCAATCCGAAGAACAGAGATTCTTGATGGTGGATGATGAACATGATGAATATAGAGAGAGTTAGGGTTTAAAAAGTTTGTTTTAATGTTTGATTGATTCTCCCGTAAAAGGGCAAAGACATACATATAGTGTTTACTAAACCAAAGAACAAAACCATAAAGATAAACCAATTATTAAAGAACTAAACCAGAAGATTAAATAACTAAACCAAAAGGATAACCAGGATAACCTTACCCTGTCACACTCTTTTATTTGGAGAAACAGATTGCCAAGTTTTATTCTCATATACTATATCATGATTTACCAAATCAAGAACAAGATGTCTCATCCAGTGGCGGAGCCAGCCAAATCTTCCAATGGGGTCAATTTGATTCCAACCATATATTATAGAGGTCATTTTAAGATTTCATCCCAATTTCTTTCTTGAAAGACATGTAAACGAATTTGTTTATACAAATTCACAAGGGCCATTTGACCCCTTCCATACATGTAGCTCCGCCACTGGTCCTGTTGGTTCTTTCACTTTCTCAACACTTTGTTCTGCTATCACTGTCCTCTGCTTCTCTGTTTCAGTAGTGTTTTTGACACAGTTTCTGTGGTGAGGCTTTCTCTGTTTCTTTTTTGTTCTCAACATTATGCTGCTGTTGAGACTTATCTCTACCCGTGCGATTCAGTAACACCGTCTCCTTGGTACCCAGACATTTCCTGCAGGAGTTTCCCCACTTGTTATAGATATCAATGTGCCAGCAGCCATGGGTAGGTAAAATATACTTAACTTCCTCACCACTCCCAGTTAAGCGTAACCTTATGGGATTTGGTAACTCTTTCGTGATATCCACTTCCACAAACCACTTTATCTTCTAAAGGCCAGATCTTGTTCACTATTATATGAACCCTAGCAATATGAGGTGCTTCTGACAGGAACCTGACAATAAAGAAGTCTTCCCACAGTGGTTTATCCTCCAAAACCTTATCAGGCACGACCACCACTGCATCTATGGCTGTGGCCTGTAAATTGAACTTCGATAGCGTTTTCTTATATTCACCCACGAACCTTTCTGCACGTTTTTTTACGGTAGGTGTTGATTTAACATCAGCACCATGTTTGGAACCAACAGCAGAGCCGAAAGTCCTAGTTTTTCCAACCCTTTTAACTTTTTAAACCGAATCTATCAAACTGAAAAGATACGATACAAAAACGAAACTAAACCGAAATGCCCCGCCCCATTAGAGAGGAGGTAAGGTTGCAATATTTGCTTAGGGATGTGAACTTTTATTGTTCTACATAAAGAACATGATTTAATAAACTTCAAAAAATATAGCAACAACTCTAAGATTATTACACAAGTCTGTAGACAACTTGCAATGATTATTACACAAGTCTGTAGACAACTTACAAGGAGTGGATCACAAAGTTCATGAACAAACACAAAGAACCATCAACCTCACAAAAAACTGGCTTAACCTCCACGGATCAGACTAACACCAAATGAGATGGTGCAGATCATGAGACCAAGCAATCCCAAGAAACCGTATTTCCTGCAAAAAAACATAGAGATTACAAGACTAAAAACTGAAAAAAAAAAAAAAGTCAGATCAACAAAAATAAAAAACTCAAACCCGATGGTGAGGCGTTTCATTGGATCTCCAGTAGAGTAGCCTTTGAAGTAGAAGAATCGAGTGACATTGTAGAGCAAACCCAAACCAGCGCAGACACAAGGGTGTTTCATTCCACCAAGGATCATCAGTATGAAGTACATTGGCATCATCTCCAGAGAGTTTTGATGACCTCTCTGCACCCAAAACTCTCAATAATAAATAGAAGAATCATTAAATAAATAAATAAAAAGTAAAAAAAAAACCTGGACGCAGTTGAAGAGTTTAGCATCTTTGTTTTCTGATTCTATAGCGTATAGAGTTGGATACGGCACATTGTACCTGCATCAGGATGACAACACAACAACATAAAATATTATTGAGGCGACTACAGAATCAAAGGATCTAAGTCAGCCAATCAATAGAGTCCATTCAAATCGATAGGAATCAGGAGGGAAGGGACGACCTAACATCGTCTCCGATCGAAATTTAAGGCAAACCTTTTGCGGGCCATGCCGACTTGAGCGCCCATCCAGAGGTTGAGGAAGCAGTAGAATACGAGGACGAGAGCCACATATCCGTACTCGTTGGGTAGGAAGTCGGTGAGCGCCATGGATGATTTCAGCGATGAGCTTTCTTGAAACTCGCGAGATAGTTTGTGAGGAATTGATTGCAAAATGCGAAATGAGTTTTTTCTGAGTCGGCAGATATATTTCTGATTTTTGAGTCGGCAAATATATTTATTTCCAATTAATATAAAACAAAACAGATTTTGGGGATGTATTGAATTAAGTATTTTAGGAGATTTTGGAGTGTTTTAATTTTGGTGAGATTTAGGTGAGTTTTGAAGTTGTTTGGGTGATTTTAATAAAAGTTTAAAGGTAAAAATAAAATCTATAGTTGATTTGGTAAAGATATTTTTTTAAAACTTTAGAATTCTTTAGGTGATTTAATGGAAACAACACTATTTAACGCAATAGACTCGAGGCACTGAGCCTAATGTCCGTGCCAAGTTCCATAACATACTTCCCCTGTGAAACCATTTGAAACAGTGTGAACTAAGCATCTAAAACTACAATAAAAAATGTTTGTGAGAAGAAAAGTACGTGGCGACCAATATCAAATCCCAACCAAACTCCATGTTTCACCACGTATTAAACCATGAAGACTACAAGACAATTTCAGAACAGCTGCAACTTAATACTCACGTCTACAGAACACCATTGCCTTTCATTAGAAGTAGCATCATATATCTTAATACTCACGTCTATTGAACACCATTGCCTTTCATTTTTTTGCAAATAAACATCATTTTAAAAGAAGAATACAGGTTGATATTTAAATTTTTAATAATAATTTGAAAAATAATCTCAAAGTAATTTTGGATTTCAAAATTAAGTTAACAAAAAGCTAAAACAAGAATTTCCGAGAAATCAAAAAAGTTTGAACTAAAAGAATTTCCTCCAAATAAATTTTAAATTATATTTTTAAAGTATGGATATATTAAAAGTCCAACTACATTGTATTACCAGAATTCATGTTATACTGTGGTGGTTCCTTTCAGACCGCCCGGATTCCACGAAAAATTACTTTTTGGTTTCGTCCAGTCATTAATAAATTAATCGGAAGATCCGTTCAATTAGGTAGAATCCGTTATTTGAATGAAATTAGATCTTGTGGAATCATACGAGTCGAATGTTGCAAGAAGAAGGATCTATTTTTAATAAAATCTATTTCGATCATTTTCTTTCTATTATGCTTTTTGGTTAAAAATATTTTGTCGTTTGTCTTATCAATTTTTATAATATTATCTATTATTTATTTTGTTAAAGCTGAAGTACAACTTAATACTGATTTATTTTTACGCAGTTTCTTATAAGTTTTTATTATTTTAAACTAATTCAAGTACGAGTGATTTTTTGGATATCGTGATGTTTGGATTTTAAATTAAATTTTAATTGGATACTATAAATTTTCAAATGAGATTCGATTGGATATCTATGTAAGAACTAAAATATCTACATAGCCTATATATTTCGAAATATTATTAAACAATAAAAGAAAAGTAAAAATCAAACTCCCCGCGGTGGTCAGGATCAACTTCAACTTCTGGTTCTTTTTTAAAAGAGAACCAAATCAAAGCGGGACGCTATCAATGTATTTCTAACGGCGAGTATTTCTTAGTGCTATCGATCATCCAAATTAACGGAAAATTGGACAAACGTTAAGGGACCTTTGTTATTAAAAACAATAATAAAGGGGTTTATTCTTAATAACTAAAAAGTAGAAAAATATAATCTTGTCCACCGAATCTTCTGTTAGATCGTCTTTTGTTTCAAAGCAGGAAAGAAAGAAGAAAAAGTCAAAGCCGATACACACAACAATGGCGTCATCATCATCCTCCTCCTCTTACCTCCTCCTCCTCGCGATCATAATCTCTTCCCTTTCAATCTCCAGCATCGCCGCTCGTCCTTGCAAAACCTTCCTCATCTCCTCCTATTCCCTCTCAATAACCCCCAACCTCGAATCATCATCCCAACCCGATCTCTCCCCAACCCGATTCGTCACCGTCTTCACAATCCGCCGTCTCTACCCCGTCCCTCTCTTCGTCAACCGCCGTCACGGACTCCTCCCTTCCTCCGCCGCCGCCGCCGAGAAGCCTCGGATCCGAGAGGATCATCCTCAGATACCCTTCTCCGAGAACGTCAAGGACCGCACCAGAGACATCCTCAGCGTCGTGGCGGCTCTCTTGTTCGGCGCCGGATGCGGCGCCCTCACCGCGGCTACCATGTACCTCGCCTGGGCTTTCGTCGTGGACCGTCGCGGCGGGTACGATTTCGAGGAGGATGATTACGAGAACGAGGAGTCGGATGCTGCTAGCTTGAAGAAGTTGGGTTACGTCAAGATCCAAGATCCAGCTCCTGTGAAGGAAGCTGCTTAATTCTTAGATTGTTATTATCATGAGTGTCTCTCGCGTTTACGTTATTGTCTACCTATGTTTATGGATCTATCTAAACCTAATTATTACTGAACTATAAGTGTTTACCGTTTGTGTAGTGCATGTTTATAGTTTTAAAGTGTTACTTTTGTCTGCAGATATTATCTTGATACCAATGTGTCTCGTTTAAGACCGGATACTTTATGGTTTGTGAACGTATACCAATGTTGCTTGTTTATTAACTGGAGTTAATGGTCTGATGATCATGTAGACTTTGTTTTCACCAAATGGTATTAAGGTCTTACGGGTTGTGTTTTCTTTCTGTAGGTCGCAGGATTATGTATGGTTCTTATTGATTAGTTTAGATGTCTTCTTTTGTGTGTTAAAGAGCTTTAAGCTTGAGGTTTTGAAAGAGGATAAACAATTAGGATATCTAAGCTGTGTCTTACCTAGCTCAAGGTGTGGTAAGCAGAAGCATCCACTGCCTAGCGTAGATGAGGCTAGTCGATTACACAAAGCTCTCCGCTCTGTGTAATCCTCCTTAACAATTAGGATTCCTTAGTGCCTTCTGTCTTTCACATTCGTCTAATTCATCTAGTAACAGCTATTATGCTATCTCGGTTTCTTCAAATCCTTTTGTGTATCTTGTTTCATGTCAGATTCTTACCTGAATTGTCTTGGTAAAGTTGTGTAGATATTGTTTTGCTTTTGGGTTAACACAAGGTACAGGATTTTGCTTTCAACCTTCCATGCTCTTTTCGTATAATTATTCACCTTTGGCTATTTACATCAGTTGTGCGTTCCTAAACTATCTTTACAAAGATTTTTTTTTTTTTTTTTTTTTTTGAGTGAATGTAAAATTTATTCAATCAAAATCATTTTACATCAAATGCTACTGTTTTGTTATAAAGACAATTTATTTATGCATAAACTACTTCTTCTTAAAACTACTCCTTATAATCTTGTGCCCATCCATTTCGTCAATCCTTCCTCCAAATATTTTTTTCCTGTCCCTTTCACAAGAAGTAGCTTGAGTCTGATCATTTTGTCAACCATCTTAGCCAGAACTTTCCCTTCAATCGGTTGTTCACCATGCTTCCTAGAGTTTCGCTCCCTCCATATACCATGTGCCAATGCTTGGAAAGCATAGCGAATGATGAAAGTTTCAATTTGGCCTCTTCTAGTATGAGATATCATTTCCAGAATTTCTTCCCATCTCTCTGTGTAGTCTTCTTTTAGTATGCCTCCTACCAATTCCTTCCAGATTTTACTCGAGTAACTGCATTTAAAAAACAGGTGCTTACAGGTTTCCTCCTCCTCTAGACATAATGCACAAATCCCATTTGCTGCACTATTCCAGGATAGTACTCTGTCCATTGTCTGTAATCTGTTCTTTATAGCCACCCAAACAAGAAAAGAATATTTTGGCGTAGAATGGGGAAACCAGACTCCTCTGCTCCATTCGCATTCTGGTTGTGGCTGTCTAATACTTAACCAGGTTTTCTTGGTAGAGAAAGACTTAGAGTATCTATCATCTGGCTGTCTCCACAGTGGTATATCCTCCTCCTGATTCATATTTCTTTTAACCTTTTCAAGCTCATTCTCTATATCCTTTAGAAACTGCACTCTATGCCTTCTTCTTCTATGGCGAGTCAAGATGTCTCCTATCATATCATTCTCCTTAATACCCAGAGCAATACTTCCGCCTTCTCTCAAAAGATCTTTTAAACATCCTAAATTTGACCAGTTATCAAATTTGTAACAAAGGGGGCATCATCACACAAGAAAAGAAGATTACGGTTATAAAAAAATAAAAAAATAAATTACAGTTATAACAAGATTTAGCATTAGCTAGTTAACAAAGGATCATAATGTTTTTTTTTTTGGTCAACAAGGATCATATAATGTTTATAAACCACAGTGCCTCCATACAAATGTCTTTAAAATTTTAATAATTTAATTTTTTCCCTTAATGTTAAAATAACTCATTTTATGAGTGTTTGGAAATGTGGAAGCCCCCTTGGTCCAATGGTTTGACTAAGGGTTCATATAATGCTTTTACACCCGGAGGTCTGGAATGCAAACCCCAGAAAATACCAAATTATGCAGCTTATGGAGAAACGGATTACAGGAGATCTTCAGCTTGGTGCAGAGCGTACCATCGAACATGGATCTCATAGGACGGCTCGGAGAGGTGCAGTCAGGCGTGTATTCTCACAAGATGGTAGAATTGTCGGCTGTATAATCGTCTTTGTAATATTCTCATCATTGTAATAGCATAATTAATAGATAATAATCGATACAGACGTTTAAAAAAGAGTGTTTGGAAATTACTAATATTAATTTTTATAAAAAAAATGATTTGAGTTGTATAACTAGAGCATATGCATATCTATAAAGCAAAATCACACGCCCGAAAACAGTGACGGAAGGGGGTTTTAACATTCAGAAGCAACAAGGTTTACATTCGGAAGCAGCAGCAAAGGTAAAGAGTCTTTCTCTCTCGATTTCATGAAGGATCCTTTCATGAATCCATTTAACCCTTCGATTTGATGATTCCAGGAGCCTGAACCAATTTTATATTCGTTTCCCTTTGTGATTTTTTTCTCTCATTTGGGTCGAATTAAGATGGAAGTATCTTATGTTTTTCTTGTAATTCTATGTTCATGTAAACTTAACAGAAAGTTCATATCCGTAATGCCCACCAACTGTTCGATGAATCTCTTTCTGAAACATTTAAGTAACCCCTTTCAGGTCTTTACCAACTGTTCGCCATGGCAGCAACTACTGGACTCGAGTCTCTTGTCGATCGTAAGTTGTCTTTTTCTTCTCACTAATTACACCACTCTTGATGTTATCTGAATATCTTATCTTTTGGGTTTGTGTTGCAGAGATCGTTTCGGTTATTACAAACGATGGACGCAACATTGTGGTAATGTTTTTTACTATTAACTTCTCTTTATTATACTGATTTCAAAAGCAAATAACTTAGCTAAGAGAACTTGTTTTTTTTTTGTTTAAATATCAGGGAGTTCTCAGAGGTTTTGACCAGGCGACTAATATAATTCTGGATGAATCTCATGAACGCGTCTTTTCCACAAAGGTAAGCTTCTGTTTCTGAGTATTTCATCTGAACTTTTCCAAACACATTTCTTGATTTATTTGCGTAGTGCCATCTTTTCAGCAGAATATTAAGGAATTTACATTTAAGATAGGCTGGTTCCTGCACTACTTTGTCTGAATGGAAGGACATAAAATTAGATAAGTGTGGGCACCTACAATGTGTGTTGAAATGGAGCTTGCACTGAAACAGATTAATTGCTATTAATCAGTTTCATAATTGAAATGGCTAGTCTAGGTGAGTCAAATCTTTATCTATAGTGTGTATACATACATGAATGAACACTTCCTTTTGTTTTCTTGAAGAGGCTTAAAGGCTTTGCTTGGTTTCTGTTTCCTTGTTTGCATCAAGAGATGATTTTGTCAAAAATGATGGATACTTGGAGATACATCTTTCGGATTCCATGTTGTTTCTGTCTATAACAAGTAAGGAAACAGAAAAGGGTGGATGGTTTCAAAAGAGTTGTGTCTTTAACTGTCTTATTAATCACTTCCGTTAGTGTCTGGTGGGCTCAAACATGAACAAAGTCACATCTAAGTTAATGATTTGAGCATTTGAGACATCTTACTTTGGTTTTCACCCTCTGGATGTGTTGGTGTTTTACTTGTATTGCCATATCAGGAAGGAGTACAACAACTTGTCCTGGGTTTGTACATTATCAGAGGCGACAACATGTAAAATCTCACCCTCACATTTTTCATGTTGACCCATCATCGATTGATTGATTGATTATATAACGCTACAATTGTTTTATGTCATGTTTTGATCAGAGGTGTTATAGGGGAGCTGGACGAGGAGCTCGATGCTAGTCTGGACCTTTCGAAACTGAGAGCTCATCCTTTGAAACCCGTCGTGCATTGATTGAAAATAGTTTCGACGTATGAAAATGCCTGAACAACGAAAAGATTGTAAAACTATTTTAGTTAGTGCATCCCAACCCGCAAACGTAAGCTTTATTTTGCGATATTCTAGTGTTATGGTCTTTTATTTATTAACCATGTTTTAGGAAGCTTCTGATTCCAATTCTGTAAGCAAATTCAAAACTTATGAGGAAACTTACTATTAATTATCAAGTATTATTAACCACTTAAAGAATAGAAGAATAGTCTTCTAGAAAGTTTTGGTCAAATGTTCCGACAACGACAAATACTATACGATGCTCAAGAAATTGTTAGGTGCATTAATGAATTATTGCTTTTGTATATAATTTATATTTATACAAAATATTTAGTTTTTGAATTTAATTAATAAAATTATTGTGATAAATTATCGATACTGAATATATAAAACAAAATAAACAAATTTCTAACTTTATACTAACATTACTGTTTAAGTTAATGTATTTAGACTAATTTATATTGATTTGAATCGATTTAAACCAATTTAAAGCAGTTTAAACCGATTTAAATCTTGTAAATCGGTAGGAATCGGATTTTTAGAAAAATGTTTCGGATGTGACTGAGTTACTGCCTAGGAAGACGGCTATTCCAATTTTTATAACCTTGTAATTAAACGAAAACAAAAACCAGTTGCATTTTAAGATGATATATAATAAGAAATAGAGCCATGACGGATTGCATGAGAACACTGATCCCTAAAGTCTAAGGGGATTAGTTCAACAAATGTATTTTGACTTTATTTGTATACCTCCGAATCAAAGTATCCATAAAAGTATTTTAAAATGATGTTAGGCAACCACAATATATCGTCAGTAGCATAAACAAAATAAAACTAGAGACATCAGCATATCGAAAACGTGTTCAATTTTATTTGTAGATTAAAATTATATGTGGTATGTTCTAAAATAATGATTTGATGTGTATATGTGTTCAATTTTGTTTTACAGATTAGAAATAAGTAAAGGAAATAAAAAATAGTATTTGAGAAGAGATTAGAAGAGAAGATTAAAGAGATAAAGAGTACAAGACTGAAGGGAAAATAAAAAAAGGATAGAAAAGAAATTATTTAGAAAGGAATGATATCAAGTAGATAAAGTTTAATTATATTGTGTGGTAAGGTATGGTTGCTTTCCTAAGAAGTCATATTTTTTGCCATCTATTGCAAGTTCACATATATATTACATAAAATCTTTGCTACCTACCCTACTAAAACATAGATATTTTTTATGGGTTCAAATTAAATTCCCATATATGACCGCTGTCTGAAACACAAAAACAAATTCACAAACACGTGTAAGGTGTAGTATGGAAACACAAAATTATATAGGTAGACAAAAAAACCATAGATTCATTTCGTTTTGAACAAAATAGGTTATAATATAAACTTATAAATAAAAAAAATCTTGAAAGATTGTCTTTTCCATTGAAAATTCTCGCCGTGTTGACTTTAAAACCCCATACTTCAAAGTCACATCTCCTTCCTTATATTTCCCTTATAACCCCTAAACAAGATCTACAAAAGCAACTCTTCTTCGTATTTGTGTATCAAGAATTCTCCAAAATGTCTAATCATCCAAAAGTACACCCGCTCCATGACCCGGAAGCCCAATCAGCGCGACCATCGGCTCCTCTGGTATCAGGTGCTTACTCTAGATCAGAACAAGGAGACCCGGCCAAATACCCGCTGGCTCCGCCGAGGAAGAGAGGAAGAAGCTGTTGCTGCAGGTGCGTGTGTTGCACACTCTGCCTTTTATTGCTCCTTGTTGTTGCAGTAGGCGCGACGATTGGTGCACTCTACCTTGTCTTTAAACCGAAGCTACCGGATTACTCTATTGACCGGTTGCAGCTCACCCTGTTTGCACTTAACCAAGACTCGAGTTTGTCCACGGCTTTTAACGTGACTATAACCGCCAAGAATCCGAACGAGAAGGTCGGGATTTACTATGAAGGTGGGAGCGAGATTACCGTATGGTACAAGGAAGCCAAACTCAGCCAAGGTACGTGCGCATTTGGTTTATTCAAGTTTAATATATTTTGGTTTACGTTGCTTAAATATTAGTATAATCCCGCTGGTTCCGGTTCGCTTTCCTTTCGGTTGGTTGCCACTTGATGATTTCGAAGCTTTATAGAAACGATTTATTGTTGTAGAGAAGTATACAAACTGATTTATCCATTTTGTCTGTTTTCTTTTGATTAAATTCAATTAATATCATCTTAAAATCCAGATATTAGTTTAAATTGATTTTCTTTTGTAGGATCGCTGCCAAAATTCTATCAGGGACATGAAAATTCCACAGTGATTTACGTGGAAATGTCTGGCCAAGCTAAGAATGCAACGGGTATAATGACAACATTACAAGAGCAGCAACAAACAACCGGGAATATACCATTGAGAGTAGAAGTTAACCAACCGGTTCGAATCAAATTCGGGATGTTGAAGCTGATGGAGGTGAGATTCCTGGTTAGATGTGATGTATTTGTGGATAGCTTGGCTGCAAATAATGTTATTAAGATTCAAAGTAGTAGCTGCAAATTTAGGCTCAGGCTATAATTCGGTTTGTTAGGTATTCTATTTGTCATTTGGCAAGGTACTGTGTTGTATTTTCATTTTTTTTTTAAACTCATAAAGTCTCTCCTTTAAGCTACATCTTGTGTCAGACCTTTGTTATACAGATTATTTTGATTTTTGCTATGAATAATTACTTTCTGTATGTTGATTTATTAATATGTTAGGAAATCAGAGGTTGATTCTTTATGTTTTTAAACAATTTTTAGTTTTATTTTTATTTTAAACTATTTTTTACCAATCAAGACTTTGAGAAAATAGATTCTCTAAAATATAGGAAAAACTATATTTCTTTGGTTTTAAACCGTGTACATGGGTTTTGTATTTTTTAAAACATTTCTGCTTAAAATATTTGTATATTTATGTATTACTATAAAAAATTTAGTAAGAAAATATTAAAGTGATAAAATAGTAAATATTCCAAATCACTAAAGTTAAATAAAATATTTTACATCTAAATATAATATTAAAATATAAAAATTCTTATTTTAATGAATAAAAGTAACATATTTTTAATTTTTAATTTAAAATAAACTGATATACATATTTTTATTGACAATATATAGATATTTAATGATATAGTATTGTCACATTTATTAAAAAAAAATTACTTATAAATCATATTTAAAATAATAAGTATGGTGATTATTTCTTGGATGATTTTTAGATTTTAGTTTTTGGTTTTTAGATTAAAATAAAACAATATAAATATTTTGGATTTTGGTTTTTAGTTTTTTTGGATTGTGGTTTTTGATATTGTAGTAGATTTTAGTTTTTGAAAAATACGAATGGTGATTTTTGTTCTAAGATTTTAATATCTGTTTTAACAAATTTAATAAAATATTTATTATAAATTTGATTTTTGATTTTGCTATAGTTATAGTTTTTATAAAAACTTTAATGATGATTTTTCAGTTTTAAAATTTAAATATATTTTATTGATTATTTTTGTTGAAGTTAAAATAAAAATTAATAATAAATATTACTTATTGTGAAAAACAAATAATAAAAATTATTATCATTTAAAAACAAATTATTTTAAGCTATTTCTCTAAAAACTCCAATATCTTGATTTGTAGAGAACATTCTTGTTTGTTTCATAAAATGTTGATGTGATTTATATATGTAAATAATTTTTTTAAATTAAATTTATAGTACAAAACACTAGTTGAAACCGAGTTAATAAAAGTTCTTTATGGAGGGAGGGAAGGAGGTTATAATAAAGTCAATGGTCACGATCTTACCAAACCATGTCATATCTTGTTATCGTCTACTACAGACTGTTATAAAGAAATTCACGAGTGCAGTAGCATAATTTTAGTGGAGTCCAGGGAGAAGCACGAAAGGCATGTACTAGAATTCGTGGGACAAAGTATGTGAATCTAAGAATGAAAGAGGACTGGGGTTTAAAGACCTCATGGATTTCAACACGACTATGCTTGCGAAGCAATTGTGGCGCTTTCTTGAGAAGCCAAACACTTTATTTTCTCGAGTGTTTAAAAGACGATATTTCAGAAATGCATCACTCCTGGAACCGATAAGATCATATACTCACCGATGGCATAGTATTATATCTGTAGATCTCTGGTTAGCAAATGCTAATCTAAATGGTAGGATTATGATCATCTATATCAGTATGGAAGATCTTTGACTCCCATCCAACCACCCGAGACCAGCAAACAACGATCAAAACCTTCACCCCGACCTTACAGTGGATTCTCTCATCAATGCAGCGTCACGTACCTGGAACATGCAGGTAGTTCATTCATTAGTGGATCCTCAAGATGCAAAGATCATAGAAAGTATACCACTGAGTCGAACCCAGTTGACAGACAAAGACGGATGGAACTTTACAAAATAATGAGAAATATAAGGTAAAATCGGGCTACAATATCGTGGAAAGAGTATATTCAGACAGAGAAAAGACACCCCCTTATATGGACCTACGGTTACTGCTCTTAAAGCGTTTTTCTGGAAAGTGCGTTGCCCTCCAAAGATTAAGCATTTTTTATGGTAACTAATATGAGGTTGTATAGCGGTTAAGAAAATTTACAAAAAAAGGAATCAAAGGAGATATTTGTTGTGCTATATGTGAAAATCCTGAAGAGTAGGTAAATCATGTATTCTTTGAATTACCACCGGCGGTTCAAGTTTGGGACTCTTCCAGATCTCAACAAATCCAGAGATTTTTTCCACTAACACATTTTTTACAAACATGGATCATTTTTATTGGAGGATTTTCCCGCAGATGAAAGATCATCAATATGCGTGGATACTATGGTATATCTGGAAGAGAAGACATAGCAAAGCTTTTAGCAATACATACATGGATCCCAGAGACACTCTTATGACAGAAACAGAATTTTTACTCTAGGCGGAAGCACAAACTACAATTATACAAAGGACTACTCAAATTAGGGGAACTGAACTTACAACCTTACCCTCAATATATGGTAGATGGTGTTTAACGGATAGATCTTGGAAAGACCTGGCTAAAAACTCGGGCTGTATAGCACCCTAGAGAATTTTGATGGTTTAATGGGAGCAATAAATACTAGAGCTAGCATTTCACCTCTTCACTCGGAAATAGACGCATTTATTTGGGAGATGAAATGTATGAGGAATTTGCATCAGTTTCAGGTCATATTTGTAACGGATTGTTATCAATTTTGGTGAAGATTGTTTCAGAACTAGAGAAACGACCAACTTTTGCATGTTATTTAAGATATCAAGATCGTGAAAGAAAGTTTTCACAACTCTGAACTCATTCATATACCAATAACGATAAATTTAAAGGTAGATAGTCTCGCACATAGTGTAAGAAAGTAGCTGTCTTTCGTCGTCATATGGATGCTAAGCTACCGATTGGTTTGGAGAGTGTATAAGGGTGTTATTAGATTATGTATTTATAAAGAGTTATAAGGATTTGGATTTTGTAATGATTCTAGTGTTATTCAATTAAGACTTTCCCAAACTATGTTAAAATTTTGTGTTATTAGTTTATGAATTTGTAATAAATAATTATAAGTATTTCAAAATCTAGAGTTATTGGATTCATTATTTTACAAAATCAGTGAAAATCTTGTGTTATTCAAAAAGAAACGAGTATAACAGATTTTGCTATTGTTTCAAATCTTGTGTTATTAGTTATTGACTTTACATACTTTCTATAGGAAATCTAGTTGTCAAAAGTATTGCACTTCCATCACGTATTCTCAAAGTCTTTTTATGATTAGAAATTGAATTTCTTATAATGAAAAATAAATCATATATTTTTTCTTCCTTCACATACCACATCTCAGTGATCTCACCAAGCTTCTCATGTCAAGTGTTCGCACTACAGAACTTTGGTGTCAGTTAAGGTGATGTTCGCTCTATAACGTTTGCTTTATGCTAAACAACTATTTCCATAACGAATGATTAGGATGATAAAGGAGAAGAAACAAGTGACGAAAAGAAATGCTCCGCTGGATTTGCTTGTTATATTTGTTTATAATCTCTATAGTGAAGCTCAGAATTTTGGAAGCTCGTGTGAAAAAGAGAAATCACGTGCAGTTTGTGTAAGAACTACTGAATGATAACGCTTAATTAGAAACAATCAAGGGGATAATAACAAACTCAACAACATAATATTGTACAATATTTAAAGGATAAACTCTACAGAAGTTTATAATTATCTTAGTTAATAAACAACCAAACTCTTTAACAATTTTTTAAAAATCTAAAATATCATCAGAACTATTTATAAATTCAGTAAACTGTTTGGTTTTAAAATCATCAATACTCTTCTTGAATCACAAACCAATAACAGCCCCTAAGACTCTACTTAAGTCGATGACAAAAAAACACTAATTAAAACATTATAAATTTAAGTTACTTAAAGAAAATTCCAATAACTTTCTTTAGTTAGATTTTTATCTATTTTTATTCATGTATTTGTGTTGCTCCTATAGAAAAAATATTTTTTTAAAACAAAGTTAATAATGTTTTATAAAACAAAAAGAATTGGAAAATAAAAAATAAAAATTCTTGCCGTACGGAAAACCAGGAAAACATGGATTCTACCTCTTACGTGTTAAGTAGTAAACCATTGAAAAAACAGTTTCCCTAAAATTTAGGGAATCTACTTTTCTAAAATCATAATTGGATAAAAATAGATTTTCGAAAATCAAAAACCAAAAAAGTATTAAGAAAACCACAAAATATTTAACAAATCAAATTTAGAAGAACCATATATTTATAGAATAATCAAATAACTAATATCTAAAAATAGAAATCAAAATATTGCATGCCACCAGAAACTAATATCTTAAAATATTTACCAATGTATTATACATTTACTATATTGTAATTCAAATTTATTTAACAATTTAGCTATTACTTTGGATGTTTAAATTTTTGAATAATATAAATTTTATGCATTTTTAGCTTATTCATATAAATATAATTATTTCAATTCTGTTAATATAAAATCTAATCTTTCATTGATCAAAAAAATCTAATCTTTCATTGTCAAGAATTAATTACACTTCAAAAGTCCAGATATTTATATTTATTTTGTAAAACTGGACTTGCATAAATTTTAATCATTCTTACAATATTTTATAAAATGAATAAATTTTATTTTGTTTGTTTTGAAAGACTAATTAGTGATATATTGTCCTATTTATATAAATTTAGATGTAATTATACATGTGCCTAGTATTTTTTATTTTATAAAATTTCATTTTATTGTTTTATTTAAAATAATTTTTAATATAAAAATATTTATTTTAGTGGTAATAGTAATTTTTTCATGAATGTTTTTCTTTATTAATATTTTCTTTTACTATGGAAACAAACCAAAATCTAAAATTACTATTCATGTTTTTAAAGAAGCAGGACAAATAAAAAAGAGTAGATTTAAGGATGAGTAGAAAAATTAGTTTTGCAAATATGACTAAAAACTAAGAGTCAAATGTAAAAATAAATAATATTTTTTTTGAATCTTTCATTTGCTCTATTCACTCTAGAAGTTTTGTATAATTTTTTTTGTCGTAGCCTTTACTTTTGAAACAAGGCTTAAAAAATGTTAGCCCTAAATTTTACATTGCTTAAATTTTATCCCATTTAATTTGATTCATACAATTGTTATACAAAATTTAAATATCTATTAAAAATCAATTTTTTTTTGAGTTTTCCATCAAAACCTCAAAAACTGAAAATACATTTTCGAGTCGAAACTTTAAAATTGAGTTTTCTCGCCAAAATATAAAAATTGATTTTTCTTGCCGAAACTGCAAATTTGAGTTTTATTCGCCTAAACCGTAAAATCGAGTTTTTCACTAAAACCGCAAAATTAAGTTTTTCCTCTAAAATTGCAAAAACTCGATTTCTCATTTCGGCGGGAAAACTTATTTCCGGTTTAGTGGGAAACTCGATTTTTGTCTTTTCGTCGGGAAAATTTGACATTCAATTTTGGCAGAAAACTCGATTTTACAGTTTTGGCGGGAAAACTTGATTTTTGCGATTTTGACCGAAAACTCAATTTTACAATTTTGGTGGAAAATTTTGATTTTCGGTTTTCCTAGAAAACTCAATTTTTACAGTTTTGACGAGAAACTCAATTTTACTGTTTTGTCGAGAAAACTTGTTTTGGTTTTGACAGAAACACTATATTTTCGGTTTTTTTTTGCGGAAAAACTTGATTTTTGGTATTTTTCAACAGGAAAATTCGATTTTTCGGTTTTAAAGAGAAAATTATTCCTTTTTTTCATGTATATGATCATATCTTAAGTAGTTAAAAACATGCAAATTTTGGTTAAAATTTATTTACAAATATTTGTTAACTTGTATGAAAATTAAATGGGCTAACCCCGATACCAACCCTAGCCTTTGAACAAAATATGGGTGGATTAAAACAAGACTGGGCTTATATTAAACATAAGCAGATTCAACCATAGTTTCTGCTTTGATTCTTATAACAAAAAGGTATTAAAATATTAGGCAGAGTTTTCAATTTTACCACTTTGCTGACAATTTCTGTAATAAAAAAGGAGTAGAAAAGATTACTTTCGGTTCTTTAGGAAGGACTTCTTGGAACCATTCTTTTGTGATTAGAAGATATTTATCGATGGGGCTGCAATTGGTTCAAACGGTGATCCAAAGCGGATTGAGAGGTATTCTACTTACAGAGCGAGATTAGGTTCAATATTTTGGCTGTCATTAAAAACAGGAAGGACATCTACACAGTGGAACTCAAGGAGCTTCAAAGGCAGAAGGAACAGTTGTTGCGGAGTGTGGACAAAAGCAGCGCGGAATAAGTTAAAATTTTTATTTGGGAGGTGAAGAGTATTGATGACGTGTCAGTCATTTACTTTTAAATTTAACAAACCAAATCACCTTTAACCTTTTAAAAATAATCGGTTAATTAGTTGTACGAAATGACAGTCTTTGTGTTTGGACGTTTAAAAAAAGTAAAAAAAAGTGCGTCTTTGTTAGACAACAAAATCGTATACATAACTCATAAAAGAAAATCATATCGAGGTTTTTTTTTTGCAAAAATCCTTTTTTATAAAATTTTATGATATTTTTAAACACATAGATTGTTTCTATTTTTTATATTCCTACGAATCTATCTGAAACAGGAAGAATACGATTCGAACCATGTCCAAACAATTATACAGCTGAATGGATTTTTTATTTATCAAAATAGCTGAATGGATATAAGTTTTCTTTTGGGTTTTTTCATATATCTAAAGAATAAACCGTAAACCCAAATAATAGACCATAAGCCCAAAAGATAAACATAAACACAAACCCATATGATAAACATTAAATCCAAAGAATAAACACTAAACCCTAAACCAAAAGATAAAATCTACTCCAACTTTAATCATATATCCAAAGGATAAACCTTAAACATTGAATTGTAAAACCTAATCCTAGTGTAATGTAAATCATAAACAATAATGCTTAAAATTTTAATGATATTACGCATATGTTTCAATAATCACATTGTTCATATCTGAGAAGTTAAGTAATGTCTATTTGTTATCCGAAAATCAATATTGTTAGATGGGTTTTTTGATCAATGATCGGTTATCACTATAGATCTCAACCCAAAGATTATTTGAGTAGATAATTTGATATTAGTTGATTCACTTAAAGTGAATAATACATGTAATGTAGTTGGGTTTAGAAATATTAAACCGGCTAATATCCATTTTTAATTATATTCTGTAGAGCTAATATTGTGTTACATGTATAATCTTTGGCTTGGTATCTATAATTATACCCCACCACTTATAGAAAGAAAAAAAAAACTAACAATAATATCCAGATAACTTTTATTATCTGGGTTTAGGCTTTAGGGCTTCTCATTTGGATTTATGGTTATTTTTGGGTTTAGATTTTTTTAGCGTTTATCCTATGGGTTCGGATTTAGATTTTATCATTAGGCTTAATATATATATTTTGGGTTTAGGATTTAATTTTAGGGTTTATGATTTATTCTTTAAATTTGGAGTTAAGAGTTTGGGTTTACGATTTATGTTTCTTCTTTGGATTTAATGTTTAAGGCTTAAACTTTATAGTGTCCTGGTAAGAATTCAGTTAAAAAAATATAATAGCTCTCCAACATGCAATTGAAATGTTGTTAGTTGGATAAAAATTTATAAGAACAGCTAAATTTAATATCAGTTATAAGTGACGGTTAATTCATAATGCAACAAGTTATTATGAGTCTTCTTTTGAGTTTTTTATATATATTTAAGGGATAAACACTTAACCAAATGATAAATCCTAAACCCAAAGGATAAATTATGGAGTTTTTAATATATCTAAAAGATAAACACTAAACCCAAATGATAAATATTAAATCCTAAACTCAAAGATAAAATCTACTCAATGGGTGAACCTTAACCATATATCCAAAGGATAATCTTCAAACATAAAATTGTAAAATCTAATCATAGAGTAATGTATCCAAAATAATAAATCACGACAAGCGTTAGAGGGATAAAATAAATAAAATCCAGTTACCATATATATTGGGAAGCTAATATTATTTTAAATTTTAATGATATAACACATACATTTAATTAATCGTATTATTCATATCTAACAAGTTAAGTAATGTATACTTGTTATCCGGAAATCAATATTATTAGTTGACATTTTTGATCAGTGATCGGTTATCACTATATATCTCAACCCAAAGATTATTTGAGTAGATACTAATGTTATTTAGTTCACTTAAAGTGAAATATTATATATCAGAGTTGGGTTTAGAAACCTTTAACCGACTAACATTTATTTTCAATTATATGTTGGATAGCTAATATTGTGTTACATATATAATCTTTGTTTTGATATCTATAGTTTTACCCGACCACTGATAAAAACAAACTAACAATGGTAAATTCCGGATAATATGTATTATTTGGGGTTATACTTTAAATTTTATCATTTGGGTTTAGGGTTATCCTTTAGATTTGATGTTTACATTTTAACGTTTATCCTATTGATTTAGGTTTAAATTTTACCATTAGGTTTAATATTTATCATTTTTGTTTAAAGTTTAAGGTTATAGTTTAGGTTTTGTCCTTTGGGTCTAGAGTTAAGAGTTTAAGTTTACAATTTAATTTTTATTCTTTGGATTTAGGATCTAGAGCTTAAGTTTTATAGTGTGGAGGTAAGAATCCGCTAAATATAATATTAGCTCTCTAACATGCAATTGAAATGGTTGTTAGCTAGATAAGACTTTATAAAAACAACTAATTTTAATGTTAGTTGTAAATGACGGTTAACTCATAATGTAACAAGTTATCCTAAGTTTTCTTTTGTAGTTTTTCCATATATCCAAAGAATAGACCCTAAACCCAAACCCATATGACAAACATTAAACCCAAAAGATAAATACTAAACCCTAAATCCAAAGATAAATCATACTCTAAAGGGTGAACCTTAACCATGCATCTAGTTAACATATATAATGGACGATCAATACTATTTTAAGTTCGAATGATATAATATGTTTTATTAATCAAATTTTTCATATTCAATATGTTAAGTAATGTATACTTTTTATCCGGAAATCAATATTGTTAGTTGTTTTTTCGATTAGTAATTGGTTGTCACTATAGATCTCAACCTAAAAATTATTTGAGTAAATAGTGTGATGTTTGTTGGTTCACTCAAAGCGAAATAATACACATAAAGTAGTTTGGTTTAAAAACTTTTAACCAGCTAACATCTATTTTTCGATTATGTGTTTGAAGTTAATATTGTGTTAGATGTATAATTTTGGTTTGGGATATATAATTTGAAAGATCAACAATATATTGTTGATGTACGATGTATTTCACCTTCTGTAAATAAAAACTAAAAATGTTAGCAAACAAATTAGTCAAAAAGCGAGTTCCAATCACGACTTCGGCGGCTAGGGTTTGTTGGGATCCGGATCTAGTTTTTGGGAACTGGTGTTGGCCGCCGCGGGATACCTCCAACGCTGGCGTTACACTGAAAATACACTGACGACGGTCGTTCATCTGGTCTTGGTCACCCGGCAACGGTGTAGTCTCGGATAATCTGATTTGGGAGCCATCAGTGTTCAATTGGAGCAGGCAGTGGTTGTACTTCTCCTCTTTGTTTTTAGTTGTATGTTTATTATATTTGCCATTTTTCTTTCTGTAACCTAGGTATATAGTTTCGCCGGCAAACGGGTTGCATTCTTTTTTTTTCTGATGTCCAGAAGAATTAATGAGGTATTATTAATAAAAAATAAAATTCCACCTGACAACTTCTGTTTTATAATAGAGATTACACTCGTAATTTTCACCATCCATTCGTCTTTTCTCAATCATAGCAAGTGGGAGCTTTTATCTTCTGACATATCTGACGTCTTTTTCATAAATAATATATTAAGTGGACAAAACGGTAACTCCATTCACATAGTCTCATGTGCACACCTAAATAAAAAGATATCTGCTATGGCACCTAAATAACTTTTCTTTCTTGTATATTGTGCGAAATCACTCTTTTTTAATATATAATATTGGGGACTAAACAATAAATGGGTTTAGTCGAATTCTGGCTATAATTGACTTGGCAATGAAACAAACAATAAATTAAGCAAGTGATATTCACTTTTGTTAGCTACAATCCAGCTGCAGAGATCAAAGGACCTTACACACGGCCTTCGGTATTCCGTAACATTTTAAAATCTTGGGACTGACATTTTTCCCAGATTTGTGGTCAATGTTGATGATATAACCATTTTCTAAATCCAGTCTCAAATTCTTGGTGCATCATTTCTCTATGAGCTGACGAAGATGCTTCATATTGTCAACTTTCACTTCATTCACTTCCTTTAACTGTTTTCATCGCAATCAACGATTCTTTTAGTCAAGAAAACCTACCGTAATAGTGTGAAACTATAATCAGATCTTTTCATAGTTTCTAACGTTAAATTCAAAAGCGGAGACAAAATTCATGGACTCACATCACATATTATAACCTATGCAAACATGAATTGAGAACACACGTTACCTGCAGATCTTCTAAATCTCTGTAGCCTGCATTGATGTCATCCTCTAAAATCTGCTCCAAAACAAACAAAATATCTAGTAAGATGCCTGAATATTCTTCTTATACCTAATAGACTAATAGTATCTCTAACTTATCCTCATTCTTATTAACAACTCAACATGAAAATGTTAAAAGAAAGATTTGGTATTGTGGAAGCAAGTTAAACGACAAAAAAAAGAACAGACCTGAGAAAGTATGATTATCTGTTCACCGGCCTTTTTGCGGATCTTTCCTGATAAACTTTCGCTTACGTAAGCAAGATCCATGTATGCCTGAGTGAGAGGAAAAAATACAAAACCCGAGAATATGTAATAACTTGGAAGCTTATCATACTTAATACTATGGGATCAGTGGTTCCACCTGCGTACAATACATAACAAAAAATGTGAACCAGCGATTAAAATAAAATCACATAGCCAATGATTTAGAAAAATCTGATAACAAAGCTAACATTGGAAAACAAAAATGGACGTAAATTGACTTTCTGGTTTTACATTGATACTGAATAAATGCTGTTTTCCCTCTCTTAAGATTTTTAATGATGTTGTTTCACATGGTTTCTTCATAGAAACCAAATGATTGAAATTTATGCTTTCGGTCTTTCGAAAAACAACTGTACCAAACATTAAGATTATTAATTTTCACCAATGAATCAAGATTGATTTATTTATAATAAATACATGTCTGGTCATTTCCTATTGAAACACCATCAATGGAGAGAAGAACGTCTTTCTCTTTAAGAATACCGTAACAACTCGACAACGGGTTTTCTCCTCTTATTAGAGTCCCTGTCATTTTAGGGGTCATCTTGAAAAGACGACGGATTCCAGCGTTCTCCATACGCTGACAAGATATACCCAATGAGCAAAACCCAGGGAACTGAGCATTTTCTTCAACACTAGTCATGAAATGCTTAACTATTGGAGTTGGGATAATGTAGCTGCATATGAAAATCACCAATAAAGTTTAAAGCTTTCGTCCATATATTCAAAGATCTACTGCTTCAACTCAGGCTATTGATATACCATGGATTTTACATATTTTTACCCATGGTATATAAGTGTTATAGATATTATTTATTATGTATTGGAGTCTATTTAGAGTATTTACAGGTTCAGAGACGATTTGGAGATATAAGGTGATTTTGGTGTCTTTTGGAGTCTTTCAAAGTGCAGAACTGCATAGACGCTTCAGATGTCTAGCTATGGATGGAAAGCTTACTACCGTTGGATTTAGCTCATCTTTTGACACCAGATAGAGCTTTGAGTTAGCTTTCCAATTCCACCGATATGACATCAATCAGCATCCTGTAGCAGAAGTTATGCCCATTTTACTAAAGAGTGGTCAGTTTGCCTCGCGAGAGGAAGCTGTCGAGAAGAGGAATGTATGTCGATCGATGGAACACACTGCATGGTCGATCGACAGGGACATCAGAATGTGGCTGAGTATATTTTACGACCAACTGAAGCCCAGAAGTAACCACAAATTATCCTTATGCTCTTGGACGACCAGAAACCCTATTTTATTGTTTTCTAAGCCATTATTGTCTGTTATGCTTCATACTATTCTAGAGAGAGAAAGCTTAGGAGTGGAGAGAGATCTGATCACTTTGAGAGAGGGAAGATCTTGAACTCCCTTTGTTTCTTTACTTTGTTCTTCTCTTATTTATTTTATTGCAGTATTATTCATATCATCATAATGTTTCTTATGAATATGTTTGAGTAGTCTCATTGTTACATTTAGGTTTCTCACAAGGTTGACTCATGTAGTGCAAATAAACCATTGTTAGGATATTTAAAATATAGTTCTTCATCTAGTTGTTCTTAATACTTTATTTGAGATAAGATCTTAGGATTAATTTGTATAAGTGAGAACTTAGCAATTTCCTGAAAACTAAACTAGTATGTTCTAATCTGACTGAGAACACACGAGAGTTGTTCCTAGCCAGATTAGAGAACCCATCAAACCCGATCCTAAATCTCGCTGGAAGCAATATTGATCGACGCAACTATCGTTGTATCGGTCGATACTGTGAAAGGTGCATCGATCGATATTCCATTGAATAAACGATCTACACTTTCTTATGGTCATCGAACGACAGCTGATGACATGAGATCCAACCGTAAATCATTTGATTAAACCAAAAGTTTGAGTTGAGAACTATGAATACTAACAACCCTTATTAATTTGCAAACTTGTCACATCTGAGATAATACCTGAATCTAGCTACCTTTTCTTCTGTTAACAACCTCAAATCAAATCAATCGAGCAACTGCCTTACTCACCATTTAATTTACTATTTAAGACATATTGATCCAGCTTTATTTTAATACTCTATAATCTATTGTGTAATCTTTGAGTCTCTGTGGATTCGACCCCTAAGTTTTACAATTGAACCTCTTATTTGAGAGAGTAATTCATCCCTTAGGGTAATTTGAGTGATATCAGCTATGCTATGTGAATATGTAACCACAATTAAACAGAGACAGAGGAAATATGATTTATTCTAATTCTAGATACACATATCAGATTAATTGGAAATTTTTGTTAATAAGAGATTATATTATGCTAGAGTCGGCCCGCCCTACGAACGGGAAAAAATTAACAAATAGTTTAAATAGTTAGAATAAATATTTAATATAAATTGTTATTATTTAAAAAATAGAAATTTGTACATGTTATTGTATTTGAAATCTAAATAAACCATGTTATCTGGAAAAAAATCATTTAACTATATTTAACTGTATAATCAACTCCTTATTCTTAGTTATTATCTTCCCTGTTATACATCTCTGCTCATCCCCTTCTCACCCGTATAGCAATAAAAATAGTTGAGAAAGTCACCAGATCTGTCTTAGCCAAACCCCTTCTTCACGAGCTCAATCTCTTTATATTAATATTCTTGACCATCTAACAAAAATAACAAAAAAAAAAGGTGATGTTCATCAAAAGAGGAATGGAAAACTAAGTACATGTTGTAAATGTGATGCAAAGAGCACTAAACATACTTTTATATAATGCGTTTTGAAACATTATTTAATAGTTATTTCTAAAAAATATTTAATAGTGGTTTTATATGTTTTAGGATGATCAATATCTAAAAATTGTTAACTTTTGAAAATAATTTTTTTTTTTCAAAATTTAAATCGAAAACAAAGTCCATATAATAAAATGTTTAATATGAAATAGAGAATTAAATAAACGGATTCAGATCATATCCAAACTCTGATAAATTTATTGAACCTGAATTATAGATTTACTTAGGAAAATTTGCTCCTATATACATACCTTTTTTTGGTCAACCCCTATATACATACAAAAATCTCAATTTCACTATCTAAAAACACATCATCTCTCCTCATTTCCCTTCATATATCTGTCCAACCTCTAACCAAAAATCTTATTACCTTTTCTGGTTATTTGGAAAATAAGTTATTTTATTTATCTGTTTGAATATTTTCAGATCTATTTTTTGTAATGCAAAAAATCTTGTAATCATATTTTTAAATATGTGCAGAATCGGTTATAGATTGTTGCTTAAAACTATTTTACGCAATTTTTTAAAAAAATAAAAGAAACTTACATTAGTGAGTAGCTTGTAATTATAAATAACTCAAATAATTAAGAACATAATCTTATGAGGAATTATGTTTTAATAGTATAGATATATGTGTATTGCATAAATTAAAATAGTGAATGATCCCATTAGTTATATTTTTGGCACTGACATAAACTTTTTAAAGGAATTAATAAATGTTTTGGGATAGAAAAAAAATATGTTATGATATGGATGTATGAATAAACTATATATAATCTCACAGTTACAAAAAATGTAAAAGTATATATACTCTATCATATAATTTATTTTGAATAAAAATACTCCATCTATTTAAATAATAACTGATCTAGTATAAGATTTGTTGTGATTCACTATGGTTCAAAATCTTCCTTTGGCAAATATTTAGGAATTATTATGTATAATTCGTATTTATTGATTTAGCAGCAAAAAATATAGTTTTTTGTCAAAAATAATTAATGTTGTTAGATAAATAATTAATGGCAGAATCCTAATAGGGATTCTGTTTTAATAGTATAGATATAAGATGTTGGGATTGTGAAATCCTGTGTCCAATCTTTTATTATCTGACTAGTACGATATTGTACACTTTGGGCCTAAGAGGTTGGCCCGCATGATTTTACTTTTGGTTTCCTTCTAAAAGGCCTCGTACTAAGTTGGACTTCTCTTTTTATATATTAGACACTCCTTGTCTAATTCTCCAATGTGGGACTTAGTTTGTTATCTCACATTGTCCCCTTCAAACTAAGGATCACATTCATCTCGTGTCCCACAACTGACTTCCAAGATCTTTTGACTTGATCTCTACCACACACACATCTTATTCCTAACTCATATGATATACCATTCATCTCCCGAATGGTATTTTGGTCTTCTTGCATATCTTCGTCAAACCCTCTGATGATACCAATTATTGGGATTGTGAAACCTTGTGTCCAACTCTCTATTTATTTGATTAGTACGAGATTGTCCATTTTGGGCCTAAGAGGCTGGCCCGCATAGATTTATTTTTGGTTTTCTTCCAAAAGACCTCGTACTAATTAGAATTGGACTTCTCTTTATATATTAGACACTTCTTTTCTAATTCTTCAATGTGGGACTTAGTTTATTATCTTACATAAGAAACAAAGTTGAACACAAACTCTGCATTATTTAAGTTTTAGAAATAAGCAACTTCACCTAAACTCGCTCTTCGAACAGCTGGAAATCCAACTGATCTTAGCACTAATTCTGTGAAGTTGTGCCATCTCAAATTTTAACTTCTTCGAAAGCTTTCTTCACCTAGAAAAAAATAGAGAATAAGAGCTGTATAGACGATTGCATTCACTTCTATAAGCTTAACTGGTTGAATAAACTTCAGATTAAACTAACTTGACCCAGATTCAATACTTGGAAATGAATCCAATGATAAAATCGGTTAACAAAAAAATCTAGCTGACACATATGCATAATAGAAAATAACACTGCTACAATGAATTTCTTGCCGACTTCTAAGTGCCCTCTTTGCCCGGCTCCCCCCCCCCCCCCCCGAATTCTCGGTGCGGCGGTTAGGCACAGGAGTCTTATGTGGCACAAGGAAGCCCGACATGGCTAGGAGAGGAGAACTGCTACTATCTATTGCATGGGTGAAAGAAGAATTTCCAAAAATAAGCCATACATGTGTGGAAAAACTATTCATGTCTCAATGAACTAAACATAGGATTTATCAACAGCAACATTACAGAAAAACAATTGAATCAATTCTCACCAGTGTTTTGAAGACGGTCTCACATGAATTGAACGAGACGGAGACTTTGGAAACTCATACTCCATTACTCATGTTATCATCAAGCTCACCCCTCTTTCCCAAGAGGGGGTTGAAGAAAGACCTCCCAATAGAAAAAAATACAGTGAATGTTTAGTATATCCATCTAATCTCTATTAAAATCGAAGTATATTTTGTACTTAACCTTAAGTTTTCTTCAATAATTATAGCTAATGCCACTGTTCTAAAGGAGCTGTCGTTTTGACTATTTCATTAATTTTCAAGAAAATAAAATATCATAAAATTAATAATAATTTATAGAAAACTAATGCAAAAATAAGAATTTTATTATATTGTTTCATTTTAAATCAAATTAACAACAACAACAGATTAATATATGAATAGTAAAATTACATCTAATTGTAGGAAGTTATAGAATTTTAAAATAATATTATGTACAATTTACAAATAAAAAATTAAAACATTTATTCTATTAAAACAACATCATGACCTATTGATAAATATTATGTACAACTATGTATTTCAATTATTTAAAGGATTATTCTATCAAATTAAATTAATATTAAATATAAATATGAGTAAAATAAATTCTAAATATAAAAATTAATTTTTCAAAAAAAAATTAAACAAAAAATATATCCGTCCCCTTAGAACAACGGGTCATTACTAACATTAAATGTTTAATACAATCAGTGAACTTTTAGTCTTTACCTTTTTTGAGATGGAAGACTCAAGAGAATAACAACAGAACGTAAGGAGCAAGATCTATTTGTTTCTGTAAACCTAAGAATTTCATAAGGAGCAAGATCCACGTATTTTGTTTTGTTCTGTAACTGATAAAAATCAAATTTCAGCAGCTTTATAGCAAAATTGAGTTGCATTTCTCTCCTGCCAAAAGAATAGATGATTCACATTACTAAAAACTTTAAAAAGAGCACAGATCCCACCTTTAGAAAAATAAAATTAACCATCTTAAAAAACATCAATAAGCATTACCTAGATGAAGAACCAGAAACTTCTTATTACAAAAACCAAAAAAAATATTCTCTCGAAGGGCAGTGTCCCAGCTGAGTAAAGACTCTTCATGCCATCACAGAGAGAGATCTATTTTGCCATCTGTGATCCACAAAGTTGTCATCGTCACATTATTTTCTTTTCACCATTTTGGAAATAACTACTGAACTGATTGAAACCTGTAAGAAATCATATTAAACAAATATCAACCCAGAAAGTCTAATTAGCAAAGCAACAACAACACTATTAGACAGAAGAAAAAATTATGCAAAATATACATAAAACTTTTTTATCCCACTCTCTATAAAGATTTATGGAGCACAAAACAAAATACATAGATGAACTTTTTCTCATTCACAACAGAGTGAGAGGATAATTCGCTGGAATGTTGTTGAATCAAAAAAAAAAAAAAAAGGAAGAATAGATTTACGTTAACATCCACCAGAAGCATGTCGACCCACGTGAGTTTCCCACCGCACTTAACGTTCCTGGCCACCCAGAACCTCAGGAACCTAGCCTCGACGACGAAGGTACACTTGCCGGACATCAGATCAGAGTAAAAACCCTAGAGTTAGCCATATCAAAATCTATGAGGATGAATAAAACAGATTCGAAGAAAAGACTGAGTTGTGAGGGAGAAATCTCACCTCTATTTATACATAGATCACACCGCTATGAGCTTGAAGATTGCTTTGAATACTTATCGTGGAGGAGCGATTTGAGTGGATTAATCACAAATCTTAACTCAGAGCGTTTCATTGGGCGAGGGAAAGCGGAAACAACATAATCTCACCGTCAAAGGATGTGGGACACCTCTTTCGTTCTCTTATCTGAGAACATTAGGTCAGAGACGGTTTATGCGTTTTTGGGCCGAATAATAAACATACTCAGCAGCAGAAAGCCCATACAAAGTGCACTACAAAAGCCCACATTGCTGAATCGTTAACGAAACGGAGAGCCAGACTTTCCAGGCTGGATCAGACGTGTAACGCTGTCGACGCTCGACTTTCCAGGCTGGATCCAACGTGGCCGAACGTGAAGGAAGGAACATATTTTTATATATATAGATTAGATAATTAAATGTCTAACGGGTTGAAGTTGTAACAACTGAATGCATGCTTGAAGGCAAAACGATTAACAGAAAACAGTATAATAAATTGAAAAGGTTAAGGGGTAAGACATGTCCATCAGTGAGAAAAAAACTGTAAACGCCCCGACCGTCTATGGCTAATGGGCTATCCACGCCCGCTCTCTCGGCCCATGGGTCTCATCCCATTCGAAGGCCGGTGGTTAATTTTCCAAAGGCTCGAAAGTCATGTTTACTGACTCTACAATCACCACATGACATTTTTCCATGCTTTGTCCTCACTCACACGGTATCGCGAATCACTTCCCGATAGGTCACCTATCCTTTAACTACTTCAGCTCAAGCACTTTAACTCTGGAGTTTTAAACGGATACGTGACGGAAAAGGAAAGTCAACTTTAGTGATATAGGTAGCCAAATCAATTTTCTTAAGCCTTTCCATATATCACAACTCGGGATATTACAATTCACCCTCTCTCAAAGAACGCAACGTCCTCGTTGCGCCTCACGACATGTCTCAAGACGCCTCTCAGGTCAGAACTGAGATGACTAACCAGCTCTGATACCACTTGTAAATGCTCCGACTTCCCATGGCTAATGGGCCACCCACGTCCGCTTTCTCGGCCCATGGATCCCATCCCATCTGTTGGTCGGTCGTTAATTTTCCGAAGGCTCGAAAGTCATGTATACTGACCTTGCAATCACCAGATGACATTTTCTCATGCTTTGTCCCCACTCGCACGCTATCGCGAATCACTTTCTGATAGGTCACTCATCCTTTCACTACTCCAGTCCACGCACGTTTAACTCTGGAGTTCTAAACGGATGTATGACGGAAAAGTTAAGCCAACTTTGGTGACATAGATAACCAAATTAATTTTCTTAAGTCTTTCCATATATCACAATTTAGGATGTTACAAAAACCATAGAGAACTTCACTTGAATTACTAGAACGGTTGTTTGAAAGAAAAGACATCATCGCTAAAGGTATGCATCTCTTCTTTACAGAGGAGCTTGATGAGCATAAATGGTATGATGGTGGATATGTTGCACCCATAACGTGTAGCTAATTAAAAATCTAACTGGAGATGCAGAAAAACCCAAGTCCTTAAAAGGACTTTGTTGGGGATTGTTGGCCGACTTTAAAATCATTGCCAACAGCAGTAAAATCTAGCCTTAACTGCCAAAATGTGGGGCTAAAATTAGAAAATAACTCTATAAGAATAACTCTTTACCTGCAGGGCTAATGGACTTTCACGCCACTCACTCGGCTCGTGAAATTCATTCCATGCAATGAACGATACATTAATTTTTTAAGGCTATAAAATCATGTTTACTGATCCTACAATTACAACATGACATTTTTCCGTGTTTTGATCTCATTCTAGTCCAAACACACTTAACTTTGAAATTCTAAATGGATGTACAGTATAATTGAAAAGGTAAGTGTACTTTGATGACATAGATAGTTAAATCATCTTTCAAGCCTTTCCATATACTACGAAATAGAATGTACAATTCACCCTACTAAAAAAATACAATGCCCTCGTTTCGTACCAAGATCGTTACCCATATTAGTGTGATCCCACACTGGACTCCACATTCGTCTGAATTCGGCTCTGATACCGCTTGTACCGCCTCGACCGCCCACGGCTAATGGGTCTTCCATGCCTACTTACTTTGCCCGTGGGCCCCAATTCTGGGCGATGGGGTACGTTAATTTTTTGGAGGCTCAAAAGTCATATTTACTAACCCTGCAACCGCCACATCACCTTTCCAAATGCTTTGGCCTCACTCGCAAGATATCGCGAATCACTTTCTGATTGGTCGTTTATCTTTTCTTTACTCTATTCCAACCACGCTTAACTCTGGAATTCTTAATAGATGTATACCCGGAAAGGAAAGTGCACTTTGATGACATAGGTAGCCAAATAAAATTCTCTTAAGCCTTCCAACATATACCACAAACCGGGATTTTACAATTCACTCTTTCTCAAGAACGCAAAGTCCCTGTTGCCCCATGATCGTTATCCATGTTAGTGTGAGCCCTCACTGACTTCACACTCCTCTGGGTTTAGCTATATACCATTTTGACGCCTCGACCCTCCAAAGCAAATGGACTTACCATGCCCGCTCACTCGGCCCGTGGACTCCATTTTGTGCGACGGCTGGTAGGCGGGGCATTAATTTTTTGAGGCTCGAAACTCTTGTTTATTGACTTTGCAATCACCACATGACTTTTCTTTGTGCTTTGACCTCACTCGTACGGTATTGCAAATTAATTCCCAATAAGTCATCTATCTATTTTCACTACTCCATTTCAAGCATGATTAACCTTAAAATTCTAAGTAGATGTGTGACGAAAAAATATATGCGCTTTGATGACATAGAAAATCATGGTTACTGCTCTTTCAATCACTACATGACATTTTTCCGTGTTTGGCCTCTTTCTAATCCAAACACGCTTTACTTTAGAGTTATAAATGGATGTATGATTGAAAAGGTAAGTGCACTTTGGTGACTTATGTAGCCAAATTAATTATGTTATGCTTTTCCGTATACCACAAACTAGAATGTATAATTCACCCTACTCAAAGAACACATCGCCCTCGATTCGCCCCAAGATCGTTATCCATGTTAGTGTGAGACCACACTGGACTCCACACTTGTCTGAATTCGGCTCTGATACCACTTGTACCGCCTCGACCACCCGCGGCTAATGGGTCTTTCATGCCTATTCACTCAACCCATGGGCCCCAATTTTGGGTGATGGGGGGGGGGGGGGGTGGGAGGTGCGTTAGTTTTCCGGAGACTCAAAAATCATATTTACTGACACAGCAATCGCCACATGACTTTTACTAGTGCTTTGACCTCACTCGCAAGATATCGCGAATCACTTCCCGTTAGGTCGCCTATCTTTTCTCTACTCTTTTCCAACCACGCTTAACTCTGGAGTTCTAAATAGAGCCCGAAAAAGAAAGTGCACTGTGATTACATAGGTAGCCAAATCAAATTCTCTTAAGCCTTCCAACATATAACACAAACCAAGATTTTACAGTTCACCCTCTCTCAAGAAGGCAACGTCTTGTTGCACCTCAGGATTGTTATCCATGTTAATCTGAGCTCTCACTGACTCCACACTCGTTTGGGTTTGGCTCTATACCATTTTTAACACCTCGACCATCCATGGCTAATGGGCCTCCCACGGCGCATTAATATTTTGAAGCTCTAAAATCTTGTTTACTGACTTTACAATCATAACATGACCTTTATATGTGATTTGGCCTCACTCGTACGGTATTGTAAATCAATTCCCAATAAATTATCTATCTATTTTCATTATTCCTTTTCAAACACTATTAACTCTAAAATTCTAAGTGGATGTGTGACAAAAAAGACAAATATACTTTGAAGACATAGATAATCAAATCAATTCTTTTATGTTTTAGTTTTCATATACCACAAACGGTGAAGGGAAGCATCGAAACTGGTCCTGACTTGTTATATGATTGAAACCGATCTCTTGGCAAAGAGGTATATGCGCTTTCCAGTTTCATAATGGACAATCATCTAGGTTAAACTCATGGGCCCTTTATGGACTTTCAATGAAATTTATGTTCAAAAGAAAAAATCTCTTATATATTAACTGATGAACATTACAATTTTTGAGTGTGACCACGTGTCATTATCATGATAATTTTTGGAATTCTTAGGAAAATAGATTGGTTCATCTAAATATATATTATAATTTTTATTAAATTAACTATCAAATTAGTTAGTAATACATAAAAAATATTATATATTAACTCCTTAAATAAAAGTTACGAAATTACCTAATATAATTAACATATATATGATAATTAATCATTTTGAATAATAAAGATTCGACAATAATTTTTGCATCTTCAGTCCTTTTTGTTTAATTTATGTTATTAAAAGTTTTAAATAAACACGTTAATCATATAATATAAATTTAGATTTTTCATATATGTTATATTTTGAATTTTTTAAAACTGGTTGAACAGGGTTTCAAGTGTGCTGCTACTATACCCTAATTGAATCCGAGTAAATGGAACCGACACTAACAATTATAATATCTTAATCAGACTAAATTTGTGTTCCAAGCCAAATTGACCCCGAATCGTAACCATTGGTTAAACGAACGTCCATGCCTACTTCTGTGATTGCCCATTTTCTCACCCGAATTTGCAACCACTGTATTAAAACCAAGTCAGACCGAACCGAAGTGATTCCATCTTTTGTGTTATATTTTCATAATAAAAATTAAGATAGTGCGTAATATAATGGGACGAAAAAACTAACACACTTTTGGAAAAGTCAACTATCATCAGATTGGTTGAAAAGGAATATACAAAGGAAACCCGTGATTGGTTCCAAGTTTCGTTGAAAAATCAAAAGCGAAATTCTATGAACGAGATTAATTTTGCCCACTAAAGTCCCTTTTGTAATTGGCACACTCTCTTGTCGTTGTATAAACAAAGTTTTTCTTTTTCAAAGATCCTAAAACTTGGACCAATTGCAACTAGATTCATAAGACATTAATGTTAATGGTACTGAGAGAGGACTAAGGAATTGTGAAAACTTTAATGGATTCTTAAGGAAAACTCATCATTATTATCAAATGAATGCTTGAAGAGACGTGGTGGACCTTGAAACCAAAGATGCATGAAACTACATAGGAGAGCCACCGATAGTGTGTCAATATTTATTCTCCCACCCATCACACAGAAAATGATAATTTAATTTGTGATTCGGTAAATTATAATCAACACAAACCCCTAACAGTAGACATTGTTAAATTAAACGATTGAGTCAAAGAGACTAATCTTATCCCATTTGTTAAAAAAAAAAAAATCGATCCAAGCAGTCCATTCAACATTAATGGTTATTAGAGATATGATGGACCGGAAGATGTGTGTATCTTACGGACCAAGACTGCGAAGCCTGTGAAACCCACGAAGATCCTCAGGACTAAAAGAAAGGAAAGACTTGAAGATCAAGTTAACCTCAAGATATTCTTAGCATATTTCTATTAAGTATTTAGGAAAGTTAACATTATCTAGTGTCAACATTATGTTAATGTTAGCACTATATATATGAATTGTATTCTCATATTGATCACAACACAATAATATTCATATTCTATTATACTTTACATGGTATCAGAGCAGTCGATTCTTAGGGATTTATAATAAAGCTTCCGCAAGTTTATGCTTTGAATATGCTAACCATCGGTGGTGTTGATGATGAAGACGGCGAAGATGATCCGGATGACGCCAGTGTTAGGTTGGTGCAAGAATCATCGAGAGTTCCAATAATATTTAGGGTTTATGTTTTCTTTCATAGGATCAAGGATTTATTTTATCTCAGAGTGTTTGTTATTTCATAATTTGGGATTTATTGGTTATAGTTTAACCATTACGGGGGAGTTCTAGTAGAACGCTCAAGATTTTAAGTCAATTTGTTTAGTCCAAGTTACGGACTGTCCGAGATAGGACGATTGTTTTTGGAGCTGCAGTTGCGCCCACTGGATCTATTTCCATTGTCAAGACCAAAGAAGAGTTGAAGTATTCACCCCCTTGTCTATGTTGAAGTCTATACCCGGAGGAACCTACTGATTTGTTTTCCTCGATATAGTGTCCACGACATACGTGGTCTGCTTTATGTTTACAGATTTGCGTGTTGCATCCCACGTTTGTCGTGCGGGGGAGTATTAGAGATATGATGGGCTGGAAGATGTGTGTATCTTACGGACCAAGACTGCGAAGCCCGTGAAACCCATGAAGACCCTCAAGACTAAAAGAAAAGACTTGAAGAGCAAGTTAACTTCAAGATATTCTTAGCATATTTCTATTAAGTATTTAGGAAAGTTAACATTATCTAGTGTCAACATTATGTTAATGTTAGCACTATATATATAGATTGTATTCTCATATTGATCACAACACAATAATATTCATATTCTATTATACTTTACAATGGTCTCATAGAATCGTGGCACAAAATAAAAAATATGTCAACTACAGTTAAAGACAATAAAGAAAGTAAAGGAAAAGAGGGATTTCTATACATGAAACAGAAAGTGATTAGGCGTGAAATGTGGTTTGTCTATTTAAGTGGAGAAGAGTGCTTCACACTTCATATAAAAAACTACCTTTGGCCTCTTCTTCCTATCTAGACATAATAGCAGAAAGGCAATCTATCTATGGAGAAAAAGAGCATGTTCATTGAACAAAGCTTCACTGATAACAAGAGTGGCGATATGAACAAAAACTTTGACGATGATGGACGCGAGAAAAGAACAGGTTACTCCATGTTATATTTCTATTTTATATATATATATATATATATATGCCATGATACATACAACATAAACACATATATGTGTGCATAGGAAAAGGACAAGTATATGTGTGCATATAAGTCTCAGTTTTTTCTTTGCTTCTGTGTTGGCATTCTAGGATAAGATTATTTCCCCTAAGGAGACTATGAAATTTATCACGTTACACTATTCTTGTTCATTACAGAAGGAAGCGGAAAATACTCATGAACATATTTTTTGCAGCGTTAACGTTTACACGTTGAATAAATATCCTTTTAAAAGGAGAACATGTGTTGATTTTTTTAAGTAGAGGTTTGTATGCTCATTTGAACATATAGGGACTTGGATGACGGGGAGCGCCCATATAATAACAGCGGTGATAGGGTCAGGAGTGTTGTCACTGGCGTGGGCAATTGCACAGCTCGGATGGGTGGCAGGACCCGCCGTACTTATGGCTTTTTCCTTCATCACATACTTTACATCAACCATGCTTGCCGACTGTTATCGTTCCCCAGATCCTGTCACCGGAAAACGAAACTATACCTACATGGAAGTTGTCCGCTCTTACTTAGGTCCTTTTCTCAACTATCTTATTTTCTTTTTCTATTATTTTGTGTTGGAATCGCGAGGTATATTCAGATATATTTCAGATATAAAATCTCAGCTATATACTATTAATTCATTTATGCTATTTATTTTGAACTTTTTCTACAACCCATATATAAAAATTGTTTCAGAAAGTTTCTGATGCTCACTTATAATTGGTCTAGACTCATTTATAATTCACCGAATGATCAGTAAAGTTACATATTATACATTTTTAGCTCAAAGTCGGTCTTCCCGTATACAAAGGTTGTATTTCAACATATATTTGTATATGTACACTTTATAAATAATTTACTTATTTAAAATCTATAGGAATTAATCCATAGTTACTATTTTCTGTAAATGTATTTTTTCTTGAATAAATGAATAATTTTAAAATTTCATATAAAAGTAGCTTTTAAATATAAGTTTTAACCGGGCTTTAAGACATGGTGGTAAAAAACTTACTGTTATGAGTTCCGCTATCTACATTCGAATTCCAATCACTGGTTAATTAATATGGGATAGTCATCAATTTTCCTGGATGCCTTTGACGGGTTCTCCGATGGAAAAAGCTCAAATTTTGTGGACGGTGTTTAGGTGCTAATCGAGAGTCTTCCGGATACCAGAATCATCAAAAAAATATAAGTTTCAGAGACAATGACGAATAACCTTTGTTTTGTGACATTTGTTTTCAATCTTTATAATAATTTACTTATTTACATTTTTTTTATTTCAATGAAACTTTCAAACTTTAGGGCGGTGGTCTTCTTAAAATTTAAATTAATTTTTACTCCTATTTTCTTATTTGCTTATTATTTCCTAAATTAAGAAGATATGCCAAGGAAGATAATTATTAAACACTATTTGTATAATCTTGAAATAAGATTTTTTAAAAAAGCCACCTCTGAAAACCTATCATGTGTCATATTTATACTGAAATATATTTAAAAGATCTAAAATTAATTTACTTATTTATTATGCGCTACTTGATTTTATTCAAATGTCATTGTAGAAATTAATATATGTTTTTATTGTTTCCTAAATATGGATGAGTTGCCAAAGATTTTAATTTTCAAAGTCTAGTAAATTAAGGTTTTTCTAAACACAACTGTGACAAATTTTCACATGTAACTTATCTTTTTAACATTTTATTTTAAATTTTTTAAAATTCCCCTTTTTCATGCTGCTTATAATATATTTACTATCTGTATTTTGTTTTCTAATTATCCTATATAATATAATAACGGCTTTTAAAAGAAAACAAATTCTGAGACGTAATTATGTATTTTAGTACACATTATTACAGAGTTTATTTATATTCATTCAAAATCTATTCAATACATAGTGTGTGTGTGTATATATATATATATATGTGTGTGTGTGTGTTGTATTAATATCATGTGAAAGTATGTCTTGAAATTGACATGTTTAGAACTCCCATCCCATGTGATCCTTTATTCTTTCAACATCGTCTCTTGGAGTCTTCTCGTTGTCCCCATTCAACTTGCAACAACTATCATAAGATACTCTCCTATCCACAATGCTCAAAATTTATGCTTTCCTTTTTCTTACTTAGCTTTAACACTTTTCACGGAGAAAAAAACAAGAAAAAAGGAAACTATGGTTCAGTGATGGAAGATCTGAGAACTAACTACAACGAAAAGAAAAAGAGTAGTAATCAAAACAAAAAAGAATTAAAGGTGGATAAGATCGGCATTTCCTACAAATCCAAAAGACAAATAGTATATCTTGGAAAATGTATTTTTTCAACTCTGTTAAAAAACGTCAACTTGACTTATTTAGACAGTTTCTTCATTGTTTAACTCAAAACGATGATTTATATAGAACAAAATAACTTATATAGGTTTATTGATGCTATGGAAAAAAAATAGGAGGAAGAAAAGTGATGTTATGTGGATTGGCTCAATACGGGAATCTGATTGGAATAACAATCGGCTACACAATCACTGCGTCGATTAGCATGGTGTAAGCTTTTATTCTTTCTTTGAGAACGGTAGTCAATAATAGCAGGCTCTTCTTTTTCACTTATTTTCACCCACGTTTATTAAGTTAGGACAGGGCAAAGTGACTAACTCTTTTTTATTATTATTTACCTTTTAAAGAACAAATGGTATGATAGGTAAAAGATATGATATATAATATTTATAAAAGTTTTTCTTTGTCACAAGTTATTTGATATGTACAGAGTATATATAAATTAAAATTCTATTGATTGTGAGAGGAAAAGGAGCTCAAATTTTGAAAGTGAAAAGTTAGATCTCTTAGGATATTATTTATCTTTTAAAAAACAAATGCTATGACAGGTAAAAGATATGATATATAATATCTACAGAAGTTTTCCTTTGTCACAAGTTATTTGATATGTACAGAGTAATATATATATTAAATTCTATTGAGTGTGGGAGTCAAAAGGAGCTCAAATTTTCAAAGTGAAAAGTTAGATCTTTTAGGATTGTTGAGATTTTGTATTCTAAATTTATAATTGTTTTTTTCTGTCTGAAACTTTATATATTTATAATTATTTAAGGAATGGGTTTTTAAGTAGGAAAGAAAGAAAAAATTAAAGTGTCAAAATTAATAATTCATGAAAACAGGGCAGTGAAGAGGTCGAATTGTTTCCACAAGAATGGACATAATGTGAAATGTTCCACTTCAAACACTCCCTTCATGATCATATTCGCATGCATCCAAATTGTACTTAGCCAAATCCCAAATTTCCACAATCTCTCTTGGCTCTCCATTCTAGCGGCCGTAATGTCCTTTTCTTACGCCTCCATTGGTGTCGGTCTCTCCATCGCCAAAGTGGCCGGTAAATAAATATACGTTCTTGTCCTTATGCTAATTTCATGTTTTAAAAGTGAGCCCTAATGGTTTTGAAGAATAAACAAAGGTGGCGGTGTGCACGCAAGGACGGCCCTGACAGGAGTTACGGTCGGAGTTGATGTTACTGGTTCAGAGAAAGTTTGGAGAACATTCCAAGCGGTTGGAGATATCGCATTTGCTTATGCCTACTCAACCGTACTTATTGAGATACAGGCAAGTTATCACCTTTAACGTACTGCTATTTTGTACTCACAAGTTTAATTTAAAATTCTTTATTTGAACATCTCACACACCTGTTAAGAAAATTATTTTGGTTTTTCACTAGAACCCTTATTAATTGTTTCAGCTAATTACAAATGGTATCTTTAAGGAAAAAATAATAATATACTACTCAGACCTTAATATACTACATATTTTTATAACTTAATATAACGGAAAATATGGTTATTATTGAAACTTATGTTAAAATTTTGTATTGACAGCTCTAGAAAAAAACTCAGTTTAAAACAAAATCAGCCATAAACTGACACTTCTGAAATGGAAGGATAATGTTTAGAGCTGAGTTTTAGAGACAGCAATTAGGCATAAGAGAGAGCCCAAATTTTTTTTAACGTGTGTCGGTTTGTTACAAAGTAAAGGCCACTTCAGATTAATTGTTTATTTGTAGTAAAACAGAGTGGAAACCAGAGTCTAGTTAATCAGTTAAAATAAACCTGAGTCTAATTTTTATTTTATTTTTGACAAAGGGCATTCTTATGTTAAATTGCAAAAGAAATAAAATGTGTTAACAGAGTCTAATTAGAAGGCTTTTATTCAATAAATATTTTTTAAATGTTTTAACTGAGTACATTTTACAACTGAACACAGTTACTTATATTTCCTCCGTATACAAAAGATTTTTGATGTCTTGGCTTCTTTTGTATACAAAATATTAATATTATAACTTTAATTAATTTATTTTATTTTAATAGTAAAAATAAAATTAAAATCTAAAATTATAAATCAAGAACTTTATTGGAAAACAAATAAAACTAAAAAAATGTATTTAATCAACTCTTGACTTAGTTAATTTTATATTTTTATAATTATCCTAAAAATCTTATTTAAGACACCGCAATAAATATACTTTAATAAGTGACACAGAAAAATAGCTGACGTATAATTTCAGTTGGATAAGAATATTTGTGTCTATGTGGCATAGTTTAGGAGTCTTGAAAATAGTTTCGTTTTTCACTGGAACCCTTATTAATTGTTTCAGCTAGTACAAATGGTATCTGTTAGGAAAAAATAATAATATACTCAGACCTGAATGTACTACATATTTTTATAACTTAAAATAACGGAAAAATATGGTTATTATTGAAACTTATGTTAAAACTTTGTATTGAGAACTCTAGAAAAAAACTCAGTTTAAAAAAAATTAGCCATAAACTGACACTTCTGAAATGGAAGGATAATGTTTAGAGCTGAGTTTTAGAGACAGCAGTTAGGCATAAGAGAGAGCCCGAAACTTTTTTTTTAACGTATGTCGGTTTGTTACAAAGTAAAGGCCACTTCAAATGAATTATTTATTTGTAGTAAAACATAGAGGAAACCAGAGTCTAATTAATCAGTTAAAATAAACCAGAGTCCAATTAGTAGACTTTGTTCAATAAATATTTTTTAAATTTTAACTGAGTACATTTTACAACTGAACACAGTTACTTTATTTCCTCCCTATACAAAAGATTTTTGATGTTTTGGCTTCTTTGTATACAACAGATTAATATTCTAACTTTAATTAATGTATTTTATTTTAATAGTAAAAATAAAATTAAAATCTAAAATTATAAATCGAAAAATTTATTGAAAAAAAAATAAAACTAAATGTATTTAATCAACTCTTGACTTAGTTAATTTTGTACTTTTATAATTATCCTAAGAATTATACTTAAGACACCCCAATAAACATAGCTGACGTGTAAGTTTGGTTGGATGAGAATATTTGTGTCTATGTTGCATATTTTAGGAGTCTTGGTCTTGAAAATAGTCCCTTTTATATAGTAGATATCTATGACTAAATAACATTAAAGTCACCAGTTACGTATTATCATTTCAGTTAATTGTAAACGATTTAATGAACTAAATTTTGTGTGTTTTGATCTACGAGTTATTTTTGGGTTCACCCCTAGAGTGAAATTAGAGGTTCACCCAACCAATACGAATCACTCATTTCACAATTAATATCTTTTAAAAATGGAAACAAAATATTGTCAAGTTATATTATGTTTTTAAAATAAATAAAATAAAAATAAATAACAGTAGTTTCAAAAAATGATTTAAAAAAAATATATTTTTAACATCATCATAAAAAAATAAACCCTAAACACTAAATCATGAACCCTAAATCCTTGAGTATACCCTAAACCCTTGGTTATACGCTAAACCCTTGGATAATCTTAAACTCTAAACCCTAAACTCTAGTATATGCAAAAAAATAATTAAATATTTTAACGCCATCATCAAAATACTAAACCCTAAATCCTAAACTTTAAACCATAAACCTTTGGGTAAATCATAAATACTTGGATAATCCTAAATTTTAAATAAAAAACACTAAACACGAAAACAATAAATCTTAAAAATACTAAACCCTTAATCTTAATCCCTAAACTCTTTTTAGGATTAAGGATTTGGTATTTTTAAGATTTAGTGTTTAATGTTTTTAGTTTAGAGTTTAGGGTTTAGTGTTTTGATAACGGAGTTAAAATATTTTTAATTTTTTTTGCATATATTACTATTTTTATTTATTTTTAATATTTTTATTTTAAAAATATAATATAACTTGATAATATTTTGTTTCTTTTTTTAAATGATATCAATTATGAAATGAGTGATTCATATTGGTTGGATGAACCTATAAATTCACTCTAGGGGTGAACCCAAGAATAAGTCTCGATCTACCACTGCTAAAGTATGTACAACTGTTCATCTCTAACCATGGCAGGACACCTTAAAAGCAAGTCCACCATCAGAAAACAAAGCCATGAAAAGAGCAAGCCTTGTGGGTGTATCCACAACGACCTTCTTTTACATGTTATGCGGGTGTGTGGGTTATGCAGCCTTTGGCAATAATGCGCCTGGAAATTTCCTAACCGGTTTTGGTTTTTATGAGCCCTTCTGGCTAATCGACTTTGCCAATGTCTGCATCGCCGTGCATCTCGTTGGGGCCTATCAGGTCTTTTGCCAGCCAATCTTCCAATTTGTAGAGAGCCAGAGTGCAAAACGTTGGCCAGATAACAAGTTTATTACTGGAGAGTACAAAATGAACGTCCCTTGCGGTGGTGATTTCGGTATCAGTTTGTTCAGATTGGTTTGGAGGACTTCATATGTTGTAGTCACCGCGGTCGTAGCAATGATCTTCCCTTTCTTCAACGATTTCTTGGGTCTTATTGGAGCAGCTTCCTTCTGGCCTTTGACTGTTTACTTTCCCATTGAGATGCATATTGCTCAGAAAAAGATGAAGAAATTTTCTTTCACTTGGACATGGCTGAAAATCTTGAGCTGGGCTTGTTTCCTCGTCTCCCTCGTTGCTGCTGCTGGATCTGTGCAAGGACTCATACAAAGTCTTAAGGATTTCAAGCCTTTCCAAGCTCCCGAGTAGAAACTGTGTTTTGTCTAATCTCTTCAAGAACACAACTCCCTTGCACTCTCTTTTCTCCATTAACTGTGTATGTTCGTTTGTAATATATTTGTGTTTTTGTTTCATTACGAAATGTTCAACCTATATTTGCTTGTCTGAAACAAATCTATCATCAATAAGTCCCTCTTTCTTTTCTTTGTCCTTGGTACCTCAGTTTCTTTTTTTTTTTTATGAGAAGTATGATAATGTGATGAGATAGGCTGAAAGAATTGTATTGCTCTCATATCTTATTCCATGTACGAAAACACACATTTATATACAAAGCAAAGAAAATAACTAGAGTAACTACAGAGATTGGAATATTAGCGATAAATTAAAATATCTACAGAGATTGTATCATAAATATGATTAGAGAGACTGAAGATCAAATTATAATCAGTATAATTATTTTTTCTTTAATATATCCGCTCAAGATGGAGGGGAGCAGGGGCGAAGCTAGTAAGGAGATAAGGGGTGCACATGCACCCACAATATTTTCAAAATATAGTGTGTTCTTCAACCTAATTTCATATATACGTATATTGTTGTTGGTAAATTTATACTGTGTGCACCCAGTTAAAAGTCAGTCTGGATTCGCTACTGGAGGGGAGACTCCAATCTTCAACAATGATGATGAAACTGGTGAAACAGAGCGGATGTTTGTTAGAGGTGCAGCAGACACGGAGACACCAACAATATTTTACTTCTCTTATTCTAATGAAAGAGAAATACTTGAGTTCATCTCTATAGTGAACCTTTAGGTATCCAACCAGTAGGATTTCGTTATTTTATATTCAGTATCTTTTAAAAACGGAAACAAAATATTATCGAGTTTTATTATGTTTCTAAACTAAAAATAAATAGAAAATAATAGTAATCGTAAAAAAAATTTATATTTAAATATCATCATCAAAACACTAAACCCTAAATCATAAACCTTAAATCTATGGTAAACCCTTGGATAAGTCTTAAATTTTTGGATTGTTTTTTAAAAATATTTTTAACACAATCAGCAAAACACTAAATTCTAAACCTTAAATACTAAACCCTAAACTCTTGGTTAAATCATAAACCGTTAGATAAATCTTAAAGCGTAGGATTTAGAATTTATCCAAAGATTTTGGATTTACCAAAGGTTTAAGATTTATCCAGGGATTTAGGGTTTAGGATTTAGGGTTTAGGGTTTAGTATTTGGCTGACGGTATTAAAAATATATTTTCTAAAACGTATTTTTGTTTGCAACTAATATTAATTTTTATTAATTTTTATTTTTTAGTTTCAAAATATTAATATAATTTACAATATTTTGTTTCCTTTTTTAAAAGATACTGAATATACATAACGAAATCATATTGGTTAGGTGAACCTAAAGGTTCATTCTCTACGGTGAACCCAAGAATTTTTCCTAATGAAATGGCTGAGTTGTAGTAAATGTAAAGCATGGCGTGCAAAAGGGTGCGTGAGTCGGTGGAAAAGAGGGAATTTTTTTAAGGTTTCGTTTTTTTTTTTTTAACTAAAATTTTCAATATGATATTATTTATTATTCTACCGAATTTTTATTCTCTTTTTTTCTTTGTGGATTTATACAAATAAAGTTTAGAAAACAAAAAGGCACTTAACGTATAAAAAATGATATAACAGTTATCGTATAATTTATGGAACTCCTTTTAAAGAGAAGAAAGGAAAAACAACGTTTTAAGAAAAAAAAAAGATGATTCAAAAGTCTACGAAGACTTGAATAAGAAGCTCTTTTTTTTGTGGTAACACATAGAATAAATTTAGATGTTCATGTTGAACTTGCCGTTGGAAAATATCAGGAAACTGTATATAAGGATGACGGCTTCACTTATCAAAAGAACGTTTTACTGCATATTCTAATTTTTACTCTAAAATAGCATAACATCAAATAAAATTGACGGATCTTGTGATCAAGTGGTAGTGAACGTATCTGAAACGTGTTAACGTTTCAAAATCGATCATCCTGCTATACAAAATAGGTCATATTGTTCGTTCACCTAATAGATATGAATCTATTCTTTAAAACTCATTTGAATGCTCTGGAAAATAAGTACATTTGCGGACTTGCGATTCTCCTAAATTCAACTAGGTTAAAAGTTTTAATTTACAAAAAAAACACCAAAATTATTTAATTTATAATTGTTATTAATGTTTTCTAGTTATAAAAATTACTAATTAATCCCAACTATCTTAAGTTAATAAAACATCCATAAAAATATAATTTATTTAAATTAAATATTTATTATCAAAAATTACAATAAATTTTATGTTTATGATTTTATGTAAAACTATTAAATAATCTCTTATGGAATATCATATTTACTGTATTATTTTAAATATTATATAAATATTAAATAAGAACATTCGAAATTTAAAAAATCATTTTATAAATAAAAAAATTGAGCCCCAAAAGAAGTAATTGGTTAGACTACTCCATAATGGAGTAACCCTAGCTTTTATTATATTTTAGAATTGAGAATGGAGTGGTTTTGGAACATATTTTACTCCAAAATAAAATTTGAAATAGATAATTGAGTAGGATTAAGGATACCCTTAGAAAATTGGAAGAACAAATTCTTGTCGTTACAGGATAGGGTGTTGGCAGATGCACCATCTAATAAATAGATTTTGAGATGGAATTGTGTCCTTCGTTAATCGTAAATTATAAATGACTAATTGGTTTTGAAACAAGGAGGAAATAATTTTTCAGAGTTCTCGTGCTCACAGGTACAACCACAACACTAAATTTGATATTAAAATTACACCAAATTTGATATTTTGTATCATATTTTAGTTTTCTACTCTAATCATAACACCAAATTTTACAACAAAACTAATGTTACATATTATTTAATTTTTTAATCTAACAAATTTAATCCCTTAAATATTTTAACTGATATATAATCATTTTACTAGATTTAAATTATATATATGTTTGTTAAAATCTTGTAATTTATGTTTTTATAAAAATATTAGTTTTGAATAAAAAAATAATATTAAAAATAAACTTAATAATAAAACATTTTTAAAGGTACATGAAGATATAATTATTTCATAAATTTAAATATTATAACAACACTAATAATCATGTAAATTTCTTCCAGAAACTCCAAAATTTCCAAAATATTGTTCAGAAAATTTTTGTGTAACCGAAGATAGAACATTATGGAAATAATTTTATAAAAATATGGTATTTTCTTATAGTTTAATATTTAATTATGTATTTCTATTTATAATTTTATTTTTAGTGTAAGATTTTACTAACTAATATTGTTCTAATATTGTTATATATGTGCTAGTTATGTATAAAAGCTTTATGAATTTATATTAATTATGACAAATATAAGAACTATAAAATAAAATACGAATAATTTTGGAGTTAAGTTTGAAGTTTTCCTTTGAGAAAAAAACATTTTTAAATTTTAAATATAAAGTTTTGCAAACTCTAAATAGAAAATATACTTGGAGATGCTCTAATACCTGCCGAAATCTGAACCCTTTCTTTTGAAATGAACCGCCCACTGATAGGAAATTTCTTGCTCTCTTGTATCAAAAGTTTATTTTAAATATCTCACATCTTCTCTTTAGTTTCTTGGGGAAATTTCATAATTACACTTTGTGTGATACCACAATTCAACAATACCACCAATAGATGGACATTTTCACAAATACACTTTTTATTAATGTGTAAAAGACAAAACTGACCCTACCTTATCTTCTCCTCCATTAGATTCTTCTTCTCTCGTTTCTGTCATCGTCGACGTCTTTCCAGCCTCGTGTCGTCTTCATCCAGTCTCTCCGTCGTCGTCTTTGTTGTCGACGTCGTCAAATCCGTCGAGATCCACAGTCGTCGAGATCCATCATCATCTCCGTTGAGATCCATCGTCGTCTCCGTCGCGATCCGTCGTCGTCTCCGTCGAGATCCGTCGTCGTCTTCGTCGAGATCCATCGTCACTCTCTCACACAACCAGCGACAAGAGATTACAAGAATCACGATTAAAACCTCAAAGATGTTGGCTCCTCACCACGATTCACACATGTATGTTTCTATTTTGTATTTTTTGTTTGATTCAAGTAATTTTTTGAATTTGTTCTTTCTGATATAAAAAAAATCGTTTAGAACATGTCGATTTAAGAGAAATAGTTTCAATAGTAAACACTGAGTTTTCAAAAAATTATAAACCTTTATAAATCTGGGTTCAAGTGATTTTATGATTTTTCGTTTCTCTGTTATCCGAAACACAAATAAAGTTGATTTAATTTAGACTTGTCATTTGAATAATTATGGTTAGAAGAAAGGTTTTCGAATAGTGAACATTGCATTTTAAAGAATTATATCCTCTTATAAATCTGGGTATTAGGGTCGATAGTACAATTCAATTACAAGGTTTATAAAGAAGTTTGTAAACAAGAGTTGCTCATATGTCTATAAAAGCATATAAATGTGTGAATTTGAGAAGTCTTGTCTTTTATTATCCTATATTCTTTGTAAAACTGTTATCGAAATACATGAATATTACGTTTGGATAAGGTATCTTTAGACCATGATTAAAAGTTAACATCGTATTTTTATTTCGTCTTGCAGTTTGATAGCAATGAATTCTGCACAGGTATGAGATTGCCTCTGAGGATTTATGAAGCTGGAATAGAACCACTGGACAATCCAAAAGTGATTACCCAATCGGTGTCTTGGTCAATAATGTGAAGCTTTTTATAGAAGATTATAAATGTGGTTTTATAAGAGTTTATAAATTTATATATTAGAGATTTTTAGAGATTTATAAAATGCTGACTATTCTTTTTTACATCTTGTGTTTAATACAATGTTTGGATTTCCTAATGAATACAAACATTTGATGACCCCAACACATCTGATCTTGATGACATGGATTTTGACAGTTCAACAATGATATAAAACGAAACAAACTAATGGGAACAAGGATTTGTGAATTTACTTTTTTTGTAACATATGATATAAGAAAATAATACATTAAAGAAGAGCAAAGGAAAGATGAAGAACAAATAAGATATTAGAAATCATTTGTAAAAGTTTATAAAACAGTTTGTAAAGTTTATAATCTATTTATAAGGGTTTATAAATTATTTTTAAAAGTAAAATCCATTTATAAAGGTTTATAAAACATTTAATAAATTATAAAAGGAATGAAAATGTTTTAGAGGGTTTTCTTGAGCTGTTCAAAAAATATATATTCTGATAAAAAAAAGAATTTATAAGGATTTACAAAAATAATTTATAAAGTGTATACACCCTTATAATGGATTATAAAACAATTTATACAGATATGTAAATTTTTTGAAGCGGTAGAGCTTTGATTGCTGTCCGCATGTGCCTCAGAATCTGCCACGTATCATCATCTCTTTACAAAACCTTATAAGGGTATGTAAAATTATTTGTAAGAGTATATAAACAAGTTATAAAATCTATAAACCATTTATAAATGTTTATAAAAACGTTATGAAAGTTTATAAATAATTTATAAGGGGGTATGTATACTATTAATAGGGGTTTATAAAAACTTTATGAAAGCTTATATTCAATTTATAAGAGATATTTTAAGAGTTGCATAGGTTTATAAATCAACTAAAAGAGTTTATAACCATTTAGAAAGCCTTATAAAACAATTTATAATGGTTTGTATGATAACTTATTAATAATTTATAAAGTTTATATGCCATTTTAAACAACTTGCTGTCCGCATGTGCCTTAGAATCTGCCACGTATCATCATCTCTTTACAAAGCATGCACGTGTTCTTTAGTTTTATAAGAATATTTAAAGTTATTTATAAGGATTTATAAAATCATTTATAAAGATTTGTAGAATATCAAAAGGTAATCATTTTATGAAGTCTTATAATGTTTTATAGAGGCTTATAAATCATTTTTAAGAAATAAATGTCTACTCTCCATAGTACACGAGTTAATTCTGAACTTAAACCTCCATGTTTTGGAAAATTTCAGGAGCACAAGCTCTTCGACGTCAGTAGCATAAACACTTAGCATCTCTTTATCATCACCAAAAAAGTTATCCCATCCAAAACTATTATTGATGTCATCACAGACAACCACCTGAAGCTTTTTCTTCTCTGTAAAAAAATTGTCACTGAAATTATGTCTTCTCTTTCTTAAGTTTATATTTGAATCGCTAGGTTTTTGGTATTTTACTCAGGACAATGAACATTTAATATTTACAGAATTATAATCCTTTATAAATCTGAATTTCACACTATTGTTAAAAGTACAACTCGACGATTTATAAGTTTTATAAAGAAAATTTTAAACAAGAACTGATCGCATATGTGTATAAAAACATATGAACATGTGAACTTGAGAATTCTTGTGAGGAATGCTAGGCAAAATGAGTATACGGAACTCAAAAGTGATTTATAAACGTTTATAAACTGATTTATAATGGCTTACAAGTTAATTTTTCTGAAGTACCTCAAAAATACAATCAACACAAAAAGGTATATCTGATGAAAGAGCCACATCCTTCAACGATGGATATATTGCCTCAACCCCTTATAAAGAGATTATATAACTACTCAGATATACAAGTTTCATGAAGAAGATTATATAACTTATAACCCCTTATAAACCTTTATAAAACATAGATATACTAGTTTCATGAAGAGATTATATAACTTATAACCCCTTATAAACCATTATAAAACTCAGAAATACTAGTTTATAAAGTATTATGTAGTTTATAACCCCTTATAAATCTTTATAAAACTCAGAGTTACTAGTTTCATGAAGAGATTATATAACTTATAACCCCTTATAACCCTTTATAAAACTCAGATATACTAGTTTATAAAGTATTATATAAACTCAGAGATGAAAAGGTTGATAAATAATAACTTATAAATATTTATAGCTGGTCCATGTATCTCAGATATCAGATAAATGAAAAGGCTGATATATAATAACTTGGAATTTCTGAAATGGTGGAGCCTTACTTGCTGTCCGCATGTGCCTCAGAATCTGCCATGTACCATCATCTCTGTACAAAGTTTTATAAGGGTATGCAAAATTATTTGTAAGAGTATATAAAACAGTAATAAAAGCATATAAAACAAGTTATAAAATATATAAACCATTTATAAATGTTTATATAAACGTTATGAAAGTTTATAAATAATTTAGAAGGGGTATATATACTATTAATAGGGGTTATAAAAACTTTATGAAAGCTTATATTCAATTTATAAGGGGTACTTTAAGAGTTGTATATGTTTATAAATCAACTAAAAGAGTCTATAACCATTTAGAAAGCCTTATAAAACAATTTATAATGGTTTGTATAATAATTTATTAATAATTTATAAAAATAATTTATAAAGTATATACACCATTATAAAGGATTATTAAACAATTTATAAGGGTATGTAAAATTTCTGAAGCGATGGAGCATTGCTTGCTGTACGCATGTGCCTCAGAATATGTCACGTATCATCATCTCTTTACAAAGCATGCACGTGTTCTTTAGTTTTATAAGAATATTTAAAGTTATTTATAAGGATTTATAAAATCATTTATAAAGATTTGTAGAATATCAAAAGGTGATTATTTTATGAAGTCTTATAACGTTTTATAGAGGCTTATAAATCATTTTTAAGAAATAATTGTAAGAACCTTGTCACTGAAATTATGTCTTCCTTTCTTGAGTTTATATTTGAATCGCTATGTTTTTGGTATTTTACTCAAGACCTTGTGTTGTTGTTCTTTCATTCCTCTTAAAATCATTTGATCAAACAGTTGGTGTGCAACAAAGCCAGCAACTTTAAGTGACTTTTGAATCAAACTCTTCCACATCTAAAATGAATGTAGGCTCTACTTTTGGAGAAATCCAAACACCAAGTTTTTGAGAAATACTTGATTCAGTGAATAGAACCTGTAAGCTACCACTTCTAAGAAACACAAAATCCACTTCATCTATGGCTTGACTCCAAAAGATAATTTGGTACCTCATTTATAAAGTTTCATCAGAAAAAAAAAACTTCTTTTCTTTTCCTAGAAACACATCGTACATCGATTCTGGGAAATCAAGCTAAAATTAATGAAATAGAACAAAAACCACCATCTATTATCTTGTCACCTTCGTTGACGTCGTGAGAGAGCTTGGTCAGTTCGTCAGATCTCGTCAAGTTTTTCAGGTTAGTCAGAAGGCTCGCTAGAGAAGTCGTCAGAGAAATCATGAGCGTCGTCTAATCTCGGCAGAAATCGTCAAGGTCGTCAGATCTCGTCGGAAACTCGTCATCATCGTCAAATCTCGCCGTAGCTTCGTCGGATCTCGTCGTAGCTTCGTCGGATCTCGCCGTAGCTTCCTTGGATCTCGCTGTACATCTCTTCAGCGTCGCCGGATCTCGCCGGAAAACTCGTCACCACCGGAGAATTCGTCAACGTTGATGTGAATCTGAGATGATGAGATCTCGTGAGATGTAGGAGAAGAAGAGAGTAGTTTTGTGCTTTATTAATTAGGGGTATAAATGTATTTTGCCTATTAAATTTTTAATGGTAAAGTTGGTTAGTGTAAACTTGAAAAGTGGTATCATGAAAATTGTATTTTTGGCAATTTCCCTAGTTTCTTTTGGAAATTCCTAGCTTTCTACACTGTCGCCATTCACCAATTTATCACCGGATCCAATAATGTCGAGCTGTTTCTGCTGGAAAAGGAAATCGAATGTTGGGCAACGTCAAGAGCATTTCTCAAACGCACAAAATGCACATCGGAAAACAAGGTCAAAAACCTCAACAAACAATGGAGTCACGGATCAAACTCATACAAGAGCCAATAATCAAACACCGTCAGAGATCAATTTCTAGGAATCAAAACCAAAATGGAGCTAATCCACGCCATGAGCTTATATATGTTGATTGGGATATGAGAAGTTGAAGTTGAGATGGATGATGATAGTGGAGGAATGTGGGTGATGCGAGAGATTTGTTAGGTGTTGGGCTGATACTATATATTATTGGGTTTGATGTTTATGTTTAGGCCAGTTAGTGGTTTAGAGCTTTTGCTTTTTTATTTGCGAAAATTTCCAAAAGATAAAAAAAAACTAGGTTGCTGTCTGTTGGTATAAAACCATTTTTTCCATTTTTCTTATTTTACATTTTGTATTTCTGAAAACTAATAAGATAAATAATTTTGTAAATCAAAAAAATTACTAAAAGTATAAACAATTAATAAAACACTCATATACACAAGCTGACAATTCTTTTTTGTTCAAAAACTTGATAAACAAAAATTTTAAAATACGTTCTACTAAAAGTAAAATGCGTTTTTACAAAAAATGGTATAGTAGAAAACGGTTTCTAAAATATGTTCATCTACTTCTTTTAGAACGCTCATTCTACTATTTACTAAATTTCTAAATAAGAGGAATGCGCATTCTACTAATCGTAAAGGTATCTACTTTTCTTTCCAATATATCTTCTACTTTTATAAAGTATTCTAAATTTCGGGGAATGTGTTTTTTACAATGTACTCTTAAGTCTACTCAAAGTAGAAAGTATATTCAGGACTTTTATCATTCTTCTAAAAGAATTTTAGAAGGCGCCTTCTACGGATAAAATACCTGATTTTTTGCAAAAATTAATGAAATTTCAGTTAAGGAAATATTCTAAAAAACTCATAAAAATATTCTAACTTCCTAAAACGTGTTATGGTCGATTTTACTTATGATAAAATGATTTTGCATTTTTTTCATCAATCTATGATATCTCCATAGTTTGTCTTGTGATTTTGACATACGCTTGTTCTATTTTTTAAAGTTTAATAAAACCAAAAAAAATTACAAACATTTTAAGTTTTTTTATAGAAAAAAAGACTTTGTAAACGTTTTGTAAATTTTATTTAAAGTTTTTTACTAAAAGCTTTTCGTAAAGTTTTCTTTTTATTTTTATAAATTTTACAAAGTTTACTTTTATTAAAAAAATAAAAAGTTATATTTTTATTAAAAATTTGATAAAATTAAAAAGTTTACAAACGTTTTAAACTTTTTACAAAGATAACACTTTGTAAAAAAAAAATTATAAATTTTGTTTAAAGTTTTTATTAAAAACTTTTTGTAAAGTTTTATTTTTATAAAGTTTACAGATTTTATTTTATTAAAGTTTTATCAAAAATGCTTTAAACTTTTTATAAAATAAAAAATTTGTAAAACGTTTTTTATAAATTTTATTTAACTTTTTTATTAAAATAATTATGTAAATTATTTTTATTTTATAAAACTTACGAATTTCATTTTTATTAAAAACTTTTTAAAAACTTTTATTTTTATTTTCCCTTTTTAAATGTTTTTAGTAAATTTTTTTTAAAAAAATCTATTAGTTTAATATGTTTAATTAGATTAATCAAATGTTATTTTTGGGATTATAAAAATATTATACTAAAAGGATAACTAAATGATGGTTTTATACTATAAGGATAACCATGCTCAATTTTTGTTCTGTTTTGGCAATTTTTCTTTTTAATTTATATCTTTTACTGTATAATCCCTATATACTAAAGCACAAGTCACCTAACCAACAAAATTTTGACATGTGGATTATGTTTTTAAAAAAAAAATAATTAAAAATCTGAGCATTTACAAAATCAATTTATTTAGAAAAATAACTGCCTAACCAAAAGACTTCAACTAGACCACTATCCCTAATTTTATGGCACAATTTCAGTTGTTTAATTTTCTGTATAATTTTCAAATAACTAATTTTTATCTATCTTCTCTCTTTTTTTTAATCGTTTCATATCTTCACCATTTTAGCAATAAAAATCAATGATCATTGCTGGCAGAAAAATCAATAGAGCACAACTACTTTTTATTCAAATTCATTTTTCTTTGCTTCTCAAAATAATACTCTTTTATTCTTTGTTGTATGATTTATTTTGATTTTTTTGAAAGATTATTCATCAACGGGGATATTTTTTTTTTCTTGACTAAAAAAAAAAAAAAAAAAAAGAAAAGAAAAACTAGAACTATCAACGGGGATATTGACAAGGAGTTGCAGTTGCAAAATAGATTTAGAACTCAAACTATGAAAATGTAAGTAAATATTTACCACTTCTTTTCGGTTAATATACAGTATAATGTTTTATTGTTCTTCAGTTTTGTTTGGGTGAATTTTTTATGTTTATTACATGTATAGAAAAAAAAGAAAAACTAGAAATCATCTTCGCATTAAGGTATGTGAAGGTAATTAAGGTATGTGAAGGTAGTAATGATGTGTGGAATGATATAGCGCAAAATAAAAACTAGATTTTAAAGTAATAACTGTAAAAATGGTATTTTAGTTTATAATGATTATAAGTTGTTATAGTTTTCTAGATATATTATCAACAAATTATGGCTATATGCAAATACACATTAACACTCTTCGAGATATATTATCTACAATCTATGTGATGTTAGTATATTTTAACAAGAAAATATAGTGTTAATACATGTTAAAGATTTAAAATTAAGAAATTATCACCCGTACGTAGTACGGGACTAAACACTAGTTAAAGAAATAAAGCTCAAACACATTTGATCCTCACTAGGACAAAAGGAACAATGAAATAAAAAATAAAGAAAAATAAATGTGATTTGCGTCAGCAGTACAAATTATAATACCATGGAGAGAGAGAGAGAGAGAGAGAGAGAGAGAGAGAGAGAGAGAGAGAGAGAGAGAGAGAGAGAGAGAGAGAGAGAGAGAGAGAGAGAGAGAGAGAGAGAGAGAGAGAGAGAGAGAGAGAGAGAGAGAGAGAGAGAGAGAGAGAGAGAGAGAGAGAGAGAGAGAGAGAGAGAGAGAGAGAGAGAGAGAGAGAGAGAGAGAGAGAGAGAGTAAAAGTGTGTTGTTCAAAAAAAAAAAAAGGGAGAGAGTAAAGTGTAAAACGGTCGCAATGCATTTAAGACAAAGATCATCATTGCGAAAGTACGTCATCATTGTCATCCTAACCTCTGTTTTATAGTATTATTTTAGTGATTTATTTTAGAAATATATACAGTTTTGACTACGTCTTTCAAGTCAGTAGCATTTGATAAATTATGTGTGTGATGTGATATGAGCGAAAAGCAAAGCAGCTTTCCTGCTCTTTTCATTGTTGATCTCTGTCATCTTAACTTTTAATTTAGTGCCACAAATTCACATCTTTCAAAAACTAATTAAACTTATATTTTGTGAAACATTGAAGTTTGCATTTTATTCTAAGTTTAAATATTAATTTTTAAATTTAAATTAATTAATTTTATTTGAAAATTATATACACAAATATAGTGATATAGTTTTTTATATAGTGCTATAGTTTTGATGGGAACAAATAAAACTTTAAACAAAAAAACAAATCTAATTTTATGTCTTCCTCAATATGTGTAAGAACGTAAAACATTATTTTTAAATACAGAAAGAATAATAATCATTTCTAGAAAAGTAAGTAAGTAACATCCAATTTTTAAAAAATAAAAATAAAAAGCAAAATTCAGTGTGCGTTCTTTTTTTGTCATACTACAAAATACAAATATTGATCTTCCTCTAAAGCATGTTCATAATTCACTGAGATATTACAAATGTGAAACTATATATTTAATAAATTTTCTGACAATTTACATATTTTTTTTTGAGAAAGGGCCTGACAATTTACATATATTGCAATATAAATTATAAATACAGCTTCATAAATTACAATGTAAATTCTAAATTTAACAAAAATGCCAAATTCAAAATTCAAAAGTCTTAAAAACAAATAAATGTAAGAGAAGTAATAAATGGGAAATGATGATCTCTCCATCTCAATGACATATCCTTAGCCATCTGTCACACAAAAATGTATATATATTGAATACAAAGCCAAAGAAAATAAATAAAAAGGATTAAACAGTAAATGGAATAGGCTCATATCTCAACCACCACTATTCATTTGCCTTTTTGTCGATATTTTTGTCCTCTTCCATTTCGTCTCTTTGCCTTTCTTCTTTTGGGAAACCCTTATTGCTTAACAGTCTCCCGTCCTCCCCTAACTATTTTTGAGCTTTTGCATTTACTCACTCTCTATCTTTATCACTATATCACTCTCTCTCTTCTCAAAAATAACCCATTCATTGCTTTATGATACTAGTTAAACGCCCTTTTTCAAAAAAAAAAAGAGATACTAGTATTCAAACTATATACATATATTCATTACATGCATCACCTTTTATACACCTTAACTAATATTACTACTCCATTTGTGTTTTTTTCCAAAAAAAATATCTCATTTTCCGAGTTAGGGTGATGAAACCGAGGAAGGCTTGTTCGTTATTATTTAAATGTCTCGTTAGGCCAACTACATGTCCATATATTACGGTTTTTACTTAGTAAGTTTGGAACTAGTAAATTACTCTTTAGATGAATAGATATGTTATTAATCATGTCAGAATTGCATTAGCAGGTTGTTACACTAACAAAAGGATGGAAGTTTTAGTTATAGGCTTTAGTTTTTGAAATAATTTTGAGTTCACCTCCTGCATGTTTACCAACCAATAAGATTTTGTTATTTTATACTCCCTCTGTTTTTAAATAATACATGTTTTGAGATTTTCATACTTTTTAATAAAACATATTAAAACTTACTTATTAATGCATAGTTTTTTGTTGTTTTATATTTCCTATATTTCTAAACCAATAAGATTTCAAAAAATGCAATTAATGTTTTTGAGATTCACAATTTTTCATAATTAGTTGACAAAAAGTACATTGAAAATATGAAATTTATATCTTTTTGAAACAAAAAAAATTCCTAGAATATACATCTTTTAAAAACAGAGGGATTATTCAGTATCTTTTAAAAAAAAATAAAGTATTGTAAAATTATATTATACTTCTAAAATTAAAAGATAAAAATAAATAAATAATAATAATAGTGACAAACAAAAACACTTTTAGAAAAAAATATTTTTAATACCGTCAGCAAAATACTAAACCCTAAACCTAAATCCTGAATCCTAAACCCTTGGATAAATCCTAAATCCTAGCGTTTTGATTTATCATAGGATTTAAGGTTTACTCAAAGGTTTAGGGTTTAATATTTATAGAGTTTAGTGTTTTGCTGACTTTATTAAAAATATTTTCTTAAGAAACTCAAAGGATTTATGATTTATTCAAGGGTTTATGGTTTACCGAGAGTTTAGGGTTTACCAGGGATTTTAGGATTTTGGGTTTATGATTTAGGGTTTATGATTTAGGGTTTATGGTAAACTGTTTTCTGATAGTATTTTAAAAGAAAAATCTTTCTTTTTGCAAGAACTATTATTTTTATTTGTTTATTTGTTTTAAAAACATAATATAACTTGACAAATTTTGTTTTATTTTTAAAAGATACTGAATATAAAAAAAACAAAATTTTATTGGTTGGTGAACCTACAGGTTTATCCTAAGATATAAACCCAAAAATTACTCTTAGTTTTTTATAGCTACAGAAAACCATCGTCTAAATAGAAAGGAAATGGAATACTCTCTTCATTTATAAAAAAATTCATATTCTAAGATTTTCACAGATATTAAGAAAACACATTAAATTTGCATAGTTTTTGTGATTATTTTTTTCCCACAGTCTTAAGACAATAAAAATTCAATAAATACAATTAAGTTTTTTGAAATTTACAATTATTTAATAAAATATGCATTAAAATGCAAAAAATAAATCTTTTAAAAACAAAAAATTTCTCAAGAATATGGATCTTTTAAAAACGGAGTGAGTATTAAATAACATATAACATGAGTAATTGATTATGGACCAAGAAACGTTTCAAATGTTCGGCTTGTAATTTTCTCATCAAAAGCCAATAATACATGTGAGGATATTTCTCCAAAAAAGTCACACTCCAACAAAATGATGATTCACATATGTATATAGTTAAAATTATCTATATTATCACCTTGCAATTACGTATTTTGAACTATATATTATGCCGCATATAATACGTATATATATATATATATATATGACTAAACAGTTCAATCGTTTTCTGAAAGTACTGCACCCAGTTTTGTATTTTTTCGAAATTTAAATCTTAAAAAATGAATCCTATATACATAAAGAAACATACCCCATGGGTGAACATTGTCTCTCATATTATGTGGGGGTCGCTGTTATGTTGAAAGATAGATATATATATAATTAGCTTTAAGATAATTTGTCAAAAAGCCAACAGTTCTGTTCAAAAAAAAAAGCCAACAGTTTCTAGTGAATTTAGAGATCATAAAAAGTTTTTGGATGGTTTCATGAAGAGGTGTCAAAAAAAGGATGGTTTCATGAAGAAAAAAAAATCCATGAACTTGTACCTACTATCTCTGCCATGACACTATAAGAGAAGTACACTTCTCACACCTTTTTCCTATTTTTATATTAGTATGTAAGTGTATATATCATATTATCAGATATGTCTATATATATGAAACTGGAATTCTTTTTTTTTAACATGAATTCTTTTATCAGATGTAAATTCAACCTTCTAACTAACTCGTTTTATATAGTTAGCTTCTTATACATTTATTAATATATATCAAATATTCATATATAAAACACCTTTCTACTTATTTAAAAAAACAACACCTTTCTACATAATTATAATGAATCCGTGATGGTAATCTCTTCTACTAGAATCATCACTTCATTATTGTTTATTAAAAATTACATATAGCAAAAAATAGCCTTTACGTCTTTTTTGTTGACAAATCGCCTTTATGTATGTGTAAAGAAATGAGGTAAAAAGCGGTTGACAAAAAGAAAGGTAAAAAGCAATAACACTTTTCTACCTTATTGACAAAGGATCCAACTCAATTTTTTTTTTTGAACTTTTTCACTTGGCAGCATATATAGCAAAATTTTCAAGTCAGGAGCGACCTTGCTTGCTAGGTTTGTTTTCTTGTGGCCATGTGATTGAAAATGTTTCCCCTAATTTCTAGTGCGATTCTATTCATCCCGATTTTATCATGAGTGAGATCAGCTTGTTTGCTTCCCGGACACTGTCTTTTTTTTTTGTCAGCCCCGGACACTGTCTTTAATTACTATTTTTATTTTTTCTTGTCTAAGAACCTTATTTTGATAAAATAGGACAACTGAAATTCATAAACATATTAAGAATATAAATCAGAATTACAATGTCGAAATAACCGAATAAAAAAAAATTGCAGAATCGAGATGATAAATCTCTTTTATTAAATCTTTAAATGTTCAATAGTGTTACGGTTTTATAGCACTCAAATTTTTAAAATACAGATGTATATGTTTCTATATTCTGTCACTGAAAAATAAAATCCGTTAAACATATTTTGTGTTGAACTTTCAGATAGAAGAAACTAAAAATAAATAAAAACATTCAGGTGGAGGATTTTTTTTTTTTGATTCGCATGAATGTGTGTCTGATATGAGAAAGAGACCACGACTTTTAATAGCCTCATACCACCACCTTCTCATACCCGAAGTATCATAAAGTGGAGAAAACTAAATTAATGGCCATGATAATTATTTCTCAGGTAATTTTTATAATTGATTTAGGTTACAAAAATCAATTCACACTAATGTTTGTTATTAATGAAAATATAAAGGAGATGTTATATTTGCTGACTTATCACAATAATTTACAAATGACTTTTACTTAAAGAAATTCATCTTTTGGAACGCAAACCCATTTGTTAAATCTCGAACCTTGAAACTCGAACTCCGTCTAAGAATCTCATTTTCACTTTATTTACCGAAGTAGAACATTTCACAAATGTTACATTTTAAGCTTTATATGCAAACCACTAAGATTTTCTTATTCAAATTTACTCCGATTTTGTATTCACTATAGGGTTACTATATAATCCGGTCTTTCACTATTAGTATATCAAATCTTGTATTCTAAGTTTCTAACATAAACCCATTAATATATATTTCATCCGTTTCATTTTATTTGTCATTTTAGACTTATGCACACATATTAATAAAACATGTGATTTTATATATTTTCAAGATAAAACACAATTACCTATACACCTAACTATATTTCAAACAATAGAAAAATAAATTGAAGAATTTTATTAATAAATTTTGTATTGAAATTCTAAAACGACACCTATTTTGAAACGAATTTTTTTTTCTATAACGACACTTAATCTAAAACGGAGGAAGTATATGCTTCCCGACTTTCCAATATTAATATTCTTTATTATCTCAATAAGTAGACCATGAATATTTCAACTTATAGATTTTTCTAGTTTGTGATTATCGTTGATCCAATGCATGAATTCGCTAATACCATATGAATATTTTGTGCAAATTATGACGTGTCCAAATCTCTAGCAGGTTTTTTCAATCCATGAACGAAACAACTCAGAGAAAATAGTATGTTTTTGTGCTTTGTTGTAAATTGGAGAACATGGTATTTATAGATGAATGGACATGAAAAATATTTTGCACCTTCAATATTACATCCACTATTTTTCTTTGGTAAAATATATATATATATATATATATATATATTTTTTGAATAAATTCTTTGGTCAAATATTACATCTGCCATTATACCGCTTTCGCGACATACGTACGTTATCCTTTTTGGTTGTACTGAATTAGTTATATTCTTTTAAAGGTGAAACTTTAAATTTTTGTAACCAATCAAAATACCACGTAGATAAATGAGTAAGAAATATTATACTTTAAAAAAAAATCAAAATAGCCGAAAAATAACTTCAAGTTTAGTAACGCTAATACAATTATCTAAACTTTAAACTCAAACTATAAACTCTAAACACTAACTCTAAACCCAAACCCTAAATCATAAACCCAAATCATAGAACATGAACCCAAACATATATCATAAATTTTAAACTCAAACCTTAGACCATAAATCTAAACCTAGATTCTAAATCCAATCTCTAAATCATAACCTTCAACTCCACTGAGTTTGGGTTTAAAATTTGTGGTTTAGATCTAGGAACTAGGGTTTGAATTCAGGATGTAAGATTTGGGTTAGGATTTAGTAGTATAGAGTTTGAGTTTAGGGTCTGAAGTTTGAGTTTAGGATATAGGATTTGGGTTTAGGATCTAGGGTTTGAATTTAGTTTCTAGGATTTGGGTTTAGGATCTAGGATTTGAATTTAGTTTCTAGGATTTGGGTTTATGATTTAGCTAGGCCCTATAGGATTTGGATTTAAGAACTAGAGTTTGGATTTAGGGTCTAAGATTGGGTTTAGAATATAGCGTTTGGCTTCAGTTTTTAAGGTTCGAGTTTAGGATTTAGGGTATATGAGTTGGGTTTAGGATCTAAGGTTTGGATTTATGGTCTAAAATTTGGATTTAAGGTCTACGGTTTGAATTTATGGTTTAAGGTTTGGGTTTACGGTTTAGCTAGCAGCGTTAGCGTCGTTAAAATTGAAATTATTTTGTTTTAACTATTTTTTTTTTTTAATATTTAATTTTTATTCATTTATCTATTTGATATTTTGATTGGTTATGATGAGTGTGATGAATATGATGAGTGTGATGAATTTACAATCTTGATAAAAAGCTTGGAAAATTACTATAACACGATTTAGTTATTTGGATATCTATGTGAGATATCAAACTAAGTCCCACATTGGAGAATTAAACAGAGAGACTTAATATATAAAGAGATGTCCAATTCTAACTAGTACGAGGCCTTTTGGAATGGAAACCAAAAGTAAATTCATGCGGGTAAACATCTGAGGCCCAAATTGGATAATATCGTACTAATCGGATAATACAGAGTTGGACATGGATTTGACAATCCCAACAATTGGTATCAGAGCGGTTGACGAAAAATCTGTAAGAAGACCTAAATACCCTTTGAGAGATGAATAGGTATATTCTATGAGTTAGGAATGATGAGAAGTGTGTGTGTGGCAGATATCAAGTCAGAAGATCCTGGAAGTCAGTTGTGAGACACGAGATGAATGTGATCCTTAGTTTGAAGGGGAGAATGTGAAATATCAAATAAAGCCACATTGGAGAATTAGATAAGGAGAGTCTAATATATAAAGAAGTGTTCAACTCTAACTAGTATAATGCCTTTTGGGATAGAAACCAAAAGTAAATACATGCGGACCAGCATCTGAGACCCAAAATGAATAATATTGTACTAATCGGATAATTCAGAGTTGGACATGGGTTTGACAATTCCAATAATCCAAAGTAAATAATCTGCTTGAGTAAAATCCTTTTGGTATTTAAAATTTAACAAAAAGCTAATTAACATGCTCCATTTATAATCATGGGTGTAAAAAAGTAAGGTGATGGCAACCGTGCGGGAGACGGGGGCGCCCGGGGGATGGGGGAGGGGGTGCAAGGCGAGCTGGTTCGACAATTCTTTTTACTTTAGGGTTTCTTCAAAAGTACTCTGAGGACGAGGGATTTTGGTCAACACTGGGAATTGTGTCGATATTTCTCATTACTTATTTTTATTACTAGTATGAAATAGATCGATTAATTAAGTTTGGAAAAATGCTATAATCATAATTGTTATCTATCTTAAATGCAGTTGACTAGTTGACAAAATATGAAAATAATGTAATTGACTAGATACAGTTGCATTGTAAAACGCAATAAAAACGCGTCTTTAGCTAAACAACGTACCCTTCTGTTTGAAGCAATCAGGAAAAAAAAATTATTTCGCTGTATTTTCTTTCTTCTGATAACTCGGGTGTCTGAGGGGCCGAAAATTAATCGACTATTTTTTTAAGAGTTTGTTCATCCGCATCACACAGATTTGATTGTTAGAAAGAGAAATTAAATATACATGTTGCTTGGCTATAAAAACATGTAAATATGAGTTTGGTAAGTTTCGAACCTGGAGCTTAGCACATTTCTAAATCTAGCATACTATTCCACAATTATGTTGCTGTATTGCGAGTACAATACTCATTTTTTTTGAGAAAATGCATGAGTTCCGAACTCATTTTGGAAACGTTTTAACCATTTGATTTCAAAGTTCTTATTAGTTCGTTATATATAATCTATTCTAATAAAACTGAAGTACAAAATAATGTTTTTCTAATTTTAAGTAGATTATTACAAATTTTTATTCTTTTTCGACTAATTCTAATCAATTTATTTATTGTTTTCATTTAAGTGTTTATTACATATTTTACATTCTCTTTTCACTATTTCAAACAACTTCATTAATTATATTTACCATAATAATTCGACGACATTTATTTTACGTATTAACCAAAATAATTTCACGTGTTTTAAATAAAATTGTTCCACTAGTGAAAAGAATTCAAATCGGTCAAACAAAAATATTATATTTGTTTACATAATCAGTTAGACATGAACATTCAGATATACATTACAAATCGATTTTTACGAGTATCAGATTTTTGGATTTTAAAATTAAATTATGTTCGGGTATTATAATTTTTTGGTCAGTGTTAGTTTTGAATTCTTCTGGATCTGGATAAAAAAAGTTTGAACCTAAAAATATCTAAATAACCTATATATTTAAAAATGTCACTAAAAAATTTATCTATTCTATTAAAACTGAAGTACAAAATAATATTTTCCTAAGTTTAAGTAAATTCTTACAAATAATTATTCTCTTTTCGACTAATTCTAATCAGTTCATTTATTTTTTTCATTTAATTGTTTATTATATATTTTACAATCTCTTTTTACTCTTCCAAACTATTTTATTAAATATATTTACCATAATAATTCGATGACATTTATTTTACGTATTAACCAAAATAATTTCACGTGTTTAAATGAATTTTTTCCATTAGTGACAAGAATTCAAATCGGCTAACAAAAATATTTTATTTGTTTACATAATCAGTTAGTCATGAAAATTAAGATATATATTACAGATTAATTTTTATGAGTATCGGATTTTTGGATTTTAAAATTAAATTATGTTCATGTATTAGACAGTGTTAGATTTGAATTCTTTCGGATCTGGATAAAAAAATTATGAACCTAAAATATATAAATAACCTATATACTTAAAAATGCCAGTAAACAATTTATAAAATAGTTAAACCAAACCCGCATGAACATGAGGGTCAAGCTCTAGTTTATATATTTAAAGAGAAACGTTACAACAATTTTTGTAACCACGTGTCATCACCATAATAATTCTTAGAATTCTTGTAAAAATATGTTGGTACATCTAAATATATAATATGCTTTTTATTAAATTAACCATAAATTAGTTATTAGTGTTTCATTGTTTCTTTATATAAAAAACACGGAATTGTTTAATGTGACTGATGTATATATGACAATAAATGATTTTGAATAATATTTGATAAAAACTAGTCTATTCTCTATCATTACATAAAGTTATAACTTATTAAAATAAATAAACAACCACATAAACTATATAAGAAAAGTTTAGATTTTTGTGTACATGTTATATTTTGAATTTTGAAAATGACTATTAATAACTAAATTTGTTAAAAAAATATCACACTGAATTTTTTGGGATCCATGGTTTAAAATTTATACTATAACAAGATACAAATGATTAAAAAATTATATAAGTAGGAAGTTTTATTTAATATATATATATATATATATATATATATTTAAATAAATTATATACCACATATAATACATAATTATTTTAATTTCAAAATTTGGTTTGATTTTTTTTGTGAGAAAAATTTTGAACAGATATTAACAACTTAATATTTATATTTTAAACCTTGCATTGAATGTTTTTAAAATTATAAATTACTAAAACTATAAACATCCCACAAAACATCTTTTGTTATCAGTGAATTTAATTTTTTTATAAAAAATAAAAATGATAAAAAATAGAAAAAGTGTTTGTTTGGATTAATGAAATCTATTTTTGTTTGTACTAATTTAATTATATACGTAGCAGTTACTAAATTTTAATTATTCAATATATATCTGTTATTTCATAATATGTAAAAACATATAATACATAAAAGTAACTTATATATAATATTTATCTCGTGCAAGGCATAAATCTTAACCTAGTATATATATGTTGCGAGTACAAGACTAATTTTTTGGGTAAAAGGTATGAGTTCTTTTTTTGTCATCAATGTAAAAAGACTCATGAAGATTTTGTAAACCAAAGTGGTAAATTTGTATTCATATAAACGACAAGGATGTTTCTTTGCAATGTGTGCTAAGATGTCCGCCCTGGTATTCTCTGTTCTTGATATGTTTGAATGAGTTTGGAGTGGCTGAAACTGCTTTTAAGGATTTTGATATCTTCCAAATAATTTAAAAGAGCTAAAAAAATTTCTGATTCGACATTTTCTTCACCAATTTAGAACAATCTGTTGTAAAAGTAACATAGAACTAGAGCTGACTTTTGCAGTTCATAGACAACTCATAAACTTATAACCAACTTTAACTTATTTTTCAACATTAAAATTGATCTGATTTAGTATATATACCAAAATAAGTTTTTTTTGCCAAAAATAAGTTGTTAGAACATCCTTATTTAGGATATTTATTCAAATTCCTAGTATATATTAAAACAAAACAATATAAAATAATTAATTTTATATTTCCGATGTGAAATTTTCATTATTTTGATATATCCATAATTTAATATTTGTAATTTGGTTATTTATTATGTTTAGAAACCCAAATTTAAAGCTTTTTATGCTTTTAAAGAATTTTTATCAGTAAATTTTCAAATATATTAAAATAAATAAATAAATAAGAGAAAGAGAAACAAAATGTGTTTATTTTTTTGCAAAACTCACAAAAAAAAGTTGGAAGATTTTTCCTCTGCTTGTTTCTATGTGATTAGTTTTCTTATAAATTTTTGTATTTTAATTAAAATTATAAATTAGACTAGTATTATTATTGGTTGAATAGTATGAGTTTATGCTGATGCTAATGTTGTTAGCTCCGATGCAAAACCACATGATAAACTCTTAACTGCAAATGCGAAATATAAAAGTAAGAAAAACAATTATGGTCATAAAAATATCAGTTTAATAGATGAAAATTCAGAAATCAAAATTTAGGCAAATAAAACAAATTATGTTTAAATTTTGAATTTCTAAATTTAATATTAATCTTATTGTATAAATTATTTTAATAATAAATTGTTGATGGTTAAATAAATTTAGAAAATAAGCATTTTTGAAAATTCTCTTAAATATAAAAATAAGAAAAAAATTATGGTTATAAAAATATCAGTTTTAATAGATGGAAATTCAGAAATAAAATTTAGGCAAATAAAAGAAAATATGTTTAAATTTTGAGTTTCTAAATTTTAATATTAATTCTTATTGTAAAAATTATTTTTAATAATAAATTGTTGAGGGTTAAAATAAATTTAGAAAATAAAATTTTTTTGAAAATTTTCTTAAATAAATTATGGTTTTCCCTTAATAAAATCCCTTATTAAAGAAACCTATTTCTTGCAAATTATGTTAAAATCTGGGATTAGATATAAAAATATTTCCTTTGTATCCTATTAAATAATTTTTTAGGAAAAAATTGTGTACTCATTTAGATGATATTTAAAGTTATAAACAAACAAAAATATTATTTTACCATTGATTTATAATAATATTTTGTTATTTATTTAGTTTTGGTTCTCGTAAGTTATAGATAATGTTTAGTTTTAAAAGAAAATCTAAATAATTTTATTTTTTACATATTCTTAAAATTATATGTCATAATATATAAGAAGTATTTGTTAGTGAATATTTTATTCCCTTTGGCACTTCCTTTTATTCATAAAATATTTTTAAAAATTTATTTGTTTTAACAGATATTTTAAATTGTATATGCAAATTTTACTACCTATTGGTAAAAATTATAGATTTCAAAACAATGTTCATTGGACATAACTAATTGTCTTAAGTTATTTTAGTTTAAAGTCAAAGGAATTTTCTGTGAAACCACTAGGCCATCAATGATATCTCCAAAAACTGTTGTGGATAAATTTTTTTATAATGATTGACCCCACTCCAAAAAGTTCCGTATTCAAGAAAATCCTATTAGCGCCGTAGAAACCTGTGGACCATCTAGAATAGGATTTTTTTGGAGAAGTTTCAGTACCATCCCGCTAAACAGAGAATTGAATTCGCAACATCTGGCAGTCGTGTGTGAGAATCTCATTGAAATCTAGGCCATCAATAATATCTCCAATGGAGTGTTCTAAGAGGAATACCATCGGAGTTCTAGAATAGCATCCATGTATTAAAATGCTTCAAAAATTAGTAAAAATTGGTGACAGAAAAAAGTGAAGTTCGCCTGAAAAACACTTAACAAAAATGTCATAGATACGTGTGATGTATCACATGTTGATTTGTCCAATTTATTTTTATGATTAGAAAATTATTTATTAATTATATTATATTAAAACTAATAATATTATATTTGTTATATTCTTTGTTTGATATATTAATTGAGCATCAGCATAAGCAACTCTTTCTCAAAACTCTCAAAAATGTAATTTTAATTATTAATAGTTTTTTTAAACAAATTAAAATGAAATAAGTAGGAGAGAGGAGCTCCCAAAACATATTTGAAAACGTGTCTGAACTTTTTTGTTACCTCTCTTCGACTTTATTTTCTTTATTAATTGGGGAAGAGCTCTCTAACGTAACATCTCACATCAAATTTCTTTTCTTGCAAATATTATTTTATATGCAAGATTTCATGACACATTTCTGGATTTAATATTATTCATTTCTTTTTATACTAAATTAGACCTAATAATTAGAATATTTTGAATACAATATTCATTTAATATTTTTGTAGAAAAAATATTTTTTTTTATTGAAATCCCATACGGTCTATGTATAATGTTTCGTGATATATGGTGTTTTTCACATCATTGTATATATATTTTCATTTGTTTTAAGTCACTAATCCGTGTCAGTCTGGCCCTTTTGATCTTTTACAGGTGTGGAGTTGGTAGAAGAGCGAAGAGAAAGTGCATGAAGAGAATATGTCTTTTTGGAGCAAATCCTACGGAGAACACTCAAGAAGAACAATCCCGAGACTGCTCTCAAGCGGAATAAGCAGACGGAGTGATCCCGAGATTGTTCCCGACGAATATAGAAACTCCTATTTCGAGAATTAAAACCCTGTTGCCCTAACCTCTTTTTCTACCTATTGGCGCCTCCATATAAAAACGACATCTTTCCTATTTTATTTCTTAGGCTCACTACAAGAAAACAAGTCGTTTCTGACTACGGAATCAGTCGGTAATCAGTCACTAAACGGGCTTACTGACTGATTTACGACTGATTCAGTCGTCGTAAAATACCTCGTCGCTAAATAGTTTAGTCGTAAATCAGTCAGTATTTAGCGACTGTTTCTCTACTATATGAGACAGTCGTAAACTCAGTCACTATGTAGTAGGTAATATAGGACTGACTTACGACTATTTAGTGACTCTGTTACGACGTTTTGGTGACTGTCTTTAACGACTGCTGTTAACGACTGAATTTAACGACTGAATGTAACGACTGAATGTAACGACTGACGTACACGACTGAATATACCGACGCATTTAACGACTACCTCCCGTAGTAAGAAAACAGTCGGTATATTTTACGACTGAATACTGACTGATTAGTGACTACGATGCCTAAATTTTACGACTGATTTAGTGACCGATATGCGACTATCTTACCATATTTTTGACTGTCTAATTCATTATTTTGGTGTTTTGTCTTTCTTATTTTTCATGATTTGTTATTTAAATCTGCTAATAATAATACTAAAAACGATTTTGAAATCATAGAAGGTTTAAACATCCAAAGACTTCCAAGTTTTCATACACAAAATAAGAACACTCCTAGACTTTCAAGTTAAAACATCCAAAAGAACTCCAACACTTGAGGAGTTTACAAGTTTCACACATCCAAAATAAAGTTTAAAGTGCATAATAAAAAGTCATAAGGAGAAGACAAGACCTAAACATGACTGGGATCAGATGAAGATGTTTCTTTGGAGATGAAGTCCAAGAATCTCTGGTCTGTGGTGGTCAAGTACTTTCGAACCATTGAGAACTCCTCGATTGTAGACTGCTGAGTAGCTATAACTCTGGAGCGCTCTTCCTCTCTCATTTCCGCAGCAGCAGCAGCTTGGGCACGCTCTTCCTCTCTCTTTGCTTCAGCAGCAGCAGCTTGGGCACGCTCTTCCTCAGCCTTTGCAAGAAGAGCAGCTTGTTCTTTTATTTGGCGTTGAGCTTCCTGAAGTTGCTGTTGCATTTGAATGAAAGAGGACAAGCTGCTTGAGTCATATGACACTTCATTAAGCTGGTTCTTCAAGCTTCCAAGGCCATATATTTGCCCCCTGTCATTGGTGAAAGTGGCCTACAAAAATAAAATGTATAGTTAAGAGTCTGAATAAACAAGCAAAAACAACCAAAAAACATAAGAAAAAACTTTGACAGTAAGAAATTTAACCTGAATAAACAGCTCGTTCTCCTCTTCTATTGATAGTGGTGGATGCTGCTCAGTCTCGGTCGGATCAGTCTCAAGGGTGGCCAACTTAGCTTCTTTCTTCTTCTTGAAAGCCTCAGCAACTTGTTCAGCTTTGAAATCACTAAAGGTTCCATCTGATTTTGTATGAGCTCTGATGAAAACTTCAGCAAAGCTCACTGGTCTTCCCAATTCAATAACCTGAAGTGGAATGGAAGAAAAGATCAGTATAAAATGTAAAAAAAAAAAAACAAGCAGTAGGGACTCACCATCTCTTGGTGGATCTGCATATAAGACTTCTGGCCAGAGTTATGCGTGTGAACACCAAGTCCTTGACGGTCAGACCGTCTAGCTGCTGATGCTGTCTGACTCTTTGCAATCGCAGCGTCAGTGTCCCAATAGTCAGTCATTTCTTTCCAGAGTGTGTCATGTATCCAAGTAGGTTGCTGCCGAGAAGTCCTCACATCGCTGATCATGCCTTTCAGTCGCAGTAGACAAATGGCCTCGAAATGTTCTTGAACAACACCAGTCAATGATGGATCCCATGTGTGAGTTTTCTACAAATGAACATAGAAGAAACCAAAGACCAGTAAGCCATCAAACACTAAAGAATTAAAAAAACAGAGACCAGTAAACCAAAGAATTAAAAAAACAGAGACCAGTAAGCCATCAAACACCAAAGTAATATAATAAAACAGTGACAGTAAGCCATCAAACACCAACATATTAAAAAACAGAGTCTAAAACTTAACTTAATAATTATAAAAACTCAAAGACAGAGAAGAGACAGAGAAAGCTTACAGCAAATTCCAGAAAGTAGCCTTCTTGTCTGTATCTAGGCACACGAGTCCAGCTGTAGAAAGGCTTATTAAACTTGTTCTTTAAAATCTTGGTAATCTTCCTAGTCAACTTGGACTTGTCATAACCAAACCTACAAACATATAAGCATCATAAAACATATTATATCAAATCTTTTATAAGCATATAATTATCATAAAACCTATTATCACCAAACATATAATTATCACCAAACATATATTAGAGAAACTGATTATGATTAATTATAATTAATTAGAGAAACTGATTATGATTAATTATAATTAATTAGAGAAACTGATTATATCAAAATTTTTATAAGAATAAAAAAGATGACAAGCGATGCATATAAAAAAGAAGACAAGCGATGCATACAATTTTCAAAAAACAAAAAGTCAAGCGATGTAGAAAGGAAAAGAAAATACCATGTGGTTCCTGTCTCAAGGTTGGGAGACAGGACAGTTATGCACTTCGGTCGATTTGGCTGGTTTAGGAGGGAGTTCAAAAGTTCCATATTGTTAGAGGCGAGATTAGGTTGAACCGGAGCCTCTACATCAGACATATCATCCTCCTCTTCTGGAATATGAGAGTTTTGTGCTTCAGAACTGAGAGGCGATTGGGATGCTGGAACTGGAGCCGCTTGACTTGGAGGAAGTAGGTTCATACGGTCAGTTGACTGAGTTTGTCGCCGTTGAGGTTGAGATGTCGCAGCAGTTGGAGTGAGAATCGACGGAGCTGATCGAGCAGGTGGGAGGTTCGTTGTCGGAAACAGGTTTCTCGGAGGAGGATAATCGCGAACAGACGGGAGAGGATTGTTCTTAGGGAGAACGCGTGGGATGGACGAAGATGGATCCCTCGGTACGAAGTCATACTGAGTTGGTAAGGTAGAAGGGCGTTTAGTAGCCCGAGAGGTGTTCGGTTTGACGGAATCGCGCTTCCTCTTTCCACCGGCCATCGGAGACAGAAGCTGGAGAGATGGAATCGGTGGGAGAGATGGAATCGTTGGGAGAGATGGAATCGGATGGAATCGGTGGGAGAGATCGAGAGTGGCCGTCAAGATTGAGACAGAGAGATTAGGGGCTAGGGTTCATCGGTGGGAGAGAGGTTTCGCGAAGAGGAGAGAGATAATTGAGAGAGAGGTTAATTAGGAAAATAATAAATGAAAATAATTTTGTTAATAACCAAACAAATCAATGAAAATTTCGTTTTCGCGGTTTGGGCTTTGTTTCACTTTCACGCGGGCTTTCTGTCCAAAAAATCAATGAAATTTTGGGTTTTCCCGGTCTTGGAGGCAAGTTCTTAAAATGAAAATTAAATTGAATTCAGTCGTTAATCAGTCTGAATTCAGTCACCAAATTTTAAAATGAAAATAATATAATAAACCTGAACCCCTAAATCGAAACCCTAATCCCTAAAAGTTAACCCATACCCTAAATAACATAATATTACAACATAGTAACCGAAGTTTAGAACATCATATTACAAGATAATATTATATAATATTACAAGCAACTTAATACGATTCATTGTCATCTCCATCTTCATCATCTGAAGATGATAAATTACATCGGAATTCATCATTAGGTTCTGCATCTGCCACGTCGAAATCAATATTGATCGGTTCTCCAGAAGCATGTACCAAATGCTCGACTTCAAGGTCTTCGATTGTGGTCATCAAAACAGCATCATCGTTTTCTTGTTGCAAAGTCACCGGATCATTGTCTTCATATTCTCCAAAAATGATTCTCCTCGGATTCACTTTTAGAACATTAAGCCAAGACTGCCTCGGTTTCCTTACATACGGATATGAAATATAACAAACTTGATCTGCTTGAGATGCTGTTAAAACAAAAAAAAATATAGTTAATAAAAATACATAAAAAATAATAAGTATATATATATATACAAAAATACCTAGAATAAATGGATCATATTTGTAATATTTTCTCGATGAGAGAACATCCACGATTCCACCATTTCTCCGCCGTGTGCCTCTACCAATAATAGGATCATACCACTTACACTTAAAAAGTGTGATTTTCAAATCGACTATCCCCTCGTACTCGATTTGTATGATATTTGTTAAGATCCCGTAGTATTGAGATTCATCAGCTGCATTTGTATAACTCTCTCCTTTAGTACATACTCCATAGTTGCAAGTCTTTCGTCCCTCACCATGCGTTTGGGTATGAAACAGAAAACCTCGAGTGAAATAAATTGGCCAGGTTTTGGCTTTGTTCACGGGTCCTTGTACAATGTCTTTAACCCAAGCAGGAAAAGGATGTGTTTCGCTCCAGTGAGTAACCTGCAAATATATATACACAAGATTAACACTATCTACAATACATAAATTAAGTATTATAATAGTATACTGAGACGTACATAATCTTTCACCCATATATGATATTCATCAGCTCTCTTTACGGAGAGTTCTTTTTCGGAAAGGTCTGGATATTTTACAGAAAGAAAATCTTCGAACATGCTATATTAGAGCAACAAAATCAAAATATGAGAAGGTATGCATTTGTTAAATCAAAATATGAGAAGGTATGGATTTGTCAAATTATATATACCTCTCAAATGGCTGAAAATAATCACAATTTCGCAAAACATAAGCATGTGCGCATAGGTAATCTTTTTCGGTAAGCCAAATTTCTTGCATTTCCCCGCTTGGACGACCTACCTGAGTAAATATATCCGGTACTCCTTCGACATGATATACAGGGACTTCACCTACTTCAAATCTTGTAAACCTACCATATAAGGACAAGAGATCTACATTTTAGAAGAGAACATGTAAATACACACGAAAAGGTGAACATGTAACTGATTATAACATTTACCTCGATTTCGTTTGTATATTGTCAGCAAAGTAGTGTTCTGAGAAATTAGCAATCTCAGCATTGATATATGCTTCAACTATCGAACCTGCTGCATGGTTTTTGTTCTTTGCATTCGCTTTCAACTTCTTAAAATTTCTTTCAAAGAGATACATCCACCTATATTGCACGGGACCTCCTAGTTCAGCTTCATAGGGGAGATGTATAGTCAAGTGCTCCATCACGTCAAAAAACGAGGGTGGAAAGATCTTTTCCAAATTGCAGAGTATCAAAACAATATTTTGTTTAAGTTTTTTTAAGCGATTTTTTTGCAAAGTTCTCGAGCAAAGGTCACGAAAAAATAAACCAATCCCTGCAATATATATATTCAAATTTAAAGTCATTAATAATCCAATTTATAAACACACTTAGAATTGTAATATACATATCATAAATTTAAAATTAATTAATTTGTACCTGATAAAGCAAGATGGACGTTCTCGTCTAGGAGTTCTGCACATATAAATGGAAGTAGCCTCTCCATAAACACATGGCAGTCATGACTCTTCATGCCTGAAAACTTGCGCTTCTCCATATCAACACAGTTAGCTAAGTCGGAAGCATAACCATCTGGAAATTTTACCCCTACTTTCACACATTCCAATAAACTTTTTCTTGCGTTCTCATCCAGTGTGTAGGGAGGAAAAGGAGCTTGACCATCACTATCAACATGTAAGTGTTGCCGATCACAGAAAAGTTTTATATCCAATCTTGATTTGATTGTGTCTTTCGACTTGCCCTTCACACTCATAAGAGTATTCATGATGTTGTCGAAAAAATTCTTCTCAATATGCATAACATCAAGATTATGTCGAAGATTAAGATCCCTCCAGTACGGCAGCTCCCAGAATATGCTTTCCTTATGCCAGTTATGGGTCTTTCCATATCCAGGTTTCTTCTTATCGTGACCATTTCCACCACACTCAGACGTTTTTGGTGGATTGACACCTTTTAACCGCTCAGAATAAACTTGCTCACCACTCAAAGATTCAGGTGGAAATTCATTCATAGCATGTTTTCCCTTCAAGAAGTCCTTTTTGTTCTTCCTCAGTGGATGGCCACGAGGAAGAAATCTTCGATGACAATCAAACCAACATGTCTTCCTTCCATTCGGCAGATAAAAAGCCTTTGTATCTTCCATACAAATTGGACAAGACAACCTACCATGAGTCGTCCATCCTGAAAGCATCCCATATGCTGGAAAGTCGCTTATCGTCCAAAGAAGAACAGCTTTAAGATTAAAATTTTGATTCAAAGAGACATCGTATGCTCCAACTCCAGTAGACCACAGCTCTTTTAACTCCGCAATTAGAGGTTTGAGGAAGATATCTAGACTAGCTCGTGGGTGATTTGGCCCAGAATTCAAAATTGTGAGAAACAAATACTCTGGATTCATGCACATACCAGGAGGTAGATTATATGGAGTCAAGATCACTGGCCACAACGAATGATTACTAGACATCCCAAATGGATTGAATCCATCCGTACATAAGCCGAGATAAACATTACGGGGTTCCTCTGCAAACCCGGGATGTTGATCTTGAAAGTATTTCCACTCTGCTGCATCTGACGGATGAGACATTTCACCCTCCTTTGCTTGGTGCTCTGCATGCCATCTCATTGCTGCTGCTGTCTTCTTGCTCTGATAAAGTCTCTTCAATCTGTCAGCAATAGGTAGATACCACATACGACTATATGGCACTTTGGTTCTACGTCGTTCGTTTCTAGGCTTCCATCTTGGTGCATCACAAAACTGACACTTATCCCACTTTTCATCCTCTTTCCAGAAGATCATACAATTGTTAACACACACATCAATTGTATGGTACGGGAGACCTAAATTGCGCATCAACTTTTCTGTCTCGTAATGTGAACCGGTTGATTGGTTTCCAGCTGGTAAATAGTCTGTCAACATGTCACATACCGAATCTACGCACTTTTCACTCAAATTATAATCCGCCTTATTTTGCATGATCCTAGAAGCCAATGATAATTGCGAGTGACCTTCTCGGCAACCATCATACAAAGGATTTTTCGCTCCTTCTAACAAGTCGTAGAATTTCTTCGAGTGATTGCATTCCGGATCAACTGGATTTTGACAACTATCACCATGTTGATAGTTATCAAAATTCACATTTTCACGAAATGCATCATTCACCATTTCCACATATCTATCTTCTACTGCATTACCAATGTGATCTTCACTACCACTTAAATGCGTCGAATCAGCATAACTTGTTCCTAGAGCCATATCGAGTTCTTCTCCATGCTTGTACCACACATAATAGTCGAGCATAAACCCTTTACTATATATATGTTTCCAAATTTTTTGCCCCGGAAGAAATTTCTCATTTTTGCAAACACTGCAAGGACAAAAGAATTTACCATTATTACTTTGTGTTAGAGGCTGACTGTTTGCAAATGTCATGAATTGCTCTACTCCCGATATGAACTCTTCCGAGAAGTTCCCCGTTTCTTCATCGATCCTCTTGTACATCCAATCTCGAAAGTTAGTGTAGTTGTAATTACCTCCCATTATGTCACTGAACGATTAGTTTTATTTTTTCTGATTTTTTTCTTTCTTTCACGCATGACACGAAGAAAAAATGCCTTCGTTGTGTGTATATATAAAAAGATTTCCGACTGTTTCCCTACTGATTTACGACTGATTTTAGTGACTGATTTATTTGGTCGTAAAAAGTTGTTACACCTAACATAGTAACGACATTCACGTGTTTATACCGGTTTTTTACGACCGACATGGGACTGTTTCACCTAATGTATATCAGTCGCTAAACAGTCACTATATTTCCCGACTAATTTACCGACCGTTTCTTACCGACTACATGTTAGTCCGTATTCAGTCGCTAATGAACGACTCTTTTGCTACTGGTTTTTGTAGTCGTTATTTACCGACGGATTGCCTACTGCTTTTGCTACTGTATTCTGTAGTCGTTATTTGGCGACTGATTCCCTACTGCATGTTTTGCGGTCGTAGAACAGTCTCTAATCAGTCGTAACCCAGTCAGTAAATTTAGTGACTACGTATGCAGTCAGTAAAATCAGTCGCCAAAAACGTGTTTTCTTGTAGTGGCTAGTTTTTACAAGAGAGACTGTGATTTGCGATCTGCAACTTGTAAGGGAGAAGATTCAATTCTCTCATAGAGAAGATCATCTGAACCCTATTGTTTTCTACTCTGTTCTTATGCAATTTTATTCAGGATTTATGTCTTTGATTCTCTGCATCATGATCGAGTAGTGACCTTGCTCGCCTAGGGTTTTTAGGATGTTGAGACATGAGTTAAACATAGATAAGCGATTCAGAACTGTTCTTTATTCATATTGTTCTTAATGCTTTCATTAATCTGATCACTTGATGTTAGATACTAAGTTCATCACCTAGTTAACCGCTTAGGAGATAACTTGACATGTATTGAATGAGCTTAGTATCCCTAATCAGCGAAAGTAGATATTAAGGTAGTAAGTAAACTGTTCGGACATATTCTCTAAGGCTTGCAATCGATTCTCATCTCAAAGACAGTTAGATGGTGAGATCGGTCTGCAAAGCGATCACTACCACGACAGTGGAGTGATACAGCTGAGTGATCCGAGTTCTAGAAAGTACTTCATCGCGCTTGAATAACTGTTTGGCTCCAATTCAACACCCAATGAAATATCCTAGGCTAGCTTTTGTTTAATTGAATCAATTTCGTGTCTTTACTTGTTTACTATTGTCATTTTTAAAACCAAAATCATATCTTCTTCTTAGCTTGATCTCGGAAATCATAGAACTAGAGTGTAGACTGATCCTCTGAATTTGAATCTCAAATACTACAATTGCAACTGTTAACTTGACAGTAGCAAGGGTTCATTTTTAGTGTATCATTTCGTCACATAAGGCAGAAACAATATTTACCAGCATCATACATTAATAAGCCATTGCAGATTAGTGTAAAAAGAAAAAGAGAGAGTCGTAAAACCAAATCAGATTGTTTGTTACAAAAAAGTCGGATAAACGATCTATTTTTCCATGAGAACTACCATGTAGCATTAGATTTTTACAAAACTATGCCGTAGTGCTATTTTCTCCCAAATTTAAAGTTGTAAATTATTTTCCCCCAGTTATTAATTGTAAATATATTTCTCTCTTTTGAAACTTAGAAATCCGTAGACAATGGTTTTAGTTGGTTTATTGTTACCAATCAGTTTCAAACCAGCTAAACCAATCAAAATTGTAAGTAAAAAAAAAGAATATTCATAAAAAAATATAATATTTAACCAACCAAAAATTAATTTCCCAGAACAAAAAAAAATCATCAACATTCTTCTTCGATCTCACTTATTTTCGAAACCATATAATTTGATTAATCAAAACAGATTCCTAGACAAACTCTTTCACTCTCTCGTCGAACCCATTAACGCAATCAAAGATTGATTTCAGTTTCAAACTTTGATTCTTCAACATCAAATGGCAATTCATAAGGACAAAACTCGATGAGCTTTATACCGGTCTCGCCGCCCTCTCAAATCCCAACTCCGACTTCAACCCATCTCTTACGAGCATTCTCGTCTCTCTCTAAAAAAATTGTTACAAGTTCGTTTTGATCTAGTGTCGGAAGGTAGACATGTGGAAAGGTGGAGTTTGAATGCGGTTGAGGAGTGGGGAGTTGCGACAGGGTTGATGTTATTGCTCACCGGTGGCTGCGGAGGAACAATACTGTGACATCCGAGTTGTGATATGTGAAAATACTTAAGAGAATTGATTTGGCTACATATTTCACCAAAGTTGACTTACCTTTACGTCAAACATCCATTTAGAACTCTAAAGTTAAGCATATTTGGGCTGAAGTAGTGAAAGGAAGAGTGACATATCTGGAAGTAATTCGCGATACCGTGCGAGTGAGGCCAAAGCACGGGCAAAAGTCGGGTTGTGATTACAGGGTTAGTAAACAATGATTTTGAGCCTTTGAAAAAATTAATGGACTGATTGTTGGAACGGGATGGGGCCCACGAGCCGAGAGAGCGGGCGTGGTGGTCCATTAGCCGTGGGCAGTCGGGGCATTACAAGTAGTATCAGAGCTGATTAATCGTCTCATTTCTGACCCGAGAGGCATCATGAGACCTGTCATGGAGCACAATGAGGACGTTGCGTTCTTTGAGAGGGGGTGAATTTTAACATCCCGAGTTGTGTATTTGTGTTATATGCAAAGGATTAAGAGAATTGATTTTGGCCACCTATGTCACCAAAGTTTACTTACCTTTTTCGTCACACATTCGTTTAGAACTCTAAAGTTAAGCGTGCTTGAGCTGGAGTAGTGGAAGGATAGGTTACCTATCCGGAAGTGATTCACGATATGATGCGAGTGAGGTCAAAGCATGGAGAAGGACCGAGTGGTGATTGTAGGGTCAGTAAACAATGATTTTGAGCCTTGAAAAATTAACAGATCGATCGTTGGAACGGGATGGGCCACAGGCCGAGAGAGCGGGTGTGGGTGGCCCATTAGCCGTGGGCAGGCGGGGCGTTACAAGTGGTATCAGAGCTTGTTAGCCATCTCGGTTCTGACCCGAGAGAAGTTTTGAGACCTGTAGTGGGATGCAACGAGGATGTTGCGCTCTTTGAGAGGGGGTGAAATGTAACATCCTGAGTTGTGATATTTGAAAAGGTTTAAGAGAATTGATTTGGCTACCTATGTCACCAAAGTTGACTTATCTTTTCCATCACACATCCGTTTAAAACTTTAGAGTTAAGCGTGCTTGGACTGGAGTAGTGAAAAGATGGGTGATCTATCGAGATGTGCTTTGCGATACCGTGCGAGTTAGACCAAAGTACGGAGAAAGGCCGGATGGTAATTGCAGGGTCAGTAAACAATGGTTCCGAACCTTTGAAAAAATTAACGGATCAACCGTCGGATGGGATGGAACCCACGGGGTAAGAGAGCGGGCGTGAACAGCCCATTAGCCGTGGACGACTAGGGCTTTACAAATACACATAAGTAGATACAAGAGGAAACTGATGCAATTGACAACATATTTTATTTGGGATTTGATTAGGATTTTCGTGTCCATACCCAAAATTTGTAAGCCATACGGTCGAAGACAATTAGGAGAGATGGGAAGCTTTAACGGCTTTGATAGTGAACATATATTTTAATTTTTAAAATAAGAATCGGAAGGTGTTAAAGAAAAAATAAGAACTGGAATTTTTATTGGTTTAGCTGATTAAAAGTCAGTTGGTTAATTATAAACCAATTGATCTATGGTGTATGGATAATTACATTTTGAATTATTGATTCGGAGAGAATTAGATTTGTAATTTTGTATTCATTGAAGAATAGCACGAAGTTATAGTTTCTCGGGTATCTTGTGCTATATGATAATTTTCGCGGGAAAATAAATAGTTCACCCAAAAAAATCAGATTGTTTGGCTTTTATCCTGTTTCGACAATACCATTTTTCTAATTGTTTCTTGTAGGAGGAGGGCTACACCTTTAAAGTAATTATTAACAATGTATATTACGTCCTTCAGATTTCCAAAATATTTACTGAAGTTAAAGTCTATATCCGGCAGGAGATACGTAGGATCTTATTAGAATTGACATATTTGGAAGTACTAATACTATATGAGATCAATTAAGAGAAGAAACAAAAACCGTTGCCATATAATTAAAAGAAATACAAACGTGACACTATTATCATATATCTTAGTGAAAGTAATAATAATAATAATAACTGAAATAAATGTCATCAAGAGAGACGGACTGGACCGTTCGATTAAAAATATTATTTTGATTTTCCTTCCACATTAATATATTATCTGAAACCATAATTCATCAGTAATCATCAAGCCCGGATCAACGACGATGAACCGCCAAAAACCCTAAAATCTCAAGACGGATCAACAGTACGGCGACCATCATCTCCAGCGGCTGCTCTCGGCTGCTGAAACTGACTGATCTGTCCAATCGCAAGAATCCCTCCGTCGTAGTTGTTACCGGTAGGAACATCTAACCCACCAAACATCTGTTCTCTAGGGAAAAACTGGTGGTGATGATAATGATGGTCTCTCACTGTGGCCGTCGTCGATCCATCTGCGTTGGCGCCTGCGAGTAAGTTGATTCCAAGGCTCTGATGCGTGGCGGCGAGTATACCGAGGCTTTGGTACTTGGAAAGCTCAGATTTGGCACAGCTGAGATCGATCTGAAGCTGGCGAAGCTGATGTTGGAGGAGAGAGATGACTCCCACGCAGCCGTAGACCGGATCACGGAGACGCATGTCGGCTTCATAAGCTAAAGAGTTCACTGCGTCTTCACGTTGTGAAGGGTGGAGCTCGTTGAGGAGCTTTGTGACGTTGCTTGCTCCAAAGACTTTGTGAACGTTTGCGAATTTTTGTGGTTGGTCAGGTGGGAAATATGGAGCGAATACGCACTCCGGTTGGCATTTTCGACGGAGGAATTTGCAGGCTGCGCATGGTGAGTTCGTTGATGAAGATGCCATTTTTCTTCCTACACAAAGCCGCCATTAAAATTGAAAAAGCTAGCTAGGGTTTCTGATTTTTTTTTCTCTTATTGGACGAAGAACTTATGTATCAGTTGTGAAAAGATAAGAAATATGTGACAGGGAAATATATTTGGAGATGTTGAAATCTGTAGAATAAGAAAGCTTACCTGCGAATAAATTAAAGAACTCCTCTTTTAATATGAATTGTGTTTCTCTGGAGGGAAAGTGGAAGGAGATCTTCTCTGCTTTCGCTTAGCTGCTATCTGGCGTTGAACAGAAAAAAAAAACTGTAAAATGAGAGGAAACTTTGTAATTAATAGCATTAAAGATATTAGTAGGAATTTTTCTGTACAAACACACATATGTATATATTTTATATGCACTTGAACCTTCTTGTCAAACTTTTATAACAGATAGGGGAACAGATGAGAAACATTAAGGTGCTTTTATAAAGTCAAAGAAAAAGGTTTGCATCAAATATACTACATACTTGGAAGAAATAAAAGATCATATCCTAAAGACCTATAGCTATGCGTATATAGTGATTTGTAGCTACATGATTGCTAGTCAAATTTTGGAAACTAGACCTCTAAAAGTTTCAAGTCTAGCGATAACCTGAGAAAGTTATGATGTCTATAAACGAACAACCAAACATAAATAAATTTTAATTATGTACCTTATAGATGGAATGCTTAAGGGATGTCAAAAAAAAAAAGATGGAATGCTTAAGGATGAACGGAAGAAATATAAGGAATAAAATAGATGAGATCAATGGTGTTCGGTGTGTTGCTTAGATAGATAGGTGTGAGAGAGAGGGCGAAGAGAGAAGAGAAGCAAGAAGATGTAATTAATAACTAAAAAGCAAGAGATTGGATCTCGTGAAGCTAGAAGAGACTTTTGAGTTTTGAGGCTCTCGATGGGCAAAGCTCATTTTGTGCTTAAATTTTACTATATTCTTAGTTATATATAATATAATTTAATTCTCTAATCAAAATACGCTCATAAATATGATACGACTATTACTAATTAATGATGTTTATTTTTAAAACATTTATACACTAGTAATAAATAACTATAAACATACCTTAACAGTAATAGGATATGTGGTACTAGAGAGAATTGATTTCCATGTGAAGAAGTTGAGAGTTTCTGAAAAAAAAGAGACGAGAGGAAGAGGGGATTTGGTGTTCAAAAAAAAAGAGGAAGAGGGGATCTTGGGATGAACCGTTGGACCCATTATACTAATAGTATTAACTTTTAATTTCACATATATAAAAATAAAAGTAAAAAAAAATAAGGAAATAAATGTGAAAAGGAGAGATGGGAAATGAGATGGGGTCTGAGTCTGACTCTCCTGATTGATCTTGGGATGAAGAACTTTGCTCTTTTTATTCTTATTCTTTTTGTCTAGGGATTTACATACAGTAGCAAAGCATTTTGTTATTACTATTATTATACTCTAAAACTATGATACGATTATATTATATGATACGGTTGACAAAAATCACATATACAGAAAAGAGTAAATGAATGATAGCGTAGAAAAGTTGGTACTAAAATTTACCACCCTTAAGTTTCTTCGGTCAAACCCATTTTTCCATGTTTGTTAACATAAAAATCAGTAGGAATCTACTGTCACCTTCTTTCTTATCTTCTCTCTCTTTCTCTCTATTAAATTTTTAATATTAAATTAGGCTCATGCAAGTGTTTTATTATTTGGACTCGCTAGTTTTGCGCAAACCTAAAAGAAAAATAAGAAAAGAAAATAAGTGAAAGAAAAGAGGAAGGCATAGAAAGATGATGGGGGGGTTTTAGGATCAGTACTACTCTCCCAAAGGTGTAGGGAGATAGAGAGAGAGAAAATCGCCCAGATGCAGAGGCTAAGGAAACGGAGAGAAAGAACAACTTTTATGGTGTGTCGATATATAGAAAGAGAGAGAGAGAGACTAAGTAATCACGGACTCTTTCTTCTATATCTATATATCTATATACTATATATATATATAAGTTTTCCTCTACAAGAAATTAGGACCAGGCCAAGACCATTGTGTTTATATATATTATGGGTAATTATATTATGGGATATCGATTTTGATATTCAAACATTTTCTTTGTGCATGTGGAGTTTAAAATATATAACCCAACGATGTTAAAGTCTTCAATTCTTATTAATAATTGTCTTAATCCAATTAAGAAATTTCTGAGTATGGTAATCAACCGCTACGTTAATTAAAATTTAGTTCGTTTTTTTTCCTTATAAGAAAGATTTTTTATATAAGAAAAAACATGAATCAATATGATGAATTCGGGTTGGGGACAGAGGCACCGTTTTTTAGATGCTTTAGGTTTTAGTCATTTCGATGTTAATAATTGAGGACACATTCAAGAACATCTCAAACACACACGAACCAATTTACTAAATTAAGTTATACTATAGTCTAGTAGATCCTCTTTTACTTGTTCTTCCTGTTAATTAAAGAGTATGGATATTGATTTACGGATCTTATAACAACATTTCTAATTCCTAGTATTATCTAAACTCATTTAACATATTCCATAGTAACTATAGTGGTTTCTGTTTGTAATAACTTTTGGTTATCTGAATCCTCAACTAATATAACCACCTTAAACACACTCTACAACCACTTTCATTAAATTTGTAGTTGTACCTTATGTACTAAAATTTTGTCTAAGAAAGTGTCAAGATTTCAAACCTTCTTTTAACACAAGTCCTCTTAAAAATATTGGTTCAAATTTAGGCTATGCAAAGCTTATACACTAGCATCCCTAGCAAAACGGTTTAGGTGATCGTTTAAAACTAATTTTAACTGAAATTTAGTTGGTCTCTGCGATTACACCAAGATAGGTCATAACTTTTTACGTACGACCTAACCTAACTAAGAAGCGTGCAAGAAATGGTGTTATCTTCTTTTTTTTTCTTTTTTTTTAATCATCTTGTAACATTTTACCGTAGTCAATTCAGAGAGAGAACATGAATGGAAATGAATAGAAGCAAGTGGGTCGTGGTTGTATATTGCATTGTTGTAATTACTGTTGGTGCAGAGTTCTGCAACACTATTTACTCGTACCCATTTTCGAACGACAACCATTCCTTTTCATTGAATTTTTATTTATTAATTTTTAAAGGGAACAGTTTCATGTCTTCATGTTCTTTGTCTTCTTCCCTCGTTTATAATTAATGGGTCCAAAAATCATAGAATTCACACCATATGGATGGTAACAACCCTCGACTCCAATTTGATATTTATAATAAGTATGTTTGGCTTCTATCATTTTCATATTTGTTTTATATTATATTGTATATACATTGCGTATCCTTATAAAACTAGCTTGGATTTATATTAAAATGCTCTCCACACTTTGGGACCTACGTTTTTTTTTTTTTTTTGCAAACCACTTTGGGACCTACGTTCCTTGCAAGGTTTTATCTGTATATAAGTTTAGTGATAACAAAGTTCAACCATCTCCAATTTTGAAAACGTTGCCTGAACATTCAAGTATCAGTATGTTAGACTAAAATAGTAAAATCGAATACTTCTAAGAATAGTTACACTGGAAGGAACAGTTAATGGATCTACTTTTTGACTAGTCTTACGAACTAACATCCCCTTTCCGAGTATTCATGGTGACATGTTAGTTTGTTTGATGAACGAAGCTTTTAAGCACATATACAGTTAATTAAATTAGATAGAGTTTCAACTAAATTGTGAATTACCCATATCATCGTACGGTACTAAAACGATAAATTCTTCGGGTTACCTACGAAAACTAAAAGGTTAACACAATATCTGTTATGTATGATTAGTCAATTGTTGGCTTAAACTGTTAATTCAGAAGGAAAATTATGGTTCAAAGAGTGGAAGCCTTGGTATGTGATCAATTAGTGGACGAACGTGTAGAACCTTGGGTGTGGACGGTTTACGTGGTTGAGGGACGACACACTAACCAAGGAACATGATGCGATCACAAGATGTCGAAGGTGGAAATGGGTTACAGCCCGAGCGTAGCCAGGTTTCTCGTTATGGGGTCATATACACCCATAATCCATCTGTAATACTCCCTCTATTTTATAATAAGTGCTATTCTAAATTTTCTTTCTCGTTACAGAAAAATGTTATTTTACAATTCCAATGCAAATTATATTTACTTTCAGTTAAAAATTAATTGAAAATTACATTAATTTTATAAATAATTTTATTTATCTCAAATATTACTAGTCAGAGATGTATAATTAAGAACAACTTACATATATTTTCAACACTTTCTTAATCTCTGTGAAACATATTAAAGTGACACTTATTTAGAAACATAAAGAGTATTTAGCAATTTTGTGAATGAAATAGTTAAATCATTGTTGGTTAAGATGGTTAAAGGTGTGCACCCATAAGAGCAACATTATCACTAGGAAACCCTCTTGGGTTCTAAAAGATAATTTTAATATTATAAATAAATGACAATTTTTATATATTTTAAATCAGTTGAAAAGCAGTTAAATGACATATGTTATTTTGGGTTCTTAGTTAATAAGTTATTAAGAGCATCATTAGCAATCAAAAAATTAGAATCGTCTCTCACCTTATTTTACATTGATGTAATGTAATTACCTTTTTAATAAATTTTAAAATTCCAAGTCATAAGTTTGGGTAATATTTGTGTATTAGATAGGTTATAGACGTCAACAGTACAATTCAGTGGGTGTGGATGAGCTTGGAAGGATAGCATGAGAGAATTTTCAACTTATGGGGAAACATAACTTTATAAGAGGAGAGACTGCTCTACATTCTGAAATTCAGGCACTAAGATGGGCAATTGAGAATACGCTGCAATATTCTACATGCCAGAACTTTGGAACAGACTGTAAAGATTTGATTGTGATGATTGAAAAACCCCATGATTGGCCAAAATTTGCAATAGAGCTAGAGAGGATAGCGACTTTGCAAATATGTTTCCCGGACTTCAAGATCACTCATATTCCACGAGCGTATAATTAGATTTCTGACTTTCTAGCTAAGACCGCGAGATCTTTTCATAAAGATCTTCATTTTGTTGGTTGTTCTATTCCGGTTTGGTTATCCAAACCACCTCAAGATTAAATAATAGAATAAAAAATAAATTTTAAAACAAAAACTCCTTAGCCAACAAAAAAACAACAATTGAAAAGACAGTACCTCAGAAACGATCCTTACTTCTCTCTTCTTCTATAATTTTTTTATTATTATTTAATATGTTAGAGACTTGCTGAGAGGGAAAATGACTTATTACAATCCCATTTTTTTGGGTCGTGCCTATTTCATCACAAACTTTAGTATAATGCATATTTCATTATGAACTCAACAAAATTTTAAAATATCTACACGAATTTTCACAAACGTGCATATATATACATTGACTACAATGATAGTTAGTCAACCGTTTATTCGGATGATTAGATAGCTGACATGATACTTATATTAAAACGGTGTTGTTCATAAATATCACAAAATTAAAATTTTGAGTCTTACAAACTTCGAATCCACGTCTTGACGGATAAAACCCACTTCAAATCCACATCTTGGTGGATAATAGAAGCATTTTATTCGACAAAATATGGGTTCGAAGTTTGTAGGACCAAGTTTTATTTTTTTGACATTTACAAACGACACCGTTTTAACATAAATGCCATGTCAGCTATCTAATCAACCAAATGAACAGTTAACTAACTACTGTTATAGTCTATATATATACACGTTTGTGAAAATTCGTAGACATTTAATTTTCTTTAGTTGAGTTCATGATGGAATAGACACTATACTAAAGTTCACGATGGAATAGGCGTAATCCTAAAAGTGAGAATTAAAATAGGTCATTTCTCTCGTGCGGAGAGTCCTTCACCAAAAATGCCTTAAGAGATCTGAGGTTCGATTTTGTTAGCTCTCGTTCATGCTTTTTGTATTTTTCATTTTAATTTAATTGTAAGAACCTATTTTAGTACTCATTGATGGAACTGTTCTAAGGTTCGATTCTCATTTTTTGTTTTTGTATTTTTTTATATCAACAATGCACCAAGTGAAAAATTTGTCTAGATCTATACTATTATTTGAGAAGTAAATTTGTTTATGTGTCATGCTCTCCTTAATTTTAGCTAATTTTGCTTAGTTGTCATATTCTCTATAAATAATTTTAATATTTTAGTTAATAATTTGTCACTATCATCTTTAAATAATTTTAGTGATTTATCAGATAATTTATTATTATCTCAAAAAGAAATAAATTTGCTTATGTGTCATGCTCTCTATAATTTTAGCTAATTTTGCTTATTTGTCATATTCTTTATAAATAATTTTAGTACTTTAGTTGATAATTTGTCACTATTATCTTTAAATAATTTTAGTGATTTATATGATAATTTATTATTATCTAAAAATAATTAATTTAATGATAATATCAAATTTATATTTATATTATATTCACTTAAGTAATATTAAAATATTATATATGTATTTATTTTATATTTGGTTTAGTAATCTTAAACCAATTCAATTTTAAATATATATCACATAATTAGAATGAATCATCTATATTTCAAAATAAATTTATTAGAACAATCAAAATGAATTTTTGAAAAAATTGGTAAAAAACTCAAAAATATTTATAGTATTATTTTCAAAGTGATTTTTTCGCTCTATATTAAAAATTAAAGCATTTAGAATATTTATTAAAATTATTAATAAATAATTATATTGGATTTGTAGTAGATTATTACCCTTAAATTTAAAACAAATTTCATTAGTTTGATAATAATCATTATCTAAAAGATTGTATATTATGTTATCTAAAAATATTTTACATCATAATAGTTTAAAAATAAATAAATTCATGTATATATTTTTATGAATATATGAATTTTTAAAGTTTATTTATGTAATAAAAATGTTTTATTAATTTAAACTTTACAAATATATAAAAATTCTGATATTTAATTAATTAATAAATATTTCAAAAGTATGTTAATTTATTCTAATGGTTTTGAATTGATAATGTATCTATTTAATATTTTTTTTTGGAAAATTATTAAGCTCGCAGGTGAAGCACCTAGTCCACTGTAATTTACAACCCAAAATCAATTATTTGTAATGAAGAGGGGATCAAAGATTCTGTTTATAATGAAGCACTAGATCTTAACCCGTCCGTCGGGCGGATCTTAATTTTTATGATATATATAAAATCTTGAAAAACAAAAGGTTAATGGGTACAAAATCTACTACTTTAGTTTACTGTGATAAATATACTTGTGTATATTTTTTTGATAAATAATTATGATAATATTTCTGAATCCAAGCAGATAAGACTAAGCCCATTCGTTTTAATGTGAAAATCAATTATAGGCCCACTCGTTTTAATGTCTAAACACACAAGTGTTATTGTGATACAAACATGCGCATTCGTCATCAATTATTAGTGTACTATCATAGTTGCCAAACAAATAAATTTTTATTCATATCCCTATTACCAAACAAAAGTTTAAAGTATTTTTACTTTAATAAGATAGATAAGTACAAGAATGGAAAATATATAGGTCATCCGAAGACTTAGAGCATCCCCATTAGCTTCACTAATGGGGGTTCACACAAATCCAAAAAAAAGAAAATATTAAAAAAATCAAATTCTATGAACCTCACCCCTCATAGTCTCTTCCCACTGAACCTGTATCATCACTATTTTGCGGGCCCTACGATACGTGGCGATCTGCGGTTGATCGATTATTATTTTATTTTATTTTTTATTTTTACAGAAAAAAATCAAACAGTTAAAAAAAAAAAATTTTTTTGGTTAACCTTCCCATGAGGTTCACCAATGGAGATGCTCTTAGAAACTGGTTGTCCTGTCGTTTCTTGTGTCTGAGTTCTCTTTGCTTCTCGTTACCTTTGCTCTCTTTTAATAGACATTTTCTTTCATCTTCTCCTGGATTACGAACTGCAGGTCATCATTATATGTAGGAGTTCATGTAGTCTTCAACCGGTTGGTGACATCTATGTTCAACACCACGCTTAGGCTCTCTATGTTGCCATGCTGAACCGTCCAATCGACGACGTGTTGTCAGAGGGTTTCGTTTTAACTGGAGAAAGGATTATCCTCTACCCATAAGTGGCCTGGCGGACTTTTATCCAATGGGCTTATTATTGCTTAAGCTTCATCCCATCCCGAATCCTTGCAATGATTGGACCGGGCTAACTCATGGCTTGTGCGAATGCGCAAACCCATCTCCAATAATAGCACTCAGTTTGTTGGGTGGGTGGGTGGGTGGGGGGGGGGAATGTTGCTGACGAACTTCCTGAAACGACATATGGAAGATTTGGCTTGATCACAACCGAAGGGAATTTGTCAAAATATTGAAACTTTAAAACAACTACAGTGAAACTTCTATAAATTAATAATGTTGGGACTACACCAAAACTATATTTTTTTATTAATTTATAGAGATTATTAATTTATCGAGATAATAATTGAACCAAAAACTCAATTTGAGACTATGAAATTATATTAATTTATAGAGATATTAATCTATCGATTATTAATTTAAAGAGGTTATGCTGTATATAATGGTTATATATTCTGTTGAAAATTCATTTCCAACTTTTATATTGTATAACAAGTAATTAATGACTATGTAATTTGGTAGAAATTCCTAACGGATGGACATTATACGATAATTTGTTAGGAATTTCAAACAAGTTTGGACGGATTGTATTTCATCTATTTTTCATCGGACATCCATCAGGAATTTTCATGTTTTCCTGTAGTGAAATGTTTCTAAACTGGGATCTTTTTTTCTTTCAAAATGGTGAGTCTTAGAGAACTGAGTGAATTATATTTTGTATGAATATTTGTTTAGTTGCCTATTTTATAATTTTATATAACAACAAAGAAACTGAAATGTTACATTCAGACAACTAGATTTCAATAATTATTAATCCTAAACTAACACATCATGTTCGTTGGAATCTCAAAAATATATAGGAAAAAAATCACAAACAAGCATACAAAAATTTGCAAATATATGGAAGAATAAGAGAAATTGATCATATATATAATTTATCCAAAATAAGTGTTTGAAATGAGTAAACTCGAAGTTTTTTTTGGATTAGTCTCCGAGAATTAGAATATAGGGAAAACAAGATCAAACAACCTAACCTTTATAAATTAATAGTGTTGGGATTTTGAAATTTTATCAATTTATAGAGATATTAATTTAAATTATTTAGATTTTATATTTTAAGATATATTATTCTAAGATAAGAAAAATATTTAATTTTAGTGTATAGACATTAATTATTATACTTTGAAATTTGACACTTAAATTAATTTATCATATTATTTGTGTATATAATATATATTGCATATAATTTATATGTTGTTTTAGATATAATATTACTAAATCACATCAAAAATAAATTAGGTGTTAAGAAAAAATAAATAAAATTCCATTGTGAATATAAAGTAAACAATACAATAATAGGTTCTTTCTCATATAAAATATATATATACATATAAAGTATTATTTATTATTTTAATAGGACCAAATATGTACATAGAAGTTGTTTTTAATATTATCTTATTATTTTATCGATATGCGTCAAATTTTAAATCGGTTCAAATTGGAATCGACAGAATTTATTAATTTATAGAAATTATTTATTGAATATTAATTTATAAAGATTTTACTGTAGAAAAATATGTTTTTCTATGAACTTATTATATAGTGTCTTTGTCTTTTTTCTTTTTGTAACATATATAGTGTCTTTGGCTGTACAATAAAAAAATATATAGCGTCTTTGTCTATACAGTATGCCATGTAAAACGATATAGTCACCTTCTTCTTCATCTTCGTCGCCATATTCACTTAGAAATCATTTCATTTTTTTTAATTTTTTTTAGAAATCATTTCATACTTTTAATATGGTCTTCAGTCCTTACATGTACCTCAAATTTTAGTCATAATTTATCTTTTTCATAGACTTAGTTTATCTAACAATTAAGACCCAACATCTTATAGAAGTCGTCCATAAAAACACACACAAAATTAATTGCAAAAGTAACATATGCATTGACCAGAAGACTTTTGTATAAGTTTTCTACTACCATAAAACGTACACGGAAGTCTACATTTTCAATTGACCTTATGCGTGAAATAACTTGATTAGCTTCTCATGAACAAATCTACAGAAAATCTTGATGAAAAAATCATGAACTATTGACTTTATGGTCAATGCGGAGGTTACACAGAAGTCTTCTGATAAACAAATCTTGAAAAAAAAAATCAATTTTATACTTTCAATCACTGAAATGACTTGATTAGCTTCTCACAGCACACAAAACTTCACCACAGAAACTTACCAATTTGTTAATGACTAAAAATCATGAGTTTGAATGGATATATGATTTTATTCTTGTATATAGAGTGTAAATATACTCTTTAATAAAAGTTGCTGAAAAGACTTAAATGATAGAAAAAGCATAAGTGACGCCATTACACCTTACCGATTTCCAAAATACCCTAGTAGTCAACTCGCTCTTTTATAAATCTCTCTTAACCCATCATTGATCAAAATTGATTCCCCTTCTTTTCTCTTAGGAAAAGAATCAAAACTCTTAGTCTCCATTATATATATTTCTTTTCCCGAAAACCTACTCATCCAATCTTGTGAGACTCTTTCGAGAAATGCATCCAGGGAATCTATGGGGCGGGAGGCTCGACGCCATAGACAGCGACCGAGCCGAGGCCGAGGAGGAAGAGCGGCGGAGGAACATGACGGAGTGGGACAGAGGAGCCCTCCATTCGCAGCAACTATCTGCCGAACATCAGAGGAATCAATTGGACGAGACGCAACAAGGCTGGTTACTTGCACCACAAGATAGCTGGAAAAAGAAGAGAAAGAAGTATGTAAACCTAGGTTGTGTTTCCGTGAGCCAAACGATTTTTATGTGGACTGTTGGATCTATCCTAGTCTTGTTCCTCGTCGTTGCTCTTCCGATCATCATCGTTAAGTCGTTGCCTCGTCATAAGTCTACACCTCCTCCTCCAGATAATTACACTCTTGCCATCCATAAGGCTATTCAGTTTTTCGACGCCCAGAAATGTAAGTCTTCATTATTATATCTTTAATTTTTCCTACTTTATAATTTCATTTTCACCTCTCAATAAATAGGTTAAACTATAAACTGAACAAGATGACAAGAATCGGTTTTATTGATTCATCAAACTAAAGAGATAACTATGAGTTCTGATCTGACATCGAAATTTATTTAGATCTTTTGTGGTGTTATATAGTATATATATACAATTTATGCATAAATTCTTAGGATTCCATCCAGTTCTATAGAAACCCGTTGATAAAAACATCTATAGAAATGATATGCAATAAAGGTAATGTAAACCCTTTATCAAACAAATAAAATAAAAAATAAAGGCAATGTAAAATAAATTATAATAAATAATAAATGTTCTCGGATGTCTTAAATGTGAATATTTGTATTCAGAAAAATAACAAGACTTTTAAAATATCAAAAAAATTGAACTCTTGCTGATTATTCAGTATAATAAAATAATATACGATGCGATGTAGTTTTCTACTAATTACGACTGATTAAAAGTCAATAATTCAATGCGAGAAAACTTTGAATAGTTCCAAGTTCACCATCGTATTAATTAATGTATTAAAGGATAAATAGTAGAAAAACAAACATTGTTAGGTGGTGATAAGCTTTCAAAAGACTATATTACATAATTACGTTGACATTCCGATAATATTTAAATCTTACTAACACGTTTATCCGACTAATTACTCGTAACGTCGCATTTTCCCATTTTGTTCTTGTGAGCTGGCTTTTGCTAATGCTCACATCTTCGTTTGCTTTCCAAGGACTAGAAATACTTAACGCGGTTTTAGAGTTTGAGAAAAAAAAAAGAAATTCATAACAAAACAAAATATATTTTTTTTGTTAATAACAAAGAAGAAAAGCTATTTTCAGTTCAGTTTCTTAATTCATATTTTAAAGAAATAAAAGCTCATCAAACAATATTCACACAAAAAAATATTCACACAAAAATGATAACAAAAACTTAAGCAAGTTTTGATCAAGAAAAAAAAAACTAAAGCAAGTTAAAGGAATGACTTGATTATAGTAGCAATATAACAAGGATTGGTCGGTGATTGAATATAGAAAATCTAATCATAAATGATATAGAAAAACAAGAAAGATGAATAATGAAAACATGATGCAGCGGGTAAATTGCCGAAGAAAGATCGAGTTTCATGGAGAGGAGATTCGGGGTTGAAGGATGGATTGCCAGACGTGGTTGGAGGATTGGTGGGAGGGTACTACGACGGTGGAAGTAACATCAAGTTCCATTTTCCGATGGCATTCTCAATGACAATGCTAAGTTGGAGTCTTATTGAGTATAGTCAAAAATTCAAAGCCATCAATGAGTATGATCATATGAGAGATGTTCTCAAATGGGGAACTGACTATCTGCTTCTCACTTTCAACAATTCTGCAACTCGCCTTGATCATATCTACGCTCAGGTTTTTGTTCTCCTACTTTGTTTCTTCATTTCGTTTGATTTCGTAGTTCATTTGCATAATCATTTCAATTTTTCTGTTAATTTTATTGGAAGAAAATCAACTCATTAGCTTTGTATTGTTTGATATTTGATACTTCGACAATATAAAAATTAACTGTTAGAAACTGTAAAATATGATTCAGTATAGGTCAGTTTGCTAAACAGCTTAGGTAAAAACTATATGATAAAAAAATTACTTCTGAATTAAGAAAACCATATATTAACTATACAATTAATCTATTTCAATTCGTTCTTGCGCACCCAAAAAAAAACACTAAAACTAAACCATTTTGATCAAACCCCTGTTTCCATGACTTGTAGGTTGGTGGAGGACTAAGAGACTCAGAATCACCAGATGATATCTACTGTTGGCAAAGACCAGAAGACATGTCCTACGACCGTCCTGTAATCTCTTTAACTACTGCCACTGACCTCAGTGCAGAAGTCGCCTCTGCCTTAGCTGCCGCCTCAATCGTCTTCAACGACAAACCAACCTACGCCAAAAAGCTAAAAAAAGGAGCAGAAACTCTATGGCCTTTCTTTAGAAACAAGAACAGACGCAAGCGCTACTCAGACGGACAACCAATGATTCAAGCCTTCTACAACTCAACAAGTATGTTCGACGAACTTATGTGGGCTGGCGCGTGGCTTTACTACGCCACTGGGAACCAGACTTATATACAATTCGCCACAACCCCAAGCGTGCCTCAAACGGCTAAAGCTTTTGCTAATCAACCAGAATTGATGGTACCGAGCTGGAACAACAAATTGCCTGGGGCTATGTTGTTGATGACTCGATATAGATTGTTCTTGAATCCTGGTTTTCCTTATGAAAACATGCTCAGTAGGTACCATAACGCTACTGGTGTCACCATGTGTGCTTATCTAAAGCAGTACAATGTTTTTAACCGGACTTCAGGTGATTATTTACTATCTTTGTGTCTCTCATGAAAATGATTTCACTTTTGAGAGATTTTGCAGGAGGGCTTATACAATTGAACATGGGGAAACCAAGACCACTGGAATATGTGGCTCATGCTTCCTTCTTAGCTTCTTTGTTTGCGGATTATCTGAATTCAACTGGAGTTCCTGGATGGTATTGTGGTCCTACCTTTGTCTCGACTCAGGTTCTGAAGGATTTTGCTAAGTCTCAGGTAAGAATAAAGCTTGTTTTTCACATTCATATTGATATTGTACATACACGCACATATGTTACCAGTTTTTTTTTTTTTTTGTCAATTACCAGTTTTCTTAGTTTAAAACGGTTTTCATTTCAGAAGTTTATTCACGCTCATTGATTTTAAAATGTGTCAAAAATTCTTATAGAACTCCCAAAAGTCTATTTATCCAAAATTTTAAGCAAAAATTTCTTATAAATTCCTCAACTTAACATGTAAACTAGACAAAATTAGTTGTAACAAAATAAATCCTAAACTTAACATATTTCTTATACATTTGTCTAGCTATATTAAATTGCAAGATTATGATCTTGTTTCTTCCAAAAACTATGGATACCAAAATCCCGCTTGTGAAACACTATAGTACAAGAGTACGAATTTGTCTCTTAATTGGTTTCATCGTAGAAATACCCTTCTCAAATATGTGAAGTATTAAAGTGACAATAATCCTGAAACTAAATGTTTTTTTTTGGTTTTGCATTTATTATCAGATTGATTACATTCTTGGAGATAATCCTTTGAAAATGAGCTATATTGTTGGGTTCGGCAAGAAATTTCCAAGACACGTTTACCACCGAGGAGCCACCATCCCAAATGACAAAAAGAGAAGAAGCTGTAGAGAAGGATTGAAGTATAGAGACACAAAAAATCCTAACCCAAACAATATCACCGGAGCTATGGTTGGTGGACCAAACAAATCCGATCAGTTCCATGACATACGAAGCAATTACAACGCGAGTGAGCCTACTATGTCCGGAAACGCAGGTATCGTGGCTGCTCTCATTTCATTAACCAGCAGTGGAGGCTACCAAATCGATAAGAATACAATGTTCAATAGTGTTCCTCCTCTTTACCCTCCTGCCCCACCACCTCCTAAACCTTGGAAGCCTTAAGGAACGATTCATATATTTCAATTTCTTTTGCAAACGATTCATATATTTCATTATGTGGCTGAGTTTAAGTTAAATAATATGTTTAATTGACACTTTCGATAATTTTGTTTTCTAAAACCTAAAATCTCATATCTTATTATTTTTCTTGACTAAATGAATCATTTATATATTAATGTTCTATAAATTATTAATCTCTATAATTAATAAATTTCTTCGGTTTCAACTTAGACCAGTTCAAAATTTAACACAAATAGTTAAAATAATAATAAATTTTTAAAAAATTCTATGTAAATAAATAGTTCCATTAAAATTATAAATTAATAATTTATATGTACACATATTATATAAGTAAGAACCTATTATTATATTGTTTATTTTATATTCACAATAAATTTTCTTAACACTTAAAATATTTTTATGAGATTTAGTTATATTATATCTAAAATCACATTTAAGTTATAGACAGTATATATTATATATACAATATAATATAATAAAATTAATATAAATGTCTAAAAATAACAATTTATGACAGGCATTCGATTACTAGACAAACTTGCAATGGCAATTTCGATCTCTTGTTCCACTCTCTAACTGAAGTACGTTCGCCTTGATTCTCGAAAGAGATACTTTGGCTGCCTTTCATAAGGTTCAGTTTGAAATCAGCAAAATCTTTTTCGTCTTTTGTTATCGAACTGCGATGCAAACTCGGTTTAAGAAGCTAGAACTGGAAATTCACTGACAGCTCTTGCGGCCGTAGGTCCTATAACCTGTTGTAGTCCCGCTACACTCTTACACAGATTTGAAAAAAAAAAGATTTATCTTTTTACACTCTTGCAGAGAATTTAGACCTCAAGGAAAGTTAGGTAATCTTGGTTTTCCTCCATTAACAGAAATAGACAGTCAAATTTTGGTTCCCACAATATATATATACCATATAAAAAGACATAAAGATTTTAATTTCAAAATTTGGTTTGAACAAATTTTATTTTTTGATAAAAGCTTTGAATAAATATTGATAACTTAATATCTAAATTTTAAAATTTGCATATATATTTTAAACAAATATAGAAATACTAAAATTATTCATCTTACAATGAAAATTTTGTTATCAGAGATTTACAATTTTTGTTATAAAATATAAAAATGATAAAAAACATATGAGTAGAAAGCATCATTTAATAGATATAAATATTAAAATACACTATATATTTGTTAATATCATTTAAATTTGATTATATATCATATAAATAGAAATCTGATTGTTTGGATTAATAAATTAATTTATTTCTTTGAACCAATTTAATTATATATGTAATAGTTCCTGATTTTCAATTATTCAATATATATTAATTACAACATAATATGTAAATGAACACATAACACATAAAATAATATATATATATATATATATAGCGCAAGACACAGATTTTAACCTAGTGAATTATTATAAAAAAGCATTACTGTTTTGGTTTCTTTTTCATATACATAAACAATAATTGTGTAAAATTATACTCGATCCATCATTTTTATTAATTTTTAGAATAAAATTTCATTTCAAATAAGTGTTATTTTAGAATTTTAGTGCAAAATTTATTAAATTTATATGTTATATAATTATTTGCATTTTCCATTCTTTTTTTATTGTTTGCAATGTGGTTCGGTGTATAGGTAATAATGATTTTATTTATAATATATACAAACTAAATGTTTTTTTAATCTGTGTGCACAGTTATAAAACAAGAATTAAAATGAAAAGGATGAAGTATTATATATACCCCTCCATTAAAACATCTTATAAGTTTCTCTCTATTTAATTAGTTGAAAGACTAAGAATAAAATTGAGGTTTAGTTTAATTATGCAGTAAAAGTAAAAAAAATTATACATTACTACTTGAATACATCGATTTAGCCAGTCTTTTGTAGTAAATTCTTTAATTTTTTATTATTACAATTTTGTTTTCAAGTTTACAATTATTCTCAATAATATTTTACATTAACTGTTTGGGTAAATTGATTTTACATAGCTTTAAATGCATATTATTTCCTGTGTTGAACTATATTGTAGACATTAAGCAAGATTCTAGATCAAAGCAGGTAACACTACCTATCTATATACTATTATTTGTGAAGTGATTTTTAGCATCCGAACTCTCACGTTAAAAGTTAGACTGGCTAATATCGATTGTACCCTTACTAAATAAAATATATAAATTATACATAAAATAAAAAAATGAATTTTAATTTTCTTGATTAAATAAGTTAACATTAGTTATAATAATAAGAACTATACAAAATTTAAAAATATATTTTAAAATAAAAATTTACTTCATAAATATATTTGGTTGTTATCTGAAATATTTTTAATACAAAAATAAAAAATAAAAATGAATTGAAAGTTTTTTGATTAGATAAGTGATTAAAATTAATATTTTTTTACAATTAAGCACTCAAGTTAAATTTAGAATGTTTAATATCGTTTATACCTTTAATGAATAAAATATATAAATTACCCACAAAATAAAAAATGAATTTTAATTTTCTTGATTAGATAAGTGACTAAAATTAGTATAATAATAAGAATTAGCACAACATCTAAAAATATATTTCATATATATATATATATAATCTGAAAATATATTTTAATATAAAAATTAAAAAAATAAAAACGAGTTAACAAAATATTTAATTAGATAAGTGATTACAATTAATAATAATAAAAATAATAAAAATCTAAAAATATGTTTTAAGTAAAAAAGATAATTACTATACATATTGTGTTGTTATCTGAATAATTTATTTTAGTTAAAAATTTAAAAATATAAAAACACATAACTAAATATTAATCAAGTAAAAATATTAATTTTATATAATTGAAAATAAAATATCGAGCAGTTTGAAAGATTTATTTATTAATAATAAATATAATTTACAAAAAAAATTCTAAATATTTATAATATGTGGCTAACAAAAAAATATTTATAATATGTAAGAATTTCAAAAGAAAAACATAAATCATGGTAGTCTATTAATTAATAATGTATTTTATTAATAAGTAACTGTAAAATGATTACGCCCGCATGAACGGGCAAGGCACCTAGTTCATAATCAATGGTAGACCTTTTTTAAGGATTTCTCACAGTGGAGTTTAAATGCATATAATTTTGTGTGAATACTTTTAAACATTTTGGCAAGTAAATATAGTTGATTAATAAAACTGTAGTTCAATAAATGTAGCTAGTACGTTTATTACATTAGAAGAGCATGAAGCAACCATCTAACATTATATAAATACTATTTTAGAGTAATTCTAGGAGATTATAAAGTTATGTCAAGAAAAAAGGAGATTATAAAGTTTGGTCAGAACTTTTTTGTTCTTTCACATATATCCGAACTTTTTTTGTTTAAGATAGATGATTTTATTTAAGAGACATGGGTGTTGGGACACAAAAAAAAAACTTCATGAAGCCCCAATGCATATTTGGAGGAAAAGACTTTGGAACCATGATTAAAGACATCTAGCATGAAAGATAAAAGCTTCCAATTTACGGGTTTGATTGGTTTTGGTTGAAGCTGTGCTGTGGCTTTTTGTTTTCTGTTCTAAAATTTAAGTTTTAGATTTTTAGCTTTGATTTTAATTTATTTTGATGTGAAATTTTTCAGAGCACTAAATAAAATTTCTAGAGAAAGTGATTCCTAAAGCTAACATTTTCTTTTTTCGTTGAATGAATATTAAATTAATTCAAAAAGAAAAATAACCGTTTTTACAACTGTGTTGGCATAAAAATTAAACTTTTTTAGTTTCTCTTCAATCTTGTTGCAAGCCAGGCCTGCGTACACCCCTCGTACCCTTTTCTTTCCTTTGGTAAAGAGAGAATATGGTTCCTCACTTGCCTATCCAGTTCTTTTATCGAAGATGCTACTGTCTGAGGACTCTTACCATACCTTCTAGCATTTCTTTCCCTCCATATACCATACGCAGTTGCCTGGAACACGTAACGTAGAAGAAAAACTTTTGTTTTTGTCCTTTACCCGACATAAGGTTCAGCATGCGCTGCCACTCTGTTTCGTAGAAGCTAACGTATTTCTTTTTATAATGTTTTGGCTTTAGATTCAGTTTTAAAAATAAAAGCATGACTACTTTAAAAATGACTGTAAAAATTAAAAAAAGCTGTCTACAGCTTCTACAGTTTCTATCAATCACCCCCTACATGTCCATTGACTTGTGAAAGGATTCCATTGGTATGGACTTTCCTTTGCCACATATGAAAGTGATGTAGAATCTCATTTGGTGGAATCTAAAGTTATTACTAGATTTTAACCCACGTTTTTCAAACGCGGACTAATTTTTTGATGAAAATTTTATATAAATGTATTTTATCTTTATTTAAAGTAGGTTTGAGTATAATATTTATAATCAAAATTCTGAATCGAATCCAAACTAAAAACTCGATTCGTACCAGGTCCAAAATATAGGAAATACCAGAATAAATCTTTTAAGGTGGTACAAAACATATCCAAACCCAAAGTGTTATTAGTCAAACTCCAACGGGTAACCCAAGAAACCAAAAACTCGGAAAATTCTAAAATCGATCCGAATGTCTAAATTAATCATAAGTATAAATATTTGAAACATAAATATGAGCTTCAAATATTCGTTTCTATACTTAGTTTGAAACGGTATTTAGAATAAGTATTTAAATTTTAATTAAATATCTTAAATATCCAATTCTATATAAATAAGTATTTACTTCTTATGTTTTTCTTTCAAATTTTTGATTTAATTTCATATATATCTGAACCAAACTAATATAATCCTTTATTTGGTCTTCTTCAGACGGAAAAATTAATGAAAAAGAATCAGCGTTTGAGGCGGCGGATCGTCTACAAAGGGCCTAACTTTCAGTACAATGCAGGCCCATACAAAATAAAGGTGAAAACCAAATATGAAGCTCAGTTAAAAACCTTATTTTGCTAATACTTTAACTTATGGCATTGGCAGATTCTAAGGACTCTATTTACTGAGGTGTCTTCATAACGAGTGAGGGAAATTTTAGTTTATAAAGTAAGATATCTCTGATTTCTCGTTTAAATCAGTATTTATTATATAATAAATCCATAATTTATACGACATCGTTTTATATTTTGATTTAGGTATTTTGATTTGTATATAAGAATCTCATATATCCTAATTTTCTCAAAAGCTTTCATTTCCGCCGCAACAAAAAAAGAACAGTTCTACCTTATGAAAATATGTGATATTCTTATTGCGTGAAAGACTAAAATTTAGATCTAGTTGATCATTCGCAAAAGGTATGTATTATCAAAAATAAATTATAAGATTTTGATATTCACTAGGGAGTATCCTCTCAACATGCTCATGGATTAGTTTGTATTTTTTATATATGATTTATGTGTGTTTTCCTTAGAAAGTATATTGGAGATACTCTTTTATTCTCTCTCTTAACTATTTTTTTTTCATTCTTGGTTTGTTCAATAAACTGTTCTTATTTATGTGTGTGGTATTTGTTTATTTTTTCATATAAATGTTTTTCTAATACTAATATTGGAAAATTTTGATGAAAAATGTTTGTGTTTGATCATTTTTTTAATGTTTTGGTTCTAGATATGGTACGGATCCAGATTAGGGTTTCTACTACCCAGATCCGGATACATCAACATATTTGTGGATATCTAGACTCAGATTCGTAATAAATAAATAAATAAAAACTAAAAATTTATACAATATTTAATAAAAGAAAAATATATATAATATTATAAAATAAATATTCTTATGTTAAATACTTCTTGATAAAATATTGATATATATTTAAAATATGAATCTAGATCCGAACATTCAAACCTAAAAGTCAACGTATCTAGATTTGCTTCCAACTCTAGATATTTGATTTTTCGGAATGGACTTGGATCGGATTTTGATCGCCTATGATAAATCCACTTAAGCGGGAAAACTCTTTTTGCTTTATAGAGGTTTTCTTTGTGATCCATTATCTTTTGTTGTTTTTGTGTTGCTCATCTAGTCTGAACTTTGTGTTTCTTATTTCCTTTGTGAGTTTTAATATATGTTTCCTACTTAATGCTGTTATGAAAAATTGTCATTGAGATTGAATTTTAAGTTTTTTTCATCAAACTACTAGGCTACTAGCTTCTTCTGCTCCAATCATGAATCCCTATAATCTAAGAAATTCCATGTTGTGGTCTGCGTAATGAGCATATAGATGATTTTCTCGGAATTGTTAGGTAAAATCTATTATATAGTTAGTGAGTTTTCTCTCCATCTTTCATATTAGCCAAAAAATACTAACACTAATGAATTTATTAATTTATACATATTTGTGTTACTATTTTATATTAAAAATAATTTGTAAAAAATCTAAATGATAAAACAATACAAGATAACAGAAATGTTTTAAATTTAATTGTCCAAACTTCACAATAACAATGTTTTTTCTTATAAGTAGATATAAAACACTATGAAGTTTTTGGGAAATTTAAATAATAATTAATATTTAAAGAATGTTAAATATAAATAAAATTTAAAAGTTAACACATAAATAGAAAGAATATATCACTTGAAAATATTTATGACATATACAATACAATAGAATCAATAAACTGTAAAAATTATTTATTTATTTTTACGTCTAACTTAGAGAAGGTGATTTTTTGGATGATATCAACAAAAGTTTTGTTTTAACAAATGTCAAAAAGACATCCATAGAAGTTTAATCAAAATAAATAAAATTTGAGTTTATTATAACTAAAGGAATATAAATTAATTTATCCTACAAAATTAAAAAGTTAAAAAGTATTCTTGTGTTGTATTATGTTTTGTAAATGTTTAAGCAACTTGTTATGTGTTTGTTACACTTTTAGTGTTTTATGTATTTCTTAGATGATAAATCTAACATAATTATTGTTGAAAACAATCATTGTCTGCAAAATAACTATAAATATCTAGGTAATTAGGTATTATGTAATGATCATTTTTCTCTTTCAGGTCATTTCAGTCACTTTTTCACCATTTATTTTTTCTTTTCAAAATTTGCACTCAATTTTTTTCTTGGTATAGTTGCTACTTCTGTTGTGTTTGTATACTTCTTAAAAAAAATATGTTTTGAAGTACTAGTTAGTGTACTGAACTCCTAATGTAAATGAAGACGCCTTTATATCTCTAAATAATTTTGAAACTCCCTTTAAATTAAAGTATAAACACATTAATAACGTTGTCCTCTACATCGCCTTATATATTCTCCTAATTTCTCTTCCCCGGACCTTTGATATTTTGGCAGGTCGTGGCACACCTACAATTCAAATACCATATTCTCTGTTATCCATTTTGAAGCATGTCATCACACAATAAGTAAGTATCTTCACCATAATTTACTTGATGACGTATAAATTAGGTTGCTAATAGATAAAGTTTAGTGAAAAAAAAAGTTTAATGGTTTCTTCAAAATCCATGACCAACGAGCAGTGCCGTGCAAACCATTTAGGGGCCTAAGGCAATTTTTCAAATGCTCTTTTCTTGATTTTTCTGGTAAATTTTTTCATGAATTTTTGTCTGTATTTTACAAAACAACTAAAACAGTAGATTCACAACTTTGTGCTACTTCAAATTATGTTCGCTTGAAGCGCAAATTATTAGATGGGTCCTACTTACGCCTAGTCTTACTTGTAGCTGTAGTAGTGGAACTTTTAAAGTATCCTTTCAATTAAAGAAAGTCACGCATATACATTGTGGTTATTTGTCGAGCATAAAAGAGATGAAAACATACACCATCAAAATATGTGAATATGTTTATAATTGAAAATCTCACAAAAGCACATAAACCAAAATGTAAAAACGAAGAAGATATATGAAAAATCACTCTATAAATAAATATGCATAAGCTTAACTCATCAAATAGTGGGTTCTATATATGTCTAAGCGGGGCCCTTAAATTTGACTAAAAAATAGGGTACCTGATGCTCATGCCTAATTTGTACAACAGTAAGCACGACTCTGCTATTGAAAAATCTCTGATATATCACTATGAAATAACTTTCAAAAGGAATTTAGTCCAGGCAATCCATAAGATTTGCAATATTAATCAACATCAAGGACTGTCAGATTAAACATCCTAAGGTTTTCTATTTATATAAAAAAATTTCATCTTTCTATTTATTTTTATGTTTATTTCACTAATGTTACTAGTTCGGAGAGGAGAAATAATGCAGAAGAGGTTCCACCAATAGCACCTAATGGTTTACTCAGAGCAATTGTGTTTCTCATCTTGAAATTTTCCTCCCAAGTGTCAATCCCTTCAAGGGACTACCTAATGTCGATGTTCTCAGTGTTTGGCCCTTTAGATTGTTCCGAAACACATGTTTCAGAAGAGTTTAGTGGAGCGATGATCGCCTTTGTGTGTAGTGATGACGCGGTAGAAGCAGTTAAAAGCTTGAAGAAAGCTAACCCATTTGGTCAGACCTTAGTGAGATTTGGGTTACAGCCGAAAGTGATTAGCACTCTAGGGAACATACCCCCAGTAATCTCAAACTTTTATCCAACAAATGTGGATTCGATGAAGCAGAATTTGTTGAGGATGACTGAAATGCTGGACAAGTCCAGGGATCGAATATCAAGGGAGACGAGGGAGAAACTAAAAAGCGAGATCGCAGTTCTTCTTGAAAAGGTTATTTCTATGCCTAGCTCTTCTTCTTCTTCCTGAACATCGTAAGATACATCAGTTGGATCTTCTCAAGAATTTCTAATATATTATTTGGTTGTAACTTTTTGGACCATGTTCTATAAACTCCCTTCTTGTTTTTTTCCATCTTTATTTTTGGATGATATTGGCAATGTTATAAAAAAATAAAAGTATTTGCACTCTCTACCAACACGTTATTTGATATTTAGCTAACTACACAAAAACACTGTTATGCACTGTTTAGATTTTGAATACAATTGTACCCCTATATATATGTTCTCAACACAATCCCTACAATACTTTTTTATGTTACGCTATCACATGTGAAATATAATTCAGATATTTTCTACTTCCTCCTCATCTTTGTTTATGTCTTTCTCTCTGTCTCTTTACATCACCATAAAAAGAAAGTATTATATAGTTATATTTTAATATGATTTTAAAGTATATATAATAAAATTAAATTTACATGAAAATAATTTTATGAAAATAAGATAATTTATTTATAGAACCCGCCTCATATCCTTTTTACTTATATTTTAAACTTAAAATTCTATTACTATTTTTAAAACTTTATATTTGTAAAAACTATTTTATTATTATATTTTTCATTATTATACAAATTAACTGTTGTCATTCAACCGATCTTATACTTGATAATATATTAAATTATTTGTAATATTTTAATTTACACACACACTCATACACACACACATATATATATATATATATATATATATATATATATATATATATATATATATACATGTATTAACTTATGAAATTATTTATTAGTTTATATATTGTAATTTATTATTTTTTAATAAGTTGAATATGTTTAAAATTAATGAATATATTTTATTCTGTTATTTATAATTTGTAAAATATTCAATAAATGGATTAAGTTAATTTATATTTATTACTTGTTGCAGTAATTTAATTATGAATATAAATTATGTATAGTAAATATTATGTAATTTTTTCTTATTAAATAAATGAAATGAATTAGTATTCATTTTTTAATTATAGTTTTATTATATAAAACTAAATATCAAACAAAAATGTATATTTACATCTTAAATAAAAGATACTAAAAGATATTATTAAAATGTAATCTAAGAAAAAGATACTTAAGATATCTTTTTAGATAATTTATTTTGAAAATATTAAAAATTCGTTAGGTATAGTATATAATAGTACCTAAATGAATTGTAGAATAAATAAGAAATTAAATAAATGTAATGGTACAACATAGACTACTTGTAATTAGATAAATAATATTTCTGTTTTAATAGTATTAATAATTGTAAATATTACATATGTCAAATCATTTCTCAAATATTTCCCCGTTTCAAATTAATTCACGTTATAGAAAAATAAATTGTTTCAAATGCAATTTTTAATAAATAATAAAGATAAATTGTAAATTTAAATAAAATTGATTGGTTGAAAGTTATTGAAAAATGCTAATCACAAAAAGATACATTTAATTCTAACATTTAATGTGTTTTATAGTAATAAGTAAGAAAAACCAGAGTCTATATGAGTCTGTCGTTGCTGATAAAAAAAAAAAAAAGAAAAACCAAAACTAGATTAATTTGAAACAGAGCGAGGAATGTGTAAGAAAAAATTTCTAATATTTATTAGCTAAATAGAGTTGTACATTGAATGACTTCAACCAAGTAAAAACCCTCAACGACCCACGAAAACGAGAAACACTCGACTTACCTAACACTCTCCCCTAACTTTTCTTCTTCTTCTCCACCACAAACTCGAAATCACAAACGATTTCTGGAAAAGAAAAGAAAAGAAAAATGGAAAAAGTTATTACAGTGGTGGAGAACAAGAAAGTGATACTAAAGAATTACGTAGATGGTATTCCTACAGAAACAGACATGGAAGTGAAGATTGGAGACACAATTGAGCTTAAGGCACCAAAAGGATCCTCTTGCTTCCTCGTCAAAAATCTCTACTTGTCTTGCGATCCTTACATGAGAGGTCGTATGCGCGATTTTCACGGCTCATATCTCCCTCCTTTTCTTCCTGGTCAAGTATATTATTCAAACTTTATTTCACCTGACTTTTGTGCTTAGCAACCAAAAAATGTTTTTTTTTTTGGTAATTGAGATATTACGCCGACCATCAATTCGATGTTATGTCGGAACTTGTGAATGTAGACAAACCTGCCAGGCAGTTCATAAATTGTTATTAGACAACCTCTATAATTTTTTTGTTTTTGGCAATTGACTGTGTGATTTTTGTTTAATACTTTTTGTGTGATTGTGTACAGATCTGCTGCTTAGTTCATAAGATTTGTCTTGTTTTTTTTTTCAGAGAACAAAGCAATTGTCACTGATCTTTTCAAGTTTTTATTTATTTATTTGGACTCTCAACATGTTCTCTAATCTTGATGCAGCGTATTGAAGGGTTCGGTTTAGCAAGGGTGATAGATTCTGATGATCCCAATTACACGCCGGGCGAGTTAATCTGCGGGATTACTGGTTGGGAAGAATACAGTTTGCTTCGCAGCTCAAATGAGTTACAGTTGAGAAAGATTCAGCTAGACGATGATATTCCACTTTCTTATCATCTTGGCCTTCTTGGTATGTATGTCACACATCTTCTGTTTTGGCAAAAGAGGAATCAATTCGAATTTACACTATTCACAGAGTCCAGTATTTTAATGATATGTATATTTTTCAACTCTTTTGCAGGAATGGCTGGATTTACAGCGTATGCAGGGTTCTATGAGATATGCTCTCCGAGAAAAGGGGAGAGTGTTTTTGTGTCTGCAGCTTCAGGAGCAGTAGGACAACTTGTTGGTCAGCTAGCTAAGTTGCATGGCTGCTACGTTGTTGGGAGTGCTGGTAGTAAACAAAAAGTAATTACTTATTAGTCTCTTCAGTAAACTGTATTTTTCATTATTATGTCTCTTATATGAGAGGATGAGACATATTTCAGGTTGATCTTCTTAAAAACAAGTTTGGATTTGATGAAGCTTTTAACTACAAGGAAGAGGCTGATCTTGATGCTGCTTTGAAGAGGTAAATACATTGTTACATTCAGCTCAAAAAGTTTCTATTCTTAATAGTTTGTCCCAGGAAGTTCACATTCCATGTCCCCTTATGGTCTCAACCAATATTCAAGAAATCAATAGGTGACCGTTAGGCACTTTATATGAGATTTTTGATTAGGCAGGCACCTGTACTTTTTTTTAAGTGCCTAGACTGATTTCTTCAAAAACGGTCTAGAAAAATCATTTCATTTAGGTTAGATTTGCTGACTAGGTGGCTGTCTAGGTGGCGCCTAGACCAATTTTTAGAACTGGTCACAACTATGTTCTTAAAATCTCCCATCAGGAACATGAATAGTAGGAGATACATAGCATATGTGTAAGAGTAAGCTATTGTGGTTCTGCCATTTAGATTTATTTTGTTTTTTTTTTCTATTTTGAAATCGCTTGTGGTTAGGTGGGGATTGCCTCTTGTAGAAGATGAGATCAGCTGAACTGTTTCTTCTTATTAACAGGTATTTCCCGGAGGGGATCAATATCTACTTTGACAACGTGGGTGGATCCATGCTTGATGCAGCGCTCCTTAACATGAAGGTCCGTGGAAGAATCGCTCTCTGTGGAATGGTGTCTTTACAAAGCCTCTCAAGCTCATCACAAGGAATCAACAACCTGTACAACGCGATCCCCAAACGAGTAAGATTAGAAGGATTCTTGCAAAGCGATTACGTCCATATTTTCCCTCAATTTCTTGAACATGTCAAAGAATATTACAAGGAAGGGAAGATTGTGTACATCGAAGATATGTCAGAAGGCCTCGAGCTTGCTCCCGCTGCACTTGTCGGGTTGTTTTCTGGGAAAAATGTTGGTAAACAGGTCGTTAGGGTTGCTAATGAGTGATTATTTTTGAAAGTATATTGCAGTGTCAGTAACACTGTTACGTTCAGAAGAGACATTTTATGAATAAAGCGGTGTTGTGCCTAACACTTCTTGCTGATCAGTGATCACAGTAAAAAGGGCTTGCCATATCCCGCTAGCTGAAGAAAAGTGTTTCATGAATGTGGTATTGTAGATTTTAATGAGCTTGCTTTGCAAATAAACAAAATGGTGGGCTCAATAAACTGAAAATGTATTCATAATTTTTTGTAGTGAATTGCGTGAAATTTGTGAAATTAAATAAACCACGCAGGAATAAGAAGTGGGTGAACAAGAGTTTGTGGGTTAGCGTTTTATAACAATCCCGAAACAATGTATACCGGTTCAAACCTCTCAAAAAAAAAAAAAAGATTCCCCTTAGCATTTTCGGTTGCAGACGGGTCGGCTATTGGAACTAAATAAGATCCAATGGAGTTGAGATTGCCCCTAGAAGAACCATGAAGTCTGATGATCACTAGCTTCACAATGTCACTACCTTTCCATAAACAATACGATAGCTAGTAGCTTACCAAATGTAATGAACCTAGAGTACACAGCATGTAGGGATCCTCGTTATAATTAGTTTTGACATACTTGAATTGGAGGTATGGAATGCAATTATAATTGGTCTTCATGTGTATCTCCGTCATGTCCACGTAATCGTATCCGTGACCCCTGAAAGCAGGAGCAAAGAAGAGAGAAAGATAAGTTATTTATTTTATATTTCAAGCCTAGTTCTTTATTACAATGCAAGAGTTACATTTATAGTGGTTGAGATTCTAGGGCTTTCAACTTTGGTCTCCGTTAACTACTAACGCTGACTAACACGATTGTGTGTCTTGACAGTCTGGGACTGTACAGCTGGGGATTGCTTTTGCAGAGTACGGAGCTCTGTTCTGTCCTCTTTTCAGGACGTTGAAGACCGTTGAAACTTTGAAGCAAACTCTACGTTCTGGAGTTCAATTTGTTTGTGTTGCTGGGTCTTCTCGCAGTCCTTACTGCTTGACATAGCATGTTGGGCTTTATTGCTGGGCTTGAAGAGATATTGCCGATAACCCCACGCCCTTCCTCCATTAATCCATTAACTCGACACCAGAACCGGGTACGATAACGGAAAACATTGTGGCTTCTATGACCTGATTATCTGTTTTGTCACAACGATGACTATAAACTGAACTTGGTATTTTTGAATTTAAGTGGAGCTGTACGTACCTATTTATATGGAACAAGGTGTATACAAAATATTAGACACATAGTTGTTTCACATCGGTAGTTGGAAGATCGGTAGTTGGAAAGGATCCCTAGTAGTATATAAGGTGGATGGGCCACTCTTCTTATCACCAATTGGTTTTAAAAGTGAAGTCCATCTAACTTAACATGGTATTAGAGCCCGATCCAAACAATCCAACCACATCGATCTGGTCCAAAGTTGGCCTATCGATCCTTGTCCGAGAATTCCGAGATTGACGCTCAAAGAGCCATCATCTCGAGGGGGCGTATTAGACACATAGTTGTCCCACATCGGTAGTTGGAAGGGATCCCTAGTAGTATATAAGGTGGATGGGCCACTCCTCTTATCACCAATTGGTTTTAAGTGTGAAGTCCATCTAACTTAACACAAAATATCAAGGATCAGACTGAATTTAAGCAACCACCGCTGAATCAAGACCAAATCGAGCCAAAAGTGGTTGATTAAAAATAAAGTTAGTCCAATCCTTGATATTTTGTATGCGCCTTGTGGACACCGAAAACCAAAAACACCGTATGTGAACACTACAAAATAGTTAGAATATTTACACAACATCCAAAGCCCTCGAGAAGACTTAAAGATTTGAATAGAGGAATATCGAACAAATTCAGATTAATAAATCAGTCTATTAATAATACAGATTTTACTGCATTCTGTCACCATTTATCTATTTAATAATAGAACAAAATCTATCTTATTAAAGTTGAAATACCTATTAATTTTGTTTGAAAACATAAATACAATTTTTTTAAAAAGAGAAAGACAACACGTTAATAAGTTAGGTTTCAGCAAACAACTTTTTTTTTCCTCGAAAGAACTGTTAGTAAAAAGTTGGGCCACGTTTTTTATTTTTTATTATGGTCCATTCTGATTATTAGATTTGTAATTGGGCCATTGTAGTTACTCTTATTTATTCTGTAGATTTTATATCAAGACCATACCCAATTTGTATTTGATTTTTCTATATTAATATAAATCATATCTTAAAATTTTACTATAAAGAGGTCAATGGCCCATGTACAAAAAATTGGTACATTTTCTTATTATTAAATAACTAAAGGCATACAATAGTAATAGAAATTTTTGCTAATAACATAGATTTCAACTAAAAGAATCAAATTTTTCGTATAATTATACTTTTGTATTTCCAAAATATTCTAAACGGACTAAAAATACATTTAATATGCATGGTAAGATTTAAAACCATTACGAGTCCTGTATAAATAAGTTATCCATTAATAAGATAGCTATATAATTAGTAATTTTTACATTTTTACATTTACAATGATAGGATTTGAGAACATTTGTTTATTAACAATGAAATAAAAACACAAAAATACACGACTGTATTAGTACTCATTTATGTGTGTTACAAATACATTCAATATAATAATTATCAAGCTGTAATTTATAACATGGACCACAATTTCTAAAACCAGTAACTACCGACTGTTTGTTTCTAACATTTCAAAGAAGTCCATGATGACACTATACAGTGACGAAATACAAAGTTTAAACAGTAAACTAAAATAGTATAATTTTTTTAATTAGTTTAAAGTTTTGAAATTTATATATATCATAAAAATAAAGACTCACCCAGTTGGGCGGGTCAGGATCTAGTTAAATGTTTAAAATAATAAATATATGCATGCATATTAGTTCAATGCATTTGATTTAGTGATCGGCATGAAAAGAAAAGGAAAAATGAAGGATGCATGCATATATATATATATATATATATACACATATATACACTCCAGGAAAAAGTTAAATCATGATCCCAGCCGATCATGGAAAGAATCTGCCATTAAATACGCGAATTAAAGCATTTCAACATTATGGAGTCTCAGCCCTTATAAAAACCCGAAGATCTTCTAAAGACTTCAACCTCGAAAAAGAATACCATGAGCTCAACGGATTCTTCACCTCACCCAGACGATCTTTTGATTTATATACCAAAGCCGGCCTCTCCATCTCTCACACTACCATCTCCGTCCATAGATTTCAGCGCACAGCTAACCGCTGAAGAGATCGAGACTTACGACAACCTACCTCCCTGCTCAAAGGCGATTTCAGACTATATTCTCAAACAAATAGGAGATGACCTCGCCCTCTATGCTCCATTCATGGACCGAATCCACAAGTACATCAAAAGCAAAATGGGAAACGACGAAAATCACCTCCCACTCGAATCAAAAGCAAATAGCCAAAAGGAAAGGAAGAAACCAAGATTCAAGAAAGTTTCTAGTTTTTACACATAATTAGTTTTGCTTACCTCATTTTTTCACTTTCAAATAAACATAATCTACAAAATATAATTTAATATTTATTTATTTATTTATTATGTAATAATTTAATTTAGATGAATATATATAAAACCACATAAAATATATTATGCTATATATATTATCTTCTATAAATATGTTTATATAAATTATATATAGTTTACATACTATAATTTTTATATAATTATTTTTCGAATAAGTTGTTATGCATGTTATTTTAATATCATCTAAAAATATGTAGTATGTAAATAACATGAAATCATATATTAAAATTATTAGAAGAATAAAAACAAAAATTTAATTTTGTATATTAACTTTTCTTAAACAATAATGAACAAAAAAATATAGTAGACTTATTTGTAATTCTAACAAACCCAACAAAATTTAGTTTAAGAAATTAAAATAATTTTGATTAATCTTACTTTGAAGTTTGCTTCTGTATTTTTATTTTTTGAAGTATGCATACATATTGGAAAGCTTTGTGATTAATTTTACTCTTGAAAATTCTTGGGATATTTGTATAGAGTTTCTTCTTCTCACATGTGTGTTAGGTATTGTTTTAGATTATGGTGACTTTAATTGTTTGGTTACTTAGAGTATCTTGTGAAAATATTGATAGATAACAAAAGTTAATAATATCATACTCGTGAAACACAACTAAAAATAAATATAATGTTTATATATTATGCATCAAAATAATTATTTAACAATAATTATAGTTTATAGATTAACCATATTGTAGTAGACTTCTTATGAAGTCTACTTAAATTTTATGGCTTAGTAGATTTTATTTGAAGTTTACTAAACTTAATTTTTATGTAGACTTCGTTAAAAGTCTAAACTAACTAAAAAGTCATATCTGAAAAATGTACATTTAGAAAACTTGAAAATAGTTTGTTCTGAAAAATATTTCAAAACAGTTTTTAGCTCAAATATTAGCAAAGTAAAAAATAAAGTTTGAATCTATCAATTTAGTTTAATATAAACACAAAATTGCAGATTTAAAATCAAAATCAATAGATGTAAGTCTTACATTTTTGGGAAAATGATTTGAAAAATTTGGAAGAGAATATCAGCAAAATAGGAAAAAATCATGAGAAAAATATAAGACAAAAAATTAAAATCATATTTGAGTAAAGTTCAATTAAAATCTACTCTATCGGATAATTTTTAAATCTGAAAAATATGTACATTAAAAACATGATAATAACTTTAAATCTGAAAAAATATTAGGAAATATAATTTATAAAATAAAATAGTAGTAAATTAAAAACATAGAGTTTATATATGTAAATTTATTTAAATATCAATACAAATACACATTTAAAATCTACTGATGTAAATATTATATTTTGGGAGGAGGAGATAAAAACTATGGAAAAAATAGCTGCAAAATTAGATAAAATTCTGAGAGAAAAAGAATAAAAAAGTTAAAGTCAACTTTTGTAGATTTCTAATGAAATCTGCTTAAATTTTGTTGTTTGGTATACTTCATTTCAAATCTACTAGCATTAACTTTTAATCATACTTTACTAGAACTGTAATATATCAGATAAATTTTTCAGATCTGAAAAATTCTGTACACTTAGAAATTTGAAAAATATTTATATATCTGAAAGATTAAAAATAGAATTTATTGGATAAAATATTAGCAAAGTAAATGCACATAGTTTGAATCTATAACTTTATTTGAATATAAACGTAAAAATACTCATTTAAAATCTATAAATCTAAAACTTACATTTTAGAGGGGAAGATGAAACCAAGAATGATAATACCAACAAAAAAAACATAATATTTTGAGAAGGATACAAGAAAAAATTAAAAGATTAAAAAAAAAAACTTTTTCTTCACATTCAAAGAATTTAGAAAAAATGAGAGAGTTGTTTTGAGAAGACAGAGAGTTTTAGAAACTTATAAAGTCATTTTAGAGAGAAATTGTGTAAATTTCAATAAAGTGAGGAGACAAAAATTTTAACTAGGTTAAAATTTACGACATTGTAGAAGTCTCCTAACATTAAAATTTTGGGGTAGACTTCATTGTAAGATCTCTGTCTATGATATATTTTTAAGTGTACTATCATAATTTTATAATTGTTATTTATTCTTTATTGTTTGTATGATCTTGAATATTATTTTGAAGATTATCATTTTAACTTTTTCATACAAAAAATAAAATTAATCAAAATTATTTTAATTTCTTAAACTAAATTTTGTCGGGTTTGTTAGAATTACAAATAAGTCTACTATATTTTTTTGTTCATTATTGTTTAAGAAAAGTTAATATACAAAATTAAATTTTTGTTTTTATTCTTCTAATAATTTTAATATATGATTTCATATTTTCCCAAACTAACTAAATTCAATTTAACACTATTTTTTGTACTCTCAAATCCTATTAGACCAAAATAAATTAGTTTGGATATTAACCAAAATTTTGGGTATTAAAAAGTGTAATGGAATTTAGTTGGGGGTTTTATTGAATTTTTCCATTAGTTTTTTTTTTATCGAAATGTTGTTATATTACTCAAGCTTGAGGTGGTCTGGGGAACCTGACCGGAACATAACAACTAATGTGGTAAAGACTCCTATGAAAGGATCTCGCTTTCTTAGCTAGTGAATCAGACATTACATTTTCAGTGCGAGGAATAAAAGAAATCGTAAACTCCTGGAATCTACTCTTCAACTTCATTAGTTCCTTCAGTTCCGTAGAAAAGCTCGGCCATGCTTCTGGATTTTTGATCATCGAGACGAGTTCCTTGCTGTTTGTTCCAAATGATTGGCATGATGAGTATTGTAACATACATTCCATCGTCCATGATAAAGTTTCCAATTCTGAATGTAGTGGTGATAATCTCCTATCTTGATTCCTAGCTCATTAGTTGAGTCTCACCGGCTGCAGTTTTCCATATCCAACCATAATCACTAGTTTAGTTTAGTGAATTTTTACTTGTTATTTGATAAAATATATTTTAGTTGTATGTATTTATGAATTTTTAAAAGTTAATATATAGCCGCTAGATCCATAGAAATCAAACAGACAATCAAAACTCAGATTAATACTCCCTCCGTTTCAATTTATTTGTCGTTCTAGACTTTAGCACACAAATTAATAAAACATTTAATTTTGTATATTTACTAGATAAAAACATCATTACCAATACACCTAATTAGATTTCAACCAATAGATTAAATTAAAAAGTCAATAAATTTTGCATCGAAATCATAAAACGACACTTATTTTGAAACGAAAATTTTGCTCAAAAACGACATATAATTCGAAACGGAGGGAGTAGTTGTTAAAGGTTATTAGGTTCAGTTTTACAACTCAAATTCAATTGTCACTTATCCAAGTTATTCTCTGCTGCGGCAACTACCTAAGTGTATACTTAGATCCTCGAAGGCCAACAAAATTGTGTTTAATGACATAGATAACAAAATTAATTTTCTAAATGTTTTAATATATATCATAAACCAGAATATGAAATTGTAATTGTAGAGCAAATAGACTTAATGGTTGATTTTGAATTAGAACTTCGATTTGATAACATTTTAAGGTATCGTATAACTATATTTGTATCAAAATATAAATCAGAAAATCGCATGGTTATTGCAAGTTCCTTAAAGTTTGGTCTTTAATATGTTATATATGTGTACATAATTGTTTGCTAAGGACTTTACGGAAACCGAAACCGTTTGGTCCTTAATTAAGGAATTTTCGGTTTCGGTTTCTGTAAAGTCCTTAGCAAACAATTATATACGCATATATAATATATACATATACATATCTATCTTATTAAAACAGAAACATTCTGTTGGACCTAACATTTATTTTGTAAGTTTTTAAATTAAATACACATTTATACTTTATAGTTAAACCTACATTAAATTACTAATGTTTCTTTCTTTATGCTACTATCCATGTTTCCAAACAATATACTTATTTCTTTATACTACTATCAATGTTTCCAAACAATATAGTTTTTATACTACTATCAATGTTTCCAAACAATACAATAATTAATCTTAGTTATTTTATATCTATCATTTTCTTTTTAAAATTTTGTAGAAGCGTCATAATTTTATAAATAGTAAAATAATGAACTTTAAAATTTGGATTATAAGATTACAAATTATGAAACTATTACAATTTAAATCAAATTAGATTATATATCGGTCATCCAACAGTTCAATCGGTTAGTCTCGAGTTTTAGTGATTTTTTTAATATGAATATTTTAAAACCTAAATTGAATTGTCAAATCTCCGGACTAACCTGTATAATCACAATCGGGTTGAATTTAAAAATACTGATTTAAATGTAAAAATATTTTAAATACACACTCTTAAAAAATTACCAAAATATTTGTTAAGTTATTAGTGAAATTTTTTATCATAAAATATTCCGCACTTCTAAAGCGCGGATCAAAATCTAGTATGTATATTAAGGATCAAACCTTAAGGAACTTGCAATAATCATGCTCTTAAACTTTGGTCGTCAAGTTGACAAAAAAAAGAAAAAAAAAAGTTGTCTGTAAATGTCACGTGACACTATTATCACAAACCTACCTAGCTATACAGTATATTACTAAATGTAATACGCATAATTGCTAATCTGCCACTACTATTGTCATAGACAGAGAGATGTGTACACTGGAGAAGCGTGGTCGACTTTTCTTGCTGACACTCACCGGCGACGGCGAACACCGTCTCAACCCTACCTTACTCGACAGCATCTCCTCCGCCATCACACAGATCCGTTCCGATCCATCGTCTTCACACTCGGTCCTCATCACAACCTCTCATGGAAAATTCTTCTCCAACGGCTACGATCTCGCCTTAGCCGAAACGCATCCTCCTCTCCGCGCCGTCATGTCCGCCAAACTCAGATCCTTAGTCGCCGATCTCATCTCTCTCCCAATGCCGACGATCGCCGCCGTAACCGGCCACGCCGCCGCCGCGGGATTCCTCCTTGCGATGAGCCACGACTATGTGTTGATGCGTCGCGACAGGGGGTTTCTTTATATGAGTGAGCTTGATATCGGGCTCGTGCTTCCCGCGTGGTTTGTGGCGATGATCCGGGCGAAGATCGGTTCTCCAGCGGCGAGGAGAGACGTGGCGTTGGCGGCGGAGAAAATTACGGCGGATCGGGGTTTGGAGATGGGAATCGTGGAGTCCAGTCATGGCAGTGCGGCGGAGACGGTTGAAGCCGCCGTAAAGTTGGGAGAGGAGATAGTTCGACGTGGAGCTGATGGACACGTGTACGGTAGGATGAGGGAGACTCTTTTAAGAGAGGTTCTGTATACGATTGGTTCAGATGAGAGCGCTTCCAGTGGAGTGCGGAACAGTGGATCTAAACTGTAGGTTGTTCAACCACTGATACAGTCTGTTTACAGTCTATTTGTACGAGAAAATAAAATATTATGAATAAGGACCACGGGAGATTTGCTAGATTCTTTTTACACATTGCAGGTTTGTAACAGTAAAAGATGAAATAATGTAATAAACGAAATTTATTTTATTTAGATTTTAGATTTATGTTCAAATTACAAACAGTTTATATTTGGTTTGTCTACCACCAGAAGAAAAAGGGAAAATAAAATAAAAATAAAACTTGTTTGTAATTAAGAACTAGACCATGTTTCTTTTATTAATTTAAAGTACAGCGCACATATGACGAACATTCATTGAATTAGAAAGAGAAACCAAATCAAGAAAACGATCAAACATTTGATTTCTTATTTAGGATCCCAAACAAAAACAAAGAAGATAACTGAAAATATTATTTGTGTTGTTCCAAGATTGGACTCAATCACAATCATGAAAAACTGTCTTATGATCTTTCCTGTCTTTGAGAAAACTGTCTTATGGTCTTAATTATGGTGATTGGTAAGAAGCTGGAGCAGTTCTTGGAGGACGTCTGCATGGTCCCCGTTTCTTCTTCTTCCACGTTGCGTGGGTCGCTCCGCAAGATTTTGAGGATGGAGTATACACGATATTCCTTCCGGATGCTGCGACATCAAGTATCAAAGCGAGTTCAAGTGATCAGTTCATGTTGAAGGACTTTAATTAATTTATTTAAATCTTATATAAAATAAACCACATTAATAATTTATTTTAAAAAGAAAAACAACCACCATTTAACATATGCTTTATTTTTGGGTTTAATTGATGATTGTGGGCAATCAAGATTTAAAGATGCTTACCAAGTTTTCGGCTTGTAGCCTCGATGATTCTAACTTGAGAGGAAAGTGTTAAAATCAAAAGGAGAAGAGATAAAAGGAGAGCAACCTTATTTGATGTTTTTGGACCCATATTCTTTGTTTTTTCGTTATGCTTTGATAACTATGAGCCTTATGATAAATATATAGACCAAGACCAAATTTAATAATCTTTTTGTCCTATTAACTTCCTTTTCAAGGCAATATTTTAAAATTTAGGAAAAACGCGGCTTAGACTTAAGTTATCTACAAGATTTTTATTTAATATTAGAATGATACAAGTTTGAGATACTTAGAAGAAACTTAAGAAAATATCTTTTATACAAACAACATATGACTTCCTTTTACAAAACAAAAAAGAGATACGACTTCTTTGCCATTTCATATTTACTCGAGAATAAGAGTCATGACTCATGACTAACCAAAAAGAAAAAGTCATGACCAGCCTTTAGTCCGACTGATAGGTTTGAATACATGTTCTTCAAAAGTTGACTTTTATTTTCCCACTAACTACGATCATGGATGTTGTCACCATACTATCTTCTTCTTACTTTGACTATTTCTTCATTAGCCAGCCACTTACCCTTACGTTATTCTATTGCAATAAAACAATGACGTTCAAGCTAAGAGCATCTCCAACTTCACTTCAAAACCTATTCCAAACTCTATTTTGCAGTAAAATCATTTTCATCCTCCAAAACCCATTCCAAAATGGTGTAATAGATATGATTACTCTAAATATGGAGTAAACCAATTCATTACTTCAAAATAGAGTTGAATCTTTTTTATTTATAAAATGGTCCTTCACATTTAAGTATTTTTGTTTTAATAAAATATTATAAATAAATATAACAATGTTATTTCATTATATATATTATAAATTTTACTATTAATATTTATTAATTATATAAACAGCCATCTAATGAAATATTTTATGCAACAAAATATATAATATAAAACAAAAAAGATTTGTAGTGAATAATTATAATAATTCTAATGAATGATTTAAGTTGATGAATTATTGTGTTTAAACAATGTAATATATTTTAGTTTATTAAATATTTCCTTTTTAAACCTTGTTGAGTAATTTTAATTATATAATAAAAATTTAATTGTGGTTAATATTGTATGCAATAGAAATGTTACAAAGTGAAAATTGACTGTTTTGTAAATAGTATAGATGAAAAGTGATATTACTAATTTTAAAATAAATATAAAATATAAAATATAAAATATAAAATATTAAAAATATTCAATTTTGGAGTAGAAAATGGAGTAATACATTGGAGTAAAACTCTACTCCATTTTGAAGTTACTTCATTTTGAAGTAGAAAATGGAATAATACATTAGAGATGCTCTAAATCACAAGACTTTTGTCTGACGGGGAAAATGGTCAATATCATCGTATACTTGACTCTTCCATTGTTTTTATATTCACAATTGTTTGAAACAAGAGTAAAACATTATAAACTAATGAAATTTTATCTTTGACGCATAAAATATTTTGTGATTGGTTAGGTTTAAGCTAAACCGAACCAGTTTCATTTTTGTAAAATAAATTATATTTAAAACAACATTGTTTGTTATTTATTCACAAATTCTGTTTTTAACAATTTTATCTCAAAATCGTAGTACATGTACCATTCGCAATCATAATTCTGCTTGGAATGAATAGCAATCATAATTCCGCTTAGAACAGTTCACAGTCATAACACAGGTCAACACCGAACTACTTCTGCTTATAGCAATTTCATTTCAAACTAATAATACTACATTTGGTGAACGAATATTATCGCTTTCACCATTGTTTATCTCTGTTGTCATAGACTGTTCCAGTCTTATCTCTTTCACCATTGTTATGTCCGAACTCCAAAATGCCGTTAACTTATTTAGAAAACCCTTCAAGGCAAAAACAAGAAAAAATCATATTTGAATAAAATGGTGTAAGCTCAAGAATTTCAAGCTTTGATGGGTTGTTGCAGTGGTAGAGTTTTGGTTCGTATATTTGTATTACACACGGAGGATGGTGTGTGACACACGATTGGAAGAATAAAAAGGAAACATCAAGATGTGATGATATGAAATATTTCTATATGCTTGACTGACTATAACAGAGAAAAAGCTTTCAAAGTTCAATGCGAGAGCACTAGATACAATCTTCAGTTCTATAGATAGAAAGCAATTTAAGCTTATACAAGGATGTGAATCAGCTAAGGAGGCTTGGGATATACTACAAAATGCTTTCGAGGATACTGCAAATGTTAGGAGGATAAGATTAGACTTGCTTGCATCACAGTTTGAAGACATAAGGATGACTGATGAAGAGAAGATAGGAGACTTCAGTGCAAAGCTTAGCTCTATAGCCAATGAAGCACAAGTTTTAGGTACAAAATATTAAGATGCAAAACTGGTGAAGAAGTTTTTGCGATGTTTGCCTACTAAGTTTGCAGCACATAAAGCAGCCATAACATTGACGATGAACACTGATGAATTGAAGTTCGTTGAGGTAGTTGGGATATTAAAGGTTGAGGAGATGGAATTAGAATCTAAGTGTTCAAAGTCTGCTCAAGACTCTAAAGTTACAGTTGATGAAGACATCCAAAAAGCTCAAAAACTTGAAGAATCTATTCACCTTATGATTCAGAAACTTGAAGAAACCATAGATCTTATGTCTAAGATGTCCGACGACATATTGCCTAGAAAAAAAGAAGGACAGAAAAGGTATGAAGTGACGTGTTTTAATTGTCATGGTATTGGACATGTCTAAACAGATTGGCCATCATTCAAGAGAAAAGAAATCAAGTGTAATGGATGTAATGGTTATGGGCACATAAAATCAGATTGTGTGAATACCAAGAAGATGAAGATTAAGAGAAGTTTCAGTGATAAAATACCAGAGAGAAAAGAAGATGCTCTCAATTTTGTGGCTCTTCATGGAGTTATAGGGTCTCAAAAAGACATCACTAAGGGTGAAATTCGTATGTCAGGTGTGTCATACACCAATTCAGATGCGTCACACAGTGATACAGAAAGTTCTAGATTCTGATTTTATAACTGAGTATAAGGTTCTCTTTGGAAAATTTGCAGAACTCAGTCACGAAAACCTACAGCTCATCAAGGAAAAAGCTATCTTAAAAGATCAAGTCAACATCTTAGAGATGGCACATACTGACACGAAGGGTGAATCAAAGTGTAGGGTGACAGAGAATGATGATGAAGACGAGCTTCAGTCTCTTAAGAGAGTTATTGCAGAGCAGAATCGAGTTCAACAAGAGTCTGAAATAAATTTTCATCAGATGAAACAACTGTTGAATCAAGAACTTGAGAAGAGTTAGTTTCTGGAGAGACAACTTGCTGAGAACTACAAGAAAGTAAGAATGTTGAACACCGGATCAGCAAGTCTGGATCATATATTGTCAATTGGGCAGTCTCCAAAAATCAATTGGGGTTTGGGTTATCAAGGGACGACTTCAAAGAGGTTGACAAGAATGAAGGAATCGAGTCTGTAAAACGCTCAATCCCAGTTGTTTCAGCTGAACGAAAGGATGAAACTCAAGCAAAGATTGTGGTTCCAAAGATACAAGACAGAAAAATTGTTGCTAAGCGAATGAATGGCTGTCTCTTTTGTGGTAAGACTGGACATAGTGTTGTTTTCTGTTATTCTAGGAAAACCAGACTGAGCGAGCTTGGAGGATGAACTTTTGTTATGTGGAACCTATACGGTATGGACATGTTTGGATAGCTAAGAAAGATATGTATCCTAAGTTTACGAAAGGTGTGTCAAACGAGCATACTGGTGTGTCATACAATCGAATGGGTGATCAATATACTGAGTTTAAAGAACCAGTTCAATTGCCTATAAGGTACTGAGAGTTTTGATGGTCCCACAAGTACTATAAGTTTTTCAAAGAGTTTTCATTCAAGCAGGGGAGATGATACTTGTTTAAGGGGGAGTTTAAGTTAGTACTTTGGTGGTATGTATGATGCATATATTGTACTTAGAGGTTAGTGAGCTTGAGTTGTAAAACTCAGTGAAAAAGGAGGAGAATGTAAGCTCAAGAATTTCAAGCTTGATGGGTTGCTGCAGTTGTGGAGCTTTGGTTCGTGTATTTGTGTTACACACGGAGGATGGTGTGTGACACACGATTTGAAGAATACAAAAGAAACATCAAGATGTGATGATATGGAATATTTCCATATGTTTGGCTGACGAAATAAATATTAAAAGAATATTATTAGATCACAAATTGGAAGATTTGGTAATGTTAAAATATAGGAAATATTATATTAAATTATAAAAAATATTATATTAAATTATAGGAAAAAGTTATTTAATATATATTGCGGGCTTTTACCTAATTTTAGGTTTAGAGCTTTTGACGTTGTAATTCTTAAAGAAAAACACAAAAGGGTTTTGGGGTTTTAGAGCTGAGTGAATTGATAGACTTGATTAACAGGGGTTGAGTAAAGCAAGTTAGTTGTGTTAGAAATCGATCTGTGTCGAATCGTGTAATTCAGATCAAACAGTATGTAAGAGATTGTGTAAAGAATTTCTAATAAAAGAGATATTGTTATTGGAATTACTTTGTGTCTTGTGTCTTGTGTTTTCGTTGTATCTCGTTTCTACAAATAGTCAATGATGGTTTGCCCCTCAATCCTGTTAAAAATGACTTCAAAGAATTTTAACAAATTGCTTGCTTCTCTCAGCATCTGAACAGTTTGGTTGGGTGGATAGACATAAATCAGATATGAAATTATTATCGAACAATCATTTTCATGTTTGATAACGAAGAAGAAGACGAGATGATGTGTTTGCTGCTCGATTTCTGTATTAGAGTTATTATGAAAAAGAAATGTAAAAGTCGAAGTATTGTAGTGGTCGAGTGTTATTGAGATATAGAGAAACTGATTGACATACTATAAGTTGGATATCATTTAAAAAAAACACCATAACTTTTGTGTTTAGTGTTAATGATTATTGTTTAGGGTTTATTATTTAAGGGTTGTATTGAGTTTATAAGCTCATGTAAGTAATTTTAAACATTTATAAATAATTCATGAGGTCTGGTTTAGTTTTTTCATCACAAACTTAAGGTATTTATGAAAATACCAACACGGATATGGGCTTATGCTTTAGGGCCCATTTGCATACCCGGAGAGAGGGTCTATCCGTGGGCTGCACCTCCCCTTGGAGATTAGTCTGGACCCTTCCATAGGCCCGGGATACCCCCAGGTTAATCAAAAAAAAAAAAAAAAAAAAAAAAAAAAACTTAAGGTATTTATGAAAATGATTATTTTTAAAGGTAAATTTCAAAAGAGTATCAAATTTGTAATTAAATTAGAATTCTCCATATGAGCATCTCCAAGAGTAACCTTATATTTGAGGTTTGATGAACCTTATATTTGAGGTTTGAGGGTGCTTTTCTCCAATGGTAAACCTTAAAATAAACCTTAAAAGTTTTAGATATTTACATTATAGTCCTTAACATTAGACAAAAATCAAATAAAATGACAAAACTTTTATAATAACTAAAACATACAATAAAATGTTATAAACAATATTTATTAATAAACTATTACACTGTAATAGCAAATTACAGATATATAAGAGATTATTACAAACAAAATCATTTTTCTAAGAAAATATAATTATCCATCATTATTATTTTATGTAATAAACTATTACACGTTAATAGCAATTTTTGCTTTATTTTTCCATTTAAAACTTATTTATTTATTTAAAGTTATATGCAAAAGTTGAATTTATAAAAACATATATAAAATTTATAAAATAAATAAAATTATATGGACTAAAATGATAAACAAGAAAGTTATCAAAACTATTTAAAAGACATAAGAATACAAGGACCACAAAAATATGAAACCTCAAATATAAAGTTTTGTACAGTGAAACCTCAAATATAAGGTTTATAATTTGAGGTTTTGAGGTTGTTCTTGGAGTACATAAAACCTTATATTTGAAGTTTTAAGGTTTTTCTTGGAGATGCTCTGTTTGATCTTGGATTCAACTCAACATAGATGCAATCTTTTTAACATAATTATTTAAAAAACATATCAAAGGATGATGATTTATTTTGTTCCGTTAAAGAAAATTTTAGACAGGTGCCAAACCAAACCAAACATGTGTTATAATATTTTCATATAAATTAATTTAATAAATTCATGCATGTTATTTAATAACTAAATTTTAATTGAATATATTTATAAAATTTTATATTATAATCACTTCATATCTTTACACAATAAAATATCAGATATACTTTTTTGTTCTTATATATGTATCAAAACACATGCATGCATTTTTATCTTTTTTCTTAGTTAATCATTTTATTTTTTTAGGTTATCTTGTATATCTACATTCATTCAAATGAATTCTACAAATCAAAGTATGTTTTGAATCAGTAACATTTCAAAAAATTATGAAAGTATTAATGTTACAAATGGACTTATGTTCAATAATATTCAGTAAAAAAATTATTTGTTCTCAATAGATATATTATAACATATGCATGTATTTTTAATTATAATTATTTTGTTTTAAATATCTAACTTAGATTATTTTCAAGATTCAGTAAAACATGATAGGACATGATGAGTTGGTAAATTAGTATGATTAGTTAAATATACCTTTTTTTACATAATTTACTTGATCTATATTTGTTTTGCATAATCTAATTTGTAGGTGATCTGTTTGATTTCCGTTATCAATTTGATCTACATTTTTCGATGGACGTAGCCTAAACTTTATGAACCCATCAACAAAAGCAGTCAAGGCATGACATTAGGCATGTGCATTGGTTACTTTTTATAAGCAGCTGTCGGTAAAACAAAATTAATATAAAAACTAAGAGGAGCTTATTGGATCGGTGATTTGGAAGAGTTTCAGTATTTATAAATTCAGAAGAGTTTTTAAGAAAATCTGGGATTTAAGCAAAATTTTTAGAGGGTGATTAGAAATAATTTAGGAGTTTTGAAAACAAATACATATTACTTCAAATTCCTGATAAATTAACATAAGATTACATTTTCTTTTGGTTCAGTGTAAAATCAGCATCACTGTCGTCCAATACTCTCTAAAATGGTAATTTTCTCAGGTTTAGAATTCTCTTGGGATTGCTTGTCATAGCAAAAGGTGACTGGCTGTAAACATTCAAAATCTTGAGTGCTTACCATCATCTTTTTTTTCTTCAAATTTTTCTCGCAAATAGCTTCATTAACCTTGGAAAAAACTATTTCAGACTCACTAAAAAAAGCCATATAATTTACAAATAAGAGAATAGCACACAACATAGTTGGTATACGATGCTTGCATTACCTTTTTCAGTCAAAACTTCATGGTCTCCATGTTTGCATCAAGAAAGATATCACCAAGCTCAACATATTATCCTACGACCCCTGTTACATGGTTTGTCATTCTTCAACGCTCTCATTCTTTCTATATGAAAGCACTACATGGGATATCTTCAGCTTCCTCTCTTCTCTCTTCTGAACTTGCATACTACCCAAAACACATTATAAACTGACAGTTTACCTGATACACAAGCATCACGAGAGAGAAGGTTTTGTATAACCAGCTAGATACTTCTCTTGTGCAAATATTCTTTTCCTTCTGTTTTTCATGCGTCTCGCTTCTCAGTTTAGTCGTGATGTATGTCCACTTCACCAATTCATCCTTCTTACTCCCTTGAACTTTGCTGCTACAAGAAGCTGTTGCTGGAGGTGGTTTCCTTGTGCTTTGTTTTGCAAGAGTTTTGGCAACATTAGCTTCAATCTTGACATTGTTGTCTTCGGTTCTTGAGCAACATTCATGTTTATGTTTTCTTTGATTCTTGAAGACAGATTTCGAGATCCACTTACTTTAATGTTAAACTTCCATCCTACAGAAGAAACCAAAAAGGATGCAATCAAAAAAATAAAAGAAATAGCTATATAAGTGACAATAGTTCTGGAGAAATGAATTCAATGTTCCAATGGGGGTTTCGAATGAAAGATGATACCAAGCGGATTTGGTACAGAGATGACGATGCTCGAGGCAGTCCACAACATTCCCTTCCCAAAGCTGTATACGCCGTCGTATTCATCACCCACACTGCATCTTCTCCATCCGTGATCTCGAGTATCTTCCATTTCTCATGAGTCTGAAGCGCTAGACTTCCATAAACCAGAGCATGCACTCAACAGGATGAAGCATCAGAAATCAAAGGACTCAATCGAAGAAAAAAGCTTAAAAAGAGCAATGAACTGTTCTACGATGAAATATTTTACTTTTTCTAAATTCGATCTCTTTAGATGGTATTCATGTATGTTGAATTTCAAGTGTCAAATCTTTTTTCTAATAATCCCAAATAATTATTGCGAAATACTATTGATGAATCCAAAATTTTCAACAAGAGGAGATTGAATGAGATTTATACAAATGATAAGTACAATAACTATGGATTTGTAAATTGTTTTATAAATACTGAATCCAATAAGATGAGATTTGTTAAAAAAAAACCAGAATTCTTTCCAATACCTAATTCAATAAGCCCCACTAAAAGTAAGAGAGAAAAGTTAGAAAAGCATAGAACATGCTCTTGTAAAGAACAATTGAATTTGTTTTGAGAACTGATCTGCAGGTGTTTACAACACAAATTTTACCATATTAAATGTTACTCTTTCCGTTTCAATTTAGTTGTCATTCTAGAGTAAATATTTTGCTTCTAAATAAGTGTTAATTTATGATTTCGATGCAAAAATTATTAATTTTATATGTTATTCTATAAAAATATACAAAATTAAATATTTTCTTAATTTGTGTGCGCAAATCTAAAGCGATAATTAAAATAAAATGAAAGAATAATTATTTGTTTATTTTATTAATTGTTGAGAGATTTGGGGGTGTTCTCCCATTGCTGATGCCTTTATGGCATTTTCATCCCCATTCTATTTTTTCTTCCAAAATTGAGTAAAAATAAATATGGAATAGAAGATATTTAAATCCTATTATCTTTCTCACTCAACATCTCCAAAAGGACTCTCTATTTTAGAGTTTTCAAAACTCTAAATTTGAAGTTTCAAAGTGTTTTTCTCCAAAAGCAAAACTTTAAATCTAACTTCAAAATAATTTATGTTTTACACTATGGTCCATATATTTGTTATAATTAATATAAATTCATATACATTTATAAATAACTAGCATATATATAAAAATATCACATTGATATTAATTAATAAAATTTTACAGTAAATATATAAATTTTAAATATAAATATATAACTAAATATTAAACTACAAAAAAACCCTCTATTTTGAAACTTTCAAAACTTTATATTTGAAGTTTAAAGATGTTTTTAAACTTCATATTTGAAGTCCAAAGATGTTTTCAAACCTTATAACTTCTTATTTAAGGTTTTTATTTATTTTTATGTGTAAAACTAAAACTTATGAAAAGAAATATGAAATATTATAAGATATGATTTTTTAAAGATTAAAATGATAAACAATAAAATATTTAAAAATTATAAAATGTAGTATGTAATTGTAAGGACCAAAATGCAAATAAAAAGTGAAACTTCAATTTTGAAGTTTTGAGTAGTGACACTCTATATTTGAAGTTTCACTATTAAAAACTTCAAATTTGAAATTTTGAAGTTTTTTTGGAGAACAAAAAACTTCAAATAGGAAGTTATAGAGAATCTTTTAGAGATATTTTTATAATAAAGTTTATACCATAAACAGAGTAATCTATTTTTTTTGTTCATGACTTTATTGTGGATTAAAAAATAGTGTTGAGTTTTAATATTTTTACTCTGTATTCATTTTAATTCATTTTTAAAGAAAAAAATAGAGTTTTACTCGGATGACGGGCTGTCAAAGAAAAAAACATTAGTGATGCTCTTGTATTCTATTCAAACTTGTAAATACTTCGGTGGACATAACATACACGAGGAGTGTGTATTGATTGGTTTGACAAGACTGTTCGTATGATGGAGAAAATCTTACAAAAATGGACCAATGGTTATTTCTGACATTGTGAGCTGTTATTGAGTATAGTTATCACATGCGGATGATCAAGTCCCAAGAGGTGGAACTCCTGCACCAATCAAACTACAATCAATCTTTCTTTAGAGCATCATTATTGGTTTGTCCTAATGATGAGTCCTTAGATTATTAAATTGTTTGTTTGTCCTAAGATAATTTGGTAAGGACATTCCTTAAAACACAGATTATTGGTGGGACTTGATGATGAGTCCTTAAGTTAATTAATGATATATTTTAAGAAATAATGATATATTTAAATAGAAATTTAAAATAAAAACATTACAAACATATTTAAAAAAACAGTAGAAACATCATAATAAAAAAAAAACATTACTAGCCGAGAAAATAAAAACATTACAAACAACATAATGAAAAAACATGAGAAACATCATAATAAAAAATAAACATTACAAACTATAAATTATTAGTTATTTGGAAGATGTCCAAATTTATCCCAAATATTTTCCACCAAATCTCTTTTTAATCGTTGATGGGCTTGTTTATCCTTTATTTTTTTCCGAGGATCAATTGTATTATCGACAATTGAAACCACATCGACGGAATATGAACGCTCGACACCTTCAAGTTCTCCATCTTCTTCTCCTCCATTAAATTCTGAAATGTTACGGAGAGTGTATGATCCGCGTTCATCTTCGACAATCATATTATGGAGTATAATACATGCTTTCATAATATTTGCTATTTTTTTTTATCCCATAAATTAGATGGATTTTTAACAACGGCGAATCTAGCTTGAAGGACTCCAAAGGCCCGCTCCACATCTTTTCGCACCGATTCTTGTTTTTTAGCAAATAAAGAGGCTTTCGGACCTTGTGGTAGTCGGATAGATTGAATAAAAGTTGCCCATTTCGGATAAATACCATCTGTGAGATAGTAAGCCAAATGATACTCTGTTCCGTTGACGTAGTAGTTGACTTGCGGAGCTTTTCCGTTAATAATTTCATCAAAAACAGGTGACCGATCAAGAATATTAAGATCGTTCATTGTACCTGGAGCTCCAAAAAACGCGTGCCATATCCAGAGATCATGAGAAGCTACGGCCTCCAGGACAAGTGTTGGTTTATCGGTTCCACGTGAATACATTCCTTTCCAAGAGCTGGGACAATTCTTCCACTCCCAATGCATACAGTCGATGCTTCCAACCATGCCTGGAAAGCCACGTTCTTCTCCATAATATAGTAGTCGTTGAAGATCCTCCGGTGTGGGACGTCTTAGATATTGATCGCCATACAAGTTGATTATTGCGGCGGTAAACTGGTGCAAACATTTTCGAGCTGTTGTTTCACCAAGTCGTACATATTCGTCAACTGTATCAGCTCCACCACCGTATGCCAATTGACGAATTGCTGCAGTACATTTTTGTAGTGGAGATATTCCAGACCGGCCCGCTGCATCAACTTTTGGTTGAAAATACGGTACTTCTGTAGAGAGACGATGCACAATACCCATGTATAATGGTTTGTTCATCCGAAACCGGCGCCGGAATAATGAGTCCCCGTATGTTGGAGTTTCACTAAAATAATCATTCCAGAGTTTATTGTGGGCTGCTTCCCGATTTCTCTCGATAAAAATACGTTGTTTTCGCTCTTTTGGTTGAGGGGGTATGATATCAGGTGTTTCAAAAATTTCATCAAATTCATCAAACATGGAACCAAATGCATCAACCTCATTTCTGTTGTAAAAATGATAATGTGATGATCCAGCCATTTTGAATGAATATGAGAAGGAAAGATGATTTTTAAGGAAGGAAATGTTTTGAGTAGGAGAAGAAGAAAGATGATTTGTAATTGTTATGAGAATATGTTTCTCAATTTTATAGGCCAATGAACGGAGTCACGAGCACAAGTTGTGACACTTTTATAAAAATCTTGTGACTCTTTATGACATCTTGTAAGAACTTTTGATTTTGTTTAGTACATCTTGTGATTCATTTTGACATCTTGTGAGAACTTTTGAGTTTGTTAGTACAGCTTGTGACTCATTTTGACATCTTCTGAGAATCACGACCAGTACACATAATTAAAGACATTTTAAAGGTCATTATAGAAACACAATACAGAGAGTTAGTCATTACACATAATTAAAACAACATCCCCATTCACATAAACAACAGGCCGATACCTAGGAAAATAAAGACAATAACCATAAAGATAATATAAATCTCAGTAACAAGAACGGAGATAAATCTCAGAAATACAGGGCCAGCAGCTTGTTCTTCACGACTTCTTCAGCCTCACTCAGTGTGTCTTTTCTCGCAATGAGACTGTCGAGTATGGCCAGCTTGGATAGTTTCTCCTTCGTTGCCAAATCCTCCTTCTTCATTTCCCAAATGCTTGCGTAGTCTGCTAGAGACTTCCCTTCAGTTTTGTTTCTTCTAGCTTTTGCCGCCTTCACACCTTCAGGCCTGACATCAGGATCAGCAACATTGGTGGCTGAAGTTTGGGAATCTATCTCACCAACTTTTCTCTTTCCACTGGCAGTAGGTTTAGGAGGGTTAAGGCTAAGCCATTTCTGCTCATACCTCAGGACGCACCACGCATGCTCAAGAGTAAATTTGGAATTGTGATCAGAGAAGTAGATGTCATGAGCCATCTTGAGAACATCATTGTCGTTCTGCCCACTCGTCATTTGTCTCTCTGCAGCCGCATGTGCACCACAGAACTTGTTAGTCAGGTCATTGATCTTGTGCCACCTTTGCTTACAATGGAGGAATGCTCTCTTGTCACGACCAGTCTCTGCAATATAATCTTTTACTCGATCCCAGAAGGTCCCGCTCTTTTGGTCATTACCCACAATAGGATCCTTAGATGTGTTTAGCCATGCACTTATTAAGAGCTCGTCATCGGCTGGTGTCCACTTCCTTCTCTCCCTACGGTCCACAGGTGGAGTTGGAGCGTCGGCTTGTTGTGAACTGAAAGGAGGAATTTCAGAGGCAAAACTCTCATACGAGATATTTTGGCTCTGAAGGAGGCCTACATAACCAGAGGACTGGCTATATGGACCAGCGGCCTGGCTATATGAACCAGAGGCCTGGCTATATGGACCAGAGGCCTGACTATATGGATGCCTTGAATCCATAGCAATACGAAGAGAGTAGTGAAGATTTTAGCAAAGAGAGAAAGAAAGGAGATGAGATTATAGGATAGGTTGAAGGATGGTTGGGGTTTAATAGGTGAAACTGTAATAAGTAACATTCATAATTACGTAACCATAAACAACCAAAGTCTAATCACTACTTATTGCACAAATTCAATGTAAGGAAGAAAAGATGATTTGTAAGGAAGGTTTTAAATCAATGATCAAAACATAACTTCAATAATTACCTAACCATAAACAACCAAAGTCTTATCACAACTTATGGCACAAATTCAATCCAGAGACTACACTATACGAAACTTAAATATGAGCAAGCTACCTGTACAACTGCATTTAATATAAAGGGGATTTCGTTTTCAATCACAATTCAAGACTACACGTTTTCAATCCAAGTTATCAGTTAACTAAGTGGAGCTACTATTAACAACCTAACCAGAGCAAACCAGTTTAACCAGATTCAAACGATTGAACTCCTATCAGTATATACCAGTACAATACACAACCTAACCAGAGCAAACAGTTTAACCAGCCTTATCAGTTTAACACGCAAATCAGTTTAACACTTGACAAAATCATTACGTTTTCATTACCACGAATCCAGCCTTATCAGTTTAACACGCAAATCAGTTAAACACTTGACAAAATTATTACACAATTCTTTACACAATTTACAATCAATTTCACGAAACTATATAATCTAAACCGTTAATCTACAAAATCTACATAATTTAACAATCAATTTCACGGATGCAAACGAAACCAATCTACAAAATCTACACAATCTACACCGTTAATCAAGTTAATCAAGTTAATCTACACGAAAGAAGTTTTCTAAACCCTATATCAGTTCTATAGATTAACTCCCTTATATACACATGCAAACGAAACGACAACGATTACATACCTTCTTCGAATCGGCAGTGGTGCTTTGGAATCGCCGTGGACAGAGAACGCGACGAAGGAGAGACGCCAAACGAAACGCCGTCGACAGGAACGGAGAGAGACGCCGGTGGAAGCGCCGTCGAGAGTAAACACCGGTGGAGAGACACGCCAAAGGAAGCGCCGTCGAGAGAGAACGCGACGGAGAGTGAAGGGCAGAAGAATCGCCTCTGAGAGAGAACAAACCGAACACAACGAAGAGAGAGAACAGACCAATCTCGGCCTTTGATCTCTTTTGCCCGAAATGATTCTCATCAACGCTCCAGAACGAGCCACGTGCCTCCTTAGGACGCAGATGAAAACATCTTAATTAAGGAACGTCCCAACTATATTACGCGTTTTTTCATTTAATTTTCGACATTTAATGCTAAGAAATGCCCCATTAGGACGCCGATAATCATGCTCTTATGACAATATTCTCTTCTTTTATTTCTTTTTCAAAATTTCATGCCACCCTCTCCTTTTCTTTTTTTTTGTTGAACATCTTCTATTGCTTTTTATCCGTAAATTACTTTGCTTTTCAAACCAAGTCACTTCCAGCTTTTTGGGGTGCAAATTATTCTTATGTTACTATTTCTGGTTTGGATTATCACGGATGTTTACGAGAATAGAATTCTTGTAAGGCTGCTGTTTGAATACTTAAAGAATAAACAGTTACAAGACATTTGATGTTTAGCATATTTAAAAAACTAAGAGCTAATCCACCCTACGAACTGATAAATAAACAACGAAATAATATATAAAAAAAATTTAAGTTTTGATGATTATTTACAAACAAAATTTACTCTTGTAACATTTATATTTTTATTATTCTTCTTAAATGTCACAAGTATATTTTACCATTGAATAGATTCATGAAAACGTAAATGTTTTATATATTTGTTCAATATTTTTCTGTTTTGATTATAATAGTATGTATATTATTTAATAAAATACTGCAATCCATGTGTTAAATACGTAAAACAGGGATTTTGTTTCTTTATGTATGTTGTTTTATTGATATTTTTCTTTAAATTTTGATCCTGTGATGTGAAAAAATAGTCAATTTAATATGAGAAAAGATAGCTCGAGTAGGCTAGACATTAAGAACATCATATTAATCATTACTATTAAGAAATAAAACAAGGTGATTTGTCAACACTTGCGGATTTAATAATTTTATAAAAAAATAGATATATTAGCAATTAAAATCATTAAATAAATTATTTTCATGCTTCTGAAATAATTAATAATTAATTAATATTAATTTTATATATATATACGATAATTTTCTTTATTTTAGTAATATAGCTTTTATTACGTAAAATAAACTTGAAAGCATTCATATATACATAAAACTCTATATACAGAGATTTACATTTATTTTTAAAATATTATGACGACAAAATATTTTGATAATATAATATATAATCTTTTTAAATAATGATGATTATCGAACTAATGAATATTATTTTTAATTAATAGATAATTATATATTAACAAAATATAATCTAATTTTTATTAATGATAATAAAGACTTTAAACGCTCTAAATTTTAAAATGAGAGAGACAAAATCAATCCGTAAATAATAATATAAATGTTTTTGAATTATTTGCCAATTTTTTCAGAAAAATTCACAAGAAGTAATTTTGATTGCCTTAAAATATTTATTTTAAAAGAGAGATGATTCATTTTATCATATATAAATGTGTGTATTAAAACAAAGTCAGTTCAGTAATACTAAACCAAATATAATATAAACATATATGTAATATTAATATTACTAAAGTAAATATATATAAATTTAATTATGATATTATCTTAAAAATTTGTAATTACTCTCAAGATGATGATAAATTATTAGCTAAATAACTAAAATTGTTTATTAAAATTTATAATTGAACATAAAATATGACTAAGCTTAAAATTATGAGAAACATGACAAACAGCAAATCCATCTCTTAAATAATAGTATTGATTAATGAATCTTTGTATTATAAGATTAAGTAAACCATACAAGTTTCCAAATTGATGATACTAATTAAGTTTTAGAATATGTTCTTTAATATTTACTTCCTTATCAAGAATTAATTTATTTTTAAATGACTATAATTTGTTATTATTAAAAAAAAGTCCTTATTTATTTTTTTATTTAAATAAATTACTTTGAAACAAAGCATGTCAAGATATATTTTACTACAATTTTAGATTAGATAATATTTTCCAATCTTCGTTTTCTTTCTCAAATAAAAATGTAACATTTTTGTAAATAGCATATATTTGGATTAAGCCCATACTAATCTTTTGAGCCTTGACTTAGAAACAAACAAATATTCTCCAACAAGTTTATTGTTATAAATATGATGATTGACTAGCTAAAATGTGTATTATGTGACATCATGATGAACTCAAAAGTATAACAAAAAGCAGATTCCAATGTCCCTCTTTCCGAATGTTAAGATACTGTTGCATCAAAATGAGTAAAACATACGTAACATGCTATATATAACACTTTTATTTCATGTAGAATGATATAAAATATTGCATCACACACCATATAAATAAAAACACTCCCCCTCGGATTTATTTAATACATATAAACTACTATATTTATTATCACCGTTCATGGCTTGTATCGTAAAAGGCTTCTTATAAGACTGTAGATGCATAAATCTCATTATGAGTGTGCAATATCATGGTTATTAAAAGAAGAGGCTCATCTAACTTCTTCGTCCTCCGCAGCCACTCTCCCTCTGACAATTGTAGAAAACCGCAGCCACGGGAAGGCCGAGATTGTATAGGGAAGCAAACTCACGAGTGTTGAATTGTTGGCGCCACCCGGGTTCATACACTGTCTGCCTACCGAGCTGTCGGAACAATACCAGCACGATGCGATGAATACCCGAGTTGGGCCTTGGACTCTCGTAAGACACAATCTCATTGCCTGCAAATACAACATCAAACGCATCTGAATTCGTTCTATCGACTGTCTAGCAATCAATCTTTAGAATAAAACTCACCAAAGTTTGTTCCAGTTGTCGCTGGGATATCAGTCACCAACCTGTAATAAGAGTACCCATATATAATTTTAAGGTATTGCACTTAAACATAAGAATTATTTTAGATGATAATAACGTAACTAATAGACTATTGGTGCTAATGAGATCCATGGTTTTATTGTAATTTCCAACCAATAGATTGTCGAGCTATTCTTGGGTTCACTCCCTAGGGTGAACCTTTAGGTTCACCAACCAATAGAAAATTGTCATTTTAGATTTAGTATCTTCTAATTAAGGAAACAAATAACTTATCAAATTATATTATCTTTTCAAAATAAAATTTAAAAATAAATAAAAATAGTATATAAAAACGAATTTAAAAAAATATATGTTGTCAACTAAACCCTAAACTCTAATCATAAACCCTAAACCCTTGGGTAAATCCTAAACCCTTGGAAAAACACCAAACATGTTGTCAACAAAATACTAAACCCTAAACTCTAATCCTAAACCCTAAACCCTTGGAAAAACACTAAACATGTTGTCAACAAAACACTAAACCCTAAACTCTAATCCTAAACCCTAAACCCTTGGGTAAACCCTAAACCCTTGGGTAAACTCTAACCCTTGGAAAAACAATAAACATTTTGATAAATTCTAAACTATAAATCTTAAACACTAAACTCTAAATCTTATAAATAAATATTTTTTTAAATAATATTTTTTTAGAACTATTGTTATTTTTATTTATTTAATCTTTTTTATTTATTTGAAAAGCATAATATAATTTGGCAAGTTATTTTGTTTCCTTAATTAAAAGATACTAGATTTAAAATGACAACTTCCTATTGGTTGGTGAACCTAAAGGTTCACCCTAGGGGGTGAACCCAAGAAAAAGTCTAGATTGTCAGTGCAAGTGACTCCAAAACATTCAAATCGAGTCTCTGAAAGTTTTATATTGTGCATGCATATATAAAAGTTAGACGATACTATATATATATATATATATATATATATATGTGTGTGTGTAGTAGCTGTGATATAACAGAAAACCTAGTCGGCTAGTCCTAGCCCCTTCGAGTCACAAAGATATATCAGGCTAAGAATGTTCGTACATATAACTTTAAAGTGGAAAAACGAATCTTAGTATAAGTAACGCCCCATATTTCAATAGAATCATTGTGTAGCTCTGTTGAAAAAACATATATACATATATATCTTATATATGCACACATCTAAAGCTTTTGAAATCTCTTGAGTTTATCATTGGTGTATGGGCTTTGTTCGGAAACAAAGTGATAAACCGCTTTCTTAAAGCTGATTATACACTTCCTGGTCTACTAAAAAACGGAAGACGTTTGACTATTGTTATCAGTAATTTACAAATTTTCAAAGTCCCCGATTGATATACATATCATGTAGCAAACATGTTTGACGATAAACTAAAATTGAATAAAAGTGGTAAATTAGTGCACAAACCAGTGAAGATATTCTCGGAGGTGAGGATTGCTAGGACTTGGAACGTCTGGATCCACCATAACCTACATTAAACCCATGAACACTAAAATACGTTACAAATAAGCCGAAGAAGAACGAAAATATAAGAATATCATTCTCGAACTTATCAAGAAAGCAGAAATTATTTTTTGAAGTTTGAGAAATTAGATAACACAAAAAAAAAGATGAATAGAAAAAGGTAGGTCCTAGCTACATGTCTATGTATAGCAGAGTATCTTAAAGACTGACCTGAATGTACGTACCTATTCAAACAGTCATACAATAGGGATAAAAATCAAGATTATATATTTATGTAAATGACCATTCTGTTTCTTTATTATTATTATTATGCATTACGAACCCAGATATTTTGTCGTTTTAAAAGCATCGAAGAATTAAAAATAAAAAACAAAGATAAATTTTTGGACGAACAAAGGAAAAACCAAGATTATTACCCAAAATAAAAGAATAAGTATGCAAAAGGTTCATAGGGAAAACATCTGGGATTCAGATAAGACAAAGAAAGAAAATAATAGTTTTTTTTTTTTTTTTGCTAACAAGAAGAAGAAGTAGAAAGAAAAGAATGGTTAAAGAATATAATTGTTTACATTTAGTTTGGTATTTGATGAAATGATTCATGGGACATCTCATGGTAAAAAGGGAAAAATAAATACTTCTTAACATGGGTTTTGACCAAAAAAAAAAAAAAAAAAATACTTCTTAACATGGGTATCTAGAAGTTCAACCAATAAATCGTAAGAAACGTGAACAAGGGAAATATTTATCTTAAAGTCTCCTGGTGGGTCTGCATGGCGAAGGTATATTGGTAGAAAGAAAAGAATAATGATCAGGTTACAAAAAAAAAAAAAAAGAAAAGAATAATGAAGAAATGAGAGAAAAGAGAGTTTAAATGTAAGAACCAAAGTGTAGAAGTTCCTTAGGTCTTCTCCACCAATCTCAACTCTTGGCTTGTTCAGAACTTGAGAAGGCCTTAGATCCAACCCATTTGTCACCTCTCTTTGGCCATAAGTAACCTTTAGATCGATTGATCTTGTGAAACACTCAAGAACGTCTCCTACAACTCTCCCTACCACAAGAGGATCTCTATTACTTAAAGACATCTTTGATCTAAAACAAACAGGAGGTTTCTGATTTTATTGTTTCTTATTCTTCGTATCTTATGAACTAACCCCCTCTACTTGTAAGTGATATATATAGTGTCTTGGGAGTTGAATTAGCTCGGGTAGGTGAACTCATCACCACAATATTTGTCGTGTCTATAGTGATGTACGAGAATCTAAAACTGATTCTATGTGCATCACATATTGTCTTCTTATTTCTTATTTCATATTTCTCTTTTTTTTTTTTATGTTTGTGGTATTCGTCCAAAGCCACCAGTCTAATAGTTAGACTGATTATATTCCAAATTTATCTCACCCACTAGGTAAGCTAATAATATTTGATTCATTTCCTTCAACTAACTACCTCTCTGACTTGTAACCCAAAAGAAAAAGACCTCTCTTGACCATATACTTGCTAGTATGTTGTTTTCGCAAATCAGTAGTGCAAATAAAACCAGTGCAAATACACCCAACAGAACTATATATAAATGGGAAGTATACCCAACTTGTTTAGGATCCGTGATCATAATTTTAAAATAATATAATGATAATTTTAATAAAATAACCATTGTAAAATATATATGACATATTACGCTTGTGGGATATAAGAAATCTTGAAATTCGAAAAGTATATCTTCAGAGTCTTTATTCTCTCTAATTCTGTTGTAAAGCTTAGCCATGCATGAGGCTCATTGATCATTGCAATCAAATCCTTGCAACATGTTCATGTCGAATGCTGTCCATCTCAGTGCTTTCACCTACGAATGCAAAGCAAATTTTCCTGGAATATGATTCTGTGTTTCCATAAGTTTTACCTTTCCCAAATCATCTAGCGAGACCCATCCACACCCGCCGAACTGGGCAGTAAATGTCCATGACCCATCTATCATGTAAATATTGTCCAAGCTTAAGACTTGAGGTTCTTCAATACTAAGGTCTTCTGGAGCTGTTGGTACTATCTCATTTGCATGAAACCAGGATTTTCGCATATCGAACTAGTTCCAATTGATCTTTGTCTATTACCCTAAAGAGTTTATTATTCATGATCTTCCATATATACCAAATCATCAGGGATAAGGATCTCTATCTAATTCTGGCTCAACAATGTTGTTCTTTCTCCAGAAGAGATAATCCATATTAGCATAGATGCTCGGGAGTGGGAAGACATCTTGACTCGTTGGTGTCGCTGAGAGAGACCAAACTTGTAATGCTGGTGGACATTCAAAAATTGCATGAGTCACAGATTGTTCAGGCTCTCCACATCGTGGACAATAATTGTTGCATCTCATGTTACGCCATACCAGATTCTTCGTTACTGCCACGTAGCCAGTAATCAGTTGATATATAAAATGACAATTTTTGTGGAGTTTTTATCTTCCAAACAAAAACTTGGAGTTTTGTTATGATAGGTTCCAGTACCTCAATCTCTTCTTCAGCCTCCAATAAATTTTGAACTACCCAGTATCCTGATTTGACTGTATACTGTCTATTTTTTGTATAGTTTTAACAGAATGTATCTCGTCGATGAATTGTACTTATGGTCAAACTTCTTATATAAAGTATATCGGCCGGGGTTATATAGTTCTCTAGTAACCCAACATCCCATTCCTTCAAATCCTAATTATGAGATCTCTTACTCTCATGTTCAGATGCAGAGCTGGGGCCATTATCATGTTTTAATTGTCTGTTTGTTTAACCAATATCATGGACTAATCGTTACATATAGTGACTTATAGCGAGAGAAGCAAGTTGTAAAATGTGATCTAGTGTTCTTAATTCCAAGTTGTTTCGGTGAACTTCTTAATTACTAATACCAAGTTCCAATAGCAGACACACATTGGCATATTTATCTATGAGGTGACTTGAGATAGAAAGAATAAATATATCATATGTCAATCTAGCATTGAAACCAATAAACCGAGAATACTTGTAAATAAAATCATTATTCAATACTGTTAATCTACAATAATTAAAAGGAGAATAAGATCAAAGGAGAAGGCCTCCACATCAGCAAATTAATTCCAGCCAATGGGAAGCTGATTTTTTGCCATGTCACGCGCGCTGGGCCAGACTATTAATGGATCTGTGATGTATCTTTATTTGGTCCAAAAGCCCATTCGAGACCAAGCCTTTTCATGGTCAGATCAAGTCATCCTTCTTCGTCGTTTACGCTTTTGTAACTGAGAGACGCTCAACCGACACAGACTCCATCACTCTACAATCAATCCTTTGCAATCAATCCTTTGCAATCAATCCTTCGGAGCTCTAATCCATGGATTCTTTTCGCCTTTCTCCCTCAAATCTTATTTATACCACTCTGATTTTTCACAACTTCTTAATATCCCTTTCCATCATCGAAAAAAAAACCTCAAAACATGAATCCCGACAACAAAAGCCCTGTTTCCGGCGACCTTCTGTCGAAGAAAGCAGCTTCCGCCGGCCCGATCAAATCTACTGTTGAATCTGGTGTCTCTACAGCCAACTCTGTCTCTGTCTCTCCTGTTGCCCAGAAATGAAACGGCAAGTCAGTTGTGTGTTCCGATGTGCCGATCAAAGGTAGGAGTGGAACCGGTGTCCCCTCCGCTAAAAATGCTCAACTGGTGTTCTTTAGAGATGTCAAGTTCGGTCCACAGGAAACCGAGCTAAGGTTTCGATTGATTCATTTCTGGGAAGCGCGTAACGTCCTCACGAAGAACCTTATTGGTCTTGAAATGCTTTTGATTGATGAGGAGGTATATTCGGCTATGACTGTTTTTGATTTTAATCCGTTATAATTTTTTATTTCTCGATTATAATACTAACAGTCTTTGCTTTCGTCATGATCAGGGTACGGCGATTCAAGGATTCATCGCACCAGGCACCATTGAGACTTATCGGCCACACATGATTGCCGGTTCTATTTACAGTCTCACTAATTTCTATGGATCCAGGAACAAGCCTGGGTTCCGTGTGGCTGATGCAGCCGTAACCATCAGTTTCTCATGGAACTCAGTCCTCTCACCTCTCAAGGACAGCTCGGTTCTGTTTCTTGAAGACCGGTTCCGTTTCCATGGATATGCTGAGTTTGAAGCGGCCTGTGACCTCAAAGGAGATCTTTTCGGTAAGCTCTCACCGTAATTAATGTCTTGGCGCCCTTTTTGTTTGATTCCTGTGTTCCCGGTTGTGTAGTATCTAGAGGAATAAGTCATACTCTTCACTCTTGCAGATTATGTAGGGCACATGAAGCTGGTGAATGGCAAGCCCTTGAGTGACAATATGGTACTTGACGAGTCCGAGATAGCTTCTGCGCGACATGTTTTGGTTCATGTGCAAACTCATGAGTAAGTTATTACAAGTGCTCTCGATCAATATATATACCATTTCATTAACCACTTGTGCTGTGTTTTCATATGACTGGCAGTGGTCCTGTGATGAAGCTCTGTCTGTGGGACAAAGCTGCGACTGATTTCTGTGAGAAGTTTAAAGCGCTTCCCAATACCCCTAGGGTTATTCTGGTGACCACTTTGAACCCAAAACGACTTGGAGGTTTGTATACTCAAAATTTCCTTATATCTCCTTATGTATATAAATGGTATTAGTATTAGTACTTGCGAAGAACATAGTTTAGTCATATTATGTCTATACATGGTATTAGTATTAGTATTGACGAAGGAATTAGTTTAGACATATTCTGTGTTGAGTATTATTTCCTTAGCTTGTGTGATCGATATTATTTTTGGTCATGCTCCAGGTGCTTTAACTCTCTGCTCTCTGACACCTTCGCGAGTGTTTTTTGATATGGATGTTCAACCAACCAGGGATTATCTTTCATGGTAAGTGTTCCTTTCTCGACAAAGCATAGTGGAGCTTTTTATAACTTATTTTTTGTCTAAACGTTCATGAAGGTTGGGCTCGAACTTGGAGGTCGCCATGAGGGTTAATGCCGACATTGTCACCAAGGCTGAGACAGTTACAATTGGGGAACTGTTCTCCTACATGAAGCAGGAAGGAGCAAAGGTATTACATGTCATATATCCAGACTTTCAATGTGCTTGGCTTCGTTATATATAGAGTTCATGTTACGCAGGTTGCTTGGTTTGAGTGCACAGCCACCATTGATGGGGTTTTCCATGGATCTCCATGGTACTATATTGCGTGTGGTGACTGCAAAACTAAGGCAGCCAAAGGTCCCACCACACTTATGTGTAAGAAATGTGGGAAAACGGAGGTCACCGGTGTCGCACAGTAAGAGTTAGATCTTTTGTCTTGCTTTCACAATCCTCATCAAGTATTGATATGTCGCATCTCACAGGTACCTCACAAAGCTCACTGTCTATGACAACAATGACCACGCCACTTTTGTGCTTCTTGGTGATGCTGGGCGTGATTTGACTGGGAAGAAAGCCTCGGAATTGGTTGAGAGTTACTTTGAGGTAATTACATAGCTGCCTCGCATATAGTCTTGAATGTGTTCTGAGTTGTTTATTATTTATGCTAGGCTAATGGAAGTGTGGAAGCTGATTGCGTGGTGCCAGTGCCACAAGCCTTGATTGACACCATTGGGCGAACTCACAAGTTCATTGTGAAGGTATCAACTCACAATTTGACAGGCAAGACCAGGTCTTTGACTGTGACGAAGGTGCATCCTCCCGAAGCTCCAGCGCCTGCAGGTGAGATTGAAGAGGACGTGATTGCTCTTCCTGTTGAAGAGACTCTGCAGTTGGGTAATCCCGAGGATGGTGCTTCTACTGAGAATGATGAATCTGCTTCTGAGGGAGTGAAAAGGAGCTCTGGTTCGACTGAGACAGAAGGAGTTAAGCGTGCCAAACGTGGCTAATATGTTTCAACTATTTCTTTCCCTTAAGTAAAAGACTATGGTTTCTTGCATTTTCATTCTCAGACTTTTATTTGCTTGGTAATGACTCTGGGGTTTCAGGTTTTTGTTTGACAATTCTATGTTTTGCTATGATTATCTATGAAAGTTTTTTCAGACTTTGTTTTGCTTGGTAGATTGGTTATGAGCTATTTCGTTATACTTTTTTAGATAATTCGTTACAAATGGTTTGATATTACTTTGTTCATATTAGTGTCGTTATCAGTGTTGTTAGGTCTTGCAAATGTTTCTTTGGATTAGAAGTGGATTTTATTAGGTGTGATCTGAGCTTTCCGAGTTATGTACATGGTCCATACAATTAGGAAACATAATTGTAAGAAGATGAAATATATAACAACCAGTCAAATGTCACTGGATTCAAGCCACCTCAGCCCCACTTTTTTCCCCTCTATCTTTCAACTGATTGAGCTTTTATAAACGTTTTGTTTCTCAGTTTACCATGTTACGCCTTCTAGAGAACAGGGTCTTTAGAACAATTTATGGACGTTTATGGAGTTCTTTAAAAAACCAACGGTACAATTTTGTATGTTTAATTTTCCAAATAAAGATACTCAGGACTGACATTTAAGGAAATTTCCTAAATTACGCATATGTGACTTAATACTTTAATAAACCCACCTAATTTCATCACGCACCTAAACTCGAATAACTCTTTCAACTCAAAAGCACCTCACCAATTCTCACCTGCTCAGCGCTAAGGTACTCATTAATCCTTAAATTATTTTATGTTTCATCACCAACCATTACAACTTCTGTGAAATTACTATTATGGGTGCGTCAAACGACTCAAATACATATAATGTGGGCGACTTAATAAACCTTACTCGAAATGGGTGCTCTGTAATCCAGATCACTAACAATATAAAAATGTTTTTTCCTCCTCTGTTATAAAAGTGAGGAGTTAGCAATGTCACCCAAGTTGATTCGTATATGTCGTATGTGGCGGATTTTCAACCACAAGGAAAATAACAAGTTTCTTGGTACATCGTCCATTTGCATTGATAGATCATTATTGGTGTCCACTCTCTCTCCCTTAACTAAGAGCTTTCTTCTTTTTTTTTTTTTTTGTTCGGTAGAGAGTAAGGGCACGCCCTTAAATAAGAGCTTTTTCATTCTCTTTCTTCTCGGTCCCCGCATTATTCCTCTTATTTTATTTTATTTAAAGTACAGAAAAAAAAACAAATTAATATACATTTTATTTTATGACAATAGGGAGACGCATATGAAAGAATTATTGATAAGAATGTTCCCGAAGAAACAACTCAAATAGTGCAAGAGAACGAGATATATCAAATTCAGTATTTTGGCCTCATAGAAAACATACGACGCTACAGGCTCACCCCTCAGCAATTCGTTATTCAGATAAACACAGCGACAATGATTGAACCCGTAGATGAAAAAAATCCCCATGATGCCCCTTACCACATTCCATCCTCTCCTATACAAACAATTGATAAGCATAGCCACTTCTACTACCTACATACCAGGTATGCACACACTCATTTTTATAGTTTCCCTTGAGATTGATGTTATAGAAGCCAATTAAATCGCAGATGTTGTTGGACAAAATAATATTAATTCAACGCAGCGATATAAAAAATCCAACGGCAACAACACAAGTCGTGGTTGGTCTACTAATAAACAAGTACATCGCTCTTATTATTTTTTAAAAAATATCTTAACCCCCAACTGTTAATATCAAAGTTCAGATAATCCCACTTTATATATATTCACACATTTATTGCAGGAAAAAAATGGTCCGGTTAAACTTGATGCACAATGCTTCAGCTTTGTTTAGAGACTTGAATAGAACGACGGCCATGAAATACAAAGTTGTGCTCATTACCAGTGTCAATCCCAAAATGGTTGAAGGTAACAACTAACAACTCCTTTATGGTTTGATCTACACATTAGCTGATATATCCTTTAATTTCTTTTCATTGAGTTTGATAATCATGTTGGCACTTATTATATTTACATGATTATAGGCAAACTGGTACTCAACTCATCAGCTACTCGGTTTTACGGCGCCCTCGATATTGATCCCATACAAAACTTCATCCAGAGAGACAAAGTCAGTAACTACTCATGAAATGTTCATCTACGTTGGAGCAAAATTCTAAAATAATATTTTCTCCCAACTATACCTCTGAGCTCGAAAAATTGTAATAATCTTTCTATGTTCTCTTCCTTTACATACTTTTCATCGCTGAATTTTTAATGGTTATTTATAAATTGTATTTTACTCTATCAGCGTAACATAAATTCTTGGTCTTTCTAAAGAACAATGTCTCTTATATCTTATCAAAACACTATATACCCATTCCCTTGGGCATATCACATTTGAACAGAATATAACTAAAGAAATACACTTTAGGTTTGGACGTAGATAATGTTCACTCTATTTTTTTCCTTATTTTTTGTTTTAAAAAAAGATTATATTGATTCTCCTTTCCTCTGTTTGGGTGTTTGTTATATATTATATCTAAATCACAATAGTTATAGGTAGAGAGTAGAGAACAAAAATACTAACTATCAAAGGACAAAACTGTATCAGAGAAAATTATATGAGTTAAGGAGTATAGAGTCCGAGATAGACACACTAAATCCAAACTTACCTCTTCTGAACCAAATATAGGCAATGAAATTTTTAATGAAAAAAAAGTCTGAAAACATATGCTGAGGTGAGGAATGAACCGTGGTCTAGGACAATATACGAGAGTGTCTGTTCCAGTAGGACAAATTTCAGGCTATTTCTTTCTTATGGATGACATCGCCAGCTGTATTCTTCATAATAGTTTTTTTTTTTCAACTTCTACGGAATATTTAAACTCAGTCTTACATTAGTTATGTCAAAATAAACACCGTTTTAAAAAATTGCACGTTCTTAGTAACCTTCAGATTTCGAATAATTGTGTGAAATCAAATACTCCAACTCCAGACAAAACCGAAAACCTATGATCATCAACTAAACGATTTCAACACTTATCCGCGCGTAGCGCGGAGATCGAATCTAGTTATTTTAACTACTAAAAGTTAAAAGCTGATGTCTACTTCTGAAATTTGATATCTATAAATTGTAAAATATCGACCATCCATTTGTTCTCACCAGGTGATGCATGCGTCTATGAATAAACTTGCTAATTTGGGAGATTTTGGTTTTAATATATAGATAGATATAGATATTGGTCCATTGCCACTAATTAGAGCATATATTGACCTCCTCGAAGATGAATTCATAACCATAACCCAACAACTGAGGGGGTTATTCAGTGACGCGTGTGTATTGATTTTGTGCGTTCCTGGTATTGAAATAGCAGTTTTGAAATATTTTATAGTAGTATTATATTATTGGTACACTATATTTTCCAATTTTAATATTATCAAAATCATATAATATTGAGCTTATATTTCTAATATATAAAAGAATTTAACCATGGCATGTAGCATATATTTGTTTTTAATCTGTAGCATGAATATCTCGATAATATTATTCTGTTTGGTTACAACTTTAGCATTATACAAACTGAAATGATACAGAAGTCATGCATGTACATTGCATACAGTACCTGTAGAAAAAAAATTGCACTAAATTTAATTTACACAAGAACCGAAAGAATTTCTTGTGTTAGAGAAAGTTTGATTGCAGACAAGATTAATTGTTCGCTTCAGGGAGAAAGATGGATTGTCCCCCACTTGTCTTTTATTTTCCAAACCTTTTGATTTTACGTCTTCTGGTCTATCCGATAAATGTTTACTTTTTAATGGTGTTTTTAAACCCGAATCAGACCGACCATCAGACCGGATTGAATCATGAACCATATCCATATAATAATACGGCTATAATGCCAAAATCCAAGTAAAGTTAAACCGGTAAAAATCCATATATAACCATCAAAAATCTGGGAACCAGCGACATAACGAATCAGCAAAACCATGGTTTATATAAACCAAAATTTTGTTAATAAAAAAATTAATATTTCCTTTTCAAAAGTAAAAATAGAATTTATAAAAGATTAATACAATACCAATTTAGTCTGTCTTTTTATCGTCTTTTCAATTCACAATTTAGAAGATTCACAATTTTTAATTTTTGTGTCATGATATTTTTTTGTCTTCTTCTCACATTGTTCAAATTTTATTTCGTGATCAATTTTATGGAAGACTAATAATTAAAAAATTACGTTTGTGAAATTTGGTATAATTTATAAAAGGATAAAACACTTGTTTTATCATATATAATTTTAACTAATGTATAGATAATTATTTTAAAAGGTGATACATATTTGGAGTGATAAAGATCTGGAGATTAAAGTTTAAATGTGCTTTTCATATTGATTTTAGATTTTAAATATTAATTAATTTTATTACTTTTGTTACATTTTTGTTGTTATTTTTTAAGTTTTCTAAATATTATGGCTATTGAAATATTTTATTTGATATGATATATTTTTGTAAGAATATGCATATTATTTATATAATATCATTAAATTCAATCAAACCCGATCAAATCCATTTCGAACCCGATCAAACCAAAATAACCCATGAGACAAAATATTTCTGATTCGATAACCGGTTCGGTTTAAAAAAATACTGATTTTTAGTTAGCAACGAGTTTCTTTCTTTCAATAATTTATGTTGAAATTTTCTTACCTCAACAAGTCTCAAATCTTTTAATTTAGTAATGTGTTTTTTAACTATATCTAACGCCAAAACAATTAACCAGAGTAATCAAGCTATCAGCTTGTTGTAATTGATTGTCTCCATTTATTAACTTTCATGTCCGGTGGCTGATCTAAAAGTATTTTTTATTCAGAACAAAACTATAAACAATTATTAAAACTTTTACAAATTTGAATATTGAACAGAGGCATTATTCAATTATAAAAAAAAAAGATTGTTTAAGCATCGTTTAGTCTGAACTCAATTTGCCGTATAAACAGATTATTAGGACAGTAATTTGCATTTGATATTTGTATATCTAACATAAAACATTCTGATAGCGTTCAAAAGTGAATTTTTATATATCAACACTAGATTTCATTATTTTTATAAATATATTTACAGAACTGAAACACTACTAATCTTATTAGTTTATACATATTAATAATCAAAGAAAAGTAAGTTTTCAAATTTTTCTTATTCGTCATTTTCGCTAAAAAATGACATGACACACTAATACTTATGATATAATTTATGTTTAGTTTGGGTATATACAATTACATTTAATGTTTTTTTATATATTTGATAAACAATTCAAATAAGGTAATATCTCATATTTCATCATTAGAGTAAATATAATCAAATATAATATTAAATAATATAATGATAGGAATATAACAACATTTTACCAATTTCAAAAAATTACTTAATTTAACTTGTTATAATTATACAGTTTTACTATTAACAAGTTATTCAAAAAATTTATGTATTTAAAAAAAAAGTATAGATTTTAATCATAATACCACTAATTTCTTTTTGATATCTAAATTGTAAGAATACCATTTAATTTAATTTTTGATAATTATTTAATTTTATATCAAAATTTTTATCTTATTTTACAAATTTATTTAGTATATTTTAACCAAAATAAAATAACAAAAATATGTATAAAAATGTTTAATTTTGTCCAATTGGGTAAAAATGAAGAAAAAATTAACATTGGTTACAAAACTAACATTACAAAATAGGTACAAATTAGTCTCATTCGGATTATATGAAAGTTCGGTTCGGGTTTGGGTCAGGGTTAATAAATCTTCGAAGAACCAGTATAACTCGATGTACTTTTTGGTCCGGATCCCGATCGGTTCTTCGGTTTAAAAGTACCTGATGTGTACCTACTTTGTAACCAAAACATAAGTAAAATCTGTTTTTCGGTTTTAAATTTTCTGATTCGTACATATTTTGTAACCAAAACATAAGTAAAATCGATTCAAAAAAAAGAAAGGAACATCAACCGTGATCATTTTAAAATCAAACGAAAGGTAACCGTATTTATTGGTAGAAATAAAATCAAAATAAATGAAAGCCTAAACGAAAATAAAATTCTCATAAAATGAGAAACATTATTCAATGAAAAAATAAATAAATCTAGAGACTTCAAGCTTCAACCAACACTTTAACTATCAACCATCAACCTTCATGAAATATAACCACCAACTTTCATGTAATAGATAATTATTTTTGATGTTCAATATATCTTAGTGTATTTTGCATATATATTAGGAGTTGAGATAATATTTGGTACAAAATATTTTTAAAGTTTTGTATATTTTGGGTTCTATCGGATATCTATTCAGATTATATTTCGGTTCGGATAATATTCATAGCCCGAAATACTATAAAACAAAATTCATTCGGTATTTATGTCTGGTTCAGATCGGTTTGAATTCATTTTTATCTCAACGGGCTCAGTACAGATTTTAGATTCAGTTTATTTGCCCAGCCCTATGTAAAACAATAATTTTAAAGTATTTTAAACAAATTTATGTTGTTAAATTTTTTTTTTGAATGATAGGGAAATGTGTTTGTATTAAAACGTTGATTCCATACTTCTAAAGAGTATATACCATCAGAGTCTTTAGTTATTATTTCAAAAATGTTAAAATTGTTATTTATGTACAAATTGTTTAAATATATACACTACATAAAAATAAGATAATATAATGTATATAATAATTATATAATCACCGAAAATTCCGTGGTTGAATCAACATATTATAGATAATTGACATACTTTTTTCTGCTAATTATCTATAATATATAAAAATATCGAGATTAGTGGGGAACTTTTAGAATTTCTCTATCTTCTATATTTTTGGGAAGAGTAAATTAGCCGCAGATGTTTAGTAAAAATTCACAAATCATTTTATAGAAAATTATTTTTATTGATTGTTTTGTTTCAGTTCATTTATCCAAAATACTTAAAGTTAAGTAATGAAATAATAGTTTGATGGAAAAGAACTTACATATTTGCAAAATTAACTCAAAACTTAAAGTCAAATAAAAATTTAACATATGATTTTTTGGAAATTTTATTTGCGCTATTCACCCTACAAATTTAGATTATTCACGAAAATATCTTTATTTTTTTTAAAATGATATTTTTACTCTCTCAGCCTCATCGTCTACAAGTATTTATAAAATTTTCATTGCCATCAATACACCAACCACCATTAATAACTAATTTGAAGCTCTTATTGCACCTAAAATTGATTTACACTCATTCTTTCTCAATTCTTATGAACTAAAAAACATCTCTTTACTTTTTCTACATATTCATTAAAAAAAACTCAAGATTTTGATTCTAAATTTTTTTTATAGTTCATAGAGCCATTGAAACTTACGATTCTTGGTGGATCACTTTCGTTTGAGATTTTGTGTGCTTGGAGAAGACTTATGTGTGCTAAGAAAGTTATCTCACTAATTTAAGGTATGAACTGGATTTTTTCCATATATGTCCGCCAATAAGACTTTCGGGTAGGTCTTCTGGCTGTAGAAGACTTATATGGAAGTCTTATGGTCACTGCATGGGTTAATTTTGCAATTGATTTTTAAATGTGTTTTTAGGGAAGACTTATATGGAAGTCGTCCATTTTTGTTTGTTAAAAAAAAAATCTCGAGAAAACCAGAGAAGACCTCCATGTAAGTCGTTTATGATAAACATGTTAGTTTTGTATTTGACCGGATTGTGTAAATTTGACTTTTTCTGAACGACTTACACATAAGTCATCATATAGAAAATTAAAAATCAAATATTTTATTAAAACTAGACGACTTCCATGTAAGTTATTTCAGACTAGTTTTGCAATTGAAAACTAAGTTAAATATTAATTTACTCTAGATGACTTATACTGAAGTTTTCTGCCCGACGACTTACACAAAAGTCGTCCAAGATTTTATTCCGAGATTCTGGTCAAACTTTGCTTGTCTTGGATGACTTTCGTGTAAATCGTCTGGTGGAAGACTTCCGTGTAAGTTGTCTAGAATAAATTAAATATTAGTTTTATTTTTAATTGCAAAACTAACCTGAAGCGACTTACATGGAAGTCGTCTAATTATAATAAAATATTGATTTTTTTAATTTTCTAACGAACGACATATGTGTTAGTCGTCCAGGAAAAGTCAAATTGCTGACACAATCCAGTTAAATGAAAAACTAACATGTTTATCCTAGACGACTTACATTGAAGTCTTGTGGTTTTTTCGAGATTGTTTTAGTTTCCCCCTACTGTAAATCTGAAACAGTGGATACTCATTTGTCCAATACAAGAAAACTAGGTTCACAACTTGGTTCCGGAGCTTTCACAAGTCTCAGCTCTTTCGGGGAACTCGGTTCTATGGACCCACTCGGTTCTTGGGCGTCATTATGTCCTGTTTACGCTCTATTCACACTTTCACTCTGCAATTTCGATGTATAAGATGGGTTTATAAAATATTAACCAAAAATCAAATTCTCACATGAAACAAAATCCATACATAAGCAAAGATACAAGCACACTAGAAACAAAGCACACATATTCTGACATACAAATGTTCATTCAAGAACACACAAGAAACAAAGCACATCAGTTCTGATTCCTAACACTTTGCCTAGTGATTCTCTTCTCTGTGATTTTGGAAGAATTTTTTGTACTAACCACGGATTCGTGCACACATTTTGGCGGACTTGAAGTTGTGATTTGAAGATCACTAGATGCACTCCCTTTTTTGGTGATTCCCACCTTCTTCTCCATAACTTTCATCATATTCCCCAGCAACTTGATATCCATAAGGCACATCCTAAACTCATCCCTCATGGCATCAGTTATGTCCCTAAAGCTTTTTCCAATCTGCTCTTTGGTCATCCTCCAACTTAGAAGTCTCTGAACGAGCCTCTGTAGGAGGCACTTTACTAGCCTCTACAGGTGCCTCAACAAAAGCCTCTTTACGAGCCTCTTTACGAGCTTTCTTCTGAAGTCTTCCACTATCTTCAATCACAACACTCTTTGTCTTTGTTGCACTCACTTCCTTCTTCACAACCGGGTTAGTACCGGTTACTTCCCATCAATCCATGATCCACTTCCATTTAGGTTTCACGTTAAACATGAGTTTAATTATATTATATGTGGTCGGGTCCTTTACATCAAAGTCCCATTGTGGAAACATTTCACCAAAATCCATATGAACAAAGTTGATCACGCTAGTCTACAGTAAATAAAAGATATAGACTAAGATATTTGACGGATTAACAAAGATGGAAGTCTTCTAGAAAAGACTTCGCAGACGACTTATAGTTAAGTGTTCTGCGAAGTCTTAGGGAGTGAAGTTTAAGTATATGTCTGCAGATAGCCTCTTTAAAACATATGCGTTCTTTGCCACCCTTGTAAGCCAACAATAGTGGAGACGGTCTGTTTTGTATGGTTTTCCCATAATTAGTACCCAATTCTGGCAGAGCATAGTATACTCACATCTAGGGAACTTGTATAAACCCATCAACAGTGTAACTTGAAGTCAAATATCTTCCTTTCAGAGACTCCATCAGTATCTTAACCGCCACTTTCCCCCATGGATAATTCTCAAATTTTTCTAAATCCATCACTAGCCTTACAAGACTATCTCGTGTAGTGGTTGAGTACTTTCTCCCTATTGAATACAGTGAAGATGACAAGGTCTCCCAGCCGCATGCGATCATTTCGAGACCACTCTTGGCATCTCTCACATGCTGTTGTTATCTGTTTAGTAGTTGGCCCAACATTGACATCAACACCCATCATCTCCTAGAAAGCAGCCATCTCCTTCGTAATCTCACACCTTGGATTTTCCAGGTCCTCGTTATAATCGCAGTTCAGACTAGTGAGGTTCAAACTCTATCAGTGAAAACCTCAGTGATTGTGGACCGACGAGACTCCAGAGCTCATACTTCTTCTTGATGTTAAGCTGGAAACCGAGCATATAATGAACCAACCTTGAAGTTAACCAAAATTCAGCTCCTTGAACTTGATGAACACTCCCAACTTCGACCTTCAGCTCCTCATATTCGTCAACATGTAGAGCTTTCCTTAGAGCAGTAAACAACTTCGATTCATCAGTATGATATGAAATGCTTTTGGATGTAGCCCTTCCGCTAATGTATATATCCTCAGTGGGAGTTCTGGTAAATTCATTTTCCTGTCTGCAAAACAATCACAAACAAGCATCTCAAACACATAACAAGCGCACTATTCTAAATACAAATACTTGCATGTAAATTTTAGTGAGAAGACTACTCAGACGCTTCCAGGAAGTCTTCTACGAAGTCTTACACTCTAGAAGACTTTCAGGAAGTCTTCTACGAAATCTTACACTGTTGAAGACTTTCAGGAAGTATTCTGAGTACTCTTTCAGTATAACACTACAACAATCATCAACTGTAGGCTTAACAAGATTTTCCGATCTGTAAGAGGTCGGCTTTAGTAATGTTCTATTGGAAAACTTTCCCGTTTACTCTTCTAGAAAGTCTTCCAGTAGAGCATTACTAAAACCTACCTCTTACAGATCTCAAAATCATGCAGATCTAAATAAATTGAAAACCCATTTTTTAAAGAAAAGATGGATGACTTACAGTCGGAGAAGATATGGTCGCCAACGACACCAGCGGTTGCAGTTCTGAAAAAATCGACGGGAAAAGAAGAATCAAGACTACAATTTTTCCATGTAAGTCGGCTAAACGCCTTAAGATAAGATAAATAACTTGCCGGCGGCGGAGTTCAACGAGACGCGGTTTCAGATCTGAAAAAGGAAGCGGGAGGTCAGTTTAACCTACTAAAATACTCTACGGCATGAAGGAGAAACAAGATTCGTCGTAACAGGAGATATTACCGACGCTGATAACGACGGAATACGAGAGCGACATAAGAAATCAGAGAGTCGCCTTCGAAATCGGTCTTGGAGAGAAGCGGCGCTAGGGTTTCGTGAAGTCGTGAAAAAGTTAAAAAATAGTATTTATATGTCTGATAAATGATCAGATTAGGTTTAAAAGTACATTGGTAAAATTAAAGGTTCGATCATGTACGGACGACTTCCCTATAATACGTCTAGTTTAAACTATTCACCAGACGACTTCCCTATAAGTCGTCTAGTTTAAATTATTCTTTAGACGATTTCCATGTAAGTCTTCTAAACCATAAACATAACTCATTGACTAAATTAACTAACTAAACACTTCATAAAATCAAATTAAACTTAAAAAGTGTTTACTATACACATAAATATAGGTAAATTTTTATTTTTTCAAAAAAACATTTAAGCTTTCAAAAATATAACCCTAATAATACATACAATACTACAACATATGTTGTTAAAATCCTTAACCAAAGAATATCATGATTCTCTACTTTCACTCATCTATGTTGAAAACGATTCAATTTTATTATATCTTAATTTATATCACTTAAAATTTTTTATACTTACATGATTTGAATTTTGAACTTATCAAAATATTTTTTACAAAATTTATAAATTATTTTTAAGATCAACTATACAGAAGATTTTTCTAAACGTCGTCTAGACGACTTACAGTATTTCAAAAGAATCAGAAGACTTTTCGGAGCTATATTCATAAAAGAAAAATTATGTTCTTTTTGTTTGGTCACAAGGAACTGGCTGTAATTTCATAAGATTTTTAGATTAGTTTTGCATTTGATTCAAATTGGGTATACTTTAATCAAATTTTGAGTCATATTTGGCAAATCCCAAAAAACTTATAGTATATATTAATCAACTGTACTGTTTTAATAGCATACATGATTACTGGTGTTACTAAAATTATCAATAAAATCATTCATAGACCCCTTAAAATAACACACTGAAAATAATCAATGAACTGATTAAACAACTGCAACTAAACATTCGTTAATAATGTACTGCCCTAATTGTCAAATGTAGAAGAATTATAAAATAAAAGGAAGCGAACCCCACCATCCTTTTTTATCAAAAATGACACTAGAAAATCACCAGAGCAACTGAATAAGTTGGCGTGTGTGTGTATCGTAACCTAAGTTGGTGTTGGTGGCTATAAGTAGTCCATAAAATACTGGCCTCAACTTTTTATTTTTCTCATTTTTTCCTATGTGGAATATATCAACATCCATTTTTCTTTGTTGTTGTGAATTTGTACCATTTAGTATCTCGTGTGGAGGAGAAAGAAAAGTAAAATTTGGAAATATGAAGTATGTACAAATAACGAATCTAAAAATAGAAAGAACGCAACCAAGTAGAGACGTCTCTGTACTTGCTATTCATCCAATCTTGTGTGGAATCGTCTTCTAATGTTGGCCAAGATGTGTCACTTCTTTATCACCAACGTATCTATCTTATTTCATCCTCTCTTTTTCTTTTCCCTTTTCCAATAATGTGAAAGATCTTATTATTCTTGATAAACCTCCAACTCATCCTCTCTTATTATGGACCTTATTGAAAAATAAAAATTAAACATAAATCCCAACGAACAAATTCCGATTATTTTTTTGTTGTGAGTTGTCCTCATCTTGTTTCAGTGATTATAGAAATGGAATAAAAAATAATTGGCTGTAACAAAACGTAACTTTTGTGCTCATAGAAATCTAACTACTGTTGATAAATTATTTAAAGTGCAAGTACGAATGCAACTTTTAATGAGAAAATAGGAGATAAAATCATGAAAAGATAATCAAATCATAAAGATTTCAATTTATTAGTATTGAGAAAACGCCATGACTAGTGTTTTTTTAGTTTTTATCATAAAATAGAGCATAAATAAAAAAATCTCCAAAATAGCGTTCATTAATTAATAAAAATAGTAAATTACCTAAAATCATAAGCACTAATCCTAATTTCACCATCCAAATACTAAACCATAATCACGTATCACTAAATCATAAATCCATATATAAAATTAGCATATAACTTATATATACATATTTAGAAAAACATTTTAAAGTTTTTAATATATTTAGTTGTTAATATAGTTTAATATGAATGTATTTATCTTTTGATCATTTACTGAATGTTATTTTGAGAATTTTTATCCTCTTTTGTACTATTTCTGAAACAAATGATTAGGGCTGGGCGTTCGGATACCTATTCGAGTTTCGGTTCAGTCCATTCGGGTTTCGGGTTTTCGGGGTCAAAGATTTCAGCCCCATTCGGATATTTCTAAATCTCGGTTCGGATTTTTCCGGGTTCGGTTCGGGTTCGGATAACCCATTTAAAATGTTTTTAAATTTTCAAAATTCATTATATACTTTAAATTTTCAAAATCTATAAGAAAGATAATATATTACATATAAATTTTCATAACATATATGTCAAAATACCTTAATTTAACATATAAATTGGTTTTCTTTGAATATTTGGATAAATAATCAATAGATATTTAACTATTTTTGGTATTTTCAGTATACTTTAGCTATTTTAAACATTTACTTTTGACTATTTGCATATATTTTTCGAGTATTTTGGAAAATTTAAAGGTATTTTATATATTTTTAATATTTTAATATACATTATACATAAAAATAATGTATATATTTAAGTATATAAATTTATTTCGGATACATTCGGGTACCCAAAATACTTCGGTTCGGATCGGGTTCGGTTTCGGTTTTTTAAATACCGAAATTTTGAACCCGTTCAGATATTTAATCAATTTCGGTTCGGGTTCGGTGCTACTTTTTCGGATCGGGTTCGGTTCGGTTTTTCGGGTTCGGATTACTTGCCTAGCCCTACAAATGATTAAGGCAATTTGAAAGTAGTTCTCTTATTATTATCATCTCATTACACTTTCAATGTAAGGTTATTACTCTTAACACGTCTATATATATTTTTCAGACATCTTAATCGTGATTTCACTCAAGGACAACAATCTAGTTTAATATCCTATTATCTTTTTTTTACAACAAACTAGATAATAGGATATCCTATTATCTTAACTCTGATGCTCAGGTTTATGAGTTTTAAACTTAAAAACTGTTAAAATAAATTGATTGGTTACTTGAATGTTGTTGACAACGAAAATTCATAGAATTTTAATTCACAATGACCGCCGGACAAAATCATAGCAAAACTAAAATTACTTTTTGTCCTACCGTTGATATTTAGACATGTGCATTTAATAACTATTTGTATAATTTGTGATTTATATAAATTTCTTAACATTTGCACCAAGAAAAAAACTATTTGTATAATTTGTTGATGTTAAGTTTGTGATTTATTTCAACAATAAAAAAGATTGTTAAAAGGAGAAAAAACAAAATAAATCTCATGATATTAGAAAGGTCCACCAGCACCAGTTACAAATGCCGTCATGAATGACATAAGCAGTATACTCCACTTTATTTTTGACAAAAATATTAAATTCGAATCTATTAAAAACACATACCTAATTTCTAAGTGAAAACTGCAGTCCACGGATGGACCAATTTTCGGATATTCAAATAAGCTGTAAACAATGAATTTATATCCGCGTATTCACATGTAAAATTAATAATTTTGCACTACAGAAAAATTCTGATTATCTATTAAAATTCCATTCAAATTCTCCGTTAGATATTATACAAGTGGGAAATAGCATATCCAATAGAAAACTAGAATGAATGATGTGGCATCTCAGTTGAAAATATGACGATGGGTGCATGAGGGCACCTCGTGGGTAGGAATATAAAAGCTCATACTTACGAATAATGCCCAACAAATTGAATCAACCTTTCTAGTTCTTTGATTTTTGTAACTTTTTCTCTTTCTATTTCTTTGTTTTTCAGTATTGGTTCCTTTTCTGATTCCTAATACAAAAGACTTCACATAAAAACTTAAAAGAGTCAAATGAAGTTTTACTATATTAAATACTAGATGATAATCCGCACGCATACGCGGAATGAAATTTTTTATACAAATATATGCATATTAAATGATTTTAACATTTTGCAACATTACAATCTTTATTAATTGTAAAATGATGAATGCAGATGTTAGTATCTTAAATACATAATCGTTGTTGAAGAGTTAATGCATCAGCTTATTTTAATTATTTTAAAGACTTCATATACACAAAAAAATTAAGTTTTGCGACTAACACAAATCGCCAAAATCAGATAGACAACATCGATTGTAAATGACGAAAGGGATTAGGATTTATTTTCTCTATTTTTTTACTATTGACTTTCCATAAGTGATTTTATTTTTTTACATCTATAAAATTGTGCTTTCGTTCTCTTTTTTGTTTCATTGATATAATTTTTGTTTTTTTAACTTATTATATGAATACGGTGAATCACATAAATGTCAATTTAAAAAGACGAACATCTGTAAAAATTAGGATTTATGTTCTCTATTTTTTAGTATTCATTCTCCATAAGTGATTTAATTTTCTACCTCTATAAAATTGTGCTTTTCGTTTCGTTTTTGTTTCACTGATATGAGTTTTGTTTTTTTAACTTATTCTGTGAATTTAGTGAATCACATAAATGTCAATTTTAAAAAGGGATATCTGTAAAAACTATTTTCTTTCAAGATACATATCTAAGAATCAATTTTTTGAAGAAAATCACCGATAAACTGTATTCAAGGTTAATGTTCAAATCTAATATATCAAGCTGTTATAAAATATAAGTGTAGACTTGAAATATAAATGTTTGTCTAATATGTATTCACCAGTTCGGTTTAAAATCATTTAATTCTTGAACAACAAAATAAATTATTTTTATTAACCTACACTTTTGAGGTTTATTTATGTAAGAGTATATATATATATATAATACTTTATCATTCTAATATATGTAAACTATTGTATAAACTAAAAGCCATTTAATTTATTAAATGATAAACCATAAAAATTATAATAGATAGTTCAAATCTCTCATTCTTAGCCATCTGCATTGAAGGCTCTTGTGGGGGAGTCACATTATCCCAAAAAAAAATATTAAAATAAGAGGAGAAGATGAACCTGCCCCTCTACGACTCTTCCCAGTGAACCGGTTCATGACTATTACGCGGGCCCCACGACACGTGGCGGTCCGCGACTGATTCAATTATATTATATTTTATTTTTTTTTAAAAAAAAAGTCAAACAGAAAAGAAAAAAAAATAATAAAAAAATACTTGGTGAACTCCCACTGATGCAGATGCCCTTACAATTATAATAGATACGTAGGATATTAGGATATTAAAGAGAAACAAATATTGAAGAATGATCAAATCTCTCATTCTTCAAAAAACACTCAAAAGGAGATAATTAGCATTTTTATATGATATTTCATTAAAATCTTTTAGAAATAAAAATCAAGACTAAATTGTTTAATCTGAATGAAATAATATATATAATGCTTCCAATATTAAAAACCACTTCGATCTGAAGAAGTGTACTTCTGGGATTGTCAGAATCAAAAACATATTAGAAACCACCTATTTGAAAATAATTTGTATACATAAAAGTGTATACATTAGAGTAAGCACATAATTCAGAACCAATAACTTTTGTTTATTTACAATCATGTTTTTTTGGTAAATAAATCAAAATTTATTTTATTTACTTTATATGGGTATTTAATTAAACTTTAGTGATATTGATATATATATATATATATATATATATATATTCCATTTTAATATAAATATTTATTATTGACACTTCTTACTCATATGGTTTTATTACCATTTGTATATTTGCTGTAGCAAAAATTTAAACAGTTAATCACAAAATTTTCAGTGTGATATTTTTCAATACAAAATTCAAAATTAAAATATTAAAATCTCATTAAATTTTCAATGCCAATTTTGAAATTAACATATTTATATACTTTATATAGTATATATATATATATATCCATATATATGAATATCTACTAGTGAGACTTCATGTTCATACGATTTATGATTATTTGTATCTTTCTTGAACAAAAATAAAATAAATCATTGATAACAAAATTTTCAATGTGTAACTTTTACAATTTTTAGTAATGTATAGTTGTTTTAAAAATTCAAAATATAACATATAATAAAAACAAATTTTCTTCTTTTATTAATATGATTGTTTAATTTATTTTAATAATATAAAATTAAAAAGATACAAAAATTGTTATCTAATATGTATGATTTATAATCATTAATTTTCATATATATTAATGAAATTAGGTAATTATGTAGCTTTTATTTAAGAAAATATTTGATAATATTATATTCTACTAATCAGTTTGATAGTTAGTTTAATAAAAAAATAAAAAATATATTTATATGGACCAACTTATTTTGTAAGGATTCTAAGAATCATTATAGTGATGATAATTATAGTGATGATACGTGGATACAAAAACATGTTGTAATAATCTATAATTAATATATAGAGGATATAATATCATATAATATTGTTAGCATGACATGTCATATAGTCGAAGAAAAAATGAGAAATTTTTGGGTTCACCAATCAATACAATTTCGTTATTTCATATTTAGTATCTTTTAATGTGTTCACCGATATTAGAGGAAGCAAATGAGAGGTTACATAATATCAAACTCACGCAATATATAATATCGAGTAAACAAACCATTACTTTTTTTTTTGTAAGGTGAACTTATTAATTTCACCTACAAATTAGATAATGCCATACTACATTGCAAAGAGAACCTACACTCCTATGTACAATCTAAAGACCGAGTAAAGAATAACACATTTTTGAGCAACGAATCGAGCAACCATCAAGACTAGAACAACAAAATATTTGGGAATATACCCGCCTTTTGAAAGAGCGGGTCAGAATTTAGTTATCAATATTATTAATACATGATCACTGCTAATAATTACCCTTACAACTACATGGGATATTACATTTGTGCCATTGGACCTATTTTAAATAAACTAACTGCTATATATATATTACGTGAGTTTGATATTATTTAACCTCTTATTTGCTTCCTCTAATATCGGGATCCATTACTTTTATTCTTCTTTTTTTGTAAAGTGAGCTTATTAATTTCATTTAAAATTAGATAATGTCATACTACATTGCATAGAGAACCTACACTCCTATGTACAATCTAAAGACCGGGCAAAGAATAACACACTCTTGAGCAACGAATCGAGCAACCATCAAGACTAGAACAATACAATATTTCGAGAATATACCCGTCCTTTGAAAAGGCGGGTCAGAATCTAGTTATAACTTATTTTAGCATTCATCTGGTTCAGTGCATATATTTTTTATAGTGCACTTTTCAATTTAAGTTTAGAGTTACAGAAGAATGATGTAACTATATGCTAAACATGAACATAAAATACATTTAGTTATTTATAATTTTTCATAAACTGATAACCATGCTTAATAGTATTATGACAAAACATGGATAATGTTTCCATAAACATTCGTTTCTCATATAATCTAAGAAGGATTTATAGTGCACTTTTCAATTTAAGTTTAGGGTTACAGAAGAATGATGTAGCTATATGCTAAACATGAACAGAAAAGACATTCAGTTATTCATAATTTTTCATAAACTGATAACCATGCTTAATTGTATTATGACAAAACATGGATAATGTTTCCATAAACATTCGTTTCTCATAAAATCTAAGAAGGATGAGTTATCATAATTTTGATATTAAATTATCTATTCATGAGCCGTTTCCAAAACCAAATTATTTATTACTATTTTATTAAAAATTCTTAATGTAACTTTCTATGATATTATATATATATATATATATATATATATATATATATATATATATATATCTCTGAAAGTATCAATACTTTTAAATTTGAAGATGTCCTAAATCATTGGAACAATAAAATTTGAAATACATGTTTTTGATTCATAAACATATATAAAAGCATACAAGATAGAAAATTTCACTATATTTAACAATGAATTACTAAATATTTCGATACTGTGAAAACATTTTTGATAAAGGTTAATTTTTTGTCTTTTGAAACTATGAAAACAAACATAGATAATATGTTTTACAAACTTCTACGTGATTTGAATATTTTTATGCTCATAAATTGTTTTTGTAATCTTCAAAAAAATTGTTACAAACTGAAAATATTTTTGATGTTTCTATATCATCGTAATTGATATCATTTTCTATATTCTTATGTTAATTTAATAATATATTTATTTTATATGGTAAAAAATATTGTTGTATTATTGTTAAAAGTATTTTAAATTTAGATATTAAAAATTGGATAAAAATATATTTACTTGATACAAATAATATATTAAAATTTAACAAATAAAACAGAATTTTATTCAAAATATCCCAAATGTTCAAACATGTCTAAATTATCCGATGTAATTACTAGATTTTACATTAAAATTAAATGGATTTACACATGATCAGGATATAAATGGAAATGGGTATAAATGGAACAGGTTAAATAAAGTGGGTGTAGCCATTTTAATATCTCTAATAAAGCATTTGATGCATTTTATTTAATTTTTAACATAAAAATATTTTTTTGTTTGAAAAGCGCTGATCAAAATCTAGTTGACAATTTAAACTTAATACATTTAGCAAATTCTCCTAGTGACACTACAGATGGTTGAATTGAAATGAATTATTAAAATGTGTCTATAATCGTACTGGAATTTGTTTTTTTAATAAAATGTTAAATATCGGACTGGAATTATTGTTTTAAAACAAATTAAGAAATTCAATTTCAGAGTAACCAAATTAAATAAATTAAAATTTATTAAAAATTTATATAAGTATATATATTACAAAAAGTTTGAACGAAAAGTAGATATAATCATATAATTTATTAATTCTTTCAACTTGTTTTTATAATTAAATATAACCGAATTCAACTTCAAGCCCAACCAGACCATTCTGAATTTTTTCCTCTTCTTGGGTCAACATGCATTATATGTTGTTCTTTAAACTGAACAAAAAAAGCCAACTCTTAAACCTTTGCAATGATATCAGCAAAGGGTGTCTTCAAACCATTTCTGAAACATGGTCATCTCCTTAGAAGGCAAAGCGGCCAAGACATAAACACCTTTACCATCTCCATCAATGTCTGGAAACAGCAAAACTATGTCTTTCCGATGATACACAACGGGACAGCAATACTTTGGCTTTCCCCATGGATATTCAACCTCCGCAAATCCCAGTTTCCACCACGATGAAACCAAAACTTCACCATGTGGAAACCCTTTGTACATTTCTCCCCAATCTATAGCGGATCTGGCGTACTCATTCGTTATCCGATTTGCACCTTCTCCTACCATTTCCACAATCTTCCCAAACGGTTCTTCGAGCAATACCTTACGTTTCGCCTTTGCGTACGCCGTCAAAACCGCGTTTCCCGTGTATGAAGAGGGAAGCTGAGGATCCAGCCTCCCTCTAATGTCCACCGCGTAAAGAATGGTTGATTCTTTTTCAAGATCATCCACCTCTTCTTCTTCTACTAAAGAGAGTGCCTTGCACCTCCAAACCAAAGCGGTTACGACGTTGAAACCCGTCACACGAACACAAAAACTACTAATACTCTCCGAGGCCTTCTCCTTGAGCCTCGAGATTTGTTGAGAGGATAGCTTGAAGATGTTGAAGTCTAAGTGCTCTGAAGTAGCTTCGAAGACTGTTGTTGTCTCCGAGTCTTGGAGCTGGACAAGCTCGTGGTGTGGGAATGTGACACGTGGTGGAGTACGAGCTTTGAGAAGAGTACGATCGTTGCATGGAGGTGTTGATAAAGGCTTATCACTTAGTACAGAGGCTAGGTTGTCGAGAAATGTTTTGAAACTAAGTCCATCGAACGTTGTATGGTTTGTTGAGATTCCCATTGCAAATCCACCGCACTTGAATGATGTCACCTGCCAAAATTTTAAATTTTCTAAGAAAGATTGATCATCTCCCAAAATTAAACAAAAAAAAGATTGATCATCTCCATGATTCAATTATATGGACCGAACTTAAGAAATGTTTTCACTTGTAAACAACACTTTCCCTGGTTAGTTGTAATTTACTAGATATTTATAGTAGTAATTAAGTTCCCTAGGGCATGGCAAAGCTGGCACAATCCTCGGAATATATATGATTATAGCAGACAAGAGTAACCCACATAATAACTCTACATTTAGCACATCGTACATACGTACGAATTAAGAGATATAGACAATGACTAGTTCATACTACCACATACGTTCATTAACTAGCTTCATTAGAAAATTATTACTAGGCAGTATGTATATCAAACAGAATGATGTCACTTTAATTCGGATTGTTATGTTTGGTGGGATTCAATAACTGAGCAACCAATAAAGCCAGCGTTTTAACTTTACGCGGCACAAGTAGATTTATGTTGCAATCATGTATTATAAAGTTTTATTAATACTACAACTAAATAAATTGAGGTTAAATTTTTTTTGATAGTTCTTTACTTTTGATAATTTTATATATGTTATTGTGTAAACTTCGATTAGCTGTGTCGGTCGAAAACATATATTTAGTGTTTATATAACTTCTTTCTATGACATCTCCTAGTTTCTACATAAAAGAACAAGCAAATATATCTCTGTCAGATTTTTGTACACCGGAAAATTTGCAAACCTATTTGGCATATTCTGTATGCAGGAGAAGTTGTAACATGTCCGAACATACGTCACATGTTACTTGTTTAAATGTTTTGTTATACTTGAATGATTAAAGTATATCTGTCACATGTTACTTGTTTATATGTTTAGTCATACTTGACTTATTATACAGTCCGTTAAAGATATGAGTAGGCTTAGTAGTAGATCTCTAAAGAGAGTTTTGATATGTCTGATTTAGCTACACAATTCATGTGACTAGTCCATGAGTTTTGTTTGAGTCATCCAGAAATTCGCGAACTTGTTTCTTTTTATCAAAGTCTAATGTTCTTCAAAATATAAATCTCTCTGATTATTAGAAAAACAAATTGTTTGAATTATAATTTTAAGTCAGTTTAAAAAATAACGACGATAAAACCAATTAGGAAAAAAATCCATAATTGCCTAATTCTGTAATTAGAACATATTGATTAATAGTTCAGAACTTCAGATCAAATAAGAATCCGAAACTTTGATATATTCGTACACAAGTATTAATTGTGCATATATTTATTCGTACTACTAATTTATCTTCTTTCTACCTCCTTTTGTTTTCTTTGATTCAGTCTTTCATAAGAGTCTGAGGAAGTTCATTCGTGTTTTTATTATATGATTTATACTCAAACTTGTGAGGTATTTTTGTTGGGTGATATATTAATAGTCCACAAGAAAAACAATGTGATTTGGTAAATTATGTAGGTTTGGGAAGCAAACGTTGCTTACCTGAAAAGCAAACAATGGTTGATCATCTTTAGGCAAAGATTGAAGCTGACTTGTAACCAATTCAGCAAAAGCTGGATTCGGATAAACCAAATCTCCAAGTTCCTCCAAAGTATACTCGCTCTCCGCCGTTACAAACCCAGCTCCGGCACCGTTACAGTCAACATCCAGGCGCCCAGAGCTAGGGTTCAGGCGAAGTCTCCCGGCCAAAAACTCGTAAACGTCCATTGCTCTCACCAACGCCTTTCTCAGCATCTCCGACACAATCTCCGGAGGATAATCTTCGTTTGGTCGGAAGAAATGAACCGTTTGGACATCAAAGTTGAGAACTTGGTCGACATTGGACAAGAACATAGATTTTCTCTCATGGGTTAAGGTTTCTTCAGATGGGAAAATCAGTGATGATTCTTTGATCGTCACTTTGAGATCTTGAAGAAGCAATGATGAACATTCTTGGTACGAAGCACCCATTTTCCCTATTTCTCTTTCTCTCTCTAATTTAATTGTGTTTTGAGTGAGTTTGTGTTTTTGGGTTTGAAGCTTAATCTCTATTATATAGACTAACACATGGTGAGAGATGTTATTTGCATGTAAATTATAGTATGAAATTATCCTTGGCTAGTAATATGGATCCGACAATCAATGTGTTTACTTACAAGCATAAGATTTGATATCGGAGTAGTTACAAGCAGTTTTGGGATACGTCGACGTCAGTTTGCAAACTACATGAAATGTTTTTCTTTAAAAGCAAAAAAATGTCACTGTGGTTACTTTTTGCGTTGTATTTTATAGATTTGGGAATAGTGATGGGCTTGCTTTGGTGGGTGTGAGGTAGGGTTGATGTATTAAGGATTTGATAGGAGAGCTTGATATGTCGGTCTTAGATATAATGCATGTGATCAGCCTTTTTCGAGTCAAAATCTGACTTCTTCATTTGGAGTTTATGGAATAACACGATTTATTCAACATTTAGACTCGGAATGGTAACTGCGGGTTGAGCGGTGCGGGACAAGCGGATTAGTTAGTGCGGTGCGGTTTTACTGCGGTTATGAGAAACACACACTGCGGTTCGTCTAAGCGGTGCGGTTTATAACAAAATATGAATGGCAACATTTATAATGAATAGTGTAACTGCGGGATAAATATAATGTATTTTATATTATATAAACTAAAATATTAGTGATACTAATATAATTATATATATATATATATATTATTTAAAAATTATATAACTTAAATATGAATAATATTTTGGGTATTTCGACATACAAATAATATTTTAAATTATTTGATTATTTGTATATTTTATTTCATAAATTTTATCAAAAATTAGTACTATATGATAGTAAATTTTATAAGTTTATAATTTTTAGTATGAAAAGTTAATTACTTGATATTATGTAAATGATATTTACAAATTTTTATATGATCTGAATGTATAATGTTAGATTGTTGACAAATAACATATTATGTGTGATAAATAGTGTAACTACGAGATACATATAATATGTTTATATTTTACAAACTAAAAAGTCAGTGATCCTAATATAATTTTTTAAGATATAAATTTTATTTCAAAAATTATTTTATATATCTCAAATATGAAATTTAATATGCTATTACTATAATTTATAGTCAATTATTTTACTTTAAAATGAATTACTACAATATTTTTATCCAATATATTTATAAATTATCTAATTTATTTGAGTTTTTCTCGAAATCTCAAAAAAAAATCTAATATTTAATTAGAAAACTTGGTTTTTAGTACTTTTTAATTCAAATTAACTGAAACACCGTAACCGAATGAGATCTGAATGACCTAGATATAAGCCGGTCTCCAATTTTTTAGCTGAACCAAAAATCGTAATAATCAAACCGAAACTAAACCGAATTTTTGTAAGTACTAGAATAGATCCTAAATCTCTAGAACCAAAAAAACTGAAACGGAACCAAACCAATAACCTAATTAACTAAATAATAGGTACGGTTCGTCTAAAATTAGTGATCCAAAATAAAATCTGAATAGTGACATATATAATGAATAATATAACTGCGTGATATATATATAATATATTTATATTTTATAAACTAAAAGATAAATGGTATATAACTATTTAAAAAATATTTTATATATCTGAAATATTAATTTAATGCTAATACTGAGATTTTATATCATTTAGATAAAAGTAGTTGTTTCATTTTTGTTCTTTTCTACACTTTAATAGTTAAAACCATAATTTATTTATAATAGCATAACTTACTAACCACACCATATTAGGCTATGAGTGGTGGACGCGGGAAGGGCGGGACTTGGGGGGACGAAAATAAGTCACCATTCACAGATAACAATTTGTCACTTTGTTGCATAAAGTAAATATTATAAAAAATTAAACAACAGTAACTCTGGTTCACAATACAAAGAGAATAATGAGAACGCACATCACATGCTATTAGATGTGGTTCACTGTTATTGGGTCCGAATGGTAACAGCGGTTTGTGCGGTGCGGGACAAGCGGATTAGTTAGTGCAGTGCGGTTTTACTGCGGTTAATACATGGGCTCCGAATGGTAACAGCGGGTTGGACGGTGCGGGACAAGCGGATTAGTTAGTGCGGTGCGGTTTTACTGCGGTTTATACATGAGAAACGCACACTGCAGAACAACTGCAGTTCGTATAAGCGGTGCGGTTAATAACAAAATATGAATGGTGACATTTATAATGAATGGTGTAACTGCGGGATACATATAATGTATTTTATATTATATAAACTAAAATATTAATGATAGTGATATATATATATATATATATGTATATATATATATATATATTATTTCAAAAAAATTAGAGAGCTGAAATATGAATAATATTTTTGGGTATTTCGACATACAAATAATATTTTTTAATTATTTGATTATTTTAAAACTTAATATAGTTAAATTTATAAATATATAAATAATAAGAACTACATATTTTGTTACGATTTTTTTTTGTTTGGAACTATATATTTTAATAACTTTATATTCTCTAAAGTTATACTTGTTTTTTATTTGGAACTACGTATATTTTTACATGAAAACCAAAAAACTCATTGAACAGCTAAACAGTAAAGCTAACCACATCAATTCTTCAGCGTCCTATTTTTATGTGCGTTCCATCAATACGCTATATGCGTTTGTATTTTTGTATTTTTTTATTTTAATTATAAACTGAATGTTAAAAGTTACTTTGAATGGTGACAAAAGTGCGTTCCATTCTTCGTCCCGCGTAGACCGCATTTAACATTCATAACATGAGAAACACACACTGCGGAACAACTGTGGTTCGTCTAAGCGGTGCGGTTCATAACAAAATACGAATGGTGACATTTATAATGAATAGTATAACTGCGGGATATAAATAATATATTTATATTTAATATTAGTGATACTAATATAATTTTATATAAATATATATTATTTTAAAAATATTTTATATATCTGAAATATGAAATTTAATATGATATTCATGAGAATTTGTAGTCATATCTTATTTTATGTTTAAAATTTTATAATTGGGCAAGTTTTTTTTATAAAAAAATTAATATATATTTTATTTAAAAATAAAACAAAAATAAAACGTAGTTAAATCAATTACAACATAAAAAATCACTGATGCTAATATAATTTTATCTATATATTATTTTAAATCTTTTATATATCTGAAATATAAAATTTATAGCCAACATCTTATTTTATTTATTTTTAATTATAATTGTCTTAATTGTCTTTAAACAACATTAATTTAATTTTTTTATCTAAAAATAAAAATATAAACATCACTATCAAAATTTCACTATTGAATCTTTATTGTGTAATTTATTAACATATATATATATATATATATATATATATATATATGAACTGATAAAATTTATAATATCATTACTCCATATAAATCAGTAAAACTAGTATAATTTTAAAAAATATAAATTATCTTTTAAAAATTATTTTATTTATCTCAAATATGAAATTTAATATGTTATTACTGAGATTTATAGGCAATTATTTTATTTTTATAAATTATGACTGTATTAGTTGTTTTGAAACAATATTAAATTAAAATATCCAAAATATTTTGTTAATTTATAAAAAAAATTAAGTTACCATTGATTAGTTTTCTTTAGAAATAGAATGATACATAAAACAAAAGATTATAGATAAAATAGGTTTTATGAATATTTTAACATAAAAATAAAAAATGAAAAATATTTAAACCACCTACAGTATAGCTAACCACATCTTAGGCTTTGAATGTCAAGTGTGGGACGACTAGAACGCCATGCGGGAAAAAAACCATGTTACCATTCAGTTATAAATTTTGCTGCTAATTTTATAAATAATATAATAAATAAAATTTGAAAAAGAGTAATGCTGGACACATTTACTCATTAACCGCACCCATAACTGAAAAGAAGCTAACATGGTGTGGTTATGAGATTGATAGGGTGTGGTTAAATGGATATATTATTGTAAATCATTTTCTTCATTTATTTACCATATCTTTATATTAGCTTTACTTATTTACTTAATTTTTTATGAGTAACTATAAATATGTTCACTCAGTTACATCAACACTAGTTTTTGGTTCAGTTCTTTCGTTTCTATTTTTCTAGAAACATAGGATTCATTTGAGTTTGGTTCGGTTTCGGTTTATTTCGGATAACATAATTTAGAACCAGTTTATATCCAAGATCATTCTGGATCCAATTCAGTTCCATTTTTGGGTAAATTTTAAAAATAAGTTTTCCAATAAAATATCAGAATTTTTTTTGAGTTTTAGATGAGAAAATATGTGAATATGATTTGTAAAGTTTTTAAGATATATAAAAGGTCTTTTTATAAATTATATAAATAGTTTTTAATTAAATTTGTATAGCTTATATCTTAATTTATTTTTGTGTAAAGAACAATTACTGAAATTATAAGTTTTTTAAAATAAAATAATTGTCTATAAATCTCAGTAATAGCATATTCAATTTTATATTACAGATATATTAAGTAATTTTAAAAATAAAAAAATTATATTTTTAAAAACTATATTAGTTGCACTAATTATTTAGTTATAAAGTGTAAATATATTAAGATTTGATGGTAGTAAGTAGGTCTAGGCACATGTACCCGAAACCAAAAAATCAAACTGAAATATATTTTTTGTCCGGGTTTAGATCCTGTCAATTATACTAGTGGACTTATATCTCTATAACCGAAAAATTAGAACCAAACAAAAATCGAATCGAGAACCAAATGGATACCTAAATTATAGTTTATATATTTATAAATTTAACTATATTTAGTTTTAAAATAATCAAATAATTTTAAAATATTATTTGTATATCGAAATACCCAAAAATATTATTCATATTTCAGCTATATAATTTTTTTAAATAATATATATTTAAAATTATATTAGTATCATTAATATTTTAGTTTATATAATATAAAATAAATTATCTATCCCGCAGCTACATTATTCATTATAAATGTCACCATTCATATTTTGTTATGAACCGCACCACTTAGACGAACCGCACTTGTTCCGCAGTGTGCGTTTCTCATATATAAACCGCAGTAAAACCGCACCGCACTAACTATTCCGCTTGTCCCGCATCGCCCAACCCGCTGTTACCATTCGGAGCCTTATAGCCAACAATATGACCATACCATGCGTTCTGCTTTGACAAGACTGCAAAGTAACATTTTGATTTGTTTATTATTTTATTTTTTTCATTATCCAAGAAAACAAAATGCACTTGAATGGTAACACATCATTACGGACCGCTTCTTCCCGCTGTGGAACGCCATCAACACTCAAGGCCATTATCTTCTGTCATATTTTTTTATTAATTCTTAAGTAATCATATCATCTAATAAAAACTAATATGTTATTGACTAACGATTAACATTACACGTTTCTTAGATCATAAAAAATTGCCAATATCATCTATATATTATCATGTAACTAATTTTAATACTAAAATTTAGAAGTAGGCAAAAAACTTGAATTCAATTACAAAAAAAAACTTGACTTAAAAAAACTGAACTGAATCCGATCTAAAAAATATTACCGAATCTGGATCTAAATTGGCTAAGTACTCGAACATATTCAAAATTTTGATATTTAGAAAACCAGAACCAAACCCAACCCATACCAAAATATTTTGGATATCCAAATCAGATTTAAATATTTAAATATATTAATTATTCTCAGATTTAATATCATAAAGAATATTTTAAATATATAAGCTATTTTGCATAATAAATATTCAATAGTAAAATATTGATACTGGTTTCAACATTTTTTTAATTTTTAAATACCAAACTTAATTAATTTTATTTAAAGACAACCAACTCAATTATTATTATTATTTTTTCTTAAAAATATGTTAACTTTTAAATCTCGGTAATAACATATCAAAAGTCATATTTCAGACAAATTAAATATTTTTAAAATAATATATAAATAAAAATTATATTAGTATTACTGTTTTTAGTTTATAAAATATAAATATATTATATGTATCCCGCAGTTACACTGTTCATTACACATGTCACCATTCATATTTTGTTTTAAAATGTTTTTTAGACGAACCGCACTTGTCCCGCAGCATGCGTTTTTCTAACACAAACCACACTTAAACCGCACCGCATTAACCAATCCGCTCGTCCCGCACCGCTTAAACCGATGTTACCATTCGAAGCCTTAATGGAGTTTCTACTGTAGGTGCGGTTATAGACAAAATCTCTCCCGCACTGCTTTTGGAATTTTTTAATTATTTACTTTATTCATAAAATTAATAGCAAAAAAGATAGCTGAGTGGTAACATATATTTTATCCCGCTATGCGTTCTTCTCGTCCCGTGTTTAACACTCAAGGCCTTAATGTGCGGCATATTATTTATTTATTTATTTATTTATTTTATAGTCCAGGGATGCCCGATAGGTCGAGACCCGACCGACTAACTTTTTGAAACCTGTCCACCGACGCTATACAGATCTCCGAGTACTTGCAATAGGAATTAAATATTTATGTCGTCTGGACTACACAAACGAATAAATCTGAATTTGGTAGGTTTCGAACCCGGAATGCTTAGTCCCTTTCTAAACCCGTCATACCATTCGATCACGCTTGTACGGTTAATTTGCGGCATTTTGTTATGGTTAGAATCGTCGATAAAATGTTTTGTCAAGTTTTTCCATTAAATAAGGCTCATTGTTGGTCAACACTTTCTTTTCTATTTCTATGTAAATGATTAGAGCCTTTTACGGATGACAATTGGGCTCTCCTGTCCCGTCCCGTCCCGAACCGCTGCGGGTTTGGCTTCTGGCGGTACACGGCGGGCCTGTCCCGCGCAGAATGCGGTCCTCAAACTAGCTGCCCAATCCCATACCGCGAAATATGCAGGCTTTCGCGGGCCGTCCCGTGGGACATCGAATATTACATGGCTTGTTTCTACATGCACAAACAAACATAGATAATAATTGAGTTTCAGCTTGCACATGATCGAGCATACTCTTACAAGATCAATATATTAAACTTATACAAAACAAAAGTTTTTATTATCATTTATGATGGCTTGAAGAAGCTCCACCGGTGCAGATAAGAGACGCTTGGAAGATCGGAAGCATCATCGACCCCCGAAACCACCATCAACGGAGCTCCATAATGTCTAATCCTCTCTCTCTCTCTCTCTCTCTCTCTCTCTCTCTCTCTCTCTCTCTCTCTCTCTCTCTCTCTCTCTCTCTCTCTCTCTCTCTCTTAGGTGAAAGCAGAAATGGATACTTAGAATTGCGGGTCTTTAAAATCCTGCGGTTTAACCCATCCCGCTTTCGCCCCGTCCCGCTTTGAGCCCATCCCACTTTGAACCCGTCCCGTTTTGAACCCGTCCCGCGAGGCCCACAATTTTGCGGGCTTATCAAATGGAGGCCCAATCCTGTCCCGCAGCAAGCCTTTACGGGCTAGGCCCACGGTGGTCCAAAACATTGAAACCTATGATGATTATCTTTATTTGGAAAAATAACTTATTCTTCTACGAACTAGTTGTTCCCGATTTTTCACACACAAACTTTTAAGCTATCCCAAAAACCACATGAACAACGGGAATATGGTTTATCCCCCTATGAACTAGTTATTCTCAGTTTTTTCACACACAGACTTTTAAGCCATGTCAAAAATCACATGAACAACTCTATTTTTTGAATTACATACACAAACTACAGATTTTAAACTAATTTCCCTAAAACCGTAAACGGTGTTATTTAAACATTAACTTGGTTTATGATAGGTGGAGAGCCGGTTTAATATGGATTGTTAAAAAATAATACTATGTTATAGGAATATCTATGATATATTCAGGATGAAACAACACAATTTTTGAGATTCCAATAAATATGAAAGGATGCAATTTTTCATTCATATACTTTTACAATAGTTTCATATTGAAGAGACATAACCTTTAATGAAAAGACATATTGATATAAAATAAAATAACACAACTTTTAATAAGAATAGATATTCCTATAAAATCACACAATCTTTCAACATTAATTTTGATTGCTATCATTAATATATATATATATATAATCTGTTTTATTTAAGCTGATTTTATGATTCAAAACTGTAATAAACTATTTGATCTATGTGATCTACAATTATCTCCTTTAATATATATGGTTTGTATTTATCTCATTTGATTTGCATGATTTGTACCATTTTAACTGTTTTTACCATTCGAATCCTAAGGCCAACAAGATACAGACCATTCTATGGAGACATAAGTCGATATAATCAACAAGATTCATCAAAACATAAGAACACGATAACTAAACACAACTAAAGGACAATTAAAATCCTCACCTAAAGTCAACATCAACCAGATATTCTGAAAAGAAGAACCACCAAAAAATATAAAGAAAGTAAGCATAAGCATCCATACCAAACTTATTAGGGTGGAATCGCAACTCAATATGTTGCTTTCGAGACTTCTTCAAGTGCCACAAGTTAAAACCCGAATAAAACAAAACCTAAGGGAATGAAAAGACACTATATTTAACTTTCAGAACCCAACATCCAGATGCATAGAAGAGCCGAAGCCCTCAATTTCTTGGAGAGAGTCAGAGACTCCTTGTCCAAAGGCGAAAGATAAAACATGCACACTAGAATCAATATTGTTGCCAAACAATCCAAGGAAAAGCACTTCCCATAATTCAAAGGTAGAACCTCCAACAGAAGAAACCCGTAACCGGTGCTTGACACACCACTAAACCACCGGCTATACTCTAGAGGTACTAGGCTAATATCAAAGCAGAGAACCACTGAAACACCGAGAACAAGCCGCATACTGAATCACTACCTTGAGCATGACATGAACCACTCCAGATATGGAGATAGAAACAAATCTGAGATTGAAATGCCTAAGCAAGATGACATGCAAACTATACATTCAAAGATCAAAAGAAAAGATAAGGAATCACACACTATCGAAGGAAAAGGGCATAGAAGACTTGAGAGAAGATAAAGAGGAGCTTTGAAGTTTTTAAATGAGAAATTTTTTTTTTCTCTTTTTACAGTTTCTTTGTTATATATGGTGGTATTTGTACAATCGTTAGAAATTGATAGTTCCAAATATCATTTCCGTCGATAAAACCAATAACTTGGATCTTTATTCCAAAAATGTTTATAGATCCAAATTGGGCATTAGCTAATATAAAATGTTTTTCAAAATTTTAGTTATGCATTTAATTGTAATATTATTATTTTCTGTATTTTATGTAGTTTTGCTTGTTATATAAATAAGAATTATTAATAACTGGAAACAGGAAAATATTAGCCTTTAGTTTATGCCCCCCAACAATTTTGCAAAACAAATTTTAGAAAAGAATGAAAATATTAAAGATTATTTTCTTTTCGTTTTAAGAATAAAAAAAGAAACAATCATTTATTAAAAGTTTTAAACGCAGAGAAAACCAAAAAGACCTCAATATAAAGCGCTTGAGAACTGCATCGCTCCTTCAGATTCTGGTCTTCTCTACTTTGTCTTCAGCGAAAAAATTATAACACTGGTAAGCCTTCTGCTCTGCTCTCTCGCGCCGCTTTTAGCGAACCCTAGAATCGCGAAACCTTCTTCCTAATCGACGTTTTCCTCAGCTTTCTGCGCCGTCGTCGCACTTGTAATCTCTCGAAAGTATCATGGCGAGGAACGATATTTCCGACGAAGAAGGTAACACAAATCACTTCGCACAAACCCTAATTTCTTCTCTGCGCCGTGATTTCGCCGCCTCGGTTTCTTCTGATTTACCTAAAGGTTTGATTTTTTTTTTTCCTTTCCCAGGAGATGATCATGAGCTCATGGACGAGGAGGGAGAGCCAGTTCATGGAGATCATGTCGAGAACCCTGACAACGATGATGAAGATGAAGAAGAGGAGGAGGGTAAGCAAGCGCTTTTCCCTTGATTTTTGGGTTCTTCCTCTGTTCTTTGTCTGAAAGAGAGAGTCTGATTTCATTGAGTGAGATTACACAAGTGCATGCAGTTCATTGTGTCTGTGTCTGAATCTGCAGCATTGAACATATTGCCGTGTTCTTTTAGATGTTTTCTCTTGTGCTCGAAAGTTTCCTCCTTTAACCACTTCGTATGTTCTTTGTCTGAAAGAGAGTGCATGCAGTTCATTGTGTGTTCTTAGATGTTTTCTCTTGTGCTGGAAAGTTTCCTCCTTTAACCACTTGGTGTTTTATTATCTCCTCTGTCTCTTTGGGGATGCTTGGTTTAGTAACGTGCATTGTCAGGTTCCTTTTAGACTAAAGGGTTTCTCTGTATGAAGCTATGAGTTTCACTTTTATCTCACTCTGGGTTTGAGTCAGTGGTGTTTCTGCTACACTTTCGCACTTACATGATTTGAGAACCGTATTTTGTTTTGCAGGTGATAATGAGTATGATGAGAATGATGGTTTCATAGTGGGTGAAGAAGAAGAAGAAGATGACGAGGAAGAAGAAGAAAGGCAAAATAGTGATGAGGAGAAGCAGAAAAAGAAGAAGAAACGAAGGAAAAAGTATGCATTGTTTTCCCCTTCTTGCTCTCTTAAACTTACAAAAAAAATTAATATTAATGCTGAGATTCAGGATAGAATTGATAAAAGTATTCCCTGAATTATTAGTAGTGCTTGTTTCTGATCTATCTGATAAACTTCCCACTTATGGTTATTTAACAGGGACGAAGATCTTGATGAAGATGATTATCTGCTTCTCCAAGATAACGGCAACATGAAATTCCAAAAGGTCAGTCATACTTGTGCATAACTATATCAAGATTATGTGCAAACACTTAGCAATAAATATTGATTATTGTTTTCCCTGAACCATGACAGAAAAAGTATAAGAGGTTGAAGAAAGCTCAAAGGGAAAGGGAGTTTGGCCAGGGAGGATCATCTGATGATGATTTTGATGGGAGTAGTGGAGCTGGAAGAAGTGCTGAGGACAAGATTAAAGACAGTCTGTTTGATGATGTTGATGGTATATTCTTTTTACCTTGTTGTTACTCTTATTTTTGACTGTTGATGCATATTTTTTTATTTTGCACTCGTTGTGTCTGGTAGATCTGCCTGATGATTTAGGCGATGAGGAAGATGTAGCTGTGGAGGAAGATGTAGTTGGAAGCGAGGATGAAATGGCAGATTTCATCGTAGATGAAGATGGCAATGGTCATCCTAGAAGGTACAATTTTTCTGTTCTTGTGATCTTATGGTTGTCTTGTGTCACGTTTAAGTTTTTCTGATTCCAAACGTTTTTTTTTCTTTCAGGGGCGACCCTAAGAAAAAGAAACATAGACAGGGATCAGATATGAGTGCGTTTAGAGACGCTAGCGAAATATTTGGCGATGTGGACGAGTTATTGTCAATTCGCAAAAAGGGTTTGGCATCAAGTGAAAGGGTGGAAAGAAGGCTTGAAGATGAGTTTGAACCAACTGTTCTTTCTGATAAGTACATGACAGGGAAAGATGATGAAATCCGCCTATTTGATATGCCTGAGAGGATGCAGGTGTGTTCTTTGCTACAGTTTTTTTCTATGTGTGCTTATGTTAAGTTTATTTGGTGTTCATGGTTGGATGTAAAGATATCTTGCCAACTTTGACAGATATCTGAAGAAAGTACTGGAAGCCCTCCAATAGACGAACTTAGCATTGAGGAAGAGAGTAGTTGGATATATGCCCAATTTACTTCTCTACTAAAAGATCCTGATGGAGTTCACATTTTTGGTGGACAAGGTTTCTCGGTTAACAAAGATGACATTGCAAAGTTTTTGGAGCTACATCATGTGCAGAAACTAGAAGTAGTTAACTTCATTTCTAGATTGATTTTCCTAGAATTGCTCATCGATTGTTATGCTAATTTTTTTCTCTCATACTCTCCTCTAGATACCATTTATAGCTATGTACCGTAAGGAGCAATGCCGGAGCTTGTTAGATTCTTCTGATATCAGTGAGCTCAATATTGAGGAGAAACATGAGTCCAAGTGGCATAAGGTAAGCAGTTTTCTGGGAGAGACAACAAGCGCCCAGGTTAATATAGAATCTGCGGAAATTGGTGATTAACGTAAAAGTGTTTTGCCAATGTAGGTCTTCTGGATGATTCAGGACTTGGATAGGAAGTGGCTCCTCCTCCGAAAAAGGAAAATGGCGCTGCATGGTTACTACACAAAACGTTTTGAAGAAGAGTCCAGGAGGGTTTATGATGAAACTAGGCTTAACCTAAATCAATATCTTTTTGAATCAGTCATGAAATCTCTTAAAGTGGCAGAAACAGAAAGAGAAGTTGATGATGTAGATTCCAAGTTCAACTTGCATTTTCCTGCCGGTGAAGTTGATGAAGGGCAGTATAAGAGGCCTAAGAGAAAATCACAGTATAGCATCTGCAGCAAAGCGGGGCTCTGGGAGGTTGCAAACAAATTTGGGTATAGTGCTGAGCAATTGGGACTTGCATTGTCCCTAGAAAAACTGGTTAGTGTGATTTTTCGTTTCGACTGCATCTTGTTTTGAAATGACAGTGCTAATGCTGCTTGAGTTGCAGGTTGATGAGCTTGAGGATGCAAAAGAAACACCAGAGGAAAAGGCATTTAACTTTGTGTGTGCAATGTTTGAAAATCCTCAAGCTGTTCTTAAGGGTGCACGGCATATGGTACGTTCTTCAAACAGACCTATATTTTGGAATCTTAAGCCGGACTTACTACTACAAAGCTTCTCTTAGCATCAATGCTGACATACTTCTTATTTCTCTCTCTCAGGCTGCAGTTGAGATAAGTTGCGAGCCATCAGTAAAAAAGTATGTCCGTGGCATTTATATGGAGAATGCAGTAGTCTCAACAAGTCCAACAGCAGATGGGAATGGAGTGATAGATTCTTACCATCAGTTTTCTGGGGTTAAGTGGTTACGAGAAAAGCCACTGAGCAAGTTTGAGGGTTCGCAGTGGCTTCTCATTCAGAAGGCAGAAGAGGAGAAACTTCTTCAGGTAACCTTCAAGCTGCCTGAGAATTGCATGAACAGGCTAATTAGTGACTGCAATGAACACTATCTAAGTGTTGGGGTCAGTAAGTATGCTCAACTCTGGAATGAGCAAAGAAAATTAATACTGGAGGATGCACTTCATACTTTTATCTTGCCATCAATGGAGAAAGAAGCAAGATCCTTGCTAACTATTAGAGCGAAGAGTCGGGTGCTTTCAGAGTATGGACAGGCTTTGTGGAACAAGGTGTCTGCAGGGCCATATCAAAAGAAAGAAATGGACATTAGCTCAGATGAGGAATCTGCACCAAGGGTCATGGCATGTTGTTGGGGACCTGGAAAGCCACCAAATACGTTTGTGATGTTGGATTCATCGGGAGAGGTGCTTGATGTCCTTTATGCTGGATCTCTCACACTGCGATCCCAAAATGTCAACGACCAGCAGCGTAAAAAGAACGACCAGGATCGTGTTTTAAAGTTTATGATGGACCATCAACCGCATGTTGTGGCTTTAGGAGCTGTCAATTTGTCTTGTACTCGTCTGAAGGATGATATATATGAGGTAAAGATTCCTGTACCATAAGCTTTATTTGCTAAGCCATGCTAATGATACAAGTTCCGAGTTTTTCTCTTTAAATGTAGGACCTATGTTGATACGTTCCGGAAAACTATTATCACTGCCACTGGTTTACCTAATTAGTTCCTCAATATCTACTCTGTAGTGGCCTGGATTTGTGCGCTTATCATAAAAACTATTAAACTCTCTGAACCTTTTTTCAAGTTTGACTGGCTTCCAGAAAAAGGAGGCTGTTATATCTGATCAACTAAGCTTGAATTTCTTCTACTGTAGCTGATTTTCTTTTGCAAAGTAAATTTTGGTCATGTTTTTCCTCTTCTTTTTATTTCAGGTCATATTCCAGATGGTGGAGGAAATGCCTAGAGATGTTGGACACATGGGTGATTTAACAATTGTTTATGTAGATGAATCACTTCCTAGGCTATATGAAAATTCTCGAATCTCAGGTGAACAGCTACCTCAACAGTCAGGGATCGTGAAACGTGCAGTTGCTCTTGGACGCTATCTCCAGAATCCTCTTGCTATGGCTGCAACTTTATGCGGCCCAGGCCGGGAAATATTGTCTTGGAAGCTTCATCCATTGGAGAGTTTTCTTCAGGTTGACGAGAAGTATGGGATGGTTGAGCAGGTCATGGTTGACATAACAAACCAGGTTGGAATCGACATTAATTTGGCAGCTGGCCATGAGTGGTTTTTTTCCCCTTTACAGTTCATTTCTGGACTTGGGCCTAGGAAAGCTGCGTCATTGCAAAGGTCGCTTGTCAGAGCTGGATCAATATTTGTCCGCAAGGACCTGATAATGCATGGGCTGGGCAAAAAGGTGTTTGTAAATGCAGCTGGTTTCTTGCGCATCCGAAGGAGTGGGCTGGCTGCTAATAGCAGCCAATTTATCGACTTATTGGATGACACCAGAATACATCCCGAGTCGTATGGTCTCGCACAAGAATTGGCAAAAGATATTTATGATCAAGATGTAAGAGGTGATTCAAATGATGATGAGGATGCAATAGAGATGGCGATAGAGCATGTGAGAGATCGGCCTGGCTCTTTGAGGAAAGTTGTCCTTGAGGAGTATCTTGCAAGCAAGAAACGAGAGAATAAGAAGGAAACTTACGGTAATATCATGAGAGAGCTAAGCTGTGGTTTCCAGGATTGGCGGACACCTTTTAAACTTCCAACTCAAGATGAAGAGTTTTTTATGAACTCTGGAGAAACTGAAGACACCATAGCTGAAGGCAGAATTGTCCAGGCCACTGTTCGGAGATTACAGAGTGGAAGAGCCATATGTGTCTTAGATTCTGGATTAACTGGGATGCTTTCGAAGGAGGATTTCGCAGATGATGGGAGAGATATTGTCGAGTTGTCAGACCGACTAAATGAAGGCGAAATTCTTACATGCAAGATCAAATCGATTCAGAAGGAGAGGTATCAAGTGTTCCTTATTTGCAAAGAAAGTGAAATGAGAAACAACAGGCGCCAGCAAAACCAGAATCTGGATCCCTACTACCATGAGGATAGAAACAATCTCCAGATTGAGAAAGAGAAAGCCCGAAAAGAAAAGGAGCTGGTGAGGAAGCATTTTAAGTCAAGGATGATTGTCCATCCTCGTTTCCAGAACATCACTGCTGACCAAGCAACCGAGGTACTCTGTTTGGTACTTGTTAAGATGCTTACATTAATAGTCTTGTTTTATGAATCTGAGGTTATTTGTTGGTGCTATGATCTTTCAGTATTTGTCTGACAAAGATTTTGGAGAAAGCATTGTTCGTCCAAGTTCCCGAGGACTCAATTACTTGACATTGACGCTCAAGATCGACGGTGGAGTCTATACTCACAAGGAGATAGTCGAAGGTGGAAAAGAAAGCAAGGACATCACAAGCCTACAGCGTATTGGTAAGACGCTGACAATTGGAGAGGACACCTTCGAGGATTTAGATGAGGTACTGTCAACCAGAACTTGTATTTTATTCTTCAACATTGACATGCTTTTTAATCTTACCACCTCATAATTGCAGGTCATGGATCGGTATGTTGACCCTCTGGCCTCTCATCTCAAGACCATGCTTAAGTATAGGAAGTTCCGGAAGGGGACAAAATCAGAAGTGGATGAGCTTCTCAGGATGGAGAAGAGTGAAAATCCCGCAAGGATTGTTTACTCTTTCGGGATATCACACGAGCATCCAGGCACCTTTATACTGTCTTACATAAGGAGCACAAATCCACATCACGAGTATGTTGGTCTATACCCAAAGGGATTCAAGTTCAGGAAAAGGATGTTTGAAGACATTGACAGGCTTGTGTCATACTTCCAGAGGCATATTGGTGACCCGTTGCAGGAAACAGTTCCATCAATCAGGTCTGTTGCAGCCATGGTGCCGATGAGAAGCCCAGCGGACCGTGGCTCTTCTGGAGGAGGTGGTGGTTGGGGTGGTTCTCAGAGTGAAGGAGGCTGGAAAGGTAACTCAGAGCGCTCATCTGCACCAAGACCAGGTAACTCTTTTAACTTTGTATGATCATGGTTCGACTTCTAAGGCTTTTGTTTTAACTTAGGGAAGTATTTGTTTATTAATATTGTTTCTGTTATCTGAGACTATGATTCTGCATGTTCACTTTTTAACCAATTAGGGGAATGTATATATGTTAGGGAGAGGTGGTGAGTACAGAAATGGTGGTGGACGTGGTGATGGGCATCCAAGTGGAGCGCCAAGGCCGTATGGTGGTCGTGGTCGAGGCGGAGGAGGACGGAGGGAAGATGGAAACGGAGATTGGGGAAATAACAAAACCGGAACTGGAGATGGAGGTTGGGGAAGCGAGTCTGGTGGTAAGAAGACTGGCGGTGCAGGCGGTTGGGGCAACGAATCTGGAGGTGGTGGTTGGGGAAATGATTCTGGTGGTAAAAAGAGCAGCGATGATGGTGGTTGGGGTGGCGGTTCTGGTTCTGGTTCTGGTGGTGGTTGGGGAAACGAGGCTGCCGGTAAAAAGAGTGGTGAAGATAGTGGCTGGGGAAACGAGTCTAGTGGTAAAAAGAGTGGCGGTGGCGGGTGGTGAAGAACCGTAACTGGTGGGTATGGGTATTTGCATATGCTCAAGACAAGACAGTAGTAATTAGCTTCTTCCTTGATATTCGTTTATGCTTACTCTTTTTGTTACCACTTAACCTGGCGGTATTAGTATTTTATGTAATTACTACTTTATGAACTTTCTAGGAAAGTCTTTAATTGAAAATAATTATACTATCAACAATGACGGTAAATAGGATTTAACTAATCATGAAATGGTATAATTTTCAAAGATAGCAATTTTGTTATTTTCTTTTTTGGATTTGAATTCTTTACGAGGCGGATTAACAATAATAGCAATTTTCTTACTAGATTCATCTGCGTTTTGCACCTTATGGGGTCTAGTAATTTGTAAGATTTTCTCGAAAGTTATGAAAATTTTCCAAAAAGTATCTGATATAATTTTCATCGGGTATTATATTTTGACTCCTCGTATAATTTTTTTTTTAATGACAACTGCTCGTATAATATTTAAATAGAGCTTATCATTGTAACGGCATGTATATTTGTCTTTAGTTTTAATATTTTGTTTGTACCAAAAGGTATAAAATAAGCATGTAAATTTAAACTTATTATATAACTAGTGATATTGTTATACTTTTACATAAATTTATAAATTATTATATGGTCTTAACAAATAAAATATGTTTAAATATGAAAATAAAAAATATTAAAAATGATATTTCTGATTTTTTTTATAGTGTTTAGCGACCGTAGTGCATTATTTTGTTTGAAGTTGTTTAGTTCAAAGTGAAATATGATAAGTGGTTGTTACTAATCGATTTAATAAAAATTGAATAAAAAGTTGATAGTCATAAACAAAATTGATGTTTTATATAGAGAATATATTTATATTATTAATTATTAGAATAACTATATATGAACTATAAAACTTTTACTAATACATTTAGTTCAAATAATAGAAAGATGTAATACATTTCAAATTTTGTAAAATTTATAAAAAATAAGGGTGAAGTGTCATTTTTGATAAAATAATTGGTGAGTATCTAATATATATTTTTAAAATTACCATGTTGACTTTTGAAATATAGAATATGAGTTGTATGTGTTACTTTAGTTTCAAGGTCTCTCGAAAAGATGTATCTTAAAATAAAAAACATAAATTATTTTCTATATTAGTTTTGTTATAATGAAAGATTTTGTGTGTGTTCATAACGAATCCACCCTTATTTAAAAATATCAACGAATCTAAATATGTTTTTTAGCTAAAAAACTATAAATGTTTCCTAAACTCCCATGTTTAATGGACAACTTCTATTTTAACCGGAATAGAACAATTTCACCAAATCTTCCTAATAAAAAATCAATTTGTTAATTAATAAATGAGATGTTAGCATCTATAACGATTATGAGAAAGACAATTTTTAACTATTTGTGACATTCGGACTTACTGACTTGTTGCATTTAGTAATGGTTTTGACAATAAATGGTTAGTGTGATGGAAATGATTAAAGGTGAGGGAGGTGTGTGGTTTACATCAATTTTAAATTACTTTAGCAACCATGCAACGTCTTTAAATTTCTCTCAGATTGGAAGGTAATGATTTTTTTTTTGTTAAGTTAAGTTTAAAGAGTATATTAATTATGTTCACGGTTTTTAAAATATAAACACGGATAGCATGCATCAGGAAAGTTATTGGTTTCTTTGCATAGTGTAACATGGAAAGATACCATAGAGTTTATGTTCCAATACCAATAGACCAAATGTTAGTCTTTTGGACTTGAATCGCCATCAATTACTAGACATTATTAGAGTGGGATGAGTGGATTTTCTAGATTGATTATATCCTATAAACCAATATTTTGACATCCGACCTGGACACTGAACCGGACGATTTACTGGGTTTCTGGATCATTGGATCAACCGTGGATGAACCGCGGTTTAGTAAATGAATTAGTTTTATTATAAGATAATATATTAGCTATGAAAATAAATATATAAAAACTAAAGTTAATATTTTAAATGTTTTCAAACATAAAGTAATAGTTTGAATATGTATCTATTTTATGTTTAAAATCTTTTGAAAATACTTAACTTTAGTTTTCATTTTTGTATTTTTATTTGACATACAAAATATTAAGAAATAGTTTAAAAGTATTTTTAAAAAATATGTAACATAAGAGTTATGAAATCTAAAGAAAATCAAGGCATAAAATTCATAATAAGTTAAACTTTCAATCCAAAATTAAAACATCATTGTAATAAATTGTCAATAACAAAAATAAACTAACACCTAATAACAATTAACACCAAAACACATTAAATAAAGTTGAGAAAATATTTTAATTATTAAAAGAAGAATGCCACATGGCATATTTTTATTTGACATATAAAATATTAAGAAATAGTTTAAAAGTATTTTTAAAAAATATGTAACATAAGAGTTATGAAATCTAAAGAAAATCAAGACATAAAATTCATAATAAGTTAAACTTTCAATCCAAAATTAAAACATCATTGTAATAAATTGTCAATAACAAAAATAAACTAACACCTAATAACATTTAACACCAAAACACATTAAATAAAGTTGAGAAAAGATTTTAATTATTAAAAAAAGAATGCCACATGACATTCCCCCCCCCCCCCAAAAAGAAAAAAAAAATCAACTTTATTATATAAGATTGTTAATGACTCCAAATATTAATTACATTGAGTAATTTTTTTTTTGTGTTTTAACCTTTATTATATCATCGATATTGAGTATCATATAAATAAATGTAACATTTATAAATAGCTAGACTTTTTTTTATTTTTTTTTGATTTGCTAGGATGGGTTCGGATCTTCGGTCTTAATCCCCCTAGGTCCGGTACTAGCCTGCGTCTGTATCCCTTAAATAGGAGGTCTAAGTCATACCGTGGCGAGGACGAGTCGAACCCAAAACCGTACTTGCAGCTGCAAACCATTCACCACCAGACTAACTCGTCTGGTTTAAATAGCTAGACTTACTACATAAAAGATCCAGTTTATTAATTAAGTTTTCAATTGTTTGTAAATTATGTTGGGTGTTCATATCTATTTTGGATACTGAATTATTAAACTATGAAGATTAATCTGCATCCACACGAATCTTTTCACCCAATTACAAGTAGTTTATATAATTAATTATCAAATTTCTTATTTAATATTTGATGTTTAAATATATTCTCAAAAAAGAAAGTTAATTTTTTATAATGTAACATAACTATTTTACATACTTTGTTATTTATATTTATATTTATAATATTGAAAAACTATGGTCAGATTTAAATTATAGTATGACTACATTAATTAAATCAACCAACATAATTTTTAAATTTGGGCCGAAATCTGTTTTTAAATACGCCGGAAATCTATTTCGCCAAAATTCAATATATTTTTTGGCACAAGATCTGTTATAATATTATTTTATAATCGAGTGATACATTTTTTGTGAGGTTTCTCCTCCTCTTGATCGTGCAAGAGTTCTAGGATTTTCTCCACAGTAAAATTTCTTTTGATTTCTAATCAAACTCATCGACATTTTGATTAAGGAGAAATATTCTTCTTCAAACAACTGGAAGATGAAGCTCTTGCATGTTGAAAGGGGCAAGTTTTTCTTTCTTGAAAAGATTAAATATATCTCTACTCTTTGATCAATGTTTTTTTTTTTCCGTCAAAAGTTTTAATTAAACTAGGCTTAAACCCACAGTATTACAAAGCCCGTTACAGAGCAGGAAAGCACACAGTATCCAAATGGACTACAAAACCAACATGCCCAACTTGAGAAACCCTAATACCCGAAGCTTTAAACGATGCCTCGAAAATCTGATCTTGAGTGGAGGCCACGTGTTACCATCCTCAGAGACGAGGAACACGCGTCGCTACAGCCATCACATCATCACCGCTTCTCACCATCACCAGCGAAACACACCTCGATTCACCGGACCACACCGGAGTTCATCACTCCCCTAGCTTCACCGCTTCTCACCATCACCGGCGAAACACACCTCGATTCGCCGGACCACACCGGAGTTCATCACTCCCCTAGCTTCACCGCAATCATCTTCATCACTTGAGGATCCATGAACCAATGATCAATGTTTTTTCACACGATTTCTATATATGTCTTCAATCTTCTGTCTTGTCACATATTCGTCAATGATTTTTAAGATTGTGTATGATTAAGACATGAGCTTAATAAAAGAAGAATTTTATCAAAGTTACATTATGAAGTTTAGGGGTCGGTACAGAGCGAACATCTGAAATTTTAAAGATATTTACGATCCGATTCGTTCCGTATAAATTCTGATTTGATCTGTGATGCTTGGATATTTGGTATCACGGATATCCGGAAATATCAGTATATTTATCGGATATCCGATTCGATCAGTCAATCCGATAAAAAATAATAAAAATTCATTTTTCAAATAAATTAAAAAAATGATATAAAATAGTAATATTTCATTAACGCTCAAGGACTTTTTAGATGATCTTATAAAACCTTTTCAAAATATTAGCAAATATAATTGAACTTTAGAAAACTATAAAAATGTGTTAAAATTGACCAAAAAGAACCCCACACATACAAATACAAATTGAAAAGAGAAAAGTTATTAAAAGAATACAGATTGAAGCCTCGATAAAATTAGAACGAATTCTTCTTATATATAGTATCAAACAATTTATTTATGCTTAATAATGAATTAATTTTATTGGCTAATTCGTAATTTACCCTTTTTGCTATTTCTACACCATGCCTTGGAAAACGTCTCCTGGAGCCTTTCTTTATTTCCTTTTATAGTTTTACAAAAATCGAAAAAGAGAGTGTTGAGCAATCGAATCGAATCGATCGCGAAGAAATATTTCTCTATGGACGGGGATGAAGATTTCTACAGCGGCAACGAATACGCCGACAACGACTCCGATTACGCCGACAGCGTCGACGCCGATTACGAGTTCGTGGAAGACGACGTTGATGATTCCGATGACCTCGTCTTCCTCCGCCGCCAGGTTTGTTTGTTCTTTCATCTTCTGGATCATCGTTTTCAATTCACCTCTTTCCCCTTACATTTTTGGTGATTGTTGAGATAACAAATCTCAATCGTTCGTTAATTACTTTTGTCTTTTTGTTTTGTTTTTTTCAATAATAATGTTTTCTTTGTTGGTGTTGTGAACAAATAGCAAAACTATAGTGTGTTGAGCGAGGAGGATATTTGTAAGCTGCAAGAAGAAGATATCTCGAGGGTTTCTTCTGTTCTGTCCATTTCAACTGTCTCTTCTGCTATCCTCCTTCGTCACTACAATTGGTCTCTCTCTCTTTTTATTTATTTTCCAGATTTATTGTCTGTTAAGGCAAAGCCGAATGCTCCTAATTTTTGTATTTTAAAAAAAATTAATAGAAATCTTTATTTACTAAATCCTCTACAGCCCCCTAAAATCATTTTAGGGACGGCCCTACATATACATCTTAAACATCACTACTTCTAAGTTTCATCATTTTATTGGTATATTTTAGGTGTGTAAGCAGAGTTCATGATGAATGGTTTGCTGACGAAGAAAAAGTCCGACAAGCTGTTGGCTTGTTGGACAAACCTCTTGTTCATTTTCCATCTGATGCTGAATCTGAAGTATGTCTCTTTTTTGTTTCTCTCTCTCTCTCTCTAACATTGTAAAAATTTATCTGAAATAATTAAAACTTTAATTTTGTTTCTTTCTAATTTTGGCAGGTTACCTGTGGTGTTTGTTTTGAGACTTTCCCTTCTGACAAATTGCATGCTGCTGCTTGTGGTCACCCTTTTTGCGATTCATGCTGGGAAGGTTTGTTTTACTCCCTGTCCTGATAATATTTGAGACTTATCTCTCAAACCTTTACCCATGTGTAGATTATACTTGTAAAGTACTATTCTACATATAAGCATTGACTGTTTTGTTGGTGGTTCTTTCTTGTTAAGAGTTATCTGTCTGACCTTTCCACCCCATCTTTAGGTTATATCTGCACGGCGATTAATGATGGTCCAGGGTGTCTTATGTTACGATGCCCAGATCCTTCTTGCAATGCTGCTATTGGTCAGGATATGATCAATTCTTTAGCTCCTGAGAAAGATAGACAGAAGTACACAAGTTATTTTGTTAGATCTTATGTTGAAGACAATAGAAAGGTAAAAACTATATCAATCTTCAGTTTCATTATTCTTTGGGCATGTTCATGATGTTTAGTTGTCTTCTGGTTAACCTTCAAATGAAAAGCAGTTCATAATTTTGGTGTTCTTTATCCTTCAGACCAAGTGGTGTCCTGCTCCAGGCTGTGACTACGCTGTAAACTTTGTTGTTGGGAGTGGTAATTATGATGTGAATTGTCGATGTTGTTACAGTTTCTGCTGGAATGTAAGTCGCTCTTTCATGTAAAATCCTCATCATTTCCATTGCGTAGAAACTAATTGACTGGAACGTCATGTGACCGCAGTGTGCTGAAGAAGCTCACCGTCCTGTAGATTGTGACACCGTATCTAAGTGGATAATGAAGAATAGCGCTGAATCTGAGAACATGAATTGGTACGTTGATTTATCCGATATAGATGCTTAAGATGTTTGGCGTGTAGTGGTCAACCTTAAAAGGGTGTTTGAACTTCTTAAAAACACATGGATTCTTTATATTGTATTGGTAGTGATGGTGACCATTTTGTATAGCCAAAACAATGGATACTTTTTTCATTTTTAACTGTTAGATATTTGGTTTCTTCTCATCCATCTCCTAGGAGTAGGAGGGTGCATGATGCTTCACATTCTGAATTGTTTCTTTTAAATTCTATATTGACTTTTCAGGATTTTGGCAAATTCGAAGCCCTGTCCAAAATGTAAACGGCCAATAGAGAAGAACCAGGGTTGTATGCATATTACATGTACTCCGCCATGTAAATATGAGTTCTGCTGGTAAGTTGATAAAGCAGTTGGTTGTACAGAATGCCATCATATTCATATCATGAATTCTGCTTATGTTCTCTCTATGCGTCCTTGAATCATAACTCAGAGTTGATTTTTTACGTTAATTTTCAGAAGCAAGATATAAAATAAGTGGGTTATATTATTTTAGGTTACGAATTTACTGAGTTAATCTTGTTTCTGCATGTTTCAGTATCTTTTTTTTTTTTTTGTAGCTGGTCCTTATATGAATCTTGTTGTGTAATATTTTGTGTTGCTTCCAGTCAATATTCATCATTAAGTATTTGTATTGTGTACATGTAGGCTCTGTCTTGGAGCATGGACAGAGCATGGAGAAAAGACAGGTGGCTTTTATGCTTGTAACCGTTATGATGCAGCAAAACAAGACGGCATTGTATGAGCTATTTACTTTGCTTGTGCCCCCGACTGACAACAAATATGTTTTTAGTCTATCTCTGAACGCTTTTTATGTCTCTCTTAATCTTTTTGTGCAGTATGATGAGACTGAAAAACGCCGAGAGATGGCAAAAAACTCTCTTGAGAGATATACCCATTACTATGAAAGATGGGCAACCAATCAATCGGTATGTCAATTTTTGTTCATTTAGTTTCCCTTCTGTTTTGATAAAAAAAAAAAGTTTCCCTTCTGTTTAAAAGGGGAATTAAAGAAAGAGGTTTTCAGCAGTCTTTGCTTCTAAAAAACAAAAATAATCTATTGATGTACCAAGGTTTCCCTTCTGTTTAAAAAGGGAATTAAAGAAAGAGGTTTTCAGCAGTCTTTGCTTCTAAAAAAACAAAAATAATCTATTGATGTATGTGTTAAAAAAAAAAATATCTATTGATGTACCAAGAGAAGTAGACGAACTATTTAAATGACTAATCCTAAGTGTATATGTTTATCTTTTTCGAAGTAAAGTAGTATAAGATATGAAATGTATATATATTCCTTGTGAATTGTGAAAAAACTAAGAAAGTGAAACTTACTGATTTTGAAATGCATAGAGGCTATGTAACATAGAAAGAAGTGATGTATTTTTTGTATAAGGAACCTGCCCTCTAGCTGTGAGAATTTACCAACTAGTATGTTTTCTTGTTGGCTTATGCTCGTTAGGGGTATTGTGACTAATCTTTTTTGGAGTAACAAATAGTTAGCATTTAACAAGCCGTGTTACTGCTAGAGCAAAGTACTGCTCTAAAATTCTATGGCTTATTAAGCATATCAGTGAAACTAGTCTTTAGGGAGATTATAATAAACCTTGGAACTTTTCTTAGCCATATCATTCTGCCTTGAAATTTCCATGTTTCCTACCCGTACATTGTACTCTTTGTTGAATAATGACCCTACAGTATAAGAGGTTTTGTATTTATAAAAAAACCATTGGCGGTTGTTCTTAAATGATTTAGAAGAAATTTTACTGATTGCTGCAGTCTAGGCAAAAGGCGCTGACGGATCTTAAGAAGATGCAAACAGATGAGGTAAGCTTACAGTGCAATACTTTCTCATGTAAATAATAATCATCAAAGAAGTATCATGATGATCTACAATATATAGCATATATGCTGTTTGTTATCTAATTTGGTATAGCATGTAAATTTTGATGAACGTTCTAATGTTTGGTTTTCTTATTGACTTGACAGATAGAGAAGCTTAGTGACATACAGTGTCAGCCTGAATCACAACTGAAGTTCATTATAGAAGCGTGGTTACAGGTATATTTATATCCCGCTTCTCCTGTGAGGTATCTGAGACTTCTGGACTTGGCTCACTAATTTGATCTACAACCATTAGATAGTCGAATGCAGACGAGTTCTTAAATGGACATATGCTTATGGTTTTTACATACCTGACCATGAGCATGGAAAGAGAGAGTTTTTCGAGTACTTACAAGGTAACCTATTTCTAATCCTCAAATTTTACATTTTAACTTTTTCTGTTCTTTCAAAAATCTTTGTTTTGCTCCCTATTTTATAGAACATCATGTAGTCTAGTGAGTTAGGGAATGGTTTAGGATATATGCTCAGCTCAATGCGATTCGGTAGTGTGGTCGAAAAAGTTACCCAAGACTGAATGAAACTGTATATAATTCACAAACAACCAACGTTAATCTTTTGCCTTTTTCCAATTGTTCTATATTGTAAGGAGGTAGAAAATGTAATGATGGATCCAAATTTGTCAGACATCATTAGTTTCTTTTTGTAAGATAGGGAATGGTCATATACATAATCTGAAACTTTATGTTCAAGCGTCTTCATAACAATTTGGTCCAGCGTAATCTGAAACTTAAACCAATCTGTTGAGGGCTCAGTAACATATTTGGTCACTAATTTCTGTTTGTTAATTGGTATGGTGACTTTTGTTTGTACCATTTCTTTAGTGCGCTAATCATTTGATTTCTTCTCTTCTGTTTCCAGGCGAAGCTGAGTCAGGCCTTGAACGACTTCATCAGTGTGCTGAAAAAGAACTGAAGTTGTACTTTGAAGCCAAAGGTCCATCGGAAGATTTTAATGAGTTCCGCACAAAACTCGCAGGTTTAACTAGGTAATTTATATTCCTACAGAGAATACTGATAAGCTAAAAGTAATATTAGCAGCTTTCTGAAAAAAAAGGTTTCAAGAATTTGGTGTGAACTTTAAGGAAGCTTTCATTCATCTAGTTTTGGCTCTGCATGACGAGAGAAGCTAATAACTTTTTTTTTATGACTGGGATCTGAACAGTGTGACCAAAAACTATTTCGAGAACTTAGTTCGAGCGCTGGAGAATGGGTTACCGGATGTGAACTCGCATGGTGCGTATGGTAGAGCGTCAAGTTCAAAGAATAAGGGATCCACTTCTCGAGCCAGCAGCACGGATTCAGGCCAATGGGCTTGTGAACGTTGCACTCTTGTAAATCCAAAGTCGGTCACCGTTTGCCAAATTTGTGAACATGGCCGGTGAATGAAAGGATGCCAGCAAGAAATATTTCTTGCTTGCACTAAAAGACTGTATTATTAGTTTTTTTTGTCTCGCGACTATGGTCAAGTGGAAGTGTCTTCGAAACTTTTATGCATGTTTTTTGTTACTGGAATATCGAAGCTGAATGTCTTTATCAAGATAATTAATAAATTGGCTAAATGCGAATTTATTTAGATTAGTTTTTGTTTTCTTTTAAATCTCTCTTCTGCCCTGTCTCTAAAATCTTTAATGGAGAAAAAGATGGGATAAAAACTTTGGTAGCATAACCTTTGACAGAGAGACCGAAAGACCATACTTTGGTAGCGTTGTTTCTTTATACGGGTACACTCGTTCATGTATCTCTCATTATTAATAAAATGCAATCCATAACGATCATCTATCTGAATTCGATCTAATGGTATATTTTTAGTTATTTTCGCATCTTGAGGATCCACCGGGGTCTGAATTACCTGTAAATTCTATGTTTTTGATGTTACATTAATAAGAGAATCCACTTTAAGATAAGGGTAAAGATTGTGTTGATTTTTATTTACTGGTCTTAGACAAGTGAATGAGAGTCAAGTATCATTTCATATTAAGATTGATGATCCTGATCTCACCATTTTAGTTAGTCATTTGTTAACCAGAGATTTAACATGGACAATACTATGCCAATCGTAGGACATGTACACATTTAATAAAACTATAAAATTTATAAAATTAATAAAATATTAACATCTCAAATTAATATTTCGATTTATTTTACAAATTTCAAAACTGAAATCTGAATAATACACATGTAATAAAACTATAAATAACATTTTTGTAAATTATTTTTATCTAATTTCAAATATTTAAATTAAGAATATATATAAAGAATAGTAATTATATTTTTTATAAAAATTCAAAACTTAACTTTTAGAAAAAAATAAATAATAGACAAAAATTTATTAAAATTACTTAAAACTTAAAATACATAAATTCTAGATGCAGTTATAATTCCTAAATAAAAATTTATAAACATAATTAATTTATTTTAAAATGCGAGTCAAAATTATTTAATTTTTCAATTTTTTTTTTATTTTATAAAATATAAATCTAACTTTAGAATATAAATATAATTTTGTGATATTGTTATATAGATTCTAAATATAATTTTTTATCAAAAGTTTCGTATAAAAGTATTGAACAAAAATAACTAAAAACTCATTTGCATTTTTAAGTGCTATACTAAATGCTTTTTGAAAAATTATTGATGGAATAGCATGGAGCATAATTGTTATGTTGAGACCGAGTGATTGTGGTCGGATGGTAAAGAGACGGGTCTAGGACACTAATATGTTTCAGGTTTGATTCACCTACTGCGCGAAACTAAGTCACAATTAACTTTGTCACCTAACACGGATATAGGTCCATGCTTTAGGGCACATTTGAATATCCGGAGAAAATGTCTATCTGTGGGCTACACCTCTCCTTGGAGATTAGTCTGAGGTTCTTCATGGGCTTGGGAGATCTCCAGGTTAATAAGAAAAAGAATAGTAATCTATACTATTATTTGCGAAGTGATTTTTCTCAACGGAGTTCTCACGTTAAAAGTTAGATTGATTAATATTGTCTATACCCTCAATGAATAAACATATAAATTATCCATAAAATAAAAAATGAATTTTAATTTTCTGATTATATAATTTATTAAAATTAATAATGATGAGAATTATCCAAAAATTTAGAATACATTTTAAGATAAAAAAACTAGAGCATCGTATATACCTTTAATGGATAAATATATATAAATTACCCACAATATAAAAACGAATTTTAATTTTTTGATTGCATAAGTATTTAAAATTAATAATGATAAGAATTATCCTAAATCTAAAAAAATATATTAAAATAATAAATTTAGAGTGTTCAATATCATTTATATCCTTAATGAATAAAATATAAATTAGCCACAAAATAAAAAAATGGATTTAATTTTTTTTTGATTAGATAAATTATTAAAATTAATATTACTAATAAATATCCAAAATATAAAAATATATATTAAAATAAAACGAATTTATATTAATCATATTATTTGTTTAAAAAAATAAGATAACTATTATATATTGTGTTGTTATCTTATAATAATTATTTCTATTATAAAAGTTAAAAGATATGTAAAACAATTTATATATATATATATATATCTATATTATTATTTTCAAATTTATTATATAATTAAAAACAAATTTATATTAATAGTAATATCTTTTAAAAAGTAAGATTATTCTTATATACTATGTTATTATCTTACAATAGTTATTTCTATCATAAATTTGAAAAATATAAAACAATTTATCTACAACTATACTATTTTTTACGAGTTTATTATATAACTAAAAACGATTTACATTAATAATATTAGTTCTTTTTTAAATAAAATAATTCTTATATATTGTGTTGTTATCTTAAAATAATTTTTTCTATTATAAAAGGTAAAAAAAAACTAAGATATAAAATAATTTATAATTAAATATTAATCAAACAAAAACATTTGTTAAACATTTGTTAGTGTTATCAAAATTTTAATACAATAGTAAGCATATATATTTTAGTAAAATATATAAACTAATACAAATATTTATAAGAAAATTATACCCGCATATGCGGACAACACACCTAATAATAATAATAATTGTTACGTTGATGCTCCTAGGTTCTATTGTGGACCTTGAGCTTCTCTGCCCTTATTTCTCTAGAGCTAATCTCCTATTGGTTCGGTAGAGCTCTTATGCCCCTATTTCATAATTCATTTTTTAATCAAAATTTAAAATCCCAAATCAAATTCTCCTTTCTCATCAAAATTAAATCCTAACACCCTCTATGGATTAGTGAACAATTGGATAAATATTTAAGTTCTATACATTTCAAATTTGAAAAAAAAAAAATTTTAAAATGGTTTTTTAATCATATTTTAATGATTTTCTCGAAAATATGAAAAAAACAGTTTTCCGATTTTTGAAATATTTTTATCAAATTTTATAAATCAAATAAAATATATTTATGTTTCCAATTTAATTTTATGATTTTTCGTTTGCCATATAAAATTAAAAGAAAAAACGAGCCCATTAAAGATTAAGAAATGAGATATAACAGCATCGGAGCAATTGGTTCTTCTATTGTTCATCGTTGTCCCGTGCCCAAAAAATGGTCACGAATAGAAGAAACTCTTAAACCCAACTTTCTTATCGTCTGAGAAGCAACCCTAAATTTCAGAAACCGACTTCTCCTTCTGATGGCATGTCAAATTCAAGCTTCACGCATCTTAACATCATCGTCAATCATCGAAATCGATAAAGCTCGATCCTTTATGATAAATGTCTTCCACACAAAGATCAATCCCATGAAAAGGTACCCCCTTTTTTGACGAATCTTGATTTTGGTGTTTTCGACACTGAACATTCTCTCTTAACAGTCTTCAGATTCGAAGAAGACCAAATCAGAGGATAATAGCGTTTGCGTTAGACACAGGAGGAGGCTCTTCAGTTCCTCCTCCTGGTCCTGGAGACAACGGAGGAGGAGACAGAACAGGTCTTGGTAGCACTAGACTAGGCAGAATCGCCGTTGCGTTAGGCAAACAGCTGCTTGTCAAGATAAACTCTGCGAGACAAAACTTCCCCATGAAGATATTTCTACTGCTTCTTGGTTTCTACACTGCCAATGCATTGGCCACGATTCTTGGCCAAACCGGTGACTGGGACGTGCTCGTTGCGGGTATAGTGGTCGCTGCCATCGAAGGAATCGGTATGCTTATGTATAAGAAGAAGGAGATGGCTCCACCTTCTTCTTCTTCTGGGAAGTTGCAGTCTTTTGTTGTCTTTGTGAATTTCTGGAAAGCTGGTGTTTGTTTGGGTCTCTTTGTTGATGCTTTCAAGTTGGGTAGTTGAAACATTAATAGTCCTTTCTTTTCTTCTACTGTATGAATATAGATAGAGAGAGCCTTTGATTAGAGTTACACAAGTGTATCAGTCCAGAACTAAAGTTTCAGTTTTGTCTGAGAATGCATGTCCTCATGTCTTCATGAAACTCTTGCTTCTCTTTTACAAGTAGGGTTAAGCTTTGTTAGAGGAGGCGTATGTTTTTGCCAGAATCATGGTCTTGTTCAACGCACTTTAAAACCCAATTCTCATCTGCGCATTATACTGTTAATTGAAACAAGAAATCTCAACTTACAATCTTTTCCTGATCTATGCTACTAAGACAGAAGAGTGTTTACATGTAGGCTTAAGCTTTGTCTTGGAAGAAATAAAGAATCTAGTTTCTTTAGAATATTTATACGAGCAAGAGGAGTCTCACACAACTCAAATCTAGTTTCTTTAGAATCTTAATAGGAGCAAGAGTCTCATACAACTCAACTCAAGGTATATGTGTTGCCATGAACTTGACAATGTACCGCCGCCACTTCTTGGTTTGTGTCTCTTAGTATCTAATTGGCCCGTCAAGGCTACCTGTAGCAAACTGAAAGATACAACAACAAAAAATGAATTGACACTCAAACTGCAATTGTCCCTTGACAAACATTCTTGTTTAATATTAGAAGTGAAGATGTGAGAAAAAAAAGAACCTGTTGAACTATTGGATTTGTTGAGGTTGTAAATTCATGAGTCATTCCTTGCCAGACGATTTTTCCTTCATACAGAAACAATAACCTGAAATAGAAGAAACCAAACTTCTCAAAAGGGATGAAAGAAAAACCATATCATGATTTTCAAGAATGTGGACTATATAATCAGAACCTGTCTACAGCTCTTTGAATGGTGCTATGTTGATGGGTAACAACCAAATAAGAGGCGATCTTCCCAGGTTTCCCAAGTGCATCCTCCTCGCCCGTTAAGTGAACAGATCGTATAAGATCTTCAACTACAGTCGATGCAATGGGATCAAGTCCAGCTGTTGGCTCATCGTACAAGAGCACCTAAGAAGAGGAATGAGTTTACTCAAGAACTAATACAAATGCATGAAGTTAAGTGGAGTCTTTGGATTATTACCTCTGGCTCTATGACCTCCTTTGTTGTATCGAAAACAAGGGAACGAGCTAAAGCAACCCTTTTCTTCATCCCACCAGATAGCTCAGAAGGTAGTCGATTCTCAACACCCTGATCTTATTAGAAGAGAAACAAAATCATTTATTTGAAGCAAAATCTTTCTTAAATGATGTGATAAGTAGGAGACCTTCAAACCAACAGCTGCCAAGGTCTGTGTCACAAGCTCAGATATTTGATTCTCAGACATTTTTGAATTTTCATAGCTGAAATTAGTTAAACATGGAAAGGTTTAATCAATAAAAGACTTTCTGGCTAGAAAAATGAGGTGATGTAAAGGATAACAAACTTACAGTAGAAACCCAACATTTTCACGAACTGTAAGAGAATCAAAGAGAGCTGCACTCTGAAAAACCTGTAAACACACAATCATTAGATACACAAACTCTAATCCAAAAATTTACTATAAATATTATATATAAGAAGAGCGCTTACAAGGCCAATACGAAGCCCTGATATCTCCTCATCACTTATCAAACCAGCTCGTTTTTTCCCTCGTATATAAACCTCTCCCTGAACAATACCAAGTATTAGAGACAATCCAAGGCTTCTACGGGAGAGAGAAAAAGGAAAGACTTGCAGACCTTGTCTGGAGCAAGAAGACCAGCCATGATCTTTAAAATGGTTGATTTTCCAGTCCCAGAAGGACCAATCACCCCAACAGCTTCCCCATGTCTAATCTAAAGACACAGAACAAGATTAACCTCATAAGATCTTATCTAAAGCTAGCTAGAGCAAGTATCCTTATGAACAAGATTGATTACCTTAAAGGAAACACCTTTCAAGATATGTTTATCCCCAAATGATTTGTAGACATCTCGACATTCTATTAGAACATCAGAATCATCCCCAGGCTCACGCAAACCTCCTCCTGACTTTGATAGACTCTGCAGATATCAAAAGTATTAAACAAAGGCTCTGAATTGCAGAACATTTGACCTAACAAGACTGAGCATAAGCAATTGGAGATAAAGGCAGCAACTTTGCGAAATTACATTGAATTTGGTGGCGGTGGAACAGCAAAAGACTTTCCGACTAATACTTCTTCTTCTGGACATAGCGATGGATTGGTGGGAAGAAGAATGGAAGTGTAAACTTGGACGAAGCAAAGAAGAAGAAGAGGATAAAGAAAGCATGATTCTGGGGGGTTTGAGATCTTTGAAGAATGGGATCGAAGATGCACCAATTCGGTGCCGATTTGGAGAAATTGACACAGAAGAATCAAAAGTGTGGCCTTTGCAGCGTCACACTTCTTTGCTGGGAAATATTAGCTTTTTTTTTTTCTGCTTCCATCGATTAAAGTAAAGCTATGTTTGTAAAATTTATTTTTGGTTGCAATTAAAATTATTTTATAAATATTTAATATTTAGTAGAAATTCATAAATTAATATTCTATAAATAATAAATACGAAAATTAATAAATTTATTTGGTCATGAACTACACCGATTTAAAATATGATACTAATCTATATAAGATAATAAATAATATTTTTAAAAAATCAAATTATATACAAATATATGATCTCAATAAATCATAAATTAACAATATATATATACGTATTCTGTGATATATTAGTGATGATGTAAATATAAAATACAAAATACTAAAACGTGTTTTTTAGGCTACGATTAGTCACGATTTAAAAAGGCTACAATCGTATTCTTTTTTCGTGGTTTTTTTGTGACTGGCTTCATATAGTCACGATCACGAAATCAACTGTGGCTATGGTTAACTATTTTTTTTTTAAACAACTATTTTTTGTTAACCAATTCAAAGTATTACAGATGGGTTTTCACTTTTCAGCCTCAGTACAATAATTTTACCAACCGGACACAATAATATACAACTTAGAAATAATGGACCTAAATGTAGCAGTCATTTTCGCTATTTTATCGGCAAATTTGTTACCACTCCTAAGATAGTAAGCAACTTCAAAATCAGGTGCTAATCTTTTGAATAATGGGTTTCATCTTAGGCCTGATCTCCTCTTCTCCGTTCAGCATCTTCTTTAAAACCTAAGAATCTATTTCAAAACTCACATTTGTATAACCAAAATCAGCCAAGGTATAAATAACCCATCTCAAAGCCTCTGCCTCTATGGCCAACTATTTTACTAGTGTACGTAGCCAAATACACATAACTATTTTCCACATGAAAAACCTGCCTCTTTGAATAAGATGAGAAAACAATCTACATTGTATTATGATGGGTGCTAAGAACATAAAACAGAACCATGGCATATATTGTTACTTAGCCATAGCAAAAACATTTCAAGAAGATCCAACCTAGCAAAAACATTTGGGGTTTATAAGTGTGCTGCGCTTTTTAAATTCATAATCTGACATAAATAAGAACAAACTTGACATAGCTAAAGTTTCAGTACTTTGCTTGATTACAATGTTACACTTACCCCAAAACGGTGTTACTTTTACTATAAACATAAAACCATGAAGATGGCTTTACTTCTACTGTATTAAATCTGACAACGATGAGTACAAACATTCTGCCGTGAACGAAAAGGTCTCCGGTTCATGCGTCAATGTAAACCGGTTAGAGATATACACAACAAACATTTTGAGATAATAAGCAATTAAGCACATGACTAAGATTTTAGTAACAAACAAGCATTTCCACTTTCACATCCCACAGACAATGTATTTTTAGAAACCGCTCTTTGCCTTTTTGCCCACGGTTCAGAAGTTTAACCTTTGGTCTGAAGAATATAACTCCGAGCACGAGATGAGCAGAAGATACCCAACACTCCAAAATCGAAGCTAATAAACGCGCTTAAACAGAATATCCAAATCGATATAGGTCCTTCCACCAACTCGTTCTGATATATCTCCTCTTGCGATGCATCAATGTTCGCAGGATCACACTTGTTTCCTGAAGTTTCCACACAAAGCTCCGGGTTCCCGACCAAACCGCCTGGAAACTTCCCAAGCCCTTCTTTCTCAGTAACGATTCCAGACAAACAGTTGTGAGATAGATTCAGAAGAGTCAGTCCCGGTGGAGTTGAGACGTTTCCAGTGACTTGACCTGATAGAGAGTTGTGTGACAGATCCAAGGCCTTTAACCTTGGCAGCTTCTCTAAACGTGGAAGCTGACCTTCGAGGAAGTTGTACGACAAGTTCAAATACTCGATGTTCTTCTGTCTGAACAAAGCTTCAGGTATCTCTCCGTGTAACAGATTGTCAGAAAGATCGATCCCAACCATCGACAAGAGATTGTAGCTGAAGGTTAGTTCGTCTTTAGCAACCACATTAGCTGATATCTTGATCTCTACTCTCCCTGGTGGCCCTGAAGATCCACCTGTCTGAAAATCTTTAAACCGGGTGCTGTTTAAGTTATCGTCAGGTATGAACCAGGAGAATCTGTTGCTGGAGTAGTCCATCATCTGGATCTTGTCGAACTTGAACAGCCAAGAAGGAAGAGTTCCACTGAACTTGTTCCTCGCGAGAGAGAGGTACTTGAGATTGGACCATTTGGTAATAGCCTCGTTGAGGCTTCCCGAGAGGTTGTTGGAGCTTATGTCCACGATCTCCAGCGACTTTAGACCCGCTAAAGTAAGCGGGATCTCGCCGGAGATCCTGTTGTTGCTTATGTCAAGTATCTTCAGGCTGTCCAACGCGTCGAGCTCCGGCTGGATTTCGCCGGAGAGATTGTTGTTGCTGATGATCAGAGCGAGTAGCTGAAAGCAACCAACGATGTTGAGAGGGATTGGACCGGTCAACGCGTTGTGGGAGAGATCAATGACTTGGAGGTACGTCAGGTTCCCGATTCTAGCGGGAATATCTCCGGTGAGAAGATTGTGAGAGAGACGCAGAGCTTGTAACCTTGTTAACTCGGTGATCCTCAAGGGTATCTCACCGGAGAATCTATTGTAAGAGAGATCAAGAAGAACAAGACCGAGTTTATCAGTGGTTTCGGAGATTTTGCTAGGGAGACGACCGGAGAACCCGTTGTGGCTCAAGTCGAGCATCACGAGCCTCTCCGAGAACGTAAGTCTCGGAGATATCTCGTAGCTGAAGACGTTGAAGGAGAGATTGAGATGAGTCAGTTCCGATAGAGAACCCAAACAAGAAGGCAAACCACCGAGTAGAGAGTTGTCAGCGAGATTCAGAACGGTTAGGGAAGGACGCGAGGCGTAGAAACAAGGCAGCGTACCGGAGAACCGGTTCGAAGCGAGGTTTAGAACCGCCAAAGGTTGCTGAAAATCTCTAAGTGTACCGGTCATGTTGTTGCTCTCAAGATTCAAAAACTTTAGAGATTTTAAATAAAGCAAGGTTTCAGGTATATCTCCAAGAAACGAGCAGAAACTTAGATCGATCCTCTCGAGATTCGTTAATTCCCCAACCCAGAGAGGAACCGGTCCTCTTAAACCTCTATTCTCGCTTAGAACGAGTTCTCTAAGCTCCTTAAGGTTAACGAGCGTTCCTGGAAGGGTACCAACCAAACTGTTCCGGCTGAGATTGAGTGTCCTGAGACTACGCAACGCGCCGAAGCAAGTGGGGATGTTTCCGGAGAAGTTGTTTCCGGAAAGGTCCAAGATTTGAAGTGAAGTGAGCTTACAGAGAGACGGGTGAATCTCACCGGACAAATTCGCAGCGGGTAGAGCGAGGGAGATGGCTTTCCCGGTCGGATTCTGACAGGCTAGACCTGTCCAGTTGGAACATGATGAGCCGTACCATGTCGATAAGCTTCGATTAGGGTCGTGAATCGAAACGCGGAATATCAGTAACGAGGCTTTGTCTTGTGGGTCAATAATCCCTGGAAGCTGTGATTGAGCTAGAAGTAACGAAGGAGAGAAGACGAAGATGAAGAAGAAGAAGGAGAACAGGGTGAAATCTGCAGTCTTCACCATAGCTTTCTCTGCAAATGGAGAGTGAAGCAACGCGACCTCGAAGTGGGAGATAAAGACAAGACACAACATTCTCTTTTTAGCTGCTTTTGTTTTAGTTCAGACACGAATTATTTACTACTGCTGTTAATTATTATAAGATGACTAGAATTTATATTCGCTACTATTATTATTTAGGATTTAGTATTTATAGAGTGGAATTGGATTTTTAACTTATATAAATAATTTTTCAATATTTATAAACAAATTAGTATGGTTAATTTTGTCTTTTATAGTAAATTTAAAATATTTATGAAAATGGCTATCATTTAATAAAAATTGGTATCAAATTTGAGTTAAATTAATGATTTTTTAAAGATAATCTAATACTATATAAAATTTGAAACTATAAACCATTCAAGACGTCTACGCAGATATTTTTATATTAATTTTTAAATAATCTATTATAAATTAAATTAACTTATTTATAATGTTTCTTACTTCTGTAAGTTTATTTTACTTGTTATTGATTTATATTTAATTTGAGATAAAAAGATTTTACAGCATTAATATAAATTAAAAACTAAAATATAATTAGTCATATTTTGATTGATAGCTTTAAATTTTGGAGAAATTGCCAAAAGTGATACAAAAGTGTACTCTAAATTCATTCAAATGCAAAATTAATCCAAAATGCTAGTAAAATTACAACAATTTTTTATGACCAAACAAAAAACATGTATTGAGTTTTATCATTATAACCCTCTGCGTGAGAAGACTTGCAAGAAATTGAAATAATGTAATAATAAACATTAATAAACGATTTAAATTAAATTTTACTAAAATTGAATTATTTTTAAGATAGATGAGTGAATGTAAGTTGAGTTCTAATAGTCTTTGGTTTAAAGTTTGGTAACATATGTTATAGTGTTGTTGGTATTTTTAAGGTAAGATTTTGAAAACTTATCATTTATTTTTATTTTTTTAATTTGATTTATATGTGTTTAGTGACTTTCTAATAACTTGATTTAAACACTTTCTAAGTATCTTTTAAGTTTAATAAAGTGTTTTTTTTTGTTTAGTTATTTGATTATAGGGTCTTGAAAACTCACAGAAGACTTCCAAAGAAGTCTTTTGACATATTCCGCCTAAATTTTAGCAGAATATAGAGATTTCACCTAAATTTTAGAGTAATTTGGATTTTTCGCTTAAGTTAAAATCTTCCAGAAGTCGTCTCATGTGTTAGATTTTAAAAGTAATTAATAAAATTTATAAAAATATTTTGAAAGGGAAAAATAGAAATCATGTTTTAATAATCATTTCTAAATGATGAAAATTTTAATTATTTTTAACATGTATAACTGAATGTAAATTGAGTCATGATAGTGTTTGGTTTAGGGTTTGGTAACATACGTTGTAGTATTATTGGTGTTTTAGGGTAAGATTTTGAAATCTTATTTTAATTCTTTTTTTTTAAATTGACTTATATGTGTTTATTGACTATTTAATAACTTGATTTAAATACTTTCTAAGTTTCTTCTGAGTTTAAGGAAGTGGTTTGTGCTATTTAGTTAGTTATTTGATTTTAGGGTCAAGAAGACTTCTGTATCGAAAATATCTTACCTAATTGAAATTTTTGTCTCCATATATAAAGTAAATTTATATATTCTATTTATTCCTCTCAAATGACTGCAATAAAAATGTAATGTTTCACATTCTTGAACTCTCTAACCTATCTATAATCTCTTTGAACATCAAAACACGAAACTTTATATCCATTTATCATTTTTTCTTATGTCTTCTCACCAATTTATCTTCTTTTTTGCAGGTTTTTTATTACATGATGCTCATCTTTCACTATTTCAAAAGTAGATATATAAATTTTGGATATGTATGTTTTTGTGTTTTATATGTTATATTTTAAAAATCTATGGATTCAATCTGATGTGATTGTTTTGTTTATTTTGGAAGCATAATTTTTTCATTTTTGAAGTTTTTCTTCTCTGCTTTGAAGTCATTTGAATGTTTTTGAATTTTCAGGTTTTTCAGATCTGAGACAGACTTTGAAAAACTCTCAGAAGACTTTTCGGAAGACTTCTTAGAAAGTCTTCTAATGCATTTTATGTGGGAAGTCTTCAGGAAGTCTTCCGAAGTCTTCTGCCCAAAGTGGTACACATTTTTGACATGTATTTTGTGTGTTGTATATATTAGATTCTAAAAGGTTATAGATCCGACCTAATGTGATTGTTTTGTTTATTATTTAAGATTACAAATTTATTTTTGAAGTCTTCTCTATTTTGAAGCCATTTAAATGCTTTTGAATATGCATATTTTTCAGATTTGAAACAGACTTTGGAAGACTTATGAGACAGTTCTTGGAAGACTCTCGGAAGACTTCTTGGGAAGTCTTCTAATGTATTTTATGCTAGAAGACTTCCCATAAACTCTTCATGAAATCTTCGAAGTCTTCTGCTCAAAGTGGTACAAATGGATGATGTCAAGTGGAGTCCAATCTTATCTATGTTGAGGAATAATATCTAGTTCTTTTTTTTTTTTTGATCAACAATATCTAGTTCAATATGTAATAATTTTGTTTAAGATCTGTTTAATGATGAGTATGTGTACTATTTTACTTGTTTGTAAACTTTAAGAAATGTTAATCAAAATAATTTGATAAATATGTTCATGTTTTACCAAAAAAACTTAACAATATTAAAGTTACTGATACAATATATCAAGAATATTTTTTTAACCGTTCTATCCACTCATTACAAAACACAACAACACAAAAACTTAATCAAATTTACTAAAGCTAAAAGAGAAGACTTCTTAAGAAAACTTAGTCAAGTTCACAAAATATCAAAATTGAATTTTAAGTGAATGTTGAAATTTTAAATCTCATGGAAGTTAAAAATTATATCTTATGATCTAAAAGACACATTAAACCACATGCCTTGATATTACTGAAGTTACTTAACACTTTTTAAAGTTAAAAAAAAGACTTTGAAGTTATTAAGCATTCTTTAAAATCTAATGTAGAAGACTTCTCCAAAAGTCTTAAGAAGTCTTTCCGGATTAGCTAGAAACACTAGTAAACATGAATATTTGAAATCTCATAATATCACCAAATGAGTTATGAATTTCATACAGTAGCTCCAATATTGACTAATATACATGAATTAACAAGAAAATATTAAAAATTCATTATATGTTTGGAGAGAATTTAAGTTAATAAAGATTGACTTATAAGACTTCCTAAGAAGTCTTTTGTTTAGGTCATTTTTGCAATTGCAATTTTACGAAGAAAGACTTCTTAAGAACTATTCAACAAAAGACATCTTGAAAAGTCTTTCTTTATAAATATTGGCTTACAAATGAATTTGAAAAATTCTCGAATATTATCAAAACCCGTAGTAAATATTCCAGGTTTAACTAAAACCCAAAATAAAATTTGAGAAGACTTCTTGACTAAAACCCGAAATAAAATTTGAGAAGTCTTCTCATTAATATTAATTATTTTACTATTATCTTTCAATTGCAAAAGTAACTCACGCAGACTTCTTTCAACAGTGAGAAGACTTCCCGAGAAGTCTTCTATAAAAAGTTAAATTTTTGACAAATTTCGGTCAATTGCAAAACTAACATGTTTATTCGTGAAGACTTCTCGAGAAGTCTTCTCCGGGATTTTTGTTTTTGCTTTGTTAGCAAAGGAAAGTTAGAAGACTTCTAGGGAAGTCTACTCGATGAAAAACACATCTAGTGAAATCTTCGAAAATCTTCCCGAAGTTTTCTGAAAGTCTTCACAAACCGATCTAAAAGAAAACGATTCCATACTTTGAATTTGTGAGATGACTTCTTTAGATTCTCCAAACACTCAAAACTTCACTACAAAAGCTACCAACTTTTTAATGACCAAGAGTCATGAGCTTCAATGTCTCTATGAACCTTATAAAGCTTGGAATCAAAATCTTGGTTTTTTGGATGAATTTGAAAAGAAAGTGAAAGAGATGTGATTTGTATGCATAAATAATGAGATATGAAGAGTAAAAATCAGAAATTTTATGTATTAGGAGCTTCAAATTGGTTATTCGTGGGGGTATGTGTGTTGATGACAATGACAATATTGTAAATACTTGGTGAAGATGAAGATGATAAGGTAAAGATTCATTTTCGAAAGAAAAAAAAGTACATTTTCGTGAATAACTCAAATTTTTAGGGTAAATAGAGAAAAATAAAGTTTCAAAAAAGCATGGATTAGTTTTGTTTTAACTTAAAATTTTTGGTCATATTTGAAAAACTTCTTAAATCTTATGTGAACGCTCTCATTGACCAATAACATCAACTTTTATATAATATAGAATACATAATTATTTGATTTTTTTTCATTTTCTAAAATTTTCTGCATTCTTATAGATAATTATTTCTAAGTTTCTTATGGTAACTATCCAAAGTTAAATTTTAATGATTCTTTCTCATGCTTATTTAGCTTATTTTATATTAATTTTATGTTAAATTTTGAAAGTTAATTTCTTATTATTATTATTTCCATGATTATTTAACTTATTTGATATAATTTTAATTTTCAAAAATATTTATTTTAAAATCATATTTATTTTTAATAATATAGTTATTTGATATATTTTATTGATATTTTTAAATTATATATGAATATTTTCAATAATATATATACTCAACAATAATCAAATAAGGTCATTGAAATTTACTAAAGGTTGCTAATTTTTCTATGGTTGTTGTGTCTATTGGTAATAATTTAGTTAAATCTATATAAACTAACCATAATATACGACCAAATCTCAGCATAGTAAACACAAATCTCAACTAATTACTAATAAATTATTTGGACTATCATTTAGTTTGAGAAAATAATGGCAAGACCAAAAAATAGTAAATAGTTAATGAATATGTGCAATAACATTTTGTAAGTAGATTTTTTAGGACTCATTTTCTTTTAACAGTATTGATTGAACCATACTTGCAAATGTTCAAATTATTATATTTGTTATTTGTCTCAACAATGTCAATTATTTATTTTTAACAAGCCAGATAACTAACGAGTAAAAAACAAATATCAGTTGAGTATTTTATATGTTTTTTGACTTAAAAAATAAGTTCAACATATTTTCCAATACATCTTATAATAATTTAAATACTAGTCCAAATGACCTTTAATCTCAAAGAGTAAGAGCTGGGAACATTGCTACTTTAATAAAGTTTAATTTAGGGTTTTAGTGGAAAATATGTATAATTCCGATTTTGAGATATCTCATTTCTATTCTATACAATTTTGTACTTTTTGAAAAGGCAACCACTAAGAAACTGATATAATCAAAGTCATACCACCAACATTGACTAAATTCTTAACTAGACAGCTTTTTGATGTGTCATGTGTGAGGACCGAATTATAATGAACAGTTAGTAATTAATTCCAGATCTTGCCGATTTAAAACGCTAAGAGAGAGGGGAGAGAGAATAAAATTAGACAAACATTTGATTCAAACATCTCTTATTACAATAACAATGTCTCTTTGCACTTTTATAAATAAATATATTCAAAGATAATGACAAGATGTTCTCTTGAAGCTGAATATTTACTCAAAAACCTTTTTCAGTCTATTTTAAACGAGCACTTAAATCTTATCAGATCAGAACAGAGCACTACTTACTTAACTTTATCCATTTCTTAATAATCTTAACATATCACATCACAAAAGACTTAGCTTTAACAGGCAGCTTCAGCATCACTACCATCAACACCATCATCATCATCATATTAATCTTCCAGTTCCAATTGCCAACTTAACAAAACAAAACAAAAAGACCCTTCCCAAAATATGCTACAAGTACAATCCTGGTGATAAAATACTAACCCATGAGAAAAAAACTGGAGTAAACAGAAGAAGGAAAAAGAAAAAAAAGATACATAAATTGATTGAAGAGAGGCAAAGAAAAACAAATCTAGCTTGAAGTGTGAACAAGATCCTCCAGGAAAGACCCAAATTTCTTTATCATAATGGCAAGGCAAAAAGAAGATATTAAATTAATGAGGATGATGATGTTGCTGAAGATAGTAGGTAATGAAATTTAATGAAAGCTGAATATAGAATTATGAACAAAAATATAAAAATAAAGAACCAAACCAAGAACACATACTCCTTCTTATCTTCCCTTTCACACTTTGCAGATGAAATCAAGATGTTGATTTACTTTTCTCTCTGCACCTGAGTTAGTTAAAAGTTAAAACCAAAACATCAAAAACGGAATTGAGATTGGGAAGAACCCAATAGGAAGTAGAAATTAGAAGCTTACAGTAAAAGATATTAGATGTGGCAACCAAAGCAATTGCAAGATTTGGGAGTGAAGGAGCAATAACCAAAGGGTCTATTTGGGATATTGCAGTTAATTGCAAAGCAACAAGGTGAAGGCAAGCAAAGTCCTTTAGCACCTCCACAACAAGTACAAACTGAGCATATCTGGAAACTCCCAAGCTTCCTTCTTGTCTCATTCATCACCATAAACTTCTCCTCCATTAATGGCACCATCCTCATCTCTCCTTCTTCTTTAGATGGTGTTGTTAACTCATTTGCCTATCAAATTCCACAAAACCCAATCAGAGCCCAGAACGCAAAATCTAGTACAATCGAGAAAAAGCTGAAAGAGCCATTTTCTAAAGTGAAAGCAAAGCTCAAAACTTTCTAATCAGCTTCGGTTACCAAATCAAAGATTCAATTTTTTCAGATAAAATCAGAAATACCCATATGAAAAGAGGTCAAATTGAGGAATAAAATGACACTCACCTGGAGACTCGAAGTGAAGAAGATTGAAAAGCAGAGAAGCCACAAAAAAATATAGACCTTCGACTCTTCTAAAGCACTCATCTTTTTTTTTCTTTGTGAAAGAGTTGTGAGGAGGTTTAGGGATTTTGTGAGTGACTTAATGCTCTCTCTTCTTTCACTTTCTTCTTCTTCGTCCTACTTCTCTTGAGCTACTTTTTTAATTATTTGTTAAACATTTATTATTATTCGCAGAATAATGTTTTGTTTTCTGAGGGAATATGTGGGGTCCCTATTTATGATTCTTTATTTACCCCTTCATTACCACACCATTATCGCATCAAAGTATTGAAAAACCTTGACAATGGTAGTAAAACATCTTATTCTTTCTTATTTTTTTTTTGTTTCCAGAACATTGCAGTGAAGAAGATAGCACACAGAAAAGTGTATAACCCATACATAAATTGATTGAAGAGAGGCAAAGATATTTTCTATAATTTTTAAAATTCAATAATATAAAATATAAATATTGTTCATTTAGTATTTAACCTTACTTCATTTTGTAGTTAACCAGTCATAAGTATTCCGCAAATGCACTATTTTTAACCGTTGTATTAGTTGTATAAATATTTTAAATTTTTTTAAAATCGTAATTATCCACATCCACAAATGCCCGCAACTATACCTGCAGCCTCTACGATAACACCAGTCAGACCCTTAATCATGGCACTCACATACACTGATCTGGTTATACGAAGATGATCTTTGGCCAAAACAACTCCAATGCCATAGCCAGGAGCATTATTTTAGTGACAAAATAACATTATTATTCGCAGAACAATGTTTTGTAGTATTTGAGTTGTAATAAAAATATTGTTTATAGTTCAAATATAATTATATTTACATATTAAATATTACACTGACATGTTATTTTAAAACATATCATAATTAATAATTAAAGTTACACAAACAAAAATATGAATATCTCAACTGGATGAATATTATTTTTATGTTTATATCATATTCATGTCATATTATATATGTTATTTATATTAATTTTATGCTTATATTATATTTATATCACGACTAGTTGTAATCAAATGTTATTTTAAAATATATCATACTATAATAAACATTACAATGTTTTATTTATATTTATATTTAGTTTCAAAAAAATGTTTTATTTATATTTATATAAATTATATGGTACGGCCTGACTGATCTGTCTTGGATAATTTGAAGGATGTATCGTCAGGTGACCTAGAGGCTATAAGCATGTTGATGATCGATGGTCTTCTCTTCACAAATGCTTAGCTAGTACTCTCTTGATGCATAATAATTTGGTAGTGTCTGAACTAAATCACGATAAATCACTCTATTGAATGTGGTAATCAATGTTCTTAAACCATATCCAATGTATTTCCCTACTTTTTCCTCTAAAAGGAAATATTCTTAAAAAATCTTTTATTATTTTACAACTAATACCTTCTACTTATACATGTTGAAAATTCACCCACTCATTGTAATTTTTATTTTTCATAAATTACAATATTATTAAAAATAAGTATTTTATTACAAAAAGCTATCATATATAATAAAATAAAATAAAATATACATTATTTAACCATCAATATTACTATACTTGAACAATCAATTATTTGTTAATGCATTTCGAAATGGGAAATGAGTATTAATTAATATATAGGTTGAGCTTTTTATTAATATGTTAAAGCTATGTAAAAAAATTAATAGTTAAATTTTAGTCTTAGTTTTAGTTGAATATAAAACATTAAATATCATTTGTTAATTTTTAAAATTTTGAATAAATTAATAGTATTTTTATTTGTGATTATCTGTAATTGTGATTTTTTTAAAAAAACTTTTATGCAAACAAAAATTTTGATATTATATGTAAAAATAATTATATTTTCTCATAAACATGTATTTTAATTATAATCACAAAAAGTTAAAAGATCATTTTGCAAATAAAAAAGTATGCTTCTATTATAGAAAAATGATATTTTTCCCTAGATATTTTAAGGGAAAAAATAGAGATGAGTTGTAGTAGATTTTACTCTATTATAAAGTATAGAGGCAAATATAGCATATGGTTGGAGATGCTCTTAGACTGAACAAATGCTGATTTATGTTTTTGGTAATGTTTTAGATTATGGTAATAAATTATAAAACATCATTACAGTAAATTTATTCAAATATGATATATGAGTATTCTTATAGAACATTTCATCAAATATGTTCTATTTTTAAATATTTTTATAAACACTGATATTTTTTGGAAAGTTTTCATTTTATAGAGAACATTTGTAGATTTGGGGCTGTGATTTTGAAATTATGATCACAAGAATTTTTGTTAATATATGATTATTTTTACAGAATTTTTTATCAAGAGGTTGAATTTTTCCTTTTTTTTAAATTACTATTTTTGAAAAGTTTTCATTTTAGAATTACGTACTTTAGATTTGGGATTGTGATTTTGAAATTAGGATAACAAGAATTTTTGTTGATATATAAGTACTCTTACAAAGTTTTTCATCAAGAGGTTGTATTTTTAATTTTTTTTCTAAAAACTGCTATATTTGGTAAGTTTTCATTTTATAGATATAGGTTTTATATTGTGATTTTTAAATTACGATTACAAATTTTTTTGTGGATATATTAGTATTCTTAAAAAAAAATTCATCAATAGATTGTATTTTTAAATATATTTTTTTAAAACAGCTATTTTTGGAAAGTTTTTATTTTATAGAGAACTATTGTAGATTTTAGAATGTGATTCTGAAATTTGGATTTCATGAATTTTTATTGATATATGAGAATTCTTATAGAATTCTTTTTTATCAATATGTTGTATTTTTAATTTTTTTTTAAATTGTTTTTGCTATTTTCAGAAAATTTTCATTTTATAGAGAACAATTGTAGATTTGAGGTTGTGATTTTGAAATCAGAATAACAAGAATTTTGTTGATAGGTAAGTATTCTTACAAAAAATTTCATCAACAGGTTGTATTTTCAAACATTTTTTTTTAAAAAACTGCTATTTTGGTAAGTTGTCATTTTATAGATATAGATTTTATATTATGATTTTGAAATTACAATTACAATTTTTTTTGTTGATATATTATTATTCTTAAAAAAGTCATCAATAGGTTGTATTTTTAAATATTTTTTAAAAACTGTTATTTTTGAAAAGTTTTTATTTTATAGAGAACTATTTTATAGAGAAATATTCCCAATTTCAAAAGTTTTTATATCAACAAATATTCTTACATAATTTTTCATCAATAGGTTGTATTTCTAAATAATTGTTTAAAAACTTCTATTTTTGGAAAGTTTTCATTTTAGAGAGAACTATTGTAGATTTTGGGTTGTGATTTTTAAATTAGGATAACAAGAATATATGTTAATATATGAGCATTCTTACAGATTTTTTTCATCTATAGGTTTTATTTTTAAATAATTTTTTAAAAAACTTCTATTTTTGGAAAGTTATCATTTTATAGTGAGATATTGTAGATTTTGGGTTGTGATTTTGAAATTAGGATAACAAGAATATATGTTGATATATGAGTATTCTTAAAGAATTTTTCATCAATAGTTTGTACTTTTAAATAAATATTTTAAAAACAGTTATTTTTGGGAAGTTTTCATTTTTTAGAGTACAATTCTAGATTAGGGGTTGTGATTTTGAAATTAGGATAACAAGAATATATGTTGATATATGAGTATTCATACAGAATTTTTCATCAATAGATTGTATTTTTAAATAACTGTTTTAAAACAACTATTTTGGGAAGTTTTCATTTTATAGAGTACAATTCTAGATTTGGGGTTGTGATTTTGAAATTAGGATAACAAGAATATATGTTGATATATGTATACAATTTTTTTTACAAAATTATAAAATTAAATCGTAAATCATTAATTTCTCATATATATCTACAAATTTTATAAGTATTGTTTCATTCTAATTTTTGAAAATTATGCAATTTTTACATATTTATTTAATATGTTTAATTAAAATAAATATATAGAAAATATATCTAAGCTAAGAGTTTTAAATATATACATGCATATTCATAAATATAATTTAAAATAAACAAAATTGTTTTTTTTTTTATTTTATTTTATGTTTAGTTAAATCAAATTTATACTAAAATATTGATTAAAAAAGGAAAAATTACAATATTAACAAAAAAACAAAAAAAAAATTATATTTATCTGTTAAAATATATTTTAAATTTTTTTTACTTCACATGGTGCAGGAAGACACCTAGTAGTTTGTATTTTTAAATAACTATTTTAAAAACAACTATTTTGGGAAGTTTACATTTTATAGAGTACAATTCTAGATTTGGGGTTGTGATTTTGAAATTAGGTTAACAAGAATTTATGTTAATATATGAGTATTCTTACAGAATTTTTCATCAATAGATTGTATTTTTAAATAATTGTTTGAAAACTTTTATTTTTGAAAAGTTTTCATTTTAGAGAGAACTATTGTAGATTTGGGTTGGATAACAAGAATATATGTTAATATATGAGCATTCTTACAGATTTTTTCATCTATATGTTTTATTTTTAAATAATATTTAAATTTTTTAAAAAATTTCTATTTTTGGAAAGTTTTCATTTTATAGTGAACTATTGTAGATTTTGAAATTAGGATAAAAAGAATATATGTTGATATATGAGTATTCTTACAGAATTTTTCATCAATAGTTTATATTTTTAAATAACTATTTTAAAAAACAGCTATTTTGGGAAGTTTTCATTTTATAGAGTACAATTCTAGATTTGGGGTTGTGATTTTGAAATTAGGATAACAAGAATTTATGTTGATATATGAGTATTCTTACAGAATTTTTCATCAATAGGTTGTATTTTTAAATAATTGTTTAAAAACTTCTATTTTTGGAAAGTTTTCATTTTAGAGAGAACTATTGTAGATTTCGGGTTGTTATTTTTAAATTAGGATAACAAGAATATATGTTAATATGTGAGCATTCTTAAAGATTTTTTCATCTATAGGTTTTATTTTTAAATAATTGTTTAAACAATTTCTATTTTTGGAAAGTTTTCATTTTATAGTGAACTATTGTAGATTTTTGGTTGTGATTTTGAAATTAGGATAAAAAGAATATATGTTGATATATTAGTATTCTTACAGAATTTTTCATCAATAGTTTGTATTTTTAAATAACTATTTTAAAAACAGCTATTTTGGGAAGTTTTTAATTTATAGAGTACAATTCTAGATTTGGGGTTGTAATTTTGAAATTAGGATAACAAGAATTTATGTTGACATATGAGTATTCTTACAGAACTTTTCATTAATAGGTTGTATTTTAAAATAATTTTTAAAAACTTCTATTTTTAGAAAGTTTTCATTTTAGAGATAACTATTGTAGATTTTGGGTTGTGATTTTGAAATTAGGATAACAAGAATATATGTTGATATATGAGCATTCTTAAAGATTTTTTCATCTATAGGTTGTATTTTTAAAATAACTGTTTAAAAACAGCTATTTTGGGAAGTTTTCATTTTATAGAGTACAATTCTAGATTTGGGGTTGTGATTTGGAAATTAGGATATAAAAAATTTATGTTGGTATATGATTATTCTTACAGAATTTTTCATCAATAGGTTGTATTTTATAAATAATTGTTTAAAAACTTCTATTTTTGGAAAGTTTTCATTTTATAGAGAACTATTGTCGATTTTGGGTTGTGATTTTGAAATTCGGATAACAAGAATTTATGTTGATATATGAGCATTCTTACAGATTTTTTCATCTATAGGTTGTATTTTTTAAAAAAAATTTAAAAACTTCTATTTTTGGAAAGTTTTCATTTTATTGAGAACTATTGTAGATTTTGGGTTGTGATTTTGAAATTAGGATAACAAGAATATATGTTGATATATGAGCATTCTTACAGATGTTATCATCTATAGGTTGTATTATTAAATATTTTTTTAAAAACCTCTATTTTTGGAAAGTTTTCATTTTATAGTGACATATTGTAGATTTTGGGTTGTGATTTTGAAATTAGGATAACAAGAATATATGTTGATATATGAGTATTCTTAAAGAATTTTTCATCAATAGTTTGTACTTTTAAATAAATATTTTAAAAACAGTTATTTTTGGGAAGTTTTCATTTTATAGAGTACAATTCTAGATTAGGGGTTGTGATTTTGAAATTATGATAACAAGAATATATGTTGATATATGAGTATTCATACAGAATTTTTCATCAATAGATTGTATATTTAAATAACTGTTTTAAAACAGCTATTTTGGGAAGTTTTCATTTTATAGAGTACAATTCTAGATTTAGGGTTGTGATTTTGAAATTAGGATAACAAGAATTCTATATGAGTATTCTTACAGAATTTTTCATCAATAGATTGTATTTTTAAATAATTTTTTAAAAACTTTTATTTTTGGAAAGTTTTCATATTAGAGAGTTTATAATAGATTTTGGGTTGTGATTTTGAAATTAGGATAACAAGAATATATGTTGATATACGAGAATTCTTACAGATTTTTTCATCTATATGTTGTATTTTTAAATAATATTTTTTAAAGACTTCTATTTTTTGGAAAGTTTTCATTTTATAGTGAATTATTGTAGATTTTGGTTTCTGATTTTGAAATTAGGATAGAAAGAATATATGTTGATATATGAGTATTCTTACAGAAATTTTCATGAATAGTTTGTATTTTTAAATAACTATTTTAAAAACAACTTTTTTGGGAAGTTTACATTTTATAGAGTACAATTCTAGATTTGGGGTTGTTATTTTGAAATTAGGTTAACAAGAATTTATGCTGATATAATAGTATTCTTACAGAATTTTTCATCAATAGGTTGTATTTTTAAATAATTGTTTAAAACTTCTACTTTGGAAAGTTTTCATTTTAGAGAAAACTATTGTAGATTTGCGGTTGTGATTTTTAAATTAGGATAACAAGAATATATGTTAATATATGAGCATTCTTACAATTTTTTCCATCTATAAGTTTTATTTTTAAATATTTTTTTTAATAATTTCTATTTTTGTAAAGTTTGAAATTCGGATAACAGGAATTTATGTTGATATATGAGCATTCTTACTGATTTTTTCATCTATAAGTTGTATTTAAAAAAAACAAATTTTAAAAACGTCTTTTTTGGAAAGTTTTCATTTTATAGAGAACTATTGTAGATTTCGGGTTGTGATTTTGAAATTAGGATAAAAAGAATTTTTGTTAATATATGAGTAATCTTTCAGAATTTTTCATATATAGGTTGTATTTTTAAATAATTTTTTAAAAAACTTCTATTTTTGGAAAGTTTTCATTTTATAAAGAACTTTTGTAGATTTTGGGTTGTGGTTTTGAAATTAGGATAACAAGAATATATGTTGATATATGAGCATTCTTACAGATTTTTTCATCTATAGGTTGTATTTTTAAATAATTTTTTTAAAAACTTCTATTTTTTGAAAGTTTTCATTTTATAGTGAACTATTGTAGATTTTGGGTTGTGATTTTGAAATTAGGATAACAAGAATATATGTTGATATATGAGTATTCTTACAGAATTTTTCATCATTAGTGTGTATTTTTAAATAACTATTTTAAAAACAGCTATTTTGGGGAAGTTTTCATTTTATAGAGTACTATTGTAGATTTTTGGTTGTGATTTTGAAATTAGGATAACAAGAATATATGTTGATATATGAGTATTCTTACAGAAATTTTTATCAATAGATTGTATTTTTAAATAACAGTTTAAAAACAACTATTTTTGGGAAGTTTTCATTTTATAGAGTACAATTCTAGATTTGGGGTTGTGATTTTGAAATTATGATAACAAGAACATATCTTGATATATGAGTATTCTTACAGAATTTTTCATATATAGTTTGTATTTTTAAATAATTTCTTAAAAAACTTATATTTTTGGAAAGTTTTCATTTTATAGTGAACTATTGTAGATTTTGGGTTGTGATTTTGAAATTAGGATAACAAGAATATATGTTGATATATGAGTATTCTTACAGAATTTTTCATCAATAGATTTTATTTTTAAATAATTGTTTTAAAAACAACTATTTTTGGGAAGTTTTCCTTTTATAGAGTACAATTCTAGATTTGGGGTTGTGATTTTAAAATTACGATAACAAGAATATATGTTGATATATGAGTATTCTTACAGAATTTTTCATTAATAGGTTGTATTTTTAAATAACTGTTTAAAAACAGCTATTTTTTGGAAGTTTTCATTTTATAGAGTACAATTCTAGATTTGGGGTTGTGATTTTGAAATTAGGATAACAAGAATATATGTTGATATATGAGTATTCTTACAGAATTTTTCATCAGTAGTTTGTATTTTTAAATAACTATTTTAAAAACAGCTATTTTTGGGAAGTTTTCATTTTATAGAGTACAATTCTAGATTAGGGGTTGTGATTTTGAAATTAGGATAACAAGAATATATGTTGATATATGAGTATTCTTACAGAATTTTTCATCAATAGTTTGTATTTTTAAATAACTGTTTTAAAACAGCTATTTTGGGAAGTTTTCATTTTATAGAGTACAATTCTAGATTTGGGGTTGTGATTTTGAAATTAGGATAACAAGAATTTATGTTGATATATGAGTATTCTTACAGAATTTTTCATCAATAGGTTGTATTTTTAAATAATTGTTTAAAAACTTCTATTTTTGGAAAGTTTTCATTTTAGAGAGAACTATTGTAGCTTTTGGGTTGTGATTTTTAAATTAGGATAACAAGAATATATGTTAATATGTGAGAATTCTTAAAGATTTTCTCATCTATAGGTTTTATTTTTAAATATTTTTTTTAAAATTTCTATTTTTGGAAAGTTTTCATTGTGAACTATTGTAGATTTTTGGTTGTGATTTTGAAATTAGGATAAAAAGAATATATGTTGATATATGAGTAGTCTTACAGAATTTTTCATCAATAGTTTGTATTTTTAAATAACTATTTTAAAAACAGATATTTTGGGAAGTTTTTAATTTATATAGTACAATTCTAGATTTGGGGTTGTAATTTTGAAATTAGGATAACAAGAATTAATGTTGATATATGAGTATTCTTACAGAACTTTTCATTAATAGGTTGTATTTTAAAATAATTTTTAAAAACTTCTATTTTTGGAAAGTTTTCGTTTTAGAGATAACTATTGTAGATTTTGGGTTGTGATTTTGACATTAGGATAACAAGAATATGTTGATATATGAGCATTCTTAAAGATTTTTTCATCTATAGTTGTATTTTTAAAATAACTGTTTAAAAACAGCTATTTTTGGGAAGTTTTCATTTTATAGAGTACAATTCTAAATTTGGGGTTGTGATTTGGAAATTAGGATAACAAAAATTTATGTTGGTATATGATTATTCTTACAGAATTTTACATCAATAGGTTGTATTTTATAAATAATTGTTTAAAAACTTCTATTTTTGGAAAGTTTTCATTTTATAGAGAACTATTGTAGATTTTGGGTTGTGATTTTGAAATTCGGATAACAAGAATTTATGTTGATATATGAGCATTCTTACAGATTTTTTCATCTATAGGTTGTATTTTTTAAAAAAAAATTTAAAAACTTCTATTTTTGGAAAGTTTTCATTTTATTGAGAACTATTGTAGATTTTGGGTTGTGATTTTGAAATTAGGATAACAAGAATATATGTTGATATATGAGCATTCTTACAGATGTTATCATCTATAGGTTGTATTATTAAATATTTTTTTTAAAAACTTCTATTTTTGGAAAATTTTCATTTTATAGTGACTTATTGTAGATTTTGGGTTGTGATTTTGAAATTAGGATAACAAGAATATATGTTGATATATGAGTATTCTTACAGAATTTTTCATCAATAGTTTGTACTTTTAAATAAATATTTTAAAAACAGCTATTTTTGGAAAGTTTTCATTTTATAGAGTACAATTCTAGATTAGGGGTTGTGATTTTGAAATTACGATAACAAGAATATATATTGATATATGAGTATTCTTACAGAATTTTTCATTAATAGGTTGTATTTTTAAATAACTGTTTTAAAAAAGCTATTTTGGGAAGTTTTCATTTTATAGTACAATTCTAGATTTGGGGTTGTGATTTTGAAATTAGGATAACAAGAATATATGTTGATATATGAGTATTCTTACAGAATTTTTCATCAGTAGTTTGTATTTTTAAATAACTATTTTAAAAACAACTATTTTTGGGAAGTTTTCATTTTATAGAGTACAATTCTAGATTTGGGGTTGTGATTTTGAAATTATGATAACAAGAACATATCTTGATATATGAGTATTCTTACAGAATTTTTCATATATAGTTTGTATTTTTAAATAATTTTTTAAAAAACTTATATTTTTGGAAAGTTTTCATTTTATAGTGAACTATTGTAGATTTTGGGTTGTGATTTTGAAATTAGGATAACAAGAATATATGTTGATATATGAGTATTCTTACAGAATTTTTCATCAATAGATTTTATTTTTAAATAATTGTTTTAAAAACAACTATTTTTGGGAAGTTTTCCTTTTATAGAGTACAATTCTAGATTTGGGGTTGTGATTTTAAAATTACGATAACAAGAATATATGTTGATATATGAGTATTCTTACAGAATTTTTCATTAATAGGTTGTATTTTTAAATAACTGTTTAAAAACAGCTATTTTTTGGAAGTTTTCATTTTATAGAGTACAATTCTAGATTTGGGGTTGTGATTTTGAAATTAGGATAACAAGAATATATGTTGATATATGAGTATTCTTACAGAATTTTTCATCAGTAGTTTGTATTTTTAAATAACTATTTTAAAAACAGCTATTTTTGGAAAGTTTTCATTTTATAGAGTACAATTCTAGATTAGGGGTTGTGATTTTGAAATTATGATAACAAGAACATATCTTGATATATGAGTATTCTTACAGAATTTTTCATATATAGTTTGTATTTTTAAATAATTTTTTAAAAAACTTATATTTTTGGAAAGTTTTCATTTTATAGTGAACTATTGTAGATTTTGGGTTGTGATTTTGAAATTAGGATAACAAGAATATATGTTGATATATGAGTATTCTTACAGAATTTTTCATCAATAGATTTTATTTTTAAATAATTGTTTTAAAAACAACTATTTTTGGGAAGTTTTCCTTTTATAGAGTACAATTCTAGATTTGGGGTTGTGATTTTAAAATTACGATAACAAGAATATATGTTGATATATGAGTATTCTTACAGAATTTTTCATTAATAGGTTGTATTTTTAAATAACTGTTTAAAAACAGCTATTTTTTGGAAGTTTTCATTTTATAGAGTACAATTCTAGATTTGGGGTTGTGATTTTGAAATTAGGATAACAAGAATATATGTTGATATATGAGTATTCTTACAGAATTTTTCATCAGTAGTTTGTATTTTTAAATAACTATTTTAAAAACAGCTATTTTTGGAAAGTTTTCATTTTATAGAGTACAATTCTAGATTAGGGGTTGTGATTTTGAAATTAGGATAACAAGAATATATGTTGATATATGAGTATTCTTACAGAATTTTTCATCAATAGTTTGTATTTTTAAATAACTGTTTTAAAACAGCTATTTTGGGAAGTTTTCATTTTATAGAGTACAATTCTAGATTTGGGGTTGTGATTTTGAAATTAGGATAACAAGAATTTATGTTGATATATGAGTATTCTTACAGAATTTTTCATCAATAGGTTGTATTTTTAAATAATTGTTTAAAAACTTCTATTTTTGGAAAGTTTTCATTTTAGAGAGAACTATTGTAGCTTTTGGGTTGTGATTTTTAAATTAGGATAACAAGAATATATGTTAATATGTGAGAATTCTTAAAGATTTTCTCATCTATAGGTTTTATTTTTAAATATTTTTTTTAAAATTTCTATTTTTGGAAAGTTTTCATTTTATAGTGAACTATTGTAGATTTTTGGTTGTGATTTTGAAATTAGGATAAAAAGAATATATGTTGATATATGAGTAGTCTTACAGAATTTTTCATCAATAGTTTGTATTTTTAAATAACTATTTTAAAAACAGATATTTTGGGAAGTTTTTAATTTATATAGTACAATTCTAGATTTGGGGTTGTAATTTTGAAATTAGGATAACAAGAATTAATGTTGATATATGAGTATTCTTACAGAACTTTTCATTAATAGGTTGTATTTTAAAATAATTTTTAAGAACTTCTATTTTTGGAAAGTTTTCGTTTTAGAGATAACTATTGTAGATTTTGGGTTGTGATTTTGACATTAGGATAACAAGAATATGTTGATATATGAGCATTCTTAAAGATTTTTTCATCTATAGTTGTATTTTTAAAATAACTGTTTAAAAACAGCTATTTTTAGGAAGTTTTCATTTTATAGAGTACAATTCTAAATTTGGGGTTGTGATTTGGAAATTAGGATAACAAAAATTTATGTTGGTATATGATTATTCTTACAGAATTTTTCATCAATAGGTTGTATTTTATAAATAATTGTTTAAAAACTTCTATTTTTGGAAAGTTTTCATTTTATAGAGAACTATTGTAGATTTTGGGTTGTGATTTTGAAATTCGGATAACAAGAATTTATGTTGATATATGAGCATTCTTACAGATTTTTTCATCTATAGGTTGTATTTTTTAAAAAAAAATTTAAAAACTTCTATTTTTGGAAAGTTTTCATTTTATTGAGAACTATTGTAGATTTTGGGTTGTGATTTTGAAATTAGGATAACAAGAATATATGTTGATATATGAGCATTCTTACAGATGTTATCATCTATAGGTTGTATTATTAAATATTTTTTTTAAAAACTTCTATTTTTGGAAAGTTTTCATTTTATAGTGACTTATTGTAGATTTTGGGTTGTGATTTTGAAATTAGGATAACAAGAATATATGTTGATATATGAGTATTCTTACAGAATTTTTCATCAATAGTTTGTACTTTTAAATAAATATTTTAAAAACAGCTATTTTTGGAAAGTTTTCATTTTATAGAGTACAATTCTAGATTAGGGGTTGTGATTTTGAAATTACGATAACAAGAATATATGTTGATATATGAGTATTCTTACAGAATTTTTCATTAATAGGTTGTATTTTTAAATAACTGTTTTAAAAAAGCTATTTTGGGAAGTTTTCATTTTATAGTACAATTCTAGATTTGGGGTTGTGATTTTGAAATTAGGATAACAAGAATATATGTTGATATATGAGTATTCTTACAGAATTTTTCATCAGTAGTTTGTATTTTTAAATAACTATTTTAAAAACAACTATTTTTGGGAAGTTTTCATTTTATAGAGTACAATTCTAGATTTGGGGTTGTGATTTTGAAATTATGATAACAAGAACATATCTTGATATATGAGTATTCTTACAGAATTTTTCATATATAGTTTGTATTTTTAAATAATTTTTTAAAAAACTTATATTTTTGGAAAGTTTTCATTTTATAGTGAACTATTGTAGATTTTGGGTTGTGATTTTGAAATTAGGATAACAAGAATATATGTTGATATATGAGTATTCTTACAGAATTTTTCATCAATAGATTTTATTTTTAAATAATTGTTTAAAAACAACTATTTTTGGGAAGTTTTCCTTTTATAGAGTACAATTCTAGATTTGGGGTTGTGATTTTAAAATTACGATAACAAGAATATATGTTGATATATGAGTATTCTTACAGAATTTTTCATTAATAGGTTGTATTTTTAAATAACTGTTTAAAAACAGCTATTTTTTGGAAGTTTTCATTTTATAGAGTACAATTCTAGATTTGGGGTTGTGATTTTGAAATTAGGATAACAAGAATATATGTTGATATATGAGTATTCTTACAGAATTTTTCATCATTAGTTTGTATTTTTAAATAACTATTTTAAAAACAGCTATTTTTGGGAAGTTTTCATTTTATAGAGTACAATTCTAGATTAGGGGTTGTGATTTTGAAATTAGGATAACAAGAATATATGTTGATATATGAGTATTCTTACAGAATTTTTCATCAATAGTTTGTATTTTTAAATAACTGTTTTAAAACAGCTATTTTGGGAAGTTTTCATTTATAGAGTACAATTCTAGATTTGGGGTTGTGATTTTGAAATTAGGATAACAAGAATTTATGTTGATATATGAGTATTCTTACAGAATTTTTCATCAATAGGTTGTATTTTTAAATAATTGTTTAAAAACTTCTATTTTTGGAAAGTTTTCATTTTAGAGAGAACTATTGTAGCTTTTGGGTTGTGATTTTTAAATTAGGTTAATATCGATATTATCCTTAATGAATAAAATATATAATTAAGCTAAAAACAAAAATGAAAATTTATTTATTTGATTAGATAATTGATTAATATTAATATATATCCAAAATCTAAAAATATTTTAACATATAAATATGTGATTTTTCACAACAGAGCTTCCGCGTTAAAAATTAAAGTGACTAATATTGATACTATCCTTACTCCTTAGTGAATAAAATATATAATTAAGCTTTAAAAATGAAAATTAATTTATTTGATTAATAATTGACTAAAATTAATAATAGTAAGATTTATTCAAAATCTAAAAATATTTTAAAATATAAATATAATTCTATATGTATGTTGTGTTGTTATCTGAATTGTTTTAAAAATATAAAGTTGGAAACATAAAGTATATAACTAAATATTAATCAAATAATTTTTTAAATTTTATATAAGTGAAAAATAAAATATTAAGTGACTTAAAATATATAATTAAGCTAAAAATAAAAACAAAAATTATTTTATTTGATTAATAATTAATTAAAATTAATAATAGTAACTATATATTAATAAAATAAAATTCTTAATTTATATAATATTCACCTGTTTTGAAAATAATTTATTTTAATGGTTCTCGATAATATATTTATTTTGTAATTTGTAAAATTATTAAGCCCGCAAGTGCTTGCAAAACACCTGGTTAAACTTTATATACAAAACCAAAAAAATAAAACACAATGACTACATGGGACAAAGAGCAAAGAAAAAAACATAGGTTTCTCTGTAGAAAAAATAATAGTTACGTACAAATGTATCATCAATGTATAATTATTTTATAGTTTATAACCATGTTATAAACCAAAAAACACCCATGCATCAAATAACCCAAACATCAACAAATAATATAATTTTGTTTGTCTATACAAATAATAATAATATCAACCCCTTGGTCAAACTTGGTTTCTCTATAGATATAAAACCATAAGATAGCCCCTAAAAACATGATCACACAAAAGTGTAACCCTACTCAATAATCCACAGAATCTAAAATCATAGAATATTCCAAAATGTATTATAAAAGTTGTTAGAATATATAAAAATGTAATAAACATATAAATATATTTATAGTTATTTATAGATCGAAAACCATAAGATATACGGGGTGTTTGCAAAAGTGACTCAAAACTTGAAGTCAAACAGAAAACTAACCTTTTCTTTTGACTCATTTTTTTTTGAGTTTTTAACCCCACACCTGCATTTTATCTACGAAAATGCCATTAACTTTTTATTTTTTTTGTTTTTCGAAAATGGCTTCTTTACTGTCTTAACTTCATCTTCTTCAAGTATTTACAATATTGCCACTGCCATAAATAGTGGGAACAACCTTGTACAAACTGTTTGGAGCATTTAATGCCCTTTAATGCACGTAAATCTCTTTACACTCTCTCTGTTTCAATTGTTATGAACTAAAAATAACATTTCTTTCACTTTCTCTCCATATTCATCCAAAAAACTCAAGCTTTTGATTCAAAATATGGGCGATGGTTGACAGAGCCATATTTCTTTCGTTTTGACTTACAGTTGCTTTCGTTTGAGGTTCTGGGTGGTTGGAGAAGACCCTGTGTGCAAACGAAGTCATCTCACCTAGTTTAAGGTACGAATTTGAATTTTTTTCAAAATCTGTTCACGTAGAAGACATACAAGTAAGTCATCTGTATGTAGAAGACTTACTGATGAGTCTTCTGGTCAAACGGACGACTTAAACTAAGTCGTCCAGCTTTGTTTGTTGAAAAAAAAACACTCCAGACGACTTATATAAGTCGTCTACGAGAAACAGGCTAGTTTTGCATTTGACCGAATCGTGTCAGATCTTTGACTATTTTTAGACGACTTATAATTCAGTCGTCTCTGGGAAAGTTAAAATTTCAATATTTTATTAAACTAGACGACTTACGTGTAAGTCGTCTTAGGTTAGTTTTGTAATTGAAAAATAAAACTTCATAATTTAACTTTTACCAGACGACATAATATAAAGTCATCCCGTCAGAAGACTTAATTTAAAGTCGTCCGGGAAAAGCAAAGTCGTCCAGAATTTTTTCCAATTTTCTGGTCAGACCTTGCTTATCCCGGACGACCTTATATTAAGTCGTCTAGCTGGACGACTTTTAGTTAAGTCGTCTGGAGAAAGTTAAATTTCAAATTTTATTTTTCAATTACAAAACTAACCTAGGACGACTTACATATAAGTCGTCTAGTTTCAATAAAATATTGAAATTTTTACTTTCCAGAGACGACTGAATTATAAGTCGTCCAGAAATAGTCAAAGATCTGACACGATTCGGTCAAATGCAAAACTAGCCCGTTTCTCGTAGACGACTTATATATAAGTCGTCTGAATTTTTTTTTTTAACAAACAAAGCCGGACGACTTAGAATTAAGTCGTCCCTTTTAATTTTCAATTGCAAAAGTGACCTCTTTAGACGACTTACCTTTAAGTCTTCTGGATGACTTAATTCTAAGTCGTCTACGAGAAACGGACTAGTTTTGCATGGGAGACAAAAGAAATCAAGATGGCAATCTTGGTTGGAGCTATCTAGGATGAGAGGACACAAACCCAGGAAGAAACACAGGGCACAGAGATGCTCAAACTGCAAGGAAACTGGCCATACGAAACCACAATGTACACAACCAGTTGACTAGTTGTCCAGACGACCTAAATTTAAGTCGTCCAGTCTTGATTACCCGTCCAGACGACTAATTGTTAAGTCGTCCAGTGTTTTATTTTTAGACTACCTTCTACTATTTTTAGACTACCTTATTTGTAAGTCGTCCAGAAGACCTTCTACTATCCCTTCAAGTGTATTTTTTTAGACGACCTTTTACTAAGTCGTCCAGCTGGAAAACCTTCCAGACGACTTAGTTTGTAAGTCGTCCAGCTGGAAACCTTCCAGACGACTTATTTGTAAGTCGTCCAGCTGGAAAATCTTCCAGACGACTTATTTGTAAGTCGTCCAGCTGGAAAACCTTCCAGACGACTTATTTGTTAGTCGTCCAAACCTACCAGACGACTTATATATTTACAAATCTATACAAAGACAAGTTCAAATAAATCATACACAAGTTAGAAAATCTATACAACGACCAGTTCAAATACAAATACACAAATCATACACAAGTTAGAAAATCTATACAACGACAAGTTCAAATACAAATACACAATCATACACAAGTTAGAAAATCTATGCAAAGACAAGTTCAAAGCCATACACAAATCTAATCATACATGCCCACAAACATATCACCATCCTCATTCTCTTTCAAATGCTGATCAACAAGCTCCGTCCATATAACCACCGCCATATTATCCCTCATAACCTTCGCATTGGACCTAGCAAAGTCTTTAGGGCTAAAGGGGACCCCAAGAGCATGACATTCAATGTACTTTAGAGTGTACACGCCACAATCACCATTGTTGGCCGTGGGTACATCTTTCGGCCGTCTCTCATATGTGTATCGCTCCAACCCGTATTTGACCCTTTCCTTCGTCGGTGTCTGCGCACTCAACAAGCAGATAAGGGACCATCTCGAGAAAAGGCTCCATTATCTCATCCCATGCTTCTGGGACGCTAGATGAAGGTATGCTGTCCCAGACGACTATGTGCCTCTTAGGGATCGATATCCAAATAGCAACCCAATGTTTGTTGTCCAAGTTCGCTGGCGCATAGATATCATCAATGTCCTCCCCCCACTTCTTGTTTGATTGGCAAAATGAAGGCATTGATCCGTCATAAAAATTCGACGCCCCACCAGGTAGCATTCTTCCTAAACCTCTGTGATTAGGTGCCGATGCTTTGAAGAACAGATACTGGTCTCTCCAAGACTGGGAAAAGTTGTGATCCAGGAAGCACATTCGCTCGCTCCGGAAAGCTTGTGGGTTCTCCTGATACCTCTGCCTCAGCATATTAATCCAAGCATCTATATGCTGCATATAAAATAATACAAGTTAGAACTTTCCAGACGACTTTTATTTAAGTCGTCCAAATCTACCAGACGACTTATTTGTAAGTCGTCCAGCTGGAAAACCTTCCAGACGACTTATTTGTAAGTCGTTGATGCTAGGACTTTTCAAGGGTCCCTAACCAAATATTGTAGTATAAAAGATTGTCGAACCAATCCTAAGTGATTCTAATGCAAAGGGAATGCAAGTCTATGCTTAATCTAAGTGCAACCAATTGAGTGAAGTGAAGTGAACTAAAACTAGACTAGAAATGCAATAAAAAAGTGAACTTTCTTTCTCAATATGAAGCAAGTGGATTCATGGGGCTAGGCATTTGATCTTGGGTGATGTATATCCAATCTAAAGGTGACAAGCTATCAATCAAACACTTTCCTTATGCCTAGACACAATACTAAACATGCTCTATCCCTAGATGAATGTTCATTTGCTAAATCAACTCAAGCATCAAATCCCTTTGGTTGAATGTTACTAAAGCAATCATTATGGACAAGTCTACTAGCAATCTTAACACCTTTAACAACAAATCTCTTTGGCAAAGTGCATTAAAAGCATTGAAGAGTTGGTTCAGGCATTTCATCATACACCTTCCGGGCATGAAATGCCTAAGGATCTATTTTAGTATGATCAAGACTAAAATAGCATTGAGAGCCCTCAACAAGCAATGAAAGAAATAGGTTTAACACTAAACATCATAGATCTTCACTAATCACCCTTAATCACCCTAGCCCATGAATCCTAGATAGATCTACTCACTAATATACATGATTAACCCAAAAACCAAAGATGATTCAAGGTTAGACATGCTTAGTGAACAAGATAATCCAACAAACACAAAGAAAATAAGATGAAAAAGGATCAAAGATCCAAGTTTTCTTCAAGGTTTACAAATGTGTTTTTGAGAGAAAAAGAGTTAGATCCAACATTAGGATAACAAGAGTATTTATACTTAGGTTTAGAAAACCTAAAACATCAAGATAAAATGCCTAAAATGGCCTTGGGACACTTAATTCTCGACCAAAGACTTAAGAAAAACGGCCTGGGTAGACCGAACCGATCCTCCCCGCGCGTCTCTACCCGCGCACTTCGGATCTTCTCATCCTGGTCATTCCCGCGCGGGTACAGCTCCCCTGTCAGTTCTCCCCGGTCAGTTCTCCACATGCAGGCCGCGCGGGTGGAGTTCCCCGGTGGTTCCTCCCCGGTCAGGTCGCTTCTCTTGAACTGGATTCAGGCCGCGCGGGTGACAGTCCCCGCTCAGTTCTCCCCGGGCAGTTCGACCAACATGCTTGTCTTGGATTGGCCAAGCTTCATTCTTCACTTCTTTTTGGATCACAAAGCTTCCAAACATCTTAAATCACTCTATAGGATGCTCCAACACCTAATAAAGATATAAGAATGCAATATGAACCTAAAGATGCCTAATACCTAATCTATATGCTCAAAATATACAAGAATGAATGGCTAAAATCATGTAAATATGCAAGATATCAGTCGTCCAGCTGGAAAACCTTCCAGACGACTTATTGGTAAGTCGTCCAGCTGAAAAACCTTCCAGACGACTTATATATTTACAAATCTATACAAAGACAAGTTACTAGACGACTTAAAGATAAGCAGAAGACTTACTACGTCTTCCAGCCATCCTTTGGGTGTCCGGAGGATGTGATACCACCAAGTTGGTGATGTACGTGGTTTGTCCTCTTGCTTAGTGAAATAATGACTGCAAACAAAAAAGCAATCAGTTTTGGTAGACTAAATCAAGCTATTATGGGTAAAGCAATCACTTACGGATCAGTTTTCAACCAATCAGCGAGCTCCTTCAACTTAGGTCTGTTTAGTGTGGGAAATGGATTATACTTTGCCACTCTAAGGAGTTTCTTTCTCTCTGCCGTATAAGGAGATATCTGCGTGGGAGCAGGTTTCTTCGTTCGTTCACTCCTTGCACGCACAGAAGCAGTGGGAGCTGTTTTGTCCAATACAACCAGGCTCTGTTCTGAAACTGGAACGCTTGGATCGGTGGAAGCGAAGCTCGGTTGTTGATCGTTGGAAGCGAAGCTCGGTTGGTCAGTGGAAGTGAGAGGAACAATCTCTTTGGAGGTGACACCATCTGCTTTATCCTCCGGCAAGATCTTATATACCAAGATCGCCTCATCTGCTGTATCCTCCGGCAACAATCTCTGCAATAAAAGTTGCACACAAGTTAACCATGGACGACTTAAATAAAAGTTGTCTGGACGACTAGTTGACCCTGGACGACTTAAATAAAAGTTGTCTGGACGACTAGTTGACCCTGGACGACTTAAACGTAAGTTGTCTGGACGACTTAAACGTAAGTTGATACTAACCTCTTTGGGCAGAGGAGAAGGCTGTTTCTTTTGAGGAGTAGGCTGTTTCGTTTGAGGAGAAGGCTGTTTCTTTTGAGGAGTAGGCTGTTTCGTTTGAGGAGAAGGTTGTGTCTTTTGAGGAGTAGGCTTTGCCTTTTGAGGAGTAGGCTGTCTGGTTTGAGGAGTAGGATGATTGGTTTGAAGTGTAGGCTGATCCTTTTGAGGAGTAGGCTGTCTGGTTTGAGGTGTAGGGGTAGGCTGTTTGTTACTAACCCCGGTTTCTTTGGCTTGAGGGGTAGGCTGTTTGTTACTAACCCCGGTTTCTTTGGCTTGAGGGGTAGGCTGTTTGTTACTAACCCCGGTTTCTTTGGCTTGAGGGGTAGGGGTAGCCTGATTGGTGACACCAACCTTCTTCTCCACAGCTTCCAATCTATCGGACATCTTCCTAATCTTCCTGATGCACTTCTTAAACCCATCTTTCATCATGTCAACTACGTCCTTCATGACAGCTTCCAATCTATCGGACATCACGTCCTTGAACATATTTTCCAACTCCTCTTTAGGAGCCTCTTTACGAGCTTTCTTCCGAGGTCTCTGATTGTCTTCCTCCTCCTCCTCCACCTCCACCACAACCATCTCTTTGGCTCTTTTCAATGGAGTCACAACCTTACGTTTTGTACCAGTGACTTCCCAGCAATCCATGGTCCATTTCCACGGTCTCCGATCATACATGACTTTAATGATGTTCTCCGCGGGCACGTCCTCAACCTCAGAGTCCCATTTTGGCCACATTTCACTTATGTCCTTCTCAACAAAGTTGATCACGTGGGTCTGCAGTAAATAGAAGAAGAATCGAGTTAGATATTTGAAACAAAATACTAAATAGACGACTTAATTATAAGTCATCTACTAAGTCGTCCAGCTGGACGACCTTCCAGACGACTTATTATAAGTCGTCTACTAAGTTGTCCAGCTGGAAGACCTTCCAGACGACTTATAATAAGTCGTCTACTAAGTCGTCCAGCTGGAAGACTTTCCAGACGACTTATTATAAGTCGTCTACTAAGTCGTCCAGCTGGAAGACCTTCCAGACGACTTATAATAAGTCGTCTACTAAGTCGTCCAGCTGGAAAACTTTCCAGACAACTTAATTAAGTGAAGATGGAAAGGTACCTGACTCAAGATAGCAGCTTTCATGAATCTGCGGCCTCTGCTGCCCTCGTAAGCCAGAATCGGTGGAAGCGGACTGTTTTCTCTGGGACTACCAATACTAGCACCCATTCCCGGCAGATCTGTGTACGCCCAGACCTGAAGAACTTGTATAAACCCATCCACGGTGTAACAGCCAGTAAGATCTTTGTTCCACAAAGAGTCCATCAGCACCTTAAACGCGACTCTCCCCCATGGATAATTCTCAAACCGTTCTAAATCCATCACTAGCCTTGCCAGAGTAGCTCGTGTAGCGGTTGAAAACTTTCTCCCTTCAATGAATCCAGTGAAGATGGAAAGGTACACGAGCCGCTTGCGATCTTCCGTGGACCAATCCCCGCATCTCTTCAGTGCATCTATTATCTGATCAGTAGTTGGCCCAGCTTCCAGATGAACTCCCATCATCCCCCAGAAAGAAACCATCTCTGGGGTAACTTCACATTTTGGTGTCTCAAGGTCCTCGATGTACTCGCAGTTTAGACCAGTGATCATTTCAAACTCTAACAGTGAAAACTTCAAAGGTTCTGGACCAACGAGAGACCACATCTCGTACTTCTTCTTAATGTCCAGCTTTAAACAGAGCATGTGGTGAACCAGCCTTGAAGCCCAACCAAATCCCTGCTCCTTGAACTTGATGAAAACTCCCAATCTCGACTCCTTGAGCTCTTCAAATTCTTTGTTAGTGAGAGCTCCCTTAAGAGCAGTATGCAACCTGTTGTTATCCGAATGATACGAAATGCTATGCTGGGGTTCTGGCTCTTCTCCTAATGTGTATAACCTACGGGGAAGTTCTGGAATATCCATCCTTTTTGTCTGCAAAATAATCAAAGACAACAATAGAAGTCAGAACACAAGCTAAATCAATCACGCCTTAATTGTTACTCCAGACGACTTAGTAGACGACTTTAATATAAGTCGTCTGGAAAGTCGTCCAACTGGACGACTTAGTTGACGACTTATATTTAAGTCGTCTGAAAAGTCTTCCAAATGGACGACTTATATTTAAGTCGTCTACTAAGTCGTCCAGTTGGAAGACTTTCCAGACGACTTACTTACAAGTCTTCCAGTAGAAAAATTTCAAGCGGACCTGATTAGTCGCAGAAGGAGTTGGAGTACTCGTCATTGTGGTTATAGATCTGAAAAAATAAACGTGAAACGGTGAGAATGAGTAAATTGATAGAGACAACGTTTTATGTTCATCTTTTCCTCGAGATTGATGACTTACCGGCGTTAGGGTTTACAGAGAAACGGCGCTACGGTTTACAGAGAAGAAGCGGCGGCGCTAAGGTTTAGAAGAAGCGGCAGTGCTAGCTAGTGTTTAGAGGAAGCGGCGGTGAGAACGTTGGTGAGCACGGTGGCGAGGGCGACGGTTTGTTCGGAAATAGTGGAAGCGGGGGCGCTAGGGTTTAGAGGAATCGGCGGCGCTAGGGTTAGAAGAAGCTGCGGCGACAACGGTGAGAATGAAGTGAGATAGATAGCCGACGTTGAGAACGATGGTTTGTTCGGAAATAGTGGGAATTCGAATCGCCTTTGATATCGCCGGTGAGAGAGAACTGTTAGGGTTTCTGAATTTAGCGGAAAATGAAAAAAAAAATCACCTTATATATTGGGTAAATAATCCGGTTAGCTTTAAAAATACATTGGTAAACTTTAAGGTTTGGTCCAGTTTAGACGATTTATTCTGGCTGATAATGTACATCAGACGACCTAATATTTAGTTGTCTGTGCACAGAAGATTAAATATTAAGTCGTCCCAGACCCTAAAATGAACCCCTAAACTAAAATGACTAAATTAACTTACTAACCACGTTATAAAATCAAATTATACTTCAATAGTGTTTACTATACACAGAAATGAACACGCTTAGATAATTTTAAAAATTTTCAAAAACGGTTTTAATGCTTTCCAAAATCTAACCCTAAGAACACATACAATACTACAACATATGTTGATGAAACATAAACTAAAGAATATCATGACTCACTACTTTCACTCATCTGGGCTGAAAACAATTGAAATTTGTTATATATTAATTTATATCTCTTAAAACATATGTTAATTACATAATTCCAATTTTTCACTTATCAAAACATTTTTTACAAAATTTTTAAATTATGTTTAAGAATAACTGTCCAGACGACTTTAAGTTAAGTCGTCTGGACGACTTATTTTCAAGTCGTCTAAACAGACGACTTGCGAGGGGTAGAAACGTAAAAAAAAATCCGTTTTTTTGTTTGTTCACAAAGAGATAGTTGTAATTTCAATAGCCTTTTAGGTTACTTTTGCATTTGACCCAAATTGAAGTATTCTTTTGGGTTTGACTCTAAGTTTTGAGTCACACTTGGCAATTCTCCCTAAGATATACCCTTGAAAACATAATCATACAAAAGTGCATCCCGACTCAATAGTCAACAATGTCAAAACCACATAGGAGACCAACATACTTTATGAAATTGGTTTGAATATATTGAAATCTATTAAAATTATAAAATATATATAACTAAAATGTTCAATACATAGCGATAAGTTATGTATCATAGATTCATAATCAGTTACATTCACTTTTGTAAATGACAACCGCATAGTATATAGAATGACATAGTATCTTAAATACTCTAGTAACATTTGTTTATATTTATATAAAAGGTGCTGAGAAGACTTGTGAGACTGCCACATAAACAATGACAATTCTGTTGATCATACATGATGGTAAGGTTATTTATTAAAAGTGTTCATATATAGGGGATTTCAAACGTAAGTTGATATTACCTTATAACTAATATATGCATGGTAATATTTCAATAATTTCTGTTATCGTTAATATACAACTATATGATACACATAAAATATTCAATTACAAAAATGACTGTTCTCAATTTAGTATTGATATTAGATATGTATTTATGTTTTGTTATAGTCATATTTAATCATAAAGAGAAACATCACTAAAAATTGTGGGAAATTATATATAGATACACATAGATATTTTGAAAGCATAGTAAAATATATATAGATATTATACTTTCAACCACACCTGATAATATTAGACGGATAATGTGAGAAAATTGTGAAATCAATGGTTATCAATTATTTTAATTATATCACAAAATTATATTTTCTATTCTTTGTCGTGAATCACATATATTTATTTTATCTTTTTGAATGTTTGATCTTCTTAACTAAATAGTGAGAATAAAAATAAAGAAATTAAAATTTAAGTATTTTCTAAATATTTTTTTAAAATATAAATAATATCTATTGTATTTTTCAGTAGATAATATATTATTCTATAAAAATTAAACAATTTACTAATCTGGTTTACATGCGGTCAACTCGATAACTTGATCCGCTATATTGTCCGATTTAATATTTGGATGGGGTTTTATTATGGAAAATTTTCTAGCGCAGTGGATAATAAGGAAATGTTTAGAGTTTTTAATTGACCAGTAATCTAACACTATACTAAAAGGAGCTGAGGAAGCCCTCTTAAGGCATCCACGTCAGACTGGAAATTCAAACCAATGGGAGAGGCTTTGTTTTGCCACGTCACATGAGCTATGTCTATAGAATTGAGATATTGGACTTCTGTGTTATCCAAAAGTTATCACGGCCAAACTTTCTAAAACCTAATAATTGACACTTCGTCTTCAACGTCACAGTTCGGTTCTGTGTAATCAACTCTTCTGTTCCATCTTCCATCTCTGTAACCCCCTCATGATCAATCAATGATGGTCTTTAATCTGATTTAATCTATCTCCCGTTTATTCTCATCCTATATGAGTAATCACTACTTTTCATCTCCCTCGAATTCTCAAGATCATCAAATCAATTTTTTTTCATATCACTTATTCTCTCCATCAGAAGTTCAACCGACGAACTCTAGCAGACACGGATTTGTTAGAGATTAAGACAATTCCCCAAATTCCCTACTGAAATAGGTTTATTCGCCGGCGAATTTGAAGTCTCAAAATGGTTCTTCCTCTCACCAAGAATGTTTGTGTTGTAAGTTATCTTCCCTAATTTGCTAATCTTTTCCGTTGTTGTTTCGGACAACCTGTATATAAATGCTCTGGAAATAAGGTTGGTTGCAGCTGGTACTGAAGCAAACATGTAAATAACAAAGGGTTTGCTTTTTAAGGTAATTCAAAGCTTCTCATATCGTCAGCCTTTCAAAAATAACGTTTATTTGTTCTTGAGTGTTCCATTTTGTTTTACTTTTAACAAAAATAAATTATTATAAAGCTGCAGATTCAGTTGCTTCTCTTACCAAAATTCTGAATAAATCTTCAGCTGCGGTCTCTTTGATTGTGTGGAAGAAAGCATTGGTTCAGTTATGTATATAGAATTGGTAATTGTTATACCTCCAATATATTTACTAAGTCGTGTAGATTTTAAAATGCAATTGCTTATGTTCCAGATTTAGGTTCCAGTAATATCTCAAGTAAGTTCTGCTTTTCAAAAATATCTATGGCTTTTACTTTGTCAACTACACAGCTTTCGTTGGTCTTATTCACGCTCATTTCAATATCATTTATTTTCCTTTCAAACGCTACTGAACAGGTGAATCTTACTCTTGGTTTAGGTCTCAGAGATAAAATCAAGGTGTCATTTCCGTTTATGGTATATTGTGTTAGAGCTTTGGCACAGTAAAGTGGATTTGATGGTTTAGCTGCTTATCTTGCAGAGTAATGTTTGGCTTCTCAGTTTATTGACATAAAGATTGCTGTAAAGTGGAAACATGAGCGGACACCTTGAGGCTTCTAACGGGGAGATATAAAACTGAGGCGCTCTCCTAGACAGTTAACAGAATATTAACGACGCGTTGGTGACATACCGTACAGCCACAAAAGCAGCGGTTCAGATTCAGGGAGTGTGTAGAAAAAAGACGCCTTCAACAATACAGTCAAAGGTGGTCCAGTTTGCCAACATGGAGCTAAGAGCATAATCATTGCGACGAAGATACAGAACGCATTCTGCAAATATGATATGTGTAGGAATGTTAAAGCTTCTTACCCGATTCACTGTTATTCCAAACATGGCAAATTCAAAGAGAGTTATTCAATATTCGGCGTCAAGCACTTAGGATCCATGTATGCAGTGATGTAGTTATACATTTATAAGACTTGAGATCATATGTTTTGTTTCAAGTTTGCAACTCCAAGTGACTTGAATTATAAGACTGAATATTTTCTTCTCCTATGTAGCCGGTGGTCACAGCAGAGACAAGAGATACAATTATTTAGAAGACTCCAAGTGAACCAAGTTGAAGCAGAGGAAAATTCTCTATGTCAAGAAAACAATGGTTTCCACAAGACGAGTCAGAAAGCTCATGTAAAATTATAGGAGGATGAAACTCACTCATGAAGAAGCTCATGTAAAATTATTTTTTTCTTTTTCTCAATTTTATAACCTCTCATTTTTTTGAATCTCCTAACTGCAATTCATGAAGAAGATCGTCAGGCTGTGGCGTAGGGTGAGGGACACAATTTGTTGGTAAAATAAAAAATTTGGAGTATTATGAATATACTATGCAACAAAAACACTATTTGACTACTCTCAAATGCTTTCTCACAGGTATAAGTGGAGTGGCGTTTGATCGTATTTATTGGCACCAAATTGAGTGGGTTTGGTCAGAGTGCCATGTATCAGTTTGGATCCTTTTTAAAAAAGATGTATCAGTTTAGTTCGGGTGGTCAAGTATTCATTTATGTTACATAAGACCATCATTATTGGCAGCCCTTAGGGTCAGCCCTTAAAGGAGAGGGGGAGGGAACCGAGGCAAAGAATGAGGGAAAAGCCCCTAAATAAGGGCTGACCCTTGAGTGCCCTTAAGTTTTCATGACCAAAAAAAAAAAAAAAAGCTAAGGACTTTTGTCTCTGCCCACCAATAATGATGCTCTAACTTCCTCCAGGTTATATTTTCGAGTTTCGATTATGTTATGACAACGAAACACTTTTTGCTTTAACGTTGGGAGTTTGCCTTAATCTATTTCTGTTAATTGAACAATGTTAATACCTTTCTTGCTGCTCTGATTCATGTCTATTTTATTATGAGTCTCGAATGATTAGAATTTAGGTGCTGTAAAAAGTGAGGGAAATGAGATGTCCATATGCGGTGATAGCTTCGTTCACAGTGCCTTAATTATGACTATGTTGCATTTCTATACAACCATTATTCTACTTGGTAGAAACGTGTTCGAAAACGTGTTCACTTAAAGTACTTTATACTTGATCTTCTGTTTCTACTTCTATAATCATCTAATGTCTATTTTTTTAGGAGGATTTATTTTTAGGGTCAATTAGGGGAATGGGCAACTTTTAAGTTTGAATTAGGAAAATGGGTCACTTCAAGTTTATATTAAGCAATTAGGCAACCTAGTAGAGAGAGAATAAATTTATGACATTTTTAACTTTTTTGCCTATTAAACTTGGCAAGCTGGAAAAGTAATTTCGTGGGACCCAAAATCCACTTTGCCTATAAAAAAATAATTTTTTTCCCACTAACTTTTAACAACTAACTTTTGTGAACCCCATAAACATTTTTTATTCATTAAACTTTTGGATCATATTTAATATTTAAAAATCATATATGAGCAACTACTTATAATATAATACATATTTTTTCATATATAAAGTCAACATAAATCTATACGAATTAATATAAAATCGATGTAAACTCTAAAATTTATGAAAGTTACCCAATAAATTATACATTTTGACTCATAAAAGAAACTTTCATATTTATGAAATCTACCCAAATAAATGATAATTCATAATATTATGTAAATTTATTGATAATTATCATAAATCTGAGTAAATTTAATAAACTTGGAAACCTTCATAGATCCTTCATTTTTTGCCAAAATGGCAGGAAAACAAATTTGTCTACATTTAATTTTAATATAGTTGGGTAAATTTAATAAATTTGGAAACCTACGTGAATCTTACATTTTTTTTGGTCAAAATTGATCTCACACTTTTTGTTTTTGCCAAAAATAGAAACACTCACGAAATGCTACATGTTTTCCCCAAAAATAAAATGACAAATTGGGATCTGGCAGCAAAGTGCATTCGTTATAATTTTTATGTTTATAAAATGACAAAAATTGTTAATGAAATGACAAATTTGTTAATAAAATGACAAACCCTACACCTTTCACGATGAACTGATCTAATAACTTTAATTTTCAAGGATCATATCTACTTGCTAGAACCAATATAATCCCATATTGAGTACAACCTGCAGATTTCCAATCATCCCAAGTTCTTGATTAGTCATAGGTAGAGCCGTGCTTATAATCTATTGAAAAAAATATCCGCTATAGTGCTATTTCACCCCAAAAAATAGAGTTATCCTTAGGTTCACCCCTAGAGTGAACATTTAGGTTCACCCAACCAATATGAATCAAGTATTTCATAATTAATATTTTTTAAAAAAGAAAAGAAAATATTGTCAAGTTATATTATGTTTTTAAAATGAATAAAATAAAAACAAATAAAAATAATAGACGTTACAAAAAATGAATTTTTGAAAACTATTTTTAATATCGTCAAAAAACACTAAGCCCTAAACCCTAAATCCTAAACCCTAAACCCTTAGGTATACCCTAAACCCTTGGATAATTTTAAACTCTAAACCCTAAACCCTAAATTCTAAACCCTAAACCCTAAATCCTAAACCCTAAATCCTAAACCTTAAACCCTTGGGTATACCCTAAACCCTTGGATAATTTTAAACTCTAAACCCTAAACCCTAAATTCTAAACCCTAAACCCTTGGATAAATCATAAACACTTGGATAATCCTAAATTCTAAATCAAAAACACTAAACACTAAAACATTAAATCTTAAAAATACTATTATGGTTTAATGTTTTTAATTTAGGGTTTAGTATTTATCCAAGGGTTTAGGATTTAGAGTTTAGAGTTTAGTGTTTTGTTGACGAAATTAAAATCTTTTTAAAAATCTTTTTTTCATATATTATTATTTTTATTTTTTAATATTTTTATTTTAAAAATGTAATATAACTCGACAATATTTTGTTTACTTTTTTAAAAGATATCAATTGTGAAATGAGTGATTTCTATTGGTTGGTGAACCTTAAGTTTTACTCTAGGGGTACACCAAGATTAAGTCCAAAAAATATAGAATAATTTGGTGCCTCCATGTCAAGTATCTAGTGATTTTTATGTCTTAAGAAGTTAAGACTCAACCTGAGTTTGACCAAATTCTCTCGCATAAACTTCTTATCTTAAATATTTAAAATCATCAACAAAACACTAAACATAAACTCCTAAACTCTAAACCATGAATCCTAAATCCGGAACCCTTGGGTAAATCCGGAACCCTTGGGTAAATCCAGAATCCGAATAAATTATACATTTTGACCCATAAAAGAAACTTTCATATTTATGAAATTTACCCAAATAAATGATAAATTATTCATAAAATTATATAAATTTATGGGTAATTTTCATAAATCTGGGTAAATTTAATAAACTTGGAAACCTACATGGATCTTTCATTTTTTGTCAAAATGGTAGGAAGAACAAATTTGTCTACATTTATCTTAAATATTAAAAATCATCAACAAAACACTAAACCTAAAATCCTAAACTCTAAACCTTGAATCCTAAATCCGGAACCCTTGGGTAAATCCAGAACCATTGGGTAAATCCAGAATCCGAAACAATCTGGAACCCTTGGGTAAATCTGGAACCCTATGCCTAACGTTTAATACAATCTAATTCACTATAACTCAAGAAATAAGTATACGTATACATAAGATGTACGAATATCTAAGGTGTACGAATATATAAGGTGTACGTATACATAAGTATACATAAGGTGTACGAATACCTTAGGTGTACAAATTCATAAGGTGTACGAATACCTAAAGTATACAGAAGGTGTACGAATACATAAGGTGTACGAATATCAACATAACCCATCTAATACTTAAGATGTACAAATACATAAGGTGTACATATACATAAGTATACATAAGGTGTACAAATACATAAAATATACGAATACCAACATAACCCATCGAATACTTAAGGTGTACGAATACACAAGTATATGTATACATAAGTATACATATATTTAAGGTATACGAATACATCGGTGTACGAATACATAAAATCTATGAATACCTTTTATTTATATCCCTTATTGCATTGGAGAGTTTAAATACATATTAAGTATAAAATTTAAATACATCTACGAATACAACGAGAGCACAGTGCTCTCCAAAACAATTATACGTTAATTATTTAGAACTCACATTTTACTCTATATAAAATTTAAATATTTTGCTAATAACCTATTGGTATTATAATCTAAAATTTTGTCAATCTCATTATAGATGATCTAATTAACTAAAAGGTGGTAAAAACAATGAAATAATTTATAACAACATTTCATTTGTAAAAGCTGATATACCAAAATATTTTCATTAAATTCAATAAAATAAATTAACATATTAGTTTAATTGTGTTTTCATATATGTGAAGCACATTCATTTAGACAACATAATTTTTCATATAAAATTTAAGATTGTTTAGAAATGAAATGTTGAAATAAATAAGTAAAATACATCTTATAATAAAAAAACTAAAAAATTAAATATTTTTTATAATAAAAAGCTAAACAATTAAAAAACTAAACAATTAAAGATTAAACAATAAATAATTGACATTAAAGACATCTAAAATGAAATATAATGAAAGATTTCTTTAAAAAAATACATCATATTTTTATTATGAAATATATAATACAGTTACAAAAAAATCAATAAAATCGAAAAAAAATCTAGATAATTTTTCAATAGAAAAAAGACATTTTCTATTAATTGTTTAGTTTTTCTCAATAAAATCACAGCCATGAAAACTAGAATTTTAGATGGATATAAGATGTTTTAATAGAAAATAGACATTATATTATCTTGTATTATTCAAAGATTTTTTAAAAACTAAATTATTAAAAGATAATGAAATATAATTTAAACAATTAAAAGATAATGAAATATAATGAAATATTTTTTTAAAAACCAAACAATTAAGAGAATTAATATGTAATACCGTTACAATAAATTTCAATAAAATCGAAATCTAACCTAGATAATTTTTCCCATTAGATTACTTTTAAGAAATCAATTTTTAAAATTTAATAAACATTTTTAGTATTTATACTTTTAATAATTAATAATGATATATAGTATTTTTGTATGATATTAAGCATTCATTTTAATCATTTTTAGTGTATAAATATTACATTTAGGTGTCATATGTATAAATTTCATAAACAGGGGCTTGGAGTGTACATGAGCGTAATGGTTTCTTATTCTTCAGTTAAAGAAAAAATGATTTTTCTTCTTCAGTTAATTTAACTGTAAAGGTGGTGGTGTAGAAAAGAATGAGAGAGAAAAAGAAGATGAGAGGAAAAGAAGGAGAGGGAGATGATTTTCGTAGATGATGGTTGGTGGTGTGGAGAAGAAGGAGAGAGAAAAAGAAGGAAAGAGAAAAAGAATGAGAGAGGTGGTGTGACAAATTAAAGAATGAGAGAGGTGATGTGACAAATTTTATTTTAGATATATTTTATTTGAAATGGCAAAGATGTAAATAATGAATCTGACAAAGGTCCCAAAGGATATTTAGACATAAGTTTACATGGGCAAATGCAAAAAGTTGTCCAATTGACTAATTTAAACTTGAGGTCGCCCAATTCCCTAATTTCAAACTTGCTATTTGTCCAATTTGCCAATTTTTTCTTATTTTTATGGGACCTATAGAAAGGGATGAAATTGTTGTTCCACTTCGAAGACTTCTATGAGGATCATCCACTTACACTATGGGTAGTCAGTCCACTCTTACAAATATAAAATTAATACTGAGAAAAGAACACTAAAAGACATCAATACAAAACAATTACAAATAATATTTTCACAAATTTATAGTGTGAAATCCGCGCGTAACGCGGACAAATCTCTAGTACAAATAATAGAGGGAAACATGGATTTCATATTCTACCGTTGTAATTGTATATGTCTGTATAATGTGCCTCATACCGGCTTTAGAACATTGTGTATCTTTTAGATTACATATTCTAAACCACCGTAGATGGTAGATTTGATTTACTAACATATTTATTCCATTTTTGAAATTATTATTCAAACATCTTTTGAATCAAAAAAATATTTTTCTTATATGCACATGCTTGTCTACATCAAGTTTTCTATTTTTTCATATTCTTTTGCTTTGTAAAAAATTTATATGAATTTTTATATACAAAAAGGATAGTTAATGTCCAAATGTGATAAAAATTTGAATTTGTTCTAACCATATTGGCAAATTTTCCTTATTACATTGATCGTTACCAAACAGTTGAAAATTAAAAAAGTACATGAGCCCAGTATCGATAGGGCCTAACAAAAAAGATGCAAAAGAAGCCCAGTACATAATAGCCTACGATGTCGTTTAGAATCTAACAAGAAGTCAAATCTGAAATCTCCTACGAGATTCTAATTCTAGGGTTGTCTTTCATTTCATTCTTCTGCAAACACATAGCGATGGCGGCGAGAAATGCTCTGCTTCGATACCTTAGAGTCAACGTCAATCCATCACTACTAAACCCTACAACAATCGGCGCTAGAGAAGCAGCACTGCCTTTCGCCGTCATTCTTCGTCGTTTCTCGGAGGAAGTTAGAGGATCGTTTCTAGACAAATCTGATGTCACAGATCGCGTTATCTCCGTCGTCAAAAACTTCCAGAGAGTCGATCCCTCAAAGGTGATTATCTTCCCTTTGATTCTACTTTGTATTGCGATGAAATTGAATTTGTTAGTGATTACTGGATCTGATTAGATTAAACAAATCTTTGATTGAAAATGGGATTTAGTAGATAAAAGCTACATTTACCATCTAAACATCTAAAACAGTAACGTAAACAGTAACGTAACTGCATTTGAAACAGCCATAGTGACTATATCATCTAAACAGTAAAGGCTCAATGTTGGTCTGTAGTCTTATATTACATGGAACTAGGCTTAAACTCTGTACCTATGCTGTCTATTGCAGGTAACACCGAAAGCCCATTTCCATAACGATCTAGGGTTAGACAGTTTGGACAGTGTGGAGGTTGTGATGGCATTGGAGGAAGAATTCAAATTTGAGATCCCTGATAATGAAGCTGACAAGATCCAGTCCGTCGATCAAGCCGTTGATTTTATCGCTTCTCATCCTCAGGCCACTTAAAAAGGGAAACAAATTCTTCAGTGTTATGCCATCATGCCTTCTGTGCCCAATAAGAAGTTCAGAAACAAACATATTTTTTTTGGCTCTACTTTTGTTTTCATATGGTATTAGATGTGTTCTTTGCTTGAGTTTACGAGGTCTTTCCTGAAACTTTGTTGTTCTTGACAATCTTTTGATGAATAATGCATCAGACACTCGTTGCATTTGAGGATCCGTGAAATGTCGAGGCATTGTCTCTCATAAGAGAGAAACCAAATATATTTTCTTTTGTCACTGGTAAGATGCTTGTATAACAAGAGTAGTAGTTCCGATTGATATACAAACATATCAATAGCTCCTGTGAGAAATGAGAGCTACACAGAGAAGCTATACCACATATAATATGAAACGATCATCCATGGTAATGCTATAGTTACTGCAATTGTAAGATGCAGCACAATTATGGTGGCAATATGGTGGAAGATAAATCAAGATAATAAAATTAGCAAATACTTTTTTGATATATTAGAAATCATCTAAAACAATCAGACTTGTTACTAAAATATTTCTAACTTATCAGCTCATGTCTCACTTTAGCCTGATGTCAACCTATGATTCAAGATGGTCTTAATAACACTTCTAACTTCCAAGAGATTCCCACTCTTTTTTTTTGCAAAATCAGCCTTAAGGGGGGTGTATTCAACCGAGAGTTTCAAGTGATTTGTATTAAAATGACAAATCTAATGTTATTCAATCATGAATTTTAAAAACTCATTTAAAATCCACTGTTATTGAACTTGACATTTCGTAAAGTACTCTGAAATCCACTGTTATTGAAAATATTTGAAGTTGTGGAGTTTTAAAGTTTTGAGGTGATTTTAGGGTGTGGGTGGAGTTTCTTAGTTAAAAAAATTAAAACTCAAATCCCATTGTTTTAGGTGATATTCTAGAGTAGTTTAACAAAAATCACATAAATCTCTGCAACTTATTAAAATCATCTAAAACTCCATTAAAAATCAAATCACATCAAATGTTAAATTGAATACATCCCCTAAGTGTTTTGTAGATTTCTTTTGGACCTCTTACTATTTTATATGGAGCTCCATTTTTCTAAAACTCCAGTCCAAAGATTTTTTTTAAAGAATCCATCCATTACATATGAACAACTTTTTTTTTTGGTAGGATTACATATGAACAACTTCCATGTTAATAAATAGAACTTCATTTTCTTGCAATTACACTTATTTATTTTATTTAAAATATAAATAATTTTTAAATTTATTTTCTTGCCTTTTTTCCTAAACAAAACTTACTGCTCATGTTTACTCTATTCTAGCCCCAAATCTTATATCTACATAGTCTCCACCACTCTTCATGCCTCATGGAACACTGTCTGACGCAATCTACGAAAATGATTTTGTCTAAGACATAAACCCCGAGTTTGTCTTTCTCGAACTCATCATCTTGCATCCACATGGTATCTCCCACTCGACATGCCTTTTGTTTAGGACTTGACTCACATCATGTGTCATTATCCCGACCACCATAACCTACGAGCCCCTCCTCTTCACTCAGTGCAAGCCACACTCATTGCTATTGTCCTTCAGTGATTTCTTCATCATTCTTCAAATACTCACCTTTCATCAATTCATGATAGACTCCGATCTTCTTACCCTTTACACTATGAAGAACTCATTTTCCTGGCTCCACACTTGAGTCTCCTTGATTTACTCCAAAATCAACTCTAACAAAGTCGCATCCTTCTTATGGTGTATCTTCCTTGATCTCATGAAGTGAGCTACATTTGACTATTAACATCTTTTCAATCCTCTTGGGTTCAAGGAATGTCTTGTTCATCCTCTTTGCTTTGTTTCTGCTCTTTCCATGAGCAAAACAGTAATCCTTCCGACATAACTAACAACATATATGATGCCTTTTTTGTTCCGCCTGACACAATTGGTAATACACCGATCAGTCTTCTTCTTTGTACCACATGCACAACCATGTTCTATCATCAACAACACAAACTTTTGTCATAAACACACAAAGAAAAAAGACAAGGCTAACATGGAAGGGCCATAGGGGAAGAGAAGAAGGCATGAGAGATTAAGGAAGAGATCAAACAGAAAGTGGTGATCAGAAGAGGATGATGGCGGCTGCTAGGTACACATCATACAATACTAAAAGGAGAATAATCTCCATAGCTAAGCTGTACACGTCGACAAATTAAATCTGCCAATAGAAATCTTCTTTGTATCCACGTAGGACAATTACCTTCGTCCCTTTTGTCTTCATCAGCTCGACGCCGAGATTGATTTACTTGAATCGGTAGCGTCCCTTTGTCTTCTCTTCTAATAAACTGAAACACTTTAAGTCTCAGATTCTCTTCTTTTCCATTCACCTTCACCTCTTCCTCTTTCACCTCCTCCTCCTTCAGGCGATTCTATTTCCTCAAGCCATGTTGTTCCCTCAAACAAACGAAGAAGCAACAATCTCTTCGCCGTTCTCCGCCTCCTTCCACTGCCCCTTCTCCTAGGAGTCTCTGATGGTTCCTCAATCACAAATCCAGCACGACTGTAACGAAGATGACGTTACATACCCCACGGCCGAGAGCATTGACGGATCAAATGGGGATGCTGCTATCAAGGGTAAGATTCTGGCCGGAGTTTTGTTGATTGGTACTGTTGGTGGATTTGCCGGCGTTGGCTACGTCTACAGGGACCAGATCAATTCGTTTCTCACTCAGTTCTCCACTTTCATCGTAAGTTCAATTAACATTGAATCAAATGATCTCAGTGATGATTGATGTATTTTAGGACAAGTTCTGAGATCAGTTTCAGAAGCTGACATGAGTTTTGTCTTGACAGAATGAAAACAGGTTATGGTCCTGCTGGGTATGCACTTTTCATTGCTGTGTACGCTGGCCTTGAGGCAAGGTTCTTCATAATCTCCTCTTTCATGTCATTAATACTCTGTAACCTATAATTTCAAGCTTTTGTATTTTTTCATAAGATACCAGCCATTCCGACACTCCCGTTGACGCAACTTGAGTTTAATGAATTTGGTGGAAGCTCAATGTTGGCTACAACTCTTGCTTGGGACAGTGAACTGTCTTGGATGCTAGAGAATGCTATTGAAGCACTTCATGAGACTATGCATCAGGTAAACATAGAACATATTCTGCTTTAGGTTATTGTATGGTCTTCACACTAACGAGAACTTTGTTGTGTCAGGATTCTTCTGTTGTGATGAGGTTACGAAGGGAGTCTCTAGGAGTTCCTTTTCTTAGCAAGAATCATGTTTCCACTAAAGAAGCGCATTACCTTGCTGTAGAGAAGGCTTTGGAGCGACTGATTAAGCGAAAATTTCATCTCTTAGCAAGTTAGTTTAGTGACCAAAGTCCGTATCTATTCTTGCACTTTTATGTTTCCAGCTTTGTTGATGTTTTCTGTTTTCAAAAACAAGTTGTGCTTTCACAGTTACATGTGTGTTTTTGTCTAAGGCTAATATAGTCACTTTAAGAATAAAGCAATGTTAGGACTTGAATCTCACTCTGAGTTAATTGTTTGACAGAGTGAAGGGCATGATGCTTATCAATTCTGACTGCAACCATTTGGTGCACAAGCTTTTATCGGGAACACGGTATGGTACATAAGTAGTCTCTTGATGCATTCTGTTTGATTTACATATCTGGAACACATTGTTGTTAAAGATAATAGTACTTGAATAAGTTTACATCACGTGATCATCTAAAAGTGCTGTCAATGCAATCTCCATGCTTATTTTTTCTTCAAGTTAGGTTTGACCTTTTGTCTTATGTTTTATCTACAGTTTGGCGTCTAAAATTACAATAATGGTCCACACTCACTTATTTAAAACATCTGCATCATTATAAATTACAAGACTACCAATCGTTTGTTGATTGTGATGCTGCAAGATTGTGTTCTATGCATGTTCTAAAAGTTGAAATATACTGTAGATTTCTTTTTATGGAGCTGGTAATTAATGGTATATGGGTTTAAGTTAGAAACTTTGAATAAATAGAACAGCAGTAAACTACCCAATACTCATTAACTGGGACATAATAAGTGGGAGAGTCTCAGAGTCGCCTTTTATGTTTTCTTCATGGGGATTTATAAGACTGGTCCTAGCTTCGTCGACCAAAAATTCAACCGGTCCTCACTATATTCTGATAGTGAACCCTGTGTAAAGCAATTAGTACTCTTTATCATCACAGGTATGACTTAAAGAGCACTGATGAAGAAAGAGATTCTCTCCGACAGCAGAAACAGTACGTTCACTTATACTTATGGCTTCTCAACTTTCTGCCAATATTAAGTTTCTCATTTTCCTCTGTTCCAGTTAGGTGGCAGCTGGTTATTGACTATTTTATGTTTCCATAAATTTACGAAAAAGTAGTGGTCTAAGAACTCCGATCGCTTAGATTTCGTGTCAGTTTATAAGTAGATTCTTAGATATATATGTATATCTCGCAGGAAGGAATATGAAAACCTACGGAGACAGTGTCGCGAGTTTCATAGGCGCAATGAAAATGACAGTGACTCAAAGCTGACAGCTCAGAGCAGCAACACCGAAGAGAGTCAGGTTCCTGATTCCCATGATATTGAACAAGTCAATAGTTCCATGAGATCCATCCAAGTAGAAGAAGCAGAGAAGTTGGATTCCGAATCGATTCTTCAGGATGGGGACTGTGAAAAGAGTGGCGTCACCACCGAAGATGATGCTAATGACTCAGACTCAACCAACTCTGAAGAAACCAAGACTTCTCCTCTTCTAGCGAGGAAGAAGTAGAAATCCATAATACCACCGTTACTTAGAGGCATCCAACTCTGAAGAAACTGAGGTTTTGCCTCATGTAGCCAAAGAAGAAGCAGCAGAAAGCTATGATAGAGTCAATCAAATTATTACTTAGCAACCAAATGGCAACTGAAAAGCAAAACCATGGAAGACCTCAATTGCGTACACTTTCAGCAACTACGTTGCCACATGATTATAATTGTGCTCTCTCTATCTCTCTATGCATAAAGCAATCGCCGATAAAAGTAGTGCAGTGGTGTTAGTTTTTTTTTTTTTTGAGAAAGGGTTAAGTGTGGTGTTAGTCTGTTACATAATCTGTTTTTAATACTTCGTCAGAAAATGTTTTCTTAAATTTCCAAGTTATGTGAATCTTACATTAGAGAGGGAGAGAGATAAAAAAATAAATAAGAAAAAGGATATAAATTATGTCCAAAGTAAAAAATCCAAAGATTTTGAAAAAAAAACAAAAAAAAATCATAAATTTGGAAAAAAAACAAGTAACAGATTTTTTAAAAAAGTATAAAACTTACAAGATTAATGTTCTTTTTTAAAATGTTAACAGTTATTATTTTATTTATAATTTCTACACATATGTCATATATCTCAAACATGTTGTAAATATTTTTATTTTTATAAATTAGTTATTTAGCAGCGTAAGCATTTAATTTTATTGAAATTCTATCAATTATATAAATATTTTACTTTATTTTTGTAATTTAAGAAAATATGTTATATTTTTGTAGAAAAGAAAAAATAACAAATTTTAAATACATATTAAAATACTAAATTTAATTAATTAGTAACTTGGAAATTATTATATAAAAACCTAAATTTTAGTAATAACAGTCTTTCAACCAAAAATTGAATCATAAGCACATTTCTTAAAAACAACCAAGATTTTATTTAATTATCTATACAAAATTAAAAACCAGCTGGGTATATGACTTCATTCATCATCAAGTGCATATGCCTCTGTTACATACTAGTTTTAAACATTGAGTTGGTGATAGAGAAAGATACTACTAAGGTACTACGAAACATTTTTTTACTTCAAATAATGTAAAAATATATTTTTGGAAGTGTGAAAAATACTTAGAGCACCATCATCGGATCAGATGACCTCTCTATCTTAGTCTCTAACAAATATTATATTAACATAATTATCTTTAAGCAAATAAATTTAAATGTTAAAAAGAAATTATACCAATCAAAAATTGCCAAATTGCATATCATTTCTCAATTGTACAAACGTTTCTTGAAGAAGAGACGTACTTCCTGTTTTTCTACACTTTATCTTATCCTTTTTACTTTTTTCATATTAGTTACGCTGAGGAATTTTCATTTTTTGTTACCGATGCACATGGTCTAAAATAATATCATAAAATTTAGGATATCATATACTACAAGAAAAACGTTAATAAACATTTTTAGTGTTTAAATAATCGGTATGCGAGAATTAATCACATTTTAATAAACTATTTTTATGTTGACTAAATATTTTTTAATTATTTTAGAAAAATTATTTTGTTTAGACCGGATTTTTAGAATATTGTTTTCCAAAAATTAAAGTTGCTTCATAGATACAATACATATTATGATGTTTCAACTCTTTGCAGTTGCACATATTTAAAAAGAACTATTTTTATAGGTCTACAAAAAGAAATATTCTTATATTTAAAACATAAATTCAAAGACATAATCCGCGCGTAGCGCGGAAATAGATCTAGTTGTTTTAATTTGTAATGGGAAAGCGGAGATATATAAAAACATATATATAACATTGTTTATAAAGAAGGTTTGGTTCAATTAACAAACAAACCGGATCAAATTAAAAATTGGATAGTTACAATTCTTTCTTAATTAGTTGGGGGTTCGTCCCAAATTTCAAGTAGAATCCGAAAAGAATTTCAACCGTTATTAAAGAAAGAAGAACACAAGATAAAAGAAAATAAAAGAAAATGAAATAAATAGAAATTTGGTCTTCTCCTGTAAGAATAAAGCAGAAACACTAATGACTAAGCAGATAATACTCGGCATAAGGGTGTCACTCTTATTTTGAAAATTTCTAAGCCCCCAAAAACAACGCTGAAAAATACAGAGAACAAGTCCCTAAATCCCTGTCTTGGGTCAGGGCAGGATAAAACCTGCTCTCGTATCAAAATGTAATACATATCTCATTCTCTCTGGAGAACGGCGTGCTACTTACAATAAAATTTCGATTTACACCGAATTAATAAACACTGAATAAAATATTAAAAGATTTAATAAAATAAAAGTGGAATAAAAATAATTTATCATTTTAAAATCTAATACGTTAGTATAAAAAAGTTAACTAAAACCAAAATAAAATGAAAAAATATCACAAGACACCAAACCGTTCAGATATCCAACTACTTATCATACTCATCTGCAAGAGGAACAAAGAGAAGTAATCAGTAATATGGAGTCACTTATGAAATTGGGGATTCTAGAAACGCTAACCATTGACTCAGTAAACAGAACTCTGACCATTAGAGTTTAATTCTAACATGAAACAAACACAATACCTATTTCACCTCACGAAACAACCAATGCTTCTAATGCATACTAAGTACTAACACAATCAATGAACTGATAATACATAGATAATATTTACTCCCCAACATTTCTTTATGAGCATATATGTATTTCTCAAGGCGGCTAGTGCAACAGTCTATTTCTGTACCTCCTCAATTTTTCATTGGCGACTGATACAAACATCTCTATAGCCCTGCAATCAGTGGCTAACAAAAACATCTATGTGCTCCTGCAATCTGCTTGTTGGCTTCTTACACAAACATCTCTGTGTACCCACAATCTCCAAAAAGCGGCTTACACAAACATATTTGTTCACCCGTAATCTCCACAAACGAACTCATACTAATACATATTACAGTTTTAACATCTTTCATTCAATGGTTAAATCATTTTAATCCGTATTTCTGACTTACCAATCATACAATAATAAACAAATAGGACTCCCTTGCTAATTCTATTCTAGAGATAGACAATACTATGAAATTAAATCATCCATAGAAATTTTGTACATTAGTATGTGATTTAAACGGAACTAGATCATGACCCACGCGACCGCGCGGATTTTATTTTTGTTTTAACACATAACATATATTCTATAGTAGTTAATACAATTTGAAATTTTTTCTTTTCACATACAGTAGTTTTATATAATTTCGAGTTCATCCAAAACATATTGTTTAAAAACAATGTTAAAACTGTTTTTTGTATTCAAAGTTTTTCATTGGTATATTAGAGATCTGTATGGTGCAAACACGATTAAAATATCAGTATATTATAGATGCAATTGTGAAGCACTAATCTAATAGTAACCAATACGATTTGGACTAACATAATAGACGTAAAGGGAAGACACTAATCTAATATTAACCAATACGATTTAGACTAACACAACTGAAGTCTTCATTATAATTTTAATAAAATAGTTATAATTATAAGATACATAAAACAAAAATTTTTATGGAAAATTAAGAAATAGCAAGAAAGATTAAACGTGCGGATATATAAATGTTTTATATTTGGTCAAATAATTTAAATGAAACTGTCGTCTATATGAGTCTGTAATGCTGCTGACAAAAAAAAAATTTAAATGAAACTGTATTAACCCAAAAAAATTATAGTTTCAATTTGTTTTTATTAATAGAATAGTATTTTGAATGTGTATTAAAAATTCAATAAATAAAAAATGAAAATGTGTTTTTTGTTAATTTAAGTGCAATAAAAAGAAGACAATTTATTTTGTTTTATATTTATTGACAATCTAACTACTAATGCCCAGGAAAGTAAAAAATTCATTGTAAATTTCCATGTCCATATATAGTTAATAAGTCCATTAGTAACAACATTGTCGAGGAAGGAAAGAAATAAACATGTTTTTTTTTCTTCTAAACGTGTCTGTTCCTCTTCCAAGTCACCATTCAGGTTGAAAAAAATATGGATAACCGGATCAAATTTAATTCCTTCAGAGAATTCGAAGACTTCTTTCTTCATTATCGTTTACTTCAAACCCATCAATAGATATACTCTTCAAAGGTTAGAATCTGTATTATATTTAGGAGCTTTTTGTGAATGTTTTATGAATGTGCAATGATGAATACGAAGACAAGTATTTATGGACACATTTTAGTGGGAGGAAATGAATATTCCATAACCTATTAAGTTAGATATAATAAATACAAAATCTCATGACACCGAGATTTTAGGTATAGTAGAGTAAACTTGGAGAATGGGATTTTCCATATTTATGATTTTTCAAATCTGACAATTTGATTGTGAATATTTGATTGCCACTGAGACTTTAGGCATGATAGACTCATAATCGTTTTTTTTTTGTTTAAATTGATGTTTCTGTTATTGAGATAAGAATATATGTTAATTAGTTATTCTATTTGGTTTATATTCATAACTTGGTGAAAGGATTTTCCCATAATCTATTATTTTTAAAGTATAAATTGATGTTTCTGTTATTGAAATAAGAATATACGTCAAGTTATTCTATTTAGTGTATATCTTTAGTATTGAGTTTCAAAAAAATTCTGATGTGGTTGAAACATGTTCTTAAATTATTTGGTTAATTGAATTAATTGGTTTGGGAGATAACCGGACCAAAATAGTCAAAATTGTATAATGACTGGCTAAGGACTCGTTTATTATTTATATTTTTAGTAACATGTGTAATATTATTTTTATTTCTATTTATTTATATTTATATTTTTAAGAACTCAGATTCGTATAATATTTATATTGAGACATTTGTTGTATTCATTTGAGTATAATAAAAGAAAGGGATTGTTATATTTGTACTATGATAATGTTAGTATACTCTTAACGAAAGAATAGATATTTTGTTAATAATTTACGGTGGAGCTAAAGAGTTTTGTTAATAGTTTATGTTGATATTAAACTACGGTGGAGAATATGTTGAATGAAAGAATATATACAGCAAATGTGATGTTAAATGATAATTATGGTGGAGTTAAATGATAGAAGTTTGGTATTAAACTCTTTAAGGAAATATTTAAATGAAAGGTTAGGCTAAGAATAATAATGTAAGGTTAGGCTAAAAATAATGATGTGATGTCCAACTTAAAAATCCACATAGAAAAAGTTATAATGTTTTTGTTTTAATAAGATAGATATACTTCACCTTAGCAAATCTTGGAAGAAAGTGCCGTAAGAGTATTCTTTTATAACATATAAAAAGTCCTACAAATTAAATTTTACAGTAACAGTCCAACCAAACATCTCCATTAACACTCAATTAAAAAGTACTCGTCAGAAATTTCAACATTAACAAATCAGCAAAACTCATTTTAAATATGCTGTGATAGTAATCAGTATTAGTGAAATATGAACTTTATAAAAGAGACAAAAATGGGCGGAATTAGTATTTACTCAGCATATACGCACATTCCATAAATCTTTAATTTTTAGTAAGCTATATTTAGGTTACTCTCCTATACATTATTTGTGAAATGATTTGAGACATGTCATTACCACATCTAATTTTGAACAAGAAAAGATGACATGGTTTATAAAAAAATATGACATGGCATTACTTAATTATGACATGTTCAATTTTTCTTATAAAATTTTATAGTTTTTGGTAAAAAATTTTAAATATGGCAATGACTATTAATTCTTATATCATCATTAATGTTAACTTTCTATATAAATATTTATTTTGCCAAAATTATGAAAATATATTAATAAATCACATATTTCTTTTTAATATTACAAAATTATAAATATATTTCCTTTTAATATTAAAAATTTTAGAAATATTATTTAGTTTTATGTTTTTAAAATTATATATTAAAAAAACTTAAATTTTATCGAATTTGATTCAATATATTTTAACCAAAATAAAAATATTCCCAAGATTTTATTTTAAATATATACATAAATATTATTAAATAAAAATTATTTATTTTATCTTTTATATATAATTAAAATTAAAATTTATTTAAAATTTAAATTAATTTTAAAACTTTTATTTCTACACATGGTGCAGATTTTAAATATAATTTAAAATTTAAAACTTTTATTTCTGCACATGGTGAAGGAAAACACCTCATTTAATATAATTATTCAGATTTTTCCCTTTAAAAATTTTAGAATTAAAATATCTATATATTTTATTTACAGTCGCATGAACATGAATTTATTATATGTTGTAACACTACTATAAATTACGAAAACTATTTCTGTATTTAGAAACTACGAAGTCTATGGTCCTGTTTGTTTCTCCATCTGGATGAGCCATTTGAATGAAGGTGAGAGTTTTGTTTGTTTAGACACTAAAAGTGCAATTTATTCAGATGGATCATCCGGATGACTTTTGGAAATCTAGGCTTAATTTTAAAGTCCATTCAGCTGAAACAATTTGGATCATTTGAATGGAGATAGTTTATTTTAAATGATATAATGTTAGTTATGCCCCTAATATTATTTAGTCACTCATGAAAACTGACAAAACCACAAAAACACTTTTGTTCCACGAAAACCTTTTTTTTTGAACACCTTCCACGAAAACCTAAAAACTAAATTTTCACACCAAAACTTAAAAATGTATTTTTCTGAGAAAATTACAAAAACGTGTTTTCCCGCAAAATTGCAAAAACGTGTTTTCCCGAAAAAACCACAAAACATGTTTTCCCGCAAAAACCAAAAAAAAATTGTTTTTCCGCGGAACCACAAAAATGTGTTTTTCGCCAAAACTACGAAATGTGTTTTCCCATCAAACCCACAAAAATATGTTTTCCCGCCAAAACCGCAAAATCTCGTTTTCCCGCAAAAACCGAAAATATTGTTTTCCCGCCAAAACTGAAAAAAATTATTTTCTCGCAAAAACCTGTTTCCCGCCAAAATGGCAGAAACGCATTTTCCCGCCAAAACCGAAAAATTTATTTTTCTCGAAAAACGTATTTTCCACCAAAACCACAAAAACGCATTTTTCGGCCAAAACCGAAAATCTCGTTTTCCCGAAAAAAACCGCAAAAACGCCTTTTGCCGCTAAAACCACAAAAAATGTTTTCTCGCCAAAACCACACAAAAACGTGTTTTCACGCCAAAAACGAAAAATCTTGTTTTCCAGCGAAAACCGCGTTTTCCGCCAAAACCGAAAAATCTCGTTTTCTGCCAAAACAAAAAATCTCGTTTTTCCGCCAAAACTAAAAAATCTCGTTACCGTCAAAACCTCAAAAACGTGTTTTCTCGCTAAAATCGAAAATTTGTATTTTCCCGCCCAAACCAAAAAAAACCTTGTTAATTTTGAAATAATTCTAATGTAAATATATTAAACTAAATAATTAAATGTATTATAGTTAAAAATAATATCAACCATATGTTTAAATTAACACAAGAGTATTTTGGTAATTTGTTTACTAAACTCATTTGGATGAAAATAAAAATAAAGAAACAAACATATAATTCATTTAGATGATTCAAGATGAGATATCTGGATAGACAAACAAACATTTACAAAAATCTGAATGGATCATCCGGATAGATTATACAAATGAATCATCTGAATGGAGATGACAAATGGTGAAACAAAAAAACCCTATATATTTTGTGTAACTATACCAAAGCTATATGAACATGTGAGTTGCGAAGAAAACAATTTTAGACAGATTATATTTTGTGAGTCAGATCTTCTGAAGGTGATTCATCTCATTCTGAAGTCTCTCGGTTAGTTCATTTCAGTACAGAGTTTCCGGTAGATTGAGAGTTCTGGCAAGCCATGTAGAGACAGACCAAACATAGTCCTGTTTCAGACAGAGAAAATAATAGTCAGAAACAGGTTTTGCAGATTCTTTTACATACATTCAATACGGGGAAGAAAAAAGAAGAGCATCCAAAATGAATGTCGTCAAAGCATTGCTTCTTTTCCTTCATATTTATCAAATGCTATGATGTATATATGCTTACCTGCATAAGTGATGCAGCGCAAGCTACGATAACACAATGAATCCTATTTTGTCTGAGAATACCTAGGATTAAAGTCTTCTTGATTTGTTGAGAACTCTCGAGTTCTAGCCGTAACAAGGAAATAAAAGGGTTTCAAACCTCTCTTTATAAAATATCAATATCAATAATCCTGAATACAAGTATAAGCATAAAACACCTATTTATATGAAAACCAAATAACCTAAAAACTATTAAAATCCTTAAGATAATTATAACTAATTAAGATAAATATCAAAACAAATAATAAACTAGATAATTAAGATATTTGGAATATATCCAAATATCTCTCTGCACCATTCTCTCCGGGTTAGAGAAGATTCCTCCTCGAATCTTAACCGTGGTCTTCGATTAATTTTCCTCTTTTATACCATATGTAAAATTCTTCAAGCCATCGAATATATTGATCCTTTGTATAAAATCCTTTTGTTTGCCAAAAACCAATTACGCCACATGGCATAATCAATTGCCTCCTTGCCCTCTTGAACTTCACAGCAAATTTAGATGAAGAATCCAATATGTCTTCAACACCGTGCGGTGGAGAAAGTGTAGACCAATTACCTTCTTTAGACCTTGATATTTGACTTTTGACAGCACCAAAAAAGTCTCTCACGTGCTTGTTTGTTGACTTGAACACATCCTTGTATAATATCAAATCGACCGGTTTGATAATAATCACGTCTTCACCGTATTGATCATATATTGCAGGACCAATAATCTCTTTGTACTCTCCGTACAAATCTGTTGTCGAATTAAATGGATATTCATCCGTTTGATAAAAACACCCAAACGACATGGTATTGAACGAAGCAGAATCGACTTTGATTTAGAAAACCAAAGTGTTGGCTCTGATACCAAACTGATGCAGCGCAAGCTACGATAACACAATGAATCCTATTTAGTCCGAGAATACTTAGGATCAAAGTCTTCTTGATTCGTTGAGAACTCTCGAGTTCTAGCCGTAACAAGGAAATAAAAGGGTTTCAAACTTCTCTTTATAAAATATCAATATCAATAATCCTGAATACAAGTCTAAGCATAAAACACCTATTTATATGAAAACCAAATAACCTAAAAACTATTAAAATCCTTAAGATAATTATAACTAATTAAGATAAATATCAAAACAAATAATAAACTAGATAATTAAGATATTTGGAATATATCCAAATATCTCTCTGCACCAATAAGCAATGGTCATACCCGATATGATTCGTCCCAGAGCTGCCAAGAAGTAAAGATAGATCACGACCTGAAAGTAGGTGATATAACTAAGAGAAGTATCTCTTCTATTACAATAACCAATGAGACTAAGAATGAACTTTTTTTGAGAATAGCCTCTTGTCATGTCCGGTTGCTGCAACACGCAAAACGGATTCGGCTGCTCCAACAGTATTAGCTAAGCTGTGTCTTGTGATATTTTCCACTCTAATGGATCCACAGGCACCCTTCAAACAACAAAAAAAGGTTGTTACTTTTGCATTGCACATCATGTCAACGGAAGAGCCTTTCAAATACCGCACAGTGATTATAACAGATCAGGCAGCCAACAGAAATAAACATGAAATTCCACACGATTCTCTGAAAATAAGACAACAAGAGAGCTCACACTCGATAAGAACAAATCAATCAGAGACCGGAGCAACAAAAACGGCAGCAATACCCAAAATTAGAGAATCTTACGAGACATTGAGTTGGCGAAAAAGAAGACCAAGAACGGCGAGGGAGGACAAGAGAACGATAGGGACATCGAAGAATATAGAGAGTAGAGTCGCATTTCGTTTAGCGCAATGGTGATACACTAGCGTCCCGCTTATCTTCTTCTTCTTCTTCTCTCTGAAATTTTATTGTTCCGACATCGTTCATTAATTAATTCATACAAAACTATGAAACAGCGACAAGTCCCGGTTAGATGGTCTTGACTTCAGTTCACATTTGATTTGACTTTGGGTTAATAAGAAAGACGGTTCAGATTAATTAAGATCCAAACGGGCATTCGTTAAGGGAGATCGACCTACACGGGAGTTAAAGACGGTTAAAGTATTGAACCGCTAGTTAAAAAATTTGGTTTATATTGGCGGGATGAGCCGGGGTCCTTCCAGTAATGCAACGCATGGATTCTTGAAAACTCAGATAGCTAACTATCATATTGGAGTTTCTCTCTTACAAATAAAACCAATATTGTGTGATCCGATGGCGGAAGAAAACGAATCAAAACATAATTACTTCAAAAAATTTGGATATTTGCTATATGTTCACCCCTAATCAAAATTGATAGGATGAGACCAAAAAAACTTAAGTCGAAGATTTAGTTTGAGTTTGGAGTTTAGTTTCTAAAAATATGGTTGACCACTACTATTACATACGGTCAGAACAAATAAATAAATTTTACCTTAAAAATTCTGGATTATGGTTGACCAGTACAATCAAATATATACTTATGTTCTGCTAAGAAATATTCTGTTTAGTTAAAAAAAAAGAAATATTCTGTTTATGTAGCTAATTTGTAAGAATTATTCTTTATTCATAATGATACATACTAGCATTTTTAGTAACACAAACTGTATGTATCTAGATTGATTGTAATGATCAAATATACTTATAAAAACTAATCTGTCATGTTTGATTAGTTCATTTTGTAATCAAGATTTAGCCAAATAAACAAATATATGCATTAATTTTATTTAAAAATGTTAAAAAGAAAAAACAATTTCCATTCAAAGGCTATAAATACTCAAACATGTTCGACATCTTTATCATAACAAAAAAAAATCTTAGATCCACAACATGAATCATTTGATAGTTTTTGTGTTTATTAGTGCTATGTGCTTTGGGTTAAACGAAGGTTGCAGGAAAAACCATATAAAGATTTCTAATGAACTATTTTCTTCTCGTAGTGATTTGTTGATCGATTGTAGTGATAACAAGGGGAAATTTGCATCTACTCTGTTAAAGTTCGATGCAATTCCATTTGATATTCCTTTCATTGACTATCCCTGGCCAAAAGAAACACGATGGTCTTGCACTATTAGTTATGGACCTAATAATACATATTATTATGATCTTCAAGCATATCATGCAAATTTCCAGCGATGTGGTCAGGTACGTTTGTGGATTGCCAAAGATGATGGAATTTGGTTTACAAGAAAATATGAGATTTCAGCAGGGTTGGCTTTACTTTGGAAAATGCGTAACTAGGTTTCTACTTTACTTTGTTCTTATAATAAACAAAAACATTAAATAAAAGAAATCTGTTTGGTTATTTTTTATTGAATAAATTTTTTGATATTAATTAAAAATTATAAAATTAGATATTTGATATTTCATTTCTATAATAGATAAAAGAATTACATCACCTATTGTACACATACGTTATGCAATTCTCTCATAACTTAATGAAAATATATAACTCATCGTCCAAAGGCTGACTCAAAAAAAAATCAGGGCTTTTGGATAAAAGAATGATATGGCCTTTTGGCAAATTTTTATTTTTGAATAAGTTAAAAATAATTTAATATAATTATTTAAGAAATTTTATTATTCTGTATGAAAATTTTGAAAATAAATGTAGTTTATAGAATATATAAAACCAAACTTAGTTACAAATGTATTTATATCTCTTTTTAATTATGAAAGATATAAATGAACCCTAATATCAGCACAAAATATGTTCTACGTCCATCAACTATAGAAACTTGGAATCGCTTGTTTTTCTCTTGTCAATACTCTGCTCAGCTCAGGTGTGGAGTTCGCTAATGAGAGGTCTGCTTAAAGATGACTATAGGATGGACTGGAATGTCACTACAACACTCATCAAAGACCCACTTACAACTTCATTATATGTTTTCCAAGCAAATGTTCACAGTGTTCGGCGCAAAAGGATCTGTCATATTGTCATGGGACTTGGGGCTGAGCCATATCACCGATCAGAATAGAAAAGCAGCATGAAAAAATTGTTAAGGAACAATTTATATACAATCTGGTTAAATGGATACATAGCTTACGAAACAGAGCCTCATGGTTTGGTTTGGCTCTAGAACGAATAGTTAGAATATTCTTTCATTAATTTTTTTTGTTCTTTTGGAGATTTCACATTCAAAAACATTTGCAAAAATGCACTATATGTTATAGAGTCTTTTGATTGAATATAATTTCACATTCATTAAAAAAAAAACATGGATATTTTCCCTCATTTTCTCAAAGACATGGACTAAACAAAAATAGTTTCTGCGGTGTGTCAAAAAAAAATATACCTCTTTGGGGTGTGCCGTGTCTGTTCCAGCTGTTGACAAAGATTGTTTTATGATTGGGAAATGAGAACAAGTTTGAAAACTGAGAGATACAGAAGGAAGAGTGAACATTCCACGAATATTTTTCAATCATAAAAAGAGCAGAGGTCATATAATAAAAAAGGAAAAGAAAAAAAATTTGAATAGCCTTTCGTTATAAAAAAAAAATAAAAAAACTATGCTAAAAACACAAGAGAGATCCAACAACAGTAGCTATTTAACAATTCCAAATTGATAATAAGCAGAGAGGGCCAAGGAAGAAGTAGATTTAACCAGGTCCAACTTTAGGGATAGTGTAGTGCTCACTCATGTTAGCCAGATACTGATTGAAATCTTCAATCATGTTACAGTGAGACTTGTTCGCTTCCTTTGCTAGTTTCTGCACATCTAGTCTCTACTTCTGCTCTGTACCTTCTTTCTGCTAGCGTTTATAGACTTGTGATCCGCAGCAACCACCTTAGGATCAAAACGCAAACACTGAAAGAAATTTGTGACGTCGGTTTGTGTTATTGGTGAAATGCCCCGCAACATGTTTGGATGAGATGGGCAGGATGTTCCATGGACTCACGAAAGCTACTTGATCTGTGCTGCAAAGTTTGATCTGTATAGAGGCCTATCTAGCGCAGCGGAAGAATAATCAAACTTCTCAGGTAATAACATTCCCTTAACCCTCTAATGTATTGTTTTTTATTTATATTTCACTAAATACACTATGGAGTATGAAAATCTGTAGCATATAAATGCTAATTATTTAAATTCTCAGATAATGTATTTAGAACGCACCTGAAATGTGAGAAATGGAACATAAACATCACTATTAATGAATCATTTAATTACCACAATATGTTTGACATAAGTACCTCCTAAAATTCAGATATTCTCCATATGTTCACCCCTAATCAAAACTGATAAACCAATAAAACTTAAGTCAAACATTTAGTTTGAGTTTGGAGTTTAGTTTCTACAAGTATGGTTGATCACTACCATTACAGTCAGACCAAATAAATAAATCTTACCATAAAACTCTGGATTATGGTTGACCACTACAATCAAATATATATATTTATGTTCTGCTAAGAAATCTTCTGTTTCGGTAGCTAATTTGTAAGAATTATTCTTTATTCATAATGATACGTACTAGCATTCTTAGTAACACAAACTATGTATCTAGATTGATTCTAAGAGATTCAATTTTCTTAAAGTTTAAGGTTAATGTTTGGGTCTTTTAATGTTTGTGGAATAGGGTTTGGAGTGTTTGGGGGTTAGATTTTATGATTTGAGATTAAATTTTGAATTTAAATTTAAATAATAAAAATATTAGAATTTTAAGATTTTAGATAGAGTGTAGGGTATATGATTAATTTGGGGTATGATACATATAGGTCTATATTTTAGGGGTTGAAGTTTAGACATAATATTTTAAATTAAAACTTCAATTCTAATTTCTAATTTGAGGATGAAAAGAAATTTGAGTTTTAGAAATTGTGTTTACAGTTTATGGTTTAGGTTTTAGAAAGGTTGACAAATGAAATTTAGTTAGAGGGAAAGTTAAACAACGAAGAGAGGAAAATCATTCATTTTCCCGTCAATTATCCATAGCGTTTAAAAACTGAAAGTGCTATGTATACTATGTTTCTAAAAAGCGTTTTCAAAATTGAAATCGGACCAATCAAACATAGTGTTTGCAATTTTACAAACGCTATCAAAAACTATGGGGTATGTCATTCATAGCAGAAAGGGAAAAAACGGTATATCCTCTACTGCTATCAAAACTCATTTTTCTTGTAATGAATGAATCATTTAATTACCACAGTATGTTTGACATAAGTACCTCTAAAATTTTGGATATTCGCCATATGTTCACCCCTAATCAAAACTGATAGACCAATAAAATTTAAGTCAAAGATTTAGTTTTAGTTTGGAGTTTAGTTTCTAAAAGTATGGTTGACCACTACCATTACAGTCAGACCAAATAAATAAATCTTACCATAAAACTCTGGATTATGGTTGACCACTACAATCAAATATATATTTATGTTCTGCTAAGAAATCTTCTGTTTAGGTAGCTAATTTGTATGAATTATTCTTTATTCATAATGATACGTACTAGCATTCTTAGTAACACAAACTGTACGTATCTAGATTGATTGTAATGATCAAGTATACTTATAGAAACTAATCTGTCATGTTTGATTAGTTCATTTTGTAATCAAGATTTAGCCAAATAAACAAATATATGCATTACTTTTTTAAAAAAATGTTAAAAAGAAAAAACAATTTCCACTCAAAGGCTATAAATACTTTAACATGTTCGACATCTTTATCATAACAAAAAAAAATCTTAGATCCACATCATGAATCATTTGATAGTTTTTGTGTTTATTAGTGCTATGTGGTTTGGGTTAAACGAAGGTTGCAGGAAAAACCATATAAAGATTTCTAATGAACTATTTTCTTCTCGTAGTGATTTGTTGATCGATTGTAGTGATAACAAGGGGAAATTTGCATCTACTCTGTTAAAGTTCGATGCAAATCCATTTGATATTCCTTTCATTGACTACCCCTGGCCAAAAGAAACACGATGGTCTTGCACTATTAGTTATGGACCTAATAATACATATTATTATGATCTTCAAGCATATCATGCAAATTTCCAGCGATGTGGTCAGGTACGTTTGTGGATTGCCAAAGATGATGGAATTTGGTTTACAAGAAAATATGAGGTTCCAGCAGGGTTGGCTTTACTTTGGAAAAGGCATAACTAGCTTTCTGCTTTACTTTGTTCGTATGATAAACAAAAACATTAAATAAAAGAAATCTGTTTGGTTATTTTTTTTGTTGAATAAATTTTTTGATATTAATTAAAAATTATAAAATTAGATATTTGATTTCTATAATACATAAAAGAATTACATCACCTATTGTACACATACGTTATGCAATTCTCTCATAACTTAATGAAAACATATAACTCATCGCACAAAGGCTGACTCAAAAAAAAATCAGGGCTTTTGGATAAAAAAAATGATATGTCCTTTTGGCAAATTTTTATTTTTGAATTAGTTAAAAATAATTTAATATAATTATTTAAGAAATTTTATTATTCTGATGAAAATTTCGAAAATAAATTTAGTTTATAGAATATATAAAACCAAATTAAGTTACAAATGTATTTATATCTCTTTTTAATTATGAAAGATATAAATGAACCCTAATATCAGCACAAAATATGTTCTACATCCATCCACTATAGAAACTTGGAATCGCTTGTTTTTCTCTTGTGAATACTCTGCTCAGCTCAGGTGTGGAGTTCGCTAATGAGAGGTCTGCTTAAAGATGACTATAGGATGGACTGGAATGTCACTACAACACTCATCAAAGACCCACTTACAATCAAGATAAACTCTTCATTATATGTTTTCCAAGCAAATGTTCATAGTGTTCGGCGCAAAAGGATCTGTCATATTGTCATGGAACTTGGGGCTGAGCCATATCACCGATCAGAATAGAAAAGCAGCATGAAAAAATTGTTATGGAACAATTTATATACAATCTGGTTAAATGGATACATAGCTTACGAAACAGAGCCTCATGGTTTGGTTTGGCTCTAGAACGAATAGTTAGAATATTCTTTCATTAATTTTTTTTGTTCTTTTGGAGATTTCACATTCAAAAACATTTGCAAAAATGCACTATATGTTATAGAGTCTTTTGATTGAATATAATTTCACATTCATTAAAAAAACATGGATATTTTCGCTCATTTTCTCAAAGACATGGACTAAACAAAAATAGTTTCTGCGGTGTGTCAAAAAAAAATACACCTCTTTGGGGTGTGCCGTGTCTGTTCCAGCTGTTGACAAAGATTGTTTTATGATTGGGAAATGAGAACAAGTTTGAAAACTGAGAGATACAGAAGGAAGAGTGAACATTCCACGAATATTTTTCAATCATAAAAAGAGCAGAGGTCATATAATAAAAAAGGAAAAGAAAAAGAAAAAAAATTTGAATAGCCTTTCGTTATCAAAAAAGAATAAAAAAACTATGCTAAAAACACAAGAGAGATCCAACAACAGTAGATATTTAACAATTCCAAATTGATAATAAGCAGAGAGGGCCAAGGAAGAAGTAGATTTAACCAGGTCCAACTTTAGGGATAGTGTAGTGCTCACTCATGTTAGCCAGATACTGATTGAAATCTTCAATCATGTTACAGTGAGACTTGTTCGCTTCCTTTGCTAGTTTCTGCACATCTAGTCTCTACTTCTGCTCTGTACCTTCTTTCTGCTAGCGTTTATAGACTTGTGATCCGCAGCAACCACCTTAGGATCAAAACGCAAACACTGAAAGAAATTTGTGACGTCGGTTTGTGTTATTGGTGAAATGCCCCGCAACATGTTTGGATGAGATGGGCAGGATGTTCCATGGACTCACGAAAGCTACTTGATCTGTGCAGCAAAGTTTGATCTGTATAGAGGCCTATCTAGCGCAGCGGAAGAATAATCAAACTTCTCAGGTAATAACATTCCCTTAGCCCTCTAATGTATTGTTTTTTATTTATATTTCACTAAATACACTGTAGAGTATGAAAATCTGTAGCATATAAATGCTAATTATTTAAATTCTCAGATAATGTATTTAGAACGCACCTGAAATGTGAGAAATGGAACATAAACATCACTATTAATGAATCATTTAATTACCACAGTATGTTTGACATAAGTACCTCCTAAAATTCGGATATTCTCCATATGCTCACCCCTAATCAAAACTGATAAACCAATAAAACTTAAGTCAAACATTTAGTTTGAGTTTGGAGTTTAGTTTCTACAAGTATGGTTGATCACTACCATTACAGTCAGACCAGATAAATAAATCTTACCATAAAACTCTGGATTATGGTTGACCACTACAATCAAATATATATTTATGTTCTGCTAAGAAATCTTCTGTTTAGGTAGCTAATTTGTAAGAATTATTCTTTTTTTATATTTTTTGATAACTCTGGTATCTGGGCAGCCACGTTCCCAACTATCCCTCGAAGGGGGTCCAGCGCCCCAACGGAAGGGATGTTAAATCCGTTGTGGCCAAGACTCGAACCAGGGTGGCGGACAGTACATCTGTACCTCCTTTACCACCAAGCTACGACCACTTGGTTGTAAGAATTATTCTTTATTCATAATGATACATACTAGCATTCTTAGTAACACAAATTGTATGTATCTAGATTGATTCTAAGAGATTCAATTTTTAAAGTTTAAGGTTAATGTTTGGGTCTTTTAATGTTTGTGGAATAGGGTTTGGAGTGTTTGGGGGTTAGATTTTATGATTTGAGATTAAATTTTGAATTTGAATTTAAATAATAAAAAGATTAGAATTTTAAGATTTTAGATAGAGTCTAGGGTATATGATTAATTTGGGGTATGATACATATAGGTCTATATTTAAGGGGTTGAAGTTTAGACATAATATTTTAAATTAAAACTTCAATTTTAATTTCTAATTTGAGGATAAAAAGAAATTTGAGTTTTAGAAATTGGGTTTACAGTTTATGGTTTAGGGTTTTAGAAAGGTTGACAAATGAAATTTAGTTAGAGGGAAAGTTAAACAACGAAGAGAGGAAAATCAATCATTTTCCCGTCAATTATCCATAGCGTTTAAAAACTGAAAGTGCTATGTATACTATGTTTCTAAAAAGCGTTTTCAAAATTGAAATCGGACCAATCAAACATTGTGTTTGTTATTTTACAAACGCTATCAAAAACTACGGGGTATGTTATTCATAGCAGAAAGGGAAAAAACAGTATATCCTCTACTGCTATCAAAACTCATTTTTCTTGTAATGAATGAATCAATTAATTACCACAGTATGTTTGACATAAGTACCTCTAAAAATTTGGATATTCGCCATATGTTCACCCCTAATCAAAACTGATAGACCAATAAAACTTAAGTCAAAGATTTAGTTTTAGTTTGGAGTTTAGTTTCTAAAAGTATGGTTGACCACTACCATTACAGTCAGACCAAATAAATAAATCTTACCATAAAACTCTGGATTATGATTGACCACTACAATCAAATATATATTTATGTTCTGCTAAGAAATCTTCTGTTTAGGTAGCTAATTTGTATGAATTATTCTTTATTCATAATGATACGTACTAGCATTCTTAGTAACACAAACTGTACGTATCTAGATTGATTGTAATGATCAAGTATACTTATAGAAACTAATCTGTCATGTTTGATTAGTTCATTTTGTAATCAAGATTTAGCCAAATAAACAAATATATGCATTACTTTTTTTAAAAAATGTTAAAAAGGAAAAACAATTTCCATTCAAAGGCTATAAATACTTTAACATATTCGACATCTTTATCATAACAAAAAAAAATCTTAGATCCACAACATGAATCATTTGATAGTTTTTGTGTTTATTAGTGCTATGTCTTTAGGTTAAACGAAGGTTGCAGGAAAAACCATATAAAGATTTCTAATGAACTATTTTCTTCTCGTAGTGATTTGTTGATTGATTGTAGTGATAACAAGGGGAAATTTTGCATCTACTCTGTTAAAGTTCGATGCAAATCCATTTGATATTCCTTTCATTGAATATCCCTGGCCAAAAGAAACACGATGGTCTTGCACTATTAGTTATGGACCTAATAATACGTATTATTATGATCTTCAAGCATATCATGCAAATTTCCAGCGATGTGGTCAGGTACGTTTGTGGATTGCCAAAGATGATGGAATTTGGTTTACAAGAAAATATGAGGTTCCAGCAGGGTTGGCTTTACTTTGGAAAAGGCATAACTAGCTTTCTGCTTTACTTTGTTCTTATAATAAACAAAAACATTTAATAAAAGAAATTTGTTTGGTTATTTTTTTTGTTGAATAAATTTTTTGATATTAATTAAAAATTATAAAATTAGATATTTCATTTCTATAATACATAAAAGAATTACATCACCTATTGTACACATACGTTATGCAATTCTCTCATAACTTAATGAAAACATATAACTCATCGCACAAAGGCTGACTCAAAAAAAAATCAGGGCTTTTGGATAAAAAAATGATATGTCCTTTTGGCAAATTTTTATTTTTGAATTAGTTAAAAATAATTTAATATAATTATTTAAGAAATTTTATTATTCTGTATGAAAATTTTGAAAATAAATTTAGTTTATAGAATATATAAAACCAAATTAAGTTACAAATGTATTTATATCTCTTTTTAATTATAAAAGATATAAATGAACCCTAATATCAGCACAAAATATGTTCTACGTCCATCCACTATAGAAACTTGGAATCGCTTGTTTTTTTCTTGTGGATACTCTGCTCAGCTCAGGTGTGGAGTTCGCTAATGAGAGGTCTGCTTAAAGATGACTATAGGATGGACTGGAATGTCACTACAACACTCATCAAAGACCCACTTACAATCAAGATAAGCTCTTCATTATATGTTTTCCAAGCAAATGTTCACAGTGTTCGGCGCAAAAGGATCTGTCATTGTCATGGGACTTGGGGCTGAGCCATATCACCGATCAGAATAGAAAAGCAGCATGAAAAAATTGTTAAGGAACAATTTATATACAATCTGGTTAAATGGATACATAGCTTACGAAACAGAGCCTCATGGTTTGGTTTGGCTCTAGAACGAATAGTTAGAATATTCTTTCATTAATTTTTTTTGTTCTTTTGGAGATTTCACATTCAAAAACATATACAAAAATGCACTATATGTTATAGAGTCTTTTGATTGAATATAATTTCACATTCATTAAAAAAAACATGGATATTTTCCCCACATTTTTCTCAAAGACATGGACTAAACAAAAATAGTTTCTGCGGTGTGTCAAAAAAATACACCTCTTTGGGGTGTGCCGTGTCTGTTCCAGCTGTTGACAAAGATTGTTTTATGATTGGGAAATGAGAACAAGTTTGAAAACTGAGAGATACAGAAGGAAGAGTGTACATTCCACGAATATTTTCAATCATAAAAAGAGCAGAGGTCATATAATAAAAAAGGAAAAGAAAAAGAAAAAAAAATTGAATAGCCTTTCATTATCAAAAAAGAATAAAAAAACTATGCTAAAAACACAAGAGAGATCCAACAACAGTAGCTATTTAACAATTCCAAATTGATAATAAGCAGAGAGGGCCAAGGAAGAAGTAGATTTAACCAGGTCCAACTTTAGGGATAGTGTAGTGCTCACTCATGTTAGCCAGATACTGATTGAAATCTTCAATCATGTTACAGTGAGACTTGTTCGCTTCCTTTGCTAGTTTCTGCACATCTAGTCTCTACTTCTGCTCTGTACCTTCCTTCTGCTAGCGTTTATAGACTTGTGATCCGCAGCAACCACCTTAGGATCAAAACGCAAACACTGAAAGAAATTTGTGACGTCGGTTTGTGTTATTGGTGAAATGCCCCGCAACATGTTTGGATGAGATGGGCAGGATGTTCCATGGACTCACGAAAGCTACTTGATCTGTGCAGCAAAGTTTGATCTGTATAGAGGCCTATCTAGCGCAGCGGAAGAATAATCAAACTTCTCTGGTAATAACATTCCCTTAGCCCTCTAATATATTGTTTTTATTTATATTTCACTAAATACACTGTGGAGTATGAAAATCTGTAGCATATAAATGCTAATTATTTCAGTTCTCAGATAATGTATTTAGAACGCACCTGAAATATGAGAAATGGAACATAAACATCAATATTAATGAATAGTTTAATTACCACAGTATGTTTGACATAAGTACCTCCTAAAATTCAGATATTCTCCATATGTTCACTCCTAATCAAAACTGATAAACCAATAACACTTAATTAAGTCAAAGATTTAGTTTGAGTTTGGAGTTTAGTTTCTACAAGTACGGTTGATCACTACCATTACAGTCAGACCAGATAAATAAATCTTACCATAAAACTCTGGATTATGGTTGACCACTACAATCAAATATATATTTATGTTCTTCTAAGAAATCTTCTGTTTCGGTAGCTAATTTGTAAGAATTATTCTTTATTCATAATGATACGTACTAGCAATCTTAGTAACACAAACTGTATGTATCTAGATTGATTCTAAGAGATTCATTTTTTTTTAAAGTTTAAGGTTAATGTTTGGGTCTTTTAATGTTTGTGGAATAGGGTTTGGAGCAGTGTTATTAAACCCGGACCGAACCGGCGGTCGGACCAGGTTCAACCACGAACCGGACACAAATGCGGATTGGGTTAATGCCAAAACCCAACTATAGTTGAACCGGTTAAAAACTCCTATCGAACCGTTAAAAACCCGTGAACTGGCGACCCAACGAACCGGCTAAACCATAGTTCTTGTATAAACCAAAAATTTATTAATAAATTAATTAATATTTCCTTTTAAAATAAACTTCTCGAAAAATATCCTAAAAATGGCGAAGAACTCAATCATGGTAATAATTTTAATTTTATTTTAGAGTATAAATTTTTAACTAATGTGTCTATAATTTTTTTTTTGAAGGTGGTGAAGATTTGGAGTGACAAAGGCCTGGAGAATAAAATTTAAATGTGTTTTTTCTATGGATTTTAAATTTGAACTATATTACATTGTTTTATTATTTTTATTACATTTTCAGTTTGATACTTTTTAAGTTTTCTTAAACATATTGATTTTTGAATTTGATATGATCTTTATCTTTGTAAGAATATACATATTCAAAATATCATTAAATTCAGTTTAGTATAATCAAACCCGGATCGAACCGGATCGAACCCGGTCAAACCACATTGACCCATGACTCAAAAAAATTTCGGTTCGCTTGTCGGTCCGGTTTTAACAACACTGGTTTGGAGTGTTTGGGGGTTAGATTTTATGATTTGAGATTAAATTTTGAATTTGAATTTAAATAATAAAAAGATTAGAATTTTAAGATTTTAGTTAGAGTCTAGGGTATATGATTAATTTGGGGTATGATACATATAGTTCTATATTTAAGGGGTTGAAGTTTAGACATAATATTTTAAATTAAAACTTCAATTTTAATTTCTAATTTGAGGATAAAAAGAAATTTGAGTTTTAGAAATTGGGTTTACAATTTATGGTTTAGGGTTTTAGAAAGGTTGACAAATGAAATTTAGTTAGAGGGAAAGTTAAACAACGAAGAGAGGAAAATCAATCATTTTCCCGTCAATTATCCATAGCGTTTAAAAACTGAAAGTGCTATGTATACTATGTTTCTAAAAAGCGTTTTCAAAATTGAAATCGGACCAATCAAACATAGTGTTTGCAATTTTACAAACGCTATCAAAAACTACGGGGTATGTCATTCATAGCAGAAAGGGAAAAAACAGTATATCCTCCACTGCTATCAAAACTCATTTTTCTTGTAATGAATGAATCATTTAATTACCACAGTATGTTTGACATAAGTACCTCTAAAAATTTGGATATTCGCCATATGTTCACCCCTAATCAAAACTGATAGACCAATAAAACTTAAGTCAAAGATTTAGTTTTAGTTTGGAGTTTAGTTTCTAAAAGTATGGTTGACCACTACCATTACAGTCAGACCAAATAAATAAATCTTACCATAAAACTATGGATTATGGTTGACCACTACAATCAAATATATATTTATGTTCTGCTAAGAAATCTTCTGTTTAGGTAGCTAATTTGTATGAATTATTCTTTATTCATAATGATACGTACTAGCATTCTTAGTAACACAAACTGTACGTATCTAGATTGATTGTAATGATCAAGTATAATTATAGAAACTACTCTGTCATGTTTGATTAGTTCATTTTGTAATCAAGATTTAGCCAAATAAACAAATATATGCATTAATTTTTTAAAAAATGTTAAAAAGAAAAAAACAAATTCCATTCAAAGGCTATAAATACTTTAACATGTTCGACATCTTTATCATAACAAAAACAAAATCTTACATCCACAACATGAATCATTTGATAGTTTTTGTGTTTATTAGTGCTATGTGTTTTGGGTTAAACGAAGGTTGCAGGAAAAACCATATAAAGATTTCTAATGAACTATTTTCTTCTCGTAGTGATTTGTTGATCGATTGTAGTGATAACAAGGGGAAATTTGCATCTACTCTTTTAAAGTTCGATGCAAATCCATTTGATATTCCTTTCATTGACTATCCCTGGCCAAAAGAAACACGATGGTCTTGCACTATTAGTTATGGACCTAATAATACGTATTATTATGATCTTCAAGCATATCATGCAAATTTCCAGCGATGTGGTCAGGTACGTTTGTGGATTGCCAAAGATGATGGAATTTGGTTTACAAGAAAATATGAGGTTCCAGCAGGGTTGGCTTTACTTTGGAAAAGGCATAACTAGCTTTCTGCTTTACTTTGTTCTTATAATAAACAAAAACATTTAATAAAAGAAATGTGTTTGGTTATTTTTTTTGTTGAATAAATTTTTTGATATTAATTAAAAATTATAAAATTAGATTTTCATTTCTATAATACATAAAAGAATTACATCACATATTGTACACATACGTTATGCAATTCTCTCATAACTTAATGAAAACATATAACTCATCGCACTAAGGCTGACTCAAAAAACAAATCAGGGCTTTTGGATAAAAAAATGATATGTCCTTTTGGCAAATTTTTATTTTTGAATTAGTTAAAAATAAATTAAATATAATTATTTAAGAAATTTTATTATTCTGTATGAAAATTTCGAAAATAAATTTAGTTTATAGAATATATAAAACCAAATTAAGTTACAAATGTATTTTTATCTCTTTTTAATTATGAAAGATATATATGAACCCTAATATCAGCACAAAATATGTTCTACGTCCATCCACTATAGATACTTGGAATCGCTTGTATTTCTCTTGTGGATACTCTGCTCAGCTCAGGTGTGGAGTTCGCTAATGAGAGGTCTGCTTAAAGATGACTATAGGATGGACTGGAATGTCACTACAACACTCATCAAAGACCCACTTACAATCAAGATAAACTCTTCATTATATGTTTTCCAAGCAAATGTTCACAGTGTTCGGCGCAAAAGGATCTGTCATTGTCATGGGACTTGGGGCTGAGCCATATCACCGATCAGAATAGAAAAGCAGCATGAAAAAATTGTTAAGGAACAATTTATATACAATCTGGTTAAATGGATACATAGCTTACGAAACAGAGCCTCATGGTTTGGTTTGGCTCTAGAACGAATAGTTAGAATATTCTTTCATTAATTTTTTTTGTTCTTTTGGAGATTTCACATTCAAAAACATTTACAAAAATGCACTATATGTTATAGAGTCTTTTGATTGAATATAATTTCACATTCATAAAAAAAACATGGATATTTTCCCCACATTTTCTCAAAGACATGGACTAAACAAAAATAGTTTCTGCGGTGTGTCAAAAAAATACACCTCTTTGGGGTGTGCCGTGTCTCTTCCAGCTGTTGACAAAGATTGTTTTATGATTGGGAAATAAGAACAAGTTTGAAAACTGAGAGATACAGAAGGAAGAGTGAACATTCCACTAATATTTTTCAATCATAAAAAGAGCAGAGGTCATATAATAAAAAAGGAAAAGAAAAAGAAAAAAAATTGAATAGCCTTTCGTTATCAAAAAAGAATAAAAAAACTATGCTAAAAACACAAGAGAGATCCAACAACAGTAGCTATTTAACAATTCCAAATTGATAATAAGCAGAGAGGGCCAAGGAAGAAGTAGAATTAACCAGGTCCAACTTTAGGGATAGTGTAGTGCTCACTCATGTTAGCCAGATACTGATTAAAATCTTCAATCATGTTACAGTGAGACTTGTTCGCTTCCTTTGCTAGTTTCTGCACATCTAGTCTCTACTTCTGCTCTGTACCTTCCTTCTGCTAGTGTTTATAGACTTGTGATCCACAGCAACCACCTTAGGATCAAAACGCAAACACTGAAAGAAATTTGTGACGTCGGTTTGTGTTATTGGTGAAATGCCCCGCAACATGTTTGGATGAGATGGGCAGGATGTTCCATGGACTCACGAAAGCTACTTGATCTGTGCAGCAAAGTTTGATCTGTATAGAGGCCTATCTAGCGCAGCGGAAGAATAATCAAACTTCTATGGTAATAACATTCCCTTAGCCCTCTAATATATTGTTTTTTATTTATATTTCACTAAATACACTGTGGAGTATGAAAATCTGTAGCATATAAATGCTAATTATTTCAGTTCTCAGATAATGTATTTAGAACACACCTGAAATGTGAGAAATGGAACATAAACATCAATATTAATGAATCATTTAATTACCACAGTATGTTTGACATAAGTACCTCCTAAAATTCAGATATTCTCTATATGTTCACTCCTAATCAAAACTGATAAACCAATAAAACTTAATTAAGTCAAAGATTTAGTTTGAGTTTGGAGTTTAGTTTCTACAAGTATGGTTGATCACTACCATTACAGTCAGACCAGATAAATAAATCTTACCATAAAACTCTGGATTATGGTTGACCACTACAATCAAATATATATTTATGTTCTGCTAAGAAATTTTCTGTTTCGGTAGCTAATTTGTAAGAATTATTCTTTATTCATAATGATACGTACTAGCATTCTTAGTAACACAAACTGTATGTAGCTAGATTGATTCTAAGAGATTCAATTTTTTTTTAAAGTTTAAGGTTAATGTTTGGGTCTTTTAATATTTGTGGAATAGGGTTTGGCGTGTTTGGGGGTTAGATTTTATGATTTGAGATTAAATTTTGATTTTGAATTTAAAAAATAAAAAGATTAGAATTTTAAGATTTTTGTTAGAGTCTAGGGTATATGATTATTTTGGGGTATGATACATATAGGTCTATATTTAAGGGGTTGAAGTTTAGACATAATATTTTAAATTAAAACTTCAATTTTAATTTCTAATTTGAGGATAAAAAGAAATTTGAGTTTTAGAAATTGAGTTTACAGTTTATGGTTTAGGGTTTTAGAAAGGTTGACAAATGAAATTTAGTTAGAGGGAAAGTTAAACAACGAAGAGAGGAAAATCAATCATTTTCCCGTCAATTATCCATAGAGTTTAAAAACTGAAAGTGCTATGTATACTATGTTTCTAAAAAGCGTTTTCAAAATTGAAATCGGACCAATCAAACATAGTGTTTGCAATTTTACAAACACTATCAAAAACTAAGGGGTATGTCATTCATAGCAGAAAGGGAAAAAACAGTATATCCTCTACTGCTATCAAAACTCATTTTTCTTGTAATGAATGAATCATTTAATTACCACAGTATGTTTGACATAAGTACCTCTAAAAATTTGGATATTCGCCATATGTTCACCCCTAATCAAAACTGATAAACCAATAAAACTTAAGTCAAAGATTTAGTTTTAGTTTGGAGTTTAGTTTCTAAAAGTATGGTTGACCACTACCATTACAGTCAGACCAAATAAATAAATCTTACCATAAAACTATGGATTATGGTTGACCACTACAATCAAATATATATATTTATGTTCTGCTAAGAAATCTTCTGTTTAGGTAGCTAATTTGTATGAATTATTCTTTATTCATAATGATACGTACTAGCATTCTTAGTAACACAAACTGTACGTATCTAGATTGATTGTAATGATCAAGTATAATTATAGAAACTACTCTGTCATATTTGATTAGCTCATTTTGTAATCAAGATTTAGCCAAATAAACAAATATATGCATTACTTTTTTAAAAAAATGTTAAAAAGAAAAAACAATTTCCATTCAAAGGCTATAAATACTTTAACATGTTCGACATCTTTATCATAACAAAAAAAAAATCTTAGATCCACAACATGAATCATTTGATAGTTTTTGTGTTTATTAGTGCTATGTGTTTTAGGTTAAACGAAGGTTGCAGGAAAAACCATATAAAGATTTCTAATGAACTATTTTCTTCTCGTAGTGATTTGTTGATTGATTGTAGTGATAACAAGGGGAAATTTGCATCTACTCTGTTAAAGTTCGATGCAAATCCATTTGATATTCCTTTCATTGACTATCCCTGGCCAAAAGAAACACGATGGTCTTGCACTATTAGTTATGGACCTAATAATACGTATTATTATGATCTTCAAGCATATCATGCAAATTTCCAGCGATGTGGTCAGGTACGTTTGTGGATTGCCAAAGATGATGGAATTTGGTTTACAAGAAAATATGAGGTTCCAGCAGGGTTGGCTTTACTTTGGAAAAGGCATAACTAGCTTTCTGCTTTACTTTGTTCTTATAATAAACAAAAACATTTAATAAAAGAAATGTGTTTGGTTATTTTTTTTGTTGAATAAATTTTTTGATATTAATTAAAAATTATAAAATTAGATATTTCATTTCTTTAATACATAAAAGAATTACATCACCTATTGTACACATACGTTATGCAATTCTCTCATAACTTAATGAAAACATATAACTCATCGCACAAAGGCTGACTCAAAAAAAAATCAGGGCTTTTGGATAAAAAAATGATATGTCCTTTTGGCAAATTTTCTAAGAAATCTTCTGTTTCGGTAGCTAATTTGTGAGAATTATTCTTTATTCATAATGATACGTACTAGCATTCTTAGTAACACAAACTGTATGTATCTAGATTGATTCTAAGAGATTCAATTTTTTTAAAAGTTTAAGGTTAATGTTTGGGTCTTTTAATGTTTGTGGAATAGGGTTTGGAGCAGTGTTATTAAACCCGGACCGAACCGGCGGTCGGACCAGGTTCAACCACGAACCGGACACAAATGCGGATTGGGTTAATGTCAAAACCCAACTATAGTTGAACCGGTTAAAAACTCCTATCGAACCGTTAAAAACCCGTGAATTGGCGACCCAACGAACCGGCTAAACCATAGTTCTTGTATAAACCAAAAAAATATTAATAAAACAATTAATATTTCCTTTTAAAATAAACTTCTCGAAAATATCCTAAAGATGGCGAAGAACTCAATCATGGTAATAATTTTAATTTTATTTTAGAGTATAAATTTTTAACTAATGTGTCTATAATTTTTTTTTTGAAGGTGGTGAAGATTTGGAGTGACAAAGGCCTGGAGAATAAAATTTAAATGTGTTTTTTCTATGGATTTTAAATTTGAACTATATTACATTGTTTTATTATTTTTATTACATTTTCAGTTTGATACTTTTTAAGTTTTCTTAAACATATTGATTTTTGAATTTGATATGATCTTTATCTTTGTAAGAATATACATATTCAAAATATCATTAAATTCAGTTTAGTATAATCAAACCCGGATCGAACCGGATCGAACCCGGTCAAACCACATTGACCCATGACTCAAAAAAATTTCGGTTCGTTTGTCGGTCCGGTTTTAACAACACTGGTTTGGAGTGTTTGGGGGTTAGATTTTATGATTTGAGATTAAATTTTGAATTTGAATTTAAATAATAAAAAGATTAGAATTTTAAGATTTTAGTTAGAGTCTAGGGTATATGATTAATTTGGGGTATGATACATATAGTTCTATATTTAAGGGGTTGAAGTTTAGACATAATATTTTAAATTAAAACTTCAATTTTAATTTCTAATTTGAGGATAAAAAGAAATTTGAGTTTTAGAAATTGGGTTTACAGTTTATGGTTTAGGGTTTTAGAAAGGTTGACAAATGAAATTTAGTTAGAGGGAAAGTTAAACAACGAAGAGAGGAAAATCAATCATTTTCCCGTCAATTATCCATAGCGTTTAAAAACTGAAAGTGCTATGTATACTATGTTTCTAAAAAGCGTTGTCAAAATTGAAATCGGACCAATCAAACATAGTGTTTGCAATTTTACAAACGCTATCAAAAACTACGGGGTATGTCATTCATAGCAGAAAGGGGAAAAACAGTATATCCTCCACTGCTATCAAAACTCATTTTTCTTGTAATGAATGAATCATTTAATTACCACAGTATGTTTGACATACGTACCTCTAAAAATTTGGATATTCGCCATATGTTCACCCCTAATCAAAACTGATAGACCAATAAAACTTAAGTCAAAGATTTAGTTTTAGTTTGGAGTTTAGTTTCTAAAAGTATGGTTGACCACTACCATTACAGTCAGACCAAATAAATAAATCTTACCATAAAACTATGGATTATGGTTGACCACTACAATCAAATATATATTTATGTTCTGCTAAGAAATCTTCTGTTTAGGTAGCTAATTTGTATGAATTATTCTTTATTCATAATGATACGTACTAGCATTCTTAGTAACACAAACTGTACGTATCTAGATTGATTGTAATGATCAAGTATAATTATAGAAACTACTCTGTCATGTTTGATTAGTTCATTTTGTAATCAAGATTTAGCCAAATAAACAAATATATGCATTAATTTTTTAAAAAATGTTAAAAAGAAAAAACAAATTCCATTCAAAGGCTATAAATACTTTAACATGTTCGACATCTTTATCATAACAAAAACAAAATCTTACATCCACAACATGAATCATTTGATAGTTTTTGTGTTTATTAGTGCTATGTGTTTTGGGTTAAACGAAGGTTGCAGGAAAAACCATATAAAGATTTCTAATGAACTATTTTCTTCTCGTAGTGATTTGTTGATCGATTGTAGTGATAACAAGGGGAAATTTGCATCTACTCTTTTAAAGTTCGATGCAAATCCATTTGATATTCCTTTCATTGACTATCCCTGGCCAAAAGAAACACGATGGTCTTGCACTATTAGTTATGGACCTAATAATACGTATTATTATGATCTTCAAGCATATCATGCAAATTTCCAGCGATGTGGTCAGGTACGTTTGTGGATTGCCAAAGATGATGGAATTTGGTTTACAAGAAAATATGAGGTTCCAGCAGGGTTGGCTTTACTTTGGAAAAGGCATAACTAGCTTTCTGCTTTACTTTGTTCTTATAATAAACAAAAACATTTAATAAAAGAAATGTGTTTGGTTATTTTTTTTGTTGAATAAATTTTTTGATATTAATTAAAAATTATAAAATTAGATTTTCATTTCTATAATACATAAAAGAATTACATCACATATTGTACACATACGTTATGCAATTCTCTCATAACTTAATGAAAACATATAACTCATCGCACTAAGGCTGACTCAAAAAACAAATCAGGGCTTTTGGATAAAAAAATGATATGTCCTTTTGGCAAATTTTTATTTTTGAATTAGTTAAAAATAATTTAAATATAATTATTTAAGAAATTTTATTATTCTGTATGAAAATTTCGAAAATAAATTTAGTTTATAGAATATATAAAACCAAATTAAGTTACAAATGTATTTTTATCTCTTTTTAATTATGAAAGATATAAATGAACCCTAATATCAGCACAAAATATGTTCTACGTCCATCCACTATAGATACTTGGAATCGCTTGTATTTCTCTTGTGGATACTCTGCTCAGCTCAGGTGTGGAGTTCGCTAATGAGAGGTCTGCTTAAAGATGACTATAGGATGGACTGGAATGTCACTACAACACTCATCAAAGACCCACTTACAATCAAGATAAACTCTTCATTATATGTTTTCCAAGCAAATGTTCACAGTGTTCGGCGCAAAAGGATCTGTCATTGTCATGGGACTTGGGGCTGAGCCATATCACCGATCAGAATAGAAAAGCAGCATGAAAAAATTGTTAAGGAACAATTTATATACAATCTGGTTAAATGGATACATAGCTTACGAAACAGAGCCTCATGGTTTGGTTTGGCTCTAGAACGAATAGTTAGAATATTCTTTCATTAATTTTTTTTGTTCTTTTGGAGATTTCACATTCAAAAACATTTACAAAAATGCACTATATGTTATAGAGTCTTTTGATTGAATATAATTTCACATTCATAAAAAAAACATGGATATTTTCCCCACATTTTCTCAAAGACATGGACTAAACAAAAATAGTTTCTGCGGTGTGTCAAAAAAATACACCTCTTTGGGGTGTGCCGTGTCTCTTCCAGCTGTTGACAAAGATTGTTTTATGATTGGGAAATAAGAACAAGTTTGAAAACTGAGAGATACAGAAGGAAGAGTGAACATTCCACTAATATTTTTCAATCATAAAAAGAGCAGAGGTCATATAATAAAAAAGGAAAAGAAAAAGAAAAAAAATTGAATAGCCTTTCGTTATCAAAAAAGAATAAAAAAACTATGCTAAAAACACAAGAGAGATCCAACAACAGTAGCTATTTAACAATTCCAAATTGATAATAAGCAGAGAGGGCCAAGGAAGAAGTAGAATTAACCAGGTCCAACTTTAGGGATAGTGTAGTGCTCACTCATGTTAGCCAGATACTGATTAAAATCTTCAATCATGTTACAGTGAGACTTGTTCGCTTCCTTTGCTAGTTTCTGCACATCTAGTCTCTACTTCTGCTCTGTACCTTCCTTCTGCTAGTGTTTATAGACTTGTGATCCACAGCAACCACCTTAGGATCAAAACGCAAACACTGAAAGAAATTTGTGACGTCGGTTTGTGTTATTGGTGAAATGCCCCGCAACATGTTTGGATGAGATGGGCAGGATGTTCCATGGACTCACGAAAGCTACTTGATCTGTGCAGCAAAGTTTGATCTGTATAGAGGCCTATCTAGCGCAGCGGAAGAATAATCAAACTTCTATGGTAATAACATTCCCTTAGCCCTCTAATATATTGTTTTTTATTTATATTTCACTAAATACACTGTGGAGTATGAAAATCTGTAGCATATAAATGCTAATTATTTCAGTTCTCAGATAATGTATTTAGAACACACCTGAAATGTGAGAAATGGAACATAAACATCAATATTAATGAATCATTTAATTACCACAGTATGTTTGACATAAGTACCTCCTAAAATTCAGATATTCTCTATATGTTCACTCCTAATCAAAACTGATAAACCAATAAAACTTAATTAAGTCAAAGATTTAGTTTGAGTTTGGAGTTTAGTTTCTACAAGTATGGTTGATCACTACCATTACAGTCAGACCAGATAAATAAATCTTACCATAAAACTCTGGATTATGGTTGACCACTACAATCAAATATATATTTATGTTCTGCTAAGAAATTTTCTGTTTCGGTAGCTAATTTGTAAGAATTATTCTTTATTCATAATGATACGTACTAGCATTCTTAGTAACACAAACTGTATGTAGCTAGATTGATTCTAAGAGATTCAATTTTTTTAAAAGTTTAAGGTTAATGTTTGGGTCTTTTAATATTTGTGGAATAGGGTTTGGCGTGTTTGGGGGTTAGATTTTATGATTTGAGATTAAATTTTGATTTTGAATTTAAAAAATAAAAAGATTAGAATTTTAAGATTTTTGTTAGAGTCTAGGGTATATGATTATTTTGGGGTATGATACATATAGGTCTATATTTAAGGGGTTGAAGTTTAGACATAATATTTTAAATTAAAACTTCAATTTTAATTTCTAATTTGAGGATAAAAAGAAATTTGAGTTTTAGAAATTGGGTTTACAGTTTATGGTTTAGGGTTTTAGAAAGGTTGACAAATGAAATTTAGTTAGAGGGAAAGTTAAACAACGAAGAGAGGAAAATCAATCATTTTCCCGTCAATTATCTATAGAGTTTAAAAACTGAAAGTGCTATGTATACTATGTTTCTAAAAAGCGTTTTCAAAATTGAAATCGGACCAATCAAACATAGTGTTTGCAATTTTACAAACACTATCAAAAACTAAGGGGTATGTCATTCATAGCAGAAAGGGAAAAAACAGTATATCCTCTACTGCTATCAAAACTCATTTTTCTTGTAATGAATGAATCATTTAATTACCACAGTATGTTTGACATAAGTACCTCTAAAAATTTGGATATTCGCCATATGTTCACCCCTAATCAAAACTGATAGACCAATAAAACTTAAGTCAAAGATTTAGTTTTAGTTTGGAGTTTAGTTTCTAAAAGTATGGTTGACCACTACCATTACAGTCAGACCAAATAAATAAATCTTACCATAAAACTATGGATTATGGTTGACCACTACAATCAAATATATATATATTTATGTTCTGCTAAGAAATCTTCTGTTTAGGTAGCTAATTTGTATGAATTATTCTTTATTCATAATGATACGTACTAGCATTCTTAGTAACACAAACTGTACGTATCTAGATTGATTGTAATGATCAAGTATAATTATAGAAACTACTCTGTCATATTTGATTAGTTCATTTTGTAATCAAGATTTAGCCAAATAAACAAATATATGCATTACTTTTTTTAAAAAAATGTTAAAAAGAAAAAAAAATTTCCATTCAAAGGCTATAAATACTTTAACATGTTCGACATCTTTATCATAACAAAAAAAAAATCTTAGATCCACAACATGAATCATTTGATAGTTTTTGTGTTTATTAGTGCTATGTGTTTTAGGTTAAACGAAGGTTGCAGGAAAAACCATATAAAGATTTCTAATGAACTATTTTCTTCTCGTAGTGATTTGTTGATCGATTGTAGTGATAACAAGGGGAAATTTGCATCTACTCTGTTAAAGTTCGATGCAAATCCATTTGATATTCCTTTCATTGACTATCCCTGGCCAAAAGAAACACGATGGTCTTGCACTATTAGTTATGGACCTAATAATACGTATTATTATGATCTTCAAGCATATCATGCAAATTTCCAGCGATGTGGTCAGGTACGTTTGTGGATTGCCAAAGATGATGGAATTTGGTTTACAAGAAAATATGAGGTTCCAGCAGGGTTGTCTTTACTTTGGAAAAGGCATAACTAGCTTTTTGCTTTACTTTGTTCTTATAATAAACAAAAACATTTAATAAAAGAAATGTGTTTGGTTATTTTTTTTGTTGAATAAATTTTTTGATATTAATTAAAAATTATAAAATTAGATATTTCATTTCTTTAATACATAAAAGAATTACATCACCTATTGTACACATACGTTATGCAATTCTCTCATAACTTAATGAAAACATATAACTCATCGCACAAAGGCTGACTCAAAAAAAAATCAGGGCTTTTGGATAAAAAAATGATATGTCCTTTTGGCAAATTTTTATTTTTGAATTAGTTAAAAATAATTTAATATAATTATTTAAGAAATTTTATTATTCTGTATGAAAATTTCGAAAATAAATTTAGTTTATAGAATATATAAAACCAAATTAAGTTACAAATGTATTTATATCTCTTTTTAATTATGAAAGATATAAATGAACCCTAATATCAGCACGAAATATGTTCTACATCCATCCACTATAGAAACTTGGAATCGCTTGTTTTTCTCTTGTGGATACTCTGCTCAGCTCAGGTGTGGAGTTCGCTAATGAGAGGTCTGCTTAAAGATGACTATAGGATGGACTGGAATGTCACTACAACACTTATCAAAGACCCACTTACAATCAAGATAAACTCTTCATTATATGTTTTCCAAGCAAATGTTCACAGTGTTCGGCGCAAAAGGATCTGTCATTGTCATGGGACTTGGGGCTGAGCCATATCACCGATCAGAATAGAAAAGCAGCATGAAAAAATTGTTAAGGAACAATTTATATACAATCTGGTTAAATGGATACATAGCTTACGAAACAGAGCCTCATGGTTTGGTTTGGCTCTAGAACGAATAGTTAGAATATTCTTTCATTAATTTTTTTTGTTCTTTTGGAGATTTCACATTCAAAAACATTTACAAAAATGCACTATATGTTATAGAGTCTTTTGATTGAATATAATTTCACATTCATTAAAAAAAAACATGGATATTTTCCCCACATTTTCTCAAAGACATGGACTAAACAAAAATAGTTTATGCGGTGTGTCAAAAAAATACACCTCTTTGGGGTGTGCCGTGTCTGTTCCAGCTGTTGACAAAGATTGTTTTATGATTGGGAAATAAGAACAAGTTTGAAAAATGAGAGATACAGAAGGAAGAGTGAACATTCCACTAATATTTTTCAATCATAAAAAGAGCAGATGTCATATAATAAAAAAGGAAAAGAAAAAGAAAAAAAATTGTATAGCCTTTCGTTATCAAAAAAGAATAAAAAAACTATGCTAAAAACACAAGAGAGATCCAACAACAGTAGCTATTTAACAATTCCAAATTGATAATAAGCAGAGAGGGCCAAGGAAGAAGTAGATTTAACCAGGTCCAACTTTAGAGATAGTGTAGTGCTCACTCATGTTAGCCAGATACTGATTAAAATCTTCAATCATGTTACAGTGAGACTTGTTCGCTTCCTTTGCTAGTTTCTGCACATCTAGTCTCTACTTCTGCTCTGTACCCTCCTTCTGCTAGTGTTTATAGACTTGTGATCCACAGCAACCACCTTAGGATCAAAACGCAAACACTGAAAGAAATTTGTAACGTCGGTTTGTGTTATTGGTGAAATACCCCGCAACATGTTTGGATGAGATGGGCAGGATGTTCCATGGACTCACGAAAGCTACTTGATCTGTGCAGCTAAGTTTGATATGTATAGAGGCCTATCTAGCGCAGCGGAAGAATAATCAAACTTCTCTGGTAATAACATTCCCTTAGCCCTCTAATATACTCCCTCCGTTTCAAATTATATGTCGTTCTTGAGCAAAATTTTTGTTTCAAAATAAATGTCGTTTTCAGTTTTCAATGCAAAATTTATTGAAAATATTATCTATTCTATTTTTATATTGGTTGATGTGTATTGGTAATAGTATTTTTATTTTGGAAATATATAAAACTAAATGTTTTCTTAATCTGTGTGCAAAAACTTAAAACGACAAATAATATGAAACGGAGGGAGTATTGTTTTTTATTTATATTTCACTAAATACACTGTGGAGTATGAAAATCTGTAGCATATAAATGCTAATTATTTCAGTTCTCAGATAATTTATTTAGAACACACCTGAAATGTGAGAAATGGAACATAAACATCAATATTAATGAATCATTTAATTACCACAGTATGTTTGACATAAGTACCTCCTAAAATTCAGATATTCTCTATATGTTCACTCCTAATCAAAACTGATAAACCAATAAAACTTAATTAAGTCAAAGATTTAGTTTGAGTTTGGAGTTTAGTTTCTACAAGTATGGTTGATCACTACCATTACAGTCAGACCAGATAAATAAATCTTACCATAAAACTCTGGATTATGGTTGACCACTACAATCAAATATATATTTATGTTCTGCTAAGAAATTTTCTGTTTCGGTAGCTAATTTGTAAGAATTATTCTTTATTCATAATGATACGTACTAGCATTCTTAGTAACACAAACTATATGTATCTAGATTGATTCTAAGAGATTCAATTTTTTTTTAAGTTTAAGGTTAATGTTTGGGTCTTTTAATGTTTGTGGAATAGGGTTTGGCGTGTTTGGGGGTTAGATTTTATGATTTGAGATTAAATTTTGAATTTGAGTTTAAATAATAAAAAGATTAGAATTTTAAGATTTTTGTTAGAGTCTAGGGTATATGATTATTTTGGGGTATGATACATATAGGTCTATATTTAAGGGGTTGAAGTTTAGACATAATATTTTAAATTAAAACTTCAATTTTAATTTCTAATTTGAGGATAAAAAGAAATTTGAGTTTTAGAAATTGGGTTTACAGTTTATGGTTTAGGGTTTTAGAAAGGTTGACAAATGAAATTTAGTTAGAGGGAAAGTTAAACAACGAAGGGAGGAAAATCAATCATTTCCCCGTCAATTAACCATAGCGTTTAAAAACTGAAAGTGCTATGTATACTATGTTTCTAAAAAGCGTTTTCAAAATTTAAATCGGACCAATCAAACATAGTGTTTGCAATTTTACAAACGCTATCAAAAACTAAGGGGTATGTCATTAATAGCAGAAAGGGAAAAAACAGTATATCCTCTACTGCTATCAAAACTCATTTTTCTTGTAATGAATGAATCATTTAATTACCACAGTATGTTTGACATAAGTACCTCTAAAATTTTGGATATTCGCCATATGTTCACCCCTAATAAAAACTGATAGACCAATAAAACTTAAGTCAAAGATTTAGTTTTAGTTTGGAGTTTAGTTTCTAAAAGTATGGTTGACCACTACCATTACAGTCAGACCAAATAAATAAATCTTACCATAAAACTATGGATTATAGTTGACCACAAAAATCAAATATATATTTATGTTCTGCTAAGAAATCTTCTGTTTAGGTAGCTAATTTATATGAATTATTCTTTATTCATAATGATACGTACTAGCATTCTTAGTAACACAAACTGTACGTATCTAGATTGATTGTAATGATCAAGTATAATTATAGAAACTACTCTGTCATGTTTGATTAGTTCATTTTGTAATCAAGATTTAGCCAAATAAACAAATATATGCATTAATTTAAAAAAAAATGTTAAAAAGAAAAAACAAATTCCATTCAAAGGCTATAAATACTTTAACATGTTCGACATCTTTATCATAACAAAAAAAAATCTTACATCCACAACATGAATCATTTGATAGTTTTTGTGTTTATTAGTGCTATGTGTTTTGGGTTAAACGAAGGTTGCAGGAAAAACCATATAAAGATTTCTAATGAACTATTTTCTTCTCGTAGTGATTTGTTGATCGATTGTAGTGATAACAAGGGGAAATTTGCATCTACTCTGTTAAAGTTCGATGCAAATCCATTTGATATTCCTTTCATTGACTATCCCTGGCCAAAAGAAACACGATGGTCTTGCACTATTAGTTATGGACCTAATAATACGTATTATTATGATCTTCAAGCATATCATGCAAATTTCCAGCGATGTGGTCAGGTACGTTTGTGGATTGCCAAAGATGATGGAATTTGGTTTTCAAGAAAATATGAGGTTCCAGCAGGGTTGGCTTTACTTTGGAAAAGGCATAACTAGCTTTCTGCTTTACTTTGTTCTTATAATAAACAAAAATATTGAATAAAAGAAATCTGTTTGGTTATTTTTTTTTGTTGAATAATTTTTTTGATATTAATTAAAAATTATAAAATTAGATATTTCATTTCTATAATACATAAAAGAATTACATCACCTATTGTACACATACGTTATGCAAATCTCTCATAACTTAATGAAAACATATAACTCATCGCACAAAGGCTGACTCAAAAAAAAATCAGGGCTTTTGGATAAAAAAAATGATATGTCCTTTTGGCAAATCTTTATTTTTGAATTAGTTAAAAATAATTTAATATAATTATTTAAGAAATTTTATTATTCTGTATGAAAATTTCGAAAATAAATTTAGTTTATAGAATATACAAAACCAAATTAAGTTACAAATGTATTTATATCTCTTTTTAATTATGAAAGATATAAATGAACCTTAATATCAGCACAAAATATGTTCTACGTCCATCCACTATAGAAACTTGGAATCGCTTGTTTTTCTCTTGTGGATACTCTGCTCAGCTCAGGTGTGGAGTTCGCTAATGAGAGGTCTGCTTAAAGATGACTATAGCATGGACTGGAATGTCACTACAACACTCATCAAAGACCCACTTACAGTCAAGATAAACTCTTCATTATATGTTTTCCAAGCAAATGTTCACAGTGTTCGGCGCAAAAGGATCTGTCATTGTCATGGGACTTGGGGCTGAGCCATATCACCGATCAGAATAGAAAAGCAGCATGAAAAAAATGTTAAGGAACAATTTATATACAATCTGGTTAAATGGATACATAGTTTACGAAACAGAGCCTCATGGTTTGGTTTGGCTCTAGAACGAATAGTTAGAATATTCTTTCATTAATTATTTTTGTTCTTTTGGAGATTTCACATTCAAAAACATTTACAAAAATGCACTATATGTTATAGAGTCTTTTGATTGAATATAATTTCACATTTATTAAAAAAAACATGGATATTTTCCCTCATTTTCTCAAAGACATGGACTAAACAAAAATAGTTTCTGCGGTGTGTCAAAAAAAATACACCTCTTTGGGGTGTGCCGTGTCTGTTCCAGCTGTTGACAAAGATTGTTTTATGATTGGGAAATGAGAACAAGTTTGAAAACTGAGAGATACAGAAGGAAGAGTGAACATTCCACTAATATTTTTCAATCATAAAAAGAGCAGGGGTCATATAATAAAAAAGGAAAAGAAAAAGAAAAAAAAATTGAATAGCCTTTCGTTATCAAAAAAGAATAAAAAAACTATGCTAAAAACACAAGAGAGATCCAACAACAGTAGCTATTTAACAATTCCAAATTGATAATAAGCAGAGAGGGCCAAGGAAGAAGTAGATTTAACCAGGTCCAACTTTAGGGACAGTGTAGTGCTCACTCATGTTAGCCAGATACTGATTGAAATCTTCAATCATGTTACAGTGAGACTTGTTCGCTTCCTTTGCTAGTTTCTGCACATCTAGTCTCTACTTCTGCTCTGTACCTTCCTTCTGCTAGCGTTTATAGACTTGTGATCCGCAGCAACCACCTTAGGATCAAAACGCAAACACTGAAAGAAATTTGTGACGTCGGTTTGTGTTATTGGTGAAATGCCCCGCAACATGTTTGGATGAGATGGGCAGGATGTTCCATGGACTCACGAAAGCTACTTGATCTGTGCAGCAAAGTTTGATCTGTATAGAGGCCTATCTAGCGCAGCGGAAGAATAATCAAACTTCTCTGGTAATAACATTCTCTTAGCCCTCTAATATATTGTTTTTTATTTATATTTCACTAAATACACTGTGGAGTATGAAAATCTGTAGCATATAAATCTAATTATTTCAGTTCTCAGATAATGTATTTAGAACGCACCTGAAATGTGAGAAATGGAACATAAACATCAATATTAATGAATCATTTAATTACCACAGATGTTTGACATAAGTACCTCCTAAAATTCAGATATTCTCCATATGTTCACTCCTAATCAAAACTGATAAACCAATAAAACTTAATTAAGTCAAAGATTTAGTTTGAGTTTGGATTTTAGTTTCTACAAGTATGGTTGATCACTACCATTACAGTCAGACCAGATAAATAAATCTTACCATAAAACTCTGGATTATGGTTGACCACTACAATCAAATATATATTTATGTTCTGCTAAGAAATCTTCTGTTTCGGTAGCTAATTTGTAAGAATTATTCTTTATTCATAATGATATGTACTAGCATTCTTAGTAACACAAACTGTATGTATCTAGATTGATTCTAAGAGATTCAATTTTTTTTAAAGTTTAAGGTTAATGTTTGGGTCTTTTAATGTTTGTGGAATAGGGTTTGGAGCAGTGTTATTAAACCCGGACCGAACCGGCGGTCGGACCAGGTTCAACCACGAACCGGACACAAATGCGGATTGGGTTAATGTCAAAACCCAACTATAGTTGAACCGGTTAAAAACTCCTATCGAACCGTTAAAAACCCGTGAACTGGCGACCCAACAAACCGGCTAAACCATAGTTCTTGTATAAACCAAAAATTTATTAATAAAACAATTAATATTTCCTTTTAAAATAAACTTCTCGAAAATATCCTAAAGATGGCGAAGAACTCAATCATGGTAATAATTTTAATTTTATTTTAGAGTATAAATTTTTAACTAATGTGTCTATAATTTTTTTTTTGAAGGTGGTGAAGATTTGGAGTGACAAAGGCCTGGAGAATAAAATTTAAATGTGTTTTTTCTATGGATTTTAAATTTGAACTATTACATTGTTTTATTATTTTTATTACATTTTCAGTTTGATACTTTTTAAGTTTTCTTAAACTTATTGATTTTTGAATTTGATATGATCTTTATCTTTGTAAGAATATACATATTCAAAATATCATTAAATTCAGTTTAGTCTAATCAAACCCGGATCGAACCGGATCGAACCCGGTCAAACCACATTGACCCTTGACTCAAAAAAATTTCGGTTCGCTTGTCGGTCCGGTTTTAACAACACTGGTTTGGAGTGTTTGGGGGTTAGATTTTATGATTTGAGATTAAATTTTGAATTTGAATTTAAATAATAAAAAGATTAGAATTTTAAGATTTTAGTTAGAGTCTAGGGTATATGATTAATTTGGGGTATGATACATATAGGTCTATATTTAAGGGGTTGAAGTTTAGACATAATATTTTAAATTAAAACTTCAATTTTAATTTCTAATTTGAGGATAAAAAGAAATTTGAGTTTTAGAAATTGGGTTTACAGTTTATGGTTTAGGGTTTTAGAAAGGTTGACAAATGAAATTTAGTTAGAGGGAAAGTTAAACAACGAAGAGAGGAAAATCAATCATTTTCCCGTTAATTATCCATAGCGTTTAAAAACTGAAAGTGCTATGTATACTATGTTTCTAAAAAGCGTTGTCAAAATTGAAATCGGACCAATCAAACATAGTGTTTGCAATTTTACAAACGCTATCAAAAACTACGGGGTATGTCATTCATAGCAGAAAGGGAAAAAACAGTATATCCTCCACTGCTATCAAAACTCATTTTTCTTGTAATGAATGAATCATTTAATTACCACAGTATGTTTGACATAAGTACCTCTAAAAATTTGGATATTCGCCATATGTTCACCCCTAATCAAAACTGATAGACCAATAAAACTTAAGTCAAAGATTTAGTTTTAGTTTGGAGTTTAGTTTCTAAAAGTATGGTTGACCACTACCATTACAGTCAGACCAAATAAATAAATCTTACCATAAAACTATGGATTATGGTTGACCACTACAATCAAATATATATTTATGTTCTGCTAAGAAATCTTCTGTTTAGGTAGCTAATTTGTATGAATTATTCTTTATTCATAATGATACGTACTAGCATTCTTAGTAACACAAACTGTACGTATCTAGATTGATTGTAATGATCAAGTATAATTATAGAAACTACTCTGTCATATTTGATTAGTTCATTTTATAATCAAGATTTAGCCAAATAAACAAATATATGCATTACTTTTTTTAAAAAATGTTAAAAAGAAAAAACAATTTCCATTCAAAGGCTATAAATACTTTAACATGTTCGACATCTTTATCATAACAAAAAAAAAAATATCTTAGATCCACATCATGAATCATTTGATAGTTTTTGTGTTTATTAGTGCTATGTGTTTTAGGTTAAACGAAGGTTGCAGGAAAAACCATATAAAGATTTCTAATGAACTATTTTCTTCTCGTAGTGATTTGTTGATCGATTGTAGTGATAACAAGGGGAAATTTGCATCTACTCTGTTAAAGTTCGATGCAAATCCATTTGATATTCCTTTCATTGACTATCCCTGGCCAAAAGAAACACGATGGTCTTGCACTATTAGTTATGGACCTAATAATACGTATTATTATGATCTTCAAGCATATCATGCAAATTTCCAGCGATGTGGTCAGGTACGTTTGTGGATTGCCAAAGATGATGGAATTTGGTTTACAAGAAAATATGAGGTTCCAGCAGGGTTGGCTTTACTTTGGAAAAGGCATAACTAGCTTTCTGCTTTACTTTGTTCTTATAATAAACAAAAACATTTAATAAAAGAAATGTGTTTGGTTATTTTTTTTGTTGAATAAATTTTTTGATATTAATTAAAAATTATAAAATTAGATATTTCATTTCTATAATACATAAAAGAATTACATCACCTATTGTACACATACGTTATGCAATTCTCTCATAACTTAATGAAAACATATAACTCATCGCACAAAGGCTGACTCAAAAAAAATCAGGGCTTTTGGATAAAAAAATGATATGTCCTTTTGGCAAATTTTTATTTTTGAATTAGTTAAAAATAATTTAATATAATTATTTAAGAAATTTTATTATTCTGTATGAAAATTTCGAAAATAAATTTAGTTTATAGAATATATAAAACCAAATTAAGTTACAAATGTATTTATATCTCTTTTTAATTATGAAAGATATAAATGAACCCTAATATCAGCACAAAATATGTTCTACGTCCATCCTCTATAGAAACTTGGAATCGCTTGTTTTTCTCTTGTGGATACTCTGCTCAGCTCAGGTGTGGAGTTCGCTAATGAGAGGTCTGCTTAAAGATGACTATAGGATGGACTGGAATGTCACTACAACACTCATCAAAGACCCACTTACAATCAAGATAAACTCTTCATTATATGTTTTCCAAGAAAATGTTCACAGTGTTCGGCGCAAAAGGATCTGTCATTGTCATGGGACTTGGGGCTGAGCCATATCACCGATCAGAATAGAAAAGCAGCATGAAAAAATTGTTAAGGAACAATTTATATACAATCTGGTTAAATGGATACATAGCTTACGAAACAGAGCCTCATGGTTTGGTTTGGCTCTAGAACGAATAGTTAGAATATTCTTTCATTAATTTTTTTTGTTCTTTTGGAGATTTCACATTCAAAAACATTTACAAAAATGCACTATATGTTATAGAGTCTTTTGATTGAATATAATTTCACATTCATTAAAAAAAACATGGATATTTTCCCCACATTTTCTCAAAGACATGGACTAAACAAAAATAGTTTCTGTGGTGTGTCAAAAAAATACACCTCTTTGGGGTGTGCCGTGTCTATTCCAGCTGTTGACAAAGATTGTTTTATGATTGGGAAATAAGAACAAGTTTGAAAACTGAGAGATACAGAAGGAAGAGTGAACATTCCACTAATATTTTTCAATCATAAAAAGAGCAGAGGTCATATAACAAAAAAGGAAAAGAAAAAGAAAAAAAATTGAATAGCCTTTCGTTATCAAAAAAGAATAAAAAAACTATGCTAAAAACACAAGAGAGATCCAACAACAGTAGCTATTTAACAATTCCAAATTGATAATAAGCAGAGAGGGCCAAGGAAGAAGTAGATTTAACCAGGTCCAACTTTAGGGATAGTGTAGTGCTCACTCATGTTAGCCAGATACTGATTAAAATCTTCAATCATGTTACAGTGAGACTTGTTCGCTTCCTTTGCTAGTTTCTGCACATCTAGTCTCTACTTCTGCTATGTACCTTCCTTCTGCTAGTGTTTATAGACTTGTGATCCACAGCAACCACCTTAGGATCAAAACGCAAATACTGAAAAAAATTTGTGACGTCGGTTTGTGTTATTGGTGAAATGCCCCGCAACATGTTTGGATGAGATGGGCAGGATGTTCCATGGACTCACGAAAGCTACTTGATCTGTGCAGCTAAGTTTGATCTGTATAGAGGCCTATCTAGCGCAGCGGAAGAATAATCAAACTTCTCTGGTAATAACATTCTCTTAGCCCTCTAATATATTGTTTTTTATTTATATTTCACTAAATACACTGTGGAGTATGAAAATCTGTAGCATATAAATGCTAATTATTTCAGTTCTCAGATAATGTATTTAGAACACACCTGAAATGTGAGAAATGGAACATAAACATCAATATTAATGAATCATTTAATTACCACAGTATGTTTGACATAAGTACCTCCTAAAATTCAGATATTCTCCATATGTTCACTCCTAATCAAAACTGATAAACCAATAAAACTTAATTAAGTCGAAGATTTAGTTTGAGTTTGGAGTTTAGTTTCTACAAGTATGGTTGATCACTACCTTTACAGTCAGACCAGATAAATAAATCTTACCATAAAACTCTGGATTATGGTTGACCACTACAATCAAATATATATTTATGTTCTGCTAAGAAATTTTCTGTTTCGGTAGCTAATTTGTAAGAATTATTCTTTATTCATAATGATACGTACTAGCATTCTTAGTAACACAAACTGTATGTATCTAGATTGATTCTAAGAGATTCAATTTTTTTTTTAAAGTTTAAGGTTAATGTTTGGGTCTTTTAATGTTTGTGGAATAGGGTTTGGCGTGTTTGGGGGTTAGATTTTATGATTTGAGATTAAATTTTGAATTTGAATTTAAAAAATAAAAAGATTAGAATTTTAAGATTTTTGTTAGAGTCTAGGGTATATGATTATTTTGGGGTATGATACATATATGTCTATATTTAAGGGGTTGAAGTTTAGACATAATATTTTAAATTAAAACTTCAATTTTAATTTCTAATTTGAGGATAAAAAGAAATTTGAGTTTTAGAAATTGGGTTTACAGTTTATGGTTTAGGGTTTTAGAAAGGTTGACAAATGAAATTTAGTTAGAGGGAAAGTTAAACAACGAAGAGAGGAAAATCAGTCATTTTCCCGTCAATTATCCATAGAGTTTAAAAACTGAAAGTGCTATGTATACTATGTTTCTAAAAAGCGTTTTCAAAATTGAAATCGGACCAATCAAACATAGAGTTTGCAATTTTACAAACGCTATCAAAAACTAAGGGGTATGTCATTCATAGCAGAAAGGGAAAAAACAGTATATCCTCTACTGCTATCAAAACTCATTTTTCTTGTAATGAATGAATCATTTAATTACCACAGTATGTTTGACATAAGTACCTCTAAAAATTTGGATATTCGCCATATGTTCACCCCTAATCAAAACTGATAGACCAATAAAACTTAAGTCAAATATTTAGTTATAGTTTGGAGTTTAGTTTCTAAAAGTATGGTTGACCACTACCATTACAGTCAGACCAAATAAATAAATCTTACCATAAAACTATGGATTATGGTTGACCACTACAATCAAATATATATTTATGTTCTGCTAAGAAATCTTCTGTTTAGGTAGCTAATTTGTATGAATTATTCTTTATTCATAATGATACGTACTAGCATTCTTAGTAACACAAACTGTACGTATCTAGATTGATTGTAATGATCAAGTATAATTATAGAAACTACTCTGTCATGTTTGATTAGTTCATTTTGTAATCAATTTAGCCAAATAAACAAATATATGCATTACTTTTTTAAAAAAATGTTAAAAAGAAAAACAATTTCCATTCAAAGTCTATAAATACTTTAACATGTTCGACATCTTTATCATAACAAAAAAAAAATCTTAGATCCACAACATGAATCATTTGATAGTTTTTGTGTTTATTAGTGCTATGTGTTTTGGGTTAATCGAAGGTTGCAGAAAAAACCATATAAAGATTTCTAATGAACTATTTTCTTCTCGTAGTGATTTGTTGATCGATTGTAGTGATAACAAGGGGAAATTTGCATCTACTCTGTTAAAGTTCGATGCAAATCCATTTGATATTCCTTTCATTGACTATCCCTGGCCAAAAGAAACACGATGGTCTTGCACTATTAGTTATGGACCTAATAATACGTATTATTATGATCTTCAAGCATATCATGCAAATTTCCAGCGATGTGGTCAGGTACGTTTGTGGATTGCCAAAGATGATGGAATATGGTTTACAAGAAAATATGAGGTTCCAGCAGGGTTGGCTTTACTTTGGAAAAGGCATAACTAGCTTTCTGCTTTACTTTGTTCTTATAATAAACAAAAACAATAAATAAAAGAAATCTGTTTGGTTGTTTTTTTTGTTGAATAATTTTTTTGATATTAATTAAAATTTATAAAATTAAATATTTCATTTCTATAATACATAAAAGAATTACTTCACCTATTGTACACATACGTTATGCAATTCTCTCATAACTTAATGAAAACATATAACTCATCGCACAAAGGCTGACTCAAAAAAAAAATCAGGGCTTTTGGATAAAAAAAATGATATGTCCTTTTGGCAAATTTTTATTTTTGAATTAGTAAAAAATAATTTAATATAATTATTTAAGAAATTTTATTATTCTGTATGAAAATTTCAAAAATAAATTTAGTTTATAGAATATATAAAACCAAATTAAGTTACAAATGTATTTATATCTCTTTTTAATTATGAAAGATATAAATGAACCCTAAAATCGGCACAAAATATGTTCTACGTCCATCCACTATAGAAACTTGGAATCGCTTGTTTTTCTCTTGTGGATACTCTGCTCAGCTCAGGTGTGGAGGTCGCTAATGAGAGGTCTGCTTAAAGATGACTATAGCATGGACTGGAATGTCACTACAACACTCATCAAAGACCCACTTACAATCAAGATAAACTCTTCATTATTTGTTTTCCAAGCAAATGTTCACAGTGTTCGGCGCAAAAGGATCTGTCATTGTCATGGGACTTGGGGCTGAGCCATATCACCGATCAGAATAGAAAGGCAGCATGAAAAAATTGTTAAGGAACAATTTATATACAATCTGGTTAAATGGATACATAGCTTACGAAACAGAGCCTCATGGTTTGGTTTGGCTCTAGAACGAATAGTTAGAATATTCTTTCATTAATTTTTTTTGTTCTTTTGGAGATTTCACATTCAAAAACATTTACAAAAATGCACTATATGTTATAGAGTCTTTTGATTGAATATAATTTAACATTCATTAAAAAAAACATGGATATTTTCCCCACATTTTCTCAAAGACATGGACTAAACAAAAATAGTTTCTGCGGTGTGTCAAAAAAATACACCTCTTTGGGGTGTGCCGTGTCTATTCCAGCTGTTGACAAAGATTGTTTTATGATTGGGAAATAAGAACAAGTTTGAAAACTGAGAGATACAGAAGGAAGAGTGAACATTCCACTAATATTTTTCAATCATAAAAAGAGCAGAGGTCATATAATAAAAAAGGAAAAGAAAAAGAAAAAAAATTGAATAGCCTTTCGTTATCAAAAAAGAATAAAAAAACTATGCTAAAAACACAAGAGAGATCCAACAACAGTAGCTATTTAACAATTCCAAATTGATAATAAGCAGAGAGGGCCAAGGAAGAAGTAGAATTAACCAGGTCCAACTTTAGGGATAGTGTAGTGCTCACTCATGTTAGCCAGATACTGATTAAAATCTTCAATCATGTTACAGTGAGACTTGTTCGCTTCCTTTGCTAGTTTCTGCACATCTAGTCTCTACTTCTGCTCTGTACCTTCCTTCTGCTAGTGTTTATAGACTTGTGATCCACAGCAACCACCTTAGGATCAAAACGCAAACACTGAAAGAAATTTGTGACGTCGGTTTGTGTTATTGGTGAAATGCCCCGCAACATGTTTGGATGAGATAGGCAGGATGTTCCATGGACTCACGAAAGCTACTTGATCTGTGCAGCTAAGTTTGATCTGTATAGAGGCCTATCTAGCGCAGCGGAAGAATAATAAAACTTCTCTGGTAATAACATTCCCTTAGCCCTCTAATATATTGTTTTTTATTTATATTCCACTAAATACACTGTGGAGTATGAAAATCTGTAGCATATAAATGCTAATTATTTCAGTTCTCAGATAATGTATTTAGAACACACCTGAAATGTGAGAAATGGAACATAAACATCAATATTAATGAATCATTTAATTACCACAGTATGTTTGACATAAGTACCTCCTAAAATTCAGATATTCTCCATATGTTCACTCCTAATCAAAACTGATAAACCAATAAAACTTAATTAAGTCGAAGATTTAGTTTGAGTTTTGAGTTTAGTTTCTACAAGTATGGTTGATCACTACCATTACAGTCAAACCAGATAAATAAATCTTACCATAAAACTCTGGATTATGGTTGACCACTACAATCAAATATATATTTATGTTCTGCTAAGAAATTTTCTGTTTCGGTAGCTAATTTGTAAGAATTATTCTTTATTCATAATGATACGTACTAGCATTCTTAGTAACACAAACTGTATGTATCTAGATTGATTCTAAGAGATTCAATTTTTTTAAAAGTTTAAGGTTAATGTTTGGGTCTTTTAATGTTTGTGGAATAGGGTTTGACGTGTTTGGGGGTTAGATTTTATGATTTGAGATTAAATTTTGAATTTGAATTTAAATAATAAAAAGATTAGAATTTTAAGATTTTTGTTAGAGTCTAGGGTATATGATTATTTTGGGGTATGATACATATAGGTCTATATTTAAGGGGTTGAAGTTTAGACATAATATTTTAAATTAAAACTTCAATTTTAATTTCTAATTTGAGGATAAAAATAAATTTGAGTTTTAGAAATTGGGTTTACAGTTTATGGTTTAGGGTTTTAGAAAGGTTGACAAATGAAATTTAGTTAGAGGGAAAGTTAAACAACGAAGAGAGGAAAATCAATCATTTTCCCGTCAATTATCCATAGAGTTTAAAAACTGAAAGTGCTATGTATACTATGTTTCTAAAAAGCGTTTTCAAAATTGAAATCGGACCAATCAAACATAGTGTTTGCAATTTTACAAACGCTATCAAAAACTAAGGGGTATGTCATTCATAGCAGAAAGGGAAAAAACAGTATATCCTCTACTGCTATCAAAACTCATTTTTCTTGTAATGAATGAATCATTTAATTACCACAGTATGTTTGACATAAGTACCTCTAAAAATTTGGATATTCGCCATATGTTCACCCCTAATCAAAACTGATAGACCAATAAAACTTAAGTCAAAGATTTAGTTTTAGTTTGGAGTTTAGTTTCTAAAAGTATGGTTGACCACTACCATTACAGTCAGACCAAATAAATAACTCTTACCATAAAACTATGGATTATGGTTGACCACTACTATCAAATATATATTTATGTTCTGCTAAGAAATCTTCTGTTTAGGTAGCTAATTTGTATGAATTATTCTTTATTCATAATGATATGTACTAGCATTCTTAGTAACACAAACTGTACGTATCTAAATTGATTGTAATGATCAAGTATAATTATAGAAACTACTCTGTCATGTTTGATTAGTTCATTTTGTAATCAATTTAGCCAAATAAACAAATATATGCATTACTTTTTTAAAAAAATGTTAAAAAGAAAAACAATTTCCATTCAAAGTCTATAAATACTTTAACATGTTCGACATCTTTATCATAACAAAAAAAAAATCTTAGATCCACAACATGAATCATTTGATAGTTTTTGTGTTTATTAGTGCTATGTATTTTGGGTTAATCGAAGGTTGCAGAAAAAACCATATAAAGATTTCTAATGAACTATTTTCTTCTCGTAGTGATTTGTTGATCGATTGTAGTGATAACAAGGGGAAATTTGCATCTACTCTGTTAAAGTTCGATGCAAATCCATTTGATATTCCTTTCATTGACTATCCCTGGCCAAAAGAAACACGATGGTCTTGCACTATTAGTTATGGACCTAATAATACGTATTATTATGATCTTCAAGCATATCATGCAAATTTCCAGCGATGTGGTCAGGTACGTTTGTGGATTGCCAAAGATGATGGAATTTGGTTTACAAGAAAATATGAGGTTCCAGTAGGGTTGGCTTTACTTTGGAAAAGGCATAACTAGCTTTCTGCTTTACTTTGTTCTTGTAATAAACAAAAACATTAAATAAAAGAAATCTGTTTGGTTGTTTTTTTTGTTGAATAATTTTTTTGATATTAATTAAAATTTATAAAATTAAATATTTCATTTCTATAATACATAAAAGAATTACTTCACCTATTGTACACATACATTATGCAATTCTCTCATAACTTAATGAAAACATATAACTCATCGCACAAAGGCTAACTCAAAAAAAAAAATCAGGGCTTTTGGATAAAAAAAATGATATGTCCTTTTGGCAAATTTTTATTTTTGAATTAGTTAAAAATAATTTAATATAATTATTAAGAAATTTTATTATTCTGTATGAAAATTTCGAAAATAAATTTAGTTTATAGAATATATAAAACCAAATTAAGTTACAAATGTATTTATATCTCTTTTTAATTATGAAAGATATAAATGAACCCTAATATCAGCACAAAATATGTTCTACGTCCATCCACTATAGAAACTTGGAATCGCTTGTTTTTTTCTTGTGGATACTCTGCTCAGCTCAGGTGTGGAGGTCGCTAATGAGAGGTCTGCTTAAAGATGACTATAGCATGGACTGGAATGTCACTACAACACTCATCAAAGACCCACTTACAATCAAGATAAACTCTTCATTATTTGTTTTCCAAGCAAATGTTCACAGTGTTCGGCGCAAAAGGATCTATCATTGTCATGGGACTTGGGGCTGAGCCATATCACCGATCAGAATGGAAAAGCAGCATGAAAAAATTGTTAAGGAACAAAGTATCTACAATCTGGTTAAATGGATCCTCATATGGTTTTGTTTGGTTCTAGAATAAATAGTTAGGATATGCTTTCATTAATTCTTTTTGTTCCTTTTGGGATTTCACATGCAAAAAACATTTACAAGAAAAATACACTATATGTAATAGAGTGTTTTGATTGAATATAAATTTCACATTCATTCAAAAAAAAGACATGGATATTTTCCCTCTGATTCTCAAACACATGGACGTACTAAACAAAAAAACAGTCTCTACGATGTGTTAAAAAAATACACCTCTCCTGGGGTGTGTCGTGTCTGTTCCTGGCTTCCAGCTGTTGACAAAGATTGTCTTATGATTGAGAAAAAAAGGAAAAAAAAGTTGAATAGCCTTTGCTTTTGTTGTCAAAAAATAATAAAAAATTATGCTAATAACACAAGAGAGATTCCAACAACAGTAGCTGTTTAACAATTCCAAATTGATAATAAGCAGAGAGAGAGCCAAGGAAGAAGTAGATTTTTCCAGGTCCAAGTTTAGGGATATCGTAGTGCTCACTCATGTTAGCAAGATACTGATTGAAATCTTCAATCATGTTACGGTGAGACTTGTTCGCTTCCTTTGCTAGTTTCTCACATCTAGTATCTACTTCTGCTCTATGTACCTTCTTTATGCTGGCGTTTATAGACTTATGATCCCCAGCAACCACCTTTGGATCAAAACGCAAACACTGAAAGAAATTTGTTATATCGGTTTGGGCTATTGGCGAAGTGCCCCTCAACATGTTTGGATGAGATGAGCAGGATGTTCCATGGACTCACAAAAGCTACTTGATCTGTGCAACAAAGTTTGATCTGTATAGGGGCCTATCTAGCGCAGCGGAAGAATAATCAAACTTCTCAGGTGCTGACATTCCCTCAGCCCTCTAATGTCTTGTGTTTTTATTTATATTACACTAAATACACTTTGGAGTATGAAAAGGCGTTGCATATAAATGCTAATTAAAGTGACTGAGAACATGAAAGCGTATAACGAGTATTGGCTTTTAACACAATAGCTTTAATAAAGAGTTATTCATTTATTAATGTTTAGAAAACTTAGCTATTGTTCTTCCTTCTGTATGTTATTTTGTGTTATACTTCCTTATGGTTTCATCACACACGATGACAATATATATAGGAACTAGATTTTCTTTTCTATTCCTATTACACAATATATTCGGTATTTCATTTTTCTAATATCAATAGCTTTATTATCCTAATTCATTTAAGGATAACTTCATTTTCTTAATGACTTCTTTTTTCGTGATGTTAAAGCTTATCTCCAACATTCTCCCCCTAAGTTTCAATCTTCCTTTGGAAAGCTTTTGGACTCGAATCAGCTCTCTCATCTCTTTGAACTTGATTCTTGCCAACGCCTTGGTCAAGATATCCGCGCCTTGCTCACTTCCTTGAATGTGTGTAGCACCTTGCACATGTCCTTGAACACGTTATTGTAGATATCCATTGACTGCAAGTCATGATTTGAACTTGTTGACAGTTCCTTCCGCATCCTTCTTGATCTTGAATACCCATTTGAGACCAATAACCTTTATATGACTTGGTTTAACAACTTGAACCCATATCTTGCTCTTGTTGATTGACATGATTTCTTCCTTGCAAGCATCTCTCCATTTCTTCAAGTCTTTAGCTTCCTTAAAGCTACTTGGCTCATTATCCTTTGATAGTAGACGTCTCTCACATTTTACTTTGGGTTGAATAACATAATCAACCAGATAGCTCGGTTGACAACTTGATATTCGTAGATGTTCAACATGTTCTTTTGGTTGAACAGGCTGTTCCGCTTGAACATGTTGTTCCGGCTGAACAGGCTGTTCATATGTGGTGTGATCGTGATCATTATCGAAATCACCTTTATTATTGCCTCCAGTTTCGATATGATCGTGATCATTATGATGACTGTTATTCACCACCACAAGTCCTTCTACTATTGTGTGTAAGCAAGCTGGTCTACCAACTTCAAGTCTCAACTTGTACAGCCGGTTTGGCTACCTTAACACTTTTACCAGCAGTCTTCTGTTAGGGTCTTTCAGTGTTAGGTAATTGTCCTTCATCCTAACATCACACCTTGCTCAGTAGCTTGCCCTAAGCTCAATATGTTGCTTCTCAGCTTCAGAATATAGTAGACATCAGTTAGAAGCTTATGTCCTCCGGTTCTAGCTTCAAACAAGATTGATCATTTACCGTTTATGTCTAGACATGAACCATCTCCGAACTTCACCTTTCCTTTGATGTTCTCGTTGAGCTCTGAAAATTATGATCTTTCTCATGTTATATGATTTCTCGCGCCTTTGTCCAAGATGCACATACCATATTTTTTTCTTATTTCCTTCAAGCGTCCTAGGCATGATATTTTCTTCATTAAGAAACATGATCTCATGCATATACAAGGCTACATCCGTCTCGACTTTTTTAAGCTTTTGGTCGTGTTATGTCTTCTCTAGATACACCAAATCAAAGTGACCTGTTTTCACACTTGAAACATACAACTTGATACATGTCCTTTTCTCCTTGTATTTGTCTTGTGAATTAAACCGGCTACGTCCTCTGACTTGTTCAACGTTAGAACTGTCTTGAACAGGTTCCGGTAGCTGTGCTTCAGTCTCTTCAGCAGCAGACTCTTCCAATTGAGTTTCTCTTCCGCGATTCCAATCTCTACCTCTTCCTCTTGAGTTGTAAGATTTATTGTAGTTCGCGTGCAGAAGGTTCCCTTGTGGCTCGTGCGTATCTTCTTCCTGGATCCGTTCTTCATACGCTTTAAGTTTCCCAGCAATATCTTCGAAGCTTGTCTTATTCAGATCGAAAACTTGTTCAAAGGAGGCTATGATCTGAATATATTGCTTCATGGTAGCTATTCAGGAACTTCTTCACTAGCTTAGGTTCTTCCAAAGATTGACCTAAAGCTTCTGGCTTTGACGCCAACTTTGATATCTTGCCAGAGAAGGCATCGATAGAATCTGAATCCTTCATCTTTAGGCGTTCAGATTCGTTCATCAAGGTCTTAAATCGAGCTTCCTTCACACGTTCAGCACCAAGATTCCTTGATTTCACGGTTTCCCAGATCTCTTTTGGGCAGTCTTGATCACCAATTTTCAATATTAGGTTTTTTGGAATCGATTGGAACATGAGAGCAGTACGGCATCATTCTTCTCTTAATTGTCTGCCCCTGGTTCAACTGATTCTCAAACCTTGTGCACTCACAGTAACACCTTCATTCTCATCGCCCATACCGTGTAGTTCGTTGAAGATAACATCGGGCAGACCACTGTGGATGGCACGCCTTCTCTTATCTACGATGTTGATTTTGAATCACTCATTCTTTCGGTAAAACTTCTTCAATGAATCAAACCTAGGGTTCTGATACCAAATAAAGTGACTGAAAATGCGAAAGTGTTCAAGCGAGTATTGGCCTTGAATACACGATAGCTTTAATAAAGAGTCATTCATTTATTAATGTTTAGAAAACCTCTCAAAAACTAAACAAGTTATTGTTCTTCCTTCTGTATGATATTATGTATTATACGTCCTTATGGTTTCATCACACACGATGACCATATCTATAGGAACTAGATTTCTTTTTCTATTACACAATATATTAGGTATTTCTTTTTTTTTATTATCAATAGCTTTAGATAATTATCTTAATTCCTTTAAAGATAATTTCTTTTCTAGTTATCCTAATTTCTTTAAGAATAACTTATTTTTCTTCGTGACTTTTTTCAGTGATGTTGAAGTTTATTTCTAACACTAATTTCTTCAGGTATCAGAGCATCTCTAATAGTACACAAAAATCTACTCTATATTTTACTCTAAAATAGAGTAACTCTATTATAGAGTTGATTTGCTCCAATGGTTCACTCTATAATAGAGTTACTCTATTTATAGAGTGAATTATAGAGTAACTCTATTATAGAGTGAACCATTGGAGCAAATCCAACTCTATAATAGAGTTACTCTATTTTAGAGTAAAATATAAAGGAGATTATAGAGTGTCATTGTAGATGGTCTCAGATAATGTATTTAGCGTGCACCAGAAATGTGAGAAATGGAACATAAACATCAGTAAACGCCGCAAGCCTTTGCCATGAGAATGGTATATATATATGTATTGTTACTTGAAAGACAAACAAATCCCAGCATGTTTCATGTAGCATTAAGATAATCAAGGGAGTCAAGTGAATCATTATTACCACAGTCCAACCCTTCAAAAGGTCATATGTGAAAAAGAAACTACAATACCTAGACCCTAAATACAAACACAGGTAGAATAGATATGTAGTTTCAGATGAATTTGATTTCTTCAAGTAGTCATTGCATACGTTAAGCTTCCTAAGCATATATTCATCAAGAACTTAAGCCAGAAACTGCAAGAACCATGCTCATATTCATAATAAATAGCAAAGAACATCTTATCCTAAATACTGAAATAACTAATCTATACCAAGTTAAGAACTAAAACCAATAAAAGAACACATTAACTGACCAAATCAGTAATTTTACACACAAATTTACAAAACTCTATTTTAAAGTGAACTAATTTAAAGTGATACAAATTACCCAAAAATATATCATTTAAATAAACTGATGTCAAATAAATTTATTAAAACATCACTTATCACAATTGATGTTAGATTATATATATTTGCTTCATTTATAAATAAGTAATTTAAAGTAGAATCATTTAGTTTTGTGATACAATTTAAATGATACAATTCAACTCTTTTTTTGTAGTGATATTTGGTGCAAATATATTGTTGCAGTATTTTGTTATAATAATATTAGATCCATTATTTGTTTGTACAGTAAATATATTATATAATAACACAAAATAAAATATAAAAGCCAAATCATCAAATTTATTAAATAAAATATAAATTCTACTCCATCAGAAGTCTCTAGTTATTCTTGATAATGTGAGCCGCAAGGAACAGTTAGAGTTTCTGATTGGCGAAGGCGACTGGCTTAAGGAAGGTAGCTTAATCATCATAACAACGAGTGACAGGTCTGTAATCGAAGGGAAGGTTGATGACATATATGAGGTTCTGAGGTTGAGTGGTAAAGACAGCTTGCAGTGCTTCAGCCATTATATGCCTTGTGTGGCAATCATGTGGAAAATTTTGTACTCAACATACAATTTCTTTTAACTTTTTCTATAAAAGAACATAAAATAAGAGAATATAATCAGTCGCATTTTTTGCCACATGTTTTTTTAATATATTTTTTTTGCTAGTTAGCAATGATTTAAAAGTGTTAGAAAGTTTCTTGCAAAACTTGCAAGATATTTGTTTATGTTGCAATAGGTTGCAGTTTAGTAACGAAAACATGCAACATCTGTTATAGTTGTTATTTTGCAATAAACTTGTTATGAAATTGTAACAAATATTCATTATTGCAAAAATATTGCAATAATCATAGCAAATTAATAACAAAAATGAATGTTGCAATAGAGCTATTTTCTTGTAGTGTAAGCAGTAGAGATGGTAACTATTATTCCCCTTACTAATATGATAATATCCAGCTGATTGGTCCTGAAAATTTCCTCCTAATTTTCACTTATAAATCACATATAGCCAATGAAATACGCCCAAATCACAGCTAATATTCAGAGTCTAGTAAATAGATTCCTCAACTTAGCACAATGGCAAGCTTAAGTAGAAATTTGAACTGATCAAACCTAAAGATTGATGTTTTCAACATAATAACACTTCAATTACCAAGAATCAACGAACTAAAACAGTGCCTGGATACTTTCGTTTAGTTTCTCTATCCCTAGATTAGGCATTGTTTTAGTTAGTAGATTATTGGTTCAATTATGATTTTTGGTAATTGAAGTGTTATTATGTGAAAACATCAATCTTTAGTTTGATCAGTTCAAATTTCTACTTAATGTTATTCTTATGGCTAAATGTTGAACTGTTATATTTAAGATCTTTCAGATTTTTAAAAGAAGCAATGAAACATATAACCAAATGTAAATGATATTTAGTATATATAGTTTTTTTGGTAGATTAATTGATTAAGGTAATTTGATCCATAATTTTTGAGAAAATAAATTAGTAAAATTAAAAGATTTTTTTTGAGTAATACGTGTTGAGATGATATACACATTTAGGAATATGACGAAATATGATGAATTTAGCTTATTAGTTTCGGATTTGTATAGATTTTGTATATGTAAAGTAATGAAGATAACACATAGGTGATAAAGGGTCTATATGTCTTAAATGTTTCCATGTGTCAATACATAATCTTACCATTACATACCAATACAATTCACAGTAGATATCATTCAGTGGTAAACTTGGAAAAACAACAAGGGTAAGTTTCAAAAAAAAACAAGTAGTCTACTTGAGTACTAAACAGTGATTTATACCATTCAGAATAACCGAACTACTTTATTTCCACTGTTTAACAACAAAATTACAATTCGTATTTTTGTTTGTTTTATTTTGTATATCTTTTATATTTATTAAACTTATAAATATTATATATTGAGGTTATTTATTTGTCTCTCTCGTCTCTATCCTCATAATCAATTAAGATGATTCATCCAAGTCATCCATTCTCTGAACTATTTGTTTGTTCACTCAAATCCCTTATATATTATTTTTGGAGCACTCAAAATAAATAACCTTCATTTGATGTGTAATTTACATAAGTGACATTTTTTACGTGGCAGCTTTACAAGCATTCTCACATCTATTTTAAAACAATCTTTAATCTACTAGAATTATTATATAATGTGCCATTGGTCATTGTCATATCAATGTCTACGATTTATGTGGTATTATAAAGTGGACGATATATTTCTTAGACAACTGGTTACGAAGTTATTTATTACACATACCACTAATTCTTATCAGTATTATGTGATTGATTTTCATATTCACATAAATATAATAGTCTCAAAGTTTTTAGTTTTTTCCGTGACAGAAGTCAAAAAAAAATCATATGTAATAACATTATATATTATATTATATTTCATTAAGTTGTATATGACTTTTATATGATTCGTAACTTATATATGACGTTAAGTATCGATATATGTGTTATATAGATCCACTTCTTTATATATCTTTTTAAAAAGAAGCTACATAGCAAAAATCACTATATATATATGCTTTATTAGTTGCACAAAAAATAGCTTATTAAGTTTTTAATATATATAAAACATGAATTAAAAGATATATTTGACAATATCTCTTGAATCCCTTAACTTAAGGACCAAAATTTTTTGACTAAGCAATCAACATAAATGTTGATATACCAATTTTTTTTTTGAACGTCTGAATCGATTATTATCAATTAATTATGCTATTACAACGATGAGAATATTACAAAGACGATTCTACAGCTGACAATTCTACCATCTGTGAGAATACACGCCTTACTGCACCGCTCTGAGCCGTCCTATGAGATCCATGTTCGATGGTATGCCCTGCACCAAGCTGAAGATCTCATGTAACATGTTTCTCCATAATCTGCATAATTTGGTATTTTCTGGGGTTTGAACCCCAGACCTCCAGGTGTTGATATACCAATTAAAATTCAATAAAAATTTATCGATTTTTAATATTGTTAAATCTCATAGTCAATATTCGTTCCTATTTGTTTCTTCCTTAATTGTGAAACTTTCCAAAAATATATATTTAGACTTAAAGTTAGGGATTATTAGTACTAGATTTAAGAGAGAACTAGATACCGACCCGCCCGACCGGGCGGGTATTTTATTCCTTGAAATAAATTGATATAAAAATAAGTGATACTGATTACTCAAATAAAATAGTTCTAATTTTTCTGTTCGATTATAATCTTGTATAAAGATTTTAACATATTGTAATTTTGAATATGTTTGTACATTTTTTATTTGTTTAATATGCTATGAGAAATTTTTTTATAAAAATTGATATATACTAAACCGAATGATTTTATAATTGTATCTAAATCATGTTATACATATAATCCAGTATAGTGATGTTCTCAACAAATATATTACCAATGTTTTGTAATAGTTCTGGTTTGTAATATTAATTCAATTATATTTTGGCATTTATTTAACAATCTCGTTTTACTAATTTATTCAAACTATTTCATGCAGATATTGGAATTGTGGTGATATGTAAGGTGAATCTCATTTTTATTGGTTCAAAAGGTACAAATTCAATTATTGGTTCATATACATGTTAATGGGCTTCTCTAATCTTTTGTATTATGGCGTGAAAGCTTTCTTTTTAATTAGTCAATCTATAGAATTAATACCAGTGGCAGTCAACTGTAATTATTGAGGAAAACTAAGGGTGAAGATTTATTTGTACTTTAGTTTTAATAGTTTAGATGTTCATTTTGTTTCGAATTTAGGTGGAATTAACCATAACTGTGGTGTACTATATATAAAACACGTGAAATATATTCTACAGTTTCACAACATACAAAGATTAAAACGAGCACATAAAAAAAAATTCCATGAATTTTATTTCTCACTTGAATATAAGAAATATATGTGGAAGATTAAGGTGAAAATCATTAAACTTTGGAAGTAATACTCGGCTGCTGATAGAATAGATGCAAAAGTTCGTTGTTGTTAGTTTGTATATGTTTTTTCTCAACTACTATTTTCTGTTTCAGTTGATGCTATAGTTTTTTTTTGATTTTTCAGGAACATAAAATTCATGGATCGATTAAGAAAGATTTGGAATCCTGCGCAGTCTGCACACTTTATACTAATAAGTCATATTCAAACGATGATGCAAATCCATATATCGAATAAGAAAGATTTGGAATCCTGCAAACTCCTAAGATTTTTACCTTTCTAATATCTATATATTCAAAATTATAATTTTTAAAAAGTTTTTTCACCATGTGCAGGGCGCAGGTTATCATCTAGTAGTTTAGATAAAACATTTAAATATATTTTTTTTGTAAATAACTGTTACATCAATTGGTTTTAGATCTTTTTCAACTATTAGGTCGGAGCTGAGAGTACTCACTCTACTTGAAACCGTGAAATCGATCATTGAGTTACTTTCTTGCAAAAACACTTTAAAATTTTAAACTTATATATGCATAGTTTGATGTATTGGAAAAGATGATTTCTCTCACGGCCTAAAACTACTCTAATTTCCTTGAACATTACCAACAAAGAAACACAAGTTGACAAGCCATAAGTCAAAAGTCATCAAAACAAGTCATGAAGCCTCTGGGAGAGGTATTCATTTTCTAACAGTTTTACTGGATGAAAATTAAATATTACATAACCAAATTATGCGAAGATAGTTTCCATGAAGACCCTGCCAAGACATGAGATCTGTTGAGAAATCTTCATCTCTTACCATTTGCATGCAGCTTCAACAACAGAATCTGACAACCAGATACACATAGTTGACTTATAGCTTCACATTGGATCATATGATTTAATGGCATCTCAGTGAAACAGAAATTTGTTCATAGGTGTGATGGGGTCTACCTTTGATTGCTTTGTGTGAAGTAAAACTGAAATCATCTTCTCCTGGCTGATTGCTGCACTTGTGAGCCTCCTGCCTAACCACCTGTTTGTTCTTCAGCCATGTTTGTTGCTTGTGTCACGGCGTTCATCACTACGAGTCCCAATGGTATCAAGTACATCCACTGGAAGTGTCATAATAAATTTTACATCAAGGCTTAAAATACAAGGAATCATCACAGTTTTTTTTTTGACTCGGGAAGAGTTTGAAATAAAAAGATAAGATGGGGGTGGGGGTAGGATCCTTCACATACAAGTTTGAACTGTCGAGCATAATGACACGCCCCAAGAGAACCATAATTAACTGCCAAGATGTTGGCACCTTCCTGCAAATTATCTATCATATCACAGGAGTAGCTAAAATACTTAAAGGATGCAAACAGAAATTTGAGGTCAGAAACGTCCTTTTCTTTTACCATGTGTATAACGAAATGCTCATCCAAGCCATCACGTGGTAGACATCTCTGTAAATCAAACATTGTATATTAGTTTTCCTTTTCAGTCTAGTATAGAAACAAATTTGGATGAGACTGAGCGAAACACTAATCATTTCAATCAAAACTAGTAGGAGTTCAATGAAGTGGCCACCATGGTCTATATTTAAGTTCCCTTAAATATATTCTCACTTAAATATACACCATGACACGAGATGAGCTTAGGACGAGGCTACGAGCTTTGAAATGAGGCTGGTGAAGTAAAAAAAATATACCTGGCAGAACAGTTAAAGTGTTTGGTTAATGAGTGTTCTTACCCCAATCCTGAACTGGTTAATGAGTGTTCTTACCCCAATCCTGCACTTCTCAAGTGATGAATTTTAACAGTTTGACTAGAGTTTAAACCAGTTCATTGGTGTCATCACTTCAGGAACTGTTAATATAGACTAGAGGCTTAGGACGAGCCTTGAATTGAGGCTGATGAAGATTGGTCTGTGCAATACCCTTCATCAGCTCGTTCTAGCGCCTAACTCACTAGGCTGAGCTCCATTTTGTATCTGTAAAGATGTGTTATGCCGACAAGATGATCCTTTCAAAACCAGTGATTCAGATGAAAATACCAAATTTAACCAAGTCATAAATGAAGATTAGGTAGCTGGATATTTACTTATTTAAACACATGCTTTTGGTGTTATTTTTCTTCAAGAAACAAAAATAGTTTACATAAAAGAAGTTAACCAGTAACACAACTCAGAAACAGCAGTTGCCTAAAACTCGTTAGCTTTCCTTCGTAATTCGTTTAACTCGTTCTCGATCTCCGAGTCCTTGAATGGGTATCCTGTGTTTGCTGCGACCGTGCTTCTCCCTGGAGGAAGCTCTCCTTTCTGCGATCAGAACACATAAACAGGGAGATAAATCAATATGTTCGTTCAGCGAGTCATGAGATTATCAAGTCCAAAGGAACAAATAAGATCATGGGCGTATCAGAAACCTTTGAGCTTCCGGACAACTCATTCTTCAACTTTGCAAGATCATCATCCACAGATGAAGTTTCAAGCATTTGAAACTGCAAGCCACAAGAAAAAAAAAAAAAAATTTAATGTCAAGATGGTTTTTATAAGTCGCTTTTCTACTCAAATAAAACCACTAGAGCATACAACAGTATACAAGGTTGTTAACCCTAATCAATGCAAGACCTCTGAACCCAATTTACAAGAGAAAGATAGAAATACTAAGACAAAGAGATCGACAACCAACCTTTCCCTCGAGTTCATCCGTTCCAATCTGAGTAAGTGCATCTGCTTCAGACTCCATAGCCATCACTGTCAAGCACTTGACAGATTTTAGACTTTGCCAGAATAATCATACATCAAAAGAGGAAGCTGATGCACCTATGGCTTTACTATAAACCAGAACATAAACATATTCAAGTAACAGCCAAAGAAAATTAAGGAGATCTAACAGAGTTAGTCCTATATTACACACTCGATATTAGTGTTCCACTGTTTTGCATTAGGACTACAACACTAATTACATCATCCACGTTTCCCAGAATGTGAAGCACCATGACTCTGTAACCCCATTGCCTAGATACAGAGAGAAAGGAACACATTTTTGGAAAAAGCGAGCTCTCTACTATCGGTAAATTATTATTCTCCTCCTAACTAGAGGCCAAACTTCTATCTCAGAAGTGATGCATTGACAAGTTTTGCTTAATTTGGAGAATAAAGAGATTGTACCTTTCTCCTCCATTTTCTCAAAGGCTGAGAGAGCACCGCTTGTATTCACTGTCCCTATCATCTCTTGAACTTTGGTTGCAGTCCTAGCAGGAGAAGGAGAATAATTGTGACAAACATATAAATCGAGAAAAGGCATTCCCATAGAAGATGTAAAGAAGGAGAATAGGGATATAATACAAACTTAGCAGTGCGAGCACGTGCAAGGAGCGTATCTTTCTTTGCTTTTGCCTCTTGTATCTTGCTCTCCAATAACTGCCATGAAAAAAACAAACATTTACCAAACTTAATTTTCCAGGAACCAAACTTCGTCCTTACGATATGAACCTTAGATGGAACCCTGTCTCTAAGCCTACCATTCTAATGTAATGGTGGAATGAAGAAAATCATGTACACATGATTCTTTGTTTTGTTGAGTAATGTAGTGATGAAAAATTTATTTTAATTATAGCCCTAAAGAATCCCAAAGTTTAAAGTGACACAAAATATATGATAAAAATGGTGACAACTAACCCTCGTATTCGAGACAAGATTGTCGACAACACCTTTTTGCTGATCTAGTTGAGTTTTCAGGGCAGCGGCGTTGTCCTGTTAAGATAAAAGTAAAAAAAAAAAAAAACTTCAAATTCCTCAAAGGATAAGGTCACAGGCTTCTTTCACTTGTTAGAGTAAAGCATACTTAAAACTGGAGAATAAAGAGAATGAACCGATAAAACCTACAGCAAAAGACTTTCTTCGTTTAAGGGCTTCACGTGCAAGATCCTCGTCTCCTTTTGCAAGAGCAAGTTGTGCTCTTTTGTACCTATTACATGAAACAATAATAATCAGCAAAGCGAAGAATTTGAAGTAAGAAAGCAAGGGTCAAGGCTAAAATAAACATACCAATCATCAGAAGATTGCTTTGAAGCTTTATATTTGTTCTCCAGCTGCTTTTGTGAAGCTAAAACCTTCAGACAGACAGACACACATATTGATAAATACACAAGTTAGATACTCTCCAAAATTATAAACTCTCAGAAGAAGAAAAAACATGACAAAAAGGAACCTGTGCAGTGGCTTGACGCATCTTGGTCAAATCAGAATTCATTTCAATAACAGTTTGCTCGAGGATCTTCTCAGGGTCTTCAAAGGAGCTTATAAGTGCATTGGCATATGACTTTGCTTATTCAAACAAACAAAGATGAAGTGATTAATGAACTCATAGAATAATGAGAAAAAAAAAGAGAATGAGAGGCAGGTGTAAGGTACCTTGACAACCCTAGAAAATCTTTCAAAAAGATTCATGGTAGGACCATGAGCATTGCACTTCAACCTATTTGCACAAGCTAGTCTCAGCTCGTTCACTCTCAAAGCTCCACCTTTTATATAAGCAAGAAAACAACAATTCAGCATATGTCCTGCTTAATTTCAAATCTAGTCTATGAAAAAATAGATGACTGTGGAGTTGCCCTATAAATCATAAATCATAATCAATCAAATACCTATTGACTCTAAACTGTTATCCAATCACTCTCTAACCAATCAAGTTCACTACTTTTCAATCAAACGACAAGAAAGGTAAGAGAAGAGAAGAGAAGACAGCACCGGAGTTTCCGAAGAAGGATGTTCGGAGGGGAAGTGGCCTGAGCCTGAGGGTACTACAGGGGCGATTAGAAGTGGAAGCAGTGGGGCGGAGAGGAGGGAATAATCCGGCGACTGGTGAAGCTTTAAGAGCCATTTCAATGGCGGAAGAGAAAGAAAGAAAGAAGGGGTTTTCTTGTCGCTTCCTCTTCTTCTGATTTGAGAGATTTTGAGGTGTGTATGTATGTTTGTGGTGTCCAAGGCAACCGGATGTTGTCTCGATATTTTTCTTCTTTTCTTTTTCTTTCTTTTGTTTAAATAAAAAATAAAATAAATACATTGTTAGGCATCAGTTGTTATAATCACAAAACCTTATAAATAGTTTTCATATATTTTAAACCTCTTAAAACTAAAAGTTACAAAACCGTTATAAATCGTTTTAATATTTAAACCTCTTAAAATTAAAAGTTAGTTTGCAGTTACGGGAGTGAGGAAGGAATGCGTAAATAAATACAAATATATTTTCTAAATTAATTTTATATTTTATATTAAATTTTTAAAATTAAAAAAAAATTATTGATAAAAATATACATATATTCTATATTTTAATTTAATTTACTAACAGTATCATAATTTATTTTATAAGAACATTAAATCAAAAATATTCACTATTATTTTAAAACATTAATATATATAAATGAAACAAAAAGTTCGTATATTATTTTTCAAAAACCAATTTTACTGAAATTATAGCTTTATTTAAATAAAATAAATAGATAAATGTAATATTATTATTAATCACATATAATAATAATTGTTTTGTTTTTTCATAATAATATGTTTTAAATATTTTATAATGTTATAATGTGTCAGTATTGATAATTCATTATTAAACCGTTTAAGTTTTCATAACTAACCAGTTTCAAATATGCTGTAAATACATTAATTTCTATTTTGAGTCGATGTGCCATATGTACAAATCGTTTATTAATGTTATAAATTTAGCCAGTTGCATCTGCAAATTCCCGTAACCGGCAACCGGATATGCAACCACTACGTTTCTAACTGATGTACCACTAGTCTGGCTCTGACAATCTTGGACTTGATCCCCCGCACATCTCTAATAGTTTGTATCATTTTGCCCTAAAAAAGAGCTTTAGTTTGTGATTTATTCCAATGATTTCTCTCATATTTTTTTTAACTTTTTGTCATTGACTTAAATAAATCCATGAGTTATTTGATTGGCCCCGTACAAACTGGAGATCAATAAATAAATAAATTTTAGTATATAATAATAGAAGATTAGCTATTAAAAATATAAGAGATATTTATATTTTAGAAAACATTTAGAAAATATTTAACTTTAGTTTTCTTAACTTTATTTTCATTTCACTTATAAAATATCAAAAAAATAATTTAGATTATTTTCTAATAAATTAAGAGTTATGATATATAATAAAATATCAAATTTTATTAGATTGTTGATAGCAAAAACAAACTATATCAAAACGCTTCAATTAATTTTGGTTCTCTCGATCACTGTTTACTTCATTTTTTCAGTTTGTATAATAAAATCTCCATCAAATTTTAAAAATCACAAATGTAATAGTTTAATTGATATTATATATGATAAAAATCAGAAAATTCAATCAAAACTTTAAAATTTACCATCAATATTTTATGGGTTTTGTCACTTCATCATCTTTAGAATATTCATCAGTAAAAACGTTTTCTAATTCATTATAATCAGGCTTGTTAAGATTTTTTCTTCAACAATCTAAAACTTTGTTTTGTGAATAAAAAAACTATAAACCTAAGTTTTTAATTAGAACAGAGAACAAATTCTAATAATGTAATTTAAAAAAATCTAAAAAAAAAAGTAAAAATTACCTATTAATTTGTTTAAACAATGGTTCAACTGGTAGTCTGAGGAGAAGAAAGATAAGCTTATATTGAATATCATGTAAAAGCCGGAAAACGGAATCGATACAAACGATATATATTTACAAAACGACGTTAAGGAAAGTAAAGAAATGAACATGGAGGCGAGATATGATCTATTTCCTTAACTCTAAATATTCGCTCCGTAGTGAGACGAGCACTGGCGAAATATCGAGTCCCAGGATACAACCATGGCAGACGATTCACGCTTCACTCGAGAACGCCCTATCGAACTATAATCTACGTAACACTCTCGGAAATAGACTTACGCTAAAGGAGTTCCTTTGTTGGTTGTGCGAAAAATAAAAGTAGTGAAAATGAATGAAGAGGAGAGATGATATCTAAAGAGAAGGAGACGAGCCACTTCCCACAACAGCAGCTGCACGTGGACGGAAATCTCGCGGAGATCGAGGGAAGTTGAGTTGCGAACTTCCTCCGCAAGACTCTCTCTCTTATCTCTTATCTCGTTTAAATATCTGACAAAACAAACTGCATGACGTTTTTATTTTCTAGACAAACTACATGTCGTTTCAAAATAAAATGCATGTTGTTTTTTGAAAATTAAATGGGTCAAACGTTGGGCTTAACTTGGTCCAAAAAAAATATTATTATCGAGGCGGAGGCCCACGACCCAAGCCCAGACGGCGGCGGCGGTACGCGTGTAGGAAGCCACTCCTCTTTCTGACTTGGTTAATCAACTGTAAGTGTGTTGACATATATATGTATGTGAAAACACATTCACTTCCCCGATGTGGGACAAACTTGTTTCCTCTTCATTAACTCAATAAAAGGCCATTGATTGGGCCATTTACATTCACACGTTTTCAATTAAACGTAAAGCCCATTGGCTTTGTAAAATTGATCCAACATATCAAGAACCTTGAGTATGGTATCAAGAGCTGAAGCACGAGTGGCGTTTTGTTTCTCCTCTGTTTTCATCGGCTCATGAGCGTCGTCATCCACCACTGAGCGATCTCTGAAAAATATAGACAAGCACTAATCGGAGGATAATCCTCGAGAAATTCTATGGAAAAAACGTGACTAGAGGATCAATTTTCGACAAACACAACATCTTCCTGTCAGTATTTCCATAAAGACTACAAAAGGAACGTTGATGGAATCAGAAAAGCGACAAGTAGTGACTCACAGTAGGAAAGTTCTCGTTGAAGACTTCTAATCTTCCGGTATAATACACGTATGTAGCCTGCAGAGTTAGTGAAGAAAAGAAAAACATAAGAAAAGCAAGGTATGCTTTGACTAGATTCCTAACGCGGTAACTTTGTAGAGAAGGAAACAAGTGAGCTAGAATCTCTAGCCGTATTCAGATTGTCTTACCAAACTACTGCTAGCATCATTCATAAGAGTAAAACTCACTGGATTCAGTCTTTCCAAGTTCATTACCTAAGAACCTACAGCTAACTTGTCAAAACAACTCAGTTATATCAAAGCCCTGATCCAAAACTTACTCATACATATACAGTGTTCCATACCACAAACAGTTTCAAGCCGTAAATTTTCCAAAAATAGTAAGGCTGTAAATATCATCCATTGACAGTGAAACTAAAGCCACAAAACTATACCAACAGAGAGAGAGCCAGCTTCTATCACAGGAACGGAACATACTCTTTACTTAAAAAATTCAGACCAAAACGACGACGTGTATTATTTAGACATCGTGGAAAAGAACCGGTTCGCTTTAGACGATTTTCTAGGAATGCGGAACCGGTTCGCTTTAGACGATTTTCTAGGAATGCGGAACCGGTTCGGTTTACAAAATTTGAAATATAACCAACGCGTGTTTGTCAAACGCAATTTTTTTTTCTCTCGATCGAAAACCGAGTCAAATTGAAATATAACCGTTAGAAGGAAGAGAACATTTTCTCACAAATCAATTTAACTCCCAGTCTCTTGACAAATAGAAGAAACTCTTTGCATCTTTTTTGCTTTTTGAAGAATGAAATCAATCGACTCTTCCAAAATTTGCAGAAACGGGGAATCTATTTTACACTCTCAGATTAGTGAAATTTGTTTGAGGAATTAGTTATTTTTTTCCTGATCGTATGTAATTGATGGTTGATTAGGGTTTCCTTATCTCGATCGCCTGAATCCGATCCGACTGGGTTGTGTTTCTCGCTCTCGTCGCTTGTCTATGCTAATGATTTCTAAGTTTCCTGGCGATCTTGTTTTTAGGGTTTTCAATTTTCCTAATTGTTCAAAGCATCGCAATCATGTGGTGGACGATTGATTATGATGACAGAGACGGTTTAGCAGAAAAGGAACAAGTTGGAGGCCGAGCAGTCCGAGTTAGGAGAGCAAATATGAGCGTATCTCAAATGGAATGATGCCAAAGCAAGCTTCGCATAAAGAACTAATTGCGGTACATTTTTTCTAACGTCCTTATCCTTAGTAGTGTTAACACTTGCATTTTTTTAACAAAAAGTTTTATGAATAACTTTTTTTTTTATCATTATCGATTTTAAACTTTTGGCAGTGACTTTGGTTAGTGTTACTCTTATTCCGGCTGTGCTCTGAAGCTTGACTCCGCGTGAAACCTCTTTAAGGTACATCCTCTGTCTCTCTCTCTCTGCTTACTTTCCCGTTTTTGTTTTTTGATTCAACAACTGAATCCTCTTTTAACAAGACTTTCAAAGCCTTTTGTTTTGTGCGGTTCTGCAAAAGTCTTGTTTTGGGTTTTTGTATTGAGGTTTTTGTTTTTCATATAAAACCCAATAAGATCAATGGGAACCGAGAACCATTTGAATGGGGAAAAAAAACGACCATTTGAAGGAGTCATAAGGCAAAGACTACATGTCTGTTTTTCAATTCGTTGGATGGAATAAACGACCATGAGTTGAAATAAATTTTAGTACAAAGACCCCCCACGGGTTTCTAAACTTATGGATGGGTGGAGTATAACGACAAACAATTTAAGAAAGTCATGCACTACCCACGGCTTATGAAAGTCTTTAAGACAAAAGACAACGAGTCTAGTTTTTTTTGACAATGACTGCATGTGTCCGCTTTTCAACCCGTTGGATGGAGTAAACGACCAGCGATTGAAATAAGTCTCAAGCCAAAGACTGAAAAACAGGTTCTTATGTTACCACTTACGGCTTTAGAGAAGTTTTTAATTTGTTGGATGGAATTAACGACCAACGGCTGCTTCTCGTTTGTTGGATGGAATTAACGACCAACGGCTGCTTCTCGATTTTCTGGATGGAAAGAACGAGCAGAGTGACTGCAAAAAATGTCTCAAGCCAAGGACTGAACCGTAAACAAGATTGTTAAATGGACCGACATTGTGGGTTGGTAGTGCATGTGCATGTCTAATGAAGGATGTGACTCAGTGAACCAGTTTCAGTCCTCCTCTTCTGGCATTGTTGTTGATACTCTGTCTTTGGGTTCTGACAGTGGTGGGTTTATACACGCTCATCAAGATTAAACAATTTTTGTCCTATCAAGCTCTGAGATAGAGGACTTGGTACAAACATCAACATGTGTGAAGGAGAAGCAACATGTACGCAAATTGTTTGTTCCAGTGCTTAGAAGGGTACAAGGCAAGAAGAAGAAGCAAAAGGTTGGAAGTTTAAGTTCAAGAAGAGATCATGGAGAAGAGTCTTCTTCCAAGAGAAGCTCTTTGATGATTTTTCCGTTGGTTTTGGTTGTGATGAGTCACTTGTTTGAAAGAGTTCAGTTGCTGTTGACACGGCCAGTACATGTTACTATGGGGCGCTTTTGCACACCAATTATTCGATATAGAATGTTTCTGGACTTGAGAGAAGAGAGAAGATACAAAATGTGCAGAGAAAAAGTTACAGAAATCATGGAGGTTTAAGTTCAGGCGAGGCCTGGATTGCACTGGCAGATAACACGTTCTTGTGACATGGTCCTGCAGCAGTGGCAACTCTTTCATAGTTTGGGTTTGGCATATATAGTTCAACTCCGCAGTTTGAGCAAGAGAAACAAGAATGATTCTTTTCAGCCTGTTTCAGCATGTCCGCAGGAGAGTGGGTTGAGTTCTGAGTCTAGGGATACAGATGATTTATGGAGAAGACATTTCGGAACTATGATTGAAGCTCAGGGTGTTGCTAAGCCATGCTGTTAGGTTGAGTGAAAATCACATGTTACTGCTACTGCTCTACTTGTGGGGGTGATCATGTGTCCAAGGAGGCTACACATTTTAGCACCAGAGATGGGTGGTTCTGTACAGTTACGGGACAAGTTATATGTTATTGGAGTCAATGGAAACACATAATTCTCTCTCTAGCTGGAAGGAACTTCAGTATCATTCCAGAGGAAGGAGGAGCTTCAGTGTCCTCATTCTTGGCTATTCAGGTTTCGATACAAATGGCATTTTCTTGTGTTGTACTCTGCATCTTTGGCCAAGCCGATGTTGCAGGCTGGTGTTTTTGGTACGGTTGTTTATGCATGTGAGACATGGTGGTGCATTTCAGCTACAGCAGGTTCAGTACTCACAGTAAATAAAAGATTAGACAAAGATGGTGCAAATACTGATTTGGGGTTGCGACTCGCCAGTGACATGTCAGGTGAGAAGTTTCACCTGAAGCATAGGTGGAAGAGTAAAGGAGTGCAGTTTTGATTATACAACAGCATGAGTTTAGTGAAAGTGTAGCAGAGACTGTTTCTGAAACTCATGGTACCGTGCTTACCGCAGCCAAAGAGAATAAGTCATTAAGGGAGCGTATTAATGAGAAGAACCTGCTGGATTTTCATGTGGACGGAAAGACATTTACAATGGTTCAGAGGAGTACAAAAAGCAGGATCACTGTGTTCGGAGGATACCTGATTTCGTTTCAACTCAAAAGTTAAAGCAAAAGCTGCAACATATTGATGTTCAAGCTACATGTATCGCAGATCAACAATATGATGCATTTTCTTCATCGATGCAGCTGTGTAATGAAACAGTTGGTGAAGCTGAGTATCCGCGTTTCCTTCAATTCCAGTTGCTATCTTCCTTACTGCCCCTGAAACATTTGAAGTTGTTTTTCCTTGGAATCTCTTGGACAAGTGAGTGGACATCAAAGCAACACCGTACACACAGAGATCAGGTGGGCTTTACAAGTGGAGAAAGTAGTCAACATGTCTCATGTCGTGTGATGAGGAGCAGAGAACCTGTGATCAAGCAGTGTAATGAGGAGCAGGGAACCTGTGATCAAGCAGTTGCTCCATGAAGCGAACACTTTGGTATCAGGATGACAGAGTCGACCACTTAGCTCTTCAAGAGCAGTTGTTGCTCATAAGTCATAACCAGTACAAGTGCAAGCTGGTTCTTCAAAAGGGGGTTATTGATAGGTGAGGAGCTGCTGACATGGCACTTGCATAAGAATAAGAAGAGAAAGAGTGATCTGGCATCTGTAGAAGAAAGTAAAGATTCAGTTAGAGTTGTAAAGAGAGAGAGAGAGTGTGTCAGTTCACTATATAAATAGATGAGCGATTGTGTGTAGGAGTTATGCATCTTGTGGTGATGTATCTGGGAGAGATAAGGACTCTCAGTAAACCCTACGTTCTGGAGACTGTAATCAGAGTTCTGGAGACTGTAATCAGTAACCCTATCAGGATGTTAGGAAAATATGGGGGTTCAGTTTGTTGGATGAATAGAGCGATCAATAGCTGAAAAGAAGTCAAGCTTTCAATCTGTTGGATTGATATGGCGACCAATGGTTGAAATAAACTTTAAGACAGCCTATAAAACAAGGATAATTTCTTTTATTGAATGAAAACCACAAGGCTTAAACGTGTCTAGTTTATAGACAATGAGTACATTCAGTTTTTCAATTCGTTGGATGGAAAAAGAAAACACCAACTATTGAAAGAATTTTTAAAGGCAAAGACTGAAATGAAAACAAGTTCGTATTGTGGTTTAGAAAAGACAATGTGCTGATTCACGACTAGCTGCCTGGATGGAAATAACCGACCAGGGGACAGAACAAAGTCTGAAGATAAAGACTGTAACGAAAACAGATTCTTTATTTTAGGACTACGAAAAGTTTTAATACAAAGACTGGATAGGTTTCGGGCTTGTTGAATGGAATTAATGACCAACTGGTGAAAAAAACTTGCGGGAAGGATGATTTTGATTTGATCTTTAAGACAGAGACTGAAACGAGAACAAATTATCTTATATTATTATTATTCATGGTTTAGAAAGACAAAAGACTATGGGTGGTGTTCAGCTTGCTTGATGGAACTAACGACCAAAAGCTGAAAAAAGTCATGACATAATCCTTTCTCTACCACAAGGTTTTTAAGTGTGGTTTGTTGGATGGAACTTCAGCTTCAAAATACGACTATAATACTTGATACCGGTTTGATCACATACCACATGTGTCAAGGAAAAAGGGAAGTACGTGGAAGAAAAAACAAACTGATTCTGATTTCCTCGCGTTTGTGTTTCAGGAAGGTGTTCAAATTGTTAGAGATTATGAGAAGATTTTAAGTGGAGCAGACTTCTATGACAGGTATGTGCTTTTCAAACCTCTTTGTAATTAGTTAAGTCTCATCTAGATATGTAATTTGAAGGTATGTGAGACTTCTGCAGTTCATGGTTGTAATTTCTTCAACTCTCGAAACTATTTGTGTTTTATCCACTAAACCCTTTAGTGATCACTCTACACATAGGAAATTACATTCTTGTAATCTTATGGTTAATTTTGGTTGTTGTTGGAGTGAGTGTCCTATACATTATGCATTTGATTTTGGTTGTTGTACATGAGCTTTCTGCATTCTACATTCTGCATATATGTCCTCACAATTCTGCATTATGCATCATGACCTTGCAATCTTATAGTTAAATTTTGTATGTTTGAGCTGTATTAGATTCTATAAATGGTAATCATTGACATGAGTTTTTAATATACAGTGATCTAAAATATCTTCTTAATGGTACTAAGGTTTTCCTTGGTCTCTTAGTCCAACAGAGTTGATGGGTCTTGAAAAACCATTAAAGCACTGGTTTATTTATTTAGAATGTGTAATTGATTTTCTTGATTTCCATAGAGGCTACTTTTATTCTCACAAAAATATACTTATATGCATGATGTCAAAAGTTTTGAAATTAACATGATTTGAACTCTAGTTTTATCAGTTCTTTTCTAGGCATATGTGTTCTAATCTTCCCTATTCTGTATTCAGGCTAAGTTTGTTCTAAGCTTAATCTTTTATTTAAGCCTAACGCTATTTTGCTATACTCTGTTAAGTGTTATTGGCTCTCTATAAAGAGGTTCATGTAGAAATTTCAGTTTTGTTTGCTATTAACTTTACGTTTCCAAGAAACGGCAGAGATATTTTCAAAAAAAAAAAAAAAGAAACGGCAGAGATGATTGTTAAAGTAAAAGGGTCATTTTCTCAGTATGTATTGTTTATTATGGCTTGCAGGTAAATTCAGTTGTAACTTTAGACAATACATATATCTTGCATTTGTTTTTTTCTATTGACTCCATATGGAACCTTTCATGAAGTAGTATTAATTGTTGATTGTTTCATTGTTTAATATGGAAAACTTGAGTGTACATGTTAGGTTTGTTAACAGCAATGTTTTTGTATTTTCTTAACATTGTTTTAGATTGTTATATTTGTTTGTTGCCGAACCACTATTGCTCTTTTTTTTTGTTAAGTATTGATGCAATTTTTTTTCCCTCATATATTGGTTATTATGAACCCAATTATAATAGAAAACAAAACAAACACCTATATAGGACTCTCGGATGTGGCAGGGCCTGATGTGTCCTGTTTCATTCCTTTTGACCATAACAAGTCGAGCTGTTTCCACAAGTTCACCGACAAACATTTTTGCTATATACCACTAACAACGGAAAGCTTAGGGTCGTCGTTGTTCATATTCTTAATCCCGGTTATAGTCTCTAATAACTTCTTCATGTTTGATCTATCAAGAAGAGTAGATCTCCTGAAAGTTGAAACATTCGTATCTGCTCATTTGATCCTCCGTGAATTGCGATGTAATAGCATGCATCTTGCCTACATTCTTCTCGCCATCATTAGCTGGGATTATGGTGAAATCAACTTGCATCTTGCCTACATTCTTCTCGCCATCATTGCTGAAGAAGCTTCATGACTGAAACTGACCCATCGGTTCTTATAAGCTAGGCATATGTATTCTTCTTCTTCACCACCACAACCAACCTGCATACATTTTCCATATTGTGAGCCCCTAATAGAAAAAAACACAGAAGAGATAACAGGAGAAAACATTTGCGACCCTTTATCAGATTTTACCATTGACACAAGCCGGTACTTAGTGTTTGGCTCTAAGCCTTCGTATAGCCTGCTCATATCTATCTCCCAGTCCAAAGCCTTTGTTGTTTCAGATGTCTTTTTTTCCATTTCATGCTTCTCCCACTCCCAATCCTTTAGTTAGTAAAATCCAAATAAAACTTATGAGCATAGCGCCAATAATCTGAAATCCGAATCAACTGGACCGAAAACAAACGGACAACCGAACACCAAGTTTCACAGTAAACTTAAATCTAGTTTTTTTAATATTAAAGTTTACTTATGTGTAAATGAATGTAAAAAAGTGAATGTAATTTTCTATTTATAAAATAGAAATAAAATAATCTATTAATTTAATTAATTTCATATTAAATGAAATTATTTGTATTTAAACTTGAAAATAGCTATATTTATTTTTTCGTTTTTCATAAATATATAAGTATTTTAGTTAATTATTTGATTTATCAAATAATTGCTAAAAGATATTTTGCGGTGTTTACGGGTTTTACAGTTTTTACTGTATTGTTTTTTTCTACTGAATTTTGACTTTATTTTTTTTTTATTTTTTTTGGCAACATTTTGAATTTATCTTTAGTAAACAGTTTTGAAGAAATCAAGTAAAGGTTTATGAGATAAAGGCGAGCGAACAAATGTTTGTCAAAAGTCCACAGTACCGTAGGTTCGGAGATTCCTGTGGCAACCGAAGATCACAGCAGCCTCGATCAATTTTGGCGCCCTTTTGGTATTGAATATCACGTGACACTCACGTGCACAAGCCTAACCGACTGTCGCTGATTAAATCCTTTGCATTCTTCTCCACCCCATTTTCTCTGTTTCGTTTTCTTTTGCCTTTTTTTCTCGAGAAATATCCAGAGCGAGAGAGAAAGTCATTCTTTGTTATCCCGGATATCATGGAGATGGAGTCGTCATCAAAGGTTCAAGAAGAAACTGACCAGAAAATTGATCCGTGAGTACTAACTAATCAATCCTCTAGTCTCGCTTTTTCCATAGAATTTCTCGAGAATTATCCTCTGATAATCAGTGCTTGTCTATATTGTTCAGAGATCTCTCAGTAAAGCATGACGACGCTCATGATGAGCTGATGAAAACAGAGGAGAAACCAAACGCCACTCGCGCTTCAGCTCTTGATACCATACTCAAGGTTCTTGATATTCAATATAAGCTTATCTTTGATTTAGTGTTCTCAAGAACGTGATTCGTCGTTGCAGTCTCTCTGGAAAATCGGCGTTTTCAGAAAAGAGCTGCTGTCCAGCTTCACTGAAGATGAATTCGTTTTTGAACTCCGTCATTTCATTCTCAGCGATCTATCTCTCACGGTCTCTCTTCTCTCTCTCAACCTTTATAACCTTTCTATGTGGATACGCTTATCTTCTTATTGTTCTTCACTCTGTCTGCAGGAATCAAACGGTGTTTATGACTTCTTGGTAACCATCTTGGAGCTTCTTCCTCGCAGGAATCCAAGTTTGAAGTTTACGAAACGCTCAAAAAGATGTGCAACAGATGCAAAGTGGATACCGAATATCCACTCGAACTTGCTTATGGTCTAATCTTGATTCCTAATTCACTCAGAGAATTCAAGGTAAAAGTCATTTTTTGTTACCTTTTGTAGCTAAGTCTTCTTTCATGTTAAAGTGATGCTAAGAAACGTTTTTTTTGTGGTTATTATCACACAGTCTGCATTTGAGGATTTGACATTTGAGAACGTCCTTAAGGTTATCAGAACCACCTTGATGATGCCTTGTGACAAGGAAGGATGTGGGAAACGAAACTATGTTGAACGTGTGATCAATACCCCCCTTCCATCTGTTTTCACAATTGGTAAAAGACCTCCTTTCAACTTTATTTTATGAAGAGAACTAGTTTAAGTATTGTTTTTTTTTGGGTATTGGATAGCACTTGAGTGGGAGAAGAATGAGACTGAAGAAGAGATCTCTGCTACAACTTCTGTTCTGGCTACTGAAATTGATATCAGTGAGATATGCAAATACGAAGGTGACAGTGTATTCACTAAGTACCGTCTTGCGTCCATGGTAAGTATCTAGTTGGGTTTCTTATTGAAGATTATTGTTACCAGAATCCAACTCCAAATGTTGTAATACTCAGGTTTGCTTGTGCGGAGATCAATACAATTGCATATCTTATGAAAACGATAGATGGATCAGATACTTTGCTTCCAAGAAAGAGGTAAAGCTTCAGACATTTTTTTGTAATACCAAGAAAGTTACTCCATATGTGATCTTAGGTTTTGCAAGTTAAACTGAGTGAGGTGCGTTGCTGCTGCTTGTACAGGCTATTGGAGATTGGAACAGTGTTCTCACCTGTTTTGTGAAACTGAAGATTCGACCAGAGATTCTGTTTTTCGAAAATGTAAGCTCTTACTACTACATACTTGCTTATGTTTTTGAGTTGCTTGTGTGTCCTTAGTTCCACCCACTTCATTGGCTTTGCAGGTGAGGGGCCAGATTATGGGGACGGACAAGATTGTGTTCGGGAGCTTCTAAAGACAAATAAAAGCTTTTTCAATGATGATGTAGGAAAGGGATTTGATGTAAATGCAGAAATTTAGAATCGATGTAGAATAATGCGTTGGATTTGAAGTACTGTGAACATATTTGTCTCTTTTTTTTTCTCTCTTTCTTAAGCTCAATATTAACACTTGATTGATATTATGGGGACGGACGAGATTGTGTTCGGCAGCTTGGGGAAAATATTCTAAAGACCAATACAAGCTTTTTCAGTGATGTAGGAAAGGGATTAGACCAATAAAAACTTTAGAATCGATGTCTGGGTCTTTAAGTCAAAAGCTTTACAAGGTCTTAATAGAATAATGCTTTGGATTTTAAAGCACTGGGAACATATTTGTCTCTTTTTTTTTCTCTTTCTTAAGCTCAATGTTAACACTTGATTGATATGATCATTTGACTAAAATACCACCATTTTCCGTAACACAGCTTTCTGAAAAAAGTTGAATGAAGATGTTGGGTTTGTTTAAACAATTTAATAAGGTGGCGTGAAGGATACATAAATCAAATGGATGCTTTGTCATTGTGTAAAGAAAGCTGGCTTATAGGGCTTGATTGTTGTGAGATCATTGAATAAGAAAATAAGGAATCTGACATGTTTCCATTGTATAAAGAAAGTATCACTACTTCTTTAAACAACTTTTAACTTCACTGCTTGCACTTTCAATTCAGTGTCAATTGTTTTGTAAAGACAGACCAAAACTGCTTTTGAATTGGAATATGTAACTGTTGTTAATACATGAATCGGTTTCTATATTGAGATATGATTTTGTCACGTTTTAGGCCATTGCAAAGCTTTGTAAAACAAAATCTCTGGCCGAACCTTCCTTTCTCCACAGAATCTGACCACACTCTTCCAGGTACCAACAACCTGTGATGCAGATCAAAATAATGTTTAAGTTCACATCTCAACTCCAGAAAGACATCAAGAACTGAACAATTCAAGGTCAACTTTTCGTCTTTTTACCTCTTTTGCTGAAGAAGCTTCATGACTGAAACTGACCCATCGGTTCTTCTTATAAGCTAGGCATATGTATTCTTCTTCTTCACCACCACAACCAACCTGCATACATTTTCCACATTGTTAGGCCGTAGCAAAAAAAAAACACAGAAGAGATAACAGGACCCTGTATAAGATTTTACCAATGACACAAGCCGGTACTTAGTGTTTGACCCTAAGCCTTCGTATAGCCTGCTCATATCTATCTCCCAGTCCAAAGCCTTTGTTGTTTCAGATGTCTTTTTTTCCATTTCATGCTTCTCCCACTCCCAATCCGTTAGTTAGTAAAATCCGAATAAAACTTATGAGCATAGCGCCAATAATCTGAAATCCGAATCAACTGGACCGAAAACAAACAGACAACCGAACACCAAGTTTCACAGTAAACTTAAATCTAGTTTTTTTAATATTAAAGTTTACTTATGTGTAAATGAATGTAGAAAAAAGTGAATGTAATTTTCTATTTATAAAATAGAAATAAAATAATCTATTAATTTAATTAATTTCATATTAAACGAAATTATTTAATATTAAACTTGAAAATAGCTATATTTTCAAGGTGACAGTGTATTCACTAAGTACCGTCTTGTGTCCATGGTATGTATATCTAGTTGGGTTTCTTATTGAAGATTATTGTTACCAGAATCCAACTCCAGATGTTGTAATACTCAGGTTTGCTTGTGCGGAGATCAATACAATTGCATATCTTATGAAAACAATAGATGGATCAGATACTTTACTTCTAAGAAAGAGGTAAAGCTTAGTAGACCATTTTTTTGTAATACCAAGAAAGTTACTCCGTCTGTGATCTTAGGTTTTGCAAGTTAAACTGAGTAAGGTGAGTTGCTGCTGCTTGTACAGGTTATTGGAGACTGGAACAGTGTTCTCACCAGTTTTGTAAAACTGAAGATTCGACCTGAGATTCTGTTTTTTGAAAATGTAAGCTCCTACTACTACATACTTGCTTATGTTTTTTAGTTTCTTCTGTGTTCTTAGTTCCCACCCACTTCATTGGCTTTGCAGGTGAGGGGCCAGATTATGGGGACGGACAAGATTGTGTTCGGCAGCTTGGTTTAAACATTCTCAAGACAAATAAAAGCTTTTTCAATGATAATGTAGGAAAGGGATTCGTTGTAAATGCAAAACTTTAGAATTGATGTTTGGGTCTTTAAGTCAAAACCTTTACAGGGTCTTAGTAGAATAATGCTTTGGATTTTAAAGCACTGTGAACATATTTGTCTCCCTTTTTTCCTTTCTTAAGCTCAACGTTAACACTTGATTGATATGATCATTTGACTAAAATACCACCATTTTCCGTAACACAGCTTTCTAAAAAAGTTGAATGACGATGTTGAGTTTGTTTAAACAATTTAATAAGATGGCGTGAAGGATACATAGATCAAAAGGATGCTTTCTCATAGTGTAAGGAAAGCTGGCTTATAGGACTTTTTTGGTTGTTGTGAGATCATTGAATAAGAAAGTAAGGAATCTGATATGTTTCCATTGTATAAAGAAAGTATCCATTGTGTTTGGGAGCTTGGTTTAAAACATTCTCAAGACAAATAAAAGCTTTTTCAATGATGATGTAGGAAAGGGAGTTGATGTAAATGCAGAAATTTAGAATCGATGTAGAATAATGCGTTGGATTTGAAGTACTGTGAACATATTTGTCTCTTTTTTTTTCTTTCTTAAGCTCAATATTAACACTTGATTGATATTAGCATTGTGAACATAGTGTAATGAAAGCTGGCTTATAGGGCTTTTTGATTGTTGTGAGTTCATTGAATAATAAGTAAGGAAACTCATATGTTTCCATTGCATAAAGTAACACATTACTTCTTTAAACAACTTTTAAGTTCACTGCTTGCAATTCCCATTCAGTGTCAATTGTTTTGTAAAGACGAGGACCAAAACTGCTTTTGAATTGGAATACGTAGCTGTTAGTTAATACATGAATCGGTTTCTATACTGAGATATGATTTTGTCACTTGTTAGGCCATTGCAAAGCTTTATAAAACAAAATCTCTGGCCGAACCTTCCTTTCTCCACAGAATCTGACCACACTCTTCCAGGTACCAACAACCTGTGATGCACATCAATGTAATGTCTAAGTTCACACTCAGCTCCAGAAAGACATCAAGAACTGTTTCTTCTTTTTTTTTTACCTCTTTTGCTGAAGAAGCTCCATGACCGAAACTGACCCATCTGTTCTTCTTATAAGCTAGGCATATGTATTCTTCTTCTTCACCACCACAACCAACCTGCATACATTTTCCACATTGTGAGCCCCTAACAGAAAAAAAAAAACACAGAAGAGATAACAGGACAAAACATTTACGACCCTTTATCAGATTTTACCATTGACACAAGCCGGTACTTAGTGTTTGGTTCTAAGCCTTCGTATAGCCTGCTCATATCTATCTCCCAGTCCAAAGCCTTTGTTGTTTCAGATATCTCTTTTTCGGTTTCATGCTTCTCCCACTCCAGCACTAGTGTGGCAAACCCCAGTAAAACACTAACAATTGTTTAAATGAAATGATCGAAGTCATCATGGTTAAAATTTTTCTTACCGACTGTGAATATAGGCGGGCATCTACTAATAATGTGATGAACAAAGTTTGCCTTTCCACATCCTCCTGTTTTAATGTCACATAACATTTTATCTTCTTCCATCCGAATCATTTTAAGGATGTCCTCAAACTTTATATCCCCAAAAGCATACTGCATATATATATCCAAACCACACACAACAACAACTTAATTAAGTGGTAGAGCACCAATTTCTATAGGAAACAAAGAGGGAAATAATATGAAGCGTACCTTCAGGTCTCTGATTGAATCTGCAGCCACAACGATTCCATAAGAACTTTGCTCTGGATAATTTGGCTTCTTTTTGCACTTGCTACAACTCATTCTTTCATATTCCTCCAGTGTAAAAACATGAGTGACCACGTTTTCTATTTCAGGACATTCCCAGCAAGGCCACAACTCAAGGATGGATACCAGTAGCTCAGCGGCATGACTTGTCTGGAAAAGAGTTCAAAAGAAAACAGAATGACATTAAGACAACAATAACCAAAACTTTACTTGAAAATTTTATCTGCCGCACAAACCATGGAATAAACTTCTTCTATGGAAGAAAGTAAGTCGCTCAAGAGGCAACTGTAGAGTCCCTCTTTCATTTGCTTCGAGACAAACGCAGTAAAGAAATTTCCTATTGCAAAAGGAACTCGTTCTTCCCGGTGGTCATAAAATTGATTACGGTTTTGCACCAAATACTCTTTAAGAATCTCAGTGTAACAAAGAGCCTGCAGTACCACAATTTTGTCAAAGAAAAGAAGTAAGAAATATTCATCTCAGAACTACTCTTTTGCTTGTGTCTGCTTTACCTTCAGCGTCATGGCAAGAGCTGAGTTATATATGGGTTGACCTTCTGCATGTGCTGGCTCCAAATGTTTTGGCGGTGACTCTTCTCCAGGCATGTTTTGCATATCTTGAAGATGGCAAATGAGAGATATGAGAATTATGCATCTAAAAAATTACTTTTAGAAAACTCGTCAACTGACACAACCAAGGTTACCATTAGCAGCTTCCTCTTGATCGTGTTCCATAGAATCTTCTTCCCCCGGTTTAGGAGATGGAGAAGTAACACTAGACATATGTAAGAACACGTTGTACTTTGAGAAAACATACAAAACAGAACATCAAACTTGCGAAAAGACTCTAAACAAAGACTTACGGTTCGACATTCTGATCAAGAACTCCAGGCATGCTTGTTGAAGTTCTCTGTTACGCCAATGAATACCCCATTCATTCTTACAAACCGAAAAAACAAAATCAGGGAAGCAAACAGAGATTCCACATCATCTTCAACAACCTTTTTGTTTCTGCGTCTCTTTGTCTTTGACCCCGAATTCTTCTCTTTGTCTTGTCTGTTCTCTGATAAAAGTTTCAGCGCCTGTGCTGCAGCTAACACTTCCTAAAAGAACCAGAGACATCAACAATAATTAAAATAAAACTACCTCTAAAGAGAACATCAGAGTGAAGATGAAAGTTTTTTTTGTATAAGACCTTGCTGCTCTTATTTTTCTTCTTTTTAGACTGTGATTTCATTTCCTCCTCGAGTAACCGATCTGCTTGTGCTGCAGCTAGTTTGGCTTTGCATTCCATATCTACAATTCCTTCCTACACAATGAGACATCAAATATAATATAAGGAAGACCAAATCATAGAGAAGATGAAAGGAAACTCTCTGTTTCAAACCAACCAACAAAAACTCTTTCAGGGGACGAAGGATGTAAGAGCGGTAGTCAAAAACAGAAAGTCTGACGAGGTCGTTGATCAAACTGAGCCTTGAGTTTTCAATCAGAAAGATCTTTGAATCAAGTAGAAGAAACTGCAAATAAATAAACACTTTTAAGACAGCAATACTATGTATGATACATCCTTTTGTTAATCAAAAATTGAGATCAAGAAATAAACCTTATGGGTCATCACTAATTTCAGGCGCTCTATGGAATCCAACACCACATCATCACTGACATTTTTATGATCACGTATAACATTCAGGCAATCTTCTAACTCTGGAAGACCAAATATCGGATGCAACTCTCCTTTGAGAATATCTACTACTGCAGTACAGTATAGTCTTGTCTTGATAGAACTATTTGCGTCTGTCATTAAATGCTTCTTTTCACATTCATCGCATAGAAGAGATGCATATGTCTTCCTTTGACCATCCGGAGTATTCCTTCTCCTTTCATCTTCGCCTTTACACAAGTTCTTGGCGTCAAGAAGAACTTTACTAAAATCTCTCATCCTTAACTTCTTTGCGTAGTATTGAGTTCCCAAAGTCCTACATGTGAACTGAACGGCTCCCAGAACTGCCATCCAAACATCAAGATTGTATGCTCTGATAGGTCTCGGAAACTGGAATTTCTCATCTCCTGAAGACTTTTCCGTTAGCCAGGATATGATATCATCGCCACCAGCATTTGCCTTGGCGTAGTGAGCATTGGCATTTAGAAATCTGATTGCACCTTCCTCATCGAACTGAGCAATCTCGCCTTGCAGCAGTCTCTTATCCAAAAGCAGAGATGAAAACTTAATGTCAAAGTCAATCTTCTCTTTAACTCGATTACCATTGTAAAAACTGTCCACTGCTCTGCAAACCAGTTCAGTAGCATCATCCCTTTCACACTTTATGCGTTTGAGAAGCTCCAGGATATGAATGAGTTCACGACATTCCAAAAAGCAGATACTCTGAGGTGTTTCCACTAGGCCACACTGAATAAGACTTTGTTTGGAAACACCAAGTTTCTCAAGATGGCTGACCACACGATACACCATCAAGTCTATAACGCCACGTGAGAGAATCTTACGGTCACAAAACGTCACAAGTAGAAACCGAATCTCCTGGAGTAACTTACGGCGCTCTTCATCCGAAGCATCTAGAGGCAAATCTTTGGACCATCCATTCTCATATACAAACGGTTTCATATCTTCAGAACGAGTTTTGATCATTTCGACAGCGGCTAGTGTATCCACAGGTTCCCAAACTCCATCAGATGTTATCATACAACCCCAGGCTTCACTTACCCTTTGTGCTAGAGCCATTGCTACACGAGCTTGAAACCCTGCACCATGTTCTTTTTCAAGATGATTCTTACATTCTTCACCACTGGAGAACTCTTGTAAGCAAGATCGACATACCCAAAGCCTCCATCTTTTGTCTTTCCTAACGGAAGCCAATACTTTCTCCAAAGCATCTCGTCCCTCTGTGCCATATAACCTCTGGACATAACTTGTAAAACCCGCAATGCTTACTTTCATAAAGTCCCTTCTTTTGTCAACACTCAGCCCTAACCAGTACGTCTTCAATCCTCTAACGAAATCAGATTCGGTCTTGGCATCATCCTCATCTTCATTTCCCTCTGACTCCATATCTTCTGAGTTGTCAGAGTCCTCAACGAGATGAGTTCCATTCTTGAACTCAGCGAGCTTTGACTCTGCAGTCTCGATAACATGCTTCAGATACTCTAGTTTCTGAGCAGCACCGACGATCTCGTTGGCTTGAGCCAGGGCTTTCTTGTAATAGAGCTTGGAATCAAGAAGCTGAGCCAAGTTGAAGAGTGACAACGCCGCAACCCCTGAGAAAGGCCTACACGCGGTAAAGATCTCAGCAGAGCCAAGCAAGTAGGTGACTTTCAGATCAGGGTTCTCTGTTTTTTCAGCTAGGTCTCTGAAGATAGTGCCGTGGAGGTAAGCTACAGGGTTCTTGTCATTCCCTTTGGCGAAGAGAGACAAATCTTGGATGACCTCCAAGGCCTTGATGTGGTGGCCTTGTGCGTAGAGATCTTTGGCGAGTTTGAAGAGCCTTTCGCCCTTGGGATCTGCCAGAGGAGGAAAACGATCCATAGTAAGGATCTTGACGTGTTCTTCAGAAACAGAGGAGAGGCGGGAGAAGAAAGGCGAAAAGAAAAGAACAAAAGCAGAGGCTGGGCTTTGTCACGTACGAGGCACGTGACAGGGGCATGAGATAATAAAACCGGTTGAGGAATTACGTCGACCAGCTTGTGGGCAACAATCGGGTTGGAGTAAACCATGATGCTATGTCGATTTTGATTGCACCTTTTCCAGAATAAAATGGTGAACCAAGAATCGTGTAAGGAAACTAAAAGGCCTTTTGAATTTGGGAGTGCAAAAGTAGAACAATGGTGTTCACTTTTGGGGATCAGAATGGCAGTTACGAAGGGAACTTTTAATAAGTTTGGTTAATCAATTACGACGGTGAGCTGGTTCGGTTTGATTAACGTGATTAAAAGAGAAATGTGAATCAAACGTTCAGGTACTCCTGCCCGAAAAAAAGAGCTGAGATACTCCTACCCGAAACTGCCCAGATTTAAAATTAAATAATTCTTTATTAAATACGAAAATTTATTAAAAGACCACATGGCCAACAGAAACTTGCATAATTACAATCCAACCAGGACCATTTCGCGGACCATCCAGACCCGATCTATGAAATTCGGATATCTTTCTCTATAACTTTCGAAATCTTTGTAAGAATTGGTGTGATTGTAAATATTGGTGAAACTGTACATCGTAATAAATCATCAACAATATTCTGTATATAATATTAAGTTGAACTAAATTTAACTAAATCGCACTTTTAGATTTCAAATGTTTTATTATGTTATTTTTTGGACAGAGTTGTTGTTATTGATATAATTTATTAAATTTTGAATTTAAAAAATAGTTTATATGATATAAATAGATTTTGGCCAAACTTAGAAATGTTGTACATATTTAATAAAAGTAGAAATGTTGTAAAAAGTAGAAATGTTGTAAAAGTTGATAAAACTAATCTCCAAATGGCTAGTGAAGTTTATTTGTTAAAATAAAAGTAGAAATGTAGTTAATTTGTTAATGATATATTGAAGTTAAAATATACAAAGATTAGTTTATAGAGAGAAACTAGAGGATTGAAACTAGAGATATTACATTAAGTCAAACATAGTGAAAGTAGATAAAACTACATGCCATAAACTCGAGAAATAAACACCACAACTAATCTTCAATTGGCCAGTTGGCAGCTGTCAAGTGAATTTCATTGCAGAAGTCCCAAACTTCACATTACCAGAAACAACGATCGCACTTCCACTGTGTTATTGATCCATTATAGGAGACTACAAACACCGGTTCTTCTATTGCGGAGCACCAGCAATCATTTGAGAAGATGGGATTCTTTATTCTTTCAAGTAGTGACATAAACTCTTGAGGTTTGTCGTAACCCCAATGACCTGAGGGTAGATCAGTCTGGATCATGCAATTCATCCGATGAACAAACTCACGACTAAAGTTAGGATATTTGTGAAACAACCCTCCATCATCTACACTAAATGCTAAGTTCAGCATTCCATCTACAAACTTGGCCAACTCCAATCCTCTCTCAGCAGCAAGATGGATTTTCTCTCTTCCTTCATCAAGTAAATGAAGTTGAAAGAACTCATGCATACCTCGTAGGTAGATGGCCTCTGGATTACCGGCTTGGTAGGACCTAAGTCGGAATGTTCTTACAGCATTAACCTCATCAATCCAATCATTAAAGCCAATGAGATTAGCAGATTGGTAGAAGTAGTCGTCTCTGCCTATTTGATTGAACCCGGACAAAGCAATTCTAGCACTACCGAAGTCCCGGATGTGATTTGTTGCTACCTTTGAGAGAATCTTATGGAGGATGGAAGGAGGGACATATTCCAAGTTGAAGTTCGACATAGAGTACAAGGATGATGAAAAACTTGAGAGATATTCGTTTAATCGAGTAAATGGAAAGATTTACGTGTTATTTATAATAGAGATAAGATTGCATTTACTATCCCACTTAAGGGTGTGATTTGATAGACGGCTTAAGACACGACTTCTCACTGCAAGTACAGGGAATAAGAACAGTCGTATGTCAAGGAAAAATTTAGTGAAACTAAGTGATTTTTGATTGTTTAAATTTATGAAACTAAGAAAAATTTAGTCTAGTTATATAGAACTATGTAAGAATTAACAAATTTAGATATTCTATTGTTTTATATTTTGCAAAACTCTAAATAGAAGCAGAATCGAAAAATTAATTATACGGAGTGGATTATTTAATGATAACAAACAATATAAGAAATAATAATTGAAATATTTAGTTTGAGAAAAATCTGTCATTTCATGATTTATGACCTGATTTATGACCATAGCGTCGTAACTCTTGATATTTGCAACGCTACACGACTTCGCACGCACGCTTCTGACAGTTTAAGTGAAACTAACTGATATTAATTGTCTAAATTTATGAAACTAAGTAAAATTATATTGAATTTATAGTGTAAATATATGGAACTATGTAAAAATTAAAAAAATTAGGTATTATATTGTTTTATATTTTGAAAATAAATATAATATTATGGATTATTTACTTTTTTTTGGTAGGATTATGAATTATTTACTGAGCAAGCAATAAAAGAGATCATAAAAATGGTTGAGAAAAATTCAGTAATTAATAGTATTGATGGACAGAGGAGAGAGTAATTAATCGATTGAAAAAGTCTCTAATAATAATCATTACACTCGCGACTCTACACTACACTTGCATTGAAACCAAACGTGAAACGTCACAACACTACACTGAGTTAGTTAAACTACACATCTTCATCATCACCATTGCATTTAGTTAAACTCCAACTCTGCAAATTCTCTCATTTCATCTCATATCCGAGTTATATCTTCTCTTCTTTCATCTCTGAGTGAAATTCTTTCATCTCTACAAACAAGATGACAGACTACTACAATAAGCTTTTCCAGATTTCCGAGGCTTCTTATAACCTCGACGTCAAGGCTTGACGTTTCAGAGTCAAAGTACATAGGGTCTACCCTCTCTATTCCTCGGTTACCAACAGGGTTATGCCTTTCTATTCCTATGTCCTAGCAGATGAAGATGTAAGTGTTTTTTCATCATCTCTCAAGTTTTTCATCATCTCTCAAGTTTTTCATCATCATTTAACTTGATCCTTGTACTTTATTTATGTAGGGGTGCAAGATGGAGATGACCGTTTATGGGGATTATGAAAGTTTTAGAGGCCTCGAAAACAAGGAGGGAGAATGGGTGGAAATCTTTCGGGTAGGAGTTGAACGTTCCTATGTAGGTTTCAATGCAACTAACTCTCGGTTCAGACTAACTGCTTCGCGACTCACACAAGTCCGCATGATCGATCCTCTGAACAATCGGCTTTTCATGGACTTCAAGAACATCCATGCAATCTCTCACATGTCCCACATGGAACGAAACTATCCCATAGGTATGAATGCTGCTAAAATAAATATATTCACATATAGTCACATATTTAGTTTCAGAACTTTGTATGACTCTGTAGATGTAAGTGAAACTAAGTGAAACGAACTGATTTAGTTGAGTTACACTTATATGGTAGATACAATTGGAGTGGTCTTCAATACGGAAGCCCGTTTCGATGACCCTGCAAGACCAACGATGATTTTTTACATAAGGGACAACATGTAAGTAGAAAGTAACATATGATCCAAGCAAAATTTATTTATATTGTAATTGACACACGTTTTCTTTATTCTAAATAGTGACAGCCAGATTAAATGTGTGGCAACTGGCAAGCAGGCCTATGCCTTCCGGGATGGTCTTGAAAATGTGGAAGGTGGACAGGTGATTGTGGCCCTTAAGATGTGGAAGGTCTGCAAGTGTTGGAGTAAGTGTAGTTTCTGTGGCTAGTTTTGAATATGATAGTGGACTAAAACGTTTACTAAAATCATTTACATTAATACAGATTTATTTGATCCTCCTGATCTATGGCTTGAGACCGAAGGTGGACTTTCAGACTTCAGGTTCAATCCGCGTTTGACCGAGGTTGAGGACTTCAGGCAGTCTCTACTAAACAGCGACCCTTATGTTCAAAAATATGGGATTGAAGGTCTTGTGTAAATCGTGTTGTTCTCACTGTTATGGTCTTGTGAAAATCTCGTTGTTTCAACTTGTTTCACTTAATCGTTTGAACTTTTGGTTTCACTCAATCTCACTTGTTTCAACTTTTGGTTTCACTTAATCCCTTGTTCCAACTTCTGGCTTAACTTAATCCTCTGTTCGACTTTTTCGTATAAATAGGTCAGATATTGTGTTAGTTTCACTTTCTCACTTGTCTAACATACTAAAAATAATAGACACTTTTTCGATAGATCAAACCCCATGGTTGTTCAACTTTGCATAACTTAGAAAAACATAGCTTAGCAATAACAGTTACTTTTTCGATAGATCAAACAACGATTGCTCAACTTCGCATAACTTAAAAAAACATAGCTTAGCAATAACAGTTAGTTCTAGGAATTGGAATTCTCTTAGGAATTTCAATTACTTTTTGTACATCATAATTCCTAGAACTAAAACGATGGTAAGAAGAACACAACCTCCTGATATCTTTATCATGGGCATCTTTTTGGGACCTTCGCGGATATCTCCTTCGTTCCTTATTGTTGCTTTGAGACTCTGAACTTCTTCTTCGAGTATTCGAACTTGGTAGTCCAGCTGCTGTATCTCATCGGTGAAGGCTTCGTCAACCCATTTGAAGACATGATTGTCGTTCTCGAGCTACATGATTTTTTTTCAAAACGAGTAAGCGTGATTCATAAGCGTTCCATATGTAAACAACAAACGGATGTACCCTCTGTGAAGCCGCAGAGAGACACCGATAATACCGGCGATATGGGTTTGCCGAGCTTCTGGAGATGAGCTCGGTGACGCCCACCCCGCACCAACACCTACTAGGTATCCCCGGAGTTCGTACCCGTCTCCGACCACCGGTCGTGGATGATGAAGCGGCAGACATCTAGGTTTTTGGGAGGGGAGGGAGTGAGGTCGAGGAGAGAGAGAAGAGAGATTTAGGGAAGAGAGAGAAAATGAAGATAGCAAATGGGGAAAACCTAAAAAAGGGTGTTTAATACTTCGATTGAACGATTCTGGGTTTTAGTAAATTGGGAAGAGGGAAATTAGAAATTCGAAAAGCTGAGCGGGAAAATTAATCCCAGGGTTTTTTCTGTTGTAAGTTTCACCAAGTACTCAGTTTTACAGAAAGCGTCAAAGTTGCACTTTTTAATTATTTCTATTTATCTTAGTTATACTCTACTTAAATTAATGATTTTGTGGTTATACCAATGCAATTATGTTTCCTAAGTTCATTTCCCATACGATCACGTACATATAAACTTGATTTCGTGCCATAGAGTTATCAAATCTAACTCAGTCAGTTTCAGCGATAAAGCTATGACAACACATTGTATTTCCTATACGATTGCTACGAGCAATGAGATGGAATTTTAATAATTTTAATAATTCTTATTAAATCATAATTAACATAACACTACTAATAAACTAAAAGCGTACTACTTCCATGACTTATAAAATTAAATTAAAAACTTTAGAATTTACAATCATGTTATTCAGTTTACATAACGTAGTTATACCAGTTTCACTTAGTTATACAACACACAAATAAAATTTATTTCACCTCACAACGTTCCCATATGATAAAAACACCAAAACCAAAAGTGAAAGGCAAACATCAAAACAGAAAGTGAAAGGCTTAGAACTTAATTTAGAACCTAATTTACATCAAAACTGAAACCGAAAGGTTTATAACATACTCTTCTTCTGTTTCTTGTGGGGATGTTCATCGTCCTCCAAACCTGTTACGACATTTTCTTCTTCTCCATATCTACTCTCACGCTCACAATAGTTCCTACTACAAGAGCTCTCTCCAACTCTCGACAGTTGCTCGGTTATTTGAACTATTTGTAATTCTTCGATGTCCTCCACATGCAAAATACTTCTCCTTTCCTCTCTATCCACTGATGTTAGATAAACAAACACATCTTCATCATCCAAAATATACGATTGCCTCTTAGGTTCCACTACCAATGGAATGTAACCCAAATTGAGCCTCTTCGTAAACGGATCTATTCCGATCTTCCTGCATATCCTCTCTTTCAACAACGAATAAGTGATCTCCTCCAACGATGATGTATTAAAGGATATAGCATACAAACGAGCATCGGTTGGAATCCATTCATAATCATCTCCATCCTTAGAATAATGTCCATCATAATCAAAGTGTATGTTCGTCGAAAATGGACACATTGTCTGCAATAAAAACATTTAACCACTTAAAGTTATACTTGTTTTTTCAGTTATACCATTCACGTTATACTTGGTTACACAGTTACACCATCAAAGTTATACTTCGTTATATTTGGTTATACCATGTCACAGAGTTGTGTCAGTAACCAATTACTGATAAGCAAGCAAGAACGTCTAATCTTCGATTGAATCATCATAATACCCGACATTTAATCATTCCTTTCCGATCCTCGATTAGTTCATGAAACCCAAATGAATAAGAATTTTTCAATTTCCGATCCTCGATTAGTTCATGAAACCCAAATGAATAAGAATTTTTCAATTAAAACTATAAATTTGGAGTCGAGTCTTCAATTCAAAACCAAATTGTTATCAGCTTTGATTCCCGACATTCAATTATGAGTTCGTCTATGGTGAGATACATACCCTGTATAACGGAATTAATACCTCGATGATCGCATCCAAGCGACAAGATCGAGTTCGATTGCGAGGAAGAACAAAGAAGGAGGGAATGACGAAGTAAAGGAAGTATCGAGTATTCTATCGAGTCGATTCTGAGTCGACTCGGGAGAGCGAGTGGAGGAGAGGAGAGAGAGATGAGAGTGGGTCGATTTCGATTAATTTATGAGATTCTTAATTTATTCATTAAATTGGTCGGGGTATTTTAGATATTAACCACATTCTTCAAGAGTATGAAAACAGATAAGAATATAGCAGATCACATGAGAGTATGGTAGATCATTTTTTGCCTCATTAAGAGTAACTGAGCACTTAACTCGAGAAATAGGGGTGGGAACTTTAACCGATATCCGAAGTGGCACCCGAACCCGACCCGAAAAACCCGAACCGAAATCCGAACCGAAGTAGTAAAATACCCGAACGGGTATTAAGTTAGGAGAGATTGGATATCCGAACCCGAACGGGTAATACCCGAACCCGAATGGATATCCGAAAATAACCGAACATGTGTATACTTACCCTTATATTTCTAGTCTACATCTCTCATTTTATTTAAAATATTTATATTGATGTTAGACATACTTTAAAATCATATAGTATATATATAATTATGGAGAAAATAATTTGATATTCATTTGAAATGCATGTTAAACTTTTTATTTCATATATTAACCAAAGTTACATCCAAAGTTTAAAAACAATAGCCAAATTAATATTTTTATTTTGGAAATGTTATCTCCAAATCTATTAATCATTCAATCTATAAAAAGAAAAAAAAAATCAGTTAAGTAAAATCTATATTTTTAAATATAAAAAAATTTAAAAAAGAAAATTTTATTTTTATTTCTTTTAAAATCTAAATATCCGAACCCGATCCGAAATAACCGAACCCGAACTAAAAATACCCGAACCCGATCCGAAGTTCAGAAATATCCGAACGGATATTATACTCCTATACCGAAATACCCGAAAATCCGAAATACCCGATCCGAACCCGAACGGGTACCCGAACGCCCACCCCTATCGAGAAATGTGAGTAACTGCCATTAAACCGGGTATGAACCGGAATGGCATTGATTAACATAGGGTAGAGACACGAGGGTCAAAATCGTCATAAATATATTTTATTTGTTTACTTTTACCACCCCTTCCTTCTTCTTTTTATATTATATTATAGCGTCGAGAGGAAGCTCGATTTTGGGGTGCAGAAACGCGAAGTTGAACAACATCCATATCTCTCTCCCCTACCTTTGATCTTTCTACGTATTGGTTTATGAGGTAAGCCTTCATCCTCTTCTCTTCTGATGAAATGACGAATCTTCTTTTGTTGGTCGATTTGGTTTCTTGTGTTGGTATCGGGGACACAGATCTCATCTCTTCCATTTGAAATTTTCGTCTGCTTCTTTCTTTTTTTTGGGGGTTCCTATCCGTCTCTCGATGTTCACTCTTCTTAATTGAATATAGAGGTATCCGGAATCTATTAATTAGGGCTCTTCAAAATAATCGAATCATTTCTAGGGTTTTTTATACACAAAAAAAGATCTACTTTTTAATTCTATTTTTAATCACTGATCTATGTTTATGGTCTTTTTTTTGCCTGCAGCTCAAAGGAGAAGCCCACTCTCGGGTATGTATTCTTTCTTCAATAGTAGGTTAATCCGAATTTAATCGAATCCATGGAAATTGACTGTTTAAGTTTTGGTGTTAATGTTTGCGTTCTTGTTTTGTTTCTGTTTAACTAAATGAGTCAAAGTTATCTTTGTAGCTGCACAATCATGTATCTTAAGTTTTGGTGTTAATTCGTTTTATTTCTTTTTAACTAAATGAGTCATGTTATCTTTGTGAAACCAAATTGCGAACCTTTCAATTTGTTGTTAAGAGAAATGTATTACTAGTGAACATTAAGTTTAAGAGCAGTGTTAAGCTGTGATGTTCTGCTTGTTGTCTTTATAAACTAATTGTTTTTTAAAAAAATGTGTTGCAGAGGAACGCGGATTAAGACCCGCAAAAGGAATATTGCTGCTCCTTTGGACCCTGCTGCTTTCTCTGATGCTGTTGTCCTGATTTATCTCGATAATGCTGGTGATCTCGTAAGTGTCTTCTTCTCACTTTCCTACTTGCTGCACCCTAACTTTGTTTTCCGCTTCTCTTATTAGGAACTTGTTGCCAAGACTATTGAGTCATCTGATCTTAATTTCTCTCGATACGGCGATATCTTCTTTGAGGTAACCTCTAAATACACACGTCTTCTTCAACATTTATTTATATTCACAGTGTCGGGTTCTTTTATTGTTAAAGGTTGTTTTCATCGGAGGACGTACGCAAACCGGTTCTGTGAAATCTGATGAAGGGGAACGCCATCCTTACTCTATCATCGACTGCCAACCAAACCGTGAAGCCATCTTACCATCAGTTGTATACATTCAGAAAATCCTCCGCAGGAAACCTTTCCTCATAAAGAACCTCGAGAATGTCACCCGGAGATTCTTGCAGTCCCTCGAGCTTTTCGAGGAGAGCGAGAGGAAGAAGCTCGCCATATTCACGGCCCTCGCCTTCTCCCAGAAGCTCTCGGGGTTACCTGCTGAGACCGTCTTCCAGCCGCTGCTTAAGGACAACCTTGTTGCCAAAGGGATAGTGCTCACTTTTGTGACTGACTTCTTCAATGAGTATTTGGTTGAGAACAGCCTCGATGACTTGATTGCTATTCTGAGGCGTGGCAAGATGGAAGACAAGCTGTTGGACTTCTTGCCACCCACTAAGCGGACTACTGAATGTTTCTCTGAGCATTTCACGTGAGTTTTCTATTTTTACATTGCATTCAATGTTTATTACATCAGCTTCGTTGGTCACTAATGTATGTATTGTTGTCTTGCGATTTTAAAAGCAAGGCAGGATTGACAGCTCTGGTGGAGTACAATGAAAAGAAAATATTTGAGGTGAAGCTGAAGGAAATAAAAGAGGTGCTTACGAGCCAAGTGACGGAGGAGATTAACATAGATGAGGTGATTGAAACGGTGAAGCAGCAGGTGAAAGATGCTAAACTGCCAGAGATTGAGGTTGTGCGTGTCATCTGGGACGGGATAATGGATGCTGTTCAGTGGTCTGGTAAAAACCAGCAACAAAACTCGAACTCTGTATTACGCCAAGTGAGTTTTCGTCTGTAGAGTTAGTTGTTGTTGGAAGATTGTTGTTGGTGTTAAAGCTAATTTGTTATTTTTTTGTGTGTGGTAAAGGTGAAGACATGGGCACCACTTCTGAACACGTTCTGCAGCAACGGGAAAATGGAGATGGAGCTGATGTACAAAGTACAGATGCAATGCTATGAGGATGCAAAGCTGATGAAAGTGTTTCCAGAGGTAGTTAGGTCTTTGTATGAGCTTGATGTGCTTGCTGAAGACACTATTCTCCATTGGTATCGCAAAGGGAGCAACCCCAAGGGCAGGTAAACTATTTTTTGGGGGATGTTTTTATTAAATCAATAAGGATTGTTTTAGTAAAAGTTTGGGTGTGTTGGTTGTTGTAGGCAAACGTTTGTGAAGGGGTTGGAGCCGTTTGTGAATTGGCTGGAAGAGGCTGAGGAAGAAGAGTGACTGAATGACTGAGCGACGGAAGACAAATCTGTTTTTCTTATATCTCTTCTAATAAAACAAAACTTTGATTATCCTTGGTGCATTTCGGAAACACAAAAGTCAGATGCTTGAAAGCTTTTTTTTTTCTTTGGAATGGATTGTTTGTTTGTTTATTGGACTACGTCTTTAAACTGTTTCTCTTATGTTTTTTTTTTTTTTGTCAACAACTGTTTCTCTTATGTTTAATATGATTTTTAGTTTTTTACTCACAAAATCAAATTAAAAAAAAAAATCTCTCAGAAAAGAAAACCTTATCCAAAAGCATGGTCTTAAAATTTAAAAGCCACAAAAAATGAGAAACTGAAGCGTGGGAGTGGGACATCCATTAACCCCATAAGCCACACATTCAACAAAGAATCATAATGGAAACATGGCTACTTCCTCCTTCCTAGTCCCTTGTGCTTCTCCTCCCTCCTCCGCCCTTCTCCGGCGCTTCTTCCGTCCCTCTTTGCTTTCTTCTGAGATCCGCCACCGTCTCCCCCAAGGTACAGATATAACTCTTATCTTGTCCATGTTTATATATCTGAATAATTCTGGAGTCATTCTTTTTTTTTTTCTCTATAAACAAAATGTGATCTTTGTTTGCCAGGATTCCAACTCTTGTTAGCTTTATAGGGTTGATCATTGATGAGTGATCTCACCAGTTTGAAACCTTGGTTCAATATATAACAGAGAGATCTGTGATCTCACATTCTACCTTCTTTCTGTTTGGTTTGGCTCTTTTGTGTTAGGGTTTTTATCTTCACTTAGTTTGAGTGATTCTAATTAATGATTGTATATCTCACACTGGACTCTAAGTCTCTAACCCCATCTTACTAATGTAACTATCTTGTCTTTCCTTTTTTTAATTTTCAGTTTTGAATAGTTCGAGCAGGACTGAAGTATCGGTTGATAAATCAGAAGCGGATAAGCTTGTGGATAAGATTGACTTTGGGGAACTATGCAATGAGTTTGAGTGCACAAGTAGCCCCCAGGTCGAATCCACTGCCAGGCAACTTGCTCGCGACATTCTTGAAATCAGAGAAGGCAATCGCGCCTTTGCTTGCTACGCTGTCTCTGTTAAATATAAGGTACATTAATTCCTTCACATTTTTTTCTATATAATATATGATTCAATTCTATTTATCTTTTTCTTTTGTCAGTTTTCATTAATTATTTCTCTTGTGATAACTTATGAAATGTTACTTGGGAAATAAGTAAATACATCGTGACTGATAGTGATTGCAGGATTCGGTCAGAAGTTTTACAGGTCGTGAAAAGTATAAAAGACAAATGTGGATCACTACTGGGTTAGAGACTCCCACTGTGGTGAGAAAATGATCCCCTTCCTTTCTAACATATTTTGGATTTTAAGTAATGTTCTTACTTGTGTTGTATATAAATGATCTCTATGTATTGTGTAGACGATACAGGAGATGGTGATGTTATCGACCAGCGTCTTGCGTATTAGATGGACAGTCAAAGGAAAACCCAAATCTATTCTTGCTGCTCTAAGTGGAGATCTGGTCATCAAAGTCAAATCTGAATTCACTCTTAACCAGATCAGTGGCCAAGTGATTGAGCATGAAGAGTCTTGGGACTCGTCCTCGTCTTCCCCTATCGCTCAAGCCTATTTCTGGACATCCCGCCGCCTCTTCGCTGCTTCTGAATCAGCTAAAGACTTGGCCGATGCCACCAAAGACATAACCGCCACTTTCACAACTCGAAAAGAGGATACAGAGATATATCGTGATCCAACCGATCCAACTAAGGTCAGCCTTCCCACTTAACAGTGCTCAACTTAAACATAGTCCTCTATTTGTAGACTTAAGATAATGTTGTTAAATGATGATGCAGTATTTCCAAAGAGACGACAGCTTCGAAAGAGATTTCTATCAGGTTGCATTGTTTCTGGCAATTGTCTACTTTGTTGTACAGTTCTTGAGGAACACTCTCTAATTCTCCCCCTCTCTCTCTCTCTCTCTCATTTCTCTAATAGCATATAGTGTAAGTGTCTATACATTGTTGTATATGATCTGTATAAAAAAAAAACAGAACAAGAAAATAGAGATTTGTTTGTGTTTCTGTTGACAAGACTTGTTACATGATTTCATCTTTTTTCAGCATCATCCATCACCAAAAATGCTCATATAATCAGATGAGTGGTCTCTTTGTAAGCGAAGGTAATGAAGTAAACGACAATGCGATGAATGTTACCAAATTGTAAGAAGCTTTTCGACCATCATCTAAGGAGTAGGAGCTCATGAGAGATACTTATAGTTGTGATCTGTCGCTCCAATCACCTCGTTCTCCAGATTGTATACTACTAAACACATTTAGGAGCATATATGCTATTTATTGTGGTATGATATTATCTAACCACTATCCCCCTACAATGTTTATGTGTGTCGTTTTATCTCATAGTGAGCAATATTTAAAGAATGATCCTGAACTTTCCTCCCAATAGAATCACTTCTTATCAATCCTCAGTTGTCATTCCACTACTAGCCACCAGCCAAGTCCTAAGTGTGTACATACACCCCAAATATAAAACACGAAAAGAAAACCTCTTCTACATTCAGATGCCTCATATAAGATATGTAATCTAATCATAAATGTTGGTTTTGTACTGCAGTGGCTAGCAAATTCATCGTAAACATGATATGTTTTGAAAGACGAGCACCCGAGACCATAAACACTACAATAGCTTGATGAGAAGTAGGAACTCCAGGTAACATAACAACTAGCTGTACCATTTAGCGTGGGGAAGTACCAATACCAAGTTGTATGTGATCTTACATCAATGCAAGCTAGACATCTTTTAGTTGAAATGCCTTGATAGTTTGATATCTAAGTCACAACGGACACACGAACTATTTCTCTTTCACATTCAAGGACAACAGATACAATCGTGCACCTCTCAGCCGTAGAAGTTCATGAGACGCATGAAAGAGTGTGGTGTATTAACCAACCCAAAATGACAAGACTAGTTACTCGTATAAGACTTATTTGGTCTTAATGCATTTTCTCTCATTTCCTTCAAAATTATTTTAACCATTCTTAGGAAATATAGAGAATTACCATGACAATAAATCAACTTCGCAAAATTTTCTTCTTATTTGGATTTAAGTAGGTGATCACAATTTTGGTGGAGTTCAAGTTCCAAAGATAGAAAATACTGTATATTAGATGTCTTTGCAATAAACTATGTCAAAATAAAAATCATGGAAGTATAGGTTTTAGGAATATGAAACAGTTTAACACGACACTACTAGAAAAATAGTCATGGCGGCTAACTGAAAACCTGGAACTTTTTTAAAGGGTTTTCAAAGGTAGATACTTTCAGAAACTCGTTTGGACCCCTATTAGATCACATTCCCCATCTTATGGATGGAGAAGTATTATATCAGCTTTAGATCAGAACATGATTGTCAATCTCAGTTTGGGATGATCTTTGGATCTCAACTCATTGCTCGAAACCAACAATAAAAAGAAAAATTTACATACTGAGTCACTTATTGTCTTATTAATATCAGATATGGTCACTTTTCTATACCTGAGCACTTTTTTGTAACTGCTCGTTACAAACCATAGGAGAGAGATTGTTTTAGTTGACTCTCAATTCCATTTGCTTTCTCTTATTTTTAACATATTATTTGTTTTGGCGGGCTTAATCTACAGCCGTTGATCGTGGAATAACACGTACGGCTCAGATCATAGTTAATAGATCTGGAAAAGACAGATAATCTCCTCTTACCACAACCATTGGATCTCATTACCTTCCTCTATGTTTAACGGTCCCGATTACCCTCTGTTTTTTCACCTCTAGCTTCTCGTTTACCTTTTCACCGCTGCTTCTAAATTTCTCACCTGGTTTCACAGTCGGCGGCCATCACCTAAGAACAAAGAAATTTAAGCTTACCAGATCATCAACGGTTAGTTAACCGCTGATTAATGTTTGTTTTGGCTTAAACATTTGGAATTTTATTTTCTTTTTCTCTAACCTATTTTTTTCTTTCTCAGCCTTCGCCATGGCGGGACACTGTATGGTCATCGCCGGCGAATGGGAAACCTCCGCAGACAACCACTGGAACTTCGTGATTGACAAAGAGCAGATGACAAGGATTGTCCCTGTTCGTGACGGCATCACTCTGACCGAGCTATTGAGCAATGTATTCAAGGAGTTCTTTGAAAAGCCTCTCACTCTCCTCACCGCTGTTCTTAGCTACTGGCCACCGAATTCTAAGGAACTTGCTACAGGTCTAACCACCCCTCCAGTCATGCTTACAAACGACGGGGCTGTCTCCTTTTTTTACCAGCACTTTCAAACCAACAAAGGAATGAACCTGTTTGTCACCTTCACAAAAAACGTCCACTCCTCGACTGGATGATGAGAGTGCTTTACACTTCACCACTCCGAACCAACCTATCAAGAGGCCAAACAGCTCCTACTCCTCTGCTATACGTCAGGCCTCAACCGCCGGTTCACAAATACCCGGGTTCTCCCTCTTCGATGATGACGAATTAGACATGCCTCAAGATCGCTCGCATGTACAACAAACTACCTGTACCCCTGTACCACCGAGGAGCTGTCCGCCTGTACAATCTCGAAGCTGTCCACCTGTACAATCTCGAAGTTGTCCGCCTGTGCAACCCCCCACGGGTACAACCCCACACGCTGGTTCATCTGGGACTGCGAAACCCTCTCGCGTCTCTCTCATTGATGAGACCCTCATCTGCGGAGACGATCTCCTTGAAAGCATGTTCAAAGAAGACCCCGACAACATCCCGGACAGTTGGGCATCCGAAGATGATGATGAAACTGGCCCTGATGACCATATTCCGGCAGATATAGACGATGTTCCAACTCGTGGGTATGATCAGAACTTTTGGGCCCCCCTTCTCGACTCCCACCTTGGAGGCTCTGATGCGGCTGAGGTTATGGCTGGAATCTCTGTCCCGAAGACTGCACCTCATATCATTCACTGCACTACTGGGGATGCTTTCGATCACACCATCCTTGTATCCGGCGAACTTCCACCGTACAAAAAACCCGAAATTCCCTCCGGCTCCTTTCCTGTTATCCCTACCAACTGTCCCCCTGTACACACTCGTAGCTGTCCACCAGCCTCACGCGGGAAGCCGTACACAGGCGCGAGCAGCAGCAGTACAGCTGGACTTCAAGCTCAGCCTCGTACACCCCCTGCACGAGAAACCAGGCCTCTCTCAGAAATCAGTGACGAGGAATTTGACATCCCCCCACTGTTTGACGACACATTGTACGAGGTTGAAGATGTTCCAGACCTGGCTATTGATGATGACGAGCCTTATGTAGGGAAGCTGTATGCCTCAAAACAAGACTGCCAAATTGGTCTCGCAATCTACGCGATAAAGGAACAGTTCTATTTCAGGCAAACCAGGACCAGCAGACACAAATTCGTTCTTAGCTGCCACGATACACGCTGTGAATGGAGAGTACTGGCTAAGGAGCTGGAAGGGTGTGGGTACTACACGATCAAGAAGTGTCAGCTGGCGCACACCTGCGACTGGGAGACCCGTAGGCTTTACAAAAGGCGTGCTACTGCAAAGGTTTTGGCTCACATTTACCGTTCCAAATATGGAGACCCCACTGATGCACCCAAAGCTATTCAGCTTCAGCAGCTTATCCTAGAAGATCTGCGGGTCTCTGCTTCTTATATGAAATGTCATCGGGCAAAAGGGATTGCAATTGACATGACCCATGGCAATGCGGAGGACTCTTACCTCAACATTGCAGACTATTTTGAGAGGCTCAAAGCAACTAATCATGGCACCATCGCTGATGTTGAAACTGAAGTCGACGAAAATGGAGACACACGTTTCCTGTACTCATTTCTTGCCTTTGGCGCCAGCATCCAAGGTTTTCGGCGCGTCCGCCCTGTTTTGATAATTGATGGCACTCACTTGTCTGGCAAATACAAGGGGACACTCCTTACTGCTAGTGGTCAAGATGGGAACTTCCAGGTCTTTCCTTTAGCTTTTGCTGTTGTTGATGGAGAAACCCATGACGCCTGGACCTGGTTCCTCACGAAGGTTGAAAGAATTATTGCAGACTCAAACACTCTTACAATAATCTCTGACCGCCATGTCTCCATCGTCTCAGCCATAAGCCAGACATTCCCCAAAGCACATCATGGAGCCTGCATTGTGCACATTATGAGGAACGTTGTGTCCCGATACAAAAGCAAGGGTCTGGCTAAGCTCGTTTGTGAGGCTGTTTTCCAGTTCCGTCGTGCTGATTTTGATGCAAAGTTTGACAAGATCAAGATGGCAAATCCAGCCTGCTTCAAATACTTAGAAGACATTCGCACCTCCAAATGGTCTCGCACTTACTTCCCTGGCAACCGGTTCAATCTGATGACCAGCAACGCCGCAGAGCAGCTGAACAATGCAATCTCCAAATCAAGATCTTCCCCAATTGTTGAGATGTATATGTTTATTCAGCGCATGCTCACACGGTGGTTCTCAGCCAGGAGGACTAAGTCAGCAAAACACAGGGGTTTCTGCCCTCCAGAGGTTGATAAGGTCATTCAGACTCACATCAAACTTACTAAAGGCAGCAAAATCTTCCCATCCAAGGAATGGAGCTTCTCTGTCAGGGGCCTTTTTGGCCATGGCAACACTGTCCACCTAGATACTAAGGCCTGCACATGTCAGGTTTTCCAGAAACTTAAAATCCCCTGTGGTCACGCACTCATGGCTGCAGACTCAGTTGGACTCTCATACACCGGCTTAATTGGAGAGTACTACAAGACTCAACACTGGATAGACACATATGCAGGTGTGATCTACCCTGAGGCTGACATTGGTGAAACCTCAATCCCTCCTGCTATTTCTGATCTGATAATTGGCCCTCAAAGAACTCGCCACCCTTCTGGCCGTCCTAAGGAAGGCCGCATCCCATCGACAGGGGAGATACCAGTAATCTTTATAATCACAAAGTCATTTCTCAATACATTTTATATATTCTAACACAACCTCACATTTTCATTTTCACCAGCCTGCGCCCAATAAGTGTGGTCGCTGTGGACACTTATTGGTGCAAATATTTTAAGAAAACAAAGACTGTGCCCAATAAGTGTGGTCGCTGTGGACAAACTGGGCACAATAGGACTCGCTGCTGCTGCCCAATCTGAGTTACGGTGAATCTTATATCCAACTGATGTCTCTTTTGGATAGCAAATTCACCTACTATCAACTATTGTATTTTGAACTCGTAAGGCTATTTTTTGGTCTAATGTGGTCGTCCAAACCAACATGTAATGCATGTTCCTTTTGGGTGGCACAAGACAAAGATGTATGCTAAGAGTGCCAAACTATTCTCTTTTTGTTAACTATTATCGGAATGATGCTAAGACATTTTGGACTTGTACATCTGTACTATCCCTTTCTAACTATCCATAAGTACAAAAGTCGTTTATCAGCTATTGTATTTTGAACTGTTAAGACTCTTTTTGGTGCAATGTGGGAGTCCAAACCAACATGTAATGTATGTTCCTTTTGGGTGGCGCAAGGCAAAGATGTATGCTAAGAGTGCCAAACTATTTTCTTGTTGTTAACTCTTATCGGGATGATGCTAAGACATTTGAACTAGTACATCTGTACTATCCCTTTCTAACTATCCATAGGTACAAAACTCGTTCATGGTACAGGGGGCCTTCTCACTATCCCATCAAACAGTTTGTTTGACTCTACTACCTCGGCTAAGGCCCAACCAGATAAAAAAGCCCACCACATGCTAACTACTCTAAACAGACCCAAGAAGTCTAAATAACAACAAAACGCCGCTGTGTAGTTTGGCAAACCATAAACTTCAACATTTGGGAACATCCACTATTAGGGTTCCCAAAATAAATTATTCTTACGCGGCGTAGCGGTTTCATATTGGGGATCAGCCCAAAGAAGTTCGGCATGGTTAACAGTCAAAGGGGTTTTCCGACGCACTGTCGGTGTGGGGCACAGGTATCATTCCGCACATCCAAAACCATCACTAAACCGGGCCGACTCTTCCACAGTTGCCCCTATGGGAACGAGGTTTGTTCAGATTCCAATTACGGTTGTCACTTCAACAATTAACTATCGAAAATTAATTGTTTCGCATCTTCCCATCTTATTCTTTGCTGTCCTAACAGAACAATCCACACCATTTGTTCAAATGGACAGACGAATCTATGGTTGAGGAAATAAAGGACATAAAAGATCGTTTTAATGAGTTCGAGCAAGAGTCACTTGGCAACGCAAAGGATCTACAGGTACTTCAATCCGAAGTCCAAAACCTAACACTTGAAACAAGGTCCCACTACAACACTATGTAGACATGTCTTGCCGCTATCCAAGAAACAAAAAAAAGACCTCAACTGTCTCAAGTTGGAGCTAAAGAGTTTGAAGAACCTTCTATTCTGTGCCATCTTCTTTCTCGTCTTCTATAAGTTCATGCTCTATAGCGTGTCCCCATCTAATTGTAGTTAGTTATCTACTTTCGTTTTGCATGTGTATCATCTCTCTTTACGGGTTGTATGTTAGTAATTAGTAACACGAACTCGCTAATTTGTACTTCTTTGCATTTATAAGCCAAATGTTATCCACGTAACCATCCGTACACTTGTACACACGGGGAACACCAAAGCACACATGTACACAGTCAACCGTCCACACCAGACACAACAGACTTGTACTATTTGCAAACGCTACGCACGCAACCAAGAACCTAACTCGTCAATTGACACTTGCAACAGATACCTACCAAAACCAAACGTTAAAAAATTCACAAACAAAAAAACAAATAAGCAAATGCATTTCTTGAATTTAACCAAGTAATTGTTGTTACATATGCCTTCCCGAATAGTTTTCTAGCCTTACCAACAAAATCAGTCATCATCCTAGATATCATACATCAACAGCTATTACTCTGGACATCCTACCTGAAATACAACAAAATGCCCAAACAAAAAATACACAATTCCACACATGGTTCTCCTACTGCTCTCCTTCAGCACATATGTACAGAGGTACAATCCACTCCTTGTACAAATCCATCGCCCATTGCTTCCTAAAACAATCAACCGAAACATCAGTCAAATCCTCCACATCAGGCTTTTCCACACCCATCGCAGCCAACTCCATGAACTTCACAGCCACCGGCCCACAATCACCACTACAGGTATTCTGATACCCATCAGCCATCAACGAGACACCAAACGGTTCTAGTCCATGTGCCTTCAGGTAATCAGCGCCACACACCTTTCTCACAACGTAAGGCAACATCTTCGCAATAGGATTCATCAGAGCTTTTACTCCATCCATCTCCCTCAAACTGCGATCTGGGTCATAGACCAGTACATTCCAGGCCTTTATACTTATACGGAGTCCGACCCAGTGATTTGCCCCCCAAATCATAGGGGCATAAACCTCGTCAACATCCACACCCAGTTTCAAGCCCTTTCTGGTCAAGTAACCCGCCAGCTTCCGGTCTGAAAAAACCCTGCCCTTGTACCTTGATGAATCAAACGCATCTGCCTTCCCGCCTAGCTGTTCCATGAACCAAGGCGCAACAAACATCACTCTCCTCAACTTGAATAACTCGGCATGTCTCCTACCCACATACTCCATCAACACCTCTATTTGCTGAAACAACCAACATCAAACAGCATTTAGTTCAAACCTGAGCACTTTAATGACATCATGCCTAAGAAAAGACATACCTTACTCGACACCCATTTCTGTGGAGAAGCAAAATCCAAGAAAAACTGATTGTCCATGTCGCACACCGGGGTCCCGATGTGCATTCTGCAGTTCAAAACCGAGAATTTTAGGTTCACTACCATATGGTAAACAAATGGAACCCAAACTAAATGTCAAGTTACTTACATCTTCGGTCCAGCCATCAAAACTTTCTCAAAAAAACCATAGTCAGGATCAACAGAATCCGGCACTATATTCGCAAGACAGAATGGTTCCTTAGCTAGCAATAGAGATGCCAGATCCGCCTCGACCTCCACAGGCTGATGCCTCTCACTTTGCTTCGACGGTGAATCACTCAAACAGGTTACGCCCTCCACTGAAACCTTAGTCGCCGCCATGCTCGCCTGTTCTTTCTTATTCCCACCGCTCGAAACACACCTAACACGCACCTGTCCACAAATAATTGGTTACAAAATTAGTAATCAAACCCCTTCAGTTATAAGTATCCAATTGTACAGCTAACCTCGTTTGTAGCCTCCTTCTCACATACCACCTCCTTTGGCTAGAGATCAACTGTGTTGCTAACCCCCTGCACCGCGATTATAAAATCAGGAGATTGAAAAGATAGCACTTTGCGGTAGGTAGTCCCAACAAGTACAGGAAAAAAAAAGTTAACTCTTGTACATCGATCCTCTCAAAGCTGTTTGCACACATGTACAACTACACCCCAAACGTAGAACTATTACAAATACAATGGGATAACACATACCTCCTCTGCCTCTGCTTTTTCCACATCATGCTCAAACACCACCTATGTCCCACTGTTTTCCTTCACAATCTCATCCACAAGTTTATCCAACCTAACAATGTCCACCTGCTTCTTGCACAACACCCAAGAACAATTAATAAAAACAGAGACACAAAAAAATTTCCTGCTACTTACAAGCCTCTTCCTTACCTCATAACCCCCTCCCTTAGCTCCAGAAGATCCTTCGTCCACAGCGTCAACACAAACGTCGTCCACCTGTGCGTCGAAAGGTGTGTTATGAACACAACATAACATAAAAAACCAACCCAAAAAAAGGCCCAGAATTGCCTCACTTACATAGAAAGTTTGGCTCGTCGTCGCCCGATACAGAACGGCTCCATGTAGGCCCGTTGCACCTTTCTCCACCCACTGCAGAGGTACCCCATGCCCTTCTGCTAGTGGTAAAAGCACAGGTGGTTGTTCATCTGACGAACTAAGTTCACCACCACCTTCCACTGCTCTGTCCAAATCAGAAGCGTCCACTGTAACAGAATCATCTGTCTCTTCTACCTCCTCCGGAGTTTCACTATCTTCATCAGAACAAGACCCACTAAGGTGACTGTCCCCATCCACCTTAGTACTACCTGCACCGTCCCCTATCTCAACGTTTGCTTCATTAACCGGAACTTCCCCCACATCTGGCTCAGTGCCGTCGTTGCCATCAGGCCCTGTTTTTTCCTCCATGAAATCGTCACCCCCACCACTCTTCTCATCGGCTCCTTTATCAGAACCATCACCTTCATCATCACTGTCATCCTTCCTCGCCTCTTCCAAACTATCATCAAAAAGGACGGTCCCATGTTGTTCCTCTTCCTCCTCAGCCACAACAACATCCTTACTTCCCTTGCCCATCTCCTTCCTCTTCCTATTGAACTTCTTAGTACTACGCAGAAGCTCCTTCCTGGGTATCACGCTCCCTTTCCGGCGCTTAGCCAGCCTCCTCTTCATCCACTCTACAGTCCTCTCGAGAGCGGCGATCCTATTGAGCACCTCCACGTCATTTACAGCATGACCAACAGCAGATTTCTTAAAATAGGCGCTCAACCTTCTTTGCTTCAACAAAGGCCCTGCGGCAGCTTCAGCTTTAGGCCCTGCAGCGACACGCTTCCTCTTCCTTACTTCTTTAGCTTTCTCGTGACTGTACACCAATTCTTTGGCGTCACCTCCCCTCGAGTCGGTCGTCAGAAATTTGTTACCACTTGAAAGACGACCAGCCATATAGGTCACATACCGGTCAGCAATCTCATCATCCCAAACCCCCCAGCCTTCTGGCACGTCTTGAGGTACCTCCATCATGGGCTCCCCCATCAGCTGAAACAGGTACACGAAAACAAGTCAACAGAGAAGCACATCAACACAGTACAGCCATTTGCAGTACTGTACACAAGTACATAAATCAACAGAAAATCACGGTACACTGGTACAACAAATACATTGTTGTACACAAGCACATGCACACCGATGGTCCACCTGTACAACTCATAATATTACGTTCAGCCACATTCACAGGTACAAATAAGGCTACTCCGGGGCAGCAAGAACAAACGACGATAAAACAAACAAAACTATAGCAATGAATACGTTACTCTTATGTACCTCTGGGTGATTCTCCGCCTCCAAAACATCCCACAGTTTCAAACCCTTTCGCAGGGGCAGCGTCTCGCAATCAATCAGCTTCAACTCGTCAGTACCCCCCAAACGAGCTGACAACAGCGGTACAGCCTCATAGACAACAAGCTGAAGAGCTAGTGGGAAACCTGACATCTTCTTCGTCTGCTGCCTCAGACTGGAGCAGAACTCACCTTCGGGATCATCACACACACCCAACACACGTTTCGATGGTAACATTGTGGAAATCGTCCAGTAGAAGGACTCTCTACTCCACGGGAACTCTAGAAATTTCTGCAAGTTTTCCAGACGCTTCACATGCTTCAGCGTTGGGCAAACCGGTGAGGTCGAAGCAAGCAACACACCATCAACGATGAGTATCAGACAAAGCCTAAATTTCCTACTCCTAGGAATCGTAAGATATTCCCCAATCATTCTAGCAACATCTGCTATGGTGATATCGCGCCTGCCCTCAAATAGGTAGTCCCAAAACGCATAGTCCTCCTCCTTGTACTTAGTAACAACATCAACCGCATAACCATCTTCGAACTCTCCGCAAGGCAACCCCGTGACACGCCCAAACTCAATTCATGAGAATTTAAAGGGGTTTCCACCGAGCACTGGCCACAGCTCATACCTCTTTTTCGTCACCACCTGTCGGACTAGCATGGCATGTAGCATGACGGAGGAATAGCTGCAGCGGCGCACGGGGATGTTGAATAGGGGACCAAAACATGTCCGCAACAGACGGGGCAGGTCCGGAGTTCCTTTAAGAGCATCTCTGACCACCATCAGGTACCCAAGGGACGAATATATGTTTAGCCTCCTGCTAGGGAACCTGTTCGTCTCAAACAACCTCAACGGTAGTCGAAGGTCGGGACCCTGTGGTGTGTTTGTCTCCTCTGCACAAGTCGAGTCATACCAGAAAAAATGATCAAAAATGAATCAGACATGAGGCGTCTAATATGTAAGTTCAATAGATACATATGTTTACAGGTTCAATAGATACACATAAAAAAAAAAGATCGAGCGTCACTTACCCCCAACATGTTATTTCCCAGGTCGCCGGTGAAACTTAGCCGGATCCCCTCCCTCTCGGCCGTCGTCACAACCTACGATTAACAGTCGAAGTAGGGTTTACTTTCCACGAATCATAAAAAGGACCGTAGATGAACAAATTGTTTTGAGCCCTAACCATAATTGATGGAAATTGAAAGCGAGAACTATGGGAAATGCGACTTACCACTACCGGAACACCGAGCACTCCTCCTCATCACGGTTTCTATTCTGTATTCTGGCTGAAATTCCCAATCGGTGAAAAGTGGAAAAGGGAGGAAATCGTAAACAGAACAGTCGCCTTCTGAAACTGTGAGTCGCGAATAAAGAGACGAGGGAACCGAAAAGTTTTAGAAATATGTTTATTCACGATTTTAAAAATATAAAACAAAAAAAAGACCGAAATCCATTTGAAATTCAAAACTTCAAAAAGCCCTGATTAATCTAATTAACTAGTTGGGCTTCTAAGGGAGTAGTTGCACAAAAGTGCCTATGTATAGAGAAGTGACTTAACGTGGTGGAAAAAAACAATAAGTGATCTAGGGAGTAAATAACTCCAATAAAAAATCTTAATAATCATGATTGTACACAATTTAAAGTGGATCAGATGATAGATCCACACACAAAAATGTGAGATATGCAGGTTGCATAACAATTATCTGAACCAGAGGATGTACTCTAGTTGTCTTAAGCATCCTTATCAGTTTAGACATCTCATATCTGCATCAGATTCCACTGGGATAACATTTATTTACTACAAAATCGAGTTTTTTCGTCAAAACCACGTAGTCGAGTTTTCTCGTCAAAACCAAAAAAATAGATTTTTCCACCAAAAATTTAAAATCGAGTTTTCTTTTAAAAACACAAAATAGATTTTTTCCGCTAAAACAAAAAAAAGTCGAGGTTTCAAACAAAAAAAATGAAAAAACATTTTTTTTTGCCAAAAGTTAAAACTGAAGAGTCGAATTTTCCCGCTAAAACAGCAAATTCGAGTTTTTCCGTTAAACCCGCAGAATCAAGTTATTCCGCTAAAACCGTTGAAACTCAACTTTACATTTTTTGGGAAAAACTTGATTTTGAGGTTTCGGCCGTACAACTTGAATCCTTTTTACTACTATTACTTGCTTGAACATATACACAGTGATAAGACATAAATAATGAATCAAAATATAGTTAACAAATCACCGGAACAAGGCAGCTTATATAAACAAATTTCATGGCATCGGCCGCACCGCACCCATGATCATCTTTGATTCCCAACAATGAAGACGTTTCTTTTCCTAAGCCAATTCCATCTCCACCGAATTCGATTTATCTCACAACTATTTTCGGTTTTACACGTGGAAGGTGCAATCAAATCGAACATGGAATGCCCACAAGCTGCTCGACAGAATGCTTTAACTGGGTCTCTCTCTCTCGAAGAACTTGTCACGTGGCTCTCACGTGATAAACTCGGCCCTCTCTTCTTCGAATAACTAATCTTAACCGTCTCTTATATTTCCCGCCTCGGCTCTTCTCTCCATAACAACAAAAGAAAAATAGCAAAGAAAAAGCTTTTTGAAGAATCGAATCAAACATGGAGACTGCCTACTTCGTAGAAGACGATGAGGAAGCACAACGAATCCAACAACTCTCTGCAGATTACATCGCTCAAGGAGATCACATCAAGGCCTTGGAGGTCATCGAAACTTGGATGTCTTCTCCTCATAACAAGAAGAACAAGGCCCTATACCTTTTCTCGTTCCAGCAAGGTCAAATCTTCTCCAAACAAGCCAAGCGAGCAGAGAACATCCACGCGAAATTCGCGTTCCTACTCGGCTCTGCGGAATGCTATTCGGCAAACGGGGGCTTCTCATCCTTCTGCGCCGCTCATCTCTTTGATCTGGGCGGTTTGATCGGATCGCCATTGTACTTGAAGAAATCTGTAGGCAAAGCGAAAGAGTATGTTTCTCTTTTGGCGTCTTTTGATCAATTGAGTTCGAAAGAGGAGAAAAGTCTAAGAGACGTCAAGTGTATACTCAAAGCTGCAGAGTCGAGGATCGCTGCTGGTTCTCCTAGGGATCTTGAAGTTAGTGTTGCCAAGAACAATAAAGAGAAGAATGAATCTGATTTCGTTAGAGGGTTAAGGTCGTACTGGTTAGGTTTGAGTGTTGAGATCAAAAGGAAGTTTTTGGAAGTAAGCATTGTGGATTTTACTAGCTATGTGCAGAGATTCTATGGCACAGAGGGAGGAGATGCTTTGGAGAAAGTTCTGAGTTCTGCAGTAGATAACAAGAAATGGAGGCGTTGGGTATGTCGATCTTGTTCACAAGAGTTCTTACCCCTTAAAAAGTTCAAGAACCATCTTGAGAAAGAACACGACGCAAAGTTTAAGCCTTCTACGGCAGAGCATATGGCTCAGATGGTAGATGAAGGGTGGGCTGGTATGATAACAGTTGTAGGTTGGGAACCAGTGGATACAGCTGCTGCTGTTGAAATGATCAAGACTCGGCTTGATTTTGTGAAAGCGTTTGTATATGAGAACGGATGGTCCAGAGACTGGCCATTAGCTACTACAGATGAAGAACGCAGCAAGTTACTCAAGGAGATCCAGTTGCTACTTGTGTTGTTTTGTGAGCGTAAGATCCTTTCTTGTGGTCTTAGAGACTGGATGATGCGTTTTCTGATTAAGCATCTTGCACGGTTTGAGGTTTCCAAGCATACTCTTACTACAGAGTGTCGCTTAGTGGAAACACCTCAGAGCATCTGCTTTTTGGGAAGAAGTGAACTCGAACAGATTCTAGACTTTCTCAAACGCATCAAGTGTGAGAGGGAAGATGGAAAAGAGATGATTAGCAGAGCAGTGGATAGTTTCTACAGTGGGACTCGAGTTAAAGAGAGGATAGACTTCGACGAGCTGTTTTCATCTCTGCTTCTGGATAAGAGGCTGCTGCGATGTGAGATTGCTCAATTCGATGATGAAGGGACAGTAAGTTTCTTGGACCCCAATGATCACTACGCCAAGGCAAATGCCTGTGGAGATGATATAGTGTCTTGGTTAGCGGATCACTCCTCTGGAGATGAGAGGTTTCGATTCCCAAGACCTGTGAGGACACACAATCTAGATATTTGGGTGGCTGTTTTGAGAGCCGTTCAGTTCACCTGTAGGACTTTGGGAACCAAATATGCAAAGAAGTTGCAGATGCTAGGTTATGATGCAGGTCTTGTTGACGCCATAAACTTATGTGTAAGCGAAAATACTAAGAGGAGTGTTCCGGAACATCAATGGAACAAGTATGCATCTCTTCTAGGGGATGAATGTGAAAGGAAGCGTTTAGCTACAGATTCTCTCAATACACGCCTATTCTTGTGTTCAGTACGAGATGCTTTTGAAGACGCACCGCATCCTACATTTGATTTACCAGATTTAGAAGATTTCCTGAAGCGTATTCATGAGCATAAAAATCTCAAGGATGATGTAGTCCTCAAGTCCATAGACCGTCTGAGATCAATGGTCGCTGATAAGGTTCAATCCTGATCAGAGTTTTTAATTAACAATAGAAAAACTTGCATCTTAAAAGTGTTTCTTGATTTGCAGGTTCCGCTAGTCGATACCAAGATGTTGCTGGTTGAGAATTCAAGGATTAGTTTGTTCAACGACCTCATCAGACTTTCTGCTTTTGACTACCGCTCTTACATCCTTCCACCACTTAAAGAATTCTTGCTGGTTGGTTTGAGAACAGAGAGTTTTCTTTCATCCTATCTCTGATTTGGACTTCCTTATATTATATGTATTATGTAGGAAGGAACTGTAGAAGATATGGAACGCAAAGCCAAGTTAGCTGCAGCACAAGCAGATCGCTTACTCGAGGAGGAAATGAAATCACCGTCAAAAAAGAAGATAAATAAAAGCAGCAAGGTCCTAATACAAAAAAACAAGCTTTCATCTTCACTCTGATTTTCTCTTTAGAGATAGTTTTTTTTATTATTGTTGATGTCTCTGCTTCTTCTAGGACGAGTTAGCTGCAGCACAGGCGCTGAAATTTCTATCCGAGAACAGACACGACAAAGAGAAGAATTCGGGGTCAAAGACAAAGAGACGCAGAAACAAAAAGGTTGTTGAAGATGATGTGGAATCTCTGTTTGCTTCCCTGATTTTGTTTTTTCGGTTTGTAAGAATGAATGGGGTATTCATTGGCGTAACAGAGAACTTCAACAAGCATGCCTGGAGTTCTTGATCAGAATGTCGAACCGTAAGTCTTTGTTTAGAGTCTTTTCGCAAGTTTGATGTTCTGTTTTGTATGTTTTCTCAAAGTACAACGTGTTCTTACATATGTCTAGTGTTACTTCTCCATCTCCTAAACCGGGGGAAGAAGATTCTATGGAACACGATCAAGAGGAAGCTGCTAATGGTAACCTTGGTTGTGTCAGTTGACGAGTTTTCTAAAAGTAATTTTTTAGATGCATAATTCTCATATCTCTCATTTGCCATCTTCAAGATATGCAAAACATGCCTGGAGAAGAGTCACCGCCAAAACATTTGGAGCCAGCACATGCAGAAGGTCAACCCATATATAACTCAGCTCTTGCCATGACGCTGAAGGTAAAGCAGACACAAGCAAAAGAGTAGTTCTGAGATGAATAATTCTTACTTCTCTTCTTTGACTAAATTGTGGTACTGCAGGCTCTTTGTTACACTGAGATTCTTAAAGAGTATTTGGTGCAAAACCGTAATCAATTTTATGACCACCGGGAAGAACGAGTTCCTTTTGCAATAGGAAATTTCTTTACTGCGTTTGTCTCGAAGCAAATGAAAGAGGGACTCTACAGTTGCCTCTTGAGCGACTTACTTTCTTCCATAGAAGAAGTTTATTCCATGGTTTGTGCAGCAGACAAAATTTTTCAAGTAAAGTTTTGGTTGTTGTTGTCTTAATGTCATTCTGTTTACTTTTGAACTCTTTTCCAGACAAGTCATGCCGCTGAGCTACTGGTATCCATCCTTGAGTTTTGGCCTTGCTGGGAATGTCCAGAAATAGAAAACGTGGTCACTCATGTTTTTACACTGGAGGAATATGAAAGAATGAGTTGTAGCAAATGCAAAAAGAAGCCAAATTATCCAGAGCAAAGTTCTTATGGACTCGTTATTGCTGCAGATTCAATCAGAGACCTGAAGGTACGCTTCATTTTATTTCCTATAGAAATTGGTGCATACCACTTAATTAACTTCTTGTTGTGTGGTTTGGTTATATATATGCAGTATGCTTTTGGGGATATAAAGTTTGAGGACATCCTTAAAATGATTCGGATGGAAGATAAAATGTTATGTGACATTAGAACAGGAGGATGTGGAAAGGCAAACTTTGTTCATCACATTATTAGTAGATGCCCGCCTATATTCACAGTCGGTAAGGAAAGTTTTAACCATGACTGAGATCTTCTGTACTCATTTCATTTAATAATTGTCGGTGTTTTGCTGGGGTTTGCCACACTAGTGCTGGAGTGGGAGAAGCATGAAACGGAAAAAGAGATATCTGAAACAACAAAGGCTTTGGACTGGGAGATAGATATGAGCAGGCTATACGAAGGCTTAGAGCCAAACACTAAGTACCGGCTTGTGTCTATGGTAAAATCTGATAAAGGGTCGCAAATGTTTTGTCCTGTTATCTCTTCTGTGTTTTTTCTGTTCGGCCTCACAATGTGGAAAATGTATGCAGGTTGGTTGTGGTGGTGAAGAAGAAGAAGAATACATATGCCTAGCTTATAAGAAGAACCGATGGGTCAGTTTCGATCATGAAGCTTCTTCAGCAAAACAGGTAAAAAAAAGACGAAAAGTTGACCTTGAATTGTTCAGTTCTTGATGTCTTTCTGGAGTTGAGATGTGAACTTAGACATTATATTGATGTGCATCAAAGGTTGTTGGTACCTGGAAGAGTGTGGTCAGATTCTGTGGAGAAAGGAAGGTTCGGCCAGAGATTTTGTTTTATAAAGCTTTGCAATGGCCTAACAAGTGACAAAATCATATCTCAGTATAGAAACCGATTCATGTATTAACAGCTACATATTCCAATTCAAAAGCAGTTTTGGTCCTCCTCTTTACAAAACAATTGACACTGAATTGAAATTGCAAGCAGTGAACTTAAAAGTTGTTGAAAGTAGTGATACTTTCTTTATAGAATGCAAACATATCAGATTCCTTACTTTCTTATTCAATGATCTCACAACAATCAAGCCCTATAAGCCAGCTTTCTTTACACTACTATGACAAAGCATCCATTTGATTTATGTATCCTTTACGCCACCTTATTAAATTGTTTAAACAAAACCCAACGTCTTCATTCAACTTTTTTCAGAAAGCTGTGTCATGAAAAATTATGGTATTTAAGTCGAATGATCATCATATCAATCAAGTGTTAACATTGAGCTGAAAAAAGAAAGAGAAAAAAGGAAGACATATATGTTCACAGTGCTTCAAATCCAACGCAATATTCTACTAAGATCTTGTAAAACATCGATTCTAAAGTTCTGCATTTACATCCCTGTCCTACTACATCATTGAAAAAGCTTTTATTTGTCTTGAGAATGTTTTAAACCAAGCTCCCGAACACAATCTTGTCCGTCCCCATAATCTGGCCCCTCACCTGCAAAACCATTGAAATTAGTGGAACTTAGAACACACAAGAAACACAAAAACATAAGCAAGTATGTAGTTTGTAGGAGCATACATTTTCGAAAAACAGAACCTCTGGTCGAATCTTCAGTTTTACAAAACTGGTGAGAACACTGTTCCAGTCTCCAATAACCTGTACAAGCAGCAGCAACTCACCTCACTCAGTTTAACTTGCAACACCTATCACAGATGGAGTAACTTTCTTGGTATTACAAAAAAATGTCCGAAGCTTTACCTCTTTCTTAGAAGCAAAGTATCTGATCCATCTATCGTTTTCATAAGATATGCAATTGTATTGATCTCCGCACAAGCAAACCTGAGTATTACAACATTTGGAGTTGGATTCTGGTAACAATAGTCTTCAATAAGAAACCCAACAAGATACTTACCATGGACACAAGACGGTACTTAGTGAACACACTGTCACCTTCGTATTTGCATATCTCACTGATATCAATTTCAGTAGCCAGAACAGAAGTTGTAGCAGAGATCTCTTCTTCAGTCTCATTCTTCTCCCACCCAAGTGCTATCCAATACCCAAAAACAAAAAACAATCCTGAAACTAGTTCTCTTCATTAAAAAAAAACGAAATAAAGTTGAAAGGAGGGTCTTTGTACCAATAGTGAAAACAGATGGAAGGGTATTGATCAAACGTTCAACGTAGTTTCGTTTCTCACATCCTTCCTTGTCACAAGGCATCATCAAGGCGGTTCTGATAACCTTAAGGATATTCTCAAATGTCAAATCCTCAAATGCAGACTGTGTGATAATAACCACACAAAAAAAGTTTCTTAGCATCACTTTAACATGAAAGAAGACAAAAGGTAACAAAAAATGACTTTTACCTTGAATTCTCTGAGTGAATTAGCAATCACGATTGGACCATAAGCAAGTTGGAGTGGATATTCGGTATCCACTTTGCATCTGTTGCACATCTTTCTGGTCGTTTCGTAAACTTCAAACTTGGATTGAAGAGGTTCATATCCAGTTTCCCAACGAGGAAGAAGCTCCAAGATGGTTACCAAGAAGTCATAAACACCGTTTGATTCCTGTAGTGCAGACAGAGTAAAGAAGAACAATAAGAAGATAAGCTTATCCACATAGAAAGGTTGAGAGAGAGAGAAGAGAGACCGTGAGAGATAGATTGCTGAGAACGAAATGACGGAGTTCAAAAACGAATTCATCTTCAGTGAAGCTCGACAGAAGCTCTTTTCTGAAAACGCTGATTTTCCAGAGAGACTGCAACGACGAATCACGTTCTTGAGAACACTAAATCAAAGATAAGCTTATATTGAATATCAAGAACCTTGAGTATGGTATCAAGAGCTGAAGCACGAGTGGCGTTTTGTTTCTCCTCTGTTTTCATCGGCTCATGAGCGTCGTCATCTCTGAACAATATAGACAAGCACTACTAATCAGAGGATAATCCTCGAGAAATTCTATGGAAAAAACGTGACTAGAGGATCGATTAGTTAGTTAGTACTCACGGATCAGTTTTCTGGTCAGTTTCTTCTTGAGCCTTTGATGACGACTCCGTCTCCATGATCAGGTCTCCGGGAAAACCAATAATGGCGTTTTTCTTTCTAATCAGAAGACTTTCTCTCTCTTGGATTTTTCTCGAGAAAAATGCAAAAGAAACGAAAGAGAGACAATGAGGAGAACACTAAAAAAGAAGAATGCAAAAGATTTTTGATCAGCAACAGACAGTCGGTTCGTTTCTGCACGTGAGTGTCACGTGATACCTCATTATGAAAAAGAGCGCCAAAATTGATTGAATCTGTTGTGATCTTCGGTTGCCACAGGAATGTCCGAGCCTCGGTACTGTGGACTTTTGACAAACACTTGGTGCGCACCACAGCAACATATTTCTAGTAGAGCTCAAACTATACGAAAAATTTTGTTATTTTTTTCGCTCTCCTCTTTATCTCATAATCTCATAAACAAACCTTTCCGGCTTTTACCTCAAAACTGTTCACTAATACACTCAAAATCCAGTAAAAACTGTAAAAAAACGTTAAGCACCCCCACAAAAACGATTTCTAGAGAAATTCTATACAAATACTACCCATAAATATGAATGGAGAAGTCTATAGTTCTATTGTTTCCTCATAATATATACACACGAAATAAGTCATAAAACAGTTCTTATCATTAAAATAGTACATAAAAGAAAAATAACCAATATAATTTTTATCAAGAATAAAATTATTAAATTAATAACATTTAAATAATTAAATATTTTAATTTAAAATATTATTATTTTAAATTTTATATCTAAATCCTAAATTTTAAAACCTAAATCATAAACTCTAAACTTCACTTCCCCTGAAAACATAAACAATAATTTTTAGGGAAAATATGTTAAACAAGATTGGATTTCTAGATGATTGTAAGAGAATCTGAGAATTTGGTGTAATTTTTTGTTAAACAATTTTAAAATATCATATAAAATTATGAGATTTGGATTTAAATTTTAAAAACTAAAAATCTTCTCTCAAACATTCTAAAAACACTTAAAACAATGCAAGATCTTCAACTTAAACTTTGTTAAAAAAAAAAAATTTCAGAGTGTTTATTGAAATAACAAGTTCAATAACACTAAATTTTAAAGTATTTTTTTAAATCACTGTTTCAATAAAAGTGTTTAAACACTTTAATTAACGCTATTTTAGTCATTTTTATTTTTTGGATAATTTTTATGAAAAATATCATTTGGTATTTCTCAAAAATAAATAGGGAAATTCAAATTTTACCACAAACTTGATACAAAATTTTAAATTTACTTTTAAAATGATCATTTTTATAAGTACCTTGAAGTAAAATCATGGCTATTTTCTTTAGCAATTTAGAAAGCCAAATTCAACTACACTGCTGGATTTTACTTCACTGTATCTTCATGTTAATAGCTTGATCCAAATGATTAAAGATGGAGATCTTTTCCAGATGATCAAATATCCAGGATTCTCCAGTATCTTCCCAATCTAATAATGATCATAAATATTGTGGGATTTCACTATTACCTGAATGTCTATACGAAAAGTTGAACAATGATCTAAGATTGACATCTTTTCACAAGTTGAGGAAGAATATATTAACATTTTTAGCGGTTAGTGGTGATTTGAGGAAGAATATGTTCAGTAGCGATTCCAAGAAGAAATTCTGGGAGAAGAGATGAATCAGTCTTCAGCTATTTTCTGCAGATTTACCTGAGTATGGTTTGTCATCTGCACTTCCACGATCATCTTCCATGGTGGTAATCTTTGAATCTGAAATTTGAATTTTTTGGTTTTCTTCATGGAGAGTGGCGCTAAGGTATGTGAGGTGAATACAAATTCCAGTATTCTGTAAATTGTTTTTTCACTTTTTGTAAAATATCTCACAGACTTTTTTCATTTCTTTTATCATAAATTCTTACTGAGCTAGCAAATTTAATATTAGATTTTGGTACATATTACAAAACTATTGTAATTACTAAAATATAATTAATATAAAATGTATGTTAAAATTTATAATATTAATAGGTATTTTGATATAATACAATATAGTATTTATAATATTATAAATTGTTATTTGCATAGTGTTCTTATGTTCAAATATTAGTTACATTACATTATATATATATATATATATATATATATATTTTTCACTGTTATGTTTCAAGTGGTATGTGCTCCTTCCTGTTGTCCGCAAGGTCGAGGGTTCGAGGCTACCTCTTGTAGATTTGTGGTGATTATCTTGAGGGACCTTTGGGCCCAATACGGAGAAGTCCAGATCTGCTGCGCGTGGCCACTGGTGGCTTAACATGGGGTGATCACCAGCCCTCCTGGATGCCTTCGGCGGGCTCTCTGGCGGGCAATGCCCAGATTTCCGAAACGGTCATTAGGCGCTAGTCAGATTCCTCTCGAGGCATTCGGATACCAGGGTCATCAAAAAAAAAATATAAATATAAATTTTACATCTAGTTTAGTAATACTTTCTTTTACATCACTAACTAATTATCAAATTGCTAAAGCAATTTTTTACTGATAGAAATTCCAAATTACAAATATTAAATTGCTAACACAAAATTCATCTTTTGGCTGCTAATAACATAGCATTCTGTTGAAAACATTCAAAGCATAATTATGAAGAAATATTATACATCTACAAGCCTTCATCCAGTTTGTAGAGGAGCAAGCATACAAAACACACTTTAACGTCTAGCTCCTCTTCTTGTTTTGAAGAACCTCTCCTTGATTGAGATTAACTCTTTTATAACCTCACTCATTCCCATCCGGTTTGCTGGAGACTCTTCAGAACACCCAAGTCCCACTTCTAAAACCTTTGTCAAGCACTCAGCAGCAGGGAAGCCAATTCTAAGGCCGTTGTTAAGAACCAATTCATCTGCCACATCCAAAACTTGCTCTGGCAATGCAGACTGGACGCAGCTACGGAGGGTAAAGTCTCCTCCGAACATCTCATCAGTTGGCCGTTTTCCACTGAACATTTCAAAAATGAGAATCCCAAAGCTATATGCATCACCATGTACTGATATTTCTCCTCCCATTGCATATTCTGCATCATTAGTCACATAAACAAGATTGGACCAAGAAAAATATATTCTCTCTGTTCTCAAAAGAAAAGTTTTATAAATTATTTACGTAAATCAAGAATATAGTAAATGTTTACAACTAAATTTGTTATTTTGGTTTTATTATAAACTTTCCAATAACTATCAGTCAAGTCAATGATATTTAGTCAATTCAAATATTCTCAACTATGTTTTTTAAAATATACAAAGTATGAAAATACTTTAAAGATATATTTTTTTACCTTTATGCAATAACAAAAGAAAATAGTCTTTTACTTTTAGAGACGAAGGGAGAGTAATAGCCTAATTCATTCAAACATTATATGTGGTGATAGGTTTACCTGGTGCTGCATAGCCGATGCTTCCTCTAACTCCAGCTGAGCTAAGTTGGTTAATGAAGGTTTCCTGGTCAAATTTGAGAAGGATCCTAGCAAGACCAAAGTCACTAACATGGGCGGTTAAATCATCGTCTAAAAGAATGTTGCTTGGTTTAATATCGCAATGAGCAATAGCTTCATGGCAACTAATATGAAGATACTCCAAAACAGAAGCCACATCTATCGCTATGTTAAGCCTTTCCATAAGTGTCAACGTTCTTGAGGGCCTAGAAATCTCTGCAAATTCCTTTGGATGCAGCCACATATCCAAGCTTCCATTTGGCATGTACTCATAGATTAGAGCTCTGAATTCATTTCCTTGGAAATCAATACTCGAACAAGCTGTCAATACTTTCACAAGATTGCGATGTCTAATGTCTTTTAGGGATTCACATTCTGCCATAAAGCTCTTCATTGCTCCGCGTCTCTGCATGTTTAGAACTTTCACAGCAACAACCTTGTTCTCAGCATGAAACAATGCTTTAAACACACTACCAAAGCTGCCAGACCCGATCAAATTACTCGAAGAAAAGCCATCTGTCGCATTCCGAAGATCTCCATAACTTATCATTTCATGAAAAGCCCCCAAGGTGGAAGGAGTTGCTTCATTGGTATTTTTCTTCTTTCTGCTTTTTAACCAAAAAAGAGAAACTGAAACTATGAACACAAGCATAAGCAAAGATATGCCTATACTTACCCCAATCACAAGTTTCTTTTTTGAATTTCTTGGTGGTTGTGTAAAACATGGCTTTAGTCGCAGTTCCAAGATGCCTCCACAAAGTTTCTTGTTTCCAGATACTGAGACAATAGTAGCATTTTTGAATTTTCCTTCTGTTGGCACAGTTCCCTCGAAGTTGTTGAAGGATAGATTGAGATACTCCAACAAGCGAAAGTTTGCGAAATATTCAGGGATTCTTCCAGAGAGATTGTTGCTTGAGAAATCAACCTCCTTAATACTCACCAACCCACTTATATCTGGAATGGTTCCATCAAAAGAATTTCCTTGCAGATCAAGTTTTTCCATTGAGAGACACTTTCCTAAAGACTTTGGAAGTTTTCCTGATAGCTTATTATGAGCAACAGATAAATTACCAAGATTTTCAAGTCGTCCAAAATCTTCTGGTAGAGAGCCTGTCAATGAATTATTTGACATGCTAAGAGAAACAAGGGTTGAAATTTGCAAAATCTCTTGAGGTATAACACCAGTTAACTGATTATTATTGATAAGTAAATATAGCAAATAGCTACATTTACCAAGACTTGGAGGAATGATTCCTTCAAAACTATTGTTGTACAGATAAATTTTTTCTAACCGAGTGTTGTTGCCAAAAGAATATGGTATCTCTCCTGACATTCTATTTGCATAGACACCAAAATTCACCAATCCTGGAAGTTTCCCAAAAGAGGCTGGGATTGGTCCTTTCAATAGATTGTTGGTCAACCAAAATGTTTGTAGCCCAACGAGATTCCCAATGTCATCAGGAATGCTCCCAGATATGAAATTGTTTTGAAGAAATAACTGGTTGAGGTTCATTGACAGATTGGCAATGGAAGCGGGCAAGTCACCCCCAAGCCTGTTGAATCCCACATCTAAGTTTTGCAGTTGGGTGCAGTTAGTCAAAGCAGCAAGAAATTCAAGATCCCCAGCTGAAGAACTTCCAAAAGAATTGTAACTAAGGGCTAGATCTTGCAGATCTTGTAGTTTTGCAAAGCTCGGAGGAATATTTCCTGTCAGACTGTTCAGCTCCATGCCCAATCGTTCAAGAGTTGAAATATTTGAAAGTGTTGATGGAATGACTCCTGTGAAAGAATTACTTCCGAGAGACAAATATCGAAGGTTTGGTAGCAAATTACCAAAATCAGGACTCAGGTTCCCAGAGAAACCACTATCAAACATGCCCAAATACTGAAGTGAAGACAAATTGTAAATTGCAGGAGGAAAAACACCAGAGAAATGGTTTGTATCTAATGCAAAAACCACCATTTGAGTCAATCTAGCTATGACATCAGGAACTTCGCCTTCTAGATAATTTTCTGCAGAGGAAAGTTCTATGAGAGATGTCAAGTTTCCTAGAGATACAGGGAGTTTTCCTTTCAGGTTGTTTGTACTAAGGTCTAAGTAGACAAGCTTCATCAGTGATCCTAGTTCTGACGGAAGACCTTGTGCAAGATGATTTGAAAATAAATCGAAGGCCAACAATCTAGAACAGTTGAACAGACTGGCTGGAATCCCTCCTTCCAGAAAATTTAAGCTCATATTCAAGTATTGAAGTCTAAACAAGTTTCCCAGTTCCCGAGGGATGATTCCACCAAAATAGTTATCAGGGAGATCAAGTGATATGAGAAATGAAAGGTTACCAATAAATGGCGATATCACTCCACCCAGTTGGAATCCTCCAAGGTCCAAAGCAGTAACTCTCTTGTGTTTGCGGCCACATGTAACTCCCGTCCATTGGCAGAGAGAGTAGGAGTTGTTCCATGAGGACAGCAGAACTTTTTTCTCCTTAGAAACTTCAGACTTGAATTTCAGTAAGGCTTGCTTATCAGTTTCATGGCTATTACCGGATGTTTCAAGTAACATGAGAGCACCTAAAGAAAGGAAAAGAAAGAGTTTCATGTTTCTCGTATTTTGCAGGAAAAGAGTACAAAGAGATGAGCAAAATGCCAAAATGTATAATGAATATATTCCAAACGTGTATTGGGGGCTATTTCTTTCACATTGACCCAATCAAACACAGAAGACTTTTGGAAAAATCAGATTAAAGTCAAGACTGAAAAGACAGGCGATTCTGAAATATCTGAAGGCAATAAGAGCAAGTATTGCACCCAAGAGAAGTGGTGAGTAGTCGTTAGTGGAGAAGTCACTTTGGATTTATTTCGCTTGATTTCTGCTAATTACGGTTTGCAAAAAAATATATAATGAAAAACATAAATTTTAAGATTATAAATAGAAGTAAATGTATATTTCAATCCCATCAAAACTATATTTAAGAAAATATAAATTGAAATTAACTTTTTATTTTTTTTTATTTTTCCGTTTACATCTCTATTCTACATGATCACTAAGAGTTTTCATGCGACATTCGTAGAAATAATATTAATTGTACATATATTTTTGTAGAGATTTTTAGTTCACATTTAAACATCAATATTTTTATATTTTTGTTTCAACTGTTTGAAAAAAGGGGAATTTTATTTATACCCTTATTTCTTTAAATTTGGTTTAACTATCTTAATTTTATTTTATTTAAACTTTAAAAAGTAAAAAATATATTCTACAAATATAGTTTAAAATTATATTTTATTTAACAATTATCCCCTAGTTATTTTTTAAAAAATCTCTTATCATCTAGTTTTAAATATATAAATTTAAATTCTAATACAATTATGATTTTTATTTAATTAAAATATATTAAACTGGACAATCATTTTGTTAATTAATCTGATGAATAGATCATTTAAAATAAAATTGGGAATATTTCAATTCTACCACATGTTTGATACCAATTTTCAAATTTACCATTAATGAATGACTATTTTCACAAATATCTTAAATTTTTGATAAAACAACACTAAGCTAATTTTTAAAAACATTTGTAGAACATTTATAAACCATACCCTTAATACTAAACCCTAAGCAATAATCACTTAAGCCTAAACCCAAATGTTAGTATATTTTTTGATTGGTGGCATTTTTGAAAAGTGATACTTAACTTGTGGTATTTCTAACAATTTCTCAATAAAATTCTAATTATTTAACTATCAAACAAATATTGATAAAAATTGTCAAAGCTACCACATTTCTAGTACCATTTTTCATGTTTACCTTAACCAAATCTACTATTAAAAGGGAATGAGTCTTAAAAAAATTTACTTATGCAAAGTTGTTTGGACCTTTTCACTAGACATAACTTTTTTTGGTCTTTCCATATACTTTAACAACACGTTACAAACATTTAAATACATACTAGGTGGTTACCCGCAAATTAACGGGTACACATTTTGATGTAATATAATATTTTGTGTTTTCGACCTGCGATAATATATTTTAATATTTTAAAACCAAAATTGAATTTTTGGTAGCTAATTTAAAACATATTTATTTATTAATACTTTTAAAAATTTTAAATAGGATCTATGTAGTATTTAGTTAAAAAAATTACATCTTTTACAAACAAATATTTCATCAAATTGCTTATAACATTATTGTTATAATATATATATATATATAATTTAATTGGTTTGTAGATCAAATTTTTAGTCCATAAAAATTACTAAAATCCAAAACATCAACTAATGTGACAAATAAACTCATACTTGCAACTAAAGTATAAACACACAAAAAATTATTAAGAAGAAACAAAACAATATATATGTGAATTCTGTTGATTTAATAAAAAGGTAAGAATATAAGAAATTTCATGAATTTAGGAATATACTTTTTATTCATAATATTCTTTGGATTTTTTATGATTGATGTAATGTTTCTGGTTACTTTCTTTTAGATAAACTCAAAACAATTTTTTTTTTGTTTTTGAGATTTTGAAAAATGATGAACTTATAAGAAAATAATATTTGGCGATTGATTCTGATTTGATAACATTTAAAACCTCTTAGAAAAGAAACTATACAATTATAAATAATACATAAAAAATTTACAAATTTTAAATTTTATGAATTGTTTCTCAGAAGTTTTAGAATTCTTATAAATAGTTTCATAAATCTTTATAAACAGTTTCATAAATCCTAATAAATGGTTTTATAACTCAATAAAATAATTTTTCATCAATGATCAATAATTTAAAATCGTAACTTTAATAATTTTATAAGGATTTTATAAATATTACGTAAACTCCTATAAATAATTTTATAAAAAAATTAAAACTTCTGTGATCATTTAAAACCTATTAACCATCATAAACATTTTGTGAACTCCTATAAATAACGAGAAATTCTTCTTTATAAATGGTTTTATAAATATTTATAATATTTTTATATAGATCTTTATATATTGATTTGTAAGCTCCTATTAATGATATAATAATCATTATTGATGATTTAAAATCTTAAAATGATTACCAAATATTTATATAATTATATACTATTATACATTTGGTATAAATCATTACTAATGAATCAATATAAATTACTTTAAGTTTTTTTAAATATATATATATATATTAATCATCAGAGATGATTTTAAACTATTTTAAATAATTAATAAACTCGTTATATGATGCATCAATAGTTATTATAATATTTTTATTAAAATTATATTTTTTATATATGTATATTATGACTTATATAGAAAAATAAAGTTTTTACGATTGTTTATAATAGAAAAATAAAGCTACTATATTAGTTTTACTAACAACTTTTTAACAACATACTTCGTATAATTTATAAATAGACTATTAATGAAAAATTTAATGATGAAGTATTATATAGAATTTTCAAATTTGATACCATTTGATACTATAAATGATTATGCATAAAACTATGTAAATAGTTTGGCAACTAACATTAATTGATTCTATGATTTTTTTTTTAGATTTGATTAAAATAAATAAAAATTAAAAATCATCGACCAATAAAATTATAAGAATTTTTCTCATACTGCTTGTATGAGTGACACGTCAGCAGAAGTCAATAAATTGACTTCTCATTTAATATATAGTAGGATATGTACCCGAACTCTAGCCATAAAATCAGTTATCGCTTATATATTAGTAGAGAAACATTACAAAATTTAAGTGTAGCCACGTGTCATTACCAGAATGAAATTCAGAATCTTTAGAAAATATGTTGGTCGAATTAAGTATATATTATAGTTTCTATTAAACTAATCATAAAGTTAACTAAAGTATGAAATTACTATTTTATTTTCTTTCCTTAAATAAAAACTACGAAATTATCAAAATATGACTAATATATAAATAACAATTAATGATTCTAATAATAAAGATCTGATAACAATCTATATCTCCTCCATAATTTTCGTTTTAGTTTTATATTATTAAAATAAATTAAACAATCAAATTAGCTATAAAATTAAAATTTAGACTTTTTCATATATGTTATATTTTGAATTTGAAAAAAAACGACAATAAATTACTAAAATTTTTAAAATTATTATGTTAAAAATTAATGATCAATGGTTTAACATCCTTTATATATTAATTGAGAAACATTACATCATTGTTTTGTAGTCACATGTCACTATGAAACTGAAATTCAGAATTCTTAGAAAATATGTAGGTTCATCTTAATTTATATTACATTTTTCATTAAACTAATTATCAAATTGATAAATAGTTTATAAAAAAAAATTCTCGCACTTTCCTTAAATAAAATTTATGGAATTACCTAATATGATCAACGCATATATGACAACTAATGATTATGAATAATAAATATTTGATAACAATTTTTGTATCTTAGCTCTTTTTTGTTTAATTTATATTATTAAAAAATATTTAACAATCGCATTAATCATATAATAAAAATAGATTTTTCTGATATGTTATATTTTGAATTTTTTTAAACAATTATAAATCTAGTTTATCTTTATTTCTAAAGAGATAAATACTTAGGATTTAGAGTTGATGGGTGAGATTTTAGAATATGGGGTAATGCAGGCTCTCTTGAACATTGAGATCCCGAAAAAGATTTAATTAAAAATGAGAAATCATTTCGTGACGACTTGGAAACACAAGTTCCTGAGCTACTCCACAGCTATCTCCTGGGCGAATTACTTACTTCCAGAGAAGTTATTTCCATGGTATTGTTATTTTATTAAATAGGCTCGACTAATGTCTTCTATATAATCTTTTTTTTTTACTCGTTGCAGTCAAGTGCGGCTAGACGGTCTAGGCGGAGTAAAATCGGACATACTATTTTTTAGACCGATTCGGCATAAATTGGGGGCGGAAGAGTGGTGCCTAAGGCCCACGGCTAGGCGCCCTATTTTTAGAACAGGGGTCGTATCCATCCTTGAGTCTTGGCATAGCTGTAAAAGTTCAGAAAGAGAAAGCTTGGTAACTCGCCTCTTTTACCCTGGAAGAATATGAAAGAATGAGTTGTAGCAGATGCAGACATAAGCCCAATTATACAGAGGAAAGTTCTTATCGAATCGTCATAGCTGCAGATTCAATCAGAGACCTGAATGTATGCTTCATTTTATTTCCCTCTCTGTCTTGCCTATAGAAATTGGTACTACTACCACGTTCAATAAGTTCTTGTTTCTTTCTGATTTTAGTGTTTTGATGTTTAGGTTTGAAGTTTGATTCGGTTTGATTTATATATCATTAATACAGTTTTCTGATTTTTTCTCTGTATATGTTTTCTGTATACGAATATATGTGATTTCTTGTGTTGCTGATTTTACTTGTTGTATCATATTTGTTTTTGTGATTTCAGATTAAGAAGGTGAACTCTCAAACTGTAAATGTCATAACTTATAGATATTTATATAGTTTCCTATATTTTGGTTGCTGTTTCTATGTCGTACCCGTATCTAAAAATTTTAAGTTTGCCGTTTCCCCGTCCCCGTTCCTGTCCCAGGGCTGCTTAGGTGGTTTGGTTATATATACAGTGTGCTTTTGGGAATACAAAGTTTGAGGACATCCTTAAAATGATTCGGATGGAAGATGTTGAGCTTAGTGCTGTGAATAACTATGTTTCTGATCAAAGAATTCACTCATAACTCACAGATTGAGAGGTGTTTGTTTTAGTCAACAACAGAAAGTTTTCTTCTTCATTGATTCCATACATCCTCAGTACAAAAGCATTAGACATCTTATACTACTCACAAAAACCATCGACACTCTCATTTCAACTACTCCTTACTTACTCCCACTAACCCATACTTTTATCACTAGATCAACTTACACAAGAAATAGCTTGTAGACTTTCCCTTACTGTTTCACCAACTTAGTTTACTTCAAGTAATGTGATCATAATCAAACAGAAGATAAAATGGTATGTGACATTAAAACAGGAGGATGTGGAAAGGCAAACTTTGTTCATCACATTATTAGTAGATGCCCGCCTATATTCACAGTCGGTAAGTAAAGTTTTAACCATGACTTTCGATCATTTCATTTAAACAATTGTTGGTGGGTGTTTTGCTGGGGTTTGCCACACTAGTGCTGGAGTGGGAGAAGCATGAAACGGAAAAAGAGATATCTAAAACAACAAAGGCTTTGGACTGGGAGATAGATATGAGCAGGCTATACGAAGGCTTAGAGCCAAACACTAAGTACCGGCTTGTGTCTATGGTAAAATCTGATAAAGGGTCGCAAATGTTTTTAGCTATATGTTCTTCTGAATTTGTTGGTTACAGGCTCAGAATATGGAATTGTATGCAGGTTGGTTGTGGTGAAAACGAACAACACATCTGCCTATCATATGAGAAAGACAGGTGGGTCGGTGTCTGACATGATGCTTTTACAGAAGAGGTGAAGACTAAATAGTTTTCTTTGTACTTGTTGAGTTGAGTTTTATTGTGAAATGAGACATTGTTAGTATGTTGCGTGGTGATACCACAGGCTGTTGGGAACTGGGAGAGTGTGATCAGATTCTGTGGGGAAAGGAAGGTTCGGCCTAAGATTCTGTTTTATGAAGCCGCCCACTGATCGATGGTTTAGCAGATGTATCGGAATGACATATATTCAAGTTCAAAAACAGTGTGTTCGTCATCTGATTAAAGCAAAATTGATATTCATGTCAAGTAAAGATATAGCAGATATGGTTCATCATTTCAACCATCCCTAGTGTACGTGTATAAATATATACTATCTAAACCCAATAAATGGTAAACAAAGCTTCCATAAAAGAAACTGAACATCTCATAAAAGAAGAAGCAGTTTCCTTTGTGTTTCTTGAGTTGATATGGTAAACTCAGAGAAGTTGTCAAATCATGTTCAAGTTCAAAAGAAGTTGTGTTAATGAGTTGAAATTACAATGCGCTGTGAAGGTACTCCAAGAACTGCAGACAATTACAGAAGTGAACTTTTCTATTTCTATATTATATCACAGAAGGAAAACAAAACTTCCGTCAACAGCACTCTGTATAGTGTATGTATAATAATAAACCGAAGTAGGCTGTGAATTTAGAAAATAGTTCTTTTATTCAGTGATACATCATACCAATCAGGATTGGGGCTGAAGAAAAAAAAATTGCACACACAACCTCTCTTTAAACATCCAAAGCACATGACCCTAGCAATATTTTTGTACTATCCTACTTTTCACATCACTTGGTGTATTTATCTGGGCGTTCACAATCTGCTTCCTCTACATACCCTGAAATTCCAAGTAGCAACAGAGTTGAGAAAACACACAAACACACACTTAAGGAAACAAGAAAAACATAAGAAGCAGCTTACGTTTTCAAAAAATAGAATCTCAGGTCGCATATTCAATCGTTTAAAAGCGTTGATAACACAATCCCAGTCACCTATAACCTGGACAGGCAACACACAATCGCTTAGTCAAAGAACAAACAACTTGCTTGTATTAAAAAAAGAAAATAAATTATAAGCTTTTTTACCTGTTTCTCAGAAGGAAAGAAACAGATCCATCTATTGTTTCCGTAAGTAACACAAGCGTATTCATCTCCATGCGAGCAAACCTGCATTGGACTAGTTACATTAATCTTCTCCTCAACAGCAAACTTAAAAAAAAAATGGAACTGAAACAGTTTAGATAGATACCCTTACCATTGACACAAGATTGTATTTGGTCTGTGGTGATTCACCTTCGTATTTGTATATCTTACTAATATCAATTTCAGTAGCGAGAACAGAAGTGGTAGCACGTATCTCTTTTTCAGTCTCATTCTTCTCCCACTCAAGTGCTAAACAATTCCATATACAACAAAAAAAAGAGATTCAAAACTCTACGTTGCTCCTCCAATATAACTTTAGTTTATGAATTAGACTTACCAATGGTAAAAACAGAAGGAAGTACAGGGATAATATGATCAACGTAGCTTAGTTTCTCACATCCTTCTGTGTTGCAAGGCGTCATAGAGTTGATCTTGATGACTTTAAGAATTCTCTCAAACGTAAAATCCTCAAATGCAGACTGTGATGATAACCAAAACCATAATCTTATTATATTATGAAAAAGACTGGTTCTTATTCTCTTTTAAATAAAAGATAATTAAAGGTTAAAAAAAAGAAAGAGAGATGGAGTATGCCTTGGTTTCTCTGAGTGAATTGGCAACGATGAATATACCAAAAGAAGGTTGTGGTGGATATTGAGTATCCATCTTGCATCTCGTGCAGTTCATTTTCACCAGGTCGTCAAATCCTAAGTGACAACGGTTCTCGCCAGGCAGAATCTCCAAGACGTTTATCAAAATCTCAGAAACACCACCACCATTTTCTTCCTGAGGAGAAGCATGAAAAAAGAGTAACTTTAACAATGCTGTAAAGAAAAGGTTAGAGAAGAAGAAGAGAGGCGCAGCACCATAAGACTTAGTTTGCTGAGAAAGAGAGGGTAAAACTTGTCTAAGTAGTCTTGTACGAGTCTCTGATGCTCTTCTGAATAACAGGTTATCGCGGGATCGCATGAGAACATGGTGGTTCTCGTCAGAGACTGCACCAAATCAATATCACATTCTTAACGAATCAGAAAAAAGAAAAGATTCTAATCACATTCTTGCGAAGAAGAAGACCTCGAGTATCATATTAAGAGCTGATACACAAGCGGCGTTCGGCTCCTCTGCTTTCATTGGCGGCGCTCTGAAAACAAATAGATAAAAGCACCATTTTCTCAGAGGAATGAAACTTGGAGGGGACTTGTTTCACTACTCACCGATCGGTTTCTTTCCTTTTCTCCGCTTCTTGAACCTTTGATGGCTCCATCTCGATGATCAGGGTTGCGTACTGTTAAACAATGGAGGGAAACAAAATGGCACTTTTCTTTATAACTAACGGTAAAGAGTTTCTCGAGAGAAAAGAAAAGAACAGAGAGAGACAGAGGAGATGGGGGGAAGCGTTGAAGAGAAGAAGACGAAAAGGATTCTAGCGTCAGAGTCGGTTGGTTTGTCCACGTGAGTGCCACGTGATTATTCATTATCAAATGAGCGCCAAAAAAAAAAAATTTGATAGGAAGCTGTGCGATAGATCTATCTGGTCTTGTGACGTGTAAATGAACTAACCACACCTTGGACCATTAGATCCTAGGCTTTGGCTTTTGGGTATTCAAGAAGATTCTCAGCTACGTGCGGATCTAAAGGCAGTAACACCATCATTGCAACGATTGCATCCGGGAACCCACCGGACGAATTAACAACGATATGCGTTGTAGCTAGGCTCCTGTTTTTTTGTAGTATATATAACAAATTGAGAAGCAAACATTTTATCTTTCTGGCCCAAATATTATTGGTAACAAAGTCTGTCTACAAATCAAAGTTCATGAAGCTGAATAGGTTCTCATGTGAGTAACCGTTTGATGAGAACTCAGAAAGCATCTTTTTTACCAACAAGCCATAACCAGCCCAACGAAATTCCTGTAAGTGCTCCTCCTAATATAAAAGTCACCAGCAGATTCCCCAATGCGTTCTTCTCCGGACCCTTCACAAAATACAAATTAGAATAAAAATGTAGCTAGAGGTTGATTGTTTATAATCTTATTTATATTTATGTTTGTATTCATAAACTCATAGTTATAAGAAATAGAAATGTAATAACAAAGAAACAATCAAACCCGTAAGAAGAGTAGATTGATTACCATGTAACCTTTGGGGGCTACAGTGAGAATGCAAACGGTGAGATGGCCAGTACTTAATCCCAAAATAGAAATGAGCATAATCATCCATCCTTTATCACCATATTTTGCGGTGAAGTAAAACGCCGGAACGAGTAAATAACGGGACAAAACCAGAATCGTTAGTGCTTTCCTATTTTTAATCTGCAGCCATTTCACCAGCGGCATGTACCTCCCAACCAAATCCCACAAGTTGTACACCGCTACTAGGACAAGTGGGTACCAAGTTCCTAACCCGTGTTGTCCTGTGTTCTCGTATAAGAACCCAGGGAAAATGGATAATGTCAAAACATAGATGAGGAATAGATTCACTGCATGGTCTATGTTTTGAAGCAATAAATCTTTTTTACTTAGCATTTCACTCTTGGAATCATAATCAGTCTACAAAAAAAATTAGGAAATCAAACTATGTTTCAAATTACAGAATCTTGAAAAAGATAAAGAAATATTATCTCATTGTTTAAAAAATAATTATCAAGAAGTATTTTTTAAGAATCTTGTAAAAGAAAGTAGTGATTCTTGAGGAATCTGAAATTACCCAGTTTGATTGATACTGGATACCAGCAGCGGCAAGATCAGCAGCAACAGTTTGGGATCCTTCCAAAGCGGCTTTTTGTCGGTAATAGTTAACGATGGGTAGTTTTGGGAACACATAAGCATATAACATCACACAGAGGAATTCTATGAATGTTGAGATTGCTAAGAATATCACTGCACACAGAGAAAAAAATAAAAAAACACAAGAGATGAATCTTTAAAACACTGGAAATATATGTGTTCTCCAAAACAATGCTAAGCTTACTTGCGCCCTTTCGTAGACGGTCATTTGATTTCTCAAAGGCTGCTTTAGTTATTAGCCTAAGCGCTGATGTTAGAGCACCAGCTACAGCCAAGCCAGCCATGAATGACTAAAATGAAGCAAGAAGATGTGTATCTAGTAAAAACCAGTTTATCAAATCTTATTTATCTAAACTAGAGAGCTTGAATACGTTAGATATTATTAAACCTGTATGACTTCAGGGCACATTAAAGATAAATCACCAATCATTCCTCCTTTAACAGTAGCATCGGCGATGCCAAACAAAGATACAATTGCGCATAAACCGATGTAAGGTCCGATTCCACCGAGACCTTTTGTTGCCAAGTCCAACTGTTTTTTGAGTTTCTTAGGGTCTTGAGTTCATAAATAAATTCAGTCTCATTAAAAATAATAATGTAGGGAGAAAGCCTCTAAACTTACCATTATGAGCAAGAATGTGGATATTGTGAATAGAATGTAACCGATTAGTATTCGTTTTCGAGTATTGATTTTCGACTCATGGTATGCGAGAATGAGGATTGTTCCAACCGCAAATGGTTGGTATACAAGTGGTAGAACCCTTGAAGGATGATAAACCTACTAGAAACATGTTATTCGACTGGTCAAAGATGACCACTACAAGAATAGGGGATAAGAATGAAAATACAAATGAAAAGTAAATGATAACAGAAAATTTAATAAAAGATTAGATCAAGTGAAAATAAATTCACAACAAATAAAATTGGTTACCAATTGTATCATACTAATTGAATATCGTTAATCACTAGTATTAATCTGTAATTTGGCTCTTTAACTGAATTTAGTATAAAATGAATTTACATTTTTTATTATCAATATTAATTTTAGTTAAGAACATAATATTTAAATTATGAATTATTTTGAAATTTAGTTTCAAAATACTACTCTTCCGTTTCATGAAGAATGTCATTTAACATTTTTGCACAAACTAAAAAACTGTGTTTATGTTCTTCGTTATTACAACTATTTAATCAATAACGATTGAGATAAATAAAATTATTTATAATATCAATGTATTTTGTAATTAATATTAAATTTAAAAAGATATAAATTATATCAAAATTCTACAGTGGAATTTTTTGTTTAAAAAGTGTTAAAATAACATTTTCTACGAAATAGAGAGACTATATTGTTATCAGTATAAGCTTGAAGTAACAATTCTGCATTTTTTGTTTAAAAAGAAAAAGTGTTAAAATAACATTTCCTATGAAACAGAGAAACTATATAGTTATCAATATTAGTTTGAAAATAATAATGATTTATTATATATTAATTATATTATCAAATTATTCTTGAGAATTAATTAACAACTGGTAATTTAAAACACAATATAAATTCCTCTTAATTCCCAATTTTGATGAGTAATAATTTAATCTATAATGCTACAAAAAGAGTGAAAATGAAATATGTATCGAATTTATATTAAAAATATACGTTTTAACTTTCCTCCTCATTCTTTTTCAATTTGTTGTTCACCATTCAAAATCAACATTGTTGGTAAAATAATCGAATTTTTTTTTCAGATAACCAAAACAGAACATCAGATTTCAAGAGTTAATTTGAAAATTTTGAATTGGTTCAATGTTGTTCTCTTTCATTTCCAATTTTTGTCCACCGTTTAAAACCAGCATTTTCTTATTGAACCTAAACATAAACAAATTTTGAATATGGGAATGAACCAAACCGAAACAAAAGTCGAACCGGAAAAACTTGGTAGTAGTAATCTGCGATAGTGAGCATACTGTTCCAAGAAACAAGAGATCCGATTCCAAGAATACAACAAACTATCATTGCTTGATACTTCCCCTGTTTTCAAATTCATATATAAACAAGAATCTGAGAAAACAATTAAACATTTAGGTTTTCCATCTGAGTTTTGTAGAAAGTTACCTGAAACTTCTCAGGAGCTTGGTCCTCGCATGCATCCAACATTTTCAAATAGTTACAGGCGCTCAAAAAGTCAAAAGAACATACTCCTGTTTGAAGACACAACAAATTGGATGGAACACAAGATGGTGTATTTTCTTTACAGTTTTTGGTGCAAAAACCTACAGGTACTTGAAACTTAGCACATGAAATTATTGCAAAGACAACGATTTTCCTGATTTTATTAAGAGCAAAAAAACCATGTTGATACAAAAAAAAAGATTTTTGAAACATGGAGATGAGTGAGTAAGATAAATATATGTTTTTAAGGTTTGACAGCAAATTTGAACGATTTTAAAAATAAGACTCACGAGGTTGTCAGACCCTCAGGTCTTTTTTTTTCTCCCTATCAATACCCTAAGGTCTTATGTATTGTCTAGAAACCTTTCTTTTATTTCCAATTTGATACAACTGGCATTTTTAACAAGAAAAAAAGAAAATATTTACAGGATGAAATAAACTCAAAAGATAAGAAAACAAAACATGATAAAAGTTTTAATAGTCTAAAATCTTTTAGTATGCCTGGAAAAAAATACCTGGAAAATAGTGTACTCTGAATTTGAAAACAAAATTCTCTCAAAAAAAGTTTCATGATAAGAAATGAGCAAACTAATACACACTTAAGTTAATGTAGCTATTTTTTACACGAATTATCTTTTTTATTAACCGCGTAAGATGACATCATAAAATACAAAATGACGCCGGAGTAGTCTTACTATTACGACATACTCTCTTTGTTTCACTTTACTTGTCATTTTAGGTTCGTGCACACGGATTAAGAAAACATTTAATTTTACATATTTTCAAAATTAAAAAATCATTACCTATACACTTAATCATATTTCAACCAATACCTAACCATATTGTATACTTTGTTGTTTGTTTTCTTTGTCAAGTTTGGGCAACTCTCTAAGTCGGTTTATTTTTGTTTGCGACTTTGGTATCATATAGATGGCTCTTCGACTTTGGTATCATATAGATGGCTCTTGTGAGTATACACACGGGAGAGATGACCAATGCGTGCGTGTTGTTGATGATTCTATTGAACCCGCCGATGAAGTTCAAACTTCAAGTTGTCCAAATAAAGGCAAGCGTAAAGAAACATAAGGAGGCAGTGGTTCAAAGTCAGAAAAGAAGAGGCTGGTAAAGGTAAAAAAATAAACATAAGCAAGCAAAAACTAGAGATGTAAAATGCTCCTTCATATGATTTGACAAGGTATAAATTACTTTCAAAGTCTCTCGTCGCCTAGGGTACCCTTGGAATCTACATTTGTTCATCTACACAAAGGCCTTGTATTATACACAACAATCAGAACGAGTGCCTTTCTGCATCGCCGCAGCTTATAGAACAAACAAAAACAGTAAAGTGATTCAGCTACTAACGAACACACACTTTTTAATGGCCTGATCATCATTTCTCCTCGAAATCGACATCGATGATTTGGGACTTAGGCGACTTTTTAGAGTTACCCTTGTTGCTGTTGCTATTGTTGTTGTTACCGTCTCTTGAGAAGAAGTCGCCTTGTGGCTGCCACACGATGTTCCTACATCCCTCGCATCGGATCACTTGGTTCTTGTATCCTATGAACTGCCTCTTGCACGCTGGGCATTCTCCCTGTGCAGCACAAAACATTGCATTTGGTTCTCATATCAGATACTAAATTTGAAGAATGTAGACAAGAAGGGAGGGTCTGAGTATATACCTTGATGACAAAGTTATTGGCGACTGCACCAATGAGAAGAGGGCCAGCAATGGGAAGAACCCATGTGGCGACTATTATCACTCGGAACAGCCATCCAGAGAGAGCAAACCAAAGAAAGAAAATAGTCTGGTAAAATGCAAATCCAAGATTAGAATTATAAACTCCTGTTAGGACTCAGTGAAAAGCATTTATAATCAATCAGACAAGCCAATAGAGTATCAAGTCTTTTGGTATATAAATCATTCCAGTGCTTATACATCTGTCGAATCTAATCATTATCTACTCATCATTGATACTGACTTGAGAAGTGTCAATTATCATAATAGAGTAAAAGTAATACTTACAGCAAAACTTCCACCGAGAGGTGTATTCAAGAAGTCACTGAATTGCTTCCTGTACTGTAAAACAAACACATGGACATAAAAAAAAAACAAAACTCAGCACAAGCAAGCAAGCGCCATGTAGGTAGTAACAATCAAGTGTTGTCATTGCTCAAGTCCTTGTCTATCACATCACCTTGGGGAAATTTCTACTAAAATCGGCGGATAAGGTCCTGACGCGTGGGCTAATCCCATACTCACGATCAATCTCCCGAGCACGGTCCCCGGCAGAACTCGCGGCGGAGCTTAAACGGCGAGACACGGCGTATTCGCGGTCGATTCGCTCCGCCGTTTTCTTGGCCTCGAAGACGAACTGCTCGAACCCGTCGTTGGCGGTCCGCCACGCGTCTCTCCAGGCCTTGCCGGACTTGACGTTATCGGCGAAACGGTCGAAGTCGCCGCGCTGGAAGGATCTCACCTGAAGCGAAGGGGCTGCGACGCGTGAGGTGTTGTTGTACGTGCGGAGGTGCGGGTATGGAGTGGTGAATCTGGGCGGAGCGGAAGGGCACATGAAATTGCAAGCCTTCATCATGATGATAGTCGAGAGAGCATGAGATTGGTTTTCTCGCAGAGCGATTGGAGGTTGGAAGAAGAGGACTGGACGAGGTTTTTGTGGTTACTCTTCGCCGTCGAGAAGACGCTCAAGATGATGATACCTTTTTCTTATTGGTTCTTCTTTTCTTGTCGGCCACAGCTTTCATTAGATACGAAAAAGCCCAAGTACATGACATAACAATACAAAGCCCAAGCCCACTACCACTAATGAACTATATTGCGTCAAGTGTTAAAAATGAGCCAACCGTTAAGAGTTCGGAACGCTATAAAACCCAAAGCATAAAAATTGAAACTCAACCGGTGTCGCCTAGAAGTAGTTCCAGGGAAACTCAGAACAGCCTGTAGTAAGTTCACTTATGGATTTTGAAAGACATTTCTCGACAAATGCAATTAGTGAGGATAAGGAAATTTAGACGATGGGAATCAGTTTTGCTCTCCGATATAAGGGTTTGATTGGCAGAACATTAACATCCCCTATATATTAATTGAGAAACATTTGAAAAATTGTAACCTCAATTTTGTAATAATTAAAAAAGACCTCAATGCTTATGTGTCAATCAATTAAATAGTCAATTACATTCAATTGAAAATTAAGTAGGTCCATATTCGATTTTCATATGTTGCTAGATACATTTGTTGGTCAAACTATATGATATGATGATATGATATGATATTTATAATAGAAGCATTTATGATTGTTCAGCTAGATATAATTACTATTTTATTTTATTTCTTTAAATAAAACCTACGGAATTACCATAATGACTAATATATATATATATGACAATTAATGTTTCTAATAATAAAGATTTGATTTTTTTGGTAGGAAGATTTGATAACAATTTATATCTCCTCCATCATTTTTTGTTTTATTTTATATTATTAAAATAAATTAAATAATCGAATTAGCTATAAAATTAAAATTTAGATTTTTTCGTATATGTTATATTTTGAATTTTAAAAAATGACAATAAATGACTAAAACTATTAAAATTATTATGTTAAAAATTAATGATCAATGGTTTAACATTTTTATTATAAAAAGATACACATGATTTTAAACCCACATTCGATTTTTATATGTCGCTAGATACATTCGATTTTTATATGTCACTAGATACATTCTTTGGTCAAACTATATATGATATAATATGATATTTACGATAGAAGCATTTATGATTGTTCCGCTAGATATAATTACTATTTTTTTTTCTTTCCTTAAATAAAATCTACGAAATTACCATAAATGACTAATATATATATATATATGACAATTAATGTATCTAATAATATATATTTGACAACAATTTATATCTCCTCCATCATTTTTTTGTTTAATTTTATATTATTAAAATAAATTAAACAATCGAATTAGCTATAAAATTAAAATTTAGATTTTTCGTATATGTTATATTTCAAATTTTTAAAAATGACAATAAATGACTAAAACTGTTAAACTATTATGTTAAAAATCAATGATCAATGGTTTAACACTTTTATTATAAAAAGATACACATGATTTTAAAACCATATAAGTAAAAAGTATCATTTAATAATAAAACAAATAAATATATAGATTAAACTATATACCATATAAGATTACATAAATATTTTAATTTCAAAACTTTCAATGAGTTTTCAAGAACATTTATAAATTATAAACTTATTAAATTTTCAATTTGAAAATTTTGTTATCAATGATTTAAATATTTTGTTATAAAACGATATAAATGATCATAGAACCGTATGATTGTGAAGTTTCATTTAATAAATAACTATATAAAATATAATATATAAAATATATTATTTTTAGAAAAGTAAATTGGTCCATCTTAACTTATATTACACTTTTTATTAAACTAACTATCGAATTGATAAATAATGTACAAAAACAATCTCGCACTTTCCTTAAATAAAAGCTATGAAATTACCTAATATAATTAACGTATATATGAAAATTAATTATTATGAATAGTGAATATTTGATAGCAATTTTTGTATCTTAGTTTTTTTATATTATTAAAAGATATTAAAAATCACATTAACTATATAATAAAAACATTTATATTTTTTTCTTATATGTTATTTTTTGAATATTTCAAAACGTTTATAAATTATTAGAAATTTGAATATATCACTTTGAAAATTTTGTGATCAATAGCTTAATTTGTTTTGTTATAATAAGATACAAATAACTATAAAATTGTATTAACATGAATTTTTATTTTATAAATATTCAAATTAAATAATATATATATATATATATATATATATATTGGATATATCAATTTTATTGGTTCAGTTGAAAGCTTTCAAAACTATGTGGAAGACTAAAGTCAAAGTAATTCAATTTTGGAAATAATAAGATGATGGTTCTAAAATCATTAAAATAGTTCTCAATGATGTGAAAGTTAAATATTAAAAAATTGTAAAACATGTTTTTGTAATAAAAATGACTTATTGGCCATATTACAGTTTTTATAGATATAAACATGGTGATAAAAAATTTAAGCCCAAATTGATCAGACTCATCATAAATTCAAAATAGATTTCAGTACACAATTACAATTACAAATGTTCAGCCCAATATATCTCCTATATACAGTATAACATCTTTAAATTAATAATCAATAAATTAATATACACTAAAAATCTATATAAATTAATATAATTTTATAATCCCAAATTGAGTTTTTGGTTCAATTAGTATATCGATAAATTAATAATCTCTATAAATTAATAAAAATTTATAATTTTGGTGTAGTCCCAAAATTATTAATTTATAGAGGTTTCATTGTATATATATATTAAAGGAGAAATATTTTAAGAAATTTATTCACACTATAATGGAATGTGACAGTCTCACAATTATTTAAGAATGAACATTCACACTCTAATAAATTTTTTCACACTCTACAGAAATGTGTTCAAACTATGTATTTTATGTTTTATTTTTAATATAAAATTCACATGTAAGGTTCCAAAAAATATGAATTTAAAATCTAATTCTACGATAAGATATTAATATATGATAAGAAAACAATCCAAAACCAACTAATATTCAAATTAGAGCTGTTCAATATGCTAAACCGAAGAGTATCGAACCAAACAGAAATAGATAATATGGTTTTGTTTTGGTATATACCGTCGTAACCAAATGGATGTAATTTTTTAAAAACCGTAGGATTTGAATATGGTTTGATTTATAACCGATTAAACTGAAACATGCAAATATGTATATATTTATAACGACGCATGAATATCTATTTGTTATATGAGTTGAACCATAATTATAATTTGTAAATCACTTGAATCACTTGAATTATAATTAAGTAACAATTTACTGCAACTGAGGCTTCTTATTTTCTTAGTCTTTCTTTTTCGATATTTTTGCTTTATTTTAACAATAACTAAATTGAAGTAAAGATTATAAATTTGATCAACAATTATTTGAAATTCTTTACAATTTTTTTTATCTTAAACAAACAGAATTGTGTTTAGGGATGACAATTGGGTTCTCCCGTCCCGTCCCGTCCCGAACCGCTGCGGGTTCGGCTTCTGGCGGTACACGGCGGGCCTGTCCCGCGCGGGATGCTGTCTTCAAACTAGCTGCCCAATCCCGTACCGCGAAATATGCAGGACTTCGCGGGCCGTCCCGCGGGACATCGAATATTACATTGCTTGTTTTTATATGCACAAACAAACATAGAAAAGAATTGAGTTTGAGCTTACACATGATCAAACATACTCTTACAAGATCAATATATTAAGCTTATACAAAACAAATGCTTTTATTATCACTTATGATGGCTTGAAGAAGCTCCGCCGGTGTAGATCAAAGACGCTTGGGAGACCGGAAGCATCATCGACCCTGAAACCACCATCAACAGAGCTCTATAATGTCTAATCCCTTCTCTCTCTCTCTCTCTCTCTCTCTCTCTCTCTCTCTCTCTCTCTCTCTCTCTCTCTCTCTCTCTCTCTCTCTCTCTCTCCCCCTCTCTCTCTCAGGTGAAAGCAGAAATGGAGACTTCAAAATCCCGCAGTTTAACTCATCCCGCTTTCGGCCCGTCCCGCTTTGAGCCCGTCCCGCTTTGAACCCGTCCCGCTTTGAGCCCGTCCCGCGAGGTCCGCAATTTTGCGGGTTTATCAAATGGAGATCCAATCCCGCCCCGCAGCCGCAATAAGCCTTTACGGGTCAGGCCCGCGGTCCAGGTCCTTGATTGCCATCCCTAACTGTGTTCAATCGAAAACATATTAATTTGATGAACACTAAATATGGAAGAATATAAAAGCTTTTATTTCATGCTTCAGTTTTGTCTTTTATTTTTATTTTCAAAATTTAGAGCTTTGATATTAATTCTAGATTTGATTATTTTATTAGATGATAGAAGTATTTTTTTGTTTTTTTATTATTTTATTTAAATATATAATATTTTTTTAATAAATGACTTTTTGACAACATGACTCTAAAATTCGTATAATATATAATATGATCTCAAACTAAACAATTATTTTTTGGTATAAAACCGAATAAACTGAAAAACGACGGTATATAAGCCAAATCGAACCGAAGTAAATATGGATTTAGAATAGTAGTTATATTTTACTAACCGAAATACAATAAAAACCAAACATAACCGAAACCAACCTGATATCCGGATTGAACACTCCTAATCTAAATGAAACCGAACTATTGTTTCATTCTCCAAAACATAATAAAAATAACAACTTCATCCCGCGCAAGGCGCGGGTCTTATCCTAGTCTATCATATTAAAACTCAAGTATAAAATGGGATTGATTGGTTACATGGATAGCATTTTTAAAATTCAGTCTGTTTGGATACTAATTATAGTTTTAGACAAAACATTGTTTGGTTACATCTTTTCAGCTATCTACCCGTTTTGTTTCTCTAGCCAGTCATGTTTATCTTTCTCCCCACGTAAAAGTCACAAACAGAATAAATGCAATATTCCCTAACGATTTATGCGCAATAAATTTGTAAAATTTAATGATTGATTACCAAGATATTCTAAAAATACACAATGAATTAAATAAAACTTCCCTAATTATATTTCATGTTTAACGCAAACAAGTTTAATACTATCTAAGATTGAATCACATAAATGACGATATATATGATTCTGTTAAAAACAGAAAGGAGAAAATATTGTTGCGATATCTACCCTTGCCATAAAGTCAACTTCACCTAGATTTCTTCAACCATCTATATATACTGATACTAAGATGGGAGACTATTCATACATCTCTCAAAGAAAACATGTCAAACCAAAGAAAAATGTGTCTTATCAAGGATCTCAAGCCTTACAGAGATGAATGGCGTCTGACTCTCAAACTGCTTCATTCCTGGAAACAAAACACCAGTTATGGAAGAAATACTCTTGAATGTCCTGGTAGACCAAACAATAAGATTAAAACTACTTTTTACTTATATATATATATATATATATATATATATATATATATATATATATATATATATATATATATATATGTAAATCGATTCTCCACTAATAACTGAATCATGAGTTTTCTCTTTTTTCTTAACAGGGTGCTAAAATACATGGCCAACCTTGACTACAACTTCTAACCGAGAGAAATCCTTTCATTGGTATGACTACCAAAGCTGAATTAGCAATCACAGAAATTGGAAATCGTGAAGAAACTTCATCATCTTTTCCTCTGAGTCTGGTTTCTATGGAGCTGGGTTTTTATCAACAGAGCTTCTACTGTTAAGATCATTGCTTGATGGTGCTCCTGTTGCATGATTTAGATCAAGAACTATCAGAATCTAATAAAGAGCACAAAATACCTAGATCGATTGAAAAAAAGATGATCCACGGTTCAAACCTTTATATGCTGCTATTTTTCAATAACGATCTGCATTCCTTTTCTCAGATTGATTTGGAATGAGCTCTATCTCGAAGATGACGAGTGATCTTTGGATTTTCGAGGGAGTTTTCTACCGTCAGTTAAAAAAAAAAAAGCTTTTTAGTTTATTCAAGGAATGGGTTTTAACAATATTAGATAATTATGAGGCCAACTCACATTTACTAAACTCATTTGACAAAAAAAAACTAAACTCAAAATTTAAAATACAGATGATTTTAATTTTTATATAAATAAAAATTACAATGTTAATATTGAAAAATATGGAAACATGTCAAATTGCTATGTAAAAAAAATGAAAAAAAAAATTGTTTTTACCAATTCTTTATTTGACTAATTTTAATATAATTTCTACTCCAATAAATATATTAAAATCATTATATGAACTGCTTCAACAAAAAAACTAATATAAAGTACCGTACAATTGAGTTCTGAAATCATTTTGTTTACAACAAACCAAAAAAATATGTTGATTGGAGAAGAAATAAAACGAAGCAAGAGAAACAAAAAAAAATGTTTACAAAAGACATTCTATATGCCCGAAGTTATTATATTTTTTTTTACTAAAATATATACCTTCAGTAATTACAAAGAAATAATTCATAGTCCAAAAGTGAAAATAATATCCGCCCAGTCGGGTGGGTCAAAATCTAGTAAAGATTATGTTCGTTATTATCCAATCAACATTTACAAGATGCTAATGTTCTTCGAATACTCTCATATAAAGCACTTGATAGAACATTTGCAGTTAAGATATATAAAATTCAAAAATAATTATATATAAAATTTATTTATTTTTATTTAATAATATAAAAATTATGTTCATTATCAAAAATTAAATTTATATTTTAAAAATAAAAGTTTTGATTAGATATTTTAACTTTTAAAAGCACAATATTTCACATTCAAAATATAATATAGTTTATATAATTAAACATATAATTCATTATTTTAATAAAAAAATAAAATATTATATATTTATATATTAAATATTATAAAATAAACATATATATTATTTAAAAATAAATAAATTATATATTAATTTTAATGATAATATTTATATATGAATCATTTACTACTCTACCAATAAATAAATAATGATAAATTATATATAATTAACTTATTTTATTTAATAATATCTAAAATTATTTTTATATCCAACTAAATTTTATATTTTAAAATAAATTTTACATTTATTTTTCTAAAAAGATATTTCACATTTACAATTTAATTTAATTTATATAATTAAATAAAATTCATTATTTTAATAAAAATGTATTAATATATTATACTTTAATATATATTATACACTAATTTTACAATCTGAGGCCCAACAATATATATTTATTTGGGTGATGGAAAGTAGGATAAGTCATTCAAACTTTTTTTTTTTTTGTAAACTGACATTCATATTTAAATTAAAAAAGCAGGAAAAGAAAACATTATAAGCCCAGATGGTTTCAGTTTGTTTTGGGCTCAGCCCATTGTTCTAAATTAAAAGTACATATATCATAGAAACTTTGAAGTCTAGTAGAAAAACAGAAGATAGACGGTTGAAATTTGCAGAGAGTATTATCGATCACTTCGTTGTCATCGCCATCGATCATGATCGGAACCACAACTGAGACATGGGGGAGGAAGCTCGAGGGTTGGTGAATCAAAATTTTATATTGTGTCATTTTAAAATTCGAAATAGTCTTTCAATGAGAAATTTAGCCATGCATGCATGATGTTTTCTAATCATGACGAATAAGTCATTCAAACTTATTCGTCATGATTACAAAACATCATGAATGACTTATTCGTCATGATTAGAGAACATCATGCATGCATGGCTAAATTTCTCATTGAAAGACTATTTCGAATTTTAAGATGACACAATATAAAATTTTGGATTTCCTAGATAAAACTATAAAAAAATTCATAAAAAAACTTGATTATGTTGGTTATTTTATTTTGGTCAACCTCTCAATATATCCAAAACAATGATCAAGATTTATAGATCTTAGTGCAAATTTTTTTAGTTTTGTGGGTTTTATCTTAGGACTGATCTTTTTTTTTTGCTAACGATCTTAGGACTGATCTTGTGAACGAACAAACAAAAATACGATTAAAAAGTTGAAATGATCGTTCTCATGGCAACATAGATCTGCGCATAACTTAGTGGAGTTTTGATTTTAAATAAATCAGGTCTAGGAACACAACCATTTCTTTTCCACGACTGAGGATCAATTGAACAAGTGGATGATGAGAAAGCAAAAAGGCACGTTGCGACATAAACCCATGCAATCTTCAGTTCTCGACCCGTGTCACTTGTCTTTCTTTGTGTCTTTTCTCCACTTTGTTTCTCTCTAAAGAAGTTTTGTACCGTCTCTATTTCTCTCCGTCTCTACCCATTATTCTCTCCTCCTTGCTCTGTTGATCTGCTTTAGTTTTTTTTTTCGCTTTCGAAGTTCCTGCAGCCTAAACAGGTTTGTGGTCTTTTCGTCTTTAGTTAGACCTTTTCCTGTTAGAGTTTTCATCTGTTTAGGTTGATTTAGTTAGTTGATTATAGTGGAAGATAAGATAAACCTAACCATTTTATCAGGATATGTTTAATTATTTCCTTCAATGTATTAGAAATTGTGTTTGCATGAACCTTTCTTGTCCTGGTGAGTCTTTTTTACCTTTTTTTTATGGTTCCCTAAGACACTCTTGTTTTGATTAGCAACTTAGCTGCACTAAAATGTATCTCTCTGTGTCATTATTTGCTTAATGAAATTCACATACTTATAAAAAATGGCTCTCTCTCTCTCTTGAGCTCAGAATAATAGCATATACCCTTTTCGACTCTGTGTTCTTGGCAGAATTAAAGATACCACCATGAGTCAAACAATGGAGGAGAATGAGTGTTACGAGAGTGAAAGCAAGATAAGTTGGATTTGGAGTAAGGCAGTAAGTGTTGGGAAGAAGGTTCTAACAGCTGGTGTTGTAGTTTCTTCAGCTCCACTCCTGATTCCTCCACTTGTTGTCGCCTCCACCATCGCCTTCATCTCCTCTGTTCCTTTTTGTCTCTTCTTGGCAAACTACGCTTGCACTCAAAAGGTCATGAGAACTCTTCTTCCTCCAAACGAAGAAACAAGTGGAATGGAGAAAGATGAATATGCGTTTGATGAGGACGTCAAGCCTAGACATGGTGTAGGCATGGCAGAACCGCTTCTGGTACAGAGCGAGGAAGATGAGGAGATGGCGAAAGAATCAACGGGCATGATAGAGAAAACCAGGGACGAGGGTAGATCTGAGAAAGGATTAGAAGATGATGAAAAGTCAGGAAATGCCAAATCAGAGAAGGTTCAGGATCAGACTGGAAAGCAGGACGAACCCAAGACTGGACATGAAGGTTGTTTTTGATGATTATATACAAATGTCTCTTATAGAGACTCAATACCTTCTTTTTTTGCAGGGGAGCTTGAGAGCAGTACAACTGAAGCTTCTACGGGAAAGGAAGAGGAAACATCTTCTAACGAGGTTAAGACTTAATCCATTCTCAATTCTAATCTGCAAATATTGTTGTTATTGGAGTTGTTTTTACGGCTGAACATTCTGCATATACTAATATGATTATGCTGTTGAGTGATTCACTGGCCCAATAACTATAAATTTGCATTGTCACGTATTATATTAGTAATTGTCTTGTTGCTTTCTACGGGTGAACTGGTGGATCTTAGGGTGAATACCCAAGCAATGGTTCATTCATGGCATGTCAAGATTATAAAAAAAAGGGAAGGTCAACGACATCAACATGGTTTTGTTAAACTTTTGTTCGATGTTGAACTCTATCCATGGTCTTGCGATGTTTGATGTGAACTTAGTTTATAGGTTGGATCCAGTAGTGTCAGCCCTTTAAATCCCAATGCTTATTTATAAATGTCCTGGTTAAGGATCAAGAACCAACGTTAATTCGTAATTGTGGATGTCAACACTCCTTAAGATGTTAATGTTATACCAGTGTCAGAAGCTCTAGATAACTGAATAAAAAATCGTTTTAAATCATTCTCTGATCTCTTGACCAGCCGATAGACCAAGGTGTAAGTGAGCCAAGTGGAACAGGGGAAGAGAAACGTAAAAACACAACTAAGAAAAAGAAAAAAACCGGGCGTGCAGGTAACCGGTTTTGACTCAGCTATCTAAACTCTCATGTTTTGGGTTATTTAGTACGGAGGAAGACAGATTATGCGCATACATTGTTATACTACTAACAGGGTGGTGGTTTGGTATGCTTTAGGGGAAATGTCTTGAATCTGTTCTTGGACTGAGTGTGATGGTGTCTTTGCATATAGTTAGGCATGTAGTAACATTTTTGGACTCAACTCTCTGCTTCTATCTGAAGTTAGCTTTAAAAAAGCATGCCTGTGATGGGAGATTAACCGTATTATACTTGATTCTACAGATGATGTCAAAATAGTGAACCAGTCCAAATAAGTAGGGGTTTTGATGAAATTAAAGAGGAATGTTGTGATTTTCAGGTGTACAGTGAGAAGAAAATATGGGAGAAGATGGAAGAGGTGAGGAAGGTAGTAGGATACAGTGTTGCAAGGAGTGCTACGTACGCAGAAGAGTTAAAGGCTCTTTATGTTTTCACAGGCGTGGTGGAGCCTCCTCAGTCAAGTTTGATGAACCAGGATAGACATGATATTGCAAATGTTTGTGTTAGACTTCGCTTCCTTATGTCTGTTATTGGAATAAATAAATAAACTAGTTTGATGGTGTGCTTGCTTGTTGTGTACTAGGCTCAGACTCTTTCAACTTTCAAGTCTCGAACATGTAATATGTAGTAAATTCCAACTTTCTGTATTTTTCTTGTTGACTTTTCTTCCTAGTTTTATTAATTTGGGATTTGCAAATAACCTCTCCTTCTACCCCCTTCTCTAAGCTGTTTTCTATAGCATTTCACCTTTCAACAATTTTTTGTTTGTCGAGTCCGTCACATTTTTATATATCTACAACTACTGAGTGTGTGGACCTGTTAGTAGTAAGAAAATCTGACCCAAATGCATGAGCTTCTCCTTCATAGAAAGAGTACCTATCACTAATCTTGCTTCCCAAAATGTCCAGCTTTCTTTAGTGTTATGTCTCTAGAGCAGATTCACATCATCTTAAACGAATTTGAATCTATAATTGGTCTAAGTTTAAATATTAGCATTTCTAGTGAACTCTCAAGAGAAAGCGTCTAAGGGTTGCAGGCTACTAGGCTACGCTCTTGCAAAAAATGGTCAAATCATGCATAAAGTATGGTCATATATTCAACTTTAATATTATACCGTGTAAATATTCAACTCGATATAAGTAGTTACTTATTGATGGCTCCAGGAGAGAAGGTATCAAAATCAAATACTTACAAAAAAATGAAGATTTATCCAGGTCAGAAATGATCCTTCCGGCTACTTGTAAGATCGCCAACGAGCTCATTCTCATCTTCACACTGTTCTAGCAGAGGTTTGTAGGCCGGATTGTGATCCACCACTACTCGTAATATCTTTGCAGCTTCGTGACTCTGCCCTTCTTTGTACAAAGCGCTGCAAAACCAAACCAAAACCAAAACCTCACATAATTAGCTCTTCAATTGCTTCTTTAGCTATCATCTAAGCTTATGTATTCTACCTTGAAAGAAGCAGCAATGCTTCAAAGTAATGCTCTTTGCTTTTAGCATCACCTGGTTCTTTCAGTTTCGCCACTCTTTCCAAATGTATGATTCCGCTTTTCATATCTCCCTGCCACGAAAGGTTAGACGCCAAATGTCAGGGAGTCAACGGAACATAACAGGCAAAGACTGACTCAATATTTCTCAATCAAGACCTGTTGCACGTAGGCAGCACCAGCCCATTGAGATGCAAGCATTAAAAGTTCAACATCTTCAGCATCAGATGCAGCCTCATCAAGGAGCTGAGAAAAGGACAGAAAGAAGTAAAAAATTGTGCCAAGCAGGAACCAACTAGATACATCTGCGTCTCAAGGAGAGATAAATAATTCAATAGATATCAAACCTTGGAGATAGCAAGCTCCAGATATTCAGTAGCTTCCGACAGCTGCGTCTTCTGCAACAAAGCCTGCCCCATGAGAACCAAACCTCTTACATATCCAGGATCCTTTTCCAGAGCTAATCTGAAAAACAATAATATTCACGCAGTAAGTACAAGTAGGCAAAGAGTATTACAGGAGCATGAGGAAGGTCTTTGGAAATACACACCGAAGCAACTGAATAGATGTTTCTTTATCACCTTTTGACAAGACCTGAACTGAAAGCTGACACCAAAACCAAACCCCCATTTTAAGAAAAGAAAAAGTAAACATGATCAAATATCCACTGCTTACAGAAAGAAGTTCTTCTGGTGTTAACGTCTGTAGGGAAAGGGTCTGCTCTTTCAAGTCTGAGTCGACATACTTGATCACAGATTCAGTAATCTCCATGGAGTGCTCAACGCCTGGAGAGGAGGTCCCCTGGCCCAGTAAACCAAGTTTTGCCAATACCGTAGGATGCTTGAGAGACAATTGCTGCAGAGTTGTGATTACTAGGTGAGGAATTTACACATTTTAACATATAGCCAAAGTCAATTCAGATTAGAAAAACTAAATCACTAGTGATCCCACTAACACAACTGTCTTTTTCAACGTTGGAATCTATTGCATCAATACCCAAAAGACTAAATCACTATTGGTTTTATGAGGAATAAGCTGAGTTTAGTGCAAAGAAGGGGTGACATCGAGATTGGCAAAGGGATGCAATACTGGTTTGCAACAAGATAGGAAAATTTTGTAAAAGGTTGGAGAAGTAGAATATAGGAGAAAATTTTATCTTGATAGGAAAAGGACACACTTGATGTAAGAAGGTCTTTTTCTTTTGAATTCAATTTAACATTTAATTCAAAAAAAAAAAAGAAAAAAAAACAAGGGAATGCATTTTTTCACTGAAAATTACCCAAAAGAGACTAAAATAGCATACCTGAACTATACTTAATGAACTGTTGGTTACCCAATAGACAACACTTCCCTGAAAAAAAATAGAAAAAATGCTAAGATTGTGGGAACATAAACAGTAGCATAAATTCTGTTTTCATAGAAATATAACTGAGGAAATGTAATGAGAGAAAAAAAATTAAGAAGTTTTCAAAGTCTGCAGGAAATTTAAGAAGAAAATTACTTACCTGTGGAATAGCATAGCCGACAAAGAAGAGAGGAACACTCAGGATCTCCAAATACAACTTGTAATACTACAAAGACAAAACAACCTTTAGCATCTGGAAGCATGAAACCTTAGTTTCTTTACAAACCAACAACGTGAACATAAGATAACTAACAATAAAAGACAACTTCATGGCAGAGAAGAATTAGTGATCCAAACACACAAAAACAGAAGTTTGGAGGCGTAAGTAACTAAGGCAGCAAATAAGACATGTTCAACTCACTCTCATGAGCAACCCGGTCAAGCCAGTAGTTTGACGAACTGTGGATGAATCAAAAGATATCTGGGAAAAGGGATTAAAAGTTAGACGCGTAACACTACTGCCACCTGCAACAATGTAGAACCAATAAATTCTAAAGAGCAGCAAGCAAGCAAGCATAATATTGATCCTACATGTATTTCAAGTTACACGATTTGGCAAAAAAAACCTGTATGTTGATGTAATGGAAGACGGCGATTAAAATTGGAAAGACTGGTCCAAAAGAGCCAGCAGGGAGATCACTCAAATTCTGGAACCATAAGGCACCACCCTGCAAGGACAGGTCCACAATTGCTTAACATACTTCTAGTACTATCATCTAGCTTCCAAATGCTGTTATTCTTACAACAACTAAACCAAAAACCATACAAATAGAAAACAAGTCATAAATGAAAAAAAGAGTATACTTGTCTTCTAGAATAGTCTAATTCAGCAGTAATAGTCTACCAACAAAAAAATGCTACTGTAACTTTGTGACTAAAGAACTTATGTAAACTCAACTTACAGAATCAAACCCAGGATGACCATCTAGTGACATCTTCCGGATGCTAGCCATCAACAAGAAAAAGCAAGGGAGCTGCAAAATGGCGAAAGCCAAAAAGGGTAAGTGAGCAAGTGTGTTGCTACTGCTCAGAATAGAAGTTGTTTCTATACCTGGACGGATAAGTATGGGAAGAACCACAAAAACGAGGGGCAACCAACTGCTCGACTTTCTTTAATAAAAATAGAAAACTGGTCAATAGATCCTCTTAAGGTTGGCCTCTCCGGGATCGGCATAGGCACTGCAAGAGGAAAATAAACAGTTGCAAACTGAACACAGAGACAATTCTATGTAGCATTATTTGCCCAAGAAGAGCAAATTTTGATGGAAAACTATATTAAAAAAAAAAAGCAAATAACAACACTTGATCCTGTATAATTAATTGCAGGAGGAACCCTTTAGACAAATGCCACTGAAGCTATAATTAGAAGAAAGGTTTTGAATTTGCTATCAGTTACATGTTCCTTAATCACTAACGATTTTAGATACACTAATATACAGATGCAATAAAAAAAAGAGCTGAAAGAAGAAGCAAAGAAGAGAAGGAAGCACTGACACTGAGGTAACAAGTCTGAGATTTTTTTCAGTTTCTTGAGTTGAAGAAGGAGCAAAGGAAACAATGCTACTCTGACAGCAACAGTCGAAGATGCGATGATCATCCACCAAGGCAACCCCGTAAACTCATGGAACCCGTCGAGAAACTCAACGACGGCGAGCACCGGCAGAGAAGAGTCATCCGTGATGATATCTTGAGGAGCGATCGGAAACTCTGGTCCAAGCTCGGGAGCGGAGGGGAGAGAAGAGAACAATAGACGGTGGAGAGAGGAGAAACACGGTGAGGGAGATGGAAGAGAAGGCGGCGGCGGAGAGGAGAAGAGAGGATCGGTGTTGAAGGAAGGAGACTGGGAGAAGAAGAGGAGAGGGGGGAGAGTAGAGAGACGGTGGCGTGTTGAAGAGAGAGATGAGGCGCGTAAGCGACTCCAGACGGCCATCTATACGGTTTTTTTTCCTCTAAAACCCTGAAGAATCGTTTTGGAGAAGGTTTTAGAGATTTGAGAGATCTACGGAGGAGACAAGAAGCAATTGAGTCTCGAGTCGTTATTTTGACCACTCACTTATTGCTTCGCACCTCGGTAATGATTATTTGGTAAATGATTATTTGGATGGTTTCAAATTTTTAGTTTTTGGTTTTTGATTTTAAGGTAGCTTTAGCTTTTTAAAAAAAAAAAAATTGAATGATGATTTTTTTTACTATATTTTATTAATTATTTTTTAAGTTGAAAAAAAATTAATAAGAAATTTTTATTTTATTTAAAAGTAGATTTCTGAATTTCTTTTTTTTGTTTTAGTTTTTTTGGTTTTTCTGAAATTTGATTACTGATTTATTATAGTTTTCTGTTATTTCTAAAACTTTAAATAAAAACTAATCTCTTTTTTAAAGACAAACTTGAAATTACTAAAAGAATATATCATTTTTTTTAAAAGATACTAATAGTTATTAGCAAAACATGCAGACCTTACGTAAAAAATATATTTAAATATTTGATTTAATTTTAATGACGAATTTAAAATAATGTTCTTAATAGAAAATATTTTCTATTATATATTTTAAACAAATTCTATTTACTAAAACTTATTTTTTTATAGTAGTTAGCATTTTATTTATTAATGCATAAATACAATAAAACTTTTAATTTAAAAAGAAAAAAAAAAGAAAAAAGCATCACAAGTTATGAAAAATGGTAATTTTAGATTTTGGTTTTATTTTATTTTACAATAACTCTATAATAGAGTTAGATTATATTCCAATAATACTTTACTTTAGAGTAAAAAATAGAATGATAAGCGTAAAATAAGTAAGTTAGTCTATCTATAATGTAAATCCACTTTTCATCCTATTGTATAGCGAAAAATAAATATTACTTTTACATAAAAAAATATTTTAAAGTGAAAGATAGAGTAGAATTAGGGCTGAGCGTTCGGATACCCATTCGGGTTTCGGTTCAGTCTATTCGGGTTTTGGGTTTTCGGGGTCAAAGATTTCAGCCCCATTCGGATATTTCTAAATTTTGGTTCGGGTTCGGTTCGGGTTCAGATAACCCATTTAAAATATTCAAAATTCATTATATACTTTAAATTTTCAAAATCTATAAGAAAGATAATATATTACATATAAATTTTCATAACATATATGTCAAAATACCTTAATTTAACATATAAATTGGTTTTTTTGAATATTTGGATAAAGAATCAATAGATATTTAACTATTTTGGTGTTTTCAGTATACTTTAGCTATTTTAAACATTTATTTTTGACTATTTGTATATATTTTCCGAGTATTTTGGAAAACTTAAAGGTATCTTATATATTTTTAATATACATTATATATAAAAGTAATGTATATATTTAAGTATATTAATTTATTTCGGATACATTCGGGTACCCAAAATATTTCGGTTCGGATCGGGTTCGGTTTCGGTTCTTTAAATACCAAAATTTTGAATCCGTTCGGATATTTAATCAATTTCGGTTTGGATTCGGTGCTACTTTTTCGGATCGGATTCGGTTCGGTTTTTCAGGTTCGGATTTTTTGTCCAGCCCTAAGTAGAATTAGAAATTTTATAATTTATATTTTAAAATAGGAAATATAGTGGGAGTAGAAATATTTTAAGAGAAAAAAAAAGTTTAGCTATTCTGGTTTAGCAAAATTCTCTTTTTAAATTTGAAATACTTGAAAAATCCAATCCAAATGTGAATGGATATTTGTTCAAACCCTATATTCAAGTAGTTCAACTTTGCCACTTGAAGCTGAACCGAATATTTATTTAGTTACTGAATAATATGATTCGACCAAATTAAACTTTGTTCATTAATATAATTTAATATTTTCAAATATAGAAATTTAGAAATAAAGTCAGTAAATATGATAAACAGTTAAACTTAAATAAATATCATATATATAAAATATCTTTTTGTTTTATATGATTAGTTTATATATTTTTGTTAGTTCTAGTTTTGTTTTTACTAAGTTCAATGGACCAAAATCTATTATAGACCAAATGAACAAAAACAAATCTACAACAACCTAAAAAATACACATAGACCAATGAGAAGAAAATTAAGATTTTTCCATTAACAAGGTGTAATATGAGCCATTAGACTATCAACAATGAGCATGTTGAATCATTTATTCAACTATTGAAACAATGTAAGATTGGTGTTGAATTGAAAAAAAATCACACGTGGATTCACAAGTGTTGAATATTTTCAACTATTTGAAAGCAAACAAATTGGGGTCCACTCTAATATATGTCACATTATTATTAGTTATCTAGTTTTTATTTTTATTCATTTCCATCTAACCTTTAAACTTAATTATTTTATAGTAAAATACTTTTATAAAAAATAAAAATTATACCAAAATTCAACATTTTAATGAACTACAAATAGACACTAATTTTATTTCTTTTGGATATAGAATAAAAATACAAATTTTTAATAGTGTTTTAATTTTTTTTAATTATTATTAGTTTTATGAACTCAGTTAAAACTGTCATTTAATTATTAAAACTATGTAAACTTTTAATTATTTATTTTAATTACAATTAATTTTTGAATTGATATATAGCTATTTGCTTAGAAATAAAAAGTACAAATTAGTGTGTTGGATTTTATTAAATAAACCATTGTAAAGACAAAATTTTGTGTATGTGTTGAATTAATAGGTGGAAGAAAGAGAAAATGATGTGGATTGTGAAAATGTGTAAATCAGGGTGTTGAATCCATGTAAGTAGTCTGATCATCTCATCTATGTTCTAATCCTGACCACACAATTTCATACATCTCTTATTCTTTTTTTTTTAATTTAATATCAATTGGGACTTTTGATTTTTAATTTTATTTTATTTTTCCAAAACTTTGAATTAAACTAAGAAAAACTTTCTGAATACATACCAATTGGGACATTTGATTTTTTCTCATATGAAATACCAAATTGGTTTCGTCAATTTCTGAAATGTCTAAGTTGTATTAGTTGTACCAGAAATACTCGTCTAATATATAATAAAAAAACTATATCAATTGTTTATATGTCTAGTTATAGGGGTTGTGCCTATAATTTCACATCATAGCTTTGTAAAAGTATATTTGATGTTTGTTTATCATTAAAATATGGCTAATATAGTTAATAAACCTTAAAATATAAGGTATATAATGTAAAATTAAGAGTGTAATGTAATTATTTAACAAAAAAATTAAAAAAACTCAAATAAAATTGATGAAATTTTGTCATCATATACCTATTAGAATATTTACTTATTTATTTCATGTGTAAAGTATAATTTTATATACTAATTATACAATTTTTAATATATTGAGTTGTACGAGTTATACTAGTTGTACTCAATCGAATAAGAGAATTATATAAGTAAAATTGTGTGGCTGTAAGTGATCGATATTAAATAAAAAGAGAGAGAGAGAGAAAGAAGAGAGAGAGAATCAGAGATGTATGAAATTGTGTAGCTGTGAGTGATTGCTATTAAATAAAAAAAAAAGCGAGAGAAGAGAGAGAATAAGAGATGTATAAAATTGTGTGGTCAATATTAAAACATAGATGAGATGATCAGACTACTTACAATGGTTACATAGATTCCAATACCTTAATTTACACTTTTCACAATTCATATCATCTTCTCTTTCTTAAACCTATTAATTCAACACATACACAAATTTTATCTCTACAATGGTTTTATTTAATAAAATTCAACACCATAATTTGTATTTTTTATTTATATGCCAATAGCTATATGTTAATTCAAAAATCAATTGTAATTAGAAAATTTAAAATTTTACATAGTTTTAATAATTAAAATGACAATTTTAACCGAGTTCATAAAACTAATAATAATTAAAAAAATAAAAAACTATTAAAAATTGTATTTTTATTCTATATCCAAATGAAATGAAATTGGTCTCTATTTGTAGATCATAAAAACTAGATAACTAATAATAATGTGACATATGTTACAGTGACCCCAATTTGTTTGTTCTCAACTAGTTGAAAATATTCAACATTTGTGAATCCACATGTGATTTTTTTTTCAATTCAACTTCCATCTTACATTGAATAAATGATTCAACAGACTCATTGTTAATAGTCTAATGGCTCATATTACACATTCATTAATGGCAAAATCGTAATTTTCTTCTCATTAGTCTATGTAGATTTTTAGGTGGTTGTAGATTTGTTTTAGTCATTTGGTCTAATAATAGATTTTGGTCTCTTGTTTGTCCACATAAACTTTGAAAAACATACACGAAATAAAGATTTTTTTTTTTCAAAAATCGTACAACTATTATAACTAGTACAATTTGTAAACATATCATTCCAAATAAAATATTATTAAAAATATATTATTGATATATTTGACACATGGCCGTGAGAAAGATTAGACCAGTATGTTTTATTGGTTCTACATCATTCTTTTTTCTAGTATCTTCATACGCTGAAAACAAAAAATAAAAAAAAATTATAGATCTCATAATTAAGTGATGCTATTTCATAATTTCTCAAAGCCATGTTATCTTTTTTTGTGAGAATGAATATGGTGATAACATATGAACAATTACTTCTCAAATAATGTATAGGAGATAGTCAATCTATTAATGTATAACAATCACTTCGGGTCTTGGATCCATATTGGATATTGGGTAGGATAGTAATTACATAGGTTAGTAAATCTTTATATTTTTAGTTATTTTATCTAGATTTCTATTTAAATTTGAATGTAAAATAAAATAAAAAAGTGCTAGGTCTAATTAAGATTTTTTGGAGACCAGGTGGTCCATATCAGCATTCGATTCAAAGTTCAATAACATCCAACCGGTTTAGGTCGGACGGTCCGGTTTTAAAAGCAATGGATAACCTTCTCTTTTTTTTTTCCTCTCGTGACTAAAATAGATATTCCTCCACAAGAGGCATGAACACCCTTTCCCTCCAATTACTCATACCGACGGCTATCCACCTCACGTCCTCACGCGCCGCCTCTCCCTCCTCCTTGCGCATCCCCTCTCCTTCAATTTTACGCGCCACCTTATCGGACGGCTCACAGTCAGTCGAAAACCAAACTCTAGAGGTCCTAGAATGGCGCGCCCTCTGCAACCAGCTCTCGCCCTTCGCCTCCACATCGATGGGCCTCTCCGCCACCAAAACCGCCGATATTCCGGTCGGAAAATCTCCCGAAGAGAGCAGGACCCTCCTCGACGAGACGGCCGCCGCCTTGGCTGCCATGGAAGTGATGGAACCGCGGCGGTTCGGTCTGTCTGAGATCCTGGACTTGTCTGAAATAGTGAAGCGTGCTGTGTCTGGTCAATTGCTCACCCTTAGAGAGCTCTGCGCCGTCCGTGCCACGTTAACGGCTGCTTCCTCAGTTTTTGAGAAACTACAAAGAGCAGCTAATACTGATAAGCGGTATAATCAGAGCCTTAATCCTCTAATTTTTTCATGTAATGTTTATAAATATGATTGTTATAATGTCATGAAACAATACAACTCATCTACAGTTTCACTCACTTTGCTGATATATAATAGAATAAGACCATAATTAACTCCGGTCTAGAGTTCTTAACTGGAGTTCTTAGCTTCGATGGAATTCTTAGCTTCGGTAGAATTCTTATCTTCGGTTAAGAGACGTGTTTTTTAGTTTTTTTTAGATTTTAACTAAGAAAGGTTAAGAACCGTCTCTTAGATAGAATAAGACCATGATTTTTCTTTTACTTATCTTGTAGAGTTACACCTCTTGTAGAGATACTTGAGGGATGTGATTTCAATGCTACATTGGAGCAAAAGATTGGTTTCTGCATCGACTGCAACATGTCTGTGATTCTCGACAGAGCTAGCGAAGACCTCGAGATCATTAGATCCGAACGGAGGAGAAACATGAAGAATCTGGTTGCTCTTTTGAAGAAAGTATCCACCAGGGTTTTCAAACGGAGGTCGAGGCTGTGCGTGGCTATCAGGGCCACGCACAAAAGCTTGCTCCCAGGCGGCGTTGTGCTAAGTTATAGCAGAGTAGGGGCCACGTGCTTTATGGAACCGAAAGAGGCAGTAGAGCTCAACAACATGGAAGTGAGGCATGCCGATTTGGAGAGAGCTGAGGAAATGGCGATTCTGAGCATTTTGACTTCTGAAGTGTCGGCGGCGCAGAGCGGGATACTGCATCTGTTGGATAGGATAGTAGAACTTGACGTTGCTTTTGCAAGAGCGTCACATGCGAAGTGGATGAATGGTGTCTATCCCAAACTAACTTCAGAACACTCTACAACACTGGACATGGATGGTGGAGACAGTGCATCTCTAGCTGTAGACATTGATTCTGTGCAGCACCCGTTGCTTCTTGGATCCGTATTAGGCAGCAGCTCAGATGGTGGCAACCTCTTCCCTGTGCCAATAGACATTAAGGTTGAAAGCAGATCCAAAGTAGTCGTCATCTCGGGTCCAAACACAGGAGGAAAGACCGCTTTGTTAAAGACATTGGGATTAATCTCTCTTATGTCCAAGTCAGGGATGTATTTGCCTGCTAAGAATCGCCCTAGGTTGCCTTGGTTTGATCTTGTTCTAGCTGACATCGGAGATCCTCAGTCTTTGGAGCAAAGCCTGTCAACATTCAGTGGCCACATCTCACGGATATGTCAGATACTCAACATTGCTTCAGAAAACTCGCTTGTCCTATTAGACGAAATCTGCAGTGGGACTGATCCTTCAGAAGGGGTTGCGCTTGCTACGAGCATCCTAAAGTACATTAAAAACCGCGTTAATGTGGCGGTTGTGTCCACGCATTACGGTGACTTGAGTCGCTTAAAGGATAACGAGACTCAGTTCCAAAACGCTGCGATGGAGTTCTCCATGGAGACTTTGCAGCCTACTTTCAGAGTACTGTGGGGAAGTACTGGTGAATCAAATGCATTGAGAGTAGCTAAGTCGATTGGTTTCGATGGAGGGATATTGGAGCATGCACATGAATGGAGGGAGAGGTTAAAGCCAGAGCAGGACGTGGAGCGGAAAGGCTCGCTATTTCAGTCTCTTGTGGAAGAAAGGAATAAGCTAAATCTTCAGGCCACCAAGGCTGCAGCTTTACATAGAGATTTAATGAACCTTTACCGTGAGGTAAATATAGTTTTGTTTTTCTTGATATTATGATTCATTTCTTGTACTATCTGTTCCTGAGTTTTCTATCTTTATGTTATCGTGAAGCTTGAGCAAGAGTCGCGTGATCTTGAGAAACGTGAGAAGGCTCTTTTCATGAAAGAAACACAAAAGGTACAAGAAGATTTAAGCTCTGCCAAGTCAAAGATGCAGAAACTGGTGGCTGAGTTTGAAACTCAGCTAGAAACTGTACCGGCTGATCAATACAACTCCTTGATTCTGAAAACCGAAGAGGCAGTTGCGGATATAATTGAAGCCTATTGTCCTAAAGACCTCCTCCTATTAACGGAGGAGGAAGAAGGATATAGAGACTACTCGCCGCAAGCAGGTGAAAAGGTTATAATGACTGGATTGGGAGGTAAGTTAGGCACCGTGGTTGAAGAACCTGGAGACGATGATGAGACAGTTCTAGTCCAGCAGGGTAAGATGAGGGTACGCATCAACAGAAAGGACATAAAGCCCATTCCTCGTACCAAAACCAGTGCAACACCAAACCGTTCAAAGAGACAGGTGCACATAATTATTATACTTTGTAGATAGTAATGATGATTTGGGTTGCAACATGAGTTCTTATGGTAGCTGATACTTGCACAGGTAAGCATGAAAGAGCTAGGCAGTGTGTTGCAGATGCAGAGCGAACCAGTGCGCATTGAAACGTCAAAGAACACATTGGATCTAAGAGGAATGAGGGTGGAAGAAGCGATGTACCAGCTAGACATGGCCATTTCGGGAAGAGAATCAGGTTCGATCCTCTTTATCATTCATGGAATGGGAACAGGCGTTATAAAAGAGCTGGTGCTTCAGAGGTTAAGCAAGAACAGTCGTGTCTCAAGGTATGAGCAGGCAAATCCTATGAACCATGGATGTACAGTTGCTTACATTAAATGACAAAACCTCAAACACATTCTTCTCTGTAAACATATTATTGAAAAGTATGGTATTATAATGGTCCAAACAATTAGTTTCGATAGTGAATTGACATTCAAGTGTACAAGAATTTAACTCGAGTGTTTTATTGATGTTGTACTGAAGAAGTGTCAATCTTTATTCTTCCAAGAACTAACATATAGGTCAATTTGTAAACTCTCAAAAACAGAAGCTTGATGTTCTTGTTAAAGATGAAATTTATTTTGGGGTTATTTGTGAAATAACAAAAAAAAAAAACTAAAATTAGTTTTAAAGAAACGGATTTGGAAAATCCCCACACTTCCTAAAATCTGCATGTTTCTCTGGAGAGCAGTTTTAGGGGCTCTAGCGGTAGCTGATCGCTGATCTTCCAGAGGCTTGGAGGTGGAAACTCGATGCAAACTATGCAAACAATGGCTTGGAAACCATAAATCATGTGCTGTTTCAATGTTCGGTGGCCATCGGTATTTGGGCGGATATAGGATTAGCTCTTCCTGTCTCCACTCTGCAACAAACCCTTGAGGAGAACATTGTTTTGGTTCTAAACTTAATGGAGGACAAATCCAAGGAGCAGGCTCTTGTTCAATCGATACCGTGGGTGTTGTGGCTAATTTGGAAGAACATAAACTCCATTTTATATGCCGCCACGCAAATATCAAGGACGAAACTCATTGGAGATATGAAAGAGGAGGTAGATCAATGGTTCCAGCTCAATATGGTCTCCAACTCTACGTCAACGGCAACAACTACTCTTCATCACTGTGAAAGATGGCTTCCTCCTGAGAATGGTGTCATCAAATGCAATGTTCATGCCAATTGGAGAAATCCATACTAATAGAACCAAAATACGGATCACTCTACCGGTACGGATGATATGGACTCTGATCCGGAAGGATAGAGAACTGGTGGGATGAATGGTGACACAAAGGGTTGCGGAAGGCCCGATGATACTACCAGAGGTGAACTCCGAAGAGAACTGATGGATTGAACGGTGACACAAAGGGTTGCGGAATGACCCAATGATACTACCAGAGGTGCTTGATTGTCGCCTGATATGACTCACAGGTCCGACAAGGAAGCAAACTCGATATGTTGCCGGATGTGACGCACCGGTCCAACGAGAAAGAAAGAGTTACTTGGAGCTAACCACACCAAGAACAAGAAAAGTGAGATACCCTCTCAAGGTTCCAAAAATAAACACTCAAATCTTATTTTATTTCATTGATCAAATGACCTTTATATAATAGGCAAAAAATACAAAAGGTTGGAATGCAAAAGACTAGTCAACATAGAATTTAGCAATTTATGAAAACAATGAAGACTTGACCAAAGACTTTGAATTGACCAAGAAATGATGACTTGACCAAAGTTGGACGATTTGGAGTGAATAACTCTTCGGTTGATCTCGTTATTCTGCCAGCTTGACAATCTCTGAATTACCGTCAGATTGATATATTATTTGGCCATGGCTTGTATTTTCTTATTGGACTCTTCTTTCTTTGGGCTGAAATATGTTTATAAACATATTTTTCATAAATCATCATGCCCATCTCGTTTGATCCAAACACATAAACCAAGTTTTCTCGATTTGTTTCTGCTGCTGATTTAGGGCACATCATTCCCTCCTTCTTTAAAAAGATTTGCCCTCAAATCTGTCTTTCTTTAGCTTCAGATAGAATGATCTCTTAGCTTTTCGTAGAACTCTTTTTTTTTTTTTTTTTAGAAAAGAAGATGAAAGGTAGAAGATGGATGAAGAAGATGGAAAGATGAGAAAATGAACAGATAGTACCGGTTGAGTGGCTCTGATACCACTTGATAGAACCAAAATCGGATCACTCTACCGGTACGGATGATATGGACTCTGATCCAGAAAGATAGAGAACTGGTGGGATGAATGGTGACACAAAGGGTTGCGGAAGGCCCGATGATACTACCAGAGGTGAACTCCGAAGAGAACTGATGGATTGAACGGTGACACAAAGGGTTGCGGAATGACCCAATGATACTACCAGAGGTGCTTGATTGTCGCCTGATATGACTCACAGGTCCGACAAGGAAGCAAACTCGATATGTTGCCGGATGTGACGCACCGGTCCAACGAGAAAGAAAGAGTTACTTGGAGCTAACCACACCAAGAACAAGAAAAGTGAGATACCCTCTCAAGGTTCCAAAAATAAACACTCAAATCTTATTTTATTTCATTGATCAAATGACCTTTATATAATAGGCAAAAAATACAAAAGGTTGGAATGCAAAAGACTAGTCAACATAGAATTTAGCAATTTATGAAAACAATGAAGACTTGACCAAAGACTTTGAATTGACCAAGAAATGATGACTTGACCAAAGTTGGACGATTTGGAGTGAATAACTCTTCGGTTGATCTCGTTATTCTGCCAGCTTGACAATCTCTGAATTACCGTCAGATTGATATATTATTTGGCCATGGCTTGTATTTTCTTATTGGACTCTTCTTTCTTTGGGCTGAAATATGTTTATAAACATATTTTTCATAAATCATCATGCCCATCTCGTTTGATCCAAACACATAAACCAAGTTTTCTCGATTTGTTTCTGCTGCTGATTTAGGGCACATCATTCCCTCCTTCTTTAAAAAGATTTGCCCTCAAATCTGTCTTTCTTTAGCTTCAGATAGAATGATCTCTTAGCTTTTCGTAGAACTCTTTTTTTTTTTTTTTTTAGAAAAGAAGATGAAAGGTAGAAGATGGATGAAGAAGATGGAAAGATGAGAAAATGAACAGATAGTACCGGTTGAGTGGCTCTGATACCACTTGATAGAACCAAAATCGGATCACTCTACCAGTACGGATGATATGGACTCTGATCCGGAAGGATAGAGAACTGGTGGGATGAATGGTGACACAAAGGGTTGCGGAAGGCCCGATGATACTACCAGAGGTGAACTCCGAAGAGAACTGATGGATTGAACGGTGACACAAAGGGTTGCAGAATGACCTAATGATACTACCATAGGTGCTTGATTGTCGCCTGATATGACTCACAGGTCCGACAAGGAAGCAAACTCGATCTGTTGCCGGATGTGACGCACCGGTCCAACGAGAAAGAAAGAGTTACTTGGAGCTAACCACACCAAGAACAAGAAAAGTGAGATACCCTCTCAAGGTTCCAAAAATAAACACTCAAAACTTATTTTATTTCATTGATCAAATGGCCTTTATATAATAGGCAAAAAATACAAAAGGTTGGAATGCAAAAGACTAGTCAACATAGAATTTAGCAATTTATGAAAACAACGAAGACTTGACCAAAGACTTTGAATTGACCAAGAAATGATGACTTGACCAAAGTTGGACGATTTGGAGTGAATAACTCTTCGGTTGATCTCGTTATTCTGCCAGCTTGACAATCTCTGAATTACCGTCAGATTGATATATTATTTGGCCATGGCTTGTATTTTCTTATTGGACTCTTCTTTCTTTGGACTGAAATATGTTTATAAACATATTTTTCATAAATCATCAAGCCCATCTCGTTTGATCCAAACACATAAACCAAGTTTTCTCGATTTGTTTCTGCTGCTGATTTAGGGCACATCACATACCTTCATAGTGGGGTAGCTTGGATCGCAAGGGACCATAACGGGAATGTAACACACCATGCTCGCGATGCTATTGTCCATGCACCTAACCGTTTCATAGCTGAACTGAGATGCATAATATTCGCTATGACGAGCCTTAGCGACCTCAGAATCTCAAGGGTGATCATTTCTTCTGACTATACAGAGGTTATTGAGGCTATCAAATGTCCACTGCAGTGGCCACGACACAGAGGCTTGTTGCAACAAGTGCTGCGACTTAAAGAGAAGTTTCAGGTAATAACTTTTGACAGTGAGAAAGTAACAGCTAATGGAGTGGCTCGTGACATCGCAAGAAGTGTTTTGCGGGATGGTCGGTTTCAATCTTATCTAGCTATGGGAGGTCCCTCTTGGCTACACGATAGAATCGCAAGAGAACAACATTGAAGCAACTTTTGGCTTTTATTTAGAGTGTGGTTGTCTTTGTTTTTTCACTACCTTGGGGTAGAAGACATTGCCTTTGTATTTATTTCAAACTCTCTTGATTAATATCAATTCAGACGTTCAAAAAAAAATTAGTTTTTAAGAGAGAGGGTGGAGAGAGATAGGAAGAGAGAACAAGATTTTGGTTACTCTATGAATTTTGTTTTCACTTACTACTTGGTGCAATTTCTCATTTATTTTTAGATGATTATCCATTATATATATTGTTATTTTTAATCTGGTAAATATTTGACTTCAGCTGATTCTCTCACTCTCTATCTATTTGTGGAGAGAGGATTTAATATTTTACCGCCTAAATTTTTTTATTGATTATTTCAGTAATATTGTTATACAAAAAAACTGAACATGAAAAGAATAGTCTCCACAACAAAAACTGCCCATCTCCTCGCAAGAGACCAGAAGAGCTGAAAATTCTGACTCCATTACCGTAGACCGTCTTTCGAATTTACTCATACCAGCTTCTAATAAGGTCCTATAGTGGTTAAGTGTATATTCCAGAAACTTGAGAATCTTCACGGTGAGCAGCGTCGTAGTTACATTTGATCCATTCCAAAGGAGGAGATTTCCATTGAGATCGAGTGTTTGCAGAAACTATTTTTCGTCTTAGGGATGAGACTTGTGATGGATGAATAGAATCCAACAATTCCTTTAGATCTTATCCAGTTAATGATCAATTCTTCAACTGTGTATTGGATATTATTAAAAAGTAAATCATTCTGACATTTCCATAACCTCCAAACCACTCAAAATGGTAAAAGATGCTGATCATTAGGAATATTACTAAAGAAAATATAGTAGTCAGCTTATTCAACAAAGAATCATTTTCATCAATTAATGAATCCGATGGACAGGAAATATGCCAAACTTATTGTAAGAGAGAAATATGTGAAAACACACAGCAAATAAAAAAAAACATTTTTTGGTCAACAACAAGACAAAATACTTTATTCAATTGTTTTCCTTCACTTAGTTTCGTGCTTTGTATATATACATAATATATATAATAAAATAACAATAATATATAAATACATATTGCAAAATCCAAATAAAACTTGAATTAAATTCTTAACTGAACTACTTCGTATGCCTTCCACACAATGTAGATAAAAAAGTGAAAAAACCAAAGATTTCATGTTGTAATATTTTTTTTAATAAAAAATCAATATAATTAAATTTATTTCAACACTGTTTTATTGTAATGCTGAAACTATGGTGAATATATTCCAAATTATACTAAAAATAGGTATGCTCAAATTCTAAAATAAAAGATTTGATCATCGAAAGAAGAGATATGACACAAGACATAAAATATAAATATTAGAAGAAGACTATTCTTCACCATATATAATACAATACATTATCACCACGAACACTCTTATATTAGCAAGGTAAAATTTAATTTATGTATTCATATATTTGATTAATTTATTTATTTTTACTATTATTTTGGAGTAATATACTATATTTTCTCTTCTAATTTTTTGGGATAATAGACATTGTCTTTCTTGACTGATCGATATAGTAGATTATGCATTTACTATCAGAGGATCACTTGGTAGAATATGCCTCCGTGAATATAAAATTATTGATATGGTAGACTATGTTTCATTGGACCATATGACAGGATTTGCCTCCTTGTATATAAAATGATCAATACGATATATTATATTTCGTCGAATCATGTGGTAAACTATACCTCCATTTATTTATGTTTTTTAAATTTCTGCATTTAAATTATGATTTTAAGTTTATATCTTTAAATTTATGCCTTTAGATTTTGTACTAATATTATCTATTTAAATTATGCATTTATTATAATATTATTTTATTATTTTATGAATACAATTATCATGTTGAATTTTTCAAAGTTTGAAATAGATGACTCTAATATCACTGAAAATAATTATTTGACATATGCAGTAAGTGCAAAGATGCAAGTAAAAGGAAACATTTTCTTAAAAAAACCATTGACAAATCAAAAGTAGTGTCAGGTGAGTAAAAGCAAAAACTATGATATTTTTGTGACATCACATATATCTATTCTATTAAAACAGAAATACAAAATAGAATTTACACTATTTTCAACAAATTATTGTATTAATTATCTTTCTATTTTTATGTAATTCAACAATTTCATTAAATTTATTGAATTACGTAAAATAATATACTGCAGATTTTTATTCATTAATTAATCATCATTAATTTTATACCAATTATAAAAATTAAAATGTAAAATAACTAGGTTTTCATATAGGTAAAATTTCAGTTTAGTATATTTTACTAAAACTTTTTTTATCTTAGTTTCAGACGGTGAAAACTACATAGACAACACATAATTCAAAGACATAGTTTACGTGAACAAAATAATAATTTATATCAAAATAATAAAAACGCATTATATTTATCATCACTTAATTTTTCACTCCTTATAACTATTTTACTAAATAAAAAATTATTTCTTTTCACTTAATTTAGCCGAACACATTTCTTTTTGTAAATTTATTTACACAATCAGTTAGGCATAGACATTCAGAAAGATATGGATTATTTCTTACGGTATCGTTTATTTTTTGTTTGAAATTAAGCACAATTTTGATATTATAAATTTATGTGCGAGTTTAGAGTTAGATCCTTCTGGATCTGGAAGACTTCAGTTCTGGTGTATAGGAAACATAAAAAATGTCGAAATAACCATTGTATCTGAAGCAAATTCAAATATCTGTACCAAAAATACCATATTACCTGATTCAATAGATCTTTTGTATACAATTATTTATATAGCGACACATCTAAAATATATAACACTAATAATGAAAAACAAATATTAATGTATAAAAACGTAAGAATCAATATCCGCGCGGACGCGCGGATCAAACTCTAGTGATGATTTAAATGATGAATATATTCAAAATGAAGATCCTAAGGATATTTGGTAATCTTTAGAAATAGAAATATGGATCTGAAAGCTAAACACTAGTGGATTTATCTACAGTACGAAAACTACATAAAATGTTAGTAAATATAATTCAGATGTTCAGAATTACATCAAAGATGAAGTTATGTAGAGAAAAAATAAGTGATTTTGAAATAATTGAGAAAACACTTTCCATGTTCTATTCTTGAAACATAGTCTTGCATCAACAGCTCTAGAGAAAATTGATATATCTGTTATACTTGGAGTTGAAGCAAGTACTCTTTGATGCATAGCATAATAATCAACTTGTGATATTAAACTATCATGTTCGTAAAAAAAACTATCATGTTCGTCCCATTAAATATAATATGTTTTTTTGTCCAAAAAAAATATATAATATGTTTTCTGAAGTGAATGTTGCATCTCTTAGGTATAATAATTGGGAAGGATTGAATGCAGTCTAAACCGCTATTGTGATTGTAGAAGAGGATAAAGAAAAAAATTTCACCAAGAATTAATAAGAACTTTCACAAAAATGAAGATGGTTGAGATGCTAAAAAGTAAACTGTTTTTTTTTTTTGCATATATGGCATGAAAAAACATTAGATACGTGTTTATTGTACTCCAAAACGTTTAACCGGTTTGTATCGAAAATCCTAAAAACAAAATCAAAAGATGAAAAACATAATAAGAACTTCATCTTGAATGAATTGTGACTATTTTTTCATGCCAGCGTGTAAACTGGTGATGAAATCAGAAAATTGTGGCAATCAAAATGAACTCTGGGACAGATCTGATATCCAGGTAGGATATCCAAATCCGGATCCGTAAAAAGATGTTATTCAGATCTGGATTCGTACCTTCCTAATATCTGGAGACTGGAGTTAATATATCTTGACCAAAATCTGAATACCGCAGATATTCGGATCCGGATTAAAAATAAAAATAAAAATTTGCAAAACTAAAATTTACTAATTGAACATCTATTTAGCTTTTTTAAAAAAAAACATTGGAAATTATTGAAATTTAATAAAATTAAAATTTTAGTTAATTTATATAAAAGCTATATATAATACACACATATAATTAAAAACATTTTTTAAATATTTTTAATTTTTAAAAAAATTCCAAATATGTGAAATCTCTCTCCAGATCCAGATATGAACCTCTCGAATATCCATTTTTTTGGATCGGATCGGGCAGATCCCTGATCAAATAACTGTTCTCGAATATTAAATCTTTTAGGTTGTATTTGCTTTAAAAAAATCTTTTAGGTTGACCTTTTTAACATCTCATTTTCACCCTTAGCCATATCCAAAATATGTCAAACCCAGAAAATCAAACCAACCAATGCCAGCGTGTAAATTAACCGGTGATTAAATCGGAAACCAAAAGACTTTACATACACGTGTCATAATAACATTGGTTACGCTTACGCAGAGAGAGTTCCTGGGAGAATTAAGAGGAACCGTGTTTGTCAAATTTGTCTCTGCTTTCTCTCCGTCTTCTTCCTCTCCGCTCGTGTTTATGAGAGCTTAAAGCTCGAGTCTCTCTCCCTCTCTCTCTTGTTTAACGTTTACACAACTCCGATTATCAATTTCTCCAGCGCGCTCGTGACTTCTTCTTCTTCCCTGTACGTTCTTTTCTTCCTTGATCGAGTTCTCAATATTTTTGAAATTATGAGATTAAACTGTAATTTTAAATCTCCGAATGCTATTAAAATCTGAATTTAATATTTTTGTTTGTGATCTATCGTGAAAGAATCAGATTGAGGAGAATCAGAATGATTCGGCTTAGGGCTTACGCGGGGATAAGCACCCTCGCAACACTCTCCGTGATCTACCACGCCTTTAGCAGCCGCGGTCAGTTCTACCCAGCCACCGTCTACCTATCCACCTCCAAGATCAGTCTAGTCATCCTCCTCAACATGTGCCTCGTCCTAATGCTCGCCCTCTGGAACCTCGTCAAACTCGTGTTCCTCGGCTCCCTCAGGGAAGCCGAGGTGGAGCGTCTTAACGAGCAGGCCTGGAGAGAGCTCATGGAGATTCTCTTCGCCGTCACTATTTTCCGACAGGACTTCTCCGTCGGGTTTCTCTCCTTGGTCGTCACTCTCTTGCTCATCAAGGCTTTGCATTGGATGGCTCAGAAGAGAGTCGAGTACATCGAGACGACTCCTTCCGTGACTTTGGTCTCGCATGTTCGCATTGTTTCTTTCTTGGTGTTTCTCCTGATCTTAGATGGTTTCTTTACGTATACTTCGGTTCGGGAGTATATTCAGACACCCAAGGCTTCCATGTCGGTCTTCTTCACCTTTGAGTAAGTGTGCCTTCTTACTTGTTTGTCATGGACTCATCTATGCTAGAAAACCTTTAGAACTGGAGGGCAAAAGCCACCAGTGTTCGAGTCCCGGCTAGTGGGGAATTAACATTTTGGCATCGCCGCCGGGATAGATGACCGACACGTGACAACAAGTGAATAGTCTGGATCACTTCTGTGCGGCCTCTGTATAATTAAAAAAAAAACTGGAGATTTATTGTATTTGGAGCTTGAAACTAAGTCACTAGCTGATAATTTATATGTGGCAGGTATATGATTCTGGCGACTACAACACTATCTATTATTGTGAAGTATGGCTTCTATGTCACAGATCTGGTCAAGGAAGGTCAATGGGAAGCGAAGCCGGTATATACTTTCTATTTGGAGCTTGTTCGTGACTTGCTTCACTTGTCCATGTACCTCTGCTTCTTCCTTATGATCTTCATGTAAGTCCATAACTCTTCTTCCCATCACTTCTTCAATATTTTAGGTATCTTTAATTTAAGTATCAATTTTTTTGTTTGGCTGGTTGAATAGGAACTATGGCCTTCCTTTGCATCTAATAAGGGAGCTCTACGAAACGTTCAGAAACTTCAAGATCCGTGTGACTGATTACCTCCGGTATCGTAAAATCGCTTCCAATATGAACGATCGGTTTCCTGATGCAACTCCTGATGAACTTAGTTCGTAAGTATTTTCCCAGATATTCTAAATATCTTTGCTAGCCATTTGCAATTTGCTTATTCACACTTCTTAACGTGGGGTTTTGCAGAAATGATGCCACCTGTATTATATGCCGTGAAGAAATGACCTCAGCGAAGAAGTTAGTATGTGGACATCTGTTTCATGTACATTGTCTTCGGTCATGGTTGGAACGACAGAACACGTGTCCCACCTGCAGAGCCCTGGTTGTACCAGCTGAGAATGCTACATCAACAGCTTCTGGAGCACACCAAGTATCCTTGCAGCACCAGGGTACCGATCTTGCTAATTTTTTTTTAACATCTTCTTAAATGAATTTTGGATTCGGTACTCCCAATATTATGTCTCTTGGTATATCTGCTTAGCATGTCCAGAAACGGAATCTTAATGATGTTTTATGCTTTGGAACAGGAACGGGGACTTCAAGTTCAGATGGCCAGAGTTCTTCTGTTGCTGCAAGTGGTAATTTGAGCAGGCATGAGGCTAGGGTTCGAGCTGCTGCTTCTGCAGCGTCCATATATGGGAGATCCTTTGTTTATCCATCTTCAGAAAACACACTAGTCTGGTATGGTGCCATGTCATTTTATGTCATATATTGGCCTGTATATATATCATGTTAGCTTTTCTTCTGTTATCACCCACTAGAGAAACAACTAACACTAAGATTGGATATATGAAGGTCTCAACTTCCTCAAGCAGAACTAGAATCACAGAAGAGATGTCTCGAGTCCCAGATTGAGGTAAAGCTTTGATATAATTTTGTACGGAAACTAACCATTTTCGAAAGCGGGTTCTCAAGAGTTTCTCCTATCAAATGTTTTCTTGGTAGGTGTTACAAAACCAACTACGTCTTCTAAAGGAGCCTGCAGCTACCGTAGATATTAAAGGAAAGTCGGTTGTGGAAACTGCTGAGTGAACATTATCAAAGAAAATGTGGGAATGGTTTTTGCTAGAAAGGATTTTGAAAATGTACATGTTGGTTGGTTGGTTGTCTTATAGAGCATGGAACATATACAAAGGCTCTACAACAGTTATCTATATCAGCTTTTCTTCCAAGTTTTTCCTTTTCGGTGTCGTATTCGATCTTCAGAACCGTTGTTACGTTTCAACTGCGCAAGTTTCTACTTAACTCACCATGATTACATTTCTTTTCTTGTTCATAATGAATTACAGTATTTTCAAATCCTTCAGTAGTAAGGCGGATATCTTCAAAAAATTTAATGCGTACATGTAATCTTGATCACTTGAGAAGAAACTTCGCAGTTATAATATTTATTTATTTCATTCTACTTTAAAAAAAGTTTTCCCATCAGTTTTTGCAACGAGAAAATTGCAAATAATTCTAATAGAATCGTATTTCCAAGATAACTAATGGTAAGAAATTTCCATTAAAAGTATCTAAAACGAGTGACACTTTTTGGTGAAAATTTGATGTAGTAATTTATACGAAGCAAGAGCACAAGAATGAATGTCTAGATGAGACTTCTTGTAAGATGTTTCTCTATAATCTGCATAATTTGGTATTTTTTGGGGTTTGATCCCCAAACCTCCGGATGTATAAGTAAATGTATAAGTAATTGAACCCTTAGTCAAACCACTGGACCAAAGGGCTTCCACAGATAAAAACATTTAAACTGAAAAATTAATATGAATTTTTAATTAATTTTAATTTTCGTTCGGTTTCATTTCAAATTTTTTATTTATCAATTTTATTACCGATTTTGGTTTTGGATAAAATACTCATACTTAATCAGGAATAATCTAAAAACTAAAATTTCAAAGAGCAATCTTCCACGCAAGAAACACAATTAAAAGTAATACAAATGCTTAGGATAGAAATCTCATTTTTTGGATGCATATTTTGCCACTATCTTACTAAAGATGGGAGCAAAAAAACAATTATGTAAATGTAAATTTAGTGATATAATTAGTTTTTCCCGACAACAGATAGACAATACATAGACGACAAAAAAAAGACAATACATAAGATAAATACATGATAAACAGATTATAAAAATTCAAAGTATTCGGTAGTATTTTTTTATTGTGTCCAATACAATTTTTGTTATTAAATCTATATAAATATAAATTGTTATTTCATATAAATTTTTGGTATTTGAGATTTATATTTATAACAAATATAATAACATTAATAGTTAACAAAACTTTTTGATGTATAATAAATGGATTTTTTAATGAGAAAATTTTCTAAGTAAATTTGCTTTGGGTACATCTAATTGCTGATATCACTTTATATTGATTTGCCGACCAAAAAAAAGAAGAAAATCTTCTAAAATTCATTTTGCCTTTTTTACCGTCTTTCTATTTTGTTAAGTTTTGCAAAAGTGCACTTAGTTCCCCAAAATCGAATCGAAAGAAGAAGGAAGGATGTGGGTGGAGATAATCTGCGCTCTAGCGATCTACAAACTCGTTCGCCTTTTCTTCTCCAACGACGACTTCTCCGACGTAGAAACATCAGACTCCACTGCTCTCTTCTCCGTTGCTCACAGGTCAGGCACCCACCCACCCACCTTCTCTCTTTTTTTTCTCTCCCCTGATTTTTCGATTTGAATGGTTGTAAAATTGCAGACTGGAGAAGGTATACGGGGGAAAAGCATATGTAGGGCTTCGAATTCCAGATGCAGACACTTCTTCTAGACAGGACATCGATCTTGTCCTCGTCACTAATGGGTAAATTTTCAAAATTAAATCCTTCTTCATTTCTTCGTATCTCTCTGCAGCTAATGAGATAACAATATTGGTGTAGACAAGTTGAGGTGGTCGGTGTTAAGAATCTACATGGAATTGTTACTGTAACGAGTGATGGAAGCTGGGTTTGTGAAGGTGGCAAGCATCATCATTCCACCCACACTTACCCTGATCCTGTATGTTTCTTTTTCTTTGTTTATACATTATGATATGAGTATATTTCTTACAATCAAATGTCCAAAGTCCAGTCTTGACAAGTGAAAATAGCAAACCGAATTTGTTTCTAACTAAATAGATTTATGTTTTCTCAGCTGGCTGAAGTGAAGAAACAAGCTTCAGTTCTTGAGTCATATCTTGAACAGAGAGGCGTTACTTTACCTGAAGGAAGTATCTCTTGCAAAGTTGTCATTCCCAATCCAAATTTTCGGTATGTCTTGTTTTTTCTTTAAATCTATTTTCATGTTTCCTCCAGATAGTGTTATTGCAGAACCTACTGAAGTGCGTGCGTGTGTGGTCGTTGCCCTTTAGTTATATTCTTTGTGAGAAAAAAAAAACTTATCTGTTTCTGTTTATTTCAGTACAATGCATGCATTTCCGAGTGAGGTAATAACCTACGAAGAGTGGCAGCATCTGAAACCAGTCTCAAGAAACATTCTTTCTGGTTGGGTCAAAGGCGCATTCAGCAGCACAGGAAAAGAGACGCAAGACTCTCCGCATCAAAAACTTAACTTCGTCCTTGGCTCTGCACCAGTCTGGGATAGGTCCGTACCTCGTTCATTTCCATGGAAGTAGTTCTCTTCAAAGATTTTTTCTTTGTAATGGTTCTATTGTGATTTTGCAGGGTGGAGCTTAAAAACAGCAAGATTGTGTTAGGGGAATTCCTTGAGTTTAAAGGAAAGGAGGAAGACACTTCGGCTTTGAGACATATCAAAAGATCAAAAGTTGACCGTATCTCTATTCAGCAAACTAGCATGCTTGGTTTCGGTAATTTTTTATTTCCTTTACATTTGGTGTTGCGTTTTCATTTACATTTACTGTGTATTTGATTTCAGTGAATTTAGGGTTCTGAGACCTTAATCTGCTTAGTTTTTGTTCTCAGTGATGTGATTCTTGATTAATGGAGTGTAGTTAATTTAAAAAAATATTTTTTTTGGTTGCAGCTCCAACAAGGTTGCAGGTTCTGTACTCGTATAGGGACTACAGAAGTGAAGGCAGTTCAGGATCAGAGACGAAGGAAGTGACTGTAAGGTCGAGCACCGAGGTTGTGTTCCAGCCCCGAGACTCTGAAAAGATTAAGAAGTTCAAGCTATCGTCCATCCTCTCCGTTTCACTAAGTGCCTAACTGTTCTCTGTCAACAGATACAAAGGCTGTTAATGTCTACTATATTATGACTTACATAGACCAATCCTGAAAATGAGCATATATTATCAAGAGAACTGTTTTTTTTTCTTCTTCTTTACTGTTTTTACTCGACACTTGAGAACGCTCTGAAAATAAATAAAAAATGAAAATGCTCAGTCTTTCAACACACACGACAACCAAACAAAAACAATTTCAAGAAGAAATAAATGCGATAACAATATCAACGGGCAAGTGTCTAATGTCACAGACAATCTAAATCTTGAATTGTTAGCCATGTGAAAGCATCAAACACTTTGATCAAGTTTGGAGCTATAGTGTTAAACTTTTAAGAAAATAATAAAATATAAACCAAGAATTGTCCAGTTTTACAAAGAGATCATCTTCCTCTACTTCTGACTGATGCTACTGCTGCTGCAGCTTGTACCCTTCTTTTTAAGCAGGTTTCCAAATTTTCGGAGCAGAGGTTTCTTCTTCTTCATGTGTTGTTCTTTTAAAAGCAGACTTCCAGAGTCTTCTGTGTAGTGGTCTGTTGAAGAGAAGCCATTGCTGAACTGATCCACATTCTCACTACCTTCTGTTTTCGACTCAGTTTCCTCTTCCACAGAGTCGTCTAGCTCGGTTTCTATCTCTGCAGATACTTCGCTTCTTTCGATCTTGTAGCTCTCCCACATCTTGAATTCAGTCTCCACACCATCTTTCTCTATTTTTCCTTCTTCTTCAACACTATGAGCTGTGGCTTCCATTGGACTTTCTTGTACCTTATGTTCTCTGCTTATGTCATGAAAAACATCAGTCTCTGTCTTTTCATCCGCACTCCCAGAACCATTTACTTCAGAAAACTGAACCAAGTCATAATCGTTTCCGATGCTATTTCCAAGAACTAATATCTCTTTGGTAGGTGAAGCTTCCTCTAGCAGCTTTGATAACTCCTCCATTTTCTCAAGACTGGCAGCTTCCCTGCCCTTTAGCTCATCGTTATCCTGCAAGGCTGTCTCCAGCTCTGTCTTTTTGTCAAGTAAACTCTCTTTCAGCTTCGATAACTCCTCTATCTTCCTTGCTGCTAAAGCATCACGCGTTTTAAGCTCTTCGTTTTCTTCAGTGACTCTTTGAAACTCGCTTTCTTTATCAAGCCAGCTTTGCTCAAGATGTAACAACTCATCAATCTTTTTCAAAGAAGAAGCTTCCTTGGCCTTAAGCTCCTCGTTTTCTTGTAAAACACCTTGGAACTTGTTCTGCTTGTCAAGCAAACTCTGTTTAAGTTTTGTCAACTCTTCAATCCTCTCAAGGGACGAGGCTGCTCCTGCCTTGAGCTTCTCGTTTTCAACCATCGCAGCCTTCAGCTCCGTTTCTTTAAGAAGCAAACTGTGATTAAGATCTGATAACTCGTCTATTGTCTTGAGTGATGAAACCTCCTTGGACCTCAGCTCCACGTTTTCGCAGATGACAGCCTGCAACTCGTTCTCTTTCACGAGTAAGCTTTTGTTGAATCTTGATAACTCTTCTATCCTCTTTTGGGCTAGAGAGTCCTTGGATCTAAGATCCTCAACCTCCACGAGCAAACCATTCAACTCATTTTCTTTATTAAGAAGATCCTCTTGCACCTTTGACAACTCCTCAATCTTCTTGAGATAAGCAGTCTCCCTTTCTTTGAGCTCCTCTTTTTCTTGAATAGTACCCTGGAGTTTAGTTTCTTTATCAGCAAAGGCTTCATGCAGTTTTGACAACTCCTCAGTTTTTTTAAGATAAGCAGACTCTCTTTCTCTCAATTCCTCATTTTCCTGAACAAGTATCTGCAATTTGGTCTCTTTCTCAACTAGGCTTTTACTCAACCGTGAGAACTCCTCAGTCTTCTTAAGTAACACAGTCTCTCTTTCTCTGAGATCTTTACTTTCGTCAGAAACTTTCTGAAGATTGGTTACGCTTTCAGCCAAGCTCTCATTCACTGTTGACAATTCTTCAATCTTTTTAAGATAAGCAGCCTCCCTTTCTCTGAGACCATCTCTTTCTTGAAGAAAATTCTGCATATCAACCGAGCTCATATTCCCCTTTGACAACTCCTCAATCTTCTTCAAATGAACAGTCTCCCTTCCTCTCAGCTCCTCAGCTTCTTTCTCAATGCACTGCAGTTTTGTTTCTTTATCCACCAAGCTCTCATTTGCGGCTGACAACTCCTCAATTTTGTTAAGATAAGCAGCCTCCCTCTCTCTGAGCTCCTTACTTTCTTCGGTGATGCTTTGCAGATCCCTTACCAAGCTCTCATTCGCCACTGACAACTCCTCAATCTTCTTAAGATAAGCAGCTTCACTATCTTGAACAATTCTCTTCGATTTGTTTAAATTATCAGCCAAACCTCTATTCGCCATTGACAAATCCTCTATCTGCCTCGTATGAGCAGCTTCCTTTCGTTTCAGCTCCTCAGCTTCTTGAGTAATACTCAACAGCTTGGTTTCTTTATCAACCAAGGCTTCTTTGACCTTTGATAACTCCTCCATTTTCTCGAGTACACAACTTTCCCATTCTCTGAGGCTGCTGATTTCTGCCAAGACATTCTCCAACTCCTCTTCTTTATCCAGCAAGCTCTCTTTCAGTTTCATGCTTTCTGCTTTTGCTTCTCCAAGTGTTTCCTGTAGATACTTTATCTCCCCCTCAGCTTCCTTGAGATTGGCTTCTTCTTCACTTTCTTTGAGCAAATTCCTCAGCTTGGTTACTTCTTCATGCAAAGACGAATTTTCTTCTTCTGATTTCTTCACACGTCCCATCAGATGAAGCTCATTCTGTTCCCACTCAGCCTTGGACTTCTCAAACTTGCTATCTTGATCGCTTTTAAGACTAGCATTTTCTTTTCTTACTTCCTCCAGCATTTTTTCATACTCTCCATTTGTCTCCTTCAAACTTTCAACATGGGCTCCACGGCACTCGACCTCCTTCAGCGCTTCCCTTGTTTCATTAGATGCTTTCTGCAAAGCCAACGCTGCATCTTTCTTGCTCTTCTCTTCTTCCATCTTACATCGCTCTAACTCTACTGAAAGCTCCAAGGCTTTAGTTTTCTCTTCTTGGGAGATCTCAAGCTCAGATTTAATTGATTCAACAAGCTTTTCCATCTTAGAAGCTTCTTCTTTTGCTATGCAGACCTGCTTTCCAGATTCCTCAAGATCCTTTCCCTGCAATTCAACTGTTCTCTCTAGATCTTCAATCTTTTCTTTTTGTGCAGCATTGTCTGACCTCGTCTCATGCAGCACCTGATTACATTCAGCCAGCTGCTTCATAACAGAGTCCACAGACTCTGTCTTCAATCTATTTGATTCTTCAATTTGCTTTTCAAGTTCATGAACCTTGTTCTTCCATTCTCCTGCTAAAATATTAGCAGCTTCTAGATCGACGTTAAGCTTCTCAACTGATCCATCTTTCTCTTTCACGCTAGTCTCAACCTTATCAAGCTCCTTCCTCAGCATTTCGATCTCAGACTTCAGTTTAGAAGCGATCTCGTTACCTTCAATAGCTTCCTTCTCTTCCTTAGAACTGAGAAACGCCTTCAACCGCACTAACTCAGAAGAAAGAATCTCAACCTTCTCAGCCTGGATCTCAGATATCTTGGTGGCTTCCTCGGCACGTCTTAGCGCCTTGCTTTTAGCATCCGCCGTGACAGCCAGTTCATGTTTAACCCTCTCGAGTTCTTCTGCGGTAGAGAGGAGAGATGAGATGTCTGACGCGTGCTGGCTCCTAATAGACTCGAGCTCGCTCCTCGACGCTGCACGTTCAAGTTCAACAGCTTGGAGTTTCTCCACCTGGAAACTCTCCTCGGCTTGTTTCTGAGCTGCCAGTGCCTCTCTGAGTTTGTCATTTGATTCTTGAAGATCATCTGTGGCTTTAGCTTTGCTATTCTTGAGCAATGCTATTTGCTCCTCGGCTTTCTTTAAATCCTCCTGAATTTTAGTCAGCTGGGCTTGCATCTCCGACCCTTTTACCGACCGTGATGGCACTTTCTGTATATTAACGTCAACAGAAGCTAAGTCTTTTTTTCTTTCACAAACAAACATATAAAAGAAACTCTTTTTGGAACGAAAAGACAAAAACAAATACATACATCGGGTGTAGGAACTCTAGAAGTCCGAGAAGGCTTTGAGTTGACTGTCTGAGAAGGAGAACGAGTGTTTGGCACCGGGGAAGAGGAAGTGCCATCTGACTTAGCAGCATTTAGTTTACTCACTCGTGGAGGAGGTGGCGACGGTTTACTACGAGGAGTCTCCATCAAACCGGTTCTATCATAAATATGTATGAGCAAAATTAAATAAAATCATTTTTTTCAAGAAATTCAAGATTCAACCAAAAAAAATCCATATCCAGTTATCAGTTTCCACTAGATGCTGACAAAATGATTCAAGAACAAGTTCTCAACAATGAATCTGAAGATCAGATTTTACATTATTTTTAATATAAAAACTAAGTAAAAATTGGAAACTTAATAAGGAATCAATGAAGCATGAGAAAATTCAGATATAAAATGAGAAATGCGACAAAGTAAAGAACACCTCGGATCCAATTGTGTTTCCAAGTTCAGGAGTTCGGTAATGAAATTTAAAAAAAACTCTAAAGAAAGAAAGGGAAGAAAAGGAACGTACTTGGTAACTGACGCCATTGACGCCACAAAAGGGCTTCAAAAGAAAGCAGAGTAAGCGAAAGAGCAGAGCAAAGGCGCTGCTAAACTCCCAGCATTGCTGCGAGAAGGAAGACGGATCAGATATGAGAGGGTCTGATTGATTTTTTTCTTTCTTAAAGTTTAGCTGTAAACCCAAAATATAAAAGAATTTGAGTAAATAAAAAAAAAGGATTGCGTTGGCTCCGTAGTGCTTACCCTCTCTCTCACCCATTGCAAAAGGATTAAAGAAGAATTAACTCCAGATCATAGAGTCTGTTTAAAATTGATGATTAAAAAAAAAGAATTAACTCCAGATAAAAAAGTGTGTAATAGTGTGGATAAATGTCAGATTTAAACCCAATTTGGAAGAAATTCTTATCAACAATTAAGTGAGTAAAATTAATTTTGATCGGATATAGAATGGGAGAAGGATCCAAAGTGCACATGTCTAAATAACCGGGAGTGAAGTGAGCATATGTGGACCAACAATTGGCTTCATTAAAATAATGGATGTGTGCTGTAGGCAGAGAATAAATCTCAAACGATCTGATTTTGCACAACTGTGTTTACTTTTAAGAAAAAAGAGTTGAGATCCATTGGAGTGGACTTCATGTGCTCTAGTTATTATTATTTTCGATTTGACTCTGATATTTACTAATAATTTGATTCATTTTATAATCAGTTTATTTTTTTATAATTAATGTTAGATATATATCTTCAGAGAATATATATTTTAAACATTTTATGTCTATTTTTATTATTATATTTATTGTACAATAGAGTTATGTTCAATGTATAATATATATATATATATATATAATTATACATATATAATATATTTAAAGAAATGGATATTATTAAATTATTGTATTACTTAAATCAATACTATTATTAGCGATGTGATTTTTCGTAACGGAGTTCTCACGTTAAAAGTTAGGCTGGTTAATATCGTTTATACTCTTAATGAATAAAATTTATATAATAAAAACAAACCTAAATTATTTTGATTAGATAAATAATTAAAATAATAATAATCAGAATTATCCAAAACCTAAAAATATATTAAAACAAAAATATAATTCATATATATTTGTATTGTAATCTTAAAATTATTTTTAATAAAAATTAAAAAACAAAAATACATAACTAAATATTAATCAATTTTTTTAGTTTTATATAATTGAAAATAGAATATTGAGTGACTTTTAAGATTTATTTTTAATGATGAATATATATATATACAAATATTTTTTAAAAATATACGTAAGAACTTTAAATGAAAATATATATATAATAATTTGTTAGAAAACAGAAATAATTTATCATGATAACTAAAAAATACATAATTAAATATTAATAAAGTAAATTTTTTAGTTTTATATAATTGAAAGATAATATTGAATGACTTCTAAGATTTATTTTTAATAATGAATGTATATTCAAATATTTGTTTTTTTAAATTATATGTAAAAATAATTAAATGAAAATATATATAATAATCTGTTATAAAACGTAAATAATTATAAAATATTTAAATATGCATGTGCGGACGAAACACCTAGTAAACTATATAATGTATTATTAGATTGTAGATCAATGCATACAAAAATAAGTAATAAGTATGGCACAGCATGGCAAATCGTATTCCTGAAGCTCACACTGACCCTGATTGGCAGATAACTCTTGATCATCTGCAGGGGATGAGAACCGGTACGCTTGATAATATCCTCCTCAAACTGCTTTTCCAGGCGACAGTCTGTCATATATGGAGAGAGCGCAACGCGCAAAGACACCACACAGGTTGGATTTCTACTGATGCAATGCGCACATTGATAGATAAATCAATGAGGAATCGCATATCATCACTCAAGTACAAGGCGGAGTATAAATACTCATGATTACTTCAAAGATGGTTCTATCATACCATGTAGCTGATAGTTTTTTTTCTCTTCAGTTCCACACTTTAAAGTAGGCATAGCAGTCTAATCAATTCTTTTGTAAATGTCTCTTCCCTATATGGATGAATAAATTTGAAATTTCATCAAAAAAAAAAAAAGTAAATAACCACAGATGTTGCGATGTCAAGAAAAAAAAGATATTGCTTACATACAGAAAAAATCGATATATTTTTGTGTTAGTATATATCATATTAATTACACTTCATAAAAATACTTTATGCTCTATATATTCCAATTATAACATAAAATTAAGATTTTTAATTAGTTAAAATATATGTAAATTATATTCACTTAGCTATTTGAAAATAGCATATCCAAGAAAAACAAATATGAACTAGATTGTGGTCCGCGTTAAAAAGCGGTTATGATTGGATTTAAAACATTAAATTAGATATTTGGTTGTTTGGATTTGTGTCACTATTGCAGGAACAATTAGGATTGGGAATTTTAATCAAAACCTGCGAATTCTGTCCTATTTAACTTGCGGATCGAGTGATTTTTTTGAGTTACAAATACGGGTTAAACTTATTTTAGTTAGAATGGATGCAAGTTAATCGAAACTGATGTGCGGATACCTATCAACCTTCAAGTTTCTAAAAACATTTTCGTAAAAAAATATATAAAATATTAGAAATACGTATACTATTTTGATTATAATTATATTATTCAATAATTTAACTAAATAAATAAAATAGTTATATTTTTTTATTTATTTATATTTAGTAATACCTGCAGATTCTGTGGGTTATTCATAATGTTTTTGTGGGCCATGCGGTTATAAATTGTTTTTCTTTGCAAGTTACGTGGATAAGGTTTAACCCACAACCCAATTCTAAGATCAGCTTTATTTGATTTCGTAAACTCATTCTGTATGCTGATAATTAAGTTTTAGTGAAACAAATATATAATATATTCTATTAATTTAGGTTGTGTAACCTTAATTTATAAATATCCATAAATGAAAGGTTTCACATGAACTTTTCGTGGGGCGTATTGAATCTGAAATTTGAAGTGATTTGATTTTTAATGAGTTTTTAGATGATTGCAGAAAAATTAGAGAATTTGGTGTAATTTTTGTTAAAACACTCTAAAATCTCATATAAAACAGTGAGATTTGTATTTTTATTTTTGTAACTAAGAAACTCCCTTCAAACACTCTAAAAACACTTAGGGAGTATATTTAATCTGAAATTTGAAGTGATAAATTATCATATCTTAACTAATAAAGTTACCTTTTTTTTCTCTTTGGGGGATTAATCCCACGTGTCCCCCCCTTTTAATTAAACGATGCGTTTTTCCGTATACTCTTGCGTGTTGTGTTTGTGATTTCGTTATTTGTTTTTAATTGGGCTTTTTTCACCCTTTCCGTATACTCTATGCATTGCAGTTCTACGATGATCCAAGGAGCCATTAGCGCCCACCGCTTGATTAATATTTAAATGATCCAGGGAGCAGGTAACTTTAATTTTTAGCTTATTGTCCATGGCTTCTATTGCAGTAAATGAAGTTTTTTAAACTCACCTACGGCCACTGTTACTGAGCTTAATGCCTGTGTCCTCAACTCAGACCCACATGTGTGATCGTAACTTACTCATCATGTTTTACTGCTTCATGTCTTAATACTTAAATGATATCTCAACTATTCTTACAACAGACTGGAGTTTACGCTGGACAATTTGTTAGTATTGACACTACTTATGAGTGGTGCTACACTTTCTGCTCAAAATGTTATAGAAATCTTCAGCCTGGAATCTTATCCTTTGCATGAGCATCAACAACTATAAGGTAGTTGGTGTTCTCAAGTATACTCAATCAACTAAATTTTTAGTCTTTTCAAACTAACGTTAAAATTTTGGCCACAATCTCACCACTATTAAACAATATAAAGTACGTAACTTATGCAGGTACCGTGTCCAGCTCTGTGTGTTTGATGGAACATATACGATTGGGTTTGTCACATTTGATGGACAGGTGACTAAACTAATCAATGCACATTCGGCAGAAGTCGCTCAACTTATAGTAAACCAGCGTGAACCTTATACAGCTTATGGTAACACTACTACAGAAAACCTCACTTAAATTTTCTACAGGACCCAAGTTTGGAGGACCCGATCAAAGACCCATACCACAATGCTTAAAAGGACTTGGTTGGTAGCACTTTCACTTACCAGTTGAAGCTTTCACTTACCAGTTGAAGCTTTCACTTTCAATTTTTCTCAAAGCATCAGTCCTTTCACCATATCAAGAATATTTGACTTCCGCCAATCCTAAACTTTGCTGGAAAAACGTAAGTTTAAGAACCTTACTAAACATGTTTTCAACTTACTCTTCTTAGGACTACAGTTTCTAATTTGGTTCATGCCCAGGGGATGATAATAACCCCTCAGATGACATGCCTGAGCTGAAGCAGTTCAAACTAAGTCTTCGACTGATGTCGCCAAGGTCGTCCTTGCCAACCACACTGGACTGCAAGCTTGTGGAGTGATAGAGGAAGGATCAGGCGTGAGTAGTGGAAGCCATGATCTGCTTCATCATGGTGCAGACAAAGCTGAAAGTGCAGAACTTCAGGTTTATCTGCACCGTCAAGAAGACTCGCAATGGACTGAGAAGATATATTATATAATTAAACAGTAATTATAAAACGAAATTCAGAGTAGACGAAGCTGATATAAGCAAATCTCTCATCAATAACACTGTAAAACAATTATTGTTCATCAATCTCACAAACTAAAATCGCTAAAACCCAGCAAGAATCGGAGGAAATAATGTGGACTTTTCCGGCAACAGCAAACACAAGAGTTTACTCGGGTTCTATTTTTCCGGGCCATAAATTATACCAAATTCTATTTTTTATATAGTACCATAAACTTCACCAACTTCCATTTTCTTGTCACCTATTTGAGACTTTTTAGGGTTCACCATAAATTATCTTTATTAAATTATCTTTATTAAAGTCCATTAAAAACTCAAAGAAAAATTTGTAACTATACAATTTAATAAATTTATAGAATTATTATTATTATTTAAATTTTTTATTACAATTCCATATTCTTAAAACTAATTTTGGGTAAAATAAAATAATTTAATTTATTGTTTATTTATTAAGATTTCTCACATTTTATCATTTTAACAAAGGCAATAACCAAATAAAATACATACGTGGAAATAAAAATATATACATTGTAAAATAAAATCCAACAAGTTTTCTTACAAACCACTATGCCCTCCCAATAACATTTGAACGGCCAGCTTTACACACATTATCAGCTAAGAATCCTGAATTTATTAAAACACCATTCTCTTCTGGTATACATCGGTTTAGCACGAATTACAAACTTGAACAATCATAACATATACAACTTATTAAATAACCTAACGTCCGAACCCGGCGCATAGCGCCGGACAACCACTAGTAAATAACTAAAGTTATTTAAAGATAATAATGATAAATTATCAAATAAATTACTAAAATTATTTATGGAGAATTTGATTAATAAGCAAAATAATCTAAACTATGGAGAGTATGACACATAAAGAAATTTACTTCTCAAATAATAGTATAGATGTGAGGGATTTTGATTGTTTTAAGAAATTTATTTTAAAATATAGATGATTCGATCTAATTATGTGATATATATATATATATATAATAAATTTGGTTTAGTACTATTAAACAAAATATAAAATACATAATATATAATATTTTAATATTACTTAATTAAATATAATATAAATTGATATTATCGTTAAACTTTTTTATTTATTTTGAGATAATAATAAATTATTAGATAAATGACTAACTTATTTAAAGATGATAATGATAAATTATCAACTAATTTACTAAAATTATTTATGGAGAATTTGACTGATAAGCAAAATATGGAGAGCATGGCACATAAGCAAATTTACTTCTCAAATTGTATATATATAATAAAAAATTTGGTTTAATATTATTAAACCAAATATAAAATAAATACATATATAATATTACTTAATTTAATATAACATAAATATAAATTTGATATTATCGTTTAAAAAAATATTTATTTTGAGATAATAATAAATTATCAGATAAATCGCTAAAATTATTTAAAGATGATAATGATAAATTATCAAATAAATTACTAAAATTATTTATGGAGAATTTGAATAATAAGCAAAATAACTTAAAAATATGGAGATTATGACACATAAGCAAATTTACTTCTCAAATAATAGTATATATATATATTAGATATTTTAGTTATATGTAGAAATAATAGATGTAGGTAATAGATAAGTCACAACACTTTCAATAGGTCCAAAAAAATATTTGTATAATCTTTTTGCGTAGAGATTTGATCCAGAGGTTTTTAATCGGAAACAACAACAAAATATTTGTATAATCTTTTTGTGTTTTATTTTTGTTTATTTCGGATCCGCACGACCATTCAACTTATTTGTTGTTTCATTCATATAAACTATTTAATAGAATTTTAAAGCGCAATAATTTTTAACAAAATATAATTTACAAATTTTTTTAACATTTTTATTTTACTGTATTTGAATATATATATATATTATATTTTTATTAAATATGAAATTGTCTAAGGTATTATTTATTTTTTAGTTATTTCAATTTTTTTGTTTTGTTTATACAGTTTTTAATATAATATAAAATTTTATTTATAAATATAAATAACTTAATATTATTTTATATTTATTATATATGAAATTGTATAAAATATTATTTAATTTAAATTTATTTATTTCAACTCTTTTCGCTGTGGAAAATTAATAAAAAATTTGCAATTTATTTGATCAATTTTATGCTATATTTTGATAAGTTTCTAATTATAAAACTTATTTGATGTCAAATTATTGCATTTATGTATATACAGTATTAGATTTAATATGAAATTTTAAATTTAAATGAATTCAATTTTTATTTATGAAAATGTAAATAAATAATTCATTAATTTAATTGATTCAATATTGATTAAATTATTTTGTAGTATATAAATCTGAAAAAATAAGTTATACTTAACTTTTTTATTTTAGATTCATAAATTATTTGAATGTTTTGATCAATTATAATATTTTATATTGTTTGGACAGAAACATTAATTATTGTGTTGTTTGAAAATGTTGATATTTGTTTAATGTATGTGTTTTTAATTAGTATAATATTTTTACACATTTATTTTATAATTAATATGTGTAGTTAATTTAAAATCTTACAGAAAAAAACTGGGTTTAAGGGATTGTTAGTGTTTTAATAAGAGAGGTATAATATAGTAGATGTTAAATTTATGTTCTAATGAAATTGTTGTGTACTTGAGAGAGAGGGATAGAAAACGAAAATTTTAACTGCTGTGATAAAGGTGTTATGAGCAGTTTGTGTGACAACTACTGCGTAGCTTAGTGGACGGTTAGCATTGCTATAAGCTTCCATTCTGCGAGTTCGAGTAAAGTCACACGTTGATTGCTCTGGTGTTTGGTGGTGGTGGTGATGATTGTGATGATGATGATGATGATTACTTGAACATAAACCCTAATCGATCAAATAAGCTATTCTAAAATACCCTTTTTTAATTAAATAACTTAATTATTTCGAAAATAGAGCTTTTATCTACAGATCCAGGAATCAAAAAGCTTGCTTGTGAAGCAAAATAGAAAGCTGTTGTTGAATCGGCATGGAGGTTGAGAAACGGATCTGACTGTTTCTTTTTTTGTCTTCTCGCGAGGAAAGAGAGAGAGAGAGATCTGGACTCTGGACTAGGCGATGGGTTACGGATTGGCGATCTACGAAGGCGTGGTGGTGATCGCATCACTGTGTCTCTTAGGCTGGGCAGGTCTTTGGTTCCTGAATCGGCGACTGTACAAGGAATACGAAGAGAAGCGAGCTTTGGTTCAGATCCTTTTCAGCATCGTCTTCGCCTTCTCTTGTAACTTGTTGCAGCTAGTCCTCTTCGAGATCATACCTGTGCTCTCTAGAGAGTAAGTTCTGTTACCTAGTAACTAGCCTCTTTGCAGTTAGTCTGATTTTGAATCTAATTGCAGGGCGAGGATGGTGAACTGGAAGGTGGATCTGTTTTGTTTGATACTGCTTCTCGTTTTCATGTTGCCCTATTACCATTGCTATTTGATGCTTCGTAATTCTGGTAAATCCATTTCTTGATTTTTTTTTTCTTTATTTAGAATGCAATCAATTTTGTAATTGGTTAAATGGTTATCCTAAACCAAAATATCAGGTGTAAGAAGGGAGCGTGCCTCTGCTGCAGCTTTCTTATTCTTGACAGCATTCCTTTATGCTTTCTGGCGTATGGGAGTTCATTTTCCTATGCCTTCATCAGATAAAGGTTACTACTACCTTATGCATCATACTATTCTCATTAATTTTTGTGGAGTTTTGTTGACTTTGTGTTCTGTTTTTTTCAAGGTTTTTTTACCATGCCTCAGCTGGTCAGTAGGATTGGGGTCATTGGTGTGACCTTAATGGCTGTCTTATCAGGATTTGGAGCTGTAAATTTGCCCTACAGCTATATATCCCTCTTCATTAGGTATCTCTATTTCCTATAGCTGCTATTTACTCTCTCTCTTTTTTTTCTTCCCTTTTCTGGTTTATATTTAACCACCGATAGAGTTATTTCCTATAGCGGCACCATTCAATAGGCTGACTTATAAAGCATACATAATAAGCATTGCGTGCGTGCATATACTGCCAACCTAACCTGCATGTCCTTCTATCATATGACGAGAACAAAAAATGTATATGAAGAAAGAATACAAACTAGGAAATAGAAAATGCAGAGTTGACGTGTACCGATATGCTTAGAAAATGCACCACATGGGATCTTACATTCCATAACTTATCTCTAAATGAAACAAATTGTGCTGTGTGTGTGTTTAGTTGGGATACTTGTATGAGATATCTCCAGACGCATGTCACTTTTGTGATGGGTCTACTGATAGGGAATCTGCTGGATTGGCAGGATTGTTCTACAAGGCTTTGATTTCTAATAGCATTTTTTTTCTTCTCTCTCTCTGTCTAACACATATAGGGAGATTGGGGAAGCAGATATAATATCTTTGGAAAGGCAGCTGATGCAGTCAACTGAAACGTGCATAGCAAAGAAGAAAAAAATTATTTTGTGTCAACTGGAGGTGGAGCGAAGTCTAGGTTCAGAAGAGGTTTGTTATTGTTTTATCCTTTAGCATATATGATTATATTGTCTAGTTTCATATTATTTACCTCTCTGTTCTTGTGTAATCGTTAATATAAAATCTTATAGACGGGGAATATTTCATACTTATGTGTCGACTGTCAAGCTACTTATCGTACTCTGAAATGATTGTGTCCTGTTACTTGGCAATAGTCAGTAAGCCACCGGAGACGAGATTTTTTATTCTTTTTGTATTACAATAGACTGATAAGAGAATGTTTCCGTAAAGGAACCAACAATATAGATTATTTATTCACGAATGGAGAGTTTTTTTTTGTTGGGTAAACTAACCATGGTCTTGGTTCGTTGCCAGCTGTGCGTCCTTTCTGTGAGTGGGTACCATAACTCTAGCTTGTTAGTTTCATTACTGTTATCCCACTCGTCTTTATAATGTGTTTGTGCTGATTATATTAACATATTCATGCTCTGGTATCTTAGCTTTTTCTTACACAATCTGCCTTCATTTTAAGCTGATGAGTTTGGCAGCTAACCATCTAATGCTTTTTTTTTCTCACAGAATCAGAAAGGTAAATCTTTCTTTAGAAGAATTATGGGGACTGTTGTGCGATCGGTTCAGGATGACCAGAAGGAGCAAGGTTAGTTTACTTGTTTTGTTTTTTCAGTTGCTACTCTGAAATGGTTATTAGTGTGAAAAATGTTTATAATTAATCTTAACGGCTATGGCTTTAGGAGAATGAGACTGGTGACATTGGTCGCATGGGTTATCTTAATGGAACAAGGACTTTTATTATTTTACTTTATTTGGGAATGTATTCTCTAGTCTCTAGTTTGGTAGTGCTGTTAGTAATTAGGAACCGTACTATCCTTTTTTTTGTTATCCAAAACACTCTAGAATCGGTAACGTTGATGCTTACTACAGGGCGAGGCTAACGTTTGTTTTTGTCCATAGAAATGTTGAGTTGGCCATATATCTAGTACAGAAGAGATGAATTTACCTACTACTTGAAATCATCTCCGTCTTTGGTTATTGGGATAAGTTTTTGTTGAGATTTAACACCTTGACACATATTGGGTGATTGAAGTTTTAGCATTACGAATTATATATATATAGATTTTCTGGTGATCCCCCCAACTTACTGATACTTTTTCTTGACAAGACATAAAAATATTGGAGGCAGAGGTGGAAGGCTTAGAAGAGCTGTCAAAACAGTTATTTTTGGAAATATACGAGCTTCGCCAAGCAAAGGTTCGCTTTCAGCTGCTTTTGTTTTGATACGTTACAGAATTCTACTCACTTGGTGGTGACATCTTACTTGATTAAATTTTCTATTCTCGATTTACTATTTCTGGTGGTCTTCTTTGGTTGTAGGACTTTTATAGTATTTCTTGACTTCATCCCATTTTCAGGATGCTGCTGCTTTTTCTAGAACGTGGAGGGGTCATGTGCAGAACTTACTTGGTTATGCATGTTCCATTTATTGTGTGTATAAAATGCTGAAGGTAATTTTCTGATCTCTCTAAGGAGGTTCTAGATTTTAATATTGTCGCTCTACCCAATCATCCGTCCTTGTTATGCATTGCAAGAGAATATAGAACTGCTTCGCATGCGTATAAAATCAAACTTTTGGAACCAACGTTGTTCTCATTCATAGATATTTGTGGTAGGTATCAAATCGAAGAAGCTGCCTTATATTTTCTTTGAGTTCATTATTGTCCTTTGAAAGAGTGTGCCGGTATACACCTGGGTAACTTTAGGTTTACATGGTAACATTTTAGAGGATTGAGAAATAGATGACTGAATAGTTCCGTAATGATACTTCAAAATTGTGCCTTTCAGTTAGAATGTTTTTCTCAACATAATTTTCTCTCTTCTAATCATTCTTTTTGTAGATAAAAACGTACACCCTTCTTCAAAATTTAATTACATTTCTAAAAATTCATATTATATTCAGACCACAAATAAATTCATATTACACCCTTCTTGAATTATTACTCTTAATTTCGCTTATACTGATGTTTCTGATCTCATTGTTAGATTTTAGGACAGTTCTTCCTGTTTGGTCATCCAATTATCTTATCGGAAACCTTTTATGCTATGCGGTTCGGAAATAGTTGATATTTTTTTATCTAAGGAAACACCTTACTACAAAATTGGTTTTATGCCCCTTATTTATTATTGTAACCGTGAACAAGTAACAACTCTAGTTTCTTCATTCTTTATTGTAACCGTGAACATGTTACTGTAGTCTCTTCATTCTTTTCTGTTATGTTTTTTTTTGCAGTCTCTACAAAGTGTTGTCTTCAAGGAGGTATTCACTAGCGTTCATTTGTTTCAAGTTCATTATGCATCAATACTATATTTTCATGAATCAGTATGTGTGCCTCTTACTGCATGAAATTGCTAATATTCAGTTTGTTTACAGGCTGGTACCAAAGATCCTGTTACAATGATGATCAGCATATTCTTGCGGTGGTTTGATATAGGAGTAGATGCCGCATTGCTCTCGCAGGTTTGTGTTACTTTCGGTTTGCTATCTCAGATAACGGAGTAACTGAGCTAAAGAAATCCAACCTATTGGTTGTTGCTTCTTTACAATGTTTTTCTTTCTCGAATTAAAAACCTAAAGATTTCTCTCTCAGTTATACCTCACTTTCTGTGGGCTTTGATGGAATGCAAAGTTAACTAAAGTAGAGAGATCATAGATTTTTCTTGGGGCCTACTTATATGGCCTAACTTGATCATAAAAATGTTAAATATATATGCCCCACTTCTCGATTTCTCTTCTTCTGGTTTGCTGGATTATGCAACTTTGTTCTAACTCCGTTTCTTTCTTTCTTGATTGCAGTATATTTCCCTGTTGTTTATCGGGATGCTGATTGTGATTTCCGTAAGAGGATTCTTGACGAACTTGATGAAGGTGAATTATGATTCCAGTTTCTTGATTGTTTTCGTTGGTGTGCTTTATACTTTCATCTATGCAATAAAGCCAGATTCATATAATTATTATGCAGTGCTTGATGTAGTTTCAATCTTATTGTGGAAACATAACTAAGGACACGCTGAATCCTCAGTTCTAGTATTGGGTTAATGAGTTGGAGTATGGGATTGTGCAGTTTTTCTTTGCAGTATCGAGAGTGGGAAGTGGGTCTTCAAGCAATGTGGTGCTTTTCCTATCTGAAATCATGGGGATGTACTTTTTGTCTTCCATTCTTCTTATCAGAAAAAGCTTGAGAAATGAGTACAGGTACGCAAAGGAAGATCGTTGTAATCTTAATTTCCTTAAAAGTTAAAGTAGTTCATACTGGAATCTTAAGCATTGTTGGTGTAACTTTGCAGGGGAATCATAACGGATGTATTGGGTGGAGATATCCAGTTTGATTTCTATCATCGATGGTTCGATGCAATTTTTGTGGCCAGCGCCTTTCTTTCTCTCCTCCTGCTTTCTGCACACTACACTTCTAGGCAATCTGATAAGCACGCCATTGAGTAAGTTTGGCCTACACGAAGCTTAAAATCAAGTCTCGACTAGTAACGGTTGCATAATGTGTAGATTACGCTTGGCTATTTGTTTATTGTTGACGCTTCTGAAAGAGATTTTAGCTAATCAGTTCGAAACTCCATACATACACTCTTGTACCATTAGTAATATGTTATTATTGACATTTAATTATGTTTATTTGATAACGTTCTTCCTCTGTTATTATTGAATTAAAACATTAATTATGTTTATGATATATCTTAAGTAAGCGCTCTAGACCTAGCTTCAACTTTCATTGTCTGTCTTGTTCTTTTTTCATCTAGAAATGTGCCATTCCAAGTTGAAAAAACTCATCCATTTACTTGAACACTAGGTATTCCGTAAATCTTTGAAAATACGTGAAATTTTTTAAGTAAAAAATCAATCAAATTTTATTAGATGAACACGAGAAATACTGCAATTTTATAAATAAAACACGGAACTAGATAATTATAAATCACGCAGTTTACAATAAAAAAAAATTATAAAACTTTTCAATATTACCTAAGTTCAAACATTGTAGTTCTGATGGTCTTTATAACTCATGCTCCAGTGCATATAATCAACTTTACATGCATCGTAAAGAGGTATGAGTATACAAAATTATTCAATGAGGATGTTCAAAACTGCCCCACATGCAACAATAATTAAGTAATCAAATTCCGCGTTCCATTCTAACAACCTAAGAGCACTTCAAATGGTGTTACCCACTATTGGAGTCCTTAGCCATTTAAAATTATTATTTATTATTTATTTTTACTTTTTGAATAGTGAAGAATTGTAATCTAAAAGGTATGTCCAATGGTGGTCCCTAAGAATTAAGAATTTTGGAGTCTTTAAAAATTAAAACAATTTCATTACAACAATAGAAGAGAGTACAAGATTACAACTTTTTGCACCGAAACGGATACGGGTACGGGAGCGGGGACGGGAAACGGCAAAATTAAAATTTTAAAGAAACGGGTACGGCACATATATATCAATGAATATATATAAAAATATTCATATATTGAAAATTTACATTGTCATCTTCACATAAAAACACTTTTAATCTAGTATTTAAAATAATAATACTAAGAAAAACAACTATTAAACCATTTATTATCAAAATAGTAAGAAGTTCATAAACAAAAGATTCAGAAATAAGATTATAAATTCAAAATCTAGTTTAAGCTTTTACGGTTTGTTTTTTCTGTAAGAGAAAATAATTGAATTAGGCAAGGGTAGGATTAAATTGAAGTAAATTTGTGTTTAGATATGCCATACACTAATTATTATGTCTTCATTTCACTTGTACTCCCCTAAGGCGTCCCCGTGCCGTCCGGCAAGCAAAATGCCGTCCCCGTGCAACATATTAGAAACTGTAATTGACAGAAATCTTTATATACTCAAAACTAGAAGATTGGTACATAGAAAAACAAGGGAACTGAAAACGGAGTTGGAGGGCAGAGAGATAACCATTGCGTGAGGTGCGAAGCGCAAGAGCAGATGCACAATCAAAAAACTTTAAATTGAACAGAAAAGAGCTCTACTTCACCATTCCTAGTAATCAGAAACTGTTTCTCTGAAGGCAAGTATGGCTTTCTTTTGCTTGGATCACCAGCTTCCCTGATTGCAAAAAAAAAAAAAAACAATTTTGTTACATAGATCATACCCAAATCCCATGTCACCTAAAACCCAAGAACTTGATAAAGCTTTACACTTGATTGGTGAAATCTAACAAGTGGGTATCGATATTGGAACTAACCATGACCAGGTAGGGCACTTAGAGACAAGATTATCACCAGCGAGAACGAACTCGCTGACGCTGAGAACTTCCGCCGAGTTGCTTCGCGTCGACCAGAGCCACTGCCGATTTGCTTCGTCGTCGAGGAGAGGAACCCACGCTTTGCTACCGCCAAGTTGCTTTGTCGTCGACGAGATCACCCATGATTGTCTCGGCTTCGTCGAGGAGAAACCGATGAAAACCGAATGAATTTTTTTTTCGCAACAACAAACACAAACGCAAGACAAAACACAACAGCCTCTCCTGTACAGACACGTGCCTTAAGGATCAAGTCCTTCTGCCTCTTATTTACGGACTGATCCTTACTGATGTTTGGCTAAATATTATTATTATATTTCGTTAATCACAAGATTAGTCCCTAAGGACTCCGCACGGACCCCCGTTGCGGATGGTCTAACAATCCTTTTTTACCAACCTAACAATTTGTTTCCATCATTGTTTAGCCATTTTTCCTATCACTTATCAGTTTTCATGCGTCTGGAACTAACAACCTAACATTCGATTTTATCATTCATTATCTTTACAATTTCCTAACATTCTGACCCGAAAGTCAATCAACCTGCAACTGTAGCCAAACATGTGATCGTAGCCAATCATGCGGTCGTAACCAAACCTGCAGCAGTAACCAAACATGCAGATGTAGCCAAACCCACGGCCGTGAATCTTCATCCTCTACACAGATCGATCTGACCGTCAGAAGCCATCGTCGTTTTAGTCTTCACGTCAGATAGGAAAGGTCGAGCAGCAATGGTGAATTGTCTTTGTTTTGTTTTGCGCATTGGTCCTCGAATGTTTTATTTGTTCTCAGTTTGATCACATACTCTTAAAATTGCATATAAATCCTTGTGACTTAACCTCAAATTTCTAAATGAGTATTCCAGCTATTTCTTATAATTGCATACATCTAACTCTTATCTCAATTTGGCTCTAAACTCACAAAATTGTGGATATTTCCTCTTCCTTTGACCCAAAACTTCTAAATATGAATATTAATCCATGTTTGAACACTCAAATGTAATATACTCACCTAAATAAAATCTATAATGACCTAAATGAAGTAAAATAAAATTCTAAAATTTAATTTAATTATGAGATATCAAAATCTACTATTGGTCATACATATGTGTGGATATTATCAATGAAATCAGTAGATTAAACTATAAAAAATTATAATACATTATTTTTAATTTTATATTATTAGATAGTATGATAATTGAAATTTGCTAAGATCATTCTATGTATAACAGTGAGAAATTTGATAAGCTGACTCAAATAATTCATAATTTGGGCAAGTAAGTAGAGGTAATCCAGAAAATTTTACGGGTTAAGGTAAGCAAATAACTTTACCACGTACTTAGAAAATTTCATATGTTATTTTCTCTTACCATTTCACATGATTTTTTGAAGGTACCTGATGGTTGATCAAATAAAAACGATTATGAGAATTGAGCTAATTTTGTTGATAGAAGTACACCAGATGATGAGAAATGAAGAAGATACATTTGATCAAGAAGCAAATTGTGGTGATAGAAGAAGTGCACCAGATGATGAAAATGAAGAAGAGATATGTGATGAAGAAGCAAATTCTGAGAATATTTTTGGAGAAAATGAGAATTTACAGAGAAAATCACTCAAGATGAAAACACATAAAAAGTTGAAGAAGAAAGTTATAAACATTTATAAAAACTCACATTATTTATCTTCTCCACCTCTAACATTTCAGTAATTTTCGGAGTCCTTGTTGAGTCCCAATATAGACACAACGGATATGAAGAAGAAGAGGTTGTCTCGCACGGTTTTCCCAAAGATTTACCAAGCACATGCATTGATGACATTGCTCAAAATTTTATGGCCAGCACAAACTTTTGTCACTATTTGACATAATATTATAAACAATTTGACCGTCAAGCCATCTTGGAAAAGCTATCATAATTCATATAAGCTAGCAAAATGTTCTTCGGGATTAAAGAGCTTGTATTTCCTGTAATAATTATCTCTTATGTGACTATTGTTATTTCAAGAGACAATCTTACTAGTCTTGTCATTTCTCTTGCTTTTCGTTCAAACAGATTATACAAGTTTCTCATTGTGTGCTTGTTCCCCTAGCTCAGCTTTCAAAGATAAGATTTTTTCATTTTTCGAAATAATAGTTATGTTTTTGTTTGATCTTCCTCACAACCTAAGCATGTTGTCAAAAAAAAATTCCCCCATTAAAAACCTCATGGGTTGATTAGAGGACGTAAACAAAAGATCTTCTCCTTTCGTTAATATGTATCGACAATGGAACAAATCCCCTAAAACTGAATGCTTGTCTTTCTAGCCATCTTCATTATGCTTCCAATGTGTGAGTTCTCTATCAGAGAAAACTCTTCCTTTCCTAATATATCGGAAACCTTATAGACATAATCAATATTTGAATGTTGGATAATAATTTTTGAATTGTCGGGTGGTTCTGTTCCATTCCAGCCTTATAAATCCTTGCATGCAATTTCAAAGTTGTGCAAAATACATTACTACTTATCTGCAAAACAAAATAAAACAAAACTTATCAAATATATTACTTTATAAAACGATGATGTGAACTTTTAATCATGGTCCAAAGAAACCTTATCCAAGCAAAATATTCATGTATTTCGAGAAGAGTCTTCCAAAGAATATATGATAATACAAGATAAAACTTCTCAAGTTCACACATTTATATGTTGTTTTACGATTTGTAAATATATTTTGTAAATATATAAAACCTTGTAGATCATTGAAATATATTATTAAAAAATTTCTTAAACCTATATTTATAAGAGGTTTAATTTTTTAAAATGTAATTTTCATTATCGAATTTTTTTCTCTTAGACCTGGAACTATTCAAATGACAAATCTAAAACGATGATGTGAACTTTAATCATGGTCCAAAGAAACCTTATCCAAGCAAAATATTCATGTATTTCGACATGAGTCTTCCAAAAATATAGGATAATACAAGATTAGACTTCTAAAATTCACACATTTATATATTGTTTTACGTTTTATAAATATATACGACGAACTTTGTTTAAAAACTTCTTTATAAAACCACGTATATCATTGAGATGTATTATTAAAAAAAATTTGAAACCCATATATATAATGGGTTTATTTTTTTAAAAATGTAATTTCCATTATCGTAATATTTTTCTCTTAGCTGAAATTATTCAAATGACAAATTTGAATCAATTTTCTTTGATTTTTGGATGACAGAAAGAATAACGTCTTTAAATTATTTGAAACCCATATTTAAAAAGGGTTGTAATTTTTCAAAAACTCAAATTTCACTATTGAAACTTTTCCTTTTATATTTAAGTATTCAAATGACAAGTCTAAATCAATATTTTTTATAATGGAAATAACAAAACCCGAAATTACTTAGAACAAGCAAAAAATAAACAAATTTGAAAATTACAAGTTGTGAATCCTATACAAAAGCAACCATTTTGGAGGTTTTGAATCTTACCGTTGGAGGTGAGAGAGAGAAGACACTTTGATCTCATTGCCGACTGCTCTTTCGAAAGAGGAAAGAAGACGAATAATTGTAACAGATTTAAGTTTGCAAGAATTATTTTAGTTATTTATCTATTAATGAATTTGATATTTATGAAAATATCTTTGTATTAAAAATGAAAATAAAAAATGAAAATATCCAAGAAATGAGGTAAAATTGAAATTCCCTCCTCTTCTTTGCTCTCCTCTTTTTTTTCTACCTTTTGTTATTATTCTTTTTTAAAGGAGCTAATTAGTTCAATATCAAAATTTCGAGATGTATTTGCAGAAGTGTGCAAATTTATTAATAATTGGAGAACCATGACAGTTTACACACGTCTTCACCATTATGTCTTTCATATCATACGTGACCTAAAATTCTATGCAACCGGGAACCGGAAGGTTTGATATTTTATCAGGTTTTTTTTGGAGACTGATGAGAGTAAACAAGCTTTCATATCCGGTTATTTTTGTGATGTCAAGTGAAAAGAGAAAAGAAGATATTTTGATGACAATACAATATGTTTGAATAAGAAAAGATATTTTCGGATGTTATAAGATATTTATGAGAAGGAGTTTCCTAGATTTTGTTCCATTTTTGGGCCAAATTATTAACCAGTTAATCTAATAATTACAGAACCAACGAAATTGTTACCTGGCGAACATTAGTTGGACTATTCATATACATAGCGTTTGGGTTCATTGTTTTACAATGGGTTTTGGGTATAGAGTTGAACATAGGGTTTAGGGTGTAGTCGTAATTAATGGGTTTTACAATGGGTTTACAATCAACACTATACCATATATACATTTTCTAATAAATAAACATAACCCCCGTGTTCAACACTATACCCTTAACCCATTGTAAATTTATCAACCCTAACCCTGTATTCAACATTATACCCTAAACCCATTGTCAAATAATCAACTCAAACCCCATATTCAACACTATACCCTAAACCCATGAACAAATAATCAACCAAAACCCCGTGGTCATCACTATACCCTAAACCCATTTTAAATTAATTAACCCAAACCCAGTGTTCAACACTATACCCTAAACCTTTTCTCAAACAATCAACCCAAACTCCATGGTCAACACTATACCCTAAACCCATTGTCAAATAATCAACTCAAACCCCGTATTCAACACTATACCGTAAATCCATGAACAAATAATCAACTCAAACCCTGTGGTCATCACTAAACCCTAAACCCATTGTAAATTAATCAATCCAAACCCGTGTTCAACGCTATACCCTAAACTCTTCCTCAAACAATCAACCCAAACTCCGTGGTCAACACTAAACCCGAAACCCATTGTCAAATAATCAACCCAAACCCCGTGTTCAACACTAAAACCTAAACCCTTCCTAAAACAATCAACCCAAACCACAATGTAACAAACTAAATCCTTATCCCTTACATTCCCTATTCCCCGAAGATAATTTTTCCTGTATTATATTTACAATCCGACCAATAAGAACAATTAGCCGAACAATCAATGTCATTAATTATAAATAGAATTTTTAGTTAAAAAACCTGACATTTTATCAGGTTTTATTTCGCCATTGATGAAAGTAAACACCGTATCGTCTTTTATCAGGTATCTGACTCGGCTCGTTATTCAACAACCGTATCGTCTTTCTCCATCTCCATGATTATAAGCTAAAGCTTTCGAATCAAGATCTGTGAAGGAGGTGCAAAAAAAAGAAATTGTTTTGTATGAGATTCAAAATAACCGGTTTTGTAGGGTATTACTGCCAGTTTTTGTGGTTAACCGACGGTTGTAAGAGAAAACAGATTTTGCAGAAACGTATAAGAACGATAACTGGAGAAAACAGATTTTGTCGAGATTAATAATACCTGAGATTTTGTTTCGAAAAACACATATATTGGAGATCCAAAATTAAAAGAAAAAATCTTGGGATTTTTGCATTTTTAAACAAAAGGGATATTGAACACTTTGTGTTCTTTGCATAATTATCATTTTACTTGTTCAACCGTCTCGACCTGTCACCGACCTGTTGTGACGTCAGCTAATTGACAGGCGCATGTGCTACGATTTCCTTACCAAATCAAAGATAGTTTTGGTATTACCACAAAAACTACAGGAGCTTTACCACCTAACTAATATAGTGTCCAAACTTTGTCACCTACCGCAATTTATCTTTTTAAAGATACCTTTTGTTATTTCTTTCCGCTCACTCTTCCTTTTTTTTATTCTTCATTTTGTTCTTCTTCTATCTATTTTGTTTTTCTCTTTTTGCCCATCTGTTGTTCTTCAATTTTTTTCCCCTTTTTCTCTTACTCATGTACCTCTTTTATATCGATATATAATTATTTATTATATATTGTAAATACTATGTATTATTTTTATATTAAAAATAGTCTGGTATAATATTTTTATCTCTTTTGTTTGTTATTTTTGTCTTTTCACTGCACATTTTCTTTTTTATCCTTCTTTTATTTTTTTCCAACTGTCTCTTTCTTCCTTCTCTTCAACTTCATCCTTTTCTTCTTCTTTTTATTCTTTTCTCACTCCTTTTTTCTATTTTCTTTTCATTTTTTCCTCATGATCCGTCTGTTTCTCCTCCTCACTTTTTCTCTCTTTTTCTCTTTTTTTCTTCTTCTTTATTTCTATCCCTTGTTTTTCTCCCGTGGTTTTGATGTATTATTGATAAAATTGACTATGATATATTATTTAATTAATAAGGAAAGTATAATGTAATACAGTAAGTATGGTCGAAAATAATGCACACTCACATGCGGTAAAAGAGAAACAATCTGTTTTGATTAAAAAAAAAATCTGCGACAAATTGTCATATTAACCAAATCCTTACATTAGTATTTTATTAATATTTCTCCTATAATATTTATTTCATCCTAAAAATAAAACGGAAGGCGCACACAGAGAGCGTGGAAGCGAGCGGAGAGCACATGGAATAAAGCTCACGCGGACGCCAAGTCAAAACGCCAGTCAACTCGAGTCTCTGTTTCTTTCTCACACATAATAATTTAGCCAATCTATCTTATTAAATCAGGAACATTACAACTTCTTCTAGCTAGACTTTAAAAGTGGACCTCATATATTTAAATTAAAAGTCTCATCCTTATATATAATACATACCATAGTCTAACTTTGCATTGATGTGTTTCTTTAAATACAATTCTCTTGTTTGTCCATATTCCATATATGGTTTTTACATTTATTACATGATAATTTAAATAAGATAGATACTAAAAATACTAAAAATATTAATCATACTAGAATTACTTTATACAATTCATTTTAAATTGATCAGTATATTTTCATTGGCCATATTAATTTTATTAGTACGAATAACATTAAGTAGATAAATCATATACACATACATAAAGATATGACTATTCATTAACTACGTTTGGCCCAATCTACTTTCTAAAACAAATAACACATAGCTTTATATATTGTATAGAATATAGTAATATTGTATAATATTATACTTATACAATAATACTAAAAACAAACCAAACTGAAATATAATATATATCGAAAATATTTTGAACCATTACGCACAAAATATATTAGACCTCAGATAAAATTCACTTTGAAATTATGTAATAATTATTTTAAAAAATTAAACTTCATAATGTACAAAAATACATAAGTTATATATCAAATTTTGTGTTACAATAAAAAGACACAACTCGCGCTTGCAAAATGTTATTTTTACATACGAAAGACAGTTTTGATATTGTTCTTTAAACACAAAATTGAATTATACAAACTCGATACTACATAAAACTAAACAATATAGAATACATTTTAAAAATAAAACCCGTGCGGGTGCACATGGCCTTTGCGAAAATCGTAGAGATGTTTATATAATATATAAATATATTATGTTACACATATTTTCATATAAATAATATCCCAATGTAAGTTTTGTATGATAAATGTTGAAAATACAAAATATATAGCACTATATATTTTAAATAATATATAAAAAATCAACTTTAAGTTATCATAAAATTTAAAAATCAAATTTAGTAATTAAACACATTGCTTATTTAAACACAATAGTACACATTGTTATTTATCAAAATTTTATATTAATACACATTACAAAATGTGTAACATTTAGTACAAACAAAGATAAAAAAAAAATTGTTCCCGCTCGGTCGAGCGGGTCATGATCTAGTTCCTAATTAAGATTCACCACTCCCCTCATTTCTCGCTCCAAATCTACTTTCCTAATTATAAAGAAGAGAAAAAAAAATCATTTGGCGTCGGTGGCTCCTCTCCTCAACATTCATCATCCTTTTCCCGGTAACTTTCTATCTTCCTCAATTTCGTTCTCGATCTCTCTCTCTATTCCTTCACATTTCCGCCTACTAGATTTCATTTGATTAGCTGTTTTCATGGTTCTGTCATCTTTTGAACAAAATGCTAATGTGGTAGATCCAATCAACATTATGACTATTAGCAACTGCTTGATTTCACTTTATGATTCTAGATCTTCACATTGCTAACGAACTCAAAACGCAGATCCAAAAACAAAACGCAAAATGACAATGAGCAACAACGGCGATTCGAAAACAAGCAACGGCTCGATCGCCAAAACACCATTCAGGATCTTCGTCGGTTACGATCCGCGCGAAGATCTCGCCTACCAAGTCTGCCGCCACTCCATCACCAAGAGATCTTCGATCCCCGTCGAGATCACCCCCATCGTCCAATCAGATCTCAGAGAGAAAGGCCTCTACTGGAGAGAACGCAACAACCTCGAGAGCACCGAGTTCTCCTTCACCCGCTTCCTCACCCCGCACCTCTCCGACTACCAAGGCTGGGCCATGTTCGTCGACTGCGACTTCCTCTACCTCTCCGACATCAAGGAGCTCGTCGATCTCATCGACGATAAATACGCGATCATGTGCGTCCAGCATGACTACACTCCCAAGGAGACGACCAAGATGGACGGTGCGGTTCAAACGGTTTACCCGAGGAAGAACTGGTCATCCATGGTGCTTTACAACTGTGGACATCCGAAGAACAAGACGTTGAGTCCGGAAGCTGTGAATACTCAGACCGGTGCGTTCCTCCATAGGTTCCAGTGGCTTGAGGATGAGGAGATTGGGTCTGTTCCTTTTGTGTGGAACTTTCTTGAAGGGCATAACAGGGTCGTTGAGAAGGATCCCGCCACGCAGCCTAAGGCCGTGCATTTTACGCGTGGCGGGCCGTGGTTTGACGCTTGGAAGGATTGTGAATTCGCTGATCTCTGGCTCGGTGAGATGGAAGAGTACAACAAGGAAGGAGCCCGTGTGGCGGGGAATTAGAAAAGAAGAGAAGGTATGTTACTTTACTACTCTTGATCATTTGTAGAAAGCCAATGATCACTACTACTCTTGTTGAATTGGCTTTGGATTTGTCATTTTTTTTCTTATTGAAATTCGTTTAATTATTCGCCACATTATTACCAATATTAAGAGATCTTATGGTAAAATTACATATTCGTTTTTTTTGTTGTTGTTGGACTTGTACCTTGTAATGATATTTTATTTGTAATTTGAATGAAGCAACCTATTTTTATTTGTGACATTATGCAACAATTCTTCTTAATTATTAATCCAAAATGGTTATCATTAGCTATATTGATGTCCTTAATTTCGATATTGTGACTCGACAATGCACAAACCGATGAAATTCTAGGAACCTCAATATCTACTAGAGCCAATTGATACGAGGATAGTAGGAGTCTCAATATCTACTACTATAGGCAATTGATACATGAATAAATGATAAACACAAACCAAAAACAAATTAGGGATGAAACGAAACTGATGTGAACCTGGCCGGCTCAAACCCCCATAGAACAAGCGAACACTTTGGTCGACACTTGGCAGCGCTTAGTCGAAATGACACTTACATGGATGAGCTGAATACTTGACTGAGCTGGACTGGCACTCACTTGGATAAGTTGAGCAAGATGGTTCGATCTTCCGAGCTGGTTCGACCACCCGAGAAGCTACATTTGACCAACCTTGTTTCGGATGAACAAAACTCATCTTTTGAAGGTTTTAAGTCATGATAATGGGCAAACTACTTGGGGAAAGTCAAGGAAAACATTGGACGAATGGACTTGTGTTAGGATTGCATTTGGGCCGAAATATGAATCCAAACATTTCTATAGTTTACAACATTGACTAAGAAGTAAACAATTTTTTTTGGAGTATTTTCAAGTGTTTTAAACGTGTTGAAGATTTTTTTTAACACTGATTTATTATAATATTACAATTATTAAGAACATTACATAGACGATTCGACAACCGACAATACTACCTGTCTTATGAAGATCTACGCCTAACTACATCATCTGAGCCGTCCTATGAAGATCCACGCCTGACCAGATTTACTTGCACCATGTTGAAGATCTCTTGTAATCTTTTTTTCCATAAAACCCAAAATAATCAATATATTATCAATGGATATTTGCGGTCTATTTTTGTTGTGTTTCAAAACCCCAATCCACACTTCGTTGGAAATTTGTCAGAAATTCCACAAATTGATTTCAAAAATCTGACAAATTTCTGAAGGAAATAGTATATTCATATATTGAAAATTTTCAGCTGCTCGCTAAGTATGTTTTCAGAAATTCCGACAAAATGGTACATTCGTCGGAAATTTAAATTTGCCAACGAAAAAGAATTCCTATTTTTTGTGAAGGGTCAAATTAAACAATTTCTACGTATTTTCGAAGAACTTGATCCGTAAGAAAACTTTACATAAAAAATTGAGAGTTTTGTTCTTCTTTATTTTCAACACTTGCTTTTTCTAGACTCTCTCTTTCTCTCTCTATTATCTCTCTCAACCAAAGAACAGATGCAAATCCTTCTCCAAAACTCTTCTTAAATCATATTAGTCATTTATCATTCTTTCAATAATCATTTGTGTTAGTTATTTTATGTGTTAAGTTATTAGAATATATATATATATATATATCCCCTTCTTATTATTTGAGGAGACTATTTTATAACTAACCTTTAGTTCATGTGTTATTTTCAATTGTGCAATTTCCTATGTGTCAATCCCACAAGCTCTCTCACACCCTATATTAAAAGACCCTTTTGTTAACTAGACAAATTACAAAATTTGACATCTATCTTATTAAAACAGAAACATTATAACTTCTTCTAGGTGGATTTTTAAATTGGACATCACATTATTATTCTTAGTCTAACCTTTCATTTAAATATTTCCTTAAAGAATTTAATATCAACTATCTATCATTTAACTCCACTATAAGATCTATGTCTATGCATCTATTAAACAAAATATATGTTCTTTTCGTTAGAGTATACTCACATTATCATATTTATATTATATCATAGTAAAAATATAATAATCCCTCTCCTTTATTATAGTCAAATGAATACAATAAATGTCTCCAATATAAATATAACACGAGTCTAAGTTCTTAAAAATAAAAATATAAATAGATAGAAACAAAAATAAATATTACACATGTTATTAAAAATATAAATATTACACGAGTAGGTTGACAAAAAAAATACAAATATTACGTTGATCCTTTTTTTGTCATCAACTTATACAAACTTAAACTGAGTAGGTTGACAAAAAGATACAAATATTACATGAATCCTTTTTTTACACGAATCCTTAGCCAGTCATTATACAATTTTGACTATTTTGGTCTGGTTATTTCCTAAACAATTGATTCAATTAACCAAATAACTTAAGAACACGTTTCTTCCCATCATTAAACTATAATTATCTTAAACACAAAACCCTTTTTAATTAAAAAAACAATTATTTGGAATCAAATACTGATGAATCTTAAAATTTTAAATAGCTTGATACAGAACTTTTGAAACTCAATAATAAAGATATCAGAATACATTTTCTTAGATGTTCAAACAATCGAGGTCTGCTTTGAATATACACTAAATAGAATATACTAACGTATATTCTTACTTAAATAACATAAACATCAATTTATACTTTAAAAAAACGATTATTGGAAAACCTCTTCACCAAGTTGAGTCTACTATGCCTAAAATCTTGGTACAATCAAATATTCACAATCAAATTGTCAGATTTGAAAAATCATGAATATGGAAAACCCTCTTCTCCAAGTTTATTCTACTATACATAAAATCTCGATGTCAAGAGATTTTGTATTTATTATATCTGACTTAATAGGTTAGAAAATATTCATTTTCTCCCACTAAAATGTGTGTACAAGTACTTGTCTTCGTATTCATCATTGGACATTCACAAAACTTTTAGAAAAAAATCCCAAAAAGCACAATGTCAAAATCAAATCGTATTGGTTGATATTATATTAGTGTTTTCACTATACAGTTACAGTATAACATCTTTAAATTAATAATCTATAAATTAATATCTCTATAAATTAGTATAATTTCATAGTCTCAAATTGAGTTTTTAGTTCAATTAGTATCTCGATAAATTAATAATCTCTATAAACTAATAAAAAAATTATAGTTTTGGTATAGTCCCAACATTATTAATTTATAGAAGTTTCACTGTATATCTCTAATACACCAATGAAAAGTTATTAATAGAAAAAACAGTTTTAACATTGTTCTTAAACAATATGTTTTAGACAAACTCAAAATTATATAAAACAACATTATGTGAAAAGGACAAATTCCAAATTGTATCAACTATTATAGAATATATGTTATATGTTAAAAATTAAAAAAAATAAAAATCCGCGCGGTCGCGCGGGTCATGATCTAGTTGATCATTATAATACAACTTGACTAACATACTATAATCTTCTTCACTATTGACAAACAACAATTAAAACGTCTACAATTAATGATTTATTCTGACTATTTTCGGAAATATATTTATTACTTAGTCTACTATATGGTTTTAGACATAATAAATTATTGAGGCATATTGTACTTTCAGAATATATTGTAGGACTATATAGAAATCGAATATAACCATGAGTTTTCACACGACGATGTATTAAAACGTAACCATTATTATTTTTATAGAGAAACCTAATTTATTTTGTTTGGAAACTGTTTTTATATAGAAACCATATTTTATTTCTTTGTCAATGTTTGAGTCATTGTGGCTTATTGAGATGAAACATAGTATATATATATATACTATGTTTTTAAATTATATTATTTCCCTATTGATGATACCTTTGTACTTTTGAATCACTGTTTTAAATTGCAATAAAATGATCCAATATTATTTTTTTAAATAATTATTTCTTCTCCTTTGCCATAATTGTTTTTATAGAAAAACCAAAATTTATTTCTTCACAGAAATGTTTGAGTCATTGTGGCTTATTGAGTTGCATGATAGTATTTTGATTCAAGTGGTTTATAATATGATTTTAAATTATATTATTTCCCTATCAATGGTACCTTTGTATTTTTGAATCACTGTTTAAAATTTCCATAAGACGATCCAATATAATTTTTAAATACTAATTGCTTCTCCTTTGCAATCAATAACTATATTTTGTCAATGTCATATTTCTTAATGCAATATACTATTTGATTGTTTATTGGCAAATGAAAATATGAATTGTCTTTAGAATGTTAATGCAATAGCGGAAAAATATATTCCAACATTAATTAGGTCTTTGATTCGCTTAATTTAGGTGTCTAAAGATCAAATATGAATTGTCAATGGCATTGTTAAAAAAAATATCAATCACAATTTACTTGCATGACCTAATGCATGATTTAATAATATATCTATGTTAATTATGGTATTGTTTCAAAAGTTAATACATGTCAAAGACCAAATTTGAATTGTCAATCACGTCAAATTAAGAATTAAATGTGATCGTCACCGATTGATTTTTAAATTTAATAAGATTGACCAAATCCTCAGTTTGTTTCCTATTATACAACAATATTGTATAGTATTTAATTGTAAGTTTTTTAAAATATAATATATTATGTAAAAATTTATTCTTTACAAAAATCATTAGTTAAAATTTTTCTTTTTTAATATTATAAAATATATATATCAATCTATATGTTATAATAAAAACTTCATATATAAGACATGATCTACGTGTTTTTTACTCCATCTCAATCTCTTTCAAGCTAAATTTGGTATGCAATTCAATATGTTTGACTGAAATAAAAAGGGTAATTGTTTCCTATCTAAAATATATATTCATTTCATTGATTATTTTAACAAACGTATCAATCAGATCTAAAATTTTGGAGTCAAGTTTGGAATCACTTCATAATCTTCACTAATTGTTTTTTTTTTAAACATGATCATGATTAAATTATGCATAAATCATCTTTTACGATGTGAGAAGAAAAACTAATGAAAGAAGTATGTACCTACTACAAAATACTATATTGGAATGATTTAATTTTTGGATTCGACCAATCATAAAACTATGCAATATTTGAAACTACATATATGTTCAAAATTATTAGTCTTAGTTAGAATAAAAATTAAAATCGACATTTATTTAGTAAAATACATTATATTTCCGTAAACATTGCATAATCTTTGATTATGTTTTTTTCCATGCAAAATATGTATTCAATTCATTGATTGATTTTACAAACATATCAATCAGATCTAAAATTTTGAAGTCAAGTTTGGAATCAATTCATAATTTTCCTTAATTAATTTTTTAAAATCATCAGGTAATTTTCCTCAATTATAGTCGCTGAGAAACACATTTCCATATACAATTCGAGATCCAAATTTTACGTAATTTGAGAGCTGCATTTTTTATTACAACATGTGTTAAGGCATGTTTTAAAGTAAATTGCACCGCAAGTTTGAGAATATTAATTAGTAAATATTTACTATAATTTTGGCGATTTGTTTTCATCATTAAAACCTTAAACATACAACAGTTTCAACACTTTTTCTCACCACATCACTTTTTTCAATTCATTATTAACAAAACTAGAAATACACTAGGAAACCACCAATGGCGGATTTCACTAATTTTATATAAGTTTTTGGTTACTCTTATAGATTTACTTCCACGAACTATACTTCAACCACACAAAACAAAAAACACAAGATTTTAAAAACTTTGAAGCTTACTTTATTTACATATCCACAATTTCGTTGAATCTTTTAACATGAAATAATATGTAATATTTGTCCATATGATTTTTACCTTTCTAATAGTTATATATTTAAAATCATAATTACTTTAAGTTCTTTCGTCCTGCGCAAGACGCAGGTTATCACCTAGTTAGGGTTTAAAATGCTAGAAATGAGTTAGGTTGGTTAATTTAGGATTTTATATGTTAGATTTGTGTAGGCCTAGGACTTATTATTCGGGATCCGGATTCGATCCGAGATTTGGTCTGGATCCGCTCCGAAAATAAGATATCCGGAGCGCTCGGATCCGGATAGAAAATCAAGGATCTGTCAAAACTGACCAAATCTGGATACCTTAATTTTGAGTTCTGCAAATCCGGATCCGGATCCTTCTTTTTAGAATATATATTTTTAATTTTATTTATAATTATATTTGATATATTAACATATATTCTTATAATAAGTTTTATAATATTATATTTTAATTTTTAATATTATATTCATATTTATATTTTTAAATATTGTTCAAAAATATATATTTTTATTATTTTTACGAATCTGGATCCGGATATCCGCGGGTAGTAGAATATGTAGACGGATATTTAGATTTTGAATATCCGAAAGATCCGAATCCGGATCCTGAAACTAAATCTACGGATCCGACGAATCCAAATCCGGATACCCCAAATTTCCTGGATATCCGAATCCGCCCCAGCCCTAGATTTGTGTTAGAATTGTTAGTTTTAAGGATTTTACATGTTAGATCTAGGATTTGAAAACTTCTTTTATGTTTTTTGATGTTTTATTATTTTTGTTGTTTTATACCGTTTTAAAATTTTGCTAAATGCTTTTAAACTTTTTTAATTATTTTTTAAAAGGTTTTAATGTTTTTATATAAAAAAATTACGTTTGATGTAGTATATAAAATGTTTTATGTTTCTGGAACTTATAAAAACGTTTTAACTTTTAAAAAAAAAAAATCAGTTTATAAAACGTTTTTATGTTTTTATAATTTATAAAAATGTTTTTCAATTTTAAGAAAAAAATCAATTTCAAGACGTTTTTATAATTTATAAAAGAACGTTTTCACCTTTTTAAAATCATTTTCAATCTATAAAACGTTTTATGTTTTTTTTATTATTTATAAAAGAAATTACTTCTTTAACAAAAATTTCAATTTATAAAATGTTTAAATTGTTTTCGAAAATGTTAAAACCTTTTTTATAATAATTATAGTATCAGAAATATTTAAGTTTTAAATTTCATCGTATTTATATATAAACAACCAAAACTATTTATTATAAACAATTGTGAATTTTGTTTAAAAATGAATTAAGTTGAATATTGTGTTTTAATTTTCTTAAAACTAATTTTCTATCATCCATCAGAAATGTTTGAGGAAAATATTTGTTGGAAATTTCTGACGGATAATATTTGTCAGATATTTATGACCCAAAATATTTGTCGAATAATTTTGATGGAAAATATTCTTCGGATTTCATCGAAAATTTATCCATCAATAATTTTGGGAAATTAGTGAGATAGCCCGAAGAAATTTTGAAAATTTATTTCCGATGAGTTAGTACCGACAATTTTTCCTTTGGAAATGGTGTTTTTTGAAGAATTTCCGACAAAATATTCCATAGGAAACAATATGTTTTCTTATAGCGAGGGTTTAGACACCAACTATTGCAGTTATGCCTTTAAAGATTAATAAAACAATATTTTGATCTTTCTTCATGTTTGTTACTTAATTAATTCTTATTTTACATGTAATCAAAAATGGGTATACAGAAGCGAAAGCGTACGAATGCATAGAAGCGAGATTTAAAAAAATAGGAATCATGTACGTGTTGAAAATGTATATCAAATGTGTATATATTAAATAATAGCATATTTTACAAATTTTGAGACTAAAAATAAAAGATTAAAATTAAAAGAAACACTTTATAAATTTTTAAATTATTTTAAAATTGTAGTTGTGAAACTATAAATTAATTAAGTTTATAAATACAACTGTCCAATTAATTATTGTTAATATTTCATAAATGATTGACACAATATATTTAAATATATATGTTATATCTTAAAAAAGAAGCAACGAATAAAAATAATTTATGGTATTAGCTTTAATATTTCCATATTTATACTATCTCTATTTTAATATTATTAAATTTTAGATTTAACATTAAAACATAAAAACATAAAAATGATTTATATTTTTATTTGTTTATGATATTGTATTTTTTAATGAAAGTGTGATTCCACAACGTAATCTTCCAACGTGTTTTTAATCGAACCTTTTTGAATCGTTTTGAAAATGAGATTCCATAAACTTCTACAGAATTCTGATTCCGATTCTGATTACGAAGTAGGCAACGAACATCCAATGATATTTCTTTGAGACCTATGTTAATTTACGTCTCGTAGGGTATGATTGATAGTTGATGTAGGTGCTGTCAACTGCCATATTTATTTATAAAGCACTAAATTTAGAGCAATCAAGCTTTAAATTTTTTATTTAAACCATAAGTTTTGAAATAACTTACAGTTGTATAAGTGTTCTGCATAGCCAAATATCCAAAACAATTTTTTAAAGCTTTCAGTAAAATTTACATCAATAAAATCTATAGCCACAACAAAAAATTTACAGATTTTTTTCTACAACAAAATTTTAAAGCTAAAGTCATTTCCAATCGGACTCGTAGTATCAACAAAATACATGTATGAAATGATCCTAACATTTATAATATTTCTAATATATACTGAAAATTTAGAAATTTTTATTTTTTGAAAAAGATGGAGTATTTGATAAACATATATCCAATAACTTTGAAATTTTGTAAAAGAATTTTCTTCAACTTTTGGATAAAGAGTTTTAACTTGAAAAGATCAAAAGATTCCCAAACATATCATATCGAATATTGGTGGACTCCAATACGCTGATTCCCGATATGAACTCTTCTTTATTTGGTAAAATTGGAAGAAAAAAAAAACTTCTGAAAAGAATATCAAACTTGACTCCAATACGCCAATTCCAGATGTCAACTTATCTATAGTGGAACTGTCCAGCGGACTACGTGCAAAGTGGTAGTTGTCACTTGTCACAATGACCTTATTTTAGCTCTCATTGCTTACTTCACGTCTTCTAACAATATTTTTTTGCTACTGACGTTCTATTAATTCACAAAAATAAACTTAACTGGACCCATTTTGATAGAGTAAAGTAAAAAAGAAGATAAAGGAAATAAAAGATAGATGTACATGATTGGCCCTTATCCCAATATATATGGTATCAGAAAAGTTTGTTGCAGTATTGCAGTAAAAGTTTATCAGACTGTACTAACAGCAAATTTCAGACACAGTCACGTTCTTGTCTCTCCAACCTCCATTGAGGTCTCTCGCACCGTCCATCCTAAAGATATAATAATAACTAGATCTTGACCCGTCCGACCGGACGTGTATTTATTTTATATTTTTAGCTTTTTTATTTATATTAAATTATATGTATTTATAATATTTAAATATAAATTTAGATTGAAAATTAATCTTTACAGTTATAATAAAAATTAAATTATAAGTTTAATAAATATTATGATATAAATTTTAAAATTCCTAACTAAAATAATATAGGGGTGGGTCATAATTTTTTCTAATTCCAAAATCTTAGTATCTCTTAAAACAAATAAAATAAATTTATAAATACATAAAATATATAAACATATTTTGAAATATAATTTCTATTAAAATAAATTTGTTAAAAAAAAATAATTTTACGATGTTGTTGTTTATTTTTATAGTTTGACCCGTGACCATATAAATATTTGCTTTCACTTTAAATTTATTCTTTAAAATGTATTACATAATTATGGAAAGAGATTATTTACTTGTTTATAGTATTAATGCATATTAAATTTAAGATTTATCATAAATTTGTTGTGAAATTAATTTAGGAAATTATGCATTAAATTAGGAAAAGACAAAATCCTTAAAATTAGGTTTATTAATTACTTCAGTGGCATTAAGTTGTAAATATTTTGCAAATCTTAGGATTAATTTTAAAGTGTACTTCTGTTTTAATAAGATAGATTGTAATATTATTATTATTTATTATAATATTTTTAAATGATAATAAATTAATTAATTAGATGCTTACGGTCATATTCTCATCTTATTATATAAAATTTGATTTTTCAAAATTATTAATTAATATAATTGTGACACATGACAATTTTATATTTAATATGACATATGTTAAATAAAATTTTTCATATAAATAATTATTTGATAGTAATTTTTTCGTTTTTTGAGAAAAACTATTGTAAATAAAACAATTTCTCAAAATTAGTAATTAACATGATTGTAACACATAGCAATTTTATATTTAATATTATGACATGTTTAATAAAAAAATTTCATATAAATAATTATTTAATAGTAATAAAAAATCTCAAAATGGATACTTGGACAGCCTTTTCAGTCTGAAATCAATTAAAAAATCTTACATATAAACATCACTAAAACACTACAAATAGAAAACATGGAAAATATGTAAACGATGTAAAAAGTTAAGAAAATCCTAAGACGGAACCATATGATCACCCATATAAAACTACCAACCATCAAGAATGGTATGAAGAAGAGAACGGCCTAGCAAGTGAAGTACTAGAAGTTTATGGAAATTTAGAAGGAGAAGTATCACAGCTAAGAGATGTTGGTTCTGAACCTAGTAGAGAGGAAGATAAAGAAGAGTCTTGTCTTGAAGAGAGACCATAGTGTACCATACTCTGATCAAAATGAGGAACACCAAGAAGAGACTGATTCTCAAATCAGTTTTAGAAGACTAAAAAAAATATAGAGGAGAACCAGAAGTCAACATGTTTTTGTTTGAAGAAAAGGTCTTAAATGAGGTTAGAAGAGATGATGATAAATTCATATACATCCATTTTGCAGTCCATCATCAAGAAGCATAAATATATTTATGCTAAGAGAGAAGCATAGAACACTGGTTTGTTTAGATGTTTTTACATTTTTATGAATTTTATAATTTCCTAAAATAAAATATCTATGGAAATTTATTATTTTTTGCTAAATATTAATATATTCTTCTTTTTGAAAAAAAAATCACTTTGTATTTCTGTAAGAGCTGTAGTTAATTGAGAACATTCATAAAATTGAAATTGATGTACTAAATTGACAAAACAGTTAATAGAATTAACCATGTGTCAGTGGTCGAGTGGTATGTACTCCTCCTGTTGTCCGCAAGATCGAGGGTTCGAAAATACCTCTTACAGATTTATGGTGATTATTTTGAGGGATTCTTGGACCCAATACGAAGAAGCTCAGATCTGATGCGTGTAGCCACTGATAGCTTAACATGGGGTGATTACCAGCTTTCCTGAATGCTTTCGGCGGAGTTTCTGGCGGCGATGCCCAGATTTCTGAGACGATCATTAGGCGTTAGTCGGGTTCCATTCGAAGCATCCGGATACCAGGGTCATAAAAAAACAAAAAACAGTTGATAGAATTATTAAATTAAATAACAGAAAGGTTAAGTATTAAATGGTTTATTTTTTTTCTTGTCAAAGTTCTTACAAAAATTTAGTTCGAATACTCTTATACGAAAAAACAAATATAAATACATGTTGATATAAATATTTGGTTTCTCGATTACATTTAAGATATTTTTTTACATATTAGATATTTAATTATTTCAAAACTAAATATAAATAAAATTGTAAGAGTAAAAGACGTAATTCAATATATTCATGTACAGCTTCACTCCCTCAGTTTTCAGTTTGATTCATGTCCAATTTTTAGATATTGAAATCAGAAACTATTTAGATATTTTTGATTATTCAGTTAAAGTTTGGTTTGATTTGTCGGTTCTAAATAAAACATCCATACCTAAAAAATTAATAAAAAATAAATAAAAAGTATGTGACTTAAGCAATAAAGAAAACTTAATCCCATACACAGCCACATTTCTTGTTTTGCCAACCTCTCATTATAAATGAAAGCGACTCTAGCACCCTCCTCTCTCATCAGCCTCCCCAGGCACAAAGTTTCTTCTCTCCGTTCACCGTCGCTTCTCATCCAGTCCCAACGGCCATCCTCAGCCTTAATGACGACGACGACAGCATCACGTGGAAGCGTGGCTGTGACGGCTGCTGCTACCTCCTCCGTTGAGGCGCTGCGAGAAGGAATAGCTGAATTCTACAACGAGACGTCGGGATTATGGGAGGATATTTGGGGAGATCATATGCATCACGGCTTTTACGATCCTGATTCCTCTGTTCAACTTTCAGATTCCGGTCACCGGGAAGCTCAGATCCGGATGATTGAAGAGTCTCTACGTTTCGCTGGTGTTACTGGTTCGCTTCTCATGCTATATACACTTGAGTTTGATACGCTGTTTGTTATGAATGATAAACCTACACATGATGACATGAACACTTTGTAGATTTATTATACATTTATTTCTAAAAACTTTTATTATAAACAATTCTTACAAACAAACTCTTTAAACTCTTTAAAATATAACAGCTGTTTAGTTTTGATTTGTGGTAATAGAAATGAGTAGGGATGTTTGAAGTCTTAGAGCATCATTATTGGAGGGACTTGGGGAAGTTCCTCCGTTAAGGGACTTAAGTTTTTTTTTTTTTTTTTTTTTGTTTGGTCGGGAAACGGTTAAGGGATGTCCTTTAATTAAGGGATTTTCCCTTCTCTTTCTTCCTCGGTCCCTGCGTTTCGTAGGCCCTCTCCCCCTAAGGGACTCTCCAAATCCAACCAATAAAGATGGTCTAAGCCTTTCTTTTATCCCTTGGGAGGGGCTTACAGTAAGCCACGTCGCATCCTGAAGCAGACCCATTCCCTAGCTAATCATTTTTCTGAAAATTTGTAATTATTATTCTTAGAAATTTTTTTACTTTAAGTTTACCCTAACATTTTGTATATGAAACACGGGCTGATTTTTTCACATTATGTATCATAAATAGTTGTAACTGAGAACTATATATTTTTGAGAAAAACTCAGTAATAGTTTTCTTATATTTATTAATAATAAGATTTTGTAAGTGGAACATAGAGTCTCTTTTTGAAATTAGTATTGATGATGAATAAGTTCTTCCTCAATTTTTGAAGATTAACAAAACAATTTAAACTTGAATAATAATGTGCAGTCGGTGAAAATATCTTTCTGCTTTGGGATTGTTGTTATTATTAATTTATATTATTAACACATGGCTTTTTTAAAGAAGAGGAGAAAAAGATAAAGAGAGTAGTGGATGTTGGTTGTGGGATCGGAGGAAGCTCAAGATATATTGCCTCTAAATTTGGTGCCGAATGCGTTGGCATCACACTCAGTCCTGTTCAAGCCAAGAGAGCCAATGATCTCGCGGCCGCTCAATCACTCTCTCATAAGGTGTCTTCTTGTACATTAATTCGACCATTCTTCCTGCGGAATCTGATCTAACTGAGACACCACTGGACCAGGTTTCCTTCCAGGTTGCAGATGCACTGGAGCAACCATTTGAAGATGGTATGTTCGATCTTGTGTGGTCAATGGAAAGCGGTGAGCATATGCCTGACAAGGCCAAGGTATACTACCTAGCTCACCATAATCTTTATACTATATTTAGTAGACAATATCCATCTTTTTGATGTCAATGATGTCCATTAATTTTTATAAATACAAAATAAAAGATATGAGAGTAAATTTTGTCAAAATTATCTAACAATATTATGTAATAATATCACGTTTTTCTATTTAATTACGGCATGTTTTTTTTTGTCTAAAAATTTTAGGCAGAGTTTACAAAAAGGAAATTGTAGTATCTGTTAGAAAACAGAATCTAAGTGTGATATTTTTGAAACTCATTCAGTCTTCATTGTGGAAGTGTATTTACTGTGTGTGCGAAATGAGTGTAGTTCGTGAAGGAATTGGTACGTGTGGCGGCTCCAGGAGGAAGGATAATAATAGTGACATGGTGCCACAGAAATCTATCCCCAGGGGAAGAAGCTCTGCAGCCATGGGAACAGAACCTCTTGGACAGAATCTGCAAAACATTTTATCTCCCGGCCTGGTGCTCCACCTCTGATTATGTCAATTTGCTTCAATCCCTCACCCTCCAGGTTATTATATTTCTCACGCTCCAATACTAAAATCAGTACTTGGAGCTAGTTAAATAGTGTCTCAAATATATGTGTGTGTTTTTAGGATATTAAGTGTGCAGATTGGTCAGAGAATGTAGCTCCTTTCTGGCCGGCGGTTATACGAACCGCATTAACATGGAAGGGCCTTGTGTCTCTGCTTCGTAGTGGTATGTTTCCGCAATGTTGTTTACATTCATGATTCCAAATGTTTATAAGATTAGAACTAAGGTTGATGGGTGTCGGTAACGCACAGGTATGAAGAGTATAAAAGGAGCATTGACAATGCCATTGATGATCGAAGGGTACAAGAAAGGTGTCATTAAGTTTGGCATCATCACTTGCCAGAAGCCTCTCTAAGTTTAAGATAAACAATAAAATTGTCGTATAAGTGATCTTCAGTGAATTGGTTTCTATCTATGATATAGGAGATTGAATAAGAGACGTGAGAAATTAATGTGGATGAGCATGTTTATCCCTCATACCCACTTGGGTTTCTTTCTTTTTTTTTTTTTTTTTTCTTTTGGCCGATTTTTTTTTTTAAAAAAAAAAAATTAAAATGCACCATTCGCGGGCCGACACCTGTCGGTGGGGCCCACGAACAGTGAACAAACCCAGCAGCATACGTTTTTTCCTTGGCGACTTTTACCTCATGTTTCTTCAATTTTGTGGACCCCACAGTCTACTTTTTCCCTTGAAACCCTTCCAAGATACCTGCAATAAACATGGTCTCTGAGATCCCTTAACGTCATTAATGTTCATTTCTTGGCTCCGTTGTTTATTTTAGAAAAATATAATTTCTCTAAGAAGATAAGACTTGAACGGTAAACTCATATCCGTGTGGTCTGGACATGTGGTCGTGTCTGCCTTGTCTAAAAGTTATTTCCGTGTACAATATACACACATGGAGAAAGTCGAAATTGGTCTATGTCTATCGGCTCCTTTTAAATCCATATGCAGACACTTATAAATACAGTCACAATTTTGTGCATGCAAGCTGGTGAACCAAACATATGAGTTTATAAACTTCTGTCATCAAGAGCCCACGATTGATAAAAAGACAGAATTATATCAGCGTCATCATCAGATTCATCTTCATCATTTACAAAGAATGTGTGTCCATGCTAAAAATGTTAAAGCGAACAAATGACGTTTTCTGAAAAATCACTGACGCTGGTGATATGATTCTTTTGGAAGATATTAAAAAATAAATAAAAAACTCATAGCATATGAGTTAATATCAGCCAAATACAAGAACAGTTTGCGAAGAGAGAGTCACAATAGCAAGGGACCATCAAACTAAGAGCTCAAAAACAGAAAACCAATTGCTAACTCCATGAGCTGAGTTAGGTGCCTCTTCTATAAAAACCTATTACTTATATATTCAACTATTAATGTATACTAGTGGTTTTCCCGCGCTTCGCGCGGGGTATTTGATAATTATACGAAAGAATATGTAATATTTGTTATAAGATTACATTTGTTTATATTGTAAACTAAAAATTTGACATATGGTTTTGCCAATTATATTTTCAAGTATTTCAGTTTGTAAACACCACCTGAAAAACTGATTGCATTCGATTTTTGTTTTTGTTCTGATTTTTTTTTTGGTTTTTCGGTTCTAAAGAAGAACGTTTGGTTGTTTACGAATTTCAGTTTAGCTATTTTGTTATTTTTCCGGTTTTGGTAGTAATTATAGAAATTGACTAATATCCAATAAATTTTGGGTCCACTTTGGTTTAAGTTTGATTTGGGTTTTTGGATAATTTTGGATAATTCGATAAATTAGAGTTTTTTTTAATTTTCAGATAAAATATCGAATAATTTGGATAAATTTAAATATTTCTGAGAAAATTATTTTTGGTTTTTTCAGGTTATTCATATATTTTTATTTACTTTTGATAAAAAGTATTCAGTTATTTTTGAATACTTTGATTTATATTTAATATTTTTAGAATATTTGAAAATTTTAAACTAAATATAATTAATATTTTTATGTATAAAAAATATATTTTAGATTTTTGGATTCAATTTTTTTTGGTTCAGTTCCAGTTTGGTTTTTGATTCTATGCTTATATGCTTACAGCTAGTTACCTCATTGTATTGAAGTTTTTTTTTTGAGATAATATGAAAATATATATCTAGAAAATATAACAATAATCTGTAGGCAATGGGTATAAAAAGTAATGCGGTCTCTCTTCCCTCATGAACAAACAACACTATAGTAAGTAGTTCCCTAACTTAAAACTCTTCTTTTCGAATAGATGGATCAATGACTGGTCTCCCGCTAAGTACTTCAAGCATCACTACACCAAAAGAGTGAACATAAGATTTCTCAGTCAGTTGTTATCTGGTCAAGTACTCTGGATCAAATAATGAAGCTTTCTTTTACCGTCATACTCACATGTGTCTGGTCAAGATCCGAATGTCCAACAATCAAAAATCTGAAACTTTGTCCATGAAATTCTCATTGAAGAGAATGTTCGCAGACTTCACATCGTGGTGGAAGATAGCTCTTGCGGAATCTGTGTTGGAGATCGTGCAGCCCTCTAGCTGCACCAATACATATCACAAGCTTCTGTCTCCAGCTCAACCTTGGGCTATCCAAGTCATGCATAATGATCCTCTTGTTGTTCTCATTGAAATAACCGATTAAAGAAACCAAATGAATGTGTCTGAACTGAGACAACATTTCGCTGTCCTGAATTTATCGATATAAAGATATAGCTGGTTAGTATCTATTTTTTTATTTTTTTAAAACATTACATTCTGTGTTTGAAGATCCTTACGGTCCAAACATATTGATTGATTCTGGTGATAGACCTCTGAATATGGTTTAGTATTAGAAGCCTTGGCCTTGGTGGGATCCTCACATCTCTTAGCACGTTTCATTCATATTTCAAAAAACGTCAACTCATCCAGTCTTAGTTGCTACAAAAATGAAACCTTCAAGATGATATATGTACCTATTGGTGAGCAATGGAAATGTAGGATGTGTTCTTAGGAGCTTCGGTGTTGAGCATCAAGAGAGGGCTGCCATGATCCTTTCTTTGGTAGTACTAATGCTGTTTCTTCTAACAGGAGGTTACTATGTTCAGGTTAGATGGGTTACTCTTTTTAACGAATCAAAACTACATCCTCTTTTGAAAGTCTAAGTGTTTGATGCAGCTTGCAGAGCATACCCAAGTTCATGCAGTGGCTGAAGTACTTGTCCTTCATGCACTTCGGCTTCAGGCTGCTCTTGAAAGTTCAGTACTCAGTGGACCAAGTTTTAGATTGTGCTAGAAGAACTTTGGGTTCTGCTTGCCATGGCATTTGGCTACCGCCTGTGCAATACTTCTGCTTTAGCAAGAAAAACAGCATTTTTCATCTTTGATAAGAATATGAGAACCGAAGAGACTGGAAAATATATATAACAGAGATCACAGATTACTCCGTCAGGATATATAGATTTCCCGTTTTGCAAGTGTCGATGGTGTCAGTGATGGACATGAGTATAGGAGAAACTGAGAAATATCATTAAAGTCAAGCGCATAAGATTTTGATATAAATCATATAACAATTGTTGATCGACTCCTGTTCTACTACACGAGGAATTATATATCCCAGACAAAATACATAGCCTTAGTTCATTCATCTCATATAGACACTCTTGTTCAAATCACTTCATGTATCTGTGTAGGAACTTTTGGTGGAAGTCATTCCTGATTGTATCATTGATAAATCGCTTAGGTGCTTTCAGTTCCCCACATGCCTGATTCTTAAATACCACATCATCATCCCACCTGAAAAAATGAACCTAAAAATATTAGTATCTGCCTCCAACAATTAATATAATCTGAGCTTTTTGTTATAACTTTTTTACGTCAATGTGTTTAGGAAAAAACTATCCTAGTCATTTTGTTATAGTAATCTGAGCAAAATCATCTCACAGACAACAACACGTACCTTCATGGGCTTCTCCTCCACTACTTCTTTCTGTATCTGATCGATTTCAGCCATAAGAGCTTCAGTGTCATCCTCGTCGTACCTATCATCATCATCACTTTTGATATCAACAGCAAAATCAAAGTTACAAAAACATGATCGAACTACGTGTATTCTATGACATATAATCAAATAAAAAGTGACTTTCTCTAACCTTGAATAATAGCTTATTCCCTTTCCTGTGATCTCTAAAGACAAAAACAAATTAAATACAATATTAGTGAAATAAAGGAAGCTTTACAAAATCATTGTTAAAAAGGCTTGAAATTTACCGTCTCACTCACCACGGTAAGAATTGTCTTTGGAAGAGAAGTGTCTCCTCTCACACTCTTCAAGCTCATCACGAAAATTCTTCTTCTGTACTTCCCTGGAACGTCAAGAAAGGACCTCGGTGGTGTTTGAGAAACTGCCCACTTTCAGATCGGCGGCAGTGTATAATTTTGAGATTTCTTAATGGTTGAGCTGTTCATCGCATCTAACTGAGACATTTATAGGCTGAGATCGTTCCGTAACTTTCACGCCGATTAGGATGAATAAATGAGGGAGAGTTGGAGGGGAGGAGTAATGGTGTTAATTGCTCTGTTTAATGGTGTTTTGAAGAGAAAAAATGAATCAGTTACATAGAGTTTTGATCGGATTGAAAGGAAATGAAAGGATGACAGCTACTCAGTCGAGAACCATAAAACCTAGCCAGATACGGGCTACACATATATGATATCTATAAGGTTCAAATTAAAACAGAAGCCCATTTATCTTGTGCTTTCACCGAGAGAGGAAAATTAGAAGTTAAAGGTATGCTTGACACGTGGCGTAATTTGAAGCTAGGTATGCTGATGTGGCGGAATGTGGAAATTTCCTAGTCTACTTTATTATTATAGATAGTCCGTTTATACCGGTTTAGGATTGGTAGATTATATTGTGGTTTAACATGGTTAAACGTAAGTGTATATAAACTCCATGTGTAAGCTACATTTCGGTTAATGATAATAGAATTCATTTTCCATAAACATATTATGTTTCTCTAATATGGTATCAGAGCAATACTTTCGCTTTGCTACTAATTCTTTTTGTTTTTCTTTGGATTTCTTCAAGTTTTATTGTTCGGATTCATCTCAAAATCGATTCTCCTCGATTGATTCGGTTCTTTCTAGCTCGATCGGAAATGGTGAAACGAGGTAACCGAAGAATCGGAACTCCAACGATGAAGATCAAGGTTCTGAAGTTCATACAAGGTCGATGACAGCGAATCTCGAAGAACCTGATGAAGTTTCCGCTAAACAACAACGATTTCGGAGATCGATGATCCGCGATGGTGCTGATCTGAAGCCGATGCTCACGGAATCGTATGACAGTACTCATAGTCCTTTCTTCCTTCATTTCGCCGATCATCCAGGTCTATCTATCGTTTTTCACATTCTTGATGGGACGAAATACAATAGCTGGTCCATAGCGATGAAGATTGGTCTTGATGCGAAGCAAAAATTAGGTTTTGTAGACGGATCTTTGGTTAGACATGGTATTAACTTTTTAATTTTGTTTCAAAATAAGATTCATTCTATAACTCCAATGTAACTTTGTACATTTTTTTTGAACAACGTAACTTTGTACATTAATTCTACTTTTTACCTTTCTGAATAAATTTTTTTCTTTTGTTTAAATAATTATCATTTAATTAATCATGCATTAATTAGGGATATATGAGTTTATTATAAAATATTTTAATCTCTATGAAAATGTCAAAATGACACTTATAGTAGAACGGAGGGAGTATATGTGTATGTTTATTTTCCAACTAATCATTGATTATGTAAAATTATGATTAAAATATCAAACTATTAAAAAATTAACGAAAACTGTTATTTTCTGTTCATTAATTATTTCACATATGTTTGATTGGTAGAGCATTATCATAAAAATTATGCTCGTTATTATCCAATCAACATTTATCACATAAGTATTTAGAAAAATATTTACAAAATGTTAATGTTCTTCAAATGCTCTTTACTCAATGCTCTTATATGGAGTTTTAGGTAGAACAATATATTAAAATTTAAAAATAATTATAGATAATTTATTTATTTTTATTTATGATATAAAATTATGTTATTAATAAAAAATAAATTTATATTTTTAAAAATAAAGTTGTGATTAAATATTTTAAAATTTTTACAAGAATAATATTTCACATATATGATATAATATAATATATATAATTACACATATTATTTATTATTTTTAATAAAAAACATAACATAATATATATTTATATATTACATATTATAAAATAAACATATCTCTATTTTTAGAAATAAATAAATTATATATCATATTTAGTTTTATGGTGATACATCATACATATATGAATCATTTATTTTTCTACCAATAAATAAATAATGATAATTTATATATAAATTAATTTAATAATATCAGAAATTAATTTTATATCCAAAAATATATTTTATTTTTTTAAATAAATTTTACATTTTTAAAATAATAATATTTGACACTTAAAATTTGATTTATATAATTAAATAAGAATTCATTATTTCTAATAATAAATATATTATTAATATATATATTATTATAATTTAATAGATATTATTTTAAAATCAATATATTATATATTAATTTTATGATAATTTTAAAATTATATACTACTATAACAATCACTTAATTAAATTTTTTTAATAAAAGTATACTATTTCTACGATATACTGTTTTATCATTGTTTTAGTCAACTACTTACTAGTGGATGGATAATTATGCGTCGGAAATAATTAAGTAATAAAAGTTCCGATTCCAAATAATGGAGGAATAAAACGCCGTTTTTTCCATATTACTTTACCATATTATACGAAGCAGAAAATGCAGTATAATATTATTGGGAAAGTCCTATGCCACACCCGACACATGCCTTATATCTATTGATACATTGATAGCGAAAGAGAGACTCACACACACAGAAAAGAATCCACTTTTCTTGCTCTTCTCTATGGCAGGCGTAACAGTGGACGAGTTCCTGAATCGGTGCCAAGAATCGGGCGACGCGGCTTATGGCGCCTTGCGATCGGTGTTGGAACGGCTGGAGGATCCGAAAACTCGATCCAAAGCTCGGATCTTCTTGTCGGACCTCTACAAACGCGTCGGATCCTCCGGTACTTGTCTCCAGAAGTACCACTTCCATATCCAGGACATCGTCCTCGATCAATACGAAGGTATGCATGTAATTTCCCCTTCAGATCCGATTTGATTTGATGATTGTTGACTCTATGATCTGGATTCGTTTGGTTGATTTTTCCGAGAAAATTGGGATTAAATGTCGAATCTGCGATTGTATCGTCAACTAGTTGACAAACACGTCGATGAATAGGATTTTAAAGATTATATATAGTTTTAGCTTTTCGATGCCGTTTGTCGTTTTCCTTTGTATTTCATTTCAGTGCGACACACAGTTTTTACTCTTACTGTTTCTTTTTTTTCTTTTTCCTATTTTAGTCATCGGTCAAATCTACTATCAGTTTCCCAAACTAGTATCATAGTTCAAAAGCAAACAAGCTGATTTTTTGAATTCAATACTTTTGAGCAAAACCATTTCAGGCTTACGCTTTATATAGAACTTGACACTGGTCACACTACATGATATGTTTAAATACATTTATACATAGCAATCATTTTTTTTTTACAAAATGTGTTACAGTTTTCTTCTTTCTATCTACCATTTCTTGCACTATACCTATAATGTCCACAGATAAGATATTCATTGAAACCTGTATCGTGTCAAACACCAACCAATATGTGTTCCTCTGTTATCTGCAGGTTTTCAGTCCAGGAAAAAGTTAACAATGATGGTCATTCCTAGCATCTTCGTTCCGGAAGACTGGTCATTCACGTTTTATGAAGGACTTAATAGACATCCCGACACCGTCTTCAAGGATAAGACTATTTCTGAACTCGGCTGTGGGAATGGATGGATTTCAATTGCCATTGCTGCTAAGTGGTTGCCTACAAAGGTATGAGAACTGTCTGTTTTTAGTAAGAGGGGGTATACATGTTTTGCCATCTTCTTACTATTGTTATTTATTTTCAGTTTACATGTTTCTCCTCCTCATTGACATGAAATTGCATCAGATTAGTTTTGGTCCTTTACAGTAAGCATATATATATATATATGTTTCTTGCAGGTGTACGGGCTTGATATTAATCCTAGAGCTGTGAAAATTTCTTGGATAAATTTGTACCTCAACGCTCTTGATGATAATGGCCAACCAGTCTATGATGACGAGAAGAAAACTTTACTGGACAGGGTGGAGTTCTATGAATCTGATTTGCTTAGTTACTGTAGAGATAATAAAATTCAGCTCGAGAGAATTGTAGGATGCATACCTCAGGTATTTTTTATCTATTTAACTTATATGTGTAGGCGTTTATACTTGTGATGAAGTCTGACGTTTTCCTAGTTTGATGTGTGTTTCCTTTTGTCTTATGTTCTTGCGACAGATTCTTAATCCAAACCCGGAAGCAATGTCTAAGATGATAGAAGAAAATGCAAGTGAAGAATTTCTTCATTCGCTGAGTAACTATTGTGCCCTTCAGGTAAGGGAAACTCTTTTCAGAAAAAATTAGTCTGCAAGTGTCCCTAGAATGTAATGAAAGCTAGCACCCAGAGGCTAGAGCTCTTCTGGTTTAATCTATTTTCATCTTAAATTGTTGATGAGTTTCATCCATTTTCAGGGTTTTGTTGAGGATCAGTTTGGTCTAGGTCTGATTGCCAGAGCAGTTGAAGAAGGAATATCTGTCATCAAACCTGCAGGAATTATGATATTCAACATGGGTGGTCGTCCTGGGCAAGGTGTCTGCAGACGCTTGTTTGAGCGGCGTGGAGTCCGTGTCACGCAGATATGGCAGACCAAAATACTTCAAGTAAGAATTTTACTTCTAAAAGTATGAAAAGATCATGCTCCTCCACAATGGCCACCTGACATGTGATTTCACAGGCTGCAGATACGGATATCTCGGCATTAGTTGAAATTGAGAGGAGCAGCCCTCATCGTTTCGAGTTTTTTATGGGACTTTCCGGAGACCAACCAATTTGTGCTCGAACTGCATGGGCCTACGGGAAGGCTGGTGGACGAATCTCCCATGCTTTATCGGTTTACAGTTGCCAGCTTCGCCAACCAAATCAGGTGGGTTGATAAAAGCATTTTGTTTAGTTATTGGATTTATCTTACTATTTAGTATAAACTACAAAGGTATAAAATAGTTGGTTTTTTTGCTTGACAGGTTAAGATAATCTTTGATTTCTTGAAAAATGGATTCCAAGAAATCAGCAGTTCACTGGACTTATCTTTTGAAGATGAAGCCGTTGCTGATGAGAAAATTCCATTCCTAGCCTATCTTGCTAGTGTTTTGAAAAACAGCTCCTATTTCCCGTTTGAACCTCCAGCTGGCAGCACAAGATTCTGCAGCCTGATTGCAGGATTTATGAGGACATACCACCGTATTCCAATTAAGCAAGATGTAAGACTATTCTCTCTTTATGTTTATTTTTTTACTGATTTCTTGCAGTTCCAGAATAAATGAAAAGGAAATTTTATACTTCTGAACTCATCAAATGTAATGAATCTTCCATGGGAAGCATCTAACATTTCTGAGTCTGCTTTTTTTTTTTTTTGCAAGAACATTGTCGTGTTTCCATCAAGGGCTGTTGCAATCGAGAGTGCGTTCCGGTTATTCTCCCCTCGACTTGCAATTGTTGATGAGCATCTAACTCGACAACTTCCAAGGAGCTGGCTAACTTCTTTAGCCATTCAGGTAAAATTGTATTTTCCGCATCTGTTACTTTTACTTAGTTTTGAAAAGAAACGATGCAAGGAATGCATTTTGTATTTATGTAAGCCCTTATTCTCAGTGGCGATGCTGTGTAAGCAGTCGCCTTGTGTTATGAGTGGGTATGAATGCCCAGGACTGGCAAATAACATATGTTGTCAGGAAAAATACAACAGTTTACAAATATCCAAACGAATGATTTAGTCCCGAGGAGTTATGTTCCTTTTTTATATCAAGGACATAGACTGTAGAGAGTTATACCTACAAATCAGGTGCAAAAGTACCTTGATTACCAGGATTTGCTTTGATTCCATATGAGAGCAGGATATAATGTTTACGACCCCTGCTGTAAGAAATAATATTATTTGGTTCGTAGTCCCTCCTAATGTAGAGCTACTTGGTAAATTGTAATAGTTGAGATTTCTGCATTAAGACATTCATTTTACCTGATGTATCTGAATTTATTGAGTGTTTCTCTGAGTTACTATGTTTGAAAAGATAAGTGTGTTTATCAATGGGTGCTTTCTGTTTTTGATGTGCTTAACCTATAATTTATTAATCAACTGTAGGATACTAGCGTGGAGCCATCAGATGATCAAGTCACAGTCATCGAATCCCCGCACCAATCTGATCTGATGATAGAACTAATTAAGAAACTAAAGCCACAGGTGGTGGTTACTGGACTGGCCCAATTTGAGGTCATTACCAGTTCATCATTCTTGCACCTGTTGGATGTAACCAAAGAAATTGGATGCCGACTTTTCTTGGATATATCTGATCACTTTGAGTTGTCTAGCCTCCCTGCATCTAATGGAGTACTTAAATATCTCGCTCAAAATCAACTGCCGTCTCACGCTGCAATTATCTGTGGTCTGGTAAAGAATAAGGTAAGGTTTTCCTCCGACCGCATCATCTGCTGATGAGTATGCATTCTGTTCTATCTTATCTAACCAAGTCATTCATTCTGCAGGTTTATTCAGATTTGGAAGTAGCCTTTGTCATTTCAGAAGTTGATGACATTTCCAAGGCATTGTCTAAAACTGTAGAAGTATTGGAAGGTCATACTGCTCTTATCAGTCAATACTATTATGGTTGCCTTTTCCATGAGCTTCTGGCTTTCCAGCTCGCTGATCGCCATGCCCCAGCTGAGGTGTGTCGTCCTAACTTAATGCGCTATATTCTTTTTCAAAGCTAGCTCGGCCCAATTACTATGATGACTTGCTTAGTAGTATTTGCATAAAATGGGGGCAAACCGGTATACTGGATTAAATCTTGACATCTTTTAGTGGTTTGTTGTCGTGACACCCTAAAACTTACAATCCTGCACCCATAGGAATAAGAAGAGAAAAAAGGATTAGGCTCGTTTATGGAATAAAGTTAAACCGATATGTCAATCGAAAGTGTTGGAACTTGTCTTCTTAGTTTCTCTAATGTCTTGCTTGCAGAGGGAAAGTGAGAAGGCAAAGTCTGAAGAGATCATTGGATTTTCAAGCTCAGCCGTATCTGTTCTGAAAGATTCGGAGCTCTCAGTCACTGAGAGTGGAGACACTTCTCTAATTCACATGGATGTGGATCAAAGTTTCTTGCCAGTTCCACGTTCTGTTAAGGCTGCAATCTTTGAAAGTTTTGTGAGGCAGAACGTATCTGAAGCGGAAGTTGATGTCAACCCAAGTATCAAGCAGTTTGTGACGAGTAATTATGGGTTTCCTACAAAAAGCAGCACAGGCTTTGTATATGCTGACGGCTCACAAGCACTATTCAATAAACTGGTCGTTTGCTGTGCCCAAGAAGGTGGAACGCTCTGTTTACCTGCTGGGACAAATGGGAAATACGTTGCTGCTGCCAAGTTTTTGAAAGCTAACGTTGTGAATATCCCTACTGAGTCTAGCGACGGCTTTAAGCTGACGAAAACCACTCTAACGAAAGCGCTGGAGTCCGTGAAGAAACCTTGGGTTTATATATCTGGACCCACAGTTAGCCCAACAGGATTGGTGTACAGCAACGAGGAGATGGGTGTATTATTGTCTACTTGTGCTAAATTTGGAGCAAAGGTCATCATCGATACTTCGTTCTCGGGATTAGAATACAGTTCAACTACCTGGGATTTGAAGGAAGCGATGGATGCATCCTTGTCGGTTTCCCTGCTTGGATGTCTCTCTTTGAATATGCTCAGTGGAGCGATGAAACTCGGGTTTCTAGTTTTGGATCAGTCTCTGGTTGAAGCCTTCCATACCCTCCCAGGGCTGAGCAAACCACACAGCACTGTGAAGTATGCCGCTAAGAAAATGTTGGCTCTGAAAGAAGAGAAAGCAAGTGACTTTTTGGATGCCGTTTCTGAAACCATAAAGACATTGCAAGGCAGATCAAAGCGCTTGAAAGAGGTACGTACTAACACTTCCTTTTGCATTAAAGCTCAGATATGAAAAGGTATTTTTATTATTGCCATTATTTACCCTTTTTAAAAATAATAATACTGGGAACAAACAGGTACTAGAGAAGTCTGGTTGGGAGGTTATCGAACCAGCAGGCGGAATCTCAATGGTGGCAAAGCCGAAAGCTTATCTCAACAAAAGTGTAAAGTTGAAAGAAGGAGAGGGACAAGTGGAGCTAAATGATTCAAATATGAGGGACGTGTTTCTCAGCCATACAGGTGTTTGCTTGAACAGTGGTTCCTGGACTGGAATACCAGGTTACTGCCGCTTCGCATTTGCACTGGAGGACAGTGAGTTTGAGAAGGCTATTGAATCGATCGCTCAATTTAAAAGCGTCCTCCTCGGCAACTGAAACTAAAGGCGCATTGCTGCGTTGCTGGTTTTTCGCCAGTATATGTGGAATGGAACTTCAGTCGCTTTTCTTTTGCGTTTCCTTTGTTTCTCTAATACTTTGCGGTTGGTCGGTTTTCCTTTCGAAAGGTTGCTTTTCATGCTAATAAAGGACTCGTGGACTTTGTTCTCAAACAGTTATCACATTGACTTGGCTTCTCATATATGCGAAATAAAGGATTTGTTTTTTTTTTAATACCTTTTTGAAAAAAAACTTTTCAAACATGTTACAAAGCGGTCAATGTACTGAAACAAGCAACATCCCTTGAACGTACCAAGGGACATAACAGAAGAGAGAGACACGACTCCAAGAAAGCGAGTTGCCTTGAACATTTGAAAGAGGGAGAAACCCTGTAGCAGATTGTGCTGTATTTCCTCTAGAAATTAATATGTAAAAATGGAACCACTTTTTTCAGGAGCAACTTTATTAATGAATTCCGTAGGCTATATTAAGAGTGTTTTATAAACCTCACAACTAAGAAAGCATTGATAGACTCGTGAGATCATAGCTCAGCACCACCTCTTTTGCAAAGCCGTTAGGAGCATGTGTCAGTCCCTCACGTGTAGATAGTGTTTATTCTTTTATAAACCGAAGGATGCAGAGCCTCGTACATAACAATAAAGTCCAGTTGAGTCTGATAAGATAAGCAAACACATATTTGGGTATACTCAAAGAAGAAAAAGTATTATTCAAAAATAAATCAAATTGCTTAAATCAGCTTGTGTGTATTTGATTATTAAGACAAGCAATACTCAATTCTGTTATCAAAATCTACAAACCAATATATTATGTGAAGTGTAGGCTCTCAATGTTTATGAAGAATGTGTGATGTGAGAAAGTGGTACATAAAGAAGATTCATCTCTTAAATTACACCAGCGACAAGAAGCTACATATTTTCTATCTTTTTTTACAGCATGGTTAATCAAAAGCGTATCAACCAAACTCCGTTTACAAAACAAAATTTAGAGTGGGCTTTGAAACTATTATCGAAGACAAACACCAGCTTCACGATGCGTTTGTTTGTTTACTCCTCTTCCTCACTTATATGACATAACCTAGCCCGGCCAGGATTTAGCAGAGATTCTGACATTCTCCATCCCTAGCAACATTGATCAAGAATTGAAAACCACCTCCTCAGAGCTCCTTCAATATGATACTTAAAGACTAGACAATATATTTCTATCAAGTTACCTGTTCCGCAGCACTGCTTTTGAAGATTCCATATGAGGTAGACACCATTTCACACGACTCAGCAATTCGAGACTCCAGCTCATATTCCATCGGAGCAAAAGAAGGATCTAGTTGCTCCACCGATTTTGAAGTGCCGCCACCTTTTGATTGGTTCAGAAAATGAAGAAGCACATGTGCCTGTTTACATCATCATGCAACCAAATGAGAAACTTCAAGCTTTAGTTAAAATTTCTAGAAATTTAAGAATTGGAAAAATCATCCCCACATGAAATGCCGCTTTGAGAACGTCATCAGAGCTAGCCTTGTCCTTGAGCAGTGCATAGACTTTGCCCTTGGTAGGGCTGTAAGTCACCATGTATCTTTCTTTCTGCCATGAGTAAAGAGAATAGAGTAAAATATGTGAATAAAAAAAAAGGTCAAAGCTCTTAGATATATTATTTGAGACAGTAAAAAGAGGCATACATCGAAAAAAGGCTTTACTGCCAGATATGTGCAAGGGTCTTGGAATGCATCTTTAAATCTGGCTCCTGCCAAATGATGGTTGTGAAACTCTTTGTCAGCAAGCAGGAAAAAAAGAAAAAGAATATATAGCTTTATCAGAGTGCTACATGAAGACATACCAAGCATCACCGGTCGATCCTCCACCCATGGGAAAGTAAATATCTTTTCTTGGATATTACCTTGCTGTAGTGAGGGAACCCGCCCTGGAGATATAGATGCTAAGTTTGACTTTGAGACTAACCTAGAAAAGTTTGAATTGACACACACTCATCATGACTTACCCGTCTTGATAAAGGACTCCACTGCTACTGTAAATCTTGCACGGTTTAGTGTATGTAGTACCACCGATCTAACCTGAAAGGGAACTAGCCACGTTTTAAAAGTAAAAAATAAAAATAAAAAGAAATAACTGATAAAACTTGAAGCTGCAGTGTAACCTCTTGGTATGAGCTCAAGAGATAGCCACATGATAGAAGACCAAAGGTTGTAACCAACGAAGGATTTCTTTTGGATATCAATATACTAAACCCAGTTCCCATCTGCACATACGATATATAATCATCATACCAGATGGAAACAAAACTCAAAAAAAAATAAAAGATCAAATAACAAAAACACCCAAGAAATAAAGAGAAGGATCATCATACCAGATCTGCAATATTACCAACACACTCTCCCTTAGCAGTGACGTCACCTATGTTCTCTCCTTTAGCAAAGGCTTTATAGATTGGGGTACGAGTAGACGTAGATGTTACCGCTGCAACATTCTGTAATAAAAACAGTGTAAGAAACAAAACAAAACAAAACATCTAGCAAGGAATATTTTGACAATACCTTAACAACATTAGCAGCACAAGCAAGAGGAAGAAAAAGGTGTGGAACAGCAGAAGTTGCTAACTCTACAGCAGCACCCAGCTCCATCAAAAGATCACCAGCAAACCGTAACTGTAAAATTCAAAAAAAAAAAACGGTTTAGAGAGGACTCTTCTTCTATCTAATCTAACTAATTGGGAACAAGTAAGTACCTGTTTCAAATCATAATCAAATTTCTTTCCCTGACGCGCAAAAAGCATTTTGCCAACACGGCCAGCACCATCCTGAATAATAATATATTCAGCAATAAGAGTAAGCCAATGTATAAAAAAAGCAACAAGAAATTGAAACCCTTTGATCAAAAAAATAAAATAAAAAAATTGAAACCTTAAGAATCCAATTAATGGCAACAGCAGCAGAAGCAGAACTGTTCCGTGAGGCACCAACAGAATTGAGAAGGGTTTGAGTGGTAAACACACCCATGGCTCCACCAAAGAAATGCTGCAACCAATCAAAAACGATCAATCACACAATACCAATTGCAAAGAGGAAACATTTCATTCATTTATTCATTCATTACCTTCAAAGCTCGAAATGTCATGTAAGGAACATAAGACTCATTAACACTTGCTGGAAAGCCTTCAGGTACAACGTAAGATCTCAGAAACGAACCCACTTCCTGTAAATAATAATAAAAAAGAAAAAGTTTGTTACTTTCTTTTTGCTAACCGACAAAAAGACCAAACCCAATTCAAATTTCATTACATCGAAAGGACTCTGAGGAGACTCCAAGCTGATAGCACGAACACTGGAGCTCTTCTTGAATTTACCAGAACCATCGCTCTCGGCGACGTACTTCCATCTCCGTCCGTCGATTTCCTCGCAGCAGATGAGTCTCAGCGTCGAATGAAGAAAATGGGAATCGGGAAGAGCCTGCGGAGGAGGAAGGGGAAGATGATGATCGTCATCGGGAGGAGGGGAGGCGAGAGAGGCGCTGATGCGGAGGGTTTCGCGGGAAAGGAGGCGGACGGAGTCGGAGGAAATGGTGTCAGGCGATGAATGTTTGAGAGGCATTTTGTTCTTGTGAAGAAGAATCGAGCGGAGGAAGAAGAAAGAAGAAAGAGGTCACTCAGACAGGCGGAGGAAACGAGGAAGCTCTCTTGTTCCACTTGTGACCTACCTTTGACGTCTGACACAGATTCAACTGTGTAATATTACCCAAATTTTTTTGTTTTATTTTTTCTTTAAATCCAACTAAATACCAAACTTTTTTTGAAATAATTAAATTATACAGATAATTCCATAAATATCTCACTCTTCTCCATTCTCTATTTCTGGGAGATATATTATTTTCAACTGGTCTTATGGAAATTGGAATTTAATTTTGATCTTGTCCAGAATATTATATATGCATATATATATACTAGATCTTGACGGAATTATTTTTCATAACCAATTATTTTATTTAACTACAGAAATTATATATTTCTTTATTTATTATTTATAGTTAAATTTTTATATACTTTTATTTTTGATAGAAGAGCTAAACTTTCAGTTTTAAAGAGAATTTTGATTTATGATATATAGATATATTTTTAGCAAAATATTTAAAAATGAGATATAAAATTATTTATTAGAAATTTCAATTTTAATGTTATATTATGACATTATATAAGTTTAGTTTTCAATCTTGAAATTATAATTTGAAGCTGAAGAGTTATTTCGGGAAATCGTATATATTTCAATTTTGTGTTTGACCTTATGAAGAACTTTAGAAAATTGCCTAAAATACCATTTTCAAAAACTAATAACATATTGATTGTAAGTTCAGTATGTAATGCATCGATTTATAATATTTCATATCTTACTAAAAACATATATATATATATAATTATATATTAAATTAAAAAATTAAAAATATAATATATGATAATTAAAATAAATAATCTATTTGTTTAACATATTTAACATTATTTTTTCTTTTAAGTTGAAAATGGGTAATTAATTTGTATTAATTTGATCTGTGTTTTTTAAAGCGTGAAATTATTACTTGATTGCACAATATTATACTAATTTAATTTTTAGTTTTTTTGTAAATCATTACTGTATATATTTTATATGTATACAAACTAAACTATTTAAAAAAAATTCTTAAAAATATTTACTACAGATTTCCATTTTTTGGAATCTTAGACCAAAGAAAATGGTTAAAACAAATTTACTTAGAATAATTATTTTTAATTGTAGTATTCTTAAAAGGCAAACTTATTACAAAATATTTCCTCTTTCTTATAAACAAAAAGTAACTACAAAGGTAATTTTTCCTTATAAAATACAATTATTTGATAGTAATTTTCTTATTTTACATAATCATAAAATGAAAAGCTTATATGGTGATTTACCTTTTTATAAATATTTTAACTAAAAAGACTTACAAATACTAATTTCATATAGAACTAAAATCTTTTGTATTTTTCACCAAACACAGAAAACAAATAAAATATACACTGCATGTGTTCTTTTTCGGTTTCTAATTTATAGTGATCTTTGTTCTTTTAGTTTGTAAATTATGATTCGTTGTCATATGTTAGTGTATGTGTAAGTCTTATTCTATAATACTTAGGCCTTGATTGGTAGAGCATTAGCATTAGCATTATGCTCTACATTATCCAATCAACATTTGTTTCAAAAGCATTTAGAAAAGCATTTACTAAATGCTAATGCTCTCCAAATGCTCTCTAGCAAATGCTCTCATATGAAGCTTTTGGAAGAGCATTTGCATTTGCAATTTATATATTTATGAAATAAATATAATTAGTTCATTTATTTGATTTAATAATATTATAAAATAATTTTTATATCCAGAAAATGAAGTTTCATTTCTAAAATAAATTTACAATATAAATATTTTTTTAAAAATAGTATTTCACATTTAAAATATAATATAATTATATAAATTATATTATATTTTAAATGCAAAATATATTTTTTTAAATAGATATTTTAATTGTAAATTTTATTTTTTTTAAACAAAATTTTCGATATAAACATAATTTTTGAAATTAGTAAATAAAATAAATTAATTATATCTCTTTTATATATTAATATATATCCAAAAATAAATTTATATTTTATTTATTTTATTTAATAATATTCAAAATTATTTTATAACCAAAAATAAATTTATATTTTTGAAAAATTACATTTATTTTTAAAATAATAATATTTCACATTTAAAATTTAATTTATGTTATTAATTAAGATTCATTATTTTTAATAACAAATATTATATATATATATATATTATAATTAAATAAATAAATAAATATATATATATATATTATAATTTAATATATATTATTTTAAAATAAATATATTATATACTAACTTTTATAAAAAAAATTAAAATTGTATACTGCTACTGTTTTACCAATCATCTTATTAAAAATTTTAATGAGAGCATACAGCTTCTGCAGCATACTGCTTCTACAGCATACTGCTACTGCTTCTTCATCTGTTGTACCAATCGAGGCCTTACTAGCTGGTTGGCCGCGATTTCCCGGATATAAACATCGTATGAAAACTACATAATATATTTACACTTTTGTAATTTTGAACAACAATCATAATTATTAAAATGAATTTTAAATTTTAAATACTTGAAAATCAAAAATCTTCATGTTATATAATTTTAGAAGAGATTTGAAATACATTGATAATTCTGTAAATTTAAATTTCCAAAATTCTTTTTATAATATAACTTGTGGTTAATACAAATCTGAAAACTAATAAACAAAAAACCACTTTATATTCTTTGCATTATTTTGTCTACCATTTTATTTTATTTAGATGCAAATTATTTACAAAGTTTCCATAATATGTTTACCAGTTTCTTAAATAGTAAAAGAAAAAAAGGAAGATGATTATTTAAGAACCGAAGTATTTTGTAATAAAGTTAATATCTAATCACATAAAGTAAAATTCAAAAAAATATTATCAAAGATAAATATATTTATGACATTTAGTATAAAATCAAATAAACCAAAAACTGATAATATATAAACCAAACCAAAATAGATATCATTTTGATAAATTGACTATTTTTTTATAAATGAAAATACCAAAAAAATTGAAAAAAACCAAACAAATATCTAGATTAGACATCACTAATTTTTTCTTCAGATTCAATATATTTTCTTCTATATTTTTGATAAAATATTTTATTGATTTATTACTTGACTTGAAAATATCAAGTATTTACGTAACAAAAAAAGAGAGTACAAGCCAAGTGCAAAGTAATCATACCCAGCAAAATAGTTGTGCAACACACTTCATTGCACAATATTCCCAATATTCTTCTCAACAAAATAATTGAAACAAATAAGAGCACATCAAATGCTCATCTGGAATTTTATAGTTGATATGCACATATTCATCACAACGAGTATAAAATGTGGAAGCCTAAGGAGCTTCTTTTTCTTTTCATTCCTTGTCACCTGTAAATAAAAATAAAAGTTTCAATCAGATAAAAGAAAGAAAAAGAAAAAGATTGATACCCAATGCAGGAAAAAAGACTAAATGGCTAACCATATTATCACTTGAGAGGATCAATGTGAGGGTAGAGCCCCAGGACATGTTCCGGCATGAAATCATGCCTCGTAAGTATCCCAACAATAGGCGGTCTCTGCGATACAAAAAAGACATGCGTTAGAAACACAAAAAAAAAAAAAAAAAATCTCTAGAGAGAAAGAAAGACAGAGAGAGTGGTCTGACCCCTGCTGTTTTGGGCACCACACACAAGTGGCGAAGTCCAAGTTGCCGGAAAAGAATAGCTGCTTTAGCTAGAGACAAAGTCTCAAGCACAGTGTAAGGAGAAGTGTTAGTGATTGGATGGAGATCAACATACATCTCCATCTCCTCATCACTTATAACCAAATCCTCAATCTTGAGCCCTTTCCCTAACCCTGCTTTGGCATAGTCACGAGCCTTGCAGCTTCTAAGAATCTGAGAACCAAACGTCGTTTTCTGCTTGGAGAATCTCTTTCCTTGGAGAAGCACAAGGAGATGAGATCTCAAGGCGATCCCACAAAGCTCAGGAGCTTCGGTGAAAGGCGGCTCATCGATTACAGGGAAGCCATTATGAGCTGTCATCCTCAAAGCCTGCCATATAACCCCAACCTTCTCAACTCGTGAAAAGGACAACAAAGGTCCAGCAACAACGTCCTTTGCGACCAAATTGCGCATGTAGGGCTCTGCGTGGTCTTCCATGTAAGGCAGTCCTTTCATTGTCACAATCTGGTCATAGACCCCTTTGTTGAAACAATCGGCAACGGTTTTAGAGATCAAGAGCACAAGCATCACCAAAGGCAGCATAAGGAGATTATTTGTAAGCTCGAGGAGAATGACACATAGAGAGACAGTCATTCTCATTGTGCCTCCAAGGAAGGAAGCAGCTCCAAGGAGAGAAAACAGACCTACATCAAGCTGAGACACCGGTCCCAGGAGTCTACCGACAAGCCGTCCATACGAAGCTCCGGCGAGAATGACGGGAATGAAAAGACCAGAGGGTATAGCTATGCCGTATGTAATGATGCCAAGGCAGAATACGAAGACAAAGAACATGGCGAGAGTGGAGATTTGGAACTCATTCTCAGATCTTGACGTGAAAAGACTGCGGATAGCGTCGTCGTTGGTGTTGAGAAGTAGGGAGGAAAGGTCATTGTAATGGTTTGGAGGACACTGGAAACTCTTGTAGATCCCAGAATGACCTACGCTTGGGCACTTTCCCTCTGATCCAATAGGACAAGGGGTACACTGTGAAAGCCATGGAAGACCAAATGCACAGCATGAGCTTAAAATGGAAACTGCCATAACAAGCATCACTTTAAATCCCGGACCTCTCCTGCAAAAAGTAAAAGACTAAATGAATTGACAGCAGACAAAAACTTCATCTATGTTTGCAGAATCTTAACGGAGTCTGTTTTTTTTTTTTGAATTATACAGTGGCCGAGATTCGAACTCAGGTGGCGGAACTCACAGCCGTGAACCCTTTACCACTAGAGCTAGAAGCCTCGGTTAGTCTGTTTATGTTGCTGACAAAAAAAAATTGACCTACTCGTTTATTAAGGCGTAAGTGCGGAGGACTATGTCGACAAGATAGTTGTAAAGGCTACCAAGGACACCACCAACAACTCCAAGGAACACTACTGCTAGCAAATCTGGTGTGCTGTAAAGCACTGGACCCGAGTTTACGTCGAACATGATGAGACCGCCTTTTCCAAACAGTCCACATTTGCCAGACCGGCAGAGCTCGATCAGACTTCTTAACACAACTGCTACAACTGCGGTAGTGAAGAAGGTCCTCCAAAGAAGGGCACTCCTCCACCAAGAAGCAGCTTCTTCGAGGGCGAAGAGGACTCCGCCGACCGGAGCACGGAAAGCAGCAGCCACACCAGCAGCAGCGCCGCAAGTGATGAGGTCTCTTCTGTCTCTATCGTTTTTGAAGAACCTGAGCCACTTCCAAGTCAGTTTATACTTTCTGGAACCACCTTGTCCAAGCAAATTAGCGATACAAGCACCGGTGTGCACCATAGGCCCTTCTTTTCCAACTACGAATCCCGCAGCTACTCCAAATATAGAGCCAAAGATCTGCCAATACACAAATGTTGTATTCAAGATTGAACAAAAAGATTTTTTGGGACAGATATGGTGTTTGGGGGATCTTTACCTTAACGAAGAGGGTGCTCGGAGCTAATATTGAATAAGCATCTATACCATTGAGATATGCTTTAACCTCAGGTATCCCAGATCCCGCTGCTGCCGGAGCAATGAAAGCACAGAGAGAAGCAGCAATAGTTGCCAAAATCAAGTTACAACCAGCAAATGCAAAGAAGGCCTGAAAGTATCTGCAAGTTTCAAGAAAGTGTTTCTTAGTTTCTTATAGTTTTTAGAGAAGATTAGAAGCAGAGATGAAAGGTAAGACTTTTACTTTTCCTTGAGCATGAGGTTACCGGTGAGCAAGAGTTTGAATCCAGCTATATTCTCAACAGCAAGGTTATTCAAAAAGCCAACAAGGCCAGTGGCTAAACCGATGAGGAAAGCAAGGGCCCATTTGAGAATGGTGTACTGAAGTATCTCAATCTTCTTCCTAGACCTCCAGTCCTGCTTGAATAGATCATTCTCAAAGATCCTGCCCAAAAAATAATATGACCTTGTAAGTCCACATAATAAACCAAAACTATCATAACAAATATAGTCAAGACAACACTAGGGGAGACATAAAAAAAAAGCAAAAAGGTGAGTTTAATCTAAAAGATTTACAAGACACAAAAACGCTTTGCACTTTTTCTCAAATAGAAATGATTATTATGTCTCTCAAAAAAGCTTCAGTTGTTTTGACCTATGAATAAAAAAAAAGGTAACACTATGCATAAAAAGTACATATAACATGACAAAACGCTACATAACCCCCAACAATCTTATATCATTGTTTATCTCTGTTTCCAAAACAAACAGGAAATGAAAACTAAAAAACAAAGACATACTCGTAATCAAGGCTTTCGATGGGACAAGTATTAGCTCCGACAATTGCGATCTGGGAAGTGGTGTTCTTTCGGTTCCTTGCGAGCAGAGGCTGTTGGAATCCGACAGATCCATCATCTAGAAGCCCAGATATCTTCCTGTCATACGCGTGGAGACCTCCTTCCACCTCTATATCGTGGTCGTCGATCCGATCATCCATCTCCTGTTCCACAGTTTCGATCCCCGATCAGATAGAAGATTCGTGTTCAATAATTGGTTTCTTGTCCCCTGGAATCAAGGACCCTCTCGCGCTCACGTAAATGTTATATTCGATTTTTTTAATTGATTTTTCCTTTTTCTTTTTTGGAGTTTTGGTTTAAGACGTAAGGTCAGGCGAGATTTATTGTTTTCTTTTTTGACACGAGTTTTTGCTGTTTTCCTTTTCTCTTTATTTGGCAAACCCAAGTCAATAAGCATGAAATGAAACGAAAAATGTCTCTTTGTTTAGTACGACTTGACTGGAAACTGTGGATCCTCAATTCTCACTAATATTAGAATGAACTTTTTAGTCAGTTTTATCTCATGCATAAAAAAAGATTATCTTTAAATATGCAAGGTGGAACCGTCCTTATAATTTAGATAACGTCGTAATCATAACATAAACAAATTTAAGTCTACACTAGATTCTGACCCGCCCTTCAGAGGGCAGGTATATTTTTGTTGAAAATATTAATTTTATGTCATGAATATTTTTATACTTGATAAATTATATTTTGTTAAGAATTTTATGAAATTTATCTAAAATTATTGTATGAATAATTTTTGTTATTTTAAATATGACCAAAATTTTGAAGACTCCAAATAATTCTGATTTGTATTTTATGATTTTTGTTTATTAACCTGTTGTTAAACTTGTGAATTATTTGACAGTGATTGTATTTTTAGTATTTTAATTTAAAGAAAAATTTTAATATTTTTAAACTATTTTTTTGTCATAGACCCGTTATGTATTGATAAAATCTGTTTTTGTGTATTTTAAAAAGTTTATATGATTTTTTATTTTAAATAAAACTATTTTTTTAAATATTTGAGAACATTCGGGTCTTCAGAATCTAGATTCTGACCTGCCCTTTCAAAAGGACATGTATATTTTTTGTTTAACTTCTTCTAGATATTTAATTGTAACTAGATTTTGACCCGCTCAACCGAGCGGGTGTAAATTTTTATTTTTATCTTTGTTTGTACTAAATGTTATATATGATTCGCAATGTGTGCACTAATATAACATTTTGAAAAATAAAAATATGTTTAATTACATCAATTTTTTTTTGCATCTACGGTAAATTATATGACCAATATTTATTGGACATCATATAAACAAATCTAAAATTTGTATAATTAGATGGATGTATAAAATATCTAGAAAATAAATGTTCTGAATTATAAGTAAGAAAAATAGATAGATATGAATTAGTATAATATTAAAAATTGATACATTAGTTATAACATTTGTAAGAAAGTAAAAATATTGTAGACAATTTATTTTGTAGAATATTCGATTTATATAGTTATATTTATAGTTTCAAAATAGAAAAGGTGTATGGATTGTAAATAATGTTTAGTTTTAATTACTTTTTGATTAACTTTCTAAACACTATTGTTATACTAAAAATTATGAAGATACCGAATACATGGATTTAAATTTGGTTAGCAAGATTTTCAAAAAAAATATAGATTTTTTTTTTGAAATTATAAAAATTTCTATTATCTTCTACCCATTATAATCACGAATGTTGGTTGTTTTAAAGAAAAATATCAAAAAGATACAAACCTATCCGAAGAAGATCAAATGGGATGTAATATTTATTTTTAATAATCATAAATAAAGAAGCTATTGTGTTGTTTTAAAAAAATTTACTGTATACTATTATTATATTGATCGAAAGTTATTAGGTAAATTATTTTAATAGTTTGAGACTTACCAATTATGCATATTCGGAAGATTCTTAATATGTAGATTTTGAATTTCCGTGGTACATTAAGTAAGTTTAAAATTGATTGTACATTTGATTTAGGAAGCTATATATTAAATTAGGAAAATAAAATCGTAATGCTTAAATTTAGGATCAGTTAGTACTTTAGTGGCATTTAGATGTAATTAAATTGTAAATTTAAGGGTTAATTTCAAAATGTACTTCAGTTTTAATAGATTAGATACTTGTGTTTTTTTCTTAATCATATTTTTTTGTAGTCATATATGTGTATAAATCTTAATCAAAACCTATTTGATTTACTGTAGAAATAATAGTAATTTAAAGTTGGCCGGCATATACTCGTTTCTTTATAATTATAAATCCATTTTTTGTAATCATATTTATCTATTCAGATTAGGCCTAGGCATCCGGTCCTCGGATCAGGTCTTATTGGGTCCGCATCTTTCGGTTCCTGAAAATTTAGATCCATATAGATATCTATAGTTTTTCAGGTCTGCTCGGCCAGGATCTTGTCGAACTCTTGTCGGTTCAAGTATATAATTCTAATATACGTAAAACACTCGTAATTTCAGTTTTATTTCGGATTCGGGTTGATTTGGGTATATAAGACCCGAAAAAAACCTGACATATCCAAACTGAATTTGAAAACTCAAAAAGTACCTGCAAATCCTAAAAATACCTGGAGAAAATATATCTGAAACTTACACAAAATCAGATCCGAAAACTCGAAAGGTATCTCAAATTTTACCTGAACACCCAAATTATATTTTTTGGAAATCTAAAATTTACCCGAAACCTGAAATTATACCTAAAAACCTGAATCCGAAATTTAAAAAAATATCTGAAATATCTAAAATACACACAATCATCCAAATTTACCTAATATATAATAATTTTTGAATATTTTGAATACCTGATTGGGTCTCTTGTAGGACGTAGATCCAAACCGAGACTTGTGGGTCCCCATAAAAAAAGATCCAATAAATATTTTAGCATAAACTCGAATCTGAACCTGTATTTTCGGATCCGTTCTAGTTTGGTTTTTCGGGTCCGGTAAAATGTTAGACCTATATTAGATCTTGATCTGTACTCGAAGCGCATATATAGTGTTGTTTTGTATTTTTTCTGTAAATATGTCTGAAATTAATTATTACTATTTTATTATTAACTTTCTAATCATAAATTTATGAATACAAATTGAAGATTTATTTTTAATTTTAAATATACTATTTTTTTAGTTTATTAAAAATATTGCAATACAAACTATAAATAATATACATATATATATATACATACAGTTATGCTAAAGTATAACACATACCATAAAACCATAATTTTATATAAGAATTTGTATAGCATATTAATATATTTGTGCGTGTGTTTGATTTTTTTAAACATTCAAAAACAAAAGTTGTTTTCGTGATAATCTTAAAACGTGTAGTGGTGTAGTGGCAGTTACAATCTAATATGTCTTTGCAGATATCTATATGTTAAATATTGGCAGTTAATTATTAGGAAAACATGATTATAAATAAATGGACTAAACAGTTATCAATTGGTCATGCTGAGAAATTAATAGTACTGATTAGGGATTTGGGGATGGTGGAAAGCCGTCTTAGCCTCCTCTTAGGATATCATTGTTATGGCAAGTGACGATAAACTATGAGGATGATTGTTTGTGGTTTTAGTTTTAGTTTTATTTTTTTTGTTTTTCTAAAAATCATTTTTCTTCCAATCAAGTTTTATCTTTTAGTTTTTGTTTTTGTAAAAACTATTTGAGTTGTCAATCAGATTTTTTAACAATTAGATTCCCTCAAATTTAAGGAAACTAGCTTTTCAAAATTTTAAACAATTTGTGAAGAAAAACCAAAAACCAATTTTTGTGGGTTTTCAATACAAAAACGAATTTATTTATTTTGTATAACATACTATATTTTAATTAATTAACTACTAGGTGATTTTCCCGTGCTCATGCACGGATATAAATATCTATGAAATAAATATACTATAATAATTAATTTTTATTTACTTTTATTTAAAAATTAATTTATAATTTGTATGCATAATTTTGAATTAATAATATCATATTACTTTAATTAGACATATTATTTTAGATATGTTATATCTAGTCGGTTTTGTTGTTTTTACAGTCAAATTTACTTATCACTTGAGTATATTGGATTGCATATATTTCTCTGAATTCAACTATAATGTTTTAATATTAAATATATTAAAATTATGCCTAATTTTATTATTTACATTTACGTGGGTTGTTGTCTTAGATATGTAAATATATTTGAGGAAGATTATATATAACTTAAGATATATTTTGCTTATAATGAAATAAACTAAAGTGTCTTATTCCAAATTACATAAATTAATATAATGATAATACTCTACAGTATCATGCATATATATAAATTTTACAAAGAAAAACCAAATTGTAACAATGGGTTAATCTTTATTTTTCATTTGTAAATATGTTTTGAGTCATTCTATAATTTAAATTTACAAAATAAATTATTATTATAAAATTATATATTCTTATTGTAGTTAAATATATGATTTTAGATATAAGTTGGATTACTCGAGTAACTTATGTTGTGAGTATATTGAGTTACATACATTTTTTTCAAATTCAACTGAACTATAATTATTTTTATTATAATTAAAGTAAAATCAAATTAATTTTAATTATCATTTAAATGTGCATGTATTTTAATAATATTATCAAATTATATGTTGATTTAAAAAATAAATATTAGAAAATGAAGCGAAAAGCAATAGGAAGTTACATATATAAGTAACTAATACTTTTTGGAAACTCATGAACACATATGAATATTTAAAATAGCTAAAATATTTTAAATTATTTTATGCTTTATATTTATTAAATGGTAAAATGAAATTTATTTTAAATAATCTTAAAAATGAGAATTCAGATTCGCTTTGGTATTTTTGTTATAGTTATATGAAGTTCCACAAACATAGGAATATAAAATTTAAAAGCAAATTTAATGTTAGGAAAAAATAATAAATTTAATAATGATAAAATATAATATATCTACCTTGTTAAAATATATAGTGTTATTTTAAAATGTTTTTTAATTATTTGATGTGTTTATTGTTAATTTTTTATTTTTTAATCTCTTAAAAATAATCAGTTTACAAAAATTGTGTGATTCTATTTTAGAAATCATATTATATAAATAAAATATAATTTATAAAAACAAATTCTGTAATTTAAAGATATTATAGTCAAATAAATATTTGAAAATAAATAAAACATTTAAATAATACTAATTAATTATAAAATATTCTGAGTTAATCAAACATATATCAGTTTGTGTTACTTAATTTATTTTATGTAATCATCAAAGAAAATAGTTACATATATAAAAATTATATTTAGTACTCTGAAAAAATAATATTTTTTGTATAGTTTAAAATTATGTTTTAAAAGAAATAATATTTTTCTAATATCAAGATTACCTGTGTGAATTTTGTTTTATGAAATCACATTATACACATATATATATTTTCATCTAAGAAAATATAGATATAAAGAAATATTTTATTATTTCAAAAGTATATATACATTTTCTTAAATGAAATATTTCTATTTTGTGACTTTCCTTTTTTTAATGAAATCATATTATATATACATATATTTTCGTTTTTAAATCTGTTCTCTAAACTTTATAAATGTTTCCTTTTTATTATATATGTTATTTGGAAAAATTTAAAAAGGAAACTAAATAAAAATTCAATAATAGTATTTAAATGTAATATTTTTAATTTATTAAGGTTATCAATGTAATCAACCATCGTGAGAATTAACGTGAACGCGACACATAGGAAACTGACTTCTCAAATAATATTTATTTATTTATTCAAATAATATTATAGAGATTTAATAAATAATATTTTCATAAAGATAAAAATTCCATAATTTTTTATCATTTAAACATTAATGTAAAATATTTTTTAGTGCTTCATATTTGTAAGTAAATATAGATATTTTAATATTAAATGTAAACAATTAGGCACTAATTTCTATAAAAAAAATTATGGAATAAGTTTTAAAATTATTACACACACTAAAACAACTAAAAATTATAAGAACTTAAAATATTTTATTAATACAGTATATTATATTAATTTAAAAATAAGCATTCAAGTTTTAAAAATGAAATTTATTTTATGTAATAAATTTGTAATAGTTTAAAAATTTTAAAATATCTTAATTTTTTTATAATTTATAGATATTTTATTGTTTATATTTTAGTATAATACTTAAAATAAAGTAATTTTAAAACATGGTAATGTTTTTATATTTTAATAAATCACTATATTTTGATAAATTTAATGGTAATTTTTAAATATTTTAACGCTATTTATTTTATTATTCTAATATAATGTATTGATTATTTTATAAAAAATTAAGAAAACAGCAAAATCAAAAACTAAAAACTAAAAACAAAAACCAAAAACATAAAACAAAAACAAAAACCAAAAACTAAAACCAAAAACTAAAACTAAAAACCAATAGAAAAAATCATCACCTATATAAAACTAGAGATTTTCTGGTGCTATCTGCCGGTTTTTTTAACTATTAGTTTGTTTTATTAAGATTATTTAGTTATAATGACTAACTGTCAATTTTTTGTGAGATTTAATATATGAACACTCTTTTGTGCTGAGATATTTTTGAAAATTAAGTATAATAAATATGAATGTATATTAACAATTTCCTGGAAACTATATTAGCTTTTTATATATATGTATCTTGTATTAATCTTTAGTGCTTCAAAATACTTTGTAATAATCGGGTATTATGTTTTACATTGTGGAAATAGCTACATATATAAGTGATCTAACATATTTTAATATTAGTACAATGGATGCTTTATATTCTGTACCAAAGAATATAAAAAATACTTTGCATATTTTGGCAGAATATAGTTTTAAAAACATATATCTATTATATTAATTTAGGTTCTTATTTTTTATCAACTATTAAAAAGTCATAGTAAGATCATTTAATTAGTTTTCTAATAACTTATATTTATCATAGATATTAACCATTTCTAATTTTCTATCAATATCTACTATATTAATTAATCTACGATTCGATTTTTTTTGTCGGCATTAATCTACGATTCGATTAAAAATCTATATCAAGCAACCAATGGTTGTAACTTGTAACATCTATTATATTTTTATTGCTGACCATTAATCAAATAAATAGTTACATGATTAATAATGCATGACATATATTTAGACAGATATATACATTTCTATACCAAATAAACAACTATGATTAACGTTTTTTTATGTAGCATTGATAATATTTCTACTGATGATTCATATTCGTCTTGACATTCATATTTCTCTGGCTAATTAACATCGAATCACCCATGTTTCATAGCAGGTTTCGACCATATAGCATGTATTGATGTTCTTTTGTTTCATAGCAACTTCTCACATTGACTCATCAGTATTCTATGTCGCATGATCCTTTTTTATCATCTGTTTACTTTGTCAATCCAGTCGGTTCTACTTCAAACAGTAAAAAAAAAAAAAAAAAAAAAAAAAAAAAAAAACAAAAAAAACGCGTAACAATTTTGTTAAATTGTTTTACCAATCTATATTAATACACCGGTTTTGTATAACTGTATTATACGTGATTTGTTACTTATTAGAGTAAAAACAAAAATTATCTATTAAGTGTCTGAGTTCATATACTTAACGTTTTTAGCATCTACTTCACTGCTTGACTCTATATTACTCATCTCTTTCTTCCACTTTTCAGGTAATATTGAGATACATGTCACATTTTCGTTTTAGAAAACATCTTGGATTTTCGGGAGCATATGTTTAATCCTCTTTCAAGTATTTATATTGGGTTTGGTTCAAATCCAAAAACAAGTAATTTAGAACAAATTTACCATCCATTTGCATAATTTGTTTAAAATGTTAATTTTATAAATTTGATTTATCAAAATTGTGATTGTATTTCTTAAAATAATGTTAATGGTAAAACTTCTTAGATAAGTTTGGTTAGCGAAAAACTCTTAAACTAAATATTTATTGGTAACATCGGTCTGTTTTGACTATTACTGTAGATGGATAGCCCAAATCATTAAATAAAGTTAATTAGGAGGTTTTTATGTTCAATACTTAGTTACAGAAATTTTATTCTAAACGAACTTAACTGACAGGTTTTATCATTAAAAAATTATTCCGGGACACGAAACTCTTTAATTCAATTTATGATTTTGCTAGATGATCATCCAATAATGGTGCCCACATATGTGCATTAAAGGGACCATCCAATGGAGTTTTTAATAATTATTGTATTTTTCTACCTAATTAGTGAACTCAAGTCAAGAAAGTTATAATTTCGCTGGAAAGGAAATATATACCAACTCTTAACTATTTTCTTCTTTTCTTTTAAAGAATTTTAAATTTATTCATCTCAAAAAAACCTTGATACAGTGCAAGAACTGCTAATGTTTAAAAAAAAAATTAAAACAAACTGCAAGGGATTCTATTTTTATCTTCTTCCAAACCAAATCTCCATGGCTTTTTCATATCTTGCTCCATTCTTCTTCCTAAGCGAAATGACTCTGTTTCTCACCATTTTGTCCAATCTTACAATCTTACAATCAAACAAGTAGCTGGCTGCTCCGGATCTCCTACTCTTCTTACATTTCTCTCCAGCCACACAGCACATATCACTGTCTGGAAACAGTATCTCAATAGAAAAGTCGAGTCCCTCTCCTATCTTCCCTTGATCACTTCATGGACAACCTGATCCCAACTACACAAGCTTCCATCCCCCGCCAAACTACCAATGGTCTCCAGCCAAACTTTCTTCGAATAAGGACACTCAAAATATAAGTGGTTCCTCGTTTCCATCTCCTCCTTACAAAGCCAACAAGTAACGGTAGCATTCTGATTCCAGCGAAGAATTCTGTCTCCAGTTGCTAACCTATTACGCATTGCTAGCCAAGTAATGAAGGAAAATTTAGGCGTTGCTTCAGAGAACCAAACCCCTTTGCTCCATTGCACTTTAGGTGATGTAACTCGAGTGAGATTCCAAGTTTGGGAAGTAACAAACCCCGTTCTGAAATCTCTATTCTCCCTCTTCCACAGACACTCATCCTCCATCATATTCAAATCTCTCCCACGCAGCTTCAACACTTCATTTTCAATTTGATGATAGCTAGGTACTCGATGCATCCTTGCTCTATACATTTGAATAGCCCTCTCCACTGTAGTATGCATCGGAATACCCAAAATCATGCATCCTCCCTCTCCTGTTAAATCAATCAGCTTCCCCAAAGGCGACCAATTATCTAACCAGAAAGAGGTGGTAGCCCCGTTGTTTATCTCCACCTGAGTAAACTGATAAGCCAAAGGTCTTAGCTTAAGCAACTTCTTCCACATCCAAGACCTCAATGTACTGCTCTCTTTCACACTCCAAAGGATCCCTTCCTGATAAGGTACCTCCAAATCCATCGAACCCACAATGAATTTCTTGTTGAAAGCAAACGCCAAATAAGCTTCAAACAAGAGACATTGTTTGCTTCATTCAGATTTTTCAGACCAAGCCCACCTTCATCTTTCGGCTTACAGACATCCTTCCAAGCGACTTTAGCTTTGTGGGTTGATAATACTGGACCCGACCAAAAGAAAGCAGCACAAATGCTGTTGATTTCTTGAATACACTCGTTTGGTAACCGATACGCCGACATCCAAAAGTTTATTATACTGTAAAGTACTGACATAATCCATGTTCTCAACCACAAATTCTCATCAGATTTACAAAATATGTACCAATAAACCAAAGATAACATATCTTGCAGCCTTTCACAAAGCAGTAAACATTCTCACGCACGCAGACGCAAACATTTTATTAGAGATATATTGGACCGTAAGATATGTGTCCAATATATCTCTAATACATTTAGATACCAACAAATGTCGAAAACTGTACAAGAAAACATAAAGACAATAATATAAACAGATGGTGGCCGCAAATGTCATGCAGCCCTGTGCAGCACAACATCAGAGACGAAGCACATGGTTCATAGCACTTTGAGGAACACTACCTGTTCTACCCAAGAACCTACGTTCTTCATTACACCCGCACTTTCCATTACCACCACCGGAGTTATGTGGTGGATCCCAACCTCTCTGTGAAACTAGCGGTGGCGATGGTGGTGGTCGCAGCCTACAAGTCAAGTAGTTAGGTGGCTGAAGGTAAGAACTGTGGTGGTGATAGCTATGTGCTAGCGTGATGATTGGACTGCTCTGTACTTTATGCATGGGGTAAAGCCTGCTCAACTGGTAGCTACCAATTTCAGGCATCTCAAGACCGTACCCATCTGGTGATGATTCTGATCTTGGAGAAGAACAAGCAGAGAGGGTGAAAGTAGGACGTGTTTTGATAGGTGCAGCACGAAGAGAAGGACTCTTGCGAAGAATGCCATTGACTGCTTCGATGTAGCGTTGCTCTATCGTTTGTGGTGACTCGATAGGACCTAACTGATTCTCGAGAACCAATGGGTTCGCTGGGAACAAGAAGGTTCTGAGCTTCTCGTGACGGTTGTACTCATCCATCATGTGTTTGAGATCTTCCTCGGACTTTACGGTGACCAACGCGTCGAGATCTTCGGGGAGGATTTGGTATTTGAGTACGACGTCGTTCTCTGTTATTTCTGTGAGTTTCTTGGTGAGTTCTGAAAATTAAATAAAATTATATTTTTTTTTTTTGAACACAGAAATAAAGTTATATATTTAACATTTTGATGATTTGATTAGGGCAGGAGAAAAAGAGTCGTTTTTACCGGCGAATGTGATGTCTGGAGAGACGGCAATGACGCGAGTCTCTCCACCGACGTATTTGAGAAGGCCGTCGGAAGGTCTAGGGAGGATTTTGCCACCAAAGCTGGTCATGAACTTCACTTTGGTCCTCGGCGATCTCTCTCCAACGGACATTCTTGCCGCCAGGATCTTTTTAGCGTTTTTTTTTTGTAAAGTTAAATAGAAAATATCAAAAGAAAACAAAGAAATGCAAATTGAAACCCCGATTTAATATATTTAAAGAGATTGATGCTCTAGCCTCTTCCTTCTTCGGATTAATTAAAGATGTTGAGATTGATGTAGAAAATGCAATATTTTTTTGTTGATGAAGAAGAAGAAAAGAGGTTGATCAAATTGTAATTCGGGAATTTTTCAGAGTTTTTTCTACAAGAAAATAAAATTAAGGAAAAGAGGAATAAAAGAATATAAAGCAAGAAAATAGATCAGGAGGTTTCGTTACCTTAAGATTATCTTAGGAGTATTTTTAGATTGTTGGCTAATTTAGGATTTTTTTTTTTTACTTTTCCTACTAAACGAACATCTGGTTACTAAGTTTGAGAACTAAAGGATGGGTGAAAATGAGTCGTTATAAAGTTTTACTGCAAAGTTTAACACGATAACCCATGCAGCGATTGTATTAAGGAAAAGTACAATGGGAAAAAGCTAGTTAAGAAACTCGTCAGGTGTCTTTTCATCATGTGTGAATCCTACAAAGTAGTGATAAAAGCAACAATGAATTCTGATGAAATTCAGTCAGACAAACTAGTCAGACTACGCATTGCATCTGAGTTGGAATGAGCAGAAGACAACCCACTTCAGGTCATATGAATTTCCTTTACAGTGAATCATGAGGATGAAATAAATGATTACAAAATTGAATGTGAATCTAATGGCAAAAAATTTCAACAGTTGTGAAAGGGTTTGACAAAAGAGAAAGACTATCCAAGAATAATGGAAGAAGCAACATAAGTGGTCAGAATCGAAATGCCATCCAATGAAGATCAAAGTCACTGGAAAAAGACATGCAGTGTCATGAATGTGATGAATATTGGACACTTCAAGTCAGACCACCGTCCATGGTTTAAAGAATAGAGCTGAAACACCTAGAATGTATAGGATTTGGGCATATAAAATCAGAATGTCCAAGTTTGCACAATATAAAAGAGAAATTTATATGGTTCATTTAAAAATCAGATGAAAAATTTTAGTGGCTAATGTAACTATAATACTCTAATTAGATTATATAGATTATTTTTTTATTGTAAATTATATTATTTTTAGATCTACCCCTGAGTGGGCACTGAGATAGGCAATGAAAGTATGGGAGTGCTCTAATTGCTATGGACCATTCGAAATTTTTGATGGGCACCGCACACCACATCTGATAGGACTATTGACATTAATAATAAAGACTGTTACATATATAGCAAACATTATTGTTAGTCCAATACGTTCTATAACTAATTAGTCATAAACAACAAAAAATCGTTTTGTCATCTTCAAAAAATCGTTTTCTCATCTTCAAAAAATCGTTTTCTCAACTTCAAAAAATCATTCCTCCATTGAAAATCCAATATGTTGCAATTCTCTCCAGACGCTTATTCTTCTCTCCTATCGCATCTTCCATTTAAGTTTGTTTGTCATATCCGATGATTTCTGAGTCGAGAAATATATTTTTGACGGTCTTTAAAGAACATTGCACTTCTTGAGATTGAAGGTCCTAATCCATGCCAAAGGTCATTTATATAGAAATAGGCTCTTAAATCACAAAAAAAAAAATTATTAAAGCTTTTAAAAATGGTTTATAGTCCCTGAAATTTCAGATCCAACGCTGCAAATAACAAAAAAAATTGACCAAAATTTATACATTGACCATATGCTGTCTCTGTTTCATAAAATCCTTATTCCCACATGTAAGTATTAATATGATTTATCCACGTCTAAATATTGATATGATATTTACTCATATAAATATCAATATAATATTATCCTCCCACATTTAAATATCCAAAACGCATTTGACGAAGTTCACAACGCATTTGACGACGTCTCTCAAGAATTTTCCTGACGGGCAATCGCGTGAGACCTAGTAATCAAGGCATCCGAAAGTTTATAAATATCGATTTCTTTTACCTGATCCTACCAATGACTTCCCCAGATAGGAAAGGTAAGGCGACGACAGAAAAATCCTCCCCACTTCCTTCTCTCCCTGATGATTTGCTGTTGACCTGCTTCGCGCGCGTCTCCACATTGCACTACCCAACACTCACCCTCGTCTCCAAGAGGTTTCAATCACTCATCGCCTCACCAGAGCTATACAAGATCCGATCCACGTTAGGCCGCACGCAGAGTTGTCTCTATGTGTGCTTTGGGTCCGATCATGACCCTAACCCTCGCTGGTTCACTCTCTGCCTGAAACCAGACCGAAACTTGATCAACAAGTCAAGTGGGAATGTCCTGGTTCCAACCTCGGTTCCCCATTCTGCTCCTGCCCACTGGTCTGGTCTTATTAGCGGACCTTCCAATGATATCTACAACATCGGCGGCCCGCTTGACGATGCTCCATCGTCAAGCGAGCCGGGAAACATGTGGGTGGACCCAATGGTAGACGTCCTTGACAGAAAGATATATGTAACGAGAGGCTGCAATCCAAACACTCAAACTTGGGAGGGCTCGAGCCCTCCCGCTTTTGTAAGCTTAGTGGTTAGAAAAAAAATTTACATGTTTGGATCCTCTAGTGATTCTGCTTACAAACCCAAAGACGGTCAGTGGGAAAGGTTCTGGGGTTGGAAACCGAGTGTGGGATGGTTTTCTTGTTGCGTGATTGACAAGGTACTGTACCGTTACCGTTCTGAAGAGTTCAAATGGTATGACACCAAGGCGGGACACTGGAGGAAGTTAAAGGGTTTGAAAGGACTGCCTAAGTTTGTCAGTTACGGTTTTCAGTTGGTTGGTTATGGTGGGAAGTTGGCGGTTGTGTGGGCTGAGCTTGTGCCTAACGGTGGCGATAAGAAAAAGGTTGTTTGGTGTGCGGTGATTACGCTTGAGAGGCCTAATAAGAGTGGCGATGAGATTTGGGGAGAGATTGAGTGGTGTGACGTAGTGTGTACAGTCCCCAAGTCATATCAATTGGAGTATGCTCTTGATGCTACTCTCTGATCAATCACATCACCATAACAGGTTAATTTTTTAATTTTATTTACTGATTGTTGATTCTCCTGCAATTAAATTCATTTCACTTGTATCTTCCATAGAAAAGAAGAACCAAAACAAGATATTCATTTGATTCAAGAGTGTTTTGCATTGAACTGTACAACAAATAAATGGTCTCTCTGTTTCTTTGTGATTCAATGAAAATGTGTCGTAATATTGGAGTCTAGATTGCTTCTTCTTACCATAAAATGCAAATGGCTTATATTCTTGTTTTTTTTTTGTGGTTGCTCTAATAAGTATGACCTCAGAGATTAGGTGTAAATACATGAAGAGGGCATCTACGGGTTTTGTTAGTTACTGACATGAAGCAATGACTACATAAACATCACCAAGTGACCATTTTGTAAGCTTTGATTTATCAGAAGGATTTATAACAGCTTGGTCCATACCCGCAAGGCGATAACCGATTATGATTTCTTGTCTTTGACGAGCCCTTCTCATTATATCATAGAAGCAAACCTCTTCTTGGTCATATATGTAGAATTCTGCAGGTCTTATGCACAACTCGTTACCCTGCAGCAAAAAAATGATTAATACTCATCAGAGAAAATTGACATCATCTGTCCACACTCTGCAGAAGCAAAGCAAGTTCCAATTCTTTATGTAGTACCTTCTCAGCGAAAAGCTCTTTTAAAACACGGTTTATTTGCTTATCTTCTGCGACCATAGCAAGAGCCATACTAACTAACTCGTTGGATAGTACGTAATCACTTATTCTGGAGACAGAGACAAGGTTCTTTGTTCTTGAGTCCAGAATTTCACTTATCACAATTGATTTATCTGAAGCTTGCTGCATTTTACGGATCCAACAGCTACTTGGGAACACGTTTGATTTTGTATCTTTGTAGGGAAGCCGTTTAGACTGTTTGATTAACATAGGAAAAATAGCAGCTCTCGTTAGTAATCATATATTTGTTGAGACAGATTCAGACAGGTATACATAAAGATTTTCATATACAAAAAATAATAATAATAATTAAAATGGTACATAAGACATAGGATATGTTACCTGTATATCTCGAATAAGGAGAAGCGTGGCAAGAGATCGGGAGTCTGAATGAACAATAGAGTTTTCCAGTGACTGTTCTGCAAGAATTAAGATCTGCAATTTGATTTGGTAACATTGGCATATGTACTCTCAAGCTACGTCAACCAGATAAAGCAAAAGAAACCAACCAACTTACCGAGTCAAAAGTTTCTAGAGGTAAACTCTCTAAATGACGCCTAATCACTGCATTTCCCTGCCTATGCACAAGTCTTATATTCACCAATTTGGATATATTCAATCCTGCATCTGTCAGTTTTTTCTCTCGTTCCTGATCTGGAACCTCATTAAACATCCACAACTCAGATCCAGGCGCAAGCAGAGCTTCTAGCACCTATAGGGATATAAAAGTATATAACCCCACAAGATAGTATATCTACCATCAACTTATTTATTATGTTGTACTTCCTTTTTTTTCTAATATAACAATGCACCTTGATCATATCATCAATGTCACGACGCCAACCACAAAATAGTATTTTCTCTGGATATTTTGGAGGATTCGGCATTTTTGGAAAATGACACATCCGCACCTACAATGTGAACACGCATCTCTATGTAATTGATGATTCATGCATATTTACATAAGAGGAAGGAAGGAAGCAAACCTCCGGAAGTGAACCAGGAGCATAAGTGTCATCATCCTCGGCTATAACAAGTATTTCATCTCCTTCTTCCAGAACATAGTCGTCACTCGGATTCAAAACTATCTTCCCATCCACTGCAACTTTCACTCCGCAGGGAATCGCATTAGGAAATGAAACGAGGACATCTTCAAAACGTTCACCGTCAAGCTGAGGCCACTTCTTTATGTAAAATTCGGCATTCTCAAAGCCCAATATATCCTCCCATATCTGACAATGGTAACAATATAAGAAGAGTTAAAAGTATAGGTATACATGCCTCATCTGGTTAGCTTGAGAGAGACTAACCTGCGCAAGGCCAGGTTGAAGAGCGCATTGTATCATTAAGCGTCCAATCACATCATGAGCTACAACTGTTTCAATGCGCTCCCCACCAACAAGCTTTACCAATGGCTCGTTGTCAAGATCACACATTTCAACCACAACATGCCCCTTCAAACCCTCTTTCACTCCTGTTAGACTCAGCACAACCCTTAAGGCACGTGCATCGCTCTGTTTTAACTTATCCTAAAAGCGATTAATAATAATACTTCACAAAAATTACCATAGTGATGGAAAACAAGAAACCAACCTGATCAGCGTTTTCATCAGATCCTAGTACAATGATAGCACGCGCATTTGAAACTGAAACCTGTCCAAAAAAAAGTTTCACTGTCAGAGATGTTTCACCAACAAGCAAGACTAATTGCAGTTTTAAGCTTTTAGAAACTTGACCTTCTTTAAATCAGCGAGTATAAGTGGGCTGCCACTTCTACATATAACTGATGTTCCCATCAAATCGAATTCGAGTTTGGCAATATCAGTCTCCATCTCTTCCTTGTCTCGTTCCGCTAGCACCACCACAACACCTCCACCAATGCTTTTATTTGCTATTGCCAGCTGCTTCAAAAGTGAACCCTACCCACATGCATAAGGGCATGTTTATTGCATGGTCCAACCGTATCTTAACTTTTAAATAAAAAAAACTAAAATACGGTTCTTAATTTTTTAGTTAACGTTAAGAGACGTTCTTATATTACGCTAAGAAACTCATCCTAAGAATCTACAATAAACATGACTTAATAAACATGGCCTACTGATTTTGTCTGTTTTTTATTTATTTATTTACTTTGCCAGCACAAATTACTAAATTGCAAAAAAAAAAAGAGGGTAAAGAAAAGGCACACCAATTTGTCACTCCATCCAAGTATCAGTATATGATTGCTTTCAAGGACTTCGCTTTTGCCTTTCCTGAGGGAATCTACCATCTTTGAGATAGCATCTGAAATAAGTCCAAGCATTGTAGCGAATATCAACATCCCTCCTGCGCTTATAGCCACTGACACTATCCTTGCTCCGACCCCTACCCTATCAGCGTGGTTTCCCGAATCCGCCACAAAAGTCCACGAAAGCCAAAGGGCTTCATCGACCCCACAGTCGCTGACTGCATACAACGCTAAGCCACCGTATACTATAAGAACTACCGTTGCGAAGAGAAGGGCGAGTAGCTTAGCATATGGATACACTGAAAAACACACATCCAGTGAATAAGCTATTCTTTTCTTCAAGGGAACCTCTTCTTTCTTCTTATTATTATTGTTTGTTCGTTTCAGTAGGTTCTTGACGTAAGAGAGATCGTCAAGATACATGTACAGCAAAATTGGTAAGGCTATAGTGATAATCACAGTGTATAAAACAACAGCTCTGTTATTAACATCTTCCAGCTGTAGATTTTCGTTGTTGTCACTGCCTGGAACTCCGCTACTGCTTCTGCTACATTTTGTTAAAAAGATGGACTTCTCTGCCTGTAACAAGAAAACAAAATAAAACTCCTCTCTCTCTTATAAATTTAATACAGAAACAAAAATCTGAGGTGTTTTCTATAAAAGGAAAGAAACATTACCTCTAATTTTGTAACTTTAGCTCGAAGAAACATCACATAGAGAAAAGAAAATGAACAAATGAATTTGAGCTGCAACAACAGTAAAAAAGAACATTAGAAAACGCTAACCAATTCACTATGCAGGCTTGCTTGATTGTATTATCAAGCAAGAGAGAGAAAGCAGAGATCATAAAGACAAGAAGACTGAGTCATAACTAAAGAAGACAAAGAAAAAAAAAACATAACATACACAATGAGTAAGAGAGAAATGAGTCCACAGCCTAGTTATTCTTTGACTCGGTGATTGAGTCGCCAAAACTTGACTCGGGGCCGATTCAGAGGCGAAGTTAGTGGTGTCACTGTTGCAGCTAACACCACCACCGTCCTGTCGGAGATCAGTGGCGGATTCGTATCTGTAAGTTGGAATCAGAGGAGTTGTAAATCTTCGATATGATCCTGTCGGCAACGTTTTGGATCTCCGGAACAGAGATGACCTCTCCGAGCTTCTAGAGCTATGATTCGGCATCGCTTAGGATTTTAAAGTAAGAAAAGTGATCACTAACAATGAATCAAGGTCGCCATGGAAGAGATCTGGAGAGAGCTTCTTCAGTGTAGTTTTCTTTGTCTTTCCACTATTTTGTTAACAGTTTTATTTAAATAAAGTAATGAAAAGGTAAATGGAGGGAGAAGGCTTTTGATACCCAATTTAGGATAAAATCTTGGCTTTTGAACTTTACTCATGCTGTAAAAAAATCAACAAAAGAGTGCTAAAGTTAGCGTAAAAGAAGCTACAATAACATTGGTTTTACTCTATATAAACAACAGGTTTCATTCTATCAAAATAAGTTTAGGAAAAATTGGCTTCTATGTCCATACGGAGACACCTAATTTGAGATGTACAGATGACATGACAGTATTATTTTTATTCCGAAAATACTCCTATCTTCCTTTCTCTTTCTTATGTTTCTCCTCCTTCTTCGTGTTTCTTCTCCTCTTCTCTTTTTCTGCAACTACATCTCTTTCTTTTTCAATTCTAAATTATTATCAAAATCACTATCCTCTTTAACAACCACTTAAATTATTGTTATTTTTATGACTACCGCAAAGATGATTTACTCAACCAACAACAACTATCTTTTCCACTATTACCTTGCCTTCGATTTTGAATCACAAGAAAAAAAATCCAGATTTACGGATTGAGTTTTTCGCGTCGATATCCTACATACACTACAAGAAATATGAGTATTGGTAGCAATTCACGGTAGCACGAATTCACTAACTGCTACCAAAACTGTCAAATTCGAAACACAACTCTGTTATAGCATTAAATTTGTGCTAGGAAAGATTTTCATTAGGCGGGAACCAAAAAATCACTACTATAGCTGAAATTTCATTTTGGAGGTGAAAACACTTAGTCAAAGTTCACTTTGGCACCAAAATATTTCGTTTTAATAAAAATAATAAATTTTTATGGCCTAAATCATTTACTTCCTTCGAAGAAAAAAAAAACTATTGATTCTTTTTTCTTCTTCTTCGTTGTTTGGTTCAATCTAATCTCTTCATCCTCCATCTTCTTCAGTTTGGGTTTTTTTTTTTGTTCTTATTCATCCCAATCCAGTAAACGATGATGGCAAGGGAACCCTGATCTCGTCTTTCCCAATCTCCTCCACTTTGCACTCTGTAAATCAATTATCGTCGTTCCACCAAACCCTGAACCTCGATCTATCCTTGAACGACGATTACGTCTCATAATCATCTCTGTAAGACCTTGAAACCCCCTCAATTTCACTCCTTCATGCTTCTCCTCAGATCCCAACTCCTCTGATTCGATAAAGGAGAGACAGATGGAGCAGAGACAGCAAGTAGCCAAGGCTGAACAGGTTATATTTCTTCTTTCTCTGTCTCTTTGTTTATATACTTCTTACAAATATTCTCATCCTCTTCTCTCTCTCTTGCAGACAGAGAAAGCTTTTCTTAAGCAACCCAAGATCTTCCTAAGGTACGTAAGAAGAAGGAAAAAGAATGAATCTTATCGTTTTGCTTATGAATTGGTCCTTATGATGATGATTATGTGTGTGTTTCAGCTAGAAGAAATCTGGGAAGGAAAAAGACTAAGTCTGAGACTTGTGATTTAAGGAACTTTTGTTCAGACTAACGAAGAGGTCGCAATTAAGCTTGTGAGTGATTCGATAGCTAAAGACTCCAACTTTTCTTCTTCTGTTCAAAGTTGATTTTTTTAACTGTTGTTGTTGCAGGAAAGTGTGAAGAGCGCATCCCCAACTGTTATATGAGTCTGGATATATAGTGTTGTTCAGAAAGAGTTTGGTTACTGCTGATCGAGAAGCACTGATAGATGAAGTCACGGAGAATCAGAGTGTTGGACAAGAATAGATGCTGTGTGAAGTGTCCACTCTGTGAGAGGTTTGTGTGTGTTGACTGTGATGTTCCTTGGCATGATTCTGTGAGCTTTGAAGAGTTTCAGATTCTTCCGGTTGATGAAAGATATCCAGATCATTGCATCGCTTGGTTAGGTATAAGAAGTGGAGACAGTGTTTGGCTTTGTGGTTTCTTATAACAATGTTGAGATCTCTCTTTGTGTTCTTTGTAGGTGTGGGCATGAGCTTTTCTACTGTTGTGGAGCAGAGTCAGAGAAGGACAACATAGTTGCACTTGTGACACATTTAACTCGATGCCAATGGTAATAGACGCTTACTCAGAGCAAGAAAGATCTCAGCTAGTTCTGATCCAACGGTTCTTAGTGGGTGATTAGATTTTGAAAGATGAAACCTTTTTTGTTTCAGGAAGAGTTGTTGATGGCAGAGAGATGACTGTTCAGTTTTGTGAAACCTTTCTATGTATTTTTCTGTCTTAGATTTACAGACACCATACCGTTGACCAGAAAAAAAAAGATTTACAGACACCATAAGTATGTTCCAAGCCTTTGGTTTTTTCAGTTTCATCTGAGATGACTCTTGAGAATGAAGTTGTTTGAATTGTGTATAGGCCGGAGCAAGAGATGTATATTTTTTCCAGTTTCATCTGATATGATAATTGGATAATTGTGTATAGGCCGGAGCAAGAGATGTATATTTTTTCCAGTTTCATCTGATATGATAATTGGAGTTTTATAAGTTTATATAAACAATATATGCCCATTAATAATATAACAATGCAAAACTGCCATAATTTTATGAAAATAAATATTTTATAAGTTAAAATATAAATTTAGAACTTTTAACTTTACATGAAAATACAGTTCAATATAAAAATATTAATGCAACCCAAATCCATCTAATACCCTAAATCTAATACTCTAAACCCTAAACTCAAACATAAATGATATTATAAATACTAAATAAAATCTCTGGATATAATATTTTCAGATTTTAAATCCAAAATTAAAATTAAACTCGATTTAAACTTTTTATTTTAGTATATAAATTCAAAAATTTAAATCTTAAATCTTCAATACCTAAACCCTAACTTCAAACATAAACATACACATCAACTCTAAATTTCAAATTATAAATCTTTTTCAATTATAATTTTAATTTAAAATTTTATTTAATGTAATAATACTGTTTTATTTTTTTACTTGTGTGTTTAGAGTATAAACTCCAAACCCTATTCCCTCAACCCTAAATATTCTACTTCAAACCCTAAATACTATCCCATACATCATAACACTTTCGATTAATTATAAATTCTAAAATATAAATTTATATTCTAAACAATAAATCTTTAACAAAATTATAAATAAAAAACGTATTTAAAAAAAATATAAACTTTAAATCTTAAGCTATGAACACAAACCTTTAACCTAAACATCATACTTTAAATGTAAACTCTACATCTTTTTCACTTTTTGATTTAATATAATAATACTGTTTTTATATTTAAACCCTGTATCATACAGAAATATTCAACTTGAAACATTATAATCCAAACCCTATATATACTCCAAAATCTATGTATAATTCCAAACCCTATATCATATTTCAAACTCTATACAACAAGAAGCAAAAAGGTACAAAACAGTATTATATTAAATAATACTGTTTTTATATAATAATACTGTTTTTTGTATTAAATATTCCAAATAATTTTTTATGTTATAGCTTTCAAAAATTTAAATAAAACCACTGATCAAGAAACAATAAGGTACAAAAACAAAAGAAATATTTAGATTGGAAAGAACCAATTAGAAACAAGTGTGTGGATCACAATCTTGACCATTCATTAAATTGAATCTAAAGGTCCACAATCGTTCTGTTATGATTGGTTCATTTAGAAAAAGGTGGGATCACCGATATTTAATACTGACCGTTGATGAGTGTTGATCTGAAGGTTGAAATTAATCTAATTTAATTATTTTTTTAATCGTTCTCTTCCTTCTTTCCTCCTCTGTCGATACCTCTTCTCTCTTCTCTCTTCTCTCTTCTCTCATTCTCATCTCTAGTCTCTCTTCTACTATGCTTCTTCTCCTTTTGTCAGGGTTGATCTCAACCTGCTTTGAATGATAGCTCCAATATTACCGATGGCACCAGGATTCACGCTGCTGTTTCTACCGTCTACTCGATGGGTACAGATCTAGGGTTGTTCTTTGGAGTCATTTGGTTTGTCATCTCCTTAAGATCCGGTCTGGTTTGTCCGTCTGACGTTCTCCACCACCACGGGTAACTCTCTATACCTCTCTTTCTCTCTTTCTCTCAGCGTTTTGATTCTGGTTTTCTTTTTCTGTTCTTAGTTAAAGAATGTGTAGGAGGCAGAAGAAGGTTGATGGTGGTGGTCTAGCGTAAACCGTGGTGGTCTCTAATTCGCATCCGAATCGTCCCGTCGTCAATGGTCTCGAGCTTACCCCTGTCGTCAGCGGTCTCGAACTTGTCGTCGTCATCGATGGTGCCTTAGATGGAGACAGAATAGAGGAAGACGTCGGAAGGGAGGCAAAGGAGGAAGGAGGAGGCGGCAGCGCAGAGAGATTAGGTTTAGAGTTAATTAGGTTTTGGTTAATTAGGTTTAGATTTTGGTTAATTAGTCTATGGTTTAGACTGTTCTGGTTTAGACTGTTCTGGTTTACTTCATTTTTTTGTGCTGGTTTGGTTTTGTAAAACATCTTATTTGTAAATTATTTATTTAATAAATATAATTCAACTTTAATTTTAGATTTCGATTAATTTTAATTTATATTACAATTCAATATAAATTTTAATTAATTATTAAAATGAAATAATAAAAATGAAATAATAATAATTAATATTTTCAAATATAAATGAGATGTAATAGCATCATATCAATGTTGGTATAATATATTTTACAGCACTAAAAAAAAGTCATGAAAGAATAAATCATAGCACGAATATATAGCTCACGAATAAACGCTATAATATCTATATTTTTTATAGCACATGAAAATACGCTATGATAAGGGGGGATCTCTACCATAGCTGCGGCTGTCAGAGCGTTTACAAAAACGCTACGAAAACCCTATGGTAGCGTTTTTCGTGTGCTACTAATACCGATTTTTCTTGTAGTGATAATCTTCTAAAAATTCATTCTTGAGAAAACCTAATTGGTGAATTTGTCCGAGCCTAAAACAGAGAAGAGAAAAGTGAATCCGGAAAGTTGTTTTACAATTTGGATAAAAACAATGTTAACCGATATTTTCTTTTGTACCTGATAATAATTATGTTGTAGCAAAACCCTAATTTACATAGTTTTCTTTGAGATACATGTTTTGGTAACTGTTACTAAAGATTTCTCTTTACTGATGAATGATTAGTAAGATGTTCCAAAAAAAATATTTTTCAGCTGATACATGATTTGTTAGGGATAAATAATATGATACATTGTTTGTTTGTCGTTTATTTGTTTGATATAATGATCTGTAAGATGTTACCAAATAATATAGCATCAGTTGGTACATTCTTTGTTAACTGATAAGTAATTAGTTAGCTGATACATTGTTTGATATATGATTTGTTATCCGATACATGAATTGTTACATGATACATATTTTATTAGCTGATTCATGAATTTGTAGAAAAGAATAAGTATTCTTTACTATTTATGTTATTGTTTCTTTTAACACTTATACACATATGATAACATGTTAAGAAAATATGTATTATATTAAAAATTAAAATACTTTGATATATTTTTTGTCAATATTCTCAATCATTTTCATTATCCGTTACATTATTTGTTAACATGATAACAATTGATGTACCATGCTAAGTTAATCGTTAACTATTTTATTTCTACATTTTTAACTGTTAACACTTTTTGTATCAGCCATTACGAAATTGTTGTCCCAGTGCCAAATATGATAAGAGGAGAAGAAGGTCCTCGTAAGAATGGTGTCGAATTTAAATATGGGCAGCTGGGAGATTCAAAAAAAAAATTGATGAACCCATATTTTTTAAAAGCTTTCAATATTGATGAATGTTGAAAAAAATTGTTGAGAATCCTATTTGTACGTGATTGAATTGAAGTTAAAGAATTATGTGAATTAATCTGTAAAGAAAAGAAGAATCTGAAACAATGAAGAAGAAGAAGGAAAAAATCACAAGAGTGTTGAGATAAGCTCGAAGTTGAGTGAACAAGCCTAGAGAGACTTGCGGAAGAAGCTAACGGAATCCTAATCTGCTTGGAGATTTGAAGATAAAGAAGAATATACTTTAGGAGTTATCTACAAGTGTTGTATCTTTATCTTAAAGTATTAGGTTTATCTGTTAGCTATAAATATAGATCCATCGAGTGATGATCGGATCTAAGTGTTGTTGTTGACAAACGGCTCAGGGTTTTGAGTTAGTTTTTCCTTGAGTTAATATAAGAGAGTTATTCTTATAAGTCGATTACATACACAAACATACAAGAAGTAGTTTCAATATTTGGTATCAGAGCATCAAGTTGAAACTATGGGAGATCTTACAGTGACTACAACGAAGGTGAAAGATACAGGGTCTTCATCGATAAAGTGCCCTATGCTAAACGCCACAAATTACACAGTATGGGCAATCAAGATGAAGATCATGTTGAAGTTACACAAGGCATGGGATATCATTGAGACAGAGGGATCAGATGAGGAGAAGAATAACATGGCTATGGCTCTCCTAGTCCAATCGATACCTGAGGCTTTGGTGTTACAAGTTGGAGAGTTAGATACCGCTAAGAAGGTCTGGGATGCTGTAAAGTCCAGACATGTGGGGGCTGACAGAGTCAAGGAGGCTCGGCTACAAACACTTATGGAGGAATTTGATAGATTGAAGATGAAGGACAACGAAACAATTGATGAGTTTAGTGGGAGGATCTCTGAGATCTCTGCAAAATCCTCTGCACTAGGAGAGGACATTGAAGAACCAAAGCTTGTCAAGAAGTTTTTAAAGTCTCTTCCGCATAAGAAATACATAAGTATTGTAGCAGCGCTGGAGCAAGTATTGGACCTGAAGAAGACCAGTTTTGAAGATATAATTGGTCGTCTGAAGGCTTATGAGGAGCGTGTTAGTACTGAAGAAGAAGCGTCAGAGGAACAGAGCAAATTGATGTATGCAAACTCAGATACACAATATGCTCGTAATGGTGACAATGGAGAGGAGAACAGAGGGTACAATCATGACGGCAGAGGCCGTAGAGGACGACTTAATAACAGAGGAAGAAGAGGACGTGGAAGGTATAATTATCAGCCACGAGAGACATATCAGGCTCGAGATACAGCGAGAATAACTTGTTACCGCTGTGATAAATTAGGGCATTACGCCACTGATTGTCCTGACCGACTGCTCAAGTTACAGGAAACACAAGAGAATAAAGAGGAAGATACACAGCATGCAGATGAACTGATGCTTCATGAAGTGGTATTTCTCAATGAGGAGAAGGTGAAGCCGGATGCTTTCGTGTCAAACTGTGATGATAACAGTGTGTGGTATTTGGACAACGGGGCCAGCAATCACATGACTGGAGATCGCACATACTTCACTACACTTGACGATACTGTGACTGGAAAGGTGAAGTTCGGTGATGATTCCCGTATTGACATAAAAGGGAAAGGATCTATTAGCTTTGTCTTTAAGAACAGAGTTAAGAAGACAATGTCTAATGTGTATTACATTCCAGCTCTTCGTAGCAACATCATTAGTTTGGGACAGGCTACAGAGGCGGGATGTGAGGTCAGAATGAAGGAAGACTTGTTATATATACATGATCGTGATGGTAGACTGTTGATAAGAACCAATAGGGGAAGGAACCGTCTTTACAAAGTGTCGCTGGAAGCAGAGAGCTTGTTGTGTCTGCAAGTGGTTTCTACAAGTTCTTCAGACAAATGGCATGCGAGACTCGGGCATATCAACCATGATAACATGAAGCTAATGGTAGATAAGGAGCTAGTTTCTGGAATACCGAAGATAACAGTACAGAAGAAGACGTGTGTTTCTTGCTTACTTGGGAAGCAGTCCAGAAGGCCATTCTCACAAGCAACTAGCTTTCGTGCATCACAGAGACTTGAGCTTCTGCATGGGGATCTCTGTGGTCCTATCACTCCACCAACGATAGGAGGAAATCGATATGTGTTTGTGATAATTGATGACCACTCCAGGTATATGTGGACGCTTCTCCTAAAGCATAAGAGTGAAGCCTTCGAGAGATTTAAGAGGTTTAAAGCCACGGTTGAACAAGAAACTGGGATTCTTATCAAAACGCTGAGAACAGACAGGGGAGGAGAATTCACATCTCGAGAGTTCAATGCGTTTTGCGAGAAGTGTGGCATCCAGAGACATTTGACGGCTCCGTATTCTCCTCAGCAAAACGGAGTGGTGGAGAGGCGCAACAGGACAATACTAGAGATGACAAGGAGTCTACTGAAACACATGAATGTTCCCAACTATATGTGGGGAGAAGCAGTAAGGCATGCGACATACCTTATCAATCGAGCAGCCACAAGGAGCCTATCAGCTGCTACTCCATACGAGATGTTTAAGGGGAACAAGCCTAACATTGCACATCTTAAAGTATTTGGCTGTGTCGGTTATGCTAGAGTGGAAGCTCCAAACCGGAAGAAGTTAGATGATCGGTCGAGAGCTCTTGTCCATCTCGGGACAGAACCAGGGAGTAAAGCCTATCGTCTCTATGATCCTGCAAGTAAAAGGATCACAGTGAGCCGTGACGTAGTCTTTATGGAGGAAGAGAGTTGGAACTGGGAGAAACTAGAGAAAAACAATAGCTCTTTCAGCATCAACCTTGGCGAGTTTGGAAACAGAGGATTGAGAGAGATTGAGTTTACTGTTGTATCTGATGGAGAAGCTAGTGTGGAACGATCAGAACACGAAGATGTCCATACTAACGATAACCAAGAGACAGTTGAGATCTCTGATGATGAGGCAGATGTGGAGGAACAACCTCAGCTAAGAAGATCAACTAGAGTAAAGACAACGCCAGAGTACCTATCTGATTACATACTTCTAGCTGAAGAAGAATGTGAATGGCTGTTAATGTCACTCAATGAAGAGCCGTGGGATTACTCTGAAGCAAGAGGAATGAAGGTGTGGATAATGGCCTGTGAAGACGAGATAAGATCGATTGAGAAGAATCAAACATGGACTCTAGTTGAGTTACCAAGAGGAGTCAAACCCATCGGACTCAAATGGGTATTTAAGATCAAGAGAAATCCTGATGGAAGTGTGAACAAATATAAAGCAAGACTCGTTGCGAAGGGTTATGTACAGAGACATGGGGTAGACTATGACGAGGTCTTTGCTCCAGTGGCGAGGATTGAGACAGTCAGACTTGTCATTGCACTAGCTGCATCGTATGGATGGGAAGTGCATCATTTAGATGTGAAAACAGCCTTTCTACATGGTGACCTGAAGGAGGAGGTTTATGTGTCTCAACCTGAGGGATTTGTAGTGAAGGGGAGTGAAGCAAAGGTGTACAAGTTGTCTAAAGCTCTTTATGGCTTAAAACAAGCACCTCGGGCTTGGAATGATAAGCTTAATAAGATTCTCAACGAGCTGCAGTTCACACGTTGCAGCAAGGAGCCTTCGTTATATAAGAGAAAACAGAATGGGAATCTTCTGGTGGTTGCAGTCTATGTGGATGACTTGCTGGTAACAGGGGCAGATTTATCAGCTATACGTGTGTTTAAAGAAGAGATGTCGACAAAGTTTGAGATGAGTGATTTGGGTTTGTTGACATACTACTTGGGCATTGAGGTTTCTCAGAACAGAGACGGCATTACACTCAAGCAGGAGAGATATGCATCAAAGATTCTCACTGAAGTTGGCATGAGTGAATGCAACTCTGCTCACGTTCCTATGGATGGAAGTTTGAAGCTTTCTAAGTCTGCAGAGGAGAAATCAGTTGATGAAAAGAAGTACAGAAGGAGTATAGGTTGCTTGCGCTACTTGATCCACACAAGGCCTGATCTGTCTTTTAGCGTGGGAGTGTTGAGCAGGTATATGATTGATCCCAAGGAGTCTCACGACGCGGCACTGAAGCATGTGTTGAGGTATCTACGAGGGACACTTTCTCTTGGACTTACCTACAGACGTATAAACGAGGTAAAGTTGATTGGCTACAGCGACAGCTCTCTAAATGTTGATGTTGATGATGCAAGAAGTGTGACTGGACACATATTCTACTTGGGAGAGAGTCCCATTACATGGTGCTCGCAGAAGCAAGAGAGTGTAGCTCTGTCATCCTGTGAGGCTGAGTTCATGGCGGCCACTGAAGCTGCAAAGCAGGCGATCTGGCTTCAGGAGCTTCTGAGTGAGGTTACAGGCGGTGAATGCAAGAGAGTGACCATCCGAGTAGACAATAAGTCTGCTATCTCGCTCACCAAGAACCCAGTCTTTCACGGGCGTAGCAAACACATACACAGGAGGTTCCATTTCATAAGGGAATGTGTAGAGAAAGACTTGGTAGACGTCGAGCACGTTGCTGGTAACAGACAGAAAGCAGACATACTAACGAAGGGACTCGGGAGGATGAAGTTCAGAGAAATGAGAGAGTACATTGGTGTACGAGACGTAGCAGGAACCAACTTCAAGCTTAAAGGGGAGATTGTTGAGATAAGCTCGAAGTTGAGTGAACAAGCCTAGAGAGACTTGCGGAAGAAGCTAACGGAATCCTAATCTGCTTGGAGATTTGAAGATAAAGAAGAATATACTTTAGGAGTTATCTACAAGTGTTGTATCTTTATCTTAAAGTATTAGGTTTATCTGTTAGCTATAAATATAGATCCATCGAGTGATGATCGGATCTAAGTGTTGTTGTTGACAAACGGCTCAGGGTTTTGAGTTAGTTTTTCCTTGAGTTAATATAAGAGAGTTATTCTTATAAGTCGATTACATACACAAACATACAAGAAGTAGTTTCAATAAAGAGAAGAAGAAGAAAGGGAAATGAAAAAAGTTACAGTAAAGGTATTTTCGGAAGTTTGAGGTGAAAGTGCTATATGGATATTTCTTTGTGTCTTGTCATGTGAATTCTTCTAATCCAACCCCCAAATAAGGGTATTTAGCCAAATCTCCCATAAATTTACTTCTTTAACCACAACTATAAAAATAAATTTATACCAAAAATATAAAAAAGAAAAAAGTCAAAAGCCAAGTTGATCCAGAATAGTCAATGATTTCTCTTTCCAAAAAATAATAGCACCAGGATTTAGTGAGATGATGATTTGTATCTCAAAGATTAATCAATCCTAAGATATGACAAAATTTAGATCGATCAGTTCGTGCAATATCACATATAAATTATTTTAAATTTCTTATGCTAGTGCTTGAAGAAGATCTTAGTACTCAACTTCATATCTTAAACTCAGTTGGCATATCTTGCTTCGGCATCGATTAGGATTTTAAAGTAAGAAAAGTGATCACTAACAATGAATCAAGGTCGCCATGGAAGAGATCTGGAGAGAGCTTCTTCAGTGTAGTTTTCTTTGTCTTTCCACTATTTTGTTAACAGTTTTATTTAAATAAAGTAATGAAAAGGTAAATGGAGGGAGAAAGCTTTTGATACCCAATTTAGGATAAAATCTTGGCTTTTGAACTTTACTCATGCTGTAAAAATATCAACAAAAGAGTGCTAAAGTTAGCGTAAAAGAAGCTACAATAACATTGGTTTTACTCTATATAAACAACAGGTTTCATTCTATCAAAATAAATTTACTCCTTTTACCACAACTATAAAAATAAATTTATACCAAAAATATAAAAAAGAAAAAAGTCAAAAGCCAAGTTGATCCAGAATAGTCAATGATTTCTCTTTCCAAAAAATAATAGCACCAGGATTTAGTGAGATGATGATTTGTATCTCAAAGATTAATCAATCCTAAGATATGACAAAATTTAGATCGATCAGTTCGTGCAATATCACATATAAATTATTTTAAATTTCTTATGCTAGTGCTTGAAGAAGATCTTAGTACTCAACTTCATATCTTAAACTCAGTTGGCATATCTTGCTGGAGAGATAGTTTATAGATAATATTTTGATAATTCAAAAAGATATTTTATGCGCTGTGAAGAATCCATGAGGATATCATAAGTGAATAGCGATAAAGACATACATGAATAAAGTATATGATATGATGGACTGAGATTTCACTTAAGCAGTAATGAAAAAGGTGGGATATTCACATATGTGGACTGGTTGGATTATGTGATGTATTAAGTTTGTTAAGTACCTTGTGCTTTGAAACATCAAACCTAGAGGGAGTATATAACACCGAAGCGAGGATTATGTCAAGTAGACCCTTTATCTTCTTTTATATTTATCTTATGCACAAAAGCTCTAGTTAACTTTCTAATCATGTAGAAATTTTGGGTAAGATAACATGGATGCGTATTGTACGTGCTAATCCTCCAGTATCTCACCTAGTTTTTTTGCAAATGATGATAACATTTTATTTTATAAGGCAGATCCCAATGAATATGATAAAGTTATGAAATTATCCAAACTTATGAAAAGCATGGGGACAATGCATAAATTTTGATATATCATCTTTGGTCTTTGGAAAACGAGTTCATGAGACAGCGAAGGAGTCGATTAAAACTGTTATATGGGTATTCAAAATGAGGGAGGTATGGATACTAATCTTGATACACCTGGGAATATCAACGGATCAAAATTCAAGATCATTGCCTTACAGAAATATTATATAATAGAGTGAATGAATGGTCAAGTAGATGGTTGTCTGAGGGTCGAAAGGAGGTGTTGACAAAATTTATTGCTTTGGCTTTACCCATTTATGTTATGTCTAGTTTTCTTCTTTCTTTGGAGATCTGCGAGAAATTAGTTAGTATCCTTGCACACTTATAGTGGAGGGCAAGCCCTCCCAAGAAAAAGGATTCTTTGGGAGAAATGAGAAAAGATATGTCTACCCAAAGAAAAAGGTATATTTAGAATAATACAAGAGTTTAATGTAGCTCTTCTGGCTAAGAAACTTTGGAGATTACTTCAGTTTCCAGATGCGCTTTTGACAAGGCTCTTGAAAGGAAAATACTCTAGATTTAGCTTACCATTACAAACTAAATCATGCAATAACCCTTCCTATGCTTTGACTAGCATCAAAGGCCTTACTCTCATTGGATATTTGGCAAAACGTTCATTTTGGCAATGAGATAAGAGCATGGGAGATTCCATGGATTCCTACGATCCCAGCTAGATAGATTACTCATGTGGTCCATACTATGACACCAATTAGTTTGATATTAGGAGAGGGGAAGACTTGGGATGATATATTGTTGAAATCCGTTGTGGTTCCATATGATATCCTTTTAATCAAATTGCTTATCAATAAGTCAAGATAAGACATAGCGATGAAAACTGATGAATTTATAAATGACATGGTTGCAACACAATGAAATAGATATTGGGTGGTTTGAAACATTAAATGATTAATGGAGACTCAGAAATTTGCACTGATCCGAGTATACACGCGATTCAATCTTATGCTTGTAAAGTTAGAGTTACAAAGAACCTAACATGCAGAAACATGAGAGGTGATAATCATTACTCTAGATGTGGGAAGATGATGAACCAATAGACCATGCCCTTTTGAATGTCATCCAGCAGCAGTGGCCGACCCAGGAAATATTTTTACCTGGGTCATAATTGTATTTAAGCCCAAGCTATAATAAAGCCCAGACAAAAGCGTTGAAATTTTTTGCACAAAAGGGTGCAGCAAAAGGAATTGAACCCGGGAAAGGGGTGGCAGTGGCAGTAATACGTAACCGGTTGAGCTGTCTTGAACTACAACTGGTATGTTACAAATTAAATATCTAAATTTAACCTGGTGCAGCTGAACCCCCTTCCTTCCAAGTGGATGATCCGCCTCTGTCCAGCAGTGCAAACTTAAGCTTTGTCCTCTACACTATCAAGACTATCCGTCTTTCCTTCAGCAGGTGTTTATACAAATATGGAATATTTGTTAATTTAATACTCATATGATGGTTTCCCACTAAAAATATATTTATAGTTTAGAGATTACATTAAAATGTAGTTTTTTATATAATTTAAATGATGAAATTTTTATTTGGAATCTTGTTGATATAAATTTATATAGTATATCTTATAAAACAATTAATTTGATAGTTTACAAGATCTGTGATAAAAATATATTATAGTATTTTATTTTAAAATACATTTTAAATTTTATATAACAATACTTAACAAAATATAATCATTAATTACAGTTTTCATTTTTATTATAAGATATACATATTGTTAGGAATCTGATTTCTTTCTTACATAACTATAAATACATATTATAAATAAATACATATCTTAATAAAATATATATATTTCTAAAATATGATTTCTTGGCATAGAGGTATTATCTTTTTATTAAAATAGAGAAATTTAGAATATTTAAATATATATTATTACACGTACATTTGTTATGGTTATAGGAAACCTGATTTTTGTTATAAATATTGATAATTATATAACATATTTATATAAATATATTTCGAATTTGAAATATTCATATTTAAATTTTTTTTATTTTGATATCTAAATATTAGTTGAAAAAATTTAGGATGCTTCAAAAATAATCTAAAAATCAAATATTAGTTTACAACTTAAAAAAACTGATTGGTTATATAATACTTGTATTTATGAACTTATGTTATTAAAGAGATCAATTTTAGTTGGACCACTATAACTATTTTGATAGTTCCAAAACATGTCAATAAAATAGGACTCTCTTTTAATACCGTAGATTCTTCCATACACTGCAACTAAAAAAATTATTATTACAATTTATAGTTTCTACACATGTAATATATAGCTCAAGTATGTTAAGGAAACGTAAAAAAATTGAAAACTACTAACATAATTAGGTATAAACCAAATGCTTGCCTTTTAAAAATTTAACAAAATATTTGATAACATAATAAATATTTACCAATATAAAAAATTAGAAATAAATTTGTACTATAATTTAGAGCTTTAAAATATAAGTAAAATTGATAAGAAGCGGGTTATATAAACTAATTCCATATTTTTACAAAATGATATTTATGTAAAATTTTATATAATTAAAAACAATTATTTATAAAACAAACATATGCATAAAATTTGTAATTTTCAGTAAATAATTTTTTGAATAAAAATTATACTTGCGCTTAGTCTACCTTATTAAAACATGGACATTTTGTTGGATAATATTACATAAAATATAATTGATGGTCAATGGAAAACACTATATCTACGTTAAGGTAATTATGGAAATAACATTATACTACTATCTATGTTGACAATCAGTAAAATAATTAATCTTTTGTCCAATCAAAACACTCTCATATTTTAATAACTATTTATTAATCTTAGTTTAAATGGATTAAATTAAATAATTGACTAAAACTTAAATAATTTATAATAAAATCAATAAGTATAACTAGTTTCGGGTTTTGATACTACAAAATAATTTTATTTAATAAGAAATCAGTTAAATCAATTGATTTTATTTACATTTTCATTAACAGAAAATTATATTCATCTATCTATCTTATTAAAATAGAAGTACACTTTAAAACTGACAATTAGACTTCAAAATATTTACAACCTAATGCCACTAATGTAATTAAATGAACCTATTTTTAAGTAATCTTTGTTTTTTCCCCCAAATTAATGAGGTAATAAATATTCCTAAATCTATGCTTTCTATCTTTTTCAAAAGTAATAAAATATTTCCTAAATTAAATTCAAAATAAATTTAATATAAATCTTTTAACTTACCTATTTCATATTAATATTATAAAAATTAATGAACATCCATTATATACACAAAATATTTATGTAACAATATACGTTATATTTTGTTTCATTCTCCCCCACAACTCACGTTACTTTTGTTTTATGTTATAAAATTATTTTTCTGTACCGATATAAATATATTACATGCACCGTTATAATTATTTAAAAACTTACCATGTATATAAAATAATTTAGTAGACACTATCATAAAATTTTGAACTACAAAAAAACCAATAAAAACATTTTATGGATGCACGGATCATATTCTAATAAATGTAGTAATACAATTGACGGTTTACAAGATAAAACTAAAAAAATATAAACTATAAAATTATTATCCTTATAAATATTAGTTAGTAATTATTTAACACAGGTAAATTTTAAAATATATATTATCATTTAAACAAAATAAATATTTATTTAAAAAATAAAACAAACATCTGCAAGGTCGTGCTTTAGATAAACACAAATTTAATCTCATTTATAATTTCATATCAGATAGATCAAATTTATATTTTCATTTTACTTTCTTTACATTTAACTATTAATTTTTATATATTCCAAATTTGATAGAAGTTTAACAATCATTTTATTTTCTTACAAATGTTATAAACTTATAGCTAATGTATCATTTATAAATAGCATGCTAATTTATAATTGTCTATTTTGTACTTTTCATTTAAAAAGTTTGTTTGCTTTATATCTTAGACATCGATTTTATTATATGTTATATTTTTATATAATACCCAATATCGGTGATATATTTTACGTTAAAATTCTAAAATATAAAATTAAATACAAATATAACATTTACATTTACAAGACGACTATATTTACAAATACATCATTAAATACAAACACAACTTATATACTCGCCGGTTGCACGGATCAAGGTCTAGTTTAAACTTAATTAAGCTTTCATATTAAGTTAAATACTATATATATATAGAATGTTAGAGTCAATAAATTGACATCAAATAAGTTTGATAACAAAAAATTGATATATATATATATATCACAGAATTAGTTTTATGAAACATCATAACAAAAAGATTAAAATGATTGGAAATAAAACTAACTAATATATTATATAATTTTATAATAATATAAATACATAATAATATAGTTATCTATATATTATAAATACACAATAATATAATTTGATATATAATATACTATAATAAAAATTAAAAAAAAAATATTTCCTTTATAAAACTTTTTTTGAAATATACTACAATAGCATGTTCCAACATCTTTATCTTTTTGTTTGAAAGAAAAATGAATAGTGTTCTAAAGAATCTAACAAGTAAATTCCAATGATGACAAAATACTATTAGAAACTAAAAATAATTCATTTTTTATTTATAAAAGAAAATTAAAAATTCTATAAAATATTTTAAATTATATTTTAATGATAATAAAATTTGAAATTGATTACTTCTCAAAAATGCATCTTACTAATATCTTAAAAGATCCCGTAAGAAAAAAATATTCATTTTATCTCAAATATAAATAAAAAAATATTTTATTTATTAAAAGATAAATTATGATTTATTTCATTTGAGAACATATTTTATAATGGTTATCTCCCCATTGGGGTCGTTTTCCCTTCTGGTCTGGCCTTCTCATTGATCCCAATTCGGTTTATCAGCTCTTCCACACATTACCGGTGGCGAAGGCACTCCCCTTATGGGCTGAAATTGCAGTCCCTCTTTTGCTTGGTCAATTAGGGAGCCAATCAGTTCGGCTAAGATGCGAATTGAGCTTTAATGAGTTCTAATATGTAACGTCAAGCAGTTCCACTTTCTCGGTCTGAAAAGTACATTGTTGGAAAGAGAAAGTTTTGGATTCCTACTGTCCTCTTACGAAGGAAAATTGGATTTCTTACTTCCATCTATATAAAATGAAAAGAAAGATTTGTGTTTAGCTCGCCTACACGAGCCAGGGGTTCTACTTGACTTTTCAGATGTTGCTTATTCAGGCTTGGTGAATCTATTAAATTGACTTTTTATTTAACTAATAATATCCTAACAGTAAAGTTTTATTTACCTAAATTTAATATAAATGAAGATGTTATACAAAATTTAAATAAATAAACTTAAACTTGAAATATCAATAATATTAAAAATAGTCAATTTTATATACTTACAAATAGTCTAAATTTGACCATTACATTTAACTATATTTTATAGTATTCCTATTTATACCTAACTTAATTATTATTAAATATACATTGTAGCCTAAAACTAAGGAACTAAATAACTAATCTATTTTTTATATAAAAAACTTCAATTTATATTAACACTAAATCTAAGTAAAAACAATTTTATTTTATTTCTTAATATAAAAAGAATTATTAGTGCGTACTAATTCCTATATATACAACTGTACTTTAATCAAATGCAAAAATAAATTATTCAAAACCCTCACCAAATACATAATAATATATATTCTATTAATTTAGGGTCCTATTTTTATATACTATACAATAATTCTATGTTAGATCAATTCTACATTATTAATATGTCTTATTTGATATATTACCTTAATCAATCAAAAATCTAATCTATTAAATGAACTCTGATATTTTGGAATATATTCTCTGAATCTACTCTTTAGAATTCTAAATTTTCAAAAATAAAAAAAAATATTATTGTTTTAATTATTAAACCCTATAAATATGGTTTACATTTTATTTTTATAGATATCCAAAATCATTTTTAAAAGGAATGAAAAATAATTAAAAGTATGTTAATTTATTCTGCATAATAAACTATTTAGTAAACGTGATATAAAATCAAAGTATTTTATTAAACTCATATTTGTCAAAAATGTAAAGTTGAGCCCCATATTATCAACATATAAACCCTAACATTTGAAATAATGTTTTGGTGATTTTGTAAATTAAAAAAAATATCCCGCGTTTTAACGCGGATAATATCCTAGTAATTCTTTTAGATAGGGTATTAAAACTAGATGAATATATTTGATAGAATAAATATTAATAGTTAGCTACTATTAGTATTTAATGATTTGGTAGAACATTTTACTATTGATATTTTATGAATATAGTTTTACGGGTTATTTCAGCAAATATGTAAAATATTTATCAAATATAAAACTAACTGAACAAAACATATTTAAGTTAGGCTTGGGCGTTCGGGTACCCGTTGAGATAGGGTCGGCATTTCGAATTTTGGTTCTAATTTTTATCACATCCTAAGTTTCTTTCTAAATTTGTAAGCATGGATCGAGTTCACATATAACTCATCACTTTCAATTCTAATATGTATCACATCCTAAAATACATAAAGTAATCATATATCATTCGGTGAACAAAAAAAATCATATATCATTCACATTCAACTTATATTGGTTCAGTTTAAATATATCAGAAGTTAAATCCAAAATTTAAAAAACAAAACATAAGAAATAAATACTTGTTTATATAAAACTGAATATTTAAGAACATATTTAAAATTTAAATACTTTTTTTAAATATCATTTCAGAAGAAATACATAATTGAATATTTGACGTACATATTAGTGCTTCAAATATTTATATTTGTGACTAATTTGGACATTCAGATCAGTTTTTCAGATATTCTAACGTGTTTCGTTCGGGTTCGGCTAGTAACACTTTGAATTCAGTAGGTTTTGTACCATCATACAAGATTCATCGGATATTTATTGCATTTCGGATTGGGCACATATAAGTTTTTTTTGGTTTGAATTTGATTCAGATTTCCGATTACGGACTTTATGCCAAGATCTACTTTAGATAATGAAAAATGTGAATATATAAAGTTTTCAAAAATTATTTCGCGCTTCAAAATTAAGGATCAAAAATCTAGTATATATCTGCCATGGCATGGACCGAAAAAAGCTTGTATCTTTTAAAATATTCATAAAAGCCAATATAATTTGAAGAAAAATTCTTGGATTCATCTCCTAGGATGAACATATAGGTTCACCAACCAATAGGATTTAGTTATTTTAAATTCAATATTTTTTAAAACAGAAACAGAATAATAATAATTTTCAAGTTATATTATATTTCAAAATAAATAAAATAGTATTAATTACAAAAAATAATTTTTTAATATTGTTAACGCCGTCAGAAAATACTAAACCCTAAACCATAAATCTCAAACCTTGGATCAATCTTAAACCCTAGAGTTTAGGATTTATCCAAAGGTTCATGGTTTACCCAATATTTTTTTTAAAAAAAGAAACAGAATAATAATAATTTTCAAGTTATATTATATTTCAAAATAAATAAAATAGTATTAATTACAAAATTTTTTTTTTAATATTGTTAACGCCGTCAGAAAACACTAAACCCTAAACCATAAATCTCAAACCTTGGATCAATCTTAAACCCTAGAGTAATAGTTTAGGATTTATGGCTTATTATTTAGGATTTAGGGTTAATATAAAATACATAAAAACAGTAATAGTTTAAAAAAATTAATATTTTAATGCCGTCAACAAAAAACTAAACCCTAAATTCTAAATATTTGGGTAGGCCATGAACCCTTGCATAAATCATAAATTCTAGGGTTAAGAATTTATCCAAGAGTTTACAGTTTAGAATTAAAGATGTAGGGTTTAATGATATTAATATTTAATTTTAATTGTTTATGATTTAAAATTTATGATTTATTCAAATGTTTAGAGTTTATGATTTAGGATTTATAATTCAGAGTTTATGGTTTAATGTTTTGCTGACGTCGCTAACAATAATATTTTTTTGATAGTTACCACTATTTTTATTTATTTAAAAGACATAATATAATATGAAAATTTCTTATTATTGTTTTTTCTTTTGAAAATATACTAAAACTAAAATAAGTAAATCTTATTGGTTGGTAAAAGCGAAAAAATGTCATTCAAATCATCAACTTTCAAATTTGGTTGAAATAGAGCAACAACTTTTCGGTAAGCCAAAAAAACACTCAACTTTTATTAACGACCCATTTTAATCATAAACTTTCGTTGACTTTTAAAGTTGATGCCCTTTTTGGCACAAAAATAAATCAACATTTTTTTTCAAAATCTTAAATTTTAAATATTGAAAATATATATTTAATAACTATAACACTAATAATAAAATAAGAAATAATTCAAACCAAATTTTTTTTTTCTTTTTATCAAAGTAAAAGTTTATACATTTTCATTTATATTTTAAAATAATTAGTTTAACTTATGAGTAATTAATAAATTGGTTTTAAAATAATTATCAAGAACTTTTATAATTATCTACGATCAATTTTCGTAACTGCTTATATAATCCTATTGGAATTATGTTTTATAATATTGACGTCAAATTTTTTTAGTGAAGTGCTAGTTCAAATTTTTATTTTCAAAAGAAAATAATTATCAAATTTTTTTATATAATTCCTACAAATGTGTTACACGATTACTTCTGCATTTTAAATATAAATAAATTTTGGTGTTCAAAATAAACAAAAATCCACCGAAAACTGTTAAGATCTAAAATATAGCTACATAATTAGAATACCACTATTTTTTGTGAGAATAAAATTTATATTAATATTTTACAGACAATAAAAATTATGAATCATAATCCAATTACGACTATCTGAAGAGTTTAAAAGTGATATAAATATAATAAATAATTACAAAGTTCTTTAAAATTATTTAATAGAATAAGTATTAAACTAATGATATGTTAACTAACTATTTTAGAATATATAAAAAAAATTACATTTTATTTTGAAGAAAATAATGAAAATAATTATTTTATTTATTTAATATTTTATGTATAATATTATATTGTTACTAAATAATTTATTCTAAAATTTAATTTTCATTTTTTTGAAAAAAAAAATTGATTTATATTTGTGTCAAAAAACATCAACTTTAAAAGCATTTTAGGCATACTATTAGTCTACTATAACTTTTGACTAACGATATGACTAAAATAATATAGTTAACAAAAGTTTATGACTAAAATGGCTCGTTAATAAAAGTTGAATGTTTTTCTTGCTTACCAAAAAGTTGGTAATTTATTTCAACCAAATTTGAAACTTGATAATTTAAATGACATTTTTCCGTTGGTAAACCTGCAAGTTCACCCTGGAAGATTAATTCAAGAATTTCTCTAATTTGAATATAACAAGTATATTGTAGTGTTTTGGACACTTGATTAGAATATCAAAATCTAATATGTATACGCCATAGCGTGGACCGAAAAGCTAGTATCTTTAAAAGATTCATAAAAGCCAATATAATTTGAATACAAAAAAATATATTGTAGGTGATTTGGCCAATTGATTGGAATCTTAAACTAAACAATTTAGATGATTAATAATGAAACAGAAACTCAAATATCATCCTTTGGCTTGTTTAGGGGGCCATATCTCAGCTGGACGGAGATACAGACACTTGTGCAAGGGAGGAAACACAATCTTACCAAGTCTCAAAGGGTAATCTCAGACCAAACCGTTGACTTTGTCTCTATTAATTGTTTATACTAACCCAAAGATATTTTGATCTAAGGTAACCATAAGTCACTATAAAGACATAATGTGCACCCCAGCTTATCAAACCTAAAAGTCAGCAAACCAAAGGCATATTCCTCTTCTCCTCATAAGCCTTATTTTTCACATATTCGGATTCAAGAATCCATGGCGATCACGAAGCTCCTCTTCGCTTCACTTCTAATATGCTCCATGATCCAATCCAGTCATGGTGCTACCAAAGAGAGACTCTTCACCGACCTGGAGAAAGGTGCACTTGAGGTCACCGCTACACCCAGCCGAACTGGACAAGGTGTCGGTAAGTAGATTCGTTCATCGCTATTGCTATTGCGCTGCTTTAGTACGGCATATCTTTAGGTAGTTTTGTTGTTTTGCTGTCGTATCTAAATCTAAACTACTAAAACTGAATTACAGAAAACAATTGACCCTAAGTTTTCTTCAATAATTACAATTCTATGGCAATGGAACTAAACGCTAGCATTAAATACAATCCCTATCTAAATTTGCTTCGTTTGCCATTACATTCGCTGTGCCATTCTATTTCGAGCGAGATTAGTTAGCAACAATATTGTTTTAGGCTTATTATGCCTAGATGGTCCATATCAAAATCACTATTTTTATTATTCAAAAACCAAACCGAAGAAAGCTACGACAAATTTTTTTTATTAATTAGCTAAATACGAGTGATCGTAAGTTTACGAAAACCTCAATCAGTATATCATAACTAGATATTCCTTTTTCGAAAATAAAACAACATTATGATTTTTTTTTCTATTTCAAAAAACATTATATAGGCTTTGATTCATGTGTTATATCCTATTACAATTCATATTATCAAATCTTTAAGTACCAAATTTTTAATGATAACAAAATGGATCAACTGTTTAATTTAAATTAGTCTTATATATAAAATTCAAAAAAATCTGCACTTATTTTTGTATGTTTTTCCATAATTTGCAAGCACTATTTTTAATATTTGTCTAAATAATTTATTTGTTTTTTTTAAATATCAATATAAAATTTTATTAAGCATCTATCTTATTAAAACAGAAACATTGTGTTGGACCTAATATTTATTTTGTCAGTTTTTAAACTAAATATACTTATAAATTTTTAAAACAGAAATACAAAAAAAAATTGATCCTAAATTTTTTTCAATAATTACAATTCTATGCTACTGGAATTAAACGCTAGCATTAAATACAATCCTTATCTAAATTTGTTTTGTTTGCCACTATATTTGCTGTGCCATTCCATTTCGAGCGGGATTAGATAGTAACAATATTGTTTTGGGCTTATTATGCCTAGATGGCCCACATCAAAATCACTATCTATATTGTTCAAAAACCAAACCGAAGAAAACTACGGCAAATTGTTTTATTAATTAGCTATTCATTACAAACCAAATAGGATTGATCGTAAGTTTACGAAAACCTAAATCAGTACATGTATATCAATATATCATAACTAGATATTTCTTTTTGAAAACAAAACAACATTGTGATTTCTTTATTTAAAAAAAACATTATATGGGCTTGATTCATGTGTTATATCCTACTACAATCCATATTGTAAATTTGTTAAGTACCAAATTTTTAATGATAACAAAATGGGTCAATTGTTTAATTTTAATTAGTCTTATGTATAAAATTTCAAAAAATCTTCACTTATTTTTGTATGTGCTTTTTCATAATTTGTAAGCACTATTTTTAATATTTGTCTAAATAATGTATTTGTTCTTTTTAATATCAATATAAAATTTTGTTAAGCATATTTAACTTTATATCTAAATATATTATAATTCCATAAAACTAACAAGTATACTTGAAACTTTTACATTTTACACTTTAATTTTAGTTTCTCAAGTAGAATCAATAAAATTACTATAAATGAAAAATACAATCTTATATTTTATAAATGGACGTTAAACATATCAACCAGGACACATCATTGTCAAAAATTTATAAATATATAATTATAACATAAACAATTATGTTTATGACATTGTTAAAAGTTAAAAATATGAACATATATCCGCACGGACGTGTGAATCAAAGCTAGTCTTGAAACATAAATTAAAAAAGTATGAATTGAAAACGTTAAGAGACAAAGATTAATTATTATTATTATTATTATTATTATTATTATTATTATTATTATTATTATTATGTCGCGGCTTGATTTATAAACACATTTGCTCTCATATATTACGAGCATTCAATCCAGGTTAGACACTGTGAAAACCTTGAATATTTTCAAGAATATTCGGTGCACCAGAGGTCCTGAGTCTGAATTTAAGCACTGGTTGTGAAAGTTATATATAATAAAACACGTTAGTCGTAGTTACTTTAAAAAGTGATACAAAATATATTCTCTAACATTATTGATGTAAAGAAAATTGAGTTATTACTGATATACATCAAGGCTGATCAATTTTGAATGCGGTTTTTAGTTTTGGCTGCCGGAGTTGATAAGCTGAGCATTACATGGAAGGTAAGCTCGACGGCTACAAAGGAGGCTGAATTTAAGATCATTAAAGTAAAGCTATGCTACGCTCCGGTCAGCCAAGTGGACCGACCATGGCGCAAGACCCATAATGAGCTCTTCAAGGACAAGAGCTGCCCACACAAGATCTCTTCATTTCCCTATGACCCCACTGTCAAAACCGCTCAATCATTCGACTATACCCTCGAGCGCGACATCCCCACAGGGACCTACTACGTTCGTGCCTACGCAGTTGATGCCCAGGACCATGAAGTTGCCTTTGGACAGACCACAAACGAGGCCAAGACAACCAATCTCTTCAGCGTTCAGGCTATTAGTGGCCGCCACAAATCCTTAGATATTGCCTCTGTCTGTTTCAGCGTCTTCTCCGTCGTGGCTCTTCTCGTCTTCTTTGTTAACGAAAAGAGGAAGGCCAAGATAGAGCAAAGCAAATGAGCCGTTTGCGTATTGCGACGTTGAACAAAAAGGCGTTGACTTTAAATTTTCATTTCTATCAATTGCGTATGTTTGTTAAAGTTTCTTTGTTAAAACGCTTACTTCTTACTTCTTACTTCTTCTTTCCTTTGTACCTTTATTTACATGTTTGTATGGTTATATAAGCCACTCATATGGGACCAAAAAGAACTACTAATCCTACGGTGGTGATGTGTTATATGCTTTCTAAATTCTTACCACAGATTTGAAATATTCATATAAACTTTGTATTGGAAGAAGGTTTTACCTCACTCTAAATCCGATTCAAAGATCCAATCCAACAACTCAATTATTGAACCGAAGCCCATCCGAATTCAGAATGGAGTCAATGCTGATCTGACCCAATCAGCTCAAAATGTAAGGAAGATCGGAACATTAAAAGGAAGGGACTAGGATCTGAGAATACGATTTTCAGTGTTTTGACAAAAAAAATTCTTTCTTGTGCTATAAATTTTTTTAGAAATCATTTTTTTATTAAATCAGCAAAATCTAAATTCAATTCTAAGCATAAGAAATATATTTATATGAAACCCAAATAATCCATAAACTATTAAAATACCTAAATAAATAATAAAATAGATAAATATTTGGAATATATCCAAATATTCTCATTGCATCATCATTTCTGGTAAATAATTTTCGCAGTGTATATAATGATGTATTGGATTCCTAGTTAACGCTAAATTTTAGGTTGCAGTATGTCGTATAAGTATAAGATGATGTATCTTTTAAAGAGATCTAGATTTTCATGAAGGTTTGAAGTTTACTGTTACAATATTCTGAATACATGGTCTTAGATTCTTGGTTTAAAATATTCTAAACACCCAATATTCCGATTTTACAATGTCTTCTATATAATTTCAACAAAAATATCACTATGGGTAGATTTGCTAACAGCCAAACTTCAGAAAAATGGTATGTCCTCTGGTACCACTAGGATCTTTAGCATCTCCATATTCCATTCTTTAGACTTACCATGAATAAAGTCACCCTATATACTTTCAACACAATAATTTCTTGTATTTTGATATTTACGAATATATACATTATTCCAATTTCATTGTATTACCAATCATTCTCCATTAAATCATACAACACAAGTGAATTTCTTCGTTTCTTCTTTTGATATACAAGATCAAAAACTCTAAAAAAATTCTGAGCGGATGCAAATTTTGAGTGAATGCAAGATTCACTGATGACCTACTTGACTCTTATTTTCAACCTTACTATATGATAAGCTTTCTATACTCACCCTCACCGGACAAGAAGTCATCTCTCACTCGCTTACAACATAGATATAATCGATTTGATCGTTGTAATCAGATTCTGTTATGGATTTCTGAAAAAACACAGATACAGTGCTAGTCCCAGTACTTCTAGCAAGAGCCAACAAAGGCAGGTGCCAACACTGCTCGAAATAGCAACAACTAATACACCATACCTTACTAAATTGAGTGTTTTTTGTTTGTCTCCACTTAAGGGATTTGCAAACAAACTGATTCTTCTAGAAGATTTAAAGTCTCAAAGAATATTTTTTATCGATTAACACAAGTGCTAACCATGACAAGGAATACATTTTTTCGTCTGGTGGATCCGGTCTATTTTGCTATAAATGATACAAGAGTAAGCATTTTATGAAAGGTTGAAAACTTTCTTATTGTAGCTCTCTTTTAGTAGATTAGATTTCTATTTTTATTAATGTAAACATTTTGATGTAATGAGTAATAGTTCTGGTTGTTTTGTATTCAAGAATTATTTTTCTTACTTGAAAAGCCTATCTAAAAGGGCACTTTTTTTTCTTTATCCTCAGCGGGATTGGACTACCGCAGCTCCTAGAAAGATTCAGAGGAGCACACATGGAGCTGAAGCGATTTAAGAGGACCTCTCCAGTAACTTGATAACTAGCACACATGGATTGGACTACCGCAGCTCCTATCTAAAAGGGCACTTATTTTTCGTTTTATGACATTTCCGTGGAAGCACGATTTCTAGATCCTTTCTCCAATAAACATGAAACTGCACACTCTCTTGTTTAAAGAAATGCTTAGAGGATATATCCAGTAACTTGATAACTAACAACAAAATAAAACTTGATTACTAGCATTGCTATGTATGTTTCCGACTAAATTTCTTCCTAAAAAGGCGACTTTCTTTCAGAAGTACTGTAGATCGCAGTCTGACCAAAGATCTTCCTAGAAAACCATGCCCCCTTGCTGATGCAAAATCACCTCTTGGATTATCGCTCTGCTGCGTCTAGCGCGCATGTGGATTCAGTAAGTTCATATGTCAACAAGATTCAGTCCCGTTCTTTAAATGGAGAATATATCTTTTGTTCTACATTTTTCTTTTTGAAATTTAGTTTTTCGTATTTGTGTTACATATATATATATATATATATATAAAATTTTATTTTATCTTTAAATAAAGGAATATAGATCATGTTCATTTACTTGTCGTACGACTTACGACTAAGATCATGTTCATTTACGTGTCGCGTGACTTGTGACTAAATCTGTGATCTGTGATTAAAATTATGTTTGTTTATGTGTCGTTTAACATGTGATATGTGACATGCGACCAGTTGCGGCAACAACATGTGATATGATATGTGACCAATCGCAAATTGTAGATTATGCATATGACTACTCGCAAATCGCGGATCGTGCGATAAGTAAACAAGCATGGCCGTAGTCGAACTATTCTATATCTAATTTTTTTAACGTCGATGTAAAAAGAGTTAGATTAATAGATCATGTTGGAATAGATACCGTCTTTTATGGTTACCGTCTATTTCAAAATGTAATTATGTACTTGTTTCACTAATTATATACTCTCTATACTTTTGAATAAGTGTCATTTTGACATTTTTCACATAGATCAAAAAGTGATGGAAATATATGTTAATTGTTATTAATTACATTATTCTGATCAATAGTATTTGAAATAAATAAAATTATTTACAAAATCAATGCAATTTGCAATTAGTTTTCAGTTAAAAATAAATATAATTTGCATTGCAATTTTTTTTTTTTTTTTGACGGCAAACGGCTATTCTATTACTCAAGCTTGAGGTGGTCTGGGTAACCAGACCGGAATAGAACAACCCACAAAAAGTAACTTCCTATGGAAGGATCTAGCTGTCTTAACTAAAAAGTCTGAAATCTGGTTACGCGCTCTTGGGATGTAAGAAATCTTGAATTCCGGGAAGCATATGAGCAGTGTCTCTATCCTCTCTAATTCCGTAGCAAAACTTGGCCAAGCTTTAGGTTCTTTGATCATTGCAATCAGTTCTTTGCAGTCTGTTCCGAAGCTCTGGCATGTTGAGTACTGAAGCATATTCTCCATCGCCCATCGCAATGCTTCCACTTCTGAATGCAGGGCTGATTCTCTTCTGGGGAAGTTCCGTGAACCCATGAGTTGTGTCTTTCCCCCACTATCCAACCAGACCCATCCACATCCACTAAACTGACCCTGAGATGTCCATGACCCATCCAATAAGCAAATATTTCCCAAGCTTATGACTTGGGACTCTTCTATAGTACTCCCCTGTAATACTGGTGGTATCATCTCATTGGCATTGAACCACGCTTGACATTCACTCTCAGCATATCGGACTAGTTCCATAGGATCTCTGTCTAGTCCCCTAAAAAGTTTGTCATTCCGAGCCTTCCAGATATACCAAATTAGCCAGGGATAAGGATCCCTGTCTTGCTCTGGTTCAAGTGAACCATCCTTCTCCCAGAAGAGGTAGTTCATACTCGTATAAATACTTGACGTTGGAAAAACACCAGGATTAGTTGGAGTCGATGAGTGTAACCAAACTTGTAGAGCAGGTGGACATTCAAAGATAGCATGTGTTACTGACTCCTCTGGTTCACCACAACGTGGACAGTAATTGTCACATCTCATATTTCTCCTAACTAAATTTCTCGTTACTGCCACATGACCAGTTAACAATTGCCATACCAGATGACACATTTTCTTTGGCGCCTTTATCTTCCAAGCAAAGGCTTGGAGCTTTGTAATACTTGGCTCTAGCACTTGCTTATCATCTACCTTCTTCAAAAGATTTTGAGCAACCCAATATCCAGACTTGACCGTATATTGTCCATGTCTTGTGAAGTTCCAGCAAAACGTATCAGGCCTATGAGTTGTGCTTATGGCTAAACTCCGTATACGAGGTATGTCATCCGGGCTGACATACTGTTCAAGTAGATCAACATCCCATTCCTTCAACTCCTGATCAATAAGATCACTGACTCTCATATTTGGGTTCATAACTGGCGCTATAGGTATAGCTGGCCTAGCAGGATTCAAAGGAATCCATGGGTCCTCCCACACCTTAACCTCATAACCAGAGTGAATCTTCTGCCTTATCCCCAGTAATAACAGTTCCCTCGCCGCGGAGATACTAGTCCAAACATAAGACGGACTATTTACAGAATTCACTCGTAAAGGCGAACTTAATCTGTAATATCTTCCTCTCAAAACACGGGCTACCAGCGAGTCCGGGTTTTGTGTTAACCTCCAGAGTTGTTTCGCCAGTAATGCCAGATTGAACTCATGAATCATGCGAAAGCCAATCCCTCCTTCTTCTCTCGGTAGACAAACTTTTTCCCACTTCGACCAGTGTATTCCTCTCTTAGGGGGATTCGAGCTCCACCAAAACTGTGCAATAGCGCTGGCCAAGTTTTCGCAAATCTCCAATGGGAGCAGAAAAGTAGACATAACGTATGTCGGAAGAGCAAGTAAAATGGACTTAATCAATACTTCCTTTCCTCCTTTCGAGAGCCAACGCCCTGTCCATCCATTTACTCGATGCATTAGCTTGTCTTTTAGGAAGGCAAAGAGCTTGCATTTTGAACCACTAATATCTTCTGGGATACCCAAGTAAGTCCCCATCCCTCCATCCTTTTGTATTCCAAGTACATCTTTAATCTCTTGTCTTGTGGTCCCGTTAATCCTCTTACCAAAGAGTAAGGATGATTTATCAAAGTTAATACATTGGCATGATGCTTTACCATAGATCCTGATCACTTTCATTACTTCTTCACATTCACGGGGCTCCGCCTTACAGAAGAAAAGGCTATCATCAGCAAATAATAGGTGGGATACCGATGGACACGCGCGGGTAACGCGCATCCCCGTTATCTTTCCCTGGTTCTCTGCATGATTGAGAAGGCTAACGAGCGCTTCCGTGCATAGAATAAAAATGAAAGGAGACAAAGGATCTCCTTGGCGTAGGCCTCTTCCTGGAATAATGTTTCCTCTCGGTTGCCCATTCATGAGGACTTTGTATTGTACTGACGTGATGCATCTCATTATCCATGTGATCCATGTTTCTGAAAAACCCATTTTTCTCATCACAGCCTCAATAAATGACCACTCCATCCTATCATAGGCTTTGCTCATATCTGTCTTAATAGCCATTCGTTTGTTACGTCCACTCGGCTTTGTCCTAAGAGCATGGAACATCTCTTGAGCTATCATAATATTATCAGAAATCTGCCTTCCAGCGACAAAGGCAGACTGGGTCTCCGATATTAATCCTGGTAGGACTTTCTTAAGTCTTTGGCATAGGACCTTAGAGATAATCTTGTAACTTACGTTACACAAACTAATAGGCCTGAACTGAGCCATATCATTTGGTTTTGTTGTCTTTGGGATGAGGCAAATATTAGTTTCATTCAATCCATCAGGCATTATCCCTTCAGTAAGGAATTTGTTAACCATAAGAGTTAAATCATCCTTAACTATGTCCCAAAACTTCTGATAAAACAGCGCAGTCATCCCATCTGGCCCCTGAGCTTTTTCTGGATGCATAGCGAAGAGGGCTAATTTAATCTCCCACTCCGTTACTGGTGCAGTAAGACTTTCATTCATTGGTTCCGTTATCGTCGTAGGAACTTCAGATAGAGCTTCTTCAATATCCTGTGGATTGGACGATTCAAAAATTTGTCTAAAGTAGCTAGTAGCAATGGCTACTAGTCCCTCTTCATCTTCCACAATATTTCCATTTTCATCCAACAACTGAGTTATCTTGTTCCTTGCTCTTCTTTGCTTTGTTAAGGTATGGAAAAATTTCGTATTGCGATCTCCTTCCCTGAGCCAAAATACACGACTTTTTTGTTTCCAGAACATTTCTTCTGCCTTAAGAGCATCCGAAAGCTCCTTCAAGGTCGTTGCAATCTCCTCAGTTGTGGCATTATCATCTGCATAAAGACCTTCCACTTTTTCTTTAAGCTCTTCCACCTGTTTCGCCGAGTTTATATTATTCTGTCTCCTCCACTCACTCAATGCTTTCCTACAACTGAAAATATGTTCCATTATAGAAGCATTAGGAGGAAGATCAGGTGATTTCCATCCTTCCAAAATAACATTCCTCAGTTCCTCATTATCCAACCATCTTTTGTCAAACTTAAATTTTCTCGATCTTCTGGATGGCTTTTTGAGAATGTCAGCCAGTATCGGACGATGATCCGAGCCCCATAACCTCATATACTTTGTTTTAGAATGAGGAAACTTTTCATGCCAATCAGCATTTCCTACTACTCTATCGAGACGACATCTAACAATTACTCTCCCTGCTCTTTTACCAACCCATGAAAGCATCTCTCCAGTGTATGGAAATTCTAACATCCCACAATCACTTAACATTTGCTTGAAGGGTAAAAATGAATTGTCAGTACGTTGTCTACCTCCTTCTTTTTTATTATGACCAGTAATTTCATTGAAATCGCCTATCATAAACCAAGGCCCAGTTCTTGTTGTTGAGAAACGCGTAAGACGTTCCCAAACTTGATCTCTCCTTTCTAGTACAGGATCCCCATAAACAAACGTCATAAAGACTTTTATTCCATCAATGACTGCCTCAATGTCAATCATTCTGTTATTTGAAAATAAAACATTAACTTGGAATTCATCCATAAAAAACAAAGCTAAACCTCCGCTGAGACCAAGTGGCTCAACGGTAAACAAACGATCAAATCCTAAATCAGCCTGAATGTTTTGCAACACCGGCTTCTTATTCTTTGTTTCAGAATAACAATTATAAAGTGATATTTTTGTAGAATAACAATTATTATGAAATAGAAAGAATACATGCTAAAATTACCTTATTTTGGAAATAAATGCGATTATCCATTCCACATCCAAGTAGAATTCGTGTCATAATCTCCCTCTTCACGTGTCAAAATCTTACCATCCTACATCCTAATAATAGAAACCAAACTTAAAAAAAGGTATTTTATTCAGAACTCTACGTACAAATGAGTAAATAAGATTAGGCCATGTGTCTCCATCGTCTCATAGCTTTAGGTTACACGTAAACTGGGAAGTTACAGACCTATGTGTCTGATACCTTTAATCGCACCGCAAATAATAGCCACTCCTCGCTCTGCGATTGGCCGCCACGCCCTCGTACCGAGTCTTTCTTTATGTGACACACAAAGTTTCAACCGCAAGACGCCACGTCTCTCTTCTGTCGTCCAATCACAAGGTTGCGCTGTTCACCGTCTGGTCTCGCACGTGTCTGTTTCTCCAAACGTGTCGACGGAACAAATTTTCTCTTTATATATCTACCGTCTTCAGTTCATTTGCTTAAAAGCAATTATTTTGCAGAAAAGAAAAATACGTAAAAAATGAATTTCCGTGGAGGCTGTTGTATAGCGAGATACGGAGGCAGTGGTGGTGGTGGTGGGGCGTATGATATGTCAAAGGTGGATAGGATTATGCTCCGGTACCGTCCGATTGCTCCGAGACCAGATTCCGGCGGATCTTCTTCGCCTGCGTTGGATTCCGTATCACCCAAGTCGCGGAGAGGAAAGAGAAAATATTCGAAAGAGAACAGTAGCAGCAGCGGCGGCGGAGGCGGCGGATCTGTTAACAGTAACGGCAACAGTAGACGGTGTAACCGACGGAGAAACGAAGAGGCTAAGAACGGATCTGAGATTGTGACGTTGCCTCTTCTTCCCGAGACTCCCGAGAGGAAGGAACCGCCTAGGGTTTTGGTGCCTGCTGCTGCGCCGGAGTTAGGTGCGGCGGGGTCTCTGCGGTTGAGTTTCGGAGATGACGGACGTTATCAAACGGCGAAGAGGGGTTTAGATCTGACGAAGGGGTTACTAACGGAAACAGTTGTGTCGTCGTTGTTGACGGTTGGGTGCGTGGCGGAGGGGGAGTACGAGTTAGGGTGTACGGACGAGGAGAAGAAGATGAATCTGGAGCGGGACACGTGTCCTGGTTTTATATCGGACGGTTTAGGGAGAGTTGTTTGGACGAATGGTTCGTACAGAGATTTGGTGATTGGGAAGGGGAAGGGGAAGTGTTGTAGTCAGATGAGTGTGTGGCTGGTGATGAACGAGAAGCATTTGGTGACGAAACGGACGTTTACATGTCGGATGAGACTGCAGTACACGCGCGGTGGTAATGAAGTGAGTTCGATTACTTTGCCTTGTGATGGTTCGAAGATGAATGACGGTGGCTTTGCGTGGCGGCTTGACGTTAACGCTGCACTTTTTCTTGGACGGTGAGTTTTGACCGTTAGATTGACATGATCAGGAAGAGCAGGCTTACTTAACTAGAGGCGAGAGTCGTGCAGTTCGAGATTTTACATCTTTTAAATTAGAACTAAGGAATGTACATATTTTGCAGTTTTTATTTTCTGTTTTGGAGCTTTTGTGTTTCTTTTTTCACTTTTTTTTTGTAGTGTAATTTGTTTGGTACTCGATTTAGGTATTTTTAGTACTTGGATAAGTGGCAGGTAGCTTCTGTTAATACTTAATAATAATGCTCAAGCAGTTATGAATTCTCATTTCGTTAAGGTCCAATAAGCAGAAGTACATAAAGTTTATAATGACTAGATAAAACTTAATTGATAAAGAGACAATAACAGTCGTCTTCCACTGATATAATCCAGGCAACGTGACATAATAAGGAAAAGGGATTTTCTCCGTCGCCGGAGACTCCGCAGTTTCATCATTTCTTCAATGTTTTTCTTTAGCACTACCTGAAGACTTCAATATCATATCTAATCTCAAATCGCTTTAGCTTGTAATGATCTCCAATCAACATCTTTTTTCTTTCTTTTTTTTTGCGCTAGAGAGCTTGAAAGATCAAGAGGTTATATGCGCGATGAGACTTCTATCACAGTAGACCTTAACTTTACTTAATCTAAATTTGATTCTATCGAAAATCTTCCATCTGTTCAATACACAACTAAAAAAATATGAAACCCACTTTATTGGTCATAAAGTATGGAGATTTATAATCAAATTGTAATCAAATGGATGGATCAGGCGAAGATAGAAAAAGAAAGAACACAACACGTATAACTATTGGATTATAATTAAAGCAAATGTAGAGTCCGGACAAAGTTGGAAGAGAAGCAGTCTCTCTGATGTCACCTTTCTCTGTTTAAACTCAGATTCATTAGCTAGAGACATCAGCCATGAACTCCCATCGAGAGATGATCGGAGAATTTAGTAAAACACCACAAAATCTCGTAGCAAAACTAAATCCGATCCAATGGAAGAGAAAGTCTGGTCAAAACATGATCAAAAGATCAAAAAAAAATTCTCGTCTTCCATCTCAGTGAAAGTTTGGAGACAAAACAGAGAGGAGAGAGAGAGTTAGGAATATAAACTGCTGAACCGCTCTTGTCAAGCATTTTTGAATTCACTAAAGATTTTCATCACGTATACGTTTTTTTCTTGGTTAAAAAGCTCTCAACTGTATACATATTTTCAAATATTATTAGTTTCTTGCAATGTAAAGTAATAAATATTCACTAGAATATTATGTTTGCATGCGTAGACAAAATACATAATAATATACTATAGCCATAAAAGAGTTATTAAAAATATGTAAATAGTTTGATACACTAATTTTTACTAAACTATAAAACTAGATTCAAGGAAATATACACATTAAATAATAAATGATTAATGGATTTTTCAATATACATTTGGGTTTGGATAGGGTATTTTGGGTGTTTGGGTGTACGATATAGAATTCGTTTGGATATTTTTAAATTTCGAATTAGATTCAGATATTTATATTTTGGGTTCAAGAATTTTAGATCAAGTTGGATTATCTATACTATTAAAAGGGAAGCAGTCTTAAAAAGTCGATTTATACAAGTTATTTTGGACCCTTTCATTTAACTAACAATATTTTTGGTCTTACCTAATATTTCTCTAACTAAATATACTACATTATATTTAGCTGGTATTAGTTTTTATTATTGGGCCCATAAAAGAGGATTAATATTTACATGCGTAATTATAAAAGTGATGTTTAACATATTATACATGCCTATTGACGAACCAATAAGTCTAAAACTTAACATATTATTAATTGTACAGTAAACATATTTATAACATAGTATAACGTTCGTGTTGCTACCATATATTTCCCTAATTATATTGAATTTAAAGATAATTGTTTTTAATATATTTGCATACATGCTCGATTTAAAATTATATGTGCACAACACACTATAATATATGTTTAATATTACAAATATTTACAAAAATGAAATATAGAAAAAAAATCAATGTAATATAATATTTGTCTATGGCATAAAATTTATGGCCAGGACCTCTGATATATATCATTTGTGCATCTCCATGTCAATAGTAAATCGTATAATAATATATTGTTTACTGAAAAAAAATATATATATAGTCTGAATATCTACACTATGATACTTCATATTCATATGATTTTATGATCATTTGTATTTTTTTATAACAAAAAAAGTAAACCAACAAAATTTTCATTGTAATATTTTTAACAGTTTTTAACAGTTTGTGAACAAAAAAAAGATTTTAACAGTTTTAATAATTTATAGTTATTTTAAAAATTCAAAATATAACATATAAGAAAAAACTATATTTTTATTATATATTTAATGTGATTGTTTAAATTTTTTAACATCACAAATTAAACAAAAAGATGGAGAATGCAAAATTATTATCAAATATTTATTATTCAAAATTATTAATTGTCATATAAATATATATATGTTACTCATATTAAATAATTATGTAGCTTCTGTTTAAGAAAAGAATGAATAATATTTTTTATGCATTATTAATCAATTTGATATTTAATTTTATAAAAAGAATAATATATATTTAGATGGAGCTTGATATCATATTATTTTAACTCACAACGACCGAATTTATATATTTAATTTCTGTAATTCAATATTTGTTTGGATATTTTTAAAGAACGGATCGGGTTTCGGGTTCAATTTTCAGTATCGGACAAAATATCCTGGTCTATGTTTCAGTTTAAAAAACATAATAGTATTAAAAGAAATTTTAAATTACTGATGGCTAATATATATAATATTCCTTTTTACAATATGGTTGTGTATGTTTGGTTAGCAACTTACGTATATTTGTCATCCCAAAATAAAATAAAAGATTATTTTTATTTAAAAATTTAAAATAGAAATTTAAGTTCCCACAACTTTTTTTGAAAAAGGGATTTCAAACTAAAGACATAAAACATGCATGGTATGGTTTCGAAACCATAAAAGCATGATGAGACGAATTTCATACCTAACTAAGCGTTAACTTTAAAAAGTTCCCGAACGAAATTTTTTTATATCATTCAAAAAAAAATTAGAAAAAGTCCTTGAGAAACTTCTTCTAACTAATAGCGATGAATTATAATGAGGGAATACAGGTGTAACAATAAATATTTTCTACTAAAATTTAAATAATTTTTTTTTAAATTTAAATAATTTAATTAGAAAGAAAAATTAAACATGGCATATGTCTGAGTTCCGCCAAAAATTTAGGTCACTGAAAACAACTAAAATTTTATACACAAATTCAAATATGAATCATGAACAAAAACTATAAACTATTTATAAAATTAAATTTTATTTTATAATTCTTGTTATCAACTAGCAAATACTCCCAGGAATTAAAATCGCGGAACAAAATATATTTATACATAAAGAAGGATTACAAACATTACACGTGAATTGTTTTTTGAAGTATATAGTCAGGAGCTACTTTGAAGCTTATAGGTGTAACCTTTCATCTTTTTGGTGTGGATATATTATATTACTAATTAAAATATATTGGTTAATTCATTCAAGATTGATATGAACCCCATCATTGTCAATAGGAGCTAGGGTGTGAAGTCGCGCCTGTGTCTGTTGGAGGCTTGACCACACAACAAAGCATTTTTGGGCAAAGGATATTCATCTCTGATTGAGTTAGCCGGAGAGTGAACTCGGAAGTAGAATTGTTGACCTAAGTATTGTCTTGCCCAAAACTCACTTCTGAAATTCCACATCCCCACATTATCTAATGCCACATATACAGCTGTCCAAGATTTTTGATAGACCTAATAATAATGTACACATTTCCAACTTTAATTAAGAACCAAGTGAATAATTCCAGTCTGGTGGTACTATTTAGGAATACTAAAAGGGTCTGCTCCTTAGATCCTCTATTGTGAATTTCATTTGGGAGGTACGTGCCCCACGGGGAATTGTATGAGCTTCAGCATAAAATCTATTAACAAAAAATTCCAAAAATGTATAAATATATGGAGAGAGTATACGTCACCTGAGTAGTGGAGCGAGAAATAGCATCCTTAAGGTTATACTCTCGTCTGCTCGCCGGTGACCATGTAGACCATCGATTACCAATCCTGTTGAGAAGTCACATACGTCAATGACCTTCAAGGTTTAATATGATTGCCATAGTATGATAAATTTATTGTTCTCACCCAACAACCCAGAAGTTGTATCCATCAAGGTGGTAAGTCTGGACGATCTTCTCGTGGTTTAGAAAAACGATCTCAAGAAAATCCTTGTGGTGTACTCCCATCACTGCTGTTTCTAGTCTGATCCCTGCTCTTCTAGGCTTATCAGGGATGCTTCCTACTTTGAAAACACCTTTGATCTTAAAGTAATCTGCTAGCTTCAGTGGAGTGTCAGCAGGAATGAATGATACGCCATTTATGGCATATCGTTGCTTCCTATTCACAACGCCTGCTGAGCTTTCAAGTATTAATGTCCTGGAAATCTTGATTCGACCATAATGATATGATCCCTCAGCATTTTGCCTGGACGCAGTCAGGTTAGTCTTAATGGACCGAGCCTGCTTAATAGAAAAGTCTACCTCATTTCCTGGTTCTATACTAGGGACAAATTTAGAGGTTTTGGATTTGGTGTTAGAGTACTTAAGAATTACTGCATTTTGAGATTTGGTGTGGGTGAATCTCGTCTCGACGACAATGGTATAGTTTTGGGGAGGCTGGTCCATCGTGACCAGGACAGAAAGAGATTGACCAACGTGAATGTCAAGTGAAGTGTACATGGATTGGATTGTGTAGGTTCCCTCGACCTCAACGAGCTTCAACATATGGCCTAATATTTCAAAGTTAAGGGACATTTGAAGCCCCACATTTGATATTCTAAATCTGTACGTTTTACCTGTTAATTAAGCCATGAAAGTAATAAGATCGCCAAAATGCTCGATCTTCTTTGTAACTAACGTATTAAAGTTTTGAGTTTTAAAGATGAACCTTTGTCGACAGTTAAAGAAGTAGAGGCGGGGTTTCCATTGCCATTGATCAAAACAGCGAAAGGCCTAGGTATCATGCGTCCTCCATCCAAACGTGCCGTCAAATTCTACTTGTGGATTAATAGTAGTACTTTTAAAAAAAAACATTATTTAATAAAATGGTCTAGAAATCCTATGTGAATCCAAAAATAAAATTAAAAATCCCCATGTAAACCACAATAATCCTTTTTTTTAAACCCACAATAATCTTGAGCCAGCCGTTGTGCTAAGCAAACATGATAAGTTAATAATTAAGATATAAACCTTGTAGTCTTCTAGGTACCAATCCCCGATGAGGAGGGTGAAGTCTCCGGCTGGTTGCGGGAAAGGGACGGGAATGCCAGGGCGACTGAGGATACGGATGGCACCAAAACCACCGGCGGCTTTTTGAACGCCCAGTGAAGGGAAGTAGAAGAAACTTCCGATCTGGTCTCCGACATGGAAGTCATAAGTATAATTCTTTCCAGGTGGGATTGGACAAGTCGTCCCATACACTCCATCTTGGTAAGAGTTTCTCTTTAGATGCAAGCCGTTCCTACATTTATGAAAACATTTTTTGTATTTATTATATTTATGATAATTTTTTTTTTTATGATACTGCAATTAGGATGAAACATTGACGTGTAATATTATCCAACAAAATAAAAAGACTGGGAAGAAACGGCACATGTGCATGCAAATGGCCTTCTTCTAACAACTGATAAGTTCCAAACATGAAATATTTCATATGAATTGGGTTCAAATTATGTTTACGGAAAGGTGAAACTAAAGAGGTAAAGAAATAGATACCAAGACAAGAGAAAAGGCTCGTCCAGATCATTGTGAACATTGATTATCAAATTATCATTGGTGACTAAGGAAAGCTCCGGTCCGGGAAATTTTCCGTTTATTAGAATTACCTGCATGTCGATATGCATGTGTATTTTAAATAAATAAACTTTTACATTCATACAAAAAATAAAAATAAATAAATAAATACACACACATATATATATATATACCCTTTCTGGAGGATTGCGCTTATTCAAAGAGATGTTGCCGTAAGTGACCCTCAGGTCGAAGAAGCGGAAGGAATCTTCAGCTTGAACAAAAGAAATGATGGTCATCGTCATCATCATCCAAACACCGCCGTCAGGACACCACGCCATAATCGTCTCGTAGCTGCCTTAGATCCTGATGAAACTTGGTAGCGAGAAGGGACAAAAAGCAAACGTTGGAAGAAAAAGCTTGAAGGTTGTAATAACCCAACTATAGGACTCGGTGACGTATTGAAAGTCTGAAATCTTTCCAATAAGCTAATTCCGCAATTCATTCAACTAGCTTATTCTCATGCTTTTTTTATGCATCTAGAAATTTCATTTAAAAAAATTCATCAAACCTTATTCTCATGGTATAGAATAATTTTCTTTCGTAAACTAAAAACAAAGAAACTGAAAAAGGTATACAAATTTGTACTATATAATAGGATTTAATTAAAAGCAATTAAACTAGAGAAAATTGGCGTGTATACCCATAGGGAAAGCCTTAATTTGGTTTTTACCTTAAAACCATTCACTTTTTTTTTTATTCCAGAAATGTCTCTATCTCAAAACTATTCATTCATTTTTATTGCAGAAATGCCCCTATTTCAGTAGTCTCTTTCTTCTCCTTACTTCTCCCAATTCTGTTTCTTCTCCACGGTCTCCTTATTTCTCTAATTTTTCTGTGTTTTAAAATTGCATATTTTCTCCAATTATGTTTGTTGTTCAAACTTCTAGTACTCATCTTCAATTACCATGTAACATTAATTATATATTATGCTAATATCTAACCAAATCACAGTAAATCTTCACCTTCCCATCTATTGCTTGACAAAACTCTTACAGATTATAAAATTTTAACATCACCTCAATATCCAGATCCTCAATCCGTAAGTATAAATATAATACAATCAAAGGCAATGGTACGGGGGGGGGGGGGAAACAACAATTCCAGATCTAATTATTCATCTTATCATCGTCACTACCGAATCCGCGTCGAGGTATTCATTTGAAATATTTTCGTGATTTGTCATCTCATACGAGTTTGTGGTTCATGACCAAGACAATTCAAATATGGAATTGTGATGTTTATGATCGGGAATTTCTGCTTTAGATACATTTTTGGTTAGTTGTTACAAAATTGGTTATCACAAGTGAATGTTGGTTAGATCGTACGAGTTATTTGTCGTTTATGATGCAAGTTTTGTTAACCACTACGAATATGTGACAAGTAGTTGTTGCCAGTTGATATATGCTTTGATTACTTCTATACATGCGGTTACAAAAAACTGGTTGTTACATGCTACATTGATTGTTAGTCGCTACATAGTTTGTTAGTGGTTAATTACATGGTTTGTTAATGACCACTCTAATGTTACGAAACAGTTATCTCGAGATGCTACATGAATTGTTAGGCGCTACATAGTTTGTTAGTGGTTACATGGTTTGTTAATGGCTGTCCTGATGTTACGAAAGAGTATCCCTAGATGTGACATGGATTGTTAGTCGCTATATAGTTTGTTAGTAGTTACATAGTTTGTTAATGTATTTTCGATTTGTTTTTCTTTAGAAATATGATTCATTTAGATTTGAGTATATATTTTGTTGACTGTATCAAAAATAGACAAATTTGGTAATACTATTTTTAATTTTATGGATTATATTGATTTCATATTCATATAACATGATAATTAACATATTACAATTTAATTATCTTCTTAGTATGGTAATAAACCTTGGTCTTCTATAGTGACAGCGGCAAGGTTGAGATCAGAAAAAAACTGACGGAGGTTTAATTTAAAAATGGAAACAACAGTGTTTTGGAGAAGCTGTCAAGCCAATAAAAATGAAGAGAAATCATTACTATATTAAAAACACAAGAAAGGATAAAACTTGGTTGGCATGAGAGGTAATATAATTTTTTGGAAATTTTCAAAGAGAAAAGGAAGAAACAGAAACGAAGGAGAAAAAAAAGAGGAATGAATATGATAGTACGGGTATTTTTGGAAATTTGGGGAGAAAAAGCAACAGTGTTCTATCTTTCTGTCTTGTCATGGAGAAACTCCTAATATACACGTTCCATAAGGGTATTGAGTAAATTGTCTCTTTAAACTATTAATGTCAGATTAAATACTCAAAGTTAACGAGAAGAGCCAGCTCAGCTTAGTTCCCATGTAATTTTATCTATATTATTAAAATTGAAGTATAAATTAGGTTTATTTGGGAATATGGATAATAGATTTAAAAATATGTTTGTTTCGAAACATGGTTAGCAGATTTTTAAAAAAATGTTTGTTTGAAAACATGAATAGCATGTTTAAAAAAGAGGTATGTTTGGAAACATGAATATCAGTTTTTAAAACAATATTTGTTTGGAAATATGGACAACTGTATATTTAAAAAAGTAACGAGCTTATGTTACTAAGAAAAATTGGAGGTCATTATATTATAAGAAACTATCTATCTAGGTCCACTTTAAAATATACGAAAATGAGTCAATTTAATTACTTAAAAAATCTTTTGTCTAAAATAATCATAAAAAAAATTTAAACTTTATATTTCAAATCAAAATAATAATTTAAAGTTGATTTATATCAAAAGTTGATTGAAAAATATACATGTATTCAAAAATTGTTTTTTACTAAAATGTTTTATAATAGCCATTATTTAAAAAATGTTTTCAAAATATATTAAAAATACAATACAAAGCTCAATTTCATATACCAACTTAAAATTGGGTTTTTATATTTCACATTAAATTTAAAAATATAATATATGTGATTATTTATATGATGGTACATATAAAATACAATTAATTATATGATTATTTATATGATGGTACATATAAAATATGATTAATTAGATGATGACACATATATGATATATAATAGAGACTATGGATGAGCGTTCGGGTACCCATTCGGGTTTGATTTAGGTCTGTTTGGATTTTCGGGTTTCTGGGGTCAAAACAATATATGTTTTGCTGATGGCATTTAAAAAAATTTTTTTTTTGCAACTACTAATATTTTTTATTTTTATTTTTTTTTATTTTAAAAACATAATAATACTTGATAATATTTTGTTTTCTTTTTAAAAAGATATTGAATATAAAAAATGAATTCTTATTGGTTGGTGAACCTACAGAGTAGGTAAACTGTTTCACCGAGTAGTGAAGATAGAAAAGAACATTTTTATGTTAGTAACTTAATTTCCTTAGAGAATTAATTGCTCTTCTAAAGTTTGCTCAATTTTTTTTTGTAAAACTGCCACATAAACAATAAAAAGATGCTAGGTGATGACACATCCTAATATTTAAAATGTAACTAATACAACATTGAGACTATATATTTTTAAAAGATCCTCAAATAATATATAGGACATATGGTGATTACGATGCTCTTGAGCGATCTTTAAATAAACCAAATAAATGATATTGCACTGTTATACAACTATTTTGTATATATTATGTGTTGTCTATTATCAGTATAATGATACACTCTATTGTTTTTATCAACAAAAAATTGATAAACGATAACAACACGAACACCATCTAATCTATTAATTAAGGGTCCTAATTTTTATTTACCATTAACAAGTCATATTAGGACCACTTATAGAATTAGTTAATATAATGTATTTGATTATTTACATTAATAATAAATCAATTAAGAATTTAAAATTTATTTTTAATTATAACAAAATCTTTTGAAAACAATCTAACAAAATCTTACTTAAAAATTTAAATATTTTTATAGAATAAAATATTAATTAATTTCGTAATTAGTAATATAAAATATTTTTAAATTAATATTAACTAAAATTTTATTATAAAAAAAGAAAATAAAATTTTATACTATTTTCTACAAATTCTATAATTATATTCTGTATTATATAAAAATAGAAGTGCTATATAAATTAAATATGAAAGTTATATTAAATAAGTAAATTAACAAATTTTATTTTTTAAATTTTTCATTTAAATAAATTATCACTCATCATTAAAATGGTGTAAAATTCGTAAATTATATAATACTTTTATACAAAAATAAATTTATCAACATAGGTTAAACTATTATATCTACAACTATATATTATCTTTTTTTTTAAACTCTCAACAATATATATTTTTTAAAAAAAATTATATACAAAAATATAGTAGTATATAATAACCTTTAGTTCATATACTATTTAAATATATTATGAGAAAACTATGAAATTTTAGTAATTCATTTAAAATAATAATGAAAAATCAAATTTTGAATATATATTTTTATTTTAATTATAACGAAATCTGTTGAAAAAACTTTAGAAAATATTAACAAAAATTTAAATATTTCTTTTATAAAATAATTTATTAATGTAGTAACAAAAACAAATTCAAAATTCATGTAATCTTCCAAACACAAAATAGTAGTGTAATTTTTCAAGGTTTTCTTGAAAATATAATATTTTAAAACTACATATTCAAACCCAAAATTATAATATTTAAAATTTTACAAAAAATAAAATCATAGATAATAAAGAATAACTTTTGAAATGCACCACGAAAAAACAAACTATATATGTTGTAAAAATGAAAGCAATCTAATATTTTTGAAATCTTAACTAAAAATAAAAAAGAAAAGTTAATATGATTAAAATTTCTTAAATCAGTAAAATTTACTAAAATAGTATTATAGATGCTACTATGTATAAAATTTACTAAAATAGTAAGGCTATATTATTTAAACAAAATCTTTTTTACTTATAATCCTGTGAAATAATAAAATAATATATATTAAAGTATATTTTTTTAAACACAACATGTAAATTTAAATCATCTTAAAAATATTTCTTTTTATAATAAAAATAAATATAATTTAAGAGTATATTATAGCAAAATGTATAAATTAAAGAAAAAAACATATTTTGAAGGAGGTTAACTATTTTCATATTGTTATTTTATTATATCTAACTCCAAACTATATTAGTAAGTAATAAATATTAATAACAAAGTAAAATGTATTAAGCAAATCACTATATATTAATAATGACGAATAAGAAATATAAACAATAATATTATGGAGTTACACATATATAGTAATAAAATGAAATTATATTGTAAAATATTTTAATAATTTCAAATATATTTATAAAATGGAAAAATATCTGCACGGATGTACGGGCTAAAATCTAGTTTACGTTAAAATTCCACTCAACGTAGCTCAACCTGATGCAACCGTGACAATCACTGGAGCTACTGGCAACATATCAATTCTATTTTACCAACCAAAGGCTCTGCTAATTTTTTTTGGTCTCGAAGCAGCTGCTTATACGCAATTAGTTTTGTTGGAACTCATTTTTATAATCTTACCGGTCCGAATAAAAATAAAATTCGTGATTTTATCAGTTTTTCCGAAATTATAATTCATTTTTTACATTTTTCTAATTCAGTTAGATTTTAATGGTTCATTGAAATCAGTTATTTTAAAATAAATGTGCATACTAAATTTATTGTTCTTTTATAGGAGCTGAAAATAAAAATAATTTTTTTTACTTGATAAATACAATAAACAGACACACTAATATTATATCAATACATAATAAAATTTACAAAAAACATATATTTTTTATAGAGAATACCCAAATTTAAGAAAATGTGTAATTCATAGTTTGAATCATGTAGCGCAATCGGCAGGTCTCATAGAGCAATAAGTGTTGTATATCAAACCGCCGTCACTTCCTGGACGAACCTTATACACTGGCTGGAATTTTCCTCATCCACTGCAAAACTCGTCACAAACTTTTTTGCACGTGGTTAAATCAAGATTTTTCATTACGTTCATGCACTGATTCGAAATACAATATTTTTGACACAGTGAATTGTGTGAATGAGAAATGTGGGCAGAAAACACTATCATAGTCATAACTATGATCATAAAAACGCTTGTTTTTTTTCTGAACTCCCATGACATATGTATTTAATTATCACAAATATTTTTTTTATTTTTATCAGTTTTTTCATAAATTTTAATTCATGTTTTACATTTTCTAATTCAGTTAGATTTTAACGGTTCACTGAAATCCGTTATTTCTCAAAAAAATCTGTATACTAAATTTATTGCTTTTTTGAGGAGCTGAAAATAAAAACAAATTATTTTACTTGATAAATACAATAAACATACATACTAATATTATATCAATACATAATAAAAAAAACAAAAACAACATATATTTTTATAGAGAATACACAAACTTAAGAAAATATGTAATTCATACTTTGAATCAAATAGCGCAATCGGAAGGTCTCGCCAAGCAATAAGCTTTGTACATCCAACCGCCGTCACCTGGAGAAATCGTATACTCTGGGTGGATATTTCCTCTTTTACTGCAAAACTCGTCACAAACTTTTTTGCATGTGGTTAAATCAGGATTTTTTATTACGTTCATGCACTCACTAGAAATACAATGTTTTTGACACATTGCACCGTGTGAATGAGAAATGTGTGCAGAAAACACTATCATAATCATAACTATGATCATGAAAACACTTGATTTTTTCAGAACCCCCATGATGTATGTATTTAATTATAACAAATGCTAAAAAGATATTGCAATTTCTTCTTTTTAAATCGTAAACAAGATATTTTGTTGAGTAATGTTAGGTTAGTGTAGGTGATTTATATAGTAGAACTAATAATAACTATTTTTAATTGTTATCTTAAATAAGTTAATTATTTTTCCTTAAAATATATAAGTCTGATTAGTTTTGTAAAGTTCAGTTGTGATTTGTCTATTATAGTTCTCCAAACAACTCATTGTTATAACGAAACAATGGTTAATCGTTTGTATTATCCAGCTTGCAATATATCCATATATCATTTTGGTTTATTTTGTGACCACTTGTTTTTATGCTAAAATATCATGGAATGCAATATACATATCACTGGACAACATAAGTTCCATATAAATTTACCATCAAGAGCAAAACAATCTAGAAAACAAGTAACAGTGGCAACCTTGCGTACAACATCTAGCAAAGGAGATGTCTGACATGCTTCACCAGCATCACGATCCTTCCATTTCTCTAAAGCCGTTTCAGCCACAACGGACGAAGCTAAGTGGGAACTCCAGTGAAGTGGTTCAGCTCAGCTAGCTAGATGGACTAGCTCACTCAGCTGAGACAGCTGGCAATCAGCTCAACTCAGTAGACTGAGTGTTTGGGTCCCCAAGTAACCCATCGGTCTAAGGATCCATAAGGACAGCCCACAGGCTTGGGTGTTGGGTTTAAGCTCAAACCAGTCCTTTCTAGGGACAGTTATTAGCGAATGGATGGGAGTGGAACAAGTTGTGCATGTTAGCCCAACAAGCCGTACCCATTCGTCCAAGGCAGTTGGCGATCCCATTCTCTATATATACTAGACCCTCTGCTCGAGTTTTTCCCATCATTTTCTTAGAGAAAACATGGGCAAAGTCAGAGAGAGAGAGAGAGAGAGAGAGAGAGAGAGAGAGAGAGAGAGAGAGAGAGAGAGAGAGAGAGAGAGAGAGAGAGAGAGAGAGAGAGAGAGAGAGAGAGAGAGAGAGAGAGAGAGAGAGAGAGAGAGAGAGAGAGAGGCCAAAGCAAGGCCAATTGAGGTGGTTTATACTTTGCGGCAAGGGAGATCGGTCGTGGAGAGAGTTAGCGATTTGGATATGGAAACCAGAAATAAGGATAAAGGCGTGGAAAAAGACTCCAACCCTCAGGAACCCACGACCAAGATCAGTGGAGTAACCACTGATCCATAGGCTAAGATAACCGGATGATCCGTTGGGATCTAAAGCCATGGGCAATTGGTTATGTCCATCTCTTCCCTTTTGATTTGATTATTATATGTGCTTCTACTTCTTACTGGCTACTGTTAGGAGATTTTTGTGTTGGATTTTTCTGAGTTATAGGGAACGATGACAAGCTTGGTATATTGTAAGAAACGTAAGAATTGAGACGTAAAGAAATCTCTTATTAAGGAATTGGGCAGGAACTATAACATTTGGAGTATGAACCCTAGTTTTAGCCGCCTAGCTCTAATCTCTCAGCTTCGAAGTGTCGATCCTCTATTCTAGGGTTTGGGCTCCCCCTATATAGTCATCTTTAAGTCGCTTGAAGTCAGTGAGTAGGTTTAAACTCTTCCATATTCGGAAATATGGAAGAATTTCCTATACCGGAAGATTTCCATTTTACCCGGAGGAAGGGATGGAAGCAGGGGTCGGAGCCAAAGCTTCTCTTAGCAAGAACCTGGAGGCTGGTGTGCTGCTTGGGATCTGGAGAAATTTCATACCGGATTATTTTCCCCAACAGTTACATATGTATATGGCGAGTGCTTTGGGGGATGAACAAAGGCCTTGGTTGGTTCATACCATCATGTTCTAAGTCCGACGGACTACGATCATGACCGGATCAATCCAAGGTTGAGATCGATTGGATCAGGCGGCTGTGGTGGAGATTGTACCCTTTTGCTGAATGGTTGCAATGATTCATAACTTGTCCAAAGGTTATGTCCATTCGCGATCCAAGATCAATAGGCCAGATGCGCGCCAAGGTCCGATCTTCCGTGTGGTGTAACCATTGGACCGGACGATGACAAAGACAACACGGTGGTGTTTATCTTGAATTGGTTTCATGGGACAAGGCTTGGGCCTAGGCTTGGACCAGTTATGGTAAGTAATTCCAAGGCCCATTGGGATGGACTAAAGGTTGGGCCGAACGGTCTTAGATCCTAACCCTGTGGTCGGATGGGATCATGGGTGATCCGATGGTGATTCTAATTATGATGGTTTACTTGGCTGAGTCCAAAGACTATTGCCGATTGATACTAAATAGAAATATATTATTTATGTGGAATAATTAAGGGAACCAAATGTGCATTGCTAGACTTGTTCACATGCTGATATGTTGTGATTATGGTTTCAGGATCTGAAGTTGACCGTGATAAGACCAAGGAGCCGTGAAGACTCTATCAGCGAGAAGTTGTGTGGTGTTTGGATAGATCGGATTAAGATCGGATTATGAATGATCTTATGATAGCCTATTGTGCAAACTGAACAATGTATTCGATCTCATTTAATAAATACAATCGATTTGACCATTGTTTATATATGTTGAATAGAATCACAATGAAACCTTATTTACATGAAAAATACTTAGAAAAATATTGGACCTAAATTGAACCTACGGATCGGATTGCATCTGTGTAAGGCCACGGGTCAAGTTCGGCTTGAAAACTAGGATTGTGTCTTATAGTCACAGCCCACTGACCTTCTAATGCATCCATAAATAGTATGATGATGATGTACATAGTTGTTTATGCATGATTTCTCCTTTGTTGACATATAAATGAAATATCTTAAACGCAAATCCTTTGCGATATGTGTAACTTAAGAATATAGACTGACTGACTGAAATTATAGTCCATAAAAACATGGCACGCTATATTTTATATCGAAAAAGTATAGTCCACCTAAACTATCACGCCAATTTTAGAAGTATTGAATAATTTAGTATCCTAATGTGATGAGTTGTATATGCCATGTAAATTACTTAGTATAATACCTACATTATATACTGTATTATATGTAGTACAATACACATTCACCCAAACTATAATGCAAGTTGTGTACGATTCAATACATTGGTCAATGACAAAACAGATAGAACATGTCAATACATAGTGTTCACTATTTCAATAAAACATGAAGGGGTATAGAGAAGATAAGTAGCCTTTAACAATGACATTGAAATTCTTAACGTCAACACAAATAACTTTGGTGATCAGTAGATAGTTTAATTTCAGTCATCAGTACATAAGGTCAAAAAGAGTTAAACAAACATTATAAAGAAGCAAATGATAAGTATAATACAACATAGGGAAAATAATAACATCCATGTATGAAGAAACTAGATCAGGATGCACTACATCAATTACGGCGGCAGCAGTTGGTCAGGGTTGAATGTGGAAAACGCATTGACTAATAATAACTACCTATTGATGAGCTGCAATCCAAGGTAGTCGTATATATTATATATATACTGTACAAGACTACTCATGAACACATTAATCACAAGCATAAAACATAATTCACATGGCTTCACAAAAAAAAAATTCAGATTTACAAAGACGTTATACCACCACTCAAACCAGATATACCTTATTACAACATCCTACTCTATTACATGTAAGAAGAAACATATCCTAAACTCAGTTAACCAATCACCCACGCAAAATACACATGGTTTATAACCAAACAACTCAAACATGAGACAGTTATTCGTAGTTAAACACAGCTGTCAAGCGGCATAAAAAATCAATCCACAATGCCGCATGTACTATTGAAAGCTATGTATAGTCATCTATATTTACTTAATATTAAATCATAACTTAGCACATATGAAGCCAAGACTAATTCATTATATATATCAAGTAGTATAGAAACAAGTTCACCACTCAGTTTCGGTCAACAACACAAATAGGAAGACAAACGACATTAAACCCAAACAAAACACCGCATTAGTTATTAAATTCTCTCACGTTTCACTATCAACTTTGAAATAATAGCTTTGGACAGTGAAATTTACCATATGTACACGGATTTGAATGGTGTAATTCACATTATTCCTCTCCTCGTCTTGAAATCCCAAATAAGTGTAAGAAAAGATAGATTAAGGTATGAATGTAAAGGAGAAACTTAGTATGGACGTGTGAAGCGATGAAGAGAGTAAAGAGAATTATGTGAGAATCAAAGAGAAAATAAAGAGTAATGAAGTAAGAGAACTTCTCTTTCCTTAATTCATAATTTGCAAGTGTTTACATGTTTATATAGGGAGACAAGAGATATGTAAGCTTAGAATTACAAAATATACCAAAGAGTGCACCAAGATCTGGATTTGAATTTCAAATTAAAATTCCTAACAGACGAATGGATAGGTTGTCGTGGGTGGGTTTTTGGATGGAGGAATTTTGTGGATGAAATCCCGAAAATAGGTTGGCTTGAATAGTTCTGTGGATAGGTTTCTCGGACCATCCAATGACTATTTTCCTTTGGCCATGTCTTCTTCATTCCAACAACTCAACCACTACTTTTTCCTTGTTCATTCCAACACTCCTCCTCAAATTTGACCATAGAAGATCTTTGGACAAGTTTGGAACCTTAAATAGGCTCCCTCATTAAAAACCTTAGCAAAAAAATCCATTGGAACAAAACCTTACTAAGGGAAAATGAGTAGAGTTCAACAAGGCCTAGGGATTGGTTGTGAGTCTAAGGAACATCAGATAACTAATGGTGGAGTCCTTAGACTCTGGATCATGCCCTAACTTGTGCTGCAAGTGTGAACTCCACAACTTGCAAACACGAACATCTCAGACTCTTCTTTAGGCCGGTTGTATCTCCTTCTCTCTTCTGACTACTTGCCATCTTTAAAGGAGTTTAGAGATGTCCAGCTTCTTTTATAGAGAGCTCCAAGTACCTATAATACAATGCATAAACACTCGTATCAATTTTCAAAGCAAAAACCTTAGCAAAAAAATCCATTGGAACAAAACTTTACTAAAGGAAAATGAGTAGAGTTCAACAAGGCCTAGGCATTGGTTGTGAGTCTAAAGAACATCAGATAACTAATGGTGGAGTCCTTAGACTCTGGATCATGCCCTAACTTGTGCTGCAAGTGTGAACTCCACAACTTGCAAACACGAACATCTCTGACTCTTCTTTAGGCCGGTTGTGTCTCCTCCTCTCTTCTGACTACTTGCCATCTTTAAAGGAGTTTAGAGATGTCCAGATTCTGTTATAGAGAACTCCAAGTACCTATAATACAATGCATAAACATTCGTATCAATTTTCAAAGCATAAACTAATCAAAATTCAACTCAAAGATCAAACTGGTTACTCCCCTTGCATATGGTAGATTCAGTGAGGTGAGGAGTGTCTTTTGGACACTTGAATCCTCCTTTTTAACTGAGGCAAGACATTGGATGACTTGAACCTTCAGGATAACTTACCATTACCCCTCCTCAAGCTTGATCCAGAGAGAATAAATGAAAGACCAATTTTGGAAGTGAGCAATGTGGGAACCGAAATTCGCACCGTCAATATTTCGTATATTTAGGAAAGTAGGAAAACCCTAATTTTCCAGAGGTCCCGGATTTCTGAGAAACCACACGCCAAGCAATCAAAACACGAAAATAAACGAAAAATAAAATAAGAAATCGTAAAAAGAGAGCAAGAAGGGATTTTATTCCGAATCTTCGTATGAGCGTAACAACAAGGTAACGTGCTTCAGCTACGAGAGCTGTCGGCGAGATCCCTAGTCTAATACCCGAAGGTGGCTAAACCTAATTGAGTCGCAACTCGAATATCAAAAACGGAAAAATTTCTAAATCGCTCTAAGTGCTAATTTTGCTCTAAAAACTTATCCCTCTATGCCTCTCGCCTTGAACTCATTCTATACTCTCTTCTAGGTCGGTTTACGCTTCCCCTTTTTACCCTTAAGCCGTCATAGTCGAAAATGGGAATATTCCATTTTTCTGATCTTCATGATTATCTGCGGAAAGTTTACATTTATCCGCGGAAACTGATGTTTATCCTCCAAACATAAACTGTGATAAGATTTATGGGATTTTAAGAAATCGTAAGTGGGCCTCGAATCAAGTTAAAGACCCTTTGGGCCTTCTTTTTGATTTGAGATGTTTGTTACGATTTCTCTGATAAAGTTAAGTTTCCGCGGTTTCATCGTAAACCGAATGGACGATCCCATTTGATCGAGAAATCAAGAAATGGTTAGTCGTGGTTTGCGGAGGATTGTTATACGGATAGTCGAGAATGCATAGTTTTACGTCGTATCGTCGTTTCGGAAGACTTCAGACGTTTCGGAAGACTTAGGACGTTTCGGAAAACGATCGATGTACGAATGCTTGTCCGCAGCTCGTGGCTCAGCGACCGAGCTCTGTTCGGAGCTCGGTCGCTATAGAGACCGAGCGTGGTTTCGTGATCCGATCGCTATAGCAACCGAGCTCTTGTTCGTGACCCGATCTCCATCGTGACCGGGTTTGTGCCGTGGACTGAAATCCATCGTCCAAGTGTCCGAAACCATTGTGATGTTACAATGCTTTTAGGATGTTTGGACCTTCGATGATATCGTATCGTTGATTTCTTAAGTCATTGATTGAGAAATCGTTGATTTCCTAAGTCGTTGATTAAGAAATCGTTAATTTCTTAAGTCGTTGATTAAGAAATCGTTGTTTTAAGAAATTGTTGTCTTAAAACAAGATTTTCCCGCCAGTTTTTCGTATAAGTTTTTCGTATACGTTTTCCTTTCTTAAGTAAATAATTTTTAACGGATATTTGGATGCCAACTTTGCCTTGTCCGATTTTAACCCCAACAAGCAACACTGAATTTTGAAACCAGGAGCACATCCCCCTACATATGCGCTTAAGTCAACCGGTTCCTCCCTTGCTCTTCTCCACTGTCCCTTGTGTATCTTTTGAAGCAGGAGCTCAACAACCAAACGGTCTGCGCTTAATCCAACTGTTTCTTGCAATCCATGAAGAGCTCTAGTTTGGTGTGTGGCAGATCAAACACTGGTCTGCCTCTCCATCAATACTCCTTAAAATATCTTCAAAGCCCATCCATATTTTATTTCAGCCCCCACTTACTACCACCTGTTATCCTCACCAACAATCTCTGCATGGTTAGGAATATACATCATGTGTAGGCTCTGAACAACATGGGCAAAGCCTTTTTCTTTGTCTTGATATGATGATGGACAGAGACAACACTTGTGTACCTGAAACATCACTCAAACTCCAGCAAATAATCAGACCACACACACTAGGATCAAACCTTGATATCTCACCAAGTCTGATCCCAATGTTCAAGAAAAATGCAATGGACTGAATCTAAACAACTCATTCAGTTCAAATCCATGCAACCAACTCACTAATGTTCAAGAATGATAACTCATTAATTACAAGACATCTAGGCTATTTTTATGATCAATTAAACAATGATATGCTCAACTGACAAAATTAGAGACTAGACAACCCATCTAATCATCTGAAACGACTCATGAATGCACTACAAGACCAGGAAACTCTCCTAGATCTTTAGCAATGCAACAAGACACAAAACAGAGGCTAAGCATCTCACTTATACCCCGCACAACAGAAAAAAAAACTTAAAAACTTTAAACAAGCTCACATGAAAGATCAGGAGGTTAGCTTACGACTCAAGGAATCTGAGCTAGTTCCTTGTACCTCCATGGATATGGTTCATATGAACTTGGCAGGTCTGAGGTGTGGGTGAAGATCCCAGCACTTCTCCTTGGTATGTCCCTCACGCTTGCAGTGCTCACACCTGAGTACTCTCACCTCCTCCTTCTTATACTGCTCCTTATATGACTGAGAAGAGTCAGCTGATTGATTTGCAAGACTCTTTCCCTTCGAACAAGCCGTGTGATCCATGCTCCTTTTGGACTTGAGAACACACCTCATCCAGAGTGGGCAGCTTCTCTGACCTCCAGATGTGCTTAATGAGGTCAGTATACATTGGACTGAGGGTAAGAAGGATCTCAAACACCTTGTCTTGATCTCTTCTTTCATGGAGGATGATTAGGTCTGTTGTAGAAGATCTCAATGACTCAAGCTCATCCCACATAGAGTTGAACTTGCCAAATTGATCATTAAACTCCATCTCCTCTTGAGACATATTGTTTATGGCCTTCTTCAGCTCATACAATTGTGAGTTTGGATGAGTTCCCATAGATCTTGTAAAGAGTCTCCCGAAACTCCTTACCACTCTCACAGTGTGAATAAAATTCCATAATAGGAACTGCAAGTAAGCTTTTGAGAACAGACAAGACCAGTAGATCTTCTTGCTGCCATTTGTTTCCACTGTCCAGTTTGGAACTGGTTTGCTTTAGAGCTGCTTGTGAACAATGCTCCAACAATCCTTGCCCTCCAAGTGATGTTTTCATCAGCCTGGACCAGACAAGGTAATTTGACCCCTTGAGCACCACAGAAATCACCATGCTTCTTGTTTTCTCCATCTTGAAGAATCTTGGACCAGTGGATAATAAAGAGCACACCCACTGGTTTTGCAAGAACATAGCTTAAAAGTGGACTTTGATGAAGCTTGCTAGACTGAGCTGAAGCCTACTTGAGTTCCAGAAACTAAAATATCCTTTATCTTGAGTTCTGGTGAGTCTCTTCCCTCCTGAAAAAGCTTTGGACCAGAGGATACAAAGATGAACATAAAACAGAGTTTTGAAAAGAGATATGGACTCAAACAGATTTGCAGAAGCTTTATAGGTTTTCAGGAGCTTAAAGCTCTGATACCATGTAAGAATAGATATAGATTAAGGTATGAAGGTAAAGGAGAAACTGAGTATGGGCATGTGAAGTGATGAAGTGAGTAAAGAGATTTATGTGAGAATCAAAGAGAGAGTAAAGACTAATGAAGTAAGAGGACTCCTCTTTCCTTAATTCATAATTTGCAAGTGTTTTCATGTTTATACAGGGAGACAAGAGAAAAAGAAGCTTAGAATTACACAATGGACCAAATAGTGCACCAAGATCTAGATTTGAATTTCAAATTCAAATTCTTTATGGACGAATAGATAGGTTGTCGAGGATGGGATTTGGATGGAGGAATTCCGTGGATAGGTTGGTTTGGATAGGTTTTGTGGTTAGGTTTCTCAGACCATCCATTGACTCTTTTCCTTTGGCTATGTCTTCGTCATTCCAATAACTCAACCCCTGTTTTTTTCTTCTTCATTCCAACAATAAGTTGTTGTTACTGTAATCTGGGTTTGTGTGTCTGTCAACCATTTTTATATCATGCCTACTGCCTGTCACTGAATATGCCCACTGCCTGTCACTGAATAAAACCTCTAACCCTAATCTGCAACACCGTATTCTGCCTTCCTTCTTTGTCTGCGTCGATTTCGGCATTCCACCACCTCAGCATCTTGCTACATTGAATTATTTAACCCTAGTTTTCATACTGTGGTTTACCCCTTTTGAGACATACCTCAACTCTAAAAAAGTTTTTTTCCAATTAGTAATGTGATATTCCTCTTTCTATCGATTAAGGTTGCTTATTAATCAATGATTCAATTAAGTGTTTAAGATAGATAAAATATACATGAGTACGAATATGGTCTTCGTGCACTATAATATATAGCATATAGTAACATTATATTTTTGTGTATATAGCTAATATATACTTTTTGTATTACATAATATAATTCCTCAAACAACATTCGTTTTATATTGTATAAGTCGACAAAACAAAATATTTTGTATAATTTACTATTTACATACTTTAAAAGAATATTTTTAAATAGTTATGGACTTTGTTTTTAATATTATGTAATTTATATATATATTTAAAAGATATAAGTATATATGTTTTAATTCTTTTAAGTATGTTTCTCATATTTTATTTTATTTTTCTTAGAAAATAACTCAACAAGTCGCAACAATCGCATACGTCCCCTTTCCTCAAACACAATATGTTTAGGCCGTGAGCAACATTTAATGAAAATTAAAGATGCAAACATCGTTTTACAGCTCATTGTGAGCATATCTCTTCTCGTTGGGCCTACATAAAGTCTTTGGCAGGATCTTAAGTCTAGAAAAGGTTACAAGTTACGGTTTACATTCAAACTAACTCCATACAACTACATGACCTTACCATTTCACAAACAGTTCTACAACACCAAAAGCAGATAACAGACGTACAAAGTCAATCAAAAGGAAGTGTTTGAAACCAGCTTCTGGTTTTACTTTACACGGAAAGTAGGGGTAGATAATTTCATGTGTTGGCTATTCGAGGCCTTGAAAAATGCGGAGCTAGTTTCTTCTCGAGCTCAACCAAGCTGGATGGTGCGTGAAACAAACATTAGTATAACCTTTAAATGAATACTTTAATAAATCTGTGTTAATTACACAAAAAGTGTTTGAGAAATCCGACTCACATCTCAAATCTGCGTTTAGATTCTTTGAGTTTTGTACGGTAGAGGTCACTGTCTTTTGGTATATTGCTCATGGGGTCAGCTAAAAAACATTAAGAAATGACAACACTACATCACTAACAAAACGCAACGAAGCTCTAAGAATCTAAACAATAATCATAAATAAAAACAATTACATAAAGCGTTTCTATATCCATTACCAGGAAGTGTGGCATTATGATGTTTCTCCCCAAATTCTTTGTGAACTTCCATTGCAGTTTCTCTACTCAGGCGGATCAATCCCTGATTCAAATGTTCGAACAGATGAGAAACAAATGAAGAAAAAATGGCAAGAGAGAGAGAGAGTTTGCTTTACTACCTTCTTCTCTTTTCTTTTAAGAATCTTGAGATGACATTTTTTGACATAGTGAGTCAAATGATAACGAGAATGCCTTGAAGAGAGCTCTTCCTTAACCTCCGGATTCGCATCGAGCCACTCAGAGATATCCTTTGATTTCACCAGCTCTCCATTATCCAGAGACTCTAACCACGAATACACTGGTAACCACTGGTCTGTCCTCTGAAACCGAGCCGGATGTTGATCACCTTGATTATTCTCTTGCTAACATCATAAATAATCCAATTCATCAATTATGTCCTGCCCACCGCAGTTAAGAGTAACAAAAATCTCTACATGTATCATATATCTATACGTTTTTATAACTGCTAGAACCGCACCGCAGTTAAACCACTTGTCCCGCAATGCTCAATCCGGAGCCATATTCAGAAACGAGTATCTATCGAGAAGAAGAGAAGACATATGTACCTCGTTCTGTTCTGATGCGGTTCGTCTCATGTACTGTTGCATGGAGAGGAAACGGTCGACGAGATCGGAGAGGGGTCTCTGACGGAGATCGGCAGGCAAGGATTCGAAGTTGGAGCCGATCCAAATCTCGACTTCGCTGGCGCTCACGACGGACTTGGCGTCGGGGAAGGCGGCGACCCAGGCTTGAGCCAAGGTCTCCCAATCTTGAGACGGCTCTGTTGGTTGATTAGAGATTTTGCTATCGGACAGGCCCTTTTCGTCTTCCAGGGTTTCGTTTGTTGAGTTCGACATCTTTCCCTTTTGGTCACTAGTTCTATCAGATTTTGTCTTTTCCAGTAAATTACGTTCCTTTATATCAAGCCAAATTTTAACAAAATGAAAAAATTAGAAGAAACCCAACTTTATTATCAAGCCCATGATTGGCCCAGCAACATTTAGGATTGATTTGTTTTCAGAGAGTACAGAGAGTACAGACAGTAAAATTTAGAAAGTACTCTTGCATATTACAAAAAATGTTTTTAATCTCAAAAATCACATAAAATAACTAAAATAGCATTATTGAGAACTGGCATGAAACAATCCTACAAACTAGCACTCAAGAATCAAATTGACCAATTTTTTTATTAAATACACCATAAATAACAATTACTAGATGATAACCCGGACCCTGTCCAGGGTGAGTTTTTTTTTAACTATAATGTATTTAAGTATTATAATCAAAATATTTTTTCTTATCAATATTTTGTTATATTTGATTAAAGATGAGCATTCAGGTATCATTTGGTTCGGTTTGGTAATGTTTAGTTTGGATCTTTGCTGATTCGTTTCATTTTGGTTTTGCCCTTTGCGGGTTCGATTTGGATTATGATAACCCATTTAATTAAAAAAATTGAAGCTCTGATATATTTTTAATTTCTCAAAATCTAAAAATAAATATAATATATAACATATAAATTTGAATAATGTATGCCAAAATACTACAACCTAACATAAAAATTGGCTTAGCTTAAATATTTGGATTGAAAACCATAGATATTTTATTTTGGATACCGTTTACCTATTTTAAACATGAACTTTATTTGTATATATTTCCTAGTATTTTGGAAAACCTAAAAAATATTATATATTTTGTATATTCTCTTAGATATTAGTTTTAAATTAACTAATATATCTAAGTACATAAATCTGGTTCAAATATACCTGGACACTTGTCTTAATCTTGGTTTTGTAAAAAAAAAATTTTAACCCGTTCAGATATCTAACCAATTTTTATTAAATTTCCGTACTATTTTATGATTGGATTTGGTTCGGTTTTTGGATTTATATTTTGCTCAATTACATAATTTTTATCGTAACAAAATTTTAAACGAAAATGATAATGATTCATATTTATTTTGGGTAAGCAACAATTTTAAACCAAAACACATTTTACTATGTAAGTAACCCATATAGTTAATCATTAAAAATTACTCTACGTCCATTTAAGGAAAACAATGGATTGGACTAAAAATTGATATTTTAGATTGTCAAAATCGACACTTTTAAATCTTGTTTCAGTGTTATGACGAAGAGAAAGAGGGTGAGGTTAGGAAAGAAAATTTATTGTGCAGTTCATGTTCTTGATATATGATTTCAAAAACTTCTAAATAAATTCATGTATCGATCACTTGTAAGATTTTTGAAATTTTTGGATTAATAAGATCTTACACTTACTAAGTAATAAAATGTTTCTTAATTAATATATATATATATATATATATGATATTAAAATAATCACATAAATCAAAAGAGTACCTCTTATTAATTAACAATATATATATATATATATATATATATATATATATATATATATATATATATATATATATATATATATATATATATATGTAAGTAAATCTAAATGTTTAATTATTTATTTTATATGGTATATAATTAATTTTGAATAAAATTGACATAGATATATTTATATTTTTAATAAAAATAATGATTATCATATGGTTTAATAGCATATATTTTGTTCCCCTGGAGAACTAAACCATCCCAAGTATTAGCAATAAGTCTCACCATGCATGACTGGAAATTGATGGCTATAGAAGTAACATACGATATTGAGACTCAAATCGATTTATTTTTGCATGTACAAAGACCATCTCAATGGTTTCTCTGACAGCAACTGAGTACTACTTCCAAATTTGAATGATTTTCACATTTATTTTTCACATAGATTTGTAAGTCTTCGTGAAAGTCAGAGATGAAATTGAGCAAACTCATTTTTTTTCTTGGTGGCGCAGTTTTGAAATAGGTTTGGTGTGATGTTTTAGAAATGAGTACTTTAGTTTGATATATATATAGTCATCAAAATTAGGGCTTAGGCGCACAAGAGTTGAGTTGAAACGATTATTGTGTTGTCGATTCCCCAAAATCCACGCTACAAATGTTTAGCAAATCTGGGAAGTATATATCATACTTTGATTTTTCATATATATATATATATTTATATATTTAATACGTATAAAATATTTCTTAATACTATGAGAATCAATATTTAATACGGTATTTGACCATAGACTTTTTACATACGTATAAAATTAAGACAATAAATACTTTGGTGCCACAATTTGTGTTTCTTCCTTACTAAAGTGAAGAAATCCCGCTCATAAAAAATGAAAATGTATTTAATATTATCCAGAATTGGAGACTATGTTATAATAAGTTTTGGTCAAAATTATGCGACATATTTTATAAACATTCCTGGTAAAATAAACGTAAGATATAAACATTCGACTATAACAACCTGTTGAATCATTAAAAAAAAGCAAAAGCTTGGAACGTCCTTGTTTCAGAGTATACATGCTTGATTTTATTGCCCATTACCATCCACAAGCTTGGAGAGTCCTTCTTTCAGAAAAGAATCAAACTGTGAAACCAAATTCATTTTGACAGATGTATGACTTTTATCTCCTTGAAAAAAAAATAAACAAAAGCTTCATATAACTTATGCTCTAATGGTTTAGCTTTATACAATTTACAGGCTAACGACAACTTACTTTTGCATCTATACAGACCATTTCAATGGTCTCGCTCCACCAAAAGCGGGAGTACTCCTTCCAAAATCTTATGTCTTAAACTTTTAACTTCTTCAATATAGACTTGCACGGTTTCAAGTCGGAGATAAAATTTAGAGAACTCATTTTCTTTGCTAGTTATCACAGTTTTGAAATTCTTTGGTTGTGATAACGTAGCAATGAGTTTAGTATTATATATATAGTCATACTACATAGGGTTTCGGCGCGGAAAATTTGGTTCAAGGAATATTTCATCGCCAAAAATCAGTGCTAAAGATCCTTAACCATTCGATTCCAATTTAAAATTTTGAAAAATATTTTATGCAAAGATCAGAAAAATTTAGGAAACAATATTAACTATGATATTTGACCAAAGACTTTCATAGATCGAATGATATATAAATAATACTTATCTTTCTACCATTTATGTTGATTTCTTAATTAAAAGTTTTGGAGCTTAAATTAAGGGATACCATTAGATTTAATATAACATTTCTTTTCAAAGATCTATACAATAAGTCAATGTACTATAACTTCTAATTCAAGGTTCCTAAATATGTTCTATAAAACCATATACCAGATGATATATGTTTATAGTATTATTTGTGATATGGTTTTTCTTTGATTTAATTAAACAACAAATTAAGTTACCTAGAGCGTGCATCTATATTATAACATTTTCTTTGTTTGTAAAACAAAAAAAATGACAAACCATATGAAACAAAAAAAACATATGAATAAAAAAAAAAAAAAAGACAAACCGTTTTTGTGTTGTTAAACATTAAGGGGGGTGTATTCAACTAAGAATTTGAAGTGATTTGTATTAAAATTACAAATCCACTGTTATTCAAACGTGGATTTTAAAAAACACTTTAAAATCCAGTGTTATTGAACTTGACATTTTATAAAACACTCTGAAATCCACTGTTATTGAAGAAAACTTAAGTTAGAGATTTTAGAGTGCTTTAAATGTTTCTAGAGTGTTTGAGATGATTTCTTTAGTTATAAAAATAAAAATACAAATCCCACTGTTTTAGATGAGATTTCAAGTGTTTTAACAAAAATCACACCAAATTCTCTAATTCTCCTACAATCATCTAAAAACTCATTAAAAATCAAATCACTTCAAATTTCAGATTCAATACACCCCCCTAAATAAAAGAAATCCCATTTTTTATAACGTTTCCATTTGTATTTATGATTCAACGTCTATAATCAATGCCCTAATACCATAAAATATGCTTGGATACATAATCAATGGATGACTATCATATAAATCATGTGGGTTATTTAGCAAGTAAATCATGATTGAGAGCTAATACCATAAAATACGCTTGGATACATAATCAATGGATGATTATCATATAAATCATGTTATGTGTTCGGCAAGTAAATCCCGATTGAGAGTTAATCCTAGTTGTTTTAGGAAAACACATCAAGTGTATCAATTAATATAATTCGCGATTTGCGAGAGTTAATATTCGTTTATCAGGTTCGGGCAAATACATCCAGCAAATCAGTGCTCTATTTATCGGGTTTGGCACATAAACTTAGCCTACATGTGTAATAATTAAATCAAAATAGTTTATTATATGTTTTTCATCAAAATTAAATATATCAAGATATATGTAACATCATATAATCCGATGTATGTATAGCAAAAGTTATGTATTACAAATCAAATAGTCAACATTGCACATTATAATATGAACTGGATTCTTATCAAATGAACTAACATCAGGTGTATTGACAAAGATAAAACCTGGATCATTCTTTCAATATTATACATCGGAAAATCCAACCAGAACTGTGTTGTATAATTTTTTTATTTTTTTTATATAAACTGAAGTGAGCGTCCGTGTATTTATATATTTAGCTGTTTGTTATAATTATAGATATGTAATATAAAAAATATGTAAATATTATGTAATGTCAGAAGTTGCAAACATATAAAAATATGTGTTTTCATGGTTATGATCATCAGAAAACATATAAATATAAATATCTCCAGTTCAAAAAAATATATAAATATAATGTAACGTCATAAATTGTATTTGTCACCTAGACAGAAGTTGTATGTGAACAATATAGACTCCAAAAATATTTTCATACGTACAATACAATATAATAGACAACTATCAAATCTCAGTTATTAAATTGATGAGTAAACCAAATGATACACTTTCTATACATGGTGGAATTGAACATAAAAACTAAAAATAAGCAAACATGAATCGTGTGATAATTCATCAATATTGGTCACAATAATATTGTAATGTAATGGCATATGTTGTAATAATTCTAGTAAGCTAAGTTATGTTAAAATATGGGTGAGAGTTATTGTGAGGCTGCCACATAGGAAATGACACTCATGTAAATCATACATGAAGTAAAGGTTAGTTTTATATTGGTCTCCTCAAATAATAAGAAGGGGATGTCATTTCTCGATGAATATATAAAAATAAATAAATATTTTTAAAAATAAATAAATATTTTTAAAAATAAATAAATATTTTTAAAAATAAATCAAAGAATTTATTTCAAAATTAACTTTTTAAAAAATTGAAACTTTTACTTTGAAATGATCTTTTTTTACAAGAAATTTATGAAGAACTTCATAAATGTTTATAATATCTTCCTGAATTTGAATTTACAAAAACTTTATGAATAAATATAATATCTTTACAAAATTTAGGAAGATACTGATAAATATAAATAATATTTTTCATAAAATTTTATATGGATTTAAGGTTCATTTGACTAAAGGTACTGCAGTGTTGCATGACAACACTGGTGGCCGCGGGGCCACGGGGCCGGGTTCATCTTGAATCTGATGCTGGTGGCCGCGGGGCTGCTCCGAAGGTGGTCTGTCATTGGACGGTGAACTGTTGACAACCGAGGCTCTAGACTTGGACACCCGGTAGCTTCGAAGTCGCGACCCATCTAAAAATTGGACCGCCGGTGTCCTTTCCGAGTTGGAACTTAGTTGTTCCTAAGCTTTCTTTCCCTCCTCCAAAATCTTGCTCCTTTAGATTAGATTCTTGTTTGTGTTTGCTGTTGATTTCTCGTAACCTAGAACCGCCGTTATTACGGTTCACCGGATTTTTCTTTTCGTTCTCGATGTACTCAGATCCCTTTTTTGGGTTTCATTTTAATAAAAAAAAAAGTGTTGCATGACAACATTGACGAGAGTCGCACTCTATAGGATATATTATAAGATCATTTGGTTCAGATTCCGTCTTAAGCAGCGTGAGAAAAAAATGTATAGTTTGCTTTTAGTTAGATTCGTTTGATTTAAGAATGCTATGGTTAAATCTCGACTAAGATCATTTGGTTCAGATTCCGTCTAAACTAAATTCAGCTTAGATACCAACAGTCTTCATACAAGATACCAAATCAAATTTAGATGATTTACCTTGGAACGAAGAGCAAAAGTGAACACACAATGTCTGAAAACGATGATAGAAGGAAAAATTCTCCAGTAGAAAAGACAGCGGGGAAAAAGAAGCAATTTTATAGTCTAAAATGCAACCTTCAAACTTTTATTGGTTGAAGAGAGAGAAAACAATACATTTGGTTTGAGACAACTTTATATAAACACATGTATCACTTGTTGAGAATCCGCGGCTCTTTCTTCTATCGATTCACACTGTTATCTCCACACCATCATGGAAAAAATAAAAATGGAAAAAGTATCCAAAATCGGATTTCTAAAACTAGCTACGATTCAACTAGCATAAGAGAACAATGGAATGTGGGAATAAAACAAATCTTCGTAAGAAAAAAAAATGTGTGCTTTACCTATTCATCTTCTGCTATGAAGTTTGGTTCTTCCCCTCGACATAAGTACTCATCGCACGTAGAAGATGTCCCCCAATCTTTCCTTAGCCTCAAGATATCCTCCGTGAAAGTCGATCCAGAGGCTCCAATGAAAACGCTGGACATGGCACATATCGTTTTATCCAGCATTGCATCCACCTACAAAGATAGTAACATGATATATCATTAGGGCATTGTCTAGTCTGCTATAATATACATTTTAGTTCAATTGTTGAGTAAGTGAGCAACCAAATTCAGACCACACAGAACCAAGTTTAAAGCGAACAGCATTTCACGAGTTAGGGTTTATAACCATAGTAGAAACAGTGAGATACGCACCTGAGAGTCATCCTCTATACCATGTCGATATAACAATGCGTCCCATTTCTCAGCTGAATTACGCGGTGGACGTTTGACAAGTGGCACAATTTTTCCATCGACAACAACAAGTGACTGAAGCAGACTTGTTTCACTTTCCGCAGCATCTGTCGAAAGATAAATTACTGCACCGTTGGATCTCTCCACCATCCTAGCAATACACTCTGCCGCTTGTGGAATCGGATAGAAGCAACTCGGCGCTTTCGCATTGCTGCCAATCAAATATATATATTTTTCTCTTCAATTTTAATATTACTACAAGTCTAACCTGCAATGCCTTATGAATAAAAAGCCATACCAAAATTTGAGAAACCCATGTCGACGGAAATGAATGGCGATGAAATTGTTCCCCAAGAAAGTCTGTATGAACCGCTGAGCGGTCAACAAAATAAGCTTACTGGGTTCAATCAAGGTCTTGCACTTGTGTTTAATAGGTCCACCAGGCTGCATCACCCAGTCTTGCTCCATATCAGCATAAAAAACATCCCCAATCGCGATCACATCATCATCAGACTTGAAACTTCTCTTCACCTCATCCACAGTTCTCTTGCTAGGTTTCTTTATATCTTCGCTCCAAGGAGACTCAAGCTTCCCCTCGATGGAAACCCCCAAACCTTTCAGCTTCTTTAAATGCTCATCGTCTACATAGCAAAGCTGCGGCGACGAGAAGTAACATATGAAACGGTCGATACGAGGAGGACGAGGAGCACGATTCTTTTTAAACTGATCGAAAGAAACGACGACGTTTCTTCCCAAACAAGTGTTGATCCGGTCAATGTCTATCACACGATCGTACTGGTAATCAAACTTGGAGCTCGGGATCACGAGAACCCGATCCAGCAACGCAGCGAAGAACATGTGTTTCTCTAAACAAATCAAGTGGTTGCTCATTTGTCCCGACAGGCATATCGCGAACATAAACTTGTCCGATCTCGGCTTCCACTCAACCGTTCTCCGATCCGACAGCTTCTGGTCCACCTTCGCGCATCTATCGTACGGGTTAACCGGTTCGTCGCCGGAGTAGTTTCCGGTTCTGTGCGGGGACAGAAGCGCCTCTTGGATCTCTTTATTCAACGCGATCTGCTTCGAGACAGCGAGTGAAGAGTTTGCGTTGGAGATAGAGAGGAGCTGGAGCTGTTGCTGGCGGAGGAGGTAGAGTGCGCGGAGCTCGGATTCTTTGACGCGGCTGGAGAGTGGATCCACCTTGAAACTGGAGAGGTTCAGCTGACGGAGATCGGTGAATAGAAAGATGAGACCGATTGAGATAACAGTTAGTGCGACGGCGGCGGTGAGGACGTAACAGCGTTTGTTGAGAGAGATCTTCCTCCGCGACTGCGAGAGAATGTCTTCGATCTGGAAAGATGAGGGCGGATCTTCTTCTCGGTGGCGGCTGCTGCGAGTGTCGTTTTGAGGGATCAAATGGTGGTGGTCTTCTTCGTCTTCTCTACGCTCCATTGCTTAAAATCAAACAGTAAGATTGTCCTTAGGGGTTAATCAATCAAACTACATTGAGTAATGAATTGATAAAGTGGTGTGAGATTGCGCGTGAAGGAGAAGAAATAATAATTTCGTCGGTTGAGGAGAGACTGTGGACAGTGGGTGGAGGAGAACGACTCAGTATGAGTCATACCGGTTTTTATTCAGTACTATATTATTGTTAGATTTTAGATGATTCATCAAACCGATTCGATTTGTTTGACTTGTTCTGCTGATTGTAAATTTGTAGTCTATTCTACTAAAATAAAGTCACTAAACATTAGGATTAGAGTTTTGATAATGTATATAAAAAATAAATAAAAATATGTAAACTAATAACTTCGTATGAAAAGTGTATGTTTCATTAATAATATTAGAGCTTCACACATACAACCGCACATGTATTTATTTTTAATTTATAAGTAAATTTTTGTTTTATATAAATCAACATTTATACATATAGTATAATTATTTAATATCATTTTAGAACATAATAATTTTGTCTATTACATCAAGTGATTATATTTTGGTTTATTACCCATATTTTTTATCATATAATTTATTGTATTCGATTTCAATGGATTTTTATTTGTATGAGAACATGCTACCAATAATATATTAATAAAATAATTTATATTTTATTTATATACTATATAAATAATTATTTTATGTAATTTTAATTTTTAGTTATTACTAATAAATAATGAAAAATATAGCTATATAGTTTTAAAACAATATCATGTTTAAAATTTAGTAAATGAATACCTAAAACGGTTTATATGAAATTTACAGGTTATTTTATGTTTGTATAAGTAAATTATTATTTTATGTTTAATGACACACCCATCCTTATTCTAAATCAATTGTATATAAATACATGTTGTGCTTATATAAGTCTATTAGACTATATCCAATATCTAAGTTAGTATTAAATTGAATAAAATGTGTCGTAAATATCACATAATGTAAGGTTTTAGTTAGTGTTCACGCTTTAATAAAAAAACACTAATAATTTGAAATAATAAATTAAAGTACTGCATGCAAACTATGAAATTGTTGTTTTTTTATGACTCTGGTATCCGAACACCCTCGAAAGAGCACCCGACTAACGCTTAATGACCATACACCGGAGCAGAGCAAGCCGGATAGCCCGCCGAAGGCATCCAGAGAGGCCGCCAATTTCACCCCATGTTAATTGACGGTGGCCAGCATGAATCGAACCCAAATCCGTATTGGGATCGAAACTCCCTCAAAACCACTAGACCAACTTGCGCTGGTTTGAAATAGTTGTTTTTGAAAATATTATATTAAGCTATTAGTAAAATGGTAAATATTAAAATTATAGACTACTAATCATGTAAATCAAATATTTAGTTGTTGAAATGGTAAATATTAAAATTATATTAAATCAACAATCAACAACTAAATATTTGATTTACATGATTAGTAGTCCATAATTTTAATATTTACCATTTTACTAATAGCTTAATATAATATTTTCAAACACAACAATTTTATAGTTTGCATGCAGTAGTTTAATATATTATTTCAAATTATTAGTGATATCTTTCTTATTAACGCGTGAACACTAACTAAAACCTTACCGTATGTGATATTTACGACACATTGTGTTCAATTTAATATTAACTTAGATATTAATTTCCTTAAAATTATACTTGTATTTTAGGTTTTGGTCATACATATATGTTAATCTAATTATTTATATGAATTAAATCTTTGACTGAATAACCTTATATTAAGTGTAATTTATAAAACGTTAATTTCATTTAAATTATTAAACCGGAAATTGTAATGCATTGTATTTCTTTTTGAACTTAAATTTTCTCTTTATTATCTACGTTTTTAGAGGTTTCTTATATTTTCTATTAGTGATTTAGATTTTTATACCCCAAAAATCTTGGATTATTTACAATGAACTTTTCAATGTTAAAACTTTTTATTTACAATTATTCATCTATCATACATCATGTTATATAATTAAAACTTAAACCTACAACTATACATTTGATATACACTGAAAATTGTAATATTCACATGAAATATATTTTTCAATCATTCATATGTCATTTTTGCTATGACACTAATTGGTACAATACCTATTGCATTTTCACAATTGCACAAGATAAAAAAACAAAAAAAAATTACATTAATGAATAATATATGAATATGGTCTATATAAAAATGGGGTAAATTATCTTTTTGTAAACAAAGCAGTCATATACTTCTATTATTGAAATATAACATTAAACAGGCTACTATATTTAATAATAAAAAATAAATCCACTTTCAAAATAGATTCGAAAATATAAATAACTATATGAAGTAAAATCTTCTATTAAAATTCTGAAAAGACATTTATTTTGAAACAAATAATTTTATTCTAGAATGAAAATTAAAATGAAATGGAGGGAGTACCCAATACACGGATAATAAAATTGATCCAAATTCTCAAACCCGAAATAATGTAGCTAATTAAGACAACACCATAAATTCTTTTTGTTACTTTATTTTTATTCATATCTTTACAATATTATTTAAGAAGTCAATTTCTTACGTGTCGCATTCACATTAATTCTTAAGATAGTTATTTTTAGAGATATTGTTAAGGAACTAAATTATTATATCTAGTTGTCATCAAAAATTTACTTAATTTTATGTCAATTATTAATTTCTATTTATATTTTCCTAATAATTTAAATAATAAAAATGAAATATTTTTATATATATTCCATTTTTGAACTTGAAATGCTATTTTACGGATTTGGCGGATAAATGTTATTTTATAGTTTCAGCGGAAAAACATATTTTTACGGTTTTTGTGACAAAACTTGATTTCCAGATTTAGTGGAAAAACATTAATTTGAGGATTTGGCAGAAAAAATGTAATTTTGTGAACTTAATAGGAAAAAAATTATTTTCATATTTGGCAGAAAATTATAGTTTTACAGATTTGGCAAAAAAAATGTGATTTTGTGGTTGTAGGAAAAAGAAATATCTTGTAGTTTTAGAAAAAGATATGATTTTGGAATTTTGTTGGAAAAATAAGATTTGGAAAGAACTTAGGTTAAATTGATTTGAGTAAAATCATTTAACCTAGTTTATAAGATTTTTTTTCATTTCTGGATTGTCCAATGATTACGTACTCCAACCCATAGAAATTCATCCTTTCTCACGGACAAAACTGAGTTTACCATTTAAAATAATGTCCAAATAGTCATGTCCATATTTGGTGATTTGGAAACGGTCCATTAATGATACTTGGTTGATTTCTCTAGTAATTGTTCTGTCTGGAGAGGGAATGATACTTTGTTGAGTTAATGATTGAACGCATTATCTTAGGATATGCAGGATGAATGTCTGTGACATTGAGTTGTATTAAACTTGTTTTGTGATTCAAGCATTGACTTTTGATATGAAATTTATCAAATTTCTTACAGCCTTACATTGTTTTTTTCTTCATAGATATATAACAATTACTTGTGTTTTGCTATATAATTTAACACTAAGGTAATTCATGTTTTCATGCACTGGTATAAATATTAACAAAATAAATACACTATACTAATTTTTTTATAATTTAATTTTGATTTTAAACTATTTTATAATTTAGAGTGTAATGTATATGCATGATTATTTTAAACAATAGTATATTATTTTAGTTAGATGTATGATTTTTAAATATATAATATCTCATTTTTTATTATTATTTGCATATATTGGATAACATCTATTTCTTCGATTCAATCATAATATTATTTTTCTAGAAACTAAAATTTATCATGTATTGTTAATTACAAAATACATCATTAATAAAACAAAATAGTATATCTAATGTTTATTATTAAATCGCTAAATATTTTTAATTTTAGTTTCATTTTTCTTTGTATTATTTCCAAATAAAACATATAATAAAAAGAAAAAATATTAAATAAAATAATTTAATTTAAAAACAAATATATATTAACCTAATATTATTTCATAATATTATGTCAGCAGAGGAAGACGGCAAAACAAAAAACTCAAAAAAACTTAACTTTTAATTAGGAATTTAAAATCTAAAATAGAATCTAAAAACCTAATTAAAAACTTTAAAAAAATATAAAAGTTATATATTGGTTCAACTAATGGTTCAACCGGTATCGGGTTTCGGGGTTTGTGGGTTTTTGCAGGTTTTTAAATTTTGGGTTTTTCACAAAACCCAAACCAGATTATCTCTGGTCACCGGGTTTACCGGTTCAACCGCGGGTCCGGATCAGGTTTCAAAACACTGCTTAATATTGACACACATTTATGAACTTTTAGAACTACATTGGTTATGTTCTTTTATGTAACTTCGTACCGATCATCACTTTAGTTTTTAGTAAAAAAGAACATCAAAATCAAATATACAAAATCTATGAAAATATATTTAAGGCATCTTAGATGAAAATTTAAACTCATGCAATGAATAAAAATAGTATGTTTTGGTTAATTTTGAATAAAATAGTTGTATTTCAATTTGAAAAAAAAAATATATTTAACTTAGTATATCAACAAAATTAATAACTATACTAATCCAAATTCTTAAATTCAAAAATGAAGATCTAACTAAAATAACAACTTATTGTTATTTACAGTAATATTTTTTTATTTTTATACATATAAACAAAATGACTCAAAGTATATTAATAAATGAAATAAAATATAAATTAACTGCTACATCTTTTTTTGTAAAATTTATATATATGTTTGTTTTCAAAATATTATTCATATATCTTTAGATTGATCAATGTTAGTTTATTTTGTTCATTCGATTCTCAAAAATCATATATTAAATTAAACATAAACTTACTAAAATAAATTTACGAATTTAATATAACAACCAAACATATTGCAAATGATAACAATTAATCAAAATATAATCTATTAAAAATATTATGCTTGAATTTAGAAAAGTAGATACAATCCAATGTGCGCCTCTGGTCCTGTAACAATTGACAAAAAGGATTTGATGGTTTCAGACATCATGACACGAGAAACCGGAGCCTGGAACAAGGAAGCATTGGAAAAACATCTACCTCATTTAGTAGAAGAAATCCTACTCCTTCAACCGAGCATGATGGGGGCTGAAGACAAATACGCTTGGCTCCTTAACTCATCAGGTGAATATAGTTCCAAATCCGGCTATTTGGCGCTGCAACTTAAAGATGCTACACCTACTCGCGCCAACAGTCTCCCTGACGACTTCAGCTGGTACAAATCCGTATGGAACCCTCCTCTACTACCGAAGATTCAACTGTTCCTGTGGAAAGTACTTCATGACGCCATTCCTACAGGAGCAAACCTCCAGAAGTAGGGAGTACTCGCTAACACCAACTGCGTAAGATGTGGCTCCCAAGAAACGACCCTCCATCTCTTCTTTCACTGTGATTATGCAAAACAGGTCTGAGCACTTGCCCCTTAGTCCTCGACTTTAGACGCTTCAATAGCTTCTTCTCTCGGCCTGGAGCTCCAATTATCTCAGCTTCGCATCAACCTTCCACCGGTGGGAGTCTCTAGCAACATCTTCCCATGGATCATCTGGGCTTTATGGACGGCACGGAATCTGCTTCTCTTCGAAAAAGAGCATCAACTCCGGTAGCCACCATGACAAAAGCCATCTCTGCAGCTCGAGAATGGTCAATCGCACAATCAGCATCCCCTCCACCAACCTCTCGATCTCTGACATCGCTGCATCCTGCACGGAGCATCCACCCTCCCTCGGTCCTCTGCTTCACCGACGCATCATGGATTTCGAGCACCAAGCATGCAGGATTGGCCTGGATCTTCACCGATTCAACTGGAAAGGAGATCAATCGAGGATCCCTATGCAGAGATCACATCTCTTCTCCTCTCCTCGCTGAGGGTATGGCGGTTCGAGCTTCACTGCTCCGTCTCTCTCGGCTTCACAAACATCCGTATACAATCGGATTCTCAAGAGCTCGTGAGAGCAATCCATGGGAATCGACGACCAACGGAGCTCTACGGAACATTGTCGGACATCGCAACCTTGTCTCTATCCTTTACTTCCTGCAATTTCAATTTCATTTCTCGTGTGAATAATGGGCTGGCTGACTCCCTTGCAAAAGCTGCCCTCTCTGTTGGACCCAGTGGACCTGTGTAAGGACCCATTTCTTTATTAATCAAATTAGTTGAACAAAAAAAAAAGATACAATCCAATATATCTAAATAATAACCAAACCGATCTAAAATCACATGTCTAATTAGTAATATTAGTTATAAATACATATAAATAAAAATAATAAAAATGATTTAATAAAAAATACATATAGATAAAAATAATAAAAATGATTTAATATGATATATATTAACTTTGTTAATATTTGTACCGTGCATGTGCACATGAAAATTACCTAATATATTATAAACGAGTACCATAAAACTTTAAACAGATAAAAGTAAAATATTAACCAGATATTATAATTTATAGTAATTTGTTAAATATTAATGTCCTTTCTTATGTAAGAGTGAATCATCTACTAATATGTATATTGGGAAAATTGTAATTAGCATAGATACAAAACACAACATGATGGTACCTCCAACTTTCCCCTACTAATTGATAAACAATAAACATATATATAATTTTGATGGCTGATGCAACGTGTATACATGTGCTTGTTTGAATATGAGGATGCTACTCAGTAGTGAACCTTCCATAAATCACTAAATTAAAACGAAAAATTAAATATCCCAGCATCTGAAAAATTTCACGTGATCAGATCTCAAAGTATCACGAACAATACAAAGCAAACAACCTTTACAACTCGTCTTTCTCTTTAATTAATTAAAACATACTCTACTCAAAAATTCCTCGTGAAAAAATTGACCAAAATAGAAATTACCAATGAAGAGATTACATCCATCAAGATCGGTCTCAGCAGCTCTGCTTCTGGTTTTGCTAGCTTTCTTTTGCAGCAAGTTTCACACTGAGGGACACATACATTTGGAGACAAGCATGGAGAAATCTATTGGAGGTAGCTTACGAAGAATCCCAAGGAGTCGATACAGTCCTATACAGAACAAGTAAGTGAAAGCGAAACACTACACAATTAAAATTTCAACCGATATATCCACACCCAAATCGTTTTAGATGTATTTTGACATCAAGATTGTGTATTTATGTACCAGGAGAGATCCAAGTAGGAAACAGAAAAACACATCAAGAGAACCATAGATCTCTCTCTCTCTCTCTTTCTCTCTCTTCCTTTTAAGTTAGATCTTCTGAGTTTTTTGCTTGGGTTGTAAAATAGTATGCATACACTTGTTTGTGAATGCTGCAGTGTAGAGTTTGATACATTTACTGTTTTTAACTAGTTTACTCTGCCACCGTTTTTTTGAGACAGGACTCATTGTGTAAGGTTTAGACCTCTAAGTAATGTTTACTGAAATTTGTAGATTCTGAAACATCTTCAAGTTTCTATTTATTTACTTGAATTCAATATGGATTTAAAAATATCCATGGTATATGTAATTCTTTTTCCTTTTGTTATAAAAATTCAAGGATTTGAATGGAGTGTTTATTGCATATTCTGTAGAAATCCTGGAGCAAGTTTAGCTACTCATCACTAGAATAACTAAGTCACATAACATTAAACAAAGAAATTGTAGAACTTTGTTTAACATTTGCGTATACTTCAGGAGCCACTTAATCGCCTAGAATGGCATATTTAAAGACAGCAGTAACAAACTAAAACTCCAAATCGCAGCATCGAAACTAGAAGGTTTACTCTTTCTTCTTTTACAAAAAAATCTTGTGATATTCCTCTATAATAAAGCCATATTTCTTTTATTTACACAATAGTCTTTTAACCTTTTTTCAGCAAAAAAAAATAAAATTCTTGTGATATAAACATATATTTGGACAGATTTTAAGAGGTACCCCCATCATGGACTCGATATTACGTTATGTCTCTAAGTTAGGTATCTAAATCTGTTTTTAGTTTTGTAAATTGGTAAAGTAAGTTCTCATTTTTTTGCTTGTCTTTGGTCTGACACAAGTAGCAAGAAGAACTGAAGTCCAAGATGATTTGTGTTGCTTTCAAGACATGTAACAAAATTTTGAATATTTGCAGAGAAACAATTTTAAGTTGGAAGAGATAACTTCTGAGCAATCTTGATCATGGTTTGCATATTAAGGAAGATGCAAACCTGAATTTGTACATATCAATAATCTGCATTAACGAATTAGGTGACGCAGTCACTGATACAATGCATATAGAGTGGGAGTACCTTGTAGATGTAAAATGCTGAGGTGCAGAAGGATAAATTTGAGGTTTATGTCGTTGACGTAGGTTGCGTCAGACAGTGTTTCAGACAGTGTTCATAAGACATACATAGTGGTAAACACCATGTGAATGCAAAATCTTGAATTGGATTAAGGTAAACTTGAGAGCAGGTTTATTTTTAGAAAAAATGCAAGAAAATAAATTTGAGGAGCAAATTAATGTTTTAAAAAGGAATAAGTGCAATTTAAAAAAAAGTTATACTTATTAAAATGAAGTTGTCTATATCTATGGTTTCCTTATATGATCTTTAGACTAGAGTTTTGAGAACGTGGAAATCACTATAAATAGCAATATGTCGTTGAGGATCGACAAGACACTTAATGATATATTTATAGAGGAAGAGTGGAATTCCTTTGAATTGTTCTTGGGTTCATTCTGAATCAGACGCTGGTGTATCATGCAGCAGAGAGACATAAGCTAGTTAAGAATCTTTCGGTAGCGATTGTTAAAGCATTAACAAGTCATGTAAAGGTAATTAAACAAGTCTTGTAATAGAATATTTAAAAGGTGATTTCTAATATAGAAAAATGTGTTTGATAATCTCATTGTCTCTTTATTTATCTTTTGACATATAATATTATGTTGCATCTTGCACTTACAATTGATATCAGAGTGAATCACCAGTATTATTGGTGTGATCTAAAGGTGAAGATTGACACAATTTTTTATGAGCAGAAGCAATCATGTTGAAGGAAGATATATATGATTATTGGAAGGCTCACATGAAGCAATTGATTCAAGGAATCAATGAGGATGTATGGACAACTGTGAAGACTGGACGAGAGGAACCTACCATAGTCATAGGAAATGGGAAGAACAAGATCAAGAAAAAGAAGAATGAAAAGAAGTAGAGAAATGTGCATCAATGTATAACACAAAAGCTCTGCAGTAATTTTGGTGTTGTTAAGGCAGATCAGTTCCTAGTGATTAGGAAAGTACGTTATCTAATTAGGTATGGGAGATTCTGCTGAATTTGTTTGAAAGATATGGCAATCTCAAGAAGACACACCTGGAATATCTTGCATTGCAGTTTGATAATATCAGGTGGACTGATGATAATTATGTGGCAAGCATCAGTGCCAAATTCAGTGCTATGTTACATGAAAAATATGTACTTGTAAAGAAGTAAAGGACAAAAAGCTGGTGAAAAAATTGCTACGCAGTCTATTAACAAAGTTTGTAGATCACAAGACAGTCTTGATGATGACTGCGAACATGATGAACTCAAATTTGACAAACTTATGGGTCCGGTGAAGGCAGAAGAGATAGAGACAGACAATAACTTAGTCTTTACATTAATAAGTGTGGAACTCATGGCTGACAAAGGTGGTGATAGATATCATATGACTGAAAATAACCATGGGTTTGTTGGCCATAAATTTTAGCAAGATGATGAATCACTCTGGTAGGAGGATGCATCAGACTATGAAGCAGCATGTATGTCAGGGAGGTGATCGTAAAAGTGACAGGAGAAGAGAATTACTCTAATGCTTTGAGGGTGATGACTTTGGTCATATGAAGAATGACTTCCTTATTGTCTAACGTAGTGAGCTTGCATGTCTTTAGTGAAAGGGACGTGGATACATCAGGAGTGAATATTCAAATGCACATATGGGAAAAGATAAATCATCTTAATGATCTGATGATTAAGATTTGGATGATGGTGTAAAGAGGGTGAAGATCTTGTTGCATTTATTGCACATAAGGATGGAGCAGGTAAATCCTTTGGTTCAGATTTTGAAACAAACGCTGAGGAGTATCAAGTGGTGCATGATAAGTGGTGAAACTCAAGGATTAGACTCTGAATTTTCTTCATGATCAAGAGCAAAGTCGGGAGCGGAGAGTGACTCATGAACCTTGTTAGGAGCAAAGAAAGTTTTGGTTGATGAACTTACTTTTGTAAAAGAGAAGAACAAGTCTTTTGAACATAAGGTTAGTAAGCCGAAGGGCATTGGTACTAATGAACAATATAGAGCAAAGATGTTGGAACATTATTTGGTTGAGAATTGTTTGTAAGCATATTAAGATGCTCAACAGTGGATTCAAAGAATTGGATCTGATTTTCTCAAAGGGACAACAAGTCAAGGTGAACTTGTGACTGAAATATCGAGGAGGTGAAGGTCATGAATAGAAAATAAATAAATATTAAAACTTCAAAATAATAAAATTGCCAATACTTTTTCAATAAAAGTCAAAATTTTCTTTTGATATTTCCTTTTTGAAAACGGTTTTTTAAAGAAGTTTAGGAAGACCTTCTGAATGTGTATGATATTTTCTTGAGTTTGTAAAAAAAAAATTATGAATTACATTCATAAACATGTAATTAGACTTTTTAAATGTAACTTGTATGTATATCTAGGAAGATTTCTTAAATTTCTTACGTCTTTTGAAATATTATAAAATATTTTCTGAAGTACATATTTACAAAATTTGACATTCATTTATTGTTATGCATGTTTTCTATATTTTATAAAGAAATTACATATTTAAAAGTATTTTCTTAAACTTTAGAAATATATTATATATTCAGTAATATTTTCCTAAATAGGTATATAAGTCAAAACTACGAAGATATCATAGTATCCAAGAAGATTTTCCTATACATTTAAGAAGATTTTATACATATTTAAAAATATCTTATTAAATACACTAAGTGTTCGAAATTACGTTAGGCGTAACACGCCAGTTGATCCAGACTTATCAGCAAACTATATAATTGGGAATTATATGGGGACTAATCGGATATTTTTTATACAATTATTATTTATATATTAAGAATAAATAAATTTATTTTAATTTTCTTATTTTCAATAAATATAGTTATATATAAGTGTTTAATTGAAGGTACAAAGAAAACCTTCTTAAATATATATTCATAAAAGTCTTCATAAATACACATTTTGTATTTTAAATACACATTATGAACTTTTTCCAAACTTTTATGAAGGTATTGTACATATTCAGTAGTATTTATAAATCTGCAAATATTTAAATTTAGTAAAAAATATTCTATATATTCAATAACTTTTTTTACAAAAAAACAATTCTCATTCAAAAAGAAAGAAAATTTTGAAAACAAAATTCAAAATAATCCAAATTTCTTAAAAATATTTTTAGTTTTAGTACATGAATATATGAATATAGCTGTTTTATACCTGTAATAAATGTTATATTGGTCATTTTAACCTTGTTTATCAGTTAAGTAAAAAAAAATTAGAGTTATTTAAGACAATTTTTTATCTTTATTATATTTTTGAAACCTAAAAGTTTCAAGTTACTTTTATCACAAAATATAAAATAAATTGGTTTAAAAATATAAAAAACCAAAATTGAATATTTTAATTTCATAAAGTTATTTACAAAATGTAAGGGTGAGAATCTAATTTGTTTTTTTAAATAGAATCTAATTTATGGTTATATTGTATGAAAATAAAATGTTAATTATAATCATAAATGTTATTTTAAGAATATTTTTTTTGTGAAACCAAGGATTATTAAAGAATATTAGTAAAGAAAGATAAAGAACAAAAAAAAACATGAAAAGTTGATCGATTATCAATAACCAAAAAAGAAAAGGTCAAAAGGTTACAGAGATAGACTGTTGGCAAATTAGACATTTTCTGATTTAACATTAAAAACTATAAAAAAAGGCAGAGCAGTTATCGAGCAGCATGATTCTCAACTTCCACAGCATCAACGTCACCCTCACCGTCACCGATCTCCGCGGCCGCAACCCACAGATCTAACGGTGCACATTCCATCTTATGCTTCACTCTCCAATCCAACGCCTGACATCCTCTCGAACAATAGTTCACTTTCCCACAGACCGAACAACGCCGAAACTCATGCGACCGAGTCTCCGGCCTTCCGCAACCGCCATGAGAACACATCCTCAACCCCTCCCCTAAAACAACCCGACCCGAACCAAACCAATCCTTCAGAAACCTGTTAACCGGACGAATCTCCTCCTGAACCGGTCCGGTTAGCGTTTCGTCTCCAGATTTGAGAGAGAGGTAAGAGCCCGCGAGCTCCCTCGCGTTCGCTTGAATCAAAAGCCGACGACCTTCGGCCACGTCACGAGGGACGCCGTAACCGTCTTGTAGGCAGTGACCGAGCTCTCGAAGCGCGTCGACGTGGCCGAGGTAAGCGGAACGCGCGCAGAGAGCGACTCCCGCGCGTAGATTCTTGTCCGATTTGTTACCGCCGCTCCCGTTGAACTGAATCACCGACAGCGAGTAAAGCGCCGGCGCGTGAGACTTAATCGCCGCTCTTGCCATTAAAGACGCGCCGCTCACTGGGTTTTCAAGACAGTAAAATCGGATCTGCGCAAAAAACAAAAAAAAATCAAGAGAGAGAGAGGAGAGAGGAGAGAGGAGAGAGGAGAGAGAGGAGACGAACCATTCCAAGAACGTAGCAAGCGTCGATGTTTCCGGCATTAACACAGAGTTTGAGGAACCTGTGAGCGGAGTCAGACCATTTCTCCGCGGTGACGGCTAGGGTTTGAGTTCCGGCTCTGGATAAAACCAGAGGATGCAAACCCAATCGGTTCAGTCTCTTACATCTGAAACGACAAAAAGAGAGAGTTTAATAAAAATAAAAGAATCGGGTGGCTTTGGTTTGGAGGGGAAAAGGCATGACTTACGTGATGAGAACGGTGAGGAAATCGGCGGGAGAAGAAGCAGAGGAACTGAGTTTGCGGAGGATAGAGATGACGAGATCGTCAGGTAAGTCGTCGATGTGGTTGACCTTGAGGTTTTCTAACCTGGGTTTTTTGTTGAGATGCGTCATCGGAAATGATAAAAATCGTTGGAGGAGAACGAAGATGAGAGTGGAGAGAAAGAAGCCAGAGGAGGAGGAGGAAGAAGAAGATTGTGTTTCTTTCATTTATACACACAGAAACACACTCGTGAATCGTGATTATAAAAGAAACTGCTTTTTTTTTTTGGAGTCAAGGCCTCGTGGCTTTTTCTTTATCTTATATTTTTTTTTTAGCTTCTGGCTTTTGGCTTTAACGTCTATCGGAAAATTAGGATCAAAATGGTAAGTGTGTAATTAAGATTAAGATTAAGATTAAGATGAAAATAAATACCAAATTAGTGAATATAAGAATAAATCAATCATTTTCAAAAATATTTGTCAAACCAAATTCTTTTTTTTTATTAACACGAGATATCTCATACCTATGAAAAAAACTAGATTAATCTCTAAGTGGAGATATTCTGGTTCAAACCGAGTGGTCTCATCTCGTATTGTATTCTACCGGTGATGTTCTTGCTTCATATATTGAATGGTGAATAATTGTGATAACAATAAAAATGTAAAACTGTAATCTCATTGATTACTTCTTATATAAAACTGAAATGAGATGCATCACGTCAGTATAATACAAAATTCTCATGAATGGCCAATCGAGAGGAAACATTGTTCCAGGAAGAGGCCTACGCCAAGGAGATTCTTTGTTTCTTTTCATTTTTATTCTATGCACGGAAACGCTCGTTAGCCTTCTCAATCATGTAGAGAACCAGGAAAAGATTACGGGGATGCGCGTTATCTGCGCGTGTCCATCGATATCCCACTTACTATTTGCTGATGATAGCCTTTTCTTCTGTAAGGCGGAGTCCCGTGAGTGTGAAGAAGTAATGAAAGTGATCAGGATATATGGTAAAGCATCAGGACAGTGTATCAACTTTGACAAATCCTCCTTACTCTTTGGTAAGAGGATTAACGCAACAACAAGACAAGAAATTAAAGACGTACTTGGAATACAGAATGATGGAGGGATGGGGACTTACTTGGGTATTATAGAAGATATTAGTAGTTCAAAATGCAAGCTATTTGCTTTCCTAAAAGACAAGTTAATGCATATAGTGAATGGCTGGACAGGCCGATGGCTCTCGAAAGGAGGAAAGGAGGTATTGATTAAGTCAATTTTACTTGCTCTCCCGACGTATGTTATGTCTACTTTCCTGCTCCCATTGGAGATATGTGAAAACCTTGCCAGCGCTATTGCCCAATTCTGGTGGAGTTCAAATCCACCAAAGAGAGGAATACACTAGTCAAAATGGGAAAAAATCTGTCTACCGAGAGAAGAAGGAGGGATTGGATTTCGTATGATTCATGAATTTAACCTGGCATTATTGGCGAAACAATTGTGGAGGCTAACACAAAACCCGGATTCTCTGGTCGCCCGTATCTTAAGAGGAAGATATTACAGACTAAGCTCGCCTTTGCGAGTAAACTCTGTAAACAGTCCATCTTATATCTGGACTAGTATTTCCGCTGCGAGAGAGTTTTTGTTGTTGGGGATAAGGCAGAAAATACACTCTGAGTATGAGGTTAAGGTGTGGGAGGACCCTTGGATTCCATTGAATCCTGCTAGGCCAGCTATACCTATAGCGCCAGTTATGCATCCAAATATGAGAGTGAGTGATGTTATTAATCATGAGCTAAAGGAATGGGATGTTGACATACTGGAACAATATGTCAGCCCTACTGACATACCACTTATAAGGAGTTTAGCCATAAGCACAACTCATAGGCCTGACACGTTTTGCTGGAACTTCACAAGACATGGACAATACACGGTCAAGTCTGGATATTGGGTTGCTCAAAATCTTTTGAAGGATGCAGATGAAAAGCAAGTGTTAGAGCCAAGTATTACAAAGCTCCAAACCTTTCCTTGGAAGATAAAGGCGCCAAAGAAATTGTGTCATTTTATATGGCAATTGTTAACTGGTCAGGTGGCAGTAACGAGAAATCTAGTAAGACGAAATATGAGATGTGACAACTACTGTCCAAGATGTGGTGAACCAGAGGAGTCAGTAACACATGCTATTTTTGAATGTCCACCTGCTATACAGGTTTGGTTACACTCAACGACTCCAACGAATCCAGGTGTGTTTCCAGCATCAAGTATCTACACGAATATGAACTACCTCTTTTGGGAAAAAGACGGTTCACTTGAACCAGAGCAAGACAGGGATCCTTATCCCTGGCTAATTTGGTACATCTGGAAGGCGAGAAATGACAAACTCTTTAGGGGAATAGACAGAGACCTTCTTGAACTAGTTCGATATGCTGAGAGTGAGTGTCAAGCTTAGTTTAATGCCAATGAGAGAATACCGCCAGTAGTACAGGAGAGTAATGTAGAGGAAACCCAAGTCATAAGCTTGGGCAACATTTGCTTACTGGATGGATCATGGACATCTCAAACTCAATTTAGTGGGTGTGGATGAGTCTGGTTCGACAGTGGGGGAAAGACGCAACTTATGGGATCACAGAATTTCCCTAGAAAAGAATCAGCTCTACACTCAGAGGTGGAAGCACTGCGATGGGCAATGGAAAATATGCTTCAACATTCAACATGTCAGAACTTCGGGACAGACTGCAAAGACTTGATTACAATGATCAAGGAACCTCATGCTTGGCCAAGTTTTGCTACGGAATTAGAGAGAATAGAGACACTGCTCATATGCTTCCCGGATTTCAAGATTACTTTTGTTCCAAGGGCGCGTAATCAGATTTCAGATTTTTTAGCTAAGACAGGTAGATCCTTCCATAGGAAGTTATATTTTGTTGGTTGTTCTATTCCGGTCTGGTTACCCATACCACCTCAAGCTTGAGTAATAAAATAGCCGTTTGCCGAAAAAAATAAATAAATAAACAAAACTGAAATCGTTTTTGGAAAAAATTACCAAGTTATTGAACATGTATCTAGCAAGTTGTTGATAATTCTTTTTTATTTTGCCATTATTTACATTAGTTTAAAACTAATTTATACATATATAGAGAATATTTTTTTTGAAATTTTAACAATTAAAATATTATATATATAGATAGTAGTATAAGAAAGTAGATGATGAAGTTTATATGTTTTAAGAATTTGTAAGGTTGATTGTAAACTTCATATTTAATGGCTAAACTGTTTATCTTTTATATACCAAAAGATGAAGCTTTATATGTTTTCTTAAGAATATGTGTGGATCATAAAATCTATAATAGGAATTTGGCAGTGTTTATGAAGTTAAGGAACAAAGAACTTGTAAGCAACAATATTCTTATAAGTAATCAGATTCAAATTGATGAAAATAGGTTATATATTAATATCAAAAAGGGTTTAAAGTGTTGATGAATATGAATCAAACTAAACTAGTGAAAGAAAAGGTATAAAACGAGGTCAAAGTGTTCAAGGAACGAGTGCTCGAAATCAATCTCTTTGTGTGTGTGTAAGATGGAATGTGAATGTCTCCTTTTGATACTCATCCATGCAATATCATTCTTTACATAGCCTCCACTTGCTCACCGCATTGCAAATATCTCAGAACCTAAACAATGAGAATAGCAACCATCCTGATTTCGGTTTATTTCAGAATATGATGAGATTGACTTAGTTTGGTCAAAATTGTACAACCCGAGAGTTAGCTTAATGTGGAGGGAGATCATATCAATAAGCAAAGGCTAAGAGGGACAAATAAGTACGGAAGACTGTTTATCATGTGGCCGTCACATACGAACACATATGGTTTAATTGTAAGCGAAGTTACTAAACACGTTTTCATTTGTTGTTTTTCCCCAACAATTATCTAGTTTTGGAGTGAACTTGTAGACAAGGGCTTCTTAATCATTACATATGGATGTAGACTAAGAAAACAATATCAACCTTTCACTAAGGTTATCTCTTCAGATAAGAATACGGAATATAATATCCCTATGTATTACTTCTTTAAAATGTAAATATATTAGTCAGCGCTAAGGGTTCAAATAGTCTAAACTAAACCCATGGATTAGGACATAAACCTCAAGATTATAATGCTAAAGATTACAAACGATCGAAGCCAAGATTGTAATACACTTAAAACTTTTTTTAATAAGATTTATGATACAATTGTTAGTTTATTTTATGTAAGAAGACATTCTGGACCTTTAATATGTACTGTGTGGACCAAAGACCAGCTACTAATAATATTCAGATCCGGTAAACTTTAAAACCCCTCTAACTAGTTGAGCAAACCGTATTTGTATAATACCTTTGTTAGTTAGTATTTCTAAGTCTGGAACCAACTTTTACTAAATCGTAAATTTCATAATCCTTATCTAGATGCAGCATGCTTCCTCAAATAAAACACGCATAGTCCAAGTTGAGAGACAAGCAGTGGAAAAAGAGTTTTGAAAAACAAGTTACAATCAGCCAAGTAGATGAAAATGATTACAATATATTATATATATATACATATATATTCATTTTCTTATAATAAATTAATGATGACAAAAAGATATTTGTTAAAATTGATTGCCATAAAACTAGATGAACATGAGCAGGTTAAGGATTGCATGTGGATAAGATTTGAAGGATGAAGATCGAAGATTGGAGTTGGTGGAAGACTCATCCTTTTCACCACCACCAGAAACAAGAGAAATCAAAATTGAAATAAAATGATTTTTTCTTATAAAAATATATATTCTTTTTTTTTTCTTTGAAGGGTCGACGAGTTTGGTTGATAATGAGTGTCGCATTTTGTTCCCACACTGTACCATTTGCATGCCATCATCATCTTTTGTTCAAACTCTTTTCTTAAGTAGAATATATTAATTATACACAAAAAAGTTTGCTTGCAAGGACTGCAATGAACATAATTGCATGTGGGATCAACTTTGGTTTAGTTCGCTGAGTATCAACGATACGCATTCTATATTTAGTGTTTAAAAAGGCCTTAGCGCATAATTATATGGTAGGACTGCATTTACGCCTCACTGTGCTTTACTTAAATAAAGTTAAACTAAATCTTGTGCGGATGATTATTTTTATTTTGTACATTTGATTTACATGATTAGCTGTATATAATTTTAATATTTACCATTTTATAATAGTTTAATATAATATTTTCAAATACAACAATTTCATAGTTTGCATGTAGTAATTTAATTCATTATTTCAAATTATTAGTGATATTTTTATTATTAAAACATGAAAACTAACTAAAACCTTACATTATGTGATATTTACAGCAAATTATGTTCAATTTAATATTAACTTAGATATTAATTTCTTTAAAATTGTACTTGTATTTGAAGGTTTGGTCATACATATATGTTAACCGAATAATTTTGTATCAACTAAATCTTTGACTGAATAACCTTATATTAAGTGTAATTTATAAAACGTCTATTTCATTTAAATTATTAAACTGGAAATTGTAATGCATTGTTTTTCTTTTTTAACTTTAATTTTATTTTTATTATCTACGTTTTAAAGGTTTCTTATACTGTCTATCATTGATTTAGATTTTTCTACCCCAAAATATTGGATTATTTACATTGAATTTTTCAATGTTAAACCCTTTTATTTGCAATTATTTATCTATCATACATCATATTATATAATTAACTTTTCTACTACTGTTTTTATTTATTTTTAACTTTAAAAAAATATAATATAACTTGACAGCACTTTTTCCATTTTTAAATATTAAATATGACATAATTAAATCGTATTGGTTGGTGAACCTACAAATATTATTTGTTCGATACATGTGCATATTTTCTGAAACATAATTGTAATGCTTGGCTTTATTCATTCTCATACGTTCCATATATATATAGAGGAGTATTTCCTCTTCCGATCGGCCTAGATTAATTCTAGAGGATTTACATATATTGTATTCCCTATATTAACATATATCGTATTCTTATACCCCCTTAAGTAAGTGGTCCAAAATTTCGAATACCTAACTTGGACATAAGCTTCTCAAACTGTGTTCTTAATTGAGTCTTTGTGAAAAGATCTGTGACTTGTTCTTTTTCCAAAATATATTTAGCAATGAGACCTTCTTGAACTGCATCACGGACCTGATTACAATCAAATTCAGTATGTTTAATACGCTCATAGAGTTCATAGCGATGTGGAGAGCAGCTTAACTGTCACAATAGAGTGGCATATGATGAGAATGTGAAAAACGATATTTTTTGTAGAAGTTCCTTTAACCACTTAGGTTCTCAAAGTGTGCATGCCACCGACCTATACTCAACTTCAGCAGAGGAGTAAGAGACTGTGTCTTGTTTCTTTGGTTTTCAAGAGATTGGAGAGTCACCAAAGTAGACGAAAAATGCATATAGAGATCGTTGTGTCCTCGGACAGGCAGCCCAGTCTGAGTTGCAGTAGGCTGTGATAGTGAGATCGCTATCTCATCGCAGAAGTATATCAAATCACCTTAAGGGCTTGTTATCAATGAGGCAATGAGCGTCAAGAAAGGACTGCATAAACTTAGAAAAAATGTGAACAATGTAACTCAATCCAGATGCGTTATTGTGAGATAAATCAAACAAACAACGAGACATGATATTTTCAGGATTCTTTAGCTCCAGACTTTCGATGGCGCGATCTTATGATTGACCTCAACCTGGAAGGAAGATGGTTTGGCTCCCAAGAGTCCTACTTCAGCAATAATATCTAATGCATATTTTCGCTGTGAAAGACAGAATCCATCAGGACCTCGACATACTTCAATTCCGAAGAAATATTTCAACCTGTCAAAATCTTTCATGTGAAAGCAAGTGTGCAAATACTCCTTGAATTTTTGTATTGCAGATAGATCATTTCTACCAATAACAAAATCATCAATATAAACCAGAATATGGAGAATCATTTGACCTTGAATCAACGAGAAAAGTGAATAGTCTAGATCGCTTTGCTATCATGAGAACAATGGAAGTGGAAGGTCTAACCATGTGGTATGAAATATGTTTACTAGTGGATATCATAGTACATATAGTACATGTGGATATCGTACGGAGAAGTACATGTATAATGTGTGAAAGTGTTATATATGGGTAATAAATATGTTTACTAGTGCATGTGTACGGAGAAATACACATGCACATGGATATGAACATGGTTTTTTTATCGAGAGTTTTGGGTTTTCATAAATTACCTCTTAATCTTGTAATTTTATTTATTTTATGATTTGATTAATAAATTTTTAAATTCTCTTTTTTTTTCTTTATCACGGCTGGAACTTGCCAGTTTTGAACGAAATAAAAAAATTTAGTTTTTTTGGCATTCTAAACTTGCCAGTTTTCAATGAAATAAGAAAATTTAGTTTCTTGGGCGTTCTGAACTAAACAATATTTTCGCGTTATCGTAACTTCGGCTGCATCAACATCAACGGAAAAGTCTCTAGAATAAAAAGAAAAGAACATGTACTAATTTTGGAACCTTAGGTAAATTGTATTTTGATAGCTTGATTGAAATAGAATCACTAAAATGAACATCTTGAAGACTACTACAACTCAACGATCCAATCAGCTTCCAAACATTAGCCAAATAAAAGCTGTAGTTTTTTCTACTTGTAAAACTAATGTATTATATTTCGTTTGATGTCAAAAGTAAAAAACTAATAAATTTTAAACAGATCCAATGGTACGGAGCCTTCTTTTTCGGATGCGATCACTCAAATGCTTGTCTCAAATTTCTTTAGATCCGCAAAGTTGTCTCAAGAATCTATATGTTAAGTAATATAAAACTGCTTCTATAGAGATGATCAAACGCACACAAGATTCATGATGTTGTATATGTGATCTAAATCGCAAATGAAAGGAAAAACTAATGAAAAATGATGGTCTGGCTAAACGCTGATAACAGTGGTTCCAAGGATAACTGTTAGTAATATTGTAAAGACTCAAATAGAAATAGAGTAGCTTCTCCTCAACGGATCATTTATTTTTGGTCGAACCAAAGTAAGGACTGGAGCTGGCAGTAACTTTTCTTTTTGTATCCATGGAACCTGTTTGATTGTATATTGGACACTATTACAGCGGCGTTTCAAATGAAATCCTCGGCCACAAGTTTCTAATTAGTTTGATCTGCATTCAAGATGAGTCCAATCTTTTCAGTCGTGAACAAAATTAAAGAAAAAAAAAAGATAGAAACAAATGAAATCCGATTACATAAACATAAGTGCGAATTGTTGAAAACGATCTCAAAACTAGTTTTTTGCCTTTCTCCCATTCTGTCCTTTGCTCCCTGAAAAGTGAAAACACACCAAACAGAGAGAGACTTAGACGAGTAGTTCCCAATGTAAAACCAGATTCTCAACAACACAAATCTCTACTTTTACTAGATTTTCGACTTGTACCTTATGACTGCAACCAAACAACTAGGGCTGCAATCTAATTTACAAATTGCTTATTTGAAGTGCTTCAGACTTAGATACTGAATTTACAAACACCATATGAAAGCTTTCTTCTTCAAACCAAAAAAATAAGTATTGGTTGAAAATTTTCTGCTATGTATGAAACATATATGAACCACAGAGATAGCAACTGAAATAATTACAAAGAATGTACTCTGCTAAGGCCTAAAACAAGAAAGACCCAACATCAAAGTCTGCTTTACAAGTATGTTTCTTACATTCATAATATCATGCTAGTTTGATCAATTACTTGTTGTTGACAATGTCATTGTCACAATGAAACACAAACAAAACTAATGCTGTGATCCAATCAACTTAACGATTGTGATCAATAGGAAAATCATCATGATGCAACATACCTAAGTGGCACCGACGATAATGTTGTTGATTGGAATAAAGATGAGCTTCACAAAGAAGCCCACGAATCCCATCACAACGAACCCAATCGCTGTACGAACAGCAACTTTCGTGAATTCTACAATAACAACAACAACGCATAATCAAAACCATCGAAAGTCAAAATACACAAATCGATCAAGATATCATGAAGAATCAAGGTATGGTACCTTTGCGATCTGGTTTGTGACAACGCTTAACGAGACGAATGCTATCCTTAGCGAAGTCTCTGAGAGGATCGACGACGGAATCAATAGCATCCATGGCTTTGCTTTGCTTTCGATGATCTCAAATCTCAATCTCACAGCTCTTTTTTTATTTATTTTTGTTGTGCTTTCTTCGGAGGAAGCGATGAAAGAAACGTCGTCACAGAGTTTCTGATGACCAATCACAAGGCGAGGCAGGATAACAGGTGGACGTAATTGCCACGTCAGCTTACCTTACAGATTTAGTATTGGCTCGCCATCATTCTAGGGCCCACTATTGGGCTTATATTTTTGTGGCCCAAGGTCTATTAGAGCTTAGCTTTTATCTCTTTTCTTTTTAGAAAATGAGAACAAATGAGCAAAAATCTTTTATTTCGATTTGTTAAACCACATTCACAAATACCTTGGTCTACCCAGTGATGGATCTAGATAAATTATTAGATAGAGGTACAGATTTACAATTAAAATAAACTATATTTTGACCCAAAAATCCGTGCGGGTAACCTTTTATAAATATACAATTTAGATAATATATTTCTGTCATTTTAAAATAAATAAATAGATAATATATATTTATAAATATAAAAATTTAACATATGTTAACAATTTTATTTTTTGTAAAACTAATTACATTTATGAATTTTAATCATTTTAAAAGGTGAATGATGTTTTAGTCGAATGATATTTTATTTATTTCTCTACATCTAATTATTTTTTTCAAAATATATTGGTTTAACAATTTAATATAATTTTAATATTTAATTCATTTATTACTTCTATTTTAATATAATATAGACTATACTTATAAAAATTTATAAATTAGCATATAATTTTATTATTTTGTTTATAATAAAATGTTAATTAAAATTAATTCATAATAATATCATACTACTAATTACGAAACTAATCAGTGAATTAATTAAAAATATTTAATTTAAAAAAACGATTTTGTTAGATTTTTTTTTCAACATATTTTGTTATTACTAAAACTAAATTACAGTTAAGACAGATTTTTTATTAATAATATTTTTTTGAAATTTTATATATTAAGTAATCTAATATAAATAATCAGAAAATGTAACTGAATATATAGACCTAGTATGACTATTTTGTAGTATATGAAAATGGTATTTGCTTAAAAAAATGGTACTTCTCTTTTAATAGAGAAGATAAATAAATAATATATTATAAACAGAATTATTATAAACTGTGAATATAAACTATAAATTTTATTAGACTCATAATATTATATTGTCATATATAATTTAAAACTTTTTTACTAATAATATTAATCATAATAACACACTGTAAATAAATTATTTTTTAAATATATAGAAAAGTCGTATATATATTATATATGTCATTTTATACTATATAATTTTCCTTATATCGCAAAGAACTAAATTCTAAAGTTTTAGTAAAAAGTGAATAGATTGTTTACTATTTAAATATTAGTTAAATGGATCTAAATTTTGGTTGGAACAAAGAAATCTAAAGATGAAAATGTAATTGAAGGACGTAAAGAAAGATAGAAAATGAAATAAGTATCTTTAAAGGAAAAAGATGGTAAAATGATTAAATACTAAGCGTGTCAATTGCTAAACAGAAGAACACTAAATGCACATTAAAATAATTTGTGTGGCATCGAACCCTCAGACATAAGAATCCTGCAAAACCATGAATGCTTAATGGCTAGAGTATTACGAGCAAGATATTTCTACTTGCTGCGGTTTAAAAAAAGAAATCCTCATATGCATGGAAATCTATTCTTTATAGGATGGAACTATTAAAAGGGGTAAGTATACATTATAGGCGATGGAACACACATTAATGTTTGGAGAGACCCATGAATTTCTTATCATTCACCTCGACCACCGAGGAGAATTACAGGTGATAGACATGATGGGAAGGGTAGTAATTTTTTACTCACAGAAGCAGAGTGGGATAAAATTAAACTTCCAGCTTTTTTAGAAGAAGATGTAGATAGAATTCTCAATATTAAAGTATGTGCAATTGCAAAGTAGGACTTACAAGGATAACACTACAATGAAGATGGTATGTACTCTGTAAAGTCAGAGTATTGGTTAGCAACTCACCACCAGTATGGTCAAAATATATCACCAATACTAGGAGATAATATGCTTAAACAGAGAATTTGGAAAACAAAACTTCCCCCAACAATAAAGCATATTCAATGGAGATTATTATCACAAAGTCTGGCTGATGGGACTAACTTAAAACATCTGCATATTACGCAAGACTCAGTGTGCAAGAGATGTATCCAAGCATAGGAGACTAAGGCTCATATCTTTTTCGAATGCAACTATGCTAAAGCTGTATGGAGATTATCAGGTATTTCTAATTCTAATACAGTCATTGGAAATTTGAATGCTACTTTTGACGCAAAAATGGAAGAATGTCTGAAATGTAGTAAACAAGCAAGTTTAGCTTTCCTACAAGACCTACCTACCGGGATACTATGGAGATTTATGGAAGAGTAGAAACCTAGTAATTTTCCAAAAGAAGAATATAAATTGGAGGATCCTAATACAACAAGGAAAGAGTGATCCAAAGAATGGTATAATAAAGAGGATCACCAAGATAATATAAGGACTCGAGGCATTCATTCTGATCATCATTATAACACATGGAAGATACCAACAGAAGGGTACATCAAATGTAATCTTGATATATAGCTCACTTGTTATTCAGAAATGACAAGTAAGGCAGGTTGGATTCTACGAGATGACCAAGGTTTATACAAAGGTGCTTTGCGAGGTGTTAGAAAACATGTTAAGAGTGCGTTGGAGACTGAGTTTCAAGCTATTGTAACGGAAATGCAACACAAATGGAGTCAAGGTTATAAGAATATAATAATTAAGGATGACTGCAAATAGGCAATGGATATAATCAACAATCAAGTGCTTCATTTTGATTCATATAACTGGAAAATAGAGGTCATACAATGGAGGAAAAATTTAAAGATGTCAGATTCCAGTGGATCAACCGAGAAGGGAATAAAGTTGCAGACACATTGGCAAAACAAAGAATTCCAGATGATCATCTTTTCATGTTTCATTATTATATATGTTCCAATGACGATTACTCAAGATCTCCATAAAGAGTATGTATGTTCACTCCAAAATTAGTGAAAAGCATGATTTGAGTTTATGAAAAAAAAGATAAACTCCAAAAAAAAAAATCACAACAAAACCAGTTACAAACCCTAAAACTTAAACCCATAAACTTCAATTCTGCTTTTACCACCCTCATCCTCTCCGTCACCACAAATTAACAGCTGGCCAACTGGGGCGAATACATTCCACTTCCATCCATGCATAACCGGTAGATAAAAATACTGCATGGCATCTTCGGGATGAGGCAAGAAAATGTTAGCCGGATCAGCATTGAGAGATTCAACTCTGGGGACGACGTCGAGAAATGTCAAAGGAGAAAGTGTGAGCCACTGTGGCTGAGATATCCGATTTCTGAAGTGTATGACATTTTTTCAAGTCGCTATGGAGCCATGAGTGCATAATTAAATCAATGATGAACATCTCGCAAGCCTTAGTGAACACTATAGTAGTCTCGGCGGAGATCATATGGACACTAGTACCTGCTTTTATGATTTTCTTAATCCGAGCCAAAGGAAGCTGATGAGTTTTGAAATCCTCCACAGCTTGCACCTGCTGATACCAGAAATTCTTTAACTGATCGTTCCGTTCCTGCGAAACGGGGTTGAACGTCGTCGTCTGTGGCTGGTGGTTGGGCATGCTATTTTCGTTGTTTTCCATTTTCCGGTTTATGCTTTACGTTTTTTCTTTCTTTTTTTAATTTCTAAAAGCACCTCCAATAAAGGATTCTCTCCGTGGATATATATATATATATATATATATATATATATATATATATATATATATATATATATATATATATATACTAAAAACTGTTCTATTACTCAAATTCTCCATATATATATATATATATTTAACTATGAGTATCTAAAATTTACCGGAAATCCAACCGAAAATTTCTTTTTTTTATTTAGTTGCTCTAAGGAGTTGGAATTTTGGGAAGTGAGACTTTTTTAGAGGATTTCGAATATTCAAAGGGTATATATTTAATACTATTATAAGTTGGAGTTACTAGTTTTGCCAACTTATCATATTAACATTAAATACAAGTCAAGTAAAAATTCTTACTTTTTTTAATAAAAAAATTACTATTCATGTATATATCGTAATCTCGATAAATTAAGTAATGCAAATGTTTTTACTACTTCGTCTTTGATGGAGAAATGAGTTTCAAAATGATAGAAGATTCGAAAAGATTACATTGCTTCGAGATACAATCTTTTTTTTTTCTTTTATACAATCATGTTCCTAGGAACATCTATCAACTTTTAAAAACGAAAATAACAAGCAGAGATAGTCACTGAATCAGTATCATACCAATACTAACTTAGCTTCATTGTAGTTTTTTTTTTTGGGTTCAAAGTTCCATTGTTGTTTATTAAATCAAGTTTAGAGAGAAAAAAGGAGTTCTAAAGAGAGTTGGTCTTCATTACCATCTAATCCATCTTCTTGTCTTTGATCTTTCAATCCTTCACTTGTGCCTCATTAGCACTTTCCGTTCCAAGATTCTTCATTGTTTCATCATCATGGCTTGCAACATTTGTCTTACTTCCCACCACGCCGTTAGCAGCCTCCTTCTTTTCAAAGTAAGCCTTAATCTCCAAATCAATTTTTGCAGCATCTTCACTGTTGTATATTCCCTTCTTAACTTGAGGGACAGTTGCTGATGATGACGCCTTTCGTTTTGTTTCTCCGCCGCTAACTCTGACTGCATGAGGAGGAGGGTAAAGCATCTGTTCATAAGACATGTTCGGTTTAGGTTCATAAGACATGTTCGGTTTAGGTGCCGACAAAACCACGGGAACAAATAACGATTTCCTGAGCTGTTGTTCTCTTAATTGAAGCTGGTAAAGGCACCTCTCGTCATAGAGTTTCTTGTTCTTTTTACTGCACAAGAATTTCCAGGAGTCAGACAATATTTTGTTTGCTTTATAAGTGCCATCGAGAGACTCGCCATCGTCCATGGTCATGTCCAGAAACAGTTTTCTGTAACGTTTCTGGATTGTTGGAACATCCTCGGTTGGGTAAGCCCCTAAAACAGCGTACCAGTCAACATTACCGTCGATTTTCTTATCATACCCGTTCAGCACCTGACAAACGGCATTGAGCCGGCGAATACCAGGAAGCTCGGGAAAGAAAAAACTAGCTTCGTATGCTATATATTTGGCTCTACCTAACCTTCCCGCTTTGTAGCACTCCAAAGCGGCCTCTTTATGTACTCTAGCTGCATTTTTAAGGCGTTCCGATTGCAACATTTCTTCGTCAAAATATATCCTTTTTAGGTCTTTTAGCTCAAACCCTGCAAACACAGATACTATAAGTTTCAATTCATGAATAATTCTGAAACATAGACCCAGAATAGCTTTGCTAAAAATTGATCCTAAACTCTTGAACAGAAAATGCAAAAATCTCAAAGTATAAACAATGTTTGTATTATCCCCTTATTATTAAAAAGGAAGCAATTAAAAAATATAACCTTCAATGAGTAAACTTATTACAATGTTGCCATTATGCTGACATGTCATCTTGACATTCATTTTCAGCCTTCTTTTATAAAAATCCTTATTAAACTAGACTATTTACGAGATATGCCACTGGTCAAACTCTCATCTATTATATTATGTTGTATCATATTATTTAGATAACGTAGCTACATTCATTTAATAAGACTGTATATTATCAACTTAAGTTTACGTGGTCATATTCACAACATATGTCTATCACGATAAAATATTTGTCACACTAATATTATTTTGTTATTTTGAATACAAGAAAATAAAAACAATGTATAAGTTATGATTTCTCTACATAGAATATATTTTTTCGTTTATCTTCCCCTATAGCGACAACATAGGGACAACCATCATGATTCATAAAGTTATCATTTAGATTTTGTTTTACATTTCGGAATTCAGGAGAAGATATACTACGAATGTGTTATCTTTTTAAGAAATGAGAGATCATTTTATATTACATAATAGCCTATTATTAATAGGTTTCAATTTATAATATAAATTTGAGATCCACCCTTGGTCCAAAGTTTATCAGGGGTCATATTATCAATTTAAGTGTAGGATGGTTGAATATGTATATCATTATCTTCTCGGTAAAAATGAATACAATATAATACTAAACATGTCTTATTTCTCTACATCAACATTTTTATGTGATTTATTTTTTTGATGAAAGGCTATTTTTTTATGTGTTTACATATTTTCATGTGGATTGATTTTTATCTATTTTAAGTAGTTTGATTTTTTATATGATTTATTATACAATTACTAATTACTATCACTGGTGATTTTCAAAAACATACAATAGAAAAATCCATCAATCACGCAATCATTTCTACCTATAAAGCTGTCACAATATATACTATTTATGGCATGACTTAATCAAATATTACGTAACTATATATAATTAGCATTAAGTATAGAGAATCCACCCCACTTATTCGCGACAATAGCTTTAATTGCTTTTTTTCGTTTTTTTGTTGCCTAATACAGTATTTCGGTTTTGTTTCCTATTATAGATTCTTACAAAAAATTGTGTTAACAAATTGAATTACGTACACTCATTGATATTCAATATCCTAATATAACGTTTATTTGATTACCTATGTTTTCGTTATTTGTTTCCTATTATAGATCCTTACTAAAAATTATGATAATTATTTGAATTGAGGATTTATGACTATCATCGCGTACACTCATTGATATTTGGTATTGTAATCTCATGTAATTTTCAAAATATACAATAGAAATTCACAATCATATGTCGTAATTATTACTAACGGGATTGACGAGATAACGCCTTCCTTATTCTTTAATATCAATTATTTGTTTACTAAGGTTTGTGTTTACTATATAAATGAGACTTTGTTCTCAGTCCTAGAACACAACTACATCTAAACTTTTTATTTAAACCACGCAAGCCTAAAATTGCTGGTCTTGATTTTGTTTATAATTTGAAGCCTTTCGAATCTACGTGGAAAGTGAAGGTGAAAATTTTTCGTCTTTGTAAACAATATTCCAGTGCTGTGAGAAAGAAAAAATAGATGGTTTTGGTCGGATCCAAAGTAAACATACTGAAAACCTAGAGTATTTTTTATTTCCGTTTTAATTGTTTGATTATCTAAACCAACTACTAAAGAATGTTGTTTTGTTATATCAGAGGGATAAGATCCATGCTACTGTTAGGATGGAACAAGTCAGCCAATTTGACCCTTTTCTCAGTCAAGGTCTTTCAAAATTGATTTTTATTTTGTGTAAATTTAACGAACGCTTTTAAAATAGTGGGTCTTATAGTTTCAGAAATTAAACTTAATCTTTATTTGAATTTTTTGTGTGTATGTCAGTGAGTACTATAAAGTATACGAAATGAATATTTTTTTGATAATTTTTGGAATTTAAGTGGACCAAACCAACCATTCTGCCACAAGACTGGAACATCTATATTTTAAAGGAGAAATTTCTTTTGGAAATGTTTGAAAATAAAAATAGTAATAAAAAATATAATTTAGTTTGGAATTTATCTTATTAATTTTTTTCTTTTTTACAACATCTTATTAAATTAGAAATACCTTTTGAAAATGTTTGGAAATAAGTATAATAGTAAAAAGAAAATATAATGTTGTGTGGAAACATAGATAACACTATTAAAAATAGGCTTAATTTGAATCATAGATTATTATGGTCCAAAGTATAATTAATATTTATATTTGTAAAATTTTACTTCAGTGTTTACGATTCACAATATTTTACACACATCCCTATTACTAGGCCTGAGAATATAAGTTTAAACCCGCAAGACCCGCCCCATTTGACCAGCTGCAGGGCGGATGCGGGTCCATCAATATGAAAATAAAATCATTTCACGGGTGTGGATCATGAATTATATTTATATATATATATGTATTTTTTTAAAATTGATTTTTTAGTAGAAAAAGTAAATGTTTTAAAAAAAAAATCAAGAATTTAATAAAAATAATTTTAATATTACGTAAAATATACACAATGTTAATTATAAATATATTCTTTATATTATTTTTATACTAACTAAATTAAATAATTATTAAAAAAGTTTAAACCCGGGAAATAAAGCGGGGCAGGTGCGGGTACAAAATTACTTGCTTGCGGGTAATGCGGGTTAGATTTTTTGACCAAATTGTTTTTAAACCCGCGGGTTAGCGGGTGAACGGGGCGGGTTTTATCCGCAACCGATCTCTAATTACACAACATATTGATGAAATACATAGTTTAAACAATAAATAAAAGTAATAAAAAGAGAACCGTAAAATTTTAATTTTTTAAAATTTGTATATGTTAATCTATATATCCCAAATTTCTTTTTGAGCATGATCACTCCGCGCAAGGCGCGGGTCATATCCTAGTTGTATAGATACTTTTGCTCCCAACGTTTGTTAAATATTAAGCAGTTAGATCCAAAGATATAATCGTTCCTTTCAATTATATGTTTCCCTTAACATATATTAAACCTTAGATGTTCAGATATTGAAGTCTTAGATTAATAACAAACTTCTTAAAAGTGATAACAAACATAAGATCGAGTGCTCAATATTCAGATAAACTTTGACTATGAAAATTATTTCAATTTGTGAAGAATAAAAAATACTTTTGTTTCTCAACAATCAAGCTCACTAATATGTATAATCTACAACATATAATTTATGCCAAATCATCTGTGCATAATACTAGATACAAAACGCATATTTAAAAGAGCAGATAGCAAATAATACATAAACAAGATGATGTTGTGTACTGGAAAGTAATGCTTACCTCTGTGTGGAGAGAATCAGAACGAGCAGCTTCAAATTACTTGATGACGGATTATCAAATATATATGCGTTATGAATGTAAGAAATCCCAAGATAAACTTATATATAGAACAAACATCACTGTACATAACACGTCAAGGATTAGTACAAATCTTGTATGCCAGTTTGTATTTTCCTAAAATCCACAAATGTGCTAGGTCAAACTTCTATTCTTAATTTCAAATTAGTTCCATACATTTCCAAGATCCAAATAGAAGTAAATCATTTTTTTCCGTCTGTGTTTTATTTACTTCTTTGTTTGATGAAGACTATACTTTCAACAAAGATCTTGTTTTAAGTCTTTGGATTTTGTTTGTCCTTTGACACTAGGATAAAACATGCGCAGGGTAAATTTTACGATAGATATTTAAAATATATAGTATTGACAAATGATATCAAGTCAGCAATATCTCGGTTTTATTAGGGTTAAACATGTCGGTTTAATTACATTATTTTTAGGTTTTGTTCAAAAAAAAAATTACGGGTTTATGTTCGGTTTGGTTTATTAAGGTCTAAGAAACCCTTAAACAAAGTCAATTCAAATTAGTTTGGTTTGATTTGTGATCGGTTTTATTTCGATTTGGATTGCGTTCGATTAAGTTTTAATTTAGTTTGGTTTGGTTCATTTTATTTTGGTTTTGTTTGTGTTTTTATTAATTCAATTGAATTAATTTTTCTAGTATTATTTTAGTTACAAAAAATATAATTTATAAGAACATAAACAAATCATCATTTGACACTAAGACATTATTTTCTTCATTAATATTAGTATACGTTTTTAGTGGAACCTTCGAATAATTCAGATATTGATAAATTAATTGCATGATTTTAAATGTTAATTATTTTATACCTTTTTCGTTTATTCACCAATCTTTCTAATTAATACAAACATTCATTTTACTGAAACTTATGAAAATTATATACTACATATATCAATTGCACGCATCATATTGTGAAATATTTTATATTTACTACTTATTTCTGTTTTTTTTTGTAAATTATGAAATTATAAAATAATAATTATATATATTAAATAACTAAGAAATCAATTACTATATGCAATAAATTAGTGTGCGCATATAAATCAACTGATCACTCTTGTTTTTTGCAATCATTTTAGGGTAAATAAATCAAAACAATCACTCTTATCTGTCGTATATAATATGTAATTAAATTTAAATGATATTAACATAGATATTACTTGTAAGTCGTCCAGTCGTCTAGAAGACTTACTTCTATTATTTGGGAATTAGGTTTATTTCATTGCATCTTAGATTTCAGATATTCGAGACCTTATTTGCATTATTCGTGTTTTTATTTTAAGATAAGTTACTATAATACTTTGGTTTTGAAAAAAAAAAGAAATGTTAGTTTGAAAAAGAAAAAGAAAAGAAATGCTAGTTTTGTTATAAATAGAGAAGAGAAGACAAGAAAAGAGAGGAAGAAATCAAAGCATTAGACGAGTGGTGATGTTCATGTTCTACAAGTTCATTGAAGTGGAAATTTGGTTGATTTATTCGCAAGTGTTATTCAATGTTAATTTCAAGAAGCTAATTCATCTTGTCAGATTATATCATCCAAAAGATTTTGACGTATGTACACACGAGGTAAAGTTATTACGTGCTACACTCCTTTTTTTTAACCATGGTTTTTTTATTGGGTTTTTCCTGGTGAATTTTTTAATAAGATATCATCTACGGCATTTTGAAAGCACTTGTATAATAGACATCAACGGAAAATATTATGAATATTATGTAATATCTATTATGAAATATTTTAAATTTTATTTTGCTCGGTGACTCGGGTTTCAAAAATATTATGAATATTATGTAATATCTATTATGAAATATTTTAAATTTTATTTTGCTCGGTGATTCAGGTTTCGTGTTGATAACGTATTATAAATATACATATGATTGCGTTAATAGTCGGTTAAATAGACATATGTGTCATTCTTGTCTATTTAATAATTTGTTTTCAACTACAATAATAATTTTTAAGAGTCGGTTAAGATGAATCATACTTGTTTTCCACAATAAATTTGCAAGGGGTTTGACTACTACAATTTTCCACAATAAGATGGTTGATGTTGAACAGTAAATGGTAGAAGAAATAAAACGTGTACAGAAAATATAGGATGCTTATGTAATGAATATTACTAACTCTTTACGGTAATCTTTTAATATTACAAATGAACTCTAGTAAGATTTTGTCGAATTTAAACCTAATTTTAGAATTGCAAACATTTTTCTTACAAAAGGTCAAAAGAACAACCTTTGGCGCGTTGAAAAGGTCCACTGTGCACATTATCTTCAAGTCTTGGACACTCGATGAAGCCTCAAGTAAAACTTCCTTGTCCTATACACAACACTCAGACTCAGCAACATAGCCATTAAACACACCACGGACATGAGACCACACGTAACCGAATAACACACTGATCCTGTGCAAGTGAGTGACTCAGTCTCCGTGGAGGTCCCTGCTTGCTTCCTGGCGTAGTAGTCATATATGTTACTTGCAACCACACCCGAGAACACAAACGACCCAATAGGCAATGCTGTAATCTGGAAATTGTAGAGAGAACCGAAGCATTTTAGTCCAAAAATGTCAGAGACTGAAGCAGGGGCGATTGCCCAATGAGCGCCATAACCCATTCCAATTACAATGGTGACTACATAGATCTTCCCGGGCCAGTCTATGGCATAGTAGATTAGCCCTAATGACATAATCGCCTGAACCGCAGACATTGCCATTGTTCTTGGAAGTGAGAGTTTTCTTGTTAAGACGAAGAAAGTGTTAGAAAACAAATTTGACTATAAACGTTTATGTATAATGTCAAAGTGAAATTTGTTAGTGGTACCTTATGATAAGCTCAGAGAAGTAGCCACCAGCAACACGGCCAAGAAAATTGGAGATGCTGATTAGTGAGACGAATACTTTGGTGTTGCTATAGCCGAGGGAATAACAAATCTGACCAAGATTGTCTATAACCGTTATCCCCGAACCGACACCTAGAACCAGAGACATATATATAAGCCAAAAGTCGGTTTGTCCCAAAGCCTGTAACAATGTGAAATCTTCTCCTATACACGGGGCTCTTCTCTTTTCTTGCGATACTTCACTCCTCTCGATCAAAGTTTTAACCTCATTCGGATCCACACTAGTAGAGGTTCCTTCTTCGGGCTTCATCGACGTGGCGGAGTTATTACCTGAGAGGAAAACCGATGCAAAAGGGACAAGAACTGGAGCAACCATCAAAACAACAAGAATAGCTCCAGAGGCTGTGATAACTGTTTGAGTTACATCAACAAGACTCTGAAGTACCAACACTCCTAATAGATACACTGCGAGGACAACACAGAAGCCGTAAATAGCCAAGAAACGTAAATCATCAGCTCGCGAGTTCGCTCTGGAGCTTCTTTCCACGGGTCTAACAACGAATAGCAGAGCAAGAACAACCAGTGGTGGTCCAAGAGCGACCATGAGGATAACAGAAGAGTCGTGAGAAGGAGTGAACATCAAGTAAACCAGAGTCAAGATTGCTCCGCTCAAGCCAGAGAACCCTTTCAAGATTCCAACAACGGGACCACGGCTCTCTGGGAAGTTATGAATGCATGAGACTAGGGATGCCGTGTTGTAGTAGGTTTCTCCATTTGTTCCCACGAAGATAGCTACAAACAACTGCATTAACAAAACTGTTACTTTCTATAGATTTAAGAATCCAGAATCAAGGAGAATGTAATAGACAGAAACATGCTTATAATTACTAAAGCAAAATACTTATGTAAGAAAACATTTTAAAAAAAAACGTAAAAGACAACATAAAAAGTACTCCTAAACCATGCGTCTGGTCTCGGGTGGTCAAAGCGTTCCGTGGATCCCAAAGGATCCTCGAATCCGCACCACAGATTTCCACAAGCGTGACCACCGGGATTTTCACATTCTCTCTGGAAAATGGTTTATCATTTTTTTTTTTTAAAATACTCCTAAAAAGATAAATAAACACAAAAAGACAGGAGTCTTGTTTTTTTTTTTTTTTGCTAAAACAATGTCTTGTTAATGTTCGTAGGTAACTTATACATCATGTAATAAAAGGAAATCATTATACAAATACGAATCGGAAAATCATCTCACAATCCAAAGGGGGAGATTAGGTAATTGACCCGTGACGACGAGCCAGACAACACCGTAGCCAACGAAATTTTGAGCAGCACCGACGAGTAGAACCGCCCACGACGGTGACATTTCCGATAAAGCACCGGAGACGAATCCGATAGCGTCGCCGAGGTTCTTAGCGACGCCGAGGAGACCGATCTGTTTCTGGTTGTAACCAAGGGAAGTCTTGATCGCCGGGGACATTGAGCCACCGAATAAATAACCGACGCCGGCGACGGACTGGATCCACATGGCACACACGAACACTAGCCATCGGTCGTTGGATAGAGTCTCCAGTTTTTGACGCCACAAAGCCATAGTCAGTCAATGGCTTGATATTTTTTTTTCGGCTCAGGAATTTAATCATTTGGAATAAAACTTTTATCTGGTTGAATAAAAAAAAAAGAATAAAACTTTTATAGTTTAATAGCGTGCGCAAATATCCAAACCAAACCATACCAAATCAAATAGAAAATGTCACTCCAGATCTGGACCGGAAGTATAAAAAGGTTAATGAAATTTTAAAATAATGTATTGACAAAACAAAAACTAAGCACCCTCCATCCTTGAAAAAACAAAATCTGACTTGGACTATATGATGACTATTTTCTATGTATTTGGACTTTCCTTACAGTTTTTGAGGATAATATATTGAAAATATTAAACCAAAAGTCACTTTTCAAGTTTTAATAACACTATAGGACACTTTGCACTACTCAGACACTTATTCTCTGACTTAATCTTTTTCCTAGTTGAAACAAAATCAAAATTATAACTAGTAGGTCTCACATTCTATTTCTTATCGTCTTTTTTCCAACTTTCTTTGTTTTCTTTTCTTTCACCAGATTTCTAAAATACTTAAGTTTTGGGTGAGAGTCATTACGGATCTAAATCGACGACGAGTATACTCAACATCTTAAGGTAAGAAACAGTGCAATTGACATGATACATCTTATCTCATCTGAGATTTTCAAGCTTCATAGGATCTAACTCTTATTCAAAAGTTTCATTTGTACTCATCAATCCGGTGTTTTCTTGGTTGATACAACTAAACCTAAAAAAATCGAATCTAACTTAGATCTATACAGTTTCATCTAAAATGACTAAAAAGGACGAAAACGAGTGAAAAATCTGGAAAAAGGTGGAGGCTGCCATCTTTTAATCGCAGGTAGGTTATAAGGAAGGAGATGACGACGGAATTACAAGTTTATCCTTCATTAAAAAGAAACAGTAAAATAAACCACAACAGCATATCATCACTTCGAACTCTGGTTTGTTGAACTAAAACGAAACCACTAACCATCTGAGCTGATGAGGCTTAGTGTCTTTAAAACATTATATATTTAGTGATATACGAACACGTACAAGCTCAAAACCTAGACCCAATTAATTCCTAATTTTCAATTAACTCGCTGCTTATGCTGACCAACAGAATCGCGGCTAAGATAAAAGTTTTACTCTTACACACTCAACTAAATTATTTGAAATCATGTTTTTCGTCACTAAGAATTTAATTAGGCATGGACAATCATTTTCCGGATACGATTCGATTCAAGTTTTTTCCGAGTCTGAGTCTTTTGAATCCTAAACATTTGAATCCAACTACATACTTAAATTTTTTTGGTTCAGGTTCGGATCAATTCCTTTTGGATACAGGTTAGTTCAGATCTATAATTAAAATATCTATAATTTTCAAGTATGTAATGGATCTGCATCGGTTCGGGTATTAAAAACTCAAAAAAAAATTAAATATATACAAATATTATCAAAATCTAGTCACATCCCTCATATGTGTACACTTTTTCATAAAGCAATATACATGTGGATATTTGTTATTTGATGTACATGTGGACATCCGAATCTAATATCCACGTGGATAATAAAATATGTGTACATGTGCAGGGATGAAGCCAGAAGTTTTATTCCATGGGTGCATTAGTGATAAGAAGGAACATAGAAAGAGTTAAACTTGATAAACTATGGCTGCATAATATTCTTTTTACCATTATACCTAGCAAATATTGATGATTTTAAGCATAAAATTTTGAAGCTTGTAATTTGTATTGGAGCACGTGCACCCCTAACCTATGCTCTGCCTACGCTCCTGTACATGTAGTTGTTATTTGACTGTATAAATTTAATATAGTGAACACCTATATGTAAAATAGTGTAAAATAGTGCATCGGTTCGTGTATTAAAAACTCAAAAAAAATTAAATATATACAAATATTATCAAAATCTAGTCACATCCCTCATATTTGTACACTTTTTCATAAAACAGTATACATGTGGATATTTGTTATTTGGTGTACATGTGGACATTCGAATATAATATCCACGTGGATAATAAAACATATGTACATGTAATTGTTATTTGACTGTATAAATTTAATATAGTGAACACCTATATGTAAAATAGTGTAAAATTGGGTTTATGGTTGAGTTTCAAAATAAGATTTTATGGTTCTGTCTACAAAACATGGCTTTGATGAAATATTTTAAAGTGGGTACATGAACTTAAGCCCAAACAACTTTTTCAATTTTCATTTTAAGCATTTCATATTCAGTTTTATTGTCAATTGACCCCAAACTCGTCAACATACAAATTTGTCCTATTTATTTGACCTTAAACTTACAAATACGCATTTTTACCTTTGGTATATACATATGAACACACAATCGCAATGTATATTACAAAATAGAACCTAAAATGACTTAAATCAAACTAAATTAAAATGGTAAGTACCATTAAAATCATAAAATATTAAGAAGAAGCAAATAGAGCGTCTAAAATTTAACTAAATTAAAATGGTAAAAACCATTTAAATTTGATATATACACATAAATGAATTTTAAAATGATCTAAATTAACTAAAACAAGATATTCAAAATCATTTGAATCATGAATTATCATTATTTCTACAATGTCCAATTTGGTGTACATCTGTTATTTTTGGTGAAACATTGTACATGTGGACAATACAAAATAGATGTGTACACGATGACAACTTTTTACCATGCAAATATTGCAAATTTAAAATGTTTCTAACAAATTTATTAGGTGTACATGTGATTTCTTGCATATGTATCTAAAAAATTATTCAGTCTCTATGTTATATTGTACAAGTTATTGTACAAGTTATTGTACAATAAAACAATATCATAACTTGCGCAATGAACCAATATACCCGTGTACATGTTATTTATCGTTAAACTTTGTACATATTCATTGTTATACATGTGGACCAAAATGTTTGTGTACCCCATGAGATGTACATATAAATATTCAAGAATCATTATACGAGTGGATCACACTTAAATCATAAAATATCATAATTTGGGCAATGTACCAATAAACCTGTGTACATGTTTTTATCGTAAAACCTTGTACATATTCATTGTTGTACATGTGGATACCTAAATGTTCGTGTACACCATGAGATGTACATATAGATCTTCAAGAATCATCATACGAGTGAGTCACACTTAAATATTATTGGTGACTACTGTCAAATGATAACAAAATTTGTGGTTTCTGACAAAAAATACAATATATGGGTTTTATGATTTTTTTTTTACAATGTGTACATATGAATCATTGCCCAATTAACTAGTGTACATGTGATTATTGTAGATATGGATAAAGAATTGTGTACATAGTATCATGTACATATATGATCACATCAAAATATCATTAGAAACAATGTACACAAGAATGATTCATACACCATTGATATTTTATCATTTTACAGGTATTTATCATCCCATTTAGCTCATATTAATCATTTTAAGATTCATTTACATATATATATGCACATTTGGAAATATGAGACCAAATAAAATGGAATTATTTGAATATCAGAAACATATGTGGCAGAAACAAAATAAAACAAAATGGCAGGGATCAATATTGTAAAATCAAAAAAAAAAATTGTCTAGATTGCACAATTATAAGTTTAAGAGAAATTGGAAAATAGACAAAAGTTAGAGGACCAGATGTGTAAATAATAAAAAGTTCACCATTGCTGCTACTCTGAAGCTTTCTCTTTCATCTGCGACCAAAGCGACGATGATTTCCGCGGCCACAACTCTGTTCCTCACCATGGCGACCACAGTGGGGAAGCGATGACTTGAATTTGACATGGATTGTTGTAGAGATCTGTCCAGGCGGAGCCACAGTTTGAGATCGTCAACAACAAAGCTCTCCTGACTGCTCCGTCACGTTGCTCATGGTTTATCACGGGTACATTTTTGCGGATTAAGCTTGAGCATGACTGAAGATTCAAGGATTAAGCGTGTTTCTATTATGGAGGATTCTATAAAAGAAGAAAGGAGAAACTGAAATTAGAAGAAAAAAAAGTGCATTTATGTCTAAGAGAAGTTGTCAAGTGGACATCTAATCTATAATTAGTGGGTCTTACTGGTTATCATTTAGTTTTGTTTTAGTTAGTAGATAGAGATAAGAGGAGATAAAGTTTAAAAAAGTGTTTAAGGAGTTGAAAGTGACTTAGAGTGTTATTAAAATTCATAAAGTGACTTATTATGTAAATCACTTATTCCAATGTGATTTTAGTTTCTCATTTTTATTCTCTGTTTATGTTTGTGATTTATTCAAATCAGCGCTTGTTTTTCACAATCAAACTGAACCTAATTTTTTCCAAATCCAAGGAGATAATATTTGGTTTCACTTTGACTCTAATTATATTATAGATGTATATATAGGTAGTGAATTGTAACTTGCAAAAGGACGGATTTCAAGTGCGTTTTTTTAAAAACGACATTATTTACCAATCAAGCAATTTGTATTCAATTCGCGTTTTCCAAAAAGGAATATGAAACAGTTGTTTGCATTTTTTTCTGTAAAGCAATTATTCTTGGACCGCATTTTTACCAGCCCTCTACAATTATCTAGCGGAATTGCATCAATTCCGCACTGAATTGAAAATATATTATTATTTTTCTTCATATTTCTTTTATTTTGTAAATTTCTTTGTTCTTTTTTATTTTTAAGTTAAATTAGAACTTGATCCGCACGCCTGTGCGGGTATTCATTTTACTTTTTGTATATAAATATTTATATTTTATAAAAAATTATAGTTTATAGAATAATTTTGTTTTGGTTTTCAAAATATTAACTGTATCATTCATATATTTAGAATATGAATCACGCACAAATATATTTTTATTTTTTGTATGGATCAAATTTTTAATGTATAATAAAATGGTTATATATTATTTAAATTTGGCGTTATATATTTTATATTGTTCCTTATTTATCATATTTAATTTGCACCAGAATATTATTTATATGAAAATATACATAAAATTATGTATTTTCGTTTATGCGGGTTTGCTTATATAAAATCAATTATTTCTTTGTTTTAATTATATTATGTATCAAAGGTATCTGAATATGGAAATAAATATACTTGAGTGATGTATAATATCATATCTATACTATTATTTACGAAGTGATTTGATTTATGTGTCAAGTTCTCCATAGTTTTAGGTTTTTTCATTTACTTATTTATCAATATTTTCAATTATTTTAATTAAAAATTTCAATATTTTGATGATTTGTATTTCTCTATATAATTTTAGGATACATATTATTTATGAAGTGATTTGGCTTATGTGTCAAGTTCTTCATATTTTCCGGTTTTTTACTTATTTTTCAATATTTTTAATAATTTCAATTAGTAGTTTCAATATTTAAATGATTTGTCATGCTTTATATAATTTTAGGATAAGTCATATTTTATGTTCAATTATTAATTTTGATAAATAATTTTAGTGATTTAGCTGATAATTTACCATTATCATGATAATATCATAATTAAATTTATATTATTTTATTTTAGTAACGTTAAAATATTATATATATATATATTCACATAAGATATGATGAATCATATATATATTTATGATAAATTTCTTAACAAAATCAAAATCATTAATTGCGATAATTTCTAAAAACAATTCATAAAGAACTCCAAAATATTTGTATTATTATTTGTAAAATATTTTTTTAGTCTCACGTTAAAATTTAGAGATTTTAAAGTTTTTATTACACTTAGTAAATAATTATATTAGATCTGTTAATATATAATCACTTATAAACTAAAAAAATTCATTAATTGAATAATCATCATTATCTAATAGATTATATATTATGTTATCTAAAAGTATTTTACATCATAATATTTTTAAAATAAATATAAATCACTGTATATATTTTTATGTATCTTATTATATAAAGTTTGGTTTTTCAAAATTGCTAATTAATATGATCGCGACACATGACAATTATATATTTATGATTGTGAGATGTGTGAATCTATCTCACAATTAAAAATATCTAAAAATATAAATACTAAGATAAAAAAACAAATATTGTTTAAAAAATTATTATAATTATTATCTATTAGTAATTTTCCATTTTTTAAAAAAAGATAATCACAAAATATTATATGATAGTAATTTTCCTTTTAATATTGTGACATGTGTTAAAATATATAATGATTAAAATATATATAAGAAGATCTGATAAAGTTTAGTTATTCAAAATTACCAATTAACATGAAAATATACAATATTGTGACAAGCTTAGTATTAAATAATTTTTAAATTATTATATTGAGTTTGGTTCTTCAAAATTGCTAATTAACATGATTGTGACACATGTCAGTTATATATTTATAATTGTAATATGTGTTAAACTATATCATAATTAAAAATAAATATACTAAGATACTAAAAAGGATTTTTGTTAAAATTTAATCATAAATATTATTTTATAGCATTTTTATTTTAAAAATATTAAACAAAATATAATTGCAAATGATTGTCTGATTATAATTTATTTTTAATATTGTGCCATTTGTTAGAATATCTCATGATAAAAATATATACTAAGAAAATATAAACACAAATTTTAAAAAAGTATTAAAAATTATTTAATACAAATTTTTAAGAAACATAAATATTTTGTTTTTAATTAGTTAATAGGGATCTTTTTTTAGCAAATTTCCTTTTTTAAAATCCTAAAGAAAAAGGATTTTTAAGATAATTTATTCAATACTAAATTTCCTTTTCTAAAATCCTAAGGAAAAGATAATTTAAAATATTATTTGATAGTAATTTTCTTCTTAAAATTTTGATATGTGTTAAAGTATCTCATGATTAATAAATATACAATAAGATGATGACAGAATTTGTTTTTTAAAAGAAGTAACTATTTAGTATATTTTTCTCTACTTTTTATTTTTTAAATATTTTGTTAAAAAAATTATTAGTCCAAAAATATATAATTGTGATGTTGTCATACGTTAGTTATTTTCGCAATTATATTTAAGCTTTTGTACATGTTGTTGTATGTAAGTTAATGGGGGAAGGTAGTGTGACTATTATGCTTATGTGTGTTTGTTTTTATCAACATATAATAGTTGTTATGTTATTGTAGGTCATGCTACTAAGGACTTTAAATAAAAGAGAATCTTTTGCAATGGAATGTTATTGTAGGTCATGCTACTAAAAATTAAAATCAAAGAAAAAACTTACAATGGACAATGTTACTAATAACATGACTTAAACAACATGATTACTGAAGTAAAAATCATAATCAGAAGTTATGTGGAAAAACAAATTGTTATTCCTATAATAAGTCTCATACCACCATATGCAAGATGACTTTTAAACTGAAATGACGTTAATTTTCTATATGAGTTTATTATGCAATGACTATCAACAAGAGTTAAGATTAAACCTAAAAAGTTTGGTCTATATTTGCCAAGTCCAATCTTACAATTATATATCGTACTATCATGAGTCACTAGCATAACTTCAGATTTTCTTTTGGAACTCCAACTTCAGATTTTTAAAACATAACGACAATAGCATTACTACAAAATCTTATATAAAAAAATAAATAAATAGTATAATATATAAAAAGAGGTTAAAGTCACACTATGGATGATAAAGTAAACATATTTGATATTTTATTTTGCAATATATCTGATATTTATCTGACTATCAACAATACATATTAATTGGTGTTGTATAATTTTAGTATTTTGAATTGTGTTGTTTTTAATTTGTCTTAAACAATATAAATAACTAGGTGTTTTCCTGCACCATGTGCAGAAATAAAAGTTCTAAAATTTAAATTTATTTTAAAATACAAATTCGTTAATTTTTGATTTTGTTAATTTTTTATTTTATTATTTGCTTACAATATATAATCTTAATTTAATCATATGTAAAACTTTCAGATTAAAAAATATTTTTTATTAAATGTATATTTAGTAACAATATTTTTTATTAAATTAAATGTCTATATTTAAATGCATAGTATTTTGAAGAATTCTTTTGTAATAAAAATTATATACTTATAAAAATATAGCTAAATAATATTTCGAAATTTTAATTATTATTATATTTATATTTAATTTATTATTTATTGTTATAATAATTATGATATATAAGTTATTACCATATTTTAAAAACCTACCTTAAATATAAATCAATATTAAATGTAAATATGTCATAATGATCTATAAGTTATTACCATATTTTTAAAAAATTATCTTAAATATAAATCAACAATAAATATAAATATAAATATTTTTTCAAAAAGAAACCATAAATATAAATATCCATGTCATAATTTATTTCAAGCCATGTCATCAATGTTAGTGTTCCATGTCATTATTTTTCTTTCAAAATTAGTATGGTGATGCCAAATGTTAAAATCACTTCTTAAATATAGAATAGGGGATATAGAAAGTTTACAGCTCTATATGTTTCAATTAATTACAACTATTATTATTTTGAAAAATAATCAAAAACAAAATATTAGTTAAAACACCATGTCTACTAAAATAGAAATATCAATCAAAAATTTTATGTATGAAACAAACTATTATTACTAAATAATACCAATATATACTGAAAAATCTAAGAACTAATGTGAAAAATATTTTCATTTTCTTTATGTATCGTGAAAATTAAAAATCAAATAAAACTCCATGTAACTCACGGGTTCATATCTAATAATAAATAAAATCAAGTTTTACAACTGTGAAAGAACATCTTTTTAATAATTATCATAAGATAAAAAAAAGTAAGTTCATCAACAGAAACTAAATAGGTATATATTTCCAAATCATTACCCACAAAGATAGAAATAAATATTTTTTTAACAAGATAGAAAGACATTCGGCATATTAACTTTTCTGTATATATATATATATATATAATAATAGTAATATTAATTAAATGTCCAGATTTTATTTTCTTAATAATCTCAATTGATAAATGTTATTATCTTCTTATTTAAATCGATAGTTTTTTTTTTCGCACCGCCTATGAGATTTTCGGCCTCTATAAATACGCTACTCGAAATCTTTGTGGAGACTGAATATCTTAATTAGGGCTTTACTCTTTTTCGCTTTAATTGTAGAATTTGATTAAGAATTACACAAAACCCTGAGATTATGACCATGGAGAAAGGATTTGAACTCATTGATGCGACTGTTACCAAGGTCAAAAGGATTCTTGAAGGAAAGCCTGAACCTGCTGTTATGCCTGGAGAATTTATTGGATGCAACACTGCAGTTTACAATATGTGCATCCAGAAACCACCTCACGATTGGTCTCAACAGCTCTATGACAAATATCGTGGCATCTTTGAAGATTATGCCACTCATACGGTGAGTATACTATCGACCCAGTTTTTATTTTTATTTATTTATTAGGGTTTTCTTATAAATAGGTCTTAACTCATACATTTATGTGTGTGTGTGTGTTAGGTGTTGCCCTCTATCATGGAGAAGCATGATGAATACATGCTGAGAGAGCTTTCTCGAAGGTGGGATATTAATAAGATTATGGTTAGGTGGTTATCTAACATCTTCTTCTATCTTGACCGTTACTTCACTATACGGAATAGCCTCCCAAGCCTAACTGAAGTTGGCATGACCTGTTTCCGCAACCATGTTTACCTTAAAGTTCACTTCAACGTCAAACAAGTTATTATGGCAATGGTAAGTAATTAATGTAAATAAGACTATGTGATGATGTATAGACAGAACTCTATCTGACACGGTTTTGTATTCTCTAGATTCATAAAGAGCGAGAGGGAGAACAGATTGATAGGGCACTATTGAAGAACGTGTTGGATATCTTTGTTCAGAATGGGATGGGAAGTTTGCAGAGGTATGAAGAGGATTTTGAGATGTTCTTTCTTCAAGAAACGGATTTTTACTATTCACGCAAGGCCTCAAGATGGATCCAGGAGGATTCTTGCCCTGAATACATGATCAAGTCTGAGGAGTCTTTGAAGAAGGAGAAGGAGAGAGTCACTCACTACCTTCATTCAGACACCGAGCCTAAACTAGTTGAGATTGTGCAAACCCATCTATTGGTTTTGGTTGCAAAACAGCTTCTAGAAAAGGAGAACTCCGGTTGCAGTGCATTGCTTAGAGATGACAAGATGGATGATCTCTCGAGGATGTACAGGATTTACCATGCAATCCCCAATGGTCTGGAACCTGTCGCGGAAGCCTTTAGGCTTCATGTTACTGCAGAAGGTAACGCCCTCGTTAAACAAGCGGAAGACGCAGCTACTAGTGGTAGCGTGGAGGAACAGGTTCTTGTCAGGAAGATAATTGACTTGCACGATAAGTACATGGTCTATGTCACGGACTGTTTTCAGAACCACACACTCTTCCATAAGGTGTTGAAAGAAGCTTTTGAAATCTTTTGTAACAAGAAAGTTGCTGGAAGCTCAAGCGTAGAGTTGCTTGCAACGTGTTGTGACAATCTTTTCAGGAAGGCAGGGACTGATTAATTTTTTTTATTTTTATTGTTGAAAAAATTAATTATCCTTTGATTTACCTTAAATATTTAGAATTGTTACTTATTAAGCTAAATAGAATTTAATTTATAGTTAACCTTGCGAAACGATTATTGTTTCACCCATTTTAGTTATATGTTCAAAATATACTATATGTATGTATTTATTATACATCCCAAATCAGTAAAAATTTCAACTTTAAAATATTTCTGAAATTATTTTAAAATATTTGAAATTTTTGAGTAATTAAGGGGGTGTTACTGGTTTAAGATTTTAAAATAGTTTTGATTATTTTAGAAAATAAAGAGTTTAATAGATTTAAAAGGAACTATAGATTAACCTGCACTCCTGTGCGGATATTGGTTCTTACATTTTTCTACATCAATATCTAATTTTCGTAATTAGTGTTATATATTTTAGATTTGTCCTAATATAACTAAATATATCCAAAAGACCTAAACTGAAACGGGTAATATATTTATTTTTGATACAAATATCCGAACCCATTTTAAATATATTGGTTATTTAGATATTTTTAGGTTTCTATACATCAAAACCGAGCTCATCTAGATCCAGAACGATTCAATTCAAAACCCACACATAAATTTATAATATTCAAGCGGGATCTAATTTTAAAAAATGATACGCGAAAAAAAAACTTGTACCTAAAACATAGATATCGGAACATATTTTAAATACATTTGTTGTTTAGATATTTTAAGGTTCATATACATCAAAACCGAGCACATTCAAACTCAGAATAACTCAACTCAAAATCCCATAAATTTATAATATTCAAGCCAGACCTAGTATATGAATATTTTCAAGTTTGTTTTCTCTAATGAATATTTTTATTAAAAAATTTTTTATCGTATATAAAAAGTTTAATATTTAAGTAACTACTAGATTTTGACCCGCCCTTCAAAGGGCGGGTATATGTCTTGTTTTATATATTTTTCTAAAAACAATTTAATTTAATTTTTGTGTTTTTATAATTATATTAGTGTTTAATATTAATTTAATTTAATATATTTTTGGTGACTATATTCAATATATCAAGTTGCATAACTATACATTTGTATCATATGCATTTCAGAAACCATTTTAAAACTTTATTCCTAAAGTTTGCAACATATTATATTTACTTGATAGTTACCTAACATAATTTAGTCAAGAATATTTATATCCCAATCGCCCTAAAAATAAAAGTCTCATATTCTATTACATGATGTATATATTCGAATGGTTTTTAAATTATTATATTCGAAACTAATATCAAACTCAACCCGCAACTAAAACCGAACAAATTTTTTGAAAAATGTTTAAAGAAATATTTTTAACATATTCTGTTATATATATGTAGTTGGGTTAAAATGGTATTCACTAACTTTAAGTAGGATCACATTTAATATATATTTTTATTCGAATAACCTATTTAAAATTCGTTAAACTAAATGAGTTCATATGAATATTTATTTCTATTAAAAATTCACTTAAACCAGTTAAACCCCGTCAATCATCAAATTAAATTTTATTAATAACCCGCTTCCACCATTAATTAATATCAATATTAGTTAACTTTATTAGTTAACTTTTAAAGTTTCATAAGAAATATATTTCCATCGGTTTATATATATTTCTGTTTTAATTTTAATATATATATATATATATATATTCCAAAATATTAATATTTTGTAAGCAAAACAATTTTGTGTTGTATATTCAAAGGACGGGTATATTTTTTGTTTTATATTTTAGAAAAAAATCATATTTGTGTCTTTAATCATATTATTTTTTGTAATAATATTGTGTAAAATATTTTTCTTAAATTACTAATAAAAAAGTTTAATAATTGTATTAAAATAGTTAAACTGAACTTATATATATGTCATGTTTCTAGTTTAATAGAATAGATATTTAGATGCCAATAATTAAATTGTAAGTTTTTAAAAGTATTGAACTGTATATAATTCCCTTTAAACTTATTCTTAAGAAGCATTGCTAACTGAAAAAAGGCATTGCCAACAAAAAATAATCAAATACTATTATTCAAAATAATAAGCCATCGTTTGATAATGTTAGGAACGTGGGTCCCTGTTTTTCATATGTTTGCTAACAAAAAAAAGGAGTTGCCGAAAATAATGGAGTTGCAGTTTTTTAACTTTAAAACCAAAATGTGCTTTTACAAAAAATAAAGAGTAATATTTCATTTTTGAAATATAAAAAATAAATATTTAGACACAACCTTTTATCAATTGGACATGTTGAAGAATTAATAAAATAGATTAAACATTTTAAAAGCATAAAGACAATCCAATTCCCCTTCTTTCGTTCGAGTACAAATGGCGCCGAGGAAGAGTGACGGAGAAAGGAAGCGGAAACCTACGACTGTGACTACGCCGACAAGGCAGACTCGAAGCATGGATCGGAAGACTCGGAGCCAAACTCGTCTGGCGGTTCATCGTCCTCCTCCTCCTCCAAGCTCATGACCTTCGAGTCCCCCGAGAAGAGGAAAAGGAAGCCGAAAGCCAAGGAAGCTGGACCGGCGACTAAGAAGATCAAGCAAGAAAAGGAGGACGAGGATCCAGCTGTCGTCGAAGAAGCCAAGAACCCGGAGGAGGAAGACGACGTCGTCGCCGCTGCAGAAGAAGAAGAAGAAGGAGACGACGACTCTGAGCACAAGAAGATTGTAAAACGAAACCATCTGTTATTATTTTTTTTTTTTTGAACCCATATCTTTAGTTATTATTATTTTTTTGTTACAGCAAAATGGGTGGTGAAAGTTTGAGAAAAAAGAATGAGGATAGGATCAGTGAGTTGCCTGAAGCTTTGCTCCTGCATAAATTGTCTTCAGTTCCAACAAAAGATGTCATAGCCACTAGTGTTTTGTCTAAACGGTGGAGATCTGTTTGGAAGATGGTGCCAAAGCTCAAGTTTGAATCTGAAAATGACCATGCATCTTCAGAGGATGTTTACAGGTTGCTGCTTTTACATAAAGCTCCATTTCTGGAAAGTTTGCATTTGGACATTAAAGATACAAAAGGTCGTTTGGCTATTGGAATCTTGATTGGAATTGCATTTTCACGCCATGTGCGTAAATTGGTGTTGGATTTCTACAATGAGGATCAAAAGAAAGTCAGGTTTCCGAGTGTATTGTGTAGCTATAACAACACACTGGAGGTACTGGAGCTCGAGGATCACGTTCTTTTACACTTTCCTTCCCTGGTTTGTTTCAATGCCCTCAGGGAGCTGCATCTTTACCGAGTGGAATTCAAAGATGAAGCTTCTGTTCGCAATCTATTATACGGCTGCCCTAGGCTTCAAGATTTGGTTGTTACACGATATAGTGGTAATTTCGATGCTGAGACTTACACTATTGCGGTGCCGTCGTTACAGAGGCTAACCATAGAAGAGGATAATTGCACAGATGTAGATGGTGGAGGCTATGTGATAAATGCACCATCTTTGAAATACTTGAACATCCGATTTCTCAGTTTTGTTGACTTCTTTCTGATGGAGAATGCGCCACAGCTTGTGGAAGCAGAGATCTTTAACATTCCTCATATAGCCAATGAGAAAATTCTTGAATCTCTAACTTCAGCCAAGCGTCTTTCCTTATACTTATCCTTAGAGGTAAAAGTTAACAATGTTTTTTTTTTATCTATACTAGGGTCGGCCCGCCCTACGGGCGGGATAGTTTTACCGTCTCAAATCCTGACATTACATTTATAGTGGTTGATTATTTTATGTTGAATAGTTCGGTAGACAACCCTCTTTCTTTGTGATATAGGGGATTGTTTGTGCTTCGTGCAGGATTGGTAATTTTATATTTGTGTTTTGGTTTGGTCTAGCTTATTTTACAAATGGGGTTATTCAGGTTCTCATTGTGTGACAAATGTGTTCCATAGAACTATATGTATATTTTGGGATGAGTTGTAACAGAACATGTGCTATATGAACATATTTTCAAACGTCTTTAGTTTGAGATGTTTCAAGTGATTGATCATAAGTAGAACGTGGAACATGTGATGAAAATTTATGCTCGAAATCTGGTTCTCAAATTTGAATAATTTGTCCATTGTATTTGTGTGGGTGTATTGAAGTGATGTTTTGTGTCAAATAAACCAATATGCTCGTGGAGTTTGGTGAGTTGTGTGGGCCGCTTCATGCATTTATCTATAGCTGATATTTGTTTGGGTCTCGTAATCAGGAATGTGGGCCATCCAATGCTTTCAATTGGGTTGTAAAACCAGTTGACTTGCATCGCAAGTGTAGAACATGAAGTTAAGAAATTTTAGTCTGCTATTATTTTATCAGTAACAGATATAAAGTGAAAGCAGAGAGAAGCAAATGCTGATTGGGGAGAATCTCGACGTGAGTACTCTGCAAAGTTGGAAGTTTTCTTGGAGGAAGAGTAAGTTGTAGAAGATGTGAAGATAAGGTGTGGAATGTTTCGAGAAGCGTTGCATAGAGAGAGAGAGTAATGTTGTGTGTTTCTAATACTTAAAATGCTATATAGTCATATACCAATCACTAATTTTTGAGCAAATGTATTAAGAGTGTTGTTGGTTTAAGAAGTGAAAATATTAAGCCGGATATGGCACTACGTAGTGTTCAGTGACCCCGCCACAGTTAGTGATGGTGATCGCACATTTGAATTTGATATTTATAAAATTGTAAATGGGATTACCTCACAGTAGTTGTTTTGCTACGGTGGTGGTTATTTTTTCTTAACGCTGAAAGTTTATTAAGCCACCAAGGCAAAGGATCTCACAAAAAGTATATATAAAAAACCAAGCAACACGAAATAAACACACCAGTAACAGAGAGAGATAAAAAAGAACAGGGTAATGCAGCACATAGTTACGGTGGGTGGTTAAGTTAACCAATAAGATTGAACGTAAAAAGGTGGATTGATAAATAATAAATTCTGAAATTTTTTAAAGTGCACATTACTAAGAACCTGTAGAACCTAATAATAATTTATATCTTAAAATATCAAAGGATTGAAAAAGCTACAGAACCAGAATTGCAACAAACGTATTTAAAGAAAATGGTGGACTAAGTGTCCAAACCCTTATTTGCCTAGACATAAAGTGAGAATCTAGGATTAAGCATGGTGGAAAGCATGGGTGGTTTCTTGATAATGCTTCACTGATAATACTAAGCTTTGCGGACCTTCTTGGCTTGGTTGATTTTGCTGAACCTTGTGTTTCAGCAGGATTGCGGAAGTCTGCTTTGTAGTGACTAATATTGGATGCACCCACTATTTTTCTCCACCTAGAGGGCTCTCAGGAGAAGCACATGTTGTTTCATATCATTTCCAGGAGTGTTATCCCCACCCTGTCCACAACCAACCAAAGTTATTAGTCCCAGTTGGATAAGGAGAATGAAGAGTGCGCTAGAAAACACTACAGGCCGTATTATAAGACATATTTACATAAAGTTTCTAAATCCATCACCTAGCTCAGGTTTGTTTGGAACTCCTCCAACGTTCACCGCAAAACCTGGCACAGTAACAACAAACGGTTAGTTAGTGTTCTGTGTGATGAATAAAACAGAGTTCTGAGAACTTTGGAGAGTTTTATACAACCTCTGGTGATGATTGATAGAGAAAAGAAACTTGATGGAAACAAAGGAGAGGTAAAAGAGCTTCGTGGAACATTTTTCTTTCACTCTTGGAAATACTTATTCTCCATGTGAAATAACCTGAGATGCATGTAAATGTTCAATCTTAAGAGTAGGTTCATGAAACGAAAAAGTTAATACATAGATAATGAGAGAATGCGAAGAGTGTTCTATAAGAAGGCTTGAGGATATATATATATATAGCTTTACCGTCGCTGCAAGTTGACATGCTATTTTGGGAACCCTCTATCATCCAGCATCTGTTTCTTCACAGCAAATCCAGCTGTCGTCCAATAAGATAATGATCATTCATATGAACCCAACAAACAACTATAAAAAGCCTTCTAATAAAGGAAATCATTATACATCGAATCCACTTAGCTCATACTTCGGATTCCGAATGAGGAATTCTTTTAAAAGTGTTTAGCAGGTGGTCGGTGACAGAGGCTTGGATGGGAGACTCATGTTGCAATGAAAGAGTTGATTATGATTTATGAGTTTGCAAAATACCAATCATTGTAAAGATATTTACGAAAAGACAATAATAGACCAACCTTATCACTCAGAAGTCATATCGACGCCCATGATTTCAACAGCGGAGGAGGAGGCGAAGACAACGATCTGAGAACAAAGGCCAGGCTTCAAATCGGACAGCTATAGCCATGACTCTTCGATCTTTGCAGGAGTCTATTGAGAGGAAGAGAGGAAGAGTGTACTGAATCTGTGAGAATCATCGAGGTGGAGGAGATGTTTTTCAAGCAGGAAAGTATACCTTTTTATAGTAGCAATTCCACCGCCTCCCAGAAGCTAAGATCGCATTCAATAGAGATCATGGGGTATGGATTAAAGAAGAACTTGAAGAGGGTTAACCTGTAACCGGTATCATTCAAATCGATAGGAAGAAGATGAACGAATCATTCTTTGAATTCAGTTACAGAGGATGGCGGAGAAACACACGGGTTCAACCCTAATACCAAAACGCCAATTAAGCTGCGTTTTCGCTTAATCAAGTTATGGACGGGCCATAAACGATACGTGTAAAACACAGGCGAGCCCAACACGCCCCACACAGACGCATCTGCTACGCATCGTTTCATTAAACATGGACACGTGTCACGCCGTCGACGCTCGAGTTTGTGCGCTGTCATCCTACGTGGCACAACAGGAGAGAAGGAAACTGTACTTTATATATAAAGATATTGTTTTGTTAGTGATAATGCTTAACCATCAACAGATTAAGTTTCCTACCGGTAGCATCTTCTATCAGCTGGTGTTTTTGGACCTACGTATGAATGAAATAAATGGGTGGAATCTACTTTCGTTAATGCTCAATAGCTCTCCTAAATTGCAATCCCTCAAACTCAACAGCGTAATCAATTTCTCTTGCTTACTCCGGAGCTTCTTTTTTTCATATATTTTGATGATCTAATATCATACTAAGTGCGTTGTTGTTGTCAGCCATATCATGAAGATTGTCCGGTGGGCTGGGAATGGAATCAGCCGAAACTAAATGTGTACCAGAATGTCTGTTGCTCCATCTGGAGACGCTGGTGTGGACAAATTACAAATGCAAACGAGAAGAAGAGAAACAAGTGGCCACATACATCCTCAAGAATGCTAGACAGTTGAAGAAAGCAACTTTCTCTCCAATGTACATCGATCCAAGAGAGCTGGAACAGTTGGAAAAGAGGCGAGAGATGCTCAACGAGTTGGCTAGTGTGATCAGAGCGTCGACCTCATGTCACCTTGTGTTCGAATCCAGATGATCTCTAGAATGTTCACTGATATTTTGGCAAATTGGAAATTCTCAACTTCTTGAATCTTTCACAAGAAGTCGAAGTGGATTCTTAAGTGGTAAGAGTCTGATGCATTTTGATGATTATTAGACGTTATTGTGTTGTTGGTAAATGACTGTTGTGACGTCTATTTAAGCTTTTGGTAATTTGGGAATGGAACTGAGGCTGATGTAAAGTGAACATTTACACTACTCAACTTCTTGAATCTTTCAAATGCATAGTCTAGTAAGTCATGATTACGTGGGTTGGAGGAGAATGTATGTTATCCTTCTTGTGTTCATGTTTTTTTTTCCTTTTTCTTTACACTGTGATTCTCTAACTTTCTACTATCAGGGAAGCAATATCAAAACGAATTTTCTTTTCTGTTGAATGTTGTATCTTTTTGTGCTTTTCATATGAATTCTATGATTTGAAGATAATGAATGGATGTGGTATCCTTAAGTTCTTATCCTTTAAATATAAATAAAATTTAATTAAAAATATACAAATAATTACACAGAACATTTTTCACTTCTTTCTTACAGAATTAAATATTTACCTGACATTAGCGCATTCTTGCTCTTTATTTTGAGATAAAAAATCATTCATGCCCTCCTGTATCTTTTTTGTAACTGAAACTAACTACTAAACTATAGACTTTATTGAATCTGAATTAGATATATATGATGACATAAAATTTATGGTGGATTATTTGAAGATTAATTTTTTTCAAAGTAAGTTGGAAGAGTATAAGAACATATTGAGCAGGGTCTCAAATACTCGAAGATGAAAAGCAATACTTCACTACAGAAATCATAGAAAAAGGTGTATCTAAAAAAAAATTGAAAAGCGTACAGAAATTAAAAACAAGACCATTAAGTCCAATGTGGAGAACGAAATTAGGTTTAGTGTAAACTATGAAGAAAAAAATGACTCTAAGCTATTAAAGATTTATGGTTAATATATATATTTCAGATATTCAATCGGGTATCAAGTATTACCTGATCGGATTTTGATATCCACTCAATACACATTCGGATGTTTTTTATAGATCGAATCTGAATGGAATTCATGTATCGTATTATTCAGGTTTGATTTAGAGTATGTATAAAATGTCCAGCCTAACTCAAATCATTGTCAATATAGATAAATGTTTTACTTATTTATGTACAAAAAATGAGTAAGGTTAAAAAAAAACAAAAGAATGAGTAACAAGGTTAAAAAAAAGCACGAATAAATGAGAAGAGTTAATACTTTCACCAATCATATGCGTAAGCATTGGTTGACAAAAACGTTCACCTTTGCACCTTGCCAAAAATGAATCAGTTAATTTGAATGGCGCTTAAGGTATACCAAAACCCCAAGTCCAGCGGCAAGAGCAGCCCCGGCCGCAACTGTCTTGTAAGCTATTGCCCATGACTTTGATTTATCGTACTCCATATCCTCTGTGCTTAAACCTCTCCTATGCCCCCTCGCTTCCACGTAGTCCAAGTGCAATTTCAAACCCTGCGCCAATTTTAGAATTCATTTTTTCTTATTTACCTCAAAACAAACTTAGTTTTAACAGAGCATAAATATACCTTAAGATTAAAATAATGTTACTATTTCCATAAACGAAAATCTGAATCGAAACCAGAACTGTTCTTTAAACGGATCCAAGTATGGATTATGTTATAGCTTTGGCTACCATATTCTAAACCCCAAACCAGAACAAGATTGACAAAATGAATGATGTAATTATTTAGTTACCTTCCAATCTATTGATTTTGCATGCTCTACGGCAGCTAGAAGATCACCATCGGACGCCAAAATGACTTTGTCATTGTCTTCATCTTCATACTACATATAGCACAAAAAATATTTCAAGAAAATCATAGTTTTCATCTTCTTATTTCAAAAGCTTTCAAATAAATACAAACCATTATCTGAGGCAAGTTGTCAGGATCAATGTCATCCCCCATCCGTTGTAGTATTGCAGTTATCAGAGTTGCCAAACTATGTGTCTCTATCATTATGAATTGAAAACCGTTATGAAATGTCTCTGCTTTGGCACATATGGTGTTATATGATTAAACGTACCACACATAAATCTATGCATTCTTCCCTTTTTATCTTGTAGTTTGAAAGCAAATGTGTTGGGATATGAGAATGATTTTGTTCCTTCAATCTCCGAAGGTAGTTTAATTGATGATTCGTCTTCACTGCAAAATTAATGATCGTCCAACAATCAACAGATTGAGGAACCTAGCTTAGTGGTCAAAAGCTAAATGGTTTTAAGGAAAATAAGCAAGAACCTCCTCGTTGTTTCATCTCCATCTTCATTAGGAGACAAAGCCATAGCGGCATCCCAAAAGTTTTGCATCATTGAGTTTGCTGTCTCATTATTTATTCCAGCCGTACTTCCAGCCTGCCGAAAGACGTGAGAGAATAACCAAAACACAACACTTATCGTTTTACTCTAAGATTCTTTTTATCAACCTTATTTCATTTCAATGGTGCATTGTAAAACCTTAAAAAAGAGGAATAAAAAATGTACCGTGGTAACAGCAGCATGAGTTATGTGGATTACATCAATCACAGCGAAAACATCTCCATCTGTGTTAAAGCATTAACATTAGACCCAAATGCTGAAATTACTATGCTTCACATACTTAGATTGGTCATAGTCAGTTTTTGGAAGATCTTGCTACCTTTATCTAATACAGGAAGATGAAGAAATCTTCCATTATGCATGATATGCAAGGCGTCAACAATTGCCATATCAACTGTTGCAGATTCTGGATTTTGTGTCATAACCTATAGAATAATAGGAAATAAGCCACTAAGACTAGAAAAAACATTCATTTTAAGCAAAACTGAGATAATAACTCCTCGCATATTTCGAATGTAGTGAAAAGGCTACCACAAATCCAACTTATGGAGAAAAATTTACCTTCTCCACAGCAGTTGTCTCTGGAGGAAGGTTTTGGGCTATCACCCGCATTAAGATGTCCTTCGAACTAACAAAACAAAATTAAAAACTAAGAGAAAATTTCCACTACAAAAGTTTGGGATATGATTTTAGTTTATCCAGCGACATATTTTCGTAAAAAGAGAAACAAATAAAAGCATATATTCTCCAGATAAATGGAAATAAGGCCAACTAGGAGACTTACGTGAGAATCCCTACTAGTTTGTTCTCAGCCATCACCATGGCTGAGCTAGACTCATATTCAACCATCTTCATGGTTACTGATAACACCGTCTCTTCCAATCCGACCTTTAAAACTCTGTATGTTTTCATTACCAACTAAACTCGTTAAGCATTGCGTTACTTTTAACAGAAACAAGTATTCAGATCAAATGATATGAAATGTGATATATAAAAGGGATATTAATTACCCACTTTGTATCATCTGGAATTATAGTTGAAAGCAAAGGCTTGAATATTCGTTCTCTAAGTGTTTCCATAAAAGTGTTTGGTCCTGTATTTCAACAAAACACCATCAGCCACAGTCATTTCTATTTAAACACAAGCAAAATAATTTTCAAGCAAGAAGAGAACTAAAATCTGTTTGAGACAATATTTGTAACATACCAGCGATAGATGTCCCCCAATTTTTTTCAACACCTTCAACAGCTGCAGCGATGGCCTTACCCTTCTCAACTGATCTTTCCATACGAGCAATTGCATCATATAAACACTTTGCTATATCAAGAAGTGCAATAACTTCTCCATTCTCCACCACTGGAAGATGTCTAAACTTGCCTACAATTTCAAATTTCAAGAATTTATATAAAAAAAAAATAAACAATGAGAGAGGAAAAAGAAAGTAAAATGGGTGGTTTCAAAGAATGTAAAAACCTTGCACCATCTTCTGAAGAGCTTCCACAGCGATAGTGTTGGACAAAACAAAGACAGGGTTCTTGGTCATAACTTTAGAAACAGGAGTTTCTTCAAGGTTGAGTTCTTTAGCAATAACTCTTGTTGCTATGTCCTTTAACCAATAAAAATGAACGGATCAATTCAAGCAAAAAAAAAGGAACAATATTTGGAAGCAAAAATGGTCATGTAAAAGTTTACCCTGTCCGTAAGGATCCCACAAAGTAAAGCGTTAGAATTAGTGAGCAGTAACGCATCAACACGACGTGCAGCCATCCTCCGACATGCTTCATGTAAAGTTGTGCTATCGGGTACGGTAAGTGCCTTACACAATCTAAGTCGCTTTACAGTTCTCTCTCCACTCCTTTCGCCACTCAAGCTCCTACAACGACATGAATAATAAGGAATTGCTCAAAACAAAACAAAATAAATAAATAAATACCAAGAAGCCTAGCTAACACGAGTCTTAACTCTTAAGATTCACTTAATGAAATTTAACATTTATAACAATTAATGTGTAATATGACGGAACGTTAAATGAGAAGTTCGGTCGAGGGTGATATTACATGGAAGAACGAGAAGAGGTGAGAGATCTCCGTGGGAGGTCAGAGCTTCCTCCTTCATTGTTTTCAGGAGGTTTCTTCTTCCCTTGAAATGAATTACCAGAGAAGGATAGACTTTTCCTTGACGAACCACCTTGATTAGCCATCTCAAATGATCCGATCTCCTCGTTCAATATCTGAATTTATATCAGACAATCGATCATCATCAAACTAGACGCATATTTTGACTTTTTCCAGAAACAAGAAAAAAAAAATACTCCAAGCATCATCCACAACAATACGTAAAGATTCCCGTTGAACAAATATACACAACGAGTGATGATCATATCACAAATAATCGATCCAAAGAGTGATATGTTAAGGTTCAGAAGATAAAAAAACCAGCTAGATAATAATCATACGAATGCTATCTGTGCGCAAGGACGCGATTCAACAATTTTCGAATTTCCTTATGCTTTGAGCCAGAGAAAAAACACAATCGGCCACGAAATGCCGTTCAAGGAAACTGAAAATTTCAGGTGAGCCAATCAATGAGCACCCTGGAGAGAGAAAAAAAAATCGAACGAGAGGGAAAGCCAGAGCCAGAGGAAATGAAATAGTTGACTTATTAAAAAAACAAAAAGAAAAAAAAACTTTGTTATTCAAAGCAAGAGTTAGGATCGGGTAAGCTCCCAAGTAACCTTTGCCAATAACCTCTAATATTATCTGGCTCCTCCCCTTTTGTTTAGAAAATAAAACACACACTTCTCATTTTGCATTATCAAATATTTTATTATAAGTCTGAAGTGTTTTTGTACAGATATGAGTATTCATTAGACATGTCAAATACGGTCCAAACCCGCAGCCTGAATCTGCCTGACCCTAAAAATTATCCGGTTTGGTCTTAGTTTTATAAGCTTAAAATAAATCGGGTCTTTCGGACTAAGCCCATTTTAGCTTTAGATATTTTGAGCTTAAACCCGTATGGGTTAGGACCGACCCGAAAACCCGAAACTTTGTATTTTACTTTAAATATTATCATTCCTGCAATCAAAATATTTATTAGTATTAACATATTATTTTACTATTTTAGTCCAAACTATAATAAAAATATAAATGTTGGTAATGCATCTTATTGTTTAATTATTACAAATGTCATATTCTAAAATTTGCAAATGTAACTTTTTTTTGATAACATAGTTTTTTCAACATACAAAGTCTGAAACGTTTAATCTTATTTATCATAAATTTTGTTCTTTTATATGTTTAGTTTAAATTTATATTTGATTATTTAAATTTTATTATATTCGGTTAGTTTTTAATTTTTTTTAAGCATACGAAAAAAGTAAAATATTTTTGAAAGAGAAGAAAAATTGAAACTCACTTTACATTTTTATTTTAAATGTTCAAACTGTTTTTTTATAAAATTCATAAATATTAAAACTCTAGAAATGATAATGACAAATTATTTTTCGAAAAGCTCAAAAACTTAAAAAACTTTGTAACCCTATAAAGACCGGGCCGGACTTTGAATTCTAAGTCCAACATATTTCCGGATTAGGTCGGGACGGATTCAAATATTGACGGATTTAGCAGGTTGGACCGAACCAGCCCGAATTGATACCCTTAGTATTCATGACTGCAAACGAGACCGTCTCAATTTATTTAATTTTCAGTCACAGTTCCTTTTGTGGCTTTCACGTCTTTTGATTATAGAATATCAGTGGTTGGTCATGTCTTCAAAAAAAGATTTTATTTATAATTTACTTCTATTTTAATGATTTGATTATAGATTGTGTATGAAATATTATTTTCAGATTTTTGATTTGATTTTATTTTTATATTTTTCGGTTGAAGTTACTCACCTTCATTCTCGTTGAGGTTAATCAAAAACTTCATAGTTTTTTTTATTTGGGAAAATTTGGAGAAATGCATTTACATGAGATTATAATTTGAAAACTACACCATTATTTAAATATTTTAAAAAATACACTTTTGTACATATGAATTTACTAAATTGTCTAATCTGAATATTTAGTATTAATTATTATTATCAGTTTTTATCATCAGAGTTTTTTTAATATTTAAATATACAGTTTCAATAAGAATATAAGATTCTTTTTAAATTAAATAAATCTTTATAAAATATTACAATATCTTAAAAAAATAATTTTTTGACGTGTCTTGTCTCGTTTCCATGATTTTCTATTCTCCATTTTTGCTGAGCAATTTTTCTTTAGTTTCATAATTTATTCTTCCTCTCATTCAGAAGTTTGTTAATTCTTCACCCATGTACTAAGTCTTATTCAATTTAGTAATTTCTCGTTTTCTTCCAACTCTACCGTACATAGATGAAAATAACCTCAAGCAACAACAGCATTTTCTTTTTCAAACTGTTTTTTTCTTGGTGTAAGATTTAAGACTGTTGTTATGTGTTTGTTCTTCTCACTCATGTCTATCGAAAACAAAAAATTTCTATCCTAAACAACATAAATATTTTTTTTTTTGTAAAAGATAAGAATCAAATGTTTGCTTTGGTTTCCCAAAAGCGTCATAAATCATATAACTAAGTCTTTTTTTTTTGAAAGAGATAATTACGTCGTAGTTGTTACGTAGATTCCGTATAACAAGAATTTATGTTTTGCTCTGTTTTTGAGTTTTTCGTTAGCGTTTGTTGCAGGTTTTGGTGCTCTTGAACTTTATGTTTGGTGGTCTTTTTAAGGCTTAAGTAATGCATTGATTGATATAGCAAAACAACTGATAAAAAGTAACGCGAATTAAATTATACAAATCTAAGTAGTCATTTAAAACTGACATGTTTTTTTTGTACGAAGAATGAAGAGTCAGACAACTTATTTGTTTGTATTAGGTTAAGAAAAAATAGTTGACGAAAAAGGTTAAGAAAAAATAAAAATTTATTCATAAAAACTTCATGATAAAGTCTAAACAAATCATAAATGATTATTTTATAATATCTTTGTTATTTTTAAAATTTTAGATGGTAAAATAATATTGTTATCTCAAGATATATTTGTCTTAAACATGAAATAATTATTTATTATTTTTATGATAAATTTCGAATTTATATTTTAATTATTAAATATCTAAACTGGATAAAAATGTCGTTTCATATTTAATAAAGTGTACTTTTCAAAAAATAAAAAGGATGTATATTTTTCAAAATATAAACTAATAATAGAGTATTTATCAAATTATCCCTTTTTTTAATCAAATTTCATAGTTAAAGAAGTTTAGTGAAGAAATTTTCATTTTAGCTGTGTATATATTTGGATATATTTGTTTTATTTTATATGAGAAAGTTCTTGTAACCCCTCTCTACTTCACTCTCTACAATGGCGTATTACTTACGATAAAACACCGAATTAGACCGAATTATGAAAGTTGAATATAATACTAAAATGTTAAATAAAATAAATTTGAAAGAAATATGTGTTTAAATTTAATTATAAAAATAAGTCAAATAAATCTCATTGAAAAGTTGAGTAAACCCCGAAATTAAGAAAAAAAACATCCCAAGACAATACTACACCGTCTGTATATTCAATTATTTGTCATGCTTACTTGTAAGAGAAAGAAGAAAGGGTGAGTTACATTTGAATCACTAAATGAGCTATGAAATACTACCATCTATACGAATAAGTGCAAAGATTGCTTGGGATTACCACATTAGAAGGCATAGATAATTATTGAGTCATTTAGGTAGGAAGCCATAAAAGGAAAGTTATTTAGGTAATTAGGCAAAAAGTTATTTATTTAGGTGGTTGGTCATATGAAACAAAACCAATTTACATTATTCTCCTCTTGCTCTATCACTAAACATCAGCATGTGATCGTGTGTTTTTTGTCGCTGTTTAATTGAAGTTAACTTGCTTTAATCCAGATTCATTAACCATAAATTTGTAGAAAAATTTAATGGTTAGTAATTTGTAAAACAAAATTCGCCAGTAACCATTTATTTTGGATACTAAATCATAATGGGTGTGTAAATCTCAAATCCAAATAAAAATTTTAAACTTTAAACCTTGAACTATAAACCTAAATAAAAATGATAAACTTTAAATCCAAATATAAATTCTAAATCATAAATATTAAACCAAAATAGAAGCTCTAAACACAAATAGAAACTCTAAATTATAAACCCGAATAAAAATTTCGAACTCTAAATCTTAAATCTAAACCCTAAACTATAAACCCAAATAGAAACTATAAACCCTATACCCAAATAAAAACTATTAACTCTAATCTCTAAACCTAAGTATAAACTCTAAACTTTAAGCCCAAATAAAAACTTCAAACTTTAAACCTTAAATCGTAAACCCAAACAGAAACTATAAACTCTAAAACCAAATATAAAACTCTAAATTCTAAATCCAAATAGAAATTTTGAACTATAAATCTTAAACTCAAATAGAAACTTTAAACTCTAAACCCAAATAGAAATTTTAAACCCAAATAAAAGTTCTAAACCCTAAACTCTAAACCCAAATAAAAACTCTAAACTCAAATAAAAACTCTAAACCCTAAACTCAATAAAAACTCTAAACTCTAAACCATAATTTTTTATCTTCTAGAAATCCTAAAGTGACAGATCCAAGATAATAGTGTCTTTTTCCAATTTTTTTTTTATATGAGTAACTATAATACTTTAAACGGATAACTCACTATAAATACATAAAAAAATAACAAATAAAAAGATAGGTAGAAGATAGTTGAAACATAATTTGGGTTAATCCCTCTTAACCCCATATCGATTTCTAAAGAAATAGAGTAAGAGAAAAAAAACACAGATATGGTATTATAGGGATAATAATGTCATATAAGGAAACTCATACGGTCACTTTACGTACGTTTACCAAAGCTGCAAATAATCTTCTAAACATGTCTATAGCATGCAATTGCTCATAATTATTTGGGGATTCAAAAAGTTTAGGAGACTCAAAGACACAAATATTTGGTTATTTCAGTGACAAAGTCAATAATAAAGTGAATTGTTGGACTGTTTGGTTTCTAAGACTATGTGCAGTAGTGGTCTACCAATTCAACATCCTCTTTTTTTATTTTTTAACATTACACATCATCTTTTCTTTCTTCCACCTATTAATTCAATATCCATTTTATTTTCATATGTTAGAATGATCTTGTTTAATAAAGTTCAACATCCTATATAATTATTTACTTATTGAAATTATTAAAGAATTTAAAGGTCAAAACTATTATTAATATTTATTTTGCTTAAAGTTTTCAAAAATATAAATTTATTAAAATCTGTTAAAAATTCAAACTAAATTTATCAAATAGTACTAACAAAATATATTAAAATTGGTGGTTTTGTTTTGTATCCAAATTAAATGAAACAAATCTCTATTTATAGAGTATAAAAAATTAAAATTGTGATATGGAATAAAATAAAAATTAAATTTATTTAGTATATAAAGGATCATTACAAACAATTATGATGAAAAACTATATACAAAATAAAAATAGCCAATACCATAGCATCACTTGTTATTGTCTCTCTCCTCTTTAGATGATTCAACACCTTGAATAAATTCAACACAGATTAATCCACCTAAGTTTCAACACTCTACATTGCATCAATTTAATAGTTCAATTTTGTTTTGAATACCCCATTGTAGGTGGTCAAACGAAAGGAGTAAGAAAGTATTTATCAAATCAATGACATCACCTATGTCCACTAATGTTATGTCATGTTTTTTTTCTGCCAAATACAGCAACGAAAATTTGAAAAGTGTAGTTGCACATTTTTGGTGGAATAGTAAAAATTATAAAGATATTATTGGCTTTTTTAGGATATGATATGCAGGACAATGAGAATGGTTTTCAGGATTTATAAGATTTTAATACTGCTTTATTAGCAAAACAACTATGAAAATTAATGGACAAACATGATTCTTTTTTCATGAAACTTTTAAAGGAAGATATTATCGGAAATCAGATCTTTTTATCCAATTAAATTATATTCCCATTCCCTTAGATGGAGGAGTATAATATAGATTTTAATAAAGTTTTATTTCTAATTTATAAAGATTACAAAGTTTTATATTTATTAAAATGTTTTACAAAGTTTTATTTTTTTATTAAAAATGTTTCATAAAGTTCTATTTTATTTATTTACAAACATTTTTAAACACGTTAAAATTAAAAAGTTTATTAAAAAGGAAAAAACTTTTATTTTGATATTTTGACAAAGGAAATCGATCAAAACACGTTTTAAGAAATTATAATATTTTTAAAATATTTTTCTTAACTACAATTTTTTAATTTTCGCAAAACATATTATTTTATCCGTAGAAGGCACCTTCTATACTGTGTAGAACCATGATAAAAATCATGAATACAACTTCTACCTCATATAGACGTTTGAATAGTGTCTAGATTTAGCTTTCCAGAAATTTTAGAATACTTCGTAAAAGTAGAAATTATATTCGACATGAAAATAAGTATCTTTACAATTAGTAGAATTCACATTTTCCATATTTATAATTTTAATTTAAAGTAGATGGTTCATTCTAAAAAATAGATGAAAATGTTTAATCTAAAATTCATTTTCTACTAAGTCATTTTCCATAGAAGACGAAATATACTTTTTGTAGAATGTAATTTAAAATTTTTATTTATCAAATTTTTCAACAAAAAAAAGTTCGTGTATATGAGTGTTTTATTTATTTTTATATTTTTGATAATTTTTTAATTCATAAAACTATTTATTTAATTAAGTTTCAGAAATGAAAAGGGTAAAATGGAGACAAAATGAACAAAAGTTATTTTTACCAAATGGACAACCATGTTAAAATTTTATACTGTTTTGCAATTTTCCCTTATTTTAAATGTTTTTACAATAACAATGTATATAATTTACATATATATACTGTATATAGTATGTACCCATTTATTATTATCTCACATTAGGAATTTTACCAAAAACAAAATCTTTGTTATTGAGATTGTACATGTCATAATAAAAAAATGTCATATCTCCGATTTTTAAGTCTTATCATATTTAAAAAAAAATTACTTTTCAAATAATACGTAAGAGATTTTATATTTTTGGACTATTTGTGCAACTGTAATTTTAGAAGATAATACCCAACCCCCAGAAATAATCTTGTAGGGAACAACTATTTTTTTTTATTGACAGAAAATAGAATATTATTTTGGTTAAAGTGAATCTTCCCACTTTCGTGAAAAAAAAAATGGTGACAATTCGACATTTGTTCCATGGCTCAAAAGCTAAATACTATTTAAGAAATTCTAGGTGTGTTACCAATGGAATTGTTGGATGATTAATGATGGATCATATCTTGAGAGAGGATAAATCTCCTTGAACATACACACCTCTATGTAATTGTTACATATATGATATACTTATGAAACACAATGTACTCATGCCTTTTATGGTATGTGGAGGAATCCAAGAAGTGAGCTGAGTGATATGATTTTAAGACCACATACTTTTCGCAGAGGCGATGAAAGCATTAACAAGGCGGAACCATGCTCGATTCCAAGGACAATCAAAGTACATAAGTGCAACAATGCCTATCAGTGCAGCCACATAAGTTGAAGATGTACTCCAATAGAAGACGGACATGTCAATAGTATCTTCATCTTTGTCTTCTTTTACTTTTCTTCCATTATCTGCTTCCTCTGAACTAGTGTTGTTCCCTGATCTATTGAAGGAAGTAGGAAACTGCAGCAGCGGATTTCCAAGAAAAGATGTTTTCTCAAAAGTTGAAAGTTGTCCCGTCACCGGAATCACACCAGAAATGAGAGGGTTGTAGGAGATGTTGAACGTACTCAGCTCATTCAAGTCATTCAAACTCTTGGGAAAGGTTCCTGAGAAATTGTTCCAAGACAGATCAAGATTCCGCAGGCACTTAAGATTTCCGACTTGTTCCGGAAGCTGGCCTGAGAAATTATTATGCGTAAGGTTGAGGAAAGATAGCGGCAATTTCCCAATCTCTGGAGGCAGACTCCCTTCAAACTCATTGAAACCCAAATGAAGCATACTCAACCTCTTCATCTGAGAGATGCTTGCAGGTATCTCACCTGATATCTTATTTCCACTGAGCTGAAGATAAGCTGGTATTTCAAGTGTGTGTGCCATGAGACCAGCAGCGCAGCCAGGAAACAGACCCTCCCCTTCAAGAATATGGCGCCATAGGCTTCTACAATTCCTTTTTGTAAGAATTGCGTATATAAACAGGAACGGAGGGGACTTCACAGGAAGCCATCTCATCAGTTCCAAGCATTCCCCAGTTGCAGCAATTATGATATCATTGCTCTGCCTATTAACTTCAAAAGTTGGAAAAGGATTGCTACCCATATTACTTAATTGAGGATGAAATCCGCCGGACAGCTGGTTGTTTGCCACGTTAAACCACAAAAGGCTCGTGCAGTTTCCAATCTCTTTAGGGATTTCTCCTGACAGAGAGTTACTGTCAAGCATTAACCACAGAAGAGATGTCAACATTCCAAATGAAGCTGGTATCGGACCGGTCAGCCTGTTAAAGGAGAGATCAAGTACTTGAAGCCCCAACATGTTCCCATACTCATGTGGTATACCACCGCTGAAGTTATTATAAGCAAGAATCAAGAACTTTAAACTCTTGATCTGGGAAATTTCAGCAGGTAACTTGCCCGAAAAGTTGTTGAAGCTAAGATCTAGCCTGAAAAGATTATGCAACTCAAAAATCTTGGAAGAATAGATGCCTCCAACGTATGAGTTTCCATGCAGAACTAGATACTTCACTTGAGTGAAACTCCCTAATATTTTTTGTATCTCCCCCAAAACCGTTTCTACTCAAATCAAGAAACACCAAGTTGCTCAACTTCAGGAGAGTTTCCGGTATGTCTCGAGAAAATTTATTGTTCCCCAAGTACAAACCTCTGAGAGAGGATATGAAGCCTATCTCGGCTGGTATGCTCCCAGTGAAGTTGTTTCCCCACAGATTCAATACACTCAGATCCTGACACTCTGAAATTTTTCCTGGAAATTCCCCTACGAAACCATTCTCAGACAAATCCAACACTCGCAAAGTGCAGTTCCCCCTGAACGTTGATCCTGAGATATTCCCGAAGAGAAAATTCTCAGAAACTGACAACTCCACCAGCTTTCCCAAACCAGCCCCTATCTCTCCACTGAATCTATTGGTACTGAAGTCGACGTACTTCAGATACCGGCATCCACTAAAGATGTTGTCGATTCTACCCATTAATTTGTTTGTCGACAGATTTGCAACAACCAAGCTGTTGCAGAACAACGGGAAGCTAGAGTGAATACTGCCTGCAATCCTATTCGTTGATAGATCAAGAACCTCAAGATTTGATAACCCCGTTAAGTTAAGCTCCCCTTCAATGATATTATGAGAAAGATTCAGATGCTTTAGCTTTTGACAACGGCTCAGGTCATCTGGTATCGAACCTTCGATAGTGTTTCTCGATAAATCGAGATATGTGAGCTGCGTTAAAGCGGAGAAATTCCCAAATAGACCACCTGCGATGAGGGACTCGCTTAGATGGATCCCTGTGACTCTACTTCTCTGAGGCGTACATGTGATGCCTGGCCATTGACACACATCGTGCTCCTCGATTTTCCACGCCGTGTAAATTCCACCGTTGGTTGGGTTATGAGATTCGAGGTACACTTTTAGGTCTATTAAGACTTCTCTATCACTGTCCAGAGAAGAACCTCCCGCCACAGATATGGCTGCCACCCAAGAAAATAAAAGCACACAAAAAAAGAAACAAATTCGTTAGATTATTATAGTAAATGCAAAAGAATCATAAAAATGTCATTCTTTTTTTTTGTAACAAAATGTCATTCTTGTTCATATAGAATTTCTAGAAGTCGTTGACATGTTCGTCAAACAAAGCGAAAACTGAGAGTCTGAGACAATTGTACATAATGTTTTTAAAACTGGATTTGAAACTAAACCGAATAACAATTTAAGTACTGATTAAATATATATAGGACATTTTTATATAGGACAATTTAAGTACTGATTAAGTACTGATTAAATAAATATACAAAAAATATATATATATAGGACAATTTTCCTAAATAGACATTTTTAGCACAAATCCTCCTATATAGATTTTTTTATGTTTTTGTCATAAAAAAAAAAGAAAATGACCAAAATATTCCATTTAATAGACAAAAAACTTTTATAACCTCGATATATGAATACAAATAAAAATAATAAAGTAATACAAAAAATAAAAAACAGATAAATAAAAACAATTTTTTTATAACTTCAAATTATATATTTTCAAATCTAAACTTTTTTATTAATCATTTTTTGTTCGGAATTTTTTTATTTTTCAAAGACTTTTCAATCTTTTCTGAAATTCGAAAATGCTTTTTGAAAATATTTTAAAATTTTTTATTTTAAAATTTTTTCTATTTATTTTTATTTTATAAATTTTAAACCTCAATCTCAAAATTTCATTCCTTAACTTTAAACGTTAAGTTTTATATTAGTTAATCATAAAGGTATAAGCGTATATTTACCTCTTTAATGAAATATTTTGGTCATTTTGTTCTTTAGAGGCTAAATTTGTGACAAAAATGTTTTAAGGGATATCCTAGAGAGTTTCGTCTAAATATACTCTGCCCACGCCAAGACTATTTTACAAAATATAAATTAATTTTGTTTCAGATAATAGTAAAATTTTAGAAATAAATATTATTCATAACTAATATATATATATATATATATATATATATACATACACTAGGTGATTCTCCCGTGCTCATGTACAAGAATAAACATTTACAAATAAGTATTTTACTTTGTTTTTTTATATGTTTTAAGTAATTTTTTATTTGTATGTATAAAAATTGTATTAAGTATATTTATGTTTCTATCTTAATTAAATATGTGATTTTAAATATGATATTTTGTATTATTTCAACTATTCATTTTGGTATTTTGAGTTGTATATATTCTGCTAAATAAATGATGATTTTTTATCAAGTTAAAATAATCTTATTAGTAGGTAATTCAGTTTATCCTATTATATTTACAAATATATTTCATAAAATTTTGTATGATTTGATATATCTTGTTATAGAAAAATAGAAAAAAGTAAATCAGATATGCATTAATAAATATAACTTGTAATATATTAAAAATTTATTCACTTATATGAATATATATAAAATAGATACGTCATAATAATTTGTTTATTTAATTGTTCATATTTTGATTGGTTTCATTATTTGTATTCTGGTATATTGGGCTATATCATTTTTTAATTATAATGTTTTGATTATAATTAGACTAAAATAAAATAATTTTGCTGATTAGATTTTTTTCTAGTTTTCCTTAGGTTAATAAATATATTTATGCATAATTTATATATGTTTTCGATAAAATATATAAGTCAATATTTTGAAATTTGATAGATATTTCTGTTTTATATCTTTGAAAAAATATGAAGAAAAATACAAATAAATTACATTTATGTATAATCAATCTTTAATATTCTAGAAATATTTACTTGTTTTTAGTGTGCCATTATAAAAATGAAATTTAAGTTTTTCTTTTTTGAAAAAGGAAATTTAAGTTAAAAAGAAATTTAACTTTTTACTAAAAAGGAAAACAAAATAATTATTAATAATGGTGTTTAGATATAAACTTTATTCAATTAAGATTACCTGTAAATGTAATTAATTTTTCTAAGAAATAGGATATTAGATGGATGAGTTATGTTTTTAAATTATTTTCTTATTAATAATTTGATAAAACATACATAATAAAATATTATTATCTTATATAAAAATATTTAAATTATTTTATTTTTTTCAATTTGTTTTGTGAATTTTTTTATATACATAAGTAAATATTTGTTTCGGATGAATAAAGTAAATATACTTTCAAAACAAAACTAGATTTTTAGGTTCTTTGAGAAAATATAAAAGGTAAGAAGATTAAACACGTTTTCATATAAATAAACTACATTTTAAAATATTCCTTTTCTTATTTTTTGCTTTTGTAAAAATAAAAATTTAATTAAAAAGTTTATTTAAGTTTTATTAAGGAAAAATAGTTGTTATTAATGGCAATCATATATAATATTTTTATTTCATTAAGGGTAACTAAGTAATTAATCGTCATGAGAATTAACGTGAGCGCGAAACATATGAAACTGACTTCTTAAATAATATTATAGAGATATATTAGATAAAATTTTAAATAAATTATATTTTTACATACTTATCTAAAAATAAATTATATCCAATTAATATTAAAATAACCATAAATATTTAATGGAATAATGTTAAAAACCTTAATTATAATGAATACTTGTCTAAAAATATCACACAAGATTTGTTAAAATCACAACTATCATTCATTTAAAGACAAATATATCATAACTATATAATGAATTAAGTAATTTAAAATTTAACAGTATAATTAAAAAAATAAAATGAAACTCAAGTTAAAAATGAATTTGGTTTCCGAAATCCTTAATATTTTTAATATAATTTATTCAGGTAAGGTTTACTCATTTACTTGAAGCTTTTCTTAGATAGTATTAAATAATTTAATTTTGTAAGGAAATTTTCATATATATTTAGGAATACCTTCCTAAAATAGCCTTGTGTCTATTCATAAAATGATACAAACATTTTCTAATATTTCAACACAGTGTAATAGTAATTAAATAGCATTTTTGTTTACATGAATATTTGTGTATGTTATACACATTTAAATATCTTCTAAACTTTAGAAAATGTCATTAACATTCATGAAACCTCACTAAACTGTAAGCTAATTACTCATAGACTGAATAAATTAATACACGTTTTCTGTTTTTAACTAAATGATGTTTCAGAGATTTTTTTGTCTTAAATTATATGATGTTTTCATTTTTAAATTTAAAATTTTTATCTATATTATGCAATCGATTTCTATTAGTTAAAATTTTGTTAGATAAATAGTTGATTTTTTTTTAGAAAAGGAATAAATCATACAGTTTCTTATTTTGTGGGCATAAACGTAAAACGCGAATACATGGTCTCTGTCTTCATTTTTAAAAGCATCTTAAATTTTTGTGCTAGTATTTAACTATTATGTCTTATCATATTTCTGATATAGTAGAAAATATTAAATTTGAGGGTTACTTATAGAATATCTGTATACAATTTGTTTAATAAGTTTGATTTGTAAATTAGATTAATATTATCATTATTACTTTTTATATACACAACACTATTTCTATCGTATTCCGTACATATATTTAATATTATTATACATTCTACACAGTTTAAAGATACTCTAAATAAATAAATGTGATTTTCATATTTAACTATCCAATTCTTTAAATATAGGAAACAATTATAAACATTTAGGAAAATTATCCTGATAATATATCTCAATAATTTTATTTGATAAGTCATTTTATTACATGTTGTGTTCACATTAAATTTTAGAAATTTCAATTACAATGATATATTTAATGAATTAAAAACTGCATAATGCCATTACTAAGATTTTATATTTTTAATAATATTTTAAATATTTTATATTTTAGTTTTATTTTATACTTTAATATTTTCATAAACCAGATAAATGTGAAAGGAGAATATTTTTGGGATGTTAAGGAGACAAATAAGGGGTCTTGGCTCTAGTGAAAACTTCTCAAGACTAGACCATCGGTCTCTGTGTTTATGCGTTGTGAAGTCAGAAATGGTGAGTCTTGTTACTTCTGGTTTGATGACCGGGTAGAGAAGGGTAGGATGATAGAGGATACATGAGACCTTGGGCCAACGTTATATTGGTATCCCCCTTCAAGGACTGGTATCGGAGGCGTGCAACAATGGTGATTGGGTTTTGAGAAAACGAAGAAAAAGAGTATATGCAGCGGTTTATGAGAAGATTGAGAATGCTCAACAACCGGATGAGGCCAGCGGTCAGGATGTAAAGTTGTGGAAACATAATGAGGATGACTACAAGGACACTTTCTCTACTCAGAGGACTAGGTCACTTGGGATCAGATCAGAATCAAAGCTCCAGTGGTCGGATGGCACTCACTTGTTTGGTATCTTCAGGGTGAAACCGAAATAAGTTGGATAGTATTCTTTTACGGATAGTATTTCACACTTGACTCTACCTCATTTAGAAAGAGAGAAACATAAAAAGACATCAAGGTGGTTGGATGAACACGGATATGATGTTCATGCACATGATTGACAAAGCAATTCGTAACAGGATCTTGTCTCTGAAATACATAGGGAGCCACAAGCTTGCTGGACTATTTCAAAGATGGTTGGAAGTGTTTACAAGCTGATAGGTTTCAAAGTTTAGGTATACTGGGTTTGAGACATCCATTGTAAATGCCCTTCTATTATTTCATTAATCAGTGTAAAATTTAATAAAAAAATAAGAGAAAATATCCATTAAAAAAATGAAATATATATATAGATATATATATAAACATGATTTAAAAATGAAATATATACATATATAAACATGATTTAAAAATGTTTACTAATACAATTTTAGATAATATAAGTCGATCATAAGGATAAAATATTGATCACTCACAGTTTTATGATTAACTCTTTTTCAACTGGTAAATTATATTGACTTTCAAAGCAGAAAATAGAACATTAAAAACAATTTAAACATCATGAGCAAGCTCCTACGTGTACAAAAAAAAATCAAACACAAATCAGTCCAAAAGACTACTTAACCCTAACATGGCAAATACGAAACCTACGTTCACATAGAGACTAGGCGTGGGCATTCAAGATATCATTTCAGTTCGGTTAGAGTATTTCGGGTTTAAGGTAGTTCAGATAGGGGGTTAGAAGATCCATTACTGCTTAATGTATATTCAGTTCGGTTGAGTTTGGATAGTAAAACTAGGAATCAGAAAATACCTGAAAAAATAGGTTCTCATTTGGTTCCGGTTCGGATTCGGGTAGTTTGGATAAAATATCGGTTATATAGGATAAAATATCAAATGATTATGAAGATTTAGAAACAAAAAATTGGAGATATGTGATTACTTTGGATATTTCAGATAAAACTATCTGGATACTTTTAGATACTTTTGGGTAATTCGGTATTTTATAATAATTTAGTTATTTTCAGATTTTTAAGTTTTAAATATATATTTAGTTATATTATATGTATATATAATTAATATTTTATATATTCGGGTATCCGTTCGGTTCCAATTTGATTTGGTTATTTTGGATATAGATATATAAAAACTATTCTGATATTTGAGGATTTTCGGTTCTGTTCCGGTTCAAGTATTTTTTATTCGGTTTGGGTTTGATTTTTCGGTTCCAGTATTTTTTACCCACGCCTGATAAGAGACGATGGCTTTCTCACTGAAAAATAAATTATTATGTAACCAAAAGGATGACTATTTTATCCAATCATGTTTTTTTCTTTAATGTTATGACTAACTTTAAAGTAAATAATTATTCAAAATTCAAAAATTAAAATTACAATTGTCGATTGAACAAAGCTAAACTAGGCTTAGTTGAATAAGTGTACTTCTTCTATTTCTATCAGTTTTGATTCTCCAAAATATATTACGAATGGGTAAGGATATGCTACGATTCCATATTATTGATTCACTTTACCAGCTGCGTAACAAAGATCAGTAAAAATAAAATATTATAAAAAAAAGAATAAATTTTTTTCATTTACAAAAAAAAAAGAATAAAAAGAATAAGTTTGCGGCTTCCACCTAAGAAAAGACTACACCAAATCAAACCAAATCTTGGGAATACTAAACATAGCGACCACGGAAATTTGACATGATAACAAGATATATAAATAGGACTACTGTGAATCAATCGGAGTAGATAGATGCAAAGGAAAAACGATATCCTAAAATTCTCTTGATTGGGATGAGACAGAGTTTTGTACTAAATTTAAAACATGGAAATGTTGAATTTTAAATATAAATTTCAATTTTAGATTAAAATTATTATAAATATATAATTAGGTTATTTTAGTCATTTCACTTATAGATGAGTGTAGTTTTCAAAAACAATCTCATTTGAATGTATTTTTCATAATTTTCCCTATTTTATTTTTTTTTAATTTTTTTTTTTTAAAATATTTTTTTTTATATATTTTCATTATGAATGATTTTTTTAATGAATGATATATTTTAATTTTATATGTTATTTTGTGATATCAACTTGTCTTGATATATGCTATTATTAATTTTGGTGCTACCTAAGGATAGTTCTTTTTTTCTTTGGTTAAAAGGCCTTAAGGATAGTTCCTTTTTTACACGAGGATAATTCTGAAATGTACATAATAAGTTGAAATGAAAAATTTCAAGAAAATAATGTAAATATTTTAAATTTAACGATACTTATAACATCTCCAATTTCACTTAATATATCACTCTAAAACAGAGATTGAAGTAAAAATAATAATTTTACCGTACTTCATGGATTTATTCTATAACTATAAAATAGAGTAGTTTTCTCATTATTCTATTTTTTATTATAAAATTGATTGAAGTAAAACCCAACTCCATGATTTTATAACATGAGTTAACTGTTTTGTTCTTTTTTCAGTTTAAAAGAAAATTTAAGTTTGAGTGAAACCTAACCCGGTCACATGTGGTCCGACATCTGGGATGGTCGGACTTTAAACATATTGTATAACCCAGAATAACGAGACTTTAAATTCATAATGAAACATAATGAAGTAAACATGAAAAAAACAGATGCCAGAAGAGAAGAAGCAGATAACAAAGCAGGGCGCACAATATGAACAAAATACTAAAAGGAAGTGAAGAATTACCGGTGATCAAAACAAAGAGTAGGAAAGAAACCAAGCTAAGTGATTCACAATCATGATCTGCCATTATCAAACGGGTTACTATCTTCATTATCTTCCAGTTTGGTATATGTCTCATCAAGAAATAGTTGTATATATATAATGCTTGTGAGAGAGGAAATTTCGAGGGACATCTCTTTGAGAAGATACTTTAAAAAATTGTATCTATGTCTAATATTTATTGGCTATAGTGTTTTTTCTTTTTGACAACGAAAGACTATCTTATTACTCAAATTTGAAGTCGTCTGGATAATTAGACCATAATAGAACAACCAATAAAATGTAGCTTTCTATGAAAAGATCTCGCGGTCTTAGCTAAAAAATCTGAAATTCGATTTTGCGCTCGTGGTATATGAGTAATCTTGAATTCCAGGAAACATATCTGTAGAATTGCTATCCTTTCCAGTTAGGTCGCAAAGCTCGGCCAAGCATGAAGTTTATTGATCATAGCAATCAAACCTTTACAATCCGTTCCAAAGTTCTGACAAGTCGAATATTGCAACATACTCTCCATCCTCCATCTTAGTGCTTGAACTTCTGAATGAAGAACATACTCTTTTCGAATATAATTAGGTGTCCCCATAAGCCGAGTCTTCCCGAAGCTATCCATCCAAACTCATCCACACCTGCTAAACTGTGATGCTGATGTCCAAGACCCGTCTATCAGGCAAATAGTACCCAAGCTTAAAACTTGAGGTTCATCAATACTATGGTCTTGTGAGATTTTTGGCACCATCTCGTTTGCAGAGTACCAGGCTTGACACTCATTTTCTGCATATCGAACCAGCTTCAAAGGATCCCGGTCAATTCCTCATTATCATTTCTGGCATTCCCGATGTACCAGATTATCAAGGAATAAGGGTCTCTGTCTAAATCTGTCTGTCCAATGATATTCTTCCTCCAGAAGAGATAATCCATATTTGCATAGATACTCGAGAGAGGAAGGATATTCGGATTCGTTGGCGTCAAAGACAAAGCCCAGACTTGTAAAGCTGCTGGATTCTCAAAGATTGCATGAGTAACAGATTCTTCTGGTTCTCCGTGTCGTGGACAATAATTATCACATCTTATGTTACGCCTTATTAGATTCTTTGTTACTTCCACATGACATGTTATCAATTGCCATATAAGATGACATATTTTTGTGGAGTTTTTATCTTCCAAGGAAAGGCTTAGAGCTTTGTATCATTAGGATCTAATATCTCCTTCTCATCCTCATGCTTCAATACATTGCAAGCTACCCAATAATCTGATTTGACTGTGTAATGGATGTTATTCGTGTAGTTCCAACAGAAAGTGTAACGGCGATGAGCTGAACTTATGACCAAACTCCTTATGAGAGGTATATCTTCAGGGGCCAGATAATTCTCCAGGAGCCCAATATCTCAATCCTTTGAGTCTTGGTTAATGAAATTGCTGACTCTCATGTTCAGATTTAAGACTGGGGCTAATGGGCGGGCTAGTTTAGCTGGTGTTGTCGGGATCCAAGAATCCTCCCAAACCTTGATCTCATATCCTGAGTGTATCTTCTGCCTGATTCCCAATAACAATAATTTCCTACATGCTGAGATACTGGTCCACACATATAACGGACTACTTACAGAAATTGTTCGTAATGGCGAACTCATTCTATAGTATCTTCCCCACAATATAATACTCTAACCACCAGCCAATCGGGGTGTTGGACTAACCTCCATATTTGTTTTGCTAGTAGAGCCAGATTAAACTCGTGGATCATTCGGAAACCAATTTCATCCTCCTCTCTTGGTAAACAGACATTTTTCATTTTGCCCAATGGATTCCTCTCTTCAGTCGATTTGAACTCCACCAGAATTGTACAATAGCACTTGCTAAATTTTCACAGATCTCCAAAGAAAGCAGAAAAATATACGTAAACATATGTCAGAAGAACTAATAGAATTGATTTGATCAGCATTTCCTTTCATCCTTCCAACCATTTATCATATTCATTAGCTTATCCTTCAAAAATGTAAACTGTTAGCTAGAGTGTTTTTATTTTACTTTAAAAGTAAAATAATGTTTTTATTTTACTTTTAAGGTTAAACACAATATAAAATCACATTCATAATATATTCGCTAGATACTCTTGCAAGAGTATCGGCTATGCAATGTTCTAATTGTTTATTTCTCTTTTGATATGGAAAGACCATTATCTATACAATTAAAATCTATACAATTAAAATAAGAGGGAAGAAATGGAGAAATCCCATATTGTTGTGAATGTGTATATTATTAATGTCGAATATGAGCTCCTTATATAGGGAGTTACAATGTCTGAAACCCTAATGGGCCGGTTACAAGATGGATCACTAATGGGCCAAAGCCCAGTAAGTATCTTTTGGATAAACATCCATCTGAACCAGTCGGTTCATAACACTTCCCCTGGATGTTGAATCCATCTTGAGTTCGCCAGATACCAAATCCTTTTTGGGCTCGTGATACACTTTACCAATTACTTGGTGTTGCCTCATTAAAACCTTACCAGGAAAACCCAGTGGGACAAAACCATGGTGAAGGAAAAAGAGTACAACATGTATCACTTCTCCTGATTTGTACCTCCGTATATGCTCCTGAGGTTGGCGCATGAGTAGACTGGTGGGAATTTTATGGACGCCAAGTCTCTGAGCTGGTCTTCGTAATGTGCACGTCCTGGACTGATAGGAAGGTCTCATGGACGTGGTGCTGATGTAGACATGGTGAAGAAGCCGGTTGACATGTCTTTGGTTGGACTCGTACTTCTTCATATTTTTTCCAACGTGTGCATACTGCTTGTTTGAGAACTATCCATGTATGGATCCAATTTATAACATGTATCATAATCAAAAACAAAACCAAGCAAACACATCTTTATATTTAGAAATAACATAAGCTTAGTTCAATGCTTATGTTCGGATGTGTGTAACAAACACATTAAGGCAAGGCGCCAATGGCACTTTTGGCAAGGGACATGTATGGCTTTATTTCCAATGCCTCATGGTTTGATCATTTAACAACATATGATCATACTGCACTTTGAAATTATTTAGATGTATAGTATTAAGTTTAAACTTAACTATAGTTTCACTTGTGAATATTTACATCCGGATGTGCCTTGAGTCTTTTCTAGACCAAGGAAATATGTCTCTGTCCAATCTAGGATCAAAGGATCCGTGACCTATCTCAGATGGTCCCATGACCATGTTCCTTCTTAGAATAAAATGGGTCAGTACTCGGACCAAGTGAAAACCATTCGACCATGAGTCTTGCATTGGCTTGTATCCGGACTAAGGCACAACTTTCTTGTCGTCCTTATGACCAAATGGGTCTATATACAGATATATAGACTATGGGACTATGTTACCATACAGTGGGGCGAGCCATAGACTTTATAGTAAGCATTTAGGGTCAATGAACCTTATAAGCTTTACATAATGGTTCATACCTATCGTTTTGACATCTTTAATCTATGCTTTATTTGATGCACAAGGATTTCATCTTTAAGTATATTTAAGATACTCACTTTGTAGTCCCAAACAATCTTTGTTTGTCCCAAATTTAATCTTTCCCAAAACATTCATTTCAATGCTTTCTTTAGATAGTCTTTTGGGAAGTGTCTCCAAAGGTTCCTAGGATATTTTCTTTAGATCAAAATATTCTTGTATACTCTAGTTCTCGAGAACTTTGTTGCATTAGACAACTCTATATCCTCTGAGACTTATATATATTTTCCAGTGGACTTATATAATCAGGCGGTTTACATCCTTGAACCGCAAGTATAAGTTTTTCTTATGTGCCAGACTTATCGAGGAATCTCAATGTTTGTTGCATCCACCATAAGGAGCTTATCTCCTTTTAATTGATTCCTGGTCTTTGTGATAATCCTTGTGCACATGACTACGCTTAATATTATGCATATGGTCGTGCCTTACATTAAATGTATCTCGCCATAGAAATTTCTTTCACAAAGACTGATTTCTGTCCAACTGGTTTAGCATCTAGAGGTGTCCGTACTTATGGGACCTATCCTCCCTTAACTCCACGTCTACTTTCTTATTTGATCTTAATCTCATATGTTTGAATGCATTCATGTGGACGTGGGTTTCATGATCCTCATTGATCTCATGATCTCAAGTGCTACATTGCGCATATTTTATCATTAGTTTCGAGTACTCGTTTGTTCCTTTGTGTCCTAGACATGACATATCTTATTGAGGTTTTATTATGTCCTTCAATACCCTGAAGTTTGGCGTCCCAAACATCATTAGGTACCTTAGGTACAACCATTTCTTATGGTTTCCTCATCCGTGATCACTGTTTTAGTTTTGTACATGTACATTTTGATTATGTCTAGGAGTCCCTCATCCACGGATTTGCACCTTACTTTAATATCCGAGGGATCTTATCTTTAGAACTTATTGATCTAACTTGTTTAGATTCAGTAGCAACTTGATTGTGTTCTCTTGAACATCAAATCTTATTTGGTGCATTCATAGCTGGTAGAAATGACTTAGTCATTCTATTCGGGTCAGGAATCTGGCAATTATATTAAGCTAGCTTTTGTATAAACTTTATGGACTTCTAGAACTCATTCTAGAGTCTGAGGATCTTGCCAATATAAGGATGTTTTGATTCCATATAATTTTCTATTATCCAGCTTCCCTTTAATGTTGGATGTTCGGATTCACTGAGGTGACTATCCGTGTACCTAGCCTTTAAACAACTTGTCCGTGGATGGCTCAAGGTACTTAGAAACACGGGGAACTTATATAATATCCAACATCTATTCCCATCCTCTCATCTTATATTTCTGTGGTGGAGCGATAGAATTTATAAGTGGCACTTCTTTATGTGCTAAGATGAGGTGTGTCTGGCCTTTGACCCGTTTCAGTTAATGGGATGGGTATCAATGTTCACTTCTGTGTGTGTATGTCCATGTAGAATAAAAGGTGTGTTTTATTCTTATTCTTCCCCCATGGACATATCATACTCTTTGAGTGCTTAGGATGTGAACATATCTAGACATATAGTCTTTTCTTTGAAAGGAACTCATTTCTTTGCTCTTAGTTTCAACTGTATGGTGAAACATCTTTCTTTTACTTCTCATCCACGTCTATTCTTATGTATGTCCATGTATCATGGAGTGCTATACACTTACCCTCATGGACATTTCATGCTTATGAAGCACTTGGACGTGAGTTCATTGGCATATATCAAGACATGTAGTCTTTAAGGCGATTTATAAGGGACCTTTTCATTTGCCTTTAGTTTACTTCTTTTCTATTCTTTTCCTTTCATTGTGAATTTTCACGTCTACATTGAGTCATGAGATGTTTTCTACATTCTCCATGATCATATAATGTTTATCAAACCCTTTTGAGACGTGAGCACTTTAATCTATATTCACTTGGACGTTTTGAAGTAACATGTTTTTCTTTATCTTTGGTTTAATCCGAATGGGATAAGTCTATCTTTGTTCTTGTGAACTCTTTGATGTTTCAATATTGTGTATGTCCATGTTACATGGAGTGATTAACACTTATCCCCATGGACATATCATATTTGAATACTTTTAGACGTGAGTTCACTTAGCTTTTACCAAGACTTGTAGTCATTGCCATCATACAATCTTCTTTGGGCGGTTTCTCTTTAAGGAAACACTTTGTTTCTTTTGCCCATGGATTCATTATGAAACTATCCATTCATCAATTCTTAAGTCTTTCACTTATAAGAATGATTATTGTACACGTCCTCTCTTTGTGTACATAGCCTCAAATGTGAATACAATGCACACGACCTCTATATTGTACACGTCCTCTCTTTGTGTACCTTTGAGGCAATAGGATATTTGGTCATGGATTTTGTGTCTTAAGATGTCTGTGGTTTGATCCACTGTACATCATAAGGGTATTCACATGAATGGACGTTTTGTTTATGATATAAAAGCTTTCATTTATTGACTCTTTCAAAGATAGCAACCAAAGAAAGTGAATAATGTTTAAAGGAAAATAATAAGGTATGAAATAACTAAGTAAGAACACTAAGGGCTAGATGTCGAGTCAACATATCTTACTCCATATGGTGATCTATTCTCTTATGCTTTGTTGGATCATCCTTTCTTGTGATCCATACGATCACACTTGTCATGATCCATGAGAACATTTTTGACAATTTTCCTTCATCTTTCCGAACCATCTTAGCTTTTCTTTTAAAGCTTTGCTGATAAAGAGTAGCTAGATACTTAGGAGTTCTGCATCTCTTAGCCAAATGGTTGTCCATTTCACAATTATTGCACAACTTAGACCATCCCCCATGTCCATATCCTCTCTTGACACGGTTGGTTTCTAGATCAGCCCTTTCGGCTGGTAGTGCATTAGCTGGTGGTAATGGAGTTGGCCTCGTAAACTCTCTTTCACTACTGTTCATTAGCATTCATGATTTTGCTCAGCTTGCAACAATCTTGCTATTAGAGATGTATAGGTAGTGAAGCCCATTTCTCTATATTGTTGTAGTAACAATAAGTTGGTAGGGTGAAAGGTGGAGAATGTCTTTTCCAACATATCTTCATCAGTCACTACCTCACCACATAGTTTCATTTCGAAAACTATTTTGAGTAGGGCAAAGTTATATTCTTCCACAATTTTATAGTCTCAGAATCTGAGGTTGATCGATTCTCGTAAAGCTTTGGTATGTATAACCTCTTGGATACAATTTCTATTTTCTAGATCTGTCCAAAGCTTTGAGGGATCATCAGTCAGATATAGACTTTTGAGTTTTTCACAAATATGATGGCGAGTGTTCAGGAGTTCTCTTGCAATGCTATCATATGTGATGCATTCACTGAGTTCATCAGACTCAAGTGTGGTTTTAATATCTTGTGCCCATTGCACATATTGCAAGTAATTTTTTCCTGAGATTATGATGGAGGAATTCGACATCTAAAATATTTAGTGTTTCTCTAGTTAGATCTTAGTAATATGTTCTGAGAGACTGATTTTAAAATCTAATTTTAGAGAAGTTTTCCATAAAATTCTATGAAATGGAAATTCCAGAAAAAAAAATTCTATAAAAGGAAACTTTTTTAAAAATGGAAACTTTCTAAAAATAGAAACTTTCTAAAAATGGAAACTTTCTAATTTTTGATTTGGTCTATCAACCAAATTAGGGTTTATACTATCGATTGGTTTAGGGATTTATAAACTGATTTGGTTTAATGTTTTCACAATTCGGATTTGGTTTTTATAAGTTTCATAATCCGGTTTAGATTAGGGTTTAATAATTGGATATGGTTTAAAGAGTTTCATAATCCGATTCGGTTTGGGGTTTTATAAGTTTTAAATTTCATGAACTTTAGGGTTTGTTTATTAAACAAATTTGTTATATCAAATCTAGCAACCTAATGATTCAATCAACCAGAGTATACGAGTTCTCTAAAGTTCTAATCTCAACTTCAAACATTTTTCATAAAAATCGGATCAATCAAAATTAGGGTTTGATGACTTACCTTTGGATTAACTCGATTCGCTCCTTGGTTCCTTTGGAAATATTAACCTCAATTGATCTTACTGGGATCCTTTGTTTTCCTTAAACAAATTTATCAAAAAGAGTTAGTAAGATCAAAGATAATCGGCTGTAAACAACACTAGAGAGAAAAGTTTGCAGCCTTAGGTTTATTTCTGATTTTGACGGCGCGGCTTGTAGCTGTCGTAGAGAACGCGTCTGAACACGGATTGAGGTGAGGTCTGCGGCGTTGGATTCTCCTCTTCAATAGCTTCAAATTGATATGTCGCACGTCTTCTGGATCGTTACGGTTTGGGAGAACGATCGATTTGAAGTTGAGTCAAAATTAGAGTTCTTGTGCAATTGACGGCGCGCACTAAAACAGAGCTTGGCGGGGCATCTGAGATCTGATCGACGCGAGGTTTGCGGCTATGGATTCTTCTCTTCAAGATCTTCAAATTGGTATGTCGCACATCGTCTGGATCGTTATGGTTTGAGAGAACGATCTATTTGAAGTTGCGTCAAAATTAGGGTTCTTGAGCAATTGACGGCGCGTACTAAAACAGAGCGTGCAGGCGCGTCTGAGATCGGATCCTCGCGAGGTTAGCGGCGATGGCTTCGTCTCGTCGAGATCTTCAGATTGATAGGTGGCTCGCCGTCTAGGTCGTTACGGTTAGGGAGATATGACTGTTTAAAGATGCGGTTTTGGTGACCTACGAATTTTGCTAGGGTTTTGAGCTTACCTCGTGCTGATAACGTGTTGTGAATGTGTATATTATTAATGTCGAATATGAGCTCCTTATATAGGGAGTTACAATGTCTGAAACCCTAATGGGCCGGTTACAAGATGGACCACTAATGGGCCAAAGCCCAGTAAGTATCTTTTGGATAAACATCCATCTGAACCAGTCGGTTCATAACACATATAACCCAATATATCTGACAAGTCCCACTATCTTCGCTTTTTTCCATAATTACACATATGACATACTTTTTTGCTTAGTTGTGTCTTTCATTAAAGGTAATTAGGACCTTTCAAACTATTATGTTTTTCTCTCTAATTTTCGTGTTTGATACTGCGTCGTTTTCTTAAAAACATTTTAATGGTTTGGTTTTAAACCACAGTATTCTAACTATAATCAGGTCTACAATTATTTAGTCCCTAATATGAAACTCCAAAACGATTTAGGATCTCAACCCCAATATAAAATTACATCTATACGTCGATTAAAACCACAAATCCTAAATCCTGAATTTTTTCTGTTGTGTTTTCGTTTCACTCTTGGATCAAATTTAATAACAATGAAATGTACTAACTGAATAACATTATGAATGTCAAATACATAAATCAAGTCATTTCTTCCATATAATCTCATGATCTGAACATTTCATCATACAAATAAAGTCTTTTTTCCACTGAATCCCTAAATTTTAACATTTTATAATAGATAAGAACACAACCCTAAACTGTTACGTAATCTTTATAAAATCCAGATTTTCATATATTCTTAACAGTACTAACTGATGTGATTATTTGTTCTAAAATATTATAGCTCAGTTTAAAAATCAGGTATTATGTTAAAAAATCCTGATTTTATATAATCCTAACAATACTAACGCTTTTATATCATTCGTTTATTTTTTGAATTATAAATATTTATTCTTTTAACTTGACTAATAAATTTTCCACTTTTAAATTAAATTACGTAATACATTTTTGAAGGTATATTTCAAATTTTCAATACAGAACCTTCCTTAGAGTGTGGTATCCAGTCAAGCCCAGTCTTTTGGCGTCTAAAGCGAGATGATGGTAAGTAAGCTTATTCTTTCTATGTATTCGCCTTTGATCTTATTTGACAAGTTTGATGATGCATCAAGAGTCAGCTACAACTTATGGAGTCATGGAAAATCCGGCATCCGAGGAAACGAAGTCGAACCCAACATTCCTATGGTTTAACTACATGGTTGAGAACGACAATTGGTATTTGAAGATTGTATAAAACTAATCCACGGAATGCGCCTGATAGGTTGGTCGATGCGAAGCAAAGGATGTAATATCAGATTTAGAAAAAATTGGTATAGTTAAGCTTGTATTTCAACATTGATTGGCCATTGGTTTTTATTAATATATATATACTTAAAATAATATTAAACTTGACAGGGGATGAACATTATATATACATATGTTAACGTATTTTACTTATTTATATTCTTTACATATTGTAATAATAAAATAAATAGATATATATCAAATAATTGAAAATCCAGTAACTATTACATATATAACTAAATTGGTGTGATCACATAAACAAAAATAATCACTGTTATTTATTTACAATCACTTCATGGAAAAAAAATTCCGGTGAATGAGAAGAAGACGCAAAGTCAGAAGAAGACACAAATTCTGAGAGGAATTCTGGTGAAGGAGAAAGAGTGATGTGATCTCAGTAGAGCTCGGGCTCAGGGACTCGGATTGTTGAGGAAGTCTAGCCAAATGAAGAAGAAGGAGTTAAAGATGAGGGAAGTAGCAGACGAACCATAAGTAATAGTAGGAAAATAGGGATAACTACTTCGTTTTGATAGGAAAAAATGTTTGTGACTGATCGTAATTGAGTAGTTGGACCATGGTGTTTTTTTGGTAAAATATTGGATCATGGTGTTGTTTACCAAGTATAGTTTCTTACTACTGTGTTGTTTTACTAGTATAATTTTTTTTTGTCAAGCTGTTTTACTAGTATAACTAGCTGAAACTACCGTGTTGTTTTATACAAAAATAGCAAACATAACATATAGAACAACGATTTTTTTTTGTGGTAATCCCTCAAAATTTTGAAGTTCCTCAAAGTTTTTTAAATCCTGCTAAAACTTTCGCCAAAGCTTTATTCTTAGTAGCCCACAAGATACTAGTTGTACGAAAATTACAAATGGTTTTTTTTTTTGATCAAATATTACAAATGGTTATACTTTTCTTATTTTCAGTTAAATTAGTATTACATACACTTAATTTTTTCCTAGTTTTACATTCAATTTAGACTATCTACATATGTTTCTGAGTGTTTTACACAATACAAATTTATCAAACTATAACTTTGTAGCTTTTCATCTTAAGTTGTCAATTATTTTACAATTTGACTTAAAAATATATGCAGTATGTTATGTAATTTATTTGATTATAAGCTAATATGATATATTTTGCTTTGACCAGCTAAATTTTTGTTTTCTTAGTCTTACAGTCAATGTAAGTCGATTAACATGTGTTTCCAGTTGTAATGTACGACTAGTTTATAAGAAACAAAATAAAAAAATAGTTTTAACAATACTAATATTACCTAGTATTCATATAAATACTAGTATACACTGAGAAAAACAAGTTTTCAATAGTTGTCCAAATAAAACAGAATTAAAATTTCAAATCCTAGAAGGCATATTCAGAGTGGAGAGACCACATGGATGCAAGATGCCGAATTGGAGAAAGATAAACTTGAGAAAAGAAAGTTTATGCTTTGACGAAGTTGTTGATGTAGCCGCTGACGTAAGTAGTGTCACAGTGTTATAGTAAGCGTGCATAGTGAGGGAACCATATGGATGCACTATGCTATTCTGGATTAGGGTAAAATCGAGAACAAAGTTACCGCTTAAGAGATCATTGATAAAAATATAAACTTGAAGGGAAAGTTTATCCATTGAAACAAAAAATAGTACAATTCAGAAAAAATAAAAAAATATACTTATTAATGTGAAAATTGTTCGTGAATCTCTTTGGAGATCATTGGATTTTTGGGAACTTATAAATCACTATAAAGTAGGCGAGGAGGTCCATGAAAAATCGAGAAGACAGTTAAAGCTGATTTTATAAAAGAAAAGTGAAAATCTGTTGAAAGTGTTCTTGTGATCATCTTGAGTTAGATGTTGATGTAGCAAGCGACGAAGAAACATAAGTTGGATATCTTAGAAATCTTTCATTATTGATTGTTAGGGTGTTGATAAGAATTGTGTAAAGCTAATTAAACAAATCTTACAAATATTATTTAAGTGATTTCTAATAAAGTAGAAAGTGTTTATTTATATCCAGTGATTACATTACGTTATGTTTTATTTTATTATTGTGTTGTATCTTGCACTTATCAAGCAACTAATTTTCTAAGTAAGTTTCTGTCTTTTCTTTCTTGTTGAACATTTTTATTTTTCTATTCAAGTGTGTTCGGCAGATTCCAAAGGTTTAATTTTAAATATTGAATTATTTCTTGGTATATACTTACGCCTGGAATAGAAATATGTGGTTCTTTCCTCAGCATATTTGTTTTCTAGTAAGCAATTTCCTACTATGTATGGCTATTGGGTCGAAGTAAAAGACACATGATATTTCAAACGATTTTTTTTTAACGTCTGGATCGATTATTATCGATTAATTATGCTATTACAATGATGAGAATATTACAAATACAATTTTACAGCCGACAATTCTACCACCCTGTGAGAATACACGCCTGACTGCACCACCCTGAACCATCCTATGAGATCCATGTTTGATGGTACGCCCTGCACCAAGCTGAAGATCTCCTGTAACATGTTTCTCCATATTCTGCATAATTTGGTATTTTCTGGGTTTGAATCCCAGACTTCCGGATGTAGAAGCAATTGAACTTTTAGTCAAACCACTGGACCAAAGGGGCTTCCACGATATTTCAAACGATTAGAAATAATTTCTGGAAAGACTTTGCTTTGTATGCCTGACCAAGTGTACTACGACTCAAAAGTATTCAAACTAACGATAAAGGATCGTCACGACTTAAAGTGTTGTCATTAAGTGGAACTTTGACTTTGTATATGCAGGAGCTGAAAAATTAAATTGAAATTCACGATCAGTATGTAAATGATCGTAAGTAAATAGATAAGTAGAAAGTTATGTTGAAAACATTTTCGTAGACAACCATGAAGTCACGATATATGATATTTATTTCTTTAACTTTTGAAATCACTTCTAATAAAACGGGATTTTGCGAACCAGATTTCCAGAATAAAACCATTTTAAACTGTTTATGCATCACTAGATAATAGAATCAATATCCTAAGAACACTTTGAACGACTAACTTTTAAATAGATAGAGAGATTGATAGTGTTTTCTATGGAAAAGTTGGCAGATTAGGAAAATGATAGCTTTGTCCTTTGTTTATAAACTAGTCAAAAAGCGTAATACACATAGCAGCAGAAAAAATTGATCAACTAACTATATACTCTCTCTATTTTAAAATGATCAATGTTCTAGAAATATATTTTGTTTCAAAAAAATCAATATTTTACAATTTTCATGCATATAATAATGATAAATAAAAAATTTCAAAAAAAATAATTATATTTATTGAATTTTGATTGATTACTACTTATGGAAATTTGTTAAACACAAAAACAATGTATATTTAAGAAATTTTCTTAATATATGTGACTTTTCTAGAATACGTATCTTATTAAAATGGAGGGAGTAAAAAATTGGTTTTAGATGTGATAATTCCAGGCAAAAATGAATCAATTTCTCCTTCTCCGCATGTGTGTCAATCTAGTTTATGCAATGTGAAACTTAAAAATTATATTATATATGTTAGATCAATAGTATAGAATAAATCATTTGTAGCAATTGTTGATGCTAGGAGTTTTCAAGGCTCCTAATCAAATGATGTAGTATAAAAGATTGTCGAACCAATCCTAAGTGATTCTAATGCAAAGGGAATGCAAGTCTATGCTTAATCTAAGTGCAACCAATTGAGTGAAGTGAAGTGAACTAAAACTAGACTAGAAATGCAATAAAAGAGTGAACTTTCTTTCTCAATATGAAGCAAGTGGACTCATGGGGCTAGGCATTTGATTTTGGGTGATGTAGATCCAATCTAAAGGTGACAAGCTAACAACTAAGGACTTTCCTTATGCCTAGACACAATACTAAACAAGCTCTATCCCTAGATGAATGTTCATTTGCTAAAGCAACTCAAGCATCAAATCCCTTTGGTTGAATGTTACTAAAGCAATCATTATGGACAAGTCTACTAGCAATCTTAAAACCTTTAACAACAAATCTCTTTGGCAAAGTGCATTAAAAGCATTGAAGAGTTGGTTCAGGCGTTTCATCATACACCTTCCGGGCATGAAATGCCTAAGGATCTATTTTAGTATGATCAAGACTAAAATAGCATTGAGAACCCTCAACAAGTAAGGAAAGAAGTAGATTTAACACTAAACACCATAGATCTTCACTAATCACCCTTAATCACCCTAGCCCATGAATCCTAGATAGATCTACTCACTAATAGACATGATTAACCCAAAAACCAAAGATGATTCAAGGTTAGACATGCTTAGTGAACAAGATAATCCAACAAACACAAAGAAAATAAGATGAAAAAGGATCCAAGATCCAATCTTTCTTCAAGGTTTACAAATGTGTTTTTGAGAGAAAAAGAGTTAGATCCAACATTAGGATAACAAGAGTATTTATACTTAGGTTTAGAAAGCCTAAAACATCAAAATAAAATGACTAAAATGGCCTTGGGACACTTAATTCTCGACCAAAGACTTAAGAAAAACGGCCTGGGTAGACCGAACCGGTCCAACCCGCGCATACTGACCCGCGCAAGTCCTCCTCGTCCAAGCTCGTCCGGCCGCGCGGGTAGGCTTACCCGGTGCTTCGTCCCCGCGCAGATTCTCCTCGACCAGCCTTCGCCCATTCCCGAGCGGGTAGCTCTCCCCGCGCGTCTCTACCCGCGCATAATCGTCCAGCTTGATATGCCTCCAGTAAATTGATCGTAACTCCTCCAATACAGCTTCAAATGACTTGAAACCACTTTTGTTGGAAAGTTAACTCAATTTCCTATGTCTTCCATGAATCTTAGCAGTAGAATACATCTGTAAGGCCTCCATACATGTTCATATTTCACCCCCTTTTGGATCACAATGCTCCCAAACTTCTCAAAAGACTCCACATCATACTCCAGCACCTAATAAGGACAAATGAATGCAATATGGACCTAAAGATGCCTGATTCCTAATATATATGATCAAAATGCACAAGATATGAAGGTTAAAAACATGTAACTATGCAAGATATCAACTCCCCCACACTAGTCCTTTACTTGTCCTCAAGTAAACTTTCTTAAAAACTCAAGGAGGAGAGATATAGAGATGGGAGCTTATAACCAAAAGAAACACTCATAGTACTCAACTTGACATCCTAAAGAAACATAGCAAATAGCATGAGCACACTCTCTTATTATACTCTAGTTTCTCTAGGCCTATCAATACTCTTATGCCTCTACACAAGATGCAATACTCATCAACCAACAAGTCTTCTTAACCAGCCCTCACATTGATTCACACACACACACACACACAAGGTGAATTCTCACAAATGGGCACATGATCTTAATCATTTGGCTAGGTGATCAAATGGTCTAATATGGATGAAAAGGAGGGTTCAATGCATCATTTTAAGGTGGTAATCACTCAAGAATCAAGGAGCTTGATCATTATGCAAAATTTATCTAAGACTAGGAGCAATTCATGCATACATGGATTCATCCTCATCATTATACCCATTCCTAAGTAATTACAAATTCTACACCCCTTTCATTCATCCCATACCCCAAAATAACAAACACTCACATCACTTACCCAATGAACAACTATCTTTTCTTATGACTTAACCACTAAGGACCTCTTATTCATTTTTCTAAGCTCTAACTCTTTTAATTTTCTCTTCCCCACTATCTTTTTGAATCTTTTTTTTTCTTTTCTTTTTTTTTTGTTCTTTTTTTTTTTAATATAGGGGGAAGATCTCAAACAATACAAACAAGAGCTTTCTTTTCTTTCTATTCTAGGTCCTTAGGGCTTTTCTTTCTCATAACACTCTATTGCTCATCTTTCTCACACCCCAAACCCAAGACATTAAACCTTTAAGAAACATACACCCACTCACCATCCTAGAAGCTAGCTCAAATGATGACCCTATGCTAGCAAGAGATGAGAACAAATCCATGTCGCTCCCAATACTCTCAAGATTTTGCACATGACAAACTATCAAAAGAGGCCTCACTCATGCAAATCAATGTAGGCTTCAAACAATGGTAAGGGTTTTAGGGTAAGGGAGTGCCATTTGGGTTAACAAAGAGTGGTTCAATGGAAAAGATAACCCAAATGTGTATGAGATCCATGATCAAGCATGCAAATGCCCATATGCAAGAGAGATTAAGTTCATTTAACTCAAGATTCAGGTTGGAGCTGGTTTCGAGAACAATGCCAATATCAAGCAAGCAAACATGTTTCAAGAAGAGTTTTCAAGGCACGAAGCATGCAAGGCTTTCAAGAGATGCTTAAGCTACTTGGTATGTTTAGCTAGGGTGTCAAATTCAGTGCAAACAAGTGTTCTTTACAAGGCATTATCAACAGCTGCTCCATATGCAAGTGAATGCAACATATATGATCTAGACTCAATCCTAAGAATGCAAGTGATGCAACTACATGATTCTATATGCACTTTTCAAAATTTTTATTTTTTTTGGTTTTTCTATACATTTTGAATGTACAATGCAATGCATGAGACGCACAATCAACAAAGCAAACATGATTAAATACTTGGTACCTCCCCCACACTTAAATCACACAGTCTCTGTGTGAATAAGAGAGAAGGAGATACCGAAAATATGATAAAAGCAATGGTATGTACAAAGAAGGGTTGGAGTGATACCTCAAGTGGAGAGTGAAGTGTGGTAATGGGTGTCTAGAGCTTGAGCTTTGAGCTGGCCTGAAACTTCTGCCATACTTTTTTGAAAACATAAAGAAATGAAATAGCAAATTTATATACAAGGATAACCATGGGAATTCCTCCCAAGTGAGCTTGTTTTGAGTCACTAGCTTGACTACCTTTTCTCTTATACTAGTGAGAAGGAGGATCCTTCCCACCTTCAAGAGTGATGGTGAGGACCTGAGAGAGGAGCTCTTGGAGCTTGATGGGGTCGTTTTGAAGCTGAGGAGTGATGATGGCCCTTGCACTTAAGAATGGCTTGGACCTACCCTTGCACTTGACCTTGTACTCAATGACTCCATCCTTGAGCTTCATTGGGTGGAGAGTGAGAGTGTGAGGAGTCTTATCAAGAGGTGGAGGATGAGGTTCTTTCACTATCTTCTTCTTGTCATGAGCAGCCTTTGTGGCTTTACTCACCTCCTCCTTTTTAGCACTTTCCAAGTGCTCAACACATAGCTCTCGAGAAGACTCTCCAATAAGACCTTCTTCCTTACAAACAACCACTTCAGCTTGGGTATTCTCAATGGATGGTTCTTCACAAGTGATTGTTCCACAATACCCAACATCCATTGAAGACTGAATTGGGTAGGAGACAGCTTTGTTCACATTGAGGAGTGTGACCTTCTTGTTTGGAAAATCAATACATGCTCCAACTGTAGTGAGAAATGGAGTGCCAAGGATCAAAGGAACTCTTTTCTCAGTTGTCATCTTCAGAACAGTGAGGTCTATAGGAATTGTGCATCCTCCAATCTTCAAAGGAAAATCCTTGATGAGGCCAATGGGGGTTGTAGAAGATGAATCCCCAAACATAAGAGAAGATGTGTTTGGCTCCATGCTCTCAATACCAAGACTTTTCACCATTTCCAATGAGATCACATTCACACTTGCACCAGAATCAACCAAAGCATCATTCATAGTGATCTTACCAAGGGAGCAAGACAATGTGAACTTCCCTTGAGATTTTAGTTTAGGGAGAGACTTTGGAGGGACTGGTGGATCAATCTTCAAAATGGAGATGTCCAAAAGCTCGGCCACTTCTGCTTGGTGGTCTAGAATGTCCTTGATAAGCATCATTTGGACATGAGCTTCACGCATACCAGAGATTTCTGGGAGCCTGACCCCAACATCACTAAGATCTTTCCTGAACTTGGAGAGCACCTTCTTTTGAGCTTTGGTGAGAACCCTTTGTGGGAAAGGGAGCTTGTCATATGGTGACAGCTCAATCTCAGTGTCGTCTTTCTTCACCTCTTTCAGCTTCTGGTCAGCTCTCCTCTCAACTGGTTTCTCAGCACTAGGCTCAACTCTCAGCGGATTCGTTGCTACAACCTTCCTTTCAGCGTGTACCTGAACCCTTTCCATAGCTTTATCCAACATTTGTGCTTCAGCTGTTGCTACAACCAATTTCTCAACTTTTCCAAGCTCAGTCCCAAACACTAGCTTCTCAATCGCATCTACCTCTTTCTCATAATCACTCAGCTCAATCTCTGAAGAAGTAGTAGAGATGATAACATTGCAAGACTCCTTGGAATTCTTTTCTGGTTTTTCTGGTAGAGATCCCATTGAGCTCTTGGAAGATGATGGCATAGAGGCGACCTGACTCTCCAAAGTGTTGAAGCGAGATGCAAGTTGTAAGAACTTGTTGTTGAGGTCAGAGTAGTTCCCATCAATCTTTGTGTGGATGTTCTTGAACTCATAAACCATTGTCTTCTCATTTCTGGCTTGAAATTCTAAGAGTTTCTTGAACATATAATCCACACTTGAATCTGAAGATGGAGCTTGAGAAGAACTGCCTTGAGCTTGAGTAAACTGATTACTTTGGTTGCTGAAACCAGAAGGGTAGCTTTGCGTGGCCTGGTACCCTCCTTGCTGATTGTTGTAGTGAGGTCTTTGCTGGTAGTTGTTTTGGTATTGAAAGTTTGGTTCTTTCCTATACCAGGTGCCATTAGCATTGATGAAGCACAACTCTTCTTGCCCTTCCAAACCATCAACTTCATTCACCTTAGGAGGAACCTCTTGACTAGGATCACCAACAAAGCTAACCTGCTCTTTCTTGGATTGGTTTGAAAGAACCAAGTCCAACTTGTCTTGCAAAGACTTGATATCTTTCCTTGTCTGCTGGTCATCCCCTCTGTTGGCTCTATCATACTCCTCATTGTAGACTGAGTCACTCTTTGCCATGTTCTCCACCAGCTCCTCTGCATCCTGCTCAGTTCTGCCCAAGAAGAAACCGTTACTAGCAGTGTCAAGCCTGTGTCTGCAAGATGGGAGAACTCCTCTGTAGAAAGTGCTAAGCAAGCTCTCCTTGCTGAAACCATGATGAGGACACTGAGCTTGGTAGTCCTTGAATCTCTCCCATGCCTCATTGAAGCTTTCTAGATTTTTCTGCTGGAAACCAGAGATCTCATTCCTTATCTTAGCTGTCCTTGAGGTAGAGAAGAATTTCTCCAAGAAGGCTTCCTTACATCCCTCCCAAGTGGTGATAGTGTCACTTGGGACAGACCTCTCCCACTGATGTGCCTTGTCTCCCAAAGAGAAGGGAAACAACTTCAGCTTGAATGCATCTTCAGAGACACCATTTGTCTTGGACAAACTACAATACTGATCAAACTTGTACAAGTGATCAATAGGATTTTCAGCTGCCAGGCCATGAAACTTGTTGTGCTCAATGGTGTTGAGTAGCCCTGACTTGATCTCGAAGTTGTTGTTCGCCACAGGTGGTGCTCTGATTCCCAACCTATGACCATGAATGTGAGGGCGATCATAGGTTCCAATGGCGCGAGCTTGGCGCTGTGGATGTTGTGGTCGAAGGTTGGCAGCTCCTTGACCATTTCCCTCTTGGGCAGCTCCCAAAGGGATCTCTCCATCTCGATTCTGGTTCTGATGGTGAGCCATATCAAAACCCAATCTGTTGAAATGAGCCTGTTGCTCCTCTTCTCTCCTTCTTCTTGTATTCTCTCTTTCCAAAGCCCGGATGTCTGGTACTAGAGGAGTGAGGTTTGTAGTCCCTCTACTTCTCAAGTTCATACACCTGAAATGCAAAAAGAGGAAGAAGCAGAGCCAATATCACAATAAAAATAAAAATGACTTAGTCTCAAGCAAGTGACTAAATCCCAATGTCAAAATCAACTTAGAACTTGGCAACGGCGCCAATTTGATGCTAGGAGTTTTCAAGGCTCCTAATCAAATGATGTAGTATAAAAGATTGTCGAACCAATCCTAAGTGATTCTAATGCAAAGGGAATGCAAGTCTATGCTTAATCTAAGTGCAACCAATTGAGTGAAGTGAAGTGAACTAAAACTAGACTAGAAATGCAATAAAAGAGTGAACTTTCTTTCTCAATATGAAGCAAGTGGACTCATGGGGCTAGGCATTTGATTTTGGGTGATGTAGATCCAATCTAAAGGTGACAAGCTAACAACTAAGGACTTTCCTTATGCCTAGACACAATACTAAACAAGCTCTATCCCTAGATGAATGTTCATTTGCTAAAGCAACTCAAGCATCAAATCCCTTTGGTTGAATGTTACTAAAGCAATCATTATGGACAAGTCTACTAGCAATCTTAAAACCTTTAACAACAAATCTCTTTGGCAAAGTGCATTAAAAGCATTGAAGAGTTGGTTCAGGCGTTTCATCATACACCTTCCGGGCATGAAATGCCTAAGGATCTATTTTAGTATGATCAAGACTAAAATAGCATTGAGAACCCTCAACAAGTAAGGAAAGAAGTAGATTTAACACTAAACACCATAGATCTTCACTAATCACCCTTAATCACCCTAGCCCATGAATCCTAGATAGATCTACTCACTAATAGACATGATTAACCCAAAAACCAAAGATGATTCAAGGTTAGACATGCTTAGTGAACAAGATAATCCAACAAACACAAAGAAAATAAGATGAAAAAGGATCCAAGATCCAATCTTTCTTCAAGGTTTACAAATGTGTTTTTGAGAGAAAAAGAGTTAGATCCAACATTAGGATAACAAGAGTATTTATACTTAGGTTTAGAAAGCCTAAAACATCAAAATAAAATGACTAAAATGGCCTTGGGACACTTAATTCTCGACCAAAGACTTAAGAAAAACGGCCTGGGTAGACCGAACCGGTCCAACCCGCGCATACTGACCCGCGCAAGTCCTCCTCGTCCAAGCTCGTCCGGCCGCGCGGGTAGGCTTACCCGGTGCTTCGTCCCCGCGCAGATTCTCCTCGACCAGCCTTCGCCCATTCCCGAGCGGGTAGCTCTCCCCGCGCGTCTCTACCCGCGCATAATCGTCCAGCTTGATATGCCTCCAGTAAATTGATCGTAACTCCTCCAATACAGCTTCAAATGACTTGAAACCACTTTTGTTGGAAAGTTAACTCAATTTCCTATGTCTTCCATGAATCTTAGCAGTAGAATACATCTGTAAGGCCTCCATACATGTTCATATTTCACCCCCTTTTGGATCACAATGCTCCCAAACTTCTCAAAAGACTCCACATCATACTCCAGCACCTAATAAGGACAAATGAATGCAATATGGACCTAAAGATGCCTGATTCCTAATATATATGATCAAAATGCACAAGATATGAAGGTTAAAAACATGTAACTATGCAAGATATCAATTGTATAAAAAACATAATCGCTTTACTAAATATGAAAAAAATGAATAAAAAAAAAGAAAAAAAAGAGAAAGAAAGAGGAGCACGAGGATATAGCCATATAAGCGAAATATAATATTAAGTTATTAACAATATAGCCATATAATAAAATATTTGTTGGATGAGAAGAAAAAGGGGAAGATGAAGAGAAGGACAAGAAAAAGAATGAGAAGAATAAGAAGTATGATGAGGAAAAGGAAAAAACAGAGAAAAAGGGAACTAAGAGAAAAAAGAGAACTGAAAAATAGTATAATGTATTATTTATAATATTATATAACCAATTACATATTGTTTGTTGGAGGATATATGAGAAAAATTGTGCGTTGCAGTGGAAACTGAGTTTTGTTCTTTGTAGTAAATTTATGATATTTTATATCGACATGATATCTTATATTCTATTATGTTTACTACAACCCACAAATATAAAATAGACAATGTGATATGATGACTCATCTTCTCTTTTTTTTTCACATCTCCATTGATTCTCTATCTTCTTCTTTTTTCTCTTCTTCTATTCTTAATTATGATCGATTTTAGATTTTGTATAACTGAAATAAACATTTTCTATGTCATTGTCATTGTTATGCGTGCCGACGAATTTACCAAACTTCTGAAACCCGACATCAGCGGTTAAGCACAAGTCAATCACAGCGTCTGGGCTTAAGCAACATGAAAAGGTATTTTGGTATGATCTATAACTAATATCTATACTAATAAAGTTGAGTTTTTTATCTCTTTGGGAGGAAAAATGTCATGTGGCGTTCTCCTTTTAAAATTAAAATCTTTTCTCAACTTTATTTAATGTGTTTTAGTGTTAATTGTGATTAAGTGTTAGTTTATTTTTGTTGCTGACAATTTATTACAATGATGTTTTAATTTTGGATTGGAAGTTTAATTTATTATGAATTTTATGTCTTGATTTTTTTTAGATTTCATAACTCTTATGTTACATATTTTTTTAAAATACTTTAAGCTATTTCTTAATATTTTGTATGTCAAATAAAAATACAAAATTAAGTATTTTCAATTTTTTAAACATAAAATAGATACATATCCAAACTATTACTTTATGTTTGAAAACCATTTAAAATATTAACTTTAGTTTTTATATATTTATTTTCATAGCTAATATATTACTATATAGTAAAACTAATTCATTTACTAAACCGCGGTTCATCCACGGTTGATCCAATAATCCAGAGACCCGGTAAATCGTCCGGTTCAAAGTCTGGGTCGGGTGTCAAAACACTGGTTTATAGGGTTTCTTTGTATTTGATGTTGACGATGGAGAATGAAGCCTCTACGATTCTCCTTCTTTAACGCAATCGACGTAACCGTCATATAATCAATCTAGAAATTCCGCTCATCCCACTCTAATAATGTTTAGTAATTGATGGTGATTCAAGTCCAAAAGACTAACATTTGGTCTATTGGTATTGACACATAAACTCTATGGTATCTTTTCATGTTACACTGTGCAAGTAAACCAATACCTTCCCTGATGCATGATATCCGTGTTTACATTTTAAAAACCGTGAACATGATTAATATACTCTTAGAACTTATCTAAAAAAAAAATCATTACTTCCAATCTGAGAGAAATTTAAAAATGTTGCCTGGTTGCTAAAATTATTTAAAATTGATGTAAACCACACACCACCCTCACCATTAATCTTTTGCACCACACTAACCATTTATTGTCAAAACCATTACTAAATGCAACAAGTCAGCAAGCCCGAATGTCACAGATAGTTAGAAATTGTCTTTCTCATGATCGTTATATATGCTAACATCTAATTTACTAATTAACAAATTGACTTTTTACCAAAAAGATTTGGTGAAATTGTGCAATTCCGGTTAAAATAGAAGTTGTCCATTAAATAGAGGAGTTTAGGAACCATTTATAGTTTTTAGATAAAAAACATATTTAGATTCATATTAAGATTCGTTGATATTCTAAATAAGGGTGGACAAAAAAGAATTTTGTTATGAACACACATAAAATCTTCTATTATAACAAAACTAATATAGAAAACAATTTTATGTTTCTTATTTTAAGATACATCTTTTTGAGAGACCTTGAAACCAAAATAACACATACAACTCGCACCTCTATATTTTAAAAGTCAACATGGTAATTTTAGAAATATATATTAGATGCTCACCAATTATTTTACCAAAAATTGACACTTCACCCTTATTTTTTATAAAATTTATAAAATTTGAAACGTATTACATCTTTCTATTATTTGAACTAAATATATTAGTAAAAGTTTTGTAGTTCATATATAGTTATTTTAATAATTAATAATATAAGTATGTTCTCTATATAAAACATCAACTTTGTTTTATGTTTAAATTCCAACTAAATTAATTTTGTTATGACTATCGGTTTTTTATTCTATTTTTATTAAATCGATTAGTGACAACCACTTATGCTATTACACTTTGAACTAAACAACTTGAAACAAAGTAATGCACTACGGTCACTAACCACTATCAGAAAAAATCAGAAAATATCATTTTTAATATATTTTTATTTTCATATTTAACATATTTTATTTGTTAAGACCATATAATAATTTATGTAAAAGTATAACATACGAACCCGGCGCTTAGCGCCGGAAAATCACTAGTATAACATATACTAACCATTATGTTTTTATGTGTATTGATGAATTATTAGTTTTTTTTTTTGTAACAGGCTTTCATTATATTAAATTGCAGAAAAGAAAAAAAGGATTACAAGCCCCTAGACTTAAGTTAAATATTGGGCTAAGTCCAGATAAATTGCCTTAGAATTTCACATAATAAAGAACTATCACACAGGCCCGAGGCCCAGTAAGGATGGAAAGTGAAAGGATTCAGGAACGCTTTGGAGAAGTCGGAGAAGAAACCAAAGAGGTGGAGCTAATCGGTGGAGAGCCATAGTTGCATCAAAAGGGACGTTTGACGAGGTCTTGCATTATGGTCCAATACAAAATGTATGTTTTGTGTGTTATAGAATGCTATTTCCCTATATAAATAGAAGAGAACATAAGAGCGGTTCGATCCAGAAAAGGACGCACACACGCACATGACACAATAGTCGACCCCATTGTAGCATATGCGAGAGTGCTAAGACTGATCGAAAAATCTGATTTTATTCAATTTTTAATATAACAGTTTTTTATTTGAGAAAAAAAGCATAAAACATACATTTTGTATTGGACCATAATTTATCAACCAAAGATCTGAAACAAACGTCAACCTGTTGGCCCGGCACGTCAACATGGTCTACTCCTCTCTATTCGAACAAATACAAGAATTTGGCCTTTATAAATAATAAAATTTTCTAAATTTTTCAATGTGAAATGTTTTTTTGAATTTCCATTAATTTAAACCAATTAGAGCATATGGCAGAAAATAGCACTAAAATTTTGAATTGGATAAAGATTATTATCCGTGAAGAATTTGGTATCTCTCAAAAACTAAAAATGATAAATTATTCAGAAAACAGATATTAATTCAGTAAATCTGATCAGACATGCATAAGGAAAATGTTAAATTTGGTTCTCCACAAATGCAACAGACAGTATATCGCCACAAACACCAGATATTATTGTTTCACAAGTTGAATGCTTATAAAGCAGATGTTTAGTAGATGCCTCTTGATCTTCTACAATACAATTTAATGGTCGTGGATGAGTTTGAAAAAAAAAATCTAGACAATCTAACTTATGAGTACAAGCAACCTGAGAAGAATGGAGTCTTCTTTGCCTTCGGAGATATAACCATTTGGTTAGACAATGAAAAATATGCTACATCACTGTACTTCATATCAGAGTGCAAATATTTGATTGCCATAATAAATGAACCGTATGCCTGGCTAAACTTTTTGATAAAACTGAAAGAAATATTTATGCTACAACAAAAATTTTAATCTTTCATGATATCCTACATACCGCATAACCAAAATACAATTGTTGGTTTTTAACTAAGACTACGAAATATTATTATATGAAACTTTGTTATGCTGTTCCATTCTGGTCTTGTTTTTCAGACTTTTTATTCAAGTAATATTAGATTTTGATCCGTGTTTTAAAAATATGGGTATGTTTTTTTTTGTTGTTTCAAGTATATGTGAAATATATTTGTAAAAGGTTTGTTCTTATATATACTATTGATTATTGGATTTTCATTTAAAACGTGGAAATCCATACGGAGTTCAAATTTTTAGAGAGTTGTTCATAGTTTTAGCATGTGAGATTTGTATTTTCTTTTTAAATTTTTGATTTGTTTGTTAAAAAGCTACAAATGTTTTTGTATGAGAATCATACATATTTACGATTATGTTGAATGTTTGTGATTAGCTTCTCGTGAAGGTGAAAGACAAGGTCAAGGCGCTGGCGTTAGTCAACACTCAACAGGATCCTTAACATCGTTCTTCCAATCCTCACACTTTTGTTTATTGTTCAAGTCCATCGGCGTCGTGGATTCAGGCCTAGTCTGGATTGTAGACAATTCCATAACATAATGTTTAAAATAATATCGTGATCAATATCTAAAAGATAGTTGGATTGAGCAGCTAAGCATAAACTTGTTTAGTTTAGTTATATCCGTTTTGAAAACATCTGCAACCAAATCAAAAGTTATTCTTTCCCGTCTGGCTCTTGGTTGGTAAATTGCTAGTTGTGTGTGGTTGGATACTCTCCAGGTGTTTGGTTCTACACAGTTTACTTATTCTTATAGACATAAACAAACAGCTACATCATACTACTAACATATGCATAATAGAAAGTCATCCACAAAACATGGCTCCATGTGAGACACTTATTAATTATCAAACCTCACTCTACTCCGACTTGATTTCCTGCGTTCTGATAGACTCAGGGTATAGAGCACTACGTACACCAGGAATTTCCAAGATCTTCTTGTTGAGTGCATTTTCCTCCGATGTACCATGTCCCGACAAGAACATCAATCTGCAACCCCACTCGATCAGTTCCGGACAAAACACTTTCCAAAGGTACGTCACCTTAAACCACGATGGTTCGGTCACGTATCTTTGTTTCCTGGAAACACCTTTCACTATCCCCTTGGCACAACCTGATACCGATGCTACCGGAAATGCTCCTATTTGAACCTAATTTCGAAAACAACAACGATACAAGTCATAATTATGTACATGTAGATTAAGGAGTTAGCCTTGGCTTACATCTCTGATGTCTTGGTTGACTATTAGCTCGCCTTCACCTGAGAAGTACTTGCCTTGTGTGAGTTCAGATTCGATATAACCAGGTGTGACGATTGTAATGTGTACATCGCCGCCAAGCTCAATCCTCAACGTCTCGAAGAAGTTCAACAAAGCTGCTTTGCTAGCCTAGTTAACATAATCACGTAAAGTATAACAAGCCCGTCCAGCAAAGGTGCTTCACTAATTTTGAGAGATGTGTGTTTATGTAGTTACTTACATTATAAAAGCTCATCCTTGGGGCGGTTAGCCATGCCGCAGAGGACGACATAGCCACAATCTTACCATTGCTTTGTCGAAGGTATGGAAGGGCAGCACGAGTTGTATAAACCGATCCCCAAAAGTTGGTATCCTGATACAAAACCAAAAAGGGAAAAAAGTTAGTCGGTATTCTAATTAAAAATAATTGTTAGAAAGACTGGGTCATATTAATCACGATAACTGTAACATTACCATAACTGCTCTTGTCCTAGTTATTTCTTCAATGTTTTCGAACATTGAAATCTGCGTTATTCCAGCATTATTTACAAGATGATCCACTGCAAGGTCAAATCAAATCAACAACAAATGAAACAAAACTATATTTTCTGATCTATTCTTGAGATAAATGTCTGGAAAAAATATTTCATTTTTTTCCTGATTTTCTGGCAAAGTGGTGGACCTAAAACTTGTGAATGGTAACTAAAAGAGATGGTTTCGCTGCTAAGGAACTAGTCAGCATGGTGTGGTTTTGCTGACTTACATCTACCAAAATGGGAGATGGTCTCATCGACGATTCGTCTACAATCATCAGGTTTGGAAACATCAGCGTGAACGGTGACAACATTAGGGGATCCAACTTCACGAGCAATCTCTGCCACTTCCTCTAGACGGTTCTTCCTTCGGGCAGTCAGAGCTAAACATGCACCTTTACTTGCGTACTCATATGCCAATTGCTGATGATAATAATAATATATAGTTATATCCATTCAAATAAATAGACAAATAGTATTCCTTTCTCAGATCTGAAATTTTAGAATAAATGCATAATAATCAAACCTCGCCGATCCCAGAGGAAGCACCAGTGATGAGAACAACTTTCCCATATAGATTTTCAGAGAAAATTGTTGAGAAGATAGACTGCACGAACTTGAAGAAATAAAAAGGGGGCAAGAAGAAGAAAAGACCAAAGAAAGTAAAGAAAGGTGCAGTAAGATTGAGGAAATCGTTTATCAATTCCATCTTCGATCAAAACACAATACACATTAATGGGATACGTACTCTCCTCGATCATTTGCTTCGGCGTTATATATAAAATACAACTAAGAGAATTTAAAATTGGATTTCGGGTTAAACGGTGATGAGACAAAGCGTGAAGACACGAGGATCAGGAGTACAGAGTGGCATCATTGCATGGCAACGACACGACACGTTGTCTGATGAAGATGTCTAAAACGCACATCGATCACTTTGTGTACTCGCTGTTTTCTTTTTCCTTATATCTCAAGTGGATAAGATCAATCTTCATTCCACCAAGTTATATTGTCTTTTTGCGTAGTACAAACTAAGCTACTAAATGTTCTGTGAGCGGATTAAATATGAATTGAAAACATATAAAATTCTGCGTAAACTTACTGATTTATGATTATTATGAATTCTGTTATGTACGAATTTCATATGATGAGAAATGCAAAGCTAAATTTATGCGTACGGTACAATAATCATATAAATTATTACGATGATACATTATCTAGTGATTGATCTAAAACTGTATATTTTCGTTGTCTTTGCTCTATCATCTCTTGATTTTGAAAATGTTTTTAAAATGTCAAATCAATCATAAAAGATTATGATCGTAATGTTCAAATTATGACTGATTTGACATATATATTTTCTATATAACTTTTCAAAATTAAGATGAAGATAGATCAAGGACAACAAAAATAGCAGTTTTCGAAAAGATAATGCCCTATAGAACATCTCCAATAGAACACTATTTTTTCTTCTATAATTTATTCTATTTTAGAGTAACTCTATTATAGAGTTGATTTTGCTCCAATGATTAATTCTATAATAGAATGAATCTATAATAGAATGAAAAATAGATGAATACAACCATTTTACTCTATAAATAGAATGAATTATAGAGGATAAAATAATTCTCCATTGGAGATGGTCTTAATTACATTCCGGTTTACCATTTAACATTGTATAGAACACATGTATATAGAAAGGATAAAACTTATTATACTTTAGAGAGAAGTCTTGGATTACATAAAAAGGATAAAACTTATTATAAACATATTTTATCATGTGAATAGTTTGATAAAGCTCGCCTTCACCTCTTCCTCGTTTCTACCATCTCTAGTTTTTGGTCGCTGCTTGATCCGGTGAACTAAACTAGTTTATGGGTGATACACTCTAAATTAAGATTACTCAACCGGATTGTAAAAATAATATGATCTCAGACAATTTGAATGAGAAATGATGGATTAAAGGATCGCACTACAGCTGCGGAAAGCTGCCGATATTCTCGAACTCTAATTGCTGCTTGATATGACGCAAAAGTCGAGTAAGAAGAAAGTTGTTTACTTGGATATTACGTACAAGAAACAAGAAAATGTTCTAGACAAAAAAAAAGAAGATAAACTCATAAAAAGAGGAAAAATCGATTTATTTATTCATAGAATGAGATTATATATTTATAATAGCAATGGTAAAAAAAACATAAAGATATTAGGGAAAAACATGCTTAGGAAATATAAAAATTGACTGAAAAAATTAAAGATAGTCAAAGACTTCATTTTCCATGGTATTAAAGTTAATCAAAGACTCCATTTCCTATGCGATCTGGTCAAGGTGACTCTTCGCCTACTGTCTAGATTCATCTGAACCAGTCTGGCGGTAAAGAGCAGGACGTGGGTTGTAGAGGCGCATCATTTCCTTCCTCTTCAAAAGGATTTGTCTACAAATCTGACTCTCCTGGATCAAAAGGAAATGTGGGTGGAATAGAGATCAAGTTCACATTACCACCTTTATGCAGTCATTGTAGTTGTGTGAGCCACTTTAGTTTGGTCACTCCACACATATCTCTTACTTTGTCAATCACGTGATGGTTTCTTTGAGTTCCATTTCCTGCATCATACTCTTTGGGATGAAATGACCATACCTCCAAATACTGCAGGTCATCCCGGACATTTTTGTTGCAACCAAAATTTAGAACTTATACTGGAATTTTGTTCCGATATATGGCTTCAAAACAACTTGATACACCCTAAATAAGGATCACTCAGCCGGATTGTCAATGGATATGATTTAAGACGATTTGAACGAGAAATGATGGATTGAAGGGTCGCACAACAGTTTCAGAAGGCTGCTGATATTACCGAATTTCTATTGTTGCTTGATATGACGCACAAGTCCAGCAAAAAAAGAGGCTGTTTACTTGGATATTACGTAACAAAAAACAACAAAATGTTCTAGAAAAAAGAAGAAGAATATAAACTCATAAAAAGGGGAAATTGATTTATTTATTCATGGAATGAGATTATATATTTATAATAGCAATGGTCAAAGAAAGACATAAAAATATTGAGGAAAAACATGCCTAGAAATATAAAGATAAAGATTGACTGAAAAAATTTAAAATATCCAAAGACTTAATTTCACATGCGATATGGTGTTAAATAGCAAACACCCCATTTCCCATGCGATCTGGTCAAGGTAACCCTTCACCTAATGTCCAGGTTCATCTGAACCAGTCTGGTCCATGTCGGTAAGGAGCAGGACGAGGGTTGTACGATCCCAGGCGCATCAATTGGTGTGTATAGAGCTTCCAAGAAATGATGGCAATGTAGGATCGGAACAGGAGGCGGCGATTTGAAGGTAGATCTAGGGTTTGACCTTAAGGTGGATCTGGGTCAGATTCCCCTCGGAGGGTTCGCCAGAGCTTTAGTGTGTTGCCGCTGCGACACCGGTCAGCTGCTGCCTCCATGTCTTCCGCCGTCTCTTTCATCGGTTGCTCTGCTCAGATTTTTTCAAATTGATTTTCAAGTCGAATTCGTAAAGGCGATGTTTGAGGGTTTCAACACGGAAATCTCTCTTGTTTCTATCTTCGAAGCAGCCACCATGGTGTTTTGGTACTCAAACTGTTTGATGGTTCGAGATAGATTTGGGTTTCTGAAGTTGCTCCAATTTGCCTATGCCTTACAATGATTTATGATCCTTTTCCACTTGTTGGTGGGAGGTCCTCCTCCTCTGTGCTTAAAATTTCATAAGGAAATCGACCTCAGCTTCCTGCATTTTCGATACTCAGTTGTCGGCATCTTTCGTGCATGCTCGTGTGACAGGACTGGTGTCGAGATGTTATGTCCTCCACTTCAGTCTGCCAGTATCTCACCAGTGTTTCATCGGTTGGTGTCTCTGTGTTGGTTTGGATTCTCAGAGCAGCGCTTGTCACCCCTGCTTCGCCTGTCTTCCCGTTAGAGTTGCCTTTGGGACAGTCCGCGTGCCTCGGACTGTTGTTCGGTTGTTACAATGATTTCTTCTCTTGGAGCAGGTTCCGACATTAAGTTTCATGTCGTGATTTCCTGAGGCAATATTGCTGTTCTGAAGTAGTACAGTATGCCAAGCTTTAATCATGTTCCAAGTGAAACTGATTAAACTTCATTTGCTTTAGAGTGTTTTTAAGTTCTTTTGTGGCTTTCTTTAGCATCTGTGTTTGATAAGCTCCTTAGACTACTAGATTTTGATTCATCAAAAACTTGTAATCTCTCTGTGCCATTACTTATCTGATAGATATTCACATACTTAACAAAAAAAGGAATGGTAGGCATAAAAGTCTCTGTTAGATTCGGGTTAATTATGGGCTTCCAACTTAAAACCAATTGGCAATTAGTGGATTGACCATAACCTTTTATATAGTAGTAGATTAATTTTTATATTTCCGATGTGGGATGTTTCTCATCAATACCCTCCCTCACGCTCAGACATCTAGGTCTGAAGCGTGGACAATTGTGGGAATAACATCCACAGAGGGCCCAACACCGGTGTAGTAGTAGTTGTAGTAAATTAGGTCAAAGGATCTTATCGCTCTGATACCATGTTAGATTCGGGTTAATTATGGGCTTCCAACTTAAAACCAATTGGCAATTAGTGGATTGACCATAACCCTTTATATAGTAGTAGATTAATTTTTATATTTCCGATGTGGGATGTTTCTCATCAATACCCATATTCTTCAGTTAATTACTTGCGTCTGTGGTGATTAAATCATCATCTTTTTCTAGCAACTATCCTCCCGAAGCCATTTTTAAAAAAATTGATAAGCAATGGCTGACTAGTGACGAGATTAGACATGTAATTTTTTACGGATGAAATTCACCTGAACTCCCAAATGATACAAATATCATGCTACCGCAAAGCATTTAATCAGTGGAGACGATAAAATAATTTAATTCGGAAAAGCAAGTGAAAGAAAGAACTAAAAAAAAGGAAATTTACCAAAACGAAATAAAAATTTAACATGTTTGTCTTTTTGATATAAAACTATATTTGTCTATTTTTTCTTTCTTTTACTCTTTTTATTTCTTAAATTTAGTAAAATTAAATAAATATTTTTATAAATAAAAATTTATAAAAATATTAAGAATTGATAAACACCTATATAAACAAACTAGTATTTTCTTTTGGTTGAAAATTTTGATAAATAAAATTTTAAATTATGTTATACTAAAAGTAGATTTTATCTTCTACGGAAAATGGTTAGTAGAAAACAAATTCCAAATTAAATAAATTCATCTACTTTATTTAGACAGAAAAATATACTTTTAATTAAAATTCTAAATATGGGAATGTGAATTCTGTTAATTTTACAGATAACTACTTTTCTCGTGAATGCAGTTTTTACTTTGATGAAGTATTCTAAAATTTTCGGAATGAAAAATCTAAACAGTATTCAAACGGCTACATGAGATAGAATCTGTTTATGAAATTTTTTATCTTGGTCCTATGCAGTGTAGAAAATGTCTTCTACGGATAGAAAAAAAAACAGATTTTTGCGAAAATTTAGGAAGTTACCGTTAAGAAAAATATTATAAAAATATTTGTAATATTCTAACTTCCTAAAAAGTGCATATTTGGTCACAAAAATATTCTAGAGATATTTGTAATCCAGTACGTTACAAACACATTTTTTAAATATATATATATATATTCAACGTCTTTTATATATTTACAAACATATATATATGTATGTATATTTTTATTAATATATTTATTTATAGCATTATTTTGAATTCAATTGTGTATATCACGGGAAATATATAAATATTATTGCTCATGCTATGCATGAGAATATTTTATCTTAATTAAATTATATATTAAAAATAATAATTGAATTTAATTAAATAAATATCATAAACATATTAATATAAGCGTTACTTATTATAATTTCTTAAAGTACAAAATTATTTATAAAATATGATTAAACATTTAAAATATTTAATAAAATGTTAAGATATTTAAATAATTTATAAAATAGTTGACATACACTAAAAATTGTTGAATAAAGACTAAATTTTTAGTCGATATTTTGGAAATATCTGTTTGTAAATTTAAATGTACAATTTATAAAAAAAAGTATGTAACTTTTTGTGTGCTCTTTATGTTAATTAAATTTTTGTTAATATATTTATTTCTTTTATTTATTGTATTTATTTATAAAATTATTTGGAATTCAATTGTTTATATAAAATTTTATATTAATATAAAAATAAAATTTGATTATATTATTTTATTAATATATACTAAAATATCGACTTAAAATTACATATATATTTTAATTAAATTTTTATTTTTAATTCGTTTTTAATATTTAAATACTATTAAAATGTATTTATTTGATTAATCAAAGGTCAGCTCTGAGATTATGAAATAAAATTATACTAGATGAACAAAATAATATTAACTTTATACTATAGGGATAAAGATGGTAAATATTCATTCTATTTTGGAAAATTTCCCCAAAAAATTGAAACCATGTATGAATGTGATACTGCAACTTTGAAAGAGCTCTATATCAACTGCTTTAAATGTTCTTCTAAAGTCCTAAAGACAGAGGAAGGAAATGTTCGAGAAGTAAAAATAGAGTTCTATGGCTGCGAAAAGGAGACAGGGAAAATGTTTATATGCATTGAAAAAGGAGAGGTGCGCAATTGTTATAAGTCATTTCAGGACAATTTTTGAATCATCGAACCCGAAAGATAGATGAAGCATTAGCTAATATTACGATGACTATCACATATTTGATAAACAAGGATCTCATATCTCTAGTTACGAAATGAGAGGTAAGACTTTCCAAATTCGCAATGCATCCGAAATTTTTTTTTGGATCAGATAGAATGACAATTTTATTTTATCAAAAATTTGGAACATAGTAAAGGAGGATTTAGCTTGTACGGTTAATAAATTCCTATTTGATGGTATCAGTTTTCAAGGATTGAATCATCATTCCAAAGAAAAATAAATCAACTGAGATAGCACAATTTCTACCAATCATTATGTGCAATGCAAGTTATAAGATAGTCTTCAAAGTCTTATTCCAGAAATTGAAAAAGTTGTTCCAGAGCGTATCTTAGAAAACTCAATCACCCTTATATGCCACGGGAAAATCGTTAACAAGTTAATAAATTTACTCGAGTTCCTATCATGAAAGAAGTTTCATACGAAAGGCCGGTAATTTCCTTTGTTCTATACTTTAGACTTTCAATTCCACTTGTGAGTAATTAATATATATTCTCGCGTGATAGTTGGGAGCAAAAGACAAGCACGTTTACTTTCGACGTGTGCGCAGAAAAAGTAGAATATTTTAAGAATTGGTTCTCAACGTGCTTCAAGTTAAACTTTTAGGATTGGTTCTCTTCTTTCTAACCTATATATCCAATTAATTATGCATTAGAAAAACAAAGCTGGTGAAATATAACACACTCAAAATAGTGGATAAAGCAGTTAATAATTCGAAAGTGCTGTCGTACCCACATGGTTACGTAAAAAGCTAAATTAATTAAGTAAAATATATGTTTGAAGCATGTGATTAGTTTAATCTTAACGAGTAAGAACCCTTAAACTATATAAAATCTCAAACTGCATAGCATGCAAGCACGCACTATAAATATCATCCGAAAAATCGAGTCATTTCAAGTTCAGCCAGACTCTCACCCTTTAGCTCTAAGTTTCCTCTAGCTGCTTCTTCAATATTCCCATCTTATTTTAACTAAATCTTATTTACTTAAGGCATACATGGAACCGGTAGTGGCCATGCAAGAGTCCCAATATAACAAGAAGTCATTTCTTAAGTTGCTCGACGGCCTATTCTTGCCGTTTATTGTAGTTGTTGTTGGTGTTATAGTTTTTGTCAGCCCGTTTTGGCTTCAAGTTTCTCTCAGATTTTTCATATCAACTATCCCTAGAGTGATTACTTACATGTCAACCCCCAAGGTCTTATTCCTTCTCACAAATTTCATCGTGATCACCCTCATTGGAGAATCAATGTTTTCCAGATCAAGATCTGCTCTTCCAACTAGCGAGTTACGCAAAGAGTGCATGACTGTGACAAACAATTCTTGTGACTTGTGGTCTTGTGCAAACATGAAGATGGGAATAGGATGTCAACAATTAACAAAACAGAATATGGATAGACTGAGACACGAAGATGATAAAAGGCGTAAGCTTAGTCCGATGCAGATGGATTCACTACACCAGAGGGCTGATGATCTGATCGCTCGTGTGAACAGACGGAGGAGACTTGAAACTGAGATGTTACATAGCCACATAGACCATAACCGTATGTCATAATAATTACATGTCTGCAAAAGTTTAGTTTTTATTTAATTTTTGTATTTAATAAAAAGATTGATCAATTGAATAAGGACATTTGTACTCAAGAGTTTTATAGGCTTCTTCTAAATTCAACTACAAGAATTTCTGACACATTTTCCTCTTTCTCCTCTTTTGTAATTTTTTTTTTGTTTGGTTAAAACCTCATCAAGAACCTACCCATGGAGTTGGCCTTAGCAAGAATTCTTTTATTAATAAGTATATATACTTATATAGTGTGAGAATGGCAACCATTGACTGAGGTATTCAGTTTTTGGGGTTCTGTTCCTGTAATGAGTTCATATTCGCTGATGGGCCTAGTGATTTGAAACCAAATTAAAGCAAGATAAATTAGATGGGTCTCATTTGATTAATGAGAAGCCCAACATCAAGAAGTCGATGATATAAATATGGAAGAGATGCAAATGATATTATGACATAATTATAACAACATTTCTTCATCATCTGTTTCGCTGTAACAAGTCGTATGCCATTGTTGACAAATCTTGAGCTTGTATGTAAGCACTAGATATAGTAATTTCTGGGTACTGATTCTGAAAAAGATGTACCAAAAGGCAAGGGAAATGTAAAAGGTTATGTGCGTTGTTCTTTTTTGAGCTTTCTTTATATATATAATTTTTTTTTTGTGAATGAGTGGAGTCCCGATTTGTAAACACATAAAATAATAGAGTTAGTGAAGACGGCAGAGTAAGCACAGAGCATTCAATCATTCAACCAAACAGTAGATTGGATTGGATTCTTCTATATATAGTTATGTAATGTCCCTATCAATATATCATAGCAGCTTTTTCGTTAAAGCTAACATTAGGGTTTTTTTAAAATTTGAGACAAGGTTTTGTCGATCACCGAAAGCTTGTGTAATTTCATTATTAATTCCTTCTTACCACTGAATATATCGCGAGAATTAATGGTTTCACTCTTCTGCAACTGTAATGGTTTTATAGCAGCCTTATGTGAAGACTATAGTGTTTTATGATGGTTTCATAGTCTTGTACTGAACATTTTCAAAATTACCAAAATCCGTAGCAGCATTCTCTCTTACAACACACTTGATTTTTATTCACATCATGACGACCATTGTTTGCAGTCAATGAGACATAAATACACATAATATTTGGCTTGAAAAATATGATAAAATTTGCAAGTTGTATGTCATTACTTAAAAACATTGGAGGCGTGTTGCTAGGTATTTGCCCCAATATATATATGTTTAGGACTTTTTCTTGGGTTCACCCCCTAGGAATTAGTTATTTTAGATTGAGTATCTTTTGAAAAAAGAAACAAAATAATTGTCAAGTTATATTATGTTTTAAAATAAAAAAGTAAAAATAAATAAAAGTAATAGTAATTGTATAAATGTATTTAAAAAAACTATATATAAATTTTAAGGTTTAGAATTTATCTAAAGGTTTAAGATTTAGAATTAAAAAATTCAGTGTTTTTATGATTTAGAATTTGATATTTATGAATTAGAATTTATGATTTATCCAAGGGTTTAGGGGTTACCCAAGAGTTTAGGTGTTAGGATTAGGGTTTAGGGTATAGTTTTTTGCTGGCGGATTTAAAATTATTTTTCAAAAATTCGTTTTTTGTTAATTACTATTTTTATTTATTTTACATTTATTTTAAAAATATAATGCAATTTGATAATTATTTTGTTTCCTTTTTTTAAAAGATACTCAATCTAAAATAACTAGTTTCTATTGGTTGGTGAACCTAAAAGTTCATCCTAGGGGTGAACCCAAGAATAACTCTATGTTTAGCCGGTATATAAGTTAACTCGGCCGCTTTCATTTCACTATTCATGTTGTTGTATGTAAACCATGCGAAGAAAATCCTCATATTTGATCTCTTCTTCAGCAACAAAAGCATTCTCTTTCTTACTTAGATCAAGACAGAACTCCCAAATTGCATTAGCCACTATCCAGTGTCCAAAAACAGTAAACAAGTGCAACAATCTCAGTAGCTCTCAAAATACATTGCAAAACATGATGGAATACAAGAATGTATGGTGAATTATAGCGGCAAGAGAACATTCATTGCAAAGGCAACCATAGGCCATACATTGAGAAATAGTTGGTTTTTGTTCATAGATCTTGGTAACAATGTACTGTTTATTATATTTGGTGTTTCTCAGATATAGGTTCGTCAAGTGTTGATTTAAAATTTCCTGCATTTTGTTCACCTTCCACCAAAAAGTCTACTTTCATTTATTAAATATGAACGAAGAACGGACATCAAGCAAAGTTAGAAGGTGATCCTGAGAAATTACCGATGAAATTTACTGAGATAAACAACTTGGAATTTGATATGTGGGGAAAACATTGGAGGTAAAATGTTTTTTTATTATTTATTTTCTAATTTCTTTGGAGATCAATAATGGCATTTTTGTTATTATTTGAATATATTTAATTAAATGATATCTCAAGAAGGAACATTTTTAACAATTATCCTTTGGAATAGTAACCGATGAAGTTTAACTAGATAAACAAATTGAAATTTGCTATGCGGAAAAACCGTTGGAGGTAAAGTTTTTTTTATATTTATTTTCTAATTTCTTTGGAGACCAATAATGCATTTTTATTATTATTTGCAAATAGTTAATTAAATAGTATCTCAAAAAAAAACATTTTTTAACAACTTTCCTTTGGAATAGTAACATTCTCATTTTTGTTTTGAAGTAGAGCATTTCAACAGATCACCTTTGTTGATATTGAACTTCTTAGACAAATTGAACTTCTTCAAAGTAACAACTTTCCTCTGTCTAAGATAAATTGAAAGTAGACAATTCGTTTAAGAACTTTCCTTTGTCTAAGATGATTTAGAAAAGTAACATTCTCATTTTTGTTTTGAAAGTAGAGCATTTCAACAGATCACCTTTGTTGCTATTCCAAAGGAAAGTTGTTAAAAATGTTTTTTTTAGATACTATTTAATTAACTATTTGCAAATAATAAAATAATGCATTATTGGTCTCCAAAGAAATTAGAAAATAAATATAAAAAAAAACTTTACCTCCAACGTTTTTCCGACATAGCAAATTTCAAGTTGTTTATCTAGTTAAACTTCATCGGTTACTATTCCGAAGGATAATTGTTAAAAATGTTGAAATGCTCTACATTCAAAACAAAAATGAGAATGTTACTTTCCTATGTTTACTTTGTCTAAGATAAATCATCTTGTTTCCATCTCTACTTATCTTAGACAAATTAGGATGTCTATTGGCTTCTTAGCACTCTCCTTCAAAGATAATATTCTTATATTCTCTGCTCCAACGCCACTATAACAAGGCGTATTTGTGCACAATCTTCTGTTAATTATCATAGCTTTCTGGTGCCGACAAAAAAAAATCATAGCTTCCCGGAAACATTCTCTGTAGTCTTTCGGGCCGGATATATATACGTGTGAGTAGGATATTTTCGGTTAAACAAACTATACAGAACTAGTTACTCATAGGTGATACTTTTTATATATTTGGTAGATTATACATGGCCATTCACAAATGTCCCTCAATGTAATTTGTTGTTGACTGGATCAACAGATCTTCTCGTCTGGAGCTGCTTGCGTCATTGTCAACCCATCACTAGCCAACGTCCCAACGAATCTGTTACCTCTGAACAGAAAACTTTCCAAAGTATTACACAACTGATCCATGCAGGCTCCAACAAGTACCTATCTCCTCTGCACACGCTCCTTAGTATCGCTTTAGCGCACCTCTCTGCTGATTCCACTGGCAATAAGCTTATTTGCATCTGCGTCATATGATATAAAAATGCTAAGGCTGAAACTAAACTCCATCGTTTAATTTATACTTTCTAGTTATTATTCATGCATGTATAGGAAATTCATGCATCGTTTAATTTAAAAAAAAAAAAAAAAAAAAAAAAAGAGTAGATGAACAAAACTCTTGGGTAAATATTTTATAAAAAAGAAATATAAAATTGTAGGTATAACTCGAATGATAAGTTCTCATACCAGTTTTGTTTATCCTACTATTCTCCAAATGATACTACTGAGTTTGACTTTCAAATTACAACTATGAAAGTAGTTCATAAATTAAGCCAGAAATGCTTACATCTCTGAGCTCTTTGTCCACTATGAGTTGTCCGTTCTTTGTCATGAACTTGCCTTGGGTCATTTCTGAGTCAACTACCCCAGGTGCTACTATGGTCAGGCCCGGCTTAAATATTAAGCAGGCCTTGTGCTGAGTTATTTTTTTTTCTAATACTTTCAAGTATATCATGGCAATTTTAACAACTAGGACCCTAATATTTGTACATTCTTACAAAACAAGACCCTAATTTCTTTAAGAAAAATGAAAAAAAAAACAAGACCTTGTGCAAATGCACCGTGTGCACTCCCTCTAAGCCGGCACTGACTATGGTAACCCCGACCTTTGATCCAAACTCAGATCTTAGAGTTTCGTAAAACGCGATCACAGCAGCTTTACTTGCCTGAATCCATCAAGAGAAAATCAAGGATATCAAATGAGTGTTTAAGAAGGTTAACAAGTACAAAAAGGCAAATAAAATAGAAAAGTGTTACACAATAAAAGCTCAATCTGGGTGAAGCAATGTATCCACATCCAGAAGCAATCACCACAATCTTTCCTCTAGATTTCTTTAAGTATGAAGAAGCAAAGAAGGTGCAATACACAGATCCCCAAAAGTTTATGTCCTGTGGGAAAAAAAAATTTACAGCGAAGTAGAAAACATATTTTCTTTACATAAATCTTTGGTCTGAGTAAGTTTACCATAGCTAGCGTAGCTTTGGAAAGATCGTCAATGTCTTCAAACAAATAGAGTGGAGCAACTCCTGCATTTGTAACTAGATGATCCACTGCCAAAAATAAAACATAAAGAAATAAAAATCCACAATCAGTACTACGGATTTTTTTAATTTGTAGTGTATATGAATAATGATTTAAAAATTCCGAGTTACAACTTGTTATAAGTTTTTATGTAAAGTTTAAACAAAATCTCGAAAACAAATAGTGTATTTTTTAATTGGTTTGGCGTTTACATTGTAACTCAAATGATTTATAAAGTACTAGCTCTAGATTATTTATAGTAAAACGCAAACAAACCATCTAGAATATAATTAGGACTATTGACATACATCGGCCAAAATGAAGAACCGTGGCTTGGATAAAACGTTCGCAGTCGTGGAGTTTAGAAACATCGGCGACAATGGGGATGACTTCAGGGGACCCATAGAGCTCAGCGAGAGCAGCCACGTGGAAGAGAGGTTCATCTCTTATATCAACAAGGGCTAAGTACGCACCTTTCTTCCCGTACTCGTATGCTAAAGCCTATACACACCATCACATCCACATCTACTTAACCTTTTAACCATCAAACAATAAATATTTGTTCCTAAACTTTACCTCGCCTATGCCAGATGCTGCTCCGGTGATTACAACCACTTTTCCGGCGACATTTTCCGAGAAAACATTCCGGCAGATGGAGACGGCGGACTTCAGCCTCTGGTATATTGGGTAGAAGACGAAAAGTCCGTACAAGGCTAAAGGAGGAAACACGAAGTTGATAATATTGTTGATTGAATCCATGTATGGAGGAATCTGCTTCACTAGGTTTTCGTTGTTCTCTCCGCCTTCTTTGTATTTCTTTTGTAAGCCTATTTTAAGGCAAGCTCTAGTGGCAATGTGGCAAACCTACAAGCTGAGGTGCTAACATGTGTTTCTGCAGTCTAATTGAGAAGCATAACATTTTGTTACAACAAAAAAATTGCAAAACAAAATCTAAAATCATCTTATTTTTTGTCAACTCTCTATCTACGGACTTAGAATAAAGAGAGTAAAACTCATTCTAATTAAGAGAATGATAAAATTCCGGAGAAGGACACAAGAAAGGGAAAGAATTGATTAGGACACAATATGACTTTCTCTTTCATTTAGGGACACATTCGGCATGTGAGATACTTTCTCTTGACAGTTTGTATGTATTATGACGACAATGCCCTTAATGAGAGAAATAATACATTGTGTTTAAATAATGTACCGGTTTGGTTTGGTCTTTGTTTCCTCCGAGATATTATGTTGGTTAGATTTATAGATATAGCTGTTTTATTTTTGACCATTAAATATTTTAAATGAAAATCAAAATTATAAATTGAAAGTTGTGGATAAGATTGTCTAAAACAATTGTGTGGATATGGACATAAAATATAGAGAATACATAAACATAAAACTGAAAATTATAGACAAGATTTTGTTTTACAAGATTTTGTTTTACAATTTGTAAAACAATTTTGTGGAAATGAACATAGAATATAGAGAATACAGAAAAATGAAAGTTGTGGACAAGAAACTGAAAATGAATCTGAATCACAACATATAAAGGCTCCACAACCATGGCAGATCCTGAGCAAGGATTCATGGCGAATCATTGTGGACAAGACATTGATGAATTCACCCAAAGCGGATCTCAAACTTATTCACGGCGAATCCCGAGCTCATCCACTCGCTGAAACTCCATAGAAACTACCCTTGGAGATTACGTCCAGTCCTCGTCCGTACACATCACTTGTCCCCTTATTAACCGTCCACACACAATCCATCCACGTCCACACACAACCCATCCACCTTCAGTATCCACACACCACCCATCCACTCTTCCGGAGTCCACACTTTACCCGTCAAAATTAAAATCAAAGCTTCGTAAATCTGGGTTTTGAAATCCACAATGACCCTAAAAAACCAACAAAACAAAGACGAATCTTATAGAATCTAAATTTGGATAAACTAATTAAAACCCAGAATCAGAACAAATATGTATGGGTTGTGAAGAAACTAACCTCACATGTCTTGAAATCGAAGCAAACTGAATAAATATGTATGGGTTGTGTCGTTGTGAAGAAACTAATCTCTTGTAGTGAATCAAGCCCAATTTTCACATTTTCCATACACTAAGTGACAAAATAAAATTCGATTCAAAGAAAAGAGAGAGACAAATACATTAGAAAGGGTGTTTGGTTAGAAGATTGAGAGAGAAGATCCAGGAAAAGGTCGTAGAGTTGGATAAATGTTGGTAAGATGTCTACGCCGGTGAGAAGGAGACGCAAATTTCTTATCGGTTGGAATTGAAGAGGTGAAACCGCCGAGTATGTAACTAGGGTTCTTCATCTCCGCCGCAAGCGTTAAGAGAAAGTGGGAGAGAAAAAAAAGGGAAATGAGGGAAGATCGACACTAGGTTTCAAGTTGGTATAAGTTGGTTTTGGTATGATTGGATCTAGGAAAATAGATGTCCGGTTTGGTTTAATTTAATATAAAGGCATCAATGTCTTTGACTAATAAGAAAAGTTACCTCAAGTACCTTATCATGAAATATGAAACTCAAAAAGTATCTTGGAGAGAAAAAAAAATCGAAGGGAAATTGGGATGGATAGCCATGAAACAAATCATAATTACGTAGCTAACTAAAAAAACACCTTCAATTATTACTATAATATATATGATATTACCCCTGCTTGTCAGTTAATAAATGTATATATTTCTTCTTCTGCATTTATCTCCCACAATACTATGTTTTGTAAGTTTCCAATTATAGTATGCTATTTGAACAAAATGATTATGTTACTTCGTTGTTACTATTATATTTTAATAATAATTCTTATTATGTAGTATGTGAATATTTTGATATTTAGATAAGAGTTTGTATTTCTATTTGGTTTAGTTTATCAAAAATTTAGATTTATATTTCTATTTTGGGTTTAGTTTTTAAGATTTGAACAATATGTACTGTGTTATTTCATTTATTACTATTCTATTTTTATAATGCTTCATATTATGTATTATGTGGATGTTTTGTATTTGGGTTAGGGTTTATATTTTCTTTTAGGATTTAGTGATTAGTGTTTTATATTTCTATTTTGGGTTTAGTTTATTGAAGGTTTGAGTTTATATTTCTATTTTGGGTGTACTTTTTAAAATTTGAACAATATGTACTCTGCTATTTTATTTATTACTATTCTATTTTGATATTACTTCATATTATGTATTATGTGCATGTTTTGTATTTGGGTTAGGGTTTATATTTCCCTTTAGGGTTTAGTGATTAGAGTTTTGAGTTTAATTTATGGAATGTTTAGGTTGATATTGGAATAAATATTACCTTATTTTCTGCAATTATATACATTTCCAAATTTTATTTATTTGTACTATACTATTTATTTATTACTATTCTATTTTAATAATATTTTATATTGTATACTATTTGCATATTGTGATATTTGAATTAGAGTTTATATTCTTTTAGTGTGTATTGATTAGTATTTTAAATTTAGTTTATGAAAGATTTGGATATTTATTAAACTATTTTATAATTTTATTAACATGAACTATACCATTTAGTAGCATGTTCTATTTTATATATATTATATTACCACTATCATCGTGGATGCTATAATCACCACCATTTTAACAACACATTTTTTTAAGTGACAAAGTTTCATCGTCAACATGCTTAAAAAATGAGAGAACCGGAAGAAAAAGAGAAAAAAGTTAGGTGATCTAATTATGTCAACATCAATACCATACTTTTAATTTTACTCTCAAAATTGACTATTGCACAAATTAGCATATATACAAAATATCTGTGTACAATATATTTAAATGAAAAACATATTATGTATATAGTAACATAAAAACACAAAGACAATACACAGATGAAATAATATAGTCATGGTTTTTATAGCTAATAAAATATTTTGTAAGACTTTTATCATCAAACGAGCAACCCCTTTTTAAGATAACAGATCGAAATTAAATATCATGAGAGTATTTTTTCTCCAAAATATATTTTGAAATAAAAAATAAAATGAAGTTGTAGATACTCATATACAATTAAATATCAATTTTTATGAAAAAAAAATTATCACTACGTCTATAGGAAATGTCCCCATGTGGCATCCCTGCAGTTTCAGTTTCCATTAGTGACACTTTAGAAACTTTTTCTCTTTTTAAATTTATAGTTTGAGAAAGGCAAAATTTATTCTCAGGTCCGTCACTGACTTTTTTAGTTCTTGATGTAATTTATTATTTAGCAACTTAAGTTTTTTTTTCTTTTTTTAGAAACTTTAACATTGGGTTTAATGTGTTCTGAGATCTTATCTTTGATCATCGACTCTGTCTCCAAGGAATGTATTCCCTTTGACTTTAGTTTCCAGACATTCTCCATGAACTTGCTGGCTTTGTTTGTTTGTATGTTTATAATCAGTACTACTTTCACTTAATAAATTTCAGATGATAGAAAAAGAAGTTATTTCATTCATCTACATTCTTTCCTTTTTTGGTCAAAAATTATCATCTTCTTTCATGTTACATTGTTCATGACAACAAAAACATCAAGGGTCCTACGAGACTTAAACCATAATAAGTAATAGTACTTACTCTAAGAGTATCTCCAATCCTATGCATAATTTATATGGAGTAACGGCTTTTTATTTTAATTGGTTTATAACTACGTTTTTCACTCTATTTTACATTAAAATAGGATCGGTCCGTCCTACGGGTGAGATGTATATTTAAAAATAATTGAAACAATTATAGTGTATATTATATATATATATATATTTATATATTTGTTTTATATAAAAATATACATATTAGTTAGATTTATACATGTCACTGTAATAACAGACTAAATAAGTCATGCTTTATGAACAGTAAGCTTGTAGTTTTTTGTATTGAAAATGGACAGTTATATATATATATATATATATATATATATATATATTATTCCTGTTTGCTTATAACTATGTATTAATTGAGTATTATAGAGTCAATTGTAGGAATAAACTGTTATGGGTTTGTAACCAATTTTTGTATTTTTCACGAAGGAGTTTGTTCAAATTGTTAATTTAATTGTTTTGCATTTTATTTGAATATATATATATATATATATATATATAATTTATTAGAAAAATAAGGCAGTATAGAAATTTGGAACCATTTTGTTACTTTTTTCTATTAAATTTGAAATGTTAGAATTTCTAGTTTGTTGTGGATTTTATTATTTGAACTATATTTTTTTAACTTGAGACTTGAAAGTATGATTATAATTACTTTGATGTTTTTATGTATGTTAAGATATAGATGGTTTATTATTTTATAGATCATGTACGTTATATAGGGATGGTTGTGTATTGTTTTAAGAGTTCGAAACATATATAATACTATATATAGTTTTGGTGAGGTTTCTATGGGTTTTTTGGTTAAATGTTATTGGTTACGCGAATACATATTGGTTGATTAAATTATGATTTCTTTACGTTGGGCTTGGAAGTACGTGGTTTGTGAATCTAATGAGTATGATTTTTTGTCCGAAAATTCATGGTCTTGGTTTGTTACTGTACATATACAAAAACAATATAAGATTTTTTTATTTTTAGTTTCCATTTAACAATTTTATTTTTTGTTCAGTTTAAAATAATATTAGCTTTCACTATTTATATTTTATTAATTTTATCAGAAGTCATATGATTCATCTTACCATTTAAAAAAATTTCATGAATATGTAATTGTTTTACCTTTAAAAAGTTGGTTCTACCTTTATTATTATAATAAGCAGAATGAAATTTCTATAACACACAAATTATGAATTGATTTTTGTTCTTAAACGTTTGTTTCTTAAATTCACTGGTATTTTCTTCTTCTGCTTGCCATTTAATTATCTTAAAAATTTTATATAGATAGTTACTATTTACAAATAGTATATTTGAAACAATTTTTTAAAGATAAAATGTTTATATTTTCTCCTAACATAAGTTTTAACTGTTAATAAAATTATGTTATTAAATTTAAAATTTAAAATTTAATTTATAAAATTATATTATTAGGAATGAAAAATAAAACAAAACCAAATTAATGACAAACTTTTAAAATAAACTACCACAGGAAAATTTACATCTAAAACATATTAACTCAGGCTATAAATTTAACACATTGGTGACTCTCGTGTCTCTTCTCACTTTTAGCTTCCTTCATCTGCCATATACATCTATTTTTTTTTTGTTGGTAAAATGTTAAGATTTTATACCAAGTTTTTGTTTTTTTACAGACAATATTGAGATTAACTAGTAGCAGAGATGCAGAATTGAAACTAACAGAAGGTACCTAATGAACATACATAACCAAAATGAAGAAGAAGAGACTCGGACAAAGGCCTAGACTAAAGCGTGGCAGAGAAAGACCAGAGGACGAAGCGCAAACAGAGTGAAACAACCAGTTGCCGTGAGCTACCCGAGAGAAAGGCGGCCTCAAACCTTGATGCACACGGCTTCCTACAGCTTCCAGCAAATTCACAAGTCGCAGCCTGCACAAAGAATCAAACCCGGACCGTCTAGCTCATCCAACAAACACCAAACCGGCAGCACGAGAAGGGTCCACAACTGAAGATGCCGTCGTTCGGAGAAGGAAACTGAAGATTGCTGCCTTCAACCCATCTTCCCGAGACCGTGTAGACCCGTTTAACCGCCAAGCCCATATAGAGTAAGGGGACCAGCTGGGCACACCTCCTCCGACGTAGTACCCACTTGACAAGCTAGAAAGCCGGAAACCAAACTTGAACCTTACCCATGCCACCAGAACCGAGCAATGCCATCTCGGTTATATAGCCACAAAAGTACCTGCAAGAGAAAGAGGGGACGACGAGGAGCGCCACACCGCCGAGCCTCCACTACTTTGAGGAGCAGTAACCCACTACAAGCGCCAGAGCAAGCCCAAACCGCAAAACAGAGGGTCAACTACTCCCATGCACTGCCACCGGAACCACCACAAGAGAGACGAAGCCTACCCTCACAGGAGCACCACACGCACCACCGAATACCATCGGAAGACACCAAAGCAGAAGAGAGAGACTTGAGAGCCGAGGATCTGAAGCTCTAGTTCCTGGAGGAGCACGTCTCCAAACCCAGCCATGCGCCACACTGAGAAGAAGACTACTTGAACCGGAAAAGCCCGACGTCTCACGCGCCGTCAACTCGAGGAAAGACCCAACAAAGCAAAACTCACCGGACAGAGATCTCAGAGCAAGAGCATGGAGCCGACACAACGAGAAGCGAGCCGTCCTCAAGCCCACCGATTTCGCCATGGAAGCTCCAGATCGAGACCCAAAATCTCCAGATCTGAACCAGAGAACTTCAGGGAGATTTCCCCCTCCGCCGCAGAGAACAAATAGAAATCACAGAGATGAACTAGAAGAGAAAGAGAAGGACAGAGAGAAGAGAAAGGGGGCTCCGGCGACCGCCCTAGAGGACGCGGTGGCGCCGGAAAATCGAAATTAGGGTTTTCGAAGTCTAGTGAGAGGCTGGAGAGAAATATCTAGAGAGAGAGAAAGAGCTCTTTTAACTTTTTCTATACATCTATTTTTCTCACATCGGACCTGTTTTATCAGTACTCAGTCAACCTTTTTTCATTTTAAATATAGATATACACATGTATATGGCAGGACCAGAATGCGTATGTGAAAATCATATTAGATAGAATAGTTGAAGATGTCCCATGAAACAAAAAGAGCTAGTACATGATAAGAGAAAAAGATCATACCTAATGGTCTTACATATAAACACTGTATTTGAAAGAAGAAAAAATTGACTGTGAGGTTAGCATAAGAGATCAGAGAAACGAATAACCAATTGGTATGAAATAATAACTACTAAAAAAAAAGGGCAAATCTCTAAAATTGCACGTTTTAAGTTATTGTCACAAAAATAGCACTCAAAAAATAAAATGACCAAAATAGCACCTTTTTGTTTTGAAAATATTAATATTTATTTTTTTATTTTTAAATATTTGAACACATTACTAAAATCCCACCCCTTAACTCTAAACCCTAAGTCGTAAATTAATTAACCCAAGGGTTATAAATGCATATTTACCCTTCAATAAAACTTATTTTGGACATTTTCCTTCTTGTGATGCTATTTTTGTGACAAAAACTTGGTTTGGTGCTATTTTGTCTTTTTCTCAAAGATAAACATGTTGGTTAGAATGTGCCTCAAATCTTGGTGCTTTTGATCTCAACTTCTCTACTTGACCATAAAGGATGTAGTGCAGATAGTTGCAAAGCAAGAGATTCGGAAGTGTTTCCTGCACTCAAAAAATGACACATTGAATAACCAAAACAAAATCTGAATCAAGAGTTTCTAGTGTTTATAACACTTGTCTCAAAACGTATCAGACCCAACGCATCATGACGCAGTGTTGCAGAATGGCGCAAGGACGGATTGAGTACTGCAAATAGAAGTAAAATCGATTAATTAATTAACTGTTGAGTTGATATAATAGACTGAAAACAAATCATCAGTGAATTAGCCTCTTCATCGGTATCAGTATCAGTGGAACTTAATAGAGTTTTATCACCTCTCTTCTGAAGATTGGGACATTCTGTTTTGATGTATCCACATTCCTTACATTCACTGCATTTAAACTCTTTGTGTTTAGTGAGAGGACAGTCTGATTTGTAAGTGTCCAACTCCTTCACATTCATAGCATTGAACATTATTTTTTCTTCTCATTTGATTCCTGCCACGCTGTGAATTGGAGCTTCTTCCTTGGCTACTCTCAAGTGTGTCTTCAAAGTTTCGAGTCAGCAAATCAACAATATTCTCAATTTTCTGATTCAAACTCTCATGTAGTGCTTGTAACCTATATGTATCTTTCTTAGCAGCAAACACAATATCTTTGGCCTTTTTAGGTTGATGAATAGGTGACTCCATCTCCTCTGCTTTGAGAATTCCAACAAGTTGTGAGAACTTCATCTCATCAGTATTCATACCAACTTTAAAAGTGCTTTGTAGGATGAAAACTTCTCAGTTAAACACTGAATCAGTTTCTTAACTAGTTTTTTTTCCTTGTAGCTCTTTCCCAGAACAATAGCTTCATTAGCAATAAAACTCAGTTTCGAACTGAAGCTTGTAACTGATCCATCATCATTCATTCTCAAATTCTCAAACTGAGAAGTAAGATAATCCAACCTAGTTCTTTTGACAACATCAGTTCCTTCATAGTAGTCAATCAATATTTCCCAAGCCTCTTTAGCCGATACACACCCTTGAACAAGCTTGAATTGATCAGAATCAATAGCATTGAAGATCTCAGAAATTGCTTTGGAGTTGAGTCTAGATCCTAACTTTTCAGATGCTGTCCATTCATCTTTGGGTTTAGGTACTAGCTCACCATCAATATCGGCTGTGGGTTATGTCCAACCAAGTTCTAAATCTGTCCAGACATCTTCGTCAATCCCTTTAAGCCGTTGTTTCATTTGTACTTTCCAGTGCCCAAAATTGTTCTCGTCCAACATCAGAGTTCTTTGAAAAACCAGTAGCTCCTTTGATGCATCCATGTTCTTCACAGAGTCTCAACCTGTGTATAGATTTATTAATCTAGGAGGTGATCTGCTCTGATAGCAATTGTAAAACCTAGAACACAGATGTATATCAAAGAACATATTTGCTTCTTCCAAACAAGACTGTTTTATTAGAAATCATTTAGACAGAAAACATATGTTTCTGTCTAATCAGAATTACACGCCTTCACACATACCTGAATCGCCACTGACCAATCTCTAATCTTCTAAATAATCAATCTAAGATCTCTCACGTTCTCTCTTATTATCAGACTTTGCAGAAACGTTTTTTAAATCCCACGAAGCATAAAAAACTAACAAACAACTTCTAAAACTCCTTATATACCTAATAGAGTAAACCTAGTTGTATTTAGATAAGTCCAAATCCACCTGATTTTCCTTATCTCTAAACTCCTTGATGTAATTTCTTTATTTTGTTGCCATGTCATCACAACCAAAAACGTTCTCTTAACGTTTAAATGTTGATGTGTAACTTTTTGTTCAACCTCAATGTAACTTTGTGTTCAACCTCAAAATCCTACTTCAACATATCTGGTCTTAACAAAACTTTCTATCAATGCTTCTCAAACAATATATAACGAAAGGAAAATAAAAAAAAAAGAATTAAGAAAGTAAAAATAAGTGAGGTAAATATCTATTTAGAATTTGTATATTGATTATATTAATGAATAATTTACAAAATTTTAGACATGTATTCATATTACTTTCGAACTTGATATTTCCTTTGTCTTCAGGAAAATTAACATCATAATCTACTAATTTTTTTTTTCTAATCCTAAAAGATATACGATACAGCGAGAGTGTTCGGTCCAACGAATGAAACAATTTAATGATGCAGAGAGATTTAAGTGAGTTCTACAATCAACTAGCATAATATACAAGTTTTCATGTTAATTTGGTCCCAAGAAAAGAGCTCAAATAGGTCGATAGAATATGAACTGATCTTCAGTGAATGCGATTCTTTGCGCAACGGAAGATGGATTCACGTGTGAATTAAAATAAATGACTTGGAAACATTATTTCATTTAATGACAACTCGTAGAGAAAATATAGTTTTTCTTAAAAGAATTATTTATTGATCATAGCACAATTTCCAGATACCTGGAAATAAACTGATAGCGGGAAAGAGGTAGTAGACGAGTCCTAACAAGAAATACGAAAACCATAAAATACGAAAATATATGAAAAGTTTAGCTAAGTGCACAACTCAAACAATGCATTATTAATGTCTCTAAATAAGATTCACTAGTTAAACTGGGCCTTGGTTCTCGAAATCCTTGTTGCGCTGATCTTTTGGACCCGTGATGTTCTGGCTCTGGATCTCGGTCACTTGAAGCTCAGTGTCGGGAACAGTATGAATAGCAGGCAGTAGATGAACCGCTGAATCCAAAACTGGACCCGGCATAACGGTAGTTAGCTTCGCTATGTCGATGGAATGGTCAGACACTGTTTTGGATTTCTCGGTCGTCTCAGCCACTGGAGTTTTGTAGTACTTGAATATTATGTAGAGAATCATTTGAATAGCTCCTAAGAACGCGCCCAACACATTTGGAAGCTTCAGTAGTTCAAAAAATTAGATGTAGACGAAATTATTATTCCATTTATTGCCGACATAAAAGTTGCCAAAAAAAAAAGACCGACATCGCAACCGAACAAATTACATTTTGTATTTATAGTATTCTATTGTACATTTAGTAGGTCCAGTTATTTATATGGTGCTAATCATAAAGCGAATTATATGCGTACGGTTTAAAATCATATTTCGTCGCCACGACATTCATATTATACTAAAAGCATTTACATATATAATTTAATATGTTGAAAAGAGACAAAGGTAAACTACTCTTTTTACTTTATCAAAACCATAATAATATAATCGTATACTGTTGTGCTGTCCTTTATTATATGCTTGTAAATTATCGCAACTGAATAAAATAAATAAACTCACCGCAACGTAGAAGTCTTTAATAGCAAGACCGTAGAAGAGCCACGTGATGGCACTAAGTGTAAGAAACAAAGATAAAGAGAATGGCATAAACTCCACACTTCTTGTTCGTACCACTAGTCTCTGCATCAATGTATCATTGTTTTAAGTTATTTAAGTGAAATTATAAAAGTACGTCATTCCATATAAACAGGAAAGAAAGACAAAGAGGCTGTCTAGAAATTTATATTCCATCTATTAATATAAATTTTTATTATGTTCTTCACAACAAAAATACGTAAAACAAGGCTCCTTCGTATAAATAAATTTTACTATTTGGATGCATGTCAAGAAATATGCATAATACGTACCATGATACTTAAAGGGGCTGCGAAGACAATGACGGAAAATCCAACGCATATCCCTCCGAGAACTTTCTCACGTGTTGATCCTTTGGTTAAGAGCTCGCAGATCAGAACAATGGCGGCAAACCCCAAAAAGTTCAGGAGACCAAGGACCTTCAAAGTGGATATCTGCATGGGTGATCATTTAAAAGCTCTAGCTATTAGCTAACCGGATATTAAACATCTATACATGTTTATGTATGGGCATGTATCTGATAAACGTGAAATCGAAAATAAAAAAATTGTTTCAACATACTCTAGTTTTCTTGTTAGCATAGGTTATGAAAAGGATGATATAAATGCTTTCAATGAAGAACCCAACAGAGTTTATGGTGATGAGAAGGAAGCCTGAGCCATCTTTTTGCATTGCATAGTAAATCCAAAGCAACGCGCTAAATAAAGCTGAAAGATACGGAAGAGACTGAAAGCCTTCTGTAGATTTCTTCTTACATATCCTTACAAAAGTCGGCCTAGATAAGATTGAGGAAAAAAAGTTTAACTAACTCGAAAAATCGACTAAGAAAATGAGAGAGATTGTAATTAATAACATGTTGATGCTTACACTGGGGCTAGGAACACGACGAATGATATGATGTTGCCTGCAAGTATATATAAATTTTTTAACGTTGTTTAGATGTTAAAAACTTCATAATAGTTTAGATGAATTTTTCTACACTAAATCACCGGTTAGAAACATCATAAACATTCATTAAACTGACGCATCTACTATAGATTGATTTTTTTGTCAAACGCTACGTACTATAGATTTGAAAATGTGAGTGAAATATATACGTACCCATGATCCCGAACACAAATGCCCATACATTGTGAGGTAGAGCCATTTCTTGATGTTTTCCTTATAGAGCTCTTTAAGCCTCCACTAGCTCTCGAAAGCGAAGCTCTAGTTTTGTGAGTTTCAGCTATGATTTTACAATCCTAGTGATGGGCGATATATATAGATGGGTTCACATGTGAAAGGGTGCAATGTCAATACATTTAAAACGACATCGTTTCCAGAGTAATGAGAGAAGGACATGTCACATTATTTTTTGAACAAACAAGTGACATTATTGATGTTTTTTCTTTTAAATGATTATGTATTATTTTTTTCATCTGGTATACATTCTTGGCGTCTGTAATTAGTGTTAACTTTATAAGCCTAACCAATTTTTATATATTTTTAGTATCATACTCATACAAATGAGTTCTAACAGTTTATTTAATTTAAAACGAAAATAAAGAACGATCCATAGAGGTTCATCTAAAAGTCACTAAACGAGTGGTTAGTTACTAACTTCGGCGTAACCAATAAGCCCCTGATCGGCTGTTTGCTCATTTAGTTAACCATTAAACTAATATGATCATAACGCCTTTTCATTTAATTTAAATCACCTTCAAAGTATATGATTCCCTAATACATGTATCAGCGGCAGAGTGGCTTGAGCTTAATGATTCGCTAATAAGATCTTAGTTAAGGCAATCAAAGTGTATGTAGCTGCACTAAGATTTTTTATTATTTTTGGTAAATTTAAAATATTTGAGCTGATACAGTCGAGTCTTGAAATCGATTTCACTAACTAACAAGTTCATGATTATTGAGGCGATAATAGATTAAGCTGTCAAACTACTAGAACCAAATGGTTACACAATAGTATTGCGAGGTTTTTGACAAAAAAAAAGATATTGCGAGGTTTAGAGCTGAGCTAAATGAACACTGTTGATTTGTTTTATTTTCTTAATCTATAGTCAAAAGCTAAACAAAAATTAATTAAGAGCTCTTTCAATTGAAATTCTCACAAAGATTCTCAAAATATATTAATTATAAATATTAATAAAGTATTGACTATGATATTTAAAAATTAAAGAACTTGTGATCATAAGATATTCATCACAAATTATGTTGAGATTTTATTTAGTTTATCTCCAATCTACTTTATTAAAACAGAAGTACACATATGGATTAACCCTAAGATTTACTATTTATTTACAAGTCTATGCCACTGAAGTATTTAATAATCTTACATTTAAGTAATTCATGTTTTTTCCTAATTTATTAAATGATTTCCTAAATCATATTTTAAACTAAAAAGGATTTGAGAACAATAATTTTTTTAAAAACGACTTTCCTAAAACATAGGCATTCCTTATTTTGCATTGCTCCTAATATTTATGTACTTATTATATTATGGCCAAAATGATAATAGGTGCACATATCATAACGTTAGCCTAATAAACCATTTATAAATCATCTATGGCCAAAGTCATAATTTTTGAAAATCACCCGGTCCAAGTTATCATTATCATTTTCATATTTGTTTTTATTGTTTTTATTATTTTCTCAAGATAATGATTTAAGAATCTATTTTTACAAATCGTTTAAAGCCTTTTTTCAAAAATTCTGTAGGAAAATAAATTTCACTTTAGTAATATAGATTTTTATTCATAAATTATTAGTATAATTCTTTCATAATATAAGAACAATTAGCTATAAATATTAGATTCGTTTATATGATGCATTGTGATATAATAAACAACTAAAATCACAAAGTATAATTATTCAAAGTAATAAATAAAATTACTATATTTTAAAATGTTATATCAAAAATTATGTAATACATTTCAATTTACAAATATATATATATATATATATATATATATATATATTATGCTATTAGTACAAAAAAAATTTAAAGTGAAAGAAATATTTATGCTAAAAAAATTTATTCAGTCACGGGTCAAGCTATAGAAATAAATAACAACAATGCAAGATTATTTTTATTTAATAAATTTATTTTAATATAAATTATATTTCCAAATATGTTTATATATTTTATGTGTTTATAAATTTATTTTATTTGTTTTAAGGGATGCTAAGATTTTGGAATTGGAAAAAAAAATGACCCACTCCTATATTATTTTTGTTTCGAAACTTAAAATTTTGTATCATAATATTTATTAAACTTATAATTTTAATTTTAGTTTTTATTATAAATGTAAAAAATTAATTATCAATTTAAATTTGTATTTAAATATTACAAATACATAATCTAACATAAATAAAAAGGTAAAAACATAAAATAAATATCCGCCCGGTCGGGCGGGTCAAGATTTAGTTCTCTATTATTTGATTAGTCAATATTATCTATTTTTGGCTTTACAGACAAGTCTGCGTAGATTTACTTTTAGATTTCTTTCCAAAAAACCTCATAGTAATTAGAGTTGGACATCTTTATATGTAAGTCTCTCATTTGTCTAATTTCTCATGTGAGGCTTAGATTGACATCTCTCATTCTCCCTCTCAAACTAAAGACCACATTCATCTCGTATTCTTTCCTCCAGCGAATTGAGGATGATCCTCCCACAATTAAACTTCTTCGAGGATCTCTGAGTTGATATCTGCCACATACCTTTCATTCCTAACTTGATGGGTACCATTCATATTTCGAATAGTATATTGGTTTTCTTGCAGATTTCTCGTCAACCGCTCTGATACCAATTGTTGTGATTTTGTTTAGCTCATGTCCAATTTTTTATTATTTGATTAATACGATATTGTCCACTTTGGATCTGAGAAACAAGTCCACATGAATTTACTTTTGGATTTATTCTCAATAGGTCTCGTACTAATTAGAGTTGAACATCATTTTATATATTAGATTCTTTTTTATCTAATTTCCGATGTGAGACTTAGATTGATATCTCTCAAATTAGAAACACTTTTGTATGCTTATACTTACACTTGATTTAGGAAACTTGTAGTGAAAACCTAATATAATGAAATGATTACTAAGTGATTTCAAGAATTTCCTAGATAATCAAATACTCACGCGCTTGGCATGTGCCCCTCTTTCTTCTCCCCGCAAGAATCAGAGCAAAACCATTAAATATTGATTTGCTTCTCCTGCGTCCAGCAGTATCCGGCGTTGTGAGAGGGCTGTTCCGTCATTTTCCTTGCGCTTTATTCTCTCTGGTGGTGGGGTTTTTCAATGGTGAATCTTATTTTTCTAGTCCAGACGATTGTGGTGGAGCTCTCTCCATGTGGCTTTCTTGGCGGTGGTGTAAGGTGACTTCTCAAAGTTGCGGCGAAGGTCTCTCCAGACAATATGTCCTTTTGGAAGGCAGAAGCGTTGGCTAGGTGGTCTTCGTCTCTTCTCATAGCCAACTTCTGGTTCTGCCTTTCACTCCGTCGTGGTGTGTGAGGTTTATTCTCATTGTTTGTGGTGTGTTGGCGGATTGAAGTGTTTTAATTAACAGATATTTTGTGGCTTTGTTCTATCATGGATGGATCTGGTCATTGATTTTCTCTACTGTTGATGGTTGTTTCCTCCTGTTCGGTTAGAGATTTAGCCTCAGTTAGACGGCTCTTCAACAGCAACGGTTGCGTGCTGCTCTAAAATTTCTATAGTAGATAAAAATAGTGATTCTATATTAATAGAATAGGTTTTTTGGTATACATAATTGTTTTAATGGGAACAAGGAAATGAAATCATTCATAGTAATTCCAATGTCCTCGTGATCGCCGTTTCACATGACTCTAGTACAAAACTTCAATTAATGTCGGAGTATCTTGGGTGTGTGTGTGAACGTGCAAAATAGGACCAAAGATATATGTACGATGAATCATCTGTTACTGTCGGTTACCACTCCAAGACTATCTTGGTAAGTGCAGTTTCAAATCCCCTAGTTCCATCTATCTTATTAAAATAGAAGTACACATATAGAAATATTTTTAGTTTTCAAATTTAATTACACTTCCATGCCACTGAGAATTAAATTTCCTATTTTAATGTTTGTTTTTTTTTTCCAATTTAAGTTATGTATTTTCCATAAATAAAATTTAACGCGTTACTGTTTTCCAAAAATAAAACAAAACTTTTCCTGAAAAAACGAATCAAATATTGAAGTATATCTATAGTTTGTTTCCTAATATATTCTTCATCGCTTGATTTGGGGAATACTTAACAACAAATTAAATATTTTCAGAAAAATTAACAGCCAAGCAACTGCCTATATTGACGTTAACAACAAGATTTTACGGAAACAGTTTCTATTCTTGATAATATCGTAGCTTTTCAGAAAAATTAGCAGACAAGCAATTGCATATATCAACGGTAACAACAAGATTTTTTTTTTTTTTTTTTTGATTAACCTGGGGGTATGCCGGGCCTATGGAAGGATCCAGATTAATCCCCAAGGGGAGATGCAGCCCACGGATAGACCCTCTCTCCGGGTATGCAAATGGGCCCTAAAGCATAGGCCCATATCCGTGTTGGTGTCCAGAAATCATGACTTAATTCCTTCCAGCAGGGTTCGAACTCACAACCTGGGTGCAGGAAGGAGCCCGTACCATGATGTTCTGGACAAGTAACAACAGGATTTTATGGAAACAATTTGTATTCTTAGTAATATCATATCTTTACAGTTTCCACGCTTGGTCTAAGCATATTCTCTACATTAGGATTTCTCAATATTTATTTGACTTTGCAGAAGCTCTTTAAATCATGGGAAATCATAATAATAAACATGCAAGCTTTATAAGAACTCACTAGATCTTGACCCGTGCGACCGCACGAGTATTTATTTTATGTTTTAGTTTTTTGTTGTATTAAATGATATATTTGTTATATTTGATCATAAATTTAGATCGAAAACTAATTTTTTTGCGGTTACAAAAAAAAATTAAAATTAAAATTTTAATAAAATATTCTTATATAAATTAAATTATCATAATTAAAATATTATAGGTGTGGATCATAATACTTTCGAATTCCAAATATTTGGAATTTTTATTAATATAAATTTGTTAAGAAAATAATCTCACTCGATATTTAATTTTAAATTTTAATTTGTGTGTACTAAATGTTATATTTGTAAATGTAATCATATTAAATTAAGTAATTTAATAATTTTTTGTTTAACGTAACATGTATCACCGACACTGGAGATCACCTAAACAAATCTAACATTTATATGATTAGATGTATGTGTAAGATATATAGCAAACAAAGTTTTTGAATGATAAGTATGATGCATTAGTTATAAAATTTGTAAGAAAAAAAATAATTTTTAGACTTTTAACAAATTTGTGACATATAAAAATTAAGATTAAAATTTGTTAGAAAATGAAATGTAATATAATATATATTTGATCTAACTGCTAATTAATTATAAATGAGCTTACGTGTTCAATAATTTTTAGATTGGATTTTTACAATTAGTTTTACAATTATTGTAGACTGATGAGAAAGTCAATGGAAATATTTTTCCAAAAATAAATAAGGTGATTCTATTTCTATATCTTGTAGTAGGGGTGGACGTTCGGATCTCCATTCGAGTTTGATTCAGGTTTCTTTGGGTTTTAGATTTTCGGGGTGAAAGGTCTTAGCCTCATTCGGGTATTTATAATTTTAGTTCATGTTCTGGTTCGGATAACTCATTTAAATTGTTTAAAAAAAATTCTTAATATATATATATATATATAAAATAAATTTGAATAATGTATGCCAAAAATTTAAACTTAACATAGAAATTGGTTTGGTTCGAATATTAAAAGATAATGATGGCACAATAATTTTTCTACCATATCATATGCGATTTTTATTATCATTAAATGTGGTAAATTTAGAATTAGGAAATGTATTTATTAAACTGAAAAGACAGCAATTAATAAAACTATAAATAATTTTGAAATTGATTTAATAGAGAAGGAAAGTTAAATTTTATATTTGGATAACACATTAACTCAACTCAAAAAGACAAATATTAAAATACGTAACTTAATTTATATTAGGACATCACATTAATTAAACTGAAAAAGACAAGTATTAAAATAGGTAACTTATTTAATTCTCAGTGGCATAGTAGTGTAAATAACATTGAAAACTTAGGGGCAATTTATACGGGTACTTCTCTTTTAATATTATAGATGAGATTTTCTTGAACGGAATCTTTTTAAAAATTCTTTTTTTTAAAAGATTCTTTAAGAAATTAAAAAATCACTTCGCAAATAATGTCTAAGAGACTAGACATTGGCGGATCCAGTACAAGAAAGTGGGGCCTGTTTTTTTTCTCATTAGTAATTAGTGTATGTTTGCTCAAGTATATATGCTAAGCTTTTAGTTATGAGAAAATGACTATGTGCCCCATATTATAAATTTTTTTGGATCTGCCCCCTCGGACTAGGGGATGCTCTTTTTAGTTTTTCTTTTCATTATCCAACGTTGGCTTCCTAATATAAGTTCAATTATATATAAATATTAGATTTGTTTATATGATACATTATGATATAATAGACGATTAAAATCACAAAATATAATTATTCAAAGTAATAAAACAAAAATTTATTTGTTTAAATGTTATATTAACAATTATGTAATACATTTTAATTTACAAATATATATATATATATATATATATTATACCATTAGTACAAATAAAATAAATTAAAATGAAAGAAAATATTTATATGGTCACGGGTCAAGCTTTAGAAATAAAAAACAACAACGCAAGATTATTTTCTTAACAAATTTAATAGATTTTAATAGATATTATAGTTCCAAATATATTTATATATTTTATGTATATAAATTCATATTATTTGTTTTTACGGGATGCTAAGATTTTAGAATTGGAAAAATATGATCCACTTTTATATTATTTTAATTAGGAAATTAAAAAATTCATATCAGAATATTTTATTAGAATTTTAATTTTTATTAAAAATGCAAATATTAATTTTCAATCTAGATTTATGTTTAAATATTATAAATATTACATTTAATATAAAAACTAAAAAACATAAAAAAAAATACCCGCCCGGTCGGGCGGTTCAAGGTCTAGTGTACTCTTTAGGGGCCGTTTGTTTGGGCATCTCCATTCACCTGATTCATTTATATGATTTGTCTAGAGTTTATGAGACTATTTATTTGTCTATTCAGATAGTTCATCTAGATAAATTATCTAAATGGACTTATATTTGTTTCTTTATCATTATTTCTATTCAGAAGAATTTACTAAACAAATTACCAAAATACTTATGTTTTGATTTAACCATATGTTTGATATTAATTTTAACTATATTAATTTTTAATATTTAGTCTAATATATTTATATTGAAATTATTTTAAAATTAGCATTTTGACATTCATAAATTATAATTTCACAAAATTTTATTTAGATTTGTATTAAAAATTTACTACAATAATAACTTCTAATAAACAAAAAGTTTAATAAACATGTACTTAAAAAAATTTAAAGTTTCTAACTAAAGATTATTAATAATAAACTGATTATAATATTCAAATAAATATATGTAAAATTAGTTTTGCCTTTTTTGTGGAAAACATGATTTTTTCGTTTTTGACGAAAATGGCGATTTTGCTCTTTTGGCGAAAAATGCGATTTCTCGCTACGGGCGGAAAAATGCAATTTCCAGTTTTGGCGGGAAACCATAATTTTTCGATTCTAACGGGAAAACGTGATTTTCCTATTTTGGCGGAAAAATAAGATTTTCCGGTTTTGGGAAAAAAAAAATTTTTTGGTTTTATTTGGCGGGAAAAATGAATTTCCGTTTTTGGCGGAAAAAAATATTTTATGGTTTTGGCGGGAAAACAAGATTTTCTGGTTATGGGGGAAAACAATATTTTTCGGTTTTGGTAAGAAATGGGATTTTTGGTTTTTGCGAGAAAACAAGATTTTTTGGTTTCGGTGGAAAATATGATTTTTGGTTTTGGCGGGCAAATGCAGTTTTCGGGTTTGGCGGAAAATGCAATTTTTGGGTTTGGCGGGAAAATGCAATTTTTGGTTATGGTGAGAAAATGAGATTTTTAGTTTTTGCGGAAAAGTGATTTTTTTTTTTTGCTTTTTGGGGGAAGACGATATTCTCGTTTTGGTAGGAAAACAAGATTTTTCAGTTTTGGCGAGAAAAAATAATTTTCTGTTTTGACAGGAAAACAAAATTTTATGGTTTCAGCGGGAAAATGAGATTTTTGGTTTTGGCGAGAAAATGCAATTTTCAGTTATGACATGAAAACAATTTTTTTTTGTTTTTGACAGGAAAATGAGATATTTTGATATTGTTTGAAAATAAGCTTTTTTTTTTGTTTTGGCGGGAAAACGAGATGTTCTGGTTTTGGCGAGGAAAATACAATTTTTTTGGTTTTGGCAGAAAAATGAGATTTTTGGTTTTGGCGAAAAACACGATTATTCGGTTTTTTCCGGAAATGAGATTTTTTCGGTTTTGGCAAAAACAATAATGAAAATTTTTGGTTTTGGCGAAAAAACAAGATTTTCTGTTTTGGCGGATAAACGAAAAAAATTTCGGTGTTGGCAGAATTTTTGTTTTTTGCTGGTTTAAACGGGAAAATGCGTTTTTGCAGATGCTTTTCAAAAATAAGCCTAGTTTTAAGACTCATCTTGATGAGCCATCAAGGTGATTTGTATTTTCAAATCTAAACAAAGACGCTCTCATCTCCATCAAGATGACTCATCTAGATTAAACAAACAGCCCATTATAGACAGAAGATATTCCAAACTTTTTTCCCATGTGTCCAATGCCACTGGTCACCATGTACAGGCGCTAAACTTCTATGCAGTTCTTTTCAGGGCCTGACTGATTCAAACGCAACAGCTGTGGTTGTGGGTGCAGAAGTTTGCAGATGCGGGTGATTGTGGTTTCAAGTATTATTTAGCGTTTTTTATGACTTGCATAACATTTAAAAATTATAGCATTTGCGAGATGTTTGTGACTGGTTTATTATGAGATATTGGAGCGGTTTAATAATAAATTAACAATATAAACATATTATAGTATTATAAAAATATAAAACTTACTGTTTTGATAAAATATAATAATTATTAATATAATATGATTAATAATAATACGTTTATTTATTTGTTTTTTAATTAGCTGAAAGTTATAATTTTAATAATTTGTTTGAAGATTTATTTAAAAAAAATTAAAAGAATATTTTTTTTTGTTTTATATATGTGTATATCTTTATATATGTATGTATATTAATTATTTTTAAAAATCTAATGAATAGCTAGTTTGAATTTTTTATAAAAAAATTATGATACTGTTTTGAATTTAAATTAATATTGATATATTTATATATTTTTATTTATAATATTTCCATTTTTAATTCTTAATTTAAAATTTAATATATTTCAAAAGATTAAATTTACAATTTTTTATCCATCCGCAACCGCTCGCAACCACAAACGTTAGTGGGAACCAGCTTTTAGTTTTAAAAGGTTTGAAGCGATTTATAACTATTTGGATGATTGTTTTGAACGCTGTCAACCGTTACCAACCGCAAAAACTGTGTTTGCGGGTGGTAGTGCGAAAATAAGTCAGACCCTCTGTTTCACTCTACTAATTGCTTGTATCATTCAAATTTGTTTTTTTATTATCAAATGTTTATTTCCCATTAACAAAAATTACATGCCATCTATATTATTAAAACTGAAGTACAAATATCTATCTTATTAAAGCTGAAGTACAATTTCGGTGTGTTTGGATACTTGGATAAAAGTATTAAAAAAATTTGGTGTGTTTGGAAACATGGATTGTAGTCTTTTTAAAAAAATTAATTTTGTTTGGAAACAAAGATAGTAGTATTAAATAGAAAAAGTAATGGGCTTAAGTTATTAAGTCCATTATAAAAGAATGTTGTCAATATATATAAGAAAAATACAATACAAAGCCCAATTTGAAATAACAACTCAAATTATGGTTTTTATATTTCATATTAAGTTTTTAAAATATAATATATAATTATTTATATGATGATACATATTAAATATTATTAATTATATGATTACTTATATGATGGTACATATAAAATACAATTAATTATATGATGAAATTATACGATATATAATAATGACTAAGGATGGATTTACAGACATCCATACGGGTTTGGTTCTGATCGGTTTGCGTTTCGGATTTTCGAGGTCAAAGATTTAAGACCTATTAGGATGTTTCTAAATTTTTGTTTGAGTTTGATTCGGATATTTGCGGGTTTGGTTTGTGTTTGGATAACCTATTTAAATAACATATATCAGAATACCTAAGCTTAACATATCAATTGGTTTGATTTAAAATTTTGGATACGAAATCAATAATTATTTTAAGTATTTTTGGTGATTTGAGTATACTTTAACTATTTCAGATATTTGTTTTTGACTATCTATATATATTTTCAAGTATTTTAAACCAATTAAAAAGTATCATTCTTGATCTTTTATATACGTTAAATATAAAATAATTAATATATAAGTATATAAATCTATTTTTAGATAAATTCAGGTACACGAATACTTTGGTTCCGATCTAATTCGGTTCTCTAACTAACAAAATTTTGAATAATTCAAATATTTAATAAATTTATGTTCAGGTTTGGTACTATATTTACGGATTGGTATCAGTTCTGTTCCTCAGATTCATTTTGCCAAACCCTAATAATCATATAAAAAACAAATATCATCATATTTTTTAAAATATACATCCGCAAAGGTGCAGAGATCAAAGTCTATAATCATTTATTTTAACAACAAACCAAATAAATATGTTGATTAAAGAGCGAATAAAACAAAACTAGAGAAATACATAGTTTACCAGAGACACTCTATGTGTCGAATTTATTATAAATTTTTTTTTATTAAAATAAATAAATTCAATAATTACAAACAAATAATATACTTCATAAAAGTGAAAAATAATACCCGCGCTTTCGAAGCGCGGATCAAAATCTAGTATATCATTAAAACTAAAGTACAAATTAGGTTTATTTGGAAACATGGATAGGAATTTTAAAAAGAGGTTTGTTTGAAAACATGAATAGCAGATTAAACAAATATTTGTTTGAAAACATGAATAACAATTTAAAAAGATGTTTATTTGGAAACATGAATAGCAGTATTAGAAAGGATATAATGTTGTTTGGAAACATAGATAACATCATATTAAAGAAAAAATGGAATTTTGTTATTAAAAAAATGGAATCCATTATATTATTAAAACTATCTATTTGGGTCATTTTAAAAATATACAAAAATGAGCTAATCTAATTATCTAAAATATATTTTATCTAAAAAAAAATCTTTTTCTAAAATAATGATAAAACAACATTTAAATTTATATACGTATTTCAAATCATACTCATAATTTAAAGTTGATTTATACCAAAATTTGATTCAAGAATATACATACATTCAAAAAAAAAATTTACTAAAATATTTTCCAATAACCATTATTAAATAATTAATTCTTATATATTAAATGAAATTTGACTGTATGTTCAATAAAATTATTACGAAGATTTTAAGTATATTATGTTCAAATTCAAACGATCACTTGAATTTTACATATTTTTATATCACATATATTCCTAACAAACAGATCTAAAGATTGCTAAGCAGTAAGCATATTCCATTTTTTGAAATCAAACTAACCACACAACTACTAAATCATTGAATATTTAAAATAATCAATATTCCTTACTTTAAATATACATTTGTGCTAACTGAAATCAATGCAAAATAATTTGCAAAATTTCTTTACCCTAAATAATTAATACTCAAAAATCTATAGATTTGGAAACATGTTTAATTTTTGGAACAGAAACTAACCACACAACTAATGAATATTTTGCAGCATATTTAATATGTGGTTAGTTGTCTAATGTATAAATAAAACTATTTACAATATAATATATTGTCTAATAAAATTTGTAAATATATAAACATTGGTCAAATAACCAGATTTCACAGAAAAAATTGGATATGATATAAGAAATAATTATATATGTACATAGTAAAAATTCTTTAATTTTAGTAACATTTAAACTATTTTACACAATATGCCAAAGTTATAGAGTTTAAATAATCCAGTTTGATAATTTATAAATATCTGTTAAATACCATATATTTTACCAAACTGTTTATACATATATTGATTGAATGATCTAAATATTAATAGGTTTAAAATAAATCTTATAAATTTTGAACAATATGTAAAAACAAAAAAACTTCTTTGCATAAAAGTTGTCTTATGGACTATTTATTATCAATGAAAACACAACAAAAATCATAAAACTCAATCTAATCTATAAATTCAGAAGTCGTCAACAATTATATGTGGACACGAAGACAATACTATCATCACATAAGATCCGAATAACCCAGAATATTAAATGGTATAAGTTTATTTTTAATGTGTTTTGTAAGAAAAGAACATCATCCGCGTTAAAACGCGGGTTCTAATTTTGTTATATATTAAAACAGAAGTCACAACTTCTTTTCATGTGTTATTTTTTTAAAAAAATGGACTATCCTTAGACAGTCATTATTGAAAATATATCTATCATTTAATACTATATTATTACAAGAATATAAAGAAATAAAAAGATATTCTACAATTTTTTCAAAGATTGTAATCTAATAAAATCTTATTATATCTTTAAAAAAATATAAATACTACTAAAAAGAGGAAAATTGTTTTGAAACTAATCTTATTTACATGGTATATTATAATTTTATCACTAAGATTTAATTATTTTCTGAAGCATAGCCTATGCAAAAACAATATATTAATTTATATATTACAAAGACAATTAGCCGCTTTATGTAACAAACTATGTCTACCATAATTTATGGCCCATTTCATTTAACACTTTACCAAATTACGAACATTAACTATGCGAATGGAAAATTTATACACATAATACATTATCATTCAGTTTACAACAAAATTGATTGGAAATGAAAATAATTTTCATGTTTATGAAATTTTACATATATTATAACGTCTAATAATCAAAGAAAAAATCTAACAAAATAAAATACAATAAGTATTACAAATACAATTGACGTTTTGAAACAATCAATTGGATGACAAGTAACTAAATATAACACTATTGTATTTAAATAAGTTATATACACTTTTGAAAATATGCTTAATGTTTATATTATATAACTAATATGTAAACACAAAATAATTTATGTAAATATAAATGAAAACAAATATCCGCGCGGTTGCACGGATCGAAGTCTAGTTATAGTTTTCTAACAATTTTTCTATGATATTCTAGTATTTGTTTCTATAATTAATCTCTTGAGTTGATACGTCCCCGTCCTCAAGGTCTAGTTTCATAAGTTAACCTAGGTCTGGGCGTTCGGGTCGGGTTTTTCGGATTTTCGGGTTTTCGGGTTTACGTACGTAGGTCCCATAGTAAAATTTCATTAGTACGGGTCGGGTTTGGATAATAACACTTCGGGTTCGGTTAAAAATTATATTGCGTCTTAAAACCCATAAAGTAACCATATATCATTCGGATTCGGGTTATATCGGTTCGGTTCGGATATAACCAAAGTAAAAAACAAAAACTTAAATAAAAACATTAAAAAAACACAACTAAATTAATAAAAATTAATCTATCACACATAAAATTGCTAAAATAACAATAAAATGTTAAATCAAACATGAAAACAAACATTATTTATAAACAATATATATTATACTATAGAGAGTAGACTTGTTATTCCAATAAACAAATTATAAAATACTTATTTATAACTAATTGAGTACTTAAAACATTTTTAATATTGTTAATATTTGTTATTATATATCATATTACCACGAATATTAAATTTAATAACTAAAATACTTATATATATTTCAAAATATTTATATTAACTATTAGTTTCGGGTTTTTCGGGTTATCCGTTCGGGTTTGGTTAATAACACTTCGGGTTCGGATATTTTTTATACCACCCTACAAAACCCGTTCGGGTATTTTTACATTTCAGATCGGATAACGGGTCGGGTTTTTCGGTTCGGGTTCGGTTCGGATTTTGGGTTCCGAATTTTATGCCCAGGCCTAAGTTAACCAATCATTTATTAAACCAAAAACTCAAAACTTGAAAGGTCCCAATCTAAAGGCGTGAGATCTTGGTTGGTTCGAGTATTCCGTTGTTGATTGGCCCTCTACTAATAAGAAAAAAGAAACTGAATAATTGTTAGCTTAAACGGGCTAATAATCATTGCCGAGTGGAGAGCTAATTTTTTTTTTGTTCACATGGAAAGCTAATTATTTGTTTGATTAACTTGAACAAGTGAATATTGTATATATTCTTGTAACTCGAGGAATATTTCGCCTCCAACCAAAGAAATATGCCTTATTCAGTGGTCAAAATTCCTTCCCATATATCCAACCATGCAAATGCCTTTTAAAAAAATAGAATATATGAGAAAATAAACTGAAATATTTCTTATTAGCATGACTATGTCATCACTATGTGTAGTGCATGTCTTAAGTCTCTCATTTAGGACATTTTCAATTTCAACTCTATACTGCTTTCTATTTTAAAATAGAGTTTAAAATAAATAAAATTTTAATGGTATTCTATTTTCCATTCTATAATAGAATAAAATAGATTTATTCTATATATAAAGTAACTTGTTATTTTTTATTTATCATTTTATCTTTTACTGTAAAATAAAATATCATTGGAACAACAACCAATTATAAAATTATTCTATTTAGAAAGAAAAATAGAGTGAACCATTTAGTTTTAGACAGTGGCGGAGTCACCGCCACTTTGACATGAGGAGATCAATTGATCCATGTGACTTTTGACAAATTTAATTTATATGCATATATAATATACATTTGATAGATAATTTAGTATTATGACCCTCATTATGTAAGTGTAAACCCTCACTGTGCACCTACTCAATAAACTTTTTGGTTTGATCATTTACTTATGGTAATATTATTGACGCTTTTGAAAAATATTTCTGTCTCCGCCACTAGTATTAAATATTTAACACTAACAATTTATTAACAATAATATTGATATTGTTTTTTTTGAACTGAGGCTTTAGAAATGAATTATTTTGGTCATTTTATTTTTTATTGTTATTTTGTGATAAAAACAATAATATTGATTTTGATATTGTTTCGCTTGAAAGAGGTTAGGAAGCTCAAATTAATAAAAAGTTTAGCGATATATATCATTTCAATTTTATCGACTGTCTGTCCCAAGCCATGAGATATGTAGAATTGTTAATTTGATATCATCTTCATACCTGTAAAACTTTACTTCTCACGAGAGACGATTGTTATTTTAAGTTAAAAGTTGAAATCATTTCTAGAACAAAAAGCCAACTTAAAAGGACAGAAATGAAAGAAAATAAAGCTAAATGAGAAATTAATGGTGGCGTTGTTTACTATATCATATCAAATTCCTCTTAATTCATTGTCCGTTGAAAGTGCTTTTCTCTTCTGGTGAATCTCTAAGCTTTACTCAAGTCTTTGCCTTTTCAGTTTTCTCAGATCTTTTTGATGGTGGAGCTTAAGTTTCTGACTCACCTCCCTTCAGACTTCAAAGGCTCACATGTACTAGGAGGAGAAAAAGTAGGACTCATTGCGTTTTATATATTTGCAACTATCAGAGAGAGCTTTTTGCTCCACTAATATTTCTCTGGTTCACAACATCCTCAAAGTATCTCCAGATGTCAAAATTCAAGTATTGCTAGATTATTTAATGCTTTAAGTTTTATAGATATCGTTTAAATGTTTAAATAAATTATAAAAGATTAGATTTAAACAGCAATATAATCACATGGAATGGTCTGCCTATTCGTTTCATTCCTTTCAAACCACATGGAATCTTTTCTAGCAAACTTTGTCTCCCACTCTTTGTGTTTAATATGTTTGCGGTACTGAGTAGTTATTTAATTATTAAAATAGGAGTTCTGAATATATAATATAGTTAAATAATATATTAGTATAATAAATATTATTTAAATTAATTTTATATACATGTTTTTGAAAATCAAATAATTAAATTACATTAAAAATTAAATAACCAAAATAGTTAATCAGAAAACAAAAGAAAAATATTATCGATTATTTTGATTTTCCAATAACCAAACTGAAGACCCTCGAATATCCAAATAGTTCTTGTATTTCTATATTCAAAATAACCGAATCGAACTGAACCAAACAAGTACTCAAATAAATAAAAATATTAATTATATATACATAATATAACTAAATATATATTTATAACTTAAAATTTATTAAAAGAATCCAAAAATAATTGAAGGTAACTAAGTTATTATAAAATATGCGAATTAGTATTCGGATAACTTTATCTGAAATGTCCAAAGTAATCTGAGATATCAAAATTTATTAATCTGAATCATCCTAATTATTTGATTTTATCCTAAATAATTGATACTTACCCGAACTATCTGAAGTATCCGAACCGAAACCAACACCAAATGAGAACCAAATTTCAGGTATTTTTTATGTTCCTAGTTTTACTATCCAAACCGAACCGAACCTGAAACTATTCGACCGAACCGAACTTGAAACTATTCGAACCGAACCGAACCGAAAATAGGTCAAGTAGAATCCTCTAATCCCTTACCCGAACTACCCAAAACTTGAACCGAACCGATAATAGGTAAAGTAGTAAACTTTTTTTTCATGTTTATTTTATCTTTTGATAATTTGGTAATTCATGTAAATACTAGGTATTATTATTGTTTTTAAAAAAATAGGTACTATTATTTTTAATGTTTTTTAACCAATTATTTTGTAACAAGTATATATTAAAATAGTTAAATGGATGTGCAAAACTTTTTTATAAAAACAAAGTATCATAACAGTAAAAAGAATAAAATAAAAGAATCATAAACTGAATAATGAAAAACACACTTTTTTTTTGAGCAACTGTATAATTTTTATAAAAACCAATGGCCTCAGGCCCAAGTTGAAACAGAGTGAAGGAGGCAGGCTTTAGACAGTTTATCCGCAGGCCCATTCTCCTCTCTTTGAACAAAGAAAATACAACAGAAATTAAAAGACGCAGAGAGAGATTCGATGTCCGATAGAATTCCATAGAGATTCATCGGCTTTGAAACCGAATTTATCGCTTTGACAAGCGATAGATAGTCTGATCTAAGCCAGATTTTGTTGATGCCGATCTGTTTGGCATAAAGAAGTGCTTCCCTGACCGCCAAACCCTCCGCCATGAGAGCCGATGATACTCGATCTTGAGTTTTACAACCACTGGAAGCTAGTAATTGGGAAGAGTAGTCGAAGATCCAGGAAAGACCCGCCTTTGATGATTCCTTCCTACAAGCCGCATCAGAGTTGCATGTGACTGTGTCGGCGGGAATCGAGTCAGGTCTCCCATGAATCTGAGTGTCCATTCTCTAGCACCTGTCAGAGCTTTGGAAGCCGTAGCTTGAGCTTTGAAAAACGCACTTTACCCGCACTAAAAATGATGGTTGAGAATGGAGACACTAAGTGCGGGACGTTTTTAATTGATTTGACTAGTTTCCTCAAATGTTACCAATCAGAGTGAAAAACTAAAAAGGTGTTTTTGGAAAAAAAAAAGAACTGAAATACGCACACGATTTTCAAGACAACCAGAACAAGTATAAATGCAAAAAACGCAGTTCAATGGTTCCCGCACCAAATTAGTAGTGGGACAACTAAAAAACGCCTTATACAGTAGTATATTATAATTTTTTTTATTGAAACACACAGTACACTATAAATTTGTTTCTCTTTTTTTTTTTTTTTTTTTTTTTTTTTAAATTTGTTTCTCTTTGCAGTAATAATTTCTTTAAAATAAATTTATCTCTTCTAACGAAGGTACCACTTTTTTCTTTATTAAGAGCATAAAAATATGAACTTTACAGTTGCACTTTTAAGTCAAACAATAATTAAAGATAAATATTTTTGGTGAATATAAAAATATGTATTTAATTTAATCATGTAAATCAAAATACAATATGAGTAATAATCTAATTTAGTAATTTTGATAAATCTTGATAAAATAATATTTGGTTATCTAATTATATATCATTTTGAACTATATATATTCTATATTGTTTTTACCACAAAGTACTTTAAATAATAATATCAAACAGTACAAATCAAAATTGTATTCTGTAAGATTTTTTTTAAACTAATAAACATAGTAAAAATTTTATTAGCATGATATACTCAAATATTTTTCGAGTTTTCGGGTCGGGTCTATTATGGGTATTTTGAATATTTTCCGGTTTTTAATATCTGAACCAACCCAAACCCAAATATACAAAATTTGTGGCTATTTTACGACAATTAAAATTTAGACCTGAACCGACCCAGACTCTACGAGAATCGATTTGAATCCAAACTGAAAATTTATAAATACCAAATTGGATCCAAAGGACCAGGGCCTCATAAGAATCGACTGAATCCGATGCGAGGACCCAAATGCCTATGCCTACATTAAGACAAGAGCAATTATCTCAAATATCATTTTTCAAGTTTTTGTCCCCAAAAGAATCACTAACGAGAAAAGGGACCAAAATAAATTTCATTAAAAATACAAAAAATCGCTTTATAGATATATATATAAAATAATGAAAATAATAAAACTAATGTTTTTTTAGTTTTTTTTATAATTTCAAGTTATATATTTCAAAATTCAATTCTTTATAGTTTTGTTTTCCAAATTTGTTTCTTTTAAAATTATTTTTTTCAAGTTTACTTTTTAAAGTCAAAAATTCTTTTTGAAACTGTTTTTAAAACTTTTATTTAAAAATTTCATATTTATTTTTATAAAATTTAAATTTCACCCAAAAAATCTACCCCTTAAATTTTACAAATATGTTATGGAAAAATTAGCGTAATGGATAGTGTTTCTCATTTTTTTGGTCATCAGTCGATAGTATTTCTCTGTTGGGTAGTACTTAACTATTTGTTATTTAATGTTTTATTGTAATTTTCTTATTTCATTTTTGAAAAAAATATTTTTAAATATATATTAAAATATATTTATTGTGATAATATATATTTTTGTCAATTAATATTAGTATATTATTTATCTTATTTAACTATATTATATATCCCATCTCGTTATTATTTTATTAATTAAATAATTTTTCAATACTACAAATATATATTGTTACCAATCAAACAATATTCCGTACCGCTTTTACGTAAAACCGCAGTTGTACCGTCCTGTATTTTAGTTGCACACGAACTGCAGTTGCACCGTCCCACACTTTAATTCCACACCGCTTTTATTAACTAATCCGTCGTCACCATTCGGAGGTGTTCCAGATTCATGTGCATTTTTCAATAAATTAGAACAAACAAAAACAGTTTTTTTGCTAAGTGCTTTATTTGACCAAATTTAACCAAATACTCCTTTTTGTTTTATATTATATTGGTGACATTTAAAAATCCTCTTTTGCACTGTATCAATTCCATCTCGTACCGCGTGCTCCAATCATAATCTTAGGTTGTGATTGGTGAATTACCCATTGCGAATTTCAAAGAGTATTTGAAAAGACCGCTATGCTTTCACCATTCACGATATTTGTTTACAATAGCGTTTTTAGAAAAATAAAAAAGTCAAAACTGCACACATATTTCGAAGGCGCTAAAATACACTGCAAATTAAAAAACACACATCAGTTTTGCTCGGAGACTTCCATCGTGCTATGAGCGGACAATTCCGAAAAATGGTAAGATCATACAAAACCATGCGGTTCAGTATAAAACGCTTTTGCACAGTAAATATTTTTTAGAGGTAAATGAAATAACAATAATCACTGTTCTCTTTTTTTTTGTCTTTCTCTCAAAAGTAAAAAGAAAAACTTTTTTTCTCTTTGACTTATCAATCAACATACAGACTTTTTCTTTTAAAAGGAACATACAGATTTTCAAGGTATGATTAGTAGTTTACATAGTTCATATAATATGTAGTAAATAGTGTGATATAAAGTTTAACTATAAGTATCTTTCGAGTATTGTAGTAATCTAGAATAACTAATGTAAGTAAAAATTACTAATGTTAATTAATTATTTTAAATCCAAGCACACTCTTGCTAGTAATGCAACTAAATATTTATAAATATGAATATATATATGATAACCAAAAGTGATTACTGACTTTAAATTATATAAATATTAGTTATTAGATGAAAAAAATTATAAGTATTTTTGTAAATATAATTATTTATTTTATTAAACTAATTTTAAATATATAAATTTTTATTTTATTTTTATTTCAGATGAATTTTGGTATCTAAAATTTCTAAAAAATAATTTTTACATTAATAACATGAAATAGATAATTTCAATTTTTAGTTACATTAATTATATTGATAACTTCATTTTAAATTATTTAAATTTTCTTTAATTTCTCAATTCCGCAAACAATATTTTCACCAATCAACACAATTCCGCACCACTAATTTTATCAAATCCGCACTTATCCCGCAAACCGCATGAACCGCAGTTGGACCGTACTGCACTTTAATTCCGTACCGCTTATTTTATCAAAACCGCGGTCACCATTTGAACCCTCGAATCAGGTTGATATGAGTAATGAGAATAATTGGATATTATCATCTTTCAATTCTACCCAACAATATCAACATTTTTTGCATTGAATGGAGTAGTGCAACAACTTCAACTTTTGAATTTGTAGCGGTTTAATCACATAAGCATAACAAAAAACCCGTATTTTTTCCTTATGTGTCTTTAAGTATCTAGGCAATAGAGGAATTCTTGGATTCACCAACCAATATGATTTAGTTATTTTAGATTCATTATCTTTTTAAAAAGGAAACAAAATAGTAAAAATTTATCAAATTATATTATATTTTTAAAATAAATAAAAATAGTAGTAGTTACAATTATTTAAATTATTAACGCCGTAATAAAAATACTAAACGCTAAATCCTAAATCATGAACCCTTGGATAAACTTTAAACCATTGGTTAAACTCTAAACCGTTGGATAAATCCTAAACTTCTTAATCATAAAAATTAAAAACTAAATCTTAATAACACTAAACCTTAAATCCATAACACTAAATCTTAAAAACACTAAACTCTTAATCTAAATCTTAAATCTGTATTATTTATATTTTTAACACCGTCAGCAAACACTAAATCCTAAATCCTAAACACTAAATCCTAAACACTATACTCTAAATTCTTAAGTAAACCATACACCCTAATGTTTAAGATTTATCCAAGGGTTTAAGGTTTAGAATTAAGAGTTTAGTATTTTAAAGATTTAGTGTTTTGTGTTTATGATTTTGGATTTAGAATTTATCAAGAATGTTTAGGGTTTACCTAAGGTTTAGGATTTAGTGTTTAGCATTCTGGTGATAGCTTTAAATTATTAAAAAGCATTTTGGCAACTATTAATATTTTTTATTTATTTTTATATATTTTTATTTTTTATTCTAAAAAAAATTGTATAAATTGGAAAATATTTTGTTTCATTTTCTAAAAAATATTGAATATAAAATAATAAAATCTTATTGGTTGGTGAACCTTTAGGTTCACTCCAAAGAAAAACTTAGTGGAAATTGAATAGTTCTTGGGTTTACCCCCTAGAATGAACCTCCAGGTTTACCAACCAATAAAATTTAGTTATTTTAGATTCAGTATCTTTTCAAAAAGGAAACAAAATAATAAAAATTTATCAAATTATATTATGTCTTTAAAATAAATAAAAAATAATAGTAATTACAAAATTCTTTTAATATTATTAATACCGTCAGCAAAACACTAAACCCTAAATCATAAACCCTAATCCTTTAGGCAAACCCTAATCTTTTGGGTAAATCCTAAACCTTAAATCATAAACATTAAAAACTAGATCTTAATAACACTAAACCCAAAATTTTTAATCCTAAATTCTAAACCCTTAGATAAATCATAAACCCTAGAATTTATGTTTCATCCAAGGACTCAAAGTTTACCCAAATATTTAGGATTTAATGTTTATGATTTAGGATTTAGTGATTTATGTTTTATAGATCTACTTTTAAAGGAGTGGAAGATGAGAACCATGTAATGAAAAACCTTAAAAACTAGATGAATTAGTTAGAATGACATGAAACAAATAGATAAACTGATATAAATTTGGGTGTTTTCAAAAAATGATAATTTGTGAAAAAAGATAAGAGCATTCAGCAAACAGAGGATACCAAATGAAGAAAAATCGAACATAGAAACTTATCAAAACACTCAGATTTGTAATAACAAAAGAGACATGTGAGAAGACTCCGCTAGAAGTCTTTCAAAAGACTTACATGAAGTCTTCTAGTGCATTAAATGTTAAAAGATTTCTGGGAAGCCTTCCATAAGACTTACAGAGAAGTCTTCCAAAATACTTACAGCGAAGTCTTCCAGGGAAGTCTTCAAATTCCGTCTCAAATCTGAAAAACTTGCATATCTAGAAGCATTAAAATGGCTTCAAAACATAGAAAAACTTCAAAAATAAGGTAAGAGCTTAAAACAACCAAAAGAATTTTCAAAAGGTAAGAGTTTTAAGCAACAAGAGGTTAATATGATTTATAGATCTACCTTTAAAGAATTGGAAGATGAGAACCATGTAATGAAAAACCTGCAAAAACAAAATAAATCAGTGAGAAGACATGAAATAACAATAAATTGATATAAAGTTTGATGTTCTTAAGTTGAAAGAGATTAGAGAAAGGTTGGAGAGTTTTAGAATGAGGAACATTACATTTTTGTTGTAGCCATTTGAGAGGAATGGAGAGAATGTGTAATTTTTTTTTATATAAGGAGACAAAAATTCGAGTAAGGTGATTTAGAAGACTTTAGTCTTCTAGACTTTAGTCTTCTAGAAAACTTTCAAGAAATTTATTATTCGCCCAGAAGAATTCAATATTTTTAGCGGGAAACTAAAATATTTTTAGCGAGAGTTAGAAGACTTTCAGAGAAGTCTTCTAACCGATAATACTAATCACCAGACGACTTCTCTGTAAGTCGTCTAGACCCTAAACATAATCCCTAAACTTATTTAACTAACAAAACACTTCATAAAATTAAATTAAACTTAAAAAGTGTTTATTATACACAAGATAAAAACATATAGGTAACAAATTTATTTTTCAAAAAAACATTTACTCTTTCTAAAATCCAACCCGAAGAATACATACAATACTACAACATATGTTGCCAAACCCTAAACAAAATAATATCATGATTCACTAATTTCACTCATCTATGTTGAAAACAATTCAATTTTATTATATCTTAATTTATATCACTTAAAATTGTTTATAATTACATCATTTCAATTTTTCACTTATCAAAATATTTTGTCTGGACGTCGTCTAAACGACTTACAATATTTCAAAAAGACTCACAAGACTTTCCGGATCTATATTCATAAAAATGAGTTTTGGTTTTTTTGTTTGGTCACAAAGGATTGACTGTAATTTTACAAGACTTTTAGATTAATTTTACATTTGATTCAAATTTGAGTATAATTTTGCATTTAAAATCAAGTTTTAAGTCATATTTGACAAATCCCTTTTTATAAAAAGCTAATATAGTAAGTTAGTCATTACAGTTATCTGCAAATTCAGGAGAGGCTGCTAACTGTAAGTCAAAAGTGACAACAAGAATGCATATGCACTTAGCTAAGAACCAACTATGCATTTGCCTAAATAAATCACTAATTACCAAATTTAGCAAATAAATTGCAACTACCGATCGACCCCATCACACAATCTCAACCCTTTAATTATCACGCCTTCTTCTCTAACTCTTAAATATTGTCTTCCAGTCACGTCCTCCCAATCAATTGGCTCTCTTCTCTCCTCTTAGTTTTCCCTTATTGTTTGTCTAGATTCTTCGTCTGCCACCAACCGCAGCCCTATGATCTCTTTCGTGCAGGCGATTACACCATATATTTGTTAGTTATATTGTTATGGGCTGCGGTGGCTCAAGGCTAGGAGGTACGGCAGCGGCCAGGGAAGATGAGGGCGGCGTTGTACCACTTCCCGCGGGTATACGTCCGCTTCTCCGGCGAAGATTAGAGGAGATAAAGAAACGGAGTCATGCAAGCGTCTTGAAAGGAAACCAGACGCTGTCCAAGAAGGAGCTTTTAAGGCACGGCTCCTCCGAGGAGGTCGACGACGGAGAAGAGACGGAGGAGAAACACGACAGCTTAAAGTTGTCGGCTAAGGTTGCTCCTGCGCCTGATCATCACGTGGAAGAGAAGAAAGAGGTTATTTATGAAAAGATTTCATCGAGAGATGATGTTATAGAAGTAAAGAAAGAGGAGGAAGTTGTGAAGAAACAAGATGAAGACAATCATAGCGATGTTGTTGATGATTTAGCCATGAATGTTAAGAAAGAGGGAGATGATGATTCTAATCATAATGAGCACGACAAAGTCATCAATGATAAGAACGATGAAGATGATAGTGTTGATCATGATGAAGGGAGGATGAGCAACTTTGATGAGAGGATGATATGTCCTGGATCTCCAAGCTTTAGGGTTTATTGCATCGATGTTATTTCTGATGATGAAGAAGAAGGTAAATCTTACGTTCTTAATTAAAGCTATTTCAAGTATATTCGTACCAAATAAAAAAGTAAGGAAGAAGAAACTTTTACTCTTTATATATGTATATATTTGCTATAGGAGTACATTTCTATTTGGAATGCTATTTTCTTCATAATATGGATATTACGTAGATTGAAACCGGAGCTTTCTAGCTCTGGTGGTAAAGGGTTTACAGCTGTGAGTTCCACCACCTGGGTTCGAATTCTGGTCACTGGAGAATTAACATTTTGGCATCACCAGGGACAAAGGACCGACACGTGGCAACACGTGACTAGTCTGGACCACTGCTGTGGAGGCATGATACTTCTGTATAATTAAAAAAAAAAGATATTACGTAAAATTGTCTTATATATATTTAGTTTTCTCTACGATGCAAAACTGTATGGATGTTACGTACTTTTTGTCTTAGATATGTTTAGTTTGCTCTATGATTCAAAACATATTTATTGAAACAAATTATACTTTCTCTTTTACAGAAAAAGATGCTGAAGACACAAGAAAATCGATGGAAACCGAAAGCGTCATCATAGAACTAAAAGAGGTAAGAATTTCTCTTTACAACAATTTAAGTAACTTAACAATGAATTAAATACTGAATACATCTCTATCTACATCATTCTTTTTAACTTTGGATGTTTGCATTCGAATCACTACTATACACAATAGGATGAAAGCATCATTAAAAAGGAGAAAAGAGAAAGAAAAGGAAAGAGATTCGGAATAGCATTGCCAAGGAAGTATTTAGCTAATGTGACTGCAGGATGCATGGGCAACCACACTCATACTCGACTGATGCAAGAGAAATCTAGCCAGTGATCTAACAAAAGAACTATGTTTGCCATATTTGAATTGATTGTTCAAGGAAGAACGGTGTGTAATGTGCGTACGGATTATGAATAATCAAAAGACACCTCAGTATATAATCTGTTAATTAGACCTTTGATTTGTTTTGAGTGACTCTTGTCTCAGAATTAGTACAATCTCTTCTTCATATTTTGCTTTCTCTAAGAATAAGTTAGTATTTCACAAAAAAAAAAAGTTAGTGTTTCACGAGTTTTACTTCTTTTTCACGTGGACAGATGAAAGTAATTGAACTTGTGCAATAACAAAATGTTGTTTATTTGTCAACTGTTGTGGGATACAATGTTGAAAATTATTGTTCAACACCAACTAGTGGAAATATAATTAAAGATGTACGTAGGAAGTTGGAACTACATAAAAGAAAGGAAAATAACAGAGAATATGAAAAGATGTAAACAACTGGTTGGTTCTCAAAAACAAAACAAAAAGATGAACACTACTGAGAAAAGAGCGAAAAATAAAATAAAGGTGTAAGTAATTGAAAATAGAGATGAAAGAAGAATTGGCATCTCTTATTCTATTGATAATAATGAATCATATGTATAGGTATACAATAGCTTAGAGACCAAGTAATCTTGGAGAACAAGTAACTTTGTTTGACAAGTAAATCTAAAACTTTTTCATATTAGACATCAAATAATATTTAGGGAAGTTTACTACAATGACACAAATTTATTATATTATTACTAGAATAATTCATAATTTTAAAAATTATTAGAATATTTTTATGGTTAAAATTGCCCCTGTCCACAGTTATAACAAAAAAATATTACCAAAATATCTTTAATATTTGATCGACGACAGATTTATTTTCAAAAATATAAATCTGCCGAGTAATAAATCTGTTTATAAAATCTGTATAGAAATAAATCTATCGTTACAGTGGTGTCAGACTTTTTAAAAAAACGTCAGATTTGTTCACACGACAGAGTTAATTGTTCGGTTTGTTTAGAAAATAGATTTTTAAGCATAAATCTGTCGAATTATGTAGCAGATTTGTTATAAATTGTAGATTTATATGGTCAACTTATTTTCTTATGGACCGATTTATTTACTTATGTTCGACTTATTTTCTTACGGAAGATTTATATAACTGACTTAAAATTGTTGACAGATTTCTTGTTTATGAAGTGGCAGATTTTTAAATTTACATTGTGGCAGACTTATTGACGAAAATCTGGGTTTATGTAAACTAATTTCAATTTCGACCCGGTTTACAATAATCTCAAATTCGGTATATTTTAGGTCAATTAAACTCAGAATTAGGTAAACAATTTCAGTAGTCTTCATATCTTTTATCCCTCTTTTCTTCCTTTTCAAGTTGTCCCTTTCATGGTTGTTTAATCACTTGTTGCAATCCTTATTGTTTGGAGAAACATGGTTGTTTAATCATCAAAATATCTTAAGTGATGAGTATTGGATTTAGTTTGAGGATTTGGTCATTAGATTTCATTTTGATTGGTGCTACATTTGTTGGTATACTCTTTTGGTGTTTCATTACATTTTTCTTGTTCGCATTTCAATTAGTTTTTTTTTTCAAAATCAATAAGAACTATTTAACCATCATATTACGCTAATTATAGACGTTTATTTCAACCAAATATATATAAGATTTAGCAAAGTCTTACCAATGTTAATATGTGGGACAATATATATACATACAGATACATCCATATGATTTAGATATATCTGAAAAAACTATCTTCCTAGAGCAAGACAACAACGTGTTAAATGACAATCCAATATAAAACATTGGTAAAACTGCATAATTATGCATCCAAAAGCCACAAAGTTATACTTCCGTCTAAAGCAAAAAACAAACTAATTATACATCCGTCATTCGGTAGCCAAAAAACTAAACAGCAAACTAATTTATTCGGCTGTCGCAGACACCTCCTCATAAATATCAGCCGCTAATTTCAGTATATCAGCCGCCAACTTCAGTCATAATAGTGTTATAATCTGATCATCCAAGACACCTCCTCGTAAATTCGACTCAGGTGATCTAGTTTGACTGCTGTGTTAATAGTTTTTCATTTTCCGAACTATGTTTCAGATGGTGAGGATATTTATGATTTCTAGACCCTGATTAGTCCTCACGTTTACACACAAATGAATACACATATCCATACACATTCATTCGCACGTTCTAGCCACGAAAATATACGACTGAGATGTGGATCATGTGATACACCACGTGGTTACTGAGGTTGTTTCTAATAGTATGTGCTAAGTCCAACTTCTAGAGAAGATAATTATGAGGTTAACAGCTCATGTCTTTATAATAATAATTACCCACTGCTTCTTCCTTATAATAGTAAGCTCATTGTCGTTCTTGATTGTTAAAGAACTTCTCAGTTCATGTTTTGTTTGATACATGATAGGGATCTGAAGGGGATGACAGATCAATCTGGTCTCTTTATGATATGGACTCCACTGTATGTGTCCACAATCTCGCTTATATCTCCCACCTTTAGTGTGTATATTGCTTCCTCAAACGGCTTCTGCATTTGCCCTCGCCCAACGGGACCTGAACCAAGTTGGTACAATCAACAATGAACACTTTCAGCATAATATCTATGAGCACAAAAATATAGACGGAATTATCAAAAAATAGTTTAAGAGAAGTATTAAGTACACACCCGTAAGATATCTAAGCATCAATTACAGATTCATCTAGGAATAACACTACAAGAAAACAGCGGCATATTGACGGTCGTAATCGTCGGTATTTCCTCGGAATAACGTTATTCCGAGGAAATACCGAGGATAATGGTCTTCGGAAAAAACTCTTCGGAAATTCAATTTTCCTCGGAATTTCTTCGGAAATTTCCGATGAAATACTGAGGGACATGGATTTCCGAGGAAATTCCGAAGAACACTACATCGTCGGAAAATTCCGGGGAACACTACATCCTCGGAATTTCCTCAGAAAATTCCGAAGGAATACCGAAAAAGAAATTCCGAAGAACAATTTCCTAAAACTGGTTCGTCGGTATTTCCTCGGAGTTTTCCGACATTAAAAAAAAACAAATTTAAAAATAGTTTTAATAAATATTAATTAAAAATATTTAAAATTAGTTTTAATAAATATAAATTTTAAAAATCCAAAAAATAGTTTTTAATCACAAAAAGGTTTTATAAATATATAAAAACCTTTTAATAAATAGATTATAGTTTAATAATTACAAAAAATAGTTTTAATCACAAAAGGTTTTTATAAATATAAAAAAACCTTAGAATATGGTTTAATAATTACAAATTTAATAATTACAAAAACAGTTTTTAATCAAAAAAGGTTTTATAAATATATAAAAAAAAATTTAGTAAGTAGATTATATTTTATAATTACAAATTTAATAATTACAAAAAATAGTTTTAATCACAAAAAAGGTTTTATAAATATTTAAAAAAATTAATAAATAGAATATTGTTTAGTGATTATCTAAGCATAACATCACCGAGAACTATAGATACATCACAGCACCAATTACACATTCATACTCTAAAACATTAGTGATGATCCAAGTAGACACTAGAAAGTAGTAAGATTCATGAACAAAGCAGACGTCAGTAAGATTAATGAGCACTATAGATACATCAAGCAAGAAAGTGTATACTATAAACATTGTTGAATTATCTAAACATACCAATGTCTTCTCCCTATGATCAATTTCACTACACAAAGATCCAGCAAAACCCAAATTGAAATCAATATTGATTCATCCTTTCATCAGATTAAGTACAATTATCTTAATTAGATGGTGAAACCACGAAATTAATATTTTGAGAAGAGGAACAAAACTAGATCGCCACCGCGTTTGGTGGAGCTAAAATCAGAAACACGAGTAGTCACATCCTTTCTTCCGTTTCCGATCTGAATCTATCTTCGAAGATTTGGGGTTGAGACTCCTCTTCACGTAGCTCGCCGGAACTCCAAGAGATTTGTCATCAGTAGACCTGCTTAGCTCCGCCGTGGACATATTTGAGGCAGATACCGCCGCTAAAGAGAAAACTCGAGACGAGTAAAAATTGAGAAATTCAGGGATTTTTTTAGACTAGCTTCTGAATCAAATGCTAGAATAGACCACAAGAGGTCAAAAAAATCTAATATGGACCTCTTGTCTTTTTATTTAAAAAAATGAACAAAAAATAAATGAAAATTAGGAGAAAAGACCATGAAACCTAAGAACTTAAACATATTTACTAACATATGCCATTACTATCCTACTCAGTTTCTGACCCGGATCCAGACCCAAATCCGACCCAACTTTAACCCTAATTTTCTTCTTCTTCTTCCTCTTTTCTTCTCCATTAATGTTCTTTCACCTTAAAAATCAATCACAAAAATTCTTCAACCATCCACCAATTTTCTCCTTTTTAACCTAAATCGATCAACCCAGAATCATATTTAATCAATTATATCTTATTTAGAATCAAATTTTATCTTTTACGTACAAGATTCAAAATAAAGAAGAACGCGGAGTATAACTAATATAACTAGTACAACTCCAACTGGTACAACTAGTACAACTCAAATTAGTACACCTAGTACAACTAAACGAGTATAACTAGTATAAATAAATTGAGTATAACAATATAACTGATATAAGAAAAATTTGTAGAACCAATACAACTTTACAATTAATATGGGAATCCTTTTTTTCTTTTAAGCGTATGAAAAGGTTAGAAAAAGATGATGTAGAACCAATAAGACATGTTGGTATAATCTTGTCCCGCCTGCATGTGTAAAATACATGAATAGTATTTAATAATATTTGATCTAGATAAATATAAAAATATATTTCATGCATGTTTTCCAAAAATTATGTGGACAAATAAGTTAAAAACCTTAAAAATATAAGGTAGATCATGTAAACTTATAAAATTGTGTAATAACTTTCAATTTTTTTTCCAAAACTACAAATAAATTTAGAGACAATTTTTGAGTACATACCAATTGGGATATTTGATTGTTTTATCATATGGAATATCAAACTGGTTTTATCAATTTCTGAAATATCAAAGTTATACTAGTTGTGCCACTAATACTCATCTGATATATAATAAAAAAATATAAATTGTTTACATGTCTAGTTTTAGGGTTTTGCCAATATTTTCACATCATAATTTTGTAAAAATATGTTTGATATTCGTTTATCATAATAATATAGCTAATTTAGTTAATAAACCTTAATAAAAAAATTTAACCACAATATTTTGTTTATCATAACTATAGCTAATATAGTTAATAATATAGCTAATAATATAGCTCAATAATATAGTTTGTTTATCATAATAATATAGCTAATGGTACAACTACTCTATATTAGGATTCAACCACAATATTTAAAATATGATACATATTTAAAACATGATACACATTAAAACATGATACACATTAAAACAATACTTAATAAAATAACAAGTAGTTGTACAAGTTTTCTAGTTGTACCGACTGTACATAGTTGTACTAGTTTTGGAGTTGTACTAGTTTGTGCATAGTTGTACTTTGACAGTTAAATCAGAAAATATTAGTTGTACCACATAATAAATACATTTACCTTAGTTGTACCACTTATTTATGTTTACATATCTTTGCCCGGTTACAATGAAATTATCAATTTTGTAAAACAACAGTTCATGTATGATTTCCTAAAATGATGTGGACAAACAAGTTAACAAACCTTAAAAGTATAAGGTATATCATGTAAACTTATGAAATTGTGTAGTAATTTTTAAATATTTGTTCCAAAACTTCAAATAAATTAAGATAAACTTTCTGAGTACATACCAGTTGAGCTATTTGATTGTAATCTTATGTGGAATACCAAATTATTTTTGTCAATTTCTGAAATATCAAAGTTGTACCAGTTGTACCAGTAATACCCGTCGAAAATAAATAAATAAATTATATCAATTATTTAAATGTATAGTTTTAGGGGTTGTACCAATATTTTTGCATTATAGCTTTGTAAAAATATGTTCAATGTTTGCTTATCATAATGATATAGCTAACATAGTTAATAAAACATAAGAGTATAAAACATATAATGTAAATTAAGAGTATAATGTAATAAAATTTTTAAAAACCTCCAATGAAATAGATTAAATTTTGTCATCATATACCAGCTATAATATTTATTTATTTATTTCATATGTTAATTATAATATTTATATATCAATTATACAAATTTTTAATATGTTAGTTGTACGAGTTATGCTAGTTATACCTAGTCGATTGAGAGAATGAGATCATGGAGATTGTGTGGCTGTGAGTGATTGAGACTAAAGAAAAAGAAAAAAAATAAAAGTAAAAAGAATAAGAAATGTATGAAATCGTGTGGCTAAGATTAAACATAGATGAAATGATCCAAGGGTTCATATTACTCTTTCATTAATGGCAAAATTGTTATTTTTTTCCACTTGGTCCATGTAGAATAATTTTGGAGGTGGGAGATTACTTTTTGGTCAGTTGGTCCATATGAGATTTTAGTCCCTAGCTTCTATGTCGAATTGTCGAGGGCTTTTTGGTACTTTCTTTCACCCTGAAGATTAGTCTAGTAACTACAAAAATTTATGAGTTATTCTAGTCATTACATGTATTATTTGAGTTATTATAAGTAATTTCTCTAATATTTATAACATTTCCTTTTGATGTCCATTATATTAAAATGCTTTCAATATATCCTAGATGTTGCCTCGTTAAAAACTTCATCGGAAAAATTCAATGAGAAAAGCCAAGGTTAATGGAAAAAGAGTACAACACGTAATGATTTCCCCTCATGTGTACATATGTCGAGATCTTTGAGACAACATATTATTAATGTGAATTAGTTTCTTGGAAATAGCAGTGGATAACACCTTCTTGAATAAATAAGATAAACTGTCACTTGAACAAACATATAGCACACTGATATTGCCATTTTCGATAGTGCTTCAGTCTTATATGACTTCATTATTTCTTGGATTCTCTTTATCTCAAAAACTTTAAAACATTGATAGACTTTCATCTCTCAAATTGTAACATTCCTTTTGAGTGTCCATCTATTGTGTGTTCTTTGTTGTCTCATTAAAACTTTGTCATGTAAAAATCCAGTGGGATAAAACTCATGATAAGAAAAAATAGTACAACCACACATATTATCACATTTCTTTCCATGGAAGAGATATCTCTCGGATAAGCATTATAGTCAAATATATCTCTTTTGAAATGAGAACATCATAATAAACTCTTTCCATTAGAGTATTATAGGTAGGTGTGGGCGTTCGGATACACGTTCTGGTTCTGGTCGGGTATTTCGGATTTTCGGGTATTCGGTATAGGGATACAGAACCCGTTCGGGTATTTCTATACTTCGGATCGGGTTCGGGTATTCTTAGTTCGGGTTCGGTTATTTCGGATCGGCTTCGGATATTTAGATTTTAAAAGATTTTTTTTTCTTTTTCATTTTTAAGTTTCTTATATTTAAAAATGTAGATTTCACTTAATTGATTTTTCTATTTTTTCATAGATTGAATGATTAATAGATATGGAGATAACATTTCAAAAAATATATATTTATTTGGCTATTGATTTTAAACTTTAGATGTAATTTTGTTAATACATGAAACAAAAAGTTTGACATGTATTTTAAACGAATACCAAATTATTTTCTCCATAATTATATATATACTATATGATCTTAAAGTATGTGTAACATCAATATAAATATTTTAAATAAAATGAGAGATGTAAACTAAAAATATAAGGGTAAGTATACATATGTTCGGTTATCTTCGGATATCCATTCGGGTTCGGGTATTACCCGTTCGGATTCGGGTATCCAATCTCTCTTAACTTAATACCCGTTCGGATATTTTGCTACTTTGATTCGGATTTCGGTTCGGGTTTTTCGGGTCTGATTTGGGTGCGACTTCGGGTTGAGAATTGTGGTTGGTATTTAAATTTAGTAGCAAAATACCGACCACAATTCTCATTTGATGTAGACAATAATTTTTTAGTCTATTTGGACTTCAAACTAAACTTCATACATAGAACCGTCTAGACATTTGTCTCGTATATATGAGTTATTCCTTAGTAACTATAAAAGTTACTATTATGACTTTCTTTATTGTCTATGAAAGTACACCTTTCAGTTATGAAAAAGATTAGTAACTTACTTACTCAAATAACACTCTTACATATCAATCATATATGATAATCTCAAAATCATATATATCTTAAAATATTAAGGATTTTCTGAGACAACATCTCTTATTCTAGATGTCCAATTTGGAATACACAACAATGTATTCTTTTCAAGATTTTTCTTTCAAACAAATAATTTGTTATAAGTCTTCAAGAGTTTGGATTTTATTCAAATCAATGATTATGTTGATTCATAATCTCTTGATAAATACTAATGGATACATTAGTTAACCTTATAATATTTCATATATTCCATAAAATATTTTGTTTCAATTTGATCGAGTACCTAGAGTTCCCGAGAACATGGTTTTGATATCATCAATCCTTCGCGGATTCTATCTCTTAGGGATTATCAGTTTTCAGTGAGATGTATAATTCAAGTTCTTCATTTATTGCTATACTAGTAAGGAACTTGAAAGTGGTTGCATATACCACATGAGACTAATTTTCTTCACAATAAATTCCATATTGAACTTAATTTGGTGCAACAACTCATTTCTACCCCACCTATTCTACACCTTTTCGTGTATGGACTTACTGGTCCAAATACTTCTCTCTTTTGTGAGAGTTTTTATATTTGTCTATTAATTCTTTATGATTTAGCCAATCATTATTTGTGTACACTTTTCAATAGACTTTCTTTCATGATCCTATTTTTTTATACACCATATCAACTGCCACTTTACATGCATAAATATCATCGACGTCGATTTGCTTGCCAGTTCCATCGTATTATATACATGACAAAACTTATGGAGATCATTCAAAAACTATTGCCTCGTTTTAACCATTATCAATATATGTTCCTTTTCATTTACGAGGATTCTTATCTTTGGAACCAACATGTCTACCACGCTGCAGGCTTGACTAGCAGCTTGATAGTGTTCTTCTAGAACATCAATACTTATTGGAGCATTTACAGCTGGTATATGTGACTTCATCACTCTATTTATCTGGGTCAGAAAATGTGTCTGGCAGCTGCTTTAGGAAACTCTATAATTGAATTATATTTTGGACTTCTATATGACATTCTCTTTAGTCCGAATATCAGTGATAATTCATATCAATTTCTTTATTTTTCAGCTGTTTATTTTTCCCTTTATGTTGGAAAGACTAATTCACTTTTAGCCTGTAAATCGAGCTTTACTAATATTCTTTGTCGATAGCTCTAGATTCTTAAGTATCAGTGGAGATTAATATCCAACATATATTCACAACCTCATTTGAAAATACTTCTTAATTAAGCTCTATGGTAGAGAAACTAGAATGTAAACTGCACATTCAACTCTTAGATGAAAAGGTTGGTTTCTAGCCCAATAACAATTATGGGGAGAATTAGTGATTATTTGTTGGCTTGATGCAAACTAATGTTGTTCAAAAATGTTTAATACTTATCACAGTGAATTTTCTATAAACGTCGAAGACTTTAAGAAGTGAATTCACCAATATTATGAAGATGCAGAGTGGATAATCAGTTCATTAACATCTCTTTTATTCATGCTAATAACTTTCTTTGGCTGGTGAAACCCGTATTATCATTTTATCTTGTGAGCAAACAACATACGTTCTTCAATGATTATTCTCATAATAAATCTTTAAGTATCTTTTCACATCATTACTACCAAAATGGTCTAACTGGTTTATACAAAATATTTTGTAAATTTCTGGTTTACTATATATCTCCATTACATTAATCTTTGTGTAGTAAAATTTATAAGAGGATATAGGTATTTTTTTCTAAAATATTTTTACTGCCTTGAGAAAAACTTCTGATTTGAACTGAATTTAACATTTTCTTTGCTTAGTTTCTCAGAATCATGTGTCTCAAATTTATATGGAGAATGATTAATCAATCTTAGTTTTAGTTTAAACATAATCTTCTCGATATATCACTTATAATATAATATTCTTTAATTCTTCCCCTCGAGATGATAGCACTACATGTTTATCAATCTCGAATTGAATCTCATTTTGATTCAATAATATATTTTATATATGTCATTTATTCTTTCCTAGATCCTTATAACTTTTGAGACCTATAAGAATATAATGCAATAAAGATTTTAAATTGCATTCTTATGTGCAATAATATTATGTGCTCTTTTGTAGCTCATATGTATCCTATTTTTCAACATTCTACAAGCTTTATATTGCCTTGTATTGTACTCATAATAATTTTCTTTTATCTTTAGATGATTGAATCATATCATTTCTTTATTACCATCTTCATTTTCTCAACTTCAAATGAGAATATGAGTTCTAAAAGAAACTCTTTGGTCTTGACTTTACATCAATAGTTCATTGTTTTTCTTAGTCTCAAAGAGACAACATACAAGTATAAAATTCTTTAATCTCTTTTGTCAATCATGTGTCTGCTAGACAACATTACTTATCTGAAAAAATTATTCTCATCTTTGCATCATTAAATATTTTCCGAGAAAATTTACTTTTAAAACTTAACATCCAACATAGTTGGATTCTATTTACAGACTTCAGGTCTTCTAATAATTAGATGCAAACTATGTAATGATCTTTAGGTGATGACAGTCATGTGATCATACGATTCATACCTTTCTTTTTATTAACTCTCATCATAGTTGACATTTACTTACAGACTTCCGATCTGTAATAAATTCAAAATTCATAATGAACTTTTAGGCAATTACATTCTCGTGATTATACATTTCTTTGTATGCTTTAAAGAACTTGTGGATCTTTCATGGTCAAGATCTATACTTAAAATCATATATATACAATGGTAATGAAATATACTAAGAAAACTATTTCAAATTATATAGAGATTTATATGGTCTAAATTCATACTATTTAACAAGGTCTAACCAATCAATCAATTTAGTGAACAAATTTATATGAATTTGTGCCAATTTTCATGAAAAATATTTTTGTCTAATCAAATTTTAATTAACCTCGCAAAATAGAGCATAAAATAAGAAACTTGTCTTAATAAAGCCGGAGTTCCAACGCAAGGTTGAACTCAGAAAGGTTTTCACTTCTCAACTGATCGAATCCATGTAAAAATGAACTGTTCAAGATTTTGCTCATAAAAATCTATATTATTAAAAAGAATGCATTTTTTGAGGTACCCTTATATTTTGAAAGTATTTAAAAGTGTGCCACTCCTTTATTTATGACTAAACATCATTAATTTTTTTCAAACAAATTGATTTATATAGCTAAAATATTAATAATAGCTAAAATATTTCAATATTTTCAAAAAAAAATACACAATATATTTTAAATGAAATACTTTTTATAGTTAGAAAACTTTTAATGCATGCAAGACATAGATATTTACAAACTCACATTCTCATAAAATATATGGATCAATACGTTGTATTATTTATTATATACATAAAAATTCAGAATTTTTTCAGTAAGGATTTTAAGATTTTGATCAATATACGATCACCACAAAACTTAACAAACAACAAACAAATTACAAAATTGTTATTGATCTAAACATGTGAAAAATAATTGTTAGATGTGTTAAATATAAGTCTTACCATAAATGATTCATAAACATTTATGGCTTGATTTAATTGTGTTATAGTTTTTGTTTTTTTTTTGTTTTTTAAATGTGGAATTAGGTTGTAGATATTTTGTTTACAATCTTAAATCTTTTTACTTTGATTTATTTTCAAAATTATCCAAAAATAAATAAAAGATTTTGAAAAACTTTCGAAAAAGTTAAAATATTTTATTTTCTAACTTTTTGGCTTTAGATTCATTTTTGAAAACTAAAACTTGATTGCTTCACAGAACAACTTTGAAAGGAAAAAAAAATGATTGTCCAGAACTTCTGCAACTTTTTTTCTAATCAATCTCATAGCATCATAAATATATTTATCATGACACCCACAATTTTAAGTAAATCAATAGGTTTATTAGGTGCAATTAAAAATAATTGTCTGTAAAATTCTCAACTTATTATTCCTATTCATATAAATAGAGTTGATTCATCACCATATTTACTATTACAATTGAACGAAATAAAAATGAATTATAAAATATCATAAATTGTGAAAGGTGAAAATATACAAATTATGCATAAAATCATACTTCATAACTAATATAACTTTTTCCAACAAATTATATTAATTATGTGCTGTAAAATATTTTCAAATTTGTGGATAAAAAATGTTTTCAAATTTCAAAGTGTAATTTTGATCAAAATGTTTGCAAATGGTAAGATTGATTTGAATAAAAATATACTAAGCATTTACAAAATAAAGTAAAGTAAAGTAACAAAATGGTAACATTAAACAATTTTGTATACAATTATTCACCATTTATGCTAAATTTCATAGATATTAATGTTAACATATATACAAAATATTTAAAAGTTAAAATAAAGTAAAACGCCTAAAATTTATAGGTAGACACAATCTTAAGAAAAATAGCAAAGATTTTTTGAACATTTTAAATCAATTTTCGCATCCTAAAATATCATGTGTTTTCGATGTTCGGATCAAAATCTAGTGTGGCTATTAAGTTACTAAAACATTATGAACCAGACATGGATAATTAGCTTAAACCAAAACCAAACCAAAGCATAAACCAAAACACTAAAAAGTACAGGCCAAATATATACATGCTTACAATGAGGGTGATTGATTCGGCTTTAACAAGTGATTTTAGTTTTAATTTTCATCTACAACTATATAAATTATCAATCACATTTTATCTAGTTTTTAAAGATAAAACCAAAACTTTAAAAAAATGACTGTAGGAGGTTTCTTTTCTAAAGCAAAAAAATAGTGCTGTAAGAATATGTTTTTTTTATCATTTAATTTATACAGCTACATTAGATAAATCTAAATCAAAAAATTTCAGAGATTAAATTCTACAGTAAAATTTCTACGACTACCAGTTCAACTAATTGCCTCCAATGTATACCGTCAGTTCCATGATACATATTACCACATGTCGATTTATTAATTAATTAACCAAGTACGTATATACGCATGCTAAATATTAAATCCTGGTAACTAAATCTGAACCATAAAGAAAAATGTCTGCCACAAATTAATAGAAAAAAGTTTCATACTTCCTATAATTGCATAAGCTATATGACTAAAATTTCATGAGTTTATTCTAACTTCAAAATATAAATATGCTTTTAATAATACAAGTAAATCGAATCTCACAAATAGACAGGGACTCAGGAAAGCTAGTTAGGCACACAGAGAATGAATGCCAAGCTTGACATAATGCTAGAGAGAGTATGAATGTGCCTCAAGTTATTCAGGAGTCTCAAGTCTTAAGCTTGGATAATATATGCATAATAGATGGTTCATGGACCTTTACGGATCAGTTTAGTGGACTTGAATGGGTATGGAAAGATGGCAGGGGGATGATCCAGCTAATGGGAATTAGGAACTTGAGGAAAAGAGAATCAGCTCTACACTCAGAACTGGAAGCTTTAAAATTAGCGAGGGAAACAATGCTACAACACTCGGAGTGTCAGAGATTTGGCACAGACTGCAAAGACCTGATTGCAATGCTGGCGGAGCCACAAGCATGGCCAAGTTTCTCTACTGAATTGGAAATGATTCAAACAATCAAGATGTGCTACTCAGACTTCAAAATCTGCTATGTACCGAGAAATGAAAATGTGATTGCTGATTCATTAGCTAGGACTGCTCGTACCTTTCATAGATCGCTTTGTTACTTTGGTTGTTCTATTCCGGTCTGGTTACCCAGACCACCTCAAATTTAAGTAATAGAATAGCATTTTGATGCCAAAAAAAAAAATCGAATCTCACAAATATTCATTAAAAATATTAATTCGGTAATAGTTAATCATATATAGCAACAAACTTTCAATAAAAGGTGAGCGTATATACATTAAATATCACAACAGTAAATTTGACTAAATTAACCAAGTCTAAACTATTAATTTTGATGATCATAGCATGTTTATTGGTCAAGTTAAAAACAATATGTTATGAAACCAAAATTATCTTAATCTATTCAAACAAAAGATGTTATAAGTAATCAAGGTGATCGTATTACATGAGCCGATGCAAGAATGAATCTAAACAATTATTTTTTTCTTCTTTTTTTCAGAACCATCAAATTTATAATCATCTCTACTCAACCACAAGACAAAACAAACTAGAAACCAGAAACGAGACTTGGCTGTTGACATATCTATCTTATTAAAATAGAATTACACTTTAAAATTAATCATAAGACTTTGAAAATATTTACAACCTAATGCCACTGAAGTGATTAATAAACCTAATTTTGAGGATTTTGTCTTCAACTAATTTAATGCATAATTTCCTAAATTCATTCTACAACAAATTCATGATAAATCTTAAATTTAATGTACATTAATACTATAAAAAAGTAGATAACTTCTTTCCATAATTATGTAATACATATTAATTTAATATATATATATATATATATATATATATATATATTATACATTAGTATAAAGAACAAATTTAAAGTGAAAGTAGATATTTATACAGAAAAAATATTTATGAGGTCACGGATCAAGCTATAGAAATAAACAACAACATCACAAATTTATTTTAATAGAAATTATATTTCAAATCTTTTTATATATTTTATGTATTTATAAATTATTTTATTTGTTTTAAGAGATAATAAGATTTTAGAATTGGAAAAAATTATGACACATCCCTATATTATGTTAGTTACGATATTTAAAATTTATATCAGAATATTTTATTAAAAAATACATATAATTAAATATAAACAAAAACCTAAAAACATAATATAAATACCCGCCCGATCTAGTTTATATTATTAAATGAACAGATGTTAAACCCATGAACAAAGCAATTCATATAATTGTTACCATTAGAATGTATCATTAAATTATATGTAAACGTAAAAGTCAAAACATGAACTGATCTTAGGGGTTTAAGCAATACATATATAAGCAATAGAAACAGGTCTATAAACTTATAAGTAAAATCACCAAATAGCACATGTTAAGCAAAAATATAGCTTAGGCAAACACACTTACGTCACACGTATATGTATCTATACTATTAAAGCATGATACTATTGTGCTTTTTACCTAAACCTACCCTTTCTTTAACTAGCATTGCATATTTCATTAAGGGCAATCAAGTAATATTAATAACAAATCTATATTGGGTCATTTTTTGGATCCAGCCCACTGCCCACATTAGATTTCTCTTGGGCCATTTGGGCCGATTAAGAAATCAGATCCAATTCTTAATTTTTTTTCAAGTTCAAATAATTTATTTTCAACCATTCTTAATATTTTGTGTAGTGAATAAAAATTAATCACTTAATTATTATATTTTTTCTTTTTAATATAATTTAAGCATTCATAAAAAAAATTGACTTTTTCATTGGAATTTTTTCATTAAAAAATATAAATCTTTATTAAAAGTTTATAATTTTTTATTTAAAAAATTAACCACATAATAAAATTAATTTATCAGAGTTATACCAACTAAATTCATTAAAAGATAAAATTTAATTTTCTAAACATAAATACTCATTAGACCTGGACGTTTGTGTATTCATTCGGGTACGGATCGGTTCTTTCGAGTATCGGGTTTTTCGGGCTTTGAAATTAAACCCCATTCGGGTATTATAAAATTTCGGATTGGGTTCGAATCGGGTCTTTCCGGATCCGGATGAGTTCGGTTCTCATGCATAAGAACCAGAAAAATAACCAAATAATCAAAGTATCTAAAACGGGTTCGGTTATTTGTACTCAAAGTAACCAAAGTATCCGATTCGGTTCAAATTCAAAAGTAACCAAAAGTAACCAAAAATATCCATTCTATACAGTTTTTTGGGTAAACTTTTATCCAAACTATCATATTTTATCCAAAAATATTCAAAAGTACCGAAAATAACTACTATAGTTAACTTATAATATTGATTTAAAATATTAAAATAATTATAAATATAATTATAACATATATTTTTAGATATATATTCACATTTCGGATATCTTCGGGTACTCATTCAGTTCTCGGTTCGGGTCGGGTTCGGGATCGGTTCTTCGTATATAGTAATTTAGAACTCATTCGGATATTTACCTCGGGTCTGATCGGTTCGGAACCCTGATTTTCGGATCGGTTTTGGATTGGTTCTTCGGGTCCGGATATTATGCTCAGGTCTATACTCATTTAAAATGAAACACGATAAAGAAAGATAAAAAGTTTAAGTCTTTTATAAAAAAACAAATATATGAAAATATGACATTTACTAAATATTTGTCAATTTAAAAAAATAAAAGAAAATAAACTCGCGTTTTGAAAGAGCGGGTCAAAATCTAGTAATGTAATTAAAGCAAGAAGTGCATAAATGAATTATGATTTGGAAAGTGATACTTAGCTCGATAGAAAATATTAAAATAAAGGTCGGACTGGAGACGATGTCTACTAGGGTTTTGAATTTTACTCGGCGGTTAGGATTTTGTGCTGATAACGTATCGTAAATAGAGAAGAAAGAAAGAGAAATTTTATATGTTTTATTTCACTGATAATGAATCATATATATAGGTATACAATAGCATAGAGACCAATAGTCTTGGAGAACAATTGAACTTTTGTTGATAAGTAAATCTATGAATTTATAAATTATAATATTCATAACAAAAATGAACTTTTGTTTCTCCGAAATTGTACTATAAAATGTTTCCCATATTACCTAGGGGGTCTAGGGGGTTATTGGCAAATGAATTCTCATAAACTTTAAAAATTTTGAAATTCCATTGTTATTAGTTTATTGATTTTAACAATCTTTGTAAAATCTCTTGTTATTGGTTTGAGAATTTTTAAAATCCATTAAAATCTCTTGTTATTCAAAAATTTTAATTATTATTGATTCTCTACATTCTAAATAATTCTATTGTTATTGGGATATGAATTCTCTTCATTTTTAATCATAAGACATGAATTTCAAAATATCATGTGTATCTATAAGATTTATAAAATCTGTGTGATAGAAAAGTCTAGAAACAAAAAAAAAACTATTCTTGCCAAATATCTTTAGCACTTTTAACCCAAATTACTAGATTTTAACCCGCGCTTTCAAGCGCGGTTTTTTTTTTGAAAATAAATAAGTTATTTAAAATTAAATTTTATATAAGATAGTATATAGGTTTGAGCACATTTATCTGGAACCGTGAATCAAGCCGCACTAAACTAAATAGAAACTAAAATTGAATTGCTTTCATAAACACAATGGAACCAAAAAAAATGAAACCAAACACAGAACCAAATGGGCACTTGAATTTTTAAAATACAATTTATATACTTAAAATATATATAACTATATTTAATTTTAAATAATTAAGTATTTTATAATCTGAATTACTGAAAAAACCGAATTTCCTTAAAACCCCAAATTATATAAATATTTTTATCAGAGCAACCTGAATTACCCGATATTTAAAAAATCTGATATTTTCATCTATAAATCCGTAATTATCCAAAAAATCAGAATCAAACCTGAACTAAATTGGAACCATATTTTTCTTCATAATAGCTGGTTCTCAACTTTTCTACTGAACTAAACCAAAAACTAAAATTACCCAACTGAAATCAAACTTTATAAATATTTGAACGCTTCCGAAATTTCTAGAACCAAAATACCAAAATTAAACGTTCGAACCGAAACTGAATGCTGAGGACTAATAGTGCAATTAGATTTGAATGGTGCAAAGAAAGCATACTATTTATATATATTTAAAAATTATATAACTCCTTTTAATGGGTACATACAGTATGTGGTGTATAAAGGAATTAAGATATAAGCAATGTTTTTACATCATACATGCGATCGAACCAGTAAACCTGGTGTCATATATACGGTATGGCTTTTTCATGTAGTATTCTATCAAAAATCCTATCAAGTGATATGTTTTCACAAAATACCGATTTAATGAAAATTTATTAATTAAAACTCGGAAAAACCCCACCATTAAACCGTGAATCAGCACCAGTTGACCCGGTAAGAACTAAAAAAAAATATTATTTAAAAAAAAAAATAATTAAACTTCTCATATACTTTATAATAATACATAAAATGAAGAAATTATATTACTCGTCATCCCTTAGTAATTATTTGCTAAGTGATTTTTTGAATTTTGCTGACATGCCATCTCTATAAAGATTCTCACAAAAACAAGATGACATGGCATACATAAAATATGATGTGGAATGTAACTTGCTAAAATCAAAAAGATTGATTAAATCTCGCATTAAATATGCTAAAATAAAAGGAATAAAATAAATATTGGAAATATATTATTTGATGTGTAAATTCACGTGAATGCATATTGAAAATGTTGTATATATATGATTTACATTTTATTTTTTATTCATTTTAAAATTGATTATTTTCTTTGAAGCTTATTTTTATTAATATGCTATACGTTTTATTTATTAAAAACCCTTTCTTTGTTCTTTGGATGAACGGTGATGAGAAAAAAATCAAGATTATGACATATAAAATTTATTTATAAAATTTTACGTGTTTTGGTAAAAATATTTAAATATAGAAATAACTACTAACTGTTATATTATTATAAAAAGGTAAATTTTATGTATTTATATTTTATGTTTGGCAATATTTAAAAATATATTATTAGTTGATAACTCATATATCACCATTAAAATATAATATGTATATTAAATGAATAAAAATAAACTAAATATAACTAATTTTACACCAATTTATATATCATATTTCTTATATTATATATTTATTATTAAAATTCATTAGAAGTGTGTATTAACGAATACATAACTAAAACAATATTAATAAATTATTTTCTGATGATTAAATGTTTCAAACATTTATTAATCAATTATTTCTTCTGATGATTAAATGTATCAAACATTTATTAATATTTATTGTTGTTGATGATTAAATGCATTTAACTAAATGAACAAAAATCAAAAATTATTAGAATTTATATATCTAAATACAGACATAATTAAAATTAGGGGATAAGAAACATATTTAAATAAATATGATATAATAGAAAAATATATTTTTATTAAATCTAATTATAACTCTACTTCAATTTAAATATAATAAGATTGAAATAATTAAACTAAATCAAAAGAAACAAATTAAGATATAAATTTACGGTTTTATTTTTTCATATCGATTAATTTAAATATAAAAATAATAATGTTAAACTAAATTTTAAAAATATTAAATTTTAAATAATTATTTCTGCGCAAGGCGCAGGGAGACTCCTAGTTTAAAGTAAATGCATTGTATTTATGTTAGGCATTTTAATTTATAATTTTTGTGATGATCAATACTATTACAATTTTAATGTAGATAATTTATTTCTTTTATTTAGAAGAATACAATGAGTTTAGACCTATTAATAAAATTAATGGGTAAGTATATTTTTAAACGCGTAAACCAAAAGACAAAATTATTATTAACGAAAATTAAATTTTGTTTAAATTTTGGGGTATTTTTGGAAAATTAACATTTTCATTCAATGGAAAAGATTATCCGAAGAGTAGTTTTTACCCAATTAATTGTATCTATATTATTAAAGTTGAAGTATACATTGGAGATGTTTGGAAACAAGAATAATAGAATAAATGAGATATGTTTGGAAACATGGATAGTAGAATAAATAAGATATGTTTGGAAACATGGATAGTAGAGATGTGTATTTTTTTTTATTTATACATTTAGCCATTGTATTTTCAATAAATTAATAACAAAAGAGAATTGTTTAGAAACATGAATAACATATTTAATACTTCTTTTATTTAAATATTTAGCCATTGTTTTTACAATAAATTAAACAACATTCTTTCTATATTTCTTTTTATTTACAATTCTGTCACTATATTTACAATTCTTTTTATTTACAATTATTTATGGTGAAAATTAAAAGACAAGCTAAAATATAAATATTATATTATATAAAACAATTTTTTAAACAGTATTATTACCTTATTTAGTTTAGTCAAATATAAATATTTCAAGAGTTTAATTTTCAAAAAAAGAATCATAAAATTAATAATAATTCATAGAAAACTAATGCAAAAAATTAAAATTTTGAAACATGGATAAATGTATATCAGTTTTAAAATATACAAAATGGACTCATCTAATTACCTAAAAACATTGTTTTGTCTAAAATAATCATAAAATAAAATTTAAATTTTATATACATATTTCAAATCAAAATAATAATTTACAGTTCATTTATATCAAAAATTGATTTAAAATATGCATATATTCAAAATTTTATTTTTACTAAAATATTTTCCAATAACTATTATTAAAAATGTTTCAATAAATATAAGAAAAATACAACAAAAAGATTAATTTCATATACCAACTTAAATGGTGGTTTTTATATTTCACATTAAACTTTAAGAATATAATATATGTGATTATTTATTAAGATGATACATATAAAATACTATTAATTATATGATTATTTATATGATGGACCAATACAATTAATTATATGATGACATATATATGATACATAATAGTGACTAGGGTTGGACGTTCAGGTATCCATTCCGGTTCGTTTCGGATCTGTTTGGGTTTCGGATTTCCGGGGTCAAAGATTTCAGCCCTATTCATATATATATATAAATTTCAGTTTGAATTATGACTAGGACTTGGCGTTCAGGTATCCACTCGGGTTCGTTTTGGATCTGTTTGAGTTCTGTTAAATCCGTTCAGGTATTTCTATATTTAGTTAATATAGAAATATGTCACATTGCTTAAACAAAATATCAATGTAAAAATATTGCACAGTTGCGTTCTAAAATCATTTATTTTAACAACAAGCCAAATAAATATGTTGATTGGAGAGAGAATAAAACAAAGCCAGAGAAACACATAGTTTACCAGATACACTATATTTGTCAAATTTATTGTAAAGAAAGTTTTACTAAGATAAATACATTCAATAATTACAAACAAATAACATATTTTATAAAAACAAAAAATAATATCCGCGCTTTCGAAGCGTGGATCAAAATCTAGTTAGTATTTATATTCATAACACATCAAACTTAATGTAGTTAAAATGAAATCAAATAAACAGATAACAAATATATATTTTATGCAAAACATATATATTTTCTGTTCTATTTCTTTTCTGCATCAGGTTCGATATTCGAAAGGTTCATTTAATATTTTATTTGGTTCATTGAAAGGTTATGTGTATACCCTAATCTTCGTATTTTTAACATAACTTAATTTTTTTTTTGTCGGATTTATTATGCTATTAGAAACAAAGGTGAAACATTTCATAGATTCGTCTTCTCGGGAAATTGAAATCCAAACTTTCTGGTGTAGAAATTATGTCGCCTAAGATTCGAACCCCAGACCTGGATGTAAAAGCCTTTAAACCTTGACCCCTAGACCGTGGTGTTTTCACAGCATAACCTAATTTATGTCTGCTTTTTTCTCCACTGTTGTCGGTAGTACCTTAATTTTCCTGCAGATTTTGTATGGATTTGACATATTTATAGAGTAACAATCTCTGTTCGGAGTTTTAACCTTACAAAACTGAATAATCTTGAAATTTCAATTTCTCAGCCCCATAAGCCGTATAATAAACAAAATTACAAAACATATTACCGCCACGTTTTTTTAGACCAAGGTCTTTGCACAGATGGCCGTATAACATCACTGCTTCGATCTAACTCCTCACTGTTGAGCGTTGAGTTCCTAATCGACTTTAAATCCCAGTTTTTAAACATAAGTAGTGAGGAGTTTCAAAAAAAAAAAAAACATAAGTAGTGAGTAATCTTTGATTAGAAATAAAATATAAAGTGACCTATCTAATGCTTAACTGACGGTTGTCAAAAAAAAATGCTTAACTGACGAAAGGAATAAAAAATGGGTAAATATAAGGTATAATGTTATTGATTATTTTTACAACTATATAAGGTATAATGTTATTGAGTATTGTATTGTTACAACTATATAAGGTTCATTTTATAAAACTTTTGAGATTCCATTGTTATTGGTTTATTGATTTTAATAATCTTTGTAAAATCTCTTATTATTGATTTGAGAATTTTTAAAATCCATTAAAATCTTTTGTTATTCAAAAAGTTTAATTATTATTGATTCTCTAATTCTAACTATGTCTATTGTTATTGGGATATGAATTCTCTTCATTTTTACTCAAAAAAACATGACTTTCAAAATATCATGTCTATCTATGAGATTTATAAAATCTATATGATAGAAAAGTCTAAAAAACAAAAATATTATTCTTGTCGAATATCCTTTGCATTTTAACCCAAATTATAACTTATTCTATAAAATTACTTTTTAAATGTATAATTATATTTTATTGTTTATCATTAAATAAAATTTAAAATTATACATAAACGAACCATAAAATAATACAACGTCTGTTAATATATAAAATTTGCATATATTTTATTTATAATATTTCCATTTTTATTTTTAATTTAAAATTTTAAATTATTCTAAAAATTAATTTTATATTTATTTATCCATCCGTAACCGCCTCCAACCGCAAAAGCTAGCTTGAACCAGCTTTTGATTTTGAAGAGGTTCGAAGCGATTTAAAATGATTTGTAGTGATTTAGATGACTATTTTGAAACGCTACCAAACAATATCAACCGCAAAAACTATGTTTCTGGATAATAGCGGAGAAACCAATCATACCCTATCATATTGATAAAACAATATCTTGCAGCTCCCTTGAGTTTTATATTATTTTAGCGTCATCTGTCCTTACCCAAGTAAACTAGTGAAATTATATGCGCTTCTAAATCGCTGAATTATTTTACATAAAACTAGGTTCTTACCCGCGCTCCGCCGCGGGTTTTTTTTCTTACAAATTTGTATTTCAAACATACTATGTTGTCGTAATTCAAAAAGTGGACAGAATATGATATAATACTATGCTGTAATACTTTGAAAATTGAGAGAATAAACACTTTGTTAAACACGTTTAGAATGCATATTTTAAAAACATAGCATGTGGACTATAACAGAGAATAGGTATTTGTTTCAAAAATTTGTTGGTTCTTGCCTAAGATGAAAATTGAATTCACAGAAACAAACAACTAATTATCTTTGATTAGCTAAAACTCTATGTCTATGGACTTTTTAATTGTCTTTGTGTTGAAATTTTGTTATTATAATTATAATTATTCATCTTCCCCTTTAGTTCATTTTTTTTGTTCAAGTTATCTCATTCCTCAGTTCAAAACTCTATTAGAATCATTTAGCTAGGTTGTGAAAAAAATGTTTGATAGAAATGTATTAAATATAATATAGTTGTTAATTTGTAATTTTGACTATACGGACCACAGATAAACATTTCACTGATAAGTAATTGAAAATAGAGAAGTGCTCGACAGCTTTTGAGATGTCTGCTTTATTCCATTGTTTCATTTTGTTTGGTTAGTTTTAAGATTCAACCGTGCATATTTTTTCTTAACATAGGGAAATTGTATGTCTTCTTGTAATGGAGATTGTTGAAGATTTTTTTGTAAATGTTATTCTTAATCATTGATCTTGTTTCTCTGCTTGTTTTCTCTTCAAATGTGCAGTCCATTTTTTTAGATGACCCGAGAATAATATCTATTCATCACCATATTTTTTTTTAACTGATTTGTCCATCACCATATCTCACTCTACAGTTTTGTTATAAAACAATATACAATCATCGTTATTAAACCACATATGGCTTTGGAGTCTTTGATTTGATGATATTTTAAATTTATGGAAAGAAAATTGAAGTTTGCGTTATCGTTCTATTGCAAAGATTCATAGTCAAAAACTTTTATCTAACAACTATAAAAGAAGAAAGACTTACATGAAAGACCTCAAAATGTTACCTCGAGAAAACATTCAAGTTTTGTTCTACATATTGTCTTCTTAGTTAATGATAAGGCTGTCCATACTTTCTGCAATCAATATCAGCAGCAAAAAAAGTTATGAAAGGTGTTACGAAAGTATGTCTTTGGACAAGATGAGGTGATCTTCACTGAGTTTTTGGTGATTTGGTGGTTCCCTTGTTGCTCTTGTTGATCACTTAATACTGATATTCGCATCATCTCTCATGCTTTCAACTTGGTTGTTTGAAGCTTGTACAAGATCTTATCCATTGATGCTGATTTCTACTTCTCCAACTTCGCATGTGATTCAAGCAAGTCATGGTTTTGATTGGTTTTTATGCACTTTTATATAAGTCAAAGAGTTCTAATGGCAGCTTCTGATTTCTCCTTGTACAGCTGATATCTTCCCTTCCTCTCTTTGAAATCTGCAAACATTCACACAAAGAAAAACCTTGAAAGATTCATGGCTGTTCTAAGATACCTCAAGAAGCAGAAGCATTAGAAATTTTTTTTTTTGGAAAAAAAGAGCCGAAGCATTAGAGTTGTCTTAAACAAACATCACGTTGTTCCGTCTTGATAACCCTAAAAGGCATACCAGTCTCTTTTGACACTTCATCATCTTCGCTCCTTTTTCTATTAGAGATTACACGGTCTTGTCATCTCTCCCTCCTTTGCATCCTCTGCTTTCTTCTTTACACTAATTTTCATTCTTCGGAATTCAACGAAGCTTAGATTAATTTTAAACAGTTCTAATTTTAGTTTCGTTGCATCAGCAAGAGAGACAGGGTTAATGATATCACCTCTTTCATTTTTGGAGACAGGGTTAATGATATCACCTCAGCCAAGTTTTGTTAATATATGATTACTCATAAATTTAAAGGTAATTTAATTTATTTATAATCATCATTATCTAAAAAACATTTATATTATGTTATCAAAAACTATTTTACATCAGATATTTTAAAAATAAATATAATCTCTGTCTAAGAATCAGAACCATTGACACCACCACTATCAAGAACAATGTTTTTTCTTACCCTAAACACACAATTTGGCTTAGCCTCGAACCTGCTTCAATAAGCAATTGACTGGATAGAGCCTACTTTTCACCTACTTTCCATTCGATGTACTAATTGTTTGATGAAATTTTTTTGGTGTTGTTTATTTCTTGTTATCTTCTTATTTGTAAGACCTAAAAATAAAGCAGCAAACAGAGATTTAGATAATATAGTTCCAAATTGAGCACCTAAAAAAATATATTGTATACTATTCTTACACCATCTTATACCAGCAAGCACATATGAGGTCATCGCGCAAATATCCCTAGCCAAATCACCATTCTCATTTCTGATCTTTTAGAATAAATAGACTTTTTTTTTGCAGATTTGAATAGTCTTGAAATACATTAGTTTTTGGTTAGTCTATTGATATAGTGTATTTAATAATTTTTAGCATGTCATTTCATTCATTTAAATCACTTTAGATTGTATTTAGGTGTCTACATTGCATATAGGGATGTTTAAACGGGCTCAAGGCCTGCGGGCATAACGGGCTGGTATTAAACGGGCGGACCCCGTACCCGTTTAGTTATATAAAAATGTTGTAACAGGTTCATCGCGGGCCGCCCCTTAAGAATATTTACTAACGGGCTTACCCGCGAAATAAAAGGATGCCCGTTAATTTTTTTTCTTTCAGATTATGTGAAACTACATCGTATTATGTTAGGTTTTCTTCTTTATCTCAAAACTTGAATTGTTACCGTCAAATTTCTCTCCTCTCTGTGTCGATGAATTTGAATCCATGAATCGTTTTCTCTCTCTCTCTCTCTCTCTCTCTCTCTCTCTCTCTCTCTCTCTCTCTCTCTCTCTCTCTCTCTCTCTCTCTCTCTCTTTCTCTTTCTCTCTCTCTCTCTCTCTCTCTCTCAGGTAAGACTCTCTGGGATGTAAATGTTGTGGCCTTTCTGTTTTGTTTGGAATTATAAACGGGCACACAGCTAAACGGGAGGGACATTGACGGGCTTTAAACGGGCGAGACCTTGACGGGCTTTAAACGGACGGGTACTATACGGGCATGGCCTAAACGGGCCCGGGCCGCCCGTATTAACATCCCTAATTGCATATATTTGTTCATTTAGTGAATTAGGGTTTGGAGTGTACAATTGTAAGTTTTGGGTCAAATCTCAAGGTCATTTCTGCAACTTAGAAAGTCCAGGGTCATAAACGAAGATATCAAAAGTTCAGGGACCAAGGCTGCAAATTCAGAACACTCGCTTGGGTTAAATTGCACATTATAAAGTTAAGGGACGAAATTAGGGATGTTTCTGCAAATTACAAAGTCTTAGGCAGTTTTGTAAGGAATCAGAAGTTTAGGGATTGATTGTGCAAAAACCGAAGAAGTCACCATTAGAGCTTTCGATTGATTGCTCCACCGCGAGCTCGGAGCGGACGGACCAGTTCTGAGAGCACGACGGAGAGCTGAACGGCCTAAGCATGAAGATCTGTGGTGGAGCAAAGTAGCTGAATCAAGGACTTGACGCCATGGAGGAAAGTTGGTCGCGGAGGAAGCTTTGCGGCGGTTAGGGCGGGATCGACGATCTTGAGGACGCCAGTGGAGGAGGCGGTGAGGAGAGGGCTGAGAATGATCTCGGACTCGGCGAGGGAGTACTCGGCGGAGGCACCGTCGTGGAGGGGGCTGGGAAGGGAGGATCCGGAATCGGAGTCGGCGTCAGGGGAGGAAGCGTCGGCGTCGGGTGAAGATCTCTGAAGCTTATTTTTCTTACAGAAAGAGAGAGATCGAAGTTTGATCAGAAAAAAAAAAGAGAGTTCTCGACAAACAGATAAAAAGCAAAGGTAAAACAAGACAGCAGATCAGTGAGTTGTTTAAACGAAATAATTTCATTGGCTTTTCAACTTTTTTCAGTTAATGACATGTCCTCTCCACATGATTCTAAAAATCCTATGTGGCAGAAGCTGGAGAAAGGCTAGCCTTATTACTGTGTGGATTTTATTCCATAACAACATGTATTTAATTTTAGTTCTTTTCTTTTGCAGATTGTATTTTTATTTGTCTTTTGGTAGTAATTTAAATTCTATTGAAGTTTTATTTTAAGAAGATAAATATACATAATCTACTGATTATTAACTCATTTTAAATATGAAAATATCTTTTAATTTATTTTTATATATTTTCCATTTATAAAATTTATGTTATTTTTACTCATGGTAAACATGAAAATTGTATATAAAGCGTAGTTAGTTTAAATTTTTTTAACCCATTCTATATTTTTTGTAAAGTGAATGTTATTATAAAATCTTGAGGAGTGTTACACATACCAAAGATACATAGAAAGAGTGAGTAAAATAGGCATTGATACTGACCATATGACTACTATTAAGGTGAAAAATCAGAGGAAATCATTAGGTGAGAGAGATTAGGTGGTAGAAGAGTAGTAGTCTTCTTAATTTGGTATAGAATATTTTGTTTCGGTATTTACCTAATTACGATGCAAATAATCTAATTTTTCTTTTCAAACAAAACCCCGTAAAAAGGTTTGGCTCTTCTGGGCACAACAAGTCCGTCACATTTGTAAGAATTGGGGGATTCTCGGTGATTCGTAATTGGTCAAGAATGAACTCCAATTTACTTCCCGGAGTTGATTCCTTACCCGATGGATTCGTTGATGGAGCTGAAGCAAACCGAACCACAACAGGTGATGTCTCGATCAAGAAAACAGAGAAGCGCAGGACTTTTCCCGTTCCTTTGTGTGAAGAAGAAACAGATGGTAACGAAGACGGCGACGTTAGTGACCTCCTCTCGAGCAAGCTCAGCTTAGACTTAGAGCAGAAAGAATCATCATCTCAAACATGTGAGTGAGAGATTGTGAAAAAAATTCAAAATATCTTTACGGTACTTGTCTGTAATTGTAACCTAACGTTGCGTCTTTGCTTTTCTTGAGTTTAGCATCCTCTAACAAGGAAACAGAATCTACTCAGGATATCGCTTCTTCCAAACCCGAAGAACAGGTTTGTATTTTCTCATAAGCTCTTGTTCATTGTTGCTTTGGGAAGAATGTATATATGTTTCTGATTACTGGGATTAAGCAGGAGGAGGAAAAGCTTAAGAATTCAAAGAACATGTTCAAATCCGAACAGGATTTTCTCGAATTCATGCTCAAGTATCAGCAGGTCCTTTCTGAAAGAGATTCTGGTAAATAGGAGGAAATCAGTTTTTTGTTTTACTTTTCTATGCTCTGAGAACCAGCAAGTCATATTGTTTTTTTTTTCTACTCTTCTTCTTTGTTGTAGCTATTAATGTCCGTGACAAGCTTGAGTCACTCTGTAGAGAGTTACAACGCCAAAACAAATTGTTGATGGTTTGTTCTTTCCCTTCTTCTACTTGCTTTTTTCTTTGATCAAAGAAGGACTAACCGTTTTGGTTTGTAAATTGGGTGTTCCTTTGTACAACAGGAAGAATGCAAGAGAGTGTCTACTGAGGGACAGACTTTAAGATCAGATTTGTCCACAAAGTTCCAGGAAGCAATAAAGGTAATAATTGAACACATTTTTTATCTGTTTCAAATATAAAGTTTTGCCATTCATATTTGCAGTTCTAAATATGGAAAAATCATTGTGTAAACTCTCCTTTTTCTCTTTCCAAAGCCCTAATGCATATCCTTCTTGATCCTTTTTATAGTATCTCCATCAATCTTCTGTGTTATTATATATACGTGGAGATTTTAGACTGATAAGACCTATTTTATCATTGGAATTAATGGAACTTGCACATATAAATGTGGAAAAAGGGTCCATATTAGTCTCACGTAGATGGATGCCCGCCCTGAAACAGACAATGAATCTTGCTTCCACGGTTTTACAACGTCAGAGACTTAGAAGAAATCACAACCTTTTGTTATACTCTTTACTTTACCTATTCACTTTGGTTAATAGGATGTGAACATTAAGTTGGACAAGCAGAAGGATGAAAGCCTCTCCCAACTAAAAGAAAATGAAATGTAAGCCCCTAAACGCAGAGGCCCTTATCATCATGTTGTACATTTAAGTAAAAGTCATTATGAAGATATTCTTACATAGCTATCATATTTAGAGGCCCTTTATCAATTTCAATGGCTTTGTTTCTTAATCTCCAGGTTGAGAACGCAGTTTAAGCACCTTGCTGATCAATATATGCTTTCAGAACAACAACATGATCAAAAAGTATATACTTGAAGCATCATCTAGCCAACATTACGTACTTTAAACTGTGATGTATATATAATAACATCTCATCTCTGAATGAACAGTTGAAACAGAAAACACTGGAGCTAGAGATTTCTGAACTAAAAATCAAACAGCACGAGGAGAATCTCATCCATGAACAATCACGGATGAAAGTTTACGCAGATCAAGTCTCTCAGATGTTAGCAACTGAGAAGAACTTGCGGCTGCAGCTAACATCTGATGGAGAGAAGTTCCAGCACTTCCAGGTCTGCTCTCGTCCCCCTTTCCGCGATTCCTAAAACAATTCAATATGATAACATGTATGCAATATTGATTGACAAATAATGCTGCAGGATGCATTGGTGAAGAGCAACGAGGTGTTTGAAACATTCAAACAAGAATTCAAACAAGAAATCGACAAGGTAAGCATGTCTGCAATGTTCTTTGAAAAGATGTGCATTGCTGTCTGCTGTGATTTTATCCTATCTCTCTTTTGATGTGTGCTGAGTAGATGTCAAAAGAAATCAAAGAACTGAGGAAAGAAAACGCATTCTTTAAGGGCAAAACCGAGAGATCGGATTTTACTCTCACAAAACTAGTTGAAGAGGTAAAAAAAAATGAAACTGGTTATTTTTGAAGGTTTAACAACCAGTAAACATATAACTCTTTTGGTTCGACATTTAAACAGCGTGAGAAATCGAAGAAGCTTTTAGAGAAGACAAAGAACCAGAAAGATAAGCTTGAATCGCTTTGCAGATCCCTTCAAGCAGAAAGAAGGCAAAAAGAATCTAACAGTAGCGATTCTGCAGCTGCTCAAGCTTGAAGCTATAAGATTTTTTTTGTGTGGGAGTTTTTAAATTAATTAGCAATTCAGATCAAAAACTACAGTTCACTTGAGGGAAAAGTGCTATTCCGACCCGAACAATTTCGATCGTGCCAAATACGACATGAACAAATCGTCAGTGCCAAATACGACCTGAACTTAATTAAAATTCAAAAAACCTACCCGAACTTCTTAAAACGTGCATAAATCAACATTATTGACTCTAACAGAAGTTAGTCAACTGTTAACAAGATAAAACGACGTCGTTTTGATATATAGAAAAAAATGCCTATTTCGACCCAAACAATTTTGGTGGTGCCAAATACGACCCGAACACATGGTCGGTGTCAAACACGACCTGAACTCAATTATAATAAAAAAAAATTACCTGAATTTTTTAAAATGTGCATAAATCTACATTGACTCTAACAGAAATTAGTCAATTGTTAATAAAATAAAACGACGTCGTTTTGATATATATATATGTTCATTACAGGACTTAAATCCGTGTCGTGGTATCCTTTTAAAAGGGTACATTAACGACTAGACTAAAATAACTTTTGTGATTGTTTATATATATTTTAGTTATTGTGTAATATGTCTAATATATTTTGAACAAGATATCTTAGTGAAAGAAAGGTAAAAGGCCTATTAACATTTTTGAACAAAATTTCAAAATATATAATATTAACTTTGAAAAAAAATCCACTTAAGTTTAAAAAATAAAAATAATATATATAAGAAATTTTTATAAATAACTTCAAAATTTTAGGTATATCTAAGATTGTGTAATTATAAATATTTTATTATTTATATTTAGTAAGATATAAGTTTATTAAAGATATGATAAGTAAAAACATGTTATGTATTTATATAAATCAGAAAAAATTATCAACAAAGTTTTAAAATTCAATACAATGAAGAAAAAATAGTAGTTTATATAAATTTCAAATTTGTAACAATATTTCAAAAAGTTATTTTATCTAGTTGTTAATGTACCTCTTTAAAAAAGTATCACATCATTGTTTAAGTCCTGGAATGAACATATATTAAAAATATATATCAAAATAACATCGTTTTATCTTGTTAACAGTTGACTAATTTATATTAGAGTCAATGTAGATTTATGCATATTTTAAAAAGTTCAGGTAATTTTTTTTAATTATAATTGAGTTCAGGTCGTATTTGGCACCGACCATGTATTCGGGTCGTATTTGGCACCACCAAAATTGTTTGGGTCGAAATTAACACATTTCACCGTATATCAAAACGATGTCGTATTATCTTGTTAACGGTTGACTAACTTGTATTAGAGTCAATGTAGATTTAGGCACATTTTAACAAGTTCGGGTAAGTTTTTTGAATTTTAATTAAGTTCAGGTCGTATTTGGCACTGACCATTTGTTCGGGTTGTATTTGGTACGATCGAAATTGTTCGGGTCGGAATAGGCACTTTTCCCGTTCACTTGATAAGGATCATTTTTGAAAACCCTCTCAGGCACATCACCCAATAATCGTCTACCTTTCAGACATTAATAAATCACCGCACAACTAATTTTGCCAGAAGTTTTCTGAAGGCCTTTCTTGATTCCTCCTCGTTCTGAGCTTTATCTATGAGGTATCTTGACTTTTAGGGGTCTTCTTTCTCAATTGTCAACTTTACTTGAATATTTTGGGATCATGTTTTCGCCAAGAAAGCCACCATCCAAACCAATCACCAAAAGGAAAACCTTAGAATCAATAGAGGCTCGCTTCAAGGAACTAGAACTAAGAACATGTCCATTGATGGGTTTTTACATTAGGTTTTCATGATTTTAAAATTAAAATTATAAAATAGAAGTGAAAAAAGTGAATAGGGGGTTCTCAAGTGATAAACTTTGAGAAACTCATGAGAATCCCTTAATTTCACTTATCCATTTTTAATTGATTATATTTCTAAATTTTTTAGAAGTTTAATGATTTAATTTAACTTTTGATATATTATTAGAATATTTTGTTTAAGAAATTTATTAGAATTTTCATAGATGGTGATGCTCTAAAAAAAAAAAGTTATGCGATCTTGCAACCTCAGCAGGAAAATACTTTGTTGAGCATAAAATATCATTGAAAACATTACTTCTAATGAAGATACTAGGTGTTTTCCTGCACCATGTGCAGCAAACAATTTTAAATTTAAATTATTTTTTAATAAATAAATTTAAATTGTATTTAAAAATTAAATTACTTGTTTATTGATAAAATTATATTTTTATCATTAAAAGCATAATATTGATAATACTCTTCTGTTTCCAAATTTTTTTTTTTTTGGTTTCCATGCTTTAGCTGTCGGATCGCAACAAATATTTTTTTGGCCCAGCACTCTGAAGACTTGAGAGATTTATCACGGATATAATATAACTTGTTAGTCTCTATCCAGCAAATAAACTTAGAACTAAGTTGCTGATCAAAAAATTTGACCGGTGGTTTTTCTCTTTCTGTAAATGTTATCAGTGTTAAAAATATTGTTGGAATCTTGAAATATATTTTATCAAATAGGTTAGATTTTTTAGGTACAGAAAAAAGCAAAGTACATGAAAAAATTAACACATGAAAAATCACTTACACCAACATACAAAAACGTGACAGTCTTTTGTTTTGAAGATGATTCATGCTCCCATATGTACAAATCCTTCAGAGAAAACAAAATATAGTAAAACTTAAAAAGCTAAAGCAAAGATGGATCACGAGTTCTCAATACAAAAAAATATGCAAATGAAATATTCTTTTTGAATCGACCATACATATTTGGACGGTTGCAGTTGCTATCCTTTTTTGAATTAGCGATGCAAATTTTTCTTTATGCAAGACACATATATATCCCGTAGAAATCCGGTAAAAACAATTTTAGGGGATACGATAATTTTAGGGTTTTAAGTTTTTAATCAGCCATGTCATCTTATTGACAAGCCATATCATCTATTAAGTGTGCCATGTCATTTTTTTTTGTGAGAGTCTTTGTAGAGATGACATGTAAGCAAAATTTAAAAAATCACTTCTCAAATATAGTCTAGGGGATTGTTCCACTTCAGGTCAATGCAAATACATATGGTATTTAGGATTATATCATGTTCTTATATGCCAAATTGCCAATGATGAAGCAAAAAAATTTATATAAGAGATTTGGCAATTGAATGTTAATACACCTTGGGAAGCCAGTAGACTAAAGATCCAAAGATGCACTTAAATATCTTAGGCAAATCCTTAAGGAAAAAGTCCAACCATTCTTGGATGATTTAATTACAACATCAATTAACCTTTATCCCAGTTAGAGTCATTACATATAATGGTGTCACAAAAAAAAGTCATTACATATAATGTGCTTATAACACATGAGACACTTCGTTAGCTCAAACTCTTTAGAGCGACTCATAGATGTTATATGTAGATCTGGGTATTTTAATCTGGACCCAGAAACCAGAAGCGGAACCGATCTTAAAATACTCGATCTGAAACCGAAACGAAAATTTACAAGTATCTACTGGGTCCAAAATTTTTCTACCTAAAAAAATCAGAACCAAAAAGAACTGATCCAAATAGATGCGGACCCGAAAAGAACCGAATCGAATAAATCCGACCTGATAAGAACCGATTTATACCCGACTTTAAAATATGTATATCCAAAACTATGTTTTTGTGTTCTATTTTATATTTATATTTTATGCTTTAGTTAAAATATATTTTTATTAACAATTTTTGTTATTAATTTTGTAACATTTTTAAGTAGTATGAAGTTTTAAATGTAAAATCTAGAGTTAAAAATGTTTTTTTTAATTATTAATAGTTTATTTTAAATTATTTTCTGAAATTTTAGATATATATTATAAAATTTTGAATAAATTAGATGTAATTTTGTGTATTTCATTTCCTTTTTGACCACATTATGATTTCTGGGAACGCAAGAAGTTTCTAGACCTACCTACGTATGTATTATGTATATGATTATAAAAATCAAGAAATATTTCTATTCGATTCATATCTGATATCATCTCAATGTGTGGTTAGAAAAAAAAGGAAATCATCTCAATGTATATGATTATTATCTATTTTATTATATCTCAACTGGATTTATGGATCGTCAAATCAAGAACACCACACAGCATTAACAACAACGATGAAGAACAAGGATTCATCAAGTTCCATCAAGAATCAGCAATGTAAGAAGAAACCAACCACTCTCTTACTTCTCCTCTCTCTCCTCACCAGCTCTCTGCTCCTCCTTCGTCTCTCCCAAAACAAAACCATCCTCATCACCACCACCACCACCTCCCACTCCGATCACCACCACCGTCACAGACACGATTCATGTCTCGGCCGGTACATATACATCCATAATCTACCTTCTCGATTCAACACCGGCATTTTGCAAGATTGCAAGTCGATTACAAGACCAAAGGACAAGATCAGCATGTGTAAGTACCTCGAAAACTCGGGCTACGGACCACTGATTGGTGATGATGTCTCCATCGATTTTCATTCTCGGGACCCTCCGAGCTGGTACGCGACTAATCAGTTCATGCTTGAAGTGATTTTCCACGAGAAGATGAAGAGATACGAGTGCTTGACGAGAAACTCCTCGTTGGCTTCTGCTTTTTACATACCTTACTACGCTGGTCTTGATTACCGGCGGAATCGGCGGCGGTGTAACGTTGCTGAAAGAGACGCCGCCGGGAAGTAAATGTTCAAATGGCTCACAAAACAACCTGAGTGGAAAGGTACGCACGCGTGCTTTCAAATGGCTCACAAAACAACCACAACTTTTGATCCTCAATGTTTTTTATCAGATGTTTTTATTATTTGCAATTTGATCAAAAAAAGATCCTCGATGTTTTTATTATTTGCAATCATCGCTTGTTGGTTTTGATTTTGTTAGTCACTTAGTTGCCAACAACTTTGCTTCTATCCCTCTCTACGAGTACCGACACAACTTACTTTTCAAAGGGGGAAATTTCAAATAACCTTTTGAAGTACTCTTTTGTTTTTGTTTCTTTTTTGTTCAAAGAAGTACTCTTTTGCTATCAACAGAAAGAAATAAAAAATCACAAAAATGAAGCTACACAAAATGGAATTTGTATCATAAAAATCTCCAAATCAAAAAGTTGACCGATTCAGCAGGTAATTTTTCAAAAATAATTATTTAATTAATAAAATAAACAAAATAAATAAATAAAAAATCCAAAAAATAAATAAAAATCGAAACTTTTAATAAATTTACAAAAATTAAAAAATTAAAGAAAAATAAAATTTTATAAAATTAAATAAATATTTTTAAAATTATTTTCTAAAGTATTAATAAAATAAAATAACTAAAAATTAATAATAAATAAAAATAAATTTTAAATAGAGAAGAACTAAATAAAAAGTTCACAAATTTTTTTAAAAAAGGAAAATAGAAAATAGAAAATTCACTAGTGACGATGATGGTTTCTCACATAACCATTAACAATGGCGATAATTGCCATATCTCCAATGATAGTTTCCAACATCATCGTTAAAAATGACAAAAAAAATCTTTTTCAAAACTTTTGAATTTTCATTTTTTTTTTAAATATATGAATTTTTTATTTTTATGTTTTTTTTATTTTTATCTCATTTATTTTTAACTTTAATTTTCTAAATATTAATTAATTTCTGATTTTTTCTATTTTTTTCTAATTTTATTTAATTTATGAGTTTTTATTAAATTTTACGATTTTTGTTTAATTTTATGGTTTTTTATTTTTTTTGTTTATTTTACTTATTAAATAATATTATTTAAAATATTATTTAATTAGTAAAATAATAAAAAAATTAAACAAAAATCGTAAAATTTAATAAAAACTCATAAATTAAATAAAAGTCAGAAACCATCATTGTCATTATTGATATATTTGAAATTGTTGTTGTCCACGATGATATGATATATTTTTGAAAAAATATTATAATTAAAAAAAATCAATTTTGAATTTTCTATTTTTTTTTTTAAATTGAACTTTTTATTTAGTTCTTCTCTATTTAAATTTAATCTTAGTTATTATTACAATTTTAGTTATTTTTATTTTGTTAAAATTTTATAAAATTATTTAATTTTAAAAATATTTATTCAATTTTTTATTATATTTTCATTTTTGTGAATTTTATTAAGGTTTCGATTTTATTTATTATTTGGATTTATTTATTTATTTATTTTGTTTATTTTATTAATTAAATAATTATTTTTAAAAATTACCTGCTGAACAGGTCAACTTTTTGATTTGGAGGTTTTTTATGATACAAAAGTCACTTTGAAAGTTAAAAGTGTTAGTGAAAAAACTTCAAGGTTTAAAGTGCTAGTAAGTGACACTTTGAGGGTTTTTTGTGCGATTTTCCCGAAAGAAATATAAAATCACAAAAATGAAGCTACACAAAATGGAAAACAAATCTATAAAAAATCAAAATAGAAAAATATGTTCTTTTGTAAAAATGGAAATGAAGATTCAACCTATTAAATATTAGTTTGCAAAAAGTATAAGTAATTTATTTTGTTTTTAGCAATGTTTCGTAACCCAAATTAAATATTAATTCTGTACACCTTGGTTGATTGATAGGATTTTCTGATTAGTATCTATATATAATTATACTTATTAACTTTCTAATATCTTAAAATAGTTGCCATAGAAGAAAAATAAAACATTAGTTTTTAGTCCTCTCAGTCAGGTCTCTTCTTTGTTTGTTGATAATAATTAATGTATTTTTGTAAAAAAAGTAATAATTTAAATGTTGTCGTCCAATTTTTTTTATTTTTAACATACTCCAAAATTATTAGTTTAAATTAAAACTAGATCTCGACCCGCACAACCGTACGGGTGATTATTTTCATTTTTATACATGTAACTATCTAGTTTACATTAGTGATATATAATTTTAATATTTACCAAATTATTAATAGTTTTATAGCATTTTCAAATATAACAATTTATAGCTTGCATGCAGTAATTTATTTTTTTTGTTTCAAATGGTGTTTGTTTTCGGTTATATATATGTATTAGAAAAAAATAATATATGCATTAAACAACATATTAAATATTATATTGTATTATATTTATATTCAGTTTTGACCCCGATTTTTAAAACCAAATTTTCTATTAACAATATTTTTTTACATTTATTCATTTCAGATAGTATATTATTATATATACAAAAAGTGTAAGATATGTCAATTCTATATATGTATTATATAGTTTTCGAATGTTAAATTGTTATGTCATCATATTATATTTTATATTTATGAAATTGTTTGTACAAATTTATCAATTTAATATAATGGTATCATATTTAGTTCAATATAATAGTTTCATTTAATATGAATTATTATTATTATAAAATAGATAAAAAGATAATCTTTTTTCATTTTTTCACTTTATAAATGATAATTGAATATATATTAATGCATAATAATAGTTCATTGCTAATTACGAAATTAGTTGAAATATTTACATAAACTTTTTGAAATTAGATATTGTTATTATATTTTTCAACAGATTTGTTAAAAATTATATATATATATATATATATATATATATATATTTAAATAAAAAGATATCATGATAAAATATTTGGTATTATTAAATTTAATAAAATACATGTTAATTTATATACATTTACTATATAGTTTTCTAATGTTAACTCATGTTACCTAGTTTTCTAATATATTGTGATTAACGAAGTTAAAAAATTCTATATATATTATTAATTTTAATAAAATATAAAAATTTAAAGGATAGTCCAAAATATAAAATAAAACATGAAAGAATTCATTACTTTTATTTTAATAGATAAGATAGACTATAATTAGAAATTTTAAGAAAAAAATATACAAATTTTATTTTTATTTTATAATAAAATCTTAACTAACATTAATTTATAATAATATTAGACTATTAATCACGAAATTAATTAATGCTTAATTTTATAAAAATATTTAAATTTTTGATAAGATTTTGTTAGATTTTTTTGTCAGCAGATTTTTATAATCAGAAAATAAGACAATTTTATAGGTGAAGTTGTTATATATGTCAAATATTTAAGATGTGATATTTTAATGATAAAATAATGCTAATTAGAATGTTTTCTCAAGAAAGGTCCATTTATAAAAATATCACACATGAAGAGAAGTTGTGACTTGTATTTTAATATAATAGATTCTGGTATGTCAGGCTCAGGCAAAGACCATTTCCTCGTAATCGGTAGGATATCACGAGATTTCCGGCGAAACTCCGACAACGGCTCCATCCGGGGAACCAACTTAATGCTATTACCAGAGTCAGAAAACCTAACTTTCCTCACAATAGAACGAAGTCCAACGAGCCACAACGAGTTCGCAATTCCTTATCCAACCTACTTTCATCCCACTTCAACTGTCGAGATACGCCGATGGCAAGACAAGATCAAGCTCACAAACCGAACAATACTCTTCTCATTCGCCGGAGCTCGAAGACCGATCAGAAGCCAGAACGGTTAGGTTCGCAATCAAGTTATACAACAATGTAAAAGTTCTTCCAAGACTTGTACGCTTCTTGACTGCGACGTTAAAGCCAACGCCTGCTACGATCCGATGAGTCTGATGAAGCTTTTCGAGAGCTCGGTCTTCTGCTTACAACCGCCGGGTGATTCGTTAACCAGAAGATCGATATTTGATTCTATCTTAGCTGGTTGTATTCCGGTTTTCTTTAACCAAGGAAGTGCATACAATCAATATGTTTGGCACTTACCTGGCAACAATGGGTTATTCGGTTAATATACCGGTTAAAGAGCTGATAACCAGAGGAAAGAGGAATATTGAAGAGATATTATGCGGAATACCGAATGAAAGAGTGATTGGTATGAGAGAAAACATAATAAGACTGGTTCCAAAAATTGTATACACTAAACCAAACTGATACAAACCGGATGGAGAGACTCTTGAAGATGCTTTTGATGTTGCTGTAGAGGGAGTGATCAAGAGAATAGAAGAAAAAAGGAGAGAAACTCAAGAGTAATTAGACCCAAAATGATGACATTCCTACGTTTGTTTTTTTTTGTATTTAGATATTCAATTATCTTGGAGAATGTTTTCACCTAAATTTAAAATAGGTAAGAATATTTACATTTTTACCAATTTTAAATAGATTAAAATACTATGTGAAAAAGGAAACTCCACGAAAAATGTAATGCTAAAATAAAACAGTTGTTACTTTATTATTACTTCGTAATCTCTCCGTATTTCTTTGAGAATATAAGTTTGAAAAATATCCGAAAATACCATTAAAAATTATTGTCATAAATATAGATTATAAGGATTAAATTGACCAAAATGTTTCATTAAAAAGTAAATAAATATACATTTATACCTCGTATAATAACTAATCTACATATTATGATTTAGAATTAAGGGATATGAATTTGAGATTGATGTTTAAAATTTTATAAAACTAAAAAATAAATATTAAAAGTTTGAAATGAAATTTTTTAAAAATATTTCAAAAAGTATTTTTGAATTTCAGAAAAAAATATTTGAAAAGAAAAATTCAAAAAAGAAATTCAAAAAAAGTTTTATAAAAATGTTCGAATTTAAAAACATATAATCTAAAACTATAAATTTTTTTGTTTTTCTTTATTTTTATTTATTTATTATATGAAATATTTTGGTCATTTCTTTTCTATGGTCTTTTTGTGATAAAAGTTTGAAAATAGTCTATTTTGGAGAATCGTCTAATTTTAATTTATTGAATAAAAACAATTAACTAAAATAAAAAATAATTAATTAAGAATGTATATGTTCATCATATTCGTATGCTCCAAAATTTAATATAACCTTTTAGGTCGTCTATCACCTTTATAAAAACATCAACCATGGAATAATATAAAGAAAAGGGAAAAAGTATAATCCGAGAATGTCAACCATATGATCTCATATGAATCAATAGTAAACAAATCGTACGGCTCCAGTGATTTGGTGAGAAGAGACCTACTAATCGTACGGCTCTTATGAAATGATGAAGAAGAGATAGACCTACTCTAATTGAATTCCTCTTGTGCTGGCTCTGTTGTTGTTACAAAGCCAAAAAAAAAAAGCCAAGCTTCGAGTCGTCGTCTTCTTCTTCTTCTCGCTTTTGAATCAGCCGCCTCCGATCGCTTTACGCAGGCGCCAAGGTAATCGATACCGTCTATCTACTCCGCTTCCCGGATTATGGTTAGATCTAGGCGGTTTTTGTTGATCTGAGAAGAGTGCTAATTGTTTTGGCAGTTAGCGAGAAAAAATGTGGGGAATCTTGGGGCGAAGAGCCGTCGTCGATGGAAGCTTCTCTGCTTCGGTAAGAGCTTTTTATTGTTCATTACCGATATACGATTTTGAGGGTTTAATTTGAAAATGGGGGGTTTGAACAGTGTCTCAGAAGTAGGATGCGATCCGGGTTGGTTTCAGCAAGGAGCTACGCTGCTGGTTCTAAAGAGGTAGTTGTCTCTTTTATCGATTAGGGAACACATTTCTAGTCAATTTTAGGATTATTGATTTCTCTACAAACTGCTTGATTGATGATCACCTCTATACTTTCCATTTGGATGATGGCTGAATGTTGCTGAGTTAGCAATAATCATTCAATAGACTGAAATGCCTTTGGATAGATCAATTATGGAACAACTCTTAATGACTCACAGTAACATATGTTGTGAGAGCCCACAGTTTTAGTTATGATAGGATCTGATCTCACAATATATAACGAAGATATTAATTTTCCAAAATGCTATAAGATCACTTACATTTTTCCTGTGCAAATCCTTGTTTTAGATGACAGTCAGAGATGCCCTCAATTCTGCAATCGATGAGGAAATGTCTGCAGATCCTAAAGTTTTTGTTATGGGTGAAGAGGTTAGTTGCTGCTGACATTAATATGGCATTTATAGTCAGATTATATTTGATGGTTCATGTTGTATCTTTTTTTTTTTTGTAGGTTGGACAATATCAAGGTGCCTACAAGGTTAGAATTGCAAGATATAACCATTATAGAAATTTCTAGTTTGCTCCATTATCTTATACTTGAGGTTTATCACAGATTACTAAAGGCCTTTTGGAGAAATATGGTCCTGAGAGAGTTTATGATACCCCTATTACCGAGGTTTGGATTTCTTTTATTATTTTCTTGCTCAAATCCTTATATGTCCATGTTACTAGACTCTGAACATTCATCTTTTTTATCATGTTTTTTTAGGCTGGATTTACCGGAATTGGAGTTGGTGCCGCCTATGCTGGCTTAAAGCCTGTTGTAGAATTTATGACGTTTAACTTTTCTATGCAGGTTAGTGTTTATTTTTCTTACAATCTTAACTCTTTCCTCGACTTTGATAGCATCATTGCTACAAATATGTGTCCAGGCATCATTGACACTGAAGTGCACAGACATTTTTTTTTTTAATCTCTATGTATCCTAACATCTATAATTGCAATTTGTTTCAGGCCATTGATCATATCATAAATTCTGCTGCAAAGTCAAATTACATGTCTGCTGGACAGATAAATGTACCCATCGTCTTTAGAGGACCCAATGGTGCTGCTGCTGGTGTTGGTGCTCAGCATTCTCAGGTAAATGCTAACGACAATTCTGCTTCACAAATTAAAATCGTTGCTTTTCATTCTTTCAAACATTACCTTTAGCTTCTGTTAAAACTGATAATCAAATAGGATCAAGGAACTGGCTTGGGTTTAACTCGGATATAATTTTCCCTAAATGAATTAGGCATTTGAATGATTGATTAAGATCAAGGTTCTTAGGACAGGATTTGCAACTGTATTGCTTAAGTCTGGTAATGATCCCATGGAACTATGACTTTGTGTCTCAGAGAATGGCCTAAAAAATTTTACACTGTGTGGCAAACATGATTAATATATGCATTTAGGGTTTATCACTGTCGTTGTAGTTGTACTATACATAGTTTAAATAACATGGGGGTCTGTACAAGGATCCATTAGTAATATTGCTTACGACTACTTTTGACATTGTATCTGTTGTATTTATGGATGATAAATAGAGGTGTTGTATTCTACATTTTGTAGTGCTATGCAGCATGGTACGCCTCAGTTCCTGGTTTGAAAGTTCTCGCTCCATATTCAGCTGAAGATGCTCGTGGTCTTCTTAAAGCTGCCATTAGAGACCCTGACCCTGTTGTATTCCTTGAAAACGAGTTACTGTAAGTAGTATTACCTAATTTGAGATTTGGTCATGTAGTTCACTTAGGTAAAAGCACTCAGTCACATATCATTCACCCTTATGCGATGCAGATATGGTGAATCATTTCCAATTTCAGAAGAAGCACTTGATTCAAGTTTCTGCCTTCCCATAGGAAAAGCCAAGGTACTTTCACTCTACATTACCGCCTTCTTTTTACATCTAGTAAGTTAGATGCTTTAATATTGTATTGGGGGGCTATAACAGATTGAACGAGAAGGAAAGGATGTAACAATAACAACTTTCTCGAAGATGGTCGGTTTTGCCCTCAAGGTTTGCATTTTAACAAAAATATACCTCTTAGATGCTTTCTTAAAAAAAATAAAAATTGGTGGCTTATCATTGTTCTGTCTCTGAATTAATTTAATGTACATGGTTCCAGGCAGCTGAGAAGCTCGCAGAAGAGGGAATAAGTGCTGAGGTATGAAAGAGTCTTTATGTCTTGTAGTGATTCTGCTTAAACTTTTGATACGTAAGCTCTTAAAAAATTTCTGTTGAATAAAATGGTTAGGTAATAAATCTGCGGTCAATCCGTCCGCTAGACAGAGCAACGATCAATGCGTCAGTGAGAAAAACAAGTAGATTGGTAACAGTTGAAGAAGGTTTCCCACAGCACGGAGTCTGTGCAGAAATCTGGTTAAGCTTCATTTCCCCCTGACTAAAAATAAACGATCTTGTTTTTGGTTTAGCATTGATTTATGTTTTATGTTTTACGGAACAGTGCGTCGGTAGTGGAGGAGAGCTTTTCATACTTGGATGCACCGGTGGAGAGGATAGCAGGAGCTGATGTTCCAATGCCTTACGCAGCTAACCTAGAGAGATTGGCTCTTCCTCAGGTGGAGGATATCGTTCGAGCAGCAAAGAGAGCTTGTTTCAGATCCAAATAAACACAATGATCATCGTTCCTCACAAACCAACCACACCCCAACACATTCCTTCTTTGAGAAAAAGGAAAATAAGAAAAGAGGAGAAAATGATGTCTCTTTTGCCTACGTGATTTTTATTTGATCTTTTCCCTACTATTATTCTTGTCAATGCTTCCGGCGGTCTTCTTTTTGTCCTTCCCAAATTGAAAAAATATTGAATATTTTGGGTTAATTGATAAATTGATCGAGAAAGCTAGTAAAGGAGCTCACTGCACCTGGCTTTTCTCTGTGGAATGTTGTGCACACAAAAGAAGCCCCCACCAAGTAGTGAGGTTTTAATGTACGGTGTACACCCAATCTATTCTACTTAAAGAAAATAACTCTTTTTTTTTTTTTTTTGACAACAAGAAAATAACTCTTATTTTAAAATAAAGTTAGTACTTAGGTGCTGACTGGTTTTCCCGCTACCACCCGCAAACGCAGTTTTTGCGGTTTATAACTTCATAGCGGTTGTTGGCGTTTCGAAACAATCACAGAAAACGCTACAAATCGCTTCAAACCGCTCCGAACCTCTTAAAATCAAAAGCTCGTTCCAGCTAGCGTTTGCGGTTGCGGGCGGTTGCGGGAAGGTAAATTTTTTTAAAAAAAAAAACAGAATAAATAAAAATAATACTAAAAATATCCAATAAAAATTTTCAATTGAAATAATAGAAATTGTAAAATGTATTCATATTATATTTCAATTTATATTATAAAAATTCAAAACTAAAATATTTTCTATAAATTTTTAAAATTGAATAATATGATTTTATAAATATAAATTTTATATTTATCATATTATTATGATTTTAATATTTTTATAATTACATAAAATGTAAATATTGTTAAATTATTATTTAACAGATGTTGCGTTTGGTAGTTTACCAGTCATAAGAGTCCCGCAAACGCAACAATTTCTAACAGCTGTACCAGTCGTACAAATCTCTAGAAAACGCTTAAAACCGCAACCACCCGCACCCGCAAACTCCCGCAACCGCAACCGCTGCGGTTACACCAGTCAGACCCTTAGTAGGTGTTTTTTACACTAAATGCAGAAATAAAAATTGAAAATTTAAGTTCTATTTAAAGTTAGGTTTTTCTTTTTCAAATTACATGAAATCTATGTTTCAAATCCCAGAGACATTTTTGATATTATCGGTTGTTGATCATTTATGTAGTCTTTCTAATGATTGTAATGTCATAATAAATTAGTTTTAAAAAAGGGTCCGATCAAAATAGAAACAGAGATCTTATATACTATGTTTCCTCGCCGCCTTCACACTCCTCCTGCTGCCCTGGAGAGAGTTGAAACTCAATGGTTCCAAACCAAAACAGATCCCCGCCCCTATGTCTCGCCCTTTCATCGAAGAAACTCCACCACCGCATCTCTAGGATCAAGAACCTTCAAACAATGTGAATATACGAGCGTGGACTAAGGAAAGACCTGACCGGTTTTCACAAATCCAGACCGTTGAAGCCCAAAAAGCCTTGGAGACACATGGCGACCACCACAACACCCAAGACGTTCCAGATCTGTTCCACGGAGAAACTTAGAGAAGGATAGGAGAGCATGCATGAAGGTCAGGGAAAAGGAAAAGAATAAAAATGGATGCCCTCTCACGGCGTCAGAGATAGACCAGACGGAAGAGAAGCGAGAACAAAGTCACTTTTTTGGTGTCTGCAAGGAGTAGAGAGAGAATGGAGTAGATAATCAGTAGTAATTCAGTTTAGCACAGAAAATTGATAAGGCGAAAGTAACTAAACCATATATATATAAAACATTCTCCATTAATACTGATTGTTATTCATTACAACGACACATGCATGATGCATCTCAAATCACATTACTGTGTCACCTTATTACACTTTTTGCCATAGCAATGTCATCATATTACAGAAACACACAATATGTTTACATATTTATACGACAGATGAAATTTGAGGGGTTGGTACGAGAGAGCTGCTATTTCCGTTACAAGTTAATTTCTCCGATGAGATTTTATCACCGTACGCCACCAATGCATTAAGATCAGCGTCCGTAATCCTCTGGAAGAAATTAACAAATCAAAATAATCAACTGCGTGTGTAAGTAAGTTCCTTAAATTAAGTCGTATGTATCCATATTAATATGTCATATATGTCTGTAAGGCTGGGCAAAAAATCCGAACCCGAAAAACCGAACCGAACCCGATCCGAAAAAGTAGCACTGAACCCGAACCGAAATTGATTAAATATCCGAATGAATTCAAAATTTCGGTATTTAAAGAACCGAAACCGAACCCGATCCGAACCGAAGTATTTTGGGTACCCGAATGTATCCGAAATAAATTTATATACTTAAATATATACATTATTTTTATATATAATGTATATTAAAAATATTAAAAATATATAAGATACCTTTAAGTTTTTCCAAAATACTCGAAAAATATATGCGAATAGTCAAAAGTAAATGTTTAAAATAGCTAAAGTATATTGAAAACACCAAAAATAGTTAAATATCTATTGATTATTTATCCAAATATTCAAAGAAAACCAATTTATATGTTAAATTAAGGTATTTTGACATATATGTTATGAAAATTTATATGTAATATATTATTTTCTTATAGATTTTGAAAATTTAAAGTATATAATAAATTTTGAAAATTTAAAAACATTTTAAATGGATTATCCGAACCCGAACCGAACCCGTAAAGATCCGAACCGAACCCGAACCGAAATTTAGAAATATCCGAATGGGGCTGAAATCTTTGACCCCGAAAACCCGAAACCCGAATGGACTTAACCGAAACCCGAATGGGTACCCGAACGCCCAGCCCTATATGTCTGCATTAAAAGAGTAACATAAAAACCGAAACCTTTTTCTGCTTGGTTAACTCCCTGAATCGTGAGAAAATGTCGTTGAATTTCTCATCACTGATTTCATATCCTAACTGAGAATAGATAATCAACGCATAAATATAGTAATTATTTTCAAAAAACTTAACATTAATCTCCTATTTGATATGATATATATGGGAATGTGATCAACTGATCACTAAATATTACTAACCTTTCTTAACCGATCTTTCACAGCATGACGTCCACTGCATGCACATTTCCATAGTTGTTTATATAAGTTCAACAAAAGGCCGGTAATGTCTGGTTATCTAAAGCTAAGAATAATAGTTACCTAAGCTTTCCAAGAACAATGCCGGAATCTTGAGATTTTTCGACCCCAATGTCTTCTGGTGAGAAGATTTCATATGTACTCGGATATTTCAACATTCCATCCTGCAAAATATTTCAACAATATTCCTCGTCTAGCAGATCAATCTAATCTGTACAATATAATAGTCATTTATTAAAAATATGGAACCTGGTGAATGCCGCTCTCATGAACAAAACAATTGGCGCCAACAATAGGTTTATGTGGTTGAACATACAGACCGGTATACTCTTGAACCTGCTCAACACCACTTTATATATTACTCAATTATTATAACAAAGGGTCAAAAAATAAAATTAGCATCAGTATATAATTTTATAATATTGTTTATATATTAAAAGTTACCATCTTGCTAGTAGACATGATATGGCGTGTGTCTATTCTTGTGTAAACACCATCCATCACATACGCTCCACGACATTTCAAAGCCAGCACAACCTACATACCAAAGAAATATTCATGGTGATGATTGTGATGATGATTATTGTGGTAATGAGTACGGTACCTCTTCAAGCGAAGCATTCCCACTTCTTTCACCTATTCCGTTGATCGTTACTTCGACTTGTCTTGCCCCCGCACACACACCCTAAAATAGGCTTACACGTTTGTCATCTTGAGAATATATATTTTGTCCAGCGATGTCTTAATTTAACTAACACAAAAGAGTTAATTACGTACGGAGATTGTGTTGGCGGTAGCAAGACCAAGGTCGTTGTGACAATGAAGGCTGAAGACAACATCATCAATTCCAGGAGTGTTTGCTTTGAGATAGGCCACCATTTCTCCAAATTCTTGAGGGATGTTGTTCCCTACGGTGTCCGCGAGGGTCACCGTCGTTACGCCTTCTTTTATTGCTTCTCCCATAATATTGCATAGAAAATCCTTCTCCGATCTGAATCACACACACTAGTTAGTATTTTAGTTAAGTCAACAGCTAAAAATGTTTTCGATTAGGATTTATATTTGTTAGAAAATATATGAATATTTCATTTTTAATTATATGAATATTCTTGTAAAATATACATGCAAATGTAAGCATATAAGATTACTAGTATCTTAAAATCTATATTTGATATGATTGGGTATATATGCAAGCACTATTTAATTCTGTATAAGTCAACAGCTAAAACGTTGTTACATTATATATGACCTAGATTAAGTATCCCTGGCATTCAATTTAATTCTGCGTTTGCTTGCATGCAAAAGTTTGGTTTGAAAAAAGTGGTTATTTAATTTTTAAAATTATATAAATGTTCTTGCAAATTATAAATGCAAAGGTAAACATAAGATTAACAGTAAAGAGTTTGTACCGTAAAACCAACCGAACCAAACAAATAATATTGAGATATTATAAAGGTTTTTAGATATGAACCTGCCGCCATCTTCGCAACCAAATTGGATGTCACTAAAGCCTATTCTTTTAGCGAATCTAATACTACTTTTGGCCATCTCGATGACTTCTTCTTTAGTCTTTTTCAACTTATATTTCATGTGAATGTCACTTGTACATATAAATAGGAATATCCTCGGCAGCTTAGCATACTTCAACGCCTCCCAAGCGGCCTCGATATCTTCATGTTTGCATCGTGCGATGACGCATATTACCGGGACGTAACCTGTTTCCTCGTCCACCTAAGCAAATAACAACATAGTTTGTTTACTCTGTATGTAGGCATTATTTATTTCAATCTTTGGAAAAATTATTTCATTATATTTATGAGAAGTCACAAATCAAGGATAAAGGTTAACTATATACATGGGGACTCAGCGTAGCAGTAGGCCATGTGCCATAAATAATTAAAAATGACACCCTTAAACTATATGACTACTATTTTCCTAAAATTTTGTAATGTTTCTTAAATAATATATAAGTGATCTAAAAATTTCTTATAAATGAAAAAATAAACTTACTGCATCAAATATTTTTATTAGTTTTAAATATCTCACATATGATTTTGCAACGGAATGATCAGAGGTGAAACGGATGGAACAGAGAAAAAATTCAGGAGAGGCCGAGGAAAGATACAACTGCCTAGGGTCGTTGTAGAAGGAGAAGAAGCCACCACGAGTGGTTAGGTAAAAGAAGATACGGTGGGAGGAGTTGAGGAGATAACGGGTGGCGACTGTGGTGAAGGAGAAGATGGGTGGTGATGAAACAACTGTAGTGTTGGTGGCGGTGGTACAAGTGAGAGAAACAAAATGATACATAGTCTGATATATCTCTATTATATATGCCATAAAACATTAAAAATATTCATCTTCTCCAATTATTTTTGGTTACTTGCAACGACGAAAAACAATAAGTTGTATTGAATTTTGTAGTTGGTACCATTGGTGGAAGAGAAGAAGAGATGGTGGGAGGAGACGAGAAGACGGATGACAACGGTCGGTGGAAGAGAAGACGGTGGCGATGGTGATACCGTTGTTGTAGATGGAGATAACTAAGGCGAAGTGACATGAGATAGAGTTGAAGAAGTTGTGAATAATACAACTCATGAAGTGGTGCAGATAGTACAATTGAGTTGATGGAGAAAGGTGAAGAAGAGAAAAAAAGTTGCGCATGTGGATTTTGAAGGACAAGAAAAAGAAATAATACATGTTATACACCTAATACTCTAGCTAGTACTTTTATATGGTTAGTTTCTTAATTATAGATTTCTTATGGTTATGTCACCCAATTTCTCTTAAGTTAAAGCGATAATGGCATTTCAAAAAAAAAAATTAAAGAGATAACTAATTAACCTCGTTACCAACGTTCTTGGCGATGGTTTTAACAGCTTCTAACTCTTCGTCAGAAGACGCCGGAAAACCGACATCCATGACGTCTACTCGTAGTTTAGCGAGTTGCCTAGCTATCTCTAACTTCTGAAGTGGAGTAAGAGCTCCACCGGGAGATTGTTCGCCATCACGGAGCGTGGTGTCAAATGTTCTCACATAATTCTTGTCGGGGAGCTTGTTCGGTATGTACTCTGGCCACCGTCCCATTATGGGTTTGAGGTCACTACTACTAGTTTCCACCTTTTGGGACACATAGGAGCAACATGAGACGAACATGGTTGGCTTAGTCTGCGGACAACGTAGGTGGAGAGAGGGCAGGGAAGATCCAGTGGGTGAAACTGACCGGACAACCCCCGTGGAACCGGTGGTGGAGATCATAATGGAGTATGTCAGAAGTGAAGAAGCCATTATAACGGAGTAGGAAAGAACAAGAGAAATAGAGATGTTACTCGGATTTGAAGAAGCGATAGTGAGGAAAACTGTTTTTTGATGAGTAGACAACATGAATATTTATAGGGGAAATATACTTAAACTTATATGACTAAAAAGATTTGATTTCCTGGAGTACTTGATGGGCTAATTAAACTTTCCATTATTTTAGCTTTAAATACCTGTCTATAGTAAATGTCAAGCCTGATTCAATGCAAACGAGATGATACCATTAACTCCACGAGATAATATAACGGAAGAGCCCCAAGTCTTAAGTTTGGATAATATATGTATGATAGATGGGTCGTGGACATCTACAGTACAGTTCAACGGATGTGGATGTGCGTGGATGGACAGCTTGGAAAAAATTTAACATATGGAGACACAAAATTATATTTGGCGAGAGTCTACTCTGTACTCAAAAGTAGAAGCTCTAAAATGGACGTGCGATGGAGAACATGCTGCAATACTCAACTTGTCAGAGCTTTGGAACGGACCATAAAGATTTGATTACCATGATTAAGGAATTTTATGTTTAGCCAAACTTTGCAACAAAACTGGAAAAGATTAAGATTTTGCTGATATATTTTCCGGACTTCAAGATTTTTCATATTCTATGAGCGAAGAATCGAATTTCTGACTTTCTTGTTAGGACGGCTAGAACTTTCCATAAAGAGTTTCATTTTATTGGTTGTTATATTTCGATCTGATTATCCAGATCACCTCAAGTTTGAGTAATAAAATAGCCATTCGTTGTAAAAAAAAAATTATTTGGTTCCTCGGATGAATTTTTACATCTTTTAAGATATTCATCCAAGTTTTTTACTTTCACTGTTGTGATACTAAACACACAAATAAAAGACTATCTTCTTTCTAGTTACTATTATTCCCATAAAATCAGAACATAATAGAAAAGAGAAAAATAACTTAATGAATTTTTCATTTGAGAACTTTGCAAATTCTCATGAAACACGTGTTCACATGACTGGTCTAGATGTCTTTAATAGTTAAGAAAATTTAGTTATGTAATATAAACGTCTTAAGATATTAATTACAAATTAATGAAATGTTTTGAGATCAATGTAGATGATTTAAGAAACTTCCGAAATGACACTTACTAAACTATTTTTATCGTGTTTACAAGATCTTAGATAATTTAGACATTCTGATAGTGTCGACCGACTGTTGACTTGTAAACCAAGCAATTGAGCTATTATTAACTAGAAAATTGCACCACTTAATTCAACTAATAAAGGTTACTATTTGTATACAAAAAGAAAATAGGGTACTAAGTATCCCTTATATATTAATAACTAGATTTTGACCCGCGCTTCAAAAGCGCGAGATATTTTACGATGAAAAATTTCACTAATAATTTAACAAATACTTTGGTTATTTTTAAAGAGTGTGTATTTAAAATATTTTTGCATTTAAATCAGTATTTTTAAATTCAACCCGATTGTGATTATACCGGTTAATCCGGAGATCTGACAATTCAATTTATGTTTTTAAAATATTCATATTAAAAAATCACTAAAACCCGAGACTAACCGATTGAACTGATGGATGACCGATATGTAATCTAATTGGATTTAAATCGTAATAGTTTCATAATTTGTAATCTTATAATCGAAATTTTAAAGTTCATTATTTTGCAATTTATGAAATTATGACGTTTCTACAAAAATTTAAAGAGAAAATGATAGATATAAAATAACTAAGATTAATTATTGTATTATTTGGAAACATTGATAGTAGTATAAAAAATATATTGTTTGGAAATATTGATAGTAGTATAAAGAAATAAGTATATTGTTTGGAAACATGGATAGTAGTATAAAGAAAAAAACATTAGTGACTTAATGTATGTTTAACTATAAAGTATAAAAGTGTATTTAATTTAAAAACTTACAAAATAAATGTTAGGCCCAACAGAATGTTTCTGTTTTAATAAGATAGATATATTAAAAGAGAAGCATTGAAATTTAATGCATTCACACTATATTGGACACGTGTCAACCTCACATTGATTTCAATTTGAGTATGCTGACGTGTCAGCCTCACGATTATTTGATAAATAAGACATTCATATTCGAATTTTTTAACTCAATCGCAGAAAATTTAATGTGCTTACACTAAATTTTTTTAATCAGCTTATTTTTAATTTCTGCATTTTTAATTTTTGTATTAGTAAATTAAAATTATCTCCGTACAGAAACTGAATAATATCATTTTGAAATAAATAAATTACAAAATCATTAAAATTCACATCAACTGAAATATTGGAATGAGAATGTTTTTAGAAATTAAAAGTTTCATATGTTGCCGAACTTAGCTATGGTTAAGACTTCTTTACACGAATGCAATAAATAATTGTGATTGGTTATGAATTAAAAACTGAGGTAAAAAACACTACACACAAAGTCGGATCTTTAATTCAGCCAAATGTTGTTTTTCTTTATGGAATTTTCAACATTTAACCAAAAATTACTAGAACAAATCAGAAATCAGAAAAAGCTTAAAAATGAAGATTCGTGAAATCGATTAAAAAACAGAATTCTGGTGCTGCGTGTAGAGATCAGATTATTTTCCACGCATATGTAACACTTTTTACTTGATTGTATCGTGTTTTATTATATTTACCAAAAACAATTATAAGAAAATACATATTAGTGGTTATAGGCTACTTCAATTTTGCAACATGCCCAAAATATTGACATAACAGCCAGCCTTTTTATTGGTATTATTAGCATATAGTCCAATAATTATGCATGTTAAATAAGCCAAAATATTTATTTTAAATTTATTTTGTTTTGCTTTATATTAGTAGATGAAAGTAACTCTAGATAAAATAGTTGGATCTGTAGAACTGAACCAAGCTAGATTTCAAAGTATATGAAACACAGACTAAGATTTATAAGTATCCAGACGGATCTAAAAGTTTAATATTCAGATAAACAGATCCGAATCTAATCCAAACTAAAATATTTTGGATACCAAAAATATCTTATATATTTAAAAATGTTAATTATTTTAAATTTATATTTATTAGATATTCAAAAATATGAAAATATCTAAAAGTTACCAATATAGTCACAAATATATATATATATATATATATATATATCTAAAAATAACAGAAAATGTTCAAAATAATGAAAATATTTTTTCTCAATTCAAATATTTAATTCAACTATTTTTATGTAAATTAAATATTTAGTCTTATGTTATTCAATTTTTTATGTTTTATATTATTTATTTTCGGACTTTTAGGATTTAAGTATATATATATTTTTTTAAATACATTTTGTTAAGAAAATACATAATTAAATGGATATTTGAACTCGAATCCAAACCAAAACCGCAATGATTCAAACCAAATCCAAACTAAAATTTGTAAATATCTGAATACAATTTAAATTTCTAACTCTAAAAATTTGAAATCCAAATAGATCAACTGAATCCGGACGGATATATGAATGTATATCCCTAGAAAAAACTATATAACAAATTCTTTAGCATAACATATAATAAATAATCTAATAAACTATTTCACTCCGCGCTACAGCGCGAATTATTACCTAGTTTAGTATTTAAAATAAGTTTGTTAAATGGAAAGATTATCCTTCCGTTTATTTCATTAATCGTCCAAGTCATAAAATAGCACCGTTAATCGACCACATGCATGCTAATTATAATTTTTTTTTTGACTAATGCATGCTAATTATAATTTCCAACTAGTTGATGAGTTAATGCGACTATACTACACTGCATGCAAATTACAATATGAGAGATACATTACAAAGTTGGGATTTTAAAGTAGTTGAATACATGTAGGTTAATTAGAAATATATGCTGATTAAAATTTTATAGCCAATCAACTTATCATCATTTAAAATTAGTTACTTAAGGAAATAATCTTAGTATCTTACCGACTCTATACTCACGCCAAAAGGCATGTACGTGATAGATCTAGACATTGGGATTTTTTCATATATAAAAAAGGACGGGACATTGGAATATTATTAGAAATAAAAAAAAACAGGTTGTTGTATATTAGGTGAGGAGTATGTATCGATTAATATAAATATACTATATTGTTTTGTGTTTGGTAACAAAAGACAGAGAGAGATTGGACGTTTGATCATGGGTTTCATACACCTAAGTTTTGTGATAATATATATTAAAGTATTCACTGATGGCAAAACAAGATTACTGGACAGTATATTTGAAGTTTTCGGTTATTTGGCAAAGATAACAGAGTTGAAAACCAATATGGGGAAGTCTACAATATCTGTTTCTGGTATGTTGAGAAGGTTTAGACAGAGATATAATCTTGGCTCTCTCTTCAAATTGGAGAGCTCCCAGTGCGATATCTAGCTAGGTCTTTAAAAACAGTACACGTGGTATGCTGTATCTGACTCATATGGATAATTGCATCTCAGGCTCCTTTTCTGTGGGTTTGATGAATTCATAATTATATAATTCGTAATGAGAACTTCTGGTCCCTGAAAGAGAATCCTAATCTGGGAATGTGGCGGAAACAGCTTAAATATAGAGACTTAGCACAAGGCTTCTATATGAAGAGGTCAGGAATGGAGAGCAAACTTCTTTATGGTTTTATAATTGGAGCAAACTGGGAAAGATTTACCATATAACCGAACGAACGAGGGGTGGATCTAGAAAAATATTTTACATGGGACACAATATATTTATATATATTATATATATAATTAAACTAAAATATTTTTACAGTTTTTCTTGCATTATTATAAAATACTATATGCTTATTACAATAAATATTTTAACTAATTAAATACTCTTTCTGTTAAATAAATATTTCAAAAAAATATATTAAATTATAAATTTTACATTTTCAAAATATTATATTGTATATAAAATAATAATGATAAATAATGTGTTTATTATTATATTTAAATATATTTTAAATATACATAAAATTTAAAATGTTTATTTTAGAAATAGACGAAGTACAAAATAAGAAATTTAAAATTCAAAACTGACATTTACACAACAAAGCTGAACAAATTTAGTAGAAATAACTAATTTAATAAAGTTTAAGAGAACAAAAAATAATGTTGAAAAAAAAAGAGAACAAGAAATAACAAGAGTTAAAATATGAGAACAAAATAGATAAAACAAAAGATACGAGAAAAATGTGGTCAAGCATGAGAGTGTGTGGCACCATTTACCTAATCTAACCAAATATGCTATAGATTTACATGATCATAACTATGTTTATAAACAAAAAACTATAAAGTTAGCATGGGGCACTTGCCCCACCCTCCATGCAACTAGATCCGCCCCTGAACCGAACACAGAGGTATTATCAACGCTGGAATTCCCATTAAAGCGACGGTAATGGAGTTGTGTGGAGAGAAAACTTCTTTATGGTTTTATAATTGGAGCACACTGGAAAAGATTTATGAGATAACGGGACACAGAGGTATTATTAACGCTGTAATTATGATATTAAATAATGCGTCGATAATCCCAACGTCGATAATTCTAGTGTCACTTCTGTAGTAACTCTGAATAAGGTCTAACATTCAGAGTTTATAATTGATTGATGTACATCTTGTACCATCGATGATGGCGAAGCGCGCAAAACCCTCTCGGAAAAGCATAAGGTAACAAAAAGCAATAATGTCCTTTTAAGAGAAAGAGGTTTGATGGCGTGTTTGTACATATGTTGATTAGTTTTGCCAAAGGCTTTTGTTCCTCTAAAAGTATCTATCCTATTAAAAGGAAATGAATCCTAAAAAATCTACATATGAAAGATTGTTGGACCATTTCATTTAATTCATTATTTTTTGTTGGACCATTTTATTAACTAACAATATTTTTGGTCTTATCTTAAATTTATACTAAAAGTATATTACCATATATTATTCTAATAATAATTTAGTCAATATGTATTATTATTAAGCCCACATCTTTTGTACATCAACCAAATAGACATACATGGTTCATGTGTAACATTTTTTTCTATCGTGAACATTCATTTGTATGATTCTACAGTTACAATCTAATATATTAAAACTGAAGTACAAAAAAAAATTAACCCTAAATTTTCCACAATAATTACATAGATATGCCACTGGATTTAAACTCTAAAGGCTTAGCGCATCGCATAACAATTACTCCGCTTATAATCTAACCGTAATTAAAGTTACTTAGCCCAAATAACTGAGTGGTCTGGTTTGGAATCAAATAAAATATTATGGGCCCAGATAATCACAACTTTATTCAACATCAAATTCACGAAACATGTGATCAATTGACCAACATCAAACCACAACCATTACAAACCAAAACGTCAAATTATAAGTTTGAGAAAACATGAAATTTAATATAGATGAGATAATGTATTTTCACATCGACCATTTCTTAACATTTGTTTCTTAGTTGAATATGAAATTCTACATTATGTATATTAATGCAAACCGAGTACGGTTTAGCGATTTTAAAACATACTCAATTTTATGATTTGTGTAAAATTATTAGGTTTCTAAGTTTAAATGATAACGACATCAGAAGATTTAATCCGAGTACAAAATAAAAATAATCAGAAGATTTAATCCATCCAAAGTTGAAACTAAATTTTCCAAAAACGATTCCTACTTATACGCAATAACAATTAACTGGAAAATATATAACTAAATATTCCTTTTCGAAAACAAAATAACATTATGAATTTTTTTTCTTATTTCTACGCAGTCATAATAAATTAAATGATATTAATTAACTGACACAATCATCATATTATGTTTTTAAATATCGTAAAACACGAAAACTATATCTATATTATTAAAGTTGAAGTACACATTGGAGATGCTTGGAAACAAGTACAAATTAAGTTTGTTTGGAAACATAAATAATAATTTTAAGAAGATATTTGTTTGGAAACATAGATAGTAATATATTAAAAATAAACTAAATTTGTGTTATTTAAAAAAATTGGAAATCTCTTATAATATGAGAAACTATTTATTTGTGTCAACTTTAAAATATACGAAAAGAGTTAATCTAATTATCTAAAAATATCATTTGTCTAAAATAATCATAAAACAAAATTTAAACTTTATATACATATTTCAAATCAAAATAATAATTTAAAATTGAATTATATCAAAAATTGATTTAAATATACATATATTCAAAAAATTAATTTTACTAAAATATTATCCAATAACCATTATTAAAAATGTTTTCAATATATGTGATTATTGAAAATATAATATATGTGATTACTTATATGATAGTATATATAAAATACTATTAATTATATGTTTGATGTGTTTTTAAAGGAAAAATTAGATTGTGAATTAGGGGTTGGCGTTCGGGTAACCATTTGGGTTCGATTTAGGTCTTTTTGAATTTCTGGTTTTCAGGGTCAAATATTTCCGTCTCATTCGGATATTTCTAAATTTTGGTCCGGATTCGGTTCAGATATTTTCGGGTTTGTTCAGGTTTGGATAACCCATTTAAACTCATTATATACTTTGAATTTCTCAAAATATATAAAAAATAATATATTACATATAAATTTGAATAACATATATCAGAATACCTGAACTTAACATATAAATTGGTTTGATTTAAATATTTGGATATAGATCAATAATTATGTTAAGTACTTTTGGTGATTTGAGTACACTTTAACTATTTTAGATATTTATATTTCACTATTTATATATTTTCAATTATTTAAACCAACTTATAAGTACCATATATATTCTGGATGTTTTTATATATATTAAGTCTAAAAAAATAATATATATAAGTATATAAATCTATTTCGAATACATTCAGGTATCTGAAATACTTCGGTTCAGATCAGATTCGGTTTCAGTTTTCTAAATACCAAAATTTTGATATTTAATCAATTTCGGTTCGGGTATTTTACTTCTTTTTGGATCAGTTCGATTTTTTAGATTCAGATTTTTTTTCCAACTCTAATATTGACATGAAAACAACATATTTTATAAAAATATACATCCGCACGGGTGTGCGGGTCGAAAAATCTAGTTATTAGTTAAAATTATATACAACATTATATTATTAGTTATGAGTATTTCATATTTCTCATTGATATCTATGTGTTTCAAACGATTTTTTCTGGTATTTCAATGTGTATTATCATGTCATTTTATCAATAATCAATTCAAATTCAAACCCATACCATAATCTCTAATCTTTATACCTTAATCATTTATTATGATCCCAACATTTAACTATAATATGAATTTACTTTCTAATATGAAATGTTGACTTGAATTGAGTATTCCTCGGATAGGAAACATATAGTATCAAATGAACTTTCAAAAATGAATGTTGACTGAGAATACTCTCCAAAATAGTATTAAATATATATTTATATCATTTAACTATAGTATAAATAAATTTTTATAAAGGGAATGTTGACTTAGAATAATTCCCGGAATAATATTAAATATATATGTATCTATTTTATACAATCTTTATGTTAATGAGATATGTTATAAGGATATTTACATTTACAAAGAAAACAATAAATTTCGAATATAGCTATCTATTAAACAGAATTATAAAGAAACCGGGATATTGACAAAAAGATATTCCGTATTTGTAATTTGAATAGTAGTCAAGACTTTCACCCAAATAAAAGAAAATAAGTAAAATCTAATATACATCTATATTTTTAATTTCATATATTTATAAGGGATTCATTGTTTAACATATATTTATGCATAAAAATATTTTATAGAGGAGATGTGATAAGATGTAAATTCGTTTGTATACGACTGTACTGCAACATATAATATTTAACATAAATATGTCTTAAAAACTATGATTATATTGCAAACATTACACAATCAAACATTACAAAATAAATTCCACACTTTGAAAGCCTATAATTCTAATAGTAAAACCTCTATGAAATAACCAAATATATCTAATATATATATAAAAAAGTCAGGTACTTTAGATATCAAATTGGATATCAGATAGGACTCGGATTCAATTACAGACCCGCAGGTCCAAAAATCCAATATGTATTTTGCTCTGAACACAAACCCAAATCGTACCTATATTTCTGAGTCGATTTCGGTTTATTTTACCGGGTCCGGTAAAATATCCAAAGTATGAATTACATAAGAGTATTCGTACAAAATATTAAATAAACTAATCATAAATTATATAATTGTTTTTAAAAATTTATATATAAAACGAATTAATAACATAATAATATACAATAATTATAAAATACTAATTTCACAAAAAACAATTTACCATCCAAAGAAAAATCCGCGCGTCAAAATCTAGCTGGCTGTTAAAAGTTTATGTAGACTCTGTCTTTGATTGCAAGTTTCTTGCAACCTGATAACTGCACTTGTAACACGCCTGCTCCTTGCTCAAGCCAACAAGGCCACCTGGCCCACCTCCACGTTCTGCTTCTAATTCTTTGATGACTGGGCAAGTAAAACTGCTGCTGGTGAGGTAATCGAGAAAGAAGAAGTTTTCTTATTATGATGTTACAGTAGAGGATTCAGAGGAATCTGACGAATGAATATAGAGGATGAGTTCTGTTGTTTGTACGTTTCTCATGTATTGATTGGTAATGGGAAGCTTTGAGAAGTAAGCTACATGCCTACATTATTCACGTATCCAAAAGGACCAAAACGAAACTAAACTATATATGTAGACTGCAGAAAAATCTAAAGTTGGTTCAGCGCTGATAGCACTCTCAATTCTTCATTCACGTTCCTCTCAAGAGTCCCACTGATTCTCCACAACACCATCTTGCTTTCCCATTTTCATGCCTTTGATTTCATAGAGCCTCCTAAGCAAACCCTTAACGAGTCTATACTCGCGAGCCTCGTACCAGTCCCATTGTTCCTCCACAATGCGTTCAAGAACTCTGAAAGCTCTCCTCACAAGCCCAACTTCCATTCTTCTCTCTACAAGCACTTTCACCGAACCTATCATCTTAAGCGTAATCTCCTCAACAAATCCAGCGTGACTCGCTTCATTCACCAAGCGAATCACTACACAAAACCCACCCGCAAACGCCAAGACCCACCTACCGTGATCATCCACCAACACCGCTCTTGGTGGGTTTAGCCTTGAGCTTATCTCCAGAAGAAATCTACTTACATCAGGAACCACAAAGCCCTGTTTATCATCATCAAACCGCATTGTTAAGCACTGGAAGATATAAACCGCTTTGTGGAATTCGCTTTCCGATGCTATATAGCCCCATAGGTCGAACCACGGGTCCTCCCCGAAGCCGAACGTCTCCATTGCAACGTGGTAAACCACCTTACCGAGAATCTCGAACGTGTTCTCTGGCATTGCTTCTTCCTTAAGGCAAGTGATGAGCATCGGCTGGAGTTTCTCGAACTCCGAAACGTCTAAACCCCACTTGCCTGAAGTGTGATCACAAAGCAAATCATGAAGTCTTCTCAGTGCTGTCTCTCTAAACCTATCATCATGTTTAGTTTCCGCAATGGTCTCTACTGCGGATAACGTGCACAAGTTGAAGTACACGTCACGGTCTTGTCCTAATAATCAATAATCACATGGATTTGGATTAACCATCTGAGAGATCTTTTTCGCGGTTTCTTGTTCTCCGATTCCACCGATCCTAAACGCAAACTCTGCCACATAACCGCACTGATCGGTACTCCATTTACACAAGCTTGCGTCTTTCGCAAGAAACTTCAAGAGACGTTCGAGCACACTTCACAGCAGCAGGTTGATCAGTCAGCAGCTCAAATCATTATACAGTATCAAATAAAACATCGCTTTAATTGGTTTCATTCAGCATGATGATAACACTATGATGATAACACTGCATCGTTTAATAACGCATTTGCACTTTTATTGTTTCATCTGAGAAAACTGTGTAGCAAAATGTAATAACATAAATGTAAGAAAAACTGAAGATACCTTCTTTAGGTCACTTGGTAACACATAATCCGAGTATGAGACGCCTTTATTACAGCAATATTCGATCAACGGTCTCTCTATTTTGATCCCACCGTGGAGAGGTGAAAGAAAACAGACTTGGCTTCGCAAAAACTATAGATTAATATGAGAGATCGGATTTTTATAGTGGTTGGAGTTCGCGTGAGGTTTGGTCAGCTCTTCCTCATTGTCCGCTTCCAACAAATAGTTAGAGTTTAATGGCTTTGTACAAATAGTAAAACAAAAGAAACGACTCCGCTAATTCTCAATCCTCCGCTAATTCTCAATCCTCCTAAGTGTGCGGAGTTAAGCTGTCAGATTGAGGGTTCTCCTACAAGGCCCATTGGATAGGCATATCCAGTCGCCCTAAAGATTGAGGATTCAATCGTGCCGGAGAGCCTTTGGTCGCCAAGCCGAACAAAGATGTCGCGTCTTACCGCTCGGTCCAATACAAAAGCCCATGAAGATACATCTTCATTAGGGCGAATCATGAAGAGGAGGAGGAGCTATAAAAAGAGAGGGGATCGACACTTTCATGCTATCTTGTACTGTTTCATTTTTCTCTATCCGCTACCTTGTACTGTTTTCCCAGCCAGAGCACCGGCTTGTTCTCAACGTTTACTCTCCCTTTGTAATCGATAGACTCTTTCTTTGCAATAAAACGTCTTCGTTAAACCCACAGTTTTCGACCGAACTCAGTTCAAACAGTTGGCGCCCACCGTAGGATATAGCGAAGTAACTTTTTTTACTTCCGGCGAGGAAAACGACGCGCCGGAACCAACACCCGTAACAGCTATCGAAATAGCACCCGCTTTTGTCAATACCATTATGGAACATTTTACTCGACAAAACACTGCCCAAAAGGCAATCGCCGATCCCGCGAATCACGCCGCTCCTTTCAATCCCGGGAATCCAGATCTGCAAATGATTCATGATGTCGCTCGCACTTAAACAGTCGCTCCATACCACCTCGCTCGCACTTAAACAGTCGCTCCATACCACCTCCGGACCCTTAAACAGATCGAGCAAGTCCTGGCCAACACCTTCCGGACCCCTTTCTCCCGCTGTAACTAACATCCGACTAAGATCGATAGAGAAGCTCACACTGCCGACATACGAGGGTGTTGACCTCAAGCCTTTAACATTGCGGTACGCCGAGCAAATCCGACGAAGAGACGCCGGCTACTGTAAGCTTTTCGTCTAAAAGGACCGGCTCTCACCTAGTTCATGGGTCTCGCCGAGAACTCCATCAAAGATTTCCATGACTTGTCATCCGCTTTCCTCAAGAACTACATCATGTTTACCCAAGAAGACGCAACGGTGTCAGACCTGTGGAACCTTTCTCAAGGAAAAGATCAAAGCTTGCGAAGTTTTATGGAGAAATTCAAAGCCATCGTCTCGAAAGTCGTCCTGCCCGACAGCGTCGCAGTCGCGGCTCTCAAGAACATGCTATACGTCCACTTTTTTTTCCGTGATGATCTTTACAGAAACCCCACAACATCCCTTTCCGACGCCATCGCTCGTTCTAACAATTTCATCCGCATGGAGGAAGACACAAAAGCTCTCATCGGCAAGGTTAACGCAGCCAAAGCTGCAATAGCCGATAAAAACAACTTTAAGAACGCGGATACTCGTCAAGAACCACGTCAACACTCGTCGAGCGACAAGGCGACCCAAAAGAAAAATTTCATGTACGTCGTCGACGACGAGACTCCCCCATTGTCAACAACTGTAGTCCGCGAAAAAAGGGTGAAACGTCTACAACCGAGAAACCGATGGCAAACCATCGAGGTCCTCTGCACCAGCGAGCTCTAGGCCCCCAGGAGCCGAGAAATGGTGCGACTACCATAACGCCAAATTACACGACACGAGAGAATGCAAGACACTCTTCGAGTAATTCCTCTACTATGTTGCAAGTGGTAAGCGGAAGATCGAACCGCCGAAGCCGATAGCAAGAGGACCCGCAAGCTGGAGCAAGAATAAAGATAAGAAAATGCAAAGGTAACAAGGCAAAGCCTCCCAAAACGAGAGGCAAGCAGCATCCGTAGAAGCGACTCCAGCATCGCTAGAAAAAGGCAACTCCTCGAGTGATGAGGAGTCGCGAGAAACCGACGACGCGTCGAAACCGTCTTGGCAAGACCCACCAGCAACACCGGCGATCGCGACTCACCTTGAGCAAGGAGGCATAGCAATGTGTTCTGACGTAGGAGCCCTTATGCGACGAAGCCGAGCATACTTCTCCTCCCGACTTGTGCGTTCAGCTAAGTCGCCAGTAGCTGAGCAATCTAAGAAACCTCCTCAAATGAAAGGACAAACCAACAACGGATGCCGTCAGCCACACCTCCAATCTTCGCGACTCGATCAATTTCTCCAAGACTCGCCGATTAAACGCCCTGAGCCCTATGAAGCCCCGACCCGTCGACTTACGAGAAAAGCTCAACTCCAAAAAACCAGACTTGCGAAATCAGCTCAACCGTCCTCTGTACTCCGATCTTTGACAGAAACTAGAGGCATCTTAAACTCGTCCGTCCGACCACGGGAAAGACGCTGTTCTTAACGTCATCATGGGTGCGGAGATTCTGTCAGATCTATTAAAAACTATCGCCGCCAAGCAACATTTTCGCGTAAGTGGCCATAAAGGCCCGAGAATGATCATCAGATCACTTTCTCCCCCGATGATGCACTTGGTATCCATATGCCACACAATGACCCCCTCCTAGTCGAACTCGGAATCGGAGACTGCCAAGTCGCCAAGATTCTGATCAACACCGGTAATTTCGTTGATATGATCTTCCAAGACACTCGACAGTATGAATGTTGATACAGGAAGCATGAAAGTCCTCTCGCTCCTTTATAGGTTTCAATGGATCATTCGAGGTCATTATCAGAACCATTCGCCTTCCAGTATTTGCATGTGGCATCACCCGAACCATCAAATTCTCGGTCGTCAACTCCAAAAAGCCCCCTACAACGCAATCCTAGGAACACTGTGGCTGCATTCGATGAAGGCGATCCCGTCAACCTACCATCAATGCGTCAAGTTTCCCAGATCCGACGGAAAGATTCGGACTCTCCGAGGAGATCAGCAAGCCGCTCGAGACCTGTTGAACACAATAGCTTGAACACAACCCATCAAGCTGCAGCGACCACCGTCGCAAGTCAACTCCGTCTCGAAGCCAATACAGAATGTGTTCACTCAAACAGAAGAGGTCCTCGAAGTCCCAATCGACGATATCGATCCTAGCAATGTGATCCGAGTCTACGCCTTTTTGGCGGATGATATACAGCAAAATATCTCTACTTTCGCTTCGACCATGTCAGATAAGAAGGGGATTGACCCTGCAATTACTTCCCACAAGTTGAACGTCGATCTTACCTTCAAACCGATCCGTCAAAAACGCCGAAAGTTGGGTCATGAACGCTCGAAAGCAGTTAACGAAGAAGTGGAACGCTTGCTCGCCGCAGGTACCATCACCGAGGTGAAGTACCCAGATTGGCTCGCCAACCTAGTGGTAGTGAAAAAGAAGAACGGCAAGTGGCGCGTATGCGTTGACTTCACTGACCTCAACAAAGCCTATCCGAAAGACAGTTTCCCGCTCCTGCACATTGATCGCCTAGTTGAACGGCCGGGAACGCGCTGCTGACATTCATGGATGCATTCTTGGGATACAATCAGAAAACGATGTATCCCGACGACTGCGAAAAAAACGCGTTCATCAGAGACAGAGGAACTTACTGTGATGTCTTTCAGCCTCAAGAATGTAAGGGGCGACTTACCAACGCCTTGTCAACCGTATGTTCGCTGATAAACTCTATCTGAAAGTGCACTTCGCTAGGTTAAGCTTCATTCTGTATTCGTTCAGCGTCGCGAAGCAGTCTTGCTGGTGGGCGAGATGGTCGTCGGCATGAAACGACTTGACGAGCATATTGTCGATGTAGACTTCCATTGTAGACCCGAGCTTATCAGCGAACATACGGTTGACAAGGCGTTGGTAAGTCGCCCCTACGTTCTTGAGGCCGAAAGGCATCACTCTGTTTGTGATGAACTCGGTTTTTTCGCGGTCGTTGGGATGCATCACTATCCCGAGAATGCATCCATGAATGTCAGCAGCGCGTTCTCGGCCGTTGATTCAATTAGGCGATTAATGTGCGGGAGAGGGAAATTGTCTTTCGAACAGGCTTTGTTGAGGTCAGTGAAGTCAACGCATACGCGCCACTTGTCGTTCTTCTTTTTCACTACCACTGGGTTGGCAAGCCAATGTGGGTACTTCACCTCGGTGATGGAACCAGCGGTGAGCAAGCGTTCCAATTCTTCGTTGACCGCTTTCGAGCGTTCAGGACCCAACTTCCGGTGTTTTTGACGGATCGATTTGAAGGTAGGATCGACGTTCAACTCATGGGAAGTAATTGTAGGGTCAATCCCCTTCATATCTGACGTGGTCCAAGCAAAAGTTGAGATATTTTGTCGGAGAAAGCGATAATCGCCTGCTGTATTCATCCGCCAAAAAGGTGCCGGCTCGGATCACTTTGCTAGGATTGGTGTCGTTGATGGGGATTTCGAGGACCTCTTCTGTTTGAGGGAGCACCTTATGTATTGGCTTCGAGACGGAGTTAACGTGCGACATTAGTCGCTGCAGCTTGATGGTTGCGATCAACAGGTTCGAGCCTTTTGATGATCTCCTCGGAGAGTCCGAATCTTTTCGTCAGTTTCGGGGAACTTGACGCATTGATAGTAGGTTGACGGGATCGCCTTCATCGAATGCAGCCACTGTGTTCCTAGGATTGCGTTGTAGGGGGCTTTGGAGTTGACGACCAAGAAATTGACGGTTCGCGTGATGCCACATGCAAATACTGGAAGGCAAATGGTGCCGATCATGACCTCGGAAGATCCGTGAAAACCTGTAAGGGACCTCGGTTTCATGCTTCATGTATCGACGTCTATCCTGTCGAGTGTGTCTTGGAAGATCAGATCAATGAAACTACTCGGGTCGATCAGAATCTTGGCGACTTGGCAGTCTCCGATTCCGAGTTCGACTAGGAGGGGGTCATTGTGTGGCATATGGATACCAAGTGCATCATCGAGGGAGAAAGTGATCTGATGATCATTCTCGGGCCTTGATGGCCCTTTACGCGAAAATGTTGCTTGGCGGCGATAGTCTTTAATAGATCTTACAGAATCTCCGCACCCATGATGACGTTAAGAACATCGTCTTTCCCGTGGTCGGACGGACGAGTTTAAGACGCCTCCAGTTTCTGTCGTAGATCGGAGTACAGAGGACGGTTGAGCTGATTTCGCAAGTCTGGTTTTTTGGAGTTGAGCTTTTCTCGTAAGTCGACGGGTCGGGGCTTCATAGGGCTCAGGGCGTTTAATCGGCGAGCCTTGGAGAAATTGATAGAGTCGCGAAGATTGGAGGTGTGGCTGACAGCGTCCGTTGTTGGTTTGTCCTTTCGTTTGAGGAGGTTTCTTAGATTGCTCAGCTACTGGCGACTTAGCTGAACGCGCAAGTCAGGAGGAGAAGTATGCTCGGCTTCGTCGCATAAGGGCTCCTCCTACGTCAGAACACATTGCTATGCCTCCTTGCTCAAGGTGACTCGCGATCGCCGGTGTTGCTGGTGGGTCTTGCCAAGACGGTTTCGACGCGTCGTCGGTTTCTCGGCGACTCCTCATCACTCGAGGAGTTGCCTTTTTCTAGTGATGCTGGAGTCGCGTCTACGGATGCTGCTTGCCTCTCGTTTTGGGGGGCTTTGCCATGCTACCTTTGCGTTTTCTTATCTTTATTCTTGCTCCAGCTTGCGGGTCGTCTTGCTCTCGGCTTCGGCGGTTCGATCTCCCGCTTACCACTTGCAACATAGTAGAGGAATTACTCGAAGAGTGTCTTGCATTCTCTCGTGTCGTGTAATTTGGCGTTATGGTAGTCGCACCATTTCTCGGCCCCTGGGGGCCTAGAGCTCGCTGGTGCAGAGGACCTCGATGGTTTGCCATCGGTTTCTCGGTTGTAGACGCTTCACCCTTTTTTCGCGGACCACAGTTGTTGACAATGGGGGAGTCTCGTCGTCGACGACGTACATGAAATTTTTCATTTGGCTCGCCTTGTCGCTCGACGAGTGTTGACGTGGTTCTTGACGAGTATCCGCGTTCTTAAAGTTGTTTTTATCGGCTATTGCAGCTTTGGCTGCGTTCAACTTGCCGATGAGAGCTTTTGTGTCTTCCTCCATGCGGATGAAATTGTTAGAACGAGCGATGGCATCAGAAAGGGATGTTGTGGAGTTTCTGTAAAGATCATCACGGAAAACAAAGTGGACGTATAGCATGTTCTTGAGAGCCGCGACTGCGACGCTGTCGGGCAGGACGACTTTCGAGACGATGGCTTTGAATTTCTCCATAAAACTTCGCAAGCTTTGATCTTTTCCTTGAGAAAGGTTCCACAGGTCTGACACCGTTGCGTCTTCTTGGGTAAACATGATGTAGTTCTTGAGGAAAGTGGATGACAAGTCATGGAAATCCTTGATGGAGTTTTCGGCGAGACCCATGAACCAGGGTGAGAGCCGGTCCTTTTAGACTTTCGATGAAAAGCTGACAGTAGCCTGCGTCTCCCTCTTCGTCGAGAAAGTTTGCTCCGCGTACCGCAATGTTAAAGGACGTGATGTGAGCCGTTGGGTCGGTGAGACCCTCGTATATCGGCAGTCGGAGCTTCTTTATCGGTCTTAGTCGGACGTTATTTACAGCGGGAGAAAAAGGGGTCTGGAGGGTGTTGGCCAGGACTTGCTCGATCTGCGGTGTGGAGGTGGTGATGCAGTGTATCTTGGAGTGTATGTCCTGGAGCGACTGTTTAAGTGCGGCGACTTCACGAATCATCTGCAGATCTGGATTCGCGGGGGTGAAAGGAGCGGCGTCCGGGTTCAGGGTACTGGAAGGAGCGCCGTGATTCGCGGGATCGGCGGTTACATCAGTGTTGAACAGCTGCCTCCGGATGGTAGTAGTTAGTGCATCTAGAGTGCCGACGAGAGGAGCAAGGAGTGCGGCGATGGCGGCGATTTGCTCGGTGGTTGCCTTCTGGGCCGCGTCTTGTCGAGCAAAATGTTCCATAATGGTATCGACGAAAGTGGGTGCTATCGAAATAGCTGTTACGGGTGTTGGTTCCGGCGTGTTGTGTTCCTCGCCGGAAGTGGAACCTTCGTGGTTAGGACTCACCTCTACTAACGTTACTTCGATATGCCCCACGGTGGGCGCCAACTGTTTGAACCGAGTTCTGTCGAAAACTAGTAGAAAGAGACGAAACTCATATGTGGGTTTAACAAAGACGTTTTATTGCAAAGAAAGAGTCCATCGGTTACAAAGGGAGAGTAAACGGTGAGAACAAGCAAGTGCTCATAAAGCTGGCCAGAAAACAGTCTAAGGTAGCGGATAGAGAGAAATGAAACTGTAGTTCTAGCCGCCTAGTGAGTGTCTGAAAGTGTCGATCCCCGTTTCGATTCTCTCCCCTCTCCTTTTATAGCTCCTCCTCTTCATGATTCACCCTAATGAAGATGTATCTTCATGGGCTTTCGTAATGGACCGAGCTATAGGACTATTGGGCCAAGCGGTAAGACGCGACGTCTTTGTGACCAAGGGTTCTCCGACTTCGTTGCTCGCCCTAATCCAAATCTTTAAGTGGACTGGATCTGCCTATCTATCCCCCTACAGTAAGTCTCCCCTAGTTCATTTAGAGTGGTGCTAACTCCTTCACCTCCGCCCGAGAAAACTTCCATCTATCTTTTAGAAAGATTTTATAGATTCTTAGATTCACTTTACATTTCTAATTATCTTTTTATGAAATCTTTGATCAATTAAATCTCTTTTATGTTTTTCTTTCCATTTGATTTCAATGAAGATTTTTCCTAAATCTACACATAAATATATTGTCTGAATCCAACAAACAGGCAGTTTTTGGGTTAAATAGTTGGCTTTAAAACAAAACAAAAAGACTAAACGTATGGTAAATTGTTATGCTTAAAAAAAAGTTAAAAGTTAAGACATGTTGAGAGATCTAAGTCGTGGTTATATGTTATATGATATGATGGTGAGAGAAAGAGCAATTACCAGGACTCGAGATTGGTAAGCATTTTGTTATGGAGTTTACTACGGTAGTGATCATGGATGGTGTTGGATCCTGCAAATTGAAACAGTAAGAGTATAAGTAAAGACAGCTAGCGTATAAAAATGAAGGCTCAAACTAAACTGTTGACGTATAAAAGGCTGATTAAGTAAAATGGCAGTAACCTGTTGGATTTCTTGCTCTCTACGATTTGTGATGATGGTTCACGTTTCAAGCTAGACAACGCGCTTATCCAGCTGTGTTTGTGATCTTGTCTTCGTGCTTATCATCAACCCGTTCACTAATCTCCATTTACTCCTCTTTCCCATCGGTAGACGGTGCCGTGTAAGTAGTCAACGCTCGATGTAGAGTCGCTTTGACCCTCTGCAAGCATTGTCACTGAACATTATGAAGTAATAATCACTGCCAAAAAAGGGGATTCGCGAGTTAAGTTTTGTTGTTCCCTTTTTTACCTCAATGCTGTTTGATATAGAGTTATGAAGAAGAGACACGCGTCGCCAGCCAGCGCAAGTTTCAAACTAGCAATCAATCTGAAAGCAATTTAACAGCCTTTAATGAGGAGACTTGTACAATGGTAATGTGGCAACGTAAAAGGACGACCTGCTCTTTGAGTTTCTTTAACCTCAGAAGTGACACGAGTTCAACTCTCTCTACGCAAATTTCATGGTGCTTAAGTTTCCCCCAGAGTATCTACTTCATGCCTAAAGTGTATAAACATAAGCGTGTTTTCTCGCTTGTCCTCCTCCTGCACAAACAACAAGTCTCTCTCTGTTTAGAATCATATGTTATATATACTTCAAATGGACACTTTTGATGTAAGATCAGACGACTCATTAGCTACCTTACCGGTGATGTGAGATGTTCATGTTCCAAACGTCAAGTAGTTAAGTTAACAGCGGTATTCGAAGAAAAGAACATGAGATTTGGACGCCTGTAAATAAGAAGATGGCATTTAAACAATAACCTCAACCAGAGCATCAATCAATCAATCAATCTCTAAATCATCATGTCAGCACAAACTAACATAGTGAACAATATTCCATTAAGTAATATATAATAGTACCTGAAGGCGAGAGAGAGAGAGAGAGAGAGAGAGAGAGAGACGGCAATGTTGTTTGGTTGAGTAATAGATTTTGAACCCGTACGAGTCTTTCAAGATTGGCAACAGAGCCTAAGAAACCGGAACAATCAATCCTAATAAGAAGAGTGATCGAAATTAAAATGAAAATTTCTAGAAGAAGCTTACGATCTGAAGAGGGATCGGATCGGGTCTCTAAGAATCAATTACTTTACCCCTTCTTCACTTTTGGATGTGTTCGCCATTTTCTCGATTCGAATAAACCCTAAAGACCGAAGCGACTTTGAGAAATATTATGGAATATATATAGAGAGAGAGGCGATGTGGTTCAGATGAAGTAAGGAGAGGGGGAGATTTTCGAGCGAAGAACATCACCCAACGCAACGGGGGGAAGAGATAATCATTCTGTAGAAGAAGGAGAGATCTTTATTTTATTTGACCGTGGAGATATATGATCACTTTATTTTTCAACGGTCATGATTAAAACGTTAAAGCAACGGTCACATTTTTTAAAATTATAACAACTCTATTTTTGCGGCCAAGTTTATTTGTACAGTTGTATTAATCTTTTCTTTTTTAATCAACTGCCATTGTATTAGGGGAAATTGCATCATATATCACATAAAATTTGACAAAATTGCATCATAAATCATGAAGTTGGCACACTTTTTTTTTTTTTTAAGTTGGCACACTTTGCACTATAAACCTTCATATTTAGATGAAAAGGGTTTGTTATTGTTTATGAAAGGTCACAATTTAGGATGTCATGAGGTGTCAAGCAAGAAAGAAAATTTTAAGTGACTGGTTAGATAAATTTGTTAACCTAGTCTGAAAAGATTCAATAGTTAATCTTTTGAAAATATACAATATTTTTAATATTAAAAGGTTCAATTAATGGCAAACTTTTGAAAATATACAACTTTTTATTATGGAAAAACTCAATTAAAAGGTTCAATGTGGTTAAGTTTTTTGAAAAGATATAACTCTTCAAAGAATAAACACATATTTTGCTTAATTAAACTATGATGTTATAGTCAAGATGTTAAATAAAATTCTAGCCATTAGATTAAAGATTAAGAATAAACTTCATTGTTTTGATCAGGGAAAAAAGAATTAACTCCATTGTTAGATTTTATTTTTATTTTTCTATTAAAAATGATGACATCATTGTTTAGAAGAAATGAGTTTGCTATTGTTTGTGAAATGTCACAATTTAAGATGCCAAAAGGTGCCAAGTAAAAAAAAGAATTTTTAAGTGACTGTTTGATAGATAAATTTGTTAACCTTGAAATAGTTCGAAAAAAGATAAGTTTGTTATCCTATTATGAAAAGATTCAATAGTTAACATTCATTGTTTAAGATTAAATGAGTTTGATATTGTTTATGAAATGTCACAAATTAAAATGGCAAAAGGTGCCATGTGAGAAAAAAATATTTAAGTGACTATTAGATAAATCTGTGAACTTTATTATGAAAATTTTCAATAGTTAATATTCTGAGAATATACAATTTTTTATTATGAAAGAAAACTCATGGCCCATAAGCCACATGGAATCAAACGCTCAGGTACTCCTGCCCGAAAAAAAAGAGCTGTGATACTCCTGCCCGAAACTGCCCAAATTTAGAATTAAATAATTCTTTATTTAAATACGAAAATTTATTAAAAGACCACATGACCAACAGAAACTTGCATAATTACAACCCAACCAGGACCATTTCGCGGACCATCCAGACCCGATCTATGAAATTCGGATATCTTTCTCTATAACTTTCGAAATCTTTGTAAGAATTGGTGTGATTGTAAATATTGGTGAAACTGTACATCGTAATAAATCATCAACAATATTCTGTATATAATACTAAGTTGAACTAAATTTAACTAAATCGCACTTTTAGATTTCAAATGTTTTATTATGTTATTTTTTGGACAGAGTTGTTGTTATTGATATATTTATTGAATTTTGAATTTAAAAAATAGTTTATATGCTATAAATAGATTTTGGCCAAACTTAGAAATGTTGTACATATTTAATAAAAGTAGAAATGTTGTAAAAAGTAAAAATGTTGTAAAAGTTGATAAAACTAATCTCCAAATGGCTAGTGAAGTTTATTTGTTAAAATAAAAGTAGAAATGTAGTTAATTTTTTAATGATATATTGAAGTTAAAATATACAAAGATTAGTTTATAGAGAGAAACTAGATGATTGAAACTAGAGACATTACATTAAGTCAAACATAGTGAAAGTAGATAAAACTACATGCCATAAACTCGAGAAATAAACACCACAACTAATCTTCAATTGGCCAGTTGGCAGCTGTCAAGTGAATTTCATTGCAGAAGTCCCAAACTTCACATTGCCAGAAACAACGATCGCACTTCCACTGTGTTGTTGATCCATTATAGGAGACTACAAACACCGGTTCTTCTATTGCGGAGGAGCAGCAGCAATCATTTGAGAAGATGAGATTCTTTATTCTTTCAAGTAGTGACATAAACTCTTGAGGTTTCTCGTAACCCCAATGGCCTGAGGGTAGAACCGTCCGGATCATGCAATTCATCCGATGAACAAACTCACGACTAAAGTTAGGATAATTGTGAAACAACCCTCCATCATCTACACTAAACGCTAAGTTCAGCATTCCATCTACAAACTTGGCCAACTCCAATCCTCTCTCAGCAGCAAGACGGATTTTCTCTATTCCTTCATCAAGTAAATGAAGTTGAAAGAACTCATGCATACCTCGTAGGTAGATGGCCTCTGGATTACCGGCTTGGTAGCACCTAAGTCGGAATGTTCTTACAGCATTAACCTCTTCAATCCAATCATTAAAGCCAAAGAGATTAGCAGATTGGTAGAAGTAGTCGTCTCTGCCTATTTGATTGAACCCGGAGAAAGCAATTCTAGCACTACCGAAGTCCCGGATGTGGTTTGTTGCTACCTTTGAGAGAATCTTATGGAGGATGGAAGGAGGGACAGATTCCAAGTAGAAGTTCGACATAGAGTACAAGGATGATGAAAAACTTGAGAGATATTCGTTTAATCGAGTAAATGGAAAGATTTACGTGTTATTTATAATAGAGATAAGATTGCATTTACTATCCCACTTAAGGGTGTAATTTGATAGATGGCTTAAGACACGACTTTTCACTGCAAGTACAGGGAATAAGAACAGGTATGTTTGAATAAAAATAGGTGTGTTTGAATAAATGAAACTATGTAAAAAACATTAGGTGAGAAAACTAAGAAATAATAATTGAAATATTTAGTTTGAGAAAAATCTGTCATTTCATGATTTATGACCTAATTTATGACCATAGCTTCGTGACCCTTGATATTTGCAATGCTACACGACTTCTCACGCACGCTTCTGACAGTTTAAGTGAAACTAACTGATATTAATTGTCTAAATTTATGAAACTAAGTAAAATTATATTGAATTTATAGTGTAAATATATGGAACTATGTAAAAATTAAAAAATTTAGGTATTATATTGTTTTATATTTTGAAAATAAATATAATATTATGGATTATTTACTGAGCAAGCAATAAAAGAGATCATAAAAATGGTTGAGAAAAATCCAGTAATTAATGGTATTGATGGACAGATGAGAGAGTAATTAATCGATTGAAAAAGTCTCTAATAATAATCATTACACTCGCAACCCCTCGCGACTCTACACTACACTTGCATTGAAACCAAACGTGAAACGTCACAACACTACACCGTCTAGAATCATCACCATTGCATTTAGTTGTAGTTAAACTCCAACTCTGCAAATTCTCTCATTTCATCTCATATCCGAGTTCTATCTTCTCTTCTCTCATCTCTGAGTCAAATTCTCTCATCTCTATTCAACAAGATGACAGACTTCTACAATAAGCTTTCCCAGATTTCCGAGGCTTCTTATAACCCCGACGTCAAGGCTTGGCATTTCAGAGTCAAAATACACAGGGTCTACCCTCTCTATTCCTCGGTTACCAACAGGGTTATGCCTTTCTATTCCTATGTCCTAGCAGATGAAGATGTAAGTGTTTTTTCATCATCTCTCAAGATTTTCATCATCTCTCAAGTTTTTCATCATCATCTCTCAAGTTTTTCATCATCATTTAACTTGATCCTTGTACTTTATTTATGTAGGGGTGCAAGATGGAGATGACCGTTTATGGGGATTATGAAAGTTTTAGAGGCCTCGAAAACAGGGAGGGAGAATGGGTGGAAATCTTTCGGGTAGGAGTTGAACGTTCCTGTGTAGGTTTCAATGCAACTAACTCTCGGTTCAGACTAACTGCTTCACGACTCACACAAGTCCGCATGATCGATCCGCTGAACAATCGGCTTTTCATGGACTTCAAGAACATCCATGCAATCCCTCACATGTCCCACAAGGAACGAAACTATCCCATAGGTATGAATGCTGCTAAAATAAATATATTCACATATAGTCACATATTTAGTTTCAGAACTTTGGTAGATGTAAGTGAAACTAAGTGAAACGAACTGATTTAGTTGAGTTACACTTATATGGTAGATACAATTGGAGTGGTCTTCAATACGGAAGCCCGTTTCGATGACCCTGCAAGACCAAGGATGATTTTTTACATAAGGGACAACATGTAAGTAGAAAGCAACATATGATCCAAGCAAAGTTTATTTATATTGTAATTGGCACACGTTTTCTTTATTCTGAGAATCTCTTATTCTGAATAGTGACAGCCAGATTAAATGTGTGGCAACTGGCAAGCAGGCCTATGCCTTCCGGGATGGTCTTGAAAATGTGGAAGGTGGACAGGTGATTGTGGCCCTTAAGATGTGGAAGGTCTGCAAGAGTTGGAGTAAGTGTAGTTTCTGTGGCTAGTTTTAAATATGATAGTGGACTAAAACGTTTACTAAAAGCATTTACATTAATACAGATTTATTTGAGGCTCCTGATCTATGGCTTCAGACCGAAGGTGGACTTTCAGACTTCAGGTTCAATCCGCGTTTGACCGAGGTTGAGGACTTCAGGCAGTCTCTACTGAACAGCGACCCTTATGTTCAAAAATATGGGATTGAAGGTCTTGTGTAAATTGTTGTTTCAACTTGTTTCACTTAATCTCACTTATTTGAACTTTTGGTTTCACTCAATCTCACTTGTTTCAACTTTAGGTTTCACTTAATCCCTTGTTCCAACTTCTGGTTTAACTTAATCCTCTGTTCGACTTTTTCGTATAAATAGGTCAGATATTGACTCGATATTGTGTTAGTTTCACTTTCTCAATTGTCTAACATACTAAAAATAAACTTCAAATAATAGACACTTTTTCGATAGATCAAACAACATGGTTGTTCAACTTCGCATAACTTAAAAAAACATAGCTTAGCAATAACAGTTAGTTCTAGGAATTGGAATTCTCTTAGGAATTTCAATTACTTTTTGTACATCATAATTCCTAGAACTAAAACGATGGTAAGAAGAACACAACCTCCTGATATCTTTATCATGGGCATCTTTTTGGGACCTTCGCGGATATCTCCTTCGTTCTTTATTGTTGCTTTGAGACTCTGAACTTCTTCTTCGAGTATTCGAACTTGGTAGTCCAGCTGCTGTATCTCATCGGTGAAGGCTTCGTCAACCCATTTGAAGACATGATTGTCGTTCTCGAGCTACATGATTTTTTTTTTCAAAACGAGTTAGCGTGATTCATAAGCGTTCCATATGTAAACAACAAACGGATGTACCCTCTGTGAAGCCGCAAAGAGACACCGATAATACCGGCGATATGGGTTTGGATTGCTTTTGGAGATGAGCTCGGTGACGCCCACCCCGCACCAACACCCACTAGGTATCCCCGGAGTTCGTACCCGTCTCCGACCACCGGTCGTGGATGATGAAGCGGCGGACATCTAGGTTTTTGGGAGGAGAGGGAGTGAGGTCGAGGAGAGAGATTTAGGGAAGAGAGAGAAAATGAAGATAGCAAATGGGGAAAACCTAAAAAATGGGTGTTTAATACTTCGATTGAACGATTCTGGGGTTTTAGTAAATTGGGAAGAGGGAAATTAGAAATTCGAAAAGCTGAGCGGGAAAATTAATCCCAGGGTTTTTTCTGTTGTAAGTTTCACCAAGTACTCAGTTTTACAGAAAGCGTCGAAGTTGCACTTTTTAATTATTTCTATTTATCTTAGTTATACTCTACTTAAATTAATGATTTTGTGGTTACACCAATGCAATTATGTTTCCTAAGTTCATTTCCCATACGATCACGTACATATAAACTTGATTTCGTGCCATAGAGTTATCAAATCTAACTCAGTCAGTTTCAGCGATAAAGCTATGACAACACATTGTATTTCCTATACAATTGCTACGAGCAATGAGATGGAATTTTAATAATTTTAATAATTCTTATTAAATCATAATTAACATAACACTACTAATAAACTAAAAGCGTACTACTTCCATAACTTATAAAATTAAATTAAAAACTTTAGAGTTTACAACCATGTTATTCAGTTTACATAACGTAGTTATACCAGTTTCACTTAGTTATACAACACACAAATAAAATTTATTTCACCTCAAAACGTTCCCATATGATAAAAACACCAAAACCGAAAGTGAAAGGCAAACATCAAAACAGAAAGTGAAAGGCTTAGAACTTAATTTAGACCACTTCATACATCAAAACTGAACTGAAACCGAAAGGTTTACAACATACTCTTCTTCTGTTTCTTGTGGGGATGTTCATCGTCCTCCAAACCTGTTCCCACATTTTCTTCTTCTCCATATCCACTCTCACGCTCACAATAGTTCCTACTACAACAGCTCTCTCCAACTCTCGACAGTTGCTCGGTTATTTGAACTATTTGTAATTCTTCGATGTCCTCCACATGCAAAATACTTCTCCTTTCCTCTCTATCCACTGATGTTAGATAAACAAACACATCTTCATCATCCAAAATATACGATTGCCTCTTAGGTTCCACTACCAATGGAATGTAACCCAAATTGAGCCTCTTCGTAAACGGATCTATTCCGATCTTCCTGCATATCCTCTCTTTCAACAACGAATAAGTGATCTCCTCCAACGATGATGTATTAAAGGATATAGCATACAAACGAGCATCGGTTGGAATCCATTCATAATCATCTCCATCCTTAGAATAATGTCCATCATAATCAAAGTGTATGTTCGTCGAAAATGGACACATTGTCTGCAATAAAAACATTTAACCACTTAAAGTTATACTTGTTTTTTCAGTTACACCATTCACGTTATACTTGGTTACACAGTTACACCATCAAAGTTATACTTCGTTATACTTGGTTATACCATGTCACAGAGTTGTGTCAGTAACCAAATAGAGTACTGATAAGCAAGCAAGCACCTCTAATCTTCGATTGAATCATCATAATACCCTCACATTCAATCATTCCTTTCCGATCCTCGATTAGTTCATGAAACCCAAATGAATAAGAATTTTTCAATTAAAACTATAAATTTGGAGTCGAGTCTTCAATTCCAATTCAAAACCAAATTGTTATCAGCTTTGATTCCCGACATTCAATTATGAGTTCGTCTATGGTGAGATACATACCATGTATAACGGAATTAATAGCTCGATGATCCAGCATCCAAGCGACGAGATCGAGTTCGATTGGGAGGAAGAACAAAGAGGGAGGGAATGATCGGAGTGATCAAGTCGATTCCGAGTCGACTCGGGAGGGGCGAGTGAAGGAGAGGAGATGGGAATAGAGTGGATCGATTTCTTTCCATTTCCACATTCGATTAATTTATTCATTAAATTGGTCGGGGGTATTTTAGATATTAACCACATTCTTCAAGAGTATGAAAACAGATAAGAGTATAGCAGATCACATGAGAGTATGGTAGATCACTTTTTGCCTCATTAAGAGTACCTGAGCACTTGACTCAGCCACATGCTCTCCTCTTAACCATCTTGATTGATCATGGGTTAATTAGTGACAAGCAGAGGTAAATAGTGCTGGTCCAATTAAGAGTTCAAATTAGCGTGACAGTGACAAGATATCTTGTCCCATTGCCTTATCAGCTTCTGTGGGACGCGAGAGTATCCACTCACTATGGAGAGAAAGGAATAATAGAATGCAATGCAAACTTCAGCAAGAGAACTTGGGAAACTACTGGATCGCCAAGTATGGAACCGCTGCCTCTCTCTGCAACAATTGGGAGATATTATCAAGGTGGCTTGCCGCACGGTGATCTTTTTATGAGTTTAGAATCAAGGTTGAAAATGTGTTAAATTTAAAAACACGATGCACTTGTGGCGAAAAAAGTTTTTTCTTTTGAATAAGTTTAACACATTCAAAAAAAAAAAGATTATCCACTAATGATTTGCTCTCTCAGTTAATGTTCAGGTCAAAAAAGTGTTTATCTGTCTTATTTGAGCATTATGCTTTCCTTTCGGAAAAGCATAAGGTAACAAAAAACCATAATTTCCTTTAAGAGAAAGAGGTTTCATGGCGTGTTTGTGCATATGTTGATTAAGTTTTGTACTACAGCTTTGCAGCTGAATCAGTTGTGTCAAAAGGCTTTTGTTCCTCTAAAAGCATAGTTGTTAAAACTTATATAGAATCTGTCTTTGATTGTTAGTTTCTTTCTAATGGCTATTGGACAGAAACATAAGTTGCAACCTGGATATAACTGCACTTGTAACACACACCTGCTCCTTGCTGAAGCCAACAAGACCAGTTCCTCCACGTTCTGCTTCTACTACTTTGATGATTGGGGAAGTAAAACTGCTTCTGGTGAGGTAATCGAGAAAGAAGAAGAAGGTTATTCTGATGTTATAGTAGAATGAATATAGAGAATGATTGGTAATGGGAAGCATTTAGAAGAAGTTACATTATTTACTTATCCAAAAGGACCAAAGCGAAACTAAACTATATATGTAGACTGCAGAAAACCTAAGGTTGGTTCAGCGCTGATAGCACTCTCAATTCTTCATTCACGTTCCTTTCAAGAGTCCCACTGATTCTCCACAACACCATCTTACTTTCCATTTTCATGCCTTTGATTTCATAGAGCCTCCTAAGCAAACCCTTAACAAGTCTGTACTCGCAAGCCTCATACCAGTCCCATTGTTCCTCCACAATGCGTTCAAAAACTCTGAAAGCTCTCCTCACAAGCCCAACTTCCATTCCTCTCTCTACAAGCACTTTCACCGAACCTATCATCTTAACTGCAATCTCCTCAACAAAACCAGCGTGACTCGCTTCATTCACCAACCGAATCACCACACAAAACCTACCCGTAAACGCCAAGACCCACCTACTGTGATCATCTACCAACACCGCTCTTGGTGGGTTTAGCCTTGAGCTTATCTCCGGGAGAAACCTACTTACAGCAGGAACCACAAAGCCTTGTTTACCATCATCAAACCGCATTGTTAAGCACTGGAAGATATAAACCGCTTTGTGGAACTCGCTTTCCGATGCGATATAGTCCCATAGGTCGAACCACGGGTCCTCCCCGAAGCCGAACGTCTCCATTGCAACGTGATAAACCACCTTACCGAGAATCTCGAACGTGTTCTCTGGGCATTGGCTGGAGTTTCTCGAACTCCGAAACGTCTAAACCCCACTCGCCTGAAGTGTGATCAAAAAGCAAATCATGAAGTATTCTCAGTGCTATCTCTCTAAACCTATCATCATGTTTAGTTTCCGCAATCATCATGTTTAGTTTCCGCAATCATCATGTTTAGTTTCCGCAATGGTCTCTACTGCGGATAACGTGCACAAGTTGAAGTACACGTCACGGTCTTGTCCTAATAATCAATAATCACATGGATTTGGATTAACCATCTGAGAGATCTTTTTCGCGGTTTCTTGTTCTCCGATTCCACCGATCCTAAACGCAAACTCTGCCACATAACCGCACTGATCGGTACTCCATTTACACAAGCTTGCGTCTTTCGCAAGAAACTTCAAGAGACGTTCGAGCACACTTCACAGCAGCAGGTTGATCAGTCAGCAGCTCAAATCATTATACAGTATCAAATAAAACATCGCTTTAATTGGTTTCATTCAGCATGATGATAACACTATGATGATAACACTGCATCGTTTAATAACGCATTTGCACTTTTATTGTTTCATCTGAGAAAACTGTGTAGCAAAATGTAATAACATAAATGTAAGAAAAACTGAAGATACCTTCTTTAGGTCACTTGGTAACACATAATCCGAGTATGAGACGCCTTTATTACAGCAATATTCGATCAACGGTCTCTCTATTTTGATCCCACCGTGGAGAGGTGAAAGAAAACAGACTTGGCTTCGCAAAAACTATAGATTAATATGAGAGATCGGATTTTTATAGTGGTTGGAGTTCGCGTGAGGTTTGGTCAGCTCTTCCTCATTGTCCGCTTCCAACAAATAGTTAGAGTTTAATGGCTTTGTACAAATAGTAAAACAAAAGAAACGACAATGCAACACCCTCCGATTTCCGTGATCGGATTAACTTCTCTTACGACGAAAAGACTCCGCTAATTCTCAATCCTCCGCTAATTCTCAATCCTCCTAAGTGTGCGGAGTTAAGCTGTCAGATTGAGGGTTCTCCTACAAGGCCCATTGGATAGGCATATCCAGTCGCCCTAAAGATTGAGGATTCAATCGTGCCGGAGAACTCCATCAAAGATTTCCATGACTTGTCATCCGCTTTCCTCAAGAACTACATCATGTTCACCCAAGAAGACGCAACGGTGTCAGACCTGTGGAACCTTTCTCAAGGAAAAGATCAAAGCTTGCGAAGTTTTATGGAGAAATTTAAAGCCATCGTCTCGAAAGTCGTCCTGCCCGACAGCGTCGCAGTCGCGGCTCTCAAGAACATGCTATACGTCCACTTTTTTTTCCGTGATGATCTTTACAGAAACCCCACAACATCCCTTTCCGACGCCATCGCTCGTTCTAACAATTTCATCCGCATGGAGGAAGACACAAAAGCTCTCATCGGCAAGGTTAACGCAGCCAAAGCTGCAATAGCCGATAAAAACAACTTTAAGAACGCGGATACTCGTCAAGAACCACGTCAACACTCGTCGAGCGACAAGGCGACCCAAAATAAAAATTTCATGTACGTCGTCGACGACGAGACTCCCCCATTGTCAACAACTGTAGTCCGCGAAAAAAGGGTGAAACGTCTACAACCGAGAAACCGATGGCAAACCATCAAGGTCCTCTGCACCAGCGAGCTCTAGGCTCCCAGGAGCCGAGAAATGGTACGACTACCATAACGCCAAATTACACGACACGAGAGAATGCAAGACACTCTTCGAGTAATTCCTCTACTATGTTGCAAGTGGTAAGCGGAAGATCGAACCGCCGAAGCCGAGAGCAAGAGGACCCGCAAGCTGGAGCAAGAATAAAGATAAGAAAATGCAAAGGTAACAAGGCAAAGCCCCCCAAAACGAGAGGCAAGCAGCATCCGTAGAAGCGACTCCAGCATCACTAGAAAAAGGCAACTCCTCGAGTGATGAGGAGTCGCCGAGAAACCGACGACGCGTCGAAACTGTCTTGGCAAGACCCACCAGCAACACCGGCGATCGCGAGTCACCTTGAGCAAGGAGGCATAGCAATGTGTTCTGACGTAGGAGCCCTTATGCGACGAAGCCGAGCATACTTCTCCTCCCGACTTGCGCGTTCAGCTAAGTCGCCAGTACCTGAGCAATCTAAGAAACCTCCTCAAACGAAAGGACAAACCAACAACGGATGCCGTCAGCCACACCTCCAATCTTCGCGACTCGATCAATTTCTCCAAGACTCGCCGATTAAACGCCCTGAGCCCTATGAAGCCCCGACCCGTCGACTTACGAGAAAAGCTCAACTCCAAAAAACCAGACTTGCGAAATCAGCTCAACCGTCCTCTGTACTCCGATCTTCGACAGAAACTGGAGGCATATTAAACTCGTCCGTCCGACCACGGGAAAGACGCTGTTCTTAACGTCATCATGGGTTTGGAGATTCTGTCAGATCTATTAAAGACTATCGCCGCCAAGCAACATTTTCGCGTAAGTGGCCATAAAGGCCCGAGAATGATCATCAGATCACTTTCTCCCCCGATGATGCACTTGGTATCCATATGCCACACAATGACCCCCTCCTAGTCGAACTCGGAATCGGAGACTGCCAAGTCGCCAAGATTCTGATCAACACCGGTAATTTCGTTGATATGATCTTCCAAGACACTCGACAGTATGAATGTTGATACATGAAGCATGAAAGTCCTCTCGTTCCTTTATAGGTTTCAATGGATCATTCGAGGTCATTATCAGAACCATTCGCCTTCCAGTATTTGCATGTGGCATCACCCGAACCATCAAATTCTCGGTCGTCAACTCCAAAAAGCCCCCTACAACGCAATCCTAGGAACACCGTGGCTGCATTCGATGAAGGCGATCCCGTCAACCTACCATCAATGCGTCAAGTTTCCCGGATCCGACGGAAAGATTCGGACTCTCCGAGGAGATCAGCAAGCCGCTCGAGACCTGTTGAACACAACAGCTTGAACACAACCCATCAAGCTGCAGCGACCACCGTCGCACGTCAACTCCGTCTCGAAGCCAATATAGAATGTGTTCACTCAAACAGAAGAGGTCCTCGAAGTCCCCATCGACGGTATCGATCCTAGCAATGTGATCTGAGTCTACGCCTTTTTGGCGGATGATATACAGCAAAATATCTCTACTTTCGCTTGGACCACGTCAGATAAGAAGGGGATTGACCCTACAATTACTTCCCACAAGTTAAACGTCGATCTTACCTTCAAACCGATCCGTCAAAAACGCCGAAAGTTGGGTCATGAACGCTCGAAAGCAGTTAACGAAGAAGTGGAACGCTTGCTCGCCGCCGGTACCATCACCGAGGTGAAGTACCCAGATTGGCTCGCCAACCTAGTGGTAATGAAAAAGAAGAACGGCAAGTGGCGCGTATGCGTTGACTTCACTGACCTCAACAAAGCCTATCCGAAAGACAGTTTCCCGCTCCTGCACATTGATCGCCTAGTTGAACGGCCGGGAACGCGCTGCTGACATTCATGGATGCATTCTCGGGATACAATCAGAAAATGATGTATCCCGACGACTGCGAAAAAACCGCGTTCATCAGAGAAAGAGGAACTTACTGTGATGTCTTTCGGCCTCAAGAATGTAGGGGGCAACTTACCAACGCCTTGTCAACCGTATGTTCGCTGATAAACTCTATCCGAAAGTGCACTTCGCTAGGTTAAGCTTCATTCTGTATTCGTCCAGCGTCGCGAAGCAGTCTTGCTGGTGGGCGAGATGGTCGTCGGCATGAAACGACTTGACGAGCATATCGTCGATGTAGACTTCCATTGTAGACCCGAGCTTATCAGCGAACATACGGTTGACAAGGCGTTGGTAAGTCGCCCCTACGTTCTTGAGGCCGAAAGGCATCACTCTGTTTGTGATGAACTCGGTTTTTTCGCGGTCGTTGGGATGCATCATTATCTGGTCCTATCCCGAGAATGCATCCATGAATGTCAGCAGCGCGTTCTCGGCCGTTGATTCAATTAGGCGATTAATGTGCAGGAGAGGGAAATTGTCTTTCGAACAGGCTTTGTTGAGGTCAGTGAAGTCAACGCATACGCGCCACTTGTCGTTCTTCTTTTTCACTACCACTGGGTTGGCAAGCCAATCTGGGTACTTCACCTCGGTGATGGAACCAGCGGCGAGCAAGCGTTCCAATTCTTCGTTGACCGCTTTCGAGCGTTCATGACCCAACTTCCGGTGTTTTTGACGGATCAATTTGAAGGTAGGATCGACGTTCAACTCGTGGGAAGTAATTGTAGGGTCAATCCCCTTCATATCTGACGTGGTCCAAGCAAAAGTTGAGATATTTTGTCGGAGAAAGCGATAATCGCCTGCTGTATTCATCCGCCAAAAAGGTGCCGGCTCGGATCACTTTGCTAGTATTGGTGTCGTTGATGGGGATTTCGAGGACCTCTTCTGTTTGAGGGAGCACCTTATGTATTGGCTTCGAGACGGAGTTAACGTGCGACATTAGTCGCTGCAGCTTGATGGTTGCGATCAACAGGTTTGAGCGGTTTGCTGATCTCCTCGGAGAGTCCGAATCTTTTCGTCGGTTCCGGGGAACTTGACGCATTGATGGTAGGTTGACGGGATCGCCTTCATCGAATGCAGCCACGGTGTTCCTAGGATTGCGTTGTAGGGGGCTTTGGAGTTGACGACCGAGAATTTGACGGTTCGCGATGCCACATGCAAATACTGGAAGGCAAATGGTGCCGATCATGACCTCGGAAGATCCGTGAAAACCTGTAAGGGAGCGAGAGGACGGTTTCATGCTTCATGTATCAACTTCTATCCTGTCGAGTGTGTCTTGGAAGATCAGATCAATGAAACTACTCGGGTCGATCAGAATCTTGGCGACTTGGCAGTCTCCGATTCCGAGTTCGACTAGGAGGGGGTCATTGTGTGGCATATGGATACCAAGTGCATCATCGGGGGAGAAAGTGATCTGATGATCATTCTCGGGCCTTGATGGCCCTTTACGCGAAAATGTTGCTTGGCGGCGATAGTCTTTAATAGATCTTACAGAATCTCCGCACCCATGATGACGTTAAGAACAGCGTCTTTCCCGTGGTCGAACGGACGAGTTTAAGACGCCTCCAGTTTCTGTCGAAGATCGGAGTACAGAGGACGGTTGAGCTGATTTCGCAAGTCTGGTTTTTTGGAGTTGAGCTTTTCTCGTAAGTCGACGGGTCGGGGCTTCATAGGGCTCAGGGCGTTTAATCGGCAAGTCTTGGAGAAATTGATAGAGTCGCGAAGATTGGAGGTGTGGTTGACGGCGTCCGTTGTTGGTTTGTCCTTTCGTTTGAGGAGGTTTCTTAGATTGCTCAGCTACTGGCGACTTAGCTGAACGCGCAAGTCAGGAGGAGAAGTATGCTCGGCTTCGTCGCATAAGGGCTCCTCCTACGTCAGAACACATTGCTATGCCTCCTTGCTCAAGGTGACTCGCGATCGCCGGTGTTGCTGGTGGGTCTTGCCAAGACGGTTTCGACGCGTCGTCGGTTAAACCGACGACTCCTCATCACTCGAGGAGTTGCCTTTTTCTAGTGATGTTGGAGTCGCGTCTACGGATGCTGCTTGCCTCTCGTTTTGGGGGGCTTTGCCATGCTACCTTTGCGTTTTCTTATCTTTATTCTTGCTCCAGCTTGCGGGTCCTCTTGCTCTCGGCTTCGGCGGTTCGATCTCCCGCTTACCACTTGCAACATAGTAGAGGAATTACTCGAAGAGTGTCTTGCATTCTCTCGTGTCGTGTAATTTGGCGTTATGGTAGTCGCACCATTTCTCGGCTCCTGGGGGCCTAGAGCTCGCTGGTGCAGAGGACCTCGATGGTTTGCCATCGGTTTCTCGATTGTAGACGTTTCACCCTTTTTCGCGGACCACAGTTGTTGACAATGGGGGAGTCTCGTCGTCGACGACGTACATGAAATTTTTCATTTGGCTCGCCTTGTCGCTCGACGAATGTTGACGTGGTTCTTGACGAGTATCCGCGTTCTTAAAGTTGTTTTTATCGGCTATTGCAGCTTTGGCTGCGTTCAACATGCCGATGAGAGCTTTTGTGTCTTCCTCCATGCGGATGAAATTGTTAGAACGAGCGATGGCGTCGGAAAGGGATGTTGTGGGGTTTCTGTAAAGATCATCACGGAAAACAAAGTGGACGTATAGCATGTTATTGAGAGCCGCGACTGCGACGCTGTCGGGCAGGACGACTTTCGAGACGATGGCTTTGAATTTCTCCATAAAACTTCGCAAGCTTTGATCTTTTCCTTAGAAAGGTTCCACAGGTCTGACACCGTTGCGTCTTCTTGGGTAAACATGATGTAGTTCTTGAGGAAAGTGGATGACAAGTCATGGAAATCCTTATGGAGTTTTCGGCGAGACCCATGAACCAGGTGAGAGCCGGTCCTTTTAGACTTTCGATGAAAAGCTGACAGTAGCCTGCGTCTCCCTCTTCGTCGAGAAAGTTTGCTCCGCGTACCGCAATGTTAAAGGACGTGATGTGAGCCGTTGGGTCGGTGAGACCCTCGTATATCGGCAGTCGGAGCTTCTTTATCGGTCTTAGTCGGATGTTATTTACAGCGGGAGAAAAAGGGGTCTGGAGGGTGTTGGCCAGGACTTCTTCGATCTGCGGTGTGGAGGTGGTGACGCAGTGTATCTTGGAGTGTATGTCCTGGAGCGACTGTTTAAGTGCGGCGACTTCACGAATCATCTGCAGATCTGGATTCGCGGGGGTGAAAGGAGCGGCGTCCGGGTTCAGGGTACTGGAAGGAGCCCCGTGATTCGCGGGATCGGCGGTTACATCAGTGTTGAACAGCTGCCTCCGGATGGTAGTAGTTAGTGCATCTAGAGTGCCGACGAGAGGAGCAAGGAGTGCGGCGATGGCGGCGATTTGCTCGGTGGTTGCCTTCTGGGCCCCGTCTTGTCGAGCAAAATGTTCCATAATGATATCGACGAAAGTGGGTGCTATCGAAATAGCTGTTACGGGTGTTGGTTCCGGCGTGTTGTGTTCCTCGCCGGAAGTGGAACCTTCGTGGTTAGGACTCACCTCTACTAACGTTACTTCGATATGCCCCACGGTGGGCGCCAACTGTTTGAACCGAGTTCTGTCGAAAACTAGTAGAAAGAGACGAAACTCATATGTGGGTTTAACAAAGACGTTTTATTGCAAAGAAAGAGTCCATCGGTTACAAAGGGAGAGTAAACGGTGAGAACAAGCAAGTGCTCATAAAGCTGGCCAGAAAACAGTCTAAGGTAGCGGATAGAGAGAAATGAAACTGTAGTTCTAGCCGCCTAGTGAGTGTCTGAAAGTGTCGATCCCCGTTTCGATCCTCTCCCCTCTCCTTTTATAGCTCCTCCTCTTCATGATTCACCCTAATGAAGATGTATCTTCATGGGCTTTCGTAATGGACCGAGCTATAGGACTATTGGGCCAAGCGGTAAGACGCGACGTCTTTGTTCGGCCCATTTGGCGACCAAGGGTTCTCCGACTTCGTTGCTCGCCCTAATCCAAATCTTTAAGTGGACTGGATCTGCCTATCTATCCCCCTACAGTAAGTCTCCCCCAGTTCATTTAGAGTGGTGCTAACTCCTTCACCTCCGCCCGAGAAAACTTCCATCTATCTTTCAGTTCGCCGAAATTCTCCTTCTAAGCCTTCCTCCGAGCAATCATGCAATCTCTTTCCTCTTCTTAGATGTATAACACATTTTTAGAAAGATTTTATAGATTCTTAGATTCACTTTACACTTCTAATTATCTTTTTATGAAATCTTTGATCAATTAAATCTCTTTTATGTTTTTCTTTCCATTTGATTTCAATGAAGATTTTTCCTAAATCTACACAGAAATATATTGTCTAAATCCAACAAACAGGCAGTTTTTGGGTTAAATAGTTGGCTTTAAAACAAAACAAAAAGACTAAACGTATGGTAAATTGTTATGCTTAAAAAAAAGTTAAAAGTTAAGACATGTTGAGAGATCTGCGTCGTGGTTATATGTTATATGATATGATGGTGAGAGAAAGAGCAATTACCAGGACTCGAGATTGGTAAGCATTTTGTTATGGACTTTACTACGGTAGTGATCATGGATGGTGTTGGATCCTGCAAATTGAAACAGTAAGAGTATAAGTAAAGACAGCTAGCGTATAAAAATGAAGGCTCAAACTAAACTGTTGACGTATAAAAGGCTGGTCAGGCTCTAGGAGCTGATAAAGTAAAATGGCAGTAACTCTGTTGAATTTCTTGCTCTCTACGATTCCTTATGATGGTTCACGTTTCCAGCTGTGTTTGTGATCTTGTCTTCGTGCTTATCATCAACCCATTCACTAATCTCCATTTACTCCTCTTTCCCTTCTGTAGACGGTGCCGTGTAAGTAGTCAACGCTCGATGTAGAGTCGCTTTGACCCTCTGCAAGCATTGTCACTGAACATTATGAAGTAATAATCACTGCCAAAAAAGGGGATTCGCGAGTTAAGTTTTGTTGTTCCCTTTTTTACCTCAATGCTGTTTGATATAGAGTTATGAAGAAGAGACACGCGTCGCCAGCCAGCGCAAGTTTCAAACTAGCAATCAATCTGAAAGCAATTTAACAGCCTTTAATGGTAATGTGGCAACGTAAAAGGACGACCTGCTCTTTGAGTTTCTTTAACCTCAGAAGTGACACGAGTTCAACTCTCTCTATGCAAATTTCATGGTGCTTAATGTTTCCCCCAGAGTATCTACTTCATGGCTAATGTGTATAAACATAAGCGTGTTTGTCCTCCTCCTGCACAAACAAAAAGACTCTCTCTGTTGGTAATCATATGTTATATATACTTCAAATGGTCACTTTTGACGAAGATCAGATGGCATTTAAACAATAACCTCAACCAGAGCATCAATCAATCAATCAATCTCTAAATCATCATGTCAACACGCTTATGTTTATACACAGACTAACATAGTGACCAATATTCCATTAAGTAATATATAGTACCTGAAGGCGAGAGAGAGAGAGAGAGAGAGACGGCAATGTTGTTTGGTTGAGTAATAGATTTTGAACCCGTACGAGTCTTTCTCCTGATCCATTCAAGATTGGCAACAGAGCCTAAGAAACAATCAATCCTATAAGAAGAGGGATCGAAATTAAAATGGAAATTTCTAGAAGAAGCTTCCGATCTGAAGAGGGATCCGATCGGGTCTCTAAGAATCCATTACTTTACCCCTTCTTCACTTTTGGATGTGTTCGCCATTTTCTCGATTTGAATAAACCCTAAGACCGAAGCGACTTTGAGAAATATTATGGAATATATAGAGAGAGAGAGAGAGACGATGTGGTTCAGATGAAGTAAGGAGAGGGGGAGATTTTCGAGCGAAGAACATCACCCAACGCAACGGGGGGGAAGAGATAATCATTCTGTAGAAGAAGGAGAGATCTTTATTGTATTTGACCGTGGAGATATATGATCACTTTATTTTTCAACGGTCATGATTAAAACGTTAAAGCAACGGTCACATTTTTAAAAATTACAACAACTCTATTTTTGCGGCCAAGTTTATTTGTACAGTTGTATTTTTTTTTTTAACCAAAAAAAATACAACTGTACAAATAAACTTGTACAACTTTGCATCACATGTCACATAAAAATTTAACAAAATTGCATCATAAATCATGAAGTTGGCAAACTTTGCACTTTAAACCTTCATATTTAGATGAAAAGGGTTTGTTATTGTTTATGAAAGGTCACAATTTAAGATGCCAAAAGGTGTCAAGCAAGAAAGAAAATTTTAAGTGACTGGTTAGATAAATTTGTTAACCTAGTCTGAAAAGATTCAATAGTTAATCTTTTGAAAATATACAATATTTTTAATATTAAAAGGTTCAATGATTAATGGCAAACTTTTGAAAATATACAACTTTTTATTATGGAAAAACTCAATTAAAAGGTTCAATGTGGTTAAGTTTTTTGAAAAGATATAACTCTTCAAAGAATAAACACATATTTTGCTTAATTAAACTATGATGTTATAGTCAAGATGTTAAATAAAATTCTAGCCATTAGATTAAAGATTAAGAATAAACTTCATTGTTTTGATCAGGAAAAAAAAAGAATTAACTCCATTGTTAGATTTTATTTTTATTTTTCTATTAAAAATGATGACATCATTGTTTAGAAGAAATGAGTTTGCTATTGTTTGTGAAATGTCACAATTTAAGATGCCAAAAGGTGCCAAGTAAAAAAAAGAATTTTTAAGTGACTGTTTGATAGATAAATTTGTTAACCTTGAAATAGTTCGAAAAAAAGATAAGTTTGTTATCCTATTATGAAAAGATTCAATAGTTAACATTCTTTTTTTTTTTTTTTTTTTTTTTTTTTTGCATCAAAAGGCTATTCTATTACTCAAACTTGAGGTGGCCTGGGTAACCAGGCCGGAATAGAACAACCAAAGTAGCATAATGATCTATGAAAGATACGAGCGTTCCTAGCTAAAGAATCAGCTATCACATTTTCAGTTCTTGGTACGTAGCATAGCTTGAAGTTTGAGTAGCATAACTTGATCGTATGAATCATCTCCAATTCAGTTGAAAAGCTTGGCCATGCTTTCGGTTCCGCCAGCATTGCTATGAGGTCTTTGCAGTCAGTCCCAAATCTCTGGCAATCCGACTGTTGTAACATTGTCTCCATTGCCCATCTCAAAGCTTCCAGTTCCGAGTGTAGAGCTGACTCCCTCCTCCTCAGGTTCCTCATCCCCATTAGCTGTATCGTCCCCCTGCTATCTTTCCATACCCATCCAAGTCCACTAAACGGATCAGTAGAGGTCCATGAACCATCTATCATGCATATATCACCCAAGCTTATGACTTGAGGCTCTTGAATAACTGGAAGCGTAGTCATACCCTCTCTAGCATTATACCATGCTTGACATTCACTTTCTGCATGCCTAACTAGCTCCCCTGGATCCCTGTCTATTCCCCTGAATAGTTTATCATTACGGGCCTTCCATATGTACCATATAATCCAAGGATATGGATCCCTGTCATTCTCTGGCTCCATTATGCTATTCTTTCTCCAAAATAAATAATCCATATTGTTGTAGATACTTGAAGAAGGAAATATTTGAGGGCTGGATGGTGTTGATGATAAAGCCCATGTTTGAAGAGCTGGTGGACATTCAAATATTGCATGAGACACAGTTTCTTCTGGCTCTCCACATCTTGGACAGTAGTTGTCACATCTCATGTTCCTTCGTATTAGGTTCCTTGTAACAGCTACCTGACCTGTGATTAATTGCCATAAAAGATGGCGGATCTTTTGCGGAGCACTCACTTTCCAAGCAAAGGCTTGGAGTTTAGAAATGCTGGGTTCCAGAACTTGAGTTTCCACATCATCCTTCAGAATGTTTGCAGCTACCCAGTATCCAGATTTTACTGTGTATTGTCCATTTTTGGTATAATTCCAGCAGAACGTATCTGGGCGATGAGTTGGGCTTATGGCCATACTCTGAATACTTTGTATGTCATCATGATGAACATACTGTTCAAGCAAACGTAGATCCCATTCTTTGGTCTGAAAATCAATCAAGCTACTGACAGTCATTTCCGGGTGTACCACTGGAGCATTAGCCCGAGCCGGTCTTGCTGGCACTGATGGAATCCAAGGATCCTGCCATACTTTGATCTCATACCCTGAATGTACTTTGTTCCTAATTCCCAAAAGCAGTAGTTTCCTTGCTGCAATGATACTTGTCCACACATAGGATGGGGAATCTACAGAGCAAGTTCGTAAAGGCGAACTCAGTCGGTAATACCTGCCTCTCAGTACTCTTGCCACTAATGAATCTGGGAACTGGACAAGACGCCAAAGCTGTTTCGCTAGGAGAGCTAGATTAAATTCATGTATCAATCGAAATCCAATGCCACCTTCCTCTCTAGGTTTGCACATTTTATCCCAGGTAGCCCAATGTATCCCTCTTTTTGGAGGGTTTGAACTCCACCAAAACTGTGCTATGGCACTAGCAAGGCTCTCACATATCTCTAGAGGGAGTAAGAAGGTAGACATCACATACGTCGGGAGAGCTAGTAGAATAGACTTGATTAACACTTCCTTTCCTCCCTTCGATAGCCATCTGCCAGTCCACCCATTCACCCTATGCAATAGCTTCTCCTTTAGGAATGCAAATAGCTTGCATTTAGACCCACTGATATCTTCTGGTATTCCTAAATATGACCCCATTCCTCCTTCATTTTGTATTCCAAGTACATCTTTAATTTGTTGACGGTCACTTGCTGGTATCTTCTTGCCAAAGAGCAAAGAAGACTTATCAAAATTTATGCATTGTCCAGATGCCTGTTCATATTTCCTGACTACTTTCATAACTTCTTCACATTCACGGGGCTCCGCCTTACAGAAGAAAAGGCTATCGTCAGCAAAAAGAAGGTGAGATACCGGGGGGCTAGCACGAGCGGCTCGCATCCCCGTTATCTTTCCTTGATTCTCTGCTTGACTAAGAAGGCTAACGAGCGCTTCCGTGCATAGAATAAATATGAAAGGAGACAAAGGATCTCCTTGACGTAGACCTCTCTCTGGAACTATGTGTCCCCTAGGCTCTTCGTTCATCAAAACTTGGTACTTAACTGAGGTTACACATCTCATAATCCATCCAATCCATACCTCAGAGAAGCCCATCTTCCTCATGACTGCCTCTATGAAAGACCATTCCATCCTATCATAAGCCTTGCTCATGTCTGTCTTAATGGCCATTCTCTTCACCCTTCTTCCTGGTTTTGTTCGCAAAGTGTGGAACATCTCCTGTGCTATCATCACATTATCTGATATTTGTCTTCCAGCCACAAACGCCGACTGAGTTTCAGATATCAAATGTGGAAGAAGCTTTTTTAATCTTTGGCATAAGACCTTAGATATTATTTTGTAGCTGACATTGCAAAGACTAATAGGTCGAAACTGTGTCATCACATTCGGCTTCGTGGTCTTAGGTATAAGGCAAATGTTTGTGTTGTTCAGCCCTTGTGGCATTGTACCTTGGAAGAGAAATTGATTAACCATAAGAGTTAAATCATCTTTAACAATATCCCAAAACTTCTGGTAGAAAAGAGCTGTCATGCCATCTGGCCCAGGAGCCTTTTCTGGATGCATAGCAAAAAGTGCTAGCTTGACCTCCCATTCTGTTACTGGCGCTGTGAGACCTTCATTTGTTTGTGCAGTAATGGTCTTCTTTACCTCCGTGAGTGCCTCTGCTATATCCTCTGGATTGGAGGATTCAAATATTTGCCTGAAATAACTAGTAACAATGGCTACTAGTCCCTCTTCATCCTCCACCATGTTTCCATTTGCATCTAGGAGTTGTGTTATCCTATTCTTTGCTCTCCTCTGCTTCACTAATGCATGGAAAAATTTCGTGTTTCTATCTCCTTCCCTCAGCCATAGGACTCTGCTCTTTTGTTTCCAAAACGTTTCTTCCGCCTTAAGAGCGTTTGAAAGATCTTTTAGCGCAGCAGCTATCTGTTCAGATGTAGCATTATCATCAGCATACAGTTCTTCTACCTTCTCTTTAAGTTCTTCCACAAGCTTTTCAGAGTTCACATTATTTTCTCTCCTCCATTGACTCAGTGCTCTCCGACAGCTAGCAATATGATCCATGATACTTGCATCAGGTGGCAGATCATCTGACTTCCATCCTTCAAGAATGACTTGCCTCAACTCCTCATCATCTAACCACCTTTTGTCAAATTTAAATTTCTTTTTCCTTCTCTTTGGTCTTTTGAGGATATCTGCTAGAACTGGACGATGATCCGAGCCCCAAAGCCTGAGATATCGCGAAGATGTATGCGGAAATTGCTCATGCCAATCCTCATTTCCCACAGCTCTATCCAGCCGGCATCTTACTGTTACTCTTCCCGATCTTTTCCCTACCCATGAAAGCTTGTTTCCCGTGAATGGAAACTCCAGCATTCCACAATTACTTAACATCTGTTTGAATGACAAAAAAGAACTATCAGAGCGTCGTCTGCCTCCTTCCTTTTCACTGTGATCAACAATTTCGTTAAAATCTCCAATCATGAACCAAGGTCCATTTCTGGTTGTGGCAAAGCGCATAAGACGCTCCCAAACCTGATCTCTACGTTCTAGAACAGGGTCTCCATAAACAAATGTCATGTAGACTTTTATTCCATCAATGACTGCCTCAATGTCAATCATTCTGTTATTTGAAAATAAAACATTAACTTGAAAATCATCCATAAATAAAAGAGCTAAACCTCCGCTGAGACCAAGTGGCTCAACAGTAAACAAACGATCAAATCCTAAGTCAGCTTGAATGTTTTGCATCCGCTGCCTCTTATTCTTTGTTTCAGAAAGGAACACAAGTCCTGGGCGATGCTTCTGACACATCTCCGTAAGGCGTCGAACTGTGAGGTCGCTCCCAATACCTCGACAGTTCCAACTGAGTGTCCTCATTGGAGATCTTTGGAGGAGACTTTGGACCCCTCCACGCCATTAGCTTTCCTGGAACTCGAACTTGATTTAGGAACTTGTACTCCATGCCGACTATGAGCATTGCGGGCTGCGTTCTTAGACGTACTCGTCCGGTGTTTTGGGGATCCCCGACGAAGGATCTCTGCTCTTTTAAATGGGCGACCCAAGGGGATCACCGACTTACCCCCACTCCTCGCTCTCTCCTTCCTCGCATGCACATTAGAACTCGGCTCAGCCTCCATGTCTTCCACCATTCGCGTCTTACTTAATCCCTCCTCCAGCTCCATCAAATCTCGGCCAAGTAAATCATCACCCTCGCGATCCATTAACATCTCTTTATCCTCCTCATCCTTACTGTCTTGACCAGTCTCCATCTCAGATAAGGCCTCTATCATTTGAGCATTATATGGAAGAATATCCTCAGTGGGAAAAGTGATAGAACGAGCAATGTTCTTAGGACGTATAGTGACATTAGCTTCTTGTTCCATCTGCCGGGAAGGAGTAACAATGACACTAGCTATCTTTTGGCCACTGTGATTATGGGAGTGTATCTCACTTGTCGACTCTGTTGGTAGATTTGAAGAATCTCCAATTTGTAATTGAACATCCTTACAAGTTCCTGGCTCTCTCTCGCTTCTTTTTCTCTCCATTTCTTTCCCATAATTCTCCTTAGGCCTCCATGATTTGAGCCTATTCTTATCATATGGAGCATAACGTACACCATGTCTGCTTGAAACATGGTTAGTGCTTCGATCTTTTCCCCCTTGGCGCCCCCCATATCTGTCCCTTGACACATTGTAGCGATCATGCTCATAAGGAGCATGTCTTGCACCAGCTTCGGCTGCACGTCGTTGCGAGTAAAAGGACTCGCCCTGACGATCAAAAGAACTCTCCCTATGACGTGGGAATCGATCCTGGTAATCCTTCTCGGGTAGCAAAGGCTGCCTAATCCTTGAACCAATGGGTTGCTGCATCCTGGAGAACACATCTGGTCTTTCTAAACGATCACTGATCTCCTTCTCCTTCTCCTTCGTCGGGCAGTGTGCAGTTTCATGGGTCATCATTCCACAAGTAATACAATGCTTGAAAAGCAATTCATACTTCATATGAATGGATACTTCATCTCCAGAAGGAGATGAGATCTTCTTGGTGAAGATAAGTGGCTTTCGAGAATCAATCTCAATGACCATACGCCCTTCCGCATCACGTATCTTCTTGTCATCCACATAACCCAACTTAGATCCTATCTTCTTCAAATTCTGTGATGTCCATAGGTGTAATGGTATACCAGTGATCTCGACCCAGAATGGAATGATCCATGGGTAATCGTCATGGACGATTGGTTCCCAACGAACAAGAACAAACATGAAGAAGTTATGATGAAAAGGTCCTTTCTGCAACACATATTGTAGATCTTCCTCACTCTCAAAATTAAAAAGGAACTTTCCATTGCCTAGGTCATTGGCTGTGATGCGATCTTGAAGCTTCCACTCAGTCGGCATATGCTCAATAAGTTTAATCACATTCTGTTTTTTCGGGTTGAGAACCTTTCCTATTAGGGTCAGTTGATATTCTCGGATCATGAGTGATTCATCTTGATCTGTCAGCTGAATAGGTTCATCATCATTGTCGTACATAATCCCTTTCCCTTTAAGATCAGCCATATGAGCCGACCCTAAGCGATTCCATGGACGAGCCATAACTACTCTCGCTCCGTAAGGAACCGAGTGTATCAAAGCTATAGTTCGGACTGTAAGAAGCTCAGAGGACAAAGATCACTCTGTTTTGATGATCAATCGTGTCGGTAGGGTAATGACCAAACGTTCACAGATGATGAACGATGAGAATGGACGCAATCAGTCAATCTCAGTCGATGGATCCAAGCCGGTGAGATGAAAGCTTGATGATAGCTTGACGAGGAAGAAACAGATGATTTGATACTGAAGCACCTTTCGTTGAAAAGGAAAACGATTCCAAACAACCAATCTCAGTCACGACGATCAACCCCGAGCTTCCGATCCCGATCTTCAGCAACGACCAAAGGAGATCACACCTTCCGAATGAAAATCGAGAGCAGTCGACTCCGATCACTTCCAGAGTAGCGTCGCTCACCGTAGCGATCCAAAGAAAAACAGAGGACAGATCTACACACCAAGGAACGTGCAAATCAATCCAGAATCAAGCCTTCAATGGAAGGAATGATGATCGCCAATTTTGTCTCCCTGGAAGCCCTAGCCTGATGAAAATGGATTTTGAAGTGTTTTAAATGAACATTCAATAGTTAACATTCATTGTTTAAGATTAAATGAGTTTGATATTGTTTATGAAAAGTCACAAATTAAAATGGCAAAAGGTGCCAAGTGAGAAAAAAATATTTAAGTGACTATTAGATAAATCTGTGAACTTTATTATGAAAATGTTCAATAGTTAATATTCTGAGAATATACAATTTTTTATTATGAAAGAAAACTCATGGCCCATAAGCCACATGCTCTCCTCTTAACCATCTTGATTGCTCATGGGTTAATTAGTGACAAGCAGAGGTAAATAGTGCTGGTCCAATTAAGAGTTCAAATTAGCGTGACAGTGACAAGATATCTTGTCCCATTGCCTTATCAGCTTCTGTGGGACGCGAGAGTATCCACTCACTATGGAGAGAAAGGAATAATAGAATGCAATGCAAACTTCAGCAAGAGAACTTGGGAAACTACTGGATCGCCAAGTATGGAACCGCTGCCTCTCTCTGCAACAATTGGGAGATATTATCAAGGTGGCTTGCCGCACGGTGATCTTTTTATGAGTTTAGAATCAAGGTTGAAAATGTGTTAAATTTAAAAACACGATGCACTTGTGGCGAAAAAAGTTTTTTCTTTTGAATAAGTTTAACACATTCAAAAAAAAAAAAAGATTATCCACTAATGATTTGCTCTCTCAGTTAATGTTCAGGTCAAAAAAGTGTTTATCTGTCTTATTTGAGCATTATGCTTTCCTTTCGGAAAAGCATAAGGTAACAAAAAACCATAATTTCCTTTAAGAGAAAGAGGTTTCATGGCGTGTTTGTGCATATGTTGATTAAGTTTTGTACTACAGCTTTGCAGCTGAATCAGTTGTGTCAAAAGGCTTTTGTTCCTCTAAAAGCATAGTTGTTAAAACTTATATAGAATCTGTCTTTGATTGTTAGTTTCTTTCTAATGGCTATTGGACAGAAACATAAGTTGCAACCTGGATATAACTGCACTTGTAACACACACCTGCTCCTTGCTGAAGCCAACAAGACCAGTTCCTCCACGTTCTGCTTCTACTACTTTGATGATTGGGGAAGTAAAACTGCTTCTGGTGAGGTAATCGAGAAAAAAGAAGAAGGTTATTCTGATGTTATAGTAGAATGAATATAGAGAATGATTGGTAATGGGAAGCATTTAGAAGAAGTTACATTATTTACTTATCCAAAAGGACCAAAGCGAAACTAAACTATATATGTAGACTGCAGAAAACCTAAGGTTGGTTCAGCGCTGATAGCACTCTCAATTCTTCATTCACGTTCCTCTCAAGAGTCCCACTGATTCTCCACAACACCATCTTACTTTCCATTTTCATGCCTTTGATTTCATAGAGCCTCCTAAGCAAACCCTTAACAAGTCTGTACTCGCAAGCCTCATATCAGTCCCATTGTTCCTCCACAATGCGTTCAAGAACTCTGAAAGCTCTCCTCACAAGCCCAACTTCCATTCTTCTCTCTACAAGCACTTTCACCGAACCTATCATCTTAAGCGTAATCTCCTCAACAAATCCAGCGTGACTCGCTTCATTCACCAACCGAATCACCACACAAAACCCACCCGTAAACGCCAAGACCCACCTACCGTGATCATCCACCAACACCGCTCTTGGTGGGTTTAGCCTTGAGCTTATCTCCGGAAGAAATCTACTTACATCAGGAACCACAAAGCCCTGTTTACCATCCACAAACCGCATTGTTAAGCACTGGAAGATATAAACCGCTTTCTCGAATTCGCTTTCCGATGCGATGTAGTCCCATAGGTCGAACCACGGGTCCTCCCCGAAGCCGAACGTCTCCATTGCAACGTGGTAAACCACCTTACCGAGAATCTCGAATGTGTTCTCTGACATTGCTTCTTCCTTAAGGCAACTTATGAGCATCGGCTGGAGTTTCTCAAACTCCGAAACGTCTAAACCCCACTTGCCTGAAGTGTGATCACATAGCAAATCATGAAGTCTTCTCATCGCTATCTCTCTAAACCTATCATCATGTTTAGTTTCCGCAAAGGTATTCAAGATCTCTACTGCGGATAACGTGCACAACTTGGAGTACACATCACGGTCTTGTCCTAATAATCCATAATCAAGGCTGAGTTTGAAACATGGATTTGGATTAACCAGCTGAGAGATCTTTTCCGCGGTTTCTTGTGCTCCAATCCATTTACACAAGCTTGCGTCTTTGGCAAGAAACTTCAAGAGACGTTCAAGCGCTTCTTCCAGAGACTTCTCCATCCCTATACTCACAAGCTTCTCAGCTGACTTGACGACGGTTTCGAGAATCTCGGATCTTTTCTCTGTATCTGAAACCTGAAGCCCTAGTTTGATAGCAGTTTCTAACCCCAAACCCCAATAATCGTCAGGGTGAAACTTGTAGACTTCTTCTTGAAGCTTACGATGGACTATGTTGATGAAATCTCCGTGGATCGGCGGCAAATCGACGAAGACGCTGAACGCTTTGAGAGGATCGGCGTTTGATAAACAAGGATATTTTATCGTTTGTTTGTTGTCCAATTGTTGCTGACTTGAAAAAGTTCTCTTAGCAATTCCACCTAAAAGGACTACAAACCAGAACAAAAATTGAGTCTGTTTACATATTTTGTCAAAACAAAATTGATCATGACCAAAAATTGAGTATGTTTAAATATCACATACTTTTTTTCATGACAAAATAAATTTTTTCCTAAAAGAATTTTTTTATAAACAGAATTGTAATATTTATAAAAATAGAAGATTGATACATTAGTTTTTTTCAAAACTAACTGATAATTTGAAGTTAATTACAAAACTAACCTCATTTTATATTATGTTTTGACATTTTTAACTAATCCTTAACTTTTAAAATATTTAAGAATTGCTATCATTTTAACATTTTTTTAATTTGGTTAAATAAAATTACCCTTTATACTTTCACTTATTTACCATAATATTACCATCATTAATTTTTTCAACTACCATGAACAACCAAAATTAAAATTTCCAAAGTTCAAAAATGATTTTGTATCATTTTTATTCTTATTATTTTAAATTCAATAATGAAAAAAAGCTATGGATCTTTTTTTAGATTTTTTGCAACCCTTTGAAACACATTCCAGAAAATGATTCCTTAAAGAAAAAAGACAATGAACAAGGTAACCATTATTATAATATATATTTAAAGATGAGTTGTCTTTTGTAATATTTATCTTGGTCCAGTGGTTCAACTGCTTGAATGGGTGGGTGTCTGACTGTGGCTTTGAACTAGACAGATTGGTGTGGCTATACTCTTTTTAAAGCTAAAACAATTTTGTTTTTGGATTAACCGTTTACTAATTTTTGTTTTAGTCAATGTAGATTTATATACATTTAAAAAGTTTAAATAATTTATTTGAATTATAATGTTGAGATTGTGATTAGTGTTTATCATTTTTCAAATTGCAATGGTACGGTGAAAGTTGTTAGGGTTGAAATAGATCTAAGCGAGAAGCAATACTTTTTAGTATCTAAGCAATACCTTTTTTTTTTTTGAACACCGCAGTATCTAAGCAATACTAAAAAGTCAAATCTTTGACTGGCTTCCACTCTCCACGGTGGACTAAGTTTATCATTCTACCTACTCTACCCCTGTAAGGAAAGACCTTCCAAGACAAGACGTTAAGGGTTAAAAAGGTATTTACAATAAAAGTCGACAACAAAAACAAGATGACCGTTTGATAGATCCGCAAATCCCAAGCGTTTCAAAATCATTAACTAAAGTTTTCCTTTCTAATCAATTCACAAATCAAAAAGGTTGCACCTTTATCTTCTTCTTACTTTATTGCTCCAGTTCCAACGCTCGAAAACAATTCAATTCGAATCTGATCCCCCCATACGAATTCGCCAACTTGCATTATTATTGATCTCAAAAGTTAAATTCCCATCGAAAGAGTTAAAAGAAAGAGAGAGGGAAAGAATGTTGATGGCGAACTGTGGAGCTGTGGAAGAAGACATGACTGAAACTGAATCCGACGTTGTGTTAATGGCGGCTACTACTACGCCGATGACTCCGAAGACGAAGAGGATGGTGGTGGTGAAGGAAGATGAAGCTCATCACCCCGACGCGTTTCACGTCTCGGGTCCCAGAAACGTAGCTTCTCCTAACTGGAGAGATCTCATCAGTTCCAGTTGGTATCATTCCTCTCTCTCTTATTACATCTGAAACTAGTTTCTGTTCTTACATTGTTGTTGTTAAGATTGGGTTTCTACGTCTTTGAATCTCAAGATTGTGTTTCTGTTCTTCGGATCACAAGGGATTCAAACTCAGAGTCGGTTGAAATTTTTTTTTTGTTTAGCTTAATTTGTTGCTTTAGATGGTGTCTGAAGTTATTAACTTTCATGTCCACCTGTGAGAGAACTGAAAAGTTTCTAAAAATAACTACTTTTTTAATTGTTCTGCAAGTGTTTACTTTTGATGAATCAAAAAAATGACAACCTTTTTTGGGTTGATTTTCTCTAGGAAGGATCCGAACTACAAGAGAACAGTAATGGCATGTTTTATTCAAGCAGCTTACTTACTTGAACTCGACCGACAAGAGAACCGAAACGCTCAAAACGCTCTCGCACCCAAATGGTGGATTCCTTTCAAGTACAAGCTATCGCAAACGCTGATTGACGAGCGAGACGGATCCATATTCGGAGCTGTTCTCGAATGGGACAGATCAGCTGCCATGTCTGATTTAGTCGTCATCAGACCAAGCGGGGCACCGAAAGCAGTGCTCGCTCTCCGAGGAACCATACTAAAGAGCCTTACGATGAGACGCGACATCGAAGATGATCTCCGGTTTCTTGCTTGGGAGAGCCTTAAAGGCTCAGTGAGGTTTAGTGTTGCTCTCGAGGCGCTGCAGTCAGTAGCTAAGAGATATGGGAGCAGTAACGTCTGTGTTGTTGGTCATTCTTTGGGAGCTGGTTTTGCTTTGCAGGTTGGTAAAGCTTTGGCTAAAGAAGAGCTGTTTGTGGATGCTCATTTGTTCAATCCACCTTCTGTGTCTCTCGCTATGAGCTTGAGAAACATTGGTGAGAAAGCTGGGTTTGCTTGGAGAAGGCTCATGTCAATGCTTCCTCAGAGAAACGAGCCTTTGATACTAAATTGTAATGAAGCAGAGATGGCTCCTCCTAGTAGTTCAGGTTTTAGGAACTGGGTACCGAGTTTCTACGGGCAGAATCAGAAATCTTCAGTGGATTTGAGAAAGTGGGTGCCTCATTTATATGTGAACGACAGCGACTACATCTGCTGCCACTACACTGAACGGGATGGAGTAAATGAGAAGAGAGAATTGAACAACAAGGAGAACAGCAGTCCTGGTGTGAACACTATTCCTCAAGCAGCAGCAAAGCTTTTTGTGATGTCAAAAGGGAAACAAAAGTTTCTAGAGGCTCACGGGTTAGAACAATGGTGGTCAGATAACCTAGAGCTTCAATCAGCTATTCACAGCAGCAGGTTGATCAGCCAGCAGCTCAAATCATTATACAGTATCAAGTAAACATCAGCATGTTGGTAACACTCCATCATTCAATAAAACATATTTGCTCTTTCTTGTTTTTTCATCTAAGAACATTTATTCCAGGAAATGTAAACGATATCAATGTAAGAAAGATCAGTGGTAACTGATCTGCCCCATTTTGTAGAGAAATAAACTGAAGGTAACTTCTATCTTTTACATCACTAGTGAACAAAAAGAATCCAAGCAATGTGAAGATTTTTCAGATTTGTAATTAAATCATTGGACTAAGTCAAAGAACTTAACAGCTGTATAACAATCATACGGGGCCATGTGCTTTCCGACCAACATTATTTGAGATATGGTCAGACAAGACCTACCACCAGATTCCAACTCAAATATGCAACAAGCAGTTTGAGATTGCAGACACTGAAGAATACCCTGTTCCCAGATTCAGTTAAATCAATCAAACACTTGAGAGAAATGACCAAGTGCTTGAAGTTTTAGAGGACATGATCAAAATTTGTGAAGGATCAAACTCTGATATGATTAGGTTCTAAGGAAATTAGAACAGAGAGGATTACAAACTCTACAAAGATATTATTACTTGCCTACAGAACTAATCAGCAATTAAACTTTCCCCCCTACACAATCAATCATCAAACAACATATAGAGAAAATCGACACCACAAGATTCATCAGTGTTCCTTACATACAAGTTAATAAACGTATCCACAGTCTCTTATGGCCTTGCAAAGACGCCCCAAATCTTACTCCGAGCAAGATTCTCTGCCAATTTCTTAGCTCCTTCAACATCCATCTCCACAAGCTTTTGTAAATGCAAGCAAGCACCAGCAGCAACGACTTGTTTCCTACATTTCTTAGAAGTCACAAGCAGTTCCAACGCAGAGACCGTGTATCTCTTATCCAATTTCGTAATCTTGGGATCCAAAAGCCGAACAAGACTGAGTATACCCTTATCACTCTTCTTGAAAATCTTTCTGTAGCTTGTGCACACCAATAACGTCGACAGAGCTTTAGAAGCTGCTTCTTTCTCTTCCATGGCTTTACCATCTAACATATCAATCAACGCACCGACGCATCCGCTTTCACCGATCTCTCTCCTGCTTTTCGAGGTGAACCCTAGCGAAGAAACAGCTTCCGCAGCTGCGATTCTCACACCAAGAACCCCACAACTCAACACCGGAACCAAACGTGGGATAAACCCTTCCGAGACAACAACTTCTCTCACAACGGAACACAAAGCTAGATTCTTCAAAAGCACAACCCCTACCTCAATCCTCTCAGCATCATCGGAAACAGAATCCCAGAAACTCTTTAAACACTTAACCCCTCCTTCCCTAACAATCAACACCATCATCTCCTCATCCCCATACGCTAAATTACCCAAACACCCTACAGCATTCTCCTTAGCAAGAACCGTACCGGAAGAACCGAGAGAGACAAGCACAAAAACAGCCTTCTCCTCGACGAAACTCTCTTTAATCTCACCAAACAAAGCCAAGTTCCTCAACACACCAGCAGCAAAACCTTGAGAGGCGGGAGTCCCCGCTTGGCAGATCTCAAGCAGAGACGAGATCCCTCCTCTACAACCAATCGCTCTAGCGTTCTCCTTAGACAACGAACTCAGCGCTCGCAAAGCTACACAAGCCTTCTCTTTACCGAAACCACTTCCCGATTCAAGCACGCGAAGGAGATGGTTCAGTAGAGATAATCCTTCAGCTATCAACACGTCCTTGCTGCTCTCCATAACCGAGATTCTTGAAATCAACGATACGACCTTCTCCTTTGTGCTCTGACTAGTACAGGAATCGAGGAGGCGAACGAGAACGGGGACGACTCCTTGAGCTACGGAGATCATTAGGTTCTTATCGTCTTCTCGAAGCAACGAATCGATCGCGGAGAGCTTCGATTCGGCTCCGCCGATCTGTAATCGGATAACTAGATTCCTCGCCGCGGTTGATTCCTTCTTCTCCGACGGGATCGAGACGGTTCCGGTTCTGATGAGAATCTCGGCGTCTTTGACGTGGCGATCGAGTTTAGCTGTGATTGAGTCGACGTCGCTCTGCGTCTTGAGCTTTCCGTCGGGTAAATCCGGTCCCTCGCACTTGGCCGCGACGGAGGCGGCGTGGAGTAGCGTATCTCGGAGGGAGGCGAGGAGATCGAGAGATAGGTGGTTGGGGAGATCGGGGAGGTGAGTGTTGAGATGGTGGAGTTTGAGGCGGATCGAAGACCATTTGGATTTGAAGCTGAGGAGGTTGGGGATACGGGAGAGGAGAGAGGAGATGAGCTCCGTTAAACTTCCGTCACCGTCGTTAGCCAACGGCATCGGAGTAGCGGTGAGTGTGGAGAGAGAGAGAGGGGTGTGAATTAAATTGGGAAGTGAAGCTGCTTTGCTTTGGTTTGTGCCAGTTGGGAAAGAGCGAAATACAGGAGGGGAGGGGTAAGAAAAGTAAGTGAGTTCCATGCGGTTTGCCAAAGCGCGTGACTTTCTTTACACTTTCTTCGTCAACCCCCCAATAGAATCTCATGCATGTTACGTGGAAACACACAATATCAGTACTATTTTCTAATTAAAAAGTTTATTACTATTAGTTGGGATTTTTGGGGTCTAACATTTGGACATTTTCTATAACGATTAAATGAATCATACAGATTGTAAAATGTTTACAACGTTAAAATAGTATTCATGGTTGTATTTTGGAAAAGCCAAAATAAATATTTGTACAATTTCTTAGAATGACACATAAGCAGGCAAAAACAATTTGTTGGTTTTAAAAATAATACTTCTTTTTCTTTTCTTTTTTTTTAAAAAAATAATACTTCTGTACATAAGGAAATACTAATTTGGTTTGAGCAAAGAAACAAAACAAAGATGGTGTGAAAACGACTTGAGAATGAATGCTATTTAAGCATTTGGTCAAAAGATGTTATTAAAAAAAAAGGGTTGGTAACTTGGTATAGTGAGTTGACCAATGACTGAACGCGGCTCAGATATTTTTTATAACGCATTGGACTCCAAGTCTCCAAATGAAAAACTAAACCATTAGAAATTTAATTATTGACAACTAGGGTAAACCCGCCCTACGGGCGGGATTTGATATTTTTTCAAAAAAAATTATAAGTTTGTTTTTAAATTTACCGGGATTTTTTTTATCTTTGGTCCAGACCAGATTTTTATATGATTCTTTTGCAATTGGTGTAATTGAAAACCAAGAAAAATAATTTTATATGACTATTTCTAAGAACATAAGTCGTCAATAAATTTGCTTAGTCTTTGCGATGAACTACTGAAAAACGATTGATTTTGTCTGAAACTTTTCAAAAAAAAATTGATGACCAATATTTGTCGGAATTGATTGTCAGAACAATAATCAATTTCCAAGAGTTTTAGTTTGTCAGAGTGTTCTTAAAACTTTCTCGAAAATATGTAAGTTCCGACGAAATTGGATTGTCGGTACATCAGCATCGGAAAGGTAATGGGAAAATAGCTGACTTTTTCCGGTGTGGTGTGTCAATTTGAAACATTTGTTGATCATTTCTTGTTACAATTGATTTCGCATGATGTATTTTATTCTTAATATTTTTGTTTTAATTAGATCAAACTAAAACATGGAAAAAAAGATTCTAGACAAAGTGGTTGTTTTAGCATAAAACTTTTTTGTATTAATCGTCTTTAATTTTATCTATATATCAAACGAATGGTGGAGAAAAGTTGTCAGCACTCTCTCTTTAATTTCAGTTAGTTTTTTGGAAATTTTGTCTTAGATATTTATTTTTATTTTTACCATTAGTTATAATCCAAGAAACTGTTTAATGTTCTCTGCTTCTGTTATCTTTATATCTACAGATTAAACTGTTCAATCCAGATCTTTGTTCTTTTCAGTTTAATTATGTTATTTTCAATAATTTTTGTTGTTGTTATTGATAGCCTAGTTATTGCCCATAGCTGTTACAACATTTCTATTCATTAAAATAACAATCTCATGACAACATTCGTGTTGTTATGAAGATATTGATCAAATACAGATAAGATAAAATAATACCATCACTTCGTTTTAGTGGGAAAAGAAGCCATCTTATTGATTCCACATAGACCCTCTGGTTTCCAGTGGTCCTCTCCATCCCGATGTAACTTTCCTTTTCCCATGTTGTTCCCAAGAATCTTTCACAAATCCAAACCTTGCTTGATCCATAACAAACTGCAGCAACACCATGGTCCAAATCAACCCTGCACTGTACATCAAAGACACCCTTCATATACCGAAACACAATAATTCAAACATCAAGAAGATTAAATATTTTCTTGATCATGGGTTTAATAATGTACTTACACCACTGTAGAACTTGAACTCTATATCAGAAGTATCAAACAGTGACACCGAAAGGCTGATGGCAATGTTGACAATGTTGTCAAGTTTCTTATCCCAATATTGTTTATACCTTCCACTGCAGTAACTGTGAAGACTTCTTAAGAATAGCAAGTCCCTGCATAACAATCAAAACAACAAAATGTAAATAAAAAAAATTAAAACTTTAACACATCAGAATCCAAGATTTTAGCTTACCGCAAGAGAATTGGTTCTGGACATAGCACACGGGTCCCTCTGTTCTCAAGTCAAAAGATTTAGGCAAAGCCTCCACGTCAAAGTCCTTATAAGTGAACTCTTGGTACTCTTTTTATACCAGTATTGGCCCCAAATACTTGTTCTTGAATCTTCGTGGCTCAAATATGCAAACTCATCAGTTCTACTATTTACAAAGAAACATTTTTTTATTGTAGTATGATTTTTATGAGTTGTGATAAGATAAAAATGGACCTGGTTTCTACAGATGAGATTAACCAACTCACGCAACACAACAGATTGCTGACAGTTGGCCTAGCTAAAACGAACCAGACGAAACACGGGAAGCCAACCTGCTTTCCTGGCAGCCTGATTCAGAAACCAACACGCAACACAACAGATTGCCGACAGTTGGTATACTGTAATAGAGGTGAAGCGAAGATGAGTTGAATGCGAAAAATACTCGCATCTATTTATACAGTACACACAGCCTCGCAGATCTAACAACGCATTCAAGACATCCCAGTGGGCATCTGAATGAATGAGATTAATCACGAATACATTAATCTGACCGTTTCAGATATCATGGGAAAAGTCAGTCGTCACCGCATGGCCGTCGAAGAAGAGAGTTGACAGCCGTCTCCTCGAGCCTTTAGGATTAGGGTTAGGGAAGAAGATAATCGGGCCGCAAAAATATGTAACAAAGCCCATCTCGCCAAAACTTAAATGATACTGTGCGTTTTGGTCTCTGTGACAGGTGTCGACACCATGTTGAACGAATTTCTGACGTGTCGGCTGACGTGTCAGCAGGAGAGATCCAACTCTCTTTTATATATATAGATTGGGCCTAATAACACCACTGATCAAACCAACAATAAATGTTTAAGCGACGACTATGTTACAACTGGAAACTTTATGGGCTTGCGCTAAAACCAATAAATGTTTTTTTTAATAAATGTTTTAATCTCCAATTTTATCAAAATACTAGATTTTTTTACCTACTCTTCAAAGAGCGGATATATTTTTTTATCTACTCTTTTTAATATTCTTTCTTGAAAAAATATTTTAAGTAATGGAAATTATGATTTTAATTTTTCTTTTATTTAGCTTATTTAACCCGTTGTTAAATTTATTTCACACTAATTCTAATTTTAATATTTTAATTTAAATAAAATATTTTATATTTTTAATCCGTTCTGCATTGATAAAGTTTGTGTCTTTTAAACTTTTCTATATTTTCACTAAATTTAGTTTATATGATTTATTTTTTAATTTTAAATTAAATTATTTGTTAAGGATTTGAGATAATTGAAACCCGCATTATGGTTTTGTTGACTTAATTTATATGCTAAGTATATATTATTTTATTCAAACTAAACTATTTTTTTGTTTAGATTAGGTATTTTGGCATACATTATTCAAATTTATATGTTATCTATTATTTTGTTTTTAGATTTATGAATTTTACAGTATATATATTAAGATTTTAAAGTAATTTAAATAGGTTATTCGAATCGAATCAAAATTAAAAAATACCGAATATGACTGAAATATTTAACCCCAAAATCCGAAACTCGCGTAGATCCTAACGGAAACCATATGATACTCGAACGGCTATCCCTATTTTCTATATAAAATATTTTATACGTTTTTAGACACATTTATCTGGAACCAAAGAATCAAAACCAAATGTCAACCTAATTCATAAATAACCAAGTAAATCCTATATCTCTGGAACCAAAAAAAGTTAAAATTGAACCAGAACCATAGGTATCCAAAATTTTAAAATAAAATTATATACCAACAAAGATTAATTATATTTAATTTCTAAATAACTAAATAGTCTAAAAATATTAATTCTTAACTAAATTACCCAACTATCTGAATCGCACTTTTTTCAAAATTTTAAAAAATCAATACTCCAAATGGGTCATATCCAATCTGAAAAGATACCGAATGCCCGGGCCCATCCTATACAGTAGAAGGAAAAATACAAAAAAAAAAAGCCGAGATTAAACTCCGAAATTAGAAAATCGCTTCAACTCGAGCGAGCGAAAGGGTTTAAGAGAGATGCAGAGAATCTCCATTTCCATCTCCACAATCAGAAGATTCTCCGCCACCTCTCTCTCCTCATCTTCCGCTTCAAACCACTTTACACTCGCCGGTAAGAAAACATTCTTCCCTTTTTCTCAAATTCGGACCAGACATTTCTTTGTTAATTACGATTTGGTGATTTTCGATTTGATTTTATTTTGTGTAGATCATCATCGGTTGATGAAACAAGTTGTTGAATCATGCAAATCTCCATCACATTCCCAATGCGTTCTCCAAGCACATGCTCACATCTTCAAACTCGGTTACGGAACAACATACCCAACTCTTGTCGCCTCCCTCCTTACAGCTTACAGACGCTGCAACCTCTCACACATCGCTCGCCGCCTTCTCACTTGGTTCCTCTCACTATCTCCTAGCGTATCCAACATAAACCTAATCATCGAGAGTCTTATGATAAACGGTGAGTGCGGTTTGGCTAAGAAGGTTCTTCGTAAAGCGAGTGATAATCATAACGTCATCACTTGGAACTTGATGATCGGTGGTTACGTCAGGAATGTTCAATACGAAGAAGCTTTGAGAACTCTTAAGGATATGATATGTTTCTCCGATTTTAAACCGAATAAGTTCAGTTTCGCTTCCGCTTTAGCGGCTTGTGCTCGTCTTGGCGACTTGCATCACGCCAAGTGGGTGCATTCTTTGATGAGAGAGAGTGGGGTCGAGCTTAATCCGATACTGTGTACTGCACTTGTCGACGTGTACGCGAAGTGCGGAGATATCGAAGCGTCCAGAGAGGTTTTCTATGGAGTTAGAAGAGACGATGTGTCTGTTTGGAACGCGATGATCACAGGTTTCGCGACTCATGGACTTGCCACAGAAGCGATCGGAGTGTTCTCAGAGATGGATGTTTCGCCGGATTCGATAACGTATCTTGGGGTGTTAACAGCGTGTAGCCATTGCGGTTTGCTTGAAGAAGGGAGAAGGTACTTTGATCTGATGAGTCAGAGGTATTCAATAGAGCCGAAGCTGGAGCACTACGGAGCCATGGTTGACTTGCTAGGACGAGCAGGGAAGGTAGAAGAGGCTTATGAGTTGATAGAATCAATGCCGGTCGAGCCGGATTTGGTGATATGGAGGTCTCTTCTTAGCTCCTCTAGAACTTACAAGAACTTCGAGGTAGCGGAAACCGCGATGCGGAATCTTTCGAAGGCGAGGAGTGGAGACTATGTGTTGCTCTCCAACATGTACAGCTCCTCGAAGAAATGGGAGAGCGCAGAGAAGGTGAGAGAGGTGATGAAGCAAAAAGGAATCCGTAAAGCGAAAGGAAAGAGTTGGGTGGAGTTGAGAGGAGTGATACATCGGTTCAAGGCAGGAGATACATCTCATACGGAGACAGAGGCTATATACAAACTGTTGGAAGAGCTGATGCAGAGGGTAAAGTCTCGAGGCTTTGTGCCTGATACTGATTTGGTGTTGATGGATGTTTCTGAAGAGGAGAAAGAGGAGAACTTGAACTACCATAGCGAGAAGCTTGCGTTGGCGTATGGGATCTTGAAGAGTAGTCCAGGATCGGAGGTTAGGATTCAGAAGAATATAAGGATGTGTAGTGATTGCCACAACTGGGTCAAATCAGTGTCCAAGTTGTTGAATAGAGTGATTATAATCAGGGATAGGATACGGTTTCATAGGTTTGAAGATGGGTTGTGTTCTTGCAATGATTATTGGTAAGACAGGAGAAACCGTCCCTGAGCCTGATGTTAAATTTCTGGTCCAGTGAGTGTTCGAAGAATGAAGCTGAGCTTCCATAGATTCTTGTCTGTTTCTGCTATTTGAAACATTTACTTTTAAGCTTGGTTTTGGTTTTACTGTATTTGAAAGTATAGGAGGAGGTTGTGGTTTCTGAGGTTTTGGTTTTGTGTGGTTTATACGGAAATCTAAATGTTTTAGAGACTAACCATTTTGTCGTAACACATTCATGAATATGTAAAGGGTAAAAATGTTAAAATCGGAGAAGAACAAAATTCCGACCTGCCGGAATCAAACCAGCTACTAAAGATATTCTGTTGTGACAACTATGGCCTTCCTCTATTGTTTTTGATATAATATCAAGGTGAATTATGTTTTCCATATTGTTTGTATCATTATTAATGTTTACTATTACTAAAATATTTTCAAAAATATATTCTTTATTAAGAGGAAAAAACTCTTACACTTTTATTCTCTATATATATAATAAATAATCATTAAATAACAATAAATCAATAAATATTATTTTAATGATTTCGGCTTATATTTTTTTAATTCAATTTTTTTATAAATTTCTTTTTCAAATTTCTTAAAATTCAAAATTTATTTTTGAAACTATTTTTCAAATTTTTTAAAAAATTTTAAATATTTATTTATATATTTATTGAAATGATAAACTTCACATTCCAAAAATTCTACTCCACCTCACATTATAAATCTACATTGGTCAATCTTAACGTTATCAATGTATCTTTTCTCTTTAAAAATGAAAGTAAAAGTGATTAAAATAAATATAAAACTAGTATTATGAATATGATATTTTGGCAATTTTTTTTTATTTTTTTTTCTTAAATAAATTAACATAATTTTATAATGTAATTAGAATATATATTAATATATATATATATAAATTAATGATATTGCATAATAAATATTTAATATAAATTTGTATATCATCTATCATTTTTATTAAATTTAATATTTTTAAAATAAAGTAATTTTTATTAATTATATACTAAATTTTCAGATTTTTCGTATATTATATTTTTCAAAAACAATTCACACTGAAAATTTTGTAAACAATAAATTAATTATTTTTCCAAAAAATACAAATGATAATAAAACTATACGAGTAGAAACCTCATTTTATTGATATTTAGTAAATGTGTATCTATTTTAATATTGTTTAAAATAAACTATATTATATTTCGATTTTTTCAAAAATATTTATCATACTTAAATTCATAAAAACTAATTATATTTTAAAAATTTGAACTTGAAGAATCATTAAAATATATTTTTCATATTTTAAACTTTTTATTTTTATTAATTTAATTAATATTTTTTAAATATTACTTATTATCTAGATTATTTATAATTATTTACAAGCTTTTTTGTGATAGAAACTTTTAAGGATTTGATCAAAAAAAAACTTTTAAGGATTATCCTAAGGTATTTCTTTTTATACAATTTTTTTTTCAGTTTAACGAAACTATATTCCTATGTGGCCAGGAGAGGGACACGGTAGTACCACTTCTGTTGGTTCGCCTTCATTACAAAATATAAACTTCGCCGTCCTCTCAGAATCATTCGCCGCGACCCGAAAGAACAAAAAATGGCCAGCCGAAAAAGTCTGATTAACGTCCATCGGATCATCCGCTCCACCGCGGTGGTTGGCCGGAGATCCGTCACTCCTGCCGCCGCAACACGAGCCCATCCCATTTTCCGGTAGTCAAATTTGTCATCCCCGTCTGAGAATCTGATTTTGTTCCGTTAATTATTTTCCGTTGATTTGCTTTTTAGAAATCGAGTTGATTTGGGGGCGATGTTCTTCTCCGGGAACACGACGAGTCCACAAAACTTTGATATTGATCTCTCTAACGAAGAGAAGAAGAGGATAACGATCAACAGGTATGGTGGTCCATTTACGAACAAGAAAATATAATGTTTGGTTTGGTTGATGATTGAGTTCTTTTTTCGTGTGAATAGATTGTTGTATAGGAGCAAGCAACGTGGTTTTCTGGAACTTGATCTGGTTTTAGGTAACTGGGTTGAGGAGAATGTTGATTCCATGGACGAAACCACTGTCAAATCCTTAATTCATGTCCTCGATTTGGTAATGTTTCTTTTGTCTCTATTTCATTATCTCAGAGGTTCTTTTAAATTGCATATAGTTTTCTTCATATAAATCTCATTTTTGTATATGTATCTGCCCATTATTTTGAGAATTGTATAAAGAGTTTCTGTAGTTTTTTTGTATAATACGGGTTAATTGTTTAGTTATATTAATGTGTTGTGGTAATTATGAGACAGTTTGAGTGATTATAATCTCGAAATGATGTTGTTATTCGGGTGTCTCGATTGTTAAATGATTTGCCTTAGTTTAGAGAACATACACAATAGTACGGATTTTATAAAAAAAGCAGAGGGTGAAAACATGCTTCTGTTCATAGTAACGGCCTCAATGAATCGTGAATCTGGATTATCAAGGAAGTCAATCCTTTCTGAAACATAATCTATTGGCTCTCTGCAGGAGAACCCTGATCTGTGGAAATGGCTAACTGCTCAGGAACAGCCTCCGGAGATAGTGAGCTCAAATCCGGTGAGACTTAGTTAACCTCTTTGATTAATATCATATTTATTGAAAAAATTAGAAATATTCAGTGACTTGATCAAAATCCTTTTGTTGTGATGATTAAAAGGTATTCTTGGCGTTGCACAAGAAAGTCATGACGAATCTGAACAAGCATGCAGCACCAGAGACGCGTGCAGCAGCTGGACAGCCCTGGGTCAAAGGTTGGGATGATTTCAAGAGAGGCCGTGACGCTCCCATCTCAGGGAACCAGTGAAAGAAAAAACTCATTCTCTTCACTTACAAAAGTCACAAACTGCAAAAACACGGTTATATAAATGTATCTTATAAAAATATAATAATGTGTGGCAGGCCGTGAAGAAGGCCGGAGCTATAAATGTGTCTCGGTAGTGACACGATGAGATAGATAAATACAGTCTTGTTTGTGCAAGTTCTTGATATGTTAGTTATGTGTTTGTTGAAATTGATGTGTTTTTATTTCAGGCAATAAGTCCTTTTGCCTCTGGCTCAACTTTCTTGGCATATGCAGAACTAGTTACTTCATTAAGAGTCAATGTTTCCTTGCCATTACTGTATTTAAGTCTGTGAACCAGTGAATCTAACTGCATTAGGTCCTGAATAGCTGGATCTTCATCACTTACCTTAATGTTCAAGTAATACCACAAGCGCACAAGCACAGAGCTTTTATCTGCACTGTGCAGGCAGAGTAGTCTATGTTGTATATTTCTTCAAAGTAGATTTTTTTTCTTTCCCAAGTATATTCTTGGTTCAACGATCAACAACTACATCTTATCATTCACATTTTAGCACTCTTCTTCCTCATGATTTTTTCCATAACAAATTCTTTCAGCGGACGTTTCTTCCAAAATACTCTCAACACCCTGCGTATACAAAAAATACAATTTAGATCAAATTCAGTTATACATACTGATACTTAATAACAGATAAAGAATGTATTACCTTAGTTGTGCAAAGTTTCCCATTCATTTTTTTGATAGTACAAAACTACTATTTTCAATCTCCAGAACAAGGCTTTTCATTGCAACAGCTTCTTCTCCACAAAGTCGAATGTTATCTTCTTCCATGTTTCAAAATGCTTCTCGATGAAGGATGTACTACTACCCATCCTTTCATAGTTGTTGGGATAATCATAGCAGTTTGGTCCCAAAATAAGACTCATTTATCTGAGAGAGTTTCGGATTGGAACATTAATGACAATGAACCATAACTCCATTTCCTTCTCTACTTTAGCTGTCCGAAGAACAAGCATCCACATTTCCATCCACTTGTGTTGTGTTTTTTTTTCAAATGAAATAAATGTTTCAACTATGTGTGCTTGTAGAACCAGTCCATCTCCGTCTGATTCAACTTCTTCTTTAGAAGACTTATCGTCTTACCGATGTAACACTTAAATGAAACGTTAATTACTTTCACATACTCGGTTAGAGGAAAGTACATTTTCAACAGTTTCATTGCTTCAGTTTCCTCCTCTGCAACCTGCACACCATACAAAAATAAAACAATCCAACATTCAAAGCTTTTACTAAGTTGTAAATAGATATACAGTAAAAAGTTTTACTAAGTTGAACACACTTAACTATCCAAACTCTACATTTATCTTCTTCCCAGCATAAGCAAGAAAAAAATTTAGTAAAAAAAAGATTTGGGCCATATTCGTTTTTGATGCTGGATGCGTATATGAATGCAAATATTCAGATATTGTTCGTTTCGACACAATTACACTAGCATCTAGATGATACATCTGGATGTAAAATCCACAACATTTAGAAAATTTAGATATTTGATATGCAAAAATGTAAGGTTCGGATTCAGCATTTGCATCTCAAAATCCAAAAGACTTAAATACCCTTCAATATAAATATAAAAGATAACTAGTTTATATTAATTATTAGTAGTATTATATTTTTAAGAAATTAGAAAATATTTTTTTCCTCAAAACCATAAAAGCACTTTTTAAAAAAAAAATTTACAAAAATAGTAAATCGTATTTTCCACTAAAACCGTTAAATCATGTTTTCTCGCCAAAATCGCAAAATTATGTTTGCCCTCAAACACACACAAAATTGGGTTTCTTTTCCAAAGCGGTAAATTGGATTTTCTTGCCAAAAGATAAAATAAAACTATCCTGTCAGAATCTCACAATCAAATTTTCTCGTCAAAACCGCAAATATTTTCTCGCCAAAAACCAGAATAACGTCATTTCCGCCAAACACACAAAAAATATGTTTTCCTTTCAGATTTACCTGTCAACACCGGAAAATCGTAAAATCAAGTTTTCTTGACAAAATCGCCAAATTGAATTTTTCTCCTAACACCTCAAAATTGAAGTTTACCGCTAAAACCACAAAACACGTTTTTCATTAGGACCACAAAATTGTAGTTTCCGCCAAAACCATAAAACAGTTTTTTCGAGCCAAAACCGTAAAATTGTTTTTCCACCAAAATTGAAAATGGTACTTTCTCGCAAACTGTCAAATTATATTTTCTGCCAAAACCACGAAACTACATTTTTCTTCTAACATAGTATTTTTCACAGAAATAAAAAAAAATTGTGTTTTTCCCTCGAAATCACAATATTTTCACCATAACCGCTGAAATAAATTGTCATGCCAAAACTAAGTTTTCCCTTCGAAACAGGAAAAAAACATTTCGCCGAAACCACAAAAACGAGTTTTCTCAATAAAACTGCAAAATCACGTATTATTATCGAGATTGAAAATGTGTTTTTTTCCAAAACCGAAAGCATATTTTTTTTATAAATCTGCAATTGTGTTTTATGTCAAAACCACAAAATTAAATTTTCCGTGAAAAATGAAAAATCTTAGTTTCCCGCGAAAATGCAAAATTAGTTTTTGATATATTTATTAGAAAATTATAACTGATTTTTTATTAAGAATAAAAATCATGTCTTTCTGAAACACAAAAATATATGCTTTTTATTCTTAATAAAATCAATTATAATATTCTAATAAATATATCTAAAACTAATTTGGTATTTTGGCAGTAAAATAAAATTTTCACTTTTTGCAAAAAAATTAATTTTATAATTTTGACAGAAAACACAATTGCAGATTTGCAAAAAAAAAACATGTTTTTGTTTTGGAAAAACATGTTAAAGTAATCAATTATAAAATAAAAAACAACAACTTAGCATTTAGATATTACATCGGGATGCTAATACTAAGTATAAAAACGAACAATATTTGGATATAATATCTAAATATTGGATTGAGATGATACAAAAACTAGCATGGCTTTGGTATTCATGACCAGTTGAGATTTAGAATTACAAAAACAATAAGGGAAATGGACCGTTCACATCCTTTACTTTTTTAGAGAAACAATAATGCATTAGATAGAAACACTATAGGGAACACCCATTCCGGTAACACCGGGTTTAGGGAGGGGCCTCAACAGCTCGTACTTAACAACACCTGCTCCAGCTCTGTTCTTTAGAGAAACGTTCACGTTCCTCTCATCTATCACCTCTTCTAGATGCTGGAGCCTGCCTTTGAATCGTTTGTAGGCATCAAAGATGACAGGATCGTTGGCCCAAGACGATTCTGGCTCTTTTCCCAGATACTCTTCGTCTGGTGAATGGGTCGAAAGAAGATCCAGAGTCACCATCAGTTGCGTCGCCTGCTTCTGCGACGGGAATGTCTTCAGCAACACCTTCTCTGGCTCCTCATAGAACTCTTTTAGCTCTTCCTCCGTTGGCTCTTCCACTGGCATTCTTATCCTTGTTGTGGTTGGTCGGTTGGGAAAGTACCCTCCATACCCGTACTGTCCAAAATTTACAGCTGCATGGTGACCTGAGGCCACCCACGCAATCGTAGTCACCACGCCAATCAAGTCATCTTGTGTTCTGAGGACAGGCCACCATGGTTCGTCTTTCTTGTCTCCATGCCCTATGTTCCTCACTTCACTCCACCATGCTTGGAGTTCATCATCCAACATGATCATTGCCACATCTGGATAATAGTGCTTCACATATTCTGTGATCCATTCCTTAAGTGCATCCCACAACATTAAACCGTCATTTGCAAATGGGTAGTCTGGTATCGTAAGCCTCAATCCATGTTCTGCGGTCTCATCTTCCACAGCCATCCCCCTGTCAATGGACAATTTTTAATGTTCCAATGCTTTTTTTGTTTGCTTAATTAGCAATTTAATTGTTGTGTGAAAATATATACAAAATAGTACAGAAGAGAGACAGAACCCTAAAAATTACCTGCTTATGAGGTCTGCAGGTAAACCTTCCCTGTCGAACCTCCATAGTTTAGCATAGACGTCTGAACTTAGCTCTAATGAATATTTGCCTGGCCAGAAACAAGTTTCAATGATTCCACCTGCGTTGATGAGACTTTGGCGTGCGCGAGCGTTGATCTCCATGGTGTAGCGGAAGTGGGGATGCAAAAGCCTATAGATAGGATGCATGGCACTTAGTTGTCTGTTTGCAGCTATTATGTATGGTTCCATACAACAATGAGTCCTCAACCTGTAAAAATTTCCATCTCCATTACTAGTTAGCGATATAGTAACATATGTGAATGGAATTAATATGTACTAGAACTTGATACGTGACCTCGCGCGAATGTTTGATTTAACTTGTGTTCAACTTAAACTCTGATGATTTTATAAAAAAAGATTTCATGTATATTTTTTATATTTTGTAATTTAAATATATAGTAGAATATATTATTTTATAATATATAATAATTTTTTTTATTTGTACATAATATTATAATTTAAAAAATATAACTTGATGCAATTTGATGTAATTGTACTATTTATTATTAACATTTTTTGTTAATTTATTTTGTAATGAAACGACATACTAATTTTTTTTTATTTTTTGCATTAGTTTTCTACGAATTAATGTTAAATTGATGATATTTGTCAATAAAAGGAAATACTTAATCTTCAGTTTTAATTTGAACTAGAACTTGATACGTGCCGCGCCCATGTATTTGATGTAACATGTGCTAAACGTAAATTCATAAACCGCTGGTTTTATAAAAATTTATGATATTTTTTTTTTTTTAAACTGAACTCTCAAAATTTTTATATTTGACTAAAATAAATAAGGTAATACTATATTTAAAAATGTTTTATATAATATATATCATATATTTCAGTTTGTGTTTTTATTTTCACCATAAAAAACAACAATCATTGTAATTAATTAATTTAAATTGATTTTAATGCAGTGATAGAATTTTTAAGTAAAAGAAAATATAAAAATGAAGTAACTAATTTATTGTAAATGTAATAACTGAATGTATAAATAAAATAAAATATTTAATCTGCTCTATGTTTCCAAACTGTTTTCATTTATTCTGTTATCAATATTTCTAAATAGTACCAAAACGTATTTCAGTTTTAATATTTAGATAATATAAATGCAGTTAAATTCAAAACTTGTTATCTAAAAAACCTTATGTCTGAGAGTATATTCTATTGGGTTCAATACCAGTGAGAAATAAGCTGATGATAACCGGCATCATGAGCAACAGCGTGAGTCTTAGCAAGCTTCCATAGCCAGCAGGAGGTAGCATCATAGCCTGGTGTGAAGACCTGTCTCCATTGGCGCCTGTTGACATCTTGGGGGCGAGTCAACTCAATGGCAACAGGCCTCAATGTGCTATCATCGCTGAGGAAGAACAGTGTTCGAGAAGCATATAAGGTGGTATCATCCAACTCTCTCACTTTGCTCACATACGGTAGAAGCAAATCGTGATAATCCAACATGAATAATCTCTTATTCGTTAGGGCCTGCGCACATATATTATTCATTACGGAAATCCTCTATATGCAATTATTCATATATGCTTTTTTTGTTAAACATGTAGATATTAAATCTTACGGCATCAACTGACATGACTCCTCTGATTTCTTTTTCCACAATGTCCCAAGTAATGAGTGACTTGGGATCACCATAAACCGCCGGGTCTAGTTTGCTTTTCAACGGCCACTCCTAGAATAACAATGACATCTTAATCTCATTAAAACCAGAAAATGTTTTTTCCCACCCACCGACATTACACATGCCATGATCTTGCTTTATCGGAACAAGCATAACACTTAAAATATTACTTAATGACGTATATAGAGCTCACTCTAACTAGCGGAATGGAATATGGATTAAGGCCTGCAAGTGTCTGGCGAGCAAACTCGCCGTCTCGGATCCACGAAAATCTATCCTCTAAATCAAAAGTCAGAATGAAAGGAAAGTCAGATAGATTAATATAACGGAGGACTAAAGAAGAGACAGGTAAATTGGTACTGTTAAGAAGAATAGGGGGGTCAAACTGGAGAAGATTTTTTGGAGCTTCGGCAACAACTTTGATTAGTTTGGGGATCATAGGTAAAAGGCCAGCTTCCTTGGGAATGTCGATGCCAACTTCAAAGAGATCTTCTATGGACTTGAAGTGTGGAAAAGGCAAGTTGGGATCAAGCAGAGCAGCCTCTATCTGTGGGAACACGGCGGGAAGAGCTGCTAAGACGGCCTTGCCCGTGAATGCAATGTTCTTTGTTGTACAGAACTCCTCGTCTCTGGGGACATAGAACTCCCCTTTGCGTTTCTCTGAGGAGGGATCTTTGTCGCAGGGTTTGCGACCAGTCTTGCACCGTCTTGGGTATGGATAAGAGAGGCCTCCCATAACAGGACGGGAAAGTTTTTCATCTTTTTCAGGGTCACCCACATCGTTGTACACATCATAGTCATAAACCCGTTCGTACTTGGCGAATTCACCAACTCCCTCGCGGTTGTTGCCCTGCAAGGTCTCCAGCTCCTCCTTCCGCAGCTTTTTAAGAGGTTCTGGAGTTGTCCAAGGCAAGTAGGACTTGTTGGAGAAAAATATCCGCTTGGTTGGGTCGACAGACTTGGGGGTCACCCATGAGTTACATGTAAACGTAACGGAGCCGCTGGGTAACTCAAGCTCCATCTCCTTGATGAACATTTCTCTACGGTGCTGGTTTTGAACCCTGATGGCCCCCACGGTTCCAAAGTCTTCGGGCATGTCGAACACGCACTTGTACTTCTCATTACGGGATTCGAACCAGACACGTTGTACATAGTCTTCTACTGGATCCTTCTTGTTGTGAACAGCCGTCGTTTAGGTTAGAAGAAGAATAGAGAAGAAAAACGTATTGAGGCAAATACCCGTTTAGGGTTTCTTATTAATGATGTGATAATATTTATACAGCCTCAAAAAACCCGATTTCCTTTTCCCAATAGAAATAGTAACTTTCCTAAACCGAAAAGGCATACCGTACCGCGGGGGCCTGCGGCCCCCGTACCCCCCAGATGTCAACCTTGATAACGAGTGTCGCCCGCACTCGGTCGGACTACGTCCGACCCACGAGTGCTGGGCATTTTACTGGTACAACAGAGATTTAAGACACACAGATGCAACAAACACTACCTTGACGAAAAATCTCTACAAAACTCCTTATCCCGTCTATCTTCTGGGGGGAACCTCCATTGCTTCTTAGCATTGGCAAACACGGAGCAGATTCAAGCAATGCTTGAACTTCTCCATTGTAACAGGCTTGGTCAACATGTCAGCTGGATTCTCTGACGTATGCACCTTCTCCAATAAGACTTCTCCAGAAGCTGCTAACTCCCTTATCTTGTGAAACCTTATACGTATGTGCTTCGTCCTTCCATGATACACTTGATTCTTAGCCAAGCATAACGCGCTTTGACTATCACAGTGTAGCTGAACACCTTCTTGATCAACACCCAACTCGGATACAAGTCCTTGTACCCATACTGCTTCCTTAGCTGCTTCTCCAAGTGCCATGTATTCAGCTTCAGTGGTTGACATCGCTACAATACCTTGTTGTACCGATCTCCAGCAAATAGGTGCTCCTGCAAGAGTAAATACATACCCCGTAGTTGACCTGCTATTATCAAGGTCTCCACCATAATCTGAATCCACGAACCCAATAACTGAATCCTGCACTTCTCCACCAAACATAAGCCCATAGTCACTTGTACCTCGCAAGTATCTTAGGATCCACTTCACAGCATCCCAATGTCTCCTCCCAGGATTCGACATGTACTTACTGACTTGACTAACTGCTTGTGCTAGATCCGGTCTTGTACACACCATTGCATACATCAAACAACCAACTGCGCTAGCATAAGGAACCTCCGCCATATCCTTGAGTTCTTCAGCAGACTTTGGACTTTGCTCTGCTGTAAGTATGAAGTGCTTCGCCAATGGTGTAGAGACTGGTTTTGAATTCGACATATCAAAACGTTCTAACACCTTTTCAATGTAGCTCTTTTGAGAAAGCCATAACCTCTTTGAGCTCCTATCCCTGCGAATCTCCATTCCAAGAATCTTCTTTGCAGCACCAAGATCCTTCATCTCAAACTCTCGTCCCAGTAACCCTTTCAAACGATTTATGTCATCCATATCGTTTGCAGCAATGAGCATATCATCAACATATAACAGCAGGAATATGGGAGAATGGTCAAGGGACTTGACATACACACAACAATCGTACTTGCACCTTTGATAGCCTATTTTCATCATATATGAATCAAACCGTTTGTACCACTGCCTTGGAGCCTGCTTCAAACCGTATAAAGACTTCTTCAATCTACACACCAGATGCTCTTCTCCAGGCTTAACCAAACCTTCAGGTTGCTCCATATATATTTCCTCCTCCAACTCTCCATGAAGGAAGGCCGTTTTCACGTCCATCTGCTCAAGATGCAGATCCCAAACAGCTACCAAACCCAACACAGCTCGTATGGAAGTGTGTCGTACTACCGGCGAGAATATCTCGTCGTAGTCTATTCCTTTCTTCTGCGAGTACCCTTTTGCTACTACTCTGGACTTGAACTTCTTAGGTTCTTTCACAGACATCCCTTCCTTCTTCTTGTAGATCCACTTGCAGCCAATTGCTCTCTTCCCTTCAGGTAACTCCACAAGATCCCAAGTCTCGTTCTTATCCAGACTTACTGCCTCTTCCGTCATAGAACCAATCCATTCATCCCTCTCATCGCTATTAATAGCTTCATGATAGGTGGTAGGATCATCCATCTCGACCATAAGAGCATAGTTGACCATGTCTTCAAACCCGAACCTGACTGGAGCCTTTATTGCACGTTTTGGTCTTCTAGAAACCAAACTCTCCTCTGTTCCACGTTGAACCTCTTTCTGTGCCACTTCCACAGACCGCTCATCACTAACTTCATCTGGTTTATCTGCACCAGACTCCTCCTGAGTAACTTCAGAATCCGTGATAGTCTCAATGGTCACAGGCACTCGGTCTGATATCGCCTGCTGCACCATATACTGCTCGTCAAAGACCACAACTCGACTAAACACCCTTTTCCTTGCCTCAGGATCCCATAACTTGAATCCTTTAACACCTTTCTCAAAGCCTAGAAAGATGCACTTCTTGGATTTCGAATCCAGCTTTGATCTTTCATCTCCCGCAACTAGCATGTAAGCTGGACATCCAAATATCCTCAAGTTTGATAGATCAATATCTACCCCAGTCCACACCTCTTCTGCGACCTTTCCTTCTAAGGAACTTCTTGGCGATCTATTGATGAGATAGACTGCCATGTTTACTGCTTCCGCCCAGAACTGCTTTGCTAACCCTGCATTCAACCTCAAACACCTTGCTTTCTCTGCAATCGAACGATTCATTCTTTCAACGACACTGTTTTGCTGAGGTGTTTTACGCACTGTAAAGTGCCTCTGAATGCCATGCTCCGCACAAAACTTCTGGAACTTCCCGTCAGTATACTCTGTGCCATTATCCGATCTCAAGTACTTCACCTTTCTCTCCGTCTGATTTTCTACTTCAGCTTTCCAAACCTTGAAGTTTTCGAACACCTCAGATTTCTGCTTCATGAAGTACACCCAAACCTTCTTAGAGAAGTCATCGATGAATAAAACGAAGTATCTTGATCCTCCCATAGATTGCACCCGAGTTGGCCCCCACACATCAGAATGGACATAGTCAATAAGACCTTTTGTCGTGTGTTGGCCCGTCTTAAAAGATACCTTGGACTGTTTTCCCATCACACAGAACTTGCAAAACTCCATCTTGCAATCCTTTAACCCGTCCAGAAGACCCCTTCTAAAGAGCTCTTTCAAACCGTGTTCCCCAATGTGGCCCATACGCATATGCCACAAGGTTGTACACTCCGACTCAGAAACTGCAGCTGCAGCACCACCTACAACCACGTTCCCTATCAACCGATATACGCTTCCAGCTGTCATCTGTCCCTTCATCACCATCATAGAACCTTTGAAAACCTTCAATACTTCATCATCATCTGATCTGTACTTGAAGCCGTTTCTATGTAGCAACCCCAGAGATATCAGATTCTTCTTCATGACTGGTATGTGTCTGACATCAGTTAATGTCCTGATAGTCCCATCATACATCCGAAACTTGACTTGTCCAATGCCCACAACACCACACGCCTTGTCATCCGCAAGTCGAACAGAGCCCATGTTTCCAGCCTTGTACGTTTCAAACCACTCCCTATTAGGGGTCATGTGGAAAGAAGCGCCCGTATCCATTATCCAGGTATCCGAGTGATCACCTGACGTAACAGCAAGCATATCTGAATCAGCTGATCCTTCCGAGTCTTCCACCTTCTGAACCATGTTTGCAGAGTTCGATGTCTCCTTCGAATTCTGCCCTTTGTCCGGACAGTCTCTCCTATAGTGGCCAGGCTTGCCACACCTATAGCAGACTACTTTCTTCCCGAACTTTGACTTTGACCTTTTCTTGCTAGTATCATCCTGCTGCTTCCCCCGCTGCCTTCCTCTATCCTGACTGACATACAGCCCGTCACCTTGAGAGTTGTCACCCACGCTTGTATTCTGCCTTCTCTCATGGTGAGAGAGTAGTGCTGCAGAAACTGTCTCCAGCTTTATGGTCGTTTTATCGACTATTAGAGCTGTTAACAACGTCTCATATTGAGGAGGCAGAGAACACAGCAAGATCATGGCTTGATCTTCGTCCTCAATCTTCACATCTACACGAACCAGATCCCCGATGATTTGATTGAAGTTGTTGACGTGTGCAACCAGATCCCCGCTCTCAGACATCTTCAAACCGAACAACCTCTGCTTGAGGTATAGTTTGCTAGATAACGATTTTGACATATACATCTTTTCCAACTTATCCCACATCTCCTTACAAGTTGTGAGGTCCATCACCTGATGTGTTATGTCATCCGACAAACAGAGTCGAATCGTTGAGACGGCCTTATCCTGCATCTCTTCCCAATCATCCTGATCCATCGCTTCCGGTTTTGTCTCCAACAGAGACTTCTTCATCCCTTGCTGCGTAAGCAAGTCCTTAACACGCCGTTGCCACAGACCGAAATTTCCCTTCCCATCGAATCTTGGAACATCGAACTTAAGAGAACTTCCTCCGGTCATCCTTTAGGGTTCGCAACCTAAAGCTCTGATACCACTTGTTGTGAACAGCCGTCGTTTAGGTTAGAAGAAGAATAGAGAAGAAAAACGTATTGAGGCAAATAACCGTTTAGGGTTTCTTATTAATGATGTGATAATATTTATACAGCCTCAAAAAACCCGATTTCCTTTTCCCAATAGAAATAGTAACTTTCCTAAACCGAAAAGGCATACCGTACCGCGGGGGCCTGCGGCCCCCGTACCCCCCAGATGTCAACCTTGATAACGAGTGTCGCCCGCACTCGGTCGGACTACGTCCGACCCACGAGTGCTGGGCATTTTACTGGTACAACAGAGATTTAAGACACACAGATGCAACACTTCTCCATAATCGTCCCTGACAAGTTTGCACGTGGGGTTATAATTACTGTTACTATGAATTGAGACATGGTTGCATTTACCTACTCTACTCCAAATATGATAGCTAGCTTCCTTTTTCTTCTTATAAAACCAACTAAATCTTGACCCGTGCGACCGCACGCATATTAATTTTCAGTTTTAGTTTTTATTTATTTATACTAAATAGTTATTTATAATATTTGATAGTTTTATATTGACTAAGTTAGGGATATGTATTTGGATATCTACTCGAATTCGGTTAAAATTTATTCGGGTTTGAGATTTTCGAGTTTAAAGATTCTAGCTCTATTCGGGTATTTATAAACTTTGATTCCGGTTTGATTTAGATCTTTGTGGGTTTGATAACCTGTTTAAATTATTTTAAAATTTTCAAAATTTATATATCTTTAAATATCTTTAAATCTAAAAAAATATAACATGTAAATTTGAGTAATGTAAGTTAAAGTATCTAAATTAAAAATTAAAATAAATTTAACTTGAATATTTGGATGAAGAATAAATATACATATATTTTAAATATTTTTGGTGTTTTGATTATTGTTTATCTACTTTAGATGTTTACTTTTGACTATTTTTTATATTTCAGATCAACTTAAAATAGCTTATATCTTGGATATTAACTCGAAAATAGCTAACATATTGAAGTATATAAATATGATTTAAATACATTCGAATATCCGAAATATTTCGTTCGAATAAGGTTTAGTTATGGTTCTCTATAGGGCTGGGCAAAAAATCCGAACCAAACCCGATCCGAAAAAGTAGCACCGAACCCGAACCAAAATTGATTAAATATCCGAACGGGTTTAAAATTCGGATATTTAAAGAACCAAAACCGAACCCGATCCGAACCGAAATATTTTGGGTACCCAAATGTATCCGAAATAAATTTATATACTTAAATATATACATTATTTTTATATATAATGTATATTAAAAATATTAAAAATATATAAGATACCTTTAAGTTTTCCAAAATACTCGGAAAATATATGCAATAGTCAAAAGTAAATGTTTAAAATAGTTAAAGTATACTGAAAACACCAAAATAGTTAAATATCTATTGATTCTTTATCTAAATATTCAAAGAAAACCAATTTATATGTTAAATTAAGGTATTTTGACATATATGTTATGAAAATTTATATGTAATATATTATTTTTTTATAGATTTTGAAAATTTAAAGTATATAATGAATTTTGAAAATTTAAAAACATTTTAAATGGATTATCCGAACCCGAACCGAACCCACAAAGATCCGAACCGAACCCGAACCAAAATTTAGAAATATCCGAATGAGGCTGAAATCTTTGACCCCGAAAACCCGAAACCCGAATGGACTGAACCGAAACCCGAATGGGTATCCGAACGCCCAGCCCTAGTTCTCTAGATACCAAAATGGTAAATCCGTTTGGATATTATCTAGTTTCGGTTCAAATTTGTTAATATTTTTTTCGTTCAGATTTGTTCAATGAAGAGTTGATATTATAATTTCCATGAATCGTTTGTCCAATAAAAATCGTTTGTCCATTAAACACATTAATCAAAGTGAAAAATGTATTTTTTTGAATTTGACATTGATTTAATTGAGAAGTTAATGAAGTGTATTTAATTCAAATTTAATTTTAGAAAACACATTAATGTAAGTGGAAAAGACAACATTAAAATAGGAAGTATTATTTAATTATGTATTTAATTCAAATTTAATTTTGGAAAACACATTAATCAAAGTGGAAAAGAAAACATTAAAATAGGAAGTATTATTTAATGTCAGTGGCATGGAAGTGTAAATAACACTTAAAACTAAGGGGCATTATATATGTATACTTCTCTTTTAATAATATAGATGTTTAAGAAATAGCTAGGCGGAGGGCTTTAAACAAATTTGTGAATTTATACTAATATTAAAAGACTAAGATAGCACTTAAATTTTTTCTTTCACAAATAACACACAAAGAATAAAAATGATCAAAATGTTTCATTAAAAAAATTAATTTATATTTATACCTCTAGGGTTAACTAATCAAAACCCATGGTTTAGAGTTAAGAGGTTTTGGAATTAAGGTTTCAAATTTTATAAAATAAAAAACAAATACTAAAAATTTGAAAATAAAATATGATAAATAGTTTCAAAGTCTTTTGACCTCTTAAATGAAACATTTTGGTCATTTTCTTTTTTGGTGATATTTTTGTGACAAAAACCTAAAAAAATGTTATTTAGGAGAATTGCCCAATATTATAACTTAATTTAATATATTTAGACTAATTTAGATTGATTCCTACAGATTTTAATCGATTTAAAACAGTTTAAACCAATTTAAATCGTATAAATCGGTTTTGAATTGGATTTTAAGAAGATGGTTTTGGATAGGACATAGTTGCCGTACACCTAAGCGCGTCTAGACAGATTTTTAGAATCTTGTATAAGAGAAATATGTTAATTTGATATATTTTCTACTCACTCGTGTCAGTCTCGGCGCTAACAAGCTCGACGAGCAGTGATCTGCCGCGGATATCTGTAATGACATCGAGAGGTCTCGACCAACTTAGGCTCTCCAACAGCGTCCCTTCTTCGGCGGTTAAAAATCCCTTAACTTTGATTTTCTGAACTTTCTCTTTCAGTAATTTACCTGTCTGTGCAATATTGGACTGTGAGGCTGTGCTCTGTGTTGTGCTCAACGTCTGGAGACTTGGCGACTCTTTACAAAACATATTTAATCTCTTTGCTTATGTTCTGCATACCATCCTCTCCATCCCGGCTTCATCTCTTTATACACGTCTAAATATAACCCTAGCTTTGTCTTTTCTAAAAATAATAAAAATAAAAAATAAAACCATAAAACTGGTCTACCTTTTTGTTCTTTTTTTCCTACTATATCCATCTAGTTTCCACTATATGTGTCTTTATATTTTTTAATAAATTTTATCTTTTGGTAATTTTTTTGTTAAGTATTATTTTCTGATAAAATTATTTTTATATTATTTCAGAGTATTTCTCTGTATAGTTTTGTGGTTTATTATTAAAATATTTATAACCAATCTCATAAAAATAATTTAAATGATATTATTATAACTAAATTGATGATTTATTATTGAAATATTTCCAGTAAAATATTCTTTAGGTTCACTGGTGGTGATTTATTATTGATATATACACATTGTGATAAACATCGCACATTGCTATTAGATATTATTACTCAAAGAATGAAAATCATAGGTATACATATCATCACTTGCTTAGAGCTCGAAGTTATTTCATGGGCAATAAAGTGCATCGTTACAGTTATTGACGTGCCATGCAGCGATTGTAAAAATCTAATCTCGATGATTCAAGATCTTGAAATATGATCTAACTTTTCCAACCGAAGGAACTGAGTAAGCTGAAGAATAGATTTACATAGATATCAAGATAGTAATATCTTTTCATATGAACTTGCGCTGCATTGATTGTTCTTTTTTCCTTTTGATTTCCTAAATTACTTTAAGTTTGAATAATATAATACCCGTTTGATGAAAAAATTATACAATAGTATATATTTTTCGTTCTATGAAAATGTTATTCTGATATTTTTACATAAATTAAAATTGGTTATAATTTTTATTTACTTGATAATTATAATTATTAACTAATAATTTTGAATTAAATAAAATTATTTATAAAATAAAAATAATTTTACAATTAAAACTAAAATTTAAATTATATAAATTTTATTGAAATTTTAAAATAATAAAATTTATATAATAATAAAAATTTTAAAATGATACTATTTATGAAAGAGTGTGAATATATAGTACTTTAAGTGTTTACTAGATTATGATTCGCTCTTAAAAAAGTGGGTATTTTAAAAAAAAATTACTAATTAGTTTTATATTTGTATTTTAGTCATATTTATGTTTTTGTTTGTATAATATTTTTTTAAATAATTAATAAGAAGTTTTATTCTGTTTTATTAAAATAGTTGGATAACATATATATCACTGAGTCATAATGCTGTTTTAATAGAATAGAGAGATAGATAATAGTAACTGCTGTATTCGTCAAAAAGTAAGAATTTGATGTGGGTTTAAGAGCATCTCCAACCCATTGTTATATTCACCTCCAAATGCTATAATAGAGTAAAAAATGCTACAACCCATTGCTATATCCACATCTGTAATAGAGGAATGCTATTTTCACCTCTATAAATAGAGGAAAAAATAGCATTCATCTATTATAGAGACATACTTTTTTATTTCAAAAGAGTCCTTTAATTTTTAAACTTTTATAATTATATCAAAAACAATTATTTTTATAAGAAAATACAGTTTTTATAAACATAAAATGACACTTTTGATTTACCTAACAAATTTTTTAGTGAAATTTTTGTTTAAACAAAACTAAAAATGTATGAAAATCTTATAAAAGTAAAATTGAATAGGGTTGATTCGCAACTTTTAAAAATAAAAGATATTTGTTGTAAAATAAAAATAGAATCTTTTAGGAATATTCCTTTTCTAAAAATAGAGGAATATATTGGAGAGAAACACATCTCTATTTTAGAGATAGAAATAGGAAAATACATTGGAGAAAGTCTAAAACACCTCTTTCATTAATGAGAAATAAAGCTATTTTACTACAAAGACCGTATAAGATTTCACTCACGGAGAAAACTTAAACCAAAAACTTGTTACTAATACCACGAATTTGGTTGATATGTAATAGAATAGTTGATCATTTCTCAGATAATAAATCAGCAAAACGAATTCAAAATTCACTTTTAATGAGCGTGTATCAGCAAAATGAATTCAAAACGAATTCATTTCTCAAGATTATTTTGTTTTTGTTGTTTTCAAGATGAGCGAAAAGGAGAAAGCGCACGTTTTTGTTGTTGTTGCCTAATTTCAACTAAAATATTACCCCCACACCATCCTTGGTACATTGACGAATAAGCTATAAGCACCTCTTCTTCTGTCTCCCGTGAACGCTAAACAGTACCTTTTTAGCATTGAACGAAGACATAAATAACTTATACGGGACCAGCTGCAATTCTAGTACAGTACTCATGTTGAAACCTCAATCAATTTCAACACACGTTTAGGTTCGTTCGTTTCGGTTTGTTTGTTAATCGTTGTCTCTTCCTAACTTAATGCGGAAGTAACAAGCAAGTGAAGAGAAGAATCTGACACATAGCAATTTAACCACTTTAGAACTTTGATATAAGATACTTGTGAGGCTTCGACCCAGTTTTTTTACTGCCGGTACATCTTCAGTTTGCTTTCCTCATCAAACATGATTCATACCTTATTTTTCCTTAACTTAGGATTTTTATCCAGTTTTCTACTATAATACATAAATCAACTTTTGAAGAACTTAAATCTAACAAGAAAACTATTAAGACATATTCATAAGAAACATTATGATGGTCTGAATAATACTTAGACAAAATAAGAGTACAAAGCAAACAAAGTAAAGTAAGAAAACAAGGGAGTTCAAAATCTTCACTCGTATGATGCTCATATCTCTTTTTACAATCCTAAGCTTTCTCTTTTCCAAAGTGACTAGTTTACTTCAGGGTAATACAAAGTTGATCTTCTAAAACATTTGTTTTCTCTAATAAATAGTCTAACAGATGGTCTGGGACTCCTAGTGCAACTTTTTGGAATTTCTCGGTAAAACTTGTAATTTCCTTAAATCATCCTTAAACTTGCGGATCGCTCGCCGTTGATCGACGCTGATGGTTATCCATCGATTGATGTTTATAGTGATCTGTCGCTCAGCTAAGTTTTCATAAAAAATCCAAAATATCTATAACTACAATTATGTCTAATGGTACATGGACCTGTAAAAGACTCTAAAAAGGCTCCAAACATATATCAAAGACTATAGAAGAATAAATAAATCCTGGGTAAAAATGGGTAAAATCCATGACATATCACACAGCATGTTCCACCAATGAAACTTCATGTACATAACCAATCTCGGCCTCAACGATTTTCTCACCATCTATAACAGCCGATTTTATCCTTTGCATATCCAGATTTTTGGTATTGTTGCTAGACACCAAGTTCTCATTCAGATTCCTAGCTTCCTCTAGGGTCCTTGTCTCAAAGTTTCCTTCACTTACAGTATCCAGCATTATATATTACCGCACATCAATACCCTTGCAGAACTTCTTCAACAACTGAATCTCCGTAAAACCATGATGTGGACAATCCTTTTAGTATCTCATAAACCTGTCCCAAGAGCTTCTAGATGCTCCAATAGGTCCATAAGAGAATGTCCAAATTTCATTTCTTATCTCTTCAGCCCTTGCATCATCTAGGAATCTAGTCAGAAACGCAATCCTGACATCACTTTAGGTAGTGAGAAATCCTGGTTGTAGGAGCTTTAGCCAACTAACAGCATTCCCAGAGAGATATTATTTTGACAGCTTGCAGATGATGTAGTCTTTGGTTGCTTTGCATGACACAAAATCTTCAAGTATCTCGATATGGTCCAGGGAATTTTCATGAGTGCGGGAACCGAAATTCGTACTGTCGATTTCCGTAAAATAAGGAAAATAAAGAAACCCTAACTTTCCCAAAGGTCTGGATTCTTGGCGAGAGCCAACGACTAGTAACCAAATAAACACGGAAAATATCTAAAGAAAATAAAGCGAGTTTAGAAAAAGTATATCTTTATTTCGAATTTGCTTATGTGCGTTCCAGAGACAAAATCATACATGAAGCTTGTATGGAAACATGATTACAAAGGAAATCGCATGATATAGACAGTAAAACCTAACTAAGTTATCAAGCATAACCACATGTCAAGAAAAACCTATGTGAGCCGCAACTCGCTTAGCAATAGATAAAAAAGATGCAAAAGGTTTAAAAGATTTCGGACTGGACCTTATGAAAGGATGGCTACGTACCCTTTTTGAGAATCAATCCGAACGTATTTCAATTAGAAGAGTGGAACAAGAGATTGAACTGCCGTGCAGGACATAGGAAATGAGCATGTCGAGTATAATTCCTAAAATTCCTAAGTGTAGAGAATTATGTAGTCTAAAGAATCGTGCCTAGCGCCTCTCGCCTTGGCATCCATTATATACTTCTTCTGAGTCGGTTTGCCCTTTCCTTTTCTGCCCAGTGTCAAGTTTATCTACTCGCGAAAATATTTCATTTTTCTCGATCTTCATGATTATCCCTTGAAACTTAAAATTTATCTTCCAGACTTGACATTTATCTTCTCTTACGAATAATAGATAGACCGTCATAATATCCTTGGGTTCAAATTCATCTAGAATTGTAAATGGCCGTTTTTTGACTTAAACGTTTTTATGATTTTTCCAAAAGAGAACCTTTGGTATGAGGTCGTTTTTTTTGTAAAATAATTTAAATCACTCGTATAGTTGAGGCAGTTTTGGTGTTAAGTTAACCGTTGTCATTTTATACGATCAATTTGAACTTGCACGAGAAAATACGTCTTTGCAGTTTTTATCGCAAAGTTCCAAATATAACTCTAATCAAGACAAAACAAGAGATAGTTTGATCGAGACCCGAAAGTGGAAGTTCCGGAGATGAGAATTCATGGCGTGGGACTGATCCAAGTCGCCTGATGGCGAATTGTACAAGACTGATCCAACTCACCATTGGGCGAGTTGGATTGGTCGATCCAACTCGCCATTGGGCGAGTTGGATGACTTGCGTCCAACTCGCCCAAAGGCGAGTTGGTCGACTAATCTAACTTGCCGTTGGGCGAGTTGGACGCAACACATCCAACTCGCCCAATGGCGAGTTGGATGTAGTGCGTCCAATCACGTCCGATGGCGGGTCGAATGATGCTGTTTTGATCGTTTTGATGTTCGGGGATCGGCTGTTCGAGGGTCTTATCGTTTAATACTCTTAAAATACGATGTTTTAGTTTTCCAAATTTTTATTTTCTTTTTTAAAAAGGTTTTTCGGGAACTTTCCGACTGTGGTTTCATCGTTACCGATTTTGCCAACAGTTCATTAAGAGTAGCATGATTCTTGCGGGCAAGTTATGTTTTTAATCGGAATATACGGCTAGAAATGCTTTTCCTTTTTCTCTCGAAAACTTTTGTCGAGGTTATTTTATTGTGAAGATTAATCTTATCCTCATATTCCTATAATGTGTTGGACTTTCATTCTTTATTCCTCACGAGAATGGAATTTGATAAGATTGGGGCTGCGTTGCGGGCTTAAAGTGAATTGTGGAGTATATAGAACTTGATCGATTTTTGTTATTGTGGAGTTTGTGTAATCATCACTTGGGATTTTTAGACAAATCACGGATTGTTGTTTAGCCGTTAAGTCATTTAATGGAGTGATGGTCGCTCAAATGTTTTGGATTGGCATGAAGGTTGTGTTCAGCCGCATAGCCGAGGAAGTTGCTGATCATGGATTAGACCATGGTATTTTCGTGTTAACATTAAGGTCATGTTAGTTTAGTCCTTAAAGGGGATGCCGAATTCTTGTTCGGATTTTTATGGAAAGGCGCGATTGGCCGAGGGCCAGTGAGCATTTGTGGAGATTGATAGATAGGCCAAGTATGCCGAGATTTTCCGTGTTAAGATGGCCGATGGTTGTAGAAAACTATTTTCCACTTTTGGTTTCATTTATACGATGAATGTTTTGTATAATGTTTCCTTTAGTCGTATGAAAATTGTTTTAATTTTTTCTTAGGAAAACGGAGCCTAAGAAGTTTGATAAGAACCCGTGCGGAATCAGTTGCGGGATGATTGCATGCTCGGATGTACCCGTGGCAAATAAAAGGCAGAAGACAGCGAGCCGCATGGCTAAAGGAAAATATCTGTTAGATTTGAGTGTGAAGAGATAAAGTTTAGATTGGTCATCCAAATTCAGATCATATAGCTTCATGTTTTGCTATACGAAAAACACTTCTTTGTATAACTTGTTATGTGTATCTTCGAAAGTTGCTTCGTATGACTTGATCTAACCGTACGAAGGATTATTCGCGTAAATTTTACAAGAAGGGCTTCTCATAGAAATAACTGGATAGTGTTCTCGCAGATTACTCGTTGACCAGAGCTCACGAAGTGGCGATATTTTCGTATAACTGTTTCAATATTTTTTTTAAAAGGCTTTCCATAAAAATTTCTGAAATTTGTTTTACATAAGTTTGGAAGTTTATTTCGTGAAACTGTTATGCTTTGTTTTATGAAAGTTTTCTGCAAAAAAAATTCCATGGTTTGTTTTTGTTAAATTATTTTGCTTTGTTTTACACATATTTTAAGTAAAAACTTTTTGAAGTTAGTGATAAGAAAGTTTTTTGTAAAATTTTCCTAATTTAGTTTTAAAGAAATTTATTTCATAAAACTGTTTGCTTTGTTTTACGAAATGTTTTCGAAAAATCTATCTGAAGTTAGTTTTACAGAAGTTTGTTTCGCAAAACTGTTTTTTCGTAAATCTTTTCGAAAGAATCTTTTCCGACTAGTTCTTGTTTGAACATAAATTACTTTATTTCCTTTTTTGGGAAGAAAAATACAATGTTTGTCCTATGTATCTTTGTTTAATTTGGCACCACGTATTAGGTCTTGAATTATCATCCGAAGTTTGAGATTCGATCCGAGATCCGCTCCGATCAAAAATGTAGGATATCCAGATAGTTCGAATCCGGGTCCTGATAGTGTAATAACAGATCCAGCGAAACCAGATCCGGATTCGGGTAATAGGAAAATATAGGGTCGGATACCCGAGATCTGTAACTGTTATTCACGTGTATACTAATTTGTTTTGAGTAATTGAAACCCAATATAATAAAGCCCATTTAGTAACTTGCAATGCAATCATTGTATATAAAGTCCAGTTTCAAGATTTAATAAAACAAAATAACTCAGAAAAACTCAACCTACCAAAAAGAAAATTCGCCCAATAATCATAAAATATCTCATCAACTCGAGCAGAACCTTTTCTAGCTGGTGGACGATTCCTTCGGACTTCCCAGCTGAGTATTGAGCTTTAGAACTTCGACTGATCTGAACCCATCGAACTGAACTAACCTTGGAAAATACCTCCACTTGATTACCAAAGAATATGAACAGAGTGGACGTATTGATTTGGGCAGAGCTTCAGCGTAACAATCACAGAAAATATTCGGTTGGACAGAACTCACATTCCCAGTGAATTATCGGTCTTTGGAATTGAATATACTCTCAAAATGACTTATCTCTCTCTCTCTCTCTCTCTCTCTCTCTCTCTCTCTCTCTCTCTCTCTCTCTCTCCACGTTTTTGGAGTGCTTTAGGTGTGTGATAGATGAATGAAACTAAAGGAGGGGCTGGGGTATTTATAGAATCCATCGACCACTCATAATGAACCACACCGGCGCCCGTGTGTCAGCCCGCATGCTTCCGGTTGCATGCACGGCGACACACGGGCGTACACATGCCCTCATGCATGTCTTAGACACATGTAGGAAGACAACTCCACGTCCAGATGTCTCTCAGCATGGCTGGAGTGCATGTGTTGCGACAAACGAGTTGCTACATGTCGATCAGCATACTTCAGTTGCAGATATCGCGACACTTCGAGCTTCTGTGTGTCAAGCTGCATGTGATGCTTCCATGCGCGACGACACCTCGAGATTCTGTTGACACTCAGCTGCTTAGACAGTTGCCACCATGTTCTTATCCTTTAGATCAAGCCACCTCAAGCTTCTCGGTCGATTTGCGCGATTCCGGTCTTCCTGGCATATTTTCGACCCGCGATTGATCCCGAATATTTTTCCGCTACCGTTCTGATTCTCTGAATATTTTTAATAAACTCCAAAAGAATTATGAACTTGAAAAAAAATATTTCCCGAGCGTCCGGTTTCCTCGAAAAATCTGCAATACCAAATTTACGGTTTTCGCCCAACTTTCGCTTTTCCCATCGCGCTTCGATCCCATCGTGCTTGCTTTCCATCTTGCTTAATTCCATTGCCACTTCCGACTTATGATGTCTCTGAAATAATATTCTGCTCATCGAAGTTTAGCGGAAAAATTTGTGGTTAAGAAGTGTCATGCTTCTAAAATGTTTCTAAAATGTTGAGCTTCTAAACCGTCGTGCTTCCAAAAATATTATGCTTCCAAAACGTCCGTCTGATCAATCCAACACATTGTCTAACTATGTTCGAGCAGCTTATTCGACTCATGGCTCGCCCACGATCAATTCTTCGACCACGTTGTACTTCGAAATTTCTCGATCGATCCTTCTCGCCCGCGATTCGACCACTATGTTGATGCTCTACCAATCTTCTATTTTCTCTGATCCAGGTCCAATATTTTGTGATGGAAACTTCGGAGGCATATCTCCTCATACTTTGATTCCCAAAAGCTCGGCTTCAAATTCTGATTTTGTCGATCTCGACCATTTTATCCATTCGGATGGGTTATTACACTGCAGCTCTTGATCCCCGGTACAAAATGAGATGGGTGAAGTGGATGATTGAAGAAACTTATCCAGCACCTGAATCTAGCTGTTTGATTAAGAAGATCACTGATGCGAAAAAAATGTTTAAATATTATAAATCAGAGTTAGAGTTGCAAGATTCACTGGAATCTCCCCAAAAGAAAGGAAAATCAGCCTCAAGCTCTAAGGAAAAGGAGAAGAGACATTTGTGGATGGACGACATGTTTGATGATGTTGAAGACAGCGAACAGAGAGAGGCTTGAAAAACAGAGCTAGAGTATTATCTGAGTGATGCCCGCAAAGATAGAAAGGATCCAAGTTTTAATATATTACACTGGTAGAGAGTGACGGTTTCTAAGTACGTATAAAGTTGTATCAATGATGGCGAGAGATTTGCTTGGTGTACCCGTGTCAACTGTTGCATCAGAATCTGCATTTAGTGCAGGGGGTCGGGTGCTAGATCGCTTTCGGAGTTCGTTAACACCTCGAACCGTTGAAGCTCTCATTTGCACTCAGGATTGGTATTGTGATGATGACGAAGACTTAAATGCAGAAGAATTGGTAGCTGACCTTGAGAATATTGAATCAGGTATACATAAACTATTTTATTTTTGGTTGTACTAGATTTTAAAAGCTTTGTTATTTACTAATGTTTGTTTTCTCGTACAGAAGTGCAGACTTTGCAGATTCATACTTGAACTGAGTGTGTGCAACATCAGTAAGGTATGAAAAATGAAATTTAGTAACAATGGGTTTAGATTTTTTTTTTTTGCGTATGATGCCTACGTGAGAAAAATCACCTTGACAATTAGCTTAGTTCACATTTATTGGTTGTCTATTTATTTGTGATGTATATATATAATATGAAACTCTTATTTCAGATTGTAAGGGAAGTTTTTTGAAGGTAAATGGTAGTTGGACTTGGACGAAATTCTCTGCGTGAATATTTTGACTTAAAATCTTTTTTTTGCTTGATCATCTTTATGATTGGTGATGTATAAACACGATTCAGATGTCATTTTGTGGTCCATTTATCATATTTTATTAGAAAGAGTTTGAGATTTCATATTTTTAAAATATACAATTTAAAATACGGATCAGATCCGAATACTTGCGGGTATGTGATTTATCTCCGGATATCCGCTACTCCGGATACCCTGGATGCTCGGATCCGAATCCGGATAATAAAATAATGGATCCGGATCGGATACGGATACTCGAGTTATCTTGGATACCTGGTCCGATTCCAGGCCTACCGCGTATGAAGAATTGTTCTCTCAACATTTATGGCTCATTCTTGTATATGATAAGATTTTTGGGCAATTTTAGTCGTTGATAATGCTATGACAGATTTTGACCCCAATAGTTAGTTTCTAAGCTCGTTTGAAGTACGTGTTATTCTGGCCTGGTGATGATAAGCGTTTAAAGCGGGATCAATGGCTAAGTATCAATATTTGGTCATGGATAGTCTCGAGCGCGGTGGCATATGAAGACAAAGTTTTGCTGCCCGCGGTCCAAACTTCCTTGACTTGATTTATTATTATTGGATTGTGTATACACCTTATGAAGGCTGCTTACGTATATTTTTCAAATGAATCAAGCCAGTTGTAGTTCGCTTTTTAGTTTTGGCTTGTATGATCTGTTTTCCTTTGGAATCCATGGAACCTTTACTGCCTAGTTATGTATTGTGCTAAGGTCTTAAATCAGGGTGTTGCTGATGGCATTTTATGTCGGAACTTTGTTTCGAACTTATTTTTAGGCTATTTATTGGACCTTTAAGACTTCACTAAAATCACCCTTACGTTCATGGTCAACTTATAACCCCTCTACCATTCACAGCTACTGGGCCTCCCACGCCGTTGGTTAATTTTCAGGAAGGCTTGAAAGTACCGATTACTAACCATGCAATTAACAGATGATATTTCTCCATATTGTGCCCTCACTCACACGGTATCGCCAATCACTTCCTAATAAACCACATATTCTTTAACTATTCTACCCGAACCCCGTTTAACTTTAGAGGTTTAAATGGATGGTTGACCAAAAATGTAAGTGCACTTTCATGACATATATAGCCAAATCAATTCTCTAAACTTTCAGAAATTGGGATGTTACATAACTCAGAGTGCAGCTATACATTGAGAGAAAGAGTGTGAATTGTCATCTAATTTCACTTCGATCAGCGAATCACAATACTTAGTCTTGCATAAGATGAGAGTGTACAAGGGTTGTATGTTCACATAGCCTCATAAATGTGCAATTACCAACGAATAGACATTTTAAAATCTCGTATCGGTATATCTATACCATACCTGAAAATGTTTCATACCAATGTTCTGAGTTTAAGACTACGTTACATGGAATAGTCAGTGAATTTAAGTTTCTCCCTCTGGAATCGGAAGCGGAAACAGAAGCATCTGTAATCGTTCAGAATCGCATGAGAATCATGATTCCTAAAAAGTGGAGTTTAGAAATGCTGTGGAAACGCACAATTCAAAGTTGGAATCGTGTTGTTTATAGATCGGAAATACTTACTTCATGGCCGACGGCTTTACAGTGGAGAAGATGCAAAGGTCGTTTGTGTTGTTCTCGTAAGCTTTCTCTATCTTGACCCAAGTCTTTTTTTAGATTATAAACCCACTTTGATAAATACACTAGGACTTAATAATATGAAGATTATGTTATTAATACAATAAGTTTACACGTATGGAAAAAGCCAAAGTGTTAGATCTTCTTTCCTCGGTATAACTACACGTACAACCAAAAGAAAATTTCAAATTGATTAACCTAAGTTTCTTATCTATAGTTTTATCTCTGTCAAATTACTTGTTATTCAGTTATTGAATCCAGGTGAAGTTCACATAGTTAAAGAAAGCAAAATAAATAGAGAAAATTGGCTTCTATGCCATAAAACCAGTCTTTATTAGAGCTTTACCTATGATTCGACATTAATAATTTTATACCAAGAATAACCCTATCAAAGCTATGAGAGAAGACTGGGTGACTTTGTCAGGTCCCTCTGTGTATGTCAGAAAAATTCCCCTGAGACAGCTACCTGTTGGTTGCGCAGTGACATAACGAGTGAGACTATTTCATTTCGAAATTCAAAAATCATAATTTGTGTAATACACCTCTTCTTTTCGAACTTCAACCACTTTTTTAATAAATCAAAGATTACTCCCTAGATTTACTCTTTCTTTGGGTTCCTTGATTAACAAATTTCCGATACTAATTTAAGATGTTAAGCTTTTGCTAAGTTTTTTTATCACTTTGGTTGAATATTGTAGCTGCTTATTTTTTCCAGTTAACATATGTATTTATATGCTACTATTATTATTAACACGCTAACTTGTTTTATAACATACTAAATTCTTTTTTTTTGCTCGTTAAAGTTAACACGCTAACTTGTTATATATATATATATATATATATATATATATATATATATATATATATTTATATATCATGGAAAAAGCCAAAACACTATCTAAACTAAAAACTCTTAAAATAAATTATAATATTTATTTGGGACAATTTATTAACTACCCTTAGTGGAAACCCAATTTAGAAATTTTCCCATGATAAGACATAAGAAGCTCAAGCCATACATTCATGCACAACAACTTACCTTCCTGCCTTTCCCCAAGGGAGAAAACGTTTGATGTGTGTGTCAGAGCTATCCGACTCCAAAAGATACATATTATATATATATATATATATAATAAAATACATATTATAGGCTTCCGACGCGTATTCACTTCCTAATCTTTTTTGGAATTTTCGTTTTTTGTGCTTCTAAATGTTTCCATTTTTGCATACCTGTTTCCAGTTCAATGTAACATAGGTTTATGATAAAACCTAGGTTTAAATCGATTAAAGGTTTGTGATGGCTATATCCTCTATTTTGAAGCGTACAATAAATTCACAGCTTAAATGATTTGCTTTGATTGTACTTTCTGAAAGATAAACCCAGATGATACAAACAGAAAAATCAGATATTCGTGTTTGATTAAAATCATAGGACATTAATAGATTTAAGAGGCTCATATGAAATTGCTCCTTGAAAGATAGATAGCTACATCGAGACTGAAGCAATTTTTGGTGGACAAAAAAAAGAAAGATGGATCTGGCCGATGGCTGTAAATATATCGTCGAATCAGCCTGTACTGAAGTAGGCCCAGTAGACACGTAACGTATTTTCATTTCCTTTTCTCTAAATAAGCCCAATTGTAAAGGGACCAACCGACGCAACTGAATTTGTTTATAGAAACTTTTTTATTTTTCCCCTTTCTTTCCCCTTTTTTCTCAATTCCAAGCCCTAAAAATATCGAACTCGCTCTACGACAGTCGCCGAGTGAGAGAGAGAGAGAGATGGCGCTGCAAGATGAGCAAGAGCACGAGGTGTACGGTGGAGACATCCCAGAGGAGGACGAAGGAGAGATGGAGATGGACGAGTATCAAGAACACGCCGGAGAAGAAGAAGGCGCCGCCGCGGAAGGCGAGGAGGAGCTAGAGCCAGGCTCTGCTGCTAAGGTATTCTGATTTCTTTCGATCCAGCTTTTTACTTTGGATCATCTAATTGTCCCTCCCTGTATCTGATTTTAGTGAGTTGTTATTATGGTTGGGATTAGGATTTAGAGGAGATGAAGAAACGGATTAAGGAGATCGAGGAAGAGGCTAGTGCTTTGCGTGAAATGCAAGCCAAAGCTGAGAACGATATGGCTGCTTCTCAAGGTTTCCTCTGCTCTTACTGAATCTTTACAGATTAGGTTTTAGAAGCTTTGGCGGAATCTTTCACATATTAGTTCTCGAGTGTCTTTTTTTTTTAATTATGATAACTTTTAGTACTCTCAAGATATTTTCTTTGAGTTTGAGTATGAGAAGGAAATTTAGTTAGTAATTTTCTTGTTTTGGTACTTGAATGATTAAAACCTAATGCCCTTTGTTTGGTTGCATGTGAATGAAGATCCATCAAGTGCTATTAGTGCGGCAGAGAAGGAGGAAGTGGATTTGCGTTCTATTTATGTTGGCAATGTGAGGCTTCAACTTTTTTTAAAAAATTTGCGTTTATATTTTTTTTGGCATCAAGTGGAACCTTGCTTGTTGCAGCTAAACTACTTAACCTTGTAAATACGTTGAACATTACCTCCAATCTTGTTAATTATCTGCAAAACAAAGCGTTAGTCCTCAAATTGATTCTTTAGTTTCCCTATGTGACTATTTGGTTTTTGTGTATGTTAGGTGGACTACGCATGTACTCCAGAGGAAGTCCAGCAGCATTTTCAGTCCTGTGGGACGGTCAATAGGGTTACGATTCTGACAGATAAGTTTGGCCAACCCAAAGGTTTTGCGTACGTGGAATTCGTGGAAGAAGAAGCCGTTCAGAATTCTCTTGTTTTGAACGAGACAGAACTGCATGGTCGTCAGATAAAGGTGGCAAAACTCGTTCAGTTAGTTGTGTGCTTATAAGCTAAAGATTTGTCATCCTCATACTTTGTTTCATGCATCTTTTTCAGGTATCTGCAAAGAGGACTAACGTCCCCGGAATGAGGCAGTTCCGAGGAAGGCGCCCCTTCAGACCCATTAGGGGCTTCATGCCCGGACCTCCATTTTATCCTCCATATGCTTATGGGTACGTTTAAAGAAACTTCACTAGCAACAGTTCTGTCCATTTGTTTGATTCAGTGTCTATACATACTCATCAATGGTTGTTGATGAGTGGTGAATGGGTTTATGGTATGTGCAGGAGAGTTCCCAGGTTCAGACGGCCAATGCGCTACAGACCATACTGATTGAAGCAAATTGGTGTTAAAAAGTAGCAGCTGCCTTTTGTTTGAGGAAGGCTATTATCAGCAACCTTGTTCATCAGGGCGCAAAGTTGCTTCGCTTAAACAGAGATGGGTTTAAGAATTTTATGGAAGAGTGGGGCAAAGGAGGGAACTGTGTTTAGATTTTCTGTAACAATATTTGATTTTCTTTTTCATTTGTCATAAAACTCAAAGCTTTCTATTGAGAATGACCTTCACGTTACTGAAAAACTTACAAGAGTTGCGATTTTTAAGTTACGAATGGTAAGAATTGATAGCACATGTTCATTCTTCAAAGAAACCTAAAATACGGTGAAATAAATCACATGGGATCGAGTTGAGTTATTAAAATGTAAAGAACAATACTAATTTTTGTTTTACAATTAGATAAACAGACATATAATGGGTAAGGTTTGTGACAAGAAAATGACAAGTAGAGTGTTATTCTGGATAAAAATTGTAATTATGAATAATAGAACTCAGGTTTGTGACAAAAAAAATGAATAATAGAACTCAGATGCCAAAAACCAAGATCACTCAATTTGAAGGAGACCAAACGTACAAACATTGTAACTTTTTTAATCATTAGATTTTTCCGCACGGGGAATTAAAACAAAAGATAGAGTTGAGAAGAGAGGAATGAGGTGAGTGATATCGCATAACAGTCCTGCTATCTCGTTCAGAATTTCCTCTGATCGCAGGGCAGAGATGAGGATACTTGAGTCCGACATGATTTGAAGGCGTGAGAAATCCTTCGATGAAGTTACTTGCAAAGCTTCCCTAACAGCCAGTGTCTCAGCAACTAGCGCAGAGCCAACATAACCTCAAGAGACTGCACCTTTGATCTCCAAATGGCGCTCTTTGTCCTATAAACACCAACCAAAAGCAGCACAATTAAATAAGGCATTCCACGCTCCATCCACCGAACAAGTCGGAACACTAGACACTACAGGTCCTATTGCACTTCTTGGGAGGAGAACAATTTTCTCTTGCTTTTTCTTTGCCATTTTCCATTCTTTTGCATCTCTAATTACTTTTGAGAGTGTTTCTTCAACTGTATATAGTTTATCTTTAAAGAGTCTTTTGTTCCTTGCTGTCCAAAGGTTCCAAAGGATCCAAGGGGACAGGGGAGAACAGGTTAGACCCGAGGGAGGAAGAGTCACTAAGTTTGGCATTAACACCAGGAGCTGTTGGAGTGATTCTGTGGGAAGAGCTTGCGCTTGGGGACGCGCTATGATTGGAGCAAGCGCCCATAACTGTTGCGCAAAGGGGCAGAGCAAGAACACATGGTTGATAGTTTCCAGTTCTCCACAGACTTTACAAGCCGGAGTCACTTCTATACCTCTATGGATTAGAAGGTCAGCCATCGGGAGAGCATTGTTGAGAGCTCTCCAAATAAAATGCTGAATTTTGTTTGGAGAGTCTAACTTCCACACATGTTTTATCCAATCAAAACCATGGTTGTTCAGCTGTTGTTCGTGGAGATTGGACATTTTATATCCAGATTTAGTGGTATAGTTTTGTTGTGGTCACTCAAGCTTAGGTTCCCCAAGTGCATAAGGGTCCAACTACAAGATCAGGTTCAGCAAGGTTAAGGAATGGGTTCACCAAGGCGGTTCAAGAACTGATTAATCAAGGTCTCAAACAGCTACTGATTCAAGAGATGCATGGTTTGAAGATTGAAGACCCGACCGGCTCCATAGAAGTTCAAGATCAGCCCGGTCCGATTTAGTTCTCTTCCATCGTCTATAACCGAACCGGCCTCATCTTCTCCACATTCAACCTTGGTTCAGAATCAATCTCCAATCCAACCAACCAATTTGCTTCCGGTTCAGAGATATAGCCGACCACCAAAGTAAGTAGTATGTGTTATACTCTTTTTCCTTCATCGGGTTTTGTCCCACTGAGTTTTCCCGATAAGGTTTTAATGAGGCAACAAGCAAGCATACTATGAGCTTTGGTCTAGGCATCTCAATTAGCATCCAGTTTACTGTTTTGATTTAATTTCATTTTGGTTTAGACTTTGGGCATTTGTCAACCTTTTCTTTTTTTTTGAGAGTTGGCCCTTTGTTTAGGCCCATTTTTATCTTTGAAAGTTCAATAAGGGAGACTATATATCCCCTTGTAATGAGCGATTTTTGCCTTCAGTTTTTATGAAAGTTTTTAGTTTGCAAGAGCAAATAAACCCTAAGTCTTTCTAGTTGTGAGAAACACTTGAGAGCAGCCAAGATCTTATCAAGCCTTCATCACCAAGCTTGTGGCGATTCATCACTCCATCACCACCCATCAATTTGTTTTGAGAGAGACTTCAGTCCAGCAAGCAAATCCCACATCTATCCATCTTCATCCACTGTTCTTGTTGAGAGAGACTTCAGTCCAACAACTTGAATCCATCCTCCATCTCTCTATCCTTATTCTTGATTTTTATTTCATTTTGTTTCTGTTTGCATATCATTTATTCTGCATCTGAAAATCCCATAAAAATCATATCTGTTTCTGTTCTTAGTTTTCTTAGTAGTTTACTTTTTGTTCTTCATTTTAAATCCATAAGAAAACTTATAAAAATCTCTTTTTGTTTCAGGTACAAAACCAGCACCATCCCTTCTCATACCATCCAGCCGTCCACTCTCTCTCTCTAGATCAACCATCCGGCCAGTTTGAGTTCTTGCCCACAACATTTTGGTATCAGAGCTTAAGGCTCCTGAAAGCTTTGGTTGTTTCTACCCTCTTTTACTTGTTCATCATTCTGTTATTGTCATCATATTTTTTTTATTATTGCATCAAAAAGTCAAAAAAATTGTTGCATTGTGTTCTTGGTGTTCTTGCTTGTTCATCTTAGTTCTTGCTGCATTTTGTTAGATCTTTTTGTTCAATCATTTTGTCTTGCAACCTGTTTGTGCTCTTGGTCGATTTTTACCTTCCATTTTTGGAGGTTGAATTGATTATTTGCATTAATTTTGTTTGCAATTGCATAAAATCATATAGAATAATTAGTTTGCATTCATTTCTGATTGGCATCTCATTTAATCTGATTGCTTGCATTCATTTTAGATCATCAATCATCATTTAAAAAAAAAGATTTCAATCATATTTTATTTTCGATTTGCATTTAGTTTCTCAATCCTTTTTTTCCATTTTTAAACTTTGTCAAATTTAATTCTTTCTTTCAAACTTAAAAAAAAAAAGATTTCAACTTTCCTTTCTTTTAAATTTCGAATTTGATTTTCAAAAGTCAAAAAAAAAACTTTCATCATTTGCATTTATTTGATTTTCATTTTGCATCTGAAATTTGATCTTTCTTTTTCTTAAGTCCTTCTCTCTTTCTTTCTTCTTCTCTACCATTTCCCTTTGCACTTGATCTCCTTTTCTTTCTTACTCTTCAGGAGATATGGGAGACTTAAATGGTGCAGCTGAGATCAACGCCCAGCTCCAAGCCTTGCAGGCCGGCCAAGCTCAGCTCGTTGAAACCCTTAACGCCTTGACTGCTCAAATGAATCTCATGGGTCAGGGAAACCAGAACCAACACAATGGCCATCCAGCCGCAAGAAGGTTTGGTCCCTACCTCAACCAGCCGCAGTCCGAGTCGGAAGAAGATGAGTCTGAGGAGGAGCCACCAGATCGTGGAGGTGCTAACCAAGCCGCTCGAGGTGGGAGACGTGGTCGAGATGTAAGCCCTTACCAAAGGCGGGACGGAAGCCCGGACCGGAGGAGAGATCGAGACCGGAACGATGATGTGGCCTTCCAAAGAGGCAAGGACATCAAACTGAAGCCACCTACGTTCGCAGGAAAGATCGATCCGGACGCTTACATCACATGGGAGAAACGCATGGAATATATCTTTGAGTACTACAAGTACTCCGAGGCAAAGAAGATAGCTCTAGCCGCGGCCCAGCTTACTGATAATGCTCTATCTTGGTGGGATCGAGATGTTGCTAAGTCCGGTCCAATATGGAGAGCCCAAAACTGGATTGAGATGCGAACTAAACTCCGAGCAAGGTACATTCCATCACATTATCCTAGAGATTTACTAAAACGTTTTCGTAAGTTGTCTCAGGGAACTAAGTCAGTGGAGGAGTACTTTGAAGAGTTTGAGGCCCTAAGGAACCGACTGGAAGTGGACGAGTCTGAGGCGCCCATGATGTCTCAGTTCTTGGAAGGGCTGAACGATCGGATTGCACGGAAGGTGGAGCGCCAGCCGTATGAAGACTTCAACGACCTCTTGCACTATGCCGTCCAGGCTGAGAACCATATCAAAAGAAAGAATTCGGCCACTAGCCGGAGCAAACCTGCGTGGTCTCAACCAGGTTCCAAAGGTGCTGAAAAGAACAAATCCATAGAAGTGGAGAACCGGTTCAAGAAGAACCAAGCTGATATAACTAAACCCAGTTCATCTGACCAAGGTAAGGGTCAAGTTCAAAATCAGAGAACTCGTGATATTACTTGTTTTAAGTGTCAGGGAAAGGGACATTATGCTAGGGATTGCCCAAACAAGCGTGTGATGGTCCTTAAGGCCGATGGTGAGTACGAGTCGCAGGACGAGGCCGAGTTGGACCTGGCTGAATCTGGTGACGAGATTGTGGACTATGCTGACACTGGAGAGTTACTTGTGACCAGACGATCCCTCAGTGCCCTCTTTGATCCTGAAACCATACAAAGAGAAAACATCTTTCACACAAGATATTGTGGAACAAAAGGTATGTAGCCTAATCATTGATGGTGGTTCTTGTACTAATGTGGCTAGCAAGTATCTTGTTGATAAGTTAGGTTTGGTCAAGACGCCCCATCCTAGGCCATACAGGCTCAAGTGGCTTAATGATGAGACCGAGCTTAAAATAGCCGAACAAGTTGTTGTGCCTTTTAGTATTGGTAAGTACCACGACCAGGTGAAGTGTGATGTAGTCCCCATGCAAGCCGGACATATTCTCTTAGGGAGACCGTGGCAGTTTGACAAAGAAACCATTCATCATGGCCGGACCAACATCTATAGCTTCAACCACAACAACAAGAAGCATAGCCTCGCGCCACTTAGTCCACAAGATGTTCATGATATGCAAAAGGCAATGGACCAGTCCAGCAAGGTAAGTAAGACTAACCTTTATATTACTTCTGGTCAAGTGCTTAAATCTTTACATCAAGAGACACAGGTGCTACTAATGATCTTTAAGGAAGGTTGTTTTGCAGGTTTTGAGGTCCAAGACGTACCAGCTGAGGTACAAGTCCTTATGGACCAGTACAAGGACGTCTTCCCTGAAGAGATACCAGCCGGACTGCCCCCCATCCGCGGAATAGAACATCAGATTGACTTTGTTCCAGGCGCGCCCTTACCAAACCGAGCTGCGTACCGAGTTAATCCCGAGGAGGCCAAGGAGTTGGAGAGGCAGGTCCAAGACCTTATGGACAAGGGCTACATTCGTGAGAGTCTCAGCCCATGCGCGGTTCCGGTCCTACTAGTGCCAAAGAAAGATGGCACATGGCGCATGTGTGTGGACTGCCGAGCTATCAACAACATAACCATCAAATATCGGTACCCTATTCCTAGACTTGATGATATGTTGGATGAACTAAGTGGTTCTACTGTGTTTTCTAAGATTGACCTTAGGAGTGGATACCACCAAGTTCGAATGAAAGAAGGTGATGAGTGGAAAACCGCCTTCAAAACGAAACAAGGTTTGTATGAGTGGCTTGTGATGCCATTTGGCCTTACCAACGCCCCTAGCACTTTCATGAGGCTTATGAACGAGGTTCTAAGGCCTTTCATCAGTAAGTTTGTGGTTATTTACTTTGATGATATCTTGATTTACAGTCAGTGCTTATCGGACCACCTTGACCATTTAGAACATGTGCTAAAGGCTTTGAGGCAAGAAGGGCTTTATGCCAATCTCAAGAAGTGTGTATTTTGTACTGACCAGTTAGTGTTCTTAGGCTTTGTTGTGAGTTCACAGGGACTGAAGGTCGATGAGGAGAAGATCAAGGCGATACAAGATTGGCCCACCCCAACCACAATTGGACATGTCCGCAGTTTCCATGGTCTGGCCAGTTTTTATCGATGGTTTGTCAGGGATTTCAGTACCATTGCTGCTCCCATGACATCTGTGATCAAGAAGAATGTATCTTTTACTTGGGGACCTGCCCAAGAAGAGTCTTTTAATCAACTTAAATATAGTTTGACTCATGCACCAGTCCTTACTCTGCTTAACTTCGATAAAACTTTTGAGATTGAGTGTGATGCATCAGGTACGGGCATAGGAGCTGTGCTTACTCAAGGTGGCCGACCTGTGGTTTTCTTCAGTGAGAAATTGAGTTAAGCTGCCCTCAACTATCCTACCTATGACAAAGAGCTCTATGCTCTCGTGAGGTCTCTCGAAACTTGGCAACATTATCTTTTGTCTAAGGAGTTTGTTATTCATACAGATCATGAAACCCTTAAACACTTGAGAGGCCAAACCACACTCAAGAAGAGGCATGCTAGGTGGTTAGAATTCGTGGAGACATTTCCCTATGTCATCAAGTACAAGAAGGGAAATGACAACGTAGTGGACGACGCCCTCTCTTGACGCCACACTCTCATCAGTACCATGGAGGCTAAGATTTTGGGTTTTGAACATATTAAACTTGCTTATGCTACTGACCCTGATTTTTCAGAACTCTATTCTAGTACCACCAGAGGTGTTGTAGGTCCATTCTACCAGCATGATGGGTTCATATTCAAGGAAAAAGGCTTTGCATTCCTCAAGGAACCATGCGAGATTTACTAACCCGGGAAGCACATAGTGGCGGCATGATGGGCCACTTTGGCCGAACCAAGACCCTAGATGTTCTCACTGACCACTTCTACTGGCCGAGAATGAGACGCTATGTCGAGAGCCTTTGTGCCAAATGCACTGTCTGCACAAAGACTAAGTCTCGATCTCACCCTTATGGTTTACATATGCCTCTACCTATTCCTAACGCACCATGGGTGGACATTTCTATGGAATTTGTTCTGGGTTTGCCCAAGATAGAAAACAAAGATTTTATTTTTGTTGTTGTAGACAGGTTCTCCAAGATGGCACACTTCATACCTTGTGACAAGTCTAATGATGCTAGCCAGACCGCCAACTTGTTTTTCAAGGAAGTAGTACGCCTACATGGAGTGCCCAGAACCATTGTGTCCGACCGTGACACCAAGTTCCTTAGCCATTTCTGGCGGACACTGTGGAAGAAACTGGGTACTAAACTTCTTTTCTCCACCACTTGCCACCCACAAACAGATGGTCAAACCGAGGTAGTAAATCGTACTCTCTCTCAACTGTTGAGAGCTACGGTGGGTAAGAATCTGAGGAATTGGTTAAGTTGCTTGCCTTTTATTGAATTTGCTTATAACCATGCCAAGCATTCTATTACTAACCAATCCCCTTTTGAGGTTGTTTATGGCTTTAACCCAGAGATTCCGTTGGACTTCAAGCCATTGCCACCGGACATGCAAGTTAGTCAAAGTGGTGTGGACAGGGCTGAATTCGTCAAGAGCATGCACCAGCAGGTTCAGAAGACACTTGAGACTAAGGCTGAGAGGAACCGGGTCAAGCTCAACAAAAATCGCAAGGAGGTTCTTTTCAAGCCGGGTGATTGGGTATGGCTTCACATGCGACCAGAACGGTTCCCTGCAGAAAGGAAGTCCAAGCTGGCACCTAGGGGAGATGGTCCTTTCCGAGTGTTGGAGAAGATCAACGACAATGCTTACAAGCTAGAGCTGCCAGGAGAGTTCAAGGTTTCCCCAACGTTCAATGTTGCTGATTTAGCCCCTTATCTTGAAGATGAAAAAGAAGTTCTGAGGACATAACCTACTCAAGGGGGAGGGGATGCTGTGGTCACTCAAGCTGAGGTTCCCCAAGTGCAAAAGGGTCCAACTACAAGATCAGGTTCAGCAAGGTTAAGGAATGGGTTCACCAAGGCGGTTCAAGAACTGATTGATCAAGGTCTCAAACAGCTATTAATTCAAGAGATGTCTGGTTTGAAGATTTAAGACCCGACCGGCTCCATAGAAGTTCAAGATCAGCCCGGTCCGATTCAGTTCTCTTCCATCGTCCATAACCGAACCAGCCTCATCCTCTCCACATTCAACCTTGGTTCAGAATCAATCTCCAATCCAACCAACCAATTTGCTTCCGGTTCAGAGATATAGCCGACCACCAAAGTAAGTAGTATGTGTTGTACTCTTTTTCCTTCATCGGGTTTTGTCCCACTGGGTTTTCCCGATAAGGTTTTAATGAGGCAACAAGCAAGCATACTATGAGCTTTGGTTTAGGCATCTCAATTAGCATCTCGTTTACTATTTTGATTTAATTTCATTTTGGTTTAGACTTTGGGCATTTGTCAGCCTTTTCTTTTTGTTTGAGGGTTGGCCCTTTGTTTAGGCCCATTTTTATCTTTGAGAGTTCAATAAGCGAGACTATATATCCCCTTGTAATGGGTGATTTTTGCCTTCAGTTTTTATGAAAGTTTTTAGTTTGCAAGAGCAAATAAACCCTAAGTCTTTCTAGTTGTGAGAAACACTTGAGAGCAGCCAGGATCTTATCAAGCCTTCATCACCAAGCTTGTGGCGATTCATCACTCCATCACCACCCATCGATTTGTCTTGAGAGAGACTTCAGTCCAGCAAGCAAATCCCACATCTATCCATCTTCATCCACTGTTCTTGTTGAGAGAGACTTCAGTTCAGCAACTTGAATCCATCCTCCATCTCTCTATCCTTATTCTTGATTTTTATTTCATTTTGTTTCTGTTTGCATATCATTTATTCTGCATCTGAAAATCTCATAAAAATCATATATGTTTCTGTTCTTAGTTTTCTTATTAGTTTACTTTATATTCTTCATTTTAAATCCATAAGAAAACTTATAAAAATCTCTTTTTGTTTCAGGTACAAAACCAGCACCATCCCTTCTCATACCATCCAGCCGCCCACTCTCTCTCTCTAGATCAACCATCCGGCCAGTTTGGGTTTTTGCCCACAACAAGTTTCCTTTGCTGTCACCTAGCCAAACGAGCTTATCTTGTGGCTTTAGGGAGCTCGGGATCAACTGTCTTATAATGTCCTCATACTGAGGAAGATGAAGGCGTATGAGTGGCAAGTTCCAGTCATTCGAATCAGGGAGGAGCAGATCCTGCACTGTGAGCTGGTGATTCTCCCACGTTGGGGGTCCGATAGGGGTCATTGGTTTGGATGTGGAGAGCCAGGGGTCTGTCCAGACCTTTATGCTAGCTCCATCTCCAACTAGATAGCCCAATCCCTTATCAAGGACTGCTTTTCCCGCCATGATTCATGTCCACCCGTGAGACGATGCTTGCTTTGGGTACTCTCCAAGAAGGAGCACTCTGAGAAATATTTGCCTTTTAAAACTCTAGAAAGCAAAGCATCCGAGTTGTTTAGGATTCGCCATCCTAATTTTGCAAGGAGAGAGTCATTGAACGATTCCAGGTCTTTGAAGCCTAGTCCTCCTACACACTTAGGAGTTGCCATTCTATCCCACGAGACCCACGCCATTTTCCTCTTATCCGGGGCGCTGTCCCACCAGAACCTTGTGAGGATAGACTGGATGCGCTTACAAAGGGATTTTGGAATTTTGAAACTTGACATGGAGTAATTTGGGAGAGCAGAGAGGACTGTTTGGAGCATCACATGCTTCCATGCCCCCGATAAAAACTTTGTACGCCAAGACTGGGATCTTTGCTGAATCATGTCCACCATACTCGTGAAAACATCTCGCTTCTTCCTGCCAAAAATCTCTGGGAGGCCTAAATATTTTCCCATGCCACCTTCCTTTTCAATGCCAATGATGCGCTTCACTTGGTTCATAATCGACTCCGGCGTTCGCGACGAGAAAGAGACAGTCGATTTGTCAAGATTAATGCACTGGCCCGAGCAGCTTTCATACTTTTTTAAGATCCTCAGTAGCGAGGTACAACTCTTATCCGATGTGCTGCTAAAGAAAACTGTGTCATCCGCAAACAACAGGTGATTAATGAAAGGGCTCTTACGGGACACTTGCAGCCCTTTGAATTTTCCCCGTTGTTGTTCTTGAAAACAGAGTCCCGTTAGCACTTCGGTGCACAGGATGAAGAGGTATGGAGATAACGGATCTCCTTGCCGGAGGCCTCGTTTTGGGAGTACTTGTCCGTGAGGGGTTCCGTTAATCAGATATGAGTATGAGACAGTGGTCACACATTCCATAACCCAATTGACACAGACTGGATTGAACCCTACTGTCTGAAACACCTTCTCTAAAAAGGCCCACTCAATCCGGTCGTACGCCTTGCTCATATCGGTCTTGACCACCATCGAGCATCTTTTGGTTGCCTCCGAGATTTTCAAGTAGTGCAGAGTTTCGTGGGTGATAAGGATGTTGTCTTGGATAGCTCTACCAGGGACGAAAGCTGATTGGTGTTGGGAGATTATACCATCCAGGATACACTGAAGCCGTCGTGTGAGAATTTTGGCTATTATCTTGTATCTCACGTTACAGAGGACAATAGATCTAAATTCTGAGGAACTTTTTGGTCCTGAGACCTTTGGGAGGAGGCAAATAAGAGTCTCATTGATTTGCTTGTCCATTTTTCCAGTCTCGAAAAACTTCCGGACATCCCGGCAAATATCATCCCCTAATATCTTCCGGAAGGAATGGTAAAAGCCCGCCGAGAATTCATCCGGTCCTGGTGCTTTATCAGCATTGATATCCAGAACCGCAGCATGAATCTCTGCATCAAGTGGGATGGCGATAAGCGCTTGATTAGTCGCTGTGGTGATGCGTGGCGCGAGTGCTTCCTCCACCATTGCTAGTTCCGAAGCTCCATTGGACGTGAAGAGCATTTTTAAAGTGATCTTTACAAATAAAAAAAAATGAAGGGAAAAAGATTAATATATGTCTGCTGTCTAAATAGATGACTTGTCTACAACATAATGTAATACACTAATTTATTTTTTCAAAACACACCCCATATAATATACTAATTATTAATTAATACTCCTAATTAGTAATTATTCTAGAAAAGATGTTATTATTACAGTATTTATAGAATTGGGTTTATAAAACATATTTACCCTCGAAAAGGAGATATCTAATCTATTAAAACTGAAGTACAAATTAAAATTAACCCTTAATTTCCTGAAATATTACAAGTCTATGCCACTGTCTAAACATTAATAACTACAGCAAACCACTTCGATTCTGTTTAATTATTTAACCAAACAGTACGTTTAAACCGTCCTCAACAACTTCAACAAACCACCTCAATTTAAGTGTTTGATCAATTGAATTATTTTACCAAACAAATAACGTATGTTAAACCCAAACCTGTAAAATTATCATTAATCGAGACAAGTCAATTCACCACTAATTGAATTGTCTAATTGTACTCGGCTTAAACGGTCTCAATTTTACAAAATAACTAATATGCTATATTCTTATGGTTGTATTGTATACTAACAAATTATTATGGTTGTTTACACCAAAAAAAATTCTTATGGTTGTACACTAACAAAAAACTAACATGGAACTCTTGATCATGTATTTGTATGTATACTACTAAATCAAATGTCATGTAAATTTGTATAGATTATAAATATAGAATATGAAGAATGTTTTCTGTAGATTATTTGACTTACTGGAATTTATACACAAGAACGAAGCCTTAAACGTTTGATTTTTTTTTTTTTTTGAAACTCGCCTTAAACGTTTGATAATCAAGATTTTTAAAAATAACCATATCTTATGTGTTTTGGAATGGTTGATAAAATAAAACACACATGGTAGCATAACATTTATTTATATTTTGTGATTAAACTATCAAGGACTATATACATGTCATACACCGATACATGAAATATTTAAATAAACTATGAATTTGTGTTTTCATTTTTCATGTAATATACATAAAACCATAACTATTATATGCTTATTAATACCACAGTTCTTAATGTATGGTTACTTGGTTAGTGCTTACAAATTATCAAAATATTTTGGAATGGTTTATAAAGTATACACGGTCTGAATATTCCTTTTCTAAACTCACAATATTCAATATCTCCACATAATATTCTTAAAATCTTCTTTTACAAAAAAAAATTCTTAAAATCTTTAATATTTTAACCAATATGGTTTAACGTGTGCCAATGTTTAGATACCACATAAACTAAAAAGATATCATCAATTCAAATTAATCTTTATTCATAACAAACATTTAATTATAAGAGATCAATTATAGGAAATTCTAAATCCTAATATTCCTTTTATAAAACAACTAAATAAACGAAAAAGATATCAATCCATTAACCAAGTATGATATACATTTAATTATAGGGGAATATAACATGTTTATATATAGTTTTCTTCTGCTTTTTAATTCATAATATCAGTTTCATCGTAATTATATTCACAAAGTAATAATACATGGGTACATGGGTAATCGAGTATTGGTGTACATGGGTATTAGCATTTACTAAATGATAAAATACCATAATTATTCTGAACCCTATATCTTTTTCAGATTTAAATCCCTAAATATTAAACCATAATCAATAAAAACCTAAACATATATATTATATAAAGGTCTTTTGACATCTAATAAATGCTACTCTTGGAAAATTTCTCAATTTGCTTAATTTGGAACAAAATATTAATTTGAAGATATTTTAGGCTATTTAAATACGTTATTTTGAAAAAATTATATAACTAATATTTCAATACAAATTCAATAAGATAAATATATATAAAACAATTAATACAAATGACTGTTCAAAATAATAAATAAAATTACATCTAAAATTATAAAATTATGTTTAAAGTTTTCATCTTAAATAAATATTGATTATTAGTAAATGCATATATATATATATATATAATCATATAAACAAAATTTGATAAATATAAAAATAAAACAAACACCCGCACGTGCGGGTCAAAAATCTAGTTACTTAATTAAGAGACTCGTTAAACCTCTTTTACAACTTTGATTCGGACAACGCTTCTTCTTCTTCTTCTTCTTCTTCTTCTGAGATCCCTCTGGCGCCGCTTACTCAACCTGACGGTGTATAAAACCTCTCTGGCAAGCTTCTTCTTATTACTTGTGTTCGCCAAACTCATCTCTCGTTAACAAGAAAGGAAAACTCTAATCTTGTTCAGTCGCACAATGGGTAATGACAAGGACCTGAAGAAGAGGAAGAGAAGTAGAAGCAACGAGAAGAGTGTTGAGATAGTAGTAGTAGCAAATGAAGCGAAGCAGATTCAACAACAACAACAACAACAAGAGAAAGTGATTGCTAATGAAGATAATCAGAAGCAGCAGCAGCAACAACAACAACAAGGGAACCCAAATCCAAACAAGAAGAAGAAGAAGAAGAAGAAAAGCCAAGAGTCGTATCCATTCGGAAACTACAAAAACTACTATGGCTATCGAGTTAGTCACATTATTACTTCATTTTTGTATACTCTCTCATCTTTCTTTGATTTGATGTTGTCTGCTGATTGATTTTGGACAAAACCCTTGTAATGGTGTGTTAAGATAAGCAATGATATGGATGAGGATCCTCGTCTTAAAGTGTTGAATAAAGAATGGTTTCAAGGCAAGGACTGTCTTGACATCGGCTGCAATAGCGGCATCATGACTATCCATATTGGTAGTAACTGTTTTTCTTGCTGTATTAAAGTCTGAAAAACTTTCTCTGTTGTTCTGTTCCTTTTGGCGATACTTTGAAGCTGTTAAGTTAGCATCTACCATCTTTGTATAATCGTCTTCTCTAATCTCTTTTTTTTTCTTTTTTTTTTTGGTTTTCTTCAGCTAATAAGTTTGGTTGCCGGAGCATTCTTGGAGTTGATATTGATTCAAGTAAGAGCCTATTTGTTTTCATTTGAGTTTTTATTGATTCATCTAAGTCGATTTAATTTAAGTAGCTCATATCAAGAGTGAAACACAGAACATTATATACTTTTTATCCTTTTTGCTTAATCAATCATCAGTTCCTGTGCGTTGTTAAACTAGTTTTTTTTTTTTTAATTGAAGGTCGCGTTGGGGATGCTCAATGGCATCTTAGGAATTTTGTTAGGAAGCAGAATCACACCAAGGCAGGTGAAAAGAAATCTAGTGGTTCGAAGGAGGAATCTATTTCTCTTTCTAATGGTGAGGCCAACACAGGCAGCAGCGGAGAAACTAAAGACCTGTTTCAGATTGTGTCGTTTCAGAAAGAGAACTTTGTTCACACCCGTAACCTTGACGACAATCGTTATGATACAATTCTATGGTAAAATCACTTTCTTTTTTCCCTTCTTTTTACTTGTAAGTTTAGCCTCATCCAAAAGAACAGAGTCGCCTTATATGAAATTTCAACGGTAGAACCCAAAAGCTTCTTATGTCTTAATCTTGATATTGATAGTAAGTTCCTTTTTTTTGGGGTGTGCAGTTTGAGTGTGACAAAGTGGATTCATTTGAACTGGGGTGACGATGGTTTGATCACTTTATTTTCGAAAATCTGGCGCCTTCTTAATCCGGTAAGTCTTACTACTTTACTATACTTTGAGTGTGCCCATTTTCTTTTGTATGCGCATTTGAACAGCTGTTGGCTTTGCTTTTTTTTTTAAGGGTGGTATTTTTATAATGGAACCTCAGCCTTGGAAATCTTATGAAAAGAACCGTCGTGTCTCAGAGGTGTGTATTTAAATACACAAAAAGTTTATTTCTGATGTTTCAGAGTGCAACAAGCTAGCTATGTGTTATATAGTTTGAATCTGTGTTTGTCTCCTGTGATTTGCAGACAACTGCAATGCATCACCGAACCATTGTTTTACGTCCAGAGCATTTCCAAGAAATACTTCTTGATAAGGTATTGTCGAGAATCCTATTTTGATCTTATAAAATCTGTCAGAAACTATGTGCAGCACAACTAATTTTCTGTTTTAGTATTGGCTTCTTATATTGTCATTTGATATTGTTTTGAGGTGGGATCCTCATGTTCTGTTACTTGTGTTTTTGGCGCAGATTGGGTTTAGAACAGTTGAAGATCTTACGTCAAGCTTGTCTGGTGTAAGCAAAGGATTTGATAGACAGATCCTTGCATTCAAGAAATGAACATAACAAACATTGTCCTCTATTTTGCCTCACTGGAGGAGAAAACCAAGTTGATCCAGTAATTAAAATTGTCCTCTATTTTGCACACTGTTTTAGCTAATAATGTGAACAAAGTTCATTTCAGAAAGTTTGAGACTGAGAGGAGAATCAAATCATAGTAATAATCAATGTTGCATGGAAGACAGTTTAACAAACGAAATCAAAACATCAGTCAGTAGACAACATTAAGAGTTTTGGAGCTGGAACTATTAGAACAAAAAAAAAACAAAAGAGTTTGGATTCCAGCAACAGAACTTTCTAGATACTTATCTAAGCGTCTAGGATCATTTCAGTTCTTTAAGTACACTAGCCTTCAAACTCGCAGCCCTAACCGCAAGTTGACTCCCATCTTCCAAAAGACTCCCATCTTTTTCCTCGACGTCGTACTCGTTCACCTCTTCTTTAGCGTCAAACTCCAAGACAATGTAGCAAAACCTTAATGTTAAAGAGAAAATATGATTTAGTTTACCTAGCTAGTAGTTTAACAAATATAAAAACAAAAAAATGGAAAAAGAAATCGTACCCGAGATAGTTTTCAGTGTCGGTTTGTTTGGGAAAATAGAACTTCAAAATTTTTCCACACTTTTTGAAATGATTAATCAGTTGTTTCTTGATGCGATCTAATTCCAAGTCTTTGTTGTATCCACTAATGAAGAAGGTGCTACTACGACTACAAACAACAAAACACTAATATTAGTTGAATATTAAAACTGAATTTTAAAATAAGAAAAGACTGAGCGTTCAACTTACGTAGAAGACATTAAACCAATATTGATAGGTTTACCAAGAAGTTTTTCACCATGCAATTTCATTACCTTAAACACGAAACAATTTATTGTCAGAGAACACTAACTACAATGAAATTGTGAAATTGTGAGAAACAGACACTCACGTCTTCGACTTCAACATGAACCGAAGAATCAAATTCAAACCAGCCATTCCTCATTTCACCACCACGTGGGTGTTGTAACACTTCTGGTTTAATAACCACCTTTTTAACTTTGCCAAGTTCTCCAAAGAAATTCTTACTGGAAGATAAAGAGGAAGACTCAGTCTCGAAATCTAACATACAACTATTTAAAAAGAAAAAAAAAGATAAGAGCTTACATATCATGTCGTTTGATGTCAACGTGCAAATTTGACAGACCAAATGCCCCTGGAATAACCATCCCAGACCCTTCAAATTGAAAATTAGACCTTGTAGATTCTGGATCCTGTTCTGGAGGTGGATCTGTGGCAACAAGACAAATCAAAACAAAGAGTTAGGGAGATTAAAATAAATAACAAGCAGCGATTAGGAAAGAATTTAGGGGAGAAGAGAACAAAAACTTCTCAACCTGAAGAGCTAGCAACATTTGCATCTTCTGCCCCCTGAAAACTCTGGGATTCATCGAGCTCCATCTGGCGGCTCAAACGGCGCTTCATGCGACCTGTCTTGCCAATCGAGTAAAGAGATCTTAGTTTGTTTGAATTTCTCTCTTCGGCAAACTCCTTCGGCGAACTCTTTTGATCCGAAAACAAGGGTTTCGTTCCGGGACCAAAGTTATGTGTTCGGCTGAATGAAATTTTGGGGCCCAATGGGAATCGGCAAATATCTGTCAATTCTAATTAAAACGATGACGTTTTGAGAAATATTTGTAAAATTAAAAATTTGCGCTTCAGAAGAGATTCGTTCTCTCGGACTATGGTCTCTTTCGAGTACTCAAAACCAACTGGACTACTTCCCTTTCCTTGTGAGATCGATATATCAAAACGTATATATATACTTATACTTATACACACATATATATATTAATTGTTTTTAGATTTAATGTATATAAAAACATCCATAATATATATATTACTTTTAAGTTGGTTTAAATACTTGAAAATATATATAAATAGTCAAAAGTAAAAATCTAAAATAGTTAAAGTATATTCAAAAACCAAAATACTTAAAATAACTATTGTTCTCTATCCAAATATTTAAACCAAACAATGTGTTAAGTTTAGGTATTCAGACATATGTTATTCAATATAGTTTTGTTTATAGATTTTGAAAAATTTAAAGTATATAATGAATTTTAAAATTTTATAAATAATTTAAATGAATTATCTGAATTCGAACTGAACCCGCAAAAATCTAAATCGAATTCAAACCTAAAATTAGAAATATACGAATGGGGCTAAAATTTTTGACCCTAGAAAACCGACCCCAAACATACTTGAATAGAGCCCGTATGGGTACCCGAACTCCCACTCCTAGTCCCTATTATATATATCATATATGTGTTATCATATAATTAATCGTATTTTTATGTATCATCATATAAGTTATCATATAACCAATAGTATTTTATATGCACCATCATATAAATAATTACATATATTATATTTTTAAAACTTAATATGAAATATAAAAACCATAATTTAGGTTGGTATATGAAATTGGACTTTGTATTGTATGTTTCTGATATTTATTGATTTTTTTTTAATATTGGTTATTGGAAAATATTTTAGTAAAAATAAAATTTTGAATATATGTATATTTTTGAATCAATTTTTGATATAAATTATTTTTAAATTATTTTTTTTGATTTGAAATATGTATATAAAGTTAAAAAATATTTATGATTATTTTAGACAAAATGTGTTTTTAGGTAATTATATTAGCTTATTTTTTTTATATTTTAAAACTGGCTCAAATAGAAAGTTTTTCATAAATAATAGATTTCTAATTTTTTAATAATATAAGTCCATTACTTTTTATTCTTAATATACTCACATACAGTGAAACCTCTATAAATTAATAATGTTGGGACTATATCAAAACTATAATTTTTTATTAATTTATAGAGATTATTAATTTATCGATATACTAATTGAACTAAAAACTCAATTTGAGACTATAAAATTATATTATTTTATAGAGATTTTTAGTATATATTAATTTATACAGTTTTAGTTTAAAGAGGTTATATTGTACATGTTTCCAAACAACATTATATTTTTGTTGTTGATATTCATGTTTCCAAACAAACATTTTTAAACTGCTATTTTTGTTTCCAAACAAATCTCATTTTATTTAAATTGATATCCATGTTTCCAAACATATATATTTTAAGCTGTTATTCATGTTTCCAAACAAATTTAATTTATACTTCAATTTTAATAATATAAACTAGATCTTGACCCGCACAACCGTGCAGGTGATTTTTTTTATACATATAATTAATTTTACATAATTAATTTTACTATTTATCATATTACTAATTGTTTAATATCTAAACTATTAAAGTGGAAGTACAAATTGTATTTACCCTTAAAGTTACACAAATATTACAAATGAATGCCATTGGTATTAAAACACTGTGTTTTGTATTTAAATTAAACCGATGTCGATGTTACTAAACCAACACGTTGAACTTAAACCATTCAATTGTGATAATTATAGAACCATTTCAAAGCTTTAATCGTTCATTCTTTTCAAAAATTAATTGAGATAAATCATTAATAACGTGATACAGCCTTATATGACAGCTAACTTATACTAGCTTTAGTATTATTTTCCTAAAATCACGTGATACTATTTTTTATCCTTCATATATTTCAAGATTCTCAACTACAGTGTAATATTTGTGACAGTATATAAACTTTCCTTACAATTAATAGTATATACTAACAAGTTATAATTTATAAACAACCGATGTGGTTCATTTAATTCCTTCCTGTAGTTATTCCCTTTCTTTTTTATTTTGAAAAAAGTTATTTCCCTTCTTTAATCTTGCTTCCAAAATAGATTGTTACAAATAGACTATGATTAATTCATGTCTGAGTAACTCTTTATAACAAGATAATATATATATATATATATATATATATATATTGTGTTTTGTTAGTTGTCACACATATTATTGGAAAGGTTATTAATTTTATAATAATAATAAATAATAGTCAATTCATAAAATAAAAAAAAATGATAGATTTCAAAATCAATATTTAGTGTACATGAATAGTTTAAAATTGACATAAAAACTAAAACTTTCAAATTAGTTTTTACTTATTGTGTTAATCATAATTCCCCCATTATAAATACATTAAATACATTTACATAAAATAAAATCAATATAAAATTATTTTTAACATTTTATAATATTAAAACATATATCATTTTTTCGTGTCCCGGAATAAGTAGCCTATTTATACTATATATAATAACTTATTTAAAATTTAATAAAAATGATTAGTGTATAAAAATAATCTATCTAATTAACACAAAAACAAAGGAAACTTTAAATATTTATTAATTTAAAAAAGCTTCAAATATTAATTAGGTTCAAAAAAACTTCAAATACTTATATAGTAGTTGTAATGTTGATCATTTTATCAATGCTGAAAAATACATAAACACAAAAAAAATATGCGAGACTCTTTTAAAATAGTATATAATAAAGAAACCAAACAACATTCAGTTTTCTATTTGTAATCTAATAAAATTAATGTAAAAATATATATATTTATATATATAAAGTTATTTTAAAATCTGCACGGACGTGCAGGTCAAAATCAATATTTAGTGTGCATGAATTCTGTGTGGTCATTTAAAACAATATCGAAATAAAGCCACTGCATGAATTCTGTGTGGTCATTTTTTCTTTTAAACTCGTGCGTTTTAGACTTTTCTAATGCATAAGACGAAACGTGAAGCCAATATACTCATGGAGATAACTGATCTGCCGAGATAAGAAGAACCGATTAAACTGATGGTTAGGACTTCAAAAAATTAATCGTTTCATCTGATTCAAAAGACCATGTAAATTACCTTAGATAAACTAGATTGATTCACCCGGTTGAAAGTTAAGTGAATGATTTGATAAACATTGATTCTTGATTCACGATTTTTTTTTCTGTAGAGAGAGAGAGAGGTTGACCGATATAAAAAAAACAAAAGAAAAGTAATTACTTTAGAGAAACACGTTTTTAACCAGATCCTTCTGTTTGTTTCGCGGAAAAAAAAATAATGTGGGCTTAAATATTTGATCATGGTTCAAAATTTTAACAAACTGGTCCAATTTAAAATGTTGGGCTTCCTAAAAATAAACAGAACTCTATTTTTTTTAGTTTTGATACATTTTCATTAGATTTTATTATTTAAAAATCCTATAATTAAAAGTTTAAAGTATACTTTACACAACCAAGTTTTAATATAATTGAATAAAAATCCACAATAATATTTCATACTTAAATAAAATGAAAAGCTGTACAACATTATATTTTATAATTAGACACTGAACAAACTTAAAAAAATACACCAATCTCCAAAATTAAAAGATATAAAAGTGTAAAATTTATGTTTAACAAATAATAATTTCCAATATACATCCGCGCGGGCGCGCGGGTCAAAAGCTAGTACCATTTTAAAACACAACAACTTTATAGTTCACATGCAATAATTTAATTTATTTGTTTTAAATTTTCAGTGATAGCATATTTGAAATCATGTGATACAAAATTCAAAAATGAAAAATATTATTGGTTAAAGATAGTTTTTAGTGAAAAGTATTATATTAAATTAATTTCACAGTTTAATACAAAATTGTACATGAGTTTAGTTATAATTACAAAATTAATTAGATATTTTAAAAGTTTGTTTAGTTAAAATGACATATAAATTTAATTTTAAAATAAACACAACATTAACTAAATATATTTTAAAAATTAAGTAAAAATGAAATATAAATTTATTTTAAATAAACACGAAATTACTTAAATATTTAAAAGATTTGTCTTAATGAAAAATGAAATATGTATTTATATTGTAAATAAAAAGATATGAAAAGATTTTATTCAGATATTCAGAGTAAATATAGGAATATATATTTGATTTGTTTGTTTTAGAATAATTAAATTAATTTAAATATTTATACATAAATTAATTGAAACAATTTTCTAAGAGGTGATCCAAATTAAAACAAAAAATCACACATGAAAGAAGTCATGAATTCTATTTTAATAGTATATATAGATATTAATAATCATGATATATACTGGATCAAATTATGTGGTACGTTAATTCTGGATTTGATTCTGTTGACACCATTAAACCTAGAAATATTTTTTTATACGTACACAGTTGGGTATCACAAGTTATATTTCGTGTCTGGGTCCAACTCGTAAGGACCATAATAATAAGTCAAAATTGTTCTCCGAATAATTTGTTTTCGTATACGTACACAATTGGTATCATAAGTTATATTTCGTGTCTCGGATCCAACTTGTAAGGATCATCCATAAATCTCGGATCCAACTTGGAAACGCATATTCAGGAAAAAAATTCACAACGGATTAATAATGCTCTCCCTATAGGATGGAGCTTTTTCAGAAACTATGATCATCACCTCTCGGGTCGAATAATTGTTGTCTGAGACCCGTCTGTTCGAGTCTTCATCTACAAGTCTTCTGCTCAGACTGTTACTTGTGGGATTTATCTTATGGCGGAAAATGTGAACTTCACGGTATCTTTTGTTTATGGGTTCAACACTGTACTCGAGCGTAAAAATTTATGGGAAGAACTGGTCTACATTCATGATTCCACTCCGGTTCTTAACTCTCCTTGATCGGTGCTGGGAGACTTCAACCAAATCTTTCGTCTAAGCCATCACTCTGATTACCCTCTCTCAATTATTGATCCATCAGGTATTGATGATATGATTGCAGCTTTGCAGGACTCTGAGCTCTTTGAATGTCAATTGAAAGGCCTCCTTTTCACTTGGTGGAATAGCAGTGGCTCCAACCCTGTCTCCAAAAGAATTGACCATGCTCTTATCAACCACTCGTGGGCCGCTTCATTTCCGGATTCATACGCAGACTTCCTTCAGCCAAATCAGTCTGATCATGCGCCTTGCCTTCTCAGGGTTCCCTCTATCAGTAGACGTGTCCGCAAGCCATTCAAATTTTATCACCATCTTACTGGCCACCCTGACTACTCTTCTGTTGTCTCAGACGCCTGGTCAAATGCTGAAGTTCAAGGATCTGAGCAGTTTAAATTGGTGCGACGAATGAAGCTCCTTAAGACAGATCTGAGGAACTTAAATAAAACACATTTTAGTGGCATCACTGGAAGGGTAAAGCAGCAGTCTGTAAGGGTAGCGAACCTGCAGCAAAGTCTTCTCACCTGCCCAGACCCAGATACTGCCTCTGAGGAGCACCGTGAGCGTGATATTCTTAACACCTTATTCAATGCTGAGCAAAATTTCTTCAGGCAGAGGTCGCGTGTTCGCTGGGCTGATGTGGGAGACAGGAATACGCCTTTCTTTCATAAGACAGTAGCACAAAGGAAAAATAGCAACCACATCCATTATCTGATAGATGAATCTGGTCAGTTCCTGGGGTCCATCAATGATATAAAATCGCACTCAGTCACTTATTTTCAGGACATCCTTGGCCACACATAGCTTCCTGTCTCACCAGTTACTCTAGATGTTTTGGAAGATTTGCTCCCCTTTAGATGCTCAGACTTACATAAAGCTTACCTGAAGAGAGATGTCCTGGAAACTGAGATCAAAGGTACTATCTTCTCCATGCCCCTCAACAAAAGCCCAGGTCCCGACGGCTATTCTTTTGAGTTCCTTAAAGCGTCGTGGGGTACTGTTGGAGGGGATGTGATTGCTGCGGTTTCTGAGTTTTTCCGTAATGGCCAATTACTGAAAGACCTATATATACACCACAGCTATTGTTCTCATTCCTAAGACCACTACTGCTTGTAAGCTTCGGGACTACCGGCCGATAAGCTGCTGCAACATTGTGTATAAGATCATCACCAAGATCATCGCCAACAGGCTAAAGCCGATTCTCAAGAGCTCGATAAGTCGTGCTCAGTCTGCTTTTCTTAAAGGGTGCAGCTTGGGTGAAAACGTCCTTCTAGCAGCTAAGCTGATCCGTAAGTATGAGAACCAAAATTGCAGCAGGAGCAGCATGTTAAAAATAGACATCCGCAAAGCTTTTGATACAATCTGCTGGGACTCTGTCATTAAGATCCTCCAGGCTCAGGGATTCCCGCCGATCTTTGTTACCTGGATCAGCGAATGCATCTCATCACCCAGGTTCTCTGTGGCCATTAATGGTGAGTTTGCAGGCTTCTTCCCGGGGAAAAAGGGGCCTCGTCAGGGTGATGCAGTCTTGCCGTACCTCTTCATTATGGTGATAGAAGTACTGTCAAAACTTCTTGAACGAGATGCTGCTGCTGGACATTTTCGCCTGCATCCTCGGTGTTCTGAGCCTACAGTCACGCATCTGCTTTTTGCTGATGACCTTCTTGTGTTCACTGATGGGTCAAGGCATTCTATCTCTGGCGTTAAAAACGTGATGGCAGGGTTTAAAGACTGGACATGTCTCGATATGAATGCTGAAAAATCAGAAATTTTCTTTGGTGGGTATCTAAATATTGAGGCTGCAGTCATCAGTGACATCTCAGGCTTCAAGCGTGGTAAATTCCCAACTCGGTATCTAGACCTACCGCTAAGCCCTAAGAAGATCAGCTTTGCAACGCTGCAGCCTTTTCTTGAGCGAATAACTGCCAAACTAAACAATTGGACAGTTAAAAGTCTATCCTATGCCGGCAGGATCACTCTGGTCTCATCCGTCATTTATGGAATGGTAAATTTTTGGAGTTCGGTCTTCACACTGCCTAAGAGGTTCTATGCCAAGGTTGACTCCTTGTGTGCGGCTTTCCTCTGGAAAAATAAGACTACATCGGCTTCGGGGGCTCGAGTAAGTTGGGACGATATATGTAAACCAAAGAATGAGGGCGGATTAGGAATCAGGAAGTTGGAAGATTTCCAATCAGTCTTCCAGCTGAAGAGGGTTTGGAATTTTTTCTCTGAAGCAGGTTCTTTATGGGTTGCTTGGCTCCAGCATAATGTCTTCGCGGGGTCATCTTTTTGGACTGCTGAAACTTCTACTACCTTCTCATCTACGGTCAACCAAATGCTGAAGCTGAAGCCGAAGCTAAATGCTTTGATGAGATGCAATATAGGCGATGGGAAGTCTGTTAGCTTCTGGTTTGACTGGTGGACTAATCTTGGTCCTCTAATCTCTGTGTTTGGCAGGAGAGGTACTAGGGACCTTCGTATTCTCATTGACGCTACTGTTAGTGCTGCTGCACCTAATGGACACTGGTCTCTTCCACCAGCGATATCCGACGAAGCTGAAACCTTGCAGGTGGTTCTCTCAACGATGCAGCCACAATCATCTTTGCGCGGAAAGGATTGTTTCCTTTGGCGGAGTGGTGCTCACTCTTTTCTGCCCAAGTTCTCATCTAAAGCTACTTGGAACTTTGTAAGACAGCCCTCCCCTCTGGTATCGTGGTATAAACTTATCTGGTTCAAAGAAGATATTCCCCGCTGTTCTTTTGTCTCTTGGATGTCAGTGTTATCAAGGCTGCCTACTAGAGATAGGCTTATCTCATGGGGATTGCAGGTTCCTCCACTGTGTCCCCTATGCTCCCTGGACCATGAATCGCACGCTCATCTGTTCTTCTCCTGCTCCTTCTCAACTGCAGTTTGGTCTCACTTCACGGGCTGGTTGCTCCCTGCCACTCCGGATTCACTCACCTCTTTGGAAAACGCCATTGCTCTGCCTCATATTTCTTCTTGCTCGGGTGCTGTGTCTGTTATTAAACTTTTGATGCAGGTCATCGTCTACAGCCTGTGGAAAGAGAGGAACATCCGTATCTTCAAAAATGTTTCCTCTACCGCAGCGGCGATCGCCAAGTGTGTTGACCGCTCTATGAGGGATCGTCTCTTGTCCTTATCCCCTCCGTCTGATGGCCACGACACACTCCTCCTGCTCTACCTTTCCATCAGATGTCTCTTTCCGCCATAGTGTCGCTTTGTTTTTAATTTGTTGTTGTTTAGTCTGTTTCCTTTCTGCTTCTCTGTTCTTCTCTTGTAATAAGTTGTTTAACAACAACAGTGTATCCTTCTTCAGAAGATGGTAAGCTTAACATTTTACCAAAAAAAAACTTGTAATGATCATAATAATAAGTCAAAATCGTTCTCATAATTGTACGATATGTGCATGCGGACTATATATGAAGTGGAAATCTATACTATTAAAAGTTCGCTTTTGAAGCTCCTGAGAACGTCCACATCAACGAATAAAACTTCTCCAGAAAGATGCCACATGTCACTGATATCTTGTGTATTTGCATCATTTTGATATTTGTTTTATTTTCTTTTTGATCATTAGAATCCATATAGTATGCATATAGGGTGCATTTGCATTGCATTTGTCCTTATCAGGTATTGGAGATGCTAGTTGGTGATTTGGAGACATTAGAGATGATTTTGGAGCAAAAGAGGATGATTTATGTTCGAGAATCTCACCACGGCTAAGTGTCCCAGCGGTCTCGCGCCCCAGCGGTCTCGTGTCCCCGTCATCCATGCCGCTGTGCATCGACAAAAAGCTGGAGAAAATACGCAAGCTCACTCGGCCTGGTCCCGCGGTCTCCCTGCCCGCGCCACAGAAATGAAGCTCCCACAGCCTAAGTGTCCCAGCGGTCTGCGTGCCCCAGCGGCCTTGTGGCGCGTCATCCAGGCTGCTGCGGGTCTGAAGAGTGATATTTTACCATTTTGCCCCTCTACGTTTTACTTTTCAAAAACCTAATTTTAAGTGTTTTGTAAGCCATTGGAGGCTAAGCTATCTTTTTGTCACTTGGTAAAACATTATTCCATTGGGAGATTTCATCTTTTTGGATCATTGATTCTCTTGTTCTTATTTTATCTCTTGTGGATTTCTGTTATTTTATCTCTGTTTATGATCAATCTGAAACTCAATATGAGTTTAAGAATGATCATGAACATTAGTGAGTAATCCACCTTTGAATTCATGGGTTAGGAAGATTTAGGGTGATTAAGTTAGTTCTAGGATGTTTTAGTATAAATCAAACCTTATTCCTTGCCTAGGAGAGTATTCGTAATGCATCTGTTGAGTTGGCCTCTCAAAAGTTGATCTTTAGACATCTCCCACCCACAAGGTGTTCGATGATATGTCTGAGTCAACTCTCCTAAGCTCTTAACACACTTTACCAAAGACATTTGTTGTTAAGGGTGTTAAGATAGCCAATAGACTTGTTTGTTAATGATTGCTTTTATATTATTCAGCCAAAGACATTTGATGTCTGAAATATGTTAGCAAATGAGCATTCATCTAGACATAGAGTTTGTTTAAGATTGTGTCTAAGCTTAAGGTTGTTTAGTTTGATTGACTGTTGCCATCCTTAGTTCGAAGCTTGATCACCCAATGTCTAAATTCCTATACCCATGAGTTCTCCTTTCTCATAAAAGAAAGTTCATTGATTTACTGTTTTTATTGTTTAGTTACTGCATTTTAGGTTCTAGAAATCATCAAACCATCGATTGCACTTAGATTAGGCAAATACTTGCATTCTCTCTGCATTTGAATCCCTCAGAACTGGTTCGACAACTTACTTCCATTATACTATCATTTGACTTAGGAGCCTCAAAACTCCTAACATCAAATTGGCGCCGTTGCCAAATTCCGAGTTGATTTAAACATTGAGAATTAGTCACTTGCTTGAGACTAAGTCATTTTTCTTCTTTTTTCTGTTTACTGATTCTACATTTTCATCCCTCTTTTCATTTCAGGTGTATGAACTTGAGGAGCAAGGGCACATCAGACCTAGTTCCACTTGTACCTGACATCAGAGCACTTGAAAGGGGTATATCCAGACAGAGAAGAGCTCAGCAGGACATCGATATGGATCCACCTGCAAACGGTCAAGGGGTTAACCCTCAGCACCCTCCGCGACCTGCTCGACCGATTGGTACCTATGATCGTCCTAACATCAATGGTCATAGGCTTGGCATTAGAGCCCCAGCTGTGGAGGCTAACAACTTTGAGGTCAAACCAGGACTCCTCAACGTGATCGAGAACAACAAGTATCATGGCTTGGCTGTAGAAGACCCATTTGATCACTTGGACAAGTTTGACAGCTACTGTGGTTTGTCAAAGACCAATGGCGTGTCCGAGGATGCCTTCAAACTCAAGTTATTCCCTTTCTCTCTGGGAGATAAGGCACGTCAGTGGGAGAAGTCTCTACCTAGCGACTCCATCACCACCTGGGATGACTGCAAGAGAGCATTCTTGGAGAAGTTCTTCTCTACTTCAAGAACTGCTAAGCTAAGAAACGAGATATCCAGTTTCCAGCAGAAGAATTTGGAAGGCTTCAGTGAAGCTTGGGAGAGATTCAAGGGCTACCAAGCTCAGTGTCCACACCATGGTTTCTCCAAAGAGAGCTTGCTGAGCACCTTCTACAGGGGTGCACTTCCTAAGTACAGGTCCAGATTGGATACTGCAAGTAATGGGTTCTTCTTGGGGAGAACTGAAGCAGAGGCAGAGGCTCTAGTTGACAACATGGTTAAGAGTGATGCAGTATACAGTGGAGACCATGACAGAAGCAGCAGAGGTGATGACAATCAAACAAGAAATGAGATAAAGGCTCTCCAGGAGAAGATTGACAAACTCATTGCTGATAAGGCCACACAAGCGCAGGTGAACTTTGTTGGCAACCCAAGCCAGGAGATACCTCCTACTGTCAATGAGGTTGAGGGTTTGGAAGGACAAGAAGAATTGTGTTTCATCAACAGTAATGGTAGCTGGTACAAGAAGGAACCTAACTTTCAGTACAACAACTACCAACAGAAACCCTATTCAAACAACCAGCAGAGTGGTTATCAGCCTCAAAACAACCAGCAGAGCAACTATCAGCCTCAGCAAAACTCCTCTCCTAGCTCCTCTGCCCCTCAACAGAGCAGCACTGATACCTTACTGAAACAGATCTTGGAGTCTCAGACTAGAAGTGAGAAGCATGTGGGCTATGAGCTGAAGAACCTTCACTCCAAGATTGATGGGAGCTACAATGAGCTCAACAACAAATTCTCCCACCTTGCTTCTTCTGTCAAAAATTTGGAGAATCAGTTTGCTTCCATGAGCTCCCACCAGAACCGCCAGCAAGGATCTCTACCTGGAAAGTCAGATCAAAACCCCAAGGAAGCAAAAGCTGTCACACTTAGGAGTGGTAAGCAGTTGACTCCTGTAACCCTCACTAAGGATGCTGAGAAACAAGGTGAGGAGGTGGCCATTAACCTAGATGATGAAGTGGTCATTGTTGATGAGAAGACAGATGCTGAGATCTTGGAGAAGATTGTGCAAGCCAAGGGTAAAGGAAAGGTTGGAGAAGAGAAGAAAACAACAAAAGATGGTGAATCTGCTGCTCCAGCAAGTGAGAGCTCTCATGTCCCCCCTCCCTATGAACCAAAGCTTCCATTCCCTGGTAGATTCAAGAAGCAGCTGCTACAGAAGTACAAGGCTTTGTTTGAGAAGCAGATGAGTGAAGCTCAGGTTACAATGCCTATCATTGATGCTTTCATGCTGATTCCTCAATACAGCAAACTCCTGAAAGATGTTGTAGCTGCTAAGAAGAAGGAGATGGAGGGCATGATGATTCTGAGTCATGAGTGCAATGCCATCATTCAGAGGCTAGATGCTCCAGAGAAGCTAGGGGATCCAGGATGCTTCACACTCCCTTGTGCTCTTGGACCTATGGTATTTGAGAAATGTCTCTGCGATTTGGGAGCTAGCGTCAGCTTGATGCCTTTGTCTGTGGCAAAGAAGCTTGGCTTCACTCAATACAAGAAGTGTAGGCTCTCTCTGGTGTTGGCTGATCGATCAGTGAAGTACCCTGTGGGCATTCTAGAGAACCTCCCTGTGAAGATTGGAAGGTATGAGATACCTACAGATTTTGTGGTGCTTGAAATGGGTGAGGAGGCTCAAGACCCATTGATTCTTGGAAGGTCATTCTTAGCTACAGCAGGAGCTATTGTGAATGTGAAGGAAGGGAAGATTGACCTCCATTTGGGCAAGGAGAACATCCTCCACTTTGACATCAAGGAGAAGATGAGGAACCCCACTGTATTTGGACAAGCCTTCACCATTGAAGAGATGAATCCTCCTCCTGCTGATGATCACTTTGATGAGCTACCACCTGAGGAAGATGGGGTGTTAACTCTACTTTCTGCACCTACTCCAGCCTGATCCAAAGGAGGCAAAGTCAAGCTAGAGACTTAAAACAAGCTCACTTGGGAGGAAGTCCCATGAGTATCCTTGTATATATTGCATTAGTATTTACATTTTCATCTTACTGCATAAAACAATGGGAAAATGAAGTTGTGTGCAGGTGTGGAGCGGAAAATCGGACATCAGAGCGAGGTCATGGAGCGAGGGAGAGCTCAGCTGGGAGCGACTTGCCCACAGCGACCCCTCCACCTCGCTCCCGTCTCAGGTAACTGGAAACTTCCCTTCTCCCAGTGTTTCTTTGCATTTTAGAATTTCATTGGGTACCTCACTCACACAGAGACTGTGTGATTTAAGTGTGGGGGAGGTGCCAAGCATTTGATCATGTTTGTTATGATGATTTTGAGTCTCATGCATTGCATATTACATTCTTATTTGCATAGAAAAGCCAAAAAAAAAAAAAAAATTTAAATTTTGAAAAAACAAAAAAGAATCATTTAGTTTGCATCATTTGCACTCTTAGGAGAGTCTAGAGCATATAGGTTGCATTCATTTGCATTGGGAGCAATGATTTAAAATGCCTTGTAGAGAGCACTGTCTAGCCTTGTATAGTTCATGCACCTCTCTTGAAAACCTTGTAAGCTTCGTGCCTTGAAAGCTCTCCCTGAAACTCAATCTCTTAGGTCAACTACAACCTTGAATGAACTGAATGAACCTAATTTCTTGCTCATGGTCCCTTGTGTGCTAAGTCATGGATATACACACTAGAATTGTCGCGCCTTTTATGCCGATCTCTTTGACAATCTCTAGTGGCAGTCCACTCCCTAAAACCCTCTCCTCCTTTTAAGCCTTCATTGATTGTTGAGTGAGGCCTTTTTCGGAAAGTCTTGCATGTGCATAATCTTGAGAGTATTGGGAACGACAATGCTCAGTCTTCATTCTTGCTAGATTGGATACACTATTGTCTAGCTATAGGTGGGGGGTGAGTGTTGTGAAGTTTAACTTGGGAATTTGAAGGTTGAAAGAAAATGATTGAACTCTTGTGCTTAATTGTCTCTTTGGGAATTGTATAAAACCTCTAGCTCAAGTTGTGAAAGTCTTGGTCCCCCAAAATAAATTAAAAAAAAACAACAAAAAAAAATTAAAAAAAAAAATTAATAATAAAAAAAAATAAAAAAAGAATAAAGAAAGGGGGCTAGCAAAGTGTGAATGAGCTAAGAGGTTGTGTTTTAAGAGTTTAGATATTTCCCTTGATTGAAGAGTTTGTAGTTATGTTCTTGAAATTTTTGGGTGAGAGATGTGATCGTGGGGTGTAACTTTGGGAATAATTGTGTCACTTGTATGTTTGAAAAAGGGTAGAACAATGAAGATTGAGCATTGTATGCATTAGTTGATCCCTTTCTTAGATATATTATGTGCAATGTCAAGGCTACTTGTTTTGAGAGTGAACCACCTTGAAGATAAAGAGTTTTGAACCCCTTGATCACTAGAACAAAAAGCCTTCCCTTACCCAAATGACTTGGACCAATTGACCATTTGCATAGAGCTCACTTGTTGTATTGCTTAATGAATGTGAGAGTTGGCTGAACTGAATGTGTGAATGAATAATGTTGAGTTAAGATAGGCCTAGAGAAGCTAGAAGATAATAAAGAGAGTGTGCTTGCGCTGAATTCTTATGTTGAAGCGAGTGCTTGTGTGTTTCTCTTGGCTATGAGCTCCCACTTTCAAACCTCTTTCCCTATGAGTTCTAGAAAGTTCACTTGTGGACAAGTAAAGGACTAGTGTGGGGGAGTTGATATCTTGTGTATTTGCATCATTTTGATATTTGTTTTATTTTCTTTTTGATCATTAGAATCCATATAGTATGCATATAGGGTGCATTTGCATTGCATTTGTCCTTATCAGGTATTGGAGATGCTAGTTGGTGATTTGGAGACATTAGAGATGATTTTGGAGCAAAAGAGGATGATTTATGTTCAAGAATCTCACCACGGCTAAGTGTCCCAGCGGTCTCGCGCCCCAGCGGTCTCGTGTCCCCGTCATCCATGCCGCTGTGCATCGACAAAAAGCTGGAGAAAATACGCAAGCTCACTCGGCCTGGTCCCGCGGTCTCCCTGCCCGCGCCACAGAAATGAAGCTCCCACAGCCTAAGTGTCCCAGCGGTCTGCGTGCCCCAGCGGCCTTGTGGCGCGTCATCCAGGCTGCTGCGGGTCTGAAGAGTGATATTTTACCATTTTGCCCCTCTACGTTTTACTTTTCAAAAACCTAATTTTAAGTGTTTTGTAAGCCATTGGAGGCTAAGCTATCTTTTTGTCACTTGGTAAAACATTATTCCATTGGGAGATTTCATCTTTTTGGATCATTGATTCTCTTGTTCTTATTTTATCTCTTGTGGATTTCTGTTATTTTATCTCTGTTTATGATCAATCTGAAACTCAATAAGGGTTTAAGAATGATCATGAACATTAGTGAGTAATCCACCTTTGAATTCATGGGTTAGGAAGATTTAGGGTGATTAAGTTAGTTCTAGGATGTTTTAGTATAAATCAAACCTTATTCCTTGCCTAGGAGAGTATTCGTAATGCATCTGTTGAGTTGGCCTCTCAAAAGTTGATCTTTAGACATCTCCCACCCACAAGGTGTTCGATGATATGTCTGAGTCAACTCTCCTAAGCTCTTAACACACTTTACCAAAGATATTTGTTGTTAAGGGTGTTAAGATAGCCAATAGACTTGTTTGTTAATGATTGCTTTTATATTATTCAGCCAAAGACATTTGATGTCTGAAATATGTTAGCAAATGAGCATTCATCTAGACATAGAGTTTGTTTAAGATTGTGTCTAAGCTTAAGGTTGTTTAGTTTGATTGACTGTTGCCATCCTTAGTTCGAAGCTTGATCACCCAATGTCTAAATTCATATACCCATGAGTTCTCCTTTCTCATAAAAGAAAGTTCATTGATTTACTGTTTTTATTGTTTAGTTACTGCATTTTAGGTTCTAGAAATCATCAAACCATCGATTGCACTTAGATTAGGCAAATACTTGCATTCTCTCTGCATTTGAATCCCTCAGAACTGGTTCGACAACTTACTTCCATTATACTATCATTTGACTTAGGAGCCTCAAAACTCCTAACATCAGTCACTATACTTTTTTTTAAAGAATATAATAGTATAAGAAATATTACATTAAAATGTCCATAATGTATTGTTACCATTTTATATTTAACAATTGAATAAATAAATTCGAAAATTAGAATAAAAATATATACAATATAAGAAATGGTAGTATTACATTTAGTTTACACTTTTATTATTTCCAAAAAAACTAAATGTAATATTTTCCAAAAGATGCCACCTAACATTATTAAAAAAATTAAATATGAAATATAAAGAAAATGAATAATAATTAAATGTAAAATATAAGAAGTATAAACATTACATAAACATCTACCGTAATAATAAAATTTGATATAAAAGAAATAAAATTAAAATAAGTACATATAGAAGATAAAAAATAAAAAATAAGTAAATTTTCATTATAAGAAATAGAAAAACTACATCAAACATATATTTGAAAATATGTAGTAAAATAAATAATAATTAAATATGAATTATAAGAAATAGACATATTACATTAACCATCTATCATAATATTAAAATTTGATATAAAAGTAAAACAACTAGAATAAGTAAATATACAATATAAGAAAAGGTAAAAATAAGAAAATATACAATATAAAAAAATGTAAAAACTACATTACAGTGATTACACACACCTATCTTAAAACATTTACGGTTTTACATTTTTATTTTTTCCAAATATTCTTATAAGTAAATATACAATATAATAAAAATAAGCACACAATATAAAGCAAGAAAATTAGAATAACTAAATATACAATATAATAAAATAAAAAATAAGTAAATTAATATACAATTAAGAAATAGAAATATTACATTAAAGATCTATCGTAAATAGAATATTACGATTTGATATAAAATTCCAAACAATTAGAATAAGTAAATACACAATATAAGAAAAATAAATAATAATTAGATAAACAATATAAGAAATGGAGAAACTACATTAACATCTATCTGAAAATGTATAGTTGTACATTTTTATTATTTCCAAATATTTTTATAAGTAAATAAGCATTATTTTGAGGCTCCAGAGAACGTCCACATCAATGACATAAACTTCTCCATAAAGATGCCACATGTCACTATGTTTTAAAAAAAGAATATAATATAAAAAATATTACATTAAAATGTCCATTATGTATTATTACCATTTTATATTTAAAAGTTGAATAAATAAATTAGAAAATTAGAATAAAATATATACAATATAAGAAATGGTAGTATTACATTTTTTTTACATTTAGTTTACATTTTTATTATTTCCAAAAAAGGACTAAATGTAATATTTCCCACAAGATGCCACCTGACATTATTAAAAAAAAAGTAAATATGAAATATAAAGAAAATGAATAATAATTAAATGTAAAATATAAGAAATATAAATATTACATAAACATCTGTCGTAATATTAAAATTTCATATAAAAGAAATAAAATTAGAATTAGTACATATACAAGATAAAAATTAAAAATAAGTAAATTTTCATTATAAGAAATAGAAAAACTACATTAAACATATATTTGAAAAGATGTAGTAAATAAATAATAATTAAATATGAAATATAAGAAATAGACATATTACATTAACCATGTATCATAATATTAAAATTTGATATAAAAGCAAAACAACTAGAATAAGTAAATATACAATATAAGAAAAAGTAAAAATAAGTAATATACAATATAAAAAATGTAAAAACTATATTACACACCTATCTTAAAAAATTTACGGTTTTACATTTTTATTATTTCCAAATATTTTTATAAGTAAATATACAATGTAATAAAAATAAGCATACAATATAAAGCAAGAAAATTAGAATAAGTAAATATATAATGTAAGAAAAAAAATAAGTAAATTAATATACAATTAAGAAATAGAAATATTACATAAAACATCTATCGTAAATAGAATATTACGATTTGATATAAAATGTCAAATAAATAGAATAAGTAAATACACAATATAAGAAAAATAAATGAGAAATTACCAAAAATACCATTTTCATAGTACCATTTTTCATGTTTACACTAACCACTTTTACCACCACTTTCAATGAAGGGTTTAGATTTGAAGATTTAAGATTTAGAGTTTAGATTTGATGTTTTAGGGTTTAGGGTATATAGTTTAGGGTTTAGAGTTGAAGATTTAAGGTTTATAATTGATGATTTAAGGTTTATAATTGAGGTTTTAGGGTTTAAGGTTTAGAGTATTGAATTTAAGGTATATAGTTTAGGGTTTAGGGTTTATTGTTGAGGATTTAGGGTTTAGGGTTTAGAGTTGGAGGTTTAGGATTTAGAGTTTATAATTAGAATTTTGAAAACCATATAAAAACAAAGATATAAGAACCTTTAACCTTTTAATAAATAAGGTATTTTTGAAAATGTTTATTTAGTAGTGGTAATGATGAATAGTGGTACCTTAAAAGTGGTATTTTTGAAAATTCCCCAAAATAAATGGAAATTTCAAAAATACCACTTTCAAAGTACCATTATTCATCTTTACCACCACTAAAGCCACATTTTCAAAAATACCTTATTTATTAAAATAGTAAATACTCTTATATCTTTGTTTTTATATGTTTTTAAAAATTATAATCCCAAATTATAAATCCTAAACCTCCAATTCTAAACCCTAAACCCAAAATCTTCAACTTTAAACCCTAAACCCTAAACTATGTACCCTAAATTCAATATTCTAAACTCTAAACCCTAAAGTCTAAACTATAAATCTTAAATCCTCAACTCTAAACCCTAAATCCTCAACTCTAAACCCTAAACTATATACCTTAAGCCCTAAAACATCAAATCTAAACCCTAAATCCTAAACCTTCAAATCTAAACTCTTCATTAAAAATAGTGGTAAAAGTGGTTAGTGTAAACATGAAAAGTGGTACTATGAAAATGGTATTTTTGGCAATTTCTAAAAAATAAATAATAATTAAATAAACAATATAAGAAGGGGAATTTTCAAAAATACCACTTTGAAGATACCATTATTCATCTTTACCACCACTAAGTACACATTTTCAAAAATACCTTATTTATTAAAATGTTAAAGACTCTTATATCTTTGTTTTTATATGCTTTTCAAAATTTTAATCCAAAATTCTAAATCCTAAACCCCCAATTTTAAACCCTAAACCCTAAATCTTCAACTCTAAACCCTAAACCCTAAACTATATACCCTAAATTCAATATCTTAAACCCTAAACCCTGAAACCTCAACTATAAACCCTAAATCCTCAACTCTAAACCCTAAACTTTATACCCTAAACCCTAAAACATCAAATCTAAACCCTAAAACATAAAATCTAAACCCTAAATCCTAAACGTTCAAATCTAAACCCTTCATTAAAAGTAGTGGTAAAAGTGGTTAGTGTAAACATGAAAAATGGTACTATGAAAATGGTATTTTTGGCAATTTCTCATATAAGAAACGGAAAAACTACATTAACATCTATCTGAAAATGTATAGTTGTACTCTTTTATTATTTCCAAATATTTTTATTAGTAAATAAACATTATAAGAAAAACAAGCATACAATATATGGATATAAATACTACATTAAACATATATCATAATATTATCGTTTGATATAAAGCAAGAAAATTAGAATAAGTAAATATACAATATAAGAAAAAAATAAACAATAAGTAAATATACAAAATTAAAAATTTACATTAAACTTCTATCGTAAATAGAAATAGAAATATTACATAAAATATAGTAAAAACCTCTTCTATTAAAAAAAATATGTTTGGATAAGTTCACATTTGTGTTACAAAAAAAAATGTTACAAAAAAAAAGATAAGTTCACATGCAAATAGTGAAGAATAAATTTACATGAAATATTTCTTATATGGCTTCATCACTCATAGTTTCTTCATCCCTAGGCATAAGTGTCTTGCACATTCTCCAGAAAAATGTAAATATGCAAAAACAAAATATACTCATCATTCAATTTTGCAGTTATAGCGTTTGCAAAGGAAATATAGAGTAGAAACTGCATTTTGAAAATAAAAATATATTGTTTCCAAACAGTAAGATAGAGAGAATGGCGAGTGCAAATTATGGATTTTTTACCATGCACGTGACTGTTTTCAGTCTTCTCCTTTCAGCTCATCATACAAATGAGCAAGAATCATTCTTTCCTAAGAACAAAAAGAAAAGAAAATATAACGAGTTACAACTTTCTGGAATGATGGTAAGTATTATTGAACAATAACTAAGAAACCAAGCCCAAATATATCATAAGCAAACACACCAGCCATAAACACATACAAGCAATGGTAAGACAAAACCAAATATTTCATCATAAACAATTGCAAACAAGGAGTGAGGGACACAACCATCTATCATAAACAAACACATCATCCATAAACATAGCCACGATTAATATTACAAGTTAAAGAGTATACCATATTGATCTTTAAGATGTCCACAGAGCAAGATCTTGAAAGCAACAAATAGTGGCGTTGCCAAAATATAATGAAAAGGAGACCAGTGCCACAAACCAGAACTTTAGAAGTTACAAAATAACATGAACAAATGTGATAATCACAAAAGATTTCATAGATGGAGTACACAGTGAAATCTACCACGAAAAATCACGGCACGAAATTGATGCAAGGGTATAAATATAAAAATGCAAAAACAAAGCCAAATGATGATGAAAACTTCTACTTTAGACATCGCTAAACACACAAGGATCCAATTTTTATAGTTGTACATCAACTGATTCATATAATTATCCTATCTTTACCTACAAAAAGAGAAGTCAAGGCAGCAATTACGAAAAAGAAAAAAAGAAACTGATCACCTTGATTGAAAAAGAACATGAACAAACTTGAGAGTGAGAAGAAGGGTGAAGGAGAATAGCAAACTATGCGCTGAAAACGATTCTCTACACCAATATTTTCTTACCCTTAGGTCTCTAATTCAATCAGAGAGACCCTTTTTGACACATCTCCCAATTCAAAATTTGATTGTGTGAAATTGGTGATTTTTTTAGCTTTCCTTATTTGATATTGATTTCTATTTAATTTTGAAACAAACAAATTTTTGGAATATTGACATTTTTGGAATATTAAATTAAACTAATTATATCTAAAATTATGGTTAGTTGTTTTAAATCTTATCTGTCTTCCATTATATTACTGAATATTTTAAACATCATAGAACCTAAACTTTAATATTCATGTGTTCTAAATTTAAATTAAAATAATGATTTCTCATATTATGGTTAGGTTTTTTTAAAATCCTATGTGTCTTCAATCATATTATTGAATATTTTCAATAGCATATAACCTAAATTTTTAAAATTATGCGTTTTAAATTTATATAGTTCTAACTGTTTACATATCTTGCATTTTTAAGTTATTAATTATATTTGTAAGATATTTTATGTTAATTTCAAAAATATATTATATATTAAGTTAAATTATCTATAATTCTTTGATTTTTGTAAGTTTACCATATTTAATTGATTTCATCATATAAATATTTTAATAGTATATATGAATTTAAAGTATATATTTCTACTAGATATGGACCCATGCATTGCACGGATTTTATTTGATGTTTTAATTCACGAACACATAAAAAGATTGGAAATATTTTTTTCACGTTAGTTCTTGGATTTTCAGTATATATTGGTGACATTTTAATAACAATAATCTGTTTTCTTACATAATTTTTGATTGATATTCTATTTCAATAATAATGGTGTTTTAAATAGTACATTGATATTTTTATTTTTAATAAATACTTCACTTTTTATTATTTTTCAAAATAATACTAGCTATAGTTAATTGAAATATATAGAACTGTGAACTCTCTATATTGTTTATATTGTGTAAGACAAACTAAAAACGACACAATTAAAAATATTAATATTACATAACACCAGTCAATATGTTTTATCGATAGTCAGCTAAATATCGAATATATTTCTAGATAAAACATCAAATTTATTTACTTTAACATTCATGGTGTGACTTTAACATCTTTTTTTATATACAATATTTTGTAAAACACTATTGTCGCTATGTTTTAAAAATTTGAAGTTCTCTAGTTGTAGTGACTCTTGATAGTGCGACATATAATTGTAAGACTGGACTTGACAAATAGACCAACTTTTTAAGCTTTGACCTTAATTCTAGTTGATAGTCATTTCATAGAATACTCTTGTAGAAAATTGAAGTCTTTTCATTTTGAAAGGTTATCTTGCATATGTCGGTATCTAAACTATTAAAACAGAAATACATTTAGTACTTAACCCTGAGTTTTCCTCAGTAATTACAAAGGATTGCCACTACATTTAAAACAAATAATTAATTTTAATTACAATTATTATCTAACTGGATTCGATTTGGCCGGATAATTTACTTACCAAAAGCTTAAAATGTACATTTAGTATCTTATTCATTGTAGTTTTATATCTTATACATTATACACATGACATTAAAATTTATCAAAACACGAACCTATCAGATGTTAGTGAGTCTTGACTGGTATACTAAGTCAATTGTGGTTAAATGTTCTTATTTTATATGGGCCCATTTGTATTTTTAATTTTAATAATGGCATTTAGACTACAGAATATTTTATATAATACTTTATACAGTTATAATATATAGATTAAAATTTGTCATTAATAACGATACAGACTTAATTAACGTTAGTGTATGATAGGCTCATGCATTAAGTTGATTAATTAACAGCCCACTCTATTTTGATTGAAGTATTATATTGGCTCATTGTAATTGTTTGTATTTGTAGTTTAGATATTATATAAAGACCATATTAAATTTGTATTTCATTTAACTAAATTAAATATAAAACCATTTTTAACATTTAGTCTATCTTATTGAAATAGAGATCAATTTTTCAAGTACAAATGAATAGTCCATTATATTATATACAATAGCTAAATTCAAATATATACATAATTTTGTACATGAGTAACATAAATTTGACATAAAAACAAACAAATAATTAATTACTTATTGTATTACCAATTGTTTTATATGAACTAAAACACATTTAATACAAATATTAAGATATAAAATCAATACTCCTTTTAACGTTTAATAGATGTTTAAACATAGATTTTTGTTATCAAAAAATATGTAGTCCATTTATAATATATAATTAATAATTTCAACTTTTTAAATATTAGAATATGAATACAAAATAATATTAACCATACATTCAGCACGATAATAATCCAACAAAAATCTAATAACATTGACCAGAGTTTATAAAACACATTAATTACCAATAACTTATAAATTTATCATAATTTTACAAACTAAAATAAACACCCGCACGGGCGTGCAGGTCAAGATCTAGTTAGACTTATTCTAAGAATACAATGCTGTTTTTCCACGTAGCTTCCGGTTAGGATTTCGGCTTCAATATTCATGTTGTTTAGGCAAGTTATTTATAACATTATTCTATTGGAAAATCTTCCTTTTTGATTTAAATTCCTTAATAGCATGACCTACAAGAATCTATTGGAAAGTCGTTCTCTTTGATTTAAATTTCATAGTAACATGATCTACAACAACATAACCAATTTTTATATGTTGATAAGAATAAACACACATAATCATAATCACATATAAGCATAATAGTCACATTAACTTAGTCACAATAGCATAACAGCTGGATAAAATATCCGTAAATTTTGATTTTATCTGTTTTGATTTGAACCGAAATTCCAAATATATGTAGCTCTACGAAGCAAAGAAAATACTTATATGCAATATCTGTAAGAAACGAAACAAATCACAAGATACTAATATTATTAAGAATGAATATCTGATCTGATCCGTTATATAAATACATATACATGTATGTAAAGATATATATATATATATATATATATATATATATATTTATATACATATATAATTTATATAAATATTATATTGTATATAAGTTTTAATAGTACTTTTTTAATAAATTTATTAAGTTATTTATTAGAATTTTAAAAGTAATAAATTTTTATTTTTGTAATAAAATGTGATTATTATTTTATCTTATTTTTAGAATTTATGATTTATTTACTAATTTTAATTTATTTTTGCGGATCGAATCGGATATCCGGTTGAAAATCTAAAATTATCTGAATATCCGGAGCACCGAATATCTGTGTGGCTACATATCGAATTGGATCAAATAAATGATTATTATAACAAAATGGATCGGATCAGAATATCTCCAAAAATTTGGATATCCGATTCATGTTCACCACTACATCTATATGTACAAACGGCTAAGTATAATTGTAACAATAACTAACTAGATCTTGACCCGCACGCCCGTGCGGGTGTTAATTTTTATTTTATCTTTATATATTGATTTTTTTGTTTTTGAATTTTTTTTCTTTTTTCATACAATCATTATAGATTTTAGATGTATCACCATTATATAATGTAAATGTACCTAAATATGTTTTTATATGTGTTTTTTATATGACACTAATATGCATATCTTTTTTTTAAAATATCGTTTTCAATACACATTTAATTATTCTTACAATTTTTATTTTATTTAATGTATAATAATGCACAACTATTTTAAAATTTGGTATTACCAAATCTATATAATATAAGTGAATTTTTACGGAGGTACTGAAATAATAAAGAATATAGTTAAAAACATTTAAATATAGTCAATTTTTGTTGTTAAAATTAGTAAAAACCATCACTATCAAATATTACATAATAGTTATGATTTGGATCATCTAGGTAAAATATACATTTTAAGAACAAAAGTTCATTAGGTGTCAGTTACTTTTTCTAGGAAAAAACCGATGTGGTTTTCTTGTTAGTAAAAAAAAATTATACTTTCTTCCATTTTGTCTTGTGTACTACTGAAATTAAAACATCATTAATAAGAAGAAAGCAATTTAGAATCGTTAGGATTAGAATACAGATTGAACCTTTGCCTTATAATTTATGTTTGGCTTATGACTGATTCTTGCACACATCTTAGAAATATTGGAAAATTATTAAATTAATTTATCCAAAATAACAGCAAATGCATTATTGTAGAAAGTAAGTAGTTCACGAAAATGTTGATGTTACTCAAACAAAATAACGAAATCAGTCTTTATTAATTCTAAAAGTAGTTTCAGTGATCAGATAATGTATTAGACAAAAAGTCAATGGAGGTCTGAAATATAACGTATTGAATCTACATCGTTGAGAAGAAAAAACTTTGGTTGGTGGACTTTTTGTTCGTGGTGTGTTCTGAATATGTAGAAAGTGAGCGGAGAGTGATTTATATATATATATATATATATATATATATATATAGGGTCATGCATATCAGTATAATATTATGATTTTGTATTTAATAGTTGGATTATGTGGAGTCAATCACGTTAAAGATCTACGTTGTAGGTAAGATATGTAAATTAGTTAATATAAATGATAATATTCCCTTTTTATATTCCAAAATCATTTGAAATATTAATAGATTTTATTGGATAAGGAATGTGAATATATGAGTGATTCCCGTAGAATTTTAATAAATTCATTTGTTTTGTTTTGTTAGTTATAGTTAACACATACAGCTTATAAGACAATAAATGATGATTTATAAGAAAAATAGTTAATGATAATTCAGTGGCATAGTATTGTAATTTTTGTGCAAAACTTAGGGTTAAGTACTATTTGTACTTCAGTTTTAATAGAATAGATGTATAACAACATAACAATTATATTCTTTTTAGAAAAAGTTTAACATCAGTTTAATGTGAAGTTATGGATGTCTAGTTATTTCCTCATGTGACACCAAGAAAAAAGATAACACGCAAAGATGTGAAAGAACATGTAAGAAAACTCACCAGATATTTTTCTTGCTCAATCCTGCAAAAAATTACTTTTTAAAACACAAATTGTTTTTATTATCTTCCTATATATTTTATTAATCATAAGATATTTTAACAAATGTCAAAATTTTGTAAGGAAAATTAATATCAAATAATATTATTAAGTAATTATTATCTTCTAAAAGAATATTATTAAGTAATTTTTAAATTATCTTTTTTACTATTAAATAATTTCAAAATTCGTTTTTGTTTTTATTTTCTTAGTATATATTGTTTTAATCATGATATATTCTAAAACATGTCGCATTATTAAAAAAAAGAAATTACTATTAAATAATATTTTGTTTAAGATTTTTTAAAAGAGGAAATTTCTAAAACATATCACATTATTAAAAAGGAAATTACTATTAAATAATATTTTGAAATTATATTTTGCTTAAGATTTTAAAAATGGAAATTTACTATATAATTAGTTTCACCAAAAATTGTTTTATTATCTTATATATTTATTTTAAATTATGAATTAGTTTAACACATATCACAATTTTAAATATATAACAATTTTGAAGAACCAAGTTTCCTATTAAGTAATTTTAGAATATTAAGTATTTTTAAAAATTTCCTTTTTACTATTAAATCAATTTTAAAATTAATTTATTTCAAAATTCGTTTTTTGTTATCTTAGTATATATTTTATATCATTATAAATTTTAACCTCTTTAAAAATATTAAAAGGAAAATTACTATCAAATAATCATTTGCAACAATTTTTTGTTTGGGATTTTAAAATGGAAAATTACTATTAGATATAATTACAATTACTTTTTAACAAAATTTGTTTTTGTTAATATCTTAATATATATTTTTAATTATAATATAGATTAACACATGTTGCAATCTTAAAATTTTTAATGACACGTGTTGCGATCATATTAATTAGTAACTTTGAAGAACCAAGCTTTATATAATAAGATTTCTTAAGTTTACCACTTATTATTTAGGTTTTCTTATATTTTATATTTGTTTTTTTTTAGTAAAAATGACACGTGGCATCTTTCGGATGCCGTTGTTTTCGCTGATGTGGACGCTCCCTGGAGCCTCAAAAGGCTTTCGTCAAGCAAGGTCAGCCAAAAGGAAAGAAAAAAGAGTGAGCGAGAAAGCGGAGCCTCAAAAGCAAACTTTTTTAGTATAGATTTGCAAGGATGGATTTTTGGTCTTTCCGTATGACGTGTTTTTTTTGTAATATCCACACTGCCTCTATTCTCCTATATCGTAGCCTAATATCTAATACATTTTGGAAATCATATATTTCATTTATATGCAAGAAGTAAGAGAGGCTTCAATCATCATTACAATCTATACACATGGTTTCGGAATTATCTTTCTCATCTCTCCCAGTCTCTTTGTTTTCTCTGCAGTTTTGATTATCCTCTCTCTCAATCTATACACATTGTTCTATTCATATAGGAACCTAAAAATATCTAAATAACCAATGTATCTAAAACGGGCTCGGATATTTGTAACAAAATAGCCATATAACCTGATTCGGTCCCGGTCTTTTGAATATCATTAGTTATATTATGATACATCTAAAATATATAACACTAATTATGAAAAATAAATATCGATGTAATAAAAACTCTTTTTCTATTTCACTTAGTTTAGCCAAACAAATAGAAAAAGTTTTTTTTTATTAATTTATAAAATGAGTTAGACATGAACATTATCTGTCCATTTAGTTACATGTTCCTTTCGAGTATCGTTTTTTTTGTTTTGAAAACAAGTCCCGCTTGAATATTATAAACTTATATGTGGATTTTGAGTTGAGTCATTCTAGATCTGGATAAATTCGGTTATGATGTATAGGAACCTAAACATATCTAAATAACCAATATATCTAAAACGAATTCAGATATTTGTAACAAAAATAGCCATATAACCTGATTTGGTCGAGGTCTTTTGAATGTCATTAGTTATATTATGATACATCTAAAATATATAAAGCTAATTATGAAAAATAAATATCGATGTATAAAAATATATTTCAGAGGCCAATTTAATAAAATATTAGTTGGTTCAGTTGAAATAAATATATTTAAAAAATTTATATGAACTGAAAAAAATCAATATAAAAATACTGTACATTTGGATTCAAAATCATTTCTTTTAACAACAAACTACAAAATATGTTGATTTGTATACAAATTTAAATTACAATGTAAATATTTAATTAATATAGAAATATGTCATATTGTTTAAATAAAATATCAATGTAAAAGTATTGTACAGTTGCGTTCTAAAATCATTTATTTTAACAACAAGCCAAATAAATATGTTGATTGGAGAGAGAATAAAACAAAGCCAAAGGAACATATAGTTTACCAGAAACACTCTATGTGTCGAATTTATTATAAAGAAAGTTTTACTAAGATAAATACATTCAATAGTTACAAACAAATAATATATTTCATAAAAGTGAAAAAATACCCGCACTTTCGAAGCGCGGATCAAAATCTAGTTTATATTAAAGTAACAACTTAAAGCAAAAAAATTGACTGTATCAATTTATATGTCCAGTTGAAACCCTTCAAAACTATGTGGAATACTAAGCTCAAAGTAATTTGATTTTGAAAATAATACTAAACTGCTGGTTCTAAAACCATTAAAACGATTCTCAATAATGTTAAAGTAAAATATTAAAAAAATTGTAGAACATGATTTTGTAATAAAAACTCACTTGATGATCACATTACAATTTTTATAGGTATAAAAAGTGATAAAAAGTTTAAGCACAAATCGATTATGTTCATCATAAATTTAAAATAGATTTCGGTCCACTATTTCAGTTACAATTACAAATGCTTAACCCAACATATAGATGATTACATAAAGAAAACATAATTGTATGCATATTAACAAACTCAAACACATATACATATTTAATTTGTCAATACTATATATTTTTAATTTTTATTATATAAGCTCACCATGTGCTTTGCGCAGGTCTTATCTTAGCGATTAAGTAAATGGATTACGTACATAGTAGAATGTGTTTTCGTTTAAAAATTATTGTATACTCTAAATAAATATGAACCACCATCACTTTTATTTAAATTTTTTGTTTCAATTAAAATATAAGATCGGAAAAAATCTGAATCCAAAAACAACAAACCAAATTGATTATGAAAAGTAGTACTGAGCTTTAACCAAAATTGGTTATATATCTGAACCGGTTTAAATTTTTTGTATTTAGAGAACCGAAACCGAATCCTATCCGAACCGAAATATTTCGGTGTCCAAGTATATTCGAACCAGATTAATAAACTTAAATATATTAATTATTTTTAAATTTAATATCAAAAAGAATATAAAAATATATAAGTTATTTTTCAGTTTTCCAAAAAAATTGGAAATATATAAAAATAAAGTACATGTTTAAAATAAGTATACAATACTCGAAATACCCAAAATACTTAAATGTCTATTGATTTTTATTCAAATATTTAAGCTAAACTAATTTTGATGTGAAGTTTATGTATTTTAGCATAAATTATTCAAATTTATAAGTTATATATTATTTTTTATTTTTAGATTTTATAAATTAAAAAATATATATGAACTTTATTTTAAAAATAAATAAACGGGTTATTAGAATCTAAACCGAACCCCCGTAAAAATTCAAAGCGAACTGAATCCACAAAGATCCGAACTGAACTGAACCAAAATGAACCACATGATACCCGAATACCCTCTTTAATCAAGTGTAAAAACGTTATCGATATAAAATGGATATTATTTATAATATTTAAATACATCATAGTTGAAAAAAACTCACTCCATGTAATGTGTGAGTTATTATCTAGTCTATTTATATTACTTAAATTTGAAGTGGTGTAATTGATCACACTGAAATAAAACAACCAATAAAACAGAGATTTCTACGGAAAGATTCCATAGTTTTAGCTAAAAGATCAGAAATTTTATTTTGAGTTCACGGGATGTATGGATAGCGTAATTGATCAAATTTCTCCTTAACCAATAGAATATCTCCCTTGTTGAATCTCAATCACTAAGTGATGCATCAAGCAAACCAAAATGCATGGACAATGGACAGTTAGCAATCACCTCAATTAGCAATCATATTGTATCTTTGTGAGACATCGCTAAAGGCTTGCTCTCTTTTACATAAGAAAAACCATAAATGGATTTTTTTACATCCATTTAAATCACCAACAATACAACATAAAACCACAATACTGATTTTTTTTCCTCCAAAAATATATTTTTCTTGTTGCTTCTGTCTCTTTGTATTCGTCTCGATTTTGTGTTCTTTAAGCGACCTCATTGAAGCCAAAACCTTGACGGAGACATTAGGCTCAAGTGACTTTGTCTTGTGTCTAGCAAAACCCATGGAGCAGCCTCATGTGTCCACGGCCACAGGAAGTGTCTTGTCCAACACCGCGATGGACAAAATACAAAGGTGTTGGGGATCCATCACCTCAATTAGTAAGCCTTTATCTTGAGGATTAGCAAACAAAGCCTTCTTACTTAGCTACATCAAGAAACCAAAATCAACAGTGTCAAGAAAAAAAAAGGCTTTCTTTCTTCTCTGAGTTGTTAAACTAAGTTATTTATTTCCGACATGAAGCTTGGTCTGGTCAGAACTTGAGGCATCCGAGAAATACCAACACATCTTTAAGAAAAAAACAACCACCGGCGTCAAATAAAAGTGTGATCTGTAATCATATATAAGTGTGATATGTTATGTAAAATATATAAGTTCATTGATGCACCCACACGTTAGTAAAAACGAAAGAATCAATGTATAATCCAGTTGATATAAATACAAACATACCTTCAACTTCAAGCCGTCGACGATTCCTGGCCTTGATATGTTGTGAGCGTTTATGATTTCAGCCCACTCTAATATCTTAAACACGCCTCTGCAAACAAACCACAACAGAGAAATTCTATAAAAACTTGAGAGCATCAAGGAAAGAACAATAAGTTAGTTAACATATAAACACATTAGCATGGTGGTAGTAACTCGAAGTTGATGGTGTAATCTCTTCCTTAAGAATATCTCCATAGCCTATTTTAGTGGAAGTGTTTTGATTCTCAAACTCTTTCATCCACAATGCCCTTGCTTCCATCACCTGCAAATAAAAAGAGTGATCTTGAGTAACAATAATTATGTTTGTATTTCTCAAAAAAAAAAAACAATTATGTCTGTGTGGACGGAAGAAGACTGAGTGAGGGTTACCTGTGGAGAAGACAAAAGCTGAGCATTATGTTTATTGAGCCGTGAAAGGAGAAGAACAAAATAAACTTTTCAGAAGTAACCAACAGTCATATGGCATGGACAGAATTCTATTCTAGGTGCAGCTAACCTCGGAGCAAGACGTTCTATAGCTAAAGCATGACCTCTCTGTGCATCAGAAATTTCCAAATCTACAAATAAAAATTGAGAAAGAAAAAACACAAATATTGATGTTAGCATTTCCAAAATCTTTGATATGCTAAAAGCCAAAAAAAAATTCCAAGAATCTTTTTCTATCCAGTCCAAAATTGAAGGATGAACATTACCATCAAGATCTTCGTTGGGGGTCGAAAGGAAGTCTAACACTTCGTCCTTAAGAGCATGGATGCATTGATATGTTCGTCGCAAATGCTAGCACTTCGTCCGTAAGAGGAACCGCATCCAACTCTTCTTCTTTTTCTTCATCATTCGTTTCCTCTTTTCTTCTTCATTGCGTGAATCTTCTAATCTTTTATCATCCATAGTATCTAAATTCCAGCTCTTAGCTCTAATCTCTGTCTCTCGCGTGTCAATTCTCACACACGATCCAGGCTGATCTGAGGACGACGATTGATTCATTTCGGGATCTGGAAAACGCGATTGGATCAATCTGGGATTTGATAGATCGGAAGAAGATCTCTCCGGTCAAGTAGCGAGAAATGAGCGACGCCACGAAGTTTACGCGTGATATATATGATTTCACATGAAGAAAACGGAGGCGTCGAGACATCTAAACTGGGTTTAATGTGATTACAATTATTTCCCAATTAAAAGAAATACATTGAATCACAGGGGAGGCGAAGAGATAACGACAGGGAAAGTAAAGAGATGAGAAACATTAGTTTTGCAGATCATGAAAAGGGGAAATTGTGAGATTAGTTCTGTAATGAGGACAAAAATGAAACGATGAACCCCAAAAACCCAACGTTTTACTCACTCGACCAAACTAAAATCATATTCGACCAGACCAAAATACAAACCTATTTGACCAAACTAAACCAGATTATAAATGGAACCCACAAACATTAATAAATCGCTGACGTGGACACCTTAGGAATAGAGAAAACTGTTGCATTAGATATACGTAGCGCGGATAATTACTTTTACAATATTAAAATTAATTTGTTATGTGAATATAAAATATTACAGAATTATCATATTTATAAACAATGTACTGTGTAGAATATATTATATGAAGGGAAATAAGCTCTGTTTTTCGTTGATTAAATATTGAATATAGTTTTAAACATTTTTTGTAATAAAACATTTTTATTAATTTGCAAAACTACCAAAACTGAGTTTAGAATACAAATCAAAGTTTGATGATGTCAAAAATTGTCTTGGCTGTATTTCCTTGATTGTTATCTTCTGAGCTGAGCTCAGCTTAAGATGAAAGATATAACTCTAACTCATCTACTTAATGCGACTGTTTTTTTTATTTTTAAAGTTGTTGATGATTTTTATTACCTTGTCAAAGTAAAAAGGTGTAGTATGTGACGATGAAAAAATTGTATTTCTTTTAAATAGAAGTTATTAATCAATATGTATTTAGAAATTTAATTTTGTATTTGTTTTTACCTTTATGTATTGTAAGGATATTATATGTCACCACAACAACTTTACATTTTTGATTACACATGCTTTGCAGCCCTTTCAACAGAAATGTTTGATTGTTACATAATGTATATATTTTTGTTAGATTTCTAATATTTAAGAGTGATATATATGATTGGATAAATAATTTAAAGTAGGCAGCATGTATCTCCATTCATTCTTTTCTCCTTTTAGGCTCTGTTCGTTTGCTGATCGCTAGCGTCAGCGATTAATTTCAGCGACCAAATGTTGTTCGTTTATTGGTCGCGGGTTCAGCGACCGATCGCAGCGACCAAACGCTAGCGACCAGCGATTAAAAATTTTGGACGCTAGAAATTTTAATGGTGGGATCAAAATCGTGCGATCAAAAATTTTTTTTAAAAAATGGTCGCTGAGATGAACGCGCGACCTCCAAACGAACACTATCAGCGACATTAAGTCGCAGTCGCTGGTCGCTGACTCTGGTCACTGACGCTAGCGACCAGCAAACGAACAGGACCTTAGTATAGGAGATTAGTGTATATATTTTTTAGTATGAACGTTTTGTGTACAGTAATTTTAACAATTTAAATAGCTTTTCAATTTTATTTATTTTGAAATGCTTTAATTTATAATGTACTGTAACAAATATTTATTTTGTTTTCTTGCTTGAACTTAATATTTTATTTTTGTTAAGTTTTATTTTATTTTGTATATCCCTGATTTTTAAAAATAATGTAACACCACAATAATCTCATTGTGAAATAAAACTGAAGTATTTAATTTGCAAATTAACATTATTATTATTACTATTATGATTTTTTTTTAATTTTTTTTTGAGAAAGGGCTTAATTATTTTCTTATTACACTGTTAAATTGATGTTAGTTTGCTAAATTTGCAGTTTCTAATTTCATAAGGAAAATGTGAAGACTATGCAAAAACACAAATATTATTTCATTCTTGGCATATCTATTTTCAGCATTAACACTAATCTCATATTTATCATTAATATCACTTTCTATTTTTCTTCCTTTTCTTCATGGATTAACCTGATTGGGAGCCACAGCCGGAGGTTCATTATCATTGCTGAATCCATTGGCTGGAACATCTCTGCTTATATCATGCTGTGTCGGTGGGTTAACACCACAGCAGACACCTTTTTTCCTTCCATAGAAAAGAATTCAGCCACAGAGTATGACTGTATGAGTGAGGCAACCTCGCCATTCCCCAATTATATAGCCGGCTCTCAGAATTTTGTACACTTTAAACTCATCCGGTATTCCGAGCCAACCTCAGCAGTCAGCACAAACCTTGAATTGTATTTCTTTGCTAACTTAGAAGCCATAACCTGCAAGCCAACAGAAATATCAGAAATAGTTGCAGATGTGCAACACACGAAAAACACATGCATCATCAGTGTGAAAAAATAACATTTTTAAAAGTGCAACCTCCATTCAGGGTCAGAGAGACATACCATAAACTCGTGAAACTCAACCAAAGCAGGTTTCTTGCAAGTCATCGCCTTTGTTTAAAGGTACTTCAACGAAGATGATTAATTGGTTTCATACAAATATTGAGATAGATAGTAGCGAAGCACATTCAATTTGAGGTAACATCTGTTGGATATGTCCTATGTGGAGTTTCCTTGCCTTATTCACAGTCTCATTGCTGCACCAGAACTGGTCTTCGAACCCGCTCATTAAGTCACCTACATAACAATGTTCCTGCAAACAAAGATCAGAGGTCAAACTCTGTAAATAATTTTCTTAGGCAAAGCACAAAAGATTTCTGAAAAAAATTACTGCAGATAAATATATAGAGTTTAAAAGAAAGGAAATTTTTTTACATTAAAAAAAGAAGGAAACTTCTATCCACAATAACAAAGAAGAAGCAAAATCTGAGGATCTGATCAAGAAAGATTAAGAAGAGATTACAGTATAGGGCGATTGAGATTTTCTGGGAAACTTTCCGGTGGATCTAACAGAGTTCATGGCCATAAATTTTATCTTCTCTTGTAAATTTTGGTTGCATGAAATCCTCAGTGAAGGTGTTTAAATAGGAAGATAAACAAAGGGAGGTGGAAGGAAACCAAAACGAAAGGAATAAAGAACACCATTGAATGATCAAAAGTGGTGGTTATAACGTCAATTTACCGAGAGATGAAAAGATGATGAAACACGGAAGCGTTGAAGGATTCTCGTCGGCAATCCTCAGAAGCCCAAACTAATGACCCAAAGGCAATACATAAAAACCCGTAAGCCCAATGTAACTAAGACACACACAAAAAACCGTAAGCCCAACAAAGGCACCTTGCTCTCTGATTGGATGATTTAAATGTCTTACGTGGACACCTTCACAAGGCTTCTTATTCTCCTTTTAATAGTGTTTGATAGATTCTCAAACCTTTTTTTGGACAACCTTTAATTAATTAATTAATTAATTAATTTCAAACGCAGTAATTAAAATAATAATTTAAGAAGCTCTATAAGATGATTGGTTTATTCAAAGGACTTGCCTGTGTATGAAATTAGGAGCACGAACGTGCATGGCTGCTCTTTGCGTTGTCTCTGTGAGGATACAAGATTCCATCCTCATTCACCTTCAAGATGTCAAATTGAAAGAATCTGCCCCAACTTCTTCCCTTTAGGTTTGAGTTTCTTGACATCTTTTATTGATCAGGTTAGTCAAAGTTTTGATTGTTTTTCAGGTTTATTAGATATTATATGATCATGCTTGACTTGATGGGTTTCTGGTAAAGTTCAAAACTTATGTGCTCTGCTCAGATCATACATTTTGTGTTCTGAAAATGATTCACGTTCATAGTTTTTCAAGTATTTACCCACCATTTGCATTGTCTTATCTGTCCATCTAATTTGACGCTGGAATGTTTGATCAATACTCATAATAACATATCCAGGTTTGAATTTTCAGAGGTTTAGTTATGAGTAATATCAGATCATCTCTTGATCTATGCTCTATTCAAAATCAAGATCTTGTCAAAAGCTTTGCATTCTTTATTGACCAATGTGATAACAATTTATCTCTAATGTTCCTTTGTTGCCTCCCAACCCAAAAAGGATCTTGATTTAGTTTCAGATGTGATTTTTCTTTTTGGGTGTAAATGTTAAGAGATCAGTTGTGATTTTGTCCTGACTTATCTCCCAAATGGCTTTGTAGACTAGAACAATTGCAGACCCTGACGTTTTTAGAGGCTCCAAGCAGCTTTTGAAAAGGCTTTTTTAATTCAGAAATAAATGGATTTCTTTTTCAAAAATTCGTACCTGGAACCCAAACCGGTGCTTGCCGGTACGAATCACGCGTCTCCTTCTCAATCCTTGACCGTTGCGGTAGCTATTAGTGGTAGTACCAAAAGCAAGAATGTACTCAAGTGGGCGCTCAAGAAGTTTGCTCCCGAGAAAAATATTGTTTTCAAGCTGATTCACATCCATCCAAAGCTCACTTCTATACCTACACCTTGTAAGTTCTTCTACAGGTTTTCTTCTCTACCTGAGACTTTATGTGACTAATTAAAGAGTCTTGAAACTGGCTTCTGTTTCCTTACCAAGCCGGAAACATAGTCTCTATCTCTGAGGCACCAGAGGATGTGGCGGTTACTTATAGACGACAAGTGATGGAGGAGACTAGAGAAACTCTTCTGAAACCTTACAAGAAGATGTGCCAGCGTAAAAAGGTTTTTTTTTTTTTTGTCTTGCTTTATCAGATATCGTATAGCTAAATGTGTATGAAACTCACACGTGTTGAATCTTTTTAACAAAAAGGTTGCAGTGGAAGTTCTAGTGATAGAATCAAATAGTGTTGCAGTGGCAATAACCAGAGAGGTTAATCAGCACTCGATCAGCAAGCTTGTTATTGGACGCTCATGTAACGTTGGCTTGTACGGGTAAGGCTTATCTTTCATGGTTTAATGTTATAATGATTCCATAGCGTTTTCTCCATGATATATATGTGTTGAGAACAATTACAGGAATAATGATATTACCGCGAAAATATCACAGTCTGTGTCAAACCTTTGCACAGTCTATGTGGTCTCAAAAGGAGTCTATATTCTCTCGGGAGGGAAATTAGCTTCATCTCCTTCAGACACAGAGAGGAATGAAATTTTAAGAGATACTGGTAGTGAGAGAAGCTCCAGCTCTTCTTCTGGTTCAGGGACTATCTCAGGTTAGAAGCTTTTTAAGCAAGAGAGATTGTAAAATATTGTATTAGTTCCATTTTTTTTTTCTTTTGGTAGATGCAATGTCGTCAACAAATGCAACACTCAAATCCAAGTCTCTTGGTCTGTCCAATAAGAGATTGCAACATCTCCCGACAATAGTAAGAGGGGTTTCCGGTCGTGCCGAAACTGAGTCAGATGAAACAGGAAGTGTGTGGTCGAATGCTGCAGAGGAGGTAGGCAAGAGAGAAACAACATCCTATACCGAATTGGATGAGGGAAAAGACGGTATCAGTCATATCTCTAGCAACCCTGAATATGAAAACGTTACTGATAAAGGTGAAGATTATTTCACAGACGACCAGGTACGTAGGTTTAACATTTCCATATTTCTTGTGAAAGCATTTGGAAAAATGAGAGGTGTTTTCCATTTGATTTTCAGGACACACTTGACGAGATTACAAAGTTGAGAGATGAACTTAGACAAGCTCATGAAATGTATGCAGTGGCTCAAGTAGAGACCTTGGATGCTTCTAGAAAGGTCCACCAATAGTGTATTTATTTCCTGAAAAAGCTTCAAAGAAGGCATTGGGGTTTGTGTGTCTAATAAAAATCTTTCGTTGTTATGGCTTTCAGCTAAATGAGCTAAAGTTGGAAGAGCTAACACTAAAAGAGCATGGAACAAATGAAACACAGCAGAAGAGAAGTGAAGAGAAAGAGACCGCACAGAGAAGAGAAGCAGTAGACCGTGAAGCCAAAGAGAAGGAGAAGCTTGTAGAAAGCTCCTCCCTTGTGGCTCCTCCTAAGGTGCAATACCAAGAGTTCACTTGGGAAGAAATCAGCACCGCAACTTCATCATTCTCTGAGGATCTTAAGATCGGAGAAGGAGCTTATGGTGCTGTTTACAAATGCAGTCTTCATCATACAGTCGCCGCTGTCAAAGTTTTGCATTCCCCTGAAAGTAATCTATCCAAGCAGTTCGATCAAGAGGTACGTATATACACTCCTACTTTTGAAGAAAAAAAAATACTAAAAGAATCAATAGAAAAAGAAAAAGAAAAAGAAAAAATCGGAATTGATTGGATCTCTTTTTCTAACGATTTCATTCTCTCTTAGCTCGAGATCTTGAGCAAGATCAGCCATCCACACTTGGTTCTCCTATTAGGAGCATGCCCTGAGCGTGGAGCACTAGTCTATGAGTACATGGAGAACGGTAGCTTGGAAGATAGACTGTTCCAAGTAAACAACAGCCAACCACTCCCGTGGTACGTACGTTTCAGAATCGCTTGGGAAGTGGCATCAGCGCTTGTCTTCCTCCACAAGTCAAAACCGAAACCAATCATCCACCGTGATCTTAAACCAGCCAACATCCTTCTTAATCGAAACTTCGTCAGCAAAGTGGGCGATGTGGGTCTCTCCACAATGATCCAAACCGACCTATTATCAACCAAGTTCACAATGTACAAACAGACAAGTCCTGTGGGAACATTATGTTACATTGATCCTGAATATCAACGAACAGGGATGTTATCTCCAAAGTCAGACGTCTATGCCTTGGGAATGATTATTCTCCAGCTTCTTACCGCGCAGCCAGCTATAGCACTGACCTATACAGTAGAAATAGCCATGGAGAACAATAATGACGACGAGCTGATACAGATTCTTGATAAAAAAGCAGGTGACTGGCCAATGGAAGAGACCCGGAAACTAGCTGCATTAGCCATACATTGTACAGAGATCCGAGCTAAAGACAGGCCAGACCTGGAGAAGCAGATTCTTCCAGCATTGGAGAGCTTGAAGAAGGTTGCTGAAAAAGCAAGAATAATGATTGCATCTGCGCCGAAGCAACCTCCAAGCCACTTCATCTGCCCATTACTTAAGGTAATATATAACTTGTTCATCACGTCATATATGTTTGCTTGCTAAAGAAGTCTCAGGTTGGTTTAGAGAAGAATGTTGTTATTGTGTTTATTTGCAGGATGTGATGAATGATCCATGTATTGCGGCTGACGGATACACTTATGACCGAAAAGCCATAGAGAAGTGGATGGAGGACCACCGTAGCTCGCCGGTGACTGATTCGCCGTTAGAAAACCTGACCCTTTTGCCCAATCACACTCTTCATGCAGCCATTGTCCAGTGGAGATGTAGAAATCAGTAAGGCAAACAAAAGCGGGAGCTCAGTGATGAATGATGTTATTGGAGATTATCTATATTATTAAAGTTAAATAACAATAAAACTGTTTGGAAATCTATATTATTAAAGCAGAAATCAATTTATGAACATGCCCCTAACTTTTTAAAATAATTACAAAACATCTCTTTTTTTTTCTTTTTTTTTTAAAATACCTTTAATAGTTTACAGAAATTAAAAGCCCAATCAATAATAATGTCTAACTAAACAAAAAGCCCAATAATTTAAATATATGGTCCAACGAATAGTAAATTAATTGATTATCGAATAGTAATATTTTTTTCAGACCAATTTTTATTTTTAAACCATGTAAACATCTTTTGAAGTAAATTTAAATTGTCAATACAAAATTGATTCTCGAATATAAACCTTTTAAGTCTTTTGATGGTGAACGTCATTTGGCTTTTTTTCCAGTGATTCCTCAATCGATTTCAAGAAAATCAGATTTTAAAATAATATATTTTTTAACTCATTCCTATTTTAAATATTTTACTTAAACAATAAATTTAAAACATAATATATAAAGTCATCAATTTTTCGGATTCAAATCAAATAAATTCCAATAATATTCTCTATAACATCCATTTTTCAAAAATATATTCATCTTAAAAATAGGTTCCCAAAAATTTCAATAGCTGTAGAATAATTCTATTAAATATATTCTTATCTTAAAAGTATTATCCAAAACAGATTTTACATTATATATTTTTGTTTAAAAGGAAGAGATACTATGAAAATATACTATATTCCAAATCTACTTAAATCGTGGGTATGGGTGCGGATATATATATTTTAAGATATAAGTTTGCAGTATTAAAAATATATATTGTTTACATTATTTTTTGAAAAAAAATAAATAATTATAATTTTTATTTAAATAATTATATGTGGGTTCCGCGGGTTGCCCGCAAAATTAAACGGAGTAGGTGTGGGTATTATGTTTTTTCTTGCGGGTCATGCATGTCAAAATTTTGAGTCAAAAAAATGACTCAACCTACGGCAGATAGATCGGGTAGGGTGGGTTTAATATGTTTCTAAACACTAACACTCTACAACTTTGAACTCCATATGTTCTCTCAAATCTGAAATAAAGTTGAATAATATATATACACATGAAATTACAAATATTTTACATATGTATATAAAATTTGGAAAGAAAAAATTACCCGCGCTTTGAATTTTTTAAAATTTTACCTAACCCATTTTCTATACTATTAAAGTAGATGACTGTTTATGAATCTGCCCTTGGACTTTCTAAGTAATTACAAAAACTGCATGTACTTTTTTCTCAGCATTATTTGCAACCAATCAAAAGTCATTATTTTGCAATTACATTAAAGAGCATTTAATATAAGTCAGTTCTTAACGTTTTTGAAAATTTTGATTCCTAAATGTTTGCACCATATTTTTTCAAAAAATCTTTCATATTATTAATTATTTGAAAGAATTTATTAAAAGAAACCTCAAAATAAAATCAAGTTGAAATAACAAATGATTAAATCAACAAAATCATAATACGGGTCTGAATTATCTCAACTCTTTAAAAATAGTTTCATTTAAAATAAAAACTAAATCACATAAACTAAATTTAATAAAATTATGGAAAATAGTTTGAATCCCCCAAATGAATTTTCCAATACAAGAGTGTTGAAGATATAAAATATTTTATTTAAATTAAAAAAAAATCAGTGTAAAATAAGTTTAACTTTGGTTTAAATAAATAAAATCATATTACTGGTTAGAATTATTTAGAGTCTTCTAAAATTTAGTCATATTGAAAATAACAAAAATAAGTCATATAAATAAATTTAAGATAAATTTCATAAAAAGTTAAAAACTATAATTTATCAAAAATCATAATTTTTATTACGTAAAATAATTTTCTAACAAAAAATATACCCGCTCTTTTTAAGGGCGGATCAAAATCTAGTCTATATTATTAAAGTTGAAATACACAATAGAACTGTTTGGAAACTTGAATAGTGGTCAATAAAATTTGTTCGGATACACTGATAGTAGTATCTATTAACTGTGTTTCCATATTTCACTTAATTTAACAATTTAATTAATTATAATACCTTAACAATAATTTATATCACTAATTATATTCCATAATAATAATAGTACATATTTTTATTTATTAGTTGATCAATATTAATTTTGTGCCAATTATAAAATCAAAAATGTTAAATAATTAGGTATTATATGATTAAACGTTTGATTTAGTTTATTTTACTAAAATATTTTTATTTTAGTTTCAATTTGTGGAAAATTACGTACCCAAAAACATAATTCAAAAATATGTTTTTGTGAATAAAATAATAACTTAAATCAAAATAATTAAAATGTGCTACATTTATTAATACTCAATTTTTTCACTCCATATAATTATTTTACTTGATTAAAAACTCTTTCTATTTCACTTAATTTAGCGAAACACATAAAAAAGTTTTTTATTAGTTTATAAAATCAGTTAGACATGAACATTATCAATTCATTTAGGTACATGTTGTTCTTTTCGGGTATCATTTTTTTTAAACCAAGTCCCGCTTGAATATTATTAACTTATGTGTGGATTTTGAGTTGGGTCATTCTGGATCTGGATGAATTCGGTTCTGATGTATAGAACCTAAAATATCTAAATAACCAATATATCTAAAACGGATTCAGATATTTGTAACAAAAATAGGCATATAACCTGATTTGGTTCAGGTCTTTTGAATGTCGTTAGTTATATTATGATACATTTAAAATATATAACACTAATTATAAAAATTAAATATCAAAGTATAAAAATATATAAATCAATACCCGGGCGGATCAATCTCTAGTGATATTATTATGGAGAATGATCGAAGCAGTTATGAAAATGTTGTTATTCTATCTCTTCAATTTTATGATATGTATTATTACTTTTTTTTAAAACGCTTTGCATATATATTACCAACTTTACAAAGATAGAGCTACAAAAATAAGAGGATCCAAGATAATCTGAAAGATATTACAACAAGGATGAGAGCTAGTGAGAGCTATTGGTAAAGATGACTTAACCAACGCGGGAATCCAGTTGCAATATAAGATTGAAATCGATCCTCTTTGACCACACTATTGGCTATGAGATGAGCACCTTTAATGTCACTACGCTGCTGGAACTGAACATGCCAATTCAAAAAATTATGTAACCGAAGACAAACCTGCTCTGAATAGAATTTTAGAGAAGGCCAGGCAGAAGGAGTAGAGACTGCGGCAACCAGGTCTTTGTCTTCACTTGCAAAAATAACAGAGTCAAAGTGTAGGCTTTTTAAACTATCAATTTCCCATATCCAGCTTTCTAAAGAAGCATCTGTCTTGCTAGTGATTCCTGAGAATGATCTCCTACCATGCAGCAAGACCTTACCTGCTTTATTTCTTACAACCCAAGAAGCTCCACTCTCCTTTTTGATTGGACTCCAAGCATAGCCAATATCACATTTCACCCAATGAGAGGGAGGCGGTTTCCAACCAAATAAGATTCTCTTCTTTCTCTCAAGATCAATAGCCTTTTCTTCTTTCTCCAAAGTTTTGATGATAAACCAGTGGTTTACTTCGTCAAATACTTGGGCCGAGAAATCTGGAGCATTCGTGATCTTGCCTTCAAAGAAATGAAGATTTCTGTTTTTCCATATACTCCAAATGATCCAAGGTCCTGCTCTACTAATCTCCAGAGGAATAGAGGAGATATCTCTAGCTTTGAGAATATAATAAATGTTAGAGTAGACAGAGGATTCGGAAAAACCAGTGTGAGGAATAGGGAAGTTACTGATGGCCCAGTATTGCCTAGAAAGCGTGCAGGTGAACAGAACATGATTCACTGATTCTCCTTCTAGCCCACAGATTTGGCATCTCGTGTCCAGTTTCATGCCTCTAGAAAGAAGATTGTCTGTCACCGGTAATGCTCCACTGACGGCTTTCCACCAAAAAAAATTTGATTTTTGGAGCTGTATTCAAAGACCAGATGAACTCCTTGATTCCATTGAGAGACGGAAGCATGGAACCTGCTATATAGGCTTCTTTATTAGCAATTCTTTCAGCAAACCAGTAGCCTGTTTTGACCGAGTATTCTCTGGAGCGCGTATGATTCCAGATATAAAAATCATCAGAGGAGATGACAGGTCTGATCCGAGAGATGATCTCAACATCTTGCTGAAAGAAAAGGTCATTGAGCTTCATCATGTCCCATCTATGAGAGTTTGGCAATAAAAGATCTTTCACTCTGAGGTTAAGATCAACAAAACCATTCTTCATCAAAGGGATACGCATTCTATCACCATCAACTAACCAAGGCGTAGACCAGACTGGAGTAGAGCTTCCATTGCCAATCATACGTCGAAGACCTTTGATAAGAAGATCTCTTCCACGAGAATGCTACGCCAGGCATAAGAAGGTCTTGCGCCAAGCTTAGCAGAGAGGAAGTCACTATGAGGGTAGTATCTGCTTTTTAAGAAACTCCCAAACAGAGACGATTGGTCATGAAGGATTCTCCAAGCTTGCTTAACTAACAAAGCTTGGTTAAAAATTTCAATATCTTTGAAGTCCATCCCTCCTAAGTGTTTGGGAACACATAGCTTATCCCAACTTAACCAATGAATCTTCCCTTTGTCCTCTGAAGAGTTCCACCAAAAGAAGCCATGGCTGATGTCAAATTTCTACAAGTTGTCTTAGGGAATTTAAAACAACTCATAGCGTAAATCGGCATCGCCAAAGCAATAGATTTGATGATGATTTCCTTTCCAGCTTGCGATAAAAATCTAGAATACCAACAAGACATCCTCCCTTTCATCTTCTCTTGAATGTATTCTAACATCTTCACCTTTGAACCACTAAAACATTTGGGTAGTCCAAGATAAGTACTTGCTCCACCTTCTTCAAAAATGCCCAGTAAAGTCTGTATGCGCAGCTTCAGGTCGTGGTCCACTTTCTTCCCAAAGGTTAGCGAAGATTTAGAAAAATTAATAACCTGTCCAGTGGCTTCACCATACTTCTGTAAAACCTCTTGAAAGTATTGATATTGAGAGATATCAGCTTTAAAGAGGAAGAGACTGTCGTCTGCAAAAAACAGATGATGAAGTGCTGGACCAGAGGGAGAGAATTGAATACCACTGATGAGGCCATGTTCTGCTTTCTGATTTAAAAGATAAGAGAGACCTTCAGCGCATAGGACAAAAAGGAAGAGGGAGATGGGATCCCCTTGTCGTAAGCCTCTCTCTGGCGCAATGAAACCAAAAGATTGTCCATTAAGCAGAACAGAATAATTGACTGTTGTGACACAAGACATTATCCATCATACCCATGTCTGATGAAAGCCTAGAGAACAGAGAAGATCATGAAGGTAATGCCATTCGACTCTATCAAACGCTTTTGACATATCGGTCTTGGCTGCCATGAACTGCTCAGATATTCATTCTTTTGTGTAAAGGCTATGTACTGCTTCGTGAGCCATGATGATATTATCAGAGATCAAACGGTTAGACACAAAGGCAGATTGATTTGTAGAAACTATGGCAGGGAGAAACCTCTGAAGGCGGGAAGCCAATATTTTTGAAATAGTTTTGTACATAACTGTGCATAAACTGATCGGCCTCAATTCAGTGATGACAAAAGCACCTGGTTTCTTCGGAATCAAGCATATCTGCATATAATTCCATTCCACCGGTAAGATCCCTGTTTCAAAAAACTTGAGAACCTCTGTAGTTAACTGATCACCTACTGTCTCCCAATAATGTTGAAAGAAAAAACCAGTCATGCCGTCAACACCTGGTGTACTTTCACCTTTGATAGAGAAAACAACAGTCTTCACTTCTTCAGGAGTGACTGTTGAAATGATACGCTGCTCTTTAATGCTTCTGTCATCACCAGTAGGCGCCAGAAGATAATTTCACATTTCTTGAAGAACTTCAGGAGCAATGCGAGGCCGACCAGAAATAGGATGGATTCCAACTTGATCATCCTTCAACACACCAAACAGAGGATCAGATTCTGAGAGGGGTTGTTGAGCTTGTTGAGATTGACGGCTGGAGGAAGTGGAGCTGGTAGCAGGTGTGTCACCAGGGTTTGGAGGATTTCGGTTCACAAAAGGGCAAATATCACTTGCATGCGTCAAATGTTGACAAAGATAGCATCTTTTCTGCACTTTTTCATAGAAGAAGTAAACCGTGTGTTGTAAGCCACCACGAAGATTTAGGGTACGGAATTTGCTGAGCGGCTTAGAGACATGCAAGATGATTTTGACCCAAACAAAATCATGTCGCTGCGGTTTTGTAGGATCAAAGGCTACAGTGTCAACATGTCCCATAAGCTCCCTGATTGCTGTGATAGCTTCTTTGGTGTAGTGGTTGACCGGTATGTTCTTAATTTGAACCCAAATCGGAACATACTGAAGATAATCGGGAGGAGGATTTTCAAACCATGAATCAACCGCAAGAGCCCATTCATGATAAGTTTGAATGCCTTTATCCAAAAACATCTTCGAGGTCGTGTGCATGATCGAAGATGAACTGGAATCGTTCGTCAGAGAGGGCGATTCCACGACATCGGTTCTGTTTCTGCCATTTCCTAGGCATGTCTAGGATCGACTTGCCATATTTTGATGAGGTGGGTTGAGAAGACGACCGATTAGGCTGTTTTGATTCCTTGCATGCGAGTAAAATTGAGGAAGATCAGGCATATCAAAGGGAATATCCTCATCATCTTTAAGAGAAAGAGCGAGCATAGCCTTATCCATTTTTGAAGACATGATAGATTGAAGGAGAGATTGAAATTTAAGCGAGTTTCAAAGAAAATCGATGGAGAAAACAGAGGAAGGAACAGGGCTCAAAAGAGAGAGTCTAGAGCTCTAGAGAAAGAGAGAGTTTTTACTATAACACATGAGATTGACCATGACTCAAGTTTTTATTAATCATATATTTTCAACTGATATGCTATTTTTTTAACGTTGTCACATTTTAAAAATGTGATTCTATTTTTTTGGATTGATTTGCAAACCACAGGATACAAATTACAGAATATTATAATATCTCATTAACATAAATAATAAATTGACAAGTGTTCCAGAAAAATTAAACTGACTATAATTTTCATAAATTAAGTATTTAGAAAACTTTGGACGTTTTAACCCAACCCGAAATATCTATCTAAACGCAAACCGGAAAAACCAAAACCGGATCCGAACTATAATACAAAAATATCCAAACAGAATTTATGAGTTTAGTAGTTTAGAATTTGATTATAATCTGAACCGAACCAAAATCCGAACTAGAATCCGAAGATATCCAAAATTAGATAAATATGTTAATAATTTTATATATGTTAAGGTGATTTAGATATTTTGAGTATTCAAAATATTTTTAGTTAATTTAGATAGTTTAACTAATTCTATTTATTTTTTGTCTTGTTTGGTTTCTCGTGGCTCTTCTGGAGGAGGTGGTTCGGAGCAATATAATGAGATGCAGATTTCCCCTAATAAAAATCGGTTGTGGGTGTGCGATTATGTCTTCCCTCCTATTTCAGTAGTTCTTCTTACTTGGGTGTTTAGTTATTGTGATCTAGTTCTATGGTCGGGTCTACTTTTAGCTTTGTGCATTATGTGTTGTAGCTTCCGAATAATTTTCTCAATTGTGTCGGCTTTAGTTTCCAGAGTAAGGTTTGTTTACTGCTGGTTTATGTCTCTAGGAGTTCTATAAAATTGCTAGCTCTGTGTTTTTCCATGTGTAATACCTTTTTTGCAATCAAGTAAATCTATTCGAGGAAAAAAAACTAATTCTAATTAGATTTCTAAATACTTTTTTATATATTTTTAAACTTTTAGTCAAATTTTAAGGTTCAAAAAATATAGTTTTTGGACGATTTCACATTGGTTACAATCCGATCCGAATCGAATTCAGAAGGAACTGAACCGAACCCGACCCGTTAATTAGAACAACCCGAATGGAACTTATGAATATAACACCAAAAATCCGAATCAAATGAACCGAAACCGATGGCCGCCCTAAACATCCAGTCCTAACTTTAGTAGATTAATAGTATTTTATTTTTTTACTTACTAGATAAAAATGGAAGTAAAACTTAAAAGTAAAATACCTTTTTACGTCCTAATGCTTTTGAACCTTTTTCATCACATATATGAAGACTGAAATTAGTTACCTAGTACTAGTAGTATTTTCATTGTTATTGGGTCTAAGTCTATGTATGTAAAATGTTTGGAAAACGCTTATTTCATACCAAACATATCGCGATATATTTAATTTATACCCGATATACATGACTGTGTAAAATCATATATATATATATATATTCAAAAATTCCAAATAACATACTTGATATTTATTTTTTTGGTGAAATCATATACCAGTCGATACATCAGATACAACGTCATCTAATTACAACGACGTGGATGACATGTCAGCTAATTTTGCTGACAAAAATGCCACATGTAAAAAAATTATATAAAAAAAATAGTCTTTTCATAAAAATGTAAAACTTTATAAAATTTTATTATTTAGTAAAACTAACAAAAATTAATTAATTAATTAAATTTTCATCTTATATAAAGCATATATTCGTAAAAATTTCGATCATATCACAATACCGTCCTTATAAAAATTATAAATGTACTTTAATGATCCAAATTTAATGCTAATGTTACAGCTGTGTTCCTCTTGTTTAATCATGGGCATGTTCCTGTTATTTACATTTAAAGAATTCAGATTAACATAAATTACTTAAATGTAAAAACAACCATGATTGTTTGAAAGTAACACGACTGCAACACTAGTATTGAATTTGAATCATTACAATACATATATAACTCTTATAAGAACGGTATTCTGATATGATCGAAACATTTATCAATATATCTGTTATACATGATTAAAATTTAATTAATTTTTGTTAATTTTACTAAATAATAAATTTATAAAATTTAAAATTTTCAAAAATTATATTCACAAAAACTCCTTTTTATTTTAAAAATTTCTACATGTGGCATTATCGCAAGCAAAATTAACTGTTGTAGCATTCGTATCAGCAAAATTAGATGACATTGATGACATTGGTAGCTGATGGCAACTTGTGTATCATTTCCGTAAAATGTTTTGATAATTTAACTATTCTTCCATTAAACTAACTATTTTGTTTCACAATACATTTTGTTTTACCTCGATGTACAATAATTAAAATATTTAATTTTCCTAAAGTATAGTTTAAAAATAATTCAATCAATTATAGAAATAATTTCTATTTTGTTATCAAATAATTCTATCAAATAATTCCTATTATGTGAGAAAATCATCGCCGGTTTGAACGGAACGACCTACACGAATGACAGAGTTGAGATCCATCAGTCTTTGTAATGTAGGATATAAGATTATATCAAAAGTGCTTTGTGAGAGGTTGAAAGTATGTCTTCCAAGACTTATTTCGGAAACACAGTCGGCTTTTGTACCAGAGAGGCTGATTTCAGATAATATTCTGATTGCTCAAGAGATGTTCCATGGATTGAGGACAAATAAGTCTTGTCAAAATAAGTATATGGCGATAAAAACGGATATGAGTAAAGCATATGATAGGGTGGAGTAGAGCTTTATCAAAGCATTACTCAATAAGTTAGGATTTGATCCACATTGGACGAAATTGATGATGGAATGTATTTCTTCGGTCCAGTATCGGGTTTTACTAAATGGTCAACCAAAGGGTCTTATAACCCCACAAAGGGGTCTTAGGCAGGGAGATCCACTATCTCCATACCTTTTTATCTTGTGTACTGAGGCTCTGATTGCAAATATTAAGAAAGCGGAACAAGGAAAACAATTGACGGGAATGAAAGTAGTGAGAGCTTGCCCATCAATACCTCACATGATGTTTGCAGATGATAGTCTGTTCTTTTGTAAAGCACAGAAGGAGGAATGTGAAACTATTCTCAGGATCTTAAAGGAGTACGAGGGTGTATCGGGCCAACTGATAAACTTCCAAAAATCATCTATTCAATTTGGGCATAAGATTGAAGAATCTAGGAGGCAAGAGATGAGAGATATATTGGGGATTCAGAATATAGGTGGGATGGGGTCATATCTGGGACTACCAGAAAATATAAGTGGATCTAAGGTACAAGTATTTGGATTTGTACAAGATCAGTTAGATACAAGGATTAATGGGTGGACTTTTCGATACTTTAGTAAAGGAGGGAAGGAAGTGGTCATTAAATCGGTGGTTACGGCTTTGCCTAATCATGTAATATTCTGTTATAGACTACCACAAACAACGGTAAAGAAGCTTACGGGTACGGTCGCAAAGTTTTGGTGGAGTCCTGGGGGAAGCACTAAAGGCATGCACTGGCAATCATGGGATAAAGTATGTCTTCTTAAGGAAGAAGGTGGATTGGGTTTTAAAGATATTATGAATTTTAACACGGCGATGCTTGGAAAGTAACTTTGGCGTCTAATAGATAAACCGAACACTCTATTCTCTCGAGTGTTCAAGGGTCGGTATTTCAGGAACTCTTCACCCCTGGAACCAATCCGTTCTTACTCCCCATCATATGGCTGGAGGAGTATTGTTTCAGCTAGATCTCTGGTTAGCAAATGACTAATTAAACGGGTGGGAACAGGTTCATCTATATCATTATGGAATGATCCTTGGCTCCCAACCACTCGCCCGAGACCAGCAAACAAAAATCAACACAACCTGTTTCCGGAACTTACCGTGGATTCTCTTATTTCCCCCGGCTCTAGGACGTGGAATTCACAGGCCATTCGGGCTTTGGTGGATCCATTGGATGCAAAGGTTATAGAAAGTATACCTCTCAGTAGGTTTTGCATGGAAGATAAGGATGGCTGGCATTTTGCCAGCAATGGCAAATATACGGTTAAATCAGGATATGAGATGGAAAGAATTTACCTAGATAAAGACAAACAACCAGCTTTCTATGGCCCAACTGTAGATGTTTTAAAAGCTTTTTGTTGGAAGGTGAAGTGTCCACCAAAGATGAAGCATTTTCTTTGGCAGATTGTATCAGGGTGTGTTGCCGTAAAAAAGAATTTAAAATCACGAGGGATGCAAGGGGAAATAGGTTGTGATAGATGTGGGCACGTTGAGGAATCCTTGAATCATGTATTTTTTGAATGTCCCCCAGCGCGACAAGCATGGGCATTATCAAAGATACCATAACACCCAGATGTTTTTTCCTCGGAATCATTGTTCACTAATATGGATCACTTATTTTGGAGAGTGTTACCTCAGATGAGCGACCATCAGTTTATCTGGATACTATGGTACATATGGAAAGCAAGGAACTGTAAGGTTTTTAGCAATCTGGATATTGATGCAAGGGATACACTAAAATTGGCTAAAACGGAATCTACTTTGTGGGCGGCGGCACAGGAGTTAAATATACAGCAATCTATACCACCGCAAGTATATACACTTCCCACAATCCCAGGGAGATGGTGCTTTGTAGATGGTTCGTGGAAGGATAAGGACTCTTTCTCGGGACAAGGATGGTTCAGCACTCTCACAGGTTTCGAGGGTCTAATGGGAGCGCGAAATGTTCGGGCAAGTATGTCCCCTCTTCACTCGGAGGTGGAGGCATTGATTTGGGCGATGGAATGTATGAGAAATTTAAGACAGTTACAGGTTACGTTTGCTACGGATTGTTCTCAGTTGGTGAAGATGGTTTCGGAACCAGAAGAGTGGCCAGCATTCGCAAGTTACCTGGAAGATATCAAGAGTCTACAAGACAGTTTCCATAGCTCACAGCTCATTCATGTACCACGGACGGCAAATTCAAGGGCGGATCGTCTAGCACGCAGTGCCAGACAACAATCGTCTTTTGTCATTCACATGGATGTAGAGCTACCAGTTTGGTGTAGTTTGATGACAAAAAAAAAATTCCTATTTTGTTATTTCTTAAATTCCATGTATTTGAATCGTCCTTATATGCCTCCCATTCTTTTTTTTTTTTTTAAGAAATAATTGGAATTCCACACCTAAATTGGAAGAACATGGAAGTTAGAAATGCTGAGTAAATACAATTGATACGGATTGCAGAGAGTTGAGAGAGTTTAGAAAGAGAAAGTAGATCTGTGATTAGGGTCCGGCGTACGGACGGCGCGTGAGCGTCCGTGCCGTCGCCGGAGCCCTTCTTCTTCTCTTTTATAGTTGTGCTCTGTTTGTTTTTTCGCGTCTTCTTGCGCTTTCTTCTTCGACGTCCTAACCTAGAGCGCCTTGTCCGAGCTCTGATTTCGCTACCTCCGTTAACGGTGGCTCGACTTTTGGAGCAACGACGCGTTCGAGGGGAGGTTTCAGATGGAGAGAGCGCGGCTTGCTTGCTCGGTGTTTCTGTGCCCCGGGAGAAGGAGGCTAACCTAGCTCCGTCGTCGCCGGTTTGTCTGCGGGAGATGGAGGCTTGCTCAGATTCATCTTCGCCGCTTTAGTCCCCGGGAAGGGGAGTTTTCTTAACTTCCGCCTTCGTCGGCTTTGCTCACGGAGAGAGGAGGCTTCTAAAGCTCCTTGCTGCCGTTCAAGATCCCTGAGTCCTTTAGGGTAAGATTACTAGTTCGATTTGTTTTATGGTTAGTGTGATTGTCGGAAAGGTGGATGTGTGTGGTACGACTGTTGGTTGCGCGGTAGACGGTGAAGATCTCCGGCAATGGTGACGGCGTACAAGGGAAGAAGTTAGTGGTTCTTGATTCGCTTGTCCAGGATGTGAAGTGGTTCAAAGTCGGAGGAAATCTTGAGATGTCGACGATTTCTCTGGCGCGAAGACAAAGCGGTGTGAACGGTTATGGGTTCGTCGGAGGCTGTGCTTGTCTCCGAGCTCCGACGAAACGCAGGTTCGATTTGGCTGAGAGTCGGTGAGATGTGCTCAGAGCGGTCGAGTTGAGGCGGATTGCGACGCGTGTCGCAGATTCTATTCAGATCCATCCACGTGGCAAGTCTCCTCGACACATGCTAGACGCATGGTTTGGTGGGCTTTAGTTTTGGGCCTCGAGGCTGGCTAGTGTTTTCGGTTTGCCGGTTGTAATGTGGGCTTTTGGCCGTAGGTTTGTAGTCTTTGTATTTGGGCTTCGCCCATTTGTTATCTATCTTATTTAAGTAGAAGTACTTTAAGATTTTGTTTGGAAACAAGGATAGGAATAAAAAATAAATTTTTGATTGGAAATATGGATAGCATAATAATTGATATTATATTCTTTTAATTAAAAATAAATGTGCACCATTAAATGTAATTCAGTTTTTAACTTTTTTGAAAATTTTGTTTTTTAAATGTTTGCACCGTATCTTTCCAAAATACTTTCATGTTATTAATTATTTGAAAACATTTATTAAATGAAACCTCAAAATAAAATCAAGTTGAAATAACAAATGATTAAATCAAGAAAATCATACTACGGGTCTGAATTATCTCAACTCTTTAAAAAATAGTTTCGTTTAAAATAAAAACTAAATCACATAAACTAAATTTAATAAAATTATAGAAATTATTTTAATCAAAATGTTGAAGATGTAAAATATTTTATTTAAATTAAAAAGAAAATCAGTGTAAAATAAGTTTAATGTCGGGTTAAATCATATTACATGTTAAAATTATTTAGAGTGTTAAAAATTTTAGTCATATTTAAAATAACAAAATAAGTCATATAAGGAAATTTAAGATAAATTTTATAAAAAGTTAAAATATATAATTTATCAAAAATCATAAATTTTATTATGTAAAATAATTTTCTAACAAAAAATAAAATCAATGACGGAAAAACAAAAAATTGGAAGAACATGTACATTAATCGTTAGACCGACTTTTGTAATCGGGCACTAACCAAATGGGAGGCATATAAGGACCAGTTGTGGACCCCACTGAACATCACAGAATATTCGGATCGACCCAATTGGATCTCATCTTCAGATCCGGATCCACAAAACGAACACACCTTTTAAATATGACTTCACCGGCCACGCCTGTCTTTGCCAATCCGATTAGATTATTTCCATCTCTCCATTGAAATTAAAAAAGAAAAAAACGGAGCTTTCTTCTACCTTACGATACTCCATTAATCCAATTTTTATCCTTTATATTTCTTGTTCGATAAAACCCCCTCATTCGATTCAAATTTCTCAATTTGATTGCTACTAAAGACCCAATTCAACTTTCAGAAAGAAAAAAAACCCCAGAGTTCGTGTTTTTTTATTTCTCCGATGATGGTGATTTACGTCATTGTCCTTGTTCTCCTCCGCGTTTTCCGATGAACTTTCCCACCCGTCGTCGATTCTCCAGTACCCGTCGGAGGCCAAGAAAGTCGTCGACGAGGTCGATTTGCATTGCACGAGCTGGAGATTGGCGGCGGAGACGAACAATCTCGCCCCTTGGAGCTCGATTCCGGCGGAGTGCGCCGACTACGTCAAGGACTACGTGTTGGGTAGAGGCTACGTCACCGATCTTGAGAGAGTCTCCGAAGAGGCTTCCGTCTTCGACATCGACGACGGCAAAGACGCTTGGGTTTTCGACATCGACGAGACTCTCTTGTCTAATCTTCCCTATTACAACGACCATGGCTTTGGGTACGCACACGTTTTCTCTCAATCTCACAACTTGGTTTAGTTTCTCAATTTCGAAACTTGGTTTAGTTTCTCAATTTCAAAACTGGTTTAGTTTCTCAATCTCCAAAACTTGGTTTAGTTTCTGAATTCTCAAAACTTGGTTTAGTTTCTCAATCTCAAAACTTGGTTTAGTTTTTCAATTTCAAAACTTGGTTTAATTTTTAATTTCAAAACTTGGTTTAGTTTTTAATTTTTCAAAATTTGGTTTAGTTTCTCAAAACTTGGTTTGATTTAGTTACTCACTACCGGAACAATGTTGCAGGCTTGAGCTGTTTGATCACTCAGAGTTCGATAAATGGGTTGAGAGAGGAGTGGCACCAGCCATAGCACCAAGCTTGAAGCTTTACCAAAGAGTTATTGATTTGGGGTACAGAGTTTTCTTGCTTACGGGGAGGAAAGAGAGCCACAGGCTTGTCACTGTCGAAAACCTCATCAATGCCGGTTTCCAGAACTGGGACAAGCTCATTCTCAGGTATATTCTTACTCATAGAAAACAAATGTATTGCTCATAGGAACATTCTTAGAGCTTTCTTTATTTGCCATTGCAGATCTCCAGATGAACAGCACAAGATGGCTACGCTGTACAAATCTGAGAAGAGGGATGAGATGGTGAAAGAGGGGTATAGGATTAGAGGCAATTCAGGTGACCAATGGAGTGATCTGTTGGGTTCTTCCATGTCTCAGCGATCTTTCAAACTTGCAAATCCAATGTATTATATCCCCTGAAGAGTGACGAGTGAAGGCAAGGGGAGCTTTATTCAATATTTTTCTAGATTGTATAGACTTGCTTACCAGAGAGTAATCAAAGTTTTATGACTGCCACGACTTGTAATCTGTCAGCTATTATATGCTACTAAATACTAATGACAGAGAATGCTCTGTTTCAGTAATACTACACTTGCTTCGGGGAAAAGAAAATAAATATAGAGTTGACAAGTATTATTACTTCCGTTGTAATTTTGTAACCAATGCAGGTGTGTCATCTATGTTTTATGAGAGCTTTACAGGTTGGTTATCTGGAAATTATTAATCTTTCCTCATCTGTTTGGGGTTACTACATGAGACATACAATAATGAGGAAACAAACTTTCCTTTACGGATCTTGTGGAAATCCATGAAACGACGTGATTTTCAACAAAGACGGAATAGAAGCTACAAAACAAGGATGCTCGGTCATATACGTGCCTATTTATAAAAGTAGTAAATACTAGTACTGTAGTATTCGCTTAGCATCAACCCAAGCCATATTGTAAATCAACAAAGTAAAAGTAATGGAGCAAGGTTCTCTCCATTTGTTGACACATCTGACTTCAAAATGAATATGAGAGTGCCAGGTCAATAAATGAAAAAACTGGAAACACCACTCACAACATTTTGTTTCTCCACCTCACCAAAAGAAATAAAAATTTACTAAAAAACACAATCTCCGCTTTCTACGCTCTCGACATTATCGATCTCCCCCTCTCTTCAGAAAGGTTTCTTCTATCTGTTCCTATTCCGTTTTGAAATCGAGAATCAACAATCATAATGGTTTCTTGGATCTCCCTCTCTCTTCCTCTTTCAATCCGACCGCTCAATCAGATGTTTATGGATGATGTGCATTAGTTTTTCTATCAAATACTTATGTTTCCACACTTGTCTGTTTTCATCGTTTTTATCTGATTCTGTCTTATTGATGAAACAACAGCAACGTTTGCCCTCTTTCATCAGAAACATGGTCCATGATTGAAGATCAATCTCGGCGTCTTCCTTCTAGATTGCATTTACTTCTTGTCTCTCTCAGAACAGAGACATTCCGTGTTCTGTTCGTTTGCTTCACATTGTCATGATGGTGGAGATTTGGGAGTCTGTAAACCCGTAGCGACCGAGTCTGGGTTTCGTTTCTCGTCGAAGCTGGCTTTTGATGAGATCTATTCGGCGAGTTTTAGAGTTCAGCGATCCTCACCACTCTCTCCTTACGCGGCAAGCAGTCATAACAGTAGAAGCGAATCAGAACAAGCGTCATCATCCTCTAGACTTGAACACGTTGAAAGGACATGGTGATTCTGTTAATGCCCTCTCTTTCTCATCTGATGGAAAGAGCTTAGCCACAGGTCTTTCCCCAAAACATGCTATATAGCTTCACATTTCTGTTGATTAGCTTGCGCTGATGGAGTGATCAGAGTTTTCAAGCTAGATGATGCCTCAAGCAAAAGCTTCAAGTATATATCTTCTCAATACACCTGCTAGGTTGATGTTTTCTCATGAAAGGCGAAGCATGGGGGGGAGATGGGAGTAAACTGGTTGTTGTATATGTTAAACAGCAGAAAAATAAAATTAATTTGGTTTATGCTGAGCCGAAACGGTCTGGTGGAGGTAGTACCTGAGAGCCACAGGAAGATCTTGGCCAATATGGTTGGGGTTCACGAAGAGGTAGTGTTGTTACTTCTGTTTATCCACTTGATACCTTGTCCGTCTCCTGGTCCTAACTGCTTTGTCTGACACCACTGGTGCACAAACAGGTTAGGTTCCTGGTCCTAACTAGAGAAGAAGGAAACAAAGGTGGAGAAGAGGAAGAAGTACACAGTTTTAGATGGAGTTCGGAAGAGAGATCCCGATCAAATATGAGTTTGGGAGATCACATATGGAGTTTCTCTTAACCGAGGACATGGCACGGAAGCCATAGAAACTGGCGTCTCTGTCATTGGAGTAAACACTTCTTTGTGGTGAGCCTTGCTTCCTACGCAAGCATCAGAAGCAGCAGCTCAAATCTGGGAGGTTCAACTGTTATGTTGTATCAAATTCAAGAGAGCGTAGGAGGTTCATTTGTATGCTGTTATGACTGAAATTTTGTATACAAGTACGGGACACTGCAGATTCAGAATTCAACGGTGGGTTCAAAAAGTGGACGGTCAGTTTATTAGTTATTCATGTATTTCTGAACCGGTTTGTTGCATTGTAAAACAGAGTGGTATTTTGATGGATCGTCTTGTTTGGTTGGGAAAATGAGCTCGGACTGAGCTCATATTTGGAAGGAACCTTATGGACTCGTGGATAAATGTTCAAGTATAAGGAGAGATGGTCTGGAGTTCGGGAACATGGGAAACGAACGGAACAAGAGATCTGTCCAAAGTTGAGAAAATGAGAACTTGTCGTCAAGTGTCTAAGGTGAGGGATTTATGGAAGCATAGTTCATATTTTTCTATTATACTACATGATTTATAATATGTAGGTTTAATCTGATTGTTATCCAATTGATTTATCCAATTGGCTGTGGACTTATCCGATTTCTATAGATAGCAGAAGCAGTTGCTAAATTGTATACAAACAACATGCCAAGCTTAGTGATGACATATACCAAGTGAAATTGTGAGAGACATGTAGGGAAAAAGGTGCCATGATTTTTCACCAGAAACTACGAAAGTTAATTTAACTTAACTTGTAATGCAACTATAAACCTGCATGACTAGATGAAAATCATCGGCAATATCTGGGGAAAAGAGAGATCTGCCTGTTTCTTTGAAACTGATGGTTTTCTGCGAAAAAAAAAAACATTTCCCATCTTTAGACGTCAGATGATTACGAACTAAAAAATGTAGTGAAAGATACTAAATAAACATGAAAATATTAAGCAGTGGAGGAACCTAACCTGTTTGTGCACCAAGCTCTTTTTTTTTTACTAGAGAATTGCTACTAAGAGCATCTCTAACAAACCCTCAAACCCTCAAATTTTAAGGTTTTTGTCTCTCCAACAGACCCTCAAATCCTCAAATTTTGAGGGCCTGAATAGTGAAACCTCAAATTTGAGGTTCCACTATTCAGGCCCTCAAAATACTATTTACTTTTCAGTTTAGTCCTTATAAATTTGTAACTTACATATATTTGTACTAATATTAATTTTCTTATTACTTTAATCCTTGTAACTATATTTCACTTAAATCTTTAAATATATCTTATATATACAGATATATATACATATATATACATATATATATTATTATTACATAAAATATAAAAATATGTTAAAATTAAAATAAAATAAATAAATAAAAATATTACTTAAAAGATATTTATTATTTCACAGAACATTTATATTAAATTGAACAATATATTACAAATTAAAGATCAAAAGTACAAGACTAAATATTTTACAATAAATATTACACACATATATATTACACAAATTATAATCAATACACTGATATTAATAATCGGATAGATTTAATCCCGAGCCTCCAAGATCACCAAAATATGGTCCATAGAAATTTGGTGTACTGTTGGAGACTGTTGTTGCTCTCAATGGTAATAATGAGTAATTTGTATTTTTCTATATTTTTATGAATTAATCTATGTTTTATTATTATTTTATGTAATTTTGTGTTATAATAAATTGTATTCATAAATATTATGTTTTATAATTTCAGTGTGTATGTACTATCTATCTATGAAAGATATAATGATGATAGTTAATTTATATTAAAGTTAGGGACTGAAATGCAAATTACATAAAATTTTAAAAATAAATTTGAGGATCCTTGTTGGAGTAACCCATCCTCAAACCCCCATTTTGAGGATCATTGGCCTTTAAAATGAAGTTCCTTGTTGGAGATGCTCTAAAGAAACACGCTCAAAATAGTTTTGGTTTTATAGTTCAGGCCTTTTGGTTAATTCAAATTTTCAAAAATCAAAACAGAACCATTTAGTTAATTCTAACCACAATAGTTATGATGTGAATGTCTAGGTTGCATGGAATCAGAAACGAATACGCTGAAAGAGAAATACTTGGGTTCACTCATAGAGTGAACCTTTAGGTTCATCCAACCAATAGGATTTCGTTATTTCATATTCAGTATCTTTTAAAAAAAGAAACAAAATATTGTCAAATTTTATTATGTTTTTAAAATAAAAAATAAATAGAAAATAATAATAGTCGCAAAAAAAATTATATTTAAAATACCGTTAGCAAAACATTAAACCCTAAACTCTAAACCCTAAATCATAAACCTTAAATCTATGGTAAACCCTTGGATAAATCCTAAATCTTTTGAATTTTTTTTTAAAATATTTTTAACACAATCAGCAAAACACTAAACCCTAAATACTAAACCCTAAACCCTTGGGTAAATCATAAACTTTGGGTAAATCATAAATACTAAACCCTAAGCCCTTGGATAAACCCTAAACCCTAAATCTTAAACCTAACTCCTGAGTAAATCCTAAATCCTTGGGTAAATCATAAATACTAAACCCTAAACCTTTGGATAAATCATAAATCATAAATCCTTGGGTTTATGATTTATCCAGGGGTTTAAAGTTTAAGATTTAGGGTTTAGGGTTTAGTGTTTGGCTGACGGTATTAAAAATATATTTTCTAAAACATATTTTTGTTTGCAATTAATATTAATTTTTATTTTTTAGTTTAAAAATAATAATATAATTTGACAATATTTTGTTTCCTTTTTTAAAAGATATTGAATATGAAATAATAAAATTCTATTGGTTGGGTGAACCTAAAGGTTCATTATAGGGGTGAACCTAAGAATTTCTCAAGCTGAAATGAAATATTTTGAAACGCGGAAACATGATTTTAATATTTTTTAAGATTGGAAATCTATATATAATAGCAAACTGAAAATGATGTCATCCTTTTTTTTATAGGAAAAAAAATTATAATCGAATGACTGAGTTTGTTTTAATTTGATGATCAAATGGTTATGATATTGTGTTTGTAAAATAGTCTTACGTCATCGTTCTTTTTTCGCGAAACAACGCTTCGCTTGTCGACTTCTCCCAACCAACGCTTCTCTTAAACCACAAACCTCTAACAGTTGCCTCCTTTAACAAGATTATATATTAAAATTTATAATGATCTATTCATGGGCTTATTATCATTCATCATCTCAGTGTTTATGACTTTTGATTCTACTGTTACCAAATCTCGTCAGTTATTTGTTTCAATCGATTATTTGAATGACTGAGTATATGTTTCTTTGCTCTGTTTCTACTGGAGTTAAGAGTTTGATGTGTAGTAGAATTACGGATTTGTGTGATTGATTGCTCTTTAAGAGATTTAATCAATTTGGTTTATGTTTATGAATGGAGATGATGATTGGTCTGATTTTAGTTTGTGTCTGCAGTTCATAAACAGAGGGATATTGTTCCTTTGGATGTTAACGATGATACTGATGATGATTCCAATGAGGATGATGTGCAAACTTTCCTTTGTGGACTCTTTTGTCTGATTATTTGAGATGCTTACCTTTCAGTTTTCTGTAGCTTTGGCTTATATGGTGTTGATGGTGATGAAAATTCCGAAGAGGAAAAAAAGAGAAAGGACTGATTACTAAAAGTAATCAACTTAGATGCCTTTTTGCGTTATTGTTATTATATGCAGTCTCCTCTTTTCATCTTTCCACCCTGATCTACATATCTGCATAATTGCCATTCAGAATCAGTCAATCGTCTCGCTCGTTGGGAAGAACAAAAGTTCTACTTCATCCATTAAGATGATCGCTGATAAAAAAAAACAAATATGTAAGACGTTCAATTTTAAAAATTGCATCATCTAGCAAACGTTTCATGAAGATTTGTTCTCCTATATTTTTTATAGGAAAAAAAAAGTTTGATCTAACGTTTGAGTTTATCACTACTTTTTAATCTGACGGACATGACTTTTTTTAATCACAAAATCTTAAGTCATCTAACTGTTTTCAACAAACTGATGCACCTCTTCTCTTATCGACGCAGCACTCTTCTCTGACCGAGGCACCTTTTTACGGTGACCTTTTTTATAACGGAGCGATGCACCTTTTTAAACTGATTAATAGATTGAAGTACTGGTTTGAATAGTGGTGTTCTTTGAGAACGCTTATCAATTCAAGTTCCAAAGAAAAACTTTGGTTCATCATCATGATCTGCCCTGAACCGGCCAATTCGACGTCATCGTTTTATTATAGGACAAGAAAATTTAACATCCAACAGTAGCATAATCTGAAAATATAATTCAATGTATACAATTTTGTATTTGTATAAGATGAAGGGCATGACGTCATCATCGATGTCACTTTAGCAAACGACGTCTTCTTTTTTTTTTTGATAATTCACTTGTAATTAGGGGTGTTTAAACGACGTCTTCTTCATAGCTCTCTATACGTGTCCCCTAAATAAATTGCAGGAATTATTTTTCAAGAGTTGTATCTTCCTTTAGGAGTTGTATTTTTAATAAGTTTACATATTGGAGAGATTGTATAGGTTTTTAAACTTGTTTCAATGTTTTCTAATGATTCTCTCTTCTGTTTCCTATCTCTCTCTCTCCGATCTCCGGTTAGTTTAATTTTGCGGCAGCAGATCTCAATTTGATCTGCAATTTGCTGACTATTGTTAAAATTTCTGCTATTACAGTAAACATACTTTTGCTTAGATCTCCTCTGGTAAGGCTTCTTAGTTTGATTAGTGTCGGTAGGATCCACAATTCAGAACAACTCAATCATTCTCTGATGATATAATTTCAGAATCAGATTAAGGTATTGCTATTGCTATTTCTCTGCAATTTGCTAATTTGTAAATTTATCTCTCCCTTGGAGTTTCTGCAGTTGCAGTAACCATATTTTTGCTTTGATGTCCTCAGGTTCATTGTTTAATTACTGCACCTTTATATAATAGGATGGAGTCTGTCTTTTCTGGTATTTTAAAATCGATTTCTGATACGTGAGGAGGTACGTCTTGAAGAGAACCACACTGTCACACTCTTTGAATTTTTATTTTGTTAATCTTCTTCATTTTATGGTACACGTATTTGTCTCTGCAGTATGTGATAATGTGTCCGATCTCTTTTTGAATGGTTAATAATGTGTGGTAGGAGCAGGCCTGGGTTGGAGATGGAATGAATTGCGTCTTATTTACTGGCCGAGGAATCCGTTTTCGCTTTCCTTTTCTTTCTTCCCAGATTATTTATGGATTGCAATTTATGTCATCTCTGATTTTGGTACTTTCTCCAGTTTTTGTGTCGAATTCCACTCGATTTTCATTGTTTCATATTTATTTTCCTAATTCAGTTTCATTAGGATTTGGTTCGTTAGAAGTACTGATATTAGGATCGTGAATAACTTAAGTATATTGTTCTTCTTATTTAGTTAACTGATCTCATCTGTCTGTGCATAAGTTTAAATGGGGAAATTAATACTTGAAGAAAATGTGAATAGACTGCCAACTGTAGATACTAACAAGTTTCAGTCCTGAAACATATTCAGGTATTGTAATGTAAACATAAAACTTCATTTGATAGGTAACTAATGTAAAACAAGTAAACAAAAAAAAAATCAGAAAAACATGATCAATAAGATATCTTTACTTAAACATACATTTCAACCTAAGATATATATATTGGTACTATTAAATCTTTCAAAACAAGGTAACTTTAAATATATCATACTGTTTGAATTAAAACCTGAGTATATACATATTTTTTGTAATTTGTTGTCTAAACATGACACATCTAATACTTGTCCGGTGAAGGAGAAAAGCAATTTAGTGAAACAAATAAGAACATTATCAAAATAAAAAAAAATATTAGATTCCATCATTGGCAAAGATTCGATTGAAGTAGCTAAATTATTAACTATTTAATACAAACACTTGGATTTTCACAGTTCTAAATAACAATTGTATACAAAATTTACTGTTCACAAAATAAATTGACAGGAGAAATAATTTACAATTAAAGAGAAAATTATTAAAATAAGTTTAAGAAATGAATGGAATTACATATTTTGTAGTTGTTGTTGGCATCTTAAAGTAAATTAAATGGATGTAAATATGCTTTAGTTATATAATTTACAAACTAATAATAATAATAAATCTTATTAAAATAAGTTTGAAATTATCATCAAAGATGATTCATACACAGTATTTATAACCACATTCAACAAAGAAATGACCAGAATTTTGCGTAAGTCAGCAACCAACTTGATTAAATTTTAAGTAAGGCTATTATTTAAAATCATTGTAATTTATAGTGTGTAAACTAATACAACATTTTAAAATCTCCTAAATGCAGGAATAATCAATAAATGATTCAAGCGATAACGCATTTATCCTTTTTATTTCAGGAAAAATATTGGTAAAGTTTTTAAATTCTGTGTGAAAGTCACATCCTTTAATTATAAGTCAACTTAGTTGGGTAAATGATTACATAAATTATATGCAATCTAATTAATATGGAAGCAGTACAATACAATTGAAAAAACTTTATGCTTTTAATTAATGATTAATATACAAACTTTGGTATTTAATTTTAAAGACAAACAAAAACATATTATAAAAGATGTTACAAAAGAGATTATCAATAAATTACATAGAAGTGATTACTAGGTTTTAGGAAGTGTAATGGTAAATTCTTCAGAAGGTAATCATACAAGAAAATAAATAAATTAGCAATGATAGCTATAGATATAAAACAAATAACTGAATATAAATATATTATTTAATATTACAATGCCACACCACAACAATTTATTTTGTTACGTATAATTTAGAAATTTTTTATTTCTCATGTACACAATTTATTTAATATTCATACATTATATAAATAGTTTCTTACACGGATAATTATATATTTCTAAAATAATTATAATATTACACATCAATTTTTTAACAGTTATTAAAAAGTTACATAAAGTAAAAATTAAATATGAAATAAAAATAAAAAATTCATTATTTCCGGGTGTTTACGCACGGAGTTGTTTCCTAGTGTTAATAAATATATTCCCTATATACTAAAGCGTAAGTCGCATCTCCATTAGAAAGATGACAAATGGAATTTTTTTAATTTTGAAACTACAAAATACAAAAAAAGCAAATGCAATTAATTTGATCCTAAATTAACGTAGACTAGTATTTGGGCCCGTACTACGTACGGGAAAAATTCCTTAATTTAATTTGAATTCTTTTATTATATTCCTTAATTTTACTTGAATTCTTTTATTATATTACGTATTGGATATCAATACTATTTCTGGTTTAAAATGTAAACACTATATATATTGTTTCCTTTTTTTTCTTTTTCTTTGCCAACTTCACCATAAAAATTATTTCATATTCGTGGATACAAAAGGATGATGATGATGTTGGTTGTATTTGCATAAATCTATAGATTGTAAATAATATATCTAGAAAATTGTAATAACTTACAAATACCACTCATAAACACTAAGGGGGGCTTATTGAACTGAGAATTTGAGAATAATTTGAGGATTTCAGTTTTGATGGAATTTAAAGATTTTGGTTGGTATTTGAAAATTCTGGTGGGGATTTATATGGGGGTTTTGGTAGTTTTTCTTAAATTCTTTGGTAAATTTTGTATTTTTTATTATTGTAAAAAAACCATAAAACAACTAACATAATTTATTAAAACGACGTAAGATCATTTCATCAGCTCATATATTTCAGAAACAAAATAATGATAAAATAACATCTTCAAACTTATTGTGTTAAACTGATCCTACGAAGTAAATTTTTTTCAGTTTTTCGCTATAACTGATGCAAGGTGCTCATTATCCACAAGTCGCATACGCCAGTCCATGCAAGACACAAGGGAATCAAACATATTAATCCACCATATTGGTATGTTTCACTAAAAGAGAAACTAGCAACAGCTGTGGCAGTCTGAAGCAACTCAGCATGTGCGAAATGATAAACAACTCTTCTGATCAAAAGCTTTCATCAATTACCCCGAAGAAAGCCAACTGGGTTGAGGGTGCTGTCACTGTTTGTAAAGTACAAACTTTTATCTGAAGCTCAACAAGTTTAGTAGCAGACATGGACAACAAATAAGAAAATTGTATATCTTGGCACATTTTAGGCCGATGAGAGCAAGTTCAACAAGTTTAGTAGCGGACATAAGCATCTCATTGATGTTCGATGATCCATCCATAGAATGATTGTGTTGAATCAGAAAACATCGACACCTGCACGCGTCAAACATATCTCAGAAATAATTCTCAAATAACAAAAAAAAAGAAGAAGAAATGTTAACACCACTCATCAAAAGCTTTCATCAATAACATGGAACCATTAAACTCACCAATGGTTCACAGTGACACAAACCCAACCTGTAACAGAGTCAACTGGGCTTAGGATAGTCGCTTCTACTTGCAAAGTTTGTTCTTTTTTCTCAAGCTCTTATATTTATCTCGTCCTCTTCTTTTCCACTCTAAATGAAAGTAGATTAAAAGAGACGACTTTGTAAGACCACTTATATAAAGATAAAAACAAAATTAGTGAATACGCAGTCACATAATCTACACATCATTAGCTCACAAGGGTTTTCACTTTGCACAACTCTGGTTATTCCAAAGCAATACAAGAAGACAGAAACATGAAACTGTTTTACAGAAAAAAAAATCACCTTTTTGACAATCCAGGCAATTTTGGAGAGGCCACAAGAAGGCCAACCATAAACGCAGATGACGAAAGACATCTTGAAAGTTGGTTAAGCTAAACTCTCATATGTACCAACAAAAGAGTTAAGCTAATCTCCCCTTACGAAGCTTTTTCTTCCAGATGTCGTTCCATGATTGTGCCCAAACCAAATAATTCAAAAATTAAACAAAGAAATGTATACAGAAATCGAACGCAAGAGATGTGGAAATAATTACATGCAAATAATCCAATTACAATTCCATAAATGATAAACCAAAAATCTTTCCCCCAACAAGAGTAGTCAATCAAGTAGCCCACAACAACACTATGAATCACCAGAACTTGCCGGTTCCATTGAAATCAGTGGACTCGTCGAAGAGAAAATCGATGAAGAGCGATCATTTCTCAAGTTTCCAACTAAAGTTTGATCACTTTTTGGTTTGAAGGTTTAAAGAGACAGGATGAAATATTTGTTTTTTCACAAATTCCAACTCGTTAGATGGTATTCTTCTCCGTTGAATTTAGTGTGTAAATCAGGTTTTCCTAATAATCCAAAAACCTTTTGATATATATTGTTAGTGAAATCCATGTTTTCCAATAAGGGGAGATTTCATAGGATTTCACCAAATGTTATATCCAATAAGTCAGAATTTGTAAGAGTTTTTGTAAATACCATATTTAATAAGGGAGGATTTAGAGAAAAACTAAAATTCTATGAAATTCCCAGTTCAATAAGCCCCACTAAATAATATATCTAGAAAATTGTAATAATAATAACTTTAAAAAAAGTTGTAATAACTTTTTTTTTTGGTGTAAATGTTAAGAAGTTGTAATAACTTACAAATAAAATAAGTAAAAATACCTTTGTTTACAATTACTTTAATCTCCATACAGTACCACCCGTCTGCCATTTTTACAACCTCGTTGTCTTTTTCTATCATATGAATAATCCATTAAAAAAAATCAAACTGAACCATGTAAAAAGAATAAGAGAATATTACTTTGAGCAGAGAAAAATGAATTTAAAAAATAATCGTAAAGCTGTTTGATTTTTGTTGCTACACTTCCAACTCACAGATTATGGAAACGAAATGAGACGATTGAGAATAGCAAAGACAGAGCAAATAGAAAAGAAAACATCTGATAAAAACATTTGGAATAAACAGTTTGGCATGGTGCCATAAAAAAGGAGAACGTAGGATTCTTTGTGCTCAGGAGCAGTTACTTTTTTAACAATTGGAAGTGATTTAGTTTTGTAATTAACTCAGATTTTTTAATTGTTGTGTCGATGATTTTTTTTGTTTTTGTTTTTTTGTTTATTTTTAAATTGCCAGGTGTCAATTTTTTATTGGTAAGACGACTTGCGATTTAGTATATAGGGATAAATTCTATAACTGACACACAAAAGAACTTATTTAAAACAAGAGAAAATTCACCTATCGACGGTTTCTCAAACAACCCACAATCCACTATCCACGATCATTCTTTTCCATGCTCCTATATATCTCTTAATTTTGACAAACAAATGAAAGATCTATAGTCCTTCTATTTTTAAGCCCTATGGAAACATCTATCATAAAACTCACGATGAAATGTACTTCATCCTCCTTGCTCTCCATGGCAACTCACGATCATCAGATAGTATGCCGTAGAGCCAGCAAGAGACGAGTTCGTCTGAATGGCTTTAATCAACACCGCCGAATTGGATTCGACTCTGATCCTTGACAGTCCATGTTCCCTTCACTTCGAAATGGCTTCCCGAACGCCAGACCTTCTGCAACTATCGGTGAGCTTTCAAGCAAAAAAAAAAAAAAAAAACTATCGGTGAGCAGGAGAAGAGTGAGATGATACTCTGTTTTGCGCTTCAAACGTCCAACCTAGCCCTGCAATAAGAAAAGTTTCATTCCATGCGGCATCTGTTTTGGCCAACGTCAACCTAGCACCTTGAGGTAATAGGGGTTGGCTTGTGACCCATTCTCGAGCTTTTGATATAAAGCGGGGAGATCTATTTACCATTTTAAAACAATTATTGGATCTTGAGAAAAAGAAAATATTATTGGATCATGATATACGTTTTAGTGTGTGCTTGATTCTCTTTGGTCATTAATACTTTCAGTGTATTTATGCTCACGTTGTGGTTGATGTATATTTGGTCCTCTATGCTCTTCAAGTATAGGTGTTGCTAGGGTTCGGTTCAGTTCATCTTCACAAAAGCCGGAAAATAATATAAGGTGAGAAAGTTAATTTCTAGATCCTGAACGTTCAGTAGGGGAATTTCTATAGGCTTTTGTTGTACTTAGAACATTAAAATATTTTCAGGCATAGAACACCAGATGAGTTCTCGAAAACACCAGATGGCTTTTTGCTAACAGGGAGCTGCAAAACCACATCTGAATGGCAAGAAGAGCGAGGAGAGAAGAAAGTCAAGGGAGCTTCAAATTAATATTTGAAATTATATTCAACGAACTAATTTATAACAATAACGATAAGCGATTCTCCGTGTATATCAAGTTTCATTTGTACTGATCGTGGCCTCTAACAAGTCGCTACAGTTTGTTTCCAAAATATATTTCAAGATCTGATTTTTTCCAGTTATGGAAACAAAAACTTTTAGTTATTTTATAATTAAAACATAATTCCCGTGCGTAGCACGGAGTAAACACTAGTACATATATAAATGACTAACATATGAGTACAATTTTTTTACTGTTTAGTATATCAAATAATATAAATCAACAAATAACAATTTTATGTTAAGTATATAAAAATGAAATAAATAATAGCTAAACATCAAAATGATATTAAAATTAGGTGTTTTCATGCACCATGTGCAGTCAAGAATTCTTTAAATCTAACTTATATTTAAAAATAAATTTTATTAAATATTATAGATTTTACTATTTTCTTAGTAATATTTAATATATATTTGATATATATTAAATTAATTTGTATAAAACTAATAAAATGATATAAAATTGTATAATTATAAAAAATTTAGCCTAAATAATATTTATAAAATTTGCTGATATATAAAAAACTAATAACCTTACGATTATATTTAAATTTTTAAAAAATTGTAGAAATTTTTGAAAGTTTTAGTAATACAAATTGTGTAATTATACAAAAATAATAATATTTCGAATTTGAAATGTTATATATGTTTTTTAAATCAAACTTATATTTAAAATAAATTTTATTAAATATTATAGATTTTACTATTTTCTTACTAATATTTAATATATATTTGATATATATTAAATCAGTTTGTATAGAATTAATAAAATGATATAAAATTGTATAATTATAAAAAAATTAGCCTAAACAATATTTATAAAAATTGTTGATATATAAGAAATTAATAATCTTACGATTAGATATTTAAACTTTTACAAAATTGTAGAATTTTTTGAAAGTTTTAGTAATACAAATTGTATATTTATACAAAATAATAATATTTCGAAATTTGAAATGTTATATATGAATATATTTATTTTATAGATTATGTATGAGTTATTACCATATTTTAAAAAAGTTTACCAAAAAGAAATATCAATATTAAATGTAATATATGAATTATCACCATATTCTAATAAGTTTGCCAAAGATTTAAATCAACATTAAATAAAACTATTCATGTCATATTTTTCGGAATACATGTCATCAATTTTAGTAGGCATGTCATATTTGTTTTGTGAAACTGATTGTAAAGAGGACATGTGACAAAATCACTTTGCAAATATAGTCAATGGGATTTAAAATAGCAGATATCTAATACTTAAATATTAAATAGCTTAACTCAAAATAAAGATACAAGTTACAAAAAAAAATTTAAAAAGCATTTTCCACATTTCCAAAACAAAATTACAAGCTTCTAAAGTGGCAAGTTTCCATTGAGTTTTAAAAATAATATTTTTAAGAAACGAGTTTTTAATGAATTTTCACGAATTTCCAAGAGATTCTGGTTCCGAAACGTTTCTGAAACGTATCTATATTCGAGTTTCCATGCAACCTATGTGAATATTTAAGAAATACTATGTTTACAATATCGGGAATATTTAATTTATTAAAGATCAAAATAAATTATAGTGATAATTTTAATTTTATAGAAAAACCGCGGCGTAGCGCAGGTGATTATCTAGTGTATTTAATACTACTTGATTTTGGCTTATACGAATTATAACAATTTGGAATTGTTTTCCACTTATCAAAAATGCAGGGCCATTTTTCACCATGTGCTGTTCAAATAGGATCCAGAAATAATAAAAAAAAACTTAAGAATTTTTACAGTAAATATATAAAGTAGGATCTAAAGATTACAGTTTTAGATATATTTATAAATTTAGGGATTATAATTTCAAAAAAACATTAGAGTACATCATTTTCTTTTAATATCAAAAGATTATTTTATTATTTAAACTAAAAACAATCTAGAAATCCAAACCGGAATAAAACGACTAAACGACTAATGATAAAAAAGTACGAGTAATTCCAGCCAAATTATCTGTTGCCCAATTATATTTTCTTGGTATATGAGAGATCTTAAAGTTTAAAAAATTTCTCTGAAAGTAGTGTTATCTCTTCTAGTTATGTCGAGAAATTCGGCTATACTTTCGGATCTTGAATAATCGAGATATTATTCATGCAGTTTGTCTTTTGGCGGTCAGTATGTTGAAGTATACTGTTCATAGTCTAAATTAACGCCTCTAATTCTGAATGCAAAGAATACATACGGTTTTCTTTATTTTCTCAACACAAAAAATTTCTTTTCATTTTTTTTTTTTTTTTTTTTTTTTTTTTTGTAAACTTAAAATTTCTTTTCATGATGCCTTCATCCATACTCATCCATATCTATTGTATTTTCCGTGTCTATGATCTATGTACCAATGCATCATAACTTTGTTAAATATACTGTTATTATATATTTTAAATATGATCTAGATATAATTGAGATAGCACTGCAAAATGAATATTTATTATTTTGAATACTTGTTCAGTAACCAATTACTTGCAAGCTGCTCGTCTCAGTTTGTTACGTTACTACTTGTAAATTAGTTTCAAGAATTTCTAATTTTATAAAATAATTTGCTAAATAATATTCTGTTATAAATGGATATAGAAGTTTTGTTTTGTTTACACTACTACTAGAAAAACAATACGTTATTCTAAGGGAAATATGTGTGTCTATTATAAAAAAAAAAAAGAAGAATGAGCAAAACACAAAGTTTTGATACAAGTTTTGGTTACTTTTCACAAAGGAAAAAAAAAATTCTGTGCTTGGACTTATGAAACTATATTTTTCCTCTTAAGGTCTAACTGTACTTTCTTCTTTAATCACAACCAAATATGTATTATCACATCGGAGACGATGGCAAAGCCACTTTTGTTTTCCTGTTCTTCAAGCACGACACATCAGAGACGATTGGAAGAGCCACATTTGGTCAGGAACCTCAACAAGGCATGAGTCAGTTTGGTGTTTTCAAGTGTCGTTAGAGCTCCTCCAATGGTAATATTAAAAAGTTCTTAGCATTTAAAGAAAAAGAAAAACAAATGAAATTAGGAGAGGGGAATGAACAAAATTTTTTGGCTATGAGTTTATAAGAAACTATGGAATACTAAAAATACATATCTCATTCAAATAGCTGATTAACTAGTTAAAAAAATATATATAAATAAATAATTATAGTACTAATATTTTTTTTTTTAGAAACTTTCATGGTTTCTAACCATTGGAAGTGCTCTTAAGTGTTATTATTATGCCACAGAAGTAAGAAAAAAGGAGAGAATTCATAAGATTGTCAAATCTCAAACAGGTTTACTATAAGTGAATGACACAATTTTGTGGTCACGGAGAATGGGAACTCGATCATAAGATGAAAGAGTATCCTCCCCATTCGTTAAGAGTTCAACCAACACTTATTATGCCTTTGAAAAATATTTGAAGATAAGATTTTGTCTACTCTCCTTTTTGTTTTCAATAACGATCATTACAAGAAAACACGCAGATACTGAGGGATTTTTTCTTCAGTATATCGTCGGAATAACCGTATTCCGACGACATATCGAGGAAAAAGGTCCTCGAAAAAAACTCCTCGAAATTTTATTTTCCCTCGAAATTTCTTCGAAATTTTTTGACGGAATTTCGAGGAACAGTAATTCCGAGAAAACTGTGAGGACGAAGGGTCGTCACAAAAGTCCTCAAAATTTTCCTAGGGACGTAGTCGTCGAAATATTCTGAGGGAACCATTTCCTCGGAATTTTCAAAAAAAATAAATAAAAAAACAATATTAATTTTTTTAATGAAATTCAAAAATATAAAATATAAAATAAAAACTGAAATTGAAAATATTAGATAATATTATTCAAAATTGTACAAATTAAAAAATATTAAAAATTAGTTTTAATAAATAAAAAATTTAAAAATCCAAAAATAGTTTTTAATCACAAAAATATAAATATATAAAAAATAGTTTAATAATTACTATATATAGTTTTTAGTATACATGATTTATACATATATATATATATATATATATATATATATTTATTTATATTTATACAAAATTACAAATCGTTTATAAATATAGAAAAAGGTTTCTAAATATTTTTAAAATTTATAAAAAAACGTTTTATTATTACTGTAAACTTTAAAAGACGTTTTAATATATATATAAATAGTTTAATAATTACAAAATAATTTAAATATATAAAAAGAGTTTAAATATATAAAAATAGTTTAGTAATTACAAAAAAACGTTTTAAAAAATCATATACACATTTTTAAAAATCAAAAAACGTTTTAAAAAATCAAAAAACGTTTTAAAACATGAAAAACGTTTTGAATTTTAACCAAAACATAAAATAAATCGAAAAAAAATAAAAAAACAATTTCATAATTACAAAAAAAAGTTTTAATATATATAAAATAGTTTAATAATTACAAAATAGTTTTAATATATAAAAAATAGTTTAATAAGTACAAAAATAGTTTTAATATATAAAAAACAGTTTTAAAAAATCAAAAAACGTTTTAAAATTTAATAAGGTTCCTTGAAATCTTTTAATCACAAAATTTAATAAGGTTCCTTGAAATCTTTTAATCTAATTTTCGCGAAATGTTTGGCGGCTAGGGTTGCCGGGTTAATGAAAAATATTCCGAGGAAAGCAGGTTCCTCGAAATTTCTTCACAATATTGTGAGGAAATTTCGAGGAAACAGGGTTTGAAAGCAGGTTCCTCGAAATTTCTTCACAATATTGTGAGGAAATTTCGAGGAAACAGGGTTTGGGGTTTTGAAAACATCGATTTTTATCCTCTATGTCATTTCTTATACAAATGTAATTCATACTAATGAGGTTTCTTTGTATAGATGATCATAAACAATGAAATAACACAATTACAAAAATAATTGTAAGTATTCCCTTTAACGTTTATTAAAATGTATAAGTGTTTCTCTTATGTTGTGTGGTTTCCGTTCAATCCGCAAAACATTATTTTCGGTTTAAAACCCTAACGTTTGACTTCATAATCTGCCTAAGACACTTAATGAAGGTTATATACGTGTTATTCAATCCGCAAAACGTTTTTCGGTTTAAAACCCTTTATTCCTCGAAATTCCCTCGGAATATTGTGAGGGAATTTCGAGGAAATACCGAAAATCATTTGTTTCGTCGAAATTTCCTCGAAATATTTCGAGGGTATTTTGATGAACAAGGGGTTTTAAATCAAACCCCTCAACCGTGAAGGGACATTCCGAGAAAATTTCGAGGAAACCCTATTGTCCCTCGGTATTCCCTCAAAAAATACCGAGGAAATGTGTCTTCCTCGAAATTTCCTCGAAATTTGAAATATGGTTTTCTCGGTATTTCCTCGATTTTTCGTCAGAAAATTCCGAGGAACTCATTTTCTCTCGGTATGTTCCTCAGAATACCGATGTTTTCTTGTAGTGGATGGACAATTCTTTAGTCCCTTTTTATAAGTAACTAGGTGCATAGCCCCCGCGCAAGCGCGGAGCCGGATACATTGTTGATGTGTTATGTAGTTTAATGTATTAGATTTTGTCGTTTTTTTATTTTTGTGTTTCCGTGTTGTCTATATAATGGTAATGAATGGAACATTTGAAGACAAACAGCTTGATTAGGTTAATATAAGAATGACAGTGAATTCATGTGTTAATATTTCATATCTTATCTTTGTAATGATTTGATTGGTGTTATTAGGGTTTCTATATTCAAAAACTTAGGTTTTTGAAGTTGGTTAGTGTTTACTTAGGTAGTTATTAGTATATAAATCAAAAATGTGTAAGAAAAAAGCTATAAAAATAGTTTAAAAATTACCTATTTATAAGAACAATAAATTAAATTATTTTTTACTAATTTCAAAATTGTAGAATTGTAATAAACTGTTTTTTTAAATTAACAACTCTAAAAAATTATAAAATAATATAGTTAAAAAATTATGTAATTTTAAGTTTTTACTGGACTTTGTTTAAAATGATTTGTGGTGAACAAAAAAATCTGAAATAGGTCGACCAAACAATAGATTTTTTTAATAATTTGTTTGGTCTAATATAATGATTAAGTAAAAATTGGGTTTTAGAATGTTTTGCTTCAAAAGAACTTGCCCTGGTGTCAAATAAAATCAGGACCAAATGGTTACTTATTATCTGCAGATGTATAGATTTAAGATTTCTCAGTATTTTGACATTTAGATCAAAAAAAACAAATTATCGGTATTGCACATGATATTATACAATGTATTACATATTGTGACCGTTTCTCTTTAGTTTTGTAAGCAAGTTCATTTAATAAAAACAAAACCCGTATTTACAAACAGATTTTTAGAGTGGGGCCCACATATTGGACACGTAACTTTGATGTATATACTATATGTCCCAGTAACTTTGATTTCCAAGACTCAATTGAAATGCTCTCATAACATGTATAGATATTGCTGTTCAAAACTCACTGGGGAAAGTATGTTAGATTATTTTTTTTAGAAGGAACACCAAACATGGGCTCCAAAAAAGTTACCAGTAGCTTCATCACTTTATCATTGTTCAGTTAAAAATATCTCTTTGAACAAAAACTTGATTAGTTTATACATCATGAACTCGTACATTATAACTGAACTCCACGTTTGGGGTGAAAGCGGCCTTGGTTTCGACAGCAATGGAATGGAGCAGGTGTTCTTTTTGCTTTCTGTCACTTGTATCTTTTATTTCTGCCACTAAACTTGAACATGGGACATAATCGAGAGATTTACTCATATGCTATATTTAACTTAAAATGATACAACGCTTTTTTGTGTTTCATCACCTTTTCTTAAAAATTTCAAGTCACCAGACCTTTATATGAAGCATTCTTTTATATACATGCTTCAAGTGCAGCCAAACAAAGTCATCGGTTTCTACAAAACATATTTATGTAAGTAATGAGTAATCTAACCCAAAATGAATGTTATTTGGAGTGACAAATTCTAATTAAACCTACCTTAATTTTGGGCTTAGTCTTGGAGTCATGCAGCCTAAAATATATAGCTACAATGATATTCACATATAAAATCATTAACCCACGTAACAGAATAAAATGCATACATATATCATAACTGGATCTGATCAAATAGCTAGTTACTTGATAAGAGTTCATTGCTACAAATGAGTGTCTAGAGATTTGTTTTCTTTCTCCTGCCACTGTGAGATGGAGAACATGTTTTGTTTTTCTTCCTTCACGTTTTTCCCTAGGGTACACACATAAACTATCCTTCCCCTTCAGACCCATGGTTGCTCTCATCTCTATAGCTTCTTTTTCACTCATGTCTGAAAACATTACATAAGCATGTTCCTTATTATAAACCGGTAGAGAAAGAAGTTTTTAGTTACCTCCAAAGATTCAACGGCTTCCTTTTGATTTTCTTTGATGCAAGTGCCAGCTCTTTCTTTACAGGATTCAAAAGTCGGAGAGAAAATAGAAACATTAACAACGAAATTACAGAAACATAGATGATGAATTTTGACTCTGAATAAATAAAGGCCTTCAATTTTTTAGGTTCTGCATATATTTTTCGTCAACCACATCAATGCTACTATATATGCCATACAACAGTTTGTCCACAATCTACTCTAGTAAGTTTAAATAGATGCTACACAAAAAAGGAAAATAAAAAACAAAGTATAGGGTATATATCAAAAAAATAGGAAAACAAAGTATAAGGTATATTATGATACCAATGAAAGCTCAGCAAACCTCTAAATATTAGGTCAAATAGCATGAGCTTAAATGTCCCATAGAAGTTGCTGCTGCATTGTCATATAAAGACAATTAGACGACAACCGAAATGCCAGAGAATATAATATAAATTCAACTATGGAACAAATACAAATATGCTTGGAACAGTGAGTATAGGACTTATGTGTCAATGAGAAATCATCTTCCTGGGGACTGGGGTATGACAAAGACAGTTGAGAAGACATAATTTGGCAGGGTATAAATAGATAAAGTATTCGTTTAAAAAGGATGGTGTAGTCATAGTTACCTTGTCGGTTGACTTGGAGAGGTATGTATCAAGATTTCCAATTGAGGCAAGTTCTTTCTTTTAAATCTCTCCAATTGCCTCAACACGTGGAAAGCGTTCACCCAAGCTGTGAACATAAGAAATTTTTTCATAAGCGACACATCAAGGTTATTTAAATGTATAATTTCCTTAAGACGGTTAGAAAACCTTTTGTCAAATATGAGTCGGAAGATGTGTAGTGGTGTCGAGTCGAGGTAGAGGTTACCTGCGATGCAAGAGTTTCTGTTTAGTCATGGCTTAAAGGCAGAGTTATGAATAGAACTGTTAAACTGATGAAGCGACCATGTGAGAGTGATGTGTTCTGACCTTTTCATCTAGAAGCAGGAGGGTATTACTCATGAGCTCTCCATTCTTCTTGATGTTTCCTGAATCCCAAAAACGAAGGAGCCGGCCAACAACTACCGGAAAAGACCAACCAAGGCGGATATCATCAAACGTTGCATCGTGAATAACAGGTTGAACAGAAATTGCATTGGAGGCAGACAATTTCAAAGGATGGTTCTAGATTTTTTCGAGAGAAGATAAACTCATAGAGCGTGTATGAGATGTGATATCCGTCTCAACCCTCTCCTATTTATAGGGTTTCAAGTGTTCTTCGGTTACCAGCTGCATCAAGCTTTGATGTAAGCGAGGGAGACGGAGAGCTAGGTGTAGTAATTGACTTTGATGTGAAATAGAGAATTCATAGCAGAAGAAAAACGTTCATGGGAGAGTGAGAAAGAGAAGGAGACGGATATATGGAAGATAAAAAGTTGAGATGAAGATGAGACAATGATGTTGAATCGTCGTAGATTGAAAGTGGAGACTATTTGAGACCTAATAAAGTCCAACCTTAAACGCCGAGTTTTGGTTACTTTGGAGTACGATAATGTTAATGTGCAGAGTTTCATAATGGGTCCCAGATGAATCAGGTTTTTAATGGGCGCTTAGCAAACGTTTGAAGAAATAATTATTTAAGTGGATCCACCGAAAAAAAGAAGAGTGATGACGTGTCACCTTGGGAGTGAGTAAAATGGCTCATTTATATTATAGATTTTACTGAATAGTTACTATATCTTCCTGACAAATGTAATATTACCAACCAAATCTTTTATGTAATAACTCCTGAATAGAAATGTGAATTTTCTTTTTGATGTTAAACCTAAAATTCTTCTTCTCTCTCATTTCCTTTTTTCTATAGGTTGGCATTTCTCTTCTATTTAAACAGTTGTTTCTGGATCTTTAAGTTTGAAGCTCTTCAAGAATGACATTACACTTGTCCATGGTTCGGGCGTCAAGAAGGCCGTGGTTCCATAGTTTCACCATAAACATTCTCCAGTCCCTACACAAGTACTCACTCACCTTTATTAACAAAACCACTTTCTTCTTCTAATGAAATAATTATGGATGAAATGAGAGTTAAATTACCAGATCAAATCGGATCTTTGAACCATGATTGGTCCATGTAATCTTGAGAACGCCTCACATGCCCATGGAATGTGACCATCTGCTAATACTCTGCAAAGGGTCAAAATCCAGAGTCAAGGGTAATGCTTGTCCTGACATTATCCTTTAATGTTCTCACAAACTACACATATGTTGTTTGCAGCAAGAATAGACATCATTCATATTAAAAAGAGATAAAGACACATACTGTTGCTTCCTCACGAACGAGTTCCACATGTGCATCATCTCCTTCTCATCCTTGGTCACATCAATGAAGTCATCGAGCATCTGAGAGAAAGTAAGAGTTTCAGATAGTAAACGAGAGAGAAAATCATTCACTGTAAACTAATGAGGAATCAGACAAACTATGTAAAAACCGAGAACAAACAGAGACAGTTTCGTTTTATAACAAATGCTATCTATATATAATCACATTAATCTGGTTCTATTGTTCCATATCAGACCATAAGGCTTTGCTCACATATTTCTTATTGAGATCTCTACCATACACTATTTAATAACAATTTTAGCTTCTATAAAGTTAAGTAGACTGGCAGATATACGCTTCATGTGAAAAGGAAAGGAATATGGCTGCATTGGCAATCATCATACCCTTCTATCTTCAAAATCTGCCACATCATCGTCAACTTCATCTTCACTATCTCGGTCAGAAAGTACTTGTTCTAGAGCCATTGGCTGCGACAGTACACACCACAATTAGTTGTAATCTTCATAAGAAAGAGAGCTAAAGAAGAAAAAAGGTCACCTGAGATCGGTGAGAGTGAAAGAACTGTCTCTTCTGAAGGAGGCTACGGCTAGAGGAGACAAAAACAATGAAAACATCAGTCACCTGATATGGGATGAGGTAGCTACTTACTAGTAATAACACAAGGACAGAAAAATCAAAGAGAAAGTAAAAACATACTTCCTCAAGTCCGACCGTTCTATAGATAGCTTCCTCGTTTTTGCAAATTGCAGCATCGTACTTCCAGCTACTGACTGCACAGTATCTGGATCACCACCACCTGATTGCACATCTGCATGACCCGTACCAGGAGGAACTCTTTGACCAGACGACTCACCAACCCCATTTCCAGGTGGTATCCGGCTCTTCTCAATTCTTAGAGGATGAGCATCTGAAAATTAAAAAAAAAATTAAAAAAGACGTACCAAATGATCAAATGATGTTAAATGCACGTAAGAAAGTAAAACATAGAACTAGACAGGCTCTCATGGCAAAAGAATGACAATACAATCAACCACTAACCATCAGTCTTATCTAGCACATCGCAGCCTAGTCCAAGTTGACGCCCCTGCCTTGAGCTCCGTACTTGACTCTTTTGCTTCCTACGTCTGTATTTCTTTGAACTGTCATATTGTAGAATTCATATGGTCTGTAAGACTGATAGTGAGATAAGTAAAGGAAACAATAATAAGGCCAGCATAACTTACGAGAAATACAATGTTTGCTGCTTTGGGTCAACGCCGCCCTCATTAATCTGAGAAATTTTTTTATGAACATTTACATTTTTAGAAAACTTTGCTAAGACTGATCATCAACTCACTGAAACTGTCACAACCTAAAAGATCCAAATCAGAAAAAAGGATATAAATCAAACAAAGATGCTCTAACCTCAGCGATCATTGTCTCACTCTTAAGAGACACATTAACAGCCTGATATTCTTCACTTACCTAAAACCAAGTAGAGCAGATTAAGTGGCAAAAGAAAGAAAAAAAAATACTGAGCAAGATCTAACCGAATTTTGAAGTTACAAACCCAAAACTCGAAATTGAAGAGATCATGGGTTGCTGGCAAATGATATTTCAGGCCCTACAACATGATTGGGAACAAGAAAAAAAAGGATTGCATCACTACAAATTCTAGTAACTATAGCTGTATCTCTGTCTGAGAATGGAAATGAGAGTCCACCTTGAAACTGCCACATTTTACTAAGCAGATTGAACAACAAAAGTCTTCAGTTACTGCAAAGACACAAAGCAAACAGATCCAAGATGTTACTTAGAACAAGAAAGATGATACATAATGTTCTCTACCTACATAGGTTAGTGATTATACAAAATTACCTTCAGTCTTCTGCAGCTTGTTGTTATAGTATTTGTAATTGAAAACTATATTCCCTTTTCTCAACCTAGGCAATGAATGTAGCACAAGGATTTAGACTCGACATGAAGAGATGGACATTATAAGTTGTAGGTAACACTAAACAATTCAAGAAAACTAAGAACTCTAGATTAAGAAGGTAGCAGGCAGGCAGGTCAACAGAGTTTATACAATTGCAATAAAACACAATGAGATGAGGAAAGAAAGAAAGATTTTAGAGACTAAACTAAAGTTACCTGATAATGTGTACCAGTGATGAGGAAGAGATGCCATTATAAGAAAATGAACTATAAGGAGATTTTTCTATTGCCCCAACCAATTCTGCAGATATGGTGACTTGCACTTGCTGCGGTGAGCTCTTCAAACAAGAAGTAGAGGAATTATAAGACAGCATAACATTTTCACAATAACGAATGGGAAGTATAGCAAAGTTACCGAGGTGAGGGGATTGCTGGGAACTTGAATCGAGACACACTTTTCCTCAGCCATAGACTTTAGCTGCAGAAATAGACAAGTTATAACCAGTAATGGTCTCGTTCAATTTACTATTTCAAGTCACATGAAAGAGGTTAAATCCAGAGTCATCATTTCGCAAAAGGAACAAAGAGCTTTTGAAAAGTAAAGAGCATATAACCTACTTGAAACAGTAGTATTTACATAAACGATTATGGAAATATTATTACCTTAATGAAGCAAGGCTGCATTTCAACAAGAGAGACTGAGTCTACTTTCTGTCCCAATTCCAAGTTTGCAGAATTTTTCCACGACGCATAGAGAGATTGCAGAGGTATTTTGCTCCATAGGCAATGTCCTCCTATATTTCCTTCAAGAACAGAAGAAGAAAAAAAACTCCTATTATCATAGATCTTTAGAAGAAAGAGACTTTCAAGAACTCAACTCTCATTTTGGTTTCTATATTTCCACAATATGACGTGGAAAAACATAGCACGTCCAAATAGATACATAACTTTTAAATCAAAAATAAAAGTAGTACCTGAGTGTACAGTGCTTGAATCAATGCCAAATTGAGAGTTTTGCGCACCAGCTACCAGAAAGAAAGTCATTTGATTCAGTTTATCTGGATAGAGGACATGTCTTCGAATAAATTTTGTTCATGAGTCAATCTAACTCACCAAAGCTGATAAATAAGATAGCCAGCGATCCTGACTTTGCGTCCAATGCAAGCCTGCTCAAATCAGGGAGAAGAAAGTTGGCTTGAGCTTGACTAACTCCGTCAACCCCCAGGACACTCGTAAGAATGCATGCTCGATTGAACCTATATACTGCAGAATACTACAATTTGAGAATTAAAAAAAAAAAAAAGAATGTTAGCAATTTAAAAGATAAGGTAGATAATGATCAATCAAATTCAGTCCGACGTTACCTCTGCAGCAGGCTTAGGAGAAACGAGTCTTGCCAGCAAAATGTAGAGGGGGAACAGCTTTTGAGTTTGTACGCCAGCATCAGTAGTCCCCGAGAGGAACACACTCATTTGTATTCTGCACCAAAGGGTAAAGTCTCATTCGGATGAATGATCTTGATATAGTCTAATAATAACTGGACAGAACTAACGAATGAAGAGTCTGAACCTGCTTTTATGTTTTGCTTCAATCTTATAATTCAAACATCTCTGAAGAAACAAAGGCTGCAGGGGAGAGAAATGGTAAGTTAGTATATGGACTACATAGCATTGCAAGCTACACTATGTGTTGAGTCATAATTTAATCATACACATTCCTCAAAAAAGAAAGGTAGAGAGTTAAAATGAAAAACAATACTTTCTTAATAGCACGCCTCTGAATAATATTGTAGAACTCAACAGGCTTGCAATACGCTTCCAAGCTCTCTTCAGCAGCAATTTTCTCCTCTTCAGACAAATGCACACGGGGGTTGTCTTCATGGCACATCTGATCTGAGCTTCTTGAACACCTACACAAGGAACCCATCAGCATACTCAGACCCATTTCTTGGATGACGAAAGGAAAAGGCCTAAGCTTTCTTAAAAATCTAAATAATTAGTGAAAAGAGAGAACATACGAAGAGGTTTGACGAGTGACGAGAGGGATGCCTGGCATACTCGCTACGAGATCATCAGAGACTACTATTGCTTTTTTTTCCACCTTCTGCCTGCAAAGTAAAAAAAGGCTATTTCGTCAAAACAATCCACAAGTAGAGAATCAGATCCGATCGATTAGCAGAATAATAAACAGAATGAGAGGGTAACCTTCGAAAATTCCGGAAAAAAATCCAAAAATTGGGATAACAGGAGAAAAACTTCGAATTTACAGAGATCTCCGATTGAAAGAAAGGGTGGAAATTAGGAAATGGAGGATGGAACAGTAACACTCACACACACACACAAAGAAACCTAATTTGGAGAATTATCTAGGACGCCAACACAGAGTAGTGCTTTGGAGCCAGTAACCATTCTTGTCTTATTCTTACCAACTTAACTCGAGAAATTGATTGGTTACGGAACCAATGTAATCCTAGGGTGAAGTTTCTCACAACAAATATAATATATTTTTGTTTGGTTGAACAAATAATATATGATACTTATTTTCGTTTACCATATTTTAAAATGTTTATAAACATAAAAATTAAATAGTTTCATGTTGTAAAAAATATTGATCCTTAAGGCCATGAAAAATATTAAAAGCTTAAACTTTTTACATCTCGTAGAACATATTAAACCGTACGCCATACTCAACCTTCAACAATATTGAACGATCCATATGAACAAATCAAGTTCCAAATGTAATTGTATTTTAAATATTTTGATAAGATATATGTCATATGGTGAAATTTAGATATATTGAAAAAGGAATATTTAGTTATAAACATTAAATATTGATCTACAAGTAATTCAAAAATTTAAAACTTAGTACAGATAAACTTTATTGTTGGAAAATAATTAATAGTAACCAAAATGGTTAAACATATATTTTTTTAAAAAAATCAAAATATATATGTTTTAGGCTGAGATTTAGATATATTAAAATATGAATATTTAGTTATAAACATTTCATATTGTTTTTAAAATAATCCAAAAATATTTAAATCTTAGCATAGATAGATTTTATTATTATAAAATAATTAATGATAGCCGTAATGGTTAAACATATATTTTACAAATATTTGAAATACATATATTTTAATCATTACAAGTTATATTTGTGGGATTATATGATACTTGAAAAATATTACATAATATTGTTAAAATTCATTTTCAAACATTAATATTCCTAAAATTTAGCTAAATCGTTTTAGGAAATAGTTTGAACACGAAAATTTAGATAGAATTGATTTAAGAAATGATTTAATTGTGTTAGGAAAAGACATTGATAGCTTAAATTTAGAGTTATTTAATGTTTCAGTGGCATTATATTGTAATAATTAGTAAATCTTAGGGTGAATCTATATTTGTACTTCTGTTTTAATAGATTAGACTAGATTTTGATCCGCCCTTAAATAGGGCGGGTATATTTTTTGTTTGAAAAGTTATTTTTCGTAATAAAAATTATAATTTTTGATAAATTATATATTTTAACTTTTTATGAAATTTATCTTAATTTTACTTATATGACTTATTTTTATTATTTTAAATATGACTAAATTTTCAAAGACTCTAAATAATTTTAACCCGTAATATGATTTTATTTATTTAACCCAAAGCTAAACTTATTTTACACACATAATGTTTTTTAATTTAAATAAAATATTTATATATTCGCAACGCCAAACCTGATTTAAATAAAGGCAAAGAACATGTTAATTAACACTCTCTGTATTGAAAAAATCATTTGTGCGTTTTAAAACAGTTTCTATAATTTTATTAAATTTAGTTTATGTGATTTAGTTTTTATTTTAAATGAAACTATTTTAAAAAAATTGAGATAATTCAGACCTGTATTATGATTTTGTTGATTTAATTATTTGTTATTTCAACTTGATTTTATTTTGAAGTTTTATTTAATAAATGTTTCAAATAATTAATAACGTGAGAGATTTTTTTGAAAAAATATGGTGCAAACATTTAGATTACAAAATTTTCAAAAAAGCTAAGAACTGAATTATATTAAATACTTATGATGTAATTGCAAAATAATGACTTTTGATTGGTTGCAAATAATGATGACAAAAAGATACATGCAATTTTTGTAATTAATTGGAAAATTCAGGAGCATAATCATAAGATGTATTCTACTTTAATAGTATAGATTACAGTATCTTTATATATTTATCAACCACCTTTATATATGTTTTACATACACATACATGTAAGAATGGGCATCAGATATCCAAGATTTTGGAGGTATTCATGATTCCGTTCATTTCGTCTAGATAATCAATTATCCGATTCGATTCGTAGCAATCCGGATATTCGGAAAATTAGATTAGATTTTTAGCCGGTTTTGATCCGTAAAATAAATAAATTAATTAAGAATGAATAAAAATTTAAAATAATATAAAATAACAAAATTTTGTTACAAAAAAAACTTATTTATTTTTTGAATACTAATACCAAATTTAATAAATTTAGTAAATAAAAATATTGTAAAACTTATATAGAATATATTTTTTATATCACTTATATATATATATATAATTCATTAAATATATGTATATATAAGCATATATCAGATCAGATAGAACATCCATTTTTAAAAATATTAATATTTGTGATTTTTTTGTTTTTTTACGGATATTACATATTAGTATTTGTTTTTCTTCATTGAGTTAGGAATATCCAAATTTTTTGTTGGACTCGAAAAGGATAATGAATCAAATCAAAATTTACGGATTTAGCCAGTCCTACATACATGTGCACATTGATGTGAACATCTATATAACTATTCACTACATGTGAGAATTCTAATTCTTTTGAAAACTGAAATATTCTTTTTTTTAATGTTTCCATTCACCAATCAACTAAATTGTAATGAAATAATTTGTTTTAATAATTTTTTTTTTCAATTATTATCTAAATTTGATTTGATTTCCGTGCATATATAATTATAATATAAAATCATTAGTTAACTTCTGAAAAATTCATATAATATGAAACCAAACAAATATTAATAATTTTTAATTATCATTAAAAATCAAATTAAATATTTCATTTCACGCAAGGTGCAGCCTATAACCTAGTTAGTTAGTATACTCGAGAATTTTAAGTACCTCTTTTCATTCAGATAATAATATCGATATGGCGTGAGAATATATTAGTTATGTGGGAGGATATTTTGGAAGCAAGAGAATAAGGTATTTTGTTAACAAACTGAACTAAGAATCGTTTAATGATTTGGTGATATTGAAAAGTACAATAATATCTCTTAGATGATCCCCTTTTAGCTTGCAATATACTCGCATTGATTTAAATGCTTCGGTTAGTATGGTACCGTGATAATAGAATTTATGTTTTAGATATTTGGTTAATTTTTGGAGTAGGAATCAAAATAATTGGTGACATAATTATTTTCTGGAGAATCGAGTTTGAGCTAATTTAGGCTTTAGTATATATCTAACAAATTCAACATTATTGGCACCCAAAATATTATTAGTATTTAGGTTAATAGATTGGAATAAGAATAAGAAAGATTATTTAGTGTTTAGGGTTTTGTTTCAGTTCGTATTGGGGTTTGGTAGATAGGATTTTGAGGTTTAAAATGGGTACCAATTTAATAGTGACGATCTAAGAATGCATTGTGTACAGCCGATCAAATAATGAACTCTTTAATACATGAAAAAGACTAATGTTTCTCAATCTTAGTTCAACCATTTTAGTTACTGTATTAGATTGTATTGATTTTTTTTTGTTTTTCTACAAACAACTATTTTATAACGTATTGGTTTGTTGGAATAAAAAGATCCGTGGAATAATAAGTATAATTAAAACCATAGCTTAAACGTAGGTATTGTTTTTAAATAAAAGGATTTTTTTGCTGTTTATTAAAAGGAAATTCAAAAATACAGAATTAAATTAAAAGCATAATATTAAAATATTCTAGTAGCAAAGAGTTGTAAATAGTAGTAAAATAGAAGGGTACCTCAAAAAAAGGCTTTCGTTTTAATAGTATAGATTATTAGATCATCTCTAACCCATCTCTATTTTTATCTTTATATTTTTTTCTAAAGTAGAAAAACACTATTATAAAAGTGAATTTGCTCAAATGTATATGCCTATATAATAGAGTTCTCTATTTCTAGGAAAAAATATAGAGAATTGCTATTTTCATTTCTATTATAGAGGCATACATTGGAATAAATTCATCTCTATAGTAGAAATCTCTATTTTAGAGAAAAATATAGAAGTATATATTGGAGATGTTTTTAGAGACGGGTGTAAACCTACCTGCGTAATCGCCTGCGCGTATACGTGAAACCTGAGGTTGCCATGGCGAATTAGTCCAACTCGGTGATATTATACAGTGCTCCAATTTTAGTTCGAGTAGCGCATTGAATTTGATAATGCGACCGCCTAATGGTCAATACAGTTGATTAATAATCATTTATTATGACATTTTTTTTTAACGTCTGAATCGATTATTATCGATTAATTATGCTATTACAACGATGAGAATATTACAAAGATGATTTTACAGCCGACAATTCTACCACCATGTAAGAATACACGCCTGACCGCACCACTCTGAGCCGTCCTATGAGATCCATGTTCGATGGTACGCCATGCACCAAGCTGAAAATCTCATGTAACATGTTTCTCCATAATATGTATAATTTGATATTTTCTGGGGTTTGAACCCCAGACCTCCGGATGTAAAAGCAATTGAACCCTTAGTCAAACCACTGGACCAAAGGATCAGATGGGCTTCCACAAAAATTAAAAATTTATTATGACATTTTGGCCCAAATTATTTTGCCCCATATAAATAGAAAGTTAAAAACCTTATCTCTTTGTCCCGATAATAGATTTTGGGTTTCTCTGTGATTTTCACACTTGGAATCCTAATTCTCATCTGTGATTTTTGTTGTCAATCGAAAGTGAGACAGAGTAAATCACAAGCTCATACATGTCTGATCATCATTTCCACCCTTATTGAAGTCATTTCTCGGTAATAATCTTTTACCAAAGCTTGGTTGTTAGCGAAGCTTGTTTAGGTTGATATTCATAGATCGTGAATCAAGAGCTGATAAAGATTGTGAGCGAAACTTCGTTGATGTTTAGTGGAAGCTTTGTTGATTATTTTAGTTATTGAAGTTTTTTTTTCAGTTTCGTATCTTTTCTTGTTTTGATTAAAACTAAAATCTTGATTTAGAACTTCGTCGTATATCACACACCAAGCTTCTTGCTATATTGTCTGGTTTCACATCACCTGCCCCAGAGTGTCGTAAGAAGGTTCAAAAAACATCTCTTTTTTTTGTTAAGAGTTTATAGTGTTGTTTTTATAGTTTAGTAAATAATTTTTAAAAAGGATAATGGAACTTGTCCTATGGTGATGTTTGTATGTTAGCAATCAAAATTTTGGAAGTGTTGTCGTGAGCCATATTAATAATCATTTCACGTTTTATATCTTTTGTCTCGTAATAATGTTGAAATTTTATTGTTGTTTTAGCTTAGGAAAGAATGGATAATCCAGCAATAGATACACCTCCGCCATTGAAATGAAACTCAAATGATGTAGGCTGGGAGTATGGTTTGCTATGTGATCCACGACTTTCAGAAAAAGTGAGATGTAGGTTATGTGGCAAAGAATTTTCTGGTGGCAACATAAAAAGTGAGATGTAGGTTTTGTTTTTGTATTAGATGTGGTTGAAGAAACAATAGTTGTGATATATGATCTAACTTGGTGTTTGATGAACTTTTATATATTTAAAATTAAAATTTTATTAAAATTAGGTCCGTGTATATTCCAAGTTTATAACAATTTGCTAGGCTCGGATAGCGCGTAGTGATTCCAAATAGGGGAACCTAGATGATAATATATCTATTTTTTTTTTGTCAACGATAATATATCTATTTTAATTACTAGAGTTTGGCGGGTTAGTAACTGAAAAATGTATAATATATCAAAAAAAAAATTATTGAATATCTAAAAATGTATAATTTAGTTTAATTGTAAGTAATCTTTAAACTGTAATACCAAAAATTATAGTATACGGTATTCAAATTTTTGATATTACAGTTATACATTTGTATATATCATCTATTTTTGATAAATCTGATGCTTTGGTTGAAATGTTTTTGTTATATTTTTTCATCATACTTTTTTGGTCTATGTTGTGAATATATTTTTCTGTTGAAAACTTGAAATGCTAAAATAATCACACAGCAATATTCAATGTATTATGTTTTTTTCTGTAACATACAACGTATTATGTTTTTAATATGTATAATTAGATTAAATTTTACGTTTGATGCTCTCTTTTGGCTGAATTTTCCATTATTGTAGAGGGCTAAGAAACATGGCCTTCTTGAATTATTTATGGACCTTGTTCAAAAAATACCCCCTTCTTATTATTTGAGGAGAACTTTTATAAACAAACCTTCTATCATGTGTTATTAACAAGTATGTCACTGCTTACTTTGTCATCTCCTTGATTTACCTCAAACCATTTATTAAATGACCCTTACTTACCTAGACTTATTACATGTATGCCATTGTCAAATAAACCTACCAAGTAATTATATATTATGTGTAATCTGTGCATTTTCGTATGTGTAACCATGGCTTGATGTGTTTCGTATATGACAAACATTTGGCTCTAATTATTTTTTGGTTTCCATCAGCCGACTTAATTAACCAAAACTCATTTGACCAAACCGCCACTTCTATGTTATTCAGCTTCTTATTGTAATATGCACCACTGTAATCTATCTTAGTATAGCACTTACATACTATATACTATATGAAAGCCATTTAAAAAAAAATACATACTATATACTATATAGAAAACACTTCATAGTAAATCGAATATGAGCATTTTCGTATATGTAACCATGGTGGATGTGTTTCATATATGGTAAACACTTTGATAAATACTTTCAACAATACATATATTATGTATATATACTATATACTATATAAAAAACACTTCATAGTTAACCGAATACTTATGAAAGCCATTTCAATAAAAAATACATACTATATACTATATAGAAAACACTTCACAACCAAATATGAATATGTCTATATAATATATTATTTAGTATGTAAATATATCTTGGTCCAAAGTATATAAACAATCGATAAATTTGATAACATATATTTATTCAGCTTCTTATTGTAATATGCACCATTGTAATATATTTTAATATAACAAGGTTGTAATATGTTTTCATTTGCTTTTTAGGAGAACTTTTCATTTTTTTTTAAATCGTACTGGCATTTTTATGAGATTTCATTGTGGTCACATTTTGTAATTATATTAGATCTCTGTTTTTATTTGATATCAACTGTCTTCATAATAATGATCGTAAAATTTAGGTAAATTAGTATTTCGGAGGTGGCCAAATCGCAGATGAATTTTAGCTCAGAATTTTCGATGACCAATCAAATACTGATCTGTTAATTGCGATGATTAGTAATCAATACTAGATTCTGACCCGCACGTCCGTGCGGATGTATATTTCAAAAATATATTACTATTTATTTTCTATGTCAATATCAAAGCTGGATAACAAATTCAAATCTGAAGAACCGAACCGATCACGATCCGAAAGAGTAATGCCAAACCCGAACCAAAATTGATTAAATATCTAAATTATTCAAAATTTAGATATTTAGACAACCGAAACCATAATCAATTCGAACCGAAGTATTTTGGATATCAAAATATATCCGAAAAAGATTTTATATACTTATATATATTAATTATTTTTAGTTTTAATGTATATAAAAACATCCAGAATATATATGATGATACTTTTAGGTCGGTGTAAATACTTGAAAATATATAAAATAGTCAAATATAAATATCCAACATAGTGGAAGTACACTTACAACACCAAAAATATTTAAAATAACTTTTGATCCAAAATTTAAACCAAACCAATTTATATGTTAAGTTTAGGTATTCTGACATATTTTATTCAGATTTATATATAATGAATTAAAAAAATATATGGGTTATCCGAACCCGAACTGAACCCGCAAATATCTGAATATAATTCGAATTGAAATTTAGAAATATCTGAATGGGCTAAAATCTTTGATTCCGGAAACCCAAAACTCAAACAGATCCAAAACGAACCCGAATGGATACCTAAATGCTCAATCCTAATCACTAATATGTATCATATATATGTCATCATATTAATTGTATTGGTCCATCATATAAATAATCATATAATTAATAGTATTTTATATGTATCATTTTATAAATAATCACATATATTATATTTTTAAATTTTAATATGAAATATAAAAACTATAATTTAAGTTGGTATATGAAATTATTCTTTTTGTTGTATTTTTCTTATATATATTAAAACATTTTTAATAATGGTTATTCAAAAATATTTTAGTAAAATTAATTTTTTTGAATATATGCATATTTTAAATCAATTTTTGATATAAATCAACTTTAAATTATTATTTTGATTTGAAATATGTATATAAAATTAAAATTTTATTTTATGATTATTTTAGAAAAACAATGTTTTAGGTAATTAGATTAGTCCATTTTGTATATTTTAAAAATGATATAATGGATTTTCAATTTTTATTAATAACATAATCCATTACTTTTTTTTTCTTACTTTTATCCATGTTTCAAAATTTTAATTTTTTGCATTAGTTTTTTTATGAATTATTATTAATTTTATAATATATTTTTTTGAAAATCGAACTCTTGAAATTTTTATATTTGACTAAACTAAATAAGGTAATAATTCTGTTTTTAAAGATTTTTTTATATAATATACTATTTATATTTCAGTTTATGTTTTTATTTTCACCATAGAGAATTATAAATATAGTGACAGAACTGTAAATAAAAAAATATAGAAAGAATTTTGTTTAATTTATTGTAAAAAAATGGCTAAATGTTTAAATAAAAAGTATTAAATATGTTATTCATGTTTCTAAACAATTCTCATTTGTTATTAATTTATTGAAAATACAATGGTTAAATGTGTAAATAAAAGAAAATACACATCTCTACTATTTATGTTTTCCAAATATATCTCATTTATTCTACTATTTTTGTTTCCAAACAATCCAATTATGTATTTCAACTTTAATAACATAGATATGTGGTTTTAAATTAGTTTAAATACATTTCCTTTTAAAATTTAATCACAGTAAAAACCAGAATATTCATTACTAAAAAAAATTATTCCTTACTAAAGATAAGCAATACGTGTTCTCAAAGTTTGATAAGAGAATATGGAGATTGTATTAGTTAATTGATATATTTTTTTATTATGATGATTGGTTGAAATAGGAAAAAAATGGTTTGGAAAACACGTTATTATTAGTATCCATTAAATAGCTTTAGATTTAGATCTTTTGTGTTAGTTGCTTGATATATTGTTATATTTATGACGATTGCGTGGAAGTAGGAATGGTTTTGGAATCATATTGAGTTCAGAAAAGTAATCAATTATTAGTTTTGATTTTGTTCACCAAGAAAATTTAATGATACTAACTATAAAAATATTTTTGATGCTAACTAATAAAACTAAGAATTTCAAATATAATAACATTGTTATACATGTGTAATCAATCATAATATATATGATGTTACAAACCATACAACTGCTCAAACCACAAAACATAGTAAACAAAATAAAAGATGCAATTAAAAGTTAGATGACAAAAAAGTTACTTGATAGCAAAACAATGTATATTACAGGATTTATAAACATGATATAGATTCGATCAAATTATGAGGTTAAGTATTTAAACAATAGGTTTTTTAGTGTAATCAAATAAACATTGCATTTATTTGGTTTTGTTCATGCAGAACAAATTAAACCGAGGGATGCTGCAGAGAATGACATATTTTTGGTTCATTCGATTTAGTTTTAAATTAAATCAGAGAAGGGGATTTCAGTTTCCAATTATATCAGTAAAGGAGACATCAATTTAGGTATGGTTGTTAAGGGAATATTCACATCGTTTATTTTTAAGGCAGTAGCACAAAATAGTAATTTTTGTGCAAAACTAAAGAGTAAATACCATTTGTACTTCACTTTTAATAGATTAGATATAAAATTATAAATCCGGGACAGTCAAATTGCAGATATATAATTCTTTCCATATAAAGAATTTAAGATAGAATATTAATGATTTTTTTGGTTTAATTATAGGCCTTATTTGATTTGATTGCAATGATACTTAATATTGATCGTAAAATTTAGGTAAATTAGTAACAACAGCTATAAATACAGAGTTGGGCAAATCGCAGATATAAAATTCTACACCATTTCACGATCAGAAGACTATCAAATTATGATTTTTGTCTTGATTATAGACCTTATTTGATTACAATGAATTTTAGCTCAGAATATTCAATGTTAAATCAAATACTGATCATAAATTGATGATTAATAATCAAAGATATAAATTCGGTACAGTCAAATCGCAGACATAAAATTCTTTCCATTTCATAAATTTAAGATCGAATAATGGTAAATATTTGGCTTGATTATAGCCTTATTTGATTTGATTGCAATGAATGCACAATCGTTAATCACAATCGTTAATCGTTATATATATATATATATATATATATAGCATCTAAGACTATTCAATCTCCTCCATCACAACCAGTGTTTTTAAAACCGGACCGGTGAGCGAACCGGAAATATTTTGGGTCACGGGTCAATGTGGTTCAACCTGGTTCGATTGGGTTCGACTGGGTTTGATGTACTAAACTGAATTTAATAATGTTTTGTATATAATACGCATATGTTAACAAATAAATTTAGAAAATAGCAAACTGAAATATAATAAAAGTAATAAAAAAAATCTAATAGTTCAAATCTAAATCAATAGAAAAAAATATATTTAAAGTTTACTTTTCAGGTTTTTATCACTATAAATCTTTATCATTTTTAAAACAATTATATATACATTATGACGGTTGTTGATTTTTTATGTTTGAATTTGATGGAAGTGAAATTTCTTGATCATTTTCTTCCATTGCTTAGTACACTGTAAAAGTTTTGCAGAAAATATCAAAGACACAACCGTAAGTTTTCAATTATTAATTTCACCCAAAAAAACAATACCTTGAGAAGTATAAAATACCTTGCAAAACATTACATACTTAAAAAGAAAAAAGATGTCAAAGACATAAATACTTTGAGTTGTAGTTGTTTGTCACAAATCCTATTTTTTATTTTGAAAAAAAACTAATTATTTTATTAACAAATTTTTTGTTTTCTATACGAACCAGAGTTTAATCGATTCGTTGGGTCACCGGTTCCCGGGTTTTTAACGGTTCAATACGGATTTTTAACAGGTTCAACTTTGATTGGGTTTTAGCATTAACCCAACCCAGCTTGGTGTCCGGTTCGCGGTTGAACCTGGTCCGACCTCCGGTTCGGTCCAGGTTTAAAAACACTGATCACAACCTAAACGTAATCAAAAGCAAAATCGAAAATGAATGTCATGAACTTCATCTCGGATTTAAAGCCAAAAAGTCTATGTGGAAGATAAGGATAAAAGTCATTAGACTCTTGAAGAAGTACATGTCTGTTGGTGGATAGACCATATAGATAGTTTCCGTGGATGCTAAGGTATAATATTTGTATATAGTTTCATAAAATATTGATATTGTAATTTGTTTTGTATCTGATGCCCATATTTCTTTTAGGGAGACAAGATCCATGCTTCCATTAAAAAGGAATTGATTCACCAGTTTGAACATTTCTTCATCCAAGGATGTCTCAAGCTTCTTTTTAGTTTCTCTTTGACCCTCTCATGCGGTTCTTACCGGACAACCAACCACCTTTACAAGATTGGTTTCTTTTCTACCACGAGGGTTTGAAACTGTGAAGACCTCCCAAACCAATTCTTTGGCCTTCAACCTGTGACTTATCGTTCAATATTAGATGAAACACTCGATCCTGATTTTTTGGTTGGTAAGTGATCATTTTCTATATCTAAATTTTAAGAGATTAGCATACTAATATTTATATGGTTAATGTTATTATCGCAGATGTCATTGGAAAAATTGTCGAAGTTAGTCATGTGGAACTGGTTTCGGTGAATGACAAAGATACCCAGAAGATATCTATGGAACTTCGTGATGCAAAGTAAAATTATTATTACTTTATATGAATCAGTCGCATGTTCTATACAATGTATTCTTTTGTTTAAATAGCGCGCTTACTCAATTGAATTGGTTTCTATTTTTTTCATGTAGTGATGAGCGACTCCCAATGATCTTGTGGGGAAGGTTTGCGGTTGATGTCATTTGGTCATGTCCAGCATTTGTATCCGCATATAAAAATACTTCAAATCCCCTTATTAATTATAATATAATACTAACGTTTATAATACATGCATGGTGCATAGAGAGATCACAAGCCGGATAGGACCAAAACCTATCAATCTCAACTCCGTTCTATAATACAGAATATTTGGTCACAAACTATTTTTATTTGGGAATTGTAATTAGAAAATCTTTTAATTGAAAAATGATTAGACCAGTTCATGATTTTTCGAAATTTTAAAGAATTAACGCCATTTTATGTCTTGATTAATTACAAATACACTTAATGTATGCTAACTCCTATGAAATATTATGCTAATTATTGTATGCTAAATTTCTTCCAATCCCTTAACTTTTGCAATAAGACTTTTTGATTACGAAATTAACATAAATGCTGACAGATATTAAATTTAGAAATTTATATAATTCTTTCCGGTTAAGTTTAAAATCAAATATCATGATTTTTATGATTCATAAATGATACATGACATTTTTAGAGACTTGAAAATATAAATGATTCATAATTATGTTTTTCTATAAAATTTTGGTGCGTGACATTAATTTTGATTAATATTTTTTATATTTTATGGGATATGTGAAATTTATGATTGTGGCTAGACAATAACTTGATCATACAATTTTCTCTATACACATCTTTCATCTCCGAAGATAAGTCAATACGTTTAATCTCATAGTAAGATTCAACAGACAATTTATCTTTAGACAAATACTCTTTAAACAATTTAGTCCATGCATGCATACAATTTTCAGATAAATTAAGATCAGTTTTGATATTCATCATCAAAATGGTAAATACGAAAAAATATTTGATATTGTGCATATGGATTAATATTTTGTCATTCAAATAAAATATAGATAAAAATTATTATATTTTTTTGTTACAGTAATCTCTACTATATAATAGGAACTAAATTGAAGCAATTCTAGATAGGCCACCTCAGCAGAAATATTCAGAACAAATCAAACTTACATGTCACCAGTCAAGCTCTCTTTCGTCTTCTTACGCTTCCTCTCCCTCTCCAAAAGCAATCTTCACCGGTTAAAACTTCTTTACTGCTTTTTCAATTTATTAACACCAGATCAACACCTCTCTGCCTTCCCTTACTCTCCACAACGACAACCTCGCTATATACAGTGTCTAGGTTCAAGACAGATAGAATCTTCACAACCCTAATATCCACGGCTTCTGATGTCCGTTAAGCCATGTTCCCCTGGTGAAGGTAAATTTATGCAGATTTCTTTTTCGAGTTCCGAGGAATGAAATTCTTGCTTTAGTTTGCTTCTTGTGCTACTCATCGGTCACCGGTGAAGTGAGCAAACCACCAGCTACACCGCCTCAAACTCGGTCCAAGGCAACAAAGCTTGGATCAAATTTTAAACATCTGGCTCCTAACATCTTTTGAAATCTTTGCTTCCTAAGATGAAGCAGGTACAAAGTTAGAGATATGTCTGATATAGTCATAAAGCATCGTGTTAGAACAGCGACAGAACATGGTGGAATAAATAAAGATACAATGGAATTTCAATACCATGGGATGAAGACATTGTTGCGTCATGTACCAGAGGACTGGTGAGTTGTGATTATTCACATGTTTTGATTATAATTATGTCCTCAGAGCTAACGAACAATTTTACACTAACAGGGGAGCTGAAGCACGGGAGATATTTTCAATGGAGTTCCAAATGTTAATCACTCTCAAGACTTTGCGCTAGGCATATCATCGGATGGCTTATTTGGTTGTGCAACCCTGTTGGGTTTCATGATTTCTATTTTCACTTTGTTACAAGGTTAAGTTTTTCTTTATTATTATTATTATTATTATTATTATTATTATTATTATTATTATTATTATTATTATTATTATTATTATTATTATTATTATTATTTTTGAATAGAAACAGTTTCTCTATTAGTACGATGCAAGGATAGAATTACAATCTTGGGAGGGCCGGCAGACTATAAGCTTTGGTTTGTAGTAAGCTATGAGGGTGGAGCTGATGTGTGTGCCAGTCTGCCAGATAAGGTGAATATCATAAGTAGGAACGAAAAACCGTTACTCAGTAGCAGGGAAGACGATTCAGACATTCAATTCATGTGTAGAAAAAAAAAACTTTAATCAAATACAAGGCAAAACAGAAACAAAGAACACATATAAATAATTAAAGTCAGTTCAAACAAAACAAAAAAATAATAATTAAAGTACCTACATTGGAAGAGCACAACATATAGGAGAAACAAATATTTTACATGAAAGAGTTCACTTGGTTAAATCATTCTCGCATGAAAAAGTTCAGTTGGTTAATTCATTGTCACATGAAGTCTAAATATAATTGTATGCAGTTTTTTTTTAAGGTCTGGACATGTAGGACACTCTTATTTTTTCTATTCTGTATTTTGTTTTTGAGATAATGTTATTGGCGCAAACAGTCGGTCAATTTTAATTGGCTTGCGTAAAAATAAAAAATTTGAAGGATAAACAAAAAAAAATTAAAAACTGTTTTTAAACCAAATATGTACAATAAATATATATAAATTGAAGAAAACTAACAAAATATATTATACAACATCTTTTACTCGATTTGTGACAAACAAATTACTGATTCAAATAATTTTCCGAAATAAATAATATATGAAACATATACAAATAGTTAATTCAAATTACTGTTCAGTAAATAGTTATATAATGCCTAAATGATAACTTTATCGCAAATCAAATTGTAATTATGTTCTGGAAAATCGCATAAAAACCTTGAGAGTGGTACGTACTGACACTTTAAACCTTGAAATTTTTCGACTAGCATTCAAACTTTCGAATGCAAGAGTAAAAATATATTTTTATATTAAAACAAAGGAAAATCAATTTTCATTCGCAAAACCACGTAAATGAAATTTTAGAAAAACCAATAAAAAGGAGAAATAGAAAATGGCTTTGACAACCACTATTTAAATTATAAAAGACCTGATTAATAAAACAGATTTTAAAAATTGTTTAATCCCATAAAGTCTTAACAGTCCTAACTTCAGTTAGATCCTAAATTTGCTATAAAATGACACAGTTAACACAAGATAAACCACACAAAAAATTATTGTATTGAAAAAATAACATTTTCTCTTAAATTATAAAATATCATAAAACCAATAATAAAATTTAAAACATACATTATAAATATCAATAAAAATAATTATGCGCATCTGCGCGGGTCCGAATCTAGTATATAGTAAAATAGAATGTTTATTTTTAAAACCAGTTAACAAAAATTAATTTAATATATTAAAACTGAGGTACAAGTTAGAATCTATATTATTAAAAGAGAAGTATCATTTAAAATTCCCCCTTAATTTTCATATTTATTTACACTACCATGCCACTGACATTAAATAATACTTCCTATTATAATGCTGTATTTTCCACTTAGATTAATGGGTTTTCCAAAATTAAATTTGAATTAAATACACAATTAAATAATACTTCATATTTTAATGCTTTGTCTTTTTCACTTAGATTAATGTGTTTTCCAAAATTAAATTTGAATTAAATCTACTTCATTAACTTCTTCATTAAATCAATTTCAAATTAAAAAAAATATATTTTATCGGACAAACAATTCATGAAAATTATAAAATCAACTCTTCATTTAAAAAATCTTAACGAAAAGTATTACCAAATTTGAACCGAAACTAGATAATATCCAAACGAATTTACCATTTTGGTATCTAGATAACCATAACTAAACCTTATCCGAACGAAATATTTCGGATATCAAATGCATTTAAATCATATTTATATTCTTCAATATGTTAGCTATTTTTAGAGTTAATATCCAAAATATAAGTTATTTTAAAATTGTTTAAAATATTTGAAATATAAAAAATAGTCAAAAGTAAACATCTAAAGTAGATAAACAATAATCAAAACAGCAAAAATACTTAAAATTTATATTTATTCTCCATCCAAATATTCAAGTTAAACCTATTTTTAATTTTTAATTTAGATACTTTGACTTACATTACTCAAATTTACATGTTATATTATTTTTATTTTTAGATTTAGAAAAATTAAAAGATATATAAATTTTGAAAATTTAAAAATATTTTAAACGGGTTATCAAACCCGCAAAGATCCAAATCCAACCGGAACCAAAATTTATAAATACCCGAATAGAGTTAGAATCTTTAAACTCGAAAATCTCAAACCCGAACAGATTTTAACCGAATTCGAGTGGGTGCCCAAATATCCACCCCTAACTTAGTCAATATAAAAGATCAAATATTACAAATATAATATTTAGTAGAAATAAATAAAAACTAAAACTAAAAATTTAAAAAATCTACTTATGCAATGGTTGTTTGGAACCCTTTCATTTAGTTCATTATTTTTTTTGGTCTTAGCTATGTTGCATGGAATCGCCCGCCAAGCTCTGATTCCCGACTGGGAACCGGAAGCGGAAACGGAAGCGGCGGGAAGCGCTTGGAATCACAACAGAAGTGCGATTCCTAGAAAATGATGATTGGAAACATGGAGGAAACGTACGTTTCTGATTTGGAAGCAGTTATTTGTTCGTCGGAAACCTGATTTGTATTTCAATCGCCATGGTTTACAAAACGAAGAAGACAAGCTACGTGGATTTTCCCATGTATTTGTTATTTTAGTTTCATTTACTTAGGCCCGGCCCAATTTCATTAAGTCATCTAAGATCAATTGGCTTTTTCAAAATTATCTAATAAAAATATTATATAAAAAAATATTCAATGTGCTGTACAATGTTATTTTATAAATAACTTTGATTCACTAATAATCTGTTTTTAATTGGGAAGATATTAATAATAAAGAATTATGCTTGCAAATATAGTTTCTTAGAAAGCTTGCAAATATAGTTTAAAGAAGATAAGAGGTTAAGTTTCAAAGAAAAAACATAATAGGTGATACATTTAATTTTATTAAAATAGATTAGGTATTGAAAACTTAGGGTTTACTAAAAACAAAGTTGGTAATAAATATCATTGATGGAGTTGGTGAATATAAGTATGAAGATATAATTTATATATTTGATTGTGAACATAATAAATTCATCTTTTTATTAAGTTATTCATTATATATATATATATGCTTCCCAAACGAATCTGCTTCCTAAATATTTTCAAAAGTTCGTTTCTACGTTTCCAAACGATTCCGCTTTCGATTCCATGCGACGTAGGTCTTACCTAATATTTTCCTAATTATCTCTAACTACTAGGATCTTACCATATATTTCTCTAACTATGCATCTACACTAATATTGTTACTACTAGGTAGTAACCCGCGCCTTGCGCGGGATGAGAATGTTAGATCAGCAATTTTTCGAAAATATTAGAAAGTATATATATATATAGTTTGGAATTTGGGTTTTGTGTGTCTTTTTTGTGTTTAATCTCGGTGGTGCTGATTTTACAGTATAGACGTCACTGAGATAGAAACATATATAAATCCTTTACTTGAGTGACATGTAAAAATTTACTGGAACATAAAAGTAAACACAAAACATGTTACCTGGCAACTGCGAAAGCATGTAATCATTTATTTTATCCACTTCATCATTTGTGGGAGTGAGAATGGCTCGATGTCTATACAAATCCTTAACTTTTGAGGTTTGAAAAGCTTGTCCATAAACCTCTTTTTCCATAGTCTCAATAGTTTATACATATCACCGGTGTGATTTATCTTACTCTGATTCATTTGCAAGAACTTGCATATAAAGATATAATTATTATTATACAATTTGATTTTCATATGCATGATTTTTGTATAATAACATACCTTCCTCGTAGATCATTGACTTCAAACATGTAAGGATTCCACAGAACTTGGCTGTATTCTTTGAACCATGTAAGAAGAACTGATTTTGTGTATAATATCTAATTCGAGTAAGATAAATATTATTAATATCTAATCAAATTATATGTACTTAAATATTTGTGTAATCACACTCTTTGCATAGGTTTTATGTATAAATATTATTAATATATAATCAAATTATTATGTATGTAAATTTTTGTGTAATCAAACTTGTTCTATATTTCTTTCTTTGCATCTTACTCTCGAACTCATTTTGTTTATCTCTCTATGGCTCTCTCTCTATGGCTCTCTCTCTCTCTCTCTATGACTCTCTCTCTCTCTCTCTCTCTCTCTCTCTCTCTCTCTCTCTCTCTCTCTCTCTCTCTCTCTCTCTCTCTCTCTCTCTCTCTCTCTCTCTCTCTCTCTCTCTCTCTCTCTCTTTCAGATTTTATCAGTATTGATGAGTATTTAAAAAATAAGATTAAGATTTTAACATATTTTTATTTTAAACATATGAATCGTATTAATGCCCCCAAACGGGCATTAATACGATTCTTATGTTTTATGTATAAAAATTATTAATGCCTAATCAAATGTTTGATGTATTATTAAAACTAAATTTGTTCTTCAGATGTTTTATGTGTTATTAATATAAATATGTATTATTCAAATACGATTCATATGTTTTATGTATTACTAAAACTAAATTTGTTCTTCATTCGGTCTTTGTGGTTCAAAACTATAAGCATTAATTCAATATACTTTGAGTTTAAATTATTATCTCTCTCTCTCTCTCTCTCTCTCTCTCTCTCTCTCTCTCTCTCTCTCTCTCTCTCTCTCTCTCTCTCTCTCTCTCTCTCTCTCTCTCTCTCTCTCTCTCTCTCTCTCTCTCTCTCTCTCTCTCTCTCTCTCTCTCTCTCTCTCTCTCTCTCTCTCTCTCTCTCTCTCTCTCTCTCTCTCTCTCTCTCTCTCTCTCTCTCTCTCTCTCGGTATCCCCTTCATCGTAAACCTTTTTTTTTGAAAAATATAAAAATATAAACATTCTTTTAATTCATCGATTATCTTTTAACTACCACAATTTTTATTTATATGGAAATGATTCCTAGTTTAATATTTTATCATGAATTTTTCTTGGGTGAATTACCAACTAATCATAGTTTGCCAATTAATGTACAATTTTTTTTAAATATAATAAATAAAATAATAATAATTTGTGTTAAGTTTTTAAAATAAAAGAAAAATATTATTAGCTGCAAAAAGATGAAATTTTTTTAACAATTTAAAAACCATCACAAAAAAATAAATCATAAACACTAAACACTATACCCTAAACCCATGGACAAAGTTTAAATCCATGGGTAAAAATCCAAACACTAAACCCTAAATTCTTGGATATACCTTAAACACACTCTCTCTCTCTCTCTCTCTCTCTCTCTCTCTCTCTCTCTCTCTCTCTCTCTCTCTCTCTCTCTCTCTCTCTCTCTCTCTCTCTCTCTCTCTCTCTCTCTCTCTCTCTCGGTATCCCCTTCATCATAAACCTTTTTTTTTTAAAATATATAAAAATGTAAACATTCTTTTAATTCATCGATTATTTTTTAACTACCACAATTTTTATTTATATGGAAATGATTCCTAGTTTAATATTTTATCATGAATTTTTCTTGGGTGAATTACCAACTAATCATAGTTTGCCAATTAATGTACAATTTTTTTTAAATATAATAAATAAAATAATAATAATTTGTGTTAAGTTTTTAAAATAAAAGAAAAATATTATTAGCTGCAAAAAGATGAATTTTTTTAACAATTTTAAAACCATCACAAAAAATTAAATCATAAACACTAAACACTATACCCTAAACCCATGGACAAAGTTTAAACCCATGGGTAAAAATCCAAACACTAAACCCTAAATTCTTGGATATACCCTAAACACTAAATCTCTCTCTCTCTCTCATCGTAAACCTTTTTTTTTGAGAAAAATAAAAATGTAAACATTATTTTAATTCATCGATTATCTTTTAACTACCACAATTTTGTTTTATATGAGAATGTTTCCTAGTTAAATATTTTATCATGAATTTTTTTGGGTGAATTACCAACTAATCATAGTTTGCCAATTAATGTACAGTTTTTTAAAAATATAATAAATAAAATAATAGTAATTTGTGTTAAGTTTTTAAAATAAATGAAAAAATTAGTAGCTGCCAAAAGATGAATTTTTTTCACAATTTTAAAACCGTCACAAAAGAGTAGATCATAAACATTAAACACTATACCCTAAACCCTTTGACAAAACTTAAACCCTTGGGTAAAAATCCAAACCTTAAACCCTAAATTCTTCGATATACCCTAAACCCTTGGGTAAATCCTAAACACTAAATTGTAAACTCTTGGGTATACCCTAAACACTCTCTCTCTCTCTCTCTCTCTCTCTCTCTCTCTCTCTCTCTCTCTCTCTCTCTCGGTATCCCCTTCATCGTAAACCTTTTTTTTTGAAAAATATAAAAATGTAAACATTTTTTTAATTCATCGATTATCTTTTAACTACCACAATTTTTATTTATATGGAAATCATTCCTAGTTTAATATTTTATCATAAATTTTTCTTGGGTGAATTACCAACTAATCATAGTTTGCCAATTAATGTACAATTTTTTTTAAATATAATAAATAAAATAATAATAATTTGTGTTAAGTTTTTAAAATAAAAGAAAAATATTATTAGCTGAAAAAGATGAAATTTTTTTAACAATTTAAAAACCATCACAAAAAATTAAATCATAAACACTAAACACTATACCCTAAACCCATGGACAAAGTTTAAACCCACGGTTAAAAATCCAAACACTAAACCCTAAATTCTTGGATATACCCTAAACACACACTCTCTCTCTCTCTCTCTCTCTCTCTCTCTCTCTCTCTCTCTCTCTCTCTCTCTCTCTCTCTCTCTCTCTCTCTCTCTCTCTCTCTCTCTCTCTCTCTCTCTCTCTCTCTCTCTCTCTCTCTCTCTCTCTCTCTCTCTCTCTCTCTCTCTCTCTCTCTCTCTCTCTCTCTCTCTCTCTCTCTCTCTCTCTCTCTCTCTCTCTCTCTCTCTCTCTCTCTCTCTCTCTCTCTCTCTCTCTCTCTCTCGGTATCCCCTTCATCGTAAACCTTTTTTTTTTGAAAAATATAAAAATGTAAACATTCTTTTCAATTCATCGATTATCTTTTAACTACCACAATTTTTATTTATATGGAAATGATTCTTAGTTTAATATTTTATCATGAATTTTTCTTGGGTGAATTACCAACTAATCATAGTTTGCCAATTAATGTACAATTTTTTAAAAATATAATAAATAACATAATAATAATTTGTGTTAAGTTTTTAAAATAAAAGAAAAATATTATTAGCTGCAAAAAGATGAATTTTTTTAACAATTTTAAAACCATCACAAAAAATTAAATCATAAACACTAAACACTATACCCTAAACCCATGGACAAAGTTTAAACCCATGGGTAAAAATCCAAACACTAAACCCTAAATTCTTGGATATACCCTAAACACTAAATCTCTCTCTCTCTCTCATCGTAAACCTTTTTTTTTGAGAAAAATAAAAATGTAAACATCATTTTAATTCATCGATTATCTTTTAACTACCACAATTTTGTTTTATATGAGAATGTTTCCTAGTTAAATATTTTATCATGAATTGTTTTGGGTGAATTACCAACTAATCATAGTTTGCCAATTAATGTACAGTTTTTTAAAAATATAATAAATAAAATAATAGTAATTTGTGTTAAGTTTTTAAAATAAATGAAAAAATTAGTAGCTGCCAAAAGATGAATTTTTTTTAACAATTTTAAAACCGTCACAAAAGAGTAAATCATAAACATTAAACACTATACCCTAAACCCTTGGACAAAACTTAAACCCTTGGGTAAAAATCCAAACCTTAAACCCTAAATTCTTCGATATACCCTAAACCCTTGGGTAAATCCTAAACACTAAATTGTAAACTCTTGGGTATACCCTAAACACTCTCTCTCTCTCTCTCTCTCTCTCTCTCTCTCTCTCTCTCTCTCTCTCTCTCTCTCTCTCTCTCTCTCTCTCTCTCTCTCTCTCTCTCTCTCTCTCTCTCTCTCTCTCTCTCTCTCTCTCTCTCTCTCTCTCTCTCTCTCTCTCTCGGTATCCCCTTCATCGTAAACCTTTTTTTTTGAAAAATATAAAAATGTAAACATTCTTTTAATTCATCGATTATCTTTTAACTACCACAATTTTTATTTATATGGAAATCATTCCTAGTTTAATATTTTATCATGAATTTTTCTTGGGTGAATTACCAACTAATCATAGTTTGCCAATTAATGTACAATTTTTTTTAAATATAATAAATAAAATAATAATAATTTGTGTTAAGTTTTTAAAATAAAAGAAAAATATTATTAGCTGCAAAAAGATGAAATTTTTTTAACAATTTAAAAACCATCACAAAAAATTAAATCATAAACACTAAACACTATACCCTAAACCCATGGACAAAGTTTAAACCCATGGGTAAAAATCCAAACACTAAACCCTAAATTCTTGGATATACCCTAAACACACTCTCTCTCTCTCTCTCTCTCTCTCTCTCTCTCTCTCTCTCTCTCTCTCTCTCTCTCTCTCTCTCTCTCTCTCGGTATCTCCCTCATCGTAAACCTTTTTTTTTTGAAAAATATAAAAATGTAAACATTCTTTTAATTCATCGATTATCTTTTAACTAACACAATTTTGATCTATATGGGAATGTTTCCTAGTTTAATATTTTATCATGATTTTTTGGGTGAATTACCAACTAATCATAGTTTACCAATTAATGTACAATTATTTAAAATATAATAAATAAAATAATAATAATTTATGTTAAGTTTTTAAAATAAATGAAAAATATTAGTAGCTGCCAAAAGATGAAATTTTTTTAACAATTTAAAAACAGTCACAAAAGAGTAAATCATAAACACTAAACACTATACCCTAAACCCTTGGATAAAACTTAAACCTTTGGGTAAAAATCCAAACACTAAACCCTAAATTCTTGGATATACCCTAAATCCTTGGGTAAATCTTACACACTAAACTGTAAACCCTTGGGTATACTCTAAACACCAAATCTCTCTCTCTCTCTCTCTCTCTCTCTCTCTCTCTCTCTCTCTCTCTCTCTCTCTCTCTCTCTCTCTCTCTCTCTCTCTCTCTCTCTCTCTCTCTCTCTCTCTCTCTCTTGGTATCCCCTTCATCCTAACCTTTTTTCTAAATATAAAAATGTAAACATTCTTTTAATTCATTGATTATCTTTTAGCTACCACAATTTTGATTTATATGGGAATGTTTTCTAGTTTAATATTTTATTATGAATTTTTCTTGGGTGAATTACCAACTAATCATAGTTTGCAAATTAATGTACAAATTTTTTTAAATATAATAAATAAAATAATAATAATTTGTGAAGTTTTTAAAATAAATGAAAAATATTAGTAGCTGCCAAAAGATGAAATTTTTTTAACAATTTTAAAACCGTCAGAAAAAATAAATCATAAACACTAAACACTATACCCTAAACCTTTCGACAAAGCTTAAACCCTTGGGTAAAAATCCAAACACTAAACCCTAAATTCTTGGATATACCCTAAATCCTTGGATAAATCCTAAACACTAAACTGTAAACCTTTGGATATACCATAAACACTAAATCTCTCTCTCTCTCTCTCTCTTTCTCTCTCTCTCTCTCTCTCTCTCTCTCTCTCTCTCTCTCTCTCTCTCTCTCTCTCTACATGGATGGGAAGGTCACGTTTTCTTTCTTTTTTTTTTGCAGGGTCTGGTCTGGTGGTGTAAGCCATGTTTTTACTGCCAAGAATGGAATGAAACCCATTAGTATTATTCATATATGTCTTTCTATATGTAGATTTCAAAATTATATTTACTTTTTGTTTAAGATAATTGATGATGCATTATGTAGTTAGAGTTAGAGCTGTGCAAATCAAACCAATTATGTAAGCAACCGATGGTAACATTTTTTTAAGAAATGAGTGTCTAGTTTAATGTGAACGTATATTCATCCGAGAATCTCTGATAACCCGTGCCTTGCACGGGATGAGATTATTTTTAAGATATTAAGACGTTAGGTATATTTATTTTGGATATCAGTTTAGGTTTGGGTTGTTTTCGGGTTTTAAGATCCTATGATATAGATACATTCTAAATTCATATTTATTTTTGTTTATTCGGTTAAAATGGTTGAGATTTTTGGGGTTTTAGTGATAAACTAAAGACTATTTGTATTTGTTTGATTTCATGTTCTTTGAATTTTAGACAATTCTAATATAAACCAATCGTTTCATATTATAAATTATGAAAAAATCATAATAAAATCAAATTTATATAACTGTTGAAGAAAACTAAGATGCCTATAAAACAATTCATTTCATTACAATTTGGTTAATGGTGAAATGAAGACTTTAAAATAATAATATTCTATATTACGCCTGATTTAGAATCTTCACCTCACATTTTGTTATATAAGTACTAACTTTAATGTGCATATTTGTGTGTATGTAAATTTTTTTAAAAGTGTTTCATCGCTATATACATATAGCATTAACTAATATTGAAAGAAATGTTTGTTCATATAACAAATGAAAGTTTTAATTTTTAAATTAAAATTAATTAAATATAAAATATACTTAGTCATTACAAAATATATTTTTAAATAATGACAATTAAATTATATACATAAATCGTTGTATAAAAATATATACATAAACAATAACATTAATATATCTACACATTGAACCTGCTGAGTTTAATTCTTACAATGTATTAAACATAAGGCCAATGAATTTTAACAATCAAGCATTATGTTTTAACATTTATTTTACAATTTGGTCTGCGTAAAACATCTTCACAACCTACGAAATAAAAAAAACTCGAAACTTAGACATGTTTAAATAAAGAAAACGAAATTTATAAAATGTATTCAGGTGAAGAGTAAAGATGCCTACATTGGAGTCGATAAAAACCATTTCAATAGTTAGACCACTACCAGCAGAATATTGCTTCACAAATAAAGGATCTTAACCATAATCTTCCACATTGACTTGAATAGTTTCAAATCAGACACATAAGTTACCGCAACCATTATAGGAGAATGAGATAAACTTGTTAAGGTTTCGGGTGTAGTGAATAAATAAAATTATGTGGAGCAGTGAGTCTTATATAGATTTACTAAACCTAATTCAATAAATGTGGTATCTTGGTATAATATCATATTAAATGAAAAATATTTTTACCTTGCCAATCACTCTTAGATATATAAATTTCCATAACAAAAAATGTGAAATATATGACATTTAGTATCATCAATTTACCTTGCTAATCACTCATAAAATATAAATATTGTCCAAACGTTAATGCTAGCCGGTCTAATTCGGGATGGGTAGAATTCATTGATATCGGTTTAAAAATCTTAACCATATTATTAAAATTCATGTGTAATAAAATTGTTGTATTTCATTCGCTTTAAAATTTACGTGTACTACATGAGAATGACTCGTAAAGCATACTTGACAATGGAAGACTGTAGTAAGAACTCTTATAGTTTGTATAGAATGTGTTATCGCTTGTGTCAAACTGTTATTTTTTGTGAAAACAAATGCTACAATGTCTCGAGACCCGTACTTCGCTAAATGCAGAGACTGTCGGGTCAAGAACAGAGTCTGCAGGTTCAACACAACCCACACGAATCAAGACTTCATCTGTTACTCCTCTCAAAGAGAGACGACAACAACAACGACGTCCCGGTGATATGCCTCATCTTCGCTTTAACATGTATCCTCTTCGCTATCTCCGTAGCGGTAGCCATCTTCCGATCAAGAAGAGCGAGCTTATATTAGTTATTTTTTTATGAAATTTTCTTTTTTTCGTAGATATTTGAAACTTGTTAAGCAAGAAAATAAATATTGTTATCTCTACTTAAAAAATTGTTAATTTTAATTAATAAAAAGGTCCTCAAATAAATCCCACACAAAACGCCAAAAATACCAAAAATACCAAGGTCGAAGATTAATAAAAGGGTTAGATATATACAAAGTTCATAACGTAAATAACAAAATTTATAATTTTTCTACTGATTCAATTCGATGCATACAACGTTACATGCATAACGCAAGCCTTCCTTTGAACGCAAGCAACTTTACATGCACAACGCAAAACTATTGTAGAACCATAGCAGCAAATGTTTGATCACAATGCAAGACTTCCTTTGAATCGCGTATGGCTTATCACCAACGCAGCAAACGAACCCGAGTATAGTCTGGTAAGATATAATGAAAACTGAAACCCGAGTAATATATTATTTTCAAGATCGTTTTACCAGGTTTCAGAGCAATCACCTTGTCAAATTATGAGACCATCGTCGGCATTATCAAATGTCTAAGGATTTTTTTGTTTTTATGGAGTTTAAGATACGTCGACCCTTAACGCAACTTATATAATATACTCGGAAGCTCCAATGGAAAAATATTGGAAAGGAAAAATGCGGACTGATGTTTGCTCGTCCCTTAGCTCTCCCATAGCTCTCCTTGTTTGCTCGTCCCTTAACGCAACTTATATAATATACTCAGGACTGATGTTTGCTCGTCCCTTAGCTCTCCCATAGCTCTCCTTGTTTGCTCGTCCCTTAGCTCTCCCTGTTTACAAACGGCAAACTCATACGATTTCGTCTAGACAACTGAAGTTCAAGCCAGTTGTATGTTCTCCCTAACTTTTGTCATCCTCGTCTACGCTAAGGGCTGCCTCATCGATCTCGAACTCAAAAAGACGCGACAGAAGACGGCAAGAAAGACTCGGATCCTTGAATGTCGAGATTGAAGGATCCTCAAAGTGTTTCGCATGAAACCATTGGCAATGAAACACAAACTCAACCATTGGCAATGACACACAAGAATCCTCAAACTGTTTCGCATGAAAACATTGGCAGAAGACGGCAAGAATGACTCGGATCCATTGGCAATGTGCTGCTTGGGATCCATTGATAATGTTTCGCATGAATGAAAAAAAAATGGGTTACGTTCTTGTGTTTTGGATCCAAATAAGGAAACAAAGCAAAGAATTAAATGTTCCGTTTTTCTTAAACTCCCTCACAGAGTGATACGTGGATCCGAGCCTTCTCATGCATTCTCACCAAAATCGTTTAAGGAAAGTCTTAAAAATGCAAAATCGTTTAAGGAAAACCTTAAAAATGCTTCTCCTTTAATATATAGGGGATGAGTCGAAAAATCTACCTACTCTTTATTAATTATTTCTATTATATATAACTAAAGTTTTTTTTTTGACAACGAATATAACTAAAGTTTATACGTACGTTTTTCAACACGTATATTTTTCGTTCTCTTTCTGCTGATTCAATCTTTTCATTCAGCAAAAGATACTTACATGAAACAGATTAACAAAAGAAATATTTATGCCTCACTGTGTCTATATTAATAATTCTTTGAAGCTTGGTGTTACAAAATAAATATGTATACGATTTCAAATGGCAAATATGAAAAAATAAAATAAAATATATTTTATATTTGCTTTTAAATTTGTATAATATAAAATGTATAATGTACTAAAAATCTAAAATAATTAATGATATTCAAAAATCAACTTCGATTGTTCAAAGATATCCTAAATCTATACTAATAAAGTAGGCTTTTTTATCTCGGGGGAAATTCCATGTGGCATTTTCTTTTTAATAATTACAATATGTTCTCAACTTAAATTTAATAAATTTTGGTATTAATTGTGAAATCAATAGAGGGAGGGAAGGTTAAACTTTTCTTTTTAATAATTAAGATATTTTTGCAACTTAAATTTAATGAATTTTAGTATTAATTGTGAAATAAATGGGGGGAGGAGAGGTTAAACTTTTCTTGATACATGTCCAAGCGTTTATAAGAGTGTTTTGAATCTGACCCAGATCCGTAATTGAACTGATAAATCTGTGATCCAATAGAAATCGAGTTTGAGTTTTATTGCAGCACTGGTTGAATCAATAGATAATTTTTATTTTGACTATTTTTAGTTTAAATTATATTTTGAAATTATTTTTTATATTCTAAATTTCTAATTAAAATTTTGAAATTTCAGTTTTATTATCGTCTTCATCTTCTTAATATTTTGTATGTACACTTTATATATATTTGTTTTCATAGCTAATATATTATTATATAATAAAACTAATTTATTTATTAACCCGCAATTCATCTGCGGTTAATCCAATGATCCAGTGATTAGGTAAATCATTTGATTCAGTATCCGGGTCGGGTTTCAAAACATTGGTTTATAGGATTTTTTTTGTATTTGATGTTGACGATGGAGAATATAGCCTCTACAATTCTCCTTCTTTAACGCAATCGACGTAATCATTCATATAATCAATCCACCATCACACCATCTCCTACTGAATGCTTCTTTAGTTCCTGCTTTCTCAGTTTCATTGTATATGTATAGATGGTGTGAGAGTTCGGATGATACTCCCTTTACTTTTTCCAATTCAATCATTGTCAAATTTCCAGTTTCATTGTTCGGAGTCAAAGACAAATCAGTGTAGAGATGTTCAAACTAGGCTACAACAATTTTGGCAAGCTTGAAATGTTAAGAAATGAGAAAGATATTGGGGTTGATATGTTGTTGATTAATGGGAAGGTACACCGATTTCTTATTTCAGTTTACCAGTTAATGATTGCTTACTTTTAAAGTAGCAGTTTTCTTATGCATCATCTCCTTTCTCAGGCGGTCCTCCTAAATGCTTTAATCAATTTTCTCAGGTTTAACACTTTTAAACATTTTTTGAAAGAAAACTCAGTCTATGACACGAGTATTTAAGATTCCAACTAAAAAAACTTTTTTACGACTATTAATTTTTATTCTATTTTTTATTAAATCGATTATTAACAACTACTTATGTTATTTTACTTTGAACTAAATAACTTCAAACAAAATAATATATTATGGTCGCTAATTATTATAAAAAGATCAGAAAATATTATTTTTTACAAATTTTCATTTTACATATTTTCTTTACTAAGACCATATAATAAATTATAAATTAAGTAAGATTTAGTATTTATTCGATTGTAGTTAATTAATGTTGATTTTGCGCTGATTTAGATGACATTTAATTCCATTTACGTGAATAACATTCACGTTAAATTCGAAATGAACAATTATACTACTATATTATACCTAAATGATATCTATATATGTGACCAGATTTTCTGCTCATTAGCAGAAAATAAATACAATAGTGTTGACTTTAAATTATATTCATAAGAAAGATAAAGCTCAGATATAATTTTCTGTGTAAATTTGGTAGTACAGGAGTTTTTTTTTTTTAAACAAGATTTAGTATTTATTCGATTGTAGTTAATTAATGTTGATTTTGCGCTGATTTAGATGACATTTAATTCCATTTACGTGAATAACATTCACGTTAAATTCGAAATGAACAATTATACTACTATATTATACCTAAATGATATCTATATATGTGACCAGATTTTCTGCTCATTAGCAGAAAATAAATATAATAGTGTTGACTTTAAATTATATTCATAAGAAAGATAAAGCTCAGATATAATTTTCTGCATGTTTTGTATCTTTAAGGGTCACAATAAAAAATCACAAAAATCTTTTACAACATCTTAGTGGTTATGAATGATCATTTGTCCAACCCAATAGAAATGCTGATTTAAAGCATTTACTAGATTTTGACCTACTCTTCAAAGGGCGGGTATATTTTTTGTTTTTAATTTTTTTTAGAAATTTAATTTTATATTTGTTTTTTTATTCATATTTTTGTATACATTTTAAAAATTTATTAGTAAGAAGTTTTGATAATTGAATTGAATTTATGATTTTACGTAACCATAGACTTTTATCAAGTATTTTAAAACTCGATTCGGACCCGCGGTTGAACCGGTAAATCCGGTGTTCAAGTTTGATTTTTCATCAAAATTATTATTTAATAATCCGATAAAACCATGAAAACCCGTTAAAACCTAGAATCCAGCTACCAGTTAAATCACGGGTAGAATCAATATATAATTTTTATTATTTTTTAATTTTTAGTTATATTATTAGAATTTATTTTTATTCTAATTAGGAAGTTAGATTTTTAGTTTTTATAATAAAAAAGATGATATAATTTGTGGATTATGAATATATTAACAAAATAGATTTTTTTTTCTAAATTTGTCACTTCATCATTTTTGGGATATTTATCAGTAAGAGAATTCTCTAATTTATTATAATTAATCTCGCCAGGTTTTTCTTCTTCAACGATCCAAACTCTGTTTTGTAATTCATATGATCATATGATTTTTTTATCTGGAAATTAAAAATGTAATAATATGTATTAAATTAAATTAAATAAAAAAATTATTTACTCACCTTTCTTGCCAAAGTAAATTATAGTGTATAGGAATAATAAGTCTCATCGTGCTTCAGTCTGTTTTACGGACGTGCAGCTCAAGCACAATCATGACTCACTTTTTTTACAAACGTAAATTGTATTATAGAAGAAGAGGAAGACGATAATAAAACTGAAATTTCAAAATTTTAATTAGAAATTTAGAATACAAAAAATAATTTCAAAATATAACTTAAACTAAAAATAGTAAAAATAAAAATTATCTATTGATTCAACCAGTACTGCAATAAAACCCAAACTCGATTTCTATTGGGTCACAGATTTATCAGTTCAATTACGGATCTGGGTCAGATTCAAAACACTCTTATAAACGCTTGGACATGTATCAAGAAAAGTTTAACCTCTCCTCCCCCCATTTATTGCACAATTAATACCAAAATTCATTAAATTTAAGTTAAAAAAATATTTTAATTATTAAAAAGAAAAGTTTAACCTTTCCTCCCTCCATTGATTTCACAATTAATACCAAAATTCATTAAATTTAAGTTGAGAACATATTGTAATTATTAAAAAGAAAATGCCACATGGAATTTTTTTCCCCATAAAAAAACCTACTTTATTAGTATAGATATATGTGTTTTTGTTATTACAATTTAGTTATATATATATATATATATATATATATGTTGTAAAATATAACAAAAATCCACAAGAAATCTCGCATGCCTGATTGGTATGGAAAAATAATTTACATTATTTTATAGTAAATAAATTTAAGAAATATATTTCCATCAGGCTATATATATATTTTTTGTTTTAATAGAATATATATATTTCAAAATATTTAAAATTTATTACGATATATTTTTAAGTTTCAGACAAATGTAGCTATATATTAAATTACGAAAGAGATTTATTAATATACATTTATTTTAGCCTGTTGGAATATTGGTCCATTTTACACACTTTTTATTCGACATATAATCATGTATTGTGTATTGTTTCTTTTATTTTTTGAGTGGCATTCTTGTAATTGTTTCCATTTTCCCAGAGAATATTTTAGATTTCTCTGCAACATTTCAATGCCACCGTATTTTCCTAACTGATCAATTTTTACGTTTTTGCGTGTTTCAAAACATTGAGCGATAGAGAATCACTTTCAATATGAAATATTTAAATAACATTTTTTCACACATCAGTTTGATTAATTTAACGCTTTAGACAAAAAAAAAATTAAAACTGCCATAATATATAATGCAGTTGACAGTGCGAGAACTGATTATTTACATTGGCTTAGTGCATTGAGGCGTTGTTATTTTCACAGCATGTGACGTGTTAAAACCTGCTACAGCACTTTTTTTTTTGTTTTCCTAAATAATTTATTTAGTGAATGGCACTATTGTAAATATATAGTCGTCTTCCTTATGACAGCTTTAGGTTTCTGCAAAAACATTTCCATGGCCGTCATAGAAAAGTTTATCATTATAGGCTGCAATATTGCGTTTTTCTTTCAGATCCTTCATCAATTTTGTAGATCTAGTATATAAATTCCATTCCAAATATTCAAAACCCAGAAAAATGGATTATGTTTAGAAAACCAATTTATTAACCAAATTTGGTAAATTCGCAACTGTAACCTCCGCTGAGCAATCGATCACCACGTTCACGTTTCGGAACCTACATATATGTATGTTTTTGTGATTAAACTTATACAATTTTTTGTTTGTAATATACTCACACAAATTGTTAGTCATATGAGTACTCTCTGAAATTATAGTTAGTTGACAGTTCTAGGGAGAAAGAAGTGAATCCCGAATTTAAAATTGCATTAGTGGTTACAATATTTGTATAAAATACATAATTATCAGTTATTATTAATATTTAGAAGGTGGTTATATTTTAAATTGGACCTAACCCATATCAACTGGTCATGTTGAAGAATTAATAGAACATATTAACATATTAGTTTCAACCAAAATTATATCCATATAATGTAAAAATTCATATTAAACACAATTTATTTATTACAAAAATTTAAAGTTTTCTAATTAAATTCAAAATTTTATCTAAACACGCGAAATATATTTCTAAGAATCAGAAATTTTACCCGAAACTTGAAATAATAACCGAAACCCCAAACCTAAAATTTAAAAGAATATTCGTGATATCGAAAACATATTCGAAACAGCAAAATATACATAATATTCACAAAACATTTCAGATATTTAGAGTACCGGGTATCGATAGGATCTAAACCCGAATCAAGACAGCGGGTCCAAAAAATATCAAAAGATACTTCTACTTAAACTTGGATCCGAACCAAATCTATATTTTTGAATCGGTGGATTCAGTTTTTTCGAACCAGATAAAATGTCCCAACCTAAAATAAAGTTACATAAGAATGTATTTACAAAATTTCATACTTGGATATCTTACGACATTGTCACATAATAATATATACCAATCTTAAAATATTAATTATATCAAATTTTATTTACCGTCAAATACCCGCGCTTTCGAAGCGCGGATCAAAATCTAGTTGTTTGTTATAACCACCTTAGTATTAAACATGGTTTACTAACTTTTTGTGTGTGAATAAACATGGTTTACTAACTTGGAAACACAAAATCTTAATTAGCTCCACAAAATATTCTTTTAATATTACAGTTTCCAAAGTTGATTACCATTTACATAAATTAAGAATGGTTATGACATAGATATTATGCATATTAAATTTTATTTGCGATTTTAGATACATTCCATCTTAATTGATTCCACAAAATGTTCCTAATATCATTCCAACTTACTTTCTTTGGTGTACAGTATCCATAATTTATTACTATCATACTTTTTGTAAGTATTACTAATTACTATCATATTAGTTAAAAAGATATTGATCTTTCTAATACGGATTGTATCCTTAAGTCCTTGACAAACCATATATTGTATAAACAATAAAATACTAGGAAACCAAATATATAAAATGAACAACAACAAAAATATTTCTTTCCCCTATATCAATACTATTAAAACAGAAAGCCTTTTTTGAGTTGCTCTTTTGTTTTGAAACTATTTACAGATCTATGCCACTACTTTATTTAAAATATATAGTTTTTATATAAATCCTAACCAAATCTATTTAATTCTAAAAAACTTATTTAATCCAACAATAATTAGTTTTAAGTTTTGTTTTTAAATAACCAAACAACAATAAAATCTCATATTTTAACATGCCCTTAATTTTAGGATTGTATAATTGTTCTGATCTATTTTGCAAACTTAAAAATATTTTTAACATTTGAAATTAAATTATAATTAAAAAAACATTGAGAAGATTTTAAAAAATTTAAAATATTCATATGTGTTGCAATTATCATTTAAGTGACCACATAAATGTTAATTTTTAATTTTAAACAAAAATACAAAGATCACATTTAATAAATAAATTTGTTAACTTTAAACAAAATTATTTTTTAAAAAATGTTACAGCTACTCATAATATTGACAGATATTATAAAATCATAGAAATAATTATTTTCTAAATTAATATGACATAAATTTACTAAATATATGCGTTTAAAATTATAATTTAACATAAATTTTAACTATTTTAAATTAAATATTTAAATTTTAAAATAAAGTTGACTATTCAAAATCAATCTACAATTAATGAGTTAGAAATTTTTACATTTATTATTTACAGGTTTTCCATTAAATATGTAAGATATGTATCAAGTACAAATGAGTCTTACAAATACATTTTTCATATCTATTATGATCAAACAAACGAGTTAATAATTTTAACAACAAAAAATAATATCGCCCTTTCAAAATATAGATGTAGATATTCTTATATATAGTATTAAGAGGTCTTTAGATATATAAAAATTCGTATAAGTGATATATATGATCAATTATCCTATATATTAAAGTATTTAATACAAAAAGCATCTAATTAATAATCCTAATTAATTCAAAAGCTACATTTATCATTTAAACAATAAGTTTGCAGCATTTAATTCATAACCATAAATAATATTGTTACCATAATTCTGAATCTTCTACAATTTTTTAAATATCCTTATTTATTTTACAAACAGTTTTTTGTTATAATATGAATTCGTCGATTATTTCCTATAATTGTGGGGATGCATTTTGAGATGGAGTTGTGTTCATTTTTTTTAGATTAATGGAGTTTTGTTCATATGGCAAGCTTTTTTATATGATTATTCAATTTGGACACTACACTAATAAGAAAAGCATTGGGCAGGAGAAAACCATTTTGGGCTTTAAGAAACCTCCCATTCTTTTGATGTTAAGCATCAACACCTCAAATCAGTAAATTTATTAATTGTTTTAAAATACGAAAACTCTATTTGAAAATAGTAGATTTGGACTCTCATAGTACTTTCATTCAGGTTTTTCTTTTGTATTTACTTTTCTCTATGAATGTTCGGTTGATCTAACATCAATATTTGAGTTTGAATTCATTTTTTAACTTTTTCACATGAGGTTTTTATACATGTTATCAATAGAGTCTATATCATGTAGCTCCAAAAGCTTTTAGAAAGCGTTATGGTATTAAATCAGATGGAATACTTTTTTCTGTGGCAGGTAACAGAGATTCATTGTTTTATTTAGGTATCAATTAGGTAGTCATTGGTGCTAATTTAAATTTGGCCTATCATTTCTTATATAATTGGTTCCACTCTGTTTTTAATATATATTAAAATATAAATGAAAACTAAATTTAGTTAACACTATTAAAAAATATGGCTAAACCTAGATAAAATCAGATCCAAAAAATTATATTTTAATTTTATATCAATCCAACATAAATTTTATTTGAAATATATCCCAATATAAAATTTATCACTACTATAATAAATTTCATATACATATGCAGATTAATTATAAATTTATTACATAAAATATCTTTTAATAGAAAAATATTTTCGCGCTTTAAAGTATACATTATTGTATATCTATTTGATTATGTTAAGATCAATAAACATATAATCTTAATTTTTTATACATTATTGTATATCTATTTCAAATTAGATTTTTTCATATAATAAAATCTCACACTTTTAAAGAGCGGATCAAAATCTAATTTATTCTATTATAATAAGAACATGATCTATTAATAAAATAAATATTATACAAAAAATATAAATATGATTAGAAACAAAAATATAAAAATTACTTTAAAAAATGTAAAACAAAAATATAACCATCATTTTTAAGGACAGATTAGAATCTAGTTTAGATTATTCTGGAGAAAACAATGAAAAAGAAATTTGAATCCAGTTACAAGATAGAAATGATTGGATACCGCACCAAAGACCGTACCTATTTCGATAAGTTATAACAACAGGTGCGTTTCTTTGATTAAGATAGAACAACCGAAGTCCGATGAAAAGAAGTCACCCTAAGTCTGAACCGACTTCATTTTTAAATGAAACTTTCAGTTGATCAGAAGAAAAAAAAAAGAGTAACCGTAAGTAGCTCTTAGTTAGGTCTGGAAATTTTAATCCGGATCCGAAAAACCCAAACCGAAGCTGACTCGAAAATACTCGAACCAGAACCGACCCGAAAGTTTATAAGCATCTATTGGATCCAAATTTTGTCTATCCGAAAAGAACCGACTCGGATAGACTCGATCCAACAAGAATCTATTTATATCCGACTTAAAAACATAAATATCCAAAACTATGTTTTATTGTGTTCTATTTTCTATATTTTATTTTATGATTTAGTTGAAATATTTGTTGTTAACAATCTTTGGTTATTATTTTGTAACATTTTCAAGTAACATGAAGCTTTGAATGTAAAAATTAGAATTCAAAAATGTTTTATTTTAATTTTAATAGTTTATTTTAAGTTATTTTGTAAAATTTTAGATATACATGACATATTTTAATAATTTGATGAAATTTGTGTATTTCTCGTCTTTTTAAATTCTAAATACCTGAATCCGACCTGGATCTGATATAAACCCAAAAATTATGGGTGTTTTACAAGTATTTTAATTATAGATCCGAACCGACCATATCCAAGTAGAATCGACCCAAACCCGGACCAAAAATTTTAAAATACCTATTGGATCCAAATATTTAGGACCTGAAAAGATCTGATCCGAACCGGACCTACTCTTAGTGATTCAATCGCCGGTTAAGCAAAACACAAGCACAAAATAATCTTAGAGAACCAAACTAAACCAAAAACCAATATAAGAGAACCAAATCAGAATATAACCGAGCTTAGCCCAAAAAATCCTGGAAAACTATAACGAGCGGGCTGCTTGATAATGGGCCTCCAGCGAAGACCTAAGAAAACCCTACCACCATTCGATATAGAATTAGACCGCAAGCGCCGTTAGTCTCATCATAATCACTTGCATCTGGCCTTGTTTTCTTTTATCTTTCTTGAAGAGCTGTCTATCTTTTTTTTTTTTTTTAATTGTTTCCTTGTTTTGTTTTCGATGATCTTTCAAATAAAGTAGAGAAGGCGGTGACGACTCGGAATATATCAAGCTCAACAGACCGGAATGAGCCGTTTCCTTTTTACTAGGGATTCGTTTCTGTGTCGATAATCCCGCTGAACTGAGCCTTCTCTGTTTGTTTTTTTTTTCTGTTTGTTCCGTTTTCGAATTTGGATTTTGTTCTACCAGTTACTTGTTTTCCATTAGAAAGTCGACTGGATTTTAAATTGTTTTGTGGGTATGGAGATGACGATGAGGATATAAAGCTCCCTCTTCTGAGTTCAGCTTAAGTAACTTGGTGGCAGAATCGAACCTAATATCACTAGCCACCATTGAGTCATCTTCTTGTCCTCACATAATTGATTTTGCAAAGTTTTTTTTTTTTAACTCTTTATTATAAAAATAGAAAAATTGCGAATTGATATAGACGGTGGTGATAATGATGAAGCAACAAATCTAATCCAACACTTGATCTGATTAACGCTATGTGCATTTGATGTTACACATGTTTAGCTTCTGAATCTTTCCTGATAGACCCAGTTTTTGCCTTCACTGTGTCGATGATCTTTGTTTTAGTAGTTAGTTCGTAATTCCCGATTTGAATGTTCGAATATTATAGATATCTCTGTGTTTCGTAAAATAGCCAGCTTTTTGTTTTGATGGTATTTATTTTAGTACTAATAAAACCTAAACCAATTCAGTTTTAGAATTAGGAATTTGCCAAAATGTATTAGAAAATAGGCTTCTCTTCGGTTTGATAACTTCTCTACCGTTATACTGTGCTCAAATCAAAAGCAATACCTGTACCAGCTCTTTGTTCTATGTTTTTGATGTACTACTTAAATATATGTATGTTCCAAAAACATTCTAGAGAAATTGCCAAAAATACCATTTTCATAGTACCACTTTTCATGTTTACACTAACCACTTTTACCACTACTTTTAATGAAGGGTTTAGATTTGAACGTTTAGGATTTAGGGTTTAGATTTTATGTTTTAGGGTTTAGATTTGATGTTTTAGGGTTTAGGGTATAAAGTTTAGGGTTTAGAGTTGAGGATTTAGGATTTATAGTTGAGGTTTCAGGGTTTAGGGTTTAGGATATTGAATTTAGGGTATATAGTTTAGGGTTTAGGGTTTAGAGTTGAAGATTTAGGGTTTAGGGTTTAGAATTGGGGGTTTAGGATTTAGAATTTTGGATTAAAATTTTGAAAAGCATATAAAAACAAAGATATAAGAGTCTTTAACATTTTAATAAATAAGGTATTTTTGAAAATGTGTACTTAGTGGTGGTAAAGATGAATAATGGTACCTTCAAAGTGGTATTTTTGAAAATTCCCCAACATTCTATTAAATATCAGAGCTATATCAAGGACAGCAGAGATTTTAGTGTGGCAATAGAAACCGTATAAAATCTCCAACATTGATACTAATCGAACAAAAAAGATATATTCATAGTAAAATATATATTTTAAAATCAGTTAACAAAAATTATTTTTCTGAAAAAATGAAAAAGTAATATGAATCCAGTCAGGAAAATAGATTAATTGCTTCATCATTATCAACAAATCCAAACCTAACCGATCTGGTTATAACAAGAGGTGGTTTTATGATTAAAATAGAACAACCGGAGTCCGATGAAAAGGTCACCATAAGTAACTCGAAGTGCTTCCATCTACGGTTAAAACAAAGCACAAGCACAAAATACCAATTTAAGAGACCCAAATTTAACAAAACTCAATATCAGAGAACCAAATTTAACCAAAACTCAATATCAGAGAACCAAATTCAAACAGAACTTAGCCGGAAAAGTCCTCGGAAACTAACGAGCGGACTGGTTGATAAAAATAGCCTCCAGCGAAGACATAAGAAAACCGTAACCATCCTTCGATAGATAATTCAAGGTTGGAGCTTTGTCTCCGTCGGAAGTCGCAACGTCAAATCGGTTCTCTCCTCGTCTGTAGGTCCAAGGGTTTGGGTTTTATTGGTTTATACTGATTTAATTAATTCGGTTTAGTCACTTGTACATAATACGCATCCGGTTTGTTCCGGTTAGATAACTCGTCAAATGTATATAGTGAGAATTTCTCAACACTTTAATGAATAACAGAAAGTATTCTTATTTTGGCTTCTTCCTCCTTTCTCATGAACGTCCTTTTCTCCTGGTTTGCTTGAAGAAGAATCCATATTTTCTGTTCATCTATTTCATATTTTCTGTGCCTCAGGCTCTCTCTCTCTCTCTCTCCGGCGACCTATCTCTCCGGCGACTCCTCTCTCCCTCAGACTCTCTCTCTCCGGCGACCTCTCTCCAGTCTCTATCTCTCCGGCGACCCCTGTCTCCCAGGCTCTCTCTCTCCGGCGGCCTATCTCTCTCAGGCTGTCTCTTTCCGGCAACCCTCTCTCGCTTAGACTCTCTCTCTCCGGCGACCCTCTCTCCCTCAGACTCTCACTCTCCGGCGACCTATCTCTCTCCGGCGACCCTATCTCTCTCAGGCTCTCTCTTTCCGGCGACCCCTCTCTCCCAGGCTCTCTCTCTCCGGCGGCCTATCTCTCTCAGGCTGTCTCTTTCCGCGACCTCTCTCCCAGACTCTCTCTCTCTCAGGCTCTTTCTCTCCGGCGACCCTCTCTCCCTCAGACTTTCACTCTCCGGCGACCCCTCTCTCCCAGGCTCTCTCTCTCTCCGGCGGCCTATCTCCCTCAGACCCTCTCTCCGGCGACCTCTCTCTCTTAGGTTCTCCCTCTCCAGTGACCCTTCTCTCAGGCTCTTTCTCTCCGGCGACCTCTCTCCCTCAGACTCTCTCTCCAGCGACCCTCTCTCCCTCAGACTCTCACTCTCCGGCGACCTATCTCTCTCCCAGGCTCTCTCTGTCCGGCGGCTTATCTCCCTCAGACACTCTCTCCGGCGACCTGTCTCTCTTAGGTTCTCTCTCTCCGGCGACCTCTCTCTCAGGCTCTTTCTCTCCGGCGACCTCTCTCCCTCAGGCTCTCTCTCCTGCGACTTATCTCTCTCTCAAGTAAGAGTCTCTGGGATCTAAATGTAGTGGGTTTTGTTTTTGTCTTTGGAATCTTTTATGTTCTTGTTATCACCTCATTACATCTGAAATGTGACCTCTCTCTCTCAGGCTCTCTCTGTCCGCGACCTCTCTCTCTCCGGCAACCTCTCTCTGTCCTGCAACCTCTCTCTCTCAGGCTCTCTCTGTCCGCGACCTCTCTCTCTCCGGCAACCTCTCTCTGTCCTGCAACCTCTCTCTCTCAAGTAAGAGTCTCTAGGATCTATATCCTATAAGCTTTGTTGTGGGTTTTGCACAAATCACATGCGTTTATGTTGTAGCTACTCGTGTTTCGATCTTCTCTCTTGTGTGTTGTTCTCTTTGATATCTAGTCGGGTCTTGCTTCAGATTGTGGGATATGATGTTTTGTTTTATATTAGGGTTATGTCTCCCTTTTCGTTAGGGTCATGTCTCTTTGTTATCTACCGAATCCTACTTTGTATCAATGTAATCTTTAGTGTTTTTTAAAAAAAGCAATAGCCGATCACTCAAATCTTACCTTGTCTATTTTATCTTTCCTTAGATCTTTCTATCTTTGTTTTATGTAGATGTCCAGGGAGGAGGAGGACGACCCCATGGGTATTGAATCCATGGCCACTGAAAAGACAAGAATCACTAAGAGGCGACTATCAAGCTCTAAAAACTCCCGTACGGTATGGATGTTACTATTTACAGGCTATTTCATATTTGGAAGTATTATCTGTTAGATTACCTAGATGTGTTGACTAATGAGAAATTAATTTGATATTTGACAGGAAATGACTCGTTCATTTGATGATATTGATAAGCTCTTGAATTTGGATTTTACCTCTTTCCAAGGTTTTTCGAGTCGCATGGATCATCTTGTTTCATTGGATGTAAGTTTTGTTTTTGATTTTTTTTTTTTTTTGAAACACACTTTTTTTAGTTTATAAATTGGAAACTGTGTTAATCTGTCATACTTTCTTTCCACAGGCAACAAGCTGGGCTATTGAGATACTTTATAGCTGGAACACATATCACCCGGGTATCATTGACCAACCACGTAAACAAGTTCTCGGTATGAATATATATTATTATTATTGTTATTGTTTTTTTAGTTTATATAGCCATATTATAACACTTGAATCTAACATGCATCTATCCCTATGTGTAGAGGATTGCTGGTCATATTCTTTCTCTAGAGGCCAGTCCTCTTTGGTGAAGAGGTTAGAATCTCCTAGGAAGATTCTAACTCAGAAAGCAATCTTCTACGGAGTCGATGAAAAATGCATCTCAGAAGATGGTGGATTGATTGATTTTGAGCTTTTGGTGAGGTTCTTGAAGGAAAATGATTATGTTGAAGACATGATCCTCCATGAAAAGAAGGAGGGAGATGACCCAGAGCAATATTTTGGAAACCTCATTAGAAGGCTTCTTGGCATTTCACCAATTGTTATTTGCATTGATTGTCCACCAAGCTTTGAATCATTCACTGGAACTAGGGTAAGCTTATATATTTCCATTAGCTCAATTTTAATTTTTATAATAACTTAAATAAATATCCAATATATAATCTTCTTTATAAAAACAATACTTAAAATTAATTTATTTTTTCTGTAAGGGAATTTACACTCCACTGGAAGTTGAGATTGAAGCTACTAGATTTGAGTCATTTACTCAACATAGCTTTCTTCTTACTGGTCATGGGTTAGTCATCTATAATGGCGTGGAGTCTGTCAGATTTCTTGAGTTTCAAGACTCACAGGGAAAGGACTGGGGAGAAAATGGGTTCCTTAAGATAGCTAATATCTATCCTTTCATAAAAAATGTTATTGAGTTCAAGGTAAATTTCCTTTTTTAAAGTATTAAACTTGTCAAATTAACTAAACTTATGATTCATTTTTAACTGAATTTAGATTGTCATTTCGCTTGTTTGTATAGGTTTGAATCTTCTTCAGCAGAGATATGAAGAGGCGGCCTTCTCTATGGCCTTCGCTTTCGTTTCATGTGTTTTTTTTCTCTGTGTTTGTTTTTTCAGTTTTTAGAAAAAACTCTCAACTGGATTTGTGGTCGTTGTCAATGTAACAAAACCCAATTCTAGTTACATCTAAAATCCAAAGACTTGTATTAGTTTGGGTCTAACCCACTTTTTAAAGTATGCTGAATTCGCTATTTTTTATATCTAAAAATATTTAAAGTAAGTTCTATTTGAAAACGTTCTATTTAAAAAAAAAGTTCTATTTTAAAAACAAAGCTTTTAGCTTTAAATTGATTGAAAAGTGTAATAAAATTTAGTTAGAAGTTCAATTAAAATATTGAATTGCAGTTAGGATATTTTTTTATTCATGATTATATACACTTATTTGTGATAAAATATTGATGCAACCGTCAGTCTAAGTAACATTATCTATGCATGTTACAAAAAAACATTATCTATATGTAGCACTAGCAATTGATGAGGCATATTAGTTTAGGGGGGTTTGAAATGAACCTTAAAGTGTTCCGTGTGGGTTATGCTAGTAAAGGGAGTGTAAAGAAGTCAACCCTTTAAAATTTGAGATCTTTGTTTAACGTCATCATTTTGTTAAAATTCCTAACTGCGATTCAGTTTAACAGTTTGGGTTTCCCAAAGGTTCTACTATGCCTAACATTCGGTTTATGGGCTCAAAACCTCTCATATATTGGATTTGGCCCAAAGTCATGGTCATAAGCATTAAAATTTAAAATATATAGTGGAATATCGGCTAGTTTATACAGTAATCAACGTATAATAACTCCCATATTTGAACATATGCAGGCTGAACATATGTATATAGTTTGTTTAGAATATATATGAAAGAAACAGTATACATACACAAATAAAATGCAAGGGTTTCTCAGTGATCATAAAACTAATCTAAAACATATGATAGTCATTTACTTAATGATTAATAATTTATGGTTATATATCTAAAACTTGTCTTAAACTAGATTAACTGAAAAGATGATGAAAACACAGAAAGTAGTTGCTCTTTATCTCGCATGAGTTGCACCGATCTGGCTATTGATTAAATGATCAGTAATTTTTTTTGGAACACGATTAGTACTTTTTTGTTGTAAAGTCAAACAAACTTTAAAGATAAAGTATTCTAGGTGCACTTGATATATCATATATCCGACATCTAATTCTATTCTCTAGATCCATTTCATAAAAAATATATATTTAAATGTATATCTACTAAATTATTTTATTTAGGGCTCTCGAGAAAACTTTAGTAAGAAAAGAAAAACGGAGAATAATACATATAAAATTCTAACCACATTCTTTCAGATTTTAGATATTTCACTAATTTCTCATACAAATAAAAAATGATTAATTAAACTATTTTCTTTAAAAAAATTACAGAAAAATGTTTAGATTCCGTCACATGATTTTGTCTTTATAAACATATGATTATCGATTTGGTTATTCGAGTTGTTCAAAGTTTTAATTCTGATAATCAATTATTCCGATTGCATAAACTAGATGACACATTTTCTTGCCATCTTCTTTAGGTAACAGACTTTTATAGATCTAAATTTGGCCTATGACATATCAGGGACACTATTACAGACCTACAATATGTATATATATAATTTATATTAATTTATAGAGACAATTTGCTAGATATACACAAATGAGAACAAAATTAGCTAACTACCCAAAACCACAAAAAACCCATGTCCACTGTAGATAACTGTGTCTTCTTTTTCCGTTTTACCCCTACCCTAAGTTTTCACCTTTTTCTTTTTCTTTCCCGAATTTACATCTCTTTTATCTATCTCTTGCTTTCCCAATGTTTTCAACATTTATCAAGAATAAACTCCATTTCAAATCAATCGATCTTCTTAAATCTTCAAATCATCACTTATTGTGTTTTTGGTACCACTCATAGGGTCAATTTTTCCTCTTCTTAAACTTCAAACCTTCTAAATCTTTTTAATGATTCAACAATCTGCAACTATTTCAGAAGAGAAAGAAACACAATATATAAGAAAAAAAGAAACAAGTAAATTATTAGCATGTTAACAATAAACATTTAACGCTAAGATAAAACTTAATATAATTGTTTGATATAAATATATTTACAATAATGTTAACCACTAAGAATAAATTATGTGAATAGCTAACAATTAAGTTAACACGATAATCTATATCTTACCATTTAACAAAATATATATTGGGTGTACAATAGGTATTTTTAACATCTTGGCAACCAATTTAAATACGTTAACATGTTTTATAACAGTTAACTAATCATATATCGGTTAATGGAGACATATTATATAAAGCGTATCTGCTAAGTTTTGATATGAAATATTATATGATTTGTTAGACCGGTAATCAATTTTGTACCATTTAAAAAACTATGTATCCGCTAATATCAACTATTTATTAACATCTTATAAATCATTTCAAATATTTTTAACATGTTTTATAACAGCTAAAAAAATATTTACCTGTTCACTAGATCAACTAGCACCTCCATCATCTTCATGGTGGTCGTCACCAAACCATCAAAATGCCTCAGGAAGATATTTGGGAAGATCTTAATCAATTTCTTTCTTGGAGCTCTCACCGCGGTTCAGATCGACTGTCTAACTTTTGAATCGAATTCAGTAGGTCGGAAAGTGAAGGTGAATTTCTTTTCGTTGGAAATGGTCAAAGTCCATCTAAACGCCACCGTAGGAGTAGTGGTACTGGTGAGTGACAGCGCCGATGTCAAGCCGTAAGAGTAGTGGTACCAGTGAGTGACAGTGCCGACGTCGAGATGATCTGAAGGATTGAGTACATAATTACTAATGTTTTCTGAAGTTTTCTTCTTTCAGAATAAATGTTAATTATGAGTACATAGAAAGATTTGGAATGGAAGAAGAAAGAGAGAGAAAGAAAGAGGAAGAAGATGTTTGGTCACGAGAGAGAGTGTGAGAGAGAAGGATGAAATGGTTTGGGCAGGGACAATATTATATTATAGATTTATTAATAGTGTTAATAATAGTGTTAAGGTAGTTAGCTAATATTGATTTTTTGTAGGTATATACAGTCTAATTTCTCTAATTTATAATCCTGTTTTGGACTTAACTCCTTACTTGTATCAGTTGTATGTGATATTTAACTTTTTGCACATATATATATATATATAAAACTAATATTAATTTATAATCCTGTTTAGGACTTAACTCCTTACTTGTATGTGATATTTAACTTTTTGCACATATTCTTCATTTCATTAATAGCAATACAATTAATCTTCATCTTTTTGTCATCTACTAGACTATATTAAAACATTGAAAGTTTTACATAAACAAGAAAATAATACATTCTTTCTACAACCGTAAGCTGATAAGGTTCGCAAGTCTACAAAACCAGACAATCAAAGAAAAAAAGTGAAAAACTACAAAAAAATCAGATGATAAAACTTAAACTAAATGTCAACTTGGAGGAAAAGAAGTAAGTAATAGTATATTGATGATAGCAGGTAGGCGTGGGACGGATCCAGATATCCGGGAAATTTGGAGTATCCGGATCTAGATTCGGATTCGTCGGATCTTTGGATTTAGTATCCAGATCTGGATTCGAGGTTTCCGAATATCCGTCTATATATCATATTATCCGCGATATCATACTAAAATAATACAAATTTAATATTTATATAAGATTACAAATATAAATATGAATACAATATTTAAAAAAATTAAAATATAGTATTATAAAACTAGTTTTATGAATAAATATTAATATATCAAATATAATTATTAATAAAATTAAAAAATTTAATATATTTTATATATATGGATCCGAATCCGGATATTCATGCCTAAAAATTATGATATCTAGATCCGGATTTGACGGATTCTTGATTTTACTATCCAGATTTGGATCCATTTCATAAAAAATGTATATCTACTAAATTATTTTATTTAGGGCTCTCGAGAAAACTTTAGTAAGAAAAGAAAAACGGAGAATAATACATATAAAATTCTAACCACATTCTTTCAGATTTTAGATATTTCACTAATTTCTCATACAAATAAAAAATGATTAATTAAACTATTTTCTTTAAAAAAATTACAGAAAAATGTTTAGATTCCGTCACATGATTTTGTCTTTATAAACATATGATTATCGATTTGGTTATTCGAGTTGTTCAAAGTTTTAATTCTGATAATCAATTATTCCGATTGCATAAACTAGATGACACATTTTCTTGCCATCTTCTTTAGGTAACAGACTTTTATAGATCTAAATTTGGCCTATGATATATCAGGGACACTATTACAGACCTACAATATGTATATATATAATTTATATTAATTTATAGAGACAATTTGCTAGATATACACAAATGAGAACAAAATTAGCTAACTACCCAAAACCACAAAAAACCCATGTCCACTGTAGATAACTGTGTCTTCTTTTTCCGTTTTACCCCTACCCTAAGTTTTCACCTTTTTCTTTTTCTTTCCCGAATTTACATCTCTTTTATCTATCTCTTGCTTTCCCAATGTTTTCAACATTTATCAAGAATAAACTCCATTTCAAATCAATCGATCTTCTTAAATCTTCAAATCATCACTTATTGTGTTTTTGGTACCACTCATAGGGTCAATTTTTCCTCTTCTTAAACTTCAAACCTTCTAAATCTTTTTAATGATTCAACAATCTGCAACTATTTCAGAAGAGAAAGAAACACAATATATAAGAAGAAAAGAAACAAGTAAATTATTAGCATGTTAACAATAAACATTTAACGCTAAGATAAAACTTAATATAATTGTTTGATATAAATATATTTACAATAATGTTAACCACTAAGAATATATTATGTGAATAGCTAACAATTAAGTTAACACGATAATCTATATCTTACCATTTAACAAAATATATATTGGGTGTACAATAGGTATTTTTAACATCTTGGCAACCAATTTAAATACGTTAACATGTTTTATAACAGTTAACTAATCATATATCCGTTAATGGAGACATATTATATAAAGCGTATCTGCTAAGTTTTGATATGAAATATTATATGATTTGTTAGACCGGTAATCAATTTTGTACCATTTAAAAAACTATGTATCCGCTAATATCAACTATTTATTAACATCTTATAAATCATTTCAAATATTTTTAACATGTTTTATAACAGCTAAAAAAATATTTACCTGTTCACTAGATCAACTAGCACCTCCATCATCTTCATGGTGGTCGTCACCAAACCATCAAAATGCCTCAGGAAGATATTTGGGAAGATCTTAATCAATTTTTTTCTTGGAGCTCTCACCGCGGTTTCAGTAGGTCGGAAAGTGAAGGTGAATTTCTTTTCGTTGGAAATGGTCAAAGTCCATCTAAACGCCACCGTAGGAGTAGTGGTACTGGTGAGTGACAGCGCCGATGTCAAGCCGTAAGAGTAGTGGTACCAGTGAGTGACAGTGCCGACGTCGAGATGATCTGAAGGATTGAGTACATAATTACTAATGTTTTCTGAAGTTTTCTTCTTTCAGAATAAATGTTAATTATGAGTACATAGAAAGATTTGGAATGGAAGAAGAAAGAGAGAGAAAGAAAGAGGAAGAAGATGTTTGGTCACGAGAGAGAGTGTGAGAGAGAAGGATGAAATGGTTTGGGCAGGGACAATATTATATTATAGATTTATTAATAGTGTTAATAATAGTGTTAAGGTAGTTAGCTAATATTGATTTTTTGTAGGTATATACAGTCTAATTTCTCTAATTTATAATCTTTTACCAAAGCTCATACATGTCTGATCATCATTTCCACCCTTATTGAAGTCATTTCTCGGTAATAATCTTTTACCAAAGCTTGGTTGTTAGCGAAGCTTGTTTAGGTTGATATTCATAGATCGTGAATCAAGAGCTGATAAAGATTGTGAGCGAAACTTCGTTGATGTTTAGTGGAAGCTTTGTTGATTATTTTAGTTATTGAAGTTTTTTTTTCAGTTTCGTATCTTTTCTTGTTTTGATTAAAACTAAAATCTTGATTTAGAACTTCGTCGTATATCACACACCAAGCTTCTTGCTATATTGTCTGGTTTCACATCACCTGCCCCAGAGTGTCGTAAGAAGGTTCAAAAAACATCTCTTTTTTTTGTTAAGAGTTTATAGTGTTGTTTTTATAGTTTAGTAAATAATTTTTAAAAAGGATAATGGAACTTGTCCTATGGTGATGTTTGTATGTTAGCAATCAAAATTTTAGAAGTGTTGTCGTGAGCCATGTTAATAATCATTTCACGTTTTATATAGTTTTTCTCGTAATGATGTTGAAATTTTATTGTTGTTTTAGCTTAGGAAAGAATGGATAATCCAGCAATAGATACACCTCCGCCATTGAAATGAAACTCAAATGATGTAGGCTGGGAGTATGGTTTGCTATGTGATCCTCGACTTTCATAAAAAGTGAGATGTAGGTTATGTGGCAAAGAGTTTTCTGGTGGCAACATAAAAAGTGAGATGTAGGTTTTGTTTTTGTATTAGATGTGGCCGAAGAAACAACAGTTGTAATATATGATCTAACTTGGTGTTTGATGAACTTTTATATATTTAAAATTAAAATTTTATTAAAATTAGGTCCGTGTATATTCCAAGTTTATAACAATTTGCTAGGCTCGGATAGCGCGTAGTGATTCCAAATAGGGGAACCTAGATGATAATATATCTATTTTTTTTTTGTCAACGATAATATATCTATTTTAATTACTAGAGTTTGGCGGGTTAGTAACTGAAAAATGTATAATATATCAAAAAAAAATTATTGAATATCTAAAAATGTATAATTTAGTTTAATTGTAAGTAATCTTTAAACTGTAATACCAAAAATTATAGTATACGGTATTCAAATTTTTGATATTACAGTTATACATTTGTATATATCATCTATTTTTGATAAATCTGATGCTTTGGTTGAAATGTTTTTGTTATATTTTTTCATCATACTTTTTTGGTCTATGTTGTGAATATATTTTTCTGTTGAAAACTTGAAATGCTAAAATAATCACACAGCAATATTCAATGTATTATGTTTTTTTCTGTAACATACAACGTATTATGTTTTTAATATGTATAATAGATTAAATTTTACGTTTGATGCTCTCTTTTGGCTGAATTTTCCATTATTGTAGAGGGCTAAGAAACATGGCCTTCTTGAATTATTTATGGACCTTGTTCAAAAAATACCCCCTTCTTATTATTTGAGGAGAACTTTTATAAACAAACCTTCTATCATGTGTTATTAACAAGTATGTCACTGCTTACTTTGTCATCCCCTTGATTTACCTCAAACCATTTATTAAATGACCCTTACTTACCTAGACTTATTACATGTATGCCATTGTCAAATAAACCTACCAAGTAATTATATATTATGTGTAATCTGTGCATTTTCGTATGTGTAACCATGGCTTGATGTGTTTCGTATATGACAAACATTTGGCTCTAATTATTTTTTGGTTTCCATCAGCCGACTTAATTAACCAAAACTCATTTGACCAAACCGCCACTTCTATGTTATTCAGCTTCTTATTGTAATATGCACCACTGTAATCTATCTTAGTATAGCACTTACATACTATATACTATATGAAAGCCATTTAAAAAAAAATACATACTATATACTATATAGAAAACACTTCATAGTAAACCGAATATGAGCATTTTCGTATATGTAACCATGGTGGATGTGTTTCATATATGGTAACAATACATATATGAAAGCCGAATACTTATGAAAGCCATTTCAATAAAAAATACATACTATATACTATATAGAAAACACTTCACAACCAAATATGAATATGTCTATATAATATATTATTTAGTATGTAAATATATCTTGGTCCAAAGTATATAAACAATCGATAAATTTGATAACATATATTTATTCAGCTTCTTATTGTAATATGCACCATTGTAATATATTTTAATATAACAAGGTTGTAATATGTTTTCATTTGCTTTTTAGGAGAACTTTTCATTTTTTTTTAAATCGTACTGGCATTTTTATGAGATTTCATTGTGGTCACATTTTGTAATTATATTAGATCTCTGTTTTTATTTGATATCAACTGTCTTCATAATAATGATCGTAAAATTTAGGTAAATTAGTATTTCGGAGGTGGCCAAATCGCAGATGAATTTTAGCTCAGAATTTTCGATGACCAATCAAATACTGATCTGTTAATTGCGATGATTAGTAATCAATACTAGATTCTGACCCGCACGTCCGTGCGGATGTATATTTCAAAAATATATTACTATTTATTTTCTATGTCAATATCAAAGCTGGATAACAAATTCAAATCTGAAGAACCGAACCGATCACGATCCGAAAGAGTAATGCCAAACCCGAACCAAAATTGATTAAATATCTAAATTATTCAAAATTTAGATATTTACACAACCGAAACCATAATCAATTCGAACCGAAGTATTTTGGATATCAAAATATATCCGAAAAAGATTTTATATACTTATATATATTAATTATTTTTAGTTTTAATGTATATAAAAACATCCAGAATATATATGATGATACTTTTAGGTCGGTGTAAATACTTGAAAATATATAAAATAGTCAAATATAAATATCCAACATAGTGGAAGTACACTTACAACACCAAAAATATTTAAAATAACTTTTGATCCAAAATTTAAACCAAACCAATTTATATGTTAAGTTTAGGTATTCTGACATATTTTATTCAGATTTATATATAATGAATTAAAAAAATATATGGGTTATCCGAACCCGAACTGAACCCGCAAATATCTGAATATAATTCGAATTGAAATTTAGAAATATCTGAATGGGCTAAAATCTTTGATTCCGGAAACCCAAAACTCAAACAGATCCAAAACGAACCCGAATGGATACCTAAATGCTCAATCCTAATCACTAATATGTATCATATATATGTCATCATATTAATTGTATTGGTCCATCATATAAATAATCATATAATTAATAGTATTTTATATGTATCATTTTATAAATAATCACATATATTATATTTTTAAATTTTAATATGAAATATAAAAACTATAATTTAAGTTGGTATATGAAATTATTCTTTTTGTTGTATTTTTCTTATATATATTAAAACATTTTTAATAATGGTTATTCAAAAATATTTTAGTAAAATTAATTTTTTTGAATATATGCATATTTTAAATCAATTTTTGATATAAATCAACTTTAAATTATTATTTTGATTTGAAATATGTATATAAAATTAAAATTTTATTTTATGATTATTTTAGAAAAACAATGTTTTAGGTAATTAGATTAGTCCATTTTGTATATTTTAAAAATGATATAATGGATTTTCAATTTTTATTAATAACATAATCCATTACTTTTTTTTTTCTTACTTTTATCCATGTTTCAAAATTTTAATTTTTTGCATTAGTTTTTTTATGAATTATTATTAATTTTATAATATATTTTTTTGAAAATCGAACTCTTGAAATTTTTATATTTGACTAAACTAAATAAGGTAATAATTCTGTTTTTAAAGATTGTTTTATATAATATACTATTTATATTTCAGTTTATGTTTTTATTTTCACCATAGAGAATTATAAATATAGTGACAGAACTGTAAATAAAAAAATATAGAAAGAATTTTGTTTAATTTATTGTAAAAAAATGGCTAAATGTTTAAATAAAAAGTATTAAATATGTTATTCATGTTTCTAAACAATTCTCATTTGTTATTAATTTATTGAAAATACAATGGTTAAATGTGTAAATAAAAGAAAATACACATCTCTACTATTTATGTTTTCCAAATATATCTCATTTATTCTACTATTTTTGTTTCCAAACAATCCAATTATGTATTTCAACTTTAATAACATAGATATGTGGTTTTAAATTAGTTTAAATACATTTCCTTTTAAAATTTAATCACAGTAAAAACCAGAATATTCATTACTAAAAAAAATTATTCCTTACTAAAGATAAGCAATACGTGTTCTCAAAGTTTGATAAGAGAATATGGAGATTGTATTAGTTAATTGATATATTTTTTTATTATGATGATTGGTTGAAATAGGAAAAAAATGGTTTGGAAAACACGTTATTATTAGTATCCATTAAATAGCTTTAGATTTAGATCTTTTGTGTTAGTTGCTTGATATATTGTTATATTTATGACGATTGCGTGGAAGTAGGAATGGTTTTGGAATCATATTGAGTTCAGAAAAGTAATCAATTATTAGTTTTGATTTTGTTCACCAAGAAAATTTAATGACACTAACTATAAAAATATTTTTGATGCTAACTAATAAAACTAAGAATTTCAAATATAATAACATTGTTATACATGTGTAATCAATCATAATATATATGATGTTACAAACCATACAACTGCTCAAACCACAAAACATAGTAAACAAAATAAAAGATGCAATTAAAAGTTAGATGACAAAAAAGTTACTTGATAGCAAAACAATGTATATTACAGGATTTATAAACATGATATAGATTCGATCAAATTATGAGGTTAAGTATTTAAACAATAGGTTTTTTAGTGTAATCAAATAAACATTGCATTTATTTGGTTTTGTTCATGCAGAACAAATTAAACCGAGGGATGCTGCAGAGAATGACATATTTTTGGTTCATTCGATTTAGTTTTAAATTAAATCAGAGAAGGGGATTTCAGTTTCCAATTATATCAGTAAAGGAGACATCAATTTAGGTATGGTTGTTAAGGGAATATTCACATCGTTTATTTTTAAGGCAGTAGCACAAAATAGTAATTTTTGTGCAAAACTAAAGAGTAAATACCATTTGTACTTCACTTTTAATAGATTAGATATAAAATTATAAATCCCGGACAGTCAAATTGCAGATATATAATTCTTTCCATATAAAGAATTTAAGATAGAATATTAATGATTTTTTTGGTTTAATTATAGGCCTTATTTGGTTTGATTGCAATGATACTTAATATTGATCGTAAAATTTAGGTAAATTAGTAACAACAGCTATAAATACAGAGTTGGGCAAATCGCAGATATAAAATTCTACACCATTTCACGATCAGAAGACTATCAAATTATGATTTTTGTCTTGATTATAGACCTTATTTGATTACAATGAATTTTAGCTCAGAATATTCAATGTTAAATCAAATACTGATCATAAATTGATGATTAATAATCAAAGATATAAATTCGGTACAGTCAAATCGCAGACATAAAATTCTTTCCATTTCATAAATTTAAGATCGAATAATGGTAAATATTTGGCTTGATTATAGCCTTATTTGATTTGATTGCAATGAATGCACAATCGTTAATCACAATCGTTAATCGTTATATATATATATATATATATATAGCATCTAAGACTATTCAATCTCCTCCATCACAACCAGTGTTTTTAAAACCGGACCGGTGAACGAACCGGAAATATTTTGGGTCACGGGTCAATGTGGTTCAACCTGGTTCGATTGGGTTCGACTGGGTTTGATGTACTAAACTGAATTTAATAATGTTTTGTATATAATACGCATATGTTAACAAATAAATTTAGAAAATAGCAAACTGAAATATAATAAAAGTAATAAAAAAAATCTAATAGTTCAAATCTAAATCAATAGAAAAAAATATATTTAAAGTTTACTTTTCAGGTTTTTATCACTATAAATCTTTATCATTTTTAAAACAATTATATATACATTATGACGGTTGTTGATTTTTTATGTTTGAATTTGATGGAAGTGAAATTTCTTGATCATTTTCTTCCATTGCTTAGTACACTGTAAAAGTTTTGCAGAAAATATCAAAGACACAACCGTAAGTTTTCAATTATTAATTTCACCCAAAAAGACAATACCTTGAGAAGTATAAAATACCTTGCAAAACATTACATACTTAAAAAGAAAAAAGATGTCAAAGACATAAATACTTTGAGTTGTAGTTGTTTGTCACAAATCCTATTTTTTATTTTGAAAAAAACTAATTATTTTATTAACAAATTTTTTGTTTTCTATACGAACCAGAGTTTAATCGATTCGTTGGGTCACCGGTTCCCGGGTTTTTAACGGTTCAATACGGATTTTTAACAGGTTCAACTTTGATTGGGTTTTAGCATTAACCCAACCCAGCTTGGTGTCCGGTTCGCGGTTGAACCTGGTCCGACCTCCGGTTCGGTCCAGGTTTAAAAACACTGATCACAACCTAAACGTAATCAAAAGCAAAATCGAAAATGAATGTCATGAACTTCATCTCGGATTTAAAGCCAAAAAGTCTATGTGGAAGATAAGGATAAAAGTCATTAGACTCTTGAAGAAGTACATGTCTATTGGTGGATAGACCATATAGATAGTTTCCGTGGATGCTAAGGTATAATATTTGTATATAGTTTCATAAAATATTGATATTGTAATTTGTTTTGTATCTGATGCCCATATTTCTTTTAGGGAGACAAGATCCATGCTTCCATTAAAAAGGAATTGATTCACCAGTTTGAACATTTCTTCATCCAAGGATGTCTCAAGCTTCTTTTTAGTTTCTCTTTGACCCTCTCATGCGGTTCTTACCGGACAACCAACCACCTTTACAAGATTGGTTTCTTTTCTACCACGAGGGTTTGAAACTGTGAAGACCTCCCAAACCAATTCTTTGGCCTTCAACCTGTGACTTATCGTTCAATATTAGATGAAACACTCGATCCTGATTTTTTGGTTGGTAAGTGATCATTTTCTATATCTAAATTTTAAGAGATTAGCATACTAATATTTATATGGTTAATGTTATTATCGCAGATGTCATTGGAAAAATTGTCGAAGTTAGTCATGTGGAACTGGTTTCGGTGAATGACAAAGATACCCAGAAGATATCTATGGAACTTCGTGATGCAAAGTAAAATTATTATTACTTTATATGAATCAGTCGCATGTTGTATACAATGTATTCTTTTGTTTAAATAGCGCGCTTACTCAATTGAATTGGTTTCTATTTTTTTCATGTAGTGATGAGCGACTCCCAATGATCTTGTGGGGAAGGTTTGCGGTTGATGTCATTTGGTCATGTCCAGCATTTGTATCCGCATATAAAAATACTTCAAATCCCCTTATTAATTATAATATAATACTAACGTTTATAATACATGCATGGTGCATAGAGAGATCACAAGCCGGATAGGACCAAAACCTATCAATCTCAACTCCGTTCTATAATACAGAATATTTGGTCACAAACTATTTTTATTTGGGAATTGTAATTAGAAAATCTTTTAATTGAAAAATGATTAGACCAGTTCATGATTTTTCGAAATTTTAAAGAATTAACGCCATTTTATGTCTTGATTAATTACAAATACACTTAATGTATGCTAACTCCTATGAAATATTATGCTAATTATTGTATGCTAAATTTCTTCCAATCCCTTAACTTTTGCAATAAGACTTTTTGATTACGAAATTAACATAAATGCTGACAGATATTAAATTTAGAAATTTATATAATTCTTTCCGGTTAAGTTTAAAATCAAATATCATGATTTTTATGATTCATAAATGATACATGACATTTTTAGAGACTTGAAAATATAAATGATTCATAATTATGTTTTTCTATAAAATTTTGGTGCGTGACATTAATTTTGATTAATATTTTTTATATTTTATGAGATATGTGAAATTTATGATTGTGGCTAGACAATAACTTGATCATACAATTTTCTCTATACACATCTTTCATCTCCGAAGATAAGTCAATACTTTTAATCTCATAGTAAGATTCAACAGACAATTTATCTTTAGACAAATACTCTTTAAACAATTTAGTCCATGCATGCATACAAATTTCAGATAAATTAAGATCAGTTTTGATATTCATCATCAAAATGGTAAATACGAAAAAATATTTGATATTGTGCATATGGATTAATATTTTGTCATTCAAATAAAATATAGATAAAAATTATTATATTTTTTTGTTACAGTAATCTCTACTATATAATAGGAACTAAATTGAAGCAATTCTAGATAGGCCACCTCAGCAGAAATATTCAGAACAAATCAAACTTACATGTCACCAGTCAAGCTCTCTTTCGTCTTCTTACGCTTCCTCTCCCTCTCCAAAAGCAATCTTCACCGGTTAAAACTTCTTTACTGCTTTTTCAATTTATTAACACCAGATCAACACCTCTCTGCCTTCCCTTACTCTCCACAACGACAACCTCGCTATATACAGTGTCTAGGTTCAAGACAGATAGAATCTTCACAACCCTAATATCCACGGCTTCTGATCTCCGTCAAGCCATGTTCCCCTGGTGAAGGTAAATTTATGCAGATTTCTTTTTCGAGTTCCGAGGAATGAAATTCTTGCTTTAGTTTGCTTCTTGTGCTACTCATCGGTCACCGGTGAAGTGATCAAACCACCAGCTACACCGCCTCAAACTCGGTCCAAGGCAACAAAGCTTGGATCAAATTTTAAACATCTGGCTCCTAACATCTTTTGAAATCTTTGCTTCCTAAGATGAAGCAGGTACAAAGTTAGAGATATGTCTGATATAGTCATAAAGCATCGTGTTAGAACAGCGACAGAACATGGTGGAATAAATAACGATACAATGGAATTTCAATACCATGGGATGAAGACATTGTTGCGTCATGTACCAGAGGACTGGTGAGTTGTGATTATTCACATGTTTTGATTATAATTATGTCCTCAGAGCTAACGAACAATTTTACACTAACAGGGGAGCTGAAGCACGGGAGATATTTTCAATGGAGTTCCAAATGTTAATCACTCTCAAGACTTTGCGCTAGGCATATCATCGGATGGCTTATTTGGTTGTGCAACCCTGTTGGGTTTCATGATTTCTATTTTCACTTTGTTACAAGGTTAAGTTTTTCTTTATTATTATTATTATTATTATTATTATTATTATTATTATTATTATTATTATTATTATTATTATTATTTTTGAATAGAAACAGTTTCTCTATTAGTACGATGCAAGGATAGAATTACAATCTTGGGAGGGCCGGCAGACTATAAGCTTTGGTTTGTAGTAAGCTATGAGGGTGGAGCTGATGTGTGTGCCAGTCTGCCAGATAAGGTGAATATCATAAGTAGGAACGAAAAACCGTTACTCAGTAGCAGGGAAGACGATTCAGACATTCAATTCATGTGTAGAAAAAAAAACTTTAATCAAATACAAGGCAAAACAGAAACAAAGAACACATATAAATAATTAAAGTCAGTTCAAACAAAACAAAAAAATAATAATTAAAGTACCTACATTGGAAGAGCACAACATATAGGAGAAACAAATATTTTACATGAAAGAGTTCACTTGGTTAAATCATTCTCGCATGAAAAAGTTCAGTTGGTTAATTCATTGTCACATGAAGTCTAAATATAATTGTATGCAGTTTTTTTTTAAGGTCTGGACATGTAGGACACTCTTATTTTTTCTATTCTGTATTTTGTTTTTGAGATAATGTTATTGGCGCAAACAGTCGGTCAATTTTAATTGGCTTGCGTAAAAATAAAAAATTTGAAGGATAAACAAAAAAAAATTAAAAACTGTTTTTAAACCAAATATGTACAATAAATATATATAAATTGAAGAAAACTAACAAAATATATTATACAACATCTTTTACTCGATTTGTGACAAACAAATTACTGATTCAAATAATTTTCCGAAATAAATAATATATGAAACATATACAAATAGTTAATTCAAATTACTGTTCAGTAAATAGTTATATAATGCCTAAATGATAACTTTATCGCAAATCAAATTGTAATTATGTTCTGGAAAATCGCATAAAAACCTTGAGAGTGGTACGTACTGACACTTTAAACCTTGAAATTTTTCGACTAGCATTCAAACTTTCGAATGCAAGAGTAAAAATATATTTTTATATTAAAACAAAGGAAAATCAATTTTCATTCGCAAAACCACGTAAATGAAATTTTAGAAAAACCAATAAAAAGGAGAAATAGAAAATGGCTTTGACAACCACTATTTAAATTATAAAAGACCTGATTAATAAAACAGATTTTAAAAATTGTTTAATCCCATAAAGTCTTAACAGTCCTAACTTCAGTTAGATCCTAAATTTGCTATAAAATGACACAGTTAACACAAGATAAACCACACAAAAAATTATTGTATTGAAAAAATAACATTTTCTCTTAAATTATAAAATATCATAAAACCAATAATAAAATTTAAAACATACATTATAAATATCAATAAAAATAATTATGCGCATCTGCGCGGGTCCGAATCTAGTATATAGTAAAATAGAATGTTTATTTTTAAAACCAGTTAACAAAAATTAATTTAATATATTAAAACTGAGGTACAAGTTAGAATCTATATTATTAAAAGAGAAGTATCATTTAAAATTCCCCCTTAATTTTCATATTTATTTACACTACCATGCCACTGACATTAAATAATACTTCCTATTATAATGCTGTATTTTCCACTTAGATTAATGGGTTTTCCAAAATTAAATTTGAATTAAATACACAATTAAATAATACTTCATATTTTAATGCTTTGTCTTTTTCACTTAGATTAATGTGTTTTCCAAAATTAAATTTGAATTAAATCTACTTCATTAACTTCTTCATTAAATCAATTTCAAATTAAAAAAAAATACATTTTATCGGACAAACAATTCATGAAAATTATAAAATCAACTCTTCATTTAAAAAATCTTAACGAAAAGTATTACCAAATTTGAACCGAAACTAGATAATATCCAAACGAATTTACCATTTTGGTATCTAGATAACCATAACTAAACCTTATCCGAACGAAATATTTCGGATATCAAATGCATTTAAATCATATTTATATTCTTCAATATGTTAGCTATTTTTAGAGTTAATATCCAAAATATAAGTTATTTTAAAATTGTTTAAAATATTTGAAATATAAAAAATAGTCAAAAGTAAACATCTAAAGTAGATAAACAATAATCAAAACAGCAAAAATACTTAAAATTTATATTTATTCTCCATCCAAATATTCAAGTTAAACCTATTTTTAATTTTTAATTTAGATACTTTGACTTACATTACTCAAATTTACATGTTATATTATTTTTATTTTTAGATTTAGAAAAATTAAAAGATATATAAATTTTGAAAATTTAAAAATATTTTAAACGGGTTATCAAACCCGCAAAGATCCAAATCCAACCGGAACCAAAATTTATAAATACCCGAATAGAGTTAGAATCTTTAAACTCGAAAATCTCAAACCCGAACAGATTTTAACCGAATTCGAGTGGGTGCCCAAATATCCACCCCTAACTTAGTCAATATAAAAGATCAAATATTACAAATATAATATTTAGTAGAAATAAATAAAAACTAAAACTAAAAATTTAAAAAATCTACTTATGCAATGGTTGTTTGGAACCCTTTCATTTAGTTCATTATTTTTTTTGGTCTTAGCTACGTTGCATGGAATCGCCCGCCAAGCTCTGATTCCCGACTGGGAACCGGAAGCGGAAACGGAAGCGGCGGGAAGCGCTTGGAATCACAACAGAAGTGCGATTCCTAGAAAATGATGATTGGAAACATGGAGGAAACGTACGTTTCTGATTTGGAAGCAGTTATTTGTTCGTCGGAAACCTGATTTGTATTTCAATCGCCATGGTTTACAAAACGAAGAAGACAAGCTACGTGGATTTTCCCATGTATTTGTTATTTTAGTTTCATTTACTTAGGCCCGGCCCAATTTCATTAAGTCATCTAAGATCAATTGGCTTTTTCAAAATTATCTAATAAAAATATTATATAAAAAAATATTCAATGTGCTGTACAATGTTATTTTATAAATAACTTTGATTCACTAATAATCTGTTTTTAATTGGGAAGATATTAATAATAAAGAATTATGCTTGCAAATATAGTTTCTTAGAAAGCTTGCAAATATAGTTTAAAGAAGATAAGAGGTTAAGTTTCAAAGAAAAAACATAATAGGTGATACATTTAATTTTATTAAAATAGATTAGGTATTGAAAACTTAGGGTTTACTAAAAACAAAGTTGGTAATAAATATCATTGATGGAGTTGGTGAATATAAGTATGAAGATATAATTTATATATTTGATTGTGAACATAATAAATTCATCTTTTTATTAAGTTATTCATTATATATATATATATGCTTCCCAAACGTATCTGCTTCCTAAATATTTTCAAAAGTTCGTTTCTACGTTTCCAAACGATTCCGCTTTCGATTCCATGCGACGTAGGTCTTACCTAATATTTTCCTAATTATCTCTAACTACTAGGATCTTACCATATATTTCTCTAACTATGCATCTACACTAATATTGTTACTATGAGTCGAAAAATCTACCTACTCTTTATTAATTATTTCTATTATATATAACTAAAGTTTTTTTTTTGACAACGAATATAACTAAAGTTTATACGTACGTTTTTCAACACGTATATTTTTCGTTCTCTTTCTGCTGATTCAATCTTTTCATTCAGCAAAAGATACTTACATGAAACAGATTAACAAAAGAAATATTTATGCCTCACTGTGTCTATATTAATAATTCTTTGAAGCTTGGTGTTACAAAATAAATATGTATACGATTTCAAATGGCAAATATGAAAAAGTAAAATAAAATATATTTTATATTTGCTTTTAAATTTGTATAATATAAAATGTATAATGTACTAAAAATCTAAAATAATTAATGATATTCAAAAATCAACTTCGATTGTTGAAAGATATCCTAAATCTATACTAATAAAGTAGGCTTTTTTATCTCTGGGGGGGGGGGGAAATTCCATGTGGCATTTTCTTTTTAATAATTACAATATGTTCTCAACTTAAATTTAATAAATTTTGGTATTAATTGTGAAATCAATAGAGGGAGGGAAGGTTAAACTTTTCTTTTTAATAATTAAGATATTTTTGCAACTTAAATTTAATGAATTTTAGTATTAATTGTGAAATAAATGGGGGGATGAGAGGTTAAACTTTTCTTGATACATGTCCAAGCGTTTATAAGAGTGTTTTGAATCTGACCCAGATCCGTAATTGAACTGATAAATCTGTGATCCAATAGAAATCGAGTTTGAGTTTTATTGCAGCACTGGTTGAATCAATAGATAATTTTTATTTTTACTATTTTTAGTTTAAATTATATTTTGAAATTATTTTTTATATTCTAAATTTCTAATTAAAATTTTGAAATTTCAGTTTTATTATCGTCTTCATCTTCTTAATATTTTGTATGTACACTTTATATATATTTGTTTTCATAGCTAATATATTATTATATAATAAAACTAATTTATTTATTAACCCGCAATTCATCTGCGGTTAATCCAATGATCCAGTGATTAGGTAAATCATTTGATTCATTATCCGGGTCGGGTTTCAAAACATTGGTTTATAGGATTTTTTTTGTATTTGATGTTGACGATGGAGAATATAGCCTCTACAATTCTCCTTCTTTAACGCAATCGACGTAATCATTCATATAATCAATCCACCATCACACCATCTCCTACTGAATGCTTCTTTAGTTCCTGCTTTCTCAGTTTCATTGTATATGTATAGATGGTGTGAGAGTTCGGATGATACTCCCTTTACTTTTTCCAATTCAATCATTGTAAAATTTCCAGTTTCATTGTTCGGAGTCAAAGACAAATCAGTGTAGAGATGTTCAAACTAGGCTAAAACAATTTTGGCAAGCTTGAAATGTTAAGAAATGAGAAAGATATTGGGGTTGATATGTTGTTGATTAATGGGAAGGTACACCGATTTCTTATTTCAGTTTACCAGTTAATGATTGCTTACTTTTAAAGTAGCAGTTTTCTTATGCATCATCTCCTTTCTCAGGCGGTCCTCCTAAATGCTTTAATTAATTTTCTCAGGTTTAACACTTTTAAACATTTTTTGAAAGAAAACTCAGTCTATGACACGAGTATTTAAGATTCCAACTAAAAAAACTTTTTTACGACTATTAATTTTTATTCTATTTTTTATTAAATCGATTATTAACAACTACTTATGTTATTTTACTTTGAACTAAATAACTTCAAACAAAATAATATATTATGGTCGCTAATTATTATAAAAAGATCAGAAAATATTATTTTTTACAAATTTTCATTTTACATATTTTCTTTACTAAGACCATATAATAAATTATAAATTAAGTAAGATTTAGTATTTATTCGATTGTAGTTAATTAATGTTGATTTTGCGCTGATTTAGATGACATTTAATTCCATTTACGTGAATAACATTCACGTTAAATTCGAAATGAACAATTATACTACTATATTATACCTAAATGATATCTATATATGTGACCAGATTTTCTGCTCATTAGCAGAAAATAAATACAATAGTGTTGACTTTAAATTATATTCATAAGAAAGATAAAGCTCAGATATAATTTTCTGTGTAAATTTGGTAGTACAGGAGTTTTTTTTTTTTTAAACAAGATTTAGTATTTATTCGATTGTAGTTAATTAATGTTGATTTTGCGCTGATTTAGATGACATTTAATTCCATTTACGTGAATAACATTCACGTTAAATTCGAAATGAACAATTATACTACTATATTATACCTAAATGATATCTATATATGTGACCAGATTTTCTGCTCATTAGCAGAAAATAAATATAATAGTGTTGACTTTAAATTATATTCATAAGAAAGATAAAGCTCAGATATAATTTTCTGCATGTTTTGTATCTTTAAGGGTCACAATAAAAAATCACAAAAATCTTTTACAACATCTTAGTGGTTATGAATGATCATTTGTCCAACCCAATAGAAATGCTGATTTAAAGCATTTACTAGATTTTGACCTACTCTTCAAAGGGCGGGTATATTTTTTGTTTTTAATTTTTTTAGAAATTTAATTTTATATTTGTTTTTTTATTCATATTTTTGTATACATTTTAAAAATTTATTAGTAAGAAGTTTTGATAATTGAATTGAATTTATGATTTTACGTAACCATAGACTTTTATCAAGTATTTTAAAACTCGATTCGGACCCGCGGTTGAACCGGTAAATCCGGTGTTCAAGTTTGATTTTTCATCAAAATTATTATTTAATAATCCGATAAAACCATGAAAACCCGTTAAAACCTAGAATCCAGCTACCAGTTAAATCACGGGTAGAATCAATATATAATTTTTATTATTTTTTAATTTTTAGTTATATTATTAGAATTTATTTTTATTCTAATTAGGAAGTTAGATTTTTAGTTTTTATAATAAAAAAGATGATATAATTTGTGGATTATGAATATATTAACAAAATAGATTTTTTTTCTAAATTTGTCACTTCATCATTTTTGGGATATTTATCAGTAAGAGAATTCTCTAATTTATTATAATTAATCTCGCCAGGTTTTTCTTCTTCAACGATCCAAACTCTGTTTTGTAATTCATATGATCATATGATTTTTTTATCTGGAAATTAAAAATGTAATAATATGTATTAAATTAAATTAAATAAAAAAATTATTTACTCACCTTTCTTGCCAAAGTAAATTATAGTGTATAGGAATAATAAGTCTCATCGTGCTTCAGTCTGTTTTACGGACGTGCAGCTCAAGCACAATCATGACTCACTTTTTTTACAAACGTAAATTGTATTATAGAAGAAGAGGAAGACGATAATAAAACTGAAATTTCAAAATTTTAATTAGAAATTTAGAATATAAAAAATAATTTCAAAATATAACTTAAACTAAAAATAGTAAAAATAAAAATTATCTATTGATTCAACCAGTACTGCAATAAAACCCAAACTCGATTTCTATTGGGTCACAGATTTATCAGTTCAATTACGGATCTGGGTCAGATTCAAAACACTCTTATAAACGCTTGGACATGTATCAAGAAAAGTTTAACCTCTCCTCCCCCCATTTATTGCACAATTAATACCAAAATTCATTAAATTTAAGTTAAAAAAATATTTTAATTATTAAAAAGAAAAGTTTAACCTTTCCTCCCTCCATTGATTTCACAATTAATACCAAAATTCATTAAATTTAAGTTGAGAACATATTGTAATTATTAAAAAGAAAATGCCACATGGAATTTTTTTCCCCATAAAAAAACCTACTTTATTAGTATAGATATATGTGTTTTTGTTATTACAATTTAGTTATATATATATATATATATATGTTGTAAAATATAACAAAAATCCACAAGAAATCTCGCATGCCTGATTGGTATGGAAAAATAATTTACATTATTTTATAGTAAATAAATTTAAGAAATATATTTCCATCAGGCTATATATATATTTTTTGTTTTAATAGAATATATATATTTCAAAATATTTAAAATTTATTACGATATATTTTTAAGTTTCAGACAAATGTAGCTATATATTAAATTACGAAAGAGATTTATTAATATACATTTATTTTAGCCTGTTGGAATATTGGTCCATTTTACACACTTTTTATTCGACATATAATCATGTATTGTGTATTGTTTCTTTTATTTTTTGAGTGGCATTCTTGTAATTGTTTCCATTTTCCCAGAGAATATTTTAGATTTCTCTGCAACATTTCAATGCCACCGTATTTTCCTAACTGATCAATTTTTACGTTTTTGCGTGTTTCAAAACATTGAGCGATAGAGAATCACTTTCAATATGAAATATTTAAATAACATTTTTTCACACATCAGTTTGATTAATTTAACGCTTTAGACAAAAAAAAAATTAAAACTGCCATAATATATAATGCAGTTGACAGTGCGAGAACTGATTATTTACATTGGCTTAGTGCATTGAGGCGTTGTTATTTTCACAGCATGTGACGTGTTAAAACCTGCTACAGCACTTTTTTTTTGTTTTCCTAAATAATTTATTTAGTGAATGGCACTATTGTAAATATATAGTCGTCTTCCTTATGACAGCTTTAGGTTTCTGCAAAAACATTTCCATGGCCGTCATAGAAAAATTTATCATTATAGGCTGCAATATTGCGTTTTTCTTTCAGATCGTTCATCAATTTTGTAGATCTAGTATATAAATTCCATTCCAAATATTCAAAACCCAGAAAAATGGATTATGTTTAGAAAACCAATTTATTAACCAAATTTGGTAAATTCGCAACTGTAACCTCCGCTGAGCAATCGATCACCACGTTCACGTTTCGGAACCTACATATATGTATGTTTTTGTGATTAAACTTATACAATTTTTTGTTTGTATTACACTCACACAAATTGTTAGTTATATGAGTACTCTCTGAAATTATAGTTAGTTGACAGTTCTAGGGAGAAAGAAGTGAATCCCGAATTTAAAATTGCATTAGTGGTTACAATATTTGTATAAAATACATAATTATCAGTTATTATTAATATTTAGAAGGTGGTTATATTTTAAATTGGACCTAACCCATATCAACTGGTCATGTTGAAGAATTAATAGAACATATTAACATATTAGTTTCAACCAAAATTATATCCATATAATGTAAAAATTCATATTAAACACAATTTATTTATTACAAAAATTTAAAGTTTTCTAATTAAATTCAAAATTTTATCTAAACACGCGAAATATATTTCTAAGAATCAGAAATTTTACCCGAAACTTGAAATAATAACCGAAACCCCAAACCTAAAATTTAAAAGAATATTCGTGATATCGAAAACATATTCGAAACAGCAAAATATACATAATATTCACAAAACATTTCAGATATTTAGAGTACCGGGTATCGATAGGATCTAAACCCGAATCAAGACAGCGGGTCCAAAAAATATCAAAAGATACTTCTACTTAAACTTGGATCCGAACCAAATCTATATTTTTGAATCGGTGGATTCAGTTTTTTCGAACCAGATAAAATGTCCCAACCTAAAATAAAGTTACATAAGAATGTATTTACAAAATTTCATACTTGGATATCTTACGACATTGTCACATAATAATATATACCAATCTTAAAAATATTAATTATATCAAATTTTATTTACCGTCAAATACCCGCGCTTTCGAAGCGCGGATCAAAATCTAGTTGTTTGTTATAACCACCTTAGTATTAAACATGGTTTACTAACTTTTTGTGTGTGAATAAACATGGTTTACTAACTTGGAAACACAAAATCTTAATTAGCTCCACAAAATATTCTTTTAATATTACAGTTTCCAAAGTTGATTACCATTTACATAAATTAAGAATGGTTATGACATAGATATTATGCATATTAAATTTTATTTGCGATTTTAGATACATTCCATCTTAATTGATTCCACAAAATGTTCCTAATATCATTCCAACTTACTTTCTTTGGTGTACAGTATCCATAATTTATTACTATCATACTTTTTTGTAAGTATTACTAATTACTATCATATTAGTTAAAAAGATATTGATCTTTCTAATACGGATTGTATCCTTAAGTCCTTGACAAACCATATATTGTATAAACAATAAAATACTAGGAAACCAAATATATAAAATGAACAACAACAAAAATATTTCTTTCCCCTATATCAATACTATTAAAACAGAAAGCCTTTTTTGAGTTGCTCTTTTGTTTTGAAACTATTTACAGATCTATGCCACTACTTTATTTAAAATATATAGTTTTTATATAAATCCTAACCAAATCTATTTAATTCTAAAAAACTTATTTAATCCAACAATAATTAGTTTTAAGTTTTGTTTTTAAATAACCAAACAACAATAAAATCTCATATTTTAACATGCCCTTAATTTTAGGATTGTATAATTGTTCTGATCTATTTTGCAAACTTAAAAATATTTTTAACATTTGAAATTAAATTATAATTAAAAAAACATTGAGAAGATTTTAAAAAATTTAAAATATTCATATGTGTTGCAATTATCATTTAAGTGACCACATAAATGTTAATTTTTAATTTTAAACAAAAATACAAAGATCACATTTAATAAATAAATTTGTTAACTTTAAACAAAATTATTTTTTAAAAAATGTTACAGCTACTCATAATATTGACAGATATTATAAAATCATAGAAATAATTATTTTCTAAATTAATATGACATAAATTTACTAAATATATGCGTTTAAAATTATAATTTAACATAAATTTTAACTATTTTAAATTAAATATTTAAATTTTAAAATAAAGTTGACTATTCAAAATCAATCTACAATTAATGAGTTAGAAATTTTTACATTTATTATTTACAGGTTTTCCATTAAATATGTAAGATATGTATCAAGTACAAATGAGTCTTACAAATACATTTTTCATATCTATTATGATCAAACAAACGAGTTAATAATTTTAACAACAAAAAATAATATCGCCCTTTCAAAATATAGATGTAGATATTCTTATATATAGTATTAAGAGGTCTTTAGATATATAAAAATTCGTATAAGTGATATATATGATCAATTATCCTATATATTAAAGTATTTAATACAAAAAGCATCTAATTAATAATCCTAATTAATTCAAAAGCTACATTTATCATTTAAACAATAAGTTTGCAGCATTTAATTCATAACCATAAATAATATTGTTACCATAATTCTGAATCTTCTACAATTTTTTAAATATCCTTATTTATTTTACAAACAGTTTTTTGTTATAATATGAATTCGTCGATTATTTCCTATAATTGTGGGGATGCATTTTGAGATGGAGTTGTGTTCATTTTTTTTAGATTAATGGAGTTTTGTTCATATGGCAAGCTTTTTTATATGATTATTCAATTTGGACACTACACTAATAAGAAAAGCATTGGGCAGGAGAAAACCATTTTGGGCTTTAAGAAACCTCCCATTCTTTTGATGTTAAGCATCAACACCTCAAATCAGTAAATTTATTAATTGTTTTAAAATACGAAAACTCTATTTGAAAATAGTAGATTTGGACTCTCATAGTACTTTCATTCAGGTTTTTCTTTTGTATTTACTTTTCTCTATGAATGTTCGGTTGATCTAACATCAATATTTGAGTTTGAATTCATTTTTTAACTTTTTCACATGAGGTTTTTATACATGTTATCAATAGAGTCTATATCATGTAGCTCCAAAAGCTTTTAGAAAGCGTTATGGTATTAAATCAGATGGAATACTTTTTTCTGTGGCAGGTAACAGAGATTCATTGTTTTATTTAGGTATCAATTAGGTAGTCATTGGTGCTAATTTAAATTTGGCCTATCATTTCTTATATAATTGGTTCCACTCTGTTTTTAATATATATTAAAATATAAATGAAAACTAAATTTAGTTAACACTATTAAAAAATATGGCTAAACCTAGATAAAATCAGATCCAAAAAATTATATTTTAATTTTATATCAATCCAACATAAATTTTATTTGAAATATATCCCAATATAAAATTTATCACTACTATAATAAATTTCATATACATATGCAGATTAATTATAAATTTATTACATAAAATATCTTTTAATAGAAAAATATTTTCGCGCTTTAAAGTATACATTATTGTATATCTATTTGATTATGTTAAGATCAATAAACATATAATCTTAATTTTTTATACATTATTGTATATCTATTTCAAATTAGATTTTTTCATATAATAAAATCTCACACTTTTAAAGAGCGGATCAAAATCTAATTTATTCTATTATAATAAGAACATGATCTATTAATAAAATAAATATTATACAAAAAATATAAATATGATTAAAAACAAAAATATAAAAATTACTTTAAAAAATGTAAAACAAAAATATAACCATCATTTTTAAGGACAGATTAGAATCTAGTTTAGATTATTCTGGAGAAAACAATGAAAAAGAAATTTGAATCCAGTTACAAGATAGAAATGATTGGATACCGCACCAAAGACCGTACCTATTTCGATAAGTTATAACAACAGGTGCGTTTCTTTGATTAAGATAGAACAACCGAAGTCCGATGAAAAGAAGTCACCCTAAGTCTGAACCGACTTCATTTTTAAATGAAACTTTCAGTTGATCAGAAGAAAAAAAAAAGAGTAACCGTAAGTAGCTCTTAGTTAGGTCTGGAAATTTTAATCCGGATCCGAAAAACCCAAACCGAAGCTGACTCGAAAATACTCGAACCAGAACCGACCCGAAAGTTTATAAGCATCTATTGGATCCAAATTTTGTCTATCCGAAAAGAACCGACTCGGATAGACTCGATCCAACAAGAATCTATTTATATCCGACTTAAAAACATAAATATCCAAAACTATGTTTTATTGTGTTCTATTTTCTATATTTTATTTTATGATTTAGTTGAAATATTTGTTGTTAACAATCTTTGGTTATTATTTTGTAACATTTTCAAGTAACATGAAGCTTTGAATGTAAAAATTAGAATTCAAAAATGTTTTATTTTAATTTTAATAGTTTATTTTAAGTTATTTTGTAAAATTTTAGATATACATGACATATTTTAATAATTTGATGAAATTTGTGTATTTCTCGTCTTTTTAAATTCTAAATACCTGAATCCGACCTGGATCTGATATAAACCCAAAAATTATGGGTGTTTTACAAGTATTTTAATTATAGATCCGAACCGACCATATCCAAGTAGAATCGACCCAAACCCGGACCAAAAATTTTAAAATACCTATTGGATCCAAATATTTAGGACCTGAAAAGATCTGATCCGAACCGGACCTACTCTTAGTGATTCAATCGCCGGTTAAGCAAAACACAAGCACAAAATAATCTTAGAGAACCAAACTAAACCAAAAACCAATATAAGAGAACCAAATCAGAATATAACCGAGCTTAGCCCAAAAAATCCTGGAAAACTATAACGAGCGGGCTGCTTGATAATGGGCCTCCAGCGAAGACCTAAGAAAACCCTACCACCATTCGATATAGAATTAGACCGCAAGCGCCGTTAGTCTCATCATAATCACTTGCATCTGGCCTTGTTTTCTTTTATCTTTCTTGAAGAGCTGTCTATCTTTTTTTTTTTTTTTAATTGTTTCCTTGTTTTGTTTTCGATGATCTTTCAAATAAAGTAGAGAAGGCGGTGACGACTCGGAATATATCAAGCTCAACAGACCGGAATGAGCCGTTTCCTTTTTACTAGGGATTCGTTTCTGTGTCGATAATCCCGCTGAACTGAGCCTTCTCTGTTTGTTTTTTTTTTCTGTTTGTTCCGTTTTCGAATTTGGATTTTGTTCTACCAGTTACTTGTTTTCCATTAGAAAGTCGACTGGATTTTAAATTGTTTTGTGGGTATGGAGATGACGATGAGGATATAAAGCTCCCTCTTCTGAGTTCAGCTTAAGTAACTTGGTGGCAGAATCGAACCTAATATCACTAGCCACCATTGAGTCATCTTCTTGTCCTCACATAATTGATTTTGCAAAGTTTTTTTTTTTTAACTCTTTATTATAAAAATAGAAAAATTGCGAATTGATATAGACGGTGGTGATAATGATGAAGCAACAAATCTAATCCAACACTTGATCTGATTAACGCTATGTGCATTTGATGTTACACATGTTTAGCTTCTGAATCTTTCCTGATAGACCCAGTTTTTGCCTTCACTGTGTCGATGATCTTTGTTTTAGTAGTTAGTTCGTAATTCCCGATTTGAATGTTCGAATATTATAGATATCTCTGTGTTTCGTAAAATAGCCAGCTTTTTGTTTTGATGGTATTTATTTTAGTACTAATAAAACCTAAACCAATTCAGTTTTAGAATTAGGAATTTGCCAAAATGTATTAGAAAATAGGCTTCTCTTCGGTTTGATAACTTCTCTACCGTTATACTGTGCTCAAATCAAAAGCAATACCTGTACCAGCTCTTTGTTCTATGTTTTTGATGTACTACTTAAATATATGTATGTTCCAAAAACATTCTATTAAATATCAGAGCTATATCAAGGACAGCAGAGATTTTAGTGTGGCAATAGAAACCGTATAAAATCTCCAACATTGATACTAATCGAACAAAAAAGATATATTCATAGTAAAATATATATTTTAAAATCAGTTAACAAAAATTATTTTTCTGAAAAAATGAAAAAGTAATATGAATCCAGTCAGGAAAATAGATTAATTGCTTCATCATTATCAACAAATCCAAACCTAACCGATCTGGTTATAACAAGAGGTGGTTTTATGATTAAAATAGAACAACCGGAGTCCGATGAAAAGGTCACCATAAGTAACTCGAAGTGCTTCCATCTACGGTTAAAACAAAGCACAAGCACAAAATACCAATTTAAGAGACCCAAATTTAACAAAACTCAATATCAGAGAACCAAATTTAACCAAAACTCAATATCAGAGAACCAAATTCAAACAGAACTTAGCCGGAAAAGTCCTCGGAAACTAACGAGCGGACTGGTTGATAAAAATAGCCTCCAGCGAAGACATAAGAAAACCGTAACCATCCTTCGATAGATAATTCAAGGTTGGAGCTTTGTCTCCGTCGGAAGTCGCAACGTCAAATCGGTTCTCTCCTCGTCTGTAGGTCCAAGGGTTTGGGTTTTATTGGTTTATACTGATTTAATTAATTCGGTTTAGTCACTTGTACATAATACGCATCCGGTTTGTTCCGGTTAGATAACTCGTCAAATGTATATAGTGAGAATTTCTCAACACTTTAATGAATAACAGAAAGTATTCTTATTTTGGCTTCTTCCTCCTTTCTCATGAACGTCCTTTTCTCCTGGTTTGCTTGAAGAAGAATCCATATTTTCTGTTCATCTATTTCATATTTTCTGTGCCTCAGGCTCTCTCTCTCTCTCTCTCCGGCGACCTATCTCTCCGGCGACTCCTCTCTCCCTCAGACTCTCTCTCTCCGGCGACCTCTCTCCAGTCTCTATCTCTCCGGCGACCCCTGTCTCCCAGGCTCTCTCTCTCCGGCGGCCTATCTCTCTCAGGCTGTCTCTTTCCGGCAACCCTCTCTCGCTTAGACTCTCTCTCTCCGGCGACCCTCTCTCCCTCAGACTCTCACTCTCCGGCGACCTATCTCTCTCCGGCGACCCTATCTCTCTCAGGCTCTCTCTTTCCGGCGACCCCTCTCTCCCAGGCTCTCTCTCTCCGGCGGCCTATCTCTCTCAGGCTGTCTCTTTCCGCGACCTCTCTCCCAGACTCTCTCTCTCTCAGGCTCTTTCTCTCCGGCGACCCTCTCTCCCTCAGACTTTCACTCTCCGGCGACCCCTCTCTCCCAGGCTCTCTCTCTCTCCGGCGGCCTATCTCCCTCAGACCCTCTCTCCGGCGACCTCGCTCTCTTAGGTTCTCCCTCTCCAGTGACCCTTCTCTCAGGCTCTTTCTCTCCGGCGACCTCTCTCCCTCAGACTCTCTCTCCAGCGACCCTCTCTCCCTCAGACTCTCACTCTCCGGCGACCTATCTCTCTCCCAGGCTCTCTCTGTCCGGCGGCTTATCTCCCTCAGACACTCTCTCCGGCGACCTGTCTCTCTTAGGTTCTCTCTCTCCGGCGACCTCTCTCTCAGGCTCTTTCTCTCCGGCGACCTCTCTCCCTCAGGCTCTCTCTCCTGCGACTTATCTCTCTCTCAAGTAAGAGTCTCTGGGATCTAAATGTAGTGGGTTTTGTTTTTGTCTTTGGAATCTTTTATGTTCTTGTTATCACCTCATTACATCTGAAATGTGACCTCTCTCTCTCAGGCTCTCTCTGTCCGCGACCTCTCTCTCTCCGGCAACCTCTCTCTGTCCTGCAACCTCTCTCTCTCAGGCTCTCTCTGTCCGCGACCTCTCTCTCTCCGGCAACCTCTCTCTGTCCTGCAACCTCTCTCTCTCAAGTAAGAGTCTCTAGGATCTATATCCTATAAGCTTTGTTGTGGGTTTTGCACAAATCACATGCGTTTATGTTGTAGCTACTCGTGTTTCGATCTTCTCTCTTGTGTGTTGTTCTCTTTGATATCTAGTCGGGTCTTGCTTCAGATTGTGGGATATGATGTTTTGTTTTATATTAGGGTTATGTCTCCCTTTTCGTTAGGGTCATGTCTCTTTGTTATCTACCGAATCCTACTTTGTATCAATGTAATCTTTAGTGTTTTTTAAAAAAAGCAATAGCCGATCACTCAAATCTTACCTTGTCTATTTTATCTTTCCTTAGATCTTTCTATCTTTGTTTTATGTAGATGTCCAGGGAGGAGGAGGACGACCCCATGGGTATTGAATCCATGGCCACTGAAAAGACAAGAATCACTAAGAGGCGACTATCAAGCTCTAAAAACTCCCGTACGGTATGGATGTTACTATTTACAGGCTATTTCATATTTGGAAGTATTATCTGTTAGATTACCTAGATGTGTTGACTAATGAGAAATTAATTTGATATTTGACAGGAAATGACTCGTTCATTTGATGATATTGATAAGCTCTTGAATTTGGATTTTACCTCTTTCCAAGGTTTTTCGAGTCGCATGGATCATCTTGTTTCATTGGATGTAAGTTTTGTTTTTGATTTTTTTTTTTTTTTGAAACACACTTTTTTTAGTTTATAAATTGGAAACTGTGTTAATCTGTCATACTTTCTTTCCACAGGCAACAAGCTGGGCTATTGAGATACTTTATAGCTGGAACACATATCACCCGGGTATCATTGACCAACCACGTAAACAAGTTCTCGGTATGAATATATATTATTATTATTGTTATTGTTTTTTTAGTTTATATAGCCATATTATAACACTTGAATCTAACATGCATCTATCCCTATGTGTAGAGGATTGCTGGTCATATTCTTTCTCTAGAGGCCAGTCCTCTTTGGTGAAGAGGTTAGAATCTCCTAGGAAGATTCTAACTCAGAAAGCAATCTTCTACGGAGTCGATGAAAAATGCATCTCAGAAGATGGTGGATTGATTGATTTTGAGCTTTTGGTGAGGTTCTTGAAGGAAAATGATTATGTTGAAGACATGATCCTCCATGAAAAGAAGGAGGGAGATGACCCAGAGCAATATTTTGGAAACCTCATTAGAAGGCTTCTTGGCATTTCACCAATTGTTATTTGCATTGATTGTCCACCAAGCTTTGAATCATTCACTGGAAGTAGGGTAAGCTTATATATTTCCATTAGCTCAATTTTAATTTTTATAATAACTTAAATAAATATCCAATATATAATCTTCTTTATAAAAACAATACTTAAAATTAATTTATTTTTTCTGTAAGGGAATTTACACTCCACTGGAAGTTGAGATTGAAGCTACTAGATTTGAGTCATTTACTCAACATAGCTTTCTTCTTACTGGTCATGGGTTAGTCATCTATAATGGCGTGGAGTCTGTCAGATTTCTTGAGTTTCAAGACTCACAGGGAAAGGACTGGGGAGAAAATGGGTTCCTTAAGATAGCTAATATCTATCCTTTCATAAAAAATGTTACTGAGTTCAAGGTAAATTTCCTTTTTTAAAGTATTAAACTTGTCAAATTAACTAAACTTATGATTCATTTTTAACTGAATTTAGATTGTCATTTCGCTTGTTTGTATAGGTTTGAATCTTCTTCAGCAGAGATATGAAGAGGCGGCCTTCTCTATGGCCTTCGCTTTCGTTTCATGTGTTTTTTTTCTCTGTGTTTGTTTTTTCAGTTTTTAGAAAAAACTCTCAACTGGATTTGTGGTCGTTGTCAATGTAACAAAACCCAATTCTAGTTACATCTAAAATCCAAAGACTTGTATTAGTTTGGGTCTAACCCACTTTTTAAAGTATGCTGAATTCGCTATTTTTTATATCTAAAAATATTTAAAGTAAGTTCTATTTGAAAACGTTCTATTTAAAAAAAAAGTTCTATTTTAAAAACAAAGCTTTTAGCTTTAAATTGATTGAAAAGTGTAATAAAATTTAGTTAGAAGTTCAATTAAAATATTGAATTGCAGTTAGGATATTTTTTTATTCATGATTATATACACTTATTTGTGATAAAATATTGATGCAACCGTCAGTCTAAGTAACATTATCTATGCATGTTACAAAAAAACATTATCTATATGTAGCACTAGCAATTGATGAGGCATATTAGTTTAGGGGGGTTTGAAATGAACCTTAAAGTGTTCCGTGTGGGTTATGCTAGTAAAGGGAGTGTAAAGAAGTCAACCCTTTAAAATTTGAGATCTTTGTTTAACGTCATCATTTTGTTAAAATTCCTAACTGCGATTCAGTTTAACAGTTTGGGTTTCCCAAAGGTTCTACTATGCCTAACATTCGGTTTATGGGCTCAAAACCTCTCATATATTGGATTTGGCCCAAAGTCATGGTCATAAGCATTAAAATTTAAAATATATAGTGGAATATCGGCTAGTTTATACAGTAATCAACGTATAATAACTCCCATATTTGAACATATGCAGGCTGAACATATGTATATAGTTTGTTTAGAATATATATGAAAGAAACAGTATACATACACAAATAAAATGCAAGGGTTTCTCAGTGATCATAAAACTAATCTAAAACATATGATAGTCATTTACTTAATGATTAATAATTTATGGTTATATATCTAAAACTTGTCTTAAACTAGATTAACTGAAAAGATGATGAAAACACAGAAAGTAGTTGCTCTTTATCTCGCATGAGTTGCACCGATCTGGCTATTGATTAAATGATCAGTAATTTTTTTTGGAACACGATTAGTACTTTTTTGTTGTAAAGTCAAACAAACTTTAAAGATAAAGTATTCTAGGTGCACTTGATATATCATATATCCGACATCTAATTCTATTCTCTAGATCCATTTCATAAAAAATATATATTTAAATGTATATCTACTAAATTATTTTATTTAGGGCTCTCGAGAAAACTTTAGTAAGAAAAAAAAAACGGAGAATAATACATATAAAATTCTAACCACATTCTTTCAGATTTTAGATATTTCACTAATTTCTCATACAAATAAAAAATGATTAATTAAACTATTTTCTTTAAAAAAATTACAGAAAAATGTTTAGATTCCGTCACATGATTTTGTCTTTATAAACATATGATTATCGATTTGGTTATTCGAGTTGTTCAAAGTTTTAATTCTGATAATCAATTATTCCGATTGCATAAACTAGATGACACATTTTCTTGCCATCTTCTTTAGGTAACAGACTTTTATAGATCTAAATTTGGCCTATGACATATCAGGGACACTATTACAGACCTACAATATGTATATATATAATTTATATTAATTTATAGAGACAATTTGCTAGATATACACAAATGAGAATAAAATTAGCTAACTACCCAAAACCACAAAAAACCCATGTCCACTGTAGATAACTGTGTCTTCTTTTTCCGTTTTACCCCTATCCTAAGTTTTCACCTTTTTCTTTTTCTTTCCCGAATTTACATCTCTTTTATCTATCTCTTGCTTTCCCAATGTTTTCAACATTTATCAAGAATAAACTCTATTTCAAATCAATCGATCTTCTTAAATCTTCAAATCATCACTTATTGTGTTTTTGGTACCACTCATAGGGTCAATTTTTCCTCTTCTTAAACTTCAAACCTTCTAAATCTTTTTAATGATTCAACAATCTGCAACTATTTCAGAAAAGAAAGAAACACAATATATAAGAAAAAAAGAAACAAGTAAATTATTAGCATGTTAACAATAAACATTTAACGCTAAGATAAAACTTAATATAATTGTTTGATATAAATATATTTACAATAATGTTAACCACTAAGAATATATTATGTGAATAGCTAACAATTAAGTTAACACGATAATCTATATCTTACCATTTAACAAAATATATATTGGGTGTACAATAGGTATTTTTAACATCTTGGCAACCAATTTAAATACGTTAACATGTTTTATAACAGTTAACTAATCATATATCGGTTAATGGAGACATATTATATAAAGCGTATCTGCTAAGTTTTGATATGAAATATTATATGATTTGTTAGACCGGTAATCAATTTTGTACCATTTAAAAAACTATGTATCCGCTAATATCAACTATTTATTAACATCTTATAAATCATTTCAAATATTTTTAACATGTTTTATAACAGCTAAAAAAATATTTACCTGTTCACTAGATCAACTAGCACCTCCATCATCTTCATGGTGGTCGTCACCAAACCATCAAAATGCCTCAGGAAGATATTTGGGAAGATCTTAATCAATTTCTTTCTTGGAGCTCTCACCGCGGTTCAGATCGACTGTCTAACTTTTGAATCGAATTCAGTAGGTCGGAAAGTGAAGGTGAATTTCTTTTCGTTGGAAATGGTCAAAGTCCATCTAAACGCCACCGTAGGAGTAGTGGTACTGGTGAGTGACAGCGCCGATGTCAAGCCGTAAGAGTAGTGGTACCAGTGAGTGACAGTGCCGACGTCGAGATGATCTGAAGGATTGAGTACATAATTACTAATGTTTTCTGAAGTTTTCTTCTTTCAGAATAAATGTTAATTATGAGTACATAGAAAGATTTGGAATGGAAGAAGAAAGAGAGAGAAAGAAAGAGGAAGAAGATGTTTGGTCACGAGAGAGAGTGTGAGAGAGAAGGATGAAATGGTTTGGGCAGGGACAATATTATATTATAGATTTATTAATAGTGTTAATAATAGTGTTAAGGTAGTTAGCTAATATTGATTTTTTGTAGGTATATACAGTCTAATTTCTCTAATTTATAATCCTGTTTTGGACTTAACTCCTTACTTGTATCAGTTGTATGTGATATTTAACTTTTTGCACATATATATATATATATATAAAACTAATATTAATTTATAATCCTGTTTAGGACTTAACTCCTTACTTGTATGTGATATTTAACTTTTTGCACATATTCTTCATTTCATTAATAGCAATACAATTAATCTTCATCTTTTTGTCATCTACTAGACTATATTAAAACATTGAAAGTTTTACATAAACAAGAAAATAATACATTCTTTCTACAACCGTAAGCTGATAAGGTTCGCAAGTCTACAAAACCAGACAATCAAAGAAAAAAGTGAAAAACTACAAAAAAATCAGATGATAAAACTTAAACTAAATGTCAACTTGGAGGAAAAGAAGTAAGTAATAGTATATTGATGATAGCAGGTAGGCGTGGGACGGATCCAGATATCCGGGAAATTTGGAGTATCCGGATCTAGATTCGGATTCGTCGGATCTTTGGATTTAGTATCCAGATCTGGATTCGAGGTTTCCGAATATCCGTCTATATATCATATTATCCGCGATATCATACTAAAATAATACAAATTTAATATTTATATAAGATTACAAATATAAATATGAATACAATATTTAAAAAAATTAAAATATAGTATTATAAAACTAGTTTTATGAATAAATATTAATATATCAAATATAATTATTAATAAAATTAAAAAATTTAATATATTTTATATATATGGATCCGAATCCGGATATTCATGCCTAAAAATTATGATATCTAGATCCGGATTTGACGGATTCTTGATTTTACTATCCAGATTTGGATTCGGGCTCCGTAGTATATCCTAATTTTTGAACGGATTTCAGATCGAATTTGGATAATAAGTCCAAGACCTAATAGCAGACCCGTGCCTGAATTTTCTAAGGTTAGAAGCAGTCCAAAAAAATGTGGCACAAAAATGGTTTTAAGTTAGCTTGAACACATAACCTTGACAAACAAAACAGTCTATTCACCCGCTGAACCAACAAAAACTCATGTCAAACTGGGGTCCGAAATTACTTTTAAATTACAACATAGTTAAAAGCAGGAAAAACGGTCAATTCATACATCAACAAAGGGTCGCGGTCCCGATCAGTACATGCACTCATACCTTCATACATCAACAAAGGGTCACGGTCCCGATCAGTACATGCACTCATACCTTGTACTAAAATATAGACACTCTCAAATTATATTCAAATTGCATATGTCAACTAACCATTTTCGGCAAATTCATACATTGATCGTGCTTCCGTTAATTAAATAATGATAATCCTAAAACCACATCCTTTAGAGCAGGACTCAAACCCGAGCTGCCCTCAATAACCCATCCCCTCTCGACCACTTTGCCATGTATGATTCATCGGAATAATACATCACATACACATATTTAATATATATCGGTTCCAGATTCCCCAATAAAAACTTTATTTTGCTTGGTATACAGGAGGTTTCGAACCCAGGTTCACCGATCTATTACATCTCCCACTCGACCACTTTGCCATTTATGCTTCATTGATTTAACACATCACATATACATATTTATCATTCATCGGCTCTGGGTTCCCAAAAAAAAAATTGTTTTCTTTTGGATTAGAGAGGGATTCGAATCCGGTTAAAAGAATTATTTCACCACATCCATGTGAGCAGTATACAAATCTACATTATCACCTAATTAATCATAGAGTTAATCAATAAGTATTGTATTTCCGTGACAAAAGAAAAATTCAATAAATATTGTAGAGCTAATTAAATTCAAAATCTTGATGTCCTTTGGTAGTGTTCACATCAAATGGGGGTTTGTCCGGTCAAGATGTAATCAAGCCGAGCAACAGCGAGAACCTAAATTCAAATATAAATTATTTGGATTAAAATATATAAACAATTTGAAACTTACAGTTTCCTAAAATTTAACATTTGAGCAATTCTTTTTTTTTTTAACAAAACATTTGAGCAATTCTTTCCAAACCGAATATATGTATACTAGGATAAGACCTGCGCCTTACGCATGGTGAATTTTATGATAAATATTTAAAATATATAGTATTGACAAATGATGTCAAGTCAGCAATATCTCGGTTTTATTAGGGGTAAACATGTCGGTTTAACTACATATTTAGGTTTTGTTCAAAATGAAAAATAAACTACGGGAGGTTCGGTTTGGTTTATTAAGGTTTAAGAGAAGCTTAATTAAAGTCAATTCAAATTAGTTTGATTTGATTTGTGTTCGGTTTTATTTCGGTTTGAATTGTGTTCGATTCAGTTTTAATTTAGTTTGATTTGTGTTTCGTTCGTTTTAATTGGGTTTTGTTTGTGTTTGTTTAATTCAATCAAATTGTTTTTCTATTATTATTTTAGTTACAAAAATATAATTTATAATAACATAAACAAATCATCATTTGACACTAAGACATTATTTTCTTCATTAATATTAGTATATATTTTTAGTGGAACCTTCAAATAATTCAGATATTGATAAATTAATTGCATGATTTCAAATTTTAATTATCTTATACATTCTTCGCTTATTCACCAATCTTTCTAATTAATACAAACATTCATTTTACTGAAATTTATGAAAATTATATACTACATATATCAATTGCACGCATCATATTGTGCAATATTTTATATTTACTACTTATTTTCTGTTTTTTACTGAAAATTATGAAATTAAAAAAATAATAATTATATATATTAAATAACTAAGAAATCAATTACTATTATTTAATAAATTGTTGTTCGCATATAAATCAAACGATCACTCTTGTTTTTTTGCAATCATTTTAGGGTAAATAAATCAAAACAATCACTCTTATCTGTCGTATATAATATGTAATTAAATTTAAATAATATTAACATAGATATTACTTTTAATATTGATTTTATCAAATGAGGTTTTTACTCATATGATTTTATGATTATTTGGATATTTGTGAAACAAAATTTTACACCAACAATTTTTTTTAATGTGGAATGTTTAGTAGTTTCAATGATTTATAATCATTTAAAAAACAATGAAGATTTCAAAATTAAAATATTAACTTTTCAATATATGTTCAATGTAAATATCAAAATATTAGTATGTATTTTCATACGATGTATAGTTTAGTTTAAACGATATATATATATATATATATATATATATATATATATATATATATATATATATATATATATATATATATATATATATATATATAAACCTATTAAATGAAACTACTTATTCTTTAAAATAGGATTTGGAATGCATGCACAAGTGCTACATAGGATGTGGTCCTTTTTAAATTAATACAAAACTAAGATTCATATTTTTTAAATGATTCCCAAATAATATATAGGGGATGTTAAGATTAAAACTAAAGAATAGCAAATATTAAAATCAATAAAAGTATGAAGATAAATTCAAAATTCCAAAGACTCTAAAATAGTTTAAAAATCAACAAAACTAAAATATAAAGTAAATGATAGACAATATTTAATCTCAAATATGATGGGCTTGACATCCTCAGAACACAAAAGAAATTTATTTAGTTGATTTTAATGGTAAATAACCAGTAAAAGTCTATAATAAATAGAAACATATAATATTAGTCTATATATTACAATAATATGAGATCTATATACAAATTTAAAAAACATTATATGTCAATACACTAAAACTTACACGGGAATTGACTAACACCATTTGAAGGTTTGAGAGGTTGTTTTTAAATGTAAATAACCAGTAAAAGTCTATAATAAATAGAAACAGAAACAAATAATATTAGTCTATATATTACAATAATATGAGATCTATATACAATTTTTAAGAAATATTCTATGTCAATACACTAAAACTTACACAGAATCGACTAACCCCATATTTGAAAGGTTTGAGAGGTTTCTAGTCTAAAATGGAATGGAAAGCAGCCATAGAAATAAGAGTGCAAATAGATTTCCCTGAAAATTTTGCTTGAAAAGTGTTGTGGGATGAAAAGATGGTAATGCATAGCCGTATATGGCGCACAGAATGATGGGCTCGGGTCATTAATAGCAAATATTGATTTGATTCAGAAAAGATTTCAAGGTTGGTAAAAATTGGAAAACATTAACTCGGACACAATATATTTGCTATGTAAGATATAAGTTTATTTCTTTAATCCTTAACTAGATTTTGACCCGCACTGCGAGTGATTATTTTCATTTTTATACTTGTAACTATATAAGTTACATTAGTGATATATAATTTTAATATTTATCAAATTATTAATATTTTTATAGCATTTTCAACTATAACAATTTTATAGCTTGCATGCAGTAATTTATTTATTTTTGTTTCAAATTATTAGTGATATCTCTCTTATTAAAACATGAACACTAATTAAAATATCACATTCTTTGATATTTACGATAAAATCCATTCACATTAATATTAACTTAGATATTAATTTCCTTAAAAGTATACTTGTATTTTAGGTTTTGATCATACATATATATTAATCAAATTATTTGTATAATTTAAATATTTGACTAAATGAATGTAATTTATGCTAATGACAAAAATTGGTATAATATCTATTGCATTTTCAAAATTGCACAAGATAAAAGATACAAAACAATCACATTAATGAATGGTATATGAATATGGTCTATATAAAAATAAACTTGATTATATTTTTGTAGAAAAAACAGTCATATACTTCTATTATCAAAATATGAAATAAAGCCATCTATTATATTTTAAGAACATTTAAAATAGCACTTAAAATAGAAACTGAATGCACTTTTAAAATAACATTTGTAGATCTAATGTTCATATTGATGACATACTTTTCAATCATGTGATACAAATATTAACAAATCTTAATTGTTAGAGATCAAAGATTTAATTGAAAAATATTATATAAACTTATCACAAACTAATGCAAAATTGTACATGGGTTTAATATAATTACAAATCAATTAGATACTTAAAATGTTTATTTTAATAAAAATAAATTATACATTTAGTCTATTATTAATTAAGAAATTAATTAAATATTTAAAAGATTTGTAAAGTGAAAAACGAATTATAACATTAATATTTTAAATAAATACAAATATCTTTATATATAAAAGAACCTTTTCATCTCTCCTGGAGCGTCCAGCTAGGATGCCACGTCATAAATAGGAGTTCTGCTGCGTCGACACGTCAGATCCGCACCGTTTCACTAAAGCTTTTATTTATCGTTACGGGCTTCGCAGTGGGTTTCGTCCAGCGCTTCCAGCCCTTCTTCTGCGGCCCATCGACAAGTCTACGGAAGCCCCAATCAAAAGCTCTCCTTCGTGTTCTTCGTTTGACTTCGATCGGCGCCGAGACTGTCTAGATTCTGTAACGGTGTATGTGGTTTAACGTTGTGGGAGACGAGTATTCTCTTCTTATCTCTCTTCCAGATTGTTGATCTCAATCTATAAAAAGGTCGGCTTTCAACCCTTTAGCATCATCCTCACCAGTCTTAATATTTCTAGAATTTTTATTTTAGTATAATGGCTAACCCATCAATCGTTCTCTCTGATTTGCAGGCTTGCTGCTGTTCTTCAACCGTCAAGGTCTCTGATTTTGGGTAGCGAGCGCGGTGGAGAGCTGAAGGGTGTGGCCATACACCTGCTAAGGTGATTCTGTTCTTAAACTTCATGCTCATCTTAGTTTAAAACTAACTCCGGCGTTTATAGTCATAACAGACAGCTATCTTCATCTTCAACATTTGTTCGATGTGATTTTTGAATTTCATCTGCTTCTGATTTTATGTATTTTAGATTGATTCGTGGATTTTGATTTGTGCGTAATCGACTATGATATACATCGACAACTTTGAGTGGATGAGTAATAGAGATTATAGGCTCAAACCGAAGCTGTCAATCTTCTCTGCGGTGCCAAAATCCAGGTACACTCTATTCCATTAGAGCTTTTGAATTGTCCTTTTGGTCTGTGATTTAGGGGATTTTCGTGCTTTGTGATTGCAGTCAAATCTAGAGAACACTGTGGAGATCTTGACAGTGGCAGGTAAAGGATTTATAGTCTTGACTATGCCTACCTCTGATTTTGATTTCAAGGAGTTAGACTGAAATTAGGATCAGTCGGGTTCATGCAAGGATTATAGAGTAAAAGGATTTTGATTTCAAGCAGAGTTGCGGATCTCTGTTTAGATCGGCAGTTGATTTCCCGACAACTGAGTTGGCGCTAGCAAAGAAACAACACAGCAGAACGATGAATGTGTCTTCGTCTTCTTAGAACTTTCGCATTGGATCTTTGACTAAAAAACTCTTGGTAAGCTTCTTTTTAGTTCAACTTATTTTTTAAATCTTATTCGATTTGATATGATTAAACATCCTTTTTTGTTACAGATTTAGGTGATTTGTGGTGTTGGACTTGAGGATCTAAAGAGCATAAACATTATATCTAAATCAAAAGAGGAGCTGTAAGTTCCACTATATCCATGATATCTTTTCTCATTTGATTGTTATAATATTTACTATTGTGAAATTGGCTCTGTAGCAGAGTTTAATAGCAAGATACGTTTTACATACACGAAACCGAAAAAGACTACCTTTTCAAAACCAACACCATCGTTGGACCAAGTTTAAGAGGAAACAGTTACTCTCTAATGTTTTGTGGCTTTGTTTACTTGAAAATAATGGTGATTATTTATGTATATGGCTGGATTTCAGTGGCTAAGTGTTAATACACGCCTTTCCTCTTCCTGGGCTTGGAAACTGATTGGTTGATGAGGAGAAGGAAGCCATTCTTAGAGATGTTTAGCACCAGTCACTTGCAAAACTGTAACACCAAGAATCAACACCAAAGGATTATTGTTTTCACTGGAAGGTACTAGCTTTCTTGCCTATTCTTCTTTTTCCTTAAAAGCTATCTGCTGTTTATGTCGCTCTTCTGTTTTTTTAGCCCAAACAAGTATGAAAAGAAAGTTAGATAACTGAGACCTCTTCTCTCTTCATCTCTCAACAAGTCGAGTTGCTTTCTCAACAATTGCTGGTAGTCCTTCAGCATCTGGTTTAGGAAGGTCAAGCAGAAGACCATCAGATTCCAGTTGTTTAAGAATGGTGAATCAAGCTTGCTAAATGTATGGTAATTGAACAATTGCATACATGTTTCTAAGTTTTTATTTTATGGTCGATGCTATTTTAGTGATTGGAGTTTATAACTGATGTTTCTGAAGTTTGTAACTTCATTTGGAGTATCTTCTATCCTCACAGCAAAGGTTGTATGAAAAAGCTCAAGGAAACGGATCTTTTAAATTTTGAAACTGTTAGAACCTGTTGTACCTTGCGGTCTCACCTGTTAGAAAGACGATTATAACTGGGGGAGGAGATGCGACCTTAAGGTTCTGGAATGTCTTACCATCCCTGAAGTCTCAGGTAAAAGTAAAAACGATCAACTTATATGCATCAACGCAATGATATTTTCAGAGATAATAAGTTGATCTTCTCAGTATCAGGTGGGGATCTGTGCTGAGCGTGGTCTGCTGGGTGTGACTACATGTGCAACTATGCTTGAAGAAAGAGTCAGATCCAATGCAAACCACCAAAACCAGGATTCACTTCAACTGGTACTTATTATACTTTTGTTAATTTATACTACAAGAAAATAAGTGTATTGTGACAAAATATTTCGTCATAATAAAAACATTTCCGTAACAATATAGACATTGTGACGAATTAGTGACTGAATGTTCATGGTAGCAATATGGTCGTCACAAATGTTTTTACGTAATAAAAATGTCACCATTTTTTGTGACAAATATATCTGGTAACCGATTTGTCACAAATGGTGATGGTGGAAAATAGTAACAATAATGTTACAATTACCGACTAACAAAACTGTCTCAAAATGGTCATATTTTGTAACTATTATATTGTCTTAAATCTGTCGCTAATTATGACAAATGTATAGTAACAATAATTTTACAATTACCGACTAACAAAACTGCCTCAAAGGGTCACATTTCGTAACTATTACAATGTATTAAATTTGTCACTAATTATGACAAATATATGTCACAAAATTTAATAACTAACAACTAAATTATTGTCTTTTATAGTTAGTAACATAAAAGTAGTTTCAAATCGTAATAATTCATCATAATTACCAACATTGCAAATAAATCAAATTTAAAAATAAAAGAAAAAAAAATTATTTAGGATAATACTTTGTATTACAATAAAAATTAAATAAATAGATAACTAAATTCTAAACACAGATAAAATTGAAAATGAATACATTTAAATTTTATGGTTGTATATGATTTCACATATCAAGCACCACCACAACTGTAACAATAACAATGATCACCGATTCACCGATGCTATGTTTTCCACCACCTTCGTAGTCATTCAACGATGCATTGTAGTTTCCTCAAGCTTTTTTTTCCTCAATCTTTTATTATATGGGAATCATACTTATTGTTTTTGGATCTTCATATAGCTGCTGCGGCTAATGAGTTTCATTATCATGTTTAGTCTGTTACTTTTCATGCTATTCAATTACTGAGAGTCATTGGCTAATACCTTGACACTGAGATTCTTCAGGTTGAAGGAACGTCTTGATACTTGAATTCCATTTCATCTTTTCGTAAGACCAAGGAGTTTGTTTATATCGTCACGTAAAAGGCTTAGGCTTTGCTTTGCTTAGGTTTCACAATCGAGGTTTACAGTTATCTTTTCTTTTTACTGAATGTTTACAGTTATCTTCTATTTTTTTTCTGAACTACTGTCTAAAGTTATCTTAAAGCAATAATATTTATTGTTTTTTTAAGTACACGACTAACCATCTCTATTACCCTTCTTTAAGTGGTACACCAGTTTCGATAGGAAAGGTACTGACCATTTACAAGTTTTGATTTGCGTTTACCAGTTGCCACATGCATGAAAAACTGTGACATGACTAGGAGATCCTCAGAGTTAATCAGTAATCACGAACCTGTAAATATAAGTTTCCTGTCATACATTTAGGGTTATGTTTTGGAGAGAGATACGGCCTTCTTTGGTTTAGTTTAACATATAGTCCGCTTCAAATTTCGGTGGTGTCAATCACGGACCCGTTTCTTTTGGATTCAAAGTTGCATGCATTTGTGTCTAATGATATATCATGGTTAGTCACAGACGTATTTCTTAGATTCATCGTTTGTTAATGAAGACATGTGTGTTTGTTATATATATGAAGTCTGGGGGTAAAAGGAGAGACAAGCACCATCTGAACCAACATGTGTGACAAGAGCAGAGGAAAAAGAGAGATCTTCGGTATAGATCAGTCTACCACCTAAATGTCGGTATAGACGACTCCATATTTAGAGTTTTACATTTCTCGGTTTAATAAAAAACATCATGTTAACACTTGCACTTACGTCAAATTATTGGTTTCCAAATACAGGGCCCATAATACCTATTTACTGTGTTTCCAATGATTTAATATGTCCATGGAATATATCTTACTACATTATTCATACAGAAAAATAAAAATATATGTCAAATAAATCAACACAATTAGTTTTATCCGTACTAGCTTATTCATACAAAATATATAGCCCCATAAAATATAATCCATATAGTATTAATTATTCTAACATAATTAGATACACATAAATATAATAGTGATAGTTAAAAAAACAAATAACAAAATTGTACATCCATAATATTGTTAGGTTAAAATGTATTCTTCGCATATTCGCATATTCTGATGTAAAGAAATGTATACTAATTTATACTCACTATTAAGATTTAATACAAATATATTCAGAAAAATATAAAAATGAGTAAGAGGCACCTAAATTTTATTTCCTTGGATCTACTCATTAATTCAAATTAATACATAATTCTATGCAAACAGTAAATATATATACAAATAACATGGTTTATTTAGTCTCCACATACAATAACATGTAAAAAAATTAAATTAATATGTAAAGTTTCATATATAAGTATATATATTAAACCTATAATATAATTTTTTTATTATTTAAAATTTACATCCCGCCCGTAGGGCGGACCGATTCTAGTATATTTATATAGTAAGTAAATAGATTTGAAAATATTTTATTTGGATGTAATTAAGAGAAAATCTAGGAATGTCTATTTAAATTTAAGGAAACAAATATGTCTATGTATATCATTAATGAATGAATGAGTTGTGATTTCTATTAAGTGTCTATTTTATTAAATATCACACATGGATGAGAAGTCATGACTTCTATTTTAATATAATAGACTAGAGTTTGACCCGCCCTTTCAAAGGGCGGATAAGATTTTTTTTTGTCATCATCCTATGTATTGATCTTCTTCATTTGTTAAATGTTTGAGATTGGTTTAGTCAACAAATTTATTAACCCATCTTTTTATTCATCAATATGTTTAAATATAATGTTTGGTTTTTGATTTTAGTTTTAGGTTGTTTTTCTTTTTGGATTTTGGTTTTAGTTTGATTATAATTTTTTCTTTTTTTGGTTCAAGAGATATATAAACCGTTCAGTTATTTATGAAAATAACTTAATATAATTATACTTGTGTTTACCTGATCCGGATCTATGGACTTAGTTTTTTCCCAAAAATTTATTTACTGAAAATTAGAAATTTCATACATGTATTTTTGTTACAAATTGTTTTTATAGATACATAAATTAAAATTAATAAATAGAAATTGTTTAAAATAAGATAAATCATTTATAAAACACGTCATTATTAATTTTACTTATATTTAAAACTGTAAATTATAGTAAAAATATTTTTAATTTTTATATTGGTAAAACTTTATTTTATTATTATATAAATAAAATATACTTCATTCAACCTGTATCATACTATATCGAATTATTTTTTAATACTAAAATTTAAATATGTAATTATTTCTTATTTTATATATCTTACTTTAATATTTTATATTAAGACGTTGAAGTATGTGGTAAAATTCATGAATGTGTGTTATTCTTTAATTTTATGATTTATAAAATATTTAATAAATTAATTAAGTTACTTTACATTTATTAGTTTATTTATTAATTTAATTATGAATATAAATATTACGTGAATATTATTTTTATTCTATAATGAAAGAATTAATATTTGTTAATAATTTATTTAATATTAATTACGATTTTTTTATTTAAAAATAAATATTAAAAAGAAATTTTGTTTACATCTTAAATAAAAAGACTTTAAAATATAACGCATATGCTTTTTAGTTGTATGACTTTTTATTTTTTATGAAATAAGACTATACAATCTTGTGGATCATGAAACTATTAACAAAGTTAATTGTTGTGATTTGGCATTAGTTTATTTTGTTATCAATTATCTATTATAATATTTATGTTTATATTTAGATTATTTAGATTAAAATTTAATTTTCTTATTGACATTAGACATTAATAATACTTAAAGATTTTCAGTTTGGATATAACTCGTAAACTGAAAGTTTATACTGCTAGATTTTGATCCGCGCTTTCAAAGCGCATGATTATTTTCGAAACATTTCAAAATTTATTTTATATACATATGTATTCTTATACATTTATATTTATAAATGAAACTTTATATTTGAAAATCCGACCCGGCCCGCAGTTAAATTGACAAATTGTGTGGTCTCGTATGTAGTTCGGTTTAGTTTAAAAAAATATTATTTAAAAATCCTATAAACCCGTAAAAACAACTAAAACCGGGGATCTGGCTACCGGTTGAACTGATAGATGATCCAATTTGAAATTCGGTTTGACTTAAATTATTATAGTCAAATTAAATTTTCATTTTGTTGTAAGGGTAATAGATCAATATTCGAGAGGATGCATACTAAAAATGAAATATATGTGAGCATTAATAATTTGTATATATTTTTATTATAATTTAATGATTTATGTTTGTAAATATAATTTTAATTTATTTAATTAGTTTACTTTTATTATTCACATGTTATTTGATTTTTTTTTCTTTTTTTTTTTGTTTATGACTTATTTTAAATTTAAATTTAATTTCATTATTTGCATTAGAAATGTAAATATTTAGTAATTTTAATCTTTATATATAAATTTTTATTATATATATAATTATGTTTTACAACTAATTAAACCATTGATCCACACTCTCTTGCATCAATTTATGTTAATGTTATGTTTTATGATATAACTAGGGTAAACCCGCCCTACGGGCGGGCGGACGATTAAAATTAATAGTACAAATTTATTTTAATTTTAATTTTAATTTAAATTAAATTAAGCTTCATAATTGTTTTATAGATATCTATGTAGTTTATTCTTCATTTTATAAATTATAACTTGTCTAGTTATGATAAAATTTTGAAACATTTTCAAAATCAAAATCGGATCTTTTTAAAATGTTGAATTTATTCGCACTTATCTGTAACGTTAATTTTCACTATTTTATAAAAAGAAGTCATAAAAAGGTAACTAAATCAACTTTTAAGATTGTTGTATTAGTTAAATACACTAAAACTTCTATGAAAAATGTTAATATTTACTATATTATTTGTTAAAACTATAAACAGAAAACAATATATTAGAATCTAATTATAGTTAATGTAATTATGGATTAAAGCTAAGTGTAAAAAGAGAATCAAAATATTCTAGATATATATGCACAATTTATTTAATTTTTGTTATTAAATATTATTTTGTTTCAGACAAAGAAAAATATTATTTTGTTTTACAATTGCTACCTTTTCTGAGTACCAATCATAGTATTATATTGTTATTAAATATACCATTTTATATACTTTCTGACTTAAACTTTGACCTTTTTATTTTTTTTTGTTTACAGTATTAAGTATTAATACATCTGTTTAATTGTTTTGAATATATTCAGCCCAACATTATGATCTAAAAACCTTATTTTCATATTTTTATTTCCAGTAAACATTCTACAATCTAACAAATACACACACACACACACACACACATATATATATATATATATATATATATATATATATATATATATATATATATATATATATATATATATATTCTTATTCTATTTAATGTAAAATGATTTTTTCCTAATTTTGATAAATATAGTTTTAAAATTTTGAATCAGACAATCTAGTGAACAATAAAATGGTTGGTTGAGTTCTAGTTTCCAATAAAATAATTACAACTTTGATTGATATTGTGAGTGAAAAGTTGGCGAAATCACATTTTTAAACTATGACAGTTTGATAAAATTCTAAGGTATTCACCTCCTGTGTTTTCAAGTAACATTTGCTTTTTTTAACACTTTCAATAATTCCAAAAACCAAAAGAGAGTTTCCTACAGAGTCACTGAATTAGGCAAAAAGACAAAACATGAGAACTAAAGGGGTGGACCCGTCTGTATAAAAAGACATTGATTAAAACTGACCCGTCTGTATAAAAAGACATTGATTAAAACTACTGCGCTCTTACATCAAGCATTTCTGCTTTCTTGAGCAAGCATCGACTGCAGCCAGACTGGACCAGCCACATCAATGTAGGAGTGATACCTATTCTCGTATGTAACACACTGTGCGAGAGCTTCTGATGGTATATTTCTCCTTGGAATGACATGTTCAATACTCCAAGAATCCAACCATTGTATTCTTGAAAATATATCATTAGTGATGTCCTGAAACCAAGGGAAATGCGAGGCTTTAACATGACTTATTGCGCCCAGATCATAGGAGTTTCAAAATAACATTTTCTATAATACTTAAAAGTGACACTAAAACTGTTACAGTGCGTTTTAAAATTATAATGGAGTTTAATAGTCATCTAAATGTATATCATCTAATACATGTCATCTTTAAGAAAATCACATGTTAGTGCTTATAGCTTTCACTCTAAATATGGAAAAGCGTTCGTAAAACTAAATAATCTTAAGAAACATTCTTGGGAAGAAGGATGATAGTAACTTACTCCATAAATGCGTTGGTGAGACATTTCTCTCTGCATCAGTTCTCACATGTGAGCTGATTTTTCTCTGATCATCTGATGTAATAGTCTGCACGAAACAATATAAGAGAATGCTTCAGATGTCAATACTTATAATAAATTGCTTCAAACAATTATTGGTATGGTTATAAAGGAAACTAAATCTCAAGCCTGCAATTAGGAAAGAATATTAATTTGAGGGTTAAACGATCCTTCCCAGTGAAGTCATTGTGAGTAATGATAAGCATTCTTCCTGATGACAAAAAAATTAGTACATGAGTATTGTTAGAATCTTACATTTGTTGAGCTGTCCTGGATTTCTGAGGACTCATGACACAACTATTCAATCGAACTGAATCTCCTCACTGGTTCTATCTCCCTTTGTTCCCTCGTCATCCTTTTCAAATCCAAGAGCTTCTTCTATCTATTGGTTCTATTTATGGTTCAAGTAATTACGAACTGAAACACAGATTGATCATCAAAACTTGTGAACATTACTTAATTAGTTTCTTTTCTTTTTCCAACCTGATATCACTCTCTTATAGAACTTGTTTGAACATGAGAAAATTGTGTATCACTTAAAATAATAATACAAAAACGAATTACAGAAGAAAAAGAAGTACCTATTTTTTCTTTGGTGATGTTGTATGAGTAAACTCTGGAATGATTTGCAAGTGCTTTCGTTTGAGAAAGTAAAAGTTTCCTCTGTCCGTAGATATTGTGAAAACACCTTCCAAGCTTCTGAATCTCTTGTTTCGATAGATCCAAGCATCTCGTGTAGCAACCCTGAAATGTCATTAGACAAATCACATCATAACCACAACCAAAAAAGATCAAGCGAGAGAGATTACAATCGCAGCTGATCCGACCAAAGAACTTATAATCTCACCTGTCATGGGTGTCCCATGCCCACTCTGAATCGGAGAGGGACATGTTGATGGAAAACAGAAGCGATAGAGATGAGGATCAGAGGCAGTAGGAAGATGAAGAAGAGAGACAGAAAGTCGAAACACAGCCTTGCAAAGTGATGAGATGACTAAACGACGGGATGAATCTGAACACCGAGCGTTTCAGTAAAAGAGATGACTAAACGACGCGAATGAAGAACGACAGAGAGATTATTCACATCTAAATCTTTACCTTGCTCTCTGCACAAAAACAAAAGAAATCGAGTTTAAGTTTTATCAATATCTGTCAAATCAGAAGGAGTTCTTCATGGGGCGGGGTCATTTACCTTGTTCATATTCCAAAGCTTGTAGTATTATCTCAAGCTTGTCGAAATCTTTAACAACCTTGGCTTCTGGTGATTCGTTTGCTTCACATTCTCTCCACAGCTCAGCGATTTCTTCAGCTGCAATTATACATTTGTATATTAAAAAAAAAAAAGAGCACAGGAACAATGTAGTTTTTAGAATGGGAGAAGAGAACTGACCTTTTTCTCCTCCACCCAAGAGTTTGCACATGTGTTGAAGTGCTTCACTTTCTTCTCTTCTTTAGATATCCCGCAAGTAGGTGTTATATCCCCTAAAATGGCTGCTCAACAACAATTATAGAATTTGAGATCACAAAAAAAAAGCGGCAATTAAATGTATAAGTGAAAGAAGTAACCTTCTGCAATGTCATGAACAATGCCACTTTCATACATCTGAAGGAAGAAAAAAACATTGGAAAGTTGAAATCAAAATAGTTTTTTTCTCAGAGAAATTGAAGGAACCAAAGAAAAGCTATAACTTACTTGTCTCTGTTAACACCGGGAATATCTGTAGAAACTAACGCCATAAGACCCATCCGATACATGTGATCCGCTATTGATTCTGGATTCTTCAGTTCTCTTTTAACCCATCCAGCTCTTGGAGTTGTCTATTATCAAAACCAAAGACATATGAAACCTTCAAAGCAACCACATACATAGCTTGAAATCATTTCATTGATCTCAAAAACAAACGTATGATTGGATCTTATGGGAAAACAATCGACGGTGAGGTTACAAATACCTTGAGGCGAGAGGAGAGGGAGAGAAAATCTATGGCGGAGGAAGCAGTAGGAGGAGGAGGGAGGGAGACAGAACCATCTCCGCTTCGATCCGGTTGAGAGAGTGGGGAGTCCTTTGCCATGCAGTGATTCGCTCGGTTCGGGGATGAAGCTGCTGCGGCGGTGGAGCGATGGAAGATTTGGGGATCGGCGAGAGAATGTGATTTCGAGGACGGAGCACTTTCTAAATATTTACCTCATGAAAGTGCTTCTCATACATAGATCTTAATTTAAAACATCATCGAACACAAACTGGACTTTTTCAGGTAATCTCTGTCTGAACTCCACACCGGCCACCACGTTTTGTGAATATGAGACAGATGGAAAGCAGAGAGTTTTGGAGATCGAGATCTCTCAAAAGTGAGATACATATGTGGGTGTGGCCGTTCAGTTACAGAAACGGATACGACTCTCGATCGTCGCCGTCTCAGCCGATCGAAGCGTCGCGAAGAACACAAAACAACGCGCATTAGGGTTCGTGGAGAGCAAAGTTTTCCCTGGGCTACAACACGAAGCGCGAGTGAAAGCCCAAATAGAAGCCCATACGCAAGCAATAACTCGACACACATCGTTTCATTAATCCGACGTGGCGGACGTAGAGACTATGAGTTTCCAGCATGTCATCTGATGTGGCGTAAGGAAGAGAGAAAGAAGTGTATTTTATATAAATAGATTGTGTTAATATATTTGTTGAATTAGTTAATATTTAATAAATATATTTTTTTGTGTTTGAATAACTCGTAAAAATATATTCATAAAAATATCAAGTAACATGTTTCATCTTGTTTTAAATATTAATAGTATCGAACTATTAATATTTTTTATCATATATATATATATATATATATATATATATATATATATATATATATAGATTTATGTATATGTATATCTAATTTAATAAGAATTATATTTTATGTATTTAGTGAGTGTTTTGAAGAATTTTTTTTGTTTGCATTTGGATAAATATATAGTTGTATATATAAGAATTAATAGACATATATAATTATTTATTACATTAATAAATATAATATATTTTATTTTTATTGAAATTTCGTATTTATATAAATTAAATTCATTAATTTAAAAAATAATAGATTAGTTAGTTAGTTCCTTAATTTTAGGCATTGTGTATATTTAATTTCAATTAAATTAGATATATGAATATATGAATAGAAATAATATGAAAGATAATTAAATTATATATATAAATATACGAAGAGAAATAATAGGACCAGCCTATACTTTTTTGATAGTCCAAAAAGTAGTCGATAAATATTGCTTCTGTTTTAATAGTATTGACTAGATTTTGATCCGCCCTTTCAAAGGGCGGGTATATTTTTGTTTTAATTTTTTTTTGAGATTTTTTTAATGTTTTTGTAATTATATTTGTAATTATTAATTTAATTTGATATAATTTTGGTGGCTATATTAAATATGTCAAGTACGTAACTATACACGTGTGCTATATGCATTTCAAAAATTATTTTAAACTTTATTTCTAAAATTTACAACATATTATATTTTTTAATAGTTACCAAACATAATTAGTCAAAAATATTCGTATTAAAAAAAATCTGACCCGGATTCGATCCGAAAATTAAAGTTTTATATTCAGTGTTTTGAAACCCGACCCGGATCCAAGATTAAACTGCTAAACCCAGTGATCCAAGATAAATCCGATTTGGATTTTATGAAAAAATAATATTTTAAAAGTCGAAAATCACTAAAACTTGGAACCCGGTTAGTGATCAATAGATAACTTCTACTTTTTATTTTAGTTTTTAATTATGTTTTTAAAATTTGTTTTGTATAACTTTTAGTAAAGAAATTAGGTTTTTTAATTTTGCTATCGACCATTTATTAATAATATTTTAATTTTATTAGAAATAGAATATATTTTGTATAATATATTGTTGGTATATTTTGAGGTTTTTCTATTTTGTGGGTGCATTGGCTTTACGATTTATAAATTATATATGCATGTTCTTTCATTTGGTTGATGTAATAGTAGATGGGGTAGATTAAGTTGTTGTATTTTTAATGTAGGTTTTGACTAATATTAGTTGAATTAGTTAGTATATAATTAAGAGAAATAAATATGATTATAGGCATGTTATTAGGTAGTTATGGTCTCTTTTTTTTTTCTTTTTTTACCCTTAATGAATTTTAGTTTTTAAAGCAAAGCTGATGGCACAAGAAGTTATATGCCAAGAAAAATCAAGGTTGAATCTATAAAAAGGATCTTGATTTAATTATATTGATATGCTCCTTCATTCCTCCAATTAGTCACACGCAAATTTACTATTTACCTTATTATTTCCTTAATTCAAATCCTAATGTAATGCAAGATATTAATTGGATGCATCTTACTTACCTTATTCCATTCTCAAATACTAACGCAGTAAGATTATACAATACACTGAATTTAATATTACGTTTAAATGAAACATAAAGATATATATGTTATGTGGTCGAGATTTTCATTTTTGGCTAGTGGCATGGTTTTGTAAATTTTCTAGTAAACAAAGGGTTTTTCTAAAGCATGGTTTAAAATGAATGTAAGCAAGACACATCAGCAGGTTTCTATGCAATTAACTTACAAAACTAATATTACTATTTGAAACGATAAATATTTGGGTTCACCCATAGAGTGAACCTTTAGGTTCACCCAACCAATAGGATTTCATTATTTCATATTCATTATTTTTTGAAAAAGGAAACAAAATATTGTCAAGTTTTATTATATTTTTAAAATAAAAAATAAATAGAAAATAATAGTAGTCGCAAAAAAAAGTTTTATATTTAAAATACCGTCACCAAAACACTAAACCCTAAATCATAAACCTTAAATCCTTGGTAAACCCTAAATCCTTTGATAAATCCTAAATTTTGGATTTAAAAAAAAAATATTTTAACACAGTTAGCAAAATACTAAACCTTAAATCCTAAATACTAAACCTTAAACCCTAAATACTAAACCCTAAATCCTTGGATAAACTCTAAACCCGTGGATAAATCCTAAACCCTAAGGATTTAGAATTTATCCAAGTGATTGGGATTTACCAAGGGTTTAGGATTTATCCAAGAGTTTAGGGTTTAGGATTTAGAATTTAGGTTTAGTGTTTGGCTGACGGTATTAAAAATATTTTTTTAAATGTGTTTTTGTTTGCAATTAATATTATTTTTTATTTATTTCTATTTTTTAGTTTAAAAATATAATATAACTTGACAATATTTTATTTCCTTTTATAAAGATACTGAATATGAAATAACAAAATCATATTGGTTGGGTGAACCTAAAAGTTCACTCTAGGGGTGAATCTAAGAATTTCTCATTTGAAATTGTTTCTCTATTAATAAGAAATGGATGTGATGTATTAATAGGATGAATCATACATGGCCAGAGGTCCAGTGGTGGATGGTTATTTTGGGGAACCCGTGTTCGAATCTCTCTCTAGACCAAATGAAAACAAGTTTTTTTTGGGAACCCGGAACCAATGAATGATAAATATATATATGTGATGCATTTAAACAATGAAGCATACATGGCAAACTGGTCGAGTGGGGGATGCGATAAATTAGGGAACCGGTTCGAATACCTTGTTTATCAAATGAATTTAATTTTTTTTTGGGGAACCTGGAACCAATGAATCTTAAATGTGTATATGTGATGTATAGGTTATTGTGGCTAACCTGGGTTCGAACCAGATCCAAACCAAAAATTATAAATATCCAAATAAGATTTAAAATTCTACCTCTAAAAATTCAAAATTGGAATAGATCAACTGAATCCAACGGATATATGAAATATCCATCCATAAAAAAAGCTATTCGACAAATCTCTTGGTAAAATTTACAATAAAAAATCTAATTAACTATTTCACTCCAAGCACGGCCTAGTACTCTATTAAAATAAAATCTGATTTTGCACTAAATTTTTACCTATGTGTCATATTACAATTTTAACATTGTTATTAACTTATTAGTTAGAGAGTTCATCAACATAAATTATTCTTACATTGTATCTAAGATATACAAATGGAATTACATGTATTCATATGTGATATATGTTTGCTTGTTATCTTATGCAAATGTTATAATATAATTAAATAACTAATTTTGTTATTCATCGATACAAATATTACAAAAGTACTGAATCTGAATCCAATAAGGAAAGTCATGTTCAACAATTTTTTTGTTTTATATTTAATTAAATAGCCTATATTATCATAATTTAATAATATGAAAAATTTATACAACAAATCGATGAATTATAGATGATAAATATAATATTTTAAATTATCTAGATTTTCTCTATCACAGTAAGATATTAATATTTATTTAATTATTAAAATATAAAAATACATTTAACACATAAATAAAATAATATTTTTAAACATATCACATATATAATGATCTTATCTACGTGATACAATCTATATAACTGACGACCATACTCTGTCTTCTCTTTTCTTTTCCCAAAAGATTGTTCTATTACTTATATTAGGAAGACCATACTCTATCTTCTAACATACTATTAATAGATAAAAACATAAAATTTAGATTAAACATTAATTTCAAATATAAAAAATACTTAAGTTTTAAAGTAATTGTAAAATAAATTCTAAAAATGTGCTTATAAAATATCAACCTATAAAGTTCAGCATAAGCAATAGATTTGATAATCAATCAGTGGAAATATTATTAGAAAATAATAAGGTTTCGTATAATATTCTCCTAAATATATAAAATACAATTCTAGATAGTTTTCAGTAATATATTAATAAATTAAATACAAAGGATCTTTTTGATAATAGAGCAGAAAATATACATTATTTGTCGTAAAAGAAAAATCAGCAAGCTTCAAAATACAATCCAAACGACAAACAATTCAAAACTTAATATTTAAAGAACTCATAATTATAAAAAATATCAGGCAAGAGATCTCTATAAGATTATGTTATAGATATTTAATTATTTTGGTGTTTTCAGTATACTTTAGCTATTTTAAATATTTACTTTTGACTATTTGCATATATTTTCCGAGTATTTTGGAAAACTTAAAGGTATCTTATATATTTTTAATATTTTTAATATACATTATATATATAAATAATATATATATTTAAGTATATAAATTTATTTCGGATACATTCGGGTACCCAAAATATTTTGGTTCGGATCGGGTTCGGTTTCGGTTCTTTAAATACCGAAATTTTAAACCCGTTCGGATATTTAATCAATTTCGGTTCGGGTTCGGTGCTACTTTTTCGGATCGAATTCGGTTCGATTTTTCGGGTTTGGATTTTTTGCCCAGTCCTAACTATAACCATAACCTGTCTATAAGAAGTTCAAATCAGCAATGCACTAAACTCATATGAAAAATAAACCATTTATTCTTGCATTTACACTAGTATTTCTAAAACTGGACCGGCTAGTGAACTAGAAATATTTTGAATTATAGATTATTTTGGTTCGACAAGAAAGATTAATCAAATACGGCTCAATCGGGTTTGATTGGAGGGTTTGATTGGATTAAAATGAATTTAATGATATTTTGAAAATAATATGCATATTCTTATAAAGATATACCATATCAAATAAAAAAATTAATAGCTATAATATTTAGAAAAACTTAAGAAATAAAAATTTAAATGTAAAAATAACAAATTAATTTAAATTTTATTCTCCAGATTTTTATGAGTAAAATTGTCAAAAATACCATATTCATAATATCATTTTCATATTTATCTGACCACTATTACTCTCACTTTTAAAGAGGAAAAATTACTATGAAAATTGTATTTTAGTCAATTTCCCTAAAAACACAAAAGAGGCGACGGGGATGGCGACTCAACTTTTCTAGGGTTTCGATGACGATGCAGGGATGGGATCCGGGCTTACGAAAGAAGAATTGGAACCGGGAAGGTATTCAAACGGAGATATGGAATCGAGGAAGATTACAGTCTATCACCGTAAGGATACGAAAGGAAAGAAGCGATTTGGGCGTGGGGATTGGGCGTGATACTCGAAGATTACTCTGGTGTGGGGTTATTAGAGAATTCAAGGCGAGATTATACAATCAAAGGAACCAAGGTATGGATTTTGTTCTCCTTAAAACAAAATCGTATCTAGCAGACCGAGAGATCAGGATCGATCTTTCTCGATTACTTTATTGGTCAGAAAGGAAACTTGTGATGGTGGATGGAGGCTCATTTAGGAAATTTTGAATTCGAGAATTGGGAATATGGTAGATATGGTGTATCGGATTTCATATTTGTGGAGATATGCTATTTGCGATTTGGGATAGGAGGAATATTGGGTTTTTATGACTTAAGATTACGATTGAGACTGAGGGAAGATGGTTTCTTGTTTAAAAGGGGCTGGGAAGGATCTTTATTTCTCATTGTCATTACAATTCTACTCAAACTCTTATACAGTTCTATTGGTTTTGTGTTGCTTTGGTGGAAGGTGATCATAATGTCTCAGGGACAACTGGTTGGCAAGGTCGACGAGGTGAAGAATGGAGAAGGAAACCGGAAGAGGTTGAAGATCTCGGTGCCACATTTCGATAACACGGATCTGATCAAGAGCTATGCCCGTACCTTAATTGGGAGGTGCATGAATCCGGATGAGCAGATTGTCAAGTCTTTATTGATGAATTTGCCTAAGATCTGGATGGTGGAGGAGAGGGTCACGGGAGTTGATTTGGGAATGGGGAAGTTTCAGTTCCATTTTGACAAGGAAGAGGATCTCGTGGCGGTTCTGGAAATGCAACCGTATCATTTCGACTACTGGATGCTTGCGCTTGCACGGTGGCAACCAAGGATGGCGAGGACTTTTCCTTCGGAAATCCCATTCTGGATCACAGTGGTGGGAGTTCCTACAGAGTTTTGGTCTACTCAAACTTTTCAGAGTATTGGAGATGTTGTAGGCGAGACAACCGATGTGGATCTCCATTACGGGAAGATACGTGTGGTGATAGATGGTTTCAAACAGATTTGTTTTGAAACAAGTGTCAACTTCACTGGAGGGGAGTTCTATGAGGGAGAGGAAGTACTGGTCGCGCTCAAGTATGAGAAATTGTTTGGTTGCTGCCAACTATGCTCAAGCCTCTGTCACCACGAGGATGTATGTCCCACAAATCCTAATCCGGTGAAGAGAAGAGAGCCTAAAAATGATGGGACTAACAGGGTTGATGAGCGGGCAAGAAGCTACAAGGGGGTGGTGATACACGGGGGAGGAGGTAATCAGGAGGGTGGTAAAGAAACTCGAGGATATCATTGCAAGGGAAAGGGCAAAATGTATGAAGACAGTGAGTCTAAATGGATAAAGAAAGCGGATGCAGGCCATAAGAGAGACTACTCAAACCGGAGTGGTCCCAGGATGGATGAAGGGAACTCAAGGCATAGGAGTTCACGTTGGGAACAATCCAGGAGTATGACCCAGGAAGCAAGAGACAGACTCATAGAGAGCACAGGCGCCCACGAAGTCCACCACGTCGGATCCCGGTGGATACTAAAGAGGAGGGAGAGATTCAGAGTGCTCAGGAGCAGCAGATACTTCCCAAGGCGTCCAATGGAGAAGTAGAGAAGCCGATGGAGAGCAATCCTATCAAACCAATAGAGGTAAAAACGGTTTCTGTTGAGGTGGAATTAGAGGTGAATAAGGGTTTGGAACTGGCTGAAAATGATGGAATTAGAATAGAGAGAGCTAAGGATATGATGGACTTAGAGGGTAAGAGTCTCGATGATGAGGTAATGGGTTTTGATGAGGCGGAGTTTTTGCTAGAGGGACATGACGATACTATGGATAATGATGAGGAATTTCAATCTCTAACTGATCCTGAATTGGAGGAAATGGTTACTGTGGACGAGAATAAAGAAGATACCATGAAGGAGATTGATCAGGAACCTGTGGGAGAGGATGAGGAGAAGAAGAAAGGAACCCGAAAGGCGCTGTTTAAACCGGCATCGTTGGCTGTTGGGGCATCAAAGAAGTTGTTGGTGCAGGCGGTTTTCTCCCCCCGGAAGAAAACTCAAGGTAAGGCAGGCAAGAAGCAGGGAGATGCCACAAGAAAGAAAGAGGATAAGGGACCTTCAATCCCGAAACCACCCTCTGCAAAGCCTTGATCCTGATTATGTTTTTTACATCCAGCAAGAAGCCTTCACGAGTTGGTGTTTGTGGGTTTAGTGTGAGCATTTTATTGTTTCTGGTTATTGTGTTTTTTGGCTGTTTGATGGCCTTCCTTTGTTTCATTGTATTGACCATGTGAAATGGTATTGGAATAAAATTACTGGATGGGGTTTCTTTACAATGGCAGCAAAGGTAGTAGGATCAAATTACAGCTTTGGCAGGATGGTTTTAAATTGGTTTATGGATGGTGATTGGTATCGATGGATTATATGGACAAGAGGAGCAAATGGTACGCAAATAATAAGGTATGTCAGTTGGTCTTTACAATTGATAATACTGACCTGTGGTGTGGCACATAGAAAACAGTTGCAAGCAATAGACGAAAATCGATGGAGTAAAATTAATTTGGAGGACCTACTAAGCATGGTGACTTGGTTTGGTGTGAATTTTAATGGTATCAGGGATATGAGTGCTACGAACAATAAAGTGACCATTGTACTGTGGTAAACGGGGGATCTCGTCAACATATAGATCAAAAGGTTCAGGCCCGATGAGTCAGGAATTTTGACGTCTTGGTTGAATTTAACTTTCATGAAAATAAAAGGTGTGCAAAGATGGGATTGGTGGAAGGGACAAAAAACGAGGTGTCTGGTTTTTAGAATGGAATTTCATAGGAGTTCATTATCTCCACAATTCCCAGCTTGGTGGAGCCTCATTTTTTTTTTTTTAATGAAAGTACTAAGTTGGAATTGTCGCGGCGCGGGAAGCAAATAGACTATAAATTATCTTCGGGAAATTTGGCAAAAATATAAACTGGATTTTCTATTCTTGTCTGAAACAAAGCAAGATTTTGAATTTCTGACTAGGTTTCAGTCACATTTTGGTTATGATAGTATGGTCACGGTGGATCCGGTCGGTAGAAGTGGTGGTTTAGCTCTCTATTATAATAACGAGTTTCAGGTCAAGATTCTATATTCTAGTAACCGGATGATTGATGTGGAGGCAGTGGTAAGAGGGAAAATAATTTTTCTAACTTTTGTATATGGTGATCCTGTCCAAAAGTTACGAGAACAAGTTTGGGAACGGCTGACTAGATATGGGCTAGCACGAAATGATTCCTGGTTTATTATTGGAGACTTAAATGAGATCACCGGAAACCATGAAAAAGAGGAGGGTTCTTTGCGGAGTCCTGACTCTTTTGTTCCTTTTAATAATATGATACGAAATTGTGGTTTACTCGAATTTCCGGCTAGGGAGAACAAAATGTCATGGCAAGGAAGAAGAGGTAAAGGAAAAGAAGCAATGACAATTAGATGTAGATTGGATCGGGCTCTAGCGAATGAAGATTGGCATACGCTCTTCCCAGTTTCTTATACAGAATATTTAGGAATGGTCGGGTCAGATCATAGGCCGGTGGTGGCCTTTCTCGACGACAAAATTCAAAGAAGAAAGGGACAATTTCGTTTTGATAAACGGTGGATAGGTCAAGATGGTCTTATGGAATCCATCACTATGGGATGGAAGGAAAATGACGGAGATGATGTGGTGGATATTGTCACCAAAATAAGCAACTGTCGTCACGAGGTAGCTAAATGGCGAAAGAATAATTCACCATATGGAAAGGATAAAATAGCAGATCTTCAAAAAGCTTTGGATGAGGTTCAAACGGATGATAATAGGTCTCAGGAAGAGATAATGGAGATCTCGAAAAAAACGCAAGATGCATATAAGGATGAGGAGGAGTATTGGCAACAGAAAAGTAGGAATACATGGAACACGGCTGGGGATCGCAGTACTAAATTTTATCATGCTCTAACCAAACAACGTCGGGTTCGAAATATGATTGTAGGACTTTATGATGAAGGGGGAAATTGGATTACAGAGGAGCAAGGTATTGAGAAGGTGGCTGTAGACTATTTTGGGGATCTATTTACTACCACTTCTCCATTAGAGTTCGAGGATTTTCTTCAGGAGATTACACCAAGTATTACTGGTCAGACGAACCAAATGTTGATAAAATTGGCGACATAGGAGGAGATTAGACAGGCTCTATTTATGATGCATCCCGAGAAGGCACCCGGGCCAGATGGAATGACCGCTTTGTTTTTCCAACACTCTTGGCATATAATAAAGAAAGATTTAGTGGATATGGTAAATGATTTCTTGGTCTCAGGAGAAATGGATTCCAAGCTTAATATTACAAACATATGCATGATCCTAGAGAAGGAAAGGCCAACAAGGATGACGGAGATAAGACCAATCAGCTTATGTAATGTTGGGTATAAGATTATCTTGAAAGTGTTATGTCAGAGACTGAAGCTTTGTCTCCCAACACTGATATCAGAGACACAATCGGCATTTGTGGCAGGAAGGCTGATTTCGGATAATATTCTCATTGCTCAGGAAATATTTCATGGACTGCGAACTAATAAGGCATGCCAAGGAAAGTTTATGGCAATCAAAACGGATATGAGTAAAGCGTATGATAGGGTTGAATGGGATTTTATTCAAGCTATTCTGCATAGAATGGGCTTTGATTCGCACTGGATAAAATTGATGATGGGATGTATATCTTCGGTACAGTACCAGGTTTTATTAAATGGACAACCTCGGGGTCTCATTATTCCCCACAGAGGTTTACGCCAAGGGGACCCGTTATCGCCTTGCTTATTCATTATGTGTACTGAAGCTTTGATTGCTAATATAAAGAAGGCTGAGAGAGGGAAACAACTCACCGGAATGAAGGTGGCTAGAGCATGTCCATCTATATCTCATTTGTTTTTTGCAGATGACAATCTTTTCTTCTGCAAGGCACAGAAGGAAGAATGTCAAACCATCCTTAGGATTTTAAAGGAATATGAAGCGGTTTCTGGTTAACAAATAAATTTTGAAAAATCATCGATCCAATTTAGCCACAAAATTGAGGAAGCTAGTAGACAAGAGCTAAGAGATATCTTGGGTATTCAGAATCTGGGCGGAATGGGATCTTACTTAGGATTACCAGAGAACATTGGTGGGTCTAAAATACAAGTCTTTGGATTTATTCAGGAGCGTTTAAATAGCAGGGTAAATGGTTGGACTTTTAAGTTCTTCACTAAGAGGGGCAAGGAGGTGATCATCAAATCAGTGGTAACGGCATTGCCAAATCATGTGATGTCTTGTTATAGACTACCAAAAGCGACTGTAAAGAAACTAACGAGTGCAGTGGCTCAATTTTGGTGGAGTCCAGGTGGAAGCACTAAGGATATGCATCGGAAATCTTGGGACAAGCTAGTTCTAAGTAAGGAAGAAGGTGGATTGGGATTCAAAGATTTTATGGATTTCAATACGGCAATGCTTGGTAAGCAGCTGTGGCGCTTGATAGAGAAGCCTAATACTTTATTCTCAAGAGTATTTAAAGGACGGTACTTTAGGAATACCTCACCCCTAGAACCGATCCGTTCATATTCCCCATCGTATGGCTGGAGGAGTATTATTTCAGCTAGATCTCTGGTTAGGAAATGACTAATTAAAAGGGTGGGTTCAAGATCTTCTATTTCAGTATGGAACGATCCCTGAATTCTATTCACTCGCCCGAGACCAGCAAACAAAAATCTACATGTTACTTATCTGGATCTGACAGTTGATTCCCTCATTGATTCAACTTCAAGAACGTGGAATTTGCAGGCACTTCGGACTCTCGTGGATCCTCAGGACATCAAAATTATCGAAAGTATACCTCTGAGTAAGGCTAACTTGAGGGATAGGGATGGATGGCATTTTACCAACAATGGAAAATATTCGGTGAAATCAGGATATCAAGTGGAGAGAGTGTATCCTGACAAGGAGAAACCATTGACAGTGGTTGGCCCCACAGTTGATATTTTGAAAGTATATTGCTGGAAAGTTAAATGTCCACCAAAAATGAAACATTTATTGTGGCAATTGGTACCAGAATGCATAGCGGTAAAGAAGAATTTGCAAGCAAGAGGATTAAAAGGAGATATATGGTGTGATAGATGTGGCGCTCCCGAGGAAACTATAAATCATGTGTTTTTTGAGTGTCCACCAGCGCGTCAGGTATGGGCTCTTTCACAGATTCCATCAAACTCAACTTTATTCCCCTATCAATCGCTATTTACAAATATGGATTATTTATTTTGGAGAATTGAGCCAAAATTGGAAATTCATCAGTTTGTTTGGATATTATGGTATATTTGGAAATGAAGGAATCTTAAGGTTTTCAGTAATTTGGATGTTGATCCGAGGGACATGTTAGGATTGGCTGAGACAGAATCCACATTATGGAATGATGCACAAATTAAGAATTCACAGGTTCAGGTCCGACAGGTCGCCGAAAATACTCCTGGAGCCCGAGTAGGGAGATGGTGTTTTCTCGATGGTTCATGGAAGGATAAAGATAAATTTTCGGGACAAGGCTGGTATAGTTCTTTGGAAGGATTTGATAGCCTGATGGGGGCACAGAATGTTAGAGCGAGTCTATCCCCACTTCATTCAGAAGTGGAGGCGCTGATATGGACTATGGAATGTATGAGAAATTTACGTCAGTTCAGGGTTACGTTTGCAACGGATTGTTCCCAATTGGTAAAGATGGTTTCAGAACCAGAGGAATGGCCAGCTTTTGCAAGTTATCTAGAAGATATAAAAACTCTAAAAGACGTGCTCATCAACTCAGAGATTGTTCATATACCACGAACACAAAATCTGTAGGCGGATCGACTAGCACGTAGTGCCAGGATGCAACCGTCTTTTGTCGTTCACATGGACTCAGAGTTACCGGCTTGGGCTTCCGAGTCAAGATGAGAGTTTTTTTGTTTCTGCTGATGACAAAAAAAAAAAGAGGAAAAATTACATTTATAACACTAGGATTAACTTTGACCAAAAAATCTCTAGGGTTAACTAATCTAAACTTAGAGATGAGAGGTGGGATAGTATTTAAGTTTTAGAGTTTAGAGTTAAGGATTTAGGGTTTAGAGTTTATGATTTAGAGTTGATGGTTTAGGATTAGAATTTTCAAAAAGTATAATTCAAAATATTAAAAAAAAAAATTTTAGGGTTTAGTGTTTAGAGTTTTTGATTTTGGTTTAGGGTTAATGTTGAGGGTTTATAGTTTAGACTTAAGGGTTTAGGGTTTAGGGTTAGAATTTTGAAATATTATTCAAAAACATAAAAGAAAATTATTTTTTATTTATTTTATTTATTTAATATTAATTTATTATATATATATATAGAAAACAAGAGTATAAGAGTTTTTCATCTTTTAATGAACAAGATATTTTTTAAAATATCTTTTTAGTGGTGGTAAACATGAATAATAATCAGTTAAACTGTTAAACAATTATATTTTGTACTAAGACAAATGTTTTATTCTCTTAAAGTTTTAAAATTTCAAAGACGTAATGTTTCAATTATTAAAGTATTCTTTTTTTTGTCGGCTCCCATCTTTTAAAATCAAGTGGTAGTCGAGTCTGAGTCGTTCTGAAGAGACGTTCTATCCGGCTGGGTCTGAATTTTTTCTTAAAGTATTCAACATAAATGATCATGAAATAAAGTTTAAACAAAGTGAAAAATAGAGAAAAACAATATCTTGACATGAAAATTAAATTTTATGAATCTTATAATTTGTGAATTTCAGAAACGTTAAAAAACGAGAGACGGTATTCTACTAATCTTTTATAAATCATACGTTTGCACTAAAATTAAAAAAATGTTTTATTAACAAAATATTAGTTTATATACGAACTGAAATTAGATCGGTTCATTAGATTGCTGGTTTTCAGATTTTGCCGATTCAATTTTAGTTGGATTTTGTTATTAATTTAACTCAGATTTTTATCCGGTTCATGATTAAATCCGATTTGATTGCAGGTCCAGTCCAATTTTAAAAAACACTGCTTTACACTAATAGACTAGCTTCACTTAATAAGGGAAAACATATCTTAAGCGGATTCTATCCTAATACTTTTGTTAAATTCGAAAAATTTAAGAAACCATGGTTTATAAATTATACTTCAAATATTTAATTCCAAAAGCATGTTTCTTTCAAATCACATTTCTTATGGATTAATAACCTTTAAATCCCAGTATTTGAGAGCTCAGAGCATTAGCCTGTTGTACTCGGTCTTTAACGATTACATATAATAAGAAAATAATCACTCAAAATCATTCCAATATCTACATAGTTTACAAACTTTTTATATATATTATATTAAAACATAAGTCATGACTTCTAATTCATGTGTGATTTTTTTAAAAATAGACTATCTACTAGACTTGGTCACACTACATTTTTAATCATTATTAATCTTCATAGACTATCCTTGCCCAAGGTCCCAAGCTTATGGCAGGAGCGATTTCAGCTGGTCGCACATTGGTGAATGCTACAACTATTGTCTTCGTAGACTATCCTTGCCCATCTCTCAAAGCTCTTCCGGTAAACAATTTAGCTCTTCTCAAGATGGTTCTTCAGGAGCTTTTAGGATCAAGGAGAAAGGTAGGAAAATAACAGGAAGATACAGAAGAATCCCAGTGTCTCAACAGAAATTTGCTAAGATTAAGGAGAACTTGGATGGTCTAAGTGAGTAATGAAGATGATCAGAAGAATATTTGGTTGGTGCATCCAAGGTTGCTAAATAGAGCAATGCATCATTGATGGTCCCGCGTGAGGGATCGTCCAGCGCCTAAAATGAGTATAATCAATTGGAACTGTCGGGGAGTGGGGCGTCCTTAGGATCTGACAATTCAAAGACTCTTGGAACTGTGTTTATCGTTTTGCCCTGAGATATTTTTTCTTATGGAAACTATGAATCCTAGAAATAATTTAGTAGATCTTCAAGTTTGGCTAGGCTATGATCGGTTGTACACTGTTGACCATGTATATATAGGTGGTGGTCTTGCTCTTTTTTGGAAGAACAGTGTAGATGTTAATATCATGTATGTGGATAAGAATATTTTGGATGTACAAATTATATATGAAGATAAGCAGTTTCGCTTGTCGTGTGTTTATGGTAATCCTGTCTCAAACCTTTGACATATTGTCTGGAAACGTCTAACCCGCTTTGGTGTTAATAGGAAAAGCAGTTGGTGTATTTTCGGTGACTTCAATGAAATTTTAAACAATTCAGAAAATATTGGAAGTCCAAGACGTAGTGATAATTCTTTTCTGCCTTTCGCTGTTATGTTGATAATTGTGGTATGTCTGAGCTTCCTAGCACTGGAAACAGTTTTACATGGGGAGGTAAAAGGGGAAAGCTCTCGATTCACTGCAAGTTAGACAGAGCATTCGGAAATAAAGATTGGTTTAATCAATTTCCAGCTTCTAACCAATCTTTCCTTGCCAAGAGAGGATCTGATCATAGGCCGGTTCTGATTAAACTTCTATCTTCTCAAGATTCTTATAAAGGTTCTTTCCGCTTTGATAAAAGGTTGTTCAATAAACCTCTTGTCCAAGAAACTATTGTGAATGCTTGGAATATGTCTGCTCTTCATCCTTCTTTTTCAGTTTCTTCCAGTCTTCGTCAGTGTAGGAAAGCATTGAGTAGATGGAAAAAAGAAAATTCTGCTAATTCTCAGGTCAGGATTGTTAATCTTCAAGATGACTTGGAACAAGAACAATCGTCTATGAATCCTTCATCTCTTAAGATTGCCTTAAGAAAGATCTTCTGATGGCGTATAGAGATGAAGAAAATTTTTGGAAACAAAAAAGTAATGACTGGATCTTGTATGGTGATGGAAACACCAAGATTTTTCATGCTGCTGTTAAAATTTCCAGAGCAAAAAAATTGATTACCAAGCTCTTTGACAAAAATGGTATTGCTCAGTGATCAGAAGCTTCTAAGGGCCAAGTTGCGGTTCAGTAATTTAAAGAGATTTTTTACATCTTCAAACTCAGAAGATTACAAGCTCTTATTGTCAGATCTTACTCCTAGAGTAACAGATAGAATGAATCATCTTCTTACTCAAACTATAACTCCGGAGGAAGTTAAAGTAGCTGTCTTCTCCATAAAGTCTGATAGTACTCCTGGTGCAGATGGGATGTCTGGTTTTTTCTTCCAATATTATTGGAAGATTGTAGGTGATCAACTTACAAAGGAGGTTCTTGTTTTTTTTGATTCAGGTATCATGCCTTCTGAGTGGAACTATACTCAGATATGTCTTATTCCAAAGAAGTCGAATGCTACTTTAATGACAGATCTCAGACCAATCAGCCTTTGCTCTGTTATGTGTAAGACAATATCAAATATTTTATCCTCAAGACTTAAACCCTGTCTTCTTGATATTGTCTCTCCATTTCAGTCTGCTTTTGTATCTGAGAGACTAATCTCAGATAACATCATCATGGCACATGAAGCGATCTACAGCCTTAGGACTCATGATTATGTTTCTAGGAATTTTATGGCAGCCAAAACTGATATGCCAAAGGTTTTTGATAGAGTGGAATAGAACTATTTGGAGGCTCTTCTTTCTGCTCTTGGTTTTAATGATAAATGGGTAGCTTGGATCATGGCTTGTGTTTCAAAGGTTAAGTACACTGTTGTCATCAATGGTCAGTCTCACAGTTTCATCTCCCCTGAACGTGGCTTAAGACAAGGTGATCTGATGTAACCTTTTTTGTTTGTCCTCTGTGCTGAAGGCCTCTCTCATATGCTTAATACAGCTTCAGCTCAAGGTTCTCTTAATGGTATTCAATTCTCCAACGAAGGACCTGCAGTATATCATTTGTTTTTTGCGGACGATAGTCTATTTCTCTTTAAGGCTAGCATTGCTGAGTGTCAAGTCTTCCAAGATATTTTCAACAAATATGAAGAAGTCCTGCCTTACATTTGGGAAACATATCGATCAGAACCTGAGAGATCAGATCAAAGTTAAGCTAGGGATTTACTCTGAAGGAGGAGCTGGTACATATTTAGGTCTTCCTGAATGCTTTAGTGGTTACAAGGTGGAATTATTGAACTATATTAAAGATAAATTGAAGGGGAAGATGTCTGGTTGGAACACCAAATTTCTTTCTCACGCTGGAAAAGAGATCATTTTAAAATCTGTGGCTTTAGCTATGCCAATTCATGCCATGAGTTGTTTCAGGCTTCCAAAATCAACTTGTAGAAACTCGGCAATGGCTTCTTTTTGGTGGAGTTCTCAAGAAGATAAAAGGAAGATCCACTGGATTAGCTGGGATAAACTTTGTGTTCCTAAGGAAAGAGGTGGTATGGGTTTTAAAGATATAGAACTTTTCAATCAAGACCTCCTTGCCAAACAAGCTTGGAGAATTCCTTCTTCTCCCTCATCTCTCCTTGCCAGGTTCCTAAAGAGCAGATATTTTCCTTCAAATCATTTTTATCAGCCTCTTTAAGATCTATACCTTCTTTTTCTTGGAGAAGTATCTTGTATGGAAGAGAACTCCTAACAAAAGGTTTGCGGCTTATAGTTGGTGATTGTAAATCCATATCAGTTTGGTCATCTCCATAGTTGGTAGATGGAGATAGAATGCACATTCCTTTAATGAAGAACATCCTAGTTGATTTAAATCTAAGAGTAAGTGATCTTTTGATGAGTAACTCTTATAATTGGAATCTCAGATTACTAGAAGATCTCATCCCCAAGATATTGAGATTACTCTTAAGATCAAGCCAGTCATTAGCTCTTCAGATTTCTTCATTTGGAATCATACTCGTTCTGGAGAGTATGTAGTAAGATCCGAATATTGGCTAGCAGAAAAAGAAGCAAATAAAGAAGCGTTTGTAGTTGGAGGTATGCAGCCTTCCTTGAATGGTATCAAAGATTATATCTGGTCTGTTGACACTGCTCCAAAGATAAAAAAAATTCTGTGGAAAGTTGTTAGTGGAGCATTGCCTGCAGCTGACAATCTAAATAACAGAGGAATGAAAATTGATACTCGTTGTCAGCTTTGTGGTCTGGAAGGAGAATCTATGTACTGTTGCTAGACAGACTTGGGCAACTAGCAATTTTCCTCATCCTCCTAATGGTTTTGATTCATCCTCGGTCTATTCGAACATTTATGAGAAATTGCCAAAAATACCATTTTCATAGTACCACTTTTCATGTTTACACTAACCACTTTTACCACTACTTTTAATGAAGGGTTTAGATTTGAAGGTTTAGGATTTAGGGTTAAGATTTGATGTTTTAGGGTTTAAGGTATATAGTTTAGGGTTTAGAGTTGAGGATTTAGGGTTTAGAGTTGAGGATTTAGGGTTTATAGTTTAGACTTTAGGGTTTAGGGTTTAGGATATTGAATTTAGGGTATATAATTTAGGGTTTAGGGTTTAGAGTTGAAGATTTTGGGTTTAGGGTTTAGAATTGGAGGTTTATGATTTAGAATTTGGGATTAAAATTTTGAAAAACATATAAAAATAAAGATATAAGAGTTTTTACCATTTTAATAAATAAAGTATTTTTGAAAATGTGTATTTAGTGGTGGTAAAGATGAATAATAGTACATTGAATGTGGTATTTTTGAAAATTCCCCAACATTTATTATGTTTAAAGACCAGGAATAATCATCTCGTCCCAGAAGATATTAGAAGAAGTGGTCCTTGGCTTATTTGGCCAATCTGGAAAAATAGAAACTCTTTTCTATTTGAAGGTAAATTGGCTCTTGGTTCTTCATATATCAATTATGTGTTGGAGGAAGTCGATCATTGGTTTCTTATAAGAGAAGCTAATCAGAAGAAAAAAAAGCATTAACCTTGAGAGGAAAAAAGGATCATCTTTGGGTGGAAGCCTCCTCCTGTCTCTTGGCTAAAATGTGATATTGCTTCAGCTTGGGATCAATCTAGACAACAAAGTGGAGCTTCATGGATTCTTAGGAACAATGAAGGTAAAGTCCTAATCCATGGAAGAAGATCTTTTATTGGTATTTTTTTTAGTAAGCTTAAAGCGTCTTTTCATAGTTGGACATGGGCTTTAAGAAAGCATGAAGTCTCTTCATTTCAATGCTGTCATTTTTGTTAGTGAAAATCACGACTTTATATCTAAACCTTCAGCTTGGCCTTCTCTTAAGTTTTATTCTTCCCATCTTCTAGCTTGGCTCCAGGATTTCCTTGATTGGAAAGTTAAGTTTCACTCTCATCAGCACATTGTTAGGGCTAAGCTTATTGCTAAAAATGTGGTGGCGAAGGATCTTTATCAATCATATATCTCTGTAGGCTTTCTTTCTTGGCTTAGCCATCTTTTTTGTTAAGACTTACTCTTTGGATAAGGTCTTCTTGTTGATTGAACTCAATCCTTTGTAACTCCTTTTATAATCAAGTTATAGTGTTTAAAAAAAAACTTTTTGATTTTCATTAGCATCCAACTTCGAGTGTATATATATATATATATATATGTATCCTGAAAATATAAATTATTTTATCGTACGTTTTTGTTATATTGGTTTCGAATATGAATTTGTAAATGCGTGTTTGGTATTTATTTATATAGCAAAAAAATAATTCAATGAATAAACAATAGAGAAAAATATTTACCACCATTTTGATCCAATTTAATTATGATATGTTTTGTAGAAAAATTCTTTTTACCGCAAATTATATATACTCAATACTTTGTGATCCATATTGTATGTTTTCTTGTACTTTTATTTTTAATTAGAAATGAATAAATTCGTTGAAATTTTATAGTTAAATTTAAGAATAAAACTAGATTTTAATCCGCACATGCATGCAGATATTTTTTATTTTATATATGTATTTGATATTACTACAAATGTTTTAAATATATTATTTTTATTTTAGTATTATATATTGTGTAACTCTATGATATTATTGTAAATATTTTTTATTTGGTGTTATTAATATATAGTGATTTGTTTAATACATTTTACTTTGCTATTAGTTTTTATTATTTACTAATATATTTTCAAATTAGGTACAATAAAATAAAAAATATGAAATAAATCAAATAGATGACCTCCTTCAAATTCTTTAATTTATACATTTTATATCACATTTTAAAGTTTATTTATTTATATTATAGAAAATAAATATGTTTAAGATAATTTATATTTATATGTTGTGTGATAAAAATATATTTTAACATATATTATTTCAGTATTTTTACGGGATTTATAAGTAAAACATTATTTTGTTTAAATAATATAGCCCTATTATTTTACGTAGTAGTAGTAGCATCTATCATATTATTTTAGTAAATTTTATTAATATAGGATATTTTTGGATGTTATAATACTAAGTTTTCTTTTATTTTTAATTAATATTTAAAAATATTTGATTACTTTAATTTTTACAACATATATAGTTTGTTTTGTCATGGTCATTCCAAAAATTTATTATTTATTATCTGTGATTTTATCTTTTGTAAAATTTTAAATATTATCTTTTTGAGTTTTAAATTTATTTTCAAATTTTATATTTTGTCAACCAAACTTTGAAAAGTTACAATACTATTTTTGAGTTTGGAAGATTAGATTAATTTTGATTTTTTATAATAAATTAATATATTATTTTACAAAAAAAACTTAAAATTTTTTTTAGTATTTTGTAATTTTTTTCTCGACATTTGTTTATAAAAAATTATAGTTAAATTTTGATTTTACATCAATATTTTAGATGAATTACTAAAATATCATAGTTTTCTAGTAACAAATTTTCAAAATAGTATATGAACTAAAGGTTATTATATACTATTATATTTATATATATAAAAATTTTAAACAATATATTGTTGAGAGTTTCAAAATAAATAAAAAATAATATATGGTTGTAGGTAGAAAAGTTTAACCTATGTTAATAAATTTATTTTTGTATAATAATATTATAAAGTTTACGAGTTTTATTCAGTGATAATTTATTTAAATAAAAAAATTTAAAAATATTTTTTTAATTTACCTATTTAATATAATTCTGTCGTATTTAATTATATGACACTTCTATTTTTATATAATTATAGAATTTATAAAAGTATAAAGTTTTTATTTTCTTGTTTTTTATAATAAAAGTTTACTTAATATTGATTTATAACAATATTATATTAATAATTACAAAATTAAGTAATATGCTATTTTATAAAAATATTTAAATTTTTAGTAAGATTTTGTTAGATTCTTTCTCAACAGATCTATACTATTATTTATGAAGTGATTTTGATTATGTGTCACGTTCTCTATTATTTTAGGTAATTTTGTTTATTTGTCATGTTTATATGTTTGATTAATGAGTCACCGATTTGTCATACTCTACATAACTTTAGGTTTAGACATATTATACTCAATTATTAATTCTAATAAATAATTTTAGTGATGTGATAAGTTATCATTATCTTGAGAATAATTGAAAAGGTTTAACAATAATATCATAGTTATTAAATATATATATATATATATATATATATATATATATATATATATATTACATAAGATAGAATAAATCATTTATCTTTTAGGATAAATTTCTTATGACAATCAAACCGCTCATTGTGATAATTTCTAGGAAAAACAACTAACAAAGAATTCAAAACAATTAATATTATTTGCTAAGTAATTTTTTTCACTTTAAAATTTAGAGCATTTAAAATGTTTATTACAATTAGATTAGATTGCTAATATATAATTAACTATCCATTAAAATAAATTTCTTTTATTTGATAATTATTTATATATACTATTTACGAAGTGATTTTGCTTATGTGTCACGTTCTCCATGATTTTAGGTAATTTTGTTTCTTTGTCATGTTTATATGATTTTGATTAATGAGTCACCGATTTGTTATACTCTACATAATTTTAGGTTTAGTCATATTATGCTCAATTATTAATTCTAATAAATAATTTTAGTGATGTGATAAGTTATCATTATCTTGAGAATAATTGAAAAACTTTAACATTAATATCCTAGTTTTTTATAATTAAATAAAATTTAAAAATTTATAGTTGATTTATTATTAATTTAAATAATTAAATATATCATATTAATTAATTCTTTAAGTGATCCTACCATAATTTGTTAATGGTAGATAAAAACAAGACACTAAATTAATAGATTAGATACCAACGAATTATTTGCCAATGTTTAACATCAGTTTTTATTCAATTTAATTATATTGTAAAAAATTGTTATGCCGCAAATAACACATGTTCATCTACTTTATATACCGTTGTAACTTTCGTTACTAAGCAAATAGTTTTGTTGGTATATCCTTGTTAACTTATTTTCTTGTTTGGTTTATAAAAGGTGGTTTCACTTTTTTCACCCAAATATGAAAAATTGTCATTTTCAACGAGATGTCGAAAAAAAGTCATTCTCAACGAGAATTGAACCGAATGGCAGTGTGCCAACTAAACATTCCTTTGCCTCTGTACCAACAGCTAGATGGTTTAATAAAGTATTTCTTTTTCGTTCATTTGTTGCTACTGTAACATCCCGAGTTGTGATATACGAAAAGGCTTAAGAGAATTGATTTGGCTACCTATATCACCAAAGTTGACTTACCTTTTCCGTCACACATCCGTTTAGAATTCCAGAGTTAAACGTGCTTGGGCTGGAGTAGTGAAAGGATGGGTAACCTATCGGAAAGTGATTCGCGATACCGTGTAAGTGAGGTCAAAGCACGGAAAAAGGTCAGATGGTGATTGCAGGGTGAGTAAACAATGATTTCGAGCTTTTGGAAAAATTAACGACCGACCGTCGGATGAGATGGGGTCCACAGGCCAAGAGAGTGGGCGTGGGTGGCCCATTAGCCGTGGGTGGTCGGGGCATTACAAGTGGTATCAGAGCTGGTTAGCCGTACAAGTGGTATCTGACCTGAGAGGCGTTTTGAGACCTGTCATGGGGCACAACGAAGACGTTGCGTTTTTTGAGAGGAGGTGAATTGTAACATCCCGAGTTGTGATATACGAAAAAGTTTAAGAGAATTGATTTGGCTACCTATGTCACAAAAGTTGACTTACCTTTTCCATCACACATCCGTTTAGAACTCGAGAGTTAAGCATGCTTGGGCTGGAGTAGTGAAAGGATGGGTGACCTATCGGAAAGTGATTCGTAATACCGTGTAAGTGAGGTCAAAACACGGAAAAAAGTCGGGTGGAAATTGTAGGGTCACTAAACAATGATTTCAAGCCTTTGGAAAAATTAACGACCGACCGTCGGATGGGTTGGGACCCACGGGCCGAAAAAACGGACGTGGGTAGCCCATTAACCGTGGACAGTCAGAGCGTTACAGCTACAGCCATCATTTTACGTCAAATTATTCAGTTATTATTTTCCAACAAGTTTATAATGATTTATATTTCTTCACTGATTTGTAGGTAATTCGATGCTAAATAACATTTTTTTTTGTTGGTAAAGTGTACTGAAAATTGACTACTTTCTTATAGCCAGTGTCTGATTGTGTGTTTTCGGGCAGTTGTTAAGAGGAACAAGCCGGCAATTTGACTCAAAACATTTCAATATGCATGACATATTTTTGTAAAATCAAATCAGTTGGATGATTTATCTATTTACAAATGTGACATAAATGGTTAACTGAATGTATTCATACTTTCAAATTATGGAATTGAACGTGAAGGAAGCTTCGTGAGAGAGTTAGTTTATGAGATTTGACGACGCATCATAGAATCATACGATGGGGTTTTTGAATGCTTTGACCCGCTTCACGATTTGTAAGAACTTTATTTATGATCTCAAGTGTTTTGTCTACCATATATATAGATAAATATTTTTTTTTGTATATAAATTGATTAACACACGGTTTTCAAAAAAAAAAAATACTTTCGCAATATTATATTAGATTATCGTTGTAAATAAAATTTTCATTACAAAATAAGTGTTGTTTTAGAATTTAATACAAATTTTATTAATTTTCTTCTTTATTTTTTATTAATTGATATATGGTTAGTTTTGTAAATAATAATACTTTAAAAATAAATTAAATATATTTGTAATATGTATGCATAAATCTAAAATGATAGTTACAATAAAATGGAGGGTTAGTAAATGGAGCTTTAAAACACACACATTAATTGTATTTTATTTGAGAATGCAGTTTTAAACAGACTACAAATTGTAAATTTAGTTTGCTCAAAAGAAAAAGAAAATTATTGGTTTGCTCAAAAAAAAAAAAACAGATTACTAAATTTAAATTTCTTCTTTTACAAAGAGTTTTCATTTTTATGACTTGAATTTTTATTTTTTAAACTACAGAAATTAAAAACCACCTAAACCAAAATTCAAATACCCGGTTAAGTAACAAACCAACCCACACACATAAAACAAAAGAGTAAACTATAAGCCAAAACATCTCGCCAAAGAGAAACCACCGAAGGGGAACTGCACATCGATGTGAGTTTTGGTTCAGTCAACCGTCAAAGTGGGCTTCCCTGTCTCGAGGCCCCGCAGCTTACACCTGCAAGAAAAACATCAGGCCCAAGTCTCAGCCCAAAGTCATCTCACAGACTAAATGAAACGCATCGTTTCAGAGGCAACGGCAAGTTGAGGAGTTTGTTATAACAAACTCATGAGCTGTCATCGTCACTACGGCGAAAAAGAGAAATCACAGATCGAGAGATACAGAGAGCAGAGAAGAGGTAGAGAGAACTTAGCTCAAGTCGAGAGGTTGACATCGACGGAGTCACGAAAGCGGTATACGGTTGGATCGAACCATTCCGGCGGTGATTTTCCGGCGTCATAGAGGATTCGGCAAGTGAGCTTACTTCATCTTCTTTGTTGTTGCTTGAGCGATATATTCGCCATTGTTGTACTCTGTAAAAGCTTGATTCAATAGTGATCAGTTGAGGGATGCCGTTCCCTCCCCGGTGAGTAGATCAGCGAACACCGGGTGAACAAATCTTGTGTTGATCCTTTGTTCTTCATCGCTTTTCAATCTCGAACCTGAAACGAATCAACTCAACCTAATCACATCGTGATAACAAGAAGCTAAACCTAATCTAATCGGATCTAAATTCTCAACAATTGGTATCAGAGCCCAAGGTTGGGTGCTACGGTAACGAGTAAGATCAGATCTGATAAGGAAGGAGAAGGAGAGGTTACTTATCTGTGATTACTTGCTGCGATCACTGAGGTTTGTAGATCTCTTGCTTGTGTTGCTGTGATTGCTACTATTCGCTTTCTGTGTGCAGTTGCTCCTGAGATCCTTACGTTTCAAGATGGAGAGAACTCATGGAAAGTTCGAGATGGATAAGTTTGATGGAAAGGGGGATTTCGGTATGTGGAAGTACAAGATGATGGCTCAGCTGGAGATTCAAGGTCTCCTTGCAGTGTTACAAGACGACTTCGTGGTTACGTCAGTATCTGAAAAACAAGAAGAAGGTGAGAAACCTAAAGTTGATCAAAAGAAGGCTGATAAAGATCTACGAGTCAGGAGCTTACTCTGTACCTGCCTGAGTGATTCAATCTTGAGGAAAATCATGCACGAGCAGACTGCTCTTGGCATGTGGAAGTCCCTGGAGAAGCTGTATCAGCTTAAGTCTCTTCCAAACAGGATCTACCTGAAGCGTCAGTTCTCCTGTTACAAAATGGAAGAGGATAAGTCGATTGAAAAAAATGTGGATGTGTTTCTAAAACTGATAGCTGATCTAGAGAGTTTGAAGGTTACCATTACAGACGAAGATCAAGCTATACAGTTGCTCTCTGGTCTTCCTGCTGCGTATGAGCAACTGGTCCACACTCTTCAATACGGCACTGGCAGAGACACTCTCACTGCCTCTGAAGTTGTTACATCTGCATATTCAAAAGAAGCTGAACTCAGACAGAAAGGTTTACTGAATAAAAAGAAAACTACATCAGAAGGCCTGTCTGTTGAGACAAGAGGAAGATCGTCTAAGCGATCAGATAATGGTAACAACAAGAAGTACAACAGGTCTAGAAGCAAAGGTGATCGATCTAAGTCTAGAGGCAGATCAGATAAGACTAAGAAAGGCACGTGTTTCTCATGTGGCAAAGAAGGTCACTGGAAGCGTGATTGTCCAAACAGAGGACACAAAAATGGTGGTGAACAAGCAGTGAATTCAGTAACTGAGATAAGGCAACCGTTAGTGCTCACAGCAAGCATACATGATTCTAGAGACAAGTGGGTTCTAGACTCAGGTTGCACATTTCACATTACACCTAACAAGGATGTCTTATTTGATCTACAAGAAGGAGATGGGAGCAAAGTTCTAATGGCGAACAACACTCAATGCGAAGTCAAGGGCATTGGTAAAATCAAAATTACTAATGAAGATGGAGCAGTGATTATTCTCAAAGATGTTCGCTATATGCCACACATGAGCAGGAACTTAATCTCCTATGGAATGCTAGAGAAATCAGGGTGTAACTATCAAGGTGGAGATTTCACTATGACATTCTACAAAGATGGACAGAAGGTGATCACTGGCAAGTATGAAAATGGGTTGTACTATCTACAAGGAACAGTGTCACGTGGTGAAGCTAATATCAGTGAGTCTACTGGAGCTAAGACTACTATATGGCACTCACGATTAGGACACATGAGTTCAAAGAACATGGAGTTGCTCGTGAAGGAAGGTTATATACCTAAGACTGAAGTGGGAAAGCTAGAGTTTTGTGAAGGTTGTGTATTGGGTAAATCACATAAACAAAGCTTTCCTAAGGCTAAGCATACTACTAAAGGCATCCTAGAGTATGTGCATTCAGATCTATGGGGTTCTCCATCAACTCCAGAGAGTCTGGCTAGTTGCAAATATTTCATAAGCTTCATAGATGATTTCTCGAAGAAAGTTTGGGTCTACTTCCTAAGAACTAAAGACGAAGCATTTTCTAAGTTTGTGGAATGGAAGGAAGCTGTTGAGAGTCATACTGAGAAGAAAATCAAGTGCCTTCGCACTGATAATGGGTTGGAGTATTGCAATAAGCAGTTTGACGAGTTGTGCAGAAAGTCTGGAATCAAACGACATAGAACTTGTAACTACACTCCTCAACAGAATGGGGTTTCAGAACGTATGAACCGCACCATAATGGATAAAGTGAGAAGCATGCTAGCTGAGACCGGATTGGGACATGAGTTTTGGGCAGAAGCTACTTCTACAGCTGTGTATCTGATAAACAGGACACCAAATTCAACCATAGACTTCAAACTTCCTAAAGAAGTTTGGTCAGGGAACATGCCTGATTTATCACACTTGAGAAGGTTTGGTTCAACAGCCTATGTTCACGTTACTCAGGAGAAGACTAGCCCTAGAGCAGTTAAAGGAGTTTTCGTGGGTTATCCATTTGGTGTGAAGGGTTACAGAGTGTGGATTCCAGAGGACCTAAAGTGTACTACGAGTAGGAACGTTGTGTTCAGAGAGGATGAGATCTACAAAAACACGCAAGCTAAGAAGGTTACAGAGAGTGGAAAGGATTCAGGAAAGCAAACTAAGGAACCTAATAAAAAGGTATCTTTCAGTCCAAGTCTGATTCGAGGACCAAGTGGTCCCAACTATGAACATGGTGAAACGTCTGATCCTGGAAACTCAGAGCAGTCTCAACAAGATTCAGAGGTTCATGAGAGTTCAAGCGACTCAGAGAGTGACAGTGATACGGAAGGGTTGACGTTTGTTGAGGATAGTGAATCTACAGGCTCTATTGATAACTACATGCTTGCGAGAGATCGAGTCAGAAGACAGAATGTCAGGCCACCATCTAGATATGAAGATGCTAACCTAGTTGCCTATGCACTAGCTGTGGCAGATGATATTGAGAAGGAAGAACCTAAATCTTACGAAGAAGCAAAGAGGAGTAAAGACTGGAAGCACTGGGATAATGCTGCAGACGAAGAGATGGATTCACTTGACAGAAATCACACTTGGGATCTCATTGAGAGACCAAAAGGTCAGAAGACCGTTGGCTGCAAGTGGCTCTTCAAGTATAAACCGGGAATCCCCGGTGTGGAGGATAGGAGATACAAGGGAAGACTAGTTGCTAAAGGGTATTCACAGAAGGAAGGCATTGACTACAATGAAGTGTTTTCACCAGTTGTCAAGCACGTCTCAATAAGACTGATGCTTTCAATTGTGGTGAATAGAGACTATGAGTTGGAATAACTAGACGTCAAGACTGCTTTTCTACACGGGAACCTAGACGAAAAGATTCTAATGGATCAACCTGAAGGTTATGTGAAACCCGGGGATGAGAACAAGGTGTGTCTCCTAAGGAAGTCTCTATATGGTCTAAAGCAATCTCCTAGACAGTGGAATCTACGTTTTGACTGTTTCATGAAGAAAGAAAAGTTTCTACAGAGTGAGTATGATTCGTGTGTCTACATGAGAAGTGTTGATACTCCTAAAGAAATCTATCTACTTCTATACGTGGATGATATGCTAATTGCTTCAGGAGATATGACTGAGATTCAGAAGATGAAAGACAGTCTGAGCAGAGAATTCGAAATGAAAGATTTAGGAAGGGCTTCCAGAATTCTTGGAATGGACATTATTCGTGACAGGGAGAAGGGAACTTTAGTACTCTCTCAAGAGGTATACATTGAGAAAGTTCTAAAGAGTTTCGGGATGCAAGATGCTAAGCCAGTCACAACTCCATTGGCGCCTCAATTCAAACTGAAGAGTCAAACCAAGGCAGAGGCGTTAGCAGGTGCAGCTGAGATGGAAAGAATCCCTTATGCAAGTGCAGTCGGGAGCCTCATGTATGCCATGATCGGCTCAAGACCAGACTTAGCACATGCAGTGGGAGTTGTGAGCAGGTTTATGTCTAAACCTAGTATAGAGCATTGGTTGGCAGTGAAGTGGATTTTAAAGTTTCTACGTGGTGAATCTAAAACCAGTTTAACGTTTGTTAAGAGTGATGTGAGTTCTATTGAGGGATTTTCAGATTCAGATTACTCGGCTGATTTAGACAGACGACGTTCAGTTACTGGGTATGTGTTCAAGGTTTGGGGTAATACAGTTTCGTGGAGATCTAACCTACAATCAGTTGTAGCTTTGTCAACTACTGAGGCAGAGTATATGGCACTCTCCACAGCAACCAAAGAAGCTATTTGGTTAAAAAGGATATGTGAAGAACTAGGCCTAAAACCAGGAAGTGTGAAGATGCATTGTGATTCACAGAGTGCCCTAGCTCTAGCTAAAAACAGAGTATTTCACGAAAGGACTAAGCATGTTGCAAACAAGTATCACTTCATCCGGGATATTGTTGCTCAGGGTGATATTATTCTACACAAGATTCACACAAGCAAAAATCCAGCCGATTTCCTAACTAAAGTGTTACCTGGTCCGAAGTTCAGACTCTGCTCTGAGCTAGTGAATCTGTTTTGAGAAGGAAGCGGCTCCGGGTAACGATGTGGCTCCGTTGTTGGTTACCTCGCAAAGAAAATAAAGATTCAGGGAAGTTAATTAACATTATCATTCTTATGAATTGTTACTAAACTTACTGATATCAAACCAACTTGAAGTGAAAATAGAGAAGTCGTTACCCGAGTATAGGAAGCGAGGTGGAGTTTCTTCTCAAGTGGAGTTCAGTTTCAGGTGGAGTCTCTTCAAGGTTCCTGAAACAGAAAGAAGATCAGAGTTAGTAAGAGTTTTCATCATCAGTGTCAGTTCATCTTGAAAGGTTCAGTGTTCATTGAAAGGAAGATAAGTCAGTGGTTACTTATCTGGGTTCGATGTTACGGAAAGTCTGAAGCTTTGAAGTCTGACAGTTGATTCTGAAACAGTCCGGCTCAGATCAGGTTCATGCAGAGTCGTCAGCAGTTTGTCGGTTCATCTTCAGAGTCTATCGGATAGGTCTGATCATAGATTGAATTGTCGCTCAGCGTGATCTGCAAGGAGAAGAGAAGAAAAGGGTCAGAAAGTGAAAGATCCAAGAAGTGATTTACTTCATCAGTCGAATCAAATCAGCAGAAGAAAAGAGAAGAGAAAGGGATACAGAGATTACCTTTCATTTGTAGAGGTTATCAGGTATCACAGGAGCTCAGAGATCGCCTTGTAAAGTTAGAGATGAGAAGAGGCGATGACCGCCTTAGGGAGGAAGGAGAGACACAAGTGGCTAGGGTTTCGGAAGAGAGAGAGAAAGCACTTCGTCGGTTTGTCCGAAAGGTGGAGATTGTGAGTTTTGGTTCAGTCAACCGTCAAAGTGGGCCTCCCTGTCTCGAGGCCCATCGCAGCTTACACCTGCAAGAAAAACATCAGGCCCAAGTCTCAGCCCAAAGTCATCTCACAGACTAAATGAAACGCATCGTTTCAGAGGCAACGGCAAGTTGAGGAGTTTGTTATAACAAACTCATGAGCTGTCATCGTCACTACAGCGAAAAAGAGAGATCACAGATCGAGAAATACAGAGAGCAGAGAAGAGGTAGAGAGAACTTAGCTCAAGTCGAGAGGTTGACGTCGACGGAGTCACGAAAGTGGTATACGGTTGGATCGAACCATTCCGGCGGTGATTTTCCGGCGTCATGGAGGATTCGGCAAGTGAGCTTACTTCATCTTCTTTGTTGTTGCTTGAGCGATATATTCGCCATTGTTGTACTCTGTAAAAGCTTGATTCAATAGTGATCAGTTGAGGGATGCCGTTCCCTCCCCGGTGAGTATATCAGCGAACACCGGGTGAACAAATCTTGTGTTGATCCTTTGTTCTTCATCGCTTTTCAATCTCGAACCTGAAACGAATCAACTCAACCTAATCATATCGTGATAACAAGAAGCTAAACCTAATCTAATCGGATCTAAATTCTCAACAATCGACCATTGATATTAACAGATGTACCACGACAAAGCACCAAACAGAAGAATCACAAGACATCAGAAAAATGCAAGATACATTCACAGAGAGCAAACAGTGAAAATCCCAACAAACTCATCATCAAAAGTCATCTCATTGGAGAATGTGAAATATCAAACTATATTTCACACTGGAAAACTAGATAAAGAGTGTATAGCATATAAAGAGATGTCGAACTCTAATTAGTATGAAGTTTTTTAAAAAGGAAACCAAAATAATTCATACGAGCCAGTCTCTTAAACTCAGAGTGGACAATATCGTACTACTCAATAGAATTTGGACATGGACTCATCACAATTTCAACAATTAGTATCAAAGCGGTTAACGAGAAATCTGCAAGAAGACCAAAATACTCTTCGAGATATGAATTTTACCCATCAAAATATGATTGGAAGGTATGTGGCAGAGATCAAGTCAGAAGATCCTGGAAAAGTCAGTTGTGGAACACGAGATGAATGTGAAATATTAAACTAAGTCCTATATTGGAAAATTAGAAAAAAAAATGTTTAATATATAAAGAGTGACAAAAAAAATGTTTAACATATAAAGATAGGTTCAACTCTACTTAGTACAAGGCCTTTTGGAAAAGAAATCAAAAATAAATTCATGCGGATCAGCATGTAAAATCTAAAGTGGACAATATCATATTAATCGGATAATAGAGATTTGTACATGGATTTTACAATCCCAACAAACAAGTGAGAGAAAAGAAGAACCAAGATGCATGAATGATATAGGGTCTCCTAGGAGAGTTAAGGGAGAAATACACAACCAGTCTCACCACCATCTATAGCTACTGCCAAGAACTCCAACCAGAGATATCTATTTTATTAAAATAGAAGTACAAAATAATACTAATCTATTTTTAAAGTAGATATTTACAGATTTTGATTCCATTTTTAACAAATTATAACCACTTCATTTATTGTATTTTCTATTTAGTTAGACATTATTTATTACAAAGTACTTCATTAAACATAACTTATCTATTTTAAAATGTTTTATTACATTTTCATTTTTCACCCTTCTTAACTATTTCAATAATTGTATTTACTATGATAATTTATATCATTTATTTTACGTATTAATCAAAATAATTTCATAGGTTTGAATAAAATTACTTCATTCGTGACAAAAACTCAAACCGATTAACAAATTATTTTAATATCAGTTTTTTTTGTTTTAAAATTAAAATTCATTTAGATATTATAAATTTCCAGACAGAGTTTGAGTCGGATCCTTTCGGGTCCGGATATATTCGTAAGAATCTAAAAGTATCATTAAGAAACTTATAAAAACAAACATAAATATCAAAACGCGCGCGGGTGCGCGGATCAAGCTCTATTGTATATTTAAGAAGCAAAACCATATGACGTGTCCAGGGTATTCACAAGCAAGAAAAACCTTCCTCAATGCCTCATGACTCACCAAAACCAATGCCAAACCAACACAAATACTATCAGTGGAGCTAGTCACCACCGTGAGTGAAACATATATATATATATATATATATAAACCATTGATGAAGCAAGAGATGGCAAAGGAAAGGAAACATAGAAAGAGGGGGCCCTCTCACGACATCACCAAAGGCCGAATTCTGGAGAGACAAACTGAAATCTTTAGATGGCGGCTAAAACGAACTGACTTTTTAGAAAAAGAAAATATAAAAATGTTTTTTTTAAGTTTTTTTATAAATATTTTGCTTATAGTGATGTAGGCAAAATCATGGGTTATTGTTGGAGATAAGAGTACTATTTCTTTTGACAAGATCAATCATGTAAATGAACTCGGTCCATATGAAAAGATATGTAGTCAAAGAAAGCCAAGTCAGTCTGAAGCTGTATGTTGTAGAGAGAATAACATCATAGAATTGTTCATGGAATTATTCTTCATATTCACATATACATTTTTTTTTTTTTTTTTTTTTTTTTTTTTGAAATTCCCTTTTCTTATTTCTTCTTCTCCAAATGAGACATCATTTTACAAGGAGTTCCAACTGAAATAGAAATAGAGGGATAAATAGAACAGAGCTAAAAAAACAAAAGCTAATACACGTGTGAGCTTAATGATTGAGAACGGTAACATCTGATGCCGAAGATGCAATTATATCTGAATATACGTAAACCAGTTGGACAAGAAGGTATCCTGACTCTGATCTGTTGTGGTGAGACGACGACCACGAGAGCGAGCTGCGGCTTGATCAAGGCCCGCAAGCTTTGCTCTCAGCAAAGTGATGATGTCTTTCCTAATAACATGAGGAGGCTTTGAGGGACCTGCATGCATTCGGGAGTTTCGTTCACGCCAGAGAGTGTAGATGGTGGACTGGTAAAGAAGGTGGCATATTGTTTTGAGCTTGGGGTTAGAGGAGCAACTCCGAAGCCAATCCAATGCTGCCGTGTAAGATACAGGGGGTGACAATGATGGATGATGAAAGAAGGAGTTCCAAACTTCTAAAGAGTAGGCACACTCAAAGAATAAATGATAGCTTGTTTCATGTAAAGTCCCACATAGAACGCAGTCCGGAGGAACCGAAATACCCCAACTGATTAGTTTGTCTCGGGTTGATAACCTATTCCACATGAGAACCCAAACTATGAAAGCTTGCTTAGGGATTCTGTCTTTGAACCAGACCGATTTGTACCAGGGTACCGATGGAGGAGAAGGATGAAGAGAAGCCCAGGTTCTGGAAGCCAAGAAGAGTCCGGGAGCATCATTCGGATCATTCTGCCAGTGATAAGTGTCATGATGAGAGTTAGAAGAATCTGGTGGGGCTTGCGTTAACTTCTGTCGCAGAAGACGAACAACCCGATGACGTCCTCTAGGGAGAGACCAACCTCCATTTGAAGCAGCACTAGCCACTGAAGAGCTCAAAGAAATTCCGGTGACCATAGGACCAATATCTCCTGTTAAGTTGATGAGCGGTCCATAACCTGTCCAATTATCAATCCAAAAAGAAGCATCGCGACCTGATTCAATATGACAGTGAAGACGAGGTCGAGCAATGTTGCGCAGCTTTAACAATTTGCGCCAAATCCAGCTCCCACAGTTTTGGAACTCTGCAGTCCAGAAAATCTTATTTCTGATGAGATTATTCTTCACCCAAGCAACCCATAGAGAACCCTGCTTTGAAAAAAGCAGCCAAATGAGTTTCAGGCCAAACACATTAATGACACCAGCAAGTCTCCTCAGGCCTAAGCCCCCTGCTGATTTCGGTGTGCAGATCGTTTCCCAGGAAACCTTAGCTCCACGCGCATGAGAGGTATCTCCATTCCACAAAAACGCCTTACAGATTTGTTCCAGCTTCTCAAGACAGGCATTTGGGAGCGGGAAAACAGCCCCCCAGAAGTTTATGATACCCAAAATCACAGACTGAATGAGCTGCAGTCTACCTGCAAAGGAGAGGTGTCGCACCGTCCAGCCAGTAATTCTCGCCAAGACTTTGTCAATCAGAGGCTGATAATCCAGTGGCTGCGGTTTACGGGGGAGGAGAGGCAGACCAAGATATTTTACCGGGAGAGCTCCATGCGATATGTGAAACCTTGTCGCCAACTGTTGGGTGAGAATAGAGTTGTTTCCATCCAAAAAGAGAGATGATTTTGCAAGGTTAATTGCCAGTCCCGAAACCCTATGAAACCCATTTAGAACATTTAGAATTCCTTGGAGGGAACTCTCCGTCCCATCAAAGAAAATGAGAACGTCATCTGCGAAGCTGAGGTGAGTGACCAAGGGATTTAAGCAGGTCGGATGAGGGATGAAAAGCTGAGACCTTGCTGCTTTGTCTAGATTCTTAGACAGGATATCCATGGCAAGGACGAAGAGCGTTGACGACAAGGGATCTCCTTGCCTTAGCCCCTTTTTGCCAGGGAAAAAACCCACAAGTTCACCATTGAAGCAGATGGAGTAGTGCGGAGTTGAGATGCAAGAACTGATCCACTCAATGAAGACTTGTGGCAGCCCGAAAGCCTGAAGAATGTTGAGGACAAAGGCCCAATTTAGATTATCAAAAGCCTTGGAGATATCTATCTGAAGACAACCTCTTCTAGTAGGTCCCGGTTTATCAAAGTCCTTCACTAGCTCCGAGGCGAGTAGGACATTTTCGCAGAGAAGTCTGCCCTTAACAAAGCCCACCTGATTGTTCTGAATCGCCAACGGAGCAAGGAGTTTCAATCTAGCAGAGAGAAGCCGAGAGATTACCTTATAGACCGTGTTACATAGAGAAATAGGCCTGAAATCCTTCAGAGAAGATGCGCCTGGAAACTTCGGTATCAGGGTAATCACCGTAGCATTAACCTGTCTCAGCATATCTGAAGTATTGAAGAAGTGACGAACAGCCTTGATGAGATCCTGACCCACGAGGTCCCAAGAAGATATAAAGAAATCCACCGTAAAACCGTCCGGACCCGGCGCTTTGTTTCGAGGCAGTGAGAATACAGCCGCTTTGATCTCAGTGTCCGAGGGGATGGCTGAGAGGGTATTGATGAGATCAGGAGCACATCTGTAAGGGTGAAGCTCCTGGATTTCTTCCACTGAATAAGGCGTTACTCCAATTGAGTGGGTGCCAAGGAGTGATTTGTAGAAGTTGAGAGTCATGGATTTCATTAGAAACTGATCAGAGATCCTTTGATTCTGGCCATCCAGCAAAAAGTAGATAATATTCCTCGAGAGGTGAGCAATTACTGAGCTGAAAAAGAATCTAGTGTTTAAATCGCCCTCAGCTAGCCAACGAATACGAGATTTCTGTCTCATAAATGACTCCTCTGCAGCCGAAATGAAGATCCAATAATCCCGACACTTCCTCTCTTCTTCAAAAAGTGCCGGAGAGGGAGAAGATAGGACCTGCTGCTGGATGGACTCTAAAGCTTCCAGGGCTTGTCGAGATCTGTTCTGGATTCCACTGAAAGTGGTCCTATTAATGCTCTTACAACACTCTTTCGCCGCACGGAGATGCTGGTAGAGAGAGAACATCGGGTCAGAGGGAGCGATTTGCGTATTCCAAGCAGACGTGATCAAAGTGGAGTAGTCTGGATGAGTAGTGAACATCGAGTAAAAGATGAAGCGTGAGACCCGTCTCGCAGAGGTGGCAGCAACGGAGATCAAACAAGGTGAATGATCCGATGTTCCAGGAACATCAAAAAAGGCATTAGAGTCAGGGAAGGTCTCAAGCCATCTCTCGTTGACAACTGCTCTATCCAACTTCCGAGCCTTAGGGTTAGTAGGACTCTTGTTTGTCCAAGTGAATTCACAGCCCCGACTAGCGATATCTAATAATCCGCTGGAAGCAAGACAATCTTGTAAGTCCGCAACTCCGTCAAGAGGAATAGGAGCCTGAGATAGAGAGTAAGCTTCAGAGAGGCTCAAAATCTGATTGAAGTCCCCCAAGAAAATCCAGGGAGAAGAAGTGAAGAGCCGTGATTGAGAGAACCTTTTTATTTGGTCCCAGAGAGGTTTCCGTTCTGAAACTTCATTACGAGCATAGATAAAGCCAGCAGTGAATGATTGAGAAGTGACCGGATCATAGACACCACAAAGTACAAGTTGATCAGACTTAAAGTAGGTGATGACCGATAGTCTCGGATCCCAAACAACGATAATTCTTCCATTTTCTGCATCAGATGAGTGGTTGGAGTCCGATCTCCAACCAGGAAAAGCTTGAGCAACTATTGAGCTCATATTTGGTCGCTGCACACGTGTTTCCAAAAGGCCGCCAATAAGAGGACGGTTTATATTTAGCCACCTTCTGAGAGAAGTATTACGCACATTGCCATTAAGGCCCCTTACGTTCCAAAAAAAGCACTTCATCAGAGGTCCAAAAAGTGTGCCTAGGCACTAATTAAAAATGGGTGGAACAGATCGCGAACGCGACCGTTCCGAAGCAGAATCAGAATCCTCAACCGCAGCGTCAGCACTGATGAGTGTTTCTGCCTTTTGTAAAGCTTCGTCCGAAGAAGAGAGCCAAAGCATTTTCTGACGATGATCACGCCTCGCTTTCTTCCTAACCGAAGCCGAAGCATTTGGAGGAATAATCAGCTCCGCAGCTGCTAACCTTCGTCGGAGAACCTCCTGCGCCGCTTTTATGACGTCCTCATCCGCAGCAAGCTGAGAGGAAGTAGCGGAGACCGCAGGGGTGGAGGGAACAGCCCGAGTGATTCGCCTGGATCTTCGCTTAACAGTTTCCCAACCCAGAAGATCATCCTCTGCAGAATGATCATGATTGTGATCAGCAGGTAAAAGAGAATCAATAACACCAGGATCAGGAGGGGATCCCTCATTCGCAGACAACGTAGAGGGGTCTCTGGGCGCCGGAGAAGCTGACTGAGCGTGCTCTGCAGAGGGAGTGTCAACTGAGACAGGTTGCAAGGGAGGAAGCTCGGGTCCAACCGGAGGGATAGAAGAACTCTCTTCAGGTGTCTGAGTGGGGGGCAAGATAGGAGCAGGAGCACAACCAAGAACAGGTGGAGACCCATCTGCAGCAACTGGCTCAATAACAGGCTGATGGTCACCTTCACCCTCAGGGGGTAAAGTAGAACCGGGAGCAGAGGCTGACGAATCAGCAGGAGCCTTAGACTTAGCACCAGGAAAGGGACAGCGCAGAGGAAGGTGTCCAAACTCCCGACAAAGATTACAATGAGGTGGGAGTTTAAGGATTTCCGCAGATACTACGACCGAATTGCCAAGCTTATCCTTAACTCTAACTGAGGTTGACTTCGCTGTGGCTAGCACCACTTCCACCCTCAGCTTTGTGATTCCATTTGAGAAAGGCTTAATAGTTGGGTATTCCGACTGTACTGGATTCCCAAGTCCGGAGGCAATAGTGCTGAAGCCTTCCGTCGACCAGAGATCCTGAGGAATATGTCGAATGAGAAACCAAACAGGAGCTGATACCAGCTTCTGAGGGACCAGATTTGCTGTCGGAGACCACAATGCCGGTGTGAAAGAGCAATTTCCGGATTGCCAGTAACCAACTTCAATAACCCAATTCCTAATAATTTCGCAGGGGATGTAGATGAGATAAACTCTTTTGGAGTGGTGTTTAACTGATATCCTTCCCTGAGTCCCCCATATAGGGTTCAGATCTGCAAAGACCTTTGCCGGCGAGGGAGGATCTCCATGAAAAACTGCAACAATGTAGTTGTTCCAGCGATTTGTGGATGTAAGAGTGATGGAATCCGGAGCCTGAACGGTAGGAATGCCATCGTCGGAGATGGTGGGAGTTGAAACACGAGAGAGATTTCGGTGAGCAGACTTCAACTTTGAGATCCAGGCTGGTGTAGAAGCTGGAGGCACCAAGGAGGAGCTGGGAGCCTTAAAGGTTGAAGCTTTTCCATGGGGAGCGACATTGGAGGGTAGATCTGGACAGAGATTACTTGCTCGAGTAGGAACCGAAACTGGATCTGAGAGGGAGTTGAGACCCAAGATGCAGAGGAGATCCGGGGGAGATGGAATCGAGGGAGCCACTGGAGAAGGGGGGGGGGGGGTCGGGAGTTCTCATCGGCGAGCGTGGGGCTTCGCCGACGGCGTGGGGTTGCATTTCACAATCGCACTTTTAGGGGTACTGTTTCAGACGTCTCCAAAACCTCTATTCACATATACATATGCTGCATGTAGTTTGATCACCGAAATGATACTATAGGCAATGAAAACAATTTTTGGTTCAATTGGATTGTGGTTATTACATTTGAGTTTAATTTGATTGGATCATTACTTAACAACATTACTTGTTTCTTTTTTTGATCAAAACAACACTACTTGTTATCTATTAAAACTGAATTTATGTGTCAGACTGTCTGTTTATGCAACATACTTGGAAGACATTAGCATACTACGGGGGAAGTTTCAGTCACTGAAAAATCCTACATGTTTTTCAAACGTAAAATAAAAGGGAAGATAGTCTGGTGTGTAATGCTGAGAAGCAACAGTCCGTCGTAATTCAAATGAACATGGAGTTACCAGTCTAATTTGTTTAGAATCTTAATTGAGTATGTATATGTTACTGACAAAAATAAAATCTTAATACTACATAAAATATTATGTGCCATTGAGATTTTGTGAGATTATTAAGGTAGTTTTGTCAATTATATTTGGTCACAAAAATCAGTGAAAATGTTTAAATTATCCTCTTTTTTTTTTGAGCAACGTTTAAATTATTCTCAAAAATAAACAAAAGACATTTCTATATATTTTCTATCAATTTCAATAAAATATTTCTTGTTTTTACTTCAAATATAAATATATTTTCTTTGCTAAAAACGTTTCCTTTTAAAGATACTTTTTGTCAACAAAAATATTTTTTTGATTTTGTAATTTTATATAACTATTATTATAAATTCTTTCTAACTAAAAATATGAATTATGCTTCTTTCAGTTTTACATCTTTATCCTATTCAAATTTTCATATTATTATTATGAACATATTTTATTCTGTAAAAAGATAACTATTATAAATCAATGTAACACATATAAAATTTATAGTGGTTATCTATTCAAACTAAAATATTTATTTTTAAATTTTTATCACATGTTATAATCAGTGTTAAAATTTAATATAGCTATTAATTTTTTATATATATACATGGCACCTCATTTTCAAAACAAAAAATTTGACACACCTGTGAACCTATTTGCAATTAATAATGTTTATAAATTTAACTGTAAATATGTAAAAATCAAAAATACAGATATTATGTAAACTTTATAAATTTTACTCAATAAAGATTTTATTAACCAAAAATAAATATGCGCTTAAAAATGCGGATAGAGATCTAATTTTACCTAATTTAACCATATATCTGTTATAATTTTATTTTTTAGTTATAAAAATTCTGTTGCCAAAAAAAATCTAACAAAATCTTAATAATTTTTTTAAATATTTTTATAAAATTATGCAATACTTAATTTCGTATTAGTTGTATAATATTAGTACAGATTAATGTTATTAAAGATTTTACTATAAAATAAAAATAAAGTTTGTATGTTATTTCGAAAAATTTTCTAATTACAGTCTGTATTATTAAAATAGAAATACTATATGAATTAAATATAAAATTATATTAAATTGAGAAATTAACTTATTTTATTTTTAAAAATCTTTCATTTAAAACATCATCTTATCTATTAAAATAAAAGTCATGACTTCTTTAATAATTTTTTATTTTTTATTTTGACCATCCTCTATAAATTTTATTAAATGTATTTTATTAAGACTAATAATATAGAATCTTTGAACTACTTTAATCATAATATATTTTGATATCTTTTCATTCTAAATATATTATACTGAGCTAAATATGATAAATTTATATTAAATTTATAGATTTATAAATTTTATTTTCATATTTATGCTAAAAATATAATACAATAATAGACCAACTTAACATTCGCAAACTATATAATATATGTATAAAATTTGTAATATCTTACACTTTTGTATATACAATAATATATTATCTAAAATTAATAAATGTAGAAAATATTGCTAAAATAAAACTCCGCTTTAAAGGTTGGCGGCTCAAAATTGAGCATAAGTTTACAAAAATAAATTTGAAATATTTTGTTTCATGCATATATTATTTCTTCAATAAGTAAGTACAAATACAATAAGATAAATATATAATAAGGAGCGACAAATACATGTGACAGTTTTAACTTATTGATTAACTATAACATGTAACTATAAAATTATTATATTTGAAATAATTACGTAAACATTTAAATATATTGTTAACATTAAAAATATATGGCGCTAATGATCTAAAATAAATATATATATATATATATATATATATATATATATATATATATATATATATAACTGGAAAATAAATACCTGCACGGTTGTGCGGGTCAAGATCTAGTTTTCTTTTAATTGAAGGTTAATTACATGTTCAATTAACGTATAAACATATTCTTCTGTGAAACAAAAAAAAACTTCTTTAATCGAGGTTTCCGTTTATTTCTTGCATATATTCTTATATTAGAGATCCCCATTAGTAGACATTGGAAAGAAAGCAAGATAGGCTGCAGAGAGAGACAACAACATGTTACTATGATTGTGCTTTTAAAACTGAAGACTCATCTACTTTGTTGTACCATTTTGCTTCTCTCTTTTGAGCGTGGAGTGGTGAGTACGCGCACGTGTTTGCTATTTGTGTGCTGGACACAATAATCATCAAGCCTGCCCATTTGCTTCTTCACACACTTAAAAGCTTTTTACCATTTTATAATCACCACTGTCTCACTATGTTCACTGTTTTTAGTGAAATTTTAATTGGTACACCGAATTCTATAATACTCAAAACTAAACAAAGTTGTGTAGTTAAGATAGTGTCTAAATCTTAACGTATTCAATGTAGACATGAAACAAACAGAGTTTGGAGAAGAATCTTCTTAACATAATCTAAATGCAACAAAACATCAACGTTCATGACAGTTACCACACCATACAGCTTATGTACAACATTAAGCAAGCATGCCTTTTATTTTTCTTCTCTTCCTGTCGTCCATGGAGAACAACAAACGACGCATTACGATCTGACCTTCACAAGAAGCTGGTTCCGACAGAGAGCTCAACTAGATTTGCGAAAATCTGAGCTTGGGTTGTCCCAATCTGCTGAGCAAGTGCATGCTGCTCCTCTAGTGGAAGCATCTCGTAACTGCAAACATTTTAAAAACCATTAGGATCATCTCCGCCAATGATCATGCTACCATACGGTTTACAAGTAACATATATGGTTGTTACTACTGGTTTCAACATATAGACTGCGGTAAGAAACTTACTGGCAGAGTAGCTCGCAGTCGATTATGCTGTCAGGCCCAGGTTTTCGAGCCTTCCCACTGGAGCGGAACTGACGGAAAGAGCGTGGGTTCAGACCGGCAACATGAGGAACAGCATCCACTAACTTTTTCTGGAGAGACTGTAACCTACGGAATGTGACCTCATCTAGTGGAGCTATGCAACCAAAGCTGCCGTCTAGGGTACCAAATAACGAAGCATATCGACTTTTTTTATCCGCGCTAAGAGATTCAACCATCTGCAGACGCAGGAACTTTGTCACATGCGCACCCACGTGAAATTCCGCCCTTGACAGAAGCTTCTGACCTTTCCAGCTCTCCGACATCTTCGGCGCAAAATAGAATATCTGTTGGGGATCAGTATAACGTCAGTTTTTGAGAGTATTTCACTATGTTCCATAAGTAAAGGCCTTTGATCACATCACGTACACACTAAAAAAGCGATAAGAGGGATGCTAACCTGGAGATTCTTTTGCTGATCGGAGACAGCCAGGCTAAGCGTACTTCCATCAATCAAAAACTCTGAAGCCATACAATCGAGGGATCCAAAATCTTTGGCTAGTAAGCTAAGTTGGGACCCTTGTTCTTTCCAGCTCAGAAAGTATACGCTTTTATGGACGTCACCAAGGAGGATGAAATTCTTTACCTGTGCAAGGAAAGATAAAATTAGCATGTGCAACAAAGCCAAAACCACGCAGAAGAAGCCAGGCTAGGAAAGTAAAACGTACCACATTCATGGTGACTACATAGAGCGGTGGATCAAAGAAAGCAACACCAGTTAATTCAGTACCATTCCATTTGTGCAAGGTGACTTTAGGACCAGATGATATTAAAAGATGACCCTGAATGGAGGCTACAGCTGATACAACTCCTTTTAGTTCCTTCGAGTAGACTTCAGTAACCTATTGACAAAGTGGCTTCAGAATAAATCCAAGTATCTAAGGTGAAAATGAATAAGGTCAAACTAAACATACCAAATTTTGAGAATTATCGCCATTTCTTCCAAAAGAGAAAAGCAGCACACGGCCCCTTGCAGCAACATCCTCCCCTTGGACATAAGCAGTCCCAACAGCAAGAAGTGTTTCATTCTCCGCTGTGCTTGCATTCTGAAACACCCAGGTAGTAATAAAACGAGCTTTGGTTATTGCAATTTAAACAAGGACATTAATTAGATTGACCCACCCCTCCATATGCTCCCGGAAACATTATTCAATAGGCAGAGAACAATATTATGACTTTAGGCAGGCTTAGTAGCTAACTTACAAGAAGTGTGACAACTCGCACAGTGAGTGCATGTTCTGAGCTCTGCATTGGAATAGTGGCTTTAGTTTCCCAAGGGCCACCAGATCTTTCTGGTTCCAAAATTGGGATTTCAAATTCCTCAACAGTGTATGGTCGTTGGAGATCATCAGAGCTCAGATTATGGTTGTCAATCTGCTGCTCAGCTTCTTGATCAACTAGTGAAGAAAGCACTTGATGTAATGGCTTGCTGACCTGCAAAAAGGAGAGACCAACGATATTGCTTGTATTAATACGACAGAATAATAATGAACTAGGTAGTAATCCGCGCCTTGCGCGGATGAGATTGTTAGATCAGTAATTTTTTGAAAATATTAGAAAGTATATATATATATATATATATAGTTTGGAATTTGGGTTTTGTGTGTTTTTTTGGTGTTTAATCTCGGTGGTGCTGATTTTACGGCATAGACGTCACTGAGATAGAAACATATGTAAATCCTTTATTTTAGTGACATGTAAAAATTTACTGGAACATAAGAGTAAACACAAAACATGTTACCTGGCAACTGCGAAAGCATGTAATCATTTATTTTATCCACTTCATCATTTGTGGGAGTGAGAATGGCTCGATGTCTATACAAATCCTTAACTGTTGAGGTTTGAAAAGTTTGTCCATAAACTTCTTTTTCCATAGTCTCAATAGGTTATACATATCACTGGTGTGATTTATCTTACTCTGATTCATTTGCAAGAACTTGCGTATAAAGATATAATTATTATTATACAATTTGATTTTCATATGCATGATTTTTGTATAATAACATACCTTCCTCGTAGGTCATTGACTTCAAACATGTAAGGATTTCACAGAACTTGGCTGTATTCGTTGAACCATGTAAGAAGAACTGATTTTGTGTATAATATCTAATTCGAGTAAGATAAATATTATTAATATCTAATCAAATTATATGTACGTAAATATTTGTGTAATCACACTTATATATTTCTTTGCATAGGTTTTATGTATAAACATTATTAATATATAATCAAATTATTATGTACGTAAATTTTTTGTGTAATCAAACTTGTTCTATATTTCTTTCTTTGCATCTTACTCTCTCTCTCTCTCTCTCTCTCTCTCTCTCTCTCTCTCTCTCTCTCTCTCTCTCTCTCTCTCTCTCTCTCTCTCTCTCTCTCTCTCTCTCTCTCTCTCTCTCTCTCTCTCTCTCTCTCTCTCTCTCTCTCTCTCTCTCTCTCTCTCTCTCTCTCTCTCTCTCTCTCTCTCTCTCTCTCTCTCTCTCTCTCTCTCTCTCTCTCTCTCTCTCTCTCTCTCTCTCTCTCTCTCTCTCTCTCTCTCTCTCTCTCTCTCTCTCTCTCTCTCTCTCTCTCTCTCTCTCTCTCTCTCTCTCTCTCTCTCTCTCTCTCTCAGATTTTATCAGTATTAATGAGTGTTTAAAAAAATAAGATTAAGATTTTAACATATTTTTATTTTAAACATACGAATCGTATTAATGCCCGCACACGGGCATTAATACGATTCTTATGTTTTATGTATAAACATTATTAATATCTAATCAAATGTTTTATGTATTATTAAAAGTAAATTTGTTCTTCAGATGTTTTATGTATTATTCATATAAATATGTATTATTCAAATACGATTCATATGTTTTATGTATTACTAAAACTAAATTTGTTCTCCATTCAGTCTTTGTGGTTCAAAACTATAAGCCTTTTAGACATTACACAACCAACTTAACTTTGAGGTTTAAATTATTATCATATACTTTGAAATATGAAATAATAAATCATGCATGTGCGGGCATCGATATGATTTATATATTGCATGTATAGCTATTATTATTAGTGCATAAGTGGATCGTAATTATATTTCACTCTCGTTGTATCTTTGTATCTTACTCATTTAGGTTTATCCACATATAAGTCTCTCCCTCTCTCATCATAAACCTTTTAGTTTTTTGAAAAAGATAAAAAGGTAATTACGATCATATCATGCGTGCGGGCATTCATATGATTCATATATTACCCCTTTATATATATTAGTATAAATATAAGTAGATTGTAATTCTTTCTCAATCTCTATGTATCAATATGTCTAATTCATATACTACATGTTACGTTATTATTATAAGTGCATAAGTGGATCGTAGTTTTCTCTCTCTCTCTCTCTCTCTCTCTCTCTCTCTCTCTCTCTCTCTCTCTCTCTCTCTCTCTCTCTCTCTCTCTCTCTCTCTCTCTCTCTCTCTCTCTCTCTCGGTATCCCCTTCATCGTAAACCTTTTTTTTTTGAAAAATATAAAAATGTAAACATTCTTTTAATTCATGGATTATCTTTTAACTACCACAATATTTATTATATGGAATGTTTCCGAGTTTAATATTTTATCATGAATTTTTCTTGGGTGAATTACCAACTAATCATATTTTGCCAATTAATGTACAGTTTTTAGAGTATAATAAATAAAATAATAATAATTTGTGTTAAGTTTTTAAAATAAATAAAAAATATTAGTACCTGCCAAAAGATAAAATTTTTTTAACAATTTTAAAACCGTCACAAAAGAGTAAATCATAAACATTAAACACTTTACCCTAAACCTTTGGACAAAACTTAAACTCTTGGATAAAAATCAAAATACTAAACCCTAAATTCTTGGATATACCCTAAAATCTTGGATAAATCCTAAACACTAAACTGTAAACTCTTGGTATACCCTTAACACTAAATCTCTCTCTCTCTCTCTCTCTCTCTCTCTCTCTCTCTCTCTCTCTCTCTCTCTCTCTCTCTCTCTCTCTCTTGGTATCCCCTTCATCGTAAACCTTTTTTTTTTTTTGAAAAATATAAAAATGTAAACATTCTTTTAATTTATCGATTATCTTTTAACTACCACAATTTTTATTTATATGGAAATGTTTCCTAGTTTAATATTTTATCATGAATTTTTCTTGGGTGAATTACCAACTAATCATAGTTTGCCAATTAATGTACAATTTTTTAAATATAATAAATAAATTAATAATAATTTGTGTTAAGTTTTTAAAATAAAAGAAAAATATTATTAGCTGCAAAAAGATGAAATTTTTTAACAATTTTAAAACCGTCACAAAAAATTAAATCATAAACACTATATCCTAAACCCATGGACAAAGCTTAAACCCATGGGTAAAAATCCAAACACTAAACCCTAAATTCTTGGATATACACTAAACACTAAATCTCTCTCTCTCTCTCTCTCTCTCTCTCTCTCTCTCTCTCTCTCTCTCTCTCTCTCTCTCTCTCTCTCTACATGGATGGGAAGGTCACGTTTTCTTCTCTTTTTTTTGCAGGGTCTGGTCTGGTGTTGTAGCCATGTTTTTATTGTTGAAGAAAGAAGAAAGGCTTGTTGCCTTGTTTGTGCATTATCTCTTAGTTTAAAGGAAAGAGCTCACACCTAAAATTCTGAACTATTTATTTATTTCCTGTTTCTTCTATATATATTTTTATTTTTATAAAAGTCCTTTCGAGAAAAAGAAATATATTCACAAACTCTCCCTATAAGGAAAAATATATACAACTTACTGCCAATAATGGAATGAAACTCATTAGTATTATTCATATATGTCTTTCTATATGTAGATTTCAAAATTATATTTACTTTTTCTTTAAGATAATTGATGATGCATTATGTAGTTAGAGTTAGAGTTGTGCAAATCAAACCAATTATGTAAGCAAACCAATTATGTAAGCAACTGATGATTTGGTTTGAGCTGTGCAAATCAAACCAAATCAAACCAGTTTGATTTGGTGTGATTTGTTTATAAGATATGGTTTACGGTCTAGATTTATCTAAATTTACACGTAATGACTATAATTATTACTTTTTTTTTACTTATCTATGTAACAATTGTAATTGAAAAGTCAAAAAAGTGTTTTAATTTATATAATCGAGGTTACAATCTAAGCTGGTCACACTAAGCTTTTGTTACAATCTGGTTTATGCAAACTATAATTTTTATTTGTGTTTTTAATAAAGTAATTATAGTGTTTTAGTTTATATAGTTGCAATATTATTGCTAATAAGAAAGGCAATACGAAAGTAAATGCAAAATTAGATTATGTTAAATAGATATCTTATAAGTGCGAAGTTTAGATATTTAACATTTTTTTTACTGATTTGAGACTTGGTAAACAAGACAAATATTTAGTAGGTAAATATGGTAAGCAAGAAAAAAATTTATAATTTTTTTACTGATTCAATTAAATGCAAAAAATTTTACATGCACAACGTTCTCGTATGTATTAAACAAACATATGTGTTTTACAGAATCTGCTCGATATTATTATAATCTAATGTGATCTAAGCCAATAAAGTAGTTAAACAAATGTGTTTTCTTGCACTGTACGTCTATTTAACTTCTTTCTATAACCTTACTTGACAAAAAAGAGAAGAGAACCCTTTTATTAGTTGAAGCTGTTGTTTCGGTTATTAAACTTCCGCGAAGAAGACACACATAGTTCTTTATTTTTTGCTTCAAAAAATTCATACAACATATAACTTACATACATGAAACATCAGTGTGCACAAATAACCAAACTATAGCATACAAAAAAATACATGACAGTCTATCAAACTTGACTATAATGTTACTGCTTCGTTCAATCCAATTTTGGCTATGCAGAGAAGCAAATGACTCCGAATATTACTTACATAAAAACTATGGTTATACCATAGCAGCAAATGTTTGATCACAATGCAAGACTTCTTTTGAATGCAAGACTTCCTTTGAATAGCAGCAAATCACCATAGCAGCAATTGTTTCACCCACTTGCCTTGTCAAAATACACGACTTCCTTTGAATGTTTGATCACAACTTGATTACTAACGTAATGCTTCCGAGAAACAGGGATATAAACATCAGCTCCACGAGCAGCTCGGTTCTACAAAAACATGAAAATTGTAGATAATTATGGTCGACCTATAGAACAACAAAAAATAAGTGTAGAGACTGTGAAAAACATAAAGTTTATTCTTCGTAAACGTATCAAATCTTTTCCTTCTCTCTCTCAATCTTCCATAGTTACTCGGGACTGATGTTTGCTCGTCCCTTAGCTCTCCGTGTTTGCTCGTCCCTTAGCTCTCCCTGTTTGCAAACGGCAAACTCATCCGATTTGGCCTTCGCAACTGAAGTTCAAGCCAGTTGTATGTTCTCCCTAACTTTTGTCCTCCTCGTCTATGCTAAGGGCTGCCTCATCGATCTCGAGGTCAAGAACACGCGACAGAAGACGGCAAAACTCGAAGGGAGAGAACGATGACTCGGATCCTTCCATCGTCGAGAGATAATGCTTCAAAGTGTTTCTGCTTCGTGGTGGTGAATTTCGTACGATTTTATCCACATGCTGAGATGGGGATTCAAACCATAAGTTAGAAATGTAGTTGTTTCTAAACGTTTAACGTCAACGCAGCACAAAACGAATGTACAAACAAACAGTTCGCACATGAATGAAAAAAAAATTGGTTACGTTTCTTATAATGGAAGCAAATAAAGAAACAAAGCAAATAATTAAATGATCCGTTTTTCTTAAACTCCCTCACAGAGTGACACGTGGATCCGAGCCTTCTCATGCATTCTCACCAAAATCGTTTAAGGAAAGCTTTAAAATGCTTCTCCTTTAATATATAGGGGATAAATAGGCAGGTAATACATAACTGGCACAGAACTTCCTTTCTTCTCAAAAGAAAAAAAAAAGAAAACAAATAAATACGCATGCACAAATTGCATTAGCTCAGGTGTTCCATTTATAAACAAAGCAAACAAGCAGGACCTAATAATATTTGCTGAAACTAAGGAAGTCAACCAAAATCAGGTATATGTAATAATCATGAATGAAATTCAGACGCATCCATTTGAATTTAGAGCTCTCGAAACCTGTTTTTTTTTTTATTTCTGAACCCTGCTCTAGAAGGGGCAACAAATTGATAATTTAAATTAAGAAAATTCCCGATAGCTGAAAAGGGCAAAACTGAGAGCTGAGGAAAGTTGCCACATTGCTTAGGGAACCTATGAAATATTTAAATTTCCCGATTAATGTTGCATGTGATGCCCTAAATGCCTTATCGTCCCATCTCAACCACAAAAGAATAGAAATCATCCAATGCAACCAAAGATACAATTCGGATTAGGTGGTAAAATGTAGATTATATTATCATGCTAATATGCTTACCGGATATGATACTATCAGCGGGTACAAGTTCTTCTCCGCGTAGTAAGTAACTTGGTGAGGCGTGGCCTTCAGAGGAACCTAGACAGTAATATGACGCATTAACGTGATCAGTCCTCATATACTTAATTATTTTTCTTATCCAACCAACAGACGCAACAGTAAGCGCTGAAAATGGAACTCACCTTTTGCACTGGCCAATAATTATCGTATACTGATGCTGAAGGCAATTGGCAAATCTTCAAAACTCCCTGGTTTATGTCAATATGAGATGAGTTACCTTTTCAAAGGAATTGATAGTCTAGATGCCAACAATAAGAATAGAAAAGAAACATGGAAATTGAAACAGATGAGACAGTGGAACTTTCAGAACCAGAATTGGATTCTGTATTAGGAGCTCCAAAGTTTAATTCTTGATTCATAAACGAACCATCCAGGATACGGGCACCATGCTCAAACACCTGGATTACCCGACGTCTGAAAAAGAAACATAGAAATTATTATAATACCATTTACTATCACTTACAACTGTATGTAGTAGACACAGTTCAATGACTAGAAAGAAGCCATGGATAGAGCTTAGTAGACAGCACATGGAGTTAATAATAAAATAGATGTAAAGGAAAAAAATGCTTCTACAACAAACACATCTCACAAGATGCAGCAAAAATATATTATGGCAGCTAACCTTCCAAACAAATTTCCAGCAGCAATTGTTCTTCCCTGAACATAATAGTCAACACTCTCAGTGACTTCTGTGAGAAGGTCAGCAGTTTCAAGTACCTGAAAAGCCAAACATTGAAGGTAATTCTATTGACAATGGGAAGATCTAATGATGTTGAGTTGCTAAAGCACCTCTCGGAAGCGAGAAAGCGAGCAGCAAGCTGAAAAAGGGACGAAAACATAGAAGTAAAATATACCATAGTGCGAGCCTCCAAACTTATAATCAAATAGGCATGATATTCATCCTCATCAGCAGCCATTTTAGACGAATCAACATTATGACCACGGGAGCTCTTGTGATAAACTGTCCATATTCCTTTGCAGCCTGGAAGTTCAACCTACAACAAGAACATGCAGAATACCGTGCTTAACATGCCACTCGCTCATATTTTTTTTACTTTTCTTTCCCAGATCATTAATAAACAGAAATATTCCAATGGTGGATAGAGATTGTGAAAGATATAAACCCGCGAGAATGTCCTAATACAGCCTTCTGTTCGGAGCTCACTATAAACTAATGCATCCTAATTTTGAAAGAAGTATATATGAAATTACGTCCAAGCCATAGTAATAGGAGTATATTTCCCCTTCATCTCATATACCAGAAACAATTTGGGATAGGCATACCTCAGTAATCATTTCCGGTCTAATTGATTGCCGAAGAACAGATAAAGCACCGTTCTTCCCATGACCAGAACAGCACACCTAACGCCAAGTTACATATATTTAGTTTGTTAGTTTCAGAAAAAATATGAGGCAAGCATCTCAACACTAAAAAATTGTGAAACAAAGGATTTCATTGTTAAGCAAAAGGATACTTCAAAATAGACGTTTTTGAATGACAACCCTAAGAATGTTATATTTTATATAAAACATTTCCACGGCTAGTATTATATAAGAACTACTAAACAAACGGCTCACCAGTTCATAGTTGCTCTGTTTGGAAATCCCAGTGGCGTTTGCATCAGCATTTATCCTTAAGCCATACGCAAAATCTTTCACTGGACCAACATTAACTAGTGAATCCCTCACTGCAAATGAAAATGATTTCTGCATATGTTGAAAAAGAAAACATGAGAAACTTCATGGAAATGAGAACATAGCTATCTAACTCTTATTGACATGATACATGCTGCAGTTTTTACAAAGGCAAACTATTTCTTCAGTAACTAAACTACTAATTCTCTATTCAACATGATTTACTTTTTTTATCTAATTTATGTGCTATTGAAAGCACATAGCAGATAGCGAAATGGAGAATGTTCCGCAAAAGAACCCCAACTCAAATAGTAATGCCATTTAGAGATAGAAAATAAGTGGCTTTATTGAGCTTTTTCTAAGAAGATGACCCCAACTGAACATGATATTCTACAAAACTCTAACAAAGGCAGAACTTGCTACCTGCGATGAATCGGAGTTATTTGGTGTTGAACCAAACAATGAAAGCTCCTCGTTTCCAATTGTATCTTGAAAAGCATCGGAAGACATCCGCAGACGTTTTGCTTGATGACTCTCACCTTCAATGTCTTCATCCTGCATAAAATTAGGCAAGAAGCTTTACAAGTTCCGTATAAGCATTTAACTAATACCCTGACCAGCATAAAAAGATTCAACTATGACCTCATCTCTCAACCCAGGTAAGGATGCTGCGGGCCCAGATCTACAGGAAAATTGAACCAGTAAACTGTCTCCCAAACGGCTACCTAAAAAGAAAAGGGAATTTCCAACACTAGTAATGTCCTGCAAGAAATTCGGCAATACATCTTAGATATTCTCTAATTCAACTGGATCCAAAGTGAAGCACAAATATATTGAGAGAAGATGTTGACTAACCGAAGCAAGCACAGAGGCTTTTGATTTGGAAAGATCAAGTCTCTGCACAGCACTTCAAGGCAGAAAATAGCACTCAGTTTCACATTTTATAAATAAAATAAGTTGCGGCCAAATTAACAAGCGTCAGCAAAAATTTATAAAAAAATCAAAATATTACCGCCCATCATATATAAGAGTCAGCAGCAAAAGTTCCCCACACTTCGTTGACAAAATGGCCACATGGTTCCATGGGCAGCATCGAGTTCCACACTGAAACTTGATGCAGGCAGTTCTTGACTCGAAGAAATAGACGCACAAAAGAAAATAAATATGGTTAATACTATAAACAGAGTTTTACAATTCTAATTCTAAGTTATAGGATTCTAAAGCAAGGTTGTGGGCAGATTTCGAAGAATGGAGAGTGCGCGAGAAAAGTGCACCTGCTATCAGCTGAGGAGGCATAATTGTTCAGTGCCAGAGCACAGGAGGCTGACTACAAGAAAATATGGTATCTCAGATGTGTAAATAATTGTAGACTTTAGCTTCGAAAAGATAAAGCTGTGATATCAAATTACCTGACTATGATAATGGATTGTATTTGCGCACAACACAAGAACACCACCGATGGGAGATGGTACTGCAAGTAGTTTGTAGGCATCATGGGGCAGATTCTGGAAAATACCGAAAGAATGGGAATAAGTATGATTGGGACTGATTTTCATAAAAAGTTTGTTATTCTATGAATATTCTCCAAAACCTTTGAGCATTCTAAACAAGGAACAAATAAGAAAAGTCAACATGCATCTGATTTCTTAGTGGTTGATTGAAAAGCCTAGTCATGAAACAACATTGAGCATACAATAATCATTTTTAACATAAAAAGATTACCAAGTATATTCAAATATTTGCCTTCTTGGGAAGAAACATTTTTAACATAAAAAGAGGAAAATAAAGAACATACAATAGCTGACCAGATGACTGGGTGTTGTTTTAATGTCGTATTGATGCAAAGAGCAGAAAGCATGCAAGTATGGTGCTTACACGAAACTCGCCCAGCCCATGTATGCTCTTCTTCCTGAAGGATTACAATTACAGGCTCAATATAACCTGAACAAGACACAAGATGGCAGAAAAAATAATTAGAAGAAGGACCACTTAATGTATTCACATTATGACTATATGGAAAACCAGAATTAAAAAGTAAGACGGTTAGCTATCTAAAATAAAATCAAATCCACCATACAGTTGCGCATGACGAAATGCATCAGCTGGATAAAAATAGGAAATATACAAGCTGTTTGATGTCGTATTCCATCTACAACCAACAATTTAGAACAGAGTTCACTGCAACACTGTAATTTGTAGTTAACTACTTACTCTGACAAGTCAAAATAAGGTGGAGAAAGGTATCTTACCATGTAGAAAAACAAAATCTTTGACGTGTTTCATTCCGAGATCACGCAAGTTGATTATGTAAGATGATTCAACTCGAGCAGAAATAGTCCCACCAGAAGTAAACGCATCATCATCTCCAACTAGTCCAGAACCAACCTGAAAAAGGGAGTCCCACTTAGCATATCACAAAATTGAACATATGATGCTGCCACTAAAAAAAAAAAGAAAAAAACCTGAGAAGCCTTGAGGATGATCAACTGCAAACCGTAAAGAAGAACACCTCCACACCGAATCGAATCTCTCACACAAGGAGGGAGCGTGAGCAACTTTTTTTTTGTGGAAGAAGAATTTTGTGGTTCCAGTATTAAGTAAGGATAAGCGTGTGATCGATTTACAAGTGGGGATGGGGTCTCTTACATTCTTCCTATCATGTGTGTACGGTGACCCTGTAACGGAAAGAAAAGAGATGTTTGGGATAAGCTAAGGCAGTTGAGTGTTTCAAAGTGTCATGCTTGGATACTTACTGGCGATTTCAACGACCTTATGAGTAATAAAGACAAGCTTGGTGGTGCTGTTAGGAGTGAGTCTGTCCTTCTGGGACTTCCGGAATATGGCGACTTCATGTAAATTACGGGAACTAAGAAGCTCAGGCAATGTGTTGTTGTGGGCTGATTGGAGGAACAAGGTGTGGGTTCAGTGTAGATTAGATTGTTGCATGAATTACAGGTTTCCGCTGTATTATCATGCAAAGTTCTAACTAATTCATCAAGATGAATCCATTAACCATATGAATCTCTGATTGAATAGACATAAGCGGACCATAACCCTCTATATATAGAGAATTAATTTATAGTTCAGCCCGTCATTAAACTATAAATTACTTAAGATATCCACGTATAAATATTTCATAACACTTATGCCCAAGCCTTTACCTTATTCACAATAGTGACCACTTAAATAGGCTAATTGATTAATGACTTTATTACATTTATTCCTTAACATATGTGACCCCACTAAATGATTTTACATCTTGGTCATTAACAAATGGATCACTTTTGTGGTGAAGTTATGTGTGTTTGGAGAAGTTAAACAAGTTATCTCACGAGTTCAATGTATGAAATCAATATTTTTTCAGTTTTATTTGTGAAGAAGACTTCTGGATGCAAAAAACTTCTACAGAAGTCTTATGCTTAATGCTAGGTTAGTTTTGCAATTTACCTTTTTATGTGTGCCTTAATAGAAGATTTCACTAGAAGTTTTCTAACTTTTTTTGTTAACAAAAAAATTAAGAAGAGTTTTCGAAAAATCTTCTTAAATAAAACATGTTAGTTTGTAATTGAGAGCAATGGATCATCATCAACAACAAGATCCATCTCAGCTAACACTTGTATGTCTTTCTCTTGTTTCCAAAGCTTGTTCTTTTCTCTTAAAGCAATGGATTGATTTCTGAGATTTGAGTTTTTCTCTAACGACAATAGGCTCATGAAAAATTGTGAATCTCTTTATTAGTTTGTTGTCAATCTATGGAATCAGTGTGTTTGAACTCTTTTTCTGGTCAACGAAAGTGTGCTCCAAAGTCCAAACCATAACCAAATATAAGTGTATAGTTTCTTAATGACATTGTTTATTGGTTTTGGATTTTATTCTGTTCTCGTCTGAGTGCAAAAAGGTCATGAAACATATCAGTCCAAGTGTCATGAGAAGTGTGTTGAGATTCCTCAGTGTTTCACTCTAATATAACAATAATTCTGTAATATCCCGAGTTGTGATATGTGAAAAGGCTTAAGAGATTGATTTGACTATCTATGTCACCAAAGTTGACTTATATTTTCCGTCACACATCTGTTTAGAACTCCAGAGTTAAGTGTGCTTGAGCTGGAGTAGTGAAAGGATGGGTAACCTATCGGAAAGTGATTCACGATACCATGTAAGTGAGGCCAAAACACGGAGAAAGGTCGGGTGGTGATTGAAGGGTCAGTAAACAATGATTTCGAGCTTTGAAAAAATTAACGACCAACCGTCGGATGGGATGGGGTCCATGGGCCAAGAGAGCGGACGTGGGTGGCCCATTAGCCGTGGGCGGTCGGGGCGTTACAAGTGGTATCAGAGCTGGTTAGCCGTCTCAGTTCTGACCTGAGAGGCGTCTTGAGACCTGTCATGGGGCGCAACGAGGACGTTGCGTTCTTTGAGAGGGGGTGAATTGTAACATCCTGAATTGTGATATGTGAAAAGGCTTAAGAGAATTGATTTGGCTACCTATGTCACCAAAGTTGACTTACCTTTTCCGTCACACATCCGTTTAGAACTCCAGAGTTAAGCGTGTTTGAGCTGGAGTAGTGAAATGATGAGTGACCTATCGAAAAGTGATTCGCGATACCGTGTAAGTGAGACCAAAACACAGAGAAAGGTCGGATGGTGATTGCAGAGTCAGTAAACAATGATTTCGAGCCTTGAAAATATTAACGACTGACCGTCGGATGGGATGGGGCCCACAGACCAAGAGAATGGACGTGGATGGCCCATTAGCCGTGGGCGGTCGGGGCGTTACAAATTCCATTCTAGATTCTGATTACAACAGTGGACAAACTGCTTCACGTCTTTCACATCGTAAAGGCTGCTGTTGTTTGTCACAACAACATTGGTTAATGTTAGTCAATAGTAATAGTCTCCTGCAAATCTTTTTTTTCATTAATTTGTATACTATTATGATGATTATAATTTTGTTTTGTAGGAGGAAAAATGCCACCAGATTCAGAGAAGAGAAGAAAAGTCGTGGTTGAAAAACTTTCATGGCAAATAATATTTAATGTTTTACATTTTGTTCTCATTGAATCTATTTTCTCGTTCTTATTTGTTTTTGGAGGCTTTTCTCTATATTTTGTAAATAATTTTGTTCTTCCAGATATTGTGTAAAATATCATTTTAAAAATATGATATCAAATTTAAAATCTAACCCTCAAACACTAAATTTTAAATCTACACCCTAAATATAATACCCTAAACCCCAAGCTTAAACCCTACAAAGTCATAAATCTAATCTTTTCAAATAATATAATTACTAAACTAAAACCTATTGAAATTAAATCATAATCATAAATCCAAAATATAACAATTATTTCTATATACAAATATTAAAAATCATTTGTTTTTAGTCAAAATAAGATCATATATATTTTTAAAAATAAGCAAGAAGGGTGGATTGTGGCACTCAAAAAAAAAGAAAATAAGAAAGATAGATTGTTGTTAACCAAAGAAATAAGAAGGCGAGAATTGTTAATTTTTTAATCTGAACCGTTGTTAGGAGTTGTTAACCAGATCTGCCTCATATCTCTTCTTTTATGATTTCTTTCTTTCTCCGGATCTAACCCATCTCTTCTTTTTTCTCTGCTGGTGTAAGGCTGATTATTTTAATTTATAATATTTCCATTTTAAATTTTCAATTTTAAAAAATTTAAAATATTTTTTAAAAATATTTTATACTTATTTATCTATTTGCAAAATCAAACACTAACTAGAATCAATTTTTTTTATTTTAAGAGGCAGAGTGGTTTGAACCAATTTGTAACGGGTTTGTATGATTGTTTTGAAATGCTGTTAACCGCTACCATCCGCAAAAAAATGCGTCTGTGGGTGGTACCGGAAAAACCAGTCAAGTCTTAAGTACCGCATGTTAGTGTTTGTTAACGCATATATGTTTTAGTATAGTTTGTAGTTTTGTTACTAAATCTATATTTATTATTATTAAAAGTTCGCTTTTGAGGCTCCACGGAATGTCCACATCATCGTTAAAAAATTCTCCCAGAAAATGACATGTGACATTAGTATTATTTAAAAACAAATATAAAAAAATTCTCCCGGAAAATGACATGTGGCATTAGTAATATTTAAAAAAAAATATAATAGAAGAAATATTACATTAAAAAGTCTATAATGTATTATAACCATTTTATATTTAAAAGTTAATTATAAGAAATATTACATTAAAATATCTATAATGTATTATAACCATTTTATATTTACAAATTAATTAAACAAATTCGAAAATTAGAATAAAATATATACAATAGAAATGGTAGTATTACATTTTTTACATTTAGTTTACATTTTTATTGTTTCAAAAAAAAACTAAATGTAATATTTCTCAAAAAATGTCAGCTGACATTACTAAAAAATAATAAATAAATATGAAATATAAAGAAAATAAATAATAATTAAATATAAAATATAAAAACCTTTTGACGTTCCATAGAACGTCAACATCAGCATTAAAAAATTCTCCTAAAGATGCCACATGTCATTATTATTATTATTTTTTAGAAGAATATAATACAAGAAATATTGCATTAAAATGTCCATAATGTATTATTATCATTTTATATTTAAAAGTTAAGTAACTAAATTCTAAAATTATAATAAAAATATATACAATATAAGAAATGGTAGTATTACATTTAGTTTACATTTAGTTTACATTTTTATTGTTTCAAAAAAAAACTAAATGTAATATTTCGAAAAAGATGCCACCTGACATTATTAAAAAAACTAAATATGAAATATAAAGAAAATGAATAATAATTTAATATAAAATATAAGAAATATAAATATTACATAAACATCTATCGTAATATTAAAATTTGATATAAAAGAAATAAAATTAGAATAAGTACATATACATGATAAAAAATAAAAAACAAGTAAATTTTCAATATAAGAAATAGAAAAACTACATCAAACATATATCTGAAAATATGTAGTAAAATAAATAATAATTAAATATGAAATATAAGAAATATATATATTACATTAACCATCTATCATAATATTAAAATTTGATATAAAAGCAAAAAAACTAGAATAAGTAAATATACAATATAAGAAAAAGTAAAAATAAGTAAATATACAATATAAAAAATGTAAAAAAATACATTACACACCTATCTTAAAAAATTTATGGTTTTAGATTTTTATTATTTCCAAATATTTTTATAAGTAAATATACAATATAAGAAAAATAAGCATACAATATAAAGCCAGAAAATTAGAATAAGTAAATATACAATATAAGAAAAATAAAAAATAAGTAAATTAATATACAATTAAGAAATATAAATATTACATTAAACATCTATCAATATAATATTACGATTTGATATAAAATGCCAAACAATTAGAATAAGTAAATACACAATATAAGAAAAATAAATAATAATTAAATATAAGAAATGGAAAAACTACATTAACATCTATCTGAAAATGTATATTTGTACACTTTTATTGTTTCCAAATATTTTTATAAGTAAATAAACATTATAAGAAAAACAAGCATACAATATAAGAAATAGAAATACTACATTAAACAATATTATCATTTGATATAAAAGTAAGAAAATTAGAATAATTAAACATTTATACTATTAAAAGTTCGCTTTTGAGGCTCTAGGGAACATCCACATCATCGTTAAAAAATTCTCCCGGAAGATGACATGTGACATTAGTATTTTTTTTAAAGAATATAATATAAGAAATATTACATTAAAATGTTCATAATGTTTTATTAGCATTTTATATTTAAAAGTTGAATAAATAAACTCGAAAAATAGAATAAAAATATATACTATAGAAATGGTAGCATTACATTTTTTACATTGAGTTTACATTTTTATTATTTTCAAAAAAAAAAACTAAATGTAATATTTCTCAAAAGATGCCTATGCTATTAAAAGCTCGCTTCTGAGGCTCTAGGGAACGTCCACATCATCGTTAAAAAATTCTCCTAGAAGATGACACGTGACATTAGTATTTTTTTAAAGAATATAATATAAGAAATATTACATTAAAATGTCCATAATGTTTTATTAGAATTTTATATTTAAAAGTTGAATAAATAAACTCGAAAATTAGAATAAAAATATATACTATAGAAATGGTAGCATTACATTTTTTACATTTAGTTTACATTTTTATTATTTAAAAAAAAACTAAATGTAATATTTCTCAAAAGATGCCAACTGACATTATTAAAAAAATAATAAGTAAATATGAAATATAAAGAAAATGAATAATAATATAAAATATAAAAATCTTTTGAGGTTCCATAGAGCGTCCACATCAACGTTAAAAATTCTCTAAAAGATGCATCATGTCACTATTATTATTATTTTTTAAAAAGAATATAATACAAGAAATATTGCATTAAAATGTCCATAATGTATTATTACCATTTTATATTTAAAATTTAAATAAATAAATTCTAAAATTATAATAAAAATATATACAATATAAGAAACGGTAGTATTACATTTAGTTTACATTTAGTTTACATTTTTATTATTTCCAAAAAAAACTAAATGTAATATTCCCCAAAAGATGCCACCTGACATTATTAAAAAAAGTAAATATGAAATATAAAGAAAATGAATAATAATTAAATATAAAATATAAGAAATATAAATATTACATAAACATCTATTGTAATATTAAAATTTGATATAAAATAAATAAAATTAGAATAAGTACATATACAAGATAAAAAATTAAAAACAAGTAAATTTTCATTATAAGAAATAGAAAAACGACATGAAACATATATCTGAACATATGTAGTAAAATAAATAATAATCAAATATGAAATATAAGAAATAAATATATTACATTAACCATCTATCATAATATTAATATTTGATATAAAAGCAAAACAACTAGAATAAGTAAATATACAATATAAGAAAAAGTAAAAATAAGTAAATATACAATATAAAAATGTAAAAAATACATTACACACCTATCTTAAAAAAATTACTGTTTTAGATTTTTATTATTTCCAAATATTTTTATAAGTAAATAAACAATATAAGAAAAATAAGCATACATTATAAATCAAGAAAATTATAATAAGTAAATATACAATATAAGAAAAATAAAAAATAAGTAAATTAATATACAATTAAGAAATAGAAATATTACATTAAACATCTATCAATAGAATATTACGATTTGATATAAAATGCCAAACAATTAGAATAAGTAAATACACAATATAAGAAAAATAAATAATAATTAAATAAACAATATAAGAAATGGAAAAACTACATTAACATCTATCTGAAAATGTATATTTGTACACTTTTATTATTTCTAAATCTTTTTATAAGTAAATAAACATTATAAGAAAAACAAGCATACAATATAAGAAATATAAATACTACATTAAAAAATATTATCATTTGATATAAAAGCAAGAAAATTAGAATAAGTAAACATACAATATAAGAAAAAAATAAACAATAAGTAAATATACAAAATTAAAGATTTACATTAAAATTCTATCGTAAAGACAAATAGAAATATTACATAAAATATAGTAAAAACCTCTTTTATACAAAAAATATGTTTAGATAAGTTCACATTTGTGTTACAAAAAAAAATGTTACAAAAAAAGGACAAGTTCACAGACAGTGAAGAATCAGTTTACATGAAATATTTCTCATATGGCTTCATCACTCATAGTTTATTCATCTCTAGGTATAAGTGTCTTGCACATTCTCCAGAAAAATGTAAATATGCAAAAAATATATTCATCATTCAATTTTGCAGTTATAGCGTTTGCAAATGAAATATAGAGTAGAGATTGCATTTTGAAAATAAAAATATATTGTTTCCAAATCAGTAAGATGGAGAGAATAACGAGTGAAAATTATAGATTTTTTACCATGCACATGACTGTTTTCAGTCTTCTCCTTTCAGCTCATCACATAAATGAGCAAGAATCATTCTTTCCTAATAACAAAAAGTAAAGAAAACATAACGAGTTACAACTTTCTGGAATGATGCTAAGTATTATTGAACAATAACTAAGAAACCAAGTTCAAATCTATCATAAGCAAACACACCAGGCATAAACACACACAAGTAATGGTAAGACACAACCAAATCTTTCATCATAAACAATTGCAACACAAGTAGTGAGGGACACAACCATCTATCATAAACAAACACACCATGCATAAACACAGCCGCGATTAATATTACAAGTTAAAGAGTATACCATATTGATCTTTAAGATGTACACAGAGCAAGATATTGAAAGCAACAATAGTGGCGTTGCCAAAACATAATGAAAAGGACCCCACTGTCACAAGCCGAAACTTTAAAATTTACAAAATAACATGATGCTAACAAAGAGAAAATGTGATAATCACAAAAGAATTCATAGATGGAGCACACAACCAAATCTACCACGAAAAATCATGGCATGAAACTGCTTCAAGGGTATAAATATAAAAATACAAAAAACAAAGCCAAATGATGATAAAAACTTCTAATTTAGGCATGCTAAACACAAAAGGATTCAATTTTTATAGTTGTATATCAACTGATTCATATAATTATCCTATCTTTAATATTTAGAATTTAGGGTTTACAGTTTAGTATTTAGAATTTAGGGTCTAGGGATTAGTATTTTCTGACGGATTTATCAATATTAAAATTTTTTTTTTTTATAATTGCTACTATTTTTTATTTATCTAAAAATATAATTGTATTTTATTAAATTCTTATTACTTGGTTTCCTTTTTTAAGAGATATCAAATCTCAATTAACTAATTTTTATTGGTGGGTGAATGTAGAAGTTCACTTTAGGGGGTAAAGCTAAGTTTTGTTCTTTTTAATTGACATTTTATTTGGTTAATTTGAAAGCCAATTTTCAAAAACAAAATGATAGGAAAAAAATATTTTTAGTCAAAAGAAAAAACATATATAATATCAAATGTTCTGATTCTATAATATAAAGTTCCGTTGGAAAATATTTATTAGATCCCATAAAAATTAGAAATAAGAGTTCAAATATATACAAAACTTTCAAAGGTTAAACAATCACAAAAAATACAAAGAAAAAAATTCAACTATCACAAAAATGTTTACATCAATGTAAAATAAAATAATTTCAAACTCAAAAAATATTCAAATTCTTTATTATGCATACTATAAATATAAAATATTCATAAATTCACAAAACATATAGTTCAGAATACAACATCCAACGAAATAATTGTATACAAAATATTTGAAAAATCAAAATTGTCCCGGGTGTAATCCGGGTTAACCCCTAGTTAATACTTAATACAAAAGATTTAAATTTTTTTTCTAAATTAGGAAAAACAATTAGAAATTTAGAACCATCTAATATATGACACATAAAGGAAAAAGAAATTGGAATCACGCCGATGTTGTGGAATCACTTGAATTAAATGGGTTTTCAAAAACTCAAAGGGCGACGGGCCATAAAAAATCCAGCAATAGAAGACAGCAGTCCACAAAAGCCTGCTTAGAGGAAGATATAAAATGGTTATACACAATCGAAGCCCTCCGAACTTCCTATCTAAAACCTAGCGGCTGCTCTGTTAGTTTCCTTATCAACTTTTCATGGACAAAGAAGGCATGAGGCTCAAAAAATGCTCCACATCCACCGATGTAAATTTCATCTTCTCTTTTCTTCTGATTCAATAATTTTTTTTAATGGTTGCTTTTGGTTATTCTTTTTTCTTAGGTTGAGCACACACATGACCCCAGTGATTCGAGGACAGGTAATAAACTGGATTTCTTATTTGCGATCCGCGTAAGATCTCTTCTCAAGTGTTTGTTTTTGATATGTTTCTCTGTAGGCGAAAAGAAGCGCAAGAGATCCACCGTTCACGAGGCCACCAAACATTCGCGGAAAGGTAAGCAATTTACTTCTCCTGTTTGGAAAAACCATTGACTAATCAGTTTCGTAAGCTTGTTGCAAACTATAATATCTTAGTTTGGTCGGACTGAATGTACAAGTAGCCATGTACCATTATCTAGACTTAAATCTAGATTAATTATTTTTTTAACAGTTAAATGCATACAATTTGATTGAAATATATTATAGATTGTACTGATCAATATTCTCATCATACAATTCATTGTCGTGTGTATTCTTGTAAAGACGTTGTTTCAATCTACGAAACCTTCTTTTGTCTTTTTTTTAATAGAATTTTTTTGTTATGTCGTTTGCTTTTTGCTGTACTGATCTCATATCCCTCTTTTCTATGTTAGTGAAAAAAGTTCGAGCGTCCAGAAAAAAGACTGCTGTTCATGATGCCACTATTGGTAGACTGGCCGCAAGCATAAAAGAGGCCCATGATGTGAATAAATAATCTCTAAACTCTCCATTACAGCTCGTCTAGCCTTTCGTAAGATTTGTTTTTGCTGATTTCTTTATTATTCATTTTTTCTTCTATTGGCAGGAAATCACAGAGTTGAGAGAATCTATCGAAGAGATGACTAAAACTATGAAAAAACAACATGAGACATTATTGACAATGGCTGGAGCTATGAAAAACCTACCGGTATATGTTCCTTACATAATATAAGTCTTTACTTTTATTTTTATTTTGTGTAGCTTGTTTGACACTTTATAGTTGATCCATGTGTAGGTGAAAGAAACCTCAAAAGAAAAGTCCACAATCGAAAGAGAGTGTGCTTTGGCACGGAAGTATCAACCAAATAATAAGAATACCATTTTCGTTAAGGGATATGATCCCTCTATGCGTAGGGATAATGTCGAGAAGGCATTGATTGAACATTTTGGTTCATGTGGAGAGATCACAAGGGTGTTTGTTCCCTTCAAGTGTTACAGCCTTACTAGCTTAGGGTTTGTTACTTTGTCCTCCTTTTTGTGACAATTCAAAGTTAAATGTAAACCAAGATATTTATTAGTTCTTTTTTTACAGATTTGCTTTCATTGATCTGAAAGAAGATCATAGGAAGGCTTTGCTACTTGATGGAAGTTACATGGGAGGAAGGAAGCTTGAAGTTACGATGGCTTTTGACAGGGAAGAATTTAATCCTTACGAAACTATTAGTGGGTGTTCAGATTGTAGGCGTAATGTGCTCAAACGCACTAAAAGGAGCTTTTATGGCTCTGGCGTATTTCGGCCAATTAGAAAATTCTCATCACCTTCAAGTCTACACAGACTATCCTGATAACCTTAATCAACAAGCAGGAGATGGACATCTCTCTTCAAAATATTCTTCATGATATCTTGCTGTTGTAAAACTCTTTTGTTGTAGTTTCTTTTCATTCTATCTCTCGTGCTGCAAACTCACTTGCTGACAACCTTGCGAAGTCAGCCTTGCTTGAGTTGCAGACTCTTTTATTAAGTAATGCATTTGTTTGATCAAAAAAAAAAAGTTCTTGATATTTTAATTTCTTTTTCATAAGAACCAGGAGTTGGCTAGCACTGTGTGTTGTTTCATTTTTACCTGATTGTATCAGGCTGATAGTGTTCCGTAGTCAAGCAATTTGTCCGTTTCTTTGTGTTGGTTGTCCTGTGATGATCTGTTAAACAAATATGATTTCAGATTAAGTTTATAAAATATCCTTTCCTATTAGAGTTTCTCTAAAATAACAAAGCTGAGGCTTATATGTTTTTGATACTTTTTGATAATAATATTAAAGTTTTTGTTTTTTTTTTTGATCAAAAGTTTTTGTTTATTGTCTTGTATGACTTGATTAAATTTGTTTATAATAAAATTGATCTCAAAGAAACTATTGCAAGAAACTTTTTGATTGATCCAAGAACATGTCTGTTGATTTTTTTTGGTTTTTAGATGGATTGTTCATTCTATTGTACATTGCACCGGGTTGGTATTTGAAATTTGAAACTTATTATCTCAATGGTTTGTATAAGATCTCAATATAAAGAATTCTCTTTATTAAACTCAAGCTCTCACACAAACTATAAAACTCTCTATTGGATGCAACACTCTTGCAACTCTTTATATAGTTTCTATTATTCCTAAACTCTTAGGTATTAACTTCTCATATTCCTAACACTCTTAGGATTACTTATTGCTTAGCTTCCAAGCTATCTTCATGTTTATCTCCAACATTCTCCCCTTTAAACTTGAAGTTAGCTTCTTCTATGTCTTGAACTCCCACAAGATCCTTCATCTCTTTGTACTTAATCCTTCCCAATGCTTTGGTTAAGATGTCCGCCTTCTGTTCTGTTCCCGGCACATGTTGAACGTCGACCAACTCATTTTCAATGCACTCTCTAATAAAATGGTAGTGTTTGTGGATGTGTTTACTCCGGCCATGGAATACAGGGTTTCTAGTCAGTGCTATGGCAGACTTATTATCCAGCTTTATCACCACTCGATCACTTGCTCTTCCATCGATTTCTTCCAGCAACTCCTGAAGCCATATGGCTTGCTTTGCAGCCTCGGTTGCAGCCATAAACTCAGCCTCACACGACGATAATGCCACTGTTTCCTGTTTTTGTGAGCACCACGTTATCAAACAGTCATTCAGATAGAATAAGTGGCCTGTAGTACTTCGACCATCATCATCGTCGACGTTGTGACTTGCATCACTGAACCCCTCCAGTCGCATATCCTTTGCTTTCTTGTATACAAGTCCCAACGAAACTTCGTTGTTCCTCTTAAGTACCTTAGCACATGTTTTAGCGCCACACCATGAGATACCTTTGGATTATGCATATATCTACTAAGTAGACCTACACAAAATGCAAGGTCTGGCCGTGTGTGTAACAGGTAGCTTAAGCAGCCAATTGTCCGTCTGTAATCCTTCTCATCTATGTTATCTTCTTCCTCTGCTTTTGACATCTTCAGACCAAACTCCATCGGAGTCTGTGTAGCATTGCATTCACTCATGCCTGTCTCACTCAAGATCTTGTTAGCGTATCTCTCTTGACACAATGTAATCCTCCCATATTCTTGTCTTACTTCTATTCCGAGATAATAAGTTAGTAAACCAAGGTCACTCATCTCGAAGTTACTCGACATCTCCCCTTTAAAACCGTGTATCATCCTCTGATCAGACCCAGTGACCAATAGATCATCAACATAGACTGCGACCAAGAGTAGATGATCACACTCTTTCTTCCGATATAATGCAGGTTCTTTCGCACACCTCTTGAACTTCAATTTCTCAAGGACTTTGTTGAGTTTCTCGTTCCAGGCTCTTGGAGCTTGCCTTAGACCGTGTAAGGCTTTGTTGAGTTTATACACCTTGTTCTCTTCTCCCTTAACTTCAAAACCTTCTGGCTGCTTAACGTATACATCTTCCTTCAAGTCTCCATGTAAGAAAGCGGTTTTGACATCTAAATGATGGATCTCCCATCCGTTTGATGCAGCCAAAGCAATCAGAAATCTTATTGTCTCTATGCGTGCAACTGGCGCAAAGACTTCTTCGAAGTTAATCCCATGACGTTGAATGTATCCTTTGGCTACAAGTCTTGATTTATACTTGTTAATGCTTCCATCTGCATTCCTCTTTATTTTGAAAATCCATTTTAACCCAATCGCCTTTGCTCCTGGTGGAAGATCAACAAGATCCCACGTTCTGTTTTTAATGATAGAGTTTATCTCTTCTTCACATGCGACACGCCAAACCCGTTCTTCCATTGCAGTCTTAAAGTCCCATGGTTCTTCATTCAATAATAGTAGAAGTCGCTCCCCTTCTATCTCTGCAAGACAAACATAGTCGTCAAGGTACGCTGGTTTCTTAACGGCTCTTGTGATCGTCGAGGCTCTGCTTCTGTTTCCTCTGTTTCATCCTCTGTTTCTGCAGTCTCTGTTTCCTCTGTTTCAACTTCAGTCTCGGTTTCTTCTTTTATTTTCTCGGGGGTTTTCGTATCAGATGAGATTGTATCACTCGTAATCTCCTTGTGTCCTTGATTCCCGTATTCTCCAAGTGTAACTTCAAAGCTTCGGGGCATCTTATCTCGAACAATCTTGTTCCAATCCCATGATTTGTCTTCTTCAAACACAACATCTCGACTAACACTTATCTTCTGGTGTGTGGGATCAAACAATCGATACGCCTTAGATCCTGGTTCGGTTCCAAGATGTACAAGAGTACGAGACCTTTCATCAATATTTCTCAGATTTGTCTTCTCTACCTTAGCATGGGCAACGCAGCCGAACACACGAATGTGTTTGATGTTTGGCTTTCTTCCTCTATAAGCTTCATATGGTGTCTGTAACTCCAAACTCTTTGTTGCTATGCGGTTAATCAGATAAGTAGAGTGTCGTATAGCCTCTCCCCATAAGTATTTAGGTACATCTCTGTGTGTTAAGATGCTCCTTGTCATTCCCATCAAGGTTCTATTTTGCCTTTCGACCACCCCGTTTTGTTGCGGGGTGTATGGAGCCGTAAGATGTCGCTGAACTCCTGTTTTTTCACAATACTCTCGAAACTCATTACTTGTGAATTCTCCACCTCTATCTGTTCTCAAGGTTTTGATCATCTCGTTTGTTTCACTTTCAACAATGCTCTTAAATACTTTGAACTTCTCGAATGCTTCCGACTTATCTTTTAAGAGTATAGTCCACATATACCTCGAGTGATCGTCAATGAGCACGAATATATAACGATTCCCTCCTGCTGTTGATGGCGTTATTGGTCCACAAAGATCCCCATGTACTAGCTCTAGTACCTTTGATGCGCGGTAAGACGTAGCAGATGGAAACGGTTGTCTTGCTTGTTTTCCTTTTAAACACGAGCTGCACACTTCTTTTTCTACTTTTATCTTAGGAAGACCTGTAACTAGCTCCTTACTGACCATTGTTTTCAACGCATCACCTCCAAGATGTCCAAGTCTTTCATGCCATTGTGAGCTCTCACAACTTGTCTGTAAGCACTTTGGTTCTTCTGATTTCATCAATACTTTATACAGTCTGTTTTGTGACCTTGACGCCTTGACTATGAGATTTCCTTCTCTATCGTGTAGGGTGAGATAATCTCCTCTCATCCTTACATCGCAGCCTGCTTCAGTGGCTTGTCCGAGACTGATAATGTTGCTTTTAAGCTCTGGAATATAGTATATGTTTGCCAGTATCTTTCTCCTTCCATTCTGACTTACGAACAAAACAGAGCCTTTTCCTTTGATGTTTATTCTCGAATCATCCCCAAATCTGACTTTGCCCGTGACTGTCTTATCCAAACTCTTGAAGTAACTAAGATCTCCAGTCATATGGTTGCTAGCTCCGTTGTCAAGATACCATACTCTATCTCCATCAGTGCTTGACTCAAACTCTTTTGGCGTCACATTCCTCTCATTAAGGTACACAAGTTCTTGCATCATGAGCCTGTCTGCTTCGTGTGTCTCTTCTTCATCTTTGTTCTCAGTTTTTTCCTGAAGTTTGAGCAATCTATCAGGACAAGTAGCTGCAAAGTGTCCTTGTTTATCACATCTGAAGCATGTAATCTTTGTTGTGTCTCGGCTCTCCCAGTATGATCTTCCATTATCTCTGTTCTCCCAAGATGTTCTTCCTCGTCCTCTACCTCTGTTGTAATTACGACCACTTCGTCCTCGTCCACCATAATAATCCCGCTGTGACTGTGATTCTGCATTAGAGTACATGAGTTTCCTTTGATTTTGCTCTGTATCTTCGTCCTCATCAGCTATTCGCTCTTCGTAAGTCTTCAAACGTCCAATAATCTCCTCAAGACTCGCGGTTTTTAGATCTACTAGTTGCTCAATCGAAGCAACCATTAATATATATTTCTTTTTTGGAAGACTTCCAAGAAGTTTCTTCACGAGTTTCTTTTCATCAATGTCTTCACCCAACGCTGTAGCTTTTGAAGATATCTCTGTTAACTTGTTCACGAAGTCATCAATCTTCTCAGTTTCTTTCATTCGCAATCTATCAAACTCAGACATTAGAGTACATAGACGTGCTTCTCGAACTCGTTCTGCACCTAAATATCGAGTTTTTATGGCTTCCCAAACTTTCTTTGCTGAACCTAATTGTCCTATTTGTAGGATCATCGATTCTGGAATGGATTGATATATAAGAGTGGTTTCCATATTGTTTTTCTTCCTGTCGGTGGACTCTGTTTCTATGATCTCCCAAACTTCATGAACATCTAGGACCAGCTTCATTCGTATTGCCCACACCGTGTAATTTGTGGGACTCAACATTGGACATCGTATGGAAGATGAACTTCCTTCCTTCTTTGCGACCACTATGTCTCCCATGTTTCTCTCGATCGATTAGTTAGCTCTGATACCAAATATTATCTCAATGGTTTGTATAAGATCTCAATATAAAGAACTCTCTTTATTAACTCAAGAAAACTTCTCAAAACTCAAGCTCTCACACAAACTATAAAACTCTCTATTGGATGCAACACTCTTGCAACTCTTTATATAGTTTCTATTATTCCTAAACTCTTAGGTATTAACTTCTCATATTCCTAACACTCTTAGGATTACTTATTGCTTAGCTTCCAAGCTATCTTCATGTTTATCTCCAACAAAACTTAGAAGAGACATCATATAATAAGTCAATTTTTCGTCATGACCCTACAAAAGTCTAATCTTTTTTTTTTCTTCCTTATACATTAACGTTTTTGGCAGTGTTATTATAACCGGACCGGCAAGCGAACCGGAATTCTTTTGGGTCATGGGTCAATGTGGTTCGACTAGGTTCGATCCGGGTTTGATTAGACTAAACTGAATTTAATGATATTTTGAATATGTATATTCTTACAGAGATAAATATCATATCAAATAAAATATTTCAATAACCATAATGTTTAAAAAAACTTAAGAAGTATCAAACTGAAAATGTAATAAAAGTAATAAAACAATGTAATAGTTCAAATCTAAAATCCATAGAAAAAAACACATTTAAATTTTATTTTCTAGGTCTTTGTCACTCCAAATTTTCATGCCTTTAAAAAAATTATAGACACATTAGTTAAAAATTTATACTATCAAATAAAATTAAAAATTATACCATGATTGAGACGGCTTTACTTTATTAATCTGAAACCCTATTTTTATTTTAAAAAGAAAATGTTAATTGTTTCATTAATAAATTTTTGGTTTATACAAGAACCATGGTTTAGCCGGTTCGTTGGATCGCCGGTTCACGGGTTTTTAATGGTTTGATAGGGGTTTTTAACTGGTTCAAATATCCTTTTCTATTCGAGTTTCTCTAAAATAACAAAGCTGAGGCTTATATGTTTTTGATACTTTTTGATATAATATTAAAGTTTTTGTTTATTGTCTTGTATGACTTGATTAAATTTGTTTATAATAAAATTGATCTCAAAGAAACTACCGCAAGAAACTTTTTGATTGATCCAAGAGCATGTATGTTGAACTTTCTTGGTTTTTAGATGGATCGTTCATCCTATCGTACACTGCACCGGGTTGGTATTTGAAATTTGAAACTTAGGAGAGACAGCATATAATAAATCAATTTTTCGTCATGGCCCTACAAAAGTCTAATCCTTTTTTTTCTTCCTTATACATTAACGTTTTTGGCAGTGTTATTATAACCGGACCGGCAAGCGAACCGGAATTCTTTTGGGTCATGGGTCAATGTGGTTCGACTGGGTTTGATCCGGGTTTGATAAGACTAAACTGAATTTAATGATATTTTGAATATGTATATTCTTACAGAGATAAATATCATATCAAATAAAATATTTCAATAACCATAATGTTTAAAAAAACTTAAAAAGTATCAAACTGAAAATGTAATAAAGATAATAAAACAATGTAATAGTTCAAATCTAAAATTCATAGAAAAAAACACATTTAAATTTTATTTTCTAGGTCTTTGTCACTCCAAATCTTCGTCGCCTTTAAAAAAATTATAGACACATTAGTTAAAAATTTATACTATCAAATGAAATTAAAAATTATACCATGATTGAGACGGCATTACTTTATTAATCTGAAATCCTATTTTTATTTTAAAAAGAAAATGTTAATTGTTTCATTAATAAATTTTTGGTTTATACTAGAACCATGGTTTAGCCGGTTCGCTGGGTCTCCGGTTCACGGGTTTTAAATGGTTTGATAGGGGTTTTTAACTGGTTCAACTATGTTGGGTTTTGCCACTAACCCAACCCGGCTCGTGGTTGAATCTGGTCCGACCGCCGGTTCGGTCCGGGTTTATTAACAAAGCTGAGGCTTATATGTTTTGGCTACTTTTTGATAATAATATTAAAAGTTTTCGTTTATTGCCTTGTGTGACTTGATTAAGTTTGTTTATCATAAAACTGATCTCAAAGAAACTATCAGAAGAAATTATCGGAAGAAACTCTTTGACTGATCCAAGAAGATGTCTGTTAAATTTTCTCGGTTTTTAGATTGATCATTCACCCTATCATACACTGCACTAGGTTGGTATTTGAAACTTAGGAGAGACGGCTTATATTTTATCTTCTTTCTTTTTAATAAGGGAGAGTTATTGGCAAATGAATTCTCATCAACTTTTGAAATTTTGAGATTCCGTTGTTATTGGTTTATTTATTTTAACAATCTTTGTAAAATTCATTGTTATTAGTTTGAGAATTTTCAAAATCCATTAAAATCTCATAGTTTTTCAAAAAGTTCATTTATTGTTGATTCTTTTTTTTGTCATCATTATTGTTGAAATAAATATTTATGAAATTTTTAAACTGTAAAGCTGATTTTAAATATTTTATTGGTACTTTCAATTATATCTGATTTTTTAGTAGCATATAGTCTTTATCGTAAAAAAAATCTTATGAACATAAATAGATTTTTTCTTGTCAATCTCTTATTATGTTAAGTTTAAAATAGTTACCTATAAATCTCAATCTAACTTTTAAGATAATTTTTAGAATTTTTTAATTTATCTTTTTATAGTTGTGTGTTGATTTTATTTTATTTTACATATGTGATAATTCAATTTTTTTTTTTTGAAAAACTTGATTTCTTTTAGAAATTGTTCTTTTTAGTTATTTTTTAATTTCAATTATTTATTTAATATATCAAGTTAATTATTTTTAATAAAAACAAATTTTCTTTGGTTACCTTATTTGATTTTCATTTTATTTGAGATAAATAATTTCTGATATTTTAATATTTAAATATCAAATAAAAATTCTGATTTTTTATATTGTTACAATGATATTCTTAAATTCTATGTGAAAAATATAAATTATATATATATATATACTTAATTTTGAAATCATATGTTCTTTAAAGATTTAATTTATATAATAAACTGATTCCTTTTATTATTTTGCATTTTTTCTTACTAAATTTATTAATAATTTCCTTTTTAAGAAATAGACAAATTTTGAAATCATATATTCTTTAGATTCATATGCAATGAAAAATGCTTTAGATTCATATTATTATTTTTATTTGAAAGTCTTGTATTTTTAGGATTTATTTGTTAGTCATTTTTATGTTGATCTTCCGAAGATTTAATTTATATATCAAACTGATTTATTTAATCATTTTACTTTTTACTAAATTAAATATTTATTTCATTTTTAATTTTGAAAATCTTGAATTTTTTTAAATAATAACTAAAATGATAATTGGGCATAATTTGGTGCTTTAAAATAATGCATATATAGTATTATAGATAGTATATATTTTGTTGACTATTTTAAGTAGCATATAACCTATACTTTTAAATTCATCTTGTTTTAGATTTATATAGTAATAATTTTTTTGAAATTAGTGAATTTTAAAATTAATTATTATTATTTTATGTTTATTTTCGAAACTTTATTGTATATTAAGTTAAAATATACATGATGTTTTGATTTTGTAAGTTTAACTTATTTGACATTTATTTATATTTTATTTTGAAATAAACAATTTTCGTAGTATTAACATTTTTAGAATAATAAAATTTAAAAACCGATTTGGTCTATTTTTGGTGCTTTAAAATAATATGTGGATATTCTCAATGGTTTATAATATGAAACTAGATTTTGATCCGCGCTTTGACAGCGCGGAATTACTTCATTTGAAAAATAATATAATAGTTTTATATATTTTATATCATTTATTTTTAACCTTTGTACATAGTTTATTTAAATTATTTACCTATATGCACTCAGTTTTTGGTTTCTGAAGAAATTATAATTTGTGCTACGCACTAAAGTTTTACTAAATATTTAAAATTATATGAGAAATAATCATCAGAATTTTTATTTTAAGTTTTCTTCATTATTTTTATACCCGACCTTGCCTCACGTTGAACCGAGAACCTGGTTATCTGTATACATATGGTTGTTCTGAGATAACGAAAAATCATTAATTAAAACCTGATAAAATTTAGTAAACCACAAAACCCTACAATAATCCATGACCTAACACTGGTTGATCCGGTAAAAACTTAGAAAGAAATTTGATAATATTTCTAAAAATTGAATAATTTTCTCAATTTTTTTAGATAATATAGAAATTTAGTAAATTATTTAATTTGTGATTATTTAAACTCTGATTAAAATTTTATTTTGTCATTTGAAGAAAATGAAGAAAATAGTAATAGAGAAATCTAAAATTTACTGATATGACATCACTAATTTATTCTGTTATTGATAATCTATTTTAGTTGGCATTTCTTTTTTAACTTAAATTAAAATCTAATTTATGATAATTTATGTTTAGTTATTTATTATATTAATATTTCAAGAAAGTTCTAATTTAATATTGAAAATTAGTCAGATAAGTTTTCATCACAAATGAAAATAAAAATTACAATTACAAAGATTTGTTATATTTTGTAAATAAACATTATCTTCTGATATTATGTTATATTTTAAATTGTTTAGAATGTTATATTCATGGGGAAATTTTAGTTATACACTTTATTGGATACCACTGATCAAATATACCACCAATCAAATTACATTTTCACAAATACCACATTTAGTAATGTGTAAAAGACTATACTATCCTCACCTAATTTTAACACAACTTCTCCTCTCTCTCGATAGAAAGTTTCGACGGAGGGACGACTCGCTGACGAGATCGGACGACGGCGGCGGCGGTTACGGCGACGAAATCGAGCAACGACGGCGACAAGATCGAGCGAGGGCGACAAGATCGAGCGACGGCGACGAGATCGAGTGGATCAATTTAAGAGTAAAGGAGTTTGCTTTGGTTCATTTGGTTTCTTTGACTTGGTTGATCAGAACAGCTGGATCGGTCATTCATTTGAATATGAGTGCAAGGTTGTGTATATGTACTCAGTTTATAGTCTTGAAGTTAAGAGTTTTGAGGAGTTTATGTTTGATTAAATTTCTCTTTTATGGATGTAGGAGTTTGATTTCGAAACAAGAGGCCAGGCGGTAGCTTCCATACCATCGAACTTTTGTTCAGCCTCTAGATGATTCTATAAATCACTTTTGTGTTGTGTACAGGGTTACATTGATTTTTGACGATTTGACCCTTTGAGCTACTTTGTTTCTACATTTCGATTCTGTTCAAGTGAGAATCTCCTCTTCTTTACTCAGCTCTTTGTGATAAGGTGTCATAGTTTTGGAACATCACAACCACTTGTTGCATTTGACTAGTAAATGTGTGTTTCCTCTTAACATAGATTCAATTATTAGTCTTTGTTTCATGTTCTGTGATATACATGTAGGTGTTTTACCACGGAGACCTGTCGAATTGTGAGCAGAGTTTTGACAAACTTGGACGTACAGCACATGTTAAATAACTCAGTTTCTGTTGCTCTTTCTTGCATTTTTTTTGTCTTCAATCACAGGCTATCTTAGGAGAGTCATGGGATGGCATTCGGGTTTGAGCTGATGACTTCTCTGGTTATGGCTTTCATCAGCTGTCAACTCTTTATCCTCTGTCAGAGACCGTCTTTGTGATTCCACTCCTACCGTGAGACCAAACTCACTTAAGCTGCTCTTTGGCAGAAGACATCTTTATGTTTATGGGAAACTCTTGAGACGTACCTGCCTTGTTTTCGGTTGCTTGAAACTTTTGATCTTTAAATTGTAGAAGAATATTGAACCATATTAAAGAGATCCTTACACATGAAAAAAAAAACTTCCAAGTATAATCTAGTCTTTCGGCATTGAAAGGCAGAGCATAGTTTTTCTCCTAGAATTGAGTTTTTTTTTAAGAACTGCAAGTGAGTTACAAGTTTGTTGCTTCTGCAGGTGCTTGTACGTGACATCTGAGTTTTTGAGAAGTCTCTATTCCACACAGGAGCTTGCTGGCGTCTATGTGGCCATATTGAATTTTCTTCAAATGATATAATCCAACCTGTCCTCTGATTTTTTTTTTGCTGAGTCAGTATCTCTATACAATTTGCATTCTTGTAGTCTCTGTTGCAACTAAAGGGTGAATGTTGTCTGATTAGGATCTATATAATTTTATAAAAAATTTATAAAGACTTATAAAACCATTTGTAAAATCTATAAACAATTTATAAATGTTTATGAAAACGTTAATAAACAATTTATAAGGTTTATAGAGGTTTACGAATCAATTAGAAAGTCCCTAAATCATTCATAAGAATTTATAACCATTTAGAAAGGCTTATTAAACAATTTATAAGAATTTGTAACATAATTTATAAGGGCTTACAAGAATATGTAAATAATTAGTTAAAAAGAGTTTATAAATCTTTTGTTAAGTTTATAAAAAACAGTTTATAAAGTTTGTAAATCATTTATAAAGTATGTAAATCATTTATAACGTTTGTAAATCATTTATAAATGTTTATAAATTATTTGTACGAGTATATAAACCATTTATAAAGGCTTATAAAGAAGTTTATAAAGTCTATAAACTGTTTATAAATGTTTATAAAAGAAACTAGTTAGAAGGTCTTTAAATAATTTATTTATAAGAGTTTATAAATGACTTATAACAGTTTACAAATTCTTTGTAAGAGTTTCTAAATCATTTATAAATATTTATAAAAATAATTTATAAGTGTAAAATCATTTATAAGAATCTATAAAATCATCTTAAGGTGTTATAAATATTTATAAAATCAGTTATAAGTAGTTTATAAATAATTTGTAAGTAGTTTATAAATTATTTATAATAGTTTATAAATTATTTATAATGGCGTACGATCATTTATTAAATATTTATAAAGTCACTATAAATGATTCTTAGTCTTTTATAAGGCTTTATATATTACAAAAATTAAAATTATTTATAAGCGTTTATAAAATCAACTTACAAGGATTTGAAGAATTTTAAAAGGTAATTCATTCATGAAGCTTTTAAAACATTTTATGAAGGCTTATAAATCATTTATAAGGGTTTATGAGAACTTTTTGCAAAATTATAAACTTTCTTATAAGAGTTAATAAAACATCTATAAGAATATTATTTATAATTTCTTATAAATCTTTGTAAATCATTTATAATGATTTATAAAACCACTTAAAGAGATTTAAAAAAATCATTTTCTAACCAAAAGCATCATGAATGTATGTGTAGTTATAAAATTCATAAATCATCTAGGGTCTATGACGAGTTTAAAGTTTAAAAATTATTTTCTAAAGTTTTATAAATCAATTATAAAATGTATAAATCTGTTTTGAGAATTTCTAAAGTCTTACAAATCATTTATAAAACTGTAAAACTAGTTTATAAGAGTTTATAAGTTGATTTTTTGTCAACTGATTGATAATGTTTATGAATGGTGAATATCCAGTCTACTTAATGCTAGGCAAAATGAATATAAGAAACTCAAAAATGATTTATAAACATTTATAAACTGATTTGTAAAGGTCTACTTGTAAACTATTTATACAAGTTTATAAAACCATTTATTAACCGTTTATAATTTTATAAGAGTTTATAAAACCTTGTATCAACCATCTATAAAGTTTATAAACCTATTTATATAACTATTTATAAAGGTTTATAAAATTAATTTCTAAGCGATTATAAACTGATTTGATTAACCGAGAGGTAACTCTGTTAAACATAGAGGAGAGTACACTATTTGATTTAGCAGAGGTTGATATCAACTCGAGGATGAAACTCTCGTGGTTGCATTTATCTCTTTGTTAACGCCTTTGGTAGTGTGACGTGAGGTTGTTGCCTCTGATTTTCTGCCTTTCGCGCCATCATCTTCTTCCTCTTCTTCTTTATAGAACGACACTATCACCCTGATGACCTCAGTTCCTTCACCTTCCGAAACTCATCGTAATGTACTCATCTATGTTCGTTGAAACGTGTGTTTTTCTCACCATCCCCATCTGTGTCTTTTGCACAGAAACAGAAACATATGGAGATGAGATCAAACAAAATAATAAAAACATGAAACTCAATATTTAGTTTGGTTTTGAGGAGGACTACCTTCATCATCTTGATCCATTGGATCTACTTCATCCTCCTCCTCAGACGAGCTCCAGCCACCAGAACCAGACCCCAGGTTAGTATGTCTACTAGACAAGGCAGCCTCTGCCTCTTTGAGAACAATTCTCAGTTCTGCGGCACGTTGCATATCGTAGAGGCATTCGTCATCTTCTTCTAGGAGACACATACCCAGTCCTGCACATACCCTGACACAATCAATCAAGAAACACCCACAAAGAGAAGGCATATTATAAATTGTGTTTCCTGGATTAAAAATTTATCAGAACCATCTCTAGGATTCTACATCTAGAATGACAGATTTTCAAATTAACCAACTAAAGCAAGCACAAGATTCCCCCAGAAAAGAGTAGCAATTGTTAGCTTCTTAGATGAGTTTCATATAATTTTTACTTGCACACGCTTTAGTTTTGATTAGGTTTAGATGATACCAAGTGTATAATTTGGTATAAGCATATGTATACTCAAAAGTGTATGATAGTACAGAAGTTATGCACATATATAGATGCAAAGAGAAAGGGAAGAAATGAGAAGTAGAGAAACCATCATCATCAATCATAGGTTCAGTGATCTTCTGCCTAAAACGCTTGTTAGATTCAATTTCCACTATATTAGCTTCATCCCATTGTACACGCCCTCTGCCACACACAAAAATTGAACATCTTCATTGCTGCACACGAGAGATTAGTATTCGAAGGCCTTATAAAAACAACCACCGTGAGAAACTAAACCACATTATTGAAAAGTTCATTTCTGCTTACAGAACAAACCAATATCTGAACCTATAAATCTAATGACGAAAAAGTTCCCAGAGAATAATATAATCAGCTGCTCAAAAATGAAAATACATAAACACTAACAAGACATTTTTCAAAGGAGTAGTAAAGAAAATCAGTCATAGAAGGCTTAGAACTTCATGCCTATAGATAGCCATCCATCAAACGAAACTAACACAACTGACCAACCTGGCGAAAAAAGAACAAGAAAGGTCGGTGTGAAAGCCACAGTCGCTCTACACGGGGAAGAGTCATCGTCAAAGACGAAGAAGATACCACAAGTTGAGGAAGCTTCAGATCTGGCCAATTTAAGATCTCCAGACACAGATCGGAAGTCTGTCGTCAGAGCTCGTCATCCTTCACCGGATCTCTTCGTTTTTCGTCGGAGCTCTTCGTTTTTCGTCGGAGCTCTTCGTTCTTCTTCGTCGGAGATCTTCCTCTTTCTCTAGAGCTTGTCGGTGTTAGCCGTGTACAATCACGCTGAGAAAAGTTAGGGTAGAATAGTCTTTTACCTATTAATATTTTAGTGGTAAAATTGATTAGTGTAAATTTGAAAAGTGGTAGTATGAAAGTGGTATTTTTGGCAATTTCTCTATATTCATATATAACTATATAGTATAAATTATTAAGATATTGATAGACGGTTAACTACGATCAACCAATGATTTACTTATCCAAAGAGTGAGCTTAAATTGTATTTATCAATACAAACAACAAAAATAACTCACCACTGTGCTACGCTCTAATATGTCTTATAACATGGGGTCATTGGTTTAAAATAAGTTATAATGTTTTAATTTTAGTAAAACAGTTGGGATAAGTTTGATCAATATCATGTATTTTTGAAAATTTTCTAAAATTAAAAAAACATCTTGTATTCATCTTAAGTATACTAGAGTCTTTGTCCGCGCTACACGCGGAAAATGTGTTTAATTTCGATAGAAATCTTCAAAGATTTAGAAATTGTAGTTGTTATATTTAATAAATGTTGGACGGGTGGAATTGAAGATATGGAGCTTGTTCTTTAAAATATTCCTAAGGTTTTTATAGGATTATCAAAAGTTAGATTATTTTAAGTATACGTGGAGAAAGGTTACCATTGTCAAACTTTTATGGTGATGTAGAATATGGTAGAGAAAGAGTGTGGTAGCTGAAATAATGATCAAATCATGTTTAAAATTGATAAATTCTGTATGAAAGCAGGAAAAGTTGATACCATGAATAAACACAGAAATCTGGAATCAAATGGTAGAGTATTTCTAAGAAATGATAGGTAGATGTAATGTAGTCTGTATGAAAGGGAGAGTCTGAAATTGTTAAAGAAGCAATTAGTTTACTTAAATTTGAAATAGAAATGAAGGCATAATAATTTTTTGAATAGACATAATTTTTATTTGAATTTTATCGGTTTACTATTATGTGAATATTTGATATTGTATGTTTTATTGTTTATCTTAGTTTCTTAATTATGGTTATTTTAATATTTCAATAAATTTTTGATTTTAACTTATTTATGAATGGATAATATTATTTTAATTTTATTTGTTCAATATATCATATTTTTAGTTTTAAAATAGGATTAATATTTTATGAAAAAAAAACATGACAATAAAGATTGTGAAGGTAGAGAAAGATATTTTTTTCTTCTCTTTTATAGAATTCTGCTTATTCTGCTTATTTCTTATGCGGGATGATGTATATGTTTTTTTGTATTCTAATATTTAGTTTCCATTTTAAAATTCTAATATTTTTTATAAATTTCATTGTATTGTATGAAAATATGATATACAATAATGTTTGTAATTCTTATAGATTCACCAATATGTTAACTATTTTACTTAAGATATTAGCTTATTTAGAATTTAGGAATTGTTCACTAAAAAAAATTCTAGGAAATTTTTTATCTTAGTGTGACATATTTTAAGTGATTATTTGGATAATTTATGATCTATAACTTCAGAAACGTTAATAATATCCTTTGCAAGTTTCTTTTTATTTTTTTGTTTAATTCAATTTTTGAATCATCAATTTACTTGTGTCACAACTTCGCATATATGAAAATCCTCTTACTGTTATATGATTTAATTTTTAAAATTTTTATTATAGCAGTTATTTGTTTGCTTTTGTACTAAATTTTATAAATGTTACACATTTTTATAATTATTAACTTTGCTTTAAATCGAAACATGAATTCCATTTTCTAATTTAACACATTCTGTGTTATTATAAAATAAATTTACCATTTTAATGTACACTGATTGACCACTGCAGTGTAAAAATAATTTTCCTTATTTTTACGGTTGCTAGATATGAACACAGAACGTCAAAGACGTTTCTTAATTAATTTTCCTTATATTCGATCTTCTACATATCACCAGTTGCTTTCTAAAAATAAAAATAAACATTAATCATCATGTGGAAATAGAGAAGAAACGTCTTAGATCATCAACTGTTATGGACCAACTCATAGTTCTCACCATGAACTTCTTGTGAGCATCATTCAACTTCTCCACAGGCTTTGCATTTCTGCACAAAATTTCACACTTTATCAATCAAACCAATGTGACAAAAGCTGATACGAAAGAGACCAAAATGAAGAAGACTTACCTAGAGATTCCTAGATTGAAGATCTCATTAGCCTACTTCACCTTACCCTTGAACTCCATGTACAATGCGTAAGCTATGTAGTACAAAGCATGTGTCTTCCGAATATCATTAACTTCCAAGAACTTGTAAATCACTTCAGCATCAGCGCAATGCTCCGCCTTCAAAACAGAGTAACCACTTCCCTTTAGTACTACTTTTCCAATACAAAGAAGATCATTCGAAGGAGCTAAAAATAGAGAGAAAGCATTACATGTTCCAACCAGACTTTGAGATAACGAAGGTCATCCTTGTACCGCTCCGAGTGCCAGAACTTTCTCACGCATTGCCCAGATTTTCATCATATCTCACGTATTGCAAAGAGTCTTAAGTATCCCCGAGCAGGCGAGCACTCTGTGTATCAGACCTTATACAAAGCTCTTCGAGTGTCAATTGGTGCAGACTGGATTATATAGTCATTGCTGTATATCTCTGGATTAAAGAAGACCTGTAACACACAAAATATATAACATCGGTAATAAACAGAAAATTGAAAGAGCATCTTCTATATAAACACCATTCAGTAATCAGAACAAAATGCTAAGAACACCATCGAACCTGAGTTTCCAAGGCAGTATATGAAAACCATCGAACCTGAGATTGTAAACCGGCAGGAACTGGCAGCGATTGATTTCCACTCTCTGATGATTTCGTTGTGGAGAATTAGTCAGAAACGCAGAGATTTGGAGAAGAGGTATATGTAGCTATAAGTTTTAGGGAAGGGTAAGAGTTGAATAGCCATTGATTGTTGCAGTTAATAATGGGGTTTTAAGATTCATGAATGTGGAAATGTGACGTTTCAAAGGAGGTTCAGAAGAAGACGATCAGACGGATTGTGGATTTCTAGTGATAGCAACATTTGGGCCAGATTTAATTTTTTGAAACCACGAAAACCTAATTTTAACTTTTAGTTGACAGAGCTAGTGACATGGCAGAATAACACTTTTTCATTCGTTGATTTTTCAGAGTGACGTAGACAGCTTAAAAAGCCTCCCTCAATCCCTTTTAGTATAGTTTTGATATGTTGAAGAGCTAACTTTTTTTTTTTTGAAAAAGGGTTAAACCCGGGTCAATGATGACACAAGCCTAACCTCCGGGTGGAGGTACAGTGATAGAACCAAAATCAAGCACCGTCCTTTTTGGTTCATGGACACGGCCCAACATGGAGATCATGTCGACCAGCTTGATCCAACCGAGATTTTTCCATCAGATCGTGACACTTCTTTGGAGCTGAATGAGCTGAGTGAGATAAGTGACACTATTATGGAGCTGGATGAGCTAAGTGACACTAAAGAAGGAGCTGGTTTTGATGCACCCTTGGATAGCACACTGGACAAAACAGACATGCATGGTTTGGTCATGGGAAGCAGTAATGATATATGCTCATTGTTTGACTCATATCTTCCAAACCACGAGGATTCTACGCATGAAATCACTTGGAGAATGTGCTCAACTCAATTACAGAACTCCTCGACGAAGAATCAGATCAAACGGAGTTCAGATGTGGAAGTTATGCAATTTACAAATCAGGTGATCTTCAGTTCTCGCGAATTCGGGCTGTGTGGATCGTCCGGCGTGGATCCCGTTCATTCCCACCGTGGACCAGCACGACCAGAATGAACCTGGACAGTGTCTGAAGATTCACTTTGACCAGTCTGCCTCAATTTCACCAACCTTGACCAGTCTTCATCAAATTCCACAAATTTGACTCATTAATAATTTTCTAGTCAATGTTGTCTTTTTCTATGCATTGTTTTCCACAATTTCTTTATGTTTCTCTTTGACTACAAGTAGTATAAATATATAGTCTCATCTATGAATAAAATCAGATCAATTTGGTTGTTTTATTTTGTTCTTCTTCTCTGAGTGAGAGAGAGTTCTTTAGCTAGTTCATCGGTTTGAACCGGCTTGTTGATTTGGTGGTCAGCCAATTATCTTTGTGTTGTATTTGGTGGTTAGCCAACGCACTACATTCGTTCTTTGGTGGTTAGCCTTAGATCGTTGGTATATCAAGAGTCATTCCGCACCTCTTGACGATCCGTTCGATCCATCCCAGTTCCAGAAGTTCCTTCGACTTCTCGGTTCATATCCAACATCCGGCCAAAGCCATCCTTCCCGATTTTGGGCGTATCATTTGGTATCAGAGCCACTTTGGCTGGTTTGTTTTCTATCTTCTTTTCACCTTCTCATCTCTTCATCATTTCTTATTTCTTTTTGGATCCGGACTGTTCCTTTACTCCCTTGTGATCGCCACTAAAAAAATAAAGAGAAAAAAAAGAAAAAAAAAGAGAAAAAAGAAAAAAAAAAGAAAAAAAAAGAGAAAAAAAAAGTAAAAGATTGGTTTGAATCACTTGGAGTGGTGGAAGAGAAAGCCTGCTGGCCGAGGAGAAATCCGGCCTTAGGACAGTTAAGGCGGATCCACAAAAAAAAAAAAAAATCTCTTCATCTTCATTTCTTTTCTTTTTCCACAAAGTTTGTTTTGGGATTTTGATTGCTGAATTTTGACTGCCTATCATCCTTTGAACCAGTAGAAAGAACTCCGAGAGATCACCTAAAAATCGAGAGCTAAACACTTTGAGAGTGTGAGGATTTTATTTGCTAACTCGGTTGTTAAGTTTTTTTTTCAGGATGTTTGGACTTCTCAAGAAATCAAAACCACAACAAGACGTCTGCTTTCCATTTAAAACTGTTTTTGAAAAGGAGCAATTGAATTTTGATAAGAAACAGTTTGCTTCTAATGGGTTTGATGTTGTGCAGAAACAAAGGAAGAGACGAAACAGGTCCAATGATGATGAGAAGTGGGTCAGAAGTGGTGATCGTCCCTTCACCAAAACCAAGAGAAGCAGCCGTGATGTGTTTGATCAGAATGAGAATCAGACTTATGCCAGTTTGGAGAAGATGTTGTATAAGGCGATTCATGCTGTCCGGCAACTTAAAAGGAAGGAAAACACCAACACTTCTTCAGCACCAAAACAGCAATGTAAGTCTTCTTACCTTTCAAATTCTGATTTGAAAACTAATGATATTTCTTTTGATAAAAGCAAAGCTGTGAAACCCACAAGCAAGGCTCTTTCTACCAGGTGCTTCAAATGCCATAAGGTCGGCCATTATGCTAACAAATGTCAAAAACAAAAACCGTTGGTGACCTTGAAGAACGTTGAAACAGAGCCAGAAAAGGAAGTATCTTTGTCCATTCGAAAGCCGGACCACATTCATAATGAGCTTTGTGTTGATTATAATCCTTTTGCTTATAATCCTTTTCCATTTAATGATTCAGATTTGAGGACAAATCTTTTTGAAGAGGGAGAGTATGATAGAACCAAGATCAAGCACCGTCCTTTTTGGTTCATGGACACGGCCCAACATGGAGATCATGTCGACCAGCTTGATCCAACCGAGATTTTTCCATCAGATCGTGACACTTCTTTGGAGCTGAATGAGCTGAGTGAGATAAGTGACACTATTATGGAGCTGGATGAGCTAAGTGACACTAAAGAAGGAGCTGGTTTTGATGCACCCTTGGATAGCACACTGGACAAAACAGACATGCATGGTTTGGTCATGGGAAGCAGTAATGATATATGCTCATTGTTTGACTCATATCTTCCAAACCACGAGGATTCTACGCATGAAATCACTTGGAGAATGTGCTCAACTCAATTACAGAACTCCTCGACGAAGAATCAGATCAAACGGAGTTCAGATGTGGAAGTTATGCAATTTACAAATCAGGTGATCTTCAGTTCTCGCGAATTCGGGCTGTGTGGATCGTCCGGCGTGGATCCCGTTCATTCCCACCGTGGACCAGCACGACCAGAATGAACCTGGACAGTGTCTGAAGATTCACTTTGACCAGTCTGCCTCAATTTCACCAACCTTGACCAGTCTTCATCAAATTCCACAAATTTGACTCATTAATAATTTTCTAGTCAATGTTGTCTTTTTCTATGCATTGTTTTCCACAATTTCTTTATGTTTCTCTTTGACTACAAGTAGTATAAATATATAGTCTCATCTATGAATAAAATCAGATCAATTTGGTTGTTTTATTTTGTTCTTCTTCTCTGAGTGAGAGAGAGTTCTTTAGCTAGTTCATCGGTTTGAACCGGCTTGTTGATTTGGTGGTCAGCCAATTATCTTTGTGTTGTATTTGGTGGTTAGCCAACGCACTACATTCGTTCTTTGGTGGTTAGCCTTAGATCGTTGGTATATCAAGAGTCATTCCGCACCTCTTGACGATCCGTTCGATCCATCCCAGTTCCAGAAGTTCCTTCGACTTCTCGGTTCATATCCAACATCCGGCCAAAGCCATCCTTCCCGATTTTGGGCGTATCATACAGCCCACGGATAGACCCTCTCCTGGGCATTCAAATGAGTCGAAAGCAATAACTCATATCCGTGTGGCCGGTGGGGTTTGAACCCGGATTCGCCTTATTGGGTTTCTCAATTCCCTCAAGCGCCACTAGGCCACCGCCACCGGTTTTGAAGAGCTAACTTCTAGTACAATAAAAATGTTCTATTGAGATATTTCGTCAAGTACAAAATTTTAATCGATACTTTTCAATACATAAAATACAAAATCCATATTAACGTGTGCTCAGTATGATAATTCCATTTATTAGGTCACACACATAAGATTTTTTTCTTTTATAATTGTTTTCCTGGTATTTTAATAACATATTTTAAATGAATATGCTAGAATAAAAATATGTCAATTCGTTCAGTAATGTTTTGTGGGAACTAATTTGGATAAAAATTTATATCGCCCACATTTGTTGGTATAATTTTAAATGACCAAAAGATTTGTAATGGAATCTTAAATATCTAACAAATCTTCTAACAATACTAATATATTGTTTTTCTTTTAAAATAATTAAAATGGTTTATAACTAATATAAGTAATGGCACACTTGAAAATACTTAATCAAATCAAGGATATCTCAAAAAAGACCTCATGTTTTATATTTTTTGATCTTTGTAGTTTTTTTGTTTAAAATTAAAAATTACATTTATGTGGTCATTTTAAATGATAATTGCAATACATCTAAATATTTGAAAATATTGAAAATCTTTTTTCACATAGTTTTTAGTTTTTTTTGGCAACAATGTCCCCAAATAGGAACATGGCAGAACACTATTAAATTAGTGTCTGCCTATGATCTTTCTGGGTTTGATCAGACTTAAAATAGTGTTACATAAAAAAAGAAGATAAAACTTGAAATAAATGTAAGAATCAGTAGGGCACAACAGGGCTACCTAAGATTTTGGGTTTGAAAAAAAACGATTTCAGGCAAAATTAGTTAGAGAGATGGTTCAAACAAAACGGTTGTTCAAAAAAAAAAAAAAAAGATTGTTCAAACAAAACTTACTTCCATTGACTCAGTATACAGACGTAATGGAATCTGTCAACAATGGGTTCTCCACGCAAATACACTCAACGAAGGTTTAATATAGAGTCAAGTGCTTCTAAGTTAATTTAAGATCATATTACACGCAAATACACTCACATAGTTTTTAGTTATAATTTAATTTAGGATGTAAAAATATATTGAAATATTTTTAAGTTTGCTAAATAGAACAAAACAATTATACAACAAACAAATCAATCCTAAAGTTAAGGGCTATTTAAAATATAAGAAACTTTAAAATTAAATATTTTTGGATTAAATAAATTTTGTTAGAATTAAATAGATTTTGTTAGGATTAAAATACAAAGCATATGTTTAAAATAACTCAATAGCATAGAATGGTAGATATTGTTGAAACAGGAGGATACCTCAAAAATGGTCTTATGTTTTAATACTATTGATTATATATAATATATGTTGTTTGTGAATATTTTGCAATACTACATAACCTAAACTTTAAAATCATGAGTTTAATATATATATATATATATATATATATTATAATTGTTTGAAAGTATTGCATTTTTAAATTAATTATTATTATTTTTATTTATTTGTTAATTTTTTAAAAAATATTATACATTATGTTAACTTATTTCTAGTATTTATATTTGTTTTTATAAAGTTACCTTATTTGATATTGATTTATATTTTATTTTTAAATAAACAATTTTTGAAATATTAACATTTTAAAATAACTAAATTACTATTTTATATAGTATATATTTGTTTGTGTATACCACTAAGTTTTTTTTCATTGTGCAAAAGTTACTTAAATAATTTATTTTCTGTTTTCTGTCAATATCCATTTTATAAGATTATATGGTAATCGATTTTGAATCGTTCTAAAGAAGTGCTTGCTCCAACCGGATCCAATGTCATTTAAGAACATCACTATTCCTATTTTTTCGAAAAAAGAATTTGCATGTAAATTCCTGGATGATATGAGGGATAATAAAACCCAAAAAAATCATTTTGTAGAAGACAAAATAAGACTAGTTCGAAAGCAAACACGGACCGTCAACTAAGTTCCCAATCATGCTCACCATATAGTATTGATATGTAAATTTTGTAAACAGCATATCGCCCATAGAAGTCCTTTCATCATAACATTGAGAACTAAGAGATTTTGCGGCAGCCTTGTAGTCCAAAACATTAACTCCCATATAATTCTATGATTTCACCCTATTCCACTAACCGTACCATGATTGGCCAATAAAACATCAATTTGACAAGTCGGAATTTGGGGTTCCATAGGAGAGTCAAAACAGTGTAAGACACCGATGGTGAATCATCTTCTTCTTTGTCTTTTTGAAGGTTAGCTTTTCACTAGCATTCCGCTTCTGGGGAGGCTAGTCTGAGGGTGTCTAATGGTAAAACATCCTTTCCATCAAATACTTTACTAATTCTATCTTTTCAAATATACCACAAAATCCTAGGAAATGTGTCAATAAATGATTCTGAATAGACCATATCTTTTTCTCTTCAAAATAAGAATTTCATGGTTTGATAAACAAAGTTATTCAGGAATAAACCCAAAAGAGACAGATAGATTTTTTTTTTGTCTTCAAACTAGCACTCAAAAGTCAAAATAATTAAATGTTTTCTTAAAAGGTTAAATAACACTTACATCCTCATTTATAATTTAATTAGTTATATTTTTAACAAATTTTAATTAATTATCTATTAAATATATAAATACATAAATATTTTAAATTCAAATAATAAAATCTAGAAATAAATTTTTACGGTTTTCAAAAATAAATTCAAATTAATTTTGAGAAATGATTTTTCTTATAAAAACTTTAGAACACTTTTGTGAGCGTGTGATATATTTCTAAATTTGTGATTTTTCCCGAATTTAGGAATGTCTTCATAAATGTGTAAATAAACTTTTTGAATATAACTTGTATCTAGATCTACGAAGTTCTTCTTAAGTATGTATGTCCTTCTTTTGTCAGCAACTTAAAGAGATTTATATAGATTCAGCAAGCGATTTCTTGTTTGCACTGTATGCGAGACTGTCAACCCTTGAATTCTGTGTCTGTGGTATATAATGAGCTCTAAGCTATTGAAACTTATGTTCAAGATCTTTATGTCTTCCAAATAACTTGCAATGGCTGGCTATTCTTGTGGTTCCGAAACCATATTCACCAACTGAGAACAAATCAGTGCAAATGTAACAGTAAACTGTCATAGATTCCTCATACATTTCATTGCCCAAATGAGAGCCTTTATCTTTAAGTGAAATGGTGTCTGACTCACTCTTGTATTCATCGCTCTCATTAAACCATCAAAACCATCCTTGTCTTGAATAGATTTCCTAATTTTTTTCATGATCAATCCATAAAGCACCATACACCTGGGATGGACAGTACTATTGCATCTACTGGTAATAGTTTGATCGATTCTATGTGTATGTCGTTTTATTGAATTTGATTTATATGCATATTCGGAAAATATTTTTAATATATATAATGTATCCCAAAAAATTAAGAAAATAATTTTAAGTTGTATAATATTTTTATATATTTATATATCAAATTCACGAAGACCTTCTAAAAATTTAGGAAGATGTTATATATATTTTAAAATATTTATTAAGTATACATATAATTCAAATTCAATAAGGTATTTCATAAATACATAATCATGAAGGTTTTCCGAAATATACATTTAAAATGTATTTTTAAATGGAAAAATTGTCATTTAAATCACAAATTTTTAAATTTGGTTGAAAAAGCATGAATTTTCCCTTGAACCATTTAAAACACCAACTTAGTTTAACTAGGCATTTTAAACATCAATTTAATTTGACTAAACTAAACTAAACACAATGTTAACTCGGCTAACGAAATGATTAAACGGAGTTAACGACCGTCTCTCATCTCCGTTAAGTCCAAAACGAAGTCGTTTAAAAATCTTTCAAAAAACCACATCTGGGTGAAATCGAACCCGTAACCAAAGACACTATCGTTGGAAGGCTAAACCACTAGAACACTTGCATTTTTCTTAACTTGATTGACTACTAAAAGTTATTATTATGAAACCTCTAAATCATCTTCTTCCACCATAAATCCCTAAATGATTTTATAAATATTAAAACTTGTAAATAGCTTATTAAATATTAATTTTTATTTATAAGTATTATGAAAAATAGTTCTTGTAAATAACTAAATGATAATAAATTATTTTTAATTATATTTTTTAATTATTAGCAATACTAAATGATTTTTAATTATAATTTTTAATTATAATTTTTAATAGTACTAAAATATATTTAATTAAAAATAAAAGTCATAATTAAAATCATTTATTATTATTAGTAATTAAAATCATAATTAAAATCATTTTTTATTATTAGTAATTAAAATTATAATTAAAAATCATTTAGTATTACTAGTAATTAAATTTTTTAGTTAATTATTATTATAAATCGGACAAGTTATTATTAATTATAATTTTTAGTAAATACTAAAATATTTTTAATTAAAAATCATAATTAAAAATAATTTTTTATTATTATTAATTAAAAATCATTTAGTATCATTTAGTTATTTATAAGTAGTATTTTTAATATACTTATAAATGAAACTTAATATTATAAATTTCTTAATAATTATTATAAGTTTTAATATTTTTAATAATACTCACAAAATTTTGAATAATTAATAAGCTATTTACAAGTTTAAATATTTATAAAATCATTTAAGGATTTATAGTTTAAGATGATTATTTGGAGGTTTTATAATAATAACTATTAGTAGTAAATCAAGTTTAAAAATGCAAGTGGTCTAGTGGTTTAGGCTTCCATTGACTGTGTCTTTGGTCACGGGTTCAATTCCACCCTGAGTTGATATTTTTAAAGATTTTAAAACGATGTCGTTTTGGAATTCCCTCCTGTAGACTTATCCACCCTATTTATTCCCACCCAAACTTCTTAGCTCTTGATAAATCCATCCGAACATATGAATTCTCTTCATATCTCTCCCCAATCATCTAAGGTCTGCTCAGATCTCCCTCTCTAATTGAATTCCCAAATCATATCCCCTATATATTATTTTAGGAGCACTTAAAATAAATAACCTTCACTTGATGTGTGATTTACATGAGTGCCATTTCCTATGTGGCAGCCTCACAATCACTCTCACTCTTATTTTAAAACAAACCTTAGCCTATTAGAGTTATTACATATTGTGCCATTGGTATATTTTAACCTACAATTAAATTGACATAATAATTTGTTCAAAAACAGAAAATTATAAACCTTAATCTTCCTAGATGCCCCACGGTCGAATTAATGACAATTAATGATATTTAAGTTTCAGAAAATTAATGGAATATATTAATGGTATTGTTCCTCTGATTTCTCGATCTTCTGTTATAAATCGGTTAGTTTCCGAGATTATGATCTTTTTAAAATCAATCTCGGGGTCAATTAGTGCCAAATCCCATGTACATTATATATTTAACTGTGCATTTAACATTCAATTTATACATACAAAGATGAAATATCAATTTATACAACAAAGTCGATTGATGGCAATGATTGATATTTTAAATTCGAGTTCTTAATGCAAATACTATAGTTGCCTTCTTCCTCCTATTTGACGATCCCCTTTGTATGTCGATTTTGTTGTGTCAAAACTGTAATTTTTATATGTCAAATACTATAGTTCTTAATGCAATTTTTATTTTATTTTTTCGTACGTTGATAAATGCATAAATTTATTTTAGGAGTCAAAAATGATTATTGATTGAGTCATGATTGTATGATTTACTAAAAATAATCTCAATCTTAGTTTCCTAAAATAAAAAAAAACGTGATTTTAGAATGATTACTTGAAGACATAGAAATAATTTCGGTATCAATTTTAAATGAAATTAAATCTTTATGAGCGGATTTTTTTTGTATAACTAATATTTGCAATATGTTTACAACACAAAAAGCATTCAAGTGATATGAATTGGAGAACAAATAATTTATTATTAATTACATAATATTTTAAAAAATAATGGTGATTTACTAAGATATCACATTAACCCTAAACCGATTTTTTAATTTATATAAATATGTTGTCTTGCTGACATTGTTTTTTATCATGATAAAGTCGATTGAAGAACTTGATTAACATTTACTAAAAATAATCACAATCTTAGTTTCCTAAAATAACAATACGTGATTTTAGAATAATTACTTGAAGACATAGCAATAATCTCGGTATCAATTTTAAATGAAATTATATCTTTATGATTCTATTTTTTTCAAAACAGCCAACTAAATTCCGTTTAATTTTGGTGATAGTAAAAAGGAAATTATATTATGTTACCAAATGTATCGGCGTTGAATGAATTTCATTCAAGTGATATGCATTGAGAGAAAATAATTTATTCTTAATTACATAATATTTTTAAAAATGTTGGTGATTTGCTAAGATATCACATTAACCATAAACCGGTTTTGTTATGTATATAAATATGTTGTCTTGCTGACATTGTTTTTTTTTTATCATGATAAGATCGATTGTAGAACTTGACTAACATTGATGGGTTTTCTAAAATCATTTTTGAACCCAATAATGTTCCAGAAATCTATGTTTTCAGAAAGAAATAGATCATTTCGTTTTGTGAATTTGGTAAATAAGTGTGTTTAGTTTCGTAATCTGATTCTTTTTTATTTCTCTCTATAGGATTACAAAGTAGGAGTTCTGAAGAATTTTTTCACATCATTTGTAGTTTATCATTTTTTTTGTTTCCTTATAGTTTGTTTCTTTCGTATTTTACTTTTTCTATTACCTACGTTTCTTTTAATATTATTATTATTATTATTATGAAAACAGTAATTTTATTGCCTATGTATTGTTTTATCTTAAATTCATAGTAAATCTATATAAGTCTTCGCATACTCTTATTTTATTTTTTCCATAAATTATACTTCATTTACACTTAACCAATAACACAAGCTTTTTTCAAAAAAAAAAGCTTACAATATATATACCTACACAATTTTGACAGCTATATATATTATTATATCTAATATTTGTGACTAAAACTTTTTGCTTTATAATATATTTATGTTAAAAGTAATAATTTATTTTATCTTAAATTCATAATAAATTTATCTAAGTTTTTGCATACTCTTATTTTACTTTATTTTCCATAAATTGTACTTCATCTACATCTAACAATCACATAAGATTTTTTTTTTCAAAAAAAAAAAACAAATAATCTTACAATATATATACCTACATAATCTCGACAGCTATCATTATATTTAATATTTATGACTAAAACTTTTTTTTATAATATGTTTGGGTTAAAAGTAATAATCTCTTTTAATCATTCACTCCGCGTATGGTCTGAAATATTTTTTATATTACAGTAACGTCGTCATTAAGTGTGTTGCTTTTAGAATAACACACTTGCTCATGTATTCCATGATTTATGGAATTCTACAGATGGAGACATTGTATTTTGTGTTTTACAGTTTTGGAAAATTTATTGAAGAGCAGGTAATATATTGTAATTTTTTAGGAACGTATATATATTTTGTAGATGATATTATCTGTTACTTTTGGTAATATTATTTTATATTCTAGAAAAGTCGATTGAAGAATGTTATTAACATTAATGGTTTTTCCAAAATTGTCTTTGATCCCAATGATTCTAGAAATCGATGCTTTTGGAATGAGGTAATGCGTTTATTTCACAGATTCACTTAAATAATGTGTTTACTTTCGCCGCTTTGTCACTTTTTATGATCGTAATAGGATTGCAAATGGAAAGTTCTGAAGTCACTATTCACTGCAGATGTTTTTATCGATTTTAATTTATTTTGTTTGAGAATTTTTATTCTGAAAGATTTTATTAATCGATTGCTTATGTTTTGTTTTATCTTTACTTCGTAATTGATTTTATATTAGTTTTTGATCATTCTTATGGTTTTTATTGTCTGTCTTCCATTACCTATAGGACAATTAAACTAAAATACAAACAACTTAAAAAAAGAAACCATGATTGATTTGTTAGTGAAATGCGCAGTTTTATCTAAATTTTAATTTTAAAATGTATCATTTTATCAATGCAACATATCTTTATAATATCTATTAATTCATAATAATAATCTCTTTAAATTTACTCACTCCACGCAGGGCGCGGGTTATCACCTAGTTTAAAGAGTTAAAATCACGTTCTGTAGATTGCGATTGCCCATTTAAAAAGAACCCGACCCGGAATTAAAATATCTGACCCAACTTAACTTTAAAAAAAAAGAATTGGGGATAAAATCAAAAATAGGTTTCTTCCATCTTCTTCTCGACAGAAACGTGTCTTGACACATAAAAATAACAACGAGAAGCTAAAGCCACAAATACCTAATGTCTTTCATAGGAATAAAAAAACTGCTTACATGGTCAAAAACACATAAGCCTCTGATACATAAGAAAAATACTGCTTACATGCTCTAAAACACAAAAGCATCCCGTACATAACTAGTTTTCAGTATAAGACCATGATAATCAATACAAAAAAATGATTGATATTATACATCCTCAACCGTCTTCTTCTTTAGATGATTCTCACAACCTTGTGCGCACAGCCCTTTCAAGCTCTTCTACTGTCTTCTTTTTCTTCTCCTACTACTAATACTCACTTCTGTAACATGTTATTCGACTATCTTCTCTGCAATTCCAATTTGTTATCCTCAACTCTGTCAATCACAAGTAACCTTTTATCAAACACAAGAGGAAGTTGAAGCTCCTCCTCCATGGAACCCGACATGGAGCTCTCTCGCCTCTCTCCATTTCCTCTCTCTGTCTCTGTCTCTGGAGGAAGCTGGAGCTACTCCTCCATGGAACCCGACATGGACCTTTCTCGCCTCTCTACATCGCATCCATGTCTCTGTTATGCGTCACTCTCTCTCTGCTCTCTGCTCTCTGTTCTCTGCTCTGTCTCTCTCTCTGTTCTTCCTCACTTTTTCTCTTTATCACTGTTCTTTGTCACGTCCTCTCTCTCTCGACACTCTGTTCTTCGTTTCTCTCCTCTATTATTCGTCTGTGTGTTTTTTTGACGTCTCTGAACCTGGAGAAAGATAGACCAATCGCTAAATATAATTTAAACCCAAATCGATTTTTGTTGGACTCGGTTCGGATGTTAATGTCTCGGATCGGGTTGGGATTTGTTTATGGACAAACGCAAATCACAAAACGCAATTTAGCTATCTTTAATTTTGATTATGAGATTCGATTAGAGAGGGGGATCTAGGTAGAACTAAAAAGATTAGGTAGCAATATGAAGAGAATTCATATATACAGGGGGGTTTATAATGAGCTTAGTAGTTTGGGTGGGAATAGATAGGGTTTACTAGTCTACAGAGGGGAATATGCAGTCATCCCTGATTTAAATGACAATTTTCCCATTTTTAAATTCACATTTATGAAGGTTTTCCTAAATTTTTTGAAAACATTATACATACTTATCAAATCTTCATACATTTTATAAAGATATTGCACTTATTTAGAAAGGTTTTCCTAAACCCAGCTAATGTACATTAATACACTGTTTCACATGTATAAAATAATAAAATGAATAAAATGAATAAAATGAAACAAATGATTTGAATTAATCCGGAATTCAGTAATATGATAACTGTTGTCCAAAACTGAATGAAGAATTTACAGTTGCAGGAAGAAAATGAGGATGAGAGATTAATCGTAAAAAGGATCTCCGGCTTGTTTTAAGCCTTCATTGATCTCTCTCCGACGTCACCGATCTCAACTGTATTTACACAACTGCAAGAAAAAAAAAACAACCAAAGAACTAAAGAAAGACAACTAAATCTTTAATTACTTTTGCATCATCTCTCTCTATTCCCGAATCCTCTGTATAACAAATTGTTATTAACAATTATCTTCTAACTTCCATATATATAAACATTTTGTTTTGGACCAAAATATATAAATATATTATATAGTCAGCCATTTCTTCTACTTCTTCTCCTTCAACTAGCCAATGATCTCTTCCATGTCACTAATGATTTCAGAAACTCCATCACCTGATAGATAATATAAATTAAATATGCAGTAAAATCAAACTTATAACCTTAGGCTCAAGTATTCAGTAAAGAGATTTATACGTTTACCTCGGATGGATCGCGAAGCGAGTGAAAGGCATTGCTGTCTTTAGGAACAGCAGAGACTAATACACCATAACCGTGGTTTGGTCCATCTCGTAACACCTAATACTTGCACCTTTTAGTCAAAACTACTTCTTTAGTGGAATTTTTTTTAACTAAAAGTGGGGGTATATAAGAAATAAAACCTTAAATGCATCTTTTGTGATAATGTTTATCTAAGATATTGATAAGTATGTAATATATTAGAGATAAGTACTCTAATATAAGTAGTTAGAGATATAGTATATTCTCTTATGTAAATCTTGTATATAAAGGGCTTGAGAATACAACACGAAAATATTCAGCCATAATTTGGTTTTACATGGTATCAAAGCATTAGATCCAAATTTCTGATCTTGTTGCTTCCGATTTCCTTTTCTTTTGTTCTAAGTTTCATACGATATCATGGGAGATGATAAAACTGTTGTTCCCAGCGTGTCTGGAGAGAAGGGTGGTACTTCACCGTTCTCGTTATTTTCCTCTGACAATCCTGGAGCGTTGATCACTTTGGTCCAGCTCAAAAGGGAAAACTATAATGAGTGGGCAACGGAGATGATGAATGCTCTCCAAGCCAAGAGGAAAAACGGGTTTGTTGCCGGACTCTGAAGAAGACACAGGAGGAACATCCCGATCTTGAAACATGGCTCAGCGTAAACTCTATGATTGTGGGTTGGTTGAGAACATCCATTGAGCCACGAGTGAGATCTACTGTAACGTTCATCACGTACGCACATAAGCTTTGGGAGAACCTCAAGGAAAGATTCTCAGTCGGGAATAAATTGAGGATTCATCAGATCATGTCTAAACTTGCTTCGTGTAGTCAAGACGAACAAGCTGTTATTGATTATTATGGTAGGCTTGCAAAGATGTGGGAAGAGTTGCAGACCTACAGACCTCCACTAGCTTGCACTTGTGAAGCGGCTGCCTTGTACGAGAAGGAAAGGGAGGATGAGAGAGTTCACCAATTTGTTATGAGGCTAGACGAGTCCAGATTTGGTCATGTGGTTACAGCCATCATTGAAGCAGATGTGCTACCAGATCTCGGAAAGGTTTACAATAAAGTGGTGCGTGAGGAAGACAGGTTGAACTCTGCTAAGATTCGAGAAGAACAAAACGAAGCTGTTGGCTTTACAACTCGGCGTGAGAACAATGATCTTAATGGAGGATGTGGAGGGTCACGTGATGATCAAGCTTCACAGAACAGAGGAAGAGATCGTGTTTGTTCTAACTGTGGGAGGACTGGACACGACAAGGCTACATGTTGGCAACTGGTTGGTTATCCAGAATGGTTTACAGCACGAGGAGGACGAGGAACTCGCGGTGCATCAAGAGGAGGAGGCCGTGGTGGTGCATCACGAGGAAGAGGACAGTCGAACGTTGCTTATGCTACCAATGCTAATCCGATGAACTCTACTCCTGAGAATACTCCAGAGCAGTGGAGAGCTATCTCTCAAATATTGAGCGAGAAATCAAGCAGTTCCGATAAGTCTGGTAAGGATATGGGTAATGTTATAATTGATACGGGCGCCTCTCATCATATGACATGAGATATACGACTCCTTACTGATTTGAGAGATGTATATGCCTGTAATATTGGGTTTGCTGATGGTAGTACTACCGTTTCGACAAGAGTAGTCGTATTGCCTTTGTCTGATCGTATCTCCTTATACGATGTGCTATATGTCCCTGATCTAAACTGCACTTTGATTTCTGTATCATAACTGTTGAAGCACTCGAATTGTTTTGCATTTTTCACTGATACCTTGTGTGTTTTACAGGACCGTTGTTCGAGGACGCTGATTGGAGCAGGTGAGGAACGTGATGGGGTGTACTATTTTAAGGATGTCAGAATTGCACGAGTCAACAAGGCTGTGAAGTGTGAGAGTTCAGTTTTGTGGCATCGGCGGTTGGGGCATCCTGCATTTTCTGTTTTGTCTTCATTACCTGCGTTTTCTGGTGTTGGTGTTTCTGATAATTTACATTCATGCGAAGTCTGTTTTGAGGCTAAGCAAACTAGAGTTTCTTTTACTGAAAGTTCTAATAAAACCACAGATTGTTTTGAGTTAATACATACCGATGTCTGAGGTCCCTATCGTGTGAAGTCTTCACATGGAGCCTCTTATTTTTTGACAATAGTGGATGACTTTTCACGAACAGTGTGGACGTTCTTGTTACTGGAAAAGTCAGATGTAAAGAAGTTTATTCAGAGTTTCTGTACTTATACCAAAACTCAGTTTGGAAAAACGATAAAAATGGTCAGAAGCGATAATGGCACGGAGTTTACGTGTCTTGCAGACTTTTTCAAGTCCAAAGGAATTATACATCAGAATAGTTGTGTTGGAACTCCACAACAAAATGGTAGAGTCGAGAGGAAACACAGATACTTGCTTAACGTTGCGCGTTCCTTTTTGTTCCAGGCCTAGTATGCCGATCACGTTCTGGGGAGAAGCAGTTCTCGTAGCAGCTCACTTGATAAACCTTACTCCAACTCGAGTTCTTAATGGAAATGTCCACATGAGTTACTGTTTGGCTCAGCTCCATCTTATTCAGAGCTTCGTGTGTTTGGATCGCTGTGTCATGCACACAAGCAGTTATGAGACAAGAATAAATTTGTCTCACGAAGTAGAAGATGTGTCTTCGTCGGGTATCCCTTTGGGAAGAAGGGTTGGCAGCTCTATGACTTGGACAGCAAGAAATTCTTTGTGTCAAGGGATGTTGTTTTTAGAGAAGATGAATTTCCATTTTCGAAGGAGGAGTCTGAGAAAGCATCTTCTCGAGTGGTTAATGAAGTATTTGATGACGTGATCTTAAATAAAACAGAGGATACCGAAAACAGGGGGAGTTATATCGACTTAGTTCAGAAAAATCACTCCAGAGAAGCTGAGAAAACAGAGGAAGTTCCTTTGATCTCTCTGGATCATGCAATAGCTGAGGTTGGACCAGAGATTACGAGTGATGTGCCTAGCATTAGTACAGAGGCACATGCAGTAGCAGTAACAGAGAAGCAGTTGGGGAGAGGACAGCAAGTCAAGACACCATCTGTTTTGCTTAATGACTACGTCACCTATAACACTCGTGCACAAAGTACACCTCACATCCTCACCACTGAACGCTCCTACAGTGTCTATCTCGATCCGGTCACAGGTAAAACAATCTATCCTCTCACTGAATTTATATCTGAGGAATCGTTTTCTTTTGGCCACAAGGCGTTTCTTGCAGCAATCTGTTCAGACAGTGGTCCTAAGAATTTCAAAGAAGCAATGATGAATAAGAGGTGGACGAAAGCAGTGTATAAAGAAGTTGATGCTCTTGAAGTCTCTAACACTTGGAGTGTCGTTGATTTGCCTCCTGGTCGTGTTGCCTTGGGCACAATGTGGGTATTTAAGATAAAGTATAACGCAGACGGGACTGTGGAACGTTTTAAAGCAAGGCTAGTTGTTCTTGGAAACCGACAGAAAGCAGGTTCGGATTATGATGAGACGTTTGCTCCCGTCGCGAAGATGACAACAGTCCGGAGTTTATTGAAAATAGTTGCTGCAAACAACTGGGAAGTCACCAGATGGATGTGCACAACGCGTTTTTTCATGGGGATCTACATGAAGAAGTCTATATCAAGCTTCCGCAATGTGTTCATAATTCTGATCCAAACAAAGTGTGTAAGTTACACAAGTCACTTTATGGTCTGAAGCAGGCGCCTCAATGTTGGTTTGAGAAGCTCACTAAGGCGCTTGTTCGAGCTAGTTTCACTCAGTCATATTCCGACTACTCTTTATTTGTGTACTCACGTGGACGGGTTGAGATACGAGTACTAATATATGTTGATGATCTAATTATTTGTGGTAACGATGGGGAAGCAATACATAAGTTTAAGACTTATCTTGGTGAGTGTTTTCATATGAAGGATTTGGGAAAACTCAAGTATTTTCTTGGAATAGAGATAGCTCGGAACAGAGAAGGTTTCGTTATAAGTCAGAGAAAATATGCTTTGGACATAGTACAGGAGTCGGGACTTATGAGTTCTGCATCGTCTGCAACTCCAATGGAACATAATCATCACTTAGCAACTGATGACAGTCCTTTCCTTACTGAGCCAGCGCGGTATCGCAGACTAGTATGCATGCTCATTTATCTCGTCAATACCAGATCCGACATATCTTATTCTGTACATATTCTCTCTCAGTTCATGCATAAGCCGCGAGAGAGACATATGGATACTGCGCTACGAGTTATACGTTTTCTGTAAGGGACTGCAGGACAGGGAATACTTCTTAAGTCTGGTTCGGACTTGCAGTTATCTATCTATTGCGATGCGGATTGGGCGGCTTGTCCAATGACGAGAAGGTCTTTGACAGCTTATGTAGCTATGATTGGAGGGTCTCCAGTGTCTTGGAAGACAAAGAGGCAGAGTGTGGTGTCACATTCATCGGCTGAAGCGGAGTACCGGGCAATGTCAATAGCCACACGCGAGGTGAAGTGGTTACGTCAGTTGCTAACTGATTTGAGTTTTAGACCGAGGACACCATCGCGTCTCTTTTGTGATAGAAAGTCAGCTCTCTATATTGCTTCAAATCCAGTTTTTCATGAACGGACTAAACATGTTGAGATCGATTGTCATCGAGTTCATGATGCCCTCAAGTCAGGAAGGATAACGTGTTCTTATATTGGGACGAAGGAGCAGCTAGCGGATGTTTTAACGAAGGCGTTGGGAAAGGTTCAGTTTAATAAGCTTATGTCCAAATTGGGCATTTCTAGTTCGCGTGCTCCCACTTGAGAGGGAGTGTTGTGATAATGTTTATCTAAGATGTTGATAAGTATGTAATATATTAGAGATAAATACTCTAATATAATTAGTTAGAGATATGGTATATTCTCTTATGTAAATCTTGTATATATAGGGCTTGAGTCCTACGATCAATACAACACGAAAATATTCAGCCATACTTTGGTTTTACAATCTTCATATGTTCGATCATCCCCAACATAGATTGGAAGAACATCATCACAGTTGTTTAGGCCTGAAGAATGTTTTGATGTCAATGGCTAAACCAAGTTTCCGATCAGAAGCAGGGGAGGAAGTACATCAGTATGTTTTAACATACCGAGAGATTCAAGTAGAAATGTCACAGCTTTCCCTTTGTCCCAGTCAATAACAGGACGGATCTCTAAGACCTTTTAAAACCCATAAGATACAAAATCAAAAAAAATATGAAAATTTATTAGAAAATTGTTTTGAACTAGAGGTGCGTGCAGATGTTTCTTTTTTACCTTCCGGCCATGTGTTAGACGTAGCTTTGGATATGTTCCATTTTCGAAGGAGGAGTCTGAGAAAGCATCTTCTCGAGTGGTTAATGAAGTATTTGATGACGTGATCTTGAATAAAACAGAGGATACCGAAAACAGGGGGAGTTATATCGACTTAGTTCAGAAAAATTACTCCAGAGAAGCTGAGAAAACAGATGAAGTTCCTTTGATCTCTCTGGATCATGCAATAGTTGAGGTTGGACCAGAGATTACGAGGTGATGTGCCTAGCATTAGTACGGAGGCACATGCAGTAGCAGTAACAGAGGAGCAGTTGGGGAGAGGACAGCGAGTCAAGACACCATCCGTTTTGCTTAATGACTACGTCACCTATAACACTCGTGCACAAAGTACACCTCACGTCCTCACCACTGAACGCTCCTACAGTGTCTATCTCGATCCGGTCACAGGTAAAACAATATATCCTCTCACTGAATTTATATCTGAGGAATCGTTTTCTTTTGGCCACAAGGCGTTTCTTGCAGCAATCTGTTAAGACAGTGATCCTAAGAATTTCAAAGAAGCAATGATGAATAAGAGGTGGACGAAAGCAGTGTATAAAGAAGTTGATGCTCTTGAAGTCTCTAACACTTGGAGTGTCGTTGATTTGCCTCCTGGTCGTGTTGCCTTGGGCACAATGTGGGTATTTAAGATAAAGTATAACGCAGACGGTACTGTGGAACATTTTAAAGCAAGGCTAGTTGTTCTTGGAAACCGACAGAAAGCAGGTTCGGATTATGATGAGACGTTTGCTCCCGTCGCGAAGATGACAACAGTCCGGAGTTTATTGAAAATAGTTGCTGCAAACAACTGGGAAGTTCACCAGATGGATGTGCACAACGCGTTTCTTCATGGGGATCTACATGAAGAAGTCTATATCAAGCTTCCGCAATGTGTTCATAATTCTGATCCAAACAAAGTGTGTAAGTTACACAAGTCACTTTATGGTCTGAAGCAGGCGCCTCAATGTTGGTTTGAGAAGCTCACTAAGGCGCTTGTTCGAGCTGGTTTCACTCAGTCATATTCCGACTACTCTTTATTTGTGTACTCACGTGGACGGGTTGAGATACGAGTACTAATATATGTTGATGATCTAATTATTTGTGGTAGCGATGGGGAAGCAATACATAAGTTTAAGACTTATCTTGGTGAGTGTTTTCATATGAAGGATTTGGGAAAACTCAAGTATTTTCTTGGAATAGAGATAGCTCGGAACAGAGAAGGTTTCGTTATAAGTCAGAGAAAATATGCTTTGGACATAGTACAGGAGTCGGGACTTATGAGTTCTGCATCGGCTGCAACTCCAATGGAACAGAATCATCACTTAGCAACCGATGACAGTCATTTCCTTACTGAGCCAGCGTGGTATCGCAGACTAGTAGGCATGCTCATTTATCTCGTCAATACCAGATCCGACATATCTTATTCTGTACATATTCTCTCTCAGTTTATGCATAAGCCGCGAGAGAGACATATGGATACTGCGCTACGAGTTGTATGTTTTCTGAAAGGGACTGCAGGACAGGGAATACTTCTTAAGTCTGGTTCGGACTTGCAGTTATCTATCTATTGCGATGCGGATTGGGCGGCTTGTCCAATGACGAGAAGATCTTTGACAGCTTATGTAGCCATGATTGGAGGGTCTCCAGTGTCTTGGAAGACAAAGAGGCAGAGTGTGGTGTCACATTCATCGGCTGAAGCGGAGTACCGGGCAATGTCAATAGCCACACGCGAGGTGAAGTGGTTACGTCAGTTGCTAACTGATTTGGGTTTTAGACCGAGGACACCATCGCGTCTCTTTTGTGATAGAAAGTCAGCTCTCTATATTGCTTCAAATCCAGTTTTTCATGAACGGACTAAACATGTTGAGATCCATTGTCATCGAGTTCGTGATGCCCTCAAGTCAGGAAGGATAACGTGTTCTTATATTGGGACGAAGGAGCAGCTAGCGGATGTTTTAACGAAGGCGTTGGGAAAGGTTCAGTTAATAAGCTTATTTCCAAGTTGGGCATTTCTAGTTCGTGTGCTCCCACTTGAGAGGGAGTGTTGTGATAATATTTATCTAAGATGTTGATAAGTATGTAATATATTAGAGATAAGTACTCTAATATAATTAGTTAGAGATATGGTATATTCTCTTATGTAAATCTTGTATATATAGGGCTTGAGTCCTACGATCAATACAACACGAAAATATTCAGCCATACTTTGGTTTTACAATCTTCATCTGTTCGATCATCCCCAACATAGATTGGAAGAACATCATCACAGTTGTTTAGGCCTGAAGAATGTTTTGATGTCAATGGCTAAATCAAGTTTCAGATCAGAAGCAGGGGAGGAAGTACATCAGTATGTTTTAATATACCGAGAGATTTGAGTAGAAATGTCACAGCTTTCCCTTTGTCCCAGTCAATAACAGGACGGATCTCTAAGACCTTTTAAAACCCATAAGATATAAAATCAAAAAAAATATGAAAATTTATTCGAAAATTGTTTTGAAGTTGAGGTGCGTGCAGATGTTTCTTTTTTACCTTCCGGCCATGTGTTAGACGTAGCTTTGGATATGTTCCATTTTCGAAGGAGGAGTCTGAGAAAGCATCTTCTCTGAGTGGTTAATGAAGTATTTGATGACGTGATCTTGAATAAAACAGAGGATACCATAAGGTACAGACCGTCCATTCACGATAACTCATGTCAGTAGCATCGCTGCTAATGTTGTCTTTGTTAAGTATTGCTGGGGGAGGAGAAGAAGATTTCATTGCATCGAGCCAACCACTAGACTTAACATCATCAAGAATCCCAGTTTTCTTTCTGGGAACAGTTAGAAAAAGATTGTTGTTCTGTGAGAGCGCCGTGGCTGCTGCTGCTGATGAGTATGGTAGTCTATTCTGACGAATGGTTAATCTTGAGTTGCTTATTGGTGGAGAATCAGTCATTACAGGAGACGAATGACCAGATTTTATGTCCATAACAAGACCAGACAGTGGATATAAAAGAAGCTCTAGTCGATTTTCAACTCAGTTAAGAATCCTCCTCCATCAAGGACCCTGAAATAATGTAGATGCCAAGAAGAAATAGAACCAGTTTAGACCTAGAGAAAATATCCTGTTGAATCTAGAAATTAAATATTCTCTTCAGCTAGAACATTGGATACAAAAGTGTTTCATAATGGCCTCAGGCTATTAAAATTCAAAAATGAGAAACAAACAAAAGATTCCTGTTTTTGTATTTTGCTGACAGACCGTTGTTATGAAAAGGTTAACCAAGAAAACAACATGATTCATGAACTTTACTTTGTAACAGAATTTTGCAAGGAGTTAACACGAGAGAGAGATATTTGTAATAGAATTTCTTCTATGATTGCTACTAGCCTACTACCAAAGGCATACAATATTGGGAATATTTGTCCTAGAATTTCTTCCGAGTGCTGAGATACAAAAAAAAAAAAACCTCACATCTTTAAAATAAAATAAAACTTAATTTCATAATATCCAGAAATATACTATATAATAAAATAATATGATAGATACTACTATGTTTAAAATTTACTAAAGCAATAAGACTATATTATTTAAACAAAACAATGTTTTTACTTATAAATCCCTTAAAATACTAAAATGAGATATGTTAAATTATATTTTCTTAAATACAAAATGTAAATATAAAATTTCTTAAAAATATTCCTTTTCTATAATAAAATAAATAAAATTTAAAAATGTATTATATGCAAAAATTTATATAAAAAAAAGAAAACAACATATTTTGAATGAGATTATCTATTTGAGTATTTCATATTTTTATTTTATTGTACCTAACTCGAAATATATTAGTAAATAATAAAAATTAATAACAAATTAAAATGGTTTAAAAAATTTATTATATATTAATAATACTTAATACGAAATATGAACAATAATATGATAGAGTTACACAATATATAACACTAAAATATAAATTATATATTTAAAACATTTGTAATAATATTAGATACATTTATAAAATAGAAAATATTCGCATGCAGGTTAAAATCTAATATGTATTTTCAAGCAAACCAACACTATAGTATGTATTTTCAAACATAAATTGACATTTTCCATTAATTAGTTTTATTACTAACTATGACAATTTTTTTCCTAAATCTCTGCGTGAAATTAATATATTGTCAAATCTAAGTCTGCACAATTTATTTTGGTTTCTTGTTATTTTTTCAATTTATATATATATAGATATATAGATATATACACTGATTTATATATTCGGAAAAATCATGATCAAGAATTAGTTGGCAATATTAAATTTATTTCAATAGTAATAAATATAAACCACTCTTTTGAAAACAACACAGGTAGAGTAAATGATATCCATTCAATTTTTTAAAAATCTATTGACTATCAAACTATATGTTAAGAAACATATTTGATTTGATTCCTGAAGAAGTTAATAGGCTCTGTTTATGCTAGCCCCAAAATAGTTAAGGGAAAATTGCCAATATAGAACAAAAAAACAAGGGTGTTGTCCCTTTGGTATAAATCCTTTTTTGTCCAATTTTTCTCCTTTTTACCCTTTGTATTTCTGAAAACTAATGAAATAAATAGTTTTGTGAATCAAAAAAATATTAAAAATACAAACAATTAATAAAACACATATATACACAAGCTGGTATTTTTTTCTTCTTCAAAAAGTTTATAAATAAAAATTTGAAAATACGTTCTACTAAGGTAGAATGTGCCTTCTACAGAAAATGATATAGTAGAAAACGATTTCTAAAATAAACACGTTCATCTACTATTTTTAGAACGTACATTCTACTATTTACTAAATTTCTAAATAAGTGGAATGCACATTCTACAAATCCTAAAGCTATCTACTTTTCGTCCGGATGCATCTTCTACTTTTATTAAGTATTCTAAAGGGACAACTAAATGATAGTTTTATACTATAGGGACAACAATGCTGAATTTTTGTTCCGTTTTGGCAATTTTCCCAATAGTTAATAGGCTCTGTGTTTATGCTAGCTCCAGAATAGTTAATAGGCTCTGTTTATGCTAGCCCCAAAAGAGTCACTCGTTTCCACTATTTCTCATCTGCCATCTCAGTGTAGTCCTATAGCTCATAGCCTATCTTACCGATAAAAAACAAAGGGCTGGCTTTTCGCTCGGTTGATTACCGAAGTGAAGAAAAGAAGTTGCTAAAGCTCTATGAAAACAGCCTCCTTAAGAAGATACTGACTAATAACCAAGCTAACTAATTCTTTATTTTTTAAATTATAATTTTATTATTATTGTACTTAACAACAAATACTATAGACTTTTAGGTTTGATAACTTTAATTATGGTGACTGAGATTACATTTTCTTATTATGTAAGTATTGATGAGCTTTTATATGATTATGGTAACATTTCTTATACATTTAAAGTAGAAAATTTTATTGAAAAATGAATTCATAGGTAAAAAATGATTTTTTCACTCCGTGATAATGGAATTAGAGTTGAAGTATCAAGTACAATTTTGAAATATTTAATTCTTATTATTTCTAAAATAATTTAGTTCGATGAACTTTTTTTTAACTTAATTCGATGAATATTGTAACACATGTATTTTCTCAAAGAAATTATAAATAATTTTTATGAAAGGTTATTTTATAAAATATAACATATATTTTTATAAAATGAGTTCCTCTACGATATCTCACACGGATTATTTACCTATTTATACATAATGAAGAATTTCATAATACATTTTAGGACAAGACTTGGGTTCACCCCCTGTGGTGAACCTTTAAATTCACCACTTGATTTATAACCAATCAAAGTGATATGTGGATAATTAAATTAAAATATTAAATATATTTAAAAATAGTTAAAAAAAATTAATGCCAATTCTAAATCCGAAATCTTAATTTCTAAATCCTAAATATTAATTCCTAAATCCAAACCCTATACCTTAAACTCAAATCCTAAACCCTAAACCCAAATCTTAGACCCTAAACTCAAACCGTATACGCTAAACCCAAATTCTAGATCCTAAACTCAAATCTTATATCTAAATGCTAGATCCTAAACCCAAACCGTATACTCTAAACTCAAATTCTAAACCCTAAACACAAACTGTGAACCCTAAATCTAAACTCTATACCCTAAACCCAAATCATATATCCTAAACCCAAACCCTATACTCTAAACCCAAATCCTAAACCCTAAACTCAAACCATACCTACTTCGGGGTGCTATCACTAAAATAGAAAAAATTACGTAGTAATTCTTCGGGGTTTACGGTTTGGGTTTAAGGTTTAGAATTTGGTTTTAGGGTATACGATTTGGGTTTAGGGTCTAGCATTTGGATCTAGGGTTTAGATTTAAGGTTTGACTTTAAAGTCTAGAATTTGGGTTTAGAGTTTAGAATTTGGGTTTAAGGTTTAGGATTTGAGTATAGGGTTTGGATTTAGAAATTAATGTTTAGGGTTTAGAAATAAAGATTTAAAGTTTAGAATTGACATTATTATTTTTTAGTTATTTTTAAATATATTTAATATTTTTTATTTAATTATCCACATGTCATTTTGATTAATCATTAATTAAATGGTGAATTTTAAGGTTCACCATAGGGGGTGAACCCAAGTCCTGTCCTACATTTTAATAGTTTGGGACATGCATGTTAAGCTGAATTGGATTCAAACTCAGGTAAATTAAACGATTCCATCTTTTTGACCAAATTTTTTGTGAGTTGATTTGAGTTTTGAATTTCTAGAACTAAATATAGTAGAAAGCGATAAGAATGCTAGTAACTGTGTGTTTTGTATATTTTGGACAATAAATTATTAATTTTCAAAAATATAAAACAATGAAAGAGCTATGTAGCTAATTTGGTCATGAGCGTTATGGAACCCTTTAACAAAAAAAAGTATAAAACAAAACAAAAACAATTAATTGCGATCCTCAGTTCGTGCAAAGTCTTCGACCGTGTGCCCAACCTTCTCGAACTTCCCTTTCTCATTGCTCTCCCTGAACCTCAAATAATCCCCACATTTAAAGGACCGAAATACCCTCCCATATTCACCACCTCCAGCAACTTCGTCAGGGGCAAACACGACTTTCTGATCATCAAAGCACCAGAAGAAAGCGAGGGAGAATCTGTTACCGACGAAAGTATGACGTTTCAACACAACCCTGTGTTGGGACGATCTCAGCCGTGCGTTGGTCCAAGCGTGTAACAAATCTCCGACGTTGACGACTAAAGCCTCATCTTTAGGGTTAATATCCATGAGACCAATCCCGTCTCTGGTTCTGACTTGAAGACCTCCAATATCGTCTTGATCAACGATAGTGATGCAGCTCATGTCAGTGTGCATTCCCAGCCCTTCTAACAAATCAACATCGTCTTCTTGATGATCTTGTTCTAAAGGGATTGTGTAGTTGTTGATCCTGAAGTAGCCATGGCAGTTTCCAAACTCAGACTTGTAATATTTGTGATGAAGATCGTCTCCGAAGCTAGAGAGTATGGCTGTCACTATTTTCTCGCAGAGTTCCGTCATCTTTTCTCCATATTCTTTCATCATCTCGCTTTAAAAATAAAATAAAATTATAAAAAAACGATTAGGAAATACGTGGAAATCATATTAACCACAAATTTGGCTTTGTTGTCAAAATCTAATAATCTTTTAACTTTGTGAAAGATCAAAGCATCACAACATCCAACGATCACCTCCTTTTGTATTTTATGTATTATACAAAGACAAAAAGGTTATATGAGTGCTTGCATTAAATGCTTAAAGAGAATTCATATATGCAATGAGCACTTATAAAAGCCTTAAACTTAAAGGAGTAAGCTAAAAAAAAAAGGAGTAAGCAATACATTTGGAATCAGATATGTATTTTGTTTGACAATCTTATTATCATGATCGTTCTATATATTATTTATTAATTGATGCAATTCAGCACCAACAACGAATTGACAAATGGTTAACTCTTAAATTACTTTATAAGGATTTTCGAGATTACATGTTCAAACTGTGTTTCAATATATTTACTTTTCAAAGAAAAATTAATTTCGTAGTATGAGCACGACCCTAAACGGATGTACGACCTACTAAATCATAATTGCCTAGTCACTGAAAAACAAATACTATTTCGTTCTTATGGTACTCGTGAGTTGATGTTTTTATTTTTATTTTAAATTTTTTTTTTTGAATTATACAGAGATATCCTGATTCCACCGAAGTGGTCCAAACTAGTCACGTGTTACCACGTGTCGGTCCTCTATCCTTGGCAATGCCGAAATGTTAAAAAAAAAAACACTAAGCTGCATAAATGTAAACACTTTAACATAAATACTAGAAATTACAATCTACTCCTTGGCCAGTGCTTTAAAATGGTACTAAAATATGAACAATACAAAACAAAAGGTGGACTGCATGTAGATTGGCATGGTTTCTACAATTTTCAAAATGTTGAAAGACTTTTTAATTCAACTCATTAAATGACATCGTTGGTTGTCAAAGAAAATGTCAACAAGCATATGCAGGTTTTATATACACACATGTAATATATGAAATGTATATATATGTATATATATATATATATATATATGCATACCTGAACTCCTCATCGGTAGCTTGGTCGGAAAAAGCATCAATGGAAGACTTGGCCGAAGCGTAGAAATCGGGACCGGAGACACGGAGGCTCTCGAAGAAAGGAGATGCAATGAAACGAGGAGTGTAATTAGACGTTCCCATCTTCATCTTCTCCTCTTCTCCGAGCTCGAAAATTCCACCGGAGAATCGCCGGAGTTTTTGGTACATATCGCCGGAGATACCATGGTTTGTCACGTAGAAGAAACCCCACTCCTTACAAGCATCTTGTAGTGACGTCAGCGATGACTCGTTTAGAGGCTTTGAGATGTCAAACACCGGAAGTTCCACAGACATCAGTTACCCGAAATAATGATTATGATTGATATGTATGGTAATGAATGCGTTTATATTTGTTGCATCTTTATGTTGTGATACTACTTAATTTCGTTTGGTGATTCAAAGAGATGATTCAAATAGGTTTTATATATATGTGTGTGTGTGTGTAGAGGTAGCTGGTTGATTAGAAGATATATTTTTTGTATAAGTTTATAATATTGTTTCCACTATACAATTCTTATATATTTTGGTTGACTCTTACTGTTGTAAATAAGATGTGAATGTGTTGTTGTGTTATTTAATATCAAAGACAAGAGGCTCCTTATATATGGAGTTTAGACCGTCTATTACAAGTCTCATAAGCAATGTGAGACTCTTTTAAACATTAAGAGAAGTCGCCATCATTAAACTAAAATAAGACAAGGCCCAATCCACATAAGGATGGCCGGTTTAATACAAAGTCGGTTATAAGCATTCTTAAACCGGATGGTTTACAACACTCCCCCTGAATGCCATAACCATCTAGGGCTTGTAATGCGTTTGGTATACTGCCTCGTTAAAACCTTTCCATGGTAAACCCAAAAACCCAAGATGGTAAAAACGGGAAGCCATGGATAGGAAAAAGAGTACAGCCGCATTACTCCCCCTGAAGTGAACATCACTGAAGGTCTCCCAGTGAACGCATACCAGTCTGCTGCATAAGCTTCCTGAGCGTGCAAGTTGGTAATGCCTTAGTGAAGAGGTCAGCTGAGTTCTCGCTGGATCTGACTTGGAGTACCTTGACCTCTCCTTCTTTCTGTAGATCATGGGTGAAGAAAACTTGGGAGACGTTCTTGGTCTTGTCACCCTTGATGTATCCACCTTGAGCTGAGCTATGCAGGCCGCATTGTCTTCATAAAGAATGGTCGGCCCATCCTTACCATCTGTGATCCTATATGCTGTCCGAATATGGTGTGTCATGAGACTTAATCAGACACACTCCCTACTTGCTTCATGGATCGCCAATATGTCTGAGTAATTGGATGATGTGGCTGATATGATCTGCTTGGCTGATCTCCATGAAATGGTCGTGCCTCCATATGTGAAAACATAGCCGGTTTGGGACTTAGCACTGTGTGGATCGGACTGATAACCTGCATCAATAAAATGCTTTCATGATATTCATGGTCCATTCGGATCATATGGTTTATCTCTCTTAGATAAATTCGACCATGAATGTCTTTGTATGTCCATGATCTGTCCGGATCAAGACATCATCCATAATCCATCCGGATTATGTTCTTGTCCACTATATATCTTATTCATATCCTTTGACCAAAACTCTTTATGAACTTTTAGTATATGTCCACGGTCTGTTCATGAAGTGGCTATTGTGTTATAGTTTGAAGTTTAATCAAAACTAAGCCACTTTTTGGTCAATAGGACGTTCCTCTCACTTGGATGGTTTAGGTCGGATTTAAGACCTAGAGGAACTGGTCGGAACAAGCTGGACGGGATGGATTGGTCGGGACCAATGATGATTAAGGTCGAACTAGGTCGGACATGATCCTAGTCGGTATTTTTCCCTTTGGTCGTGAATCTGATGGATTCTCAGACCATTTGATCAATCTATTCTTGGTATGTTGGATCATAGATTCCAACCTTCATATACGGCTAATGATCTCTACTATAGATCATCGTAGTCTCTTCATAGCCTTTCCAAGAATCAATCATCTTAATCATCCTTTCTTTAAGTATAAACACAAGGAATATATTGACTACTATATGGACTGATTTGAAACGTTCTTATAGAACTTTCTACTAAGCATCACTTAGTCTTATCATATCGTGTGTATGCAGCTGCATTTCAGTCCATGAACAACGCAGGAACGATGTTGTTCTATGAGAACTTCTTTCTCATCTTTCAAGGTATCTTATATTACCTTTATATCCAGTGAGATATCCAATGTCTACTACATCTTTCTTAGATGTCCAGATTTCGATATTGGGTAGTAGCATTCACCACATTAGGAATTTATTTCCTTGTTCCTTAGTCCCTGTGAGTATCCTTGTGTGATCAAGCCATTCCATTGAATGCTTTATGTAGCAACATGTAAGACCACTTGTCTGTACTTTCATGTTCTACTGCTCACGATTTTCTTTTCCTCACAAGACTCATCTGTTCACTGGTTAGATGGCGTCTCACTTATGTATTTGGCCAATACGCCCATCTCATACATTCTTTGGGTTTAACTCCACGTCTCATTCTATGAGTACTCTTACGTGGGTTAGTGATCCTCGCATATCTCTTATGCTCAAGTGCTTTCTCTTTATCACTTATGAGTGTGTGTATGTGTCGACACCTTATATAATGTTCCATCGCGTTCTATCGCGTTCTAGACATGATACAATCGATTGAGATTTTATTATTATCAGGATCATTGAATACTTTGTAGTTTGCAAGGCTACATTGTATGATACCTGTACCTTAGGACCGGCCGGTCTTATCTCATTGTCTAGTATGGTTTCTCTTTCATGAACCCGGATCTATCATTATGAGCACCTTAACTTTTCTATCCGTGGTTCATTATATATGGAACATTCTGGTCTATCTTCTATAGACTTTTACAGCAACTTGATTATGTCTCTACTAGGACATTTATATAGTGGTGCTAAGCTGGTATGACTTAGTCATTCTTTCGGGTCTGTCTGGCTATCATTCTTTCTTTGTTTATGGACGTCCAGTACATATATATCTGGTCCGAGGATCTTTGCCAAGACTTGGATGGTTAAAACCATTCCACTTTCACTTTCTATTTACCAGCTTATAGCTTTCTCCATGATGTTGGATAGTCGGATTCATCTTGTATGTAATCCGTGTACCTTGGCCACAATATGATCACCTTTGTTTGGCTCATGGTCTCACTGAATTCGTGGGAGAAAGATCATGTTCTCTTATCCAACATATATTCCTGATTTTCATCTCATCCTTAGATGAGGTATTCCATCCTAGATGGCACATAGGTATGTGGTGGTTTATTCATAGACTCTTAGGATGGTCTATATCTGGATTATGACCCTTTATCATCTTTAGACGGGAATATCTATGCTCACTTTATATGGCCTGATGTATCTTATCTTTCATACATGTATTCTTGTGGTGTACCCAAGCTTATAGACTTTTGAAGTCTCAACCTTATAGGTTATGCCTTATACGGCCAAGCTATAATGTCTTATGGCCTTTGGCCAGGCTTATCATGTTCGGGTTTTATAGTATGGTCATGGACCATACGGAGTGTTTATTCTCCCCCTCATGAACATGCTATAAAATACATTTGTTTGTCCTCACTTAAACGTAATGCTTGGACGGTCAGCATGGTTTTAGACCATGATACACGAATTTGTGGTCTGGTCATGATCACGGGTTTTGTTCTCACTATCCTCATGATCAGATTATACTTTCGTGTTGCTTGGAACAATGAAGCCTACTGAGTTTCCCTTGTGTACATGTTTCACAACGTGAGATCTTATGGGATAACTCTTTGTGCCTTATTAATCAAGTTCAGACCAGGATGGTTAATCCGGTCATGCCATAAAGTGTATAAATTCGTTGGTGAACCTTACTGGTTACCTAGGCTTTTATGCCTTATCACACTGATCCTTAGCATAGTATTAGATCAGTAGGGAGAATGTAGTCTCGACCTCTTTTATATGTATGCCTTTGGCGATTTTCATAAGCTAAAAGGAACATTTCCTTTTGCTTTGCTCTGCCCATTGGTTTATTATTGAAACCATTTTGTGGTGGCTTGAAAATGCCACTTCGACCTTTACTCCCTCCTCGGCCATGATTGGATCTACAACCACGGTTATTGTGGTATCCTTGTCCATGGCCAGTGGGGATTTTGGGTCTTTCTCAATGGGTTTTAGGTGACAAATTTCCTGCCTCTTAAGGCCATGCCTTAGGCGTGGTGATCTAGACATACTCTTCTCGAGTTTTCATTCTCATTTGTCAATCAAAAATATTTTTCAAGCAAATCAATCAAGATAAAAGAAAAACTTTTATTAATGCTATGAAATTTGAATGACAAATTATATTTAAAACAAAACACCAAATCATAAGTTGAAATCAGAATGTCAAAGGCTTAAACAATAGCCGGCCAGTCCATAATAACATCTTGGACGTGGCTCACATTTGGTTCTCTATTCAATGAATAAACCAATCTCATCATCTATATGAGTCCACCCGAATTTTCTTTTCTTAGCTTCTTCAGCATCACCGTATATCATCTCACATTGATACTCGGCACTTATTTCCATAACATAGGCGAGTTTGTCGAGGTTGACTTTCTTTTTCTGCTTCTTTTCCTCAAGAGCTGAAAGGTATGAGAGAAGGTCGTAATAGGTTGTGAAACCTTTAGCCTTCTGTGATAACAACACTTCCTTTGAATGGATCGTGTCACGAGTCTTGCTTAACAAGTCATAGTTTGTTATCACTTCACCACATACTTTAAGACTATAGGTGATTCTCATAAGATCAAAGTGATAGTCATCCACGGATTCATAATCCTGGAACCTCAGAGCCTTCCATTCTTTCATGGACTCATCTAGTAATGGCTCGAAGAACATGGTGTTCAATCTCGACCAGAGATCGTAAGGATCGTTGATGTAACTGCACTCATCATACAGATCCTTCACGAGATGCTTTCTCATTATCAAAACAGCTCTACGCCTTTCATATGCAAGGGTATCATTGCCGTATTTGATACACTTCCCAAGTCCTTTAGACTTTAAATCGGCTGAAGTGTTCATCGCCCAATCAAGGTAATTGTCTCCATTGAGATCAAGGGCTGGGTAATCCGAGGGATGGAGTCTCGACATCTGAATCATATCAAAATGATTTGTGTTAGTACATACAATTTTCTGATGCCATTGGCTATCCAAGAAATAAAAGGCACTCGGCCAGTATGTAAACAATAAAGCCATATGGCTTGTGTGACCAATGCCATTCGGCTATTACACAATTAAATCACATTGCCAGCAAACAAATAAGAGGGCCATACGGCCAGTTTGCATTCTCTTTAGAAATTTACTTTCTCATAACTCATCCATCACTTAATCAACTTATTTGATTTATAAATCCCTTGAAAATAGTGGGATGGAAGAGTGCATGGTTTAGCCATACCATATGGTATGCTACATCGACCCATGCGGTTTAATGGTCTAGTAGTACCATTCGGTACACATCCTCGACCAAATAAAACGGATCGTGATTTAGCTGCACTGTGGTGCGCATCATTCATCACCGGTGATTGTGGATCACCGTGGATCATCGAGGATCACCTTGGATCACTGATCATCGTAGATCATCGCGGATCATCGAGGATCATCATGGATCATAGATCAACGCGGATCATCGTGGATGATCACCGTGAATCATAGGTGAAAAATCTAGTTGCACCTGAGGGTGAACATCATCGACCATTGATTTTGTTTTATGGTCTAATCGTACTTAAGAGTACGTATCATCGACCTTTACTTCATATGGTCTAGTCATACCTATTGGTATGCATCATTGACCTAAAAAAAATCATGGTCTAGCCACACTATGGTGTGCATCATCGACCAAAAGATGTGGAAAACATTAACCTTATGTTTTGTTTTTGTTTGGACATATAGCGTGTCATCCTTAAAGGGGTATCACTTGTTGTCCATTCAAAACAAAAGTCATGTAATCACATGCTTTATATTTTAGGGTTTAGGGTTTCTTAAAATCATATTTAAACTTTAAGGATTTAGGGTTTAAAATTCAAATCTATTTTTAGGATTAGGTTAAACATTGACCTTAAATTTTGTTTGGACATATAGCGTGTCATCCTTAAAGGGGTATCACTTGTTGTCCATACAAAACTAAAGTCATGTAAACTATTAAGGGTTTATGGTTTTGATTTTAAAATAAACAAAAACTAAAATCAACCAAATCAAATCGCAAATATTTTAAAATCGGATTTAAGATGAAGAGAAGTTTGAAACCCGAATTGCTTGAACCACAAGTAAAGATTAGGGTTCTTGAGATCTTACCTTAATCTTTGCCGATCTTTTCTCCTTGGTTCCTCTTTTAGAAACCTTAAATAATCAACAATGAAAGTTTCAAAGTTGGATTAGTATGAGATCTAAGAACAATAGAAATCGAAATTAAGAGAGATAAGGAGTTGGCGGCTATTAGGGTTTTGGATGATCTTTGACGGCGCGGCTTGCACTGGGAGGTGACGGCGCGTCTGGAGTCGGATTGATGCGTGGTCTGCGGCGCTAGATTCGTCTCGTCAAGAGCTTCAATTTGATATATTACTCGCCGTCTGGATCCTTACGGTTGGGGAGATATGACGGTTTAAAGTTGCGGCTGAAATTAGGGTTTTTGTGGTCGCTGGATTTTAGCTAGGGTTTAGAGTCTCGTGCTGATAACGTGTTGTAAATAAGATGTGAAGGTGTTGTTGTGTTATTTAATATCAAAGACAAGAGGCTCCTTATATATGGAGTTTAGACCGTCTATTACAAGTCTCATAAGCAATGTGGGACTCTCTTAAACATTAAGAGAAGTCGCCATCATTAAACTAAAATAAGACAAGGCCCAATCCACATAAGGATGGCCGGTTTAATACAAAGTCGGTTATAAGCATTCTTAAACCGGATGGTTTACAACACTTACATATAAATCTGGTATTTATTTCGTGTAATAGTCAGAAACTCTAGATGCTAATTCATCTCTGTCGTCGTCAGGGGCGGACCCACTCTATGACTAGTGGGGTCACCTGACACCACAAAAACATAATAAAAAATTGGTTTTGTATAGGAAATTCATACAAATTCAGTAGCATAGTTGGTAAATTAAGACTTTTGACACTACATAACCTGGGTTCAAACCCACCAAAGAACAATTAAATGTTTTTGACCCCACAAATATTTATTGCTGGGTTCGCCCCTGGTCGTCGTCGCAATAATTAAAACCAATTAACATCTTTTTGTTCTAACTATTTCTACATTTTAAGATGTTGGTCCTACAGAGGATTGCAAATGGTGAGATTCTTATTCGACCATTTTAGTGGGTTGTTTATCGCTAAATTTAGAGGAATGAACATTAGAATTTTGAAAATGGTTAGACCACTGCTTGCGTGAGAAAATGAGAATCCATCACCACCGTAGAACATGTAGGTGTTAAGTTAGATTTCCAACCCTAATTAAAATGATCACATTACAAAAAGGTTTATAGGAAAACAAAAACTGTGGATGTCTTGGGAGTTATTATTATAAAACATAAGCAATGAATGCTCTTCTAGTGAAGATGAAATTTGTAATCAAATTGATTTAATGATGAACTAAATAATTTTCCCGTGCACATGCACACAGATAAAAATATTTATAAAGTAAATATACAATAATTAATTGTTATACTTTTAATATTAAATTAATTTATAATTTGTATATATAATTTATATTAATAATATTATATTACTTTAATCAGACATAATTGTTATTTTTACAGTTGATTTAGTTATCATTTAGGCATATCGGACTGCATATATTTATCTGAATTCAACTATAATACTTTTTTATTTTAAATATACTAAAATTATGAGTAAATTTCTTATTTGCATTTGCCTTGGTTATTTTCTTAGATGTGTAAATATATTTTAGGAAGATTATATATGATTTAAGATATATCGTGCTTATAATATAACGATAATATTATACAGTCTCATGCATATATATAAACTTTACAAAATAACTAAATTTTAACAGTTGGTTAATATATTTTGAGTCATCCTATAATTTACATTTATAAAATAAATTACTATATAAAATTCTATATTTGTATTATAGTTAATCAATGATATTAGATATAATTTGGATATGTCGAGTCACTCATATTGTGAGTATATTGAGTTAGATATGTTCTTTCAAATTCAAACTAAAGTACAACTATTTTTTATTACAATTAAGTAAAACAAAATTAATTTTATTTATCTTTTAAATATGCATATGTTTTTATAATATTTATCAAATTATATATGTTGATTTCTTAAAAAGAATATTAGAAAATAAAGCGACGATCACTAATACATTTTGGAAGCTTATGAGTACAGAGTACATATCACTAATTATAATAATTAAAATATTTATAAATTCTAAATAATTTTATTCTTTAGATTTATTAAATGATAAATTTTAAATTATTTTAAATAATTTTAAAAATAAGAACACAAACATAAAGTTTTAAAGCAAATTATATTTTATGCTATTTAAAATATTTTTAATGGAATATTTTTATTTTGTGAACTTTCTTTTTTTAATAAAATCATATTATATATATACATATATTTCGTTTTTTTTTTACTTTATAATTTTTTTATTATATATGTTATTTGGAAAATTTTAAAAATGAAACTAAATAATAAATTGAATAATAATATATAAATATAATATTTTTAATTAATTATGGATATCACTGTAATTAATAATCTTGAAAGTTAACGGAAGTGCGATACGTAGAAAACTGACTTTTCAAAAAAAATTATAGACATTTTTATAAAAGAATAGACTTAACATTTCGAAAATAGAGTAATTATGCACATAAAAATCTAGACCTAGATTATTATCTGTCTTTTAATTCATAAACTGAACAACAAAAAGAAATATCTGTGTTCATTCGTTACAAAGAAAAAGTAGAAGAAGAGTGGTGGCCTAGCACCTAAATGACATATAATGTTAGTTTTCAGAACACTAACAATATTTTTCACATAACACAAATATTTAATCATACTTTATTGCGTATATCATCATTGTTAAGTAAGATGTAGTTATAATAGTACTATATGATACAAAGTCTTGAAAGCAATGAAAACTTTGTTTATTTGTCCCCTTGACACACAACGTATTTTTAAATTGTCACAAATTCAGCCGAAATAAAATGGTTAAGGCAAAGACTACAGTTGTCTTCCCGTTGAAAACTGGATTTAAAGAGAACATGAACATAATTTGATTTGTAAAAATGAGTTTTAATATAGTTCCAACAGTTATTAAATAAGAAGGTCAAACACTTACAGCTAGCTGGTCTGCTACGCTCCGGCTATACGGAAGTTTGGAACTCTTCATCCTCGAGAATCTTAAACAGATTGTTTTCTCTAATTTCTTATGTGGTTGCCACTTAACTTTTGTTCATTTATATTGTAAACTATTCCTCCTGTGTATTTTCATCACAACGAAAGATTATGGTTTAATACAGGAGAAACATAGTACTAGATCAAAAAACAAAAAAACATATACTAAATCATCATATAAATAGTTTATTATTTGTTTTTCTCAAAAAAAAAAAGTTTATTTGCAGTAACATGTATCAAAATTAATTTCATGGACTGACTTAACTTAGCTCATTTTCATGAGTTGAAACTGCGCAAGTGCAAATGAGTACAACTACAGAAATCAATATAATATACTGTATATAAATGATAAATAGTTGAATGAAAGAATAAAATTGAGGAATATAACAAAGTTCTTCTCCATATCCAACAAAAAAATAGAAAATTTTTATTCACTTATTTTAAGTGGAGCTAATTTCCTCACAAATGGCGAAAAGCTAGAGTAATACATTGTTCCATCCATTTATTTCTCTAGTTGTGATTATAACTTCCAATCTACAGTATCTTATATTCATCTAATGAATAAATTAGGTTATCGAATTTAATTGGGTTTATGAGTAAAGGAAGTGAGTTACGTTCTAATAAAATATAAACTAGGATAAGACCCGCGCCTTGCGCAGGGTGAGAGTTTTGTAACTGTTTTTTTACAATAATGAAATTAAAAATAATTAATTTACCGAATTGGTAGAAATAGTTCATTTTAACATTTAATAAATATGATTTTGTGGTATTTGGACATTTATATTGGCGTGTGAAAGTAAGGAGATAACAACAGTTAAATCCCAAGAATAAATGGTAAATATTAAAATGATGAACCATTATCACCTAACGACCACAGAACATCCTATCTATCAGACATAAATCTTAAATTAACAATCATGTAACGTAAATATATTTCATAATATAAAAACCACTAATAAATATCCCCCGAAAATATAAGTCTTAAATTGCGGAAACCATATAAAAAGTACATAAAATATGAAATATATGTAAAGCATTCCGAAAGTATTACTGGATAAAAAAAAATGGATTTTGTCCAGGAATCATTTTAGAAGACTTCAAAACGGGGGCGGCGGAATCCTGAGAAAATCATATAAAATAACGTATTTAAAATAGGTTAACCTATCTGTGATATATGTTTCGTAAATAAAAAAATATTAACGATTGATTCACAATGGGTATGTTAAAACCTCTTTCGGAGTGCTGTGATTTCAGGAATGTCAGGCTCAATTTGTATTTTCGATATGCCTTCGATATTTGTTACATTCTTGAATCTACCTATGAAAAGAATCACTTCATTATTAACTGAAACTAAAGTGAATAGAATAAAGAATAAAAACGTTGAAAAAAAATTTGCAAGTTACCTTCCTCCCTCTCAATACGCCAAAAACTCAAAGCACATAGAACAACAGCACTACTTGTTGAGTTTCATAAACGGTAAAACTCTATAGCCATGTCTCCATAGACAGCACACCTGATTTCGTCGTACCTAAAAGCGATACTATTGAGGAAATATTGCGATCCCCTAATGATGCATTTGTGAAATTCATAGGAAATATGTATTTATGTTTACACAAGCAGGCTTACCCGAGGTTGATCAATGAGAAATTTATTTTATACCGTATCTCCCCATAAAATTCATCCTGATAATGCTGGAGATCCCCAACACCAACCAAAGCTCCATAAAGATCTAAGAGATAAAAAACATAGAACGAAATATTAATACATAGCTAATAATTCCATACTATCAGAATATATTACACTAAGACTAAAGAACCTAATTAGATACTGATACCTATAGAGTACATTGGATGGGCCAGACCACGGGCGATGTCAATAAAATTTGAAAAACAGAAGTAGCTGCTCGGTGTTTTTGGTTGAATTTGAACGATCTTAGCAGAAGTAGAAATTACAATGTGGTATCGATTCTTGGTCAAACGTAACAAACCAGAAGCATGCGTTACTTCGAAGTTTCTTATTTCAAACCAATCACCTTCATTCATGGTGACATGGTTCAAATGTTCCAACTCTTCGTATAAAGTTGCTTTTATAGTGGACCCTTTATTCAGAAAAAACCTAAATATTAATCAAATATAGCAATTTTACCAAAAACTTCTAATGTGAATAAGGATTAGAAATAGTAAGACATATAATGATATATAACATATATTACGTGCTGATCGATAAACACCATGGCTGTTTTCTTGAGCATGGTGTTGGTAATTGTGACCCATTTGGTTATCACGCTAACACAAACGTGAGGATCATGTATCTCTCGATTCAAGTCAACCAGAAAAGTGTGAACAGACCTCATCGATTGTAAGATGGTTGTGCATAGTCTGAGTAAGGTACTTATATATATACATAATCGATATCACAAGAGTATATGGAAGAAACGTTATTTAAAGTAATTCGTTTTATACAATTTATGGCTAATAATCTATCCAAATATTGCTAATTTATAAATGTAATATTTGATTGAGATTTTGTGGTAAAATATAGAATTATTTGCGAGATCACTGCCAATAAAAGGGGATATGATGAGATATACAGAATTTAGCTTTTAATATAAGAGGATTTGCCTTCCGATTACAGTAACTTTGCTATAAATCCTACACCATATTGCTTGACACGCAATAAATATATAGTAATTTGATTAAACCAGTATCTTTAAGGAAAAGTTAGAGAGCAACGAAATATAGAGTTAAATCAAACCGACTATGATCCAACCAAAGGGATTTCAATCCATCCATATCGCCTTCTTATATACCGATAAAAAAACGATACCTAAGTAGAAATTGCAAAGGAAGTGTCGAAGAGAATTTGTACATTGCAAGTACACATAATTTTAAGAGTAAATAAATAAGTTATCTGGAACTCGACCTAATGGTATAAAAAATTCAGAAACTAAGTTTCATAGTTTTCAAACACAAAGCATGAATAAAGTATCGTTTCATCTAATACCGGAAAAAAGCGGAATTCATTGCGACTCATCAAAGAGGTTTTGGAAAACTTGTTTGAAAACTACGTTCATGGTTGACTCTTGAGGTTTTCCATCCTTGTCAGTAATCAAAATCTTCAGTCCCTTCCGAGATTTAACCCTTGACACAGCCACATACAATTGACCATGTGAAAAAACAGGTCGGGGTAGGAACATACCAACAGTAGATAGTGTTTGACCCTGGCTCTTGTTGATGGTCATAGCAAACGCAACTTTCAAAGGAAACTGCCTACGCCTCATCTTAAAAGGAAGCTTGGTATCTGAAGGCTCTATCAAGATTCGGTGTAAAAAACCTTCTCTCCAACTTGAGTTCCGGTAATAATTTTTGCTTGAAGTAGATGTTTTCCAAGATGAGTAATCTGCAATCTTGTTCCATTACATAAACCTTCCGTAGGGTCTAAATTTCTTAGCACCATCACTGGTGTACCAATCCTAAGCCTTAGAACATGATTAGGTAAGCCTGATGCTTTGATACTGTTCAGAAACTCTGGAGAGAAGGTAGAGTCATCCTTGCATCTTATGTCAGACGGGTCAACACTATCTGAACTAAAATAAGTCATCTCCTCACCTAATCAACAAAAATAAAACTGTCACAAAATAATATGACCAAAACTGTGAAAGAAACAAACGATAAAATTAATATCATACTATTTTTATAAAAAATGATGGGCAATCATGATTACCTGGTAGACGATCAAGCATATAGTTGTTAACAACATCAACGTCTTCGTTGGTAGGACACAAAATAGTTCTTTCCTGGAAAAACAATGGATCCTTAGAATCTTTGAAAGCATTGCCATAAACCACAGACGCAATAGCTTCAATCGGATCAGTGCACTCGGTAATAAGCAGATCTTTAGGAATATCAATCATAGTTTCCCCACTATTTGGCTCATTAATTTTACCATCACCTACATCCAAAATCCAGTCAGAAAATTGTTTAATCTCTTCAGCTTTTTGAGGATCTGTCTCGGAAAAAGCCGCATATTCTTTGTTAGCTCTAGCACTTTGCAGTACTTCCATAAATAGGAGGAATTTAGCGTTGCCATAACAATATCAGCTCGGTTCCCTCCTGGAATAACTGGTAGTATTTGCCGGAAATCACCCCCAAAGACAACAACTTTTCCACCAAAAGGTCTTCCATCAGTAGTCTTCATAAGATCACATAAAGTATGATCCAAAGCCTCAAAGCAAAGTTTGCTCATCATAGGTGCTTCGTCCCAAATTATAAGAGAAGCCCTCCTAACCACTTCAGCCTGATGACTTCAAGGTTCTATGTTGCAGGTTGAAAACTCATGTGGGTTTATAGGAATTCCAAATCTGGAATGGGCGGTCCTCCCACCTGGCAGCAACAAAGATGCAATACCGCTAGATGCACAATTAAGAACAACATCTCCCTTTGACCAGAGTGCAGCTGAAAGAAAATTCCACAAAAATGTTTTCCCTGTTCCACCAAACCCGTATACAAAAAAAAACTCCACCATCACCAGTATGAACAGAGCGCAGTATCTGATCGTAAACTGACCTTTGCTCGACCGTCATCTGTGTAATCCACTCATTATGTTGAACTCGCAGTGTTTCCCTCGAGTAGTTAAGCTCCTCTTGCAAAAGATTGTTCTCATGAGAAGAGTCGTCAACGTGCACGGGTTTGGGCATTGCATCCCAATTATACAGAGAACTATTTTTCGAACGCAGGATTTTCTCAATTAATACTAACGTCGAATTTAGCACTTCCTCCTCGCTCAATATAAGACCTGAAACGTAGACGCAATATTTAATATTAACTTGGATTGATAAAAACAGAATTCCAAAAAAAACAAAAAAAATAACAAACTAAGGCTGTAAATTGGTAACTGAGTTAGTGTAAATCTTGAGAACATATCTATCTCTCAAAAACATAACAATAAATCTCTTTCCATTTTCCAGAAATGAAATTATAAGATTTTTTCTTTATTTTACATAATGTGAATTTATAGTTTAATTATTTTCAATACAAAATTTTAAAAATCCTCTTTAAATTATATACTTCATTGTTTGAAGATATTAATTCGAAATTTAAATTTATGTTTGCTAATATTTAGTGAAGGACCAAATTATTTTCTAATGATTTTCTTTCTATATGTAAATAGTATTAAAATGGCACTTTTTATAAAGAAACATATTAATATGTAAATATAATTTAATAATTGTCAACTAATTCAACTCCAATCACACAATACAATTATCTTGATGGAAGACCGAAATTGTTAGTTATTTAAAAAAAATTAGCAAACCTGGAAATTTACGCTTCTTCCTCTCCATATATAGAACATCTTCTGATAATATATCTCTGGTTGATTCCCATACTAATTTGGGCATAGATAGCGAACCAGACAACAACATCATTGCAAAGGTATGACGTACGTACCCTGCTGATGCCCAATAGCTACATTCTTTCAAACCCTCAATATACTCTTTGTCATCATCCAACAGACCAAGCTCATAACATGCATCTTCATAAGTAGGTAGGACAACACCATTAATTGTCCTGATATCAGCATAGCATCTGGCACCCTTCACCTTGGTAATCAGTACTCTAAGATAATAACGTTGGCCAGAATTTGGAGCAACGTGTGTCAGCCTTCCTACTGCAAAACCTTTTTTCCTTGGATTCCATACCTTCTGTTTAGCATCATATATAAATCGGGTGGGCATTTCTGGATATGTAATTTCTCTAGCTTCAGGGTATCTATCACAACAATCAAACCAAGCTAAAAACATAGTCTTTGTCTGTTGCACTCGTGCCAGTACACTCTGAACTGAATCACCTAGCTTATAAACAACTGGTTGTTCTCCCTCAAGATGAAATGTAAGCTTCTCCACGGGTGTTGAACGGTATTGTGTTGGGAAAGCTAGAATCCTCCATGAAGACTCGCAAGCAGAAATATACCTATAAAAAAATGAAATATAGCCGCATTTAATCTGTCTGCTTTTGAATAAATAAAATTAGTATGGTAAATTTATCCTACCATACCTTGCATCAAAATATTTTTTAATTTCATCTATAGTTGGTTCCACTTCCGCTGCAGCAGACACATCACCTACGGCGCCGTTGTTATCACCTTCTGCAGCTGCTGTATTGTGACTGGTTCCTGCTATAGTCGGCTCAACATTAGATGCCTGAGTAACAGTTCCTGTTATACGGTCTTGTCCTTTGTTTATGTACTTAAATAAGTACTTAATTGACCGCGACTGGTTACACCATTCCACGTTAATATGAGCATTATACACAAGTAATAACTCCTTGTTGTAAGGCACCACAAAGCGATTATCACATGGAATGTTTTTCTTCTCAATGTAACACCCATTGTCTCTTCTCCTATAAACAGGATACCCTTGAGCATCGACAGTGGTCTTCTCGACATGTTTTCGAGGAAAAAATTTGGAACACTTGCCATCTTGCATACATGGAGAAACTCTATTAGCCTTACCACATGGACCATGAATCATCATGTCCTTCACAACATCATATAATCTTGGCTCTAAGGTTTTATCAGGAATTTCTGCTGAGATGATGCGGTCTATATCTTCAGGATCTGGTAGTTTGTGGTTAGAGTCCATGAACAAAAGAATATGAGCATGTGGAAGACCTCTTTTCTGAAACTCTATAGTGTATATCGCTGCAAGCCAATTATTACTAAGTTAGACACAATTTTAGGAGATTAAGTATATGCTATAAGTTAATCCCCTTTTTAAAAGGCATGCATAGTTTCAGCGAGGCTCTCAATATCATGATGCAAATTTTTTAATTTTTTGGAACATACATATATAGTAGAATATAATATTGTCTACTATAGATTTTTCGGATAGACTAATATGATTTTTTATGAAAATATTATTATATGAAATATAGTTAAAATGCAATAAGGAAAACACTGATTGTTTTTAGTAATACTACTCAAAATGTTTTATGAACATATATTTTAAAATGAAACGACCTTTTGAAAAGTATATGTTTTTGGGCTAAAATCATTTTAAAAAATAGTTTTAACTTTTAATTACCTAAATAAGGTATTCAGATTATAACCTATATTTTATAAATATATAAACAATATATTTATTCAAATCATGTTATTTTTATTCCATTGAAATAACAACCTTTTTAATTAGTTAATTAAAATTATATCAGTAGACTACAATCTCATGTTTTTAAAAATAAAAAGAAATTATGTATAAAATAAAACTTACCAGAGACTGTCTTTCCAAGTAAGTGCTTCTTTGTTAGATCATCCATCAAGCTGTCAAGTTTGATTTTAAAAAGCCTACAGCACAATTCTGGTCTGTCTTCTGACTTGAGGTTATACTTCTTAAAAAATCTTGTCAACTCAGGCCATTTAGGATTACAGGTGAAGATTATAAATAGAGACGGAAATCCAAAGTATTTGCATACAGACATTGCATCCAAATATGTTTCATGCATATACCTGGGACCTCCTGTAAATGATGATGGAATGAAGATACGATTTCCTTCAATAGACACATCAGAATGTCCATCGTGTGCAGCCTGTACGAACTTGCTAAATTTCAATGTCCTGAGGTTTGACTGGTTTTTCCGAATTTACCTTAGACGATGACTCTCTATCATAGTATATGCATCCACCAGAAACTGTTGCAGTAACCGGCGTGAGAGTAGAAGTACCTGCGACCCACCCTCACGGACCATAATACGGTATGCGAAGAACTCCCTCATACTTATATTAGGTTTTTTGTTTTTAGTGATCCCCGTGTATCCATGCTGAATACCTAAACGAAAACCGTCTTCTCCATATGGAAATATGAGTGGATATTGAAGTGGAAGATAGCAAGGATGCAACTCATTGATCCTTTTAAGCTTTCCAGAATTCTTCTCCAAATGATGTCACGTTTGTCCATGTTTTCTTGAAAATATCCAACAACCAGAGCAGCAACCTCAGAAGAAGTAGGTAGATTGTAGACACGACCATCTTTAAGACGACTGTGAATGAGCCTGAGAGATAACTCTTGCTGCTCTTCTTCATTATTAAATCTGTCCATTGCATTCCTGAAAGACTTTACATGAACATTTGAGACCCTTAGCATGTTCATAATAGCCTTAACCAAATCTTCTCTGATCTTGCTGTTTTCGGAAGTCCCGCTAGCAAAAAAGTAGAAAAGACGTCAGTAAGATCAGCATGCCTCAGATTCATTTTGCATAAAGAGTTTTCAGATTCAATAATCTTTATGATCACATACCTCAAGGCTGATAACCAATTCCGAACTTCGTTTTCTGTATCGTGAATATATAATTGTGAAAACTTTGCTGGTTCATCGGCTCTTGGTTTGACACTGCCAATAAGGTGATAATTCTCTCCATGAAGTTTAAAAATCTTGGGACCTTTACCCATATTGACTGAGTTATCAATCTTCCCTCCAAGAGATGTGAAAGAGAACATCATATTTAAAGCCCTAATATTGTCTTGATAATGTTTGCTGATAGGATCATTCTTAGTAAGGAGACCATGTAGAAGAGCTGGTGGTTCCTGCAGAACTGGAAGCTTGATTTTTCCTCGCATACAACACATGGTGAAGACAGGTACTCTGGTTTTCCTGCTCTTACTAACCCTTTCATTATACCAAAACATAACTCCACATTTAGGGCATTTATTGGTCAGATCACCGTCATCCTTGTATTCTGGAAAAATAAACCAAATTTCTTGTTAGTAATAAAACGGGGTTAATATTGAAAAGGATCAAACATGTGTATGTTACAGAATTGATCATCTCAGTCCTTGGCTGTGTTTAGTTCCAAAAAATTAAAAATTGTATACCTTTATCTTCTTGATTCAGTTCACTGACAACTGGAAGTAATGGAACTGAAACTGCAGTCTTTTCCTTTGTTAATGGAAAACGTCTTTCTGCAAAAGTTGTATATATAAAATGTGTTTAAAAAATGTTTGCGAGAACATAACATGTAAATTTGAAAGAGTATGTCCACATTGCATTTCGCAGCCACGTACCTTTAACTTTGTTTCTTTCTGCGCACGCTATAGTTTGGGAGCCAGAAACCAGTGGCATCTTCTTTTGTAAACGATCAATCATGGCTGCGAAAGCTTTTTCAGCTTGGGTCACAAAACCAAATTTCATCTTCGCATCACGTTTTTGTACTTCCGAAATAGTATCGTCACATGAATCTTCCTCAGAAATTTTGTCGCCACCTTCGTTACTCGAACAATCCCATAGATCATCAGAGTTTTCTGAGGAACCCATTAGTAGGTTAATATGGAAAGAGAGTTTTAGTTTCCACATACAACAGTTACCCAAGATACACTGGACTACACGGTATAATATCAATAGTAATTGAATTTTTAACCTGAAGAATCGGAGTCTAAAAGACTTGGTGCTGTATTCCGTTGTCCTTGTTTTGGAGGAATAGTTGCAGATGATTGTGGATCTTTAGTAACTGGAGTCTCTGCAGTATTGGTCAAACCTGGTTCATCAGGAAAGCTTGCTTGTGAGATACTCTGATCGTACAATGTATGATTAGTATGTCCACATCTGCTTTTTGATAAATTAGTGAACCCTGAGAAAAGTCCAGTCCTTCTCTGCTGCAATGATGTCTTCTCCCTACTTGTCCTCTTGCTGGGAGGATATACCGACTGCTCAATTGTTGACCCCATATAATCTGTTAAGCAGATTGTTTTAATAAGTTGCAATGATAACTCAAGATGTATATGTTAAAAATGCATAAGAGTTTAGAAAAACCTGCTGTTTGGTTAGCTTGGGTCACAACTTGGCTGCTTTGGCCGGTTTTTACCTGGACATGCTGTTCTACAGAAATGCAACTGCCAATTACATCAGCCTCTTGCATATCTGAACTGTGATATTTACGTTTTCGAAGCAAGGTGAGACGCCTTTGCATACTTCCATCTTTTGAACCAGTCGCTTGGGTATTTGATATGTCTTGAAGTGAAACTGTTGGTGTTTCTTGGCTGATTGCGTCTACCACTACGGCAAAATAAATCAATAAGGTTAAATAGTGTATTAACAATTTTGTGGCCATCAAGCTCTACCACTCTCATAAAAAAGAAATCACAACTCCATACCCTGTTTTCTTCTCTTTGCACTCGGTATGTAATCCGAGTCCTCGTTTTTTTTTTCCTATTGTTTCTATTCATCTCTCACCTGAATTTTCAAGAGGACATCGGTTCGGTATATACTTGAAAAGAAAATTCTGTGGAGACAAAGTTCTTAGTGGTGTCCGACATCTACAACGATTGAGTTAGATAACGCAAATATCTGCATTCAGATCAAAAAGGAAACAGTAATAAGTTAGCGTCATTTAAAAGGAAAGTAGGAGATATTAACCGCCACTATTCTTTTTTGGGGTCGTATGCGCGGGTCATTATATGTAGCAGATCCAACCAAAGATCAATAGCTTATATATTCTATTGCTATGTTTAATCAATATTTTCTGAATAATATCTTATGTATTTAAATATTTAATAGTTATTATTTTTATTGTTTATAAATGTGAGAATTTTGTGTATTAATATAAAAAAAATTCTTCGATTTTGTATTGTGAAAATCAGAGTATGAATCGAATATATCACTGTTATTTTTATGAATACGTATATGATACTTAATTAGTCTCTTAAATATAAATTAGATATTAAATAAGTCTAGCCAACATAATGAGAAAGAACATCAATATATATGTACATAAATAAAAATCATATAAGATTTGATTGATTTCGTGTTACATATAATATAATTTCAGCTTAATTACTCTCTAAAGTATGTTCATTATATGAGGATTATACGCCGGATACTTAAATTTTACACATTTCAGAAACAACGATACTAATTATTTACTAAGTGAATCATGAAAGTATGTAAAAATTAATAGAATCAAAAAAATATAAGTTTCCAATTTTTATTAAGAGTAAAGGCTTTAAATAGCAAACAAAAAGGACAAAACAATAAGATAGTAGAAAAAACCAAAATTAAACATTAACTGAAACAAATACGGTAAATGATAAAATCACTCATGGAAACTTAAGCCTCTACCCCCTTGTAATTAAACTCCTCATTCAGTTCTAGCCACTGAATTCGTTCTTCTCCTTCTTCACCTTTTTACTGCACGCTACTCTTGTAACAGAGTTCTGATCAACTGTGTCGTCCAAAGTAATGATGGGTGTTCCAATGCGCTTGGCGGGAGTAAAATCGGAAGACTCGGATTTGCAAGACGAACCACCATTACACATCAGAGACCCCTTCAAAGGACAAAAAATATATACACATAGTTAATTGTATATATTATAATAGATCAATACAAAGAATGTCAGAAAAGTTCACAGTAATAAACCTCAGGTGCATCGGAAAGAGCAGAAAACGACCCACCAAATGTGTTCTCACTTCCCTAATATCATAATAATCACCTCGATAAATACATACCTTATTCGATAAAATAATTCTATAAAGAGAATATATATATGAGTAACCTTACCATAGCCGAGTCGGTGGAATCAAATTCATTAATCATTACAAGGTTGGTAACAATCTTGAGGACCTTGAAGGTGTCTTGTTTGTAAGTAAAATTCTCTTTCTCGATACCAATCTTGAATAGAAAAGTTTTTCCCACCAGATCAGTAAGACTGGGAGGCACCTCGTCAGGATCCTGAAACTTTTATAAACCACTGAGATTTTTAGAAAATGCAAAATAATAATTCATGTCATTTAGGACACCAGGATGTGATTTAACAACAAACCTCATTGTTTATCGGACCAGTGAGTTCAATGCATGGCCGGTGCAAAAGTTGTTGTGCAAGATTATCAAACATGAGCAACTTGCAATTAGCAGTATTGTCAAGGACAACAACATGCAAATTGTATCTAATATTATAAAAGACAACAACCACAAAATACAAAAAATCATAAGACGTTATGTAGGATCTATAAACATAAAATGAAATTTGTAAAATGTTATTCTACACATAGTGAAACCGCATTTAAGCTTTAGAAATACCTTGGTAAGAGTTTGGGACTGTAAGTTTTGTATTTGGGGCAGTAATACTTGACTGTCTCAATATAGTCCTTATCTTCATCATCGATAGTATCATTAGGCACTGTCCAGACCTTTTTGGCACATACCTTGCAACTAAGGTAATACCACCCCATGTCGGAATCAATGGCAGCAATGGAAGCCATCACAATACAGTTCCCAACCTAAGTTTTTTAAAATCATATTAGATAAAGAATGCTCATTCTAATCGCATTTGATAATCAGTTAAATAGTCTAACAAAATTCATCATACATGTTTGGACTCCAACACCTCAGCAATAGTTTTCCGAGGGGTACGAACAAAGAAGTCATCCCTTTCAGACACACCGGAAACCAAAGCGAGAGGTTTAGGCTCAACAATAGTAAGTGACAAATCATCTTTTGGCAACCTGCGTTTGAAAACTTTATATTAGGATTTAACTATTTTGAACATGATACTACAAAACATAAGCTATTTAATCTTTAAGCGACCCGTATTTTCTTTAGGGTTTCTATATTTTAGCTCACATAGGGGATCCAAAACTTACAGACGCATAAAGGCTTCGACCTCATCCATATGAGGATTTAGCGCGACGTCAGAAACATTGTATGCATTGGAGATGCTACGCTCTTCTGTAAATTATAAAAATATGAATAAGAATCAGCTTTACCAAAGTGAGAACGCAATCCTTTTGGATCGTTGGGAGAGTATATGTTTACCTTTCCACACTTTGATTTTTTCCAAACCGAACAACACATATAATTTTGTTCTGACCTTCCATCTGGACAGCATTACTTATCTCCTCCGCAAACTTGCCCCATAAAACCAAAGGTAGACGTTCATCCCTTCAAAACAAAGGAGATACGACTTTTATTAGTTGTGTAATAGATCATTTTAAAAGGACTGTGAAACTCTAAGCATAGTATACTTGTGATTGCGTAGTTCCAAGGTAATCTTATGAGTGTCCTTGCCGTTCACTGATACGGCCTCCATATGAGACACCTCCACAATTTGCCCGATCACATCTGCATCAGAAAAGAGTTCTTATTAGAAACTGTTTTCGTAAATCGTACTACAATCAAACCATGTAATTATATATATATATATATATGTATAATTTACTTACCAACCAAGAAATCATCATTAAGAGTTCCATCCAGCACATCACGATAGTTGACCGGATCCATTCCAGTCAGATTATTGGGCAACACCTCACATATACGGACACGGGTCGTCGGTAGGAAAACAACCTTGTATAGATGCTTCGTTGAGCGATAAGAACCGCCGGTATTAGTCACCGTGAAATTGATGAGAACTTTGGTTTGACCCTGCTTCAGCAAATCTCTGAATTGACCAACTTCTTCTTTCTTTACAGTTCCATGTATCTTGTCTCCCTAGCATATTCAGAAAAGGTAACATGGAGCATTAAAAATATATAATCTCTGTCGAATGGCCTAGCATATTTAACGTAATTAAAACCAAAGATAATTTCAAACTTACTCTGGCATCCACGAAGACTATCTCAATGGTTTCACCACCAGCGGCAGAATACTGGTTCCATAAACGGATGATCTTCACCTTAACTTTCCACATAGACTTGAATGGTTTCAAATCGGATATAAGGTTCATCGCAGCCATTAGTGAAATACTTGGTAAGTTTAGTAAGATGCTTTGTCGTGATGAATATGGGGATGACTTACCTCGACATCTGCCTATATAGAAGGATTTCTTGGGTCTCAAGTAGAAATATAATGCATAATATCCTTTCAATTAATACACGATATTGAGCCTCTCGATCAAGCAAAGGTCTAATTATTGAGATATGGTATATATTTTCCGTAATGAATTATTTGAGATCTTAATAATTCCGATTTAGGGTATCATAATTTACGGATCATATATTAGTAATACCATATACAAAATAATTTAAATATTGCCGTATATATTCTATCAATCAATGAAATATATTAAGCTTGTAAATCACTGCGAGAATCGTTTAATAAATGATAGAAGTACGATTACATATATCGTTATGTGAAAGAATAATACAATAAATTCATTTAATATATCTTGACATGAGGTTTCAGCATTTATACCCTATTAGTTTTCGAGCTATAATATTCCGGATATTATTATGGTAACTAGTTACCCATATTCATCTTTTCAATTTTATTACAGAAAAAGAAATAATCTATATATTAAACCTAAACGATAGATACTTATTTGAGACGAAAACATAATGAAGCATTTTATTATATACGTAATTCACCCTTTATAGTTTTACCAATACATATTATAAAAGTAAGAGTAATTAATATTTAATTATGCAGAATTACTGTTAATATATTCGGAAGTTGTTGTTTTTTCAATTAGGTATTTCTTAAATCAAATGCCAATGGTTATAAAACAATATTATAGCTGTTAGTTTGAGTAACCTAATATGTTCTTGCAAAATATATTAACGTTATATATACTTAACGATATCTAACCGAAGAAAAAATTTGGTTGGAGATAATAATAAATAAAGTAAAACTCCAAAAAGTAAAGTAAAATAACCATAACTGAAATCACTTATTCTTTTGTTTTTCCAATAGGCCAATAGTATAAACTTAAAGAGTTTAAATTGTCTACATAATATAGTTGAGCACCAAAGCCATTGCCAATAACCACCTTATCCATGAAGGGTACATAACGGGATTATTTTCAGAACTATGTAACTCGCAGAGCATGAGACGTAGTTTTCCACATTGCTGGCAATCTTGAATAGGTAAGTCATTCCAATTATGCTGCTGAGAGCCGGCGGTAGTTCTTCTGTTTCGTGAATCTAATTTTATACATATAAAAAATTACTTTTAATAATTTTGCGAAACAAAATCAACCTTCCATTGACCAAGGTTTAATCACTAACAATGCATCGTCTAAATCTCATAAAACTTCAAGATTTTGGGATTCGGATTTGAACGTGGATACCTCAAATTTATTGGATGGTGCTGGTCTTCCCAAACATGGTAGATTCAAGAGTTCCAGAACATGATTATCATAGATAATAAACTTGGTGTCGCTAGTGTTATCAAGCACAACTAAAATCAACTTATACCTTCACATTGAAAAAAGGAGGTCATACAATAAATAATTAAGATGTTTGTAAGAGATGTAGAGGACGTGAACAGTAAGAAGTACATTCTTACTGCCTGTGAACTGTAATTCTTGCAGTGTCCACAATAGTAGGAAGGGGTGAGTTGATCTTTTACCAAACATGCTGCAGTGTAATTTTTTGGGCGGACACTTGATAGTTCTTTGTTACACTCTTTGCACGCCAAATAAAACCACCCGTACTCGTAATCAATAGCAGTGATTGTGCATAGAACAATACAATTTCCAACCTTAAAAAGTAACATGGTCGAATTATAAAATATATAGCAGGTTACTCTTGAAATTGAAGTAATTTGCTAACAAAATGATTTTTTCACTCGCTTAAAAAAACTATGTGAGTTTCGATTTCAAATGGTTTAACTGGTTTGTCAAATTACCTTTTTTGTTGACAATATTTCAGCAATTGTCTTTCTTGGGGTATTGACAACAGGAATACCCCCTTTCCCAAAATGGTAAACCATTGGTAGAAACTTGGAATCTACAATTTCTAACGATATGTCTTTTCTGTATAAACCAAAAGTGACGTCTGTCAGAATTGTAAAAATATATAAAAAAAATTTATAAACTATTCATATTACCTTGTACGAAACTGAAGAACTTCCTGGAAGGGAGGAGTTATAGCAAATGTACTTACATGTTCGGTGTTACTTATTATAGATTCATCTAAAAATAAATTTATATATACGAAAAGGATAGTTCAATATTTTACAGCTTCAAATCCTAGGATCGTGATACAGTTGTAATGCACGCTTGCATTTTTTTAACAAAATAACTGTCTACAATTCTCGAACTAAACGGTATTAAATTCGGAGAATATTATTTTCATGAACCTGAAAACACATACGGTAGACTGTCCACCACCCGAGAAGATAGTATGATTCACCTCACTTGCGAATTGACCCCACAGAAAAATTGGTAGTCGTTCATCACTATTCATAAAAAAATGTTAAAGGAAACAAAAATTCGGTTAAGCGAAAAATAAATTCTAAACAACAATTTACTCAGTCTGTGTTTTCACCGTGTCATAAACCAAAAGTTAATCAAACATACTTCGAGTTTCGTAGTTCTAAGAACAACAGCTCAGTCTCCTTCCCGTTTACATTAACATGATCAACATGACTGATTGAAACCACTTGCCCAATAACATCTGCTTACAAAAATTATTGACACTTTTATAATATATACAGATCTTGAAACCGGACAAATTAAAAAAGTTAAATAGACACACTGACCGAACAAATTATCAGGATAAAGATATCCCTCAATCAGCTCTTGGAACCTTACTGGTTGGAACCCATAAACATAGACGGGAAGTTCCATAGAATGCCTCAGACGGGTGGTAGGCAGAAAACATATCTTGAAAGCATGATCAGTGGTTCTGTCAGTACCACTTTCGTTGATCACAACAAAACCAGTTATGATCTTAGTCTGTCCTTGAACCAAATAGGGAGCGTACGATGCGACGATATCCTTGTTTATAGATGCATGGATTTTATGACCCTGTTGGGAAGCACAATCTTAATTGAGTATATATTGTTCACAGAACGCCTAGATAAAAATGTATTTAAAGTTACAAATAGAGAGATAAAACAACTTTTACCGTAATGTCATACAGAACCATCTCAATAGAGTTAATCATTCCCGCCTCATCATACGTCTGGTAGAGTCGATCTACTTTCACTCTAATCTTGTAGGAGTTTTGATTGGGTGTCAAGTACTCAACTCGATCAAAAAAATTCATTGCCCCTTGTATATAGAAGATATCGAATAACTATGAGGGTTATATTAAAAAAGCGTAAACGTGTCCGGCATCTTCTATATATTATAGTACAATATATTTACTATATCATATGTGGAAAATAGGTCAGAGATGATATTCATTTCTTGGTCACGAAGTAAACCTCCCATGTAATGCAAAATTTCCATGTTATGTATTAACAAATATTTTATATAGGCTAATAAATGTTGTGTGTCATTTATATACTTTTTCTTAAGGAAATATTGCAAACTTGCCAAATAAAGAGCCCTACTTTCCTTTCCCCTAAAGTATATATAAAATATCTACTAAAAAGCCTATTATTGTCTAAGTCGTAAATGTCCAATGATTAGAAATTTGCATTATGATAAATGAAGTGTCTAATATTTTGGTAATATGCTTGCACTATGCGTATGCGGTTTAACGAATGTAACCTTAAACTTATGATTTTAGTGCATCTTCTTCTTCGTTTGAGAATACCACATTCCCAGAATTTTACCGAATTATGTTTATTGACAATAGCAAGTCAATAGGCCTTAAAGATATGATAAATTAAAGATCTAACCGCGGCTTGTTATGAAAAAACGACATGACTAAATGATTAATTTAATAGAACAGAGGCTTCACAATACAAAAAAACATAAAAATGTCTAACAAAACTTCCAACAAATCTCAGCGAATTCGAAAAAAAAAATCCAAAATTCAAAAACGAAAGATAAACATAAAAAAAAATCCAAAATAAAAGCCTCTGCTCCAGACAACATAGAACGTCATCATGACTCTAGCCACTTCTCTCGATCTTTTCTTTCTTCATCCTTACGGAACACGCCATTCTTGTAACAGAGTACTGATCAAAAGCGTTCTCCAAATTGACGATTGGTGGCCTGCTGCGCTTACCTGGTATCGGTCCATTAGCATAATCCGAATAACCATGATCGTTCACCGATCCCTGAAAATCAGAATATCAAAATGCATAAATTCATCAGCATTCATAATTGATAACTTGATAAAACTCTATACATATGATTTATCTATTTACGTCGGGTGCATCAGACTGAGTTGAAACTCCACCAATTACCATGTGTTCACACACCATGTTTTCACTTCCCTACATAAAACACGTCAAAAATTTAAACTAATGGTCCACAAATGGTTCCCAAAAATAAGTAAGACTACTACAGAACAAAACTTTACCGTCGGAGTCTGAGTCGCTTCGTACTCAGTTATCATACCAGGATTTGTGATAATGTTAAGGACCTTAAATGTGTCGTGCTTGTAAACAAAATTATCTTTCTCAATCCCAATCTTAAAAAAGAAAGTTTTTCCCTTCAGATCGTGTAGTATGGGGGGCAACACATCAGGATCTTGAATCTACATAAGAGAAATGCTTTCAGAATAATTTATACAATGCCATTTTACATTGAACCAACTATCGTAAATATTAATTTTAGATTCGTGGGACATAGATACCTCATCAGCCACTGGACCAGTCAGCTCAATACATGGCTGGTGCAACAGTTGAAGTGCAAGATTGTCAAAGACGATAAACTTGCAGTCTAGGGTATTGTCAAAGACCACCAGATGTAGCTTGTACCTAATTTTATGTAATGTTAATACCCAGGTCATATTAGTAGTAAGGAAGCTCATTAAACTTTCCCATTAAAGGTTGTAAAAACATACCTTGGCAACAGTTTGGGACTGTGAGTCTTGCATTTGGGACAATAGTAATTGTGTGCAAGAACATCGTGATCATCTCCATCATCATAGTTGTCAGAAGGTACTGTTAGAACCTTCTTTGCACACACCTTGCAGCTCAGGTAATACCAACCCATGTCAGAATCAATAGCCGCAATTGTAGCCATCACAATACACCTCTCCACCTGCATCATAGTACACAAAGGTGAGAAAGCTAGACAAATACAATGTTTTTATTGTCACAAAGGTATTATTACATTAATGAATCATAACCTGTTTCGATTCAAATAATTCTGCTATTGTTTTCCTAGGTGTGTGAATAAAAAAGTCATCCTTCACAGACACTTCATTCGACAATGAAAGGCTAGGTTTAGAATCAACCATAGTTAATTTCAAATCACCTTTAGGTAGCCTGCATTAATTACAAAAATTGCTCAGTGTTCTCAAACTTTTTAAAAAACCACAATCGCCAGGAACTATGAACATTACTATTCTATATATAATCATATCGGATATAACACTTACAGATGAAAAAAGGCATCTAGCTCATCCATACGTGGATTTAGCGAGACGTCCGAGATGTTGTATGCATTGGAGATGCTTCACACTCCTATAACAATCAACAAACATTGTGTCACCTACACTTTTAGAACGAAAATCAAACCAAGTTGTGTATAATAACTTAGGTAAGTGTAGGTTTACCTTTCCACTGTTTGATTTTTCCAAACCTCACAACACAGACTATTTTGTTCACAGAACGCAGTTGGACAGCTTCACTGATATCCTCCGCAAACTTCCCCCATAAAACTAAGGGTAGACGGTCGTCTCTAGATGATAGAGTAGTAAATACGATAAATCAATATTAGGCTTTCAATAATTATAGATACTATTAACCGAAAAATATAACAATCTAGAATCTTGTATACTCGTTATTTTGCAGCTCCAAAGCAATTTTTTGGATGTCCTTCCCGTTGACTGAAACAACCTCGAGATGAGAGACCTCAACAATTTGTCCAATCACATCTGCATTAAAATCAAATATTTTACTAAAAAAAGGTTTGGAGATACACATATTATAATATAGGGATATAGTTTCTGTATAATTTACGTACCAACCAAGAAATCTTCATTGAGGGTACCATTCAAAACGTCACGGTAGTTAACCGGAACCAACCCAGTCAAGTTATTAGGCAAGACCTCACAGATACGGACACGGGTAGTAGGAAGGAACACAATCTTGTAAAGATGTTTGGTTGTGCGATAAGGACCGGAGCAATGAGTCACGGTGAAGTTGATGAGAAGTTTGGTTTTACCCTGCTTTAGCACATCTCTGAATTGAGCAACTTCATCTTTCTTGACGGTTCCATGTATTTTGTCTCCCTGTCAAGAAGTTGAAAGAAATGAAATTTAATTAAAATATAAACCTCTTCTAAATCAAAATAACCATATCAAAAGTAAGTAAAACAATCAAATATACCGAAACTTACCCATGCATCGACGAAAACCAGCTCAATGGTTTCACCACCCGCAGGTGAAAACTGGTTCCATAAACGGATGATCTTGACCTTAATCTTCCACATGGATTTAAATGGTTTCAACTCGGAGATACGATTCATCGGAGCCATCACTGACAGTTGTTGGTATAATACTTCAATTAAATTACGCTTTTGTGGTTGTGTATTATGACATTCTTTGCCAACTGCTTCTTTATATATAGGACGATACTTAGGGTAAATATCTCACGAAAATATTTGGTCCATTAATACACGATATATTTCTTGTGATCCACTCATGTCTGGATCTATATATGTATACTAACTGATCTTTGAAATCATCAACCATAGCAATAAATAAATGCGAATATCTTTAAATATATATTTCGATCATGAGATCTTATATTCGTTAGTGCATTCAATATTACATGAACCAAATATGGTATATATGCATTTAAGCTTACGTGATAATCACTTCCCCTTGATACAAATATACATATTTATATCAATTAAATTCTAATCTAGGAAAGTAATATTAATTAGAAACCGAAGATTTATCTGTTATCATTAATTCAGAAGCTCGAATATTAATTTAGCCCATGATACCAAAGCTCGAAAATATTTGTTTGCTTGAATTATTTCAATCGAATACAATTTAACTTCATTTCGAATTTAGGAATTGGAAGATTTATTCAAATCAAAAGTTGATTAAGGTAAGATGTTATTTAATATATGTATAATACAATTTAATTGTATATTATACAGATCATATTATACAATTAGAAAACACAATAATAATTGGAAAAAATAATTTCTATTAATACGTATCGTCCGATATTCTTTGTAGATTGCATTTTAGAAAAGTCTAAATTTAATTATAATTCTAATTCGAATTAATCAATAGATTTTTTATAAATATATTTTGATATTGTTCTTTTATGATAGGAACCACAATGTTTAGCATCATATACCTTTTTTTCCTAAACATTTGGATCAAGTATCAAAAGAAATAGGTTACACATATATTTGGATAACAAATAATCATCTAGAAATAGGTTACACATCTATATGATATTGACAATGCAAACCGTATATTAATTTCTTATAGTTGGTCGTATATCCAAATTAATATTCAACTATGGTCTTGATGCAATAATCTAAAAGTGCTATTTTTCATATATCTCATCATCAAACCTAATGAAAAATCAACCATGGTTTTGTCGCCACATGTAATTAGAACATCTATTCAAATAAAGTGACTGACCATTTCGTTTGCCAAGATTGTGCATGGCCTTACAAAGAACGCTATGAGTAAAAAGTAGAAATGACAACACAAAGTAACTTTACCCATTTTTCTAGCTGCATTATTCTCATCAATGTTTTTATTTGATTCTTGCAAATTATTTGAAATGTAAAGTATCGCCTTCAACCACTTATATAAGTATGTCATCCTCCCCATTAAATGTTTCAACACCATCTAAAACCATCTAAAGCAAATTACAGCAACATAAACACTTCTACTCGATCGGGATGTCGTCGGATCATTCTAGAAACAATTTTCATTACATCTCCAGCGACGATGACTCAACAGCGGAGAACTCTTTGAGCTCTGACCCGGATGTCTATTTCCGAAACGTTTCTCTCGACTATTTTGTGGTGAATCCGCGAGAAATGTTGGGATATCACGCCAAGCTCAAGAAACTCTGTCTAGAGCATGACAACGCCCAAGCACATTACATTGAAGGCTTCCTCAGATACTTCTTCCACGACCATAAACGAATCGGATTGCGCCATTTACGCATGTCATCCATTGGAGGCAATGAATACGGTACGTATCTCTACGGTCTTTTACTTCTCGCGCGAGGTTACTATCCAAAAGGTAAAAAATACATGGACAAACTCAATTGGAAGTTAGATATAGAAAAGTCTGACCATTGCTGGACCGTCATCAAAACAGCTTTAATCGATATCCATTGCATTATGAGGCCTGAGTACTATGTAAGCCTTATGAACATTAGGCCATCCGGAACTTGCAATCCGGATAATATGGTCAAACTTTGCGATCGTTGTTATTATTTCAAAAGGCTCAATCTGTTTGTCCACTTCGCAAGGAACAAAGATTAACTCATATGGAAGAGTTAATATGGCCAATATTATCTAGTTCGTTATATGTTTCATGTTATCTTTATATTGTTATCTTGGTTGTCGTTTTAATTGCCGTATGATAGGCCTTTCATGTAATCGTACTTTGAGTATCAGTATCCGAATGCTTCTTATGTAATGGTACTTTGTGACACTATGTCATGTGAATCTTCTCCTTTCTTTAGTAACATAAAGTGTAGCTAAAAATGGTTTGCAATATAACCTAAAGTATAAAGCCATATCACTTTATTATGATCACTTCGGAAATAGGTAATAACATGTACATGTTTTCATACAATATTATAAACCTTTATATAACAACAATCTAAGAAAATCTTTACTAAGATAATAAAACAGTTTCTTAATATCGTTGGAAAAAATATATATATTTTGTATGTTATCTAGGATTATAATGACTATTTCTCATTTTATATAATATATATATAAAAAAAATTTAAACAATAATATTAGTATTTTAAAAGGATATAATTGGTGATAGAGTTCTTATAGAATTCTTAATTATTAATATACTATAATAAGAAGGGGATTAACTCTTAATTACTCTCGATATTCAACATAAAATATAGAGATGGGTAATCAAAAAAAAAATCATAAAGTGAATCTTTACTAACATAATTTAAAATACAAAACTTATCTTCAATATAACCTAATGTATATTTTGTATCATTTTAGGATGAGTGTTATTGGGTATAGCTAATAACATATACATGTTTTTACCCAAGATTAGAAACGTTTACATAAATACATACATACAATCTATACTAATCTTAAAAAACACTTTTATATAGGTAATTTGGTAAAAATTCATTTATGTATTATTAATTTAGGCTTTCTATGTATGTAATCATGATTTTGATGTGACAAATTCCAAATTCCATCTAAATAAATAAATTTATTTTGTATGTTATCTTATATTATAATAATTATTTCCCGTATTTTAATAATATCAGACTAAAAAAATTTTAAATCATAAATTAGTATTTTAAAAGGCTATAATTGTTAATCGTGTTCTTATAGAAGGTAATAAAAATATAATTACTATCTCTATATTAGTAAAATATAGAGATGTGTAATGAAAACAATAAAACATAAAGAGTTCAATTCAAAATGAATCATAATCCGAGAGTTATAAGTCCTTAATTAAACATCAAACATTAAGCTGAAATTAAATAACATACATTGAGACATAGATCCAACTAAACATTTGGATCCAAAAAGTTTCATGCGATTTGTCTAGAGAAGAGAGATCAATCGAACAACCAAGATTCACCCATCTTGTGCCAATCGGGAGCTGGAACTCTCACATCTTGCATCCTCTCATATGCAAGGCTCAGCTCACATATAATTCTTTGCTTCTCCTTAAGCGGACCGAACACCTTCTCCGCTTTCTCAAGTATCTCAAGCTTGGCTTGGAGTCTTTCAACCGCAACCTCCTCCACATGTCTAGCCTTAACAGCTTCATAGCGATCTTTGAATAGTTGAAGGACCGCACGGTAATGAGCCTCGTTTCCCTTTGGGCTTCTTTGTAACCATCTTGCCATGCTGATCCCGAGTCATCAACGACGGCCTCCTTCATCTTCAGATCTTTGGAACTTGACATGTCTTGATTCTGCATGTATTTACAAATAAAATTAAAGTTAGCTAATAAAATTGTGCAACGCATGAAAAACCATTTAGGGAGGTTTTAAATTAGTTATAAATGCTTTTTAGTAGTAAAACAAATTGTCTAACTAAACTTAGATAGATCAAAAATATTTTGTATATTGTTGCTATACAAACTATACTAATAAGAAAACCCCAAAATAAACTATGGAACAAACGATTCCACAACTATGACAATATCTATATTCCACAACTATGGATATAAAAGAGAACAAATAATTTTTAACCTAGCTAGCTAAGACAGCTTGTAGATTTAAATCAACATGTAAATCTCATCTCTATACGGTACCCAAAAGGAGATGAGAGAGAGAAGCGAAATATGAAAAAAAGCACGCTTTCGAGAACTCAGAAAAAGCTTACTCAAGAAGAAAATGGAGAGATGATGTTTGGAGAAGAATGAAATGTCTAGAGTATATATAGCTGAGGTGATTAGGTAGCATTTTTTCATTTTCCATAATATGTATCAAATAATATGGAAACTAAATACAATTTCGTATATTTGGCTTCTATATTGTTAGATTTGATTTCTGCTTTGTCAAATCAAAGAACATCATTACAAACATAGAAAGCTGAAATTTAATTACTAATCATCATTACAAACATAGAAACCCTAAATTTTAAATACATAAATGAATTTGAGTCGAATTTATTAATTTCGTATAATATGTAGCCTTTCCAAAACCATGCAACTTTGTTTAATTTATTACCAAATTAATATATGTCATTCCATAATCCTGAGTATGAAAACTAAATAGAATTTATTAAATAAGTAGTTAATTTATTTAGATACATTTAAGAATTTGTAATATCAAAATCATGATTCTCAACATAGAAACATAATTTTAAAATACATATCCGCCATATTAGATATTCTATAAAATGAGAAATAATCATTACAATCCTACATAACACACAAACTAATTTTAATTATTTTGAGATAATCTCGATTTTTCAAATCAAAATCATCATTACAAACGAACCAAGCCTAGATTTAAAAAACATTAATAACTTCAAACTTAATAAGTAGGAATTTGGTTTTCATTGGGATGTTTATAATATTTTGCCTCTTCTTTACCATTTTAAAATATTAAGTTTGATCCTTGTTTACATTTATATGTGTATTAATATTATGGTGTAAACCGAGTACAGCATTTTTCAAATGTTTGATTTGGAGGATGTACCATTTATATAGTTGCCTCAAATGAGTTTATTATAATTACAATCTTACCAAAACTATAAAATGAATACCTTGCCCATAAAGGCTAACGGTTTTCGTTAATCCCAATATTAGGAATATGAATTCTGTTTTAGGTACGGTTGTAAGATTATAAGAATTAATATTACTTTATACATCGAATCAATATATTAATGATCTTTCTATAAATCAGTTTCTGATTTATATCTGCATAATCTTGTTATTCACCAAATTTTATATGAATGATAAAATAATACTCAAATAAGAGACTTACATATTACTTACATGTTAACAAATAATTTCTGATTACAATCACATCAACAATAAGATTCTTTACAAATCGTATAGGTAATTGTAAAATCAATGCTTTTTATAATAATTATATTTTCTAAATAAACTATTGGCACTGAGCACTATACACTCTTTTGATCTTATTCAACAGTATGTCAGTTTTTGCCATATATGCACAATTGGCCTATTTTCTACAAAATTTATATGAATGACAAAATAATACTGATGTAAGAGACTATAATTGTTACTTAATTACGTAATTGCATTAAACTCTTTTGATCTTTGGTTGTCATATATAGTGAATATTCTCAGAATTTATACATGTCTCTATACATATGCTTCAAGCAACATCAAAGCCAATTGTGGAAGTAATAAGAAACCGAGAATTTTGCATACGAATGAGAACTTGATTTTTTATAGAATAATAAGTTTGTAGTGTAACAATCAACCAAGCTCAAAAATCCAGATAATGTCTTCATAAAAAAATAACCAAAACATTAAAAACATAAAACATATTATTATTGAAGAGATGGCTCATGGAAGAAACATCTGTGGCTCGTTGAGGACGAACCAATCGATCTGCGGTACATAAACATCACTTGCCTTCGCCTGGGCAAGCACGAGATCCGACTCCAACTTCTCTTTCTCCTCCTTCATTGAATCATTGTTGAAGAGATCGTTAATGAGTTCCAATTTGCCTTGTATGCGCCACACCTCAACCTCCTCTTGAAATTTCTTGTACTCGGCATCCTGCTGTTTTTTTAGCATAAACAGTTTGGCCCGGTAATGCTCTATCATATCTTCCACACATCTGTCGAATACCTCTTCTACGGCAGTCCCATAGTCTTCAGCCATGAGCGACTTGAGTTTGAGGTCCCTTTTAAAGTTTTCCATGGTGAGATCTTCGTCTGCATAAAATGGTACAAATATTTAGTTAGTAAAAAAAAACATAATAAAAGGGAACGTTCTAGTAACCGTTAAATAACCATAACTCCTAATCATCACACCCAAGATCTTTCTATCACATACGCTTCGGTAACAATAGAAAACTAATCACTATAAATAAGAGATCACAAAATAATCAACAATACTTTTGCATGAAGTATAGTTACTAATCAAAACTATTCTAACTTGTGAAAGATCACGATTCGTTGTCTATCAAATTTAAGAAACAAAAAAGACATCAAAAATGTGGAAGAAGAGAGTTGATAGATTACAATTAACTGATTTATAGAAAGACAAAGATGTTACTAACCTAAATCGTGAAGATTTACTAACCTAAATCGAGAAAAAAAAAATTACTAACCGAAATTTGAAGAGACAAAAATGTATTAGAAGGGAGGCGAGTGAAATTGTAATGAGAAAGGTGGGATGAAATGAGATGCGTATTGGTCTTATTTATAATGTAAAGGGAAGACTCTCCAAGGGTTGTGTCTTTTCACAATAGTAAATCAGTTTGGAATCGATTTCGAAATAAATGTTATGGAAACTGAATCGGTTGAAATCCTTTTTAAATTAAAGATTAAACGTAAAAAGGAATAGTTACCACATCGAATCAATATATTAATGATCTTTCTATAAATCAGTTTTTGCCATATATGCATAATACTATTGTGTATCAAATTTATATGGATGAGAAAATAAGAGACTTACATGTTACTTAATTTTATCGATTTACTCCAAGATTGTTTTGCAAAATAATTGTTCAAACAATATAATAAACAAAATGTAAAAAAGCAACATGTAATGAAAAAATTGTATAATTTCTCTTTCACATTTGCTCTAAAATATTTATACTGTTCGGAATGACCAATACCATTATATATGGAAGGATAATAAATTGCCTAAACATTATGGAAGGATCATAAATTGCCAATCATAGTACTCACTAAATTTGACACCAAGTTAAATTCCATAAAATTCGTTTCCCATATATAAACAGATGAAATAAAACACATTAAATTCAAACATTTAAGTCATACACGCAATTATAAGAACGTTGCTATAAACGGATGATTCGGAAATTGAATGCCAAATAAATCGATTCACAATATTAATGTTAGACGATGCAACTATATTATATGACAATGGCAGATGTTTGTAATTATTCTAGTGAGTTGAGGGTAAATATACAAATGAGCTGAGAATGAATATGGTGACGACACGTCAGTATGGCACACCCGTAAATAACTTACAAACTAAATGTTACTCTTTAAAAATGCTTCTTGATTAATAAGAAGGGGATAAGGTCGTGTGTTTGAAGTATGGTTAGAGTTAAGTACCATAATTATACGTTTCCAATATATTCACTCAAATATACGCACACACTAATATAAGAACAGCTAACTTATCTTGATTATTTTTACGTTACAATTTTTAAGATTGAACCTATGATAGAAATTAAAAAAATATATTTTTTTTTGTTTTTTTATCAGCTAGGAAAGTTTGAACTTTAAATCCTAGTTTTTCCCTATCTCAAAATCAGTATTTGCTAATATAAAAAAAAACACGACGTAACATTCTTTTTCATCAGTGTTTGAACTAGGAGCACCAATTCCTACGCTTAACCATTACCTTATACACACTGGTGATACTTTCTACAGATTTTGGCCAATGCCTCTGTATTAATACTAACTAGATTTTGACCCGCCCGACCGGGCGGGTATTTATTTTATATTTTTAATTTTTCTTTTAATATTAAATGATGTATTTGTAATATTTAAATATAAACTTAGATTGGAAATTAGCAGTAATAATAAATATTAAAATTAAAAATAAAATATTATGATATAAATTTTAAATTTCCTAATTAAAATAATATAGAAGTGGGTCTTAATTTTTTTCCAATTCAAAAATCTTAGAATCTCTCAAATACAAAGAAATAAAATTATAAATACATAAAATATATAACCATATTTGAAACTATAATTTCTATTAAAATAAATTTGTTAAAAAAATAACGTTGCGCTGTTTTTGTTTAATTCTAGAGTTTGACCCGTGAGACCGTGACAGTGCAAATATTTTTTTTCACTTAAATTTTTTTCTCTGTACTAATGGTATACTATATATATTTGTAAATTAAAATGTATTACATAATTGCTAATATAACATTTTAAAACATAACGATTTTATTTATTACTTTAAAATAATTATATTTTCTGATTTAGTCAGCTATTATCATATAAACAAATTTTATATTTATAACTAATTGGACATATATAGGAAGCATTATGCTAATAATATATGGAAAAAATATTTTATTTATATGTTATATGAATTGATTATGACGTGTGATTTTTTATTTTATTATTTATTACTAATATATATTAAAAATATTTAATATTTTACAACATATTTTAGTTAAGATTTTATTAAGAAAATCTATTATTTAAATTAGGAAAAAACTTTAAATGCTTAAATCTATTATTTAAATTAGGAAAAGACAATTATACTTAAATATAACTTCATTCAATGCTTCAGTGGCATGACAATGTAAATATAGTGAAAAATTAAGGGTTAATCTAATTTTGTACTTCTGTTTTAATAGAATAGACTAGATCTTGACCCGTGCGACTGCACGGGTATTAATTTTCAGTTTTAATTTTTATTTATTTATACTAAATATTATATTTATAATATTTGATCGTTTTATATTGATTAAGCTAGGGATACATATTTGGGTATCCATTCGAATTCGGTTAAAATTTATTCGGGTTTGAGATTTTCGAGTTTAAAGATTCTAACTCTATTCGGGTATTTATAAACTTTGGTTCCGGTTTGATTTAGATCTTTGCGGATTTGAAAACCCGTTTAAATTATTTTTAAATTTTAAAAATTTATATATCTTTAAATATCCTTAAATCTAAAAAAAATATAACATGTAAATTTGAGTAATGTAAGCTAAAGTACCTAAATTAAAAATTAAAACAAATTTAACTTGAATATTTAAATGAAGAATAAATATATATATAAGTATTTTTGGTGTTTTGATTATTGTTTATCTACTTTAGATGTTTACTTTGATTATTTTTTTATATTTTAAATCAACTTAAAATAGTTAGATATTAACTCGAAAAATAGCTAACATATTGAAGTATATAAATATGATTTAAATACATTCGGATATCCGAAATATTTCGTTCGGATAAGGTTTAGTTATGGTTCTCTAGATACCAAAATGGTAAATCCGTTTGGATATTATCTAGTTTCGGTTTAAATTTGGTAATACTTTTCGTTCATATTTGTTCAATGAAGAGTTGATATTATAATTTTCATGAATTGTTTGTCCAATAAAAATGTATTTTTTTGAATTCGACATTATTTTAATTGAAAAGTTAATGAAGTGTATTTAATTCAAATTTAATTTTAGAACACATTAATGTAATTGGAAAAGACAAAGCATTAAAATAGGAAATGTTATTTAATTGTGTATTTAATTCAAATTTAATTTAAGAAAACACATTAATTAAAGTGAAAAGACAGCATTAAAATATGAAATATTATTTAATATCAGTGGCATGGAAGTGTAAATAACACTGAAAACTAAGGGACATTTTATATGTGTACTTCTCTTTTAATAATATAGATAGTAATCAAAACTGTTGATCATATGAAATAAATTCAAACAGTCCAGCAATTAATATATTTTCCTATTTTCATTTAGCATTTCAAATTTCTTCGTATTCCCAGTCATGTAACTTAACAATTGGAAATAATTCTATCTAGCTTCCAAATTAAGTTACAGATATTGTAAAGATATATATATATATATATATATATTATAAATTTCTTTAGTTGTTTGTTTAAGATTAGCTAGCAAAGTTACTTATCTGGCTTACGAATTAAGTGAGTAACATTTACAATTAATCATAAGTATAAGTTTATACAATAAATTTGTTAGGATATTTTTTTTTGTTGTGGTTAATCAACAAGCGACATGTAAAGTAGAGTGCAGATCGATGGAGATCTATTGGTTAGGCGTTTTTATTTAAGGTGGCATAAAAAGATGCACAAGTTAATCTGTGCGGAGTACATAATCTCTTTTAATAAATTAGAAAATCCAAAAAGGAATCAAATTCAGAGAAAAGTAAGAATAATAGTTAAACAAGAAAAAAGGAACTTGACGTGTATAAATGTACCTGAAGATTTTTAAACACAACTGCATTCTGATCCGGCCTTTCAAAGGACGGATAACTTTTTGTTTAATTTTTTTATAAAAAATTAATTATTATATTTATTTTTAGTCATATTTGTGTTTTTTTGTAACCATATCTCTGTATACTATTTTTATAAAAAAATATTAGTGAAATATTTTGATAATTATATTGAATTTGTGATGTTGCATAACTATAAACTTGTACCCAGTGTTTTGGAACCCGATCTCGATCGCGGTTGAACCGGTAAACCCGATGGTCCGATATATAATCCGGTTTGGATTTAAAAAAAACATTATTTAATCATTTAGTAGAACTCACGAAAACCTCCTAAAAACCCATAACCCGACTATTAATTAAATCACTGGCTAAACCAATGCATAACTTTTAGTTATCAACCTTTTTCATTTTTAGTTATATTATTAAAATCTGTTTGTATTCTAATTAGGAAGCTACATTCTGACCTATCCTTCAAAAGGACGGATATATTTTTTTACATTTTTTTTAGAAATTCAATTTTTATATTTGTGTTTTTATTTCTAATCATATTTGGGTAAATTTTTTTAAAAAAATTATTAATAAAACGTTCTGATAATTATATCAAATTTGTGATATTGCATAACTAAACACTTGTACCATAGCTATTTACACATTAATTTTGTAATTTATTCTTAAACAGTTATTAATTTTTTATAGAATATAACAAAATATAGTTACAATTTTGTTTAGTAAACAAAAAGTAACTAAATAGATAAAATTATATGTTTTTATTAAATTTTAATGATTTGATTTCATATATAATAAAAATAACGTTATTATTGTATATAAAAATTTATCATGCCATTAAAAATAGGGTTTGTAAATTTTGAACCAATATATAATCATCGCATGAAAAGTAGGGACAGTTTTTTTTTAAAGCATAAATGTTCCTATATATAAGACCTATTAAAGAAGTGGTGTCTATAATTGTGGAAAAAAAACAGAGTAAAATAATTATTATGTAAAATGTCTTATAGTGGTTGGTAAAATATGTTGGACATAACCTTTATCATGATCCAGTTTTAATAGTATTGATTCTTAAAAAATGAAAAGATATGATGTACAGACAAATCTCCTAACTAAATCATCACATATTCGTAAACCGCCACTTCTTTTTAAGTTCTCTTCTTAATCCTCCACTATTTTTATTCTCCATTTCAGTATAAACAAAAGTGTGACGTTTTAGAAACCTTTTTAACATTTATTTAGAAAATATAACCATTATACAATATCAAATGTAACTCTAATGCAATTAGGCTAAACAAATGTGGATGCAACTCAAAAATAATGCGTGCACATAAGGTCAGGGACTGATGCTGCCTTGATTGACCAACTTTTTAACCCTTTTTCGTCAAATTTCTTTGGGCACAAGTGATTGACTATCAGGCTGAAACTATTTCTACATAACTATGACGTATATATATATTTTCTATCAAATGATTTTGGTACATGTGATATGTTTTAAGTTTTACAAGTTGAAAAAGAAAATTAAAAGTGGCTAATAAATTAAAATACACCACAAAATTTAGGAGTGGCAATTAGGGAAACAATATATACATATTTTTCGTTTGTTGACAAAACATCGCTTTGTTATCAAACTTTCAAAAAAAAAACTCTGCTTTATTTAACGGAAATTTACATTCTATCTATATTGAATTAATTAGCCCTTGTTTTATTTATTTTCCCTGGTTTTTATACTTGCTATTTTAAATCTTACATATAGAAATTAAAAATATATAAGTAAATAATTATTGTGATTTATTTATTTTGTTTAGTTACATAGCTATGTATCACACACTAGACCATACATAAATTGTGGAAGTCAAAAAAGCCCAACTACTGCTTTTAGCATAATGCATGAGCATAATCATACTCTGTTATAGGTTCAAGTATGTGTGTTTATTGATGTATTTATGATCCATGAATGAGACAAAATTGGTGTTTAGTCGATGTTTTTATGAACGTGAGAAGGAACCAATGTAGATTATATGTATAAAAGTAATGAAGAAAACGATACAATAATGCAATTTGGTTCATCAAATTGGCTACATCTACAGAAAAAAATACATTTTATTATTGGAACATTTTTTTTATATTTATAGAATGCAAAGTTAGAATTACTTCGAATACATGATATATATCAAGTCTCCTACATCCTAAAACTCTAGTCCATAAGACTCATGGGCCTAAGCCATGTAACATTCATAAAAATTTGATGCAACCTAATTAGTATTATGTACTTGATGCATTATTCATCGTATAGATGAAACACTCAGATTCAAGATACCTCAACAAATTTTATATTCACTTGGATCGTCCAAAAATAGATAAAATTATAACCTAATTAGTATTATGTACTTGATGCAATATACCAAAAATAAATATTTTAATTGATATAAAATATAATATTAAATATCACATATCTAATTTAGATGGTGGCATATTGATACTTAATATAATCTTTATTTACATATCACATATATAAATTACAAAATTACCTAATACACATAAACAAACAAAAGTTTAATAATTTTTATTGTTTAATTATTTTATAAATGTTTATACCCGTGAATGAGCACGAAAAAATCACTAGTTGAAACAATTAATCTTTTTTGTTGTGTTAAGGGAAGGAAAAACTCTAAGCATGGCTCTTGGCTTAAGAATCCTTTTAAGATTTCACCACAAAAAATGATAAACCATTTCCCGAAGAAAGAATGTGAAAACTCTGGTGGCTACGCATTATGGAAATCTGGTGTGGTGCGGATTCAAACTCAGATCCATTAGAGATCCACGGAACGCCTTGACCACTCGACCACAGACGCGTGGTTTAAGATTTCACCATATGAAACATATAGACATAAAATGTGCTATTTTCACTGGAGATAATGTTTATTTGGAGGCTTCTTTTTAGGATTTATCTATTTTCTTCTACGATTTTCCTTTGTTAGTACAAATTTACCTTTTGGAAGCAAAACACATTTTAAATTTTTTTTCCAGCTTCTGTTATGATAAAAAAAATTAAAAAGAACTAGATTTTGACCCGCCCTTAAAAGGGCGGGTATATTTTTTGTTTTACATTTTCTTTAGAAATTTAATTTTTATATTTGTATTTTTATTCATATTTTTGTTTTTCTTTGTATAATATTTGGCTTTTAAATGTTTAATAAGATGTTTTATACCCGTCCTTTAAAATGATGGGTTATAAACAGGAACATGACCTATTGATATATGTGTAGTCCAACTATTTTAATATAAATATTAAAAAATCACGTATTAATCATTAAAAATATATTATATAATGAACTACACGAATATGACTAAAAACACACAAATATAAAAATTATATTTTAAAACAAAATATAAAACAGAAAATATATTTACTTTTCTAAGGACGTATCAAAATCTAGTATTTGTATTAAAATAATTGGACAACACCTATATCAATATGTCATGTTCTTCTTGTTTTAATAGAATAGATCCTTTACATTTATTTTAAAATCTAATAGAGTTATTTGTTTGCATCCTTAATAATTAATTGTCTCATATAAAGTCTTTTAGACAATTTAAAATTATTTATATTAGACCATATTAACCCATTTACATAAATATATTTAACTTTTAAATATTATTTTAAAAAATATTTTAAAATTTGAAAATACAAAAACTTTATTTTAGAAAAGTTAAATATATTTATGTAAATGGATTAATATGGTATTCATTTAACTTTAAGTAAAATCATATTTAAAGTACGAAAATTTTAACGGAATAATACTTACAAAAAATAACATAACCGAATAGTATGTTTCAGATTCCAATCATAATTTCAGTATTTTAACAATTTGCATTTGGAATCAACCCAAAAGAAAAGAATAAATGTAATTATATATCGTATATATACATCAGATATGTACGATAACTTGCTGTGATTGATAATTTGTATATATATCATATATGTACTGTACATGCAAAAAAATCAAATTAGAAAGAAGTGGGCACCGAGAATTATGTGGACAGAAGAAGTTACATTTTTTTCTTTACATCGAATAGGAAGTTAGAGGTTTTGCAGTTTAATTAAAACATGGAAATAATTGATTGTAATTATTTGGACATAACTTACTATCAATTGGACATGTTGAAGAATTAATAGAATAGACTAGATTTTGACCCGTCCTTCAAAAGGCGGGTATATGTTTTGTTTTAACTTTTTTTTAATAATTTAATTTATTTTTGTGTTTTTCATAATTATATTAGTGTTTAATATTAATTTAATTTAATATATTTTGATGACTATATTCAATATGTCAAATTGCATAACTATAAACTTGTGTCACATGCATTTCAGAAACTATTTTAAAACCTTTTTTTTTTTGAAAAATTCGATCCGCAATCAATCCCAAATAACTATTTAAAACTTTATTCCTAAAGTTTGCAATATATTATATTTACTTAGTAGTTACCTAACATAATTTAGTCAAGAATAATTATACCTCAATCGTCCCAAAAATAAAAATCTCTTACTTTATTAGACATGATCTATATACTCGAACGGTTCTTAATGTATTGATTCATTTTCTTTGGTCCATAGGTGAAGAGTTGAGTGCACAAAAAATTATATATCTATGGTACTCGGACAGTTGATGATCATATTCTTTATTATCACAATAACATATACATGCATTTTATCTTACATCAAATGAAATAATAGATTTCTTTTTACCAAAAAAAGTAATGGGTCCGATATTAGAGGAATCAAAGGAGAGATTGTGGAATACCAAAGTTACGCTAATAGATAGTTATATAAGTACCAGCAGTTGGCATATTAGCAGTTATTTTATATATAGTGTTTTTGTTTTTTAAGTTAGACTCAACTAATATCAATGGGACATGATCCAAAATTAATAGTACTCTGATTAGATTCTAAGGGCGGGTATATTTATTGTCTTAAATTTTTTAAAACTTTTGATTTTCATATTTATATTTTTATTTTTAATCATATTTGTAAATAAATCTTAATCAGAATATATTTTATAAAATAATAGTAATTTAAAAATTGACCCGGCATACACTTGTTTTTTGTAATCATATGTATGTACGTCTGTTTCTTTGTAACTATTTCTGTATTTTTTTCTTATATGTTAAAGAAATCTAATTTGTATGTTTGTGTATAATATTTTAAAAATTATTAGTAAGAGGTTTTGAGAATTTTATTGAATTTTTGATATTGCATAACTATACATTTGTGTCATAGCCATTTCACACATTAATTTTGTATTTTATTCCTAAACAGCAATTTAAAAAAAATAACAAAGTATAGTATAATTTTGTTTACTAATAAAATTGTAATTAAATAGATAAAATTATATTTTCACTAAATTTTCATGATTTAGTTTCATATATAATAAAATATATAATGTTATTATTACACATAATAATTCGTCATGCAATTAGAAGTGAGTTTTGTAAATTTTGACCCAATGTAAGAGGTGGATAATTAATAAATTTATTTGATATAAATTTTAATTTTTTTCTTGTGTATCTATATTTAAATGTTACAAAGATATTTGTAAAATTATTGTAAGCATAAGTTTCTAATGGAAATAATTTTGATTACTGATGATATGCACTCTGTTTGATAGAAATTTAAAATATGTAATCAAATATGAACAAACTAAAGCTACGTTTTTGTTTTTCTTGCATTTATTAACATTTTGAGTTATTAATGTAATTAGTAAAAAATATTTGTACCCACAAAATGGTTCGAAATTGACCCGAAAATCAGGATTGTGGATCTAAGTAGTCATGTCTTATATTTTCGAATGAGTTATAAAGTGCTATATCCGAAAAACTAATATCAAATCAGACCCGCATCAAAAACCGAATAAGTATACAAACATATAAATTTATATTAGTTTATAAGTATACTTATAATAATATTAATATTGAAATTAAAATTACAAAATCAAATATATTAGTTATTTGGATCTCTGAAATATTCTTAAAATCATTAAGTATTTAAATCAGTGCATAGCTATTCTATTAAAACAACAACATAACGTACTGATTTATGTGTAGTCCAACTATTTTAATACAATTATTAAAGCTCTTTATTAATCATTAAAATAATATTATATAAAGAAAATACAAATATGATTAAAAACACAAATATAAAATTAAATTTCTAAAAAAAAAAGATAGAACAAAAAATATATCCATCCTTTTAAAGACGGATCAGTAACCATTTAAAATATATATATCAAACATATTTGATCTAGACAAGTTTATTAAAACCCATTAAAAAAATAAATAATACTGGACTTTTTTAATTGAACATATGGATGAACTATAAGGAATGTATCATATATGGTCACATTCTTTGTAAAGTATATTACACGTTGTATTGTAGTTTAACATTTTGTTTTTGGCGAAATATGTTATAATTTATAGTCCAACATGTCTTATATTTTTTACATGGTCAAATGTATTATATAAACGTAGATTTTGATTAGTTAAGATAGGAGTAGTGGATCCTACAATATAAGAATAAAAGTAAAAGTTATGGTTGATTTAAATAATACGGACATAACATTTATTAATTAGATACAGTTATATAAAAATCAGTTTTTTTCTTAAATTGGACATAACCCCATATCAATTGGACATGTTGAAAAATTAATAGTATTGATTTGTGAACCAAAAATTATAACCGGGAGTCCGTCCGAAAGACCAATATTGTATACCGAAAGTTAAACAGCTACCACGGTTGAATTTAAGAGGTCCGTATTCCGTTGACCGAAAGAACAGAACCGGACCGGATCACTTAACTACCACCCTAATAACTACCACAACCATTCTTAAACTATGATTTATACAAATCAATGGGGACATAATTAATCTGCGTGATAGATTATTGTTATAAATATTGTAGTGATGTCCATATGGAAAGTCCTAGATATACTTGTTCCCCATTCCAAGTTAAGCTTTGTCTCCAAGCTATTGTATCCTATATAAGGAGATCATTATTCATGGAATAAGACACCAATTCCTCTCTTCTCCTCTCTTCTCTACTTTATTTACAACACGTTATCAGCACGAGACTCTAAACCCTAGCTAAAATCCAGCGACCACAAAAACCTTAATTTCAGCCGCAACTTCAAACCGCCATATCTCTCTAACCGTAAGGATCCAGACGGCGAGTAATATATCAAATTGAAGCTCTTGACGAGACGAATCCAGCGCCGCAGACCACGCATCAATCCGACTCCAGACGCGCCGTCACCTCCCAGTGCAAGCCGCGCCGTCAAAGATCATCCAAAACCCTAATAGCCGCCAACTCCTTATCTCTCTTAATTTCGATTTCTATTGTTCTTAGATCTCATACTAATCCAACTTTGAAACTTTCATTGTTGATTATTTAAGGTTTCTAAAAGAGGAACCAAGGAGAAAAGATCGGCAAAGATTAAGGTAAGATCTTAAGAACCCTAATCTTTACTTGTGGTTCAAGCAATTCGGGTTTCAAACTTCTCTTCATCTTAAATCCGATTTAAAAAATTTGCGATTTGATTTGGTTGATTTTAGTTTTTGTTTATTTTAAAATCAAAACCCTAGACCCTTAATAGTTTTACATGACTTTAGTTTTGTATGGACAACAAGTGATACCCCTTTAAGGATGACACGCTATATGTCCAAACAAAATTTAAGGTCAATGTTTAACCTAATCCTAAAAACAGATTTGAATTTTAAACCCTAATCCTTAAAGTTTAAATCTGATTTTAAGAAACCCTAAACCCTAAAATATAAAGCATGTGATTACATGACTTTTGTTTTGTATGGACAACAAGTGATACCCCTTTAAGGATGACACGCTATATGTCCAAACAAAACATAAGATTAATGTTTTCCACATCTTTTGGTCGATGATGCACACCATAGTGTGGCTAGACCATGATTTTCTTTTAAGTCAATGATGCATACCAATAGGTATGACTAGACCATATGAAGTAAAGGTCGATGATACATACTCTTAAGTACGATTAGACCATAAAACAAAATCAATGGTCGATGATGTTCACCCTCAGGTGCAACTAGATTTTTCACCTATCATTCACGGTGATCATCCACGATGATCCGCGTTGATCTATGATCCATGATGATCTTCGATGATCCGCGATGATCTACGATGATCAGTGATCCAAGGTGATCCACGGTGATCCTCGATGATCCACGGTGATCCACAATCACCGGTGATGGATGATGCGCACCACAGTGCAGCTAAATCACGATCCGTTTTATTTGGTCGAGGATGTGTACCGAATGGTACTACTAGACTATTAAACCGCATGGGTCGATGTAGCATACCATATGGTATGGCTAGACCATGCACTCGTCCATCCCACTATTTTCAAGGGATTTATAAATCAAACAAGTTGATTAAGAGATGGATGAGTTATGAGAAAAATAAATTTCTAAAAGAATGCAAACTGGCCGTGTGGCCCTCTTATTTGTTTGTTGGCCATGTGATCCTGATTGAATAATAGCCGTAAGGCATTGATCACGCAAAGATGGCCGTGTGATCATGAGTGGCCGAAAGGCATTGATCACACACACAAGCTGTATGGCTTATTGTTTACATACTGGCCGAGTGTCTTTTATTTCTTGGATAGCCAATGGCATCAGAAATTGTATGTACTAACACTTAAATCATTTTGATATGATTTCAGATGTTGAGATTCCAACCCATGGACTATGATACCCTAGATATCTCTGGAGAGAACTATCTAAGATGGGCAATAAATATCTCGGTTATACTAACGATAGAAGGTCTTAGTGAATGTATCATCAAGGATGATCATGGAACCGATAATGAGAAATATAAGGCATTAACAGTAATGCGCCATCATCTCAATGTGGAACTGAGAAATCAGTACCAAGATATACAAAGCTCTCGATGCCTTTGGACAGAGTTAAAGTCCAAATACACTAAGGTGATATTACCAAAGGCAAGGCATGAGTGGATGAGCCTCAGTTTCCAGGACTTTGGGTCCGTGGAAAAATACAATTATGCTCTATCCAAAGTAGCTCATACACTGATGTTTTGTGGTGAAAAGTTGACAGAGGAGGAATTACTTGAAAAAGTTTTCTCCACAGCAGATCCAAAAGATCTATTCCTACAACTAACCTATCGAGATAAAGGTTTCACCACATACAACGATCTGTTCTTATACTTATCTCAAAATGAACAGATGAATCAGATGAAAGATGATATGAGCGGCTATGAGGCAGATAGTGATGATGAAGAATCCATGGGAGCCACGTCCAAAGTGACAAATGGAGTGGCCGGCTAGACCATTGTCTAAAGCCTTTAAACATTCTGATTTCATACTTATGATTTGGTGTTTTGTCATTCAAAATTTCATAGCATTAATAAAAGTTTTTCTTTTATCTTGATTGATTTGCTTGAAAAATATTTTTGATTGACAAATGAGAATGAAAACTCGAGAAGAGTATGTCTAGACCACCACACCTAAGGCATGGCCTTAAGAGGCACGAAATTTATCACCTAAGACCCATTGAGAGAGACCCAAAATCCCCACTGGCCGTGGACAAGGATACCACAATAACCGTGGTTGTAGATCCAATCATGGTCGAGGAGGGAGTAAAGGTCGAAATGGCATTACAAGCCACATCAAAATGGTTTCAATAATAAACCAATGGGCAAAGTAAAGAAAAAGGAAATGTTCCTTTAGCTAATGAAAATCGCCAAAGGCATACATATAAAAGAGGTCGAGACTACATTCTCCCTACTGATCTAATACTATGCTAAGGATCAGTGTGATAAGGCATAAAAGCCTAGGTAACCAGTAAGGTTCACCAACGAATTTATACACTTTATGGCATGACCGGATTAGCCATCCTGGTCTGAACTTGATTAATAAGGCACACAGAGTTATCCCATAAGATCTCACGTTGTGAAACATGTACACAAGGGAAACTCAGTAGGCTTCATTGTTCCAAGCAACACGAAAGTATAATCTGATCATGAGGATAGTGAGAACAAAACCCGTGATCATGACCAGACCACAAATTCTTGTATCATGGTCTAAAACCATGCTGACCGTCCAAGCATTACGTTTAAGTGAGGACAAACAAACGTACTTTATAGCATGGTCATGAGGGGGAGAATAAACACTCCGTGTGTTCCATGACCATACTATAAAACCCGAACATGATAAGCCTGGCTGAAGGCCATAAGGCATTATAGCTTGGCCGTATAAGGCATAACCTATAAGGTTGAGACTTCAAAAGTCTATAAGCTTGGGTACACCACAAGAATACATGTATGAAAGATAAGATACATCAGGCCATATAAAGTGAGCATAGATATTCCCGTCTAAAGATGATAAAGGGTCATAATCCAGATATAGACCATCCTAAGAGTCTATGAATAAACCACCACATACCTATGTGCCATCTAGGATGGAATACCTCATCTAAGGATGAGATGAAAATCAGGAATATATGTTGGATAAGAGAACATGATCTTTCTCCCACGAATTCAGTGAGACCATGAGCCAAACAAAGGTGATCATATTGTGGCCAAGGTACACGGATTACATACAAGATGAATCCGACTATCCAACATCATGGAGAAAGCTATAAGCTGGTAAATAGAAAGTGAAAGTGGAATGGTTTTAACCATCCAAGTCTTGGCAAAGATCCTCGGACCAGATATATATGTACTGGACGTCCATAAACAAAGAAAGAATGATAGCCAGACAGACCCGAAAGAATGACTAAGTCATACCAGCTTAGCACCACTATATAAATGTCCTAGTAGAGACATAATCAAGTTGCTGTAGAAGTCTATACAAGATAGACAAGTATGTTCCATATATAAGGAACCTCGGATAGAAAGAGATAAGGTGCTCATAATGATAGATCCGGGTTCATGAAAGAGAAACCATACTAGACAATGAGATAAGACCGGCCGGTCCTAAGGTATAGGTATCATACAATGTAGCCTTGCAAACTACAAAGTATTCAATGATCCTGATAATAATAAAATCTCAATCGATTGTATCATGTCTAGAACGCGATAGAACGCGATGGAACATTATATAAGGTGTCGACACATACACACACTCATAAGTGATAAAGAGAAAGCACTTGAGCATAAGAGATATGCGAGGATCACTAACCCACGTAAGAGTACTCATCATAGAGAAATGAATGGGACGTGGAGTTATAGTAAAGAATGTATATGATGGGCGTATTGGCCAAATACATAAGATAGACGCCATCTAACCAGTGAACAGATGAGTCTTGTGAGGAAAAGAAAATCGTGAGCTGTAGAACATGAAAGTACAGATAAGTGATCGTACATGTTGCTACATAAAGCATTCAAAAGGAATGACTTGATCACACAAGGATACTCACAGGGACTAAGGAACAAGGAAATAAATTCCTAGGTGGTGAATGCTACTACCCAATATCGAAATTAATAAAGATTTGGACATCTAAGGAAGATGTAGTAGACATTGGATATATCACTGGATATAAAGGTAACATAAGATACCTTGAGAAATAAGAAAGAAGTTCTCATAGAACAACATCGTTCCTGCGTTGTTCATGGACTGAAATGCAGCTGCATGCGTGTATGTACACACGATATGATAAGACTAAGTGATGCTTAGTAGAAAGTTCTATAAGAACGTTTCTGATCAGTCCATATAGTAGTCAATATATTCCTTGTGTTTATGCTTAAAGAAAGGATGATTAAGATGATTGATTCTTGGAAAGGCTATGAAGAGACTACGATGATCTACAGTAGAGATCATTAGCCGTATATGAATGTTGGGATCTATGATCCAACATACCAAGAATAGATTGATCAAATGGTCTGAGAATCCATCAGATTCACGACCAAAGGGAACCATACCGACTAGGATCATGTCCGACCTAGTTCAACCTTAATCATCATTAGTCCCTACCAATCCATCCCGTCCAGCTTGTTCCGACCAGTTCCTTTAGGTCTTAAATCCGACCTAAACCATCCAAGTGAGAGGAACGTCCTATTGACCAAAAAGTGGTTTAGTTTTGATTAAGCTTCAAACTATAACACAATAGCCATTTCATGAACAGACCATGGACATATACTAAAAGTTCATAAAGAGTTTTGGTCAAATGATATGAATAAGATATATAGTGGACAAGAACATAATCCGGATGGATTATGGATGATGTCATGATCCAGACAGATCATGGACATACAAAGACATTCATGGTCGAATTTATCTAAGAGAGATAAACTATATGATCCGAATGGACCATGAATATCATGAAAGCATTTTGTTGATGCAGGTTACCAGTCCGATCCACATAGTGCTAAGTCCCAAACCGGCTATGTTTTCACATATGGAGGTACAACCATTTCATGGAGATCAGTCAAGCAGACTATATCAGCCACATCATCCAATCACTCGGATATATTGGCGATCCATGAAGCAAGCAGAGAGTGTGTCTGGTTGAGACTCATGACACACCATATTCGGACAGAATGTGGGATCACGGATGGTAAAGACGAGCCGACCGTTCTTTACAAAGACAATGCGGCCTGCATAGCTCAGCTCAAAGATGGTTACATCAAGGGTGACAAGACTAAGCATGTTCTCCCCAAGTTCTTCTTCACCCACGATCTTCAGAAAGAAGGAGAGGTCAAGGTCCTCTAAGTCAGATCCAGCGAGAACTCAGCCGACCTCTTCACTTAGGCATTACCAACATGCACGCTCAGGAAGCTTATGCAGCAGATTGGTATGCGATCACTGAGAAGCCTTCAGTGATATTCACTTCAGGGGAAGTAATGCGGCTGTACTCTTTTTCCTATCCATGGCTTCCCGTTTTTACCACATTGGGTTTTTGGGTTTACCATGGAAAGATTTTAACGAGGCAGTATTCCAAACGCATTACAAACTCTAGACGGTTATGGCATTACAATCTCGGTTTTTAACGAGGCAGCATCTACGGCGTTTTGAAAGCATTTCGACATATTGGACATCAAGGGGAAGTGTTATAAATATTGTAGTGATGTCCATATGGAAAGTCCTAGATATACTTGTTCCCCACTCCAAGTTAAGCTTTGTCTCCAAGCTATTGTATCCTATATAAGGAGATCATTATTCATGGAATAAGACACCAATTCCTCTCTTCTCCTCTCTTCTCTACTTTATTTACAACAATTATCAAAATCAATTTTGAATGAAATGGATTTTAAAATAAAAAGCCTTGCGAATTGAATAAGTATATATAACCGTATCAATAATAGAAATTGTTCAGTAAGACAGAATCATCTGATCCCAGTGTGTTTCCATCTTCAAAATATTTTCCTATAATATATAAGCCGATTGAAGACATCCCTCTATATATACTTAACGAGAGACATAAATTAAAAAGGAAAAGTAATTCAAAATTCCCAATAGTTGCTCCCATAAGAATAAGGGTCCCTTCCTTATTTTTCGTACCTTAAAGTCTATAATAAGTGATAGTTGTAAAAACCTGCTCGCCAGTAGTTTACCATTGAGAGCTTACTTGTAGGGGAAGTAAGATCTTAAGTCTGATGACAGATTTAAAGGTCGAAGAGATTTGTTGGAGTTTCTGGGGAACGGACGTTGAACGGAAAAGGTAACACGTGAGGACGCTTATCTGCAAGTGCCTTTACTGGACGATGAGGCAAAGAAGGAGATGGTCTGTAACTGGGCGAAGAAGCAGACTCATCAGTATCAGTTGTAGCAACAAGGGCAGGTAGTTTAGGCCAGGAGAAACTCGCCACAGGCCTGCAGATTCTGAAACCAGTGTTGTGTATAAGTGAAAGTGGTGATCGTTGGTCTTGTCGATTATCTTCCCTAGCTTTTTGAGGTGGCTCAGTGATTTGATTTTCCTTCACCTCTCCTTCTCGTGTCTTCATCATCATTGGTGAACCCTCTAGTAGAAAAGGCATCTCCGTTGAGTCTGGCATTCTAGGACAGTTCTCGTCCACTGTTTTCTTAAGCCATCCCATGTCTTCCTGCAATATTTGCATCCATCATCAAACATACAAATGTTTCATCAGGAAAGTTACAGACAGTGGGAATCTTTGATCACATACACCAAATGGACACTTTTTAAATTAGGGTTTATTGGTACATATTAGGGGTATGTTTAGCAAATATAGAAGGTTTCACTTTTGAGTAAGTTCAGCTACAACTAGAAACAAGAGTGTTTGTGTTTGGAAACTCAATCTGGAGATATATTTACCTCCATTTTGCGCAAGGTTTCTGCAATTATCACTAGCTGGTTCTCAATTTGGCATTTCTTCTTCAGCAGATCAGCGTACATTTCCTGAGACAAAGCAGCAGAAGTGTTCAAAAGACAGTATTATCACAAGGTAGAAAGGTTTTGAGTTCTTTACCTTTGCTGGAGTCATCATATTATCATGGTCCACGTTCTGGCTAGTAACACAAGATTTAGGTGTAGTCATGATAGCAAGCTCCTCCTCTTCTTTCTTTGACGCGAGTTTCTCCATCTCTCTGCTCAAGACCACCAAGACAGACATAAGCGACAGTTGCTACAAGACAACACTTTTGAATCATATAACCAAAATCCAATAAGTTGGGTTTGTACCTTTTAAGGCTAGCTAATACTTGTCTGATGTCACGGATCTCTCCAGCGCAGACAGGATCTTGAGTAGGACTGTCACCAAGCTTCCAACCAAGTGGAGGCGTCCAGTAAGGATCTTCGACTCCTGCTTCTTTCCTTAAGTCAACCAAATGAGAACTCTCCAACCAATACTCCATAGCTCCATCTGCATTGTGTTTTCTCCTAAACCTGTCTTGACCCCCAGGAGCCACCTTTCCCGCCATGTGCTTAAGCAGATGATCCAAAAGACCCGTGTCTCCAATCAGCTTCCTTGCTTCTGACCTCAACTCTGACCTGAGCATGGAGTTACCAAACACTGCGTTCTTCTCCTTCATCACTTTTAACATGTTCTTCTCAGCAAGTTTGTACCTTTCAAAAATTCCCCAACAGTAAGTTAAAAGAAAAATTATCAAATCGTTAAAAGAGAGAGAGAGATGCTCTTTTTTTACCTCTCAACAGACCATCTGTCAATAAAGTTCTTCTCTGATCTCCTCTTGTAAACCACAATTTGATTCTCCTTCTTCTGCTCAGACACATGAGCGAGTCTCTGATCTCTGCTCTCTATTACATCCCCTGTTTTCCTCTTCTTGTAAACCACGATTTGACTCTCAGTCCTGGATTCAGTTATTAGCTTCCTCTTACCAGTCCCATCATCATCTTCCTCCTTGAGTCTAGCACTCTTCTTGTTATGGCGGCTCTCGTAGCGGACACGCAACCTCTTCCCCCACTTGATCATCCCTCTCGATCTCAGCTCAGACCAGCACTTTCCGTCTGGCGAAATCGGGCGGTAGAGTGTAGCGTCGTCCGGTTGAGGATCAGGAGAAACCCAGAACCTCCACGTGTCTCTGTTGAGAGAAACTTGGTGATGTGGGATTCTTCGGTAAAGCAACTCTCCGGCTAGCTCCGCCCTCGCCACGTACCCCTCGTCCAAAACCGGAAGAAGACTCTTCTTCTTCTGCTTCTTATTATCCGGTTTAGTCCGGTTCAAATCAAAATATGATCTGAGTGAGTACATGCTCGGGTACCGGAGAGACACGTGACGTCCCGTGATTTTGTTCACCTGATGAGCAAAAGAAATCAGTATTGAGAAAACACGTGCGAGGAGTGAAGAACACGTGAGAATCCGTTGTTACCATGACGATTCTGATAGATTTGAGCTGCTCCGGGGATCTTAGAGGAAGGATGGAGGAATCGATTTCGTAATAAGATCCCACTCTTATGTGCGCCACGTCATCTGTTACCAAACCAACACCCAACAAAAAAAAAGATCAGAGAGGAGTTTTAAGAGAAAGCGATGGAGAAGAAGAAGAGTTTCACCAGGCGGCGGAGGCGGCGGCGAACTGGCGGAGACTCCTCCTCTGATCGGGTACCTTTTCGCCAACATCGTTTCCTGCACACGACGAGTCAAGTGGGTTATTTCAGAGGAGAATCAGTTAGCTGCTGCCTGGAGAATATAAAAGCTGACTAAAACAAGAAAGAAACACACACGCGCTATCGGGTGCGCGCGTGGGAGACACAAAGGAAACACTGTCAACATCACTAGACCGACGACGACGATGATGATTTTATTTCGATCGTACTCATTAAATACATAGAGAGAGAGAGAAAAAGCTTACGATCATGATCTTCTTCTTTTTCTCCCGATGATCCTCTTCGATTTCCCTGGAAAAATCAAACCCATCAGTAACGAAAAATCTAAATCTGATACAGTGAACATGAACGCGTTCGAAGCGAGGATCGGACACATATGAACAATTATGTTTTTTCTCACCGGGAAAAAAAAAAGCTTTTTCTCTGCAGAGAGGTTTTGCAGGAAGAGGAAGAAGGACGAAACGGGAGAGCAAATCGGCAGAGGTTTATATACAGGATATAGAGAGAGAGTGTGTGTGTGTGTGTGATGTGTGAGCCTGAGATGCGTGTGCATGTCACGTGAGTGTTTTCCCTGCTCTGCAAGTTGAGTTTAATTGACATATTTACCCTCAAACCGCCAGTTACTATGTTACTGTGCTCGTTTGCAGGCGACTTATTTGTCTGTGCTCGTTTACAAGGTAGAGAAAATATTGGCATGTGCAGTGAGACGATGGATTCGTGCCACGCGTTACTTTCTGAAAGTTGTGTGATATTTTGACGGTGGTAAAATATGAAGGTAATGTGGAATCGACTGTACCTGATAATAACTTTGTGTTCCCGTGTGGTTTTGAGGTGTTACACACGCGCATACAGTTATCACTCTGTTAATGCCTACTGAGTCTAGTACCTAGACTCTAGAGCGGGGACCGAATACACTACACATGAGAATATCAATTTTTTTACTTTTTATTTTCGTAAATATGTATTCTTTAATCATTGATTTATTTTGACAAAATAAATATTGTAAATTTATATGTGTTTCGTTTTGGCAAAACCAAATTACAAACCAAACTTCATTCACACTAAATTTGTTTATAATTTTTTTTTGTCGTCTTGTTTATAATTAATTTTGTTGAAATGATATATAACTTTCTAGCTTCAATATTTTCTTTTTTTCACTCAATTTGATCCCACGCGCGCGTGCGGTCATCATTACGTTATAGCCTACTCAGTCTACTACTAGAGTCTAGAGTTGAATCATATTTTCATACTGTATTTAATTTGATACATCGTCTTCCTTTTTTTCGCACAGGTAATCTTTCATGGAAAAAAATCAAGAGAGGATGCATTACTTTTTTTTTTTTGACGAACTGAGGATGGATGCATTACTTGAATACAGTAGGTTATAATATGTGCCTTTGAGCGGAATGAACAATGAACATTATATATATATATAATTTTTGCATACCATTATTTTTGGTATTTTTATTTACGTAGTACATATATAACTAGTATTACCTCCGTGGTCCGCACGCAACAGTTCCACTGTCTTTCAAATTATTTAATTTTTTTCTTGCTGATAAAAAATTTAATGACTCAAAATACCAAAATAAATTACTATTCTAAACCAGTAAACCTATATAAGACATTCGCACAAAAATTTAAGAATAGTTGCATTCAAGCGAAGTGATTGGAAGCACTAAAACAATTTTTATATAACTGTTTCTAAAATGAGTCAATCACACATGCTTGAAAGCTTGCTTCTATATAAAAAAAGATTAAAAGTATGGTATAAAATATTATATTTGGTACGTTTGATTTTATTTTGTTTGTTAAATAAAACTCTCCAAAATGTAAATATTTCCATGTCAAAATACTCGCGTTCGTATTTTAAGATGGGAAAAATACTGATCTTAGATAATAGTCCTATTTGTGCCAAAAAAGAAGAAGATAATAGTCCTATGTACTTAATTATTTTTTGGTATTTATTTACGTAGTATTGTATATAATTATATTAGAGTAAGCACAAAAATCAAAATCAACACCTCTTTTTATTTACAATAATGTTTTTGATAATAAATCAAAATAATCATTTTATTTTATATGCTATATAATTAAATTTCATTGACATATATAGTATATTTTAATATAAATATTTATTATTGAGACTTCATATTTATATGATTTTATTAAAATTTGTATATATGATGTAACAAAAAATTTAATCATTAATCATAATTTTTTTAATGTTTGATTTTTTCAATATAAATTTATAATCAAAATATTAAGATCTCAATATCAATGAAAATTTCAAATTAACATATTTATATATTTTATATAGTATATAAATTAATTTAAATAATATGTATACATAATATTAATATCTCTTAGATGAGCTTTCATATTCATATGATTTTATGATTATTTGTATTTGTTTGAACAAAAAACTATTTTTGAACCAAAAAAGAAAACTAAAAAGGTTAAATCATTGATCCGAAAATTTTCAATGTGCAACTTTTACTATTTTCAGTAATATAACATTTTAAAAAAGTTTAAGTATAATTTTTAAAAAACGTTTTTTAAAAGTTTAAGTATTTTTATTATATGGTTAATATAATTGTTAATTTTTTAATAATATATGATTAAACAAAAATGAGGGTGATACAAAATTTGTTATCCAATTTTTATTATTTATAATCATTAATTTTCATATATATTTTAATCATATTAGGCAATTCCATAGATGTAGTTCAAAAAGAAAATAGAGAATATTTTTTTGTATACTGTTAACCAATTTGATAGTTAGTTTAATAAAAAATATAATATATATTTAGATAGATCAATTTATTTTTTTAGAATTATTGTAATGATAACATGTAACTATCAAAACATGTTAGTAGTGCATTATATTCGTGAAAATATATATGCGGTCACCTCTATGGCTCTATTGATGGGGCTAGCATATCTGGTACTTCAATATCTGGTACTTTGGGTTGGTTGGGTCAAATGACAAAGTATTTTATTATTGGACTAGTGACATATTTAATAGAGTTACTAACACATTTAATTTTATTTGGTACTGATTAAATATAAAAAACATTTTTCAAAAACTTAAAAAGATTTTTAAAATTCCAAAAAATTGAAAAATAAAGAAAATTTTTATAAAATTAATTTTGAAATTAAAATAAAAAATAAAAAATCTTTCATAAATTTTCAATTTTTTTTTTAAATTCCAAAATAAAAAGAAAATTTTCATTCTTCGGATTAGTAAGATTAAATTAAATTAAAATGCTTAAAATAAATATTGTACCCATTATGAGTGATATCTTAATTTTTAACTGATAATTGTAAGTGCAATTGTCCTAAATAGACTGTTTTCAAGTTTTTGTCACAAAATAAACCGTAAGGAGAAAACTGACCAAAATATTTCATTTAATAGGTTAAAAGACCATATTCTCTAGATATATGAATACAAATATATATAAAAAAAAATTCGAATTTTTTTTTATTTTTTCAATTTTTCTTTTATAATCTGAAAAATGAAAATTTACTTTTTTGGATTCTTTATAAATGAAAATTTTGGAAGATTTTTTATTCTTTTAAAGAAAAAATAAATTTTATTTTCAATTTTAATTTCAAAATTAATTTTATAAAACAAAATTATTTTTTTCAATTTTTTGAAAATTTAAAGATATTTTAAGTTTTTATAGAATTTTTTATATTCAATCAGTATCAAATAAAATTAAATGAGTTAGTAACTCCATTAAATGTTTCACTAGCCCAGTGGTAAAATACCTTGCCATTTGTCTCAACCAACCCAAGTTCGAATCCTCGGGTCTACTTGTTTTCATCTTCAAATGAGATGAAACGACGCCGTGTCATTTAACGCCAACATTTAACGTCGAGTTAACACTGTCTCAACTGTCGGTTAACAACGTGTCGATATGGTCAGTCAATCATAAGTTGATTAATAAACTAAAAAGTCAACAAAAATAAAGAGTTTTTATGGCCAGAATCGAGTACAGATTTATTTTGGCAATTCGTGCAAAGTTCATAATTTTTTGGCGGAATTTTCTTTTTTTATTGGTTGAACTTATTTTATTTAATCAAGAAAAACTGTATAAAATTTCTAATTTTCTTAAATTTATGCAAAAAAACTTAAACACCTACTAAAATGATATGGATTAATATATTTTATTTTGGATATATCAGATGAAAATAATCGGATAAACACTGATAAAAAACAATCAGAAAGAAATCAAATGTAGTAGCTGATTCGTTAGTCAGGACTGCTCGTATTTTCCATCGTTCTCTTTGTTACTTTGGTTGTTTTATTCCAGTCTGGTTACCCAGATCACCTCAACTTTGAGTAATAGAATAGCCTTTCGATGTTAAAAAAAAAACAATCAGAAAATCATGGATATTTTCAGAAATTCATGTAATTTTGGGTAATTCGTTTTTAGATTCCGGCGAGACCCAATCCTCCAAAACCAGAGAGAAGCACAAACAACATAATGTAATGATATAAACAGAGGAAGAAAAAAGAAAAATAAACCAACATAATCAAGAGAAGCTGTGAAAGAAAGAAGGAAGCTAAAACCAACGAAGCTCACAAGTCGACGCCAAAGGGAACTAGTTAAGGTATTTGTAACCTGTTGTAAAATCTACCTTTGGTAACAAATTTGTAGTCAACGTTGAAAACACATATGTATTTGCAATCTTCTGTTGTTTTCTATAAAATATAATACTCCCAATATGTTACATATTATGAAATTTTTGCACATATTAATAAAACATATTAAAGGTCTGATTAGTTTTCCTGCTACCACCCGCAAACACAGTTTTTGCGATTGATAGCAGTTGATAACGTTTCAAAACAATTATAGTTACGAACGGTTGTGGGTGGATAAAAAGTTATAAAAGTATTTTTTTAAAAAATATTTTAAAATTTTAATTAAGAATTAAAAATGGAAATATTATAAACAAAAATATATTTATATATATACATTTATATATTAATTTAAATTCACAAATAGTATCATAGTTTGTTTTATAAGAAAATTAAACTAGCTATTCATTAGATTTTTTTTAAAAGATAATATACATACATATGTAAAGATATACACATATATAAAACGAAAAAAAATCTTTTAAAATTTTTAATATAAATCTTCAAAAACAACTATTAAAATTATAACTTTCAACTAATTAAAAAAACAAATAAATAAACATAATATTATCACAATAGTATGTTATATTTTTATGATATTATAATATGTTTATATTGGTAATTTATTATTAAACCGCTGTAATATCTCATAATCAACCAGTTACAAATATCCCGTAAACACAACCATTTTTAAATATTATGCCAATCATACAAAACGCTAAGTCTACCAAATCAGTATAGCTATCCTTGCTCGTCCATGTATAACCATGTCCGACTTCTTCAAATTCCTGTATCTGTAATCTATAAGGGCTTTGATCCTTTATTTGTTTTGAACTAGAAAATAAACTAAAGATTAGATAAATGAAAATTCAAGAGGGTGGTTTCTAATTCTAATACTTCATTAGGAAAATTCTCATATTGTCTCAAGTCAAATGAATCCAAAACCCATCAATTTCATTTTTGTTGCATATGCATAATTGTAGGAGAAATTTTTTTGTGATGATAATGTGACACCCCCCCCCCCCCTTTCCTTTTGCTTTTTATTTCATTTTATTTTAAGAAATTAATTTTCAGTAACAAGAAAAAGAATAATAGTTTTGGATCAATTCAAAAGAATAACAAATAATAATACTGCATGCATTGCTTTGTTGTATTCAATTCAAATGTTTTTTTCCTTTAACTAACTACAAAGATGATGGGTTTTTCATTCTATTTTCTATATAATATCGAAAGAAAAAAACCTAAAACATAGAAAGGAAACGATAAGAGAAATTGCTAATTACAAGTTTTAAAAATCTCGTTAAAATAAATAACTATTTTTCTACTGATCTCGTTCTCCGTGTAGGATACTGCTTTTTGGTTTAATTTCATAAATTAAATGAAGAAAACTCCTCTACTGTATTAATCTACTTTATTAAAAAAAAATTCTATATTTTAACTGAAATTATATAACAGTGTCAATTTTTATGTATTATTTTTTCTTATTAATTTCTTAAAGTAAAAAGTTTTCAATGAATCAGTTACGTGAATTCTGAATTCTGAGATGGTACAGATGCCAAAGACGATGAATTTAGTTTTTTTCTTTTTATCTAACGGCCCTATCTCATTTATATATGCATAACTTTTTGTGATTATCTTTTTCCCATAATTTCAAGCCAATAAAAATTTAATAAGTATAATTAAAAAGTTTTGAAGTTTACAATTAAGAAAATAAAACATGCAATGAAAAAGTTAAAAATTGATTTTTTAAAAATATTTTTTTTAGAATATGTAACTTTATGAAAAGGAGAGAGTACTTATTGTATATAGAGTTGCACTCCTCTGTCAAGACCCAACATAAGTATTTTAATTTTTGGCCCAAAGTCGGAAATAAAAAGATAATCTAGCCTGTGGCCTCCCAATCCATACCATTCCGGTCCATGTCTAAATAGGTCACAATCGAAATGGTCTCCAAGATACCTAGTATAAGAGCACCTCCATCCCAAGGTTTTTAAGGGGTTTATAAAGGATGGAGGGGTCTGGTGGGACCCGTTTTTTTTAAAACTCTCCACTCTCTCACCTCTAAAACCTTCTATTTAAGAGTTGCTTCTTGTACTGTTGTGCGGGTCCCATGCATACGTGGCGACCCGTGATTGGTTGTTTTTGTTTTTGTTTTTTTTTTCTTTAAAATCGGAAAAGAAATTAAAAAAAAAAATTTAAAAACCCCAATTGGAGTTTTAGCAATGGAGGTGCTCTAAATGGAGAACGAGAGCGGCATCCAAATTAAACACACGACATTAAAATGGCTAGAACTAGGGTTTATACTTTCTGGTCATTGTTCTGACCAAAAATCTCCCATTTCTTACTGCTTTTAGACAAATCTTTTGTAAACTCGTCCGCTTATTCAATGAAAACGTCTTCTTGAACATCTACAAAACATACTTGCACTTTAATCATCGTTTAACCAAACTTTGATTTAAAAATAGTAATAAAAACTCTTGTCGTTCACAGCATCAAATCATCAAATACATTTCAAAGAATTTTTTTTTTTTTTCCTGAAAAACATTTCATTTCAGAGATTTTTTTTTTGGTTTTTAACTAAATTTTGGATAAACTAAAAAGCTAACAAGAAAAGACTAGTAAAGAATTTACAAGATGTATGTATGTTACGATTAATTAGTTCCTATTTCTAGAGAAAACAAGTATGAGAAAGTCGAAACATTCAAAGCAAAAGAAGCTTCTTCTTTCTCGTCTTCGCGTATCTTGAATAGATCTCATGGCTTCGTCACTTCTGTAAGCTCTCATCACCGAGTCTTGTTCCACTTCTTCTTCTCTAAACATCAAATCTGCCACGTCATCTTCGCCGTAGAAAACATCTCCCTGTCCACCGTTAACTAGACTTTTCCGTCGGCATGGCAACGATGCTGCAACTCGTGATCCCGCCGTTGTAGATGGTAAGTCAACGTTGGGAATCGAAGCAGCATCTCTTCCGTTCATCTTTTGGATGTTGTGATGTTTTCGATCCTCTGTATCTACCAGAAAACTCAACTCTAAAGACTTTGCGTACCTAATTTCGTACTTATCGTTACTTATACGAAAGGTTTTGGTATTTTTATTTTTTTTAATAAGACTAGGAAATCTCAAAGAAACAAGGATGTAAAACGTTTACGATTCTATGAAGATTTTTTAAATGTGTTTATATTTATCCAAAAGGATACTTTATCTTTCTTTGTTGTCAAAACAAATATTTTATCAAAATCAGGAGATTACACGCTACGTAAGTAGAATATTTCAAATCAAATACTAATTAACTTTTTCGTATAATTTTCTTTTAAAAAAACTTGTGATAAGGATCTCTCTATTATTGATGAGTTTTAAACAAACCAAGTGGGTCTATATAGTATCCTTATTAAATCATGCATCTTCAGGTCCATACAAAACAAGACCTTGGATTTTTTGCACTACAAAGGCCGCATCACGAGGTCAGAGCTGTGGTGTGATACAGGGACAGAGTCATGGTGGTGTCCGTCGTTAGAGGAACTCATCTCTTGAACCGGTGGCGGGTTAACCACAGTCATTGGCATCACAAAGTTATCCGAAAGACGGTTCTTCATCTCCCGGTGTGCTTGACAAACAGCACAGAAATGGAGGAAACAATGCACCATACATGGGTCGCAAGGAGAGTCCTATTTAATCACCCAAAAAAAAAAAAAACACGTTTTAAAAGCATCAACTACCTGGGGTTCAGATATGTCACGAAACTTGTGATTGTACCTGGAGATGATATTTGCGCTGGAGAGTTTGCCTGACGTTTCCAGTGTAAATCCCACACATCCACCAAACAAAGAACAAGCCTTCCCATAAAAGAAACGTGGTATGTGGATCTATACCGGGAATACAAACAAGCAAGGATGCGGCCGTAAGACCGCCTTCTACTACAATCGAATGGCAAACACATGCTCTCTTCCATGAGGTTTCCTCCTCACTCAGAGTTTCATAGACACGTCCAAACAGAACACTTGGGCAAAAGAATCCTTGCCAAACTGTATGAAGACATGGAAGTTAGGAGCTCTTAGTTCTAGTGAGATCACTCCTTTGATTATGGTTTTATAAAGATGAAAAGAAGCAAATGAAAAACTTACAGCTATCCATGTCCTCAGTGCAGCCGAATATTCCGGTAGTCCATGGCTCATCTGATGGAGCTTCAAAATTTTCAGGCAAAGTTTGGCCACACTCGTGGCATTTGTAAACATCTAGCTGCAGATTCAAACCGACCGGATTGGTTTTAGGAAATTATAAATTGATGCAAGAGTCAAGCACGTAAACACTACTGATAGGTTACTTGATGAACACGAATCACGTATCTATGACGGAATCTATATATACATTCCTGATCGTAAACAATTGAATACAAAGAAATAACCGTGATCAGGTGATAGTCCTCTTGAGATGCGTAAATGTAAAATCAGATCAGTAGAGAGAGAAATAGAGACATACTTGAGGAACCTGAATCGGTTGATTGAGTTCGCCGGGATTAACCTCATCGACCGGAGCTTGTTCCTTTGTCAACTTGACGTACCTCGACGGTGCTCCTCCGCCCGACATCTGAATCCAAAAATTTTAACGGTGGTCGGATCTCTTTGAATTTGTTTTTTTTTTTCCTTTTTCTAATCACATTGAATAGAGCTTAACCAAAGTGTTATCAAATGAGTTAAAAGATTGGTCTTCTTTTGATAGGACGCAAGAATACACTTGTACATATGCTGAGGTGGCAATAAAGAGAAGGCCACATAAGTATAGAACCGGAAATATTTTTAAGAGTTAGAAGAAGTCTCCGAAGTTTCTTTGTTCCCACATGTTAATATATAAGAGAACGAGTCTTAAGCAACGTTCTCCATCGATCAGTAGTGCATGAGTATTGATGTGACACAAGAAAACAGGTTTGCAAATGCTCATGTGGCAATAAGAAAACAAATATAAGACCATGTACCAAGGTTAAATATTTCAACACCATCTTTTAACGCACTACGGCATCTCTCTCTCTTCTATGTAATAATGTTAATTAGATTTTCAACACTATATCTCTTAATGCACTACTGTCACTTCTCTCTCTTCTACGTAATTTAACATTTATTCAACTTTTACATTTACAACAGCCTGTTTGATAAAATCCAACATCATATCCAAACATTTTCATTTCATAGTTTTACTTTTTATATAAATGTAAATTATTATTTACAACGATTATTAGTAAAATCAAACTAGAATAACATTTAAAAATTGTTTTGTTTTTAGTTTTGTATTTTCAAATAATAGATCATAAGATTTTGAGTTTAGATGATTAGTGTCGAAATTAAATAAAACAAATTTTTATTTATAAAGGCTCTCAAGTTATGAATTTGGTATAAAAACAATCAATTAAAATTATAATTTTGTTAAATAATTGATCACAAATAGTTTGGGTGGAAAAAAATAGGGCAATTATCCAAAATAGCACCTTTTGAAGTTTTTATCACAAAAATGACACCAAGGAGAGAAAGTCACAAAATAGCATTCATTAAAGGGTAAAATGTCTATAATACCTTCACTGAATAACACAATTAATAAAAAAAAAATCAAACTTTCTTCTCCATCCTTTCGTCTCCTCTGATCTCTCACTCACGATCTCTCACTACGGTCGGCGATCGACGAAATCTCCGGCGATCTTAGTCACCACCGTCCCTCTCTTTATACGCGGGAGTCCAATCGCGAGTTTAGCCAGAACCGCCTCTCTCTCTCACGCGACGCGATTCTTCTTCTCTATCTCTTAGACTCGGCGATTCTTCTTCTCCATCTCTTAGACTCGACGCGACGGCGGTGATTCTCTCTCTCTCAAGGTGCTTGTGCTTGTGATGCATTTTTACATATTCATCTGTTGCTTTGTTTGCTTTGAAATTAGGGTTTTTGATTTTGATTTCTACTTTACATCTTCTTTTGCTTTGAAGAGAATCACTGTTAACACCTAGAAGCTTGCGTTTGTTTTAGACCAGAACAAATTTCCAGAAGAGATACAGAGCTGTTGTTGGACCTCAAATCTTCTCCGAAGGAAAGCATCTCCAGAGCTCTTTCTTGGATTGAACACACTCGGGTATGTTGCAGATTCAAGCTTTTGATTTTGGGTCTGAGGTATTGATAGAGTTGCATTGATAATGGATAGGATTATGAAAGTGTGTGTGTGTTTGTTTTTCTCACTTCAGGAAGGGTTTGTATGAAGCCTTTCTCACTTTAGGAAGGGTTTGCATCTATTGAATGTGTGTTTGCATCTACATCTGTCGTTTTGTTTGCATATTCAAGTCTTTCTCATTTCAGGAAAGCCTTCCTGAAAATTTGATTTTGACAAAAAAACAAAAATAAAAGTTTGTCTCTTGCTACTTGTGCTTGTGATGCATTTTTAAATATTCATCTGCTGTATTGTTTGCATCTATTGAATGTGTTAACGTTGCTTATGACATTGTTAGTCTCTTGTTGCTTGTGAAACTGTCTTGTTTTGCATTTATTGCCCATGTTTAGGAAATGTTGCTGCTTATGAAATGTACGTCTCTGGTTGCTTGTCCTTTGTGAAACTGTGTCATGTTTAGAAAGTATTCAGGAAGCATTTGTGTAGTTTCAGGAAGGCCTTCCAGAAAACTCGGATGGTAACAAATTTTGATTTTTTTTTGTTTGGTGTCTTGTTTTGCTTAGGCATGTAGATATCTTTGACAGACTCTTGAATTTACTCATGAGTCTCTTGTTGCTTATGCTTGTGAAACTCTCTAGTGTTTAAAAAATTCAGGAAGCATTTGTCTAGTTTTAGGAAACCCTTCCAGAAACGTCTGAAAATATATTTTCCCCTGTCATAACTGTCTCTTGTTGCTTATCCTTTGTGAAAACTTGTCTTGTTGCTTGTGCTTGTGAAACTGTCTTGTGTTTATAAAAAATTCAGGAAGGATTTGTCTAGTTTCAGGAAAATATTCCAGAAAAGTCTGAAAATAATATTTTCCCTTGTTTTACACAGCATAGAACAACAAAAAAGATGGGAGATTCAGTACCTCTCAAACTGGCACTGCCTAAGCTGAAGTACCCTATTGGTCAACAGCCAAAGAAGAAATCATCAATAAACCAATATTCAAGCTCAACGTATATCTCGACTGTTCAGAGTATTCTTACAGTAGATGAGATGAGAAGAGTGCGAGAGTCGTCTATTGGATCTGTAATGAGGCTGATCGAGCGTGGATTGAAATTATCAGCAAAGATTGTCTACTTTGTTCTCGCAAGAAGCATCGTTACTATCAAAGATAACGAAGCCTGGTTCCATTTCGGTGCGCAGCCAATGAGGTTCTCGATAAGAGAATTCCATATGGTTTCCGGTTTGAAATGTAGTGGTGAAGTAGAAGGACCACGAGAAGGAACCGAGAGATTCAAGTGGGATTTGCTAGAGGGCCTACTCATAGGTTGACAGATGTGGTGAACCAGCTGCAAAAGACAAAAGAAGATGCTTCTGATGAGAGAGTCTGTCTCGCCGTGCTACTTCTGGTGGAAAGCATATTGCTAGTGAAGCACAATAATATGAAATTTCCTTTGGAATATGTGCACAAAGCGCAGGATGTGACATATCCTTGGGGAAAAGAAGCTTACAACACTCTCCTGAAATCAGTTCAACATGCTGTGGCGAATCATTTGGAGAATCCTTCTAAGTTCGAGTTGCAAGGATGTCCTCTAGTATTCCATCTTTGGATACTAGAGTCGATACCTTTGCTACGAAGTACCTTCAGTAAGTGTGCATCGACTCTTGATGTTCCTGGACCGGTTTATCTCTGCGAGAAGTACACTGCGTTAGACAATCCATCGCTTGACCAGGTTTTACGTTTGGAAGCTCACCAAAAGGTAAGCTTTACCAGTTTCCTTGTTTTGTATATGTTTCCCTTCTTCTTTTAAAAAACGTGTTCTCATCCTACTGCTTTTTTCTTTTTCTTTTTGGCTGCTTTCAGCTGAAGGTCGCGTGCATCCTACCTCCCATTCCTCAAGATCCAGAGAATGATGCCTCCATGGAGGACAAACATTGTGACGAGTTGGAAACATTGAAAGATGTATCCAAGAATGGGTATTGCTTCCAAGCAGCTGATTGGGTAAATGGGTATGTAGACACAGTTGACACATTGGATGCTCTTATTCAAATGATTGGAAATGTGGAGACTGCCGAAGCTTCTGCTCCGATTGAGGAAGAGACAGTGAATACCAAACTGAATAGGATCGTCGAGGTTATGGAAGAGTATGTCAAGAGCATGAAGGAACGGATGTCCTTACTGGAGGAAGAGAACATGGAGCTTAAAGCCCGTGTGTTAGAGTTGGAAGGAAACCAAACGTTGCTTCTCGCACCCATACTCCAGTTGTTCCCACTAATGTTACACAACAGGTAAACTCTCAAAAAAATCTTGTTTTACATTTGGGCTTTTAAAGTAATTTTTGGAAAATCTTGTAAATATTCTTGAATGCCTTCCTAATTTGTGGGACACCTTTATCTCAAATGTCTCAACAGCATGATGATACTCAAGATTTCCCTCCTAATTTGACACGGGAGGTATATGCTCAAGATACTGTTTTAGATTTTGAGTTTTGCAAGTTATTTTTTCTGAAGCTTTTGTACTCATTTGGGATGACCTTCCTGATTTTTGCAGAGTGATAAAGAGCAATCAAATGAGCCACCTTCCCCTCAGACTCGTGATTTCTATTTTAATTTGACACAAGAGGTATATTATTAATGATATTGTTTTACTTTTTGAGTTCGGAAATAAAGATTTTTTTCTGAAATTATAGTTGATGGTATGTTGGTAGAGAAACTATTGGTACTTAAACCATTATGAACATGTTTTTCCCAGGGTGGTACAGAGCATGCGACTGTGATCATTTCGCCATGCAATATAAAGGTAAACACAAAGTGATTTTTTTGAAGCTCTTGTACGAGTTCATGTTCCCATCCATGACATTTATCTCTATGCAGATGCGAACATGGGCAATGAATGAGACACATGCCTCTCCAATCGCTCAACAGAATACTGATTCTCCAGTTCTTACTCCAAATCCGACGCAGCAGGTACATGCTTAAAAAAACTTGGACTTTTTGATTAATATTTGGAAGCCTTTGTATGTGTTCGGGATCCCATTCCTGCCATTTTCTCTTTGCAGATGGGAACAGAGCAATCGAATGAGACAGCTGTCTCTTAGACTCAAGATTTCTCGCCTAGTTTGGCACAACAGGTATAAAAGCTCAGACATTGTATTACATTTTGACTTTTGAAGTAATATTTGGAAGCTTTTGAACGTACTTGGGATGACCTTCCTGAATTTTTGTGTAGATTGAGATAGAGCCATCAAATGAGACAAATGTCCCTCAGACTCAAGATTTCTCGGCTAATCTGGCAGAAAAAGTATAAAGGCTCAGACATTGTAGTACAGTTTGATTTTTGAAGTAATATTTGGAAGCTTTTGAACATACTTGGGATGGCCTTCCTGATTGTATATGTATATGTGATCTTCTATAAATATAAAGCCCTTTTCTGTTTGTTGCAGAATGAATCAAAGCCGTCTCCTAATAAAGAAGAAGAAAACCTTGACGGTGTCGATGATACTCCAAATCAGAACCAGCAGGTACATTCTCAAAAATAACTTGGACTTTTCGATTAATTTTTGAAAACTCTTGTACGAGTTCATGTTCCCATCCATGACATTTATCTCTTTGCAGATGGGAACAAGGGCAATGAATGAGACACATGCCTCTCCAATCGCTCAACAGAATACTGATTCTCCAGTTCTTACTCCAAATCCGACGCAGCAGGTACATGCTTAAAAAAACTTGGACTTTTTGATTAATATTTGGAAGCCTTTGTATGTGTTCGTGATCCCATTCCTGCCATTTTCTCTTTGCAGATGGGAACAGAGCAATCGAATGAGACAGCTGTCCCTCAGACTCAAGATTTCTCGCCTAGTCTGGCACAACAGGTATAAAAGCTCAGACATTGTATTACATTTTGACTTTTGAAATAATATTTGGAAGCTTTTGAACGTACTTGGGATGACCTTCCTGAATTTTTGTGTAGATTGAGATAGAGCCATCGAATGAGACAACTGTCCCTCAGACTCAAGATTTCTCGGCTAATCTGGCACAAAAGGTATAAAGGCTCAGACATTGTATTACAATTTGATTTTTGAAGTAATATTTGGAAGCTTTTGAACATACTTGGGATGGCCTTCCTGATTGTATATGTATATGTGATCTTCTATAAATATAAAGCCCTTTTCTGTTTGTTGCAGAATGAATCAGAGCCGTGTCCTAATAAAGAAGAAGAAAACCTTGACGGTGTCGATGATACTCCAAATCAGAACCAGCAGGTACATTCTCAAAAATAACTTGGACTTTTGGATTATTTTTTGGAAGCTCTTGTACGAGTTCATGTTCCCATCTATGACATTTATCTCTTTGCAAATGGGAACAGGGGCAATGAATGAGACACATGCCTCTCCAATCGCTCAACAGAATACTGATTCTCCAGTTCTTACTCCAAATCCGACGCAGCAGGTACATGCTTAAAAAAACTTGGACTTTTTGATTAATATTTGGAAGCCTTTGTATGTGTTCGTGATCCCATTCCTGCCATTTTCTCTTTGCAGATGGGAACAGAGCAATCGAATGAGACAGCTGTCCCTCAGACTCAAGATTTCTCGCCTAGTCTGGCACAACATGTATAAAAGCTCAGACATTGTATTACATTTTGACTTTTGAAATAATATTTGGAAGCTTTTGAACGTACTTGGGATGACCTTCCTGAATTTTTGTGTAGATTGAGATAGAGCCATCGAATGAGACAACTGTCCCTCAGACTCAAGATTTCTCGGCTAATCTGGCACAAAAGGTATAAAGGCTCAGACATTGTATTACAATTTGATTTTTGAAGTAATATTTGGAAGCATTTGAACATACTTGGGATGGCCTTCCTGATTGTATATGTATATGTGATCTTCTATAAATATAAAGCCCTTTTCTGTTTGTTGCAGAATGAATCAGAGCCGTGTCCTAATAAAGAAGAAGAAAACCTTGACGGTGTCGATGATACTCCAAATCAGAACCAGCAGGTACATTCTCAAAAATAACTTGGACTTTTCGATTAATTTTTGGAAGCTCTGTATGTGTTCATGATCCCATTCCTGACATTATCTCTTTGCAGATGGGAACAGAGGCACCAAATGAGGCACCTGCCTCTCCAATAGTTCCACAGAGTATTCAGACTCCAATTTTTACTCCAATTCAGACGCAGCAGGTACATGATCACAAGAATCTTGGAGATTTCAATTAATTTTAGGAAAAGCTTTTGTACGTGTTCATGATCATCTTCCTGACTTTTTGTTTTGTTTTGCAGATGGTAACAGAGGGGACGTATGAAGATACAATGCCTTTGACTGAGATCATTTCAGTAAACAATAAAAGGGTAAGCATAGAAACTCTTTCATAACTACAACTTAAATTTTAAATCCTAGAAACTCCTTCATAACTACCTCTTTTATTTTATTATTATTGCAGGAGGATACACATGCTGTGCATAGCACACCTCACTCTCCAATCTCTTCACTAATTTCATTAGTTCTTGAAGAAAATAAGAATGCTCTGGTAAGAAAAGATATTTAAAATGTTTTTGTAATACTTTTCTATCTTACCATTTCCTTTTGTTTTATAGACTCAGACAGAAACTGCGACCCAATTTTTCGGCAAGTGATAGAAAATCATCGGATGAGACGCCGTCAGAGAAGAATCAAGCAGAAGAAAATCTCCAGGATACTACAGAACCTACAACTAAGATAATTTCCGCAGATGTTTCCAAGGCACCGCCTCTTACTCAGCAAACACAATCAGAAAAAAAAAGAAAAGGGGATTAGAGAGGATGTACCTGATTTTCTGTCTGCACAGTAAAACGAATCACTAGAGTGGCTTTCAAAAGAACAGTCAAAGCAAATGTATCAGAAGCTTGTTTGTTACAGCTAGTGTTAACCTGCAATAGTCAAAGCATTCTGGAAGACTTAATAAGTGATTAGGAAAGGTATCCTGAATAATTTAGTTGAAAAAGTCATACAAACCTTAATACACAGCCGAGGCGTTCCATCAAATGATCTGATTTTCCCAAAGAAAATGTTGAGCTGACGAGCATTAACTATGGAGATGGGAGGAAAACTTTCAGCAACACTTCTCATGTCCAAAGAAATACCATACGACAAACTGATTTCTGCCTCTTTAACACAAAAGTCTTCCGAGACAATCTTGATCAAATCTTCGTAGTGAAGATCTTCCCATATAGAAATGAAAGAAGCATTCCTGTTCGAATCAACTTGAAACTCCCACTTGACAGATTTTTTTGAAATCCATTGTCCACAGACGCAAAGAACTTCCTTAGTTCTACAAAACAACTTCAATCAAAATAGAACAACAAATAACTTGATTAGAAAGCCTATCCTCAACAATCAAAAGAAATCAAACAACACACAACACAAACCAAAAAACAAAAATAGAAACGATGTACCTGTTCTCCTCTCTTCACAGTAGAACAAAGCACTGAATTGGTATTCAAAGGAACAAGCGAATCGAATGTATCAGAAGCTTCAGTATTAACCTGCAATAGGCAAGGCGTTCTGGAAGGCTTAATACGTTATTAGGAAAGGTATCCTGAATAAGTTAGATGAAAAACAGCATCATATGCCTTTCAATGTAGCTAAATGCAAACAACACGGAACGTTATTACAGTCAATTTTAATGTTCTCTGTAAACGTAATACATCACTCGTTGATGATCAATAAATCCAAACTGGCATCGAAATCGATAATCTGAGAATAGTTTGGATGCAATATCGATGGGATACGTACCACGCCGGAGGCACTGTAGGTGGACATGGTGAATTTCTGATCGGTGTTCTAATTTCTAGTCAACAGATCTAAACACCACGAACAGAAGATGAACACCAGAATATGCAACGACGACTACGACGAAGAGAGACGACGACGACGGCAGAGAGGAGACGACGACGACGGCAGAGAGGAGACGACGACGACACAGATATTTGAAATTGGGAATCTCAATTTTTTATTTATTTAATCAATCAAAGAGAATTAAAGGAGAGGATATAAGGATAAATTACACACTTAATGAAACTTATTTTGTGATTTTTGATCCTGAGTGCTCTTTTGAGGATAAAAACTTGGACTAGTGCTATTTGGGTCATTTTCTCAAAAAAATACTAACAAACTCTATGACCAATACATATTTAACACATGTCTCTATATTATATATTAATAAAAATTATTTATTTTCTTTTTGCCCATTCGATATCCAATATTTCCTAAATCCACATTATATTTATGTTTTATTCAACTTGTCACTATTAAGGTTTCAACAGTTTAATGCTTTTATTCAACATGCCATTGTAAATGGTCCAAGAAAAAACGAAAATATCTACATTTGAAAATGTTTCAGAAGTTTCTTTGTTTTGGTTGTTAATAACATTACAGATTTTATGCAACCTTCTCCACATTTTCTACAATGTAGGAGTCAATGACTCCACTTTTTTGATATTTACTTAATGTACTTTTTTTGTTTAATACACTTTCTCTATTAAAAGAAATGAAAAATGGTTTAGCAAAAAAAAAATGAAAAATTAATAAGGTAACTACAACTATCCAAAAAGATTCCGTATCTTTAATTCTTTTTTTTTGACATCAAGTATCTTTAATTTTTGTTTGGTTTCAAAACTTTTTTATATAAAATCTCCAATGGTTATCTTTATTTTCTTTTTCCAGAATTTGATTTTCATTAAGAAAACTAAAGCAACATATTCTCTAATTATTTGCTTCATTTTTTTATAAAATGTATTAAAATTTAGCATATCTCTATTTTATCATTAATTATCAATAACACCTTTCTTTTTTTCTAGTTTACTAATTTTACGCAATAACTTTTTAACAATAATTCAATAAAATTGCTAACTAATATAAATTAAAAAGATTAGTACACATAAATAACAAAAAAACATCACTAAATTTTTAAAGAAGCATGAGACATATTTTTCAACAAGTAATAAATTAAATTGTTTCGAATTGATAAATAAGATTGTTTATCTTTAATTCTTCTGAATGGAGCCAACAATTCTTGAAAGTGAATATTATCATGCTCTTCGAGATTAACCTTGATCTCACTCAAATTATCCTAATGAGTGAATTATTCTCTCAAATAAAAATATCAGTTGTAATATTTAGAGATTGAATCTACAGAGATCTTGAGCACACAATAAATCCTAAAATCAGTGATTAAGCTAGGTCGAATATTATAAATAAATAAAAAGTAGTGGTGAACAAGTAATTGTTCAGATGAATTAATTGGAGGGGTTTAGACAATAATAATAAAGAAGTTAAGCTTAGGGATTCTATTTAAGATTTCAGGATTATAGAGGTATGGATACTAAGATGCATGCATGATATATAAGAACTCAACAAAAGCAATAGTCGATCAACTTCCGTATTTTTAGACTATCTATTGTTTAGATCTTCAAAGCTTCCGCTTGTTGATAAGAAGAAAGTGTCGATCGATTACTTTATAGGAGTATCGATCAATACACCTTGCGTCACGTCGATCGATTATTCTATATGACTATCGATCGTGCTTCTAGAGAAGTTTTAAGATCGGGTTGAACTATGTTCACTAGTCTTCCTAGACCAACTTCCGTATGTATCTAGCAATCTAGCTCAGAGAATCAATTCAGGGAGAAAACCAGGCTTCCGCTTGCGCCTCTTATCCTAAGATCAAGGTTCTAGTTAGCTACTCTAGAAACAAGCATTAAACACAATTTTCCTAATGAATATCTCTAGCAACTTAGCAATTCCATATTTTGGGCTAATCCCTCATGTTTTATTTGAACCCTAAATCTAACAAGTGATTTACTCAGACATAACATAGTAAAGCATATCAATAGAATAAGAAAACTTCATAAATAGATATATAGAAAGCAATGGAGTTCCAAGACAAATCTCTTAAGGAGTTATGCTCTTCTTTCCAACTCTAAACCTAAAAACCTTTTACTGTGGATGATATAAAATAAGAAAGCGTGTGTTGCCGAATACAATGGCAGTGCACATAAATATTAGGTTAAAACTCGTCAGGGATATTCTTGTAATTTGGTATGATCTTGGGTTTCAAGTCGGTTGTGACCAAAGTGGGTTTATGCGTACTCGCTGTTGAACGATACCACAGGGTGTGTATCGATCGATTGTACTGTCTCTCTGTCGACCACTTGTGCTGGTCGACGGTCAGCTCGGGTGAAATTTCTAAACTACTCTGAAATGCTTCAAAATCTCCACTCTACTCCAAATGACTCCTGGATCTGTAAACATACTAAATAAACTCCAAACACACATAATAATTTGGGTAAATTCTATAGTATATTAAACCTCTAGAGGTGGAACTTCTCTACCAATTTTAATTGGAGCATCAAGATCACGCCAACCTCAGTTATCATGTTATTAAATTATACATGTAGTCATTACTTCATGAATCACATTTTTTTTCCAAAAACAAACTAGCCCTTTCAGAATTGCTTAATGTGGAGAAAATGGCATTTTTCAACCCGAACAATTACGATCGTGTCAAATACTACCTGAACAATTGATCAGTGCCAAATACGACCTCAACTCAATTATAATTCAAAAATACTACCCAAACTTTTTAAAACGTGCCAAAATCTACATTAACCGTAATATAAGTTAGTCAACCGTTAAAAAAACAAAATGACGACGTTTTGGTTTAATCCTTTACTAAAAAAACATATTCATTCTAGGATTCGAATTCGTGCGTTGATACACTTTAAAATAGATACTAACCACTGAACTAGAGTAAATGTTTGTTATATTATTACGAATTCGAAAGTATATATACTACTATATTTCTTCATCTTCTCCAAATAAAATTTTGGTGATAATTTTTTCTCATTTCTATAAACATATTAAAATGTTTTATAATTATAATATCTTTAATACACTTATAATATACTAAAATATAAATAATAAAATATTTGAAATGATACAAAATTAAATATACTTAAAATTTTGAAACTATTTATAAAGTTTTCTTATATAAATTATTGTAATTTCAAAAATTATTGTAATTTTCTATTTAAAATTACAATAATTTATATAAGAAAAGTTTATAAATAGTTTCAAAATTTTAATTATATTTAATTTGTGCAATTTAAAATATTTTATTATATTTATATTTTAGTATAATATAAGTATATTAAATATAAGGTAGTTAAAAGAATATGTTACATAATGTATTCATAAAAATGAGAAACAATTATCACCAAAGTTTTATTCAGAGAATATGAAAAAGTATATATCAAAAATTTACTTTAGTTCAGTGGTTAGAGTGTCTCCCCTCTTTTAAAGTGTATCAATGCACGGATTCGAATCTCATAATGAACATATTTTTATGAAAAAAAAGATTAAACCAAAACAAAGTTGTTTTGTTTTTTTAACGGTTGACTAACTTATTTTACGGTCAATTTAGATTTTGCCACGTTTTAAGAAGTTAGGCAGTATTTTTGAATTATAATTGAGTTGGGGTCGTATTTAGCACTGATCAGTTGTTCAGGTAGATTTTGGCACATTTTCAGAAGTCTAGGTAGTATTTTTGAATTATAATCGAGTTGGGGTCGTATTTAGCACTGATCGATAGTTCAGGTAGTATTTGGCACGAATAAAATTGTTCGGGTTGAAAAAGACCCTTTTCCCGCTTAATGTGACTGGAGAACTCCAAAGGTAAGTTCTACATCTTTCTGACATGCTTTATTTTGCATAGCAAAATATTTTATTTTTGAGTGGCTTGTGAATAATTTGCACTATGATAAACCATTTTGGATATATACCATCACCCAAATAATAGTCCATGTTATATTCTTTTCCATGAATGATATAATGAGAAGGCGATGCAATACTTTGAGCGAGATTGGAGAAAAAATGGGAATAATCCAATAAATTGATATCATCATTGAAGCCCAGCATCTCAAAAATATACATTTCATATCCAAAATTTAGAATCCAAAACAGTTTCAAGAATTATAATTGATGATTAACTACAACCTTAATATTGTCCATATCAAGCGATAGGACAAATTGTTCACTTCCAATGCATTTAATCTAAGCAACCTAACAATTCTGTAACGCCTCGATTTTCACCAATGTACAAAAGTTTTGAAACATCGACAGATTTTGGTGACCATAAATATTCCTCTGAGAAAATTTCCACAATAGTCCAAAAGAATGTTTTAATTTTTTTTATTGCTGTTGATTCGCCAATTTTAATATATTTATATGTTGCATCAGCTGGTACACCATAAACTAGCATCTGGAATACGGTTAGTCTATCTTAACAATAAGAAATAAAGGGCTGGTTTTTCGCTCGGATGATTATAAAAAAAAATTCTACTAAGTGTATCTTTTTCTGTCTGGAGTAGTTTTCATGATCATCAACAATATTAACAATACGAATGAATAAAGACCGATGCATATGATATCTCCTACATACGAAACATGGTGATCAAACATCAATGTTATTAACACACCTTTGAAGAATGAAATAAACAACTAATGGAGAAAGTAAAGAAGACAAACACACAAATGTAAGAACATTTAAAGATTCAAAACATTATTAACACCCCAACATGAAATTATGCTTTTTTTCTTTTTCTGCAATAAAAATATATTGTTTAGATATATATACACATATATACATATATATATATTGTTTTCTTTTTCTTCAATAAAAATATATTGTTTAGAGATACATATATAATTCACAAACAAAAAATTCACAGAAAAAAGATTAGTTCCAATTGGACCACTATGTTGTTGACAACCATGGTGAAGTAAGGATAATCTGAATACAAGTACAATAAAAACTATAGCCTTGACTTGGGTGGATTTTGATTTTTACTCTTCAATAAAAAATTTAGTGGCATTTTCAAACATATATATAGGTTATTTAGATATTTTTTAGTTCCTACAAATTATCCGGACTCGGAAGAATCTGACTCAAACCTCTTCTAGAAACTTATAATATCCAAACGGAGTTCAATTTTAAAATCCAAAAAATCGGTATCCAAAAACATCGATATGTATCCGAATGTGTACCCAAATGTCCATATCTAACAGATTATGTAACAAATAAAAAAAATTGGTAACCGGTTTGAAATCTTATCACTAATGGAGTAATTTCATTCGCACATATGGAGTAATTTCATTCCATATTAAATGTAAGAACATTTAAAGATTCAAAACATTATTATGTGTTTAAGATTCATTAGTGATAAGATTACTAGTGTTTGAAAATATTTTTGCATAGCAAAATATTTTCTTGTTGAGTCCACTGGCTTGTGAATAATTTGCACTATGATAAACCATTTTGGATATATACCATCAGCCAAATAATAGTCTATGTTATATTCTTTTCCATGAATGATATAATGAGAAGGCGATGCAATACTTTGAGCGAGATTGGAGAAAAGATGGGAAGAATCCAATAAATTGATATCACCATTGAAGCCCAGCATCTCAAAAATATACATTTCATATCCAAAATTCAGAATCCAAAACAGTTTCAAGAATTATAATTGATGATTAACTACAACCTTAATATTGTCCATATCAAGCGGTAGGACAAATTGTTCACTTCCAATGCATTTAATCTAAGCAACCTAACAATTCTGTAACGACTCGATTTTCACCAATGTACAAAAGTTTTGAAACATCGGCAGATTTTGGTGACCATAAATATTCCTCTGAGAAAATTTCCACAATAGTCCAAAGAAATATTTTAAAATTTTTTGATTTCTGTTGATTCGTCAATTTTTATATTTATATTTGCATCAGCTGGTACATATAATACTGCTTTGAACATTTAAAGATTCAAAACATTATTATGTGTTTAAGATTCATTAGTGATAAGATTACTAGTGATAAATATGTGTTTGAAATAATAAATTTATTTCAAACACATATTTATCCATTAGTAATCTTATCACTAATGGAGTAATTTCATTTTAAGAATAAAAAATACACACAAATGTAAGAACATTTAAACACAAAAATCTGAGTACTCATTTAAAATTTGTTTGTCATTTAAAATTAATTGATAGAGAATGACCTGTAGCAAGAATAAATATGTTTATATAAGATATTCATTGATATGTTTATACAAGAATGAATATTGTTAAAAGAAAAAAAAATGAGTTTTGTCTCCAGAATGAGAACTGTCGTGCAACATAAAAAAAAATTGTCGTGCAACTTTGTTGTCTTAAATTTTCAAATAGTAAATAATAAATTTATTTCAAACACATATTTATCTTAAATTTAAATAATTATAATATTTTAATTATAATTTTTTTTATTAATGTTCTATTTATTAAAATAATAATTTGGATAGAATTGACTTTTAACATCTAATAAAGAGTAATCTTCAAAAAAAAAACAAAAAAGTGTAGATATCAAATTGTGAACTATTAATAGAATACTTTCCAAATTATCTCTTTTCTGTTAAAACTATTCCATTTTACTGTAATTTCTTAAGAATTAGATACACCATTTATTTTTTTATGAAAATAAAAAAATTAGTAACTTCATGTGAATTTTGGAACTGAAATAATAAAAAAAAAAAACAGAACTCTTAAAGAATTTTTTTTCACCATGTATTTTTTGGTGTTTAGGTATCTTGTAGGCTTAACTAGAAAATCATTTTAATAATATTAAAATTATTTTAAAATATATTATTTAACTCAAATTATTTATTATATTATTTTAACAATCTCTATTATTAAAAGAGAAATACCAATAAAACCTACCACTTAGTTTTCAGAGTTATTTACACTTCTAGTTTCCTTTGTTTTTACGGATTAAAAAATGTGTGTCCCAAATCTATTTTAAACTAACAAAAATAGATATAATCATTATTAAACTGAAAAATTGTTGGGACATTAAAAACTTATATATGCTGGTTACCTTGAATAATTATAGTTATCATAAATGGTATATTTTTCAATGATGTTAAATATATCATCAATATATGATGTCATATTTAATTATGTATACTATTAAATGTAAATAACTAAAAAATAAAAATTAATAAGAGCAGCCTACGTAAAGATATTGGGAAAATTCTATAAAAATACCCTAACTAAATTTTGTTAAGCTTTTTAATACCCAAACTTTTTCACTACCCAGTTTAATACCCCAAATAATTATTTTTCTTATTTTAATACCTAAACTTTTAAAAATGTGTCTACTTTAATACCCAAACTTTATTTATTTTAATAAAAATACTAATAAGTTTCAAACAAAATTTTTAAAAATCTCTAAAATCTAAGAGAAAAATATTAAAATTTTAATTTTATTTTAAGATTTAGGGAAAGAAGGTAGATAAACCATGGAATTTTTTTTAAAAAAAAATAAATGAATTTGAATGATAAAAATAAATTTCTTTTTTATTTCAGAAAATAAACTAAATACAATATTTAAAACTTAGAAATTTTATTACAAAATTTAATATTTTACACTATTTAGTTACTTTAATTTCTCAAACACCAAAAAAAAATTAGAATTTTCTGAGTTTGTTTTGTAAATTTTAGAGATTTTTAAAAATTTTGTTTGAAACTTATCAGTATTTTTATCAAAATAAATAAAGTTTGGGTATTAAAGTGGGCACATTTTGAAAATTTTGGGTATTAAAATGAGAAAAATAATTAGTTGGGGTATTAAACGGGTAGTGAAAAAGTTTGAGTATTAAAAAGCTTAACAAAATTTAGTTGGGGTATTTTTATAGAATTTTCCCTAAAGATATTATCATGTTTAAAAAAATTATATTTATGTAGTTTTTGTCTAATTATACATACTATTAAAATTAAATAATTTTTTTAAAATGAATAATTTTTAAAAAATATTTCATTTTGTGTAATACTAAATACTGTATAGAAAGTTTAGTCAATTTTTAAAAAACAATTATCAATTTTTATAGGGTTTTACCGGGTTAACCGGTGTCGGATGAGGTTAATGCAATTTTTAGATCTTTACAGATTTTATCATGTTTTTAATTAATTATTTTTTTTGTTAAATGAACTAGATCACTTATGGGTCACCGGATTTTGATTTGACTGTGGATTTAGGTCGAGTACTAAAACACTAGAACATTTAAATTGCCAAAAATTGTTATTTTTTCAAACTAAGTTAGAATAGTTTCATGAACCAGTTTCATAGAAATATCCAAATATTAATTTCATTAGAAATAATCCGGATTGTTCTAAGTAAAGAACGACGACTGAACTGGTCCCGTTTCTAAAACAATAAATATTATTATTTTTTGCTTAAATATTAAGAACAATATACTAACACAATGTAAACACAACTAAGACTATAATCTTCATCAGATTCTTAAAAACAAAACTAATACCCGCACACTCGTGCGGGTCAAGGTCTATTCAGCACTGCAAAATATTATTTGAATATTTATATCAATTTCTCATTAAAAAGATTTCTCATAAAATTTTAGTTTTTCTATATATATTCATACTCTATTAATAATATTAAACCCAAACAGATTTAAGAGATTGCATCTTTTTATAATAACTTTATATATTTTCTATAATTTTAAAATAATTTTAAACTATTTTGAAAATTTTATATTTTCATTTTTAAGTATATTAATTATAGAAATATTTTAAATGTCAAATTATATTTATTATTAATTTTGGCTCTAACAATTTTATATATAATTGTTAATATAGTCTTTTCATGTGATGTACTAATATAGCGAGCTCAATTAATTCCTACCGTTGCATCAATACTATTAATTCAGGAACTCTTTTGTGAAATTACCCTTACTTTTCCATGGTATATTACTTTTTGTGCCATCAGATTTGCTTTAAAAACCAGATTTCATTAAAGGTAATTTAGGTAATGAAAAAGTGACCAACATATTAACTTCATCGACTGATAAAAATACATATTATCTTTATTTTTATTTGTAATAATCTAAACAGTTAAGCTATTAACAATCAGTTATCACGTTATTTTATCTCTTTCTCCTCTTTCTTTTCTCTGAATTTTTTTTCTATCGTTGCTTTACTCCAATCACAGCCAGATATTTTTTTCCCAGAATAATCGATCAAGCATCATGTGGTGTTTCTGGTTGTCATTTGGATGAGGATGTTGGCTCTCCCTTCCTGTCGTGTTGAGGTAGATCTGAGATGGTTGAAACGGGAGAGTTCAAGATGGATGTCGACATTGTTGGACAGAGGTGGCTGGAAAATTGTGGCGCAGGTGGTTAGAAGTGACCAAGGAATCCGGTTAACTAGGGTTTTTCTTTTGTTTCGGTTTTGTTTGGTTTAGCTTTGTTTTAAATTAATTGTGTAATCAATAATTAGCCAATTCCTGGTTTGGGTTAAAATAAATATATTAATTAAAAAAGGTATTACGTTTGTTTTGATTAACTTTATCATGACAATGCATTAAAGTTATTTTTGCATAGCTAAAACATTTCTTTTTAAGACTTGGTTTTTTTAATCGTTCATTAGTTAAATAATACATTATACCATTTTATTATTTTAACATTTTAATTTGACAAAGATTTTTAATATCTACCAGTGTAATATTAGTTATCACCTATATATGTTTTTAATGTATAAAAATATTGGTACAGTTAAAAATATAATAGTCTTGGTTTTGTTATGGATTTTGTTTTAAAAAATAATAATTACAAACTCAATACTAACCAGCAAAGTGAGATAGTAGTTTAATAAATCGAATCATAACAATAAAATCTACATCAATCAGTTTTCAATATATTGTTGATAACCACTAAAACTTGGTAACAAACTTGCCTATAAATTTTTGTAGCCTCTGAATCATATTTAGTGTTGTTCCTTCCGAGGCCGACCGGATCAGCCGATAGGGTTTATCAAAAAAAAAAAAAAAATTTTGTAAAGTATAGTTTGGACACGCAAATATGCCTTCTATATGTATATATAAAACCGTATACCATTTGTCTCACATAATTTCTATATAGCTTTATTTATATTTAATACATTTGTTCACATGCCTCCACTTAATATTTAATGTTTTAAAAACATTCTGTATATTATTCTTCCACAACAATTTTCAGTTCAGGTTTAAATGTTTGAAAATATGAAACTAGGAATTTATAATATATTATTTATTTTTATATTAATAATTATTAGATACCATATTTATTAAAAACAAAAATAATCAATACTATTTGAAAAAACCAGAAAAGTATTAAAACTCAAATGTTAATAAAATAAAAATAAAAATATATCAAACCAGCGGGTCAAAATCACTTTCAAAAGATTTAGTCCCATTGTATAAAAACGGTGGTTTATAGTATGAAAATATTTATTGACAAAATTAAAAACTGTGATTTACCGAGAATACTTTAAAATGTTTTATCCACATCAATTTTTAGTTCAGATTTAAATGTTGGAAAAATTAGAAACTAGAAATTTATAATATATAATTTATTTTTATGTTTATAACTATTAGATAACATATTTATTAAAAACAAAAATAATCAATACTATGAGAAGGAAGATAGAGGAAAGCGGGAGAAACACAAACTGACCGAGCTATCAAAAACCAAAAAAGTATTAAGACTCAAAATGTTCAAAAGTAAAAATAAAAATATATTAAACCAATGGGTTAAAATCGCTTTCAAAATATTTTCTCCCTTTGTAGAAAATCGGTGGTTTATAGTATGAAAATATTTTATTCACAAAATTCAAAAATGTGACTTTACGAGAATACTTCAAAATTATCAGAAAAACATGAACCAAGCAAAAGATTAATTTGGAATTTTATTAGGTTTCTAAAATTATTATCTAAAACAAAATGAAAACAAAATTATTCAATCGTCCTAACCAAACTTAATTTTATAAATAATCGAACGGTTTCTATACTTAAAACTGAAAGAAACTGAAAACTTCAAAACGAACTGAAACTGAAAACCAACAAATAAAACAAATTGGAATCAATCCGAACGATACATGTTTAAATATAATAGTGAACATACGGACAAACTAATAAATTTGTTAACAAAAATAATTCTGCGCTTTAAAAGCGCGGGTCAAAATCTAGTGTACTCTATTAAAATAGAGTCCTAAAAATTATCTACCATTGAAATTATCATTTAAATTTTGGACTATTTCAAATTTGTTAGTATGTTGCTTAATTTATGGACCATCTCCAATAAGTTACAATCTATTTATATTACAATCTATATTATTAAAACAGAAACATTACAACTTCTTCTAGGTGGATTTTAAAGTTGGTCCTCTTATTATTTTACCTATCTTAACCAATTTTAATATATTTCCTTAAATGACGTTCACTAATAACTATAAACATTCTCTTCCGCATCCTACCTATAATTATAATATAGATGCGTACACAGTACACTTCGTATGTTTCCAAATTAAAAACGAAAACTAACATTCACTTTTTTTTTGGTAGGTCGAAAACTAACATTCACTAATGACCATACATTTCGTATGTCTCACCAAATGTCATCTATAAACATTAACTTTTTAATTGCCCAATTTTATATTTTATATTTGATATTTTATAGTTTATATAAACACTGTTCTGGGTTTATATAAAATCATCGTTTACTTTTCATTTACTTTTCATTCATAAATAAATCGATATAAGTATACTATGCATAGATATCGGGTTAATATCCAAAATATAAACTATTTTAAAGTTGTCTAAAATATTTAAAAATATTTAAAATAGTCAAAAGTAAACGTCTAAAGTAGGTAAACAATAATCAAAACACCAAAAATACTTAAAATATATACTTATTTTATATCCAAATATTCAAGCTAAACCTGTTTTAATTTAAAATTTAGGTATTTTGGCTTACACTACTTAAATTTATATATTTCGAAAAATTTAAAGTATATATAAATTTTGAAAATTTTAAAATAATTTAAACGGGTTATCCGAGGCCGAACCGAACCCAAAAATATCTAAATCGAACCAGAACCAATATTTATAAATACTTGAATAGAGCTGAAATTTTTAAACTCGGAAATCTCAAACTCGAATAGATTTTAATCGAATCCGAGTGGATATCCAAGTACCCATCCCTAACTTAATAATGTAAAACGATCAAATATTAAAAATACATAATTTAGTATAAATAAATAAAAAGTAAAATAGAAAATTAATACCCGTGCGGTCGCACGGGTCATGATCTAGTCTACTATTACAATAAAACTGGAATACTTAAAGTAAACCAACAATTAATCTATTATCTTAATTTATGTATTTCTATTTCTAATGATTTCATTAATGTTAGTTTAGATTTTAACGTATAACCTATTACTGTAGTTTATCTTATGTGTTTCTCCGATCTCTGATTTTGTGAATCTTATGAGTACTGAATTGAATTGGAACGTATTATGATGGTTGAATTCTACGAATAGGTTGTGAGAGTAATGAAAGTGCGGTGGGGTTAAACCATAACTTTTTAAGTGTATGGATGTTCTGGGAGCTGCTGATAAGGTATGGAAAATATATGCCTTTCTGTTTCTCAATCTGTTAACAAGTTTCTATTTAAAAGATGCAGTGAGAACTTTTTTATGTTTTGTGCATCTGTAGGCAATAAGAGTTGAGTCTTATGAGAGAGTTCATTTGATTGCAGTAACCAAACGAATCTGCATCGCCAATGTGTGTTGTTTTGGGAGTCAATTAACGACCTTTTAGTGTCGGTGACAACCACAAACTACCAGTGAAGCGTCTCTGAGATTGGGGGTTTAATATTCAAGTTTGAAATTAGTAGTGAGACCACAGTTTTCTAAAGCTTTAGTTAGGTTATATCTTTTGTGCTGAAAGCCTGTTAGACTCATGTCATGTTAACTGTTCATGGTGTTTTGACAATTGAACTGATAGAACTCGGGTATATTTCTATCAAGAACAGAGGGTTACAAAGGAAAGTACAAGAGAAAGCTATCTTGCTCTCCAAGAGAAGCAAGCCCAAGCCACTAGGGCATCAACCAACTAACTCTCAATGACAATCTTCTCTTCTATTTATACTCTCCACTTGAATGTAACTGCTTTCTCTTCTTCTTTTTGTGCAGGTGACAGGTCATCAGCTTCTCACGTGACATTTCCTTTGCTTCTGATCATATCACGAACATGCTCATAGATTCACTTATTCAGTTTAGTTTAGTGCAAACATCTTCTGATGTGTTGTTTATATAACTGCTGACATTGTTTGACTCTGATCTGTTTCAGGACACATGACTGAGGTATGTATTGTGCCAACTATCAAAAAATGAAATTAATCTGTGGCACTTAAAGAGAGTATTTTTACTATTTTCTGTTAGTGTTGAGTTAAGTTAAAAGTGTGTAGAAGAAGTGGTTTCACTATGAAGATGGTCAGGAAGAACCTTTCGAACTATGCTTCGTGGTTTGATTACGTTAGGCTACCGGAGACTGTTGGGAACAAAGATACAGTTCCAAAACATAAGAGAGTGATATTGCTAACGTTCCACTTGCCGAGCAGAAACGATATTGACAAAGATACATCTACATGTGGTCAAAAATATTTTACTGAGGAAGTGAAACAGAGCTTGGGTAATCAGAAGTATCTTACTGAGGCAGCCAAGACAAAAAAAAGGAACCTCCTCTTAAGCATATATACATCACGTTCCGGGCACTTCTGTTACAATGCTTAATACACTTTGTTCACTTCTCTTTCATTAAGACAAGTAGCCACAATTGTAAGGATGCAGTGATGATTGGTTTTTGGATTACCCAAGCTTTAATCTATTACATTTTAGATTATTTAGCATATATAAAACCTTGAAATAATGTGAATGTGAATTGTAATTTTTCCTACCTTTGCTTAATATTTTTTACTGAATCAAAATAAAATAAATAATAAGTTCATACTGCTCATTGACATGTCTTTATCTTTGAAAGATACACAATTTAACTAATACTAAATAGTGAATCCTTATTTAAAAGTGCAAAAATTAAAAAAATTCATTTTCTAATTTTTAATCATAGATAATATATATTTGTCGATGTAAAATTTTAATATATATCAACCATTTTAGTTTTTCTAGAAATGTATCATATAGTTTTATAATTTTAGTTCATTGTCATGGTGGATTATAGTTGTTTTTTTGTAGTTCCACGGAAAATATTACAAACCTTTTCATAGAATAATATTTTAAATTTTTAAAACCAAAAAAAAAATATTTATAATATTTTAATAATAACTCTAAAATTAATTTTTAAATTATAATAATTAAAAAATTATAATACTTTGTTATAGTAAAATGTAAAATAACTTCTCTATTAAAAGAGAAGTACCATTTTTATTTATCATTAAAAATCTTATTAAGTCAATTTCACTAATTACATAATATGAAATAATAATCAATAAAATATTAATATTAATCAATTTTAATTATAAATTTTATTTTTATTTATAACAAAATCTGTTGAGAAAATATCTAACAAAATTACAATAAAATTTTTAAATATTTTCTTATTAAATAATACATCAGTTAATTTTGTAATTAAGTAATATAATATTAATATATATTTATATAATTTAAGTTTTATTATAAACCAAAAAAATAAAAATATTTTCTATTTTTATAAATTTATAAGTATAACCTACTCCCTTTGTTTTTATTGTAAGTAGTTTTAGTTAAAAGTGTGAATATTAAGAAAACTTTTACTTTTGAAAAAATAGCATTTAATACATAAATTCAACCAATAATAAATAGGTATAAATTATTTGATTGGTCACACAAAATGTAATAAATGTAAAAGGTGTTTTGGATTATGTAAACATTTTACATTGTGAAACAAACATCTTTTGCTAAAACTACTTACATATCAAAACAGAGGGAGTATATTATATTAAAATAGAATTATTATATAAATTAAATATGATTAAATTATATTAAATTGGTAAATTAATCTATTTATTTTAAAGTGCTTTCATTTTATAAATTATTATCTCCGACTAAAACGGGTTCAAATTTGTTAAACATGTCATATTTGTATACACATAAAGTTGTTAACATTTTATTTCTACAGCTTTTCAAAAATCATATATTGAAGAATGTTTTTATTTGATTATTTTAAATTATGAGAAGTCGAAAATGTAATAATAGTTAATTAAAAGGTAAAATGTATAAAACTAAAAATAATTGGATGTAAATAATTGGATGTAACTAAACTAAAATAACAGTTAAAATATCTTATATTTTTATTGGATTTAATTAATATATGTCGGTACATAAATCTATTTCAGATATAGTTAGATACCTGAAATACTTCGATTCGGATCGTGTTCGGTTATTTAAATATCAAAATTTTGAATTTAACAGATATTTAATCAATTTTTGATTCGGATTTAATATTACTTTTTTAGATCGGGTTAAGTTCGGTTCTTCAGATCCAGAATTTTTGTTCATCCCTAATTTTTATCATAAAAAGATAAAAATTTGAACTATGAATATAATGAAAACTTATTAACAAATATATATATATATATATATATATATATATATATATATATATATATATATAAATAATTGAAATTATAGAATAATTCTGTCCTGACGGATCAAAATCTAGTCCTTTAGTTTTCTTTTTTTTTTTTTTTTTTTTTTTTTGCTAAATTAGTCCTTTAGTTAAAAAGATATCAATATCTGTTTATTGTATTTTATCGCTTAACCGTTTACGGTAACTATGTATCTTTTAGTATAAAGTTGCATATTTTCCCTCTTCATGTCTTTCGAATTCTATATAGACTGTGTGTTTTCACACTTTTTTGCACCATCAAATAATCATTAACTAGGTAGGACCTGCGCCTTGCGCAGGGTGAAATTGGTTTCTAAAATTTTAATTTAATTTTAACATATGTTCTAAATTTGTAAACATAGTTTATGGATCGGTTATGTAATAACATTCTCAACATATTTTTGTTCATAATTATTAACTACAGATGATAGACATTTATTTTTAACTACGGATGATAGACATATATTTTTAATTTTCATCTATCTCTTTGTTCGAAAGGTATGTAGCGACCTTTTGTATACATTACACTACTTGAGTAATTTTTGTTCGTTAATGAAATAATAAACCAAACTTTCATTCCGGTTTGGTCTTTTGACCAGTGTCTTTGTTCTATTTAATTTTGGTTTGTGTAGATCTATCTAAGGGAGCTTTGAACAAATCAGTAACAAAAAATCAAATACAAATCCCAAGACAATCTGAAGCACTGACTGGAATCAATCAAATATTTGATAGGTAACATTAGGTTACGTGTATTTTTGTATTGAAAATAGTTAAACTATAGATAGACTACCATCGAAAATAGTTACATGATACGATTCTATAGGTTCTATAGTATAAAGAGAGGAACATTATGCATAACTGAGATCATGATATTGAGTTTTAGGTTAATTGGCAAATATGATTAAATATAATATGATTTTGTGGTTCTATAGTATATCATTTATTAGGTTCGTAAATGTAAAATATTATACCATAAAAGGATAACCAAATATATTATTAAAACTGAATTACATTTCAGTTTTGTTTAGAAACATAGATAGTAATATTAAAAAGAAAAAATTATGTTTGAAAATAGGTATAGCTTTCGGTCATTTTTTTGCTTCCTTCGCTAATGTCATTTTTCGTAATTTCAGTATCACACGGCTTTAACCAAAATCGAAATCAATAAAATATACATTATCAGTTAACTTACCATGTTTATCTGCTAACCAACTGGTTTGTTTAACTAAACAATTAAAAAAAACATCGTGTACAGAAAGTCATTTTAGATATGGAAACAACTAAAATTTGACTTAAGCGTATATCTCGAAAAAAATATTATTAAATTTGAATCAAAAGTGGATAAATATCCAAACCAAACATGATCCGATCGAAATATTTCGGATATTCGAAAGTATTTGAATCATATATACTTGAATATGTTATCTATTTTTATAGTTAATATCCAAGATATAAGCTATCTTAAAGTTGACTAAAATATTTGAAATATAAAAAAACACCAAAAATACTTAAAATATATATTTCTTCTCCATCCAAATATTCAAGCTAAACATATTTTTAATTTAGGTAATTTGGCTTACATTACTCAAATTTACATGTTATAGTATTTTTATTTTTAGATTTAGGGAAATTTAAAGTATATAAATTTAAAAATTTTAAAAATAGTTTAAACGGGTTATCCAGACTCGCAAAGATCTGAATTAAACCGGAATCAAAATTTATAAATAGCCGAATAGAGCTAGAATCTTTAAACTCAAAAATCTCAATCCCGAATAAATTTTAACGAAATTTGAATGGGTACCCAAATACCCACCCCTAGCTTAGTCAATATAAAATGATCAAATATTACAAATATATAATTAAGTATAAATAAATGAAAACTAAAACTGAAAATTAATACATGTGCGGTCCTACGGATCAAGATCTAGTAAATGTTAAATGTGGGTCTTCTATGTGAGGGGCATATTGTGTAGACAGACTTCAAATCGCCAACAAATTTAATCTAAACATGCCATTTATTTAAGTACTGGATCTCAAAAAAAGTTAGAGACAAAAGAATAGAAAGAAGATGATATCATTGAAGCACTTCCATCACTTATATTTATATAAGTTTCAAATTATTTCTTTATTAAATGAGATCAATATATCAAATATACGCTCGATGATACTGATTGGCAAATTGCAAGTTAAGATTTCTTCAAATGTTTTTGTTTTCGGAAGTTGATAAATACGGCTGAATACTGTTTTAGGTTAATATTAAACATTTGAATCAAGGATTTCGTTTGTGATGTAAAGATTAAGAAGGTAGTATAAATAACGGCAATCAGCACTAATTTTATCTCCACATAAAATTTTGTGATTGCAATCAAGACTTTCCATATACAATACAATATTGACCTAAATAATAATCTAAATTTGCGTGGAGATCAATATATTGATAAAAAATATCACTCACTTATATTCTAAATCATAAATGCATTAAATTAAAGATCATAACTTGCAAATCACGATTATGAATTGATACCATAAAGTGTATCATTTACATTTAAATATATAGAAATTTGATTTCAAATAAATTAGTTTATCTGTGAAAACATTTCAACTTAAATTGTTCTTATATTTTTAATGTTGGAAATTAATATTCTATTTTCTGTAATTTAATTTTTGTTTGCATTGTAAAATAAAAATCACTATAAGAAAATACATATACAAAAACTACAAAAGAGATTTTGCAGGTACAAAAAATATTATAACAGAGGTTTACTTTTTTTTTTTTGAACTAATAATAATGATGAACTAACGTAACAAATCGATTATTTCATTAGTTTATACCAGTACATATAAAATCCAGAAGACGAACCTTCAATGGTTGTTAAATATGTCCCAAAACTATGAAGTTTATTACTTTTTCAATATTTCTTACCTTCTTTTGTTTCCGAAATTATACCTGCGAAATCTCTTTTGTAGTTTCTATAATATTTATAAACTAATCGATTTTTTCCATTCAATGAAATATTTAGCAACAAAATAAAACAAACTAAACAATGGACAATAAATAACTAAAAATAACGCTTTCAATAGTTTAGTCCTGGCAAGATAATTTAAACGGTACATAGTTCATCAATTAGAATCTTAAGATCAAATGCTAAAAACAACAATGGTACAAATCAAAATATGAACGATACGTTGCAAAGGCTTTATTATTTAGAAACTGAAAACCAAAATAAAATTCGAATTAATATGCAACTCACATGAAAAAGCTCTTCTTGGTATCCTGAAAAACAAATCCTGTCAATGTAGTTTGTGTAAGCAAACATAGAAGTAAAATAATTAACAGATGAAAATGTTCATATATGCTTACTTGTTTTTGAAGGCTTCTATTTCTAGAAGTTCAGGGTCAAACAAAATGTGAGAACATGAAGCTCCTCGTCTATTTGAAGTCACCTGCTTATATATTTGAATCAAAAAGAGAAATCAAATCCTTTTTATCCTTGTTTCAGAAAAGGATCAAACTAAGAAACCAAAACCTTTTTAAATGTCGCATTTTGTCCTCCTGCAAAAATTTACCATATGAAAGTGTTAGTTGTTTGGTTAGACAGGGCTAAGTTGATATAGAGCATATTGCAATAAACTAAAAAAAACTTATTTTTGCATCCATGAAAAAATATTATAAAAGTTTCTACACCTTTAGCCTAGTATTGCTTCCAAAAACTTTTTACATCTCTTTTTCACCTTTGAAATGTTTCAACTCAGATATTGAGTGCATAGAACTCATTTTTTGTTAGATTGCATACCGGTTCGAACTTGGTTGGTAATGATGCTGAGTAAATGAGTTTAGAAGGTCATATATAGTCAGACAAATTAGGGTTTAGGCACACAAGAATTACCAGAAACAAATATTGAGTAGTTTACCCAAAATTTACGCTATCACTATATTTAACTACACGCATTATCGCCTTCCAAAATTTGGTTAGTACTATATTTTCGAACCTAATATACGAAACAATATTCAATACGATATTTGACCAAATATTAAGTGTATAGTATAAACTTAAAATGATAACCATTTCTGTGGAGAATTTGGCATAAATTACGGTTATATTAAATAACATACTAAATTAGTTTAAAATTTACAATTTTTGTTCTATTATTTACGGTTATAATAAAATGGCTTCTGATACATTATATGGCTTCTGATACATTATAAAAAATGTTTAGTTTACTTTTAATAAAATGGCTTCTGATACATCTTGCTTTGAAAAAAAAAACAAATATTAGATTTTACAACATTATACTACATAATTGCGTAATACATTATATGGCAATGATCTATGGTAACCTTATATATGGCAATATATTTTGATAGAAAAGGAAATCATGTAATGAGTTAATGGGAAATAGAATTAAGAGAAATAGTAATGATCTTTGACTTTCCTTAAACATGAAATGATGAAATCGGACATATCTTTGACTTTCCTTTTTATACGAAATCGTCCAATTATTCATTTTGAACTATAATGTATATGAGAAAATTTGAGTGGTACCACAATGGCATTTCTTTGTAATTTCTCTAGTGAATCAAGGGTGATTTTATATATGAGCTGAGAGTGAATATGGTGATGACATGTCAGCATGGCACTCATGTAAATAATTTATACATTTAAGGTTACTCTTTAAAAATGCTTCTTGATTAATAAGAAGGGGATTCTTCAAAGCTCTAAATTATTACAAAAGTAAAAAGTGTCTTTTTCTTAGTCTTGGTGAGCAAATTTATAACAAAACGGATGGTTCATTTTCATACATCGTATAAAAATAACTTATTTTGTCTCATTTAGTGATTAGATCATTCCTTTAGAAAGGTATGACAATGTCTCTTTAGACAACATTTCTTATGGATTATTGCTCTGATTTTCTTGGTACTACATAAGGGTTTAGATTGTTGTATTTATAATGGAAGGGGATGTAGGCCTTGCTAGTGGTTACATTGTTGAAGCATAGTAGGTGGAAAGATTTGATATTTTAGTATACTTTTTGGAATATACAAATTTAATGCTCTGAATATATTTTGTTTCTTGTTGGTTCCTAACTTTCCGCTGCAAAACATTAATATAGTTAGTAACTGTGTTAAACAGATATATGGTTGTTTAGATCATACTAACAAATACGTGTTTGTGAAGCGAGATAAACCACTTTAATATCTAAGAAATACTTCCAAAATTAATTGTTTTGTTTACTGTTATGTTAAAGCATTAGATACTTTGAATATTAGCTTGCATATTCTTCCATGATCTTCCCTGTGTAAATAGGACCAGCTTGTTGATTTCTATAAAAGCTTTGAAATTGCTACCATCTTTAAAGTTTTTGAACTTGCGTATATGAAGTAAATGGAAAGATCGTAGTATTGAAAAAATATATAGTATCATGTTTCATGTGTTACAATGAATTATGTAATCTTTAGTTGGTGTATATAGGCACGGAAAATTCTTGGGTTCACCTCTAGAGTGAACCTTTAGGTTCACCCAACTAATATGATTTCGTTATTTCATATTCGGTATCTTTAAAAAAGGAAATAAAATATTGTCAAATTATATTATATTTTTAAACTAATAATAAAATAAATATAAAATAATATTAATTTCAAACAATAACACATTTAAAAAAAAATTAATGCCGTAAGCCAAACACTAAACCCTAAACTCTAAATTCTAAACCCTAAACTCTTGGATAAATCCCAAACACTTGAATAAATTCTCAATCCTAGAGTTTAAGATTTATCCACCGGTTTAGAATTTACCCAAAGGTTTAAGGTTTAATATTTAGGATTTATGGTTTAGTGTTTGCTGATTGTGTTAAAAAATATTTTTTAAGAAATCAAAAGATTTAAGATTTATCCAAGGGTTTAGGATTTACCAAGGATTTAGGGTTTATGATTTAAGGTTTAGGGTTTAGTGTTATGTTGACGGTATTTTAAATATAAAACTTTTTTTGCGACTAATATTATTTTCTATTTATTTTTATTTTAAAAACATAATAAAACTTGACAATATTTTATTTCTTTTTTAAAAGATACTAAATATGAAATAACGAAATCTTATTAGTTGGGTGAACTTAAAGGTTCACTCTAGGGGTGAACGAAGTATTTCTCTATAGGCAATATGTAAGGTGACGACCAGCATTATCAAAGTCATTATGACACAAAAAGGATGAATATATATTGTTGAGTTAATATGTAGCTTGATTAATTAAATGTAGTCATAATAGGATCAATATATTGTTTAGTTGGTCTATATAAAAAGATTTTTTGCACTAAAAAAAAAAAAAATTCTCTAGCTTTTCTCTAGAGCTTCGCCCTGAAAAAATGTTTGCTGGCCGACGGTGTAGGCTCCCACAACCAATGTGAGGAATGGATCTAGTTTTTTTCAATATGGGGCACACTATACATATATATATAACAATTATATATAGAGATAATTTAGAAAACTAAATTTTAATATAATTTTTAATTTACTAAAATTTACATCTTATTTTTTTAAAAAAAAATTATCAAATAAACTAATTTTTTAAAAAAATCAGATATTCGTTTTAGTACTAATATTAAATTATATACTGCACATGATAATTTCCTTAAAATATTTATTCATTTTGTTATTTATTTCCAGCTAATTATTGAAAATAAACTCAATAAAAAAATTTGTTAGAGTAATATTTAAATAATTTATAATTCTTATTTGGCAAATAACTAATATTAAAGTAAAATAGAAAAGAAAACTACTATGTAGCAAAAACAAAATTAAAGAAGTGATTAATAATGTTTAAAAAGTCAAAGAACAAATATACAATTCATTCTTTTTTTTTTTGATCGAAAAATATACAATTCATTCAAGCACTCGAACTAGAATGGGTGGGGCACAGTTAAGCTTATTAAACCAGAGAGCTAAACCTTTACGTATGTTTATGATTTTACTCAAAGAATTTACATTATTTGTACGTGGCACTTGCGACACCCCAACCTTAGCTGGGTTCGCCCCTGGCCACTGTCGTTCTGGCCTACTGTCTAATTTTATTTTTTCGCCGTGCATGTCATCTCGGAAGTTGAAGAATTTTCGTGATACTTCCCAGCTTTGGTTTTTGTTCTTTTTCTGACTCCAGGAGATGGAGTTCCCATAGCTCTTTCGTCGCCAGCATATGACTCTGGGGAGTAGAGGCTTTCTCAACCTTGCGCCGCCAGCTCACGAAAGTCGACCCGTCTCATTAAGATGTGACTTATCTAGTTATGTGTTTCCTCACTTGCCGACTTGGTATCTGTGGATGAGATCCCGAAAAGATCGGTGAAGCTCTACTATGATGAAGCTAAGGCGACGAAGATAATTGAGATGGAGGTTTGGGATTTCTCAATCCCGTGATGGACGGCGTGATAGCTCTGGATGAAATCTTGACGAGTGATCAATGGAAGTTCTCCGCGATTGCAGTTCAGCCGTGAATGGAGGTTGTGATGTAACCGAAGTGTCCCCGGTGAAATGCCGTTTGATTTGCTGAGGGTGGGGGAATGTGAAGGGAACTGGGACACATGTACCTTGCTGTTGAGATTTAAACATGTGTGTCCGTCGTGTCTGATTTGGGTCGGTGCCCGTATTGTTTGTTTTTTGTTCGGGCTTTGTTAGTGGGCTTTTGTCCCAATACCCGTCGTGTCTTGTAGGTTTGGGCTTCTATGGACCTGGTTTGTAATGGATTTTGGGATTGGTGCAATTGGACTTTGTCCCTTTAATATAATATAGTTTAGATGGCAAAGAAAAAATATACTCTCTCCGTTCGTAAATGTAGGATGTTTTAAAGAATTTTGATATTCCAATATATAAGATGTTTTTCATTTTTCTAGATAACTTTTACTTTATTAAAAACTGTGTGACCAATCATATTTAGCAATCTATTTTATAATTGGTTGAATACCATTAATTTATAGTTTTATCTCTATTTTCTAGACAAAAAGTGATTTTATTTTAATATATGTATTTTTACCTAAACATCTTATATTTAGGAACAGAGGGAGTATTGTTTAGTTGATCTTGTATTGATATTTGTGTTTATGATATTTTTCTTTGTGAGAAAAGAGTTCTTGAGGCCTGACGGATGGTCAAAGGGAGAAGCAGAAACAGCGGCGTCAAACGAGAAGATTCTGACTGGTAAATTTCAATTTCCAAAAGATCTTCCAATTTTAAAACAATTATTTTCTACATGTGGTGATTAAAAAGGGTAATTAGAAATTAAGGATCCAAGTATCCATCTGTGACGTGGTCCCGCAATCTTCCCTCATTGGTACCTAGTCGAACCTACACCTCCTCGAAAAGCCAAATCTCTTCTTCTTCTTTCTTTTACATTTTCATTTTCCACTTCCAAAATGGTTCTTCTACTTTGTCGTCTTCTTGTTAGAATCTTTGACTGTCATTTAGTTAAACTACACTAGCTATCGTCAAAACTAAGTTTGACCCGACTTTTCTCTTTGACTTAAGCTCCAAATGGTAACTGCGATTTGAGCCTGCGGGATAAACAGTTCAATTACGGTGAAGTTCTAACAGCTATAAAAACGTATATAGATATATAATATATGTTGAAATTTTTGTTACTGTTAACTGTGGTGCGAGGTAGGCCGGTTGTAAACATTCAAAGTCTTACTACTTTAGATTTTTAGTTATACATCTTACGTTGGATATGAAATAATGTTCCAACGAAAGTATTAGTTCCACATGTATATAAATTTTACATACACCGTAATCCAATTTGGTCAACTGAAGGATATACAGTAACAATAGCCGTATTTTCTCGTTAAACCTATTATGCTTAAGCTGAATTACATCAGATAATTTATGTATGACCAAATTATACAATTTTTTTCTAACATCGACCAATCCCCTATATATTAATCATGGAGCATTACAATATTGTCTGGTAGCTACGTGTTATCATGAGAATTATTCTCAGAATTGCTAGAAAAATATGTTGGTTCACCTATACATATATTATAATTTATATTAAATAATTATTAAATTAGTTAGTAGTGTACAAAAGAATATTCTCTATTCTTTTTAAAATAAAGGCTATAGAATTACATGATATGATTACATATCACAATTAATAATTATGAATAAAAAAAATTGATAACAATTTTGTTTATCCACTATACTTTTCGTTCAATTTATTGGTGAAAAGAAATTAAACAATCACATTAAGCATATAATAAAAAATTTAGATTATTTTTTATATGTTATATTTCGAATTTTTAAAATGACTATAAATTACTAAAAATGGTAAAAGTCTCGCACTGAAAATTTTGTTATCAATGGTAACGTTTTTTAGTTCAATCCATCAATTTCTAATGGGCCTTGAACAATTTTTAATGATTAACTAAATATGTCATGTGCATAGTAGAAAGTATTTTTATTTAACAATTGTTGCATATCCAAAACCAGTATGAACCATCATCACTTTCGTTTAAAATTTGGTTACAATAAAAAATATATGGTTGAGCAAAAAAATCCAAATCCAAATAACTGAACCATATCCTATTAAAAAAGAAGTACAGAACTTTAATCAAATTGGTTAGATATCCGAACATGTTCAATATTTTGGTATCTAGAGAACCATAACCGAACCCGATCCAGACCGGAATATTTAGAGTATCCGAGTATATTCGAACAATATTTATATACTTAAATATATTAATTATTTTTAAATTTAATATCTAATAGAAATATACAAAATACTTAAGATGTTTTTAAATTGTCCAAACTACTTAGAAACATATTGATAACAAAATATGAATTATTTAAAATATTTAGATACAATATATTTTTAAAAAATCTTACTCCGCATAAGGCGCGGATTATCATCTAGTTATAAAATTACTTGATTTAGACTAGCTGTTTATATTTGACATTGACATAGAGTGCGGATTTCCCCTACTAAAAAGTTGATAACAAAACATGTTATACAGCATTACTTAGGACTGGGACAGATCTGGATATCCGAGAAATTTTAGGTATTCGGATATCCGTCTATATATCATACTATCCGCAGATATCCGGATCCGGATTCGTAAAAATAATTAATAAAATAAAAATAAGAATAAGAATTTTTAAAATATGAAAATTCTAAAATAATACATCAATTAAATATTTATACAAGATTTATAAATATGAATAATATTTTAAAAATTAAAATATATTATTATAAAACTATTTTATGAATAAATATTAATATATCCAATATAATTATTAATAAATTAAAAAGTTTTAATATTTTTATAAATATGGATCCAAATCCGGATATCTGGACCTAAAAATTATGATATCCGGATCCAAATTCGATTTTGATGGATCTTCGATTTTACTATCCAGATTTGGATCTGGACTCCCCGGATATCCTGATTTCAGAGCGGATCTGGAGTAGATCTCAGATCGAATCCGGATCGCAGATAATAAGTGTCATGCCTAATAGTATTACTTAGCTAGAAATTGGTGGAAACCCTTTATTAAATAGGCTTGGAAAATAAAAAAAATAAAGAAGCTTTTATTCTTAGCTGTCCTACTAAGAATCAAATCTGGAATTTATTAACAGTAAAAATCACAAGAACAAGAAAAAACGAAGTAAAATCATGGGATAATATGTATACTTTACAATTAAACAACAAAACACAAGGAAATACGAATATAGCTCCGACTTCTCTCTAGAAAGAACGCCACCATGAATTGTGCTTTCCGGCCGGCGGAGTGGGCTCCGTCAGCCACCGCCGGTCTCACCATCTCGGTGGACGGTTGTTTTTGACTCTGGCATTGCACCATCCTCTCGGTGGACGGCTAGCTTTGCTTCCGGCGGGGCACCTAGTATATTCAGGTGTACGTTCGGCTTTTATTTTCTAAGTTGACGGTGGTTATGTTTTTTCTGGATTCGGATTCTCTGAATCGCGAACATGCATGTGTGGTGGTTGCGCTTCGGGAGGAGATCCCGATTGTTCTCGGTGATGCTCTCTGGCGAAGGACACCACAGTGATGAAGATGGTGACTCTCGGCGGCTCTTCTGGATGCAATCTCGGAACTGTTTCGAGGAAGCTCTCCGATTAGAAAGCGCGCCGGGGCTCGAGGACGAGTATGGTGGTTGTGAAGGTCTTCCCAGGGATCGTCGTTTGTTGACTCCAGAGACGAATCGTGGCGGTGCAGATGCGGTGGTTGTGCGATGTGTCGGTCCTCACTGTTGAGATTGCTACACGTGTCCCGCACTAGCTGCAGTCTAGACGCGTGGTGCGCACTGCGTTTCGGGTTAGGGTTTTAGTTTGGTGGGCTTATTGTGTGTGGCCCAGTTGACTTGTTTGTAAAAGTTTAGCCTGTGTTTAGACTCTCTGTATGTTTTTCTTTGGGCTTCGGCCTATGGGCTTAGACCCTTTATAATATTACTCTAGATGGCAAAAAAAAAAAAAAATCATGGGATAATATGTAGACAAGACAACTTGTGCAACAATGGCTATATTAGTTTAATATTGGTCACGTGGAGCCCATGTCGACTCCACGAGAGGTCCCTCCTGTTTTTTGGAACTAAGCCGGGAAAACGACTTTATTAGTAAGAATTTAAGATTATTAAAAGAGATATTGAAAAACCGTCACCGACCTCATCACTCATTACTCACCAGCTGCGTACGAGAGCGACCGCACCAAGCAACCATCTCATGTTTGTGGGATCCACCATCCGACTTATCCACGTCAGACCTGACTCGACTAATCGACTCGTCAAGTTTAAAAACCAGCTGCCACCTGTCTAGCGCCGTAGTTTTGGATTCACAATGTGGGCCGTCAAACTGATCGGCGGTTTTTTTGGAGCTATAAATAGCCAACACTAAACTAATCAATTTTGATCAAAAAAAAAAAACTAATCAATTAATTAAATCAACAATGGAGTTGTATCAAAAACCCACTGTGAAACTCTTCAATCACGGCGTTTCTACACGCGCTACAAATGCTCCTTTCATCCACGATCTAGTATCATTTGATGTGTAGAGAACACGTGTACCTTCACTTAGTTGTTAAACAAACCGTCGGGAGAGGGCTTTTGATTACGATAAAGTTATTTATGAAAAATGTAATTTTAAAAGGGAAAATTCCTTTAAAATACACAGACTGAATATCATTTGCTGAAAAAATACACGAACTTTTTAGGCTTTCCAAAAAATACACAGATTAATTTTGGTTGTCCATAAAATACATGAACTATTGAATTTTGGAGGTTTTACACCTCGATTTTAACGACGTTAACTCTGATTAACAGAACGTTAAGACGCCGTTAGATGATGTTAACTCTGATTCAAAGGTTTATGTATTTTATTAACAACCAAAATTAGTCTGTGTATTTTTTGGAAAGCCTAAAAAGTTCGTGTATTTTCTCAGGAAAGAAAATTTAGTCTGTGTATTTTTTAGAAAATTTCTCTATTTTTTTTGTGCAACATCATATTTCTTTTATTCAAGATTTATTATAATCAGGTTTAGCAGTTTAGGTTTAGGCATTTTAGTTGGATTCAAAAACTTAAACCGGAACTGACCCGAACATATTCGGTCCAAAACCAAACCGAAAATGTACAAGTATTTGTTAGGTCGAAAATTCTTCTACTCGAAAGAATCGAAACCGATCCGAATAGACCCAGATCCAATAAAATCGATCCGAATCTAATACAATCGACCTGAATCCAATAAGATTTTACAGATAGTTTATATTGGATTTAGGTCGATTTTATTGGATTCGGGTCAATTTTATTGGATCCAGGTCGATTTTATTGCATCTGGATCTATTCAGATCAGTTCTTTTTGGTTTCGATTCTTTCGAGTAGAAGAATTTTCGACCCAACAAATACTTGTACACACTTTCGGTTTGGTTTTGGACCGAATATTTTCAGGTCAGTTCCGGTTCATTTTTTTGAATCCGGCTAAAATGCCTAGACCTAAACTGTTAAACCTGATTATAATAAATCTTGAATAAAAGAAATATGATGTTGCATAAAAAATAGGAAAAATTCCTTAAAAATACACAGACTAAATTTTATTTGCTGAAAAATACACGAACTTTTTATGTTTTCCAAAAAATACACAGACTAATTTTGGTTGTCCATAAAATACATAAACTTTTGAATCAGAGTTAACGTCTTCTAACGGCGTCTTAACGTTCCGTTAATCAGAGTTAACATCGTTAAAATCGAAGTGTGAAATCTCGAAAATTCAAAAGTTGATGTATTTTATGGACAACCAAAATTAATCTGTGTATTTTTTAGGAAGCATAAAAAGTTCGTGTATTTTTTCTGCAAATGAAATTTACTCTGTGTATTTTTAAGGAATTTTCCCATTTTAAAATGTAATTCCTTTTTCTTTTCTGAAAAATGCAATTTCTTTCCTTCTTTTTTCTGCCTACAGATTTTTATAGTACTAATATCTTTATTTAAAAATTATAATAGTTTTCAAGAAAAAATTATGTTACATTACTTTCCTATCAGAACTGCATTATCTTTTTAATCAAAACAACTATGGCTCTAGATGTTGATTGTGGTTTGAGCGGAACAAGTAATTTAACTGCGATGCAGTTCTAACAGTTATAAAACATATAGATATATGTATATGTAGAAATTTTTGATATTGTTAACTACGGTGCGGAGTGAGACGGTTGCAAACATTGGGAGCCTATAATTTTTCCATGAAAACATCACTTATCTCAGATAAATCTTATTCATAATTGAATTTTACAATTTTATTTTGCATCGTTTATATTACCAAAGCCCTTATATTTGCTAAATCAAACAAAGTTAAAATATGGACTTTTTGTTGGATAGTATCTGCGATTTTCTCGGGAGCTTATAAAAGACCATTCACAGTTCTTTGTTCTTTGGCAAATCTTAAAAATTATTTTTCTGTCCCCCCCCCATTTATTTTCTGTGTCCCCTATTTGATTGCTGAGAAACCGCCAGGAAATAAAAAAAAACCCATCTTTCTAAAAGATATTTTTTCTTCTTACCGCTGTTTCTGCTTTCAGTTTCAAAGCATTTTTCTGAGGAATTTGCTTAGCTTAAAGGTTCGTGCTTTGTAAAGATTACACATTTGACAATTTATTCCCTCTTTGTTCTTCGTTATGCGCTTGGAATCGTTTATATGAAGTTAGGGAGAAGTTCGGTATATGATAAAATGCCTGACCCAGTTTAAAAAACTTGATTTCTTAAAAAGAATTTCTTCTGGGTGTTTTATGGAATGGATACTTTGTTCTGTGGGTGGATTTGGGTTGAGAATGACAACGATTTGTCAAAGCTTCACGTGCAATAGTGATGGTGGGTCTTAACATGTTTTCTTAATTGTCTACATCCTTGCAAGTGTGTAAATGTTTCCTTCGAAACAATACAAATATGAAATATGTATATTAGTGGCCATACTTTTTTCAATTTTTTAAAATTATTATGTATCTGTCTTCTTTCAATGTGTGTTTTACCTCTTTCTGGAATGTAATTTCACACCACTAGCTCCTCTCCAAGCGTGTGTGTGTATTTGTAGAACCATTATGTCTGATTCTTGTTATGTGTGAGGTTTTGAATTTCTTGGCTCTGTCCTTGAGCTTCATATAATGGTCAAATTGTGAAAGATGTGAATTTTTTTTTTTTTTTGTACCTCAGCACTCAAGAAATTCTAGGACAAATATTCCCAAATTCTAGCAATCATAGAAGAAATTCTATTACAAATCTCTCTCTCTTTCCCTCTCTGTTGTTAACTCCTTGCAAAATTCTGTTACAAAGTCAAGTTCATGAATCTGTTTTCTTGGTTAACCTTTTCATAACAACTGTCTGTCAGCAAAATACAAAAAACAGGAATCTTTTGTTTGTTTCTCATTTTTTGATTAATAGCCTGAGGCCAATATGGTAACACTTTTGTATCCAATGTTCTAGCTTTCAAAATATTTAATTTCTGGATTCAAGAGGATTATTTCTCTAAGTCTAAACTGGTTCTATTTCTTCTTGGTATCTACATTATTTCAGGGTCCTTGAGGAAGACGATTCTTAACTGAGTTGAAAATCGACTAGAGCTTCTTTTATATCCACTGTCTGGTCTTGTTATGGACATAAAATCTGGTCACTCGTCTCCTGTAATGACTGATTCTCCACCAATAAGCAACTCAATATTAACCATTCGTCAGAATAGACTACCATACTCATCATCAGCAGCAGCAGCCACAGCGCTCTCACAGAACAACAATCTTTTTCTAACCGTTCCCAGAAAGAAAACTGGGATTCTTGATGATGTTAAGTCTAGTGGTTGGCTCGATGCAATGAAATCTTCTTCTCCTCCCCCAGCAATACTTAACAAAGACAACATTAGCAGCGATGCTACTGACCTGAGTTATCGCGATTGGACGGTCTGTACCTTATGGTTTCACTTTTACTGTCTCTTGTTCTGTGATCTTTAATTATCTTATTTTCTTTTGTCTTATATTTAGCAGCTCAAGTATCCATCAGCGCTTACTACTTTTGAGAAAATCATGAGTTTTGCAAAAGGGAAAAGAATAGCATTGTTTCTTGATTATGACGGCACCCTTTCGCCTATAGTTGAGGAACCTGATTGCGCTTACATGTCAAGTGCTGTAAGTTGTGTTTCAATTTCTCTTTTGTTTCAATTTTAAATGCTAAGAAAAAAAAAATACTCAAAATCTGTGCCATCATCATTAATTAGCCTGATGAATCATCATCCTGTTTAGATGCGCACTGCAGTGCAAAACGTTGCCAAGTACTTCCCAACCGCTATCATTAGTGGAAGAAGCCGTGATAAGGTAATGTATACTGATCTTCTTCATCAAGTACGTTTCTTGTTTGGTGTAATGTAATAATCAATATTTTGTTTGCTTCAGGTGTATGAGTTTGTTGGACTGAGTGAACTTTACTACGCCGGAAGCCATGGAATGGACATCATGAGTCCTGCAGGAGAATCTTTAAACCATGAACATCTCAGCCGTACTGTTTCAGTGAACGAACAGGTTTTTTGTTTTTGTTTTCTGCATTATGATGGGTTTATACATCAGATTATTTTTAAAATGTGATTTTGGCAAAAATTCAGGGGAAAGATGTGAATCTATTCCAGCCTGCTAGCGAGTTTCTACCTATGATTGATAAGGTACATTCACAATGCATCTTCTAATGTATAGCTTAAGTAGTAACCACATCATGCTTGATTGTTTCAGGTGCTTTGTTCGCTTGTGGAGAGTACAAAAGACATCGATGGGGTAAAAGTAGAAGACAACAAGTTCTGCATCTCTGTTCATTACCGTAATGTAGAAGAAAAGGTTTGTTTATTCAATAGCCGGAATTTTTTGGTTCACTTAAAACGGATAATATATCTCTTCTGTTTACAGAACTGGACATTGGTTGCACAACGCGTTGATTATGTCATTAGAACATATCCAAAGCTACGTCTAACACATGGCCGGAAGGTAAAAAAAAAATAAACATCTGCACCTCTAGCACAAAACAATTTTCGAATAAATTTTAATATTTTTTTATTTTGTATCTTATGGGTTATAAAAGGTTTTAGAGATCCGTCCTGTTATTGACTGGGACAAAGGGAAAGCTGTGACATTTCTACTCGAATCTCTCGGTATGTTAAAACATACTGATATATACTTCCTCCTCTGCTTCTGATCTGGAAACTTGGTTTAGCCATTGACATGAAAACATTCTTCAGGCCTAAACAACTGTGATGATGTTCTTCCAATCTATGTTGGGGATGATCGAACAGATGAAGATGCATTTAAGGTTTTATTTCTTACTTTTAGTTATAAAAAAATTCCATTAAAAGAAATAGTTTTGACTTAAAGGTGCAAGTAATGTTAGGTGTTACGAGATGGACCAAACCACGGTTATGGTGTATTAGTCTCTGCTGTCCCTAAAGACAGCAATGCCGTTTACTCGCTTCGCGATCCATCCGAGGTAAACTTATAAAGCTCTTAACTAAATACTTGAGCCTAAGGTTTTGAGTTTGATTTTACTGCATAATTAGTTTATATTATCTATCAGGTGATGGAGTTTCTGAAATCATTAGTGACATGGAAGAGATCATTGGAGTAGAAGAAAATGGCTGACTATATAATATATTTATATATTTAGGTCCAGAAAAGTATTTATATGTATGGAAGTTAGAAGATTATTGTTGTATAGAGGATTCGGGGATAGAGAGAGATGATGCAAAAGTAAAGATTTAGTTTTCTTTCTTTAGTTGTTTAAATACAGTTTGAGATAGGTGACGTTGGAGAGAGATCATATGAAGGCTTAAAACATGGCGGAGATCCTTTTTACGATTAATCTCTCATCCTCATTTTCTTCTTGCAACTGTAAATTCTTCATTCAGTTTTGGACAACAGTTATCATATTACTGAATTCCGGATTGATTCAAATCATTTGTTTCATTCTGTTTTATCATTTTATTCATGTGAAACAGTGTATTTAATGTACAATTCGCTGATCTAATTCGTGTTAACCTTATGAGTAAAAAAAAAAAAAAAGTATCAAAACTCTCTCTCACTCTCTCTCCTTTCTCTCTTGCGGCTTTCATCTCTCTTCTGGTTGTTCCCGTAGCGGATCGTCACCGCATGTTTTCTTTTTCTTCTTTTTCTTTCCTCTTTTGATTTCGGCGTCGGGTTAGTTTTATATTTTTGGGTGGAAGTTGCTCTGTCTTACTCAAGCTAAGGTTTGACTTCCGAGGTAGTTTCCGGAGGCGCAAGCGTGGTGCTGCTGGTGGCTATGTGGTTTCTGGTGCTTCGGCCGTCTCTGTGACGTGTCTATAGGGCTCTAATTGAAGCTGGCCTTTAACATGTCATTTTGTCTTTGCATCAGTTTCTCTTCTTTTGCCACCCGTCTTACTCTTAGCCACTTTTGGTGTCGTTGGTGCTTCATTTGTCGTGGGTGTTGCCTCCTCCTCTCTGTCTCTTTGGCTTTCTCTGCGGTTTTCCTTTGTGGATGTCGCTCACTTTGCATCATGTCTTTCTTCTTCGGCCTGGTTGTTTACGAAGCCAAGCCTAATTATTAGTTGCTAACCGATCTTGTGGCTCTGTTGTTCTACATATTCCTATCTAGTTGGCGTTCTCAAGATTCTCTTTCTAAATATAAGTGTGAATTTGAGGTTAAGAAAAATTTTCTGAATAAATATAAAATCTTTCTAAAATATATGAAGGTATTGATAAATATGGACAACGTTTTCATAAAATATAGGAAACCCTAAAACTTAGCTGTATCTAGAAACAAATCTATACTATATAAAATAGTATTTTAGTTTATTATTTTTTAAAAATTTAATATTCCGAAAATTGTTTATTTAAAAATAAAATATAAATCAATATCAAATAAGGTAAATTTATAAAGATATAAAAACTATAAATAAGTTAACCTAATGTATAATAATTTTTAGAAAAATTAACAAAAAAATAAAAAAGTAATAATTAATTTAAAGATGTAAGACTTTCAAACAATTATAGTTATATATATCTAAATTTAAACTCATGATTTTTGAAGTTTAGGTTATGTAATATTGAAAATATTCACAAATAACATATACTATATATAACTTGATATTATAAACTATTGAGAATGTCCACATAATATTTTAAGGTATCAAAAATATGGCAAATCGTTTTTTAATTTTCTATCTCTAAAATATTAATATTATTATGATTTTTTTTATTTCAAAATAAAATATAAATAAATAGCAAATAATTTAAACTTACATAAGTAAAAACACCACGTATACAACTTAGTATACAATAAAGTTTCGAAAATAAACATAAAATAACAAAAAATAATAATTAACTTTAAAAAGCAATAATTTCAAACAATTATAACTATATAAATCTAAAGCACGATGATTTTCAAAGTTATGTTATATGCTACTTAAAATATTCAACAAAATCTACATTATATATATAATTTGATGCAATAAATCATTGAGAATGTTCACATGTTATTTTAAGCACCAAAATATGCCAAATTTCTATTTTAATTATTATTTAAAAAATTCAAGATTTTCAAAAATGCTTCTTTCAAAATAAAAAGGAAATCAATATTAAATTTATAAAAATGGAAAATGATTAAAGGAATCAATTTTGATATATAAACTAAATATTTGGAAGATCAACATAAAAATGATTAACAAAAATAACTTTAAAACACAAGAATTTCAAATAAAAATAATAATATGAATCTAAAGAACTTTTCATTGCATATGAATCTAAAGAACATATGATTTCAAAGTTGAGCTATTTCTTTCAAAAAAGGAAATCAATGATAAATTTAGTAAACAAAAATGCAAATAATAAAAGGAATCAGTTTATTATATAATTTAAATATTTAAAGAAAATATGATTTCAAAATTAAGTATATATATTATTTATATTGTTCACATAGAATTTTAAAAGTATCAGTGTAATAATATTCCAAATCAGCATTATAATTTGATATTCAAAGATTAAATATCAGAAATTATTGATCTCAAAATAAAAGGAAAATCAAATAAGGTAAACAAAGAAAAGTTTTTTATTAAAAATAAATAACTTGATATATTAAATAAATAACTGAAATAAAAAATTAACTAAAGAGAACAATTTTTAAAAGAAATCAAGTTTTTTCAAAAAGAATAAATTTTTTTACATAATCTTGTATGTAAAAATAAAATAAAATAAAATCAATACAAAACTATAAAAATATAAATTATAAAATTATAAAAATTATCTTAAAGTTGATTAAGATTTGTAGGTAATTATTTACAATTTAACATAATAAGAGTTTGACAAGAAAAAATCTAATCATGCTCATAAGCTTTTTTACAATAAGGACTATATGCTACTAAAAATCAGATATAATTGAAAATACCAATAAAAATATTTAAAATCAGCTTTATATTAATATTTTCATAAATATTAACTTTTCTAAAAATAAATGTATCAAATAAACTTACAAATATCAACAAGCAAAACAAATAAACTTACTTGATATATATTTTCTAACTATTCAAAAGTTCAAGTTAAAATTTTGATTAAAAAATATGTCATAAAGTATGTCAAAACATACAAATAGCATATAAATAAAAGTAATAATTAATATAATACTTAAACTAATCAAATAAATAAAATGGTAAACTAAACTTTAGTATTTAAATTTTTATTTATATTCATATCGTCTATAAAATTAGCTAAATTTATAATATGTTATATCAGTTTCTTCAATATATAATGGTTGATTGTGATTTTTTTACCTAGCCAAATTATTTTAGTTTACAACAAGTTACAAAACTCTATACAAAATAAATGATGATAAGAATAATTTATCTATGTAAGACATATATTGTTAAATAGATAGTTTATCCATGTGTTTTCTAATCGTTTATCTATGTGTTTTCAAACTGACTTTTATCAATCAAATGAGTTAACATAGTTATTTACTTATCAACAACTAAAATTTTTAATAAATTTCGACATATTTTTCTTAATAAAATCATAATCAAAATATTCACAAGAATAATCAAATACGGTTTTATGAAACAACCCTAAATAGTTTATAATCTACAATATTTTAAAAATTAGGCAAAGTACATAGTGAATTTTCATAAGTCTTTTGTGTAATTCATGGATGGTAGTTATAGGAGCTAAGCTTAAAAATTTATCAAAGAAATAAAAATAACATATAAAATTAAAAATGATCAAGTTCTATCAATGAAAGATACTTGAACAAAATATTACTGAAATATACGGAAACATAAAAATTAAAAGTGGCTAACAAAAAAAATAGTACATATAATATTGAAATTAGAGTATAGTCTTAGGGACAACAGAAAAATAAAGATATGAAAATATTCATATACATTCATCAATTGGAAACTATATTATCTAAGTTTTGAATGATGTGATCTAATAATACATCATAATCCGACCATTAATTAATATTGTAACTAGATCAAATAGAAGATATATCTAATATTTTTTACCTTTATATGTTTATTTTAATAATTAAAATATTACTGAACATTAGTTCAAAGTTGTATATATTTATTTCTTTTTTTCTTATATCTAAACTAATATTACTGTTATTTAAATTTCATCAAAATACTTTGTTATGATTAAAACATAGTTCTAAATATAATACTATCAGATATGAATTTAAAAGAATTAAATATGAGTAATTCAAATACATATATGCACACAATATATAATAATTATTCTTTCACCGTAAAGATTTGGTAAATAAAAAGTAAATTTAGATATTGTGCATATACAATAATTTTTTATGTCATTCAATTAGAAAGATAGATAAAAATTATAATTAAAATATTTATAATAATGAAATATAAATTAATATGAATAGAACAATCAATATAATTATTTTAAATAAGATTAATAAACAATAAAAACACGTTTATAAATAGACATACACATTTACATACACAAAAAGAAGATATTTAAACATTGATTCTTTAAAGAGTATAATTGTATAAAAATCTAAATAGGAAAAATAATAAAACATACTTTGATTAAAATTTCATATAAAATGCATATAAACCAATTATACTTTACTATTTTAACGTTAGTATAAAATGATACTAATTATTAATATATATGGACTTGTATATAGCGCTAGTTGAAAATCTAGTATATAATTTTGAAAATCGGGTTGTTCAAAAAAAAAATTGAAAATCTCATATATTTTTCCTAACACGTATATATCAAAGGAAGTAATAAATCACACTGTCAGAGAAATGAAAGCTTACTCAACCAATAACAATTCACAAACATGGTAACACATATGGTATGTAATCAAAAGAAAGAAAGAAAAGGTAAATCAAAATCAAAGAGAATCATTCGTTTTGAGTAAGTTATCCCATCACTTCTATACAGACACATATCAAAAATTAACAAGTTATACGTACCGGTTAACCAGTAAAATTTAAACGCGTTTTTTCTTTGATCAATTTAAACGCGTTTATGGTTTAGTTAATAAAGAAGAGAATAAAATCATCATTTGAGAGAGAAGCAGTTTCAAAAACCAACAAAGTACACACACTCTTCATCTTCTTTTTATTTTCTGTAATGTTGTTGTCTTCGTAGTGGAAGAAAATCAAAACGAAGCATAAGCGACACATCCTACTTACCTAAGCAACAACATTGAAATGGCGGCTGCTTATTTCTTCTCGCGGTTTACTACATTCCTTTTCGTTTCTTCCTTGGCTCTTCTCTGTGGATTTTCTCTAGCCGAGGATCCTTCAGTCTCCTACGTGTTTGAAGTCTCCTACATCACTGCTTCTCCTCTCGGCGTTCCTCAACAGGTATATAGGGGGTTTTAGTTATCTCTAGTGCAACTTTTTTTCACTGTAATCTCATAGGGAAAGATGATATGCTTCGTTTTCAATTTATTGTATCAGATTTATGTTACAGAATCACACTATTTTTATCTTGATATTCGATAAAAAGGCAACGATCATTGAATGTCGATTGAGTTTTATGATGAATATGTAAAGAATTGGCTCTAGTGTTGATAGATATTGTTCCTTGTGCGCAGGTTATAGCAGTTAACGGGACATTTCCAGGACCGGTGATTAATGCTACCACAAACTACAATGTTGATGTTAATGTTTTCAATCGTTTGGATGAGCCTCTTCTACTCACCTGGTGATCATCCTTTTCTCTTCTTCTCTGATTCAGTGCTTCTTGTGATTACTTACATTGTGTCGTCTTGTTTGAAACATTCTGTTATTTAGGAATGGTATTCAGACCCAAGGGGACTCATGGCAAGACGGTGTTCTTGGCACAAACTGTCCCATCCCTCCCAACTGGAACTTCACTTACAACTTTCAAGTGAAAGACCAAATCGGAAGTTTTTTCTATTTCCCCTCACTTAACTTTCAGAGAGCTTCTGGTGGTTTTGGACCGATCATTATCAACAACCGGGATCGTATTCCTCTCCCGTTCAATAAGCCTGATGGAGAAATCAGCTTTATGATTGGTGATTGGTATACTCAGAACCATACAGTAAGTGCACTTGTGTGGTGTTTATTCACTTTTTGATTAATATATGTTCCAATGTTTTTTTTATTAAATCGGTGAAACTCTGTAGGCATTAAGGGGCGTACTTGACTCTGGTAGCGAGCTTGGGATGCCTGATGGAGTCCTCATCAATGGGAAAGGTCCTTACAAGTACAACAACAGTGTACCTGATGGAATCCAATATGAAACCATTAATGTTGATCCAGGTTAATATTTTTGACAGTTCTCTATTATTGTAACTTTGCTTTCTTTTAGTTTTTTTTTATGCTCTGAGATTTATTTATCCACTCTTTGCTACAGGGAAAACATACAGGATCCGTGTTCACAACGTTGGTACCTCGACAAGCTTGAACTTCAGGATTCAGAACCACAAACTGCTCTTAGTTGAAACCGAGGGTAACTACAACTTGCAAACAAACTTCACCGATTTCGATATCCATGTGGGACAGTCTTACTCTTTCTTGGTCACTATGGACCAAAACGCCTCAAGTGACTACTACATTGTGGCGAGTGCTAGATTTGTGAATGAAACAGCCTGGCAAAGAGTCACAGGTGTTGGCATTCTCCATTATTCTAATTCCAAAGGAAAGGCTTCTGGTCCTCTGCCAGTTCCAGCAACTGATGTTTCTAAGCCTTGGTCTGTAATGAACCAACAAAGAGCCATAAAGTATGTCGTCTACAAAAACCCTTCAAGCAAATGTCTATTTAAATGGTGCTCGTCCTTCAACCTTGGTCTAACCAGACTCTTTTAATGTGCAGGCAAAACACATCTGCAAGTGGTGCTCGTCCTAATCCGCAGGGATCATATCATTACGGACAGATAAACATCACAGGCACATACATTTTGAGGAGTATGCCTCCAACCAAAATAAACGGGTCATTTCGTGCTGCACTTAATGGGATTTCATTTCTGAACCCAAACACTCCCATGAGGCTTGCGGATAAGCATAAAGTGAAAGGAGTTTATAAGTTGGATTTCCCAAACACACCTACTAACAATAGACCTCCACGCTTGGAGACTTCCATCATCAACGCAACATACAAAGGCTTTATTCAAGTTATCTTCCAGAACAATGACACCAAAGTCCAGACCTTCCATATTGATGGATACTCATTTTACGTTGTTGCGTAAGCAAAAACATTCTTACTTTCTTTATTTTACGTTGTTTATCAGTTTTAATTGCTCTGACATGGAATTTTTCAAAAATTTGGTATATTCCAGGATGGACTTTGGTAACTGGACTGAAGACAAGAAAGGCTCTTATAACAATTGGGATGCAGTATCAAGAAGCACGGTCGAGGTTGTAATCTGTCTCTCTGTATGGTAAATTTGTCAGCAGGTTTACTTACTTACACATGGTTTGTTTTTGTTTTGATGTTTGCTTTCAGGTTTACCCAGGGGCATGGACTGCTGTACTTATTTCCCTTGATAATGTCGGAGTTTGGAACATCAGAGTTGAGAATCTTGACAGATGGTATCTTGGCCAAGAAACATACATGAGAATCATAAACCCGGAGGAAAACGGTAGCACAGAAATGGATCAGCCTGGAAATGCTCTTTACTGTGGTGCTCTCAAGAGCTTGCAGAAGTAAACACACTGATCCATATCTTTTCCTCTCATATCACCTTAGATGATGATCTGAGTATCCTGAATTTTCTTTTCTTTATTTTGTTTATTTCCTGCAGGGACCAACCCCATAGCTCTGCAACACCATTATTAAATGGAAAGTTGAATCTAATTTTCAGCTTGGTGATGGTTCTACTTGCCTTGGTTTCAGTATTGTGCTGAGTCTCTTCCATTGTTCAAGTGTCTTCCATCGTTCTAGCCTGTTAAATCTGATCTCTCATTGGTGAAATTGTATTGTTGGGCTTCTTTTTTCTTCTTCTTTGATTTCATTGATTGTTTGTTTATGTACTCAGGTCTATTACTTCTCATGATCCGAAATAACTTTAGATCGTGGGCTTGGTTTATGTCTAAAGAATTGTAGTTTGAGTCTTCTACATTATTTCTACAATTATTAAGCAATGCATAAAAGTAGAGATGGACAAAAGTCTCGTCCTGTTCGTATGAGTAGAGTATACAGTTTTGTTAAACTTTTGCTTGGTCTTCACTCTCTTTGTGACCAGCTTCCTCATGTTCTCTTATTCATACATTTACTCTGTTTTTATTCACTCACTCTCTGTTTTTATTCAGACACTCACTCTTGGTTTTCACTTGTGTTTTACCATAACACAAGCAGACTCACTCTCTTGACTCTCTCACTCAGGTTTTGTTTATGGGGTTAGAGAGAAGAGAGAACACACTTTGTATGTCTACATTGTTAACTGTTTTTCTTATTGATCTGGGTACATTCTTACAATACTACATGCACAAATATTTATAGTAGTTTTCTCTAACTACTACACACACATATTTAGACTTTTACATGATCACTCTCACTTGTCTATACCTAAACTAAGTTTACAAGAAAAGTCTAAACACTCCAAAAACTTTTAGACTTCTCCTTTGATTTTGTTGGCTCTTGTCTCTTTCACACTTTTCTTGTTCTCTTTTTTTTTTGTCATCTGATGTTTTAATTTAAGAAAAACACAACATTACAGACTCATGGCAATGGAGTTTACAACTCCAAACAAAAGAAGTAGAACCTAAGACATGATACACAAGCCAGCGGTTGTAATATAATCAACCCCAGAGCCAAAATTAACATAAACCAAGTTCTTAACTACACTAAATGAGAATCAAAACCAGTCCTGAAGAATCGACACCAGCTCGTTTGCTTTAGGACAACCGTTGATGTAGGCTTCACCTTCTTCTAGCTTCTGCTCCACTGAAGCCTTCTCTTCTCGCTTCTTCTCTCTTCTGCTTTGATTTTGTTGGCTCTTGTCTCTTTCACACTTTTCTTGTTCTTCTTTTTTTTTTGTCATCTGATGTTTTAATTTAAGAAGAACACAACATTACAGACTCATGGCAAGGGTGTTTACAACTCCAAACAAAAGAAGTAGAACCTAAGACATGATACACAAGCCGGCGGTTGTAATATAATCAACCCCAGAGCCAAAATTAACATAAACCAAGTTTCTAACTACACTAAATGAGAATCAAAACCAGTCCTGAAGAATCGACACCAGCTCGTTTGCTTTAGGACAACCGTTGATGTAGGCTTCACCTTCTTCTAGCTTCTGCTCCACTGAAGCCTTCTCTTCTCACTTCTTCTCTCTTCTGCTCACCACACGCTTTTAAGTGTTTCATCTCCATTTATTCCTCCAGCTCCAACTAAAAACTGGCCATTGGACTCTGAAAGTTTCACCATGCGCCTTCTACGCATCTCCGATCAAAAGACTCCCTCTAGATCCAACTAAGACTCGCCATCGGACTCTACGAGGGTTCACCACGCGCCATCTATGCGTCTCCACACCACAACAAGACCAAACCTGCAATACTAGACACGGTAAAGCTCACTACAGCTAAATACCACAACTCATAGATCTAACAAGATCGAGTATGTGGAGTCCTGTTAAGTTTCTTGGGCTTCCAACTTAAAACCAATTGGTAATTAGTAGAGTGACCCAAGTCTCTTATATATTAATAATGTCCCTTTCATATTTCCGATGTGGGATCTTCTCTCCAATACCCTCCTTCGAGATAATGGTGCGTATAACCATTAATCTTGCAGAATCCATCATACCCCTCTGAGATAATGCTCCTTTCTAGCTATCTCGAAGAACTGAGCCTTCTCTGGGCCATCAGCTAATGGGTTGATCGGGCCACTGTCCGGGCCGGATTAATGGGTCAGAGTATTGGGCCGCTCTGATACCATGTTAAGTTTCTTGGGCTTCTAACTTAAAACCAATTGGCAATTAGTAGACTGGCCCGAGTCCCTTATATATTACTAATGTTCTTTTCATATTTTCGATGTGGGATCTTCTCTCCAATAAGTCCGGATTCGAATCTCTCCACTTCAGTCCAAAAACTGAAACTTTTGCCCAGATCTAAACTCATCTAGCCTAAGAAAGAAGACTGAAACAAGTACTAAAAGGACTCTACCTTCTCCCGTAACCAACGGCACGAGGCCGTGGCCGGAGAAGATAGAAGAATGACGACGGCGCCTTTTTTTCCCTGGCTCTCTGTTTTTTTTTTGTTGATGTGAGTTTCTATGTTTCTTGTTCTTCTTTTGGTTTTGTTTTATTTTCCTTGTTTAATCTTTTTTTTTTTTTTGGAACACTTTTTTTTTTTGGAACACTTTTCCTTGTTTAATCAAATGATACAATTCCAACAAGTTTTGATTCACATTTTTGTTCGTTCACCAAGTACCCGTTTTTCCATCCATAGTACTTCAAACTTTTTGTTTTTTTTTTAGTACTTCAAACTTTATTTTCATAATAAGCATAATAATATTCTTAGTCGTAAAAAATTATATCATTGTATTTTAAGCACAAAAAATATAGAAAAAGAAAACAAGAGATAGCCTTAGAGCCCGGAAGTGTAGGGTACGCCTGTGTGCGGCAGCCATGCTGTACCTGCAATGAATCTTCCAACAGTGAAAGCGGATGCATCAGAATCTGTATTCAACACATGAAACCCTTTCCAACGAACACGCCACGTAGTGGATGAAGCTGGTCCGGTATTCTTATATTCAGCATAGAAAAGCGTGTCTAAACCGAAAACCGAACCTTCATTCCACGGTGACCAACCCAACGGACTCACGAAACTATCTAAATGCGTCTTAAGAACCACGGTGCGTGAGTACTTCATCCAAGGCCGCCCCATGTACGTCTTAACAGTACGGATCACCGGTTTTAGATCGGGGGCGGGTTGGATTCTTGAGTTATGTATAGAGATCCCTGTGTTCTGAAATGGATCAGCACGACCTTGTGCGGTTATTACATTGGCCTGACCCTTGAGCGGGCGGCGAGGGAGGATGAGACAGTTTTGGAAAACAACGGCTGCGTTTCCAAATATGAAATCTATGGTTCCATAAATGTAGCAGCCACGGTAAAATTGCCGTTGGGAATGTACCATTAATGTGTCTTGGTATCCTTCAATTGAGCATTTGTAGAAGATTGAGAGGTCTGAGGATGACCGGAGTGCCACGGCCTGGCCTTTGTCTGGACCAGCCGTGTTCCGGAATGTTAGGCCTTTGGCTATGAAGTGAAGTCCTTCTATACCTGGATATCACGCAATTGATCTAATTATTACATACTGGAAAAAATGTAATAACTTTCAAACGGTATAAATTTCAAATGGTGCTTACTCAGTTCGCGGGAAATAAAGCAAAAGCACCTGTTACGTTTTAATTTCTTTTTTTTTTTGCTAAAAACTTTACTTTGTTTATATTAGGTGATTTTCTCGTGCTTATGCACGGAAAACATTTATAAAATAATTAAATTATAAAAACTATTAAATATTTTCTTTTGCTTGTTTATAAGTATTAGATTATTTTGTAATTTATATGTATGATAAATAAAAAATTGTATTAAGTATAGTTATGTTACCGTCTTAGTTAGATATATGTGTTCTCAATATAATATGTCATATTAAATCAAATATATATTTTTGGTATATTGAGTTATTTTATTCTTTTTAATTAAGCAGCGATTTTTGTTTATTTTCTCAATTATGTTAAAGTTGAATTATTATTTTTTTAACTTCAAGTATTTCAGTTCATTCCATTTTTTAAATCAGTTTTCAGTTCACCCTCTTATATTTGCACATATATTTGTAAATTTTGTATATCTGATATATGTTGTTTCAAAAAATAATAGAAAAAGTATATTAAATCAAAGTTGCATTAATACACATAACTTGTAATATTTTGAAACTTCGTATTTTGATTAGTTTGGTAATTCATATTTTGGTATATTAGGTTGTATATTTTTTGAAATAAATCAAAATATTTAATTGAAATTAGACTAAAATAAGAATAACATTGTTAGTTATATTTTGCTTGGATTGAATAATATATTTTGTAAGATTGTGTATAATTTGATATATGTTGTTTTTGATAAAATTAAAAAAAAATTGAAGTGTTGAGAAATTCATATGATAGTTACACCAAAAACTCATAATTTTTCCCCATCAATTTGCTTATATTCAGTTCAGATCAAATAATATTAAGTTTAATTTCCATTCTAACATTATTTGAATTGTTTATTTAATTTTCAGTTAATAATTATAAAATAAAAGTGATAGTATATGAACAATTTTTGTGATTCTACGTTTTATATATATAAATCTTATATATTTTCCTTTTTTATTTATATTGTTTTAGAAAGAAATTTTTAAAATAATTAAATTTTTTTTTATTAAAATATTATATGTTAATATTTTATAAATATTTTCTTTTTTTATTTATGTGTGTTTTCAAAAGGGAAAATTAAATTAAAAAATTAACTAAAATCTTATTATGAAAAAAGGAAATACATTATCAATGCCAGTCATATATAATATTTTTAAGGGTAATTCTCTCAAATAACACTTTTTAAGTTTTTGTCATAAAATAGCACTCAAAAAATAAAATGATTAAAATAGTACCCTTTTGTTTTGAAAAAATTAATATTTATTTTTTTGTTTTTAAATATTTGAACACATTAAGTCTTAAATTAATTAATCCAAGGATTAATTAATCCAAGGATTATAAATCATTTTCTTTCTTGTGATGTTATTTTTGTAACAAAAAAATTGGTTTGGTGCTATTTTGGTATTTTCTCTATTTTTAATTTCTTAAGGGTATCTATATAATGAACATCGTGAGAGTTAATATGGATGCGCCACGTAATAAACTCACTTATCAAATAATATTATAGAAATGTATTTTAAGCCAGGGTTAATAATTGATGACGATCTATGATTTAAACTTGACGTCCCCGCCATAAATCTTATCGACTCGAAAACTCAATTTGTACGGAAATTTTCGAATATTATTATTTTATTAGTGCCATAATAGAAGCTTGTTTTAGATCTAATCCATGCATTAACTAAACATTAATTAAATAAATAAAGACAGAAGAATTAAATATTTACCGGCAGTGGCGGAATTGTAAGTGGTGTAACCACCTTTGACACTACGACCACCGGTGATAATGGTGGATCTCATTCCATCTCCGACCAACATTACGTTATCGTTATTGAGACGTACGTTTATGTTTTCTTGATATATTCCTCTCTTCACGTATATCACATACCTTCCTGACGTCACCTTTCTCCGTCCAGCCAGGTCTATAGCCGCTTGCACCGTTGTGACATGTCCCGATCCGTCTTTGGCCACTACGAGATTAGCTGGTACAGCCCGCGCGGATTTTAATTGTAGAAGCCTCCTTTCTTTACCGGAAACCCACGTTGGAAAACTCTTCCCAGCAGCAGTGGTGGTGCTATTGCTTCCGGTTGGTAAGAGGCCTCCGTTGACCGCCAAGCAGTTGCTTATAAAGTTGGAGATTTTGGTGTTTGATACGATTGGTGTGATGAAATCTGAGACGTTGAAATCGGAAGAGCCACGTCGACAAGTCTCGGTATTAGTAAGTGCGGTGCTCAGCCAAGTCTGAGCGTCAAAGTCGGTACACCTTTTCTTCGTACCGGCTTTTGGAGATACTCCCTCCAGCGTTCGGGTTAGCTGCACAATCGTGTCTCCATATAGGTCAATGCAATCAGCTAAAACGGCTTGCTTCCGGCAATCTGTGCAGTTGCGGCTGGACTGTGTCAGCTCGTCCCGGGCGGATATAGCCCGATCTATGGTTGCTTCCACCAGCATTATTCGGAACTCGGATAGCTGTGTCGGAAGCCGGAAACCATTGTGGTTTCTGAAGTAGCATTTGCATGGATCAGGGTAAGGAGTTTGGTCGCACCACCCGTCAATGCCTCCGGTGGTGAAATTGTCGTCGGCAGCTACAGTGGTGAGAGGATGGAAGCAGAGCAATAACAATACTAGACGAAATGATAAAAGATATATTTTGTGCATCAACAACATATTCATCATGCTTCTTTTGACAGTGTGAGAATTCTAACTTCGAAGTATATTGTTAGGGACTAGAGAGTGGACACATGACTCTAACCTCTATTATATACTGTGGTGGTATTAGCATTAAAGCAAAACAAACAAACAAAATTTATATTGAAAGTCATGAATGAGATATTGTTCAGCGTCTAAACTTTTTAGCTGTACGGCTGTTTTGCCATTGCTTGAACTAGGGGTGGGCGTTCGGGTATCCATTCGGGTTTCGGTTCAGTCCATTCCGGTTTCGGATTTTCGGGATCAAAAATTTCAGTCCCATTCGGGTATTTATAAATGTTGGTTCGGGTTCGGTTCAGATCTTTGCGGGTTCGGTTCGGGTTCAGATAACCCATTCAAATTATTTTTAAAATTTTAAAATTCATTATATACTTTAAATTTTCAAAATCTATAAGAAAGATAATATATTACATATAAATTTTAATAACAAATATGTCAAAATACCTAAATTTAACATATATTGGTTTTCTTTGAATATTTGGATAGAGAATCAATATATATTTAACTATTTTTGATGTTTTTAGTATACTTTAGCTATTTTAAACATTTACTTTTTACTATTTTCATATATTTTTCGAGTATTTTAGAAAACTTAAAGGTATCTTATATATTTTAAATGTTTTTAATATATATTATATCTAAAAATAATTTATATATTTAAGTATATAAGTCTATTTCGGATATATTTGGGCACCCAAAATACTTCGGTCCGGATCAGTTTCGGTTTTTTAAATACCAAAATTTTGAACCCGTTCGGATATTTAATCAATTTTGGTTCGGGTTCGGTGTTACTTTTTCGGATCAGGTTCGGTTCGGTTTTTCGGATTCGGATTTTTTGCCCAGCTCTAGCTTGAACGCTTCTATCACTATTAACTGTAAATCTATATTATTAAAACTAAAATATTTTTTGGTACTATTTGAAAACATGTATAGCATAATAAATGAGATTGTTTAGAAACATAGATATCATATTAAATACTTCTTGTTATTTACATATTTAGCCATTAAACTTACAATAAATTAAGTATTTTCTTTAATGTTTCTTAATTTATTGATTCTACCAATGTATTTAAAATAAATTTCAATTAATTAATTACAATGATTGTTGTTTTTTTGTGGTGAAATTAAAAACACAAACTAAAATATATAGTATATATTATATAAAATAAATTTTAAATTCAGTACTACTTTATTTATTTTAGTCAAATATAAAAATTTTGAAAATTCAATTTTCAAGAAAACGAAATATCTTAAAATTAATAATAATTCATAGAAAACTAATGCAAACAATTAAAAATTTTAGTATGTTGCTTCGTTTTAAAATAAATTAATAAAAAAACAACATATTAATATATGAATAGTACAATTACATCAAATTGCATCAAATTACAAAACTTTAAATGTAATATTATGTACAAATGAAAAAATATATTATTAAACATTATAATATAAAATAATATATTTATCCTATATGTAAATTACAAAACATATATATATATATATATATAAAACCAACAGTTTATGAGTTCACGTTGAAGATAAATTAAATCAAACATCCGCACGGATGTGCGGGTCAAGTTCTAGTAAATTATTATAGGAGGAAATTTTAGGAGATGTGGATTAATAACTAACAATGTGATATCACAAAACCCAAACCCAAAATTTCTTTAAAAAACCCATAACACTGCGATCCGTTAGGGTTAAACTTGGGGTTTACAAAATCGGCCAATTCATAAATCAACAGAGGGTCGCGGTCCCGATCAGTACATCAATACGGACCCATTGACCGAATCTCTGTTAGTCAAAAGTAACGGATGCTGACGTGGCTTTGACGGATGCTGATGTGGCTTTAATATTTTATTTAATTAATAACAAATAATAAAAATTCCATGTTCATGGGTGGAGTCGAACCCAGGTTCAGACAAAACTGAACCTTACACCAAACCATTATACCAAACGAGATTATTGGTTGTTTATCTATTGTGTCTTACTTATAGCTAATATATTTGTTTCATATATTTCTAATTATCTAAAATTAGTTCTACAAATATAAAAATTCTAAGTAATTGTGTTTAATTACCTTAATTCTTGTTATTGCGTTCTAAAACAAATCAAAATTTCAAATAAACAATTTAAAATCAAAAAACATTTTCAAAATTTTAAAAGAGAATATGCAATAACTTTTTTAAAAACAAAATTGAAAAACAATTTCAAAATATTATTATAAAAATTTTGAATTTGAAAACTTATAATTTGAAACTATTTCAAAAATATTTTTTAGTTTTTATTTTATTTTTTATTTATGATTTATTTGAACAATTATTTAAATATAAATAATTATTTAAATAAATATAGTTCTATAAATATAAATAATTATTTAAATAAAGAATAAATAAAAATATTTTTAAATAGTTTTGAATTATATGTTTTCAATTCATACTTTTTATAATAATTTTGTGGAAAAATCGTTTCAATTGTTTTTTCATATTTTCTTTTTAAAGTTTGAAAATGCGTTTTTGATTTTCAAATTTTTCTTTTTGAAATTTTACTATTTTTAGAACACAATAACAATAATTAAGGTAACTAAACAAAATTTCTTGGAATTTATATATATATATATATATATATATATATATATATGTGGAACTAATTGTAGATAATTAGAATATATGAACAAAATATATTAGATATAAATAAGACACAATAGATAACAAAATCAATAATCTTGTTTAGCACAGTGGTTGAGCGTTAGGTTTACTATTGACCGAACCCGGGTTCGACTCCACCCAACAACATTTGATTTTTGTTTTATTTTTATTTTTAAATAAAATATAAAAACCACGTCAGCATCCGTCAAAGCCACGTCAGCATCCGTTACTTTTGACTAACATAGATACGTTCAATGTATGTATAGACCTAAATATCTTTGTTCATATATGAAATTTGAATATATTTGGTGTTGATGTATGTTTTAACACAGGGTCCGTGTTGATGTACTGATCGGGACCGCGATACTCTGTTGATGTATGAATTGGCCGATTTCCCTGCGATTTTCTTATAAATAGTAGTTTTTTTCTTCTCTTTTTTTTTTTATCAGGAACTTAAGGCGTAGGTCTGCAGTAATTTCCAGAGACCGGAAACCATATATCTCTATCTCCTCTCGCGCCCGTCTATATCTCCTCTCTCCCCCTCCTCGCGATCGTCTCTCTCTACCCAGCTGCATCTCTCTCTCCTCACTGTGAGCTCAAGCCGCTGGCTGAGTTGGTGTGGTGTTGTTGTCGTACTCGATCGATTGTTCCCTTGTTCTCCAGATCTATCTTTAGATCTACTCAGGTGAGGTGTTTAACTCAGATCTCTTCTCATGTTCTTGTATCATGTTGAATGAAGATTAGGATTGGTTAGTCCTGATTTCTGTTAGGTTTTCAGATCATAACGGATGCTAAGATGTTAGATGCTAAGATGTTAGATGCGTAAATCATATTGCATAAGAACGATCATTCTGCTAAAGGACCCTAATGGTTTAACTTGTGTTGATGTGGATGTTTGAATGAATAATTCCTTGATTCTTTTATATGATTGTTGGAACCTCATCTGGGATTTAGATGTTGAGCATACCGGGCGGGTGATCACGTAGGAGCACATGATGGGGGCCGGAAAGAGATTCATTGAACGTGCATAGGTCCTAGAGTTCTAGGTTGATTGGAGTCATAATTTTGTGTTTTTAATGACTTAGTTCATTGTACTGTTTGATTGTGTGAAATGTTGTTTGTTAGTGGCTAGTTGGTTCTCGTTTCGTATTGAACATTATAGAAGTTCATGTGGGGAGGCTAGACTAGAAATTTCCTTATGGGCAAACTGTAAGAAGAAGTGTCGGAAATGGTCGGAGTGAAAAATTTGTTAGACAATAAAAAATAGAAAAATTTACTAGAATAACATAGAAAAGTTGTGATATTACTAGAGTGTCATAAAAAAAATTTAAATTACTAAAATGTCTTTAACCCCTAGTAAATTAAATTAAAGATCCTTGCTTAACTTTTCTATTGAAATTAATTTTAATTAACAAATCCACATCAATAAATATGTAATCCACGTCATAGAAAATGTAATCAAAAGAGAGGGGAGAGGGAAAGACAAGCAATCGGTGTTCTCCTTAATTTAAACATCCAATGTTAAAAGAAAAAAGCCCAGATTTTCCTTTCACTCTAACCGTGCGATATTGTTGTTTATCGTTATTTGTCCAAAATTGTCTGCTTGAACATGTATTATCCAATATCATCTTCGTCGAAATCGTATTCTCTACAAGCTTCTTCTCCGATATCTTCTTCTCCAGTATGTTTCGACCCTTTACTTTTAATTTTTCGAGTTTGTGGTTGAGTTTTATTTATGTTGTGGCTCAGTTAGTTTTATGTTGCGGCTTATTTATATATGAAATTGTGGCTGGTTTATTTCCTATCAATCTTGAAAACCTAACTATAAGCAATTTGCGTTCCGAGGAGAAAAAGGAAAATACATTCCAAAAAACACCCAAGTTGGTAATTGTGAGGTGTATTCATTGAAAGAAACAAGATTTTCGATTTGATTAGTGAACGTCTCCATCTCAATCTCACCCGTACCGAAGAGGTATGTGATTATATTGTTAAAAGCTTGATTTTTTGTTGCTGCATGTGGTAGATTTGGTTTCACTGTGTGCATATTTAAAAAAAGTGTGACTTTGGATTTTGTTTTGATGTTGTTGGTGGTGGTTATGATGAATATTGGTTATTTGATAAGAGCCACATGAGAGGAAAAAAAGATGATTAGGTATGTCTCTCACTCTCTTTCAGATTTTGTATTGTTTGTGATTTGATACCCAGATTTGGATAATCTATTTTTTCAGATCTGAGTGATAAAGAAACTTAAATGAGAAGAGAATGGAGGAGACGAAGAGAATTGACGGATTCAACAAAGATGATGCGGATGAGTTCAATGAAGCTTGGAGACATGGAAGAGTCATCACCGGAGTGGTGCATCAAACCTGTATTTTGTGTTTTCTCTGTGAGAAACATAACTCAGCCGTGTACTTTGTATTTAACTTATACTATGTTTTACACAACTCAGCCGTATCGTTTATATATCTCAGCCATGTCGTTTATATAACTCAGTCATACCTCAGTCATACTCTAAAATCAGAAAATGTTTATATAACTCAGTTGTGTCGTTTAAATAACTCAACTGTGTCGTTTATATAACTCAGTCATACCTCAAACATACCCTAAAATCAGAAAATGAAATTAAATTACTTATAAAATTTATAATGAAGCTCATCTTATCAATATCAAGTGAATATAAATCAACTGAATGTGTACTTTCTTGAATTTCCAAGTTGACACTATAATTTGATCTTGAGATATATGTTCTCTCACAACTACTTAAAACCTTATATTTGTATACTTTCTTGAATTTTCAAGTTGAAACTCCAACTTGATCATGAGATACTTTTTTGACTTACAATGTGTGTACTCTTTTATATTTTCTAGTGGACACACTTAAGAACCATAAACCCTTAATCTTATACCTTAAATCCTAAATCGTATATGAATGGTATACGTTAGTCGTAACGGTCCTATAAGTCAGCCATCAAATGTAATTTTATCACTATAAGTCAGCCATCAAATGTAATTTTATCACTACCTTTCGTATTTTAGGCGGGAACAAAATCATTCCTTCAACTCTGAACTCATGACCATTGATTGATTTTACTCTAAGGCTTCAAAATTGTCTTTTTGTCAATCCTAACACTTTTTCACATTGGTTAATTGTTTTTGAAGATCACAATTTATGGAAATTGATTAAATGAAATCTAAAGTGCAAAAATCATTCTCTCTTTTTCTTACCTTTTCAACCTTTTTTCTTACAATTTGCAAGACTTAACCTCTTCATCTCTATCTCTTTGACTCTTTCCTCTTCTGCAACACAAGGAATTCGATGAGAGGGAGGGAGCAGGATGTCGGACCACCATACAAGACACTGGAGGAGAAGACGACGACCACTGCAGTAGGTCTATCTCAGATTTTCGATTGTTTAGATCTATGTTTTTATGTGACTGATATGTCTTTTGATATCTTATCTCTAGAATCGTCATTTTAATTTTTTCGGTTTATGGATTTAATTTAAGTTTGGATGATGAATCTTGAGCATGTTAGAAACTTTTTTATCGTACGCATAACTCAATCGTATTGTAACATAACTCAATTGTACTAAAAATCATAACTCAGTCATAACGTATGTGTAACTCAACCATAACATATGCATAACTCAGCTGTAACTCAGGAGTATTGTAATCATAACTCTGTCGTAAAGTATGCATAACTCATCCGTAAACTATACATAACTCAGTCATAAAAATCAATTCATGTTCGCCATATCTCTTCTTAGGAGGTAGCGTCGGTGAATATTCGTCTTGTGTTGGAGACTCACCATATTAACTAAAGTTATCATCTTCATATGATGCACCATCCGAGTCGTCGAACATATCAAATCGCTTTAAAATTCATCATCTTCTTCGTCTTCTTCGCTTACTTCATCTTCTCATCCTACTTTTTTCCTTTTCACCTTCCATTACTAGAATAGTCAATGTTTTTGTCTTTTTAGTTTCTTGATTCCTAATCTCTCGACTTGTCTTTTTAGTTTCTCTTTCGGTTTCTGAATTCAATTTAAGTTTGGATAATGAATCTTGAGCATGTTAGAAATTTTTTTTTGTCGACTTGGTCCTTTTGATTTGTATGCATGTATTGTAATGATAGCTCATCCATAACATATGTATAATTCAGCCATAAAATATGTGTAACTCAGCCGTAAAGTATATATAAGTCAATCTTAAAAATTTATTCACGTTCACCATATCTCTTCTTAGCGTCGGTGAATCTTCGTCTTGTGTTAATCGTCTTAATCGTTGCGTTTCTCTTCCAAATTGAAACCATCATAAATCCTCACTGTAACCTTTGAGTACCGACTTTCCGAGTTCGTCATGTGTTATTTCCTCAGCTATATGCAGAACTCTACACCCTTTACTATCGGTGTTGAATATATATATATATGATTTTCTTAACCCAGTTACCGGAAACAATAATTACCATATCCAAAAGATCTCACAGAAAGATGAATGAAAATAACATTAGTGAAGAAGATTGATGAAGAACAAGACACGCCGTCTGTAACATAAATCCTAATTTAATTTTTGTAGCGTTGATAGTGACATGGCAAATAAGAACTGTTAACATGGAAAATAGGACCTGATGACCTGGAAAATCGGACCTGATGACCTGGAATCAATAAGTCAGCTGCCAAACGAACAAATAACCCAACCTAAATAAACCAGCCTTCAAATAAAACGTAGATCAGCGGCAACGTAAATACTAGTTTAGTAATTAATCTTTGGTAATTAGCTGTAGTAAGACTGGAAAATATTAAGTCAGCCATATTGTCAAATAAATCAACCGTCAAATGAATGTTATTCTAGTAATTAATCTTTCGCTAATAAGTCAACCATAATTAGGCTGATTTTACTGTTAATCTAGTCAATTATAGCTGATTAAATGTAACACAGTCGTTAATCCTCCCATAAGTCAGCTAACCAATGATCATTAACTCAGTCGGAGAAACATAACTCAGATGTATCTAAATTACAACCCAGCCAGATTTTCAATAAAATAGTCCACCGATGTAAAGATCAACCGTAACTTATGTTTGAAAATCAGTCGTTATCTTATAAATCATCCTGATTTCTGTAAATCAGTTGTCACTAACGACTGACTTATATTATTAAGTCAGCCAATGTTTTAAAAATCAGCCGCGTTGTTATACTCAACCGCAACACACCTATAACTTAGTCGTCAATATTGTTGTATCGCTTTACGGCTGAGTTCATTAATACACATCAATGATTTTTTACGTGGCGTTGGTTTTTTTGCTTATGTGCTATAAAAATAATAATGACATTCTTGTAAATACGTTTTTGTCACAACGTAATAAAAAGATATTCTGGGTATTTAAAAAATGACAATAATAAAAAAAAATTATTTGGTTCTGATAGTAAATCCTAAAATATATTAAATATTTAAGTCCTAAAGATTAATTAAAGATTCGCTTCCAAAAAATGTATTATTTTCATCGGTCAAAATCTCTATAATATTATTTGAGAAGTCAATTTTCTATGTGTCACGCTCACGTTAATTTTTACGATGGTTGATTACACGGATACTCTTAATGAATTTCAACTACTTTGAATATTCATGTGTTCATGAATTTCCAAAAATGTATTAGTTACTTATGTATGTAACTTCCTATTGCTTTTCTCTTCATTTTCTAATATATTTTTAAATCAACATATAATTTGACAATATTATGAAAATATATGCATATTTAAACGATAAGTAAAAATAATTTTATTTTACTTAATTGTAATAAAAATAATTTTAGTTCAGTTTGAATTTGAAAAAAAAATGTATGTAACTTAGTATACTCACAATTATCTTGATCACTTTACACGGATATGAGCCTATGCTTTAGGGCCCATTTGAATACTCGGAGAGAGGGTCTATCCGTGGGCTGCACCTCCCCTTGGGAATTAGTCGGGGCTTCTCTATGGGTCTGGGATACCCCCGGTTAATAAAAAAAAAAGCTAGTGATGGTGTTGTTGGTGCTGTTGGTTATGCTATATGTCTGACATAATGCACATCTACTGGCAGTGCCGGGTCTGAGCACATACTTGTGATACATTTGAGTAGGGCCCACAATTTAAAAGAAAAACTTTTATAAAATAATTATTTTTACATATTTAATTTAAAATAAAATTACAAAATATATAAAACTAAAAACTTCATATAAATGCAACTATTTTTAGAAATTATTTCCGTTAATATTTTAATTTTTATAAAATATATACTTATTATAATAAATAAATTTTAACATAAATTATTTAATATATTTTGGTGATATTAAAATTATTATTTTTAGTTTTGTATACGGCCTCGGAAAACTCAGGACTGGCACTGTCCACTGGCTTGATCCTACATTTTTTTGCAATATGATCTGCCCGCTCACAAGAGTAAAACTTAATATGGGAACCAAAATTCACACTAACAATTTTTGTGATGGAAAAAAGTGTATCTTTTTTGAGGATTTGGATTCTCTACATAATCTCACAAACACGAAAAGAAAAGTATAGAAAAGATTGTAAAGTTTGCACAGTGATGATTTACTAATTAAGATAAGAATAATTCAGTTTGAAATTACACACAGGAAAATGTACGGAAATCCGTTAACACTGAAGAACCATAGAACAAAGCGAAAGAGTTTAAGCTTACTAGTCTAGCCACCTAAATCCTACGTTTTCTAAACCTAACATGAATTTCTCAGCATTTTCCTCTCTCCCGCTTCTTGAATCATAGAGCATCAGATACCCACGAAACGATAACCTCATGCTATTCTTTCATGAATACAAAGTTACAAATCTACTTCTCTCCGAATCGATAATTCAATTATCCAGAAACCATGGATTAATTGGTTTATAGTTAACCAACTGATTTTGAATCAGCTAAACCAACCGAAATTCCAATTCTTTTTTTTTATTTTTAACACCTTCCAATTAATATTTCAAAATATTTGTTCATAAAAAGTATCATCAACAAAAGTTTACAGAGGAGGGTCTTCTCACTATCGGGGCCATTAAAGCTTCCCATCTCTCCCAATTGTCTTCTTCTTCGACCGTACGGCTTGCAAACTCTGGGCATGGACACAAGAATCCATATCAAATCAAAAATCAGATATGTTGTAAATTGCAGTTTCCTCTTGTCTCGACTTATGTGTATTGTCCCTCCGCAGCAACCGGTGAGCAATAGCCTCAACCATGTTGCAACTCCCCACTCCTCCACGGTTCCACCGCATTCAAACTCCACTTTTCCACATATCTCCCTTCTGACACTAGATCAAATCAACCTCGTAACGGTTTATGTGAGAGAGAGAGAGAGAGAGAGAGAGAGGACAAGAATGCTAGTAAGAGATGGGTTGAAGTCGGAACTGAGATTTGAGAGGGTGGCGGGACCGGTATAAAGCTCGTCGAGTTTTGTTATTATGAGTCACCATCTGAAGTTGAAGGATTTGATTGAGCTTGAAAGTGAAATCAATCTTTGATTGCATTAATGGGTTCGGCGAGAGAGAGAAAGAGTTTGTCTAGGAATCAGTTTTGATGAATCAAATTATATGGTTTCGTAAAATATCTAAGATTGAAGGAGAATGTTGATGATTTTTTTGTTCTGGGAAATTAATTTATGGTTGATTAAACATTTTTATTGAATATTCTTTTTTTTTTAATTAGAATTTTGATTGGTTTAGCTGGTTTAACAATAAACTAATTAGAACCATTGTCTATGGGTTTATAAGTTTCAAATTTATTTATTTGGAGAGAAATGCATTTACAAATAATAATTCGAGGGAAAATAATTTTACAACTTTAAATTTTGGGAAAATAGCACGAGATCATAGTTTGGTGAAGATCTGATGTTATACAGTAATTTTTATAGGAAAATAGATCGTTTACCCATAAAATATTATCGTTTAAAGCGAATTCTAGCTTTACTGATTTACTTTTTGTTTCTGTGGTATCACGAAGAACATTTCTTTATTTTACACTAATACATTTATAATCAAAATTTATTATAGTTTAATACGTGTGAAGGTTCCAAACATATACAATTTTGAAATGAAGACATTACTAGCTTTTTTGGTAACACAAGAGTTTCAAACCCCGAACTTGTTATAAATCATAAATCTATCTTATTAAAACAGAAACATTCGGTTGGACCTAACATTTATTTTGTAAGTTTTTAAATTAAATACACATTTATACTTTATAGTTAAATCTACATTAAATCACTAATGTTCCTTTCTTTATACTACTATCCATGTTTCCAAACAATATACTTATTTCTTTATACTACTATCAATGTTTCCAAACAATATATTTTATATACTACTATCAATGTTTCCAAACAATACAATAATTAATCTTAGTTATTTTATATCCATCATTTTCTCTTAAAATTTTTTAAAAACGTCATAATTTCATAAATTACAAAATAATAAACTTTAAAATTTGGATTATAAGATTACAAATTATGAAAATATTACAATTTCAATCAAATTAGATTACATATCGGTCATCCATCAGTTCAATCGGTTAGTCTTGGGTTTTAGTGACTTTTTAATATGAATATTTTAAAAAACTAAATTGAATTGTTAGATCTCCGGATTAACCGGTATAATCACAATCGGGTTGAATTTAAAAACACGGATTTAAATACAAAAATAAATATATATATTTTATTAAAATTTATACACAAATATGATTAAAAACATACAAATATAATCAGAAAAAACAAATATCAAAAATTAAATTTAAAACAAAAAAATATACCCGCCCTTTTAAGGGCGGGTCAAAATCTAGTTACTTTTAATACACATTACATGAAATTATAATGAATATCTATATCAAGTTACTGCACCTATATTTAGTTAAATATTTTAAAATTGAAATGTAATGACATGTAATGTATTATATTAGATATATGTATCATATTAGAAGAGCCATGATATGTTTCTAATAGGGATTTATAATAATATCTTTTGAGAATATTGTTTTGATAATGGATAATATAATTAAATAACTAACTTTATTATCACAAATAAAAATGAAATAAGTGGATAAAAATATTTATATTTCTTATACTCTCTTGGTACATTAATGCGAAAATGAATAATCTTAACTCATATGAAATATACAAAAGTAGCTCAAAAGTTACTACTAGTGATTTAAGCAAACAAGTAAAGTTACTACTAGTGAAGTTGCTTATAAAAATTAGAACACTCTCTTTCATTTATCATGGTAATTGCTTCACCAAAAATTGAAATCTTATCACAATTATTAAAAATTATAAACTTTTACACATATATGTATTCTTATTATTTTCACCAAATATTTAACGCAGCATCTAATAGTCAATATATATTTTTATAACCATTAATAACTCAAAATTAATTGTAACTTAAACTCATAAAAATTTATTTTTAAAAAGTTCAAGAAAATAATTAATTAATATATTAATAAATTAGGTTGTGTTAATATATTTTATTTAAAATATTCAACACTAACATTTCATTAAAAATTGCAAATAAATATCACCTTTATTTAAAGGAATATGAAACATCATTTATTATTTTAATCATAAAAAGTTCTTATACTAAAATATTAGAATTAATAAGTTTAGTTATACTAATATATTATTAAATTAAATTTTTATTTTCAAAGAAAAAAGTGTAAGGTCTTTTTCAAAACTAACATATAATAATTCTTAGTTAAAAATAAAACTAATCTCGCTTTTAATATTTGGTGTTCCATATTCTCCATCACTTTTTTTCTTTTTCTAAATAGGTGGTAATATCCAAAATATTCTCATCTTCATCAATTAATTATGAAAATTTCACTATCATAAATATCACCTACAACCATGAATAACCAAACTTTAAGCTCTAAATGCCAGCTGATTCAATTCTACTTCTATACTACATTTCATTTCTCGTTTCATCTCTTATTTTCTATTTCAAAATTACATTTTCACTGAATTTACTCGCATTTATGATTCTTGGTTACTAAAGAGTGCATAGATTCCATCTAATCTATTAAAACTGAAGTACAATTGGAAAATAACCCTTATTTCAATCTAATATTTACCAACTTATGCCACTGAATTTAAATCTATTATTTCTTTCTTCATTAAATGTATTTTTGTAATTTTTTAGTATACTTCGGAAAAAGTGTTTCGTTTGTTATGTAATTAATACTGGAACTTTTAATGGAAAAATAAATTGCCTTGTACAGACAAATTCAAATTCAAAACCGAAATTAAGTTATGTATGCATTTGAATATAGTAAGACACTTCAATCTTAACAAGATTTTCCTTAAAAGTAGTCAATCGATTAAGAAAAAGATCCAGTAATTAACTACATTTAATAGTTTTAACCATATTTGAACTACCATAATTTACAGGAGATATCATCGATGTAGGCATAGTTCTTTTTAAAAGAAATCTCCCTTTCTGATTCTTTGAAAAAAAAATCGAACGGTCACTGTGTGGTGTACAATTTTATAGATAATTAATATGTTTTGGACCATATTGTGTGTTGGAATCTCAAATGAAATTTTATCAGATTTCTAATATTTTTATTTAAACCAAACCAAAAACTAAAATAGCTAAACTGAAACAAACTCAAATCCAAAAATAATAACATTATACTGAACTAAAACACAAAAATTAAATCCAAACTGTAATTAAACCAAAAAAATACAATATGAAACCGAATAGTTGATAAAAGAAATATGAAATCGAGCCGAGACCAAACACCAATGATTAAAAATATAGTGAACATACAAATATATTAATAACTTTGTCAACAAAAAATAATTCCGCCTTTCAAAGCGACGTTTTATAGCTAACATATCAATTTTTAATACCACACTAACTCATATTTATCTATTTTTCTTACTTTTAATTCAGAAAATTATTTTCTATATATTTTATACATAAGTCTAATTATACAAAATTTGGACTTTTTTATATGATGTCCAATAAATATGGGTAGTATAATTTACTTTTGAACGGAAAAAATATTCAATATAACTAAACACATTGTTATTTCTCAAAATGTTGTATTAGTACACACACTGAAAATCATGTATAATATTTAATACAAATAAAAAAATACAAAAATGGCACCCGCTCGGTCGAGCGGGTCAAAATCTAGTTCATATTAAGTAAGAAGTTATGGGTGCCTTTGAGAAGTTAAGTACAAATTCTCAATGTATATAGGTGATTTTGCACCAGACATTTGAAATTTCAAATTTATTTCGCGTAAAAGACTTCTCTAGATGTGTGCTCCAACAAGAAGACTTCTAGAGAAGTCTTATGGTTCATACATATGTTAATTTTGCTTTTGACTATTTTGTGAGATTCTCTTAGATATATTTGCGAGAAATCTTAGTAAAATTGAAGTTATTTAAGAATTTGAGCGAATTATATAAGAATTTAAATTTTATAGAAGACTTATGTAGAAATTATGTTGTGAGAAAAGTTCTCCCCTTAGATGTCATGAGAAGTTTCTAAGATGTCACAACAAGTCAGTTTTGTAATTTAAAGAAATAATGTTTAATTTAAAATTAATTAATTATCACATTTTTACAGAAGTTTCCCCGTGAGAAAATTCTGTTTGATCATTATTCCGAAATTTTGGTTAAACCTCTAGTTCTGAGAGCAGACTTATGGGAAGACTTCACACCAAAGACTTTCACAGAAATCTACCCGTATAAAGTCAAGCATAGTTAGTTGAAAAATAACATAAGCATTCTTACGACACTTCAAAGATTTTTTACATCAATCATTTTTACATCAATCGCCAGAAGTATTGGACACTTAGATTTTTCAAAGTTTTGGGCAATTGCAAAATGAATATTATCATAGTAGATTTCTGAAGAAGTCTGCTATGAGAAATTCAGAATTTTGTCCAAATTAAACAATAACCCAATAATTTATAAAAGAATACTTCTCCATTAATTATTTTGTAATTTTTAAGAGAATCTTAAAAGAGACTTCTCAAGAAACCTGCACAAGAATACTTCATTTGATGTCTTCTCGCGCATACTTCTTGGGTCATAAAGGGGTTATTATAATTTTACTATTTCTTAGGTTAGTTTTACATTTGATTGAATGTGGAATATAAATTTGCATTTCGAATCAAAGTTCAGGTTGTTTTTCTTATGATTAAATGTTATTCAATCCAAACTTATAGTAATAATATTTTTAATTATATATAAATTATAATATTTGATAAAGAAAAATAAAACTATTAAAATTTGATGATAAAATATAGTAACTTGTTAACTAATAATAAATATATTACATATAGTGAGTCAATGTAAAATACTGAAATTGATCAATATCATTTATATTAAAATTGTAATTAGTTATTTGAATAATATAGCTTAGTTGATGTTCAATTATAATAACATATACAATATGTAAAAAAATATTTCTAAATTGTAATGATATGTAATAGGTTTTCATCCTTCCTACCTAACTTAAGAAAATTTGTTGTTGTAATGAATAGGATATTACTTTTTTGCATAGTCTAAAGCAATAGTGTTAAGAGAATGTATAAAGAAAAGTATCAAAAAAAGAAAAGTATCACTGAATTCAAAGAACAAACATTGAAAAAGAAAATATTTCATATTTTCCGTGTTGAACTCAATCGATCACAACATGTAAAATAAAATAATTACATTTTCATAAAAAATAATGTTAAAATAAATAAAATGATTTGCAAACACTTGCTACTGCTAAAAATATATGAAAATTTTGTTTTCATAATATAAAAAGAGATACAAGGTTACTACATCCAAATAAATATGAAAAACTAAAAATAAGTAATGAATTAAAAACAATCGATCATATTCAAATATTAATATGGAAATAAAAATATATACTTTCACAGTTTTCTGAATGAAATATAAATAATTCTATAAGGATCATATAAGAATATACGTTAAATTAAATAATATAAAATAAAATAAATACATTAACAGATCTACATCTCTAAAATAAAAATAAATATAGTATAACTCAAATTATCTCAACAATTGTATTAGAAAATTCAATCAATTACAACAAGATTAAGGTTGAAAGTCCTTACAACAAACAAATTCAATATAATTGGATGAAAGAATAAAGAATAATAATTACATAAATAAAGATTCGCACATATCATAACATCAAATCCCTAAAGCTGAAAACAAATTAAAAAATAAAAACTTAATGACAATGAACTCTGCGGCAAATTGCGAACCAGACTCTATCTTCAAATATAAGTATTACAAATAAATTGGCTATGAAATGGTTTTATTGAAACATATCTCTATTTTTAGCGCATCTACAATAGTACTCTATAATTTTCTCTATATTTCGGTATAAAATAAAATAACTCTATAATAAAATTAATTTTGTTCCAATTGTTTAATTTATAATAGAGTTACTCTATTATTAAGTGAAATACATAGGAATTTTGCTTTTTTACTCTAAATATAAAATAAAATGATAGCATTTCTCTATATTCTACTATATAATATATTAACTCTAATATAAAGTAAATTATTGGAGCAAATTTAATTCTATAATATAATTATTTTATTTTAGAGTGAAATATAGATGAAATTATAGAATACCGTTTGAGATGGTTTTAAGGACACCATTTTAAAACAGATTTTCATTAGAAAAGTCAACACTACAGAGTTTTTGTTTTAGTTTTTTTGAGAAAAGGCAACATTGGTGTTATTAATCGTATCCCTCATCGAGTTTAATTTCTTAACTGTGACGAGCTCTTAGGTAATTATCAAATACTAGTGGTGTAGTTACGTTCATGCTTTACAATTTAATTCTCAGAGAATAAATATTTCGTCGGCCGGTACCTGCGCGAAGCAAGAAAAATTAGTCTAAGAACAATTATTATTAAATAATCAGGCAAAATAATAGCCGAGTCTTGTATACAACTCATGGTCATGCTGTATACAAGAACACCCAAAAAACCCATGTTAATGTTCTCTTACCAATTCCCACATATTCATACTATCGATAATCGAGGTTTCTATGTGGAAGCCGTACTATATCACATGTTCTCCCGTTACAATGTGAGTGTGACAGTCTATAATTGATTAATCAAATGATAGAAGATTAATTTATATATTTCTGATAATTAGAGCTGTCGCATTGTATTATAGACCATATCAACTCGATGGTTGAAATCTGCTTGTGAATTTTGGTAGCATTCTTGTAATTGGTTTTACGTGTAAATAGTAAATCCTTATCAATTTTTGTCAAATTTATTTATAATATACATATATTTTATACTGAGTTTCTTTTTATTATTATGTAGTACCGATAAATAAACTATGACAGAATAGAGTATATAATTCTTTTAGCAAACGTAGTATATAATTCTTAGTAAGTAAATGAATATATTGCATCCCAAATTAACAGAGAACATTAACATCTATCTTATTAAAACAGAAACATTATGTTGGACCTAACATTTATTTTGTAAGTTTTTAAATTAAATACATTTTTATACTTTATAGTTAAATCTACATTAAATCACTAATGTTCATTTCTTTATACTACTATCTATGTTTCCAAACAATATACTTATTTCTTTATACTACTATCAATGTTTCCAAACAATATATTTTTATACTACTATCAATTTTTCCAAACAATACAATAATTAATCATATTATTTTATATTTATCATTTTCTCTTTAAAATTTTGTAGAAATGTCATATTTTAATAAATTGCAAAATAATGAACTTTAAAATTTGGATTATAAGATTACAAATTATGAAACTATTACAATTTAAATCTAATTAGATTACATATCGGTCATCCATCAGTTCAATCGGTTAGTCTCGGTTTTAGTGATTATTTTAATATGAATATTTTAAAAACCAAAATTGAATTGTCAGATCTCCGGATTAACGGGTATAGTCACAATTGGGTTGAATTTAAAAACACTGATTTAAATGCAAAAGTATTTTAAATACACACTCTTTTAAAAATTACCAAAATATTTGTTAAGTTATTAGTGAAATTTTTTATCGTAAAATATTCCGCGCTTCCAAAGCGCGGGTCAAAATCTAGTAGACCGTTAAAACTTAGTATATAATTAGGGGACACTCTATTCATGTTCAGTAGAGCTGCGTCACCCGCCAGACATAGATATAAAGTTGTATTTTGACATTTTCATTTTTTCTAATTCTTGAATTTAGGATCACATTAAAAAAATCCATGATACAGTATTGAATTTATTAAGAGTAGAGTTTTTAAAGGCAACTCCATTGAGAAGATCTAAGGGAATATCTCCCTATTTAAAAATGAAAAGTAGAATTGAAAAAGTAATTAAAGAGCTAGAGACAAATGAATGGTTCTAGTTTTAGAACCCCAAAAAATGAAAAAATTCAATATACTCTTTGATTTTTTTTGTCAACCAATATACTCTTTGATCATGTGTTGCTTTATGATTAACCTACAATATTATTTGCAACTTAAATTAATTATTAATTAGACTATATCAAAATATTATTATTATCATCTGTTAAAACCCCATGTGCACATACTAAATGATGGAGATGCTCTCTAGAAAATTGTTTCATTCTCTTTTTGTTATCATGTATCCGTTTCCATATTTCAGTTGAGAAACATCTATCTCAAAATTCGCTCTCCCAAGTAGGTTTATCAATGACTAGTGATATTACAATATGGCTTATTATAGCCTAGGTTGCAGGGAAGCTTCATCGTATGTCCGCTTTCCGATTCAGAATCAAAATCGTAATCTCGTAGAAGCTTACGGAATCTCGCTTCCAAACCGATTCCAAAATATTCTCTTTAAATCACGTTGAAAGCTTACGATTCTACTTTAGAATCACGTTTCCATTTTTTTTTTGAAAAAAACACACAAATATAAAATCATAGTTTTAGTTTATATAAAATCCAAATTTTAATGGTAATGAAACAAAAAAATAGAAATATACAAATATAAAAACTAATACTATAAATTATCTTTATGCATTGAAATTTTTATTAAAAGATATATCATATATTCAAAATTGTATCATAAAAATAATTAATATAATAATTTAATTTAAACTTTAATTTATGTGTATCTTCATTTTTTAACATTAAATCATTTCAAAATTATCATAAATGAATAAATGTTTTATTTTAAATTTAATCATATAATTTATAGTCCTAAATTTTATAAAATTATCTTATATTTTGATATATATATATATATATATATATATATATATATATATATATATATATATATATATATATATATATATATATATTATATAGATATACGCTTCCAACACGTACCCGCTTCTTAAATTTTTTAAGAATCTCGCTTCTACGTTTCCATACATTTCCGTTTTCACGTACCCGCTTCTGTTTTTATGTAATATAGATTATAGCTTCCAAGAATAAACTATTTGTAAAATGCCCACTAATACAAAGATAATGTATAGGTTATGCAAATGATCAATTCTTTGAATAATTAAGAGGATCGATTGGAAGCAAGTAAATTATTCCTCCGAAAGAGGAGATCTAATCCATGTTCATCATATAACGTGCCACGTACCTCACATTCCTTAGGCTTGAATACCGGAGTAAACTTGTAAAAATATTCAAGTTTTATTTTGCAGACAATTTAAGACTTCTTCAATCAAATTCTACCTGTATTTTCTCTTTTTCCACCCTAAGAAATGTTTTCGCCGAACAAATAGAACAATCACAATGATGATGGGAACAATTGGCAACAAAATGTGAAGATTTGTAGATGTAAAAAATTTGGATGCTGTCATCATTCAACGTTGTGAATGCTAGTTGAAATATTGATAAAAAATCAGTTAAGTAAAATATATAATATGGGCTTTAAAATTAGTAAAAGTTTGATATTCACAATATAACTTGACAATTAGGTGATAATGAGAGGAGTTAATGAGATCGTTAGCCTCTAGCATACTCAAAATGGTTCAGTCAAATATAACCAATTAATGAATGCCGTTGCGGATTTATATAAATAACAATTGACCGGTTGAGTACAAACTACTTTTTTTGAGAAAAGGCTTGCAAAGTACAAACTACTTACACCAGTGATAATAACCATAGCTAGAGAAGAAGAAAAATATGATCATACGGAATCATATTTACTGTTTTATGAAGAAAACAATTAAAAATTGAAAGAACCATTCAACAAGTATTAGAACTATTTAAAAGGTTGAGAGTTGACCATGATATATTATACGATTTCTTGCCATCTTTCAAGAAATAAGTTACGTACAGAGTTATGTACATACATTGATACATAATACAGTTTTGTTGTTGTATTAAGAAACCATACAGTAATATATCTACATGATACACATATTCTTACGTTTAGAAAAGAAAGAGATCTATTTAAAAAAAAGATCTATTTAGTTCCTTCCTTCAATATAAAAACCTAAGGTGCCTGTGTGGCTGTGTTTTGTTGTATATATAATACATAAGATACAACATAGTTGCACAATTCGCCCATATAAATTTGTTCACACTCAAAAGACGAAAGGAAAACTGTCAAGGAAAAAAAAAGCAAACTGTTAAGGAAAAATACGACAGAAAATTGGAAGCCATCAACATGTCGCAGTTCCTCTATTCTCTAACGCTCGTCTTCGTTTTCCTCACATCAGCAAACATCCAAAAGACAGCAGCAACTCCATCATCCTACTCCGAAAACCACAAAATGTTCGTGAAAACGGCATGCAATTCGACAACATACCCTGACAAATGCTACAAGTCTTTATCCACATACTCCGCGGCCATCAAATCCGACCCGATCAAGCTATGCACCACAGCGCTTAAACTCAACGTGAAATCCGCAAAAGAAGCGACTTCTGTCGTCGCTAAGCTTCTCAAAAAGTCTCAGAAATCCGCCGCGGGGCGAAAGATTAAAATGGCACCAGAGACGCTGATCCTCAAGGACTGCCTTGAGGAGATGGAGGACACAATTGTTGAGCTCAAGCAAGCGATCACAGAGATGAAGACTATACGAGATGGTGAGTCTATATCTGAACATATAACGAACGTTAGGACTTGGGTGAGCTCGGCGTTGACCGACGAAGGGACTTGTACTGATGGGTTCGAAGAGGTGAAAGTGAATAAAGAAACTAAGAAGACGGTGACGAAGGTTGTCCAGGAACTTGCAACGACAACTAGTAATACTTTGGCGCTTCTTACTAATCTAAGTTACTAGCGTTAAAATTGGAATATATTAAGATTATTGTTAATGAATTATTAAGACCCCTTTCATGTGCATGTTGTTTTCTTGCTTTTCTTTTGAATAATATGTAAAATTTAATCAACAAAAACGTTTTTACAGTGTAAGCTACATGAAAGCAAATGGTTTGTGTAAAACAGAGTACATCTACCAGATTCTCTTAATATCTAGTAGCAAACCAAGACTGAAGAACACTATCATACTTTATATATTTGTTCGAGACAACGATGAGGCATTGGTTTCGAACTTGCCTATCAACCATTTTGATCATCTGGCCTGGCTTAAGAGAGATGACAAACCATGTCTTGTATTATTCGTCTCCAAAGAGATTGAATTGAGTGTAACCTGCAAAACATATCTAACGATGAAGAGTGTTCCTGTTGCTTGAGTTGTGTCTACAAGGAGAGTCATGAGGTCCTGCAATTTCCATGTGAACTGAGATTGGAGAAGATCTTGAACCAGACCCGACCACACCTCTTTCGCACACAGTCGAAAAAGGTAATCTTTAGATTCCAATTAAAACTGACGTAGGTGATATTCTTTGTTCATATGTCATCGCCCATTTATATGATACATTTAGATGATTCATATGGATGTCCAATGACAGTTCGTTTCTCCATCTAAATAGTTCATCTAGATGGATCATCTAAATCAATTATGTTTGTTTGTTCATTTCTTTTTCTATCTAGACAATGTTTTTAAGTCTTGACCCGGACACTGAACCGGATGACGTTCTGGGTCACCGGGTCATCAGGTCATCAGGTTGACCACGGCTGAACCACGGGTTAAAAATGAATTAGTTTTATTATATAATAAAGTAGCTATGAAAATAAATAAATAGACACTAACTTTAAGTACTTTCTAAATGTTTTATAAAAATAAAAAAATAGTTTAGATATTTATAAATACTTAATTTTAGTTTTTATATTTTATTTTCATTTGACATACAAAATATCAAAAAAGTAGTTTAGACTATCTAATTTTTTGTAACAAGTTAAGAGTTATGACATCTAACAAAGATATCAAGATTAAAGTTCATAAATATTTAAATATCTATTGTGAATAACAAATTTAAAATTTAAAATTGAAAATAAACCAAAAGTAAATCATCATTAATAAATTATCGATGAAAAAAATAAACTAAAACCAAATAAAAGATCAACCAACTTTGGTTCTCTCTACCATCGTTCACTTTATTTTCTTCAAGTAGAAACCATAAAATAATAAGTAAAATTTATTTATTTGTTCAACCATTGGTTTAACCGGTAACCGGGTTCTGGGTTTTAGAGCGCTTTTGCGGTTATATTGAGTTTTTAAAGATTCAAACTGGATTTTTTGTGGTCACCGGGTTTACCGGTTCAACGGTGGGTATGGATCGGGTTTCAAAACACTACACCTAGATGAGTTTAGTATGCAAATGACTTATATACTCTTGTTTTCATTTTATCATATTTTATCATTTTAACTATATTAATTTTTTATTAATTAATAAAAATATAATTGTTTTAAAATATGGTTTTGGTGGGAAATATAATTTTGCGGTTTAAGAGAAAATGTAATTTTGTGGTTCTGGCGGGAAATGAATATTGAAGTTTTAGCGAAAAATGTGATTTTATGGTTTGACGGGAAACATAATTTGCGGTTTTGGCGGGGGGGGGGGGGATATTTTTGTGGTTCTGGTGAGAAAATGATTTTTTCGATTTTGGCGGAGAAATACGTTTTGTAGTTTTGGCAGGAAAATAAGTTTTTGCGCTTTTTGCATGAAAAGGAATTTTTAGCGAAAAAATGCGTTATTGCGGTTTTGACAGAAAATGTGTTTTTGCGGTTTTTTGCGGAAAAAATGTTTTTGCACTTTTTTGCGGGAAATTTTGTTTTATGATTTTGGCAGAAATGCATTTTGGGCGGAAATGTGTTTTTGCGATTTTGGCGGAAATTGTGTGTTTGCAAATGTTGGCGAAAAAGGTATTTTTGCATTTTTTTTGGGGGGGGGGGGGGGGGGGGGAAGGTTTGGTAGGAAAGTGAGTTTTTGTATTTTGGCGGGATTTGTTTTTATTTTTTCATTTTTGTAGATATGTGTTTTTGTGGTATTGGCGGGAAAATGTGTTTTTGTGGTTTTAGAGGAAAAAAAATATTTTGTGGTTTTGACAAGAAAATGCATTTTTGTGTGTTTTGACGAAAAATATGTGTAAACTTAAATATAAATATTTATTAAAGTAACCGTAAATTTGTCATTTGTTATTTGGATTAGTTCATCTATATCTAGATGCACCAATTACTCTCATCTCAATGAGCGATCTGGATGAGTCTCATTTTAGGCTAAAAATTTTTAAACTCATTTTGATGGATCATTCAAATGATTTGTAATTTTAATTAAGTCTAAACGAACAACAATTTCATCTTCATTCAAATGGATCATCAGGATGGTGAAACGAACATGCCCATAGAAAACATCCTGCAACAATTTCTGCATTTCACAAGAAGAATTATATCCCATGTTGACAATCTATTATGCATAGCTAGCCATGACATGAAACCATATTTTAGTGTCAAATTGGTGGCCAAACACTAGAGTGCCAATTCACCCTCGGAGCAGGACAAAGATCAGGGACCAAGTATTTGCAGTACTAAACTTTGGTTTGGAATCCTGGGTACATCCTATTGCACATACATCTTACTTCTTTGCTTGTTTATAGTCTCCTAAATCATAGCATATAGGTCTGATCTGTATCTGTGAGGTCTCCTCGTTAGTTCAGATGCAATGCTTGCTTTCAATGGGGTTCCCAAGTGGATACTACCCCTGACTCCAACCAGATCATATAATCTTCCCATCTCTGACAAGGCATCAGACCTGAAAGATGTACCTAAGCCATTCCGCACTTGCATAGGTGAAAACATTTTGCTTTGTCCCTATATTTGAGAATTTTTTGCCACATCCAGGAACCCAAAGATGAACCTTCTCTGACTACCCAGAAAGTACTACTCTTAAGCAGGTAACCGCACATAGACTGAAAAGATGGGATTCTCCCAATTAGCTTCGAATAGCAGGTTGCATTAACTTATTTTAAAGGGCGCAGACTAAGCCCTCCCTCTAATTTCAGAGTAGTGATTGTATGCCATGCAATTGGATATAAACCAAATGTTTTAAATGGATATCCTGTGGTTAAAAGTAAAGAAATAAAAACATGCATCCACAATTTAATTATTCCAGATTAACCCATGTACTATTGTTTGAAATCTAATTAACCCTGATACTTGCTATTTCCTAACATATTTTTAATGTCTCCTTTTCACTCGGATTGTATTATAATGGTTGAAGGAATCACTACAGAAAAAAATGTTGGATTCCAACATAATTTCTTACTGATTTCTGCGTCCCAAATTTCTGACAAAATTCCAATAAAATTGTGTTGTTAAAATTTCATCAACAACTATCCACGGAAATCCGACGATATTCCTTTGATACTTCGTCCAATTGTTTTAATAAAAAATCAGACGATAATTCGTCTATATTTATAAATCATCGAAAATTTGTGAGGATTTTCTGATTAAATTTTATCTTTTGAGAAGGGGAACATTACCTCCTGAATTCTCTGGCCAATTTTTACATCACAGATTTCTCAAAACATTTCAATAAAAACTGTGTTGTTAGAATTTTATCAAACATTCCCCACAAACATCCGACGTTGTTCTCTTAATATTTTGTCTAAACATTTTAACCAAAATCAGACGATAATCCGTCTATATTTAAATATTTCAAAAATTGATCAGATATTTCTGATGAAATTATATTTTCGAGACGCAGAATATTACCTCCTAAATTTTCTGATCGATTTTAGAGTTACAAATTTCTGACAAGATTCCAATAAAAATGTGTTGTTAGAATTTTTTCAAAACTTTCCCACAGAAATCCCGCGATATTCCCTTGAAACTGGTATTAAATTCTGGCATCGTAAATCCATCAAATCCGACAACAGTCCATCGGTATTAATAATTACTTTGTCATTGGAAATAATTAATCGGAAATATCCAACACAAATTCGACAAAATTTTGTCAATATTCATAGTAATTTTTGTTATATAAAATTTGTCAAAATTCTTTAACAAAAAAACAGGCGGTAATCCATCTATATTTATAATAATTTCTATCTTCAAAAAATTGTCAGAAATTTTGATGAAACTAAAAAATCTGAAGCGCGGAATATTACCTCCCATATTTTTCGACAACCGGCAAATTTATGACGGTTTCAACCCGTCGGAAATTTATTTATTTTAATTGAGAAGTAGAAAATTTTCTTTCACTATACAAATCTCTCTCTCTCTCTCTCTCTCTCTCTCTCTCTCTCTCTCTCTCTCTATCTCTCTCTCTCTCTCTCTCTCTCTCTCTCTCTCTATACAAAATATTGATTTTAGTTTTAGTTTCATTTTTTATTATTAATTATATCTTTTCTAAAATTAACTAAAATTTTAATTTTAGTTTGTTATGAGTATTACTTAATTCACATATTTTAGCAATAATTCAATAAAAATTTAAACTATTTTCGAAAATTCATTTGAAATGCTGTAGAAATTCTTCAGAAAACACCATTAGGAATTCGTTGGAAAACACTCATCAAAAGTTCATTGTTGTAGCAATAAATCAATGAATTTTTAAATTATTTTCGGAAATTCGTCTGAAATATTGTAGAAATTTTCCAGAAAGTACAATTAGGAATTCATCGGAAAACACTCATCAAAAGTTCTTTGAAATTTTTGTCTTTCACGATAATTCTTTGAAAATTTTCGATGGAATTGCAGTGAATTTTATTTCTGACCAAAAAAATTGAAAAAAACGTTTTCTTAGATTTGTTGAAAATGTTTATTTCAGAAAACAAATCTTGATAGTTTCGATCATCTGAAACCGACATGTTTCCTTGTGAATATCATCCTTAGTTATGAACTTTCAGTTTTGATCAGTTAAAAAAAAAATTGCTCTGATTGGTAGCACATAGTTTTAAGTTTGAGATGTATTGTAAATATGCGGTATATATATATATATAGGTGTGTGTGTGTGAGTGAGTGATAAGGATGATGTGAATATGATTTAACATTGTATGTAAAAATACATGATCAAGAACATTTTGAAGTGCAATATGTACTAGAATTGCAAAAACACATATAAAATTAAATTTAAATTGTTAGTAATTGTTAGGGTTAAATAAAGCAGGGTTCTTCATGATATTAAAAAAAAGGATGTTGTGTAGTAAAGAAAAATGAAAAGACCAAAAGTAAAATTTTATTGATCAATAGAACATGAGTATAATGTATTGGTCTGTCCTAGTTTTAGCTGCATGCTTCCATAGTTGAAGTTTTCAATAGTCGATCCTCCTCTTCTACGGTGTAAGAGTCCCTTGTATAGGTATTTGTAGTCGAAATCTTGATCCTTTTATATCGTGAAATATGAAAATATCTCTCTTTTTAACAAAATTTTCCCATTTTACCTAGAAACAGGTGAAAACGCGATCCAAAATCGAAAGTCATCTAATCAGAAGAAGAAGTTTGGCATCCTGCTCTAAGCAGGATGAATGATTTTTTGGATTAACTGTTTCCAACAGTTAATCCCCTTATCTTTTGATTTTATGAGTGATGAAGTCAGGATATAACATGTGCATTATGGTCTATTGGAATCATACCTTCGCAACAGGTATGTGGGTAATGTGAGAAGAACATCACTTCTTGAAGATTTTCCTAAGTCATCCGAGCTTGAACAGTATGGAAATCCAGTAGTGGGTGCTTCATTGCAAGGATTCAAGAGAAACTATTATCTTTTTGTCATTCATAATCATATGATCTTAGTGGGTTCATGATTCTGAATTCGCATTGCAATGATTTACGAGGTCCATATTATGGCTCAGGGCTTTAGTGGCACATGACCTTATGGATGCGTAGCCGTAGTGAGCATATATCCACATGTCGACCTGGTCTAGTGTGTTAGGGAGATGCCACTTTCTTATGATTTATAAAGAAATTGGAGGTAGATTTGGTGAATTCAAAAATCAGTAACGGTAATCTTATAAAATTTCCTTGTGAAAATAATAATAAAATAATACATGAGAGAGAGAGAAATGTAAAAAGTTAAAAAAAAAAACGCTCATAACTCTCAAAATAATTGTGAGAAATTTTAAACCACTAATAATTATTTTGGATTTTACTATTAAATTTTAATTATATAATTAAATTATTTAAAATATTAAAATTTTAATGTTAAGAAACTCAAAAATAATAATTCTTTTGAATAGTTAATCTTTTTGGACAGAGAATTAACCATTTGCTTCATTTCAAATTAGTAGGATTTTTTATTTAATTTTGTTTTTGTAGAAAAATATTCTTGGTAAAACACCAAAAAATATTCGGTTTGACTGTGATCTTGGTTTGGCTTTGAATACAAAAATTAATAAACTACAGATAAATAATTAAAACTGTTATAGTCAGTTTATACTAGCAAAAATGGGTTGAGACTCGGTATATCTTTAGCTAATAAATTTAATTGTTAATAACATACATTTTGGTATCTAGAAAAAGTATAGTTTGGTTCTAGTTTGAAAATTTGGTTTATTTTTCATACCCAATCGGACCACATATGCATGTTTAAACAGCAACGGAGCAAGAGTATGAGACTTATAACACTATAGTAACACCATTTGGCTACAAGAGTCAGTCATATAAATCGACCGGCCTAAAGAATACTTAACCATATGACTAAGTCCGAGTCTTCTTCTCCTAAAGAATACTTAACCATGTGACTGAGTCCTAGTCTTCTTCTCCCTTCTTCTCCTAAAGAATACTTAACCATGTGACTCAGTCCTAGTCTTCTCTCCTAAAGAATACTTAACCATGTGACTAAGCTTTCTTCTTGTATAAAAGCAAACAACTTTTAGGGATAGATATAAGTAAAATATATAGCACAACACAATGATGAATCACCGGAATTTGTTAGGGAAAGTCAAGTGTTGGGGCCCTTTTAGGAGGCGCCGCTAAGTCCTTTCCTCCCACTACCAAAACACCGTGCTATTGATTTGCTCCTTTGTTATCATTGTTTTGATGTTGATTATCATGATGTTGATTTTCTTCTCAATATGTCCATTTTATAAATGTTTCTTTTGTTCCTTTCTTTATTAGTAGTAATTTACTACGTAGCTTCCTTTCAAAGTCTCGTCTAAGCTTATGGACTTTTACTTGTAGCCTTCTCTCTAATTTATTTTAGTTATTGACATCCAGGTTCACTTCCTTTGACCCATAATTTGTACATTGGCTTGATTTTCAGCTTAACTATCGAACCTGTTTTGTAATTAGTTTAAATTTTGTTTTCTAGTATATATTGTTTTGCTGTGAAGTATGTAAAATTAAAAAGAAGTATGTAATACTATATTTTCAACATTTCTCTTTGTGTATGATTCTTCAACATTTCTCTTTGTGTATGATTCTACGACTGATTAACTCTTTCTATGATCATTTTGTGATTTCTTATAAATATATACTAATAAAGTTATACGATATTATATTCTCCTTGCGCCACCCCATCTTTTAAATTTTGCAAAACATCGACGTATTTTATTTATTTATTATTTGAACCAAATCAATTAAAAAGTATATAATAGTACATCTCTAATTTCTATATAATAGTACATTTTAAACTCAAACAATTTTGTAATACCAATACTCCCGCAAAACAATTATTAATGCAAAATTTATAATATAACTCATAAAAATAAAAAAATAAAGAATAGATTAAGAAAAGAACTAGATTTTGAATAATTTTCCTTTCAATTTTATTTAAATGTGTAAAATATTTGTAATTTTATGTATAGATATTATTCAACTTTACTACAAATTTGGAGATCATATAGAGTTCCAAGAGCGTTAGTGCTGCGAAGCGGGTCAAACCCTTTCTCCACCCGTCCTGCCATTGGTTGAGTTATTTTTTTGACTTAAAAATTTGACCGCATGACCCGCAAGAAAAAAATAATTACATGCTTAAATTTACGGGTAATCCGTGAGACCCGCACATAATTATTTAAATAATAAAACAATTATTTATAGAAAAACTAATATAAAAATATATTTATAGTTAAAAATTATATATTCCTTCCCTTTCAGAATCATCAATTTTTTAGAAAAAAAAATATTTCTAAAAGATTTATATTTTACATTTTCAATGTATGTAATAATGACAAATTGTAAATAAGACATTAATTGTATTTACTAAATTTTAATTGGTTAAAATTCACAGAAATAGTTGAACCCGGAAAATAATGCATTTATTGTCAAAGTTTTACATGTTTTCTTAATAAGTGTGAAAACTCTAGAATATACATTATTTTGGAACATGGACTATATTTTTTATTTTTATTTTTTTCTTATTTTAGGTATTAAAAAGATAATAATTACGATAGTAAATATATTAAAATCGTTAATAATTAGGAATATTCTACGAATATATGATATGAAAGATCTTTTTTTTTTTGAAAAATATATGAGAGATCTATTTAGTTAGAACAATATATGATTTTGGTTTTGGACGACTAAAGCTGTTCAATTTAGATAAGAGTTTAAAATATAGTTAGGATTTTATACCAGTGTGTGCTTGTATTAAAATATAAAACTTTATATAATTGCATTTGAAAAAGATTTGCAGAACAATTTGGCGATGCAGCATTAGGGTTGTTAATCTTGTTATTTAATAAACTGACGTGTATTTAATATATAAACATTTATTGGATAGATGCTAAATTTATACCAAAATTAAAATCAATAAATAAAGTCATGAATTTAATTTTCAACTTGGGTTTAGGGTTCGTCTGTATAAGAGTCTATATATATATATATATATGAATTTAATTTTCAACTTGGGTTTAGGGTTCGTCTGTATAAGAGTCTATATATATATATATATATATATATATATATATATATATATAAACGTAACCATATAAATATATGAATACAGATATTTTAAACCATTTATAACATAAACCATTTTTATTTAGTTTAGTGTTGAATCTGTGCAGAATAGAATTCCGGCAACTAAATAAACATGTAATGTTTGATGGAAACTAAAGATCTTAATGTAAAGTTTCATTTTTTTGGCTTACATATTGTTTAAGATATGGAAAAGAGGGTATCGCTGTTGAAAAGATTTAAATCCTTTGATATCTAGTTATACATAGACACTAGATCATGATCCACGCGTCCGCGCGGATTTATTTTTGATTCACATATTTTATATACACATTGTATATTATTTAAGATTTATAATATAAAAATTTTAAAATAACCCGGATCCAAAAAAAATCAACCCGGACCAAAAAAATTCAAATACCTACTTAGATCCAAATGTTGAGGACTCGAAGAACTTATACCTGAAATGAACAGATTTATACCCGATCCATTATGCTAAATTCTAAACATAATATCTATTGTTATATTTTTAATTCATTTTATTGGGTTGGTGAGATTTACTATTTATTCGGAAGATTTTTGGCTAACTTAATGGTATATATTTGTAGGTTTCTTTTTTTCTGAACAGGAAAAAAATAAAAAATTGGTTTTTGATTAAATTTATCTTATATAACAAATTGTTGCTATAAATAATTTTTATAAAAACTAATTTGTAACAATAATATCATTTTTGTTATAAATTAGAATATTATGGTTTATAAATTCAAAGTATAAAGTTAGTCGTCTTCATAATATTGCTAATATTGATAGATGTAAGTTAATGAATACATACAATATATTGTATTATTAGTAATATGTCGTATAGTATTATATGTTAGTAGATGTATTATTAATAATCTATCTTATAGTATAATATGTTAGTGGATGTATCTAGCTTATAGTAAAATGTATGCAATATAAGGAAACATGCATAGTGGATATAATAATAAGGTAAGAAGTGAAAAATTATGGTAATAGTTGATATTAATTATTTATAAAAAGACATGTCTAATAATAAGTAGATTAGTATAACATTAATGATATAAGGTCCAACTTAAAAATCTACCTAGAAGAAGTTGTAATTTTTCTGTTTTAATAAGATAGATACGATAGGATATATATATTTAAAATATAACTATTCGTGGTAAACTAAATAAAGAACCAAAAGAGTAGACAGAATATTGAGATAGATAATATCAATAATTTCTGTAAAACTAAAATAACATTTAGTTAAAAGCATACACTAAGGGCTTGACTGGTGTAACCGCAGCGGTTGCGGTTGCGGTTGCGGGAGTTTGCGGGTGCGGGTGGTTGCGGTTTTAAGCGTTTTCTAGAGATTTGTACGACTGGTACAACTGTTAGAAATTGTTGCGTTTGCGGGACTCTTATGACTGATAAACTACCAAACGCAACATCTGTTAAATAATAATTTAACAATATTTACATTTTATGTAATTATAAAAATATGAAAAATCATAATAATATGATAAATATAAAATTTATAATTATAAAATCATATTATTCAATTTTAAAAATTTATAGAAAATATTTTAGTTTTGAATTTTTATAATATAAATTGAAATATAATATGAATACATTTTACAATTTCTATTATTTCAATTGAAAATTTTTATTGGATATTTTTAGTATTATTTTTATTTATTCTGTTTTTAAAGAAAAAAAATTACCCTCCCGCAACCGCCCGCAACCGCAAACGCTAGTTGGAACCAGCTTTTGATTTTAAGAGGTTCAGAGCGGTTTGAAGCGATTTGTAGCGTTTTCTGTGATTGTTTCGAAACGCCAACAACCGCTATGAACCGCAAAAACTGCGTTTGCGGGTGGTAGCGGGAAAACCAGTCACCACCTAAAATATACTAGTGGCAAAGAATGGTAAATATTGTTGAAACTGAATAATTTTTTTAAAACAGTTTTATGTTTTAATAGTATAGATTTAGTTACGATTTTTTACGTCTCATCAAAAATGTCCGCCAAAAATAAGAGTTATTCTTGGGTTCACCCCTAGGGTGAACCTAAAGGTTTACCAACCAATCATATTATTTCATTTTGTATGCATATTTTTCTTTAAAATGAAACAAGATATTTAGCATTTACTTTTAAAAATAAAAAGATAAAAAGACAAAAAAATAGTATTACTTCGAAAAGAAAAATATTAATATTACTAACGCCGTCTACACTAAATCATAAATCTTAAACTAAACCATAAACCATAAACACTAAAATCTTAGATAACCCCTAAATCATTGGGTAAACCCTAAACTCTTAGATAAAACCTAAACTCTGAAATAAATTTTAAACTCATGTCCTAAACACTAAATACTAAATAATAAACCTTTGGATAAATTTTAAACCCTTGGGTAAATCAAAAAATTTATGATTTACTGTTTATGGTTTAGTGCTTAGGACTTGGGGTTAAGATTTATCCAAGAGTTTATGGTTTAATGTTTAGAGTTTAGTTTGTGATTTAGGGTTTAGGGCATACGGGTTAATAATATTAGTTTTCTTTTTTCTCGAACTATTTTTTTTAAATTAAATGATAAATATCTTGTTTTCTTTCTAAGAAAAAATATGTATATAAAATGAGACAATATGATTGGTTGGTGAACCCAAGTATTTCTCCAAAAATAAAAAGAAGTGAATCTTTACCAAAACAAAATCTATTATCAAACATATAAAAATTTACCAGAAAGATATATTACCACATTTAATAATTAATATATAGTCAAGATAGGTTAAAATCAGTTTGGAAAACAAAAAAAAATGAACAAGATATAATTCAAGCCTTTAACCACCAACCTTTTTCAAGAAAAATAAACAAGTAGTAACAGAAACATTTATATATATATATAGTACACAAAAGGAAATTAAAATTAAAATGCTTTAAAATAAGTATTTTTATTGATGCGACAATTGTCATCTATCTTATTAAAACAGAAACATTACAATTTCTTCTAGGTAGATTTTTAAGTTGGACCTTATGTAATTAATGTTATATTAATCTACTTATTATTAGACATGCCTTTTTATAAATAATTAATATCAACAATTACCATAGTTTTTCACTTCTTACCTTATTATTATATCTACTACGCATGTTTCCTTATATTGCATATATTTTACTATAAGCTAGATACATCCACTAGCATATTATATTATAATATAGATTATTAATAATACATCTACGAACATATAATACTATACGACTATACTACACACCGCAGTTGTTTCACAATTGTTTTGTATGTTGCCATTCAAACTTTAAATATATAATCTCCAATAAAACTTAAAAAAACACAAATGTTGACAAAAAAACATAAATAGTGAAAGTTACTGTTACTTTTAAACGAGAGTAAACAAAATATTTTAAATTTATTATACTAAAATACAAGTATGACTAAGTGATAAATGTTTGGTCCAATTATTTACAGTTCATAATTTTTAATAATTAATTAACATTATTTAATATATGTATAGTCTAGATTGATTTTTGACGTATACTTAAATATAAAAGTTAAATTTTTTTAAAAAATAAAAAACAGAATGTATACCCGTTCTTTTAAGGACTGGTCAGAATCTACTGCTCGTTAAAATTTAAGATGCCTATTATTGATCGCTCACTTGTTACATATTAAAATTTATATAGTTACACGTTATGAATGAGTTTTGCAGTATAAAACCAAAAGGACGGGTCAAAATCTACTGCTCATTAAAATTTAAGATACCTATTATTGATCGCTCACTTGATATGTATTAAAATATATATAGTTACACATTATGAATGAGTTTTGCAGTATAAAACCACAACAAAGCGTACAAGTTATATCAAATGAAAATAAACAAAACGAACACATTAAAATATTATCACATCCAAAACAAAGATCACACTGTAAGCACATCAGAACTATAATATCTATTGCGTAGGAGAAAATGATCAGACGCGTAAGAGTGATGATGAACAACTGTAGGCCTGAAAAAAACAACGGAACTGATCATCCAAACAGAAATTGAACCGAAATAGTCGAAATTGGAACCAAAACATAATTCTTAAATATCCAAATAGTTTTTATATTTTTATATTCGAAATAACCAAACTGAATCCAGAATCGGACTGCTAGCCAGATATATAAATTATTATTTATATATACATTAACTAAACATATATATAAACATATATATACAAATATATATATATATACATATATATTTGAAAACTAAATTACTATAAAGTATCATAACTAACCAAAAGTATTTTAAAATATTCGGATATATTTATCTAAAATATAAAAAAATAATTTGAAAATATTTGAGTATCCGAATCATCCTAAATATTCGATATTTTATTAAAAATAGCCGATATTTAATCTAAATTACCTGAATTACCTAAAATAGTTGAACTGGAACTATCTGGGAAACGCATTTGTCTGAGTATTTTCCGGTTCCTAATTTTACTATCTAAACTGAATCTAAAACCATCTAACTAAACCTGAAGCGAAAAATAGATCATGTAGTAAAAATATCATCTAGCCTTCTACCATAACTACTCGATTCAGAAATAATCGAACGGATAGAAATGTCTAGGCCCAAAAAAAAATTTCATTAAAGAAAATAATAACGAAAATGAATGATAATATTAAAAATAATATAATCATAATTTTTATCATTGAATAAAAACTAAAAACACCAAATATATTATAAAAAAACTAGATTCTGACATGTGCGTCCGCACGGGTGTTTTTACTTGTAATTAGGATTGTTTAATCTGGCAAAACAAAATTATTGAACTAATTAAAACCAAACTGAACGGAAATAGAAAAAGTGGTTTAGATTTGGTAATACTGAACATAACGATGTTATTTATAGGAAACTGTTGTGTATAGATATGATTTGTTATATAAACCAATCAAACCAAATAAACTGAATAAATAGATCAATTAAAATATAATAGTATAATTATATGTATATTATATAATATGTATAATATATACATAATTTATTTTATAGATATGATCCTCATATTTAAAATTTTGATTTTAGTCATTTAATATTTTATTTTAAGTTAAATGATTTTTTCAAATTAAATAAAACATAATCTTTTTGTTACCAAATATGTGTGTTAATATTTAGTTATTTAATAGTATTATGGATTACTAATTTTGTTATTTTATTCTATAAAACCTATTACTAATATTAAGGTAATATGTTTACAAATTATTTAAATATTAAAATAAAAAGGAAAAAATAGTCTATTTGAAAACCAAAATATTTTCGTTTTATATTAAAGCCGACAAAAAATTCATAAAATTTTATAAAAACTAAATATATTTATGGTTTTTGGTATAAAACTGAATAAACAAAAAAACGGACGGTACATAAACTGAACCAAACCCAAGTAGATATGGTTTTAATATGGTAGTTATTTTTTATTAGCCGAAAAACCAAAAAAAAAAACAAAAAAACTGAAATGACCGAACCGATATCCAGATTGGACACCCCTCAATATAATATATAATATTATGATTTAATTAAAAATTATAATTTTTTTGTTAATATTTATAAATGTCTCAGTTTTTTATAATGTAGTTAGATGTTAAACTAATGAAAATGATGACTAAATATATTTGATGATTTTTACTACATGGACCATTATCATATTGTATTTATTTATAAATTTAACCACTTAATATGCATGTGTATACTAATACATTAAATTTCTAAGACAAATATTTGTGGCAAATATTTTTTTTCTTTTTCACAGTTACGTGTCTCTTAGTTTAGTTTATATTGAAAATATATGAGAAACATAAAATATTTAAAGATATATATAAACAGTTTTAGAAATAGGTAATATTAATATTGAGAGTATTAATATGTTAAATTTATTGGTTAACTAGATTATAGGAAGTAGTAAATTTTATTTTAATAAAATAAAGAAAATATATTAAATGCTTAAAATAAGTTTAATAATTTTTTCAGTGACAAAACAAAAATTGTTTCAGTGACATATGGTTATAAATAAATTGTAAACTTAAAGGTTAATTCTTATTTATACTTCACTTTTAATAGATTATATATTAAATTAATTATATATATATATACTTTTCACGCGATCGTGGATATAATTTTAGTATTTAATGTTATTTTAGCAAGTAAGATTGTTCCTCTCTCTTTTGAATTTCTATGTATTTAGTTCTAGTTTCCAGTAAGTTTTTTTTGCTAGAAAGTAAGTTTTTGAATTACAAGAGAAAATAAATCCTCCCAGCTAACTTTCGTCTTATGAGCTTGAGTGTTGATAAAAAAAAAAGAGCTTGAGTAGGAGAATCTGACCAGAAAAATGCATTGCACATACTCTCAGTAGTGTTTAGACATTTTGCTAGTAAAATGAAAGTTGAGCTCCAAAAATTAACTGTAAAAGAGCTTGAGTAGGAGAATCTGACCAGAAAAATGCATTGCACATACTCTCAGTACTGCTTAGACATTTTGCTAGTAAAATGAAAGTTGAGCTCCAAAAATTAACTGTGTTAAGAGATGTGTTAAGAGATGGCTGACTGGATAACGGAAGTATTCCTGCAAATGATAAAAATTTGTTGGACCAGCAAAGAATTCGTTGGACCTGCAAAATAATAAATTTTGAAATTTGGGTTAAAAGCTGACAAATCATGAAACTATAACATTTAAATCAAATTGGTTTACATATAGTTCATCCATTGGTTCAGTCAGTTAGTTTTAGATTTTAATAATTCTTACAATTTTTAAATATTGATATTTGAGAAAACTAAAACTGAATTATCGGATTACTGGATTAACCGGTTTACCCGTGGATCCATGTCAAATTTAAAAGCACTGATGTAAATGAAAAATATTTTAATTACACAAAATTCTTATAAATTAATAAAATATTTATTAATTTATTAATGAAATATTTTATCATAAAATATTTTATGCTTGCACACAGATCAAAATCTAGTTATATATTTTAATAGAGACACTAAAGTGTGCGATTCATGTTTCATGTACACAAACACAAAACAAAACAACACAACACAAACCAACACAAACCAACCGTATATGCAAAAGTATATGTACTTGGAAAATTATCATTACAAGAATTTGGGCAGTTTGATATTTTCACAAAACAATATATGATCATTGTTAGGCCCTTTCTCAAAAAAAAATATATGATCATTGTTTTTCAAAATATGTGCTACAGCACAGTTTAGTACTGTTTGAGCCCATGGCAATGATATATTGTCGAGATGAGTAACAATAGAATAACTCGTATGATGAATACTTTTAAAAAACAAGGGTTATGATGAACAAAACTTATACGCTTTCGTCTTACAGCTTCTTTTCTGCTTTCATACATTATATGTATTCAGTGGTTGTCTCAGACAACTTGTGTACTAATACAGGTAAATGTTTTTACTCTGAAAAATGAAAATTCTTTTGTGCTCCTACTATTTAAATTGTAATGGTTTACCATTCGAATGTTCAATGAAAATGACCCCTAAGATACAAGACTGCCAAAGTGAAAGAAAAGAAGTAAACACGATTTCATAAGTGAATCAAAAGTAAACTAGATTACCTAAGTGAAAGCAACCAAATAAAATCTAAACAAGATTGCCTAGGTGAAAAAAGGAAACAAGTTACAGTATTTTGCCTAACTGAAAAACAAAACATAAATGAGAACAAGATTGCCTCAAATCAGGGTAAATAATTTGCGATGAAATAAAAGCCAAAAGAAAAACACCAAAAGGACAATTATGTTAGGTTTGGATCTTTCACCACCTACCCTCTTCACTCCTCAAAAATATCTCTGTACATTTCAAGATTTATGCTCTTGTCTTCTAATTTTTTTTCCTTCACATTTTTATTATTACATATCTAGGTTATTTTTTTGTGCTCATAGACAGATACAAAATTTACAAAATAATCAAATCTAACAAATGACTGTGTCGTATTCACTTGTTGATCAGTTTTTTCTATAATTAATATGTATGAAAAGTAAATATAATATTATCTTCCAATTTAAAATGAAATAATTAGTAAATTTATTTTGAAAATAGTAAATGTTTTTAATCTGTAAATATTTTGTAATTAAAAATTTCATAATAACTAAAATAAATAATATGAAAATAAATAATATATTTGTGATATTTTATAAGTGATAAAATTTAAAAAGGTAACTAATTGTTTGACTAATTCTTATTAATTCAATATACATATATTACTGACTTCTGAAAAAATTAATGTGGGAACTGTTCATAAAAAAACTTTTCAAAAAACTTTTGTAAAGGTATATAGATATTTTTATAGATATTTTTATTTTTATTATTTGAGAAATTAAGAATATTATTAAAAAGTAAAATATATATTTTATTTATTGAAATTGACAATGTAGTTGATTATTGTGAGAATTGACGTGAATACAATATGGAATAAAATGACTATGATATGTAGTAAAGTAAATTTTTCGAAGAGATTTTGAGAATATCTATCTCGTGATATCTCCCAATAGAAAACATCTGTGATACGGACGAATTTGACCTTCACATATATATCCGTTTCGGCTCAACCTCTTGGAACGGAATGGTAAAAAGCGGTCCAAGCTCTTGAGATTGTTGGATACGGCAGCCTTAGGTGTTAGAAATATGATATTTTTGTGACACGTGAGTAATTTAAATAGGTATATTCACATAAAACAATAGATAAAATATCAAAAAGAAGTTGATCTGAAACTAAACATGTCAATCGGTGTTAGAGATCAAGCAATGAACTTAAGCTTCCTCGTAGGATAAATACTTTAAGAATATAAGAAAAAACCCTAATCGACTTGATCAGGAACATTTTGAAAACTATCTAAAGTCATCATTAATTATTAATCAGCGTTCGCAACTACAATCATCGCTAGTCCATCAGCAAAAGCTGAATTTTAAAATCCTTAAAAGTAAACCCAATCATAGCCTAATTTTTGTCTGAAACTCGTGCAGATATTCAATATTACAATGCGAGTATTATTGACAGCCTTTTGAAAATAACATAACACAAAAGAAGCCAAAATATATCACATTAAGATTGCCTTTTTTCAACAAGAAAGATAAGCCAATATGAATCATATGTTACATATGTAAACATAATAACATAATTGACATTTTCCACATAATCAACAAACTTAAACTATCATTAACTAATTTAATTATGCATTACACATCGACAATTTTCTCCCACACAAAAGCCCCACTTATCCATCGAACTCGAACTCCGAAAGATCCCGACATACAAAATAAAGACACAAACAGCAACATTAAAACAATCACTAATCAAGCTTATTGGGTCCGGTACAGTAACTAACCACGTGGTTCCATAACCACTGGATCAAATACCGCCGTCGGATCCCGTTAACATTATACGTGGCACCACGATCGTCGTTCAACATCTGTCCAGTGTACGAACCACCACCTCCGGTACCATAAATACCCTCGCAAAGATCCGCTATCTCAACCGGCGCCACCGGGTCAGCTCCTGCGTACCAAGCGTTAACCAACGGATTAGTTGCCAGCTCAGCAATCTCGTGAGCGATCACACTTATCATCCCATCAACACCAATATCACCGTTCGGCGATTTAACCGGTTTAATCCCCGGTATAAAGGCCGGTACGGCGAAGGGATACGCACAAACTCCGGGACAAAACTTCGCCGAGTTCCCAACCCAAGCGTACGGCAAGGTGAATCCAACGATCGACGGGAACGTGAAGTAGTGGAAACCACAGACCTGGCCGCAGAAATCTTGAACGTAGACGTCGTCGGAGGTGAGGAGGAGATAGAGACCGCCTTTGGGATTCACCGGCAACGGCCGAGATCTTGAAGCGACGGCGGATTTTATAACGGACTGGATCGATAACCGGGTTAATGATTTGCCGTGTGAATAGAACCGGTCGTTTTTCTCTTCGCCTAAACGAACCGTACCGGTAATGTTGGATCCGGTTTGGTCAGTGTAGAGCTGTACGGTTTTCCACCAACCGGAGACGGAGGGGTGTTTGGATCCGACGGCTGAGATTGAGTTGATGAACTCGCGGATGATTTTCTTCTGGGATTTTTGCCACGTGCCGTACCAGATTGGATGGACGGTGATGTTGTTGGTGAGGACTGGGCCCATGTGGTAACGGAGGCGGACGAGATTGGATGAGCCTTCGTATTTCTTTGAAGCGTCGAAGATTTGATCGGAGCCGTTGGTTTTGGGAGGATATGGACGCCATCCGATGACTTGCACCGTTGATGTTAAGAGCACTGTAAGTGCAGTGAGAGTGAGAATCACTGGAACTGAATGCATGTTTTGTTTTTTTTTTTTTTTCCAAAGATAATAGAATGAGAGAAGAGAATCGAAATGTTTCGAGTTTTAAGGAGGGCATCGAGTTTTAATGGAGGACAGAGAGGTGATGTTAAAAGACAAGTAGGTCCCACAGAAAGACAAGCGGCGTCTTCGCTAGCCGTCCGATTGTTTTTCAATCTGACGTCACGTAAAACCCTCGTTCTTGGTTCCCCATTGCGCGGGAAATCTTATTCGTTGTTTCAGGGGTGATTCTGTATTTTTCTTACTATGAACTGCTTCTTTTTCCCGGGTATGGACCTCGCTTTTCAGAATTATTATTATTATTTTTTATTACTTATTAGTGTCCACCACGAGTTTTGAAAAACCATTCGTAATTTTTGTATATCTTTTGTCGTCTTTGGGCCACTTGAGCTGATAGTGTTGAATAGGAACATCATCGTGAACGAGAGGCTAATCACTAAATTGGCGGTTTGTTTTTATACTCAAAAAGATGTTTTGTGTTTTCAAGATTCACTTACTTTTGTCTAATTTAACAGAGTCTATAAAAATCTATAGCTGCATGTGAATATCGCAATTACTGAATACCATTCATCTATACATAGTAGACCTTAAGTATTACCATTTCTGTACATAGTAGATATACGCAAGCATTTTTGGTCTTTTTATAGTTACTTTGTGGCCAAATACCTTATGCTATGTATATAACAACGGAGATACTGTACGTATGTATAGTAGTAATGCGTTCTTTCTTAATTAAAGTGTTTAAACTTAGAACGGGTGTCTTTTAGAAAGAGTTTTTGTAACCGATTGTGTAAAATGTAGAAATAGGATGAATAAACTATGTATTGTTGTATTTTCACCTAACCCATTACATGATTACCAATATCTTTATATGTTGTTGAAAACGATATACTGCAGACAGGGTGACGTAAATAAAAATAAAGTAGATTTATCAACATTAAACCATCAGAGGTGACATGTTTTTTTAACCAACAAAAAATTGACAGCTATATACAAATAATGTAATATATTTAATTAGCCTAAAAATCAATTGGTCGAGTATACCTTTATTATACTTTTTCCCATTATTATACTTTACAATAATGTATACCTTTATTATACTTTACAATTAAACATAGACGACCGTTTATAAATATGCAGTCACTAAATTTATCAGAAGGATACGTGGCGTTTATCAGCCAAAAAAAGACATCCCCAATGCGTTTACTTGGGTTGTTGCATGAAATGAGAAATGCATAAACACATTGACGTACCAATTATCTTAAGCTTCAACAAAACCATAACAGCATATATATATGGGACCGGAAATGATGTCACTTATACAAGTAGGCGATTGTTATTCCAATGTATGATTCAGATTTGGCTTCAACTAGTGTTGCTTCCAAAATATAATAAATATTTCAAAAAAAAGTATCGAAAAAGTTGGTTTTACATTTATAGTCACCTATATGTGTTAGTACGTTCATTTGAAGTGGTTAAAACATGAATGATTTAGATAGACAATAAAATATGTAATATGTGCATCTCCTATACCACGATGACATAAGTGGTAAAATACTTAAGTTGTTATGCATTGTAAAACGTCTATTAATAGATTGCCTTAAAACAGCCGGTTAAAGATAAACAAATCCCATCGACTGGTATTAGCCTGAAAGTCATGAAGTTATGATTTCCTAATGTCCAAGGACCACGACTACATGTTCATAATTTGATTATTCTATAAAATTTGGATAGTAATCTATGGTTGGGGAATACTTGGAGATAAGTACTTATTTCCCGACGTAACCATGATTTCTGATTATTTTATAATATTTTCTTAAAGATCCATATTTTAGAAAAAAATCTATATTTTAGAAAAATAAAATCGGTTCAAAAATATATTTTTTATATTAATGTACTAGTTAATACTTTTTCCGTTTCATATTAGTTGTCGTTCTATTTTTATACACACAGATTAAGAAAACATTTAATTTTGCATATTTTCAAAATAAAAACACTATTATCAATATACCTAATTATATTTAACCAATAGAAAAATAGAATAGAAAATAATATCAATAAAGTTTATATTAAAATCGAAAAATGAAATTTATTTTGAAAAACATTTACTCTGCAGTGACAAGAAATTTGAAACGGAGGGAGTATTAAGTTATAAGTTAAAAGTATAATTATAATTATTGAAATTCTATAGGTTAAAATTTATTAGAAATAGGCAAATAGCTAGATATAAAAACTAATGCATTGGTAATTCAAATTTCGTATGTTTTGTGTATATTTTTAAAAACATTCATCTTTGTGAAACAGAAAGAATACCAACTGCTAATTTATCAATATGTTGAGTTTTCTATCTGTCTATCTTTGAATTAAAAAAAGAAAACAATAATAATAATAAGGACGTGTGGTATATACGAGGTGCTAATGTGTATCCCATTATTCCCGTAAAAAGATATTTAATTTGCTGTAATTCGCATTTGAAGGTTCCGATGAGAATATTAGAATTTCGTTTTTATATTTTACTTTTCAAGTTGTTCATCATTACATTTAAAACCATCAACCCCAACAAATACTCTATACACCGATAACACAAAAGACAATTGAAAAATGTTAGGATGAATAGCTATTTGTTTCTCCTGAGAATATAGATAATTAATTCTATTCATCCAAAATAAAATTTAGAAGGAAACTTATCAAGTTTTTGATTATAAAATTATCCAAAACAAGAGAAGGGTGTGAGAGAAAAATATAAAACATAAAAATAGGGAAGAAAACAAAAGAAAACCTGGGAAGGATAAGAGGATGGGTTCGTCCCAATCGCGGAGCGAATTGCGCGGCCCTCTTGTCAAGGTATTGATGTGAACATTAATATTTTAATTTAAATTTAAATCTGTAGCACATAATTGTAATATGTAAAATATGATAAAAAATCCAAATAAAATTAAATATAGTAAGCAAAGCAGTAAAAGAATCGTACAGCTGAGATTGAAAGCTCTGGTCGCAAGTGGGCCACAAAAAGTTTATTTTAGCTACTGCGGGTCCTACTTGCTACACTGACGTTACGGTGACACAGAAGGACAACTACTGACGCCAGTCTGGCGAATGATGACACTTGGCACATACGTGGAATCTAGTGCTGACTCGACAGTATTTGGCTAACATGACACGTCATCGTGAAGTGTGAAAGAGACAAACTTTGCGTGAAGTTTGCGGGTTTTTTTTTTTTCTTATTCCTTTTTAATCCACAAAACATCGCGTGATAGGTACACTCCGGTGAACGGTGAGGGCCATGATCGTTTTTTGGTCGTGCTACATTAAATTGGTTTCACTATGTATTTTGTAACGTGCGATGACTTTCTTTATAGTAAATGTATTTTGTAACGTGCAATGACTTTCTTTCTTTATAGTAAATGGTTTTCAACTTTTCACATGTAGAAGCAGAACAACTGGATTTCCAGTCAAGAGGATATTATCAACTGGGTTTTTGTATATTTGTCCAACATTTGTTTTAATTTCTTTTTGTATATTTGTCCAACTGGGTTTTTGTATACGCCTAACAATAATACCAAGTGAAGTTGTCACCTGTTGGTATTGATCTTTTCTTTGGAGTCCGGCCCATATAAGCACAAAAGAATATATATTACAAGGGTCTGTCTGCGATACGCGCAGGATGTGATGTATTTTTTTGTAAAAATATAAAACTCCTTTATTCATCTAGGTATGTTCATTTTGATAGCAGTGTGACATAAGTATGACAATCAATCTAGATATCATTTTTAATTTTTTGACAAATATGTTTGATACAACATGCATGAAAATTAAGAGTTTAGTTTTCCTAATATAATCCTTAGTACATTGGGAAATATATATAAAACTTTTAATTTATTGTTTTACAAAATATTTTTGGAAAGATATGATTTTAAATTTAACTATGTGTTTTTCTTTGACGCCGCATTAAACCTTGAGTTTGTAAATTAACAAATGGTGTAACTTAAGTATTGATTTTGAAGATGAGTATACTTGGAAATTTCATTGTTGGAATCCACAATCACAAAGGCTCATTTTTTTATTATTTTTAGTTGGGTTTATTTTTGTTAAGTCTATAATTCGATTTTTTTTTATTTGGGTTATGGTCATTTGTCAGATAGTGATTATATTTTGATTTAATAGAACGTATAATGACCACCTGTGAAGTTGTATGAGGGGTTGTTTCTTTAACAATTTTTGTAAAAACATATTATTATATGTTTTATATTATTGTATGTGGTTATGGTAAGTGGCTACAGATTTGTAGACCACATGTTTTTGATATGAGATTACACGTCATTAATAATTAAACCATTATATAAATTAGATCACCATCTATATATATAAAAGAGAGTTGAATCTCTCCTGCTGACACATCAGCGTCCACGTCAGAAATTAGAAGTCTCACGAGTTGACACATCAGATACGCACCGTATCACTTAAACTTTGTTCTCTCGAAATGGGCTTTGCAGTGGGCTTCGTCCAGCGCAAATGAAATGCTCTTCGGCATTAGGCCCATCGACACTGTTCTACGGAATCCCTAAACAGATGCTCTCTTTCGTGTTCTTCGTCTGTTTTCATTTGGCGCTGAGACTTTCTAGATTCTGTAACGGTGTTTGTGGTTTAATCTTAAATCGTCTTTATTCTCCATCCCACTACGAATCAACCTATTGCGCTCTTCGTCTGCTAGATCCTTATATATATATAAACCTTCGATGCGTCGTTTCCGGCAAAATCTATAATGTTCCGAAGATCGCGATCTCTTCATCTCTCTGAAAAAGACAGCGTCTTGTGGGGTTAGCAAGCTATTCGTCGGCGAGCAGGTGAGGCCAGCGACCATTGGCATTACCCGGAACAACCACAACTTCAAGCTTTCTGACTATACAATGTCCATACGCTTATGGGTATTCTCAAACCTTGGATATATTATCAAATATATAAGATACTCCAATTTTTCTTTTTCTTTTCCAGCTTTAAAATACTACAAATTTTGTGAGGCTCATAATCTGTTCGTGAAATATAATTATTTATTTTATGGTTATAGTTTAACTTGCAAATGTATGATTATAAATACAAACAAAAGTAATTTAAAAATATATATTATATTTTAACTATGTTTTCACAAATGAAATTTCTATAAGTTCTATATGTATTAATGCTTTTAAAAATATTAATAAACTTTAATATAAATATAAATCACTGTTATAGAATAACTTACAAAATCCAATCAAATGACATAGAAGATTAATCTTATTTCTTCTAAGAATAGGAATAGATGAAGTAGAATAAAAAAACTTATATGATGTATAAATCTTTATAATTACACATTGTGAATGATATAGATGATATAAAAGGAAAAAACATTGACAATACAAGTTAGATCAAATATAAATAAACAAATAAAACATATTTGGATATTCTCATTTCTAAAATAAAACTATACTGTATAGGAAAATTGGTCAATTGTAATAAAATTATGTTTTCATCAAACTAAAAACCCACAACAAAAATATAAATAATAATTATAATAGTATGGTCTCACAACATATACATCAAATAAAAATTAGAACACATCACATTAAAATAAGTATATATTAAATGTTAAACAAAATAAAAATAGACATTTTAAACTAAATATTTATAGTATACATATATAGATATAATTATGTTTAAATATTTAAAACATATATAACTGGTCCGGATCCGGATATACATGCCTAAAATTTCAGTATCCAGATCTTAATGTTTTTAATTTGTATATTAGCCGTTGAAATTATTTTATAGTTCACATCCCGCCCGTAGGGCGGGCCGACCCTAGTGCATTTATACAAAAGACAATTGTTTTTCAATATTAGGATGTCCTTGTAATTAAGAGAAGACATGACATGTATGTGCATATTAGTTAAGCCTAATAATGTTACAAATTATCGTAGAGTTTTATATTATGTAATCTAAGTAATTGTTTTAGAAGGTATTTTAATGTAATAGGAGAACGGAGAGCATGAGCTTTTTTTAATATTCAAAATTTATGGTTGTATATACTAGGAGAAACAAATGATATCAGGACCAGATAACCATTATCTAAGTACTGAGGGTGTCTAAGACCACATTTAAATTCCCTGCAGACTGGTACCTAGCGTATGAATTGGAAGCTTGAGAGTGTCTTCATTGTACGGTAGAATGTGGCTGCTATTATAAACTCAAATGGCTGTGGATGTGCAGTCATGTCGTAGACACGTTCCTCATTGGCAACATTCAGAGTCCCTGCAGCGAGAGTCTTATTGTTGTTAATACCAGTTGAAGTGCTCTTTATTAGAGTAGGATTCCTAGATAACTTAAAAATCATAATAAATAGTTATAGATAAAGCTTTCTTACGTATTTCCTTTTCTATGCTGGACTTTTATGATTTCCTAGAAAGGTTTTACTTATCTTGGTATATAAAACAAGCTTCATAATCAATAAAACTTAATTTTCTTTTGATTCCAACCTAGATTTGTCATGGTATCAAAGTAAGAACAAAACAAAAACTAAAATCATATACAGAAAACCGTGTTTCTTCTTTGCCGAAATTGCAGATTAATTACCTTCCTTTCATTATTCATAAACCTTTGTTCTAAAATCAAACAAAAGGGATTCTCAACATAATGTCAATTACTACAGCAGTAAACGATCTCACATATAAGACTATCTCGCCATATGATTTATCGTCAAGGGACAATCCTGGAGCTGTTATATCTCAACTGTTTTTCAATGGATCAAACTACGATAAATGGACCATCAACTTCCGTATGGCTCGCAGCTCACGGAAAAAAATTGGATTTTTTGACGGCAGTCTTCCTAAACCTGCAGACGATTCATCCTACCTTGAATATTGGACAGCAAACAATCATCTCAACGTAGGTTGGATAAAACAAACAACCAAACCAAAGATCAAATCTTCTATCTCAACAAGAGAAACGGCGAAAGATCTATGGAAAATAATCAAAAATCGCTACTCGATCAAAAGCGGGGCACGCCTTCAACAGCTACGAAACTCTTTAGCAAACTGCAAGCAGAATGGTTCATCAATCGATGACTACTTTGGCCGAATTACGAAGAAATGGGATGGGATTGCCGACTGCATGAACTTCAAACAATGTAGCTGTGGCAAGTGCGAATGTGATCTAAACTCAGCACCAGAACAAGAAGTAGAAACTCTAAGGGTTCATGATTTTTTTATCAGGACTTGATGATGCTACTCACGGGATCGTACGATCACAGATTTGTGCTATGTCTCCTCTTTCTGACCTAGACAGCGTGTATCAGACGTTTTCACAGAATGAAATCATTCACTCGACAGTGGTTCCTAATACGCAGTCATGGGATTTGCTTCTCAAGCTCGATCTTCAAACAACTCTTGGATGTCTAATCTTAACAGAGAGACGTTTCGACCAGCAAATAAAGATCCATCTCGACAATGTACGGTTTGTGGCCGAACAGGGCATGAGGCTTCAGGGTGTTTCACAGTCATAAGATTTTCTGACTGGTGGGATGAACGATCAAGAAACAGAAACACAAACCGGAAGCTGATCAGCTTGGACTAACCGGAATCACCGACGAGCAATGGAGTATTGTTCACAAGCTTATTAACAAAGGAACAAACAACAATGATCATCTTACGGGTAAGAATGACGACTGTGTTTGGATCATGGATACTGGTGCAACCCATCACATGACGGGATGCCTTGGTATCTTGGAAAACACTCGAGACATCACACCTATACTAGTCTTACTATTTGCAGAATCTGAAGCAATGACTTCTAAACAAGAAACTGTTAAACTCACGCCTACATTATACATTCGTAGCATGTATTATGTGGCGGGGTTTCACATAAATCTCATATTCGTTTGGACAACTAGTGACTGATAATGTTCTGATTGGACAAGTGACTGATAAACTTATGATATTGCAGGACCATACCTCGAGGATGCTGATTGGTGCGGTGAAAAAGAGGGGGAGGGATTGTACCGTTTCCGAGGAATATAGTCTTTGAAGTCGCTCCACACCGATGTAACAGAGGATTCAGTTTTATGACACCGTCGGCTTGGGCATCCTTCTTCCCGAGTCATGGATATGATCTCTACTTTAGGAAAATCGTACTCAAAATCTGATAAAAACCTCATCAGAAATTGTGATATTTGTTTTAGGGCAAAACAAACTAGACAAAGCTTTCCAGATAGTACTCATAATGCAAAAGAGAGATTTTTGATTTAATACATCGTGATCTATGGGGGCCGTATAGGACTACAACATTTTTTGGTTCTCGTTATTTCCTTACCATTTTTGACGACAATTCACGAGCCGGCTGGCTTCATCTCCTACCTGATAAGACACTGGTCACTCAACAACTCAAAGATTTCATGGCTTTAGTCGAGAGACAGTTTTCAAGAAAGATGAAAACACTACGAAGTGATAATGGTATGGAGTTTACATGTCTAGCCCAGTATTTTAGAGAACATCGAGTAATACACGAGACGTTTTGTGTATATACTCCACAACAAAATGGACGGCCGAACACAAGTATAGGCATATTCTTAATATCACAAGAGCACTGCGGTTTCAATCAAGCTTACCGATCGAGTTTTGGGGAGAGTGTGTTTTAACCGTAGCACATTTGATCAACCACAAATCTTCACCATTACTTCAGAACAGAACTCCATACAAAATACTACATAATCAACCTCCTACGATGGATCATCCGTGAGTCCTTGGTTGCCTAGTATACGCCCACAACAAAACAACCAAAGGTGATAAGTTCGCACCACGCAGCAGGCGATGCATTCTCTTAGGATATCCCTCGGGTACCAACGGATGGAAGCTTTTTGATCTAGAGCTTGAAAGAGTATTCATCTCAAGAGATGTTACTTTTCAAGAAGACAAGTTTCCATATGCCGACATCAATCTAGTAGTAACAACAGTTGCTCCGTGTCCGACTATAATGCCGCCTTCCGATGATGATATTGAGCAAGTTCCTATAGAAGAGATCACTGAAAACACATCGCCTCCCACACCTGTTTCAGGAGCGACAGACCAAACAGAAACATCAAATATTGAACCAGAACAAGAGCAAGAAGCTCTCGGTCGTGGCTACAGAGAACGAAAGCGATCGACTCGATATCGCGATTACGTCATCAATACGGTTACTACAATCCCTACTCTCACTCCTTCTCTCCTATCATCAACACCTCAGCTATCCTCGTAATAGAGTATCAGAAAAAGGGAATATTATCTTAAATGCATTACTTACTTCATTTATAAACAAAAAATCAAAAATTAGAAAAACCCAAATATGTTAATCTGTAACACTAAACTAACAATATTTAGGCATAACTTCTTCAAAATAAACCACGAAATATGAAATAATAGATTTACATGAGATTTTCTTTACATGAGATTTATACAGCAAACAAAAGTGTAGATCGAAAAGTTTGAACTTATAATAGTTCATATGCATATGGAATATCAGGATCTAGATATAGATAATCTTTACAACAAAAGTTGAATGATTTGAATATTTTCATTTGAGTTCAAGAACGGTTCTTAACTAAACCCATAACAATTTGTTTAGTCTTCAATTGTAAATTACCTGCAAATACTCCTAAGTCTAGCACCTTTCCTATCAAGCTTTAAACCGCTTTAGTTTGTCTAATTACACCTATTATTATTTAACTTAATTCAAAAAATGCAATCTATTGGGTGATCCGAGTCTTTGTGGATTCAACACATGAATATTACACTGCACCTCTAAATTTTCAGAGTAGTTCATTCGGAATATAATTTGAGCATATAAATGTACTCTTGCAATCCCACAAAAGGATTTTCTTCAACAAAATCTTCATCATCGTCCTCCTCAGGAACCTGTTCATACAATGTTGATCTCTCGGAACTCATGGTCGACCTTCCATCAGCGTTCACAATGCAGCCTACATCGAAACTCGTATTAATCCATGGAACTCCAACCAAAAGTGATAGACCCCGGCCCAAGGATCAGTACATGGAACCAGCTAAGCATGGAGTTCAGGACGTTCTGAACATTTCAACCGAGGTTCATGATTTTCACCATACTGGACAGACTGACCGGACACTGTACTGGACCGTCCCGCATGCATCCGGAAGGGAGCTTTGGCTGGAACCATGGCCAGATGACCGATTTTACCGTACTGGATTTTGTCTTCCCCATACTGATCTCCATTTCATGATGAACGGTCGAGACAGAATCCAAAACGAACGCACCAATTCTTCTCCAGTTCATAGCACTCCATTTCAGTACTGTACCGCGCGTACCGCCCGTACGACCAGTTTGGAGCTTCACCAAAACCCACGACCAGACGACCGAATCTCCCGAACTGGATCTCGGCTTTCCCGTACTGTTTGTCATTTTAAGAAGATTGGTCGTGGCAGAATTGGATTTGGACGAGTGGATTTGAAGATAGACCACGACACTTCATTTCTGGCCACTTTGGACTGTCCGGCGTGTGTTCTGGTCCAGTCCGCAGTTCATGCTTCAGGTTCAATGAACCTGGACAGAAGAATTTGAAGGGTTCACTTGCAGTCAAACTCAATTTTCGTGCCTTGACCAGATCTGGTCAAGTTTGCATTTTCTATGTATTGTTTTCATCATTTTTTCTTTATTTCTTTTGACTAGAAACACTATAAAATGTAACTCTTTGTCATGGCAATGCAATCAACGAATTTCCTTTCTTTTTTATGAGTTTTACTCTCTGTTCTTTGTCAAGAACATTTCTAGTTTCTTGGTGAGGTTATCTCCAAGTTTCGATCCTTCCTTTGTTGGACCGGTGCGTCACATCCGGCAACATTTGAAGTCTGGTAGTATCATTGGGCCTTTCCGCATCCCATTGTGTCACCATTCATCCCACCAGTTCTCTATCCTTCCGGATCAGAGTTCATATCATCCGTACCGGTAGAGTGATCCTTATTTTGGTTCTATCAAGTGGTATCAGAGCCACTCTTCCGGTAACTCTTTTCTATCCATTTTCTCATCTCTCCATTTCTTCTAAACACTTCTTCATCTTTCTATCTTGAACCCGGGCCCCTCATTACCCCCATAAAAAAAAAAAAAAAAGATCTAAGTTTATGCTGTAAAAAAAAAAAAAAAAAAAAGAAAAGATTATATAAAAAAAAAAAAAAAAGAAAGTGTCAAAGTTTGATTGTTTGTGGTGAGGTGGTGGAAGAGTAAGCCTGCTGGCCGAAGAGAAATCCGGCCTTTGAGGTGGTTAAGGCGGGTTCCCCTTTGAAATCTCTTATCTTTCTATCTTAAACCTTTGATCTTACTTGGATTTGCCCATTGGGATTCTTTGATCTGTTCTCTTAGAACTTTGAGTATAAACTTTGTGTGATCACCATAAATCTGAGAGAAACACTTGTGTGGGTGAGGATCAAACACTTGAGAGTGTGAGATTTTTTTTTATCTAACTTTTGTGTTGAGATTTTCAGGTTAAGATGTTTGGCCTTCACCGGAGAAGTAGCAAGGAGAAACCCCCACAACATTCTACCTCTCAAACTCCATTTAAATATCCTTTGAATAATTTTGATGAGTTTGTTAGTGTGCAGGAAAAGCCAAAGAGGCGATTGCTCCAGTTTGATGTCCAAGAGTTTTGTGATAACTTTGAGAAGGGAATGATGAAAGCTCTCAAGGATGCCAGTAAGATCCATGAGAAGAGCACATCCACACGTGCCCCAACAGCTGATCCATCTCTATTCATCACTGAGAAAACCCAAGGTGAATCTGAAAACCATGTTGAAGAGTTTAAATATTTTTCAGATTCATTACCTACTTTTGATGAATATGAAGAAGAGCTGATTGATAATCTGATGTCTTGTGAAGAAAATTGTGATCTTCCTTATTTTAAAACTGAGTTTATGAATGATGATGAAGAGACTATTGTAGAACTAACTGTTTTGCAACCGGAGCTTCCGAGTAGTCTTGTTTTGTCTCAACAGGTTTTTGAGGAAGAACCACTGGACTATCCACATCAGTGCCCATGTCTTGACACTTGGATATGTTTGGATGAATTTCCAGGTCCTATCTTTGATGAGGAGGACGGATCTGGTCCAGTCTTTGATGAGGAAGCACCAAGCATCAACATGGACAGTCATCTTTGCTTTGATCCCGGCACAACTCCTCCCCTTTTATCCACTGACATTCAAGAGCACTGTGAGAAACTTGATTTGACTTATTCTCTGCCTGAATTGTTTGTTGGAATCAGTTCTCATAATGTCAAAAGTTTTGGTCTAGAGAATGTGAAAGAATTTTGTGTGTCAAATTCCATTTTTGATAACATGATTCATTCTTTTGAGAAACTTGAACCTGATAAACTCTTTGATCAAAAACATTTTCTAAATGACAATGACATCTCTTCTGGTCTTGTTTTGAGTTTTGATCAGTTTCTGAAACATCACAAAGGTTTTGATCATCTTGAAAAATCATTTGAGCTTGTTTTGCAACAATCAGATTTTTGTTTCCGAAAACCTTGTGATTCCTTTGTTTGTTTCAAGGATAATGGCTTTGATCTGAGTTTCTCTAGTCATGGACTGATCACTGGTGATTTGTTTGCATTCCCTTGTGCCTTGGACGAAATTATGGTTAAGACTTTGCTAGAACAGAAATCACTTAGAACTGAAACCGATTCTTGTTGTGATTCTGATTTGAAACCTGCCCTTTCTTATTTTGAATCTGATCTTGATCTAAAGTTTTTGTGTTCTGAATATGATCAACCTAGGCTCGTCTTGAATATGTTCTATGGTGTTTCATGCCTTGAAAGCATTCTGATTTGCAACACCTTCTTTGAAAAACATATTGAGCCTTGGAAAAGTAATTCTCAGTTTGAGCTTGATCTTTTGTGTTCTAAATCTGAGAAACTTGTGCATGTTGTGAAATTATTCTTTAGGAACTATGAAATCACGAGCCTTGACACCATTCTGGTCTGTAATGTTTACTTTGATGTGCATCTTGACAGGCTGAAATCTGTGCAACTTGTTCTTGGAAAATATATCTTGATTTTTGATTTGAACAAGTATCTCTCTTGCACATATGATCCTGGTCTTTTAGTGTTTGTTTTGAGTATCCAGGAAAGACAGGTTCAGCCTCTGAATGAAAGCATTGATCGTGCCCAACATCCTGAGTTTTGGAGAAGCATTGTTGTCCAAACAGGCTACCTTGGAGATGCCAGCGACAGAGGTTCAGTCCACGAAGGGTATCTCGACTTTCAGAAGGTCTTTTGTCATGAAACCAATTTTCCTGGAAGGCTAACTCACCAAGGATTCTCTGAGGCTTGGAATCACTTGAAAAGCTTCGCGGATGAAGGAGATATGAATTTTTCAAACAGGAGGTTCTCCAGCCCATCTATCCGCGAGTACAAGATTTCTAAAGGAGATTCATGCCCAAGAAGGGAACGACCTGAGCCAAAACCGATCCTCCATGAACCAGAGGTGTTTCCTCAGTCAAATACTTATTCAAACCAAAAGCACTGTAAGGATTATGGTTTGATTGTCTCTGCTCTTCATGAAAATGTTTTGAAACCGAGAATTTCTAAGCAAAAACAAGTCTTTACTTGGTTGAAAAACATTTTGCTTAAACCTTTTCATGAATTGTTTTCATTGAGCTGTGCTTTGAAAGAGATTTGGTGTAGGAACAAGCATGAACCGAAATTGCTTAGGCCAAAGAATTCTTTTGATTTCGTTCATGATGAGAACTTTACAAATTTGGCATTATCTCATTCTTTTCCTAGCAGATTCACACCTTGGCCTGATTTTGAATTTGATAAACCGATTTTTGGCACTCAGTTTACTTGCTTGATGCTTGCCCACGTGCTTGATGATTATCCTAAGAGCTTGGATCCTGTTTTTGATGTCTTAAGGATAGAGAAACCCTTTGATTATTTCTTTGTCAGATTTGATGTGGTTTCTCTAGTTGTTTTGGATGAACAGGATAAGCATGATCAGTTTCTAAGGAGAGCAAGCAATGATGGATGCCAAAGGACTTGGACTTACTTGATGAAAAGGACTTCTAAACTCCAAGGAAGTTTCTGTCCAAACTTTTCATTCACTAATTTTTCTTTGAACTTTAATTCCTTTGTATCTGATTCATCTCTTTTTGAAATAGGTACTTTGGATTTGAGGACAAATCCTTTTGAAGAGGGAGGGAATGATAGACCCCGGCCCAAGGATCAGTACATGGAACCAGCTAAGCATGGAGTTCAGGACGTTCTGAACATTTCAACCGAGGTTCATGATTTTCACCATACTGGACAGACTGACCGGACACTGTACTGGACCGTCCCGCATGCATCCGGAAGGGAGCTTTGGCTGGAACCATGGCCAGATGACCGATTTTACCGTACTGGATTTTGTCTTCCCCATACTGATCTCCATTTCATGATGAACGGTCGAGACAGAATCCAAAACGAACGCACCAATTCTTCTCCAGTTCATAGCACTCCATTTCAGTACTGTACCGCGCGTACCGCCCGTACGACCAGTTTGGAGCTTCACCAAAACCCACGACCAGACGACCGAATCTCCCGAACTGGATCTCGGCTTTCCCGTACTGTTTGTCATTTTAAGAAGATTGGTCGTGGCAGAATTGGATTTGGACGAGTGGATTTGAAGATAGACCACGACACTTCATTTCTGGCCACTTTGGACTGTCCGGCGTGTGTTCTGGTCCAGTCCGCAGTTCATGCTTCAGGTTCAATGAACCTGGACAGAAGAATTTGAAGGGTTCACTTGCAGTCAAACTCAATTTTCGTGCCTTGACCAGATCTGGTCAAGTTTGCATTTTCTATGTATTGTTTTCATCATTTTTTCTTTATTTCTTTTGACTAGAAACACTATAAAATGTAACTCTTTGTCATGGCAATGCAATCAACGAATTTCCTTTCTTTTTTATGAGTTTTACTCTCTGTTCTTTGTCAAGAACATTTCTAGTTTCTTGGTGAGGTTATCTCCAAGTTTCGATCCTTCCTTTGTTGGACCGGTGCGTCACATCCGGCAACATTTGAAGTCTGGTAGTATCATTGGGCCTTTCCGCATCCCATTGTGTCACCATTCATCCCACCAGTTCTCTATCCTTCCGGATCAGAGTTCATATCATCCGTACCGGTAGAGTGATCCTTATTTTGGTTCTATCAAAAAGTTAGCAAATTCTCCCAGTAAGACCTCCGCTTGTCATCAAATTGTTTTTGAACACCTTTCTTAGACGGAATGTTTAGGATTCTTTGTTCTCTGATACCAATTATTGCAGCATCGTATTGGGATATTGAAAGAAGCTGTAACTAAACTTTGATTAAGTTTTTCGACGACTCGATTTGTATAGTTCAATAGAGATATAGAACTGTGAGGTGATTTGTGAGAGGAAAAATGTTCCTTGTTTATTAAATCAAAAACCAAGTCTACGAAGGACCATACGTTTTCCTTTTATAACAACAATATAATAAAATCCTAATCAAACAAAATTTATGAAAACTAGCGATAATCTTAAGGTTGAAACATATATTCATTCAACTTAAGACTTATCCTTATTTCAAGAAAATCAAAAATGATTTGAAAAAACTCAAAACCAAATCGAAAAGAACTTGTCGATAAATGTGTTACGCTCATATATGGGTTACATCAGAAAAGAACTGGAAAAACCCCAGAGAAACCCTGACCAGAAAGTACCAACCTCAATTATATATGTCTCAATGTAAAGATCCAAAAGCTTTCCTCTTTGCCCACGTGTATACCTTTTTGCTTGGATTTGTCATACTTAAGTCAGCTCTCACTTCTTTCCCTTCATTCGATTCTCATCTTTTTTCTTGTCAATCACAAACCAACATTCTTTAAATTCTTTTACAAAAAAAACATTCTTTAAATTGAATTGATTCAAGATGTTATTTTCAGAAAAAGAAATAGAATTTAGAAATAAATTTTAACCTTAATTTAAATTGCGATGAGCTGTAATTTAGGATTTAGTCACGTTTATAGTATCTTAGATTTCTTTTAAAAGGTAAGAAATCTACAAAAGATGCCACTGAGAGACACGTAAACTTTCGTGATAAGCTTTTTCCACTGGCTAGCTAGTGATAAAATCAAGAAACATAAACATACATTATGTAACGGAAGAAAAAGAAACGAAGACGATCATCACATGCGTGAGTTTTTTTTATTTTTCTGTTAAGGTCATGGTGATGCATCATTTTCATCGGTTGTAAAGTTTCGCTCCTCGTGCTTCTAATTGTGCATATTTGACCTCTTTGTGGAGGTATTTAGGGTTTTTTCTACAAACCTACAGATCTCCTTGGTTTTTGTCTGCGTCGAAAGTAGAAACTGAGTTTATTGAGTATAATATATGGTTTGTCTATCACTCGTCTGGGTTTCGATTCAAAACCTTTAGTCTTTGTGTAGTATGCAGTATGCACGACTAATCTGCTCCGTCTTTCATTATTTTTTTATATATTTTTATTTTATTTTTGGTTGACACTTTGATGAAGGGAACATAAACTTCTGCTAATATGTCGAATGATCATAGGATGGACATTATCAGCCATTTGCCGGATGATCTTCTCTTAAGGATACTGTCGTCACTTTCTCTTAAAGATGTGATGGCAACGAGTTTATTGTCCGGACGGTGGCAATCTTTATGGAAGTTGGTGCCTAAACTCAATATTGGTGATACTGACCTCAACAACGTTTGTGTCAAATGGGTTTCCAGCTCTTTGGCTTTTAGTAACCCTCAGGTTCTAAAGAGCTTGGATTTCAAGCTTTTCCCAGGTGATTTTTCTAGAAATATGACCATTTTTTATAGGTTCTCCTCTATGGTTGAAACCGCAGTTTATTGCGGTTTGAGAGAGTTGAGAGTCGAGTTGCTTTACACATCACTGGAATTGCCGAGTATCTTCTATGCATGTGGGACCCTCGAAACCTTGATACTCTGCAGGCTACATCTCGTGGATGTTTCGCCGAATGGTTCCTTGTCGTCTCTCAAAACTCTTCGCCTTTTATCTGTCAAGTTCTCAAGCGACGAATCTGTTCAGAAGCTTCTAAGCATTTGTCCTGTTCTTGAAGAGCTGGTTGTAAGAAGATCCGGATATTCCAATGTGGAGATCTTCACTATCAATGTGCCCAGCTTGACGAGTTTATCCATTGTTTATTTACGTATGGGATCTCAACCCACGGGTCTTCATGGATTTTTCATAGATGCTCCTTCTTTAAGGTACCTGAACATTAGAGACCGTCACAGTAACTATTTGCTGTTCACAAATATGCCGAAGCTGATCAAGGCGAATGTTGAGACTGTTTGTAATCAATCCGAGAGTCTAATAGGATCTCTTGCCTCAGTCCGTCATCTCTCTTTGTGTACTAAATTTTCAAACGTAAGCTTTTGTTAATCTGGAATTACTTAAGTCATAACCCTAATTGTTTTCTGACACTTTAATGTTACTTTGTTTTGTTTGTTCGATTCAGTTACAGATTCCATACCATTCGGGCAGTTCCTTTGTCTTTCTTGAACATCTAGAGCTGTGTACATGTTCTTCTGAGTTTTGGAATCTACTTGCCCGCATACTCAAAGACCCTCTAAGACTTCGAGTTCTCAAGCTTAAGTGGGTATGTAGTATTCAATTTCCTTAATCTATGTGTAGTACTCAATTTCAGCGCTAACACCTACTTTGTGCATCTCAGATACATCGCGCCCATTAATGGGTTCGTTGGAAACCGCAGAGTTTTGTTCCTGAATGTTTGTTATCGCATCATTTGGAATGTAAACAGCAAAGGCAGAAAGCTAAACAAGTGGCCAAGTATATCTCAGAGCATCTGCAGAATTGATACTCTATTTTGAAGTCTGCAAGACTTCATATTTGAAATTTTAAGCTAGTTTCTTTTAAATTCAAAACCTCAAACTTAATTTCAAAAAAATTATATTTTATATTATGGTTCTTATATTATGATATTTAATTTTAATTTATAATAAATTATAAATAAATAGAACATATATAAAATATTATAGAAATGTTAATTAACAAAATGATACAGTAAAATATCTAATTTTACATAGAAATACATAATTAAATATTAAATTACAAGTAAAATACTAGAAATACATAATTAAATATTAAATTACAAGTAAAATACTACATTATTCTATAAAAATATTTTCGTAATACTTTCATATGATCAATTACTGCATTTGTTCTATAAAAATATTTTTTTAGTTTTTACGACATGAAATATTAAATTTCATTGCAAGAAATATTGTTTGGAAGATTACAAATTCTTTGGTCTTTATTCTGTCAAAAGGATCAGAAATGGTACTGGACCACCTCCATTTGTAAAGCAAAAATCTAATTATTAAAGCTGCACTATTTACAGTTAATTAATCTCCGGTTTTAGATCACTGAATATGCTCTATACTATCCAAGGCTTCATTTCACGTCTTACCAATATTATAGAGAACTTCTCCACGATCATCATGATTCATGTGTATTTCCGTGTACTAGCTTGTAACTAGGCCTAATTATAAGAGTGGATCTTTTAGCCGGCTTAGCTTAGTTATCATCTTTTGTGAAAACTTTAAAAGGTAGCATAGATACTCGTTGTTATAAACCTGACAGTTATAATGCCGATCGATTCTCTCGACTTAAAACGAACCAAGAAAAGTCGCTTGACTTTGAAAATGAAGAGAATAAGAAAGTTGCACAAACACTTTTGAGGATTAAAATTCTACAACAACCACTGGGGTACAGAAAGAAAACAAGTCAAAGAAACCTATAGATTACATCCTCTAATAAGCCCAGACTCATCAGTGAGAGGTCTCTGCTTAACAAACCCAACTAAAATCTAGAGAAGAGCACTGAAGAATCTTTAAGTCAAAAATGCAGCAGGAGGTCAAGATCAAGAACAATCAATGTCAGATTCACTCACTCAATTCATCAGTTTGGAACCTAGGTGTCAGACTCTCTGTCGCTTCCAAATTCTTCATCATCATCTTCACCTTCAAAATCCTCATCATCTTCTCCTGGGAGAGAAGTGAAGAGATCTCTGATTTGGTTAGCTGTATTGTTTGTGTAGTAACCTTGGGCCACATTAGTGTTTGGCTCATGGGGAAGGGACACAGGTGGTGCCTGAATAACAACAGGCCTGTTGAGCCCATATCTAGCCTTCGGATCTTCCGCTGAGCCACCACGAAATGAGATGTTAGATGCTTGTGTTGTCATGGGATTCCCAAGTCTCTCCCTTCTTTGATTCTGCATCTGCTGCTGAGGTTCCTCCTGACCTACTTCAAAAGTCCCTACCATCACCTGAAAAGATTAGACAAAAACCTGATGAGTCCATCAGATAGATCAACACCTCATGTTCTATAAGTTAGTTACCTGAACAGGACCAGCGGCTATAAAGAGACCGGCGAGTGCACCACCAAAGACACGACCATCTGGTCCTGATAGAGACACACTCATCCCTCCAGCTCTGCTTCGAATTCCTCCGGTCTCGCTTGTTATAAACGAACCCGTCAAAGAAAGAATCTCAAAATGACCCTGAGACCTCACCACAAAATTGTTAACTAAAGTTTAGTAAAAAAGAAAAAGAACTTTAAAGGAATCCAAAGAGAGGGAGAGAGCAGACCTCATAAGTGAGAGTACCAACAGATGTCAAAGATTGACGAAGTGTAACACTGGAAACGGGACCGTTTGCTGAAAGAATGCATATAACACGAGAGCCTTGTTGAGAGAATTTCATTATCTTCATCGTCACATCCTGTTATGAAATCAGTCATCCAAATAGTGTTACAAATCTTGGAAAATCTGCTAAGCGTATATTCAAGATATGTATCCATCCATGTATATATTGTGCAATCACTATTAATATAATGAAATATCCAATTCTCTAAAACCCATATATGGTATCAGACTCGTTACTCCTAATCTAAATCTTTGATGAATCATCTCATAGACATTATCTGTCAATATTGATATTGGGCAAATCACAAGCAAAGAAAGAGACATACCTCGCCGACATTTACTGTGAGAAAATGAAGGGTAAAATTTGAATCGGCAATTTGTGAACTTCCTTCAACTATAAAGCAAACATCAAACGAATCAGGAATCTGACAAAATTGCTGGAACCAAAACAGCAAACAGTCCCACGTCAAAAACCCTTATGCAACTAAATTTAGTACTAAACAAGTTCCTCCGTGGACCACGCACGAGTTTTAATCACAACTAGATTTTGACCCGCGCTTTTTGAAGCACGGGATATTTTACGATGAAAAATTTCACTAATAATTTAACAAATATTTTAGTAATTTTTAAAGAGTGTGTATTTAAAATATTTTTGCATTTAAATCAGTATTTTTAAATTCAGCCCGATTGTGATTATACATGTTAATCCGGAGATCTGACAATTCAATTTATATTTTTAAAATATTCATATTAAAAATTCACTAAAACCCGAGACTAACCGATTGAACTGATGGATGACCGATATGTAATCTAATTGGATTTAAATTGTAATAGTTTCATAATTTGTAATCTTATAAATGAAATTTTAAAGTTTACTATTTTGCAATTTATGAAATTATGACGTTTCTACAAAATTTTAAAGAGAAAATGATAGATATAAAATAACTAAGATTAATTATTGTATTATTTGGAAACATTGATAGTAGTATAAAAATATATTGTTTGGAAACATTGATAGTAGTATAAAGAAATAAATATATTGTTTGGAAACATGGATAGTAGTATAAAAATGAACATTAGTGATTTAATGTATGTTTAACTATAAAGTATAAAAGTATATTTAATTTAAAAACATACAAAATAAATGTTAGATCTAACAGAATGTTTCTGTTTGAATAAGATAGATGATTATGACACACAGAATTAACGACCGGACAGTAAACCTTCACTATAGCTTTATTTAATAACACCTTTTGTCCTTATTCAAACTTTTTTTTGCAAGTCAAACCAAAAGAAAAGAGATTCATTAGAAGCAGCCACGTATTGATTCTAACAGAGACCTAAAAATGTACAAAGATTCTTTAGAACCCAACAGAAGTGAGAGAATAGACATTACCGGGAGAACTGTTGTTGAACTCGAACATCTGAGGATTCCTGGGCCAGTTGGTGTTGTTGTTGGGCGGCTCTACACGTGTTTGACCGCGTTCTCTTCCTCTTCCGCGCCCTCGTCCTCGTTGGGGAGGAGCAAACACAGTCGTCAACGGGACATAGGAGGAGATTGGCATCGGAGAAAGAGTCACGGAGGGTGAGCCGTCCGGATTATACTTTCTCGGTCTTCCTCTCTTCTTCATCTTCAAGTCCGAAGAAGAATTCCCCACCGGTATTGTTAAGCTGAAAGGAGGAGCAGGGTTCTCAGAGGCTGTAGCAGCCACGGCGGAGGCAGATGCGGATGCTGCGGTGGTGTTGGGTTGTCTTGCCGGAAAATGGTTAGAGTTTAAGGACCGTGGTGGGCCCATCTGGTAGACCCCACCAGTAGGAGGAGGAGGAGGAGCTACAGTTTGTTTCAGACCAAAACTGGTTATGTTGTTATTGTTGTTGTTGCTGGTTCCTTCTCTCTCCTCCATTAGATTCTGTAAGGAGAGATTCCGACAAGTAAGGAGAACACCCGAATCTTGCTGATCACGACAGGTTCAAGCTTCTGATTTTAAAAAGTACAGACAAGAGATAGAAAGAGGAAAGAGATCCAGAGAGGTCACAAGATTCAGAGGAGTAAAAAAAAAGAGAGAGATGAAGTCTTGCAAAGTGAAACTAAGTAAAAGTTAGTGAAGAGAAAGATCAAAGCTTCTCCATGGCGGAATCTTCATTTCAGATGAGAATAATTACCAGCAAAATAAAATGGGATTTTTTTTTGTCTTTTTCTTTTCTACTGATGGGTTAAGTTGGAGAGATTTATTTAGAGATGTTGATAAATTAGGGTTTTCATAAGATAATGGAAAGGTATATATGTAAAATGGGAAATAAATAATTCAAAGGAGTTTTAGTACATTGGGGGTGATTGGTTTGGTTGTAACATAGAAAATTTACTGTAGGATTTAAGCTGTAGAATTTTTTGATTTAGCTTTAAGTGATGTAGATTTAAAATTTATTGCTGCAGCAACATATTTCCTACAGCAAAAATAATGGAGCTTTAGAAAATAAGGTAGTTACATTCATTTTCTCTACATTTTTGCTGTAGTTTTAAAAACAAATATAAAACATGATCGGTAATTTTAAAGGTTGTAGGTAAAAATTAAAGTTAAAACCACCTCCTACAACCCAACCAATCACACCCATTGTATTTTGAATTTATAAATTCAAAGTTGGGAAAAAAGGAAAGAGAAATACCAGAAATAAAAAGTGTATAAATTGGTGATAAACTAATAATTGGGGAAATTGAATAACACCTTCTTTTTTTTTTCAAAAAAAAAGAATAACACCTTTTCTAGAGAGAGATATCTTTTTTAACCAAACTAATTTTTTTGAACAAAATTTTGAGTCATACTCTATTTTCTTCTTCTTTTTTCCTAATCTAACCACATTGCCTATAAGTCTATAATCTTTGACCCAAAAAAAAAAGACTATAAGTCTATAATCAAAACATGTTGACTACTCCAATCTCAACCACAAAATATTTATGCTCTAATTTCTCAATTTCAGGCAAGAGTATACTATCTATATTTGAAATGCAAGTGTAGTTCTTCAATAAACTATCTACATTTTACATCCTTAAAAAAAGAATCTAATTCTACTTTTATATCAGGATCATGAAAATAATGTGCATTTACATTGTACAATAAACTGTGAATATCATGTATTTGACTGGAACAACCAAATATTATCTCTAAACGCATCTTCAACCATCATAACACCAAATATGGTGTTAAGCTTTAATTTCAATATATATTCAGCTTACCAATTCAATATCAAAACAATATTTATATTATTAACTTTTGTTGCTAAAAAACATTATTAAATTTTTAGTTTTAGTAATTTAATACATTAATTATTGATAATTGAATAGTTACATTTATCACACTTAATTTTATATTTATATATTAAAATTTGGTAATTTTATCTTTCTTTTTATTTATATCTGTTATTTTTAGTTAATTTGTGTACTTATTTATTAATTTTATTGAAAATCTTAGTCAAGACTAAAATTATATAGATTTAAAATGAAAACATTTTTTTTATTTTATTACAATTTAATGTAAGTGATAATATTCATTTAATTATATTATTAATTAAAAATATAAGTACAATAGTTTAACGTTTAGTAATGTAGAAATATAAATAAAATATAAATAAAATATAAAACATTATGATATATTCATTTTAACTATAAGTTTAAGTTAATTTATTTATAATTTAATAAAATAATAAAATACATTATTTTAATATTTAATATGATGAATAATGTCTCACCAAATTTGATTTAACACTATTTAAATTACATCAAATTTGATAAAATTGTACTATTTTTATGTTTTATTGGAGATGAAATTTAAACAAATTTAGGCTAACTTCAATGGGACACCAAAACACTAAATTTGGTGCTATTTCATTTCCAATGGGATACTAAAAACAACACTATTCCACCAAATTTGGTGTAGAATGATGAATAATACTACACTAAATTTGGTGTAACACTATTCATCTCACCGAGTATCTAATATACAAAATTTATTATGTTTAATATAGTTCAATTATTATTATTAATCAGTTCAAATTTGTAAATAAACATAAATAAATTGTTCTATTTGTATTTTTTAAATTATTTTTACATAATTAAAATAATTTTTTTGTTTATTTTCAAGTAAGAAATCACTAAGTGGTTATTGTCATTTTTATATTGTAACAAATAAAATATCATAGAATTTTATATTTTATTTTATTTATTTTCAGATAAGCAATCACTAAATGATTATTATCATTTACTTTCTCTTATAATATATTTTTATTTTAAAATATCGATTATAATCTTTATTTAAATTATATTTAATCAGTAATTAACAGTTAATAATACTACATTATTGTAAAGTTAGATTTAATAGTAAATAATTATAATTTTATATACTATTAAATTCATCAAAATATTAAAATAAACATGTTTATTTTTACTCTATAATATAGTTAAACTTTTATTACTAACTAATGCAAATTACATTAAAATAAATATATTGTTTTGTTATGTGCTTTTCATCATTAGTAGTTTGTAATTTTTAATATAATATTTTATATAAAATAAATAAATAAAATATATAATATTGTTAAACCGAAAAATATAAATGTAATTAAATTTTATAGACATGAAATTACAAAATTTTACCAACATAATATCGAAGCGTTATAAGAAACTAGTTATCAATTTTAAATAATAAAATATAAAATTATTAAAACTTAAAACATCAAATAATATATAATACTAACAAAAAAAATTTAACACCAAAACATAAGTTTGGTGTCATTGTTAGAGAAGTCCTTAATATTTTGGTCTCATTGGAAATGGCCTAGGTGACCATTTTTTTTTTAACGTCTGAATCAATTATTATCGATTAATTATGATATTACAACAATGAGAATATTACAAAGACGATTCTACATCCGACAATTCTACCACCCTATGAGATCCATGTTCGATGGTACGCCCTGCACCAAGGTGAAGATCTCCTGTAACCTGTTTCTCCATACTATATATAATTTTGTATTTTCTGGGGTTTGAACCCCAGACCTCCGGATGTGGAAGCAATTGAACCGTTAGTGAAACTACTGGACCAAGGAGGCTTCCACATGTGACCATTTTGATTATGAAAAATGTATTGCCATTTTGTTTCTCAAACTCTCTAGTTTCCAATTTAAAACAACCACATTGCTAACAACTGGCAATAAAAAAAGAAAGATAACAATTGGCAATCAAAACAACCAAAGAGTTGTATCATTGTTGTGATGCTCAAACATCATAGAAGTTAAAAAAACTAATAGTATAATTTAGAGATTCTATTCCCGTTAGGAGCGCAAATCTAAAAAAGAGCCATCCTTGTAGTAGAACAGTCACATCAAATCCTTCGAACGTGATGTTCCTCAAGAAGGCTTGGCAGTTGACGCATAGAACAGCAGCTGTAAGAACTGATCCAGTAACATTGTTACATGATAATTAGTCTAAGGATATACTGTGGTAGCCAAACAAAAAATTGTTTGGCCAACTCTTTTGTTTCTCTTCGAATCAAAAATTACATTGTTTGTAAAAAGCAGAACTACAAGTGTGTGTAATGGGTTTACAAGTAATTACTAATCATATTGTAATAATTAGAAAGTCCTTAAATCAACTAATCCGTGGTATGAATAAGATTCCTCTCTTATAAGTGTATATATTGATCTCTTTGCTCCTAGATCAAGATTATGGTTTACTTTCCTCCACCCTCCACATCTCTCCTTATAATCTCCAGCACCATCTCGTTCCACGTGTCTACCGGCCCGGGCATGCACCAGTGCAAGCAGTCTTGCGGGGGAGGCTGACCGTCCGGTCCACGTTTCGTGATCTTCTTCGGATCAGGACTTCTATACGGACCAGGATGACCGTCATGCCGGTACCCGAAAGCCTCAGTGATATCCATTAGCTTCATCTTCTTCGATCTATTTTCATCCGCCACAGCTCGTTGAAACCCTCTTGCTTGCTGCTCATACATTACCTCCGTGAACCCGTTTTTAACCAACTTCCCAGGGGAGAGAGGCTCTTCTTTACCCGTACACGACCCGCCTGTGTTCCAAGCACCGCCTTCGTAATGATCAGGCGACCAAGTCCGCAAGATGGTCAGACCCTTGTAGTCTTGGTGTTTAGCCACTGCCTTCAAGATTGTTTCCACAGAGATCCCAAATGCTTCCACGTTGCTGACCTTTGCAGGTTTTGATTTGTCCGGCCACCATAACTGCCCTCCAACAATCTCCTCGTTTAAAATGTAGACAGACTGTTTAGCGAACCAGTGGCCTGACGAAAGCACAACAACGTCGAATTTCGGAAGAGCTTCCATTATACGCTCATCTGGTTGGTCCAGCTTTAGTTTGGTTACGCCTTGTGGAGCAAAACTAAACGGTTCGTTGAACTGATGGACAAGCCATGATGACCACATCCGAGCTATCATTACTGATGATGACCTGAAATACCATCTCTGCATCTTCCGGTTCCCCCGGTTAACCGGAGTTTCCACCTGAAAGAAAAAAAGAAGATAATTCACAAATACAAAACAAGAAAGCAGAAAGAAAAGGGACACACCAACGAGCTGTTTCTACTCGGGTTCAACTCTCGCTGGGAGAGACTATTTACAGTGATTCTTTTTTTTAGTTAAAAAAGGGACACACCAACGAGCTGTTTCTACTCGGATTCAATTCTCGTTGGGAGAGAGTATTTACATTGATTCTTTTTTTTTTAGTTAAAAAAAAAAAGAACACACCAACGAGCTGTTTCTACTCGGGTTCAACTCTCGTTGGGAGAAACTATTTAGTATTTACATTGATTACTTTTTTTAGTTAAAAAAAGGGACAACACTTGCCTGCCAAAGAAGGCACATCATGGACTCCATCTGATTACGAGCAACAGAATCACCAATAAAAGCTAGAGTCTTGCCTCTCATTAGCTCCAGAAACTTCTTGGCATCGAAACGTGGAAGATCACACTGAGACGGTTTCCATCTCCAGTTCTCATAGCCCTTGTCAGGTCTGCCATTGCCTTGGCAGTTCTGCATCTGTGTCAGAAGAGGGCAAGAGTTGTTCGTGTACAAGGGTCCCACTGGATCATAGAACCAGTTACCATGAAACAGATCACATTCTGCCAAAAAAAAAAAAAAACGGTTGAAACATAACTAACTTAGAAACAGATCACATTGATGTTTTACATAAAAAAAATAGAAACTAAGTTTAAGACAAGAACAAGAGTACCTGTTTTTTCTACTGAATCTTGTGTAACGGAAACGTGATTTGTAGACTTTCCTGAGTTGGTTTCTTTGTCGTTTGGATCCAAAGCCTTAGGAGATGGGATTGGATCAGAAGTATCGATGGTTCTATGGTGAAACTCGAGATGTTGTTGAGTGGTCTCAGTTCCGTAGAGATAATCAGTAAGAGAAGAACCAAGGGGATGCGAGAAGAGAAGCAGAGAAGCGAAGATGATGAAGGATGTTAACCCACCAATAGCAAATGCAATTGAAGGAACTTTCCGAGGATAGACTGTTCTTGAAACTCGAGGAGGAGACAACGTCATTGTCTTTTCTGCATAAAAGAAAGAAAAAAACAGAGACAGATCATATGTGTTTCCCCTTGTCTAATCATTTTTACAATATTTGCGTCGTTCTCGATCTAATTTGAGATTGGTTTGGAAACAAAGGAACCAAAGTTAAACTTACATGTATGTGTAGAAACGAAATCTCGAAGAGGAGGAAGAGAGATCGAAGAAGCTTTTGCAGAGGATCTGGGAGTTTGAGAAACAGAGATTTGAGAGAAGCGTGTGGGAACAGAGAGTACGAGTTTTTTATTTAAGTAATTGAAACTCTAATTATTAAAATAGCATTTAACCAAGTTTTGCTACTAAAAAATTAGTAAACGGTATTCTGTTTTCTAACATTTAATCAACTAGGTATTTTTCTGCATCATATGTAGTGATAATTTTTCTAAAAATTCAATTATATTTAAAATGAAATTTATTAATATTATACATCTCTATAATATTATTTGAGAAGTCAGTTTCCTATATGTCGCGTTCACGTTAACTCTCACGATGGTTGATTACGCTGATACCTTTAATGAATTAAAAAAATACATTTAGATACTATTATTGAAATTTTTATTTAGTTTCCCTTTAATTTTTTCCAAATAACATATATAATAAAAAGAAAACATTTATAAAGTTTTTTTAAAAAATTAAAAACGAAAATATATATTTATATAATATGATTTCATTAAAAAAAGGAAATTTCACAAAATAAAAATATTCCATTTAAGACTATTTTAAATAACATAAAATATACTTTTGAAGTAATAAAATATTTATTTATATCTATATTTTCTTAGATGAAAATATATATTTGTATATAATGTGATTTCGTAATCTATAAATTATATTTTACTTATATAATATGATTTCTAAAATACAATCACAAAATATTAAACTGTTTATTTTAAAGAGATATTAAAAATAAAGTAAAATTAACTTTTGATCAAATAATTAAAATATTTTAAATTAACATAACACTATATAATTTAACAAGGTAGATATATAATATATTATCATTATTAAAAATGTTTTTTAATATTAAATTTTATGTTTTATGTTTGTCACAGTTAATATAACCATAATCAAAATACCAACGCAAATCTGAATTCTCATTTTTAGGATTATTTGCATAAATTTCAGTTTACCATTTAATATATATAAGACATAAAATTATTTAAATATTTTAGTTATTGTAAATATTGATATGTGTTCATGAGCTTCCAAAAAGTATTAGTTACTTATGTAAGTAACTTCCAATTGATTATCGTTTTACTTTCTAATATTTTATTTTAAAAATCAACATATAGTTTAATTTTTGTAATTTGGAATCAAATATTTAGTTTATTTTTACTTCATTCTAAGCACAATATATCTTAAATTATACATAATCTTCCTCAAATATATTTACATATCTAAGATAACAACCAAAGTAAAAGCAAATAATCATAATTTTCATATATTTAAAATAAAAAATATTAGTTGAATTTAAAGAAATTGATTGATGCAATCCAATATACCCAAATGATAACTTATTTAAAATCATATATCTGATTAAAATAATATAATATTATTAGTATAAATTATGCATACAAATTATAAATTAATTCAAAATTAAAATTAAATAACAATCAACTATTGTAACATATTTAATTTATAAATATTTGTACCCGTGCATGAGCACGGGAAAATCACCTAGTTTTTATTATTTTGACTAATATTTAATATAAATTTGATTTACTTTAGCATAAAATTAAGAAAAGATATTTTTTTATTTTCAATTAATTTAAGAATATATATGTATATATTTAAAATTTGAATCTTAGATAAATTTTTTATCTATTTATTTTGGTTAAATGTATTAAATAAACTTGTATAAAATTACTAAAAAAATATAAATTGTATAGTTATTAAAAATTAAAACTAAACAGTATTTATAAAATTTGTAGATATCTAAACGAAACTAATGATATTACAATTAAAAATTTATTAATTTTTGAAAATATGTAGAAAAGTTTGAAAATTTTAATAATAAAATTTGTATAATTATAAAATAAAATTAAATAAAATTTCAAAATTTATAATGCATATTGAATATATTTATTTTAGTGATGATTTATAAGTTATTACTATATTTTAAGAAGTTTACCAAAAATATATATCAAAATTAAATTTAATGTATCAACATTAAATGTAATGTACAAATTATTGTCATATTTTATAAAGTTTACCAAAAATATATATTAGTAATAAATATAATTGTGCATGTCATATTTAACTATAGGTTATGTCATCAATCTTAGTAACCATGTCATTATTTTTTTTATAAAAATTATTGTAAATACGACATGTGACAAATCACTTTGTAAATAATGTATACTAGGTCTAAGATCTGCACTGTATAGCTTAATAAACGAGTGGACATCCCCTATATATTATTTTAGAAGCATTAAAAAAACCTTCACTTCATGTGATATTTATACCAATGCCATTTTAGGTGGCATGCTCACATTCACTCTCACAAACTATGGGTGGGCGTTCGGGTACCCATTCGGGTTTGGGTCGGGTATTTCGAATTTTCGGGTATTTCGGTATAGGGATATAGAATCCGTTCACGTATTTCTGTACTTCGGGTCAGGTTCAGGTATTTTTAATTCGGGTTCGGTTATTTCGGATCGGGTTCGGATATTTAGATTTTAGAAGAAATAAAAATAAAATTTTCAATTTTTTTAAGTTTCTTGTATTTAAAAATATAGATTTCACTTAACTGATTTTTCTATTTTTATAGATTGAATGATTAATAGATTTGGAGATAACATTTTAAAAATAAAAATATTAATTTGGCTATTGTTTTTAAATTTAGATGTAACTTTTGTTAATATATGAAACAAAAAGTTTAACATGCATTTTAAATGAATATCAAATTATTTTCTTCATAATTATATATACTATCCCCTTAATATTAAAATGGAAGCAAAAAAAAGAGAATAACCTTTAAAGAATAATATATTTTCGAGATTGCCATTTTGACGACGTGTCGGCACGAGGTTCTTTCTCAGATCCTTTATGAAAAAAGGCTTACACATCTTAGGATATTACGGCTATTGCCATTGGACATACATGCATATTCGTATGAAAATGATACATAGTTTCATGTACGTATATGTATAAAAGGAAAGAAGTCAATTTCGTGATTCGAGTCTATTGTCCACATGATCTTTGCATTCATTCCCACTTTCTATATTTGTAATGATCTTTAAGAATATGAAATAATTTCCTTTTGCATATGGAAACCGAATTATGACGCATATTAAATAGAGAGTGGAAATAACTTTTTTTTTTGGCAATGGAAATCGAATTATTACTCATATGGCAATCGAGTTATGACTCATATTAAATAGAGAGTGAATTATGATCTTTTTATTTCAAAATCGAATTTTGATTAATCGATTTCTTTTCCACTTTCCATTTTTTGAAATTATCTTTACGAAGATTTTGCAAATTTGTTTTGCATATAGAAGCTAAACCAAATCAAATATTAAATAGTGAGTGAATTAGGAACTAAGATGATTCGTTTTTCAATGATTTGCATACGAAATTTACTGCATTATTTTCACTTTCTATATATTTTGTTAAAAGATCAGTCATCGATATGACAGATTTTGCCTATCATAATCTAATATTTACTTGCAGGTGTACACACCAATTCACACACTCATAGTTAAATCATTAATTTATAATTCTATTTAAACAAATGAAGAACTAATATAGTTTCAAATTTAATTCTATTTACACTCGGAGTTTATTATGTTACATTATTATGTATATATTTATGTGATATGGACCCCTTATGATTGGGCAAGTTATTTAAAAACTTTCTATATTCTAACCTAATGGTTATCCCGAAATTATATATGAATTAAATCATTATGTGTCAATGAAGAAATGTTTATAAATGAAAACATTGACTACAATTATTTATAACATCTTGCCATAATTAGGGTTATGTGATCGGGTCAATTATTTTTACTTTCTATAGTCTCACGAATAAATTAAATTTTGAAACCCAAGATTCACCTAATTGACTATCGTATAATATTCATTCATTACTAAACGTCTACGGTTGTACTATATATTCTACACCTACATCAAACATGCATTCCAAGTAACTATCATCTGTAAACACTCGGGCTCATTTCTTAGCATTTACAATGGCAGGTTTTCATATGATTTCCGATTTGAAGCCAACAATTTCCATTCTTAGGATTAGGGTTAAGGTTATTCGCCTTTGGAAACAATACTCATTGCTGGTGGAGAAAGTATCGAAATGGTCTTGGTCGATTCAACTGTAAGCTTCATTTTATGTGTCTATTGTTCTATATGTATTAACATGTTATATATTTACTAAGTTGAGTTTAATGATTTTGTTTGTTTATATAGGGAGACAAGATTTATGGTTCCGTGAAGAAATAATTGGGTAGCCAGTTAACACACGGTTGATGAAGGTGTTACGCGGGGGAAGAAGAAATTCTGAATGCTACATTAAACGAAATCTAATTACAATGTTCTCTGTGCATTTATAATTTATTTCAGTACTACTTTTGAGGGAAGAGGTAATGACCATATATTTTAAATTATCTATTTATTTTGAGACTTATCAAATCAATTTAAATTTATTTTCTTCTTAATTTCATTTTTTCTTATCAGGATTCCAAACACAGCTTTCTGAAAACATCTTCAAGCTTTTTCAACCGTTTATTTCTTTTTATTACAATTTATCTACTACTTTCACCAGTTTATTGTTTTTTCTATCAAACTTTTTTACTAGATTCTTATTGTTTTTTGCTATCAATCTCTTTTAGTCGTTTAATTATCATTTTCACCGTTTACTCAATCTTATTGTTTGCTCTTTTAGTCGTTTAATTATCATTATAATAAGGGTATTTATAATTTTTTAATAGTGAGTTCTATCACAAACTCATACTTAGTATGATCCCTACCTTTTTTTCTACAGCTAACTATATTACCATACGTTGATGAGTGAAGTACATGTGATTCGTTTTTGAGTTTCATTAGTACCGGTAAGAATGACTGACCACCAATAAGTATGCTGCAATGCAGAACCGTCAAGCACATAGATCGTTGTGGCTGATACCACCTAAAGCGTTGTGTAATTCAATCTGTAGGAAATTTATATCACAGCAATAGTGGAAAACCCCTTATTAATATAGTTACCAAGAAGATTGAAATTTAGGTACAAGTTTATATATAACCTCTGTTTTAGTATTTCAATCCGTGCCTTTCTTCGTTTTTCCACCTCTGTTATTAGTTAACTGTATTCCCTTCTCAAACTCTTATAGTGGTGAGAATACTTCCAACTGTATTATCAGATCTGTAAAGAAATTAAACGATTAATGAAAGTCTGTTTATTTATTGTAAGTAGTATGGTAGCAACAGAAAACCAAACCAAAGAGAATCAAAATAAGAATTGAAACAAAAGAAGACAAACAAAGAAGAATATTATTCACCTGGAGTAATCGGTAAGAGTACAGTGAATATTCATGTTCTCTCGATTGAAGAACTTTGAGAACCTTTATCCCTCTTTTTTTAACCGAGATATGTGTGGATGTGAGAATCGTGAATTCTCCAGGATAGCACGGTGAGACCCTATCGACTTCCCCACTTTCTTTATGAAGCCCATCGCTTACTCAAGGTGAATGATATGAAGCCCATTAGGTTCAAAAATTACCTTGGGCCCACGATCATTTTAGTTCTAAAATTTCATCTTTCTAAGTTCAGTATATGACATGTAATGTCATGTATAGTTTGACTAATATTAAAATATGTAATGTACTATTATATTTTAAATTATATTTCATTATAATTCATGTTACACATAACATTTAGTATTTGTTTAGCACATAATTATGAATCAGTAATTGTAAAATACCAAATTATAGGACTATTACATTAAAATCTAAATGAACATGTAAACTTTTTTTTTGTCAATCGCATATAAACTAAAGCTTGGATTTTAATGTAAAATGTAACTATATTTTCTTATTTTTAGTTCTCACCCCGCGCAAAGCGCGGATCTCAACCTAGTATGATCTTAAAGTATGTATAACATCAATATAAATATTTTAAATAAAATGAGAGATGTAAACTAGAAAAATAAAGGTAAATCCCCTATATATTATTTTAGGAGCATTAAAAAAAACCTTCACTTCATGTGATATTTACACCAATGCCATTTCTTAGGTGGCATGCTCACATTCATTCTCACAACTAGGGGTGGGCGTTCGGGTACCCGTTCGGGTTCGGGTCGGGTATTTCGAATTTTCGGGTATTTCGGTATAGAGATATAGAATCCGTTCGCGTACTTCTGTACTTCGAGTCAGGTTCGGGTATTTTTAATTCGGGTTCGGTTACTTCAAATCGGGTTCGGATATTTAGATTTTAGAAGAAATAAAAATAAAATTTTCAATTTTTTAAGTTTCTTGTATTTAAAAATATAGATTTCACTTAACTGATTTTTCTATTTTTTTATAGATTGAATGATTAATAGATTTGGAGATAACATTTTAAAAATAAAAATATTAATTTGGCTATTGTTTTTAAATTTAGATGTAACTTTTGTATTTACATGAAACAGAAAGTTTGACATGCATTTTAAATGAATATCAAATTATTTTCTTCATAATTATATATACTATATGATCTTAAAGTATGTATAACATCAATATAAATATTTTAAATAAAATGAGAGATGTAAACTAGAAAAATAAAGGTAAATATACATATGTTCGGTTATCTTCGGATATCCATTCGGGTTCGGATATCCAATCTCTCCTAACTTAATATCCGTTCGGGTATTTTGCTACTTTGGTTCGGATTTCGATTTGAGTTTTCGGGTCGGGTTCGGGTGTCACTTCGGGTATCGGATAAAGTGCCCACCCCTACTCACAACCATCTCGAGAAACCCCTTATATTATTAGAAAAATTACATGTATATGCCATTGATAAATCAGTCCAAAGTTTAGTATTATTAAGAGTATACACATAATCAATCCCTTACTTATTATTGTTTCAATCAATCATGATAATTCATTTTTTTCCATATATAACATACCGATATAGTTTCCATATTTAACATTTTCGTACAATATATAGTTAAAACCAAATTTTATTAAATATTCATATTGAACTTTGGTTTTCATTCGCTAACAAAGAAATAAAATCACAAATATTATTTGATAAAATTTATAGGTAAAAGAACTATTAGTTACCCGTTCTCACCTGGCAACACTTTATATGGTATTTTAGTAATACAAATTTTCTTTATAATGAATTAAAAGTTCTGAAAACTGATTTTAAATAAATAAGAAAAGAAAATAAAAAGTTTAATAAATTTTTTAAAAGTATAATGAATATAAAGTGTTGTGTCCTCTTTACTTTAATGTTTTTTTCTGTATGACTAAACATACGATATACATTATAAATATTATTATGTATGCCGTGAATGAATTATGTTTCCATATTTATTAGCATCCATAATTATCGTTTTCATTTTACTTTCATAATGAACATTCCGATAAATTTTACATACTTAACCATTTCGATTGCGTTATTCATTTTATCAATGAATAACCCGTTTTTATACTCAATCATTTCATGTCCCATTATCAAATTCTGATACATTGAATAATGCTCATAACTCATATATATTTTGTTAACAATGTCTAAAAATTAATATGGACCAAATAATTAAGTTCATGTCTTTTCAAATCAACGTAACTAAGTTCATGTTTTTTGGTTAGGCCAATATATTGTATAAACATATGTATAAACATATATATAATATTAACATTAGTTGGGTTTTGGCCAAGATAATATTGTATATATATATATATTTGTCTAAGCATATATATACATAAGTTTAACGTTAGTTGGTTTATAACTGATTGTATAATACTTTCAAAAAGAAGTCCATAAATTTCATGCAATTACTTAAATTAAGCACATTGACTTTTTAAACAACATAACTGTTGACACAAAATAATATTGGATGGAGTGAAATTATCATTAAATAATATCATATATTTTATTCCCTTTCATATAATACTTTCCAAAATCTTAAATTAATTAAATTTATCTTCATAAATATTCGATCAGGTTAACTATATAGTCAAATGTAATAATCAATGTTTTCTAAATTTGTTCCCCCTGCATATAATACTTTCCAAAATAATAAATTATATAAACTAAAATTTATGAATTTTTGGGGTTGTATTTTCGCGAATATTCTTTTTACACAAAACTTTATCCCTATATGACTATATATATCATACTAAAGTAATGTCTTTTGTTATTTTTCTTAATAGAATTCTGAAGATACTATGTTTATATATATATATATATATATATATATATATAATATATTTTTTTTCTTCTTAATAGCATTTTGAAGACACTATGTTTATATATGTATAATGAACATTCCGATAAATTTTGGAATTAATGGTTTAAATTTATTGTTACAGAAATATACATATGTTAATAAAATCATATGATAATAAATACTAATATTGAAATATACTATATATCTATGTCATTGAAATTTAATTATCTACCATATAAAATAATGTAATAATTATTTCGATTTATTTACCATAAAATATTGTAAAAAACAATAAGTATTGTTTGATTTCTGTGATTACTCTAATCACATATATATTAATTGAAAAACATTGATTACTCTAGCATGTGTAACATTTTATTAATTAATATTATTTGAAAATCTTAAAAGAGATCGATACATTGAATATATATTTAGAAGCTATTAAATCATTTAGCGAGAATATGGATTGCAGAAAAATACTTCTTTCCTAATCATATTCTTATTCTCTTCGTCACAACACCGATTGAGAATAATTTGAACTTTAAAGTGTCGATTTTGATAATCTGAAATGGTAAAGTTTTTATTTCAGCACATTGTTTTCCTTAAATGAGCCTAGAACATTTTTTAATGTTTAATCAAATGGGCTACATACATAGTAGAATTGTTTTTAGTTTAAAATTGTTGCATACTCAAAATCAATACAAACCATCTTCCCTTTCGATTAATATTTTGTTACAATAAAAATATAGGATTGGGCAAAAAATTTGAATCCAAAATACTGAACCAAATGCAATCCGAAGAATTAGTACGTAACTTTAACTAAAATTGGTTAGATATCCGAATGAGAATAAATTTTGGTATATGGAGAATCGAACCGAATTCGATCCGAACCAAAAAAATTTGAATATCGAGTATATTTGAAGCAAATTTATATACTTAAACATATTATTTATTTTAAAATTTAATATCTAAAAGAATATACAAAATATATAAGATGTTTTTAAGTTGTCCAAAATACTTGAAAATATATAAAATTAATTAAAAATACATCTTTTAAAATAGCTAAACGGTACTCAAGACATCAAAAGTATTTAAAATATCTATTGATTTCCTATCCAAATATTTAGCTAAACCAATTTTATGTTAATTTTAAGTATTTGGCATACATTATTTAAATTTATATGTTATATATTATTGTTATTTTTAGATTTTGAAAAATTTAAAGTATGTATGAACTTTAATATTTTTAAATAATTTAAATGGATTATCCGAACCAAATCCAAACCGAATCGGCAAATATTTCAACCGAGCAGAACAAAACCGAACTAAATGGTACTCAAATGTTCATCTCTAATCAAATATAAAAATGGTTATTGATAATAAAATGTGTGTTATTTATCATATTTAAGTACAACATATTTGAAAAAAATTCATTCCGCGCAGGGCGCGGGTTATCATCTAGTGCATATTATTGTAGGTGTCGCGAATCGTTACGGGTTTATGTTTAAGTATATTTAACATGATACTTAAACATGTTAAATATACATACTCCTCTGTGTTGTAGCGAGTTAGCTTAATACACACATATAAAATTGTAGCGAGTTTGACTTTTGCACACATATAATAGGATAAGATCCGCACATACCTTGCGTGGACCGTGGAGTGAGTTTATAAAATTAAAATTAATGTTAAAAATATATAGTAGGTTTAAATGTATATGTGATAGATTTCATTTATTTGCTATCTATACAATTATGTTTTCGATTATATAAGTTAGGTCGGAATCATTTGTAATTGTAATTATGGAACGAAGCGATTTTAAATTTATCATGAGCCCATCGATTTTGGTTTGTAATTTTTATACTGATTTAAAGAATTTTTCAATTTACATAAGAAGGAAAGTGATATATTAAAAAGGCACCCTACAAATTCAGTTAGGCGTTTAATTTCAAAACCAATCGTAAAGGTTTTTTTATGGCCAACTATTAAACCTGACATAATTGATAAAAAAAAACAATTCTATGGGCCAAATAGCTGAATAAATAAAATTGATAAAGTCCAACAAAAGAAAATATGTAACATGTTTTTTTATGTAGTGTATTTTTTCTAAATAACTTTTTCGATATTTAGCCAATCAAACTTTGAAACTTTTTCTATTTCTAAAGTATCTATTTTTCTTCTTTTGAGTTAGGGGTTGATTGAGAAATATTGTAGCTTTATGTTTTTTGCTTTAGAAATTTGGATATAGTTTTTTATAATATTTTGGCTCTAAATTTTTTGCTGTAGATTTATTTTTCAAAGACAATTTCACTATAAAACTGTAGAAAAACTGATTTCCAAAACTGACATATTTACTTATGTTTTGCAGTAGATTCATTTTTAAAATCTATAAAAATGGCTTTAAAAAATATTTCTTTCTTGAACATCTACAGATATTGCCAATCGACTCTTTAGTAATTTTTAAAAGTCAATTATTTGTGGTTTCAGATATTTTGTTAAAACTATGTGATTATAGAACTGAATGATCTTATTAGTATTAGGAATAGATGTATATATACAGAATACAGAAGGTATACTAGGTCTAGACGATTGACTATACTACACCTTTATACATACATACTCTATACACCCCCTCAAGATGGAGGGAGAGAAACCACTCCAATCTTGTTAATCAATTCATTGAAGCGCTGGCGTGAAAGAGGCTTCGTTAAAACGTCCGCGAGCTGGTCTTTTGTCGAAACGTGTGTTACACGCAAAGCCCCTTTCTGAACATTTTCTCGAACAAAATGGAAGTCTAAGGCAAGGTGTTTCATGCGAGAGTGGAAGACCGGATTTGCACTTAGATAGGTAGCGCCGACATTATCGCAGAAGATGACCGGTGGAGACGTTAATGTAATGCCGAGCTCAGTGAGGAGTGAGCAAACCCATTTCATCTCTGCGGCGGTTGTTGCTACGGCTCGATATTCAGCTTCAGTTGACGACCGAGCAACGCCAGATTGTTTCTTTGACGACCAAGCGATAGGAGTTGCACCAAGGTACAGAATGAACGCGGTGGTGGAGATGAAGTCATCGGTATCTCCAGCCCAGTCGGCGTCAGAGTAACCATGCAGAGACAAAGGCGTGTTACGGCGAAGCATGATGCCATGTGTGAGAGTACCCACAAGATAGCGTAGGACACGTTTCGCCGCATTCCAATGATCCTCCGTTGTAGTCTAGCTGGTCAGGATATTCGGCTCTGATACCATATTAAGCTAGATGGGCTTCACACCTAAAACCAATTGGTGATTAGTGGAGAGGTTCATCTATCTTATATATGACTAAGGATCCCTTCCAACTACCGATGTGGGACACTTTGTGTCTAATAAAAACCACGCTTCATTTTTAAAGTCTAAGGGGGTGTTATTGGACTCTGAATTTTCAAAGAATTTTGATGACTTTTTAAATTAAAGAGTTTCCTAAACTAAAAAAGAATTTTGATGATTTTTTAGATTTTTATAAAATTAGTTAACCAGTTTTGTAGATTGTACAAATCATTTAATTGAGGATAACTATAAACTTTTGTAGATTTTATTTTTAAGTATTGCAATATTATGTTGTTTTATTTGTTGTTATCCAAAATCTTTATGCCATCAACAAACTTCTAATATGAACTTTACGAAACTATGTTTTTGTATTTTTATGTTTTTGAGCATTACTGGTTTTAAATTTGTTTTATTCATTGGACTTATGAGTTGACTAATCATAAAATTTGTTCTTGTTCAATGTTTTTATCCTTCGTTCCAAACTATATTTTATTGTAAGGAGATTCTAGTCTCTGATAAAGAATTTTTCATTGTATCTTGTGACGATAATTATAAACTGGCTTTCCTGAAAAATGGTGGTTTCAATAATTTAGATATATTTGTTTAAACTTTATGGTGGGGTGAACCGTGAGTGACTCATGGAAGAAGGATATGGTGTGTTACAATTTTACGACGGCGAGTGAGTGAGGACGTATTGCAATTATAGATTTGTGTCATCTGCAATTAAATTTTGTTAATTAAAAAAAGACTTTGAGAATACTTGATCAACTGGCAATACTTTGACAAACAAATTTTACGAAGAAAAGTTTTACAAATCAACAATCCAATAACAACAGATTTAAAAATATGGTAAAATCAGTAAACTTTCATTTCTTTCGAATAACACAAGACTTTTATTAACTTTGTAAAGTATTGAATCCAATAACTCTAGATTTTTATCAACTTTTAACGATTCATTACAAATTTATAAACCAATAACACTAGACTTTAACGTATTTTTGAAAAGTTGTAAATGAAAAACACTAGAATCATCAAAACATCTAAATCAATATAACTCTTTGTAAATTCTCAATCCAATAACAGCCCCTAAGATATATTAAACACTAATACATTAAGATATATTGAACATCTAAAATATTTATCAATTACATAAATGTTGGTGTGGTTCTATTACATGAAGGTTGATGGTTAAAGGTGGCTGCTGAGTTTTGAAATATGTAGATTTAGATTTTGTTTTCATTCAATGTTTCTCATTTCATGAGGTCGTAGTTTTTGTTTTATGATTTCACTTATTTGGTTTTCTTTTTATCAATAAATATGTTTCTATTTCGTTTGATTTTGAATGATCATGGTTGATGTTCCTTTCTTATTTTTAAATCGATTTTACTTATGTTTTGGTTACAAAAAATGTACATATTAAGTATTTGAAACCAAAATAAACCAATTTTACTTATGTTTTGGTTACAAAGTAGGTACAAATCAGATATTTTTAAACCGAAGAATTGATTGGGATCGGAAGCCGAAAGTACATTGCGTTGTACCGGTTCTTTGAAGATTTACTAACCCCTATCCGAACCCGATAGAACCTGAACCGGTCCAAATCCAAACTTTCAAATAATCCAAACGGGGCTAATTTTGATAAACCCAAAGAACCAAAATCCGATTGGATAAAACTGAACCCGAATGCCCATGCCTACTTTTTGGTTTAAGTAATTGTCTCATTTTTAGTAAAAAAAAATCATAAAAATATACGGACTAATTTTCATTTTGCTAATAAAATACACGAACTAATTTTCAAGTAATATTCTTTGTCATATGATTCCACTATTAAATCTCTTGGTCTTGTTCCTTATGTTGTTATATATATATTTTCTGTTATTATATGTATTACAAACAAATACATGTAGAGTTATTATATTTATGAGATAATTGGGTAAATATACCTAATAGTATAAGAAATTAGGTAACTAACATATATGCTCAAAAATCATCTGACACAGTACACTTTTGGTTCTTTTTGAAGATTTTATCCCTGCCCAAAACATTCATCCTCTTTCTCTTTCCTTCCCGATTCTTCAACTCTGTTATGTCTTTCCTTCTTTTTTTATTCTTTCCTCTAAAAACAGATCTTTAGAAAGCTTCCCTCAAATCCACAATTTATTTTCTCATCAAATTCTTTGATCATTGCTTACTAATTCAGAAACAATTCATATTAGTCAATTAGAGACTACGATGCGTTGCAGGAAACGAGAATCTACAGAGAGCAAAAAAAACACAGTTAAAAATTCAGACGTATGTTAAGGGAGGATGTTTAACCCTAAACTTTAATGTAACATATTATAGAAATTGTTAGTGGATAACTTGTTTATTAGAAACATATACTTATCATATAACAAAACAATGAACTTAATCTTATGTTATTATATAAAATATAATGTTAGATGTAAATTTTAGGCTTATACAAGATACAATAATTGTTAACGTTAAATAATATATAATTTAAAAAGATAAAAATGTAACTTGTCTGATAACTTAATTTATAACATTTAACAAATTATGTATCAACTAACGATAGATATTGTTAACATCTTACCAACGATTTTAAAAGTGATACAATATTTTGTAACAGCTAACCAAATATGCATTAGCTTATGAGCATATTTTGTAGGAATTTACAAACCATGTATCATATAATACATCTATTTAAAGCAAATGAGGCTTAACGCTAAATTTTAACATAAATGTTATATGAATTTTTAGTAGGTAACTTAATTATTTAAAAAAATTATAAAGTACAAAAGAAATGATTTCATTCTATTATTATATTTCCAATATAAAACATAAAAGTATAAGTAATTTATTGATTTATATATGATACAATAACGATTAACCTTTAAGCATATAAAAGTTAAATAGATAATGATAAAGTTAGCAATGTAACTTCTTTGGTAGTATCTATCAAACCACGTAGCAACTATCGATGGTTATTTTTAGCATCTTATCACTATTTTAAACGAAAATATGTTTTGTAACATCTAACCAAAAATGTATCAGTTAATATAAACATATTCTATAGAAATTTACAGCCATATATCATTCAACCACAACTAATTTATAACAAAAGAATTTTAACTTAAAGTTCTAACATCTAACAAAACATGTATCTGCTCAGAAGATTTATTTTGTAGCATCTAATCAAATATTTACCAGTTAAGAGAAATCGAGTTGTTGCATAGCGATTATAAATATTTGCAATTAAAAGGTGAGATTGAGGTCGTTGTTACCGATCTTGAGAAGAACACACTATTTCTTGATGATAATGTCCATATAGTTGTACTTAATGAATATGAATTCCAATCTGTGAAAAAAAAAAAGAAGAACGAATTTATTATAGAAAAGAAAAAGAAAAGTCCATTAAGAAAACACAAGAATAAGAGAAAAAGAAAAAGGAAAAAACATTTATTATTTGGACAAGAAATTTGGAAGAAGAAACACGGGAGAGAGAGAGAAGAAGAGGAAAAGAGAAAGAGATAGAAAAAAAATGATGGTTTGGGTAGGGGTATTTTAGTATTTAAAAAATGTTAATAGTGTGTAGGGTATTTAGCTAATTATATTTTTTATGTGTATATGTGACCTAATTTTTCTATATGAGATAATTGGGTAAATATATCTAATAGTATAAGAAATTAGGTAACTAACATATATGCTCAAAAATCATCTGACACAGTACACTTTTTGGTTCTTTTTGACGATTTTATCCCTGCCCAAAACATTCATCCTCTTTCTCTTTCCTTCCCGATTCTTCAACTATGTTATGTCTTTCCTTCTTTTTTTATTCTTTCCTCTAAAAACAGATCTTTAGAAAGCTTCCCTCAAATCCACAATTTATTTTCTCATCAAATTCTTTGATCATTGCTTACTAATTCAGAAACAATTCATATTAGTCAATTAGAGACTACGATGCGTTGCAGGAAACGAGAATCTACAGAGAGCAAAAAAAACACAGTTAAAAATTCAGACGTATGTTAAGGGAGGATGTTTAACCCTAAACTTTAATGTAACATATTATAGAAATTGTTAGTGGATAACTTGTTTATTAGAAACATATACTTATCATATAACAAAACAATGAACTTAATCTTATGTTATTATATAAAATATAATGTTAGATGTAAATTTTAGGCTTATACAAGATACAATAATTGTTAACGTTAAATAATATATAATTTAAAAAGATAAAAATGTAACTTGTCTGATAACTTAATTTATAACATTTAACAAATTATGTATCAACTAACGATAGATATTGTTAACATCTTACCAACGATTTTAAAAGTGATACAATATTTTGTAACAGCTAACCAAATATGCATTAGCTTATGAGCATATTTTGTAGGAATTTACAAACCATGTATCATATAATACATCTATTTAAAGCAAATGAGGCTTAACGCTAAATTTTAACATAAATGTTATATGAATTTTTAGTAGGTAACTTAATTATTTAAAAAAATTATAAAGTACAAAAGAAATGATTTCATTCTATTATTATATTTCCAATATAAAACATAAAAGTATAAGTAATTTATTGATTTATATATGATACAATAACGATTAACCTTTAAGCATATAAAAGTTAAATAGATAATGATAAAGTTAGCAATGTAACTTCTTTGGTAGTATCTATCAAACCACGTAGCAACTATCAATGGTTATTTTTAGCATCTTATCACTATTTTAAACGAAAATATGTTTTGTAACATCTAACCAAAAATGTATCAGTTAATATAAACATATTCTATAGAAATTTACAGCCATATATCATTCAACCACAACTAATTTATAACAAAAGAATTTTAACTTAAAGTTCTAACATCTAACAAAACATGTATCTGCTCAGAAGATTTATTTTGTAGCATCTAATCAAATATTTACCAGTTAAGAGAAATCGAGTTGTTGCATAGCGATTATAAATATTTGCAATTAAAAGGTGAGATTGAGGTCGTTGTTACCGATCTTGAGAAGAACACACTATTTCTTGATGATAATGTCCATATAGTTGTACTTAATGAATATGAATTCCAATCTGTGAAAAAAAAAAAGAAGAACGAATTTATTATAGAAAAGAAAAAGAAAAGTCCATTAAGAAAACACAAGAATAAGAGAAAAAGAAAAAGGAAAAAACATTTATTATTTGGACAAGAAATTTGGAAGAAGAAACACGGGAGAGAGAGAGAAGAAGAGGAAAAGAGAAAGAGATAGAAAAAAAATGATGGTTTGGGTAGGGGTATTTTAGTATTTAAAAAATGTTAATAGTGTGTAGGGTATTTAGCTAATTATATTTTTTATGTGTATATGTGACCTAATTTTTCTATATGAGATAATTGGGTAAATATATCTAATAGTATAAGAAATTAGGTAACTAACATATATGCTCAAAAATCATCTGACACAGTACACTTTTTGGTTCTTTTTGACGATTTTATCCCTGCCCAAAACATTCATCCTCTTTCTCTTTCCTTCCCGATTCTTCAACTATGTTATGTCTTTCCTTCTTTTTTTATTCTTTCCTCTAAAAACAGATCTTTAGAAAGCTTCCCTCAAATCCACAATTTATTTTCTCATCAAATTCTTTGATCATTGCTTACTAATTCAGAAACAATTCATATTAGTCAATTAGAGACTACGATGCGTTGCAGGAAACGAGAATCTACAGAGAGCAAAAAAAACACAGTTAAAAATTCAGACGTATGTTAAGGGAGGATGTTTAACCCTAAACTTTAATGTAACATATTATAGAAATTGTTAGTGGATAACTTGTTTATTAGAAACATATACTTATCATATAACAAAACAATGAACTTAATCTTATGTTATTATATAAAATATAATGTTAGATGTAAATTTTAGGCTTATACAAGATACAATAATTGTTAACGTTAAATAATATATAATTTAAAAAGATAAAAATGTAACTTGTCTGATAACTTAATTTATAACATTTAACAAATTATGTATCAACTAACGATAGATATTGTTAACATCTTACCAACGATTTTAAAAGTGATACAATATTTTGTAACAGCTAACCAAATATGCATTAGCTTATGAGCATATTTTGTAGGAATTTACAAACCATGTATCATATAATACATCTATTTAAAGCAAATGAGGCTTAACGCTAAATTTTAACATAAATGTTATATGAATTTTTAGTAGGTAACTTAATTATTTAAAAAAATTATAAAGTACAAAAGAAATGATTTCATTCTATCATTATATTTCCAATATAAAACATAAAAGTATAAGTAATTTATTGATTTATATATGATACAATAACGATTAACCTTTAAGCATATAAAAGTTAAATAGATAATGATAAAGTTAGCAATGTAACTTCTTTGGTAGTATCTATCAAACCACGTAGCAACTATCAATGGTTATTTTTAGCATCTTATCACTATTTTAAACGAAAATATGTTTTGTAACATCTAACCAAAAATGTATCAGTTAATATAAACATATTCTATAGAAATTTACAGCCATATATCATTCAACCACAACTAATTTATAACAAAAGAATTTTAACTTAAAGTTCTAACATCTAACAAAACATGTATCTGCTCAGAAGATTTATTTTGTAGCATCTAATCAAATATTTACCAGTTAAGAGAAATCGAGTTGTTGCATAGCGATTATAAATATTTGCAATTAAAAGGTGAGATTGAGGTCGTTGTTACCGATCTTGAGAAGAACACACTATTTCTTGATGATAATGTCCATATAGTTGTACTTAATGAATATGAATTCCAATCTGTGAAAAAAAAAAAAGAAGAACGAATTTATTATAGAAAAGAAAAAGAAAAGTCCATTAAGAAAACACAAGAATAAGAGAAAAAGAAAAAGGAAAAAACATTTATTATTTGGACAAGAAATTTGGAAGAAGAAACACGGGAGAGAGAGAGAAGAAGAGGAAAAGAGAAAGAGATAGAAAAAAAATGATGGTTTGGGTAGGGGTATTTTAGTATTTAAAAAATGTTAATAGTGTGTAGGGTATTTAGCTAATTATATTTTTTTATGTGTATATGTGACCTAATTTTTCTATATTTATCCAGTATTACAAACAAATACATATAATAACAGAAAAATATATATATATAACAACATAAGGAACACGACCAAGAGGTTTAATAGTGGAATTGTTCCAAAACTTCAAGTAGAGTTCCTCTAAAACAGTCGAAAGGAACCAGATTCTTGGCACTTATTTTTATGGTTTTGTATTGGTAAACAAGACTACCTATCTTTCTTGGCCGGATGAGTATCAAAATGATCAACAACGAAGTCAAAGAGAGTTTCCAGCTGAGTCTCTCTAGAATCTCATCAAACTGCAACATTCATTTCATCTGATGCTTTTTTCCTTAATTTTTTTTCCTCGGTTGTAAAGAAAACATTTTGGACATTAGTTTCAGCACTGCTCTAGGGGTTCTATTTATGTAATCTCTTTTCTAAAAAACAAGGTGGAATTGCTCCAAAACTTGAAGTAGAGTTCCTCCTCTAAGATAGTCAAAAGGAACATGGTTCTTGGCACTATGGCAAAAATATTTGGTTTAATAGTGGAATTATGACAGAATATCACTTGACTAGTTTTTTATTTTTTATTTTTGTAACCGAAATAGATTTTAAAGCACTCGACTAGTTTTTGTTTGTCAACAAGCACTTGACTAGTTAATCCAAAAACACCAAAAGCGACCAGATGTCACTTGACCTGCACAGTTACTATTATTTACTAATGACGTGTCTTTATACAGATTTTTGTTGAATGATGACGACTTAGGCACTCAATCTTGCTGCATCGGAAGTAATGAAAGCTCCACTGTCTTGAAAACCTCAATGGCACGATGGAGAGATGTTTCCCCTTGCTTCCTCAGTCTGCACAACACATTAGTATATTATAAGTCAAATGATACATAAACTAACTTGTCTAAGAGACAAAAGAACAAAACCTTGTTGGGTTCTTTAGAACAACCGGTGCGGCCCCGCTTGCTCCCAACTGGAGGTGCAACTTGGATGGAGAGGGAGAGAGAGCTTCCCCAGTCTTGAGTTGTTGTTTCTGCAGTCTCAGTGTCATTCTCCTTACCAGTCTCCTTGTCACTATTATCGCCATCCTTGTTGTCATCCTTCTTGCGGCTAGGTATCTTTGGAGGCAGTTCGAGCTCTTTCACATCCCCACGTGTAACTGAGAGACAACAAAGGGAGTGTTCCTTGTAATCAAACAAGTGAATTCGCCAACACTTGAGTACTTCTTTCACTTCCTTCTCCACATCAGTGAGTGCTATTTTCTTCTTTTCCTTCTCCTTCGTTAGTTGGACAGTCAAAAGAGTCACGTTGACCCACACACCATCAACTAATCTCTTGTTTCTACCGTTTGTATACCACTTGAAGTCCACACGAGCCTCATTTTCCAGATGCTTGAAACACTCCTCTTGAGTGGTGAAATAAAGCCAAAGGCGTGTCTTCTCTTGGAGATTGTAGTCCCTGCCCAACAAATCATTCTCCCAAGGAGCTTTGTTCCACACAGACTCAGGTTTCATAAATGGAATACCAACGTCGACCCCTTGGGATTTAAGAATGATGGATGTTGTGCACACGTGCTCCAAATAGGGAGAAGTGGACTTGATGAATCCGTAGTAGACAACATGTGCTTCACCCGTTCGGGAAGACCAAGTCTTGCAAATTTCTTCATGTCCGGTGCAACAGTAGAAGCTACCAGAGTTCGCTCTAGGTAAGGAACAGCCGAGTAATGCGCAAGCTTGTCTGTAGTTGTAGGGAAGGCCATAGTGAGAAGCCCTTTCGTGTTGATGGAGAAGAGCAAAAGCAATGGCTGCTTCTTCTGGTTCTGCAGGAGTAAGAACAGCATCGTTGTTGATGTTCACGTCAGCTTCTTGTCCCGAGTTGACCTCGCCGCCGTTGAGATTCTGTCGTGAAAAAAAACAAAACAGAGGGGTCAAAATCAGGGCGGGCCAATGAGAAAACAAATGCCTAAAAGCATAAGGAGTCCAGCGAATCAAACAAATCACAGGTCCCGTAACTCTCCTCATGAAACCCTAAGTCAAAATACGAATCTTAAGCCGCAAGAAACCATAACTCGGACTCCAATCATAACCCCGCAAGAACCCTAACTCGAATCACAAACCGCAAGAACCCTAACTCGAATCGCAAACCGTAAGAACCCTAACTCGAATCGTAACCATTCTCAAAGTCGCTAAACATTCAGTTCCTAATCCGATTAATCTAAGAAACAAAAAGAAAAAAAAAAAGAAACTCACGGAGTATCCACGGGACAACTCGAATCACAAGCCGAAACAAACCCTAACTCGAATCGTAACTATTCTTCGAACCGTAAAATTTCGCTAATCAGTCAGTTTCGAAGCCGCCATTATCGATTAACCTCGAAATTAAGGAGAAAAAGAAACTCACAGGGGCATCCATGGCAGAAATTCTCGTAGATGCAGTCTGCGATTCTCTAGAGAGAGCGAGAGAGAGAAAAACGTGGAAAGACGAGCGGTGAGAGGGAAGGAGAGTGAGAGAAAGATTTGAAGCAGAAGTAGTAGTAGTACAACGTCTAAGGAGAATAAACAGAGTATATGGGCTTTTCGGTCTTCTTATCCAGTGTTAAGTCGGCGGTTTAGGCTTCATTTATGATGTTCATATAAAATTAAACATTTTTAGTAGTTATTATACTCGCTATGCTTCCTTTTTATGCTTGGAATCTTCCCACATTTGCAATAAATTTGGACTTTGTAATATATATATAAATAAATTAATATTTTATATTTTTTTTAATATGCTTTGAGTTTTCTTCTTGCTAATTTACATCTGTTGTATGTATATATCACGCATGATCATATGCTTAGGCTACTATATAATATAATGTCCAATAAATGATTCACAATTTTTATATTAATTTCATTCAGCTTTACAAAAATATGTTAAATTCAACCTATGTGCGTGGACTAAAGATTCAGATTTAATAAATTAATTTTAGTGAGTAACATTTTTTTTTTTTTGCTAAAGGATTTAGAATTTTTCGAGATTTTAGTGAGTAGAATTTTAGTGAGTAACATAACTTAAAATATTGATGGTACCATCTCTAAACCTTCTCTTGCTCATCATGATCATGGATCTTGGTCTAGGTGCAATGATATGGTCTCCACTTGGCTTATGAACTCTGTAATGGAATAATATCTATAAGATATAAGAAAGAATGAAAAATCTCAAAAACTAACCCACAACAATAATTTTGATATTAGTCTGGTTATCAGATTTGGAAATTACTAATACTAACACGATGAATTGATTGATTGGTGAGAAGAAGAAAAATCGATTGCAATAATTTTTTGTTGGTTTTGATTGTATTATTGGGCATTTAAATTTTAGAGAAGCCCAAAAACTATGTAGCTTACTATAGAAAAAGAGAGAAAAGGAAACGTTTCTTTCGTTTGGAATTCTCTCGTTCATTCCTCCTATTCTTCATCGGGTCTCTTGTTCTAATCTGCTCTAGCCTGCTTTCATGCTTTAGCATAAGTATTCATTTTTTTTTTTTTTTAACTCAACTTCAACTTTTAATTCACCAAAGGGGGTTAACATGATTTTGACCACAAGGATTTCAACCACATTTACATACAAGGCTCTCTAGTATCACTCTAAGATCACTAAGTTGGACCATAAGCTACCTGACCTGAACCTTGATGTAATTAGACCCATTGAGAACAAGCTCTCTCCACAGAGAAGAACTGTCTCTTACACCCCATCATTCGACCTCTAAAGCAAAGACAAGTACTTGTATATTAGCTAAATCCTAGTTCAGATTAAACTTTCACCCCACATATTAGTCACCAAAATATAAGAATTCAGAACACGGACTAACACAAACTTCACCAAACTGGGACTAGCTTCAGCATGCACTGTCATGCTCCTTAGCCGGAAACCGGAACAAGTCCGTAATGAAAGTCGGACCTTGGAAGCAGCAGCATGACCGGACTAGTCGTTGAAGCATCCGATGGTGTGGGCTTGTACCGTCGGCATAGTAAAACCACCACCGACGTCGGGATGTAGAACACCACCACGAACCAACTACAGAACACCTCTTCGGTAGACCACTCCGTCGAGGTGAGTTCTGTGCCATGCTGTTCCCGAGTCAGACCATCTTCCGCCGCCGCTGCGTCTCTCCTCCGACCAGCACACCGTCGCACGGGAAGGTGGATCCGATGTAGAGGAGGCTTCCCACTAAGTCACGCGCCACCGCCGTGGAGGAGAGACCCTAGATCTATAAAGAGGAAAACCTAGATCTGACGTCAAGCTCCAGCCCTAAAAGCCGACCCCTTTTCCATCCACCAATCCACAGTCTCGCCGCTCCTCCAAGTACCAACACATGAGCACCATCGACTTTTAAGGGGAAGAAAGCAGTGACACATTGAGTATTAAGGTAACTGGATTGTTTTTCTAGTTTGTCATATCTCCTCTCTTTTTGGGACATTTTTTGCAATAAATAATCGGTGGATAATATCATTTGAAGGAACTCGATGTTGTTCTACCACGGTACAAGCCGTTTAATGGATATACATCACCCTTCGACTTTTATCCAACATCTCATCAATAGCGTTATAATCCTTACGAACCTCCTCGCCACACTCCCCCCGGCTACCACACACATTATGACCACGTAGGTTTTTTGTGTCCAGTGGACTTGAACCCCGTTGGTGCGGATGAGGATGAGGTGAACCTGGAGCTGGAGCGATACATGAGTGAACTCATGGATACTGTTAGTATTCTATTTATTTGACATCTCCTCTCTTTCGGTATTTGCATTTTAAATCAGTGATTTCTATATTCAAGGAACTTGATGCTGCTCCTGTTCTACCACCGGACCAGCCGGTACCTGTCAATGGATCAAAGTAACCAAGTTATTTTGACTACTTACCACCATACCATTTTAATCCTCCATGTACTCCTTGTCAAGTAACTTATACTCCCCCTCCTCTCGGCCGTCACTTGTTTTTTGTCTACCGTAATGATGCTTTGCATGCGGAGCCACTGCTCTGCACCAAAATTGGACTTCATTGCTACAATCTCGAAAAGGTAATGTTAGTTACTGCTTCTTGCCTCCCACACACAAATATATATATATAAATATATTGATTTATTTATTGTGAAATTATTAATTTTGTTATTTTGTTTTGTTTTGTTTTGTAGGGGACTAACTTCGAACGTTTGAGTGTGCCTGAAGTAGCTGAGCACACCGGATTGTTGACATTAGAGGCATGTGATCCAGCAAGCGATTGCTATTGCAAGTTTGAAACAAAAGTTATGTATCCCACTTAGAATAAAGATTGCTTCCATGTTATCACATCCCGCTGCAGAACCTTGCCTCCACCTACTCCACGTAAACTAGTTGCGAAAATGGTCTTAGAGCAACATTATCGCCGTCTCTTACACATGTCCTTAGTATTATTTGGATTAAAAAAAAAAGAAAATTGATTATTATTAGAAGAAGACGTTCCTTAACTAAGGACGAAACCAAACGTCCTTAATAAACACGTGTCTCTTCTTCTCTCCATAGAAAGTCTCTCGAGACCGTCTCTTACACATGTCCTTAGTATTATTTGGATTAAAAAAAAAAGAAAATTGATTATTATTAGAAGAAGACGTTCCTTAACTAAGGACGAAACCAAACGCCCTTAATGAACACGTGTCTCTTCTTCTCTCCATAGAAAGTCTCTCGAGACGAAAATCAGACGACAATCACTCCGGCCACCACCGCTTCCCTCCCTTTCCCAGTTCCCTCGATTGGTCGCTAGGAGCGAGACACTGCTTTCCTTCTAGAGATATCGGCCGCAATAATGATAACGGAACTGGCTCCGGTGGAGACGATGGTTGGTGGTTTAATTGGGTTTGAGGAGATTGAAAGCCCTGATTTTGGTTGTACAATTGTCATATGGTTGGTTTGGTATTGCATTTTGACTGACTGAAATAATTATACTTACTCTGTTATAGTCTTTTGACGGCTCATCTAGTGTTCTGCAATGCTTTCAGTGTTGTATGTAATTGATTTCAGTGTTGGGTTTTCAGTTTTAGTGGAATTTAAGTTTCTGGGTTTGATGTTTATACATAAAGCTTTGATCTTTGATGATATCTCTTTACCAAGCTTGATTGAATTTAAGTTTTCAGTTTACCAAGCTTGATTGAATTGGGTTTTAATGCGGACAGTCTTTCATCTTGTGTTTTCTTTTGATTTATAGAATTTGAATTATGCATTGTTTCTGATAACAGGTCATCTCAAAAATCTATCGACACATGACGTTCATAGACTCTCGTGGTCTGTCTCAGGACGTACAACTCTCGCCTTTGTTACGTTAAGAGCTGATGGAGAGAGGGAGTTCTGTTCTTCAGACACCCGAGTGCTGACATGAGAGGTGAAGTTGATGTTCTTGGAGCGATATTGATGATGGGAGACACTGACGAAGAGAGTTTGGATGGACTCTATAGAGAAGGAGTCAGACCTGGTTTGCTTTCTAGGTTCGTGTTCGAAACGAGGCTTAGGGAGACGGATAGGCTTGTGGCTGAGCTCGTTGCTGGATGCAAAGAGGAAGGAAATGATGTTTCAGGGAACCAGCTGTTTTTAGCCAAAGTCTTCTACAAGGCAGAGTTAATGATTGGTTCTCTGTTGTTGCTATTCCTGAGGGGTGCGTTTCAGAGACATTGATTCTGCTCTTGTCTCTTCTTACCAGGTATCTATTCACCAATGATAATGAAGCTATGATTTTGCATTTCATTCTCTGATGAATTGGAGTAGTTAGAAGGGAAGAATGAGTTGTAGTTTTGTTAACAATTATTTTACTAAGAGACAACAAAAGTCCTACCAATAATCTACACTTTTAAAATTGTCCTTAATTTTGTTTTTTAACATAAAAATAGTAATAAAATAAGCTAAGGACTAAAAATTTGGTCCTACCAATAATGTTGCTCTTATATTCTTCTTTTGTTTGTTTTTAAAAAAAAAAATTAAAAGCCTCCATTTTTTTGTTACCACAGAGGAGGAGGAAAAGGAAGAAAGTGGATTTGACATACTCTTCGTGGATGAACTATTCAAAGGCAACATGCCCGATTGGTTGCCTGATGATAGTAAGATGCAGTACTACGAGGTCATGAGCCCCTCACTCACTCCCTTTTGCTCTTTAATTCCCAGCTTCGCTTTGACATTGGTTATTTATTCTCAGATGAAAGAATAAGAGGTGGAACAAGCCAAAGAATGGCTTCATCTTTACGCTGAACTAGCTAGCCTTGCACACCAAGAAGCAGACGGACCCTGTGAGTTAAAAGAAAAAAGACCTAAACGTGGGGAATTTGTGGGTAATAGGTTGTAATGGATCTCTTATTGGTGTTGTGTTGTATTGCAGTTCATGTTTGAATATGGAAAGCCATTTGAGCTGCGGAAGATAATTGTGCAAACCAAAGAAGTTGTCGACTCAATGAAAAACTTCAAGTTGGATAATGCAGTTTTCGACATTAGTTTCAGAACAAGGTGCGGTGTTGTCTGCAAAGGTATCATCAGGAGAACAAGCACTACAAGAAAACACGCTGATTCTGAGGGAAATACCGAGGGAAAATGAGTTCCTCGGAAATTTCTGACAAAATATCGAGTAAATACCGAAGAAACCAATAAATGGGGTTTCCTCGAAATTTCCTCACTACTTTTTGAGGAAATTTCGAGGAAGACCAACTTCCTCGGTATTTTTCGAGGGAATACCGAGGAAACACGGATCGTCGAAAAAAACCGACGGATATTTCTAATATTTCGACGACATCTTGTAGCCGTTAGAGAGCCGTTGGGAGAGCCGTTGGGGGATTTAAACTATTTCGAGGAAATTTCGAGGAAATGTCTGTTTCCCTCGAAATTTCCTCGAAATCTCCTCAGTATGTCGGGAAGATTTCATCTATAAATACAGCCACCCCTCTTCCTCTTCATTCACTCCATTTCTTTTCTTCTTCTCTCCTAGTCTCACGAATTTCCAAAAAAACATGTCTTCTTCAAATTATTTTCGTTCTTGGATGGATCGACCTCATTTGGATCCGGACACGAGATTGCTTACGGAAGAATACAATCAAGGTATAATCGAGTTCATGAGGGTAGCTCGCCAACAACCGGAAGCAGAAACAGGTAAGTTAAGATGTCCTTGCTCTAATTGTAAAAATAGAAAAGTTATTAAAGAGTGGGATGTTTGGACTCATCTATTATTGAGTGGGTTTACACGAAGTTACAAAATTTGGTATCATCATGGGGAAACTGATTATGAACTTGGTAGTACTAGCGAACCTCCGCCGGCGGTTAGATTAGAAGAACCAATTAGAGCGGATGTAGATTATGGTGTAGGTACTGAGCAGATGATAAATGATCATTTTAGAGGGGAAGATTTACCCAATGCAGAAGCTATGAGATTTTATGAAATGTTGGATGCTGGAAAGCAACCATTGTACGAAGGTTGCAGAGATGGTCATTCAGCTTTATCATCTGCTATGAGACTGATGGGCATTAAAACAGATTATAACTTGGCTGAAGACTGTGTGGATGCGATAGCTAATTTTGTTAAAGGTATTCTACCTGAGGATAATGTAGCTCCAGGTTCATATTACGAGGTTCAAAAACTCGTAGCTGGGGTTGGTTTATCTTATCAGGTAATAGATGTATGCAGCGATAACTGCATGATTTATTGGAGGGTGGATGATCAGCGGACTACATGCAAATTTTGTGGGAAGCCTCGTTATAAAGATACGAGTGGAAGAGTTCCAGTGCCATATAAAAGGATGTGGTATTTGCCTTTGACGGAAAGGTTGCAGAGGTTGTATCTTTCGGAACGCACAGCGCAACGAATGAGATGGCATGCGGAGCACTCAACAGATGGTGAGATTAGACATCCTTCAGATGCAAAAGCGTGGAAACATTTCCAATCAAAGTATCCCGACTTTGCGTATGAGAGAAGAAATGTCTACCTTGGATTATGTACTGATGGTTTCAGCCCGTATGGGAAGAGTGGAAGACAATATTCTCTATGGCCAGTCATTGTTACACCATACAACTTACCCCCAAACTTGTGCTTGCGACGAGAGTTTTTGTTTCTCTCCATTCTCGTTCCCGGACCAGAGCATCCTAAGAGATCACTTGATGTGTTTCTTCAGCCACTAATATATGAGTTGCAACAACTATGGGCTCAAGGTGCTGAAACATACGATATTTCGTGTAAAGAAAACTTTCAAATGCGGACAGTACTAATGTGGACAATAAGTGATTTTCCAGCATATGGTATGTTATCTGGATGGACAACGCATGGAAGGCTATCATGTCCATATTGTCAAGATAACACTGATGCTTTCCAACTAAAACACGGAAGGAAAACGTGTTGGTTTGACTGTCACAGGAGATTCCTACCACCTGATCATCCATATCGTAGGAGTAGGAATTTGTTTACGAAGAACAAGAGGGTGTTTGACAGTCCACCTGCAGAAATTAGTGGGAAAGGTTTGAAGACACAACTAAGAGATTTTGGTGCAGAAAGGACGCCAGACGTCGGTGGACATGCGCGTTTTCCGGTAGATGCTGTTGGAAACCTACATAACTGGCACAAAAAAGTATATTCTGGGATCTGCAATACTGGGAGGATCATTTGCTAAGGCATAATTTAGATGTCATGCATATTGAGAAGAACTTTTTTGACAACCTCATGAACACGATCCTTAACGTTCAAGGTAAAACAAAGGATAATTTGAAGTCAAGACTGGATTTAGTTGATATATGTGATCGTTCAGAACTTCATGTTGATGGGAATGGTAGGACTCCTTTTCCCATATACCGACTTGATGCAGAGGGAAAAAATGCGTTCTTCGATTGGATTTCAAACGATGTGGAGTTTCCAGACGGTTACGCATCTAATTTGCGTAATTGTATCGACAGAAAGGAAGGAAAGTTTATTGGCTTAAAAAGTCACGATTGTCATGTGTTGATGCAGCACTTACTTCCGTTTGCTTTCAAGGAACTATTACCACGAAATGTTCATGAAGCAATTGCAGGGATAAGTGCTTTCTTCCGCGATTTATGCGCCAGATCAGTGACTCTTGAAGGTATTGAAAATCTGAAGACTAACATAGCCGTGATTCAGTGCAACCTTGAGAAGATATTTCCTCCCTCATTTTTTGATGTTATGGAGCATCTTGTTATTCACCTGGCAAGAGAATTGGAACTTGGTGGTCCTGTGCAGTATAGATGGATGTATCTGTATGAGCGGTATATGTTCCATTTGAAGAAGATGGTGAAAAATCTAAGTAGGGTGGAAGGTTCTATAGTCGCACAGATGATCAATGAAGAAATTTCAAACTTTGCTGAGTACTACTTTCCAGCAGAAGTTCAGACCAAAAACAGAAGACCTGCACGGCATGATGATAGAGGCGAACGGGCAACATACCATGTTACGGTTCCTGACATTTTCACAGATGTTGGACGACTTAGCGGAAAATCAAAGGACCGTCGACTTACTGAGCAGGAGCGCAGTCATTTGCAAACATATTTGCTCACCAACTGCGAAGATGTTCTTCAATATGAGAAGTAAGTTTATTATCTTACAAAATTTTATTTTAACAAATTAACATTTATATCTTAATTAATTTCATTTTTGTCATCACAGGATTTTCACGGCAGAAAAGCGGTTCGAATATAGATACGCTACAGAGGCAGAACTAGAAGAAATGAAGCAAAGAGAATTTGCTGGATGGATGTTTACTTATATGAGTGCCTTAAACAAATTAAAAAATCATTTATCACATATTTATACTAATTAAAAAATTATTTATCACATATTTATACTAATTCATATATATGTGCTATTAATAGGTGTCTGCTGGTTTGGCCAGAGATGAAACATTTGACGATTGGATACGCGAGATGGTGGTTGGACCAAACTATGTTGTGAAGTCATATCCGAGATTTTGTACTCGAGGATATGCATTCACAACTGAAAAGACGAAACGTTCGCGTACGACCTATGATGCTGGCGTTTGTTCTGCATCGGGAGATGATGTATACTACGGACACATACATGAGATTTTGGAAATCAAGTATTTGGGCATGCTTGGATTGCGCTGTACTGTTTTCTATTGTGATTGGCACGACATCACTCCAGATCGAGGTGTGAGAACAGATGCATTTGGTGTTACATCAGTAAATTCGAGACGAAAGCTGCAATATTATGATCCTTTCATTCTTGCTTCTCAGGCCGATCAGGTAAGTAAATGTTAATTATTCAGAATGATTGGTCATCATGTGTAATAATTTAAACTTGTACTAAATTTTTTTAAAATGTTACAGGTTTGTTATATCAAGTACCCCCGGGTAAGGAACAGAGATGATCCATGGGTTACTGTTACCAGACTCAACCCGAGAGGCCGAGTTCAGGGGAGTTCTGAGCTGGAAGACCCACTACAACCAATCACATCCAGTAACTTAAGTGCAGCAGAAGATGTAGCAGGAGTTGGCCTTGTAGTAGATTTCACCGACTTCGCAGAGGAAGCCGTCGTTCACGCACAGGATGAACCAGTTATTGGAGAGTTTCACCAAGATCCAGATTCAGATTCATCTGGTGATGATGACTCGGAATCAGAGTAGATTTTTTTTTTTTTTTTAATGAATTTCGAGGAAATACCGAGGGAAATTAGGGTTTCCTCGAAATTTCCTCGGAATGACCCTTAACGGTTTAGGGGTTTGATTCAAAACACCTTGTTCCTCGAAATTCCCTCGAAACATTTCGAGGAAATTTCGAGAGAACACAAAGTTTTTTGTGTTCCCTCGAAATGTCCTCGAAATATTTCGAGGAAATTTCGAGGACCAAGATAATTTTAGGGGTTTGATTTAAAACACATTGTTCCTCGAAAGTCCCTCGAAATATTCCGAGGAAATTTCGAGGGAAAACAAAGTTTTTTGTACTTCCTCGAAATTCCCTCGAAATATTTCGAGGAAATTTCGACGACCTAGATAATTTTTGCTAGTTCCTCGAAACTCCCTTACAATTTTTCGAGGGAATTTCGAGGAACAAGGGGTTTTAAACCGAAAACAACGTTTTGCGGATTGAATAATACGTATATAACCTTCATTAAGTGTCTTAGCCAGATTATAAAGTCAAACATTAGGGTTTTAAACCGAAAACAATGTTTTACGGATTGAGACGAAAACCACACAACATAAGATAAACACTTATACATTTTAATAAACGTTAAAGGAAATACTTACAATAATTTTTGTAATTGTGTTATTTCATTGTTTATGATCATCTATACAAATAAACTCATTATTATGAATTACATTTGTATAAGAAATGACATGGGGAAAAAAATCGATGTTTTCAAAACCCCAAACCCTCTTTCCTCGAAATTTCCTCACAATATTGTGAGGAAATTTCGAGGAATGTTTTCATCGGACTGTTTTTCATTAACCCGGCAACCCTAGCCGCCAATAAGAGAATTTCGAGGAAATTTCGACGACCAACATTAAAAATTGTGAGGAAATTTCGACGGACCCTGTCCGTCGGACCCCTCATAAATTAGGTTTTCATTCTTTTCTTCCCCATTTCTCTCCTCTCGATTCCTCTCTTCTCCTCTCCTCTTCCTCTCTTCTCTCTTCCTAGGCGGATCTCCTCTCATTCTCCTCTCCTCGGCGGATCTCCTCTCCTCTCTTCCTCTCGGCCTCATTCCTCTCCTCTCTTCCTCTCCTCTCTTCCCATGTAAGTTCATCTCTCTTCTCTTCCTCTCTTCATAGATCTTGAAATTTAGGTTGTTAGAAAGGAAATTCTAGGATTGAATGGATAGTTTAGGATTTGCATGTTTGGATTGTTGTTTGTGTTTTTGATTTTTTGTGTTTTTGATTTTTTAAAACGTTTTTTTGATTTTTTAAAACGTTTTTTGATTTATTAAAACGTTTTTTTTTTTATTTTTTAAAACGTTTTTTTGATTTTTTAAAACGTTTTTGATTTATTAAAACATTTTTTTGATTTTTTAAAACGTTTTTTGATTTTTAAAACTATTTTTTAATATTAAAACTATTTTTATAATATTAAAACTATTTTTGTAATATTAAAACTATTTTTAATATATTAAAACTTTTTTTTGTAATTATTAAACAATTTTTAAATATTAAAAATATTTTTATAAAGGTCTCAAGAGGAACAGACCCGCTCTCCACAGCGTCGTGGTCGTGGTGGTTCGGGGAGCGGCTCTATTTCGGGTTCCGCATCGCCCCACAGCTCCTACCAGACATCTCCCTCTCCATTTCCCTCTCATTCTCCTCTCGCTCCCGGTGTGGCACCCACTCCTGCTCCTGCTCATCCGGCACTTCTGAGAGTTGCGGAGTTTGTTCGACAGCCGGGTCGTGACCATCTTCCATATCTCACTCAGTATCCACGTGGACGGGGTCAGACATGGTAATTAAACCTATTTTTTTTTCATTAAAATTTGATTCATTTTAAATAATTAATTTTTTTATTAGGTTCGACCGATCCGGGAACGGGATCAACGGATGGATCAACCGTATGATGTACTCGTCCCTCGACAATGGACATCCGACTTTCACCGACTTCCCTCTCGAGAAGCAGCATATGTGGTTTCAACAGTTTGCGGTAAGTATTCTATTTTTTACTTATTTTTTTAATCTTTAATATTAATTTTCTACTAATTGTGTTTTATTTTCAGCAAGAATTCAACTGGAATGCCGATGAGACGTTGTTTATCTATTACCACTTCGTCCATAAAGTTATGGACAACTATGGGAAGCAGATGCACTCGTGGAAGAAGAAGTGGGAAATAAACAAGGTTCGTTTTTATTTATGAAACAATTTTTTAATTTATTAAAATATTTTTTAATTTATTTAACAATTTTTTTTAAAGGTTCCAAAGGGGATGGACCCCGTCGTCTGGCAGGAGTTGGGTGTGCATTGGAGTAAGAACGAAGTGAGAGCAACTTCTTCCACCAACTCCACCAACCGCAAGAGCGACCGTAAGGGGAAGGGCATGTACATCCATAACTTGGGTGCTCAATCTTTAGCCAGTCTGGGGGATCGCTTGGTAAGCTTGTCGGTTTTTATTATATTATTTAAGATTCTAATATTTTTTTTGTGCATTTCTTTTAATTACTAATGTTTGTTTAATTTATGTTTTTTTCAAGGCGGAAGAAAATGAGGGGGAGCCGGTTGATCATCTCCGCCTAATAAAGACGGCGTATACCAACAAGAAGACCGGCGAGATTGATGATGGTGTTGTGAGGGATGTGGCCACCCTCATCGACAGTCAGATGGAACAGGAAGTGTCTCAGCTTCAAACCGAGGATGACGATTCGATGGGATCGACCGGCTTGCCTCGGGTTCGGATCAACCAAATCGTTGAAGCGGTAAGTTCTTTTTTTAAAGTTCAATTCATTTTTTATATTATTTAAATTTGACACTTTCTTTTTCAGGTGGTTCCAAAGAAGAAGGGCCGTTTGTTCGGTTTGGCTCGTCGGTCCAACTCGGTTCCGTCTGCTTCTGCACCACCGTCGTCCTTTGTTGATCAAGAAGTCCTTCTGAGTCAGATGAGGGACAAGGATGCTCGCATATCTGCGTTGGAGTCCATGGTGGCGAGTCAAGAGGCGGGCTGGGAGGCACAGAGGAAGCTGAATGAGCAAATGATGGCGATGATGAGGAGCATGAACCCAAACGCCAACATGGAGTTCCCGACCATGCAAGACCCGAACGACCCGTAGTTTAATTTGTTTCAAAAACTCGAAATGTTTTATTTTGATTTGCATGACTTTGAAATTTAAATAATATGTTTTTAATTTTAATTTTAATTTTATATTTTCGAATTTAAATTTTGAAAATATTTTTTTTTCAAAAATAATTTTTTCAAAAAAAAAATTATTTTCAATATATTCCGAGGAACAGCTTTCCTCGGAATATTCCGAGGGACATAGTCCTCGAAAAATTTCGAGGGCTAACTTCCTCGAGAATTTTCGAGGAAAACAGTTCCTCGGAATATTCCGAGGACAGCTGTTCCTCGAAAATTTTCGAGGGCCACCTTCCTCGAAAATTTTCGAGGAAATGATCCCTCGGAATATTCCGAGGAACTTAGTTCCTCGAAAATTTTCGGAGGCCTTTTCCCTCGGTATAATCCTCGGTATATACCGAGGGAATGGTTCCTCAATATATATCGAGGACCTCTTCGACGAACGCCTGTCCTCTAAATTTCTTCGGAATTGTTGTTCTTCGAAATTCCGTCACAAAATTTCGAGGAAATTTCGAGGGAAAATGAAATTTCGAGGAGATTTTTTCGAGGGACTTTTTCCTCGGTATGTCGTCGGAATACGGTTATTCCGACGACATACCGAGGAAAAAGTCCCTCAATATCAGCGTGTTTTCTTGTAGTGAAGGGATGGGAGGTCCGTGAATTTCCTTTTTACACATTACACTCTAAGTCCCCATTACAGAGGTGTCTACTTATGTATCGATCGCACTCTCTGATTCTAACAATCTGCACAAAAGATCCGAACATGTCAACTGATGACATGGCCGTTGGTTTAGAGCAGAAGAAAAGAATCCCAGCCGGTTCAGTTGTTGCAGCATAACCAAACATAGATGTGTGTGTGTAGTTCCTGTGAACACCTGTTAACTTCCCTCACTACAAGAAAACACGTTGATACTGAGGGACTTTTTCCTCGGTATGTCGTCGGAATACGGTTATTCCGACGACATACCGAGGAAAAAGTCCCTCGAAAAAATCTCCTCGAAATTTCATTTTCTCTCGAAATTTCCTCGAAATTTTGTGACGGAATTTCGAGGAACAACAATTCCGAGGAAATTTAAAGGACATGCGTTCGTCGAAGAGGTCCTCGATATATATTGAGGAACCATTCCCTCGGTATATACCGAGGATTATACCGAGGGAAAAGGCCTCCGAAAGAGACCATTTCCTCGAAAATTTTCGAGGAAGGTGGCCCTCGAAAATTTTCGAGGAACAGCTGTCCTCGGAATATTCCGAGGAACTGTTTTCCTCGAAAATTCTCAAGGAAGTTAGCCCTCGAAATTTTTCGAGGACTATGTCCCTCGGAATATTCCGAGGAAAGCTGTTCCTCGGAATATATTGAAAATAATTTTTTTTTTGAAAAAATTATTTTTGAAAAAAAAAATATTTTTAAAATTTAAATTCGAAAATATAAAATTAAAATTTAAATTAAAAACATATTATTTAAATTTCAAAGTCATACAAATCAAAATAAAACATTTCGAGTTTTTGAAACAAATTAAACTACGGGTCGTTCGGGTCTTCCATGGTCGGGAACTCCATTTTGGCGTTTGGGTTCATGCTCCTCATCATCGCCATCATTTGCTCATTCAGCTTCCTCTGTGCCTCCCAGCCCGCCTCTTGACTCGCCACCATGGACTCCAACGCAGATATGCGAGCATCCTTGTCCCTCATCTGACTCAGAAGGACTTCTTGATCAACAAAGGACGACGGTGGTGCAGAAGCAGACGGAACCGAGTTGGACCGACGAGCCAAACCGAACAAACGGCCCTTCTTCTTTGGAACCACCTAAAAAAGAAAGTGTCAAATTTAAATAATATAAAAAATGAATTGAACTTTAAAAAAAGAACTTACCGCTTCAACGATTTGGTTGATCCGAACCCGAGGCAAGCCGGTCGATCCCGTCGATTCGTCATCCTCGGTTTGAAGCTGAGACACTTCCTGTTCCATCTGACTGTCGATGAGGGTGACCACATCCCTCACAACACCATCATCAATCTCGCCGGTCTTCTTGTTGGTATACGCCGTCTTTATTAGGCGGAGATGATCAACCGGCTCCCCCTCATTTTCTTCCGCCTTGAAAAAAACATAAATTAAACAAACATTAGTAATTAAAAGAAATGCACAAAAAAAATATTAGAATCTTAAATAATATAATAAAAACCGACAAACTTACCAAGCGATCCCCCAGACTGGCTAAAGATTGAGCACCCAAGTTATGGATGTACATGCCCTTCCCCTTACGGTCGCTCTTGCGGTTGGTGGAGTTGGTGGAAGAAGTTGCTCTCACTTCGTTCTTACTCCAATGCACACCCAACTCCTGCCAGACGACGGGGTCCATCCCCTTTGGAACCTTTAAAAAAAAAATTGTTAAATAAATAAAAAAATATTTTAATAAATTAAAAAATTGTTTCATAAATAAAAACGAACCTTGTTTATTTTCCACTTCTTCTTCCACGAGTGCATCTGCTTCCCATAGTTGTCCATAACTTTATGGACGAAGTGGTAATAGATAAACAACGCCTCATCGGCATTCCAGTTGAATTCTTGCTGAAAATAAAACACAATAAGTAGAAAATTAATATTAAAGATTAAAAAAATAAGTAAAAAATAGAATACTTACCGCAAACTGTTGAAACCACATATGCTGCTTCTCGAGAGGGAAGTCGGTGAAAGTCGGATGTCCATTGTCGAGGGACGAGTACATCATACGGTTGATCCATCCGCTGATCCCGTTCCCGGATCGGTCGAACCTAATAAAAAAAATTAATTATTTAAAATGAATCAAATTTTAATGAAAAAAAAAAGGTTTAATTACCATGTCTGACCCCGTCCACGTGGATACTGAGTGAGATATGGAAGATGGTCACGACCCGGCTGTCGAACAAACTCCGCAACTCCCAGAAGTGCCGGATGAGCAGGAGCAGGAGTGGGTGCCACACCGGGAGCGAGAGGAGAATGAGAGGGAAATGGAGAGGGAGATGTCTGGTAGGAGCTGTGGGGCGATGCGGAACCCGAAATGGAGCCGCTCCCCGAACCACCACGACCACGACGCTGTCGAGAGCGGGTCTGTTCCTCTTGAGACCTTTATATAAATAATTTTTTTAATATATACAATTTTTTATTTAATTTGTTAATAAATTAAAATTGTTTAATAATAACAAAAAAAGTTTAAATATATAAAAAATAGTTTAAATATTTAAAAATTATTAAATGATTACAAAATTTTTTAAATATATTAAAAATATTTTTAATATTTAAAAATTATTAAATGATTAAAAAATTTTTTAAATATATTAAAAATATTTTTAATATTTAAAAATTGTTTAATAATTACAAAAAAAAAGTTTTAATATATTAAAAATAGTTTTAATATTACAAAAATAGTTTTAATATTTTACAAATAGTTTTAATATTAAAAAAATAGTTTTAAAAATCAAAAAACGTTTTAAAAAATCAAAAAAATGTTTTAATAAATCAAAAAACGTTTTAAAAAAAAAATCAAAAAAACGTTTTAAAAAATCAAAAACACAAAAAAATCAAAAACACAAACAACAATCCAAACATGCAAATCCTAAACTATCCATTCAATCCTAGAATTTCCTTTCTAACAACCTAAATTTCGAGATCTATGAAGAGAGGAAGAGAAGAGAGATGAACTTACAAGGGAAGAGAGGAGAGGAAGAGAGGAGAGGAAGGAGGCCGAGAGGAAGAGAGGAGAGGAGAAGGAGAGGAGATCCGCCGAGGAGAGGAGAAGGAGAGGAGATCCGTCGAGGAAGAGAGAAGAGAGGAAGAGGAGAGGAGAAGAGAGGAATCGAGAGGAGAGAAATGGGGAAGAAAAGAATGAAAACCTAATTTATGAGGGGTCCGACGGACAGGGTCCGTCGAAATTTCCTCACAATTTTTAATGTTGGTCGTCGAAATTTCCTCGAAATTCTCTTATTGGCGGCTAGGGTTGCCGGGTTAATGAAAAACAGTCCGATGAAAACATTCCTCGAAATTTCCTCACAATATTGTGAGGAAATTTCGAGGAAAGAGGGTTTGGGGTTTTGAAAACATCGATTTTTTCCCCATGTCATTTCTTATACAAATGTAATTCATAATAATGAGTTTCTTTGTATAGATGATCATAAACAATGAAATAACACAATTACAAAAATTATTGTAAGTATTTCCTTTAACGTTTATTAAAATGTATAAGTGTTTATCTTATGTTGTGTGGTTTTCGTCTCAATCCGTAAAACATTGTTTTCGGTTTAAAACCCTAATGTTTGACTTTATAATCTGGCTATGACACTTAATGAAGGTTATATACGTGTTATTCAATCCGCAAAACGTTGTTTTCGGTTTAAAACCCCTTGTTCCTCGAAATTCCCTCGAAAAATTGTGAGGGAGTTTCGAGGAACTAGCAAAAATTATCTAGGTCATCGAAATTTCCTCGAAATATTTCGAGGGAATTTCGAGGAAGTACAAAAAACTTTGTTTTCCCTCGAAATTTCCTCGGAATATTTCGAGGGACTTTCGAGGAACAATGTGTTTTAAATCAAACCTCTAAAATTATCTTGGTCCTCGAAATTTCCTCGAAATATTTCGAGGACATTTCGAGGGAACACAAAAAACTTTGTGTTCCCTCGAAATTTCCTCGAAATGTTTCGAGGGAATTTCGAGGAACAAGATGTTTTGAATCAAACCCCTAAACCGTTAAGGGTCATTCCGAGGAAATTTCGAGGAAACCCTAATTTCCCTCGGTATTTCCTCGAAATTCATTAAAAAAAAAAAAAAAAAATCTACTCTGATTCCGAGTCATCATCACCAGATGAATCTGAATCTGGATCTTGGTGAAACTCTCCAATAACTGGTTCATCCTGTGCGTGAACGACGGCTTCCTCTGCGAAGTCGGTGAAATCTACTACAAGGCCAACTTCTGCTACATCTTCTGCTGCACTTAAGTTACTGGATGTGATTGGTTGTAGTGGGTCTTCCAGCTCATAACTCCCCTGAACTCGGCCTCTCGGGTTGAGTCTGGTAACAGTAACCCATGGATCATCTCTGTTCCTTACCCGGGGGTACTTGATATAACAAACCTGTAACATTTTAAAAAAATTTAGTACAAGTTTAAATTATTACACATGATGACCAATCATTCTGAATAATTAACATTTACTTACCTGATCGGCCTGAGAAGCAAGAATGAAAGGATCATAATATTGCAGCTTTCGTCTCGAAATTTACTGATGTAACACCAAATGCATCTGTTCTCACACCTCGATCTGGAGTGATGTCGTGCCAATCACAATAGAAAACAGTACAGCGCAATCCAAGCATGCCCAAATACTTGATTTCCAAAATCTCATGTATCTGTCCGTAGTATACATCATCTCCCAATGCAGAACAAACGCCAGCATCATAGGTCGTACGCGAACGTTTCGTCTTTTCAGTTGTGAATGCATATCCTCGAGTACAAAATCTCGGATATGACTTCACAACATAGTTTGGTCCAACCACCATCTCGCGTATCCAGTCGTCAAATGTTTCACCTCTGACCAAACCAGCAGACACCTATTAATAGCACATATATATGAATTAGTATAAATATGTGATAAATAATTTTTTAATTAGTATAAATATGTGATAAATGTTTTTTTAATTTGTTTAAGGCACTCACATAAGTAAACATCCATCCAGCAAATTTTCTTTGCTTCATTTCTTCTAGTTCTGCCTCTGTAGCGTATCTATATTCGATCCGCTTTTCTGCCATGAAAATCCTGTGATGACAAAAATGAAATTAATTAAGATATAAATGTTAATTTGTTAAAATAAAATTTTGTAAGATAATAAACTTACTTCTCATATTGAAGAACATCTTCGCAGTTGGTGAGCAAATATGTTTGCAAATGACTGCGCTCCTGCTCAGTAAGTCGACGGTCCTTTGATTTTCCGCTAAGTCGTCCAACATCTGTGAAAATGTCAGGAACCGTAACATGGTATGTTGCCCGTTCGCCTCTATCATAATGCCGTGCAGGTCTTCTGTTTTTGGTCTGAACTTCTGCTGGAAAGTAGTACTCAGCAAAGTTTGAAATTTCTTCATTGATCATCTGTGCGACTATAGAACCTTCCACCCTACTTAGATTTTTCACCATCTTCTTCAAATGGAACATATACCGCTCATACAGATACATCCATCTATACTGCACAGGACCACAAGGTTCCAATTCTCTTGCCAGGTGAATAACAAGATGCTCCATAACATCAAAAAATGAGGGAGGAAATATCTTCTCAAGGTTGCACTGAATCACGGCTATGTTAGTCTTCAGATTTTCAATACCTTCAAGAGTCACTGATCTGGCGCATAAATCGCGGAAGAAAGCACTTATCCCTGCAATTGCTTCATGAACATTTCGTGGTAATAGTTCCTTGAAAGCAAACGGAAGTAAGCGCTGCATCAACACATGACAATCGTGACTTTTTAAGCTAATAAACTTTCCTTCCTTTCTGTCGATACAGTTACGCAAATTAGATGCGTAACCGTCTGGAAACTCCACATCGTTTGAAATCCAATCGAAGAACGCATTTTTTCCCTCTGCATCAAGTCGGTATATGGGAAAAGGAGCCCTACCATTCCCATCAACATGAAGTTCTGAACGATCACATATATCAACTAAATCCAGTCTTGACTTCAAATTATCCTTTGTTTTACCTTGAACGTTAAGGATCGTGTTCATGAGGTTGTCAAAAAAGTTCTTCTCAATATGCATGACATCTAAATTATGCCTTAGCAAATGATCCTCCCAGTATGGCAGATCCCAGAATATACTTTTTTGTGCCAGTTATGTAGGTTTCCAACAGCATCTACCGGAAAACGCGCATGTCCACCGACGTCTGGCGTCCTTTCTGCACCAAAATCTCTTAGTTGTGTCTTCAAACCTTTCCCACTAATTTCTGCAGGTGGACTGTCAAACACCCTCTTGTTCTTCGTAAACAAATTCCTACTCCTACGATATGGATGATCAGGTGGTAGGAATCTCCTGTGACAGTCAAACCAACACGTTTTCCTTCCGTGTTTTAGTTGGAAAGCATCAGTGTTATCTTGACAATATGGACATGATAGCCTTTCATGCGTTGTCCATCCAGATAACATACCATATGCTGGAAAATCACTTATTGTCCACATTAGTACTGCCCGCATTTGAAAGTTTTCTTTACACGAAATATCGTATGTTTCAGCACCTTGAGCCCATAGTTGTTGTAACTCATATATTAGTGGCTGAAGAAACACATCAAGTGATCTCTTAGGATGCTCTGGTCCGGGAACGAGAATGGAGAGAAACAAAAACTCTCGTCGCAAGCACAAGTTTGGGGGTAAGTTGTATGGTGTAACAATGACTGGCCATAGAGAATATTGTCTTCCACTCTTCCCATACGGGCTGAAACCATCAGTACATAATCCAAGGTAGACATTTCTTCTCTCATACGCAAAGTCGGGATACTTTGATTGGAAATGTTTCCACGCTTTTGCATCTGAAGGATGTCTAATCTCACCATCTGTTGAGTGCTCCGCATGCCATCTCATTCGTTGCGCTGTGCGTTCCGAAAGATACAACCTCTGCAACCTTTCCGTCAAAGGCAAATACCACATCCTTTTATATGGCACTGGAACTCTTCCACTCGTATCTTTATAACGAGGCTTCCCACAAAATTTGCATGTAGTCCGCTGATCATCCGCCCTCCAATAAATCATGCAGTTATCGCTGCATACATTTATTACCTGATAAGATAAACCAACCCCAGCTACGAGTTTTTGAACCTCGTAGTATGAACCTGGAGCTACATTATCCTCAGGTAGAATACCTTTAACAAAATTAGCTATCGCATCCACACAGTCTTCAGCCAAGTTATAATCTGTTTTAATGCCCATCAGTCTCATAGCAGATGATAAAGCTGAATGACCATCTCTGCAACCTTCGTACAATGGTTGCTTTCCAGCATCCAACATTTCATAAAATCTCCTAGCTTCTGCATTGGGTAAATCTTCCCCTCTAAAATGATCATTTATCATCTGCTCAGTACCTACACCATAATCTACATCCGCTCTAATTGGTTCTTCTAATCTAACCGCCGGCTGAGGTTCGCTAGTACTACCAAGTTCATAATCAGTTTCCCCATGATGATACCAAATTTTGTAACTTCGTGTAAACCCACTCAATAATAGATGAGTCCAAACATCCCACTCTTTAATAACTTTTCTATTTTTACAATTAGAGCAAGGACATCTTAACTTACCTGTTTCTGCTTCCGGTTGTTGGCGAGCTACCCTCATGAACTCGATTATACCTTGATTGTATTCTTCCGTAAGCAATCTCGTGTCCGGATCCAAATGAGGTCGATCCATCCAAGAACGAAAATAATTTGAAGAAGACATGTTTTTTTGGAAATTCGTGAGACTAGGAGAGAAGAAGAAAAGAAATGGAGTGAATGAAGAGGAAGAGGGGTGGCTGTATTTATAGATGAAATCCTCCCGACATACTGAGGAGATTTCGAGGAAATTTCGAGGGAAACAGACATTTCCTCGAAATTTCCTCGAAATAATTTAAATCCCCCAACGGCTCTCCCAACGGCTCTCTAACGGCTACAAGATGTCGTCGAAATATTAGAAATATCCGTCGGTTTTTTCCGACGACCCGTGTTTCCTCGGTATTCTCTCGAAAAATACCGAGGAAGTTGGTCTTCCTCGAAATTTCCTCAAAAAGTAGTGAAGAAATTTCGAGGAAACCCCATTTCTTGGTTTCCTCGGTATTTCCTCGATATTTTGTCAGAAATTTCCGAGGAACTCATTTTCCCTCGGTATTTCCCTCAGAATCAGCGTGTTTTCTTGTAGTGCCTGTTCCTGCCTTGTAATGCAAGCCAACTATCTTTCTGGATCATTTTCCCTGTGTGATGATTTGATCATCAAAACCAAAATAGTGTTCGAACGATATTATATGATCTCCGGTTTAGCTTTAATTAATAGCTGACCAAGGCAAGACAAAACTCATACTCTTAATTTAAATAAAGATTTTAAGCTATGTTACTCGCTAAAATCTATACTATTAAAACAAAATTTCTTTTATTTAAAACATATGGTTTTTATTAATTTTAATCTTCCAAGATATCTCTTTTATTCCAATAGAATATATATTCTCTTATTATTTCTCCCTCTCATCGACAAAAATAATTCTCCCTTTTAACTTAATAACTAGATTTTGATCCGCGCTTCAGAAGCGCGGATTATTTTAGATTTTAAAAGATTTTGAAATAGTAGTTTTTTATTGTTGCACGTTATTGTATTACAAAGTGTATTATATCAAAGAAAAGATTTTTAAAATTATATAATTTATAAATTGGTTTATTTGATATTGTGCATGCACAAGCTTATGGAATTCTTTTTTTAGGCATAGACATTTTATCCGAATCTAAAAATTTGGAACGAAACTGACCCAGAAATATAGATTCGGTTCGGTCCGGGTCCACGGCAAAGTATCTATTGAGTATTTTTGGGATCCACGAGTCTCTATCGAGTCCATGTCCTATCCAAGACCGATCGGATGTCTAAAGTACCCAAAATATTTTGTGTATATTAAATGTATTTTAATATATTGAATATCACAAATAAATTTTAATTTTTAGGTTTGTGTTTTCGGTTATAGTTTCGGGTTTCAGGTAATATCTCAAAAAAAAATAAAAATTTTGGATATTCAGATAAAATTTTATGTATTTTTGGTTTCTCAAGTCAAATTTTAGGTAAACTTTTAGACGTTTTTATATATTTGAATTTTTTTTGAGTATTTGTTTCAGTTTTCGGATATGTTTTTCGTATCAGTATTTTTTTGGATATTTGAATATTTTTTTAGTTTTCTTCTGATTTTCTCGTGGTAAAAATATATATATAATTATGTGTTGAAACATATAATAAATTATGTGCTTCGTTATACTACTTCTTTATGTAAATCTAAGTATTAATTTAATATCATAAATACATATCTTATAATAAAACTCGATAAGTTTTGTGAACTGCCACTTGATATTAAATTAATTATTGTTCGGTTGTAGTGCTTTTTAAAATAGATTGATAAAATCAATTAATATAATTATAGTAATGTTCCTTATAAATAGGAGTAGATATTTTGATTGATTAAGATAATGTATTGTTACACTACATAATTGTTAGAGAAATTTATGGCAACATTAATAGGTGAAATATAAGGTGGACCATAATACTATTAATTAAAGAAAAAAGTCCAAACAACTTTCATAGGTAGATTTTTCAAGACTGTTTCCCTTTTAATAGTATAAACTAGATTTTGATCCGCGCGCCCGCGCGGATGTATTTTCTCAAATCGTATGTTGCTATTTATTTTCATGTCAATATTAGGGATGACAAAAAAACCCGAATTCGAAGAACCGAATCGATCTGATCCAACAAAGTAATACCAAACATGAACCGGAATTGATTAAATATCCGAATTATTCGAAATTTTGGTATTTAAAAAACCAAAACCAAATCCAATCTGAACCGAAGTATTTCAGGTATCCGAGCGTATCTAAAATATATATTTACATACTTATATATTTATTATTATTAGATTTAATTTATAAAAAAACCTCCAGAATATATATTATATTTTTGAGTTGATTTAAATACTTGAAAATATAAACAAATAGTCAAAAGTAAATATCTAAAATAGTTAAAGTGTACTAAAATTACCAAAAATACTCGAAAAATTATTGATTCTCTATTCAAGTATTTAAACCAAATCAATTTATACGTTAAGTTTAGGTTTTCTGACATATGTTATCCAACTTTATATGTAATACCCATTTTGTTGATAGATTTTAAGAAAATTAAATTATATAATGAATTTTAAAATAAAAAAAAAAACAAAATTTAAATAGGTTATCCGAATCCGAACTGAACCCAAAAGATCTGAATCGAATCCGAACCGAAATTTAGAAATATCCAAATAAGACTGAAAGTTTTGACTTCGGAAACCCGAAACCCGAAACCCAAACAGACCTGAACCAAACCTTAACGCCCATCCCTAGTCACTATTATATATCATATATGTGTCGTCACATAATTAATCGTATTTTATATGTACCATCATATAAGTAGTCATATAATTAATAGTGTTTTATTCGTACAATCTTATAAATAATCACATATATTATATTTAAGTTGGTATATGAAATTTGGCTTTGTATTTTATTTTCTTATATATATTGATTTTTTTAATAATGGTTATCGAAAAATATTTTAGTAAAATTCAATTTTTAAATATATATATAATTTTAAATCAATTTTTATATAAATCAATTTTAAATTATTATTTTTATTTGAAATATCTATATAAATTTTTTTAAAAATTATGATTATTTTAGACAAAAGATTTTTTAAGTAATTAAATTGGCCCATTTCATATATTTTAAAGCGGACCGAGATAGAAAGTTTCTCAAAGTACAATGAATTTCCATTTTTCTTGGTAACATAAGTTTACTATTTTTTTTTAATATACAGTTATCCATCTTTCTAAACAAACATTTATTTTATAATTGTTATCCATGTTTCCAAACAAACTTTTAAAAAAATTTGTTATCCATGTTTACAAATAGTCTATTTTCTTACTCATGTTATTCATGTTTCCAAACAAATCTCTTTTTTAAAAAAAAAAATAGATATTCATGTTTCCAAAAAAACCTCTTTTTAGATCTGATATCTATGTTTCCAAACTACTTCAAATTTTTTCTCGTATGTAAATAAAATGTGACTCCAAAAACAGAATTCCTAGATTTCTTTTACCAAAAAAAGAAAAATAAATAACTATGGATTTCTAAGAAAAAAAAGATATTGATTATGATATGCTTGTCACGTAGGTGTAGTAAGCCCAAAACATTTTTATATTAGAAACCAATCTCCCGAATTTATGGTGTAACAAATGGAAAGGTTCGTATCTTTTGGTAAGAAATTAATGGGTTAGCGATATGCAAAACTACAGTGTTTTAATCAATGGCATCCCCTAGACATTATTTACGAAGTGATTTGTATACGTGTCATTACTACAGTCATTCTCGCAAAGAAAAAGATGACATGGCACTTAAAAAGATGACATGACTTATAGTTAAATATGACATGGACAATTGCATTTAATATTTATATATATTTTTGAAAAACTTTATGGAATATGGCAATAACCATACGTTACATTTAATGTCGATTTATATTTTTGGTAAACTTTTTAAAATATGGTAATAACTCATAAATCATCACTAAAATAAATATTTTCAAATATGAAATTATAAATTTCGAAATACTATTGAATTTTATTTTTATAATTATACAATTTGTATTACTAAAATTTTCTAAATTTTCAATTTTAAAAAAAAATTATAAATTTGTAATCGTAATATTATTAGTTTCTTTTAAATATACAAATTTTATAAATATTGTTTAGTTTTAATTTTTGATAACTATACAATTTTTATATGAATTTTTTAGTAATTTTATATAAGTTGATTTAATATATATATAACCAAAATAAATAGATAAAAATTACTAACGTTAAAATTTTAAATATATACATACATATTCTTCAATATAATTTTAAATAAACAAAAAAATACTCTTAATCATATATTTAATTAAATCAAATTTATATTAGATATTGGTCAAAATAATAAAAATATATAATATTAATAAATTTCAATTTTAAATAAAACCTAAATTTTTAAAAATTTATCACTGCACATGGTGCAGGAAAACACCTAGTTAGATTGTAAATATTGAAGAAAACTTAGGGTCAAATTTTATTTGTACTTCAGTTTTAATAGATTAGATTTACGCCTAAACAAAAAGTGAACAGCAAGTTTCATTATTCATTACCATTCCTCCGGTTAGTTATGTAGTCATTTAAACCGGTTTGTTTTATTTTAATGTGAATATCAATATCATTTAAAACATATTATTCTATGTGTGTCGTGTGCTTTGAGCATGACATACTACTATGCGAGAAACCTTTAGGTTCACCCCTTGAGTGAACCTTTAGGTTCACCCCTTGAGTGAACCTTTAGGTTCACCCAAGCAATAGGATTTCGTTATTTCATATTGAGTATCTTTTAAAAAAGAAAACAAAATATTGTCAAATTTTATTATGTTTTTAAAATAAAAAATAAATAGAAAATAATAGTAGTCGTAAAAAAGTTTTTTTTTTAAATACCGTCAGCAAAACACTAAACCCTAAACTCTAACCCTAAATCATAAACCTTAAATCCATGGTAAACCCTTGGATAAATCCTAAATCATTGGATTTTTTTTTAAAATATTTTTAACACAATGAGTAAAACACTAAACCCTAAACCCTAAATACTAAACCCTAAACCCTTAGGTAAATCATAAACCCTTGGATAAATCTTAAACCGTAGGATTTATAATTTATCCAAGCATTTTGGATTTACCAGGGGTTTAGGGTTTATCCAGGGGTTTAGGGTTTAGAATTTAGGGTTTAAGATTTAGTGTTTGGCTGACGGTATTAAAAATATATTTTTCTAAAACGTATTTTTTGCAATTAATATTAATTTTTATTTTTTAGTTTAAAAATATTAATATAATTTGATAATATTTTGTTTCTTTTTTTAAAAGATATTGAATATGAAATAATGAAATCCTATTGGTTGGGTGAACCTAAAGGTTCACTCTAGGGGTGAACCCAAGAATTTCTCCTACTATGCCCTGTTTTAAACACAATCCCATGAAACACATGTATGGAGCCTAAGATTTTATAGATATTTGAAACCTATATATTTTGTTTATTGTTAGTAATAGACCATAAAAATATATATCTTTTGAACAAGATAGGAAGCAAAAAAAGCTGTGAGACAGCTTAAAAGATAAAACAAGTAAATTTTAAATATTGTTTTCGTTTATTTTAATATAACAAAAGTAATATATATATTTTAATTAATTTTTATGAAGTATACGGGGCTTCGATTTTAATTTTATTATTGGACCCCGAATATCTAGGAGTATATAGATCAATAATATAAGCATCAAAATATTCAGAATATTATATAATTATTAACTGGATATTTAAAACAAATTTTATATAATAACAGTAACAATATATAAAATATATTATTAAAAATAAGTTTAATCAATTAATTATCAAAGACAAGACAAACTGTACAAACATATTTGAGTCTTAGTATATAGATTGAGAACTGAAACTGGATCATTGTTCACAAATTTCTAGACGGTTCTTATATCGCTAAAATAAAAGAAATTAAAACCAAATCAAACCAAACCGAAAACTTAACGGGTACTCGAAAATCTAGAATACAGTTTATATATCTTAAAATATTAATTATTTTAATTTTAATATTATCAAATATTCTGAAAATACTACTTATAACCAAACAACCCAAAAACTGGATTACCCTAATACTTTTTTATCTGAGATATTTAAATTTGTCATAATTTCTTGATTGAATTGAAACACTCGAAAAACAATTTATTCGAGATACTAAACCTTATCTGAGTTATCCGATATTGTATTAAACAAAATCGAAAATGCAATTTTTGCCCGAACTATTCAAGATTAACCAAAAATTAGACAGAACTAGAACCAAATTTCTCAAATTTTATCATGTTCCTAACATTGTTGTCTAAACTAAACCAAAAACCAAAATAATCAAACCAAAACCAAAATCCAGAATCATAAATAACCAAACGGTTTCTATATCTCTTGAACTGAATAAACCAAAATCACAACAGAATTGGCACCGAATTGAAGAAAAAAGATGGAACCAAACCGAAAACCAAATTTCCATGGAAGAACAGGAGCAGCATCAAGTTCCTTGAATATAGAAATCACTGATTTAAAATGCAAATACCGAAAGAGAGGAGATGTCAAATAAATAGAATACTAACAGTATCCATGAGTTCACTCATGTATCGCTCCAGCTCCAGGTTCACCTCATCCTCATCCGCACCAACGGGGTTCAAGTCCACTGGACACAAAAAACCTACGTGGTCATAATGTGTGTGGTAGCCGGGGGGAGTGTGGCGAGGAGGTTCGTAAGGATTATAACGCTATTGATGAGATGTTGGATAAAAGTCGAAGGGTGATGTATATCCATTAAACGGCTTGTACCGTGGTAGAACAACATCGAGTTCCTTCAAATGATATTATCCACCGATTATTTATTGCAAAAAATGTCCCAAAAAGAGAGGAGATATGACAAACTAGAAAAACAATCCAGTTACCTTAATACTCAATGTGTCACTGCTTTCTTCCCCTTAAAAGTCGATGGTGCTCATGTGTTGGTACTTGGAGGAGCGGCGAGACTGTGGATTGGTGGATGGAAAAGGGGTCGGCTTTTAGGGCTGGAGCTTGACGTCAGATCTAGGTTTTCCTCTTTATAGATCTAGGGTCTCTCCTCCACGGCGGTGGCGCGTGACTTAGTGGGAAGCCTCCTCTACATCGGATCCACCTTCCCGTGCGACGGTGTGCTGGTCGGAGGAGAGACGCAGCGGCGGCGGAAGATGGTCTGACTCGGGAACAGCATGGCACAGAACTCACCTCGACGGAGTGGTCTACCGAAGAGGTGTTCTGTAGTTGGTTCGTGGTGGTGTTCTACATCCCGACGTCGGTGGTGGTTTTACTATGCCGACGGTACAAGCCCACACCATCGGATGCTTCAACGACTAGTCCGGTCATGCTGCTGCTTCCAAGGTCCGACTTTCATTACGGACTTGTTCCGGTTTCCGGCTAAGGAGCATGACAGTGCATGCTGAAGCTAGTCCCAGTTTGGTGAAGTTTGTGTTAGTCCGTGTTCTGAATTCTTATATTTTGGTGACTAATATGTGGGGTGAAAGTTTAATCTGAACTAGGATTTAGCTAATATACAAGTACTTGTCTTTGCTTTAGAGGTCGAATGATGGGGTGTAAGAGACAGTTCTTCTCTGTGGAGAGAGCTTGTTCTCAATGGGTCTAATTACATCAAGGTTCAGGTCAGGTAGCTTATGGTCCAACTTAGTGATCTTAGAGTGATACTAGAGAGCCTTGTATGTAAATGTGGTTGAAATCCTTGTGGTCAAAATCATGTTAACCCCCTTTGGTGAATTAAAAGTTGAAGTTGAGTTAAAAAAAAAAAAAATGAATACTTATGCTAAAGCATGAAAGCAGGCTAGAGCAGATTAGAACAAGAGACCCGATGAAGAATAGGAGGAATGAACGAGAGAATTCCAAACGAAAGAAACGTTTCCTTTTCTCTCTTTTTCTATAGTAAGCTACATAGTTTTTGGGCTTCTCTAAAATTTAAATGCCCAATAATACAATCAAAACCAACAAAAAATTATTGCAATCGATTTTTCTTCTTCTCACCAATCAATCAATTCATCGTGTTAGTATTAGTAATTTCCAAATCTGATAACCAGACTAATATCAAAATTATTGTTGTGGGTTAGTTTTTGAGATTTTTCATTCTTTCTTATATCTTATAGATATTATTCCATTACAGAGTTCATAAGCCAAGTGGAGACCATATCATTGCACCTAGACCAAGATCCATGATCATGATGAGCAAGAGAAGGTTTAGAGATGGTACCATCAATATTTTAAGTTATGTTACTCACTAAAATTCTACTCACTAAAATCTCGAAAAATTCTAAATCCTTTAGCAAAAAAAAAAAAAAATGTTACTCACTAAAATTAATTTATTAAATCTGAATCTTTAGTCCACGCACATAGGTTGAATTTAACATATTTTTGTAAAGCTGAATGAAATTAATATAAAAATTGTGAATCATTTATTGGACATTATATTATATAGTAGCCTAAGCATATGATCATGCGTGATATATACATACAACAGATGTAAATTAGCAAGAAGAAAACTCAAAGCATATTAAAAAAAATATAAAATATTAATTTATTTATATATATATTACAAAGTCCAAATTTATTGCAAATGTGGGAAGATTCCAAGCATAAAAAGGAAGCATAGCGAGTATAATAACTACTAAAAATGTTTAATTTTATATGAACATCATAAATGAAGCCTAAACCGCCGACTTAACACTGGATAAGAAGACCGAAAAGCCCATATACTCTGTTTATTCTCCTTAGACGTTGTACTACTACTACTTCTGCTTCAAATCTTTCTCTCACTCTCCTTCCCTCTCACCGCTCGTCTTTCCACGTTTTTCTCTCTCTCGCTCTCTCTAGAGAATCGCAGACTGCATCTACGAGAATTTCTGCCATGGATGCCCCTGTGAGTTTCTTTTTCTCCTTAATTTCGAGGTTAATCGATAATGGCGGCTTCGAAACTGACTGATTAGCGAAATTTTACGGTTCGAAGAATAGTTACGATTCGAGTTAGGGTTTGTTTCGGCTTGTGATTCGAGTTGTCCCGTGGATACTCCGTGAGTTTCTTTTTTTTTTTCTTTTTGTTTCTTAGATTAATCGGATTAGGAACTGAATGTTTAGCGACTTTGAGAATGGTTACGATTCGAGTTAGGGTTCTTACGGTTTGCGATTCGAGTTAGGGTTCTTGCGGTTTGTGATTCGAGTTAGGGTTCTTGCGGGGTTATGATTGGAGTCCGAGTTATGGTTTCTTGCGGCTTAAGATTCGTATTTTGACTTAGGGTTTCATGAGGAGAGTTACGGGACCTGTGATTTGTTTGATTCGCTGGACTCCTTATGCTTTTAGGCATTTGTTTTCTCATTGGCCCGCCCTGATTTTGACCCCTCTGTTTTGTTTTTTTTCACGACAGAATCTCAACGGCGGCGAGGTCAACTCGGGACAAGAAGCTGACGTGAACATCAACAACGATGCTGTTCTTACTCCTGCAGAACCAGAAGAAGCAGCCATTGCTTTTGCTCTTCTCCATCAACACGAAAGGGCTTCTCACTATGGCCTTCCCTACAACTACAGACAAGCTTGCGCATTACTCGGCTGTTCCTTACCTAGAGCGAACTCTGGTAGCTTCTACTGTTGCACCGGACATGAAGAAATTTGCAAGACTTGGTCTTCCCGAACGGGTGAAGCACATGTTGTCTACTACGGATTCATCAAGTCCACTTCTCCCTATTTGGAGCACGTGTGCACAACATCCATCATTCTTAAATCCCAAGGGGTCGACGTTGGTATTCCATTTATGAAACCTGAGTCTGTGTGGAACAAAGCTCCTTGGGAGAATGATTTGTTGGGCAGGGACTACAATCTCCAAGAGAAGACACGCCTTTGGCTTTATTTCACCACTCAAGAGGAGTGTTTCAAGCATCTGGAAAATGAGGCTCGTGTGGACTTCAAGTGGTATACAAACGGTAGAAACAAGAGATTAGTTGATGGTGTGTGGGTCAACGTGACTCTTTTGACTGTCCAACTAACGAAGGAGAAGGAAAAGAAGAAAATAGCACTCACTGATGTGGAGAAGGAAGTGAAAGAAGTACTCAAGTGTTGGCGAATTCACTTGTTTGATTACAAGGAACACTCCCTTTGTTGTCTCTCAGTTACACGTGGGGATGTGAAAGAGCTCGAACTGCCTCCAAAGATACCTAGCCGCAAGAAGGATGACAACAAGGATGGCGATAATAGTGACAAGGAGACTGGTAAGGAGAATGACACTGAGACTGCAGAAACAACAACTCAAGACTGGGGAAGCTCTCTCTCCCTCTCCATCCAAGTTGCACCTCCAGTTGGGAGCAAGCGGGGCCGCACCGGTTGTTCTAAAGAACCCAACAAGGTTTTGTTCTTTTGTCTCTTAGACAAGTTAGTTTATGTATCATTTGACTTATAATATACTAATGTGTTGTGCAGACTGAGGAAGCAAGGGGAAACATCTCTCCATCGTGCCATTGAGGTTTTCAAGACAGTGGAGCTTTCATTACTTCCGATGCAGCAAGATTGAGTGCCTAAGTCGTCATCATTCAACAAAAATCTGTATAAAGACACGTCATTAGTAAATAATAGTAACTGTGCAGGTCAAGTGACATCTGGTCGCTTTTGGTGTTTTTGGATTAACTAGTCAAGTGCTTGTTGACAAACAAAAACTAGTCGAGTGCTTTAAAATCTATTTCGGTTACAAAAATAAAAAATAAAAAACTAGTCAAGTGATATTCTGTCATAATTCCACTATTAAACCAAATATTTTTGCCATAGTGCCAAGAACCATGTTCCTTTTGACTATCTTAGAGGAGGAACTCTACTTCAAGTTTTGGAGCAATTCCACCTTGTTTTTTAGAAAAGAGATTACATAAATAGAACCCCTAGAGCAGTGCTGAAACTAATGTCCAAAATGTTTTCTTTACAACCGAGGAAAAAAAATTAAGGAAAAAAGCATCAGATGAAATGAATGTTGCAGTTTGATGAGATTCTAGAGAGACTCAGCTGGAAACTCTCTTTGACTTCGTTGTTGATCATTTTGATACTCATCCAGCCAAGAAAGATAGGTAGTCTTGTTTACCAATACAAAACCATAAAAATAAGTGCCAAGAATCTGGTTCCTTTCGACTGTTTTAGAGGAACTCTACTTGAAGTTTTGGAACAATTCCACTATTAAACCTCTTGGTCGTGTTACTTATGTTGTTATATATATATATTTTTCTGTTATTATATGTATTTGTTTGTAATACTGGATAAATATAGAGAAATTAGATCACATATACACATAAAAAAAATATAATTAGCTAAATACCCTACACACTATTAACATTTTTAAATGCTAAAATACTCCTACCCAAACCATCATCTTCTTTCTATCTCTTTATCTTTTCCTCTTCTTCTCTCTCTCTCTCCCGTGTTTCTTCTTCCAAATTTCTTGTCCAAATAATAAATGTTTTTTCCTTTTTCTTTTTCTCTTATTCTTGTGTTTTCTTAGTGGACTTTTTTTTTCTTTTCTATAATAGATTTTTCTTCTTTTTTTCTTTTTTTTCACAGATTGGAATTCATATTCATTAAATACAACTATATGGACAGTATCATCAAGAAATAGTGTGTTCTTCTCAAGATCGGTAACGACGACCTCAATCTCACCTATTAATTGCAAATATATTTATAATCGCTATGCAACAACTCGATTTCTCTTAACTGGTAAATATTTGATTAGATGCTACAAAATAAATCTTCTGAGCAGATACATGTTTTGTTAGATGTTAAAAAATTAAGTTAAAATTCTTTTGTTATAAATTAGTTGTGGTTGAATGATATATGGCTGTAAATTTCTATAGAATATGTTTATATTAACTGATACATTTTTGGTTAGATGTTACAAAACATATTTTCGTTTAAAAATAGTGATAAGATGCTAAAAATAACCACCGATAGTTGCTACGTGGTTTGATAGATACTACCAAAGAAGTTACATTGCTAACTTTATCATTATCTATTTAACTTTTATATGCTTAAAGGTTAATCGTTATTGTATCATATATAAATCAATAAATTACTTATACTTTTATGTTTTATATTGGAAATATAATAATAGAATGAAATCATTTCTTTTGTACTTTATAATTTTTTAAAATAATTAAGTTACCTACTAAAAATTCATATAACATTTATGTTAAAATTTAGCGTTAAGCCTCATTTGCTTTAAATAGATGTATTATATGATACATGGTTTGTAAATTCCTAAAAAATATGCTCATAAGCTAATGCATATTTGGTTAGCTGTTACAAAATATTGTATCACTTTTAAAATCGTTGGTAAGATGTTAACAATATCTATCGTTAGTTGATACATAATTTGTTAAATGTTATAAATTAAGTTATCAGACAAGTTACATTTTTATCTTTTAAATTATATATTATTTAACGTTAACAATTATCGTATCTTGTATAAGCCTAAAATTTACATCTAACATTATATTTTATATAATAACATATAAGATTAAGTTCATTGTTTTGTTATATGATAAGTATATGTTTCTAATAAACAAGTTATCCACTAACAATTTCTATAATATGTTACATTAAAGTTTAGGGTTAAACATCCTCCCTTAACATACGTCTGAATTTTTAACTGTGTTTTTTTTTGCTCTCTGTAGATTCTCGTTTCCTGCAACGCATCGTAGTCTCTAATTGACTAATATGAATTGTTTCTGAATTAGTAACCAATGATCAAAGAATTTGATGAGAAAATAAATTGTGGATTTGAGGGAAGCTTTCTAAAAATCTGTTTTTAGAGAAAAGAATAAAAAAAAAGGAAAGAAATAATAGAGTTGAAGAATCGGGAAGGAAAGAGAAAGAGGATGAATGTTTTGGGCAGGGATAAAATCGTCAAGAAGAACCAAAAAGTGTACTGTGTCAGATGATTTTTGAGCATATAGGGTAGTTACCTAATTTCTTATACTATTAGGTATATTTACCCAATTATCTCATAAATATAATAACTCTACATGTATTTGTTTGTAATACATATAATAACAAAAATATATATATATATAACAACATAAGGAACAAGACCAAGAGATTTAATAGTGGAATCATATGACAAAGAATATTACTTGAAAATTAGTTCGTGTATTTTATTAGCAAAATGAAAATTAGTCCATATATTTTTATGATTTTTTTCTACTAAAAAATGAGACAATTACTTAAACCAAAAAGTAGGCATGGGTATTCGGGTTCAGTTTTATCCAATCGGATTTTGGTTCTTTGGGTTTATCAAAATTAGCCACGTTTGGATTATTTGAAAGTTTGGATTTGGACCGGTTCAGGTTCTATCGGATTCGGGTAGGGGTTAGTAAATCTTCAAAGAACCGGTACAACGCAATGTACTTTCGGCTTCCGATCCCAATCAATTCTTCGGTTTAAAAATATCTGATTTGTACCTACTTTGTAACCAAAACATAAGTAAAATTGGTTTATTTTGGTTTCAAATACTTAATTTGTACATTTTTTGTAACCAAAACATAAGTAAAATCGATTTAAAAATAAGAAAGGAACATCAACCATGATCATTCAAAATCAAACGAAATAGAAACATATTTATTGATAAAAAGAAAACCAAATAAGTGAAATCATAAAACAAAAACTACGACCTCATGAAATGAGAAACATTGAATGAAAACAAAATCTAAATCTACATATTTCAAAACTCAGCAGCCACTTTTAACCATCAACCTTCATGTAATAGAACCACTAACATTTATGTAATTGATAAATTTTTAGATGTTCAATATATCTTAATGTATTAATGTTTAATATATAGACTTTAAAAATGAAGCGTGGTTTTAACAAAATATCTGAAACCACAAATAATTGACTTTTAAAAATTACTAAAGAGTCGATTGGCAATATCTGTAGATGTTCAAGAAAGAAATATTTTTTAAAGCCATTTTTATAGATTTTAAAAATGAATCTACTGCAAAACATAAGTAAATATGTCAGTTTTGGAAATCAGTTTTTCTACAGTTTTATAGTGTTTTTAATTGTCTTTGAAAAATAAATCTACAGCAAGAAATTCAGAGCCAAAATATTAAAAAAAACTATATCCAAATTTCTAAAGCAAAAAACATAAAGCTACAATATTTCTCAATCAACCCCTAACTCAAAAGAAGAAAAATCATTAAAAGGTCCATAGATACTTTAGAAATAGAAAAAGTTTCAAAGTTTGATTGGCTAAATATCGAAAAAATTATTTAGAAACAATACACTACATAAAAGAACATGTTACATATTTTCTTTTGTTGGACTTTATCAATTTTATTTATTCAGCTAATTGGCCCATAGAATTGTTTTTTTATCAATTATGTCAGGTTTAATAGTTGGCCATAAAAAAACCTTTACGATTGGTTTTGAAATTAAACACCTAACTGAATTTGTAGGTGGCCTTTTTAATATATCACTTTCCTTCTTATGTAAATTGAAAAATTCTTTAAATCAGTATAAAAATTACAAACCGAAATCGATGGGCTCATGATAAATTTAAAATCGCTTCGTTCCATAATTACAATTACAAATGATTCCGACCTAACTTATATAATCGAAAACATAATTGTATAGATAGCAAATAAATGAAATCTATCACATATACATTTAAACCTACTATATATTTTTAACATTAATTTTAATTTTATAAACTCACTCCACGGTCCACGCAAGGTATGTGCGGATCTTATCTTATTATATGTGTGCAAAAGTCAAACTCGCTACAATTTTATATGTGTGTATTAAGCTAACTCGCTACAACACAGAGGAGTATGTATATTTAACATGTTTAAGTATCATGTTAAATATACTTAAACATAAACCCGTAAAGATTCGTGACACCTACAATAATATGCACTAGAAGATAACCCGCGCCCTACGCGGAATGAGTTTTTTTTCAAATATGTTGTACTTAAATATGATAAATAACACACATTTTATTATCAATAACCATTTTTACATTTGATTAGAGATGAACATGCGGGTACCATTTAGTTTGGTTTTGTTCTGCTCGGTTGAAATATTTGCCGATTCGGTTTGGATTTGGTTCGGATAACCCATTTAAATTATTTAAAAATATTAAAGTTCATACATACTTTAAATTTTTCAAAATCTAAAAATAACAATAATATATAACATATAAATTTAAATAATGTATGCCAAATACTTAAAATTAACATAAAATTGGTTTAGCTAAATATTTGGATAGGAAATCAATAGATATTTTAAATACTTTTGATGTCTTGAGTACCGTTTAGCTATTTTAAAAGATGTATTTTTAATTAATTTTATATATTTTCAAGTATTTTGGACAACTTAAAAACATCTTATATATTTTGTATTTTCTTTTAGATATTAAATTTTAAAATAAATAATATGTTTAAGTATATAAATTTGCTTCGAATATACTCAATATTCAAATTTTTTTGGTTCGGATCGAATTCGGTTCGATTCTCCATATACCAAAATTTAATCTCGTTCGGATATCTAACCAATTTTAGTTAAAGTTACGTACTAATTCTTCGGATTGCATTTGGTTCAGTATTTTGGATTCAATTTTTTGCCCAATCCTATATTTTTATTGTAACAAAATATTAATCGAAAGGGAAGATGGTTTGCGTTGATTTTGAGTATGCAACAATTTTAAACTAAAAACAATTCTACTATGTATGTAGCCCATTTGATTAAACATTAAAAATTGTTCTAGGCTCATTTAAGGAAAACAGTGTGCTAAAATAAAAACTTTACCATTTCAGATTATCAAAATCGACACTTTAAAGTTCAAATTATTCTCAATCGGTGTTGTGACGAAGAGAATAAGAATATGATTAGGAAAGAAGTATTTTTCTGCAATCCATATTCTCGCTAAATGATTTAATAGCTTCTAAATATATATATATTCAATGTATTGATCTCTTTTAAGATTTTCAAATAATATTAATTAATAAAATGTTACACATGCTAGAGTAATCAATGTTTTTCAATTAATATATATATGTGATTAGAGTAATCACAGAAATCAAACAATACTTATTGTTTATTTACAATATTTTATGGTAAATAAATCAAAATAATTATTACATTATTTTATATGGTAGATAATTAAATTTCAATGACATAGATATATAGTATATTTCAATATTAGTATTTATTATCATATGATTTTATTAACATATGTATATTTTCTGTAACAATAAATTTAAACCATTAATTCCAAAATTTATCGGAATGTTCATTATACATATATAAACATAGTGTCTTCAAAATGCTATTAAGAAGAAAAAAAAATATATTATATATATATATATATATATAAACATAGTGTCTTCAGAATTCTATTAAGAAAAATAACAAAAGACTTTACTTTAGTATGATATATATAGTCATATAGGGATAAAATTTTGTGTAAAAAGAAATATTCGCGAAAATACAACCCCAAAAATTCATAAAGTTTAGTTTATATAATTTATTATTTTGAAAAGTATTATATGCAGGGGGAACAAATTTAGAAAACATTGACTATTACATTTGACTATATAGTTAACCTGATCGAATATTTATGAAGATAAATTTAATTAATTTATGATTTTGGAAAGTATTATATGAAAGGGAATAAAATATATGATATTATTTAATGATAATTTCACTCCATCCAATATTATTTTGTGTCAACAGTTATGTTCTTTAAAAAGTCAATGTGCTTAATTTAAGTAATTGCATGAAATTTATGGACTTTTTTTTGAAAGTATTATACAATCAGTTATAAACCAACTAACAAACCAACTAACGTTAAACTTATGTATATATATGCTTAGACAAATATATATATATATATATATATATATATATACAATATTATCTTGGCCAAAACCCAACTAATGTTAATATTATATATATGTTTATACATATGTTTATACAATATATTGGCCTAACCAAAAAACATGAACTTAATTACGTTGATTTGAAAAGACATGAACTTAATTATTTGGTCCATATTAATTTTTAGACATTGTTAACAAAATATATATGAGTTATGAGCATTATTCAATGTATCAGAATTTGATAACGGGACATGAAATGAGCATTATTCAATGTCCACCTAACGAAGGAGAAGGAAAAGAAGAAAACAGCACTCACTGATGTGGAGAAGGAAGTGAAAGAAGTACTCAAGTGTTGGCGAATTCACTTGTTTGATTACAAGGAACACTCCCTTTGTTGTCTCTCAGTTACACGTGGGGATGTGAAAGAGCTCGAACTGCCTCCAAAGATACCTAGCCGCAAGAAGGATGACAACAAGGATGGCGATAATAGTGACAAGAAGAGTGACAAGGAGACTGGTAAGGAGAATGACACTGAGACTGCAGAAACAACAACTCAAGACTGGGGAAGCTCTCTCTCCCTCTCCATCCAAGTTGCACCTCCAGTTGGGAGCAAGCGGGGCCGCACCGGTTGTTGTAAAGAACCCAACAAGGTTTTGTTCTTTTGTCTCTTAGACAAGTTAGTTTATGTATCATTTGACTTATAATATACTAATGTGTTGTGCAGACTGAGGAAGCAAGGGGAAACATCTCTCCATCGTGCCATTGAGGTTTTCAAGACAGTGGAGCTTTCATTACTTCCGATGCAGCAAGATTGAGTGCCTAAAGTCGTCATCATTCAACAAAAATCTGTATAAAGACACGTCATTAGTAAATAATAGTAACTGTGCAGGTCAAGTGACATCTGGTCGCTTTTGGTGTTTTTGGATTAACTAGTCAAGTGCTTGTTGACAAACAAAAACTAGTCGAGTGCTTTAAAATCTATTTCGGTTACAAAAATAAAAAATAAAAAACTAGTCAAGTGATATTCTGTCATAATTCCACTATTAAACCAAATATTTTTGCCATAGTGCCAAGAACCATGTTCCTTTTGACTATCTTAGAGGAGGAACTCTACTTGAAGTTTTGGAGCAATTCCACCTTGTTTTTTTAGAAAAGAGATTACATAAATAGAACCCCTAGAGCAGTGCTGAAACTAATGTCCAAAGTGTTTTTTTAACAACCGAGGAAAAAAAATTAAGGAAAAAAGCATCAGATGAAATGAATGTTGCAGTTTGATGAGATTCTAGAGAGACTCAGCTGGAAACTCTCTTTGACTTCGTTGTTGATCATTTTGATACACATCCAGCCAAGAAAGATAGGTAGTCTTGTTTACCAATACAAAACCATAAAAACAAGTGCCAAGAATCTGGTTCCTTTCGACTGTTTTAGAGGAATTCTACTTGAAGTTTTGGAACAATTCCACTATTAAACCTCTTGGTCGTGTTCCTTATGTTGTTATATATATATATATATATATATTTCTGTTATTATATGTATTTTTTTGTAATACTGGATAAATATAATAACTCTACATGTATTTGTTTGTAATACATATAATAACAGAAAAATATATATATAACAACATAAGGAACAAGACCAAGAGGTTTAATTTAACAGTGGAATCATATGACAAAGAATATTACTTGAAAATTAGTTCGTGTATTTTATTAGCAGATGAAAATTAGTTCGTATATTTTTATGTTTTTTTTCTACTAAAAAATGAGACAATTACTTAAACCAAATAGTAGGCATGGGCATTCGGGTTCAGTTTTATCCAATCGGATTTTGGTTTTTTGGGTTTATCAAAATTAGCCCCGTTTGGATTATTTGAAAGTTCGGATTGGGACCGGTTCAGGTTCTATCGGGTTCGGATAGGGATTAGTAAATCTTCAAAGAACCGGTACAACGCAATGTACTTTCGGCTTCCGATCCCAATCAATTATTCGGTTTAAAAATATCTGATTTGTACCTACTTTGTAACCAAAACATAAGTAAAACTAGGTGATTTTCCCGTGCTCATGCACAGGAATAAATACTTATAAAATAATCAAATCATAATAATTGTAAAATATTTACATATGTTTTTTATAACTTTCAAGTAACTTTATAACTTATATTTATGATGAATAAAGGGAATTGTATATATATCATTATATAGATATATCTATACATTTGTTCATAACTTTTAAGTTATTTTAATTTATATCATGAAAATAATATTAAGTATCACTATGTTCTCATCTTAATTAGATATGCGATTCTATTTATAGTAATTTGGATTAATTCATGTATGGTATCGTTAAGCTCCATATTTGGTTTGAAAGTAAACAACACTTTTTAATGAAGTTAAAATTAGATTGTTATTTTAATTTCATTTAGTTTGGTTCATTTTATTAGATTTGTAAATATATTTATACAAGTTTTTATAATTAAATATATGTTTTCTGAGAAAAGAAATATAAAGCTGGAATTGCATTAATAATTACTTCTAATATTTTAAAATATTAATATATGTTATTTTGGAGAAAATTATATAAAATAAATTAATGTGCTAAGAGATTGAGAATTGAATAAGCAAACCAATTCAGAAATATTTCAAAACTTCATTGACTAATTTCAAATTCGTAAGGTAGTTACACCCAGAAATTCAAAAGGTTGTATCTATCCGTGTGTTTTCATCTTAGTTAGATATCTTATTTCAAACATAATATTTTGGACAGTTCAAGTGTTCATTGTTGGATATGTTTTGCATCTATTATTTCAAATTGGACAACTATTTTTTTACTTTAATAATATTAAAATTGGATTACTATTCTTAGCTTAATTTAGTTCAGTTCATCCTTTTATATTTGTAATATATTTTATAAATCTTATAAAATTTGGTAAGTTTATTTTTAAAAAGATAAAAATACACAGAAAATGTTGTAGTTGCATTCATGAACATATTTTATAATATTTGAAAATTCATGTACATATATGAATATTTATAAAAAAAACTAAATCATAATAATTGGTAAATCATCACTTGTTTAGAATTGTGAATACATTTTATAATTTAATCAATGAAAGTTAGGTAAAAAAATAATTTTAATTTATAATTTTTCTTAATGATATTAGATGATCACTTTACGTTGTTTGAAATTAATTTTCTTAAAATCAATTAATCAAAAATATAATCATTATAAAAATATGTTTTCTTAAAAATTATCTTAACTATTTTTTAATTATATATATACACCTATATATTTTGAAAATTATTAGATATTCACTTTTTTATTTATGTTTTTAGCGAAAATATAAAGTAGGAAAAAATAAATTCGTTTTTTGTATATACAAAATCTAAATATTTTATAGATATTTTCCTTTTTACTATATATATGGGTTTATAAAATAAATAAACTATAATAAAAAGATAATTAAAGCTTTATTAATAAAAAGGAAACTAAACAATTTTTAGTAATGATAATTAGGTATAACTAAAATTAATTCATTAAAGATATTCACGTAATCAACTATCATGAGAATCAACGTGAGCACATATCAATATTTACAATAATTAAAATATTTATAAATTATAAATAATTTTATGCCTTATATTTATTAAATAGTAAAATGAAATTTATTTTAAATAATCCTAAAAATGTGAATACAGATTCGCTTTGGTATTTTGATTATTATATTAACTTTGACAAACATAAAACATAAAAATTAATATTTTTAAAAATAATGATAATATATAATAGATCTACTTTTTTAAATTATATAGTGTTATGTTAATTTAAAATATTTTAATTATTTGATCAAAATTTAATTTTACTTTATTTTTAATATCTCTTTAAAATAAACATTTTATTCTTTTGTGATTGTATTTTAGAAATCATATTATATAAGTAAAATATAATTTATAGATTACGAAATCACATTATATACAAACATTTATTTTCACCTAAGAAAATATAGATATAAAGAAATATTTTATTACTTCAAAAATATATTTATGGTATTTAAAATAGTTTTAAATTGAATATTTCTATTTTGTGAAATTTCCTTTTTAATGAAATCATATTATATAAAAATATAATTTTCGTTTTTTTTAAACTTTATAAACATTTCCTTTTTATTATATATGTTATTTGGAAAATTTTAAAAGGAAACTAAATATAAATTTCAATAATAGTATTTAAATGTAAATTTTTTAATTCATTAAGGGTATCTGCGTAATCAACCATCATGAGAGTTAATGTGAGAGCGACACATAAGAAACTGACTTCTCAAATAATATTATAGAGATTGGTTTAGTTTGGTTTCAAATACTTAATTTGTACATTTTTTTGTAACCAAAACATAAGTAAAATCGATTTAAAAATAAGAAATGAACATCAACCATGATCATTCAAAATCAAACGAAATAGAAACATATTTATTGATAAAAAGAAAACCAAATAAGTGAAATCATAAAACAAAAACTACCACCTCATGAAATGAGAAACATTGTTTAATGAAAACAAAATCTAAATCTACATATTTCAAAATCCAGCAGCCACTTTTAACCACCAACCTTCATGTAATAGAACCACCAACATTCATGTAATCCCCTATATATTATTTGGGAACTTCATTTTTGTAAGAATTATAAAACTAACCCATCCTATATAGCAAGTTTTTAAAAGGTGAAAAATCCTACGTGTCAGTCTTAGAGGGGATTTGAACAAACCATAGTATAAACAAAAATTATTATAACCGACGATAGGGTAAGTGTCGTATGATATGCTCTCAACTCAATCGCATTACTTTTTAGACCTTATTATGAAACGCTTGATGGCATTCTATATTCCCAATTCGTTAAAAAAAATGAAATTTTTGTTTGTGTTAATGGACACAGTTTGTTTGGATGGAACATTGCCTGGACATGGATCCGGAGCAAACCGCTCGTGCTCCGATCACCACCACCGGTTCGACTCCTTCTCCGCCGCTATTGTCTTCCGCCGAAGCATGGAGATTCTTCTGTTCAAGTCACCTCTGTCATGTCCAGCTCTCATTGAGAGCTCCTCCTCCTGGAATCCAGCCGTCTTCAGTTTCCAATCCGATCACGACGTTATTCCTTTATAGCCATGTCTCTTTCGCTGCTTCGTCGCACTCTGCTTCTCACCGCTACCGTTTCCATCACAGACTCACAGCTCCAAGTCAGAAGGCTCTCACCAGAATCTATCTTACGAAGCTCCTCCGAGGTGTCTTACGAAGCTATCTCCGGCGTCATCAAATCAAGCCTTGCCGTCGCGGATCGAAGTGCAGCTCGATAAAGAGCTATTTTCATATATGGTACTCCATCATTTATAGATATTCGTTTTTGATCACAAACTTAACAATTTGATATTTATCCTTAAATCCAGCCTCAAATTTGCAATTGTAAACTCTTTTCCCTGTTGTCTGCAATTTTTTTTGGACAAACAATCCTGTTGTCTGTAAATGAACATATGAATATAAATGTAATATATATATCTGTCTAAAACCTATAATGACGTAGATGAAGTAAAATGAATTGTTAATAATTAAAACCAATAAAATCATGAAATATCACATAGAGAGATCTTATTAAAAAGTAACACAATCAGTTGAGCTAATTATCTAGATACAAAGCATTTATGATTTTGAGAGAAATAACACAATCAAATCAATATTTTTTTCAGTAAACTGAAATAATATAAATAATTTTCTACAACAACTCTGAGCTACTTAATCATCAAGAGTATAAGTAGGAAAAAATGAATTTTCTTTTATACAAGAAGAAGCTAGAAACATTTATAACAACTTCTACACTAAAAACTTCTTTACAACTTACCAATAGCGGTTTGGTCTGAGCTGTGAGGCTTAACCGCTGAGTCCCTGTTTTTATAATCCAAATTTATAGTTGCTCTTGCTACCAAGTCTTGATTTCATCTCTTTCTATAATCCAAATTTTTCATACTGAAATATTGTTCTATACAAGTATTCTTAAATCTACTATATGCTTAATTAAACATAACATATTTAGCAAATTTAATTATTTTCTAACAATTTCACCCCGCGCATTTGCGCGGGTCTTTTACCTAGTTGATAAGTATTTTAGATGTTCAATATATTAATGTATTGATGTTCAATATATCTTAATGTATTTTGAATACATATTAGGAATTGAGATCATGTTTGGTATAAGATCTTTCTTAGGTTTTGAATGTTTCAGGTTCTATCGGATATCCATTTAGATTCGGGTTCGGTTCGGGTAATACACATAACCCGAAATATCAAAAAAACAGGATTCATTCGGTATTTATATCGGGTTCAGATCGGTTTAGATTTTTTTTTAACGAATTCGGTTCGGATTTGGTTTATTTGCCCGGCCCTACCAAAAATTATTTAAAGGAGACAAGTATATATATTATTTAAAGTCTCATGTAGCACCGCCATCTCCATATTAAGTTTTCTAACTTCATAATTATTAGCATTTATTTTAACAAGTATTTTTGTCAAATCTTCAAAAAAATCTCGACACATAATTGAACCTTCAATTTAAGCAGATAAATCCTCACAACAAGCCAATTGGTATTTTTTCTGTAAATTCTTTTTAGATTTAGACAGTTAAAAATTTAATCTATACAATTAAAACAGAAAGGTTTTTTTTTGAGATATCCTTCTATTTCAACAATATTTACAGATATCTGCCACTGTAATATTTAAAACCAGTGGCAGATCCAATAAGGGTTTAGGGGGGTCACATGACACCCCTAAAATGAACAAATCAATTAAATTGTTATACATTTGTTAAAGAAAATCTAGCAAAAATGGTTAGTTTCTTCTCACTTACACCTCAAAAACCAGGGTTCAATTACCCTTTGACACCATTTTACTTGAATATCTTTGAATTGTATATTTCTGACCCCGGTTAAATATCCAGCTAGGTCCGCCACTGTTTAAAACCTATGATTTTTATTTAATTCTTTATTTTCTGAATTTCCTTTTATTTATACAGCAGAAAATCATTTTATCTAAAAACAATACCTACTTTAAATTAGGGAAAATTTGTAAAATTGACTCTATGTGAGATAATAATTTGAAAATTACACCAACTTTTAAGTTTTTTGAAAACTACACTTGTTTAAGGGTGAAATGACCAAACTATCCAATTTTAATGTTTATAATTATTCTAATATCTAAGCTGAAAATCTTAATAAAACGATTTCAGAAATATTGCTTTTAATTTATTTATTTTTTTGAAACAAATTCAACAATAATAGGATTTTTGTTGATTTGGTTTCAGATAATTGACTCGATATGTATATAATATCTTATAAGTATATCTTACATTTCTTTTGATCAAACAAACGATCCCAATGCTGTAAAAAAAGCGGTTCCCCATTGTATTGCCATCTCTTATGTATTGCTTACTAATAGGATGTTAACCCACTGTTCTCTTTTCTCATCATTGAAAACATATGAGACCAAGTAATATAGAAAAACAAGAATCAGCTTAAAAATACAGAAAACGTACTAGACCCGCTACATGAATACCTTCTAACAAAGTTAAGATACTTTTTTAAAAAAGAAATCAACAATACAGCATCTGAAAAATAGCAAAACTCGAGTAGCTTAATTCGTTGCTTCCCAATTTTACAACATTTTTGTTGGTAGGATTGTTAAAAAAAAAAAATCAGTCAGTAATACGAACGTTCTTAGCCAATAACTAAATGATCACTTATTCCGATTCGAATATTTTTGTCTTTATATACAACTATACGCGCATTGATGTACCTTTTCTCTTTTTGTTAGCACACAATGGTTCAAAGGAGGAATGATATAGTTGTAAACTTTATGCATATGGAACACAGAAGACTCTTGCAGTTTCATAGAATTTACGAATTAATTTTTTCATTCTTGAAAGAAAAAGATTTGTCTGTTTTTCATTATGTGACAACGTGTTCAATTAATTCATTTTTCTACGCCATGAAGACACCAACAACATTAATATTGTTATAATATCCATTGTGTGGATGGACCATAAACAAGTACTTAACCAAGTACTAGACAAGTCCAACAAGTACAAGAAGAAGTCCAAGGAGGTTTACATCCGGTTTACATCGGTCCGTCTACATTCCGGTTCGAGATTAGAAGACTCAGTCAACCTCGTTATCATCACCTTGACCAAGTCTTCATGTATGACATCAATGTAGTCAAGAGTAATTAATGTGTAGATTTACTTCCTTATAAAGCACTTGTAAACCCTTGTATCAAACCACTATATAAAGTGGTGTTGGCTAATGAGAAAATATAGAACATTCCTTACAATTCACTCTCCACATTTCACACAGATTATAACACGTTATCAGCACGAGTATTTCTCCACCTGTGCTCTCTTTTTCGGCCATCTCTTCCGGCCACAAAATTCTAAATCCAGGCGCAACTTTAAATCGCCGTATCTCTAAACCCTGTGGAGCCAGACGACGATCCACCTATCAATCTGAAGCCCAAGACGAGAGGAATCCGTTGCCGAAGACGGCTTGTCGATCCGATCTCTGACGCGTCGTCAATCGCATATACAATCCGCGCCGCCGACTCATGGTTTTTCCGGCCAGCTCCTCCACCTCTCTCTCAACCAGCTCATCTGCGGATCAGCTCTCTCTCAAGGTGGTCCATTCAGATCAATGTGGTGAAAAGGTAAACATATCAAAACCTGAAAATCTAAAAACACCATTATATCTGAAAAGAAATCTAGGATCTATATTTATCCAAAAACTTATAAAGAATCTATGGATCTAAAATATTAATCTTGTTTCTATGATCCATATGAAACTTGATTCTAAATTATTTGAATCCATAAAACTTATTAAATCATCTAAAGATCTATATGAATCTTGATTCTAAGAACTATTTGAATCATAAAATTATTAGAGAAATTCTTAAAACCTTAAAGCCTTAAAATCGGCTGTTCCTTTCTCTCCTAATTCATCTGGTCTTAAATCCGGATTGTCTAAAGGAAAACCTATAAACAAATCCTTTGATCATCCGCATCACCAGCTGTTCAAGCAGGTTGTATAAGCCGGCTATCAACACCCTAAGCCAAAATCGATTTGATCCTTTGGGATCAGTCAATCTCAAAATAAATGAAAAATTAAAAGCCATCATTGCATATCTTTGTCTATTGATATTTGCTTTGTAACTGCTAAAGGTTTTAAAACCTTTTATGATTTTATAAATGCATATTTGATTTTAATGAATGCATATCTTTGACTGAAAATATTTCTTGTTTAAATTGATATGTCATAAAATAAAGTCTGTCTTGAAATCATTTGATCATATTGTTGCATATCAATCCAGCCTTGAAACCGATTTTATGATGATTAGATATTTTACTGAATATTGATCACATAAGTTGCTAGTTAAAATTAATCTTGATCTAGTACCATCCTTGAACCTGATGATTGAATTATATAATGGTCATGTTGCATAAGCATCTATCAGTTTAGTAAACCATTAAATCAATCTTGAATCATCTTGAACCAACCTTTCATTGCACCCGATTGTCATATTGTTAAAACTGATCATACATGTTTGCATATCATTACAATCCTGATAATAGTTCATATAAATTAAATTGGTTCATATTGCTTGCATCTAAATGATTCACACTGCTTGCATATAATAAGACCAAATCGGTTTTTCATTTAAACTTAGCATGTTTGCTTTGATTGAAATTATAAACTTGTTTTAAACCGATTTTAAAATCTAATTTGGTTTACAAATATTCCTGAGAATTATAAACCTTCTTTGTCTTGCTCATGATGAAAGCATTGATCACTTTATTGTTTAGATTAAGCATGCTTGCTTTTATTAAAATATAAACCAGCTTTGAAACCAATTGATTTTAAAAAAAATCTAATTGAATTTGGTTTAGACATATTCTTGTCTTGTTTTACCCTGTAAAAGGGGGAAGCAATCGGTTTTGCTTTATTGATTTAACCAAATATCCTCATGCATTAAGAATCACATTTATATTATTTTGGTCCAATGCTTAGGACAGAACATACATCCGATTAGTTCTTGATCCATGCATTTATCATTCGACCATTGTGATTGATTTCATCAATCTTGCTTGATCCCATTTAATAAAATGATGATTGATCATTATTCAAATCCTAAAGGGCCTTAATACCCTATATATATATATATATATATATAATCAATCCAAATTTGAATTATGATTAAAAGAATCACTAGATGCAATGATCAATTGATCATTGTCATACTAGAATTTCTTAAAGCAATTATATTATATGATTTGGAGGGAAGCCTTATTAAATCATATAAATTAAGGCTTTTATTGCTTACATAAATTCTTGATGCTTGAAAGCAATGTTAAATATTCAGATGTTGAAAATCATCTTGAAATCTAAATCTTGGTGACTGTATCTAAATTTCTCACTTTTGAGATATATACAAGGCGATTTTCTTAATCATACGCCATCACCTTACTGAAAGTCTCAATGATCAATATCTCATATTGAGAATCCTCTGGACCTTTGGATCGAACTGAAATCCAGATATGATCACCATAGTACGGTGCTATTACCAAAGGCCCTATATGATTTGAGGAACCTAAAGACCCAAGACTATAAGTCTGTGGATGAGTATAACTCGGCTCTATTCATGATAGTCTCAAAGTTGAAACTGTGTGGAGAGACTATCACATATGCTGACATGTTAGAGAAGAAATTCTCTACATTCCACAAGCAATGTTTTGCTTCAGCAATAATACCGAGAAAAGGGTTCCTCCACATATGCAAATTTAATCTCTTGTTTGTTGCTTGCTAAGCAAAACAATGAGTTGCTCATGAGGAATAGTGAGATGAGGCCTCCTGGATTTTAAGGCATTGCCTAAGGCAATACGGCCACAGAGCCATATGAAAGAGTCAAACCATTGCCATGTGAAAGGCCATGGAAGATGGCAAGGGTGTGGGTGGATATCACCCACAGTCACTCCATAGTCGAGGCCGAGACCAAGGTTATCAACCTAGCCGTGGGTATAAGTCCGATTTTAATACACATGCCTCGACCAAATCAGCTTGCCATCGGTGTGGGATGAATAATCATTGGGCCAACCGATGTAGAACTCCCAAACACCTTATTGAACTCTACCAGGAGAGCATAAAGGGATAGAACCCTATGGCCCATTGGGTCCATCTAGATGGTGCGAATGATTTCGACCATAAGAATGATGATCAGCTTGAATACGAGACTTCATATTCCCTTAAAGAGGCCAAGTAGATTTCGACATCATTTTACTTTGTCTTTGTTCTCTATAGTGGACCAAGCCACATTACATTAAGAGACAAAATATATTTTATTCAAGGTCATGGCTAGTCCAACCTCATGATGCCTAAAGGCACGCATCTAAAAATCTCTGATGCATTACATTCCACATAAATCAAAGTGGAATTTATCAAAGTTTCAAAGACATTCATATGAATGGTCTACATATTGAAACTATGGGCAAAGGAAAGAAAGGATTCCTTATGATTTATGAAAATGCCCAAGGCAAAAGGAAAGTCCTAGAGACTATACCTACTATATCTATAGGCCTTCATTGAGCTAAGATAAATATGATTGTGGGTTAATACCCCAAATCACTTTCCAAAGAGTTCAGAGAAGCCTTTAGCATATGGCACGACATGCTCGGCCATCCAGGCTCTATTATGATGCATAAAATACTTTTGAACTCAACTGGACATTCCTTGAAAGAAAGGAAAAGAGGTCCGACCAAGGCATTGCCTAAAAGGCATTATATTCACCCTATAAGATCCATTGAATTAAGAAGAGAATATGGTTTCCAACAATGGGCAAAAGAGAATAAAAATACCTAAATTAAAATTGCCTAAGTGGTCGAGACTACATTCTCCATTGATCTAATGATCAATATGATAATAGGCAAATAGCCAGGGCAATCATAATCATAATGGATTGACCCACGAAACTTATCACTTAGATGGCATTACCATACATAGCCATCTGGATTATGATGCAAAGATTTAAAAGGGCACAGATGTTATCCCATAAGATCTCACGTTTGTGCAATATATATCTATGCACAAGGGAATTTATTGTCCCAAGCACCAAGAATTAGAGTATGTTCATGAGGGGGAGTGAGGAAAAATCCCATGATACATGATCATACTAAAATCCGTGAAACAAGGTCCACAACCATATTACTATTGGTTGAATTTGATATATAGACCATTACCTATAAGGTTCAAAATCTAAAAGTCCATATGCTTGGGGACATCATGAGTTATAAAAGATTAACTTGCATCAGGCCATAGATATTATATCAGGCCATATAAGTGATAATAAATATTCCCACCTCATACTAATACGGGTCATGAGTCCAGACATATATCATATTAAGATATTATGAATGAATCCACCACAAATATATGTGCCATCTAAGATCATATGATCTTAGAATCTCATAAGGAGGATTGGGAATATACGTTGGATATATATTATGAATATACTTTCTCCATAAGTTTAAAAGAAACCTTGAGCCAAAATGGGTGATTTAATCATAGGCCAAGGAACAAGGATTACATAAAGTTTATGAATCCCAATATCCAACATTTGAAAGGAGAAAAGTAATAAGCTGGTAAAGAATGGTATCTACCATCTGGTATCAACCATCACTGTCTTGGCAAAGATCCTCGGACTAGAAAATGATTTATAGACGTCCATATGCTACAATGATAGCAAAATAAAATGCCAGACACATTGACCCGAGAAAGAATGACTATGTCATCCTAGCTTAGCACCACACGGTTTTGATGTCTTAAAGACACAACCAAGTTGCTACATAGTCTAATATAAGACCGAATATATGTTCCAAATAAAAGTTCCATAAATTCTAAGGAACCTCGGAAATTAAAGAAAGGTGCAAAAGAAACCGATGTCATAGATTGTCTAGACAAGGCTGAAATGGCCATGCCTAAGGTACCAACACTTGGGTCTCGGGACGCTGAGGCTCATGGTACTGGTGGCATTGATAATGATGAGATCTCAATTAATTATTTGATGTCTGGAAGGAACCATATATATATATATAAGTGTGTCGACACATACATTCATAGAAAAAGCGCAAGCATGTAGCACATGAATAATGAATCGAGGATCATGAACCCACGCAAGAGTACTCATCATAATGAATAAAGAAACGTGGGGTTTCTAAAGTGATAAATAAAAGGCGTATTGAATTGGCCATAAATATGTAAACGCCATATGATGCCCAGTGAATAGATAAATTCTGAAAGAAGGATAAAATCGTGAGACAGACCAAGGGAGGTCTATATAATCCAAAGTGGTGGATAATACTACATATGTCACTACATATAATGTCTGGAAGAAATTCAAAAGATGTAGTATGCTATATATGATTCACTGGATGATGATAATATTATTGGTACCTAAAAGGTTTACCAAAAATGTATTGAGCTCAGAATCATAAGATGAGAAAAGAAGTTCTCATGAACAGCATTTTCCTAAAGCTGTCCATGGACTGAATTAAAATTGCTACATGTAAGCAAATGAAGAGTTCTTTAAGAACAATTCAAATCAGTCCATAGAGGAATTTTAAATTCCTTGTGTTATACTAACCAGCCTAAGATATGTTAAATGGTTATCCATTAAACCTTAGAAAGGTTATAGACCATCACCACAAATTAGCCAAATTTGGTAATACTTATGGTTGGTCAAAATTCCCAGCATGAACCAACCAAGCTGTGGTATGAATGAATAAGCTATCATAAAGATAAGCTATAAGATCAAAGTTCATCTTTGAACAAAAAGATGTAGGACCGCATTGTGCGTCCATATGCGACCCAACGGGTCCGACCATATTATAAGATTTGGTCCATGATAAAGCTGTAGATCATGGATGTCATTAGAGATAAATTTGAGGATCAATTAGATCAATTCTATGTCATGACCATGTCCGGCCTAGATCAGTCCAATCGTATATATATATATATATATATATATATATATATATATATATGTACGAATTGCCGGCACACTAAGACTGCAAAATGTCTTAGATCGATCATAGATAAACTATGGATATAAGGATCATGATCTAACCGACATGACCTATGTATAAAGTTTTCTATGGCAAATAATATTATACTTATAAATTTAAGGCATGTCCGTAAGTCCTAAAGAGCTAAATAGCTCATACTTGATATAATGATGATCCATATTATATAAAGGATCTAAAGTACTAGCCGACCAATATTATGGAAAGGCATATAAGAGTGATTTGGTCAAGGACCATAATCAAACGACCAGAATATAAAATAGTACATTTTATCTAAAGTACTAAAGTGGTCGATATCAAAGTGGTACATTTTCTAAGGTACCATCAGGATTCTAAGAGATATGATATGTCCGAACAATACAAGATTGTTCAAGTAAGAATCTCTGAACATCTATTTAGCAAGTGATGTTCAAATCAGGGGGAGTAATATGTGTTGTACTCTTTTTCCTTAACTATGGTTTTATCCCAATGGGTTTTCCTAGTAAGGTTTTAATGAGGCAACATTTAAGCATATTACGAACTCATATGGTTATGGCATCAAAGGGGGAGTGTTATAATATCCATTGTGTGGATGGACCATAACCAAGTACTTAACCAAGTACTAGACAAGTCCAACAAGTACAAGAGGAAGTCCAAGGAGGTTTACATCCGATTTACATCGGTCCGTCTACATTCCGGTTCGAGATTAGAAGACTCAGTCAACCTCGTTATCATCACCTTGACTAAATCTTCATGTATGATATCAATGTAGTCAAGAGTAATTAATGTGTAGATTTACTTCCTTGTAAAGCACTTGTAAATCCTTGTATCAAACCACTATATAAAGTGGTGTTGGCTAATGAGAAAATATAGAACATTCCTCACAATTCACTCTCCACATTTCACCCAGATTATAACAAATATGCAATTATCTCAAAAAAATATTTATCACAAACATAACAATAACATTATTTTCAGATTTACATTTAGTTATTAATATTTGTAATTTTAATTTAAATAAGGATAAAAATGTCTTATCACACATAATAAAGTGTAGTTTTCAAAAAGGAAAAAAAAGAAGTGTATTTTTCAAAATTTAAATCATAAATAGTGTATTTTTCAAATTATCCCTTTAAATTAACTATGCCATCAAACACTATTCTGAATTATGAAATTGGATTCTTTTATGAATAAAATCATACTTTGAAAGTATATTATCTTAAAAAAATATATTGTCAATCCATTCTTCAAGTGATCACAAAATAAATTCTTCACGTAGTATATTTTAATCAATATCATCTTGAAGGTTTTCGCTACAACTCAATAATGAAACTTCAGTATTTTACCTCTAAAAGCTTATAATCTATACCCTCTGTAACAAATTAGTTTCCAAATGGACTAGGCCCAAACAACCTAAGACCTTGGCTGGGCTTGTTTTATTTGTATTCTCCAGCATTTTAAATTGAAAAATCTTTTTTAAAAAAACTGTTTTTTGTCAACATCTTTGATTCGATTTCAAGGAGTACAATTTTTTTGCTCATCACGTGGTACAAACACACTTACACGTGTAAGCAGAATAAAAAACATTAAGCTAAGTGGCAAAGGGAATACATGCAAATCGGGATTCACTGTAGATACGCCGCCGGTAGTTGAAACTGCCGCCTCTTTTCATCATGTGCTCCACCACTTAGCTGCTAGCCTCCGTCTTTGTACTCCTTAATCTCCGGGTCTTCCGCCACAGCCGCTGTTTAAGATCAAGGCTTCTATCCTCTCCGATTGATAAAGCAGGAAAAAACCCAACTGACTAAAGAGTAGAATCTTCGTTAGACAATCCTTGCTCAAGGGATGCCAACTCTACTGATCTCCCTTAAATCAGCTGAAATATTTCACAACACATATTTCTTCCATCGAAGATACTTTACTCTTTTGGTGCTATCGAATCCATATTTATGGATGAGTAAAGATTGACTCTTGTCAGAAGGAATCTGTGCATAACCTTTGAAAAAGAAGTCTCGATCCAAACAAAACGGGATTCAAAGGATTTGCGGAAGAGGAGAATCATTATATATAACTAAAACTCTAATCACAAAGATCAGAGTTGTTTATTCAGAGCAAAGTAGTCGCCAAGCGAATATGTACTATATCGCCAACGCGAAGAAACAAAATTCGGTTAGTCCGAAATAAATATCGATCAAAAGATCGAAAAATATTTTACAAACAAAAAAGATTGAATTCTTCCTCTAAAAGATATTGGAAGTGTTAAGAGGAAGAATTGAGAGAAATCATTCTCTCTCTAAGAAGAGAGAGAATCCCCCCTAAGTTTTTTCTATTCAAAAAAAAAATGTTATTGAATTTCCAAATGTTACAGAACGTTATATATCATTTCATGATCCTATTAAATTTCATCATTGATCTATGCTTTTAAAGTTCAACAATACAATCAAGCAGTGGCGGACCAGGATGTTATTTTACCTGGGTTAAAGTCCATATGAAAATTGGTAAAGATAAATTAAAAAGGTGCCACTGGTTGTCAAACTCGGATAAGGGGTGTCAACAAGAAGGACTTTAACCATCTATGCCGTCGAAATTTGATAAACATAAGCCTAAAGTAAACTTTTATATTTTTAAGGAGTTGCAGTTGACACCCCTATTAACCACGTGGGTCCGCCTCTGCAATCAGGGTTAATTTGAAACTGTATACTGATAAAAGAACGTACACTAGCTTATACTCAAATATGAACAAAAAAAAAGCTTATACTCAAATTATTAATATATTTAACAATAATAAGAATAGACTCGATTTTCTTTTTTTTTTTAAAACAGCTTATATTAGAATACAGTGGTGTTAGATAATAATATGTGAATATCCCTTTTTTAATCAAAGCAAAAGATTATAGTAGACTCTGGATCTTTAAATATTTGACTAGATTTTGATCCGCGCTTGGAAAGCGCGGGTTTGTTTTCGAAATTAAATAATTTATTTTTAATTAAATATTTTTATAAGTTTAGGTTTGACACATTTATCTGAAATCGCGATATGAATCGTACAAAAATGAAAACAAAAAGACGAAAAGTAAAATAGAACTGAACATCATAATTTATAAATAACTGAAAATATCATATATCTCTCACACAATTTTTTTACACCGAACCGAGAATCAAATGAGTACCTGAATTTAAAATTATTTGAATGATTAAATATTTTAATATTAACACCCGATTTAAACTGAAAACCCCAAATTATCATAAAAATTATAAAATAAGGTAAAGCTATTGCTATTGAAAATATTATTGGCAAATTTATTTATATGTATATTAACTATCAAGCTATACAAATATAAAACTAAGTATATAATTTTTTTCTTATATGCTATTAATTAAGAATCTATACTATTTAAAACATATCATTGTTTCTAAAAAAAATATTATATATCCAAAATAAAATTAAGTTTGAGACATATTATTCATTATTAAAATATATTATAAAGACACATAAAACCAAGGCATATTAAAAAACAGAAGTCTGATCAATGGCAAGATGGAGTTGGAGCTGGATTCGCGGGTCAACCCGCCTCGCCAACCCGTGGGTCAGATATTTTTTGACTCAAAATTTTCGATCCGCATGACCCGCTAAGAAAGATTTAAAAAATCGCACCCGTTCCGCCTAGATTTGCGGGTAATAAGTAGGACCCGCAGGTTATATAAATTTTAATAAAATAATTATTTTAATTATATATTAATTATTTTTTGTAATAAAATAATTAAAAGTATATATTTATAATAAAATTATAGAATTTTCTAATATTTTTTATATTTTTACGAAATTTTTATTTTTTTTTGAAAAAAAATTACAAATTAGCGGATACCCGCATTTCAAATTCGGTCTACTGACACCCACACCACTTAAAATCGACTCAATCCGCACCCGTATACGCATGTTAAATTTTTCAATCCGAGTCCGACCCACCCGCACCCACCCTGTAGTGGATCAAACGGGGCGGAACCTGTAGATAAACACTCAAATTCCCAGCTGTAGATGGAGTGTAATGTTTCATAGTTTGTAGGTCAGTAAAATGATATAATTTTTGTATATTGGGATATATCAGCCACGTCGTAATCTTTTGATTAATGGGACATGTGTTAGAAGTCGTGGGAGGCCATATGATTGATATAGTTTTGATATTAATGTTTTAATAATCTGTAAATATATTTTTTTCAAAAAAAAATAAAATAATCTGTAAATATATGGTGTAAAGTAATTTGTTTTATAGTTAGAGTAAAACCGGGTATAATATATATATATATATGGTATAATGTAGTTGATGTAACATTACAAAATACTCCGTCCGTTTTTTTTTTCAAAATAAATGTCATTTTCGATTTTTAATGCAAAATTTATCGACAATATTCTCTATTCTATTTTTCTATTGGTTGATATATGGTTAGGTGTATTGGTAATAGTGTTTTTATTTTGGAAATATGTAAAATTAAATGTTTTCTTAATCTGTGTGCATAAGTTTAGAACGACAAGTAATATGAAACGGAGGGAGTATATGGTAAGACTTAAAAATGGTAAGTCTAATGAAATGGTGCAATAACCTTATGTAAGTAGATTTTTTAAGACTCCTTCTCTTTTAATAGTATAGATACATCTTATTACTTTCAAAATTTGAATATACAATTAATATTAACTCATAAAATAATAATATAGGCGGATTTACCATTTTTATTTTTTAAAAATTCACCTAATATATTTAATATTTTGTATCCTTAAATATTAGAAATTTTCTAACTACTTTCAAATTTTGAATATAAACATGGCTATGAACTCATAATTAAAAATAGATATCAGTTAAAAAGAAATAGATATTCACTTGATACTTTTACGAAAAATAGATTTCATATTTACATACTAGGCAACAATTTCAAATTTATAAAGAAAATAATTAATGTCATAGATATTGTTCCTAAATACATGATGATCGATTAGTATTTAAAATTCATATTATCTGATTATTAATAACAAAAAAGTGAATGCTTACTCACAATTTTATGACAGCTTATGATTGCTGGAGAATCCAAATCTTTATAGTCACAATACAATATCATGAGTTGGTTATTGGAGTTATGTAGTTTCAACATCGTCAAGTTCATGCTTTCTAATGTTATTTCCATCAATATTTACATCAAAGAAAGCCAACAGCTTGACCACCGTTTATAGTTTTTTTCTTTGAATGAAAAAAACATAACTTGAAAACGCATTGGAATTGTGATTTGTCAGTCAATTAAGGAAATTCTCAAGTTGAACATAATAATATAACTCAAAAGAACAAGCATTCAGGAAGAGAATGCGTGTTTGGATTAATATTTCTGAAAATAAACGATCACAAAATAATTAAAAGATAGTAATAATCTAGGAATCAAAATTGATTAGTCTAAACAGTATATAAAAACATTTTAAAACATGTTAAAAAACAAATAACCGTCCTTTCTCTCCCAAGCGACACAGAAGGCGATAACAAACAACCGTTTCTCTGCAACAATCTCCGGCCGGCGCCGACTCCGGCGTCGGTTCGTACTCTTGTTATATTATTATTTTATGTTTTTAAAGCTTTTAGTTTTCAAATAAACTCATTTCCGTCGCCTAGTTCTTGAAACAAGCGACGTGATCTATCGTCACACCATCTTTTCTCTTCCTGCCACCGTCGCGTGATGTCATCCTCATGGGCAAGCAGTTTACCGTTTCTCCATTGGCTCATTGGGCAGTTAGGAGGTTTGGTTCAGATCTTTGACGAGTCACTTTTCTCCCTATTAGGTGAGTCTATATTATCTCCATTAATGTTGAGTGCAATCTTCCAACAAACAAAACATGGTGGTTTTGTATTGTTGGTGTATTTTCATGGCTTGTTAGACATGGTGGTTTATTCCATCCAGATAATTATTTGGAAGGATTACTATTTCTATGGAACAAAAAAAGGAATCTTAAACCACCATGGTCATGGAAAGAGGATTGTGTGCGTCTTGTTCTCTTGACAATCTGACATGGACAATGGTGACTCCATTAATTCAGAGAGATGCGTTTCATTTCTGTCTGTCAACAAGAGGAAATACGGCATGTTTATGTGAAGACACGGAGTGGGACTGTGGGAGGCGATGGAGTTAAGTGTTTATGATTGTCAATTTGAGGGATTATTTATGATATGGATAAAGACTACAACAAATCATGTTATCTCCTGGAGAGGGAGTGTATGGAATGGACAGCGATGTAACCGATGGATCGCACCCACTGATCTGTTAAGTGATAAAAAATGTTAGATCACAATAAATGACAGCCAAACACAAAGATAATATGAGACCGAAAACAAAAATAAATAAAGTTAGCGAATCAGTCTATCCTGCAAAAGAGTTAGGAAATATCGTGTTATTACTTTTCTATAATCATTATCATGTTTTGCTTAAAAATGCATCCCTCCCCTAGTCTATATTTGAGAAGTGATTTGCCACATGTCTTCTCTACAATCGCTTTCACAAAAAAAATTGTGACGTGGCTATTAAGATTGATGACATGTCATATGGTTAAATATGACATGGACAATTACATTTAATGTTGATATATATTTTTAGAAATCTTTTTAAAATATGGTAATAATTCATATATTACATTTAGTATTGATTTATATTTTCGGTAAACTTTGTAGAATATGGTAATAACTCATAAATCATCACTAAAATAAATATATTCAAATATGATATTTTGAATTTCGAAATAGTATATAATTTTTTTATAATTATAAAATTTTTATTATCTAAAATTTTCTGAATTTTTTTTTAAAAAAATAAATCGTAATATCATTAGTTTATTTTAGATATCTCAAATTATATAAATATTATTTAGTTTTAATTTTTGATAACTATACAGTTTTATATGATTTTTAGTAATTTTGTACAAGTTGATTTAATACATTTAACCAAATGAAATAAATATTTTTTTATCTAAGATTTTAACTTTATATATATACATATATTCTTAAATATAATTTAAAATAAAAAAAATATTTTCTCTTAATTTTATGCTTAATTAATGATATTTATATTAATTATTGATCAAAATAATAAAATATATAATATCAATAAATTAAATTTAAAAATATAAAATTTAACTTTTAAAAAATTCATCACTACACATGGTGCATGAAAACACCTAGATTAATAATTGTGACATGGCTACTAGAATTGATGACATGGACAATTATATTTAATGTTAATTTATATTTTTGGTAAACTTTTCAAAATATGGTAATAACTCATATATTATATTTATTGTCAATTTATATTTTTGGACTTTTTAAAAATATGGTAATAACTCATAAATCATCATTAAAATAAATATATTTAATTATGGCATTTCAAATTTTGAAATATCATTTAAATTAAAAATATTTCAAAAATATATACATATTTTTAGAAAATTATAAAAATTAAATCATATAATTAAATTAAATCGTAAAATCATTAGTTTCTTATATATATCTACAGATTTTATAAATATTGTTTAATTTTAATTTTTGACAATTATGCAATTTTACATATTTATTTAATATATTTAATTAAAATAAATAGTTTGAAAAATCTACCTAAGATTATAATTTTAAATATATACATGCACATTATTAAATATAATTCAAAATAAACAAAATTGTTTTTATCTTAATTTTAATGTTCAGTTAAATCAAATTTATATAAAATATTGATAAGAAAAAAGAAAATTTATAATATTAATAAAAAATTAAATATATTTATATTTATCTATTAAAAAATATTTTAAAATTCTTTTACTGCACATGGTGCAGGGAAACACCTAGTTTGTTGTATATCTGAATTCATGTATTCGGTTAAACGTTTTTGATAATAATAAAGATAATTTTGATAATAATAAAGATAAGATGTTATAAAAAGAAAAAAGAAAAACATTTTAAAACCCAAGCGAAGCCCAAATCGTTACAAAACCATCACGAATTTGAAGCCCAATAGAAGCCCAAGCACCTTTTTAAAACGAAAAAAATTGCACATGTACGAAGAAGATTAGGCTGAAACGGAAGAGATGCCGCCGACTAACTCCGCCACCGGCATTGATTGATTGGATTACCTTATTCAGTTATTCCATTATTAATTAGTAAAATAAAATTTGCGATCGTAAAAAAAAAAAAAAAAAAAAAAGTTATTTGCGATCGTCAAAGGAGATCCACCGTCAAAGCAAAGCCTTAGCTCTCTCTCTCTCTCTCTCTCTGGCCTTCTCCTAGATTCGTAGCAAAGGTATTGTTTATTTTTTTCCTTCTTTTGCTGAGTTACTATCTCCTTGAATTGAAAGGGATCAACTTTGATTCTGGGTTTTTGATTTCTCTATAATTGAATTGAATTGAAGGCATAAGTTATGGGTAGAGATGTGATAAGCAGTTTGCCGGATGAGATACTTGGCATAATCCTGTCTTCAATTCCGACAAAAACGGCAGCTACCACCTCGGTTCTGTCCAAGAGGTGGAGGAATCTGCTGTGTCTTGTAGACAACCTTACCTTTGACGAAGAAGAAGAAGAAGAAGAAGAAGAAGAGGGAAAGAGTAGCTTGTTCTGTGATTTCGTGGAGAAGACGTTTGGTCTTCTGCTGAGCAATTGTCCCACCATCAAGAAAGTGTCATTGTCTCACACACTACCTTGCGACTACCCTCGCGTCTACACTTGTATTTACACCGCAATGGAACAGTGTGGCTTACTGGAACTACGCTTGCACTCCGCCTCAGGCTACTCTTGCGTAAATTTAAAGAGAGAGCTGTTGACGAGCAACACACTCGTTAAGCTCACACTCTCCGGGGACATGTCTCTCGAATTCCGCCGTGTCTCTTTCCCTGCCCTCAAATCACTCTCTTTGATTTCAGTTTCAGTCCTTGGTTGTGACCAATACTGTGACCTCCTCGACGCCTGTCCTCTCTTGGAAGACTTGTACCTTAGAGATGATGCTCACCCTTACAATCCACCGTGTTGCAGTACCATCGTGATGAGTGATTCCATCAAGCGTCTTGCGCTTTTCACCCATCTTCCTGATTCTCAAAACGATCACGACACTATGCTTTTCAGTCTACCAAGTCTTGTCTACCTTGACTACTCTTCTTTTGTCTTTGAATACCATGACTGTGATGGTTTGGATTTGCTCGTCGAAGCCAGGCTCGATCTCAAGTTATGGGAGGAGTCAACTAGCCATTATGATTATTCTGATGATGATGATGATGATGATGGTTATTTTATCATTGATGATGATGAACAAAGGATGCCTATCTATGGTGATGTTACAAAGCTTGTTGCGGGTATAACCAACATTACCACCCTTTACTTGTCTGCTCATTCCCTTGAGGTTTGTTTCCCTTCTTTTGCTACTTGCTATTATTGATTCGCTTTTTCCCTCTCCCACACTTTTTATATATATGAATGTTTGTTTGTTGTGATCATATTATTATAAATCAGACGTTTCACTTCTGTTGCAAATCCATGCCGGTGTTCAACAACCTCCTCAATTTGTCTATTGAGAGTGACAAAGAAAAAGGTTGGCATGTAATTCCAGCTTTGCTCAAGAGTTGTCCACGTCTACACACTTTTGCTATCAAGGTATTATATATTATCAACCCTCATTCTTTCCCAACTGTTGTTGTTGCTGCCCATTTCAAAAATTAATTGGTCCATGGTTTCAGGGACTTGTGCACAGAGTAACAAATAAGTGTGGAGATGCATGCGCTTGCACTCCTGTAAAGCATAAAAAGAAGGAGGAGGAAGTGGTATGTTGTCTATTGACATGTCAAGTGAAGGTTCTTGAGATATCTGATTACAGAGCTTCTTCAGAAGAGGTGAAGCAGATGAAACATTTCTTGTGCAAGTTGAAATGTCTTGAATCTGTGAAAGTGAGTGTTGACGCACAATACTACAATAGTCAGCTCTTGAGAGATAATCTACTGGATCTCCCAAGAATTTCATCAAAGTGCAACATCCAATTCGTCTGATGTTTCTTTTCTTACTTTTTTTCTCAGTTGTAAAATACATTTAAGTCAGTAGTTTTAGCACTGCTTTTTGCTTTCTATTTATTTATTCTCGTTTCTATTTTTAAAAAAAGTGGAAGTGTTCCAAAACTTCTAGTAGAGTTCCTTTTCTTTTTATCAAACAAGCATTGCATTTCTAAAAGAGGTTTTACACTCCAATAGATAGGGGTGGGCAAAATAACCGAGTCGAACCGAACCGACCGAACCGAAACCGATTCGAACCAAACCAAAGTCACTATCCATTCTTTCGGTTGAAGATTTTTCCAACCCGAACGGTTCGGTTCGGTTTTAAACCGAACCGATAAACTGAAGTACTTTTATAATTGTTTAAATTAAAAATATAAGTAATATACTAATATCAAGTTATTAAAATCCTAAGATTAAGCCCACGTAATTTCCTTCTTTTTTTCTAATTGCGTATATTTTTATAAGGAAAACCCTAAAGTTAAAGACTAAAACTAAAACCTAAACCAAAGTTTTTATATAGAGGTAATAATCTTTCTTAAATATAATAACATTTATATGGTTTCATGCTTTTGTGTAGCTGTTATTGTAATTCTCTCAAAGACGTGTTCTGTTTTCAATTTTAGTTAGTGAAAGGAACAATAATGGAATCATAGGTATAGAGTTATAGTAAAAATATAAGTAAATACTCGTATAGTTTATATATAACATACTAATTATTGATTTGTAGCAGGTTTTTTTTATGATATCACAAGGAAGATGATTCATTGCAGGCTTTTTTTTTATTTTTAATGGTATAAGAGATAACGATGTTGATTTTTTTTCTCTTATCTAGATAATTTTGGTTTTATTGAGTTCTTATTAAGTTATAAACTATATTTGTGACTTTAATTTTTTTATTAAGACCAAAGCTATTATTTCATGACAGCCATGCATGAAACCAAAAGTGAGTGTTGACGCACAATACTACAATAGTCAGCTCTTGAGAGATAATCTACTGGATCTCCCAAGAATTTCATCAAAGTGCAACATCCAATTCGTCTGATGTTTCTTTCCTTACTTTTTTTTCTCAGTTGTAAAATACATTTAAGTCAGTAGTTTTAGCACTGCTTTTTGCTTTCTATTTATTTATTCTCGTTTCTATTTTAAAAAAAAAGTGGAAGTGTTCCAAAACTTCTAGTAGAGTTCCTTTTCTTTTTATCAAACAAGCATTGCATTTCTAAAAGAGGTTTTACACTCCAATAGAGGAGTTCATTATAGACAGGGTGAGAGCTGATTTTGCCACAGCATCAGCTTCCCCATTAAAGTTCCGGGAAATGAAATGAAAGGAAATAACATCAAAGAAAGTCATAAAATGATAGATATCAAACATGATACCGAACAGTTCAGGTTGTGTCACTCCCCTCTTCAGAAGCTTGATTAGAGTCTGGGAATCAGAGAGAACTGCAAGGGATCAGACGTTTGAATAGACGGCCAAGGCAACCGTACGGTGAACAGCAATGGCTTCCGCCATTAACGCTGAAGTAACATGGCTGTGAGCTTCCGAGACATCGGAGAGGTTTCTTGCATTACAGCCCGAGAAGATCCTGTCAATACCACATCTACCAGACATTGCATCCCACGCTGCATCAGTTTTACACACCAACATTGTGGACTGGAATGTCGGAGGATGAGAAACAGAGCGTGGTTGACTCCTGGATTCAGACGGGTTAAAAGAGGAGGTGGTTGTTCCTGTCTGAGCCTCATTCCATTTTTTGGCATCTTGTATACTCTTACAGGAGTGCAAGCGCATGCATCTCCACACTTATAGTTCCTCTAAAATAGTCAAAAGGAACACGATTCTTGGCACTTGTTTTTTGATGTTTATGTATCAAAACATTTTTCATGCACATTTTAGTGGAACTATGAACTCAGTTTGATCAAAGAGCATTTGCCATGAACATGGTGTTTGTAGTTAATGCTCAAATCTGGTAGAGGAAGTTGCATCCTCAAATGAGTGGAATAGGATGCATAGATATGTGTATGAGTGTATCATAGTGTTCTGTTCTCTCCAGAAGAAGTCAGGTTAGAGCTTTGGTATATGGCAGTGGTGTTTAATACTCCCTCCGTTCTTAAAAGATAGTTGTTCTCGAAAAAAAATTGTTTCTAAAAGATGGCTTTTCTATATTTTCTATGAAAAAATTGCAAACTTTAAGAAAATTAATTGGTTTTATTGGATTACTACTGGCCAAAAGTTATTGAAAATTGAAAATCACGAAAACAATAAGTTTATTATAGTGATTTAATGCATTTTCTTAATATGTGTGAAAATACTAAAAAGACTATCTTTTAGGAACGGAGGGAGTACATATGTAGCCTCTGATGAATTAATTATATGGAAGAGAAGAATCCTTGGATCCTCTGAACTCTTTTCACCACTATAGCTGCAAAGGACGAGTTAAAACCATTTTTCCATACTCTTCAAAAATGGCAATATGGCAATTTAAAAATGTATTGGAATTTTCATTTGTCAATTAAGGAAATTCTAAAGTTGAACATAATAACATAACTTAAAAGAACAAGCACTACTACATTGTTGAGATAGATTCTTTTCGGTTTATTTTGTCATTACATTAATGTGTTCCATAATTTGTTTTTGTATGCATTCAGGAAGAGAATGCGCGTTTGGATTAATATTCGTCTGTTTCAAGCATCTGAACACTTACTTGGTGGCTTTATTCTCGTATTTTTTTCTAGATTACAAATTTATTAGAGATGTAGTGTATATTAAATTAATTTTACTTATTCTTTTCTCATCTTTTCAAAATACTTCATGTTTTTTTCTGTAGATCTATATACTATGAACTTTATTATTTTCAGTTTTCTTATTATTCAAAAAAGTTAGCTCATTGATACATTATCAGCAATTAAAAAGCAATTTGATGTTAAACTTGTTAAGTTGAATTTTCAAATTCAAACTTTAACATGTTTTCATAATTTGTTGGTGAATGAAGAGTTAATTAGTTTATTATCTTTGTGCAGATTTTACCAATGGGAATCAAAATTTTCCTTTTCTAAGAGAATGTTTCTTCCGAAGTGTGCAACAAAATAAGACATCGACCTCACTCGAAACATATAACTTCTTTTATGAAGTGTTAGGTTTTGTCTAGAGAAGTGGGCTGAAACTTCTGCTAGCTGCACAACCTATATCGGATATCACTATTGTTGAGTGATACAATCAACTTCAGTATGCATATTTAAATTTTTGCTGTATGCAATTGGAAAAAAAACTAGATTAAACTTTGTAACATCTTATTTTTAATACTAATTAAAAGGAGAAATATCTGTGTCGGAAGATGAATGGACATAAATCATGAAACCTTTGACGAACCAATCAAACCACGGTAGTTCAGTTAATATTACTAGAAAAATTCTGAATGACAGATTTTTATTTTTAACACTCGTCTTTTTTTTTTTGTTTTTTAAGATATTTGTTGAAAATTTGTTGCGATTGAACTTGAGAGTGCGGTGAGACATATATATCGTTAAGACATTGCCAAAATTAAATACTTTTAGTATAAAACACCAATAAAATAACATAAACACCTCTAAATCTAATTATATCAAATGGAAATATTAAGTTTATTATAAGTGCCATGAAAATAATGTTAATTGTTATGGTTGAACAAAGTGTTTTGGTTTGTAGTTTTGATTGCCTTAGTATATGACTTCAGATATGGATGCATATTTTTCAAGTTTTGTGCAATATCATCATGATTTTAGTTAAGAAAAGAAATATTAAAAAGTGAGACAATTACTCAAACCAAAAGTATTTAAAGGAGACGAGTATCTATATTATTTAACGTCTTATGTAGCTACGACATCTCCATATTAAGCTTTTCTAACTTCATAATTATTATTATCTATATTAACAAGTATTTTTGTCAAATTTTCAAAACAAATCTCGAAACACATAATTGAACCTTCAGCTTAAGCAGATAAATCCTCGCCAACAAACCATTTGGTATTTGCAATAAAATATTTTTTAGATTTAGACAGTTGAAAATTTAATTCGTATTTAAAATTCATATTATCTGATTATTAATAAAAAAATAGTGAATGCTTACTCACAATTTTGTGACAGCTTTTGATTGCTGAAGAATCCAAATCTTTCTAATCCATTAGTTGGTTATTGGAGTTATGTAGTTTCAACATTTTCAAATTCATCCTTTCTAATGTTATTGGTATCAACATTTACATCTAAGAAAGCCAACAACTTGGCTGCTGTTTATAGTTTTTTTAATGAAAAAACATAATTTAAAAACGCATTGGAAGTGTGTGATTTGTCAATTAAGGAAATTCTAAAGTTGAACATAATAACATAACTCAAAAGAACAAGCACTACATTGTTAAGATATATTATTTTCAGTTTATTTTTTCATTACATTAATGTGTCCATAATTTGATTTTGTATGCATTCAGGAAGAGAATGCATGTTTGGATTAATATTCGTCCGTTTCAAGCGTCTGAACACTTACTTGGTGGCTTTATTCTCGTATTTTTCTAGATTACAAATTTATTAGAGATGTAGTGTATATTCAATTATTTTTTACTTATTCTTTTTTCATCTTTTCAAAATACTTCATGTTTTTTTTCTGTAGATCTATATACTATGAAATTTATTATTTTCAGTTTTCTTATTATTCAAAAAAAATCAGCTCATTGATAGATACATTATCAGCAATTAAAAAGCAATTTGATGTTAAACTTGTTAAGTTGAATTTTCAAATTCAAACTTAACATGTTTTCATCATTTGTTGGTGAATGAAGAATTAATTAGTTTATTATCTTTGTGCAAATTTTACCAATGGGAATCAACAAATTCCTTTTCTAAGAGAATGTCTCTTCCGAAGTGTGCAACAAAGTAAGACATCGACCTCACTCGAAACATATAACTTCTTTTATGAAGTGTTAGGATTTGTCTAGAGAAGTAAGCTGAAACTTTTGCTAGCTGCACAACCTATATCGGATATCACTATTGTTGAGTGATACAATCAACTTCAGTATGCATATTTAAATTTCTGCTATATGCAATTGGGAAAAAAACTAGATTAAACTTTGTAACATCTTATTTTTAATACTAATAGAAAGGAGAAATATTTGTGACGAAAGATGAATGGATAGAAATCATGAGACCTTTGACGAACCAATCAAACCACGGTAATTCAGTTATTACTAGAAAAATTCTGAATGACAGATTTTTTTATTTTTTTACCACTCGTCTTTTTTTTTGTTTTTAAGATATTTGTTGCAAATTTGTTGTGGTTGAATTTGAGAGTGCGGTGAGACATATATATCGTTAAGACATTGCCAAAATTAAAGACTTTTAATATAAAACACCAATAAATAATATAAACACCTCTAAATCTAATTATATCAAATGGAAATATTCAGTTTATTATAAGTGCCTTGAAAATAATGTTAATTGTTGTGATTGAACAAAGTGTTTTGGTTTGTATTTTTGATTGCCTTAGTATATGACTTCAGATGTGGATGCATATTTTTCAAGTTTTGTGCAATATCATCATGATTTTAGTTAAGAAAAGAAATACTAAAAAGTGAGACAATTACTCAAACCAAAAAGTATTTAAAGGAGACGAGTATATATATTATTTAAAGTCTTATGTAGCACCGCCATCTTCATATTAAGCTTTTCTAACTTCATAATTATTATTATCTATATTAACAAGTATTTTTGTCAAATTTTCAAAAAAAAAACTCGAAACACATAATTGAACCTTCAATTTAAGCAGATAAATCCTTGCCAACAAGCCATTTGGTATGTAAAATCTTTTTAGATTTGGACAGTTGAAAATTTAATTAGTATTTAAAATTTATATTATCTGATTATTAACAAAAAATAGTGAATGCTTACTCACAATTTTGAGACAGCTTTTGATTGCTGAAGAATCCAAATCTTTCTAATTCAGCAACACCATGAGTTGGTAATTGGAGTTATGTAGGTTCAACATCTTCAAATTCATCCTTTCTAATTAATGTTATTGGTATCAACATTTACATCAAAGAAAGCCAACAGCCTGGCCGCTGTTTATAGTTTTTTAATGGAAAAAACATAATTTAAAAATGCATTAGAATTGTGATTTGTCAATTAAGGAAATTCTAAAGTTGAACATAATAACATAACTCAAAAGAACAAGCACTACATTGTAAATATAGATTCTTTTCGGTTTATTTTGTCATTACATTAATGAGTTCCATAATTTTTTTTGTATGCATTCAAGAAGAGAATGCGCGTTTAGATTAATATTCGTCCGTTTGTTTTTATATTGTTTTCTTAACCTTTCCTTTATTTTTTCATTGTAATTATTCCTTTTTTTTGTTCCAAGTGAATAAACAAAGTAGCTTCGTACTGTAACTTAATAATATTACATCTGATTCATTCATCTGCTTTAAGCAGATTAAGAACCATCTATATAGAGTTGAAACTCACCACATTATGCCTTGAGATAGGACTGGGCTGAAGACCATTTCTCAGCATGCCCATTTATATAGTGTTAATCCTTTTACAACAGTCTACTTGGGAAAGCATGTCGCATTAACATTAACCCAATTGTGAAAACTTGGACAGCACGGTTGATCCAGTAGGAAAAGTAACTGCTACAAGCTGATAGTTATCTCCTATAGATTAGGAGTTATCGTTAAGTGTCATTACCTTGTATAAATACCTGTTTGATGAATCAATAATAAACAAGTTGGTTTGGTATCTAATTCTATAACTAATACATCAATTTAGGTGAGCAAGTTACCGTGTAACTGGGGTTAGGTTACAGAAAGGAGGTTTGAAGACAGAGCCATGCCTTGTTCTGATTAATGATCTTTTATTATTTCGAGTAAGCTATTTCTCTCTCAGAAGTAACCACTCCTATTACATTATATAAAATTTCTCTTAAGAAAAATAAAACATAAGCTCTTGATTCAAGGGTTAGAAGATCTAACAACAGTACTAGCCTTGAATTTGAGCATGTTCATCACCATTCTTGACAGAGTTATTGTCATCATCACAGTAACCTTGGAGCACTTTTTTAAGTTTATAACTCTGATCTTATAATCCGTAACTCAAACCCCAACGTAAACACTCATCCACTCGATATCTATATAAGAACTATGAAAACACTTTCAGTCTCTTCGACTACTCTAAACTCAGATTACAGAAGCTCAAAAGATAAAAGGATGCTACTAAGAAAACTAGAAAGAAGCATCGGTTTATTTATCGGATAGTGAATTAGTGATGGTGTCTTGATCAAAGACTCTGTCCCGCTCAGAGTCTTTGCTATCCCTTTAACGAGTCAACCCTCCATGTTGACTGACCACTCTTTGAATCCCCTGTTTCTTCCCGCCCAAGTTTTCCTTCCTCCTCATTTGCTCTGTTCTTCCCGCGAAAGTAAATCCTATAGAAACACAAACCTTAACAAGAATTCCTTCTCTTATTAATCAATCAAAAGCTTGTGAACACAACTCAATCAAAGCTTATCAAAGTCACAAATCGGGTGACTAACAACAAACAACAACATTCTCTTATATAGAGTTTATAATATCCTAATCCTACATAACAATATATCTTATAGATAATCATCGAGACATATTAATCTTCCAACTCCTCAATGCATTAGGATTAGGTTGAACCTTGCTTCTCAAGTTAGCTTAGGGTTTAAGCTTACTTCAACATTCTCCCCCTTAAGCTTAAACCCATCTTCACACACATCTTGAATTCCAATAAGGCTTCTCATTTCTTTAAACTTCAATCTTCCAAGTGCCTTTGTAAGTATGTCCGCCTTTTGTTCATTACCAGGAACGTGCTCGACATCCACCAGTTCATTCTCAACACATTCTCTTATGAAGTGAAACCTCCTATGAATGTGTTTGCTCCGACCATGGAACACCGGATTCTTCGACAAGGCAATAGCAGATTTATTATCCACTCTAATAATCACTTTGTCGCAGGCTTCATCAACAATCTCGCTTAGTAACTCTTGTAACCATATGGCCTGTTTCGCTGCCTCTGTTGCAGCCATAAACTCAGCCTCACAACTTGACAATGCTACTATCTCTTGCTTAGTAGAGCACCACGACACAAGACTCTGACCGAGATAGAACATATGGCCCGTAGTACTCTTACCATCATCATCATCGACATTGTGTGAACTGTCGCTATAACCTTCAAGCTTCAATCCTTTATTCTTCTCAAATCGTAGACCAAGCGAACATGTTCCACGCAAGTACCTTAATACTTGTTTCATTGCTGCTCCATGAGAGACCTTCGGCTCTTGCATATATCGACTGAGTACTCCCACGCTAAATGATAGATCAGGACGCGTATGCAATAGGTACCTGAGACAACCTATGCATCGACGGTACTCTCTTGCATCAATAGCATCTTCGTCAGCAGCTCTCGAGAACTTAGCATTCATCTCCATTGGTATATGCGTTGCATTGCAAGAGCTCATACCAAACTCATCAAGAATTTTTCGAGCATATCTGTCTTGTTTCAATATAATGCTATCACCTTGCTGCTGAACTTCTATTCCTAGATAATATGTTAGACGACCAAGATCACTCATCTCAAATTTAGCTCCCATCTCTCGCTTGAAATCTAGTATCTGATCAAGTGATGATCCTGTTACCAATAAGTCGTCTACGTATACTACCACGATGAGAATAGACCCATTCTTCTTCTTGTGATATAGCGAAGGCTCCTTTGAGCACCGTTGGAAACTTAGTCCCCTCAGGATCTCGTTTAGCTTGACGTTCCAGGCCCTAGGAGCTTGACGTAAGCCGTAGAGGGCTTTCCTAAGCTTGTATACCTTGTGCTCTTGTCCCTGCACAATGAAACCCTCAGGCTGTACAACAAAGACATCTTCTCTTAACTCTCCGTGAAGAAAGGCGGTCTTCACATCTAAGTGATGAATATCCCAAGCATATGCAGCTGCTAGAGCAATGATCAAACGGATGGTCTCCATACGAGCTACTGGAGCAAATACTTCATCATAGTCCACACCATGTTTCTGCACATATCCCTTCACTACTAATCTTGCTTTATATTTACTGATGGTGCCGTCTGCATTTCATTTTATTTTGAATATCCACTTTAGCCCAATCGGTTTTACTCCCTCCGGTAGCTCCACTAACTCCCACGTATTGTTCTTCTCAATAGAGAAGATCTCATCTTTGCAGGCATCAATCCATACCTGTAATTCTTTTGCTTCGTTATAGTCCCATGGTTCATCATTAATGACCATCATCAGTCTTTCACACTCTGTTTCGGCCAAGATAACGTAGTCCTCTAGATAAGAAGGCTTCGTTTAAACACGTTGAGATCTCCTGAGCTGAGGTTGTACTTCGTCTTCCTCCTCGACCTCTTGATCAGCTTCATCAATAATAGCCTCGTTTTCATCAGCAAACTCCTCTTGCACATCATCATTACTTCCTAACTTCAAACGTACCGAGAATTCTCCTTCATGCTCTGTTTCATCAGTCTTGTCCCAGCTCCATTCTTTGCTCTCATCGAATATAACATCCCGACTTACCACTATCCGTTTGTTAGATGGATCATATAACCGGTAAGCTTTACTTCCCGGTTCGGTTCCCAAGTGTACAAGAACTCTTGACCTGTCATCCAGTTTTCTTCTTCCGGCAGACTCTGTTCTTGCGTAGCAGACGCAACCAAATACTCGCAGATGACTCAAGCTCGGTCTTTTCGACCTTAATACCTCGTATGGTGTCATTCCTTCAATAGACCTTGTTGCAACACGGTTTATGAGATAGGTGGAGTGTCTCACGGCTTCGCCCCAAAACCTGTTTGGTACATGCATATGCTTTAATACACTTCTAGTCATCTCTAGAAGAGTCCGGTTTCGTCTTTCTACCACCCCATTCTGTTGTGGGGTGTAAGGAGCCGTCAGATGCCGCTTGATGCCATTCTTGTCACAGTAGTTTTGAAACTCACGAGACAAGAACTCACCACCTCTATCTGTTCGGAAAGTCATGATCTTGTTCTGTGTTTCTTGCTCCACAAGTGTTTTGAAAGCTAACGTAGTCCTCTAGATAAGAAGGCTTCGTTGAAACACGTTGAGATCTCCTGAGCTGAGGTTGTACTTCGTTTTCATCATCATCTCCTGAGCTGAGGTATCAGAGCGGTTGACGAGAAATCTGGAAGAAGACCTAAATACCCTTCGAGAGAAGAATGGGTATATCCTATGAGTTAGGAATAATGAGAGGTGTATGTGGCAGAGACCGAGTCAGAAGATCATGAAACCTGTGATGTTGGAGGACGAGGATCATCCTCAATTCGATGGAGGAAAGGACACGAGATGAATGTGATCCTTAGATTGAGGGGGAGAATGAGAGATGCAATCTAAGTCCCACATTGGAGAATTAGACAAGAAGTGTCTAATATATAAAGAGAAGTCCAACTCTAATTAGTACGAGGCCTTTTGGGATGGAAACCAAAAGTAAATCCATGCGGGCTTGCCATTAAGGCTCAAAGTGGACAATATCGTACTAATCGGATAAATAGAGTTGGACATGGGCTTTCACAATCCCAACAAATCCTCTGGAACGTATCACACTTCACCTTCTTGAGGAAAGAAACCACGAATGCCAATCGTAGCCAACCCTTGCATCCCACGCTTCTTATAGCACTACAGCATCTAGGACCCAATGTAAGTCTCACCAATCACAGGGATAAAATTTTTGAGTTTTGTCTTGGCTGATTGCTTGCTCGTGAAGAATTTTCTCGCAGTGGGATCTGTAACTCTATCTGTGGCTCCATGTAGTATCAGAGACGCGCCTGTCTATGATACGCTAACAAAGAACAAAAAAACCATCAAAGAGCGACCTTAGCTGAAATGCGTATGCAGAAACTTCCAAGTTTTCTTTCACTCGAGTCTCTGAAGAACAGGTTGCTCATGACTAATCTTACATGTTGGAGCCACAAGAATAAGACCATCCCAAGCAAGAGGTTCTTTCAGAATTCAGATGAACTTTCAAGGCAATAGCTCCTCCCATCTGACTGTCCTAATAGGAACCGAGGCACATTTCTCAAATCAAGTCTCCCTTAGAATCATAATACTACAACTTAAGAAAATCATTCCCAAAAGCAGTCAGAGATAAAATGGTTGTTACCTTTCATTTTGGTGAACTGTTCAATATTATTATCAGCTTAAGTCATCAAAACTTGGGATGTGACAATGTAAACCATCTGAACATCCAGAGCCAGGATCGTCTATAGCCTAAACCACATATCCAGAAAGCGCAGAGTAATTGTTTCTTTAATCATCATTGCCATTTTTATTTAAATGCTTTTATATTTGAGTTCATCTAAGGTTCTATGGACAGAGCTTTCAAACAGAGTACTTCTCATATGAGTATCTCTAGAAATTTTTACATAGATCATAGAGCGGCCACAGTTCAGTGGAAGCAGTACACAGACTCCAAAAGTCAGCCTTTAACTTAGCACTATTTCCTTAATTGTTGACCACATTTTAGGAAACAAATAATGGTGAAATTTGTATTCCTCAATCTCTTATATATTATTTTAGGAGCATTAGAAATAATTAACCTTTAGTTCATGTGTGATTTACGACAGCGCCATTTCCTACGTGTCAACACTACAAACTCTCTCACCAACTATATTTAAAAACCCTTAACTTACTAGCATAATTACAACAACTGCCTTTGGTCATTATTTTATTATTTCATTAATATGCTATAAACTTCTTTTTCATTGACTAATAAAAAATATAATGTCTACGATTAATCCTTCTTAATGTTGCATTATTAATTTCCATGTTATATTACACAGATTATTAATCAATACATTCATCGATGAATCATGATATTTGAGTTGGTATATCATATGGTTTTAGTATTATAAAAAATATAAATTCCGACTTTAAAGTTGACATGGACTAACTCAAAATATTATTTGAAAATCATTATAGAACTTAGTGGCTTGATATCATCAAACGACCCAGTATCCTTATTGTCCATGTATTATTACATGTATCTTAATAATGTTGCGTTCGACATACTAATTGTTTTATCACTTATATAGGAGACTTCGAATCATATGGTTTCCTACGTATATAACTTATATAAAATAAAATGTGATAATCACAGGTTGACATGTTGTAATTTAAAATCATTATACAAAGTACATAATAAAACCTAACGACTTGCTACCATCAAACGATCAATATATATAATCATCAAATGATAATCTAAATTTTCATATTTCTGCATGCTGGTTATAAGTTAGTTAGTCAAGTTTGATGTAAATTTTATTTTATAAGGATCCGATTCAAACTATATGAAGAAAATACTTCATGCGTTAACTATGAAGAATTTATTTGTTTGATGTATTTTCCTAAAAATCAAATATGTAATAACAATCACGATTTACTTGCGTCACAACCCATATGATATTGATGATCTTTCTACGTTAATTATGCCATGTCAATCTTAATTATAGTTAAAACCTGCAATATGGCTGTGATTCCCTTAGTTATGCCACTGATATGCTAAATTTAAATAAATTACATCAAATCCTCTGTCAATCACCCATTACTTGGTGATTTTTAATTGTATTCTCATCAATTTAGGAAACATTAGGAATGTAAATTAGGTTATAACTATTATTAATGGATTTTTGTTATTCAAAAGAAAAAAACCCTTTTATGGTACTATAGATTCAGAGTAAACTTTGACATACAAAAATATGGAAACTAAAAATGGTAGCAAGTCAAATCGGTGAGAGGACAAGTGATTGTCAGTGATTGCTTTCAAAGATTAATTTTCAAATCCTTATTATAGGTTTGTTTCCTATAATATAACAAAAATTCGTCTAATATTATGAAAAAGACAATTAAAATATTCAGATCTCGATTAAGAATGCGAAATATGATATTAATTGCGTCGAGTTTATTGATGCAATCCCTAAACTTAAGCATTAATTCCTTGGGATTAAAAAATCTCATTAAATTTTAGTAGACTAATATTTTTTTGTCAATCAATTTACATATGAATTGAATCTGATTCGAAGTATCTGATTCTAAAATATTGATGACATGATTGCTTATGGGAAGTCGAATATTTTATTTCCGATTTTTAAAATAAACATTAGTTTTTGCATTAAATTCTGATATGGTTATAATAAAATTTTGATTTGTGTCTTGATTAGTTTTGTTAACAATTATCTGATCAGGGGATTAGAAATATTTATAGTGTAATATCAAGATATATATATTATTTATGGATTGTATACATGATTAGAGGCGTTAAATTCTTAATTTACTGAGAGAAGTTTCCTTTCATTTAGTTATGAGTACGAAGAGAAGTTTCCTCTCCATCTAGCTCTGGACATATCATTTAGTTATGAGTACGAAGATAAATTATCGAACAAATCATATATTGCTTTTAGAAAAAAATCTATATAATAAATTTATGAAGTGAACAATATTCAATTAAATACTTTTCAAAATATTGTGACAACTATTCATTGAACAAATCATTTGATTTTTTGACAGACTAAGTGCAACATTTTTACATCAGATTCAAAGAAGAATTAGTCTCGAACATGTAATATATTGATTTTAAAAATATTTATAACAAAGATATGAAGTGAACAATATTAAACTAAGAACTTTTTAAAGATAATTTTTTGTTAATATTTTGAAGATCATGAAGCAAATTCTGCATAAATCATCTTTTACGATGTGAGACGAAAACTAATGAAAAAGTTATGTATCTACTATAAAATACTACATTGGAATGATTTAATTTTTGGATATTTCGATCAATCATAAAACTATGTAATATTTGAAAGTACATATATGTTCAAAATTATTATTCTCAGTTACAATAGAAATTAAAATCGAGAGTGATTTAGGAAAATACATTAAATTTCTGTAAACAATGCATAATCTTTGATTATGTATTTCTTTCCACGCAAAATATCTATTCAATTCATTGATTGATTTTAAAAACATATCAATCATATTTAAAATTTTTGAATCAAATTTGGAACTAATTCATAATCTTCATTAATTAATTTTTAAAACCATCAAATAATTTTCCTCAGTTATAGTCGCTCAGAAACACGTTTCCATATACAATTCGAGATTCAAATTTTGTGTAATTTGAGAACTGTGTTTTTTATTACAACATGTGTTAAGACAATTTTTAAAGTAAATTGTACCGCAAGTTTGAGAATATTAATTAGTAAACATTTACTATAATTTTGACAATTTGTTTTCATCATTATGACCCTAAACATATACAGCATTATGTATATAAATATGCTGTGTCTTCAACACATCTCCACACCAGAAGTACACTAAAAATTACCAATGGTGAACTTCGCTATTTTATATAAATTCTTGCTTTCTCTTATAAATTCACTTTCACGAACTATACTTCAATCACATAAAACAAATAACACAAGTTTTAAAAAACTTCGAAACTTTATTTATATATCCACAATTTCGTTGAATCCTTAACATGAATAATAGGTAATATTTATGTCTATGATCACATTTCTAATATAAATATATTCAAAATTATAATTATTTTAAGTTTCTTCACCCTGCGCAGGGCGCATGTTATCACCTAGTTTTATACTATTTATGTTGAACTTTTTGTCAGATTACAAATACATGGGTCTCACTCTATCATTCCCATTTCTTTAAGAATGAAAAAGTTTATGAAAAAACTATTCTCTTTCAATTTCAATGAGAGGAATGAGTTGAACATAAATTTCTATATTTATTCACTTCCTCAATGGGATTTTTTTTCATTATTTTCTTCATTTCTTTGTTCAATTAAACGTTCACTAATCAAAGACTTAAATGCAATAAGAACTTGAACACATAAACGAACCAAATAAAAAAATACCAACAACCACACATATAAAATCATCTAGAGGTAAAAAACTCATATTCATGAAAATGTTTATATTACTTAAATGATTACTTATCATGATGTAAGATTAAAAACAATGTAGCACATTTAATTTCAGAACAATAATTAAAGATTATAAAAATAAAATCTAGATCATTATTCTAACCTTACTTTGATATTCGATAATATAAATCAATAAAACTAAAGACCATAGAATATAACACACTGCTAAAGTAATATAAAAAATCTCCAAATCAAAATATCTCAAATGAAATTCAAACCACTAAAAGTACCTTGAAAGCAATGTCTACTGTCATGGTTCAACTAAGTATCTCAATTTTAGTTTTAGTTGAAATCATGTACTCATTCTAGTTTTAGAGTTTTCATTCCATATTTTGGGTCTAGTCTAACTTTTGTGATTCCTAGTAGATGACCCATGAGAGTTACGCCAAGATGACCACGTAAAATCCATCCACCAGTTCATTTGAAAGCAGCATCATAGTTGCACTTCAACGTACCTTTAGTTTTAGAGGTTGCAGAAAAATACTTGTGCAGCCCTTATATTATCCACATTCTAAATCTATCACTAAACAGTTTTGGATGGTAAGGAATGCCTCGATGGTGGAGCCATTGTTTTCTGCTGTAGTCTTTTTTGATGGGCCAATGGTGTGATCCCGCTGTTACTGGAAGAATGGTTTTATAGGACATATATTTGACAGGGATATAGACCATTTCTACGTATAAAAATGGTAATATTATTTGGGTTGATATTTGGAAATATCAAAAATGTAAACTATATATTATTTCAGAGATTATGTTAAATTTAACATTACCATTTTTTATATTTTATATTTACTTTTTATATTTTTATTTAGTTTGCCACGTGGCTTATTGCGGGAGAAATTTTTTCCGCTGATGTGGACGCTCCCAAGAGCTTCAAAAGGTACCTTTTATTAATAGGGATTACATCTTTAGGCTACCACGTAAGATTAATTGACATTCTAATTAAATGACAACTAAGCAAGACTGTTTTTTATTTTTACAAACTACGGTTACATCTTTTTAAATGTTTATCTATTAATATATAGAGGATTTACACTTTTTGAAAATATATTTTCTACTAAAAAGGAAATAAAACATAAATATCCCACTTTGTAAATCTTCTTTTCCGTTTGATAAATCTCTTGTAGATTAAGTTAACTTAATGTTGATTTATATCAAAAACTGATTTAAAATATGCATATATTCAAAATTTTATTTTTACTAAAATATTTTCCAATAACCATTATTAAAAAATATTTTCAATATATAAGAAAAACACAACAAAAAGATTAATTTTATATACAAACTTAAATTATGGTTTTTATATTTCACATTAAACTTTAAGAATATAATATATATGATTATTTATTAGATGGTACAAATAAAATACTATTACTTATATGATTATTCATATGATGGACCAAATTTTTTTTTGACGTCGAAAGGCTATTCTATTATTTATATGATGGATCAATCCAATTATTTATATGATGACATATATAAGATACATAATAGTGACTAGAGTTGGGCGTTCAGGTATCTATTCCGGTTTGTTTCGGATCTGTTTGAGTTTCGGGTTTCAATCGTCAAAGATTTCAGCTTCATTCATATATTTCTAAATTCCAGTTCGAATTATGACTAGGGCTGAGCGTTCAGGTATCCATTCGCGTTCGTTTCAGATATGCTTGTGTTTTGGGTTTCCGAGGTCAAAGATTTCAGCCACATTCAGATATTTCTAAATTTCAGTTCGAATTATATTCGGATCTTTGCGGGTTCACTTCGTGTTCGGATAACCCATTTAAATTATTTTCTAAAATTCATTATATATTTTGAATTTCTTAAAATCTATAAATAAAATAATATATTGTATCTGAATAACATATGTCAGAAATACCTAAACTTAACATATAAATTGGTTTGGTCTAAATTTTGGATAAAAAACCATAATTATTTTAAATATTTTTGGTGTTTTGAGTGTACTTCCACTATGTTAGATATTTATATTTGGCTATTTTATATATTTTCAAATATTTAAAACAACCTAAAATTATCATATATATTATGGGTGTTTTTATATACATTAAAACTAAAAATAATTAATATATATAAGTAACTAAATTTTTTTCGGATACATTTTGATATCCAAAATACTTTGATTCAAATTAGTTATGGTTTCGGTTGTCTAAATATCAAAATTTTGAATAATTTATATATTTAATCAATTTTGGTTCGGGTTTGGTATTACTCTTTCGGATCGTGATCGGTTCGGTTCTTCAGATTTGATTTTTTATCCAACTTTGATATTGACATGAAAAATAAATAGCAATATATTTTTGAAATATACACCCGCACGCCCTTAGTTTAAATTACAAAGTAAATATTTAATTAATATAGAAATATGTCACATTGTTTAAACAAAATATCAATGTAAAAGTATTGTACAGTTGCGTCCTAAAATCATTTATTTTACCAATAAGTCAAATAAATATGTTGATTGGAGAGAGAATAAAATAAAGTCAGAGAAGCACATAGTTTACTAGAGATAATTTATGTGTCAAATTTATTATAAAGAAAGTTTAATTAAGATAAATACATTCAATAACTACAAACAAATAATATATTTTATAAAAATGAAAAATAATACCCGCGCTTTCGAAGCGTAGATCAAAATCTAGTCTATTTTATTAAAACTGAAGTAAAAATTAGGTTTGTTTGGAAACATGTATAACAATTTTAAAAAGATGTTTGTTTGGAAACCTTGATAGCAGTTTTAAAAGAAAATATATTTGTTTGAAAACATAAATAGCAGTATAAAAAATATAATGTTGTTTGGAAATATAGATATCATAATTTTAAGAAACAAATGAATATATGCTATTAAGAAAAATTGGAAATCTATTATATCATAAGAAACACTCTATTTGTGCCAACTTTAAAATATACAAAAATGAGCTAATATAATTATCTAAAAATATCATTTGTCAAAAATAATCATAAACAAAATTTAAACTTTGTATATATATTTAATCAAAATAATAATTTAAAATTGATTTATATCAAAAACTGATTCAAAATATACATATTTTCAAAAATTTATTTTTACTAAAATATTTTCCAATAACCATTATTAAAAAATGTTTTCAATATATATAAGAAAAATACAATAGAAAGTCAAATTTCATATACCAACTTAAATTATGATTTATGTTTCACATTAAATTTTTAAAATATAATATATGTTATTATTTATATGATAGTACGTCTAAAAATCCTATTAATTATATGTTTATTCTGTTTTTAAAGAAAAAATAGATTGTGAATTAAGGGTGGACTTTTGGGTATCCATTCGTATTTCATTCGGGTCTGTTTGAGTTTCGTGTTTCCGGGGTCAAAGATTTGAGTCTCATTTGGATATTTTTAAATTTTGGTTCAGATTCGATTCATATTTTTGCGGGTTCGTTCGGATTTGGATAATCTATTTAAATTATATTTTAAATTCATTATATACTTTAAATTTCTAAAAATATATAACAAAATAATATATTACATATACATTTGAATAACATATATCAGAATACCTAAACTTAACATATAAATTGGTTTGATTTAAATATTTGGATAGAGAATCAATAATTATTTTAAGTATTTTGGTGTTTTTAGTATACTTTAACTATTTTAAATATTTACATTTGACTATGTATATATATTTTCAATTATCTAAAACTAAAAGTACCATATATATTCTGGATGTTTTTATATACAGTAAATCTAAAAAATAATATATATATATATATATATATATATATAAGTTTTTAAATCTTTTTAAATACATTCGGGTATCAAAAATACTTCAGTTCAGATTGGATTCAGTTTCAGTTATCTAAATACCAAAATTTAAAATAATTTAGATATTTAATCAATTTTGGTTCGGGCTGATACTTTTTTTTGGATCGGAATCGATTCGATTTTTTGGATTCAGGTTTTTTGCCCAATTCTAAAATTGACATGAAAAATAAATAACAATACATTTTATAGAAAATACACCCGCACAGGCGTGCGGGTCAAAATCTAGTATCTCTTATAAGTCATGTCATATTTTATTGCTGATACTGAATGTAGTGATGACATATGTCAAATCATTTAACAAATAATGTATATGAGATAACTAGATATATATATATATATATATATATATATATATATATATATATATATATATATATATATAATGTTTACATAGATATTTAAATGAAGATAACCTCTTAAATTTAAGGGAAAAAAAATTAAGGAAAATAGGGTTTATGGTTTTTTATAAAGAAAACAATAGATAAACTTTCAAGAATTTTGAAATGCTTTGTGAGAAACTAGACTGTGTAAAATATATTTGTAGGTTCTCTAGGTTTAACATACTTCTAATATATCACTAAAAATACTAGTGGATATATTTTTGAGATTTTTACGTTAATATTTTGCATCATTCTCTGCTGGATCATATGTATTGTTAGTTTCGATCAAATGCTATTACAATAAGATCTATTTGATGGATTTTATTTTTTGTCAGCTATCAATTTGGTTAGACCAAGTTAGGTAAGACAAGACGATTCTCCAAAAAATACTTTCTATCATCTTATCTCATCTATATGGGAGAAAATACTCCGTCCGACTATTCTCGCTCCGGGGAATATGATGTAGGCTTTTTTTTTTTGAAGTTATCATGTAGACTCCTTAAAGTATCAAGCAAAATCTGTTCAGTTCATTGGGCTCGTGGTCATATCCACAGGTCTGAGTAGTCTGTGTTAAAGCAGATCGATGGGATCCTCATTTCTCTTAAACATGAGGCTGCCTAAAGTAATTTTTTCATCTCAACGTGTAAAGACGAGAGGATTTGGTGAGTTCAAATGATTCAATACCCATGTGATCTTTAAAACTCCACCTTAGGCCACTAAAAATGCCATTACCGATCCATCAAGCATCGATTTCTAAGTTGGTATTCAAGGTAGTCAAAAGGGTAATCTCTCAGTAACTGTAGTACGAGGATCGTCGTGATCCTCGACCAAAATATTACTTAACATTCTGTGACCGGAAACAAGGGTTTGGCCCGTTTTTGTTCGAGGCCGGCTCTACATCCATAACCAAAAAAAAAGATTTTAGATCTCCATCTGATACATGAGTTACATACAAATAGATATGGTCTATGTCATTAGAAAACTTTGTGGATTTTGTGAATATTCGTGTGATTATATACTACAATTTTACTGCAAAGGATGAAGAGTCTATCAACCAATATGAGTAAAAAAAATATCTACTTGAATTATATATAAGATTTTAGTATTTAAAATAAAAAAAAATATTTTAGTATTTTATGATGGTATCAAATTTAGTCATTCTGTGTGAAGTATGCTTTTCAAACAACAGTTTATGCAATTTGGAGAGAGCGGAATAGGTCAAAGCATGGAGAACAGGCTCTACATATTTCCATACTTAAAAAGCTAACTGATAAAGGAATCAGGAACAAGCTTAGTTTGATGAGGTTGAAAAGAAGGAAGAATATGGAAGATATCCTCCAATTTTTGTTTCAAACTCGGATGTAGTGGGTTTTTCTTCTTTTTTACTTTGAAGCTGAGTAGTGATTAAAAGGTGGGGTGTTTTTTCTCCAAATTGTATGCATTTGATGGAATAAGACTTTTTTGATGAATACAAATTTAACATTCAATAAAAAAAAAAGATGGTATCAAATTGGAACATTGATAGAAGAAAAAATATGTAAATTGTAACTATAGAGTTTCTTGATATATCCATAAGTCATTATAGCGGACATAAGGATATAGTGAACAAATGTAAAATATTGCTATTAGTCAGCTGTTGCTTTTACTTTATCATATTGTGAGCAATATATATTTTGTTTATTCAAATGCTTTAACCTTCATTCATATACAAATATCTTTTAAAAATCTAAAAAAGCTAACCAACAACAAAATTAGTCTTTCAGCATTTTCCAACTTTGTATAATCAAGACTATACTAAAAGGGACTAATTAAGCTTTCTTAAGCTGTCCACGTAAGACAGTTAATTCATCCAATAAAATTTGAGATATCTTCCACGTCATGTAAAAAAAAAACCAAACCAACTCAAACCCTAACACGATGTCGTTCCATCCATTGACATACTCTCACCTTCGTCGTTTCCTCTTCTTCACCGGATCGTCGATCAATCAACACACCGCTCCATCTATGTGCAATGAATCCTCCCTTAATCTCATTTATGGCTCCCTTTTGTCTTCCTCCCTCTAAGTTTGTTTACGATCCTCTTCTTTTTGCACAAAAAAACTCTCAAGTGATGAAATCAAGCAACAAGTCCCCTGTTTCCGGCGATCTTTTCTTGGAGAAACCACACGCCTTCTTGTGTTTATAAAAACTAAATCGATTTCTGCTTTTTATGTTATTTGAGACTAACCATCTGGCCCTTCTAATGAACTTAAAAATTAAAGTTCTATTGGTATCACCCTGATGCAGCGTACGATATCTTCTTCAGCAGGTAAAAGTAACGGGCTTTGTTCTGTCTGATTATAAGTTCTTGGTTGGGTCTTGGATTGAATTTATCTTCATTGATTAGCAACTTTTAGTAGACTTGGTTTTAATTCTGGTAACAAGATGTTTACTTCTTTTATGTAATGTGATAAGGGGACTGTTTTGGAACTGTATAATCAGAGAGTTGTTGAAGTTATTAGTAGTAAAAGAGGTAGAAATAGTTGTTTGATTCTGCTTTTATCTGTGGCCCAGTATTGTAGTCATTCTGCTCCTAAGCATGTGTGAGTTTAGTAGTATATGTGGTGTGACGAGAGACATCATTCTTAGTTTTATTCTGTTTTTTTTTTGATTAGTCTAAAGTCAAATTTGTGTGTTTATTAGGCAAGGGAGAGACAGAGGCATGAAGAGGAAGAGCGTTTAGAGAGGGAAGCTGCTGAGGCAGAGAGAGGAAACACAGAGAAGAAGAAGAGGCTCGGGAGAGAGCAGAAGGTGAAGCTGCTGAGAGAGAAGCTGCTAGAGTGAGAATGAGACAAGAGAAAACACTTGCTCTTGGAGACAAACCTGAGAAAGGACCTCATGTTACACAAGTAAGTTTCTCCTCTTTTCTTTGCCATTCATTACTTTATTCTTTGACGTAATACTCTTTCTTAGTCTGTTTTGCTTTTGTTTTGGTAATTTATGGTACCCATGGACTGTTTTATTTTTTTCCATGAAAATGTAGGTTTTGGTGATGTTCCCGGAAGAAAGGGAGGTTTGAAAGCAATACCAAGATACAGACATTGTATGATTACGTTGATTAGTTCTAGAAACAGATAAGTACAGCTTAATTACAAACTTTCCGACAACGGTTCATAAGACATCTGCGATGTCCAAATATCGGTGGAGTCAAAATGAAAGTGCTGTTTTGGTTGTTGACTTTCTAACCGACGTTTATGATTAGAAGTTTATTCGGACCATTTTTTTGATGAAACAGAACAAGGCTGGGAGCTTTTACATCTGTGGTTGCCTTGGAACTGAAAAGTCACTCGAAAATGGACAAAGTAAGACTACAAGTTGAGCACTGGTCAAAACAGGTAGTCGGTATTGTGTCTATATCTTCATGACTTGTGATTCATGCGAGCATCTTCTATCTATCATGAAAGGTGGTTTTCCATTTATAAATTCTTTCAGGAAGACTTGCCTTGGGTAGAAACAGTGTCTGTTAATTGCACTAAAACAGATATATATTCTCAAAGTAAGACGTTATGCAATCGAAATACCCCCAAGTTTTTGGTCGAAAAGTGGTATAGTATGGTGGAGATGATGAAAAGGAAAGAGAAGGTTTGGGAGGAGATGGTGAAGGTCAGTTGCAGGAGAAGAAGCTTGACGAGGTTGGTGTGTGGTGGTTTACTGATGTTGTGCTTGGTGTTGAAGGAATGATTGATAGTATGAACAAGAGGAATGAGTATGGCTTTCTTGGTTTCAGGAACTCCAACAACTCTTTTATCTCTTGGATTGATAAAGTACAAGCCTTTCAAGATTGTGCCTTGATACATATTCTACATAACATACGCTTTGATGTTACTTTGTTTATTTGTTTAATGTATATGTTTTTATCAATATCTTAGTTCTTTGTTGGTTTCTGTGTTCTTCTTTTCCTTATGTTCTCATCACCAACTGTAAATTATTTTAGATCAAGTTAATGTTATGTTTTTGTATGGCATGTGAGTTAGTTTCATTGAGTTTTTTTAATGATGATGAGACGTACGTATGTCTCATTCAACCGTAGTGGGGAAAATATTAACTATGAACACAATGAAAGCTACGCTTCTGTTTATTAAAGTAAACAATAATGAGAGAAGAAACAAAATTTGAGGCTGACATGGAAACAAAGAAACAATGAAGGAAGATTTTTATACAAATTTGAACATAGGGTCTTTTAACCAAGAACAGTAGAGGGAGTAAAGTACAAAAAAAAATCACAAGTATACTGTGGTATTTAATGTCTGGAGCAACAACAATATCTGCAACATCGAAGACGGGAAGGACGAAGGAATCTATCTTAACTTTATCCAAACTATTTTTGAACTCTCTGTTTTTGCATATTTTTCTTACTGATGAATATGAGTTGTGAACTGCAGGTACCTCCTTTACAAGCAAGTATTGTGTTTTCCTATTTTATAAGTTGCATTTTATTAAATTTAAATATGTAAAAATTATTATGTTTGCTATTGTGATTAACCCTTTTTCCACAATTCAGGCTAAAAATGTATAGTTACCTATAAAAACTCAGCCACTCCTCACTGCAATCATCATTGCGTCTCTCAAGCCTGGGGATAAGAACAACGGTGTTATGCTACCAATTGTGGTGCTGAGAAGGTGAAAAGTGTAACGTCTGCTGTTTTGTGCTCTCATGGATACCCACTGGATCCATGGCAGCCTCGGAGAGATGGAGCTTTTGTTATAGTTATCCGGTCGAGTGTTAATATTATTATGCTTTTTTTGGCAGTGTTAATGTTGATGAGTTGATTTTATCTAATAACAAATTAACGATTTATTGTCATCTTTCAAATAAACACATATCGTTATGTCTACGAAGAAAAAAAAACACCTCATTTATTCATATACATATAAAATATAGTTTTTTTTCTTTTCACACCTTATCAAGATTTTTTTTTTGTAAACTTAACACCTATGTCATAATTTATTAAATATTGGTAAATGGTTTTAAATTTTTCATCTTCTTATTTTTAAACTAAATCTATTGCCAAAAATTTAATAGCTTCTAAATCATTATAATTAATATTTTATTTTTAATCAGACCAAAATTATGACATTAATCTTTTTGTTAACAAATAATCATTTAGTGAAAATATATAATATAAATTTTAAATAAATAAAATTATAATTATAATAAATAAAATTCATGAGAAAGAAGGTAAATCAATTTACCCAATTAATCTTTATACATTTCATTTGATTGATACCAACGAAAATAAAAATAATAAACAGCATCACCAATTTCACTAAATCTAAGTAAGGCAAAATGATGTGTCTTTGTATTTTATAAAATAAATAACTAATTAAGATATTGAGGATTTTATACTTTAGGAAGTCTCCACAGTTACGTATATGCAAATATCGTTTTTATAAAGGACAATAGGTTTACTTAGGCCATCTAATTTTATTACGCCGGAGATCTCCAACACCTTTCTCAAACCAAAAGCTTCTCACCAATTCCCCTTGCTCAGGAAACTGGTATCGTTTAAGTTATTTTTGTATTCGAAATACGAGTGTACTCTGGTATTCTAAATACATGAGAATCCTTTTTTCCTGCGTTCTAGAAAAAGCGTTTTCGAAATAGCCATATGATACAAAAGAGTATGTGGTGTTTGAGGCTTTAACTCATTAGTAGATTCTAGTTTCTGACGAGAAGTAGAGAGTTATTTAGTTATATTTTGGTTTAAGCAAAAGGGCTAGGATTTTTGTGGAGTTATTTTTTTATTGATGTTTCAAGCCAAAACAAATATTCCTAGACTATTCAAGAGATAGAGATTCAATGTATGAATTATTTGATTGATCATTGTTTTAGCTACATCTATTATCATATGTATAAGTTTCATTTATGATTTTCTGTTTTATCATATGTGTTTTGTGTATAAAGTAAGAAAAAATTGATTTTACCCTTTATTAATTAACTAAATTTCATTGATGTAATTTTAATTAAACAATATTATTAAATATTATCAAAATTTATAGAAGTGTAAAAAATAATGATGTATTACATTTTCAATAAAAACAATGTTTTATTTTACTTATATGAATAATATGTATTAAAATTAATGATTTATTAAAATGAAACTATATGTTTAAAAAATCATAAATGAAAAATTGTAATATTACACTAAAAATCATAAATTTAGTAAAACCAAAGTTCAAAGTTTGAATATGCCAAAAACGGAAAATGGTCGAAAATTAAAAATATGTTGGAGGGAGAGTTCGTACCCTGGTCCAGGCGTATGCACGAAAGATACTCCTATGTCGAATGAGACATCAGGGAAATTTTTTAGGGGTTTGTAAATATCTTCGGCCAAAGTATATAAACATCTAACTATGTAAATAACTGTGTTCCATTTAATAAATGCAGATGACTCAGGCTTTGAAGAGACAAAATATTTAAATAATCATTATAAAAATTGAATAAACCACGTTTATTCGGAATATTTTGGATAGCGCGGTTTCTTAAAAATCACATCTATTCGGTATATTATGGATTACCAAATTAAAACCACTTTTTAATCTCAGCTAGGTTCGATTATAACTGGTTTGTTTTTACCGGATTGAGCACCCCTAAATAATTCACCGACTTTCTCATTGCTTTGAGAAATACAACACTCTCATTCCAACACACAAATATTGTAATATATGATCGGGAAATAAACTATCAACACACTTTTCCGCGCATAGCACGGAGAAAGAATCTGGTAATTTTAAAGATCTAGTGTTTCTCTCTTTTCTTTATCTTTTAAAAATAGATGACAGAATAAGCTGCGAAAATATTATTTACTATTGTGAAGGTGATTGTTTCAACTGCCTTTTGCTCTACAATTTACATCTGAGAATTTCTGACTCTATATATCTTCTAAAGACGAGTTTGGTTCCATAATGGCATCTCCGGAATCCCTTTTGAAACTTTTTTTTGTGTTTTCCTCTTCTCTCTAATGGAGACGAGTTGCAGAATTACTCATAGCGTTTTGGGTGTTAAATTACTTCGTTTCGTAAATATTTGTTATCTACAGCATGAAATTTGTGGTCATGATCGATGACAAGACAACCAATATGTTTGTTTTCAATCAAGATTCAAGTGGTAAAAAATTATTTTAATCTCTTTATTTTAGAAAAAAATGATATGGATAGAGTATGCAATAAACAAGAATGAAATGATAATTTATTTGTTGTATGTAGATGTTTTTTGAATTATTGAAAATCAACAGGTCTAGTCTTATTTCTTTAGACTATTGACAATGGTAGTTTTAACACTGTTGATAAATATTAACGATTGTTGATAAGCTTACAATGGTTTGTTGAAAAAGATAAAAATCTGATGTGGCAAATTCAATGTTGAAACTTATCAACATGTTGAAAAACAAACATAAGTCATTTTTATATGACATGACAGATATTGATTAGACTAAAATATTAGGTTTGTTTTTAGATTTTAATTGCAACTCAAATAAATGAATGAAGACAAGTGTAAGAAACTGATTGAATGTTCACATTTTCTAACTTGTTTCACCTCAATTATTTAATATCAATTATTTCATAGTAATTTTAATTGTATATATATATATATATATATTTATATCAAAATTCATCATTTTCTTATTTTATAAATAGAGGTTTGTTTCATTTTATTTGGACACAAAATTGGTCTTTTTAACTTATAATATATAACACAAAAGCATAAAATAAAAGTATGAACGAAATTGGTGAAACATAGTGTTGTAACTTTTTTAAACAAAACAATTGGAGATAATTAAAACTAAATGAGTGTTGAATTATGATATGGAACAAAAAGAAGATGATGTATAAGAGAGAAGATGATGTGAAATAAAAATAGAATGTTGTAAACATGTAACCAATGTATATAGTCTTAGAAAATCATTATATTGAATTCTTGTCTGTATGCTAAACTTGAGTTTGGCCAATACTATACAACTAGGTGATAACCTGCGCCATGGGCATGATGAATGTATTAAAGAGATTATTATTTTTAATTTATAAATAATAGAAAGTCAAAAGTAGTCACAAATATTAGATATAATAAAAAATTTAACTATAATGTACAGATTAATATAATGTAAGCTTATTTAAAATCTTATATAATAAAGTTGGTGTTATGAACCGACTGGTTCAGGTGGATGTTTATCCAAAAGATACTAGTAGGCTTTGGCCCATTAGTGGTCCATCTTGTAGTCCCTATATAAGGAATTCATATTCGACATTAATAAGACACACACATTCACAACACGTTATCAGCACGAGCTAAGCTCAAAACTCTAGCAAAATTCGTAGGTCACCAAAAACCTTAAAAACTAACCGCATCTTAAAACGGTCATATCTCCCTAACCGTAACGACCTAGACGGCGAACCACCTATCAATCTGAAGATCTCGACGAGACGAAGCCAGCGCCGCTAACCTCGCGAGGATCCGATCTCAGACGCGCCGGCACACTCTATTTTAGTACGCGCCGTCAATTGCTCAAGAACCCTAATTTTGACGCAACTTCAAATCGATCGTTCTCTCAAACCATAACGATCCAAACGACGTGCGACATACCAAATTGAAGATCTTGAAGAGAAGAATCCATAGCCGAAAACCTCGCGTCGATCAGATCTCAGAAGCCCTGCCAAACTCTGTTTTAGTGCGCGCCGTCAATTGCACAAGAACCCTAATTTTGACTCAACTTCAAATCGATCGTTCTCCCAAACCGTAACGATCCAGAAGACGTGCGACATATCAATTTGAAGCTATTGAAGAGGAGAATCCAACGCCGCAGACCTCACCTCAATCCGTGATTAGACGCGTTCTCTACGACAGCTACAAGCCGTGCCGTCAAAATCAGAAATAAATCTAAGGCTGCAAACTTTTCTCTATAGTTTTGTTTACAGCCGATTATTTTTAATCTTAGTAACTATTTTTTTGATAAATTTGTTTAAGGAAAAACAAAGGATCCCAGTAAGATCAGGTTAATATTTCCAAAGAAAACAATGAACAGATCGAGTTAATCCAAAGGTAAGTCATCAAACCCTAATTGTTTGAATTATCCGATTTTTATAAAAATGTTTGAGGTTGAGATTAGAACTTTAGAGAACTCGTATACCCTGGTTGATTGAATCATTAGGTTGCTAGATTTGATATAATAAATTTGTTTAATAAACAAACCCTAAAGTTCATGAAATTTTAAAACTTGTATAAAACCCCAAACCGAATCGGATTATGAAACCCTCTAAACCATATCCGACTATTAAACCCTAATCTAAACTGGTTTATGAAACTTATAAAAAAAACCAAATCCGAATTGTGAAAACATTAAACCAAATCAGTTTATAAATCCCTAAACCAATCGATATTATAAATCCTAATTTGGTTGATAGACCAAATCAAAAATAGAAAGTTTCCATTTTTTAGAAAGTTTCCATTTTTAGAAAGTTTCCATTTTTATAGAAATTTCCTTTTCTAGAATTTCCATTTTATAGAATTTTATGGAAAACTTATCTAAAAATAGATTTTAAAATCAGTTCCTCAGAATATATTACTAAGGTCTAAGCTATGAAACACTAAATATTTCAGATGTCGAATTCCTCCATCATAATCTCAGGAGAAAACTACTTGTAATATGTGCAATGGGCACAAGATATTAAAACCACACTTGAGTCTAATAAACTCAGTGAATGCATCACAGATGATAGCATCGCAAGAGAACTCCTGAACACTCGCCATCATATTTGTGAAAAACTCAAAAGTCTACATCTGACCGATGATCCCTCGAAGCTTTGGACAAATCTAGATAATAGAAATTATATCCAAGAGGTTATACATACCAAAACTTTACGAGAATGGATAAACCTCAGATTCTGAGACTATAAATCTGTGGGAGAATATAACTTTGCACTACTCAGAATAGTTTTCGAAATGAAACTATGTGGTGAGGTAGTGACTGATGAAGATATGTTGGAAAAGACATTCTCCACCTTTCACCCTACCAACTTATTGTTACTACAACAATATAGAGAAATAGGCTTCACTACCTATACATCTCTAATAGCAAGATTGTTGCAAGCTGAGCAAAATCATGAATTGCTAATGAACAGTAGTGAAAGAGAGTTTACGAGGCCAACTCCATTACCACCAGCTAATGCACTACCAGCCGAAAGGGCTGATCTAGAAACCAACCGTGTCAAGAGAGGATATGGACATGGGGGATGGTCTAAGTTGTGCAATAATTGTGGAATGGACAACCATTTGGCTAAGAGATGCAGAACTCCTAAGTATCTAGCTACTCTTTATCAGCAAAGCTTTAAAAGAAAAACTAAGATGGTTCGGAAAGATGAAGGAAAATTGTCAAAGATGTTCTCATGGATCATGACAAGTGTGATCGTATGGATCACAAGAAAGGATGATCCAACAAAGCATAAGAGAATAGATCACCATATGGAGTAAGACATGTTGACTCGACATCAAGCCCTTAGTGTTCTTACTTAGTTATTTCACACCTTATTATTTTCCTTTTAAACATTATTCACTTCCTTTGGTTGCTATCTTTGAAAGAATCAATAAATAAAAGCTTTTATATCATAAACAAAACGTCCATTCATGTGAATACCCTTGTGATGTACAGTGGATCAAACCACAGACATCTTAAGACACAAAATCCACGATCAAATATCCTATTGCCTCAAAGGTACACAAAGAGAGGAGTGTACAATATAGAGGTCGTGTGCATTGTATTCACATTTGAGGCTATGTACACAAAGAGAGGACATGTACAATAATCATTCTTATAAGTGAAAGACTTGAGAATTGATGAATGGATAGTTTCATAATGAATCCATGGGCAAAAGAAACAAAGTTTTTCCTTAAAGAGAAACCGCCCAAAAGAAGATTGTATGATGGCAAAGACTACAAGTCTTGGTAAAAGCTAAGTGAACTCACATCTAAAAGTATCCAAATATGATATGTCCATGGGGGTAAGTGTTAATCACTCCATGTAACATGGACATACACAATATTGAAACATCAAAGAGTTCACAAGAACAAAGATAGTCTTATCCCATTCGGACTAAACTAAGGATAAAGGAAAACATGTTACTTCAAAACGTCCAAGTGAATATAGATTAAAGTGCTCACGTCCCAAAAGGGTTTGATAAACATTATATGATCATGGAGAATGTAGAAAACATATCATGATTCAATGTGGACACGAATATTCATAATGAAAGGACAAGAACAGAAAGAAAAATCGCCTAAAAGGCTACATATCTTTACATGATTCACATTCTAAAAGTATTTTAAGAATGTATGATATGTCCATGGGGGAAGGATAAGAATAAAAACCCACCTTTTATTCTACATGGACAAACACGCACAGAAGTGAACATTGATACCCGTCCCATTGACTAAACCGGATCAAAGGCCAGACACATCTCATCTTAGCACATAAATAAGTGCCATTTATAAATTCTATCGCTCCACCACAGAAATATAAGATGAGAGGATGGGAATAGATGTTGGATACATTTTATATAAGTTCCCCACGTTTCTAAATACCTTGAGCTATCCACGGACAAGTTGATTAAAGCCTAGGTACACGGATAGTCACCTCAGTGAATCTGAACATCCAACATTAAGGGAAAGCTAGATAATAGAAAATTATACGGAATCAAAACATCCTTATATTGGCAAGATCCTCAGACTCTAGAATGAGTTCTAGAAGTCCATAAAGTTTATACAAAAGCTAGCTTAATACAATTGCCAGATTCCTGACCCGAATAGAATGACTAAGTCATTTTTACCAGCTATGAATGCACCAAATAAGATTTGATGTTCAATAGAACACAATCAAGTTGCTACTGAATCTAAACAATTTAGATCAATAAGTTCTAAAGATAAGATCCCTCGGATAAATATAAAAAGGTGCAAATGAAACCGTGGATGAGGGACTCCTAGACATAGTCGATCCAAAGATGGACAAACCTAAAAGCCGTGGCCACGGATGAGGAAACCATAAGATATGGTTGTATCTAAGGTACCTAATGATGCTTGGGACGCCAAGCTTCAGGGTATTAAAGGTCATAATAAAACCTCAATAAAGTTATGTCATGTCTAGGACACAAAAGGAACAAACGAGTACTCGAAGTTAACAATATACAATGCGCAATGTAGCACTTAAAGATCATGAGATCAATGAGGATCATGAGACCCACGTCCATAGATGAATGCATTCAACATGAGATTAAGATCAAATGGATAAGAAGACGTGGAGTTAAGAAAGAGAGGTTTTGGTCCTATAGTTCGGACACCTCTAGATAGAAAACCAGTTGGACAATGATTCTTTGTGAGTAAAAGAAATCAAACATGGTGAGATAGCCAAGTATAAGGCACGACCATATGCACAAGGATCTCACAAAGACCAGGAATCAATTATAAGGAGATAAGTTCCTTATGGTGGATGCAACAAACATTGAGATTCCTAGATAAGTCTGGCACATAAGAAAGAAAAACTTATACTTGCGGTTCAAGGATGTAAACCGCCTAATTATATAAGTCCACTGGATAATATATATAAGTCTCAGAGGATATAGAGTTGTCTAAAGCAACAAAGTTCTCGAGAACTAGAGTATACAAGAATATTTTGATCTAAAGAAAATATCCTAGGAACCTCTGGAGACACTTCCCAAAAGACTATCTAAAGAAAGCATTGAAATGAATGTTTTGGGAAAGATTAAGTTTTGGGACAAACAAAGATTGTTTGGGACTACAAAGTAAGTATCTTAAATATACTTAAAGATGAAATCCTTGTGCATGAATAAGGCATAGATTAACGATAGGCATGAACCATTATGTAAAGCCTATAAGGTTCATTGACCCTAAATGCTTACTATAAAGTCTATGGCTCGCCCCACTGTATGGTAACATAGTCCCATAGTCCCTATATCTGGACATAGACCCATTTGGTCATAAGGACGACAAGAAAGTTATGCCTTAGTCCGTATACAATCCAATGCAAGACTCATGGTCGAATGTTTTCACTTGGTCCAAGTACTAACCCACTTTGTTCTAAGAAGGAACATGGTCACGAGACCACCTAAGATAGGTCACGGATCCTTTGATCCTAGATTGGACATAGACATATTTCCTTGGTCTAGAAAAGACTCAAGGCACATCCGGATGTAAATATTCACAAGTGAAACTATTGTTAAGTTTAAACTTAGTAGTATACATCTAAATAATTTCAAAGTGCAGTATGATCATATATGTTGTTAAATGATCAAACCATGAGGCATTGGAAATAAAACCATACATGTCCCTTGCTAAAGGTGCCATTGGCGCCTTGCCTTGATGTGTTTGTTATACACATATGAACATGAGCTTTGAACTAAGCTTAAGCTATGTCCAAATATAAAGGCAATAGGACAGGATTGAAATATCCTTTTATTATGTTTGAGATTATTTTATACTAACCAAACCCAAAGATGTGTTTGCTTGGTTTTGTTTTTGATTATGATACAGGTTATAACATTGGATCCATACATGGATAGTTCTCAAACAAGCAGTATGCACACGTTAGAAAACAAATATGAAGAAGTACGAGTCCAACCAAAGACATGTCAACCAGCTTCTTTACCATGTCTACAACAGCACCACGTCCATGAGACCTTCCTATCAGTCCAGGACGTGCACATTAGAAGACCAGCTCAGAGACTTGGCGCCCATGAAGTTTCCACCAGTCTACTCATGCGCCAACCTCAAAAGCATATACGGAGGTACAAATCAGGGGAAGTGATACATGTTGTACTCTTTTTCCTTCACCATGGTTTTGTCCCACTGGGTTTTCCTGGTAAGGTTTTAATGAGGCAACACCAAGTAATTGGTAAAGTGTATCACGAGCCCAAAAAGGATTTGGTATCTGGCGAACTCAAGATGGATTCAACATCCAGGGGAAGTGTTATGAACCGACTGGTTCAGGTGGATGTTTATCCAAAAGATACTAGTAGGCTTTGGCCCATTAGTGGTCCATCTTGTAGTCCCTATATAAGGAATTCATATTCGACATTAATAAGACACACACATTCACAACAGTTGGCTTTTTTTTCTCCTTGGGGGTTTTAATGCCATGTGGCATACTCTTAATAATTTTTTCCTTAATTTATATTTAATAGGTTTTAATGTTAGTTATGAAAGACATTGGTTTTTTAAAATTTTCCTCAAAAAAACCCAAGCATTTATAACAGTGTTTTGAACCCGAACCAGAGCCACTGTTGAATCGGTAAACTCTCCGGCCCAATATGAATCGGATTTGAGTTTTGTGAAAAAGCCAAAATTTAAAACTCCAATTAAAACCTCCAAAAACTCACTGAAACCCAAAACCCGATACCGGTTACACCACTGGTTGAACCAATAGATAATTTTTATTTTTTAGTTTTAGTTATATTTTAAATTCTGTTTTATATTCTAAAATTCCAATTATCTAATATAACAAAGTTGAGTTTTTTTCCTCCCTAGGAGGAAACCAATGTCATTTGGACCACTTTTTTAATAATTAAAATATTTTCTTAAATTATATTTAATAGGTTTTAATGTTAATTATGAGAGATATTGGGGTTTTAAACTTTTCCTCATAAAAGCTCAAGCGTTTATAACAGTGTTTTGAACCCGAACCGGAACCACTGTTGAACCGGTAAACTTCACGACCCAATATAAATCTTGTTTGAGCTTTGTGAAAAAAACCCCAAATTTAAAACCCCAATTTAAAACCTCAAAAAACTCACTAAAACTCGAAATCCAATACCGATTACACCACTGGTTGAATCAATAGATAATTTTTATTTTTTTAGTTTTTAGTTATGTTTTAAATTATGTTTTATATTATAAATTTCCAATTATAAAGCTAGATTTTTTTCAGTTTTATTACCGTCTTCCTATTCTTCTACACTACAATTTACGTTTACAAGGAAGGTGAGTAAGCGTGATCGTGCTCGACCCGCACATCCGTAAAACAAACTCAAGGACGATCAAGCTTATTATTCCTCTACATTACAATTTACGTTTGCAAGAAAAGTGAGTAAGTTATTTTTTATTTAACTTAGTTTATAACAAGTCATTACATTTTTAATTTACATATCAAAAAGAATAAAATCATATGATCATGTAGATTACAAAACATGTTTTGAATTGTTGAAGAACAAGAACATGGCGAGCTGTTGGTAAGTATTAAAATTTAGAGAAAATCAAAATTAGTTGATGTGATTTGGTGTTAATTTATTTTTGTTATTGACAATTTACTGATATGATGTTTTAGTTTTGGTTTATTTTGCATTGGAAGTTTAATTTATTATTCACGTTCGACATAAATATTTGTGAATTGTATGTCTTGATTTTTAGATGTCATAACTCTTATGTTACAATTTTTTTAAATAGTCTAAACTATTTCTTAATATTTTGTATGTCAAATGAAGATAAAAATATAGAAACCAAGGTTAAGTATTTTCTAAATGTTTTAAGCATAAAATAGATAAATATCCAAACTATTATTTTATGTTTAGAAAACATTTCAAAATATTAACTATTATATAAAATTTTCATAGCTAATATATTATTATATAATAAAATTAATTCATTTATTAAGATGCGGTTCATCAACGGTTGGTCCAATAACTCATTGATCCGGTCAATTCAGTGACTCGGTCAATCGTCAGATTCAGTGTCTAGGTTGGGTTTCAAAATCACGGTTTATAGGTTTTCTTTATATTTGATGTTGACTATGAAGAATAGAGCCTCTATGATTCTTCATAGTCAACAATCTGTATCACTTTCATAAATTTGACCCACATGATCCGTATGACCAAAAATCTTAAACCCGCATCCACCCCGCCAAAACCTGTGGGTAAACCGTCTTACCCGCGGGTAATAATAATTATATTAAAAACTAATTATTTTAATTATATATTAATTATTTTAATTATATATTAATTATTAAAAATAATATTAAAATAATACATTTTAACTAAAATTATAAAAATATTTTATATGTTTATATATTTTTACGAAAAATAAAAAAAAAATAAAAATTTTTGGCTGACCCGCACCCACCCCGCTTAAACTAATCTTAACCCACACCCGCACTCGCAGTTCGAAAATTTTAAACCGATCGACCCGCACCTGCTCCGTGGCAGATCAAACGGGGCGGAGCCCCCGGGATTTGAATTAAATTCCCAGCTCCACTAACCACTATCAAAAAGATCAGAAAATATCATTTTTATACATATTTTCATTTCATATTTTTAAAATATTTTATTTACTAAGATCATATAATAAATTATAAATTTATGTAAGAATACAACATATGAACCCGGCGCGTAGCGCCGGTATACCACTAGTTTTATATAAAAGTTTGTGTAATTAGAGAGATGCATTGAATTATTTGTACGAAAAAAACTTTAAGAATAAGCAAAGAAATATATAAATTTATTATGAATTTTAGAAGAAATAAAAATAACAAAGAAATGTATTATTATGCATTTTTGAATGATACTTTTGAATTGTTTGGGTTGTGATGGAGGTGTGGGCATAGGATAGGCAAGATATATATACTATTCCGAATATAAATTGAAGGCGAGGAAGAATCCCTATGTAATTAAGATTTTAATAGCTGACTGATCATGTTTTGGTTTCTAATTGTATGCAAAGTAACTTATATATGAAATTATTTGTCTATAATCCCAAATTAATCGTCTAATTTGCATTAAATTATAGTCTCCTGAATGATAATATTTATGTCAAGGACTTTACAATTGATCATGTTTCCGAATATATGTTGTAGGCGAATGGATTTCTCTATATAATTAATATTTTAATCACTGATTGATCATGTTTCCAAAACTATTTCTATAAATTTTATAGAAAATTATTTATGTCTACAATCTCAAACTGATAGTTTAATTTGCATTAAGTTCTAATCTACTGATTGCTTATATTTATGTCTAGAATCCCTAATGATCATGTTTCCGAATTTAAATTGTAGGCGAGTTGATTTCTCTATGTAATTAAGATTTTAATGACTCATTGGTCATGTTTCCGAAATTAATTGTAGGCGAGGTAACTTCTTTGGAGAATTATTTATGTATATAATCTCAAAAAATCTCAAATTTGATAATTTAATTTGCATTAAATTCTAATCCACTAATTATTTTTATTTCTAGAATCCCTAATTGATCATGTTTCCGAATTTGATTGGCAAAAACTAATCAAGTGTAGACTCAAAATCGTATTGGTGACAAATTAGTCTAACGTAAAAAACAATTCAATGTGTGGTCATATTTATACGTGGTATACTATCAACTAAAGTTTTATATGCGATCATATTCATAATTTATCATAACTTAATATTTTATTGACGCATATTTGATTTGATTTTGCTATTAAATATACAACATGAAATAATATGGTGTTACCACATATGAAATGACATTCTTGTTAATAACACATGAACATAAAGTTACTATTAAAAAATACTTCTCAAATAATATAAAAAGGATGAAACCATATGATAGACTTACTCAAATCTCAGTGATTCATCGATGAGTAAATCAAATGCATCATGATTAATAATCCGTGTAATAGTACATGAAAAATAACAAGGACAAAACATTAATCATAGACATTGTATTTTTGTTAGTCAATAAGGAATAAATTATAGTGATATGACCAATGGTAGTTAGTGTAATTAGTCTAGTTAACTAAGGGTTTTTGAATATAGATCTTAAGAGAGCATGTGGTGATGACACGTAGGAAATGACACTAATGTAATTCACACATGAACTAAAGGTTACTTATTTCTAATGCTCCTAAAATAATATATAGGGGATAAATGAAGTTGCATACGAGAGTTAGATTTTGATGGTTCAGAAAAAAGGCTTTTTCAAAAAAAAAAATTTGTGTTATATTCTCTTCATTTAAAATTTGTAGTTGATTGCATCTTTATTATTTTAATTCTCTATATAAATAAAATAGTTGTAAAATTTTATTGTAATCTATACTATTAAAAGTTCGATTTTGAGGCTTCATGGAGCGTCCACATCAGCGAAAAAAACTTTTCCCGGAAGATGACACGTGTCACTATTATTTTTTCTTCAAAAAAATATAATATAAAAAATATTACATTAAAATATCTATAATGTATTATTACCATTTTATATTCAAAAGTTGAATAAATAAATTCGAAAAATTAGAATAAAAATATATTTTTTTTTTTGACAACAGAATAAAAATATATACAATATAAGAAATGGTAGTCTTACATCTTTTATATTTAATTTACATTTTTATTATTTCCAAAAAAAAAAAATGTAATATTTCCCAAAATATGCCAGCTGACATATTAAAAAATAATAATAAGTAAATATGAAATATAAAAAATGAATAATAATAATAAAATATAAAATATAAGAACCCAAATATGATATAAAGAAAATAAATAATAATAATAAAATATAAAATATAAGAACTTTTTGAGTCTCCATAGAACGTCCACATCATCGTTAAAAATTCTCCAAAAGATGCAATATGTCACTATTATTATTTAAAAAAAATATAATATCAGAAATATTACATTAAAATGTCCATAATTTATTATTACCATTTTATATTTAAAAGTTGAATAAATAAACTCGAAAATTAGAGTAAAAATATATACAATATAAGAAATGGTAGTATTACATTTTTTACATTTAGTTTACATTTTTATTATTTCCAAAAAAAACTAAATGTAATATTTCCCAAAAGATGTCACCTGATATTATTAAAAAAAATAATAATAAGTAAATATGAAATATAAATAAAATGAATAATAACTAAATATAAAATATAAAAAATATAAATATTACATAAACATCTATCGTAATATTAAAATTTGATATAAAAGAAATAAAATTAGAATAAGTACATATACAAGATAAAAAATAAAAAATAAGTAAATCTATACTATTATTTATGAAGTGATTTTGCTTACTTGTCACATTCTCCATGATTTTAGCTAACTTTGCTTATTTGTCATATTCTTATTAGTTTTTAGATTATATCATCAATTTATTAATTTAGATAATATAAATATTTTGAACTTTCTAATTAGTTTATTAATTTAAATAATATAAATATTTTGAAATTTCTAATTAGAATTATGATTATAATTATTTTAACTTTCACAAGATTCTTATTACTTTTTAGCTTAAATCATTAATCTATACTATTAATCTATGAAGTAATTTTGCTGATTTATCACATTCTTCATGATTTTATCTAATTTTGCTTATTTATCATATTCTTATTATTTTAGATTAAAATTGATATTAATTAATATAAATATTTTGAACTTTCTAATTAATTTTTAAAGTAATATAAATATTTCAAAATTTCTAATTGAATATTTATATATTTGTGATATTTGTTTTTAGCTGGAGTTCTGTGTCTTTTTTCGTTGAACTTAAAGACTATGAGCAAATCAGTTTTGTTATAAAAATATTTCAAATTATGAATTAGGTATTCGAGTATTATTTCACATGTATGTTTTATTACTGTTTAATCTATAACAAAAAATATGATTTGATATTAAGTTTAGAGAGTTGTCTATATCATGTTATGAATATGTATTTAATGGTTTAGTTTCTAAAACGGCTAAAATAAATATATTTTTAATGAATGATTAGATTTATCATTATATAATTAACCATAAATTAACTTTAATAATAAACCTATTATTATCTACTTTTTCTTTTATTAAAAGTAAAATTATAATATTAATATAATTCAATATATATATATATATTGATTAAGTAAACTAATGAAATATTGTCATTATCTCAATTAGTTTTTTAGAAAAGTTGTTTTTTCTATTATCATTGAACTTTAGTTTTTTTTTTCTTACTTGAATTGTGTGTTTTAGTGTTTTTGATAACTTAATACATGTTTCTATTTCAAAAATACAAAGTAGATTAAGAGTGACCAAAAGTTCATATTCTTACTTTGTTTATTGTGTGGAATATTTGATATGTAATTATGTTTTTATGGTCTGATAGTTTTATATATTTCCTTTGTGTTAAAGAAACCTAGACCGAAATATAAATTAAAAAAAACTAAAAATAATTAAGAAGATAAATAATAAATTATCATGATGTTTAAATCATAATATATATATTAATAATTATTAGTAAAACAATTATGCCCGCATGTGCGGGCAAAACACCTAGTTTTCAATATAAGAAATAGAAAAACTACGTCAAACATATATCTGAATATATGTAGTAAAATAAATAATAATTAAATATGAAATATAAGAAATAGACATATTACATTAACCATTTATCATAATATTAAAATTTGATATAAAAGAAAAACAACTAGAATAAGTAAAATTTACAATTTAAGAAAAGTAAAAATAAGTAAATATACAATATAAAAAATGTAAAAACTACATTACACACCTATCTTAAAAAATTTATGGTTGTACATTTTTATTATTTCCAAATATTTTAATAAGTAAATATTCAATAAAATAAAAATAAGCATAAAATATAAAGCAAGAAAATTAGAATAAGTAAATATACAATATAAGAAAAAATTCATTACTATTAAAAATAAAATATTTATTACGCATACTATAGTGTAGTGTGTCAAACTCAAAATATATTCAAATTATTTATTATGCATATTATAAATATAAAATATTCATAAATTCACAAAAATATATAGTTTAGAATACAATATCCAACGAAATAATTGTATACAAACTATTTGAAAAATCAAAATTGTCCCGGACGATAGCCCGGGTTAACCCCTAGTAACTATCCAACCTAAAGTGTAGATTTTATAAAATATCAAACCGGGGATCAGTCCCGGTCGAACCCGGTTCGGTTCCAGTCTTCCAAATCGAGAATGAATAAAAACCCCGTGTTGGGGGTTAAGACGGACCCCTAAATTACTCAGTCGCTCGCTCCATCCCTCCCTCCCTCCTTGTGTGACAGATTCGATTCGATTCGATTCGACTGAGATGAGTTTCGCGGCCTTCAAGATGATGCATTGGCCCACCGGCGTCGAGAACTGCGCCTCCGGCTACATAACCCACTCCATCTCCGACACAACTCCGATGCAGATTCCCATCACCTCCGGCGACGACCTCGAGCCCGACTGGCCCGCCCCTCCCAAGCGCGGAATCTGCGCCGTCCCCAACCTCGTCGTAACCGCCGCCAACGTCCTCGAGGTCTACGTCGTTAGGGTTCAAGAGGAGGAGCCGGGGAGGAGCAGCAGCAGCAGCAGCCAGAAGCTCGCTGTCAAGCGCGGCGGAGTGCTGGACGGCGTCTCCGGCGTTTCGCTCGAGCTCGTTTGCCATTACAGGCTTCACGGCAACGTCGAGTCGCTCGCGGTGATGCCTATGGGAGGCGGGAACTCCACCAGGGGGAGGGATTCGATTGTGCTGACGTTTCACGACGCCAAGATCTCGGTTCTTGAGTTTGACGATTCGATTCATAGTCTTCGATTGAAGTTAGTTAGATTGTTAATTGCGTTTTGCATAATCAGTTAGAAGAAGAAAACTAATGTTTTTTTTTTTTTTTTTTGAGTGGCAGCTCGATGCACTGTTTCGAGGGACCAGATTGGCTTCATCTGAAAAGAGGAAGAGAGTCGTTTCCAAGAGGGCCATTGGTTAAAGTGGATCCTCAAGGCAGGTGTGGAGGTGTTCTTCTTTACGGTTTGCAGTTGATCATCCTCAAGGCTTCTCAGGTTTTTTTTTTTTTTTTTCTTTATTGGCAGCATCTTATGTTCAGTTTTTGTGATATGCTAAGTGGGACTCCCTTTTTCAGGTTGGTTCTGGACTAGTTGGAGATGATGATGCCTTCACTTCTGGCGGGACTATTTCTGCTCGAGTTGAATCATCTTACATAATCAACTTGCGTGATCTTGGAATGAAACACGTCAAGGATTTTGTTTTTCTACATGGTAAGTTACCAAGATACCTTTCTCCACCTTGTTTTGACTTCTCCTTGTATCTCTGAGTTAGTAGTTAATTACAAATTACAATTACAGGCTCGTTTAGTGTTGCAGTGAACTCTGTTTCGTACTAAATTGTTGGTTTTAGATGGAATATGACATCAAACAGCTTGTATATTTCCTATTTTTACCAGCTGATGCATTTCGTCATGCGCAACTGTATCGTGGATTTGATTTTTTTTTAGATAGCTAGCCGTCTTACTTTTTAGATATTCTGGTTTTCCATATAGTCATAATGTGAATACATTAAGTGGTCCTTCTTCTTCTAACTATTTGTTCTGGCATCTTGTGGCTGGTGCAGGTTATATTGAGCCTGTAATTGTAATCCTTCAAGAAGAAGAGCATACATGGGCTGGGCGAGTTTCGTGGAAGCACCATACTTGCATGCTTTCTGCTCTTAGTATCAATACCACATTAAAACAACACCCAGTCATCTGGTCAGCTATTGTATGTTCTTTACTTTCCTCTTTTTATGTTAAAAATGTTTCTTCCCAAGAAGGCAAATATTTGAATATATTTAGTAATCTATATTGTAAGCTGAGAGCAGAAACTGAAGTCATATCAAAAGATTATTGTATGCTCAATGTTGTTTCATGACTAGGCTTTTCAGTCAACCACTAAGAAATCAGATGCATGTTGACTTTTCTTATTTGTTCTTTGTTTCGAATGCTCAAAGGTTTCGGAGAATATTCATAGAATAACATTCTTTTTATGAAAATCAGTACAATTGAACCTACTAAGAAATCTCCTTGTGCAAACTTTAGTCCCAATCATATACTTATTCCCATTCTTTTGGTACTTTCCAGAATCTGCCCCATGATGCCTACAAACTACTTGCAGTACCATCTCCAATCGGTGGTGTTCTTGTGTTGTGCGCAAATACAATCCATTATCATAGTCAGGTAATTTGATATCACAGCTTAATCTTTTCGAAGCTAAAGTATTTACACATCTGAGATACCATATTTTCGTGTAGTCAGCCTCCTGTGCTCTGGCACTGAACAATTATGCCTCCTCAGCTGATAGCAGGTGCAGTTTTCTCGCACACTCTCCATTCTTCGAAATCTGCCTACAACCTTGCTTTATCTATAACTTAGAATTAGAATTGTAATACTCTGCTTAGTGTTAACCATATTTATTTTCTTTTGTGCGTCTATTTCTTTCAGTCAAGAACTGCCTGCATCAAGTTTCAGTGTGGAACTCGATGCTGCCCATGGAACCTGGATATCAAACGATGTGGCCCTTTTGTCAACGAAGTCTGGGGAATTGTTGCTACTGACTCTTATATATGATGGGCGGTAATATTTTGATTTTCTTCTAAATTTTTGCTGACGCTTGTTAATTTGGCCGCAACTTATTGTATTTATAATATGTGAAACTGAGTGCTATTTTCTTTCTTGAAGTGCTGTGCAGAGACTTGATCTTTCCAAATCAAAAGCCTCTGTGCTTGCTTCGGTTAGTCAACATCTTCTCTCAATATATTTGTGCTTCACTTTGGATCCAGTTCTATTAGAGAATCTCTAAGATGTATTGCCAAATTTCTTGCAGGACATTACTAGTGTTGGAAATTCCCTTTTCTTTTTAGGTAGCCGTTTGGGAGACAGTTTACTGGTTCAATTTTCCTGTAGATCTGGGCCCGCAGCATCCTTACCTGGGTTGAGAGATGAGGTGATAGTTCAATCTTTTTAGGCTGGTGAGGGTATTAGTTAAATGCTTATCCGGAACTTGTAAAGTTTCTTGCCTAATTTTATGCAGGATGAAGACATTGAAGGTGAGAGTCATCAAGCAAAACGTCTGCGGATGTCTTCCGATACTTTTCAAGATACAATTGGAAACGAGGAGCTTTCATTGTTTGGTTCAACACCAAATAACTCCGATTCATCGCAGGTAGCAAGTTCTGCCTTTGTTTGCTCAATAAAGCCACTTATTTTCTATCTTTAAATGGCATTACTATTTGAGTTGGGGTTCTTTTGCGGAACATTCTCCATTTCGCTATCTGCATGTGCTTTCAATAGCACATAAATCAAATAGAAAAAAAGTAAATCATGTTGAACAGAGAATTAGTAGTTTAGTTACTAAAAAATAGTTTGCCTTTGTAAAATCTGCAGCATGTATCATGTCAATAGGAGTTAGATAGCCTATGTTCTCATTTCCATTAAGTTTCTCATGTTTTCTTTTTCAACATATGCAGAAATCATTTTCATTTGCAGTGAGGGATTCACTAGTTAATGTTGGTCCAGTGAAAGATTTTGCGTACGGCTTAAGGATAAATGCTGATGCAAACGCCACTGGGATATCCAAACAGAGCAACTATGAACTGGTGAGCCGTTTGTTTAGTAGTTCTTATATAATACTAGCCGTGGAAATGTTTTATATAAGATATAACATTCTTAGGGTTGTCATTCAAAAACGTCTATTTTTGAAGTATCCTTTTGCTTAACAATGAAATCCTTTGTTTCACAATTTTGTCTAAAAACTAACAAACTAAATATATGTATCTTGGCGTTAGGTGTGCTGTTCTGGTCATGGGAAGAACGGTGCTTTATCTGTTCTTCGGCAATCTATTAGACCGGAAATGATTACTGAGGTATGCCTATCCCAAATTGTTTCTGGTATATGAGATGAAGGGGGAAATATACTCCTATTACTATGGCTTAGACGTAATTTCATACATACTTCTTTCAAAATTAAGATGCATTAGTTTATAGTGAGCTCTGAACAGAAGGCTGTATTAGGACATTCTCGCGGGTTTATTCGATCTTGCTTAGTAATGCTATTTACGCGACCTAGTATTTCGATCCTTAAACACGGTATTCTGCATGTTCTTGTGGGTAGGTTGAACTTCCAGGCTGCAAAGGAATATGGACAGTTTATCACAAGAGCTCCCGTGGTCATAATGTTGATTCGTCTAAAATGGCTGCTGACGAGGATGAATATCATGCCTATTTGATTATAAGTTTGGAGGCTCGCACTATGGTATATTTTACTTCTAAATGTTTTGGTCGTATATCATTAGATCCTCTCATTGTCAGTAGAAATACCTTCAGTGTTTCGCTTTTCAGGTACTTGAAACTGCTGACCTTCTCACAGAAGTCACTGAGAGTGTTGACTATTATGTTCAGGGAAGAACAATTGCTGCTGGAAATTTGTTTGGGAGGTTAGCTGCCATAATATGTTTTTGCTGCATCTTGTGAGATGTGTTTGTTGTAGAAGCATTTTTTTCCTTTACATCTATTTTATTATTAACTCCATGTGCTGTCTACTAAGCTCTATCCATGGCTTCTTTCTAGTCATTGAACTGTGTCTGCTACATACAGTTGTAAGAGATAGTAAATGGTATTATAATAATTTCTATGTTTCTTTTTCAGACGTCGGGTAATCCAGGTGTTTGAGCATGGTGCCCGTATCCTGGATGGTTCGTTTATGAATCAAGAATTAAACTTTGGAGCTCCTAATACAGAATCCAATTCTGGTTCTGAAAGTTCCACTGTCTCATCTGTTTCAATTGCCGATCCATATGTTTTACTTAGAATGACAGATGACAGCATTCGCCTGCTTGTTGGAGGTATGCTAGGGAATATGACTTTCTTATGCAAAAGTTGATCTTGTAGTCTATTATCTTGAGCATCTTAACATGTTTCACCCAAGCAGTCTCATATGGAACTTTGAACTGCAGATCCTTCGACTTGCACAGTTTCCATACGTAGTCCATCTATACTTGAAGGATCTAAAAGGAAAGTATCGGCATGTACTTTGTACCATGATAAAGGACCAGAACCCTGGCTAAGGAAAGCTAGCACTGATGCATGGCTTTTGTCAGGAGTTGGAGAGGCTGTTGATAGTGCTGATGGTGGACCTTATGATCAGGGTGACATATACTGTGTTCTCTGTTATGAAAGTGGCGCCCTTGAGATATTTGATGTGCCTAGTTTCAATTGTGTTTTCTCTGTTGATAAATTTGCATCTGGAAGAAGCCACCTCTCTGATATGCCTATTCATGAGCTAGAGTATGAACTCAACAAAAATTCCCAGGATAATGTTTCTGCAAGGAATGAAGACACTATGAAGACAAAGGTCGTTGAGTTAGCTATGCAAAGATGGTCAGGGCATCATACACGCCCGTTTCTCTTTGCAGTATTGGCTGATGGCACAATTCTTTGTTACCATGCCTACCTATTTGAGGGTGTTGATGGTACCAACGCAGAGAATAGTGTTTCTTCAGAAAACCCTGCTGCTTTAAATTCCTCCAGTAGTTCTAAGCTTAGGAATCTAAGATTTCTTCGCATCCCCTTGGACACCTCCACAAGAGAGGAGACTTCAGATGGAGCTGCAGCTCAAAGAATTACCATGTTCAAGAATATTAGCGGTCACCAGGGATTTTTCCTTTCTGGCTCGAGACCGGGGTGGTGTATGTTGTTCAGAGAGAGACTTCGATTTCATTCACAGGTATGATACCCTCACCAAAAAGACTGTTTTTTTCTGTTCTTGCGTCTAAAGAAACTGAAAAAGATGATATGATTTCAATCTTTTGGAGTTCTTAATAAGCAATGTTACAAAGCTTGTATGGCTTTTCTTGAGAAAGTTCCTCCATCTCATGCTATCACACTTTTTCAGCTGTGCGATGGATCAATTGTGGCTTTTACTGTGCTTCACAATGTGAATTGCAATCATGGATTCATATATGTCACGTCACAGGTTTAATAATGTGTTTATGTTCTTTTCTATTCTTATTGTTGGCATCTAGACTATCAATTCCTTTGAAAAGATAACTCATCTCATATTGACATAAACCAGGGAGTTTTGAAGATTTGCCAGTTACCTTCAGCATCAGTATACGATAACTATTGGCCAGTGCAAAAGGTGAGTTCCATTTTCATCGCTTACTGTTTCATATGTTGGTTGGATAAGAAAAATAATTAAGTATATGAGGACTGATCACGTTAATGCCTCATATTACTGCCTAGATTCCTCTGAAGGCCACGCCTCACCAAGTTACTTACTACGCGGAAAAGAACTTGTACCCGCTGATAGTATCATATCCGGTAAGAATATTAGCATGATAATATAATCTACATTTTACTACCTAATCCGCATTGTATCTTTGGTTGCATTGGATGATTTTCTTTTGTGGTTGAAATGTGACGATAAGGTCATCACATGCAACATTAATCGGGAAATTTAAATATTTCATAGGTTCCCTAAGCAATGTAGCAACTTTCCTCAGCTCAGTTTTGCCTTTTTCAGCTATCTGGAATTCTCTTAATTTAAATTATCAATTTGTTGCCCCTTCTAGAGCAGGGTTCAGAAATAAAATACAGGTGTCAAGAGCTCTAAATTCAAATGGATGCCTCTGAATTTCATTCATGATTATCACATATACCTGATTCTGGTTGACTTCCTTAGTTTCAGCAATATTATTAGGTTCTGTTTATTTGCTTTGTTTATAAAAGAAACACCTGAACTAATGCAATTTGTGCATGCGTATTTGTTTGTTTTCTTTTTTTGAGAAGTAAGGAAGTTCTGTGCCAGTTATGTATTACCCGCCTATTTATTCATCATTATTCTGTCGTATTAACAAGCAATATCGTTGGTCTCTCCTTTTTGCAGGTCAGCAAGCCATTGCATCAAGTGCTTTCTTCACTAGTTGATCAAGAAGCTGGGCAGCAGATTGACAACCATAATCTGAGCTCTGATGATCTCCAACGACCATACACCGTTGAGGAATTTGAAGTCCGAATTTTGGAACCAGAAAGATCTGGTGGCCCTTGGGAAACTAAAGCCACTATTCCAATGCAGAGCTCAGAACATGCACTCACTGTGCGAGTTGTCACACTTCTTGTAAGTTAGCTACTAAGCCTGCCTAAAGTCATAATATTGTTCTCTGCCTATTGAATAATGTTTCTGGGAGCATATCGAGGGGGTGGGTCAATCTAATAAATGTCCTTGTTTAAATTGCAATAACCAAAGCTCGTTTTATTACTACCTGGGTGTTTCAGAATGCAAGCACAGCGGAGAATGAAACACTTCTTGCTGTTGGGACTGCTTATGTCCAAGGGGAGGATGTTGCTGCAAGGGGCCGTGTGCTTCTTTTCTCTTTTGGAAGAAATGGCGATAATTCTCAAAACTTGGTATGTTTAGTTTGGCCTTATTCATTTTCACCTTAGATGTTTGGATTTATTCTGAAGCCACTTTGTCAATAGGTTACTGAAGTCTACTCGAAGGAACTAAAAGGAGTTGTATCAGCTGTAGCCTCCATTCAGGGTCATCTTTTAATATCATCTGGTCCTAAAGTCACCTTGCACAAATGGAATGGTACTGAATTAACTGGTGTTGCTTTCTTTGATCCACCGCTCTATGTAGTCACCATGAATGTGGTACGTTTTACTTTCCTAGCCTGGCTTCTTCTGCGTGGTTTTGGCTTTGTTGCACATGCTAATTTTATCTTTCCTTGCACAGGTAAAGAATTTCATCCTCCTTGGTGACGTCCACAAAAGCGTATACTTTCTTAGCTGGAAAGAACAAGGGTCCCAACTTAGCTTACTAGCCAAAGATTTTGGATCCCTCGATTGTATGGCTTCAGAGTTTTTGATTGACGGAAGTACGCTTAGCCTGGCTGTCTCCGATCAGCAAAAGAATCTCCAGGTTAGCACCCCTCTTATCGCTTTTAGTGTGTACGTGATGTGATCAAGGCCTTTACTTATGGAACATAGTGAAATACTCTTAAACTCTTAAAACTGACGTTATAGCGATCCCCAACAGATATTCTATTTTGCACCCAAGATGTCGGAGAGCTGGAAGGGTCAGAAGCTTCTGTCAAGGGCGGAATTTCACGTGGGTGCGCATGTGACAAAGTTCCTGCGTCTGCAGATGGTTGAATCTCTTAGCGCGGATAAAAAAAGTCGATATGCTTCGTTATTTGGTACCCTAGACGGCAGTTTTGGTTGCATAGCTCCACTAGATGAGGTCACATTCCGTAGGTTACAGTCTCTACAGAAAAAGTTAGTGGATGCTGTTCCTCATGTTGCCGGTCTGAACCCACGCTCTTTCCGTCAGTTCCGCTCGAGTGGGAAGGCTCGAAAACCTGGGCCTGACAGCATAATCGACTGCGAGCTACTCTGCCAGTAAGTTTCTTACCGCAGTCTATATGTTGAAACCAGTAGTAACAACCATATATGTTACTTGTAAACCGTATGGTAGCATGATCATTGGCGGAGATGATCCTAATGGTTTTTAAAATGTTTGCAGTTACGAGATGCTTCCACTAGAGGAGCAGCATGCACTTGCTCAGCAGATTGGGACAACCCGAGCTCAGATTTTCGCGAATCTAGTTGAGCTCTCTGTCGGAACCAGCTTCTTGTGAAGGTCAGATCGTTATGCGTCGTTTGTTGTTCACCATGGACGACAGGAAGAGAAGAAAAAAAAAGGCATGCTTGCTTAATGTTGTACATAAGCTGTATGGTGTGGTAACTGTCATGAACGTTGATGTTTTGTTGCATTTAGATTATGTTAAGAAGATTCTTCTCCAAACTCTTTGTTTCTTTCATGTCTACATTGAATACCTTAAGATCTAGACACTATCTTAACTACACAACTTTGTTTAGTTTTGAATATTATAGAATTCGGTTTACCAATTAAAATGTCGCTAAAACAGTGAACATAGTGAGACAGTGGTGATTAGAAAATGGTAAAAAGCTTTAAGTGTGAAGAAGAAAATGGGCAAGCTTGATGATTATTGTGTCCAGCACACAAATAGCAAACACGTGCGCATACTCACCACTCCACGCTCAAAAGAGATGAGCTAAATGGTACAACAAAAGTAGATGAGTCTTCAGTTTTAAAAGCACAATCATAGTAACATGTTGTTGTCTCTTTCTGCAGCCTATCTTGCTTTCTTTCCAATGTCTACCAAAGTAATAGCATTTTATTTACTTTCTCTGTACCTTTTACTCTTTGTCTCTTTGAGAATCTATTTTGTTATTACAATTTTATGTTTTGACGAAGTTTTGGATCAATTCACAAACCCACTTCGCGGTGGGAATTTGTTAATTAGCCCCTTTCAATCCCACTAGAAAGAGAGAGAGAGAGAGAGAGAGAGAGAGAGAGAGAAGTCAAAGTGTGAAATAAGTGTTTGACGTAATAATATGTCAAGCACCAGAGAAGTCAAAGTGTGAAATAAGTGTTTGGCAAAAGATTAATGACTCGAATTATTAATAATTACTCCCTCTGTTTCTGAATAAGTGTCGTTTTAGAGTTGTGCACACGGATTAATAAATCATTAAATTTTGCATATTTTCCATACAAAAACATCATTATCCATACATCTCAACCAATAGAAAAATAAAATACAAAATAAAGTTAATAAATTCTGCATTGAAATACTAAAACGACGCTTATTTTGCAACGAAAATTTTTCTCTACAACGACACTTATTCAGAAACGGAGGGAGTATTGTTTATAAATTATAGACAATAAATGTTGTCACCCTACTTGATATTTTCATAGGAAAATGTCTAATCACACATCATATGTGAACTAAAATGCAAATTTTATGCGGTATTTTACAAAAAAATGCTGTATATAAACTTACGAGCATCCTCGTTTAGGGGCTTTTTAATTTGGGCCTTCAGAAATTATATCTGAAGATATCTAATTTGAGAAACTTTTAGTAATACTGTAATAATGTTTTAAAATTTCGATAAGTAATTTAGCATCACGAAAGGTTCACATGACAACATTTGCGAATAATTAAAAGTTTAAGAAGAAGAAGAAGAAAAAGAACTGAAAAGCAAATGATTGGAGTCAGAAGGAGAATGTCGGTGAAATGCTTAGCAGCGTGGCTGAGTGTGTACTGTTGCAAGTCAGCGATTTTCTCCTTTCTCATAGATCACTTTATGATTGGACTCCTGCATCTGTTTCACTTCTTATTTTTCTCATCTCTTCTCTTTTAGTATAATCACAAATTATATATGTGCTACGAAAAACATATTGACTTCAAAATAACCACCTTTGGTTAATTTTCTGTGTGTGTGTCTCTATTTTATTCATGACTGGACATGATTAAAATAAATTAACCAATATAATAATAAACCGGATACAAACCGAAATATATTTTACAATAACAATAACAGTATACTATTTGTAAATATTTTCCCAATAAGTATAATATTTTATAATTAGAGTAACTAGATATTCCATTTAATAAACGAGAAACACACACAAAAATATTTTACATAATATAAGAATATATGCAAGAAATAAACGTAAACCTCGATTGAAGAAGACTTTTTTTTGTTTCGCAGAAGAATATGTTATACGTGAATTGAAAGTGTACTATTAAGATTTATGTACTATTAAGATTTATGTCAGAGAATCTCAATGGAACATAATATTTGATGTACTATTAAGATTTATTTTTGTCGATAACATATACATATTCAATTAAGATTCTGCAAATCAAACTGATAACTCCATGTTCATTTGAACTACGAGGGACAGTTGATTCCCAGCATTACACACCAGACTATCTACCCTTTTATTTAACGTTCGAAAAACATGTAGGATTTTTAGTGACTGAAACTTTCCCCTCGTATGCATGCGAATGTCTTCCAAATATGTTGCATAAGCAGACAATCTGACACGTACATTCGGTTTTCAATAGGTAACAAGTAGTGTTATTTTGATCAAAAAAAAGAAACAAGTAATGTTCTTATAAAAACATGTTATTAAGTAATGATCCAATCAAATTAAACTCAAATGTAATAACCATAATCCAATTGAACTAAATTTTTTTTTCATCGGCTATAGTATCATTTCGGTGATCAAACTACATGTAGCATATGTATATGTGAATATGAAGAATAATTCCATGAACAATTCTATGATATTATTCTCTCTGCAACATACGGATTCAGACAGACCTACGGTCTTATCTGCTCTACTTATAATGACATATATTTCTGCAGTACACAAGACCATAATCAATTGAATTGGAATTCGGCGTCTTAATAAATTCGATGTTGAGTTATTTGAAAGAAATTTATTAAAAATTAAAATCCAAAATTTTTCATAAGGAAAATAACTCAAGAATCAGTAAAGACAAAGAATTAGACAAGAACAAAATAAATTCATGAAATTCCTAGTTTTTATGTCGACTTTTGTGCATTTGTTAATGTCTCATCTTTTAACGAGTTACTCTCTATATATAGCCGAACTCGCCAATTTCTTACCTTTTTTTTTTAAAACTGATTTGGCTTTTTTTTACTACCTTCTTCTCATATGGCCGAGTTCATTTACATGATTGACCTTGTCAAAAGGAATAGTCTATCTCCAACCATAACCAATGATTTTGCCTACATCACTATAATCAAAATATTTATAAAAAACTAGAAAAATAAGAAAACATTTTTGTATTTTCTTTTTCTAAAAAATCAGTTCGTCTTAGCCGCCATCTAAAGATTTCAGTTTACCTCTCCAGCATTCAGGCTTTGGCGATGTCGTCAGAGGGCCCCCTCTTTCTATGTTTCCTTTCCTTTGCCATCTCTTGCTTTGTCCATGGTTTGATTGATATATGTTTCAATCACGGTGGTGACTAACTTCGTTGATAGTATTTGTGTTGGTTTAGCAGTGGTTTTGGTGAGTGATGAGGCATTGGGGAAGGTTTTTCTTGCTTGTGGAGTCCATGGACATGGCTTATGGTTTTGCTTCTTAAGTATACATATCTCTGGTTAGAGTTCTTGGCAGTAGCTATAGATGGTGGTGAGGCTGGTTGTGTATTTCTCCCATAAGTCTCCTAGGAGACCCTAAACCATTCATGCATCTTGTTTCTTCTTTTCTCTCACTTGTTTGTTGGGATTGTAAAAACTCATGTACAACTCTTTATATCCAATTAATACGATATTTGTCCACTTTAGATTTTAGAGGCTGGTTCGCATGTACTTACTTTTGTTTTTTTTTAAAGGCATTGTACTAAGTAGAGTTGAACATCTATTTATATATTAAACATTCTTTGTCTAATTTTCCAATGTGAGACTTAGTTTGATATTTCACATTATTCCTCTTCAAACTAAGGACAACATTCATTTCGGGTCCCACAACTGATTTCCAGGATCTTCTGACTTGATCTCTGCCACATACCCCACACTCATATTTCGATGGGTACCATTCATATCGTTCTGATAACAATTGTTGGGAGTGTTATGAGTCCATGTCCAACTCTCTATTATCCGAGTAGTACGATATTGTCCACTTTGGATCTAAGAGAATGGCCTACATTGAATTATTTTGATTCTATTCCCAAAAGGCCTCGTATTATTTAGAGTCGACATCTCTTTATATATTAGACACTCTTTGTCTAGTTCTCCAATTTGAGATATAGTTTGATATTCCACATTCTCCAATGAAATGGCTTTTGATGAGTTTGCTGGTATTTTTCATTGTTTGCTCTCTGTGAATGTATCTTGCATTTTTTTGATGTGTTGTGATTCTTCTGTTTGGTGCTTTGTCGTGGTACATCTGTTAATATCAATGGTCGATGTGCAGTTGCCCTTCGGTGGTTTCTCTTTGGCGAGATGTTTTGGCTTATAGTTTACTCTTTTTTTTATGTGTGTGGGTTGGTTTGTTACTTAACCGGGTATATTTGAATTTTGGTTTAGGTGGTTTTAATTTCTGTAGTCTAAAAAAACAAAAATTCAAAAGTCCATAAAAATGGAAACTCTTTGTAAAAAAAGAAATTTACAGTTAGTAATCTGTTGTTTTTTTTGAGAAAACCAATAATTTTCTCTTTTTTTGAGCAAACTAAATTTACATTTAGTAATCTGTTTAAAACTGCAGTCTCAAATAAAATACAATTTTAACGTGTTTTAAAGCTTGATTTATTACTCTCTCCATATTACTGTAACTATCATTTTTGATTTCTGCATACATATTAAAAATATATTTAATTTATTTTTAAAATATTATTATTTATAAAACTAACCATATTTCAACCAATAAAATAAATAAATTAAAGAACAAAGTTAATAATTTTTGCACTAAAATTCTAAAACAACACTTATTTTATAACGAAATTTTTATTTACAACAATAATTTAATATAATACCAAAAGAGTATTATTTTTCTTGAAAATCACGTGATAATTAATTTATATACAAAACAAATATTTATCTATATATATGGCAGACAAAACACTTGAGATCATAAATAAAGATCTTACAAATCGTGAAGCGGGTCAAAGCATTCAAAAACCCCATCGTATGATGCGTCGTCAAATCTCATAAACTAACTCTCTCACGAAGCTTCCTTCACGTTCAACTCAATAATTTTAAAGTATGAATACATTCAGTTAACCATTTATGTCACATTTGTAAATAGATAAATCATCCAAGTGGTATATCTATAGACATATGTTGATTTTCATGCTAATTTTACGGGATGTCTCTTACTTCAATTACCACAAATCCCGGTGCATCAGCATGATTAATACAATTGATTTGATTTTACAAAAATATGTCATGCATATTAAAATGTTTGAGTCAAATTGCCGGCTTGTTCCTCTTAACAACTGCCCGAAAACACACAATTAGACACAGAAGTAATGGAATGTTTAGTTGGCACACTGCCATTCGGTTCAATTCTCGTTGAAAATGACTATTTTTCATGTTTGGGTGGAAAAAGTGAAACCACCTTTTATAAATCAAAAAAGTAAATAAGTTATCAAGTCAATGTAAACTAGCAAGGATATACTAACGCAATTATTTGCTTAGGGTCTGACTGGTTTCTCCGTTACCACCCACACAGTTTTTGCGGTTGATAACGGTTGACATCATTTTAAAAGTAAATATATAAATTGTTATAAATCGTTTCAAATCGCTCTGAACCTCTTAAAATAAAAAAAAACTGGTTTCATATAGCGTTTGCGGTTGTGAGGGATAAAAAAATTAAAACATTTTAAAATTAAAAATTAAAAATAGAGATATTATAAATAAAAATATAAAAACATTTTATATATTAATTTAAAATTCACAAATAGTATCATTATTTGTTTTACAAAAACTCTAAACTAGCTATTCATTAGAATTTTTTAAAAATTAATATGCATACATATATAAAGATATACACATATATAAAATGAAAAAAAAAATATTCTTTAAATTTTTTAATATAAATCTTCAATTTGTTTTATTAAATTACAACTTTAAACTAATTAAAATATTAAAAATAATAATAATATTATTATTAATCATGTTATATTAATAATTATAATATTTTATGACAATAGTATATTTTATATTTTGTAATATTATAATATGTTTATATTGATAATTTATTATTAAACCGCTGAAATATCTCATAATCAACCAGTCACAAATACCTGCAAAAGCAACAATTTTCAAACGTTATGTTAGTCATCAAAATGCATTTATTTTTTTGGACACACATCTAGAGAACTCCAGAGTTAAGTATGTTTGAACTGGAATAGTCAAAGGAAGGGTAATCTATCGAGAAGTGATTCGCGATATTGTGTGTGTGTGAGGCCAAATCACAGACGATTTTATGGTCAGTAAACAACATTTCAAGACTCCAAAAACTAAAGCACCGCATGGGATGGGATCCACGGCCGAGTGAGCGGACCTGGGATGCCCATTAGTCATGGGCGTTAAGGCCTTATAAGAATTGTAACATTTTGATTTGTGCTATACGTGGAATGGCTTAAGATAATCGATTTGGCTACATATATCATCAAAGTGCATTTACTTTTTCGGTCTTGTCCATAAAAAAAATACTATAATTAAGTGTGCTCAAGCTGGAACAGTGGAATGTTGGGTTGACTATCGGAAGTGATTCGTGATACAGTGCAAGTTAGGCAAAAATACGGAAAAGTCATGTGATGATTGTATGGTCAGTAAACTAAATCTTTCAAACCTCTAAAAAATTAACACTAAGATCACTGCATGGGATGGAGCCCACATGACGAGCTTGGTAGGCGTGAGAGATCCATTAGCCGTGGACGATTGATGCATTATAAATGATATCATAGCCGAACCCGATGAATATGGAGTCTCATGCGTGAGTTCACACACACCTGAGTGACGATTCTATGGCGAAAAGAGAACATTACGTTATGTGAGAATTGATGAATTTTAACATCACAATTTGTGGCATATGTAGAATGGCTTAAGAGAGTTGAGTTATTTATCTATGTCATTAAATTGTAGTTTCTTTTTCAGTTATTTGTCCCGAAATTTTTTTTAGAATTAAGAGTGTTTGTTTTAAAATAGTGAAAAGACATGTTATTTTTCAGAAAATGATTCGTGATATCGTGCGAATAAAGTCAAAGCATAAAAAAATGTCATGTTGTGATTGCAAAAGCGGTAAAGCTTTAGAACCATCTATGCTTAAAAAAAACCTTGATATTCTATTAGGCGAAGGATTGGATCTTGCAGCTTTCCAAATTACTACTTGTGTTGTAGAAGACATCGATAATCTCTTTTTACGACTCATCGAGAAACACTTGGCTGAGTTGCTTAGCTTTGTTTTATTTATATATTTTTCTTGTCTTGTTATTTGCATACGAAGGACTGTGTGTGTTATTTTTGAAGATGCTGAAAAGGAGAAACCGTATGAAAAGCACATTTGTTGGTTTTTATGAGGCATTTTAATGAAGTATGGCTCATAGTCTATACTTGGATGAGTTGCTAAAAAAAAAAGTCTGTACTTGGATGAAGTTTAAATCAGAAAATAGTAGAAGAAATTACTAAATAATACTTTCTCCATTTTTAAATAAGTGTCATTTTAATATTTTTTATATTGATTAAGAAAATAGCTAAAATATATGTAAATTGTTATTAATTACATTTTTCTAACCAATAATATTTGAGATAACTAAAATAATTTATAAAATTAATGCAGTTTATAATTTGAAAAGTAAATATAATTTACATTAGAATTATAAAGTGATAATTTTTGTATAATAAAAAAATCAAAATGACATTTATCATGAAACAGAAGGAGTAGTGTTTAAGCTTTCGTATTAACAAATAAGTATTTGCTAATCTATAGCTGTAATATAGGAGTAATTGTTTTTCATCTCGTTGCTTAGCAATAGTAACTAGGCGTATGAATAACATATGTTTTGAACTCGTTCATTTAGTTTCTCATCAAAGCATGCGGTTGGAGTTTTCTCTTTAGTTCGTTAGCTGTCTTACTGAAATCATCAGGTAAGGTAAGTATGCATAATAAAAATTTACATACCATTGATATATTTTCTTAATATTCAAATAAAGTAGATAAAATAAGATTTTATTTTTTGATCAAACAAAACAGATGTTCAGATTTTATATAAGAAGTTATGAAAACGAAAGAGAAAATGATAGAGGCATGGTAAAGATGTTCCTGCCTCTTAGTTTAACGACAACACTTCTCTTCCTCACAAATGGTTGTTTTTCCATCGGTTGGCATTCGCATGCATCCCTGACTTATTTTAATTATCATTGTCGTTAATAAAATAAACTATAAGTCTAATTATGATTATGGTAATGCTCTTGTTACGCCTTTATTTGCTCCTCGTGCGCTTACTCTATACTTCATTTTCCACTTCAATTGATTCAGAGAATAATGTCTCAGTAGAAGATCGTCTACACTTGAATATCATTCCTTGTAATTTAAAATATTGAGCAAGTCTAAAATTAAAAAAAAAAACGAAAATGCATTTTCATGAAAAGTTGAAAGTTGTAAGATAAATATCAATCGATAAAAAAAAGTTAAATAGGAGTACTTAGAATTTTATATACAAATATACATAAAAATACAACAAAATTTGATATTCTATTTTCGTCATGGGTTTATAAAATGTTCATGCATTTATTCAATCTTTGACCAAAAAAGACTACACAAAGAAGACTACGTATATATGTGAAAACAAACAAATCTGGTAAAATATTGGTCACAATGAATAGATAGATGTACACTTAATCTACTGTGTACGTATAGAGAGGAATGGAAGAATCATAATGGATAGAATAAGAATTGCTGAAGAGGACTAACAGTCATTCCAAAGTTCCAATCATTTAAATAATGTAATCGAATATCAGAATACATTATTCCACAATTCGAATACCAAAATTTATTTCTTTTTAAATAGTCCTAAAGTGTAATGATGGCTTGAACACCCCACGAGCCATTCACACACCGACTTTACCATTCCCCTAGAAGAAGAAAACTATAGCTTATATCTTAAATCTCATTACCTCCAACCACTCACTCACTCCATCAAATCAAATCATTCACTTTGCTTTGCCCTCTCCAATGGCTCTCGAAACTTTTCTAATAAAACTCAAAAACGCCATTTCCTCCAAACCCACTTCTCACCGATCAACATCTCCTCCGATCACCACCACAACTTCCTCCGTCGGAGTTTTATCTTTCGAGGTGGCACGTCTCATGACTAAACTCCTCCACCTCACCCACTCTCTAACCGACTCCAACCTCCTTAGTCTACGAGACCACAGTCTGTCCTTAGAAGGTCTTACCAAGATCGTCACCGGCGACGAAACCTTCCATCTCAGCCTCGTCTGTGCCGAGCTCGCTGATAGTCTCGCCCACACTGCCGACTCTGTTTCCCGGCTGAGCTACCGTTGCACCGCCCCGAGCCTCCGCTCTTTCCACCGCTTGTTCCATGAGTTCGCCGACATGGGTCGTGACCCTCATGGATGGGTCATCAGCTGCAAAGATACTGAATCTAAGAACAAGAAAATCGAAAGGTAAACCAAACTTCTTTGCACTTGAACACTTTAAAACAGAGGAAAAACAGAGGAAAACAGAGGAAAAACAGAGGAAAAACAGAGTCTTTTTCAGTTTTTTTTTTTTTGAAAATTAAGTCTGATTCAGTTTGTTAATGGGAACAAACAGATATGTGAGCGTGACGACAGCTTTGTATAGAGAGATGGAAGAGATGACGAATTTGGAAAACTCTCTGAGGAAACACAGTTCACAGATTGGGACCGAACTCGAAGAAGACAACAACAACAGTAACAACAAGAAAGTGATGGATCTACAGCAAAAGATTGAGAGACAGAGACAACACGTGAAGTATCTGAAAGACAGATCTCTATGGAACAAAAGCTTCGACACGGTCGTGTTGATCCTCGCCAGATCGGTCTTCACCGCACTCGCAAGACTCAAATCCGTCTTCTCCTCCTCCGTGGGCCCACCAACCGTCGTGTCTTTTCTCCCACGCTCTCTCTCTTCCTCTTCTTCATCGATGAATCTCGTCCACCCCAGCCCAAACGACGAGGAGAGACTCAAAACGACGTCGTCCTCTCCTTCCGCTTTTCTTGAAGAGAGCTCGAGGCTTCTGAAACCGCCGGAGACAACTCTAGGCGGGTCCGGCGTGGCGCTTCACTACGCGAATCTGATAGTGGTGATGGAGAAGATGATAAAGCAACCACAGCTTGTGGGTCTCGACGCGAGAGACGATCTCTACTCGATGTTGCCGGCGAGCGTGAGATCGTCGCTCAGGTCGAGACTAAGAGGAGTTGGGTTCACGGCGACGGACGGTGGCTTAGCGGTGGAGTGGAAGGCGGCGCTAGGGAGGATATTACAGTGGTTGTTACCGTTGGCGCAGAATATGATTAGGTGGCAGAGCGAGAGAAGCTTCGAGCAGAGACACGTGGCGACTGCGGTGAACAGTCAGAACAGAGTGATGTTGGTTCAGACACTTGTGTTTGCGGATAAAGTTAAGACGGAAGCAGCCATTACGGAGCTTCTTGTTGGGTTGAATTATATTTGGAGATTCGAAAGGGAGATGACTGCTAAAGCGCTGTTTAATCTGCAGTCTCCTCCTAATCACAGCTAATTTTACTGTAGAGTTTTGTTTCTTTCTCTCTTGGTGGGTTATTTTTGGTTTCTTCTTCTTTGTTTAATTTGATAATACGCATTATGAAAAAACTAAAAAGTTATTTTGGGTGGGGTTTATTTTCTTGATATTTAAGAAAATTTATAAAAAGTTTGTAAACTGTGTACATATTGGAATGATTTTGAGTGGTTATTTTTCTTATTATATGTAATCGCTAAAGACTGAGTACAACAGGCTAATGCTCCGAGCTCTCAAATACCGAGATTTAAAGGTTATTAATCCATAAGAAATGTGATTCGAAAGAAACATGCTTTTGGAATTAAATATTTGAAGTATAATTTATAAACCATGGTTACGTGTATTTAATTTATTACTCCTTCTGTTCCTGGATGTTCTGAAAAAAAAAATTGTTTCAAAAAGATAATTTTTTTACATTTTCAATGTTTGTTATAATAAAAAATTGTAAGTTTCAAAAAAAATAATGGTGTTTATTGAATTTTTATTGGATAAAAGTTATGGAAAATTGTTATTCACAAAAAACAATGCACTTATAATCAAAATTTAATGAATTTTTTTAATATATGTGAAAATTCTAAAATAACTATCTTTTAAAAACAGATGGAGTAATATATTACTGAAAACTATATAGAATTGTATTTTATCATTTACCATACAAATTAATCAGGTTTGGAATATTTAGGAGAATATTATACGAAACCTTATTATTTTCTGATAGAATTTCCACTAATTGATTATCAAATCTATTGCTTACACTGAATTTTAAAATATGTTGATATTTTATAACCACATTTTTAGATTTTGTCTTATAAATACTTTAAAACTTAAGTATTTTTTTTATATTTGAAATTCATGTTTAATCTACATTTTATGTTTTACTATTTATAGTATGTTAGAAGAGAGAGTATGGTCGTCAGTTATTAAATCAAAACGATAAATATTGCTGGGAGAATGCATTTCCTAATATCTTAACTTTTACTATATTAAATTATTAAATATCTTAGAAGATTTATTTACAATTTTAATTTAAAAGTTCTGTCATTGTTATACAAAATTTAAATACGATTTTGTAAAATTATATCCTCTCTATTTGTCAAGATAATAATCTGATATTTGCCATATTCTGCGGTGTTTATAGTATTTTTAGGTCTTTAAATTCAAATTATATTGCATTTTTATAAAATAAACTCAATTAGTATAACCGCTTTATAAAACATGTTCAGTTAGTTAGTGTATATTCCTTCTGATTATTTTAAATGGTTTTTAAGATTGTTTTATAAAAACTAAAAAATACAAAATTTTATGTAATTTACCTTAGTTGCATAAAAGTAGCATTAAATAATATTACTTCAACCAATTAAAAAGATATATTATTTTGTAACTGGTCACAAATTTCAAATGACATTAAATTTTGCCTAGACTATTGAGAATATCATTTATTTTAAAATAAAATAAAAATCATTTAATATCAATTAATCTGATACGGAGAGAGTATTAGATTATATGTTTCAAACATGCTTCCAATATATGTATTATGTATAGGATTAATGTATCTTAAAATGCAATGCAATATGATTTCAGTAGTCACTTGTAATAGAACAATTATTCAAACTATTAAAGGATGTCAAAAAAGCTTACTTAAAATATTAGATTGTATCGCAGAGATAAGATCATTTTATATATTTGATATGTTTAAAAATATTATTTTATTTATGTGTTAAATGTAATTTTTATATTTTAATAATTAAATAAATATTAATATATTACTGTGATAGAGAAAATCTAGCTAATTTAAAATATTATACTTATCATCTATAATTCATCGATTTGTTGTATAAATTTTTCATATTATTAAATTATGAAAATATAAATTTAATTGAATATAAAACAAACAAAAATGTTGAACATGACTTTCCTTATTGGATTCAGATTCAGTACTTTTGTAATATTTGTATAGATGAATAACAAAAATTATTTTAAAAATAATATAACATTTGGTTCACAAGCATATATTATAAGATAACATATATCACATATGCATACATGTAATTCCATTTGTATATCTTAGATACAATGTAAGAATAATGTATTTTGATGAACTCTCTAACTAATAAGTTAATAACAATGTTAAAATTGTAATATGACACATAGGTAAAAATTAAATGTAAAATCAGATTTTATTTTAATAGAGTACTATGTAGTAATCCGTGCCATGATTGGAGTGAAATAGTTTATTAGATTTTTTTATTGTATTATGTATTAAGAGATTTGTTGTATAGCTTCTTAGGGATATATATTTCATATACCCGCTCGGATTCAGTTGATATATTCTGATTTTGAATTTTTAGAGTTAGAATTTTAAATCTTATTCGGATATTTACAATTTTTAGTTTGGATCTTGTTCGAAACATTGCGGGTTCGATTAAGATTTGAGTTCAGATACTCATTTTAATTACATATTTTTAACAAAAAATCAAATATACTTAAGTCCTCAAAACCCAAAAATAAAATATAAAACATAAAAATTTGAATAATGTAAGACTAAATACTTAAATTTTCATTAAAAATTAAATATTTGGATGGAGAACAAATAAGTATTATCAGTATTTTGAACATTTACTGTTGTTTTTAGATATTTATTTGTGACTATATTAATAATTTTTAGATACTTTGTATTTTTAAATATCTAATAGATGTAAAATTTAAAATAATTAATATATTTAAGTATATAATTGTGATTTAGACATTTTGATATCTAAGTTATTTTAATTTGTATTAGGATCGAGTCTGGTTATCTAGATACTAATATGTTAGTCTAGTGTAGGTTCGGGCTTTTGATATGGTTCGCAGTGGTGCTTTTAGCTATGTTGTAATTTATAACTAATTTTGAGGGCCAATTTGACGAGTCTTTGTTGGTTCAGTGCCATCAGTGGCTGAATAGGTTGTTTTGTTTGTCAAGGTCATGGGTTAAAGCTACCTTAATACTATTTCTAGAGCCAAATTTTTTTGAGTGCTTCTAACCTTAGAAAAGCAGTGGCACGGCCCCTCCCTAATGGTCAGTGGTCGCTATCATCAATATACTTACTTCTCTTCCTCCAAGTTGGCATTTAGTTTAAGTTTTATCATTTGATTCTTTTTGTAGTTTTTCACTTTTTTTCTTTGATTGTCTGGTTTTGTAAACTTGCGAGCCTTATCAGCTTACGGTTACAGAAAGAATGTATTCTTTGCTTGTTTATGTAAAACTTTCAATGTTTTAATATAGTCTAATAGATGACAAAAAGATGAAGATTAATTGTATTACTATTAATAATGAAATGGAGAATATGTGCAAAAAGTTAAATATCACATACAAGTAAGGAGTTAAGTTCAAAACAGGATTATAAATTAATATAATTAAGTATATATAAAATATGTGCAAAAAGTTAAATATCACATACAAGTAAGGAGTTAAGTCCAAAACAGGATTATAAATTAATATTAGTTATATATATATATATATATATATTGCAGGTCTGTAATAGTGTCTCTGATATGTCATAGGCCAAATTTAGATCTATAAAAGTCTATTACTTAAAGAAGACTGCAAGAAAATGTGTCATCTAATTTATGCAATCCGAATAATTGATTATCAGAATTAAAACTTAGAACAACTCGAATAACAAAATCGATAATTAAATGTTTATAAAGACAAAATCATGTGACGGCATCTAAACATTTTTTGTAAATTTTTTTAAAGAAAATAATTTAATTAATCATTTTTATTTGTATGAGAAATCAGTGAAATATCTAAAATCTGAAAGAATATGGTTAGAATTTTATATATTATTATTCTCCGTTGTTCTTTTCTTACTAAAATTTTCTCGAGAGCCCTAAATAAAATAATTTAGTAGATATACATTGATCAATTTTTTTTTGATGAAATGGATGTAGAGAATAGAATTAGATGTCGAATATATCAAGTGCACCTAGAATACTTTATTGTTAAAGTTTGTTTGACTTTACAATTAAAAAGTACTAATCGTGCTCCAACAAATAAAAGTACTAATCATTTAATCAATAGCCAGATCGGTGCAACTCATGCGAGATATAAAGAGTCAACTACTTTCTGTATTTTCATCATCTTTCCAGTTAATCTAGTTTAAGACAAGTTTTAGAGAAATTGAGATATATAACCATAAATTATTAATCATTAAGGGGGATGTATTCAATTTAACATTTGATGTGATTTGATTTTTAATGGAGTTTTAGATGATTTTAATAAATTACAGAGATTTATGTGATTTTTGTTAAACTACTCTAGAATATCACCTAAAACAATGGGATTTGAGTTTTAATTTTTTTAACTAAGAAACTCCACCCAAACACCCTAAAATCACCTCAAAACTTTAAAACTGCACAACTTCAAATATTTTCAATAACAGTGGATTTCAGAGTACTTTACGAAATGTCAAGTTCAATAACAGTGGATTTTAAATGAGTTTTTAAAATTCATGATTGAATAACAGTAGATTTGTCATTTTAATACAAATCACTTGAAACTCTCGGTTGAATACACCCCCCTAAGTAAATGACTATCATGTGTTTTAGATTAGTTTTATGATCACTGAGAAACCCTTGCATTTTATTTGTGTATGTATACTGTTTCTTTCATTTATATATTCCTATCATGTGTTTTAGATTAGTTTTATGATCACTGAGAAACCCTTGCATTTTATTTGTGTATGTATACTGTTTCTTTCATTTATATATTCTGAACAAATTATATACATATGCTCAGCCTGTATGATGTTCAAATATGGGAGTTATACGTTGATAATATTAGGGCTGGGCAAAAAATCCGAATCCGAAAAACCGAATCGAACCCGATCCGAAAAAGTAGCATCGAACCCGAACCGAAATTGATTAAATATCCGAACGGGTTCAAAATTTTGGTATTTAAAGAACCGAAACCGAACCCGATCCGAACCGAAGTATTGTGGGTACCCGAATGTATCCGAAATAAATTTATATACTTAAATATATACATTATTTTTATATATGATGTATATTAAAAATATTAAAAATATATAAGATACCTTTAAGTTTTCCAAAATACTAATATATGCAAATAGTCAAAAGTAAATGTTTAAATAGCTAAAGTATACTGAAAACACCAAAAATAGTTAAATATCTATTGATTCTTTATCCAAATATTAAAAGAAAACCAATTTATATATTAAATTAAGATATTTTGACATATATGTTATGAAAATTTATATGTAATATATTATCTCTCTTATATATTTTGAAAATTTAAAGTATATAATGGATTTTGAAAATTTAAAAACATTTTAAATGGGTTATCCGAACCCGAACCGAACCCGCAAAGATCTGAACCGAATCCGAACCGAGATTTAAAAATATCCGAATGGGGCTGAAATCTTTAACCCCGAAAACCCGAAACCTAAATGGACTGAACCGAAACCCGAATGGGTACCCGAACGCTCAGCCCTAGATAATATATTGTATAAACCAGCGGATATTCCACTATATATTTTAAAATTTAATGCATGTCTATGATTTTGGGCTAAATCCAATATATGAGAGGTTTTGAGCCCATAAGCCGAATGTTAGGCATGGTGTAATAAATTTTGGACGACTTCTGTGGAAGTCTACTTCACCAAAGTCTAATAAATTTTCATTTTCTATAAAATCATATAAACTTTTTAACATTTCCCTGTTAATTTATGTATATTAGTCTATAGTGGGACGCATGAATGAATTTCATAATTTAATTGCTTTTAATTATGAGGTTACCAATATTCATGGTTATTAATTTTTTTAGCTAATTTTTCTACGTTAGTTTTTGTAAATTCAAAAATATCTTAGTTCATAAGATATATATTTTAACTTTAATGAAATTTGAAAATTTAATTTTAACTTAAAATTTAGTTTCTCGTTTATATTTTAATTTTCCGTTTTAAGATTCCCGCTACTTCTAGTGAAACTGTTATATATTTGAACTTATGTAATCTTTGATGTTTTCTGAACTTGACTAAGTTTTCATGAGAATTCTTCTCCCTAAGTTGTAGTAAAATTGGAATATTTTTTGTGTTATTGTGTTTTGCTATTGAAGTTGTATCAATAATTTCAATAATATTAAGAATTTTTGGCAAGATAATATTATAGACATGAACATATTTACCACATTCTTTTGATTAATATCTCTTCAAATTTACAAAATAATTCACAGCCAAAAAAGTACACATACAAATCACAAACAGACAATAAACAAAACTATTATAGATCATTCATCCACAAAAACAAGCTTAGATTCCACTTGACATGGAACAAGACTCTGTCAGAAGAATTCTTAGAAATCTTCTAGCGCATTATATGTTAGAAGACTTCCAAGAAGTCTTCTAACACATTATATGTTTGAAGACGTCGGGAAAACTTCTCAGAACTCTTTCAAAGTCTGATCCAGATTTGAAAAACCTGCAAATCCAAAAACGTTGAAATGATTTCAAAACAGAGGAAATGAGTGGACGATGATATATATTTACCTTTAAAGCACACACAAAAATATATAACCTAAAAATGTAGATCTACCTTTAAATGAGTAAAATATGAGAACTATGTAATAAAAAATCTGCAAAACAAGATGAATCAGTGAAAAAGACATGAGAGGAAAAAATATTAAATTCATATAAATTTTGTTGTTTTCAAGTTCTAAAAGATTTGAGAAATGTTAAAGAATTTTTAATTTGGGAAAAAGATAAGAGCTTTAAACAATCATAGATTACCTGAAAATTTTGTTTTCAAGTTCTGGATTCGATTCGAATCGGATTTAAACAATCATGGATTACAATCATAGATAACATTTTGTCAAAAATTTTAATTTGTTTTCAAGTTCTGGATTCGATTCGAATCGGATTTTAACCCGTGTCTGAAATCATGCAAAATACTTTTTAAAACCTGAAAATTTGACAAAAAGTTTTAAAATAAATAAATTATTCACAAATCTAATTAAAAATTAGTTAAAATATCGAAACTAATTAAAAAGTCTTCAAATAATAAATAAAATAAAGTACAATAATCTTTCGAATCCTATAAAGTATCTAAATTACTTTAAAATATACAAAAGCATTAATATAGTTTACTAATTTTGGATATCTTCGAATCTTAATTCAGATTTTGCTTTGGTTCGAGTTATAACCAAACTCCAAAACACTAAATTCTTAAGTTCTGTTCAAATATTTTTGTATAACGATTCAGATCCGGTTTTAGTTTTTCTAGTTCGAATTTAGGTAGGTATTTGAGCTTGGGGTAAAAACGCCCAGGATTATGTCCTCCTATGACTTAGCCCTTATTTAAATAACTAGTGTTACTCCCGTGCCTATGCACGGCTCAAATGATTGTGATTTAAATTATTTCATGATAAAACTGTAATTTTATAGTTATCAATCAAAATAAAATTTAATTACATATTCTATAGATATGGACAGCGCCGTGCCTGACATTTTCCAGACTAGAAGCGAGAGAAAAAAATTGGCCCCATAACTTACTGTAAAAAGTAACTTAAAACAATAACGTTAAACAATGTCAAAAACAATAGTTTCAAAAAGAAAAAAAACAATGTCAAAACAAGCATATATTAAGTAGGGGACCATGTCCCCTGCAACCTACCAAAAAAAACAAGCATATATTAATACATCATGTTTGAAATATAGCTCTTCTTGCAGTTTTATTTGCAAACTCATCTATCAAGTATGTATAATCAAGTTCTTTGACCATAGCTCTTTCAATCAATAATATTGATAATCCATTCAATCTTTCTTGAGACATGTTCGATCGTAGATATGACTTTATAAGCTTCAACTTTGAAAAACTTCTTTCTGCTGTAGCAACCGAAACTGGAATAGTCATCATTATACGGTATACAGTCCATGTGTTTGGGTAACATCTTTCCATCTTCTTAAGAAAATCTAATACCTCAACCTGTTTCTTTATTTCTTTTGGTCAGTGTTGTTAAAACCGGACCGGCAAACGAACCAGATTTTTTTGGGTCATGGGTCAATGTGGTTCGACCAGGTTAGATCCGGTTCGATCCGGGTTTGATTAGACTAAACTAAATTTAATGATATTTTGAATATGTATATTCTTACAAAGATAAAGATCATATCAAATAAAATATTTCAATAACCATAATGTTTAGAAATTTTTGAAAAGTAACAAACTAAAAATGTAATAAAAGTAATAGAACAATGTAATAGTCCAAATCTCAAATCAATAGAAAAAACATATTTAAATTTTATTCTTCGGGTTTTTGTCACTCCAAATCTTCATCACCTTTACAAAAATTATAGACACGTTAGTTAAAAATTTATACTATGAAATAAAATTAAAAATTATACCATGATTGAGTTCTTCAAATCTAAGTTTTCAATTCTTAAAATCTTCGAAAAAAAACAATATCTTGAGAAGTAGATACCTTGTGAATTGCAGTCTTGCATAGACGTCAAAGACTCAAGAGAAAAATATGAGATGGCTTTACCTTATTAATCTGAATCCTATTTTTATTTTAAAAAGGAGTTTTTAATTGTTTTATTAATAAATTTTTGGTTTATACAAGAACCAAGGTTTAGCCGGTTCGTTGGGTCGCTGGTTCACGGGTTTTTAACGGTTCGATAGGGGTTTTTTAACCGGTTCAATTATAGTTGGGTTTTGGCATTAACCCAACCCGCATTTGTGTCCGGTTCGTGGTTGAATCTGGTCCGGCCGTCGGTTCGGTCCGGGTTTAATAACACTGCTTTTGGTATAACATATCTTAGAAGCTTCAACTCCATGAACAGATCATTTCCATCAATGTCAGAGTGCACACCATGCTTTAGATAAGCTTCTAGGTTGGCACAAGAAGTCATCAAACTATTATCGTATTTCCTTTTTAATTTGTTGTTACTATATTTTTTTATAAGTAAAGGTAGTTTTTCCTTATTTTCGTTTATAACTTAAAAAAAAAAATATTTCACTAGCCACATTCGAACCCAGGGCGCTTAACAGATCAACTACTCACATGAATCATATATGCTCTCTAATCTTTCTGTAGAATTGACCCCCAAACTTTATTTATCCTGCTCGGCCCTCAAGCAAATGCGTGATGGACTTCTATCCAGGCCCGGCTCTGGATGATAGTAATTGCCCATAAAGTGATGCATTTTAAACAAAAAGGTAAAATAATATTTTTTGGTAAAATAATGTTTCTTATATTTTTTTGTAACTGAAATATTTCTTATATTGTTTTAGGATCGATATATGTTTGCAAGTAATTTAAATTTGGAGATTGAGATTATACCAACACATTAAAAATATAGTTAAAGTACTATATTCATTCTGTTTTTATTTGTATTTGTATTTGTCTTGTAAATAAATATTCTATAAGATATAAATTTCTATTTATAATAAAAAAATAAATTATGATAGATTATGACAATATTCTTTTTGAAAACGTACTTAAAAGTTTTTGATATTTTGAGACATGATATAAAGAGAGAATTTCAATAGAAAATAATTATGAAAAGAATATAATTTTTTTGAACTGATTTTAAAAAGAATATAATTTTTAAAAGCCTCAGTAATCACATTTGTGATTTTTCTTCATCATTAGTTCAAACTCGATTGGCTACCTTTTTTCTTCTTGTTTCATTCCGATTTTGTTTCTTATCAGCCACAAACAGAAACTTGAGCTTTGTAGGGAAAAATATGTGCAGCAAATGCAAATACTAATACTTGTAAAGTATATCTTAAATAAACTGGGCTAATATTTGAAAACTGATTTCCCGTCGTTGTTTGAAAGTATTTCTGCAAACTCACAGGTGGATTTCTGATTTCTTATTTACAGCAAATATAGATACTATTTTAAAAGTTTTTACATTTTTTCATCTGTAGCAAATAGATAACAGAATTTTCCTAAAAATATGTTACAAAATAGATATGAAAATACTTTATAAATAAAAGAAGTAGAGAAATACATTGTTACCTTCATTGCTGATAAATTGATGGAGTTTAAGGAAACTGGGAATATAATCTAACTTTTGGTTAGAGAAGTTCTTTACTACAGTGAACATAAAAGAGTTTCATAGTCACGATTCTGAAAATCTGAAATCTGAAGATATTGAGAAAAAAAAGCAGGTTATAAAGATTTATGAAAGGCAAATTCTTTCATCATTGATAGTAGATATGATCCATTTATTGGTCCGCAATGATTTTAGGTGTTGCATTAAAACACCTCCAAATGTTAGACAAACAGTCGTTTCATTGCAAAATGAAGAAATGATAAGATAAATGGATTTATTGTAAGATTAAGTGGAAAAGAAAATTATGACAAAAGGCAGCATGAAATGAATCTATACAAACTTGGTGACACGACACCAAATGGTTTAGGTGAGATATTCGTTACACAATTAAATAGTTTGGTCTAATCCAATAACGCATGCTTTAAACCAAAAGTCGTTTTTGACTTTACCGAACACAACATCCCAACGACTTGATCAACACATGCACAAACAATACTTTATAAATAAACCAGACCACGAGTAAAAAGAGGAGAGCAAATGTGCCAAATGGAACCCAAAGAAACAAAGCCACCACCTAGAAAACAACCGGGGCAGCATCCTTCTGTGCCTTTCGTTTGGGAAGAACTCCCTGGCTTACCAAAGAAGAACTGGCAACCTTCACTAGCCACTTTCGTGCCTTCTCCTCCTTCACTTCCGCCACCTATCCCTGTCCCTGTTAAGCTGGTCAGCTCCGTTCCTTTCTGTTGGGAAAAGACCCCAGGCAAACTGCTACTCAAGCTTCCGCAACCACCACCATCGGAAACCGCCACGACTACTCCACTGCCACCTCCGGTTCCAGTTCCGGTTAAGCTGGTTACGTCTGTTCCTTTTTGTTGGGAAGAGACTCCTGGAAAACGGGCCACTTCTTCCGCAAATGACCCACCTAAGCTTCCACAACCACTATCAAAGACCGTCACGACTCCTTCCTTACCACCGCCGGTTCCGGTTCCGGTTAAGCTGGTTACATCGGTTCCATTCCATTGGGAAGAAACTCCTGGACAACCATACCCTTGCTTTGTTGATTTCGACCCAACTGACCCGTTTGACCGACCGCTGACACCACCTCCCATGTACGGTTGTGAGGCTGAAACCAGCAGTGATATTTATGATGACGCAAGCAGTGATTCCTTCAGCTTTGTGCCGATATTAGGTGCTTTTACAGTGGATGAATTTGATGACAACCTGAATAGGGAGACGAGCTCGATGCCAACATCGCCAGCCTATGATACTGATGACAGTACGAGCAGTTACATGACGGGATCTTCCTTCTTGGAAAAGCTTTTTCCACGTCTTCCACAGGAGAAGGTCGAAGCTGCTGATTCTCACCATGTTCAGGTTACTACAGCTTCTAATGACATCAACTTTGGCTCTCCTATGAGGACGCAATATACACTCCGAAGGGGGAATTACATGAGAATTCAGAATCCTTCCATGGTAAAACTCTCAAATATCTTCTCTCTCATTCTCTTCAGTACAGCATAACTGTATATCATCCTCACAGCCATATTCAATCACAAAAAAAGATTCTGAATCTTGACACTTGCCTGGGTAAACTAGCAGGAATTTACAAAATATGGAGCTGAGAGTTCCTGCCTCTTTGAGCTGGAAGGAAGTGAGTGGAAAAGATACCAACGAAGGATGAAGTTCCTTTAGAAGAAAACCGTATAAAAGTTCCTCTAGATTTGATCAAAGAAACAGAACTTGTCGTAAAGTTGTTCTCTTTTCATAGAAGTAGAAACTTGTTTTTGTACAAAACAGAGCGTGAGTTTGAATACCAAACTCTTTCTTCTGCAAACGATAAAGTTACATCTTCTAAAACATTCCTATCTTCCAAACTTCTAAAGAACTAACTTGCGAAAAGAATGTATAACAATGGCTTACTAACCCAAAATATGGCTTGGCCTCAAGATGTGGATGATTCAGCAAGCAGTTTGATCCGTTCCATGATCACTGGGATGTCTTCATCAGCTAAAGCCGTGAAACAGCACCTGAACCAACCCGGTTCTATACAATAACAGGCTGTTCCAGGAGTGGCATTAATCTTGGCAACACTCAATAGCTTCTCAAACAACTCGAGTTCGCCTTTCTCGCTGTAAGATGTGAGTAAACTGCTCATGTCAACCCAACAATACAACCCACCACCACTCTCAGCACACGGAATCCCTAATTGCTTCAAACCTTCCACAAAGAGAAAATGCTTATCCCTGATCCTCTGCCTGTGGGCTGCCATGTACTCCTCGATAAACCTTGTATCCGACAGCAGAGTGATAAGTATCCTCTGGACTGGAACTGGCATAGACGAAAACCTCATGAGCTTCTTGGCGGCGCTTACAACGTCTTCATGAAAGGAATAGATAACTCCGGTTCTAAAACCGGGAAGGGAAAGGTCTTTGGACAAGCCGTAGATGATATGAACCCTACTCTTAACGAAATCCCCCGAGGAGGCAGAGGCAGCTACCTCTGCCATGCTAACAAACTCTTTGTCCTCCCCGTAAACAGAACCAGCGAATATTTCATCGGAGATGACATGGATGTTCTTCTCCTGAGCAAAGCTCAGAATAGCATGAAGCGTCTCTCTTGAGAGTATGTTTCCAACAGGGTTTGAAGGGTTTGAAAAGAGGATGCCGGAAACCTTACTCCCTCGCTTCCTAGCTTGATTCAAAGCTTGTTCCAAGGCGGAAACGGTGACAGTGAAATTGTCAGAGCTGCGGCAGTGTACTGGTATAAGCTCGATTCCTGTCCTGAACTTAATATCTCTGTCAAAGCTGCATAATTTTTTAGTTTCTTTAGTACATTGGCACAGACAGATGAAGACTCAAATGAATCACTAAAAGAATAATACCCAGGATAATAGGGGGAGGGAATGAGAAAAGCGTTTCCATGATCAGCCAAGCAAAAGGCCAATACTTCGACAGCAGGAGTCCCACCAGCTGTGATCACCATGTTTGAAGGGTCAAACGAGACGTTACCTCCCATTATTCGTGACATGAAATCAGCAAAAGCCTAAAAAAAAGAGTTTCAATACATATAAAAAAAAAATAGAAAATAGAGTTCTACGGGCATCTCCAACCCCACTACATATATATTTTACTCAAAAATGGAATGAGAAATGGAGTAATGAGTAATGTTTTTTTTTTTTGTTGAGCTGATGATTCATCAAAACAACACATACCACTCTGACCTCGAGTAAGCCTTCGAAAGGTTGATACATGGCGATGGTACTGACATCGAATCCACTACCATCAGATTGCATCATCAACGAATCCATCAGATTCTCAGACATCCATCTCTGGAGCAAGTCAAAGCACAGCTACAACAACAAAAAAAAAAAAAAAAAACTCAATGAATCAAACCTAGAGAAGATGAAAGCGACTGCTACTCACCGTACTCTCAGCTAAACCAAGCTGTATAATCCCATCCCTATTAGTAACCCGATCGTAGGGATCGGTCTTGACTCTCTCAAGCCCTATATAGTAAGGCGAATCGGGAGGCTTGGCGAGAGGAGCGGCTCTGGAGGAGACTCGAACACGTCCGATGGAGTTCCCTCGGGTGAAGAGGCTGGACCGAGACGAGGTCCTCGGTAACTCCGAGGAGGAGTCGGAATCGGGAGGTGGAGGAGGAGGAGGAGGAGAACGGCGTCGTTTGAGGTAAAGCTGGAGAAAGTAGAAGAGGCAGCAAGGGATAAGAGAGCCGACGAAGAGACCTCCGCGGCCTTGAACCACTCCCTGGAGAGGTACTATCAGCCTCATCGCCTAACTGCTCCTCAGCCTTTCCTTCGTTCGTTGGGGGTAACGAAGAGGTACCGACGTGTCAAGGAGTGTGGAGACTAAAATTGAAATTTCCTTCCGAGTGGATATTAGTAATTTTGTCTCCACCTTTGGTAATGCGAGGAATTGGCTGTCATGTCCCTATATCTCACTCCTCAATCTCTATTAAACAGTTTTCTCAATCCAAATACCCTTATTTTATTTTATGAAAAAAACTATTGAAAATTATCATGACTTTCTGGTATTTTGTTGTTTTTGAATTTTCTATATTTCGATACTAACCTATTTAGATTTTTATTCTTTTCGGTTTCGGATTTGAATTTTACTCGGTTTTGGATCAGTTTCATGTAATTTGTTTGAATATTTTTTTATACTCTTCATACAATTTGGAATGATTATTTTTTTTATCTGAAACTCGTTCAAATATTCTATTAAAATTTATATGTATACCCCCAAAATATCAACAAAAGCAGACACAATTTAAATCAATAATTTTAATAAAACTATAACCATAAACACAATTCGTTAAATTATTCAAATTTATTTTAAAATACTGAGAAATATCGAAAATGTATTTAAATTATCAGAAATAGATAATATTTTTCATGATTATTTTTGTAGTTTTGAACATGTAAATTATTAATAAAATCCTCCTTAGCAAAAGATCCATTAATAATTACATAATAAATTCTGGTTTTTTAGGGAATAAAACTATTAAAAGTAATTCAAATTAATGGAAATAAACTTATATGATATTTTCATCATTGTAGAAGTAGAATTGTGAATGGTAATTTTCATAAGATAACTCACAAGCTACAATAAATGACCACATTTTAGGAATTTGTTTTGATGAATTTTTGTTCATTTTATTTTATACCAATCATGTTAAACTTTTTGTCAGTTTTATTACATATAAGTTTCATTCAATTCTTCTCGGCGACGATTAGTGACACATATTGTGGATGATTGGTTGGACTTTATCTCCTTACTTTAGCTTTATTTATTTTTAAATCACCAAACTTTATTAATCATGTTGTAACTTTAATTTTAGTAGTTAAAGCCTACATCAAGTTTCTATAATTTTTTACTAATCGTGCTTTAGCTTTATTTTTAAAGCTACAGCAAAAAAAGTTAAAGCAATTTTTTTTCTTATGTATTTTAAGTATAAAACCTAAAGCTCTCTTTTATAGACTGTAGAATCTATAAAATAAAAAACCTATCTATAATATAAAGTAAATTAGATAATCATAATTAAATCATCTTTAAATGTTTAATTTAAATTTGGATGTTTTTAAATTGATTGAAATATTTTAAATAACATCGTTATTATTTACATATCACATTTTAAATAATAGTATACTTTGATAATTTATAAAAAAATTAATATAAATTCTTTAATTGATAAAAATTAATTATTTTATATATACATTAAATATTTCACATATTTTATTTTAAAATGTCTACAGTCTATAAATTACTGCTACAACAAATTTAATTACAGCAAAAATCTCTGCAAAAAATCTACAGTAACAACTGTACAGATACAACCAATTTATCTACAGCTAAATTTGTACAGCTAAATTTTTAAAACCACAGCCGAACCAATCTTCACCATTGTTTTTTTTTAAACTTAAAGTGACACATATTGTTATACACTTAATGAACCAACTAAATTATTATTATAGTAAAAATAAAAACAATATAAAACTGGTTATGGATCTCATTCATTCAATTTTCAACTTGGGTTACATCCCGAACCAATTCATCGGATGTGATAATTCAAGAACAGTTCCGAGTATTTAATGTAGGTCCAGTTCAATACCTATTATATTAACAGTTTTCGAGTTTTTATTACACTTTAGAGTAGTTTGTGCTATTAAAACTATGTACAATAGAGGTATTGAATAAAAAAATTCAACAGTTGAATCAGGAGATGTTGAAAAATAAAATTTGATGATGTAGATTAATTGGTGTTGAAAAGATTCAACATATTGAATAAGAAGAAAATGAAGACCACCAACGATACATGTCACTTTCTAAAGATTTTTGATATTTTTATATTCTCTTAGTTATTTAAAACTAATAATTTTATTATAAATTAAATAATTTATTTTTATTTCTTAAAAAAAATATATCAATTTAAATTCTCTATAAATAGAGATTAAGTTTATTTAATTTGGATATAGAAAAAAAAATAATTATTAATTAGTAAAATAGATTCAACAAAACCATTATAGTGGGTATGAATTGAATATGTGTTGAATGATGAGCAGAAAAAAAAGAGAAAATGACATGGGGTGTTAAAAAATGAAGTGGAACGAGTGTTAAATTATGAAATGGAAGATGTTGAATTTTGAAACCATTTTATTTAAGGCAGTTTTTCTTCACCAAACCACTTTCTAGCTATAAACAAACTAAACAAGTTTGTCATTAAATAATATTTACCCTAATTAAATATTATATCTGATTTTTAGAGATGATACGTTCTTTCTAACAAACAAAATAAAATGGGTCTCATATTTCTCTTTCTCTTTCTTCTTCATCTTCTCCATCTTTTCTTCTTGAGTTCTTAATTTTTCTTTGTAAAATGGACGTTGTTTCTTCAGATTTTTTTTTAAAGAAAACATGTATTTAATCACTATCTTTATTATTCAATCTATCTTTTAAGATATGTGAAACTATATCTCGGAGGGTGATGTAATTGCAATGTATACGGTGACGTCAATGACTATGGTTGCGGTGAGTTCCAGTCTCCGTTCACTCTTTCATTCGCTGTCAAAGTCGAAGTTCTTTCATGCGGCAAGTTCCAGTCAACGACTATGGATCGGTCAACTCCAAGTCGAACCTCTCCTCCTCCACGATTAAAACCTCCATGAAGCTCATATCTACCATAATCAAAGCTCCAAGCCACTGTGAGAGCACCGTACAACTCTTCTTCTCCGCCGTTGTGCTCTGCTCCTACTATGCGACCGCCGGCAAATCACACCAGAGTTCATTCACGATCAATCTATGTTCAGTTGCAATCGTTAAACATGATTGATCCGACTTTCTTCTTACTACGATTTGGTCCTTTAGCTTTTGATTAATCATGATTTTGTCCCAAATATTTACATATACACATTTTTCTCTGATTTAATGATATACAATGTACACAAGTGAAAATGTGCACATAAAAACATATAAATATGTACACATATACATATGTACACATGTACATATGCACACATGCACACATGCACACATGTATGCATTCCAGACCCTGGTTATGCAATTATGTATGCAAATACAATATTAACAATTAAAAGCTACTCAAATAATCTTAATTAACTAATTAAGAGGCAATAGTAACATCTAAGTGCTCATATTGTACACGTACATCTATTTCATAGTGTACATATGTACATCAACGGAGAAACAATAGTTTTAATTTTGAAAAATGGATATGAACATGTGGATGAATGCCTATTAAGGAAAACTAATGTTTTGTTTGTGGGTAATAATGTTGTGGTTAAATAGTGTGGTAATTCGTTTTAAATTCGTAAATAGATTATGAAATTGTATATAATTACATATTTGTAAAATTTTAGATCAAATTTACAAATATTTGTACATGTAGATTTGTCTATTTGTACATGTAGATATATTTATTGTTGAGCTACTTGAAATATTTCAAAATGTACATGTTGATATTGGTAAACAAGTGTACATGTGGATATTAAATATTGGTGTACATGTGGATTATGTACACATCACCTAAACTCATGAACTTTAGATATCATCTTGGTGTACATGTAGATATCGTTTACAACTGTGTACACGGATATAGTTACCACAGTGTACAAAATGATATTTTTACAACAGTGTACACATCGCTAAAGCCCACAACTAATATGCAACTTGTTTTAAATGAGTGACAATTTTGTAAATAACTTGTGTTCTTCCTTTTATGTTAAAGAAAACTCTTCAACTTTCTATTCAAACAGCCATCAATTTCCTTTCACTTTATCATCACTATATTTTGATCCGCTCGACCGAGCGGGTGTCAATTTTTAATTTTTGTTTTGTTTGTACTAATGTTATACATGATTTGCAATGTGTGTATTAATATAACAGTTTGAGAAACAACAATATGTTTAATTACATCGAATAATTTCTTTTTACGTTCTACAGTAAATTATATGACCGATATTTATTGAACATTATATAGAAAATCCAAAATTGTATAATTAGAATTATGTATAAAATATCTAGAAAATAAAATTTCTGAATTAAAAGTAAGAAAATAGATAAATATGAATTAGTACGATACTAAAAATTGATACATTAGTTATAACATTTGTAAGAAAATAAAAATATTGTAGGCTATTTATTTCATAGAATATAAGATTTGTATAGTTTTATCTATAGTTTTCAAAATAGAGAAGGTGTATGTATCGTGAAAATATTTTATAAATCACGTTAGGAAGGATCATAACTGCCTTAGCTGATTGTACATGCTAATTTAATTGATTTATGAGTATAATGTTTAATTTTAATTTCTTCTTTGTTAACTTTCTAAATACTATTGTTATACTTAAGATTACGAAGATACCGAATATATGGATTTAAACTTGGTTATGAAAATTTTAATTAGCTAAAATAGCTAGGAGTGTGATCTAAATTGGTAATAAGTATTTATTTGTATAAGTGATAATATATATTTTTAAAATTTACCCGATTAAATAATTTTTTAATATGATATTTCTAAACACAATAATTTAAAGTTTATATTGAGTAATTTTATTTTGTTTTGTAAACCACCAATTGTATCATCCATACTTTTTAGAATATGATCCGTATATAAACACAAATGTATTTTATTTTTTTTATGGATCAAAAATTTATGATATGTATAATTAAATTGTTGTATATGTTATTGAAAATATATGGTGCTATATATTTTATATTTTCAACATTTATCATACTGAACTGACATTGAGGTATTATTTATATGAAAATATATGTAACATAATATATTTATATATTATATAAACGATTCTTTCAATGTGATTTTTATTTTATAGTTATTACTAATAAATAATATAAATATAATTACATAACTTTAAAATAAGAAAAAACAATAAATACTATATGTTATGTTTATTAATTATTGTTGCCATATTTTTAGTTAGAATTAGATTTTGAAAATGCATTAATTAAACATAAAAATAAAAAATTCTAAAAGATAAATTAATTAGTAACTTCAGTGATATACTATTGTAAATAATTATGAAAACTATGGATAATTTATATTTATACTCCCATTTTAGCAGATTAGATTTTCTTTGCGATTTTAACACAAAAAACTTACAAATCTTATTTAGATTAACCAAAAACAATCAAAGAAACAAGATTTTTCAAAAAATAGAGTTTTTAACTGATTATAACCAACATATTTCCGGCCACCACCGCCGCGTTTTCGAATACAGATAAGAGAGTTACGACACGGTGACAATGTGGACGACTAGACCTTGTCTCCAATAAGAGCTTATCGACTTTCTCGTATAACTCTTCACAACAGAGGAGGACGAGCAACATGGTTTCCTTCTTTTGCCATTAAAAACCTCTTCATCCCTTTTTTGCCATTAAAATTATTGTTTCCCAAATTTTTGCCATTAAAATCAATTCTCTACCACTAAAAGTTATTTCTTATTTTTTACAGAGAGAGAAAGAAACCAAAATTAAAATTGTGGAATCTATTTAGTTTCAAGAAAAAAAGTAGTTAGCTTGTAATTGTGAAAGACTACCCTACGGATCATGATATTTTGCCAGTCCAAATCAAAATCACTTGAAAAGAAAAACATTTATCCATATCTTTATGGAAGGAAGCATTGAAAACAGTACAATGAGCATTTTAACCATTACATATATATCTGTTATCGATGATATTTTCCATAAGATAGTAAATCTTCTTTTGAAAAGCACATGGAAACATATCAGACCGCTTGATCGGCGCTGCTGCTATGCCAACCTTTGGTGCAAGGAGGTATCTCCATGAACTCGTCGAACTCTTTCACGTGAACATCGCAACACTTCCACTGCACAACAAAAATAAATAAAAGCAAAATCAAAAACAGTTCAAAGAATAAAGATAAAGAGTGTTTAGAGCAAAAGAAAGGTGTTAAAACGCACCCCTCTCAGTCTGTCGTGGAAGACCGCAGGACCTGGATGATAGCTACAAGCCGTCTCGTGATTGTCTCTCTCCTTGAATGTTTTGCCACATCCTTTGTTTTTGCACACTTGCGGTTGATTAATGTCTATAACAACCTTTTGAACTGGAGCTGGGGTTACTAAGGACTCAGTCTTTTCTTCTTCCGCTTGTACTGGTGTGCTCAGGGCCTGCTGCCTGGTCTGTTCTTTGGGCTGGGAGCCTGTGAGGTTAAAGACGCAAGGTTAGAGATTTTGTTGGATTCACCAGTGTGAAAACGGAGAGAGAGTGGAGATACCAACCATGGTCTGAGCAGAAGAAGCCTTGGCGGCATCTGGAGCAAGAGTCTTTTGTTGCAGCATTGGTAGCATGTGGAGATGAAGTAGGAACCGTGACAGGTTGTCTTGGAGCCGGTTTGGCCAAAACTGGTTTCTCAGTTGTGTGTTTACCTGTCTTACATCTTTTATTGCAAGAACAGACAAAAAGTATCAGTGTGTCTGCGATCAAACCACAACACAAAGACATGGATGTTATTATTACCCAGGAATTTCCAAGAACAAAGTGAAATCGTGACTTCTTTGCTTGCAGCAGCTCCATTCTTTCATTCCGTCGTGAAAAAATGGCTGCACGTATGAACGTTTCTAGCTTTAACTCTCTGAGGAGATTGAGTGTAACAAAATAATAACTAGTATTTTGAAGAGTAAATTTGACTTACTCCCTGCTTGGTCAAAAACCAGTCGACAGAAAAAAGCAAGCCAAGCCAGCCCGGAAAAAAGAAGTGGTAAACGGAAATATGTAAAGATACAATGAAATCTCCAAACAAGCATAGATGAAAATGAAAGACAAGGGCCAAATAAGAAAGATGAAGACTTGTAAAGATGCATTCTATTGTTGGTACCTCGCTAACAAGCTAACAAGAAAGATAACAGCAAGACCTACTTCTGTGAACAATAGTTATTATAAATGCACTACATTATTAACCAGAACGAGCCAGCTCTAGTGGTACGGTGGTAAAGGGGTTAAGGCTGTAATTTCCGTCACTAGGGTTCGATTCGGCCTGGGAGAAATTATTTACAATGATTCGGTGGTTCGGCAAAGAGGTGAAAAAACACTACATCAACTCTCTAGGTTTCATTGCCACCATAGTTGCTACCTTATATCTCTCAGTGGTGCTAGTCAAGCTTTACATGGATAGTAGAATAAACGAAATCTCCCAAGCTCAATGGGTTGACTAATAAATATGCAAGCAATCAAAAAGTCTAATGTTGGGTAATAATGTCTCAAGACTATAGACCTATATATGATATGTAATAAGAAAAGCCAAACTGAATCAAATAAAGGGAGGGAAGAAGACGTACAGAGGCATGAAACCGACAAGAACCGTCTGGATTGTCGTCATCGGTGAACATGGCGTTGCAGCCAATACGTTGGCACTGAAGCTTCGTTGCAGATCTTACTTCCATTATATAGAGCGTCGAAGAGTACCTTGAGTGAGTGAAAACTCTCAAGAATCTTGAGCAGCGTGAAACTGATTCTATGGCTATCGGCTTCAGATCGTCTCTGACCCTAACAAACAAGATTGCAGAGTTAATGCGCAGCTAAAGAAAATAAACGATTTGCTATCCATTATGGGCCTGGAATTGGGCTTACGCTTTGGAACAATCTCGACCTCCTGTCTTCCGTACAATACTATTAAAACATTTATTAAAACATTTAAAAAGAGAAAAACCCAAAAACCCTATTTTTCTATGGATTTAAACAAATTCATACTGACTCTGACTCTTTAAACCAACACTGTTTCTATGTAATTGACAAAAACCGGTTGTTTCCTAACATTTTATGCTAGATTCTCCACCTTCAAATTATGCATTCGTGGCACATGAATGATCTTTAAGTTGAGAAAACTTTTTTTTTTTTGGTAAAATGTTAAATACTAGACCAGATTTTTGAATTTGTGACAGAAGATACATAAAGACTAAATGCAAAAAATAAAACTAAACAAAGAACCTTGACACAAACAATAACCAAATTGAAAAAGCTGATGACCGGACTTGAACCAAACTGCTAATGTAGCGAGGAAGAACCAGAGGGAAAAGGCCAAAGCAGAACAAGTATCTGGTTGCCACGAGAGACCGGAGAGATGGGCGGCTCAAACCCTGATGCAGCCGGCTCCTACAGCTTTCTTAATACCCACAAGCCTCCACCTGACCAAAGAATCATAACCACGGAATCACTTACTTACTCAAGAAGCTTAAACCGGCAGCACGGGGAGTATCCCGAGATCGACGATGCCGTCGTTCGGAGAGGCGATATGAAGATTGCTGCCTCCATCCATACAACCCGTAACCGTGTACACCCCTTTAACCCGAGAGCCCTTATAGAGCAATGGGACCGATTCAGAACACCACCTCCGAAGAGAAACCACCAAGCAAACAAGAGAGCCGATTACTAAACTGACGCTTAACTTTCATCACAGACCCAACCCACTTCCAACGAAGCCAAAGTCGCTTGAAGATTCAAAAAGGAAAGAGAAACGGTGACAAGGAGAACACACCATTGGACCTCAGAAACTTTGGGGAAAAGTCGACAACAAACACGGGTTGAGGACAAGCTTCTACGCGCCGCCACCGAAGACCACCACAGGAGCAGGCACAAGACCCACTCACGGAGAGACTCAACGTGCAACCACCAGAGACCACCAGCGAACTCAAAGCAAAGAGAGAGATCTGAGATTCACGAACCCCAAACCCTAGTGTCACCTAAGGAACACTAACCAACGCCTCACGCGTCACCAGACTCGCGAAACTCCACCGTAGAAGAGGGAAAAACCTCCGGACAGAAAGCCCAGAACAGAAGCTAGAGAAGAGCATGACGAGTGGAGAGCCGTCCTCAAACTACACCGACGACGCCATGCACGACCCAGATCTGCATCGGAGCTTGCCAGATCTGAACCAGAGATCTACGATTGAGCACCACCTCCGCCGAAAAAACGAGACAAGAATACAAAGATAAAACAGGAGAAGCGGAAGAGAAGGGAAACAACAGAGGAGAGGGGCTCCGGCAACCGCCTAAAAGACGCGGCGGCGCCGGAGAAACACAATCGTTTAAACGGAAACCCTAGGGAGAGGCGAGAGAAACTTTATGAGGAGAGAGAAGCCCTTTCGAATTCTTATAGAATCTATATTATTAAAGGATTCTGCCCTTAAATTTCAAAAATATTTACATTGTTATGCCATTCCCTTTTTGAATTTTTTAAAATTAATTTCTCTATTATTCTCTCTCTTTATTTTAGCTAAATTGATATTTCCTTTTATTACTTTTGTCAAGTTTGGAAACAAGTATATTCGGTTAATTTGTGTGAAATCTTCCAAAACGGCATATAAAACAAAACAGAGGGAGTATTTATTATGTCATTTTGTACATATTACTGACATGCCAGTTTTGAGCTCAAAAATATTCTAAATTTATCATAAAATTAAATTTTAGATCTAAATTAACTAAAAATATAAACTTATCTTAGGTTACCAATAACGAAAAAACCTTATTTTGTCATATCAATAAAAAAAATCTATTACTATTTTTTCATTTTCGTCAAATGATATAATAAATTTTTCATCAGTCTAAGAAGTACAAGTTTTTTTTCAATTTTAATTAATGTTTACAAGTATGAACTATTCAGTTTAAAAATTTAAAATATTATCGGATATTTTTGAAATTTTACTGGATCAACTGATGTCAAATCGCGAACTGATAGCGGGTTTTTAGGTTTTCACCTGGTTTTATTAGATTATTAATTAATACTTTTTCATTAAATCTGAACTGGAATATTAAATCGTCAGATATATCATTTCAACCATATATCTGAATTGGATATAAAAACACTGCTTGAACATAAAACATTATAATTAAACAACCTTTTTTAAACACTGATTGATCAATTTTTAAATTATTTATAAAATTATAAATTTAATCAAATTTATTAAAATTTTAAAAATATCCGCGCTTTTAAAGCGCAGATCAAAATCTAGTACAGAGATGAAACAGGAGAAGCGGAAGAGAAGGGAAACAACAGAGGAGAGGGGCTCCAGTTGAGAAAACTTTCTTTCATAATTTTGATATCTTCCAAATAACTTGGAAAGACATGTCATTCTTCTGGTTTTGAAACTATTTTCACCAATGGAAAACAATCTAATATGACCCGAAATTAGCGCAAATTCCTCATATTAGTGCAAAAACCCTAAAATACTTAATTTGGATACAATTTTTCAAAAAAATACACTTAATCAAAAATATCATAATATATAAATTTAAATTTTAGTAATTATTATTAAAGATTTAATATTTAAGGTGTGTAGTTGAGTTTATAAACTTATATAAATGTTTTATAATTATTCTTAAATAATTATAAATGATTTAAATTTAATATTTTCATCATATATTTAAGATAATTATGAAAAAATATCCCTCTTAAAGTAAATTTGAAAAGAGGTATTACACATATGGTAAAATTGAAATTTCCAAAATACTATTAAAATTTGTATTTCGTATTTGTAAAATTCAGTCTTTTTGATCATCTAAAGATTATTTTTATCTATTAAAAATTAAATAAAATGAAAAATAAATAAAAAGAACCAATAATAAGATAGTTTTATTTCTCCAAGTATATATTTTAATTTTATACATTTATCCTTACAAAAAATGATTTACTGCCCCCAAAAATATTTAATGCATATTCAAATGAAAAATAAATAAATTATAATAAACTATATTTTATTTGTTTTTTCAGAATAGTGATTAATGTATTTTTTAGTTAAGGGAAAACAAAATAAAATCGTATAAATTTGTATCCTCTTATCTAAGTCAACTGAGATTGAAAGCTAAGGAAGTATTATTGGATTGGGAAATTTAATGGAGTTGAATGTAATTTAAATCTAAAATAAAATCCAGTATTATTGGATTAAGGATTTGATAAAAGTGAAATTTGATCTGCGATTTTAAAGAGTGAGATTAAGGATTTGGATTAAGGATTTGATAAAGTGAAATAAAATAAAGTATTATTAGATTAAGGATTAAGTAGAATTTGATATGCGCTTTTAAAGAGTGAGATTATTTGTTGATAAAAGATGTATTCGATTGTTTAACTTGTTTCTTATTGGTTATAATTTTATTTTAAATCATTTTAAACATGTTTCACGTTGATGCATTTTTCCGTATTCTATGATAAAAATGAAATAGATGTTATTTCAAATCATTTTTATTAGATATATGTTTTATCTATTTGAATGAGTAACCCGTAGAAAACTGCAATTTCGAAAATCTCAACTCCAACTTGATTCATTATATAGTCAAATAAAATAAATATTAATTTTTTGACCTACCTAGATTTGTAATTTTGTAAATTTTTCTTCTATATAAACTGAGTTAATGAAGTGGACTTATATTTGGACATCGTTTATATTAATCATTATTTTGGATTTTAGTAATTGTGCTTCATAAGTAAAAAATGCCATTTTTAGAGAATAAAGCAAAATTTATAGGTTATATGTAATTTTAATTTTCTATAATATTAGTTTAAGTGGTTGCATTAGAATTGTAGTAAAACTAGGTGCTTTCCTGCACCATGTGCAGTAAAAAAATTTTAAAATATTTTCTAACAGATAAACATAAATTATATTTATTTTTTATTAATATTATAAATTTTCTTTTTCTTATTAATATTTTAATATAAATTTGATTTAACTGAACATTAAAATTAAGATAAACAATTTTGTTTATTTTGAAATATATTTAAGAATGTGCATGTGTATATTTAAAATTATAATCTGAGGTAGATTTTTCTATCTATTTATTTTAATTAAATATATTACATAAATATGTAAAATTTCATAATTGTCAAAAATTAAAATTAAACTATATTTATAAAATCTGTAGATATATATATAAGAAACTAATGATTTTACGATTTAATTTGATTTTATGATTTAATTTTTGTAATTTTCTAAAAATATGTATATATTTTTGAAATTTTTTTAATTTAAATGATATTTCTAAATTTAAAATGTCATAATTGAATATATTTATTTTAATGATGATTTATGAGTTATTACCATATAAAGTCCAAAAATATAAATCGAAAATAAATGTAATATATGAGTTATTACCATATTTTAAAAAATTGACCAAAAATATAAATTAACATTAAGTATAATTTTCCATGTCATATTAACCTATAAGACATGTTATCAATTTTATTAGCCATGTCATATTATTTTTGTGAGAATGATTGTAGAGAAGACATGTGGCAAAAATTGTCAATGTCATATTAATCTATAAGACATGTCATCAATTTTAGTAGCCATGTCATATTATTTTTGTGAGAATGATTGTAGAGAAGACATGTGACAAAATCACTTCTCAAATATAGTCTACGGGATATATCAATTCGGGTTCGGTTCTAATTTGGTTTTGATTATCCAAATACTACTCAAAGTACATATTTTGTTTTGGTACACACTCTGGAAGCTTAAACAAATTGCACTAACAATGGTTTGGTGGCATTACTAAGCAGTGATTGTTGAAAAAAGTAACATAAACAAGTTAAAAATAGTGACTAACAGCCGCATAAAACATAAGAAAAATTATTTAATCTTCAAAACTAAAATAACATTGTTAAAACTTTGGAAGAAAATTTATTCATAATCAAACTTCTAATGAAGTTGTCAAAACATAAAAATCTCAATCTTTGAGAAAATACTAAAAATATATTAAACTGAATATTTAATTTAATTATTCATGTTATAAATATTTATTGAGATCTTTGAGCCTCATTCGGATATTACTAAATTTCGGTTCAGATCTTTTCGGGTTCTGGTTACCCATTTAAATTTATTATTTACTTTAAATTTTTCAAAATCTATAAACAAAATAAATTTATATATAAATTTGAATAACATCTGTCAAAATATATAAACTTAGCATATAAATTAATTTTGGTTGAATATTTGGATGGATAATCAATAGATATTTTAAGTATTGTGAGTGTTGTGAGCATATTTTAGCTATTTTAAAATATATTATATATTTTAGATGTTTTTAATATAAAATAGTTAATAAATTTAGAATTATAAATCTATTTCGGATACATTCAGGTACCCGAAATATTTGGCAGGATCGAGTTTGTTTTTGGTTTTCTAAATACCAAAATTTTGAAGCCATTCGAATATTTAATCAATTTTAATTCAGTACTACTTTTCAGATTAGGTTCGGGTTTGATTCGGTTCTTCGGATTCAGATTTTTTGCCTTGGCCTAGTATTATATTTCTTAATTTCTTGTTAAATATATATATATATATATATATATATATATATATATATACTAGGAAAGGTCCGCGCTAAGCGTGGGATATCGACGATTTGTTATTTCTTTTTACTATATTTTGGTAACAAATGTTGTTTGTGGCATGTGTTAGCGTTTGAAAGTATTAATTTCTAAAAAGAGTTGACAACCACAGTGGAGTAGTGTATTGGCTACACCGTTAGCACTATGTCCATGTTCATATAGTTAACAAAAAAATGTAAGGGAGCTTAAATATATTTTGCACATAGTTTGAGTCTATGCATACTAAGAAGAGACCATAAATTTATAGTTGGTTATGGTATCGGTAATGTTAATTATTGAACTCACTAATATGAAGTTTATACTCTTGCTAGTATGTTTTAAAAATGGGTGGGTTTGGTAGCGAATACGTTTGGATGGACCTTATGAAGTTTGGAATATAAAGTTAGTATGTGATTGAATGTATTACCCTGGGTCTCGTAGAAGCAATGGGTTCAACGTTCGTTAAGTTGTTTGAATAGTGTTTTAGTCTTTTTGTATCGGAGAATAAGGTTAGGGGTGTCAATTCGCGCTGGGAGGCTCAAACTCGCTTAGCCCGTAAATATTTGGTCCGGTCCGACCCTTATAGGGCTATAGGGTTTTTTGGACTTTTTAAAAAATAATTTAACATTATCGTTTTTAGCGTTTTAATACATTTGAATTTTATAAAAAAAATCAGTTTTAACTTTTTTAAAAAAATGTAAAGTGAGTTTAAACTTTTATTCTTTATCAAAAATATTTTACTTTTTCGTATGCTTTAAACATATTATAAATTAACCGAATTTAATAAAATTTAAATAATCAAATATAAATTTAAACTATACACATAAGAGAACAAAAATTATGATAAATAAGATCAAACATTTTGGACATTGTATATTGAAAAAACAATATCGAAGAAGAAGTTACATTTACAAATTTTAAAATATGATATTTGTAATAATCAAACAATAAGGTGCATTAAATTTACAAATTTTACATTATATTTTTCTATTAGAATTTGGATTAAAAATATTAAAATAATATGTTATTACTAATAAAGATTTTGATTGTAAGAATGATAATATTTAAAGTAAAATACAAAGTTTTGGGTTTTTGACTGGTCTTAGCTCAAATGGGCTTAGATACAAAATATCTAAAACTCAAATGGGCTTAGACTGAAAGACTCGATTTTTTGGGCTTTTTCTTTTTTTTTGTCACAGAAAAGAAAAAAAAAAAAAAAAAAACTAAATCCAAACCCAATAATTTTTTAGGGTCAGCGGATTCGTGTTGCAGAGTTCGAACATGTCTAAATAAGGTTGTTTGTTCTTATTTATACCCTTTTTCTTTGTTCTGGTGGTGTGAGTATTTACTTGTTAGTCTAGCAATCTCCGAATCTCTAACTTCTAATACCATATTTTGAGACTTGTTTTAACCATCGTACGTATGTTTGTAGTTATGATCAATTTTAGTATATACTATTTAATAAGGTAAAAAAGCAAAGGATGCAATTTGTGGTCAAACGAAGTTATTACAATATTCGACAAAAAAAAAAAGAAACAGAGTTATTATAGTAACGTAAAAACTTGAATGCAAGCTTGGTAAATCAAGTTATTATAGTAACGTAAAATATTTGGTACGCATTTAACAGATTAAATTCTTTATATTTTAACCAAATTGTTGAGATACATCACATAAAAGTCTTTCTAACATTTTTTTTGTCAACAGTCTTTCTAACATATATGTGTAGAAAGAAACAGAGTTATTATAGTAACGTAAAAACTTGAATGCAAGCTTGGTAAATCAAGTTATTATAGTAACGTCAAATATTTGGTACGCATTTAACAGATTAAATTCTTTATATTTTAACCAAATTGTACATCACAAAAAAGTCTTTCTAACATTTTTTTTTGTCAACAGTCTTTCTAACATATATGTGTAAACGTAATGTGTATAAGTTTATGCTGCTTCAAAGAACTTACCAGAGAATTCATCGTGATGCGGGTTCTTTTCAAGCTTTTCTTATCGTAATGTGTATAAGTCTTTTCTTATCTAAATCCTGTCCTATAACTGAATGCCATCAAATACGCAAATTTTGATTGTATGCTATCCTACTGTTATCAGGAATACTAAACTTCAATCTCATTCATCAGTTTCACAGCTTCGATCATGCAACCAACTTGACCCTTATTTACCATCTGTAGTAAGCATTGTCATTTAAGAGAACTTATCAAAAACGTTAAGAGATTTCCAAAGGTAAGAGTTAAGAGACTCACTATTGTCATCTCCCGTAGACATAGTGCCGAAGCTTCTTCACGGAGATCAATTTTATTTTCGCTCCTCCTCGTAGATAGAAACATTCAGTATCATAGAACAATAGGAACTAAACAAATGTACAGTTTACAAACTGAAAAGAACAACAAATCCAATCGAACAGTCAGCAAGAAATTTATAAAACATAAAACATAAGGCAGCAAAGAAAAAAAGGAATTAAAGACAGTTCTGGTTCAAGAAGAAGAAGAAGACAAAGTTAAATAAACCCCTTTTTTGTTAAAGTCAATGGCAAACCTTGAGGATTCATCTTATGCATCTGTTTCGTCCGCTCAAATTCATGATTCATCTTGAGATGTCGTCATCTTCTGTAGTAAGCAAAACAATTTAATTTAACCGGGTAATGGACAAAAAAGAAAAATGTGATGGGAGAGCATTTAGAAGATCTCACCATGTTGGGTTTAATGACAGGAACAGAATAACCATCTCTGCAATGGCGCAAAGGAATCGATCAGAAGCTATAGATTACAGAATGATGAAGCGATTCATCGCCAGAAAACGTGCGCAGGGTGTTTAAGATTTGATCATAAACGATGGAGACCGGAAGAGGAATCGCCAGGGAAGATCTAGACAAATGCAGCAAAAGCCCTAATCTTCGTTTATTTTGTTTCGTCGAGAACCCTGAAGAAGAGATATGGGCTTACAGAATATGGTGTTTTAATTAAAAGCCCAGAAAAGGTAAAAAAAAGCCCACCCGTTAAAAAATGCTAACGTGGCGCAATGGAAGAGTCCCAACTCTCTCATTATATAATAGATTATTATATATATATATATATATATATATATATATATATATATATATATATATATATATATATGTTTTTCAATAATCAGTGAATTGTAATATTAATATGGGTCGATTTGCTCAATAATCATATAAACACTGACAATTAAGAATATAGCCATTCATGAAAAGCTGTGTCAATTTGATGTAGAAATGGACCACGTTCTCCTTTCTCGCACGTGAGATTTGATTAATGCAACGATTGATATCCTACTATACTATGTTTGTCAAATATATAGTACAGAACAATTAATTTATAACAACAACCATTATGAATAAGATAAAGAAAATAAGAAAGCTGAAAAAAATTAAGGGTTTGTATAGAGTACATTTTACCCTAAACCAAATTATATACCCACACCATATACTCTAAACCCAAACTCTAAACTCAAACCAAATACTCTAAACCCAAACCATAAACCCTAAACCCTAAACCCAAACTATATACCATAAATCCAAACCATATATCCTAAACCCAAACCCTAAACCCAAACCATATACCCTAAACCCAGACCACTAAACCCAAACCATATACACTAAACCCTAAACCCAAACCATATACACTAAACCCTAAACCCAAACCATATACCCTAAACCCAAACCTTAAACCCAAACCATATCCCCTAAACCTTAAACCCAAACAATATACCATAAACCCAAACCATATACCCTAAACCAAACCCTAAACCCAAACCATATGCCCTAAGCCCAAACACTAAACCCAAACCATATACCATAAACCCTAAACCCAAATCATAAACACTCAACCCAAACCATATACCCAAACCGTATACCCTAAACCCAAACCCTAATCATAAACCCTAAACCCAAACTCTTATCCATTACGTGACTATGCTATACATGTTATGGTATGAAATACTCGACACACCCACAAACTTTGTATATATGAATATCTCTAAAATTTTCTTAGAGAAAAATGATGAGTGGTGACGGTGTTGGAGAACAAAACAGTGTAACTGATCAAGTATTGAGTAACAAGAATCATGAGACAGAGAAAGAGATATAAATTGCAAAATAAGAGAAAAAGAAATGTATTGTACTATACTGTAATTTAAAATAGTATAGAACATATGACGCATGATATGAGATAGGGATTATGAAGAAAATTAGAGAAGTTTACACGATGGAAAGAGAAAGAGAAAAAAACGGATGGAAGGGAGAGAGAGGGAAGATGTCAAATAGATAGAAGAAAATGGGATGCCGAATAGATAAAAGATGATGGAGATGTCGAATAGAGGGAGGGAGAGGGAGAGAGAGAGAGAAAGTGGTGAGGGATGGAGTAGAGGAGAATGAGAAAGTGGTGGTAGCTATGGTAGAGGAAGGAGATAGAGAGAAAGAGGGGAAGGGAGGGATGGAATAAACAAAGGAACATGGGAATAAGTGGTGGTGGCTATGGTGGTAAATGAGGGAGGGAGGAAGAGAGGAAATAGACAAAGAAACATGCAGAGAAGGAGAAAATGGCGGGGCTATGGTGGTAGAAGAGGGAGAGAGAAAAATAGTGGAAGGGAGGGAGGGATGCAGAGGAAAAAAGAGATTGTACTATGCTATGTTTCTGACTATACTATACATGTGTGTAAAATAGTATAGATTTACAATCGTGATTATAGAATATGATATAAAATTTACAAAATATATGTTTGTTTTGAAATTTTCAAAACATACTATATGTAAAAGAAAATTTATGTTTTTATCATGTTAACTACAAAGTTCAATAGTTGCTTTAACAGAAATTAAAAGCAATTAAAAATAGAAAGGGAAAACATTTTTGTGAGAAGAGTAAAAAATGAAAAAAAAGAAGAAAAAATCAGAAAAATGCATGTCAAGGACAATATGACAATTATTATACAAATATCATAGCCCTTCTTTTGTTATGTGTATATACTTGGTTTAATTCCTACAATGGTTATGATTCCATATTTCCCTATTAATATAACACTCCGAGTTAATTTGGGTAGCAATATCGACCATCTATATATATATATATAACTATTATTGTTTTTCAATAATCAGTGAATTGTAGTATTAATATAACATTCTGAGTTAATTTGGGTAGGAATATCGATCATCTATGTGTATTGGCCATTATAATTTTTTTTTTGGTAAACATGTTAAGATTTATTATCGTTTTCAATTTTTTATAGAGTTTACAGGGAACTACGAGAAGCGAAAACAACAAACTACAACACAACAACGAAGAACTGAATGTAAAATACGGTAACTAAACCAAAGCCGAGAGTTGACGAAAGAGGTGAGAGGACATCACAAAGCTACTTAGAAGCGTGCGACACTCGATGCAGAGAGAAAGTGTTGAGGCGACATTGAAACACACGATTCACGAGCTGGTAATATTGGCCTCCCCAAACTCGCCTCCAAAAACATTTCACCTACCACGGACCTCCGACGTTCAGAATCAAGCACCGATACAAACGTGAGGAAGAAAGTTGCAGCAAACGACAATAGAGACTACTCTGGCCGACCCACCAAACACTTGTCAAAGCATCGGTTGCCGTTTATCACCTCCACCAGACCTGCCTCCTCTACTCCTCCTTATCGAACCTCACAAGCACCCGATCTCCTATTGAGCTCAAGAGAACCCCACCAAACCACCAACACTATAGCAACAATCTAGCCAGCCGCTCTTATTCGGAAAGGCAAATGGAAGAAAGCACGCCACAGCCACCAAAACCTGCACAATGAAAGAAGCTAACACCACAAGGATTGAGTCCGAAGAATCTCTCCTATATAACGTGATGAAGCAACCCACGCCGCCACCGAGTGAGCAGAACAGGCCGACAATACCATGGACCAACGCACTCGCACGAGGGTCAACCTCCGAGAACCGGAGACTGACAAACATCATACAAGAAAGCTCCAACCTACTCACTTCATTGGAACGCCACAAACCAACTCCGATGAACGGGAGAGCTCAGACCTCAAAATAGATTTGATGGAAACGCCTTCTAGCCACAAGGACCAACCGCAACCACCTACACAGAGAGTCCCCCGACAGCAACTCACTACCACTACCGAGATAGACGACCAGAACCCAAAACCTAATCCGACTACAGTCAATCTCTCACTGGTGATGAGAGCAAAGAAGGGCCTGCTAAGAGATCCAAAAATCGTCAGCCTCCCTACGGAGAACGCGAGTTCTCTTCATCGATCACGCAAACCTCCACTGGACGGACCTAATCAAGACCCCGAGCACCACCACCGAGTCCCGACGGACCACCAGGAAAATAGATCTGGCCAGATCTGAGCGAGATCTTAGAGAAACCAGCGGAAGAGACCACCCACTCTCTTACCCTCGACACACCTCGCCTCTGCTCCAAAACTCAACCCTCCGGACAGCAACGCCGGAGACGAACCCACAACCGAAAGCATATCGACAGACTACGGTAAAAGAGAAGGAGGGGAAACAAGAGAGAAACAGAGAAGAACGAAGAACAAGGGAGACAGCCGACGACGACAGTCACACCGGAGCCGGAGCACCGGAGCGCCGTCGGCTGAGCAGATCTAGGCAAGGGTCTTTTGTCGCGAGAGAAAAGGTGATAGAGAAAGAGAGAGAGCTCAACTCATCTCTATTTCATTATCAAACTGTTTAGGGTTAACTTTTTATAGTGACTAGCCCCACCGCTTGCGCGGCCCCAAATCCAGAAAATCCCTCCCCTTCGGCTTGGACCTACGGATTAATGTATATTCCGCTTGCCCCTACTCGTATGGGGAAATCCCTCCGGCTTGGACCTACGGTTGGTATACACCGCTTGCCCCTACTCGTATGAGGAAGGATTTATTTGGAGAGGCATAGTACCACCCTGCTGTCCCTGAGAATCGAACTGACGACCTCGGGTAGGCATGTATGAGAAGATTCGCTGGTAACCACTAGGCCACCAACGCTTCTCAAATTGGCCATTATAATTAGGCTACGTTAACTAACGAAGCAAGAATTTATCCCAGTAACGATATTACGTGAGAAATCTTCCTATCTAGTCTTTTCTCTATACAAGATGTCTGTCTTATACCTCAGTTACAGTGTGTGCTAAACTTCGGGACTTTTCTGTACATCAAAAACTCTAAAGTTTGCTTTGGAAATTATCCCATTTGATTTTATAAAAATAGAAGATTGACATCACACCGCGTGCGTACCCTAACAAACGTATTTTTAATTATTTTCCTTCTTTTTCTGATACGTCTAACAAACGTATCTTCTTCTCCAATTAAATAATCTTGTCGGAAAAATATTTTTATTTAATTATATTGCTCAATCCTCTAGACTGCAATAATTTTCAACTTTACATCAAAGCCCTGAGCTGTTTCTTCTTAGAGAATAAGATCAAACCAAGATCACAAAATCCCAGGAGATCAGATCTTGCTGTCTCAGCATCATCAGGAGCGAATTCTTAAAGGAATCTAATACTATTAAGACTATCAAAGCCTTTTGATGGACGATTGTCGGGAGAAGAGAAGACGTTGTACAAAACTTAGAGTAAGTACTGATAATAACGACATGGAGAAGATGATGCATAGAGAAATCGAGAGACAGAGAAGACAAGAAATGGCTTCTCTTTATGCTTCTCTTCGTTCTCTTCTCCCTCTTAATTTCATTCAGGTCACTCCCTTATTCCTAAAACCCTAATCTTGGTTTTGATTCTTGATGACTCCTGTAGATCTTATACTCAGTCTTTTGTCCTTTTACTTGGTCTTCCATGTAGGAAAAACAAAAAGGGATGATAGCAAGTGTTTTGACTTTGTGCTTTCTGACTTAACCATAGTGTTTCTCTTAACAAGTTTCCTGTTAGATCTATAACTTTCTTGTTTCTTGTCGTGATATTCTATTTTCGGTAGGGCAAACGTTCGACGTCAGATCAAGTCGGTGAAGCGGTTAACTACATAAGGTATTTAGAGAGGAAGATCAAGGAGCTTAGTTTGAGGAGAGATGAGCTCATGTTACTGTCTAGAGGAACCCTCTTGGATGATTCGAAGAATGAGATGGAAGCGATAAATCATGTGGTGGTTCGGCAGTGCTTGGTGGGTGTGGAAATAGTGTTTAGCAGCCGCTGTTGCCGTGGCCAACCGCAGCTATCAAGTGTTCTTCAAGTTCTTAGTGAAAATGGTCTTTGTCTTCGTAACACCATCTCCTCTATTGTTGATGATAGACTCATTTACACTATACAAGCTGAGGTAAGTTTATCTTAATCTTACATAATACAGATATGCATATTTGTTTGCATTTACATGTTACAATATACAGTCTCTATTTCTGAAAAGTGTTAGTTTAATATACATTTTTCTTGTTACATAATAAATATAATTTTATAATTTCAATTCAACTTTTAGTTTAATATTAATTATAAATGCATTGCTTTTATAAACAATTTTATTTATCTCAAATATTTTTGCTTGAATAGGTGTAATTAATAAGAACTTAAATACATTTCAATCATTTTTAATATATGTGAAAAATGTCAAAATAATAATTTTGTGAAATTGTGGTAGTATATAATTTTCAAATTGCTAATAAAACATAGCAAATTTTAGTTTCCATTTAATAATTTACAAAGTGAAATAAAAGTTTTTTGTTTTCTGTTTTGTATTTAGTTAATGTTATTATTTTCTTTAAAAACTACATGTTATGGTTTCCTTCATTTAAAGATAAAACACTATTCTATAACATGTCAACTGAAATACACAGAAATGTTTTTGAAGTCATTGTAATCAGAAATTGTTAAAACGAGAGTATATATAGCCAGATTTTTTTGCATGAGATTCAAGACTATACTATCTTAAGCATCCAATATGTGTAAAGAGATTAGTAATAACTACCATGGTCATATTAATTTCAAGAAAATGTTTACACATGTGGTAAAATTCTTTCTGCCACACTTATTTATGTAATATAAACCCCAGCCTTTGTATACGAGTATACGACACTATGCATACAGTTTATGATATGTTCGAAGGTACAACAATATGTCTAGTTTTGTTTGCAGGTCAAAGATTCGACCTTGATTGACTTATCAGAACTGGAAGAGAGATTAACCAGAATGAAGTAAATGGTTTTTCTGTTTGTTAAACGATATCCTAAGTGATGTAAATGGTTGTTGCATTGGTTTCTCTTAACATGTCAAGCAGCGACTAATATAAGCACGTGGTTAGTTTATTTGTACTTGTATTGTTATGTTGTGTTCAATTTGCATCTATTTGAATGTTTATCTTCTTTTTTCCTTTTTCGCTGAAGTGTAAATATTATTTCTGAAATGAAGTCAGAGATTTTACAAGTAACTAGGATAAGACCTGTGCTTTGCGCATGGTGAAATATTTATTAAAATTTTATATTTTAATATTGTAAAATCTGATTATTTCTGCGGATCTTTACGGGTCTGATTTGGTTTGAGTTGGATTAAAACTTTAGGGGTCTTGTTCGGATTCCTTAGCTCATGAGTTAATCTACATATTTAAAAATGATACACTATTTTTGAGTTAAAAATAATAAATTAATAAAAATGTTTATATTTTTTCGAAAAATCTACTACAATATTACCCGATCAACATCGTATAGCCTAGGTTCTTCAGTTTTATCAGGAATTTCAGCTGATATTACCCGATCAATATCATCTGTATTTGGATACTTGGGTGACTGATCCATGAATAGTAAAATATGTGCATGGGAAAGACCTCTTTTTTGGAACTCTATAGTGTATACAGCTACAAAAAAATTTGATAATATTAGTATTTATCATGTAACTTAACAGGATTAATTAATGATAAATTTCTTACCAGAAACTGTTTTTCCGAGAAGATGTTTCTTCGTTAGATCATCCATCAAACTATCAAGCTTTACTTTGAAAAGTCTGCAACACAAATCGGGTCTATCCTCGGATCTAAAATTGTATTTCTGTAAATATCTCGTCAGTTCTGGCCACTTTGGATTACATGTAAATGTAATAAAATTATGTTTTGCCATCTAGGATGTCCCTATAGTGGACTGGTTCAAATCCAGTTAGCTCATCAGGGAGAGCATCACAACACCTCACACGTGTGGTCGAGAGAAATCCAAGTTTGTATGGATGTATGGTGGCTCGGTACGAACCGCACGAGGGGGTGAGCGAGAAGTTGATCAGAATCTTAGAACTACCTTCCGAAACAAACGATTCAAACTAATTGACCAGATCCTTCTTAATCGAAGCAGTGATCTTAACACCCCCACAAACAAAAAATTATTTAGTTTCAAGAAAATTTGATCAGACGTGATGTTTGCCAAAAATAAAAAACAAAGAGTGAAGATGATTACATTGGAGTCGATTAGAACCATCTCGATAGTGAGACCACCAGCAGCAGAGTATTGTCTCCACAAATGTATGATCTTAACTCTAATCTTCCACATCAGTTTGAATGGTTTCAAATCACACACAACAGTAAGGGAAGACATTTTTGTAGGATGTTAAGAACTCGACTGTTTTCCGAATGTTTGAGATGCAATAATATGGAGAGGTTGAAGGCTACTTATATAGGTAGCTAAACCTAACTATACCGTTAATATATGGCACCAATGATAATTAATAACGTATATTCTCACTTTGCCGTACACTCGAAGTAATACATATATTACCATAACATATATATACACGATCAAATATATTACCATAACTCATTTATCCACGATTAATTATGTAAACACAGCTTATTATTTTACTTGAGAAGGTCACACAATCATTTAATTAACCATGAAGACTCGATTATGCTGGTTTAATTCGATTTTGATTACTTATTGTCAGTTTCGGTTTAATTAAATTAATAATACCAATCGAAAAAATTATCAGTCGACATGGGAATCTTCTTACACGTACGTGCATGTGTAACAATAACATCAACTTCATCAAAAAGTCGAACCTCACAAAATGTATATCAGCAAGCAAGAAGAGTGTCATGATGAAGAACACCATTGTCTAAAAACGCCATTACTTGGTAGTCGACATTTCACTCTCACGTTTTGTAAGTATCATAAGTGGTCTCCCGAATAACACCCACACGATAAACGCACACCCACACAATAACACCCAGTCATTTAGTTTCTCTTCAAGCTTAGAGAATTAGATATAACTTGATGTGCCCTAAATCAGCAGCAGAAACAATTCGAGAAAACTTGGCTTATGTGTTTGGATCAAACGAGATGGGTTTGATGATTTATGAAAAATATGTTTATAAACATATTTCAGCCCAAAGAAAGAAGGGCCCAATAAGAAAATGCAAGCCATGGTCGAATAATATATCAATCTGACGGCAATTCAGAGACCGTCGATCATGCAAAAGAGTGCGACCAGCTGATGAGTTTCGCGAGCACAATTTCCCAAGTTCAGTCAAAAGTCTTTGGTCTTTGGTCTTTGGTCTTTGGTATTTAGTCAAGTCTACAATATTTATTAGTTTACAAGTTTCTAGGTTTTGACTAAACCTTTTGTATGCTTTGCCTATTATATAAAGGCCATTTGATCAATGAAATAAAATAAGTTTTGAGTGTTTATTTTTGGAACCTTGAGAGGGTATCTCACTTTTCTTGTTCTTGGTGTGGTTAGCTCCAAGTAACACTCTCTTTCTCGTTGGACCGGTGCGTCACATCCGGCAACAGATCAAGTTTGCTTCTTTGTCGGACCTGTGAGTCATATCAGGCGACAATCAAGCACCTCTGGTAGTATCATTGGGTCATTCCGCAACCCTTTGTGTCACCGTTCAATCCATCAGTTCTCTTCGGAGTTCACCTCTGGTAGTATCATCGGGCCTTCCGCAACCCTTTGTGTCACCGTTCATCCCACCAGTTATCAATCCTCTCGGATCTGAGTTCATATCATCCGTACCGGTAGAGTGATCCGTATTTTGGTTCTATCAAGTGGTATCAGAGCCACTCAACCGGTACTATCTGTTCATTTTTCTCATCTTTCCATCTTCTTCATCCATCTTCTACCTTTCATCTTCTTTTCTTAAAAAAAAAAAAAAAAGAGTTCTACGAAAAGCCAAGAGATCATTCTATCTGAAGCTAAAGAAAGACAGATTTGAGGGCAAATCTTTTTAAAGAAGGAGGGAATGATGTGCCCTAAATCAGCAGCAGAAACAATTCGAGAAAACTTGGCTTATGTGTTTGGATCAAACGAGATGGGTTTGATGATTTATGAAAAATATGTTTATAAACATATTTCAGCCCAAAGAAAGAAGGGCCCAATAAGAAAATGCAAGCCATGGTCGAATAATATATCAATCTGACGGCAATTCAGAGACCGTCGATCATGCAAAAGAGTGCGACCAGCTGATGAGTTTCGCGAGCACAATTTCCCAAGTTCAGTCAAAAGTCTTTGGTCTTTGGTCTTTGGTCTTTGGTATTTAGTCAAGTCTACAATATTTATTAGTTTACAAGTTTCTAGGTTTTGACTAAACCTTTTGTATGCTTTGCCTATTATATAAAGGTCATTTGATCAATGAAATAAAATAAGTTTTGAGTGTTTATTTTTGGAACCTTGAGAGGGTATCTCACTTTTCTTGTTCTTGGTGTGGTTAGCTCCAAGTAACACTCTCTTTCTCGTTGGACCGGTGCGTCACATCCGGCAACAGATCGAGTTTGCTTCTTTGTCGGACCTGTGAGTCATATCAGGCGACAATCAAGCACCTCTGGTAGTATCATTGGGTCATTCCGCAACCCTTTGTGTCACCGTTCAATCCATCAGTTCTCTTCGGAGTTCACCTCTGGTAGTATCATCGGGCCTTCCGCAACCCTTTGTGTCACCGTTCATCCCACCAGTTCTCAATCCTCTCGGATCTGAGTTCATATCATCCGTACCGGTAGAGTGATCCGTATTTTGGTTCTATCATAACTGATCCAAAGGTGGTCTCTTCTGTTCCTTGAAGACAAAGATTCTCACGTCCGACGTATAATATGATGGGATAGAAGAACACACACATAAGACCCGCGCCTTACATACATTCATACGTTCGAGCTCACCAACAACACGTATTTCAGATCTTGGTACTTGCGAGCTCAGCAACAAAATGCAAGAGACTGACAATCCTCCTTCTCCATCGACGTAATGGCTCTCATGCCTTTGCATTGTTCCATTCGTAATGGCTCTGACGCCTCGTCCTTGCTCCATTCGTTAACCTTCTTCCTTGTGCAATTCATAATGCGTCTCATGCCTCTACCTTACCAACAAAACGTCTTTCAGAGCTTCATACTTTAGAGAACACCATTAGTGCAACGTAAGAGACTTACAATGCTCTTTCTCCACCGCTGTAATGGTTTTGATGCTCTGCATGCTCCATTCGTAATGTCTGGCATGCCTCTCCCTTGCTCCATTTGTTAAATTTCTCCCCTCATCCATCTGTAATGGCTCTCATGCTCTGAAACACTCCATCCGTTAACATATGCCATGCTCCATTCGTTAATATCACCCTCCGTTAACCTCACGTGAGTCACGACTCACATTGTTTTGTTTGTGTAATCAAAGTTTTTTTCTGTTCCGATAAACACATAATGTCAATGCAAATTAAGAAAGTATTGCTCGATTTTTTGTGAGAAGCTCTACTTGCTTGACACGTCATCCCTCTCCTCTCAAACTCTCCTCAACCTTCCATATATAAATTTTATAATGTGAACGTATTTAATGCAAAATGCTTCTCTTTTAATAATAAGGGGATCATCAAAATACCTTGTTCGGAAACTCGCTAGGCGCTACGCGTGCAGTGCACACGGGCCTAGCGATTTACTAGAAACGCGGGATAAATACGTTGAGTAATCGGGGAGGAATTTTTTATACTTTTTATATATAATACTCTATATATACGTATAGGACATGTATAATACATCAATTTTTTGTAATCTTTTTGTATAATACTCTATATATATGTATAAAACATTTATAATACATCATTAATACTTAGATTCATAATTTATAAATAAATATCCAGTTATATGAGATTTAGCCCAATTTTGCTAACTATTTAATTTCAGCAAAAGCCCATTAAAACCCCGTTAGCCCCAACCCTAATTGTCTAAACCTTCTTCTTCGTTTTTGTCTGCAACTGTCTCTATCATGCGACTGTTTCTATCATAATACAAACTTATCTCTATAACTCTTGCTCAGATTATAAACCTTTTCAGTTTTTATTTTAATAAATCATCATGGTTTGTCTTTAGAATTAAGGCGGTCTTAGAATTAGATCGCCGATTTGTAACATTCTACGGACGACGCGGACAAAACTCGGACAGCCGCGGCCAAAACTCGGACAGCCGCGGAACGCCACCGATCACCACTAATACGCCACGGTGAGCCACCGATCTACGAGTTTCCGGCCGAGTAATCGCTTACGCGGATGCGTTTTTGAACAAGGGACAAAATATAAGACATTTAGACTTGATTCCATGGTAAAAAAAAAGGGTAAAAAACATAGAAGCAAAACTATAAATACTTTAGCCGTGTTGTTTGAGAGCAAACATGACTAGTAGCAATACAATCTTAAAAAATCTGAGTGAGAAATTTAACTGAGTCAAGCAAGAAAAAAAAAGATCCGAAGACAAAGCGAAAGAAAATATTATACAGAAATTAAGTTTTACATAATTTAAAACTGAAATTGAAAACAAAATTTAAAAGTTTTTAAAAAACCTAAAATTCTGAAGCTAACAAACGTTTTATCTTCTCCAATATCTTTTGGTTAGTCTTCTTTTGATCCACCAGTTCAGCAAAACTTTCGGCGTTCTGCGTCTCAAACACTACAATCCGGTCATCTTTGTTCTACAGTTGCTCTATAATCATGGGATTATCATACGGGACTTGTGAAGAAGAATAACCAGAAGAAGCACGATAAGCCAACCCAACTAAATAACCTTTCTTCTTTGGCATCGTCTATAAAAAAACAAGTTAAATAAAATGTTAATGAAGTTAAATAATAATGAAATTATATAGTAGTAAAATGAAAAATATAAAATTACCTCTTCTACCATTTGATTTATTCGAATTTGGGACAAGTTAGTGGAAGCTGATGAATTGTCATCAGAGATAGACTGAGAAACTAGAAATGTTTTTTTTTGTTTCCACCAACTTTATGACATCTCTGATAACAAGATTCTCAATTTCGTCCGTCTTCTTGTTAGTCTACGCCTTTTTCATAACATCGAGATGATCAACGGGATTACCGTTATTTGCTTCAACCTAAAACAAAATTAATCAATAAATATATAAAAATAACTTTAAATATATGTAGAATTTACAAGCTGATCCTCCTTAGAAAGTATAGTGCAAACACCGAGGTTGTGGACGTAAACACCTTTCCCGCCACGATATCTCTTCCGATTGGCTAGTTTTTAAGAGATTTATCTATAGTCTCCTGCTTTGCCCAATGCCCTGCAACTCTTGCCAAACTGTCAAGTTAATAAATCTTGGTGTCTTCCCTTAAGCCATAGATGCTTCCACTTATGGATCTGCTTCGTGTAAAAGTTCATGGTCTTTTCGTGGAATGCCTGACGGACAGTTTTGTGAGATCAGACTCCCAATTTATTTTTTTTTTGCTGAAAATACAACATAATTAATAAATATATAATAGAAAATTAAAACCCAAAAAATTTAAAATATAGGAGAGTTACCGAAAACTAGCTAAACCAACTGAAATTTAAGTATAAGTTTATATTTTTTAAGACGAAATTTACACTCAAAAAACTTATATTGGATCATTATCAGAACTTCCATGAATTCGTCCTCTTGGGTTAATTGACGTTACAGTGATCCAAGGATCGTCTCTGTACGTAACCTGATGGTAACTGATGTAGCAAAAGACACCCTGTTCGGAAATTCTCTATGCGCTATCCGTGAAGTGACCACGGGCCTAGCGATTTACTTAAAAATCGGGATAAACTCGGGGCATAATTTTTATTAAGTTTAATAATTAATATGCAAAAATTCATTATATGATTGTGGTCCAGCTAGTTTGCATTGAAAATAAATTGATGTTGTGTTTAACTTTGGGCCAAATTAAGATGTAAGAGGCTGCTTCTTAGATTTGGGCTGAAAATCTTATGAAAATCTCTTTATTTTTACTTACAATATACATTTTCAATAGCTGTATATCTATTAATCAACTTCGATTCATTCCAGAAAAAGAAAAGAAAATCAACTTCGTTTGGAATCTGTCTTGTTTTTGGACTCTTCTCTTCTATGATATTTAAGTCGGTTCTTCTTCTTCTTCTTCTTTATGTGACAGCTCATTCTTTCTTGTTTAGCAAGAGTAACATCTTTGCAACTATTGAGTAAAGCTTTTTGCAAAACAAAGAATTGAGATTTGATTTACAATGAAAAATGAAGAATCAATAAAAATCAAGTCAATCCATGTAGCTGGGCAGGCGAAGCCATCGATTGGCCTAGTCACGCGGCGTCGGGCGGTGTAGTCGGGAGTTTCCTTTCTCGAAGTTTATCGAAGAACACGTGTTGTTGCAGTGGTGTTTAATGGTAACCTTGTTTTATTGCTGCATCTTTGATTATGGGCTTAATCTGATTTTGTCTGAATGTATTATTAACTTATTTTTGGCCCAAAACGTGTTAAATTAGGCATCCGCGTAACATTTATATGCGCTCTCGGCGGAGACAAATCGGTCTAGTGCATAACACAACCGTATTGATTCAACTCGCTATGGTGACCACCCACATCACGCGTACGCGACCGATTACCGGCTAGACGGCCGCGTTTTAGAACAGGTTATTGGGGTTAAATATCCATTAAAATAACAAAAAGTAATAGTGACGACTACATTTCGGCAAATATCAGTGTTATCGGTGTATATAAAATGCAATTAATCTTTAATAAATTATCTATTTGGTGTTAACTTTGTATATTTTAAAGGCCTCATATGTTGTGGCCAAATATGTTTCTGATCTAAATTATCCTTTTCTTATTAATAAAGAAGCAAAATAAAAAATTAACTTTTAATTTGATATTTATTTACACTCATGCTATACTTAGGTGGCATCACCATATGCCTTCTCAACCCATAATTTAAAGTACCATTTCATTACTAGACAAATTACATAACATGCCATTGGTAACAACATTCACTAAAACATTTTTATTTAATCGTTTCATATAGTATGAAGTCATTATATTGGAGAAATTCTTGGGTTCACCCCTAAAGTGAGCCTTTAGGTTCATCCAACTAATAGGATTTCGTTATTTCATATTCAGTATCTTTTAAAAAAGGAAACAAAATATTGTCAAATTATATTAATAAATAAAAATTAATATTAATTGCAAAAAAATACATTTTAAAAAAATATATTTTTAATACCGTCAGTTAAACACTAAACCCTAAATCAAAATCCTAAACCCTTGGTAAATCTAAAATGCTTAGATAAATTCTAAATCTTACAGTTTATGATTTATCCAAGGGTTTATGATTTACCCAAGGGTTTAGGGTTTATTATTTAGGGTTTAGAGTTTAATGTTTTACTGATTGTGCTAAAAATGTTTAAAAAAAATCCAAAGATTTAGGATTTATCCAAAGGTTTACCATTGATTTAAAGTTTATGATTTAGGGTTTAGAGTTTAGAGTTTAGTGTTTTGCTTACGGTATTTAAATATAAATTTTTTTTCTGCAACTAATATTATTTTTTATTTTGAAAACATAATAAAACTTTACAATATTTTGTTTCCTTTTTTAAAAGATACTGAATATGAAATAATGAAATCCTATTGGTTGGGTGAACCTAAATGTTCATTCTAGGGGTGAACTCAAGTATCTATACTATTAAAGGAGGATCCTATTGGATTTTTTACTAAAAATACCCTTTCATTTACTAACATTTCATATTTCATTAAAGGCAATCAAGTAATATTAATAACACATTTATATTGGGTCATTTTTTTGGATCCAGCCCACTTCCCACATCAGATCTCTCTTGGGCCATTTGGGCCGATTAAAAAATCAGATCCAACTTTTTTGTTTTTCTTCAAGTTCAAATAATTTATTTTCAATCATTTTTAATATTTTTTGTTGTGAAAAAAAAATAATCACATAATTATTATGTTTTTTCTTTTTAATATAATTTAAGCATTCATAAAAAAAATTGAATTTTTTCATTGAAAAGTATAAATCTTTATTAAAAGTATATAACTTTTTATTTAAAAAATTAGCCACATAATGAAATTAATTTTACCAGAGTTATACCAACTTAATTTATTAAAAATAAAGTTCAATTTTCTAAACATAAATACTCATTAGACCTGGACGTTCGGGTACTCATTCGGGTACGGATCAGTTTTTCGAGTATCGGGTTTTTAGAGTTTTGAAATTAAATCCCATTCGGTATTATAAAATTTCGGGTCGGGTTCGAGTTGGGTATTTCCGGATCCGGGTGGATTCGGTTCTCATGCATAAGAACCTGAAAAATAACCAAATAACCAAAGTATCTAAAACGGGTTCGGTTATTTGTACTCAAAGTAACCAAAGTATCCGATTTGGTTCAAATTTTTGTATCCAAATTACTCAAAAGTAACCGAAAGTAACCAAAATATTCATTCTATACAGTTTTTTGGGTAAATTTTTATCCAAATTATCATATTTTATCCAAAAATACTCAAAGTACCGAAAATAACTACTATAGTTAACTTATAATATTAATTTAAAATATTAAAATAATTATAAATATAATTAATAACATATATTTTTAGATATATATTCACATTTTGGATATCTTCGGGTACTCATTCAGTTCTCGGTTCAGGTCGGGTTCGGGACCGGTTCTTTGGATATAGCAATTTAGAACTCATTCGGATATTTACCTCGGGTCTGATCGGTTCGGGACCCTGATTTTCGGGTCGGTTTCGGGTTGATTCTTCGGATCCGGATATTGTGCTCAGCATATACTCATTTAAAATGAAACACGATAAAGAAAGATAAAAAGTTTAAGTCTTTATAAAAAACAAATATATGAAAATATGACATTTACTAAATATTTGTCAATTTAAAAAAAAAAAAAAAAAAACCTGCGCTTTCAAAGCGCGGATCAAAATCTAGTTTCTCATTATATTGACTTTCACATCGGGGCCACTCATCCTATCTATTTATTATATTACCTTAACTAAAACATACACTTACAAAAATGGAACACGATACGACTTTTGTTATACGAAACAATTGATTCAAGATATTAACTTTTCAGTAATTAGGTTGCTCAAGATCGAGCATGATAGTATTCACCTTGGTTTGATTTTGGTGATCCATTTACTGAATCGATCTTGAGTTTGGAACTGCATCAAATTTTTTTACTTCATGTGTTGCTCGAAATTGTTTTTTTTTTGAAAAAAAAATGTTGCTCGAAATTGTTATTTTATATGTTTCTCGAATGGAATATAGGAGAGTGCTAATCAGACAGTACTAACATGCTACAATATAGCATTGAATTTTTCATATGTATGTCAAAATGATCAATTTTTTTAAGTCAATCGATCAAATTGTATAGTACAAAGTAATGCGATATATATTTTTAAAAATGGGAGGAAGGAGATAAGTTGTGCACTAAAAACTATACATATCAGTTGGCGTGTATTTAGTTTATGCAAATCTTTTTTTTTTTTTGAGTAAAAAGTTTATGCAAATCTTCTCTATAGAAACATATTTATTGCCTGATTTCCTGCCATCTAAATACAAATGGAAACTATGATTTATTGTTAACCTAAATTCGTGCAAGTCAATGCCAATCTCATCATAGGATACATAAACTGATTAAAAAATATGTCCCAAGTAATTGTTTTCCTTAATTCGGTCATTACAAATTAATGCTATTTTACAAAATCACTTCAATTGAGTCATTATCACAATATAGTGTATTTATGAACACTGCAAGTAAATATACACATAATAACTTTCATGTATTTTTTTTATTAAGTATCTGACGTGTTTTTGTCTTCTATATAAAGTGTTCTATATCGTGTACTAAATACATTATTGATCAAACACTAAAGTTTCTAAACGTTCTCTTTCAATAGCTAATTTCTATAAGATATCAGATTCATTCTTACTCTGGTCCAAAAAAACATTCCTTGCTAATATTCATTCTTATTTTAGTAACCATACTTATTTGTTCTCTTTAAGGTGGCTTCTAACATCTGACTAACATTGAGGGTTTTTCTAAAGTGAATTTTGATCCTGAGGAGATTCAGAATCATATTCCTTTTAAAATGAAGTATTTTCCATCTAAAATAAATTTTGCTAGACCCTATCCTATGTTATCTTTACTCGGATTGAAAGATGACCACTCCATTGATATTTACTATTTTTTTTAATTATCAATGCTAGGACTGGGCATTTGGGTTTTCGGTTCGGTTTATTCGGTTTTCGGGTTCTACGGGTTGGGATATTTAGGAACCGGATATTTTTCGGATCGGTTCAGTTCAGGTAATGTCGGGTTCGGGTCGGGTTTCTATGTTTTATAAAACCCAAAGTGGAAACCGAATTATAAATAAATAGGGTTTGGTTCGGATTTTAAAGGCAAAAAACCAAAAAAATTCCAACAAAACCGAGCTAAACCCGGAAAAACCAAAAAATATTCTGATAATTTTGGTACTTCGTTTTTTTGGAATTTTTTTTTATAAATTATATTTTATATATATTAAAATTAAAATAACTAATATTTTTAACATATTTAAAATATTTGGGTATCCGTTCGGTTTTCGGTTCGGACCCGGTTCGGTTTCAAGTTTTTTGGATTCAGAAATATAGAACTGCTCAGGTTTTTATAGTTTCTGGTCCGGTTTCGGTCTCGATTTTTCGGTTCGGTTTCGGCTCGGTTTTTGGGTTTCGGTTAATATGCCCAGGGCTAATCAATGCAGTGAAAAAACGTCAGCGGCCCATCATTACGTGATTTAAATTTTGAAGGTCTTTTACCAACTAAAAATTATCAGCCCAGCGGGAACCTAAAATTGTGTCAAGATTACTTATTTTCCTTTTAATTATCAATCCCTCTTTTTTACTAAAATGCATGTTATAAATAATTAAATTTTATCAAATTCCCTATATATTAAAAGAGAAACATTTAAAATTTGTAACCTTAAGTTTGTATTAATTGAAAATAACTCTTTCCTACGTGACAATCAATTAGATAATTAATTAGTCATGCGTGTCAGCCTTACGATGAAATAAAAAACATGTTGGTCTAATTCGATTTTTATATCTCACTAGGAACATTTAATACTAACTATACGATATCTCTTATATATTATAGTTTTCATTAAACTAATTATAAAATTAATTAAAGTGTACAATTAATATTTTATTTTCTTTCCTAAATTAAAAGTTACGGAATTTCTAAATATGACTAATATATATATATGACAATTAATGATTCGAATAATAAAGATTTGATAACAATCTAAATCTCCTCCATATTTTTTTGTTTAATTTTATATTATTAAAATAAATTAAACAATAAAATTAGCTATAAAATTAAAATTTAGATTTTTCCGTATATGTTATATTTTGAATTTTTTAAAACGACAATAAATTAATAAAACTGTTAAAATTATTATGTTAAAAGTTAATGATCAATGGTTTAACATTTTTAATATAAAAATATACACGTGATTTTAAAACCATATGAGTAAAAGTATCATTTAATAATAAAACAAATATATATATATATATATATATTAAACTATATACCATATAAGTAGGAGTTGGATATGGTTTGATTTATAACCGACTAAACTGAAACATGTAAATATATGTATATATATGTATACATATATTTGATTTATTACCGAATGTATGTGATTTTATAAAACCGAATGTATGTGATTTTATAAAAACCGTAGGAGTTGGATATGGTTTGATTTATAACCGTGTAAACTGAAACATGTAAATATATGTATATTTATAATGATGCATGAAATTCCTATTTGTTACATGAGTTGAACTATAATTATAATTTGTAAATCAATTGAATCACTTGAACTATAATTAAGTAACAATTTACTGCAACTGAGATTTCTTATTTTTTTAGTCTTTTTGATCTTTTTGCTTATTTTAACAGTAACTAAATTGAAGTTAAGATTATCAATTTAATGGACAACAATTAGTTGAAATTCTCAACAACTTTTTTTTTATCTTTAAACAAACAGAGTTGTGTTCAATAGAAGACATATTAATTTGATGAACACCAAATATAAAAGAATATAAAAACTTTTCTTTCATGTTTCTGTTTTGTTTTTTTTTCAAAATTTAGAGTTTTGATATTAATTATAGATTTGATTATTTTATTAGATGATAGAAGCCTTTTTATTTTTTTTATTCTTTTATTTAAATATATAATATTTTATAATGAATGGATTTTTGACAACATGACTTTAAAATTCGTATAACATATAATATGATCTCAAACTAAATAATTATGTTTTTTGGTATAAAACTAAATAAACTGAAAACAACCTGTATATAAACCAAATCGAACCGAAGTAAATATGGATTTAGATTAGTAGTTTTATTTTAATAACCGAAATACCGACAAAACCGAACCGAATCGAAATCCGATATCCGGATTGAACACCCCTAATCCAAATGAAACCGAACTATTATTTCATTTTTTCAAAATATAATAAAATAATAATTTCATCTCGTGCAAGGCGCGAGTCTTATCCTAGTGACTAGATATTTATAAAAAAATGGTTGCCCTGATCTTTTCTTCATATACATTGTGGGATAAAACTATAAAATGCTATATTTATTGCTACATGAAAAAAAACAACCAAGGCACTCTCAATTTTTGTTGGAAATAATACAAAACTTTTGATATTTAAAAGTATAGTATTTCTTTAACAAATAACATTCTAAATTAATCATTTCTAAGCATTGGTCGAATCTCTTATTTGTTCTACAATAGATATATGACCAGTTTTCAGTTATACTTATTGTGGAATAATATATATATATATATATATATACGCTATATGCAAATGATTCCTATATTAGAAAAATAAAGCTCCAAAAAGCTTATGTTAATTTATATTTCCGAAAATTTAACAATGTATCATAATTTTTTTTCTTTAAAAAAATCTTTGCAAAAAATCTTCTTCAAAATAGTAAGGAAATGAGTAAGTTACGCTATATAAGCCAACTATTATTTTTCTCTTATTTTGATTGAACTCATATTATTCATTATTCGCAACTTTTTATTTTGAATTCTAACAATTTGCATATATCAAAAAATTTGAAAGTAAGTTCAAATTTTGAATTAGTTGGATGAAAATATCCAAAAGCGGAGGCAATTAGAAAGGAATAAGGTCAGTTGACCCCACTATTTTTCCAAAAAAAAAAATTGTAAAATATTTGTTTGTACTGAAGAAAATTTGCATTAGTCTCACTAAAAAGGAAAATTTATCTCAGCTAAATCTTTTTGATCTCAATATAAAATGCTTTTGGCTCCACCACTGAAAATATCAAATATTCAATGTTATTTCCTTTGGACTGACTCTTGAAGATCGTGTGCATTAAGGGTTGTAGTAACTTGTAAGAGAGCTGGCGTCAATCAGTATAATATTACAAGTAGCTTAGAGTTGAAAAAAGAAAACACCAAGAATTTTGGAAGAAATGATAGTTACAATTAATGTTTTTTTTTTTGCCAAAATTTACAATTAATGTTTATTAGGAGAGAAGAAGAATCAGAAAGCACTTGGACTAATGTGCATGATACAAAATCCCGAACGTTGTCGTTCAGTTCGGCAGAGATAGATCTGTTAGTTTGTTTTTTCTTAACCTAAAATAATTAGAGGAAACTGTATGATTAAGAGTGAGGAAGAGGAAGTGAACAAAAGAGACGCACGTGATGCGAAGGTGTTTTGGATTTTGATTACGGCGAGTACAAATCAGAATAGCTGGTCTTCTTGTCCTTTTCCCTCTCGTCTCATCTTCGTCTTTATTATCTCATCTCTCAAGTTATCAACAAACAATTTTTGTCGGCTTTAAAAAGAATTAAATCGTTTCATTTATCAAATTGATTATTTTAAGCTAATCCTTTTTGTTATTTATCTAAATGTCATATTTATAATTATAAGTTTATAATATAGAATGTCAGCATAAATTATATAACTGTATATCATATAACAAGGAAGTCGAGTTCGTCTGAATTACAATTGTTAGTATATATTCCCTCTGTTTTCAAAAGATTCATATTTTAGGATTTTCATAGATATTAAAAACACACTAAATTTGCATAATTTTTTGTGATTATCTTTTTTTCTCACAATTTTAAGCCAATAAAAATCTAATAAGTATAATTAAGTTTTTTGAAATTTACAATTATTTAATAAAATATGCATTGAAAATGCAAAAATTAAATCTTTTAGAAACAAATTTTTTTTCTAAAATATTGATATTTTAGAAACGGAGGGAGTATAAAACAACTCGGAAGTCGAGTTCGTCTGGATACACGAAGAAATACGATGTGTCTTTTGGAAAAACTCAAAGTTTTAACTAAATGATGCAGCGAAAATTGGGAGTTAATTAAAAGTAAATTGTGTTTAGTATTTGATGACTTTGTAGTTTTTTATTACAAAAAGGGAGATAAATGAAAATTGAAAGAAAGAGAGTTTTACGAAGAAAAACTTTAAGTTTTATTGATTTTTTGCTTCTCAAGATTATATAGTCTTATTATACTCCCTCTGTTTTTTAATAAGTGTCGTTTTAGAGTTGTGCACACGGATTAAGAAATCATTAAATTTTGCATATTTTTCATACAAAAACATTATTACCCATACATCTCAACCAATAGAAAAATAAAATGCAAAATAAAATTAATAAATTTTGCATTGAAATGCTAAAACGACACTTATTTTGCAACGAAAAAAATCTCTACAACGACACTTAATATGAAACGGAGGGAGTATTATATGTGAACAGTAGATTTTATTCTCTACAGTGACATCAACACATGACAGTTTGTGCACTGAAAAAAACAAATCTATTCGCAACGGTTAGCTGACCTTATCGTACGAAAGCAAGAACGTTGAACATTAACTGCTTTTTTGAAGCTAAACGAAAGAGGTTTAGGCTGAATTTGAGTGATGACCGTGTGGAATTGAACTGACATTTGCCTTCATTAGCAGGCTCACTTGTTTGAGTAGACCGCCCATGATCAGTGTTTCCCCTCCAACTAAGTGTCGGAGGTGGCGAGACACCGAGTTTGCCACACAACAACAAGAGACTTTGTAAAGACATCAGCAATCTGAAGAGAAGCTGGAATGTGCCCGACCTCAAGTTTTTTTATAGAAACTCCTTCTCGAACGTAATGGTAGACGTAGTCAACTTCAAAGTGTTTCGTACGCTTGTAAAACATTGGATTTGCACTCAGACACACAGCGGACAAGTTAACACACAGAAACAGAGGAGTGATCTTCTGTCCCAGGCCCATAACCAGATATTGTTCTATATTCTGCATCAGTTGAAGATTTGGAAATTGTCTCATGACGTTTTGCAGACCAAGATATGATGTTGGATCCATGGAAGGTACATAAACCACTAGTAGACCTTCTTGTATCCTTGCAACCAGTTCAGTCACTGTCACTGTAACACACCAATGTCGAATGTGTCTCTGCACTGATGCTAAATCCGTGATTCACAGTTCTTTTTATATATCTCAGTATTCTTTTGAGGAGCTGAAAGTCTAATACACTGGGTTGATACATCTTTTGACAGATATAATTGATTGAGAATTGAAGATCAGGTCTCGTAAGTGTAAGATACTCCAACTTACCAACAAAACTTCGAAAATATGATGGTTCAGCAAAATATTCATCATGTCCTTGAAGATTATCCAACTTGATCAGCAATGGAGTGGGCATTGAAGCACAATATTTCATACCAGTGGTAATCAGAAGATCTGTTGCATACTTGGACTGATTTAGAGAAACAAACCTCCTTAGTGATAGTGAATTTGTATGCCTAAAAAGTATGTATGTCTCCCATATCTTTCATTCTGAAAATTTTGTTGAATTTAGAAACAAGTTTATGCTAAAGTAGAGGGAACTCAGTAGCTTTATGATATCTGCTGTAGATGTCAGCATAAGGATAGTGAGATTCATCAAACAAGACATGGCGACTAATAAAAAAAATTCCAGTAGGTGGATAGTAACATCTATACTCCCTTGTACTTTTCATTATAAACAAGAAAGACACAAGTAAGTGATTTAGGATCTAACTTGATCTTCATGTATGGCCTCATATATGGAAAACACTTGCAGCCAATTACTCCTAAGCTTGTATAAACCGGAGCAGTTCCAAACAACACTTCATAAGAAATTCTATTATCAGGAAGAACATAAGATGGTAGAAGATTACTGAGAAATGTTGCATTAAAGAACGCTTATATCCAGAGTTGCTGAGGCACGTTACTGCAGTACATCATGTTGATTCCTAACTCAGTAATGTGTTTGTGCTTCCTCTCTGAAAATCCATTTTGTTGAGGTGTGTGAGGACATGACAACAGCTGTTTAATTCCAAATTCGCCAAGTGTGTCACAAACTGAGAACTTGTGAATTGTCCTCCTCCATGACACTGGAATTGAAATATATTTTGTTGAAACTGAGGTTCTACCAAAGTTTTAAATCGGGGAAATACCGAATATATATATCTGATTTAAACTTCAGTGGATAAAACCATGTAAGCCTTGAGTAATTGTCTACCAAAATAACATAGAAGCGAAGGCCTTGTGCAGAAACGACTGGACTTAGTCCCCATAAGTCACAATGTATCTTCTCTAACGGTCTAGTGAAAAAAGTTTCAGATGGTAGAATGGCAGCCTGTAACTCTTGCCAAGTTGACATGATTCACTCAGCATGGACCCATATCTTCATTCAAACTATTGCATTATTCATGGCTAGAAGTTGAAGAATGTCCTTGTGAGGATAGCCCAGCCTTTGATGCCAAATATCCACACTTGTAGCTTGTTTTGTGGAGTAAACAGCTTGAAATCTTGCATCCGTGAACATATACAAATCCTTGCGTCTTCTGCCTTGAGTTATCACATGTTTTGTTTGATTGTCCTTAACAAAAACAGTATCATAATAATCAAATGTAATTTCACATGATGTTGTGTTCTTAGGCTGCAGAATATGGAAACTATTCTTGACCAGTGCTCTGTTCCTGATCAGAAAACCTCATCGTAATGAGAGCACTGTGGATACTATCTGGTGCCTGAAACTCCTGACCATAGCGGTTGTAGCATCTTGCGGCAGAGTGACCATACTCTCCACATATTTAACAAGTTGGTGTAGTGTTGGAACCGTACCATGAGCTTGAGTTTTCTCTACCATTAGCACCAGAGAACTGTTGTTGAAAACAACGTCCCCGTGTAGAATAAGAGTTGCTGCGACCTCGATAGCCACCTCTGTTTCTGTAAGCTCCTCTTCCTCTGTTGTTAGAGTATCCTAGTCCAGCATGGAAGGACGTGAGCTGAGGTTTTACAGCGTTTTTTTGATTGTAGACTTGGAGCTTATCATCAAAGCCAATCAGCTTAAACACCGCATCTTCAAATGACATCTCAGCAACCGAATCCATGGAGTGATCAATCACCGTACAAATCGATTCATACTCTTTCCATAGACTGTTTAAAGCACCACAAATCATATCATGCTCAGAATAAGACAACCAATAGAGTCGAACTGGTGACAAACACTATTAATCTCTCTTAAGTACTCGGTCATGGTTCTCTAGTTCTTAGCCATAACTTGGAGTTTACGCTGGAGGTCGAGTTTTCTTGTAGCTGAGACACGATTGTACTTCTTTTCGAGACAGTAACAGACCTCCTGCGCTTAAGTGAGACCATAGACAAATCAGAGAGTTTCTTCCGACAAGGATCCAAACAACCAAGCTATGACCAGTTGGTCTTTATGCATCCACTTCTGGAACTCAGGATTGGCTTCTGTAACCACATCTCCTTCGCAAACAGTGAAAGTTGGAGCTGGCTGAACAGAACCTCCATTGATGAAACCGAGAAGCGATTGACCTGACAGAAACGATTCAAACTGCGTTTTCCAAAGAAGATAACTGGAAGACTTGACTTTCAACGTCACACACTGAGATATGCTCAGTGATGGCATAGACATAGCATCAGAGTCTTTCATGGCCTGATACCATGAAGATTGAAAGAAACCGAGAGTTTTACGAAGAAGACACTTTTACGTTTATTGTTTTATTGCTTCCAAGGATTACATAGTCTCATTACATATTACAGCCTGTACACTGAGACAAGCGAATCTATTTGCAGTAAGATTGTCAAAAAATTTAGTTTCTAGAATCTTAAATTATGACTCCACTTGATATATAAAACATGTTCTTATTGAATATAATTTAATATTCATTCAAAAAAAACGGCAATATGCACTTTAAAAGTAAATAAATAATTATGAAAATAGAATCGAAATAGGAAACTATAATTCAATAATGATTTTTTCACTGTGCAAACACTATACAAAGGTAGCTGCATATATATATATCATATACAAAGGTAACTAATCTATACAAAGGTGTCATGCTTGTGCAAACACTATACAAAGGTAGCTGCATATATATATCATATACAAAGGTAACTAATCTATACAAAGGTGTCATGCTTGTGCAAACACTATACAAAGGTAACTAATTTATACAAAGGTAGCTGCATATATATATGGTGCCAAACAGGTAAGATACAGAGCATTATAAGGGTGTTGTTCTTATGTTCCTAAGAAGAGAACATTCTTGGGTAGGTTTAGGTGGCCCATGTGTTTTGTTTTTCTCTGCTGACTCTTACTACATTACATGGTGAAGTATATGATGCACAAGTTTCTGTCTTCAATTTTATGTTGGACTCGCTGGTTAATGACACTTGATGTGTACTTTGTCCTTGGATTTTTCTTTCTATAATTCTCCAATCTAATCCATTGCCAAGCATGACACGTAAATAAGAGAAGCGAAAAGTCCTGTACTGTTTCCGTTAGATTTTGTTTATAAACTACCGTCTCATACGCCATATGATATGGCAATATGTATTTCAATCAAAGACTTGATTTCTAATCTCCTTTGCAAATTTCCATGGCATCAATTTTGTATCAAAATAATAAACGTGGTTTAGATCCCACTAAAGCAGTGAATTGTGTTTTTCTTACAATAAGTTTGTGATATCGAAATTTAACAAAAGGAGTAATTGTTACATAATTGATGTTATATAATTTTAACATTATTTTATATGTTTTACGGAATAATATATATTAAATTAATTAATCTATGTTTAATTTTAAATACTTTTATAATCAGTTTACAATTTTTAATATAAATAAAAATAAAAAATTAATGAGAATCCTTTATATATTAATCGAGGATCATTACAAACTTTGAGTCTAGCCACATGTCATCACCATAATGATTTTCAAAATCCTTAGAGAAATAGGTTGGTTCATCTAAATGTATATTATATTTTTTTATTAAATTAACTATCAAATTGATTAGTAATGCATAAAAAATATTCTCCATTATTTCTTTAAATAAAATCTACGGAATACCAAATATGATTAATATATATATATATATATATATATGAAATTTAATGATTTTGAATAATAATGATCTTATTATATAAAGTTTGGTTCTTCAAACTTACTAATTAACATGATCGCGACATGTGTCAATAATTTTTAATTGTAAATATTATCTAATAGTAAATTCTATTTTAAATTCATAAACAAAAGATAATCGCAAAGTATTATTTGATAGTAATATTAATTGATATTGATTTTAAAATATTGATATTGATAATCGCAAATTTCAAAATATTAATTGATAGTAATTTTATTTTTAATATTGTGACATGTGTTAGAATATCTCATAATTAAATATATACTAAGATAACAAAAAAACAATTTTGAAATTTATTTAGTAGTAAAAAACGAAAAAAAAAATATTTAATAATATTCTTTCATAATTTTTCCTTTAAAATCCTAAACAAAAAAATTTGTCAAAGACTATATTAAGCTTGGTTCTTCAAAGTTTTTGATTACATGATTGTGATACATAGAAGTTATTTATTTCAAATTGTGATATGTATTAAACTATCTCATTTTTAAAAATAAATATAATAAGATAATAAAAACGATTTTAATTAAAAATTAATTATATAGTAATTTTCCATATTTCATATCTTAAAAAAAAGTTCAAAATATTAATTGATAGTAATTTTATTTTTAATATTGTGACATGTGTTAGAATATCTCATAATTAAATATATTATATATTCTAATAAAATTAAAAAACGATTTTTAAAAAAATAATTTTCAAAACTATTTAATAGTAAAATATAACTTCTAAAAAATAGTAATTTTCTAGAAATTTTCCTTTCTAAAAATCCAAAAGATTTTTTTTTTGTAAAATAACTTATTTAATACTAATTTTCCTTTCTGAAATCTAAAAAAAAAAGATAATTGTAAAAGATTATTTGGTATTAATTTTCCTTTTAAAATTTTTACATGTTTTAAAATATCTTATGATTAGGATAATATATAACAAGATAATAAAAACAATTGTTTAAAAAGTAATTTTAGAATTATTTAATAGTTTGTTTCTCTACTTTTTTTTATTTTTCAAAGTTGTAAACAAAAAAAATATTCAAATAATTTATTTAAACTAATTTTTGTTTTCTTAATTTCTAATGAAAATATTGTAAAAAAGGTTTTTGATAATTATTTGATATTATTTATTTGATAGTAATTGCCCTTTCCTTAAATCTTAAACATAAGAAAATAAAACTATGACAGAGTGTTTAATAGTAATTATTCGATCCGTAGCCACCTGGATATTCGGTGTTATGTATATCCAGAAAATTTTAGAATTTTGGCATGTTATCCGATTATAAAAAATAAATTAAAAATTAATAAATAAATCAAAAATTACAAAACATAAAATAATAATAATATTTTATTACAAAAATTAAAATTTATTACTTTTAAAAATTCTAATAATAACTTAATAAATTTAGTAGATAAAAGTACTATAAAACTTATACACAATATAATATTTGTATAACTTATATATATACTTCTTTAATACATGTATATATATGCATATAATGGATCAGATATCTATTTTTAAAAATATTAGTATTTGTGATTTGCTTCGTTTCTTTCGGATATTGCATATAAGTATTTTATTTGCTTCATAGAGTTACGGATATTCAGAAATTCGGGTGAAATCGAAATGGATAAGGAATCGAATCAAAATTTACGGATATTTTGTCCATCCCTATATAGATTCTATGTTGTTGTGACCAAGTTAATGTGACTATTATGCATATGTGTGTTTATCATTATCGACATATAAAATTGGTTATGTTGTTGTAGATGCCACTATAGAATTTAAATCAACTAGAACGACTTTGCAATTAAATGTTGTAGTTTATGCTATTAAGGAATTTAAATCAAAGAGAAACACTTTGCAATAGAACAATGTTGCTAATAACTCGCCTATGAAACATGATTATCGAAGCTGAAATACTAACCGGAGGTTATGTGGCAACATGACTATTGAAGGTAAAATCCCAACCGGAAGTTAGGTGAAAAAAACAGATTTTTATTCTTAAAATAAGTCTCATACCAACAGATGTAATATGACCTTTTAAACTGAAAAGATTTTAATTTCCTAAAACAGTTTGTTATGCAATAACTATCAACAATAGTTAAGGTTAAAGTATAAAATGTTGGTATATTTTCCAAGTTCAGACTTACAATTTTACGTTGCACTATCAAGAGTCATTACAACTGGAGAGCTTTCTATTTTTAAAGTATCTATATTATTATTTATGAATTGATTTTGCTGATTTGTCACATTATCCATGATTTTAGCTAATTTTGCTTATTTGTCATATTCTTATTAGTTTTTAGATTAAATCATAATTTTTTTAATTTAGATAATATAAATATTTCGAAATTTCTAATTAATTTATTAATTTAAATAATATAAATATCTGAAGATTTCTAATTGTAATAAAGATTATAATTATTTTAACTTTCACAAGATTTTCATTAGTTTTTAGCTTAAATAATTAATTTATGATTTTGTCACATTCTCCATGGTTTTAGCTAATTTTGCTTATTTTTCATATTCTTATTAGTTTTTAAATTAAATCATCAATTTTTTAATTTAGATAATATAAAATATTTCGAACTTTCTAATTAATTTATTAATTTAAACAATATAAATATCAAGAAATTTCTAATTGTAATTATAATTATTTTAACTTTCACAAGAATTTTATAAGTTTTTATCTTAAATAATTAATTTATTAATTTAAATAATATAAATGTCTCAAACCTTTTTAATTGCAATTACAATTTTAATTATTTTAAACAAGTTAGGATCAATTCTTATGATGTAAGATGTTTTAAACTCTATAGTTTCATTTTTCTAATTCATTCTAAGTTGTCTCGATTATATTTTTTGATATATATATTTATGTACTTTTGATATTTGCTTTTTAGTTGGAGTTCTATGTTTTTCTTCTTTCTTTGAGTTTGAAAGACTATGAGCAAATCGGTTTTGTTACATGGAGTTTGGAATTAAAAATTACTTTGGAAGTTATTTCACGTGTATGTTTTATTAATGTTTAATCTATAAGAAAAATATGCTTTGATATTAAGTTTAGAGAGTTGCATATGTAATCATGTTATGAACATGTGTTTAATGGTTTAATTTCTAAAATGGCTAAATTATATATATTTTTAATGAAAAAATAGATTTATCATTATATAATTAACCATAAATTAACTTTAATAATAAAACTGTCATTATCTATTTTTATTTTATTAAAAGTAAACTTATGAAATATTAAGATAAGTCGATGTATATCTTTATCAAGTAAACCAATGAAATATTGTCATTATCTCAGTTTGTTTTTTTTAAAAGGTTTTCTTCTTAATTATCATTGAACTTTAGTTTTTATGTACTTTTTATTTATTTTGTTCTCATTTCGTGTGTTTTAGTGTTTTTTTGGTAATTTAATACATGTTTCTGGTTCATAAATACAAAGTAGATTAAGAGAGACCAGAATTTCACATTCTCACTATACTCTATTGTGTGAAATATTTTTGATATGTAATTATGCTCTTATGGATCTCATGGTTTTATAGTATTCATTTTTGTTAAGAAGACATAGACCGAAATAAAAATCAAGAAAACCAAAATAATTAAGAATATAAAAAATAAATTATCACGATATTTAAATTATAATACATACATTAGTAACTATTAGTGATTTTGCTTACTTGTCATATTCTCCATGATTTTAGCTAATTTTGCTTATTTGTCATAGTTTTATTAAGTTTAAGCTAAATTATCATTGATGTATTATTTGTTTTGAGCTGAGTTACTAAATCATTAATTTAAAATAATAGCCTTGATGAATATTCTATATAAATAAAAACGAAATTTATTTTATTAATATTAAATTTATATGTTATATTAGCTTTTCTTATTTGTCATATTTTTATTAGGTTTTAGACTTTTAGATAGGTTATTAATTTATTATTAGTTTCTAACTATTCACTACTTTATTTTATTGATATAAAGTTTATATGTTATATGCTATATTAAATAATTGATTACAAAATAATATTTTAGAATTATAAAAAAAAAAGATAATTCTTCTATATATATTCTTTTTGTGTCTACCTGAAAACAATATTTTTATTATAAAAGTTAAAAAAAATTAAGATACAAACAATTTATTATTAAATATTAGTCAACCAAAAAATATAAATATATTTTCTAAACTATCTCTAAGATATGAGTGTTTTAAAAAAACTTAACACAATATCTACTCAAGAATGGAACTTATTGGGATGCCAAGGAAAATACGGCTGGATCTTGGGCTTGGCGCAAGCTCCTCAAGCTTCGTCCGCTAGCCTATGAGTATTTTAAGTATGAAGTAAAAGATGGAAGGGCTGTCTCCTTTTGGTTTGATAATTGGCTCGGTATGGGGAAGCTGATTGAAGTAACTGGAGAGATCGGAATTTAGTACCTAGGGGTAGCACGCCATGCTACCGTTGCAGAGGTGGCTGGTGAGAGCGCCTGGAAAATTCGAAGTAGAGGATACCGACGTTTCCCTGAAGTATATGGGAAAATATCTTCTGTTCCATTGCCGAGACCAACTGATGGGGCAGACAAGGTTCTGTGGCGCACTAATGAAACTGAGTACAGGGACAAATTTTCGTCATCAAGCACTTGGAATCAGCTGCGAAACAAAAAGGAAAGAGTTATCTGGAGAAGGCTTGTGTTGTTCAGTCAGGCTGTTCCTCGACAGTCCTTTATGGCATGGCTTGCTTTCAGGAACCGTCTATCTACCGGAGACAGGATGAGAACATGGGGAATAACGCAGGGTTGCACTCTGTGTGGTGAAGTAAATGAGACTCGAGACCATCTGTTTTTGCATGTCCATACTCTTTTACAGTTTGGATTGACATGGCGGGGAAGTTAATGGGAGCAGCCATAACACCGGACTGGGAGGATACAATAGCATCACTTCTCCAGCCTGTGCATAGTCGCATTGACTCTGTGCTAAGGAGGATGGTGTTCCAAACAGTTCTTTATGCTATATGGAGAGAGCGGAACTCGCGCCGTCATGGAGGGTCTGGGATCACGGTGGAGAAGATGAAAAGAGCTATTGACAAGCAGATACAGAATCGTATATCCTCACTGCAGTACACCATGGGGCATCCTCTAGAAGGGCTTTGTCGGAGATGGTTTCAAGTTAGCTCTTAATACAAAATTGTTCATTCTTTTATTCTTGAACGCTTAATAGGCTAGATCTTTTTTTCCTTACTTGTAAAGGAGCCATTTGATCAATAAATTTGATATTCAATCAAAAAAAAAAAACTTAACACAATAATAAGTATATATTTTGATTAAAAGTATTTGACATATATAATATTTTGATGTTTGATTTAACTATTTAAAAACATAAATAATAATTTATTATGATGGTTTTAGATTAATAAGAAATAAATTAATAAGTATTTATAAGAAATTTATCCCCGCATGTGCGGACAACACACCTAGTTTGATAATAATTTTTGCATCATCAATCTTTTTTTTAATTTATATTATTAAATTTTTTTTAAACAAACACATTAATCATATAATAAAACAAATTAGTTTTTTTCTTATGTGTTATATTTTAACTTTTTTAAAACAACTATAAATTACTAAAACTGTTAAAAGTCTTACAATGAAAATTTTGTGAACATTGTTTTATTTTTTATTTTTATAAAAAGATACAAATGATCCTAAAATCATATGAATATGAAGTATCATTTAATAGATATTCAAATTACATATTTATTAATTTTAATATCGTTTAAATTAAACTATATACTATATAAAAATATATAAATACTTTAATTTCAAAATTTATACTGAAAATGTATTGAGACCTGAATATTTTAAATTTTGAACATTTTTCATATAAGATATTCAAAGTATACCATTACATAACAAGGCGATATAATATTTAACTAGGATAAAACATGGCTTTGCGAAGGGTAAGCTTATATAATAAAAATTAAAACTATAGATTACTAAAACTATTAAACATCCCACAAATGTTTTTGTTATCAGTTATTTTAATTTTTTATAAAAAGATATAAATGATCAAAAATAGAAAAAAATGTTTGTTAGATTAAAAAATTATTTAAGTGTTTGCCCCAATTTAATTATATATACAGAAGTCACTAATTTTTTTATTATTCAATATATATTTATTATTCCATAATATGTAAGGAACATATATACATAAAAGTAATTTATATACATTCTTTTTCATTTTAGTTTTCTTCCTAGGTTTATGCACACATATTAAGAAGATATATGATTTTGTAGATTTTCAAAATAAAAACACAATTACTTATACACTTAACCCTATTTTGATCAATAGAAAATAAACTTTATTAATAAATTATGCATTAAAACTCTAAAAAGACACTTATTTTGAAACAATTTTTTTTCCTATAACGACAACTAAATTGAAACGAAGGGAGTATAGTAATCATCTCATGGAAAGCGCAGATCTTAACCTAGTAGTTCATTAAAGAAGTAAACATAAACTTATACTCCTTAGATTAACTAATCTAGACCATAGGGTTTAGAATTAAGATTGGAAATTTGAGATTGAGGTTTAAAATTTTATAAAGTAAAAAATAAATATTAAAATTTTGAAAATAAAAAATTTAAAAATAATTTCAAAAGTTATTTTTGAATTTTTTAAAAAAAGTTAAAACAAAAACTTTCGAAAAAATTCTACAAATTCGAATTTGAAAACATATAATTTGAAACGATAAAAACCTATTTAAATTTATTTTTATTTATATTTATATATTTAAGGTATAATGGTCGTTTCTTTTATTAAATAAAACATTTTGGTCATTGTTTTCTTTAGTATCTTTTTTTGTGACAAAAACTTGAAAATAGAGAATTTCCCAAAAAAAAAAGAGAATTTCCCAAAATTATTATATAACTATTCGTTATTAATATATAAAATAAAAATTTAGTTATTAATCAGTAGAAAACACCCTGAAATCTTGAAAGTAGGAAAAATACAAACATTTTCATTCCCAACTCGTTACACCTTAAGTAGCTAGTTTGTTTATTGTTGTAATTAATTTAACGAGCATTATGGATCTTTTAAGAACGGAATGAGTACTATATACAAAGGTTTCTGAACTTTGAAATTATTGTGACAAAAACAAAAGAACAAAAAGACTTTCAATCCCTTGTGAATGCATTTCACCACGAGAACAAAAGAGACTTAGTAAATGATAAGACAAGATATCGATAGTAATTTGGTTTCTTATATGGGACTTTTGTTGGTGATGACCCAATTTGAAAAGGAATCAAGAGTGTTTTCATCTGCTCTGTAATGCTTTTGAGTAAACTCAAGGAACATGGGCCAAGTGAAATCAGGGTATCTCCTTGGTGTCTTGTCCAAAATCTCACTTGGTGGCTTCACAACTTTGTCTCTCTTCGGACACAAGAAGAATGCCATCGATTTCCTTGCACTCTCTCTGTTCACAACCGCTCTATGCAAACAACTCTTGAATATCCCGTTCGATAGAGCCTATAAAACCAAAGTTTTCAAATATTATTTATATATGATGAGTAACGAAAATGTGTATACTCTTTTAGATGGTCATTAATCACCATGAAAGTGTCACCGATATTGACGACAAAAGCCTTGGGATTGGGGGGAATGGATCGCCATTGATTGTCAACAAAGACTTGAAGGCCATTGACATGATCTTGGTGAAGGATGGTCAAAGAGCTTGGATCACAATGAGGCCCTGTACCTAATGTCAGATCTGGTGTCTGGCATGGAGGGTAATGATTTAGCCTCATTATGGAATCATTCTCTTCGAAAAACCCTCTAAAATAGTCGCGGTTTACGCCTAAACTTAGCCCCAGAAGCTCCATGATCTTTAGAGACAGAGAGCTCATTGCTTCACAGTACTCTTGGTATACATTCCTGCAAAAATGACCGGGAAATCATAAGCAAACCTGATCAAATTATCTCCGGTTTAATGATTTTGGTATAAGAAACCGGTTTGTTAAAGTAAGACTAGAAAAACAGAGGAAATAATCTTTAAAACAAAACAGAATAAATAATTCTGTTTGGTGTTTTTATTCTATTTTAGGACCCTTACCCAAATTGCTCGAACTCTTGTCCTAGTGTATCGGAGAAGTAATCCTGAACTATTTTCGATCCATTATTCTCGTTGGAAAACCGGAAAGAGAGAGTCTCCTTCCACGGGAGCTTGGTGGAAAATCTTCCAGTGAAACTACTGGCATAGCCACTGCTCTCACCGGGTTTTCTCTGAGCTCTTTGTTTTCCGGCTAGAGGCATGTCGAAGAATCTTTCCATGAAACGGTGACCGTCAGATATGAGGGACTCGCTGACTCCATGATTAACGACGAGAAAGAAACCATGTTTCGTGCAAGCTTCTGCGATGAGTCTAGAAGCCTCTAGAGTTGAGTCTTGGCTCGAGATATCGATGAAAGGGACTTTAAGCTCGGGAATGTCAATGGTAGGTTTCTCTTCATCTGGCCATATGAACTGGTTTGGTATTTGAGATTGGAGGTTAAGAAGAGAAGGGTTGAAGATTATTGGAGGAGTTTCATCATTTTCAAGACTTTGTTTTGGTTCTTGTTCTTTCTCTGCTGGAGACGTTGTTGTTGTTGTGCAAATTATCGCCATTTTTTGGTAGAGTTTTTATTTTGTCCTTTTCTGAGTTTGAATGAATGAAAAGGAGAAGTGGGAGTGAGTGTTGTTGAGGAGATGGGGGAACAAAGGGTCCTTCAAGTCTTTATATAAGCAAGCTTTCAACTCTTGTTAATGTTCGTTTGTTTTTATTTTCTTTATATTAATTTAGTTCCAATTTTTTCCAGATTTTTGTATTGAAGGGCTTTGCCACATGGGATTTCATACTAATATATTTTATCAGGTACATATAATAGTAGTGTTATCAACTTTTGCATGTATTGAAACTTTTTGGTATCAATCAAAACGACAAAGAAAACTAGACGACAACTAATTCCTAAATTAAATGTGCATGTTCTTGGCATTCATGCATGTTGGATTCAATCTTGATCTTATATAATACATTCTTATCGAAATCTTGCAATCATTTTAAATAAATATTGTAATGACAATTTGTCAAATGTGTGTATAGACTACCACACTTTTTAAGAATGCATGACCGTTTAACTAAGAAAGCTTTAAGTTAAATTTTACCAAAAAACTGTAGTTTCATTTTTATCAAATGTAAACTTTATTGATCAAATGAGGAAATACTGTTACATTTACAAACTTTTTGAAAGGAAATTAAATAAATGAAACTATGTTAAGACATAACTACTATCGATGCCTCTGATATTGGAGTAACATGGTGGAGTAGGAATATCCGATCAACTAAAACCTTAAACGAACGGTCTATATAACATTAACAGACTAATTAGTAAAGCTTCAATTATCTTGTTTATCTCAAGGGCTTATTCAAGCTTTAGATAGTGAATTCTAAAAAGATCATATATAACCAGTTCAAAGCTAGGTCAAATGAGTTAAGTGATTGTCCGAGATCTCAAGAGTTAGGTGCGGCATGTTCATCCGAGATATGCGAAGTAGTTGAGTTTCGGTTGGTACTAAAAGTACAATTCAAGCGTCGGAGAAGACTTTCACTTAATTCATATATAGAGAGACACACTTACATGTTGCACAAAAAAAAAGAGAGACACTTGCACATTTTTACTTCATTACCAATATTAATCAAACATCGATAGACTATTATATTTTACTCCATTACCAATATTAATCAATTCGTCGATTTACCAAATCTTTATTATGGGTCTTAGCGTCACACCGTAGTTGGAAAAGTTAATCATTATAAACCGTAGCAAGCTCATTCTATTCTAAATAATCTTTTGGATGACACGGATATTCTTTTGGTTAAAGATTTGTAGTTTAACGTATTCAGATTTTATTTACATCATCTTTAAATGGTTATACGTGCACTACGTTCTGTAGTGCATACTATCTCCTTTTTGAACGGGTACTTACTCTAGAATAAATTCATGTTTGACGAATACAAATATTACAGTATAGGTACATCCTCTGGAATCAGTTTTGGCTTCAGTCCAACAAACAAATTGCATGGGAATAGGAACTTGCTGTGTATTTTAATCACACAAAACAATACTGTTTTAAGCGAAAACAAGTAACTTAAATCAATGGATTATTTTGGTGGTGTCTGTTTTTATAGTTGGCAGGAGGAAGAGGTTCCCGAGGTTGTGTTTTGGCTGTATTAGGAGAAGTTTTAACTCCACATACTTATTTACTTTCTCGTCTTGCATAGTTTTAACATTTTCAGCTTAAAAATTTATAGTTGTTGTCTATTTTCTATTGGATGTCAAAGAAATTGGAAATATGAGACATAACTGCTTTTGAATCCGAACATAAGTAAATAACTTTGGGCTGGTCTTATAACACTTAAATGGTTACATATGGACGTTTGAAAACCCCACGACTCGCTGGATCTCCTCCTCTAATGCATACTCTTTCATGGTTGGTTTTATCAATTTCAAGTTTGGAGTTTCTATTTTTCCTGTCCACTGGATTACACTTTACAATTACTAACATTTATATGTTTTGTTTTACACTCGGTAACATTAATGTCTGTACCTAATTCCCAACTCTGTCATAAATTTTGAAATTTGTTTTTTTTTTTTGCTTGAAAAAAGGCTTGATCAATTTTGAAATTTATAAACGAAAACCAAAACATACATCTTGTCATAATATATTTCATCAACTCCAAAGTTTATTATTAAAAAAGTCTCCCAAGTTTATCAGAAAACATATTCTTTTTAAAAAAATTCTTATAGTACGTGTACTTTTATCAATTTATAATGCCAATAATGAAAGAATAAATCAAAAAAATCTTATCTGATACTTCAAAATGATGTTACTGATTTTTTAAATTACAAGAGAGCTGGAGCTGGTCTAGTAACAAAATTTTGTTAGAGACTCAAACAATAAATACTCTTTCTAAGATTGGTTTGTTTATAAATTTGAATTTTATAATTAAGTTACGCTAATACTAAAAGCTTAAATATCTCTGATATTGAACAAGGAAAATAGTGCAAAAATAGTGCAAATTTTACTAGTTATCGACAAGTGAACGTCAATAGTTGTACCCAGGTCAAACAAAAACAAATAGCACAGTCTTAAGAGGGTATATTCAACTAAGGGTTTGAAGTGATTTATATTAAAATGACAAATCTACTATTATTCAAACATGGATTTTAAAAAACATTTTAAAATCCAGTGTTATTGAACTTGACATTTTATAAAACTCTCTGAAATCTACTGTTGTTGAACAAAATTTAAGTTAGAGATTTTGGAGTGTTTTAAGTGTTTCTAGAGTGTTTGAAAAGAGTTCCTTGGTTATAAAAATAAAAATAAAAATTCCACTGTTTTAGATGAGATTCTAGAGTGTTTTAACAAAAATCACACCAAAATCTCTAATTCTCCAACAATCATCTAAAAACTCATTAAAAATCAAATCACTTCAAATTTCATATTCAATACACCCCCTTAATGTTAACAAGTATTGGTGAAAGTTTAGCGGATTTATCTATAATAGTAACACCAAATCACCCACACGCCCTTGTAATTCTATATGGGTATGTACAATATAAGATATTATAGTCTTGCGAGTTAGGATACTTCGGTTTATTTGGTTTGGGTATTTTCGGTTTCGGATAATTCGGTTTGGCCAAATATCTACCGAAGTGAACTGTAAAAATCGGTTTGGTTTTCGGTTAACTTCGGTTTTTAATTTTATTTCAGAATTAACTGATTATTTTTTGTTTCAGTGTAATTTTCCAAAAAAAAATCGGATATTTTCTGTTAAATTCGGATATTTTCGGTTATTTTCGGTTGTTTTGTGTAATTTGGTTCGACTTTTGCAATGTTTTGAAAACCGGACCGGACACCAACTCGGTGAAGCTACTGGTTGACAGGTTAGACCGGTTCAACCGGTCGAACCGGGTTTTTTATTTATATAAAAATGTATAAAATTATATATTTATACTATATAAACTTTACTTCTACATATAATACTTTCTCTATTCTTTTTTTATTAACTCAAAATAAACAACAAACATAAATCTGATTACTATGTAAACTAAAAATTTTTAAAAAAATGATTTACAGCTAAGACAATTATATTTATTTATTTTTACAACTAACATTTCAAATTTTAAAAATATGGTAAAATAAAAATAGTATCTGAGAGTCAAAAATATATTTTCACATTTTTTCTTAGAAAAATAGAAAATCAATTAAATAGTGATAGTTGAACACTAATTATAAAATATTAAATTTTAGCTAGTAATAATTAAAAACACTTAATTATATGTTAATTTTTGAGAACCGGGTTTTAAAATTAAACCGGGTCACCGGTTTTACCGGGTTTCAGCCGATTTTACTGATTTTTATCAAATCCGGGTTTTAAACCGAACCGGACTCGGCTTCTTCAGCGAGTCACGGTCGGACCGGCCGGTCCGATCTGATTTTCAAAACACTGATTTTTCGGTTATTTTTGGTTGTTTTCGGATATTTTCGGGTATTTTTCTGTTTTTCTATTTTTCAAAAAAAAAAAAATCAAAAACCAACCGTAAACCCCAATTTTCAAAACCATTCCGAACCAAACCGAAATCAAAAACCGTAACCAAACCAAAAATCAAAAATTTCGGTTCGGTTTGGTCTGATCGGTTTGGACAAAAGTCGCAGGGCTGAGATATTATGAAATCTAGCAGTAGTATCACACATTGTGTTTTTGGCATCCACTGATGTCCGTAGTAAACTAAGTTAAATTTGAAGCATTATTGAACAAGAAAAATAGTAGAAAATTTAATAGTTCTCGACAAGTAAAGACGTCAAAAGCTGTACCCAACAAAAAAAACGAGGTATGGAGTTTTGGGGGTCCATCGGTTCTATTATGCATATTTTCATAAGAAAACCTGAAGTATTATCAAATAAAAACAAAATGAGATAATCGGTGTAATTAGGAAATATATTAACTGAAACAGTTCTCATATAACATGAACTTATATGACTTGCGATGCCAAAAAAAAAACGTTATAAGTTACAAAAAAACTTGGCATTTACACTTATGCGTTAATCTTCAAATTTCAAACCCCACAAGAAAAAAACTAAGGGGGTGTATTCAATCTGAAATTTGAAGTGATTTGGTTTTTAATGAATTTTTAGATGATTGTAGGAGAATTAGAGAATTTGGTGTGATTTTTGTTAAAACATTCTAGAATTTCTAAAACAGTGAGATTTGTATTTTTATTTTTATAACTAAGGAACTCTCTTCAAACACTCTAGAAACATTTAAAGCACTCTAAAATTTCTAACTTAAATTCTTTTCAATAACAGTGGATTTTAGAGGGTTTTATAAAATGTCAAGTTCAATAACACTGGATTTTAAAGTATTTTTTAAAATCCACATTTGAATAACAGTGGATTTGTCATTTTAATATAAATCACTTCAAACCCTTAGTTGAATACACCCCCTAAAGCTTAATTTTATACTGATTTATCCTAGAGAGAAATCCTTAAATATTTTAATGAAGGAAATTTTGATCATTTTTCTTCTTTTAAACTATTTTTATGATAATTTTTTTTCGAAAAGCCATTCTAGAATTTTTTTTTCAATTGATAGGCCTTAAAAAGAATGACCTCATCCCAATCATACTTGAAGGAGGGTGGGCGGATCGTTGAGATTTAGATAATTTAGACAGGAGGTAATCTTCAAATAAACTGCAGAATGTCTTAGAGTTGTTTAGTAGCTCTGAAGTTATGAGTTCACCTCGAAGATTAGTTCTGAATATCTCTTCCATGGAGATTAATCTCCTAAAGATTGGTTTGTCCACACATTGACTAGCCTAGGCGAGGGAGTCCCCAAAGAGACAATTTTGTTTGCTCAAAGATGATGTTTATTCAATAATGGGATGGATGGTATAAAACATGCATAGGGTACTTTATAAACCTAAAACTAAAATCCTAATCCTAAACAAAAAATGTTTAATGAAAACCATATTTTAATCATGTTCCTAATTGGTTTAGAAATCCAAAATACTAATTTAAAAGGGTTACATAAATAAGAAAACTAAAAATATACTTGAATAGACCAATTTAGTCGTGGATACTTTTTTTTGGTCCGATCTTTGATCAGGCTGGTTGGTCTTTCCATATTTTGACTGATAAAGCTTTGCTCGACCAAGTCCTTTTTGGGTTTATTCCACTTCAATTATGGCAAGCTGTTGTGTTTCAAGGTTCACTTGGTTAATGAAAATGTTCTTGTTTCTCTATTTCTACCTCTAGATCTTCATTTTCCATTTCCAAACCATTTTCATCCATTTCGGTTTGACCAGCTCATTTCCCGAACATACCGGATTGCCAAACCATTTCCTGTCTAACACGAGTTTTCCAATCCATTTCCAGATCAAGATCAATATCAAAACACTCGAAACTTATAAAAGCCGTATCATGGACAATTTTCTTCTCTCGGTCTAAAACTTCATGGACTAAACCTATTAAATCTCTTTTGCGCTCTTCAGATTTTTCTTGAGTCCTTCACAGCCTACTAAAATATTTCATAGTCTAATGTTTAAAATTTTGAAGTTGGGGCTGATCAAGGTTGCATATCATCAATATAATACTCCATCTGTTTCAAAATGTATTATGTTTTTTTTACAACATATGTAGGATTTTTAAGTCTATGAACAACTATTAAAATATATTAAAAACATATCAGTAAAATATAACTAAGACTATTTTATAAAACGATTATAAAATTTCATTGATTAAAATTTTTTTAATAAAGTAAAAAAAAAATACTTAGAACATCATACAATAGAAGACAACTGAATATATTTAAGATATTCTCTAGTACTTTACACCATAGCAATTTCCTTGAGTTTGAATTATATGTGGACATGACAATCGGACCCAAAAAGTCTGAATTGAAACTAAACCAAAATAATCCGGTTTTAATTGATTTTGGATATGGCGAAAGTATATAGCCTTAATGCACATTATTATATATGGGTACCGCTATGATTATTAGATATCCGATGATCCAAAAATATGAAATGTATATATGGTTTTTTTGGTAAAATGAGTATGTTTTAGTTATTTTCAGTTTATTTTAAAAATTTGTATATACTTTTTAAGATCTTTGATATATTATTGATATTCGAAGTAATAAATACTTCTCACATTAAAAGTTAGATCGTTTAGTCGTAGTTATATTTAAGGGATAATTAAACTAATCATTAATTAATTATAAAATAATTATGATTAAAGTAAGTTAGCCAAAAATAAAACAAATGCGTGTTTTATGAAAAATAGTATAGTTTATCGAATGTTTGAAGTAATAAATACTTGAAACAAATTATAATATATTTTTGGATAATCTTATATTTTAAAAGAGAAGTCATGACTTGTTTCATGTGTGATATTTAAAATAGACCATCTCCTAGAAAATCATTAACTAAACTATATCTATCATTTAATTTTAATCTATGTAACTACTTTAATCATAAATTTTTTTGATATATTTTCATTTTAGATATATATATATATATATACATATATATATTAAGAAAAATTCAAACATCTTTTTGAAAAAGATTTTAACAAGATCTCAGAACTTAAAATTTGATGTAAAATATTTCCTCTAATTTTGTAATTAATATTAAAATATTTTTATACATTAATTTATACTTATTTATCATTTATAAAACAAAAATAATAACTCTATCACATTTTTATTTTTTTATAATCATAATTGTTCAGATTAAAATAATTATTATGCTGAACTAAATATGATAAAATTATATTATATTATATTATATTATATATTTTATTTTATAAATATAAAGACTTATGTTAAAATAATATACTAAGTTAGTAAAACGGATATCACATAAGAAATTATATAATACATGTCTACAAATTAACATATCTTAAACTTACATATATAACAAAATAATCTATAAAATAAATAAACACTAAAATTGTTAAAAGTTAATCCAGATTTTGAAGTGGAGGTAAGAATTTAACAAAAATAAACATTAAAATTGTTAAAAGTTAATCCAGACTTTGAAGTGGAGGTAAGAATTTAACATAAATTAAATAAAAATTAATTTTAAAATATTTTGTTTCATGTATATTTTGAATCCTTTAATAATAAATATATATGACGGTTTGAAATAATTGATTAATTACGACATGTAAACTATAAAATTATTGTATTCAAAATAATTATATAAATATTTAAATATATAATTGACATCAATATATAACACTAGTGATGTAAAATAAATATCTATAAACATATATAAATAAAATGAAACATCCGTGCGGATCATAGTCTAGTTACACGTTAAATTAAGACTGAACCAATTCCAAACAGAAAAAAAAACGAGTCAAAATTATGTGGATACTTATGGCAATTTTATCCGTAGAAACTATCAAAATTTCTATAATATAATATTTTAATAAAATTTGTAGTCTTCCTTAATTATTAAAGCCAGCAAAATATGACATTGGTAAAATCTAGTATCTGAAACCCTCTTTTACAGAGAACACTCCATTATTCTCTCACATATTTTTTTGATTTTTTTTATTTTTCTAATAAGATATACTCTCTTTAAATATCATCGTTGGACTTCTCTTATATGAAACCAAATCCTATTAGTTGTCTTCTCAATCTATCCATTCTTTTGGTAAACCAATCCAGATACTTCAGTGCGCAGACCTAGTTTGAACTTTATAAAAGAGTTAGTTTGCTGATAAATAATGTCATTCCTTTTTATCATTATTATGTTCATTCTCTACATTTTTCCAATAAATGAAAAGATTGTATTAACCAAAAAGATTGAATTAAAAAAAGTGGGAGGCAAACCAATATGTACTGTGGTGTGTTAGGTGTTGAGTAAGATGATGTATTTGGAATACTTGTATACTTGTTAGGTGCTTTCCATTCTTTAGAGTGGTAATGTTTGTGCAATTTCTAGATTCGGAATTCGAATCAAAATGAGTATAGAGCAATTGAAACAGCTATGGAAAAAAGAAATGAGATTATGTAGACAAGTAAAATCTTTAGCGAGTGTAAAACCATGGGAATCGCACCAAAACCATGTTGTCTTGTCGCAACTTTATAAAACCACTAAAAGGGGTCCCTCCTCTTTACTAAACGATGAAAGAAAACTCTGTTTTTGAAATGACAATCTCACTATCAACCATTAGCTCTCCTACTCTTATCACACATAACAGGGAAATTGCAGGTAAGTGATATCCAAAAGTGAAAACAAACAAAGTTTTCCGTACAAAGTCATGTTCTATGAACCTATGATCAGATTCAAAAGGATCAGTTGGGTAGAACCCATCAGACACGAGGGAGAACAGAGACTGATCAGTAGTTGTAGTTCAAGCAGGCCAGTCTTCAGGTGGGAGAGGTATGCTGAAAGGAACATCTAACAACAAATTGGGTTACCGAAACGACAAGAAAACAGATAAAAAGAAGGTGGGGAACAAGGGAGATATGTACTTAATTGATTACACTAGACATGAGGGAGCAGATATGATCTCTAACGGATCTTTCTTTCTTGATTGCCCCAGGAAAAATACATGACTTTATCACTAAATACCGCCAAAGGCATGCCTCTTACTGTTTAGGATAGTATAATACGACCAGGCGGTTGTGCACACAGGATATATTGAATAGAGAGGATGAGAGAAAAAAACTAGCCATTAGTTCATTTATACATATGTCCATCATCCTCTGAGCAAAACCCCAAACTAAACATGGAAAAATAGGCATTTAAATCTTCAACTATTTGAAATCAGCAAGTTTAATATCGAATTATGACATGCACGATTTTATTCTCCAACTAATAGTTGACTTGGCAAATTAGTGACTAAAAAATCATTTGTTAAGTCGTAAATGACTCTTGCTAGTCTTATATCAATTATTTTTGTCATTAAATCTGAAAAACTTTAAATTTCCAAATTCAAATCCTAACTTTGAGTAAAGACGATTTCTGGTAACCACGAAGGAGATTTCCGGTGATAAGAGAGCAAATCCGGCCCAATCACATAAACAAATATTACCAGAAATCACCTTTACCGTTGTTGGAAATCATCTTCGCTCAAAGTTAGACTTCAAATTCAGAGATTTAGAGTTTTCATGTTAAGATCCGAGGATAATTGATATAAAACGAACGAGAGTCGTTTATGACTTAATGGTTGATTTTTTAGTCATTAATTTGCCAAATCAACTATTAGTTGAGGAGTAAACTCGTGCAAGTAATAGTTCGATTAAACTTGCTGATTTCAAATAATTAAATATTTAAATGCAAATTTTCCCAACTAAACACTTCTATTCTTTTTTTTTCTTACTAGATTTAAATAAAATATCAAGATAATAGATATTGGTGTGTGTGTAGAACTAGTAGTAGAAGTCTTACTTGTACAGCAAATGGACTGGTCTTTGAAGGGCCATTGGGAGATAGTCTCTATCATGGAAACTAGTCAGCTAAAGGAGCCTGCAAGTACATAGACCAAAAAGCAAGTGCAACTTCTCTGCTTTCTTTTCTACCTGTGTACCTTTAACTGAATATTCACTAGGTCTCCTCTAAAGCAAATGATGCACCAATGAAAAGGAGTAGGTAAGATATAATAATTGAATTTGAAGAATTTAATAACAAGCAGCATAATAGACGACTGTTCTTATCACAAAGGTATACGAGTATCAAGTGAGGTGGTCAGGATGGTTGCACATGATTACATAGACCTAGAAAATAAATCTCAATGGATTTTGATTGCCATACCAAACATCTTGCAATAAGCCTTTCTTTTTCAAGGATACTCTTCCTATAGTTATGAATCGTCGAAAACATGGAAAATAGAACCGACAAGCATTTCATTGCTCTGGAATTTTCAAATAAACATGGCAGACAGCTGAAATCAGAACCCAATTTGCCTTTACAAAAGAGACCATGTGACACAGAATAGATTTTTCTTCATATAACGACAGTGGGTTTATCCCTCCCGATGAACTTCTTCAGCTTTGATACAGACAATGCAAGATCTGTAGCATGAAAACGAGATAAATCATTTCAAAAGTCATGACTAGTCTACCGAAACAAAACAACAGCCAACCAATCAAAGGTTTTGGAGCTATTCATCCACATCATGCTTTGAAACGTCTTGCTCAAACTGTTCAATGTACATTCGAACCGTAGCACCAGCTGAACCAGTTCCCTGGACAAAATAATTTTGTAAGTTAGGTCACTGTGAAAGTGGCCAAAAGACTCTCTTTTATACATATGAAACTCTGAATGTGATAAAAAGAGAATCTACAATTTACGGATAAACGAAATATGATTCTGGATCCATCCGCGAGAACAAACCGAACACCTTGCTTGGATGCAACACTTCGATCAACCTATCCAGAATCATTTTAAACATTCACCCATATTGCACATATAGGCATAGTCGTACTCGTATAATTATCAACATTATTTATTGTCCAACTTACAGGGTCCGTGTTTGAAAAGTCATCTGCAAACTGGAGGACATAGTCTCCTATGAGATGAAAGTTATTATGAACAATTAAAGGAATTTAGTAAGTACAGAACCTAAGCATATCTGTCACCGGCCTTACTCTTACACACGATATCTCTAAGATAATTAATCATTTATTCATTGGCTCCTTCAGATTACATTCCTTATTACACAGATACTGAGGGGTTTTTTACAATGAAAGTAATTATTCAGAGACATTTTATAAGAAATCATACACAATCTTACTTCATAGTCGTATCTAGAAAAAGGTTCCTTCCATATGTGCCCCAGGGCCGTATCTGGGCACAAACGGTTGAAACATTGGCCTCAATCCACAAAAAATTTCGAGCTTTTTTACATGGTCAAAATCCCTCAAATCATAATTTTTTATTATATAAAAATTCTTTAAGAAAATTTCAAGTCTCCGTAATCCAGATCCGACCTTGTGCCCAGTACTCTTTTACAATATCTGCAACATAAACCAACCTCTCCCCTGGATTCTTGTTCTTGTAGCGATGATCTAGGATGGAAAGCATGATACAGTTAAACTGTATTGGAGTGCAGAGCTTTTTTATCCTGTAACAAACTTCTTCTTCTTCCAATCACAAGCAGCCACGTGTAAGTTCATTCTCTTGTTTCTTCCTTTGTACTGTCACGTACTCAACACAGCAGAGAAGTATACACAAAGCCGTGCTTACCCTTGTAGAAAAAGGCAACAGCCTCAGGCCCCCTACTTTTAAATCAAAATATAAGAGCTCCATTTATATATTCAACTCACTAGTTCATTGTGGTTATTAGTGTTTTCCATACATATATATGTATGAAATTTGACAGTTTATACAAATTTTAATGCTATTTCTTAAACTTTGATTACAAACATATTACCAATATCTATCATTCAGTTATTTGTAAACATACACAAGAAAATCATGAAACCCCATTTTAAATAGTAAACCCTTTTCAAACAAAAAAAACATTTGGAAAAAATTTGCCTTAGGCTCCCTTAAACCTTCGCACGACACTGAGTATACGATATCCAAAGCAACTGAATGGGATGGAAAGCTTAGAATCATCATCGAGCATAATTTATAAGGATATCAGAGTAGGGAATAATTTCAAATGACATGTAAAAAGTATAATGTATTAACCCCTGAATAAGATTGACATCCATATAGTGAAATGCTACTTATGCAAATCAATCCCTCTTTGGGACCAGCATGGAAATACCGAATTGCTTCTAGTGCATTAGCTTCGATGATAGCAACAGACAAAGAATTTGTTTCCTAAATATATTAGGCTCTCAAAATACAAAAGTATATATATATATATATATATATATATATATATATATATATATTTATTGAGAGCTCTTATGGCCGAGCTCTCTCTCCTCGCTGGTCTCGTTCATTGCATGTTGGAGCCAAGCCGTAGGAGATCTCTAACGTAACTGATCCAACTCTGTGTCTAGGTCTCTTTTTATCTCCTTTACATATTTGGTTATCGATGAGATAAGGAACACTAGTTCTCTTTTCCTCCGTTTTATTCTCCTCTTTTATCTTAGATCTCTCATTTCAGATCTTTTGGTGGCAGCACCAATTCTTCCTCTTGTAGATCTGGTTAGTTAGACGGAAGCTTTATGTTGAAGATCTGTTTCTCCCCTCCCTTATTTTCTAGATCTAAGACCAAGATGAGGACTGATGTAATTTTTCTTCCTTCTTTCACTATTGATTCATGGTAGAAGTTTCTAACTAAAACATTCATACCTACCTGATATATATAAACATACACACATTTGTTTGATAAGTGAATTATATATATATACACACCTATATATTGTATTGTAATGTGTGAACACCTAGATCTACTTATATGTTTCTTAAATGAATGTGGTTGTATGATGATTGAGACTTGTATGCCTGATATACCATTGATATAATTATCACGGTTTGAAGTCTATTTAGTATATTTACAGGTCCAAGAGTAATTTGGAGCAAAGTAGTGATTTTGGTGTCTTTTGGAGCCTTTTGAAGTGCATAGCTGCATAAACGCATCAGATGTTTAGATATGTATGGAGACATTCCCATGGTGTGATTGACCTGATCTTTGTAAAAAAGATAGATATTTAAGTTAGCTTTCCACTTCCACCGGTTGAGGTCAATCCAACGATTGGATCTAAAGTTATACTTGTTTTACTGAAGAGTGGTCAGTCTACCTCGCGAGAGGAAGGTGTCGAGAAGATGAAGGAATGTCGATCGACAGCACAGCCTTGGTATCGATCGACGGTGATCCCAGAACACGGACCTAGGGTGTCAAAATGAGCTAGCTCGCTCAACTTAGCTCAGCTCATGGTGAGCTCGGTTTTTTCATGAGTTAGTTCAGCTCAGCTCAGCTCAGCTCATTTATTATATGAGCTTCAATATGCAAAATCGAACTCAGATCATCTAGCTCATGAGTTAAATGAGTTAACTCGCGATAAAAAATAAAAATAAAATAAAATAAAAAAATAATTAAAAAATAAAATATAGAATTTTTAATAGTATAATTTAAAATTTTAAAATCCAAAACATTAATATTAAATACTGAATAAAACCAAGACCTAATCTTATATATTAAAAGAGAAGTCACAATTTCACTTTATGTGTGATTTTTAAAATTTGGATCAACTTTATAAAATTTATTAAATTTTGCATATGTTATGATATCTTTTCATATCTTATTTTTATTAGAAATGTAAATAAATATTTGAAAGAAGATTCTAAAAAATCTATTTGAAATCACTTAAAATCTTCTTAAAATGTATTTCAACAATTAGTTATTTGAAATTTTAATTATCATCAAATGTAATTAAAAATATAATTCATTTTTAATCTATAAAAAAAATTAAAAATTCTGTAAAATACTTTTATCAGTATCCAAAAATTTGTTTTCTCTATTATGTAGGTCCAACTTAATTTAACTTTCACATATATTTCAAATTTATAAAAAAAAGTAAATTAAAAAAATACTAATTTATAAATCACACAAACATTATTATAAAATTAGATAATATATAACATCTTATTTTTATTAGCTTATTGATAAATTTTTATTATATAATTTACAACATTTTAATATTTAAGAATATTATTATGCTTCAATATATGTTTAGTTATTGTTTAAAATGAAAAATAATTTTTTTATCATTCTTTATTTATTTTGTAATCATAATTTATCAAATTAATATAATTATTATATTTAACTAAATATGATAAAACTAAATTAAAATGATATATTAATATATTTTATTTTCATAAATAGAAATATTTATATTTAAATAATATAATCACATATATTATATTCGTAAAGTTTAATGTGAAATATAAAAACCATAATTTAAGTTGGTATATGAAATTAATCTTTTTGTTGTATTTTTCTTATATATATTGAAAACATTTTTAATAATGGTTATTGGAAAATATTTTAGTAAAAATAATTTTTTAAATATATGCATATTTTAAATCAATTTCTGATGTAAATCAACTTTAAATTATTATTTTGATTTGAAATATGTATATAAAATTTAAATTTTATTTTATGATTATTTTAGAGAAAACAATGTTTTTAGGTAATTAGATTAGTCCATTTTGTATATTTTAAAACTGATATACTTTTATCCATGTTTCAAATTTTTAATTTCTTGCATTAGTTTTTTATGAATTATTATTAATTTTATGATAATTGTTTTTGAAAATTGAACTCTTGAAATTTTTATATTTGATTAAACTAAATAAAGTAATAATACTGTTTTTACAAATTGTTTTATATAATATACTATTTATATTTCAGTTTATGTTTTTATTTTCACCATAAAGAATTGTAAATAAGAAAAAATTATAAGTATAGTGACAGAATTGTAAATAAAAGAAATATAGAAAGAAGGGTTATTTAATTTATTGTAAAAATAATGGCTTAATTTTTAAATAAAAAGAATTATTAAATATGTTCTAAACAATTCTCATTTTTTTATTAATTTATTGAAAATATAATAGCTAAATGTGTAAAAAAAAGAAAGTACACATCTCTACTATCAATGTTTTCAAATATATCTCATGTATTCTACTATCTATGTTTCCAAACAATCTCATTTATTCTACTATCCTTGTTTCCAAACAATCCGATTGTGTATTTCAACCTTAATAATATAGATTATTATGGGGGATATTATTAATGCAATCAAGACTGAGTTTTTGAAACTGAAGGAATAAATTTATTTCAGGCGCTTTGTATCAGTTCGTGAAATATTACATAATATAGATACACATTACAAAGATGGAACTATGTTGAAGTTTGTGTCTTGTGATGGGTGTGCTAGTTAAGATTTGAAAAGGAAAAGAAAATATTCGTTTGAAGAAAATTGACATTTTTCACTAAAAAGAGAGAATCTATATATATAAAAGTTCGCTTTTGAGGCTACAGCGAACGTCCACATCAGCGTTAAAAAATTCTCCAGAAAGATGCCACGTGTCACTATTATTATTACCTTTTAAAAAGAATATAATATAAGAAATATTACATTAAAATATCTATAATGTATTATTACCATTTATATTTAAAAGTTGAATAAATAAATTCGAAAAGTAGAATAAAAATATATATAATATAAGAAATGGTACTATTACATTTTTTACATTTAGTTTACATTTTCATGATTTCCAAAAAAACTAAATGTAATATTTCCAAAAATATGTCACCTGACAATATTAAAAAAAAAGTAAATATGAAATCTAAAAAAATGAATAATAATTAAATATAAAATATAAGAAATATAAATATTACATAAACATCTATCGTAATATTAAAATTTGATAAAAAAGAAATAAAATTAGAATAAGTGCATATACAAGATAAAATAAAATAAAAAATAAGTAAATTTTCAATATAAGAAATAGAAAAACTACATCAAACATATATCTGAAAATACATAGTAAAATAAATAATAATTAAATATGAAATATAAGAAACAGACATATTACATTAACCATATATCATAATATTAAAATTTGATATAAAAACAAAACAACTTGAATAAGTAAATATACAATATAAGAAAAAGTAAAAATAAGTAAATATACAATATAAAAATGTAAAAACTACATTACACACCTATCTTAAAAAATTTACGGTTTTACATTTTTATTATTTCCAAATATTTTTATAAGTAAATATAAAATATAAGAAAAATAAGCATACAATATAAAGCAAGAAAATTAGAATAACTAAATATAAAATATAAGAAAAATAAGTAAATTAATATATAATTAAGAAATAAAAATATTACATTAAACATCTATCGTACATATAAAATGCCAAACAATTAGATTAAGTAAATACACAATATAAGAAAAATAAATAATAATTAAATAGACAATATAAGAAATGAAAAAACTACATTAACATCTATCTGAAAATGTATAGTTGTACATTTTTATTATTTTCAAATATTTTTATAAGTAAATAAACATTATAAGAAAAACAAGCATACAATATAAGAAATAGAAATACTACATTAAACATATATCATAATATTATTATTTGATATAAAAGCAAGAAAATTAGAATAAGTAAATATACAATATAAGAAAAATAAACAATAAGTAAATATACAAAATTAAAAATTTACATTAAACTTCTATCGTAAAGAGAAATAAAAATATTACATAAAATATAGTAAAAACCTCTTCTATACAAAAAAATATGTTTGGATAAGTTCACATTTGTGTTACAAAAAAAAAGATAAGTTCATATGCAAATAGTGAAGAATCAACTTACATGAAATATTTCTCATATGGCTTCATCACTCATAGTTTCTTCATCTCTAGGCATAAGTGTCTTGCACATTCTCCAAAAAATGTAAATATGCAAAAAAAATATACTCATCATTCAATTTTGCAGTTATAACGTTTGCAAAAGAAATATAGAGTACATACCGCATTTTGAAAATAAAAATATATTGTTTCCAAACCAGTAAGATGGAGAGAATGACGAGTGAAAATTATGGATTTTTTACAATGCACATGACTGTTTTCAGTCTTCTCCTTCAGCTCATCACACAAATGAGCAAGAATCATTCTTTCCTAAGAACAAAAAGAAAAGAAAATATAACGAGTTACAATTTTCTGGAATGATGGTAAGTATTATTGAACAATAACTAAGAAACCAAGTCCAGATCTATCATAAGCAAACACACTAGCCATAAACACACACAAGCAATAGTAAGACACAATCAAATCTTTCATCAGAAACAATTGCAACACAAGGAGTGAGTGACACAACCATCTATCATAAACAAACACACCATCCATAAACACAGCTGCGATTAATATTACAAGTTAAAGAGTATAAGATATTGATCTTTAAAATGTACACAGAGCAAGATCTTGAAAGCACAAATAGTGGCGTTGCCAAAACATAATGAAAAGGACCCCACTGCCACAAACCGGAACTTTGTTACAAAATAACATGATGCTAACAAAGAGCAAAGGTGATAATCACAAAAGATTTCATTGATGGAGCGCACATCGATTTATACCACGAAAAAACACGACACGAAACTGCTACAAGGGTATAAATATAAAAATGCAAAAAACAAAGCCAAATGATAATAAAAACTTCTACTTTAGACATCGCTAAAAACACAAGGGTCCAATTTTGTAGTTATACATCAACTAATTCATATAATTATCCTATCTTTAAGAAGTCAAGACATCAATTACGAAAAAGAAAGAAAGAAACTGATCACCATAATTGAAAAAGAACATGAACAAGCTTGAGAGTGAGAAACAGGGTGAAGGAGAAGAGCAAACTATGCGTTGAAACCGATTCTCTACACCAATATTTCCTTACCCTTAAGTCTCTAATTCAATCAGAGAGACTCTTTTTGACACATCTCACAATTCAAAATTTGATTGTATGAAATTGGTGAATTTTTTTGCGGAAATTTTAAAGAACCAAACAATAAGAGAAGAGAAAAGGATTTGTTATTAAAAACGGTTTTTCAAGTCATCGACAGAGGGTGACTTTCCATGACAAATGCAAATGATGACAAGCTTAGTTTATGATAATATTATTGTACTTTTTTGCATGTGATTGGGTATAAAAGTGAAAAATTTTCGAAAAACTAAATTAGATTTATATTAAGAATACAACTATTAGTTATATGTTTCTTTGTTTAAAATAATCAAAGTGACATAATGTTAGAAACTAAATTAGAACAAACTTTAAAAACATGATTCTATTTTTGATTTGTAATTTGATTTGTTAAATAATAGACAAATTTGACGTGATAAAAATATAAAATTAATTTACGAGTACGATTCGTTTCCGTCAACGTGGAGATGAGATTAGGATCTGGTTTATGTTTTTGGTTATTGACACTTGATTTGGTTAGGTTAATGTGGATAGGAGATTGGGATCCGGTTTATGTTTTTGGTCTTTAATTGAAATTTGATTTGGTTAATTTGTAAGCCAATTTTCAAAAACAAAATAAATGATAGGAAAAAAATATTTTTAGTCAAAAGAAAAAACATATATACATCCAATGTTCTGATTATATAATATAAAGTTTCGTTGGAAAATATTTATTAGATTCCATAAAAAATTAGAAATAAGAGTTCAAATATATACAAAACTTTCAAAAGTTAAACTATCACAAAAAATTCAAAAAAAAAAATTCAACTATCACAAAAATGTTTACATCAATGTAAAATAAAATAATTTCAAACTCAAAATATATTCAAATTCTTTATTATGCATACTATAAATATAAAATATTCATAAATTCACAAAAATATATAGTTTAGAATACAACATCCAACGAAATAATTGTATACAAAATATTTGAAAAATCAAAATTGTCCCGGGCGTAACCCGGGTTAATCCCTAGTATGAGTGAAAACGAAGTTTGCCATTATTAGAAAAAAAAAGAAAAATTATTTAACATAAAGAGAGAGCTTTAGCAAAAGAATTTTAAGGTCTTTTGTAGAAATCAAATACAAGGAGAAAAAAGTTCCATTGAAATGTTATTAGGCTGTGAATATTCCCCTGAGCGTGAGAGGCTAAATCTGTAAGTCACAGTGTGTCTTGAACTTAATCAAAGATTATTTTTTGTGAAACTTGTAAGTGCATTTAAAAGATCAACTAGTAACATATTTGCTCTGTAGATAATTCTTTAGTTACTTTTTCTGTTATATTTCTTGTTGTGGTCAGTATCGACGCATACTTATATAATGGGATGGAAGCACAAAAAAATAAAATGTTTTACTTGGGAGGAATCGAACATGCTCAGGGGCGAAGCCACGCTACATACTATAGTGGAATGTGAACCCATAGTATTTTTGTTATAATTTAAAAATTGTTAAAGGACAAAAAAAATTGGCTAGATTAGGTGGAGAAGTTAGGTTATGCACCCACTCAACAATCCAAGTTCGATTCCTCCATTCTGCTTTTTCTGTTTATTATTATTTGTGTAACCATTTAATAAAATGCTTGCCTTCGCGGTACCTCTGATTGACAGAGACTAAAATACTTGACGGCCTTCGCTTTTGTCCAAGGCCGGCAATGGTTGTGGTTAGTTCTTGCACTTTAAGAATAAATTAGATTTTGGAGATTTCGGATCCGCGCGCTCGTGCGGATGTATGTTTAGAATTATTAAATGTTAAACATAAATTTTACACTTTCATATTTGTTGATTTTTGATATTGATGTATTTTGTTCGGTTTGTTGAGTGTCTAATTATAAAGTATGATGTTATATAAATATCCATTTTTTAGTATGAAGATATTATTGTGAGTTTTTTTCCAATTCAATTTATTAAAACTTGGTTATGTAATGTATATTTTAAACTTTTAATTACAGGATTTTTAAAAATTAAAAACTATTGGAAATGTTAAAAAAAATAGTTATGAAAATTATTTTTTGAAAGCCCAACATTTAAATTTGGCCTGGTTTGTTAAAGATTTTAACCAAGATCGATAGATTGGTTTAATGTAAATTAACCACATCTATTAATATCTCAGTTTGTTATTGGTCGATAAGATAAAATGGAAAATGTAACAATACACTGGGCCATGTGATAAATTGTAGGCCCAAACAAAAATAAGGATGTGTAAGTGAGAGGTTAAGGCAACGAATTTTAAGATGTACTAGATTTTGATCCGCCCTTCAAAAGGGCGGGTATGTTTTCTTTGACAAAGGGCGAGTATATTTTTTGTTGGAGAATTATTTTACGTAATAAAAATTATGATTTTTGATAAATTCTATATTTTAACTTTTTATGAAATTTATCTTAAATTTACTTATATGACTTATTTTGTTATTTTCAATATGACTAAATTTTAAAAGACTCTAAATAATTCTAACCCGTAATATGATTTTATTTATTTAAACCGAAGTTAAATTTAATTTACACTGATTTTTTTAATTTAAATAAAATATTTTATATTTTCAACACTCTTGTATTAAAAAATTCATTTGTGCATTTCAAAATATTTTCTATAATTTTATTAAATTTAGTTTACGTGATTTAGTTTTTATTTTAAATGAAACCATTTTTAAGGAGTCGAGATAATTCAAATCCGTATTATGATTTTGTTGATTTAATCATTTGTTATTTCAACTTGATTTTATTTTGAGGTTCTATTTAATAAATGCTTTCAAATAATTAATAATGTGAAAGATTTTTTGAAAAGATATGGTGCAAATATTTAGGAAACAAAATTTTTAAAAAGGCTAAGAACAGAATTATATTAAATACTATTTAATGTAATTGCAAAATAATAATTTTTGATTAGTTGCAAATAATGCTGAAAAAAGGTACATACAATTTTTGTAAAGGGCAGGTATGTTTCCTTTGACAAATTTATTTTTGTAACAAATGTGTTTCAACATAAAATGTATATCAAGTGTCTTAATGATTTTTTTTAGGAATTGTTTTTTAGGTTTATGTTCATTTTCATCTATACAAAATGTTAGTATTGTGAAATAATAATTTTTTTTATTGGAAACTAAGAAATTAAACTTAAAATTATTTTCAGTAAAATTAATTTGTACATTTACTTGTAAATTATATAAAAGTCTAAATGAATTGTAATATTATTTAGATTAATAATGGCTATTGATATGATCCACTATATTCATAATCAGGTTTTTAAATGGATACTCGAAAATATAATATATTCAAAATGTCTAATATCCATTGTGAGAACTTCTGCAAGTCTAGATTTTGATCTGCGTTTAAAAATGGCGGGTATATTTTTTGTTAGAAAATTTATTTTCCATAATAAAATTATGATTTTTGATATATTATATATTTTAACTTTTTAGGAACTTAATCATAAATTTACTTATATGAATTATGTTTTTATTTTAAATATGATTAAAATTTTGAAGACTCTAAATAATTCTAACCCGTAATATGATTTTATTCATTTAACCCAAAGCTAAACTTATTTTACACTGATTTTTTTCTAATTTAAATAAAATATTTTATATCTTCAACATTCTCTGTATTGAAAAATTCATTTGTGCGTTTCAAAAAAAAAATCCTATAATTTTATTAAATTCAGTTTATGTGATTTAGTTTTATTTTAAATGAAACTGTTTTTTTAAAGAGGTGAGATAATTTATACCGTATTATGATTTTGTTGATTTAATCATTTGTTATTTCAATTTTTTTTTGAGGTTTCATTTAATAAATATTTTTAAATAATTAATAATGTGAAAGATTTATTGGAAAGATATGGTGTAAATATTTAGGAAAATCGGGAGATCTTATTTCTGTTTCTATATTATGTTGGTAACAATTAGAGAGAATATTCAATTACAGAGAATATTCAATGATCTGTTTTGAGTAAATATCCCGATAATATATGAGTTGAAAAAACGATTTTGGTTATTGATATTTTTTGGTTCATGTGTATTTAAAAATTACAGAATTTTGGTTATTGAATATTGAAGGCCATTGATTCAAAAATTTAAAGCTCATTTCGTTTTATTGATAGAGAACAAAAAGTTGGGCTGTCAATTTATATGAAGACTTTGTTGGGCTTTTAATTAAAGGATTTGATTTAAAAATGCAAATGAAATGGGATGTTTTGTAATTACTTAAAAAAGTGAGCAGGTTCATAAACTGTCTTCTGCTTTAATAGTATAGACTAGATTATGACCCGCCCTTTAAAGGGCGGGTATATATTTTTTTTTTACATTTATTTAGAAATTTTATTTTTATATTTGTGTGTTTTACTCATATTTATGTTTTTATTTGTATAATATTTTTTTTAAATGATTAATAAGTGATTTCAATCTATTCTATGAAAATAATTGTATTAAAATAATTGGACTACACCTATTTCAATATGTTACGATATTGTTTTAATATAATATATTTTTTTCTGTTTGTGAAAAATGTTTTATTGTAAATTTAGTTGTATTATATAATTGTTATATTTTAGATTACATCGAGTAATTTTATTTGTTTGTTTTTTTGTATACTGTATCATCGATATTGAATATCATATAAAGAAATTCAACATTTATATATTTAGACTTATATATGTGTCAGATATATAAATAACAACTGTTTTGAATTAAAAGTACGAAAAATAGATAACTATGAGTTAGTATGCTATTAAAATATGATACATAAGTTATAACTAAGTAACAAAATAAAATGATTGTTCAACTTCTATCTAATTTGTAATATATAACAAACTAAGAATAAAATTTGTAAGAAAATAAAATGAAAATACAAATTTAATTTAACTGATAACAAATTACTAATGAGCTTAATTTTGTGTAAATTTCAATTACTAATTTGGTAATATTAAATTGTTAAAGGTCCACTATCCGAATAGCTGAATAATGTTTTTTTGAAAACCGTATATAGATATGAAAAATTAGAATGGAAAATATACCTTAACCCACTTTGCAAGGGAATCACGTGAATTTAAGTTCACAAGATATTATATGTATAAAATATATTGGTTAGCACAAATTTAGGCAATAGTTTTGGTGCTAATTAGTGACAATATTCGATATAGAGATTTGAGGAACTAATTTATCGACATATAGAAGGTCTCGAGACTTTGGATAGTTTCTATACATTAAATTTTCAAATTAAAATTGATTCATCTGCAAGTCAAGGGAAAAGAACGAATGAATGATTTTGGAAACAAATAATTTGATTTAGTAATGGCTAGGTACTAAAAAAAGGAAATACCCGTGTGCGTTTTAGTTTCTCAATCTTATAATTATAATAATAAATAATTATAATAATAAAGATTCATCGTTGATTATAGCATGGAGGGACTAAGTAATTAGATTTGTATAATTGGTTTGAATTTAATACAAAATAAATATATATGTATGAATATATTGATTGGGTTACAAAAATAACTTAGTCCATTGATCCCTCCATTGATATGTTTCATGACTCGATTGGAGAACAAAAATAACTAAATAAACCTTCCATTAATCTATATAGAAGTGCCATCTGTTATAAGTGAGGAAGAGAAGAAAATAAAAATTTCTGGTTCATATTAAAAGAAAGTTTGCTTGTTACATTTATTTATATCAATGAGAGCATAAAGTTATGTATATCCCATGAGAGAAAAAAAATTAATGTAAATCAATGAGTAGACTAAACATTTGAAAGTGACGAACATTTATGGATATCATTGATATCGACTGTATGAGAGTAATGTCACACTGGTTTTCTGAAGTAAATATAGCCGAATTTTTAGTTAAAATACGAATTAGGAAAATTCATTAATTAAACAGGAAAAACAGAAAGTAATTTAACAAAAAAGAAATTCATTATTAATTATTTCAATGGCATTCCATTGTAAATATTGTGCAAATCTAAGGGGTATTTCTTATTTGTACTTCAGTTTTAATAGTTTAGATAAATGGTAAAACTATAGTATTTTGATGGAGTGGCATTGAGTTGTAATTTCTGTGCAAAAATAAGGGGTAAGTACTAAATGTACTCCAGTCTTAATAGATTAGATTTAATATAACATTTATACAAAAAAAAAATTTCTTATTCTGTAATTTTATATATATATATATATATATTTAACCGTCAATTGAATTAGTTGTTAATATATATATATATATATCTACATTGGCATATAGTCCTCGGCGTCCGGATCGGATTTTTTGGATTCGGTTTCGATTTGTATCACACTCTAGATTCAGTTCTAGTGAATTTAAAAGTACTGGTTAGGTTCTGATATAACACATCGGTTACAGTTCTAATTTGTATCATATACTAAAGTTCATAAAGTAACTATATATCATTGGATCGGTTAGGATACCCCGAAGTAAAATCTAAAATTTAAAAGGAAAACATAAACATATATACTTATTTATATAGAATTGAGTATTTAAGGTACTTATTTAAATTTTAAAATATTTATCTTTGGATATCATATAAGTATAAATATAAAATTGAATATTTGAATTACATATTTATGTTTCAAATATTTATATTGCATACTAATTTAAACATTTGGTTAGTTTTCTACATTCTGAATTGGGTTTTTTCGTTCTGGTTCAGTTTATGTCTCGGGTTACATATTTTATGCCCAGACCTAGGCATATAGTTATATAAAATATGAATGAAATAACATATGTAAACAGCCATTTTTAATTTAGTATAGTTTTCTAAAATTGATTATTTATATGGGTTTGTAAATTTTTAGTTATTAGTAATAAATAATGATGAGTAGACTATAATACCATAAACAATATTTTGTTGATCAATTATCTCCATTTGCTAAAACAGGGAAATATCCAAAAAATCATTAATTATATATATACAAAGTTATAGACGTTAAAAAATAAATGCATAAAGGTTATTTTCATTTCCTATTTGCAAAATATACAAATCGTATGTATAGGGTTTAGAAAACGTATATACAGAATATACAAAGTGTATGTATAAGGATTTAAAAAGGTATCTAATTTATTTTCATTTTCTATTATCTATTCTGTTATTAATTATTATATATCATAGCGGGTGTAAATATTGTTTCTATTAGTATTGGAATATTCTAATTTATTTTTATTTATATATTAGATTTTCTTGTGATATGTAAAAAGATTGTGCAAAAGATTACAATCTTTTACAATCTTTTGCGTTTAAGGTATAGCTAAATTTTAGGAATCCGATAGTTATACACTAACCATGTTATGAATATGAGGAACAATCTTAGAAAGTAAATAATATTTTTAGTATTCTAATCGTAAAAAAAAAATATAGCAGGAAAGGCTTTTCCTTTTGGTCAATAATATTCAGGAAAAATAAATATCCAGAAATTTTCAAAAGAAAAAACAATAAACAGTGACGAAAGACTTCAAAGCAACATCTACATTCATAAACAGGGAGCACTATTCATTAGAAAACCTCAAATATTAAACAACAAAGCAAAAAAAGAAGAGATCGATGTGATGTGGTGATACAAAACTACCAAGAGCCTAAAGTGATAAAACCAAACATTACACATCTCAACAACCATTTAAAATCAGACATTCTATAGAAAAATCTAAAAAGGTTAACTCAAATTATAAGAAAAATAACTCATAGGTTGCTACTCATTGACGCCCAAACTGCATATATCTATTCATATTGTTTCTTCTTTCTATTGGGTACGGATTGTTTTTATATAAAACTTGGGGTTGCAGAGACAGATAGCTTAGCTTAATGGTTAAAAAGTTTAATAATAATATTTTATTTTTAATCGAAAATCGAGAAAGGAATAGATAAACCTTTTGTCATTCAAAAATAGAGCACTGATGGGAGATCAAGATTACAAAGCATAAATTTATAATGTTCTTTGGGTAAAAGTAGAGAAGAAATTGAAAGAAGCGTTGGAAAGATTACTAAAATGTTAAGTTTTATAAAATAATAATAAATAATTAAATTGATATAAATAGTTATTTAATTCAGTGGCATTGAATTGTAATTATTGTGCAAGTCTTAGGGTTATTTCAAATTTGTACTTTAGTTTTAATAGTTTAGATTGTCAATAAAATTGGATCGTGAAACATGTTTTGCTTAAATTATTCTTAATTTAATAATATACAATGCTTAATCGATTTTTTACAGTGTAGTTGAACCTGAGTATAATTGTGCAATCTAAATAACTTGTACCACAAAGAATAAATAAACTAATTTGATAGTTTGGTTATTCGTTCGGCTAGGTGATAAAACTGATACTGGTTAGATTGTGTGACTGTTGGGTGGTTTAATTAAACGATACATGACTAAAGAAGGGCCCGTATGAGTGTTTTATTGATTAAATGATCGTGAAAAGTTGAATAAAGAATGACATTAATGGAGAAATGGTTAAAGAAGGGCCAGTGTGGTCAAATGATTACATGAGGGTCATTTGATCTATAGATGTGATAACGTGAATGCTTAAGCTATTTTCTGAATTCATATTGGTTAAGACTAATGGATTATTTAAATGATAAGCGTTTGTGATGGTTAGGATGGTTGATAGCACGAATTTAATTTGTAACCTAGGTTTTAGTTAATGCATGAATTCAGTGGCAGACTCAGGAATGCGTTTAACCTGCGTAAAAAATATAAAGATGTCACATAGTTTTAGTAAAAAAAAAAAATGTCACTAGTGGGATTCAAACTAAGGTCTAACGGGTTCAACAGGGGAACTTTTACAATAAAACTGATGATTTTTTGTTGACCAAAAAAAAAAAAGAAGTAAACTGATGATTTTTTAAAATTTTAGTGAACATATTTCTATTTTTAGTAATTTAAGGGTATTATGTGACACCCATCGTTTCAAGTAGGTCCTTCTGCATGAACTAATAGGTGTTTGAAATTTGTAGGTCCTTCCGCATCGTTTGAAGAGTAGGTCCTTCTGCTTGCAAGTTTGCAACGGAGCTTTGACCGTGAACATACTTAACAGTTGGTGTTTAATCACACAGGTGCAGGTCCATAAGTTTTTTTAGCATATCTCGGCTTATGGGTTGTTCATAGTACGTTTTTTTGTCGGTTTTGAAATGCATCTTTTCTGGCCTCTGAGGGTAAGTGTATAGAATAGTTTTGTGACTGTGCCTCGCTTAGAGCATGCCCATTAGCGGTTGTAAAGGGGCTCATGGGCTCGGGTTCATAGGGCCGGAAGAGAAAAAAAAGAAAGAAAAATGGGCTAATTTTGGTGACCCGACTCTTAGCGGTGATCCGTCCGTAGCCGAGTTCAAGGCACGTGTCGCGGTAAGATTGGGCCCGTGTTTTCGAGTTGAAGGAGAGTAATTCGCGAAACCTTTCATTTTCTTTTATTCCGCAAAAGCTAGGGTTTCTTTCTCCTCTAGGCGATTCAGAGGCGATTCTCGTGCGACGCCGATTCCCGGAGCTTTTCACCATCAAATCGACGACGAACGGTTTCCTCCACGAGCTCAGGTTAGTATCTAGTAGATTCGCTGTTATTTTGAAGCGTTTTGGGCAGGGAAGGGTTGTCGGCGATTCTTAATCGATTTAGGGTTTTCGTAGTAGGGTTCAAAATCGTGTTGGGGCTTTCAATTAATCTTCATGCGGGGTTGTATTAACCGAGTTATGGTTGGTTTGTCTGGGATTCAAAATTGATTTGGGGATTTAGGGTTAGGGTTCGAAATTGATAAAGGGTTACGGTTCTTTATCCATTATATGGGTCTCGTTTAAGGGTTTTTAATCGTCATGACGGGTTGATCTCATATTTTTCTATATACTTTGATGACTCTGATGACTTTGATGACTTTTCTTATTTTTTTTGTGTCTGCTACAGATGGATCCCGCAGTTGAGAGAAGAGACATGAAGAGGAACATTGAGTACAACAACAGCTTGCAATATGTGGCTGATTCGGAGTACGGGATACCGACAAGGTGTTACTGTGGTGGGAGAATGATTGACGAGGTTCAGCGGAAGGAGGAGAGAGACACTCTTCCTGGGAAGCGCTTCTTCACATGCATAAACTACCAGGTAATAATCTTTGTTTCTGTTTATTTCTGTTCTTTTTGTTACTGATTTTGATGAATTGTATTTTTGTATGGTTTAACCAAGGCTGATGGACTCCATTATCGTCAGCCTTGGGTTCATGGTGTCCAGGAGGAGATCGAGAAGCTCACTAACCGCCTGGAGGCGGCTGAGAAGGTGATCAAGAAGGTGCCCATCCTCAATCAACAGATTGAGTCACTTGAGGTAATCTCTTCTCTCTTCATTGCATTGCTTATCTGTTTTGGTGTTTCATTAGTTTAGTGAAGAAAACGTATTAACTCATTTGTCTTTTTGTTGTTTACATGTCCAGGAACAGGTTAAGAGGCTCTCTGGCCAAGTGGATGTTCTCAGTGTGAAGGTCGCTGACCTGGAGATGGTCTGCTTCGATTGAAAAGCAAAGGTAAGACTCAACTCTCGATTAGTGTTTGTGTTTGTTCGATTCCTGCAATTGTGTTTTTTTTTTTTTGAATATGTTAAGCGTATATAAACTGAACTACAAGTAGTTCAGTTTATAAACTATAAACTACAAGCTTAAAGTATAACTAGAACTACAACTACAAGCTTAAAGTATAACTAGACCTACAACTAGAAGCTTATTAAAATCGATCATAAATTCTATATGTTTGTTGGTTGGTTGCTGTGGTGTGATTAATATGGAATTGTACTGAGCTATAAAAAATTGTTTGCACTGATTTGATAGTTAGAGTTTAATGAAGTTGTTGTGTGATCAATGTTTGGTAGTTAGAGATAAATGTAGTAGCAAATAGTAGTTTAAAAAGATAGCAAATCCACTTCTAAAACACACACATACCAAACCGAAACAAGAATGGAACCTTTTCCCCAAAACCCCCAAACCTCTCCCGTTAATCAAAGACGCAAGTGGTCAACCAAAGAAGACGTTGTGCTCATCAGTGCTTGGTTGAACACCAGCAAGGATGCAATCGTCGGTACTGACCAGAAGGCTGGAGCTTTTTGGAAGAGAATTGTGGACTACGTGAACGCCAGCCCTTAGCTCAGTGGCGGCGTCCCTAGAGAGTGGAGTCAGTGTAAGCAGAGGTGGGGAAGAATCAATGAGCAGGTGTGCAAGTTTGTGGGCTGCTATGAAGCAGCAGTGAGGGAGCAAGCGAGTGGCCAAAACGAGAATGATGTCATGAAGGCTGCCCATGACATCTTCTTCAATGACATTGGCATCAAGTTCACACTTGAACATTGTTGGAGGGAACTTCGGTTCGATCAGAAATGGAAATCACTTGGTGTTCCCAAAGAAGGTCCCAAGGAGAAAAGGAAGGAAGCTGCGGAGGTGGTGGCTGAGGAGGAAGGTGCGGAGGTTCGGCCTCTTGGTGTCAAGGCTTGCAAAGCAGCCAAATGCAAGAGGCAAGGTTATGATGAGATACATGCCATGCTTGCTGTGAAGAAGGAGATACAGCAACAGAAACTGCTAGAGCGTCTCCTTGCCAAAGACCCTACCCATCTAACTGCAAGCGAAATCACCCTCATGGAGAAACTCATTTCTGAAATGATTTGAGATGGGTAATATGGATAATATGATAGCTTAAGTTGTTCGTTTGATTGCTGTTGTGGTTCATTTGGATAATATGATAGCTTAAGTTGTTCATTTGGTTGCTTGATCTCGTTGTTCATTTGGTTTGCTTGATCTTGTGGTTCATTTGGTTGGTTGATCTCGTGGTTCATTTGTACTTAATGTTGGTTGCTTGCTGTTGTGCTCATGAGTATATAATTTTGTTTTCTTTTGTCTTGCAGGTCACGGGCTGCAGTTGAAGTTGTATGGCAGGAAGGGAATGCACATGTTTATTAGCTTTATGGTTGTTGTGTTTCACGGGAAAGTGTAGTATTTTGTTTCTTTCTACACTTCATTTCAATTAACTTGTCTTGTTTCTTTGTACTTTGTACTTGTTTGGTTGCTCACGGGTAGCAACCACATGATTAGAACTTGTATCGGCTATGTACTGACTCTGCCAACTCTATATATAAAGCAGGGTGTTTGTTTCATAAATTTGCTCACTTCAGTCTCTTCTTTACTCTATCACTCATATCAAACCGAAGTATAAAGAGAACTACCACTCTTCTCTCTATCACTCATCTCTCGAACACCCCTCTTTACTTCAGTCTCTTCTTTACTCAACTCTTTCCTTTACTCTTCTTTACTCTACTTTACTCAACTCTTCTTTACTCTACTGTCAAGACAACTTTGAAGACAACTATCAAGACAAGTAAAGAATCAACTATCAATCTCTATCTCTCTTTGTCATTTTATTACATAGACTACAAGTATCAAGATATCACATTTTATTATATTTTTTTTTTTTAAAAGTTATGTTTTGTTATTAAAGTAATGAAGATTTATATTTTTTATTTTATAGACTAGTGCAGATTTAATTTTTTTTTCAAAAAAAAATATGTTTCTTATTAGACTAGTGAAGATTTTATTATTTTTTCAAAAAAAAATATGTTTCTTATTAGACTAGTGAAGATTTTATTTTTTTTTCAAAAAAAAATATGTTTCTTATTAGACTAGTGAAGATTTTATTTTTTTTTCAAAAAAAAATATGTTTCTTATTAGACTAGTGAAGATTTTATTTTTTTTTTCAAAAAAAGATATGTTTCTTATTAGACTAGTGAAGATTTTATTTGTTTTTCAAAAAAAAATATGTTTCTTATTAAACTTGTGAATAATTAAATTTTTTCTTGTATGAAGGAAGAAGTGTTCAAGTGATGTCTTTCTCATCAGATGATGCAGCAGATAAACTAATTGAAGATACGTTTGACGAACATGTTGATAATTTTATCGACCAACAAGTTGATAATTTCATCGACCAACAAATTAACAAGCCGAAGAGACGAGCTTATATCGAAAGACATAGGGAGCAAGGCCACGAAGACCTTTGGAATGACTATTTCAGTGAAAATCCTACATACCCACCAGAAATGTTTAGGCGGCGTTTTCGAATGACGAAGCCATTGTTCTTTTCCATTGTCGATCGCCTGAGTAATGAAGTTCCATACTTTCGTCAAAGACGAAATGCTCACGGAAGGTACGGCCTATCTGCACTTCAAAAGTGTACTGCAGCTATACGTATGCTAGCATATGGTCAATCGGGAGATACGTATGACGAATATCTCCGACTTGGTGAGAGTACCGCACTTTTATGTTTGGAGAAGTTCAACGAAGCGATAATACAATTGTTTGGAGATGAGTATCTACGAAAACCTACACCAGCTGATCTTCAACGATTACTCGATATCGGAGAGGTACGCGGATTTCCGGGAATGATATGCAGCATCGACTGTATGCATTGGGAGTGGAAAAACTGCCCAAGGTCTTGGAGAGGGCAGTACGCACGAGGTCACGGAAAGCCGACCATTGTCTTAGAGGCTGTGGCATCACAGGATCTTTGGATATGGCACGCATTTTTCGGTTTACCAGGTACCCTAAATGATATTAATGTTCTCGATCGGTCACAAGTTTTTTCTGACATTATACAAGGTCGAGCTCCTAAAGTTAATTTCACGGTCAACGGCCACAATTATCGTATGGCGTACTACCTTACAGACGGAATCTATCTGAAATGGTCAACATTTATCCAATCCATTCCACTACCTCAAGGTCTCAAAGCTGAGCTTTTTGCTGAAAAACAAGAATCCGCCAGAAAAGATGTCGAACGTGCTTTCGGAGTTTTGCAATCGAGGTTTGCAATAGTAAAAAATCCTGCTCTACTATGGAACAAGGAAAAGATTGAAAAGATTATGAGAACTTGTGTCATACTACACAATATGATAGTAGAGAACGAACGAAACACATATATTTTGTCTGATACATCTGAGTTCGAGTCGGGAGAGTCAAGTAGGAGTTCACAGGTGGAAATCTCGCAACCTACGGACTCTCCTTCCAACTTCGTTAATAGGCATGGCATTCAAGCTCAAATTCGGGATCAACAAAAACATGATCGTTTGAAAGCCAATTTAGTTGAAAATATATGGCACAAATTTGGTAATCTAGATGAATAATCTTTGTATGTTTTTTAATTTCCATTCTATTAAATAAAACAATTTTTTAAAAAAAAAATATTAGTTTATTCTTATGAACCCCATTTTCGGGTTCACTAATGGAAGAGCAAAATTAATACGGGTTCGTCACTATTCCCGGATCCACCCAAAAACAATAAAAAAATCCCTATAAACCACCCCTTGGGGTTCACTAATGGGCGTGCTCTTAGAGCTAACGAGACTTGTGGCCTAGTGGCTTTAACTTATGGATTTAACGTGTCATGAAGACAAGCCCAAGACGACAAATAAAACAAGTTCGCGCAAAATCCCTTGAACCACGTGACTCTCCCGTGACTATATGTTATCACTCATCAATCGGTCATCCCACTCAAAACAATCTTAGTTAATTTAAACAAATCTATACTATTAAAGTAAAATACCTAATAGGTTTTTGCCTTTGGTTTTTAAAGTTAATTACAATGGTATGCCATTACTATACTTATGTCATTGCAAATGTTTCCATATATATATTAATAAATATATTTGGAAAATTTAATATATCTTAAACATGAATCTTTTAATATTCTGTTAAGATTACATCCCATAAATATTTTGTTAAGATTACATTCCATTAATATTTTGTCCGATTATATAAATATTTATAGTAATTTATTTTATTTTCTTTAAATCAAAAAGGTATTAGACTCATTTATAATAATAAAATATTAAAAAGATACTTCAGAATATGTTTTCGATATCTTATTTTGAAAATATTGGAATAACATATTAGATTAGAATATTTTTTTAATAGTAAACAATTTAATTATATAAGAAAAATTATGAAGTTAAATAATGTAATGATCCAACATTGACTTTTGTAAGTAGAGTTTTTAGTGATCAAAGGTAAAAAATATATATCTCATGTAAAAAAATTAAATGTAAAGACCATATTTTTATTGAAAAAGTTTAGATAAAAATATATGGGTCTGGCTTTGTTTCTTAAACTATCGTCTCAAAATTTGGAAACAAATTTTTGCAACAAAAAAATATCCACATAAAAACTTACATAGTGCTCATATTAATTTCTATAATTATAAATATTGTATATGTTGGTAATAATATATATATACATATTGGAAAATAAAAATATACTGTATAAAGTATATACAAATTTTGATTTTACCGAATATATATTTAATTAAGAATATAATCCCGAGCTTTAAAAGCGCGGATCAAAATCTAGTACCTAATTAAAATAGTTGTTATATCAACTCCATTACACGCCTTTTTGGTCAACCAGGAAGAATCAAACTGCCCTAAGAACAAGACAAACACCCAACTATAACTTTCTTAAGTCTCGTGACATGAAGACGGAGATGTGTTGTCCCCTGAGCCACCCAGAAACTGAAGCTCCTTTTTATCATAAGTCTCGAACGAAAAGTCCCTCAGCGTTTGAGTTGGGCCGTCACCGCCACCACCGCTTGTTCCCATCTGTGGCTTAGCATCCGAAGCGTTTGAGACATAACTCGGGACTGGTCTAGTACCACCGTTCAGAAACGATGGAGCAGCAACGGTGGGTATGGCCCACATATGACCCATTTGATTCGGCCCACCAGTAACGAACCCAGTTTGCCAAAACGGCACGAAATTCTGCGTATTAACAATGTTCATTAGGTTAACGCCGTAACTCGGCGCCGTTATCGGAGCAAGACCAGAAGTAACGGAGCTGTCTCGTCGTTTAACGTCCACGAACTCACTCGTGCAGTTTCTCCTCCTACGTTTCCCGGACCCACTGTCACTCTCAAACTGCGGCGCAGGTTCGGTCGGGATCTTTAGAGTACCGTTGACCGATACAGCAATCGCCGGTATGGTTCCGGTTCCGGTTGCTTCGATTATCGCCGGTTCAGACCGTTCTAGTAACCACCGAATGGTTTCTCCTTCGGATTTGTGGCCCAGCTCACGGGTCAACTGAAAGATCCGAGCAGCGCAACCGGCGGGCATTCGGATCCTCCGACCACGTCCCTCTACTTTCGTGTGACGGTCCTTTGACGGTCTCTTCGGAGCCGTGATTGAACTAGTCACCGGCTGCAAAAACCCAACTTCGTGTTGCTTATTTAGGTCGTCGCCTTCTTCTTTCAAGAGCATACCCGGGTTGGTTTCCGGATCCGGGTCGGATAGACGGGCCATGGCCTCTTTGTCTTTAAGATTCGATTCCATTCCCAAAAAAAACCCTAGAAAATCTGAATGTGAACAAAATTCAATAAGAAGAAAACAAATTTTAAATCAGCCAACGAGATTAACAGAACGAAGATTGAAGTTTCGAATAGTCAACTTATTATTTTCCTTGTAAATTAAAGAACAGTGAAAAAGGTGAAAAGAAAAAAAAGGAGCAAACCCAAAGGTAGAAAAGTCACCACCGCACCTTATCCTCTTTCACGAACCCTACAAAGATGGAAGGAGGGCCCATCATGATCCTCGTTTCATTTTTATAAGTCCTATGCCAAATCAACGGTGTGGATCATATCTCACGTTATTCACATGGATAGATGCAGCCGAGATTATATGGGCCTCATTTAGTTACCGGGCCTAATTTTCTTTCCTTAAACAAACTGGTCAGATATTTTTTTGTCGGCTCTATGATCAAAAGTTCAAAACTAGGCTACATGGCATTTTGGAGGTTCGATTTTTCCCTTTTTTAATTTCGGTTTATAAAATTAACTATCAAATTGGACTCATATCTAATTTAGTTTGACTTGATAATTTATATACCATCGATTTTCGGTTTATTTGGTTTTATACTTCAAAACTATATACACAGCTATATTTATCTTTGATAATAAATAGTTTTTTTAGAATTAATTAAATGAAAAAAAAAATTCAAATCCAAATTGTTAAAAAGTGAAACAGACCGACTTTAGATAAACTATCCGCAAACTCATTCTCTTCTCTAGAGTTGAAAGACACAAAACAGAAATCAAACAGCATTGAAAGAAATTCGATATCCGATAAAACTCCATGAAGAATCATCGGCTTTGAAACCAAATTTATTGTCCTGACATTCGAGGCCAGATTTTGGTGATACTGATGTGATGAACGTGGAAAAAAGTCTCTCTGATCGCTAATCCTTCAACCATTAGGACAGATGAAACCTTGTCATGCTATTGACATCCATCTGAAGCGTTATGGGAGGGAAGGAAGGAGTCGAAGTCCAAGCGAGTCCCGCTGCACGAGATTCCTTGTTCAAAGCAGCATCCGTGTTGCGTAACACTGCATTCAGAGGAATCTTTAAATAGTTATTTGAATAACGAGTTACATTTACGTACTATTAATGCAAATATTGGTATGTTTGGTACGATGAAAGAAATTATTGATTTGCATTTTCCTTACGATTACGATAAGCTTTGATTGGGGTTTCCTTGGGATCTGAGTTGACTTCGATGAAAATATATGAGTCTCTTGAGCTAGGGTCCATTCTCTTGCTCCCACTAAGACCTTTGTAGCCGTAGGTAGGTGTTGCAGTGCGAGCTGATTTCTGGTGGTCCAAAGATTCTAATACATCCACGATAATAAATTAGTTTATATGATTAAAAATCATATTTATTAAAACATAAATATATATTCTTTATTCTAATTTTTAAATATAATATTTTCTGCTTTATTAAAATATTAAAATAAATATGAAAATAGTAATATCATAATATTATTATATAAATATATTTTTAGCACAAATATTTGTCAGTAAAATACTCCTTGTATCTTATTAAGATAGCCTTGGGTTCGATACTTTGATGAAAAAAAGAAATGTTAAAAAAAAAACTAAAATCATTTTTTATTTGATTTGATAAAAAGAAGAAAAACAAAACAACCTCTTAATTTAAAAAAAAAAATAACAAATTATTAAAATCAATGTTTTAGTTATGAATATCATATTAATAAAATAAATTATGTATATATATATATATATTAATACAATTATTTAAAACAAAGATCTAGAATAATCTATCAATGATTTTAATATTTGAAAACTTAAAAAGTGGTTGTTGAAAAAAATAAATAAAAAATAGTTTCTTTCTTTTTTCCCGTCAAAGTTTTGATTAATATATAAAAGGGCCTAGCCCAAAAGACATACAATAGGAAGGCCCACGCCCAATTCCTAATCTCACAAACCAACTACAACAAGATGGGCCTCAAGCCCAATACATCACCACCGAGAGTGTTCAAGAAAGCGCTAGGCGCTAAGCGGGCGGCGACCTAACGCCTAACGCTTAGAACGACTAAGCGGACGCCTAGATTATTAGTTAAGCGGTTTAGGCGTTTATAAATTATAGCAATATATTAAATATATGAAATGTTTTATACTTAATAATATTAAAAACTATTATTTATATATGAAAAAATTATTTTCATAAGAATATATATTAAAATATATTAATTATTATAATTTATGAATAAAAAATTATATATTATTTAATTATTATAATATTGTAATTATCTAGGCGGTTTAAAGAGTAATCGTCACGGTCCTATAACGCCTAGCGCCTAAGCGCTGCCTAGGCGGCCGCCTAGACCGCTTTTTAGAACGGTGGCACCGACACTGCCCATGTGCGGGCCAGCTGTCGCCACCTCTTCTTGTCTCTTCTCGGCGGATCCGCCATGGATTGAGCAGCGTTACACCGGCGATGTTGATCCGGCGAGCATTCTCGGACATACCGAGAGCTCAGCCCCATCCGTGCAAGCCGCCTGCTAGGTGTTTTAAACCCTAAAGTGGACTTTTAAAGATTTACAGATTTCTAAAACTTAGAAGAATTGATTGACAATTTTTTTTGGCTTTTATGGTTTTACACAACTACATAACCTCAACAGCTTAATCCCCAATCGGACTCGGTGAATGACTACAAGTTCTTAAACTACTGATTACCCATTTTTATTTTCGAGAATAAAACTATATCATTTTTCTTGGTTCGACTTGTAAATAAATTCTTGGCCCAGTTCTCTTTTATTATTGTTTGATTCGGCCGCGGTGAGGACTGAGTTTCGAACGAGTTGTGAGATATGGATCGTTAGTTACAGATGACTAGAGCTTAGAAACACAACTAAATCTGACAACAGATTTTACAGGCAAGTTTAAGAGTACTTCTGAGAGTAAATCGAGAGGATGATGATTGATGAACTTCTTAGTGTTTTTGTCTCGATTTTTTCAATATTTTTTTTTCGTCGCTCTATCTTTGGTGAAAACCTTAATTTCTTCGGTCTGTGTTACTTCCTCTCGATGATATTGTTCTTCTGTTTGCGTCTTTGAACTTTTTAACCTAAATAGCTGGGCCATTTTCTTTCTTTTTTTTTATAGTTTTTTCCTGGTGAATTGATGAATGCTTTTGCTTATATTAGTACTTTTTGTGTATGATCTATGTTTGTTAATTATTATTAGTAACGAAAGAACAAACAAAGCAAAGTTCATTGTTAAAAGTTACAACTTATAACCAAAGTGGTAACCGAACCTGAACTTGGCCACAGGTACAAGAACTCTTACAACAAAGACACTACACTATTTCACGGCCCTTTTGCTCAAAAACATGAACTCCACATCTCACACTCTCCGTCTCCACAAACCCTGATTCCAAAAACCGAGCAACGAAAATCCAAAGCTTATAAACATCTTCAAAATTGGCGAGAAACCCTAATGCGGCAGTGAGAACAGAGATGCCCTGTTCGTTCTTTCTCTTCTCAAGAACTCTATCTTTCACCTCTTCATACTCGTCCTCGAACAATATTTTTTTGACGAACCCTTGTCCGAGAGAGATATTACTGCAATCAGCTAGCTTCTGCACGATAAAAGGTTCGATTCTCTCTCCCTTTTGGTCAAATAGATTGAACGCAATGGCTGGTCCTCGATTAAAGTTAACTTTTGGACCGTAGATTTTAACCAGACGGCTAGTTGTAGAATGTTTAAGTTTGTAGAGAGCACTTACCAACCAATTGACCAAACATCTTGATCTGTTCCCTGTTGCTACCAACCCAAGTGAGTCCACATGATCTAGACCTCTATATTCGATTCCAGAACTAAAGCCATCTACTTCTTCAGATTCTTTTCGTGTCCGGCTGATTTCCAAAGACTGTAACGAAACCGGATCGTCAGTAGGTACGAGATTAACCATACCTGAGCCAGTGGAAGATTCAAGAATCGAAATAGTAGATTTCTTGACGAACAAGCAACCGAATCCTGAAGGGTTTTCTCCAAACACTTTGTAGAACGAACACACCATGAAATCAGGATTATATATGGAAAGACCGAAACTGTCCATATCCTTCGGTCCCAACCCGCAAGCATCGATCATAACATGCCACCCGTTTTCTTGCGCCACACTCATCCATAGATAAGGATACCTCGATCCAGTAACCCTAGAATGAAGTGGAAATACGAAAACACCCTTCTTCTTCTTAGCGCTTCCGCTTTTCCCAGCAGTGACCATCTTCCTCAGCTTAGACGAACAGATTCTCAATCCTGGCCATGAGAATTCCGCTGCAGCTACCTTGGCTCCACGTTTCTCAGAGACTCTGTTAATTTCATCTACGGCCTCGCTTTCGTAGTCGTAAACCGTCAAAAGCTTTCGTTTCGAGAACGGGTAAGACTCGGCGACGAGCTTGAAAGCAGAAGTTCTATTGGCGGTGAAGACCATTGAGTAATCTTCTTCGGAGATCTTGAGAAAGCTCATGATTCTTCGCTTCATAGAGTACTCGAACTCTGTTTCTTGACCTCCATCACGGAGGAGCTTCTCTTTCAAGTTACCGATCTTGGGAGAGACACTGAAGAAGGGACTTTCAGACAAGGAAGAAGAGATCTGGTAAGTGGAAGGGTCGTAGTTGAGTAACTGTGAGTAAGAGTACAAACCGATTCCTATGTAATCGAGACACGTGTAATGTGTCAAACCCAAGTGGAAATAGTGGTCGGATCTGATACGGTCGATCTTGTAAGTGTCGGTGTAGTTAGGGTAAGCTTGGGTGAAATGTGAGAAGGATTCTTGAAGGGAAGGAAGAGAGTTCCGGTTGGTGAAATGGGTCTCCGGGAAAATAGTGGAGGCGGTGGTTTGAGCAAAATTACGGCGGAGAGTGGCGGAAGTGACGGTGGGAGTTGGACCTTGAGGTGGATCGGAGGAGGTGACGTCTCCGGAGAATGATGACGACGAGAAGCATCCGTGAAGACAGTTTGGTGGTGGTGAATCACCGGTAAATGGTCGGTGCATTTTTTTTGTTTATGGTTTGGTGTAAAAGATTTGATTTTTGTTTTGTAATTTTGTTAAGTCATGAGCTAGCTTGTGTTAAATAACGCTAAAGTCTAAAGTGATAAAGTAGCTAGCGCACCTAAGACAAAAGCTTGTTTCTCTTGTCTTTCGCCATTTCATAAAGGAAAATCACGAATATATAATATATATTATATATTTATAATTAATATATTTTAAATTACAAATTAGAAATAATGCATTGGAATATGGCAAAACTTATATTAAAAATTTCAAGCTAAAACTTGACAGCATATACAATAATCAGACATAGTGCTAATGTACTCATGTAGTAATTAACTGCTATGAATATACTTTTCTGGTCTTTTAAGCATATCTGGCTTTATTTAGAGTTTGTGGAAAACCTAAATCATTAAAGCATTCAATCGTTGCAGATAATGTGGTGTCAAGTGAGAGTATTGGAGTGGTTAAATAATATGGTGCGATGAATGTTTCTACAACTCATAGATTGACGTTTTGCGTATGCTCTATATCTGACTATGATAAAAAAAAAATTCTTACTTTTGAAAACCTTACAGATGCTCAAAGAATATTTAGAAAATGCCAGTGTGATGCAAATGTTCATATAAGGTGGTAAAATGGTGGTAAAATTGTTCAAACATTTTTTTAACTGTTCTCATTCTTTTATATTAGAAGAGATCTAACCACAAGGTGGTGGGCTAGTGGTCTTGAGGCAGTTCCAACGCCGATAAGGACCCAAGTTCGAATATCCCTTGTGGCCACGAAATGCTTTAGGTCCTCCCCAAGTTTAAATTTAAGCGCGGCGTTGGTGCTGGGCCCTTGGGTAATGGGTATTAGTAACGGCTGGTTTCGGGTCAGGGGTGACTACGGGTCTAAAGATTGCGGAAAGCTACGGAAATGACTACGGGCCTATGGGTTGCGGAAAACTACGGAAGTGTCTACGGGTCTACGGGTTGCGGAACATCCCTGTTAAAAAAAAATATTAGAAGAGATCTGAAAACTCAATGGCCAGTATGCACTCTCAATGAGTAAGATTTTGCTAGAGCTTTGGTTGAATTTTACTTGCGGAGGTGTTACGTACTACTTATATGAGATAGCTACAGTGGAAGTGTGGAACTACTTGTGAAAATATGGTATGTGATGGATTTTTTTTCTGCATATATGGAAAAGTGTAAAGAGCAAAAAAGAAAATTAGCCGGGAATAATGATTGCTATCGAGAAAAGACTGCATTTCACTTTGTATTGTTTTCTCGAGTTTTCTTTTAGGAACGCGTAAGATTTAATGGTCAAGAAAGTGTTTTCTTTTCCCCTTTTGTTTCCTTATAGTATTTACAATGCTTACATGCTAAGCTACACAATATAAAAAGAAAAATAAAACAACACTGAATTTCTGTTTGTCGCACCCTTAATACTTTCATTATTATTATTTATAATATTTCCATAGTATAGTTATTACAATATAGTTTCGTTAATATATCTGACTTTCTGTTAGTGTTTTGTAAAGAGGACAAGTGTGATCGTGGTGTTGGTAAAGGAGCACGCGAAACCGAGGAATGAGTGGAGGATTTTGACAATTTAGAAATGAGAAAATTGGCCTCTATACCGCCAAACAACCACTCAACTTAACACTTACCTCTGTCGAATGAAACCGTTTATCAGTTCCGAAAATGCCCCTAACTCCCTACATGTCTAGAGTAGAGTCAGCTCTATCAGACGCCACTGTGGGTTGCAGATGGTACCTTCTCGAGGCAGCCACATTACGGTTACCGAGAATGAAAGAAAAGCAAGAGGCGTCTTTATTTTAATTTTTTTTCTCTCAATTAATTGGTGACCTTTCGCTTGTTTGTTGGTTTGAATTTAAATCCCCCGACGAAGCCATCTAGGGTTCTTATTCATAGTTCCCCATTCCCAAACAATAACCATTTTCTAAAACCAATCAAAAATGGATGAACCAATCCTCCCAAATAGAATCTTCGCATTAGGGCACGAACCATCCGGTCAACACGTCAATTCGTACCACAGAATGAAGCGAACTGAAGCACTGATTGAAGCCCTCGATGCTGAAGAGATCATGTTCCTCCGTAACTCACCATTTGGGAAGGTTATCGCTTTGTACGAAAACCCACCATTTTCCGGTGCATTTGGTCATTTCATTTTAGTTAGGCGGCTCAAGACGAACAAGAAATAAGAGATATGGGTTGTTTTCGCCGGATGTCCGATTTTATTTTCCCTCCGGGAATTTGCTATCGTCACAGGGCTCAACTGTGGAAAACTTCCCACTCCGTCATTGAAGAGGAAGAATCCGCTGCGTGAGAAGCCGTATTGGAACGAACTTTTTGGCTCTCTCAAGTCGTGTACTACGGAGATGGTTATCGAGATGCTGAAGAACAAAACAGTTAAGGAGAAGAATAAAAGGCTTGCTTGTCTAGCAATTACTTCTTCCGTGCTCATGCCCTCGTCTCATTTCCCCAAGATCAGTCCGGAACACATGGAGATGATTAGGGATCTAGACGAATTTCTGGCATATCCGTGGGGACGTGTTTCGTTCCAGTTATTGATGTCTGGTTTGGTTAAAAAAACGAGTTAGCATTAGCCCAAGATTCGTTTGTGCTACAAGGTTTTGTGGATGCTATCCAACTAGTGATGATCGCTGCGGTGCCTCAGTTGAAGGAAGAGGTCGTTCAAAACGTACCTGTGGTGATTGTGGACACCGACAGCGATAATGAAACCGCAAGAGAACCTGCTCCACAAAATCAACCACTTGCTATGGCTCGCTTTGTTGTCATCCCGGGACATGCCAAAGATCTTGATTCCAGATGCCAGGTTAGTGTACAACTTATATTAGTAGGTACCGAATTTTGTATACTTTATTGTTACTAAAAACATATAAAATATCGCTTAACCGCTACACTGTGGTCAAATTGCTAAGAATTCTCATATATCGTGTTGTATGTTGTTAACAATTGGATTAAATCCTAACCGGTGTAGTTTTCGCAAACATTTTACATTACTGCAATTTTATTTGGTAACTTATACTTTCAATTGTGGCATCCTCAGCGTCTCTAACTCTCACCCTTTTAAAATGTAGGTTCATGTTAGATCTATTCTTGATGATCCGGAGGAGGAGTGGTCGGGGTGGGCAAAAAAACCGAACCGAACCGATCGAACCGAACCAACCGAACCGAAACCGATTCGAACCGAACCAAAGTCTATTATCAAACAGTTAGGTTTAAGATTTTCCCAACCCGAACCAACCGAACCGAACCACATTGAACCGAACCAAACTAAACCGAACCCATAACCAATGTGCATATTAGCAATATACAATATACTAAAATGCTAAGACTAAAGTTATTGTTAATTTTATTAAAGATTTTTTTTTTTAGTTTTGTATTTACTTTAGTTAATTTTTGTTTGATGTTTATAATTTGTTAAAGTTTTTGTTTCAGTTTTACATTATATTTAGTTTACATAGTTTATTGTGTAGAGGTATTATTAACGATGTTTTTTAATTTTCTATTTATTATAGTTAATTTTGATTTGATTGTGCTCTTATAAATGTTTTGTGTTTCTAAAAGTTTTTTTCGGTTTTATAATGAATTTAGTCAACATAATTTAGTTTTTTATAATCGTCAACACGATGATTTTATGACCATGCGTTTGTGTTTTAAGACCGAACCGAATTCAAACCGAACTGAGTTCAAACCGAACCGAAACCGATCCAAACCGAACTAACTATGATTTACTTTGGTTGGATAAATCATTGAACCGAATTAACCAAACCGAACCGAACCCGAACCGAACCGATAAAATAACCGAAGTGCCCACCCCTAGTGGTCGGTAGGGAAGGACTTTTCGTGGGACGATGAGTCCCCTGATCCTGCTGTCGATACGTTGGTTCGGCTGATTGGGGAGTGCTTTGTTTTCCGGAAAGAAATGTTTAAGGGTGGACTCACGGCTGCTGATATTAACCGTTTAAGGGGCAACAAGAACAAGGACAAAGAGGGTAAGGATAACCATGATAGAGAGAGACCCGAAAGAGAATCCAACCTGGATCAAGATCCCGATGAAGATCACTCGAAGCTCCCCAGGGGATCAAGGCTTGCTGATATTGTTGCCTCTAAGGTTAGAGAGGAACTTCTTGGCATGGAGGCCCGTATCCTGGCTGGTTACGAAAGCCAAGTTGAGTCTGACGTTGGTGGTTTGGGCATCGACAGGAAGATATCTGAAATCCACAAAGCCGTTTCCTCACTGAAGGGAATCGAAGGCAGAGTCAACGAGAACTTATCAATTGCTGTTAAAGCCATGCAGGAAAATGTTTCCGAGTCCATTATCAGCTTCCTTAGAAATTCCTTAGCGACCGAGCCACCTTCGCATGAGTCTAGTCCTAGTCCATATCCTTCAGCTGATTCACCGCCTCCCCGTAATGATGAGACATCAGCTCAAAATAGCCCAGGGAAACGAAGTGGGGAGGTCCCGGCTGCTGAGGTAATTTTTTTTTTACCTGCTAGCTTTTCACAAAGTTAACCGCTAATTTTTTTAAACCCAATTACTTTTATATGTTCTGACCAGAAAGTTTGTTAACTGTTAGGATATATGTTAGCGAACATAACCATTCTAATGTAGTTTTATATTCCTTAAAGGTCCCTGATGTGTCAGATGCCCAACTGGAATCTCCAGCTCAACGTCCTGGTCCCTCTTCTGTTCCTGAAATCCCCACATGCCCCAACGCGGCTGTTCGGAAGGTTCTAGATGACTTGAACGCCGGCGACATTACGGGAACTGGTGGGTCTGACGGATACGATGCTCAGGAGGCTCTTAACGTGTATGATCCGGAGGAAGCGACAGAGGTAACATTCTTAGATGCATTCAATCTGCATTTAAAACTTGCTCCTCGTACGTTGTAATGTTCAGCTTTTGTAATTTTGTCTTTTGGATTTGCAGGGTCCTTCTGAAGTGCGCACTGAGAAAGAGACTGTTGTAAACGATAATACCGGAGCTTCTGAATCATCTATTGGTCCAATTGAAATGGAAGGACCAACCCAGCCCGTAACCTTCCCAGAGGTAATTATCAGCTAATAATTGTGTTAACTATTTTTTCCAGATATTGTCTTTTGTAAAATGAAACATATTTTAAACGTCCATGATCTAATAATGCGGCAGGTTGAAGACCCATCATTCTCTCTTGGTGTAACCCAAGAAGCTACTTGCCAGGAGGTTGTTATTGCAACCCCCATTGGATATGCTATCCCGCCACCCACTGTGTGACCTGAGCCTGACGCCAAAGAAGCTCGTAAGAGCAAGAGGCCGCGTGCTATACCGGCCGTATTTCAAGACTTCCAATGCGACCCCAAAACCGGTGGCCAATACGCCGTGGACCCGGAATTTGATTCTTTGTTTCAGGGGATGGCACAGGAACTCAACTCCATAGAGTAAGCGTCCGTTAATTTATTTTTACTGGCATCAATTAATCGTTAAGATTTGTGTTACCAGTTACAACGAAGTTTAACCGATACAGTTCGATGTTTAGGCACATTGTGATTGGTGGCAGCTACAAAGTATCAACGAGGGAGTTTCTTGATATTGCCCACCGTACTAACCAAATGTCTACTAAGGTATGCTTTGATTTATTCTATTCAATGCTTGCTACCGGATTTTCTTTATGCTAATCCTGTCTCTTTAGGTAATGGACATATTAATGGCTTTTCTGTCCACTTACCTGAGCTCATCGTCTTCAACAGTCGCTGTCTTTGACTCCACTCTTCCCGCTGCTCTCATGAAGAACTACTCTCGTTTTGTGAAGACTGCAGTGAAAGACAGGCACCGGCTCAAGTTTGCAGACCCCGTAATCAACACTCTGAAGGTAACCAATGCTGATAAGATCTATTTCCCCTTCAACATTGACCAGCAACACTGGGTTGGTGTGTGTGTGGACATCAAGACCGGGGCGGTTCATGTGCTCGACTGTTGCACTAGTCTTAAGTCTGACTCGCAGATGAAGAAGGAACTAACCCCGCTGGGTAACATGTTACCACATGTCGTTAGTAATGCCAGAGCTGGTGGTTCGTCGGAGGTCCCTAAACCGTTTGTTGTTAGCAGGGTCAAGAGTATTCCGCAGATTTCTTTGCCTACTGATGCGGCTGTAATGACGGTTCTTCTGATCGAAGCACATGGTTCCTCTGGTGCTGACTCGTGCAAAGCCCTAACTCTCAGGATTCTCCCAGGCGCAGCCAAGCAATTGTTGGTCAAATTCTTCAAAAGCCCCCTTGTTATCCGGATCAATACCAGCTAATCTATTTGTTTTTGTTTCAGTATTCGTGACTTTTTTATGCTATAACTTATGAACTACTTCATTATATATTATCGTTTGCTTTCAATGTTTTTGTTTGAAACATACATATAACCTAACTTATACTGAAATACTTCACAACCTGACTAGCAACTACAAGTTTTGTTTCTGATTATTTTAAAAATTAACGGTTAACCTTAAAAATATCATATAATATTAATACTACTTTGTACTCTGTAATATTTACTTGTATAGTATTCATTAGATTGCAACCGATATGCACATAATTAAGTATCAAAACGGTCGAAACCCGAAACCATAATTTCGAAATCAACTTTGGTCAAAGATCATGGAATCCACCGTTGGACGCTTATTTGCCTATATGTATGCCATTTATTAACATCGTTATGCCTAAATGATTTCAGAGATTTAGCTCTTGTTGTTTTTTTCTCACCATATTTTACAAGTCTGTCATTTGCATTTACCCATATACGCTAATAACATGATAGCCTAGTATTTAACATTTTTTAGAACTTTTAAACGATAATTTTAAGTATAACCGCTAAAAGTTATAGTAGTCCGTAAATAAATTAATCACTTGAAATACTCTAACAGCCCAGAAATTTCTTAAGTCAAGTGCTAAACACTCAAGCAATTCTCTAAACAGGTTAGTGTGCTTGTTGTAAAATCTACCCGTTCGATGATTATCTTGTTAAACCGAAGCAATTGTTATCAAACACATTAAATGATAACAAGAATAATAACAAATAACCCAAAGTTTAACAAACACAACCATAGTTTTCATCCTTATATCCTTACATTGGGGAGCAGTCTTATTTCCCAACCACATCGTCCTTACATATTTGGCGATGTGTTAGAGCTTAGGGGAACATTTCTATTTAGATTAGACAAGCTTACCAAAGTCGCCCCAGTTCTGACCTTCAAAAGACCAAACCTTCCTCCTACTGCACCCCCTACATATTCTTAAACTTTTCTGCCACTCATATAGGTGCCTTGCAAGTGGCGCGGTTGTGATCTGCCATCCCGCACCTGCTGCACACCCTCTTCCTCTTAGATACCCCTGATCGCTGCAAGTACGAAATATATTAACAGTTAGTATTTCACGGAACGGCTATCGTATCGAAGTCATGCTATAGATGCAATTTAACATTACCCTTATTTCACCACACGATGGTATACGCGACTTGCGTGGCCTCCCAGATGGCCTTCTTGTAGTTGGAGGTAAAAGCTTCATTCCAGCTGATGAATCAACATCTTCAATCACCGGGACCCTAACCGGGTTTACGCTTCCTGTGTACGATAGCAGCCAGTAAGTGTTACTGTACTCTGTAGCGACCAATGTGTCCACCTTTAAGCCACTGTTAACAGCAGCTGCAACCGCGTGTGTACACGGAATCCCCAACAAATCATACTCCTTGCACGAACATGTCTTCCTCTCCAGATCTACCCTGTTAAAAGCGCCAACCTGGTCGCGGATCTCGTACTCCATGTTTATTATATGCCTCACTTCAGATCCGGTAGAAACAATGAAATTTCTTGCAACCATTGCTGCTACCCGTGGTGTTAACGTGCTAACATTTGTGGTAGCACCCCCTCTTCGGTTTGAAAACCACCTCATCACCATGCTCCTAATGTACTCAATGAGACCCACTATTGGAAACTCCCTTGCCTCAGCCAGTGCTGAGTTCAGTGATTCGGCGAGGTTGCTTGTCATTATGTTGTACCTTGAGCCCTTGAAATGGGATCTAGCCCAATGCTTTAACCCAATCCTAATCAGGTAGTCAGCGCAGGCAATATCAATCATCTTGATCTCATTGAAGTGTATGTAAAAGTCCTCCACACGGTAAGCCCTTGCTGCGCGAGTTATCAGGTACTGAAGATGTTTCTTCTTGTAGATTGATTGAACATTCCTTAGTAGAGGCATGAGACAAGCACAATGCTGGGAGATAGGGTAATCATGTAGGAAAATTTGACGATATTAGATCATTGTTAACTATTATACAAGCGGCTCGCCAACTGCCATTAGTAAAAGTAGCCGTAAAGTATAAGCGTAGCATATACTTGTTTTGATAACCGTTAAGAAATTTGTTACTTAATAATAAAAAACTTATGTTAACCAGTCCACTTACCCTCCTTATTCGAGAGTAGATTGAGTTGTGCCTGTCCGAGACAAAGACCAGGTCCTCTGAATCCGCCACAATCCCCTTGAGTTTGTTGAAGAACCATGTCCAAGCTTGGTCATTCTCGCTGTCAACTATTCCAAAGGCTATTGGGAATATTTGGAAGTTCCCATCCTGGGCGCTTGCTGTTAGCAGGCATCCCGCATATTTCCCCTTCAGGTGTGTGCCGTCTATGATAACAACCTTCCTCATGTAAGGGTAGCCTAGAATGCTTGCTCCAAAGGCCAGGAACAGATACTTGAAGCGGTGTGCTCCATTTGGTCCTGGTGCGGTCTCCAACCCGACTATTGATCCCGGGTTTTCAAGGGCCAGCGCCTCTAGGTAAGAAGGCAATGTTACATAGGCGTTTTCAGCATTCCCCGCACCTTGGTCTATCGCAGCCTCTCTTGCCTTCCATGCCTTCCAATATGAGATTAGGATGCTATGATCGACCCTCGTTATGTCTCGAAGATCACCAGGACTAGGGCCGCTTCCACCGCCAGTACCATACCGGTTCCGCATCATATCCCCGACAATAGTTGACGTAGCATGGTTCCTGAAACCCCAGCGCTCGTTCACTGTACAAGAATGTGACTTCTCTAGTGTACGTATCTCAAAGCGTGGGCAGCCACCTATCTTAGCCGCATACACTCTCCAGCCACAACCTTGACCGCTGCACTCTAGTAGCATCTTTCCTGGTTCAGATCTCTTTATCAAGAAGCGGAACTTGTTAGCAATCGCATACAAGGACATATGCATTTTGAATGCCTCTCTGTCAATGAAAATTTGCCCAACGTAGAGATGGTCTTTCCCTGTCATATCATCCCCATCTGGCAACAAATATAAATAAATTATGTATTAGTTACTAGTCTCGGTATATGTTAGGTAATTAGGTAACAGTTAACTAATCACTTACCCAATATTTCCTGGTCCTGGCTCACACCTTCAAACGGGTAGCCCACTCCAATCATTATGGCTCGTTCGCTTGTCGTACCATCAAAATCCTCGAAAAGATTACGAGCAACCATCTCATCATCCATCACTGCTTTGCCCTTCCCTTTATCCGCAATCTTAACGGATTGCATGATACCACTTTGTGTAGCTGCTAAGTAATGGTGTAACGTTTTTTTACAGAGTTAGCACAGATCAATGGTAATTATTTTTGGTAACTTTGGTTGTTTGCACTTCATTAATCACACTCTACCTGTCAGTGTAGGTATAGTCCCACCTTCCCCCTCGTTGATCTTTCCCACCCCGCTAATGTAATCCTCGCAAGAGATAACATTTCCTTTGCTCTTATCATGTACACTATCAGATAGTCGGCTACCAGCACCTATAACAGACAATCCAAATCTTAGCATCCACCTTAAGTAGTAGCTGTTACATTACAAATTAAATATTAACCAACATATTTTTATTTACCAATATCTAGTGTCAGCTGCTCAGCGGGTTTTTCCAAATTTTGGAAATCACGGAGGCTGATCACACCATCAACTGCAACTGGCATAGGAATACCCACCGGAATGGAGGAGTGACCAGAAGACCCGGTATCATCCCTATCACTTGGCTCGTCCTCTGCGACTTCCAAAGCTAGAATCCTCGAGGTTTTCCTCAGTATCGCCAACTCCTCGGGTGTGCATATTTCCTTTAATACTGTCTCGCTTGCAAGGATGTAGCCACGCCTCGCTAACCCTATTGTTAATTTAAATATTAACAGCCACCCTTAAAATTAACGGAAGCTTGTTATTAATAGTTCTAACCTCTAAATGGTAGGGTTTGAGGATCTGGTATTTCCAAGGCTTCGTCACCACCTTCTTCTTCCTCAGCTTGCTGCATTCTCAAGCGGGCAACTGCACTTTCACCAACAGTAACATATAGTTCTACCCACCCGCAGTCAATCTTTACAGACATGAAGAGCTCCACGTCTCTGTCTGTCTTTATCTCGATTGGAGGAGTTGTGTAGTCTCCCCTTTCCGACTCGAAGCTAGGAAACTCGTACGTAAGAGCAACTGGGCTAGGGTTCGCCGTTTCCTTGTCAAGCTTAAACCTCTCTCGCACCATCTCGACTACAGTATCGTAACTGTCATTCTCACGGATAACGATGTCGTATTTTGGACGTGTCATGTTTGTGTTAAACCTCCAAACACCTTGGCCTCCTCTTTCCCAATCTCCGACCACTGTCTTAACTAGATGACCCATAACTGCATGAACCAACCACCAAAAAAATATACATTAAAGGTAACGTTTATGAGATCACAACGTGTAATAGTAAAGGATCTGCAGGTTTAATGAGACCATACCTGTTTTCTCGAAGGAAAAACGAACTCTGTCAATGGAGTTTTAGGGTTTCAAACTCAATATCACAGCTTTCGTTCTCTCTCCTTGGCTTCTCTAAACTTCTCACAAGATGCTAACCTTTTTTGAACTCTATATTTAAAGTGATATCTACTAATTAAAGAATTTTTTTCCACTGGCTTCCTTCCCAATGTCGCATTGGGGGTTGTTACATTACTGTTTGTCACAAGAAACAGGGAGATTGTGTGGTTTGGATTTTCTTGTAGGGGTTAGGAGCTATGACAGGTTGATAGGAGGCAAAAGATTTTGTCAGGAAATCAACTGGGCTTCGCCTCCTTGCAGTGACCGTACGATGTGGCAGGTTGAGGGGTTAACCGTAAATCGACTGACCTTATTGTGTGGCTTGGGCCACTTATGTCCATCAATAGGTAAACTTCTAATTTGGGCCTCTCATATGGGTAGTTACCCAATTCCCCCTTTAGAAATCTCCATTTCCATAAGATTATAGTTCTCAGAGAAATATTTACTAATAAAGTAAGATTTTATCTGAAAAATTTTACATTGTAATTCATATTTTAACTTCTCAATTACACATAGAAATACATTGTGTTTGAGACATACTTTTTAGTGTTGAAATATCTATTTTATCATTTTATCTTCATCATCCAATTATTTGTTTTAACTCTATTCATCTTCATTCTTTTATCCTTAGTTCTATCCAAACCAAAATTTCTTTCTCTTTTTAAATTAATTAGTTTGCTTATAAATATCTATATCTTTCAAAAAATAAATACAAAAATAAATATACATAGATATTGACTCGAAAGAGAGTTTATAACTCATTAAAATCAAGAAAATCACGTGGATAAAACAACAACACAAATGAGAAAAAAATGAATGATAAGTTGATAAAAATGAATTATGTCCATGAAAATACATCCACAAAACTTAATTCATAAAACATCATCCATAAAATATTTACATTTTCTTCTACCACGACGATGTACGTGTCCGTATTTTATTTGTGTATAAAAACTTTATCCATACTTTTCTATCCACAACATATATGTCCACATTTTATTTGTGCACAAGCATATATATCCACATTATCAGTTCCAGTTTTGTTTTGTTTTTGTTTTCCTGATTTTATAGATATAGTATCCATTGTCTTGAATCCACACGGATCCATTGGAGCTCGATTAGAGCTGTCCTATCGGAGATCGAAAGCTAGGCCAAGTCGGTGCTGTCAAGGCAAGTAACACAAGTCGACAATTTTCATTACTTGCAAGGCCAAGTCAAGTATCAAGTATCATTATTATTTTTAGTACTTGACTCGTTCGCCCCGTTACTTACTCTATTACTTGCTATTTGTTACATGATCTATTAATTATTTTTTCGTATTTGTTTTTTCTTTTACTTGCATTTAATATTGAACATAAATACTCATTACTCTTCTTATACTTGTTACTTATTTCTTATTCATCTTGAGTTTAAAATATTTGTTACCATCTAGTCCAATATTACATAATAATTAGTAAAAAATTTAGTTATATAACTTGTTATTACTTGTTACTTATTTAGAGAAGACATTTTTTATTTGTCTTCTTTATAATATGAACAAATATTTCGTTTAAAGTAATTCATATGTTATTTTAAATAGAATTGGCAAAACATACTTTCATACCTATTCGATATCTATTTCTAATAGAGTATTGTTTAGTATAGTTTTTAAATATTCCGAAAACTCATAAATAATTCATAAGTACTCGTAAATAGTTTACAAGTGCTCGTAAATAGTTTACAAGTACTTATAAATAGTTTACAAGTATTCGTAAATAGTAAGTAATAGAGCAAGGCAAGTAACTTACAAGTAATTCATTTTTGATCAAGTACTCTAAATAACAAGTACTCGTTTCTAACAAGTCAAGTACAAGTCGAAAATTTTATTATTCGTACAAGTCAAGTCGCAAGTACATACAAAATTGCAAGTACTCGCCTTGCGCCCAGCCCTAGTTTTGGGCGCCCCTCGAAGCCGGACCGGCACTGTAACAGAGAAGTGCAATTCTCAGCAACAGAGTAAAAGAATCTTTACTGTTGAAGAGAAAGGAAAGGCCAAGATTGATTACGACACAGAATTGGCCCAGTCTCAGCTTAAGCACAAGCTCAACCAATCAAGCAGCCAAAGAATCAGCACAGTCAGTAACAGTCCCAAATGAATATACCCTCCAAAAGCAGAGTATAAGATAAAGCAGTGACCACGACGTGTACCAGTACAATCAAACTGTCCATTCCATTTTCAGCCATTAACTATGAAGATGATTCGTGATAAATCCATTTGTCCACGAGCTAGGGTCTACTCTCGTTTGTATAAATAAAGACTTATTGTAATCAAAAAATTTATGCTCTCATCTTCTTCGTTTTAAGGTCTGGTTTTCTTTCATACCAGAGAAGAAGAGTTTGAGTGGTAAATCTTTATAGTTGATCCATTTACCATACTTACATAACAAGTAAGTTTTTTTCTGAAATATATAACAAGTAAGGTTGCTTATGGGACTTAGAACTTATCCAACTAACGACAATAAAAAATTTACGTAATATATTTTAAACATATGTAAACTATCTCCAGCATTTCTTTTTAACGATTCATTGTATTGAGACTTCACTTTTTTTTTGTAACTTAAGAGACTTCACTTCATACTTATCTCTAATACTAAATTTTGCTCTAGTTACAGGGGAGAGAACGGATTTCCACTTAATTTAGGTAGAAGCTTGAGATTTTGAATTAAGATGTGCTCAAAAGTCTTCTTGTTGGATTGTTGCACTAATCGTTCAAAGAAAAGGAACTCACAAGGCATAACTGGTAATTCTGTAATGTATCAGCAAGAGGAGTTGAAATGTCATTCTTTTTAAGCCTGGAATAAAAGGTCCATTTTCTGCGCAACTAGATTTAAATTATAACCTTTTTTGTTGATTAGTACATTACAACAACAACAACAACAACAACAAAATATGGAAAGAGTTGAGAGGAGAAGAAAGGTTTTGTATCTACTATTAGAAAATCAAAAACAGAGGATTTTAAGCCATAAATTATATTAGAATTCTCAACCAAAGTTGAACAAAAATAGAATCTCAAACTGAGAAGAAATCAAAAGGAAAAAAGGAAGAAAATACGTAAAGAACACGAAGAAAAACGGCACTTCCCGCGGCAAAAGTGTCATCAAATACGAAGAACCAGCTAGTTACTGACGTTGATAAATTATCTTCTCAACTCAGACAGACAGTATCTTAATTAATTTTTGTGAAAAATGATATATATCTTTTAATCATTTTAGTATATGAGAATTTTCTTTAAGTAGGTGGCTTGGTGCCTGCTTTCATCGGCTAAAGAGGCACCATAACAGACTTAAATTAGTTTAAGGCTCTCGTAATAGATTCAGAGGAAAACAAACATATTCAGAGTAAAATCTGTGTTATCAAATACTGTGTTCTTTTCGGAGGAAAATCTCTTTTTATCTCCTGCTTTTTCCAACCTTTTAACTTCTTTAACCTTTTTTTACTTTCAATTGTTTACCAGTCATTGCATATTTACTAACTATTTTTATCAATAGGATCAGTAACTATACAACCTACCTAGTACTCAGTACCATGATCCTAGTATCTTAATTTTTCTTAGTTCACTGAAAATTCTGAAACCACCAATTAAAAAAAAAAAGAGAGAGGGAAAGGTTCTGAATGCACCAAAGGAGTTGAACCTTCTCGTCTCTTTTTGCAATGAAATTTTGTTCTTTCTGGGAGTCAGTTACTTCATTACTATCAAACAAATATTACTTTTAATCACATTAATTATGTGCTGTCTATAGATTTAAGCCACAAATCCTATTAAGATTAAATAATCTGACACGAAAACAACCGAAATGAAAGAAAATATAAGAAAATCAAACGGAAAAGGAAAAAAGAATAGTAATGGTAATGGTAACATGAAAACATAATGTTAGTTTCATGGTTTCCATTTTGGTTCTAGGTGTAACCACGTAAGTCAATATGTGGAGTTGTTGTTTTCAACTAAAATTACTAATTGTCTTCGTAGTAGGATGTGAAGTTATTGTCAGCTGTAATTTTAGGAGATTAATGTATGTACCATTAGGTTAGACGGAAACACACAAACTGGGGAAGTAAGCAAATTGGAACAAGAGGCTCATAGTTCGTGTTAGTATATAAAGCTCATAAAACGTGGACTCTTTTTTTATTTACAAAGATAATTAAGAGAAAGAAAAACAAAGCAAATATAACTATAAGCTGTAATGGGTTTTCATATTTTTCCTTTTATTCTCTTCACAATTTTTATACTACATGGCTCTTGCTATTCCCAGAAAGGTACAATCTGAACTCATGGACCAATATCCTCATTCAATCTGGATGAAAGATTCAATATATCTAATTTTTAATCGAACTGTTAGGTTTTGTTTTTTTCAATGTTATGAAATTTTTTTTTTGTCGTGAAAACAGGGTTTTACCGATTTATGAAAGATGCAACATTAGCACCAACTTATGCTCATTTTGACTACATAGTCATCGGAGGAGGAACTTCAGGTTGTGCATTAGCCGCAACGCTCTCTCAAAGCGCGAACGTGTTGGTTCTCGAACGTGGCGGCTCTCCGTACGACAATCCGACGGCCACCGATCTTGAAAACTTCTCAAACACACTGTTTAACATCACACCAGACTCATGGTCGCAGCCTTTCATCTCCGAGGACGGCGTTTACAACGTTCGTGCACGCGTCCTCGGAGGCGACTCTGTGCTGAACGCTGGATTTTACTCACGTGCCGAAGAGTATTACGTGGAGGATGCAGAGTGGGAGATGAATGAAGTGGAAGCTTCTTACCAATGGGTAGAGAGCAAACTTGTGTACGAGCCACATGTAGTAGGTTGGCAATCTGCGTTGAAAGATGGCCTTTTGGAGGCTGGTGTGTTACCGTATAACGGTTTCACCTTAGATCATATAAATGGGACGAAGATCAGTGGTACCATCTTTGACCCAGCTGGCCATAGACACTCGGCCGCTGATTTGCTAGAGTATGCCAATCCGGACACAATTGTTGTCTACTTGCACGCTCTTGTCCACAAGATCCTCTTCACCACGAAAGGTCTTTATTGATCAAGAAATTTTCGTTTCGTAACTTTTATATATACTTTGGTCGTTGGATATGTAATCTCATGTTTTCACAGGAGACCAAAGACCTAGGGCGTACGGAGTGATATATCAAGATGCGGATGGAGTGTTCCACAAGGCAGAGCTGGCAAAAAACGCAATGAACGAGGTGATCTTGTGTGCGGGGGCCATTGGGAGCCCTCAAATGTTGATGCTGAGCGGCGTGGGTCCTAGGGTTCATATTGAGGCTCATGGTGTGAATCCTGTGGTCCTAGATCATCCCATGGTTGGACAAGGGATGGGAGATAATCCGCTGAACACTGTTTTCGTCTCGACTCCTCGATCTGTAGAAACGTCCCTCATAGAACTTGTTGGGATTACCAATTTTGATACTTTCATTGAAGGTTTTAGTGGCCTGAAACTCCATAATAAATTGATGCATAGGTACTTCGAAGGTGTTCTCAACGGGGTACAATACTAATAAACTGAATCTATCTTAACTTATTATCTTAGATCACTGGGCTATGTACATGTGTTTTTTACTAATGAAATATTGTGCAGCCAAGCCGCTCCACCCTAGCAATTACAGACTTCTTAAAATCCATTGATTTTCGATCGGACGTGATTGAAATTGATGGCTGGATCGTCAATAAAGTTGACGGTCCCGTGTCAAGAGGTCACTTAAAACTCCGGAACAGGAATCCAGATGATAACCCTTCTGTAACATTCAACTACTACCAAGAGAAAGAAGATCTTGAGAAGTGTGTTAAAGGACTTAAAACCATTATTGAAGTGATAAATTCTAACGCATTCTCCAGTTACAAGTATCCGAATGCAACTGCACGTGAGCTGCTCAATCGCATGCTGAGCCTTCCCATCAATCTGAGGCCAAGGCACGAGACCGCAAAGTTCAACTTGACGCAATTTTGCATTGACACCGTGATTACAATTTGGCATTATCATGGGGGTTGCCAAGTTGGAAGAGTGGTCGACAAGAATTACAAAGTCTTTGGCATTGATGCTTTGAGGGTCATCGATGGATCCACGTTTCTTAAGTCTCCGGGGACTAATCCCCAAGCCACGGTCATGATGCTTGGAAGGTAAGATGCAAAAGAAAAAGAAAAAGGATTCGTATATACTTGTCATAGACTTCATTTAGATATGATTACTGGAGTGGTATATATGTGTAGGTACATGGGGCAGAAGATTCTTCGAGAGAGAAATGCTTTCGAGGAAAATAACAAAGACTATTCGATCATTAGAGATGAGACCAATAAATAATCTTCATCGTCCAAGTACCTATAAAGAAAGGAGACAAGCCAAGAACAGGGGATCCAATTCTCTCCATAGCTAAACTATAATCGCAATATATTCATACACTCTCTTGTCCTCAGATACTTTGTTTACTTTAGATATAATCATTAACTAGAACTTGATCCCCGTCCTCCACATATATTTTATTTAACTTATATTTAAAATCACTGGTTTTATAAAACATTTTCATATATTTTTTTTTATATTTTGTAAATTACATATAAAAAAGAAAATATTATTTTATAATATAGATGTTTGATAATAGTTTTTTATTTGTACAATATTATATTTGTACAAAATAATAATTGTACAATATTAGTTTCAAAAAAATGTGTACAATATTATATTAAAATTTAAGAACTTTCTGTAATTTGATGTAATCGTACTATTTATATATTAACATGTTGTTTTTGTTAATTTATTTTAAAATAACAATAAACTAAATGTTTTTATTTTTTTTGCATTACTTTTCTATGAATTATTATTAATATTATGATATTTTGTTTTTTTTTTAAATTGAACTATCTAAATTTTTATATTTGACTAAACTTTATAAGATAATACTATATTTAAAAATTGTCTTATATAATATAGACTATATATTTCAGTTTGTATTTTTATTTTCACCACTAAAAATAATAATTATTGTAATTAATTAATTTAGATTAATTTTAAATGCAGTAGCAGAATCAGTAAATTAAAAAAAATACAAAAAGAAGTTCTTAATTTATTGTAAATACAATCACTAAATGTGTATATAAAAGAAATTAATTAATCTACTATTCACTCGACTCGAATAATTTTCATTTATTCTGTTATCCATGTTTCCAAACAGTACCAAAAGGTACTTCAATACCACATAGCAAAATTATTTTTCTAGATTTTGATCCGCGCTTCAAAAGCGCGGATATTATTTTTCGATGAAAAATATTATTTGTTTGTAATTATTGAATGTCTTTATCTTAATAAAACTTTTTTTATAATAAATTCGACATATTAGAGTGTTTCTGGTAAACTATGTGTTCCTCTGATTTTATTTTATTCCCTCTTCAATCAATATATTTATTTGGCTTATAGTTAAAATAAATGATTTTAGAACATAATTGTACAATACTTTTACATTGATATTTTGTTTAAAAATGTGACATATTTCTATATTAATTAAATATTTACATTGTAATTTGTATACAAATCAACATATTTGTCTAGTTTGTTGTTAAAAGAAATGATTTTGAATTCAAATGTACAGTTTTTTACATTGTATTTTCTTCGGTTCATATAATTTTTTTAGATAAATTTCTTTCAATATAAGCTATATCAAAAATTAGTCAACTAAAGAATCTATAAACAATTATTTACAAAGTAATATAACATATTATATATTAATTCAATTTATATTTTGAGACGCATGCCTGTACGAGTTTGTATTTTTTTGTATATAAATTATTTATTACTGCCATATTTAAAATGAAAGTTTATTGATATATTTTTAGGTTGTTACAAACCAACCCGGACCGAAAATGATCCAACTCGAACCTCCTACGGCATTTATAATATTCGAATGATATTTATTTAATTTAAAAATCTAGGGGAAAAATATTGTGTATCACGAAAAAATATATGATCAATTAGTGGTTTCCTAAAATGTAGGAAGTTTAAATGGATTTGCTGATTTTATTTGGATAAATATATTTTTTTAATAAAAATACAATCTAAGTTTTCAAACAATTTTTTAACTACATGATGTTAGGAGTTTTGAGGCTCCTAAGTCAAATGATAGTATAGTGGAAGTTGTTTTCGAACCAGTTCTGAGGGATTTAAAATCAGAGAGAATGCAAGTATTTGCCTAATCTAAGTGCAACCAGTGATTTGATGAATTCTAAACTAATGATTAAAGCTAATGCAAAACAGTAAAATAATACTCTTAAGCTATTGGAAAGGAGAACTCATGGGTATAGGGATTTAGACCTTGGGTGATCAGGTTTCGATCTAAGGAATGCAAATGATAAATCAAACTATCAACCTTAAGCCTAGACACAATTCTAAGCAAGCTCTATGTCTAGATGAATGCTCATTTGCTAACATATCTCAAACATCAAATGTCTTTGGTTGAATAACATGCAAGCAATCATTACTAACAAGTCTATTAGCTATCTTAGCATCTTTAACAACAAATGTCTTTGGCAAAGTACACTAAAAGCCTAGGAGAGTTGACTCAGGCATTTCATCAAACACATGTCGGGTGAGAAATGCCTAGAGATCACCCTTTGAGTGGCCTACTCAAATGATGCATTAAGATCACTCTACTAGCAAGGAACAAGTATGATCTATACCTAAAACATCCTAGAACTAGCCTAATCACCCTTAATCACCTAACCCATGAATCCAAAAGGTGATTACTCACTAATCTCCATGATTCCTCTTAAACCCATGATGGATTTCAGATTAATCATGTAGAGAAATAGATGAGAGATCACAAGAACAATAACAAATCAAGCAAAAAAAGAGATGTTTTTCTTGAGAGAGTTTGTGTTCTTCAATAGATAAAAGATGTTTTTCTCCTTAGATTACAAAAGTATCAATATGATCTTCAGAAAACCTAATGGTTCCCTTTTAAAATGTCTAAAATACCCTTTTAAAATGTCTAAATTCGAGCAAGTAAATGACTTGACCCGGGTAGGAATCGATGTCGACAACCAGAGTCAGCCAACCAGAGTCGGCCTCGCCGTCCAGCTTCTTCTCCGTGCGCGCGGGTAAGGGAACCCGAGTCAGCCAACCCGAGTCGCCTCCCCGTCCAGCTTCTGCTCCATGCGCCCGGGTAAGGTATCCCGAGCACTCCAACGTCGACCAATGGTGAGGCCTGCGCCCGGGTAAGCTATCCCGGGTCATTCTACTCGGGTCCGACTCATCCAACTTCATGTGTGGCTTGACTAAACTCCATTCTTCACCCCAATTTGGATCACAAAGTTCCCAAACATCTCCAATCAATCCATAAGACACTCCAGCACCTGATAAAGACATATGAATGCACTATGGATCCTAAAGATGCCTAATACCTAATCTACATGATCATTATGAACAAGAAATGATGGTTAAAACCATGAAAATATGCAAGATCTCAACTCCCCCAAACTTGTCCTTTACTTGTCCTCAAGTGAACTTTCTAGGACTCATAGGGGAAGAGGTTTGAAAGTGGGAGCTCATAGCCAAGAGAAATACACAAGCACTCGCTTCAACATAAGAATTCAGCACGAGCACACTCTCTCTTATTATCCTCTAGTTTCTCTAGGCCTATCTCAACTCAACATTATTCATTCACACATTCAATTCAGCCAACTCTCACATTCATTAAGAAATACAACAAGTGAGCTCTATGCAAATGGTCAATTGGTCCAAGTCATTTGGGTAAGGGAAGGCTTTTTTCATTCTAGTGATCAAGGGGCTCACAACTCATTACCTTCAAGGTTTCACTCTCAAAACAAGTAGACTTGACATTGCACATAATATATCTAAGAAAGGGATCAACTAATGCATACAATGCCCAATCTTCATTGTTCTACCCTTTTTCAAACATACAAGTGACACAATTATTCCCCAAGTTACACCCATCTCACATCTCTCACCCAAAAATCTCAAGAACACATCCACAAACTCTTAAATCAAGGGAAAAACTTAAACTTTTAAAACACAACCTCTAAACTCATTCTCACTTGCTAGCCCCCTTTTCTTTATCTCTTTTTCGGTTTTTTTTTAAATTTGGGGGCCAAGACTTTCATAACTTTGAGCTAGAGGTTTTTACAATTCCCAATAAGACAAATAAGCACAAGAGTTCATTCATTCCCATTCAACTTTCAAGTTCCCAAGTCAAACTTTACAACACTCACCCCCCCCCCCCCACCTATGGCTAGACAATATGGTATCCAATCTAGCAAGAATGAAGACTGAGCATTGTCGTTCCCAATACTCTCAAGATTATGCACATGTAAGACTTTCCGAAAAAGGCCTCACTCAACAATCAATTAAGGCTTAAAAGGAGGAGAGGGTTTTAGGGAGTGGAGTGCCACTAGAGATTGTCAAAAAGATTGGCATAAAAGGCGCGACAATTCTAGTGTGTATATCCATGACTTAGCACACAAGGGACCATGAGCAAGAAATTAGGTTCATTCAGTTCATTCAAGGTTGCAGTTGGCTTAAGAGATTGAGTTTCAGGGAGAGCTTTCAAGGCACGAAGCTTAGAAGGTTTTCAAGAGAAGTGCATGAACTATACAAGGCTAGACAATGCTCTCTACAAGGCATTTTAAATCATTGCTCCCAATGCAAATCAATGCAACATATATGCTATAGACTCTCCTAAAAGTGCAAATGATGCAAACTAAATGATTCTTTTTGTGTTTTTCAAAATTTTTAATTTTTTTTGGTTTTTCTATGCAAATAAGAATGTAATATGCAATGCATGAGACTCAAAATCATCATAACAAACATGATCAAATGCTTGGCACCTCCCCCACACTTAAATCACACAGTCTCTGTGTGAGTGAGGTACCCAATGAAATTCTAAAAATGCAAAGAAAAACTGGGAGAAGGGAAGTTTCCAGTTACCTGAGACGGGAGCGAGGTGGAAGGGTCGCTGCGGCAGGTCGCTCCCAGCTGGAGCGACCTCGTGACGTCGCTGCGGAGACCTCGCTCTGATGTCCGATTTTCGGCTCCACACCTGCACACAACTTCATTTTCCCATTGTTTTATGCAGTAAGATGAAAATGTAAATACTAATGCAATATATACAAGGATACTCATGGGACTTCCTCCCAAGTGAGCTTGTTTTAAGTCTCTAGCTTGACTTTGCCTCCTTTGGATCAGGCTGGAGTAGGTGCAGAAAGTGGAGTTAACACCCCATCTTCCTCAGGTGGTAGCTCACCAAGGTGATCATCAGCGTGCACAATAAATTGCACAATAATGATGGGCACAACCAAACATTAGGTTTTTCAGTGCAAAAACGTGCACAATAAATTGCAAAAAGGTCCTTGAAAATAATAAAAATCGTGCACTGATAACGCGGAGCGACCTCGGCCAGTCGCTCCGAGAGGTCGCTGGGCTTCGGGAGCGACCTCGGGTGGTCGCTGCGAGGGGTCGCTCCGGAGGCATTTTCTTCGTCTTCGAGCCGTGTAAAGCCGAGCGACTTGGAGTGGTCGCTCCAGCTTTGGTCGTCAAGGTCGCTCCGGCTGGAGCGAGGTCTCACAGCGACCTCTGCAGGTCGCTCCAGGCTCCTCTCGCCCAATCATCCTCCTTTTCACATCTTTTGAGCTCCAAGTGCATCCAAATGTCTCCAATAACCTCACTTGGCACTCCAGTACCTAATAGAGACTTATGCATGCAAAATGCAACCTAAACATGTCTAAATCCTATTCTATATGATGAAAATGCTTATGAATGAATGGTTAAAACAATGCAAATATGCAAGACATCAACTCCCCCACACTAGTCCTTTACTTGTCCACAAGTAAACTTTCAAGAACCAAGGAGAAAAAGTTTGAAAATGGGGACTCACAACCAAAAGAAACTCTTCTTAGTTCTCAACCTAACAACCTTGCATAATCATACCAAATAGCAAGAGCAAAGATTTTATCCATCTCTAACTTCTCTAAGCCTATCTCAGCTCCTTTGATCTCTACACTCATTAACCATGCATCTACAAACCACAAATCCACATCTCTCTAACATTTACGAAGCAAACTCAATAGACATCTCACAAATGGTCAACTGGTCCAAGTCATTTGGTTTGGTAAGACAAAGGCTTTAATGCAAGTGAAATCAGAGGTTCAACATGATCTTTTATGGTGGTTTACTCTCAAAACAAAGTAGCTTTGACATTACACATAATATATCTAAGAAAGGGATCAACTCATGCGTACAATGCTCAATCTCCATTGTTCTACCCTTTCCCAAACACACAAGATATTCAATTATTCCTCAATGTCAAACCTAACTCACATCTCTCACCAAAAGATCGCAAGAACATTTTTCACATCAGACTCTTTTTTTTTTTTTGAAATCTATAAGGGATTTTCACAATTTTAAAACAAATCTGAGCTCCTAACAACTTTGCTAGCCCCCTTTTTATTCTCTTTCCTTTTTTTTTTTTTTTTTTATTTGGGGGCCAAGACTTTTCACAATAAGAGCTAGATACTTCTCCACTTATCCCAAAAAGATTAATCACTTAAGCACAAAGAGCCAAACCTTTCATATTCCCAAATCACAATCACAACACTCACCCCCTTCCTATAGCTAGACAATAGAGTGACTAATCTAGCAAGAGCGGAGACTAAGCATTGTCGTTCCCAATACTCTCAACATTATGCACATGTAAAGCTTTCCAAAGAGGCCTCACTCAACAAATAATGATGGTTTAAAAATGAGGTATGGGTTTTGGGAGTGGAGTACCACTTGAGTTTGTCAAAAAGATTGGTAAAACAGATGGGACAACTCAAGTGTGTATATCCATGACTTAGTACACAAGAGACCATATGCAAGAGACATAAAAACAGGAGCTTGCTTCAAAGAGAGAGTATCAACAGTCAAATGAGTTTCAAGAGGAGCATTCAAGGCGCGAAGTTTACAAGCTTTCTAAAGGGTGCTCAAGCTACTTGTCATGATTACAAAGGTCAACAAATTCAGTACTTAGCATGAGCTCTTTACAAGGTTGAAATCCCCCTAATGCATGAATGCAACCTATATGCTTCTAGACTCAATCCTAAAAATGCAAATGATGCAACTAAATGATTCTTTTTGTGTTTTTCAAATTTTTTTTTTTTTTTTTAATGCAAATAAGAATGTAATATGCAATGCATGAGACTCAAAATCATGAAAACAAACATGATCAAATACTTGGTACCTCCCCCACACTTAAATCACACAGTCTTTGTGTGAGTGAGGTACCCAATGGAAATGTGAAATACAAGGGAAAGTGGGATTGTGTGTTACATACGGTGGAGCGAGGTGTGAACGTCGCTGTGACAGGTCGCTCCCAGCTGGAGCGACTTCGGTATGTCGCTGTGAGTAGATCGCTCTGAGGTCGGTTTTTGTGTTTCCACTCGCGTGTGACGCGAGCGACCTCGACATCTCGCTCTGTACATGTCGCTCCCAGGTGGAGCGACCTAGATGTGTCGCTGCGATGAGATCGCTCTGGTGTCCGACTTTATGCTCAATACCTGCACACAACTTCACTTTCCCATTGTTCTATGCAATAGAATGATAATGCAAATACTAATGCAATATATACAAGGATACTCATGGGACTTCCTCCCAAGTGAGCTTGTTTTAAGTCTCTAGCTTGACTTTGCCTCCTTTGGATCAGGCGGGACGAGGTGCAGAGAGTGGAGTTGACACCACATCTTCCTCAGGTGGTAGCTCATCAAAGTGATCATCAGCAGGAGGAGGATTCATCTCTTCAATGGTGAAGGCTTGTCCAAATACAGTGGGGTTCCTCATCTTCTCCTTGATGTCAAAGTGGAGGATGTTCTTCTTGCCCAAATGAAGGTCAATCTTCCCTTCCTTCACATTCACAATAGCTCCTGCTGTAGCTAAGAATGGCCTTCCAAGAATCAATGGGTCTTGAGCCTCCTCACCCATTTCAAGCACCACAAAATCTGTAGGTATCTCATACCTTCCAATCTTCACGGGAGGTTCTCTAGGATGCCCACAGGGTACTTCACTGATCGATCAGCCAACACCAGAGAGAGCCTACACTTCTTGTATTGAGTGAAGCCAAGCTTCTTTGCCACAGACAAAGGCATCAAGCTGACACTAGCTCCTAAATCGCAGAGACATTTCTCAAATACCATAGGTCCAAGAGCACATGGGAGTGTGAAGCATCCTGGATCTTCTAGCTTCTCTGGAGCATCTAGCCTCTGAATGATGGCATTGCACTCATGACTCAGAACCATCATGCCCTCCATTTCCTTCTTCTTAGCAGCTACAACATCTTTCAGGAGTTTGCTGTATTGAGGAATCAGCATGAAAGCATCAATGATGGGCATTGTAACCCGAGCTTCACTCATCTGCTTCTCAAACAAAGCCTTGTACTTCTGTAGCAGCTGCTTCTTGAATCTACCAGGGAATGGAAGCTTTGGTTCATAGGGAGGGGGGACAGGAGAGCTCTCACTTGCTGGAGCAGCAGATTCACCATCTTCTGTTGTTTTCTTCTCTTCTCCAACCTTTCCTTTACCCTTGGCTTTCACAATCTTCTCCAAGATCTCAGCATCTGTCTTCTCATCAACAATGACCACTTCATCATCTAGGTTGATGGCCACCTCCTCACCTTGTTTCTCAGCATCCTTGGTGAGGGTTAGAGGAGTTAACTGCTTACCACTCCTAAGTGTGACAGCTTTTGCTTCCTTGGGGTTTTGATCTGACTTTCCAGGTAGAGATCCTTGCTGGCGGTTCTGGTGGGAACTCATGGAAGCAAACTGATTCTCCAAATTCTTGACAGAAGAAGCAAGGTGGGAGAATTTGTTGTTGAGCTCATTGTAGCTCCCATCAATCTTGGAGTGAAGGTTCTTCAGCTCATAGCCTACATGCTTCTCACTTTTAGTCTGAGACTCTAAGATCTGTTTCAGTAAGGCATCAGTGCTGCTCTGTTGAGGGGCAGAGGAGCTAGGGGAGGAGTTTTGCTGAGGCTGATAGTTGCTCTGCTGGTTGTTTCGAGGCTGATAACCACTCTGCTGGTTGTTTGAATAGGGCTTCTGTTGGTAGTTGTTGTACTGAAAGTTGGGTTCCTTCTTGTACCAGCTACCATTACTGTTGATGAAACACAATTATTCTTGCCCTTCCAAACCCTCAACCTCATTGACAGTAGGAGGTATCTCCTAGCTTGGGTTGCCAACAAAGTTCACCTGCGCTTGTGTGGCCTTATCAGCAATGAGTTTGTCAATCTTCTCCTGAAGAGCCTTTATCTCATTCCTTGTTTGATTGTCCTCACCTCTGCTGTTTCTGTCATGGTCTCCACTGTAGACTGCATCACTCTTAACCATGTTGTCAACCAGAGCCTCTGCCTCTTCCTCAGTTCTCCCTAAAAACAACCCATTGCTAGCTGTATCCAGTCTGGCTCTGTACTTAGGAAGAGCACCTCTGTAGAATGTGCTCAGCAAGCTCTCCTTAGAGAATCCATGGTGTGGGCACTGAGCTTGGTAACCATTGAATCTCTCCCAAGCTTCACTGAATCCTTCCAAGTTCTTCTATTGGAAGCTGGAGATCTCATTCCTCAACTTAGCAGTTCTTGAGGTTGAGAAGAACTTCTCCAAGAATGCTCTTTTGCAGTCTTCCCAAGTGGTGATGGAGTCACTTGGTAGAGACTTCTCCCATTGACGTGCCTTATCCCCCAAAGAGAAAGGGAATAGCTTGAGCTTTAAGACATCCTCTGACACACCGTTAGTCTTTGACATACCACAGTAGCTGTCAAACTTATCCAAGTGATCAAATGGGTCCTCCACACCCAGACCATGATACTTGTTGTTCTCTATGCAGTTTAGCAGTCCTGACTTGATCTCGAAATTGTTAGAAGCCACAGCTGGTGCTCGGATTCCAAGTCTAGGACCATGGATGTTGGGGCAGTCATAAGTGCCAATGGGGCGAGCTGGTCGCTGTTGGGGCCCTTGTGGAGCATTCTTTACTCCATTGGGGTTCAGAGGATTTTGTGGATCAGCCATCTCAGCTTCCTGTGTCTGCAGTAAAGTTTGTTGCTCTTCTTCTCTTCTTTTTCTAGCACACTCTCTCTCTAAAGCTCTGATGTCTGCGGCTCTTGGAACAAGGTTTGACGTACCCTTGCTCCTCAAGTTCATACACCTGAAAATCACAAAGAGTGAAGAAGAGAATCAGTAACTTACAAAAATAAAAATGACTTAGTCTCAAGCAAATGACTAAATCTCAATGTTCAAATCAAACTCAGAATTTGGCAACGGCGCCAATTTGATGTTAGGAGTTTTGAGGCTCCTAAGTCAAATGATAGTATAGTGGTAGTAAGTTGTCGAACCAGTTCTGAGGCATTTAAAATCAGAGAGAATGCAAGTATTTGCCTAATCTAAGTGCAGCCAGTGATTTGATGATTTCTAAACTAATGATTAAAGCTAATGCAAAGCAATAAAAATGATACTTTTAAGCTATTGGAAAGGAGAACTCATGGGTATAGGGATTTAGACCTTGGGTGATCAGGTTTCGAACTAAGGAATGTAAATGATAAATCAAACTATCAACCTTAAGCCTAGACACAATTCTAAGCAATCTCTATGTCTAGATGAATGCTCATTTGCTAACATGTCTCAAACATCAAATGTCTTTGGTTGAATAAAATGCAAGCAATCATTACTAACAAGTCTATTAGCTATCTTAGCATCTTTAACAACAAATCTCTTTGGCAAAGTACACTAAAAGCCTAGGAGAGTTGACTCAGGTATTTCATCAAACACCTGTCGGGTGAGAAATGTCTAGAGATCACCCTTTGAGTGGCCTACTCAAATGATGCATTAAGATCACTCTACTATGCAAGGAACAAGAATGATCTATACCTAAAACATCCTAGAACTAGTCTAATCACCCTTAATCACCCTAACCCATGAATCCAAAAGGTGATTACTCACTAATCTCCATGATTCCTCTTAAACCCATGGTGGATTTCAGATGAATCATATAGAGAACTAGAAAAGAAAATCACAAGAACACAAGAACAATCAAATCAAAAGAGAACTTTCTTGAGAGAGTTTTGTGTTCTTCAATAGATCAAAGATAATCTGCCAAAAGGTGGCTACAAAGAATACTTAAACATTAGGTTTTTCAGTGCAAAAACGTGCACAATAAATTGCAAAAAGGTCCTTGAAAATAATAAAAATCGTGCACTGATAACGCGGAGCGACCTCGGCCAGTCGCTCCGAGAGGTCGCTGGGCTTCGGGAGCGACCTCGGGTGGTCGCTGCGAGGGGTCGCTCCGGAGGCATTTTCTTCGTCTTCGAGCCGTGTAAAGCCGAGCGACTTGGAGTGGTCGCTCCAGCTTTGGTCGTCAAGGTCGCTCCGGCTGGAGCGAGGTCTCACAGCGACCTCTGCAGGTCGCTCCAGGCTCCTCTCGCCCAATCATCCTCCTTTTCACATCTTTTGAGCTCCAAGTGCATCCAAATGTCTCCAATAACCTCACTTGGCACTCCAGTACCTAATAGAGACTTATGCATGCAAAATGCAACCTAAACATGTCTAAATCCTATTCTATATGATGAAAATGCTTATGAATGAATGGTTAAAACAATGCAAATATGCAAGACATCATTTCATCAAACACATGTCGGGTGAAAAATGTCTAGAGATCACCCTTTGAGTGGCCTACTCAAATGATGCATTAAGATCACTCTACTAGCAAGGAACAAGTATGATCTATACCTAAAACATCCTAGAACTAGCCTAATCACCCTTAATCACACTAACCCATGAATCCAAAAGGTGATTACTCACTAATATCCATGATTCCTCTTAAACCCATGATGGATTTCAGATTAATCATGTAGAGAAATAGATAAGAGATCACAAGAACAATAACAAATCAAGCAAAAAAAGATATGTTTTTCTTGAGAGAGTTTGTGTTCTTCAATAGATAAAAGATGTTTTTCTCCTTAGATTACAAAAGTATCAATATGATCTTCAGAAAACCTAATGGTTCCCTTTTAAAATGTCTAAAATACCCTTTTAAAATGTCTAAATTCGAGCAAGTAAATGACTTGACCCGGGTAGGAATCGATGTCGACAACCAGAGTCAGCCAACCAGAGTCGCCTCGCCGTCCAGCTTCTTCTCCGTGCGCGCGGGTAAGGGAACCCGAGTCAGCCAACCCGAGTCGCCTCGCCGTCCAGCTTCTGCTCCATGCGCCCGGGTAAGGTATCCCGAGCACTCCAACCCGAGTCGACCAATGGTGAGGCCTGCGCCCGGGTAAGCTATCCCGGGTCATTCTACCCGGGTCCGACTCATCCAACTTCATGTGTGGTTTGACTAAACTCCATTCTTCACCCCAATTTGGATCACAAAGTTCCCAAACATCTCCAATCAATCCATAAGACACTCCAGCACCTGATAAAGACATATGAATGCACTATGGATCCTAAAGATGCCTAATACCTAATCTACATGATCATTATGAACAAGAAATGATGGTTAAAACCATGAAAATATGCAAGATATCACTACAATCCAAGTTTCCAAACAAACTTATTCTTTATAAATGCTATCCAAGTATCCAAACACACCGAAATTGTACTTCACCTATAATAAGATAGATTAGAGAAGAAAAATATAATGATATGTGATACATTAGGTAGTTTAGGTGGTCTTTTTTTCATTTTCTCTTTTACCCTTAATGAATTTAAGTTTGTAAGGTAAAACTGATGGCACAAAAAAATAGTATCCCAAAGAAATCCAAAGGTAAATCTATAAAATGGATCATGATTTAATGGTAACTAGGTTTTGATCCGTGCTTTAAAAGTGCGGGTTTATTTTTCTTTTTTTTTATAAATTTTGAATAAGTTTTTGAAATGAAATATTTTCATTTATTTTTATTGTATTGTTTTATTTTTATTTTTATTTTATAAATGGGTATTTATGTTTAAAATTGAACTTGTTTTTTTTTTGAAAAATTTGAAGTGGTATTTTAAATTTTTTCAATCAATTTTCACTTTTATGTACTGAATTTTTGAAAGATATAATTTTTAACAGATTTAACTTGTGAATAAATTAATATTATATTCTTTTAATAATTTTAAGTCTTTCATTATCAATATTAAAATATTTTCAGAAAGTTTTAATTATATTGAGAAAATAAATAATAATAATTATGTGTAAATATTTGTTAATATCAATATTAGAACTTGGCCTAAATGGCCCAAACGAAAAATGTGAACTTAGATAAATATTAAAATCGGCCCAAATGGCCAAAACCGTGAAATTAAAAGAACAAAAAAGTTTGGGCCTATAACTAAAAGACCTATTAATTGAAAATGATACAAAATAACAGAAATACCCTTAATGAAACATGCGACTTCTTTATAATAGAAGGGTAGGTTTAGGTAAAAATTCAAATAGGATCCTGCTTTAATAGTATAGATGACTAAATTTTGATCCGCTCTTTCAAAGCGCGGATTTATTTTCTATTATATAGGCCTGAGCACAATATCCAGATCCGAAGAACCAACCCGAAACCGACCCGAAAATCAGGATCTCGAATCCGATCAGACCCGGGGTAAATATTAGAATGAGTTCTAAATTGCTATATCCGAAGAACTGGTCCCGGACCCGATCCGAACCGAGAACCGAATGAATACCCGAAGATATTTGAAATGTGAATATATATATAAAAATATATGTTATCATTATATTTATAATTATTTTAATATTTTAAATTGATATTATAAGTTAATTATAGTAGTTATTTTCTGTACTTTGAGTATTTTTGGATAAAATATGATAGTTTGGATAAAAGTTTACCCGAAAAACTGTATAGAATGGATATTTTTGGTTACTTTTGAGTAATTTGGATACAAAAATTTGAACCGAATCGGATACTTTGGTTACTTTGAGTACAAATAACCGAACCCGTTTTAGATACTTTGGTTATTTGGTTATTTTTCAGGTTCTTATGTATGAGAACCGAACCCACCCGGACCCGAAAAGACCCGACTCGAATACGATCCGAAATTTTATAATACCAGAATGGGGTTTAATTTCAAAACTCAAAAAACCCAATACCCGAAAGAACCGATCCGTACCCGAATGGGTACCCGAACGTCCAGGTCTAATTAGTATTTATTTTTAGAAAATTAAACTATATTTTTAACGAATTAAGTTGGTATAACTCTGATAAATTAATTTTATTATGTGGTTAATTTTTTAAATAAAAAAATTATATACTTTTAATAAAGATTTATACTTTTCAATGAAAAAATTCAATTTTTTTATTAATGCTTAAATTATATTAAAAAAGAAAAACATAATAATTAAGTGATTAATTTTTGTTCACTACACAAAATATTAAGAATGAAAAGAAAGTATTTGAACTTTGAGAAAAAAAATAAGAATTGGATCTGATTTCTTAATCGGTCCAAATGGTCCAAGAGAGATTTGATGTGTGCAGTTGGCTGGATCCAATAAAAATGACCCAATATAGATGTGTTATTAATATTACTTGATTCTCATTAATGAAATATGCAATGCTAGTAAAGATAAGGGTATTTTTAGTAAAAAAAACAATAGGATCATGCTTTAATAGTATAGATTTATAGCTATAGAATATTTAGAGTGTTTCCAAGTTTATAACTATGCATGTCTTTTAGATTTCATGATAATACACAAATCACTATATTATTATGTGAAATATAATTTTATATAATGAAAATATTTAGTAAATATTGAGAATTTGGAGGGATATATATAAAGTTTCTATGTATTTGTTAAGTTTCAATAATATTTGTTAAACAATATTAAAGTTTTAGTATTAAAGATCTCAATTTTTTAAAGAGGAACTATAATAATTAATATTTCAAAATAATCATGATAAATTTACTATAATAGTCTTGTTTTACAATTTTAATGTTTAAAGTTTGAAATAAGTTAATAAATATATGTTTAAATTATCTCATATTTCACAAATAATTTTCATGTTTAGTGTAATAACACACAAAATAAAAAGCTCAAATAAAATTAGTAAAATCAAAATCATAACTCTTTCCCTCATAAAAACAAATAATAGATATATTAGTTTAGTTGAGTAGTTTATATTTAGAAGGTAAAAATATATTGATACATTTTATCAGTAAATGGTATTATTTTTCAAAAGAAATCTGCAATAATTATGGTTAGTTATTATTGGTTTAATTTATACTTGAAATTTTTATTGTCGTTTAGTTTAGATTAAATGAAAATGTAAATACAAAACCCAATATTAAAACTCCTACAGTTGCATATATCATTTGCGTACATGTTATCAATTCAAAATAATATTATTTGTTGTTGTGATTACGGTGGTTGTGATTGATCTATCAAAAAAAAATTGTGAAGTAAGAGAAAACAAATAAACGAATGAAATATCATGAAGTTACAAATATGGTGGAAGAAGAAAATAAAGAAGAAGACCATACAAATGTTAACAAATTAGATTGTGTTTTGGTAATCTGACTCTTTGAACTACTTATCTACATTATTTTTTATTTAACATATAACTTTTTTTTAATAACTGGAGCATTTATGGAGAAATTTAGTTTCTTAATAATTAGGAACAAAATCTCTAAAATAATTCATTTGACCAAATTTTAATTAGGTGATAAATAACAATATGTCTACCATTAATTTAGGAATGACAGTCCCATAAATACTTTGAATAATCATGGACACCTCGAAAAAGACTGATGTTTTTGTTCAATTGTTAAAAAAAAAAAAAAAAAATTTTTGAAATTTTTTGTAAAATTTTTTTTTAGAAATTTTTTTTTGAACAATTGTTGTATTGATTATGTGTTTCAAAATATTAGTAATCTTGTATAAATTTTATGTGTTACTTATATATGTTTGTAAAATTAAAATAGGTATTATGCAAAATTTAATTATGTGTATAAAATTACTTTAAATTTTTAAGGATGTTGGACGTTAGATTATATTTTTATGATGAATAGATTTTCATCCGCGCTTTAAAGCGCATGATTTCGTTTGTTATTTTTTCTTAGAAATGTATTAAAATTTGAAAAAATTGCCAAAACGGAGTAAAAACTCAACTACGTTGTCCCTTTGCCATAAATATTATTTTGGTCAGATTTGGACTTAGGTACCTCTGATTAACTTTAAAAATACATATCAATTATTTTAAGAATCAGAAAAATATGTAAAAATATACAAAATGTAAAAAAACAAGAGACCATCATATGAAAAATATTTATCTTGACTAAATATTAGTAAAACACAATTTCATATTTTGATCTAGGGTGGCAGAAAACATGATCTACTGTCTACGAGCTTGTAGATTCTATATTCGGTTAACTATATTAATATCTACCGCTGGCAGAACGTATAACCTACGAGTGGTTATAATTCTACCTTAGTAGAATGAACTGGCTGCCATTTACTTAATCTCTGAATTATGATAGATTTCATTAACTACTATTTTCTAATATATCTACGAATACGAAATTAAAAATCTACCAAAATACTTTTTCCTACGACAGTGAGGTTGCATAATCTACCATCTTTTCCATATTCTACTGAGGTAGAATATATCTTCTACCAACGTCGAAATATATATTTTTGATATGTCTTGACTTAATGAGCTTTAGATTCATATTTTAGCTTATTTTGATCATTCTAGGTAGCATTTAGGTCATTATATTGCATTTGCATACTCATTTGCATATCATAGGGGTTGGAGTGCACAATTGAAAGTTCTGGGTCAAATCGCTAAGTTATTTCTGCAATTCACAAAGTCTTAGGCCATTTTGTAAAGTCCCAGAAGTCCAAGGACCTGTCTTGCAAATATTTAGAACTCCACCATTGGAGTGAATCGAAGCTTTCTCTTGCGACTGAAGCGCCTTGATTCTGACGATCGTGATGGCGGAGACCACGAGTTGGATTTGAATCCGTGAAGAGGAAGGCTTGAGCTCGAGATGACTTGGACTAGAGATCCCGCGGCGGAGAAGCCGATGACTAGACGCGATGAAGAAGCTTTGCGTTGGAGTTTGTGGTCGCGGCTGGGGGATGACGATGGCTAAGGCTTGGAGACGGTGGCGCAGACTTGGGGATGACGATGGCTGCGGCTTAGGGTTCATATGTTTTTTAATTATTTAATTTATTTAAAAAAAATTAATTATGAAACAAATTAAATAAAATATAGGATTGTGTTTATATTAGGGATTTAATGGGAATTACAGAAAAAATTATGGTAAAGGAACAATTTTGTGTTCAATATATGGCATAGGGACAATGTACTTATTCTTTTATTCTTTTAGGTTGTGGATTTCTTTCGCATGCATACATTAAACCTAACATTAAACACTTTTTGTTGTGAATATATTATGTGATCGACCCATTTCTGTCCAAACCGGACAGACCGGACCAAACCATTTCTGGACGAACCGGACGAACCGAATCGAACCGGACCGGACCAGACCAAGTCTATGTCATACCAGACATGACCAGGCCCGACTCAAGCCCAGCCCAAGAAGACTTCAAGTTGGCGGCCCAAAAGGAGTAGAGATAGAGACAAGTCCAAGAAGATATACATCAAAAAGATTCATGATTATCTACAACTTATTAGTGATTATCATAATCATAGATAGATTAGGATTTATATTCCCTTATGTTATGGGATTTATATTTATCTTCATTTTGTAACTTGTATAAATATGGACCTTCGGTCCTGAAGATTAATAATACAAAATCACTTCCATTTACAATACGTTATCAGCACGAGCTAACCTAAAACTCGAGTTAAACCTAAAACCCTAGAAAACCCTAGTTTAGCCGCCGATTTCAAACAGCTCGAACTCCCTAACCACGAGGAACCAGAAGACGAGTTACCTACCGATTTGAAGATCTTGGAAATAAGAATCCAACGCCGAAGACCTTGACGCAATCCGAGATCGGAAGAGCCCGCAATCGTCGTTACAAGTCAACCGGACAGGAAACCCTAATCTGCCCGATTTCTCTCTCTAAAAGACTCAACTTCAAATCGATCGTTCTCCCAAACCATAACGATCCAGAAGACGTGCGACATATCAATTTGAAGCTATTGAAGATGAGAATCCAACGCCGCAAACCTCACTTCAATCCGTGATAAGACGCGTTTTCTACGACAGTTACAAGCCGCGCCGTCAATTGATCTAAAACCCTAAACCGCAAAACCCTAATCTCTTTTCATTGTTTTATTATGAGATTTATGTTTAAACTTTAACCTAACTTGATTTGCGTTTGTGTTTAAGGTATATAACTCAAGAGCAGCCTTGATTCATGACCTTATCAAGATCCAGGCCCTAACCAAGAGACTAAGCCGCCAACTCTCTATAGCTTGTTTTTTTTGTTGGCGATTTTGTTTTCAATTTATACTAACTTGCTTTACTCTTGTGTTTAAGGTTTAACCAAGATGAACTCTTGATTCATAAATACCAGTCAACCCAATAGGAGGATAAGGTAACCCTAATCATGAGATCATAATGTTTGATTGAACATCCTGATAGAAACAAATTGCTAGGATATCGGATTAGAATTCCATGAATTAGATATCGATTGATAGGATTAGATAGGATTAATCCAATCCTGAAATTTAGGAATTGATATTCTCATATAGGATGCATAATTATCTTGAAGCATTTAGCTCCTGTTTTATTTTCAATCATAGCCGTGTGGCTTATGCATTTTAATATGACTGTTCAAGCATCCTGATCACATTGTTTCTTGATTATAAATTATCATCTAGACTGATTCATTTCGCTTGTGGTCTAAAGGTTTTGAAACCTTAAGTATAGAATTGTTTTGCTTGATCCATATTTTATTGAATGTTTCAAGCATCCTGGTCGATTTAGTTATTGTATTGAAATGATTTGCTTGTTTAATGTTATTGCATTTCATAATATGGCCGAGTAGCCTTGATCAAAATGTGACCGAATGGTCTTGTTTTTACTTGATGACCGGATGGTCTTGGCAGCCTAAAATGGGCGCATGGCATTGTTCCTTTACATAGCCGACTGGCATGAGAAAATGTATGCACTGATACTGACTGATCATTGTTTGATATGATTCAGATGTCGAGATTCCAACACTCGGATTATAATGCCCTTGATCTCAATGGAGACAATTATTTTTATTGGGCTATGAACACTTCTGCCGACTTAAAGTCTAAAGGACTCAGGAAGTGTATCAAATATGGAAATGACACCCTTGCGTGTGAAAGGCATAAAGCCATTATGATTATGCGAAATCATCTCGTTGAGGATCTAAGAAATGAGTACAGCTACATCAACGGTCCTCATGTTCTCTGGTCAAGTTTGAATATCCAATTCTCAGAGCCATTATTATTATATAAGGCCATGAAAGAATGGAATGCTCTGAGGTTCCAGGATTATGAATCCGTGGATGACTATCACTCTGATCTTATGGGAATCACCTATAGTCTTAGACTATGTGGTGAAGTGATAACAAACGAGCATATGTTAAACAAAACTCGTGACACATTCCATTCAAAGGAAGTGTTGTTATCACATAAGGCTAAAGGTTTCACAACCTATTACGACCTTCTCTCATATCTTTTAGCTCTTGAGCAAAAGAAGCAGAACATGATAGATAACCTCAACAAACTTGATGAAGTTATGGAGATATACCATGAGAACCGAGCACTTGAAATATGTCCTGAAGCTGATGAAGAATCCGGGTGGACTCACATGAATTGTGAGCTTGGTTTATATATTGAATGAGAATCAATGTAAGCCATGTCCATGGACTGGCCGATTTTATTTTTGACATTCTGAATTTTTATTTATGATTTGGTTTTAATTTTAGTTTATCTTGTCATATATATAAAAGCATAAATAAATTTTTATCTTAATTGATTTGATTACAATCTTTGATTGATAAATGACAAGGAAAATTTCGAAAATCAGTGTGTCTAAGAGAGACCACGCCTATGGCATTACCCTAAGAAGGGACGATTTTATTCACTCAAAATGAAAGCCCCATTAATTTATTTTGAATGGTTTCGAATGGGCTAAGGACAGAAATGTTCTTTCTGATTATATATAAAAGAAAATTGCCAAAGGTATAAATGATCGAAAATAAATTCTCCATGTTGATCTAGACTATGCAAATGATCAATATGATAAGGAACAATGGCATTTGGTAACCAGTAAGGTTAGCCACGAAATTATACTTAATGGTATGACCGGATTAGCCATCCGGATTTAGATTTTAAAATCTGATGCAAAGATTTAAAGGCACAAAAGAGTTCTCCCATAAATCTCACGTGTGTCGTATGAACACAAGGGAAACTCATGAGGCTTCATTGTCCAAAAGGTATCATGGAAATGGCACAATAATTTTGTGTTCTTACAGAAATGATTTTATAACATGTTCCTGATAACCTGGCTGAATAAATTTCGAATTGTAACCTATAAGGTTTAGACTATAAAATTTATGAAAAGTCTTGAGCATCCACAGATTATAGTATGTTCATGAGGGGGAGAGAGGATAACCCTATGATACATGAACACACCATAATATTTTGGATATAAGAGCTCAGACACATTGTCCTTTTAAACCACAATAAAAAACTCGACAACCATGGAAATGGAAACCACAATAACCGTGGTCGTGGTTCCTACCATGGTCGTGGTCGAGACCAGCCCGTAGTAATATTTCTGGTCGGATACTACAAAACTCGATCAAGTATGAACTTATAAGTTCACTGACTCTCCATACAGAGGTCACAATGATATCTGGTTAAGGACATGGATTAATTCCCAAGATTTTTAACAAATTTTAGTATGCCCATGAAATGGAAGTGAGGACAAATCTGAACATGTCCATACTATAGATCTACTCGGACAGAATTCTTTTATGAATCTAAATGAGCCATTGGCCATAGATCCGAGCCTTGGGACAGAATAGAAATTCGAAATTATAGTCCAAGGGACAGAGTAAGAATTCGAAAATTATAAGTCCAAGACATGGGACATAAACAAATTATTCATACAAGTTGAAGTATAAGCATCAGGCCATTAAAGTAAAGCATAGATATTCCCATCTCAAAATGATTACGGGTCATGATCCAGACACCATCCTAAGATAAAAATAAAATAGAACACCACAAACATTTGTGCCATCTAGGATGGAATCTCATAAGGAAATGAGATAAGATTGGGAATATATGTTGGATAAGTGATATGTTTTTCTCCCACGATTTTTAAATAAACCATGAGCCAAACATGAGTGACTAGATTGTGGCTAAGGTACATTGATTTATACAAGATAAATCCGTCTTTCCAACATTCATTAAAATGAGAAAACAATAAGCTGGAAAGAATAAGAGAAATGGATTGGTATGAACCACCATTGTCTTGGCAAGATCCTCGGACCATATAATATAATATTGGACGTCCATACAAAGAAAGAGAAATCATACAAGATGATAGCCAGACATAATAGACCCGATGACTATGTCATAACCAGCTTAGCACCACGAAATAAGTATTCAAGTTGCTATAAGAGAGTCTATAAAATAGACCTGTATGTTCCATAAAATAAGGAATCTCGGAAATGAAAGTAAAGGTGCATAGAAATGATATATCCGAGTTCACAGATAGAAACCAGACCAGACATAGAGAAAAATGCTGGCCAGCTGAACATCTAAGGTACCAAGCCATGTAGATTGGATTAGCCGAGATACAATGGTAAAGGTCCTGGATAATATAATCTCTAATCGATTAGAACATGTCTGGAACGCGATAGAACGCGATGGAACAGTATATAAGTGTCGACACATACACATACATAATTGATAGAAATGCATATAAAGGAAAGCACTTGAGAATAAGAATAAGAGAGGATCTCGAACCCACACATAAGAGTACTCGTAAAATAAATATAGAAATGAACGTGGGGTTCTAAGTAAAGAATAAGAGATGCGGAGACCATCTAACCAAGGGAAATAAGAGTCTTGTGAGGAATGGAAACCGTGAGAAAGGACATGACCATATTGAGGTCGTCCATATCCAAGCATACAGCATTCAAGGAATGACTTTATTACACAAGGTTATCCACAGAGACTAAGGAACAGATTAGAAGGAATAAAATTCCTATGTGGTGATAGCTACTGCACAATATAATTAATGTCTGGAAATACATAAGAAAATCGAAGTGAGCAGTACAATAAATCCCTGGATATATAAAGGTACATATGACCTGAGAATTAAGAGATCAAGAGATCTAAAAAATGAGAAATGAGAATCTCATAGAACAACATCGTTCCTGCGTTGTTCATGGACTATCACAGAAGCAGCTGCCTGCGTGTATACACATATAATAAGACTAAGATATACTTAGTAAGAAAGTTCTATAAGAACATTTCAGATCAGTCCATAAATTATGAAATAAATTCCTTGTGTTTATAACCTAAGAAAGGATGATTAAGTCCAACTGATTCTTGGACAGGATGTAATGAAAATAATGATCTAGAATGAAGATCACAGCCGCATACATGTATTGAGATCCATGATCTAACATACCAAGAACTGGATATGATATGGTCAAAGCAATAAAGTGATGAATCCATCAGATTCACGACCATAAGAATCCATATCCAAGTCTGACCTTAAACCACCTTGGTCCTAGGCAATTCCGACCCGTTCCATAGGTCATGATCCGACCTTGAGACACCAAATAAAATGGAACGGCCTGATTAACCCAAAGGAAGGCTCCCAGCCGGTCATGAAAGACTGATTGGCGTATGCCATATATATAAATTTCATGAAGAACTTTGGTTAACCTCTAAGGACGGAATGTGCAATAGTATGATCCAAATCGTGGATGTACTAATGATACTCATGGACGAATTTTATAAATTCAAATGACCAAGGATGAACAGAAAATATTTAAAGTTAAGATCCATTTCAAGATGGATGAATACTCCCATAGAAAGTCCTTATGTTCTGGTCAAGAACCATAGAACATATCTGATCATATTTAAGCAATGGACGAAGTACTAATAAGTACATATACCTCATAATCACTGAAACAAGTTCAGATGAATTATACAGCAATTGAAAGACATTGCACGGAGGTACAATTCAGGGGGAGTGGTACAGGTTGTACTCTTTTCCCTTCACCTGGTTTTTGTCCCAATTGGGTTTTACCGGTAAGGTTTTAATGAGGCAACACCAAAACTCTAAGTTTGGTAAAATGTATCCACAAGGTCCGCATGTCTATGACATCTATTAATAAGTTCATGTGTTGTACTCTTTTTCCTTATCTATGGTTTTATCCCACTGGGTTTTCCTAGAAAGGTTTTAACGAGGCAACTTAAGAGCATGTTACTGACCCTGAAACGTATGTGTCGATCAAGGGGGAGTGTTGTGAATATATTATGTGATCGACCCATTTCTGTCCAAACCGGACAGACCGGACCAAACCATTTCTGGACGAACCGGACGAACCGAACCGGACCGGACCAGACCAAGTCTATGTCATACCAGACATGACCAGGCCCGACTCAAGCCCAGCCCAAGAAGACTTCAAGTTGGCGGCCCAAAAGGAGTAGAGATAGAGACAAGTCCAAGAAGATAAACATCAAGAAGATTCATGATTATCTACAACTTATTAGTGATTATCATAATCATAGATAGATTAGGATTTGTATTCCCTTATGTTATGGGATTTATATTTATCTTCATTTTGTAACTTGTATAAATATGGACCTTCGGTCCTGAAGATTAATAATACAAAATCACTTCCATTTACAATACTTTTGTTTTTTTCCGAAGATCAGAGGTGCATATATTTCTATGATTAATAGATTTCCATATAAATAATATCAATTGATTTCGGGTTCAAATTTGATTTTTTTAGAATATACTGTTGTGATACGTAATAGTGATAGCTGTTAGATTGTTAGCTATTTGCTTAATCTTCGGATGATCACAAATCAATAGATTGCCGTGAAATCTATTCAAAATATACTCCTTGATATAGCCACAATATCACTAATTTAGAGTATTAGTCAAATAAATTATATAAAATTTTGAAATTGTTACACATCTTGGAATAACAGTTGACCATCAACATTTTTTTTGTTCCCTTCACAAATGAACTTGTTATGAATTTTGTGAAACTTGAGACTGAACATCCTAAATGCTTGATGGCTAAGGCAAAGCTCCGTTTGTTCAGCATGTGACCAGTAGTATACTTTCAACCACAAATTAATTAGCTCCTTACCATGACAATACAATAGGAAGAGTAAAATAGGGATCAGCGGAAGCTTACAAAAAAAGTAAATGTTCGTGACTAAACTTAACTCATAACAGAGACGCACCAAAGATTTGAATCAATAATAGAAAACCACAAAATTAGTCGACAAACAGAAAGAGAAAGAATAACACCACCATCTTTACAACTGGAACACACAATATTCTACGCGACAAAAATAAATAAATTTACATACAACACAAGGAATGGTGTAGAAGCAAGCCAATTAACAGCAGAAGCTGAAACACCATGAAGCCAAGAAAAAGCTAAAAGGAAACCTCAAAAAGATTATGTAGCTTAATCTAACAAACAAACTCCAATAGATGATCTCGATGAAACTCGATCTCTGGATGTTTTGAGTTCAACTTCTGCTTCCTCAGTCCTTTCCACAACATCTTTTATATCTCTTTCTGGAACCACAGGGACAAAGTGCACTGCGGCTGATCTGTCCACTCTTGGCTAAGTTTGATCTCGCCATATCCATCGGGGTTGACCCCATCATTTTTTGCAGCTCTCCCATATTCTTTGGTAACGGTTTGCCTCCTTGCCCAAGTAAACTTGGACAAGGTATTCTCCATATCCGCTATGGTGCAGTTGCAATGCTTAGCCGCATCTTGCTTGTGACTCGCTTGCAGATTCTCTCCTGAGCATCACGAGCTCCACGATCCCTCATAATGGTTTCTTGTTTCTCGAACACATCAGCATAAGTGGCTTTCTGCTTCGACCTACAATGTACTGCTTGAACTTCCCTAACCCCTAACCGTTTATAGTTCTTCAGTTCATCGGCGAATCAAGTTTTGCATCCAAAGAGACAACCTTTGATTATGAACACAATTCCAACTTTAGAGAAAATGTAATAACTTTAGCATTCTTTGATTCATTGGCGAATCTTAGAATCATTTTTTTGCACATCAAAAGAGACAACCTTTGATGAGTACAATCAATTTAACTTAAATGTAAGAACTTACTGAGAAGAGTGAAGTCATCAACGGGTAGATTCGATTGTTCCAGGGGAGTATCCTTGTTTTTGTAAAGACGCCTTTGATCCAATCCATCCATCCATCCGTCACGGAATCAGAGGACCACCGGAGATGTGCAGAGAACTTGGAAGAGAAAATTGGGTCGGATCTTAACCCGAAAATGTACTTGAGGGCTCTCGAATATGAAATTGCTCTGTCTATGGAAGTTAATTTCTGAGCAATTAGGGTTTTAGGGTTTCTCTCAGGTGCAGAGAGGATGAAGATGGAGAACAACCCTCGTCGTATCGGAATGTAAAATGCATCTGTTGCTTAATTTAAATAATTTCCTAATAATCGATCGAGCGGGAGTCAATTTTTTTTTTTATCTTTGTTTTTATTAAATGTTATATATAATTGCAATGTGTATTAATATAAAATTTTGATAAATAACAACGTGTACTAATATATTTAAATAAGCAATGTGTTTAATTACTAAATCTGATTTTTAAATTTATGATAACGTAAAGTAGATTTTTTATATTATTTAAAATATATAATGCTATATATTTTGTATTTTCAACATTTATCATACAAAACTTACATTGAGGTATTATTTATATGAAAATATGTGTAACATAATATATTTATATATTATATAAATATATGCACATCCGCACGGGTTTTATTTTTAAAATATATTCTATATTGTTTAGTTTTATGTAGTATCGAGTTTGTATAATTCAATTTTGTGTTTAAAGAACAATATGAAAACTGTCTTTCGTATGTAAAAATAACACTTTGCAAGTGCGAATTATGTTTTTTTATTGTAACACAAAATTTTATATAAAACTTATGTTTTTTGTACATTACGAAATTTAATTTTTAAAAATAATTATTACGTAATTTCAAAGTGAATTTTATCTCTAAAGTCTAATATATTTTGTGTGTAATGGTTCAAAGCATTTTCGATATATATTATATTTCAGTTTGATTTGTTTCTAGTATTATTGTATAAGTATAATACTATACAATATTACTATTTTCTATACAATATATGAAGCTACAGTAGAACCTCTATAAATTAATACTCTATAAATTAATTTTATATAAAACTTATGGTTTTTGTACATTACGAAATTTAATTTTTAAAATAATTATTACGTAATTTCAAAGTGAATTTTATCTCTAAAGTCTAATATATTTTGTGTGTAATGGTTCAAAGCATTTTCGATATATATTATATTTCAGTTTGGTTTGTTTCTAGTATTATTGTATAAGTATAATACTATACAATATTACTATTTTCTATACAATATATGAAGCTACAGTAGAACCTCTATAAATTAATACTCTATAAATTAATAATTTCTATAAATTAATAAATTTCGTCAGTCCTAATTTGGGCCGGTGTAAAATATGATGCAAACCGATAAAATAATAAGATAATAATATTTAGAAAACTCTCATGTAAATATATAGTCCCATTAAAATTATAAATTAATAATCTATCTAAATATATATTTTATATGTGTGAAAACTAAATATTATATTGTTGGTTTTATATTCACAATGAAAATATCTCTATTTTTCTTAACATTTCAATATATTTTGATAATATTTAATAAATTTTTATGGAAAACCACATAAAAATTCTATGAAACATAAAAATATACACCAAATAAGATAATAAAATAATATGAAAGTCAAATTTATAAAATTTAAATAATGTATATAAATTAAGATATTGAAAATAGGAAAAAATCTAAAAAAGGAAATTTTTGTAAATTAATATCTCTATAAATTAATATAATTTTAAAGTCCCAACATTATTAATTTATAGAGGTTCTACTGTATGTGTTATTTGTTTTAGAAAATAGATTAGGCCCAACGTAGTTATAAGAATAGTCATATCTTTATGTATATGTCTATGACTTATCTACCTAATGTTATTAGTACTAATAATATGGCCAATGAAAGTATACTGATCAATTTAAAATGAATTGTATAGGGTAATTATAGTACAATTAATATTTTTAGTATTCTTAGTATATATCTTATCTAAATCGACATGTAATAAATGTAAAAATCATATATGGAATATAGACAAAAAGAAGAACTGTATTTAAGGAAATACATCAATGCAAAGTTAGACTATGGTACGTATCTCTATAATATTATTTGAGAAGTCAGTTTCCTATGTGTCGCGCTCACGTTAACTTTCACGATGGTTGATTACATTGATACCCTTAATGAATTAAAAATATTACATTTAAATACTATTATTGTTTTTATGTAGTTTCCTTTTTAAAAAATTTCATATAACATACTCCCTCTGTTTTTTAAAGATAAATGTTTTAGAAAAATAAATTGTTTCACAAAGATGTATTTTTTATGTTTCCTATACAAAAATTGCAAATTTCAATAAAATTGATTGAATTTATTGAAAGACTATTGGTTAAAATGCATTGGAATTTGATAATTTCTAAAAATGATGTATAGTTAATGTGTTTTCTTAATATGTGTGAAAATATCAAAATATACATCTTTAAAAAACAGAGGGAGTATATACTAAAAAAAGGAAACATTTATAAATTTTAAAAATCAAATTTAAAAACGAAAATATATATGTATATATAATATGATTTCATTAAAAAGGAAATTTCACAAGATAGTAATATTTTATTTTAAAAATATTGTTAAATAACATAAACTATACTTTTGAAGTAATAAAATACTTACTTTATATCTATTGTTTCGTAGATGAAATATATATATTTGTATATAATGTTATTCATAAAAACTAATTTAAGAAAGATAATTTTGATATTAGAAAAAGAAATATTATTTATTTTAAAACATAATTTTAAACAATACAAAATATTTATTTTCAAATTAATATAAATATTTTGATATATCTATCTAATTTTTTGATGATTACATAAAATAATTAAGTAACAAAAACTGATATATGTTTAATTGACTAAAATTTGTTTATAATTAGTATTATTGAAATGTTTTTTTTCATGTATTTAGTTGACTATAATATCTTTCAATTACAGCAAAATATCTATAAAATATATTTTACTTATGTAATATGATTTCTCAAATACAATCACAATTTTTTACTGCTTATTTTAAGTGTTATTATAAAAGAATATCATTTTAACAATAAACATCTTTTGATCAAATAGTTATAAAATATTTTAAATAACATAACACTATATACTTTAACGAGGTAGATATATTTTATTTTTCATTATTACAATTATATGTTTTCCTAATATTAAATTTGCTTTAAATTTTATGTTTTAATGTTTGTGGAGTTTAATATATCTATAATCATAATACCAAAGTAAATATGAATTCTCATTTTTAGATTATAGAAAATAAATTTTAGTTTACTTTTCAATAAATCTATTAAATAAAATTATTTAGATATTATAAAATATTTTAATTATTGTAAATATTGATAGGTGTTCATGAGTTTCCAAAACTGTATCACTTACTTATGTATGTAACTTCCTATTGATCATCGTTTTATTATCTAATATATATATTTTTTTCTAAAATGAACATGTAATTTGTTAAATATTATGATCATACATGCACATTTAAACGATGAATAAAATTAATTTTATTTAACATAATTATATATATATATATATATATATATATTAACTTTCAATTGGATTTTTGCTAAACGGAGTCTGGATACTTAATTTTATTAGTCCGACCACGTAAACCAGAAAAGATAATTATATTTCAATTTGAATTTGAAAGAATATACGTAACTCAATATACTCACAATATGAGTGACTCGACTAATCAACCTTATATCTAAAATAATAGATTATGTTAAAATTAAGGAAGACAACAACCAACCTAAATGCAAACAAGAAAATTAATCAAAATTTTAATATATTTGGAATAAAAATATTTTAATTGAATTCAGAGAAATAAATGCAATCCAATATACCTAAATAATAATTAAATCAACTGTAAAAAAATCGACTAAATATGACATATCTAAAATCATATGTCTAATTAAAGTGTTGTAATATTATTAATATTAATTATGCATAAATTTATTAATTTAATTTAAAATTAAAGTATATAGCGATCAGTTATTATAATATATTTATTTTATAAATATTTATATCCGTGCATGAGCACGGAAAAATCACCTAGTTATATATAAAGAATGAGACATTTAATTTAAATATATGAGGTCCACCTTTAAAAATCCACCTAGAAAAAGTTGTAATGTTCCTGTTTTAATAAGATAGATTTTATCTGAGTTTGTTTAAAATAAATGATTTTTATGGAATAATTCAAATTTAATCAAAAGCATACCTTAAAATAAATTCTGTGGCAGAAGATGGTAAATAGTTTAAAACTCTAAGAGTTCCTCAAAAAAAATCCTTGTGTTTTAATAGTATAGATTAGATAAAAAAATAAACCCTAGTATCTAAGTATTAATTATCTTGGTTTTTATTGTGTTTTCTCTCTTACGACAATTGTTATTTGGTGAAAGATACAAACTTTATCATATTTTGTGTTATCTTTTTTTTTTTTTTGAATCTACAATATTAAGAGTCATCTTATTCTCTAAACATGATTTTAAGATCTATAATGACAATTAATGAGTAGACTCATCTTGAATCCATGAGTTAGGTAGATCAAAGGTGATTAATAAAAAGTTAAGGTGTTTATTACTAGATCTACTTGTTTCTATGATCTAAGGGTTTTTAATGCTAGATCTAACTTGGTCTCTCTGATCTAGATTCTAAGCTATTTCAAGTTCAGAAGGTATTTGTCGAAATTCTTGAACAAATTAGTAAAACTCTTGTATGACTGGCTAACGAAAAATGATGTTAGGATTACTAGATGGTTAATAGACTTGAATTGAATGCATGCTTGATTGCATTAGACCAACGTAAGTTGATGTTTAATTCATCGTAGCTAGTGACCTTGAATCGATTACCTTTGCCCATGGGTTCTCTCTTCATATTGATTGAAAACTTGCTTTGTTCTATGTCAGTTGAGTTCTGATCTATAGTTTTATTACTGCTACTCGATTCCATTTCAACTCATCTTTAATTGCACTTAGATTAAATAAATGTCTTGCATTCTTATTACTTAGAATTATCTTAGGACTGTATTGACACTTCAAATACTACATCGTTTTGAGAATTAAATTTATCGGTATCAAGTTTTAGCACTGTTGCCAATCTTAAAATCATTTATTTTGACATTGAATAGTCATTGCTTGAGACTAAGTCTTGTTTTCTGTTTTTGATTATTAACTCTCATTGGTCCCTTATCAATGTCAGGGGCATGAACTTGAGAAGTAGATAATCAACAAAATTTGTACAACGAGTAGACGACATCAAAGAAATGAAAGGAAGATTTCAAGAAAGAGAAGAGAAGAAGAACGACATGCTCATTTAAACCGTTTGGCATTAGAGATGGAACATCAACAACAACCTCAACATAAAGATGTTCTTGGAGCTGATTCCCTAGGAGACAATGGTCAAAGAGCTGCTAACCTTAGATCACAGCACCCACTGCGTAATGCATAAGTTATCGAGATTTTCGACAAACCACATATCTAAGATTGAGCATTCGCACACCTGCTGTAGTGAACAACAATTTTGAAACCAAGTCAAGCTTGATCAACATGGTACAAAGCAATAAGTATCATGGTCTGTCTATGCAAGATCCGCTGGACCATTTGGACAACTTCCATAGACTCTGCAATACAGTACGAATCAATGGAATTCCAGCGGATGACTCCAAACTGACACTGTTTCCATTCTCAGTGGGAGACAGAACTCACACATAGGAGAAAATTACCTCAGATTCAGTCAATACTAGGGATGAATGTAAGAAAGCTTCTCTTACAAAGTTTTTCTCCACATCTCGTACTGCAAAAGTCAGAAAGATTTGGTGAAGCTTGTGAGAGGTGCAAAGGTTACACAACGCAGTGCCCTCATCATAGTTTCAGCAAAGAAATCTTGTTGAGCACACTCTACCGAGGTGTCTTGCCGACAGTTAGAAACATGCTTGAGCACACTCTTCCGAGGGATCTGAACATGAAGCAATGCAACTAGTGGAGAATTTAGAACAGAGTGACTCTACTCATAATGAAGTGTATGACAGAAATAACCGAGGAAGTGGAGGTCATAGCATCTATACCAAGAACGAACTGAAGTCACTAGAGGACAAGATAGACTTACTTTTTAAGACAGATCGCAAAAAGTCAACTTTGTTAGTGATCCGCAACAACCTATGGATTCTAAAGTGGTTGAAGGTCTCAAGAGACGATAAGAAGCTTATTTTGTCAATGCAAATGACACTTATAAATTGCAATATAGAGATTTTACAGCACCTCTAGCCTTCTTTTGATCTTGTCGAGACATTGACAATATCGAAAACCCTTCTTGTCGTGTTGAGACTATCAACATCGCCAAGACAGCTCAATTCTACAAGTTCTATCACGTTCTTGACGAATCTCTGTTGCATTGGCTTCCGTCTCTATCAAAAAGTCAAGTTTAATATAACCTTATACTACGCACAAGAACCATCTGAATTTCAAAAGCTTCCACCATTGTTATACATAACAGAATCAGAACATGGACGGATGTACACATTCAGACTATTTTAGCTCACCATACATTAAAACAATTCCAAGTTCGTGATTCTTTAAGCTTATATCTCAAAAGTAATATCTATCTACTCATGCTTCTTTTTTCTTTTTGAGGAAAGCCTCCCTCTCTCTAAGAATCTTCTGTCCCATATACCTACATGTAACAATCAAAACAATCATTTTCTTAACTAAATGTTTAATATGTTTTTGATCACTTCTTCATTTTTGACTTATAATTTACCTTCCGAGCATCATAACCGTAGCTTGAGGATTTGTCCCTGGAGACTTGAGAAATGTGGATCCATCTATAACCCTTAGACTATCAATACCTAAAACTTTGTAATTCTTGTCTACCACTCTTCCAACTTGGCAGCCTCCATGGTAATGCCAAATAGTCATCACAGTGTCGATGCAAAATTGTTTTAAATTAAACACCGAGGTTACATGCCTCGGCCTCAGATTAGTGGGAACGTTCAGTATTAGATCGAGCAAGCCTGGAATGGTCGCTTCCGGATACTTGAATTTGGAGAATGCCTTTGAGTTAACCACTTTAATAATAGTAGTTATCCCTTCAACACATTTATTTAGATCCTCTGGCTCTTGATAGTAGTTAAATCTCACTGAAGGATTATCATATGGGTTAGTGTTCCTAAGCTCCAAGTGACCTCTCGAAATCGGCCCCGCCACTTTCTGGAGGATTACACCTGCTTGTGTGGTAGCATTGAATAACGGATCTATAGATTTGAAAAAATCGGTAATGGATTGAGTGGAGAATGGTGTGGATGTAGTGGTACTAGTACTACTTGTCTGTATCTTACACAATGAACAAAAAATATTAGTAAACAAAAAAAGTTATAATGATATTTGTGTTTTTATATTATACCTCGTTAAGATAGTTCAAAACGCCATCGAAATAATTGCGAGTCCAACTATAAGAGAAGATGACGCCACTTGCTCCTTCAATGTAACTACCAAACTTTGTGATACCAACGGCTTGTATTAGAGAAATCTCCACGGGAGTAGGAGAAGGAATAAATATGGCATTCATCGGATTATCTGCCATCCCTTGTCCGACCATTGGATGATCTAAGACCACCGGTTTAATCCCGTGAGCCGCAAGATGAGCCATAGGACCCACACCGCTCAGCATCAACAGCTGCGGGCTCCCGATGGCACCCGCCGACAAAATCACCTCGTTCATTGCGTTTTTGGCTAGCTCTGCCTTGTGTAACACTCCATTTGAGTCTTGAAATATCACTCCGTATGCTTTTGGCCTTGGTCTTCCTGTCCAAAACATATTACATTTTACATATCCAAAATAGAGGTGAGCATATATAAGTATAAAACCAAAACAGAACTGAACCACAAGGTTCAAATAAAACCAAATTGAAATTGCTTTTAGTATATATTTAAATCAAATTTGTCAAGAGTGTGTTGTTAACTAGATATACATTTCAGTTGCAAAAAAAAAAAAACTAGATATACATTAATAAATTATTATATATACTTATATATAATACCATTCCAAAATCATACTTCCTCCGTTATTTATATTAAAATAGATGTTTTGGAAAAAAAAACTTGTTTCGATAAATAAATTTTTGTGTTTTCTATATTTGTCTTTAATAATAGAAAGCTGTAAATTGTAAGAAAATTATTTAAAAATTAAATTACTATTAATTTAACTTTTTAATAATCTATTGTATCTATAATATAAATTTATCAGTTTTTTAATATGCATGAAAACAACAAAATTGCATACAGTATTTGTGGAACAGATGGTGTAGTTTTTTTTTCTTACAACAAGATGGTGAAAGCAAAGAAGAAGTGAACCCGAAACTAAATTGAATACAGAATTGACCTTTAGGAGGCCCCACTCAAAAACCAATTTTTAGCTGGGTGAATTTTTATGAAAATAATCAATAAATAGTTGTAGCTGGAAAAATATTGGAAAAGGCTTGGGCCCCTACGCGACCGCTTCTAATGCTTCCGCAGCGGGCCGGGCCTGAATCCAAGGGATAGAAAGAAAGATAAAAGGTTTAAGATCAAATGATCAATCAAATACCTTTTGTGGTGAAGAGGATCTTATGAACTGTAGCGTGCAAATAGACAGCAACCCTGTCCGGATTTGCGTACTCCAACAGATTCGCAGCGGTATGTCTCTGACCGACATTATCAAAAATCGTACCACCAATCTTGGTCCCGTAGGTATGATTGTACGTGAAACCATTATACGGAAACTCACCTGCCTCCAAAAGCCCGTCTTTGAACGCCGTTTGCCATCCCATAATCGGCGGTTCAAACGCTATTTTCTTCTCAACCCACTCATAAGCCGATTCTACTTCATCGCTCTTCCACTCAGCCTCCTTAACGTAGCCATCCCCCGCACGTGTGTAGAATCCAGCGTTTAGCACCGAGCCTCCACCTAGGACGCGCGCACGTGTATTGTAAACGCCGTCTTCGGAGACGAAGAGCTGCGACCACGATTTGGGCAATGTGTTTGAGAGTGTTGTAGCGAAGTTTTGGATATCTGTCGCCGTAGGGTTATCGTAAGGCGAGCCGCCGCGTTCTAAGACCAAAACGGTAGCGTTTTGAGATAGCGTTGCGGCTAACGCGCAACCGGAGGTTCCTCCTCCGATGATGATGTAGTCGTAGCGAGCGAACGTTGGTGCGAACGTTGCATCCTTCATAAAACTATAATTCCCAGCTTCACGAAAAAATAAAGATTACACTAATTTAATGCTAAAATTTACAATATTATATTGTCACATACTGCATGATGGATATATACGTAAAGCAAAAAAAAAAAAGTACTGTACCTTGATCTGGATAACATGAGACACTGGAGATGAACGTTATGATGACAATTATGTGAAACAGCCATAATATTGGAAAACTCATTATGGTGAAAGCTTGTATTTGGTTCGTTATATTTAGAACAGAGCCAACAAATTGAGTAGGTTTGATAGGGTTATATAATAAGATGAAGTATGAGCCTCTTTTCGTTCATCTTATGAGAGGAAACTTTGATGGTTCACCAACACTTATTTATTGCTCCTACATTCATACAAAGAGTTTACAGTCTTGGTAATTAGTTTTAAAGAAGGAGGGGGTTTTCTAATTACTAATTTGTTGAATAATTTCAATTATATTTTTTTTTTGTCTAGAGTAGTACTTATACAGATAGTCACAAGAAATGTGATTGATAATAATTTAATCTACATATCAAATGTTTAAGTAGTTTATTAGTATTAGATCAAAGTAGTAACACAACATATAAAAACTTTTTGTTTATATTTTATACATGCAAAGATCTTGTCGCAACAACCTAGCTATAAAAATCGAGATGCATGAAAGGATATATAACGACTTTTGCATTTACTTTAGAGCTTGCCACATTGTATACACGTTCAAGAAACTTGGATGGTTGTTATAATTACTTTGTCCAATTCAGTTGGTCTATTAATTATACTCTTCTAGCCTTTGTTTCCGGTCCGCAACACGCATCATTTAGACTTAAAATACAGTAGATCGGTAACTATAAAATTTAAAAAAGAGAAAAAACTCGGTAACTGTATAACAATATACTCCTTCTATTTTATAGTATAAGTTGTTTTAGATAAATTATATTATTGTTTCAAAATATAAGTTATTTCCACATTTTTATATAGATTTTATCTTGATTGAATAATGTGTAGATCCTAAAATTTACTGACATTTTTATAACGATTGAATTATATTCAGATCAAATATTAAATAAGACTTTTAGAAAATAACATTTTTCTTAATTTTCGTACTTTTTAACTAAAACAACATATATTATGATAAAGAGGGAATCATAATTTTTTGTAACTGATTGTATTTAGTTCAATATTAAATATAACTTTTGGAGAATAATTATTTTGTAATTTTGATTTTAGCTAAAACAACATATACTATTAAGTTTGTGTATCAGAAAATATTAAAGGATTAAAATGTGGAGTCAGCCTTAATCTTCCATATTTATTAATTAATCATATCTATGAATATATTGTTGGGCATTAACTAGTGTGCTTTGTAATTGAAGAAATAAAAGTTAATGAGTTATGCAAAAGTGACTTCATAATTTTGTTAATTTGAATACTGAAATTTTAGGGGTGTTCGATCCGATAAAACTGAACCATTTAAAACCGAACCAAACCTAAATAGAGAAAGTGCTTTGGATTTGGTAATATATGATTTGGATGCTATTTAAAAAAAACAGTTTGAAGATCATATCAAAGAAAGAACCGAACCCAACCTAAATATACCGAATGGATGCTATTTTAAAAAAACCACAATATATATATGATTTGGTATATAAACCGATCAAACTGAATAAACCGAATAAACCGATCAATTAAAATATTGTATTACTATATGTAAATTATATTATATAACTAGTAATATATACATAATTTCTTTCTTTGATATGATCTTCAAACTTAAAATGTTAGTTTTAGTAATTTCATATTTTATTTTAAGTTCAAAGTTATTTTTTCATTTTTATCATATTAAACAAACAAAATTTTAATTTTTTGTTAAAAAATATGTGTATTTAATATTTAGTTATTTAATAATATTATGGATTACTAATTTTCTTATTTTTATTCTATAAAAATATTAATATTATTAACTTAATATATTTACTAATTATTTTAAGTAGTAAATGAAAAAGAGAAAAAATAATCTATTTAAAAACCAAAATATTTTCATGTTATACTAAAGCCCATATCTAATTATATAAAGTAAAATTCAGAAAATATTATAAAAAATAAATAAATATATATATATATATATATATATATATATATATATATTTATTTTTTATAATATTTTCTGAATTAGTAAATAATTAGTAAATATTTCGGTTTCGGTTCAGTTTATTTGGTTTTTGATATTTCAGTTTATAAAACATAGTTATCATATTAAATCCATATCTACTTTAGTTTGGTTCGGTTTATATACTATCGGTTTTCGGTTTATTAAATTTTATAACAAAATATATATGTATAAATATATATATTTATATAAATATTAAATTTATATATATATATATATATATATTTTGTTATAAAATTTAATAAACCGAAAACCGATAGTATATAAACCGAACCAAACTAAAGTAGATATGGAGTTAATATGATAACTATGTTTTATAAACTGAAATATCAAAAACCAAATAAACTGAACCGAAACCGAAACTAAACCGATATCCGGATTAGACATCCCTAAAAACTTATAATATTTTCACTAATTGAAAGAGAGTAGCTGCAACTGCTGGACTGATATCTATTTATATAAAGTTGAGTTTGCTCTCTCCAGAGCCCTCCACGTAGGATTCCAGCATGAAAACTCGCTTGCCCTGCATCCGATACGTGGTATCATTAATGAAACGATGCACGCTGAGTTTTATGGCACTTTCTTTTTCGATTGGGCTTCATCATACGGTTTATTATGTGAGGCCCATCTATCACACAAGTACGAAACGTAATCCGTGTTGTTTGCTTCTTCGTCATCTTCGTTCATCTTTGATCGGCGATGTGACGATGCAGATTCCGTAACGGTAAGCATTGAGTTTAATCGTCTTAATACGTGAGCCCACTTCCTTCCGCTGATTAGTTCGTCGGCGAAACCTTATAAATATGCAGAGATCTCTCCTCTGCGAATCGCGCTCTCCACATCTCTGTTCTACTCATCTGAATCATATTCATCTTTGTTCTCATCTCTATTCTACTCATCTTAATCATTCATATTCATATATCATAGCTTATGTGGATGGATTTTCTCATGGTGGATGTTAACGCGAGTCATTTTTCTGTTTCCTTCTATGTATCAATAGTTCTAGGTTTTTATCAACCATCGTACTGTTATTATTTCCCGGTGAGTCCTAGGCCGTTTTTGAATTTTGATAGTGTTTCCGATTAACCTGATCGTGTTGTAAGTTTTTTTTTACGATTTCACAACATCTTTTTTATGCCATACGCCAAATTAGACTGAGATGGAAACTTCCATTTGCGTAAAGTTTTAAGTCTACAAACTTCATATCCTGTTTATATCTTTGGTATCTTTGTTTCTAGAAATTGATGTTTCTCATTCAGATGGCTTTGACTTGGTGTCAATTGACTGAATGGAATAAGCAGTCTTCTGCGTAGGAGGTCATGCACAGGACTCAAAGAGACATGGATGTTCATGAAAGAAACAATGAAGGTTTCATTTCTTACTCTGAATAGTTTTGGCTCGATTTAAAAGAATTATCATCCTTGCATAATAATGTAATATTGCTGCTGAACTGTCGTATAGTTAAAATATTATTCTTTCTGACTCAAACAGAGCTCTTAATCTGTAAGATTCAGTCTGTTGATTGATAGGAAGGGTATATTGCAGATGAATCGTGCATTTGACCTCCTAAACCGAACTTAAAAGTGTTGTTTTGTATCGAACTTATTCTCTTTTGTGCTAAATATAGGTGATTTTTCTTTCCATAGGATTGTAATAAATATTGCAACTGCATCTTTGTATTTTTGCCTCTAAACCTGATCTCAAAGTTTTGGTCTTTAATAAAATTTCTTTTCTTTTGTGCTAAGCACATACTCCACTACTGCACGCACATGTTCACATGTAAGGCTTTGACCCACTGGGTGGCGTTGGTCCATCAGCAGCGTCGAGCTCAAAGGTTCTCTGTTTTTATGTTTATTCTCATCATCATATTTCATTTAAGTATTTGTGTTTGAGTCTCATGATCATATGTTTTCTACAAAACAGGCAGTGAACAGATGTGAGTTGAAGTATAATCATGCATGAATGTATATGACTTGATAGATTTTGGAAATAAGTTAATTTTGATGGCTGACATCTTCCTTCTTTTGGGACACTTTTGAATAATTTTAATTTGTAACAGATGGAGGTAGGCCAATGAAGTCAAGAATCTAACGTTTGTCACTTAGGAAGACTGCTAACGACGTTGACGAATTTATCAGGTAATGATTCTTTTCGTCATGACATGCCTTGGTGGAAGGAGGAGGACTCTGCATCATCTTCTTTGCTTCAAGTTTCTCTTTTGGTTTGTTTTAGAGTCAAAGAAAGGCAGCGTAACATTTACCTCTGGAACAAGCAGCCATAGGATTCTAAAAAAAAAATTCAATGCAACTCAAGAAGTGTTAATCAGATTGTGAAACGCAAAATGTGATGGTTATGCTTCGGAAATATCAAGTATACTCTTGATATGACTTGGTTTCAAAATATTAAGCTTATGACCATATATGGCCGCTTCTAATCAACTTTAATCACTTCTTTGATAATAGCAGTTATTGCGACTTAGAAAATTGATCAAAAAGATTTTTTCCTTTGGTCATTTTTTAATTTTTTTTGAAATTACCTTTGTCACACAACAAACACTGTATAATATAACACAAATCTTATAATCTAAATAACAATTAAAGTATGGGCCACTATTTTAAACATAAACCAAATTGACAGTTGGATGGGTCTAACAGTGAATCGGACCATATTCAGACAGGGTGGATAAAATTGAGTTTATTTTTAATTTGTTATCACAAGAAAAGTATTGATGTTTTATTTTTTAAATCACTATAACTATTATAAAATATTACATTTTTATGTTTAAGTTTGTAAAATTTTCATAACTCACAATGATAAGTGTTTTACTTTATAATTTAAAATATTGAATTCAAATGGTCGTTTTATTTGGTTTATATTAAAATTTATAAAATACACATAATGAAAATATACAATAATATAGTTAAATGACCCGGCCGAAAATAAGACCACAATAAAATTTAATAGATAATAAAAATTAACAATAATTGTTAGGAAAAATAGAATAGAATACAGAAACTAAACAAATAAAAACAAAATGAATAACTTTTAATATAAAAGATATATGTAAAGTTATTCTAACTAAATAAATGTAGAATGTATTTTAAATATTTATGTCAAGAATTCTAAAAAAAATCTGAACATAGATCCACAACTGTATCCACAACTGTATAAAAATAAAATATATACTTATATAGTTAAATAAGAGACACATGATATAAAACAATATAAGAGAATGGAAAAATAAATCGTGAGGAAACATTTAGTTAATTGTAATAACAATGTAACCGAATAAATAATAACAATAGATAAAATAATGATTCATATTAATATAGAACAAAATATTTTAAAATCAAAACAATAAACATAAATCAAAAGTATTACTCTAAGAGCATCCACAACGGTAAGCCCATTGTGGAGTTTTTCAATTTTTTTTTAATTATTTTATTTATTTTTTTCGTTTAATTAAAAAAAAACTAACTAATCGTGAGCCACCACGTGTCGTGGAGCCCGCGATACAGTAACGAAATTCGACATGGATCAGTCCTTAGTTTCGGATTTTTTGAGACTGATCCGACACGGAAACCAACAAAAGTCATATTTTAATATATTTTTTTAAGAATTGGGTTTATGAAACCCCATTGCACATGCTCTAACTATTTAAATTTTTTTAAATTATCATCTCGCCCGTAGGATGGGTCGGTCCTAGTTTATTTATAAAACTTAGTTTTTAAATTCACTACTAAAAGTATGAAGGTTTATGATTATGATGGGACACAGAATGAGCCTACCGATATGGTAAAGGCTGATGAACTTGGAACAAGACTCATTAATAAGACCCCACAAGCTATATGTCGAACTTTGTATACGAGATTTAACTATACCAGGTGAAAATAAATTTGTAGAAGTTGTCTAGTGATACAACGAAGGGTCTCACCGGTGACTATCATAAAAATATTAGAAATGAGTAGGGAAAAACTGCAGAGGATCGGAATGAAATTATAGGAATAAAAAAACATTATTCTTTATCAATTTTGATGAAAAAAAAAATATTCTATGTTTCTCTAAAAAAAAAAGAATGAGAAAGAACGAAAAGAAAAAAATATTCTTTATAAATGGTAAATTAGGAATATTAAGGAATGTACTATTCCCTTTTTTGGTCACAAGTCAGATCCTAAAACTTTGTTAATATTTTTACATCATAAAAACTGATATTTGAATCTTTAAATATGGGATCGATCATCAACAACCTAAATTATAGGAAGAAAAACTTACATAAATTTTGCGGCATGAAGTAGTTATGTGGGCATTTCATTTTAATTACAGATTCAGTTTGTTTTGGATCTAGAAAAACCTTAACTAAATCAACCCAAATTAGTTTGGTTTGGTTTGGTTTGTATTCGATTTGGTTTGGTTTGTATTCGATCTGGTTTTAGTTTGGTTTGGTTTGTGTTTAGTTCGGTGTAATTTGGTTTTGTTTATGTATGTTCAATTCAATCGAGTTGATTTTTTTAGTTTTATCCAACTTAGTTACAAAAATATAATTTATAAAAAAATAAACAAGATCATTATTTGAAATTAAATATTTATTTTCATCATATTTAAATGTAGAATAAACGTCACAACAAAATGTAAAAGATGTAATCTAATAATTTTAGACTATCATCTTCAAACCTAATATAATATCATAAGTAATTTTTCATTTTTGATGTTGATGTATGAAATTCATATTTTTATTTTATTTTTAGTTTTTTTATTTTATTCAGAAGTAAAAAGTATAAATTTTTGTCTAGTTGTTTAAGTTAAATTGTTAAATATATTAAATCTTAATATTATTAGTATATTTAATTAACATAACTAAAAATGCTTCAGTTTTTCCGTTTGGTTCGATTTAAAACAAAACTGGTTGATAAAATCTTGAACCAAATAGTTTAGACATATATATGATTGGTGTTGGTTTGTTTGAGTTTGGTTGGATCGGTTTGATTTGGTTCGATTCGGTTTTTCTGTCCACCCCACCCCAGCCAGACTTGAAACTAGGCCCAAGTGAACTCTATTCGGACCGAAATGATTCACGGATATGGCGGCCCAACTAATCACCTTCCGCACCGAGTCTCTTACGATTCACTCTGAAGTATGAACCACGTCGGACGAACCAAAATGTATAGAAATCTCCAGATCCGATTTAGTTCTCAATCTCTCTCGTCTTGTACCTCTCGCAAACACAGAGTCTATTAACCGTCTCAGACCTCTTCGTAACCCAATTTCTCTCTCTCTCTCTCTGAAGTTCACAGAGTTCGTTTACCGTGACCACCAGTTGGCATTGTCTACAAATCTTTTCGCCGGAATAATCAGGTCCGTTTTTCTCCGATCTAATGATTTGTACGATTGTTATTCGATACAGTTGCTGTTTCCACTACCAACTTGAATTTATCTAACCTAATTGATCACACCACAAGTTCGCATTTTTGTATATTGACTTGACTTATTGGGCTTATCACTTTTCTCATTGTTTCTAAGAGATCTTGTAACCCAAAGTTTTTGAGTTTTTATTTAAAAGTGATTGCTTTGTAGGAAGATGAGTGGTGGTGAAGTTGTCGTAGCTGCTGCTAGAGTCTACCGTGACCTTCTTAAAGCAAATGCGAAACATGTTGGCAAAGAAGACCACAAGTCTCATTTCACAGACTTTGTAAAGAACGAGTTTCGGAAGAACGCACACTCAGTCGAGAAAATCAACCTTGCCCGCAACTACACTTATCTTCTTAATAGCATTCACTCTCACAAGGTTTGATGCTTAATGGCATTGCCATTTTGTACATATACAGGCTTGTTCTTTTTTTTGTGTTTAGTCTCATAAATTTGGTTATTTGCAGGATCTGTTGTTCTCATACAACATTGCAGTTGATAGAACTGAAGAAATGAAGCGATTGCTTGGCAAATCTGCAGCTAGTGTTGGGCTTCGTCTTCCCGAGGTTTACCAGCCTTGATCATGATCATCATTTCCTTTACAGATCTTAGGTAACTTTGGAATAAGTTTGTCACTTTTTGTATCCAGACAGATCTGAGATGCATGGATCACAATTTCTTTGTATTGTTACCACATTCGTTTTGGGATTAAAAAAAAAATGGTACCAGTAACATGCTATGAAGTCACCAAATTGATGGCACATATCAGTTGGTTTAAAGTGGTTTAGTGTACATGTAAATTAAGTTGGTTTAGTCTGGTTTAGATAACCTTATATATAGTTGTAAATAACAAACTTTACAGGAACGAAGATTGAATAATATCATCTTTTACATTTCTCTTTCGATGTTCTTCAATCTCTATTATGGTATCAGAGCAATTCCAGCTCGTTTTCTCTGATTTTTTCTCAATTTCTGCTCGATCTCGCTGATTTCGTCGTCAATCCGTCAAGATCCAGCTGAATCTTAGCTTCGGTTGAAGTTACGAATCGAAAAATCATCGCTATCGGTGATTCTTGTTCTTTGATTTCACACTTCAACAATCTCAGATCTCGATCTATACGATGGCGAAACAAGGGAGAAAGATGAGGACTCGTACCACCCTCTCAGACTCGGAAACTTCCGCGAATCGCAATCGACCTCAACATTCCGCAACCGAAGACGATGAACCAGATATCGCCATTGCTCCGCAACAGACGATGGTGCCTCCTCGCGTTCCTGGATCGCAACAGTCTGGTATACCTTCCATTGATAATACTCATAGTCCATACTTCTTGCATTCGGCGGATCATCCTGGATTAGTTATCGCGAACCAAAAGCTTGATGGATTGAACTACAATAATTGGTATATTGCGATGAGGATGAGCTTAGATGCTAAGAACAAGATTGGATTTGTTGGTGGATCGTTAGTTAGACCAGCTCAAGATGATCCCCTGTTCAAGATTTGGAGTCGCTGTAACAGCATGGTTAAGTCGTGGTTACTAAACACTGTGACTCAGGAGATATATGATAGCATCTTATACTATGATGATGCGGTTGAGATGTGGAATGATCTGTATTCAAGATTCCGTGTTAGCAATCTCCCGAGAAAGTACCAGTTGGAGCAGTCCATTGCCACTCTCAAACAAGGCGCAATGGATCTTTCTGCGTACTACACCAAGAAAAAGACACTATGGGAGCAGCTATCAAACACAAGGATCTCCACTGCTAGAAGATGCAATTGTGATCATGTAAAAGAGTTGATGGAGGAAGCATAGACAACAAGTAGAATCATTCAATTTCTCATGGGACTCAACGAGAACTTCGCCAACATACAAGGACAAATACTCAACATGAAGCCTCGACCGAGTCTTGCTGAGATCTACAACATGCTTGACCAGGATGAGAGTCAGAGGATAGTAGGATCAACTCAACGTGTGACCAACCCAGCTGCTTTTCAACTACAAGATTCACTCACCACAGATAACAATCCAGTACTTCTCTCCCAAGGAAGTTATCAAAAGGTGAAGTGTTCTTACTGCTCCAGGCTTGGACACACGGTTGATAAATGCTACAAGAAGCACGGCTATCCTCCAGGGATGTTCAAAGGGAGAAAACCCAACACTGTTGCCTCTACAAACATGGCTATTACACAGTCGGTGAACACCCAAGACAATGGTCAACATGAAGAAGTCTCTTGCGACCAGTTTTCTAAGGAACAACTTCAGTCGATGATCTCGTACCTGAGCACTCAACTCCACTCTCCTACTGTCACATCCACAACTGAAAAAGCTATTGCCTCGACTTCAGCTTCTGCTCCTGTAATCTTTCAGATCACAGGCAGCCTTTCCGGTAACTTCATCTCTCTTTACAACCACTCTTATCATGATATGCTCATTTCGTCTGCATCTAAAGAAACATATGTGTCTCTTAGAGCTTGGATAATAGACTTAGGAGCTACTCATCATGTTAGTCATGATAGGAACATGTTTACGGATTACAAACCTCTAGACCAAACTTATGTTACCCTGCCAAATGGTTATACGGTTAGCATAGTTGGGGTAGGTAGTATCCATTTGACTAATTCGATTACTCTGTTCAATGTTTTATACATTCTCGAGTTTAAATTCAATTTGCTGAGTGTGAGTGTTTTAACTAAAACATTGAATTCTGAAGTTTCATTTACTGCTACTGATTGTTCTATTCAGGATCTTACTCAGGCATTGATGATTGGTCAAGGTAGTCAAGTTGGATTGTACTCTGTCTTTTCAAGGTAAGTCATATGTCTCTGTTGTTGTAGATTCTCAAACATGGCATAGACGCTTAGGTCATCCTTCTATAGAAAAAGTTGAAACCTTGTATCCTCTTCTCAATGTACCTCATTCAAAAATGAATAAAGATCATTCAGATGTTTGTCATGCTTGTCATTTAGCTAAACAAAAACACATTCCTTTCAAACTTCGAGAAAACATGAGTTCAAATGCTTTTGATCTGCTTCATATAGATACTTGGGGTCCGTTTGCAGAAACTTGTGTTGATGGCTCTAGATATTTTCTGACTATAGTTGATGATTACAGCCGTGCCACTTGGGTTTTCTTGATGCGTGCAAAATCTGATGTCCTAGATATTTTTCCTGATTTTGTTAAGATGGTAGCAACTAAATACAAAGTCAATGTTAAGACTGTTAGATCTGATAATGCAAATGAGCTTCGTTTTACTGAGTTTTATGCTGCTAGAGGTATCATTTCATATCATTCATGTCCTAAAACACCTGAACAAAATTCAGTTGTTGAAAGGAAGCATCAATGTAATCTTAATGTGGCTAGAGCTTTATTGTTTCAATCAAACATTCCTTTAAAGTTTTGGGGTGATTGTGTGTTAACAGCCGTTTTTCTCATTAACAGATTACCTTCCTCGGTTTTAGAAAACAAATAACCTTTCGAAAAATTGACTAACAAGAAACCTGAATATGATGCTTTGAAAACCTTTGGTTGTCTCTGTTATGTTAGTACTTCATCTAAGAATAGGCATAAATTTGATCCTAGAGCAAGAGCTTGTGTCTTTTTAGGATATCCATCGGGTTATAAGGGTTATAAGCTACTAGATATAGACACACTCTGTTTCTATTTCAAGACATGTGTTTTTCCATGAGAATATCTTTCCTTTTGCATCACCATATCTTCATGATGATGTCAAAACTTTCTTTCCTCTTGTTTCCTCACCTGCTGTGCCTGATGTTGTGTTCTCTGAACCAACTTCTTCTGATGCACATTCTCATCAAAATGTGTCATCGTCCAAGGATCTTCTTCCCTCTGGAAGTCTTCCTATTCGCACAAAGAAACAACCAGCAAATTTGCAGGATTTTCATTGCTATAATCTTGATTCGTCAACTCCCTCTTCTTCTTCAACACCTTATCCAATAACCAAATACATTTCCTATACTTCCTTATCTGAGCCTTTCCTTTCTTTCATAAATTCTATCACCAAAGCAAAAGATCCTCAAAGATTTTCAGATGCAATATTGGATAAGTTGTGGTGTGATGCGATGAAAGAGGAGATCTGTTCTCAGGAACGAACAAAGACATGGAGTGTATGTTCTTTACCAGACAACAAGAAACCAATTGGATGCAAATGGTTATACAAGACTAAGTACCACGCTGATGGCACGGAAGAACGAAAGAAAGGTCGCCTTGTTGGTAAAGGTTACACACAAGAAGAAGGTGTAGACTATCAAGAAACATTCTCACCAGTTGCTGATATCTTGTGTATTTGCATCATTTTGATATTTGTTTTATTTTCTTTTTGATCCTTAGAATCCATATAGTATGCATATAGGGTGCATTTGCATTGCATTTGTCCTTATCAGGTATTGGAGATGCTAGTTGGTGATTTGGAGACATTAGAGATGATTTTGGAGCAAAAGAGGATGATTTATGTTCAAGAATCTCACCACGGCTAAGTGTCCCAGCGGTCTCGCGCCCCAGCGGTCTCGTGTCCCCGTCCTCCATGCCGCTGTGCATCGACAAAAAGCTGGAGAAAATACGCAACCTCACTCGGCCTGGTCCCGCGGTCTCCCTGCCCGCGCCACAGAAATGAAGCTCCCACAGCCTAAGTGTCCCAGCGGTCTGCGTGCCCCAGCGGCCTTGTGGCGCGTCATCCAGGCTGCTGCGGGTCTGAAGAGTGATATTTTACCATTTTGCCCCTCTACGTTTTACTTTTCAAAAACCTAATTTTAAGTGTTCTGTAAGCCATTGGAGGCTAATCTATCTTTTTCTATTGAAGAACACAAAAACCCTCTAAAGAAAGTTCTCTTTTGATTTGATTGTTCTTGTGTTCTTGTGATTTTCTTTTCTAGTTCTCTATATGATTCATCTGAAATCCACCATGGGTTTAAGAGGAATCATGGAGATTAGTGAGTAATCACCTTTGGATTCATGGGTTAGGGTGATTAAGGGTGATTAGGCTAGTTCTAGGATGTTTTAGGTATAGATCATACTTGTTCCTTGCATAGTAGAGTGATCTTAATGCATCATTTGAGTAGGCCACTCAAAGGGTGATCTCTAGGCATTTCTCACCCGACAGGTGTTTGATGAAATGCCTGAGTCAACTCTCCTAGGCTTTTAGTGTACTTTGCCAAAGACATTTGTTGTTAAAGATGCTAAGATAGCTAATAGACTTGTTAGTAATGATTGCTTGCATATTGTTCAACCAAAGACATTTGATGTTTGAGACATGTTAGCAAATGAGCATTCATCTAGACATAGAGCTTGCTTAGAATTGTGTCTAGGCTTAAGGTTAATAGTTTGATTGATTCATTTGTCATCCTTAGTTCGAAACTTGATCACCCAAGGTCTAAATCCCTATACCCATGAGTTCTCCTTTCCAATAGCTTAAGAGTATCATTTTACTGTTTTGCATTAGCTTTAATCACTAGTTTAGAATTCATCAAATCACTGGTTGCACTTAGATTAGGCAAATACTTGCATTCTCTCTGATTTTAATTCCCTCAGAACTGGTTCGACAACTTACTACCACTATACTATCATTTGACTTAGGAGCCTCAAAACTCCTAACATCAGTTGCTAAGCTCAGTACAGTTCGTATTCTGATTGATGCTGCTGCCAAGATGAAGTGGTCGTTGACACAATTGGATATCTCTAATGCCTTTCTTAATGGAGAATTCGATGAGGAAATTTATATGAAACTACCTCCTGGATATGAAGAACTCACAGGAATCAGAGTGCCTCCGAATGCTGTTTGTAGACTTCACAAGTCTTTATATGGTCTAAAACAAGCTTCGCGTCAATGGTACTTGAAGCTGTCTTCTACTATTCTTCAGATGGGTTTCATGAAATCTCGAGATGATCATACTCTGTTCGTCAAGCTTGAGGCAGGACGATATCTGGCAGTTCTCATTTACGTTGATGATATCCTGGTAGCAAGCAACAATGATGATGCAGTCACAGAGTTTATCTGTGAGTTGGAGTCACATTTTAAACTTCGAAACCTTGGTGAAGCAAAGTATTTCCTTGGCTTGGAGATTGCGAGGTCTGAGAAAGGTATATCGGTGTGCCAAAGGAAATACACTCTTGAGTTGCTTGATGATGCAGGTTTTCTCGGCAGTAAACCTTCTTCGATACCTCTTGACCCTACTGTAAGACTGTCGAAGGAGACTATCATACCAAAAGACGGTTTTAAGGTTGTTCACGAAATGGGAGCATTATTAGCTGAACCGAAAGTTTACTGAAGATTGATGGGGAGATTGATGTATTTGGCTATTACTCGACCAGACATAGCTTATACTCTCACTAAGCTATGCCAATATTCATCTGCCCCGAGAGAAGCTCACCTCAAGGCTGCACACAAGCTTCTTCGTTACCTAAAAAGCACTGTTGGGCAAGGATTATTCTATGCAGCTGATGGGTCTTTTGATCTACGAGGTTTTGCTGATGCAGATTGGGGAACATGCCCTGATGATCGTAAATCTGTCACAGGATATGCTATGTTTCTTGGTGATTCGTTGGTCACTTGGAGAGCTAAGAAACAACGGACCATGTCTAGAAGCACAGCCGAAGCAGAGTTCAGGGCACTTGCAGATGCTTCATGTGAGATTGATTGGCTTCTACGCATCATGGCTGACTTGAAGATACCTATGCAGTTACCCACTCATCTCTATGGCGACAACACTGCCTTACTTCACATCGCCAACAACTCAGTATACCATGAGCGAACTAAACATGTTGATCACGACTGCTACACTATCCGCGAACGCATAGATAATGGAATGATCAAGACAATGCATGTGCGCACTCATAACCAGATTGCAGATGTTCTGACGAAAGCATTGTATCCAGCTCCTTTCAGAGATTTAATTTCCAAGATGGGAGTTATGAACATCTACATACCTCCATCTTGAGGGGGGGGGGGGGGTATCAGTTGGTTTAAAGTGGTTTAGTGTACATGTAAATTAAGTTGGTTTAGTCCGGTTTAGATAACCTTATATATAGTTGTAAATAACAAACTTTACAGGAACGAAGATTAAATAATATCATCTTTACATTTCTCCTTCGATGTTCTTCAATCTCTATTAGCACACTGTGGTATAGTAAAAATCTTTCTTACTAGAGTCAAATAATAGTTATTTTGTTCCACAGGAACTTGTCTACTAGGTTTTGAAACACCTTCTTGTTCTTGAAAAGCCTGACTTTGTCATCACCTTGATCTTGTAATGTTATCCAAGAGATAAGAAACTATACAAGTCTTGAAACCACAAAGATATACCTGGACCTCGAGTAAAATGGAATAGTAAACGAGATGGGCGTGTAGAGGTTGTTACACCGAGAGAGACGGTTGGGCTAAGGTCGTTAAATAGTTAAATAGTTTTTAAAAAAATATTTATTAACTCAAAATACCCAATATTTTGAATTACTAAATACTTTCTTATCATAATTATTTTTAAGTTATCTTAATTAACCAAAAAAATAATCTGAAACCAGAAAAATATAATATTTAATCCAAAAACTTGAATTTTTTATTTTTTAACTAAATTAACTGAAAAACCAGAATTGAACGAGATCCTAAATTACTTCAGATATAAGCTAATTTCTAAATTTGTTACCTGAACCGAAAAGCGAAACTGAACCAAACCTTCTAAATATCAGAACGGATCCTAAACCTCTAGAATCCAAGAACCAAAAGAAACGAATTGGAACCAAGAACCGAATGCCAATTGCTAGTCCATGTTTGTGATTTATTACGAACTAGATTCTGACATGTCCTTCATTAAAAGAGTGTATATTTTTGTTTTAGATTTTTTTTTTAGAAATTTAGTTTTCATATTTATGTTTTTCTTTATAATCATATTTTTTTTTGAAACAATAGCACCCATATACAAACATAACTGTCTATTTTGCACGGATGGAAAACACATTTTCTCGCTGATGTGTATTTTTTTAATTACACTGCTACCCTTATATAAAACTCTTATCTAAAACCTCGTCAACTCCGCAAAACTCTTTTCAATTATTCCGTCCCTTTGTTCACTTCGTCTCTCTCTCTTTATTCTCTACAAATTCACAGCAAAAATAAAAGCTTTGATTTTTGTTTCCATCTTTGCAGAAAAAAAAGAAGCTTTGTAGTTATCTGTTTGGGCTCATCCGTTTCTTTTGCTCTGGGATCTCATTTTTCTGGTTTTAGATAAAGACAAAAACTTAAAGCTTCCTCCGATTTTGTCTTCTGGGTACTCTCAATCTCCACCTTTAAAGCTTCAATCTTTTTTATTAGTGGAGTAGCATACGAGTAAAATCTTATGTGTTTTTGTTTCTTCTCTTTCTTTATCTCTTTCTCTAGTTTCATGGATTCTGTTTTAATTTTGTTTTCTTTCATGGTCATGATTTTTGCAGGTTGAATAACAAAGCCCAGAAGAAAGAATCATCTTCCCACCTGAATCCTCCTCCGCCGATCACTTGCACACCATTTTTTTTGTTTTATTTCTCAGGGGCGTTTTGTATGTATATGAGGCTAAACAACCATTTTAATCATATGTATTGCTATTTGTTAAAATTTAATTCTATGTTTAACCAGACACCTATATGATATAGGCTATATCTAATCATATGTTTTGTGATTTATTAGAGAGTTAATTTTTTTTTTGTTTATCCGAACTGATAGAAATAACAACCACCAATTGATATAATAACCGGTAAATATAAATTAAATACCAGTTAACATAAAAATTATTTAGATAAATCAGAATATAACAATGCTAATTTTAAAATGATCCATATAAGTGAGATTATATCCAGCTAACTTACATATTAACTATATATCCAGCTAATTTTAAATTGTTCCATATATGTGAAATTATATCCAGCTAACTTACATATTACATACATATGAGTAAGTGTGTTTGAAGAGAGGGTTAAATGGTAAAACACTCCCGACAAAAGCTACTGACAACCATGTTTTTTTGCGCTTTTCCATCTTTGCAAATTTATTACTTATTGTGTAATTTTGTTGCAAATCGCTCTTAATTATAATCATATTTATATTTATGTTTTTCTTTATAATCGTATTTTCTGTGTAAAATACTCTTTAGATAATTGGACTAAATCTATCATATATGATGGAATGGGAATGACTAAATACTAGTGTTTTTGAAAATTGAGCAACGCCTCCTCCATGTTTTTGGTTCATAGATGTGTGGCCATTAACGTGCATCCTGTGTAAACCACAAAAACCACCCACATGAAATCTTAGACCAATCATAAAAAAATTCAATATTTCTTCACACACAGACACGATTGAAATCAAGAAAATCTCAGTCTTGATCATCCGATGAAACTCCTTTCGAACCCACTGACCTTCCCCTTCTTCACTTCTAACCCCCTTGCTTCAAAGCCTTTCTTCAAACCCATCAAAGCCTCCGTCCAGGCTCCTCCTCCGGACTTCGACTTCCGCAGCAACGAGCTCGCGTCCGACTCACGCGCCGCGATCGCCAGAACTTTCCCTGAGCTGCTCGACCTCGCCGATAACGGGACGTTGGTTCTTGTCCAGAAGCAGAGTTTCGGCCCAACTCCAGCCTGGCGCAAGGAGTTCGTGGAGCCTGAGTCCATTTGGCTCGTTGGCACTTCTCATGTCTCCCAGGAGTCTGCCGCCCATGTCGAGCGCGTGGTACGCACGGTGAAGCCAGATAATGTCGCCGTCGAGCTCTGCCGTAGCAGGAAAGTCTCTTTTTTTTTTATGTTCACTTAAAATAGGTTTTGAGATTTTTTGTCGTATCTGACAGTTAAAACATATAGCAGAGCTGGGATTATGTACACTTCAAGTGTCGGAGAGGAAGATCAGAACTTAAAGTCTGGAGTCTTGTCGTTGTCTGGAACAGGCTTTCTTGGTGCTATTGGTCGGAGCTTAGACTTAGGTAAACTAAATAAAAGCTTATTCACCTTCAATGTTTTTTTTTTTGATTAATTATTTGGTGCTTGGATGAATGATCATAGGAGGCCAAACGGCTTTGGCTTTGCGACTTCTCTTAGCTGTTTTCTCGTCCAAGTTATCTTCTGTAGCTGATCGTCCTTTCGGAGATGAGGTAATCTTCTTTGAGAACCCACCAAGGGGGACATTGTGGGACTGTTCTTGATCAAACTTTGCTTGCAGTTTCGTGCTGCTCGGAAAGCGTCTGAGGAAGTTGGTGCGCAGCTGGTTCTTGGAGATCGACCTATTGAAATAACAGTAACGCTATTCGGATATCTTTAATAATAAAAGGATCGTTTTCGTTTAGTTACGCGTAAAGGTACATAACTCTGATAACGTTGTAGCTTCAAAGGGCGTGGGACTCGTTGAACGGGGGAGAGAAGATTAATCTGGTGATGGGTGTGACTCGGGCAATCACATCGTCATCCGGTATATCCGCAGCAGAGCTTAAGGTTCTGTTTGTTCTCTTTCCTCGACCTGGCATTCCTTAAAAATCGATAAGATTAAGCTGTAATATATGCATTTGCAACAGGAACAGGAGACCGATGAAAGCAATGGAAGTTTGCAGCTTTATGAACGGCTAAGTTTCTCATACCCATCTCTCCTACAGCCACTAATACACGAAAGAGACACCGTATGTTGATAACCAAACCGGAGTGAACCCGAATTTCTCAAACCGAATTATATTCTAAACCTAACGTTTAACAACGTTTTTTATAACCGGACAAGCGAAACTGAAACTGACATAACCTAACAAAATTAATCAACAAAGAATGATGTCCTACAGAACCTAACTGAGTAAGTATTGAGCTAGCTTAAATGTGTTGACACTTTTTGTATATGGCAGTATCTTGCTTGGTCGTTGAAGAGGAGTAAGGCGGTGAATGGGTGTAAAACGGTGGTGGGTGTGATCGGAAAAGGACACATGAATGGTGTGATCTACGCGTTGGTATCTGACTCTGGTGATCTCCGGTTTAGGGATTTGGTGGGAAGAGGAGACTCTCCTGATGGTGGTACTACAGCTACATCGAACGGCTGGATTCAAATGGCTTTGAAGAGCCTCGCAAGAGATACAATTTTAGGGTTTTTGTTGTGGGAATTGTACGATCAGTATCTCAAGTTTATGATGATGACCCAAAACCCTTCATGATAGAGCCCTCGCAAATACAAATAGTGTTTAATTCAAAAATGAGTATAGATAATAGATATTTGATGTTTTTTCTTCTGTTAGAATTTGTCGAGTCAGCTTTGCAAAAACAACTAGTTTAGTGTTTTCATGTACAAATATTTTTTTTGAATGAATGTTAAATTATATTCATCCAAAAAATAGTTTTACATCAAGTGCATTATAGTTTTAAGAAACAAATAAAAACACATTTTCTCATAACTCCTCCAAAACCAATGCACCGGAACACCATTAAGTTTCCCTCCCATAGCACTCAACAGATTCATACTCACTTTGTGATGATCAGCTAAAATGTATTCCAATTTGTCGTATAAGACTCTTGATATATTTCCATATCTGCGACGAGAAAGAACAATTGAAGAATAGATGGTTACAGGTCTCAACAGCATTGTTACAGAATACACAAGCATCATCAATGCCAGTACTCTCTTTCACATTCTATCCAACATTGAAAGTCTATTCAACATCGCGAGCCAGGTGATAAAATATATTTTGGGGTTCCTTGCGCAAACCAGACCCCCTGAGTCCAAACACATTGTGGCTTTTTCTCTCTAATCTGATACCAAGTGTCTGAGCAGAGAACCTGCTTTTGAATTATGTGCGATGTCTCCTAAGATCCATGTCTTCTAGGAAACAAATAAGAAAGCAGTAAAAGATCGGTTTGTAAACGATAAGGAAAGGCTCTAGATCCAGGGATTATCAAACAAGATATTCAAACACAATTCAATAGATGCCGAGGGTTCATAAGGTTCAATTCCAAAACTTGAATGCAAATAGTAAGTTATGAACTCTCGATGAGATAGAATATCAGATACCTAACTCTAATCAAATACCAAAATTTTCTGTGTATTCGATTAATCAAACAAGTAATAAACCAGATTTGAATATGTTCAACTACATCCTAGACCAACTCTCGTTGTGAATAAGTATTCAGTCACACTCACGCGTTATTCCAATTACCATATGATTCTAGATTCAGGTTATCAGTCACACTCTCTTGCTATTCCAACTACTCTAGAATCTAGTATGATAAACAATCCTGGTGTAGAAATCTATAAATAACCCTACCAGTCTTATGATTATCAATTTAAAATTAACCTTATGAATTCCCTAAATCTAACAAAATAATTACTCAGAAATGAAACAGAGGCACAAATCATAGACCGAATATAAATCATATATAAAACTAAAGGAGTTCCAAATCAATCTTTGAAGGAGTACTAATCTATCTCTCCAAACATAAAAGAAAACTTAGCCGTCAACAATGAGTTAAAAACATATAATATAGGTTAAAACATGCATGACTTCTTTGTAAATAAGGGAAACTTCTAAGCCAAACTGCAATTTTGGAATTTGATAAAAACTCGTCAGGCACTGATCAGAATGTGCATCGTGCAATGCTCAGGAGGTGTAACTCGACGCCCTTCATCAACTTGAATTCTCGATAGCTTCTGATCGTGCGTCAAAAGGACCACCACTCTTCAGTAAAACGAGCAAACTTTCAATCTATGATCTCGATTGACCTCAAACCGTGGCATTGGAAAGTTAACTCAAAACTCTATCTTATATCAAAATACGAGCTCAATGTCACTTGTACATAGATAAAATTTACGCATATGTGCAATTCTGCATCTCAAAAAGCTCCAAAATCTCCAAAGTTACCAAAAACGTACATAAACCCTGTATAACACACAAAATGCTAAAACGACTCCAGATGCATAATAAAGACTCTAAAAAGGACATATACCATGGCACAAAAGTGGTAATCCATGGTTTATTAGTGTTTCACCAAGTTTAACACGAGCTTTTTTAGCTTCTTCTTTCTCTACTTGTAGTTCTTTATGTAGAACTTCAATAAGTGCTTCAAGACATCTCTACTCTTTTACTATCGCATTATTCTCCTTTACAAACTACTAAAGCTCAACACACTTGTTTGTAGCTTTCCCTGAGATCATCCTCTAGTCCTTCATCATATTTTTCATCCTCAGATTCAGAATTTGATTCAGATGATGTACTTGCTTCATCTTTGTGTGCACCAAATGCAACAAGGTTGAGCACTTCATCTTTTTCTAATTCATTCTCATTTATCTTTCTTCATCATCTCATCGTGTTCAATTTATTTGCACCTAAAGCTTTTGACTCTTCTTTCTTAGCCGTTGGACACTCCATTTTGAAGTGTCCATATCTTCTGCATCTATAATATTGTACATTTGTATTAACACATGGCTCAATAGCTTCTTTTCTTTGTCTCCTCACCAATGTTCTCATGGCCTTGCCACTGTATCACTTCATGTAGTACTTGTTGAAACATGCAAATCATTTTAATCACCTTTTTTTCTATCTTTGATTTTTGACTTCTTATTTCAGAAAATGCCAGGTCCACTTCAGTACGATTGTCCATGCCATCAAGCTCCATCTCATGAGTTTTTACCATCCCCACAACTTTGCGAAAGCTAATTTCATATATGTTAAGACATATATTGCTGCTTTATATGCTGAAAATCGTGCTGGCAAACACCTTAAAATTTTTTTCACAACTTTCTTTTCCTTGTAATCCTTGCTGATAATACGAACCTCTTGTGCTAGTGCGCTGAGTTGAGAACTAAAATCTGATGTAGATTCATGTTCTTTCATCTTTAAGTTTTTAAATTTTGATTTGAAATAATCCATCCGTGAACTGTTAACCTTCTCAGTTTCTTCAAAGTGTGTTTACAGAATATCATAGTTCTCCTTTGCATTCTTGCATCCTTGAATTATATCGAATTGCTTCTTTTTAACTGATGTAAAATACAAATAAAGCTTTTGCATTATACCTTGATATGTCTTTTCACACTTTTTTCATTTACCCAATGATTTGTTGACAATAACTCCATCTTTCTCTATTTTTTTGGAACTTTATAGCCATTCCACTACTTTCCAAACATCCATATTAATACTCTGTAAGATTGCATTCGTTTCCACTTTCCAATGTCCATAGTACTCGGAATCAAGCATAAATTCATGTTGTACTATATCATTCATCTTATCTTCATAGTCTCACTAGTGACTTTAGTGTCCTCTATGATACCATTGAAAGTGCATAATTGGTCTGATATAGAGTAGTACAACTACCTTGTCAAGAAGTACTACGACAGATGAACACAAATAACTTTTCAACAAAAAATATATTTTTACTAGATCTCTTCCAAGTAAACTTACATGTCTTACTAAATGAGAAAAAAACACTAGCAACACACATTTCTATGGTTAACTCATGATCCAAATAAACTCTCTTTTTAGTCCTTTATATTTAAATCACCATACAAGTAACGAAATCCTTTTTACTAAGAATTTTTTTTTTGTATTGATACAATACAAAACTCCATCAATTCAGTTACACTAGGTAGATTTTGTGGTTCATCTTAACCAACTTCCAAAAGAATAAATATTTTTGAATCTTTATTTTCCTTTTAAGTAAACTTCCTTTTAGTTTCAAACTTGTTATTTAAGCAAATTTTATTTTGTTTAATAGAAAACATATATTGTCTTTTTTTTTGCTAAAAAAACATATATTGTCTTCAAAGAAATATTTTTTTTCTTCTTTTTTTAATCTCAAGTTGTCCGTTCACAAATTACAATACCAACTCCAACTTTACAATATCACTTCAAAAACTAATATAGAACATCTCTGAAAACTGCATCTTCTATAGGAGTCAAGTTTACAAAATAATATATACAAGTATATACAGCTAGTTAGAGCTGGGAATTTGATTCATTATCTGCGGGCTCCGCTCCGTTTGACCCACCACGGGGCGGGTGCGGATCGAGAGATTTGAAAAAAATTGTTCGAGGATGTGGGTGCGGGTCGAATAATTTAACGCGGAGCGGGTGCGGATCGACCGAATTTAAAATGCGGATACCCGTCAATCCACAATTTTTTTTTAATATTATTTTTTTAATAAAAAAATATGTTTTTATAAAAAATAATAAAAATTACGAATATTTTTAAAAATTAATTAAAATATATTATTTATATTGTTTTTTAAAAAAATATTAATAAAATTATTATTTTTATTATTTTTTTATATTACCCGTGGGTTACCCGCTAATTTATGCGGGGCGGAGTGGGTCTTACATTTTCTAGATGCGGGTCAAACAGATCGAATTTTTGAATCGGAAAAATGATTCCGCCCCCAGCGGGGTGGGGCAGGTAAGGACGGGTAGAGGCGGGTCGACCCGCAAACCCAGTACTACAACTAGTTCAGTTTTTCATGTATCTTTTAAATTACAACAACAAACGTACACTCTGACAGTCTGACGTCAAGAAAGAGATTCAGAAGGGTGATTATTTCTTTATACAAATAAAATGTTTAAATAGAACGTGGATTGATCCTTAAAAGTGAACAATAGGTTATTATTATCTAATTTATCTTATTATATATCGAAGAAGGAATTATGAAGCATCTTTTGTCTCCACGTGGCAGCTTACTAGGAGTGGGAAAGATTTGGTTAGGAAACACAATGCCAAGAATCACTCGTCATTTGAGTTATTAAGTACAACTCCAACATTTGTAATTAGTTTGCTAATCAATTAATTAGCGTTCTTTAGGGGGTACATACTTCTCCTAATGAAGAGCCACTTTTATGGTTAAATAGATATTCTATTACTTGACATATATGCGATTGATTGATATAAATTATTTAATCTTATGATTTATATGGTGGTCGATCGAACTGTTATAATTTCATATTTACAAATTCAATATATTTGTTTTGCTTCATTAAAACTAGATTTTGATCCGCGCTTCGAAAGCGCGGATATTATTTTTTACTTTTATGAAATATATTATTTGTTTGTAATTATTGAATGTATTTATCTTAGTAAAACTTTATTTATAATAAATTCGACACATAAAGTGTCTCTAGTAAACTATATGCTCTGGCTTTGTTTTCTCCAATCAACATATTTATTTGACTTGTTATTAAAATAAATGATTTTAGAATACAATATTACAATATTTTTACATTGATATTTTGTTTAAAAGAAATGATTTTGAATCCAATTGTATAGTACTTTTATATTGATTTTTTTCAGTTCATATAAAGTTTTTAAATATATTTATTTCAACTGAACCAATTAATATTTTGTTAAATTGGCCCCTGAAATATATTTTTATACATTGATATTTATTTTTCATAATTAATGTTATATATTTTAGATGTATCATTATATAACTAACGATATTCAAAAGATCTGGACCGAATCAGGTTATATGACTATTTTTGTTACAAATATCCGAACCCGTTTTAGATATATTGGTTATTTAGATATTTTTAGGGTCCTATACATCAGAACCGAATTCATCCAAATCCAGAATGACCCAACTCAAGATCCACACATAAGTTTATAATATTCAAGCGGGACTTGGTTTCAAAACAAAGAAAATGATACCCAAAAAGAACAACATGTACCTAAATGGACAGATAATGTTCATGTCTAACTGATTTTATAAATTAATAAAAAAACTCTTTCTATGTGTTTGGCTAAATTAAGTGAAATAGAAATAGTTTTTTTATACATCTATATTTATTTTTCATAATTAGTGTTATATATTTTAGATGTATCGTAATATAACTAACGATATTCAAAAGACTTGTACCGAATCAGGTTATATAGTTATTTTTGTTACAAATATCCGAATCCGTTTTAGATAAATTGATTATTTAGATATTTTTAGGTTCTTATATATCAGAACTGAATTCATCCAGATCCAGAATGACCCAACTCAAAATCCACACATAAGTTTATAATATTCAAACGGGACTTGGTTTCAAAACAAAAAAAAAACGATATCCGAAAGGAACAACATGTACCTAATTGGACATTTGATGTTCATGTCTAACTGATTTTATAAATTAATAAAAAATATTTTCTATGTGTTTGGCTAAATTAAGTGAAATAGAAATAGTTTTTATCAAGTAAAATAATTATATGGAGTGAAAAATTAAGTGGCAATAAATGTAGCATATTTTAATTATTTTGATTTAAGTTATTATTTTGTTCACAAAACATATCTTTGAACTATTGCCTTAAATGTAGGAGAATCTAATCGTATATTTAAAAATCTGTTTTTGAATTCATGACTATCAAAATCGGGCATATTATAATTCAATCTCATCTATGGGCTTTTAAATTAAATCAAGTTTATGGGCTACATTAATAATATAGATTTCGTATGAATGAATTAATATTTTTTTTAAACATCCAAACCTGTTTCCAAACATACTGATTTTACTAAAGGCTATCCAAGTATCCAAACATATTGATTTTGTACTTCAGTTTTAATAATATAGATAATATTCTCTCCATTTTATTATAAGTGTCATTTTGACATTTTTTATGGAGATTAAAAATGGTACAGTAAACTAATATATTCTTATTTAGTGTATAATTAATTAAGTAAAAATTATTTAAATAAATATCTATTGTTTATTGAAAACAGTAAAATATATATTTAATTACAAAGTTGTATTGATTATAAAATGACACTTATTAATTTATTATAAAATAAAACAAAAATTAAAATGACTTGTTTATAAAACAGATGGAGTATAATAATGCATTTGGAAGAAACTAATTATATTTCCACTGAGAACTTATTTTCTTAAATATTAATTTGTTTTCAAATTTTAAGAAATCGAAACATCTGGCCTGTGTAATTCAAAAGAGTGGAAAGTTTTAGGGTATTCATACATGATACATATTAGAGATCTAAACTATTTGATGGTGCCAAGTGCCAACAATATTTTAAAGTTCATAAGATAAAAAGCGATAACTGTATGAATTATTATACACCTTATAGTGACCAAATCTAAGGAGATTATGTCTGCTCGACCTGTCATTATAGGAAACACAACCAAAACAATTACTTCCTCGATTATTAAAAGATCCCGTGTCTTAGAAAACAAATTAGATATATTTTTACATTTCCAATGTACTAATTAATACTCCCTCTGTTTTTATTTGTAAATAGTTTTAGTTAAAAGTGTGAATATTAAGAAAACTTTTACTTTTGAAAAAATAGCATTTAATACATAAATTCAGCCAATAATAAATAGGTTTGAATTGTTTGATTGGTCACACAACATGTAATAAATGTAAAAGATGCTTTGAATTCATTTTCTTGTCATCACTAACTAATATTCTCTCCATTGTATTTTAATTATTTTTATAGATTAGATTTTTGTTTTAAAATAAATACTATTTTAGATTTTCAGTATAAAGTTTATTAACAGTATTCTTTAATTTATTTTTCGATTGGTTGAAATATGATTAGGTTTATAGATAATGATATTTTTATTCTAAATATATGCAAATTTAATTATTATTTTTAATTTGTGTGAATAAATCTAAAATGACAATTAATATAAATGGAAAGAATATAGTCCTTACTTATGTGTTCAAGACTATAGAGGCTAATGGATTCATATAATATTTGTTTTAAAATATAAATTCAAAACTACTACAAATAGCTGAAACTATAGTAACCACTCACAAAATATCATAGAAAAGGAAAAAAATGTCATTTAAATCATCAACTTTTAAATTTGGTTGAAATAAAACATCAAATTTTCAGTAAACCTAACACAATGAATTTTTGTTGACAAACCTATCATTTTAGTCATATCGTTAGTCAAAAATTATAGTTGACTAACAGTATGCCTAAAATAACTTTTGAAATTAATGATTTTTGGAACAAATATAAATCAATATTTTGAATAAAAATTGGATGTTAATTTTTGGAATAAATTATTTAGTAAAAATAACATTTTACAAATATAAATATTGAATAGATTAAAATATATTTTAATTATTTTCTTCAGAATAAAATTTAAATAATTTTAAATAATTATAAAATTAGTGGTATGGAAAAATAGTTCTATTTAAGAAAATATCTTATTTGTTTATAATTTGTAAATATCATGTACTTATTTATTTTCTCAAGACTAATTATTTTAATGGAATTATAAATTTTCCTTATTGGAATTCATAATAATCATATTTAACAAACATTTTATATTTAAATAATTATTATTAACACTAAAATAATTGAATGTGTTGATTAAATATTTAAAATTTATTATTAGATAAGTTTCCTAATTTTTAAATAATTTTTATATTTTCAAATTTCTTTGCCTATAATTTTTTATTAAATATCATGATAATTTTAATAAATATTTTTCTAAGACATAAATTTGATCTTTATTACTCAAATAATTTTCCAACAAATTTACATTTTTCTAAGACATAAATTTGATCTTTATAACTTAATTTATAAATAGACATAACATGAATTACATATGTAAAATGTTAAATAAAAAGTCAAAATCAACTGTTTAGTTTAGCTTAAATAATTTCTTCATCAATATTCATTAAAAATATAACTGAATAGTTCTTTAATAGATTTTAAAAATTTAAACTTTATTTTTTGTGGATTAATTACAGGATGAAATTTAGATAAATTTAAAATTTGAAAGTATTTTATCTTAGAAATACATATTCTAATAATAATTTATGTAAAACAAAATTCACAAAATGTTGCCAGTTATTTGGCACTTCTGCTTAATTCTCTCGCCTCGCTTTCTCTTATCAAAATCACATTTTTTCAGAGAGAGATCAAGATTTTTTTTTTGGGTTTTGTTTGTATAAATCTTTGAATTGATGATCAATTTTAGTTTTTGGCTTTTTGGATTCTCAGTTTCACACGTCGATTGTGATCTCTTTCTTTGCTAGGCGATTTTTTGATGTGTAAAGTTCAACCATGTCGGAATTGTTCATCAATCTTATCTTCTTCCAACATGGATTAAGCATAAATATAGCTATGTTCCAGTTTTTCTCTTTCTGTTTTTAATTAGTGTTCCGGTTGACTGAGAAGATTTTGTTATCCTCTTTGTTAGAGAAGCTTAGTCATTGATTCAAAGATGGTATCAAGCTTTGACTTATGTTTGTGCGAAGTCTCCACAAAGATCTAAGTTATGAGCTTAAAATTATGAGTTTCAAGTCAGTATCTAGAAGATTCGGAGTTACCATGAGTAGCGTTCCAAAAAGGTTCACTACTTGTTTCTGCTAATGATTTCCTCAATGCTCAATCCTAACAATTGGAGAAGAAGATCCTGAGATAGACGGTGATTGAAGGTTGAAGAACATGCAAACAGCCTCGATCAAAGTTCAGAACTTCAACTTAAGTTCTGATACCAATTCAAATCTTTAGAAACAAAGAATTATAATTTTTTTTATTAGCTTTAGAAATTACTCAAAACTAAAGTTCTCAATGTTTCTCTCTTAGATCTTATGATCTCTTTCTAAGATCTCTTATTTTGATTTTGATCTTATGGAACACCTCTCTATTAGACCTCTATTTATATGAAAGACAATTTTTTTTAACATGTGAGATATGGAATATACAAACCTAATCTAATAGAAACTTCATTTTTCTATTTCTAAATTTCTTTTTTGTGTTTATCATAACATTTTTTTGCTAAAATGTTTATCATAACATAATTGACCACTTATTAATATGTTAAGTTTTTACAAACTTGAAATTATCCAACACTCGAGTATGTCAGGGATGGAGATGGTTGGCTTTCCGACGAATTGGTTTCAGCATCTTTCTTTCCTTCCTCGACTAAGGAGTTGAAGTCACATATGGAGGAGACGACATGTCATTCATGCACTTTTAGTTATCTTAATATATAGACTTCAATTGACCTTAATGTTTAAGAGTATATTTATATCATTGTCCTTTGGGTTTTGTTTCAATAAGACACAAAAAAAAAGAATTGACAACTGCTGCTTCACTCTAATTCAACGTGTGGTGGGGGCACACCGCCTGTAAACGTAAGACTTTGAAAAGTTAAAACAAATACAATAATTTTATAAAAGTTTCTATCGAATAGTTCCCTCACTGACCACCACTTTTCTCTATATAAACCCAATGCGCTTAACCAACCTTCTTCACGCCCAAACAAAATTTCCCTCTGTTACTTTTTGTCTCTATATATCTTCTTCTCTCTCACAGACATTAATAAAAAAAACAGACAAACAGAATGTATCAATCAAATCTTGTCAGAAACGAAGTAACAATACCTTTACTCCCAAAAATATCTCACCACGAGAAATTGCATGTACTTAAAAATCACAGTGCTCCTCTCTCTCTTTCCGTAAATGAAGCAATCTCAATAGCTAGAATCTCTCTCCCACTGGTGTTCACAGGTCTCCTCCTTTACTTCCGCTCCTTCGTCTCTCTGTTTTTCCTCGGAGGTCTCGGTGACCACACACTCGCTGGCGGCTCCCTAGCTCTTGCATTCGCCAACATAACCGGTTACTCCTTCTTCTCCGGTTTAACCATGGGAGTTGAATCAATCTGCTCCCAAGCCTTCGGCGCAAAACGTTATAACCTCGTCAAGGCTACGATCCGGCGAGGAATCATTCTCCTCCTCTTCACATCTCTCCCCGTTTCTCTTCTCTGGATCAACATCGACAAGGTTCTGAGAACGTTGAAACAGGACAAGGAGCTTGTGTCCGAAGCTCACACCTTCCTGCTTTACTCTGTTCCTGATCTCATCGCTCAATCTTTCTTACACCCGTTAAGAGTTTATCTCAGGACACAGTCAAAGACTCTTCCTCTATCAATCTGCACGGCGGTCGCGAGTGTTCTCCACTTGCCCATCACGTTCTTCCTCGTGTCCTATCTCGGTTTGGGTATTAAAGGTATCGCCTTAAGTGGGGTTGTCTCAAACATCAACCTCCTCGCCTTTCTCTTCATCTATATCGCTTTCTTGGAAGACAAGCTAAGCGACGATGACGAGGAAGGTGAGGAGGTTTCAGAGGAGTCGTGTGGGAGAGAATGGAAGAAACTACTCGGTCTGGCCATACCGAGTTGTGTATCGGTTTGTCTCGAGTGGTGGTGCTATGAGATCATGATTGTGCTTTGTGGGTTACTTATAAACCCTAAAGCAACCATTGCTTCAATGGGAATCATCATCCAATTCACTTCTCTTGTTTACATTTTCCCTAACTCGCTGAGCTTTGGAGTCTCGACACGTGTCGGAAACGAGCTGGGTTCGAACCAGCCGCAGAGAGCGAGAAGAGCCGCTATTGTTGGTCTTGGTCTCAGTATCGCTTTAGGGTTTACGGCTTTCACGTTCACGTTCTCAGTCAGAAACATGTGGGCTAGGATTTTCACTGATGATGAGGAGATCATTAAGTTAACTTTGATGGTTCTACCAATTGTTGGCCTTTGCGAGCTTGGAAACTGCCCTCAGACGACCGGGTGTGGCGTTCTAAGAGGCTCAGCGAGGCCGAGGATAGGAGCTAACATTAACATGGCGGCGTTTTATGTGATTGGTATGCCAATGGGAATGGTTATGACGTTTTGGTTTGGGTTTGGATTCAAGGGACTTTGGCTTGGAATGCTCGCGGCACAGATTGTGTGTGTGAGTGGTATGATGGTGGTGACGTGTACAACTAATTGGGAGGTGGAGGCGGCAAGGGCTAGGGAGCTCACTGCGGTGGATGGTGGAAGAGGCGGCGACTACAAAGACGTGGAGGTTGGGAAGGTTGATTATTAGGGAGGAATAAGGTCTTTAGGAGTGATAGAAGATTGCTTTGTTTCATGACTTTTTTTTAGGATTAGTTGATAATTTTTTCTTTAACTTGAAAGATATACATCTGTTATTTGATCTGGCTACATTGATTAACATAATACGAAATAGATATTCGTATCTACTAATAACAGTAAAATAATTTGTAGGAATATCCCCTTTTTAAGCATTCAAAGGGCACTGTCTCTACAAAACAACCAAAGTAAACTCACTTAAGACACTTGAAAAGGTTCCATGTATTAATTTATTTGTACTTCTAACGAAATCACTGTCTTCAGTAGAGACTCACTTATTTGTTAGCATGTCCAGCCTTAAAATTTTCACAGTATCTCTACAATTAAAAAAAATAGAGAAGAAAATAAAATAAGAAACAGAAAAGAAAAAAGTTTTCTGGAAATGCACTTTAAGATATGGTTCTGATACTTGCTTAAAATATTATTATTTTTAGTTTAGATATATATTTGTATAACCCATAAAAGTGCTCATATAGTTTCATTTTAATCTGTTTATTATTTTTTTGCATAATGCTATACACAAAACAAATTGTCGATTTGCTCTTCAAGATTATCAAGTTTTACTTTTAAGGATAAATCTATCAATTTGGTGTCCCCAGTTGCGTACCCGGATACAAAGTCTTGTCATATTAGTTTTGGTTATAAAAAATGGTTGATTACTTTCTAAATAATTTCCCAGTCTATTCAAAAATTTAATTCTAATTTGACTGCATAAATTTGATTAAATCGTTTATTACAAATGTATCTGAGTTGGATGCTCAACTTTGATCCAAACTTTCCAGTTATCAGCTCCCCACTTGGAGAATCCTTCCGGTTGTATTAGCCATTTTCAAACTTTCATTCTGGTTCGAATCCTCAATTTTTGTTGTAATGGATCTTAATTCTTATACCCGAATTTACACCTCACTTACTTTTATTATGTATTTAATTCTCTCTGACACGGTGACGTTAATGCATTGTTTCATGTGTCTTTTGATAAAAATGTACATTTCGAAACTAATTTTAATAAATCAAACGTACACACTATGACGTCAACAAAAATGCTCAAATAGAACGTGGATAAAGAACCTCAGAAGTTAAAATAGTTTATTATTATTATTTTATTTTATCCGTATATATAATCCAAGAAGGAATGATGCAGCATCTTGTCTCAACGTGGCAGCTGACGAGGAGTGGGAAAGATTTGGTTAGGAAACACAATGCGAAGAATCACTCATTATTTGAGCAATTAAGTATGACTCCAACATTTGTTAATTAGTTTCCTAATTAATTGATTAGCGATAAGGGGTACATACTTCTCCTAATGAAGAGCCACTTTTGTGACCCGTCTTTATTATTGAAAGTTCCTCGTGTTTACAGAATATTTGACATTAATGCACGTCAGCTAGCTAGATCATTGTGGAAGTTAACATCCCTAAATAACAATGAATACTGTATTTAGACATGGGCATTCGGTCTTCGGATTGGATTTTCGGATCACGTCTTATCGGATTCAGATCCTTCAAATCTTAGATATTTAAACCCAATTTAATTAGACTTTGTCGATTTGCGTTTGATATGTGATTTGTCAGGTTCGGTACGAGTTTTATCGGATCCGAGTCAATTCGGTTTTAGTTGTCTAGGAACTATTAATACCTATTATTTTTTTTTCGCGTTGGTTCAGATATTTTAAGCCGAAGAATCTAAAACCCTAAAAATACACGAAAAACCAAAAATATTCAAAAATATTCGAATACCCAAAATATCCAAATCTTACATAAATCATGATCCGAAGATACACAAAATACCCAAAATTTTATTCGACTACCCGAATTATATTTTTGAAAATCTAAAATTCTACCCAAAACCCGAAACTATACTTGAAAACTCGAATACCAAAAATATACTGAAACATTCATATATACCTAATATATATAAGAAATTTCAAGTAGTTCGAATACTCCATCAGATCTCGGATTTGGGTCATGTTGGGTCGGATTCAAGATTGTGAGTCCTCCAAAACAAGATCCAATGGAGTAAAATAGCATTATCCGTACCCAATTCAAACTGTTTCTTTGGTCGGTTCATGTTTGAATTTTTGGCTCTGGATAAATGCTTAGGCCTAACTCTATTCTTTCCAAAGTGATGCATGTTTTAGAGTTTTTATATATATTAATAAATCATATTAACTTTTCAGTTATAAATGCATAATCTTTTATGATTATCTATTTGAGATAGTTATAAACCAATAAAAAACTAAGAAATAAAATACTTTTATTTTGAAATTACAATTAATTATTATTAATTCATAAAAAGGTAGTTAAAATTATACATAATATGTCCTTTAAAACATATTATATAAAAATGTATTTTAATGAAACGAAAGCAATATATATGGAGGGAGGATCAAAGAACATATATATAAATCGATTGACATAACTTATTAATTTTTGTTTTATATAGTGGTTGATCACTTTTCTAATTTCATTTTTACAAATTCAGTATATATGTTTTGGTTAATCAAAGTAATATAACAGTGTATTAAAAGAGATATTTTTTGAGAACTTATTTTTAGTTTTTAAATATTTAGTCGAATCACGGTCACTGGAAAATCAACATTTCGACATCGCCAGGAATAGAAGACCGACATGTGGTAACACGTGACTAGTCTGAACCATTTCTGTGGGGCTATGATACCTCTCTATAATTCAAAAAAAAAATCAATGTAATCACATGCATTTGTACCTTATAGTGACCAAATTCAGGAGATTCTGTCTCGTCGACCTGCGATTACGAAACAGCTTTAAATAATTAGTTAACAAGCGAAGCCAATAATTTATAGTTTCGTTAATCGAGAATTCAAATAATATATGGACTATAGAGCGGCCTCAAAAGGTCAGGCCAAATTTTATATTAGGTATTTAATATTTGCGTAGTCTTGGGGCAACGAAGGCGACAAAGTAAAATAGATTAATAGTCGAGCATGGTGCATGAAAAACTACGCGACCCAGAGTACACGACTACTCTAAATCAGTGTAAAACAATGAATTATAAAAAATATGAATTGTCCTCTGGTGAAAAAGTTATTTGTTTTTTTTTTTTTTTGGAAAAGATGAAAAAGTTATTTGTTATGCAATTGATAACATAGTATGCAATATAACTCGTGATGATCTACAAGATTTCCCGCAAATATTCCTAGTTTTACACAGTGGCAAACAAATACCCAGATGAAAACCAAGTAATAAAATATGATTTTTGGATTTAGTAGTTTTTCATTCTAAAACGTTTTTTTACTGAAAATATTCATTCTAAAAAGTTATGAGAAATGTCGTCAATGATTGCTTATCGTTCTTCATCCCATGAAACTATTTTAATGTTTTCACTCACGTCCTTTTTCGGATACACAACATCCAAAATAAAAATACTTACAAATACAATCAAGTCAGCTTAGTTGCTGTCGATGTAAAACATTTAAACTTTTCTAAGAAAAAAGAACATAGCCCGTAAAACATACTGATTCAAAAAGAGCTCAATAGCCGGATATGATGTTAAGAAAAACTACACGATTAGCCTCCTTACACATATTAGGTCAATGGAGTATTAAGCTCACCAATATACGATTAGAAACTATCGCAACCATCGATATTTTAACCAACTTTGGAGCAGTATTGAACAAACTTGAAAATCCTTGATGATGAAAGAGGTATCGAGTGTGTTGATAGCAAAAAAACAAAAGTCTGAGTGACCCTAAATTCATGATTGAGTAATATATATATATATATATATATATATATGGGGTTGTGATGATTATTTGCTAACTTGAGGATGAAAAACTGAATTTTGTGACTAGTGGTAAGAGGTCCATTTGATGCAAATTGTCTTAATTAGATCTTGCTTTTGCTCAAGATGAAGGGGTGTTACTGAAAAGACGCATGCTAGTTGTATAATTGTAATCCCCATATGAAAGAAATCTTATTTGATCTTCTAAATGATCATATCACCATTTGTATTCTAAACAAATTTGCATATAATATACACAATTTCTTGGACTACGCACGTTTCCTCGTATACCATCACTCCGTTTACTAAGAATATTAAAGAGCCTATAAGCCTCATATCCCTCGTTAGATTTCTCGACTTATTGAAGTCAAAGCTTAAATAATCATACTGCCCAATAGCAATCAACTCAACGAAGAATAATTTATTAAACGCAGAGGTGAGGAGATAGAAAGTGGTGGGCTTGAAGGAGACATGACAGCGGAAGGAAGGAAAAGGCTTTTTCTGTTCTTGCCATCGCTTTGGTCTTTTGGTTAGCTTCAACAGTCGCTACTAATTCAAATTAGGATCACGTCTTACCGAAATGCCCAAAAGCCGTACCTAAGCAATGATATATGTATACGTGTAGAATCTTATATATTAATGTTAATGTGTCATGATTCCTGATTCAGTTGGAGAGACATATTCGTTGTAAGTTGTAACTAAGCCCAAATGATTAATTTACAGTCTTATATTAGAAGTGTTATTAACCAATAGCTGAAGTCTATGATGCAACTTTTCGATATTTTATAAGGGAGATTATTAATTGGGTTTCTAACAATTGATCGTCATCGTCTGATAATTGCAAGTTAAAGGGGTCTATAATATGCATCTTTATTATTACTTCGATATTTAACACAATGATCTTTTGTTTTTCTGATCGCAAAAGAATCACCGTGTAAAATATAGAAGTAATAATAAAGATGCAAATCAGTGGAAGTTGGTCTAATGGTTTTAAGAGAGCTTTGACTCCAATACATATAGTTCAAATCTCACAATTGTATATGAGAGATTACTCTTAATAAGAATTTGCTGTCTTATTAATCTTTTGAGAAAATCATTCAAAGCTCAATCTTTCCAATACAATCTATAAAACTCTTAAGTAATGCAACATGCAACATGCTTGCAATTTCTTATATAGATCCTAGACAATTCCTAATCTCATTAGTAAAAACACTTTTAGATATTTCCTAATCCACTTAATAAACCATCTCTTGGTGGGATTAGGATAGTTTGCTCTCCAAGCTATTTCAAGTTTATTCCAACATTTTCCCCCTTAAACTTGAATCTATTTCTTGACAAATATACCATGCTGACTAAACTCCTCATCTCCTTGTATCGAATTCTTGTAAGTGTCTTTGTTAGAATGTCCGCCTTTTGTTCGCTCCCTGCTATGTGATGAACCTCGATAAGATTGTTCTCTACACATTCTCGTATGAAGTGATAACGTCTATGGACATGGACATGCTTGTTTATACCGGGAAATTCTAGATTTCTAGTGATAGCTATTGCTGAGTTATTGTCGATGTAAATCACCACTCTCTCACCCGGTTTCCCAAACTTTGTTACATATTAAAACCCGATCACCTATATATGTGTATCATTTTAAAATCTAATTACATATTCTATAATTAAAATTACTTCTATTTGAATATTAAACATGGTATATTTTACCCGAATATAAAATTTAATTTGTACATTTAAATATAGATTTATAATTAAAGATATAAAGTATATTAAATAAATTTGATTTGATCTAATAATAAATCTGTCAAAATTTTGTAAACTAATTAAATATGTAAGACCTAGCCTAGTCCAACGAGCACATCCAAGTTCGAACATATGACGAAATGAAAAAGAAAAGGAATAAATATTATATTTATCGATTAGTGGTTATTCTGTAATCCCTGACCAGATACTTGAGACTTTTCTCACGATCTCCCCTATCGCCCCAAAATCAATATTATACACAAATGTGTTTTTTTTTTGAAAGAGGTCATATATTTGTTTTTTTCTTACATTTTCCAATTTATATGCATGTACAGTTGTGCACATATTCCATATAAAATTCCTCTTGTCCAAATAGATTTGATGTTATAATATGCAGAAATACATTTTTTGTGTATCACGGGAAACCCTAATAGGGTGAGAGTATCTCTACTCGGCGGCATTTGGAAGAACGGCGAGGCTACAGAGCGGCAGATGTGGAAGGGACCGACTTTTAAGACTGGAGTCGGCTCAAGATCTAGGTTTTCCTTTTTTAGATCTCTGGTGCTTCCTTTACGATGGCGGCATGTGACTCAGTGGAAAGTCTCCTCCATCTCATATCCACCTTCCCCTTGGACGGTGTATTGTATGGTGGAGTGATGCAAACTAGATTGTTTCTTCGGTTCTCGAGAATAGCCTAGCGCAGAGTTCACCTCGACGGAGTGGTCAATCCAAGAAAGTGCTTTGAAGCTGGTTCACGGTGGTGATTCTGCATCCCAGCATCAGTGATGGTACCTCAGCGGCATAAACCCACACTATTGGAAGCCCTTGTGACTGGTCGAGTCCGTTTGCTGCTGTTAAGGTTTGACTAAAGTATAAATAAAAAAGTTTCACTCTATAATAGAATGAAAAATAGAGTTACTCCAGATATAGAGTGAAAAATATAGTTACACTATTTTAGAGTAGGATATAGAGTGGGGTCAGAGAAGATTTTACTCTATTATAGAGTTTAGTGTAGAAAATAGAGTGGGGTTGGAGATGCCCTAATAGTGCCACGCACCATGGTCCCTGGTCTATAGCCCATGGGGTTGGCTATGAAAGTAGTTGTACACATCAATGGATCTAGAAAACAATTTAAGGTGTGACAATATATATATAATTTTTAAATATTAAATATATTTTTTTAAAAAATTACACTAGTCACTAAAAGCTACATCTTTAACTTTAAAAAAATGACTTATATAAAAGAGATAAATAATTTTCATAATTTAAATATTAATTTTAAGCATTATTATAAAATTATATATTGCATATAATAGTTTTATTATAAAATTTTATTCATTTTAATTTTTTAAACTAAGTAAAAAGTTAATATAGAAAAACCGTTAAAGTGAAAATTTAAATAAATTATAATTTTAGTATTAATGAAAGGAGAAAAAAAAAAGAAAGGAAAGAAAACAATTGTAAAGAAAAAAAATAGTTTAGGTAGCAAAATAAAGAGAAAAAAGGAAAAGTGATTAGAAGTGTAGAAAAAAAGAAAGAACAATAACACTTCACAATCTCAAATACGGAGAGGGTAGAGTACAAATTCACTTTTTCGTAGATTCGGGATTTATTTTCCGGATCCGAATTTGATATGGCATTCAGATTCGATTTAAGATTCGCTCATAATTCGATACGAAAATAGGATATTCGAGGTGCTTGAATCAAATCCATATAGTAAAATATATGATCTGTCACAACCGAATCCTGATCCGGATATCTTAATTTTTAGGTTTGGATATCTTAATCCAGATCCATATTTTTAAAATATATGAAATTTTTAATTTTTTATTGATAATTATATTTAATACTTTAATTTTAGTTTTATAAATATTTAATTGGTGTATTGTTTTTAGAATTTTATTGTTTAAAAAATGTTTTTCATTTTTAACTATATTTTTGAATCCAAATCTGTACTAACAAGTAATATAATATCTAGATAAATATCCGATTGTCGAATACTCAGAACCATAAATCTAAATCTAAATCTAAGACTCAGATATCCTAATATTTCGAATATCCGGATCAGTCTGATCTCCCCTACTCTTTCAAACCGTAAGAGTTAGACAAGTACAACCGTTAATACATTTCGCAAGAAGTTTATGATATTTAGCATGTGCCACATCCTTTCTGTACGTGGATCCACCCCAAGTTGTACATATCTGTAGTGTATCAGAAGTTTCAACCACGTTTCTTTCGCTGCGAGCACAATATCCTATGCAGTTACACAGTGTAATTTTTAACAAACAAAAGTAGATTTAAATATATTTTAACTAAATTTGGTTTATTTATTTAAAACTTAATTTATTTTGCAAATTTCATACATTCGATCAAATAGTTGCATTTATTTTTAATTTGAACTATTTTTTAAAAATTGCCTAACGGCTAATTTTTTTGTCCATGAGCTCTAAATGTGTTTAAGCCAGCCTTGGTTACACTTACATTTTTGGATATTTGCCTGATCAAATCTTAAAACAAATATCTTATACCCGAATGCTTTTTGCATGCATATTTGTCTCCCCCGCACTATGGTGAAATGGCAAAGCAATAAGTACTACTCCTCCAATTTTTTTTTATATAATTTTCACAAAAGTAAAATTTTTAAATTTTAAGTTAAATTTATTAATATGTTAGTGAATTTTATAATTTTAAAAATATTAATTGATAATATTAAACTGTAATTTTGTAGGATGATAGTTATCGGAAACTACACAACATAGATAATTAATATAGTTAATCATAAAGATTAGTTATATTTTTAATAAATGTGAAAATTTTGAAAATTTTACTTTAAATATTTTAGAGGTAAACGTGGACACATTGGTTCATGTGATAAATGGATTCTGGTTGAAATTACCATCATTTTGATTCAACTTATGCTAACTACCTAATCACTTTTTAGCGATGGAATAACGCGTATCTGGATGCAAAGTTTCGTAGAATTACAATTTGAGTTTAGAAAACTTTTAGGATTCCTATGGTTATAAAAAATAATAATGGGAATAGTACTTTTGAAATAGCAAGACGTTATTCAATCCTTTTGTTTTGGAAAATAAAAATTATTTAGATCGTACAAAACAAGAATATCTACTTCGGAACTTGAACTATGCTCTGGACGTACTGCAGGTTGATCAAGTGGGAGAGTTAACTCGTATCTCTATCTCTATCAACCTTTTTTCTTTTTTTCTTGGTAACAATGTTAAAATATATTTAGTGAAACCATTCAAACATAGACCGGATCTTCTAGTGAGATCGATAAACCTGCGATCCGATAAGTCCTATTTGCTTAAGATATTTCCACTACAATATAGAAAATCTTGTTTTTAGCTAATTCCGCGACTGATTTATAATTTTCTTTTCTTTTCTTAATTTTGAATTGGTTTTTATATACTCAAGTTTGGTCTCAAATTAAAGTTTTATTCGGTTTTCGTGTGACTTTTCTTAGTTAAAATACTGTCAAATATTTATAATGTTATTCAAAATATATTTACAATCTTGATATAATTATTTTAAACTATTTTCTAAAAATATCTTAAAATCAAAATTATTTTAGTTTCTTTAGTTTAACAAAAACTAGAGTCCTTCCACACGTTTGTGCGGCTATTTTCATTTTATATATATAAATTTAATATTTTCATAAATGTTTATTTATGATTTATTATAATTCTTCAATTTTATTTTAAGTATCTTATTACATTATAAGTACATAGTGATTTTTTATACATTTAACTTTTCTATTAATTATCATTATTAATTTTGAATTTTATACAATAAATTTAGAATCTGAAGGTATATAGCACTAGATATAAAAGTAACATATGTTAATAATTTTACATTTTGTACAAATTTTTACATATAGTTTACAACATTGAACCTATTTTAATGGTGAATGATAATTTATTTAAATGAAATTTTTTAAAAAATAAAATAAGGAAATATAATTTTCCCAATATAATATAAATTATAAAATTTATAAAATAGCTTAGTAAATTTTTATAATAAATTTTATAATAAATTTAGATTAATTTATAATAATATCATATTACTAATTACGAAATTAGTTAATGTATTATTTAATAAATATATTCAAAACTCTTAGTCAGATTTTGTTGTTTTTCCTCAGAAGATTTTATTATAACTAAAAGTAAAATTCAAATTTATAATTAAAATTGATTTATTATTAATATTATCTATCAGAAATGTTATATATTTGATAGATCAATATAAATAATCAAATATGTTATATTATTCAATTAACTAAAATACTATAACTCGGCAGTAGTAGATAAAATTGTGATTCTATTAATCAAATTCAGTTTTAATTTAAAGTTGGCCCATTAATTAAGTAAATTTATCATTCGAAACTGCGAATCCTCTTCACTGATTTGTAGAGATGAAACTCAATTACAAAATAAATACTATGTAAGCCAAGTTAACTTAAAAGTCCATTAAAATAATATCTTATATTTTTTGTTTTTTTTCTCTAGAAGAGAAAGAAAGCTAAGAGTGTGATGCGGCGCTTCCGCTTCATAATGAAATTTCTGATTTTTTAGCTTTGTTTCATAGGTTATTTTATTCTGGTTTGGTTGTCTAAACTACCTCAAATTTTGAGTAGTACAATAACCATTTGTTACAAAAAAGCTAACTTTTAGATATAATTCTCTTTTCTTTTGACTTGTTAACATTTTCTCCCTTTTGTTTCAGTTAGGTATAAACATCGTTAAGTTAATTTTCTCAGACGTAATGCTTCTTCAGTATTTAAATACTTAAATGTTTTGGGTAAATGTAGAAGACCTGACTCTAATAGGTGTTCAGGTTTAATTTAAAGTTGGCTATTATGATCCGACTCTATAAACCAAATCATAATCTTTTATATATTAAAAGAAAAATATTATAATCTTTTTATCTATAACATGTAACCTATGACACATGTTATCATTAAAATATTTTTTAGAATCAATAAAAAATCAAATTTGTCCATCTAAACATATATTAAATATTTTTATTAAACTAATCACAAATTAATTTTTAATGTGCAAAAGGATAATTTTCTTATTTTCTTAAATAAAAGCTACGTACATAGTTACCTAATATAATAAAATATATATTGTAATTAATAATTTTGAATAATAAATATTTGGAGAGTTCCAAAACAAAAAAGAATAATAAATATTTGGTAACAACTTTTATATCCTTCATAATTTTTTTTTAATTTTATATTATTAAAATAATTTAAACAATAATATTCATGACATAATTATAACTTAGAATATGTTATGTTTTGAATTTTTATAAACTATTTAAACTACTAAAATTGTTAAAATTTTCACATTTAAAAATTTATGATCAATGGTTTAGATTTTGTTATAACAAGATAATAATGCTCATAAAACTATATGAAAAAGTCTCATATAATCGATATTCATATTAAAAGTATATGTATTTTATACAGTTTAAATTAAATTATATACCGTATAAAATAAAATTTTAAATCTTAATTTTGCTTTGAACAAATATTGAGAACTTAATATTTTAACTTTACAATTTGCATTGAATTTTTAGATATGATTATAAATTACTAAAATTATTAAAATTCCACATTGAAATTCTGTTTTTAGCAGTTTAAAATTTTTGTTATTAAAGATAAAAATGATCGTAAAATTATATGAGTACAAATTTTTATCTAATAGATAATCATATTGAAAAATATACTATATATGTATATTACTATCATTTAAATATAACTATATACCATAGAAAATAGGTAAATATGATTTTTCTGATTTATTTATCATAAAATATTATAAATAAAAGAGTGATTATGTTAATTTATGTGTCTTGCTAATTTAATTATACATGTAATAGTTACTTACTTCTCAGTTATTCAATATATATTTATTATTTATTAATTTATAATATAAAAATGTAAAATAAATAATACTGTACGTAAAAGGTTTTGTCTACCAAATGTTAGTTCTAAGCAAGGCGCAGATCTTAACTTTAGTTATGTTTATAAAATGTTAGTTAATATTTGGTGGAATTTAAAGGGTTTTGTTGAATTCAAGGGTTTTGATGGGAATTTGATAGGATTTGGTGAAAAGATTTAGCTAGATTTGCCAAAAATATACTATATATGTTTTAAACTTTTGAATTATGCTAAACAAGAATATACTTGAAGAAAATTCCTATTGTAACATATGTGCTGTTGTGGCTTTCACTGGTGGAACTTTTTGTTTGTTACAATAACCAAACTGAGAGAAGAACTTCAAGGTCTGAGTCTAATCACTCACTTACATAGACTCAGTGGACTCAATAGTTTGCTTGATGAGAAATACATGAGCTGACCTGAAATCATTTTACAACTTTTGCCGAGCTGATAAAAACATCCACAAGTATCTTCTCTACTTTTATAAGCACACAGTGGTTGCCTTGAGATTTCTATTTTGAATCTGGATTCTCAAGATTTCAATTTCCAGACTTTGATAATCAAAATTGTTTGCAGCTCAAACCATTGGTAGTCTTACACTTTTCATCAACATTCTTTGGCACTTCTCAGACTCTTTGATCATAGGAGCTCACTGCGTTTCCAAAAATAAATACAAGTGAGGCCAATTCAATCTCATTGCATCTTTGACATTTGTACTGAGTCCTTTTTACACGTTACACTTCATGACAAGCCAATTTTGTTTCAGCTAGAAACTAAAACCATGAGCAGAACACCTGTGAACAAAAAAAAAAGAACATCTTTCATACTTAAGTCTCTTGATCTTCTGTTCTCTTTCACAGCTTTTTTGAACATAGGTTGTGAGTTCCTCTTCCTGTTGATCAGAGATTTTGATGCCTAGCTTTTTACCAAATTGAATGCTATTAGTGATAGGCTTAACTCACATCCAAAAACTAGTTCATGAGTGGAGAATTGCTCATACACATATATATTACCCAAAAATTACTTTATTAAGCGATGTGGGACATATTAATAGCCCTTCTCGAGATGTAGGTGGGAAACGGTCTAACGGAAACAGTCCAAGCCCAACATCTCGGATATACCACATCAATATGGGCCATTTGTACGGGCTACATAGGTAGAAAACTGTTTATGTGGGAATTCATATGATAGATTTTCACCATGGACTCTGATACCATATTAGTGATAGGCCTAACTCACACCCAAAAAACTAGCTCATGAGTGGAAAATTTTCCATACACATATATTTTGAATTATACAGAGGTATCCTTGCTCCACAGAAGTGGTCCAGACTAGTCACGTGTTGCCACATGTCGATCCTCTCTCTCTGGCGATGCCAAAATGTTAATTCCCCAGTAGCTGAGATTTCCCATACACATATATATTACCCAAAGATCACTTTATTAAGCGATGTGAGACATATTAATAAATGCAACTAGAGGTACACGAACCATCAACAAATCAAACACATAAGAGCTCGCTTCTTCAGATGATCCTTAACAGATAGTAGTCCATCTCTTCTTGACACCATTGCAACAGATATGGTGAACTGCTATTTCACACTAAGAAGAGGATTGCTTATCTAGCTTTTCTCGTTGAAGGTGCTAACACCACTTAATCCATTACTAGAATCCAAATCTGGCCCTATTCGTTTAATGATCGCCGTGTTTAGCCCTAGCAATCAAAACTAGACCTTTCATCCCTGCAACACACGACACAGGTGAAACACCTTTCCCGTTGAGGATTGAGAAGGTGATATGTCGCACATCTTCTTCTTGTTGAAACCTTCGTTGTTAGCTCATCAAAAGAACCATCTTTCAGATTGATGATGGTGAAAAAAGTGAATTGATTTTTTCCAATTTTTTATATTTTTTCTTGTCGTAAATATAAAATAATTGGTTTTTCTTAAGTTTCATCTCTTTAAGTGGTATTATTTTCTATTAAATGTAAACGGTAAATGATAGTTTTTAATCTAAAATATTTTTTCATGAATCTCATTGATAAAATACATATTTTCTGATAAGGGGTTATTTGATTGGGTTTTTATAAATGCTACATCCAATAAGAGAGGATTTGCATTTTTTTATAAATACCTAATCCAATAAAAGAGGATTTGGCAAAACCCTAATATTTTAGGAAATCCCTAAGCCCACTAGTTTTCCTCCCTTACAAATAACTGCCTCCGCCAACCTTTCGTCCCACGTCTGAATTGTTTGCCAAATCAGGTATGTCACCTTTTTCTCTGCTCTTATGATGATTTAAGGTCGAGAATGTTGGTTTTTGTAATCTTCTTCATACTTTTTATTGTTATTTTTCGGATGAAGAGAACTTTAGTATGTCCCCATCTCCTCATAATTCGTTTTTCAGTTTTAATACTCAGATTATTTCCAAGTTGTTTTTGATTGGTTTTGAAGCAGATCCGTAAACTTGGTTTTGGAACTTTGCCATAAGCCCATCTCTTGATAGAGATTGTTCTAATATATTATTATATGGCACTATTATTCTTTTTAGTAAACTAGTATTGAAACAAAGTTTTCTGTTTTCAAACAGAATTTATAAAATTGACATGGTTTTGATTTGTTTTATGTCAACATTAATTCTTTTGTTTTTTTTTTGGAATTTACAGTTGATATGAACGATGAACATTCATATATTTGTTTAGTAGAGTTCATCTTTACCTTTGTTTGTATGTTTTTTACTCACAATGGTGTAGACAAAGAAGTTTATATATATATATATATATATATATTTATATAGTTTAGAATAAACAAATGGATTCACATCCACAACAGCCAAAAAAAACTAGTCTATGAAATAAAATATAGTTTAACACACACCCAGCTCGGTTTAATAAACCGGTTTCCTTTGATAGTGAGACATTAGAGCTGAAACTGACTGATGTATACTCTGTTTCTTATTTTCACACTGAAGATTTATGAATGTAGCTTCGAATTCTGATTTTTATTATGTACGCATATTTTAAGAGTCTGATTAATAAAGTGTTGTGATGATTACTTGATGGTTCTGTGATTACAGCTTGAATTCACAATAATTAGACAACTAAAAAAGTCATAATAGAAAAGGTGTAATATTATTGTGAATTCAAGCTGTAATCACAGAACCATCAAGTAATCATTACAACACTTTATTAATCAGACTCTTAAGATATGCGTACATAATAAAAATCAGAATTCGAAGCTACATTCATAAATCTTCAGTGTGAAAATAAGAAACAGAGTATACATCAGTCAGTTTCAGCTCTAATGTCTCACTATCAAAGGAAACCGGTTTATTAAACCGAGCTGGGTGTGTGTTAAACTATATTTATATAGTTTAGAATAAACAAATGGATTCCAATGTCTATGAAATGAAATATATTGACCAAAAAAACTATATTCCAATGTATAGTCCAAATTTCAAACTTCTGATTAACTCTAGCTTTTGATTTGAAGAAAAAATCATCTACGTGTTCTTGACATTATGTTAATGATTTTTACACAAGACCGGCTTAGTATGGGGGGTGATGGTCAGTGCGACCGACGGGCTCACTCCAATTTTTTTTTTATATTTATAGTATATTGTACTAAATTAAGATTTATGTAGTATTCTAAAATATGAGTCCAAAATTTTAATTAAAACTAAAAAAAACATGCAAATAACTTAAGAATATTGAAAATTAGTCACTATGTAGAGTCTAATTTTTCTTTTTTGGCAAATAGGGTCTAAATTATTATTTTTTTTACCCAAGGGCCTTTGATAATGTTGAGCCGGCAATAAAACTGTATGTTTTGTACATAATCACAGTTTTATGATGGATCATTTTTTTCCATGTAATTCAATTTGTGTTAATTTGAACTCTGTGCAGTTCTTCAAATACAAAATGTCTCAAACCAACCTACCTTTCAAAGAAGGTCAAACTGTTGAAGTAAGATCCTTTGAACCTGGATATCGTGGAGCTTGGTTTCGGTGCAAGGTAATGTAAATAGACTATGTTTCTTTAGGGAATTAATCCATGAAATATTTCAAATAGGCATATTTAATGTCTCAGCATTTAAAAGTACTAATTATATCATCAATACTCAGTTTCATGAAATTCACCACATGTAGAATCTCTAGGCTTACTTTACGAGTCTCGGAGTCTGTATGAGAATCAAGGGGTCTTCCAAAAGACCCTCACTCCAGTTTGTTGCATCAATCTTTAGTGTTTGTTTTTAGTATTGAACCATTGAACCCTTTCAATTCAAGTTCAATGCCCTGGTTTCTAGTACAAGAAAATATATAGATTATCAGGTTATAAATGGCTCATATTGCTGTACAATAATATTAATAGCTTTGTGTTTTATCTTTAATGGTTAATTAGATAGTAAGGATATACATAGTGGAGGGGAAATTGTACTACAGCTTGAAGTATCTTGATTACGAAGAAGAAGGTGAGTTTTATATTCCTTTGCCTATTTTATTTTGTTTAACTAATATCGTGTTACCTTGACAATGTTCTGAAATGCTATGCGTGAAGTTAATCTTGAAAATTTTACTCTTCACAGAGATACATGAGCAACAAGTCTTTCAGAGGTTTGGAGATGAGGAGAAAGAGTGGATAATGGTTCGACCCTCATACCCATCAGTCCATAAAGTCAAGGCTGACCAAGAACCTATTGACGTCGCTCATGGCTCTTGGAAAGTAGGAGACTTAGTTGATTGGCATAAAGATGATTGTTACTGGTCTGGAACGGTTTTGGCAATCAAGAACAATGATGCATTACAGGTTGATTCAAAGCATTCTGATGCTGTGAAATTGTTTGTTATAGTTATTTAGTTCATTCTCTGCTGCTTGTCCTTAGGTAGGAGCGTGAAAATGAAGTGAATATGACTTTTGAAGCTTGAATATTCTTCAGTAAAATCGATTATCTATTTTGCAGGTTGAACTGTATCCTCCACCATGTGGTGAAGGAGAGACTTACAACGCTTTGAGCACGGACTTACGTCCATCATTGGAATGGTCACTTGAAAGTGGCTGGACATAGCATTCTACGGCTAGTTTGTATTTTGATATGTGAATTCGATGTCTTTTTAGATTTGTCCATGAACTTTGTTGATTCTGTAAGGACTTGACTAACTTAAGATCTTAAGTCGTTATGGTCATTTCAGATTAGGAAATATGCACATGATTGGTTAAGTTTATTTTATTTTTTATTTTATTTTTACGACAAAATGTCATTATATTACTTATATACATGAGATGGTTTAGATAATCAGACCGGAATATAATAACCAACAAAACAAATGTTCCCGCAAAAGGATCTCGATGTTCTAGCTAAATGATCTGCAGTTCCATTCTGTCCCCTAGGGATATAGGTGATCTTCAAATCGTGGACTCTGTTTGTGGGATCTTTTATGTCTTTCAACTCCCTCGAGAAGCTCGGCCATAAGTCAGGGCCCCCTACCATTGCTATTACCTCTTTGTAATCCATACCAAAACATTGACACGTCTAATGATGCAACATACTCTCCATAGTCCATTGAAACGCTTCTAACAATGGAAATTCTCTTTGTCTTATATTTCTTATACCCATGAGCTGTGTTTGTCCATTGTATAATGAAGTATAGGTCCAAGAACCATCTACCAAGAAAATACTCTCCAAGCGTAAGTCTTGAGACGGTATCACATACTCAAGATGTAAATTTGAGAACCATGCTTGACACTCTTTCAGCATATTTTATCAACTCCAGTGGGTCTCTTTGACTCCTCTAAATAGCTTATCATTCCACAATTTCCAGAGATACCAAATTATCCATGGATATGGATCTCTATCCATTTCCGGATCCTCGATACAACTCTTTCTCCAGAAAAGATAATCCATATTAGTATATATGGAGATACTCGAAGTAATGACATATCACAGCCTATTATTAAAAGCTTGTGGTCAAAATGGGTTCGTTCTAATACCCGAAAACAATATTCTAGAGCTTTGGTATGTTACCCATTACCAGTGTGGATAAGACCTATATTATATAGTATATAACTTTGATCACGGGGGTTAATTTCTAGTCGCATAGCTTCATAATAATTCTATAATGCTCCCACATAATTTCCTTGAGATTGAACTGGCATCTGTTACGGTCGTCATTCACTTAACGTATTCTCTTTTCACAACTGTATGTGAGATTTTTATCTCACACAGAGGTGCATAATAAAAATAATAAATATAAGGAAGATTTGATTTCATTATAAACTAGCAGGTTTAATATTTTTACAAGAAATCCCTAACCAACCTTCTTGTAAAAGATACTTTCTTACTATCAAATAGATTCATAGTAAATAAAAATAGAAAAGGAAAATCTTTCTCAATGCCCTTAAATTTCTAGAAATTAGCCACTTCAACAGTCTTCAATGATTATACGGATATCCAAAATACGGACGAGATGGATGTTTATTTTTCCAACCATTTTAATTAGTCTCAATCCCAAAGAAAAAAAAAGAAGAAAGAAAAGGAATTGTTTCAAAGAAATTTTCTGTGTTGTTGATTTTTCGGCGCATGTGCTTCATATTCATAGATTATATCAGTCTAGTAGGATTGATCTGTAATACGGGAACTGTAAGTAATTTTTTTTTGCTCAAACTAGAATTCGCAATTGAAGCATCTAAGGATGCATTAATTGTGGATACATGACATAAGAAATTGTTTTTTTTTTCATGTTATCAAATTCACCTACAAAAGCATAAATTGAAGGATAACTGGAGAATGTGATTTAAAAAAAAAGAAAAACTAAATCTTAGAAATGATGTCTTTATAACCATTAAAAATGTAAAATTAAGAAACTAACCATCTTTCCCTTTTTTCTCTTTCTTCTTACTATATCTCTAAGTCATAGTTAGTTCTTTTTTTACAACAACTAAGGCTATTCGCTTAAGAAGTCACCGGTTCAAATAGCCAAACCGGAGGTAGTGAATCAGTTAGTTTTTAAATTTTAGTATTTTTTGTTATTTCACCGATTCTTCCTTATATTTTTTTTGTTTTTCAATAATCTTTGTTGGGCCTCGTATATAGATATTTTTATTTGGTTTAAGGCCTCGCTATATCTTAACGGTAACCTTTTGTAATATCCGCCCATTTGGGCTTGACATAGTGAAAGTATGCCGACAAAAGAAAAATTCTTTTAAAGTCCAAACTAAGTTTTCTATTTGGCTTCCACGACAACACTCAAATCGCGAAAAAGAAAAAAGAAAATAAATATAAGATTCTTCTCTCCAATGGCGAAACTAACGACGGAGTCCCCTGTCTGTCGCAAAATTGTGCTTTCTTTCTTGGATTTTCTTGATTCCGGTAATCACCATCATCCTGATTCACCATCGATTCTTTTTTTTTCTGTTTCCAGAACAATTCTTAGAGCGTTTGATAAGAGGTAATTGGGGATTAAATTGTTTTCTTTTTTTTTTTAATTGTAGTGGAAGTAGCTCCTGGTGTTGACGAGGAAGGGCTTGAGGTTGCTAAAGAATGCATAAAGGAAGCATTTAAGATCACTTCAGATTCTCCCAGAGACGACTCTAACTCCAAACCCATTTCGCTTGTCAGTCTCTTCACTTCTCCTCCTAAAGGTGATGAGTCTAGTTCTTCTTCAGGTCCTCCTCACTTGTCCAACTCAGTGGATGCAACAAGCAAACAACCTCTCTTTAACGGTCAGTTATGTTTTGCTTTTTGTGTTAATGGTTCAGTCTTTGTCTTGTTGTTGAACTTGTCTGGTTTGGTTTGCAGGGACTTGTAGAGATGAACTATTTGGGCAACTGTTTGGTGCGCTTGAGAAAGTTCGGTATTTCAATACCACGCCTAACGGAGATGATGATCCTGCTCAGCTGGAGAGAGCAACCAAGATTTTTCATGATGCTATCACTGTCTGGTTTCCGTTTTCCTTGTTGACTTTACTGATTGTTTTTTTTTTTTTGCTCCCGTTTGGTAACATGTTTCTTTATCTACTTTAATCAGGAAATGGAGAATTCTGGATGCCAGACATTTGATGCTAAAAGCTTGGCAGAAACATTCAAGTGCCAAGGTAAGTACTTGTCCTGTCAAAAAGAGACACCAACAAGTCTTTTTGTTTTTGTTTTTTAATCACTGGAATTATTACCTCTGTTTAGGTAACAAGGCCATGCAGTCCCAGCAGTATCTGGAGGCAATTGAGCTGTATTCTTTTGCAATTTCACTCTCAGATAAAAACGCTGTTTTTTACTGCAACCGGTGAGTGATAAAAGCTTTTAACTTGATATATCTGGGAACGCTCTCTGGTTCTGTTTCCTGCTTAGATATATTTTCACTTTACCAAAAATCTTGAAAAAGTAAATTATATATTTCAGGGCTGCTGCATATACCCAGATCAGAATGTGCTCAGAAGCAATCAAGGACTGTCTTAAATCCATTGAGATAGATCCAAACTACAGCAAGGCGTACAGTCGTCTTGGGTTAGCATATTATGCTCAAGGAAAGTATGCTGATGCTATTCACAAAGGATTCAAGAAAGGTATGTATGTGTTCTTACACTGAATCCAACCCTACTTTATCAAGTTTACCATATTATTTTCATAAGGGCGATTACTACTGTGTAACCTCCTTTTTCATCACACTCATGGCAGCTTTGGAGTTGGATCCGCATAATGAATCTGTCAAAGAAAACATCAGGGTCGGTTTTTATTTTATTAATATACTTACCTGGGTTATATCATTATGATCATTGTGTAACTTAAATGAGACTGTGATAGGTGGCTGAACAAAAACTAAGAGAAGAAGAACAAGGACAGAGACGTAATCAAGATCCGGGAATGGGAGGGCAAGGAGGGCAAGGAATGCCTTCTCAGTTCTCGATGCCTTTAAACCCTGATATGATGAACATGTTCATGAACATGGCGGGGAACGGTAACAGAAACGTTGGTACAAACGACCCCGAGATTCGCCTAGGCGGAAACATCAACATAGATCTTGGAGGTTCGGATCAAATGCCTGAAGAGTTCTCAGGTGCGTTGCGATCAATGATGCAGATGTTTGGAGGAGGATCACAGGAAGGCAACAATAACAACAACAACAACCATCCTCAAGGTACTAATAATGGTGCACATGGAAGACCATCTGGAAATTAAACTTTAAAGAGTTGTGTTGTGTTTCTAAGGTTATTATACGGTTTGAGTTTATGCTCCAAAACTTTGTTAGGTTTTTGAATTTTAACAGCAGAGTGATGTTATTACAAAATGATTGTTCTAAGCAAACACGACGAACATGATCAACTGAAATTCATATTTAACCTCAGAAACAAAAAAAAAGGCAAATTGTTATAATAACTATACAATTTGAAAGAAAAAGACAAAAAGCCAAACCCACCTCATGAAAACAGTAGTGATACAGAAGCACTTCGTGAAGATCTAAATCTGAAGTCTTTCTAGAATATAGAAGAAACACACTCACAGTCACAGAGAAGCAAGAGCGGAAGAAGGTTGAAGGGCACGAATCCTGATATCATACTTGGTAACAGTGTCAGTGACACCACCACCACCCTTCCTGGGGGATGATGAGTTTTGTGTTGTAACGAGAGCGTACTGAGGAGGGGCCTTGTCATAAGAAGCAGTGCCGATATGGTTACGACATTGGCGGCAGAGAAGCTTAGTCCTGCGTCTGAACAAACCGAAAGAGTATCTTGAGAAGAAGTGAGGCATGCATTGGAACTCGTCCACCAGGCTGAACCTTCCCTCGTCAATGTTGAAGAAGGATATGATTCCTGTCTTCATTGATTTCCCGTACTTTGATCCGATTGATGATGTGATTCGATTCGTGGAGCTCAAGTTCAGCTCGTACCCACATGATCCACAACTGCAACAAAAGTAACAAACATTTGAGTTACAAATTACAAAATGCAACAATCAATCAAATATAATTACTAATAATTGCATTTATGGCCTAATTAACATTTTTTCAGTGAGAACACAATAATCAAATCAACAATTGAAACCCTAATTAAGATTGAAATACAAAAGATACTTTGTTACCTGTAATTGACATGTCTCATGGAAGAGGAAGAAGGAAATGAAGGAGAATACAAGTGATTGCCAGCAAATCGACCGTCGTTGATACCCACCGACGCCGATCTGTCCATCGTTTGCCCGAAATCAGGGCAAAGCTTTCGTGACTAATATGTTTGATGATGAAGAACGTGTCTGTCCCTCCTCCCACTTTGATTGATTCTGCGTGACTTTAAACTTCTTCACGCCTCCACGACCAATGTCGTGGTCGCGGCTTTCTAGTAACGATCGAATTGGAAGCAGTAAGAGATCTTTTCTCGTTAATTTTTTCTTTTTTTTGTTTCAAAGGCATTTATGACCTAATTGTACTTTTCTGCTTTGACTTTGACTGATTTTTTTACAGCAATTATTATTACTCAGAATTAAAAATAAAGAAGGGACCTACAAGGCTACAATTCATAGAGCCAAATCGGTGGTACAAATTCCACATATAACATAGTTGATAACGAACGTCAAACACTTCTGTAGCGCTTCAATTGTCCACGTTTAATAAGCATCACACGGTTATTTACTAGGCGAGACGGTACATTAAACTTTTGAAGGTGAGAAAGTTACGTTTACTAATCCTGCGATTAGACCTGGGCAAAATTAACAGGAAAAAGAAAAACCGAACCATACTGAACCAAAAGTATCTGATCCGAAACTGAAACTAGAAAACACATAATAACACGAACGGTTCTTATCGTAAAATATTACGGATATCCAGACAATCGAAACCAAATTGTTAAATGAATGGATACTTTTTGGTACCCAAAATATAATACATATTTGAAAATATTACTTATATTTAAGTTTTAAATAACTAAAATATTTTAATGATGCTATATAAAAAAAAAGTTATGCTATATATCCAAAAAAATATTTAGTCACATTTGAATCAAATACTAAAATATTCAGGTTTCATTAGTTATCATTTTAAAATTAAAAAATATTTTATAAACTTTAGCATTTAAAAAAAAATTAAGTATTTCAAGTATTTTTTGGGTAATTGAAATACGCTTTTATTTGGGTAATTCAAGTAGATTAGTTACTTTTGAGTATTTTTCGGTAGATTGAATACAAAAGTAACCAGAACCGAACTGGACCTGATACTTTTGGGTAGTTACTGGTTCTTGACGTAATTATCTGAACCGAAAACGAACGATCTGAACCAATTTTGAGCGGTTCCTTTTGGTTACCTGAAATCCAAAACCCCGAATAACCGAACCAAAAACTGAATGCCCAGACTGAATTGTAATCACCGCATGATATTTTCATGTGATTTGGTTTCATTCATACAATATCATAAATTCATTTCATTTATTCGACCTCAAGCACGGTTAGCTTTGTGAATTTTACTAAATTCTTTATAATTTGTTAGACTAATTTGTTTATTTATATCTATTTGATAAATTTTAAATTTATTTGATGTCAATTTATTGACTCTAATTTTTTTGTATAAAACTTATTTGACATCAATTTACCAAACATAATCTCACATATATAATCTATGTTATTAAGAGTAAAAACTATTTAATAATAATAATATAATATGAAAGCTTTATTAAGTTTAAAAGAATGATTTTTTATGGACATAAAAAAGCAGTCCACTAGCTTAGTTAACTTCATATTATCAAATAAATACTTATACTTATTTTTATTTATTTTTATAAATTATTTTAATGTTTAATAAATTATTTGATTTATCAAATAATTTTAAAGAAATATAAATAAAATGTTATTATAAAGTAGGATTTGTGTTCTATATTGTTTATATAAAAGACTAACTATTGTTTTGCTTAGAAACACATTTACTGGTATAAAGTTATTTGGCAAATTGTCAAAAAATACTACATTCATGATATCACTTTTCATATTTACACTAATCACTTTTACCTTTATTTTTAAATAGGGGAAAAATATTTATAACTCAATGACTAATTTGACCAAAAAAACTAGGGTTAACTAATCTGAACTTAGGGTTTATTAGAGTTGAGAGGAAGAATATGGTTTAGGGATTAGAGTTTAGAGTTAAGAGTTTAAGGTTTATAGCTTTAGATTTAAAGTTTAGAATTGATGGTTTAGGGTTTTGAGTTTAGGGTTTAGAATTGAGAGTTTAGGTTTTATGGTTTAGAATTTAGAGTTTAGAGTTTAGAGTTAGAATTTCGAAAGTATAATTCAATAACATAAAAAATATTTTTTTATATATTTATTTATTTAAATATTTATTTATTATATATATAGGAAATAATGATATAAGAGTGTTTTGTCTTTTAATGAATAAGAGATTTTTGAAAATGTCTCTTTAGTGATAGTTAACATGAATAACGGTATCATTAAAATGGTAAACATGAAAATTTCTCATGTTGTTTTCTGTAGGCATATCTAATCAATTTCTAATGTTTTTATTAATTACTATTGACTAGGTGATTTTCCAATACTCAAACACGAATATGGATATTTATAAAGTAAATATATTATAATATATTTACTTTTAATTTTAATTTAATTTATAATTGTATGTATAAGTTATATTAATATATTATTTTACTAATTAGAGATATTATTTTAAATATGCTTATCTAGTCGATTTTGTTGTTTTTACAGTCTATTCAGTTATTATTTGGGTTTCTCTTAATTCAACTAAAATATTTTTTATTTTAAATATATTAAATTTTTTTATTAATTTTCTTATTTTATGTTTTGGTTGGTTGTTGTCTTATATATGTAATATTTAGGAAGATTATGTATAACTTAATATATATTGTGTTTTTAAAATAAAATAAAAAAATAAAATAAGTGTCCATATTCCAAATTACATAAATTAGTATAACAATAATATTCTCAAGTCATCCATAATTTTACAAAAGAACTAAATTGTAACAGTTGGTTAATATTATATTTTCATTTAATATATTTTGATTTATCGTATTATTTATATTTATAAAATAATTAAATTATTATTATAAAATTATATATTCTTATTTTAGTTAAATAAAGGATTTTAGATATAAGCTAGATTAGTCGGATCACTCATGTTCTAATTATATTTAGTTACATATATTCTTTAAAATTTCAATTGAAGTATAATTATTTTTATTATAATTAAGTCAAATCAAACTAAATTTATTTATCGCTTAATTGTGCATGTATTTTCATAGTATTTAGCAAATCATATGTTAGTGTTTTAAAAAAGTATTAAATAATTAATCGACAAGTTCGTGAGCACATACCAATATTTATAACAATTAAAATATTTTATAAATCTAAATAATTTTATATCTTAGATTTATTGAATGATAAACTGAGATTTATTTTAAATAATCCTTAAAATAAGAATTCAGATTTGACTGTGTATTTTGATTATGGTTATAATAAGTTTCACAAACGTAAAATTAAAAATAAAACTAAATATTAAAAATAAGCATAATTTTAATAATAAGAAAATACAATATATCTACTTCATTAAAGTATATAGTGTTATGCTATTTAAAAATATTTTGTATTTTTATTAAATTGTTTATTATTAAAATTTATTTTTTTAGTTTTTATAATATCTCTTAAAAATAAGCAGTGAAAAAATGTGTTATTGTTTTTGAAAAATCATATTATATAAGTAAAATATAATGTATTTATTTTTTGCTATAACTGAAAAATATTATAGTCAACTAAATGTATGAAAAAAATATTTTAGTAATACTAATTATAAACTATTTTTAGTCAATTAAACATATATCAGATTATGTAATCATCTAAAAATGTATAGATGTATAAAAAGTATTTCTATTACTTTGAAAATATATATTTTGTATTGTTTAAGATTATGTTTAAAAAAATAATCTATCAAGATAATCTCTGTAAATTGTTTTCAATGAAATCATATTATGTACAAATATACTTTTTTGCTCAACTACAAATATAGATTTTTCATATACAGAATTTTATTACTTCAAAATATATTTTTTTTATTTGAAAATACTGTTTAAATGGAATATTATTATTTTGTTAACTTTCTTTTCTAATGAAATCATACTATATGTTATATATACATGTATTTTCTTTTTTTTTAATTCGTTTTTTAAACTTTATAAATGTTTATTTTTGTTATATAAATTATTTGGAAAAAATTTAAGACTTTTAAACTAAATATAAAAATTAATAATAGTATTTAAATGTAATATTTATGTTTTTATAGGATAGATGTGATGAATTGCAATGTGACTGGTGGTTACAAGTATAGTTGTTGGCCTACAGTTGTGGGTTCAGCGACTCTACGAGCTGTCTGAATGTGCAAAAACAAAAACAAAAAAGAACTTGGGGACCACTTTGTTCTTCTTAGTGATCAGCTGAAGAAGACAAAGATAATGTTTTTCTCTGTGGTCGAACATGGTTCTTTTCTTCTCCAAACCTTTCTCATTTCATCCCCGAGTTCTGGGCACATGGCAAGTTTGAACCTTGGAGCTAACTCGTTGACCAACGAGTTTTCCGGCTCCTCCTTAAAACTACGGGTTGGCTTCATAAATAAACGGTTTAGACGAGTTGCAGAGGTTAGATTACAAGCTAAGATACTCTTTCCCTAGTATTTTTCGAGATTATTTTTTTATTGAGTTTTAATGTAAAGTATAGTTTTGTGTCTGTTTGGGATTTGTAGAAATGGAGGGTTCGTGTTCAGCAGATGTCAGGAATAGAACAGATGACCAGACAGGAGCTAGATCGTTCTGCTAAAAGGTAATGACTTTGTTCTCTGTGTATTATTATGTTAATTATCACTAATTAGTGAGTGATACCGAATTGGTGGATTTGAGATAGTTATGATAAGAATTGTGTGGTTCTGGTGGATGATATTTTCATCTAATTAACCTTAATAAAATTGGTTTCTCTACTTTTGCAGAAGCAAGGCCTTGAGACAGATTTTAAAGCAATATGGAATATCAGAAGAAAATAAGACTAGTAGTAGATTTGATGATGACCTGAACCGTATAGAAAAGCAGGACGCTGCTGTTCCTTCTTCTGTCATAGATGACTCAGAGATGGTATTTAATAGAAGCTATAGATCTGTGTTTCAAAGTTTGTTTCTTGTTGTTGAATGGTGGAGAATCTAAATTTCCTTAAATCTTATGAAATGTTGATGAATATTGGCAGAACACAGAGGATGTTTCAGACCTAAATCACCACAACGGTAAAGAGAAGCATGACGCTGTTCCTTCTGTAATAATTGACTCTAAAATGGTACTAGAAATTATGGATTTGTATTTTGGGTGTTGTCTTGCTGAGTTTTTATTTGAATTTCTGACTTTCATTAGTATGGAAAATGTAATGAGTATTGACAGAACACAACTGAGGAGTTACCTGATTTAGGGCGGCAAGAGAAACACTGTGAGACTGTGAGCACCACAGAGGATGTTTCAGGACAAAATCACCAAAGGTTTCTCCATGTAAGAACATATCATTACTGTCACTCTCCCTCCCTTTCAAAATGATTTGAGTTATAAGCGATGCTTCCGTTGTGTTGCTCAAACGCTTCCACTAGATTCTTTTTGGATCTTTGATTCTAACTTAGCATTGTCGTACTCTTAACTGTGCTTTCCAGCCTGTAACCATGTGTCTCTTTAGTTAAAAACAGGTTCTTTGTTCACTTCTTCTCTGCTTCCTGTTCTTGGTTTCTGCATGTTATGCATTATTGGAACGCTGCACGCAATAATCTCACGAAGTCATCATCACGATAGCTCCAAAAGAGAGAGGTGGAGAACCGCATTGAGTGAAAGGAACGAGCCCGTTGCTTCTGATGTACATGATACGTCGCCAGAATACACAGTCAGTTACACAACTTTTCTAATTAAGTAGTGTTCGTTTACAATTTTTTTGCGTCGGTTTTTGAAGAAGCTAAGTGCATGCAGGTCAGTTCAGCGTATCCTGAAGCTACTAATGAAGTGGATGAAGCATGTAGCAAAGTTGAGCGTGAGTACAAGAGGTTTCTTTTGGATTGTGGACTGAATGAAGATTAGGTTCCTACAAGTAGTTTTTAAGCAAAACAAAAACTCAAACCTGTGTCTGGTTTAAGTTACGACAAAGGTGGTTTTGTAGCTGGTTCGATTATTTTGTTTCCTGGTTTACTCATTGTGATTTTTATTGTGTACACTTTGAAAGGAGGAACAAATGTACACAGAAAATAAGTACACATATCAAATATTGACTAAATCATAATTCTAATTGTAATATTATGGTCAATAGATTAGATAAGCTGGCCCATTTTGTCATAACATATTTAGTAGTTTATTTTAGATAAACAAGTCCAATTCACTATATTTACCACCCACGATCTAATATATAAAAGATCACAAACTACGCTTCACCTTTTTATTATTCTAAGAGCATTCTTATTGAATAACATTATTTTCATGTGTGATTAACAAAAAATGTCATTACTTAGATGTTAATATAAAAATCATTTCACAAATTTTTATTAAAAAACTCTTAGTTGTCTAGAATAATTATACGTAATGCTATTACTCTTTAAAACTAGAAATGTATTATACTTTATATGTTTAGTATTTCGGCTGCACGAAACTATTTCTATTGGAAATTAGACATAAAATTTATTCAGGGTATAGATTCAATGTGTGGGAGGATCATTGGATCCCTACAACACCAGCCAGATTAGCTTTCCCTAATGCCCCAGTTGTGCATCCGAGAATGACTGTCAGCGATCTTATTAATAGAGAATCAAAGAAGTGAGATGTTGGGTTACAGAAAAAAAATTATGTTATCCAGATTGGTATAAAATTATAAGCACATTAAATATATAAAAGTAATTTTAAAAATATATATTAATTATACAAAAACATATAAGTAACCTTATATATATATACTTGAAAATAAATACCTTATATATACTAATTATATAAAACAAATATATATATTTCATTTCATGTGTGATTTATAAGTTGGACCATCCTTAAATTTTTTTATTAAATGTATTTTAATACGACTAATAATATATAAAATCTTTGAACTACTTTAATGATAATATCTTTTGATATCTTTTAATTTAAAATTATATATATATATATATATATATATATATTAAAATTTTCGAAAAATCAGTTTAAAAAGATGTTAACAAGATCTTAATTTTTCAAAAATAAAAATACTTTCACTAATTTTGTAATTAGTTTTTAAATATCATTATACATTAATATATTCAGCTATTGTTTATAAAATGAAAAAAAATATTATATCCTCTTTTTATCTATTATATAATCACAATCAATCATATTAAAAGAGAATTATTATGTTGATCTAAATATTTTAACAATATCTTAATTTTCAAAAATTTTATGTAAATATTTTCACTAATTTTGTAATTAGCATATAAATATTATTATGCATTAATATATATTAAGTTATTATTTATAAAATTAAAAATAAAAATTATATTGCTGTTATAAAAAAATTATATCCTACTTTTATCTATTTTATAATCATAGTCAATCATATTCAAAATTATTATATAAAATATGATAAAATTATATAAATTGATATAATTATAAATTTAATTTTCATAAATATAAAATATTATGTTAAAAATGTAATATGGTAACAGAACATCTTATAATTAAGAGACTATATAACACATATATTAAAATTAACATATCTTAAACTTATGTATATGCAATAATATATCATGTAAAATAAATAAACATAAAAATATTGCTAAAAATCCAGTTTTGAAGCACATATTAATATGTTGAAGCACATAAACGTAAAAATTTAACATAAACTAAATACAAAATAATTTTCAAATATATTTTTTCAAGCACATATTAATATGTTTAATAACTAACTGCAAATACAATAAGATAAATATATAAAAAGCAACAAATATATGTGACGATTTTAAATAGTTGATATTTAGAATATGTAAACTATAAATTATTGTATTTGAAATACTTATATAAACAATTAAATATATGATTAAAATTAAAAATGTTACCACTAATAATGTAAACTAGGTGTTTTCCTGCACCATGTGCAGTAAATTGTTTTTTTAAATCTAACTTATATTTGAACTTTTTATTATTAAATATTATAAATTTTACTTTTTTCTTTCTAATATTTAATTTAGATTTGATATGTATTAAATTAATTTGTATAAAACTAATAAAAATGATATAAAATTGTATAATTATAAAAATTTAGCCTAAACAATATTTATAAAATTTGTAGATATATAAGAAACTAATGATCTTACGATTAGATATTTAACTTTTTTTTTAAATTGTAGAAATTTTTGAAAGCTTAGTAATACAAATTGTATAAATATACAAAATAATAATATTTTGAAATTTGGAAATGTTATATATAAATATATTTATTTTATAGATGATGTATGAGGTATTACAATATTTAAAAAAATTACCAAAAAAAAGTATCAATACTAAATGTAATATATGAATTATTACCATATTTTAATAAGTTTACCAAAAATATAAATCAATATTAAATAAAATAATTCATGTTATATTTTTCCTTCATAAATTTCAGTAGTCATGTCATATTTGTTTTGTGAAATTGATTATAGAAATGACATGTGGCAAAATTATTTCGCAAATATAGTCCAGTGAATAAATATATATGCATGTAAAATGTAGAATAAATATCCGTGCGGGGGAATAAATATATATGCATATAAAATATAGAATAAATATCCGTGCGGTTGCGCGGATCAATATCTAATGTATATTGTATAATATCTAATGTATATTGTATGTAAGAGTACCGTCGACATTAGTAATCTCAAGGTTTCTGGACCCTCTAAAATGTATAAAGATTTTATGGTTTCCTGACTCGGTCAATCAGACTATCCCGATATGTTTTATGTCTAGTCTCGAATCTCACATCAATAGTGTGGAATATTATTATGAATAATATAACAGAAAACATTGGGTGACCAACAAAAATACGTCAATTTACTCGTTTAAAATTTATTTTGATTATGACCCCAAAAGATTGTCTTGACTTTTTTAAAAAATTGGTTTTGAATTTAAAACTAAAACTTCTCTAATAATATGTAGAAATATTTTAACAGTGTGATTTAAAATGTACAGTTTATTATATGTTTCAAAATTTCATAATAGGTTTTATATCTACCAATTCATATTATTTTTTACTAAATATAAAATAATATTTTCACCAAAATAAACATAAAAGCACCAATTGACATTTTTCATTAAATTTTAAAATTGACTTTGTTGAAAAATGCGTCCTCTACACCAATTATATGTAACAGAAAACATTAACTCAACGAACAGAAGACGAAAACAGTAACAAACTACTCACCTATTCAAAAATCAAAATAATATCTAACTAACCCCTTCCAAAACTGAAGGAACGAGAGAACCGGACGTCAAACCCTAAAAAAAGAAGAAAAAAATAAACAAACCCTAATTCTTATCTTTTCCCTTTCCCAGCTTCACTACTATATATAAACCTCGCGTCTTCTCCCATTCTAAATCAGATCTAACAAGAAGAAAACAGTAAGCACTTTCAAAGAAAATTAATTATGGCAGCAATGAAGCAATCTCTTGTTCTTTCCATATTGATACTACTATCATCATCATTTGCACCAATCCATGCCCGCAACAAACCACATCCGGCAAACTCTCCCCCACCGGTAGCAACTCCAGCGCCGGGACCATCAAATTCTGATTGCTCGAGCGTTATATTTGGCATGATGGATTGTCTCTCGTACCTTACCCCTGGATCAAATGATACCAAGCCCACGAAAGCGTGTTGCGGGGGAATCCAATCTGTTGTACAATATAATCCTGATTGTGTTTGCATCGGCTTAGCGAGTAGCAAAGATATGGGTATTGCAGTGAATAACACAAGAGCTCTTGCCATGCCTACGATTTGCAAGCTCCCCGTTCTTCCTCCCCATTGTAGTGAGTATTTTTTATTTTATTTTCTCTAGTTCCTAATTTGTTTTTGTTTTTGTTTTTGCGTTGTATTTTCATTGTTTCGAAGTTTAAAATTTTTCTTTGCTGGTGTAGCTATACTGGACGCGCCGAGTGCATCTACTCCTGGTATGTCTTCAGGTACGTGTTTCGTCATATTCTCATTTTGGTCTTTTTTTCCTAGATCTAGATAGTTAATTGAATATCTTTCACAATTTACCAAAAAATATCATAATTAAGATTAAATGCTTTTCTTTGTTTTTTCTTCTTTTTCTTGCGGTTTGATTGAAATTTTACTAAAAGTAGTGTGGTATCTTATGTTTTATTTTTAGGTTTTTATGATGATTTTCTGGTAAATCCAATCTATTATTTCACTGAGGATCACTAGAATTATAATATTTATGAATTGATTGTTGAAAAGGCAATTCACATATGTGGTACTTATGTGATTCTTCTGTTAGTTTTGTTACTATTTGTTATCCGGCAAATGCAATCAATCTATTAATATTTTTTATTGACAAATCAATCTACTAATCTTCTATGAGAATTTTGATATACCCTGGTCACTCTTTTCGATTTGTTTCTCACATAACATCTTTATAAACATCGTAGGTCTTATATTTGTAATTATATTTTTTAATTTATATGGTGAAAACATTAGGTTTCCTTTCAACTTTTTGGTTTGCGTTGTATATTAAGAAATATAATGAACTAATGATAATATTGATGCAGTTTCTCCATCAGCTGTAACACCTATGACTCCACCGTCTTCAGCCCAGTCACCCACATCTTCTCCAACTTTGGCTGACTCGCCGGGCATGACTGCACCACCTCCCTCGAGTTCTGGCACCAACCACCTCTCAGTTTCAACATTGACCTTCGTTTTCATATATTTCTTCTATAACTTACATTTTGGCTTTTTCTAATTAATTTCAGCTTTCACGTTTCCAAATATTTTTCTACTGAATTTTTTTTCTTCTACTGAATTGGACATTATATGTTCGTGATTTCAAGACCGATGCTGTTTTTAATTTGATGTTCTTTGTTAATCAAATTAATATATTTTTTTTTTAAATCATGCAACATTGATATAGACCTGCTGGGGTTTTGTTGCTGTTTCAGTGAAAAGGTCTGTGCAAGAATATTAACAAAAAAAAAACTTTTCTAATCAAGACTATACTAAAAGGAGCATATAAAGCTCTCTTAAGCTATCCACATCAGACAGGAAATTCGTCCAATCAAAGGATTCTTTTTCTCCACGTCATATATGGCTTGAAATATAGTGGACTTCGTATGGGTTTTATGAAAATTATCAGTTTGACCCATCCCAGCCCATGTAAAAATTTACAGAAAAACCTGTATTGGTTAATGCTTCCAGTTTCTCTCTCTCGACGTTTCCACTTCATCTTCTCCGATGTAAGAATTTTTCTTTCATAACCTTCACAATAAATGATGATCTTAAAACCATTCTTGAATGTTTCTTTCCAGCTCTCTGTGATCCTTCTCCTATATAAAGCAATATGTCTTAACCTAAATCAACCCAAAATCAAAACCTAAAGTTACATTCATGGCCATGAAATCCAAGGCAAAATCTCAGCTCTCCAATCGCACTTTATTCTAAACCTAACTGCATGATCTCTATTTCTACTCAGCCACGGTCAAATCGAAAATGCAATTCCTCCGGTAAAAGCTCAGTCGCCGTCGAAGCTCCTTCACCGCTGAATCATCATCATCCAGGTTCTTACCATGTGACGACTCAAATATCCATGCTTTATTTAAAGGATTCCTTTTGAATAAAGCATAAACCTTTGCTTATATTCTTGAATAATGATCAGTGGTTCATAAAAGTATAGTTTTGTTGTTGTTATTGCAGTACAAAGAGGAAAGAAAGGGAAGGAGCACAAGGAGAGTACTATTAATAGAGCCAGAGAGGCTGTCGAGAATATAATTATGTCTATGTTTTCTCTTTTGAAAATATGGTGTTGAAACAACAGTTTAGACACAATGGAAGATCGATTTCTTTGTTTGTTAATAACTGCGAGTATTGGGTGTTGCCTGAATGTAATTGAGATTATCATATGTTACATTAAGTCTTTGATTTGTAGTTTGGTTCTTATTGGTTTTCTTCGGCTGGAACAAAGTGATGAAGATTGCTCTTGGTCATTCTGCTTCTGATGAAATCCGTCCTGCCATCTTTAAGGCCTCCAAAGTTGTGTACTCTGCATCTTATAATAGTTAATTTATATTACTTGGTCTTTTCTCGCCTGTTGCGGTTTTAGATATGGTTTGGAATGTTTTTTCAGCTGCTTCATGGAGATGTGGGACTTCTTATTATGCAAATTATTGCAAGATGGAACACCTAAAGCATCCCGACAGAACTCTCTCTCTGACCGTTTTATCAGTCTAATATCTGAAACTGGGTACTTTTGTATGTCAGAAGGATCTTAGGTGTTTGTTAAACATGTTCGCTTTCCTTTGGCAGTTGAAAAGGCCAAGTTCTACTACATTGGTGTTTTGTCTCCTAACATTTATCACCAGGCTCCATTCAGTAGGTATATCAACATGCCGCTGCAAACATGAAAGTAAACAGAGCTATGATCCTTCGCTACAACCAAGTTAACTGATACTGCTCACATATCTGGCAGGTGTGACGATAAACCTTCATGCTCCATTTATATGTGAGTTCTTCAAATAGGTTCGGGAGAAGTACGTCATTACCAAATTCTAATATATTATATCTTACAGTGTCCTAGAGTAAACATTAGCGTTGTAGAAACAAGCAAGACTCTTGCTTGAACCAAGTACATGGATTATGTTTTGGAATAAGAATGAGGCAAGAACCCTGTGTTTTTTTTAGTTTTAACAAACACAATTTAGAATTAGTCTGTTTTGTTATATTTTATACAGAAAACACAAGACGACTACTGTGATCACCCAAATTGCAGATCATGTGTTTTTCACAAACAATGGAAAGATGAAAGTACCCAGTCATTCATCTCCCAAGCAGAAGCGAGTTTAAGAGGTTATGGTCTCAAAACCAGAATCTGGCGAAGAAGATAACTTGGAGACTAGAGCAGTGTGAGCAATGGAGGAACGTGATGTAGTATTTGGCTCTGTTACTGAAGTGAACCTTAGTTTTGAGGTACTCAGTCTGGTATTAATCTGCTCTACCCGGCTTTCCTCGAGACTAAGTATAACCGAACGCACTATGACGATCTCGCCTCCAAATGTCTTTCAAAGGTAACTGTACAAGTTTAACATCTTCTACCCCGGATTTAGTAGACAATATCAAGTACCCCATGTACACAACATAAAAATATGGGACCAGCACTGAAACTTAATAAATTGGTTCTATACTGGTAGCCTTATGAAGACACTGAGTATTCATAACCATTGATTCTGCTTTTTAATCATAACCCCTGTGTTATCTTGGTGGTCAATTTTTTCCCCAACAATGTGGTTTCTATGTTATTTACACCTTTGTGTAACTGAGTTTCGTTTGTAGCTTAATTTGGGTTATTGGGTTAGGTTTTACATACTCAATCTAGAGTGGCCAAACATTAACTTAGGGATGCAATTACCGAAATTTGTGAGAAATATATAAATATGATGGTCATAAATATGTTCATATCCAGTGATTTATAAATATGATTTTACAGATTGTGAGAATCGTTTGTTGCATCGACTGTTTACTCCAACTGCAAAAAACAATTATGATAATGCTCTAATAGTAGTAAAGTGTGTCAAGGTTTTGAATTCGTCACAAACATTAAAGTGAGAAAATGACCAATAAAATAGATTTTTTTAATTTTTACATATGAATTACCAGGATCAAACAATGGCGTTACAAAGTTTATGGAATGTGATATTCAAATTGGATTGAAACATTCAATATAATTCATTTTCCTCAGCTCAATATAATTCAATGATTTGGTTAGAACAAACTGGATTTGGAACGAAATAAGTCAAACGGCCAAAATTCAAACCAAACCAATTTGAAAAAAAAAAACTGAAAATAAGACAGTTTCAATTTTGATCCATAATAGATTACAAACAAAGGTACACTCTCTTTTCATGCTTCTCACCCTATCTACTTACAATACACAATTTTTTATAAAACAGATGAAATTGTTCCAAAGAAAAAACAAAAATAAGAGAATACAATATAATATTATATTCACAATTCATTAAACTCAAAATAACTAAAATATATAAGCTATCTAACATAAATTTCTCCATTTTAGCCACTAAACTTAAGTTTAAAGAATTAAATAAAAAATAACGAAATCTCAATAAATGATTAATATATAATCAAAATAAAAATAGTTTAAAAGGCAAAAGATAAAAAGATATAACAAATATAAAAATTATCGAAAATACACTATTTATCCAAAAAACATAAAATAACATTGGATGCATAACTTTTAAGAAGATATTGGAGAAATTCATAAAAACATAAAAATATGATATTGTTTTTTTTTTGCATCAAACCAAGGTGAGCGAAAATTAAGTTAAGGATTTATTATATCAAATACAAAAAAAAAATCTTACTATATAAATCTATTTTTTTAGGATTTTAAAGAAATTTAGAAACAGGAAAATTATTATTATAAAAAAATATTCTTTTACAGTTTCTTTTTAAGATTGGAAAAGAAAAAGTATTATTACATAAGACTGTGACATTTGTTAAAAAGTATAATACAAAACTATTTTATTTAGGATTTAAAAGTGATAAGAAAGAAAAAATATCATTATTACAAAAATATTATCTTATAAATCTATTTTTATGATTTTAAAGAGATTTAGAAAAGGGAAAATTATTATTACAAAAATATTCTTTTACAGTTTCTTTTTAGGAAAAAGTAAAAATATTATTACATAAGACTATGACATCTGTTAAAAAATATGATACAAATCTATTTTCTATAGGACATAAAAGTGATATTGAAAAATAAAAAATATTGTTAGAAAATATCATTTTAAGATGTATTTTAGGATCTCATTGTATAAAGCATTGTTCTTAAAATTGTTAATTAATATGATACAAACATGTGTCAATAAAAATTTATGATTGTAACATGTACCAAAAATCTTATTATATAAATATATTTTCTTTAGTATTTTAAAGAAATTTAGAAGAAAAAAAATTACTATTAGAAAAAATATTATTTTACAGATTCTTTTTAGGATTGGAAAATAAAAATTATTATTACATACAACTAAAAATGTGTTAAAAATATGATACAACTTTATTTTACTTAGGACTTAAAAGTGACTAGAGCTTGATCCGCACACCCGTGCGGATATTAATTTTGATTTTGTAAAAACTGATATTTGTTTTTCATAATTAATATCATATATTTTAGTTGTGTCATTATATAAATGAATGTATATTGGGTATTTGAATATTTTAGGTTCTTATACATCATAATCGAATTCGAACCAAAACGGATAATATGATTACTTGGGAAATTTGGAGTCATGTCTATAGTAGAAAAAAAATTAAAAGAATACACATAGCAACAACATAGCTACAATATTCTGTATATTTTATATAATATTACATTTCTTACCCTTAAGTATACTCGCATGCTCTCAGCTATTTGATCTTCTTCTTTCTTTTTGTTTTCTTCAGCTATTTTTTTTTTGTTTTTTTGTTCTTCTTCCCCTCTCAATCTTATTTGATATATATCTTTTAGATCAAATATAATTCAAATGAATGATAATTTAAATAAAAATGTACATATTATTTTACATATACCACAACTTAAATTTTTTCATACAGATTTTCTAAAAAATATTGGACGAAAGTTATACTATATTATATTTGACTCATATTAAAGTAGAATAGTATATCATTACTTTGAACATATATATAAAACAATGATTTACTAATATATTTGGAATACTAATCTATTTATCAAAATAGTATAGTTCCTCCCTATTTCTTCCTCTTATGTTCCCCCCCCCCCCTTCTTTCTCCTTCTCCTCCTCCTCCTCCTCCCCATATCCTCCTCCCCTTACTCTCCCCTCTCCCTCCTCCTCCTCCTCTGCCCCTCTCCCTCGCCCTCCCCTCTTCGTCCTCCTTTTCCTTTTTAAATAATATAGAACATATTAGATTTTCTATACTATTTACATAATAAACATAGTATAGTATAATAGGTAAAGAATAAAGTCAAGACTGTCTGTAGGGTTTAAGATTTAGAGTTTGGGTTTAGGATTTAGGTAACTCCGTTAGGGTCTACGGTTTGGGTTAAAAGTTTGGATTTATTGTTTAGGGTTTGGGTTTAAGATCTACGGTTTGGGTTTAGGGTTTAGAATTTGGGTTTAGGGTTTGGGTTTAGAGTCTACGGTTTGAGTTAAAAGTTTAGACCTTCAAGGATAGGGTTTAGATAGCTCCATTATGGACGATGGTTCGGTTTTACAATTTGGGTTTAGGGTTTGGGTTAAAAGTTTACGGTTTGGGTTTAGGATTTTGGAGTTTGGGTTTAGTGAGGTTTAGGGTTTAGGTAGCTCTGTTTGGGTCTATGGTTTGGGTTAAAAATTTGTGTTTTGGGTTTAGAGTTTGGATCTAGGATTTAGGTAGCTCCATTATGGTTTACTGTTTGGGTTTAGAATTTGGGTTTAGGGTTTGTGTTTATGATATACGGTAGGGTTTAAGGGGAGGAAATTCCTCTCATGCTCCTATATCTCATTCCTTAATATATATTAGACAGTTTTTTCTTTTAATTTTATATGTCAAACGGAAAAAATAAAATAAAACTGGAAATGTGAATATTTTTTTGTTTGATTTATAGAATTTGATAAAAATATTTCAAAAATAAAAAACTGTTTTTCATATTTTCACGAAAATCATCAAAATATGGTTAAAAACAATTTTAAAATATATTTTTTCCAAATTTGAAAGGTATAGAAGTTAAATACTTGCCCATGGGTTCACTAATCCATTGGGGGGGGGGGGGGTTAGGGTTTAGTTTTGAAGAGGGGGAAGGATTTGATTTGAGATTTTGGGTTTTGATCAAAAATAGAATTATGAAAAAGGGGCATATAAGATCAAGGGAGCCCATAGGAGATTTTCTGTAGAGAAATATGGGTATGGGAAAAGTTGACTCAAGGGTCTACTGTTTGGGTTTAGAGTTTAGAATTTGGGTTTAGACATTATAGACATAAATATAAATGAAAATCTTATATATTTGTGTCAAGTATTCCATACTATATCATAATCACGTATATTATAGTCACGTAATTGATGAAACTGAACCTTGTAACTAAATTAATCATTTGTATGACTATACTATATGATATGTAGTATAGCAGCATAGTTTTAGCATTAGAGTACCAATATCACACGTACGCGCCGAAAAGGAGAGTTTGGTCATGTTTGTGTACAAATTGTCTCATCTGTTGCTTTTTACTGTAGCATGGCTATATCTTTCATTTTTTCCTCTGCTATAAATATAGAGCAAAATCACCCATGATTACTTTTGGTCATTTAATATTTTTAGGTTATTTTAGTTTAAATAAAAAATATCTGAATCGAATTGGGTAATATAATTATTTTTGGTAAAAATATTTGAAATTTTACATATATTAGTTATTTGGATATTTTTATGTTCCAATACATCAGAATTGAATTCACTTGGACCAGAAGGATCCAATTCAAAAGTCACCAAAAATAATTTATAATACTCGAACGAAGCCTAATTTCAAAACTCAAAAATATAATACCTGAAAAAAGATTCATAATTGAACGGGTATCCGAAAGACCATATTGCTAACTGTAGATTATTATATTTACCTGAATAATTAAAAAGAGTAAAACTACTATTTTAGTGGTATTAAGGCTTTTTTGTTTAAAGGTCATGTGTTTTTTCACATATTTATAAATAAATATTTATTTTATATAAATGTTAGTATATATTTTATAATTTAAATTTATTAAATATTTTTACTATGACAATTTTAAATACAATATTTTTATAATTTATATTGAGTAATTTTGTTTTAGTTTTGAATCGTCAACCGTTTCATTAAGATTTTTAAAATATGACATGTCCAACCGCACAAATATACTTAATATATTTTTTCATGGACCAAAATTTAAATGCATGATAAAAATGTTATATATACTATTTAAAATTTGGTGCTATATACTTAATTTATATTCATCAGCATTTAACATATTCGTTTTCATTGGGATATTATTTATATGAAATATAAATAAAATAATATATTTACAAATTTATATTCGAGTAGAATTAACTTTGTTTCTAGCTTAGCCGAAGGAACATCAAATCGAAGAGGTTAGGATCTCGATTCTCAATTTTTATCATGCGAAACATTTTCTTTGGATTGTCATATTATTTATGAATGGTTGTTTGTTAATGATTGTGTTAACGAAAATTTATATTTAATTGATTGCATAGAGTATCAAAATATGGTAAATTTATTGGTTACCTAGATTATAGAAAGTATTAGTTTTAATTTTAACTAAATAAGGAAAATATAATAAATACTTAACATTAGATTTATTAATTAATTCAGTGGCATAGAACTATAAATATTGTGCAAGTTTAAAGGTTAGTCTTAATTTGTATTTCAGTTTTAATAGATAAGATATAGAAAAAGGAAAACTATTATTACAAAAATGTTACTTTATGATTTCTTTTTAGAATTTAGATAAGGAAAATTAGTATCACGTACACTTTTACAATAATATTTTGTTTACAATTTTAGAGAAAATAAAAAATACTATCAGGTTAAGAAGAATAACATATAGTAATATAATATAACATTAAATTAGTACATGAGTATTTTTCTCTTACCCTAAATACAATGTTAATAAGAGAATTCACGTATATGCCATAGTGATTAAAATATAGATATTAACTGAAACTTATAATTTTTGTACTAAAATAAATTTCACACAGTATATATAAACTAATAAAAGATAATTTAAAAATCATAAGCCGCGCGTAGCGCGGCGAAAAGATCTAGTTCTAATAAAATTGGATAATGCCCAAAATCAGAATGATGATTAGTGATTATCCATCTTGATATTATATCATTTATTTTCACCGGTTACTTTTACTCATTATCTTTTAGGGTGAATTAGTGAAATGATCGTAGTGACAATTAAAAATAAAGACATGCATCGAGATACGATGCGACAATTTGACATTAAAATATAAAAAAAATTCCTTTCTTCCGCGTGATTGTCGTCAATGCAATGTGTGATATTGTACTGTATATACAATATTTGTTAAATAGATAGAACAGAACAATCAATTCACATCATTTGTATATTGCGAAAAATAAGAGGAGGAAGAAGTAGGAGAGCTTAGAGAAAAAGAAATAGTGGTATGCCTGCATATATAGAAGATGAGAAAATGATTAAAAAGAAGAGGATAAAATATTAGAAAATGTTATTATATATGTCAGAAATCCTTTGCTCTTCACTTGTAGCATCTGAGATTGATCAGATACAGCTATACTAGCTTTGGTTGTTGATGGACCGTCGGTACTTCCATCAAGCTTCAACGCCTCTGCTTCACATTCTCCGTTAGCATAGATTAAGGCGCATCTGCAGTACTCTACTGGAACAGAGACATGTATTAACTTTATTCCACGTGATGCGCTAGGTTTTTCGAGAGGCGATGAAGATTAAATTGTATATTATTTTCAGTTACAAGTCTTAAATATTGATCGCTAACGCTAGTCTCAGCGAATGGGCCTATTGGTAACTATATTTTTAAAATAATTGTGGAGAAATTGTTACAAATCGTAAGTGTATGGGCCGAGTGATTTGAAGGATGACCGTGGGCCTAAAAGTCCAGTAGAAAACAAAGGATAAAGAGAGTAATGGAAAACGCAGAAGACGCAAATGGCGGCAGCGATAACAGCGAATTGGGCGTTTGTCGCTGCAAGGCGTGGACGACGACAATGGGGAACCATTCCTTCCTCCTTTAGTTTGTCCTGTAGTTCGGGACCAAACACAAGAAAGCTTGTTCTATACTCGAAACCAGGATGCTGTCTCTGCGATGGCCTCAAAGAGAAGCTTCAAGCTGCTTTCTCTCTCTCTGGTCCTGATTCGCTCAACCACGTTACTCTTCAGGTCTTTCTCAATCTCACTACAAAAAAATTGGATTATTGTTTGATTCAGTGGCTTGATTTGAGTTCGTTATCATTGGGCCTAAACCCATATACTCAACAAAGCACTAGGGCCATGTTGAAATTCATGTTATTTTTTTTTCATTTGAACATTGTTAGGTAAGAGATATCACTACAAATCCTGAGTGGGAAATGGCTTATCAGTATGAGATACCAGTCCTGGCCAAAGAGAATGCTGATGGCACAGAGGTGTGTGTGTGTGTGTGTTGTACATTCAAGCCTTCTTTGTTATGTAGATTTCCTTCTTTTTTTTTTGCAAGATTGATTCATTACAAATTATTACTTCATGGTAGGAGATTTTGCCAAGGTTGTCTCCACGTTTAAGTGTGGAAATTATACATAAGAAGTTACTTGCTGCTTTTAGTTGATCAAATTACGTGCACGACAATGGAAACAAAGATAAGAAAAAGTGTGTAAGGTGTGTATTCTTTTACTCTCATATGCATGAAAGTGATTTTTTTTTTTTTGCATCTGTATTTTCGCTTCATTCTGCTTTTCCTTTCTGCATGTAATCTGTGGATATGTTTTTGCTTGCTGATACTGATTTGATCCTTACCATATATATGCAAATGGTGCTTTGACTGACCCGTTAATTTGAATAACAAGAGTGATTTTCTAAAGTTACTTTACCTTTCGCTGTATTGTCATTGTTTTTAGCTTTTGGTTTTGATTTTCAAATGCTATTCTGAGTATTCTCTTGAATTTGAACATCTGAGTATTTCTTTCACGGAACTGCCAGTTCTTGAACACTACTTATTGGATTTTTTTTTATCTTTCCGCATTATCTACTTTCGAGTATAGATTGCGATTTGTCATAAAAACATTTCTATCCACAACTCTCATCGCTGACCATGACGTTTTTATCTATGGTACTCCCCATATAGGCGCTGCTATGCAACTTCTCGGTGACATCTTGGAACTCATCATTCTATTTCTCTTTATCAAAAACTGAAAGCAAGTTTGCTCATGTAAGCATTCATTATCTTGGATTAAAATATTTGCTAGTTCTGTCTTTTATGCCTGGCGATCAAACACATTACTATATTAGAAAAGCAAGCAGAGGCTTTTCTAATGTTGACTGAAAGTCTGAAACACTTGTTAAACTTTTTTTTATATATATATATATATATATATTTCCAATCATCTAGAGATCACAAAGGTCTCTCTGCGTACAAACCAAAAAGCAAAGACACTGGTCACTCTGAAATTGTCCCATTCTTAATATCAGTCAGTAGATGCATTTTTGGGTGAATTATTGAACTGGGAGCCACAGGGTTATGGTTTAGTGAAAAGAATCAGTCTTTGATCCAATACTCATCACGTAGTAACTGCAAAATCTAATAATCGCTTGGAATAAAATATATTTTGCTTAGTTGAACCAAAAGGTTGATGATGGTGTCTTACCCTGAATTATCCACTATTTTCTTACCTTTGATAGGGTGAGTGATAAAAGCAATTAGCTAGCTTTTGGGAACAAATTTGTATAACTGAAGATGATAGTTTTAGAGAATAATATGGTATTATCTTGTATTTTAATTTATGTATTTCTATTTCTAATTTTATATTGTAGTGTAAGATTTTATTAATTTATATTGTCGTAATATGTTTTATAGTTTCTCTGTATCATTCTAAAAGATGTTTAAGGTTTTTCAAAAATATTAAGAAAATTATTTTTTTAAATAATTTATCTTGGTTATATAAAATAACATTAAACAAAATTAATTTAACTAATAAAAACAGTATTTTGTAATTGCTAACAAATTTTAAACCACGTTAAATTTTATCTAGAACTATGAAAATATCATTTATTTTGAAATAAAATTGACAGAAGAACATTTTAAAATTTTGTAATTGGTTTAGCTATTTATATTTTTTATGGATCTACATTAATTTTAATAAACATAACAATTATATAATAAGTTACAAACAGTTTTGAAGTTACATTTGAATTTTTATTTTTATAGAAAAACACTTTAAAATTTCAAATAAAAAATTTCACAAACTCTAAAATAAATAGTGTTTTTAGAGATGCTCTTATAAATATATAATGAACCGCCACCGCAACACCCCGTCAGAAACAAAATCCGCCGAACTCCAACCAGATTGCATGTGTCTTTCTCCCGCTAACCCAAGCTAATGATCAAATCCCTTACAACCGGAATTAAAATACAAGATAAAACTCTGAAATATCAATTCTACTGAGTCCACTTGAAATCATTCGGAGGTGAATCGTTATAATACTATTTTCCTCCGCAAAAGTAAGTTAACGACATATCTATTTTCTCCCATCAGTAAACAAGGAATTTTGATACAAAATCTGAACAATTTTTAAAAATAAAGAAAATTCTTGAAAATCTGAAAATCAAAAGGACGAGAAGCCTATCTTTCTTTGAAAATTTAGGAGAGAAAAAAAAAGTGAAATTCGTAGCTTTCAACAATTTCATATTTTTATTTTAAAACTCCCAACTAATTATAAGAAATATTCATTTTTCTTCCACAAAATAACTAAAATCCAAAAGAAAATATTAGTTTCTTCTTTGTTTTTTGTCCTTTGTAAAAGAGAAAAAATAAACGACGACAAAATCTAAGAAGAAAAAAATAAAAGAATAACCTACCAATTAGCCCACACACGACACAACAAAGCACAGCCTCTCTCTCTCTCACATAATCACATGTAGTCATGTACCAACTTGGTCAAAAGTCACTTCTTTTTATACAACGCAAAACTCTCCTCACATCTTGATCTCTTTTCTCTCAGACACACACACACCTTCTTCATCATGGGAAGGTCTCCATGTTGCGAGAAAGCCCACACAAACAAAGGAGCTTGGACCAAAGAAGAAGACCAACGTCTCATCGATTACATCCGTAATCACGGCGAAGGTTGCTGGCGTTCACTCCCTAAATCCGCAGGTTTGACAAGCTCTCACCGATCATATTCTTAAGTTTCGATTTTTTTTTTAAAAAAAATCACGCTCTTCTAAATCTTTTGATTGCAATAGGATTGTTACGATGTGGTAAGAGTTGTAGATTGAGATGGATTAATTACCTTCGTCCGGATCTCAAACGTGGAAATTTTTCTGATGAAGAAGACCAAGTCATCATCAAGCTACATAGCTTACTCGGCAACAAGTAAACAAAGTTTCTACCTCTCTTCTTCTATCTTTCTTTCCCGGAAAAAAACTTCAAAATTTTATTTTCAAGAAAAAAAACTCTTCAAAACTTTCCAAGTAATAGAACAGAGTCACCATCAATTTACGAAATTTTAATTTTTTTTTTTTTTTTTCAGATGGTCATTGATCGCTGGAAGATTACCAGGAAGAACAGATAATGAAATAAAAAATTATTGGAACACTCATATTAAGAGGAAGCTTCTCAGCCACGGAATCGACCCCCAAACTCATCGTCCGGTTAAAGATAACGTCGCCGTGACTGATGCGAAAACGGCGTCGTCGCAGTTAACAACCACTGTTAGTGTTTCACCTCAAAACGACACCGTTGAATACGCTTTTATAGTCAAACTGAAGACGGAAAATTCTTCCGATAACGGCGCGTCGACAAGCAGCACGACAACTGACGAGGATCTCCAACAAAACGGAGATAGTTATTACAGAGATAGTTCAGGAGATATGGAGCTGAATCTTGACCTAACTCTCGGGTCCGGGTCCGGTTCGACTTCTTGGGTCGAGTCTAAGCCGTGGCGGGATACGGCGATGGCGGCGCGTTTGTCACTCTAGTAAGAATTACGAAACGGCAAAAAATCCCCCAAAAATGGGTGTTTTTTAGATTTTTCTTCTTGTGTGGGTCCTTTTTGAATATCTATAGACATTGTTTTACTTCAGTTCTTGGCATTTTGTTTTGGTTCTGTTACATATTATTATTACCTGTTGAAGTAAACAATATTACAATTTTTTACGAAAGATATATTATTTTACCGTTGTGGTAATTTTTTTACATTCTGTCTTAAATCTTTACTAGTTACCAGTCGGTAAAACGAAATATCAATCAATTTTTAAAATTCAAGTTAACAAAATTTATCAAATTAGATAAATTTTTTTTATTCCATAGTCAATTTTTCAATATGTATAAACTTTTATTATGATCTATATAAGTTATTTATTACTATAGTTTTTCTAAAAGGTTATACACATTATAAAAATATTGGTCACAATTAAACTATATTAGATCATTATAAAAAAACTTATACAGATCATAATAAAAAACAATAATTTTATTATAAATTTGTAAGATCACCAATATATATTTTTATCATAAATCATGTAAGTTTTCAAATTATTAATTTTTAAAGTTCGAGTTAATAAAATTTATCAAATTGGTTAAAATCAATATATCTTTTTAAAGATTTTTTTTGGATAATCTTTATAATGTTTACTTAAGAAATCTAGATAGAAAAAGTCGTTAAATATTTTTTTAAGCTTCGCATTGACATATAAACTATTGCAAGACAAATATATATGTATCATATAGCTTATGTACAACATAAAATCATTATCGGTGATCTTATAAGACTGGTAATATTAAATGTTTGCTGTACTTATATGAAACATAAATGTGTAAATTAACTTTCACAATTTAGATATTTATCCTCAAATTAACAAAATTTAAAGTATAATCAATTATATAGATTGTTATGGATATCAGGTTTAGACAATCTATGTTTTGCATTAGCAACATTTATAATTGGTTTCATCGTTGATAAATTTTTTTTACTAGAATTTTAAAAAATTGATTGATATTTTAATTTAGAAATTCAAAGTAAAAATATAGTTTTTTATTTTCCAACTATTTGAAATCAACATACTTAATATCCAACTATTACTTACGAAAAATTATTTTTGAACTAATGGTTGACTACGCAAAACTAGGCTTAAAATAACTAACCGTTCAAAATTGGACGGAAATCATTTATTTTCCGTTTATAATTTAACAGTTGATTATTTTATATCCAATTTTACGCAGTCAACAATTAGTTTAGGAATAATTTTGCATGAACAATATTTATGTATTAATTATGTTGATTTCAAATAGTTAAGGAATAAAATATCTATTTTCCTCTTTGACATGTAATATAATAAAATCTTATACAAATTGAGAAAATGACTATGGAAAAAATAAATAAAATTATATTCATCCAACTTGATAAATTTTTCTTAACTCGGATTTTAAAAATTGATTGATATTTTAATTTAGAAACTCAAAATAAAAATATATAGTTTTTATTATCCAACTATTTGAAATCAGCATATTTAATATTTAAATATTGTTTACGCAATATTATTTCTGAACTAATTATTGACTGCAAAAAATTGGAATTAAAATATTTAACCATTCAAATTTGGACAGAAATCGTTAGTTTTACGATTATACTTTAATGGTTGACTATTTCATGTCTAATTTTGCGTAATCAACAATTGTTTCGGAAATAATTTTGTCAAAATGACCTACTTCGCATAACTCAGCTTAGCTCATAAAGAGTTCGGATCTTTCATGAGTTAGCTCAGCTCATTTATTATATGAGTTTTAATATGTAAATTCGAACTCAGATCGTCTAGATTATGAGTTAAATGAGTTAATTTACGATCAAATATAAAAAATAAAAAATTGTAAAAATAATTAAAAATATAGAATAATTCTTTTATAATATAATTTAAAATTTAAAATTCCAAAGCATTAATATTAAATGTTGAATAAAACCAAGACCTAGTAATACATTAAATCAAAACTAAATCAGTGATCTAAAAATATACTTCACATAAGAGTCTTGTGATAATTCATCTTCAGATTCTTCATTTATTCAAATATTTATTCAAATTGTAAAGATATATATTCCGCATGAGAATTTTAAGAATATATTTTAATTCTAAAGATACATGATGTGAGGATTGATATCAATATTTTTTTTTACATTTTATATATATATATATATATATATATATATATAATTTTTGGTTTTACATTTTTATTTTAGAAGACAAATATAATTAATACAGAAACTAGTTTTTTCTTACACAAAAGAAATAGAAATCATCCATATATATACATATATATTAAAATATGAAAATGACCAAGCTCATGAGTTAATTCATGTTTATTAAAAATCGTATATATAAATCGTGATCTAATTTAAATTTGATTATAATTTCATTTATTAAATGAGTCACTTTATGGGTTATAACCAAATGTGATGATTTTAATAGTTAGTAAACAATATTACATTTTGTAACAGAAGATATATTATTTTACCGTTGTGGTAAATATTTTACATTCTTTCTTAAATAATAACACTACTTACCAGTCGGTAAAACAAGAAGTCAAAACATGCTTTAAGCCGGTATCAATTATAACATCACTATGTTTTACTTACTTTTTAACTATTCTACAATCGGTTTTCATTTTTGTGTGTATGTGCACACTATCGTTTATTATTCTTACTTTAAATCATTACAATCACCAACAGAGTGTAATATTACAAAGTATAAATGTAACATTATAAATATATATAAGCATTGTTTGATTTCCAAAAAAAGTATTATAAAAATTATAAGCTTTATCTACCAGGAGTGAAATGTGAACAGAGTTTTGGACTTTTTCGTATGTTACGTTATTCTTTTCTTTACATGTCGATGTAGATAGGTCATAGATAATGCTTATAGCAGAAGGCTTCTAGAAACTTGAACTTGTTTATAATTACTGGGAACTAGTGGCAAATTGTACCTAATTATCTATTACTTTAAAGTTATATTTTCAGCGTAATGGCCAACCAAATAAATAATTTCACAAAAATAATCCAACTAAATTACTTTAAGTTTCTTTCCTATCCAATTTATACTTAGTTAACTATTTTTTATTTTAAATGAAAATTGTAAGATTATATCTAATATACTTAAACTATATTTATTTTAATCGAAGATATTAATAAGTTTCAAATAAAATAAAAATTTCTCTAATTTTTTTACAGAGAATTTTAACTAAATAATGAATAATCTTAAAATGTGTAGAAGTTTTAAGTTTTAAATATATTTTTTGTTTAAATAGAAAAGAATTATTTTCCTTCAAATTAAGTTTTTCTTAATTAATATTTTCTCCATAGTTTACTTATTTTCTTTCTTAAAAATTTAAACTAAATTGCAATTTTTATGAATTTTCTTATATTATGGAGATTTTTAAAATTTCATTTGAAACTTATTTATATTTTGACTAAAATAAACATAATTTGGGTTTGAAAATAGGTATAGTTTTAAAAGTTCAAAAAAAAAATAGTCTACATATTAAAATGCATAGCAAAATTTTTTAGGTATTAAAAACTTAATAAAATTTAGTATGAATATTTTAATAGAATTCCCATACCGTAAAATTACAATATGGACTCAACCAAGACATTGCTGATGCGCAGGAAATGGAATGTGAAGAAGCAGCTGACTGATAGGGAGAGACGGAAAAAGATAAAAAGAAAAAGAAAATATAAAAGGAGAATAAGATAAGGGAAAAGACATGTGACATGTTTTATGAAGGTAGGTGGCCGAATCTGTCATTATAACCATACTGTTACCAAACTAATTGACTTTATCTAATTTGTTTTCATCTAGTCTAATATATATAAATATACATCCGAAACAAATATAGTAATATCCAAGTCTCGATAGAACACATAATATCAAGAAACTCTAATATCAAAATGGTCCTAAAGGCAAAGCAAAATATTAACCCACATAAACGTTTCTCTAGCCAATGTTTGGTCGACGTCACATAGAAAAAAAAACAATATAAATGTAAGTAAAACCATAGAAAGAATCATGTGCGCAAGAAGAGGAAGAGGGTATGGGAATGTGGATTTAGGTGAGATCCAGCCAAACATGATTCCCTCCTTTCCTGGAAATAAAAAGAAGTTGTCACTCTCTATTTTATAATAATAAAAACTTCCCATAACGACTTTAAAGTTATAAGAATTGATATTTTCTTGTTACATCTTCTAGATAGACTAGATAATATGACCTTTATCACAAAATTTAATCTCCAATATTCGTATTCTGTAGATTGGCGGTGAGGGATTCTCAAAACAGATACAAAAATCTTAATATTAACATTAGTTTTGTAACAGTCTGAAATTTCAACTTAAACTTTTTTGGGTTTAAAGGAAATCCTACTCCATTCATGATCCAACATGATAAAATTTAAGGTCTTCTTTTCCCCCTTATAAATAAAAGAGGTTTTTCCTGTTTTCTTTTACTCGGAAACTAAAATATAACCTTGTAGAGATCTAGAGAAGCCAAGAGAAATCTAGCTGGTGAGGAGGGGGGAGAGAGAGAAAGAGAGATTTTGCCTCACTAATATTCTAAATATGTATATGGAATATATTAACATTGAATATAAAAATGAGAGGAAAGATGAAAATTTAAGGAAGGAAAAATCATAAAAATGAAAAATATGAAAATGTATGTAAAGTCGAGAATATGGAGAAATGCAAAGGAAAAAATAATAAGATAAAGATAATGAAAATATATTGAATGCTAAAAGTTCTACAAATAGATAGAGTTACAGACATAATATCTGTAATAGTTTCTAATTTCACTTAATTTTAATATTTTGTCATACTCCATCTATTTCATAAAAAATGTAATTTTAAATTTTTATTTTATTTTTGACACTACGTTTTCAATACAATTTTTTATTAAATCTCTTTATTACCCTTTTAAATAAACAACAGATATTTAGTTAAATCATTTTATTTAAATAATAGTTAATTAGTTTTTAAGTTTAGTTATAAAATTATTGTGATGAATTATTAAAATTAAATATACCAGAAAAGAAATTAGACAATTTGTAGATTTATAATACTACTATTATTTAATTTAACATATTTAGACTAATTTAAATCGTTTTAAACCGTTTTAACCGATTTAAAATAGTTTAAACCAATTTGAATCACACAAATCTGTATAAATAAGATTTTAAGAAAATCGTTTCGGATAACATCGAGTTAGTCTGTCTAGGCGTTTAGAACCCTGGGCTTAATACATTGGAACTTGCTTTAAACAAACTAAATGGGAGCAATTTAACATTAGTCTCATGTGTTTCCACTTTAAGAAGACGTTTGCTTGTTTTTTTAAAAACTCTTATAAAGACTAATTTAAATAATTTAATCTTAACCATTGAAATTTGAAAGCTTTCAAATTAGGCTCAATACATTGGAATTTGTTGAAAATCAACTAAATGGGAGTAATACATCATTAACCTCATGTATTTCCTTTTTCAGAAGACGTCTGCTGGTTTTTCTCAAAAAAATAATAATAATAACAATCAAACTAAGAAAGTTAACTGAATCTTGCTAGAAATGAAATACCAAATTATAAGAAAATGTAAGCTTAGTAAGTTTTCTTTTTCTTTTTGCCTAGAGTAAGCATAATAAGTTTAAAACCTTTAAAACTAAAGAAGAAAAATATGAATTATAAGACGCACAAATATATTTAATAAGTAATTGAAGAATAATAATCAAAGTAGAGAAAATAATCTGAAAAACAGAAAAAAGTATATGAACAAAGAAAAATATAAAATTTCAAAAATGAAAAGGAAAGGAATCAATAAAATAAAAGTAAAACATAACAAACATCAAAATGGTTAATCGAAATGTTTTAAAATATTGTAAGATTAGGATTCTATGAGCCAGAAGATGACTAACAAACAAGGATAGATTCCGAATTTGTAAAATATTTGTTCTGCTTACTAACTTTGTATGTTCGGGAATGTGTAAAATAGATAAAAAGGATTGGATGGAAATGGCGGTCCATTATACATTGGAACTGGATGGTTTCGCAGGCGAGATGTGATCTGTGGAAGAATAAAAGAAGAGGCTGTTGAGAGGTACGAGAAAGAGGTAGTGGAAGATAAAAACCAATGTATTGATACAATGGGCATCATCAAGTATGGATTGCAACTACTAAATAATGTTTGGGAAGTTTGCAACATCAATTCTTCTATTTTTAAAGATTTTTGCTTTACAAAATCTAAAGAGGAAGAGAGAAATCCTAAATAGTCTAACATATATGGACAGATAAAAGTAGCCTCTCCAGTTTTCCATCTTTATCCAAGGCAAACCTGCCTGCAAATCTTCCAAGATCTGCCATGGAACCAATGAAATCTTGACATTTGAATGGTAGAAACATTAGTTACAAAATAGCACTCTATGGTAGGGGAAAAAAGGAGGATGTACAAGTACGATGAAGCTTACTTGCTTGTATATAACAGAGGAGTCGAGAGAAAGGAGGATTGATGGGGTTTTCACTGGTTCTGAGGTAACATGTTTCAAGAAGCTTTGTTCAAGCAAACCCGAAACCTTCACTGGCTTCGTGAATGGCAAGTAGCAGGCGTTCCTGAAGCTGTTCCTTAGATGGATACTCAGGGAGGTCTAGTTGGTTAAAACTGCAGCAGAACAAGAAGAGATGAGAGAGAATTATTAAAATCGGTTTATCTGAGAGTGAAGGAAGGCTTTGTAATGATTTCCAACCATGTATGAGCTGATGGCAGCCGCTCTGGACCTCCATATGCTTTGTGGATTTGTAATCTTTGAGGGCCAGATATACCTTGCAATGCCTTGAAACCTTCTAAAGGAACCTGAAAAAACAGAGATACACCACTCTCGTTTAAGACAAAACAAAATTTCTGAGAATATGAAGATTATCATATCAACCAAATATTTCAGGTGAATTCGATAGAAGCTGCTAATATTTGGTTTACCTTTGATGTTCCGGTGACAAACTGAAGAAATCTAGCCATATCTTCTTTGCTAAAAGCTTTAACGACCTCCCAGAACCAATGAATAACAGGGGATCCTGCCGCATAGCTGGTGTACTCCGTATTGGCTTTAAGATCATCGACTGAACCAGAAAAAGAAAAGGGAAGATTGATATTATTACTTAAATGCATAGACAATCACATGTAAACAATATTGAACAAAACGATCCAACATACAATCAATCTCAGGCAATCCACTGATGAGGAGCTCGAGCTCTTTATCATTAAAAATGGATACGAGCTCACGAGGTATCAACTCATTAAAGCCTTCAAGGAAGGCGTTGATTTGAGGCCGAATGGCATTGGTAAGTATATGTCCGGCCACAAGGTCAACATATTCATGTTTTGTGTCTTCTGTCACCCGTATGTTTCGTCCTCCAGGTTTAAGCTCATAGTCCGTCACCTTTTTTCAGTTAAAATAAAACGAACAATTCAATACGAAGACGGTATAATGAACAGAAAAGCAAACATTTATTTTATCACACACCTCAGTCTTTTCGTAAAGAATGTGTTTTTCCTCATCTGCGTCCATACTAAATGTGAGATCGAGTATGTCATTCACATCATTCTGAATGAACAGAAAAAAGGGTCAAAGATGCTAACTTCAATTTCTTGAGCTTTTTAATAATAAAGAAGAAGGTAAATTAAGACTAGCTCCACAAACCTCTAACAGCCACTTCAAATTCTTGTAGTAATCAGGATCCACGGCCTCGATGTCATGATAAGTCACCTTCACACCAAGTATGTGTTTATAAAAGGAACGAGTGAAATAAACATCCAAAAGCTGCCCATCAAACAACGCCTTCGCCACCTGCAGTGACATCACAAACACATCAGATAGACCCAAAAACAAACAATTGGATCACTGCAACGACAAGATCCTGCTATTACCATGCGACCAACAAATTTGAAGTATGACAGATGCTCGGTTTGGTAAACAGAATTGGGATTAGGCTGGAAGGTGGCATCATTTCCAACGGTGGTGAAAAGCAACGCTCCTTTGTCAAATATAACTCTTGACAGTAACTGATACCATTCTCTTGTAAGACCACCAGCATCAATACCTTCCTCACCTTGAAACTGCACATTCAGACGTCCTTTCAGATCCTGTGGGGAGCGCATACGTAACTGGTTGTATGAATCTTCCAACAAATAAGCTCGGCGGACGCTAATACGCAATGGCCCAGAAATGTGTTGATCATGCTGGTGTCTTATCCTTGACCTGAAGTAGACTTTCTTGTTATCAAAATCAATCAGCCTTGGTGCCTTGAGCATCACTGAAAGGGACTTCTCCAGTAAACTTGGATTTTGCCTAACAAACGAATTCAACAGTCGCCTATGCTTCTCCGCAAACTTTGAAAAGGTAAAAGAACCATCAGTTTTTTTCTGAGACTCTACACTGGTTTTAGATGATGAACTGTGAGAAGACTCCTTTACTTCTCCCGCTGTCACATTCCCATGATCCTGCTGTAATATTGACGGAGTTTGAATTTTCTCACAGAGAACAAAGAAAGCTTCAATAAGAGGTAGGAGCCTTTGAGTTCCTGGAGAAAGAGAGGACGGAGGAGAGACCCCTAAGACATGATCACCGGAGTTTGCATTGGAAACGGTTGTTGTATTGGCAGTATGATCCAGCTGCAACTCATTCATGCTGATACACTGGCTAAGTTCTTGCCAAAGTGGCTCCAATGCCACGTTTAGTCTCTGCATGATGTTTTGTTCCTCCTGCTCTGTTTCCTTTTCGGTTCCCACGTTGCTATTATCAATAGGGGAAGTTAGTGAGCTAAGCACTTGTAGAACACGGAGAATTGAAGCACCTGCCATGGAACCTGTACTATGACTAATCTTCTGCGTATTGCTCAGTGTTGCTAGCTCACGCACAGTTGAGGCACTCAAACCACTTGCCAATTGTGAGAGTTCTTTTGTGAAAAACTTGCGATGAGCCACATCTATGGCAGCCAGCTTCTTTAGTACCTCTCCTGCTAACGAGTAAATTTTATCCGATAACCTGTAAGGTATTAAAACATGTGTCCATATAAAGCAATTCAGGGATATAACTGAAACCAGGGATAACAAACCACCTACGTTTTGTAGACTACTACATAAATAAATATAAGAAGAAAGAGTATAGTAAAGAAATCAATAAACAAACGAAAAGAGAGGTTCTTACCCTTCATATCCAAGTAGAAGGCAAAGATTGCAGAGATCTGACTCTGGCAACTGAAGGAATATGTTATATATATCAGTACAGTTCTTCCTACTTTCCACAGATAGCTCAGCATCACCCAGTAGCTCAGGTTCTGCATCTTTTTGTGTTTCAATCGAAGCTTCTTCCCCAACCGGATTCTTCTCTGATTTCTCAGGTATTCCTGAGGACGGAGACCAACCCTCAATTCGGGATGCTGCTGTGTAGACAATTACTTGCAGTAAACCCATGACCTGAAACATACAGAAAACATATCTTGTAGATAGACAATACTGATAAAATAAGAATCACAAAAACTATCTAGAGACTGTAGCGAGAAGATTCCTACTCTGCAAATCATGCTGAACATACCAGTGCTAGATGAGATGTACTTTGCAAAAGCTGAGGCCGATTAAGCAATTTTAGGAAGACAACCAGAGGTATCTCCAGATTCTGGGTGTCTGTCGCATGAGTAGCTTTCTCCTTACCCTTGCCTTCACAGACAGTGGGTTTCTGGGACAGCAGTGACGATTCAAAGTAAAATAACATGTCAGCAACAGCCGAATGATTCGTAGCCAAATAGGTCAAAACCTCGAGCACCCGACGGAATACTAGAGGAGGAAGACCTGTATTAGGAACAAATAAAGTCAGACTATGCTCTGGAAGCCAGATGAATAGTAAACAACGAATATCAATAGGAAGTACTACCATTCAACAGCTGGGATCGTCCATAAACAACATTTGATTGACATCCATAGAGTCGTTGCGGATTACTTATGGCCAACTCGCTCGATGATGTATCCATCTCTGGCCTAATCATATCCAATAAAATCTGAACCAAGTTGGCTCTTGTAACACTGTGAGCACATAGATTTAATAGAAGTCTCTGCAGAAGGCCTTTCCCTAGCGGCTGATACATTAAAATAACATCATCGTGTGAAGCGATAAATACATAAGATAGTTCCATTAGAATATAGTCAATTAGGCGTTTAGAAATAAGAAGAACCAAAATCATTGATTTATTTCTTTGCCAGAAAGGGGTAGGGAAAAAACTAGGAATGCATCTTTACCTGTGCAAGTCGTAGTAGCCTAATAAGAGATTTCAAGGCATCAGCATCCACAAGAGGGGTTCCTTCCATCTCTTTTACTCTTGAGCCATCTGCAGAAGATGAAACAGTCCTCTGACCAATATTGACTCCAACACCCCTGTCCATACCCGTCAGTCTATTGTAACCCAAACCATTCCTTCGATTACTCAGCCTATGGCTACTTCCAAAAAGATTACGAGCCTGATAGTGACTCATTGCTCGGTCTCTGAGCATCCGCGCTTCCGCAAGCAAAGGTGAAGGCAAAGCTGCCAAAACTGCTTCCGAAGAAGTTAAGAGAACCTGAAAGTAGAGATACAAGTCTCTTTCACGTTATAACCAGCTCCAAATCCAAACCCAACTACAAAATTCAAATCAAGCTAGAGATACAAACCTCTTCACGTAAATCAGCAGGTAGAGTAGCAATAATTGAAGCGTTATCCATGTCAACTGGTTGTCCTTGTGACTGTTGTACCATCCTTTGGGCTCTTTGCTGAGCAAGAACTTCGGTTTGGATATCTGGGGGAAGGGCTGCCAAAAATTCAGGATCTATGTCGTCTACTGCAGGGGGTTCATAAGTTGGAGGCTGGACAGACTGAGCTTGCTGGGAAGCAAGGACTTCTGCCCGCAAATCTTCAGGGAGCGCATCCAAAAAGGTAGGATCAATGGAATTTTCTCCAGGTGCCCCACCGTCCAAGCTACCTTCAGCAACTTGTACATCATTCCTTGCATCTTGTGTAGCTTCCATGGATAAGAGCTCATTGTTGTCACGAGCCAAAAGTGAAGGTTCCACACTATGATTTCCCTCTACATCATCACTACTCATATCTACATCCACACTTGGTTGGCAATTAGAATTAGGATCATTTACTGGAAGAGGCATCCCCGTACCAGACACGTTTTGAATACTATACGTATCAGATTGATCCTCGGCAGTGGAGACATGATTCACTGCTTCGAGGCCTGCTTGCTCATTAGGTACTCCATCACCTTCCCCAACTTCCATTCCGTCATTCTCATTTAGTGTACTGTTCAGAGGAAGAGGCTGCATAAGTTCATGCTCCGGTGGACATTCACCTGCATCTTGGACGACAGGAGAAGCTAGATTAGCTTGATCTTGCGAGATACTTCCAGCTGTTACACCAGGTGGGTTATTGACATTGTCATGGTTATTCAACAGTTCAGGCGCTTCGTTCTGTTGACCCGCGTCGTTACTATCTCCCAAAACGGTTTCGCTTTCAACAGATGGATGATGCTGCTGCTCTTGGACTTCTGTGCTATTTATTTCCCTTTCGACAATAGTATCTGCTGGAGCACAAACTCGAAGGTTGGAAATAAAATGTTCTTCTATCAACTGGGCAATCGACGCAGATTGGCTACTTGGCTGAGGATGACCTATATCAGTCCAACGACTGTCACCAACCCCTCTTCTTGATGAATCCATACCCAAAACAGAATAGTCAGTCAAAGGAGGAGGTGCCAAACTACCTCCTGAACGATCACTGAAAGGATTGCCTGGTACTTGATCAAACGGTAAGACTGGTGTATCAAACATGTAAAACTGTGCTACATCATAGTTTCCCGCTTCTGATTGTCTGGGCAAACTGCCAGCACTTGCTGAAACTGAGGCTGTATTGTTAGTTTGCAAAGGTCTCGAGAAGAGCGGATGCTGAAAGCCATGTACTTCTGAAGCAGATCGATCAAAAGATCTGCCTGTTTGACGTCTACGCTCAAAACCCAAGGGTCTCCGCAGAGCAAACAGATCGTCCACATTCACTCCTTCAAACGGCTCCGCTGTAATATCATCAATAAAACCGTTTCCACCACCAGATCTCCCAAGAATTTGAAAGTGGTCTAGCCCATCAAGAGCTTCCCTCCACCGCACCTCTATTACACGATTCTCATGGAAATCATCCTCATCTTCGTCAATCATGTCATCATTATATTCATCTTGAAGGCCAGTATCTTCAGGGTCTTCCACATCAGTTCCAGCAAGAGACATAACACCAGCTCCATCTTCTACTAAATCTGCATCCTCATCATCCTCCCCTTCGTCTCCCATGTCATCATCTCCATCATCTTCGTCCCTATTTTCAACATGAAAACTCATTTCGATTTGATCACCCTCAATCTCTTCTCGCATGAAATCCATCTGAATAGGTTCAGGCAGTGTAGCCGCTGTCGCCGCCTCGCCTTCTATCCTCATCTCCTGAGGCATAACTTGGGTTCGACTCAAACCCCTTTCACCTTCGCTTTGAGAAGAAACTTGAGACAACTCTTGTCCATTCTCTGCTGCATCAGTTACTTGCTGTAGACAGCCATTGTTCTGGTTTGGCACATCAGCTTCAGCCTCAGTTGGAGTTCCAAGACTGTCATGTCTCTCATTAGAATCTGTGTTCCTTTTCCCGTCTGGTCCTTCTGATTTTAGCTGCTCGGCAGTATTTGCAGCCCTCGTCAGTGTCTCGAGAGACTTGAGAATAAGTGTGACAAGCTTTGGAGCATCAGGGTGGTCAAGATCAATCACGTGAAGAATGCTGGTCAGACATTGGATAGTTCCCCCATCTATCATGCTCTTTGCAACATCAGGTGAGCAACCACAACCAGGTAAGTTGCTGGAAGAAGAATTCTTCATTAAGATCGAATAAACCAGGTTGGCAAAAGCAAGAACTCTTTTATCAGGCAACAGAACACTTTGACTAGAACTCTTTCCCAATAAAGCAAACCCAGATAAAACTCTCAAAAGCTCACTGATTATCCTTCTACGTCCTTCACTGGAACGGCTGCACAAAACGACCAGAAACCAAGACGCTTTTTCAGACAACTTCTCCTTCCATTCTTCAGGTCCAACAAACTTTTCGAGAGATATAGGAAGCAATCGATGAATGACATGGTAGATTAACCCTCCATTGCCAGGAGAATCATCATGCAGATTGGTTCCCCGAAGCTGAGATATCTCTGTATCCTGTCTCAGTATGACACCAGCACCATGCAAGTACATGAGAACAATATCACTCAACAACTTCAATATAAATGTTACCCTGGCCAATTCTTCAGATTTTTCAGATCCAAGTTCTGCCTTCTCCGGATCACCAACTTTTGATTTACCCTTTACTTTAATTGCTGGCTCATCGACCTCCATCGAGATTAAACCAGTTTCAACATCTGCATGCCTCTTCACCCCAGGAAAACTTAAGACAGTGTCAATAAGCTGATCGATAACTTGAACGAAGTTAGGAGAGACTCTTCTGTGGCTTTTTGAACATTTCCCGGACCCATCATGAAGCTTATTTTCAGATATTCCAAGGGGTTCGTTCAAAGATAACCCATGGTCACTGCCAGAAACTTTTGGCTTTTCTTTTTCCTTCGACAGTATCACAAAGTCCCTCCCTCCTGATGACTCAAGCAGACAAGTAGAAGCCACAGCTTTCATAAACACCACAGGATCTCTTGATATTACCGGTGCCATTGTTGTCAGAAATGTCAGAGGTAATATCTTACCTATATGTCTCTTCCCACACAAGGTCTGTCGTATTTCTGATTCCATGGCAATTTGGAGTGTTTGTGGATCTTCAACCAGATGCCGTACGATAACAGACGCAAAAGTATCATACCCAGGGAAAAAGCAATTTTTGGGAAGATTAAAAAGTGAAGATAAGCCTCCATATTCCAGAAACTGGATAGCTAAAGCATGAGATTTTGTTAGACGAGCACATAACTGAAGAGCAGCCTGCATGATCATTGCTGGAACACACTGCTTTATAAGGCCACATGCGATTAGTAGAGCTTTTCGACCCTCTTCCATGGTCAGATAGCCTGTAGATTTTCCAAAAATTGATTCCAAGGCCTCATTTGACTCCCCGTTAGCAACATCAAAAGATAACGCTTTCTTTAAAGCTGCTGAGTCTTGCTGACAACCGCTTAGCTTTAAAGATCCACGTTGATTTTCTTCCACACTTTCAGACGAGATTCTAGTCTGTGCCTGCAACATCATGCTCAAGATAAGAAGCAAAGCACTAATGCATTTTGGAGCCAGAATCTTAATTCCAGATTCACTCTTTAGCTTGAACTCTGTTAAGATATCAATTACTACAGTCACAATACCATCCTGTGCAGCAATTTCTCTGGTTTGATCATCCTCTGAGAGAACTAATGCTAGAATGTGTGGTATCATAGTCAACGCACCAGCATCCTTGGAGAAATCAAGTTGTACTAGCTTCAATTGCTGAATAAGATAAGAAATGATTTTCGGTCGATCCTCCCCTTTGTTTCGGCTACAGAGTGTTACAAACAAATCCATCAGTGGAAAAGCCATAGAATCATCACTCTGAAATAACTTCACTGATGCAGCAATAACTTCATCACTAGATGGTTTTTTTGGAACCAATTCTTCCGGCAGAACATCTACTAATTTTTCTGAACCATCAAGTTTTGGAGTTTCAGATGCATTGCCAAGAGATAGTGCCAGTGCTTGAGCCAGATCATTATCTTCTTGCACAGGATCCTCAGGATTGGTAAACAACCACTCCATAGCCATTTCAACATTGTTTGTTCCAACTCTTCTTAACGCGTCTTCTGCTCTTGACCTTGAAAATCCCATTTCAACAATTGTACCAACAATGTTTTCATCAGGCTGTAGGGGCAAGGCTCTTTGGTTTGTACCCCGGGTAACACCACCTCGATTTTGTGTAGCATCCACAACACCCGAGTATATATGTGTAACAAGGGAGGTAACTGAAGCCACAAAACTAGGATTGCAATTGGGAAACATAGGATGGTTCCATACAGGTAATATGACATCCAGGACCTGAGACTGCAGAACTCGCACGAAAGTCTCGGGTTCCCTTGGTACAGGAAAAAGTCCGATCGACAAACCAATTGAAGCTTGCTCTTGCTGGACAAGGAGTTGCGTTTGAGAAGTGGGGGCTGGAGATAAAAGAACTGTAGAGTTAACAAAATAGTCCAGTGCTCGGCAATAGTTTTGTAGAGTATCCACCAGCCACGCACTGTGAGACCATGTGTTCCTTTCACCGGGTTTCTCATTCTCAGTTCCAGATGCAGGAATAGAAAACAGCACTGTCCAAAGCAACTGGCTTGTTGCTTCAAATGTGGTGAGAAGTTGCTTAAATGTTCCATGGACGTAAAAACTATTTACCATAGCTGTGAAGCATACCCTTCTTCGAGAATCAAATGTTAGTGAAGTCATGTCATCAACCACTTTTCCAAGGTACCGGCATTTGCATTTTACGGACAGAGAGCTGTCCAGCCCAGTAGTAACACTATACCCCACGAAGTTGAGAGCTTCAAGAAATACTTTAGCTAGGGCAGTACCAAGCGTCTTAGATGCTGAACTCAATGGTGCTCCATCAATTCTGCGACGATTAGAAGAAGTGAATCCTTTCACAAGGGCAGTGAAAAAATAACGTAGGGTACTATTCAGCCTGTCCAAAATTTCAACAACGAGAACTTCAGTGCTTTTCTTATTCAGCTCATGGGAAGATGACGTTTCTGGTAGATCAAGTGGAATCTCAGAATCAAAATTAAAAGGCTCCAGGTGTCGACGAGCTCTCCCACCCCTCATTCGGGCTACTGCATGTCGTGTACGACCATGAATACCTTCGCCAGCACGCACAATGGACATATATTCACGATCCCCACGCCAAATGGACTGAGAGCTACTGCTTCTAATGGATACAGGGTTCCTGCATCTAACTGTTGAAGCATTGCTTGAGTCCTCATCATTCTCTCTTTCAGTAGTACTTGATGATGCTGAAACTGAATTATCAGGTCCTCCATCAACACTTTTTGTTTCGTCATCCTGGCTATCACCACTTAAAGCCATCTGCCAAATCATTTCTTTGTATGTTATACCAAGTGCTTTCAGTACATCAGCATCAGCAGCACTTAATTCCGAGATAGCCGAAGACGTTCCTTTCAACAAAAAGTTGGAGAGAGACAACATGCTTTCTAGGCAAGAAAGGGATCTCAAAATCTTCATCTGGACCGCAGACTCTAACTTAAGAAGCTGAGTTCCTTTAATGGCAAGCAAAAGGTCATTGGTGCTATTCAGATGTTCTCGTAGGTAGGAGCACACTGTCCGGGAAAGACCAGCCGAGTGCTGAGGGGAGAACTTCTTAAAAGCAACAGAGAAACCTTGACCAAGAGAGGCTGACAGAGGCATAAGAGGTAAACAGAATAGCTGCAAAACAGCATCAATTCCTTTCTTCTCAACAAAAAGTGAACATACTTCAGCATTTTGAAGAACTGTTTCAAATAGCCGAGCAACATTACATACACAATCTGGAAGAAACAGCTCAATGTTTGCTGAAGCAATATCAGAAGATGGTTCCGCCTCATATGGAACCGCCAAGCTCTTCTCATCTGCGTCAATTTCCATCGGAACGGTAGCAGCATCAATAGCCACGTTTGCTGAAACAGAAGTGGTGGCATCCATCCCAGATCCAATAATCAATATGGAGTTCAGGATTTCTATGAACATATCCACTCCATAAGTGCGCAACGAAGATTGGTGTCTAAGGAGTTCATCAAGCCCACTTGACAAAGAACCAGGTGTATCGCCAGTAAGTGCCCGCAGATATGATGGCGAAGTAAAAATTTTGATAAAACACCTCAATGCGTTTCGGTCCTTTACAGCTTGAAGACCGCTACTGTTGAGACACAGAGCATCCAGACACTGCGGAATGCAAGTTATGGCTTCTGCGGAGCAGATGACCTCATCACATATAGCATCCAGAAAGGCAGAAGTTAACCCAGCCGAGTCTAAAGCATTGAAACAAGTGGGATCTTTATGAATGAGATCACTCATGACAGTGGCAGCAAGCGAGAATACTCCACCCCCAAAATCTTTTGCTCTTCGGAAGATAATGCATAAGCACTCAGGCAACAAGCTCTCCTCGGAACCATAGAGGTTAGTGTTACCAGGAGCATAAGTTCCAAGAGATATTGCACGTAACAACGCTTTTAAGAGCAATTTCCTGTGATACAAAATAAATGATTCAGAACAAGGAAGCTGTTCAGCATCAGAACGATTAAGAGAACTACCAAGACTATGTGAATACCTCCCATTACTGTCTGGATTGCAATTTTTGTCTTTTGCATCGTCTTCAGTACGAGAGACTTCCAATTTCAACCGAAAGATCGTATCATCTAAGCCACCCAAATCTCTGAACAAAGCAGCGGCTGGATTGCTGTAATCCATAAAGGCTTCTAGTATATGCACAGCGGTACTGACCAGATGCAAATGCTGGGGATCTGTATCTTTGATGAGAGGCACTAAGGTCGGAATAAGACCAGCTTCTCGCATGGCTGAACATCCAGAAGATGATGAAACCAAGACTGTAACGAGGGATAACAAGGCTTCCGCAAAAGCCAGAGACAACTTGGAAGTATTACGAATAACAGAGTCAATCGCTTTCTGCATAAGGCCAGATAGCAAACCACGATGCCCGCCAGAGGTGACTGCAATCAAAACAGTTGGCTGCCGCGTTCGATCTTGCGATAGTGCAACCAAGGAAAGCAAGCATAGTATCCTTATTCTCTCTGGAACAGTATCCTCATAGCTCACCATTGTAACTAACTCATTTACAAACTCAGGTTCTCCATTGAAGAAAGAAACAACATTCTCAGTGTCGCCACTTGCTTGAACCAAGACAATGACAGCGTATAAGCGAATGCATGTAAACTGCTGCCGGGTTGACAAAGATGGGAACGCTCTTGCAAATCTCAATCTGGTCAACAAGGCAAACCTTAAACTGGGAGGAACATTATGATCAACGACTAATTTGTTCAGAAGTTCAACGTCAGACTCTGCACGCAAGCTGACATCAGGTACATGGATTACTTGCAAACCCCCCGGAAGTTCACTTGATTCGTTAGAAGCATAAAACTCAAAATGAAGAGTACACCCTAGCTGGTGAGAAACCTGATCGCAACTATTTTCTGTAGCACATGATGTCAAGCCAAGACCTTCCTCTTTTCCTCCCCATCCTTGTGCAAGGGAAAACAGTTTTGAATTCAGAGAAGCATCTCTTATGGAGTATTTTCCAATTTGCCTCTTCAAAAAGGCAGCCAGCGTCTGCAGACATGCTTCAACGACATCTGCATCAGTAGATGCAAGCAGAAGAGAAAGATGTTGCTGCAGCATGAAGGAACAAGTGTGTCAGAATTAGTCAGGTGGGCATATAAAGCTCATAAGGGCTTTGTGGCGTAGGTTATTTACCTCATAGGAACTATAAAAATGTTTGTTTGTGCAATTCTCTAAGACAATTCTGATGACTCGGAGAACTTGAAGAACAGCATCTTTTGGAAAAGAAGGACCAGATTCCTCAAAGTCTTCCTCAATATTCAGATCCTTCCTGCCTTTTATGTGCTTCTCAAAATATGTGTCAAAGTGATTGAAGAGATCCACCCAATGATGGAAGTCACCCTATATAAAGGACAACCATCATCACAACGAGAGTAGTAGACAGAATTAAAAAAAAAAAACAAAAACTGAATGTTAAGGTACCTTGCCGAATTCCCAGCGAAAAGATGAAAGGGGTTCATGTATTTGGTCGAGAGGAACAGCAGTAACAGCATTGATGAAAGATTTGATTTCGGGAGGCTGGTAAAAAAATGAATCAAATAAAAGGTTAACACAGAGAATAGATACAAGATGAAAATAGAATAGAAAAACCGCATTGTGTTACAAGTGGACCTCAGTTTTAACCTTAGCACAGCAGCCCACTCCAAAACCCATCTTCATAGATAACTACACACACATGAAGAAAAAAAAAACAGTTAATACGCCTAGTGTATGAATTAGGAAGAAAGAGTATAAGTGAAGTTGAAATGGATAAGAATGGTTTACCTTTCCTTTTAGAAGTTATCAGCAGCAAAATCTGAAATCAAAGAGAGATTAAAGTATATCATAAAAAAGATTTTAAGAAGAAATAGATTGAGAGGGGGAAGCTAACCAGAGAAGAGGGAGGATTGCAGAAACTGAAAGAGATTCAAGAGAAGGAACTAAGGAACGCCCAAAGGAATTTCACTAGAATCAATCAATCAATCAAAAGGGATTAGAAGAGTGGTAGGCTTCGATTGATGATCAAGGGGATGGACTTACTGCAGAATTCCCGAAATCATTCTCTTCTGCACGGAGTTTTCACCATCAATCTCTCGATCTTTTGTGTGTACGATGATGATCGGGGGATTTCGTGAACGGAAAGTCACTCCGGAGCTGAAGCTATGGACGATCAAGGAACGATTCACGGTCTGTTATCAGTGGCGAAGATCGAATCAATAAACTGATGGAGTCGCGTTTCGTCGATCAACGTGGTGGAGGAGGAGCTGATCTGATCTCTGGATACTCCGATGGAATCGAAGGAAAGACAAGATTGAGAGGTTAACAAGTCGGACAGGTGGAGACTGTTACTAGCGAGCGGGCCTCGATTTTTATCCTTATCACTGCAGCCCACTCCAAAGCCCATCTTCATACATACACCTGTAACACTCTCACTAACTAGAGCTTATTGTGAGGGTTGGTAATCCAGTTAGTCCTTTGGAAGCACACGTGGCAGCACTTAGCTGAACAACATTCTATACATGAATCAAAAAGAGTTTAACACACTTTAACTGAAGTCAGAGCTGCTTCTTAAAGAGAGTCATAGGTCTTTGGTAGATTATCTAAGAGATGCATTTGCCTGAAAACCCATTTTCACAAGAGATATCTAACCGTGTCCTAGAGATAGGAGTTAAGTTTTGATATTGCCAAATGAAAACCTTTTCATGTCAACGAGTACGAGCAAAGGAAAACATATGAGACAAATGTGAAATCAGTTAACAAACAGGAAGGGGAAGCTCTTCTTCGTATACGGCCCGAGTGGAAGTGATAAAACATTCATTTATCTGCATGGATTTCAGCTTAAACAAACTATCGGATAATTATGATTAATTAAAATATTATGGATAGAAATTATTCAGATAATTTGTTTATTTGGATAATTATGATAATTTTAAATATTTCACACAAAAATTATTTTTTCACTTTAAAACCCATCAACAAAGACATTTCAAACAAAAAAGATTTGCACCAAAAATGATTTTTCCTACGAGATATTGAAGAAAGCTTCTTCAAACAGAAGTCTAAGATCAATTGGTTCTCGGAAAAAGATTTGAACACCATTTACTTTCTTCGAATTTGTCAAGTATGAACCAGCTACAGTGAAATCATAAGAGCTTCATAACTGCCAATGGTGTTTGGATTACTGTCCCGATTCAAATGAGTATCTATGATGTCTTTCACTTTCAATCTATTTTGGGACCATCACTCTACTATCGGCCTCAACTGTCCTCTCGTCTTCGGTGGTTTGCTGACATCTCTAATTTTCGATGCTTTGATCAACACATCCAGTTTATGGTTTTTCTGCCAATACTAGAAGAAATTAAGAAGTTTTTCTTTAAAGTAAACCCGAACAAAGCTCATGGACCAGATGGACTTACATCAGGGTTTTCTAAAGCTTCTTGGACCGTTATTAGGAAACTATAAATAATACTATAAAAATTAATAAAACATACAAAATAACTCAAAATACATAAAATAAAAACATGAATCTCAAGTATAAATATGCAATATTAATAAGAATGAAATTTAGGAACTCAACTTACGTTATTGGTATCATTTTTTTGTAAAACCAAACTAAAAATGAGTAAATTTGATGAATTTCAATAAGTAAATTTGATGAATTTCTTTTTTTCATCACAAAACTAAAACCAACGAAAATTAACAAAAAAATTATGAAAACCTATGACCAAAAAATAATAAAAAATGAAAATGAAGACTTCAAGAATTTCTTTTTAAAATCTTCAACCAGAAATTTAATATTGATATGAAAAATAAAATATAATATTTTTACAATCCAAGAAAAATACGTAATCTAATTATATGATCTGAAATAAGACAAACATACTAAAAGATCTACACCTTTTAAAATTAAAATATTCCCATTAAAGCTCTTAAAATTCTATCAACAATCCTATTATAAAATTTACTATACGCACCAAGACTAACGCTGAATATCATAACATAAACAATTTAACAGAAAATGATAAAAAATAAAAATAAAAAATAATATATAATAAAAAAATAAAAGAAAAGCAAGCTTTAAACAAAATATCTAATAGAAAAATTCTTGGACTAATTGTGGATCAACTAGTAGAGAAAAAGTATTAACAAATTCAAAATAATGTATAAAATAGAAAAATAATCTGTTATTTACATATTAGATTTAAATGGTAATTCTGAACATTTTTATTTTACTTGCTTTTACAATAAAAATAGAAAAAGAGTAAAAAGATAAGATATACTTAATTAAAAATAAAAAGATTACAAGCATGTGATTTCTAACAAGAACAACAAAAACAAATACTGAAAATTAATATCATTTTCAATAGCGGGTAAACTATATTTAAAAGATATTTATTAGATTTAAAATATTATTTTTATTTGCTCTCTCGTAAGACTGATTTAACCCTAGCAATTAATATTCTTAGCTATATAAATTGTATTTTTGGTTCACTATCGAATTAGTTTTTTTTTTGGTTTGGTTCTGTTTTGGTTCTAGATATATAATATCCTAATCCTAATGAGGCTTTTGATATCATCAGTGAGGAGGCTTTTGATATCAACCTGATGCTTGAAAGAGAAGAATCGGATCCCCAAACACTAAACAAGACAGGTGTTTAGTCTTGATATACAATATTTACCACTATGGGTACTATTATATAAATATCAAAGATACTTAAAATAAGAAAAGGACCTCTGTGTAACCATGCATCCTGATCCTGCATTGTTACATATAAACAAATAGGTTTTAGTCTACTTCAGAAAAGTCCATACATTAAAGATCTATCTTTTTTATAAAAAGATCACTGGGCACGCCATTAATTTTCTGTCAACTTCTGCGTCCCTGATACCGACTCATCATTTATTCAGAAGGTTCAGATTTTATTTTTAGTTCCCCAAGAATGACCATGTTCTTCCATGATGAATAGTTTCTCAGTATTTCATCAAAACATGTGGTGCAAAAAGCTTGTACCTTGCTGTTGTCAAGTTGAGGATAATGGTGTATATGTCAGATTATGAACTATACAGATGCTGCTGAAGAATAAGTCTCGAAGAGGTAAGACAGAATCTTCTGGTAATCACCTAACTGGACACCAGTGTTTGGATCAACCAAGAATGGAACCTATGATTCATAACAAGCAACAGCCAGATAAGTAATTAGTAAGAGTTTAGACTCCGTATACAAAGAAACGAAACTGGAAATAAACCTTATCGGATCCCGAAACATTTAGAAGTGATCTCATCCGTGTGGACCCTTCTCCAATGTTGTGTAATACATAGGGGAGCTCTAACTCGCACAGTGCTTCACGCACCAACCGTGCATACTGGAAGGGGCAAAGGGTGAATGAATTAAAACTCTGATTTATAAAATAATAGCGATAATGCAGTAGAGTAGAGGAATGTATGCATCACTATAGTAATCATAAGAAAAATCTTGGATACAAGAAATGAAAAGGAAAAAAAAGCATAATACCGAGTTGTTTTCGTAAGAGAAGAGCTGGAGCATTTCAGGTGGTGGATCTGATGAAGCCTTGTCCCATAATGACATGCCTCTACCAGCTCGGAGAAGTGTTGGCATCCATCCTGTGAACAAGGTGCTGGACAACTCTAGAGAAGTTAGTAATACCTTGAAAAATCTAATCTATTAATTTAGGTTCTATTTTTTTATCTACAGTCATTGTAGGATCAATTAGATTTAACATGTCTTTTGATAAAAAAAAAAGATTTAACATGTCTTATTTTATAATTTACATTAAGCATTATAATATATGACATTTAAACAGAATATCAGAGAGAATCTACTTCTTTGAGATGTAACAAAATCGTTTAACATATGCCCATTCATCTATATTTCTAGGAATATCAGTTAATTACAATTTTTACACAATTATTATCATAAAAATCTGCAAAAATTGCCAACAAAAATCGAAGAATTTAATAAATTTATCTTTTCATGTAACTCACCAAAATTTGTATAAATTAAGATCACATATCTATTCTAATATTTTAATTATCACGTAGACCATTTTATTTTAATAGATTATCATTACAAGTCTAAAAGCCATAAATAATAAGAGAACATATTCAATAATCAGAACATATTCAGTGATATTTTACTCAAAAATAATTATTTAACTACAATCCAAAAACCAATATATTTTAATCAACCCATATAATATTTGTTGCAGTCTGTAAAAAAAATAGTTAAAAGTTCTGATTTTAACACATAAACTTATATTACTTAAAATTCAGATTGAGAAACATACTCGATATTTTGATATTTTAAAATATGCAAATTTCTCTTTATTTCCAACATTTAAAAAACTATAAGTAATGCAAAGGAAGTTAAATTGGCGGGTTATACTATTTTAATTTTCATACGTTATATTATATAAATTTTAGTTACATTTACAAAATTATTTCTCATTCAAAATTTAAATATTTGAATTGAAAATAAATGTGAATGGTAAAATAAAATACGTAAAAGTTTCAAAAAAAAAATATATATATATTATCTTCAAAATGAAAGATTATGTTAATTTTTTGTCAGCTTTTTCAATTGTTTCTGTCTAATTTAAATCTTTTATATTTTTGGTTATAATGAAATATACAATTTAAATATTAAATATATAAACCAATATTAGTTAAAATATAGTATGTATTATTGTATTTTATCACATATAAAAATTTACAAACTACCAAATTTTACAACAAATAATTGTACATATTTTAAACTAATTCATATAACAACAAATATTATAGTTTTTAATAATTATATATATATATATAGCTTTATATAATATAATTGTCAAATATACAATTTTGAAACTAAATTATCTACATAATATTATGATATATTATATTAATGTATATCTAGATTATTAAAATATACCACACACATCACTAAATATTTATTTCTTTTAAAAAATCCCAGAATCAAATTTAAAATTTATATACAAAATTCAAATTAAAATGATCATCTTTAAATTTGATAAAAACTAAAATTATACTTCAAATTTAGTTTACCAAAATAAAATTAATAAAACTAATCACACAGAAGCGTTCAAGGTAGGAGCTAAAGACATTAAAATAGCTTGACCAAATAATATAGCAGTCTGGCGATACTCACCTTTCCAGAAGTCCTGTGGAAGGGCTTCTTCCATTACCATATTGATTATATAAGTACTTTACGATGTCACCTGTCAATTACAAAACAGAAGAGAAGCAGTGTAAAGATATCCAGAGAAGAGGCAAATAATGTTGGAACTCAAAACTTACCACTCTCGTACATGGAAGTATCAGTATTGGGGTCAATGAGGAAGGGAAACCTGTCACAGAGAATTGACCAATAGTTGTGGAAGGATGAAAAAGAAAGTAAATGATAGTAGAAGAAGGGTAAAATTACATCTCTTTTCCACCGGATCTTCTAACCATTTCCCTGTGTCTTACAGATCCTTTAGGACAAGGATAAACCTGAAGACCAACAAATATCAGGATGAAATTTTAGTTTACTGCTTAATTAATAGGGCTATTTTATCAGGAAAAGATGTTCCCAGTTATTACTTCTACAGAGAGGTCTAGCTCAGTCATGGCTTCGCGCACCCTCCGGCAAAAGGGACATGCCTCTGTTGTAAAAAAAAAAAAAAAACCAAGAAACTGTCACAGTAGTATATAACTAACATTCCACTAATTCTATTTTGTTTTTTTTTTGAACATACCAAATTCAAAAAGCTTCAATCGCAAAGGTGGAGTAAAAGAAACATCTTTACTCATGGATGCTACTCGAGATCCCCATGGAAGTCTTGCAATAGATGCTAAAGAAGAAGTTGCGACCTGACACCATTAGGAAGAAAACGAAATTTAGAGCTTCTTTTCATGTAAAGTCATTGCTGGAATTAACTAAGGGTTGTTGGAGTAGTAACCTCAAGAGCATGATTCCGTTGCTGAGAAGGGTCCCCACCCTGGAAACAAACAGTCGAGAGAGATCAAAATTAGAGAAACGAACGAAGACAAGCCTAGAAAAGGGAGACACAGAAGACAAAGGAGGTTTTCTGACAGAGAAGAGTTTAAGCAAGGGACAGAGAAGAGACAAGAAGCTTCCGCTCGTAGTGCTTTCACTAGACGATGTTTCTTCTTCATCAGCTTTCGCCTCTGATTTCACGTATACTCTTCCTCTTTCGCGAATCCAGGCCCCGTTTCCTGAAATTCGCTGCTCGGGGAATCGACCAGAACGAAACGACGCTTTTGGACGGCCGAGATTGCCATATGCCACCGGAAAACAAGAGGATGGAATCGACATTGGTCCTGTTTTGTTGATATTGGATTTCACCGAAATGAATCAATTGATCATTGGTCCTCTACCCAGATATTTATTTCCATATATCCTATATTCCAAAATTCATTTTATTTCTATTTATTTTTCATTCGAAATTGATATGAAAACATAACTAAGGGGGTGTTATTCGTTGTAGATGTTAAAATGTTTAATATTTTGAGTGATTCATTAATGATTTATAGTTCTTTTTTATAATCAATATCAATGGATTTTGAAATAGATAAAATTTTAAAAATATATTTTTGATTTATCAATTTAAATATGTAAGATTTTAGAATGATTCACTTTTGATTTTAGGATGATTTAAAAATTAAAATTATTGACTCTAGTCTCGTGAAAACACCACCTAAATTTATAACAATGAAAACAAAAGCTCATAACATGTTTCTAGACAAATGAATTTACGGAGGTTTTTACATGTTTCTGGACAAATGATTTTATCTCATAACATTTTTTGAATGACTAAGGAGGTGTTAAATTAACTTAACAGTTTATCTGTAACAATGAAGGATTTCTTTTGTTACTCCAAGCAATCAAATATCACCATAGATTAATAACGTTTGTGAAATTGTAATGATCATTTAATACTGCCAGTCAGTCAAAGGAGCATTGAAGATGGATGATTCACTGGAGTCATAATAATACTTCGAAATTGAGAATACATATCTTCGTGAAGATCGTTTTTTCGTCTGTTTTTTGAAGAACAAGAAATGTGAAAAAAATGAAGAAGAAAATAACGACGAGATACGTAAGGTAAGAGAAGGTGGGTTGATAACTCTGAATTTTCAACTGAAAATCTTTGGGTAAAGCTTGGATTTTGATTGGTAAAATTTACACATAAAAGTAATATCAAAATCATTCAATTTTTTATAACTTCTTTTACGGTGAAAATCAATCCTTACATGAATAACAATAGATTTTAAATCATAATTTCAAATCATAGATTGAATAACAACAAATTTTAAATTCTTATATTAATGATATTATAAATACAAGAACCAATAACACTAGATTTAAATTCTTTCAATAAAAAATATTTTAAATACAAAAATCAATAACACTAGATTTATAATAAGAAATCAAAATCAACTATTGAATAACAGTAGATTGATCTTAGATTTAAATTCTATTCAAGTCCATCAATGAATAACACCACCTAAACCTAAACAAATCGGTAAAAACTTACATATCAATAATCTTTGAGACTTTGAAATTGAAAAATTCCCTAAGATAACCGTTTTAATATATATTCACGATAGTATTCAAGGAAGAAAATGACCACAAAAAATGTTTTACTAAAAGGTAAAAAATGTGTTTATATCATTTGGATTAACTAATCTAGATTTAGAATTTAGAGCCAAAGATGTGAGTTTTGAGATGAATTTTCAAATTTCAAAAAATGAAAAAATAAATATTAAAATTTTAAAAACAAAAATTGGCTATTTTGGTCATTTTATGTTTTAGGGTTATTTCGTGATAAAAACTTAAAAATTGCTAACTCAGAGAATTACCCTTTGAAATTTTATTAAATTACAAAATTTTAATTTAAAAAGATATTCTATTTTTAGATTTATATTTTTAAAATTATTTTAGTGTGGAAAATTAAATAAAATATTTCATTTATAATATTATATATTGGTTAAAGTTTATAGAAATATATTTTTATTAATTTTATTGGACTATGATATAATTTATATTTGATGATTACATATAATAAATACAAGTTCACTTTTATATGTAGTAGGAAATTTATTTTAGAGAAAGATAAACAAACAAAAAAAGATTGTGTATGTTTTACAAGAGTCGAACCTAGGACCGAGAAATTTATTAGTTTATCGTGTTTATTAATTTATCAGATATTAATTTATAGAGTTTCTACTGTATTAACAGGTATGTCATCTATATTATTAAATTTAAATATTTTGGTTACTTTTTAAAAACATGTATAACATGATAAATAAAAATTGTTTGGAAATATGTATAACATATTAAGAACTTCTTTTTATTTATATATTCAGCCATTGCATTTACACAAATTAAGTACTTGTTTTTTTACTTACAGATTTTCCATTGCATTATAATCAATTAAATTAATTAATTACAATAGTTGTTATTTTTTGTAGTAAATAAAAACACAAACCGAAATATATAGTATATATTATATAAAAAGTTAAATATAATATTATTTTATTTAGTTTAGTTAAATATAAAAATTTTGAGAGTTCAATTTCCAAGAAAAAACATCATAAAATTAATAATAATTCATAGAAAAATTAAAATTAAAATTTTTATTTTATTGTTTCATCTAAATTAAATTTTTAGAAAACAACATGTTAATATATGAATAGTACAATTACATCAAATTGCATCAAGTTATAAAAATTTTAATTTAATATTTTGTACAAATAAAAAAATATTATCAGAAATCTATATTATAAAATAATATTCTATTATATATGTAAATTAAAAAATATAAAAATATTCATAGGATTTTTTATAAAACCAACAATTTATGAGTTACTTTAGACACAAATTAAATCAAACATCCACACGAAAAACGCATATCAAGTTCTAGTTACTACTTAAAACCTAAATCTATATGCATCCTTCCATTTTAATCTCTATCTGTCTTCTCCATTCTTTTTCTTCTTCTTTAGTTTTACTAGGTGTTTTTCTGCACCATGTGCATTGATAAATTTTTTAAAAGTTAAATTATATATAAAATGCAATTTACTAATATTGTATATTTTATTATTTTGACCAATAATTAATATAAATACCATTTAATTAAGCAGAAAATTAAGAGAATTTTTTTTAATTATATTTAAGAATATATATGTATATATTTAAAATTAGAATCTTAGATAATTTTTTATCTATTTATTTTGGTTAAATGTATTAAATCAACTTGTACAAAATTACTAAAAGTCATACAAAAATTGTATAGTTATCAAAAATTACAACTAAACAATATTTATAAAATTTGTAGATATCTAAAAGAAACTAATGATATTACGATTAAAATTTTAAATTTTTGTTTTAAGATGCAGAAAATTTTGAAAATTTTAGATAATAAAAATTGTATAATTATAAAAGTAAAATTAAATAATATTTTGAAATTCAAAATGTCATATTTAAATATATTTATTTTAGTGATGATTTATGAGTTATTACCATATTCTAAAAGATTATCAAAAAATATAAATCAACATCAAATGTAATATATGAGTTATTGCCATAATCTAAAAAAATTTCCAAAAATATATATCAGCATTAAATATAATTATCCATATCATATTTAACCATACGACATGTTATCAATCTTTAATAGTTACTAGATCTTGATCCGCCCTTTAAAGGGCGGGTATATTTTTGTTTTAATTTAATTCTCATATTTGTGTTTTCTTTGTGATTATATTTTTATTTTTTTGTAATCATATTTGTGTATAAATCTCTGTTAAAAATATATTTTATTAAATAATAGCAGTTTAAAAATTGATTTGATATATTGCCGGTCGAACCTGTCAACCCGCCAACCCGCGGGTTTCAATTTTGTTTTGGTCAAAAATATGATCCGTACAACCTGCAAACAAATAATTTGTACCGGCATCCGTCCCATTTAATTTTACGGATATCAGCGGGTTATAATTTTTTTTAAAATAATTATTTAATATAGTTATAATAAAATTATATATTTTAAAGTTTTAAGTTTTTTTTTAAATTACCATGTTTTTAAAAAAGTGTTTAGTTTTCTTTTATTTTTATTTTTTAAATATTTTTCGGGTCAGCGGGTCAACATTATTTAAAAACATAAAACAAAATATATACCTGCAATCCAAAATCTATAAATTTCGCAGTAAAAAAATCCCAGCCAAAGTAGAAATCCAGACATAATCAATTATTTTTTTAAAAAAAAAATCCAAACATAGTTCGAGAAGTTGGCCCAATATTGTAACGTGGAGTTTTATTTGTGTTGGTGAAGCTACTTTACCACCAAAAAAATAGGAACGATATGGGGTAGCAGTTATATTTAGCAGTTGTAAATAAGCTAATATTTTTAGATGTCGTTATATATATATACACATAAGCAGTTATATAGCAATCATAATTTTTTTTAATTGGACCTGACCTTTATCAACTGGTCATGTTCCAAAATTAATAGTATTCATGTCACATATTTTTGTAAATTAAAAAAGTTTCCTAGCTAGTAGCTACACGAAGTTTACTAATATGGTGGAAACCATCCAAAGTATCAAAATGTGTCAACAACTACACGAAGTTGATGTTAATACATGCCACATGTACGAAGTAAATGATAATATGTTGGCAACATCACAATCGGGTTTAATTGATCTTAAACTAAGTTAATGGGGGCAATCCGTAATTTATGAAACTTAATAAATTTAATTGATTTTATTAATAAACTTAATAATTATTAAACTTTATAAAATTACTAATTTATTAAACTTAATAAAATTAACAAAAATAATAGTTTTTAACTTAATAAAATTATTAAACTTAATAAAATTACAAAATATTAAACTTAATAAACAGAATAATTTTTTAACTTAATAAAATTATTAAATTTATTAAACTTAATAAGTTTATTAAACTTAATAAGTTTAATAAATTTAATAAACTTAATTGATTTTATTAATAAACTCAATAATTATTTAAACTTAATAAAATTATAATTTATTAAACTTAAGGAAATTTTTTAACAGATTTACTCAATTTACACAATTTACTAAACTTTTTCCTGAAGTTTACTAAATTATAATTTTATTAAGTTTAAATAATTATTAAGTTTATTAATAAAATTAATCAAGTTTATTAAATTTAAGTTTAATAATTTATTGAACTTAAGGAAAAAGTTTAATAGATTTATTAAATTTATTAAAAATATTTCCTGAAGTTTAATAAATTATAATTTTATTAAGTTTAAATAATTATTAAGTTTATCAATAAAATCAATCAAGTTTATTAAATTTATTAAGTTTAATAAACTTATTAAGTTTAAAAAAATAAATAAGTTTAAAAATGGTAATTTTAATAAGTTAAAAATATTATTATATTTATTAAGTTTATTAAGTTTAATAAATTTGTAATTTTATTAAGTTTTATAATTTTATTATGTTAAAAATTATTATGTTTGTTAAGTTTATTAAGTTTAATAAATTAGTAATTTTATTAAGTTTAATAATTATTAAATTTATTAATAAAATCAATTAAATTCACTAAGTTTCATAAATTACGGATTGTCCCCATTAAGTTAGCTTAAGATCAATTAAACCCAGTTGTGATGTTGTCAACATATTATCATTTACTTCGTACATGTAGCATGTATTAACATTAACTTCGTGTAGTTATTGACACATTTTGATACTTTGGATGGTTTCCACCATATTAGTGGAAACTTCGTGTAGCAAGAAAACTTTTTTCCTTTTGTAAAAATAATTGTAGAGAAAACATGTAACAAATTAATTCGTAAATAATATCTTGGGGATTTTCCTTCGCCATACTTTTTTATCTTGTCATCCTCTTTCAATCTCTTCCTCAATTTTCTTCAATCTACTATTCCTTATTCAATTATGTTTTCTTTCTTTTTTGTTCTTCCATATTCTCTCCCTTTTTCTTTGATCCTCTTTGATTTTTTTTTTCCATCTGCTTATTCTCTTTAATCTATACTACTAAAAGAGAATCATTTCCAAAAAATCTACTTATAAAAAGTTATTGGACCCTTTCACTAACTAATTATTTTTTGTCCTACCTGATATTTTTTAACAATAAGGTAACTTTAATCAAATAAATTGAGTTTTAATGAATTTACTTATTTATTATACAACATTATTCGTAGACAAAAACACTATACCATATAACTAGGATAAGACCCGCGCCTTGCGCGGGATGAAGTTATTATTTTATTATATTTTGAAAAATAAAATAATAGTTCGGTTTCATTTGGATTAGGGGTCTTGAGTCCGGATATCGGGTTTCGGTTCGGTTCGGTTTTGTCAGTATTTCGGTTATTAAAATATAACTACTATTCTAAATCCATATTTACTTCGGTTCGATTTGGTTTATATACCGTCGGTTTTCAGTTTATTCAGTCTTATACCAAAAAACATAATTATTTAATTTGAGATCATATTATATATTATACGAATTTTAGAGTCATGTTGTCAAAAGTCATTTATTATAAAATATTATATATTTAAATAAAATAATAAAAAAACAAAAAGGCTTCTATCATCTAATAAAATAATCAAATCTAGAATTAATATCAAAGCTCTAAATTTTGAAAATAAAACAAAACAGAAGCATGGAAGAAAAGTTTTTATATTCTTCTATATTTGGTGTTCATCAAATTAATATGTCTTCTATTGAACACAACTCTGTTTGTTTAAAGATAAAAAAAAGTTGTTGAGATATCCAACTAATTGTTGTCCATACCTCTTTAGTCAACACTCTTATTTATTATAAAAAACTAATTTGGTTTACGAAAACACTATACCAAAAGTGTATCATTTGTTTGAGCCACTTTATTTTTAAAGACAACTAAATTTTTTTAAAAAATTGAATATTCTTATATTTTCACATTATTTTTTAAAAACCAAGATATAATATATATTGTTACAAAATATTTTAAACAAAAAAGAGTACAAGGTAGACATGCTATTTATGAACTATGTCATCTTACATTGTATAGTTCCATATTTAATACACACTTTAGCAAACCATATGTAAAACAAATTATGTATTTTACGTTAAATTATTTTTATAAAAGTTTTTAAATAAATGTTTTTATTAATATAGGCTTAAAACTATTAAAATATCTTACAAATTTATACTATTAAATTAGTAAAATCTACTTAGTATATTAACTCTCGCGAACTCAACAATTGACTCTTATAAAATGCACATAAATATAATTTGAGAGAGTGAGTATGGGCATTGGGTCTTCTGGTTGGGTACTGATCAGTTCCTTTCGGATCTAGATTTTTCGAGGTCTAAATATTTGGACATAATTAGGTATTTAAAATTTTCTGGCATGGATTCGGGTTAATTATTTTTTGGATTCGGATCCATAATCAAATACCTGCAAAATACCTAATTTTTAGGTATGTGGCGGCGCAAATTGATTTGGATATTTTAGGATTCGAAGTACCTGAAAACCTAAAATACTGAAACACAAAATACACAAAAACATAAAAAAAAATACCTGAAAATATTCAAATATTCAAAATAATCCAATTGTTTACCATAAATCTGACTTAGGAACCGAAAATACCAAAAACATTCCTAATACCCAAGTTTTTAATAATTAAAAAAAAAGATTTTACCTGAAACTCGAAACTATAACCGGAAACCTGAATTTAAAACTTAAAAAAAATATTCATAATACCAAAAATACCTTTCAAATACCAAAAGCATATCTTAATTACCAAATATACACATACTTTGGTTATTGATCAGGTCTCGGATATGACCTCGAATCAAACAGAAACCACTGGTCGAAAATATATCAAATATATACTTTGCTCTTGACCAGGATCCAAACCACACCTATATTTTTTGGTTGATTTTGGTTAGGTTTTTTGGGTGCAATAAAATGTTCAGACTTAAAAAAAATTATATTAGAATGTACATACAAAATCTTATATAAACTAATTCTTAAATTATATAATTTAAAACAAATGTCCTTCGATGCAATGACTTTATAACATAATTATGTACACCAATTCTAAATACTAATTCACAAATTTTATTTATAATTCAAAGAAAAATCCGTGCTTTCGAAACGCGGATCAAAATCTAGTTTCATCTTAAAACTGCATGTTCTACCTAGTTTTTCGATTGTTTTAGTTTTTTCTTCAGTTCTTTCTTGCTCATCTTGTTTTTTTATTTTCTCGATAGTTACAAAAATTATAAAATGTATAACTACAAAAAGTTACACCAAGTTGTACTATTTCTTATGCACAACTTGGTATAAATGTATAACTTGATAAAACTAAACCTAACTATATCAAGTTATACCATTATCTAAGTATAACTTGGTAAAACTGAACTCTAGTTATACCACCAAGTTGTATTGAGACAAATAGTACGACTTAGTATAACTAGAACTCAGTTTAGTTATATCTACAGAATGACATACACAACTAAACACGATAACTAAATTACACACAATTAGTTTCTTCTCCAACCCACAAAAGAAAGTGAGTGAGAGAGAAACACAAGGAGTTTCCATGTACATTAATAACCACATAATTACAGATCTTACTAGCTAGCACAAGCATAGCTGTGGCAATGGCTGCTAAAATATCTAAAAGAAGTGTCCCTTTTGCAGCGAAAACGGACTAGCAGAGCCGATATTCATTGTCAATCTTCCTTCTTCAACTTCAGGTGATTTCTTTTTTTTTTTAATTCTTTAACAAGGTTTTTTGTTCATGTCTTCTAATTATGCACATGTTCTGTGGTTTTTATTTGTTACAGATTTCTCAAGCCGAGATTTCCTTACAGCCTCTTGGATTTGCCTCTCATGCTCTTTCAGAACGTCCTCCATGTTTCCACCTGGAGGCATCAGTGGACCTGAATAGTGCATTCTGTTCTTTTTGCGTACGTATGTCTGAAGCAGCATGAGCAAAAAAAAAAACATCTAAAGATCCATTATCTAAAGGATCAAAACTAGAGTGTTAACCTAAAGTTTCCAGTGATTGTTTTTTTTGTTACCGTTGTGGGAACTGCGGCTGCATCATCTTTATGTGAAGGAGACAAGTACCTCCCTGTCATCGCCACGTTGCTGGATCGGGTAGCCTTCAGCTCTACTACATTATGCCTAGAGCTCTCGTTTTTACTCCATGTTGTTGTTATACTCGGATGAATCATTGAGCTGGTATGAGAAAGGCCCTTATCTCTGTCGCATCTTCCTGTCTCTCCTCTCGACCCGGTTATACTGGCGTCCTGAGGATCAAACCTCTGAGTGGTGCTTGTGGTTTTTGGTTGTCCTGAAGTAATGAACTCTGGCGTTGTGACTGTACTCTTGGAGTCTCTCGAAGCCCTTCTCACCGATTCAGCTCCACGTCCCTTCACAGTGTCAGCCCGTTTCCTGAATTTTATTTAAGAACATATATGCTTAGGAAGTTTAAGTGCATGAATCATTTTTTTTTGTGGTTGTGTATTGGAAGAATATGGATAATAAGGAGATACCTTCTTGCTTCTTCATCCCTGACCTTTGCGTCAAGTTCTTTGCTCGGAGGATACTTGGGCAAACTAGATACATCACAAGGAAGTGGTTCCGTTGTAAAGAACTAAAGAAAAGAAAAAAATGATTAGGTTTGAATTCATCAGGAGGCAAATCAAGAACGTGAAACAAAAGGGCTATTTATTAATTATTATACTTTGCTGTTTAGTGTTGATGAAGTTGAGCCTCGCGTATCTGGTTCTAAGGATAGAAGCTTGTCAACAAGAGCTAGAGCAGAAGATGGCAAACTCTTGAACGTCTCTAGGAGGACACGCTTATAAGGTTGTTGTGGTTTGAAACTTGTTGCAAGTGGTAGCTTTGTCTTTCGCCAGTATTCATCAGATGGTGAACCACACAACTTGAAGATCTTATGCATTTGCTCCACCTAAGAGACATATATTTTCTTTTATACTGAATAATGGTCATATGGATTTGATGATGAATCTCAACATATAATTTTACCTCTGTTCTTCCCGGCATGATTGGTTTCCCTAAGAAGAGTTCGGTTAGAATGCAACCAACACTCCACAGATCTATGCCAGCTCCATACTGTGTAGCTCCAAGTAGGAGCTCAGGGGCCCTGTACCACAAGGTTACTACACGGCTTGTCAAGGGTTGATCTTGATCGGGATGATAGAAAGCTGCGAGACCGAAATCTCCAATCTTGAGGACACCGTCATTGTTCACCAAGAGATTTGAACCCTTAATGTCTCGGTGTAGGATTCCACGGCTGTGGCAGTGTTCAAGCCCGCTTAGCAGCTGTTTCATGTAACACTTGATCTGCAAGAAACAAGATTCGTCTCCATGTTAGATTGTAAACGATTTAGCCATAGTCAAAAGCCTTGAACGTACGTACCTGTGATTCTGTGAATTTGACACCGGGTCTAAGCGCGAGACCCGAAAGATCATGCTCCATGTACTCAAACACAAGGTACAAGCTACCAGAGAGTTTTGAGGTCACAAGACACTCGAGCTTCATAACATTTGGATGGTCGAGTTTGCGCAAAATGTTGATTTCCCTGGCCATGAATCTCACGCTCTCAGGATCCATATTCACGAATCTAACCTTCTTCATGGCTACCATTTTGCCCGTCTCAAGATCACGAGCTCTGTACACTGTACTATAAGTCCCTTGTCCAATCTGAAAAAAATACAGCTTTTATTATAAAGACTAAATATCCCACATCCGTAGTTAGAAGAGATCCTAAATAATATATAGATAGGCTAATTCACTTATCACTAATTAGTTTTAGGTTGAAAATTACATCTTTTACATTTGTAACAAACTAAGTGAATGTGTTGTTTCGAAAAAAAAAAACAAAACAAAACAAACTAGTGAATGTGTGTTTTGGATGTAACAGAGACAATGCAATGCAATAAAAAAAGACTGTAATATGGAAACAAAGAAGAAAAAGGAACTAACTTTTTCCAGCTTCTCAAAGGACTCTGCATGGCGAGGAACCCAACCTTTGATGGCTTCGCCTGCAACAGAGGTTAACCAAGAAGGCCATCCAGCAGCAATGAGCTCGGCCTCAGGGCTATGTGGAACACTTGTGTTGACAGTACCCGGCTGAAGCGTTTGGAATCCTCCTCCTCCTCCTGTCCCAACATCTGCAGTTGAACATCTCCGGTGAGACCTTGTGGGTCTCTCTACAATTACTGTTTTACCATCACTATCGTCTACAGGAACAATCAATCCGCTGGATCTCCCGGAGGGTTTGTGCGCTAACCCCTCAGCTTTGTTGCGTCCACCAGAGCTTCCAGATTTTTGTGAAAAGTCATCTTTGTTTAATGTAGTAGGTGCAATCAGTTGAACTGATGACGTTTCGTTCCAATTTTCTTGAGGTTTCTCATTTTGAACATTCAGTTCTTCTTCTTCTGCTGCTGTTCCTTTTGAGCAAATGCATCCCATAATACTCAGGCCGATTAGCAATCTTTGTGTCTGTCTCTCCTATCTTCATCAAGAACAAACGTTATCCTGAATGATTCCAAAGCACCAAACCCCGGAATCTCAGGTTTGTCAGATGGAAAACAAAGAAAGGTCTCTTCAAAGATATCTGAATGAATAGGAAGAAGATACTTTTAAACCTAAATGGATGTAACTTTATAGACTATGAGGCAGAGGAAACAAAGACTTTGGAGACAAAGCAGTAGTAGTATTTCTTATATGTGATTTTTTAGAGAAAAAAAAAAGAAAACACACATGGAAAAGGAAACTTGTGACTCAGGAAACAAGAGAGGAACGTTACAAAAAAATTGTTTTTTTTCCGTTATCTCACAGCAAGATACACAAAACGTTGCAGCAAACTGTTCGTCCATAACGGAAAAAAACACCGAGAGAGAGAGAGAGAGAAACGACGAACAGAATGTTGTTAAGTTCTGAAATGGAAAATGATTAGGATCAGGAGAGATGGATTCGTTTTTGTTTCGCGAGAAACTAGGAGGAGCCCTAGATTTTATGGAGAAGACATCTCAAAATCTAGCTGTTTGTTTCTAACTTTTGGCTCTTTCTGTCTCAGGATTTGTTAAGAAGCAACAGACTAACGAGTTGTTGTTGTTGTTAGGATAATGACCCACGTAGGATCTTGTCTGTTGGACATCGTGGGTCCTACTTTCTCTATGTTAGTTAATCCGTTCGAACATTATCCCAAAGACTCCTCCGAGTTCAAGTCTCCCACAACGTATCTAGCTGATATCAATCTCTGTATTGACCAGGACATCGACAAGACTATTACAAAATAAACTAATGTTGCATTAGGATAACCGCCTTTAAGAAACTATGCTTAGTCTATAGGTAACACTAGGATAAAACATTTGCACAGGATGAATTTATTTGAAAATTATATAAGAAATATTGTATGAAAAATAAAATTTATATTTTTGATCGAATTAATATTTTTGGTCCTTAAACAATTCTTTAAATTTTTTTGTTAATTACATAATTTGTCTACCGATGAGTTGATTACATTTTTAAAAATATTTAAGGTAAAAAATCACTTATCGCATGCTGAATAATCTCAGGCCTACTATTTGGTTACAATGAAACTATGTCAGCTTGGTTTTATATCATGATTAAGCAATTTAAAATTAATTAAAGTTATAAGAAGTTTATGTTCACGTGTCAATCCTATCTATCTTCAATACTTTTATCTTTTTATGTCGGTTTTTTCATTTTGGTTATTACTCGATATAAATATTCATTTTAGAGTTTATTCTCATTTTGTTCTTTGGTATGAGATTTAGAATTGTTTAAGATATAAAATTATTAAAGAGATACATACTTATGTTAAGATCTGCGTCTTGTGCAGAATAAATATTTTATATTTATTACTTATTTTATGTTTTTCTGCATATTATGAAATAATAAAAATAATAATTATATATTAAATAACTAAAAAATCAATTACTATTATATAATATATTGGCGTGAGCATATAAATCAAATGACCAGACCATGCTTATGTGCTCACAATCATTTTAGAATAAATATATCAAAACAATCAATCTTATCTATGTATATGATGTATAATCAAATTTAAATGATATTAACATAGATATATAGTATACGTTTAATATGGATATTTATTAAATGAGGTTTTTACTTATATGATTTTATGATTATTTGCATATTATTGTAACAAAATTTTACACCAACAAATTATTTTTTAATGTGGGATATTTAGTGGTTTTAATAATTTATAATCAGTTTAAAAAAACAATGAAGATTTAAAAACTAAAATATTAACTTTTCAATATATGTTCGTTGATAATGTCAAAATATAAGTATGCATTTTATATGATGTATAGTTTAATTTAACATAAACACCTATTAAATAAAATTATTCATTCATATGGTTTTATAATCATTATAGCATATTACATAAAAAAAATTTAAACCTTGATCACAAAATTTTATGTGATACTTTTGACAGTTTTAGTAATTTATACTCCTTTTGAAAATTTAAAATACAACATATAAAAAAATCTAAATTTTTATTATATGATTAGTGTAATTGTGTAATTTATTTTAATAATAAAGAATTAAAAATGATAGGAAGTATACAAATTGTTAGCAAATCTTTAATATTTAAAATCATTATTGTCATATATATATATATATATATTAACATTTGGTAATTCCTTACGTTTTATTTAAGGAAATAATAGATAATAAATTTCAATTTGATAAATGAATGGTCTATAACAGTATTATATAATATAAAATTTTCTAACAATTTAATTTTGGACTAACAAATTATCAATTGATTCTCAAGCCGCCATGTAAGCAAAATTAGCATTCCAATTACGTGACAACTCAGCAGAATACCTTTTTATTAATACAAACTACATGTTATAACTTTTAAATGTTTCTCTATTAATATATAAGAGATGTTAATATATAAGTGGCAGTAGATTATTTTGATGATTTATTCCAATCAACATCACCATCACAAGATACTGGGTTTTTAGACGAGATAGTACCAAGTATTACTCATCAAATGAACCAGCGGCTTCTCCGGTTAGCAACAGAGGAGGAGGTTCGGCAAGCACTATTTATGATGCATCCAGAAAAAGCTCATGGACCGGATGGAATGACGGCATTATTCTTCCAACACAACTCATGGCATATAGTGAAGGAAGAGTTACTGGATTTGGTTAATAATTTTATTACTTCAGGAACATTGGATACAAGGTTGAACATCACCAACATATGTTTAATCCCGAAAACGGAAAGGCCCACAAGAATGAAGGAAATGCGGCCTATAAGTCTTTGCAATGTAGGGTACAAGATTATCTCTAAGGTTCTTTGCCAGAGATTAAAAGCTTATCTCCCATCACTTATCTCAGAAACCCAGTCGGCGTTTGTGGCTGGAAGATTGATTTCCGACAATATACTTATTGCACAGGAAATGTTTCATGGCCTGAGGACCAACAAGTCATGTCAGAACAAATTTATGGCAATTAAGACGGATATGAGCAAGGCTTATGACAGAGTAGAATGGAGGTTTATCCAGGCGATCCTTGCCAAGATGGGTTTTGACCAACACTGGATAAAACTTATGATGGAATGTATTTCCTCGGTCCAATATAGAGTGCTCTTGAATGGAAGCCCCAAGGGTCTAATCAACCCACAGAGAGGTCTACGTCAAGGGGATCCGCTATCCCCCTATCTTTTCATCATCTGTACGGAAGCATTGGTGGCAAACATCAAAAAAGCAGAACGGAAAAAACAATTAACAGGAATTAAGGTGGCAAGAGCATGTCCAGCTATTTCACACTTGCTCTTTGCCGATGATAGTTTTTTCTTCTGTAAAGCACAAAGAGAAGAATGTCAAACAATCCTTAGAATCCTGAAGGAATATGAAGAGGCATCGGGTCATCAGATAAATTTTGAGAAATCTTCAATTCAATTTGGGCACAAGGTCGAGGAAACGACAAGGCAGGAATTAAGGGCTATTTTGAGCATTCAAAATCAAGGTGGGATGGGGTTCTACCTCGGAATTCCGGAAGCTCTAGGAGGATCCAAAGTTCAGGTTTTTGGTTTTGTCCAAGAGCGTCTGGATGGTAGGATCAATGGATGGACGTTCAAATTTTTCTCCAAGGGAGGAAAGGAAGTTATCATTAAATCGGTAGTGACAGCACTGCCTAATCATGTGATGTCCAGTTTCCGTATTCCAAAAACAGTAATAAAAAAACTTACGAGTGCAGTGGCACGTTTTTGGTGGAGCCCGGGAGGATCAACTAGAGGAATGCATTGGCAATCATGGGACAAAGTTTGTAAAGATAAGGAAGATGGAGGTTTGAGATTTAAAGATTTCATGGATTTTAATACTGCTATGCTGGAAAAACAGTTCTGGAGATTGATAGAGAAACCTCATACTCTATTCTCCAGAGTTTTCAAAGGTCGGTATTCAGAAATGCATCACCTTTGGAACCAATACGTTCGTACTCGTCATCCTATGGTTGGCGAAGTATCGTCTCTGCTAGATCTCTGGTTAGCAAAGGACTAATCAAAAGGGTGGGATCAGGTTCATCCATCTCGGTTTGGAACGATCCCTGGCTCCCATCCACCCGCCCGAGACCAGCAAATAAAAATCACCACAATGCTTTTCCGGAACTTACGGTGGCTTCACTTATCAATGAAAACTCGAGGACCTGGAATATTCCAGTAATCCAAAATCTGGTAGATCCTTAGGATGTGAATATAATTCTAAGCATCCCTCTCAGTCAATCTCACTTAGTAGACAGAGATGGATGGCACTTTACAAAGAATGGGAAATATACAGTTAAGTCGGCATATCAAATCGAACGAGTGTATCCGGATAGCGTAGGCACGACTATAGAAATTGGTCCATCAATTAATCCGTTGAAGGCATTCTGCTGGAAGGTACGATGTCCACCAAAGATTAAACATTTTTGTGGCAACTACTTTCTGGCTGTATAGCAGTAACAAAAACTCTGCAAGCAAGAGGAATTAGGGGAGATATCATGTGCGCTAGATGTGGAGATCATGAAGAATCCATTAACCATGTTTTCTTTGAGTGCCCACCTGCGGTTCAAGTCTGGGCTTTATCCAAGATTCCATCGGGTCCGGATAATTTCCCTACTAAATCTTTATTTGCAAATATGGATTATCTATTTTGGAGACTTCCATCTGTAATAGATGACCATCATTATGCGTGGATTCTTTGGTATATCTGGAAAGCAAGGAATAACAAAGTCTTCAGTAATTTAGATGTGGATCCTCGGGATACACTTCAACTGCCTGAAACAGAATCAAGACTATGGCAAGAGGCACAACTACCAAAGGAACAGAGAGTTGATCACACTCGATCAGAGATCAGTGATCAACTCCCGGTGATCCAAGGTAGATGGTGCTTCTCAGATGGATCTTGGAAGGACAAAGAGACTTATTCAGGCCAAGGATGGTATAGTACTTTAGAGGGTTTTGATGGCTTGATGGGAGCGAGGAATACAAGATCAAGTCAGTCACCTCTCCACTCGGAGATTGAGGCTCTTGTGTGGGCAATGGAATGTATGAGGAATTTACGGCAGTATAGTGTTACTTTTGCAACGGATTGTTCTCAATTGGTGAAGATGGTTTCGGAACCTGAAGAATGGCCCCCTTTCGCAAGTTATCTAGAAGACATAAAGAGTCTGAAGAGAAGTTTCACGTCCTCGGAGGTTATCTATGTACCACAGACACAAAATAAAAAGACGGACAGTCTCGCATGCAGTGCAAGAAGGCAGACGTCTTTTGTTGTTCACATGGATGCAACCCCTCCAACTTGGTTTACAGAGTCTATATGAGTCTGTATTTGGTCGACAAAAAAAAACGGATTGTTCTTTGACCGAGGGAAAAGAGTTATTCTTAGGTACGATTAATTTTCACCAAACCAATAATATTTTGTTATTTCATATTCAATATTTAAAAAAAATTAATAATATCAAATTATATTATGTTTCTAAATTGAAAAAATAAAAATAAATAAAAAAATAGTAGTAGTTACAAAAAAATAATTTTCGTTTAAATAATTCTAACGCCGTCAGCAAAACACTAAATCCTAAACCATAAATCATAAACCTTTGGATAAACCCTAAACCCTTCGATAAATCGTAAATCCTAAATAAAAACCTTAAACACTAAAACTTTAATCCTAACCCATAAACCCTTGGATAAAAAATAAATAAAAAATAGTAGTAATTGCTAAAAAGAAAGAGAATTTTTTATAATATTGCAGTCATCAAAACACTAAACCCTAATACTAAACACTAAACTCTAAACCATAAACCCTAGACTTTATGATTTATCCAAGGGTTTAGAGGTTAGGATTAAAGGTTTAGTGTTTTAAAGATTTAGTGTTTAGTTTTTTTTTTTATTTAGGGTTTACGATTTATGGTTTAGGGTCTACTATTTTGTTGGCAGCATTAAATTTATTTAAAAAATATTATTTTTTTGCAACTTCTACTATTTTTATTTATTTTAAAAATATAATACAACTTGAAAATATCTTGTTTCCCTTTTAAAACATATTGTATATGAAATAACAAAATACTATTGACTGGTGAACCTACATATTCACCATATTAGGTAAAGAGAAAAACTACATTACACATGGGCATTTTACACAATATTAGAAAGCCGAACCAGAATAACTAAAATAAAAACCAGACTATAATTCTCAAATACCCCCAACAGTTTCAATATTTCTAAACCCCAAATAAATAAACTAAACCGGAATCAAATCAAAACCATATAGATACCCAAATATGAAAATAAATATTAATTATATACACATAAATAAACCATATATAAATATAATTTCACAATCTACTAAAACTATTCAAAGTATGTAAAAACAGAATTATCCAAAATTATCTGATATTTTTACGAAAAATAATCTGAATTATCAGAGATTTTTATCCGAATCAACCTAAATTTTTATCCAAATACTCGATATTTTATATTAATTATTGAACCAACTGAACTAAACCGGAACCAAATGAGACCTAATACTTTTGGATATAAGTCAGTTCATAGTTTTACTAACCTAACCAACCCAAATCTAAAACTGTACAAACATATCCAAACCGAAAGTTGGTGGTCGTTAGATGAATACTAAAATCCTTGGTTGTCCGGTATCATAAATAACTAATCCAAAGCATATTTGATTCATTAAGGCATGTAGTATTGTCGGTTGTCGAATCGTCTATATAATCTTTCTCATATCATAATTGTAATATCATAATGAATCAGCGTTAAAAAAAAGTTCTTAAATAGAAACTTGGAAACATTACCAAAATGAAAAGGCATACCTAAATCACAAATTCTTATATTCTCCAAAACAATAAAATAATAAAATGGTATTTCCTTATCAAATGAAGTGATATGCTTAAGTAAATATCTAACTATTTTTTACTCAGTCTGTTGCTCTCTGTTTCAGTCTGTTACTCCTGCATGAAACTTTGAAAATAATTTATATTGTGAAAAAACTTCTAAAATAACTTACATATTCAAACAGATGGAGTATATTTTAGGCCGCAAAGCTGATGATAAATCATTAGCAGTATAATATTTAAACATCATGTTCCAGAAGTTGTATGTTCTCATTAAAATTTTTAGTAAAGTGATTAGTAGAGCATTAGCAGTATACAATTCTAAAATTATTATAAAAGTTAGTATATAATATATTTATTTTGAAAATAATATATCTTAAATTATAATATATATTAATAATATACTTGTTATTAAAATAATGGATCTCATTTAATTATACATATTAAGTTAAATTTTAAATGTGAAATATTATTATTTAAAAAACAAATGGAAATTTTATTTAAAAATATAGAATTTATTTTTGATATAAAATAATTTTGATACTATTAAATCAAATAAATTAGTTATATATAACTTATATTAACTTATATATAAATCATCTTTATTTATTTCTAAACAATATAGATATTTTATTTTATAATATATAAATATATATTATGTTATGTTGTGTTAATAAAAATGAATGATATGTGTAATTATATAAACTATATAATATTTTAAATGTGGAATATTGTTCTTTTAAAAAGTTAAAAATATTTAGTCACAACTTTTATTTTCAAAAATATAAATTTATTTTTTGATTATAAACAGAATTTTTATATTATTAAATAAAAATAAATTAATTATATGATTTTTACATTTTTATTATTATAACTGCAAATGTTCTACCAAAAACTTCGTACGAGAACATTAAGCAAATAATATTTGGAGAACATTATCATCTTATAAATGATTTTCTAAATATTATGTGATAAATATTGATTGGATAATAACGAACATAATACTTATGCTAATGATATGTCAATCAAGCCCTTGGTCCCTTCCTTGGCTTATTTATTAGTATAACCAACTAAAACCAAATTTCTAATACTTGATGCTAACAACTTTCTCAAAATTTCAAACATATAGCATTTAATGACAAAAAATAATAATTAAAAGTTAATTTATCAAATTAGTTAAAGTAAAATTAATATTTTGGTATCGCCAGAAACAAACGCCGACAAGTGGCAATCCGTGACTAGTCTGGATCATTTTGTGGTACTACGATATCCCTGTATAATTCAAAAAAGAAAAATAACTTTTTCAGTTGTAAAATCAATCACACCTGCTGTATTTTCAGATTATGGATCTTGCCATTATAGATTTTACACGAGTCACAAGCCTCCCCTCCCCTCCCATTTGCCAAAAGCCTCCTCACCCACATGTGGTCCTCGCCCTCATCTTTTCTGGCCCCTAGATCCTCGCCCTCATCTCCCCTCTCCCTCATATCTCCTTGTCCCTTTGCACCTCGTTGACGTTGACGTGCTCGCATTAGTCTTGTTCCATTGTAACAAGTTGCCACTGAAACATTTTGAAAATCAAGAAACAAATCAAATTGGAGACTTAAAAGTTTTTGCTGGAAGTTACTATTTGCGATTAAACATGTGTTTAATAGAAAGTTGAGGGTAGCAAAATATTTGATAACTTATATGGGAATAAACCTGGTTTGACAAAAGCTTAAACAATAAAGAAATTTTATTTTCATGAAATATTCTTCATCATCGTGCGAGTTGAGGGTAACAAAATATTAGAGAACTAAATGGAAGTATTCTCGAAATTATTTTGACACATTCCAAGACATTTAAATTTATCGAAATATGTTATATACATAAACTATTAGGATTTGTCTAAAGTATTATACAAAAATTTGGTATGAATTTACACCAAACCAAACATTTTGTAAGAAAAACCCCACTTTGACAAAGTTTCACGACTCAAGATCCAAGACCAACCCAGAGGCAATGCGTGTATGATTTGCATAATCGCCGCGTGAAAAAAACAATGTAAAGGACATAATAATCAAGAACAATAGGATGATTCAATATATGTTTTTACTTGTTACATACGTCACCAAAACATTACACGGACACTGTCAGACATACTTAAGACAACTTCTCCACAAGTATATATCAAACAACAAAAAAGGCATAACCTAAACCGTTCCGCACCTCTAGGCTCTGAGAACCTGAAATGAAGAGGACAAGATCCTGAAGAGACCATCCGGGTTATCCGTGTGAACCTGAAAGAACACAACCCAAATACCGGTTTATCAGTTAGGTAACAGGCAATAGGAATAAAGAAGCAGAGGTGTAACTTTACCCAGTGACCGGCATCTTCCAGGACATGCATTTCTACGCCGCCGCCTTCTTCAGAGGCGATCTCTTCAGCGGAGTGGATCCGTTGAAGGTCTTCTAGTGCCCAACGGTGCAAGCTTCTTTCCGCTTTAAGAAAATTCACATGTACTCCTCTTGGCAGGTTCTCAACAAAGTTCCTTTTATTTTGTGTGAAAAGCAATATTGCCAGTTTGAGTATAGATTAGGGCAGACTTGGTCCACTAAACAAAGGGAGGCTTACCATAGATTTGTGTCTTCGTAGGACTGATAAAGTTGGGAGATCCCGTCTAAGTCAAATGTCCACGAAAAGCTAGAGCACGATGGTCCAGTAGGTCTCAGATTAGTAACAACCCACTGCACACAATACACCAAGATTGTAGCAATGATAGATAGATAATAGAATATGCTGAGTGAATGGATATTATTAAACCTGTGCGACATCATTCGAAAAGCCTTCTTTGATAAGAGCGTTTAAAACTTCTCGCTTTGATGGGACCTTAAACCAAACACAACAGATGTTCATTTAGCATATATAATTTTCTAGATCTTTTTGTTCTAAGAAAAATAATCAAACAGTTAAATAAATATTGCAACCTACCACTTTAGGCAATGTACGTAGAAATGATATGAGCTCTCGTGGATGATCCTCTCCATCTCCTCCTGCACGAACCTTCCCAGGAGTAGCATCCAACACCCAAGCCTACAGTGGAATACAATTCAGGAAAATTCATGTAAATCCTAACAAGGGTCGTTAAGATATATAGACTTAAAAAGAGACTTACTCGGACTGGTCGAGGAAGAGGCTTAGCTGCTTGCTCCACCATGCTTAAAACAACTACACAGATCATAGAAAAGATTGATTAGCTTAACACGTAAGAGTAAATAATCAGGATGAAGTCAAATTCGTAAATACATTAAAGTCACCTTTCCCTCCAAAGCTGTGACCAACAAGGACCCGAGGTGTTAACCTCAACTGACCAACCTAAAATGAAAGAGAACGATGAATATCGGATATAATATTTTTCAGGATTAACCGGATATAACGTGGCCTGGGGAGAAAAAAATATTACAAGTTTTAGAACATCAGAAGCAGTTGTAGCAACAGAGTGTGGACCTCTCTTCTTGAGAGACGCTGAGTCCCCATGGCAACGCAAGTCTACCAAGAGAAACTGTGATTAACAAGAGCAGATTAATTATTACAAGCCAGTACATGTGTGTCTGTGTATAGGGTTTTTAGTGCAATTGGTGAAACAAATACCTGCCAAGTTGGGAACTCATGAGCCAATCTTCGAGCAAAAGTGCCTAAGCAGGACCCAAAAACAAAATATGTTATTCAAAATCCAGTGTTATAAAGCTTGTCATTAAATAAAATAGTCTGAGATCTATGGTTATTGAACACAATTTAAGTTATAGATTATATAATGCTTTAAGCGTTTTTAGAATGCTTGAAATTTTAGAATGCTTGAAAGGAGTTTCTTAGTTATAAAAATCAAAATCAAAATTTCATGATTTTAGAGCGTTAATAAAATCACAACAAACGCTCAAATTCACCTAAACTCATTTAAAACTCATTAAAAATTCAAATCAAATCACCTCACCTCAAGTTCCTAGTTAAATACACTCCTAATAAAAATGTTAAAGAAGACATAAGCTTTCCTTTTGGAATGAAGAGGGTGACTGATTAAACAATCTTGATGATCTCTTTGCACGTGAAGAGATTCAAGAATTGACTTTGGACTAGATTCATCATTTCTCAAATCAGATTAAAGAAACTAAGTGCACGATTTTACTAGCAGTCAGTCCGACAGTACTAACCCCAGTTTTTGCCGCTGCCTAAAATCCCATGTAGAAGAACAGCAGTAGGTGTATCTGGAACAGACTTGTCCTCCTTCCATCTCCACTTCACAAGAGCCCCTTGAACAAGATCGTACGCCTGCAAACAAATGGCACAAGAAAAAACCAATCAATCAAAGGCCAGGAATTCATATAACATTTTTGTAACAGAACAAGGTGAACAAAACTAAAGCACATACCAAGATCCTAGGAGGGTCGGCAATATTTTGGCCAGTTGATTGTCTTTCGTCGACTAATGCCATACGTATAGTTGTTCCTCTTGCCTTGTGATTCCCATGTACCAATGCCAACCGATGAATACTTAATCTATCACTCTTTTTAAGAAAAGAGAAAAAAAAAAGAGTTACGAATTGTAACTGATTAATGCCAAAGAGAAGGAGAATTTAACAAACCTTAGAGTTTGGCCCAGTTCTGGTGAAATTAAGAGAGCTAAATGCTGGTGAAGCACATGTCTTTGGTTGAGACCTCAATCCACATCCACCGCTAGAGCTAGCGGTGGAGCACGAGATCGCCGACATTGCGACAGATCAAATCGCAAAGCGACGGGAGAAGGATGAAGAATTATAAGAGGCGGAGAAAGCGAAGGCAAATGTGGTGGCTTCTCCACCTCTTGGCCTCTCCCTCTCCCTCGCCGTTCGTTTTTTCTTTTTTTTTTCTGGAGAATCTCTGACGCCTTAACAGGGAATGACGTATTTACCCCTTTTGTCGGCTTTTCATTGAGATCCACTTGGCATGGTCGGTCCAGCCTCCCACCTAACTAACAACTCACATTTTTGTCTTGGCGTGGTCGGGTCCCCTTTTCTTTCTCCAAAAAAATTCATACGCGTTTCTTGTAAAATGAGGTTATTGTAATTACTAAATTTAAATTTGATCAGTGATTTGAAAACGAAAAATTATTTTTTGGTCTAAAATATTTTAAAAAATGCAAACAATAAATTTACACATTATGTATTTTAAAATTGTACAGAATTTAGACTGAACTTGTGTAAATAATTTACTTTAATAGTTTTAGATAGACTAAAATTTTAAAATTTTAAAAGAACTTTAAAATTTTTAAATATTTAAATGTGAGATGATAAAAAAAAATTATTAAAATTCTGTTTTCAATTTTATTTTCAGTTCTAATGCAGCTATAAATGTTTAAATTTTCAATACTAAAATTGTGAATAGAAATTAGTCTTATTTGAAGTGTTAGATATAGTCATTGTTTGGGATTTTGATGTGTTAGATATAGTCATTGTTTGGGATTTTGATAAATAATTTGAAGAAAAATATAAAATATATTATTAATTAATTTTATAAGTTTTACCCTGTATTAAAATATTATATTCATTTAATAAATTATCTTTATAAATTAAATATGTACAAAATTTGTTTTTAATTTTTTACACTTTACATAATAATATATTCATATTAATATAATTAAATTAAAAACAATATAAGATTTAACTGTACAAAAATAAATAAATTGGATCAATTCATTTTAAATATATTTAGTTAAAATTTGTTTAATTGAGAATGTCCATGCTGCACGACCGAGAACGTTAACCAATTATAACTGTTCAGATCAATATTATGCCAACAGATCTATAATTCGTCTTCCTACTTTCCAGAGGACCCAATTTTGAGTTGAAGCCATCATACTTTACACTTGTGGGAAAAACATCTTATCATTGTCACCCACATGATCATCCGACGGATCCAATTTTTGATATCAAAGTCAATGGAGTCCCTAAGGACAACCTTTTCTCCAAGCTCTTCAAGTACTCACTTGCTGAATATGTTTTATATTGGCTTAAATAGGTACTACCAAGATCTCATGCATTCTGAACTGACATCGAAAACACTTTCTTGCGTAGTTTGTTTGATGATGCGCGAACTGAGGACTTAAGGAATATAATTTCTATATTCATACAAGAACCTGCAGTGTTTTCAGAAGCTCATGAATCATATTCAAGTCATATAGAGAGATTGTCCACGTCATGGATTCAACGAGGTACATCTGCTTAGTACATTCTTTAGAGGCATCACTTTGGTTTACAAGATTGCACTAGACACAACAAGTGAAAGAAATTTCAACACTAGGAACTCATATGAAACTGTGAGACTCATTAACTCAACAATATAACTCTTACAAAATATACACAAAATATAACGAGAGAGATCAAGTTTGGTTATTCGGGTCGGGTATAAATAGGTTCATTTCAGGTCAGATTTCTTTAGATCCTCAACATATGAATCTAACTAGGTATTTGAAATTTTTTTGGTTCAGATCAGTTTCTTTTGGATCCAGGTCAGTTCGAATCCATAAATTAAGTAATTATAGAATACATTAATTTCGGTACATAATGGGTCCGGCTCGATTCAGATATTTAGTACCAAAAAAACTCAATGTACCTGAAAAGTCGAAAAAGAGGAAACACAAAAAATACCCGAAAATCTAACAAATACCTAAAATATTCAAATACCTAAAAATATCCAAAATTTTACTTGAAATCTTACCCAAAGGACCAAATATATTTAAAGTTTAATATGAATACCAAAATATATTTTTTAAAAATTAAAAATTTATCCAAAACCTGAAACTCTAACTACAAACGTGAACACAAAACTTAAAAAATATTTTTATACTGAAAACATATCTGGAATACCCATATATACATAATATCCACAAAACATTTTGGGTACTTTGGATACACAGCCTCAAAAAAATACATGTGGGTCCAAAAAAATCCAAGAGGTACTTTTCTCCGATCCCGGACCGAACCTGTATTTCGTGTTGATTTCGGTTCATTTTCTGTTCCGGATAAAAGTTTCGTGCTTAAGAGAGAGTTACGTAAGAGAGTACTTATAAAATATTAAATAAACTAATTGATCAATTATATAACTTTTTAAAAAATTCCTTATTCTATATAATACAACTTCATGACATAGTAACATACAACATGCATGAAATACCAATTTATATCTAATTTTTATATAACTAAAAAACCCACGCTTTCGAAGCACGGATCAAAATCTAGTGTGTTTTAAATTTTTTACTGCCATGTCATCTACAGCTTAGTCAACAAAGAAACCCTACGACTTATTCATGGACTTCGTCTCAATCAATGGTGTTCTTCAATACAAATTTTAATGGATTCGTTTCACCTTCCTCTCTTTCTCCTTTTTTATAAACCACTTTGTATTTACTTGCTTCCATTCAATCCGGAAAACTCCTCTAAAAAGTTCAAACAATGACGATGAATTGAGAAAAAGAAAACGCCATACCGAATAGAAATCGAGATGAATTAAAAGCAATTTGCTACATGGTCGTTACCAGATCCTTGAAGATGACGTAGGCTATAAAGAAGAATAGCACAAACAGGATCTCAAACTCAGCTAATCGGAATAGAGAAAAAACAGTACTGAGTCAACGAACCGAGTCAGAATGGAGACGTCCCTCCTCATACCGGCTCGATTCGTTCCAGCACGACGCCCGATCATCCTTATACAATCCTCCCGCCGGTTTTGATAACAGATCTCCGCCGCTCGCTCGCTCGCTCCTCCTCTCTCAAGTGTTACCGGCGAGTTCATAATAATTGTCAACGAAAAGGTATTTTGGTTTTTTGAACCAACTAATTTCAACAGAATATAAATCTTAGTTATTATGGAATATACCCAAACTGAGTTGGTTAATGATGAACATAGAAACGAGAAGGCGTTCATTTTGATTTATATACAATGCAATTTCTGTTCTTAGTCTATTGGCTGTATTGCTTTCATTTCTGGATATGTAACGTCTTCTTTGTGGACAATGATGTGTCTCTATGCCGGAGTTGTGATCCTTACGAGTTCGATCATTTTTAACTAGCATTTCTTCAGTTGTGTAAGCTGAGAAGCATAACCCAGACAGAAATGTGATATTTTACGTCTAAAAAGAAGAATAAGCATTATTAGGTCTGATTTCTTTGGAACTTCTCTCTGTTTGTGGAGTTCAAGATTGTCTGATATGAGCTTATGGTCATATCAGACTACTAAATTGGTGGCATCCGTTAGGTACACGAATATCCACTTACCTCAAAAGTTAAGTAAAGTATATACATAGCGATGGCGAGTTTAAGTTCTGTTAAATTCTGACATTGGTTTTTCTTTTCTTCAGTTTCAACAATTACGTGTACTTGCTGCTTCTATGTATTAAATAGATTAGAGTTAGAAGTTCTGGTTTTGAGCTTTTTGTTTACTGAGAAGTATGTGAGACAAGAGAAAGTAATGGAGTTTCTTCTGTATAGGTCAGAGGAATTGATATGTCTATGATATCTGAATAGATGGAGCTAGGGGCTATTAAATCAAGTTCTCAGCTAAACCATATGGTGCTTCCTGGGTTCTTTACTTGAATAAAAAATTAGGAAAACCAGTTTTGGATGTGGTGAATAATATAATGGATCCAGATTTCTCTATGCTAAGGAATGGTCAAGTTCAGTTCTCCTCAAATAGCAATGCTGAACTGTATGATTTTCTTTCGATTGCTCCTGTGTTCATTTTGACAAAATATTCAGCAGAATGGGGGCAACCACCACCACTTATCCTGCTTTTGTTGAGGTAAATTTCTCACTGAGCCTTAACGTTTTTGTTTGCGAGTTGATTCTCTGTGTCAAAAGTTTTTTCTCTTTCATTTTAGCAGGTTTGACAGTGACTGATTTTCTTTTTACACATTTTGAGTAGTTAGTGGTCTCATATTCAAACAACTGTTTATTTGGATTCCAAAAGTCCTGAAAGAAATCAGTCTCAAGTCTTCACCAAATAAACACAAAAGAAGCGGTTAGTGTTGACAGACATTGATCATCAACAGAAACGAACACCAATACTCTCTATACAGTGATCATGCTGAGAGATTTCAAAGCTTAATTTTGTTTTCTAACACCGCCACTGGAACTGGAATTGCTGCGCTGTTCACCGTGTTACTCAGATTTATCAGTAAATAAATCTATAACCTTTACTAATATCTCAATTCACTTGCAGGTTATGGCTTCTAAAGAATGAGATCAGATTAAGTTACTCTCTTCCATCTTTTATTGATAAATGAATATCCATTTGAAATGCAGGTTCAATACATATGGTACACAGGGGGTATGATGCTTAGAAAGTAAGTTTGTAACTAATTGGATTATCACCAGAGCATCTAATATCCAAGGCGGGATTCTTTTTCATGTTACTTTTGCTTCTTAAATTTCTCATGTTGGACAATTGCATAAAAGTTTTCGCATATTACTGCATAAAAGTTTTCGCCTATCATGCATATTTTTTTTGAGCTGATAGCTGTCTGCTTTATCCGTTTTACATTGTTCTTCACCATATAATAAAATGATTTTTAAGAACTTTCAAATGTCAGGAGGGAGGAGGATCATATCTTGGAGCAACGCTGCGTAAGATGATAACTTCAGCTCAGGAAACGAAGGTGCTGCATCTTCTGAGAAAGTTAATATCAGTGTCTTCCGGGTATATGTATGTATATCATTTTCTTCACTAGATAATCTTTCTGAAAATCATTGTTTAGGATGTCTCTTTGGCTGCCGTAAACTCTAACATGTTAGATTTTCTTTCTATTTCTTTCCTTGCAGAACCCAATAAAAAGCTTGGAAAGTACAACATCCATTTGGTTTAATTGGTTAAAGATGGACACCATTGATGGTTGCTGGCTCATGGCACCGGAACTGGCTCAAGGAAATCTTGACCCCAACCACGGATCAGTCACAAGGACATCCATAAAAAAGTATCATTTCATCTGTCTTCCTGTAATGAGCATTATGAAGATTGCTATGCTAAGAAACCTTTTACCTACTAGGCTACTATGATCAAAGAAACTCTAAGATATGAATTTTTTGTTCATTTGTGGATGTCAGAGTATACGGCTGGCGAGGAAATGATTGTCTAACTCTATGTCGTGACCCTTTCCCTGACTGTTTGGAAAGAAAATGCACCGTAGCTTCTGCTAATGTATCAATTCTTCACTACCGGGGTAAACTAGAACACTGAATTGATTGTGTCTGTGACATAACAGGATGTGGTCATAAGTTCTGATCTAAGAACCATGCATAACATCTTCAAAGACATCACAAGCCACACTAGGGTCATACCCTTGCCCTCTATTTTTCTCCTACGAAATTGTGTCTTTCTCCAAACTTCCAATAACAACAAGACCAGCAACATCTCAAGAACAAGTATGTCGAATGCAGCAAAGGCTCTATACCACACGTGGTTACTAAAAAATAAATGGAATAAGCAGTCAACTGAAACTCCTTTAGAAGCTTCTGTTTCTTCTACTCTATGAAGTAGAGGAGGAGAGAGTTGGTGTACCTGTTAAGAGTGGTCTATATGAGGTACGATCGTTCTCTCCAGTGTTTTAGAGTTTTCGTGTAAACTTAAACATGAACCTTTAGAGTCTTTATATCCAGTCTATGTTCTTGGACCAAGGAACTGGAATAATATTGGTGAACTTGGTGAGGAGGCATTGTTTCCCATGTACTGGAATGAAAATAATAAGTCTGTCCTTAGAGGTTGCATACTGTAACAAGGTTAGATGTACTTCACGAGAGTTTGTATCTACTTATGATCCAGGTTTTACTAGAACTATAAGATTTTTTTCTACTTTATACTTTTTACTCTCTCTTTTACCTTATTGAGAATTCATTAAGTATGACACATATATATTGCTGATGATAGATAACACTTGACCAGTTTTGTTTGGTTTTTTTTTTTCCACCTAAGTCTGGCGCAGAAGGAGCTTTAAACCATCTAGGCGTTTTGCATGTGTAAAAAATGTAATTTTCCGATAGGAGGGTTGCATAGATAGTGGTAATACTGTCGTAAGTTGTTAATGTATTTGATTCCATGCTCTCTTTGCGGGGACGATGCTACTTGGAAAGCTTAGCATAATGTTGATTCCTCTGTGCTCCACACTACTACTACTATTACTTTAAAAATGTCTAGGCTTATACACATGTTCTCGAAATTGTAGTTCTAATGTTAAAGTCACACATTTATATTATTATGATTACGAAATGAGAGTTACTCTTCACTTTCTCGAAGGTGAGATAAAACAAAGGATTGATTGTTGATTTGGTGCAACAAAGGTTTTAATGTCATTTATTTACCCAGAAAATAGTTAAATAACTATGCAGCCCACTAAAAATAGAAATCTAAACTAATCCTTTAAAACTAAATAACAATTTATCTAACTGAAAAAAACTTTTGAAAATGTTAAGCTTTTCACTTTTTTTTGTCAGTGTGATGGATCAATATAAAATCACTTGCAAAAAGACAAGAAAAATCAACTTAATATCTATGTAAATTCTTTAAAATTAACTTAAAATATTTTAATTAAAGTTATTACAAATATAAATTCCATGAAAATATGAGATACAAATTTTTGGAGATCATGTAAATATTTCAACAAACAAAACAAGATGATGTCTTAAAACATAAAATCAATATCAATATGATACGTATTAAAATCAATATAAGAAGTACAAAGAAGGAGATGAACATTTTTTTTAGAAACCATCAAAAATTATATCAATTTAAACAAACAACAGTCATAGAACTAAAGTGAAAACAACCGTAACTAAACAGTGACTATATAACTGAACATATAAAAACGACTAGATTAAACGTATAAATAGAAGAAAAAACTGAAGATCACAATAACTAACAAACGTAATATATTAAATATATTGACAAAATCACTGAGAACGTATAAGATGAAAATTGATACTTTCACCAAATTATTGAACATCAAAAGCAGAAAAAAATATGTTGGTACAAAATTAATCTTAAAATATATAGACAGATAAAAACCACATCAACTAACTATATATAATATATTATAAAACTAATCAAAATAATGCATGAAAATTAATACTCACCATAATATTATTAATAAATATTTACTTAACAACTACATAATAATTATTTGAAGCTTCAAATGATAGTTACAAAAGAACAAAATACAAAAACATCATACCACAAACTAACGATTGAGAACAAGCAAATAACATCAAACTAATTTATTCTATTCATTTCTAAGTTTCATAAATTATAAATCTATTGTATATTATTAACAATGTGGTACAAAGTATTTTTTAACAAGCCATACTCCAAGTTTATTAGGAAAATAAATAATGAAAATTAACTTAAAAAGTCTAAAAGACAAATTTAAACATAACAATTTAAATAATAGTAAAGATGATAAGTTAATAAATTTAAATATATAAACTGCGCGTAGCGCGGTTAAACAATCTAGTTAATTTAAAGACTAAATTATTACTCCATTTATTTCACATTCCTTCATTTCAAAAGTATTTCGTTTTAGGATTTTTTTTAATGTACTACTTCCGATTCTTAATAAGTATTATTTTGATATTTTTTACACAAATTAAGAAAGTGATTGAAATGTATTTAAATTGATATTAACTATACCTATTTGACCAATAGTATTTGAGATAAATAAAATTACTTATAAAATTAATACAGTTTGCAATTAATTTTCAGCTGAAAGTAAGTATAATTTGCATTAGAATTCTAAAATGACATTGTTTATGTAACAGGAAAATATGTTAAAATGACATTTATTATCAAACAGAGTGAGTAAGAAATTTTTTTTTTGCATGTGAACATGGATAAATAAAGTGTTAAAATTTTTTAATATGCGTAAAAACCTAGCAGATGACATTATTTAAAAAACAAAAGGAGCATTAAATATTTTTTTGTTTTAAAAATTTTCATTACAAATGCAATTTTCATTTTCCAAATGCAAGTATATGATATTGTTTTCATTTTTACTCATATTACCTTACTTAATTAATTAACACATAATCAAACAAAATAAGACATTCTGTATTTTTCAAGGTGATGCATTTTTGTGTGTTTTCTATGATAATCTTCATGATTTTTGAGAGTTTAGGCGTAAGCATTGTTTAAAAGGGTAAAAGGATTGACAAGGGGTAGAAGAATTTTAACAAACCTGATGTGTGATGCACCAAATTTTAGGAAAAAAAAAAACCCCTAATGTGTCAATATGGAAGATCCTAATAGTTTGAATGGCTGCTATTTTTATTTTTATTTGACATATAAAATATCAAAAATAGTTTAGATTATTTTAAAAAAATTGTAACAAGTTAAGATTTATGATATTTAACAAAAAAATATCAAGACTTAAAAATTTATAAATGTTTATATGTCTAATGTGAATAATAAAATAAAACTTCAAATCCAAAATATATTAAAAGTAAAATATCATTAATAAATTGTCGATAACAAAACTGAAAAACATAATTTCTTAATTAAAAATTATATAAAATAGATTTTAAAATCATAATTAAAAACTAAAAAATGAGTAAAAATTGTCTGTTGGTTCAACTAGTGGTTCAACCCGTAATCGGGCCTCAGGTTTTAGTGGTTTTTAACGGGTTTTATTGGTTTTTTGAATTTAGTTTTTCTATACAACCCGAACTAGATTTATCTTGGATCACCGGGTTTACCGGTTCAACCGCGGGTTCGGGTCGGATTTCAAAACACTGTCCGTAGTTCAAAACTTAGGGAAAATGGCAGCCGAGTTATTCTACGGAGGTAGAATTGTAACCATTGGTAGATATTATGTTTTACATGCCGTAGATATTTATGTAGTTAATCGAATCTACAATCTATGAGTTCGTAGACAATAAATTATGTTTTCTGCCATCCGTAGATCAAAAAATAAGATTATGTTCTACTAATATTTAGTCAACAAAAATATTTTTATATGATTGTTTCTTGTTATTTTTTATATAATTGTTTCTTGTTATTTTTTATATAATTGTTTCTTGTTTATGTATTTTTCCATACTTTTGTGACTCTTAAAATAACTTTTTCAAAATTGGGCAGGAGTATCTAAATGCAAAACGGATCAAAAAGAGATTTATGACAAATGGATAATATAAGTATGGAAATCAATAAGTGAAGAAAATGAAATAAAGATTGCGTACGACCTCTGGTCCTTATGCATAAGAGAGTTCAGAGATATTTTCTTTCATTTTTTTAGCAAACGATTCTTCATCATATAAAGCAACCAACAAGTGATAGATTAGTCAATGTGGTGGGTCCAAATTACATGGGAGCCACACATGTGTGGCAGCTTTTCTTCATCTCTAGAACCCCTCCATTGTCCCCCGCAAGTCACCGACGCTCCATCCCCCCCAACTTCCACACCCTGGCGGGAATTGTCCATTCATCTTATAACTTCCTCTCATCTTATAACTTTGTTCTTCTGTTCTGTTTATGAGTTAACTTCCAACAAAATAAAGATTTTTCTTCATAATCCATTCTATTTTTTATCCATTAACTCAATATGCAAAACGCTCAAATGGAAAGCGAACTTCAAACCCAGTTGGTAATAACAAAGTTGTTGTCTTTCTATTTTTTTTCTTATGTTTGTCACCAGTTGTTCTGAACATGAAAGTTTTGGTACTAAAGATAAAATATTTGGTTTGATTATGAAATGTTAAAGAAATTTTGATAATCCGTTTTAGGTTGGAAGTGAGACACTTCCTCCTCAAGTAACATGGCAGCGGAAGTTGAACAGCAAAGTAAAGAACCCTTCTGAGTTCAAGATGAGTACAAGCGATTTTCTTCACCTGGTACCATTTTTTCTCCATAAAAGATTAAATCAAAACGAAAAAAGATTAAAAGGACAAATTTTATTCAGTTATTTGGATACAGAAAAAAATTCTTATTATTCGTATGAATGAGAGAATATTAACACCTCTTTCTCTCTGCCTTTTTTGAAGTTTCCAATAGGCTATAGATTATGGCGTCACACTAAACAAGAAGCAGCAAAAGGAAAAGTAAGTTTTTTTTTTATTCACAAAAGATTCATCTTTAACTAGTACCAGATTCTCAAGCTTCCATGTTTGTTTGATAACTTGCAGGTTTCCATTTACGATATCTTCAAAAAGAAGAATGTAAAAGGCAACCATGGTGTCCCTTTAGGTGGAGTTGGGTATGTATAAACACATGGCAGAAGATTAGTTCTCTATAACCAACCTTAGATCTTATCTAAATGTTGTTAATAAACCAAACCGAACATTTTTATAGTGCAGGAAGCATCGGAAGGAGTTACAAAGGTGAATTTCAGCAGTTCAAGCTCTTCCCTAAAGTTTGTGAAGAAGCTCCAATCCTCACAAATCAGTTCTCTGTAAGTGTCTTCTCTTGTCCTGACACTTTACAAACACATAAGTGTATACTTTTGATTGCTTCTTTAACGCATTTTTATGATCATTTATTTATAGGTTTTTGTTTCGAGACCCGGTGGTGTAAATTACTCAACTGTTCTATGCGCAACAAATCCAGAGTCTGGAAAGTAAGTTGCATGGATCATTTGAAGACAAGCATTGTTGTTTATTAACTTGAGTTATCTATGCAGTGGTAGAACAGAAGATTCAGGAATAGAGTCATGGGATTGGAAGATGAAGGGGGACAAATCTACGTATCATGCTCTGTATCCTAGGTCTTGGACCGTCTACAACGGTATGAAATGATCTCTAATAGTGGTTCATTATAGATCAACATGCATTAGATTCATGATTCATAAAATGCATGAACTTTGGAGAACAGAGCCTGACCCTGAACTCAGAATAGTTTCTCGTCAAGTCTCTCCCTTTATACCCAATAACTACAAGGAAAGCAGTTTTCCAGTATCCGTTTTCGCTTTTACGGTAAGAAAATTTCCCCGAATTAGGAAAAAAAAGAAGAATATTCCTGATAAAATTTGATATCAGAAGAATAGTATCATATTACATGTATGTGCGTTTGGCTAATGTTTCACAGGCGACTAATCTTGGAAAAGAAGAAGCAACGGTTACTTTGCTCTTTACATGGGAGGTAACTAATTTCAAACAAAAAAAAAGATAGATATTGTTCATATCTTTAAACATTCATGCCAATTTTTGTCTGTTTATTTATTTAGAACTCAGTGGGAGGAGCTTCTGGGTTAACTGGAGAACACTTCAACTCATCAACTATGTAAGAATCTGCATCTTGATCTCTACCGTCACAGCTTTTGTTCTTTTGCTTCTGACACAAGAAACTGATCTCTAATGCAATATACCTCAGGGAAACAGATGGAGTACATGCAATAGCTTTACATCACAAGTAAACCTCTTTCATTTGAGCCTTTTGTGATTTAAAATTCCTCTGTTTTGAAGCAAGGATTAGTGTCGGTTTGCGGATATTTTTTTTCTAATTAGTATGATGACATGAATTGGTTAACAGACTCAAATTTAACCAATTTAGTCGGTATGTTTATTAACCTGCAGGACAGCCAATGGACACCCACCAGTTACTTACGCCATTGCAGCGCAAGAAACAGACGATGTTAGTGTCTCTGAGTGTCCATGCTTCTTGGTTTCTGGTTATGCTCCTAATGAAATCACAGCAAGAGCTATGTGGGACGAGATCAAAAAGGTTTCCTTTTTTTTTCCCGCAAACCTTCTTTTTAAATATAATCAAAGAAAGATCTAAATGTTTCTGAACTTCTTCTTTTAGAACAAATCATTCGACCGGTTTCCTTGTGAGCCAGGCTCACCTTCGATACCTGGAACGTCCATTGGAGCAGCCATAGCTGCTAAAGTGAAGGTCCCTCCAGGTTGTGACCGTACAGTCACATTTTCACTCTCATGGGACTGTCCTGAAGTGCGGTTTAATGAGAAGACTTACCACAGGTGTGGCCTAATGATTCAAAATTTAATGTATTTGCACATATCATGCATGTTAAAATCCTTATATTTTTACAGACGATACACAAGATTCTATGGCACTTTAGGCGACGCAGCAGTGAATATGGCTCGTGACGCTCTTCTTAGTACGCTTTGTGCAATTCTATATTTATTTATTTTTTCACTTCCATTGAATGACTATAATATGATGTTTTCTTATTGTTTATACAAAAAAACAAGATTATGGTGATTGGGAGTCTCAGATTGAAGAATGGCAAAACCCTATTCTTTTAGACACTTCACTCCCTGATTGGTAACCTATCTTTGATTCTCATCTCCAACAATCTGTACAAAAAAGATTATATAACCTAAGAATTATTTCAGGTATAGAGTCACTCTATTCAATGAACTATACTATTTCAACTCTGGAGGAGCTATCTGGACAGGTAAATTAGTTAATCACAAACAGACAACACAAGAATCTTTCTGACTCTCTTATTGGTTTCAAAGATGGCTTGCCTCACAAGCAAAATACAGAAACAAGCAAGATTTCAAACACAGAACAACAGAACAGCATCGATGCAGACATCCTCCAGAAAATCAATGCGGTTTGTGATCAGGTTCACCATTACTCTCCTCAGTCTCAAAACGTTGAAGAGAACATTGGGCAATTCATCTACCTGGAAGGAATCGAGTATCTAATGTACAACACTTACGACGTTCACTTCTACTCTTCATTTGCACTTCTCATTCTCTTCCCTGAGCTCGAACTCAGCATCCAGAGAGACTTCGCAGCAGCGGTTATGTTCCGAGATCCGACCAAGAAAGAGATCATGAGCTCCGGCGAGTGGGTTCCAAGAAAGCTGCTAGGATCGGTTCCTCACGACATCGGTCTAAACAACCCTTGGCTTGAGCTAAACGCGTATAACTTGTTCAACACGGATCGTTGGAAAGACTTGAACGCCAAGTTTGTTCTTCAAGTCTACAGAGACGCGGTTGCAACCGGTGATCAGAGCTTCGCGAGAGCGGTTTGGCCGTCAGTTTACGTATCGGTTGCTTATTTGGATCAGTTCGACAAGGACGAGGACGGTATGATTGAGAACGAAGGGTTTCCAGACCAGACATACGACACTTGGAGTGTTAGAGGCGTTAGTGCTTATTGCGGCGGTCTTTACGTCGCTGCTCTTCAAGCTGCGTCTGCGTTTGCTACTATTGTTGGAGAAAACGCTGTCGCGTTTTACTTCAACGCAAAGTATGAAAAGGCTAAAACCGTTTACGAGAAGCTATGGAACGGTTCTTACTTCGATTATGACAATAGCGGTAGCGACTCGAGCTCCTCGATTCTTGCTGATCAATTGGCTGGTCAATGGTAAGAGCAATATTAACCCAATCTATTAAATCTGGGTTATTAAACTTTTTTTTGTCCGATTTAAAAAAATAAAAAAACTAATCAATCGCGCGTCGCCACGTTGCAATATATTCTGCAAAGAGGGCTCCTTCTCAAGTAGAAGATTCCATTTTTTTAAAAAATGTGGATCCCACAAATATTTTACTCCTTCTATTTTTTAAAGATTCATGTTCTAGGAAAAAAATTTGTTTTAAAAAGATACATTTTTACTTTTTCAATGTATTATTTAATGAAAATTTGTTAACTTCAAGAAAATTAATTGTGTTTATTGGATTTTTATTGGTTAAAGATTATGGAAAATTGTTATTCACAAAAATCAATGTATTTTTAATGTGATTTCTTAATATATGTGAAAAGTCTAGAATATGTATTTAAAAAAAAACAGAGGGAGTATAATTTTTTTTATTAGAGCTTGGGTTAATCCTGCTTAGCGTTTTATCAGTCTCAATCGCAGTCGCTAACTGTCTCTTGAGTATTCGTAGGTACGCGAGAGCGTGTGGACTGAAGCCGATAACGAAAGAAGAGTGGATAAAGAAAGCACTCGAGACGATCCATGAGTTTAATGTGATGAAGGTGAGAGGAGGGACACGTGGCGCGGTGAATGGGATGTCTCCGGATGGACAAGTGGACACGAACTCGCTGGTTTCGAAAGAGGTTTGGGCTGGGACCACTTACTCTGTCGCAGCTTGTATGATTCAGGAAGGACAAAGAGAGAAAGGGTTTCAGACAGCAAGTGGAATCTATGAGGCTGTTTGGTCTGATCGTGGTATTAGGTATAACAAATAAACTCATTTGGATTCGTTTTCACTTGCTAGCTTTTTGTGAGCTTTGTGTGTGTTGGTGGTGCAGTTGCGCGTTTCAGACACCAGAAGCGTGGAACATGAATGATGAATACAGGTCTCTCTGTTATATGAGACCTCTTGCTATATGGGCGATACAATGGGCATTGACGACACCAATGCAAAATTTTGGAGGAGCGAAGCAGAACTTAGTGGTGGGAGATGAAGAAGAAAGTGATTTGTTGTCAAGACAGGACAATGGGTTTAAAGAAGTGGCTCGTTATGTGAAAATTGCAAAGAGCAGTGAACACAGAAGCCGTCTCCAGGAAACGTACGAGGCCATCCTCAAGACACTTCACCTGTAGCTTTACTAGCTACTGACCAGAAAGAAGTCTTAGATGCAATATTTTGCATCAGATGTTATTACCATCAACGTTTCTTGTTCAGTGAGGAACAAAACTCTGGATTCTTGGCTAATGAGAAGCACTCGAACCAAACTTAAGTGACGAAATTGTTCTTCATTATGTAAGCCTTTAGATTTGTGCACAAAAGTCGTAGTGCACTCGTGAATACTTGGTTAGTAGTGCATTATAAGAACACTCTATATGGAGACATTATTCTCACAAACTTCCCATTTGTAGCAGGTAAACTTCCGGCGGTGAAGTACTTAGAGCATATATTAAGTAATTATTACTTTCACACATGCTTTTAAATATAATATTTAAGTAATTATTTGTTGACAAAAAAAAGTAATTATTTATTTTTGATTTTTTTTTAAAAAAGTAACTTAAAAAAAATTATACCACTAAAATGATGACACATTTAGAACATGTTCTTGGCAGAGAACACTTCTTGATTCTGTCTCTTAATTTGTAATTAACTATAATCTATCTATCTATTTTATTGAAATTGAAGTACGAAACAATACTAACTTACTTTAAGTGATTTTTTAAGATTTTCATTATATTTTAAATTATTTCTAGCTATTTCATTATATTTTTCTAAATAAATCGACATCATTTATTAGAGAGGTACAAAATATAATTTACATATTTTCAATTGTTTCACTATGGAGGTGATTGGTTGGGTTGTAACTAGTGACTTTAACTTTAATTTCTATCTACAACCACTTAAGTTACTAATCATGATTTAAGTAGTTTTTAAAGCTAAAGTCCATAAAATAAAATAAAAATGATTGTATAAACCTTATTTTCTAAAGCAAAAAAATATGGTTTAAGGAATTTATTTCCTTTATAAAATATCGTTGTAGGAATATATTTCCTTTTTATCATTTCTCTTATTTAATTTCTACAACTACCTTAGATACAGCTACATCAAAAACTTCTACAGTCTAAATTCTACAGTAAATTTTCTACAGCTATAATCCAATCAATCGGCCCCATGTATCTTTTACATTCTTTTTATCACTCTAACTACTTCATTAATTATCATTACTATAATATTAGGACAACATTTATTTTACATATTATCCATAATAATTCAATATATTTGAATGAAATTGCTCATAAAAATTCATAATTGTTAACAAAGTGTTTTTTTATTTGTTTACATAATTAGTTAGGCATAGACATTTGGATATCTGTTTATCTACGCATTGTTTCTTTCAGGTATCAGATTTTTGGGTTTTGAAACTAGAGTTAATTCAGATATTATAAACTTCCATGTGGATTTCAAGTCGAGTTTTTCCAAGTCTGGATGGATTCGATTTTGATGTGTAGAAACCTAGAATATCCAAAAAAATTAATGCATCTGAAACATGTTTGTATATTTGTACCAAAAATAACCATATTAATCATTCAATTCGGGCATTTTGAATTCAAACTAAAAATAACGAAAAGTAACCATATTATCCGATTTGATTCATATTCGATTTTGATGCATAAGAAACCTAAAAATATTCAAATACTTATACAATTAGTTATATGTTGATACATAAAAAATATATAATACTAATCATAAAAATAAAATATTAATTTATAAAAAAGTAAAAATTTACCTCTGTACAAAACATGCGGATCAATCTCTAGTTATTTGCGGATCAAACTCTAGTTATTTTTATTAAGAAAGCATGTTTGAGAGCACATCATTGATGATAGCAAAACTACACTATAGGGGCAGTGCCGGCCTTGAAAAGAACAATTGTTATTTAAGTATGAAACAACCTATATATCACATAAGTTTTGAGTGGTCTAGTGGTCTGGTGGTTAATATAATAGTTTTATGAACTCTAGATAAAGCTACATCTCTTAAAGATAAATAAAAATATCTTATAATCTTAATTCTATAGTAAATTTTCTACAATTACAGTCCAACTAACCACTTATATCACTGGTGGAATAAAAAATCCGAGTTCCCCTGTTAATTCCTAAACTCGGTATTTTAGTTTAGGAACTAATCAGAAAACATTAAGAGAGATATAAGGCCAAAGTTTCCGTTAAAGTGTTTAAGTTAGGGTTAGGCATTTTAACCAACACCGAATGTCGGTTGTTGGTTCAGTTCTAGTTTTTGTTTTAAATATTGTGTTCTAATTGGTTCTTTTTGGATTATTTTAGATAATTTGAATAAAAATAAGTTAATTAGATATTTTGAATTAAATATCAGATAATTTGGATGAAATGTTATATCTTAAATATAAACTATCCGGGTAATTCAGATAAGTTTAAAATAATTTGGATAAAAAATATTCAGGTAGTTTGTTTTTCAAGTAGTTCAGTTTACAAGTCTTGTTTTACAAATATTTAGTAATTTTGAAAACTAATTAGAATTAATAGTTTTAGGGATGTAAACTATATTTTAAATATTCAGACCTATTAAGTTTTGGTTCGTTTCTGGTTCGTTTTGAGTTCTTTTAAACTGGGCCGAATCATACAACAATTGTTGATCTTTTTATGTCCGGGTCAGGTTTAGTATACACCCAATCATTCAACCCGTCAACGGATTGGAGACGTGGCAATCTATAGATAAAGCTACATCTCTTAAAGATAAATAAAAATATTATTTGTCAACAAAATACATACTCATATAGATTCTGTGAAACAAACCAGCATCTGTGTATCCATGTGAATGAGAAAGACGGTTGTTGTCTGACACATCGTTCTATACTATCCGTTTTTGTATTATCCGTCTGAGGTACATGAATAATATCTAATAAATTATTTTTTTCAATGTCTTGATGTCTTTCAAATAACTTTGAAACAATGACCATTCTTCTGGTTCCGAAACCATCTTCACCAAATAAAAACACTCCGTTGCAAACGTGACTTGAAACTGATGTAAATTCTTCATACACTTCAGTGCCCAAATTAAAGCTTCCACCTCTGAATGTAGAGACGATAGACTTGCCCTAACATTTCTTTCCCCCAATAGTCCATCAAACCCTCGTAAAGTACTAAATGACTCCTGCTCGAAATAAAAATCCTTATCCTTTCAAGAACCATATATAAAGCACCATCTACCTTGAATTATCGGAAGGGGCCTCACCTCAATTTGTTGAACTGTACTCCTTAAACACAAATCTTGTGCCGCCGCCCAAAGTGTTAATTATGTTTCTGCTAGTTTGAGTGTATCCCTGGAATCCATGTCCAAATTACTAAACTCTTTATTATTTATCCCTTTCCATATGTACTATAAGATCCATACAAATTGATAGTCATCCATCTTTAGAATAATTCTCCAAAAGAAATGATCCATATTTGTAAAGGAGAACTGGTAGGAAAACTATCTTTGTTTAATGGAATCCTTGAAAGTGTCTACACTTGAAGCGCTAGTGGACACTAAAAAAAACATGATTTATTGTTTTCTCTATGGCTCCACAGCTATCACACCAAATTCACCTTTCATTCCTCGGGCTTGCAAAATTTTCTTTACAGCTATGCATCCAAATAAAATCTGCCATAAAAAATGATTCATCTTTAGGGGACACCATACTTTTCAGCAAAATGCTTTCGGTACATCCACCGTGGGACCAAAGCTCTCTTGTGAATTTAAGAGAATACCTTAAAAAATATCTTACAATCTAAATTCTATAGTGAATTTTCTACAGTTACAATCCAACTAATCGCCCATATCACTAGTGGAATAAAAAATCCGAGTTCCCTGTTGAATCCTGAAATCAGTATTTTAGTTTAGGAACCAATCGAAAAATATTAAGAGAGATTTAAGGCCAAAGTTTTCGTTTAAGTGTTTAAGTTAGGGCTATGCATTTTAACCAACACCCGAATCCAAACCCGAACTTAACCCAAAAAAACTCAAACAAATATTGAGTTATGAAAGATTGGATATCGAACCCGAACTGGTGATATCCGAACCCAAACGGATATTCCGAACATATGTATACTGGCTTAATTCTATATTTCTAATTTATTTTTTCTCAATTTTATTCAAAATATTTATATCGATGTTGTATATGGCTTAAAATCATATGATATACATATAGTTGTAGATAAAGTGATTTGATATTCTCTTAAAATACATGTCAAATATCTTGTTTTATACATTAACAAAAGTTGCGGCCGATATAAAAAAAAACAAAAGTTGTATTCAAATTCTCAAAACAACTAGTGCTTTTCAATTTTCAAAATATTGTTTCCAAAATCTATTAATAGGTCGACCTATTAAATTTTTTAAAAATCAATTAAGTTTTTTTTTTTTTTTTTTTTGTCACGAAACAATCAATTAAGTTAATTGTCGATCTTAAAGTATAAAAAAAACTTAATTTATGAAGAATTTGATAGGAATACTTTCTTTTAAACTGGGCCGAATCATATAACAATGGTTGATCTTTTTATATCCGGGTCGGGTTTGGTCTACACCCAATGATTAAACCCGTCAACGGATTGGTGACGTGGCAATCGTTGACTGAAAAAAAAATGGGAGAAACAGCGTGAATAGGTAGAGGATTAGGAAGGTCTTCTTATTTGGCGGCTAGTCTCTCAAATTCCCATCGATTCCAACGGATCATTCATTCTCATTCTCTCTCTACAATTATCTTCTTTCTCCCTTTTTTTTTTCTTCTTCTTCTCTCTCTCTCTCTCTCTCTCTCTCCCTTCCCTTCCTCCGAGAAACCAATCTATTCTCTATTTCTCCATCAACAAGTTTCTCGGAGATCGGGTGTGTGTGTGATTTATTCCCCCCTCCCCTCTTCTTGTGGATCTGTCTTGTGAATGGACAATGTGATGTAAAATCGAATAAAAACACAACGAAGGGAAGAGTTTCCAATTCCAAAATTTCATGGGGATTTGCTTTAGCGCTGAAGAGCAGTTCCAATTTTCTCAGCAGCAAAACTATCACAAGAACAAGTCATCGGGTCTCTCTCTTGCTTTGCCTCTTTTTGTTGATTCTATTTTAATGCTTAAATTCTTGATTTTTCTTGTGAATTTCATTTCATTTCATGTTGGGTAAATTGATGATTTTTCTCTCTGGGTTTCTCGTGAATTTTCGTAATCTATTAATAATTATTAGTTTTTGACTTTTCATTACTCTCAGGGAAAAATACGACAGGAGTGAATGTAATGAATTCAGATTGTAAAGAGTCATCAGTTGGTGGTAAACCGAGTCCGAGTCCGAGTCCGAGTCCGAGTCCGAGTGGGTTGTCTTTGCCTCCTAAAAACATCAAAGATCTCCAGACAACTCCTGGTTACGAGAATGTGGATATATTCACCTACCAAGAGATGAAACTGGCTACGAAGCAGTTCAGGCCTGATTACATTCTCGGCGAGGGTGGTTTTGGTGTTGTCTACAAAGGTGTTATTGATGACAATGTAAGGCCTGGTTATATCTCCACCAAAGTTGCCATCAAAGAACTTAATCCTGAAGGCTTTCAGGGTGATCGAGAGTGGCTGGTATTTATATTTATATAATATGATCGCCTTTTGGTTTGATTTTCTCCATTTTGATTCTTTTTTTTTTTTCTTGCAAGGCTGAAGTTAACTATTTAGGACAGCTTAGTCATCCCAACTTGGTCAAGCTCATTGGCTACTGCTGTGAAGATGAACACAGATTATTAGTCTATGAGTACATGTCTTTGGGAAGCCTCGAGAAACATCTTTTCCGAAGTAAGTGTTCTCACCGTCTTGAAATCTTGGTTTCTTGAAGTGGATTTTGATGAAAAAGCATATGTTTTATCCGCTTGCAGGAGTTGGATGCACTTTGACATGGTCGAAAAGAGTGAAAATCGCGCTAGACGCAGCCAAGGGTCTCGCTTTTCTTCATGGTGCTGAACGCTCCGTCATATATCGGGATCTCAAGACAGCCAACATATTGCTTGATGAGGTCAGCTTTATTACAAGAACATAGACATTCTACTTCTTGTTCTTTAGAGTTGTCAGTGAAGCTCAAAAATCTACAATGACTTGCTTGGTTTTCTACTATTTTTTTTTTTTTTTTTAAATCTTGTCTATGCTGCCCCTGAAATGGTGTAATAATGCTTGTGCAGTGTTACAATGCTAAGCTCGCAGACTTTGGACTAGCAAAAGATGGTCCTAGAGGAGATCAAACACATGTGTCCACACGTGTTATGGGCACTTACGGATATGCTGCTCCTGAGTATGTAATGACAGGTCTGTCTTCACATTGGTAAAATAAGTTCCCTACTGAAGTCATAGCTCTTTATGGCTACCAGCGTTTGAAAATGACCCTTTTTTAAAGTCATATGCATGTTGTTGACATGATCATGTTATGCAACTGCTTTGTAAATAAATGGGTCAATTTTTTTTTTTGTTATTGAATTTTAGGACACTTGACATCGAGAAGTGATGTTTATGGATACGGGGTACTCCTCCTTGAGATGCTCCTTGGGAAGAGGGCGATGGACAAAAGCAGACCTTGCCGGGAGCATAACTTGGTAGAGTGGGCACGACCGCTATTGAATCACAACAAGAAGCTTTTGAGGATCATAGACCCTCGAATGGATGGGCAATACACCACCAAGGCGTTGATGAAAGTAGCCGATTTGGCATACCAATGCTTAAGCCAAAACCCAAAAGGAAGGCCCCTCATGAGTCACGCGGTAGAAGTCCTCGAGACCCTCAAGGAAGATGGTGATTCTCAGGGGGAAGTCATGGCTAATCTCCATAGCAGGGGCAAGTCCGTAACCTTGTATGAAGCTGCTCCTAGTGATTCCCAAGGGGCAAGAAACGTGGATGGGCAGAGGAGGAGAAGACCAGAAAGTGGTAGAAGCAAGAGCGAAGCCTCGGTTGACACTGACCTTTATGTTACTGCTCTCGTTTCATCTGATCCGAACGCTACAAAGACTTGAAATGATTCACAAGCGATTTAAGAATATAAGATTAAGAAAGTAACAGAGGTGGCTTAAGTGTATACATAAGTTGAGTCTTCGTTTTGGGATATTTATTTTGTTTATGGGATTACAAATACTAGTGTAATACGCAATTTTATCAAAATCTTTGAAATTTCAAATGAAATATTTTGGTCAATCTTTGAAACTCAGCTGAAAGGGATCGGCATTATATGGTGAACTACTACTATGCATAGGTTGATAGGAACATCACAAACACCATATTCTTTTAGTACATAACATGATGAGCCACTGTACACACACAAGTACGTGCTCTCTACTCTTGGTACATAACGTTATGAGACATTGTATAACCGGCTTCTCTCACCTAAGGCTCAAAACCGGCCATGCACCAGGGGATGGCAGAGCAGGGCGGATCACTGGGACCCTTCTTACCTCTGTGAATGCTTCATTGAGTCGAGCTGCCTGACTCATCACCCTCGAAACCTTCTGCAAAAAAATCATAAATACAACCCAAGACGTGATAATTATAGAAGAAAGTTAGCAATGTGAACAAGATGTCTGAGCTATAACAATCATATCATTTGCTGTGAAGGTGATGACTAAGGGCTATTTGAGCTAAGGAAGATAGTAAGTATAGAAATCTATAACTGACTTAGTCTACGACGGGAACATAATTTGAATACTCGTAAAAGAAATCAATCTAGGATAACAATAAACCAATTTCAAGTAAAATGAAACCACAAACAAAGTTCAGAACCAATCAACTTCAATGTTAATATAGTGTAGTACCTTCTCGTCGATTGCAACTTTGAGATGGAACCTTTGAGCTTTCTTTTTCATATGATAGAGTCTGCGTCCCAAGAGAACAAAACCCATCACAGCTGCAGCCATGGAGAGAGACCAAACAGGACCAATCCTAAGTGCATAGTACTTGACAAGAACAAACGGCATCTTCCACCACACAGTCTCTCTACTTTTACTCTCATCACCAGACCTCACAGCCACGACATCCCCTCCTCCACTTCCCTCAACTGCTTCCCTATCAGAAACAATCTCCTCTTCACCACTCACATTCCCAGAATCCACTTCGTTGCCCTCTGTCTCAGACAAACATTTGCTCGCATCCTCAATATGTTCTTCAACACCAGCTTGGAGATGGTCAGTTTCGGACAAATCCTCGACATGTTCTTCAACACCAGCTTGGCTCTCAACTTGAAGATCGTCTGTCTCCGACAAACACTTGCTTGCATCCTCGATATGTTGTTCTTCAACACAATCTTGGCTCTCGACTTGGAGTTTGTTCGTTTCCGACAAACCCTCGACATGTTCTTCAACACCAGCTTGGATCTCGACTTGGAGATTGTCTGTTTCGGACATGCCCTCACCATCGATAAACCCTAATTCGTTTCCGACACCAGCATCATCACCCGATCTATAAACATCCAACCGATCGAAACCCAAACCCGCCGGATTCGGATACTCCGACCCGTAATCGACCCGAGAAGAATCACCAGATCCTATGCTTTGATCGGCAGAGAAATGATCAGAGACGATCATACCGTCATCGATTACACTTGATTCCATCTCCGATGTGATCGAATCGGTGTCGGAGCCGTGAACGAGCTCCCAATCAAGCATCTCCTCTCCTTCCATGGGTGATTGATTGATAATCGAAGAAAAGTTTAGATTCGAGTTCACGAAAGAAAAAAGCAGCCGACTCTGTCCTTTATCCATTTGCTAGAGACTAGCGAGGGGAGGGAACACGTGGGCGCATCTTATTGGTTAGGTGTCAATCGCTTGCGTCTTTAAGTCTTCAGCCTATATTCGGGGCACGGCATTAAAGTAAAGATAATAATGACTTATATTTTTCTTTGGGCTGAAAAAGCCCAACCGATTGTGACCCTGAATCCACGGCTGGGTCGTGGTTCGATTATAAACTAGAAACAAATTGTATGCTCGTATTAATATAATTTATTAATATAATTTAATAAAGCAACTGGCAGAACAGTAAATGATTTGTATCATATAATATGTTTATTTTAAATAATATGGGTATATATATATATAATTTTATATTTTTGTTATTGGTAATAACGCATCATTTTCAAATATATTTTAAGTGTGAAATATTATTTTTAGAAATAAAATATTTAAATTGTAAATTTTTTTAATATAAATTTCAGTTTTGGATATAAACATAATTTTTGATATTATTAAATAAGATAAATTAATTATATAAGACAGTTTTTATTTCCTATATATTCTAAACATAAATTTTCTACCAAAAACTCCGTATTATAGTATTGTGAAAAAACATTTGGAAAGCATTAGTATCTTATAAATATTTTTTTAATAAATATTGATTGGATAATAATAAAAATCAAGCATTTGTAAATATTTTGTCGATGGCGTCCGAGTTCCCATGTAAGATTTTCTGTTTTGAACGTATATTATCAAACTCGTTTAGATATTAATCTTTCACTCATGAAAGAATTAAGTTAAAATTCTCAATGAATTGAGCAAAGGCGACAAAGGTTAGTAATTGAATTTCAAACTATACAAATCTGTTCTCAGTGAACTTTGAATTGGTAGTTGGTTTTAGGGTGTTGAATTCAATCACCTAAATTTTATTTGTTTAATATACAACCAGGTTCAATTGATAATTTCTTTGGTTCGGATATAATTTAGAGTGTAAAATCTATTTTGGTTCAAATAATACAAAAAGTTATTGAATTAGTGGGTTTAGAAGATTTAATGAAATTTACATAGATATACAGAATTTTTGTGGGAACTTTTGTATATTTGAAAAAATAATTCTAAACTTTTTCAAAATTATTTATAATTATATAACATTTATTAATTTAAAAGTTTTTGTTTTCTATTGAAATGAAAAGATGATACTGGAAAGTTTAAATACAGATTTTCAACTAATTTTGATCTCTAACAAAATTTTTTTTTCATTTATAATCTTTATGATTTTTTAGTGACTAGTATTGATCCCGTGCATACGCACAGTAAAAAAAATTGTTATATAAAACCAAATTTCAGTTATATATACACTGAAAATTACATGTTTAATCAGAAAAAGATTAGTATACATAAAAAATGTTAACCCACTTATCTCTGACTACTAAACATATGAAAACAGTTTAATTTGTTTGTAAAAATTCACTTAAAATTAGCTCTTGGAGCACAAATATTAGTTTGAAGTTCTTGAACAGAACTGTTTTTTTATTAGTTGCTGCAGTAGATCATGATCCTGTTGGTGCGCTTACATTGTTATCAATCAAAGAGTCTCTCATTCTTGCTAACTTATGTTATGCCATTGAAGGCCTTGAAACCTGCAGGTGGAAGTCCATTTTCAGCAAAACTGATATCGTCTATATAATTCTCAACCAAGATCTATGAAATCAGATTGCAGTCTTAGCACATTTTAATTGCAAACTATAAGCAGTAATAAAGAACATTAAATACAACCATACCTCTGTTATGATAGTTTAATGTCTAGAATCTGGAATGAGCTTTAGCTATTAAACTTAACTACTTTAAGAGCCAAATCACAGTATCGTCTATCTTCCCAATATCACACTAAGAAAATCAGACTATTCGGCAATATATGAATAAGGGAAGGCTAAATAGATTGCAATTCAATTTAAAAAGCAACAAAATCGAGAGTTAAAAAAACTCATTCCCAAGAGCATTAGAAAAGTACAAATTATAGATCGGCCGTTTTCTAGCTTACCAATACTTTATTTACTCAGTTACAAAAAAATAATTTATTAGAGCATCTCTATCCCCACTCCATATTTTACTCCATTTATAGAGTAAATAGAGTGAGAAATGGAGTAATGAACAAAAAATAAAAGCATTACTCTATAAATGGAGTAATGCTTTTATTTTTTGTTCACTACTCCATTTTCTACTCCATATATTCTATAAATGGAGTAAAATATGGAGTGGGGATGGAAATGCCCTTAGTATCTCTATCTGCATATAAAAACCAGTAAACAATTGAAAAAATAATATTAAATTCTAAATTTAATTTACTCATTAGCTTGAGAATAGATGATCTTGAGTACTTAAAGTATGATGCTATATCTTTTAAACTAAATGACATAACTGATAAGCAACACATCAGACATGACTAAACCATGCAAACTCGATTAGAAACTCTAATCTAAATGATATGTTGATGCGAAAGCATAGTTAAGAAATTATATGTATATATATGCGAGAAAGAGAACGTAACAAATACCTTTGAGTTTAATAAATTGATTATCTGAATTTAATGCCTATTTTTCCTGACATTGAAGAGGATGCAATAAAGTTGAAAAATTTATTTGAGATAATAAACACCTTAAACCAAAAACACAATTTCCTATACCATCCATTAACTCTTCTTCAAAATCAGTATCAGCTTTGATGCTTCTTCAGAATCCCATATATGTCTGCAGCAAATTAAAATAATTTCAAAATTATACAATAGAAATATTTATCCTACAATTTTACTTTGATTTTGCAGCATAAATTTCATATGAACTCCGTACACATTACCATTAATACACGTACATTCTCCAAAATCACACCAGTGTCAATTTCTTCTCTACACAATTTTAAACTCGACCTCCACAATCCATGACGCAAGCAAATGACTGTATCAATTTAAAAATGACTGTATTCCGCTATGTCAATCTAAAAAATTGTTGATAGTGGGTTTTTGAAGTATTAATCCAGGCAATGAACAATAAAAAAAAAACTGATCCAGAAAAAGTTACAAAGAAACCTGTTTAAGATCAATACTGAAAGTTTAGGAGAGATTTAAAGGATTAGTTGTTTTGCGTCGCTGAACAACTGGGATTTGTAGAAGAAAGCTTTTAATGAACATCGCTTGAAGAAGTTGATACAATTTAATTGTTTTCCTTTTACTACACGTATCATATCCTCTTTACATATAATAAAATTATTTTCTCTTTACTTAAGTATATTTAGGTTAATGAATCAAAACGTGAATAAAAACTATGAGATTCCAGTTTCAAAAAAAAAAAAAAAACATCGCTTGAAGAACTGATTTAATTTTTACCATAATTAAAAAAAAAACAGTTTATATGAGAGAGAAGTGGAGATCGTGGCTTGGAGAGAAACAATTTAGAAACCGATAATACAATTTCGTCTGAGAAAAAAACAGTATTAATGATGCTTTTAATTTGAATTTTAATTATTTAAAGCATAATTACACATGTCAAAATTTTGTTGGCCATGTGACTTGTGCTTTAGTATATAGGGATTTTCTTAAAGGATTTTCAATTTGTTTTGTGATACTTTTTTTTAGTGATATTAGTTTCTTGTTTGGGTTGAAAATGCAAGAGTCTAATCCGGTTAGAAAATAATATGTAAATTTTATTTTTACACTTTCTTTAGTACCATTATTCAACTTTACCACTAGTCAATGGACATTTTCATAAATACCATATTTATGAATGGGTAAATGACTAAAGTAACCCTAACCTAAAACCTAACTTTCTTCCAAATCATCCTTTGATTCAATCCCTCCGCTTCTCGACTTCCTCCGGCGCCGTCGATGATGCCTCCTCTTCCTCCATTTACTCGTTTACTCGGGAGGACTCGCGAATCTCGCCGTGCTCGCCGACCAGCTCAAACTCAATCGACTTCTCGTACCGCTACGACGTTTTAACAGAGACGCGTCCATGATGAGTCCATGACCTCTCTGCATTACGCCGCATCGATCCCGAGCCTCCGCCTCTTAAGCAAGTGCAAGAGCATCGATTCACTGCGGAAAGCTCACACGATCTTAACTAGGAATGGACTCATGTCTGACATCTCTCGTGCAACAAAGCTCGTAAGTTTATATGGAGCCTTTGGGTATACTAAAGACGCACGCTTGGTGTTCGATCAAATTCATGAACCAGATTTCTATTTATTGAAAGTCATGCTCAGCTGTTATCACCAGAACAGAACAAAGAGAGTTTCGAAGTCGTAAAGTTTCAAGTTCTTCACTACCAAGTTGGGCAGAAGTATGAGCCTCACTATGATTATTTCTTAGATGAGTTGAACACCAAGAACGGTGGACAACGTATAGCTACTGTACTTATGTACCTGTAAGTAACCAAAACATAAAACTTTTTTTACTCTGACAAATTTCTTTATGCTTTTTTCTTAAATCTTCTTTTGGACAAATACTTTAGCTCGGATGTTGATGACGGTGGCGAGACAGTGTTCCCTGCTGCGAAAGGAAACATTAGTGCAGTCCAATGGTGGAAAGAGCTATCGAAATGTGGGAAAGAAGGACTCTATGTTCTACCAAAGAAGAGAGATGCTTTACTTTTCTGGAACATGAGGCATGATGCTTCTCTAGACCCTTCCAGTTTGAACGCTGAAGAGATTCAACCACCACAAAAAAAAACTCGTTTTTTCTTTCACTTAGAGTAACAATAATATCAGTGTCTCTAAACTTCAATATCCTTTGTTTTTGATTTTCAGATGGATGTCCAGTGGTGAAAGGAAACAATTGGTCATCCACGAAATGGTTCCACGTCCACGAGTTCAAAGTCTAAGAAAAAGAATACTACAATCTGAGGAGAGGTAATCTCTTAAATCTTGAACTATTTATTAACATTGCATCAAGTCTTTATCTTCAACTTCTTTAATATATTTGTAGGTTTTCACGACAGCTCAAGTTTGTGTATTGTTGTATTTTCCCTTTTGAAATGAGAGATCGTTACTTAGGAAAAGAGAGGCTGTTTGTGTTCAAGAGGATACAATTTTCTACTTTTTTTTCTTCTACACTATTTGAGACTTTTGTACACTTTACATGTTCAATCTGAGTTATATAGCTTCAATAACAAAACAGTTTATAAAGTTTGTAATCATTTATAAAGTTCATAAATCATTTATAAATGTTTATAAATTATTTGTAAGAGTTTATAAATTATTTATAAAACCTTATAAAGAAGTTTATAAAGTCTATAACCGTTTATAAATGTTTATAAGAAAATCAGTTAGAAGGTCTTTAAATCATTTATAAGAGTTTATAACCATTAGAAAGGATTATAAGATAATTTATATGGTTTGTAAAATAATTTATAAGGTTTATAATATAAAGGTTTATAAATATCTCCACTTAGACGATTTATAAGGGTTTAAAGAGGTAAAATAAATCAGTTTGAAGAACTCTAAATTATTTAAAAAAATTATAACCATTTTGAAAGTCTAATAATTTTTTTTATAAAAGCTTATAAAATATTGTACAAGGATAGATACATAATTTATAAGGCTTTATAAAACATTCATAAAGTTTATGAAAATAATTTATATCCTCTAGTCCTTTGCTTACTGTTGGCTGTACCCACCAGAAACACTTCCATCCACAAAAACCAATTTTTATTTAATGACCAGTCTATAAAGTGAGAAGAGACTTCACTCACAAAACTCAAACATATAATGTCTGCATTCCAATCTTTTATAAAGCTTTTTCTTTTGTGTCGATGGGTTTAGGAAATATTTATAAGAGTGGATCAAATATATATGAAATATAAAATCTATTTACAAAGGTTTATAAAAAGTTTCAAAAAATTTATAAGTATATTTTATAAGGGCTTATAAATATATTTATACCAGTTTAGAAATCCTTATATAATTATTTATAAGAGTACATAAATTCATTAATAATAGTTTATAAGTGTCTACAAAAAAAATTATAAGGATTTATTAAATTATTTATTACAGATTATAAGGTAAAATAAATCAGTTAGGAGAACTCTAAATCATTTAAAATTGTTAATAACCATTTAGAAAGTCTAATAAAAGAATTTATAAGAGTTTGTAAACTATTTTATAAGGGGTTTTATGTTTATATAAATAATTTATAAGGGTTTATAAAACATTCATAAAGTTTATAAAAACAATTTATAAATTTTCTACACCAACTTATGAGGGGTCTATAAATCAGTTTATATCACTTTTAAAACTAAAATTACTTTATAAATAATAATAATTCAACTTAAACCCCCGAATATTTCCTTATAACCCCTAGATCAGTTCATAAGATAATAAATCAGTTTACAAACTCTTATAAATCAATTTATAAAATGTTATAAGTGTATATTAACTTCCTTTGTAAAAATTTAAAAGTTATTGTGTATCATTTATAATCTTTTATAAACATTTACCCATCAAATAAGAGTTTATAATTATTTATAAGTCTATATAAATTGTTTAAAAATAAATGATACTTTATAGAAAATATAACAAATAAATCTTGTAAATCGCTTTATAATTTTTTCATAAAAGTTCATAATTGGCATAACAAATACATCATTTATAAGAGTTTATAAATAATCACTATAAGAGATTTATTTATCTTTATAAGAGTCTATATATCATTTATAAAATTATATAAACTATTTATAAGTTTATAAGTCATTTATAATGGTTTATAAAAAATATATAAATAGACTACAAGTGTCCATAAATATTTTATACAGTTTTATGAAAATTCGTAAATAAGATACAAGAGTTCATAAATCATTATTTTGTAACGGTTTGTAAAATGTATTCATAAGAATTTATTAACTATATAAGTGCTTATAAATAATTTTGTAAGGGTTTATAAATAATTTATCATCAAATTCAAAATTAGAAAATCATCAAAGGCTTTATGACTATAATGACCAGATTTTGAAGCAACAAATATTGTCCAAATTCCAAGCAAACCGTATAAAACCAAAGTTGATAATACATCCAAACAATTTATAAGCTTTTGTAAAGTAGTATTTGAATAACATATATATATATATATATATATATATATATAAAGGTTTATAAATATCTTCACTTAGACAGTTTATAAGGGTTTATAAAGTTAAAATAAATCAGTTTGAAAAACTCTAAATCATTTAAAAAGTTTATAACCATTTATAAGGGTTTGTAAAATATTTTATAAATGTGTTTAAGGATATATACATAATTTATAAGGTTCTATAAAACATTCATAAAGTTTATGAAAACAATTTATAACCTCTAGTCCTCTTCTTACTCGCTGGCTGTACCCACCAGAAACACTTCCATCCAAAAAAGACCAATTTTTATTTAATGACCAGTCCATAAAGTGAGAAGAAACTTCACTCACAAAACTCAAACATATAAAGTCTGCATTCCAATCTTTAACCACTCAAAAATAAAAATTCACACCATATAGTAATCTCAATATAAAACCCAAAATCATAATATGTTTGAGTTTTTCTGTCAAGTCAACAAGAGTGAACTTAGAGATTTAAGAATATAACAGATTTCCAATGCGTACTCTGAATAATGATGATCTGATGCAGCTCCCATAACAAGCTTCTTAATTTTGCTATAATGGATGAGTTCTAATATCCCTTGCTTCACATCGTTCATCTCTATACACGATATGTAAATATCGTCCTCGTTCACCTGCGATCAGACAACAAGAATCAGGAGGAACACAACAATTTCAAAGCAAGAAGAAAAAGACTTCACTAATATATATGAAGAAGGCAACAGAACAGAACAATACCCCTTCTTGTTGACAGATGTCAAAATAATCATGTAATGTCTCGTACATGATAGCATCCAGTTCTTCAAACTTACGTGCTGAAAACATCACCAAGAAATACATTACATCTGAAGCATCGAAAATTGCTACATGGGGACCATATAAATCAATCGGTAATAAAAATTACCAGTAGGAGAAGCAAATTTTGGCTCATAAACATGGAGGATGCAGACTTTCTTGGCACCAAGGTTCCTCAAAGCCCAAACCAGAGTCGACCTGCTCTCTTTGACATCATTCTTCACAGCAATATGAACAACATCATTTCCCATGGCCATGAGTTCCGCCATTGTTGTTCTTCACCTTTGTCTTTCTGTTCTGTCTTCGTTTCCCCTGTAAAGTGAAAAGGAAAAAACAGAAAAACAAAGAAGCCTCTGACAGAAAGAGACCAAGGATGGTTAGTGGTGACCCTCAACATTCTTCTTGTTCACAGTTTCAGTTTTCCTACGGTGGACACAGTAAAGTCAACGGGTGGTAGCTAAAACACAAGTCAATGCATAACAACTAATATCTATCTCTAAGGAAAATCAAAGAAATACGGGTGCTGTTGCAACCACTCGTTTAATAGCTGAACGAAGAACAAGATTTGGTGTTAGCTTGTGATTCTCAAGCCTCAGATCTGTCATCTGCTTCATAAGTGTAACCATCAGCTGCAATAATCTCTTACAATCACGAGAAATTGGAAATGAATTATATAAGAGCAAAACAAATATCAAAATGAAAAAGTTACTTTTGGACATGTCAGCTTAGTACACTATAGTTGAGCTATTGAGCAGAAGCCAAGTCAAGATCCAACAAAAAACATCTGCCTAATAAGTGGAGGTTCGAGTCCTGACCTTTGAAATGGGACAGATGAAATATGGGGGAGGCTCGTTGGAAACAGACCACTGCGACAAGGATGAAGGCGAATGTGATGATGACTCACCCTTGTCCAGGTATAGATCTATCAAAAGCTTTCAGTTTTTTTGATAGCTTCGTCTCTCTCTTTCTCGACCAATTCTAACCAACGATTGCCCATATAAAACTGTTCTTCGAGTTCCTTTTGGACCCTCTTCATGTCTTTGATTTCTGCTCTCGCTCTGTTTAGTTCCTCCTCCGCTTCTCTGTTCAGGTATAGATTCAAAAGAACTAAATTGAGAGAACTTACTAATCTCCATGACTATCGCTCAGTCGTGCTCGGAGTTTCGTCGAGTTTGTCGAAGATTGCCAAATTCGCCGAGAGATCGCCGAGTTCACCGAGATCACAGAATTTGCCGGAGATTTTCGAGTTCGCCGGAGATTGTTCGCCGGAGCTCCCCGAGCTTCTCAATATAATCTCGAGATCTGGAAGAGAAATATAACCAGGTTAAACTAATGAGTTAAGGGTATAATAGTCTTTAAACTATTAATATTTTAAGGGTAAAGTTGATTAGTGTATACATGAAATGTGGTACCTTGAAAATGGTATTATTGACAATTTCTCTAGTATAATGTTTTATTTTATATTTTTGGTGCAAATGTTAAAATACTTTATTTATTTCATCCCCTATATAATAAAGCACAAGTCATTCAACCAATTATATATTGTCACATCATTTAAAACAAAATAATTTCAAAAAAATAAATACCAAATGAAATAAAGAAAATGCTAAATAACTTACAATACGTGTCAATTCAAATATCTGCTAGACAATTTTTTTTTAAAAAAGGGTCCACCTCGCCTATTCCACACTTTCACGATCAATATTCACCAGAAATATCGGAATAACTACCAGTCTTGATAACTACCTATATTTTCTTTCTTTTTAGAACAATAACTACATATATTCTATTAGTATTTATATGTGTGTGAGGTTATTCAGTTACCACGTATTGCTAAAAGGTACTGTGTTTTCTCTCCCCTTCTAATTCACAAACCTGATGTGGGAATGCATGCAACGCTTCTGCTCTTCTATTATTTGTTAATTCAAATCAAGTTTTTTTTTGTTTTGCTTCTGCTTTATCTCTTTGGATCTTACTCTTTTCTCTATTCTACTACAGCGTTTTGTTTCTCGAACCTCACTCATCACATGCAAGGTTTTCTTAAAAAAGTCCTCGAGGTTATACTTCTTTTCAAAACAAAAATATGAGTCCAAATGGACAAAATGGATATATATCAAAGCATTCTGTCTCTTACGCTATTGTTCAAAAAATCTATTATATTATGTCTTTGCATGCTTGAAGAAGTAGTATCTATATTATTAAAGTTGAAGTACAAATTGGAGATGTTTGGAAACAATGATAGTATTCTTAGTTAAATTTGTTTGGAAACAAGTATAAGTATTCTTAATTAGGTTTAAGCCTTTTACCAATTTTTGTAATTCTCGTGGCCCATTTTATCGGATCCGTCTATGTGGTTTAATTACCAACATCAACTAAACAATCAAAAATCATAAAAAAATATCATATCATTCCTCATAAATCCGACTGTTACCATAATCTGGGCGAACAATTATAACCATATTTGTAAATCAGACCTATATATTTGCAAAATATTTTATTTCTTAATTTTACTAAACTATTTTCCAATAACCATTATAAAAAATATTTTCAACATATATAAGAAAAATACAATACAAAACCCAATTTCAAATACCAACTCAAATTATGGTTTTTATATTTCATCTTAAGTTTTAAAAATATCATATATGTAATTATTTATATGATGGTACATATAAAATACTATTAATTATATGATTACTTATATGATGGTACGTATTTTATACGATTAATTATATGATGACACATATACGATATATAATAATGACTAAGAATGGGTTTTTGGGTATCCATACGGGTTTGGTTCTGATCAGTTTGCGTTTCGAGTTTTCGGGATCAAATAATCAATATAAAGTACTGTACGTTTGGATTCAAAATCACTTTTAACAACAAACTACACAAAACAAAATATCAACATAAAAGTATTGTACATTTGCATTCTAAGATCATTTATTTTAACAACAAGCCAAATAAATATGTTGATTTGAGAGAGAATAAAATAAAACCAGAAAAACACATAGTTTACCAGAAAAACTATATGTGTCGAATTTATTATAAAAAAAATTTACTAAGATAAATACATTCAATAATTACAAACAAATAATATATTTCATAAAAGTGAAAATAATACCCGCCCTTTCAAGGGCGGATCAAAATCTAGTTTAGTGGTTAATAAATAATGATTTGACTGATCTAGATTTCAAAAAATGTGGAAAGAGCAAAAAAACTAAAACTCCTGAAAAGACTATCATCAAAAATGGACTTACAGGTATACGCATTATATTTTACAAATCTTTTCTTATCATAAATAATAAAGAAGTATCATATTTTTTTCTGGTTTTTCGTATTGATAGATTCTTTGTTCTGACGCAAATAAAATAAAAGCCATGAAGATAACACCAATAGTATCATTATTTCTGGTGAAAGACTCTACATGAACAAGAATATATTTCTTGGTTTATTTTTTATTTTTTATTTTTTTTTCTTATAACCGTGGTGTGATCCCAAAGGCTTTCTAGGTCCAAGGACTAATCACCACGAAGCCCGCAAAATCCACGTTTTCTTACCATTTAAAGCGCTCTTGGTTTATTTACCAAATCAAAATTATGTATAATAAATAAAAAAACTAGAATCAGATTCTTTTTAATATAAAATATATACTACCTTAACAATATAAAATTCATAACTGATATCTTACACTCAGTGTGCTCTCATAAAACTGGGATTTAATGAAATATTTGCATCCCAAACTAGAAGAATTTTAAAGATGGAACGCAAATGACTTTTTCATACTATAATGAATTTCTGGCACGAAACTAAAAGTATGTATTGGTAGAAAAAATATGTTTCTTTTTTTTGATAAAAAAATATATTTTTCTTTGTAGAATGTTGCGTATATATAATTCAACGTTTGGTAAGATTTACAATACATGTATTAGCTTGTGTATACTAACCATAATCTTCACCGGGAAACAGTACTTTAACTGTTATAAAATAAAATAAAAAATATAGAGCTTAAACTTTTTTTTTTGCAACCAAGTAAACTGAAAAAGTAAGATAAATTTTAGAAGATAATGAAACAAGAGAATGTTAATCATTTCCTTACCCCGTACGTAGTACGGGTAGAATACTAGTTGAATACTAAAACAAAACAGAAAAATAGTAAGGGTTTCTCTTTACAAAGAAAAAATATATTACTACCTCTCTTTCCATTTGACTTACATATTACACTCAAACAAAGACACTAGGCTAACACATTCGAAGATCAAAGTAGTCTAAGAACCCTCTTGACCCCTCATGATCTCTAGACTTTATGTTTTGTGATCACACACACTAAAACCTTAATGCTTATGGTCTTTTTACCAAATTGATTTTTTTATAATAGAAGTATTTTGTTCAGTCGGATCAGGTTTTGGCTGTGGGTTGAGAATCGTGGGTAAACACGATTTTTGAAATGCAATTGCTGTTACCAACTGCGATTAAACAGTTTTGATCGCAAATGGAGAATAAATTAGAAATGAAAAGTTATGGGGTTTAATAATGCGCTTTATAAGTTTGGGTGGTCTCTTAAAGAGCATAGAAGTCTAGGGGAATTTAGATTAGGTAGATATAATTGAACGGGTTCGGTTTACAAATCTATTATCGGTACAGATTCGGGTTCGGTTTTGTTTTGGTCAGGCCTATTTTAATCCAAAGAAAATGGTCGGCGCTGACTAAACAATACATCTCTCGTGTTTGCTTTCTCGCCGCCGGATATCGTGACTCTGCCTCCGTTGTTGAATCCGCCGGCTACCGATTCTCACGGTTCCCCTTAATCAGACTCCCTGGGTAAACTCTTTTCTCCCTTTATAGCACCCATAGTTAGATGATTTGTTGATTCAGAAACCAAAAGTGATTCTCAAATGGAGAAAAGGGTTTCTTGTTTTTTTAGGATAAAAATCGATTTGGAGCTTATTACAAGTGTTTAAAGTTAACACTTTCTGCTTTTGCAACAATCCTTGTGTTTTGTTTTTTCAGGTGCTTTGGTCTCTTCTTCCTCCTTTTAGCCATGGAAGCCGCAGAGATTGGAAGTGATGATGTTTCATCAGTGGAGATCAAAGTTTTGTTATTCGCTAGAGCCCGGGAGCTCGCGGGCGTGCCTGATCTGACACTGAAGATGCCATCAGGTAGTACAACGAAGTCATGTGTGGACGAGTTGGTGATCAAGTTTCCGAGGTTAGAAGAGGTGCGTGGCTGTGTGGTACTTGCTTTGAACGAGGAATATACAACGGACTCAGCCATTGTTAAGCACAGAGATGAGTTAGCCATCATACCTCCAATAAGTGGTGGCTAATGCATTTTGTAAATGGAAAAATCACTTAACTTGGGTCTTTGTGGTTTCATTGGCAATAAGCAATTAAGATTTGAAACTCGTTACTTTTGTGCTAAATAATATAAGTAGAAAAAGGTTACATCAGTTCCAGTTTGCTCTGTTTCTATTCCCGTGGATCAATACAATCATGATTTGTGACTCCTTCTTTGTATTGATTTCGTAATCTCTTTTGAGGTTTGGCTAAGAAGCAGCTAATAACTTAGTAGGCATACTGATGATATAACGTTGAGACTACAAAGTTTCGTATCCGGTGTCATCTATATTTTCGTGTACTAGTGTCATCCAATGCTTTGAAGTTTCAACAACAATAGCCAATTTAACTGGTTTAATGGTAGACAGATTTTGTAAAATTAAGTGGCTCTGATTCGAATGAACAATACTCGACTTACTTTCATGTGCCTCCTCTGCGACAACCCTCTTTCTCTTCTTTTGAATGTAAAAATTGCTGATTTGATAGGAGGAGACTGATAAAGGTGTAATTATAAGGTTACATTAGTTTGGAATTGCGATGATGGATTATATTTTCTTGTTTGGTTTAGAAAATATAATTGAAAATAACCAACCTAGGTTGGTTGAGGGAGCTTCGACTTAAATACGATTTCAGTTTCTATTCAAGGTGACCACCGTCGACTAAAATGGAATGAAAAAAACGGTTTCTCTAAATGCCTTCAGCGGACTCCCCGTTTAAACTCCAGTGGATGGCTATTAGAAACTAGTCGGATCTCCTACATCTGCATACCAGGATCATAAATAAAAAATTGAAAATGAAAATTTATTTGGGTATTTATGTAATTTGGTTCATTTGAAAATATGAAATATTAAATATGTATTATACTGTTATTTGAATTTTTTAATCTAATTAATAAATTTATTAGATAATTTAATTTACAATTTTGATATAAAATGATTATATTTTTAATTTTATTTTATAAATTCATATTATTACTAAAACTTATTTTAAAATTTTTTAAAAGGTCTGATAAATTTTCACTTAAAATAAAGTTAAAAGATAAATTAAAATAAAATCAACTATACAATTATTTATGTAATGTGTAATATTATTAAAATGTTTTCTATTACTATGTTTTTTTGACAAAATCAATTAAACTAAGAAACTAGATTTACTGGTTCGGAGAACCAAACCAGATGGATGGAATAACCATAAAACATAGTTGAAGTAGAACTCCTTGCACCACGTGCAAATTTGTCTGCCATAATATTTTGTGCTTTAAGAATATACCTGATTCGGAAGTTGGGGAAGAAAGTATCACTGCATCAAAATTTTCCATATGTGTAGAAAAAGTTGGCAATTCTTCAGGTGATGACATCATCTTTACCAATTGAGAACAATCCGTCGTGAATACTACATCAAGAAATTGGAAGGTCTTCATACATTCCATTGCCCAGATCAGAGCTTCACACTCAACATGTAAAGGTGATAGACTACATCACACATTCATTGCTCCCATCATGACTTCAGTGAAACCTACTTTTTGACAATACCATTTTTTGTACAGTGTATATATCTTCCTCTCTCTCCATGAACCATCTAACATAAACAGACTCTAGTGTTTACCAGTGATTGGCAACTAAAAACCAGTTGAGTGAACCCATGTTGTTCAGTCACCAATAATTGTGCTCAGCCCACAATGATGGTTCCACTTCCGCAATACGAAGAATTTCCTGTGGATTTCCATTCTTATTCTTATAAATCTTGTTATTTCTATTTTTCCAAATATACCACAATATCTACGGAAAGTAGATAAAATCATCATCCTTGGAATTCTTCAAAAAAGATAATCCATGCTGGTAAAAACTGAAGAGGATGGGAAGATGCCCGAGGGGAAAGGATTCCTTTAGCACCCATGTTTGTAGTGCAGGTGAACATTCAAAGAGTACATGGTTAGTGGAGTCCTCGTCTGCCCCACAAATACTACACTTTAAGTCACAATCAATCCTACGTGTCCTATGGTTCTTCGCCTCTGGTAGCATATCCGATAATATTTTCCACACAAAATGTCTTAACTTCGGAGAACACTTTAACTTCCAAGGAAAAGCCAACAGGGGTTTAGTAGTTGGCACAAAAGTGTCCATCCTTTGACCGCTATTTTGATATGAAGATTCTATCCGGAAACCTAACTTGACCATGTATTTACTAGCTTCTGTAAACATTTACTCATATGTATCTGACTTCTTAGACCTGTAAACCGTGAGACCTCTAATAATTTTCACATTATCTGGGTGAAAATATGCATTAAACAAATCAACATTCCATATACAAAAGTGTTACATTTTTTATTTTGAATTTGATAGTTGTAAAAGTGTGAGTTATTTAGGTAACGAAAGAAGGCATGTACGAGGTAGTTTTCAAAGTAATTTTCTAAAACCGAAATGATGTTACCAATCACCATATCTTGCAAAAGTTAATATTTTTTACCTTTTAAAACATAATGTAGCATATATTTCAATGTAATACTATTGACAAAATGATAAAATAAACACTTCAAAACACATATGTAAATAAAAGAAATAAAAAATAAAATTTAATTTATTGTAAATGTAATGGCTAAATATGTAAATGAAATGAAATATTTAATCTGATATTCGTGTTTCCAAACAGTTTTCATTTAATCTGCTATTTAAGTTTTCAAACAATTTTCATTTAATCTATTATTCAAGTTTCCAAATAGTTTTCAGTTTTCATTTAATCTGCTATTCAAGTTTCCAAACATTATCAAAATGTACTTCAGTTTTAATAATATAAATGTTTACTATATAAATAATTGGATCAGTTTTGATATGTGTGTGTAATTTTATCTGATGTCCCTATAAAGACAATGAGATATTAATATTACATTTATGTTAAATTGGCAAAATCAATGGAATGCCATCTAAAATAAATGTTATATTCAAAACAGTATTCATGTTTTAATAAAATGGATCTTAATTTATAAGTTGTAACTAAACAAAAAATATTTGTAAAATATTAGATTCATATTCTAATTTTGGATTACTCCATCTCCTTCTGTAAGAAGATGTCAATACAAGAGTACTGGATGGTAGAGTCTCTTTCCGTGAGCATTGATCTTTTTAATGATCAATGCCAAATTAAAAAATAAAAATAAACGAGGGGGCCAAGTGCACGTTATCCTAAATTTATGAATGCTGGGTGTGAAAGCTTTACTTCAGAAGAATCGTAAAAAGAGTCGAGTGGTCACAAATGTTTCAACAGTTAGCTTCTCATACCCGTTTTTGGATATTCCTTGAGATATTCATTATGGGGATAGTGTTGTGTGATCCCTTTCTTTTAATATTTTTAAGATAATTTCAAAGTCCAATTGGCATAAAAAATGTAACTATAATTATCATATACGAAAAGAAAATGAAAAGAATTTGTAGCTTATTTTCTTTTAAGGCTTACAAATGTAAGCAAAGGATATAGAACTAACTTTTGTTCAAAAAAAAAAGGATATAGAACTAACTTTTTGAGGACGCACGCATAGATCTTAGTAATTTGTTGTGTCATACTTCGAAATCTAGGCTTCGATTGGTAAGAATTTTAGTTTTTAAGCTTTGGTTTTAGAATTTTGGCGGCAGAAATTTTGGCTTTAAAAATCGTAGCTTTTGTTTTCAATACTTTTGAAAATCTTTTGAATATATGATTGGTAACAAAGATTTTACAAATTGTGAATATTATGAAACTGGTAACAAAGATTTTACAAATTGTGAATATTATGAAACATACATTTAAATTATGTACAAAATAATATAAATAGAATGAAAAATCTCGAAAATAAAACATGAAAAAACTATTCGGAATGAAAAAAGTTCATTTTAGTTTTATTTGTCGGTGTAATAATCAAAAAACACATTAAATAGTGGAATAAATTGAAAAAAAAATAGATGAAGTTGTTGAGTTTTTAGATTTTTGAGATACATATTATAACGCATTTTCTAATAATATAAATGATTTTTGGTGTTTCCAGCTCAAACTAGCTCCGAACTGGTCGTTGAAATTCTTCAAAATCTTTGCTTTCTGAATAGTGTTTAGATTATTCTCATAGTTAGTTTCATTTTGTTTTTCCAAGATAATTTCTTGAAGAAATATTGTTGTTGCATTGTTTGTCCACTTAAAAGCCTGAAAATTTGAAACATATTTACAAAATTAATTTTTAATCAAAAAGTTATACATTATATTAATACTAAAATCAATAAATTTCACTCAAAATTAATAGCCTTTAAAAACAAAAATGATACCTTATTCTCATGAGTATATGATGAAACCATATATGTTGAGTTTGGGCTATTGAACCTACAAAAACTTTTTGTAGTGGGTAGTTTGTTTATCAAAAATTTCATAGTATTTATAATATTTATATTGTTCTATTTTTATTTCAGCAAAAATAGGAAGCTATATTATTTTAACATAACGAACAATAAATTATTGTACTAGTCAAAGTTGTTGGTAGATTTTTGTGACAAATGTTTCATTCTGTTTTTTTTTTATGATCTATTCCATTCAGTTTTCTTTTTTATTATTGAAACACATAAAATATATTGGATATAAACTGGAAACACTAAAAAGTTACCAATAAAAGTGTTTTTAGTTACTTATTATCAAAGTTAATCATTCGTAAAATGTTTTCAATTAACTATACAATATTGTTTATTCTTTAACAAATTAATGTCTAATAATAGTAAGTTATGACTTTTTTGATGTTAAAAACCAATTAATTAATGAAAATTAGTTTATTAGTTATTATACTTATTTCTGGTAAAAAAAAAGTTTGCCACGTTTTTTTAAAAAAAAAGAATGAAGAGAAAGAAGGCTTTAAAGCCTTAAAAGTGACAGTAGAAAAAGATGTACAAAAAAACAATATTTTTAATGGATTTTCAATACTTCACAGATTTCTAAAGCCTAAAAAAGTTGATTGGTAAATTTTTGGTTTTCATGGCTATACATAACCACAAAGCCTCTAGTTTCTGTCCTGCGTTTTACAATCCGAACAAGTGACACGAGATAAATATAACTTTAATAAGATTATAATTCAAAATTTTAACTGAACTTGTTACTCTGACTCTTGAAACTATTTTGACTAATATATCATTAGTCAATTAGTAAATCAAGATAAGTCAGCATGTAAGGTGACAAGTATGCATCACTTTACTTGTCACTTTTTTTTGTAACTGATCATACTTGTCACAATGCCGACGTCTCCACTGCTGCGGTCTAGTATCCGGTTCCACAATCTCCTTTCCTCCACCGACGTCTAGTATAATATACAGTTCTTCTGGTAGAAGCTATGTCGCCGTGAATCATCATCACATGACGCCTTTTACCATTGTAGATCTGATTATCGTCTTTCTCCTTGTGCTATCTTTGTAATTTTTCATCTCTTTCTTCTGTTTTTACCCCTTTTTTTTGTTACAAATCAGATAACTTCAACCATGAGTTATCACTATGCTTACGCACCCAAGGCATTTGATGTTTTTCAGTTAATGAATCGTTGAATTTGAGATGTTAATGGAACAAATGTTGTACATAGCTTCAGCTGGTTTGATTATTTGTTGTAAAAGAAAAAAAATATATAAAATAATTGGGATGTTGTTTCGTTTAGTTAATTTTAGTTTGTTTGGTTTAGAGTAAACCGAATCAAATCAGTAAATCGATTTAAAATCAAGGTTTGTGAGTAATTAAGTTTCAAATGATAGTTTCGTGGAAAAATAAAATTGCAACTTTCAATTCTTGGTAATTTAGCATGAAATCATAGTTTGGTAGGATTCTGATGCTATATAATAGTTATCATGAAAAAATAGATAATCGACCCACCCAATATCTTAAGATTTTTAACTCCTACTTGCCATTGTAAATACTGCTAATATAGATTTACCAGTTCACTAACGATATGTTTGTCTTTTTCCTTTTGACTACCACTAACATGTTTGTCAAAATAATTTTAAATGTTGCAGTAACCATATAGGGGGACTAAATTAAAATTATAATCAATTTGGAATTATATTTGGATAATTCTCTCAAATAGCATATTTTTAAGTTTTTTGTCAAACAAAAGAGCAAAAAAATAACCAAAAAGATTTCATTAAAGAGTAAACAAAAAGTTTTTACCCCTTACTTTATAAATAAAAATAAATAATAAAAATAAAATAAAATTATTTTTTTATAGTTTCGAACTATATGATTTCAAATTCAGAATTTTTATAATTATTGTTTCAAAAATAATTTTAAAAGATTTTTTATTTTTTCAAATTTTCTTTTTGAAATTCAAATATACTTTTTAATAATATTTTTAAAAATTTTATTTGAATTTTTAATATTTATTTATTAATTTAAGAAAAATTAAACCCCATCCTAAAATGCAGATCTCTTAAGTCTAAATTAACTAAGTCTAAAGGTATAAATGTTCATTTGTCTTTTAATAAAATTTAATTTGATCATTGAAAGTTCTTTTGGTAAAAAAAAATAAAAGATGTTATTCTAGAGAATTTCTCATTATATTTAGCATCAATCTTTTGTTCGGATCTTAAGTGCACAATAAAAATTGTTAGAGCCTAGTTGTCATAGGTTCTTTCCCCAGTATTTGCATGTGTAAGCATAATGCCAAAAAAAAGCATAATGCCAAAAAAAAAGCATAATGCCAAAATATTATGGATCATATAGCGTAGAACAATCAGAAATATTTATACATATTATTAATACAGATTTTTTTTTTTTTGAGATCTCCTTTATTTTTCGTAAAGTATTTACAGCAGTGTTATTACTATTAGTTTTAATACTATCGTTTTAAATAATTAACCTAATACTAGATTTTCACCCGCCCTTCGAAAGGGCGGGTATATTTTTGTTTTAATTATTTTTTTACGTTTTCGCTTTTTGCAATCATATTTGTGTTAATTGAAGTATAAAATCATTTTGTATATTATAATTTTTAAACTTTTAAACATTTTGCGCTTAATTTGTATTTAATCTATTTTAAAATTTTGTACATAAACATTTTAAAAATTTTACCCGTTTTGCACTTAATTTGTATATAGATACTCATCCCATTTTAGTTTGTTTTAATGGTTTAAAATTGGAAACTTTTTAATTTGTTTTTAACTCTCTTGTATTGGTTCAGTTTTCTTTAATAGAAGTATGTTAATATGTTATGTCTGCTTATTTTCATAAAAATTACTGCAATAACCTATAAAACCTATAATCATAAAAATTAAATGTAAAATTTTCAGTTTGTATTAAAAATTACTCTTTATAAACCAAAAATTAATATACTAACTGTTTAAATTAATATTTTTGTTTAATTTTGTAAATCTATCCTATTTAAACAGGATCATGATCTATTGATTTAGTTTTAGAAAATCAGTTACATTTTCATTCACAAAAAAAATTAAATTTTATATAAACATAAAATCAATGAAGTTGGCTGACCTATTTATATTTTATAATCTATTTAATATAAACATAATTTTATAATAATCAAAATAGAATAATTCGTTTATTTGGTGTGTCACATGTTCATTTTAATGTATTTATAATAAACTAAAACTAAAACCAAGTTTTGAACTTGTTATGTATTAGTCAAATAGTTTTTTATAAATTATTAATATAACAAATTAATGTGTTTGTTATACCAGTCTTAAAAATATACTAATTCATTTCCTGAAATGTTGGTACGGTTTTCAGATTTAAGATATTTTTATTATAACATATATAATAATTCAAATTTAATATTTTGCTGTCTCAAAATATTAAGATATTCTTGAAAAACCTAGTTCTTACAGAAGTCTATAAATTATGTTGATTGAGGGTTTAATAGATTTATACATGTAATTGTACTACGTCCGCTGTTAAACAGTTAATGTGTTTACTATAGATTTTAATATGAAATTTACTGTAACCGTTATTTACCCAATGCATTTGCATTTGTTATAAATAAAAAGAAAGAACAATTATTAATATCTGAAAACGGCAAATAATGTAGTGGAAAGAAGTGGATCCCGTGTATTATGGGATTACATTAAATTGAATGTTACGAAATTGAGTATTTAGATTAGTGAAAGTAGTTATAGTTTCCGTAATAAAAAATAATCAGTTACATATAGATTTCATTTTTTTAAATTGGACCTGACCTTTATCAACTGGTCATGTTCCAAAATTAATAGTATTGATTCCCTAAAACAACTAAATGACATTACGATAATTTGATTCTTATGGCATCTTCATCAAATGCTATCCCATTAAAAGCGTGAAAAAAACAGTTACAAAATGCTTTTTTATTGTATCGGTTTTTAAACTAAACATTTTAACTAACCTTAAACTAAACGTTTTTCTTAACTAACATATCTTTAACAAATGCTTTGAGTGTGCCATTTTTAATTAACCTTATATAAGTTAGGATACATTATGAAAAAAAGAATCTCATTCAGATATTATAAAAACAAAGTCAACTTTGAGTCTGTCCATAGATTCAATTTTTAACTGAAATAACCAAATTCGGGTATTTATATATAAACTATACTTAAACTTTCTCAAAATAACTAAAACCCCAAAATCCTGATAAGAATGATTCAAATCAATTATTTTATCTAAAAATAAACATGGATAAATTTGATTTGGATATGTTGTTTTAACAACTGAAACTTATTTATTATTAGATTTTCCAAATTACATAAATACATATCCAACATATACAACAATGGGCAACAGCAAATAAATAACTAAAACGATGAGAGAGCTTCCTGCGAACTTGAAATTTTTGTCGCACTTTGAGTATAAAATCTCTTTGTTGAATTACATTGGTCTCATTCCAATTTAGATGTGCAAATATTCTTTGGTTTAAAATCCAATGTAGTGATTCAACCATAATAAATAAAAATTGGAATCACCAATTTTCAATGATTATAGGATATCTTCATATAAAAAGAAACTTCATATTGCTGATTCTTGGATGATGCATTCCATAATTTCAAAAAAAATATTTTGATACTAAATATATTGTATCAAAACATAAGTGTTGAAAAAGATTTTGGTTGGCCGACATCATTCTTCTTCCTCTTATCTCTAGATTTTCTTCTTCATGTTGAATCCATGGGTTCATTGGTGGTCGGAGTTCCATAACAAATTCGTAAGGATATTTTATATTGATGTGGATATTTTATATCCAAAGCATCTATTTATATCCATAAATATTTAAATTAACTAATATAGTTGATTTATAAGTTTACTTTAGGTATTAATAGTTTTACTTTTAGGTATTAATATATTATAAATATAATTATAACTACTATATACATATATTTATATATTCGGATACTCATTAAATTTTCAGTGCAAATCGGGTTCGACATCGGTTTTTGGGTTCTGAAAAATGGACATGTTCAAATATTTAGGCAGAGTCAAATCATGTTCAGTAACCTGATTTACGGGTGAGTTCCAGATCATTTTTTTTGGGTGTAGATACTATGCTAAAACCTTATATTAGACTATAAAAAAATAAGTATATAATCTTTATAATTAACAATTCTTTTCTTTAAATAGAATATCAAAAAGAAATAAACTCATGCTTTAGGGGCAGAGACGGCTTTGAACAGAAGCGGGACTAGCCCATGTTTCCGGCCGCAGAAAATTATATAATAATTCGGCCATTTTTTTGCCAAAACGAGATTTGACCTACTTCGTAATTGTTTCATTGTTAACTTAGTGAGGTCAAGAGTTCTAATCTATTAGGCCTAATAATTAGTTTTGGCTTCTAACCCATATATTTTTAGGACCTACTCGTTTTAAAGGGTGATTGATTCTGGACATGGATGCTCTAGAAAACCAAAATTTAATTTAGAAGAATATGTTAATCAATTAGGTTTTTCTTTCTTTAATAAATTCACATAAAATTAGTGTTTTACAGAAAAGTGTTATATATTTACTGAAAAAACATAAAATTACAAAACCAAAATTATACCCGCATGTCAAGTTATAGAATAGACAAATATGATAACAAAAAAAAACGGACATACAGACATATGATTACAAGGAACATAGAATATGTCAGATCAACTTCTAAATTGCTATTATTTTATAAAATAGATTTTGATTAAGATTTATACATAAATATAGTTACAGATAAAAACATAAATATGATTATAGAAAACACAAATATGAAAATTAAATTTAAAAAAAAATGAAAACAGAAAATATACTCGTTCTTTAAAGGACGGGTCAGAAACTAATCATTCCTTAAAAACACAGATTAAAATCTAGTTAACCATTAAAATGGAAAAATGAGAAATTATTTGTTGGAAGATAATTAGTTTTCGTTTTACACATTCTGGCTATCGATCGATAGAAATATTCATGATTTTTTTCGTATGTTGTGCATTCTTTTGAAGATTTGTGCATTCAAATAATATTATTCTTTTTTGTATTATAATTATCTAGAATTGTTGATGACAAAAAAAATTATCTAGAATTGACGCAAATGAAAATGGACATCAATATTTTTTTTTTTTTTTTTTCTGACTAAATGGACATCAGTGTTACAAAAAAAAAGACTAAATGGACATCAATATTATACATGTGATTTGGATTTTTCCCAACGAGAGGATATGGGAAAATAGCCTTTGCCTAGAAACAGGTGGATACGTTATTGTGGCAAATAAGCATCAACATGATTTACCATTTCGGTTAATTTTAACCACTTCCTGCTCTCCTTTCTTCTTCATCTATAGCTATTTAAAGTGTCTATTTGTGAAAGCATGGAATATGCTCTGCTCCACTATTTCACACATACCAAACAGAGCTAACAACATACTCATACGACTTCAACTTTCTTTTCTTCACGTCTCTACCTGCAAATAAACATCTAAAATACATCATTATTCTCAATCCCCATCATAGAAAACAAATGCATACCAAAGTGACTTCTAACTGAAACAAACTTGGCAACTGTGAAACCTGCATGACCGTTTTAGACTCCAAAGGCATTTTATAACACATTAAAGCGCAGATAAAAAAAATTGTTGAAAATAGATTTTACAGTGTTTATTCAGATTATACCAGGGGGGCAAAATTATTACTTCTGAGACAATCTATCTAGAGGTATGATCCCAAACAAAGACCTTGACGTTCAGTGAGAGATGACCAAGGCAGAATCCAGCAAACATAAGGCCTAGAAACAAGTCTAATGTGAACAAACGAAGAAAAGGCTTTGTGCCACTCATTATTCTCTATCTCTACCCAAAAGAAAGAAGAGGAACCTCAAAAAGGAAATGGGTGATTCTTATTCGACTAGAGAATCTGATAATGCAAAAATCAAAACCTTAAGATTCTTTTTAGATTAAGACAGAATATATGTCTTTCCAGAGTTTAACGGTTAACACATGACGTTGTAATATGCCGTCTGAGAGATAATATAGAGAATCAGAACCACACCAGGACCTTTTTCATTTAACTTTTTCCTAAACAAATTCTGAAATTAAATAGCAGAAAAAAATAAAATAAAAAGGAGGGACTCTTCTGTATGAGACTATAAAGTGGCAAGCTAAGTTGATATCCAAAACTAGGCCTTCTAAGCTCGTGTGGTACCCGAGTCTCGCCTCTGTCTCCAACCTCTGTCACATGTAACAGAGGAAGCTTCGGTAATCTATAGTGCTGTTAAATCTTTGTCCATTCTATTGATGTGTTTATAAGATGTTTATGTTACTCTTGCAAAAGGATTTTTCAGTGAAACAAGCAGAGAGATGGCAAGAAATGAGTGGATCAACAGTTACCTAGAAGCTATTCTTGATGTTGGAACTAGCAACAAAAAGAGGTTTGAGAGTAACTCCAAGATCGTCCAGAAGCTTGGAGATATAAATAGAAAAGATCCTCAAGAGAAGGTGTTTAGTCCCATCAAGTACTTTGTGGAAGAGGTTGTCAACAGCTTCGATGAGTCTGACCTGTATAAAACATGGATTAAGGTTTGATCCTCAATCTATAAACTTCATATCAATGATATAACACAAAACTATACAAAGAGAATATAATCTCCCACAAGTATGGAAGTAAAACCATGTCAAAGTGTATTATAGATAGCAAAAACCATCCCACAAAAACATATGAAGAGTAAAGATCGACGAAAGAATAAAAATCTCAAAATGATTTTAGCAAAACAGAAGTTTTTTCACAAATGATGGTGGAGGGATCTTTAAACTTTCTTGTGGCAGGTGATAGCAACAAGGAACACTCGTGAACGCAGTAACCGGCTTGAGAATATATGCTGGCGTATATGGCATCTTGCACGCAAGAAGAAGCAGGTTTGTTTCCCTTTACATGATTCAAACTTTTCATCCTTTCAAAAGGTTAGGTTCAGAGTTTGGTTTCCATCCACAGATTGTGTGGGATGATGGGATTAGACTTTCCAAACGAAGAGATGAACGTGAACAAGGACGCAATGATGCAGAAGAGGATCTCTCCGAGCTTTCTGAAGGAGAGAAGGAGAAGAGTGACGTTGTTACGGCTCTCGAGCCATCCCGAGATAATATGATGCCTCGTATCCGCTCTGAAATGCAAATTTGGTCAGAAGATGATAAATCAAGTCGAAACCTTTACATTGTCTTGATCAGGCAAGTAGAAGTTTGTTTTATATGACTTTATTTGTCTTGTCCTGAGACTTACCAGGTGCCTCTTATCTGGTTTTGTAATTTGCCCACTGCAGTATGCATGGACTTGTGCGTGGAGAAAACATGGAGCTTGGAAGAGACTCTGATACTGGCGGCCAGGTATTTTTAGCAGTAAGACTTCTTTAAAGCATAAATTATTCACATGCTACCCTCTGGTTTTGTTAATGGATATGATTAGGTGAAATATGTTGTTGAGCTTGCTCGCGCTTTGGCCAACACCGAAGGTGTCCACAGGGTCGACCTCTTAACACGGCAGATCAGTTCACCAGAGGTTGACTCAAGCTATGGAGAGCCAGTCGAGATGTTATCATGCCCACCAGAAGGTAGCGGAAGCTGTGGTTCCTACATTATCCGCATCCCCTGCGGTTCTAGAGACAAGTACTATCACCATAAGACTCCTTAGAAAACTATGTATTCAGATTCTATCTTTTAAAAAGAGCATCTAGTTTCTCTATACTCATGTTTTTTTTTTTCAAATGCAGGTACATACCAAAGGAATCACTCTGGCCTCATATTCACGAGTTTGTTGATGGGGCGTTAAATCACATAGTGGACATAGCAAGGTCTCTCGGAGAGCAAGTGAATGGAGGGAAGCCAATATGGCCTTATGTGATTCATGGCCACTATGCAGATGCAGGAGAAGTAGCTGCACATTTGGCAGGAACGTTGAATGTGCCGATGGTGCTAACCGGTCACTCTTTGGGAAGGAACAAGTTTGAGCAGTTGCTTAAACAAGGGAGAAATACCAGAGAAGATATCAACAAAACATACAAGATCATGAGGAGAATTGAAGCTGAAGAGCTGAGCCTAGATGCAGCCGAGATGGTGGTGACAAGCACACGGCAAGAGATTGAGGCACAGTGGGGACTGTACGATGGGTTTGATATCAAGCTTGAAAGGAAGCTCAGGGTTAGAAGACGGCGTGGAGTCAGCTGCTTTGGCCGATACATGCCCCGAATGGTGGTATGAGTCCTTTTTATCTAATAAACACAATGACTATCATTTTAACTACAATCAAGTAGACAACTACCAAAAAAAAAAAAAGCTAAATGAACAGTAAACTGAATCTGACCTGTCTTTATGGGAACAGGTTATACCACCAGGCATGGATTTCAGTTACGTCTTGACACAAGATTCACAAGATGCTGATGCAGATCTCAAGTCGCTAATTGGTCCAGACCGAAACCAGATAAAAAAGCCTGTACCTCCAATATGGTCTGAGGTATTTCTTTTCTATTTTTTTTATGTCAGTTTCTAACAGAAGTGTCTCCTGCAAGAAAGAAAGATCAGAGTCTTGTTTTTCCCTGCTTCTCTAATAACTGCATGAAAACTCATCATCTGCAGATAATGCGGTTTTTCACAAATCCTCATAAACCAACCATACTTGCGCTGTCTCGACCTGACCCCAAGAAAAACGTCACTACGTTGCTCAAAGCTTTTGGTGAATGTCAGCCACTTCGAGAACTAGCCAACTTGGTAAGTATCTCAGCATTTCTTACCTATATTACAGTGTTCTGACATATTTAATGAAATATTTCAAATGGGCACAGCCTTGCTAATTATTTCCTAATGAACCTGTTCCAGACACTCATACTAGGAAACCGAGATGATATTGAAGAGATGTCTAATAGCAGCTCAGTTGTTCTCATGAATGTCCTGAAGCTGATAGACCAGTATGACTTGTATGGCCAAGTAGCTTACCCCAAGCATCACAAACAATCTGAAGTTCCAGATATTTATCGTTTAGCAGCCAAAACAAAGGTACTTAACAGGAAAAATCCTATAATACAATATGACTCTTGCTGTTGCCTCCTTCTCATGGTTCGATGTGAGACTGCACCATCTAAAATTACTACTCATGAGCCTATACTAATTCCCATCTAAAATACAGTACAAGATAGAATTTTACTAGCATTTCACACTTAATCTTTATGGTGAGCTTTCTCTCTTGAAGGGAGTTTTCATTAATCCAGCTCTGGTAGAGCCGTTTGGTCTCACGCTCATTGAGGTAACTAGTGGCTATGACCAGATTCCGAGGTTATGTTTCTTTACCTCCTATAAGATCTTTCATGCTCCACCATTTTTATTATTGTATGACAGGCAGCTGCTTATGGTCTGCCCATTGTTGCCACCAAAAATGGTGGGCCTGTTGATATCGTGAAGGTAATCAAACCTCTCTTATTAAAAAACAAACAGCGTTAAGACCACACCTCACTGATTCCGAGAAGCTAATTTAACATATGCTTGTGACCAGGCACTGAACAATGGTCTACTAGTCGACCCACATGATCAACAAGCCATTTCTGATGCCCTTCTAAAGCTCGTAGCTAACAAACATCTCTGGGCTGAGTGCAGAAAGAACGGGCTCAAGAACATCCACCGTTTTTCATGGCCAGAGCACTGCCGTAACTACCTTTCCCATGTTGAACACTGCAGAAACCGACACCCAACCAGTAGTCTCGACATAATGAAAGTTCCAGAAGAGCCTATAAGTGATTCTCTAGGTGATGTCGATGACATATCTTTGAGATTCTCCATGGATGGAGATTTCAAGCTCAATGGGGAACTAGATGCAAGCACTAGACAGAGGAAACTAGTCAACGCCATAAGTCAAATGAATTCGATGAAGGGTGGTAGTCCATCTGCTCTCTACAGCCCTGGAAGAAGGCAGATGCTCTTTGTGATTACTGTTGATTCCTACGATGACAACGGAGACATCAAAGCGAATTTGGAAGATATCATCAAGAATGTGATGAAAACTGCAGGTTTGACATCGGGCAAAGGAAAAATAGGCTTTGTCCTGGCAACAGGTTCAAGCGTGCAAGAAGTTGTGGAGATGACAAAGAAATACCTGATTAATTTGGAAGAATTTGATGCAATAGTTTGTAACAGCGGAAGTGAGATTTACTATCCATGGAGAGATATGGAGGTTGATGCAGACTATGAAGCTCACGTGGAATACAAATGGCCTGGTGAAAGTATAAGGTCAGTGATTCTGAGACTTGCCTGTACAGAACCTGAAACAGAAGACGACATCACAGAGTATACAAGCGCATGCAGTACAAGATGCTATGCAATTTCTGTCAAACAAGGAGTCGAGGTAACTTCTTCAAAAAAAAAAAAAAAAATTCTCATCACGAGGACAGATTAAAACATATTAATGTCTATGTGTGTGAATGGCAGACTCGAAGAGTTGATGACCTAAGGCAGAGGCTTCGGATGAGAGGTTTAAGGTGTAACATTGTTTATACACACGCTGCAACAAGAATAAATGTTATACCACTATGTGCATCAAGATTACAAGCAGTCAGGTTAGTTACTGTCAAGAACATATACGCTATGTGTAAGATGATCTCACAGCGAGAATAACACAGCAGCTTAATATAATGGCTTTTAATGTAGGTATCTTTCGATAAGGTGGGGAATTGATATGACGAAGTCTGTTCTATTTCTGGGAGAGAAGGGAGACACAGACTATGAAGACTTGCTGGGTGGTCTCCACAAAATAATCATTCTAAAAGGTGCAGTGGGATCTGACAGTGAGAAGCTTCTTCGCAGTGAAGAAAATTTCAAAAGAGAAGACGTTGTTCCACGAGACAGCTCCAACATTTCCTATGTCGAAGAGAATGGTGGACCTCCGGAGATTCTATCCACTCTAGAGGCCTATGGGATCAAATAATCTTTTCTTTATTTCCTCTACTACTATATATGCTTATATTATCTCAGTTCATATACTAATGGGCTTTAAACGGTGGATAATAACGACACTCTGTAAGATGTTATTATATTGCAATAAAAAACATGTACAGCTTTGTTGTCCCTAGTTCCTTTTAGACACACATTCATAGAGAGTATGATAGCTACCTGAAGGATCATGGTAGTGTGCTATGGCCGCCCCTCTCTTGGCTTATCTTACACCAACAACAATGTGTTCATCGTCACATCCGCGTTTCACAGTTTAAGTTTACCCTGCAACAAGTGGTAGTTGTGATTAAAGAATTGAAAACAAAACTGATCCTAAATGCCATTCCTAAAACAAAAACAAAACAAAAAGTTCATTCAGCACAAGTTTCTACCAAATCACGAGAAGACTTTTGAATCATCTGTACAAGCAAAATTGCTAACTTTGTCCAAAGTCAAGATTTGAGTCATACGTCTCAGCTCCTACAGAAACCACAATACTTGGTCGGTCCTCTACATCTAACCTTAATAAAAAAAAAATCAGATAAGCCATGACATTAAATTCATTAGACAAAGAAGAGATACCATACTTTTAAGAAAGCATAGTCTTGATGGAGTACACCTACATTGCTTCTTCTCTCCCTCAAAAGCTTATCCTTTGTATTCATTCAAAGAGAAGCACAGATGGAACTTACAAACATTATAGTAACAGATCTTCGCAAAAACAAGACAAATGTCACAAAGATTGATTAGCTATAGAGGTAAGAAGGAGAAGTAAATCCAATTGGCTTTTTTCATTTCCCATTATAAGTTTCTTATAGAACTAAAGTTCTACAGTTAGAATTAACAAAATGAGTACATTTTCCAAATCTTTGAGCCAAACAAGATCACATTGGTCCCAAAAAAAACATCACCAGAGATACTTCCCCAAAAAGAATCAAGATCATCCTCAAGCATCAGTCTAAAGATAGATCCTTTAATTCAATTATGAACCAGAAACAAACCCTGATGGTCATATTGCTAGAGGAATCATCATGTCCGAACCAACCCAAACACGGGTTTTGAAAGAACAAGATCCACAAGGAAGAACAACAGAAGAGGCCACAAAAGCACCTAATCTCCGAACTCGAACGACACAATCGCCGTCGTCGTCTCTCACCAAGGCAAACCCCATAGTCTCTAGCTCAGAGGAATCAACAGAGAAGTAATCACCACACCTACACTGATAAAAAACCTCCATGCCTTGTCCTTCTCCAGCAACCTCCACCGACATGTCCTCTACACTAATCTCATCAGCAGCAGCAGCAGTGGCTCCGGAAGATCGAAGGTCGTTGTCGTAAACCGCGCGTAGCTCCGCGTCGCTTAGGACTTGCCACGCCTTTTGAATCTTGAGGAACTTTTCTTCGTCTGGGCTGCTGCTGCGAGAACGATAGCTGTTTAGCTGCTTGTCTGGGTGAGAGTGGAGGATGGCGGATCGATAGCTGTTGCGGATTTCGTCGTAGGTCGCATCTTCTTTGACGGAGAGAATCTGGTAGTATGTCTCGTGGAGAGTGTTTTGACCGACAAGCATGTTTGTTTTTTAATCATAAGACGACGACGGGTGATTGGACTTGAATCGATGCTCACCCGGCGACGGCAAGAGAGACCTAGGGCTTCTTTTTTTCCCTACTTTGGAGACCTGAAGAACCGAACCAAAAAAACAAACTATTATTGTATCAAACTTGTAAAAACCCGAATGACTTTTCTTAACCAAAACAAACCAAACCGGAATATGATAGATCTTTCATAGATACTTGTTGGTCTGGGCATTTCAGGTATCAGTTCGGTTAAGTTCGGGTATTTCGGGATTCAGGTCTTTCGGATCTAGGAGTTTAGGATTCGGTAGGGTAATTTTAAATTTTCGGTACTGGATTGGTTCGGATCGTACCGGATCCGGACCCGATCAGGTCTTAATAGTTGGACCCATTCGGGTAACTAGAATTTATCGGTTCGGTTTTGGATCGGGATCGGGTCGATTCGGTTCTGATTTGACCTAAAATATACCTAAAAATACAAAAAAATATCTGAATATATATCCGAAACTATTTCAAATTTTATTTAAAATTTGTATTTTTATTATATTAAAATGTGTGTATATAATAAAATATGCGAAATACAACAATAATTGGTTGTCTCCTAGTGGTTGACCCATTTGCTCTATAGACAAATAACCCGTCTTCAATTCCCTCTCGATTTATTTTATTTAATTTACATTATTAATTCGGATACCCGTCGGATTGCGGGATCGGGTAGGGTCGGATTCAAGACCCGCTGGTTCTCTACAACGAGACCCCGTAGAGTAATTTGATCGGGTCGGTTCCTACCCGGACCGGATTTTTCGGGTCGGTTTCGGATCGGGTCTTCGGGTCTGGATAAAATGCACATGCCTAGATACTTGAACATAGTTGAAATCTTTAACCGAAAATCCAATAGCAAAACAAAACAAAACAAAACAAAACAGATTCAAAAGAAAAAGAAAGTCGAGATTTGGCAAACCGAATCTGAATAGATATCCGAACGTCGTCTTCTCTTATATTTTAATGATTTTTTCATTTTATAATAATATAATGGCAAGAAAAAAAATATAGTGGCAAGTATTAAAAATTTATACATTTACTTAGTATAAAGAATTAGAAATTTTCATATAAATATCTATAACTAGGGTCGGCCCGCCCTACGGGCGGGATATACATTATTTATGATCTAAGTTATTATTTTTATGATTTTGTGATTTATATTTTTCTTTTCATTTGTAAGAGATGTGTATAATAATGACTTTTTGTCTTTTAGAAAATTTTAGGTGAGAAAGAATTATATATAATAAGATATATATGCTTGTTAGCAATAGTTTTAAATGTTTGTTTTGTATTATGTGTAAACTATCTTTTATACATTTCAATTAAATTTATTTACATTTACATAATATAATCACACACACATATATAAGATCTTGCAGCTATGGCCGATTATCTTGTAAGATCTTTTGTATCAAAGACGTATATAAAAGAATGATAATATTTAGAAAATGTAAAAAGAAGAAGCATTGGCGTATGTAAGCATGGCAAGGCTAAGCACAACCTGTGCTAAGAAAGATCTCACACCCACGTCCCACGGTGTCTCCAACATATTATCTCAAATAAGGTTTTTCTTCTTCTTTATTATTTATTACAGTTTTGGTTTAATATTTTAATAAACATTGATTTATCATGGTTGGCAGATATACTAATTAGTTAATTAATATGAGTGTAATATAGTTTACTCAATGAAATATATATGTTTAACAAATCACAAAAAAAATGTTTTGAGAGGTAGAAACAGGCGTGTAAATATTAGTACGACTCCGTTTTCTTATTATATTGTAACAACGTATTCACATTCACTTGCTGAGAATCTCACTTATTCAAACATTTTTCACTTAGTTAATAACATCCGTAAATAGGAATTATGTAAACCAAAACAACGTTGTTCAAAAGAAAAAACATTTAAGCAAAGGAGAGTAGTTGACTATGCAAATTGGTACATTAGAAAAAAAAACACTAAAGAAAAAAAAAAGTTTCGCTTGTAATAATTGGAATCTAAAAATATATAGTACGCTCAGGAATCTGAAAATAAATTTGGAAAATTAGAATCTTCGCATACATATTAATGCATGTATTTCATTTGCATATTAAAAATATGAATCTCTGGACCTTTCTCATCTATAGCTTCTCATGTCCTTCCCACCTATTAAAGATCGCCGATCCAATCCAGGTTTTGATCAGAATCACCATCCAAATGATTGCCTCCTTTGAATGATTGCCTCTTTTTTTTTTGATCAGAATCATCATCTCTGAAAATATCATTAAAACATCAGAGAATATTTGCATGCGGTGTAAACTTGAGAGAGAGCCTTCTTCTTCTTTTGGTAATCCGAGTGTGAGAAACCATTTTCATTGCTGCAAGTTTCATTCAAATGTAACCGACCAACCCAGTTCCTTGTCCCTTGGATTGAAGAGGGAGGAAACCAAGCAAGAATTAAATTGCAGAGAAGGAAGAAAATATAGGAAAAACAACGCAGCTCTTATGACATAAGAGATTCATTTCATGGCATGGCATATAAGACATCAACCTCAGTGCTATGAAGGCTGCACCATGTGGTCGTGCGTGAGAGCTTGTTGCAGCTTTGGTACCTCCTACTGTTGTTATGGCGTAAGGTTCACTACTTACGGGAGCAATGTTGGACTGAATGTCCCCGGAAAAGAAGTGCCTAGAGGAAAGATAATCAAACACGGAGCCAATATAATAGATTTAATTAAGCTTCCAACTTATATGATCAATATGAAGAGAAGCACTTTGAACCAATTGAAGAGACTAATTCTAGACAAAACACAGATATACAAATATTGAATATTGATATTACTCTATCAAGGAGTATACTTCTTCCTAATAATCAGCAGAATTCTAAACTAATTAGGTACATAGATAGTATAAGGAGATGCCTGATGATTTAGTCCATAGACTTTTTTTGTTGTTTCTCGTAATGAAATGTCAAGAGAACTAATAAAGAGCTTATCTTTGCTTAGGTGAAAGTCTAGTGATCTCGTGCAACAAATTCCTGTTACTATCAATTCTCCGCAACACAATTTAAAATAGGTTAATCGTCAACTAACCTACTGGGGAAAAAAATCGAGGTCGTCCTAAGCTGGGGATCTGACATAAGGAGTAAGCCTGCATATCCTATATATATATATATATATATCCAAAGTAATTTAGTCTATGACAAAAGAACTTAAAAACAAACTAAATGATATACATCCTACTTTCAAATCTCAAAATAACAGATAGAAATCGATTGAGAAAAAATTTCATACCTAATACGTATATAACAGTTTCATAATGTATAGTTTAAGAACACTATAAACATCAATTTAATAACATAAAAAGACTATTAACAGAATCTTAAGAACACTTCTAACATCGATTAAAAAGCACTTTGAACATGACTTTAAGAATGGATTTACCTTTGAATACAGTAAGAGCACATCAAGATACATCAGTTCCACTCCATGTTTCACATTCTTGGCTTCCCAGAATCTGATGTTGGAGGAGCAGCCACCAGATTTCAAATCAGAAAGAAAATTTTTGTGTTTTCACAGATTGTGAGAATGTCTTTCAAGTGAAAAGACTAACCTTTTATAGATAAATAATAGATCGACATAAGGCACAATCAATGTCAAGATCGTGCTAAATGTGAGTTAAGAAGGCGATGATGGCGCTGAATCTGTAACTCGGACGGTTTTGGTTGAGTGGAAAAGAAAGTTAAACGACGCATGTGGAGACAGACGAAGAGTTCTCCATCTCGTTTTGGTCATCGAATCGGATCCCATCGAATCACCGTTGACGGTATGAGAGAACGCAGAAAAAAATATCAGACTTGGAAGAAGAAAGAAACCCTATAGCGACTTATGTGAATAATCAGACTTGGGCTTTTTCTTTTGGGCTCTAATTATGAGGATTAGCAGAAAGTCCACACGCATATCTTTAAATGAAATGGTGCACTTTACTTACTCAGACACGTGTCGACTCCTGGAAACTCGAATTTCTGAGTTGGAATCTGATGTGGCACAACATGAGGGATGAAAAGGTTTCTTTATATATAAAGATTTTGTCAAAATTAATGCAATACAATACATTAACAGATCCATAATTCAGGAAACCAAATGTAGTCAGTCTAGAAGTAGAAAGTTTCAGTTAGGAATCGACTTGTCAACGGATTTCCAAGTTCCAGTTCCTAAGGTTTCATTTCATTCGGTTCGATTGTTCGGTTCGGTTCATTATTAGTTTGAAAATAATCGAAAATTAGTTTTGTGGGCCTAGACCCGATTTGAAGGTCAATGTAAGACCCGATTACCCGCTTGTAGAAATACCCAACGTCAACTGGTTCCGTGGGGAATTCACACGTTCATGTCTGAATCTGTGTGAACTCCCTATCTCTCTCTCTCTCTCTCTTGGGGAAGCTTCCGTTCAGATTGTTTTGGTAGAATGGTGATGGGTTCATCGAAAGGTAGAGTAATAGCATGGTTCAATAAGAAAATCACCGATCCTCTTCTCCAGATCTTGCGTAGGTTTGTCTTCTCTCTCTCTCTTTCTACGCCTTTCCAATCATACATACTATGATGGCAGGATCTGAAAGTAGTACTAGTTAGTTACTCTGATTCTGCTCCTCGATACATGACAGATGGGGATCAGACACCTCTCATTTGCTATTCATTGATAGTTTTGTCTTAAAACCTGAACTATGTTGGTTTCTTGATAATGAAACATTATAGATAACAGTAAAGACAGAACCTTTTAACTGTTGATGTTTGTAAATTCTCTGAGTTTGGTTTTGGTTTCCTTCCTGTAGAGGTACTGAGCCTAAGCAGCTTGCTTTCTCCGCCGCACTCGGCATTACCTTGGGAATATTTCCAATTTGCGGTGCGTATATGTCTCCTTTACCTAGCTTCTTTTCGCTTTTCTTACGTTTTTCTTTGAGATTGCAATGTATCTTAGTAGTAGTTTTGTTTTGAAACAGGTGTTCCTGTGTTTCTTTGTGGAGTAGCTATTGCATTTTTTGGATCTGCTTGTCATGCTCCAACCGTCATGTTGTCTAACATCATTGCCACTCCTGTAGAACTAGCGTAAAACATTATGCCTATAGACACACTCTTTAAAATCTTTCTTTGATACTTTCATGGAGAAAACACTATTGATTTTGCATCTTTTCTAATCATTAATTCCTCGGTTCTCATATTTAAAGTCTGGTGGTGCCTTTCCTACGACTTGGTGAAAAAGTCACCGGTGGTCCTCATTTTCCTTTGACATCAGATGCCCTTAAGAAGGTTTTCACTGGCCAAGCCTCGCAGGATGTCTTTTTAAGCATTGGTAATGCGGTACGTAAGCTACAGTGAGACCCCTCTCTTTTCTCTTAGCTGAATGGTTCAAATTTTCGAATCCGCCTTGTTCCATTCCATAGCCTAACCGTATGATCTGGTTTATGATCTTGTCAATTGTCAGTCTTTGATATTTTTTTTGTTACTTACTCGGGTTGTTGCAGTTACTAGGGTGGCTCGTAGCAACTCCATTTTTCTTTATTGCGCTATACGTTGTGTTGATGCCATGTTTCAAAATCTTGGTCCGCAAGTTTGGCGCCGTTGCTTCAACCCCAAAGACACCTACAAGTGTTGACATAGAGCTCAACACAAAGCCAAGATTCGCTTGAACTCAACAAACCTTATTGTTCTGTTATCAACACGAAACCCTTGAAATGTAACACTTATGTATAGGGTATACACAGCCTGCACTTTATTTAAAACCTCCTTTTGAAAACGCCATTAACCGGAAATATTGGTTACTACATATGAATCAAAATATAAGCATAAAGTTCATTTGTATGGGGTTCTCTTTTTTTTTTTTTTCTATTTTTGTTCTTGTGTTGATGATATACGTCCACAGCAAGAGAAAATGAAATAGAGGAAGTATAACACTTTGTGAGTCTGGTCTGAACCGAAAGAACCAACATGAACCCGAATGGGTACCAAATGTTTAAGCCTGCCAGGAGAAGGCAAAAACTAGAATAGTATCAGAGGATTTGCCCTCACCTTCCTATAGTCTATAACCGGGTTGTTCTTCAGATTTTAGGCATTTTTCTTTTAAAGAAATTGAATTGTAGAATTGGGTTTCTTTAATGGGGATTTGGCAATTGTTATAGCTTAGGTTAACTGAAATCAAACTGTAGCGATTGTAATCGGTTTCTAGAGATTTCGTTTGCTATCTGAATAGATTAGTTCTTATGGTGGTAGTTGGGTAGTTTGTTCATAACAAACTTGTTTTTGTGCAAATGAAGAAGCTGAAGATTGGCCTCATTACTGTCCTCTTGAGATATATAACATTCTTGGGTATATGTCAGCAGTTAAATGAAAAGCAGTTGACTTTAGAAGTTGACAATGACGGTGTCAAAAAGGAAAGAATCAAAAGATTCGAAAATGTCTCTTGGTTCGTACCAACAACGTACGTTGACAAAACTAAAAAGCAGAGCGAGAAGGCAAATCTGCGTATCTCCGCGTCCATGGGAAACATCAAAGCTGATGTGTTTCATCATCCATATTTTTATTTTTATGTTTATAAAATGAAACATATTGACATTAAAAATTATAAGTTCAGATAAGTCGTATGTATTTTTTGATGTTGTTGTCATTAACATAATAAATATTACAGTGGGAAATAAGAAAAAATTACTTTGAGACATAAGGTGCAACTGTAATTCATTTATTTGGAATAAAAATTTACAAAATGCTTAATTCTTTCTCATTCCACAAAAACTTCATCAGCTGCAATAAAATGGAATAACAATTATATTCCATTGAATTCCATTAATTATCGTTTTCTAATTATATTTATTCATTTTGTTAGCATTCAGTTACAACTATACTTTTTAAAACTACAATTACTTGAGTTAATTTTTTTTCGAAATTAAAAGAATTAAATCCGGATCTATTAAATATACAAATCTAATCCTTCGGGTAGAAATAAAATCCACGGATATATCATTTCTTGGACATTCAAATGAACCGAAATCAATAATTCATATATGTGTAGCCAATAGAGTTTGAACCAGAATTCGATGTATTGGGTTTATTCATTCAGGTTATTTTTTTGGTGAGACACATTTCTTTCAAGCAAAAGTTCTTTATTACCCTTATTTTTACTGACAATATAATTTCTCTTAACTAAAATTATTTTATCTTTTGATGTGGTGGATAAACTAAAACTTTAGAGCACTTAAAATGTATGGTATTTTCCCAAGAGTTTTTAACAGATCTAATATTAATAGTTGTAATATATATTAAATTGATAGTTAAAATTTATGTCATAACTTTAAAATAAACCAATCATTAAATGCCATATATGAAAAGAATATGTCACATATTTTTGTTGGAACTCTTAAACGGGATGCACTTGATCTTCTCTCTTATATATTTCCAATTTTTAATATTTTAATGTGAACATGCTCCCTTCGATACTTTCGTTGTGGTTGCTCTTAAAGTCACAAATTTCAACATTGTTAATTACTATATCTCATATAATAAAATAATTTTAAGAAAATAAGATTAAATAATACAAATTGTTTCATTTCCTTTTTAATATAAAACCAGGTTTTCGCGAACAAGAAATTATATCTTCTATCAAATCTAAAAATTATATTGTTTTTATCAAAAATACTAGATATTTGTTCTTAAAATGAACTTTTGATATTGGTACTAGAAAATATTGAGAATCAAATTTTATTATTTAAAGAGATTTTTCATGTCACTTAAAGTTCTTATAACATAAATTATGATATTGGTTAGTGAATATAAATTAAAAAATAATTTAAATTTAAAGAGAATTTTCAAAAAAAATATTGTTAGTTGATCTACCACAACTATCAACAACCACAAAATCTAAAAAATTGCATTTTGGAAGGTTTAGACAATATGATAAACTATGTGAAGTGATTTATATTGTTTTTATGATTTTTTTTGTTAAAGGTTAACAACCGTTACTACTTGCAAACAAAAAGTTTGCATGTGGTAGCGGAAACACTAATTAAATTCTTAATATAAAATGAAGTATAAATAAACGGTTTTATAGGTCTTTAATTAGTTTAAAGTAGTTGATGACTCTACCTATTATTATTATTAATAATATTTTTTATTTTGTTATTTTTCATATAAATCGGGTATACTTTTTAGTTATCTTTTAATACTGTTAATTAATATCTTTCTAATTGAGAATGGTTAAAAAGAAGTCGTCAACTTTAAAATGAATTAAATGATAGTTAATAATATTTTTTTCTTAAATTATTACAGAATAGATAATTATGGATTAAAATCATTTTTATTTCTCTAGTTCCAGCGATATAATTAAATTTCTTCTATTACCGTTTTTCTGTCAAACAATTTCCTCCGTTACTTTTACCTCAAATAATCAATGTAAAGCCAACAGTCGTTATAAAAAAAACAATGAAAAGCCAAAAGCAGTTAATGTAGATTGTAGAATAATGAAAATCAAATAAAAACAAAAAAATATAAAAGAACATGTATTGTATGTTGCAACAACAAAAAAAAAAAACAGAGCATGTATTATTGTGTTCACAAATAGCTCCACCCGTGTGCGTGATGAATCCAAACATCTACCCACCTAATATAACAGTGTGATGAATCAAAACATCTACCCACCTAACATAACAGTAAGCATAAACTCTCATTTGGTGGAAGTCCCCTTCTCAAGTCGTTTGACCAAGTGTTCATTAATATTTTTACACCGAGAAATCTGGGTTTCAATTCCCATAGAAAACTGTATTATGCGAATTAATAGAGAAACGGTTTACAAGAGATCTGCAACATTGCGCAAGAAATATCGGCTAGTATGGATCCGATAAAGTAGCTCAGATAATGCATTCAGACGTGAATCATAAGACAAGTAAAATTATCTGCTGTAGAATTGTCTGTAATATATCTCATAGTTTGTAATATTATAATATATCCAGTGTTAAAAAAACATAAACTCTCATTTATTAGCAAAATATTTTTTTTGACTAAACTTTTAAATTTAGCAAAATAATTTCATTATACCTTTCATAACCATAGGTTGACAGAAATATTTTTTTATGACAATGTGTATATTTTGTTGCTATGATGTTTTGTAATTTAATTGATTTGTTACAATAAGTAATATTCTATTAATTATCATTTTCTCTTGACATGTTCCTCTTTAAAGAAATAAATAAACACCTGAAACTTTCCCATCCATCTTTTTCACATCTTATCACCATTGCTTCACCTATTCAGAATCTTGAGATTCTATCTCTTCTTCACTTTCTTACACAAACCAACAAGACTTGTATCTTTTTCCATTTGTGGGTTTATATATTTTTTCAAATCTTGAGATGTCTTACAGTGACCCAAACCAAAACCCAATTCCCGAAACAACTAATGACACGAGCTCGATTGAACCCGTGCAACAATTCAAACTGTACCACGCTCTCATCTTCTCCGTTCCCATTTGCTTCACATTTATCGTCCTCTTTGTCTTCTACGTCATTTATCTACGTCGACGAAGCAGCAGCGTCGACTGGTCTTCTCTTGGTATGCGTGGCGGTGGTAGCTTTGTTTCCACCAACAATCTCTCAAAGGTAACAACTCAATCTTTTTGTCTTTGTCGATTTGGTAGATTATTGTGGGATTTTATAAAGAGGTTATCCCCTCTATTTATTCTTATATTAATATTTGATGAGTTTAATTCGGTAACGATTGGTCCAAACGAATATGGACAGGCTGAATTAGGGCTGAGCAAAGAATTGAGAGAGATGCTTCCCATTGTCATCTTCAAAGAGAGTTTCTCAATAAATGATTCACAGTGAGTTTTCATTTTTCTTTCATTTTTCCTTCTTGATTGAGTTTTCATATTTTTTTCTCAAGAATGTTTTTTTCTAGATATTTTTAAAGGCTTATCAAAAAAAGTTAGTGATAGAAAGTAATCGAGAGATGGTACGTGATATGTTCTATTATTATCCATTGCGTGTTGAGTTACTTGTCCCTTACGAACTTTGTGACTGTGAAATGGATAATGTGTTCTCTGGTCAAAATTGAATCGGAACCGTTAGGTATTACTTTAAGCTGAAAAATAAACAAATCGTGATCTACCTATCTACTTTTTGTCTACGTTTTTTTTTAGAATTTAACCAAAACGAGATCATGATCTAGTTCAAAACTCCATGGTGCAATTTCGGTTTCGAGATTAGAATAGTTCTTATTGTCATTATATATACAGATAATTATTGGCCTTATAATATGGATAGCTCATAAACTAACGAAACTACTTTATTGTTTATTTCTTTGTTCGTTTGAAGAGCCGAAACAAAAGAAATTACAAATTAGAATTAAGAATCACCTGATTTGACTTTTGACTTGACTACAGATGTTCAGTGTGCCTTGCGGACTACCAAGCAAATGAGAAGCTTCAACAAATCCCACCATGCGGGCACACTTTTCACCTGGACTGTATTGATCTTTGGCTCACTTCGCACACAACTTGCCCTCTTTGCCGTCTCTCTCTTATCCCAAAATCTTTTGTAGACCCGTCCCAGCAAAACCCAGAGACTGTCTCTTCCATCGGCAACTCTGATGGAGGAGGAGCTTCAGCTCAACCAGAGTCCCAGTCAGTAAGCGAAATAGCAAGTCACATCGATGATGGCCAAGAAGGTGACAACGATTGTACAGAGGTTTCTGAAGAAGCACAAGAGAATGGACTAAACAGCTAGCACAGGGACATCTGATGCTTGTTGTAACTGCAGACTTGGTTAAAAAGCACAAAAAACTTTGCCTTTTGATGATGTTTTGGTACATTATAAACTGTATGTTGTTTTTCTTGAAACTGTGACTTGTAACCTCGTAGAAGTGAAGTGAGAACATGATCCATAGAAAAATGGTGACTTTGTGATGCAAGATTGGAATCTACCAAAAAAACTTATGATTACAACACAGTGAAGAGATTCCAAGCGTGAATGCGGAACATGATTGTTGGTAGAGATGAAGATGGAGATTTGTGACTGAATCCACAATCACACAAGAAATAACAGACTTGAATCGACAAGTTCTTATCTGTAAGCCAATAGAAACGAGTGATTCCACACTTAGATTCTAGAGACAAGAATACAAACAAGGAGTCCACCTATGAGTATATATGAACAAAATTCACAATGGAAATATTTTGTAGACTGGATAATACTTTAGTTTCTGAATGATTGGTAACTAAAAAATGAAAGACTAGACTGCTCAAGGCATAAGAAAGGTAATGGTAATAAAAAGCTAAAACAAGAAACAAATAATTAACTCAAATGAGCAGATAACCTCAAGTCAAGTTGACGTAAAGATATTGAAGAACAAACGCCAATTCCAGTTTAAACTCGAGTTCAAGAAAGGGTAGTCAACCAGTTAACCGATCACAAATATGAACTACGAAGTAGTCCACTTAAAGATGTGTATTTAAATGTAATATTTGAAAATGTAATGTTGAGTTCATGAGTAGAACCCATTCTCCGATCGGTTGTTATAACTACATACTAGACTTTGACCCATCCGATCGGACGGGTGTTTATTTTATATTTTTAGTTTTTTTGTTTATATTAAATGATGAATTTACGATATTTTAAACATAAATTTTAGACTAAAATAAATTTTGGTAGTAATAATAAAAAGTTAAAATTAAAAATTTAATTAAATATTCAGATATAAAATTTAAAATTTCTAACTAAAATAATATAAAAGCGGGTCATATTTTTTTAATTCTAAAATCTTAGCATCTCTTATAAACAAATAAAATAAATTTATAAAAATATAAAATATATAAACATATTTAGAACTATAATTTCTATTAAAATAAATTTATTAAAGAAAATAATCTTGCGTTGTTGTTATTTATTTATAGATTCAACCCGTAACTGTATAAATATTTTTTTCACTTTAATTTTTTCTGTGTACTAATGATATAATATATATATGTACATTAAACTCTATAACATTATTGTTAATATTACATTTTTAAAAATATTTTTTTATTTATTATGTTAAATAATTATATTTTATGATTTTAATTGTCTATTATATCACAGTATATCATATAAACAAATCCAATATTTATAACTAATTGAACTTATATTTTGAAACCATTATACTAATAATATATGAATAAATTATTTTATATTATATTTATATGTTATATAAATTGATTATGTTATGTGATTTTAATATTTAATAAGTTAATACAAAATATATAGAGAAATCGATTTTGGTTAATATATGATTAAGGAAATTTATTATTTAAATTAGAAAAAATATTAAATGTTTAAATCTATTATTTAAATTCAAATTAGGAAAATACATTTATTAATAAAAAAGACAACAATAATTAAGGAATCTAAATCAGAAAAGACAACAATAATTTTGGAAAACACATTAAATAAACTGAAAAAGACAACCATTAAAATAGGAAACTTAGTTAATTCTTAGTGGCATGCCATTGTAAATAAAACTGAAAATTAAGGGGTATTTTTTATTGGGTACTTCTTTTTTAATAAGATAGACTAGATCTTGATCCGTGCGACCGCACGGGTAATAATTTTTACTTTTAGTTTTTATTTATTTATACAAAATAATATATTTATAATATTTGATCGTTTTATATTGACTAAGTTAGGGGTGTATATTTGGGTATCCACTCGAATTCGGTTAAAATCTATTCGGGTTTGAGATTTTCGAGTTTAAAGATTCTAACTTTATTCGTGTATTTATAAATTTTGGTTCCGGTTTGATTCGGATTTTTGCGGGTTTGATAACCCGTTTAAACTATTTTTAAATTTTCAAAATTTATATATCTTTAAATATCTCTAAATCTAAAAATAAAAATAATATAACATGTAAATATGAGTAATGTAATTTGAGTAATGTAAGACAAACAACTTTAAAATAGCTTATATCTTTGATATTAACTCTAAAAATAGTTAACATATTAAGTATATAAATATGATTTAAATACATTCGAATATTCAAAATATTTCGTTCAGATCAGGTTTGGTTATGGTTTTTTAGATACCAAAATGGTAAAAATCTAGTTTCGGTTCAAATTTGATAATATTTTTCGTTCAGATTCGTTAAATGAAAAGTTGATATTATAATTTCTATGAATTGTTTGTCCAATAAAAATGTAATTTTTTAATTTGAAGTTGATTTAATGGAGAAATTAATGAAGTGTATTTAATTCAAATTTAATTTTGGAAAACACATTAATCTAAGTGAAAAATGACAAAATATTAAAATAGAAAGTATTGTTTAATTGTGTATTTAATTTTGGAAAACACATTAACTAAAGTGAAAAAGACAAGCATAAGAATAGAAAACTTAATTAATACTACAGTGGCATGAAGTGTAAATAAAAGTGAAAACTAAGGGATATTTTTAAATGGGTACTTCTCTAAGATAGATATTTCCCATAATAATGATGGCGGGAATGGCAGCTAGCGCGGCAGACACTTGCGGCTTGATACGTAACTCACATGGGTAGAACAAAGGACGTCTGAATTATAAATATGTTTCTAAACAGGGATGAAGAATAATTAATGTTACAAAACAACATACGGAAACAATATCGTTTCAAATTCCTATATAGCAAAGATCACACAACATAATGACTCAAACAAATGTAATAAACATTCTTAGAAACTATAGCCTATAGGTAAATGTCAAATATACACTTACAAATGTGAAAATAAGTATGTTAGTTTTTATATTTCTAGGGAATGTTTTTTTTTTAAATACGAGGAATTAATTTCCTCTTTTTCATATTATTTAAACATAATAAGTTTGAAATAAAATATTTAAAAATAAGAATATCAATAAATCCAAAATATAAAACAGAGATAATAATTTGTTACTATGTGTTGAATATCAACTGTAATTTATTAATTTAATTTCTATAATGAATATTTAAAAATATCAAAAAATGTAAAACAGCTACATTTGGATAAACTTCTTTAATGGTGAGAAAAACTATGCCTTTTAACAAGATCAACATATACAAAATTATTATCAGCTGGATAAATTAAATATTAGCATATTAAAATTAATAAATTATTTTGTTAATTTTCATTATTCACTTGTCTGTAGGGTTTATGGTTTAGAAATTTTGGTATAGACTCTTGCTATGACATTACTCTTTTAGGTTGCAAAATGATTGATTTGTAACTTCATATCTTCGCCTATATAAATACACTGACATTATGTTCTTACTCTTCAATCATGGTAGTGCTGTGCTAATGTTTGCAATCAATTGCAAAAAGAGAAAATGTAAACTTAGGCCCTCTTTATACATACATGAATGCAACCTTTGTGTACTAGTAGAAAGTGCTACAGAAATGGAAAGTCGTAAGAGATTGAGTTTAAGAGTTTATAGGAACTTTATTGTAATATCCCAATTGTGATATATGAAATGGTTAAGATAATTAATTTGATTATCTAAGTCACTAAAGCGCACTTACTTTTTCGGGAGTATATCCATTTAAAAATTCAGAGTTAAATGTGTTTGTACTGTAGTAGTGGAATGATGGGTGACTTATCGAGAAGTAATTTGCGATACCATATGAGTGAGGTCAAAGCACGGAGAAATATCATATGGTGATTGCAGGGTCAGTAAATAATGAGTTCAAGCCTTCACATCGCATGTCGGACGGTTTGAGTCCCACATGCTGAGTGAGCTGGCATGGGTGGCCCATTAGTCGTGGACGATCGGGGCTTTACAAGTGGTATCAGAGCTGGTTAGCCATTTTGGTTCTGATCCGAGAGACGTCTTGAGACTTGTCATGGGATGCAACATGATGTTGCATTCTTTGAGAATGAGTGAATGGTAACATCCGATTTTTAATATATAGAAAGTTTAAGAGAATTGATTTGACTACCTATGTCACCAAAGTAACTACAAAAAAACAGAAACATAATGACTGGATTATGGATTAACGACACATAACGACAATTTATGTTTTGTCGCAAATAGCTCTGTTGTAAGTAACAATCGACGTACCATCGTCGTAAAATTTACGACAATTTTTAGAATAGACACTTTGTCGTCGTAACATAAATCGTCGTAAAGTCTACGTAATGTTACGTCTAGAAACATAGTCGTAAATTAGATATAATGAATCGTCGTAATATTGATGTAAACTGTCGACGTAAATTAGACGTTAATAGATGTAATATTTATGACCACCTTACATCGTGTGTCGATGTAAAGTCGTAGTATCATTTACATCCACATAACATATGCATTCGATGTAATCTCTTCGTAAATATTACGACTAGTTTACATTGTTATTTAGTATTTATTGAAAAAAATACTTTACGGAAATTAAAAATTAAAAACAATTATTTTTTAAAAATTATTTTAATACCGATTTTTTATAGAAAAATATAATATATTAAAAGTATTCTAATATCCAAAATAAAATATACAAACAAACCGAAAATGAAAATTAACCTAATTAAGGAAGGTTAAGATCATCCCGAAGCTAGGAACTACGGATATCAGCTTCTCTATCTAAATCCGCTTCTTGGGGAGTGCGGTTGCGGCGAATGCGCGGACGTATACTCCGCCACAGCTGCACAACCTACGGGTTTGTATCTGCCATGAGGTCGAACATGTTTGCGAAAAGATGATAGTTGGCCTGCAGCTCCGCAATGACTCCGTTGGCAATTGTCAAATCTGCCCGGAGCTGAACATGTTCCTCCTGCCTTGTAGGAGCGTAAGCCGCTGTTGCCCTGGGAACATCGTTCACCGAACCGATCCCGACCATGCGTCCTCTATTCTTCAAAACAATCTGTAATTAATTAATTTCGATTGATTTAATAAATATATCTATAAAGTAAAACAAATATATAAAATGTAGATAAACATATTAAATCACCTGTTCGAAAATTTTATTCTGGTCGACGGTGGACAACTGGACCGCTGGGGCATCTGGGTTTTCTTGAGTCAACTGGGTCTCGACCTCTTGGATCCAAGTCTCCACTTAGTTGTGGATCCTTTCTGTCCGAGCATCCACAAACATGCCATCATTATGGGTGTGTGTCTTCTTGTAAAGCCGAGCAAGGGATGGTTCCTCTCCTTCCTCAGCGGCATACATACAAAATTTTAAACAATTCATGATTAGTAATTAAAATATTTATTAATTAAAAATTATAAATTTTGTAAATAAATAACACTTACCATCTTCAAGGCGACTCCAGCGTGGCGAATATGGCCAGAAGTATGGGGCAATGGTAAATTGCCCTCAGCATCAAGCGTAAACCGGACCGCCGAACAATTGTTCTACGTGCGAACATTGCGAGGCCTCGTCCAATAGGTCTTCAGGCCGGTCCAGATAGTCGCTGTTGAACATCGGTTTTGCAGCATCCCCCTGAAACCACCACTTATCCTTCTAGTCGCCAACATTGTTCTTAAGGCGAGCAATCGCCTTCTCGTTGAAAGCCTGTTTGACTTTCTTGTTGACGACAATAGACCAATTCCATTTTTGCTGAAAAACATTAATTAATAACTGAAAATATAAATTTGAAAACAAAATATATTAAAAAAATTTAATAGTTAAGACTTACCGCAAAACACTTGAACCAAGTCGTTCGAACGTAGTCAGGTGTAAGACTCTAGTTCGGATGCAGTTCAGTGAAGTACGATTTGATGCAATCTGAAACAGATTTTCCCAGCTCATTGTCCATCTTAAACCTGAAAAATTTAGACGGACAATAAATTAAAAATAAATCAAAGTAAATCTGTAAATTAATAGGAATAAACTAAAGTCATTACCAAACTGTGTTCAGTGGTCGATCGGGATCGATGATGGGTAAACCTTTCCGACCAAGTATTTGGAGCAGATCCTCGACCTTATACCTGGCATACGGAGCATCCAGTGGCAGCATCAAATCCGGATGAAGTCCTCCCGGATTCCCTGCAGGTGCTGCAGCAGGTTCAGGAGGTGGGGCAGCATCTTGGGGATGTGGCTGAGGCTGCGGAGGATGGTGCGGATGCTGTGGAGGAGGGATTAACAGTGGAGGCGGCACAAATTGGGGAGGAGGAGGCAAAGACTGCTGAGTCTGAGTCTGCAGTGATATTCCCTGAGATTGGTTTTCAGGGACAAAATCTGGTGCGGATACACCACTGGAGCTAGAAGCTGAGGGATCATTCGGCACACCGAGGAATGTAGCCCTGTACCTCGGTTTGTTCCTAAGTCTTTGCCTACCAAATATATTAATCGATCAATCTGTTTAAAAAAACAAATTAAATAAGACAAATTTAATCCGTTAATAAATAGAGTAATCTCTTCATCTAATTCCCTAAACTAGTTCCAGACCTAATCTAATTCTCTAATCTAACCACTTAAACTAAACATAAAAAAACGTACGTAGAGAATAGGAAACTTGATGCTAGAGAGAGAGAGAGACTAGACAGCAACTGATTTCTCTCGTTGGGGGTCGACTATATATAGGAATTTATGTTTCGTTGTAAAGCATTCGTCAAATAATAATTATGAAACACATAAATATACAACTACCAATTGGCCAAACCAGATTGCATCCGACACTCACAAGATAACTAATTGATTACATCACAAGCATTACACAAACATAAAATATGAAACATATAAAACAATAACATAAAACAAGTAATAAAGCCTTTACACAAACAAAATTAAGCAAAAAAGCCAAGAAATAAAGCCACACATCAGCAAATGGTGTACACACCATTAATATGCATACAAATAAAAGAACATTTTCTTCTTTTTTAGTGCTGCCACATCATTAAATAGGAGAAGGAAAAGTCGTCAGAGATTCTACGTTTGCAAAACCGCTCAACAAAAGAGGTGGTTGAAGTATTCTCAGTGACGTTATCCACCAACCTGTGCGAAAGTGTGGATGATATAGGTATTTAGACTCACGTTTGGAGTAAAACAGGAATGAACTCTTACTTGTCAAAATAAAACCTCTCTGCATCAGTTTACTTTTCAGAGTGAAAATGTGTTCCAAAAGTTGCGTTTAAAATCAAACGGCCTGCAATTGATAGGAGAGTTTCACATTTAAGAAGAAAATGGTTGACACTGACGGTGACTTGCACAAGGGTCTACTTAAAAAATGTGTAGATCAAATGTTTTATATTATCGTTAATTGTAATGCTCAAAGATCTTAAAGGAAAAAATTAAAGGGTTTGGTTTAAATATCATCGGGACTACCTTAGAGTCGGCTTTAAAAATCAGAAGTTGCAAAACGTAAAGAACCCTTAAAATGGTTGAAGATGAAGATTGATGTTCTTGGGCTAAGATTATAATTGCTAGCCGCCCACTTGAAGAAACTGGAAAAGCCCAAATGAAATGATCAATTTATGTTTAAGATCCACACGAGAATACAACTTTGCTTATAGATAGATAGGATTGGCCACAAATCAGATATCCTAATTTTTAAAGATATTTGTGATTTGCTCCGTATGTCGCGGATATCTAATTTTTCAATTTGCTTTACTTCGGAAAAATACGGATATTCAGAAAATGGATATGCAGAAAATAAACATATATTTGCGGATATTTACGAATAGTTACGGATATCTCATATGTTTTGATTAATACAAATAATCTTAAAAATTTGATAAAATATTTTTGTAAAGTTTTTCTTGCATGAAGATAAAAATTTAAAGAAATAGTGAATCTATATATTTAAAAAAATTTCTAAACTTAGTTAACAACTATAATAATACAAAACTTAACAAAAAAAGTTATAATTGCCATAAACTTTTTTCTCTTCCTTAAATAACATGATAGTAGAAAATCATAAATATGATGATTATATTTATAATAAGGTATTCATGAGAGAGTTTTAGTTTATAAAATAATGTTTGATATTTATAAGACTATTAAGTTCAAATATTTGACTATAAAGATCTATAAATTCTTTGGAGTAAGGGAAACTTCTCATTTGCTCCTGGAAAAGAATGATCATCGAAATGTGATATTATCTAAATTTTATTATGAATCTTTGTATTTAAAGATTACATGATCTGAAATCTATATATAAATATATATTATGTTGAGAGTTATTTTTAAGTTATAATTTCATTGTAACTAATATTTTCTTATATACACATTAACATTAAAAGAATATCACTGATGCAAGGATATTAGTGAATACATATTTCATACAAGTGATATTTTCCAATATACACAATATTATAATAGGAAATTGAAGAAATTTTATGAATTATAGCTTCTCCCTGAGGAATGAATTATTGATAAAAGAATTAATAATCACGTCCAATTTATACTCAGTTCCCAAAGAGAATGTGATAAACTAAAAAGAAAAATGAAAATAAAAATGATTGTAGACATGAACGTGGATATAGATAAAATTGAGATCAAGACATAATAGTTTAATTTTAGAACTTATATTCTCACTTGAAATTGAGAAAATAATGATGTTGATAACGAAAATATATGATTCAACCATCTAAAGTTGAAGAATATTATTGTGAGTAATCTAAAGGTTATTGAATGTTCAAGATGATGATATATATTTGAATACTCTAGAAGAGTATATAAATATTCTTGTCATAATAATATAATGGAAAATGATGGCTAGCTACATGAAGTATTAGCCATCACATGGCTAACCATGCAAATTAAACTAATGTATACCTAGTTACACGAAGTATATGTTATGAATGTCAACATTCCTCAACTTAATGATATTATGTAATTAACATCACGAGTTTATTTTCATTCATCCAAAAACTAGAGACCGTTTAAATATCTCGTTTCATTAATTAATATATTATCGACCTGGCCGTAATTTATGTAAAATTAGATTTTAAACCGCGTTTACAAAATAAATATTTTTAATATTAATTTTTAATATTATTTGATAAGTAATATTTTAGAATTTTTATTTTAGTGTATTTGAAAAGTATATAATTACATTATTTATATTTATATAAATTTGAAAGTCATATAAAATATTATATATTTATTTTTAATTATAAAACTTATTTAACGTCAATCTGACATTTTATTTTTTTAAAACTTATTTGATGTCAACTTAAACCAAATATTATCTTGTGTATATAGTTATTAATAGTATACTTTTAAGAATAAATGTAATCTAATATTACAGTTTTACTAAGTTTAAGTGAATGAAATTTTTGTTTATGAAAATAAAAATAAAATAATTCATTAATTTAATTAATTTTGTATTAAAAATAAAATTAGATTCAATATATAAATAGACATCAAATAAGTTTTATAATAAACCAATTATCAGATAAGTATATATCACATAATTAATCAAATGAATTACAGAACTATATTAAAGTTTAATAATAAAGCAGATTAAAATAATTTTAAAAATAATCTTATATAACTTTCAAATTTAATAGGAACAAAATAATATAATTATATAGTTTTCAAATTCACTAAAGTAAAAAGGTAAAACACTACTAATCAAAAAATATTAAGACATATTGATTTTGTAAATTAAATTTTGTTAAAAATATTCTTACGCTTTTAAAACATGGTTTTAAATCTAATTTTAGATAAATTGCGGTAATATTGGTTATATTTTAATTGATAAGATGTAGTATTTAAACGGTCTTTGTCTTCCACATCAATTTTGGGATGAATGAAATTAAACTCGTGATGGTTAACTACGTAACATCATTAAGTTGAGCGATGTTTTCATGCATAACATATACTTCTTGTAGCTAGGTATACATTAGTTTAGTTTGCATGGTTAGCAATGTGATGGCCAATACTTCATGTAGCCAACAATCATTTTTCCTTTACAAAAATTAAGTGGACAAATAAGTTAACAAACCTCAAAAGTATAAGGTATATCATGTAAACTTGTGGAATTCTGTAATAATTTTCAGAAAAAATCCAAAAATTCAAATAAATAAGAGAAATTTTATGAGTACATACAAATTGAGATATTTGATTGTTTTTTCTCATATAGAATACCAATCAAATGTTTGATTGTGCATACAAAATGAAGTAATATAGTTGTACTAATATTCGAGTTGTACATGTTTGTATATAGTTGTACTAGTATTGGAGTTGTACTGGTTTATACATAGTTGTACTAGTATTCGAGTTGTACCGGTGTGTACATAGTTGTACTAGTTTTTGAGTTATACCGGTTTGTACATAGTTGTACTTTGGTAGTGAAATCGAAAAAACTAGTTGTACCACATAAAATTTAAACTTATCTGAGTTGTACCACTTCCTTATGTGTACATGACTTTGCCCTAATAAAATGAAATCATCAATTTTGTTAAAATACAGTTCATATATGTTTTCCAAAAAATATGTGGACAAAGAAGTTAACAAACCTTAAAAGTATAAGATAGATCATGTAGATTTATAGAGTTGTGTAATAATTTTTATTTTATTTTTCGAAAACTTCAAATAAGTTAAGAGAAACTGTATGAGTACATACCAGTTGATGTATTTAATTATTTTCTCATATGGAATACTAATTTTTTTTTAATTTCTGAAATGTCAAAGTTGTACCAGTTGTACCAGTAATACTCGTTTAATATATAATAAAAACTACGTCAATTGTTTATATATTTAGTTTTAGGGGTTGTACTAATATTTTTGCATCATAGCTTTGTAAAAATATGTTTGATGTATGTTTATCTTTTTTTTGAATATATTGATGTATGTTTATCAAATAATAATATTGCTAATATAGTTAATAAATCTTTAGTATAGAGCATATAATGTAAAATTAAATTAAATTAAAAGTGTAATGTAATAATGTAATAAGAAATGAAAAATCTCAAATAAAATGTATGAAATTTTGTCATTATATACCAATTAAAACATTTACTTGTTTATTCATATGTAAATTATAACATTTATTATATATCATTTATATAATTTTAATATGTTTAGTTATACGAGTTATACTAGTTGTACATAATCGAATGAGTGGATGAGATAAAAAAAATTGTGTGGTTGTGAGTGATTGAGATAAAAAAACAGGAAGAGAAAGAATGAAATATCTGGAAAATCGTGTGGCTAAGATTAAAAGATAGTTGGAATGATCTAATGGTTCTTATTATTCTTTCATTAAGGATATTATTGTAATTTGTAATGACTTGATCCATGTAGAATATTTTTGGATGTTGGAGATTTTTTTTTCACCACTTGGTGCAGATTTTAGTCCATCATAATGTTTGCAGGCAAAAGATAAGGGGAGACTACGAGGTTGAAGATGGGAAGAACAATAATATCAAAACCTAATCTAGTCAACACACAAAACGCAGAGTTTTATTTATTAACCAAACTTTTATCAACCAAACTCTACCCAAATCAAATCGGCTAAATCATCAAACCAACTGCAAACCAACACGGAAATTTAATCACCAAATTAAACCAAAAAGACGTGGGTCCCACAGACATTAAAAGGAATCCGACGTGGCTGCTCTTAGAAAAGAGAAAAGTGGCTCATTATATATATGATTAGATATTATTCCTTTCATTTTATTTTAATTGTCGTTTAGATTGTGTACACGAATTAAAAAAATAATCTTGTATATTTTTTAAACATAAACATCATTGCCTAAGAATTGTATAGCATAGAAAATTAATAAATTTTGAATTAAAATTCCAAAACGACGCTTGTTTTAAAAATAAATTTTATTCTATAACGATAATAAAATAAAACGAAGAGAGTATTCATTTACTTTTATCAATATAATATTAAGTTAAATAAATATCAATGATATAAAATACATGTAAATAGTAGAATAAATATATTAAATCATATATTAAATATATTGAAATAGCTTATTCAAATATTTTGTTTGAATATTATTATATGCTAAAATAGTAATGACTTACTTAAAAAATATTTAGGTATAATATATTTGTAGGTAATATAATCACATTATAAATTTTATTTATTATATATATTAAGTAATAATAAAATTTATAAGTTGATAAAATCAAAGTCCAAATATGTTTTCCGTATGAAATTTGGTGTTGTGTGTTTGGACAATGAAAAAATTAAATGTTAAAATAACACTAAAATAATATGATTTTACACTAAGTTGTATTATGAGTTCGAGATGCATTTTGTCCATTATGATTTTCAAGGAAATCATCGGGGACGTATATATTTTTCCTTCGGGGACGTATATTGAAGCTGCCCTTTTAGAGATTTAGCCTTTAGGTATCATGAACGTAAAAAAAAAAAAAAAAAAAAAAAAAAAAAAAAAAAAAAAAAAAAAAAAAAAAAAAGGTATCATGAACGTGCTTACGCATGTTATTTGATGAGACATCGAAATGGGACGACACACGGGACCAGTATTGATGGAGACAAATATAAAATTTCTAGCGAATTATTGTAGTATGAGGCGTGGTGCTAAGGAATCTCTAGAATACAAAATTATCCGTTGGTCGACAATATTGAAGCTGCCCATTCATAGATTGAGGTGTCATGAACGTGTTTACGTGTTTCCGTGTTTACGTGTTGACACCCACATAGGAAGACACGTGTGACCAGTATGCGGTGACAAATAGGGCTCATTTGGAGAGTGAAAATCGCCTATTTCAAAAAGCAAAATTGGACCTTGACTGTTGCTTTAATTATTTACTCAAATATGCTTGACTCGCCTTGGCCTCCTCCCCTTTAAAACTAAAGGTGGGCATTTTTATCGATTAGTTTTGATTTCATTCGCTATTTGGCTCTGAAACAAAACAAAGAGTATAAATTTATATCAATTAAAACGAAACAAATACTAGAAAAATTTGAATTGAATATCCGTTTCGATTTTTTATACAAGTAGAAGTATATTTATTTTATAGAATTATTATTTTATCATATATTTTGAATAATTTCATGTATAAAATTATTTATAAAAGTATTAAAATAGAAAAGAAAATATTTGTTTTTATAAAACCTACAATTTTCTAAACTTTTATGTTTTCTAAAGTTTATGGAACATAGAGTTTCACGATCCTTTACCTTTTTTTGTATTATGCAAAAGATATTTTTTGAACGGGCCTATTGAAAACATTTATAGTCACGGTAAGAGATCTTACAGCTTTTCTTCTAAGGTTCCATCATTCAAAGAGGAAGGGAGTTTTAAGTTTTTAACCCTTTAGTGTGAGAATCTGAGTGAAGGTTTAAACTCCAGCTTGTATATCCGAATAGATTTGGACCATTTGAAGTTTAGACAGTAAAAAAATAAAGAAGTTTAGACAGTCGAAGATAGTTGTAGTGTGAACTGGGAACAATCTTGAGTTGTTCGACTTAGGTAGATCAATCACCCGATATCTACTATAGCAAAATGGGAAGTCGGACAGTGATTAATCATGGAATCTGCAATTTGTAATTTGTAATCCTCCTTGAAGTTTCTTCAAAATCAAAGCAACATTTTCTTCAAATTAATCTAATTTCACAAACTCTTGTAAATAGGAAATCATAAGATCAGTCACTACTCTTTTCAAAAAAAAAAAAGATCAGTCACTAGTATTGATGTAAAGGACACAACATTTGGATAGAACTGCTGACTGAATTAATATACATAATCAATAAATATTAATTTTCTAATTCAATTTTAAGTGATATTTAAACATTTACGCACACAATTTGAGAAATCACATAAATTAATAATTCCTATGTACTATTTTAAATGGTGTTTAAGGTTTTTACACAAAGATTAAGAAAATAAAAATTTCTGTGTAATTTATCTTGGTTACATAAAATTGCATTAAATAAAATCAGTCTAATCAATAATAAAAACATGTAGTATTTTGTAATTGGTTGCAAATTTCAATTGACATTAAATTTTATCTAAAAATGTGAGAACATCACTTATTATGAAACAAAATAAAAATACTTAAATATCACTTAAAGTGGTACGGAGGAAGTAATTGTTTTTTATGCTGAAAACATCATTTATTGTCTAACCAGAAACAATTTTAACCAACAATCGAAAAGAATGTAAACTATGAATGGTCAAAATGACAAATAAAAAAATATTTTGGCATTATAAGTGTAAAACATCACTTAAAATAAAACATGTTGTACTATAGTAGAAACAGAAGGAGTTCAATCGTCTAATATCAAGAGAAATTCTCTTAGATATTCATTTTTAGTTTATTTTCATAAAAATAGCTTTAAAGAAGGAAAAAAATAACCAAAAATATTTTATTAAAAAATAAAATATATATTTATACTTCTTGAGTTAAATAATATAGATTTACGGTTTAGAGTTAAAAAGTGGATTTTGGGATGAATTTTTAAATTTTAAAATATAAAAATAAATATTAAAATTTTCAAAATAAAAAAGAACTAGGTTGATCATTTATATTTTTTAAATGTTATTTTGTGATAAAATTTTGAAAAGGAATATCTGAGAGATTTGCTCTTTAATCAACCAAAATATCATTTAACTAAAGCTGCAGTCTGCATAGTCACGATCTAATATTCCAATACATTTGCCACACTACTAAACTTCAATGTTCAACTTTCAAAAAAAAATTATATCAAACTTCAATGAAATTTAATAATTATTATCCTCGGATATAGCCCGGGCCGGACATCACTAGGATATATATTATATTTATAGTGATTGAACTATTATTTTTTGGATGATTGAAATAATTCTAATCAAAGCTAGAGTTGAAACCCATAATCAAACTAGAATCATCAATAATGCAAATAATGAATTCAAATCAAATTAAAAAATGTTTAAAACCTAATCAAATTGAACTCAATAACTCTCTGTGTCATATGATATTCGATTCGTTGACTAACCAAATTGAACTAATAATACAAAAAAAAATTATCCTCATCATGATTCGATATTTAATAATATGAAATTTTGGTTCTCATGAACCAAAATTATTATCGATTGATAATTTAAACTGACCGCCAGCCTATATACCTCATATATATGCAGTCATATATATGCAGTATATATGTATATGATATATTTATATCGACATTAATAACATGTCATCAATCCTGTGTATAATACATATATGATTCAGAAGTCAATACTCAATACAGTATAGTCCTTACAAGTACGTGTACGGAACCTTGGACTTTAGTGGATATAAACTTTAGATCAGTTTATGATAGCTAAAATTTTGAAATAATTAGGTTGTGTATATGAAACAAAAATGTTCAAAGTGATCAAATTGTGAATATTTTCTTACGATTATTTGAAATATTTATTGTATTCCAAACTGATTTTCGTAATCTTCCGTAGCTCGAACTTGAAAGTTCATTATTTAAAACTTTCAGAACTTATTAATTTATAAAATTATATTATTTTCCCTAATATTTTTTTAATGATGTTACGTAAAAGAAATTAAATAAATTTATTAGTAAAGATGGCATACAAAAATTAAAATTGTTATCCATTTTATGATATCATAATTAAATATGCATGTGAATTGACGCATGTTCATAATTCTAAAATTGTAAGAAATAACTGCGACGATGTTTAATGTAGACCATAAAACTGAAGACATAATTATGATACATTTTAAAGATGCTATACATAAAAAAACATCGCGTCTAATACTCTTTATAGTTTTGGATTTGTAGCAAAAAAAAAACATATTAAAATACGCAATGAATAAGAAGTTATAAATGAGAATTGATAAAAGCAAACAAAACTAGGATGATAAAAGTGTATGATATCGTGTGTGTATCTATATGCTAATATGCATAAATTTACATTGTTATTAATTTATAATAGTTTTATGACTATGTTTATAAAAATGATCTAAAGTTTATTATTTTATTTTTATAGATCAAATCAGTGTTTATACAAGTACAACTTATAATCTGCAAATTTTCATCTTTTAATATTTATTAATTTATTGAATATTACTTTATAGAAGTTTTACTCTATATCACTAAGAAATTATTGTAATCATATTGGCATGACTCAAACCATGATCTCTCAATTTTCCGTTGAATCCTTCTGCCTACACAATGCTGTAATGTTAGTCAATGTCATCATATGTATAGTTGAGCATGTTCATGTGCGTGTACTATAAATAAACACTAGGCCGAGAATAATCCTTACACAAACTCAAAAGAAAAGGAAAAAATAAAATGGAGAGACTTGGGGCAAGATTAGCTAAAATCCGCTCACAGGTGTTTGCTAAGCCTCTCTCCCCCCTCTGCCTCTACTTCATCTATTTCCTGACCTTCTCCATTTTAGGGTTCTTGGCACTCAAGATCTCGAAACCAAGAACCACATCACGTCCTCATGACTTGGACCTCTTCTTCACTTCTGTCTCCGCCCTCACCATCTCTTCCATGTCCACCATCGACATGGAAGTCTTCTCCAACACCCAACTTATCTTTCTAACTATCCTCATGTTCCTCGGTGGAGAGGTCTTTACTTCCTTCCTCAATCTTTGCTTCTCCCATTACACAAAATTCGTCTACCCTCATAATAAGGTTAGACACCTTACGGACTCTTTCGACTTGGACCGTCGGATAGAAGAATCCCATATTGACCTCGAGAATGTTATTGATCATCGGGAGGGTTCTAGCCAGATGAATGAGAGGGCATCTAAGTGCTTGTACTCGGTGGTTCTTGGTTACCATCTCGTTACACATCTAGCCGGCTCCTTGTTGGTTCTTGTGTACGTTAAATTTGTTAAAACGGTGAGAGATGTTCTTAGTTCCAAGAAACTCTCACCTCTCACTTTCTCGGTGTTTTTAACTGTCTCCACATTCGCAAACGGTGGGTTTGTCCCCACGAATGAGAACATGATCATCTTCCGCAAGAACTCGGGCCTTCTTTGGCTCCTTATCCCTCAAGGTCTGCTGGGAAACACTTTGTTCCCTTGCTTCTTGGTGCTAATCATATGGGGTCTTTATAAGATTACAAAGCGCGACGAGTTTGGTTATATTCTCAAGAACCACAAGAAGATGGGATACTATCATTTACTCTCCGTTCGTGTTTGTATTCTTCTTGGATTGACGGTGTTAGGGTTTCTTTTGTTGCAATTTCTTCTCTTTTGCACTTTTGAGTGGAGTTCAGAGTCTCTTGAAGGAATGAGTGGGTACGAGAAGTTGGTTGGATCTCTGTTTCAAGTGGTGAATTCGAGACATACCGGAGAAACTATTGTAGACATCGCTACACTTTCCCCAGCTATCTTGATATTCTTCATTACAATGATGTGAGTTCTCCTTTTTTTTTCTTCTTTTTTCTTAACAATATTAATTACGGGAACATAGATCTAGGACGTAAAGACGCCCCACTAACACAAAAATATGAAACTACATCTTCTTAATAACTTGAATTCTATTCTTCTCTCTCTCATTTCTTTATTGCACTTTTGTGGACTTAAATTTAATTCCATCTTGATATATCGCCGGCGTAGTCCGGTTGAAACGTACACTGATGTTGACATATTGTAACACATGTTGAAGTTGACTTACGCATCTATGCATGTAGGGGACGTCACAAACTTTTCAAAGAGCTTGTTCTGAACCAAATATTTCTCTTGAGCATAATATTTCTATTGATAATTTAAATAATTTATTAACTATAAAACTATAAGAACCGACATTATCACGAGTTAACTCCAATAATGTGTGATATTATAAATATAATTAATACGCATCAAAGTTTATATTATTTTTTTTTTTTTGAAAAAACAAAGTTTATATTATTTTTGCATGACCTTTTAAGTAAACATAGAAAACGTCTTCCTCCAGAACATAGAGAAGCATCTAAACCACTTTAATTTTACGAAGTTAACTTTATACATGTTGAAGCTTGATTAGTTTTTCAATTCTTTTTTTAATACACAAATGTTCATGATTATTATAAATGTGTTCATGTATGTTCACATCGCAATTCCACTACTATTATACGGAATATTCTACTTTCTTTATTCTTACGTTTTACTAATCTTTGACTTGCGAGTCTTATCCTATTTATTTATTACAATATTAGCGCTTTTCACTTTTACATTTAAATTAACCTATACTTTTTTCTTCAACATATTGATCTATGAATCTTATAAATTTAAATTTCTTAATGATCCAATCAACTCGAGGTTACCGTTATCACTATTCTGGGTCGGACCAGGTTTTAACCTAAAAACATTGGACCAGACTAACTAAAAGCATTTGATTTTATGAGCTCAAACCGGTTCGAAACAGACAAGCTAGATTGACTTCAAATTTGTGAGATTTTTATAAGGATACCATCAAAAAGAGATTAAGACATATTTAATTGAGTGAGTCGGAATATGTCCAGTATAAATTAAATTAAATATGACCTTTAAGGTAGCGGGGAGTCTTTCCTTCTCCAATTACATTCATAAATCATTGATTTGTTTTTTTCTTTCTAATTAAATGATAAGGTTTCTTCCCCCGTACACATTGTTTATGCCGTTGACCGAAGAAAATAATAACAAAGATGAAGAGGGTGATTCCGGAAATGGAAACAAACGGAAAAAGAGTGGGTTCTTCGTGTCACAACTTTCCTTTTTAGTAATTTGCATCTTTCTTGTTTCCATCGTTGAAGAAGAAAACCTACGACGAGATCCACTCAACTTCAACGTCCTTAACATCACTCTCGAAGTTATCAGGTAAGACTTTAAATCTCTCTATAACATTTTTACATACAGACCAGACTGTTAAATTTAATAACTGGGTGACCTAAACATGATGAACGTGAGTAAACATTTTTCTGGGTTTATAAGATATAATTATGTACCGGTTGTAAACAAAAATATTAAGGAAAAAAATTAGCATACGAAAAGAAAAGGATTGAAAACTCCTCTCAAAAAGCCTTTCTTATATAAAATGGATTAAAAACTCCTCTCAAAATATTTGAACGTTCCATCATACTTATTTGTTCTTTTTTCCCTTCTTGTGTCAACCACTCCAAATGAGAGTTTGTTAGTGAGATGTTTACTCTATTGAGAGTGAAATTTTCTTTGTCCAACCACAATAGATACTCATCAATACTACTAAAAGTTATTCCATTGTATTTTTCGATTCCTTTTAGTTCTTACATTAATTTTATTTTTAATGTTTTGGTACTAATCACCTTTATTACATTTAAAATATCATTATGCACTTGTCTTTTTCCTACATATGCGGTTAAAATTGCTATAAATTCGAGTGAAATGAAGTATGAATTAAGAAATGAAGTTTACTCTATAAATACAGTAATCTATTTTTTTTAATTACTCCATTATAAAGTGAGATTGGGTTGAGACAATTTTACTTCTTTTTCTTTTTAATTCTATTTTAAATGAAAAAATAAAGTTTTACATTGGAGATATTCTTAACTAAAAATGATTATATATGTGAGTAAAAGACAAATTAAGAGCACTACATTTTTAACTTATTTTGTTGCTGAACTTATAATTTAGGTTGGGTCTAGATAAGAAAACTTTGTGTCATTACCATGCATGAAAACAATATTGCTTTTTCGAAGTTAATATTCATACCATGAAAACAATACTTAATACTAATTTAATATTGCAATGGCAGTGCATATGGAAACGTGGGGTTCACGACCGGGTACAGCTGCAAACGGCGGCTGGACGCTAGCGTTGGTGTCTGCAAAGACGCGAGTTACGGTTTTGTGGGACGGTGGAGTCCCACAGGGAAAATTATACTTATATTAGTAATGTTGTATGGTAGGTTTAAGCACTTTACGTCCAAATCTGGCCGGGCATGGATTCTATATCCCTCTTCTTTCTAAATAACTTTTATATATAAAAAGAAAACAATTCCCCCTTTTTCGCAATGAAGCTAATGTGCATCACTTTTTAACTACTCCCCTGAAAAAGTATTGTAAAAATGAATAATAAAAGGAATATATTTCATCTTCTCTTGTCCGTTGTAAATCGTATGTTATCTATTATATTAAAACAGAAGTCATGACTTCTAATTCATGTGTGATTTTTTAAAAAATGGAATACTTACTAGACTTGGTCACACTTCATTTTTATCTATTATTAATCTTCATATTAAATAATATCATTTAATATCTTCATTTTTATTTAAGATAAAAATAAATTTTAATTTAAAAAAATTCTAACAAAATATTTGAAGAATCTTTTCAGAATCCTTTTAAAATTAATTTTCGAAAATTGATTAATTTAAATTTTAGTTGTCATAAAATATAATCAGAAATTTAAATTTTATTTAGTTTTGATTTATAAACAAAAAAAAATTATATACAATATTGTAATGATAGTAATAGCCACTTAAAATGATTACTTTTCAAAAATACATTTTACAAAGATTTTAAAAAGATTTTGTTGGAAAGCAATATCCATTTCTGTTTAATTATATAACATGTATAAAAAATTAATTTATCTTAAAATTTTATATATACAATGATCTATTATATAAACTGAATAGACAAAATAACTTACTAAAAGAAATCTAGCACTTTGAATTACGGGTCGGGATTATAGAAAATTAAATAAAAAATAATTCTGAAGTATGCCATTTCTAACAAATCTAACATTTTAATTAAAATTACTATATTGAACTAAGTATGATAAAATTATTTTAAATTGATAAGTTAGAATATTTTATGTTCATAAATATAAAACATTTATTCTAAAAATATAATATGTTGGTAGAATGGTTTAACATTAATAAACTATATAATACATGTATAAAAATTAACTTTTCTTAAACTTTTATATATACAATTTATTATATAAACTGAATAAACAAAACAAATTTCTCAAGGAAATCTACATTTATTCTAAACATATAATATGCTGGTAGAATGGTTTAGCATTAATAAACTATATAATACATGTATAAAAAGTTAACTTTTCTTTAACTTTTATATATACAATAATTTATTATATAAACTGAATAAACAAAATAAACCGTAGTTGGATTAACCGAATAACATATGTCAAAATACTTCAATTTAACATATAAGTTAGTTGGATTTGTATATTTGAATATAGAATCAATAGACATTTCAAGTATTTTTGGTGTTTTGAGTGTATTGTAGCTATTTTAGACATTTAATTTTGACTGTTTGTATATACTTTTACATATTTTATACAATTTAAAAGTATCTTAAATACTTTGGATGTTTTTAATATACATTAAATCTAAAATAATTAATATAGTTAGTTATATAAGTCTATTTCGGGTACATTCGGGTACCCGAGATACTTCGGTTCAGGTCGGTTTCGGTTCTTTAAATACCAAAATTTTGAACACGTTCGGATATTTAATCAAATTTGGTTTGGATACGATACTACTTTTTCGGATTGAGTTCGGTTCGGTTCTTCGGATTTAAATTTTTTGCCCAACCCCACACTTGGCTTCATATATTTTTTCATAAAGAAATGAATATACATAAAATAGAACAATTATTTTTCACTAAATTTGTTAAATTTGTAATAAAATTTTATTTGCTCCCAACGTTTCAAGGAAGTCTGTGATTACACAATATAGTGACTAAATACAAAGTTTAAACAGTGAACTAAAATAATACAATTTCGTTCAATTAACTTAAGGTTTTGAAATGTTTATATCATAAAAATAAAGATCCGCCCAGTTGGGCGGGTTAAGATCTAGTATATATTAAAAGAGAAGCATTCTAAGAAATGTGTTCACACTATAATGGTACTAGGTTTTGACCCGCCTTTAAAAAGGGCGGGTATATTTTTTGTTGGAAAATTATTTTACGTAATAAAATTATGATTTCTGATAAATTATATACTCCCTCTGTTTCATAATAAGTGTCATTCTGAGCTCATTTTCTTGTTACACAAAGAGTGTCACTTTACAATTCCAATGTAAATTATACTAACTTTCAGCTGAAAATTAATTGCAAACTGCATTGATTTTATAAATAATTTTATTTATCTAAAATACTATTGGTCAAAGAGGTATAATTAATTACAACTTATATATATTTCAACAACTTTCTTAATCTGTGTGAAAAATGTCACAACGACACTCTTTAAAAAACGGAGGGAGTATTTAACTTTTATGAAATTTATCTTAAATTTACTTATATGACTTATTTTTGTTATTTTCAATATGACTAAATTTTAGAAGACTCTAAATAATTCTAACTCGTAATATGATTTTATTTATTTAAACCGAAGTTAAACTTATTTTACACTGATTTTTTTAATTTAAATAAAATAATTTATATCTTCAACACTCTTATATTGAAAAATTCATTTGTGCATTTCTTTCACAATTTTGTATAATTTTATTAAATTTAGTTTATGTGATTTATTTTTTATTTTAAATGAAACTATTTTTTAAGGAGTTGAGATAATTTAGACCCGTATTATGGTTTTGTTGATTTAATCATTTGTTATTTCAACTTGACTTTATTTTGAGGTTTTCTTTAATAAATATTTTCAAATAATTAAAAATGTGAAAGATTTTTTGGAAAGATATGGTACAAACATTTAGAAAACAAACTTTTCAAAAAAACAAAGAATTGAATTATATTAAATACTCTTTAATGTAATTGCAAAATAATGACTTTTGATTGATTGCAAATAATGCTGGAAAAAAATACATGTAATTTTTGTAATTACTTAAAAATTTCAGGGGCATATTCATAAATAGTCATCTGTTTTAATAGTATAAATGTGGTAGTCTCACAATGATTTGAGAATGAACATTCACACTCTCATAAATGTTTTCACACTCTACATAAGTGTGTTCAAACTATTTATTTTATGTTTTTTTTTAATATAAAATTCACATGTAAGGTTCCAAAAACTATGAATTTAAAATCTAATTCTACAATAGGATATTAAGACATGATAAAAAACAATCCACAACCAACTAATATCCAAATTAGGGATGTTCAATATGCTAAAACCAAAGAGTATCGAACCGAACAGAAATAGATAATATGTTTTTTTTTGGTATATACCATCGTAACCAAATGGATGTGATTTTATAAAAACCGTAGGATTTGGATATGGTTTGATTTATAACCGATTAAACTGAAACATGTAAATATGTATATATTTATAATGACGCATGAATATCTATTTGTTATAGGGAATTCGGCCAAAATAATACTGAACATGGCAAGAATGGTCAAAAAAAACATGGACTCGAGGCTGGCCAATAAGAGCCTGAACTTTTGTTGACTTTTATCAGTTTATTAAGAAACTTTGATTGACCGACCAGATTAAGACAACGTTAACTGGCAGATAAGACGGTGGTTAATCAATGTTAAATACAGCCGTTTAGCAAAACTACGTCGTTTTTGTTGTAAGTAAGAAGATAATTAGAGAAGAGAAAAGAGGAATTGGTGTGTCTTATTCATTGAGTAATGAATCCTTTATATATGAATACAATAGCTTGGAGATAAAGCATAACTTGGAGTGGGGAACAAGTATATCTAGAACTTTCCATATGGACATCACTATAATATTTATAACACTTTCCCTTGATGTCCAATATGTCGAAGTGCTTTGAAAATGCCGTAGATGCTGCCTCGTTAAAAACCTTACCATGAAAACCCAATGGGAAAAACCATGGCTAAGGGAAAAAGAGTGCAGCGCATAATGACTTCCCCTCATGTGTACATTCATCAAGATCTCTGAGATGATGCAATCTGATCAGGTGAACTAACTTCTTGAAAGTATCTGCGAGTAGCATCTTCGTGAATAAATCAACCAAATTTTCAGGTGAGCAAACTTGTAGGACACAAACATCGCCGTTCTTCTGCAGTGCATGAGTCTTCCTATGACTTTGATCACTTTCTTCGGTTCTCTTGATTTCAAAGATTTTAAATCAATGATAGACTTTCCGCTTTGAAACTCTAATACTCCCTTCGGGTATGTATCATATGTGTGTTCTTTGTTGCATCATTAAAACCTTGTCATGGGAAAACCTAATAGGATAAAAACCATGATAAGGAAAAAGAGTACAACCATACAAATTTTCATATTTCTTCCTCTGAAAGAAATATCTCCAGGATATGCATTTCAATCAAACAAATTTCCTTTGAAATTGAGAATATCATAATAAACTCTTTCCATTAGAGTATTCAAGATCTATGGACTTCTGGTCCACAATTCTCATTTGATATCGACAATAATTTCTTAGTCTGTTTAGACTTCAAGCCAAATATCTTATATACAGTCTTCTAGACATTCGCCTCGTACATACGAGTTATTCATTCATAACTATAAAAATTACTATTATGACTTTCTTTCTTGTCATATAAAATTACATCTTCCAGCTATGAAAGAGAATAATAACTTGCTTAAATAACTTATGGCAAGGGACGTGTATGGCTTTATGATATATGGTGTTTTATACATCATTGTATATATGTTTTCTAATTGGTTTTCAAGTCTTTATCGAGTCTTTCTAGTCCTTTTCGAGTCATTACAGGTCTGGAGTTGCACTGGATGGGAGATGGACCTGCTAGAACAAAAGAAGCAGAAAACAGTGCAGTTTGGTGATTTTCACGACGAATAAGGAAAATACAACATCTCGGGATTTGCCCTAATTATCCTCTTTTTCTCTCTCAGCCGCCTGTGGCTTTGATATAACTTCTTTTTCTATTTTTCTACATCATACTATGCTATTTTTCATAGAGGAACAGACCCTAAGACTCCATTGTTGAGATTTGCTACTTTGTAAAGGGAGAAGGATCTCTACACTCTTGAGAAGAATCCTGAACCCTATCTCTTTTATTTTATTGATTCAGCATGTTTTCTTCATATGTTATATCTGTGTTCTCAGTTGCTATGGCTGAGTAGTCGGCTAGCTTGTCTAGGGTTCTAGGATGTTGATTTCGTGAGCTAAACATAGATAAGTGAATCCATTGATTGTCTTCATTCATAACTGTTCTTATTGCTTGCATTAAACTGGCCGCTTAATGTTAGATCATAGATTTAACCTGTTCATTAACCGTGTAATAGGTTGCTAGATCTGTTTTGAATGAGCATTGCATCTCTAATCAGCGAAAGTAGATATTAGGGTGTTTTGTGAACCTATCGGACTTGATCTCTATTGCTTGCGATCGCTTCTCACCTCAACGACAGTTAGACGGTGAGATCGATCAGCATAGGGAGCAGTACCACGACAGTGGACTGTTCTACTTGAGTGATCCGAGTTCTAGACTGTTCTTATTAGCACTTGAATAATTGTTTAGTTCACAAGTATTGACACCCGATGAAGAAACCCTAGGCTGGGTTCTCTTTAATCTGAATTCACATTTACTTTATTTTATTTTCTGCTTGTTACAAACTCAAAACCCCCATATTGTTTTAGCTTAATATTGATCCTATAGAAATAAAGTGTAAGAGTTGGTCTCTGTGGATTCGATCCTAAAGTGCTACATCGACATACCATTCGATTGTGGTAGTGTGCACATTAGGTTAATTGGTGTGCGTGAACACGAATATCAATTTGGCGCCGTTGCTGGGGACCATCTTTTGACCTTTATTTTTGGGTTATTTATTTAGTTTAAGACCTCTAACTTGCTCTTTTCTCTTTGTTGCAGGAGATCGCAAGGTTTAGAAAATCAGAACAGACAAAAGCCAAGGCCTACTGACACCACCATGGGTGATCACGGTCATCAGGATGATCTTGCTGCAGCAATGCAACTGATGCAACAACAGATGCTTCAGATGCAGCAGACCATCCAAGCTCAGCAAGCAGCTGCAGAACAATCTGCTCAACAGGCTGCTCTCGCGCGGCGGGAACAAACAGCGCAGACTGTTCCAATCGGGGAGAGAAACCTTCCGCGGAACATTCCTACTACGCGTTCTGCCATTGTTCCTCCACTCTGCACCAGGCAGGACTTCGAGATCAAGCCTGCTCTGATTGATCTAGTGCAGAGAAAAGTGTTCTCTGGTCTCTCTGCAGAAATTCCAATGGAGCATATTGAGAATTTCGAAAAAGTCTGCAGTTTTACTCGTGCGAAAGGTGTGCCACCAGACTACATCAAGTGCATGTTATTCCCATTCTCTCTTGATGGAAAAGCTGCACGGTGGTTGAACTCCCTCCCTACCGGCTCTCTCACTTCATGGGAACAGGTCCGATTAGCGTTCCTCAACCATTTCTACTCTAAGGCGAGAACAACTGCATTGAGGAACAAGATCACTTCATTCAGACAGCTCCACGATGAGCCTTTTTGTGACGCATGGGAGCGCTTCAATGACTACCAGAGAGGATGCCCTCACCATGGATTTGATGATGATTACCTCCTGGGCATTTTCTATGATGGGGTGGACTGGAAATACCAAGGTGCTCTAAACTCTTCGAGCAATGGAGAATTCATGACTCAGACCACTGATGGAGCGCTCAAGCTGATTGAGAACATGGCAGCTAGCTCAGCCAATGAGAATCAGGAGAGCAACCGCTCCAAGGAAGTCAACAGTGTACACACCCAGAAAATTGATGAGCTGACAGCTAAGGTCGATCAGCTACTGCAGAACAACCAGGCACAAGGATCTGGGTATCAGAACACCACCCCGCAGAGCAATCAGCAAGCTGTTCCAGCTGTGAGTGCTCCAACTGCAGGGAACAGTCCGCCAGATGATCTGAAAAATCTGAACATTATGATGCAGCAGATGCTCCAGAGCCAGCAACTTCAAGTCAAGGCACTGAATCAGGTTACCACAGACATCAACACCAGGATGGACAGCATGTTCACCGAGCTGAATTCAAAATATGATACTGTGAGCAACCACATAAAGAAGATTGATGTTCAACTTGCTCAAACTGCTGAAACTGTTAAAAGACAGCAAGAGATCATTTGTAGAAAAAGTGTGATGAATCCTAGGGTTGAGCACTGTAATGCAACCGAGCAGAGACGTGAGAAATCTGAGGAAAAACAAGCGGAACAACTGTTCGATGAGACTGTTCTGGGCGCAGAACAGAGAACAGTGCAGTCTGCTAGCTCTAGAGTGACTGCTCCCGCGACTGCTCCCGCTCCCGACGGATCTACTGATATTCCACCAGTGCGAGTCTATGTTCCTAAGGTTCCCTATCCGATTCCACCTAGACACCTGAAGGTGTTGCCTAAGGTTGATGACCCTTGAAAATTTGCTTTTCCATGTTCCATTGCTGGAGTAGAATTTGAGGAAGCTCTTTGTGACTCTGGATCTTGTGTGAATCTTGTCTCAAAGGCGATTGTAGACAAGTTGGGCATTGCTGATGTTGAGCCTTCTCAGGTGACTCTGACTTTTGCAAACTCTTCCAGAGCAGTTCCTTATGGCACTATTCGCAACCTTCCTGTCCAAGTTGGGGACTGTGTTCTCCATACTGAATTTCAGGTTGTTGAGATGAACAAGGATCATGAGATGCCTTTGATCTTAGGAAGGATATTTATGGCTACAGTGGGAGCAATCGTTGATATGCCTAATAAGAGAGTCTCCTTCTCCCACATCAACAAGAATGTCTTCTATCAGGCTGTTCCCAACAGATTTCAGAAACTACACGCCTCTTGCATCTCAGTGTTCAGTGGAGAAAAGCTGAAGGTTGTTCCAAGGAATGAGCTTGGTAAAAACAGTGAGTTCAAAGAAGTCTTGAATGGAGATCCTCACACTGATACCAAGAAACTCAGTGGGAATGCAAGGGTGAAAGAGAAAATCCAGAAGAAAAGGGTCAAAGGAGATCCTACTATGACTTTGACACCTCACTGTTGTGATGAGAAATCCATTGAGTATGAGGTAAAGTGCAAGGGTACCTCTAAACCTTTCTCTAAAGTCAGAGTTATTCTCACTGATGAGCTGAAAGAGAAAGGAGAAGCTGATGTGAAAGGGTTGTTGAGCAGAGTTTTGAAGCTGAACATGTCTGATTGTGGAGCTTGTTTTGGAACAAGCCCTCATGCTCAACCCGACTGATCCCTGTCACCAAGTCAAGCTAGTGACTTTAACCAAGCGCTTGGTGGGAGGCAACCCACTGGTAAGTGTAAATATAACTTGGTTTTGTTTTTGTTTGCTTATTTTCGTTTTAGTTTATTGAGTTTCAGGTCAAAAAGCAGAAAAATTCGAGATACTTCGAAAAATTCTGGGTTGCAGAAATGGAACTCCCTGTTCTGCAGGAGCCAAGAACAACCGCCCAGGTGAAAATATGGCGACAGAACACCCAGAATTTTTCGGAGCACCCGCGCCAGGTAAGTATCTCGACCAAAAGAATTGTAAATTCTTGTTTTCACCTTCTCTCTGATTTATTTTCACACCGAGACGTTGTGAAGTAATTCTGGGGGAGGGTCTTCGTCGTTTACTAACTCGTTTCTTTCTTTTGTTTTTCTCTTGAGTCAGTTTGAGTCAGTTTTTAGGATCGAGTCAGTCAAAGTTTTGTGGGAATTAGGACCTTATTCTGTGTTGATCACTAACCACCTCGTGCTTTAGTTGTCTTATTCAGTGACCTTAGCAGTGGCGAAAGACACACATGTGGACCCGGAACACCCTGACATATCTCACTTGATTCTCCAGAAGTTCTCAGCCGATCAGGTTACACTGGGTAGACTTAACTCCAAATAACTTGAACCTAATCTTGACTGAAATTCTTCTTGTTATGGGCACTAGATCAGGGAAACGAGAACTACACTCAGGACTTCTTATTCTTTCTATCCATCTTGTTGTTCCTGAGTGGCTAGCTCATCTTTAGCTAGTTCCCACCCTGCACCTTAACCTTTATTCCACCTTCATGCATTTGTTTTTCAGTGTTATATGTGCAGATATGTGCAAAAAGGTCGGAGAGGAAAGGATCGACGCAGCCTCTTACTCATTACTGCTGCGCAGATTCAGTCAAAAGGAGAACAAGCAGATTAAGGGAGCAACCACTCCATAACCAATGAGCTGTTCAAGAACATGGGTGGAGAACCAGAATGATTTGAATCAAAACCACCAGTGGCATCCTTGACATCACATGTTACCTCCTTCTTCGTCACCTCACCATCTCTTTTTGTACTTGTAAAAAAAAAAAAATTAAAAAAAAAAAATATATATCTTTCATTTTGTTTAGCATATGGTGATGGAGAAGGAGAAGAATTCAGGATACATGAGCCACTGGAAAGGTCAAGCAGAAGAGTAGGTATCAATTTGAAGGGATGAGGAGCAGATAGATGAGCAGAGCAGCCTGATGATTGTTCCCGAACGAAAAGAACAGTCGCTCCTGAGATAGCAAAACGAGTAAGGGGCTATGGACATCAATGGAGCCATCCTCTCACGACTATTTTGCGCGATATCCTGCATCCACTACGAAAAGTTGGTAGCCCCTAAACACTCTTTAGCTCCACCATAAAATTAGCCTATTCCACACCTAGCCCGTCTACCCTGAATAGTGCCTGTGATGAGAAGCTCACGCTGCTCTTAAATGAATGTAGGGAGTTGTGTCTCGATAGTGTTGCTTTTTCAGGTTTGAGATGTAGAATATGGAGCCGATTTTTGAACAACAGTCAGTGGGGTTCTGGTAAGGGTGTGTTGTCCTAGTTTACTGCTTGTATGGTTCAGAGATTCGTGGTTAAGGTATGGTTGCTGAGAATAGGAGAGTTCCCACACTTTCAAACCTTTCTCCCTGTTCTTGATACTTGGCCTTGTTCGAGGACAAACAAGGATCTAAGTCTGGGGGAATTGATATATGGTGTTTTATACATCATTATATATATGTTTTCTAATTGGTTTTCAAGTCTTTATCGAGTCTTTCTAGTCCTTTTCGAGTCATTACAGGTCTGGAGTTGCACTGGATGGGAGATGGACCTGCTGGAACAAAAGAAGCAGAAAACAGTGCAGTTTGGTGATTTTCACGCAGAACAGTCATCAGACTGTTCCCGATCAAGCGTAACAAGCAGACGGAGTGATCCCGCGGTTGTTCCCGACGAATAAGGAAAATACAACATCTCGGGATTTGCCCTAATTATCCTCTTTTTCTCTCCCAGCCGCCTGTGGCTTTGATATAACTTCTTTTTCTATTTTTCTACATCATACTACGCTATTTTTCATAGAGGAACAGACCCTAAGACTCCATTGTTTAGATTTGCTACTTTCTAAAGGGAGAATGATCTCTACACTCTTGAGAAGAATCCTGAACCCTATCTCTTTTATTTTATTGATTCAGCATGTTTTCTTCATCTGTTATATCTGTGTTCTCAGTTGCTATGGCTGAGTAGTCGGCTAGCTTGTCTAGGGTTCTAGGGTGTTGATTTCGTGAGCTAAACATAGATAAGTGAATCCATTGATTGTCTTCATTCATAACTGTTCTTATTGCTTGCATTAAACTGGCCGCTTAATGTTAGATCATAGATTTAACCTGTTCATTAACCGTGTAATAGGTTGCTAGATCTGTTTTGAATGAGCATTGCATCCCTAATCAGCGAAAGTAGATATTAGGGTGTTTTGTGAACCTATCGGACTTGATTTCTATTGCTTGCGATCGCTTCTCACCTCAACGACAGTTAGACGGTGAGATCGATCAGCATAGGGAGCAGTACCACGACAGTGGACTGTTCTACTTGAGTGATCCGAGTTCTAGACTGTTCTTATTAGCACTTGAATAATTGTTTAGTTCACAAGTATTGACACCCGATGAAGAAACCCTAGGCTGGCTTCTCTTTAATCTAAATTCACATTTACTTTATTTTATTTTCTGCTTGTTACAAACTCAAAACCTCCATATTGTTTTAGCTTAATATTGATCCTATAGAAATAAATTGTAAGAGTTGGTCTCTGTGGATTCGATCCTAAAGTGCTACATCGACATACCATTCGATTGTGGTAGTGTGCACATTAGGTTAATTGGTGTGCGTGAACACGAATATCACTTTAGTTCCAATACCTTATGGTCTAAACATATCCATAAGACTATCCGACTTAATATGGCTTGCCATATCAAGGCGCCAATCATATCAATACATTGTACTTTTGGTCGGATGTGTATAAACCTTAATGGTACTTATGTAAAGCCTTTAGCAATGCCATATCCATTTGGATTAGACATTCGTCTGATCACTTTTTTGGACCATTATGGTTCTCTTTTATCCACTGATATAATCATAAAGGCTCGTGCTTACATTGCAGTCCCACAGTATAATCTTATTACTTAAACATCGCAGTCCAACTTTTCTTTGATGGTGTCTCATGACCATCTTTACCGTTTGCTATATCTTTAAACTATGCATAATGATAGTTGATACCTCAAAACCATATCATGTTTTGGGTTGGCATATTATTCATGTCTCATGGATGATTGGACTAGAATGGAACCGGATATGACCTTTGATTGTATGGTCTTTGGCGTGAGCCTTAATGGTTCTCTTTGTCTTTCTATGTGATCGTCCTATATGTCACTTAGGGTGTGCTGATCTCAGTCATACACATGTCCACTGCTATGGTCTCTGCTGCAAGTCATTGCAGTCTTATCATATGTAAAACATAGCATGTTTTAAGTATGGTACTTCAGGACCAGTCATATATATGATCATCTTAAAAAATTTAAGAATCTTTTAAGATAACATCTCTTATTCTAGATGTCTAGTTTGGAACACATAACAATGTAGTCTTTTCAAGATCTTTCTTCCAAACAAACAATTTGTTATAACTCTTCAAGAGTTTGGATTTTATTCAAATCAATGATTCTATTGATTCATAATCTCTTGATAAATACTAATGGATGTACTGATTAACTTCTAATATTTCACATATCCCATAAAACATATTTCGATCGAATAGCTAGAGTTCATGGGAACATGATTTTGATATCATCAATCCTTCAAGGATTATATCTCTTAGGGATTATCAGTTTCCAATGGGTTGTATAGTTCAAGTTCTTCCTTTATTGTCAGACTAGTAAGAAACTTGAAAGTAGTTGCATCTACCATATGAGACTATGTCTCTTCACAATCAATTTCATATTGATATTACTTTGGTGCAACCACATTTCTATCCCATTTATTTTACACCTTCTAGTGTATGGACTATTGGTCCAAATACATCTCTCTTTCATAAGAGTTTGTATCTTTGTCTATTACTTCTTTATGATTTGGCCAATCTTTTTGTGTGTACACTTTTCAATAGACTTTATTTCATGATCCTCTTTCTCATTTATCATATCAACTGCTACTTTGCATGCATAAATATCTACGACGTCGATTTGCTTATGGGTTCTATTTTATTTCATACATGACATAACTTATTGAGATCTCTTTTCATTGTCTCAGGTACCTGAATTTTCTTTCAGTCATGTTAATGTCTCTTCTAGAGATCATTTAAAACTCTTATTCTTCTTGACCATTATTAATTTATGCTCTTTTTCGTATAAAAGGATTTTTATCTTTGGAACCAATATGTCTACTACGCTTCAGGTGTAACTCGCAGTTTGATATTGTTCTTCTGGAACATCAATTCTTATTTAGAGCATTTATAGCTGGTATATGTGACTTCGTCACACTATATTAGGGTCATTAGTTGCTTCTGGCAACTGATTTACTAAGCTATAGAATTATCTTTTGGACTTCTGATTCACTTTCTCTTTAGTCTGAGGATCAATGATAATTCATTTCAATTTGTTTTCTTTTCCAGCTTTTTATTTTCTCCCACTTATGTTGGAAATACTAATTTAGTTTTTAACATCCATATCGAGCCTTATTTATATCCTTCGGGGATGGCTCTAGATGCTTAAGTATCAATGGAGATTCATATCCAACATATATTACCAACCTGATTTGAAAACTCATCTTAATTAAAGCTTTGTGGTGGAGCAACTGGAATGTATATCGCACATCCAACATTCTTAGATGAAAATGGTTGGTTTCTGACCCAATACCAATGATGGGGAGAATTAATGATTACTTTTTGGCTTGATGCGAATTAGTATTGCTCAAAATATTTAACACTTATCCAAGTGAATTTGTTGTAGTCGTCAAAGACTCAAGACGTGAATTCACCAATATTATAAAGATGCATAGTGGGTGATCAGTCCACCAACATCTCCTTTATTCATGCCAATAACTTCATTTGGCTGGTGAAAACCGTATTTTCATTATATCTTATGAGTAAGAAACATTTGTGAAATCCTTCACAAGAATCTTCTGGTTCTTCAATGAATATTGACATAAATCTTTATGTATTTTTTCGCATCATCACTGAACCAAAATGGTCTAACTGGTTCATGCCAAGTATTTTGTAAACTTCTGGTTTACTCTATATATATCTCCATTACACTAATATTTGTGTAGTACAATCTATAAGATGTTGTATATACCTTCTCTAAGATACTTATACTGCCTTGAGAAGAATATTTCTGATTTGAAATATATATAGCATTTCTTTTGCTTATTGTCTCAACATATGTGTCTCAAAATCCCACAGGTTTACTTTGAGAATTATTCATCAATCTTAGTTTAGTGCAAACATAATCTTCTGGATGTTTCACTTATCATAAAATGTGAGATTCTTTAACTCTTCCCCTCGAGATGATAATATTACAAGTTTATCAATCTCGATTGAATCTCATATTAGAATCAACAACATATTCTACATGGGTCATGTATTTCTTTTGTTAGATTCTTCAAACTTTTGAGACAAAAAAAAAATAACCATTAAAGGCTTTAAATCACATTATTATGTGCATCAATATTTATGTACTCTTCTGGAGCATTTATATATATCCTCTTCCTGAACTTTTCATTGCCTTTTATTGTACTCACAATAATTTTATTTCATCTTTAGATGATTGAATCATATCTTTTTTTTTATTACCATCTTTATGAGTTCTAAAAAAAAAACTCTATGGATCTTGACCTTATATCATAGCTCATTGTTTTTCTGAGTCTCAAAGATACAAGATACAAGTATGAACTCCTTTAGTCTCTTTTCTCAATCATGTGTCTGCTGGACAACATTATTTGTTTGAAAATATGTATTCTTTAGTATATTTGCATCATTGATATTTTCTTCAGGAAAATAAGCTTTTAACTCTTAATAGAGTACTCATTAACAGACATCCAGATCTGATAATTTTAGATGCAAAATACATAATGAACTTTAGGTAATCACATTCATGTGATCGTACCTTTCTTTCGATTGTTTTCCAAAACATATGATTTTTTAAAATCAAGCTTTATATGTAAAACCCACATATAAAATGGTATTCAAATAAAATAATAAAATTATTTCAAATTAAGCATAATAAAACTGAAGCAAACGATTTCTAGAACCAATGCGAATCATATTTATATGTGATGATTACCTATACTCAAATATATAAAATATTAACTAGTATAAATAGTAAAATTATATATCTCGAGTAAACTGACTCAGGAAATTTTACTAATATCTTTTAATCACCAAATCTCTATTTCTTATTTCTGATTCATAAACCAAACATGCTCTTTTTCTAAGTTTCTTTAAACCATGCTTAATTGACAATAGAGAATAAAGAAATACAAAACGAGTGAAAACAATATTAACAATAAATATGCAGCCATATAAGATCATATGCAGTCGTATGAAAAAAAATATTAACCATAATAAGGTTTGGGTATTCTAACATGATGACATCAAAAAAAAAAAATATATTTATATATATATATATATATATATATAAGCATCACATATAAGAACACATACGAGTATTAACTATAACAAGATTGAACATTAGCTTATGATCATCGACAAGATCTCTTTTAAATCAAACGATTTTCTTTCCTTGAAATAAGGGTAGATCAACATTGTCGACTAAAGCTCCTAAGCTCATACTGTGTATGAATTCATTCTTACAAACCATGAATTGATAATAAGCATGATTTGAAGAAGAATTAAAAGAAAAAAATAACATAATTAGAATCTATACCTATTAGCTTAAGATCGCTAGAACTTCGTGCTGATAACGTGTTGTAAATAATAAGAGAATTAGAGAAGATAAAAGAGGAATTGGTGTGTCTTATTCATTGAGTAATGAATCCTTTATATATGAATACAATAGATTTGAGATAAAACATAACTTGGAGTGGGGAACAAGTATATCTAGAACTTTCCATATGGACATCACTATCGTTTTGTTTAATTAAAATTGTGGAAGGGTGGACTCGAACTCGTGCACTTGTGGTCTTTAGGAAGGGGTTTTGCCACTCAGCTAGTGGACTTCCCGAATGATTATGAAACAAATTTCCTTTTAATGAGTAGAAAATGTGTGATTAAAACAAAATCCAAGGCGACGTCGTTTTGTTTAATTAAAATTGTTACGGGTTGGACTCGAACCCGCGTGCTCTATGTATGAATGGGAGTTTTGCCACTGAGCTAGTGGACTTTTTGATATATTACCATACAGATTTAGTTTTATTGAGTAAAATATGCGTAACTGAAATAAACCCAAAATCTCCAAAATCGTAACCCTAATTCTCAGAAACTCAAAATCGATTTGGGGATAATTATGAGATGGTGAAGACGAAGTTCACAAGGAACGGAAGGGAGGTAATAATCTTTGGAGGGATGAGGAATTTCGTCTACGGGAGTGAAAAAGCTGTTCTACAATCGAACAAGGATGGAAATGGTGGTGCGAGTGAAGAAGCGGTTCAACAGGCGAAGAAGAGTGGAGAAGCACCGGCGAAGAAGAGTGGAGAAGCACCGGCGAAGAAGAGTGGAAAACGCGGTGCTTCTGTGAGTTTGTCGCCGTAGAGATCGAGGAAGAGTAAAAGAGTTGAAGGGATAGAGATGTTGGCATCTACTCAACCGTCGAAGACAAGGCGGGGAACTACATATGGGTCGCCGGCGAAGAAAGGTGGTGATGGGACTTTGTCATCTCCGGAGAAGACCACGAGGCGTGGAACTTCATATGGTGGTTCAATTATGTCTCCTCCGAACTTGAAGAAGAAGCAGACGGTTACGACAGAGACTGTGGCTCGTCCTGGAAACTTGAAGAAGAAGCAGACGGTGACGACAAAGACGGTTACGGTGACAAAGGAGTCTGCGACATATGGTGATGATGACAGAGAAGTTTCTCCGACAAATGAAGATGGTTTGGTTGAAGCAGAGGAATTTGGGGATGTAGGCAATGATAGTAGGCTCGCATTAGAAGATGAGGATGGTATTGGTGGCATCGAGGAAGAAACCTGTAGAGATTTGGGTCTTCATTTTGGTGATGAAGCAGTAAATGATGAGTGTGAGATTGATGAAGACGAAGGGGATGATTATGCTTGGGATGAAAGTAAAATCCCTGATCCTGTGTCATCAGATGATGTGAATGAAGAGGAGATGATACCTACGCAAGCTTACAGAGCAGACACTGATCCAGAGGAGCTCCTTCAGCTTGGCAAGACTTTTTCAGATGCTGAGGACTTCAAACATACTTGCCTCAGGTATACCCTAAAACCAGATACAACATCAGGTTCTACATATCCAGTAGCTTGCAGATGGGTGCAAAATGTGCTGCTGAAATGAGAGATGATGAGGTTCCATGTCCGTGGATGGTCTACTGTTCCTACGATAGGAGAAAACAGAAGTTGATGGTAAAGACATACGTCAATGACCATAGGTGTGAGAAGACAGGGCAGTCAAAGATACTTAAGAGGTCAGCAATTGCAAGTCTATTTGCGGAGAGGTTGAGGCTGAATCCAAAGATCACAGCAAAGGAGATACATGCGGAGATCTTGCGGGAGTATAAGATGGACGTAAAAAAAAACTCATGCATTAAGGCGAAGACGAAGGTGATGAGAGAAAGGAGGAAGACCCATGAGGAGCATTTTGATAAAATCTAGGATTACCAAGCAGAGATCTTTAGGAGCAATCCTGGATCCACCATGGATATTGAGACCATACCAGGTGCCACAATTCGAAGCAAGCAGAGGTTCTACATGCTCTACATGTGTTTCCAAGCACAAAAGGAATCATGGAAGAAGACTTGTAGGCCAGTTATTGGCTTAGACGGAGCCTTTTTGAAGTGGGACATCAAGGGACATTTGTTGGCTGCGGTTGGAAGAGATGGAGACAATAGGATTGTCCCTATTGCTTGGGCTGTAGTGGAGATAGAGAATGATACAAACTGGGATTGGTTTGTGACACGTTTGGCCTTGGATTTGGGATTGGAAGATGGGAAAGGCTTTGTTATCATGTCTGACAAACAAAAGGTAAAAACTTTGCTTTTTTCTGAGTTTTTTCTGAGTTTTTTCTGATTTATTTGTTTGTGTAGGGGTTAGTGAAGGCAGTTCATAACCTCCTTCCAGAAGCTGAGCATAGGCAGTGTTGTCGCCATATTTACGAGAACTGGAGGAAAGGTGGAAAAGATCTAAGGCTACAGAGGTTCTTCTGGTGCATTGCAAGGTCCTATACTCCGGGCATGTTCAGGTACAACATGGATGAGCTTAAGAGCTATGATCCACTCGCTCATGCATCTCTGATCAAGTCAAAGCCATAGACTTGGTCTAGAGCTTACTTCAAGATAGGCTCCTATTGCAATGACAATCTGAACAACTTGTGTGAGTCCTTCAACAAGACCATCAGGGAGGCTAGAAAGAAGCCTCTGCTCGACTTGTTAGAGGAGATATGGCGCCAATGTATGACTAGGAACTTCACCCGGTCCAAGATTTCTACAGACAGGAAGAGTAGGTTTACCATGAAGACACAGCAAGAGTTAGACATGGTTGAGAAGAAGTGCCACAAGTGTATATTGTGTTGGGCAATTGGGCCAGAGACTGAGGTGGAGTATCAAGACTAGTGCTATGTTGTGAGTTTGGAGAAGGAGACTTGTGCATGTCGAGGCTGGCAAATGAATGGCATTCCGTGTATCCATGCTGCTAAGGTCATCCTTCGTGCAAATAGAAAGCTTTCTGAATTTGTTGCTGAGTGCTACACAACTTCTAAGTGGCGTGAGACGTACAGTTATGGGATCAGTCATGTAAATGGGATGATAGAGTGGCCTCAGACCAATAGATTAGGTGTGATTCCACCACCTAATCGAACTGGTAATCCTGGTAGGCCTAAAAACAATGACAGAAAGAAGGGAGCCAATGAGACAAAGTCTACTACCAAGATGAGCCGTGCGAACAGAGTAATGACATGTTCTAACTGCAAAGAAGAAGGCCACTACAAGAACAAATGTAACAAAGGTTCTGTTCCGAGTCCACCTAAGAAACCAAGAGGAAGACCAAGGAAATATCAGGTAAGGGTCTTAGTTTTATAGCTATTGGTAATGTGTATGAGTTTGTTGAGGTTATTGACCATTCTTTTAAACGATACAGAGACTACATATTGAACCGTCTCAAGCTCAATCCTCACAAGCTCACTCCTCACAAGCTCAAGCATCACCATGGGAAGCTCCCCAATCTTCACAAGGTCAACCATCACGATGGGAAGTTCCCCAATCTTCACAAGCATCACAGATAGGAACGTGTGGGAAGATGGTTCTCTTAGATGATGATGTTGTCTCTTTTGTTTTGTTGTGTAATGATGATGTTGTTTCTCTCGGATGCTCTTGTTTTTCTTTTAGGATGATGATGTTGTTTCTCTCGGATGCTCTTATTTTCTTTTAGGATGATGCTATCTTATATATTTCTTTTAAGATGCTGATGATGTTGTGTTAAACAATGAAAATGGTTTCTGTTTTGTTCTTTTGGTTTCTGTTTTGTTCTTTTTTGTTGGTCTAATCGATTAGAATGAAGAAGAAGAAGTAAACAAAGTCTAACATCATCATCCATAACATAAAAGAGTCTTACAACATGAGTCTTAAACCATTACAGAATTACACAAACATAGTCTCCTAGATGAAAATAACCATTAGAGAATCAACACAAGACATCACAATTCAAAGACAACCCATTCCTACTGCCTCTTTCTCATGAAGAACACAATACATGAAACTGATGCCACCAGAAAACCCACTTTCATGATCACATTCAGCTTCTTAACTTCATTGCTAGCCTTCCTGAGATCTTCTTTCAACTCTTCCTCCACATTTTTGAGGCTGTCTATCTCCATTTTGAGCTTCTTCAAATCCGATGCAAAGCAATCAACTTTAGGCAATGCATCTTGAACCTCTTCGTAGACAGTTTCATCTATCCATTTATACAAGTGATCCTGGACACAAATCATGAGCAAAATCTATGTTCAAACAATTTCACACTACCTAGCCATTGAAGCTTTATGTTTGAAGCTTTATGTTCTAAGGTTACATAAACACAATCAACAAGACCTATAATCAATTTAAACACGGAAAAACATTTACATTTCGAAACGTTGGGCATCTAAAGAAAGTTCTTCCTGGATTTTCCTTCGTTTTTGATGTATAAATCCCAGTTCTTCGACCACAACCGCATTGCTCCGGGATACCATGAATACCCATCGTATTCACAGACGAATCCTCACAACCCGAACTCATCATGTGACAATCGAAGAAGGAAAGGTGAGAATCGAGCTTCTTAAGGAAGAAATTGAAGAGAATGGAGCTCTGTTCGTCGTCCTCGTCGAGCTTATGATTTGGGAATTTAGGGTTAGGAGAAGACATCGTCGTTTCTTTTTGATTCATTTAACTGGGTTTCGAAGATAATATAAGAAACTCTGTTCGTCAATCTATTGTAAAGTCTATTAGCTCAGTGGCAAAAAACCTGTACAATTAAACATGAGAGCACGGGTTCGATCCTGATAGAGCACATATTTTTAATTTCAAAAATAAATGAAACTACGTCGTTTCATTCATTTGTCTTTAATCAGATAAAGAGATGAAACGACGTCGTATTTGTTAACACCCAAAATTAACGTCATCTAAATTATCTGTTAACTCTGTTAACGGTGGGATAATTTGGTTAGTCAATCGTAACGTTCTTAATAAACTGTAAAAGTCAACAAAAGTTCAGGGTTTTATTGGCCACCCAGTATGTCCATGTTTCTTTTGGCCATTCTTGCCATGTTCAGTATTATTTTGGCCGAATTCCCATTTGTTATATGAGTTGAACTATAATTATTATTTGTAAATCACTTGAATTACTTGAATTATAATTAAGTAACAATTTACTGAAAGTGAGGTTTTTTTAGTCTTTTTTTTATTTATTTTTGCTTTATTTTAGCAATAACTAAATTGAAGTAAAGATTATAAATTGATGGACAACAATTAGTTGAAATTCTATACAACTTTTTTTATCTTTAAACAAACAGAGTTGTGTTCAATCGAAGATATATTAATTTGATGAACAATAAATATGAAAGAATATAAAAGTTTTTATTTCATGCTTCTGTTTTTTTTTTGTTTTTTTTTTCAAAATCTAGAGCTTGGATATTAATTCTAGATTTGATTATTTTATTAGATGGTGGAAGCATTTTTTTAATTCTTTAATTTAAATATATAATATTTTTAATAAATGACTTTTGACAACATGACTATAAAATTCGTATAATATATAGTATGATATCAAAGTAAATAATTATGTTTTTGGTATAAAATCGAATAAACTGATAACCGACGGTATGTAAACTAAATTAAACCGAAGAAAATATGGATTTAGAATAACAATTATATTTTATTAACCGAAATACCAAAAAAACTGAACCAACCGAAACCTACCCGATATCCAGATTGAACACCCCTAATCAAATGAAACCGAAATATTGTTTCATTCTCCAAAATATAATAAAAATAACAACTTCATTCCGCATTGCCCTAGTAATTATATAAAATTCAAAATAGCAAAATCCGTCTACTTGAGCCATCTTGTTTTACGTATATTTTGTTTAACTAGTATTAGGAATTAGTTAGTACAGATAGAAAATAGAAGAATATATCAAAAAAAAAATTTGAATATATCATAAATTGTTAGATTCTAGTTTAAGTAATACCTGCAAATATATAATTAAATACTAGTATATGTAATATCAAAAGTTCCATCAAAATAAATATGATTTTTGTCATTTTCTTCTGAATTTGAAATTTTCATCTTCTTTAGAAAAAAGAAAAACATAATAATAAATTAAATTTATATTAGTTTTTGATAAATATTATTTCAAATAAGTCTACGGCGATAGTGATATTATTCTATTCATAGAAGTCTTTACTTAATTAGTCATGCAATCAGGATTATACATTGAGTATACTTTCTTACATTAAAAAACTGTCCCACTATTTAAACTAGAGATGATCCAGAATTCAAATCAGAATAAAAGAACTTACAAAAGTTAATTTCTACGAAATGACAAAAATTTAAAAATTTAAAAACGATGAAATGGGTCCCGCAATTTTCCTATTATATATCAGTTTGTTATTGATTGTATAATGTAGAAAACAATTAAGTTGAATCAATTAACAAAAGAGTAGATCTCGATCCGCACAGTTGCAGGTGATTATTTTCATTTTCATACATGTAACTATTTGGTTTACATGATTATTGATATATAACAGTTTGTTTATTAAATTAAAATTTCAAAATACTATAATATTTTTAATTTTTAAAAATATTTTTTTTTTCATGTTGCATTTGAAAAACTTATACTTTATAGCCTATCATTTTATCATTTGTAAATTTGGAATATTATAATTATGTGTTAAAAATATTTATTTTAAAATTGTATATTTAGTCAAGAGATTTAGAAAATTACATAAATATTTTTGAGTTTGGAAGATTGTATGACTTTTGAATCTTTTTGTTACTAAATTGATGCATTATTTTATAAAACAATATTTGAAATTTCGGTAACTTTTTCATATTTTCAAACAATATTGTTATAATAGTAAACAAAACATTTTTTTTTAAATTGAGTTGCTATTAATATTTTAATGAATATTAAAATTTCAAAGTTTTCTAATAGCATAATTTTAAATAGCACATAAATTAAAGGTTGGTTATTAAATTTATATTGTGTATATAATTATCTTTTTGAAATATATTTCTGGGAGTTTCAAAAACAATAAAATATTAATATATAATTTATGTTAAGAATTGTTTTATTTTTTAAAAATATTACATGATTTACAAATTTAAATCGTTTTAACAGCGGGTGATATTTATTTATTTATTTAAGTGAAATAAACTTTGCAAAAGAAATTAGGTTACTTTACTAATATATATATATATATAGTTTTTTGTTGTTCAAAAAAAAAATATATAATTTGTTATATTTGTTTTATATAGCATATCTAATTAATAAACTATAGACTATAATAAGTTTTATAAAATATAGCATACAATTTTATTTTAATTAACATTAATATATAATAATATTACATTGCTAATCACGAAATTAGTTAATGTATTATTTCATAAAAAAACATTTAAACTTTTTGGTAAGATCTTGTTAGATATTTTTTTTTTAAAGTGAAAGAAACTTTGAAAAAGAAATTAGGTTGCTTTACTAATATATATAATTTGTTATATTTGTTTTATATAGAATATCTATTTTAATAAACTATAGACTACAATAATTTTTATAAAATATGGCATACAATTTTATTTTAATTAAAATTAATTTATAATAATGTAATATTGCTAATCACAAAATTAGTTAATGTATTATTTTATAAAAAAAATATTTAATTTTTTGGTAAGATCTTGTTAGATTTTCTCAACTGATTTTCTATGAATATATGGAATGCTATAGAAAATCAATAATGATAAGATTAGAAAATAAATGTAACATGGCTTTTTATTGATATGTCGAACTTAAAAAATTACACATGAATTAAGTTGTGACTTCTGTTTTAATATATAAGATTATACCCTTAATGAGGAATAGAAAAACATTTAAAACATGACATAAGAAATATATACCACAATATTATAGGGGTAAATCTAAAAAGAAGATTATATTTTAATAATGTTATTTTCTTACAAATATGTATAGACGCTTCCAAAATAATAAAATATTTTATAAAAAGAATAAATGAACAATATAAAATCATATTATTAATTTCTTAGGTGGTATTGGTACAATGTTTTTAAATAACTTTTATATTTTTTATAAATTACTTGGAAATAGAAAAAAAGACGAACCTACAACCCAAACCGGATTGGTACATCATTAAACCAAAATGGCTAAAGATATAAAATAGAAATTGGAACTTAATCGGTTTGTTGGAGTCATGTGATGTGTTTGTGTTTCTGATACATTCTATCATTTTATAGAATATTAGATTTTGACCCATGCTTTAAAAGCGCGGGATTGTCTCTTTTGTAATTTCTTAACTTTTTTTTTTAACATATATCATTATCTATGAATCATTTTTATTATTTTACATTTACATTAAATAAATTATAATGGTTTTTTGTATATTGAGATAGATTTTAATTGTATTAGGTTTTACTATAGTGAGATAAACATAAGAAAGTTAAATGTTTTGTTAATTTATAATAGAAATTTACAGCTAAAATACAATTATCAGATTTTTTTTTAATTTAGCAATCATTAAAATATTTGATTTTCATATTGTTTGTTTTTTGATCAAAATAATAGTGATATATTGGGATATGATAAAAAAACATATATTGGAAACAAAAAATAAGGCATATTAAAAATGTAAATAAATACAAAGTTGTAATAAAATAATAGAAATAGAAGTCATTATATTGCTACATGTATTAACATATTGGAAACATGATATCTATATAATTTAAAAATATATAAATATGATGGCCATTATAATTAAAAAGAAATAAATATCTATTTATTTGGGAAAAGAAATACTCAGATTTGTTTTTACCAAACGATTTTTTCATTTTTTGTTTTTGCATTACACATTCCTTTCCTACACAATCATTTTTGCTAAAAATTGTTTTTTATGGTGGGCTTTATATTAATGTTTAAGTTGTTAAAATATTGGCCCAGGCCCATCGTTTACCCTCAAGTCTAAGCCAATAAGTCAGACCCATTTTCTGGTTTCATCAACATAGACCACGTTTGTTGACCTGTGTTTCAAAAAAAAAAGTGGTTTCTCTCTCAACCTCTCACTTATTTTTTCATGATCAATGCTTGTTTGTTCATCATAACTTATTGACCAACTGAAAATTTTTCCTTTTGATAATGTTACATGTGGAAACGGATGATGAGCCTTAGTTTTGTAATTAGAATCCATGGGCCTTTCTTCATTAACGGAATTTATGAATAATTTTAAAATAGAAGCATCTCATTGGTTTAGAAATATATGGCAAGTAACTAAAATATTCCAAAAAAAAACAGTGCCATTTTCTTGTAAATAACTTGAAAAACCAAGGACAGAATCCTATTAGGGATTCTGCTTTAATAATATAGATTTTCTAGTTTTTGTCTGAGTCTTTTTAGTCTTTTAGAGTCATTAAAAATTTGAAATTGGTTTTGGATGGAAAGTGGATCAGTTAGAACAAAAGATGCTGAATAAATTCCAGAGATTTTATTACGGAGATCTCTGATTTTCTAAACGAGAAGTCGCTCTTTCAAACCAGATGCTTAAGGAAGTTTCCATATAATTTGGAATTTTACCTAGAGATCTCCATTTTCCCTACATCCATCAACATACCTGTAATATATCTCTTTCTTTTATTATTTTCAGACCATCTGATACAGCGTAAGTAACAGATTCCTCGATAAAAATTGTGAATAGAATTTTCTATAGACCTATTCGCTAAACTAAGAATTTCGAAGTAAGGTCTTAGGACCAACTTCTTAGACTGATGGGGTTAATCAAATAAATGCAAAGAAATAAGATAAATCTTTAAGTTTATTAATTATCAAAATCTGAGAACAAAACTTGCAACCTACGGAAAGCCAAAAAAGGAAAGAACTAAAAAAGAAATCTGTTAGGTAAATGGGAGTAGCCGTTGAGATAATGCTACATCAAGGCTCCCCGGTCTTGAAAGATTCGTCCTCAAATCTTTTACGGTTCATTTGTTAGAAAACAAAAAAGATATTTGACGTATAAGACATCTGATGTGTTGATACCCGCAGGAAGGCGAAGACAGTATGCATTGTCATTTATTCCTTGAAGGACTTTGAGAGGACCCAATTTATTTTCCTTTAACTTGTTTTATTCACTTGCGGGCATTTGATCCTTAGGAAAAATAACCCATAAGATATCACCCACTTCAACACACAAGGCGGAGACGTCTGACATCAATTGCAGCTTTGCAATCCTGAACTGTGACTCCAAGTTCGCATGAGTAAGCTCGGAATCCGTTTGATGTCGTCATCAAAATCAGAAGCTGTTCCGTGAAGTCGTGTACGATCAGGGAGAGTTGAAAGATCCACAGGAGCCCACAATAGGAGACCGTAGATCACTTGAAAGGGACTAAAACCAGAACGGCGATTGACCGCATGGTTGTGAGAAAATTCAGCACGAGGCCAGTGTGTATCCAAAATCTTTATTTTCTCGCCCACTAAACACTGAAATTTTTTCCAAGCAAACGTTTTGTAAACTCTGTATGTCCATTAGTTTTTGATGATATGCTGAGCACATGTCCAAGCTTGTACCCAACATTTTCCACAGGGAGCGCCAAAAATGACCAAGAAAACGAGAATTCCGGTCGGAGACAATGGACGATGTGAGAAAACGGGAGATTATATAAACGATATTAGTCACAGAAGAACATAGTAGCTACTTGAACAAGATACATAGTTCGCTTGCAATGTATAAAAAGGACTATTTAAAAAAAAAACGATCAACCACGACAAATATATAATCAAAACCATGTTGTGTACGTGGAAAACCCATTATGAAATGGGTTGTCTGCCTAAAACCCCCTGTAAATATATATATACCCTACGTATTTCCCTCCAAATTATTTAACTCTTCAGAAACCCACCCAAACTTATATATTCTCTTTATATCTCTCCCCAAACTTTTTAAACCCCCCTCTTCAATTCAATTTCGTAATCGGATTATAAAGTTATAAAGTGCGTTTTGTAAACAGTGATTGCTCATTAAAAAGAGAACCCACCCGACCCAGAATTAAAAATAACCCGACCCGACTCTCTGCTTAGAGATTAAAATTGAATTGGGGATAAACTGATATTAGGGTAAGTGTCTGATTCACGACAAAGAGAGAAGAGAATGCAGTGGAGAGATAGACACTGAAGAACGACGAAGATGCAGAGGAGAGAGAGACATTGAGGAACGAGGAATATGCAGAGGAGAGAGAGAGACAGTGATGTATGGGGCTGTTGTTAAGCATGGAGAAATTTTAAGCTTGTTTAACTCGGATTCGTATTTGCTTATGTCTGGATTTGAGTTTGAACCTTTTTTGGATGAAAGAGGTGAAAACAAAAGTACTGACACCATGGTTGAAACAAAGAAAAAAAGACTTAGAAGGAAGTGTTATGAGACAGAGTACGAAGAAGACATTGAATCTGGAAAATATTTACCAAAACAAGCCAGCAACGTCATTTAGTGTTCCTCAAGAAGATAATCGTTGTGATCATGGCTAGGACTTATCTTCAAAACACCAGTCCTAAATGTTGGGTCTGTTTTTTTTTAAAATGTTGGGTCTGTTTTTTTTTAAATGTTGGGTCGGGTGATTAACAATTGGGCAATCTCTATTTCCTAAACGCGGTTTTTTCCCCAATAATCTCGATTACAAATTTGAATCAGAAAGGGGGATTATATAAGTTTAGGGGGAGATGAAAAGAGAAAGTATATGTTTGGGTGGGTTAATGAAGAGCTTGGTAGTTTGGGGGGGCGGGGGGGGGGGGGGGGAATAGATAGGGTCAGTGTATCTGCAGAGGGGAATAGGCATGCAACCCTTATGAAATTCATACTAATATCTGTTCATGGTTGTGTTGGTATTGGTAATGGAAAATATAACCCACATTAAAAGCATGTCCCCTTTGACTTTTTGCAGGTGATACATCGTTTGACAAATCTTTCAACATCCGGCCGAAGATAAGGCTTAAAATACGAGCAAATAACCAAGTGGAGAATGTGCTCGCATCTCGAACGAACTTTGGAGTGGAGTTCGGAGATTTGGTGCAAGAAAATAATACATCGATAATGTCTTCATATATGCAACCAAAGAATGAGTCAAGAGGATACTATTCCGCGAAAATGTTGAACCCTGGAACCAAAATGTGTAAGACAGCGAGAACAAGTGTCGATGAGTCAAAGCGTCAACGACACAATTAGATGCGCTAGATGTATGTTTGACCATGAAAGTGAATTTCTGCAGAAAAGAAACCTAAGTCGCATGATATGATGAAATCTTGTCTTAAATAGTTAAATGTTTGAGGGCGTCATGATCTGTAAACAACACAAACTCTTTTTGAAAACCGTAATGGCGCCAATGCTTAACTGCTTGGACCATGGCATATAATTCAATATCATAAGTGCTATACCGAAAGCGCTATATCGAAAACACGATATTGAATATTGCTTACATAATTCGGCCTCTTCACATGCTCCAAACAACACTTAGGATGAGTTGACAAACCTTGGTACTCTCATGCAACAACTACTACAAAACCATCAGAGTCAGGTGAAGGAAATGAATCAGATAACCACTGAGGTCAATACGAGAATGGACAACATGTTAACCGAACTGAATACAAAGTATGATGATGTTAATTGCTCTCAAACTGCTGAAACTGTAAATAGGTAATAATGAAATCTTCATAGAAAAACTGAAGTGAATACTAGGATTGAACACTGTAATGCAAAAGACTAGAGAAATGAGAAAGTATTCTCTGTACCGATAGCATAAAGATTCAGTTTGACTGAGAAAAGGTAAGGGACATGAAATAGAGCAGCTCTATGACCCTGTTCCATGTGCAGAACATATAACAGAGCACCATGCTTTCAGAACATATAACAGAGAACCATGCTTTCATTGGAGGAATTTCCTCCGACGAACCTGCTGAGACTCCACCAGTTCGAGTCTATATTCCTAAGGTTCATTATCCAATTCTATATAGACATCTGATACGCAGAGTAGCTGACATTATTTAAGAAAATGTTGAGAAGTATGCATGGACATAAAAACTTAAACCCGAACCCAAAACAAACCCGACCCAAAATAAAGGTATCAGATCAGTTTTGGATCTAGCAAATAACCTGATCTGGTTTTATATTGTGATACTTTGGATATAGGGTTCAGTTCGATTTAACCCAATAACCGAGACATAACCAGACTAAATCGAACATATACATTTATAGTTATGTATTCGGTACTCATACAATGTGTGCTGGCATTACGATTTTTTGAGTTTGGATTATCATCATTATTGAGAATTTTACTGTTATAAAATTTTGAATGTGTTGCTGTTTTTCGAATTTGATATGTTTTGAATACCTTTTATTCAGTTTAAGTATTACATTTCCTATATTTAGATTGTTAATTATGTATTTTACTTCAGTATAACCCAAACCGAACCTAAAAATCTGAAACAGAATGATATATAGTTACTTTGTGAATTTTAGAATGTGATATAAATTAGAACCAAATGTGTTTATATCTGAACCCCATAAATACCTGTAAATTTACTAGAATGAGACTTAGGATGCATTACAAATAAGAAAAAAAGTTCAAAATACCTGACTCGAATATGAACCGGTACCCGAACGCCCAGGCTTAGTTGAAACCGATCAAATATTTTGTTACTTCGGTTTGGATTTTTGGATCGAGTTTGGATTTGAGTTCGGGTATTGGATCAAATACCCGGGCCTAATTGAGAAACTCTGTATTCAAAACTGAGTATATAGAAACGATCTTGATCAATGTGTCAGTTAGATATTTGATTACTTCATCTTATGCTGATGTTTGATGAAAATTAGATTATTTAGATATTTTCTATTGAAATTAGGGGTGGGCGCTTCGGTTTGGTTAATTCGGTTCTAGATTTTTTCTAGTTGAAGTAAACCATAAATAGTTTGGTTTGGATCAGTTGCGGTTCGGTTTGTATTCGGTTCACTTTAATCGGACTTTCATAGTTTAATACTTTTAAGAGAAATCATATTTTGAAACATCAACGTATGGTCATGAAATCATCATGTTGGTGACAATAAAAAATAAGTTATGTGAACTAAATCCAATATAGAACTAAATTAATAATTTTTTTTTTGTGTTTAAACGTAAAAATAAAACATTAAAATGTAATCTACTTATTTAGATTATTATCTTTGAACCTAATATAAATATTATACAGTAGGAGTGATACTTCGGTTATTTTATAGATTCGGTTTTGGTTCAGTTCGGTTTGGTTAATTCGGTTCCAGAATTTTTTCAACCGAAGTAAACCATAAATAGTTTGGTTTGGTTTTGACTCGGTTCGGTTTGACTCGGTTCAGTTTGGTTCGGTTGGAGTCGGTTGGGCTTTTTTCCCCACTTCTAAGTAGGATATCTTCAACAGTTGGGCCTTAGTAGTAAAATGGGCCTTGTAAAGTTAGTCTCATTTCAAGTACGTACTAACTAGCAAAATCCAGAAAGAGAGAAAGAGAGAAACCGAGACGATGAGCAACAGAAGGAGGAGCAACGGAGACGATGACAAGGGATTACTGTGGAAACTTCCTCAGGTTAGGATCAAAGACGTCGGCAAAGTTGGTCCCGCCTTTGGACTCGGTTTCGGTTGCGGATTCGGTTTCGGCGCCGGTCTTATCGGAGGTTAATTTTTGATCGCAGAGACTCGGGGAATCGCTCTAATCTTGTCTTAAAGATAGTTTGTATCGTTTTATGAAACAGGTGTAGGATTCGGACCAGGAGTTCCTGGACTACAGTTTGGTCTCGGGTTTGGAGCTGGTTGTGGAATCGGTGTAGGGTTTGGGTATGGCGTCGGAAGAGGCGCCGCTTATGATCACTCTCGCTCTTATTACAACGTCGGGAAGCCATCTCTGTAAGTCAATTACCAACTGCTGTTAGATTCTAGATATATCACCCGGCAACAACAAGAACAACAATGGTTTTCGTTTTGGCTACTGACAGAGATGAGGTTGATTCTCTTATTGATGAACTTGTTGTCCACACCAAGAAACTTGTGAAAGCTACTTCAAAAGAAATCGAAAAGTGGACAAGACCTTAGCCTTATTAGCTTAGCCAAACTTATCAGTGTTGCGCAGCTCCTTTCAAGTAAATGTCAGTGTTGCACTGTTCTTGTATCCTGAGTGTGTAAATCACATTCCTAGTTGTACAATCTACATATGGTGTAAAGATGGATTCGCTTAGTTTACCTTCGCAGACGTATTCAATCTAGTTACTTACTTATAGTTTGAGCTCCAAGTTCTTGGTGCTATGAATTGTTTAATAATAATGGCTCAGTTTAACTGCCGAAACCCAACTGCATAAACCAGCCATTGCTGTTGTTCCCATGTCGAAATTTAACCGTTGTGTTTGTGTCTTTTTTTTTTGCGTTCTGAATGCGGTTTCGCTTTATTACCAGTCTACATTACAGTGTGACTAGCGTACCACAAAGGTTCTGTGTCCTGAGGAATTTGATGAAAACACTACTAAAAGATTTGTGGATGACATTCACAGTTTGAGATTCTTTGTATACAGTTTTGAAGTAAAGCTTAACCACACAAAAGGAGAAACAGAGGATATGGATAGATAAACTAGATAACAGAAGTTCAATCTATCAGCCACATCAGCAACCATAGCCAATCAGAGAACAGAATCATATTTCACATTTTCAATTTGAACCAATCAAAAGCCTGAAGGAATCCCTACTCTCCACCTTATAGTGTACCACTTTCGTCTCTTCCTTCCTTTCACTTAACTTAGCATTTCCTTGTCTTGAAATTTTTGCGCTAAGAAGATGGCATCTTTGGGTGTGTCGGAAATGCTTGGTACGCCCCTTAACTTCAGGGCAGTGTCGAGATCGTCTGCTCCATTGGCATCGAACCCCTCCACGTTCAAGACAGTTGCTCTGTTCTCCAAGAAGAAGCCAGCTCCTCCTCCCAAGGCCAAGACCGTCTCTGCTGCCAACGACGAGCTCGCCAAGTGGTATGGTATGTTGGCTTCTGCTTCCCTTTCAAGATTATTGTTGTTTCTTCATTCTCCTTTCTCTGATTATGACTCTGGTTTCAGGTCCTGACAGGAGAATCTTCTTGCCTGATGGTCTTTTGGACAGATCAGAGATCCCAGAGTACTTAAACGGTGAAGTTGCTGGAGAGTAAGAAACTTCTTCTTGTCTCCCTTTGTATATTTACTTTAGGTTCGACCCCTAAGGCTTTTAGTGGTTTGTAATCTGAATTGCAGTTATGGTTATGACCCTTTTGGACTTGGAAAGAAGCCTGAGAACTTTGCTAAGTAAGCCGATTCTCTGCTCTTAACTCTGTTTTCATTATTTAAAACAATGTCATTAAGACTGGTTCTGTAATGAATGTGGTCGCCAGATACCAAGCCTTTGAACTGATCCACGCCAGATGGGCTATGTTGGGAGCAGCTGGTTGCATCATCCCTGAAGCCTTAAACAAATATGGCGCTAACTGTGGCCCTGAAGCCGTCTGGTTTAAGGTCTTTTTTTTTTGCTACTTCAGTTTACTTGCATTCTATATAGACAAGGAAGATAATGTGATTTGATGTGATGCAGACTGGTGCTTTGCTTCTTGATGGAAACACATTGAGTTACTTTGGCAAGAACATCCCAATCAACCTTGTTCTCGCTGTAGTTGCTGAGGTTGTTCTCCTTGGTGGAGCTGAGTACTACCGAATCACCAATGGATTGGTACATTTTCTTTAGATTTTTTGCTATTACATATTCCGACTTTGCGCATGTGTGAGAAGACTGAAATTTTGAAATGCAAAAAAAAAAAAAAATTGGGCAGGACTTCGAGGACAAGCTTCACCCAGGAGGTCCATTTGATCCTTTGGGACTTGCTAAAGACCCTGAACAAGGAGCTCTTCTCAAGGTTAAGGAGATCAAGAACGGGAGACTAGCCATGTTTTCCATGTTCGCTTTCTTCATCCAAGCTTATGTTACCGGAGAAGGTCCTGTTGAGAACCTTTCAAAGCATCTAAGTGATCCTTTTGGCAACAATTTGCTTACCGTCATCGCTGGAACTGCTGAGAGAGCTCCCACTCTTTAAGTGGTTTCTAGTATTAATGATCTTTCAAACTGCTTTGTACACTTGGTTTGATGAGAGTTTCTATTGACATTGTGATAAAACAATTATCTTCTTATTCATTCCAACAGTGGATATATATTTGGGCTTAATGAAGGAATTTGCTTCCACCATAATATGAAACAAATAAAACACATCATCAAGAACACACAACACACGTACCAACCTTGCTGGTATTGTAACACTTCACTAGCCGCACTCTCGCAATCCCTTCAAAGCCCTAAAGAGTAGTCAAATTAAAGGGAAGCTAGGTGGCTTGTGGAAGATTGGTGAGTACTAATGAAGTGCAAGCTCAAGCTTGTTGAGTTTGAATGTCGTGTCTCCGTGATTACGTAAGAGATGGTAAGGACTGTCTCGGTGCATAAATCTACGAATTTGGAGCGTGTTGTGGTTGTTTGATGCATCATGGTTGTTTTGGTCCGCTGAGTTATTGTTTGAGCCTTCATTCACTACCTTGAACAAATTCTTCTTCATAATAACCTACAAACCACCCATCCATCTTCCTACTAGATCAAATAATATGTAACAAATTAATTAAATATTATAGATAACTTCTTAACAAATCAATTGAACTTAATGCATGATGTTGTACTTGTACCAAGAACAAAAAAAAAATCAAAAACCTTAATTTACAGGACTTCTTTTAAAAGTGATTCAAAACTTTGAGTCAAACACAAAAATGAACTATGTTTTTTTTGAATTTTTGTTTTGTCTTATTCAACCTAAAAGTTCTAGTTATTCACGAAAATGCTATTACTTTTTTTTTCTTTTTTTTTCTTTCGAAAATGATGATTTATCTTATCATCCTCATTTTCACCAAGTATTTACAATATTGCCTTTAACATCGATACCTCAACTATTATGAACAACTAAATTGAAGGTATTAATGTCTTAAAATTTCGATTTTTTCTTATCCTTTCTCACTTCCTATCCACACAAACCATATATCTTACACTTTCTCTCAAAAATCATCCAAAAGACTGAAGATTTTGTTTACAAATGATGTAAGGTTCATATAGACATTGAAGCTCACGATTCTTGGTGATTACAGTAGCTGTTGTGGTGAAGTTCTGGGTGATTGGAAAAGCCATGCAAGTCATCTCAGGGGTTCAAGGTATGAAATCGCGAACCACATTTCATTTTTCAAATCTGTTCGACGAAAAAGACTTCAAAATGGTCAATTCATAGCTTAGTTTTGCAATTGACCTTTTGTGTGCTTTTAATAGAAGACTTCTCTAGAAGTCTTCTGGCTTTCCTTTGTTAACAAAAAAGATTGAAATTCCTAGAGAATACTTCTTAAGAACTTCTTAAGAAGTCTTCTCCGATAAACATGTTAGTTTTGAAATTGATCGAAATTGGTCAGAAATTTAACTTTTTATAGAAGACTTCTTAGGAAGTCTTCCCGAAGTTCGAAAGTCGTCTGAAAGTCTTTCCGAAGTCTTTATTAAACATTTAATAAAAATAAGTCTTCTCGAGAAGACTTCTTTAGAAGTCTTCCCAAGTTTTATTCTGGGTTCTAGTCAAACCTTTGGCTAGGAGAGAAGACTTCTAAAGATGACTTCCGTCGGAAGATTTCTAGAAAAATCTTCTCTCGAAAAGTCAAATATAGTCAATTGCAAAAGTAACCCAACAGACTTCGTGTGACATTGAGAAGACCGATAGAAGACTTACGGAAGACTTATAAAGAAGACTTCTCTGGCATTTCGAAAAAAATTCAAATTCAAAAATAAGTCAATATTTACAAAGTAAGACTTCTCAAGATGTCTTCTATAGAGTAGACTTCTTAAGAAGTCTTCCAAGAAAAGCCTTCTTAAGAAGTCTTCTATGGATGACTTCTTTTGAAGTCTTCTACGTAAATCCTTATTAAACTTCAAGTTTCTCCAAAATTAAAATAAATTTTAATATATTTTTTTGTTAATTCATGTTTATTAGTCAATATTAGGACTACTGAGTAGAATTCATAACTTAATTGGTGATAATTATGAAGTTACAAACATTGATGTTTAATAATGTTTCTAGCTAAACAGAGAAGTCTTCTCTGATGATTTTGTTTTATTAAGTTGATTTATGTGTTTGCTAATGTGTTCTAACTTCAAGTTTTGTTTTTTGTTAGATTGTCAAGAGTGTTAAGTAACTTCAAGTTATGTTTTTTTTTTAACTTTTAAAAATGTTAAATAACTTTAAGAATATCAAGTCATGTGGTTTAATATGTCTTTTAGATCATAAGATATTTTGTGAATTTGACTAACTTTTCTTGAGAAGTTTTCTCTCTTAGTTTTAGTAAATTTGACTAAGTTTTATGTTGTGTTTTGTTATGAGTGGTGTAGAACCTAAAATCTACACTCAAGTATTTTGTAGTGTTTGTAAGTAAACTAGGGAAGTGACAAAAGATGTAGGCAACGATATCCTTAGAAAACAACAATGTAATCAGAATTCGGTAGACAAAATGGACTTTTATTGATTAAGAGGTCGAGTACAAAGAATAGCTAAGAGATCAACTATAACAAGGAGGTCGATCGAGAATAAGATCTAAACGAAGTAAGAAAGATGTAAATGTGTGGTGTGCTCTCTCTCTAGGGTTTTCGCTGTGTCTTTAGCATTGTTATCATCCTCCTTTTATAAGCTTGACTCCGCTATTCTTGCAACTGCTTCCGCGACCTTCTCGACTTCGGCGAAGTGCTTTTCTACTTTGTTGACGTCGCTGTGAGCCTCCTAACTTTGGCCCAATCCGTTTCGTCCATAGAACCTTTGTCTCGAATTATGCATCCTCCTAATTATCTCCTATGGAGCAGATTGATACTTCCTCGCGGGCTTCTTATTTATAGCCCATAATCCGAAATAGGCCCAATCATTTAGGAGACCGAAATTGGGTCCAACATTTGTCCCCCAGCCCAGTCGGTTTAATTTTAAGAAACCGAAAGGGCGAACACTTTTTCTTTGGTCGCGAATCTCGGAGCGGAGTGACCACGCGCGCTCGTTTGATTTGACCTGTCGGCCACTCTTCCCAGATCGTACTGCTCTCATTGATCGCGAAGATTGTCTTGGGAACTGTCGTTTTTCCCTTTATTTATTTGGTAGATTTTTTTGTAATGGACTCGTCTTCTTCTTTTGCTTTGACTTTCTTTCTTCTGCAAACTTCTCCCATTTGTTCATATTTCATAGCGTCTCTAAACAAACCGGGTCCGCTTACCCAAGCCGAATACGAAGCCATGTGGAGCTTTGGAGGGTTCCGTACGAGGCCATTATTGATTATCCAAATGGCGATACTCCGGGGAACGTGAGACCGGGATATTGCGGAGCCTACATGTGCTTTTTTTGCGAGGGTCTTATGTCATTTCCTATCCCTTCGTTCCTCCTCGAGATTCTAGCGGAGTTGAAGCTGGCGTTCACCCAGATTACTCCGACCTTCTGGCGTTACGTCTTGGCGACGTTCGTTCAGGCCAGAGAGGAAGGGTTAGAGTTTGGTTTGGCTAAGTAAAAGCAGCTTTACACTCTCAAGCGAAGTAGCGGCGTCACTGGAGTGTTCCTTCTTTCTCCAGCGTGCAGGTCGCTCGATTATTAGTGACATCCCTGGGAAAGACTTTTATTGAACGGACAAGTTTTTTGTCTTCAAGGTCGATCCAGTGACGGTTGGAGATTTTTTCTTTTCTCGGATTCCGATGAAATGGAATGAGAACGTCGGTAAGTAATTTCCTATTACCTCTCTCTTTTTTTTAAAAAAAAAAAGAAAAAGACTAGCACGATTATTTGTTAGGTTTTGATCTTGATTTTTCTTCAGGGTTGTTTGGATCCTCAAAGTCGACTCCAGAGCTGCGTGGTTTGATCTCGGCGCTCCGCCGAGGTAAATGTAGTTGGGACAGTTTTACTCCAGAGAGGGTTCGAGCTGCTTATGCTTTGCCCTCTGGCGTGAATCGTGCCGTTCCCGTTGCGCTTGTGGAACCGATTCGTCTCCGAAAATACCAGAAAGATAAAGGTGAGTTACTTCCTCGTATTTTTTCTTTTTTTTTTCTTTTAGTTTGACAATTTTAATTTGTTGTTGTGGCTTTGACTTTCAGGGGTTAAAAGGAAAGACCCTCCTACGGAGCCTTCAGATGCCAATTCTGACTCCACACCTTTGAAACGAGCTCGCGAGACTACAGACAAACGGGTGACTAGAGCAAGCTCTCAGATTCAGTCTCCGATTGTCCGGGCTACACCGCTTTCTATGGTTCGTCCAGATCGTGATGCTCAACCGGATTCTCGAGCGTCGGGCGAGGTGGACGTCGAGGAAGTCACTCCCACGGATCAGCGACGTCGTCTGATGGACGAAGAATCGTCCAAAGATTTTAATGTATCGAGCTCGGAACCCCAGATTCAGGATCCCGGAGAAGGTACTTCTAAGCCGGTCAACTTGCCTGCGGACTGGCAAAGTGGTTCTCTGATGGCATTTTCATACGACGTCGATGCTCCGATTTTGGAGAATCCTGAACGGCTTGCTGCTATCTGGCGAAAGCTACGAAGTCGTTCGTGCGAGCTTCCTCCCTTGGAGAAAATGCGAAGTCGCGACGCCTACTTTCAGATGGCGGTTGCGAATGCCAAAGTAAATCGTGTGATATTATTTAGATACTGAAATCGTAGCCGTAACCTTCTTTTCTTTTAGGCTATGAAGGCTAACAACGAGTACGCTGCTTTGATGGAGGAGTGGCTGGCAAACTTCTCTTCTCGGGAAGAGGTCGATGGCCATCTTACTTTGATCCAACAGTTGCGATCAAAGTTAAGTGCGTCGGAGATGAGTGAGAAGGAGCGAATGAAGCAGGTCGTCGACTTGAAGGTGCTTTTGACTGCTAGAGCGACGGAGAAGATTGCGCTTGAGGAGGAAAAGATCGCGTTAGAGAAGGAGAAGGTCGCGCTAGAGGAGGAGAAAGTTGTGTTAGAGAAGGAGAAGGTCGCGATGGAGGGGGACCTTGAATCTTTGAAGGAGAAATTTAGAAGAGATGCCGAGTTGCGAGAAAAAGTGGCTCGGAGGAAGAGGCGAGCTGCTTGTCGGTTGGTAGCCAAGGGTTACGATGCTGCCCTCGATAAGGTTAGGGAGACTAACCATTGGAAGAAGGCGGAAAGCACCACGGAGATGCGCCTACAAGAAGTTCGTGCAAAGGTCGAGGCTTTGGCCGAATACTTGGAGGGGGGGTTCGAGCTCGAGGAGGAGCTGGATCGTCTTTAGGATGTAGAGATATCGAGGGAGATCGAGAATGCCCTCGCGGCAGTGTCGGACGACTCTCTTAGGGGTCTCGACCTTCCTCAAATTTCTGATGACTCGGTCAACTTAGGGGGTTGAATGACGCCTGTTTGATTTGGCGTTTTATGTTTATTTAAAAGACTTTGTTTGCTTCGCCTTTGTTATTTATGTGTGATGTTTGTTGAAGAACATTTATATATGCTTTCAACGGATTAATGGATGATACCTTTAATCTGGATTTGTATATTTTTGTTTGAGCATGCGTTTAGTATCTTTCTTAGATATTTTTGAAGTAGAGACTGATCAGGAATCCACTTTGTTGGGGTTCACGTGGTGAACAATGTTTTGGTTAGAGAGTTGTTTGGTTGTTTGGGCTGCGCTCGATGTTGAGCTGCCTACGTACCCTTATTCGCGGAATCAAGCCGATTCGTAGTTCTGAAGAGCGTTTTTTCTGAGTTATGTCGTTGGTGACCCCCAGTTCGATGTTGGATCGGAGATGGGACATCGAAGTTAATTATAATATCTTTTGAGGTTGTAAGCGTTCCATGGCCTCAGTTCGGGCCGTTCCGTTTTGCATTTTTCCAGTTCGTAGAAGCCGTTGCGAACTTCTTTTATTATTTTGTATGGGCCTTCCCATTTTGTTCCCAATTTTCCTGCGTCTTTTTCTTTTGTTATGTCGAACACTTTGCGTAGCACTAGGTCGTCGACTGAGAAACTGCGGCGTTTGAGTCGTAGTAACGTGCAGCGGCTTGCTGGTAGTTCTGGATACGTACCGCAGCTCGTTTTCGACGTTCTTCTATCATGTCCAGATGTTCGAGCAGCATTGCTTCGTTTATCTCGATGTTATCGGGACATATTCCTCGGCGTGTAGATGGGACCTCAATCTCGGGAGGTATCACTGCTTCGATTCCGTATGATAGGGAGAACGGTGTTTCATGGGTTGTCGTGTGGGGTGTTGTTCGACATGCCCAAAGCACTCCATTCCGCTCCTCACTCCACTTGGATTTTTTAAGGTCGAGTCTCTTCTTTAAGTTATTTACTATTGTTTTGTTTGCGGCTTCGGCATGCCCATTGCACTTTGGGTATCGTGGGCTTGCAAACTTTAACTTGATCTTTCATTTGTCGCAGAAATCTTTGATAACTTTCGGGATGAATTGGGGGCCGTTATCGGTGACTATTTCGTATGGGAGACCATGTCTACAGACAATATTCTTCCAAATGAAGCTCGTCACCGTGGTTCCAGTGATATTTTGGTAGGCCTCGGCTTCGGTCTATTTTGTAAAGAAATCGGTCATTGCTAGCAAGAATCGAAGCTATGCTGGTCCCGATGAAACAAAGGGTCCAACTATGTCCATAGACCACTTCATGAATGGGTATGGCGAGTATATGGTTGATAGTTTCTGTGTTGGTTGGTGCAACATTGGCGCGTGCCATTGGCATCTGTCGCATCTTAGTGCGAACTGCTCTCTGTCATTGATCATAGTTGGCCAGAAATAGCCGTACTTCTTTATTTTTATCGCCAAGGATCATCTACCGGAATGGTTCCCGCATGATCCGTCGTGAGTTTTCTTAAGGATGGTAGAGGCCTGTTTTGGCGATGTGTATAATAGGTATGGCTCACTGAAGGATCTTTTATAAAGTTTTCCTTCCATGATGCAATAGCGCGAGCTCCGAGCTTTTACCTTTCGGGCTTCCCATCTCTCGGGAGGAAGTTCTCCGGTATCGATGTAATTATATATCAGAGTTCTCCAATCTGGTCAGTTTTCGAGCTCATCTTGGAAAGCTTTTTGTGATTCGTTATTTACTTCGTGAACGGGTATTTCTTCGGGAATCGGGGATCAAGCGCCGTCCTTGCGCTACTTGATCGGGTTCTTCGAGAGGATTCACCGGGAAACTTCCGATTCCGGAGAGCTACGAATGATTCTTCGTCGGGCTCTTGAGTGTGTCCCTTGGATTTACTACGAGTGACGATTGGAGCGACCAGCGGGAAGTCGTCCTTGTTATTAGGGGTTCCTTTTAGAGGGATGTCTATACTGGGTCGATCTATTCCTCCAACCGGAATTACCCTTTTTATAGTCGGATTCGATGTTGATGATAGAGCGGCGAGGGCGTCTGCTGAGGTGTTTTCTCCCCTCGGAATTCTCGTAAGCTCGAACTCATCGAATTGCTGTGTAATTCCTCTTAAAACTGCTAGGTAGGCCTCCATCCTTTCGTTCTTAGCCTCGTATTCGCCGTGGAATTGGCTGGTGACGAGCTGCGAGTCGCTGAAGGCGCTTATTTTTCGGGCCCCAATGCTTTGGGCAAGTCCCAATCCGGCGATTACGGATTCATATTCGGCTTCGTTGTTTGACGCGTTGAAGCCTAAACGAAATGATTGTTCGATCATTTCTCCTGTTGGAGATTCGAGTTGTATTCCTACGCCCGACCCTTGCCTCGATGATGCTCCATCGACGTGGAGTTTCCACTTCCGGGTATTGTCATCAGTGTTAGTTTCACTGGGGACGAGCTCGATGATGAAATCTGCTAATACTTCTGCTTTCGAACTTGTTCGAGGTTTGTATTCTATATCATATTCTCCGAGCTCGATCGCCCATTTTGCTAATCTCCCGGATTGGCTTGGGCTATGTAAGACTGTGCGTAATGGCTGCGACGTCATTACCATGATCGTATGGGATTGGAAATATGTCCTTAGTTTCCGCGCGCCATTTACCACTGCTAGGGCCAATTTTTCCATCACGGGATATCTTGTCTCACAATCGAACAGGGATCTGCTGACATATTAGATTGGCTTTTGCTCGTTGTTTTCTTCGCGAACTAAGACCCCACTTACTACGTGTTCGGAAGTCACGACGTATAGGTACAGAAGTTCGCCATGAACTGGTTTAGATAGGAGAGGAGGTCCGCTTATGTATGCTTTAAGCTCGCTGAGAGCGGCGTCGCAATCGGCGTTCCATTCGAACTTTTTGTTTCCTTTAAGGAGTTTGTAGAATGGGAGGCATCGATCTGTCGATCTTGATATAAAGCGGTTTAATGCGGCGATCTTTCCCGTGAGCCTTTGCACATCTTTAACCGATTCGGAGGTAGCATTTCGATAAGCGCCGAGATTTGTTTGGGATTGGCTTCGATCCCTCTTTTAATTACGAGGTATCCCAGAAATTCCCCGGACGCCACTCCGAAAGTACACTTGGTCGGGTTTAGCTTCATCCCGAACTTATTGAGGATGTTGAAGCACTCTTGGAGTTGGAGAACGTGGTCGCCGGCTACTGAGGATTTTGCCAGCATGTCGTCTATGTAAACCTCCATAGTTTTTCCCAGTTGGTTGGAGAACATTTTATTTACCAACCTTTGGTAGGTCGCCCCGGCATTCTTCAGACCGAAAGGCATTACTTTATAACAATACGTTCCTCTCTCGGTGATGAAGCTCGTTTTTCTTTATCTTCAGGATTGATGAGGATATGATTGTATCCTGAGAATGCATCCATGAAGGAGAGTAGCTCGTGTCCTGTCGTAGCTTCGACCAGTCGATCTATATGGGGTAATGGGAAGCTGTCTTTCGGGCAGGCTTTATTCAAGTCCGTGAAATCGATACAGACTCTCCATTTTCCATTCTTTTTCTTTACGACGACTGGGTTGGCTAGCCAGTCTGGGTATTGTACTTCGCGGATTGAACCTATTTTCAGCAGTTTATCGACTTCGTCGTTGACTTCCTTGGCTCTTTCTGGGCCGAATTTTCTTCGTTTTTGCTTGATCGGCTTAAATGTGGGATCAACCTCCAGGTCGTGTGATGCGATGTTGATATCGATGCCGGGCATGTCAGCAGCGGACCATGCAAACGTGTTGATATTATTTCTTAGGAAGATCATTAGATCGTCCCTGATCTTTGGATTAAGATCGCGTCCAATGCTAACGCACTTCTCTGGAGATTGCGGGTCTAGGGAAATAGTGCATGCAAGGTCCTTCTCAGGATCTTTTGTCGAAGGATCTCGCACTGCTGGTTGGTTTGCCCCTTTCGGAAACATTTTGCGGTACTCCACCATGTAACAAGATCGAGACTGTTTTTGATTCCCATAAATGGTCTTTTCTCTGGTAGGGGAAATAAACTTTATGCATTGATGATAAATCGAAGGGACCACCCTCATCTGATGGAGCCAATGTCGTCCTAAGACGGCGTCGAATGGAGAGAGGTCGTGCATTACGGAGAAATCTGTTTCTTTTTCGGAATCGTGCGTCCTGACGGTGATCGCCACGTTTCCTAGTAAGGGTACTCTGCTTCCACCTCCAAAACTGTAGAGGGGAGGAGCGTATTTGTTGATTGCCAAATCAGGTCGGCTGATTTTCTCAAAGGTGTCGTGCGATAGCAGATTGGCTACGCATCCAGAATCGATGAGAACCTTCGAAAAGGAGACCCTCGCGAGGTCAATCGTGACGATCAGAGCATCGTCGTGGGGCATATCGAGCTCGACATTCTCATAGAGAGAGAAGGTTATCGTGCTTTTGTTCGGGATTTCCTTTCCGAGTCGATGATTGTCCTTTGAGTCGTGAGATGGAGCGTCGCGCTCGGGATCTTTGGAGACTGCGAGCTGTCTCGATCTCGAGTCATCGGATCTTTGTCGGCGTAGGATGGGACCCATGATCGTGCTTAGAAATCCTAGATCGGGTTCTTAGCAAGGATGTTTTTCGTTTATCTTCCCCACAGTCGGCGCCAAAATGTAGAACCTAAAATCTACACTCAAGTATTTTGTAGTGTTTGTAAGTAAACTAGGGAAGTGACAAAAGATGTAGGCAACGATATCCTTAGAACACAACGATGTAATCGGAATTCGGTAGACAAAAATGGACTTTTATTGATTAAGAGGTCGAGTACAAAGAATAGCTAAGAGATCAACTATAACAAGGAGGTCGATCGAGAATAAGATATAAACGAAGTAAGAAAGATGTAAATGTGTGGTGTGCTCTCTCTCTAGGGTTTTCGCTGTGTCTTTAGCATTGTTATCATCCTCCTTTTATAAGCTTGACTCGCTATTCTTGCAACTGCTTCCGCGACCTTCTCGACTTCGGCGACCTGCTTTTCTACTTAGTTGACGTCGCTGTGGGCCTCCTAACTTCGGCCCAATCCGTTTCGTCCATAGAACCTTTGTCTCGAATTATGCATCCTCCTAATTATCTCCTATGGAGCAGATTGATACTTCCTCGCGGGCTTCTTGTTTATAATCCATAATCCGAAATAGGCCCAATCATTTAGGAGACCGAAATTGGGTCCAACAAGTGGGTAGAATGGTTAAAACAATTTCTTGTTATATTGTATCAATAATTTTAATAATATCAAGTACTTTTGTCAAGTATGAACATATTTACTAAATTCTTTTGATTAACATCTCTTACAGTTCACAAATTAATTCACAACTACAATAGTACACATACAAATCATAAAACAAACCATAAAAAAATTATTACACATTGAGCTAGATATTATTCCTCAACATAGATAAGCTTGGACTCCACTTGACATCATCAATTTGTATTACTTTGGACAAAATACTTTGGAAGACTTCCCGAAGACTACGAAGTCTTCTAGCATAATATATATTAGAAGCCTTTCCAAGAAGTCTTCTGAGAGTCTTCTGAAAGTCTTCCGAGAGTTTTCTAAGAGTTGTCTCACAAGTTTTCCAAAGTCTGTCTCAGATCTGAAAAATCTGCATATTCAAAAGCATCCAAATGACTTCAAAATAGAGAACACTTCAAATACAATTTTTTATTCTTGAATAATAAATAAGACACTTACATTAGGTTGGAAAAATAACTTTTTAGAATCTAATATATAAATATAATTTTTTATTCTTAAATACATATCCAAAATTTGTACCATTTTGGGAAGAAGGCTTCCTGAAGACTTCCCAATAAATCTTCCGAGAGTCTTCTGAGAGTCTTCCAAGAGTTGTCTCACAAGTTTTCCAAAGTCTGTCTCAGATATGGAAAATCTGCATATTCAAAAGCATTCAAATGACTTCAAAATAGAGAACACTTCAAATATAAATTTTTATTCTTAAATAATAAACAAGACACTCACATTAGGTTGGATCTATAATTTTTTGAATCTAATATATAAATATAAATTGTTATTCTTAAATACATATCCAAAATTTGTACCATTTTGGGCATAAGACATCCCGGAAACTTCCAAGGAAGTCTTCTAGCATAAAATGCATTAGAAGACTTCCCAAGAAGTCTTTCGAGAGTCTTCTGAGAAGTCTTCCGAGATTCTTCTGAGAAGTCTTCCGATATTCTTCTGAGAAGTATTTCAAAGTTTGTCTCAGATCTGAAAAAAAATCTGCAAATTAAAAAACATTCAAATGGCTTCAAAACAGAGAAAAACTTCAAAAATAAAATTGTTATGCTACAAAATATACAAAACAGTTACATTAGGTTGAATCTATAGCTTTTTAGAATCTAACATATAAAACAAACAAAACTGCATATCAAAATTTAAATATCTATCTTTGAAAGAGTGAAAGATGAGAATCATGTAATGAAAAACCTGCAAAAAGAAGATATATTAGTTAGAACACATAAGAAAAAAAAAAGAGAAATAGATATAAAGTTTGGTGTTTTGATGTTCAAGAGATTAGAGAGAGGTTGGAGATTTTTTGATTGAGAAATTTTTTTTTTTGTTGCAGCCATTTTAAAGAAAGAAAGAGAATGTGTAAATATTCTTTATATATGGAGACAAAAATTTCAATTAGGTTAAATATTTTCGAAACAGAAGACTTCTTATTCCTAAAGACTTCGACTTAGGTGGGAAACCCAAATTCTTCTAAAATTTACGCGAGACCCTAAATTCTACTAAAATTTAGGTGGAATATATCAGAAGCTTCCAGAAGATTTCTCTGGAAGTCTTCCGTGAATCTTCCAGACCATATAATCAAATTACTAAGGAAAAAACACGTCATTAAACTTAAAAGTTACTTAGAAAGTGTTTAAATCAAATTATTAGATAGAAACTAAACACAAATAGTTCAAATTAAAATAATTTTTGATAAGATTTCAAAATCTTACCCTAAAAGTACAAACAATACTACAACACATGCTACCAAACCCTAAACCAAAGACTATAATGACTTAATCTACATTCACTTATCTATGTTTAAAATAATTCAGTTTTAGTAATACTAAATTTGCATCATTTAGAAATTTTATTATTACATGATTTTAATTTTTTCATCATTAAAATATTTTTTATAATTTTTTTTAAATTATTTTAAAGATCTAATCCATGGGAAGACTTCCTCTCGAAGACTTCTGGAAGACTTTGATTTAGGCGGAAAACCTATATTTTTCTAAAAATTTTAGGCAGAAACCTTAGTTTTTACTAAATTTTAGGCGGGATGTGCGAGAAGACTTCTTTTTAAGTTTTAAGTGAGTCTTCGAGACCCCAAAATCAAAGAACTATGCAAAACATACTTTCTTAAACTTAAAATTAACTTAGAAAGTGTTTAAATCAATTTATTAGATAGTTACTAAACATATATAGATCAATTTGAAAAAAAGATGAAGATTAGATTTCAGAATCTAACCCTATAGATACCAACAATACTATAACATATGTTACCAAACCCTAAACAAATAACTCATGAACCAATCTACATTCACTCATCTATGTTGAAAATAATTCAATTTTAGATAAACTAAATTTACATCATTGAGAAATGTTTATTTTTACATGATATCTATTTTCTACCCATCAATATATTTTTTTATAAAAAAAATTAAACTATTTTCAAGATCTACTGAACGAGAAGACTTACAAAGTAGTCTTCTCAAGGAAGACTTCTTTGTAAGTCTTCTCTAACAGAGGGTTATAATGGTAAAACTGAATACATGTTTTTTGTTTGTTCATAAGGGGACTGTTGTATTTCACTCGGCCTTTAGGTTACTTTTGTATTTGATTGAATTTGGAGTACACTTTTGTATTCAAAATCAAGTATTGAGTCATATTTGGCAAATCCCCCTAATTTATATAAGTCTAGAGATATTTATATTATAATGCCACAGTTTATTCTTTTCTTAAGGCATCACCTCAGCATTAGGTGGGTACCATAAGAAAAATATATTTATATAATAGGAAAAAAGGAAGTACCGTTCTTCTTTGCGACTCCATCTCTTCCACCGTTATATCCATCACTGCTGCTACCATCGTCTTCCTCGCTAACGTTTAAGGAGTCTTAGTCGCCGACGAAATCCTGTACAGTGGTGGGAGATTTCACTAAAAACTTGGATCTTGACAAAACCTTGTGTGCCTCAAAGCAGATCAGGTCACTAATATCCGCAAAATTTTAGAATTTTTACGGATATCCGATTTGATTCATAAATAAAATAAAAATTTTTAAATAAAAGAAAAATCTAAAAATAATATCAAAAAATAATATTTCATTACAAAATAAATTATTATTTAACCTTTTTAATTCTAATACCTAATATAATAAATCTAATACATAAAAATATTGTAACACTTATATAAACTATAACTAGAGCTTGACCTGCACGTCCGTGCGGGTGTTATTTTTCATTTTTAGACTATAGATTATTTGTTTGTAATTATTGAATGTATCTATCTATTTGAATATAAGTTATATAAAAAAATTAATCAAGTAAAGCATTTATAAAAAAAAATCAAACTTTTACATAACAGTGTAACATATTTCTATATTAATTCAATATTTACATTGTAATTTAAATTTTATACAAATTAAAATCATCTGTATTCGTAGAATATTCTACTTTGGATTTTATCACACTGAAAAAAACAAAGTAGAATATGATTCAGTATTAATTAAAAATCGATATATCTATATCTTTTTTTAGCAAAAAAAATAACCAATATATCTATATCTATGTATATGCATAATGAAATGAAACCTATCTTACAGTTTGGTCACAGCCAAGAGAATCGCCTCCAAAACTGGTGCTTTGTTTCCAGGCTTGAAGCAATTTGAGAGTTACTCGCCATCATCTTTGTAAGGTTTGAGATCCGACACATTTTTCTATCATTAATTTGACATGTTTGCTATGAGAGTTTTGATTGACAGTCTCTAATTGTATACTCAGTATATATAGATGGGTGAAGAATCTAGGTTAAGCTGTATTTATGGTAACGGTAGATATAGCACTGATATTATCTCCTTTCAGTTTTTAACCAAATCTCGTATATACAGTAAGTAATATATGTTATTCAATCTTAGATACTGTTTAAATTGGTTGCTCAATTAATTTATTCCAATTTAATTTATTGTGTAGTTTTAGAATATCATGCTAAGCAATAGCATAGAAGAAAAAAGATGTTGTGATCGTAATGTATGATAATCAATCATTGATATTTTTGTATTTCCTTGCGCAGAAATTGGATGGAATAAGGAAAGGTATATTTATTTAGTCTGTGCCTTTTACGTGGGGAGAAAGAGTGAACAAAAAAAAGGTAATATTCTATCTGTTAGATGTCATAACATATTTTGCATATCAAATTATTAATTAGCTTTGTTATAGATAATAAGATTTGAGTAATTTTGGCTAGCCAATTTACAAAATTCAATTACATGGGATATCTCTTAAACATGTCTCGATGGGCTAGGAAAGAAACTGGTTGGTGATTGGGCTAGAAAAAAACGGGTAGGCAAACCAGTAGTTATACGTGCTTCCAAACAAAATGTAAACTTTTTTTTTAATTTCCTATCCAAATTCCCAAACAAATTCATTTTGTACTTCAGTTTTAATAATATAGATATATAGATAACTTATATATAATTCTTTAAATATATGTATATATATATGCATATAACGGACCAAATCGGATATTCATTCCTAAAAATATTAGTATTTGTGATTTGTTTTATTTTTTATAGATATTACACTTTAGTATTTGATTTGCTGCGTAGGGTTACAAATGTCCAGTTTTTTTGGTTCGAATCAAAACGGATAACTAATCGAATCAAAAATTTACGAATACTTTGCGCAACCTATCCGTAAATAGTAAAAATAATATATGTATAATTGGACTTTCGAGTCATTATCCGTTTTTATTCTAATCGAAAGTTCAGGGTATTGTGAGTTTTATTGGAACCTTACATGTGAGTTTTATATAAAAAAACAAAACGAAAAATACATAGTGTGAACACATTTATGTTTGGCTGAAAAGCTCTTTACACGTGACACGTTTGCGTGCTCATTCTTAAATCAATGTGAAACTGCCACGTGTTCATTATAGTGTGAACACATTTATTACAATGTTTCTCCTTTAATATATAAGGGATCTTTAAAAAATCATTCTCAGTGTCACAAAAAAATTTATGTATGTTTTTCGGAATATGCAAATTTGGCGCAAATAAATACTTCTAAGACCACCTGCTTCTCAATTTGTCTTCCTACACCAAGTGTCATCCACTAATACATCAACTAAGATAAATATAGCTGATAATCACCTAACCTCCGAGTATCCACACCCTAAAAGTATCCACAGCTTAGCAACACAACTATACAAGTTTTAAAACAACTTTAGGACACACGGATTACTTCTTCATATATTAAACAACACCTATGCTCACAACTCTGCGCTTGCACGGGACCTGCTTATAGTCAAAAGAAGGTGACGAGCATGTGAGAGTGAGTGTTTATTACACTATTCGTGCTATTATGAACTTTGTTTTTTCTACAAATAATTATATTTTGTTAAATGCAGGGTTTGTTTAATACTTTAATCAAACACCTTGATGAAAACAAGATTATTTTGAGCACAAAACAACTTGAATCAATCGGACATTTAAATATAGTTAAATTAGTTGACTCTCAGCTGAAGATCATAGATGATCACATTGAAAAGAACAATGAGCTTATTGAATTGTTGGAGGTTTGCTCGATAGAGGATTGCTCGTCTGAAAAGAACAATAAGTTTATTGAAGCAATGGAGGATTGATCGATGGAGGATTGATCGTGTAGTTCAATGGACACAGTCTTAACCAATAAGAAACACAATAATTAATAAATGAACAGCATTACCATGTATAATATATGATCAGATTGTCCTTTGTTTCTTCAACTAAAGCTTTTATGGAATAAAAAAATGAAATGCAATTATGTTGTTTGTGAATCTAAATATAAAATGGTATTCTTATAATAAAATATATTTGGTTTAATAATTTTTTTACCAATATAAAATTTAATTACCAAAATTAAGTGAAATATTTACTTCGTAAAAAGTGTAATATTCAAACATGTAGAACAATTTTAAACCTATAGAAAATACAATCCTTAATTTATCTAAATCAAGGATATTGGCATTGCGCTAACTTATTTCATGTAGTTTTCCCGGATCTAGCACCAATTAATTAATCAAAGATTATATGACTTCTTTCAAAAAAGACTTCAAATTTGTGGCTAAACACAAAACTAACCCCTTTTGATTTTTTTTTTGCCATATTCACCATAAAAGTTCAACTAATCATAAAAATGTCATTACTTTTTTTTTTCCAAAATGTGTTAATATTTACTCAAATCTCCTCATTTTCATCACTTATTACCAAAAAAAAACATTTTTATATCATAAGGATCATTAACAACATTTTCTAACACAACCACCATTAACAACTAAAATCTAGGTTTAAATGCAGTATAAATTAATTCATACATCTTCCTATCTCATTTTATTATAAAAATTATTTATCTTGAATACCCTCTCTCATTTCAGCCCAAAACTTAAAATATTAGATTTCAATATTATATTTTCATTAAAATTACTCAAGTTTAATGATTCTTGGTCAATAATGGGTGGGTATCTTTCATTGAGAAATTTTGGGTGCTTGGTATACACTAGATCGGACTCCTCATTCAGGTCCGAAAAACTCTATGTGAGTATGGTTTCCCTCTCTCTTTCTCTCAATGAAAAAAGGATAAATGTCATAAAAGTTAATTTTCCTATTAGTGGTCATTCTCATTAGTGCTTCTTTCTCATTGAAATCTGTCCAATAAATTCAGTAGATTAAAAATGATACTTTCTTGGTTTTAAATGGCGACCGGATTGCTCGCCATGGAAAGAGGCGACCTCCAAAACGACTGAAGACCTCATTGCTATGCGAGGTACACATGTCGGCCGCATTTGCTCACTTTAATTACATGTATACACTGAGTCGTTCAAAGCTTCATTATGTTGTTGATAATCAAACCAAGTTTGTTTTACATAACTTTGAGTTCAAAATTGACAATGATTAAGTAATGTAGTATGAATCGTGTAATATACTCTAAATATACTCTAAATATTCTGTAACAGAAACCCTAATCTACTATATAATAGTAATAGTTTTTCACAAGTTCTTTTGCTTTCTCTACTATACTGACAGCATAAGCTCTCTTTCATTTACGGTTTGTTTTGTTAGTTAAGGTTTTAGTGTTTTAGTTTTAGCGTTTAACACTTCATGTTGATCACCTCAAGATGAGGAATGGGAATTTCCAGATGACTCTGAAAACGAGTCTTAGAGTGTTGGTGTTATGTGTTCTGCTTTGATTTTTTTTACTTTGGATTATGATTTGGTTTTTTTGTTGTGCTTTTCATTTGGTGTTTTGGCTTTGAGACGTTTAAGTTATCAATAGAACTGGTTTTTGGTTTTGCATTTACTATGTCTTTGTCAAAGGTTCATATAATTGATGGTATTAGGAGTAGAAGGTACCTTTTGACCGGCTTATACGCGATGCGGTCGCCATGAAACGCCATGGCAAGTGGCGAGTGTCGAGCCTCCTGTTGCCAAGAGTCGCCATTCGAAATTTAAAAGCAAGGGTACTTTACAAAGTAGCGAGAAATCGATTTAGGAAGTGAGAAAAAAATAGGAAATAATCCAGAGTCAATGTCTGTGTGGTCAAAAACCTGAATAGATAAGATTCCATGTTTCATGTGATCGCTAATCCCTCGATGAGACCACACAATTAATCTTAAATGAATTCAGTGATAGTGATTTTGGATAATTCTTATGAGTTGTGGGCTGAAAATGGTTAAGGTTGTTAAGCTGAGAACAAGTACATGGTAAGACGGTGTTCTATAGGAAGTAAGTTCCCATGTTTTCAAACCTATTTCTTATACTTTGCTTAATGTTTTGCTTGAGGATAAACAAAAGTTCTAAGTTTGGAGAAAAAAGTTTAACTCTGAAAGAGTTAATAAAAAGTGTTTTTGTCGGTTTCTAACTTTTGGTAGTTATAGTATGTGTTTTGAGTCTTTTATTAAAAAAATTCAGGTCTTGGGTCCACTTGGAGTAGAAGGTGTCGAATTGGGTGCAACTGAGCTGTTAAAGATGCAGAACTTTGTATATGCATAGGAAGTTAAGCTTTGGGTAGAAGAATTCCCACTCTTCAATTTAGCTCAAATTTTGATACAAGATGGGAAATTGAGTTAGATTCCCACTTCCACCAGTGTTAGCTCTATCCATTGGTTAAATTGAATGTTTTGCAAATTTTATGGATGATTGGTCGATCTACCGGTTCAATTCGAGAAAAAAATGAAAATTTTAGTTGTCCTTGTTCAGTTTGGTCTAGCCTACAATTTGATCAAGAGAAAAATTAGACATATATCTATTATTTTCAGCCACATTTAGGGCTACATTTATTTTCATCAAACTTATTGGTTTTGGAAATTGGGGAGACGAATATGTACCTTTGGAGAAGATTTATGAAACCATGTTTTTGATTTATAAATCCATTCTGAAATATTCATTATCTTTATGTGTATTATTTCCATGTCTGATTACTGCACTAGTGAAGTTTAGGGTTTCAAGGGAACTCATAGATTGATGATTGTCATTTGTTAAAATAGAAAACAATATCAGTTTCTTCATCTAAGTTGTTCTTATGCTTGAATTGGAATGATCACCTGGTTCCTGATTCATAGGGTTTTTAATGCACTGGAAGTGTAAGATTAAATATCTGACTAACTTAGATGAGCATAATACTCTTAACCGATGGAAGGTGATGTTAGAGATTTTTGTGAACTTATCTAACATGATTTTATTGCATGTTTAGAATCTCATATACAACAGAAGTATTATAGGATTCTAATACATTAGGTTTAACCGTGTGGAAGTAGGTTAAGTTAATTATTGGTTGGTAAAAGTATCTTGAGGCATTTTCTTACCATGTTTTTTTCATCCATCATGTCAAACCGACCCCATTGGTGTTCATCAAAATAGTGATATTTTCTGCTGGTGTTCATGTCAAACTCTGTAATAGAGTAACTCTTTAATAGAATTAGGTTTTGCTCCAATGGTACTCTATTTAGAATGAAAAATGGAGTGATGAACAAAATATAAATATGTTTACTCTATTATAGAATGGACAATTGAGAGTACTATTAAAGAATTTTTACTCTATTCTCTATTTTAGAGTAAAAAATAGAGTGAGGTTGGAAATGTCATTACATCTGCTAATTTATAGTCAATTTTGCTTGTGAATGTAATGCTTTACACAAACATGAAGACTCTATGAAAAGATCTTAACGAAAGAAAGTTGAGGGATGTTGTCATGCATAATATTTACTTTGTGTGACTAGATATACATTAGTTTAGCTTGCATAGCTAACCATGTGATGGCCAATATTTCATGTAGTTAGCAATCATTTTTCCAAAAAAATATTAAAAACGTTACTAGCAAAATATAATTAGTCTTTGTGACTTCAATTCGTTCAATATAAATTAAAAGTCAATTAATTAAGGAATGTTTTGTTTTGTTATACTGTATATGATAAGATATTATATTTTCAAGAATTTGTTTTATTTAATATTATAAATTGGAACATTTTTGGTATTATATATTGGTAAATATGTTCAAATTAAGGATGTTTGACCATGAATAACATCAATATATATCGGTAAATATGTTCAAATTAAGGATGTTTGACCATGAATATATTGACTTACTTGATTCATCAAATCTATAAATTTGTCAAAATGATAAAGTAGTGAAAGCAAAATTTTAAATATCTTTCAAGATTTAGATTCATTAAAGAAAAGAATGGCTTCCCCAAGTGATGAAGTTTTCGATCTTATTGGTGATCTCATTCTTATGAAGGGAGAATCAAAAGAAGATAAAGAGCATGTGAGGGTGAGTATATATTTACACTGTTCTTACTCTTATGTGCTTTGTTTTTTCTACAAATGTTAATTATATTTTGTGCAATTTAGGATTTGGAGAAAATTTTAATCGGATACCTTGAAGAAAACAAGATTATTTTGGAGAACGAACAGTTTGCAGCAATCCGACATTTAAATATGGATAAATTAATTTATTCTCAACTGAAGATCATAGATAATCTTATTGAAGAGAACAATAAACTTATGGAAGCGATGAAGGCTTCCTCGAAGGAGGTTTGCTTGTGTAGCTTAATGGCCACTCTCTCAATCAATAAGAATACCGATAATTAATATATGAACATCTTTACCATGTATCATATATTATCAAATGTCGTTTGTTTCTACATCTAAAGCTTTGATGGAATAATAAAGAATGCAATAATATTGTTTGTGCATTTATATATAAAATGGTATTCAAATAATTAATATATTTGGTTTAATAAATTGTTTTACCATTAGGAATGTTAAATAACTAAAATAAAAAAAACCTAAAAGTAGTTGAAATCTTTAATTTCTACAAAAATGTAATACCCAATTGTGTAGAACGATTTAAAACATATAGAAAATAAAATACCTAATTATCTATATTACGGATTGGCATCGTGCTAAGCTTGATCCATGCGGTTTCCCCGAATCTAATACAAAATTAGTTAATCAAAGATTATAGGGCTTCTTAAAGAAATTAAATGACCTAAAATTTGTGGTTTATAACAAAACTAACCCTTTCTATTGAATTTTGTGTTTCCATATTCATTTTCAAATTTTACTAATCATGAAAATGCCATTACCTATTATTTTTTGTGTCAATATATTTCTATTACTTTGATGCTGTTTTAGGTGTTGTTCTGCCTCCCCCATTGTTAAGTTATTAGATTTTTTATAGCAATTGATGTAGGTTAGATGAATTGCACTCGTGGCTTCACCTGGTGCTTTCATTACTTGGCACGAGAATTAAAGAAGGAATTCATCTTTGCCTTTCCTCAAGTTAGGTTTGTGTTAACATGTGCATACATCCATGGACGACATGAGAGAACATGAACATACGTCTATGGCGTACACTTAATTTTGGTAGAGAGTGGACGAAATAAAATACTCCCCAATAAAACAGTTCTTTCGACGCTGGACCATATATTGCAGACACAAAATCATGCTACTATGAAGATTTTGTGTAGTTAGTTACTCGTGATCCCAGTTACGATATGTTTTTTGGACAAAAATAATTACCCAAGTGCTACATGGTTAAAACAGAAAATAGTTCACTTCCCATTGATCAAGAACTCTGTTTAGATCTCTTGACTCTCTAAATACTGCAGACGCAGACACCTAAAATTACACATGTACTAATCTTCTGACTCTTCAATACAGCTGTAACCCAAAATGTTTTCCAGTTAGTTTCTATTAAATGTACGGAAAAGAAAGGAAAGTTACTGTTATCAGAGGCATGAGGTCAGGGTGGTATTTGAGGGACATGGCATTCAATGCTAAAAAAGATAGACCGCACAGTTCCATCAATTAATAAAATTGACATGTGTCACTTCTACGCGCCGAGAAGTGAAGCTGGGTTAACCTATATAGTAACCAAGCTTAGTGATATGAACGATCATTAATGGTGATTCGAGCTTCAAGCTGGTAAATGAAATATGCTGGTTTAATTGTTATTTGAGATTAACGAACATAAATTATTGTCACGGATTTATTGCCGATAATAATCATACTCAATACTAATTGATACTCCATCGTATCAATGTTTTAAAAACATTTGTTTCAAAAATAGATATTTTACATTCTCAATGCATTTCTATTAAGTAACAATGGTAATTTTAAATTTCAAAGTAATTAATTGTGTTACTGAATTTTGAGTGGCTAAAATTTGTAGAAAATAATTAATTACAAAAATGTATCTATAATCAAAATTTAGAATTCTATTTTAATATTGTGAAAACTCCAGAACATACATCTTTTTAAAACAGGGGAAGTAATAATTCTCTATTGCTCCCATTTTTAAGGCATGAGTTATCTTCTATGGGTGCTGGTTGGATGGAAGAAAAATATATTTAAATGGTGATGCATCGGCAATGGGGCTTGGCTATAATTTTAATTTATTTCATGTTTGAACATTGTGTAAAGATTTATGTGTTATACTGAGATATTATTCCTATTTGTTTCCATAATACACATTCATAAGAGGAACAAAAAGGTTAACAAACAATTTACCGAGTTCGTGATAAACATGTTAAACATCTAAAACATCCAAATCTTAACCAAGCATCCTAATTTAAAACCAAAAAGATCTTTAATTAGCCAAGAACATGATAAATGTTATAGAAATCCAAGAACCACATAGATTCTAGGATCTGAAGCAAGATCAACCAAAAAACAAGGACAGTCAGCTACTTCTTCAGAGTTTTTGACTTGGATTTGGTGTTGCTGATGAAACGTTATACACTTCTACTTTATATTATATTTGATCTCTCAAATCAGTTTCTATCCCAGCTTCCTATTGAACATGTCTTTGACCTTGATTTTAAGATTTCCAATGAGCTACCTCACTAAGCCACTCTTTCTTTATCCTCCTTTCACGAAATTGCAAATACATAGCCTATATACTTGTATCCAACGATGACAACAGTAGGTTTTCAACATTAAAAACATTCATCATACCTCTTGAGGACACCTTCTTGAATTGTGGCATTCCTCACCACATAGACCACAATATGATTCTCTTCATTTCTCTATCTTTAGGTGCCCATGCAACATGAACCAATCTTAAAGAAGGCTTTACAGAATATACATCCATCTTTGATAAGGAGAAATTCATATGCCGTTGGATCATATTTTCTGAATTTGCTAATTTTTCCTTGAAATCAACTGTCCAGGCACAATAAGCTCAATGTGTATGGATTATTAAGCTTTTAAGGCTGGTGTAGATGTATCAAGCACAAGAATGATGTTCTCTATATTCTCTGAAATGTTCCGCAAGTTTCCATTGTACAATGTATTGTCACCGCTGTACATTACGTTCTATATACAAAAACATATTCATCATCTTTTCCTATAGGATGTACAATATAATATATAATAATATCAAAAAATATCCACTTGAAATTTTTTTTATTTTAACAATATAATGTTTTGAGAGATATAAATGTTTAGGTCAAATTTTTTTTTTCAGAAAGATTTATTGCTGATCCGCAGGAAATCCTTAGGGTTGCGGAGGTGGAGGCAAGAGTATGGACATAAGCACAACAACTGGCTCCGGATAAGCAACAGAGCAATAACGAGGACGCTGATTGGGTTTTATCAGAGGTATCGAGAATCTGCTTTGTTGATGGAGCATGGAGAATACAAGATAAGTTCTCCGGACAGGGGTGGTTCTGCAGAATCAAAGGTTCAACCGAGAAGATGATGGGAGCTATGAACCTCCGACAAAGCTTATCTGCTTTGCATGCTGAATGTGAAGCCTTGATATGGGCTATGGAGTGTATGAAGACTCTCAATTTCTCAGACGTAGTTTTGCAACAAACTGTTCTCAACTGGTGAAGATGGTGTCATCACCTGATGAATGGCCGGCCTTTACTACACATATGAAGGAGTTCCAGCGCAGTAAGACTTTCTTTCCTTCCTTCAAGATCCGACATATTCCGAGGGCACATAATCTTATGGCGGACAAGCTGGCACGTGGTGCGAGACGTTCCCCTTATGCTATGTTTTATGTTGACTCTAGGCCTCCGGTTTGGTTCTCTGAACCGGAATAGCATAGATCATAGTTACTTCTGTTAATGTAGTGAGGGCAGAGAAATAATAGCAGAAAGTAAAACAGACAAGTTTATCTTTTCGAATTCACTAGAACAAGAGAGTCTTACACCAATCTTTTCTATTACAAGAATCCTTTAGGATTAGCCTCAATCCTAAGCTAAAACTCACCCTAGAGTCTAGACTTCTGTTTATCAGGATCCTCCAAACCCCGAGCTAAACTCCCCCTGAGTCTAGGCTTCAATCTTCCACTTCTCGGAAGTACTTCACCAACTACGTCAACACCTAACGCAGAGCAGTGACACCAAAGGCTTGATCACACAAGAAACACCAAACGATCTCTCAACTGTTTTTCTTTTTAGCAGAGACACCTTTCTCCATGGAGGCACGTCCTCCTTATGTAGATAACCAGAACTTGCTCCTCAAGTTCTTCCAAAAGCAACTTAAGTAACTTTCCTTTTTCTCTTAGGAAATAACTCTCTTGCCTTTTCCTCTCCAAGTAATATCATTTATCTTTAATGTAAACTTTCTGATAAATATATTACTTCTTCTCCAAGCTTAACAAGCCAACCGACATCACAAAACACGAACTCCAACTTAGCCAATCTTCATGACACACACATGTACTACCTCCTGTAGTACTTCACGAACTAACCCAGCATATACATCTTCAATCTCCCCCTTTTTGACTATGCATGTGAACTCATTACCTCAAGACAGACAACCACGTCTTCAATCTCCCCCTATGAGTCACATCAAGGTCAAAAACTAATATGAAGATCTATAGCCTCCAAAGTAAGGAGGAAATCCCATTCCACCATCTCCATACTGATCATATCTCCTAGACCACGTATTCCTGAGCCCAAATCCTCCATGATTAGCTCCTTGAATAGACTTGAAACACTCACGTCGAATATGCCCTTGAACTCCACAAGAATAACATATAGGACCATGACTTCTCATACCATAAGCACCATAAGCTTGTACCATCTGATTCTTCTCCCTCAACAACTTAAAACACCTTGGCCTAATGTGCCCAATAACACCACAGTGATGACAAACAGGCCGCCACTTTCGTTGAGATGTACTCTTCAATCCAGAAACTCTCTCTGGAGCAGTCGCCGTAGCAGTTGCCGTAGCAGTACGCGTAGCACTCGCATTCCTCACATCAGTTGCAGTCTTCACTGCAGTTTTTCCATTAGATGTCTTCTCTGTAGACACCTTAACCTCTGGTCTTGTAGTAGACGTAGCTAAAACCTCAGCTTTTCCTGCTGATACAAAAACACCTTCAGTTGTAGAACATTCTCCTTGATATCCAAGGCCACATCGATCATTCTTTCCAATACTGAGCAGATGATCTAGCTGCTTCGTCCCACCATTCAGCATCTTCAAACCCTTTTGAGTCTCCGCAAGTTGAGCACCAGCCTGTCGTGCTTCTTCTTCTTTCTCTGAGGCATACTTAAGTGCTTCAGCAACTTCAGCTTCTAGCTTAGCTTTCTCCTTAGCAAACTGTGAATTAGCATCAACCTGCTTGAGCCAATTCTCATACAGCCTCTCATATTTCCCAGCAAGATCAAAGTCTCCATCATCATCATCACTTACAGCATCATCATCACCTCCACATGAAGACCCTGACGCAGACGCTGACGCAGATCCCGTCGCAGATTCCGTCTTAGAACTAGGCACAAAAGTTGTGAACGCCACCAAGTTCTTCAACTCCTCACCATCATCTGATTCAGTACCAGATTCATCCTTCTTCTTTAACTTCAGTAAATTCCCACATTCTTTGCGGACATGGCCAAATCCATTGCATTCATAGCATTGTACCCTTGATGATGATCTGCCTGAATCACTTCTTCTTGCATTCTTCATCCTCTCTTCTCTGCGCTTCAGAAAGCCAGCAAAATCTCTTGACAGCAGCACCATAGGATCTTCAGAAGATGAACTCTTCAAAGCAATTCCATGCGGATCTTCTTTGCTTTTCACATTTCCTCCATGTAATCTACTCAGCTCAAAAGCTTGAAGAATCCCAACAAACTCATCAAAAGGCATCTCATCCAGATTGTGAGCTTCTTCTACAGCAGAGATCTTTGACTCAAACTTGGATGGCAACGATCTCTTCAGCTTCTTCACCAGCTTCTTGTCCTTGTACTGCTTTCCAAGTGCAAAACATTCATTGGAAATATCACACAACTTAGCACTAAACTGAGCCACGGTTTCCTCTTCATCCATCCTCAGATTCTCAAAACTTGATGCTAACATATCCAGCTTGGTACGCTTCACACTTGTAGTACCTTCAAACATATTCTCCAAAGTCTTCCATGCCTTTTGAGCTGAAGCACATTGAGAAATCAACTTGAAGTAGCTCGCATCAATAGCATTGTAAATTGCAGTCTTCGCCTTAGAGTTGCAACTTGAAGCCTTCTTCTCTGCAGCAGTCCACTTGTCTCTTGGCTTAAGAACTTCAACCTTCTCATCATCAAGCATCACCGGAGGACTCCAACCAGCTTCAATAGAACTCCAACAATCCTCATCAAGCCCACTGATAAAAGCTTGCATACGAACCTTCCAATATCCATAATTGGATGAATCAAGACGTGGGGGTTTTGTCATAGACGTTCCCTCTTGATATGCCGCCATCACAAACTCTGTTCTTCTTCCTGACGCAGTCTCTGTCACTCACCTTGATCTACTCGAAACTAAGTCTTAACTCTATCGAGCCCCGCTCTGATACCACTTGTTAATGTAGTGAGGGCAGAGAAATAATAGCAGAAAGTAAAACAGACAAGTTTATCTTTTCGAATTCACTAGAACAAGAGAGTCTTACACCAATCTTTTCTATTACAAGAATCCTTTAGGATTAGCCTCAATCCTAAGCTAAAACTCACCCTAGAGTCTAGACTTCTGTTTATCAGGATCCTCCAAACCCCGAGCTAAACTCCCCCTGAGTCTAGGCTTCAATCTTCCACTTCTCGGAAGTACTTCACCAACTACGTCAACACCTAACGCAGAGCAGTGACACCAAAGGCTTGATCACACAAGCAACACCAAACGATCTCTCAACTGTTTTTCTTTTTAGCAGAGACACCTTTCTCCATGGAGGCACGTCCTCCTTATGTAGATAACCAGAACTTGCTCCTCAAGTTCTTCCAAAAGCAACTTAAGTAACTTTCCTTTTTCTCTTAGGAAATAACTCTCTTGCCTTTTCCTCTCCAAGTAATATCATTTATCTTTAATGTAAACTTTCTGATAAATATATTACTTCTTCTCCAAGCTTAACAAACCAACCGACATCACAAAACACGAACTCCAACTTAGTCAATCTTCATGACACACACATGTACTACCTCCTGTAGTACTTCACGAACTAACCCAGCATATACATCTTCAACTTCTATTGTTGTTAAAAAACACAAAGTTTTATCCAAATGATTCTATGAAAAAAATTTCTAAAAGTAAACAAATATCTTTAATCATCCCCAATAGTAATAATAATAACTATTACTCCCTCCGTTTCTTAAAGAGTGTCGTTGTGACATTTTTCACACAGATTAAGAAAGTTGTTGAAATATATGTAAGTTGTAATTAGTTATACCTCTTTGACCAATAGTATTTTAGATAAATAAAATTATTTATAAAATCAATGCAGTTTGCAATTAATTTTCAGCTGAAAGTTAGTATAATTTACATCGGAATTGTAAAGTGACACTCTTTGTGTAACAAGAAAATGAGCTGAGAGTGACACTTATTATGAAACAGAGGAAGTATTATTATTGGTGATAGCACAATTTCCAAAACCTATGGAAACTTTTTTTTTGAATACTAGGTGGATCGAGGTTGAAACCTATAATCCCCTCCGACCCGAAACCAGAATATGTAACATTAATTTCGCCACATCAGTCACTTGAACCAGGGGCCTAAAACACAATGGGCAGTGTAGATTATTTTCTTGGAATTCTTTAACTTACATGGTCACGAAGCATAATATGAAAATCTTATTAGATCAGCTAGATTGGAATCCAAACACATAATAAGTATATAATCTGTTACGGGAATATACTGTGCACTTTTCCATATGGAAATCAATAGAAAGATCCATGAATTGTGGGTGGGCCAGGCTGATTCGGTTCCTTAAGAAAACCAGACCGCAAAATATGGTCTTCACCAGAATTATAAATCACGGTTTCTTGAAAGCTACAAATGTTGTCAGTTCTTATAAACTGAGAATGTTGTCAGATAGCATTTCTTGGTGAAGTTGAGGGCTGAAAATGACTCGTCTAGTCTACAAAGGATGCCGCATCACAGCCTATTTGGCTAATCAGGTATATGTGTACGTCAAGAAAGAACTATTCAGGCATATGCTTTGTCTAGGGAACAACAAAAAGCATCATTGCTAAGGTAGCAAGACGCTCAAGTGTGAGGAAGCCAACATCTATTAAAATTGTCTTCTTACTTGATTAGATTTTTGTTTAGAAATTATGTTTAAAATAAGTAAGTTATGCTTCATTTTCTGCTTGTTTTTGGAAAAGATTTGTTCTCAAGTTTGTTTTCCATCTTCGTTATAAAATTGCAAAAAAAACTTATATTTATTTAAAGAAAAGTTTATGATCTCTCTTCTTGATTTGACACCAATTAAAGTATTCACTTATCATAGACAAATTTTATTATCCATCATGTATATTCTCTTTGTTATCATTGTTATTCATATAAATGCAATTAAAACTTGATTCGTATAAATGCAAAAAAAGTTCAAAAGCATATTTTTAAGTTTTATTTAGAAAATAAAAAACTTGATTCTAAAAGATACCCATTTTATATATGTATATTGATTGTACGAATTAATAAACTATAACTTTAAAACTCGTATCTATACTTTTTAAACCCCAACTTTTGTTTCTTTTTAAGAAAATTTCCTTTTGACTAAAAATAGTTTTCCTAAACCTAAATAATTATCATTCTCCTGGTGCAGACGTACTTTCTAGATATCAACCTTGATAGAGAATCTGTCATGACCCGAAAGGAAAATGTTTTCTACTAAGCATTAATTTGTATCTGCACTGTCAAACTATCTATTAGTTGGAATGAAATTTTGCTCTGCAGAGACATGGGAACTTGGACATGTCTTGAAAGTTCCAATTACACAAACATGAAGACTCTATGAAAAGATCTGAACGAAAAAAATCAATCTATTTGTGCAAGTTTTATTGTAAGAAAGAGTTAAAAAAATTGTTGATGGTAGAGAGATAAATAGATTAGTTGATTGTTAATATGATTAGTAATTTCTTTCTTTGTCGTTATGAACATAAAACCTCTCATATGAGTATCACATAAGCCTACGGCATCTTAGAATCAGTCAATTGAACATTGAATAGTAAGTAGCTTGACGCAATCAACTTCATCCAAATACATGGGCTTTACAATACAAAAAGCCCATGATAATAGAAAGTTCCAGTACATTTCTTAAATGAAAGAGTAAGGAGACACTGGTGGCAATCACCTAACTAGATTCGTCTTCCGATCTCATCCTCCCTTTTCTCACACGGCGGAGGAGGAAGAAGTTCCTAAACCACCTAACTATATCTTTATATCAGTCTCCTCGTTCTATCAACTCCAAGTCTGGAGCCAGTTAGCTTCTTGGAATGTGAGTAGCTTGAAAGATGAGACTCGTTAATATGGAGAAATGGAGTTGATGAAATAACATTTTATTTAGCTGACTTTATAAATTAAGTTGCATAGAGTCGTCATTTGTATACGAGAAGAAGCTTCAATGCTATGAACCGTATATAATTTAGTGTGCCTACTCATTAGGTCATTCATGATGGCTCGTGTTCTTGATGATTGAAAGATATGCTATTTCATCCAGTGATATTAAAAGTGTACAAGCATTTATTTACCATATTTTTCATCTATCACGTTGTAGCGCCCCGACCGCACACGGCTAATGGACCCATCTCACGCCCAACCCCATTGCTGTTTAATGATTAACTAATACATCTGTTAGTTTCTGGTCAAATTTTATCCTCAAGTAATGCTTTATAAGATTCCATCTTTAGGGAAAGAAGTCTGCTTGCATTCAATGGTTTGCTGTCTTATTTTGTTAACCTTCCTTTGAGATTTGCCCAAAAGCACATGTCTGACAAGTATGACATGAACAACTTAATGCAGTGATATCTGATCGGAATAGGGAAAATATGATGAGAGCATTGAGAGGTAGACGAGTTTTGTTGTTGCTCTTGAATTTTCATGATTTTATGCGGGGAAGTGTCTTTAGACACATACAAAACAACATATCAATACACCAGAGAAATAACATAGATTTATTTTTTTGGGTAACTATAACTTGATTAGCACAAACCATATCCTTTGGGTAACTATAATTTAGTCCTGAATTTTTTTTGTATATCAAAAACATCACTGAAATTAATTTACTTACTAGCAAGAACCTTCTAATAATTTGGATGTTATCATGTGTTATTTAGATTCTGCTGGCTCATCTACCAAGTTTCTTTACTCAACAAAACTTTTCTCATATTAATTCTTTAATATGCATCTCATATTAATTCTTTTTTTTCATCTTCGTTTTTTATAACTTGTAATAGCATAATTATCCAGCATTTAAAAAAAAATCTTTTATATGCATCTATATTTATGGTTCCATGATCTAACAGTCAAGTATTATATTTTGAATATTAAAAGTGATATTCGGTGGATTTTTTCTTTCTATGATTTACTTTAGGTTCAACATTACTATATTTACTATTTATAGTTCATCATATTCCCTCTAATAGTCTCTTAGCGGTCAAGATTTCCTTTTGTAGATCTCCCTACTGTATATCCCTCCTTGATGGCACTGAAGAAGGTCCCCTTTCTTATTTTGCTTGTTTTGACTTAGCTTATGCGTGTTTCCATGGAAGTTTTCGGAGTTTGGACATTATCGATGGCCTTGCTATTACGGATCCAGTGTGAAACTCATCCGGATTTCCTGAGGAAAGTATTTTGAGGATACAAAACAGATCGTTTTCCTAAACCTAAATAATTATCTTTCTCTTCGTGCGGGTGTATACTCTATATATCAACTTTGACAGAGAATATGTCAATCCCCAAAAGGATAATGTTCTCTACTAAAAAAGTTATGGATATATAATTGGGATAATATATCTTGAAGCATTAATTCGTACCAGCAAACTGTAAAAACTATTTATTAGTTGGAACATAATTTTGCACTGCTGAGACATGGAAACTTAGACATTCCTAGCAAGTTCAGATTACACAAACATGAAGACTCTATGAGAAGATCTTAACGAAACAAATACCAATATATATGTGTAAGTTTTATCGTAAGAATTATATTAAAAAAAAAAGATTGATGGTAGATTTCTATAAAATTATTTGAGAAGTCAGTTTTCTATATGTCGTGCTCACATTAACTTTCACGATGGTTGATTACACTGATACCTTTAATGAATTAAAAATGTTACATTTAAATACTATTATTGATTTTTATTTAGTTTCTTTTTAAAAAATTTCCGAATAGCATATATTATAAAAAGGAAACATTTATACGGTTTTAAAAGCAAATTTAAATACGAAAATATATGTATATATAATATGATTTTATCAAAAAGGAAAGCTAAAAATAGTAATATTCCATTAAATAATATTTTTAAATAATATAAAATATACTTCTGAAGTAATAAAATACTTTCTTCATATATATATTTTATTAGATGAAAAATATTTATTTGTATATAATGTGATTTCATAAAAAAATTAAATTATACTTCAGTCTAAATTTGAAAGAATATATGTATACTCAATACTCACAACATGAATGACTCGACTAATCCAACTTATATCTAAAATCACAGATTTAACTACAACAAAAATATATAATTTTATAATAATATTAATTTATTTTATAAATATAAATTTCAAAACATATTAATAAACGAAAATAACATATTAACCAACTGTTACAATTTAATTCTTTTGTAAAATTTATATATATGCATGATAGATCAAAATATTGTCGTTATATTAATTTATGTAATTTAGAATCAGACACTTTAATTTATTTTTTATTTCATTATAAGCACAATATCTTAAATCAGACCTTCAATAGCTGGAGATAAAAGATTCATATGAGAAAAAACAAGTAAATGAACATCTGCTTGAGCTTCTAAAGATAAAGGCAAGCCATTTGATCACCATCAAAGCCTGCATTGAACCCTTTACAAACTAAGGAATGTAAAAAAAAATAGTGCGTGCTTCCACTAAAATGGGAGGTATACATGATTTTTCTAAAATATACTTACATATCTAAGATAACAAACAACCTAAATGCAAATAAAAAATTAATAAAATTTTAAATATAATTAGAATATATAATATTATAATTGAATTCAGAGAAATATATGCAATTCAATATATTCAAATGATAACTAAATCGACCGTAAAAAACAAAACCAACTAGATATAACATATTTAAAATAATACGTTTAATTAAAGTAATATAATATTATTAATACAAATTATGCACACAAATTATAAAAATTAAAATTAAAAATCAACAGCAATCAATTATTATAATATTATTATTTTATAAATATTTAGATACGTGTAATAAATAGATTAGGTGATTGCTGATATGATTAGTATCGTAAAGCCTACAACATCTTAGAATTACTCAATTACACAAAAGCCCGTGATAATAAAAAGGCCCAATATTGTTTTTCAGTACTTGTTTGTTTCAGCTTCTTCTACGCAAAGAGTACGGACACATCGGAGGAGATCAATGGAGTCTTACGACGAAGACAACAGGCCTAGATTCGTCTTCCGATCTCGTCCTTCCTCTGCTCTCACGGCGGAGGAAAACGTCCCTAAACCACCTAACAAGATCTTCATCTCAGTCTCCGTCGTTATCTCCCTCATCGTCATATCACTCTCCTTCTTCTACTTCGAATCCGAGCCTACCAAATCGCTCCTCTTGTGGCTCTCAATCTCCGTCCTCGTCGGTCCTTTCGCGCCTTCTTCTCTCACCGGCGGTAGAATCCGCGTCGGTTACGGTCAGATCTTGGAGCAAGATCAGATCAACGAAGATCTCTCGAAGAGGAACAAACGATCTAACAAAATGGCGCCAATGAGCTAGGCATTGAGGTGCTTTTTTTTTTCATTTGTAGTTGTTAGATTGTTTATGTCTGTGTAATCGTGGCTGAAGAGCTACTATAGAATTGGTACTATATCTATTCTCTAGGCTGAAGAGCTACTATAGAACCTCCATAAGCATTGTGGTTAAATCTCGGCATCCTCATTTATGTAAGTTTCTATCTTTAGGGCAAGAAGTATGCTTTCACTCAATGGTTTTCTATCTTATTTTGGTAACCTAACCTTCCTTTGATATTTGCCCAAAAATCACATGTCTGATAAAGTATGGGATTCAATTCATCTTAAAATTAACACACGTACTCAAATTTTATCTCAATGTCTTTATACAACTCCCTTTTATGTCATAGAGTTTCTTAATTTGAATCTATTACTGATATGATCCACTTAACGCAGGGATATCTGATCTGATTGGGGCAAATATGGTGAGAGGGAGAAGAGCTTTGTTGTTGCTGCTTTAGTTTTCTAGACTATACGCGGGGAAAGTGTCATTATAGACATACAATAAAACAGATCAATATGCCACAGGAAATAACATAGATTTATTTTTTGGGTAACTATAAACATAATATTATCTTTTTGCAACTACTATTATTTTTTATTTATTTTATTTTAAAAACATAATATAATTTAATAATATCTTTTTTTAAATACTGAATATTAAAAAATAATTTTTTATTGGTGGATGAAGTACGCAAAAATTAATCCTCCTATATAGCCCTGGACAAAAAAAACCGGATCCGAATAATCGAACCGAAACCGAATCAAAATAACCGAAACCGAAACTGGACCGAAATCATAAAATACCCGAACAGTTTCTATATTTCTATATCCGAAAAACCATAACCGAACCGAAACCAAACCTAGAACCGAATGGATATCTGAATATCCGAAAAATTAAGTTTAAGCTTTCTGCTATAAGGTAAAATGTCATCAATACCCACTCGAACTTGAATTGGATAGGAATAGTGAGAACAAAGTAAAATGCTATCAATACCACTCGAACCTGAATTGGATAGGAAAAGTGAGAACATTGTTACCACGAGACCACATTGTCTTTCATCTACTCTCTTATATTATAAAATATATATGTTATTTTTATATTATAATAGAGTAAATACTTATCTATACTAATAAAGTATGCTTTTTTATCTCCTTGGAGGGGGGGGGGGGGGGGGAAATGCCATGTGGCATTTTCTTTTTAGTAATCTATACTATTTTCTCAACTTAAATTTAATGAATTTTGGTATTAATTGTAAAATAAATGGGGTGAGGGGAGGTTAAATTTTTCTTTTTAATAATTAAAATATTTTCTCAACTTAAATTTAATGAATTTTGGTATTAATTGTGAAATAAATGGGGAGAGTGGAGGTTAAACTTTTCTTGATACATGTCCAAGCGTTTATAAGAGTGTTTTGAATCTGACTTAGATCCGTAATTGAACTGATAAATATGTGATCCAATATAAATCGAGTTTGGGTTTTATTGCAGCACTGGTTGAACCAATAGATAATTTTTATTTTTACTATTTTTAGTTTAAGTTACATTTTGAAATTATTTTTTATATTCTAGATTTCTAATTAAAATTTTGAAATTTCAATTTAAATATCGTCTTCCTCTTCTTCTACATTACAATTTACGTTTTCAAAAAAAAGTGAGTCATGATTGTGCTTGAGCTGTACGTCCGTAAAACAGACTGAAGCACGATGAGACTTATTATTCTCCTATACTACAATTTACTTTGGCAAGAAAGGTGAGTAAATAATTTTTTTATTTAATTTAATACAAATCATTACATTTTTAATTTACAGATCAAAAAAAAAATCATATGATCATATGAATTACAAAATAAAGTTTGGATTGTTGAAGAAGAAAAACATGGCGAGATTGATTATAATAAATTAGAGAATGCTCTTACTAAAAAATATCCCAAAAATGATGAAGTGACAAATTTAGAAAAAAATTGTTGGTAAGTTTTAAAATTTAGAGAAAACCAAAATTAGTTGATGTGATCTGGTGTTAGTTTATTTTTGTTATTGAAAATTTATTACAATAATGTTTTAATTCTGTTTTATTTTGGATTGGAAAATGTCTTGATTTTTTTAGATGTCATAATTCTTATGTTACAACTTTTTAAATAGTCTAAACTATTTCTTAATATTTTGTATGTACACTTAAAATTCTTAACTTTAGTTTTTATATATATTTGTTTTCATAGCTGATATATTATTATATAATAAACTAATTTATTTATTAACCCGCAATTCATCTGTGGTTAATCCACTGATCCAGTGATTAGGTAAATCATTTGATTCAGTGTCCGGGTCGAGTTTCAAAACATTGGTTTATAGGATTTTTTTGTATTTGATGTTGACGATAGAGAATATAGCCTCTGCAATTCTCCTTCTTCAACGCAATCGACGTAATCATTCATATAATCAATCCAGAAATCACATTCATCCCACCATCTCCTATTGAATGCTTTTTTAGTTCATGCTTTCTCAGTTTCATTGTATATGTATAGATGGTGTGAGAGTTCGGACGATACTCCCTTTACTTTTTCAATTCAATCATTGTCGAATTTCCAGTTTCATTGTTCGGAGTTAAAGACAAATCAGTGTAAAGATGTTCAAACTAGGCTACAACAATTTTGGCAAGCTTGAAATGTTAAGAAAGGAGAAAGATATTGGGGTTGATATGTTGATGATTAATGGAAAGGTACACCGATTTCTTATTTCAGTTTACCAGTTAATGATTGCTTACTTTTAAAGTAGCAGTTTTCTTATGCATTATCTCTTTTCTCAGGTGGTCCTTCTACACGAGTATTAATTTTTTACGACTATTAATTTTTATTCTATTTTTATTAAATCGATTATTAACAACTACTTATGCTATTTTACTTTGAACTAAATAACTTCAAACAAAATAATATATTATGGTCGCTAATCATTATAAAAAGATCAGAAAATATTATTTTTTACATATTTTCATTTTACATATTTTCTTTACTAAGACCATATAATAAATTATAAATTTAAGTAAGAAAAAAACATACAAATCCGGCGCGTAGCGCCGGAATATCACTAGTAAAATTATAAAATTGACATCTTAGAAACTCGAATTTTGTTTGGATTGACGATTATACAAGTATATAACCAGTAGTCCACTTAGATTAACATGTTAACTAAAATATTTTATCTATATATATTTGATTCACATATTAAATGGATATCCGAAACCGACCCGAAACCAAAGCAAAACCGAACCGAAACTGAACCGAAATCTCATAAGTACCGATTGGGTATAGTAATGATATATCCGATATATCCGAAATTGAATGGTTTTTATCCGAAACCGAACCGAACATCCGAATGCCCAGGGCTACTCCTACATCATGAATCCATGAGTGTATGAAAATTACGTACTATCAATATCCCGATTTACCTATTTTCCAATTGTCTTCTAGGTTTACAAATTGGTGCAAAATGTTAATGTTCCTCACTATTTAGTTGATCGTTAATACAATCATTTGCGCGCAAAAAGCACCCATTTAAACCCTGTTCGTGTTCATATCCAGACTTTCCTCAAGTGTAGTTGCAATATACTATCGAACACCCATGCCTACAAAAGACTAAAATTCACCACAGAAAAATCTTATATCCATCCAACCTTTAACTAGTTTCTTCTAGCAACTTGAAAATCACCTAATCGATTTAAAGATTGTATTTGTCATTATTCGGTTTGCACCACACCGAGCCTAAAACCACTCTTTCGCAAATGATAAAACAAGCATCACTAAAATCCAAGTGAACTTAAACACTGATTCTGCTTAAAACTTTACAAGTTGAATACCTAAGAAACAGCTGAAAGGTTGTGAATATACAATTCCCATATAAAGGCAAGTCTTAAAAACCGAAAAGGCTTCAAAGACACGTCCCAATATGATATCAATCGATCTTTTTTTCATGAACAGATCAAAGTCAATGCAATCCCAATCTTTTTTTTCCATGTCAAGCAGAGACCATCACTGTTTTTTCTTTCCCGTCGCCTTGGAGATTGTTTTGATCAATCCTTTGGTGATTTTCCAGAACCAAAGAAGATTCATCGCCGACAGGACCGGTCCAACCGCAATAAGGCTGTAAAACCCCAGTGGAAACACTTGCTTCACCTGCAAAAAAAGAGCAACTTTTTCAGATTCACATCTCTTAAAAAGGTACATGTTTATTTTGCTCAAAGCTCAGCATTGAAATCACCTGGTGGAAATGGGAGTACATGTGTAGAAAGAAGTAGATAAACAAAAGGATCCTCGCGACCTGTAAGAGAAGCAATTTTACATACGGTTAATGCTCAGAACAGAGAGAGGATTGTTTTGGTCTATCAAACATTACCAGCCAACCCAAGAACAGGGCAATCCCATTGAGTGTGTAAGCCTTAGAGCCTTTTTGACCACTAGCATCCAAGTACCTGCAATTCAAACGCTTTACATTTAGAGGCCAAGCGTATCTAGAATCTTTGATTGAACTGTCTATCCGACAAACTCACCACCGTAGGTTGACAAACGGGGTAGTGGCCTCAGACAAGAGAACCATGAATATGTAGAACTGCGCTTGTCCACTTGTGACAGAAAGAATGATGGAGAACATCGATAAGCAGTGATGGAAAACCTTGAAACAGAAAATAAATAAAAAAAACATTAGCTTTGTATAAAATCCAAACCAGAATTAAATGCTAACAACATTTTCATTAATTGAATATGGAAAATAATATATGATGCTTTAATACTTACATATTCAACACCACCAAGAGTAGGAAAATGCCAAAAGATCATCATTAAGTCTGCTACAAAATAGCCTAAGGAGATCTGTTAAAAGACACAAAAAAAAGAGAGATTCATTTTATAAACATTCAAATGCAAAGAATAAAAAAAAAGATGATGTTAAAAACTCACCCCCATTACAGATTCGGATAACCTCGTTGTACTATTGATGACCGAATCACCATGACCACTCTCATCAAACTGATCTGAAATCACCAGGAGATAGATTGATGCCACGGAAACAAAAACAGCATGGAACGTTGAGAATCCCCTGTTGGAAAGAGAACAAAAAAATATCTCTAACTCAAATACAAATCTTGAATCCGCAACAGAGGATAATAAAGAAATAAAAAAAACCTGTTGTTCCATTCCATTCTAACTTTGCCATCGAGTTTCCCATAAGCACTGAAGAGCAAAGGACTTATGAAACCAGTCAAGTCATAAACCTGCAGAACAAGAACAAAGATTGTTTAAAATAAAACAAAATCCAGATTCTTGTTGCATCGTTGATCTAAAGGGCCCAAAGGACTTACGATTTTGCACATGAGGATGCCGGAACAAACAGATGCAAGCAAGACGAGTTGCTTTGAAGAGTCATCGAAATTGGTCGTCATGAATGAAAGATTCTTGCTTTGAGCTAATTGAGACAAAACACGAAAACCAAGAACCAAAAACTTGTATATAGTCACGGAAAAAGGAAACACTTTTCGATCCTAATCGTAAAAGGGTAACCTAGAAATGGGTCCAAGGGACTAAACCTGAGGAATCAATCAAACAAAGAACAACAAAAAGCAGTTCAAAGAGACGTGTGTACCCGAGGGAGGGAGAGGGAGGAATCTTTTTCTTGCGGTCAATTACAATCCTTTAGATGTCGAAATCGTCAAAGTTGCAAGCTTTTCTCTCTCTCTCTTTATCTTTCTATGGAAGGATCGAAATTAATCACTCGCACCCGCCAGCCAATTCGCGTCGTTGGTAAGTAATTATACTATTTTGGTTTTCCTTCCTTATTAAATTATCTGAAGCCAGAAGGTTCGCTCCTTTTAATCTAATCTTCTTGTGAAAAAATATTGGGAATTTTTTAAATTTTGTTTATTATCCAAATAGAAGTGGGTTTGGTTGAATTGATATTTTGTTTATAAAATATAAATGTTGTTCTCATTTTGAAAAGATATATATTTTGAAAATAAAGCCAATCTCAATTTTTTTTTTTTGAAAATATGTAATTTTTTATTTCATAATTAAGTTTATTTTCAAAAAAATAATAATAATATATAATCAGTTTTATATTAATCCTTAATTTAATTACAAATAATATTTTTTATAATCAATTTTTTAAAATATCTGAGAAAGGCTGGAGAATATTATTTAGAAATGCAAGATATTTTAAAACTTTTAATCATCCTAAATATAATAAAGTATACAAATGGGAATATTGTGATGTTGACTGACCAACTGATTCAAAAGATTCTCACTCTCCCTCTCCAAATTAATTCTTAGGAAAAATTACTTAAAAATACACAGACTAAATTTCTTTTGCTGAAAAAATATATGAACTTTTTTGGCTTCCCAAAAAATACACAAACTAATTTTGATTGTCCATAAAATACACGAACTTTTGAATTTTGAAGGTTTCACACCTCGATTTTAACGATGTAAACAGTGACTAACAGAATAGTAAGACGCCGTTAGACGCCGTTAACTCTGAATAAAAAGTTCATGTATTTTATGGACAACCAAAATTAGTTCGTGTATTTTTCGGGAAGTCTAAAAAGTTCGTGTATTTTTTCAGCAAAGGAAATTTAGTATGTGTATTTTTAAGGAATTTCCAAATGGAGTTTGGATATTTCATATCCTATTCAGATGCTAAATATCTCGACCCAATACAGATCCAAAATTTTATATTTGTAAACTTTCGGTTTGGTTTTGGATCGAATATTTTCGGATCAGTTTCGATCCAAGTTTTTGAATCCGGCTAAAATATCTAGACCTAATCTTGACATTTTAGCCGGATTCAAAAACTTGGATTGGAATTGACCCGAAAATATTCGGTCCAAAATCAAACCGAAAGTTTACAAATATTTGTTGGGTCCAAAACTCTTCTACTTGAAAGAATTGAAACCAAAAAGAACTGATCCGAATAGACCTGGGTCTAATAAAATCGACACGAATAGATTCAATCCGATAAGATTTTTCTGCTAACAATTTTGTTATTATTTTTGCAATATTTTTTAGTTTTATTTTTGTAACAGAAACATTTTTAATTAATATGAAACTTTCAATGTAAAATTTAGAGTTATTTGTGAATATTTAGATATATATGATAGATTTCGACTAAATTGGACTCAACAAATATTTGTAAACTTTTGGTTTGGTTTTGGACAGAATATTTTTGGGTCAGTTCTGATTCAAGTTTTTGAATCCGGCTAAAATGTCTAGCCGGATTCAAAAACTTGAATCAGAACTGACCCGGAAATATTCGGTCCAAAATCAAACCGAAAGTTTACAAATACAAAATTTTGGACATGTATCATGTGATAGAGAATGTGTTTTTTTCCAGGTCTTTGGGTCGGGTTTTGGGCTGTTTTTTTCCGGATCTGGATTTTTCAGATCGAAAATATCTGGTCCAAAACCAAACCGAAAGTTTACAAATATAAAATTTTGGATATGTATTGGGTCTAGATATTTAGCCTCTGAATAGTATATGAAATATCCAAACTCCATTTGAAAATTCCTTAAAAATACACATACTAAATTTTCTTTGCTGAAAAAATACACGAACTTTTTAGGCTTCCCAAAAAATACACGAACTAATTTTGGTTGTCCGTAAAATACATGAACTTTTTAATCAGAGTTAACGGCGTCTTACTATTCTGTTAGTCACTGTTTACACCGTTAAAATCGAGGTGTGAAACCTTCAAAATTCAAAAGTTCGTGTATTTTATGGACAATCAAAATTAGTTTGTGTATTTTTTTGGGAAGTCAAAAAAGTTCGTGTATTTTTTCAGCAAAAGAAATTCAGTCCGTGTATTTTTAAGGAATTTTCCCTAATTCGTATTCTTGTTGTTTGTTGCATTTGAATAAGAATGTTACAAGTTTATGCGACATATAGATGCAGAAACTGTCTATGAAATCAAAGTATTACATTGAGTTTTATGTGTCTTTAATTTTTTTGGAACAAATAGTTTTTATGTTAAAGTAAGAACACCAAATTGATGCTAAAAAGAAAAAGAAAAGAAGACAATGTATGTAGAAAGGAAGCTCAAACATTTTCTTTTGCAATGTTTAACAGGTTGTGTTGCACTTTGTAGTAGATTATCCCAACTACATTGTGGAAATGAACGATCGTGTCCTCTATGTGGAGGTGACCATAAGTCCGTAAACCATTTTCTTTTTGAATGTCACCTATTCTGCAGGCGTGGGTATTATTGGATCTGCCGTCATTTCCACGAATTTTCCTGAATAATTTTGTATATGAAAACTTCTGATTTTCTCATGTGAGCTCCTGCAAGAGGAGTCCTGACACAAAGTCTAGCCAAATTCCATAGATTATGCGGTAACTATAGAAAACAAGGAATGATAAATTTTTCAGCAGAGTAGAGGTCTTACTGATAGACTTTTTACAAAGGGCTAATGGTTTTTCGCTCAGGAAGTTACAAAAGCTGGGAACGCGAGGGAGATATCCCAATCAATTGACCAATGAGAAGACAAATGGGTTTGCACTCACCAAGATGTTAAGTGGATGCATCTTGGGAAACCAATCGGTCTACTTTTGGTGGAGGTTTTGTTATGGAGCTAGAAAATGGAACTGTAATCTCAGGTTTGTTTCTGCTGTAAGATATTTCAAAAATCTGCTGGAAAATGTCAGTTATCAAATGAAGGTTTTAAAGATCGGGCATATCTTAGTCCTAGGCTTAAAGAGCATGAAACAAGTGTTGCACATGTTAAGAATATGACAATTTGGTATGATATGCGTGTAAGATTTCAGAAAAATCAAACTATTGATAAAGTGGCTAAAACACTAATTTTGAAAGAAAAAGATCATTGGAAATAAAAATTGTTTAGGATTATTTCTGTTGTAAAATTTCTTGCAAAGCATAATCTTGCATTTATAAGAAATTATAAGAAATAAAAACAATTGAAGAAATACCCATACACATATACTAGTAATTTTCGGGATTGTAAAAGTTTTTGAATCAAACAAATTATAAGAAATAGAAACAATTGAAGAAATACCTATACACACATACTAGTAATTTTTGGGATTGTAAAAGTTTTTGAATTAAAATTTCTAATTATGTTCTGCGGAAAATATGTCATTTTCGTAGAAAATGACATGGTGGCAAATGAATTCCAAATTTAACAAGTTAAGTAGAATAAATAATCTATCTTTATATAAAAATATTAAATACTAGGGAATTCAAAATCTACTTATTTTAAAGATAGCAACAATTCTTCTGAAAGCATTTCCTCTTTTATATTTAAACCTAAAGTTCTACGAATACAAAATCTAAAGACAACTCAAAAGTTTAGATAAGATAGAATTTACTTACGGATTAATTGCATATGCTCTAACAGTGTGGAAACTACATTTTACGGATAAAAATAACCATGTACTAAGCATTCTGGAAAATAAAAAGTGGAAATAAAGTGGGAAGAAACTGTGTTGGCAGATATAAGCAAACCAAGGCCATTATCCTGGTTATTTGCTATGTTCTTCAACTTTTATCAATGAAAATATCTGAATCTTCAAAGAGTTTTTTACACTATAGAACAGTTTCCAAGTTTTTATTACATAATAAGACAGTTTGTACTCCTAAGACACTTTCTTTAACTCATTCGGTTCTCTTTTAACCAAAGTGTAACTAGAGTATCAATTAGGAGGACCCACTTCCTTTTCTTCTCATAATTTCTTTTCAATTTTGTTTAGCATTTTTTTTCAATAGTCAATTAGAATCTGTTCGTAAGCACCAAACCATCACACTCTATGTTCTTGGTCAAAGTCTCATGTGAAGCCATAGTAAAAAAAAATTGAGACCCAGAAATTAAACTCGAGGTTTCCTTGTTGCTGCCTCAGTTGTCATCGACGAAATCACCTTCGGATCACTCCATTGCGCTTGTTTTCACCTTCGTGGCGTCCGCTGACTGTGGTGTTTTGGTTCAATTCATCAATTGAGTCGGGAAAGTAAAAAAAAAAAAATTTTCTGAGTTTATAAATTTAAAATATGGTTTTAACTAAACTTCTTCAATCTTGAAGATATAATAAACATGGAAAATGAAAAAAAAAACGGATGAATAAGGTGACAATAATGGCTGGCGGCTGTAGAAAGAAATTGCAGAAAACCCTAATTAATTTAGGAGGAAGATGATAAAATTACGAAAATGCCACTTATTAAAATTATATGTACAATGATTATTTGTGTACATGTGTACATGTTCACATATGTACATATGTGTATTACTAAAACAATGTAAATGTACAATGATTCACATGTATATCTGATAGATGTGTTACATATGTGGCAAGTTTCAATATTTGAACGATATGTGTTAACACGTTTGCAAGTTTTAACATTTGAACGGTAAAATATCGTCAACGTGGACACAACAAATTTCACTGTCCACATGTACAATGTTTTACAGAAAAATACATGTACATTGATTAACTCGTACATAAGGTTGTACATCTTATATGTGTACATGTGTACACCTAGTATGTGTACATGTGTACATAATGTTTTACATCTTGTATGCGTACATGTGTACATGTTTATATGTGCATATGTGCACATTTTCACTTGTGTACATCAATATATTAGTAAAACATATTTTATGATTACGTACATATATGTCTAGCTGAAGACTAGAATAAGTTCGACATGGAAAATGATTCACATGTACACTTATTCGATGTATCCTGCATACATTTTTACATACATTTGCAAGATTAAATATTTGTACGATCTATATCGTCAATGTGTACACATATATTTGTTGTCCACATGTACAATGTTTCATGAAAACTCACATATTTGGTGGCTCAAAAATCATTTAAAGAATGGACATTAATGATTTTTTTTGTGTCAAAAGACTTCCATTTTATCGAATGGACAATAATAGGTTTTGGTGTACATAAATGTTAAAGATTGACACTAAGAACTAGTGTACAAACAAAGGTGAGTAATGTTTTGGAGTTGGAATAAATAGTAACATTTATTAACATTTATGTGTACATGATTTGACTGTGCACATGTACACGATCTTGCTCTACATGGAGTTTAGTGTACATAATATTGTAGGAAACATATACTGATGGTGTACAATATTTTTATGTATATAATGTTGCTCTACATGCAGTTTAGTGTACATAATGTTGTAATGAATAGTGAAAATAGTTTAGTGTACATAATGTTGTAGGAAACATATACTGATGGTGTACAATATTTTTATGTACACATGGACATTTTCTCGGGGCTGCAAGCGTGTACATAATATTGTAGGAAATCTAATCTCTTGACGGTGCTCATGTGAAGGCGCAGTGGTGTTCCTGGTGGACGAACTTCTAGATTTTCATAGTCTAGTCTATGGTGGGTGATGGATCTTCTGAATGCCGGGGAAACTGCTCCAATGTGGTCTATGTCTCCGTCTTTGTTACGCCAAAGTTGACGATGTATCTGTTGTTGATGTCGTTATATATATGTGAATATTACACCATCATCAGAAATATATCTTGACATATCTTGAAAGATAGATAGAGAAACATAGATAATGATTTGATAAAAGTTTCTGTGAAAAAAATAACTAAAAAGACAGATTTGAATTTTTTAGAAAATGGAGAATTTGGGAAGAAGAAAACGAAGAAGAAGAAGATAGAGGGACCCACCTTATCTCTTCTGAATTTTGGCCATTAAATCTGAAAAATGAATGGTTGTGGTTAAATCCCACCAAAAAAAAGATTTTTATATTATATATATAGTTTTGCTTTTTTAGTTGTAACTTCATTTAGTTAGATTTTTAGATGAAAAATGAGTTTAGTTAAGAAAAACTACCTTATTATCATAAACTGCCTCAACTTGTTATTAAAAACTAGAAACTGTCTTTGAGTGTAATTGTTTCATCTTCAAAAGCTTGTGTTACATCATTTGCTTCAAGTTCTCCAACTGTTATGTCTGCTTAGGAATGATAGTCTCATTGATCCCATTCATCTCAGAATATAATTATGTTATATTTTCATAATTGTATTTTCCATTTTTAAAAAAATTTGGTCTTGATTATCAGTAGATTATAATTTCTACACTATGTAGAAACTAAGTGGTTTCTTGCGCACGCGCACAAATAAAGTTTTTAAATTGAATTATTTATAAATGAAAATAAATATTTTAAATATATATCAATAAAAAGAAATATTTTAAATTTTTGATTCACAGGTTAAAAAATTAATCTAATATTACCATATAATCATTAACTATTTAATTTATTCATGTTTGGTGAATAAAATTTAGCTTACTTTCTGATTACTTAACTTTATAAAAAATCAAGATATAAATAAATATTTTATGTAGCTTATATTCTTATTTATATTTAATGAATTGATTTACTTAATATATATTTAATAAATACACCTTCTTTTATAATTTTATTTTGGTCAAAATATATTAAATTTACAATTTATTTAATCCAATAAACCAGTTGATAATCAAAAAACTAATGTACTGCATCGCTTTTAAATTCATATAAATTGAAATTTATAAATTTCAATAGTTGTGTATCTACGATGATTTATGAATATGTATACAAATAATAAAATCTATTATAAATTTTAAAAGAATCTTAATAGTGGATATTCTAATATATATCTAAATATGTATTTTTCTTTTTTGTTATTGGATGGGTTATAAATATGCATTTTCTATGGTGTTACTTCCGTTAGTTGAAAGTAACCATTTTGCTATGGTGTTACTGGTGACTTTTGAGCCATTTTTGCCTTTTCTTTAGTTAATATGTATTCATCTGTATCTCAAATTATAATTCACAAAAATTTATATTTAAATACTTATAATATTTGTTAAGTGTATTGTCATGTATTATAATTTGGTAGTTAAAATATTTAATTAACCCTGAAATTTTATATCTTAAAATATTATTTTAGTTGAGGGTAACTATTTTGATATGCGTTGATCCATCTTTTTACCCTTTCTTTAGTTAAAATGTATTTATCTATATTTCAAATTATAATACATAAAAATTTATAGGTAGATTCTTATAATATTTTTAAGTATATTTTCTTATATTATATATTAATTTGTTTTAAAAAATACACTTATAATTATTTTGAATATATATATATATATATATATATATATATATATATATATATATATATATATATATATATATATATATATAACTATAGAAATTTGTTAATTTTTATCGTAAGTTAAAATGGAATTTTTAATACGGGTAACCATATTAGTATTTTAATAGTAATCTATATTTTGATTTGAATTTTGTTATGTAACCAAATTAAGCTATATCTCTTTTTGTCATCGACTTGTAAAGACTCATGTAGACAATGTAAACCAGACCGGAAGCTCTGCATCCATGTGCAACAAATGACGTTTTTTTCCTATCACAGTGTGCTAAGCTATCGGCCTTCAAATTCTGCGTGCGAGGGATATGAACGATCTCTGAGCTGTAAAATTTTTATTTCAAGTTCTTTATCTCTGCTAAATAAGTTGCAAAAGCATACCATTCTTTTGGTTGTGACACCATCTTAACCGATTGAGGACAATCTGTTGCAAACGTGACCTGAAAGTAGCGTAAATTTTTCATACATTCCATTGCTCAAAGTAATGTTTCCACCTGAGAGTGAAGAAAGGATAGAAAAACCCTTAAATTCCTTGCTCCCAATAGACATGGAATACCTTTGAGGGTACTATACCATCCTTGTTTTGAAAACATCTCATTATTGTTCCAAGATCCATTTAGAAAACACCAGCGTCCCGGAATGGACGGTGGAGTCAGATCTTGTCGATTTTTCACCGGTGTAGGTTATATTTGTGCCTCCGTCCAGAGCCTCCAACTTAAGCTATATCTTATTTTAGGAATTTTACCATAAAATAATATTTACCATTAAAAGTGTACATGTCATCTTTTTCACCAAGCCATGCCATCTAATTAACCAAGCAATGTCATTTTTTCTTTCAAATTAATATGGTGAAGACACCTAAACAAATTTGAAAAATTCACTTGTCAAATAATGTTTAGGGGATAAGACAAGGTGGTGTTCCAAATCAAGTTTTACAAATCTTAGAACAATGAGTTGTTTGTACATTTTTATTCATAATTCTAGACCGGAAGGAAATAGATAAAATATGAATTCAAAACAAAAACTTTGAAATATGTAGACTTATTATTCTAAATTAAGTAGATTCCTAACGAAACATGAAATTCAATTTCCACTACGCCATTTTTGTATAATATAAAATCTACTAAATGTAGCAAAAATTAAATTTTTTATTTAACAAGTTTTACAACAAAAAAATACCAATACATTGATAATATTGATATGAGTATTTCTTGTATTAATTTCTATTTTTCATAAATTTAGTCTTAATACTATTATTTTATTAATTTTGATAAATAGAAATGTTAATAAAAGAAAAAAGAGAAGTTTTCAAAAATTAACATCAGCATATTTCCCCTTAGTATAAAACCATTTTGACCTATTTTATTTTAATTACCCCTATTTCATTTATCAAACTTAATCAAATAAATATTTTATGAATCAAAAGAATTATAAGAACTATAAACAATTGAAGAAATACTCATATACACATACCGAATTTTTGGGGTTGTAAAATTTCTAATTATGTTCTACGGAAAAATATATCATTTTCTACGAAAAATGACATGGTGAAAAATGAATTTCAGGTTTAAAAAGTTATTGTACTTTAAGTTGAATAAATAATTTAACTTTATATAGAAATCTAAATACTAGGGAATTCAAAATATACTTAATTTAAAGATAGCTACATTTCTTCTGAAAGCATTTTCTACTTTTATACGTAAATCTAAAATTCTGTGAATACAAAATCTAAAGACAACTCAAAAGTCTACATAAGATAGAAACTACATTCTACAGATAAGAATAACTATATTTTCTAAAATATGGCAAGTTCAATATAAATATTTGGAAATCTTAATTCATGTAAACGTGTTTGCGATTTTTTTTTACAAAAAGAAATAAAACTAATCTCTTGTTCTTTAGATTTTGATTTAATTAGTTTATTTTTAATTTCTATTTTTTTTATAAAATGAGTTTTTAAATATAAGAATAACCATATTTTTGAAAATATGGCAAGTTCAGTTACGATTTATTCTAAAAATATTTGAAAATATTTTTTAAATTCCCTAAACGTGTTTATGCGATTTTATCTACAATAAAAATGAAATCAATCTCTTTCTTTTGATTTTGTTTTAATTATTTTTGTTTTTAATTAATGTTTTTGATATATAAAAATGATTTAAATTGGGAAGTGATAAATCAAGGGTTAGATTGGGTTTTCAGCAAACATTATACTAAATGGAAAAAATTATGTTAGGTTTATACTAAAAGGAAAAAGATGTTGTTTTTTTTTGTTCTATTTTGATAAATTTTATAAGAAAAAAATGAGCAAAAATATATTATCCGATTAGGACAATATGTTATTTTTGGCCAATATTTCCAATTTACTATAATTCATTTATAAAACAGCCTCGTCTCCAGAGTCGGTACAGCAAACAAGCAAACAATGAAACACAAACCAAACATAGTGTACATTATCACAAAAGACACAATTTGAAAATGACAAGACGAGTTTGCATCAGATTTATAAGCCGATGCTATGCACACATAGAGCGTGGACTTGTAGTCACATCTCCTTTTATTCTCACACAATCTTCCAAAGCTTTTCATATCATTACATTATTATAAATTATACAGTAACGGTAACAAGCAAAAGACTTGTGGACAAGTCTATCACTCAACTTAGCGACGGAAGCTCCTAACCTGACGTGGCGGGTCAGTCGCGCTATCGTTAAGCTTGACACCTGTGTAGACGGCTGCACCAGATATGGCACCAAGTGTAGGAGCCACCAGATAAACCCAAAGTGACCTGTAGTTTCCAGATGCAAGGGCTGGTCCTAGAGTCCTAACCGGGTTCATAGATCCACCACTCGATGGCCTGTTGAAAAATTTAAAATGTTTTAGCCAGAGACATTTTGATCCCATGTCAGGATGATGCAAAGCTTTAAAAGTCTTTGATTTGGACTTACCCTGCGACAAGAATGTTGAGCATGACAGTGGCTCCAACAGCTATACCAGCTAGTTCTCCAACCTGCACATCAAATCAAACAAAGAAAGTAAAAATGAATTAGAATTAGCTACATAAATAACTATCACTGGCATCCATTTTTTATTGTAATTCTGTTTATAGTTAGCTGTATTTTGTATTTTCTTGTAAGGGTTTCTTTACATCACAAATACATAATTTGCATTTGGCATCGATCCAAATATTTAGAGACACTTTGGTTATAACAGTTTGGTTTCTATTAAACAAAACCAGGACTTGAGTGTTTCTAGAAAAAGATACAAAACTAAACAAAAAGAATGGCCTTATATGATGATTAAAAAAAAGTTGACAAAAAAAAATGATGACAAAAAAAAAAGAATGGCCTTATTACTAAAGAACAGTTACGAAAATATTATCTCTTTCCTTATTAAGAAGATGCAGAAAGTATTAAACAATACAATATATGAATATCACTTGTCCATATGTAGAATTGGAAAGAGATAGAGAGACTTACTGCACGAGTGTCGGTGGCAACGGCGGTAACAACAAAGAGGAGAATAAAAGTAATGATGAACTCGAGAGCAAAGGCTTGTCCAACACTAACAGACGGAACAGTAACACCTCCCGACATGAAAGGATGGAAAACTGCTTTGAGTGCGAATGAAGCGCAAATGGAAGCTGAGACTTGGGCAGCTATGTAAGCAGGCACGTGGGCCCAAGGGAAGTGCCTTAGAGCTGCGAATGCTATGGTCAGTGAAGGGTTTAAGTGAGCCCCTGAGATGTGACCGGTTGACAGAATTATGATCATCACTGCGAGTCCTGCGCAGGCCGCGTTACCAATTAGGGTTTCAGCTCCGTCGTATTTCTGGTTCACGATTGGACCGGCCGTCGCGGTGAATATCAAGATAAATGTTCCCACAAACTCGGCTCCAAGCTGCATCACACATATAACACATGAAAGCAATGAACAAATGTGAAGAGGTTAAACTGGCAGAGTTTAGAGCATCCCCATTAAAAGAACTTTCCATGGGTTCACACGCATACCGAAGAAAAAAATTATTATAATATTTATATGCAATGAACTCATCCCTTGCAGCTCCTTTGGGATGAATCCCTCTCTCCTAAAACTCTTCACTGTAGCGCGGGCCCCACGTGTCGTGGTGGCCCGCGATTGGTCTATTTTTTTTTTTTTTAAGAAAATCAAAAAGAAAAAGAAAAAATTTAATAATAAAAAATAAAAAATATGAACCCCAAGAGGAGTTCATTGATGGAGATGCTCTTAGTATTATAGCTGCCCATAATATTCTCTCTTCTCGAAACAAAAATCAATCAAGAACATTAATATCATAGATTACTAGAACAAAACCATAAATTGTTAGTAATCACTAATCATACTAGTCTTATAAGTTTACGGGGTAAACTTATTGGTTAGTAACAAAAAGACAGGAGCTAGGAATTGGTTACAAAAGCCAAGATCCTTTCGTTGGCTGCTACCGTAATGGATAGAGAAGAAAACGCTCAAAAATATTAAATGAATTGATCTAACCAAACCTTATGTACGTAACGTATTTCGTTCATAAAACTGAAATAAATAAAAACTAAAAAAAGACTTAGTATTTAACTTCTTAGCATCCGTCATTAAATAAGAAGATCAGTAATCTAATTATTTGTCTGACCATTTTAATTTCAGTGAAGGAAGAACCCTCCGAAAAAATAAAAGAGGAAGAACCCTCCTCCCCCTTATGCAACTTGCGTTTTATATAAGCCAATTGCATATATGTCATCCAGTCAAGACAACTAGTTATATTCATTGTGTGAGTTTTAATCTTATAAAAAGCAATATCCTAACATATAAAATTTAACAATCCATACGATCAGGAGAGTCGGCATACATATTGAATAATTTAAGTTGAGTTCGAGTAAACCTTAATTATATCTATATAATATTATATTCGCCATTATTTAGTTTATTTCGTTTGCTTTTTACTTTTATTTGATTAAAGATTTCACTCTATTTAGTCTATATTTTTTCCAGTTTCATTTAATTTTCGGTTACAACTGCTAGTTCATGCATGTCGTGTTACCATCTCCCCCCGAGTCTGACGTAAACCCCTATGATATTTTCAAATACTCTGTATAAATAATAGGTTTAAAGAAAAGATAATCTTTTCTTTTTGAGAACTATAAATATCAACTACGATTACAATATTAAGAGCTTACAAAAATTATTCAAACATAAATGTACGATCAAGCTGTGACTGGATGACAAAAACGATAATGCATATATATATTATATGTGTTACAAAAAAAAAAAAAAAAGCATATATATATTATATATGCCTGGATATCATTATTTTTGCTCATTAATCTAGACTAATTATTCATTATCTTTCCATCGTGAATTCCTATGTTATCACATAATCGAACAAAAATTGTTGATATTCTCCTTTACAATAAAAAAGAGTTACGTACCTTGCGAGTAAGGGAGACAACAGGGGAGGGAAAATCGGCGAAGCACGTGTCGGGTTGACCCCAAGTGTGTCCCATCACCGGCAAGCATTTGCATGGAGGCATCGGTTTCCGATGATCGAACGACATCGAATCCACTCTCGTCCCCGTGATCAATGGTCCTCCCGGCGTTCCTGGCGTCGGAGGAGCCGTCACCGCCACTGCACCCATCTCGGCCTCCGGTGGAGCCATTCCAAACTCTCTCTCTTTTTTTAGCTTTTTTGTTTCTTTTTTACTTTTTTGAAAAAATCCTAAATTCTTTTGTTTTTTTTAGGGGAAGGAAGATAAATTGATAGAGACGAAATTTACATGATTTGAAGTTTTTATAAATTTGTGTTTACACTTGTGTTTTAAACTTAGCCAGGACTTGTTTCTCCAAACACAAATTAAAACGAGAGAGACACCAATTTATGAAAATTTTATCTATAAGTTAAATTTTTTTTTTTTTGCAAGAAGAAGAAAATGGATCTGAGACTTTAATTTACATGCTTTCAAGGATTTTATAAAGCTGTTTCTACGTTAGAACAGGAATATCAACGAAGATAGCCACCTCACAGAAACAAAAAAACTGACTCTTATAAAAGCAAAGACAACACACACATATAGATGGGTAAGTTAGCAAAGAACAGAGACTAGTTTGTGAATCTGGGTTCAGAAAAGAGAGAGGGAGAAAAAGATGTTAGATGAAGAAGATGATGAAATGTTTGGTTGGTGTTTGAGCTTATGTATATATGTGTACTTATATAGAGAATAGACTATTATGCATTGAACCCAAAAAATTCAATCATAAAAAAGTCAACTCCAATATCTTATTGCTTTTATGGAACAGTTTCATTCATCTTTACTAACTCCCTTTTGAAGATTTTGATGATCTGCTAGACTCACTGATGCCTTTATCACAGGCATCTTCGTTACCGTTCGATCAAGCAGTATCTTTGCGTGTGACTCTTAGGAATTGCACATGGGCCGTGACGATATCACTCATTCGCCACCCCACGACCCTCCAATAATGGAATTAAAAACTTCGTAAGTCTGGGGAAGAGCGTTTGATTCGTGGAACAATATTTAAAGACAATCATTTTCGTATTATCTATAAAGAATAAATACTAATCTTTAGTGATTAATAGTTTTTTCCCTTTCTTTTGAGAAAAATAGTTACTAGTTTTATTCCTTGTTCGGAAACTCGCTAGGCGCTACGCGTGCGGCTGACAAGGGCCTAGCGAGTTATCGGAAAATCGGAAATAAATCGAAGAGTAATCGGGGATTTTTTTTTAATGGTTTTAGCTTTCAATAGGATATATATTTCATTTGTGGGCTCTGCATATTAGTAAAACTAGGTCAGTGGTTCTGTGTAAACCATTTGGGCATGCTAACACAAGGTTCGACCCATATTTGGTGATTTTTTCCAGTTTTTTATTTATATTGTTTTAATAAATAATAAAGACACGTATGTTTTCTTTTTTCTTTTGGTCAAAGACACGTATGTCTTCATCTTCTTCTTCTTTATTTGGTTCTGCAGTTAAACTTTTGCACTTCCATGGTTCTCTCTTTATTTTTTTTTTCCTTTTTTCACTTGCTTTCTTAATTTGTACACTATAATTACATCAGATCTACAAGTTATAAACATTTTCAGAGATTTTTTAGCTTTCCGGAAACAACATAACGCGGCCGCGTAAACTTATATCACGTTCTTGGCGGTCAAAATGCGGGTCAACGTGGAATGCATCCGAATTGGCCAAACTCGCCACGGTGACCCAACGCTTCACGATTTTGCGGACGCTTACTCGGCAACTCGGCCGCTTTTTAGAACAAGGGTTTTATTTGGTGTAAAATGTGATTTTGAAATGTGAACATCCGTGAATGTCGAAATTGGTAACCAAGTAATTTGATATTTTAAGTGGATGCTCTTGTAAGAAATGGGGTATACTCCCTTCGTTTCATTTTTTTTTACAACAAACATTTATTCTATTACTCAAATTTGAAGTGGTCTAGATAATTAGATGAGAATAAAACAATAATAAAATTCTTTATAAAAAGATTTTGTAATCTTGACTAAAAAATCAGAAATTCTATTTTATAATGAATGCTATGTTTTCATTTTTCATATATATTATGAAAATAATTGAAATATTTTTATGATTTTATTAACTATATCTATTTAACTAATATTTTTTATTAACAAAATTATTTATAAAATCAATATAGTTTGTAATTGATATGAAAAATTATATTAAAATATATTAAAATTTTAAAATGATATTTTTATGACATATAATGTGAGTATGCGATGCAGCTAAACACATGTGTAGGATAACCTTTATAATACATAAAACATTGACGGAGAAGACAAATTCAAGATAACATTTATTTTTATATATTTACAGTTGCAAATATATTTAAATTAAAATCTTTTTCTAAATGAATGTAGACCGTGATATCCTGATCATTGGCAAAGACTGACAAAGAAGTTAACGTCTGCAGTTACCAAGTTCTGGTGGAGCTCTTGGGAAAATGGTAGAGGAATGCATCAGTAATCATGGAATAAGTTATGAAAGATCAAAGATGATTGAGGACTCAGGTTTAAAAATCACACATTTTAATATAGTCATGTTTGGAAAACAGATATGATGTCAAATAGAGAAACAATATTCGCTTTTCTCACGTATTTTAAAAGAAAAGTATTTCAAGAATGCATCATCCATAAAACCGATCAGATCATATTTTCCATTTTATGAATGATAGAGTATTATCTCAGATAGATATCTAGTTAACAAATCTAATAATCAAAAATATGGGATCAGTAATTACCATCTCAGTATCGAATGACCATTGACTCTCAACCACTCGCCCGAAACTAGTTAATAGTAATCAAAATAATTTTACCCTGACCTAACAGTAGATTTTCTAATCAATAAGACATCAATAACTATAAATTTACAAGCAATATGAAATCTAGTGGATCCTGAAGATGCCAAGATTCTCGAAGTATTCCGTTAAGCCGGATTCAGATGTAGACAAAGATGGATGACACTTTATTAATAATGAAAAATATATGGTCAAATCGGACTATCAAGTTGAAAGGGTGTACTCAGAATTACGAGGACCAATAGTATGCATGCCCCCATGTTAATAGTCTAAAGCATTTTCTTAGAAAATTTGTTGTCCACCAAAGATTAAACACTTTCTTTGGAAAAATAATTTCTCGAGATGTATTTCGGTCAAGAAAAACTCATGGGCAAGAAGTATTCAATGTGATAATAAATGTGCAAGATGTGAGGTATGTGTTTTTTTTAATGTCTACTAGCTATCTAGACTTGAGATATTTCCAAGATACCACCAGACTTGGAAGACTAGTGTGGAAGATCATCAGTTTGCTTGGTTTTGTGGTACATCTGGAAATAAAATAAAAAAATATGATTTTCAGTAATATTAATATTGACCTTAGGGATACCCTTCAGATAGTGGAAACAGAAAATCAAACTTTAGAATGAAGTTCAAGTTGAAAAAACATAGAGAGCGACTCCCTTTCTTGAGAATGGGATGGGATTCTTGCCACAAATACCATACATGGTATTTCTCTGATGGCTCATAGAAATATAATGACAATTATTCAAGACAAGGATGAAATAGATTTATGGGGGCAAGAAATTTAAGAGCTTTCCTATCACCCATACATTCAGAAATAAAATCTCTAATTTGAGTGATAGAGAGTATGAGAAATCTACGTCAATTTTATGTATTGTTTGTAATAGACTTTTCTCAATTGGTGAAGTGGTTTAAAAACTAGAAAATAGCCAATCTTTGCAACATATCTAGAAGATATAAAGCTTCTGGAGGAGAGTTTCAGCTACTCACAACTCATTTATATACAATAGGCACACAACAAAAAGACTGACAATTTGGTATGCACTGCTCAGCAACAAATGTTTTTTGTCATTTATATGGATTCATGTTATCAAGTTGGAGTTTTAGGAATTTGTTTATGTTGCTGATAAAAAAAAAGAATGATTGTAAACCAAATTTTGTCTGATAGTGATTCCGATCAACCAATTAAAATATTTTGACAAACTTTAAAAAATAAAGAAACAAAATCAGATTGCAGTGTTGTTAATCAAACAAGTCGTCTTGCTCCAATGGTAAATAGATTATAGTTGGAACTTCCGTCTTGGGATCGATTTGTCTTGACTATCTAGCCGTACCATTTAGATGGATTACTTAGTTGTGTAGTGGATTCAAATTTTGTGGGATTAATCTATGGATCTAGAAGTTTTTGAAATCTCAACGGTTATAAAAAGGGAATCATCTATTGTCAATAATCCTTTATTTAACTAATACAAAACTTCATAAAATAGTTAGAAAACGATTCACTAGATAACTATGTTTACACTATTGATACTTCTGATTTTTATTAGCTAGTTAATAACGAAAATGATCATTATAAATATAACTGATAATATGTAAATATATAAACTATAACTTCTACAATAATATCAGTGATATTAATAGTTACTTTATAATTCATAGAGAAAAATATTTTATTTTATTTTAAAAGATAAAATTTATTTTAATGTTCTTTCATTTCAACGTTTTATTTTTATTTTATCGAATTGCCTCCAATTTTTTTTTATACCAAAAAATTACATCTCTAATACAATTAAATTATCTAATAATTTAATTAAAATATGAATTATTGAAAATAATTATTGAATATACATTTTTAAAAAATAATTTGGATGTTGTCTTTTGTCTTTTAAGTTTTGTTTTTAACTACTGCATTATGCCGAATACTTGACACATTAACAACAGTAACATAATTTTTTTTTTCAAAATAAAATATAGTAACACAAATCCACAAAATGCATTATGCCGAATACTTGACACATTAACAACAGTAACATAATTTTTTTTTCAAAACAAAATATAGTAACACAAATCCACAAAATGCATATCATGACCTCATGAGTTTTTTTTTGTGTGTATAAAGCCAACTTTCAAAAAAGATAATAAATGAAGTGAATGATTTATTGCAAAACGTGGGGAGAAGCTTCGAGTTATATATTATGTCAATATAAAAGGGGGAAAATGACTTATTCCCCTACGAACTAGTTGTTCCCGGTTTTTTCACACACGAACTTTTAAACCATGCTAAAAACCACACGAACAACGGAAATATTGCTTATTCCCTTATGAACAAATTATTTCCAGCTTTTTCACACACAAATTTTTAAACTTTGCCAAAAACCACATGAACTACGCTATTTTTTGAATTACATACACAAACTATCAATTTTAAGCTAATTTCCCTAAAATCGTAAATTGTGTTATTCAAACATTAACTTAGTTTATGACAGATGTAAAGCCAGTTTAATTTGGATTGATAAAAAAAATAATACATCAATTTGTTCTTTTTTTTTGTCAACTGCTCTTCTTCTTCAAAAATCGTTTTACTCTTCATCATTAATTGGGAATAAAATTTATTATTTTGTAGAAAACTAAATGTTTTACATGATGGATAAAGAAAGAAGAGCAGCAACTACTCTCAATTGATGATGAAGAGTAAAACGATTTTTGAAGAAAAAGAACAGTTGACAAAAGAAAAAAAAAGAACAAAACGATGTATTATCCTTTTTTATCAACCCAAATTAAACCGGCTATACACCTGTCATAAACTAAGTTAATGTTTGAATAATACAATTTATGATTTTATGGAAATTAGCTTAAAATTGATAGTTTGTGTATGTAATTAAAAAAATAGCATAGTTTATGTGGTTTTTGGCAAAGTTTAAAAATTTATGTGTGAAAAAGCTGGAAATAATTAGTTCGTAAGGAAATAAGCAATATTTCCATTGTTCGTGTGGTTTTTAGCATGGCTTAAAAGTTCGTGTGTGAAAAAGGCGGGAACAATTAGTTCATAGGAGAATAAGCCATTTTCCCATATAAAAGGAGATTAGTCAAAGTGATTATTCCTTTATTCTACATAAAGCACAGCAAAGTGATTGTTTCTTATTTCAGTTTTTTGGAAATAAATCCAAATAACTAATGAAGGATTTAATTACTCTGGTTACTTCAACTAGACATGCTTAAAGAGATTCCTCCGACCGTCTAAATTAACCTATATTTCAGTGTTATTTACGGACAGTAGTAAAGGTAATTAGGGGCAGAGAATGCTTGCTTGCTCATTCACCTCCTACGCCTTTATTCTTCATTAGTTCATTCATAACTTGCAGGTCGCCAAAAAGTATTCGTTAGTTCATTACCCAAGTACTTTTTTGGCTTTTCCTTTTTGTAACATACTTTTTTTGGCTTTTGATACTCAGATATTAATAAATCGTCTAAGATAACATAATTATCAATCAATGACATGATTGCATATTTTGGAAAGCCTTGTATGTAAACCTAGAACTCAATAATACCATACATTTAATAATTTAAGTATATAACAAAATAATTCTGTACCAAAATTGGGAAAATAAACATGATAATTAATTGGTTAAAGTATAACTAGTTTCAAATATCTTTTTATATAAATTTATTATAACAAACTACAAAACAATAAATAAGTAAATTTCAATTTACTGATCAATTAATATATTTAATATAAAATATTATCAAAATATTAATTTATAGATTTTATTATATATATCAAATTGAAATATCACGTTTCATGGTAATTAGTAATACATATAGTAATATTTGTTTTTATAATTCATTGCCAGACATAAAGTTTTGAATTTAAAACAGTTATTACAAGAATCGTTACTTGTGTGTGCTTTAAGCCTAATATGGAGCTTATTCTAATTTTATTGATCACTTTAGTTTGCATAATCCAAACATTAATTGTGTCATGTGAAATGTTTCTTATATAAGAAGCAAGTGTTAAATTTTTGAGATAAAAACAAAACTTCAACACTGAATTATTTAAAGATGTTTATTGAAAATTCAGGGATTGATTACAAGAACAATACAAAGAAAATTGGTTTATAAAAGGGAATTTCCACCCAATAGCTAAGAAAAAAACAAAATTTACTATCTAACTAAATCTCACCCTCTCTCCTCTTTTTTCTTCCAATCTCTCTCTTCTTTCTCTCTAAAAATCTAATTTCTCTTTTTTTAGTTATTTTCTAAATAAGCCTTATAGAAAGACGATATACTCTTCAGAAAAAGTTTATAGAAACAAGACTAAAAACCTTATTGATAAGTGGAGATTGTTGGACCCAATTTCATTCAGTTCTCTTAATGGCCGAGATAGACATATGCCGCGAAGAGAGAAGCCCATAGCGAGCACGCGAGCTCGAGACGAAGTCTTCAAGGATCCGGAGATCGCGGGAGAAGTTGCGAGGATGATGGAGCGAGACATCTATAAAAGAAGAGGAGAGATCAAGTAGAGAGGGGGGAGGGGACGGAAAAAACCTAGAGATAGCACACAATACACGTCGATTTCGTTTTACACCACTTTAGATCTATTCTTTGATCATTTTCTCTTGTAGTTTCAGATCTCATTTCACTCATTGCAACCGATCTCTTTACTCAATAAAGTCCATTTTTGTCAATCGATTTTCGATTACATTGTTGTGTTCTAAAGATATTGTTGCTCACATTCTTTTTATTTCCCAATTTACATCTCAAACACTATCAAATACTTAGTGTAGATTTTAGGATCTACAGCGATGGCGACAACGACTTTTGGAAACTCAAAATTTCGACTCGGCGAACAAAGAGAATGCAGCGGGAGCGACACAGAGTATTGAAGGGGATAAGCAGACGCATATTTGGGGAACAAAATCGCAGGAGACAGCGGTAGCTCCGGTTGAGAATCGAGAGAAGACCTTGTACTCCTCGGTTCTGATGGAGGGTATCGGCAGTTCCTGATCTGAGTCCTCAGTTCGTGGTAAAGGATGGTGTGGCAGAAGTAGAGGTTCTGGTGGAGCTTTTGGAGGACACGGAGCCTTTATCAAAATGTTTTTTAGTTGGTTATTTTATGAACGGCTCCACACACTGGTTCGATTCACGCCACTATAAATCGAATCTGAACGCAGCCGGGAAGAAGCCTAAAGTATACGTCCAATTTATTGGAAAGACGACAGTTCTGTTTAGGATTGAAGATACATATATCCGAAACAGAGTTCTGAGAATGAAATTCTGGCAAATCTCGGAGGTGCCACTTATGGTTGGTGTTTGGTCTCCAGAGACAGCTAGCTATCCTCCTGATCTCTTAGCAATACCGTTGCGGGTGGATTTAGAACATGTTCCAGGCTACCTTTACTCTAAGAGTGGTGTGTATGGTCGGTGAAATATCATGTTCTTTTCAATGGCCAACCAAGAGTAAATAAAGCCCAAAATGGAACTGTATCAGTGAGATCCTTTGTCTCCTTTCATCTTTATCATATGCACATAAGCACTCATTTTCGTTTTAATCACGCGGAGAATCAAGGGAAGATAACAAGGTTGGTGTCTCACATGCTAGCCCTCCGGTATCACACCTTCTCTTTGCTGATGACAAACTTTTCTTCTGTAAAACGGAGCCTCATGAACGCGATGAAGTCATGAAAGCACTCAAGACTTATGAAAAACTTATGAACAATGTGTTAACTTCAAAAAAATGATCCTTACTCTTTGGTAAGAAGATACCTGGACATGTGAAGGAGGCGGTCAAAAGCTCAACGGGAATCACAAATGAGGGAGGAATGTAAACTTATCTTGGTATCCCTGAGGAAATCAGTGGTGCAAAAAAGAAGTTGTTCGTTTTCCGGAAAGAATGATTGCAAAATCGGGTTAATGATTGAAAAAGTATATGGCTAACATAGGGAGGAAAGGAAGTACTGATAAATTCTATCTTACTGGCTCTACATACGTACATAATGTTGACTCTACTATTATTGCTGGAGACTTGTGCGAACTTAGCTAGTGCCATTGCAAATTTTTAGTGGAGCTGAAACCGTCCGTGACGAGGTATACACTGGAAAAAATGGGGAAAGCTCTATAGATAAGAGAAAAGGGAGGTATATGATTAATGATGATCCATGAATTCAGTCTTACCCTACTAGGCAAATAGTCATGGCAATTAATGTAGTTCCCAGATTCCTTGTAGCAAGAGTTTTAAGGGGAACATATTTCAGAGACAGTTCTCCTTTGCGGCTGAACAAGGTTGATAACCCCTTATAGGTTGGACGAGTAAAATGGCAGCGAAACCATAAATATCATTAGAAATCAGAAAAAGGTACACTCCGAAAATGAGATTATAATTTGGGAAGACCTTTAGGTACCAACGATCCTAGCAAAATCGGCAAGACCAATTGCACCAGTAGTTCACACAAAGATGCCAATAAGTGAGCTAATAATAGGGGGTCCAAAGAGTTGAAACTCTGAGATGCTTGAAAACTACGTCAATCCGAAGGATATCCCATTGGTCCAATCCTTTGCCATAATTCAAGGATATCATCGAGATGTATATTGTTGGAGTTATATAAAGGATACGATATATACACAGACAAAATCAAGTATCATAAAAATCCAAGCCTTCGCTTGGAAGATATAAGCTTCACTAAAAATAAAACATCATATTCGAAAAATGATATCTGGATAATTAACAGTAACATGCAACTTGACACATTATCATATGCGATGTGACAACCATTATTCAGATATGATGCAAAGGATGGAACTATAAATCATTCCATATTTAATTACCCTTCGGCTTTACAGAAATGGGCACAAGCAAGCCCAACTCCGCCATTAGTTTTCCTTAGCGTAAGGCATTACACAAATATGGACTATCTTTTTTAAGACCCTGAGCTGGATATAGATCCATACCTTTAGATTATATGGTACATTTAGAAATAAAAAAAAATGATAAATTATTTAGAAGGTCAGATAGGGACCCATCAGAAACTGTCTGACATGCTGATTCAGAGTGCCATACTTGGTTTGAAGCCAATAGTAAATGGAAGAATCAACGGAAATACAACATCCTGAACAAGCACTGGCCTCTGAAAGATGCATGATAGATGGATTATGGATGGATAAGACAAACGCATGAGGAGTAACTCAGTTATTAGGAGCTAAGAACCAACTGCAAAGAATCTCATTACTTCACTCGGAACTTGAGGTCCTTTCATGGGCAATGGAGTGTATGATACAACTATCGACGTATCAGGATTTTGGCACTAATTATAAGGATCTAGTATCGATGATTTAAAACTCTGTAGCATGGCCTAACTTTTCCACTGAGCTAAAGTAGTTGATGAGGCTGAAGAGTAGATTCAGAGTTCTCAATTGCTTTTATTCTATCATTTTTCATTAGCAAAGATAATAAAATTTTTTCATAGGAATCTGTGCTACATTAGTTATTCTGTTTCGGTTTGGTTTTCCAAACCACCTGAAGTTTGAGTAATAGAATAGATCTGACAAGACATATGTTTAAAAAGCTCTGACAGCAAAAACTCATCATTAGCAAGATAAATGTTCGTGAAGGCATTCTAATGGCGAATTCCAAGATTATTTATAGGCTGCAAAAACAAGAGAACATATTCGTTTGAAGCAACCCCATGCAACTTGAAGCTGTATTTCCTGGTTACCTCATGCGCTCCCTTGGTATTCTCTTATTGCTTGGTTGATTTCTTAAAACAGGCGCTAGTCACAGGAGAGCGAATGGAGTTTGGAGTTGTGACAAAATTGTGTATTATGTGTGAAGCTTAAGGAAACAAGAGACCGCTTCTATTTAATGTGCCTTTATACTCAATGGCAGATGTACAGTGTAGACAAGGTGTGCACATGCACTTTTTTTTTTACAAACTTAGTGTAGTTTTATGGTATTTTTTGTAGTGCATACATCAAACATGATGGTGTTAAATTAGTTGGTCTATTCAATTATTTTGTTTTTAATTAATTTGTGAACATAATTTTTTTGATCAATAAATTAAAATTAGACTAAAACACTGGCTTTCATATGTGGAGATAGAGAGACATAACAAGCACCACCAAGATTGGTTAGATTCTTCTCATCTCGCACGAGCAATTGACAAAACAATTTGTAACATGCTATTATTCTTAAACTACAAGGCTATTCGTAAAAGAATGTTCAACCATTAACATTATTTTAGTTTTAAAATTATACTATTTTAGTGTAATTTCAACACTAAAAACAAATTCTTCTCCAACCATAATACTAAATTTTATATTAAAATTATTTTATAATATTATATATATTAATTTTTTTTTATTTATCATTCATTTAATTATATTTTTATTGATAAAATAAATAAATAATGTTTTAGTGGGATGAATAGTGTTTTAATGTGGTAAATATAGTGTTTTGTAGTTAGGTTAGAGATGGCCTAACTATATTTGATGTAAAATTTTAGTGTTGCAGCAAAATAATGTTATTTATACAGTTGAATTTGAGAAATTTTAATGTAGAAATTACACTAAAATAGTGTTTTGTAGTTAGGTTGGAGATGACATGAACTTGCGGGAGTGCCGAGTGCGTCGACCCGTTGATATTGGTTTGAGAGGCGTGTACTTTGTTTAATGGCATTAATATTGTCTAGACAGTTAAATGGTTTATTCATTTTTTTGACAAAGGGCTTCATGGTTTATTCATTTTTGTTTTGTTTTGTTTCTTTTTGTTTATAACTTTCTTTATTATCTTCTATACTTTATATATGTATACTTTTTTGAACAATACCCCTCTATTATTATTTTTTTAAAGTTAGGCATTGGACACATAAATAAAAACAATAAAATTATACATTTTCTAAACAAAACATCAATAATTATATTAGTCAAAAAACATCATAAATGATTCATTTAGCACGTTTCAATCAATAATAAGAAAAATTTCCCAAATACAAAATTATATAACGTATATATAAAAATAAAATTTATATTAAATATTAAAATGAAAATATTTTATTATTTGTTGATAAATAATCTGAAATAAAAGGTAGTTTAAAATGTCATATATTAAAAAAATAAAAAATAGAGAGAGTACTAAAAATAAAAATAAAAACTTATTATCTGACTTTTCAAATATCTGTAACAAGTCATTAAGATCCATGTCTAGCAGCTAGCCAGCCACCATGACCACTTGCCATTTCCTGCCATAACTTATGACCAGAATCCATATTCGTAGTAAATGTTAGCCGAAACTATATCATCAGTACTAATCTGCCTTGGTAAGAAATTAATCATTGATGACCATCATTAACAATTGTTGTGAGTACCATCATCAATATTCAATAGTACAGGTTTAATGTGTTTTGGAAGTTTTACGGACATAATAATTCATCCTTATACAAAAAAATACTTTTGTTGTAGTTAATGATGGTCATCAATGATAGATATTACTCTCTGTGTTTCGTAATAAGTGTCACCCTAACCTCATTTTCTTGTTACACAAAAAGTGTCACTTTACAATTTCAATGTAAATTATACTAACTTTCAGCTGAAAATTAATTGCAAACTGCATTGATTTTATAAATAATTTTATTTATCTAAAATACTATTGGTCAAAGAGATATAATTAATTACAATTTACATATATTTCAACAACTTTCTTAATCTGTGTGAAAAATGTCACAACGACACTCTCTAAGAAATGGAGAGAGTATAGATATGTGACAATTCTTGACAAAAACTATTATAGATTGTCAAGAATTATGACAATTCTTGTTTTGTGCTTTCAATATTGATGGTGAAAGCACAAAACACCAACGTGGCAACATAATAGTTGGTTGTTTTGTTATAGGCCATTTGCAAGAAGAAAAGAAATGCTAGCTAAGTTAGACGAATGAGGTTTAATTCTATGCGACTGTCACATACAATAATGGCATGTTATTATTATTTAATGCTGGACTGCCTGCCGTACAAAAACATTTGCATATATAGTTGAAAATTAGCTGAATAACTAGATTTTAATCCGTGTTTTTAAAGCATATATTGTTTTTGGTTGTTTCTTATAATTATTAATAAAATTATATCCTTTGATTAGTTAACACATCATTTGAAACTTTAATAAGATTGATGGTTTGCAAAATATTATAGATATGTGACAATTCTTGTTTTGTGCTTTCTAATTTTTTTCCTATAATTTAAAATTTTAATAAGATTAATAAGGCTTTGGAAAATAAGGAGACTTAAACTTTTTAATTATGTTCTTTTGTTTATGCCAATTTGCACTTCAGTATTGTTGGTGATGATAAATTTTGTACTTGTGCAAAACTTTATATATTCCTAAATAGGCAAAATGAGAAAAACAACTGCCCTAATTTTCTTATAAACACATAAAGTCAACAGTTATATATATAATTTTATATATAAAATGTGCATAATAATCTATATTTGTAAGAAACTAATATTAATAACTAAATTTACATTTTGATCTGTGTTTTTAAGCACATATTTTTTAGAATAATAATATATTGCATGTACATCCAGTAATTTTGTGATTTGTATTCAGTACTGTAAGTTTATAAGTTCAGTACTGTGTATGTTTTGCATACTTTTGTGTGCTTAATTTATTTTAGTTGATTTTTTACTTGCTCAAAATTATTTTTATGTGGTATAAAAGTTTGTTTTGTAGTTAAAATATGTAAGTTTAAATAATTATATTTTATATGATTAAACTGTTTGTAATATACTTATTATTTGTTACCAACATATATCATTTATAAACAAAATGAAAATCTAGTCTATATAATATGTTAATGTCATTAATAATGGACTAAACCTATTTGGCAAAGTAATTGAGCTTTTACTTATCTAATAGTGTTAAATTGCCATTCATATGGGTTTGTTTTTGATATGATATTGACATAATACAGATACAACTCGGAAAAAAAACAGATACTTCTACAACAAAATAGATTTCACAGTGGACCTCAATTATATACAAAGTGAATTTTTTTATGTGACCGTTTAATTGTTCCAAAAAAATATCATTATTTGGTTAAAGTAGCATTAATGTACAGTTAATAGTAGTGACAATCACTTGTAATTATTTAGGAGGTAATTACTAAATGTACTCCTATTTTAATAAATTGATATAATTACATGATATTTGTTTTAGGTGTTTTCGTACATTAGTTTTGACTTTTGAGATATATTAATATTCTTTTAGAACTTAATATTTCTTTTAGAAGTTGCAATGGAGTTTTGTTTTATGTAAGATTATTTGGAAAAAAAGTTCAGGTAATTAATTTGTTGTCCACGATGGAAAGCATGTTCTCCAACTTAACATTTAGAAATGTACTACCTTTACAAATATAAGAACTAGAATTTGACATGCACAGATCGTACATATTAGTTTTTATTTATGAAATGAAATATTTGCGTATAAGAAAAATATTAATTAAATGGAATCTCAACGATATGCAAAATTGAGTGATAAATGTGACCTTTAAATTTAGAAAACGATTTAAACTATAAAGTAGAAAAAATAAAATAAAATAAATAGTTCTGATTATGTTTTTGAAATGAGTTATTAAATTTATCAGAAATTATGTTATTAATTAGACTAGAGTTTGACCCACACATTCTTGTGGGTGTTATTTTCTTTTTTCTTTTGCATAAATGTCGAATATATATTGTATAATCTAATATTTTCTGGTTTGTCCTCTTCTTGTTAACTTAAAGAATTTTTTTTGATATTTATTGATCAATGAAACGCTAAAAGTTCTTACTTTAGGATATCTATGCCTTTCTCTTTTACTGAGACCATGATTTCTAAAGTTAATTCCAAAATTATTTTGCCATATTTACATATTAAACTACTCTGCTAAAAAAACATGATTGAAGATAAAATATCATAAATATCAAAACAATAGAAGAAAAATGCATCATAGTGTTGTTTCTAAATATTTGTTCGTATTTTTTATGTCTCCATTTTCTTTCATCTCCAAATTCTTTATTATTAAAAATAAAAGGATTGAAAATAAATTTTTAAAAGTTGTTAATTAACAACGACATATCTATTTATTACTTTGGTTGAATGAAAATATTAAAGACACACATCTAAATATTTTGATAAACACTTGACATTTTTAATTCCCACCCTCTGACTTAAACTCTTTGATCTTAGTTGTAAACTGATTTTCAACGAGAGCTTTGAATGCAATGAAGATAGAAAAAATATTCATTTATATCCTCTGATTCACCGTTCTCATACACTCTCTCATACTCTAGCATTAGTCTCACAACAATCTCTTGCATATTTTTGGCAATAAGGCTTATTCTCTCATTCTTAGTTACTCTGCTTCATACACTTTATGTCATCTGTTTATTCTCTCTTGAAAACAAGACACAAGTTTCAACATGTTTGTTTTATTCTCACCCATACTGACCAAATTCTAACAATGACTACATCATCACCATCATACAGATGAACTTCCAGAAGATTTGTTGGGTTTGAGTCAGCCTACCATTTTTTTTTTTACCTTTTTCAGCCGCAACACGAAGAGATGTGAAAGCTGCATTGCTTTGATAGTTGTTATCAAAGCGTTTATAGCATTTCAAAGCCGTATGACTTGTCCTGCCACAGATTGACATATTGGGTGTTCTTCAGTACCTCCAGTCGTTGACTGATGTTGAGAAAAACCACGACCCCTAGTAGAGTATCCACCTCTTCCTCGGTTAAATCCAATTAGACCTCTGCCCATGTATTTTGGGTGGTAAGATGGAGAATTGTTCCTGTACTCTTGTGGATACTCTTTCTGCTCGGTTTTGAAGGCAAGATGGAGTGTGGAAGTGGTCTGTTCTTCATAAGATTGAAGTTTGCTGTCAAATCCTTGCACCTCAGATACAACATCATTGAACGTTGGTGCTGGAAACTTGGTCAACGAGCTTTGAATCACCCTAGCAATAGGATCATATTCTCTCCTAAATCCATTAAGAAAACCGAATATCTTCATAGATTCTTCAACAATGTTTCCTACTGCACTCCGAGAATCACATATATCTTTGAAGTCTTGACAATAAACCAAGACAATCTTGTCCCTCTTGGTAAGAAGTTGAAGATTACGACGGAGAGAGAACTCTTGTTGAAGTTTTTGTCCAGGGAAGACTAGACTTCGCGAGATTGTAGAGAGTGTGTACACGGTGCCCAGAACTTCCTCAGAAAGTATCTCAAAGCAGAACCATGACTAATTGTGGATTTGGTTCCTACGTTTGAACATTGCCATGAGTTCGTGTAGTAGCAGGAAGGATGATGACACCATTGACGTAGCCTAAGAGTTTTTGACTAGACAGGAGGGATTCGAACTGAGCCTTCCAAAGGAGATAGTTTCCTTCGGTGAGTTTCAGAGTTACCGAGGTTAAAACATAAACATTACTCAGGAAAAGATAAGGATTTAAGCCATTGAAACACCTGGCTAAGGTTTACAATGGCTCTGATTGCATATGAAAGAGATGATAAAGACGAGCCCTGAAGTTTTGAATTACTTTCTCTCTCTTAAGATTTTCAGACAACAATCACACAGAGGATCAAAAACGATAATTACACGAAATGTTATTTCCGGATGCTATTCACATAACAAAACAAAGAGTTATTTACTTAGTTTCACACAGCCCTATTCAAACAAAAATTTAAAAATCATTGGATGCCTTCAAATCACACACTTTTTACCACAACCAAGGAAACTCAAAGATGGGATCTTCTGTATAAGAGTTTCCGCCACTCGAGAAGCTGAAGGTCTTAGAGATGGTGGGCTACCGATACAGAGCGCAGCCACACTCAGCATTGTCTTCACTTCATCGATAATATCAATGCTATCTCTTAACAACCTCGGATCCAAAAACCCTCTCACACTGTCTTCTGCAACGTCTACACTTGAATGATCAAGAATCTCTTGGATAAGTGGAGCCGCTACATGAGCCAGCATCTCGCCTTTGCCAGCAGAAAACGCTTCTTTTCCTGAAACCAACTCAAGAACCACAACTCCAAACCCATACATATCCATCTTCTTAGAAGCAACCCCGGTTCTTAAGTAGTGTGGGTCTGTGTACCCCGGAGATCCCACCATGGTAACATGTCTTGATCTAGGTGACATCGTAGACGGCTGAACCATCGAAGAGAACCCGACTTTGGCTGACCCGAAATCACAAAGCTTAGAGTTTAAGTTTTTGTCAAGAAGCACGTTGGAAGATTTGATGTCCCCGTGCACGATCTGAGGGATACATTTCTCGTGAATGTGTTCAATGGCTTGAACTAGCTGCAACGCAATGGCGACGCGGTTCCTCCATGGCAAGACTTGTTTGCTGTTTCTATGTAGCTTCTCTTGTAGGTTCCCTTGTGGAAGGTATTCAAGAAGAAGAGCACCATTTTCTTCTGAAATTACGAACAAGAAGAACATCAATTTCATATTCAAAAGATTCTAAGCAGTGTTCTAAAAATCGCTCTAGGCGACCCCCGCCTAGTCGGCAAATCAAGTATGAGTGAAACATTTTTTAAGCATAACTTTTTTTTAAAAAAAATCAGTCTAGACACCCGCATAAACAATAATCCTCTATAAAACGTCTAATCACAGCCTAGAGATATTTAAAACATTGATTCTAAGACATGCTTGATCAAACCACAAACTGGTTTTCAGAAGCGGTACCTGAATCGTCGAAATAGCCGAGAAGCTTGACGATATTTGGATGGTGAAGACGGAGCAAGATATCAAGCTCGAGTTTGAAGATCTTGTAAAGACGGTGGCTGCTAACGTGAACCTTGAGAGCAGCTTTGGCTGAGCTAGACAAGCGAGCCATGTAGATACTGCTGTAGCCACCAGAACCAATCAGTCTAGAGAAGTTGGAAGTGAGAGCCTCAACGTCATCCCAGCTGTAACGGGTGACGCCGGAGACGGCTAGAGATCCTTCTTTGCTTGTGGGTTTGTCCGTGATCGTCGGGGTGACATTGAACGGGACGCATTTCAAGAAACAAGCCATTGGAAACAGAGCAGCTAGTGAGAGACAGAGTATATTTTTCTGGGATTTAGATCGGAGAATGAAGATTAGGGATTTAGGGGTTTGGAGTTAATGGGTTTGTTAGATTTGTAATAAAGAAGAAGAGTTTGGATCGGGAGGCAGAGTTTGACCGATTCTTAAATCTGCCATTTTTTGAAGAATGTTGAAAGCTTCCTCTGAAGCAGACTTTCTGAGTTCTGACGTTCTAACTACTACTACTCTTCCTTTAACTTTAACTTTTTCTAATCATTCTTTTTCTTTGCTTTTGGTTTTGGCTCTATACGCCTCATTTCTCACATTTTTTTCATTTTTGTAAATTTGTTGATAGGGGAAGGAGAAATAGTTGAAAATAGTTAACTACAAAAGGTTGTGTTCAGAGATCCTTTTTCCTTTGTTAGTGCCATGACATAAAGAGAGTGTCGGTTGATATGGTTCTTTGGAGTTCGGTTTGTGAATGTTCAAGAATGTGGAGTATAATATGTCGATGTTGTGTTACATTATATGGACTCTATGATCTCCTTTGTTTTTCCTGGTTTCGTTTGATATATAGACTTTTCGTATTCGTTTAAACAAGTCAAGTACTATGTACATGTATGTCAATTCGGCTTGTGCAAGTTTGATATGTTCTGTACCAAATTTAATTATTTGAATTAAAGCAAACCGAATAACAAATACATAAAAATTAACTGGTATTTCCTTCGTGCCAAGGCCTAACTACATGTATGTCCAGATGAAGATCTCATATATTTATAATACTAATGTATATTATAAACACACGCATTGATCACAGCGAACAGTCGAAGAATCATTGTCGCAACTTTTCTTCTTTTTCACACTCTTTAAGAAGAATACAATTGTTGGCTCTTCCATTAATAAATAGAAATAAATATTGTCGTCAAATACGAAAGTTAGATTCTTTGTCCCTTTCTTTCTTTCCGAGAGCAAACGTGAGAGATGCTACTGTAGACTCAGTCCCCTCCCCCACATATTCTACTACAAAGCACCAACCAAACACCGACAGTCTACTCATATAATTTAGTGATATATACGATGTATCTCTGCGACTTAAATAAAGAGGTTCGTATAAAGACGCAAAGCAAACAAATTATACAGATCAAATATACATACATACGACAATTATCTCAAATAGCTTTTTTTGCATATTGCATATTAGGCTTGTTGGGCCCTGTTTAGAAATGTTATAACCTAGTTGTTTAATATAAGCAGAGTGTTGTTTAGTTACGCATAAAAAAACATTCAAAATTCACCATATCAAGCTTTAGAGCACCTCCAATGGAGGATGTTAACAAATCCTTAACATTAATACTTAAGCTAAATGGATTAAAAAAATATTAAAACAGTTCCTGTAGCTAAGAGAGAGTCCTTAATTAAGGGAATCAAGGACCAAGTCCTTAGTGTGCTGGCAATTTAATTTCCTTCCTTTTTGTCTCTGATAATTAGCAGAGCACATCGTCTCGTTGAATTCATTCCATATAATTTGAGCATAATCCATCCTTCTTCATCAATCATCATCATCATCACCAAGCCAAAGCCGAAGGTACTACTCTCTCTCTCGCTCGTTTTTTTTTTTAAGAATGATGAGCATCGATGGGAAGTTGGATGCTATAACTCCTTCTGAAAAAAGAACTGAAGATGAAGCAGAGAGAGGAAGAGAGGAAACACAAGGAAGAGGAAAAAGCCAAACAAGTAAAATCAATCACTCTCTCTATCTCTTCGTAATCATCTAATTCAGATTAGTTTTAAGAGATTTTCATTTGATTGATTCAGGCTCCCAAAGCAATTTCCTTTTTAAATTTTATTTCCCTTTCACGAAGGTGTTTGTTTAGGGATTGTGATTTTGTAAAATATGATATAAGGCTATTATATGTTTGTTGATCATCCGCAGCTGCTAGATTTTTTAAGCAGTCTATGATTGAATTTGTACCCAAGTTTTTTTTTTCGGTCAGATAATTCAATACACGGAACTGTAGTTTCTTTGGTGATAATCAGTTGTAATGTATCTTCTGAGAACTGATTTAAGAAAGATTTGACTATAGCAATGACTTTGATGAATGGGATTAGTTTACTGTGTGCGTAAGAGAGGAGTGTGATTGATCATTTCAATGCTTGTATTACTGATAGCAACACAAAAGCAAAGCGTGTGTGTGTAACTGATGGATGAGTTTGATTGTGTGTGGGGTTTTTTCAGGGCAGCGCAGACGACAAAACCAAAGGAAATTGAAACCAAGGTTCCGGAGAAGAACATTCCAAAAGACAATAATTAGTTGTGTCTCAGAGATTCAAAGAGCTTGGAATCACCTCAATGCACGTGAAGCTCCGTGCCACTGGTGGAAACAAGACCAAGACACCTGGTGCTGGTGCTCAGGTAAAAGCTCGCATTAGCAACATCTAAGATCTTGGCCTTAACATGTTTTGAGCATTTCTAACAGTGTGTGCTTTGTTGTTTTCTGCAGAGGATGTTACTCCAATCCTAACAGACAGTACTCGCCGAAAGAGTGGTAGAAGAGGAAGGAGGCTCTGAGAGATGTCCATCATCCAACATCATAACCAAATCCATATCTTCAATCGATATCCACCACTTTGGTTAGGTTTTCTATCTCCCCTGCTTTTGTTTCACATTCTCATTAGTGACATGAGCTTGAACCTTGTGTTGTTGACTTTATTAATTTTTTGGTGTTCATATAAAAGTTCCAAAGTTCTAGGAAAACTATGCATGGATGTACACATATATACACATATAAAAATTCCAAAGTTCTAAGATTCAATTCAAAAAAAAAAATTCTAAGAACTCCATAATGGATAACACCATTGGAGATACAATTATGGTTAGAGTCTTTAACTATTTAAAAAAAGAAAAGAAATAATATTCTAATCTTAAGGACTCCATTAGACTTAATGAAGCATGAGCAAATAGATTTAAATCCGACAAAACAGACTCAGATCAAAAGCCAAACATAAGTAAAACCATGTGTGAGTTAGTTACCTTATTCCCAATCCCAACTGAAGTGTCTATGCACAAAAAAAAAAAAAGACAAAGCTATGTCTTATTTCATCACCATCACCTGACACTTAAGAGAGAAGCCTATAAAATATCAGTTAAAATTATACAAATACAACAAAAAACCATCAAATATCAACTGCCACTTCCATATACACAGAAAAGGATGTTCATAGTTTTCAGAATCCCAGGATGAGACTTTCGTGGCCTTAAAAAAAACAAAATTTAAGAAATGCGAGAAAGAGACAAGAGACCCCTAAGTTGAGAACTATGAAGTGTGATTAAGCTCTGCTCTGCTTTTGCTTTTCTTCATCTTTGCCTTAACCCTCGACTTTGCCATCAATGTCTCTACTGTGTTTATGAAGTTTCCAACAGCCATCACTACCAGAAGAATGCCACAAACCGTCACCTGAAATATGACACCATAGATAAAGTTCTCAACATTTATGATCATGTTCTGTTACTTTCACTTCCTTTTCATTGACGTTCTCATTGGCTCATACCAGTGGTAGATAATGCACAAGTGTTGCCAAAAGAGAAAAAAAAAACTATACCTGCCACTCAGCAACAACTCCTGTTAATGCTGCCCTTAGTAACAGCAGTCCAACGTATGCTTGAAACCCCTGAATTTTGCCAAAGTTATAAACGTGTTAGGCCCAATAGGCTAAACAAAATAACCTCAAGATCCCTAGCATAAACTGCACGAAGTTTCTTTTGGATTGGTGTGCACAGAACAGAGATGTTCCGTTGTTAAATGCCAAATATCATGAAAGCTAGTTAACATGTGAAATGTCTGGAAGTCAAATATACACTTAAAGGAAAATATTATATCTACAATTTTGATGGATCTTTACAGTAGTTAACGACAATGACGGCACCCAGTGGAGGAAATGAGAAGTATGGAAATGTTTTAGCATAAACTTGATTGGTATAAATATAGCAAAACGCTCACCTGTAAAATGAAGAGTATAGGACATAAAAGCCATAGCTGTCCATCAACTCCAGCCGTTTCTCCCCATACAACATCCATCCTCTTCGCCTGAAAAACATTCTCAACGCAAACATTAGAGCTATTTTCCAAAAGTGGATAAAATTTTGGACTGAGGAAAAGTGCAGATAATAAGACACCTTTCCCAGTGCTATGCGAGTGTATAATCGTTGGCGTTGGTATCTATTTTGCAGAAGCATGGCAACACCTTGCATCATAGCCCATTGCAGGAAGAGATGAACTCCTCTCTGTAGATGATTGAGCTCAATCCTAAGATTTAGTTTTAGTTTGCATAATAAGAAATAATTATACGCAATACCTGTTTCTGGACACAGTTTGGTTGACCTTTGATTTCCCATGTGAGGCTGACAAGGGCCATCCCCATGGCACAGTAGTGATGATATAGCCACCTGCAAAAACATATCAGGTTCAGAGTTTAAGTCACCCATGAGACTATCTTGATAAGACAGACAAAACACACGAGTACAAATAAATAGAATAACATATTAAATCCCCCACCGAAAGAGGATTTCATCGAAGCTAAAGCTCCCTCTTTTTACGCATGAAATATATAGAACTATAGTTTCTACTAAACAAAACAAAACAATATAAGCTACCGTTTCATCAACAAATTTCTACGCTTATATACCAAATAAAAGAGACCCTTTAGAGGGTTGTATCAAGTATCAACATGTTCGCCAAGGCACATGATGAGACAAATACACTGTATTTCAAACTGATAATCCTGTTATTATCGCTAACTATGATATCCCTGATTCAAAAATAGATTCAGTGCACTCTGAGGAGTCACCAACAGACAGGACCCGACAATACGAATAACTCTTATAAAGGTCAACACAGCCATCTTAAATGACACTCAGAATGAATATTTGCAGACAACAAAGAACGAACGCACCAAATTAGAACCATCTTAGAAATAAATAAGATCAGCAGCATACATCATATATAAACAAAGTAGAGACGACGGCACCAGAAAAAAAAAACAGAAAGAACTTGGGAGCAATACATGTGCATGGTGAATATAGAACCTAAGGTCCACATGTAAAATATTCGAAGATACAGATTACCATCTCCAAAACTCTTAACTTATATTCATATGGGTTTCACTAGCGAGAGTAAATAGGTATTAAGATCAACACTAGCACGACGCAAAGAGAAACTGAAGAGAGTATAAGAGTACCATGGACGGATATCGCTCCCGTTGGCTCTTAATACGTTCTCTCGCATAGCCAACCCAGCATAGAGGAACAACAGCCAAGCCTGATTTAAAAAAATAAAAAGGACTTCAAACATTAATCAAGAACACAAAACTAAAAAAAAAAACTATTTAGATTTGACCTCGTAGAGCTGAACAGGAAAGGCAGGCAAGCAACCATCCCAGTAATAAGATCTGAGAATCATAAGTGCTGCAGGGAAGAAAAGAAAGAGAAGAGCAGTCTTGTCCTAAAACAACAGTAAGCAAGCAACAGATTAAATGACAAGGCACATACATGCAAAAAGGAGAAAAACAAAAACAAAAAACAACTAAACTCTGTAGCTATTGTATTCTTCTTTGACTTTAAGCTGAATCTCTTTACGCGAGGCTCGAACATTCACTGGCCCCAGAAACATTCTCACAAACCGTCCTGCTTCAATCAAATTTTGAGTCATGAACCGGAACCGAAATGGGGAAATTAGATTAAAAAAAAAATTAGAAAACCTTGGGGTTTGGATGGGAGGAAGGAAGAGAGATCTCCATCAGCGAGCATGCATCTAGCACGATGCAGATCTTCCTCTAGCTGTGTTAAAAACAAGAACAAGAAGTTTCAGGATTCGATAGATAGAGAGACAGAGAGAGAGAGGGAGATTTAGAAGGATGAATGGATGCCTTCTCGAGGAGCTTGGGATCGAGACGCTTGTCGGAGGCGAGAGTTGAGTGGAGGCGGCGGAGGGATGCGTCGAGGGAGGAGGCTTTTTGACGGAGGGTGAGCTCTTGATGGGAAGAAGAAGAGATGAAGGAAGCGGCGGAGTCGTGGAGCTCTTTAACCTCCTCCACCATTAGTTTTACTTCTTCTTCGACTTCCATCTTAGGATATATATAGAACGCGAAGATGAGATCGGATCACGTCTCCCGAGGAGCGAATTCAATTCGATTGAAATTTGGAGAGGAGATGTCTTCTTCTTCTTCTTCTTCTCCACAAAATGTTTGATTCTTTTTTTTCTTTTTTTTTTTTGTAATCAAAGGTTAGTGTTTGGATTTGAGTGTGATGAGGAAGGAATTCACGAAAATAGCATATCATTAAATCATCACACGCTTGCTCACACCCACACCTTTCCTTTCTTTTCTTTTTCAATATCCTGGCTTCTTTTTTTTAGTATTTATTATTATTATTCTGTCTATTTTTATTACTATTTTAATATTAAACACGTCAAAGTTTAATTTTAAAATAAATAACTACAAATATTATCTAAATATATTTCAATCACTACTATACAAACAAACTACATAGATACTATTTTTCGTATGATTCGGATTTTTGGATTTTCGGATTTATGCTTAGAAGTACCATTCGGTATTTACTAATTATCGGATCGGATTCGGTTCGGTTCCTTCCGGATTCGGTTCGGATCGGATGTAACCAATATTTAAAATCGTTCAAAAATATATTTTTTAAACCTCAAAAAGTAACAAATTTTTGTTTCAAAATATATAAATTGTTTACAAATCTAATTAAATATTAGTTAAACTAACTAAATTAGCTAAAAATAATTCAAAATAAAAAATAAAACAAACTACAAAAATATTTTGAATAGTCAAAATATCTATATCACCTTAAAATATATCAAATTAACATATTTAACTAATTTCGGATATCTTCGAATCCTAGTTCGGATTTTGGATCGGTTTGGGTTATAACCAAACACCAAAGTACTAAGCTCATAAGTCCCATTTGGATATTTTTTGTATAACAGTTCGGATTCAGTTTCGGTTTTTTCGGTCCGGGTTTAGGTAAGTACTTCGGGTTCGGGTAAAAACGCCCAGACCTAGTCCTGCTATATAACTTTGATTTATTCAATTGCAAGCGGACTTTAGTTCCATCATAATGACGACATTTATTCATTTCTGACTATAAGTATTGTTTTTGCTATTGTTTGAGTTTATTTACCATTTAAGCAAATAAAATAATATAATTTTTTTTACAAAATTATATTTTTACTGTTTCATAATAAATGTCATTATAACCTTATTTTTATTTTTGCTATACAAAAAATACTACTTTACAATTTCAATGTAAATTATACTTAATTTTAGCTAAAATTATTTGTAAATTATATTGATTTATAAATAATTTTATTTATTTTAAATATTATTGGTCAGAAAAGTGTAATTAATAACAACTTACATATATTTCCGTTATTTTTTCAAACTATTTTAATTATAGAAAAATAGGACACGTGATGGTAGAGTTATAGTAGCAACCAACTAGTAATTAATCAGGTTATAGAGTTTGAATTGCAAGTGTGGTTGAATGACAAATGTTGGATCCTGATATATAACGTTGCTTAATTGATTGCAAGTGGCCTTTAGTTCCATCGCACGGACAACATTTGTTCAATTCAGAATACCTTTTTGTATGGTTTGAGTTTCTTTTTTCTTTTTTAAAAAAAAATTGGTTTGAGTTTCTTATCTTTTTTAAGGTAATTAAAATTAGTTGATATGAAGAAAACGTTTTTATAATGATTGCAGAGCATCATTTGGTTTAGACGTGGAGAGGAATTTCTTTGTAAATAACATGTAGATGGTCAGAGAAATACGGTAGAATTACTGTCTTACTGAGAATATTCAACAATAATATATATTTTTCTGTAAATGTCATTTTAACATTTTTTGTTACACAAGAAATATTATTTTAAAATTTCAATGCAAATTATATTTATTTTTAATTAAAAATTAATCGTAAACTGCTTTGATTTTATAAATAACTAGAGGCGTGAAGTTAAAATATCATCTTTTGAGATTGCTTGGTTCTAAACCTGATTGTGTTTAAACATGATTTTGGAAAAGAAGTACAAAACCGAAATTTAGTTAAAAAAACACACACACAAGAGGACATGGACTTCCAGCTACCAAAGAGAGTTGGAAAAACTAGTTGTTGTTGTTGTTGTTGTTGTTAGAAGGCTGACCAGTCCAATAAGTTTTGACAGCAACAAGAATCTTCTCAGGGTTGTACGGACCTTTCTCATGATCTACAATCTGAGTGTTCCACTTCATTCCCTTCGCTATCCTCTCTACTTTCGTCAACATTTCCACATTATCTCTCATCACAACCGTTCCTTCTGGTCTCAGTATTCGATCCATCTCCAACAATATCAACGTAAAATCACACCTTACAACACAATCATTCATTTCATTTTTATTTGTTAGAAACTCTCACATAAAATAATATTATATATAGCAAACACGACTTTGAGTTGAGTTGGAAGCTCACTCTACTTACCTGTTTTCGTAAAAGCTGAACAAGCCTCCCGCGTGAATCATATCATAAGTTCTTGGATAAGTAGAGAATCCTTCACACCAGTCTTGATACGTGCCAATCAGTCCACGCTCGTAGATCACGCCTAGCGTTTGTTTCTCCGCATCGACCGGAACAACATTCATGACCCATGACGGGTATTTCAGCATGGACGCGGCGAACCCACCGAGGTAAGCGTTCATGTCCATTATGTTCCTGAACCTCCCATGCGAAATCTCAGGCACTATCTTCTTGTAATACGCTATCCTCTCTTTCCAAACCTCGTTGTCTTCTCTGAACTTCTCCGCGTTCATGTCTTGTATCGTTCCTCTAATGATCCTAGGAGGAACCGCGAACGCTCGGTCCGGCCAATCCTCGAGCGCACCGTCCGAAGATTCCTCTGGATTGTTAGTTTCTGGTAATGGCGTTATGCAAGACTCCAAGTCTTTGTACCTAAAATAAAATAGAGATCAAGTTTTCAACTCTTACCACAAAGTTAAGACTAGATGTGAGTGTTACGTTACCAAGCGAAGTCTGCGTTGTTGTTGTCCGAGGTGCATATTGGAGGTGAGTTGTTGTTTTGTTTGAGCTTCTTACACTCAATGTGATTGATAGGCTTTTGCCAAATGGACAAGTCACCTTTTTCAGTCACTTTCTTCCAACAAAGACTCTTTGCTACATTTTCTATTGAATCTTGTTCTTTCTTTAAATCCTCCTCTGTTCTCTCCCAACCTCTCCAGTACTGTTTCCAGTTAATCGGTGGACCGGAGAGGATCCAGTAACCGCCCGGTCTTAAAACCCGGTCAACCTCCATCAGGTACAAACCCTCTGGAAAAGATTTATTTTGTTAATATTATTAGTCCTCAGATATGAACAAAGAAAGAGACTTACCATTTTTAAACCAAGGGATCAAACAACGAGAGCAATGAGCAAGATCAAAGGCTCTAGCTGGATAAGGAAGTCTTTTTGATCCCATGATTCCGATTATGGCAGGAACTCCACGTTCTAAAGCAAACTGGACCTGAGCTTCATGTGTGTCTCTTGGTGCAAAAGACACAGCCATAATGTCTCTCTTCAAGAGGTAAGCACCAAAACTCGCCACCTGATTCAAAACAAATTCAGTTAAATCTTTACAATAAACTGATAAAAGAATATAATATTACTCAAAAGGTATGAACTTAACATGATTACCAAAAAAAGAAGAAAATATAATATTCAAAGTGAAAAACTTACACCACATCCGGTGTCAATAGCTGTTCTGATTCCACCAGCAGTAAGAGGAATGAGCCTAGCAATGTCATCTATATAAGCATCAGCTCCACGGGGGAACATAGTTCCACCACCAGGGAATCTAAACCGGTCGCCTTCAACTTGAATCCAGTTTTGGACTGCCTTCTCAACACTGAGCTCCTTGTGAGGGATGTTGTCATACCAAGCATAGTCTCTGCTTTGAGGCCATTTGAATGGAATCTTGTAGTTCGGTGGAGGAGGGATCAAACAATAGAGGAGCTCGTCTTTTGAAGGACAGTGCCTTTCTCTATATTTCATCATGTTCCTATCGAATCTTCTTCCTCTTTGTCGATCTTCGCAAGGTGTGTATTCACTGAGGGACAAGTCACATGGTTCGAAGTTCTTGATGGTTAGGTTTGTTTCCTTGAACTCAAACTGATTATGGCTTTTGAAATCTAAGTCAGCTGACTGAGAAGATGAGGAAGAGGATGAGGTAGAAGAAGGATTTGATTGCGTCTCACATCCTATTTTGGAGTAAGAAGCAGGGACGTTGCTGGTTTGCCATGCGCCTAACACGTAAAACAAAATACAGAGTCCGCTTACACCAAGGACCAAAGTTAGTTTCTTTCTTCTTGCTTCTGTTTGGTGATGAATACCAGTGTTGTCTTTAGCCATTCTTGAGTGCAAAGACTGAAACTTTAAAGAGGGATCGAAAAGAGATTGAACAATGGATCAAAGTTTGATTACAAATTATGACTATTGTAAGAAGGAGAATGTCATGGTGGATTTTGTAAAGGAATGGTCACATGTGAATCACCTCCATCATAGAAAGTAGTAATGTGATAAAAGATTACTGAACAATAGAAAAAATAAAAGATAAAACAAAATTAGGTAACAAAACGAGGGATTGTCTCTATTCTTTAGCAAAACAAGAACTAAGGTCAGTTGGTTAGAGAGAAAAGAGGAGGTTGACCAAGAACAGCCTCATTTTCCTCCATTGCCTCCTTTATTCTCGGTTTGCCATGTTTAAACATTGTTTCTTGAATTAAATGAAACCTTCATTATGCATATTGTGATTTTAAAGAATAAAATAGATAGGCTACCCATTTTCTAGACAAAAATGATATTGATTCCCTACAGAAGCTATGTTTTATGGACTGTGTTCAAAGTTCAAACCATTTCTTCATTTAACAAGGAAACCACTCGCATTTAACAGACAGGCTTTTAAGTATATGGAAATGGAGGGTTGTGTATATACCTTTAAGCAAGGAAAATTCTTGGAGACTTGGGAGTAAAGTTGAATCTCTATTAGTACTTTCCTTCATATTTGACCGTCTGACACAACTCTACAAATGCTTCTATATCTCCTGTTTTGTTGAGATAGACAAATCTTGATGGAGAAAATCAAGGTTCAACGAAAATATTCTAAGAACTAGTTTGTTATAAATAAACGTTCATCTCCCTATGTCACTCGCAGCAATTCATTAACTAGACAAGCATTAAGAATGTAGAAAATACTCTTTCAAGATCAATAAAATAGCATAACTCAAAACCAATTCCAAGAATAAATAGAGAATAAAATAGTCTCAAAAACTTTAAATAGAAAAGGGTAAATAAAAACCCAAACATAAAGGATAATAATGAGTTTGCATTATCAATTGGTCCAAAGAAATCAAAACTACAAACCCATATGAGAAGTGAACAGAAAGCTACGACTATATCACTCTTCCACACCATACTCTCTTCATTCTTCAACAGCGATCTTTCCCTTCTCGCTCACGTAAATACCATCAAGAAACTTTCTGATATCCTTCTTCTTCACATGGCATTTCTGCAAAATCAAACAAACAGCAAAGATCAGAATACTGTTCACAAAAGATACAGACTGCAGCTTACAATGCAAAACATCACCAACCACATCGCAATCAAGATTCAACACCATAACATTTCATTTTTCTTAATACCAAAGTGATCACCTTTACATAATAATAAAAGAAGGGCACTGTTAAACATAACAATTTTATAGAAACCCATCTCATACATTCACCATTTACATTTCTCAATTCAAGATTCCACAACATCCTAGGCTTGAAACAAGACTAGTAAGAGCAGAGAGTAACCTGGTTGATCAAAGCGCATGAGCGTGAAACAAGCTCGATATCATTACCCTCAAGAGTAATCTCATCCTTAACCTTCTCAGACCGAACAATGGTAACACCATCCAACATATCAACCTTCCTGACCTGTTCCGTACCATTTTTATTACATTACCAAACCAAAAACACAAAACCCTAAAAAAAAAAAAAAACAGAAAAAGCAAAAACGAACCTTCTTCTCCCCAAGGAAGTTACGGATCTCAATAGACTTGTTGTCACCGGAGATTGAAGCATTGATGGGGAAATGAGCATACACAAACCTCATCTTGTAAAGGAAACCCTGTGTGACACCGGCGATGAGGTTGCTGACGTGGCTCAGAGCAGTCCTGATGGAAGCACTGGCTTTGCGGGATCCGAACCACGAATCGATCTTGAGCTGTCGCTTGCCGGTGACGGCGTCTGTGATGAGCTGGAAATCGAGGTTGAGATGCTTGAAATCACGAGTGAGTTTCCCGCGTGGGCCTTCTACTTCGATCACCTTGGCGTGGACCTTGATCACGACGCCTTCGGGGATGTCCATCGTCTCGGATGACAAGATCGTCTTCATCTTTCTTGAAAGCGACGGCGGCGGGTTTCGGTGTGGAGTTTAGGGTACAAGAGCAAACCCTAATACGTTCGCTTATAAATAGGTCACGTGGTCTTTTAGGTTTTTCCCCCTCTGGTAGTACTAAATGGGTTTAGAGGCAATACTAAAATGGGCTTTTTAAGTCAAGGAAAGGTAAAACCCATCAGATTCGTTACTAGTTCTTTGTTTACTTGTCGTTGATCAAACATAAAGATCAGCACCCAAAGTTTTTGTTTCTTTTTTTTTCTCAAATTCAACTTCATTTTCACCAATTCTGGACAATTTGATTGAAATAGAGATTGAATTACTAATACAGAAAATAACACAAGGGGATGATCTAGTATAATCATGAATCACTTCCAAAGAGATAACATTATCTAATCAAATCTTCTTGTACATTTAGACCCCTATGAGTATGACAATACCACAACCCTAAATGCTATAGACTCAATTCAACAACCTAACTAGACCTTATGATACATATATATTTATAAACCAAATAAGAAAAGCCAAGAGATCGAGATTACAAATCATACAAAGATGTTAGTCACTTATGATCGGCGTGTTGAACATTACCCGATATTATCTTCACCACATGCGAGTTCTTGGACTATCCTTGTTTCACTCGATTTCAACATCCCGATTCGCAGCTCTAAAACCAAATAGACACATCCATGATAAAAAGTCGAACCTTGGCAGCAAACCCATCAAAATCGTTATACCAAGCATACAACAGTGTGGGACTTGAACCACCAACTAAGACGATCTTCGCATGTGTTGGGATGTCGAATCACTGCCACATACCACCGAAAGGGAAGCTCCTCAGGTGGACCACTACTTCGTCGCATATTTCTGGTACATATTGTTCTCAAGAACCAAAAAACAAGTTGCTTCTACTCACCATTAATCCTCGCCTCCAATATACTCTCCTCTTCGTCATGGTTCGAATGGAGGTTAAACCATGACGTGGGAGGAGTTCACGTGTCACCACCTTTGAAGAGCTACGAAAAAAAAAGTAAAAAAAAAAAGAAAATCTAGCTCCTACTCGAAAGCTGACCCACTTTTCTTTCATTGCTGAAATAATCTTGCTGTTGTTCGAGAAGGAGCCATAAAGAGCTACCAACAGTCTTAGAACATCCAACAAGCCTTCAAACCCTCAAACTTGAGGTTTTTGGTTTTTCGAGAGGTTTTCAAACTTTCTAATTTTGAGATTCTCAATAGCGAAACCTTAAATATGAAATTCCACTGTACAGATCCTAAAAATAGTATTTACTTTTTTTTTGGTTCTCTTAGTTTTGACCAAATATTTGAATATATATACATAATATTTTATAATTTAAGTTAAATTATTTAAAATAGAAATATTATGTATATTACAATTTAACTCTTTTCTAATTAATGCATTTTTAAAGTTTAATAAAAAAATTTGTGAAATTAAAATATCTATATATGAGTTATAAATAATATGTTTTGCATCATTTACTTATAAAAGCTAGATAGTTATAATCATCTATTATGAAGATTGATGATTAAAATGTAATCTGTAAAAAAAATTAAAGATATATGTGAAGTATCTTGCTGGAGCAATCTACTTTCAAACTCTCATTTTGAGGATCATCCACCCTCGAAATGAGATTTTTTGTTTGAGAACACGATGTTCTTAAAATGAACTGCCAGATATTTTCCAACTAACCCAGATCCAACGAGTAAAAAGAGCAGAGAGAAAATATTATACGAGAGAATTTTACCAAAAGAAAGCTAGAGAAAAAGTTATTATAAATTATAGAGGTGAACAAAAACCACTAATTGAATAACACAAAATTTTAACTAAAATTATTATAAAAGAAGTATGGACACAATGATACAAAACTGAAATAAAAAACACTAATTGGTTATAATTTTATAAATTAGTATCCCCAAAACTGTATATCTAGCATTTTTCACACACACACACACACATATATATATATATATATATATGTCCTAGAGAATTGGTTTAACAGGGAATTAAAACTTTTTTGTTCTAAAATAGAAACACAAATGAAAATAAGTTAACGTTCTAATTGATATTTGGTTTACGTTTATGATTAGAGTTTAGAGTTTAATATTTACGAAATAGAGTTATGATAGGGAATTAAGATCTAAAATAATTTTGTCATATTACTCTTTGGTTAATATCATTTTGGAGAAGAAATATATTTGCTCTAATTTTGCAATAAACTTTTTTGTTGAACTATAGGATTTGCAGTAAGACATGTGACTAATTTTATCTGGTAGATAAATCCTTAACTTTTTTTGATCAAATATAAATCCTTAACTACAATGGCCAAGAGTTAACAAATTACACAGATAGATGTTTGAAGGAAAAAAAGATATTTAAAAGAAATACAATAAGATTTGAAATTTAAGATAATAGTTTTCAAAATATTTTAAGAAGAAATGTTCAGATTGAAATAGAATTTGAGAAAGAAAAATATGGAAACAAATTTCAAAAAGAATTCAGATAGTGAATAAAGTTTTTCTGAAAAAATACTTTTGTATTTATTAATTTAAATACTTTTATATTTAATTTATATATCTATAAATTAATAGTATAATACTATAACTATTGAAACTTCATTTTATTTTATCTATTCTTTTGATCAAAAGTATTTTTAGTTTTTTTATATTACCGGATATTTAATTTAATTTTTAGTTTTAGCTATTATTTAATAAAATTTTGCAGTTGATTTAGTTCTATAAAAATTTATACGTAACCAAATAGAAAAACACAGAGCTAAATATCAGCTTTTCAGATACCAAAAACCTGGTTCTGTTCTAACATTTTATTGACTTCGGTTCAAGTTTGGTAATAACTATTTGGATTAGGTTCGGTTAGATATTTTTATCCAATTAAATTTGGACGTGATATATAATAATTCTATAAAAGCATTTACGTAAATCAATAAAAGAAAAAGAAAAAGAAAAAGAAAAGGGGAAGGTAGAAACAGGTCTTGTTTCTTCTTCTTCATCGCGAAATCCCTCCCTGTCCCTTCGTTAAATCCAATTTAGCTTATCCACAGAAATGTTTCAATAAGATGAAGCAGTGCGATCATCTTGCCGTCGCTTCTTCCTCTCTATCTTTCAATGCTTCTTCTGAATCCGACCCCGAAGATTCCTTCTGGCGTGATTTCTCATTCGATTTCTCCTTTTTGACATCCGACGACCCCAAGACCGGCGGCGATGATATCGATTCCAACTCTTCTGTTCCTAAAGGTTCAATTTTGATTTCCTCTCAATGTGAATTTTGAGATTTAAACTGATTATGTGATGTGCTCTCTTTGTAGAATCAGAGCTATACGGTTTAGCTATCGTTGATTCAAATGTTAAGGAACCTTCTCCACCACTACCATCCCTTCTTGGAGTCACCACTACAACTAAGGGGAAAGAAGCTTGTTTGAGGAATGAAGTCCCTTTTAGTCCTCTCTTCGCCAAAATGTCGGCTTTGCGGATTAAAGAATGTTCCAACGGTGACGACACTGAGGAGGTGGATTCTCCTTGCTGGAAAGGAGCACGGTCTCCTTTGAATTTAAGGCGAGGGTCTAGGGATGATCTGAATGTTCTTTATGGATTGAACCCTATGGCACCTCACTTTATACCCTCTTCGAATGGTAAAGAGTTTGGAGAAAATGGGACTCCGTCTTTGAAAAGGTCTCTTTCATCAACCTTTCCACCTTCATCTGGAGAGTTCAGCATAAGCAATCTTTATGAACAAGGTTCCGACCAAATTAACCATGACCCAGATGAAAGTTTGGGTTTAGTAGTACGTCAAGAAGATAGTAGCAATCAGTTCCAAAGAAGTACAAAGCTGGATCCTTTGGCCCCTGTTTTTGTTCCTGCTTATGCCGTTGTCCATGACAAGTCTGTTGTAGCTGATCACATGATGATGTCCACTGAGAGAAATGCTCACTCTCCTTATGCTTCTTCAGAGGTCGGCCACATTGGTAGTGCGAATCATCACTCTGGTAAAATATACTCATCCAACCCTCGGCTTGGGTCTCAAGTTCAGAAGAAGAAGCTGAATCCACTAGCCCCACAGTTCTCGTTAGCAGATACTAAACCAAAAGTATATGCCTCTGTGGGAAACCAAGCTGCAAATGATAATGTGAATAGTTCTGTTTTGTTTTCTCCAGTTAGCTACAAAGAGATACATGCAGGCTTAACACACCCCTCGGTGCATGTGGAGCCATCTTATCAGGAAGTTGATACAAAGCAGATGGGTCGTCACCGTTATGGAAATCTTTCTCCACAGATGGATGTTAAAAGACTGCTCACAACGATACATGGACTGTCAGAGATGCTAACACATGCACATGGTTCAGGTTCACCAAATGAGCAAGATCTTGCTCTCATCAACTCTACTGTACAGAATCTCAACTCGTACATCAATAACCGAGTGCATGAGCATACCGGGAAATATGATGGTTTCACTTCGTTGCCGAATGTGTGCAAGGTATGTAATCTTTCGCCTACTTTTAAGTAGGTTCTGCTACATAGCTAGGTGCGTGTGAGTGAGTTACATTTAATCATTTCAATATCTTAAAGCACATGTGGAATCTTTATATATGCTGTTTATATCTTCGATTCAGTTCCAAAGTTTGTGTATCTTTATGCGGCTAATTGAACTAATGGTTTTATTTTAACGTTGTTCGCTTTTTCCATATTCCTCTAAAAGGAAGGTGAGAGAAATATGTCATCATTTCTTTGTAGATATACAGACGTGATCCGGTGTTAATGATTCTAAATGTTCTCTATAGCAATCGATTAGAGAACATCAGATACCAAAGGCGAGAAATCTGAGTTCCGCAGTTGAGTTTAGAAGGAAAGAGAAGTATCCCATGGTCAAAGGGGAAGCAGGAGCAGAGCCTCAAGTTGAATACGTTGTAGCCAAAGAAAATGGCTTTGGCCAGGTATGGTCTGTAATTATATACTTTTTGAGGCATTAAATTGTTGTGGCTTCGCGAGGGAAATAAAGTATTTGCCTTGAAATGTTTGCAGGTTGTAAGGAATCATGAAACAGAAGCGCAATTCAACCCACAGGCGCTCTTCTATAAAAGTCTATGGCTCAAGGCTAGAGCAGACAGGTCGTTGATGGAATATGAAACATTTCTCTCCAATTCAAGAACTTGAGCAATTTAGTGGGAGGCTGTTGAGTTGTGAGACTATATATATACATATAAGGTGACATCATAGTAATAATGTCAGAGATTAATTGCTGTGTCCGTATGAGTCCTCTTGAGCGTTTGCTTCCGGTTTTGCAGGTTAGAGTGTAGAGATTAAAACGGCTAAATCTCAGGTCTGGTGATTGAAACCCAACTAGGTTATGTTACTGGGCTGAAGAAATTTTGCTAGGAAGAGTGTTTTAAGAACTCGAGTATGCTTTTATAATGTTGTTGAATCTCTCTCTATACACATCATCCTTCTGATCAATTTTGTCATGCCCTTGACAGTTTTGTCACAAAACAGATGCTCAACCTTTTTGGTTGCTATTTGATCATTATATATTTATATCGTGAAAACATAACTCTTGTATCAATTCTAGTCCTAGGTGGGAAAAATAAAACATAACCAAACAAAAATATATACCTCAACCATTTGGTTGATGTTATTAACAATCAAACCGAACCAAAAAGGCAATATGTTTATTTAGTTAACTTTATCATATATAAATGACGTTAAATTGTTATATCTTAATCTGGACCTATGTTTTCACTAGGCCCGGGCGTTTTTACCTCAACCCGAAATACCTATCTAAACTCGAACCGGAAAAACCGAATCCTTATACAAAAATATCCGAACGAGATTTATGAGTTTAGTACTTTGGTGTTTGGTTTAAACCCGAACCGATCCGAAATCCGAACTAAAATCCGAAAATATCCGAAATTAGTTAAATATGTTAATGTTTTGATATATTTTAAGGTGATTTAGATATTTTAAACTATACAAAATATTTTTCTAATTTATTTTATTTGTTATTTTGAATTATTTTTAGCTAATTTAGTTAGTTTAACTAATATTTAATTAGATTTGTAAACAATTTATATATTTTGAAACAAAAATTTGTCACTTTGAAGTTTAAAAAATATATTTTCGAACAATTTTAAACATTGGTTACATCCGATCTGAACCGAACCCGGAAGGAACCGAACCAAATCCGATCCGATAGTTAGTAAATACCGAATAGTACTTCTAAGCATAACCCCAAAAATCCGAAAATCCGAATCACCCGGACCTATACCGAACGGACCACCGAACGCCCAGGTCTAGTTTTCACCAATAAACGTCCATAATTTTCATTCTCTTAGTATTAGCTAGAAAAGAACCTGCGGCATGCGGGAAAATGGCTTATTCCCCTACGAACTAGTTGTTCTCGGCTTTTTCACACACGAACTTTTAAGCCATGCCAAAAACCACACGAACAATAGAAATATTGGAAATTACCTTATGAACTAATTATTTCCAACCTTTTTCACACACAAATTTTTAAACTTTGCCAAAAGCACATGAAATACGCTATTTTTTGAATTACATACACAAACTATCAATTTTAAGCTAATTCTCCTAAAATTATAAATTATGTTATTTAAACATTAACTTAGTTTATGACAGATAGATAGCCGGTTTAATTTAGGTTGATAAAAAGATAATATATCGTTTTTTTTTCTTTTTGTCAACTCCTCTTCTTCTTAAAAAATCGTTTCTACTCTTCATCATCAATTGGGAATAAAACTTATTATTTTTAGAAGATTAAAAGTTTTTACATGATGTATAAAGAAAGAAGAGCAGCAACTACTAGTTTACCAATTCACTATGTTACTGCTCTTCTTTTTTTATGCATCATGTAAAACGTTTGATTTTCTACAAAATAATAAATTTTATTCTCAATTGATGATGAAGAGTAAAACGATTTTTAAAAAGAAGAGCACTTGAGAAAAAGAAAAGAAAAAGAACAAAACAATTTATTATCCTTTTTATCAACCCAAATTAAATCGGCTATCCACCTGTTATAAACTAAGTTAATGTTTAAATAACACAATTTACGATTTTAGAGGAATTAGCTTAAAATTGATAGTTTGTGTATGTAAGTAAAAAAATAGCGTACTTCATTCTGGTTTTTGGCAGAGTTTAAAAATTTGTGTGTGAAAAAACTGAAAATAGTTAGTTCATAGGGGAATACACAATATTTCCGTTGTTTGTATGATTTTTGGCATGGCTTAAAAGTTCGTGTGTCAAAAAACTCGGAACAACTAGTTCGTAGGGGAATAAACCATTTTCCCTGCGGCATGCACTGTTAAGTTTCATTTTTATCGTTAAACATTTATTTTGTTTTATAGATTGTTTAAGTTTGCCTTTTATATTTTCTAGAAGGATGTATGTGAGTTTTCAGAGCTAAATATAAATCTTTGTATATGATGTGCCAACCAGAAATCTACACAACTCTAATTCTAAATGAGTCACCCTTAATTAATAACTTTAATCTTAATTTTCCATCAAGTTTTAAATGGTTTGAGATCTTTTACAAAAGTAATTCATTTTGAATTTTTTTTTGTGCTTTTTAGTCGGATATATTAGTAAATATATGATATGTTTGAAATTGGATTTAATATATATGATTCTATTTATAATCAATTTCTTATTAATTGTTCTTGAGAAAATTATAAACATTAATATAAGATATGTTAGTTACAAATTTGATGAATTAAATCTACAGAAATAGTTATTCAAATATTTTTAAAAATATCTGAAATATGAAAATGGTTAGTTTATGTATTTGAAAATATCTTATTTACTGAAATATAAAAATTTATAGTAATTAGTACTTTATGGAATCATATATATTATGGTATATATATTAATGATTCAAAACTATATTAACATATTATTATATAAATATGCATTTGTAACTATATATTATGTGGACTGATTTTATGATTAATCAAGTATATATAAACATGCTCATTATACATCATATTATAAAATAATTATGGTAAAACTTGGATTTGTTAATATAAAATATCACATAAATGTATATAATTGTTAGATATGTATTTTTTATTTAAAATACATCTCATGAAATTCAACATAAGACTCTAATTTAATATATTAGATATATTTTAATATCTTTATTTTTATTTTAAATAAAAATGAATATTTTAAAAATAATTCTAACAACATAATTAAAATATTTATATGATTTTTATTTTTTTAAATCAAAACTGAATTAATTTTAATTTCTAATTAAATTTTAGTTAAAGTTAGAATTTAAATTAATTAATTACGAAAATAATTTTTAAAAACATTTTGTTAGAATTAAAAAAAGGAAATTTTTTTTATTTTTATTTTAAATAAAAAGTAAGATCTTGTAATTAAATTAGGTATAATTTGATATTCTAAAATATTGTCCAAATAAAAAAGCACAGATCAAAAAAAGTCATAGAAATATATATTTTTTTTTGTCAATATCATTAGAAATTGTTATGAATATTGTGGTGATGTCCATATGTAAAGTCTTTTTTTTTTTGCTAAAATCCATATGTAAAGTCTTATAGATATATTTGTTATTTATTCCAAAGTTAGACTTTATCTCCAAACTATTGTAATTCTATATAAAGTATTTATTACATATGAAATAATACACACCAATTTCCTCTTTTCTCTTCTTTTTTTATAAAAAGTTAATTATTATCAGCACTAAACCCTAACCATTGAGCAAAATCTAAAACCCTGGTTACTTAAACAAAACCAACCCGTGTCTCTGTTCTTCGACTTCTTCGATGTTTTCAACCTTGATTCGTTTTCAAATCGAGCCGTTTTTTGTTACTTATCTTCAATCATCAAACCATGCTAACAAGTTAAAGATAAGTGACCTCATGCTTAATGCTTTATAGTTGAATGGCTGATGATTTATTAGTTCATAAAATCATCATTCGCTGTGCTTATTGACTAAACATATGTCGTTGGTTTGTTTTATTTTTTTTAGCTTCTAATATTGAATCTCTTATGAGTAGTCCTATAATTCTTATATCTCACGCTTGTGTTATTGGTTTGGAGTGGTTTAAATAATTTCATTGGCTTGAGAGTTCCAATCATGCTTATTTTTTATGTTTATAAAATCGAAAGTGTTCTTGAATTACTATTTTCTTTAATTACTATGTGCTTGAGAGTTTTAATCATGCTTATTCATAATTTGTATATATCTTTAGATCACTTTGGTGAGATCATGTCAACGTTTGTAAGCTAATCCTCAATTTCTTTATATTTTATATTCGTGTGTGATTGCTTTAATCGTATGTTTTTTTTAATTCGCTTCACATGTCTTTTTTTTTTTTTGCTAAAATTTGGAATTCGCTTCACATGTCGTTAGTATTACTAGAGGCTGTCCCGGGCTACGCCCGGGTTATTTCACTAATTTTTGTTTTAATTTTATCTATTGTATTTATTTATTTCTAGTATGGATAAAATATATTGTGACTATAAATAAAAATTGGTGAAGAAATCTTACATGTTCTTTTATGGCTTTTGTACTTCCTATGTTTCATTTTAATTGGTATTTTAAGATTTTGTTTTTGTTTCAGCTTAAATGATGTTTTAAAAAAATTTGCAAATTTTTAATGTTGGTTGGTGTTTTTGACCAACTGTGTTTTATTGAATGATTTATTTATTGGTTGGATTAGATTACTGGATACAAAATGAATAAAATTAATATTTTCTTAATAATTGTGCAACAACTTTAAACATCAACTAATTAATATGAAACATAAAGGGTATTTTTCTTTTGTCAGTAACATAAAGAGTATATTTCTTTGTTGTTTGATGAAACAAACATATCTTTTCAGAATAAATGCAGTTACGGTAATCTCCGTAGTGATGAAGATCTCCAACCTCGGCTAGATCTCTCAAAAAAGGTTTTGAGGTAAGGTTTCTAACCTACTGACATATTTATAATCCATTTTTGTTTCATATGTGTTATTTTGTGTTTAAATAGTTGTGGGTTTGTTTAATTTACACAAAAAAGTTATGGGTTTGTCTGCAATGTTGTTTTGTCTTGTAAATGTTTGAAGGTGACCTTGATTTATAATTATTAATTGGCAAGTATTTCAATTTTATTCTATTTTCCATTTTATAATGAAAATACTTATTCTATAAATAAAATAATGCATTTATTCGTTGTTTTATTTTCTTAATCTAAAATATATTAGGATTAGAGCAAAACTCAACTCTATTATGTAGTTAATCCATTTTAAATGAAAAAGAAAATTTTATATTGGACATGTTCTTAATTGTTTCATATACTTAAAACCCGTGATTAAGATGATTGTGTTTTGTTTAATGTGGCCCCAGTGATTTAGGCTTGTTCTTTTGTTATTTTTTGGCATTTGTGTTAGGCAACGCAATAGTAGATTGTTATTCATATTGCCAGATTAAACGTATGTATTTTTACATGAACTATTGAATGGTTACCATTTCAAATATCAATCTTTTGTATACATTTCAAATATCAATCATTAAAAAATTTATTGCAAATTATTTGTTAAATTTTGATCTTTATATATTTCATATATGGTCTTGATTGGTAGAATATTAGCATAAGTATTATGATCTATATTATCTAACATTTGTTAAAAAAACATTTATCAAATGCTAATGTTCTCCAAACGCTCTTTGTTCATATGGAGCTATTAGTAGAGCATTTGCATTTATAATTTATAAATTAATAATGTATTATTTATGTATTTATTTTATTTAATTTGTTACATAATTTTTTTCAAATAAATTTACTGTAATTTTTTCAAAATAATTAAATTTTATTTTATATATAATTAAATTACATTATATATGTTATATATAATTGAATATTTAATATTTAACTACTTCTAAATTGTTTTTATATATTTAAATTTTATTTTATATATTATATATTTTAGAATATATATCATATATGATATATATATATATATATATATATATATATATATATATTAATCAATGATTAAATTATTTGTTTAATAATTAAATTATATTTTATGTTTAATAAAATATAATTATATATACACTCTTTTATATTTTTAATATATAATTAGATTAAATATTTATATATAAATAAGTTATTTGTAGATGTCAAATATAATTTAAAAATATCTTTTTAACTGTAAAATTTATTTTTACAATAATATTTTTGATATAAACATATTTTTGATATTATTCAATATAATTATATATATACATTAATTAATTTTATATATTAATATATGTATTATAAATATATTCAATTAGAATAAACATATTATACATTGTACACTAGTTTTTATAATAATTTTAAGTAGCAGATCCATATTGTTGTAACAATCATTTTGTCAAATAGTTTAATGAGAACATATACAGTTATTACAACATTCTGATTCTATAGCATATTGCTAGAAATTTATCATTTGTTCTGTCAATCAAAGCGTAAGTTTAAATATTTTTTTTCCTTAGCGAAGGCATTATGTTTAGAATTAGTTACCACTCTTGAGCTGTCGGAGAGGTGGTCTTTATTTTTTACAATATTTGTTAATGTGTAATTACTTATTTTATAGAAGAATTCCTCTATTATTAGAGATTTAGAAACTGATGTTCAGCTTTTAAACCCCAGAAGGTCACACATGTAATGAAACATTTTTATCATAGCAAAAATTAATAATATATGTAATTCCTTAAAGAGAATCCAAATCACAAACAAAATTTTATAAACCAACATGCCCCGCCCCGACAACAGTATAGAGATGCTACAACTCTAGTCTTTTGCCACCCCAAACAGTTTCTGCGTTAATCGAAACTATTTGCTGAAACAAATTAATACAGCTACCTTTAATAAACTAAACTCCCAAAAAGACTCAAACTTGACTGACAATTAGATCATATGCTTCTACGGAGACTGGATTGCAGATACGATGTACATGATAGGAGGATCCACCAACGACACCGCAACAGTCAATACTCTGAGTAGTGGACTGCAAGAAACTTCAGAATCTCAACGAAACCGCTCCCACCAATGTCTTTAGCTTCACTTAAGAACCTAATCGAACCATATTCATAGCTTCCCATATCTTTTGTTGTTCCTCTTCTTCTCCTTCTTATTGTTTCGATATAGAGTTGATACATTTACATAGTACGAATCAGAAAAAACATGTTTAGACTTTAGCAGCGAACTTCAATCTTATAAGTCAGCAAAAGGAAGCAACTGTGGGTGGGTCTTACTCAGTTTCGATTTGCATCAATGACCCAACAGAGATGCTGGGTTTGTAAGAAGTTGTATCTCAGAAATCTTCATAGTGATCTCATAAGCTATTGAGATGTGAAGACATGCCAGATGCTGGTGTTTTCCCCTTTTGCCACCTCCTCCATCAAGCTTCTCTGCCTTTTTACCCTCCTGTAACACAATACACAAACAACATACTATAGATTATATAGAACGCAAAGAGTCAGATGCAGATGTGCATGGTAAATTGGACGACTTGTCTCACGCATCTAACATCATCTGCGACAATGGAAGACAAAAAAAGACAGCATATTACCTTGTGTAGTTGCATGACTCTATCTCTCCTAACCGTAAGTGCACGCCTTGACACTTCGATCAAATGAACCAGAGTAGAGCTCTGCAGTTCTGTGTCTGAAACATAGGGAAGAAACAGTGTTCCTGTGACCTGTAAAGGCACGTAGACACATAATCATAAAAGCTGAGACTTGACGGAAGATACCACAAAACAAAAATTGGACTTTATATGAACATGGACATGTTCTCTGGTACTAACGTCCGATATATGAACATGGCGATCAACTCCTCTAGTCGCCAAGTAACGACCATCAGAGTTAAAAGCTAAAGCACCTACAATAATAACAAACAACAATCATGAATACAAAATGAAAGGATTCAGCAGAGACTCCGGACTTCAGAACCAATGAACAATACTTGCTGCTAGATATATCACAACGTAACTAAACAATCAAGCGACTTGATAAGGTAAGAGAGGTGTTAAGTGGAGAATATTACCCTTTAGAGACGCATCTCTCAATTTGAAGCAGATTGCTTCCTACTGTTTTTAAGCGTAGTTCATTACAACTTGAGCACTTGCTGATTCGAAGAAAACAACAGTGCTTATGTGCAAAAGAGATAAAAAATTTAAACTTGGTTTGGTGAGAATACAACTAACCTGGAGATGGAGCTTGGTGAAATCACCTTCGTCCCGAGGATTGAGAAGAAGAAACATGTCTTGTCAGCAGCAAGATCCTTGGTTTCCTGAATAAAAGAGAGAGATCTCAAACCTATGAGTCTATAAACTTGAGGTCGAGATTGATTTTCTAGCAATTATGAAACAAAAAGAAACCTTAAGAGCCTTTAAGAATTTTGAAGTACCACTCTGAGAAATGGTTCCAAGACAGACAGTCTATAAGTTCTTCCTTTGTCACCACCATCGCCAAGCAAAGCAGGCTCTGTCACACTCAAGAACCTCAGCTTATCAAAGCATCACTTGCATAACTGTAAACATATACAAAATAACACAGTCAATCAATTCTTGTGACTCTATAAATCTATGAACAATCAAATCTAACAATCTACTCACCTGCCAGTGATAAAGTCTCAAACTTTCACATTCATTTCAAGTTCCCATGGCTAAAAATCGAAACTTTAGTAGAAACGAACCTCATCTTGGCACTCGAACTTCTCACCGGACCCTTCACCGCGAACCAATTACATATCTTCTCGAGGTGCCAGCTACATGAAGCGCCGGTTCTCAGACCACCACCACTGCGAGGAAGAAACACACAAGTAGATATTGATTTCAATTAACATACACAAGGAAGAGACTTTAACAGAAGGGTTTAAAAATAACACGTACTGAGGAGACTCGCAGTCGCAGAGGAGGCAACGGTCGTCTTGCTGGTCCTGCCGTCACTGGAGAGTGAAGAGTTGCCAGTGTGTTTCATCGCGATGAGTGTGATAGAATCTTATAAACTTCGATGGAGACATAAGATAGGAAATGAGATGTATAAATAGAAAAACAGAGAAGAAGGTGAAAGGTATAATTGAATGTGTTCATTCAAGGTTTGATTGGAGCACTTAGCGATGAAGTTAATCGACGAAACCGATGTGGAGATAAGAGAAAGGGAAGAGGTGGAAGGTAAGTGATGAAGTTAATTGACGGAACCGATGTGGAGATAAGAGAAAGGGAAGAGGTGGAAGGCGTGAAGATCGGGTAAGAAAGCAGAAATTGAATATCTCATTTTTGACATGGAAAAAAGCTTCAACCTTATTGGCTGATTTAACACTCCGACGTGGACACGCTAATATGCTCTGATATCGGGCTTTTAGTATAGTTTTGATTAGCAAACTTTACGTTTGACATACGTTTGAATACTTTTTAAACATATCAATACCTGTGCGTAACTAAGATTTATTATGGGGTATTGGTTAACTCATTGATGCATGTAATATAGACTTGAAGAAACTACACGGCTGCATATTAGTTAAGTTTATTAATTGAACAATTGTTGTCTGATAGATAAATACAAGATCCATAGATATTCATATTTATGTAACTCACCAGAATTGTGTACTTGTCATAATTTAAATGGTGATTGCTTTCTTACTTTGGTATATATTGGTTTAGTAATCCGTTGGTTTAAATTAGTTCAATAAACCAAGATTCGTATACTTTTATCGAGATATGTATGTTTAGCATATTATATATCAAGTAAACATTTATGGCATAACAAATGTTTTATTCTTTATTTCATGGAATATTATTTTGCCATTTTTTTCGTACACACCATATTGGATGTTATAATTTGGTGATTGTTTAGTTTTGATTACCATGATTTATTTATTTATTATATCAATGGTTTCATTGTAATCTTTATATTTGATATGTAATTTGAAACTAATTATGTATGTTGTTGAGTAATTGCCATATTTTTATGAGCAAAGTTTTAAGTATTTCAGGAGATGTCATTTATAACCAGAGAAACATGAAGCTTTGGATTTTCCAATCTATGTTGCACTTTTCACCTATCGAGATAAGTATTATTTTTGTCATGTTTTATATACATGGTCAAATTGAACCTTGATAAGTTAAATTAAGTTGTCTAAGTCATCTATTTTTTAAAAGAAAAAATTGAGAATGAGTCAATATAGAGATGATTAATGGCATTATAGTAAAAAGTTGGTGAATGAAATAATTTCTATATAAATATTATCTATTTTTTAATATAATATTCTTATGATAATACATATCTTTATATAATTTGAAATATTTTTTATATTTCTTTACCATTATATATTTATATATATGAGAGTTTTAAATTTAAATTTTGACCTTAAAATATTTTTAAGTTTTGGAGAACAATCCAAAGAGAAAGAGAGAGGTATAATCATCTGAATGTGGTTACAGCCTAAAGCTCATTATGTATTTTGCATCTAAAATATTTTTACAAGATCTAAAGTATGTAAATAAATCTCAATTATGTTGGATGTTAAGTTTAAAAGGAAAATTTCCTGAAGAAATTTTAATGATACATATATATTGGAAACTTTATTTTTGACACAAGTAATGTTGTCCATCAGACACATCTTAAGAAAAGAGATTAAAGAAGTTTATACTTGTATCTTGTCTCCTTGAGACTCAAGAAAACAATGAACTATTGATGTTAGGTCAAGATCCAAAAAGTTTCTTTTTAAAATTCATACTCTCACTTGAAATTGAGAAAATAAAAATGATAATAAAGAAAGATATATGATTATTTCATCTAAAGATGAAAAAAACATTATTGTGACTACAATACAAGGTAGTAAAATCTTATAAAATGTTTAATAAGATGATATATATGATGCTCCAAAAGAGTACACATTATTATTGCACACAAGAATGCAATTTGAATCCTTAATGTATTATATTCTTATAGGTGTCAAGAGTTGGAAAGATTTAAGAAAAAAATACATGACCAATGTAGGGTATGTTGTTGATTCAAAATGAGATTCATTCGAGATTGATAAACCCAAAGTATTATCATCTCGAGGGGAAGAGTTAAAAAAAATCTCAGATTTTATATTAAGTGAAACATTGAAAAGATTATGTTTACACTAAACTGAGATTGATGAATGCTTCTTAAAGTAGTCCATAGAAATTATGAGACAAGTTATGCTGAGATCTAAGCGAAAGAAATTTTAAATTCCTTTCAAATCAGAAATATTTTTCAAGGTAGTAAAATTAAGTCTTGTTGAGAAAGTATAGATTGCACTACACAAAGATTAATGTAATGAAGATAAATATATAATAAACCAGAAGTTTACAAAATATTTGGCATGAACCAGTTACAACATTTTGTTTAGTAATGATGCAAAAAGATACTTAAACATTTATGTGAATATTCGTTGAAGAACCAAATGATCTTATGAATGATTTTTTATATGTTGTTTGCTTACAAGATAAGATGGTAATTCGGTTTTCACCAGCCAAAAGAAGTTATTGGCATGAATAAAAGAGATGTCGTGGACTGATCACCCGTTATGCATCTTTATAGTATTTGGTGAATTCATGTCTTAAAGTCTTTGACGACTATAAAAATTTCACTGGGATAAGTGCTAAACATTTAAGAAGCACTAAATTCGTATCAAGCCAACAAGTAATCATTATTTCTCCCCACCATTGGTATTGGGTCAGAAACCAACAATCTTCGTCTAAGAATTCTGGATGTGTAATATACATTCGAGTTGCTCCACTGAAAGCTTAATTAAGATGTGTTTTCGAATAAAGTTGGTAATATATGTTGGATATGAATCTCCATTGATGATTAAGAATATTGAGGAATCTCCGAAGGATATAAGTAAGATTCTATATGAATGTTAAAAGTGAATTAGTATTTTCAACACAAGGGTAGAAAATAAACAACTGGAATAAGTTGAAATGAAATATCATTGATCTTCGGACTAAAGAGAATGTGAAATAGAGTCCAAAAGATAATTCAATTACAAAGCTTAGTAAAGCAGTTGTCAGGCACGTTGACGACTGATCCACATAAATAGAGTGATCAAGTCACAATACCAGCTGTAAATGCTCCAATAAGAATTGATGTCTTGAAGAACAATATCAAACTGCTAGTCACGTCTGTAGCATAGTATACAAATCAGTTCTAAAGATAAGAATTCTCGTAAATGGAAAGGAGCATAAATTATAATGGTCAAGAGAAAATATAGTTTTTGAATGATCTCCAGAAGAGACATTAAACATGACTGAAAAAAATTCAGGTACTTGAGACAATGAAGAGATCTCAATAAGTAATGTTATGTATGAAATAAAATGGAACTGATAAGCAAATTAATATCGATGATATTTATGCATGCAAAGTAGTAGTTGATATGATAAATGAGAAAGAGGATGATGAAAAAAGTCTATTGAAAAGTGTACACAAAGAAATGATTGGCCAAATCAGAAAGAAGCAATAGACAAATATAGAAACTCTTACGAAAGAGAGAAGTATTTGGACGAGTAGTCCATATATTAAATGTGTAAAACAAGTGAGATAGAAATGAGTCGTTACATGAAAGAAAGATCAATATGAAATTGATTGTAAAGAGACATAGTTTCATGTGGTAAATGCAACTACTTTCAAGTTCCTTATCAGTCTGGATATAAAGGAAGAACTTGAATTATATGACCCACTGAAAAATATTAATCCATGAAAGATAGATTCCATGAAGGATTGATGATATCAAAATCATGTTCCCGGGAACTCTAGTTACTCAGTCGAATTGACATAAAATATTTTATGGGATATATGAAATATATAAGGATAAAAAATGTATCCATTGGTGTTTTTCAAAAGATTCTGAATCAATAAAATTACTGATTTGAATGTAATCAAAACTCTTGAAGAGTAATAAGAAATTGTTTATTTGTAAGAAAAATCTTGAAAAGACTATATTGTTATGTAATCCAAACTGAATATTTAGAATAAGAGATGTTATCCTAAAAGATCCTTAAAGATTTTAAATTGATCATATTTATAACTGGTCCACTTAAGAGTGCTATTTGAGAAAGTTACTAATCTATTTCAATTTCATACGACAAGAAATATGGAATTTCATATGACAAGAAAAAAATCATAATAGTAACTTTTATAGCTATGGATGAATACCTCACATATAAGAGACAAATGTCTATATAACTGTATGTAAGAAATTTGGTTTAAAGTCTAATTAGACCAAGAAATTATTGTCTATATCAAATGACAATTGTAGACCAAAAGTATATAAACCTTGAATACTCTAATGGAAAGAGTTTATAATGATGTCTCAATTTCAAAAGAGATATATTTTACTGAAATGCATATCCTGAAGATTTTGTTTCTAGGGGAAGAAATATGATTGTGTGAATGTATTTTTTCCTTATTATGGTTTTTATTCCACTAGATTTTTTTATAGTAAGGTTTTAACGAGGCAACAAAGAACACACAAATGATAGACACCCAAGAAAATTATTATAATTTCAAAGTTGAAAGTCTATCACTGATCTAAAGTTTTTGAGATCAGAAAAATCAAGAAAATGATCAAATCATACAAGACTCATGCACTATCGAAGAATGTCCATGTCAGTATGCTACATGTTCGTTCGAGTCACAGTTCGGTTGGCTTATTCACTAATACATTATTTAATGTTACTTTTAAAAAGTTAGTTCAGCTTATTGGATTGCAACATCTAAAGGATCTTCAAGTATGTATACACGAGGGGAAGTCATTAAGTGCTCCACTCTTTATTCTTAAGTCATGGATTTTCCTATAGGGTTTCTTGGCAAGGTTTTTAATGAAGTGAGATCTATGACTTTTTGAAAGCACTTTGATATAAAAGACATCGAAAGAAAGTGTTATGAATACTGTGGTGATGTCCATATGTAAAATCCTAGATATACTTGTTCCCTCCAAATTAAACTTTATCTCCAAACTATTGTAATCCTATATAAATGATTCACTCGTTAGAATAATGGGCACCAATTTTCTCTCTCCTCTTCTTTTCTTATAAAATGATTCCTCTTCTCTTCTTTTCTTATAAAATGAATCTAATATTAATAGATTAGATGATCAAAACAAATTTAATAGATTAGATAGATGATCAAATTATGTTGGTTTCTAGTATTAGTTTTACTTTTTGTAATTTGATTTTTTATTTTTCTGACAACATCTGAACTAAACTAAAACTAATTTAAATTAAAGTGGACTCCTCCAAACTAAATAAAAACTAAACTAAGATTGGATTCAATTAGAGTTTCTTCTAAAAATAATAACCGAAATGTCCACCTTACTAAACTGTCTTACAACATTAGACATGAATGCCTCATATTATAAAGCAAAATAGCCTTAAAATAGTGGAGAAACACAAACAATGTTCGAGAAACGAGAAGTGAATTGAGAAACGAGAAGTGAACTTGAGAAACGAGAACAATTGCGAGCTTCTGCAACTCAACCTATGTGGTGAGCTCCATAATGGCAGAAACGATATCTCCATCATTGGCTTTAAGAGCCTTAGTGGCTTTGGCCTTCGAGACACCAGCTTGAGTCATCACGAGCTCAACATCCTTGGCTTCAACACCAGTCTCATCAACATCTTCATCTTCCTCCTCCTCTTGTGCAGCAGTGGCTGCTTCAGAGGCATCAGCGTTAGGGATCATAGATGCAACGTCTGGCATCTTGAACCTCTGAGCAGCTTGAGCTTGTAGCTGAGAGCTCATATCGTCAATCTTGGCCTCACCGAATATCACATAGGTGTCCGAGTTTGGGCTCTTGAACACATCCGGCTTGGAGATGACAAACAAAACCTGAGGGGGAACACACACAAAGAATCAAAACACTGCTTGATTAAAACGAAAGTGATGAGCATGCTCTTACATTCTTGGATCTCTTGATTGTGACTCTGCTAACATCAGTAACAGGTTTCATTCCAAGTTTGAGCATTGCTTTGCGGCTTTTCTTCTCGCTTCTACTTTGCTTAGAGCTCTCATTCTCACCAGCTCCTTCACATACAAAAGACAGTAACAACAACATGAACAAAAATATAGATTCTATATCACTCGCATAACAGATTCAATCCAAAACTATTCTTATGAATGGAGACAGCACATGAACAGAACAAGAAAAGACAACATACCATCGACGTTGTCATCGTCGTCGTCGTCATCAACATCGTCTTCCTCATCTCCGTCTTTGACATCTTCAACGACAACATCATCTTCCTTCTGCTCCAATAAACAACGAAACAAATCGTCAAACAAATCTGAATCGGTTAACGGACAAAAATAAAGAGAGAGAGAGAAACGTCGAACCTCGAGCTTCGTTTGCTCTTTGATGGCGTCCTTCAACAGCTCCTCAACCTTCACTTCGTCGACGACGGGGCCTGGCATCTTCTTCTTCAGACGAAACGAAACGAAACCCTTTCTAGAACAGCGCAGCGAAAATGGTACCCTTTTTGTTTCAGTGGCTAAGAATAAATATGGAGAGGGGAGGGGGGTAATCTATCGCTTGAGGGCTTACCCTATCATCAGCCCATTTTGTAAGTAATGGACATTGTAAAAGCCTGTTTTAAAACTCCTCTGGGTCTTGTGAATTGCACCAGTGGGCTAAATACGTCAGGTGATTTTAGTATGTTTGATTTTAGTAGTATACTAGATTTTTGACCCGTCCTTAAAAAGACGGATATATTTTTTATTTTATACTAGATATAAGCCCGTTGCATTGCAACGGAATTTTTGATGTTTTAATTTTATAAAGAACAAAGTAATAATAATTTATTATAATTTTATGATTGATTTTCATATATTATGTGAGATTTATTTTATAATTAAATTATTTACATAAGTTCAAGTTAAAATTTTATTTTATAATCATGATACATAGATGAATTTTATTTATTTATTTAATAGATAGTTTTATTCATGATTTTTATTAAATCATTTATTATATTGTTGAATTTTATAATTTAATTTTGTTAATAATATTTTTTAAGTTGCTTAGTTCTGCAGCACGCTCCTGCACGCCGATTCCCCAGAGTTGTATAGAATTAATATGATGGCAATTATATATTTAAAATGTGACTTGTTCTAATATATCTCATAATTAAAAGAATATATACTAAGATAATAACAAAAACAAAAATTTTAGAAAGTAATTATTAATATTATTTAATAGTAATTTTCCATTTTTGAAACCCTAACCAAAATATAATTGCAAAAGATTATTTGATAACAATTTGTTTTATAATAACGTGACATGTGTTTTAAATATGTAATGATTAAAAATATATGTACCATGAAAATAAAATAAACGAAGTTTGAAACAACTAATTTTAAAAATTATTTAATGTTAAAAAACAATTTTAAAATTATTTAATAGTAACTTGAAGAAATTTTCCTTTTTAAACTAAAAGAAAAAACAGATTTGAAAAATAATTGATTTAATACTAATTTTCTTTTTCTAATTTTTTTTTCTTTTTTTGGAGAAAGGGCTTTTAACTTTTTTCTTTTTTTTCTCATTTTATAAAATTTTAATGAAATCTTATCATAAAATACTATATTAAGCCTAGTTTTTCAAAATTAATAGGTAACATGATTGTGACACATGACAATTATATATTTAAAAATGTGATATGAGTTAAACTATCTCATTAATAAATAAATATATATACTAAGATAACAAAATGATTTCTGTTAATAGTTTATCATAAATATTATTTAAAAGTAATTTCTATTTTTAAAATTTTAAACAAAATATAATTGCAAAATAATGTTTGATGATATTTTTATTTTAAATATTGTGAAATTTGTTTGAATATTTTATGATTAAAAATATATATACTACGAAGCTATAAATTAATTTCTGAAAAAATATTTCAAAATTATTAAATATTATATTTAAATTTTATAATATTTAGTAGTAACTTTAAGATAAATTATATTTTAAAATACTTTAGAAAAATATTTTTAAAATAGTTTATTTAATAATAAATTAATTTTGTAATTAAAATATCATTTTTCTATTTACTCTAGTTTTTAATGCACATTTTATCCTAAATTTTGTTAAAAAATGTCATTTACTAAATCATCTTTTTCTCTATCTTCTTTTATTACGTAATTTTCATCTTTTTGAACATGTTTTTTCTAATACATGTTATAAATATAAAACTAAAAACTATCAATTATTCATGTTGTTGATATAAGATATTTTATGGAGCAGTGAATAGATCATAATGTAAGGTTTACAGTTTCTAAAGTAAATAAAAAAATTGTCAAAAATACTACATTCATATTATTACTTTTCATGTTTACACTAACCACTATTATATTTTCACTTTTAAAAAGAAAAAAACATTTGTAATCCTAGAATTAACGTCGACAAAAAAAAACTAAGGTTAACTAATTTAAACTTAGGATTTAGAGTTGAGAGATAGGGTAATGTTAAGGGTTTAGGTTTAATATTTTTACATATATAAAATTATATATGAAGTCTTTAAGATAATAATAATTATTTTAAGAAACAACATTTGCATTAATAAACAAATATTTTATAGAGTGATAATTATTACTGTACAAACGCCTAATCATTATTGTGACAATAATTTATGTAGGCAGCATGAAAATAGTGACAAAAGAAATCAACATGAGTTTGTAAGAAGAAAAGAATATGCGAAGATAAGGATACATAACTGTACCTTGTATTTTTCTTGAATTAATAATTATACTTGGTGATCAAATATGAGGAAAAGTGATAATATGAATGTATTTTTGGCAATTTCCTTATTTCTTGACAGTTTTTTATTTCTTGAAAGTTATCTTTTCTTCATGATTTGAATAAAGGAAAATTAACATTAATCAATTTTTTTTTGGTTTAAGATTTTTAAAAAGGATAACTGCAATTAAATATTTTTACATTTATTTTTTCTTTATGATTTTAGAAAAGGAAAATTAGTGTTAAATATTGTACAAACTGATTTTTGTTTAAAACACATGTCACAATCTTAAACTTTTAGTTATCATGTGTCTAGATCATGTTAATTAGTAACTTTGAAAAACAAAGTTTCATTGGTCTAAGATATTTCCAAAAAATATAATTACTATCAAATATTTCTTGACAGTTTTTTTTTATTTATTTACAGTTATCTTTTCTTCATGATTTCAATAAAGAAAACTAACATTAATCAATATTTTTTACAATTTTTTTGGTGTAAGCTTTTTAAAAAGGATAATTACGATTAACTTTTTTTTTACATTTTATTTTCTTTATGATTTTAGAAAAAGAAAATTAGTGTTAAATATTTTACAAATTGATTTTAGTTTAAAACACTTGTCACAATCTTAAAGTTTTAATTGACACGTGTGGCGATCGTGTTAATTACTAACTTTGAAGAACCAAACTTTATTATAATAATTGTTTAGAATTCTGAAAAAAGGAAAAATTCTGAAACAATTAATATTAAATGAATTTTAACTATTAAATAATTTTTACAATTAGATTATTCAAAATTCGTATTTATTATATAAGTACATATATATATATTAATCATTATATATTTAAACACATGTAAAATATTAGAAAAAATATTAAATAATCTTTTACAATTATGTTTTGTTTAGAATTTTTAAAATTATTGTATATATGTGTGTGTGTGTATGTATATATATATATATATATATATATATATATAACAAATATCAAAATTTTAAATATATAACTTTCATGTGTCACAACCATGTTAATTAATAATTTTGACAAGTGTTTTAAACTAAAATCAGTTTGTACAATATTATCTTTTGTTTAGAATTTTAAAAATGGAAAATTACTATTAATAATATTTATAATAAGGTTTTTAAGTATGAGATAGATTAACACATGTCACAATCTTAAATCTTTTGTTTAGAATTTTAAAAATAGAAAATTACTATTAATAATATTTATAATAAAGTTTTAATTATGAGATATATTAACACATGTCACAATCTTAAAGTTTATTTGCCATGTGTCGCGATCATGTTAATTAGTAACTTTAAAGAACCAAGCTTTATATAATAAGATTTTTTTTAGAAATTTAACTTTTATATTTATTTTTAGTTATATTTGTGTTTTCGTTGTATATATATATTTTTTTTAAAATAACTAATAAAGAGTTTTAATAATTATATTAAAATAGTTGGACTGCACTTATATCAATAGATCACGTTCTTGTTTTAATAGTATTGATTAGTATTGTCGTCCGGCTACGCCGATACAAATTACTGTTTTAGAAATTATTATTTTTTATATAACTTGGGTATCCCGAATCTATAGAGAGACCCAGACTAATCTTCAAGGGAAAGTTCAGTCCACGGATAGATTTTTTCTTCGGATATGTAAATGGATTTTAAAGCATAGATTTATATCTGTGTGGTATCTATAAACACGATGACATAGTTTCTTCTAGTAAGGTTTGAACTCGCAACCTAAGTATAGGAATCAATCCGTCCTTACCACTCTGCCACGATGTACTGGACTGTTTTAGAAATTATTTGATCAGTGTTATTATGATTTAAGTATTAACTAGATCATGACCCGCCCGTTCGGGCGGGTTTTTATTATTTTGTAAGTGCGGAATTGAATAGGAACCTCTAAATTGAAAATTGTGTTTGATCAGTTTGAGATGAAAAATTTAATAACCATGATGATAATCGAGATGAACTTGTGATATGAACCGATGTTCAAAAATGATTTTTTTAACAAAATATTATTATGGCATCTATTCAAATAAATTTTAAATGTTAAATCGATTCTATTAAAAAATATTAGATATTAGTTGGTTCGTTGATTTTTATACCTTATGCATGTGTCTAATTAATCTATATAATATTATTATATATGTCTAGTTAATATTATTATTCAGACCCGTGCATATACACATAATTTTCAAATTTTATTAATATCTCTAAACTAAGATAAAATAAATAATCAAACATTTGTTAAACTTTTGGGTTTTTATAGAATGAACATTTAGGTTGACAAAAAAATATAATGAATATTTATAATTAACTACTATATAATTGAAAACTTATATCAGAGCACTTTCTTATATTTTATATTATATTAAAAAATATACCTTCTCAAAATTTATATGTATTTTTAAGGTTCTGTATTAAATTCAATTTTGATAAAATTAGACATTATATAAAATACAGTTAAATAGAGTCTACACAAATATTTGTACATTATATACATTGTGTACAATCCGAGGAAACTTTTAGAATTGTAGTAGTCGTATGCAGCTATGCAGCAATTTAATAATAAAAAAATGGAGTTACTAATCTTATGCACATGAATATATTTCAAATCTTTTAATTACCGTTTTGACCATTTATTTCTTAAACCAATCAAAATATAAGGGAGGGATTATTAATGAATGCATGTGAATATATAAAAAAGTGTATTTAATTTAAAATCTTACAAAACAGTAGTTAGGTCCAACAAAATGTTTCTATTTTAATAAGATAGATTCACGTGATGAATAACAAAAGTTTTGGATAGGTGCATAAAAATAAAATGTTTCGAAAAATAGAAATATATTAGGAGAAAAAAATAATATGTTAATTTTGATTCTTTCCTAATGGAAAAACAGAAAACATACATAAAAGTGACAAATCTAAAATGTAACTGAATGATAAAAGTTTTGAAAGGGTGCAGAAAAATAAAAAGAATTAAAAAATAGAAAAAAAAATTTGGAGAGAAGAAATAATTGTCGTTGTGATTCTTCGCTATTGGAAAAAGAAATAGAAAACATACACTAAAGTAATAAATCTTTTTGTTTTGTCAACTTAATTTCATTGATAAAAAGCCCAAAGACTTTTTTACATTGGCAAAGCATTAGAGCATAAACGACATCAGATTACAGAAGACATTAAACCTAATGGAAGTAGTCATGAAACACGTGTCAACTAGGGAAGCCACCATAGAACATGTATTCTGCACGTGTCCTAAATTGAAGAAAACAGCAACACGGCTGACGAGGGTGCTTCACCACCGCGACTCTTACGATCTTAACCTCCACATCCCTTCTCTTCTCCGCCGTTGCTCTAAACACTAATACCAACTTGAGATTGCTTTCCCCCGCTACCGCAACTACCTGATCAGACCAGCCTCGTTTAACCGGAGATTAACACAGAGGAAGCTTAGCCAGATTGAAGAAAAACCATTTGCTGGACCGTTAGAAACGCAACTCTTCTTGATCTACTCCATGACTGACCAAAGAGATCCATCAAACCTTATCAACTCTCAATCAGAGATGCTTTTCACACGCCATAATCGGTTAAGATTTGGAAAAGGCTGATTCTCCTAGAGAGAGATAAAAGTGAACACAGTAAAAGGAGGTTTCTGTGTCAAATCGCCGACGGGATTGAAAGCTTGGTAAAAACAGAGTAAATGAAGAAGATAACTTTGCTTTATTAAACGTTTCTTGCTTGAGTTTAACGCTTACAAGGAGACTGAATATATAGAAGATTAGAGAGCTAAGATAATGACAAGATAGAGCCAGCTCAGGCTGTTGCAGCGCACAATCCCAATGCTGTGTAACGGTTTGCTAGCTGGAGATCCTTAGCTGTAAAACCCGTACAACGACCAGCTTTTGACTCTGCTAAAGCTTGTCTCTTGTGACCGTTAGAAGGCAACGATGTGGGCTTGGTTGTTGTTGTAGGTTGCTGGATTTGATGGGCTTCGACAGAAGTGTTAGCAGGCTTTGTGCTTATACACCCCCTCAAACTTGGGGCGGGAGCATTCCAAACACCAAGTTTGTCACGCAAAGCACAAAACGGCTGCTGAGGAAGCGACTTGGTAAAGATGTCAGCGAGTTGCAGGTCTGCTGGGACATGACTAACCACAAGAGCTCCTAAGGCCACTCTTTCACGAACGTAGTGAAAGTCAGTATCAAAATGTTTGCTTCTGTTGTGCATCGCCGGATTCGCTGTCAAGTATACCGCCGATAAGTTGCCACAGAACAGCTCCGGCGTGTCTGGGAGTGAAATCCCCATCTCACCAAGGAGTGAAGCAAGCCATTTGAGTTCAGTAGCAGTCAGAGAGAGAGTACGATACTCTGCTTCCGTTGACGACCGTGAGACTGTAGGATGACGTTTCGCAGACCATGAGATAATATTAGACCCAAGGAACGTGCACAGACCTCCAGTAGACCGGCGAGTTTCACGACAGCCAGCCCAGTCGCTGTCACTGAAACCATAAAGCAGAAACCCAGTGTTAGCATTAATGCTTAAACCATAATGGTAGGTTCCCTTCAAATAGCGCAGGATTCTCTTTAAGTTGGTGAAATCAGCAACGGTTGGAGCGTGCATCTTCTGACACACATAGTTGACAGCATATTGGATGTCAGGTCTAGTCAATGTCAAGTATTGAAGCTTGCCGGCGAGACTACGGAAGTAGGAAGGTTCGGAGAAAAGCTCATCCTGACCAGGGACTCTGTCTAGTTGTATTGGCAGAGGAGTAGGCATAGGAACGCAGTCAGACACTCCAGCCGTTGCCAATAGATCCGTAGTGTACTTTTCTTGGCAGAGAAACAACCCATCTGATGTGTGAGTGACTTGAATGCCGAGGAAGTAGTGGACCAGACCCATATCCTTCATCCTAAACGTTGTGTTTAGATGAACCAGTAGCGTCTCCATAAGCTTGTCATTGTTGCCAGTAAGCAACATGTCATCTACATAAAGCAGTAAGTAGATGACACCGTCACCATGATGATAAACAAAGAGTGAAGGGTCGCCATGAGTGCACTTGAACCCGAACTCAATGAGGAAGATACTGAATTTATCGAACCAAGCGCGTGGTGATTGTCTTAAACCGTAGATTGCCTTTCTCAGTTTGCAGATGTACTCAGGTTTCTCTGTGTCTGCAAAGCCAGGAGGCTGCTTCATAAAGACATGCTCCTTGAGATCTCCGTGTAGAAAAGCATTCTCTACGTCGAGTTGCTTGATCGTCCACCCTTTAACCCCAGCTACATGGAGCACTGATCGTATAGTAGCTGTGCGGACTACCGGACTGTATGTCTCCACAAAGTCTATGCCTTCCTCCTGCTCATTTCCACGAGCTACTAAACGTGACTTACACTTGTTCAAGGTACCATCTGCATTGAGCTTCGACTTGTGTACCCAACCAAAGTTGATAGGCTTTATGCTTGGATCATGAGGTACCAAGTCCCACGGATGTGTGATCTCCATGTTGTTTTTCTCATGTTTCATTGAGTTATTCCAGTGTGGATCCTTGAGTGCAGCAGCAAGTGTTTTAGGCTCAGGATATTGAGAGGTTACAGAGATCAAAGCGTAGCGAGGATTAGGCTTGCGGATGCCATCCTTGCCTCTAGTAACCATAGGATGAACCGGTTCAGGAGGAGGAGCCTGATGAACTATAGGAGGAGAGGCAACAGGTGAAGGAAGAGGAGGAAAGTCATCGTTAGAAAACAGAGATCTAGTGGAAGGAGTGGAAGGAGTAGCAACTGGAGCAGCGCTTGGTTGTTTTCTTGGTGGAGCAAGAAGCTCTTCCTCAACTGCAGGTGATGTTTCAGCCGACTGATCTTCTTGACTCTCTGAAATCCAAGCAGACAATAGTGGCGTCTCCAAAGGACTGCAGAAGGACTTGTACTCAGTCTGATATGGGAACACACTCTCATCGAATAATACGTGCCGACTGATGTAAACACGACCGGAAGGAGGGTGAAGGCAACGATAGCCTTTGTGCATATCACTATAGCCAATAAAAACACACAAAAGACTCTTAGGATCGAACTTGTTTTGACTGTAGGGTCGGAGATAGGGATAACAGCTGCTGCCAAAGACTCGGAGAGAACTGTAGACCGGATCTTTGCCAACAAGAACTGCGTAGGGGCTTTGATTGTTTGGAAGCACTGAGGAGGGAAGGAGGTTACTGAGATAGACTGCCGTCATAAACGCTTCTACCCACAGTTGATGAGGTACTCTGCTTTGAAACATCATTGATAAAACGAGTTCAGTAATGTAGCGGTGCTTCCTCTCAGCAAGTCCGTTTTGCTGTGGGGTGTGTGGACATGAGAGCAAGTGCTTGATGCCACAACTAGTCAGGTGAGCCGCAAACTGTTTGCTGATGAACTCACCGCCCCCATCAGATTGGAATATTTTGATTTTGTAGTCAAGTTGTCTTTCTACTTGCTTTTGAAAATGCAGAAATGCAGAAAAGAAATCAGATTTTATTCTCAATGGATGTAACCAAGTGAACCTTGAATAGGTATCAACAAAGACTGCATAATACCGAAACCCTTGAGTTGAGACCACTGGAGAAGGCCCCCAGAGGTCACAATGAACACGCTCTAAGGGTTTGGTTGCTACAAAAACTGAACGAGAAAACGGAAGACGACTTGACTTGCCCAGTTGACATGCCTCACAGAGACGCTGGAGAACTTCTTGGTGAGGATGACCTAGCCTCATGTGCCATACATCACCACTTGCGGCTTGCTGTCTGTGAGAATAGAACGCCATGAACTTCGGGTTCTCCAAAACGTAGAGATCTTTCTGCCTAGTTCCTGTGGTTAGCAGCAGTCTTGTCTGTTTGTCCTTCACAAGCACACTATTAGCATCGAACTCAATAGAACAAGGGTAGTCAGCCGTAAGTTTAGACACTGAAAGCAGAGACTTTGTGATTCCGGGACAAACAAGAACATCATTTAATGGGATATTACCTTGTAGACTAGGCAAGACTGCAAAACCGATTTGACTGATAGGCAAATATTCACCATTACCAACTAGAACCAGATCATCACCAGTGTACGCTTGAGCTGACTGAAGTTGAGAGGGATTGTTTGTGATGTGCGCAGTAGCACCAGAGTCTGCGTACCAATCATTTCCTGGAGGTGGATCTGTGATGCGTACTGCAGCAAGAGCATTCTGAGCATCCTCTGTCTGATAAGAATGGTCAAAGCGCTTGTAACAGCGGTAATCAGCATGACCAAACTTGTTGCATATCTGACAGGTGGGACGATTAGATGACCCTGAAGGAGCACCACGACCGCTTCCTTGGCTGATCTACCGAGGAAAGCCTCGACCTTGGGTGGAGTAGTTGCCTCTGCCGCGAGAAACACCACGGTAACCTCCTCTTCCTCTAGAGTTGTAACCCCCTCTAGGTAGAACACCTGGTGCAGGTTTGTTTCGGTTGGAGCTTCATAAGCCGACAACTTCTCATTGAAACCGATGAGTTTAAACACTACATCTTCAAAGTTTGGTCCTGGAAAGGCGTCCATTGAGTGCTCAATGACGGTGGAAATGGACTCATATTCCTTTCCAAGACCTCGCAACACGCCATAGATCTTTTCTTGTTCAGATAGAGGAGCGCCAATGGAAGCCAACTGATCGCAAGGAGACTTTATCTCCGAGAGATACTCAGCTAAGGACCGAGAGCCTTTCTTTGTACTCTGGATTCGGCTCTGCAAATCAAGCTTTCTGGTTGGGGAGACGCGGTTGTACTTCTGGGCTAGATAAAGCCAGATCTCTTGTGAGGAGTGAAGACCGTAGACGTTTATAATGGCTTCTTCTGACAGGGATCCGACAAGCCACGCCATAACACGTTGGTCTGTGCGAACCCACTGAGTGAACGCTGGATTCGGCGTTTCGGTGACATTGTCTCCATCGCGAACTGTTAGGATCTGAGGAGGTCTTGTCGCAGCACCGGTAACGTGATCGAGAAGGGACTGAGAGCTCAGAAATTGCTCAAACTGGAACTTCCATGACAGATAGTTCTTGTCGTTCAGCTTGAGAGTGACACACTGAGTGATTGTCAAAGGAGAGGTAAAGGGATCGCCATCCCTGGCTCTAATACCATGAAAGCTTGGTAAAAACAGAGTAAAGGAAGAAGATAACTTTGCTTTATTAAACGTTTCTTGCTTGAGTTTAACGCTTACAAGGAGACTGAATATATAGAAGATTAGAGAGCTAAGATAATGACAAGATAGAGGCCAGCTCAGGCTGTTGCAGCGCACAATCCCAATGCTGTGTAACGGTTTGCTAGCTGGAGATCCTTAGCTGTAAAACCCGTACAACGACCAGCTTTTGACTCTGCTAAAGCTTGTCTCTTATAATAAAATTTTATATTTTTGTTACGAAAATTATATTCCAGAGAAAGAGGAATTTCTTTTTTCATTTCAACTAAAAAATATGATATTTTATATCCAATAGGAACGATGACAAATGCCCAAGGAAAAAATAAATTGTGTAAATACCATCAGCTCCCTGTAAACAATGGAGTGTGTGTTGATTCTGAATGCCAAAGTAAGTGCGTTGCAAAACTCGGAGCTAAAGGCCAGAGTAAATGTTTTGGGTCAAAGGAGAAGAAATCTATGAATTGCTATTGTGGAGTTCCTTGTTGACTTTCTGGTTAAGTATGGTGAATAAATATATGCTCAACCATGATATCTTTGAAGTGTTTTTTTATACATTTTTCCTCTGTTTTTTTCCTTTAATAGGAAAACACCATAATATTAGTATTGGAAGCCTTATAATAAAGTATTGAAGTTGACATATAAATAAAATATTTAAATGTTTTTTTTGGATTTATTGCATTATTTATAATAATGAATAACGTATATGTGAATCAAGACACAATGGTTAATGAAATCAGTGTACTTTTGTTTTTTTATTGTTTATAGTTAATTCCGAACAATTGAAATTAATTTAATTTTCACTTGCTTTTCTATTTGGACTAAATTAATATTAATGTCCACAAAAATAAGAATCGAAAAGTGAAATTAACTTTCTGAGATTTTTTTAAAATAGATAGTTGACAAACTTCTTATTCAATATCTTTTATTTCATTCCCTCTTTTTCAGCATTTCATGTCATTGCTACTTAATATCAATTTATATTTCTACAAAGACATCTTGACTTAATCATTTTAACATTATAGACGACTTAACATCTCAAATCCAAAAAATTATAAACTGATAAGAAAGAAATTGCAGTACTAAATGAGAATAGAGATGTTGAAGCAATCAACTTGATGACAAAATGAGATAAATGTTTGCTTGGATCAGGAAAAGAATGGACATGAACGTATGATGTTTTAGGTGTCAATGTCCACTGCAAATGTATACAAAACATTAAAAAATAGTGACAATATACCCACTGGAGAGCTTTGGATCGTTGTTTTTATTAAACCATTTATGCATTGTTGTTAGTAATTGGACTACTTTTGGATAGTTGTTAGCTATTGAATGTGATTTGGTATGGATTTAGGTTTATAACCTCTGTCAGCTCTCAAATATCGCTTGTGTTGTGGCCATGGCCTTCTTCTTTCTTTTTTTTTTTTTTGGCTTCGAATCATACCTTCTATTTGAGAGTGAAACACACATGTATTTTCCTTATTTAGTCTATATACTCCATTCTTTTCAAATTGTATGATGTTTTAGAAAGTTTATGTTTTTCAAAACATAAGATGTTTTAAAATACTACATACAAGCTCGACTCTGGACTTGAATTGTGTAAGACAACAAACCAGGCTGTGTTTGATTGATCTGTGTCCGACTAACACATGATGTATCTAACTGAGCAGTCATGCATTACTCTTGAAGGCATACTGCAGACGCGATCCCACTATATCGCAAACTAGAAATTTCCTGTTCCAAACAAAGGATAACTAAAAGAAAGTAATGGATTGGGCCGAGGTATCGATCTAGGTTAAAATGACAAGTTGGTTTTAAATATGTGACCGTTAGTTTTTGGGCATGTTACCTTTTCCTCTGTGCTAGAAGGTGAAGACAAATTATGTGAAGACCGGAAAAGAAAGGAAGTAAAATAAAATAAGTCACTCGAAATCAAAGTGAATTCTATTTGTAGTGAAATTATGCATCTATGAAAGGAGAAGAATAAATTAGATGAATAGAGCACTTTTATCTTACATCTAAATAAGGAAAAGAATAAAATAGACGAAGGTAGATTATTATTTTTACAGAGACATATTGTTTACATTGATCTTATTAAACTTGATGTAACGATATGAATTAAACCCTTAAAATAACATTTTAATTACAACTAATGCCACTATAAACTAAGTAAAATAATTCTAATTTTACCATATTAATCTTAAAAAGTCTTCCTTAAAAATACAATCATTTAACTTTAATTATCGTTAACATTAATGATTGTTTGAAATGACAATATATCTTAACAATATTTTTTTGTTAAAGCGAACAATTAATTAATTTAATCCGTGATTGATTGTATATATAAATTAGTACAAATAATATGCATTTTACCATTTCGTAAATAGTTAATCATATATATTTATTTGCTACCCAAAAATAAGTAGTCCGTTTATATTATGTATAATAATTATTTTCAAGATTTTAAATATTAATGTACTTGAATAACGTAAAATTAACATTAAAATAAATAACAATTAAAATAATTACTTATTGCATTACTAACCATTTTTATGTGCTAAAAGTCCGAATATACAAAACAACATTCAGTCTTATTGTATTAAAAACAAAATAACATGCAAAAAGTAATAATCCAATACAAATGCTGACAAAAAAATAAAATAATCCAATTCCAATATCATAATATTTATGTACAATGAACACATACGGTACATTTTTAGAGGTTAAAACAAATACCCGTACGGGTGTGCAGGTCAAAATCTAGTAGAGATTAATTAAACATCTCAAATTTTTATCTACCCAACAAAATTGATCACTGATATTTCTGATTAAATTTAATAGCTCAAGTTTTGATTCCCACAATTTCATTATAGTGTGCATATCATTCCAATTTTTTTCAAACTACCACAAAATAACAAAAAGTTTGACAATATCAAAATAATAGTTTTATGCATATGACATTTACAAAAAAAATTGACAATATCAAAATAATAGTTTTACGCATATATTTATAGAAACATAAGTGAAGGAGTCTTAAAGATTTCCCATACTAGATGAGCTAAAAGTTTGGAAAGTTTTTCAAAGTTAGATTCGGTTAAGGCGGAACATATTAAAGTGAATTGCTTAAATTAGCTATTTTATCTCTATATATATATGCATGTTGCCAAAACAAAAATACATCACCTTTGCTTTTAGATTAAAACCATTATCAATTCTCTTCTGTCATATATGATGAAGAAATCCCCTCAACTATCGTTTACATTCTTGACTATCTTCATCATTCTTGTGCTAGGTTTGTATTTATATTTTAGTTAATCGTAGCATATTACATATACTAGTTCTAAAATAAACTGATCTTGAATATATGATCTTGATATTTAAAATATCATTCTGGCTATATTGTGTAAAATAAGTCATAATTAATATAACGTAAAAGTTGTTATTTCAAGTATCTCTTTTATGTAAATTTCATAACATACATAAAAATTAGATAACAAATTTTAGCGGTTTCCGTAATAATATAAATTGTATTCATAATTTAGGAAGAAATATAATATAGAAAAGGTTCTACATATTTCCACTTTTGATCACCTATTTTTCGGTTATTTTTTTAACTAACAAATTTGGTAACATGTGTTTTTTCATTACTATTAATGCCCTTTTAAGTAATTTATATAATATATTACGTTATATTTGTACATTTTATTAGTAATATGTTATGTTTTAAAAATAAACAATGATAAAAAAAATTATATGTTAATCTCACTTATCGGGTATATTCAGAAATTATTCATAGTATATCCTCACCACTTTGTTGATTAAATCATATATATATATGCTCTCTTTTTTTCTTTAGTTCAGTCTCTATTTTTCTCTTGGTAATAATTCTTAAAAAAAAAATTCAAATCGGTATTTTTGGTTGCATAATTAAATTTTATATTTTTTTACGAAAATTATATTCCAGAGAAAGAGAATTTTTTTTTTTCATTTCAACTAAAAAATCTGATATTTTATATCCAATAGGAACGATGACAAATGCCCAAGGAAAAAAATAAATTGTGTAAATACCAACAGCTCCCTGTAAACAATGGAGTGTGTGTTGATTCTGAATGCCAAAGTAAGTGCGTTGCAAAACTCGGAGCTAAAGGCCAGAGTAGATGTTTTGGGTCAAAGGAGAAGAAATCTATGAATTGCTATTGTGGAGTTCCTTGTTGACTTTCTGGTTAAGTATGATGAATAAATATGATGCTCAACCATGATATCTTTGAAGTATTTTTTTTTACATTTTTTCTCTGTTTTTTTCCTTTAATAGGAAAACACTATAATATTAGTATTGGGAGCCTTATAATAAATTATTGAAGTTGACATATAAATAAAGTATTTAAATGTTTGTTATGGATTTTTTGCATTATTTATAATAATGAATAACGTAAATGTGAATCAAGACACAATGGTTAATAAAATCAGTGTACTTTTGTTTTTTTATTGTTTTTAGTTAATTCTGAACAATTGAAATTAATTTAATGTTCACTTGCTTTTCTATTTGGGCTAAAATAATATTAATGTCCACAAAAATAAGAATCAAAAAGTGAAATTAACTTTCTGAGATTTTTTAAAAATAAATAGTTGACAAACTTTTTTCTAAAATTCAAACGCAGTGAAAATACTGCATGTTCATGAAGGAAAGAAAGATAAATGAAAAAAAAAGAATAACAAATATTGCAAAAAGTTTTCTAACTGAATGTAAAAGTAAAAACACTCTTTGGACACAAAGAGGATTTACTTAATCAGAGTATTCTCTTTCATCTGTTAAAAATAAACCATTGGCAAGAAAAAATATTCACATCAAAATATGATGGAGGATCGGGAATGAATCCTCCGAAAACATGTATACTTCTTATTCAATATCTTTTATTTCATTCCCTCTTTTCAGCATTTCATGTCATTGCTACTTAATATCAATTTATATTTTTACAAAGACATCTTCACTTAATCATTTCAACATTATAGACGACTTACCATCTCAAATCTAAAAAAGTATAAACTGATAAGAAAAAAAATTGCAGTACTAAATGAGAATAGAGATGTTGAAGCAATCAACTTGATGACAAAACGAGATAAATGATAGCTTGGGTCAGGAAAAAAATGGACATGAACGTATGATGTCTTAGGTGTCAATGTCCATTGCAAATGTATACAAACATAAAAATAGTGACAATATAGCCACCAGAGAGCTTTGGATCATTGTTTTTATTAAACCATTTATGCATTTTTGTAAGTAGTCCATTAATATTATGTATAATAAATATTTTTTTAAATTTTAATGTACTTAAATAATGTAAATTAACATTACAATTAATAACAATTAAAATAATTACTTATTTTAATACTAATATTTTAATGTTCTAAAAGTCTGAAGATACAAAAAAACATCCAATCTTATTGTATTAAAATCAAAATTACATGCAAAAAAATAATAATCCAATACTAATGCTGAAAAAAAAATCCAATACTAGTATCATAATCTACGGGTGTGCGGGTCAAACTAGTAAATCATTATAAATGAAAAACAAATAATAGAAAAGATATCTCTTGCAAAACTAAAATTAAAATACTAAACTTTTTAGTTTCTATGAGAATCTACGAATTTGGTAACATTATATAAAAATGAATATATATGGTGATACAAAATAATATCACCATAATTCTATAAAATTATAAACACAAAAATAAATAGGAAGACCAACCTGATCATATTAAGTCTTGATCTAGACAGTAGAAATGAATCTTTCTCGTTTACCTACCATCTGACTTTCATAAACTATTTTTTTAATGGTTCTTCTAAATTTCTTTGGGTCCTTGTAATTGTGCTCCCATGATATCCTCTCTAACTCTAGTTCCTTAAATTATCACCATCACAAGAATTAAATAAAACATTTCAACAAATGGATAATTGATAGAGTCCATTTTGAAATGTGTTATTGACATACCCCTTTTGTTTATGTAACCTTTTCCATCACCCAGTTTGTAACTTATTTCAATATTTAAAATAGAAAAATAAAAAGAAAGGTTATGAGAAGATTAGAAAAAATTATGGAAAATAAATTCAGCATAAAAAAAGTTATAATTTGATCATGAAGAGTTTTACCTTCATCCGCCAATTTTGTAGTGTGCTTGCATAATGATTGGAGAGAGCTGTGGATGATGTGCACATCCTTATTTCTTTCCACAGCACTGAAACTAAAGCTATCAAACTGTCATATTGTTTTTAAAACCTACAGCCATAATAAACTCTCTCTCCAATATAAGTCTTTTCTCCAATATACGTCTTTGCACAGCAACATTTCTAGAGCACTAGTTTAAGTGCTTTGAGAATTATATCTTTTTTCTTTTGACAAATATTTTGCTATCTACTAAATATATTTACAGTATATGTATATAAATGACTAACATATTATAATTGTTATGTAAATATTATATATAGCATATTAATATAAATATAAATTTCATATTTAATAATTATATATCATACATGAATTATATATTTTCACAATAATCCTTTAATAATTTTCATTAATTTTATCAATTTTTTTTATTTTGAATTACAATTTAATATTTAATCAATTACATATGACAGGTTTTTAATTCATAATTAAATTTTTATAATTATATTTAAAAATCTACAACTTAAATTATACATTAAAATTTTTAAATCTATAACACAAAACCTACAGCTTAGATCCTACAGCAAAAAAAAATTAAAGCTACAGCACAAAAACCTACAGGTTAGATTCTACAGACTAATATTTAAAGCTACAGCCGTAACCAATCAGACCCTAAATATGATGCTCAACCATGATATCTTTGAAGTATTTTTTTTTTTACATTTTTTGCTCTGTTTTTTTTTCTTTAATAGAAAAACACTATAATATTAGTATTGGGACCCTTATAATAAAGTACTGAAATTGACATATAAATAAAGTATTGAAATGTTTGTTTTGGATTTGTTACATAACTTATAATAATGAATAAAAGAAATGTGAATCAAGACACAATGGTTAATAAAATCAGTGTACTTTTGTCTTTTATTGTTTTTAGTTAATTCCGAACAATTGAAATTAATTTAATGTTCACTTCCTTTTTCTATTTGGGCTAAAATAATATTAATGTCCACAAAAATAAGAATCAAAAACTGAAATATTTTTTTAAAAATAGATAGTTGACAAACTTTTCTCTAAAATTCAATCGCAGTGAAAACACTGCATGTTCATGAAGGAAAGAAAGATAAATGAAAAAAGGAATAAAAATATTGCAAAAAGTTTTCTAACTGAATGTAAAAGTAAAACCACTCTTTGGACACAAAGAGGATTTACTCAATCAGAGTATTCTCTTTCATCTGTTAAAAATAAAACCATCAGCAAGAAAAAAGATTCACAAAAAAATATGATGTAAGATCGGGAATGAATCCTCCGAAAATATGTACACTTCTTATTAAATATCTTTTATTTCATTCCCTCTTTTTCAGCATTTCATGTCATGGCTACTTATTATCAATTTATATTTTTACAAAGACAGCTTGACTTAATCATTTCAACATTATAGATCTCAAATCCAAAAAGTATAAACTGATAAGATAATAATTGCAGTACTAAATGAGAATAGAGATGTTGAAGCAATCAACTTGATGACAAAATGAGATAAATGATTGCTTGGATCAGGAAAAAATGGACATGAACATATGATGCCTTAGGTGTCAATGTCCATTGCAAATTATACAAAACATAGAAATAGTGACAATATACCCACCGGAAAGCTTTGGATCGTTGTTTTTATTAAACCATTGATGCATTGTTGTTAGTAATTGGACTAGTTTTGGATAGTTGTTAACTATTGAATGTGATTTGGTAAGGAGTTAGGTTTACAACCTCTATCATTGATTTTTTTGATAACATTTAATAGCTCAAGTTTTGATTCCCACAATTGCATTATAGTGTGCATATCATTCCACAATTTTCCAAACTATCACAAAATAACAAAAAAAATTACAATATCAAAAATAATAATTTTACGCATATGACATTTACCATCTATTTATTTTTTTATTTTTATTTTTATTATACAGAGGTATCCTGGCCCCACATAAGTGGTCCAGACTAGTCACGTGTTGCCACATGTCGGTCCTCTGTCCCTGGCGATGCCGAAATGTTAATTCCCAAGTGGCCGGGATTCGAACCCAGATGGCGTTCCCATATTAGATGAGCAAAAAGTTTGGAATTTTTTCAAAGTTAGATTCGGTTAAAGCGGAACATAATAAAGTGAATTGCTTAAATTAGTTATTTTAGCGCTCTCTCTCTCTCTCTCTCTCTCTATATATATATATATATATATATATATATATATATGCATGTTGCCAAAAAAAAATACATCACCTTTCCTTTTAGGTTAAAACCATTATCAATTCACTTCTGTCATATATGATGAATAAAGCCCCTCAAATATCGTTTACATTATTGACTATCTTCATCATTCTTGTGCTAGGTTTGTATTTATATTTTAAGTTAATCGTAACATATTACATATACTCCTTATAAAATAAACTGATCTTGAATATATGATTTTGATATTTTTGAAATATCATTCTGGCTATATTGTCTAAAATACGTCATAATTAATATAACGTAGAAGTTGTTATTTCAAGTATCTCTTTTATGTAAATTTCATAACATACATAAAAAGGGAAATTTTTAAAAATACCACTTTAAATGTATCATTATTCATCTTTACCACCACTAAAGACACCTTTTCAAAAATAACTTATTTACTAAAAGGTTAAAGACTCTTGTATCCTTGTTTTTATATTATTTTCAAAATTCGAACCCCAAATTCTAAATCCTAAACCCCCAACTCTAAACCCTAAACCCTAAATCCTCAACTCTAAAGCCTAAACCCAAAACTCTATACCCTAAATTCAATACCCTAACCCGTAAACCCTAAAACCTCAGCTGTAAACCCTAAATCCTCAACTCTAAACCTTAAACTATATACCCTAAACCCTAAAACATCAAATCTAAACCCTAGATCATAAACCTTCAAATCTAAACCCTTCATTAAAAGTGGTGGTAAAATTGGTTAGCGTAAACATGAAAAGTGGTACTATGAAAATGGTATTTTAGGCAATTTTCCACATAAAAATTAGAAAACAAATTTTAGAGGTTTCCGTAATAATATAAATTGTATTCATAATTATGAAGAACTATAATATAGAAAAGGTTCCACATATTTCCATTTTTTATCATCTATCTTTCAGTTATTTTTTTTAACTTACAAATTTGGTAATATGTGTTTTTCATTACTATTAATGCCCTTTTAAGTCATTTATATAATGTACTAGGGTCAAAACACGCCCTACGGGCGGGTACTTAAATATACAAATAATTTAAATATTTTTTAAATGTTTAATTTAATTCTAGATAAAAATTAAATTAAAATTTATATTTTTATCACGTAAAACTATTTTACAAATAAATTATAAATCAAAAATAGAATTATTTTTAAATATTTTTTCTAATTTAGTTTCTAACAATATTACTTCGATTATTTTTAACATAGAAATATCTAACTAATAGTTGTAACCTTAATATAAATCTAATTTTAAATTTGCAAATTTTTCTTCACTTTTATACACAGTCACATACAAGAAGTAAAAGTATATTATCGTAGACTAAACTTGTCATCATCTACCTTTGTCGTGGAAACTCATCTTCTGTTGATAGACTCGAAAAAACTGTTTTTCCAAAAAAAACATTTTTTCTTATTTTATGTGTTTGCTTTTTGAAAATTTCCGCGAAAAATCTCTAATTTAACACAACTGTGTCAAAAAGGGTCTCTCTAATTGATTTAGAGACTTAAAGGTAAAGAAATATTGGTGTAGAGAAACGGTTTCAGCGAATCGTTTGCTCTTCTCCTTCACCTTTCTTCTCGCTCTCAAGCGTGTTACTGTTCTTTCCCAATCATGGTGATCAGTTTTTTTCTTTCTTTTCCGTAATTGCTGCCTTGACTTCTCATTTCTATAGCTAAAGTTGGGATAATTATCTGAATCACTTGATAGGTTCCTATGATATTGAGTTTTGACTAAGTTTAGTTTGGCTACAACTTTAAAAATTGGATCTGTGTTTAGCGATGTCTAAAGTAGAAGCTTTTATCATCCTTTGGCTCTATTTTTGTATATTTATATTTACATCCTTGTAACTGTTTCGTGTTGTGATTTCTCGTAGTAGATTTCGCTGCTTGCTCCATTTATGACATCTTTTATGGTTATTACATTTTTTCTTTGTTAGCATCATGTTGTTTTTTAACTTTTAAAGTTCTTGTTTGTGGCAATGGGGTCCTTTGTTGCTTTTGAGATCCTACTATGTGTACATCTTGAAGATCAATATAGTATGCTATTTAACTTGAAATATTAATTGCGGCTGTGTTTATGGTTGATGTGTTTTTTTGGATAGATTTGGTTGTGTCTTTGACTCTTTTTGTTGCAATTATTTATGATAGATTTGGTTGTGTCTTACAATTACTTGCGTGTGTTTATGGCCGGTGTGTTTGTTTATAATAGATCTTGACTTGTTTTTTAGTTATTGTTCAATATTATTTACCATCATTTAAAAAAGTTGTAACTCGTTATATTTTCTTTTCTTTTTGGTTTTAGGGAATAATGATTCTTGCTCATTTGTGTGATGAGCTAAAAGAAGAAAACTGAAAACAATCATGTTCATGGTAAAAAAATCGATAATGTTTCGCTCGCCAATCTCTCCATATTACTGGTTTGGAAACCATATATTTTTATTCAAAATGCAGTCTCTAGGATTAAACTAATGTTTCTATTGCTTATATTATATTTACTTATTTTTTTAGTTTTTCTTTAATTTATATTTTTTTATAAATAATTTTACGATAAATGTTTAATATAATATTTTTATTTATTTTATTGTATATTTATTATTATTAATTTTACGATATATGTTTCAGAGAGATGTTCAATTTAGTTTTTTCATTTCTTAACTGTATATTTACTTATTCTTAATTTTTCTTATCTTTTATATTTATTTATTCTAATTTTCTTTTTTTATATCAAATGATAATATTATGATAGATGTTTAATATAGTATTTATATTTCTATATTGTTTACTTATTCTACATGTTTTGTTTTCATATCAAGTTGTAATATTACGTTAAAATTAATATTTATTTATTATATTGTATATTTACTTTTTATTTATTTTATCATACATTTTTCAGATTGATATTTAATGTAATTTTTTCTTATATCGTTTATTTACTTTTTATTTATTTTTATGATATTTTATATTTATTATTATATTATTATAATAGATATTTTAATATTTTATTATGTTTTATACTGTATATTTATTTATAATTTATTTTACTATATATTTTTCAGAGAGATGTTTAGTTCAGTTTTCTATTTCTTATATTGTATATGTACTTTTTATATTTTTTTTCTTATATTGTATATTTATATATCTTTTTTTTAATTTATATCAAATGATGATATTACGTTAGATGTTTAATGTAGTATTTATTTTTCTTATATTATATAGTTACTTATTTTTAGTTTTATATATTGTATATTTACTTATTCTATTATTACTATAAATGTTAATAGAATATTTATATTTTTTATATTGTATATTTACTTATTTTCTATTTTTTCTTATATATTTATTTAACGTAATATTTCTATTTTTATGTTGTATATTTATTATACATTTTCAGATATTTAATGTAGTATTTCTTTTATTATATGGTATATATACTTATTATCTATTTTTTGTTATATTGTAGATTTATTTTATTATTTATTTTAATTTGCAGTTCAGATATACGTTTAATGTAATATTTCAATTTTTTAAATGGTATATTTAGTTATTATTTATTTTTTCTTCTATCGTATATTTACTTTTTTTTTTGTAATAATGTCACGTGTAATTTTTCGGGAGAAGTTATTCCACTGATGTGGACACTCTCTAGAGCCTCGAAATTCTATTTTTCAGATATAGATTTAATGTAATATTTATTTTTCTTATATTGTATATTTACTTAGTATCTATTTTTTATATTGCATATTTATTTTATTATTTATTTTAATTTGCAGTTCAGATATATGTTTAGTGTAATATTTCTATTTCTCAAATGTTATATTTACTTATTATTTATTTTTCTTTCTATTGTATATTTAATTTTTATTTATTTATTTATTTTTTGGTAATAATGTCACGTGTCATCTTTTAGGAGAAGTTTGTCCGCTGATGTGGACGTTCTTTGGAGGCGACTTTATTAGTATAGATTTCCAGATTTGTATCACAGCCTGTAATTTCACTCCCAATTGTGTGGACTTTCACATGGTTTGAAGCGCTGAAAATAATGTTTTTGAAACTTATTTAGAAGTTGTCTAATCTAAGCTTTATTACATTGTAATCAACACTGTTCTAAAATAAACAACATGTAACTCTTAACTCAAACATCAAAGATCCTACTATACTCAGCATATATTGTAACTAATACACAACAATCTATTACTTATTCTGATACTGCCAATTACTACATTTCTTTCATTGTATATGAAAAATCTAGAAAACCAATAAGAAGCATGAATAACCATATGAATTATAAGAATGCTATCTATTGTAGAAAGTTATCATTAGTTACAAACAAATAAAAAAAATTGACGACTATTTATAATAATACCATTTATATATTATAAAGTTTCATGATTTAGGGGCATAAAAAGAAGAAAATTTCATTATTTTTTTGTTACTTTAACATTAATTTATCCTTTTAATGTACTTTGGATATATTATACTTAAAAAAACATTATATTTTTGTTATTTTTTCTTTTTCTAATTTTCCATTTTATTTTAATAATTAGCATTTTAAGTAAAGTTTCATATGTTAAAATTGATTTTTCTGTTTAAAGTTATATATGTACAATTAATTTCTTTTTAAAAAATAGTTATTTTGGAAATATTTACATTTTCAAACATGATATTTTTGTTAATATCATCCTTTTTTCTATTTTACTTCTATTTATTTTTACTGCCACATATAAAAAAAACCTCATTTATTTATATACATATAAAATATAGTTTCTTTTTCTTTTCACAAAATTATCAAACATTTCATTATTTTTTGTTACTTTAACATTAATTTATCCTTTTAATGTACTTTGGATATATTATACTTAAGAATACATTATATTTTTAATGTTATTTTTCTTTTTCTAATTTTCCATTTAATTTTAATAATTAGCATTTTAAGTGAAGTTTCATATGTTAAAATTGATTTTTCTGTTTAAGTTATACATGTACAATTATTTCATTTTTAAAAATATTTATTTTGGAAATATTTACATTTTCAAACATTATATTTTTGTTAATATCATCCTTTCTTTATTTTTTGTCTATTTTACTTCTATTTATTTTTACTGCCACGTGGCATTTTATAGAAGCTTTATTTTTTGCTGATGTGAACGCTCTCTCGAGCCTAATAATTAGCATTTTAAGTAAAGTTTCATATGTTAAAATTGATTTTTCTGTTTTAAGTTATATATTTACAATTAATTTCGTTTTTAAAAATATTTATTTTGGAAATATTTACATTTTCAAACATTTTATTTTTGTTAATATCATCCTTTCTTTATTTTTTGTCTATTTTACTTCTATTTATTTTTACTGCCACATATAAAAAACACCTCATTTATTTATATACATATAAAATATAGTTTTTTTCTTTTCACAAAATTATCAAACATTTCATTATTTTTTGTTACTTTAACATTAATTTATCCTTTTAATGTACTTTGGATATATTATACAATTTATACTTAAGAATACATTATATTTTTGTTAATGTTATTTTTCTTTTTCTAATTTTCCATTTAATTTTAATAATTAGCATTTTAAGTGAAGTTTCATATGTTAAAATTGATTTTTCTGTTTAAGTTATATATGTACAATTACTTTCGTTTTTAAAAATATTTATTTTGGAAATATTTACATTTTCAAACATGATATTTTTGTTAATATCATCTTTTCTTTATTTTGTCTATTTTACTTATATTTATTTTTACTGCCACGAGGCATCTTCTGAAATAATTTTTTGAGAAATTGTCAAAAATACCATTTTCATAGTACCACTTTTCATGTTTACACTAATCACTTTTACCACCACTTTTAACGAAGGGTTTAGATTTGAAGGTTTAGGATTTAGGGTTTAGATTTATATTATAGGGTTTATGGTATATAGTTTAGGGTTTAGAGTTCAGGATTTAGGGTTTATAGTTGAAGTTTTAGGGTTTATAGTTGAAGTATTAGGGTTTAGAGTTTAGGGTATTGAATTTAGGGTATAGAGTTTAGGGTTTAGGGTTTAGAGTTGAAGATTTAGGGTTTAGAGTTTAGAGTTGGGGGTTTAGGGTTTAGAGTTTGAGGTTAGAATTTGAAAAACATATAAAAATAAGGATATAAGAGTTTTTAGCCTTTTAATAAATAAGGTATTTTTGAAAATGTGTCTTTAATGGTGGTAAAGATGAATAATGGTACTTTTAAAGTGGTATTTTTTTCGCTGATGTGGACGCTCCCTCGTGTCTCAAAACTGTACTTTTAATAGTATATATATTACGTTATATTTGTACATTTTATTAGTAATATGTTACTTTTTCAAAATAAAAAATAATTAAAAAATATTTATATGTTACTCTCACATATCAGGTATATTCAGAAATTATTCATAGTATATCTTCACCAATAGAAAAATACTTTGTTGATTAAATCATATATATATATATATATACTATATATATGCTCTCATTTTTCTTTAGTTGAGTCTCTATTTTTCTTTTAGTTATAATTCTTAAAAAAAATTCAAATCAGTATTTTTCGTTGCATAAATAAATTTTATATTTTTGTTAAGAAAATTATACTTCAGAGAAAGATATTTTTTTTTTTTCATTTCAACTAAAAATCTGATATCTTATATCCAATAGGAACGATGAAAAATGCCCAAGGAAATTAAAAAAATTGTGTTAATACCAACAACTCCCTGTAAGCAATGGATTATGTGTTGATTTTGAATGCCAAAGTAAGTGCGTTGCAAAACTCGGAGCTAAAAGGCAGAGTAAATGTTTGGGGTCAAAGGAGAAGAAATCTATGAATTGCTATTGTGGAGTTCCTTTTTGACTTTCTTGTTAAGTATGGTGAATAAATATGATGCTCAACCTTGATATCTTTGAAGTATTTTTTTTTTTACATTTTTGCTCTGTTTTTTTTCCTTTAATAGAAAAACACTATAATATTAGTATTGGGAGCCTTATAATAAAGTAGTGAAGTTGACATATAAATAAAGTATTGAAATATTTGTTTTGGATTTGTTGCATTATTTATAATAATGAATAACATAGATGTGAATCGAGACACAATGGTTAATAAAATCAGTGTACTTTTGTATTTTTATTGTTTTTAGTTAATTCTGACCAATTGAACTTAATTTAGTGTTCACTTTCTTTTTCTATTTGGGCTAAAATAATATTAATTTCCACAAAAGTAAGAATCGAAAAGCGAAATTAACATTCTGAGAGTTTTTAAAAATAGATAGTTGACAAACTTGTCTCTAAAATTCAACCGCAGTGAAAATACTGCATGTTCATGTAGGAAAAAAAGATAAGTGAAGAAAATAGAATAACAAGTTGTGCAGAAAGTCTTCTACCTGAATGTAAAAGTAAAACCACTCTTTGGACAAAAATAGGATTTACTCAATCAGAGTATTCTCTTTCATCTGTTAAAAATAAAACCAACGGCAAGAAAAAAGATTCACAACAAAATAGGATGTAAGATCGGGAATGAATCCTCCGAAAATATGTACACTTCTTAGTCAATATCTTTTATTTCATTCCCTCTTTTTTCAGCATTTCATGTTATTGCTACTTAATATCAATTTATATTTTTACAAAGACATCTTGACTTAATCATTTCAACATTATAGACGACTTAACATCTCAAATCTAAAAAAGTATAAACTGATAAGAAAAAAATTGCAGTACTAAATGAGAATAGAGATGTTGAAGCAATCAACTTGATGACAAAATTAGATAAATGATAGCTTGGGTCAGGAAAAAAATGTACATGAACGTATGATGTCTTAGGTGTCAATGTCCATTGCAAATGTATACAAACATAAAAATAGTGACAATATAGCCATCGGAGAGATTTGGATCATTGTTTTTATTAAACCATTTATGCATTGTTGTAAGTAGTCCATTAATATTATGTATAATAAATATTTAATTTTTAAAAAATTTTAATGTACTTGATAATGTAAATTAACATTACAATTAATAACAATTAAAATAATTACTTATTTTAATACTAATAATTTAATGTTCTAAAAGTCCGAAGATACAAAAAAACATCCAATCTTATTGTATTAAAATCAAAATTACATGCAAAATAATAATAATCCAATACTAATGCTGAAAAAAAAATCCAATACTAATATCATAATCTATGGGTGTGCGGGTCAAAATCTAGTAAATCATTATAAATGAAAAACAAATGATAGAAAAGATATCTCTTGCAAAACTAAAATTAAAATACTAAACTTTTTAGTTTCTATGAGAATCTACGAATTTGGTAACATTATATAAAAATGCATATATATGGTGATACAAAATAATATCACCATAATTCTATAAAATTATAAACACAAAAATAAATAGGAAGACCAACCTGATCATATTAAGTCTTGATCTAGACAGTAGAAATGAATCTTTCTCGTTTACCTACCATCCGAGTTTCATAAACTCTTTTTTTAATGGTTCTTCTAAATTTTTTTGGGTCCTTGTAACTGTGCTCCCATGATATCCTCTCTAACTCTAGTTCCTTAAATTATCACCATCACAAGAATTAAAAAAAAAACAAATGGATAATTGATAGAGTCCATTTTTAAATGTGTTATTGACATACCCCTTTTGTTTATGTAACATTTTCCATCACCCAGTTTGTAACTTATTCCAATATCTAAAATAGAAAAATAAAAATAAAGGTTATGAGAAGATTGGAAAAAATTATGAAAAAGAAATTTAGCATAAAAAAATTATGATTTGATCATGAAGAGTTTTACCTTCATCCGCCAATTTTGTAGTGTGCTTGCATACCAGTCATCCATAAAAACATTTTGTTCTTCTTTTCTCAGTTTAAAACTGTTTATTCTGAAGACCATTGTTGTGCTACCATTTGGCCAGAGACTATAATGATCTGAATCTAGAATTTACTCTAGGCGGTATCGATACGATCCACTATATTTTTTTATCTATTTAATTAGAAATTGCAGTTTCATCCCACTTTTAGAGAGATTCAATGGAACCTTTGGAAAGAACTTAAGAATTTATGTGAAAGTAAAAAATGAACTTCAGAATTAAAGAGTCGGAAATTTTATTGTCAACGGATCCAGATATAGTGAGATGATGGGGCTACACTACAAGAAAACAGGCGAATTCCGACAGTGATATTTGTCGGAATTCTGTCGGAAAGAGGCAATCCCGACGACATTCCGACGGAAAGAGTCGTCGGTATGGTTTCGTCGGAATTAAAAAGTCTGTCGGAATTCCATCAGAAATTCAGAGGAAACTCCGACGCTATAAATTTCGACGTCTTTCCGAGAATGCGCAGACGTCGGAAGTGTCGTCGGTATATTTTCGGATGATTACCGACCAACCATGCATCGGAAAAAGTAAATTCCGACGACCGAGGTGCATCGCAATATTCTGCCGACATGTTTTGTCGGTATAAACCGACGACATATGTCACCGATAATTTCCGACGAATATTGTCGTCAGTATATTCCGATGAAATACTGACGAATGTTTGAGTTTCCTCAGAAAATCGTCGATATAATCCGACAGAATTCTGACCTCTACTTAACCCCAATTCTAAACTCTTTGTCGTCGGAAAGTCGTCGGAATGTACCGATAGAATTCCGACGACATTTAAAGATTTTTACTTCCTTGATGATTTTTATCTCTTTAAATTAATTATATCTTATTTTTTGATTTTTTATCTTTTGTTAATGAATTTAAAACTTGTAAAAAAATTATTATAAGTTTAAAAATTTTATGTATAAGTTTAATTTTTCATGTATAAGTTTAATTTTTTAGCACTTGTAAAAAGTACTCCAATAACTTTTAAAAATATATGAAAGTTACTCCGTTAATAACTTATAATAAAGACATACAATAAATAATATATTCATTCAACATATATATCGGAATGTGCTAGTTTACTAAGAATCTGTAGAACCTTCAGAATCTGTAAAATATTCAGAATCTTCATCAAACTCGCCAACCTCATCCTCTGACTCCGAATGCACAACTGCATCATCTCCAAACTCGGTTAAATCGACAACCAGCTCAACATCTGCTAAATTTTCAACTGGACTCACATTGTTGTTGCTAGAGTTTACTTGTAATGGGTCATTATCAGAACTTCCTTCTACTCGTCCTCTCAGGTTGATTGCCGTTACAGTGATCCAAGGATCATCTCTGTACGTAACTCTAGGGTAATTGATGTAGCAAACCTATCAATTTTGAATGTATTAGTTAGTAATATATAAAATAAAAATTATATATATTGCTTAGCTAGTATGACTAAAAATGTCATACCTGATTAGCTTGTGAAGCAAAAATAAAAGGATCATAATATTGAAGTTTTCTTCGCGAATGAACCGATGTAACACCAAATGCGTTGGTTTTCATCCCTCATTGTGGAGTGATGTCATATCAATCACAGAAGAATACAGTACACCGCAATCCTTTAAAATTTTCTATATTCCTTGGGCTCAAAACACAGTTGTTGATTCATTTGATAAAACTGGTATGTAATTTGTTTTATGTTTGTTATTGTTTTTCAGTATGACTTCCGAGAAGATCTTATTTGAGTAATATAATAATCTTTCAACATCAAAAAATAACTAAACATATAAGAATAAAAAATTAAAGTTAAGTTATTAAAATTCAAAAAAATTGATTGAATCTAATGGATGTAACAGGTATTATAAGATACATCATTCTTAATTATTTTTAAATGATAGTGTAACAACTAACAACCTTTAAAGCTTACACATTAAATTAATTGGCATAAATTTGAGGGGGGAAGTGAATAGATAAAAAAAGATTATTTTTAACACTGATACTTCCATTAAAAAACAATAGCCAACATCATCTCTTAAGGTCTAGATCGCCTGGGAGACAAAAGAAACTAAGAGCATCATTATTGCTAAGTCTTTAACATTGGTCCTTAATACACATATATGTATATGTATATATTATATATGCGTATATAATTTTGGGTTAAAGACTTTACGTAAACCGAAACCAAAAGTTTCTTAATTAAGGAACTTTCGGTTTCGGTTTCCGTAAAGTCCTTAGCAAACAATTATATATGCATATATAATATATACATATTCATATATTTTTCTGAGTTTTTGTTCTTATGCTATCACTTCATGTTCTTATTGGTTTAGTAGATTCTTGTTAGGTGGCTTGGTGTCATGATCTAGATTCTTGAGATGGCTTGATCTGTTTATGTGTTTGTGTTTTTGTTCTGCTTATGTAATGGGCATGATGATCTGCCTGATGATCCTGAGGAAGGTGAAGCGTTTAGTGTAGTATCTTTTTGTTGTTGTTTTTTTCTCTCTGTATGATTTAGGAAACATGGCCATGCTTTTTAAGTGGAAGATCGTGTAGAATTGTTTGATGGTTCATTGGTCTTTGATTTTCTATAAAGTTTTGAGCTTTACTTGTCTTGTCTTCTTTTTTTCTTACTGCCTTCAAACTGATGATGATGATGATGATCTTTGTTGCTTTATAAAGAATGTAAGATTTACAAATACATGATCGTATGAAATTGCTTGATGGCTAATTGCTCTTTGTTTCCTTATAAAATAAAATAAAAAATCTGAGTTTTGGTTTTGATTAGCTTTGCAGATTGGGTTTCAATCTTTTCAATCTTTTGTTAATACAGAGGCAACAAGGATGGATTGACCAGTCTTTGAGCTTGGAAGTGACCAATCTTCATTCTCTTCACAGCAAACAAACGAACAGAAGCAGCTACCTATGCATGGAAAGAGAGGATTACAGAACAGCAAGCAGTAGTAAGTGGTCATTAGTTAGAGATTCATTGTCTGAGATTAGTTGCATTGAATCGCATATAAACAGGGCAGTAAGGCTTAATGGTCAGATTAAATCTAAATACTCTAATCTATCTCAACGTAAGTGTTTTATAATTTTTTTTAAGAACTCATAATCAAGAGATGTTCAAATCTCTTTCTAAATCTTTTAACTCACTTTTACACTTTAAAAACTATTAAAAATTAATTAAGAGACACTTTAAGGGGTTTAGGGATAATGATGCTCTAACACCAATAAACATCAGCAAATGAAAGGCAAAACTACTTTATATGAGTAGAGAGAAAAATAAAAGTTTTTGTTTTGTTTTGCAGAGCAGAATAAAGTAAAAGTTGTAGAGCAGAATATCAGCTCTTGGTCAGGGATTTCCATTATTTATTGCTTCCAGCTGGAAAATGGATCGAAGCCAATGAGTTCTGTTGTGAGTAACATAGGAGCCATTGATGAATCTTAAATCCACTCAGAAAATAGAGTAAAAAGTTTATGATAATGTGTATGAGAAATAATCTAAGAAATGTACATAGACTAGTGATTAAGAATGAAATTTGTATGTTTTACTGATAATATGAGAAGATACAACAGTGTAGAACTGAAGAAGTATCAATTACCAAGAGAGTGCAAAAGTATGAGATTATAAGTTCGATATGAAAACATTGTATCCCCGAAAATGATAAAAGAGAAAAGCTTTTCAATATTTATAAATGACGGCGCTATAAACGGGTACATCATCATTAGTAAAACCCCTTGTTCGAAAATTCGCTAGGCGCTACGCGTGCGGCACACATGAGCCTAGCGGTTTATTGAAAAAGCGAGAAAAAATCGGAGAGTACGCGGAGAGGAATTTTTCGTGTTTTGTACGTATAATACTATATTTTATACCAATAAATTAACATTTTAAGATACATATCTATGGTTTCATATTATATACATATAAAATTAACATTTTATACGTAAAAAACCACTTCTTGCCTAAGTAAAACCCTGTTAGAAAATAAAATGATAATATGTTTATTTTAAATAAATCGATTAATTAGTCATAACTACAAAATTATACTTTTATTCAACTGGGCTTCTAGAAAAGACAATTAGTTGGACCTTTAAAAAAACAAACAAAAAAAAAATTAAAAATCTGTACACACACATGATTGCACGTGATCATCTTCTTCAGTTGCTATGTAACGAAAACAAAATTAACTAGTCCCGTTTACAAAATAACTCGCCGCGTTTTACCATTCTATGGCACAAGACGGATACAAATCGTCTCACCGCCTAATGTGGCCGAGCAGCCCTAATTCGCCACGCTGCACTTCCGAACAACGTATTCTCGGCCGCCTAATCGGTGAAGCGGCTGAGTTTTAGAACAAGGGTAAAACCTAGTGCGGTGGCAAGATTCCCGCCATTTTAGGAAAAACTGTTCAATTTTCTTGGTTAAACCGGATCCGGTTTATGGTCTAATTATAACTAAAATATCTTGGATTCGGCGAACCGCCGATGTGGATGCTCTGCTTCAAGAGACATTTGCCGAGCTGTTAAATTCTCAAAACTCATTCTAATAATTTCGCTAATATTGCGTTCGCCTCTCACAATGAATTGGGGAGACTTATTGTTAATCCATCAAACACACCCGAATAAACAGACCTCGGCCCAATGAATCGGAGCCTGCTTGGGTTTTACACTGGCTTAAGGGCATAAGAGGTAAATCTATCGGCACTTAGAAACACTTAGGAGACACAACACACGGATTAGGTTTATAGCAATATTGTAATTCTTGCCGAGTTGTTCTGACCACGTAAACTCATTCAATCTCTTTGTAATCATCTCAAGATCATTCCATAAATTAAACGTCTTTCAAACAAACTATATTGAATTCGTGTTTACTTACAGTACAATACCGAATTCAGATTAAAGGCTCTGGGAAGGAAATTTTGACCGAAACAAAGGTACAAGGTAAGATTAAGAGCAAAGACTTGTTGACGTAAATGGTTGATGTGTTTTGTTCTATACATTGCAATAAACTAGATTTTAGTTGACTTCAACACACAAATGTTGATATCTTCCTTAAGACATTGTATGTAGGGATATTAAATTATCAGAATTTTCATTCTGACTGTGATGACACATAAGTGATTCAAACAAGCAAACGTTAGAACAATTCCAAGAAATGGATACATTCCTGGTCAAAGTCTTCGACAGATAAAATCTATAAAATGCTTACACTTCCTCATTGATAAGTCCAAAAGGACATTACATCTTTCTCTCTCTCTCTTATTGTCTTCTGATTGGAAAAATGGAACTCTCATTTCTTGTTGGAACAAAGAATCTCAGAACATCAGTTACTTTGGTGATACTAGGTTTGGTAATAATTCTCAATGGACGTAGCAGTTTCCTGGCACGAGCCGTTGCTGAGACGAGTAAGGTATTATAAATTGTATAAGTTTTCTTTTTGAAAACTTAAAACATAAACTTCAACACTTAAAAGAGAAAACAGTTCACTAACAAGGTTGGTTATGTTGTGATAACCAATAAAAGGTTCATATTGTGTATTTGGGTGAGAAGCAGCATGATGATCCCAAGTTTGTCACGGAATCTCATCATCAGATGTTGTCGTCACTTCTTGGAAGGTATGTAAAATGTAGTTTCTCTCTTTTTATATGATATATGTGAACCTTTGTTTACTTGCGAAAGCGATATAAGATTAGGCTAAGCTTTTTGTTAACCTTAGTTCCTCCTAGAGATTAATAATCATAAAAAATATTTATATGGGAGTACAATTAATGGCAAAAGCAAAACACTTAATCCTAAGGAGTACAATATTGTAAAATGGAAAAAATACCAAAACTCATTATCTAAAATATCGTAACAATGGTCTCTTGTCACTATAATAGTCTCTTAATTTTTATACTCATGGTTTCTTGCTTCTGCTTCATCATTCATGTTACAGTAAAGAAGATGCTCATGACTCAATGGTTCATAGTTTCCGACATGGCTTCTCAGGTTTTGCAGCCAAGCTTACCAAATCTCAAGCCAAGGATATATCAGGTTGACATATCTAAAAGACATCGTTTGATTATCTCAAAGCGAATCTGATTTTGTTTTCGTTGCTTTTTCTCTTTCGCAACAGCCTTACCTGAAGTTATTCATGTCATACCGGATAGTTTCTACAAGCTGGCAACAACTAGGACATGGGACTACTTAGGTGTTTCTGCCACTGATCCAAAGAATCTTCTTAATGATGCTAATATGGGTGATCAGATTATCGTCGGCATTATCGACACTGGTATATATGAGTGTTTACATGAAAATTTATTTCACACTTTGCTTAGTACAATGTGTAGATCAATCTTAAGTTTCTTGTTTCTGTTGATTCCTATGTGGCTCTGTTTTGGCTTCTTTATGACTAAACTTTTTTCTCTGGTTGCAGGAGTTTGGCCAGAATCTGAAGTATTTAACGACAATGGGATTGGATCGGTGCCGAGTCACTGGAAAGGAAGCTGTCAATCAGGAGAGATGTTCAACTCCTCCCACTGCAATAAAAAGCTTATAGGAGCAAAGTATTTCCTCGATGCTTTTGTTGTGGAGAACGGAAACTTCAACTCCACAGAATCACTTGACTTCATTTCCCCTAGAGACCTTAATGGTCATGGCACGCATGTTGCTACCATCGCGGCAGGTTCGTACGTGCCCAATACAAGCTACAAGGGGCTAGCTGGAGGGACTGTAAGAGGTGGGGCACCCCGTGCTCGTATAGCAGTTTACAAAACTTGTTGGTATCTAGATGATCGAGGCACATATTTATGTTCGTCCGCAGACATCTTGAAAGCAATGGACGAGGCAATCCATGATGGTGTTGATATTATGTCTCTTTCTCTAGGCTATGAACCTCTGTTTCCAGAAACAGATGTTCGCGATGGGATAGCTACTGGGGCATTCCATGCAGTCTTAAAGGGTATTGCAGTTGTTTGTGCGGGTGCTAATGCAGGCCCAGCGGCTCAGACAGTTACAAACTTGGCTCCTTGGATTATCACAGTGGCTGCTACCACTCTAGACCGATCCTTTCCCACACATTTGACACTTGGGAACAACAGAGTGATACTGGTAACAACCAAATATATTGATTCTCCTCAAATACTCCTTCGGTTTCATACTAAACATAGTTCTAGTTTTTTTGTTTGATTATAACTGTAGTTTTATATTTTCAAAGCAAATAGTAAATATTTTTCCTGTTTTTACTTTTAACTCATTAATTAAATTTTCCAAAAAAAAGTCATTAATTAAATAAAATAAAATAATGTATTAAATGAAGGTAAAATAGACAATTTAATCATTTTTTATTCCTGTACAAAAAAACCTTAAATAACATTAATAATATAATATGAAACGGAGGGGTATATATGTTTTCAAAATATTTACTTAGCAGTTTGATGCCTGTTCCACCAATTTTCTCTCAGGGTCAAGCAATGTACACAGGTCCAGAACTTGGCTTCACTAGCTTGGTTTACCCAGAGGATCCAGGAAACAGTAATGAAACCTTTAGTGGGTAATTTTCAAATCTCCCTATTAGTAATTACGTAAAATTCCACCAAATCTTGCAATATGAAGAAGATTAATGCTCTGAATCTTCCAATGCAGTACCTGTGAGCGTCTTCTTATCAATTCTGATCTTACAATGGCGGGGAAAGTCGTGTTGTGTTTCACAACATCACCTTACGGTACTGCCGTATCGAGGGCTGCACGCTATGTGAAGCGAGCCGGTGGTCTTGGCGTAATCATCGCAGGACAGCCAGGCAACATTATCCGACCATGTGTAGATGATTTCCCTTGTGTTTCTGTTGACTACGAGCTCGGGACCAACATACTTCTTTACATACGTTCCAGTGGGTATGAAAATATGAACTAAGAGATAAGATCTTTAACTACCACTAGAATGAGAAATAAAAAAAATAAGCAACGTTTTGTTGTTTTGCAGATTGCCTCTTGTGAAGATACAACCATCTAGAACACTCATCGGACAACCAGTTGGTACTAAGGTGGCAACTTTCTCATCTAGAGGACCTAATCCAATTTCACCCGCAATCCTTAAAGTATATGAGAATCCTTGCATGTTATTTTTAAATTTCAGACACATCATGGTTTTTATCTCATATGTTATCAATCATATGAATGCAGCCAGATATAGCAGCACCAGGAGTGAGCATATTAGCGGCTACAACCACCAACACCACACTAAACGACCGAGGATACATTTTTCTGTCGGGAACATCAATGTCAACTCCTACCATTTCAGGAGTTATTGCGCTTCTCAAAACTCTGCACCCTGATTGGTCCCCTGCTGCCTTTAGATCAGCCATGGTCACTACAGGTTCTTATCTTCTTCACCTAGTCAATATAGTTAGCGCAGCAAGAACATATACTGATCTCAAGAATCATATTTAATTACACCGCAGCTTGGAGAACAGATCCACTGGGAGAGCAGATTTTTGCAGAAGGGTCGCCTCGGAAGCTTGCTGATCCGTTTGACTACGGTGGAGGCGTTGTGAATCCAGAGAAAGCAGCAAAACCAGGTCTCATATACGACTTGGGCCTCGAAGACTATGTTCTATATATGTGCTCTGCTGGTTACAACGAGTCAGCAATCTCTCAGCTTGTCGGTAAATCAACATCCTGCTCGAATCCCAGACCATCTGTTCTTGATTTCAATCTGCCTTCAATCACAATACCAAACCTCAAAGAAGAAGTTAGTCTAACCAGAATCCTAACTAATGTTGGACCACTAGACTCGGTCTATAAAGTAGCGGTTAAACCACCGATGGGAGTTCATGTGACCGTGACGCCTGAGACTCTAGTGTTCAACTCAACGACCAAACGGGTCTCTTTCAAAGTCAACGTGTCAACCGCACACAAAATCAACACAGGCTACTATTTTGGAAGCTTGACTTGGAGCGACTCTGTGCATAATGTGACCATTCCTTTATCTGTGAGAACGCAAATTCTGCCCTTCTACTACGACGAGAACTAGAAAAGAAAGAAAACTAACCATTCATGACCTTTTATAGCTTTGTCGTTAGATTGTGTTTATGAAAGCGTTTAACTACTTGACTAAGTGACATTGGATAATAAATATATTAAATAAAAATTGACAGATATTATTAAGAATATTGAAAATATTTGTGGAGAGAAAAATATAGATATGTTGATAAGTTGAATCAATGACTAAAATTTAAAGAATATTCCTATATTAATACTTCTTTTGATAAAATACCTGACATATCATTCATGCAGAATGAGAAATTGGCTGAAAATATGAAATATTTTGTCTTTGCTATATAAATATATACTAGATTTTGACCCGCACTTTCAAAGCGCGGGTTTATGTTTGGTGAAAATTTTATATAATCACATTTATATAATCCATCTTGTATATGTATTTATATAATCCGTCTCATATATGTATTTTATATCCAGATTTATGTTCGGTAAAATTATATTATACATGTATTTTTAGGTTTTTAATTTTGAATTAGATATTTTAAATATAAATCAATATAACAGTTTTATAGTTTTGATCGGTGTTTTGAAATTCGATTGAGACCTGCGGTTGAACGGATTACCGGTTGATCAAAGATAAATTCAGTTCGGGTTTGAAAAAAAAAACAAAATTTAAAAATCCAATAATACTACTAAAATCGAAATCCAGTTACCGGTTGAACCAATAAACAATTTTTATTTTTTATAAATAATTTTTGTTAGATAGTTGGGATTATATTTAGGAAAAAGCGGTTTAAAACCAAACCATTAAATAGTTTGAGAAAAAACGATGCAGTTTCAAACATGTCCGGTTGGAAAAATATTAAAATGATACAGTATCAAACACGGAATAATCACATACCAAAATTGAATTAGGAAACCGGTGGTTAATGACAAACCAAAAACAATTAAAAAAGAAACCAATGCAAAATGTCTAAAATGTCATTAATGAATACAAAAGAAAGCCTCTTTAATAGGGGTAAATAGAGTAAAAATCCAAATGTGCTTGTACTTTAATAGTATAGACTAGATCTTCATCCGTGCGACCGCACGGGTATTAATTTTCAGTTTTAATTTTTATTTATTTATACTAAATAGTATATTTATAATATTTGATCGTTTTATATTGACTAAGCTAGGGATAAGTATTTAGGTATCCACTCGAATTCAGTTAAAATTTATTCGGGTTTGAGATTTTCGAGTTTAAAGATTCTAACTCTATTCGGGTATTTATAAACTTTGGTTCCGGTTTGATTTAGATCTTTACGGGTTTGATAACCCGTTTAAATTATTTTTAAATTTTTTAAATTTATATATGTTTAAATATCCTTAAATCTAAAAAAATAACATGTAAATTTGAGTAATTTAAGCTAAAGTACCTAAATTAAAAATTAAAATAAATATAACTTGAATATTTAGATGAAGAATAAATATATATATATATATATATATATATATATATATATTTTAAGTATTTTTGGTGTTTTGATTATTGTTTATCTACTTTAGATGTTTACTTTTGACTATTTTTTATATTTTAAATCAACTTAAAATAGTTGGATATTAACTCGAAAAATAGCTAACATATTGAAGTATATAAATATGATTTAAATACATTCGGATATCCATAATATTTCGTTCGAATAAGGTTTAGTTATGGTTTTCTAGATACCAAAATGGTAAATCCGTTTGGATATTATCTAGTTTCGGTTCAAATTTGGTAATACTTTTTCGTTCAGATTTATTCAATGAAGAGTTGATATTATAATTTTCATGAATTGTTTGTCCAATAAAATGTATTTTTTTTTAATTTGACATTGTTTTAATTGAGAAGTTAATGAAATGTATTTAATTCAAATTTAGTTTTAGAAAACACATTAATGTAAGTGGAAAAGACAAAGCATTAAAATATGAAATATAATTTAATTGTGTATTTAATTCAAATTTAATTTTGGAAAACACATTAATTAAAGTGGAAAAAACAGCATTAAAATAGGAAACATTATTTAATGTCAGTGGCATGGAAATGTAAATAACACTGAAAACTAAGAGGTATTTTATATGTGTACTTCTCTTTTAATAATATAGATATATATATGCAACAAAAACTGTGTTGCATCATTTGTTAGATTTAACTAGAAGTCATGAGTTCACGTTTTTATTTTGCATTGATTTTTAGTTAAATTATCCATAAATTTTGTTTCTGTAAAAATTATCATTCACAACGTCTGATCTAAATTGATAAAATATTTAGGGTAAGTGTACAAACGTCGGCTTAGTCCAATAATAAAGGAATACTTTACAATATTAAAAATGATTATTTACAATGTTTAACCACTTTTTTCACAAAAGAAAAGTGTACAACTATACTGAAAGCTTGCTTCTTAAGTTCCAAACCATGGTGTTAAAAAATTTGTCTTCGATTAAAATAGGATAAGTAATATTTACCTGTCCAATACTGAAGGTTTTTATTTCTCTTTCTTTTCTTTCGAAACTCGTAAACTCCAGGTGTAGTATTCCAATTTGTGATATATAGTAAAATGTTTGATATAATTGATTTGAGTAGAGTGAATATAATGTCGTAATATTACCACTAGATATGAATCAGTGCGTTGCAACAGATTTTATTTGATATATTAATTTAACAAAAACATAAAATAATAAATTATTTTGTTATAGTTTTATGATTTTTCTGCATATATTTGTGAGATTTATTTTATGACTAAAACTCATTTTTACTTTTCACACGTAAGTTCAAGTTAATGTTTGTATTTTATAATCATGATGCATAGATGAATTGTTATCAACTTTTTTACTTAAGACTAGAAAAAAGCACTATACTTAAAAGTTTAAATTGAAACCAACCAGAAATAAGAATCAGAAAAAAATGAAAGTTAATTAACGTCAATCACGCCAATGACAACATTATATACTTTCTTATATACTATTTTAATATTTTATTAGATAAGCTTTAAAAAAATTTCTTTTTGTGAGGATTTAAAAAAAAGGAAACTAGGTCTGGCCATTTTACCGGGACCCGAAACCCAAACCGGAACCAACCAAAAAAACCCGAACCGGTATATAAATATAGATTTCTATTCAAACTCGTAGAATCTATGGTTCTACCTTACTTACCTACATCACACACAACTTAAAAAAGCAAATAGATTTTTTGTAATTTCGGTTGAAATAATGAAAAAGAAGTTTATTCTTCTTTTCATTTCAATATTTTTTAAGAATAAAATATTGGATTTTTAAACAGAAAGAAAACGATGGTGTACAAAGCCAATAGAAGATTGATTTCGTAATGACTGGACTCTGGGACGGAAGGATTCGAACCTCCGAATAGCGGGACCAAAACCCGTTGCCTTACCGCTTGGCTACGCCCCATTTTTATTTTTATTCAAGACTACTAAAAGAGTAATATTGCTGTTGGTTGTTCGATAATTCGATGGGTACCTGAAATACCTGACACTTTTAGTATATATTAGGTATATATGGGTGTTTTAATATATTTTTGATATTATGGGTGTTTTTTTAGTTCTGAATTTGAGTTTCCGGATACAACTTTGATTATGGATAAAATTTTAGATTTTCAAATAAATAATTCAGATAATCTGATAAAGATTTTGGGTATTTTTCATGTTTTGGGATCAGATTTTGGGTAAAATTTTGGATATTTTGGATATTTAGAAAATTCAAGTATTTTTGTGTTTTTGAGTATATTTTTGGGCAGGACCAGAACCAAAACCCAACCTAAAACCGTATCAAATCTGAATTTATAAATTTTAATTATCCTATTGGGTCCAACTATCTAAGATCCGTACCGATCTGGACCCGACAAAACCCGAACTGACTCCGAACCAAGAATTTCAAATTCTCCTATCAGGTCTTAAACTCTAAGACCCAAATGACCCGAACCCGATCCGAACCCGACCCGAGGACATGAACTCCCAGGCCTAAGGAAAACATTATATTTTATAAATATTCTTTTTATTTACAATTAAGAAAATAAAATTGAGTATTAAATACTATTTTACATTTTAATTTAGAATTTTAGAAAAGAAAAAATACTGTTATATAATCTTTTACAATTGTCTTCTCTTTAAAATTTCAGAAAAAATAAATTGCTATAAAATAATTATTTCTAGTTACTAATAAATAATTTTAAAATGACTATTTCTAAAATTTGTATCAATACTATTTTTACACTTGTTTTGTTAATTAAATAATTTTAGTATCATGTTCATTATCAAATTCTCTCTTAAAAATATTATAAAAAAAACTGTTTACAATTCTCTTTTGGTTAGTGTTAAAAAATATGATACAAAACTCTTTTGCTCAGGAATTGTTTTTTTGAAAGATAAACAACTATTAAAGATTTTTTAAAAGGAAATTAATATTACATAATCTTTTACAATTATACTTTGTCTAGGATATAAGAAAATGAAATTACTATCATATAATCATTTCCAGATAATATTAACTATTTCTAAAAGTTGGCATTTTCAAAAAAACTTTTTTCAATATCACAAATCTTCTTATAATTTTTCTTGTTAATTAAATAATTTTTAGTATAATGTTTATCAATAAATTTTTGAGTAAAAATTAATATAAATAAGATTTTACAACTCTCTTTGGTCAGGATTTTAGATTAAGAAAAAAAAATCTTATTTGGTTGAAAAAGGAAAAAAAATATGTCCCAAATGGCGGTTTTTTTTGACACATTCACAATCTATTTTTTTAATTGAGACATATAACAATCATATCCGGTGAAAATTTATTCTTTCTTATAATATTTTTTAACACAAATTATTGATTAATAAGTGAAGCTAGTTAATTATAATAAAAATAAGATTACTTTTAGTTTTATTTAGATTTAAAAAAGCGAAAATTATATGGATATTTTTATACTCAGGTAATATTTCTTATGTAAATACTATTGTGTTTTGTAAAAATAATATGTAGAAGCTTAAACCTAAATATATATGTGAAATATTTGTAAATATTTTTGGTTATAATTTTTTAGCATAAAATTATCTACTGAAAATGGAAAGTTAGTTACTTATAAGAAAATAATAAGATATACTTTTACAATTTTCTTTAGTTTAGGCTTTTTTAAAAAGGGGATATTATTTATTTTATAGTTAGTTTTTCTTCATGATTTTTATTAATATCTTTTGTACTATAGGATTTTATAATTCGTTTTTGTTTAATTATTTTTTTCTTAAAAGTTAATATTTATCTTATTATATAAATCTTGGTTCATCAAATTGTAATGAGAATTTTTGCTTTTCTAAATCTTTTTAAAATCCTAAACAAAATGACATTTTTATTCTTTACACATGTCACAATCTTTAAAAGTTATTAACACATGTCACAATCATGTTAATTATTAAATTTTAAGAATCAAGATTTATATAATAAGATACTTCTTTTGATAAAATACCTGACATATCATTCATGCAGAATGTTGAGAAATTGGCTGAAAATATGATATATTTTTTTCTATATATATATATGCAACAAAATTTGAGTTGCATCATTTGTTAGATTTAACTAGAAGTCATGAGTTCACTTTTTTATTTTGCATTAAATTTTAGTTAAATTATCCATTAATTTTGTTTCTGAAAAAATTATCATCTACGACGTCTGATCTAAATTGATAAAATATTTAGGGTAAGTGTACAGACAAAGGATTATTTACGATGTTTAAGTTTTCGACAAAAATGTGTAACCAATTTTTTCACAAAAGAAAAGTGTACAACTATACGGAAAGCTTGCTTCTTAAGTTCTAAACCATGGTGTTAAAAAGATTGTCTTGGATCAAAATAGGGTAAATAATTTTTACCTGTCATTACTGTAGGTTTCTATTTCTCTTTATTTTCTTTTGAAACTCGTAAACTCAGGTGTAATATTCCAATTTGTGATATATAGTAAAAAGTTTAATATAATTGGTTTGACTAGTTATGTTATCAAAGCACAATTGCATTTTCAGCCACAAATTCATAAAAAAACTTTAGAGTTAAGTGTGGTTGAGTTAAAATAGTGTAAGAATGTGTGACCTGTGAGAAAGTAATTCATGATATCAAATGAATGAATCCAAAATATAGGAAAAAATCATGTGATGATTACATGGTTTAAAATAGAATTTCGAGTCTCTAGAAACTTTAATACACTGTCTGTCGCACATAAAGAAACCCACATAACAAGTAAACAGACATGGAATACCTATTAGTCGTGAGCGATTGAGACATTATATGAGATATCTATTTTTTTTTAGAAACTTTGGCATGTAAAACATTTAAAATTTTGAAAATTAAATATTAATATAATATGTGAAGTGGTCAACAACGGTTAATAGATGCAAAGCAATGTAGAAAATCAAGATAATCTCCTATACTATTCACTGAAAGTTTCATATATTGAGGGTATATTTGCTATGTAACCAAATTTGGAAGTAAAACTAAGTAGATGACACTGATTTTGACAGAATGAATAATCTAACATTTACACTCAGAATGAGCCAGTTATACTTTTTTCACTTGCAATTACTCGATAACCATATGCTCTATCTGAATGATGTATCACAAATAATATATAGACAAAAGTTAAAACTATTCTATAGGAAAGAAGGAAGAGATATTCACGTTATACGTGTATTGATCGTATATGTATGCACCGAGTGTTCTATTTCATATCGTTGAAGTAGTATATGAAACCACACCCATAATCTTTAAATACTAAACACTATCTCAAACTCTAATTGCTAAATACTAAACCCTAAATCATAATTATTAAATGCTAAACTCAAATAAACTATAATCAAGTGACTGAATGAAGCCATGTCAACATACTGCATAGAATAGTAAACATTTAAGTAGTATGGTATACTTGAGTGTATGTTGAAGATATACATATTATGTAATTTATAATCCATATGCACAAAAATTATATGGTGGTGGTACATATTTATTCAATATATGCACAGTAAAATAAGTGTATAAAAATATAAGACTTTTTAAATTAAAAACTAACATATAGCAATTCCAAGAATGCACTAGCAAATGATTTGAAAGTTTCGAAGTATTTTATTCTATATCACCGAAATAGTATCCCAATTTCAAATCCTACATAATAAACCTTATCCTAATCCAACAATATTCTCACTCTCTAAATACTAAATCTTAAACACTAAACAATAAACTCTAAACCCAAATATAAATTTTAAATTTAAATATAAACCAGAAATCCAAATAAAATCATAAACCGAAATAGAACAGCATAAAATAAATAGAATAATACATATTGATGAAATTATGAAATTAACATTATATAATTTTAGAACATGTATTGGTGATAGAAAATATTTTAGCAAAAAAAAAAAAAAAACATGTATTGGTGAAGCAAGCAACAGGAAATGGAGACGATAGGGATGCGGTGGTACAAATTTGGGAAGAGGACTATTCATATTCTCCGAAGTTACCAAGATAAAGTACATATGAGAGGGTATATGACTTTCGAAAGGCCACAAATCACTTATCGCTGTTATTATTATTAATTAATTTATTTTTCCTTGCAGAGTTTTCAAGTTGTGTGTGAGAAAAATATGACAATCCCAGTAGAGAAACATTTAAAAAATTATAACATGTAGTTTTTACTAATTAAAATGTGTCATGCTGAGTTGTAACGTAACTGATGAAATGCTAATTTTGCTTATATGACGACTTGGAAATCAATTGAGAATTTTGTTAGTCTAAAATTAAATTGTTAGGAAATGTTATATTATATAGTATGTCCATTACAAACCATTCATTTATCAAATTGAAATTTATCATCTATTATTTTCTTAAAAACCTACGGAAATACCTAATGTGATTAAAATATATATATAGAAATTAATGAATTTAAATAATAAAGATTTGTTAACAATCTGTATACTTTCTATCATTTTTGTTGATTATTTACTATTAAAATAAATTACACAATTATATTATTCATATAATAAAAATTTAGATTTTTATGTTATATTTTGAATTTTTCAAAACGAGTATAAATTACTAAAACTATTTAAAGTCTCACATAAACTTTTGTGATCAACGTTTATTTTTTTCTATAATAATATACAATTATTATAAAAACATATGAATAAATAATTTATTTTAATAGGTGCTTATGTTAATATATATATATATATATAATCAAACTATACGAGAAAACATACTTATATTTTGATATTTGCATTGAACATATTGAAAAGTTAATATTTTAATTTTGAAATCTTCATTGTTTTTTTTAAATGATTATAAGCTATTAAAACTACTAAATATCACACATTAAAAAACAATTCGATGGTGTAAAATTTTGTCACACAAATAAGCAAATAATCATAAAATTATATAAGTTGAAACCTCATTTAATAAATATCCATATTAAAAGTATACTATATATATGTTAATATCATTTAAATTTAATTATACATCATATACATAGATAAGATTGATTGTTTTGATATATCTATCCTAAAATGATTGTGAACAAACAAGAGTGATCGATAAGTGATTGCTAAATCATGATATAAAACCTAGCTGACATAGTTTCATTGTAACCAAATAGTAGGCATGAGATTCTTCGACCTAAATGGTAAGTTCTTATCAGGAATATAAACTTTATTTTTTCGTAAAATATTTCTTAAACAATTTTTATATAAATTCACTCTTCGCAAAGCGCATGTTTTTATCCTAGTATTATGTATAAGAGATGCATTAGATAGGTGATATACGCTTTTGATTAGACATTGAATTATAATTTGTATGAAGACTAAATATGATTTCCCTTAAAAATATATATATATTTACTGTAAAATTGTCCTTTCTTTCTTTATTGGAGACATAATATCAAACAAAACTAATACAAGTTAAGCTACAAAAATCAGAGGCATTGATGTTCTAGATAAAGAATAACCTACGAGAAGAGTTCAGCTGATGCAAGAAAAAAACAGAGGTCAACTTTGTACATAAGAAACTGTCAAAATTTTCATATTTTGCTTTCTGTCTATCTTTGAGTAGTTTATTTCAACCTTTTTTTTTGTTCAACTAGTTTATTTCAACTTGAACTGGAATTTACTTAACAAGATAGAATATTCTATGAAGATTATGTTTTATTATTTTCTGATTGGACTCCTTCAACAATATACTTATATGATATATCTGAATTCGACAAGTTCTCGTCTCGATGGATATCTATTCGTAGTTGCTTATATTTGAAATAGGTATAATGTGTAATAAATGAGTTAAGAAAGTCTATGTTACATGGAAACGGAAGCGGATACGTGGAAACGGAAGCGTATGAAAACGTGGAAGCGGGATTTTTGAAAAAATTAAGAAGCGGATACGTATTGTAAGCGTGTATATATATATAAAAGATAATTTTATAAAAAGAACTAAAAATTATATGATTAAAATTTTAAATAAAATATTTATTCGTTTATAATAATTTTGAAATGATTGCATGCCAAAACTGTGAAAATACACATAAATTAAGTTTAAAATAAATTATTGTATTAATTATTTTTTTACACTTTATAAATAATTTTAACAATATATTTGAATATTTGAATATATGATATATCTTTTAATAAAATTTTCAGTGCATAAAGATAATTTCTAGTATTAGTTTAATATTTGTATATTTCTATTTTCTCTATTTCATTACTATTATAATTTTGATTTTATATAAATTAAAACTATGATTTTATATTTTTATTGATTTATGACATTGTATGTTTTTTCTTTTAAGAAACGGAAGCGTGATTCTAAAATGGAATCGTAAGCTTTTAACATGTTTTTTAAGAGAATATTTTAAAAGTATTTTGGAATCGAGATTCCGTAAGCTTCTACTAGGTTCGGGAAGCGGACGTCCGATGAAACTTCCTTGCAACCTAGAAGAAAGTACTATATTGTTCTTAATCTGAGCAGTTCTGATCTCTGTATAGAGAACTACTCATAGTGGCTTAATATTTAATGTCATATGGTTGTGGTTACTTGGTCAAAAACAAACTACTCTACTTTTCTGAATCTGATCAAGTCTAATCTCAGCAGCGACCTAATCAGGGTTGTTTAATACTTAAAAATTCAAGGTCTGAATAATGTTTGAAAACTCGAAAACTGGGACCAACTAACGAAAACAGAGAAATCTAACGGAGCATGACATCTTATATAAAAGTCTTTGCTTCAGCAACAATCCCCAACATAGAATTATCACATATCTCCTTTCTCGAGAGAAAAGATGGGCCAAACCACAATTCTTGTAGCGATAATTCTGACTCTTGTTATGAATGCTCAGAGCACTTTCGTTGTAGGAGATGCTGCTGAGAGAAAGGTATTTGACATTAATGGAAATAACTTTTATTAGGAAACGTGAACATATCTGACATGAAGTGCTGTTGTTTCTTTCTGATCAAATAGGTGTACGTAGTTTACTTGGGAGAGAAGGAACATGATGATCCTGCGTCTGTCACCGAATCTCACCATCAGATGTTATGGTCACTTCTTGGAAGGTAAGATTTAGTACATCTACATAGAATTTTTTGAAGACATAGGTACATAATATTGATATATATATTTATTTATAGAATTATCGCATAATTTACTTACTTGATTGTTATGTTTCAGCAAAGAGTCTGTCCACGATTCAATAGTGTATAGTTATCGACACGGCTTCTCAGGATTTGCTGCGAAGCTAACAGAATCCCAAGCCCAACAACTTTCAGGTAACTCTTCTTAGGTTTCTTGACTTCAAGTAATCCAAGTACTTATTTGTCTGAACAAATCAAACTGTATTTTTGAGAACAGAACTGCCTGAGGTTGTTCATGTCATACCAAATACATTGTACGAACTGACAACAACTAGGACTTGGGATTACTTGGGTCTGTCTCCGGGTACTTCAAAGAGTCTCTTACATAAGGCCGACATGGGGCGGAAGATCATTGTTGGAGTCATCGATACAGGTTTGTGTCTATGGAGAAATGTGTTTTAATTCTCTCAAAATATATGTTTATTTATAAAATAGCATCAAATACAGGAGTATGGCCGGAGTCTGAAATGTATAATGACAAAGGCTACGGACCTATACCGAGTCGTTGGAAAGGAAGCTGTGAATCTGGAGAACTCTTCAACGGTTCGATTCATTGCAACAGAAAGCTGATAGGAGCAAAATACTTTGTTGATGGCCTTGTTGCCGAAATCGGAGACATTGACAGAACACAGAACCCTGAGTACGCATCCCCAAGAGACTTTAACGGTCATGGCACGCACGTCTCCTCAACCATCGGCGGTTCTTTTCTGCCTGATGTAAGCTACCTAGGCCTTGGAAGAGGAACCGTGAGAGGCGGTGCGCCCGGTGTACGTTTAGCTATTTACAAGGCTTGCTGGCTTCAGTCAGGGTCTTGTTCAGGAGCTGATGTCTTAAAAGCAATAGACGAAGCTATACATGATGGTGTTGATGTTTTGTCACTCTCTTTAGGATCCAAGGTTCCTTTGTATTCAGAGACTGATGTGAGGGAACTGACTTCTGTGGGAGCATTCCATGCGGTTGCAAAAGGAATTCCTGTTGTTGCTGCAGCTGGTAATGACGGTCCCTCGGCTCAGACTATTGCGAACGTAGCTCCTTGGATCTTGACGGTTGCTGCAACAACTCTAGACCGTTCCTTCCCCACAGCCATTACACTTGGAAACAATATAACAATACTGGTATAATACCTATATAGCTATTAAAAATTAAATTTTGTTAAGTTCTAACTCCCTTGTTCTGATGATTTTGTGTTTGTTTAATTCAGGGTCAAGCAATCTTTGTCGGTCCAGAACTCGGCTTTTCCGAACTAGTTTACCCACAGTCAGGGTAACATTGAATTACTTACTGCATGTTGTGATCATTGATTGTTTAAAAATTATGCCCACGAGTTTTGCGTCTTAGGACATGATGATTGATGCCTGTCAACATGCAGTGATTGCCAGAAGCTCTCTACGAATCCCAACAACACAATGGAAGGAAAAGTTGTGTTATGTTTCACAAGAGAAACAAGTGTCACCCCTGCGGTGGATGCTATAGTAGCAGTAAGAAACGCTGGAGGTCTTGGGGTAATTATTGCAAGAAATCCTACACACTTGCTTATTCCATCTCGTAACTTTCCAAGTGTTGCGGTAGACTTCGAGCTTGGAACCGACATTCTGTTCTACATACGCTCCACAAGGTATCATTCATCTTCAAGTTGACCAAAACTTTCATGCATCCAAATATGAATTACCATTAATATTTTATTATTTTTCTCTCGCCAGATCTCCCATTGTAAAGATAGGGGCTTCGAGAACCCTGGTTGCACGACCTGTGGCTACAAAGGTAGCAACTTTCTCATCAAGAGGACCCAATTCAATATCGCCAGCGATTCTTAAGGTATAATATCAGCTCTTTTCTTACTTGTCCAGTCTCCTAAGAGTACCTGACTTTGTATGTTTTGATGCAGCCGGATATAGCAGCACCTGGTGTGAACATACTTGCAGCTACTTCCCTTAATGATTCTTTCAGTGTCAATGGATTCTCTATGAAGTCTGGGACATCAATGGCTACTCCTATAGTTTCAGGAATTGTAGTGCTCCTCAAATCATTACATCCTCACTGGTCTCCTTCTGCTATCAAGTCAGCTATTGTCACCACAGGTTCTTACTTCTTACATTTATTACTTCTTCAGTTCCATAATATTTGATGTTTTGCTTTATTGCAAGAAAATTAAGAAAATTATATTTCTCTAAAAATGTATTTAAATATATAATTTTAAAATCAGTTAACTAATTATTAAAAAACAGTAAAATCCAATTGATTGAATAGTTTCCAATGAAGTTAAAATTAATCTTAAAATCTCAAAACTTCATGTAAATTGAAACAAAATAATCCTTCTAAAACATCATATATATACTGAAAGAGAGAGAGAGTATAATTTTTACTTTGACGAGTAACATTTTCAAAAAGTTATTGATACTGAGAAACATATTTCTTTTGCTTTGCAGCTTGGAAAACTGATCCATCAGGTGAGCCAATCTTCGCAGATGGGTCAAGCCGCAAGCTAGCTGATCCGTTTGATTACGGAGGAGGCCTCGTGAACCCAGAGAAAGCTGCAAAACCAGGTCTCGTATACGACATGGCCACACATGACTACGTCTTGTACTTGTGCGCTGCTGATTACAGTGACATGTCCATATCCCGTGTCCTCGGAAAAGCAACCGTCTGTCCTAATCCCAAGCCTTCGGTTCTTGATCTCAACTTGCCTTCCATCACAATCCCAAACCTTAGAGATGAAGTCACTCTCACAAGAACAGTCACTAATGTTGGACCTCTCAATTCAGTTTACAAAGTCATGATTGATCCTCCAATGGGAGTTAATGTGACTGTTAGACCAATGACACTTGTGTTTAATTCTACTGTTACAAAGTTATCTTTCACGGTTCGAGTCACGACCACACACAGAGTAAACACGGGCTACTTCTTTGGAACATTGACTTGGAGTGATACTGTGCACAATGTAGCCATCCCAGTATCTGTGAGAACCCAGATCCTGCAACGATACTATGACGAGAACTGATGAAAGCCCATTCGTGAAAAGAATAAACTGATTGATAGTAGTATTTGCAGTTTTACATTTTTTTTTCTGTCACAGATTATGTAATTTATGTTGTTAATAAATCCTTAAATGGAACTATATTTTGATTGTATTTTGTTGAAAAAACTATTAACCCGTTTTCGATCAAAAAAAAAAAAACTATTAACCCGTTTTAAAATAGTTGTCTAAATATTACAAAGTTGTTTACAAAATATGATCTTTATGGTTTTTGTTTTAAATTAAAAACCAATGTTTATGTTAGACGATAATGTCAATACGTAAATATTTTGAACATATAATTTTAATTTTAGTTATAATTTAATTTGAGATGTTAAATATATTGAAATATCTTTTAAAACATAATATTAATTTAAAGTTCAAATTTTATTTAATACCAGAATATCTGTAGTTATATATTAGATATAAGCACTATAATTTAAGAATATATCAGATAGAAATTGTTCTATCTATCTATCTATATTATTATTTACGAAGTGATTTTTCACAACGAAACTCTCAAGTTAAAAGTTAGAGTGGTTAATATCGATTATACCTTTAATGAATAAATTATATAAATTAGTCAAAAATAAAAACGAACTTAAAATCTATATGATCAGATAAGTGATTAAAATTATTAATAATAATAAGAATATCCAAAATCTAAATATATATTTTAAAATATAATAATAAATCTTATATATATTGTGTTGTTATCCGAAAAGTATACTTTAATAAGAAAGTTAAAATTTCAAAAACAGAAAACACATAATTAAAAATTAATCAAGTAAAAAAATATTTTGTATATTTAAAAAGAGAATACTGAGTGATTTTGAATATTTATTTATTAACAATGAATATAATGTACAAACAAATTTCAGAAAGATATAATACTTAAAAATTTCAAATGAAAACATTAATAAGAAACAATTTGAGTTAATACATCTTAGTCGGAGGAGAAATTATTAAACTAATTGAGAATTCATTTGGAAATCAAGAAATAAGATAATTATTTCGGAGAAATGATTAATATTTGTTTGTAATCTTGCATATATTAAATATTTTTTTTCAATTGTTTAGAAGGGACTTATTGAAATTCGAGTTGATTACATTATTAGACACTTTCTCATCTTTCATTACACAAAAAAACTTATTTTCTGAAATGTACTTTTCATGTTCCTGAGGCTTATTTGAGTCGGTTTTGCCCCTGGGGTGTTTGTTTTACGTAGTCTCTCCTTGGTGTAACTAAAAATAGTGATCGCTTAGTTAAAGTAGTTTAGTTGTTTGTGTTAAACTTTTTCTGTATTTTAATATTATTCATTCACCCTCATTATTTTTATTTGTTTGTATTTCAAATTTTAAAATACATCAACAAATATGGTTTCTCTAAAAAAATGGTAACTTTTTATTTCTTTGTTTTAAGTTTTAACATCTATTTTGATATATTTTTAAAATTAAATAAAAGTTAAGTGGTAGAAAACGTGAATGAAAAAGTTACGATACGAATTGTGGATGTTAGAATCGTGGATAGAAAGTTGTGGATAAAATGAGTTTTATAATCAAAAAATGATTTAATTATGTTTTACAAAGTTGATAAATAATTAAACACTTGTATCCACATCCATAAGTACCACAACCTCTACTTGGGTGATTTGCTCCTACTTTTTGTTTTAAACTTTAAACAATTAATCAATAAACCAAAATATTTTGGTTGAAAAAGCAATGAAAGTAGCGATAAGAATATGCTGTTGGAGGGCATATATGACAATCAACACCACTAAAGTGTGTGGCAAGTGAATTGTGTTCTTTCTTGTAATTAGAAACACAAAAAGTGCCTCTAGGGGTAAATTTTTCATTTTATTAATGGAAGGATGAGTTCAGCTTTCTGTCTACAAATTGCTACAAATTCAAATTATTCTCATACTGTTAAATTCAATGTTAGATGAAGGAAGAAATATATATAGAAGCATTTTGTGTCCTAGAAACCTAACACTGATGGACTTATGGATTTAGACCCAATGAAAATGAGTTAAACAAGTATATGTAGCCCAACACCCACATGATACTTATCTCAAAACATGTACAAGTCTATGCAGCCCAACAACCTGCATGATACTTATCTCAAAACATGTTTTCTAGTAGGGGTGGGCGTTCGGATACCCGTTCAGGTTCGGATCGGGCATTTCAGATTTTTGGGTATTTCGGTATAGGGATATAGAACTCGTTCGGGTATTTCTATACTTCGGGTTGGGTTTGGTTATTTTTAGTTTGAGTTCGATTATTTCGGATTGGGTTCGGATATTTAGATTTTAAAAGACAAAAAATCATTTTTTAAGTTTTTTGTATTTAAAAATATAGATTTCACTTAACTGTTTTTTAAAATATTTTTTATAGATTGAATGATTAATAGATTTGAAGATAACATTTCAAAAATAAATATATTAGTTTGGCTGTTTTTTTTAAACTTTAGATGTAACTTTTGTTAATAAATGAAACAAAAAGTTTAACATGCATTTTAAATGAATATAAAATTATATTTTCCATAATTATATATATACTATATGATCTTAAAGTATGTGTAACATCAATATAAATATTTAAATAAAATGAGAGATGTAAACTAGAAATATAAGGGTAAATATACATATATTCGTTTATCTTCGGATATCCATTCGGGTTCGGTTATTACCCGTTCGAGTTTGGATATCCAATTTCTCATAACTTAATACCCGTTCGGATATTTTACTGCTTCTGTTCGGATTTCGGTTCGGGTTTTTCGGGTCGGGTTCGAGTGCGGCTTCGGATATCAGGAAAAGTGCCCACCCCTATTCCCTAGAGCATCATTCAAAGCTCGCAAGATTTCTCTACATAATCAATGAGGGAAAATGGCTTATTTCGAACCAAACAATTTTGATCGTGCCAAATACTATCTGAACAAATGATCAGTGCTGAATACGACTTCAATTCATTTATAATTTAAAAATACTACGTAGACTTTTTATAACATGCTAAAATCTCTATTTACAGTAACATAAGTTAGCCAACCATTAATAAATAAAACGACGTCGTTTTGGTTTAATTTTTTTAAAAAACTCATACCAAGATTTGAACATGTGCATTGATATCTTTTAGAAGGATCACTCTAACCACTGGACTAAATTAAATATTTGATATATAATTACAAAATTGAAATTATATATACTGCTATATTTCTTCATCTTCTACAACTAAAAATTTGGTGATAATTGTTTCTGATTTTTATAAATACATTAAACATGTGTTTTTAATTATCATATATTTAATATACTCATGTTATACTAAAATATAAATGATAAATATTTTAAATTATACAAAATTAAATAAACTTAAAATTTTGAAACTATATATAAAATTTTCTTATATATTATATTAATTTTTTAAAATTAAAATTTCCATTCAAATTTAAAATAAAAATAAAAATAATTTATATAAGAAAACTTTATAAATGGTTTCAAAATTATATTTAATTTTGTATAATTTAAAATATTTTATTATTTATGTTTTAGTATAATATAAGTATATTAAAGATAAGATAATTAAAAACATGTTAATGTATTTATAAAAATCAGAAACAATTATCACCAAAGTTTTAATTGGAGAAAATGAAGAAGTATAGTAGTTTAAATAGTTTCAAATTTGTAATTATATATCAAACATTTACTTTAGTCTAGTGATTAGAGTGACCCTTCAAAAATATATCAATGCACCGGTTCGAATCCCAATATGAACTTTTTTTTAAAGATTGAACCAAAATGACATAGTTTTATATTTTAACGGTTGACTAACTTCTATTACAGTCAATATAGATTTTGGCACGTTTTAAAATGTTTAGATAGTATTTTTAGTTATAAACTAGATTTTGACCCGCTCGACCGAGTGGATGTCAATTTTCATTTTTATCTTTGTTTGTACTAAATGTTATACATGATTTACAATGAGTATAATGTTTAATTTTAATTTCTTCTTGGTTAACTTTCTAAATACTATTGTTATACTAAAAATTATAAAAATACTGAATATATGGATTTAAACTTGGTTAGAAATATTTTCAAAAAAGTAGATTTTTTGAAAATTTTAATTAGCTAGAAAAGTAATCTAAATTTGTAATAAATATTCATTTGTATAAGTGATAATATATATTTTTCAAACTTACCTGAATAATTTTTAATATGATATTTCTAAACACAAAAATTTATAGTTTATATTGAATAATTTTATTTTGTCTTGTAAACCATCAATGATATTATTCATACTTTTTAGGATATGCCTTGTATATCCGCACAAATATATTTTAATTTTTTATAGATCAAAATTTTATGATAATATATAATAAAATTATTGTATTTATTATTTATATGAATAATTGTAAGATAAATGATTATTGTAGATCCTAAAATCTACACTATGTATCCCCTAGACATTATTTGCGAAGTGATTTGCCACATGTCTTCTCTACAATCGTTTTCACAAAAAAATTGTAACGTGGCTATTAAGATTGATGACATGTCATATCGTTAAATATGACATGGACAATTACATTTAATGCTGATATATATTTTTGGAAATCTTTTTAGAATATGGTAATAACTCATATATTACATTTAATATTGATTTATATTTTTGGTAAACTTTGTAGAATATGGTAATAACTCATAAATCATCACTAAAATAAATATATTCAAATATGACATTTTGAATTTCGAAATATTATATAATTTTACTTTTATAATTATAAAATTTTTATTATCTAAAATTTTCTAAATTTTCTGAATTTAAAAAAAAAAAATCGTAACATCATTAGTTTCTTTTAGATATCTACAAATTATATACATATTATTTAGTTTTAATTTTTTATAACTATACAATTTTATATGATTTTTAGTAATTTTGTACAAGTTGATTTAATACATTTAACCAAATGAAATAAATAATTTTTTATCTAAGATTTTAACTTTATATATATACATATATATTCTTAAATATAATTTAAAAAAAAATTCTATTAATTTTATGCTTAATCAATGATATTTATATTAATTATTGGTCAAAATAATAAAATATAATATTAATAAATTACAGTTTAAAATATAAAATTTAACTTTTAAAAAATTCATCACTACACATGCTGCAGGAAAACACATATATTAATAATTATGACATGACTACTAAAATTGATGACATGTCTTATATATTACTATGACATGGAAAATTATATTTAATATTATATTATATTTTTGGTAAATTTTTTAAAATATGGTAATAACTCATATATTACATTTATTGTCGATTTATATTTTGATTTTTTTAAAAAATATTGTAATAATTCATAAATAATCATTAAAACAAATATATTCAATTATGGCATTTCAAATTTCGAAATATCATTTAAATTAAAAATATTTCAAAAATATATACATATTTTTGGAAATTATAAAAATTAAATCATAAAATCAAATTAAATCGTAAAATCATTAGTTTGTTATATTTATCTACAAATTTTATAAATATTGTTTAATTTTAATTTTTGACAATTGTGCAATTTTACATATTTATTTAATATATTTAATTAAAATATATAGATAGAAAAATCTACCTAAGATTATAATTTTAAATATATACATGCACATTCTTAAATATAATTCAAAATAAACAAAATTGTTTTTATCTTAATTTTAATGTTCCGTTAAATCAAATTTATATGAAAATATTGATAAGAAAAAAGAAAATTTATAATATTAATAAAAAAATTAATATAATTTATATTTATCTATTAAAAAATATTTTAAAATTCTTTTACTGCACATGGTGCAGGAAAACACCTAGTTTGATTGTGTTTGAGATGTAAACTGGGGAAAAAAAAGAATATGGACAACGATATCCTCAGAACACAACGATGTAGTCTGGTATGAGTTGACAAAAATAAACTATATTCGAGAGGTCGAATATCATAGAGATATAGGGAGAAGGAAGATCGTGACTGAACTCGGGATCGAGCTGCCAACGTACCCGTCATGGGATGAAGTCTAAACGTAGTTCGGTTGTCGTCTCTTTAGAGACGTCGGTTTCGTCGGCCTTAAGAGAGACGTTGGGCTTCTCGGTTGCGACCTCGAATGAGAGGTCGGGTTTGTCGGTCTTTGTCTTGGGCTAGACTTTGTTTATGAACAAGAATATGGAGTTAGAGACCTCGGATTGGCTGATCACTATCTCGTAAGATCAGATTTCTTGTGAACAGCCATTGTTCTTGATTGACACGGAAACATGTGTGATCGTGAAGGGTAAAGTCCCTCCGGATCGGTGTTGTTGCTCGGGACGAGTTAAACATGACGGAATAACTCTTCTTCCTCTGACTTAACACATCGTTAAATCATTATAATGATTATAGTCCTTTTGGAACCTTGTGCTCTTCTTCCTATTGAAGGATGGAGACGTTGTTTTCCCTTCTAGCTCGAGCTTAGCGAGCTCTCGTTAACATCACTTTACCAAGCGGTGACTTTGACTTTTTGTGACTAAAAGAATATTTAATGGTTTCCTTTCTGGTTTTGTTTGTGTGAGAGATCTCCCTTTTACAAGAGTAATGATTTGTCTTTTATAGAAGCCATTAGTCTCCGCCAAATCCGTAAGTTGGTTGCACGAGCTTCCTTAAATTCAGTCTTTGACCTCTTCTTATGCACATGTGAGTCCGAGATACGGTGAGGTCGATAACTAACTTTTGACTTCGTCTTTGACGTTTAGTTATAACATGAGACTCGATGACGAATTACGGTCCGACAATTACATATATTACATATAATTGTAGCGGGAATGATTTGTACCAAATCATGGTCCAACAATTATTTTATGTGACTTTTTTTTTCTTTTTTTTCACTGAATTATACTTGCATTCAAACCATAAGAGTTATAATTTACAACCATGATCACAGGGGGAACAAACACAACCCCAATACCAAGATCCTAACCTAAGGATCGACAACAATCAAGGTCAACAAATAACCAAGAGAAACTCAAAAAATTACATGGTTCTGCTCTCTGAGATGAATAAACCTCGGAGCCAAAAAGGTTGACCTGCAGCAACATAAGATTGTCGTCGATCCTCATTGGTAACACTTCTAGCAATCAAGTAAGCACCTCTGTTGCAGCCTCTATCCACTCTGTTAACTTTCCAGGAGGGAACCTGTTGTATTAACACAGAGAGAGATGAAGATATAAATCTGAAGGATGGCCAAGCAATAGGTCTCTGAATCATTCCCACTATATCCGCTTCTTGTCCCTCAAAAGCCACTCTAGGGATCTTTAAGCTAACCATACTCTCAATAGCCCAAAGCCAGGAGACCATTTTTGCTTCCATTCCATCCATAATTCCGGAAGTTGATTTACGGCTGTGAAGCAAAACAGAGCCTTCACCATTTCTTAGGACCCACGCTGACCCAACTTCCCCTGTGTTTTTGTTCCAAGAATGTCCTATATTGCATTTCAACCAAGGAGAAATTGGTTTTTGCCATCGGTTTGTATTTTCTGCAAGTGACCGTCCCGTCAGCAGGGGCTCTTCATTCTCAATGGCCTGCGCCGTTATCCATTCCTTAGCCTCTTTCTTGCTTGTTTCCACTAGTTTCATCACATCCATAACATATCCTTCAAAGTTAAGCTTATTTCGGTTCGTCCATAACAACCACAACAACCAAGGCAGAGATTGAGAAATCTCTTTAGGCACTTCCTTTTTACTTTGCATCTCCAGAACATAGAAGATATTCTGATAAACTGAGGTTGAAGAGAACCCATTAACCGGGTGTGGCGAACCTGAAAGCGCCCAAGCGTGGCGCGCAAAAGCGCAGCAAACAGGACATGGTTTATGGATTCTCCTTCTAGACCACAAACCTGACATCGTGAGTCCACCTTGATTCCTCTCTGGAGCAAGTTATCAACCACAGGGAGACCATCCGAGAGAGCTTTCCACAAGAAAACTTTAATTTTACTTGATGTTTTCAACTTCCAGATGCTCTCTTTTAACAAGTTAAGAGATGGTAGCCTTCCAGCTTCTTGATAGGAGTCTTTCCTATAGATTTGGCATCCCAACCAGTAGCCCGATCTGACAGAGTACTCCCCATTTTGTTATGAACCCAACACCAAAAGTCTTCATCCTCTACCACCGGCTTCATCTTGATGATACGTTCGACATCTTCCGGATAGAAGAGATCGTTGATCTTATCTATATCCCACCATTTAGCTCTCTGATCCAGAATGTCTGATACTTTAAGCTCAAGGTCAACGAATGTGTTTTTCATCAGAGGAGCTCTCCTCTGGCCATCATAGAGCCATCGTTCTGTCCAAACCTTAATGGATTTACCATTACCAACCATGTTCCTTATCCCCTTTACCAAAAGCTCCCTTCCAAAAAGAATACTTCTCCAAACAAACGATGGTGAAGGCCCCAGAGTAGCGTCAAGGAAAGCACAGTGAGGGTAATATCTGCTTTTGATAATCTTGGCAATAAGGGAATCAGGGAACTGCAGCAGTCTCCACGCTTGCTTGGCTAGAAGGGCCTGATTAAATATTTTGATATCTTTGAAACCTACACCTCCAAGATGTTTTGGAAGGCACATTTTATCCCAGCTAACCCAGTGGATTTTCTTTTTCTCCTGGTCCGAGTTCCACCAGAAATTGGACAGCGCAGAGACAATATTATCAGCTGTGGACTTCGGAAGCTGATAAACAGACATGGCGTATACAGACATAGACATCGCCACCGACTTGATAATCACCTCCTTACCTCCTTGTGACATTAGCCTTGCTTGGTAGCCAGAGAGTTTATCTTTAAGAGACTCTTGCAGGAAGCTAAGACACTTTATTTTAGACCCCGAGAAGGCCTCCGGCAGGCCTAAATACTTTTCATCCCCTCCTATTCTGGTAATACCCAGAATATTCTGTACCTCCTCTCTGGACTCCAGCTCCATTTTCGCCCCAAAGATTACGGATGATTTCTCCAAGCTAATGGCTTGGGCCGTAGCTGCTTCATAGATACCAAGGATTTCCATCACCACCGCAACACTGGATGCCTCAGCTTTCAGAAGGAAGAGTGTATCGTCACCAAACAACAAATGATGAATGATCGGTCCTTCGGGGAAGAACTGAATTCCTGATAATAGACCTTGAGCCGCTGCTTTGTTCATCAGAAAAGTCAAACCCTCCGAGCACAGCACAAATAAAAAGGGAGAAAGAGGGTCCCCCTGACTAGGAATGGCAATTGGGCTCTCCTATCCTGTTCCGTCCCGAACCGCTGCGGGTTCAGCTTCTGGCGGTATACGGCGGGACTGTCCCTCGCGGGATGTGGTCCTCAAACTAGCTGCCCAATCCCGTACCGCAGAATATACAGGCCTTTGCGGGCCGTCCCGCGGAACATCGAATATTACATTGCTTGTTTCTACATGCACAAACAAACATAGATAAGAATTGAGTTTCAGTTTGCACATGATCGAGCATACTCTTACAAGATCAATACATTAAACTTATACAAAACAAATGCTTTTATTATCATTTATGATGACTTGAAGAAGCTCCACCGGTGTAGATCAGAGGCGTTTAGAGACTAGAAGCATCATCGACCCTGAAACCACCATCAACGGAGCTCCATAATGTCTAATCTCTCTCTCTCTCTCTCTCTCTCTCTCTCTCTCTCTCTCTCTCTCTCTCTCTCTCTCTCTCTCTCTCTCTCTCTCTCTCTCTCTCTCTCTCTCTCTCTCTCTCTCTCTCTCTCTCTCTCTCTCTCTCTCTCTCTCTCTCTCTCTCTCTCTCTCTCTCTCTCTCTCTCTCTCTCTCTCTCTCTCTCTCTCTCTCTCTCTCTCTCTCTCTCTCTCTCTCAGGTGAAAGCAGAAATGGAAATTTAGGATGCGCGTTTTCAAAATCCCGCGGTTTAACCCGTCCCGCTTTCTGCCCGTCCCGCTTTGAGCCCATTCCGCTGTGAACCCGTCCCGCTTTGAGCCCGTCCCGCGAGACCCGCAATTTTGCGGGCTTATTAAATAGAGGCCTAATCCCGCCCCGCAGCAAGCCTTTACGGGCCAGACCCGCGGTCCATGTCCTTGATTGCCATCCCTACCCCTGACGCAGTCCACGCATCGGCACCACCATACCATGCGCTTGCCCATTTATGAGAATCGAATAGGACACTGAGGTGACACAGAACATGACCAGTCGAACCCAATGAGGGTGAAACCCAAGAGCCAACAGAAGATCTTGAATGTACTTCCACTCAACACGATCATACGCCTTTGACATATCAGTCTTTATGGCAATGAAGTCCTTTGAGAACGGTTTGACCGTCTTGAGAGCATGGAGAGCTTCATGCGCAATAATTATGTTATCTGATATGAGCCTTTCGGAGACAAAGGCCGACTGGTTTGGAGATACCAATTCAGGAAGGAAGGGCTTAATGCGGGCAGCCAGAATTTTAGAGACAATCTTGTATAGCACCGAGCACAAGCTGATAGGCCTAAGATCCGCCATACAAACTGCTTCCTTCTTCTTTGGGATAAGACATATGTGAGTCAAATTCCATTCTTTGGGAAAAACAGCAAAGGCAAAAAACCTCTGAACCTCGTATGTCACCTAATTCCCAATCAAGCTCCAATATTGTTGGAAAAAGAAACCAGACATGCCGTCAGGCCCTGGGGTGTTTGAACCCTTGATTGAAAAAACAGCATCTCTCACCTCTTCTTTAGTCACAATACTTATCAGCGAGGCATTTGTAGCTTCAGACACTCTTGGTTCGAAGTCATCAAAAGAGAACCTCTCATCCGCCTGGTAAGATGAAGTGAAGAGTCTCCTGAAGTAGTCCGCAGCCAGCTGACCCAGAGAAGCTTCTGAGGTATGATTGATGCCGTTCTCATCTAGCAGCTGATAAAGACCATTAGATGCTCTCCTTTCTTTCACAGCCGCGTGAAAGACTTTAGTATTCTTATCACCATGCAAGGCCCACTGGTTTTTACATTTTTGTTTCCAAAAAGACTCCTCATCTTTGTACGCCACAATCATCTGATGATTAAGATCCTGCAGTTTCTGACAGGAGGGATTTCTCACACTCAGTTCATTCTCCAGTTCAAACTGAATGGTCCTGATTCTGGATCTCGAATTCAGTATATTCTGCTTCTTCCACCTGCTCAAAGCCTTCCTACAGCTTCTTAGTCTCCCTGCCACCGAGAAACCAAAGCATTGGTCAGGCAGATTCCAAGCTTTTTCCACTTCTTCCCATACCAACGGCTTGTGGAGCATTCTTTCATCGAATCTAAAAGATCCTCTGTAGGACAATTGAGAGGAAGTGAGCTTGACCAGAACCGGGCGATGATCTGAACCTCTCTTTTCCAAGAAAGCCTGATTCGATCCCGGGAAAAAATCAAACCATTGCTTATTCCCAAAAGCACGATCGAGTTTTGACCGAATTAGAAAATCACCCCTTTTACCTCCCCACGTAAAACTGTTACCTGATCCAGGGAGCTCACTCATACCACAAGCACTGAGCATTTCAGCAAAAGTTGGAATGATCTCTCATCTCTTCTAGGCCCTCCTAGCTTTTCATCATTACTCAAGATGTCATTAAAATCACCAAGCATTATCCAACAATCCTTCCTGTTAATGCCTTTCCTCTGTAGCCTCTCCCATACATGGCGCCTTTCACCAACCACCGGGTGACCATAAACGCCAGACAAGTAAAACTGAAGAGAATCAAACTTAATATTTACATCCAACACATTTTTATCCGCCGATAAGACTTCTACTTTACAACATTTTCTCCAAAATAAAGCCAGACCCCCACTTTTTCCAACCGGGTTCACCGTATATACAAAGTCATAACCCAGCCACACCTGAATATCTACAACATCATTCCTACTGTGCATAGTTTCCATCAAGAACAAAACCTCAGGGAAATACGTACGCCGCATCTCCATGAGCCTAGGAATTGTCAATTCAAGAGGACCCCCTAATCCTTGACAATTCCAAAAAAGAAGGCTCATTAGGCTTTGGACGGTCCCTCACTTGGGACCATCTCAGGTTTTGCGCGTTTTGCGACTTCACTCTTCTCGGTCTGCTGCTTGTCTTGTTTCCGTTTCTCTCCTTGGCTATCTGACTCCTTAGTAAACACTAACATTGCCTGAGAAGAGATAGGAACGGAAGTAGTTTTGCTTTGAGTTTTGCTTTGAGTTCTTCTAGCTTTATAAGGTCTTCTTTTTGCAGAAACCTTTTTAGACTTGGTCCCGGAATGACTTGGTTCAAAAGAGCCAGAGCCAAAACCCGTTGAACCAGTCATAAAAGGCGCAGAGAAGACTTCATTATTGCCAGAGTCAGATAAAGTTCTGCTCGATGAGTACTCTTGCTCGATCCCTAGCACAGAGCCAGCTTGAATTGCCGAGGCCATCAGCTTTTTGCCTCCACCATCTTTGAGCCTAGAAGGAATTTCATTAGCATGAGCCTTATAATCAAATACAATTCCTTTCCCCTTGTTGAGATCAGAAGTGATGGTTGGGACAGGTTCCAGGCTGAGCGCTAGTTTCTGAATCACCAGATCTTTCTCAGCAGCTGCAACAGAAGTCTTCACTCTCTCTTCCCTGATTTTCCGCTCAGGACCCGAAGCCAGAACAAGATATTGACGCATCCCATCCAAGACCTCTTTAGCAATTTTAGGTCTCCCTGTTGCTGGATTAAGCCCGACTTGAGATTCTTCAAGGACACCAAAGAGAGGGTCCGACTCGTCGAGGACATGAATCTTCACATGGGGTTGAGACGCAACTGCTACAGGGGGGCCGTCCTGCCTCTTTGGAAAAGGACAAGCATTTTGTTCATGGGTCAACCTATAACAGTTATAGCAGCGTTTCTGGATCCTTTCATAGGCATACCAAACCTTCGTACTGCCTCCTTGAGGAAGATTTACCACTTTAAAAGTCTTGAGCGGCCTAGAGATATCAAAGAGTATTTTGACCCTGATGAACTTTTGCACTTGTGCCTTCGACGGATCAAAAGCCACATCAATAGCTTTCCCAACTAAGTCCCCCAGAGCCATGATAGCTTGCTCGGTGTAGTGGTTGATAGGAATGTTACTTATCTGTACCCAGATAGGAATGAACTGGAGGAAATCTGGAGGCGGGTTCTCTGTCCACCTCTCGATAGCAAGAGCCCATTCATGAAACGTGTGGACACCCTTCTCTAGAACATCCTTGAGATCGTGTTCATTATCAAAGATGAACTGGAATCTTTCATTAGACAGAGCCACTCCACGGACTTTGCCAAGCTTCTGGCACTTGCGAGGCATGTCGAGAATGAGGTTGTGCATCTTCTGGACACTAGGATTGAGGATTCTTCCGACCAAGCTTAGATTATTTCTCTGAGTTGATTTGTACTGCGGTAGATCAGGCATATCAAAAGGCTCATCTTCTTCTTCCAGAGACAACGCCATAAGCGCCTTGTCCATAGCTGATGACATCTTCGAAAGAACCAAGAAATTTCCAAAGAAAATCTTACTTTCTGGTAAGAATTTACTGGGAATGAACAGGAAAAACCCTAGATCTGAAGAAGATTACAGCAAAAAAGGTTGCGTACAACGGTGGGAAGCTCTGAGAAGGCTAAGGGATAGGTGTTTCCACTTGCAAAGATCTACTTCTAAAAGTCAAATACACTGTTTAGAAGAGAGGATTCTAAGCCCAAAAAAAGGAAGCTTTATATCAGCCGTGGTGTGACTTTTATTTTTAGTTATTATAAATAATAAAAATACAATCACATAAATTTTAAAATAATATTGTTCATCAACTGTTTAAAGAAACAAGCTTGGAAGTTGCTAAACGAACCTCAAAGTCTTCTGGCGCAAGTGTAAAAAGGGAGATACTATGCTAACAAAGACTTCCTAGACTGTGGTCAAGGTTATAGACCTTCTTATGCTTGGAGAAGCATTCTGTTTGGGCGTGAATTACTACAGAAGGGTCTCATCAAATCTATTGGGAATGGCAGAGATACATATGTCTGGGGAGAGAAGTGGATTTTGGATGAGACACCTCGGAGGCCTATCAATCGCCAACTTCTCTTTGACGTAATGCTCAAGGTATCGTCATTAACAGATGGCTCAGGCGGTTGGGATAATGACAAACTTGCGGAGCTATTTCCTCCTAATGAGATTCATAGAATTCAGCAAATGAGGCCAGGAGAAACTGATGATTGCTTTATTTGGGCATACACAAGACATGGAGCATATACTGTTAAAACTGGCTATGAGATGTTGGTGCGGGAGAAAGCAGTAATGGCGGGAGAGATCACACAGCAGGAACAGATTCGTAATGGTTTGAAGAAACGAATATGGAAAATTCCAACCCTGCCAAAGATCTGAATGTTCCTTTGGAGAGTAGTATCAGGAGCTCTTGCGGTAGCTGAACGTCTTAATTGCAGAGGTTTGGATGTGAACCCTACCTGCAAATTGTGTAATCGAGGAACAGAAACGATTAATCATGTCCTATTCCAATGTCCAATAGCTGCTACTATTTGGTATGCGGCAGGAAGCCCTCTTCATGTTGATACTCTGTTCCGATCTCTTGAGGAAAATATGACTTCTCTTTTCAATATGATGGAGGACAAGAGCCGGTCCCAGGTGACAACGCGAGCTATCCCTTGGATCCTTTGGCTAATCTGGAAGAACAGAAACTCCATTCTATATGCTGATACACAAGTCTCAAAGGATAAAGCATTAAGCGACATGATGCAGGAAGTAGAACAATGGTTCGTCCTTAACTATCCTGCAGTACAGAATACGGGGGAGAGGATCAACGTTGAGACATGGCGGCCACCAGAGGAGGGGGTTATAAAATGTAATGTTCACGCTAACTGGCGCAATGAAGTACTGCACAGTGGAGTTGCTTGGATAGCAAGAGACGAGGCGGGGAACGTATCACACCATGCTCGAGATGCGATCATCAACACACCTAATCGACTGATAGCAGAGCTACAGTGTGTGAGTTGGGCCCTTAATAGTTTATCTGACCTTGGAGTGACGAAGGTGGTCATTACGTCGGACTACAAGGAGGTAATATAAGCTTTAAAATCTCCTAGACAATGGCCAAGATACAGAGACTTAATCCATCAAGTACTAAAACTCAAAGACAAGTTTGTGATGGTGGCATTTGAGACTGAAAGCGTCTCTGCAAATGGGATTGCAAGAAATATAGCAAGAATTGTATTAAGAGATGGAAGGTTCCAATCCTACTTAGCATTGGGAGGTCCATCTTGGCTACATAATAGGCTTGCGAGAGAAAGGAATGGAAACAGCATTTGACTCTTATTTAGAGTGTTGCGAGTTGTCATTTATGTTCACTACCTTGTGGTAGAAAGCTTTGCCTTGGTTTGTTTTATTTTGTTATGTACCTCCCCTCTTTAATTAATATCAAATCCAAACATTCAAAAAAAAATAACTGTTTAAAGCTAGATTTATTAATTATTTCCAAACTTACACATAAATAATAAAATAAAAAAACAATGAATATTATATGTTAGGTTTATTAATTATTATTATCATATTTCTTAGTTAGAATTCGATTTAGTAAATTCATTAATTTTTTTTTGTCACGAGTAAATGCATTAATTAAACATAAAAAACAAAGAATCGTAAAATATAAATTGAGTGAGTTACAGTTTAAGACACTTTTGCCTCTTTTTTAACATGTTAGGACACTTCTTGCCTGAGAGGCACATTTTTAGAAATCGATGCAAGTTTTGGACCAATATACCCTTCAGCCGTGTAACTATCTAAAGGCATGTATAGTTTATGTAACTAATATTTATTGATATATGGGAAAGTGGGAATTAACTGTGGCCATAGGATTAAAATTTTAAAAGAAGATCTAACGGTTTTGGTTTGTTCAGAGCAAGCATGGGTTTAAGAACACAGTGTGACGTGCATTTATGTGGCTTTTAATCTTTCATCGTAAGAAGCGTAGTTGGAGAAACAGAGTTTTGAAAGCAGATCTTGGTGTTTTTTTTTCTGGACCTTTTTTATGTTCCAAAGCTATGTGAAAGCGTTAATTGTTTGTGTTTGATTGATACGAATGCAGTATGTGGACGAATTAGGTGATCAAGTTATGGATGTGGATATGGTGAGGAATGCACTATGTGGACGAGTTAGGTGATCAAGTTATGGATGTGGACATGGTGAGATTATGGTCGTGGACACACTATCTGAGTTACATTATTTTTCTTGTTTTCTGATATGTAAAAATTCGTATATAATATATATATAAAATGCATATATTTTTTTCCTTTTCATTTTGGTATCCGTATAGATATAGTTAAATATTTTATTAAAATTTTAAAATTTTAAATTACTGAAATTGTGTTTCGTGGATGTGGACACGGACAAAGTAAATGTGGATGCAAAAATTGTCTATAAAACCTTCAATTTTTTTAGAACTTAAGAATTGGATAAAACCTATAAAACCTTCAATTTTTTTAATTATAACTCACAATTTTGTATTGTATATGTTTTAGGATCTATATTAATATAAATATAGTCAATTTTAACATTTATAAGAAGTTATGTGGACATCGAAAATTCTAGATAAATATTTTCGGATTAGAAAATGTGGATAAGATAGATGTGGACAACATAATGATATCTCATGATTTTAGCATGTGTTTAGAAGTTTGGTCTATATATTTGTTCATTTGCAATAACATGAGTTAAAGTTGCATAATCTGTTTGATAAAAGAGGCTCAATACGTTAAGTAGACACCACAACGAATAAAGACATGTCAACAAAACACTTTCAAAGGTTTACCATTCCATGAAAAACAAAATCCAAAGGAAAACAAAGTCAATGTAAACTATCCATCTTCAGAGCTTCCACATTCACACTGAAAAAACATACACAGATTTCTCAAATTCCACATCTAAACAAAACTATGTGCTTCACACACTTATAAAGGCACTACCTTTTCAATCTAGAGTTTTTGAATTTAGAAACAAAACAAGCTAAAGGTTTTGCAACTGATGCAGTATAAACATATATTACCTTGCAAGAACCAGCATCAACAAGGACGAAGTAGCTTCTGAAAGTGCTCTTTGAACATCTTCATTCATGGAAACTGCACAGATGATACTTCTGAAAGTGTCTCCCAATCCCAAAAAATCAGCAAACCTTCACCAAACGAATGAACTTAAATTACAAAATGATCAAACTTTATCCAAAGAAAAATCATTAAATCTCAATGAAGTTGATGGGATCAAAGAAGATGATTTCAAACTCTGAGCAGTCATCGGACTAAACCCCAATGTAACATATCCATCGGTGCTGCTGATCCTAGAGCTTGAATGGCACATCGTGACAGAGGCAACAAAGAGCTGAACCTGTGCTGTTTATCTCATCCACTGACACCAGAGAAGGATTTAACGGTGGCAAGGAATTAAAAGAGAAAAATTAAGACGGTCACAACGTAGAGCAGGGGCTTTCAATCGCCATAGATAGATAATAACCACAATTTTATTACAGTGCAACGGAGACGGCGACCACGAGCTGAGAGCTCGACGATGAGGAAAAGCTGCGCACAGCTTGAAGACTCACGACGGCTATGGAGATTTCAAGGAAGGAGGTCGTGGCCGGATCGGAAGCTACGACCTTGAGATTGCATAGGTGGATCAGAGCTTGAATCACTACAGAGATTTGGATTCGAGTTTGATTTTGGGAGAAGCAGCTATCCCATCAACTCTAATTTTATCATGTTCTTCGCCTCAGATTTCTTCTTGTTCTTCAACGGAAGAAAGAAGATGACAGTCAATCATCGCAATTAGAGTTTACAAAATTGGAAAAGTGATTTTGAAATCGAAATTGGGAAGCAGAGAAGGAATCACGTAAACAAAACATTAATTTAAAAATCTGGGTTCAAGGAAGAATAAGAGAGATTCGAAATTAGGGTTAGGAATTTAGGAAAAGAAAAGTAGATTTGAGTTTTGAAATCGGGAATGGAAAGAGAATATTTGACTTGTCACTTTCGATAAAAAAACAATTAGCCTTTAGTTATAAGATTCTCGTTTAGGGATAGCTTTAGTTAGATGAGATAGTTGGTCTACTTGAGGGTATGAAAGACAATATGCATCTATAAAGTGCCTGACCAGCAAAATGTGTCTGTATATGTAATTGATAAGTCAAAAAGTGTCTTAGAAAGTAAAAAAATCATATAAATTAATGATGCCAATGCAACTTTCGTGCACCAGTCACTTTGATGCTATAGATAAACAACATAATTAATGCATCGTCAACAAGTGTAAATACACACTCAACTTATTTTTCTGTTCAATTCTCATCATAGTAATTCTGCAGAATTTGCGTTCTCACTGACAAAGGGATTATAACGTTATGCACAGAGTCACTCCACGTCAAGCTTCCAAAATAAAAACCAGTGTTGATTTTGTGGCTGGTCGAGACCGTGACTTGATAAGAGATCATTTTGGTTTTAGAGTTGAATATTAACTTCTTTGGCATCACCGTCACTTGAACTCCCAATGGTGGCTCGACGTTTACTTTATAGACCGAGTTGACCGGTCCAACATTAGTGACCGTTCTTGTGAGAGTGACTTCTTCTTTGAGGTTTGGAATTGTGATGGAAGGTAAGTTCAAATCAAGAACCGATGGTCTAGGATTTGAACAGGTTGTACTTTTACCGACAAGCTGAGAGATTGATGAGTCGTTGTAGCCAACAGAGCACATGTAGAGAACATAATCTTCGAGGCCCAAGTCATATACAAGACCTGGGTTTACAGCTTTCTCTGGATTCACAAGGCCTCCACCATAGTCAAACGGATCAGCTAGCTTCCTAGACGACCCTTCTGCATCAATCTGCTCTCCAGATGGATCTGTTCTCCAAGCTGCAGAGTAATTAAATACGATTCTTGAGATTAGTGTGCTGTGCTCTTATGGGTCTATATATAGATTGATTAGATGAAGAAGATAAAGAACCTGTTGTGACAATAGCTGATCTAATGGCAGCGGGAGACCAATCAGGATGGAGAGCTTTAAGAAGTGCAACAACTCCTGAAATAACAGGAGTTGCCATTGATGTTCCTGACAGCATAATGAATCCTCCGTCGTTTAAGGTGGTATTGGTTGTTGTAGCAGCCAATATGGTAGCTCCTGGTGCTGCTATATCCGGCTGTGTTCAGACATTCATATGATTTATAAACAATTCTTTTTTGGAGGAAAATAATTTAACTGATTCTGACATACTTTGAGAATAGCAGGGGCAATTGAATTAGGTCCTCTTGACGAGAAAGTTGCCACCTTTGTACCAACGGGCTGTCCTACAAGTGTTCTAGATTGTCCTATTTTCAAAACAGGAGATCTGCAAAACCACAAGACCAGAGAAATGTCTCAAATATACACTGTTTTACTTGTTAATTATAAGTGGTGAAGTTCTTAGTCTTTTCAATACCCTGTGGAACGTATATAGAGAAGTATAACTGTCCCAAGCTCGTAGTCAACAGAAACACAAGGGAAATCATCTAAACATGGTTCGAGATCAGAGCCTGGGTGTTTTGCTATGATTACACCTAGACCACCAGCTTTCTTAACAGAATCTGCAGCACTTGATGCAGAACCACTAGAAGATGATGTTGTGAAACACAAGACGACTTTCCCCATCATTGTAAGATTAGAATTCAAGGAAAGATCCTCACAAGTGCTGCATTACAAGGACCAGTATGATGTCAGAGAATTGATCTTCTTTGTATTTCAAGATTTTTTTGAAGATTTGAAAATTACCCACTAAAGGTTTCTTTGCTAATCCCTGGACTCTCAGGGTAAACCAAATTAGTGAAGCCAAGCTCTGGACCTGTGTACATTGCTTGACCCTGCAAGATAGTGACCAAACTCAAAATAAGACACATATCATCAAAATTTTTATTTGAAACACTTTTTTTTTTGAAACACAACATATCATCAAAATATATTTTATAGAATTTGTTGAGAAAACATATAATTTGACAGTGCAATAAAGTTACCAGTATGACTTTATTGTTTCCAAGGGTAATAGGAGTGGGAAAGGACCGGTCTAGAGTAGTTGCAGCGACAGTGATGATCCAAGGCGCCGTGTTTGTCACGGTTTGAGCCTCTGGGCCAGAGTTACCACCTGCACAAACAACAGTAATACCCTTTAAGACTGCATGGAAGGCTCCGGTTGATATCCCATCGCGGATATCAGTTTCTCCATGCAGAGGAACCACAGAGCCAAGAGAGAGAGACAAAACATCAACCCCGTCATGAATTGCCTCGTCGATAGCTTTCAAAATGTCAGCGGATGAACAAGTAGTTATGTCTAAATTATCCAGATACCAACAACCTTTGTACATTGCTATACGAGCATTTGGTGCCCCACCTCTCACAGTCCCTCCAGCTAGGCCCTTGTAGCTTATGTCATGCACGTAAGAACCTGCCGCGATGGTGGAAACATGCGTGCCATGACCATTAAGGTCTCTAGGGGAAATGAAGTCAAGTGATTCTGTGGAGTTGAAGCTTTTGTTCTCTTCGAGAAAGCCATTGATGAAATACTTTGCTCCTATGAGCTTTTTATTGCAGTGAGAGGAGTTGAACATTTCTCCTGATTGACAGCCTCCTTTCCAGTGGCCATACTCCTGCAATCAAAAATCATATAGAGGCTAACAAGATGACTCTAAAGCAACACAAATTTAGAGAAATCTGTAATAATAATCAGAGAAGAAATGTAAATAGAAACAGTCATACCTGTGTCAATAATGCCGATGATAATTTGTTCACCCATGTTAGTTTCATTTAATAGATTCTTCGGACTAGAGACAGAAAGGCCTAAGTAGTCCCAAGTCCGAGTTGTTTTAAGCTTGTAGAAATTATCCGGTATGACATGCACAACTTCAGGCAAATCTGTCGCCAAAGATCATTAGCAATGGAAGAAAAATAAAATAAAAATAAGATGGTCTTGTTGAAAAAAATCAATATGCAGACATAGGCTTCTGATTCCTTAGATGGCAAGAAAATGTGAGATTAAGAGTGAGAACCTGCTATTTTCTTGGCTTGGGACTTGGTAAGCTTGGCTGCAAAACCTGAGAAGCCATGTCGGTAACTGTATACCATTGAACCATGGGCATCCTCTTTACTGTAATCAAGGGAACAAACCACAAGACATTTGTGTAACACTTTGACACATTACCATCATTGAGAAAGAGAAAGTACATTTTACACACCTTCCAAGAAGTGAACATAACATCTGATGGTGAGATTCTGTGACAAACTCAGGATCATCATGTTGTTTTTCACCCAAATATACTATATGAACCTATTGATCATTACAAAAGAACCAACTTTGTTTGGCAATTGGTTTCTGCTTATGTTGTCAACTTAAAAAATTTGAACTTCGATGATTTATGAAATACCTTGCTCTCAGCTACGGCTCGTGCAACAAAAATGCTCTGCCCGTTGAGAAATATTATCAGACTTAGTACCACAAAAATTGATGTTCTGTAATTCGTCATTCCAAACTTTAGGTCGGAGAGAGAGAGAGAAAGAGATGAAACCTATTATGAAGTGAATAATCATTTATATAGATGCTCTCGTAAAGGACGTGTTTTCCATTTCTTGAAATTGTTGCCAATATTCATATGATTGTACAAAAGTTATTAATCAAACCCAAGTAGCTAAAACAAAAGATATATAAAGAATATATCATTATCAAGATGAATACTTTTTTTTTGTAACTAATCAAGATGAGTACTTGGTCAACTAAAAGTCAAGTTTTATTGCAACAGAGCAAGTTGAGTTGATTCCTGCTCAGTCTAACATTATGTGGTTATATGAGTTGTACGCAATGTTGAAGTAGTCTGAACCACGATTAAAAAGATGGTTACATAAGTTAAACGCACTACGATTTTAGAAAGATGGGAACAGACAAAGTGCTCGCTTTAACAAAACCCAACGGTTTTGTAAATTATGATGTAAACCAGTCCTGCGATTTAGGTTTTCCTAAGCCAAATTTGTAATAATAATTCCAAAATAACCATTTGCAATATTCGGTTCGGAAGTCGGTTATTTTCAGAATTAAGTAAATCTCAAAAATAGCCAAAAATTATTATAAATTTATCTGAAATCAGTAATGTCTGATTAATTTTGGTTATTATCAGTTACTTCGATTATATTTAGTTAATTAGTTAAATCCTGTAAAAATCAAATCAAAACACAAAGGGTCAAACCCAATGCTTGATATATTTGTTTCCAATCATTAAACAGTCCATCAAACATTTTGATTGTACAGTATGTCTCTTTTCAACAATCACACATTTAAAGAGGCAAAGAGCTAAGTCCAAATCGTGAAAGTTTAAAGTTACCTAAGAATATCTAAAAGTAGAGAAAGGAAACCTTAGTTTATCTCCAAAAGCAGGAAAAGAGAGCCAAAAAATTAGGCCATCAATATCCTCATTCTCTCATTCCAACCTGCAACTCATCACGGTAAAAATCAGCATTTTTTTCACGATCAACTTTGTATCTAAATTACACAAAAAGTAAATGTAACAATTTCGTAGTTAAATATCCACGAAACAAATCGTAACAAAATGTGGCTAAACTGCCCATGAATATTTCATGTCGTTTTGTAGCTAATTAATTATCCATGATATTGATTGTGTCAAAACATGGTAAGAATAGCCACTAAAATTTGTGATAGTGGCATTGTTTAGCCATGCATCGAAGCAAAATTAATCAAAGCTTTTGGTTATAGTTAGATATGATTTGAACTGGCGACGAACGTATAGCCACGGTTTTTGTGAATTTTTTGTGACTAAATCTACAAATTATTATGAAATTTGTCCTATATCCACGAAATAACCGATTATTTTACTTGTGAGTGAAGCAGTTTGGTGTATGTGGGCTTTGTTTTGTCCAAAGGAATTAGATGATTTTCTGTGGTTCATCTCTACAAGGATAAAATGACATGCATTCTACATGATGAAACTCGTATTTATATAAAGGACCCATAGTTTGTTTTTCAAGTATCACTATAAGACATCTCGAATGGTTTGTTCTATTTTTTACTCTAAAATAGAATAACTCTATAATAGAGTTGAAGTTTACTTCAATTGTATTCTATTTTAGTGTAAAAAATAAAGTGATCAACAAATAAAAACCAAATTACTATTATTTGGAGTAAATTTATTTTTCATTATATTATAGAGTGAAAAATAAGATATCATTAAAATACTTTTACTCTAAAATTTGTTTTAAAGTAGAAAATAAGAGATACCCTAAGTTTTGAAACTCTTCTTCCTCTATCAAGGTTGTGCTGTAATGACTTATGGTGGTAAAGGAAAATATTTGGATCAAGCTGCTTTGGCATTTTCAGTGCTTATAATCAATATACTTTTTGTACCTCAACTCATGGCATATCGTCTGATTACTATACCTAAAATATATATATATATATATCTAAAGTTTGTTGACAAAAAAAATATACCTAAAGTTTTTGACTGGCATATCCAATCTCAATATAAGTTAAGGTTTAATATTCAAATATAATAAAAAAAAATGTTTGTGTAACAGGTACCGTGACTACTAAAACAGGTTCGCACTTGATAAGAGTTTGCGACCAACTCTCCCACCTTAACTTATCTTAACGCTCATAATATGCAAGCTCTCGAAAACTGAATTACCTAAATTTGTCCAGATCCCCTACAATCAAGGGTCGTTTCTTGAGGTGCAATTACAAAATGTTAATATGTAGTCCCATTTCTTCCAAAAGTCCTTATTTGGGAGACCTTTACACATCACGAAAATATTGTTGGTAGGGATTTGGGACATAACTACAAAGAGACTCCACTCAAGACTTTAATATTACGCAACTGCCTTATTCTACAACTGGTAAATGAATTTTAATTTGAGTTGTTTCGTCAGTCTTGCTTACTCGTTACTTTGTAACTCGTTACTCAAAGGAAACATCACATCCCTTCAGCACACTGTAAGTTTTTCTATAGAATGTAAATGCCAAATTTTGTGGATGAAAGGTGGTTTACTCTTGAACGTCTTCTTCTTGGTTTACTCTAATAGGATGTTTCAAACAACGTTGGCTTCTGATGATGGCAGGAGATTTTACGACGAAAGTAACTAACACCCTTAACAGCTTGCCAGAATAAAGTGAGGTCGGTGTCTTTTTTTTTCTTTTGGGTAATATTCAGGTCAGTAAAGGGTTCTCGTGTCTGTGATGAAGTAGAGCTTATTGAGATAGAGAGGATGGAAGCCAAGAACTATGGAGTGCATGAAGATTACTCGGGTCTCACATCAAAACGTGAGAAACTTCGATTGGAGGAACAGCTAGAATAGGAAACGATTGGAGCTATATTTATTTCCTCTAAAACAACGGCTCTCACATCATAATTTTGAATCATATGCAGAGTATAAACGCAATCATGTAAACAAAATCATTCAAAAATACCAATTAGAATATGCAGAACAGAGTTTATAATATCATTAAACAGAAATATAATAGAAAATATTGTTCGTAAACATTGATTATTCCATATAATACTTATTTAAAAGCTTCATCATATAAGAATTCCTATAATAAACTTGAAAAAAAAAACAAATATAAAATAGAGGAAACACATAAAATAAGTAGAAATAGTTACGGATTAGACGGGCTAATCTTTTCTCCGTCTGCGTGAAAGCAATCCCATAGATAATACATTAGCATAACGACGATCAAAGTTGCGCTAACTATGATCCCGAACACGTAAAAAGGCCACATAGTGTCTGTTTTCTTTATATTTTTTTTCTAGGATGCAAATTACATATAGTCATAGTGTTATATATAAGCGAAATATTTCATTTCTTTTGTAAATTTTACATTTTTCAACACGAAACTTTACATTTTCTGTTAGGAAAATTTGTAAGTTTTATGTAATGTCATTAAGGAACATCTATATTATTAATCCCTTATATGATTCTGTCTTACCTTTTGAAGATAAATTACATTGCCATGCCATTCTTATATTTATTAATTATATTTTTAATCAATATCTACCGAAATCTAAAATAATTACTGTAGCATTTATTATTGTAGCATTTAGAAATAAGTTATTCCCATATATTCTATTATCTCATATATTCAACTAATTAATACCTACTATAAAGAAACACACGACAATGATGTGTTTTAAATACAAGTTTGTTCTGCACTCATCTCTTACTTAAATTAACCATACATAAATATGTGAGTTAGTCGTACATATAATATTTTTACCATTCCTTAAAGTGCATAGAATTTTTTTCTTTAATTTTTTTTGTTGAAGTTTAAAAATAAAGTTAAATCATGATTTAAAAAAATCAATAGAAATTTGACATAAGTTTTAACTTTTAAAAATAAAATTATATCATGATGGGTGTTTATTGATTTAAAAATAAATAAAATTAAATAGCGGATATAAATACCAACCTATCACCCATATTATATCTATTAGAAATATAAAAAATAAATCTCGTTCTTTAAAATCGCAAATCAAAATCTAGTTAGCTATTAAAATTAAAATTTTACATTTACTCAATAAGAAGATATATATATTTAGAAAAAAATGAAAACTTTATATTTCCAATGGTAAAGACGGACTCTTTCCTGCACCCAGGTTGCGAGTTCGAACTCTACTTGAAAGAACAAAGTCATGATTTCTGGACACCAATACGGATATGAATCCATACTTTAGGACTCATTTGCATACCCGGAGAGAGGGTCTATCCGTGGGCTGCATCTTCCCTTGCGGATTAGTCTGGGTCCGCAAATTATATCTATTAGATCTATTAGTAATATAAAAAATAAATCTCGTTCTTTAAAAGCGCAAATCAAAATCTAGTTAGCTATTAAAATTAAAATTTTACATTTACTCAATAAGAAGATATACATATTTAGAAGAAAAAAATGAAAACTTTATATTTCCAATGGTAAAGACAGACTCTTTCCTGCACCCAGATTGCGAATTCGAACCCTACTTGAAAGAACAAAGTCATGATTTCTGGACACCAATACGGATATGAGTCAATGCTTTAGGATCCATTTGCATATCCGGAGAGAGGGTCTATCCGTGGACTGCATCTCTCCTTACGGATTAGTCTGGGTCCTTTCATAGGTCCGGGATACCCCAGGTTAATAAAAAAAAAACTTTATATTTCCATGTTTCTTTATTGATCATCATAGTAACATCCATGAATCGTCAATGGCCAAATTAACCACAGATGACTGGAAGATAACATTATACAGTTTGACGGATAACTCAGTCAGTTCAGCCAATTCCTTAAAACGAATTCAAAGACAGTCAGATGATCTAGACATGCAGCCTAAGGCTAGCCAAAGTGTTCGGTGACCGAGAGTTGTGAACACCAAACACATGCATGTGGTGTTTATAACTTTTGATGTGCGCATGTCATTTCAAAGAATTTTTTTTTGACTTAATCTCAAAAAAATTTAGTTGACCAATAATATCGGACAGGACTTGGGTTCACTCCCTGGGATGAACCTTTAAATTCACCACTTGATTTATAACCAATCAAATTGACATGTGGATAATTAAATAAAAACTATTAAATATATTTTCAAATAGTTAAAAAAAATAATGTGAATTCTAAATCCGAAATCTTAATTTCTAAACCCTAAACATTAATTTCTAAATCCAAACCCTAAACATTAATTTCTAAATCCAAACCCTATACCTAAACTCAAATCTTAAACCCTAAACCCAAATCCTAAACCCTAAACCAAAATCCTAGACCCTAAACCCAAATCCTATATCCAAATGCTAGATCATAAACCCAAACTGTATACTCTAAACTCAAATTCTAAACCCTAAACCCAAGCCGTGAACCCTAAATCTAAACTCTATACCCTAAACCCAAATCATATACCCTAAACCCAAACCGTATACTCTAAACCCAAATCCTAAATCCTAGACAAAATTATGTAGTAATTCTTCGGGATTTACGGTTTGGGTTTAGGGTTTAGAATTTGGTTTTAGGGTATACGGTTTGGGTTTAGGGTCTAGCATTTGGATCTAGGGTTTAGATTTAAAGTCTACGGTTTGGTTTTAAAGTCTAGGATTTGAATTTAGAGTTTAGGATTTGGGTTTAGGGTTTAGGATTTGAGTTTAGGGTATAGGATTTGGATTTAAGATTTAGTGTTTAGGATTTAGAAATTAAGATTTAAGGTTTAAAATTGACATTATTCTTTTTTAGCTATTTTTAAATATATTTAATATTTTTTATTTAGTTATCTATATGTCACTTTAATTGTTTATAAATCAAGTGGTGAATTTAAAGGTTTACCACAGGGGTGAACCCAAGTCCTGTCCAATAATATCTCTTATCGAAATATAATTTTTACATGTCGATGATGTACTATTATACATGTAGGCTTGAAAGGTGTATCAAATATGGAAACCATCAATGCAAATGACCTTGGATAACAAACATACTCAACAAACTTTATTATGTTTTGGACTTACTCCATAATCTTTTCAGACAAGAACAGATAAAATTTGAATGAACGTCTGTTATTTTGCTAGTGATAAATTCACATTATATTTTCCTCATTAGCGCATCAATAAGATCATCACAATCATAAGCGCATCAATACTATCAGACAATCATAAGGGCATCAAATGTGATGTTCACAAATCACAATCTACAACATAACAGTTTCCAAGTATGTTCCGAAGAAGAGAGATCTTAGTTAAGAGTGTGTAACATACTACAATATTGACAAAGGTTGCTTCACAAACTCTTCTCTCTCAACTCCTCTAAAAATCTGTTCATCTCTTGACTCACTATCCAGAAAATTCCCTAACTAGAAACAAATGTTCCCTAAACCCACCAAATTCCACAGAGATCTGCCAAAACATCATATAAACTGAAGCAGAGCTCCTAAACCGAACCACCAGCTTGAACTAAGAAAGAACAGAGCGAGATAGACCTATGTTCCCATTATAAGAGTTGAGTCTTGACTAATCCATATCGGTCTAAGCTGATTGCGTCTTTGTTTCACTTCCAACTCTTCGGTAGAACAGAAGATAGGCCGCTGAGCTTTCGACCTCAGATTCCTTCATGGGGGAAACATTACTGTCGTCGAAATGATACCACTTGTTGTCATCATTCAGCTGCAGGAACAATATATAGATTAGATAAAGGAGTCATCAGGAAGCACACAAGTAAATAGAAAGTGAGATATATAAATCAAGTCAGCGGCTAAAAAGAAAGTGAGATATATAAATCAAGTCAGCGACCTTAGCGTAGGCAGTGTAGTGGGCACCATCAACTCCACCGTGATGGTTGGTCACTGCATACAGCTGATACAAGTATGACTCGCCATCTTCGTTTTTCACGTACTTGCTCAAGTCTAGATCGTTAATTGGGAAATTCACAAACGTATCCATCTTCCTGAAGAAATATTTGCTAGTCCTCAACCGTTGTAACTGGAACACGAGAATATCTGGCAGCTTCCAGAGGTCAAGCTTTTTGTTAGCTTGCCTGTACACATCGCATTTCGGACATTTCCTGCAGGTTCAGAAGGGTAAGCTTCAACTGAATAAAGACCAGCTTTATGCAAACCACAAGTTCAAGGGACGAGAGAGTGCTATTACCACATGTTATCCAGTCCTAGAGGTGCTTCTGCTAAAAATGCCTCCAAACAAGAGAGCAGAGACATCGCTTCTTGCTTTGTCTTCTCTGCAGAGAAACTTGTTCTATACACTTCTGGAAGGTCACGTAAGTGGCTGGCATCATACTTCTCATGCTCATCGTTATTCCACTCGACCAGAATCCTTGTGACTAAACCAGGGTTCACAGAAGAATCAGACTGAAATGGTTTGAAGTTCACGTAACCCTCATCTGTCAAAAAGATCCTGAAAGATAACTCTCCTCTATCAGATGCATCGTCAGCAGCAGCAGCAGCATGAGGAAGGTGGCCATTTTCTCTTCCGTTATGAATCTTAGATGAGGCTTGAACCCTTTGTAGCGGGAAGAGAAACCCAGAGATTACTGCATCAATGTCAGATTCACTTAGTGGCTCTGTGTTGACACAAGTGACAAACGGAGTTCCAAAAAGCTTCAAGTCTCTTCTACCATTAACAGCCCTGTGAAGTTCATGAGTTATGGACCAATAAAGCTGAATCAAGTTTCAAGTTTTATGGTAACAAATAAAACCAGCAAGATCGATCACCTTCCATGAAGGATTTCAAGTTTTGCTTTTCCTGATTCTTTCTGCGTCTGATTCATCCGATACGCCACAATATGGTCCTCATCTCTTATCGCACTCAGCGACTCCAGGGGATTCTCAAAATATCTAGAGATCTTGTGCTCATGTACCTGAGAGGGAGGGAAATATCACAGATTAGAGAGAGATCTCAGCAAAAAGGAACGTGTAAAGAGTCATACCTTTGCAAGTAAAAGGGTCTCATCATCAGTTAAGCAACAAGCAGTACGTAATGCAGTAATAAGATCTCCACATGATCGTTCTTTAGGCACTTTTACAGTGTACGGCACCGGAGGATGACTTCCATCGCTAGAAAACACCGTAACTGTTATTGACCGCGTGAGTGGCAAAAGTAAATCCATGCACTTGAAAGGGTCAAAACTGATTAACTTTTTTCCACAAACTGGACAAACCAGAGTTGACTTCCAATGACCCTGAAAGTAATCATATGGTGAGGAACATAACAATGAGATTAGATTAACATGCAATGGAAGAAAGAGATTAAGAAACAGAAAGAGATACACTTACTTGGAAGGCATTAGCTATTACAGAATCATTGTCAGAGTCTTTGAGTACAGTGTGCAGCCCTCCTAATAAGCTAACAAGCAGTTCCTGAAACAACATTCTTTAACTGTCAAAATACATGCCAGACCATATACAACAATTAGCTCAATTATGCACATTAGAGGAAATGACTAACATGAGAATCCTGTTCCATGTTACCACTAAACTGTGGAGCATATGTTTCTAGTTTTGTCTTGAAAAAACTTGGTGCAACTATTTTTCTTCCTGGCGACCATAAATCCTTCAACAGTTCACCAAACGCCTTAGCAAGCTCACCCTGAATGTGTTTACAAATCATTATTAAGAACGTGTGTGTGACTGAGGAAGAAGACATTAAATGATCAAAACACTTACAGACATCCCCAAAGGATTATCTTGCAAGAAGTAGTCAAGTATGGGAGGTGTGTGTGCCAAACACTGAAGAGCGCTATTCATATAGCAGGTGTTTCCCAAATTAACAAGTCCTGCTAATCCTGGAGGTTCCAGAGAATAAGAAGAAGAAGAAGAAGAAGACTCAGCAACTTCAAGGAGAATCTGCATTGAATAATAGAGTGTGATTAGTCAGGAAAGAATAATTCTATAGACAGATTGTAGTAAAACAAGCGATAACAAAGGATAGTTACATCTTGATCCTTGAGAAAGCCAGACTCTTCCAGGGTCTTGTCAGATAAAGGATTCAAGAGCTTGACTTTACTCATACAGGTGTAATCCCAGATGCGAGCCTGCTTATTATACACACACACACACATCAAATCTGAAGCGCAGCTAAAAAAAAACTAAATAGAGAGAATGAAACACTTACCTTTTCTTGAGATACATTTTTCATAGCACAAACCTTATCATAAAGCTCCCTTACAGAGGCCTGTCAACACCACCCACGTAACGTAAGGAAGGAACACCAAAGAGGAAAACGCAGAGGGTTTAATTAAGCATATATACCTGTTTTGCCAACCATATACTAGATAGATCGTCTCCATCGTTCTCATCTGACGACAGAAAGAAAGAGATCAAGTCCCCTCGTATTTGAGGACCTCCTTTATACCTGCAAAGATTATAAGATCTAATCAACAAACAAGAAGAGTCAGAAGAATTGATGAAAGAAAGAGTCTCACGAGTCACCATTGAAAGAGTCTATTCCAAACTTGTTGAGGAACAAGAACGTAGTCTTTGCCTTCGACGAGAAATCTACGGAGCTGTGGAGGATGATCACTAGTAGTAGTTTCGATGATGTGATGGTTATTGATGGGTCCAGGCCTCGGAGCTTCGCTTGGTTGCTCAACGTATCTCTCCCAGCTTGAGTACCAGCTGCAAAACAGAGAGAAGAATTCAAGATTTGGAATCAATGGAGGAAGAGAGAGAGAGAGAGAGAGACCTTTTGGAGACGGCGAAAAAGGAGTCGCTTTCCTTGTTCGACTTGGAGGTCAGCTCCGTAACGATACGTCTCTCTTCCTCGGGAACTGTCGAGTTTGGGATCGTCATCTTCCACCAGCCAGCGATGACCGCAACAGAGAAATTTGTGAGAGGTGTGACAATCCCAAGTATATATGTATACGCGAGTGAGCACAAGTGTAAACTTTCAGAGAGAGAGCAAAAAAAAAAAAAGCTTCTTTTTTTTCTTTCTTCCGTTAAAGAAAAAGAGTATTTATACCCACACGCGAGAGGAAGAACGAAGAGAGAAGAATCTTGATTTTTTTTTTTTTTTTTTTTTGTAAATTAAGAATCTTGAATTTTCAATCATCGTTTTTTTTTTCTTTTTTTTTTCTTCCGCACATCTTTTGTTTCACCGAAAAATATTATTTTCACACTTTTTTATAAAACAAATAATTTATACAATTTATATCTAATTATAATTAATGTATAACTATTAAATGCATTATCCTCAATACTCTTGGTTTAAAATGCAATTATTAAAAACATAAATACTTGTATGATGCATTTTGAATGTTACTTTGCAATGTGTCATAAAATGCTTGTTTTGGAATTATTAGTTCTATTATATATGTTAGATATAGTAATTATTTATATATCCTATCTATAGTATATAATTGCGACACACCCAATTTCTCTCTTCTCTTCTTACTTACAATTTTATAATTTTTGTACTTATATTGTAAATTTTTGGTAACTTTTGCAGAATATGAATTTATCTTTGGCATAACTAATTGAACTGAAAGCTTTCTTTTAGAACAAACTAGGGTCGGCCCGCCCTACGGGCGGGATATATTTTATTTTTGATCTATATTATTATTTTTTGTATAATTTTATAGTTTGTGGTTTAGATTTGCATTTGCAAAAGATGTATGATACAAAAAAGGATCATATTACCTCATATAAATAGTACCAAAGAAACAAATGATTTCAGTTTGAGACAGTTATTAATAAATGATACAAAATATTTGTTTTAACATCAATTATTATAATTGGTGTTGTTATTAACTTATATATGTCAATATTAATCTTTTTAAGTAAGTGAAGATTAATTAAAGATATAATATATTTTTATATACGTGTAAAAATATGCAGTTTACTCTAAACTAAAAATAATTTTAATTTTTTTTATTATTTATGTTGTTCTTAATAGAAATCAAATGTATAATAAAATAATAAAAAGATTTTATTAGAAAAATAAAAAATACTTATAACTACAGTTGATATTCAACACATACATTATGAATTATTTCTCATTCTTATATATTTGTTTTTGAATGTGTTGGTACTTTTCTATACATTTTTAAACCTATTGATTTAGATAATAAAAACGAATCTATTTACAAATTTTTTTTCTAAAGTTAGTAAAATAACATAACAATCTAGAACTGATTATTTAAGTATACACATGTTTTATCAAAACTTTTATCAAATAAACCATATCATCCAAACTTTTATCAAATAAACCATATGAAGCTAAGGTCGGACTCATTCATTTAAGCAGGAGTTTTAAAAATTATATTAATGTGAAGGGACTTGTATGATTCGTCTTCAAAGACTATCATTTCATAATTTTTTTTTTACTTATTATTTTGCAGAAAAAAAAGAAATTCACAATTTTAAAAGAAGAAAAAAACAGACAGAGATTAGTTCCAAAAGATTAGAAGACAGAGATTAGAGCGAGCAAACCCAACCTTAACTCTCTTCTCAATGGCCTTAGAGTAAACCTCTCCGAAGATAGTGATGAACGACTTTGGATGCCACTCGTGTTGGATCAGCGCGTTGACTATATCTGCATTGTTCACGCTTGCCTTCACTGCTGTCAATGGGTCTAAGAGCGTGCTGAGCTCTCACAGTTATCGAGTTCACTTGGCTCTTCAAGTTGTAGTTCACCTCAGCTCCAACCACTGTGTTATTCAACGGGTTAACCACGTGGTAGTACGGTGCATTCAATCTCTCACCTTTGTCATTCCTGTTGAACAACACAACTCAAGAAAAGATCAAACCCCAAAAATAGAAAGTAGAGATTGAATTATTCAAGTTCAGACACTTACAGAGTCAAAGAAGCAATCAAATCATCCTTACTGAAACTCACACCAGCATTGAAATGTTTGAAGTTGCCTGATTCTGTGTCGAAGGACACATCTGTACCAAGAGCCAACACACTGGTCCCAATCACACTGGAGAAGTTGACAACGGGGTTAGCTGTCAATCCAACACTGGTGCAGATGCCTGCATGTGGTTGCAGATTCTGTAGCTCAACCTGAGAACAAACACAAACAATGGTTCGTTAAACAGATTCCATAACATAACAAAACTATTTAATGAACTTTAAATGAAAGTTATGTTTTTTACCTTGGCAGATTTCTAGTCAGGCACCTTGGCGCTAACAATGATTGCCTTCAATCCAGGGATATCCTAATCATAGGTGAAAGTGGTAAGGATCTGAAATAAAAACAGAAAGCGACATGTCAAAAGCAAAGCTTATATGATCTCTAAATACAAGATATGAGATGATGGTTGCTTACAGAAGAATTAGAGGCAACTTTGATATTAGTAGTGAAGTTCTTGTTTTGAACTTGGTTGCTACATCAAACACAAACAGAAAAAGAACACTAACTTATCAGGATTCAAAGTGGAAACAACAGGTCCGTTTTCTAGGCGTTTACCACCAACGTGGTTTCCAAGGTTGTGAGAGCTTAACCCAATCTCACTCAGAAACTCGTACTCTTTTCTCGCAGAACCCATTTCCTGCAATTTCAAAGTAACAGAATCCAAAGTGATTAAAACCGAGTAAATGGATCAAAATTTAAGCATATCAAACACCGATTAAAACAACCCACAATTCTAAAAGCAAAAAAAAAAAACAGAGGAGAATCATCACATGTCTTATTGTCGATGGTATCGAAGAATGGAGTTTCCTGATTACCTTTGATGAGATAGACTTATAGGAGTAAGAAAGGGAGTTCCTGACTTTCAATAAGAAATCTTATAACAAAGACTAATCATCACAGAAAGCGCAAAGCTTTATTCCGACACAAAGTAAGAAGAATCTCTTACAAAGTAAGAAGAATAACTTTCAATGAGTGACCCATTCATTATCATACAGAAAGCAACGAAACAGATATCACTAAATCGAAGGTGAAAACGAATCAGAAGAAGCTCGTTAACCGTGACTTTGTTTGTTTCTGAATACCTCTGGCCTTTTTCCATCTCAGTGTGGAGTCCTGGACCTTTACCCATGATTGTTGAAGAACAGCGGCAAGCCTGCAAATCAGAGAGAACGATTGATGGGTTAGAAATATTAAGAATTGTGAGGATGGTGCTAAAGGGTTGAAGGCTTACCTTTTAATAGGTTGAGTTCCACAACACCTTCCGTTACAGATATTGGATCGTCACCGTCTCCGCCGATCGAGAAGAGACGAAGAACACGAAAGAGAGCATTTGATGAGGGTTTCTGTAGAAGCTTGTGGTCGATGGGCCGTAGAAGCATGATGACGCATACCGTGAAGCCCGAACCCATATAATCACGTTTTAGTGAAACAGTGCGGATCCGACGTGTCAACGCAGCAGAACTTCTATTTATGACGTGGCGTCTGACGTGTCAACAGGAGAGAAACAACTCTTCTTTATATATATAGATCTGTTTATATATCACTAGATGAGATTATTACTAAAAGAATCTGGTGGATACAATACAAATACATGTAAATTAAGTTTCATTTACAATCCACGAAAACATAGAGCCTATATTTTGGTTACAATATGACAAAGGAGCTTTCTTCTCCATTTATTCTCTATACGGCCGATGATGTCCGCTTCTGCGCACAAAACAGAACCAAATATGTCCTCCTCTGGTACTTGTGTAGTGTACAAAATGTACTTCACTTCTGAGTAGCTCAGTGTTCTGGCCAACAGGCTACAATTGACTTGTAACTGATTTCAATCTCTGCTGCAGCTGTAGATAAACACAAGACATGATTGATGTGAGTTTTATTTTTATTTTGAGTTTCTATAACTAGCAGTTTCTTTGAATCACTTGATGATGTGATGTTTAAAGGGAAGACTAGTGTTGTTAACTTACTCGGGTGGCTTTTGATTTCTCTTCTTCAAGTTCTTCTGTCAACTCTTTCATCCTAAATAAATTGATATTTTATAGGCAATATAATTAGTAAAGACTGACTACACAATTTATCTCTATAAAGAAAGGTTTGATTAGGAACGACCTAGCCCGAAGTTCAGAGATCTTGTTAAGTAGTAGCCTTTCCCTCTCGGAAGATGTGGGCTCATTAACCTGTCCAACACAAAGCAGAGAATGTCAAGGACGTGATTTTAAGACTGCATAAGAGTCCAAGAACATCAACTTACGGCTCCATTGCTGTCAGATCCTCGAGGCAAAGGTGGCAACTTTCCATTTTGTGAGCCTATAACAAGAACGAGAGTTAAACTATCTGTCGCCATACATCAAACACGTCTCTTATCTTACCATCTGTTGCCTCACCAGCTTGTAAGCTATTCAGTAGATTAATTAAAAGATCCTGAAATACATAAAGACAAAACAAAATTGAGAGATGTACGATCATCAAAACAAACTCATGTCTCGATGCATATTTTCTTCTTTTTTTCACCATACCTGTTGTATTAAATTCTGCTGTAACAGATTTTGAAGTTGAGGCATGATGAATGAGGGAGACACAGGATGACTACTTAACTCCTTGATGGGCTGACCCGTTGGCTGTTGCTTTGGGGAAAACAAGAATGTTATTGTTAGGAAACAGACATTCTGCTGATCAATACAAGTCTTGTTGTAGTAAACTGACCATTTTAGATTCGAGTATCCAGTTCCCAACACTGGCAGATTTTCTGAGAGGGGATGCCTGCAGATTAAAGAGTATGAGTAACCAAGTAAAGCTCAGGCAACGAGAATCATCAGCCTACACTGATAACGTAGAGTAGGAAAAGGTCATATACACACCCTTGCAAGATCTAAGTTCTCTGATGTTACTTGAAATCTTCCTTTGATTTGAACCACATTAGTCTTCGACTTGTCATCCATAGAATCACGGAAGCCTATTCAAGATGGACAAAACACTCTTAAGTTAACTGCAACAAACATAATAAGCTGCATGCTGAAAATGCACTTCCTCACCTCCAGAAGATTTGATAGGAGCTGAAAAACTGTTTGCTGAAGCACGGTTTGGAAGATTCAGTGGACCGCTGAAGCTGGGTGCCCTCTGGGCTGATGGTGCTGCCTGGCGTTCACTCTCAGGCCTAGCAGATAGGACACTTTCAAGTTGGATCATTTAAAAATTTCAGAGAGAAAGGAGAAGCAGTTCTGATTTGTAGAATCCAATGATCTCTAGAAACAATAATAATTTAGCTAATGGCAAACCTTAAATAGTAACCATGGCCCTTCTCTGAATCCGAATTAGTTAACAAAGTACCGGGTGAAAGTGGTCCACTTTGAGTCTGGCGTCTCACTGGCTGAGCCTTTCCCTGTGGAACGTTATGCTCTGGACTTGGTCTCGTTTCAGTTTGTTCTTCAACCTCAGGATTCGAAAGCTTTTCCTTTGCTTTCATGTTCTGTTCGCCAAAAAGTTCATCTTCTTCCCTACTCTCTGCTAGACTGTCATCATCATCTAGCTGTTTCACACAAAACAAGAATGTTACCACATGATTAATACATGGAAACCATTGATCATACAATTAAAACATAGCTTACCAAAGACGCTTGTTCTTTCAAATCTTCAACATTGAAGTTCCACGCACTTACTCCTCTTTGGTATTCACTCTGACATGAAAAGTAACATTTTTCAATTTCGACTCTTGAGTCATATAAAATTTAAACTTTTTGTTACCTGTGATATAGCATCCTGGTCGGCAGAGGCAATTCCTTTCAAAGCAAGCTGTGCAGCGTCCTTGTCCTGTCATTAGACAACTCTTATCAATCAGAGTCGGAGAACACGACGAGCAAAACAAGCTCGAAGAAGATGAAATCATGCCCGAACCTGAAGAGTTTTAACTCGTGTCCAGAGAGGCGGCAAATTAACAAATAACTTTTTGACACAAATCTCTGGAGGCTTTGCATTCTTGAAAAACGAGTGTTTCAACAACTTTTCAGCGGTTGGCCTTTTTGTTTGATCTTTCACCAGACACAATGCTACCATCTCTTTAAAGGACTGGTCACAGCTGAACATCTTCAAATTAGAACAAAGGGAAGATAACATCAAGAATCTACCTAGAAAGAACACAAATACCTTTGAAAACTTCTTGTCACGGTCGTAATCAAGGCCAGGCGGCGCGTTTTGAATAGTCATTAATAGTACCTGTTACGGTGAAAAGAAAAAGAAAAATAGGAATAAGATCTGCTGTCAATACACATATGAAAAGTATTGAGTACCTTCATGGGGGGATATTTTGAGAAAGGTGCATGACCATGAGCCAACTCCAAAGCAGTTATTCCAAAAGACCATATATCAGCCCTGTTAGGAAGATACAGAACCAAAATCAACGTATAGTATTGTATCTGGTACTTGTTGTCAAAGGTATAAACTCACTTTGAATTGTATCCACTTCCTGGCTGCAAGACTTCGGGTGCCATCCTACAACCAGAAACAAGATAATTACTTGGTTCAATAATCAAGGCAGAGAGAAACAGTGAAGCGAAATGAGACCAAACTACAAAAAACCAACCAGCAAGGGGTACCAACAAATGTGTTTCTTGCACGTTGCCTATCTCCACTGTCAAACAAGCACGCAGAGACACCAAAATCACCGAGCTTAACCTCCCCCGTATTGTCAAGAAGTATGTTCCCCGCCTAACATGAAAGAAAGGTTTTTTCTTCAATACATGACATAAAGTTGAGTGTGTGAAACAACTTCAAGTTAAAGCTAAGAGCTGACCTTAACGTCTCGGTGAATATGCCCTTGCCTATGAAGATAATCAAGAGCTTTAAGCGTTTCTTTCAACATACAACATATAGCCGACTCTTCAAACCCATCTGGATACGCTGCCTTCATGAGGTGCAAGCAAGAGCCCTGTGCCATGAACGGCATGACGACCCAGAGGTGATGGTCGACAGCAAATGAACAAAACGACTTTATAACGTTTGGATGGTCTATCAAACTCATGGTCTGAGCTTCCCTCCTTATATCATCCTAGTCAAAAACCAAAAAAAAAAAAACAATACATCAAAAAGTAAGTTATGATTAAACAACTTGTAAACATATATCAGATGATTAGTTCTAATCATCAAATAAAAAACAAAACAGATTACGATACGGACCAGATTGGTGTTGCAGCGATCGAGATCCAGACACTTGATAGCGACGACATGTTGAGAAGGAAGATAGATAGCTCGATGGACAACAGCACTAGCGCCGTACCCTACTTCTTCCAGAAGCTTGTAATCTTTAGGGTTCACAGAGAAACCTTTCTTCTTACCGGTCGACGACATCTTCGTCTCGCACCCGAAATAGCCCTAAGGAAACCACCACCAAATCAGACTCCTCTGTCTTCAGAAAACAATCGAAGAAGAGGGAGTACAAGTACGAAACCGAGACTCCATTTGATATCTTTTTTTTTCTAATTTAATGTTTTTTTTTCTGTTTATTTCTTTCCTTATGGTTTTATTTCGGCTCGGCTGTGCAAATGTACTTCTTCTGATCGAAGTTGACCATGATTAGAAAACGGAGATTGGGAGTTGCTGACGTGGCTATATTTTAAGCGATTGAGATCATGACACGTGACTGTGGTGAGGAGATTGACGCATCCACAACTTTATCTTTTGGGCTACCTCTCACTCACCAGTGACATTGACTAGTGACTTTGGTTCGCGTTGAAATAAAGATGAACATATCCTTTGTCAACGAATTAGGATACAATATCCATGGTGCCATTATACTTTGGTTTACCAAATCTAGAAAAACAACAAATATCAGTTACACCAATTATATACTATCACAAACAACATATCTAAATAATGTCAATAATTTGGAAACCCTCTTCCGTGTTGAAACACAGCAGTTGCAGGTTGCAATTATGAAAGTTTGGGGATATAGATGATTGTTGATTTCAAACATTATTATGTGATTTGTACAATTGGTTTATTATAAAATTTGCAACGGTTTAATAAAAAATTACTAATATTAACACATTGTAACATTATAAAATAGAAAAATATATTATTATGATTATGATCAAACATTATTTGCGATATGTACAATAGTACATCGGTTATAAATTGATGTATCTGAAGAATATTTACAACTGGTTTATTATGAAATGGTGCAGCAGTTATAATAACTAGGTTAAGACCTTGTGCAGGATGAACATAATCTATATGAATTATTTTATGTAATATTAGTTTTTCACATCCATTTACATATTATAAAATTATAAAATAAAATAATAAATAATTTTATCTAAATAGTTTTAGTGTTTACACTTTACACAATAAGATGAGACTTTGAAATCGAAATTGAAAAAAACAGAAAGTGAATATGATGGTTGAGATGAGAATCATTGTTTACTTACTGAAGCGTATAACTACACAAAATATTTGATCATGTGTATAAACTCAATGATCACAGGCTTTACAACTATTTTGATCAGGTTAGTTGGTGAAAGTTACAAAAAAAAAATTTGATTCGATCGTCAGTGTAATTTAATACCACATCAAACCGTGAGTGGCTCATGTTTCCTTGTAGAGAAACCATTGATGATATTGTATATGGGAATCGTAACACCCATCTACACTAAGATATAATTACATAAAGTCCAATACTATTAGGTAAAACAACCAGTTAAGATCTTATCTCCAGTAGAGTTAGAGTTTTGTCATGGTTGATACGCATACGTTTTGAGATCTTATAATTCTACAGATTTTTATAAGAAATTTTATATATGCTGTACGAAGATTCTGTTTGATTCAAATAGTTGTTAGTGATTCATAAATGGAAAAAAATTTCCTAGCTACACGACGTTTACACTAATATTGTGGAAACCATCCGATGTATTAGAATGTGTCAATAACTACACGAAGTTTATGTTAATACATGCCACATGTACGAAGTTTATGTTAATATGGTGCCAACATCACAGTCGGGTTAAATTGATCTAAATTTAAGTTAGTGGGGTCAATCCGTAATTTATTAAGTTTAATAAATTTAATAATTTTTTCAAAAAACTGATTTATTAAGATTAATAAACCTACTTTATTTCATTAATGAACTTAATGAACTTAATAAACTTAATAATTTATTGAATTTAATAAATTAATTAAAATTAATAATTTACTAATTTTATACATTTAATAAATTTGTTAAACTTATTAAAACTATTACACTTATTAAACTTAAAATTAATAAAACCAATAAATTTATATATTTTAATAAGTTATTAAGTTTATTAAGTTAAGTTTTAAAATTTTATTAAGTTCAATAAATCATCAAGTTTATTATGTTTCTAAATTTATTAATTTTAGTAAATTTATGAAGTTTAATTAATTTATTATTTTTAATAAATTATTAAGGTTATTATTTTATTAAGTTTAATAAATTTATTAAGTTTAATAAGTTTAATAATTTTATTAATTTTAATAAATAATTAAGTTTATTAAGATTATTAATTTGATTAAGTTTTATAAATTATTAATTTTATTATTTTTAAAAAAATATTCTGTTTATTAAATTTATTTAATTTAATAAATTATTAATTTTATTAATTTATTTAAGTTTAATAATTTTATTAATATGTTTAATAAGTTTAATCATTTTAATAATTAAATTTATATATTTAATTTTCATAAATGATAAAGTTTATTAATTTTATTAATAGGTGTAATAAGTTTAATAATTTTAGTAAGATTTATAAATTTATTAAATTTGTTAAGTTTAGTAAATTATTAATTTTAATTAATTTATTAAATTTAATAAATCATTAAGTTTATATATTCTTAAGTTTATTAAGTTCATTAATAAAATCAAGTAGGTTTATTAATCTTAATAAATCAGTTTTTTGAAAAAATTATTAAATTTATTAAACTTAATAAATTACGGATTGACCCCATTAACTTAAATTTAGATCAATTTAACCCGACTGTGATGTTGGTACCATATTAACATAAACTTCGTACATGTGGCATGTATTAACATAAACTTCGTGTAGTTATTGACACATTCTAATACATCGGATGGTTTCCACCATATTAGTGTAAACGTCGTGTAGCTAGGAAACTTTTTTCCTTCATAAATTGATCGAAATTTAATTGATCATGCATAGATGCTTTTTGATCATAAATTGCTTGGTGAATCATTTTAGTTTTTTTTTTGTTGGAGATGGATTTTACATTCCTCCACAAGGCCCATCGAATAACGGCATTTGGTCCATCGACATCAGAAGCCCGTTTTGAGATTGATTCATTTGGTCAGGTCGATCGATCAAACCGGATGACCGATCGATCGGTTAGAACTATTTTGGCTCAATACGCCATTGTTTGGCTCCGAAGCCCATCAAACACGAATTCAGGCCCAAAAAATCTAGGACGAACACGTCATAGGACAAACGAAGGGCAGAAGAACGAGAGCTATAAAAGGAGGACGGAGGGGAAAGAAAATGGGATCCGAAATACACTCTAGAGCACTGACAGCAAGATTAAAGTTTACCAACCAATCGATCTACCTTGTGTTCTTGCCGGCGCTTTCAGCAAAGCTCCAGCCTTCTTTCGTTTCACCTCCTTGTAGTCCGTTCACTTTCATTTACTAATCAATAAAACGTCTTCGTAAGACCCACAAAACCGAATCCTCTTTACTTTCAGTCGATCAACAAACTCGGATTCAACATTTTTTTTCAAGTGAATCATTTTAGTTAAACTGTATTTTTCGTTACTGTAGTTTTTATCACTTATTTTGATCAAACTGTTGTAAGTAGAATTAAAATACTTTGTAGAATGTTAAAAGAATTGGGTTAATGTGCTTATGTATTTTGATAACTGTTATAGGTGATTTGTTTTTATTCTTTTATATATGTGTTGATTTAATTGCAGGGAAAGAGGAAGTTAATCCAATAGGAATATCAAAGTGGCTTGAATAGTAGTGGCAATTTGTCTAATTATTCTATTAAAAGAAAGGCAATTTATTATGTAGGTTGAAAATCATTGTGGAAGTGACACCTCACCAAAATGGCATAGTTGTAAATATATTAAATTTTAAAGGTTATTTTAAAATTATTTTTCTTTTAATAATGAAGGGATAATTAATATATATATATATATATATATATATATATATATATATATATATATATATTTAGTAACAATATACATTTATTTTTTAATTTAGATGAAAATTAAAATTAGTTCCAAAGATTCATATTAGAACTTTAAATATATTTTTTTATATATATATATCAATGTTTTAAAATTGTAGTGAATATTCTTGGTTTATTTTTTTTAGAATATAAATTATGGTACTTTTAGTGAATTTAACTTAAATATAAATGTATATATGTTTTAATATTTCATTTTTTAAATTTTTATTTAAACATTTAAAAATTTTTAGAGAATATTTTTTATTCACCCCAACCGCAAACGCCAGTGAAAATAAATTTTAATTTACGAGATTTGGAAAAGTTCGAAATGATTTATATCATTTTGAAATTGTTGTTGTAAAAGACCAACAATCACTATCATCTGCAAAAGTTGCGTCTGTAGGTGGTGGTAGCAGAGAAACTAGTTAGAAGTTCATTAATGTTTTTACACCAGAATCTCATGGTGGTGTAATTAAACGTAAATCTTTATAATATATGTAAATTGTTGGTTATGAAATCATTTTAATATTTCTCATATTTTGTAAGAGGATAACAATCAATCGCTAAATTGTTTAATAATAATATAATTAATATTACATAATTAATATTACATAATTAATATCATATTTATCTTTTTACTATCAAAACACTAATTTAAATATCAACATCTCATGATCTATTAAAAATTGATTATTTTAAAATAAAATAGATAAAATGGCATATATTTTGTCAAATGATTAGGAACTGATAAAAGGAAAAATTTTGAGATGACCAAAAAAATTAAAACAAACCAAAATAAACTGAATATTTAATCATATTTATCTATTATTTTGGTATAACTAGGTGTTTTCTTGCACCATATGCAACAATAAAAAATTTAATTTAAATTATTTTTCAAAATAATTTTTACTAATATTTTTTATTAATTTACCAGTATTTTAATTTTATTTAAGTAAACAAAAAAATATAAGATAAAACATTTTTTAAATATATGTAGCTATGTATATATTTAAAATTGTAATGTTGGATAGATTTTATCTATTTATTTTGATTTAAATATATTAAATCAAATTGTATAAAATTTAAAAGAAAAATAAATAGAAATAAAAATTGTATAATTATCAAAAAATTAAATTAAATGGTATTTCCAAAATTTGTAGATATCAAAAGGAAACTAAGAGTATAAGGATTAGAAATTCATATTTTTTTTATTAAAAATTGCATTAAATTTTGAATAACATTTTAGTAATAATATTAATAAAATTATTTAAAATAAAATAATTATTTTAAATATTTTTTATATTTTTACTATTGTATTATTTAATGTTATATTTTACTATATTTACTTTAATATGATCCTAAGTTATTAACATATCTAGAAAATTACTAAAAATATAGATCATCATTTAATATAATTGTTCATGTCGCAATTAGATTCAAACCATGTCATATTTTTTAGTAACTGATGTCATTTTTTATGTTGAAACTGATTATCGCGATGAAACCTTAAAATTTTCAAAAAATCACTTCTTTAATAAGGTCTAAGGATTTTTCACGGCATTTTATTTTGTTTGTCTTCTATTTTTTAAACCAGATATTTAATCTCTCAGAGATACTAACATGTACATCAAATTGAATTGAATTGATTTTCAACAAAACCTAACTAAATTTAAACTGAACCGAAGAAAAAAAATAGTTTCATTTTCAGTTACGAAATTTTAAAACCTCAGTACCATATTATCATGGGGCGAAAACAAATCATAGAAAAAAATCAAGCCAAATATTTGAACGTCCTACTAATAGATTTATTTTTACAATTTATAGATAACATTGTCACTAAGTATAAAATAGAAGGAAAAAATGATGCACATACCCAAACTTCAGATCTACAAACGCTTTTGCCATTTCTCAATTGAATTGAGCCGCAAAAGTTTTTTAAGTGTAAAGTGGGCAACCTTCAACAGCAATACCTGGGGCGGTTGGGCAAGAGGCCAAAGGACAACCATCGAGTTCATTTCCCCACCAATCCAAACTCACATTCTCAAGCCCCAAACACATATAAAGCAAAACACCCATAAATGCTAAACCAGCATCCAATGCTCCAGATAAAACATAATTATACCTTTGCCATAGATTCGGTCTGTACCTAAACACAACAAAGCCAGACAAAAATCCGGCAAAAAGCCAAGACGTGTAGTTCACAGATGTAGCAGGTGGCATCCAGCGTATCGAACTTATTACAATCGGCATGTTTACTAGCTTGATCCACTTTTGTCTAGGGAAAATTCTTGAGGCTAACCATACAAGAATTGGGGCAATAGCACCAACGAGGAAGAACCAGTTTACTGATTTGTATAAACCAAGATCTCCAAAGATTCTACGTGGACCAATAAGTCCCCATATCACAGATGCATCGTAGAAGACTTTATCATGTGGACATGTCCAAACTGAGTTAGAAGTGCATATGTTTGGGATGGTCTCAAGCAGCCACCAAGCTGTTATGAGGTACACGAAACATGAGAGGAGTGTTCCAACCATCTGAAACAGATCATTTATGTGTAAATTTATAACATGTAACATTTAAAAGGTTTATGAAGTGGTTGAGATAGAGAACATGTAACCTGCGCCATAAACATGATTCTAGGTGGAATCTTCATGTAATGACCAAGTTTGAAATCTTCAAGAAATAAGACGGCTTGTTTCATGCTGATGTATCCATATACTTTAAAGCACATATTTGCCACAGGGTATCCTGGATAGATATATCCCATGATATATTCTGTAATAATGTTCAATCCTGGAGCCTAGGATCCAAAAGAAATTAACATAGTTATAATCGGTATCGTTTTTCAGAATGTGGAAATGGCGTATTGGAAGATAAAATTTGAGAAGCCTCTTATATATTATAACATATACAGATATAGTCGTCCTTTATGCTATTGGTTAATTTTACCTGGTTGGTGATAGCGGTGAGAATACCAATAGGAAGTGTAAAGATAATGGCCACTGTACACGCCAAGAGAACACCCCACCATGGCAACTGAAGTTGGTCTTTGTAATACTCACAAGCAAGGATTGTGACTCCAATATTGATAGCGAGAATACACCAAAACCACCACTCTGGAACTTGCTTGTACCTTTGCATTAGCCTTGTATGTATGTCCATTTTTTTCTCTTTGAAACTCTCTTTACTTTGCTCCCATATTTCCCTGAAAAACATCCATTGAAAACATTAGCAAAAGCAAGCAAAACCATACATGTCCCGAATTCAAACATAGACGTAGATTTTATAAGAATTTGCTTTTATATATAATGTAATGTAAGAGCTTATACCTTCCATGAAATAGAGCGACATGCATTATGGTAGAGCTCAGAGCAGCAAAGCCAATACCATAACTAATGGCGAAAAAAGTGCTAAGATATAAAGGGCCTTCACGTTCGTAAGCTTGAAGGTCAAGGTGGAAATTAGAATCTATAATGGATGTGATATTGTACTTTGAACCTTCGTCTGTAAATAGAGAGCTAGAAAATAAAGGGAAGGTTTTGGCCTTATAGACATCGAGCCAATAGCATATAGGTATGAGGACGTATATTGCCAACACAAATCCCACACCCACATTAGCCGTTGCAAACCTGTTAAAAAAACATATGAAGCACATTCTTTATAATACTGAATACTGAATTTGAACCAATTAGATCAAACCCAATGCCCATGAATTTTTGAATGTGCATTCGGTTTGAGTTTCTGGCTTAGTTCATTTTGAAAGTTCGTCATTTTTTTGGAACTGATTTAAGAAATGAAGAGTAGACTGGAGCGAGTTAGGGGTTAGGACTGACCATGGACTAGCGAGTGGACTACCCAAATAAGAGGAAATGGTTGTCCAGTCGAGTCCTATGGCTCCAACACCTAACCCGTGAAGACCCGACCCGATCTGTTGGGCCGTGACTGATGATGGAAAGAACCAGCAAACCCACGACAATGATGTCAACATTTGAAATAAATATCCCGGAAACACATAATACGCGAAGCTGCAAACAAATGCTATTAGGAAGAACTGTATACGTGTCAGCCCTCCTTTAGTCCGTTCTTCTTTATCATGCAACGCTCTGTCATTTTAGCCGACCACAAACAATTTAGATTACGTTTTATTGACACATTGACTCTGGGGAAGTAATCCGGTTGGAATCTACAAATTTGGTGGACGAAAATATCATCTACATGTATAGCTTAAACCACACACATATATATATATATATATATAAGAGTTTCTATATATAAACTATATTTATATCAACTTCAAAAATATATTTCTTACATCAATCAATCGTTCTTGTCTTTGAAACCAAATAACTAAAAAAATGTCATTATCATGCAATTATAAATTTCGAAGACATTCCATAAAACTATACAACAAGTACATAAAAATTAGATCCCATGTGCTTTAACATTTTATTAATCTGTACTCATGTTTTATCAATGAACTTTTTAAAGAACTTATTAAAACCACATATATATAAATTAACACTATGTTTATATCAACTACAAAAATATATTTATTACATCAATCAATAGTTCTTGTCTTTGAAACCAAATACAAAAATGTCACTAATACAATTATAAATTTCGAAGACATTCGATTAAACTATACATAAAAATTAGATCCCATGTGCTTTAACATTTTATTAATCCTTTTTTTTCACTACCATTTTGTTAATCTGTACTCATGTTTTATCAATGAACTTTTTAAAAACTCATTTCGTTTACTTTACAAAGTTATATGCACAGATGAAAACCTTTGTAATCAAATTTTTTTCCCATAATATATCGAAATTTTCAAAATTTGGTATTATTCCAGTGTCTTTAAAACCGAACCGACCCGATGTTCGACCATGAACCGGTCAGATAAACGAATTGGATCTAATAATTGGTTCGATCATGAACCGGTCATGCAATCAGATTGGATATTAAAATTGTTAAATTGATAAAAATCATTAAAACTATCAAAAATCTATAGAATCTTTCATATGTACACAAAAATAGTCTATATTTATAATATTTTATGTTTAAAGTTTATTCATATTTTAATTATGTATCATATTAACTAACATTTTAAAAAATTTATATACTAAAAATATATTAAACCAGATTATTCAGTCAGGTTTGATCCGATCGAACCATATTGAACTGTAATCCAAAATTTTTTTAGTTCGGCTTCCGGTCTGGTTTTAAAAACACCGTATTATTCATAAATGTTAAAGAAAATTATATAGGCAGGAATTGGATACATTATCTTCTATTTACTATAATAACTTATATATCACGCCACAATCATCTAAGTTGAAATGACAAATCTCCTTAGTTTTCGGACATTTGACCAAAACAATTTTCTAACATTAACTAAAAGTCTAAAAGGTCCAAAAACACACTACTAACCTAAAGAGAGAGACTTGAACAAGATTCGCCGGCCACCACATCGCCGCCGGCTCAACAAGATATTTCCTGAATATTCCGGCCCAACCAAACCCTAATACCTAAACATAAATCACACTCAATCCATCAGAAACCATAAACTCGATCCAATTCCAAACTTAAAAGTTCTGTTTCTAAAAATGAAAAACTCAAAAATACGAACTTGGGTGGTAACTATAACAATGAAAGAGACGAAGAACGTCATGTTCTTCATATAATACGCCTTCACAACGGTGATGAGGTAAATTGCGTAAACAGATCCAGCTCCGGCGTTAGCGAAAATAGTTATCAACACATGCTCTTTCACATTAAACGGTCCTGACATTAATCAAAAGAAAACAACTAATTTCTTATTATATAACCAAAGTGGTTTTATCCATGTTCCTTACATATTTTACTTTAGTCCTTTCTTGAGCTACCTGGATTCAACGTGAATTCCCATTTTGACCCTTTGAGGAAAACTCTATCCGTGATTTTAGCCGCCATGAGACGACCGAGAGGTACGACGGCGATTTGGGCGGAGATGGCGGAGATTGTAAGAGGCTCTCTTCTGTACCAGAAGAACTGATTGAGAAACGACAAGAGGATGCAAGAGAGAGTTCCTAAGACCCACATGCGGAATGTTAGGACAGGTAGTGAAGGGTCGTCTGTTGTCGGAACGGTGAGTGCTACCTCTCGGACAGGAGAGTTCTCTTCTTCTTGTTCTTCTACCTCGTTGATGTAGATTGGTATACAAAGACCCTCTGTTTCCTCTCTGGTTTCCCATGATGAAGAAGATGATGAGGCCGACGGTGGGTTTGTCAGATGTTTGGCTATTGTTACTGTCAAGAAATGTTTGTTAGTATTTCGATATCGATTGAGCAATAGAGATTATAGGAATATTGAGAATTTGTAATTACTTAGAGGAAGAACTTGTTCTGATTCTTCCATGGCTGTGTTTTTTCTTCTTTCTTCTCTGATTTTCGGATGGTTTATTCTTTTCTTCTTGTTTTTATATTTAAATTTTACAAGTTGCCTATGTTCTAGTCTTCTTCACGTCTTTTTCAATTGTTTGATCATTTTAATGATTTCGGGAAAATATCTAAATTACAACAAAAATCAGTTATAAAACATTTTTCATGTCAACGAATTTTATTTTATTGGTACTTGCCGACAAAAAAATGTTTTATTTGGTACCTTCGAAACGTGTAATCATCCAACAACTCTATGATATATGAATATTTTTTCTTTCATTTGTGCAAAAACCTAATCACCATAATTAAAGAACCTCGTACCTAACCAAATTTTTTGACGGAATGTATGAGACAAGAGAAAGCTCAGTTGATTCTTGGGGACAAAACTCATAAAGGCTCTGGAGAAAGTTCTCCTGATTTAAGTTCTATGGTCTGACTGAAACTGCATTCTTTCTACTCTGACCGTCTATGAGATTATCTTTGAACCGTTTTCACTTAAATTTCACTTTGAGGTTGTTGTTTTCGCTTGTGCTTATTATATTTCAACACATTCGATATATTTGGTTGTTTTAGAACATTTCGGTGACACATGGTTCTTAAATACATACATATAGTATCTAAGAACTAAATATATTAAAATGTGACACTTCTTCTGAATATGTGTATATATGAAATCATGTTCATTGGATCAGTAAAGCAACAAACTAATTATTTAAAAACCTGGAAAAAAAGAAACCTGAAACTCAGTTGATCTCAATGAAGAGACTAGCCTGAGGATGCAAACCTGCATCTTTTAGTGCCATTGAATCTTTGTCTCTTCCGTACACTGTTCTTGGGAAGTTTGTTCTTAAGTTATACTCTTGTATATCCAGCACTCCAAGTGAATCAATGTAGTCGTACAATGTCTGTATCTTGGTATTGCTTTCAAACCTCCTCCCTTTTCTTTCTCCATTAGGAAACAGTACCAAAACCTACATTCCAAGGCATATATAAAAATCAGAACGTTCTCAGATATTCTCATATCCCCCAAGTCTAAAGAACGCAAGTTTTCAGATGTTTGATCAGTGAGAATCAAATTGGTTTTGATCAGTGAGAATCATACTTGATCGGCTTCAAGAGCAGCCCTGTAAGCAGCATCTTGTTCCTCTCTCAGGCGCAAATTGGTTCTCCTTTCCTCTGCCTCAACCCTAGCATTTACAATAACAGGTGAACTATCTTCTACATCTCTTTGCATTATAGCAATCATTTCTTTTGGAGTTCTTGGTCCCTTCACCTGCCACAAGCAAACGGAACAAAGAACATAATAAAAACTTAGAGCTACGTCTCATATGACATACCACATTACAATAATAGCAGAATTGCTGCGATACTGGATCACAGATGATGAAAAGCAGAATCAATTAAATATCTCCACAATCTTATACTTAGTGATCACTCAATAAGATAGTATTTACTACACAGTTTCAAAGCAGTTCCTTATAAATTTATGCAAATACCTATCACATAAGAGAAGTAATAACAATCTCGAAGTTGCTTAAATTTCATCTTCAAATGACATTCATAGGCTAATTCATAGGCTGATGAGACAGAACAAAGACTGTTTCATTACCTGCTGAAGAAGAGCAATTCTCTGATTAGCAGCAGGCATAACCACAGCGCAAAACGGAAACCTCGAAGCCTTCAAGCTATTACTCATCTTATACTACCCTCCAAGTGATTCCCGGAGGTCTGAAGGCTGTCCCATCATCATCCAATTCAGTAAAGCAATCACAATCGGCAGCGTGGGAAGAGGGAGACTCAAACTAAACTAAATACAATAAAGACCTGTTTGTTTCTCCATCTGGATGAGCCATTTGGATCAAGATGAGAGTTTTATTTGTCTAAGCACTAAAAATGCAACTCATTCAAATGGATCATCCGGATGACTTTTGGAAATCTAGGTTTAATTTTAAAGTCCATTAAGCTGAACTAATTTAGAACATTTAAATGAAGACTAGATTTTGACCCGCCCTTTAAAGGGCGGATATATTTTTGTTTTATTTATTTTTTAAAAACATATTTCTTCTTTGTAATTATATTTTGTCTTTTTCATATTCATATTCGTATATAAATCTTAAGATGTTAATAAAAACATTCTTATAATCAATACATAATTATGTCGATAAAGATATTTCAAATGCTTTGTTAAGATGTTAAAATAGTAAATAAATCTTATTTAAACCCGCCTCAAGTTTGACCGACCCATTTAAATCTTAAACCTGTTTAAATTTATTTAATTTTGAGATCTTAATACATATTAATTTAAATATGTGATAATTATATTCATCAAGTTAAAGCAGATTATATTTATTTAAAGTGTTTTGACTAAATTACAAATTTATTTAGTTATTAAAACTGTTATGTATTTTATTAATATATTGCATGATTGATGAAATAACCTGTTTTTTTAAATATCAATCGTAACCCGTTCTACTATATTATAAAATAATATGAATGTTAGTTATTTGGTAATATGTTATTTTTACCAAGTAAATATATTTATTCAATTTTATTATTCAAATTTTAAAAGTTTTTATTTTATTTTATAAATTTTTATTTTCTACATTAAAATTTTATTTATTAACTATATTTATATGAATATATAGGGTTAGAGTTTGTTTTGAGAATTGGAGCCAAATATATTTATTGATTTCATTAGTATTATATCTTTAAATTTGGAATATGTTGTGGGTGCAATATCTTATCAATTAATATTGATACCTTTTTTAGTCGGGAGATAAACAATTATAACAAAATACATTCTGATATTTAAAATTTTTAAATTTTATTATGAAAAATCTTGTGTGCTTTTTAGCAAAAAAGAAAAAGAAAAAAAAACTTGTGCGCTAATGGATCATGCACTGCTTAATGAGCTCATTCTTATTTTATTATTGTAAAGACACGTGAGCGAGACCACGTGACATCTTCTTCTTTATGTTAAACCTAATTTTGTCTTGTATTTGTTACAGTTGCCGTTCTGTTTTTTTTTTTACATTATGAAACTTCTCAAATGCAGTATATAGATTTTTAATCGTAAAAAATTGTAAATCTATCATCTTTTCAGAAACTTTAACAATGGATATCCCAACTTTTACCAAATTAGGTGACTTTCTAATTCAGTTACTCAGGAGATTTGTTTCTAAATAACAGTTTTAGAGGAAAAAATCTGTTGACCTAGAAAACCACCAATCAAATCCTGTACGCTTCCGAACAACGCTTTCTGGTAGTTTTTTGAACAGAGGATGAAAATAGAACGTGACAGTGTTTAAAAAATAGAACGTGGTTATTTTTTTAATAAATCAGATACAATTATATAAAGATACAATAAGTGATTAATTAAATAAAAAATAAATGATTGGACACAACTTTATCAAATGGTCACACTGCAAAATTAATAGAATAGATGATTAATTCAAATTGGTATAATGTCTATTATGCCCCTAATGTAATTCACAAATTACAAATCTAAACATAATATCATTTTGTCACACATGAAAACTAACAAAACCACAAAAACATTTTTTTCCGTAAAACCTAAAAACTAAATTTTCACGGCAAAACCTCAAAAACGCATTTTTGCGAAAACCGCAAAAACGCATTTTTCTGCCAAAACCGTAAAATCTCGTTTTCCCGCTAAAATTGCAAAATCTCGTTTTCCCGCCAAAACAAAAAATATAATTTTCTGCCAAAACTGAAAAATCTCGTTTTCCCGCTAAAATCGCAAAACGTGTTTTCCCGCCAAAACTGAAAATCTCGTTTTCCCGCCAAAACCGCAAAATCTCGTTTTCCCGCTAGAACTGCAAAATCTCGTTTTCCAGCCAAAACAAAAAAATCTCGTTTTTCCGCCAAAACCAAAAAAAATACCGTTTTGCCGCCAAAACCGAAAAATCTCATTTTCCCGCCAAAATTGAAAAATTCCGTTTTTTTCGCAAAAACCGCAAAAACGCATTTTCCAGCCAAAACCAAAAAAATCTCGTTTTCCCGCTAAAACCGCAAACCGCGTTTTCCCGCCAAAACCAAAAAATCTTGTTTTCCTGCAAAAACCGCAAAAACGCGTTTTCCCGCCAAAACCGCAAAATCTCATTCCCCCTCCCCAAAACCACAAAAACGCGTTTTCCCGCCAAAACCGAAAATCTCGTTTTCCTGTCAAAACCGAAAAATCTCGTTTTTCTGCCAAAACTGAAAAATCTCTTTACCGCAAAAATGTGATTCCCGCCAAAACTCCCAAAACGTGTTTTCTCGTCAAAATCAAAAATATGTATTTTCCGCCAAAACCAAAAATGTGTTTGCACGCTAAAACCAAAAAAACTTGTTTTCCTGTCCAAACCGCAAATAACTTGTTAATTTTGAAATAATTCTTATGTACATATATTAAACTAAATAATTAAATGTAATATAGTTAAAAAATAATATGAACCATATGATTAAATTAACACATTTAAGATTAATTTATATCAGTGATTTTAGAATTTTAGAAATATATATCATGGCCAAGTAAAATATACTGCACAAAAATATAACACCACAGCTAAATAACTTATAAATAAAACTTTAATTAAAATATCATAAAAATACACAAACAAATACAAATAAAATTAATAAAATATTATCCAAAATTATTATATTTTGGTCTTTTTAAAAATATTCATGCCTGCACATGGGAGCGGATGAATAACCTTGTTCAATTAAAAAGACGAAAGCTAGATTTAGAGTTTAATCCGTTTCTACAAACTTGAAACATATATTCTTCTTATTTAGAATATAAATTCTTTTTTTAGAATATAAATTCAATACTCCTTCTGTTTCACAATAAGTGTTATTTTACGTTTTTTATTTTGTTTTAAAATAAGTATCATTCTACAATTTCAATGCAACTTTGTACATTGAATCTATTTTCACATTTTCGAATAACTCGTAGATTTTTATTTAAACCATTCTCATTCAATTAGTTATGTATTAAATAGCGATATATTAGTCTATTACACAATTTTTTTAATCTTTATGAAAAATGTCAAATTGACACTTATTAAGAAACAGAAAGAATATGTTGCTTTCACATGGTAAATCTTAATACTTGTTTAAGATAAAATCTTATAACATTATTGTATATGAACGACGAAAGACAGTTGTTTTCTAACACTGCGTGTTAGATTATCAGCCTTTGAATTTTGTATTTGTAGTATATGAATGATCTCTGAGTTAAGGAAGCTTTCTTTTAGGGTTTTGATATCTTCCAAACAATTTACAAAACCTGGCCATTCTTCTGGTTGTGAAACCATTTCCTGGCTTTGAAACCATCTTCACCAATTAGAGCAATTTGTTGCAGACGTGACCTGAAACTGACGTAAGTTCCTCATACATTCCATTGTCCAAAGTAGTGTTTCCACCTCCATACGAAAAGGGGAAAAACTAACTCTGATATTTCTTATTTCCATTAGACCATCAAAATCTTCTAAAGTACTATACCAATCTTGTCCAGAAAAATATTATTTTCTTTTCAGTTGCATTTGTAAACACTATCGTCCTGAAATTGACGGTAGGGTCGCGATCTTTGCATGTGGTATTGCCCACTGTATGTTAAGCATTTGTGCCTCAGCTCAAAGTTTTGATTATATTTCTACCAGTTTAAGCGTTTTTTCTGAGATCCATATCTAAATTACTGAAAATTTTATTATTTTTTTATTTTCAAATGTACTATAATATCCATGAAAACTGATGATCATCCATTTGCAGAAAGACTCTCAAAAAGAGATGATCTATGTTTGTGAATAGAGAATTAGTTTGAAAAATAACTGAATTTGATGGTATCTTTGAGAGTGACTAAACCTGAAAATTTATATTAATTACCAACAACTAACTATAATATGAACGACAACTTACAAAACAATAAGAGGAATGGTCAATATTAATTAATAAAATGATAATATACTATATGCAATCAACAAACAAAAACCATCAAAATTTTATAAATAATATTGTTAAGAAACTAAAATGTTAAGATTACAATGAATATGGTATTTAAATTATGTCCAAAATTTATTGGAAATTAGACGATTTTTTTTTTAAATTATGTAATAATTTCAAAAAGTCTTACAAATATTTATGTAAAACTGCAACACAAACAAACATTACTTTTTAGTATAGATTAAATTTTATTATTTTCTTACAAAGATTAAAATTGTATATATTAAAAAAATTATACAATCATACAAGATTCACTACTACATAATGTAACTAATTAGACCAAGTATAAGATAAATCTTATGCTCTAAATTGATTATATTATTATCTGAATAATAAATTTTTATATAAAATTAGTTAAAATGAATTATATTTATTTTCATTTTTATTATCCAAGGAAATTAGTTAAAATAGGTAAAATTCAGTAAAATATTAGTATTAATTTAATTTTATATCTAAATATTATATCTTCACTTGAATATATTAAAAATGTTAAATTAATTTTCAAGTATGTTTGTGCACACAATAAAAATGTGACAGTTATATAACTTTGTTCAGTACAAATAAAACTTAAATATTATGCAGATAGATTAATCATTTTTGCATTAAATACAAAGATACATAAAATGTATCATGTATGGTAAAAGTATTTACAATATCAAACAAATAACATAATATTTGAAAATTTAAAACATTATATCTTATAAAATAAAAAAGAAATATGTTTATAAATACAATATATACATCTATAAATACAAATACTAGATGCTAAGAAATATTAATTTAAAAAGTATACTGTTATAGACAAACATATGTGAAAAAAAACTTTAAATTTACATAAATTAGTTCTATTTTTAAATGTTTTGAATTATTATAATTTTTAAACTAAATTATTAATAGACTTGCGCGTAGGGCGAATATTAAATCTAGTAATTATACAAAATATGTAACGGACAAGAGAATCAATCAGTCTGGCCTGAGAAGATTAAAGCATTTGTACGAAGTAAAAACCAGTTCTTACAACCTCGTTTCTTGAGACAAGGTAACAAAATCATAAGGCATTGGAGTCATATTTGTCACAAGTCTTAAACTAAACATCATTCATGAGCCATAAGCCTAAAGGGCCCACCTAAGACTTACTAGTTACGTATAATCTAGCTTTTTTATTTGTGCAATACAGTGCTTAAGCTAAATATCATATAACATTTTACCATGGAGCTGACGCAGTTGTGTGAAACTGAAGCTTGACATCTTCAAGCTGTTGGCCAATCGTTGCTTCAAATGACTTACTCTGTGCTATCTCTTTGTCTGCCTCTTCATTCAGCTTTTGCAGCTCCAGAATCTTGCGTTCGTTCTCAACCTTGATACTCTCTTTCTCTGCAGTCACTTTCTCGGTACATTCAAGTTCCTCCATTTTCTTTGCTTGCCTATCTATGAGAGACAACAGCTTACTAATCCGCAACATAGGTACTTTTACATTGAACCCGTTCTTCTCTAACTCAGCAAAGGAATCCCTGAGGCTATTTAGTGAGCTTATGGGATTGTTGAGTTTCAGAGATTTGACTTCTTCAAGTAATCCAGAGAAGGTTAGCATCATACCCACCGCAGACATTTCACGAGAGTCTTCTCTAATCTCCAACAATGGAGCAAAATGAGGACTTTGTGGGAATGTTTTAAATACCTCCATTGATTCAACTGTCTTCCAAATTGGCAACTTCTTCTCAAAGGGCAAAACCATTGTTATATCCTTTGCTTCAGTTTCCTCAACAGAACTAAGGTTTTGTTCTCTCTTCCTCTTCCGATTGTTATCTTCCCTAGTTCCCTGCGTAAGAGTTAAAGAAAATCCTAAAGAAGAACAATGATGATAACAAGCCCACCAGCTAACAAACTACCAAGAAAGTGAGAATGATGATAATGTTGAAGAACTTTACATTCTCTCGTGTTTGTATCAATGGTGTTGCAGTTATGCATGGAGATGCAGTTACAGGTGGACTGTTAGATACCGGAGAGAATGATGTATAACCAGAATCACTCATTTCATCTACCAATACTTGAGTTAAAGGGGATTCCATTGGCTGCAACAGAGATCAAATATCAAAAAGAGAAAGAGAAAAGATACAAAAGATGATGATAATGTTAAAAGAAAGTGAGAATGATGACGAATGTGAAGGATTAACTTTACATTATCTATTGTTTGTATCAACGGTGTTGCAGTTATGCCCGGAGATGGGGTTATAGGTGGAATGTTAGATACTGGAGAGAATGTACTACTAGAATCTTCCGACCCTTCAGTCAAAGGTGATTCCCTTGGCTGCAATACAATACATAGATCAAAAATCATAAAAAAAGAGAAGATAAAAAAAAAATACAAAAGATGAAGATGTTTGCTGAAGTTGTAAAGATGAAACTGTAGTTTAAATTATATAAAAGTCTGGCAAACAGTTCAAGGCAGATAAGCCATCTACAAAATAATTTATAATACCTTCCAAGCGCCGTCTTCCCACAGTTTGGAAGGCCTAATGTCCGAGATTTTGAAGCTCAGCATCTTGTCTGTAGCCTCTAAAAGCACTTTACAGCGTCCACGAAACATACTCCCCATCACTCGCCCTTGACGCCATGATGTACCATGAAACACCTCTATATATTCCACCGAATTAAGCTCTTCAGCAGAAAAAGGAGGCGGTCTAGGCCTAATGCTACCCATCTCAACCTTTTTCTTGATACCCTCAAAGCTCGACGTATTAATACAAACCTTGACAACGTATTTCTTCCCATCACCCTCCTCCTCCTCCTTCTCCTCCTCTTCTTCTTCATCATTGTCCTCCTCCTCCTTTTCTTCTTCCTCCTCCATCTCCATCTCCTTCTCCTCCTCTTCTTCTTCATCATCATCCTCGTCCTCCTCCTTCTCCTCCTCTTCTTCATCATCCTCCTCCTCTTCTTCATCATCTTCCTCCTCCTCCTCCTCGTAGTCCTCGTCCTCCTCCTCGTCCTCATCATCATCAACAACATCATCATTATCATTAATCTCTTTAATGATAACTGCAGGAACCCAGACGACCTCTCCTTTATCTATCTTATCACTCACTTCCACCAATGCTCCAGAGATAAACAGAGGGTTCTCCTGCAACCGCCTCAAGAACTAAAATAGTGAAAGTTAAGAGACAGTCACAACCAGAAACAAGTAGCAATTTAAGACAAAGATTCGATTTTTTTCACCTGTACATTTCGTCCTGGTAAGACCCACCATGTCTCATCAACCCAGTCAAGATGTACTCTCAACTGCTGTCTCTCAAACATAACGATATCAGGTGGTGAATCGAACAACACCAAAAACTCATCATCCCCAATCTGTTTGACGACAAGACCAACCCACCACCCATCTTTATAATCAGCGTCCACGATGGAGCCTTCCTTGATATCGACGCGATCTTCGTAGCTTTTTGTCGGAATCGGACGAAACGAGGCATTGGGGGTGAAGGCGGTAAGAGGAGTCAACGAGTTATCCTTAAGCACACGGACACAGCGTTGTCGGGATCTGGATTTGGGTTTGGTTAGCGGTTCTAACTCGATAACGGCTTTGTACCAGACTTTTTTGAAGCGATTCTGCTTGTAAGTGAATTCGAATCGACAACCTTCCATCAAGGATAGTCTTTCGCTAGGAAGAGACCTCATGCCTTTGATTACTCACAGAGCCACAGTTCAAGAATAAATCGAAACTTTCTTTTCTTGTAGGAAACACTGAAATTGGAAGAAACTCTAAAACGCAAGCTGATCGGTTAAACCAAGGCTGCACTAGTGCCAGTGGAAGAATAAAGGCTAAGCTTTAACGGTGGGTGTGGTTGTCTTGAAGAAATGATACGCTTTTTATCAAAAAAAATGATTTTCAGACCCAAAAAATGATACAGAATCTACCTATAGAGTAAATTGTATATTTCAACATGAACTGTGTCTATTGCATTCTGTACTTTCCTTCCTGAACTTTATATTAGTGTATATTTTATACTGAACTAAACAAAAATTTAAAAATATTACATGAATTCTCGTAAAAGTATTATTCAACCATTAATGTATCAAATTTTTTGATAAATTATGTAAAATTTAAAAATACTATACAAACTCTCGAAACTTGTAACATATTATATATCATGTACTGACAAAATATATTGAAACGAATTAGAATTTTCTTTTCATGACTAAACGAATGAGAAAATCGAATGTGCAGAAATTGAAGACTCGAGTTATTTACAATGATGTGAATCCTGAGTGGAATGAAGATTAGACTCTTTCAGTAACCGCTCCCAATCTCAAAGTCCTCTTGATAAGTAACGTCCATAAAAATATTCTCGATTAAGCAAATGAGTAATTTGTTATATAGGTAGGAAACATATACTCCCTATGTTTTTTAAAGATCTATGTTTTAGGATTTTTTGTTTTGTTTCAAAAAGATGTATTTTTCATATTTTCAATGTAATTTTTGTCAACTAATTATGAATAATTGTGAATCTCAAAAACATTAATTGCATTTCTTGAAATTTTATTGGTTTAGAGATATAGGAAATATAAAATAACAAAAAACTATGCACTAATAAGTAAATTTTAATATATTTTATTAAAAAGTGTGAAAATCTTAAAATATGCATTATTTAAAAACAGAAGGAGTAGTATATTATATTAAGATATATTATAATAAATGATGGTAGTGTAAGTAATTAGTCTAGTGATAAGAGGGTTTTTAATTATAGAGTGTGACAGTGATCAATCTAGTGTTGACACCTAAGAAATGACAATATAGTTAATAATACATGAAGTTAAGGTTAATTTATAATAATACTCTTCAAATAATAACAAAGAAAAGGATGTTGGTAGGGTGCTTTTATGTTTTGACAAGTTTTGCATAAAAATATCCATATCTAACTGAAGTATACCATTTTCTAAGAAACTTCTGTAATTGGTGTTACGTGATGCGCTTCATGCCTGTCCTGTTTTTTTTCTTTTCTTTTTGGTTTAATGCATGTCCTGCTTTTCTCTTTACTAAAGCTCCACTCGGTAATTAATTTGCAACATATTAATAATTACTTAAAAGAACTGCGGCATTAGATATTTTAAAATTACATTAATTAAGTTAAGAAAAACTTAATAATAATACAAAAAAAAAAATCTGAGTGGACTAGCTGATAAGTAGTGCTGGAACAAAATCTGAATCCAAAGAACCGCATCAGTCCGATCCAAAAAATTAATACTGAGCCGAATTAAAACTAAGTAGATATCCAAACGAGCTCAAAACTTTGGTATCTAAGGAATTGGAATCGAGCCTCATACAAGCCGAAATATGTTGGATATTTCGAATATATTTGAATAAGATTTATGTATTTAAATATGTTAATTAATTTTAGATTTAGTATCCAAAGAATATTCAATATTTATATTTGAATAAAATTAATTTTAGAGGTAATTAAATTAAATTTAACAATAAAAGGTAAAAACATAAGAGGTAAAAAAACCAATAAACCATGTGTTTTTTATTGCCTCCAGCGCGTCACGTCTGAGCTCTTTCACATATTCCCCCAAATCCAGAATTTTTTCCTTTCCAGTCTTTTTTTTACAAATATGGACCATTTATTTTGGAGAGTGAACCCGAAAATGGATAATCATCAATTTGCTTGTATTCTATGGTACATTTGGAAAGGTAGAAATAACAAGGTTTTCAGTAATTTAAATGTTGATCCCAGAGATACGCTTAAATTGGCAGAGACAGAGTCAACACTTTGGGTGGAGGCACAAAGTTTGAATACACAGAGGATGGTACAACATGTAGAGGTAGTCAATATACCGTCAATCCCAGGGAGTTGGTGTTTTACAGATCGTTCGTGGAAGGAGAACGATGTCTTCTCAAAACAAGATTAGTATAGCACTATAGAATGTTTTGATAGTTTGATGGGAGCAAGGAATGTCAGAGCTAGTCTTTCCCCCTTCATTCCGAGGTGAAAGCTTTGATATGGGCAATGGAATGTATGAGAAATTTACGTCAGTTTTGGGTCACGATTGCAACGGATTGTTCTAAATTGGTGAAGATGGTTTCAGAACCAGAGGAATGACCCGCTTTTCCAAGTTATTTGGATGATATCAAGGCCCTACAAAAAGTATTCATCAGCTTGGAGATCATTCAGGTACCAAAAACGAAGAATATGAGGGCGGACAGCCTATCACGAGGTGTCAGGAAGCATCTGTCTTTCATTGTTCACATGGTACAGAGTTACCATTTTGGTTTATAGAGTCCAGTTGAGTCTGTTTTAAGTTGTTGACAAAAAAGGGGAAAAGCTCAGTTTCGTCGTCTCCGACTCGCATTCTCAATCGAAGAGAAGAGTTCTTCCTTGCCGTCGATACCTTCCGCCTCTGAGATTCTTGGTTCGTCGGAGAGCTTAATCTTGTCTTCACATCTCTTTGTCGTCCTCCTTCTTACTCTTTCCTCTTTGAGAACCACCGCTTACAATCTCGTTATAATCTCCGCCGAGAACCATTGAAGTTGTTGAAGCTCGGGAGTAGCTTCTCCTCCCCGTAAAGGACGATCAGGTTCACAATTCTCTTCTTTTGCTCTTCCTTCATCTCGCTTCCCACAATTTGAAGGTTAGGGTTTGAAATCCCCTTTTCGATTTCGATTTTGCCTTTTTCGTTTTTGTTTATTTGCATGTACTAGAAAGAGATGGCATTGTTTAAAACCTAAATCGATTCAAGTTTATGGTTTTGATTGTAGTTTGTGGTTGAGTTGATTGTGAGTTGATTGTAGCTTGTTGTCGAGATGATTTTGAGTTCTATTTTGTTCGGTATCGGCTTTATTAAGGTCTAGAATTCCTAATAGACTTTAAAAGGCTAACCAATTTGACATGTGATAGAACTAGATTTTTCATGTTGTTTGGGATCGGGTTTCTTATTTGAATTGAATGGTCGATAATGTGTATACTTGACTTTGTTTGCTTTTAGACGAAAACACATGAGGAAAACACATGTTCTAGTTGATTAAATTTTGTTTTGAATTGTGTTTGTATGTAGTTTTGATTTGTCTAATAGACTAGTAAATGTGAGATGGCTATATTTTGTTAAAGAAATGGCTAACGAGTTTTTGATTTCATGTTTATTAGGAATGGCTTACCAGGTTCCTAAACGCATTCACGAAGAAGGAGTTGAGTCGCGGATTGACAAAATTAACAACACATGTAGACAGACGCTTCTGGACGCAGTGAAGACTGCTCTCAAAGATGAGTATGAGGAAGTTTTGAAAGACCTTATCTTCGGTCCGATTTTGGCGATCATAGAAAACCAGCTCATCTACTCAGGAAAGATTATTCACAGATTCATATGCAAGCACCTCAGGATTTCCAAGCTTCACGAGCTGTGGTTTCTTTTTTGCGAAGAGCCAAATTCACTCCTCGAAGACAATTTCAAATCCTCTAGTGAAACTTGAATGAAGTTCTTTCAGTTATGACTTGTGTAGGAAGTAGATTGTCATTTGTCTATTTTATTTGACTCTTTTAGTTACTCCTTTTACTCCTCTAGCTACTACCTTATTTCACTATTTTATTTGACTCTTTAAGTTGCTCTCTCTTTACTCTTTTATTTGACAATATATCATCATCATTCAAGAGAAACTGTAGAGAGAATTTTCTCTCTAGATCTTAGATCTAGATTCAAATTTTGAATCTTTCTCTCCTTGTTCATCTGAGCTATGTATGAAGCAGAAGAAGTTCTTCTTCCTTAAAGCTACAGCCTTTGCCTTGTTCCTCTCGTACTATGAAGCGGCTTCATTCTACTAATGGTTCCTTTGGTGATTTCGTCTTTTCCGTTTCTCTGTCCTCCGTCTTCTCCGTCCCGACTCCAACCTCCGTCTCCTCTGTCCTGGCTCCGACCTCCGTCTCTTCCGTCCGGGCTCCGCCCTCCCTCTCCACCGTCCAGACTCCGTCCTCTGTTTTCTCCGGTGAGACTCCAAGCTCCGTCGCGATTCTGCCCTCCGTCTCCTCCGTCGCGACTCCACCCTCTGTCTCCTCCGTCGCCTCCTCCGTCACAACTCGGCCCTACGTCTTCTTCGTCGCAACTCCAGCTCCGTCTTCCCCCTGTCGTTTGAAGCTTGCTCTCCGCCAAAACCACCAAAACCACCGGACCCTCCAGACGTATTGCTCATGCTCGTTCAATCTCGACTGAGACTGAGAGGGAAACAAAACCATTTGAAACCGCTGCTCTCTGTGAAGCTACATTTGTGGATGCTTGTGCTCTGTCCGACGGATCCGGTCTCCTTTGCAGCCATGGCTGTTAACTGCTTCTCGGGTGAAAGCCCCGATGAAATTTACTCAGGAGCTTTTCTTCAACCTATACGGGTGAGGTGTGCGTTTGTTCCTCTCTGGAAGTGCTTACTTACTTCATCCAGTAACCTCCCTGCTCCTGTGAAATTGTCGGTTGCTATTGCCTGCTTCTTTTGTTCAAGGTCTTTCCAATGTACAGACCTAAAATTTCACCGGCTTTTACCATCGTCTTCGGCTTTGTGTCCGATGAACTCTGTCCCTAAGGGTATGACCAGCGCTGCTTCCGATAGCTGTAGTTCAAATCTCGCACATAAGGATGAATGTTCATTCTCTCAAAGCCTACTAGACTTCACTGACCAGAGGCTCGACGTTGGGTCTGTCAAATCTCCATGGCTCCAACACGGTAATGCTGGAGTGAGGATTTTCTGTCTGAACTCATCCCTGCGGTTCATCGAAAGGTCCGAGCATACTGAACCAGCCACAGATGGACCTCCTGGAATTTGTGCTTCCACGCTTAGCTTGATACAGGATGATGAAATGCTATTTTGTTTGGTCGCCGTAACCTTCTGGCCCCGACATGGTAATGTTGGAAGATGGAGTCAATGCGTGACCTCAACAACTGGCTGCTCATCAAGTCTGGTCAGGTTCTTATCTCAGGTCCCCAATTATTCTTCCTGCTGCGCCCATAAACCAACGTTTCGGATATGTTCATTGTTCTCCTGCTCAGAATTATCCAAATCAATTGAGGAACCAGAGAACCTATTCCCAGCAATGAAGTCTCGCAGGTTATGTTCAGAACTACATAATGTTATATTTGATGCAATCATTGGTTTTAATCCACTAATTTCAAGCAAAGCTCATCATCATTGGTCACCTCTGACAAGAGCAACTACCATACTGATATCCTTATTCAGTCGGAGTCTTTTAAAGCTTGTAGATTGTAGTTCCCTTAGTCTTTTTCTTTTCAGAAAAGACTAGTCAAACCTCCTCATGTCGGGACCATGAGAGATCGTTATCCACCTCCTCCGTTCAGGAGAGAACTTTTTCACCACAGTCCCTCTTCTTAAGAAGAGATCCTCATCTGGTATTCAAAGTGTGGATCATCAATGATGCAGGTACATCCCCATCTCACTCAACGATAGCGACAACATCTGTTGTAGCGTCGCCCCTATTTGCGGAAACTTTGGCAATGAAAAACGCCATGATCTCTGCTCACAGTTGTGAATTAAACCCTCTCAACTTAGAAGCCCTTGCTAAGAAGCTTCCGGTTTTTATCTATGATTCAAACCGTTTAACCTATCCCTTTATTGCTTTAGTTTTCTTTAATGTAACAAGTGAGTTTCACTCTATAGCTCTGAACTCTCTATTTGTAATCTTCAGTTAAGGTTAATATAATCTTGGTTTCACAAAAAAAAAGTTGACAATATCAACCCCTATATATACCCTAAATGACTGATATGCGATCACCTAATCCTTATCAAAGCATAGACGATAAGCAAATGATGTCAACCCCTATCTACAATTAAAAAAGAAAAAAAAAGATTAAAAGATTTAGAGAATATTTAATAACTGTTTTTAACAAGACTCTCGGATTATGTTTACAAACCTTCTGGAACATACATTCTACCAATTTATAAAGTAGAATATTAGATAGGATAGGTATGATACGGCCGTAGATTAATAAGATTTAGTTTAGAGAGTATTTTCTATTGTAGTATATAATAAAGAAATGTTTAGACTTTTTAATCTACCAGTAATACAGATAATAGAGGGAAACATGGATTTCATATTCTACCGTATTAGTTGTATATGTCTTCTGTATAATGTGCCTCATACCGGCTTTAGAACATTGTGTGTCTTTTAGATTACATATTCTAAACAACCGTAGATGGTAGATTTGATTTACTAACACATTTACCCATATTTTTGAAATTATTATTCAAACATCTTTTGAATTAAAAAAAATTATATACACATACTTGTCTACATCAAATTTTCTATTTTTCCATATTTTTTTGCTCTGTAAAAGAATTTATATGAATTTTTGTGTAAAAAAAGTAGTCAATATCCAAATGTGACAAAAATTGATTTTATTCTAATAGGACAATACTATAGCTAATTTCCTTTTTTTTCCTCAAATTCAAATACTAACTCTACAAAAAACTAAATGCACTAAGACATACCAATTCTCGGCTTCCAACTGGTGCATCGATGTTTGATCCATTTCTAATTCGACGTTTTCGAAATGTTGATTATAGAAGATTTATTTACTGAACCTGAACTTTATGTATTTAATTTAGTATGCATAACTAAAGAAATTTTAGAAAAAATTGAAGAATATTTACACTTCTGCTCTACCCTATTACGTAAGCTGCTGTATACAAACATAATCAACTGACTGATACTACCTCTTTATAAAAGGTCAAACAGAATCTAAAATGAGCCTTTTTCTTCTTTTCTCTCAAATCTCACACTCACCGTAAGGCACAGTTTGGTTGATTGGCTTATCAGATGAATCCGCCTTCTTGTTGCCCAGCTTGTCTTCTTGCAGACAATCAACGGGAACATAAAAGTAACCCTTTGGGAGACGCCGGTTCTTGAAAGAAGCTTCGTCCGATGTCATCACAAGCTCCTTGGCAAATGTTTCTACATGCTGCTATTATCAGTTACCAAGACAAAACAAGTATAAGAGCGAAGTTACAATGCATTGTAACTTAGGACAAAAAGTTTCTTCTCACCTTCTTGGGCTCTGATTCTTCATCTCCTTCCTCTGATACACTTGGCGAGACTATACAATGTTTACGTGGAACGGTTTTCCCAGAGAACACTTGGCTTTCGGTTGGTTGCTTACGACCCTTGGAAGTAGCACTATCGTCGGATTTCTGATCAGTGTCCATTAAAACAGGACATTTGCCTCGTCGTCGACACTTAACAGAGGCTGTGCTGTCAATGGTGATATCATCTGACCTCTGTATTGCTTCACTTCCACATATATTACTATCTTGATGACCTTTAATTGACGTTGTAGCTGAGTCCGAAGACACTTCAGGAAGAGGAAATGGATTACGTGCAGCGTGATCCCTTCTGGCAGCAAGTATCTCATGTGAGGAAACAGCCAGCTCTCGCTGCAAATATTGGTTATTTAAGAAAATAATAGTTTGTTTAACTTTTAAATTCGATTATATAATAGTGACAAAGAGTAAAACATTAATATGTTGAACCTTTGTTATTAGGCTACACTGGACATTAGTGTACATTAAGGAGGACATGTTTAACCAAGCAAAAAATGAGTCAAGCATATCTAAAGTAACAATTTAAATCCCATAGGTATTTTGAACTTAAATAATTTTTTAATTAACTGTGTGTCAAGCATTTCTAAAGTAATATCTAGGATAACAAATATTCTTAATATATAAAATATATGCATTTAAATTCATTAATAAAATAAATTTAGTATAATAGATATTTCAAAAATATATAAATTATATAATATATATATATACATATATATATTTATTTATATGATATAAACCAAAAAAAAGTAGGGATAGAGAGTTGGGTCAGACCCTACAAAAGGATCCAGACTTTTATTAATATAAAAATATTACAAATATTAAAGATAATAAGCTTATAATCCAAATAAACAAAGGAAAAATCCGTTGTCTATCTATTAGCATTATTCAAGTACTGAAAATGAAGAAAACAACGAGAAATTATTTAGTAGTAGAGGTTCTCGCTGCTGTTGAAAGGGCCAGGTTCAGGTGCTTGTATACTTCAAGTTGTGGCCAACCTAGTGAAGTCAATCGGAGTTTTTGTACCACCGACTGTGGTTGTAGCTTTGATTTTGTCCTTGGAGATTACCTCACCCGAAAAGTCATAACCTGCCACTCCGGCACCCTTGAGGTTGTACAATTCGAACTTTGTGGGTGTGCCGGAGATCAGTTTAATACGACCATACGAGGCTTCAGGTACATTCTTTTTTCCATAGTAGTTTGTAGTCCAATACCACGTGAAGGTGACTGCTGCCCCGTCGCGCAATCCGTCCGGAATATCAAGCCGGACCATCTCGCCCTTCGGAGCATATACGGGGTGAGTGAGCGTACCAGTGAAGACAGCGCCGTGAAAGTGGTGCACACCCTTGGCTTTGCCTCCGAAGACTTCTCCCTTGGACCTGCCCTTTGAGGACTCGGCGATGAGTACATGTCCTCTTTGTTTATCCAGCTTCTGGGTGATTTTGACCTCAGGCCTTTTGGGCTCGTGATGGTAGATCTCAATCAATTTGTCCGTCAACGACTCGGCCATGGTGTGTATAAGGGCGACTGTGGTGGGTTCGGCAATGTCTTTGAAGAGAATGATATCGCGAACGGAGCTCTCGAGGAAGTTGCCGAGGGACTGCCAATGTCTCGTCCAATCCCTCTCGTTGTATGCGATACCCGCTCGTTCTAGAGAGTACACGGTTCCGACTAGTGGGATATATTCCACTACGGAGTAGGCGACATCTTCGAGTTGGGTGAACCACTGAGACATGATGGCTTATATCTGTTGATAGGCGGTAAATGGATGATGTGGGAAAACTTCTACGCAAGGGGTGTCCTTTTAAAGGCCAAGAAGGTGATGAGCTGGCTAAGGCTTTTGCAATATAAAAGGAAGCACGTTTTTTACATTTCTCCATCTTTTCACGAATGGGTTATAACTATTAACTAACATAATCTCAAAACTGTGGCAGCTGTGACGCCAGCTGGAATTTTATTAGTTACAGCACGTTTTATACGTTTCTTGGATGCCTTCAATGAAAATACCCATCCATACATACTTTAATAGTATAATTTACTTGCTAAATATGTATGTTAGAAATAAAAAGGTCATAAATGCCTATTGATAAATATGTATATCAGAAATAAAATGATTAATTTTATTTCTTTTTCTAAAAGAAAGCAATGTTGAACTGTGCATATGCGTAATTTGATTTCAAAGAAAAGGTAATTACATATAAAATGACTTTTAATTGTAGAGAAATTTGGGTATCTAACATTCAGTTTATCCTAAATAAGTTCTTTGATAAACACTATGCTCATAGGGAGCTGTCCAAAATTTTGGACATAATTACCTTTATTTAGATAAAATTAACACTATTTTTTAGTTTTGTAAATTTTTATTATATAAATATATATTACGTGGCAAAATAATAGTCAAAATAAACTCTCAATTACATCAAGAAAACATATATGTTTTTTCTCCCTTATGCATAAACTTGTTGATTTGCAATACTCGATATTCTTTAACGGTTGTTCACCACTTACGTGTGTAACTTATTACTTACCTAACCATCATAACTATTATGTGTGCAACCTATTACTTACCTAACCAGTATGATAAAAAATTAAGTTTATGATTAGATATATCTATATATTAATAGATGTACATATTTATCATAATTGGTGGCATCCTTAATATTATTAATGACATCGGCTACTAAGACACCCTTTCCCTTGTTTATTCTCATTTGTGATCATTTTGTTACAACTTACATGTGATAACAAAATATTTTTTTGAAAAAGGATAACAAAATATTTATCATAACGATTTTCTCAAATAGCCCTTATAGTCATTATACCCATACTTTGGTTACTCACACCAAAAGAGACTTGCGATATCAGTGCCCTGTTGAATTCAACTAGTTTCATAGCCCCCGCGCAGGCGCGGAGCCGGGTACATTGTCGACACGTAAGATATTTTTATGTACGTGATTTTGTTATTTGAATAGGTTGTTGAATATTTACGGGATTTAGTATTATTATTATTTCTGGAATTGTAAGCAATGAGAAAATTAATTCCGAATTTGAAACTTGGAAAGTGTTTTTTTATTATTAGCTTGTATCGGCTCATAAATTACTTGTTCGATACACTGGGCAACTTATATTTGTACGAAGCCAATGATCAATGCAAAGAAAATGAAATTTATGGCCGCAGCTGAGGATTGAAATATTGGTTACGTCGGTGTAGTTCCCAAAGCAGATGGAGCATAGATGGTTTTCCTCTTCAGTTGTCGGGTGTCTACCAGTTCCTTCTAGATCTGTGATGATCAGATCTACGTCAAGTCTTGCGGTTGCATTTAGATTGTAGTCTGTGATGGTCAAAGTAACTTCAAGATCTTGAGGTATTATATTATTGTTTTCTCTAGTAACCTCGTCACATATTGGCAAGTCTCTTCAATTAGGAACTTTGAGTCGGGGTGATGAATATCATGGTATGATAACGTGAAATCCAATAACTCAGGAACCAAATCATTGTAAGTACTTCTATTGTCAAAAATTCTTGGTACCTGGAAATCGATGACTGATTGTTGTGTGTTCAGTCTGTGTATATAGATTTGGAGGAATTGTCCTCGATTAGCTCCTAACGATCTTATTTGATGTGAGAGTCGATGAGTAAGTAGTGGATTGTTCTTCATGTTGTGTCTGTTGTGAAAAATTATCACAATATATATTTGTTTTATAGGTGATTATTAATTGATTTTTTTTGCCTATTTATTTTTACGTTTATTTATATATTGTAATTATTAGTGAAACTTCTAAAAATTAAACTTCTAATTTGGGAAATCTATTACAATAAAATGTTACGTTTCTTAAATGCATTATATGGTAGAAATGTTTTGTGAGGTAACTTAAATTTTCTTGGATAAAGTGTAGAGTATTTAATAAACGGTTTTGAATTAATTGGTAATGTTTAGGTTGAATTTTTATTTTCTCGTATATGATATATATTATGTATTTCTGTTTTGAAATAATTTTTTAAATTTATTTGTGGTGTAACTTAAAGATGGGATAAATTGTTTTAAAATGAAAATCAAATCTGTATAGTAATATAAATATTTATTGGTTTGGTTAATTTTTTGATATATTAACCATCGAATTTAAACTGTTTAATTGGTCTATTAGCAAACATGGGTCTAAAGAGGTGGGCTCAGATTAAGTTGGGTTTAAAAAGTTGTGTTATGTTTTGTCGGTGAAAATATTTTTTGAACAATTGAACTAGAAAAAATAAAACGTCCGGCCAACTTCGTTTCCTCTGTCCTCGTGTGTACGTCTCCTCCGCGATACCTGCACTGATTATTACATAAGTTTATTGAGTTTGGTGATGGGGGGTTGCTCTAGACCGCTATTGTTAGGTGAGAACTTACTTCAGCTATGGTTGGTCCGCATCGACACGGAGTCATTGATTCTCCGAGGGTTCGTAGTTGTCAGAATCTGCAACAAAAATGGTTTTTAATTTATTTGTTTATAATTTATGATAATTAAATCATCTATCCTGATTCTTATCTTATTTAAGATAAGAAATAAAGACTTGTCTGTCTTATAGGAAAGATAATCAGAATCTATGTTATCCTGTGTGCTTTTGCACATGAAACAATGTAATAAAGAGAAGATGTTTTAGGTAAAAAGATTACACTTGATTTATTTATCTAGTTCCACGTATTGCATTTGTATGAAACAACAATGTGGCTAAAAAGAAAGAGAAGATTATGTGTAGCAGAGAGGGATGAAGACATAAAGTTTCGTTAAACAAAATATATGAACTTCGTATCCGAACTTATGTATCAGCTAATCCACCAAAGTAAAGACAGTTGTATATATCCTCTATGGAGGCTCTGTGGTGACCATAGTTCTCTTTTTCATGTTCCTCTTGAGGGTGTCGTGTTCTTCATCCCAAAAAATAAAAAATACAATGCTTTGAAATTTGTGAAATACTTGGTTGGTGATGGTTGTTATCGAAAGCAACAACCGGTTTAGAAAACAATAGATTAATTAGCAATGGCTACAGCTTTTTAATCAATAGATCACAAAGCGTCAATGAAGGAGACTGGAACCAATGCTCTGTAAGAGAGAGATAGAACTAACGAAAACTGGAGACCTTCTTCTCCTAGACCCACCTTACTGTCTGTTTAGGGTATCAGAAACTTATAAAATATTTTTCTGCATCTTATATCCCGATTAAAGTGAAGAATGGCATCATAGTTTTTTTTATAGCGACATATATAAACATCATCTGCATAAAAAAAGGTAAACATGTCAAGAGAGAAGCTAAATAGCTAACTCTAAGGCAAGATTCAACATAAAAAAAATACTTTGATATAAACCTTCTTGAAATAATCAGTCTGAAGTCATCAGTCTTGACAAAGATCATATCCTAACCAAGGGAGAAAAAACAAAAGTAGGATTCAATCCTTACCAGGGAAATTATAACCAAAACTGGGATAGGATACAAAACTGATATGACAGAAATATGGAAGCTAGCTCCAAATAGCCACATACATTGCTGACGCTCCCACGACGTCTATCACCCCAGTGACGCAACAACCACTACCAGCATCACAAAATAGGCCACCATGCCAGTTCTTGTTAACCCCCAAGGCATTTCCTGTAAGTTTTTTTCCATATCACCAATGATTTACTCTCAGGTTAGTGCAGCTTATGACAACTTTGGAAACACAACCCAATAGATGGAAGCATAATTTTGCTAAGACCAAAGTTATAAAGAAGACTTGTATAATATTGATGTTTGAGAAAAATAAACCTTTCATCAGCCTTAGTACCCATTTTTGCAGCTCCTCTTTAGCCATGCTTCTACAATCACACAATCACATCCAATTGTCTCTCTGAGACAGATCAACACTTATTGATAAACCATTGCAGATGATCTCACTTATACTAAGATTTTGAAATAGTGTTACCGATTAATCAACCAAAATAAACATATTCACAACCTATTCCCCATCTAAATTTCTCAAACATTCAACTGTGGCCTTAATATCACAGCTTAGATATGCAAGACTCAACATATGTATGCTGCTAATAAATGTTAAGAGACTTTCTATCATGATTAGATTATCTCCTTAAGAGGACTAAAACTTGATAAACAAAATTTGGGGATTCAAACCAAGATAAAAGGGGAACAAAATACAGAAACAAAAAAATGAGAGAGATCTGAAGTTTTCATACCTCAAACAACGTATGCAATCGCAAATAAACCTTGGATCCGTTTCGGTCAAAAATCTCCGGTGTATATCAAAACGGAGAAATCTCAGTCAAAAACGTTTTGAAAGTCCTATAAATAAGTAAGAAACAATCATCACAAGTTCATCAAGGAGGAGAATGGTGATGCCCATGAACTCTCCATTCTTGCTAATGTTCCTGGAATCCAAAAATCGTATGAGTCGACAAACAACTGACTGGGCGGATCTTCCGAGGCGGAGGGAGTTGTGTTAATGAACACCATAACTGCAGAAGAAAGGAAGAGGAAGAGGAAGAGGAAGAGGAAGAGGGATCAGAGCGATCAGAAAAAAAAAATTTAATCGACAAACTCTAAGGTATTAGCCGTCGGGAAGATCTGATCAGCGATGGGCCAGAATACACAAAATTAAAAAGACAGAACACACAAAGTGAAACACATGTTAAAAGCCCAAACAAAAAAGACAGCCATTTTTAAAAAAGAACACGTGGCACTCTGGTGGGAGTGATACTCCGCCATTATATTATAGATTTGTATACGTGTTTCCTCATTTCGTTATCTTATACAACATCACACACATCATAGACCACCAGTCCTTACTGGTATATTATCCATGATTGTCAAATTTTGATAGGGATAATTGTAGGGGACCTGAGAGGAAACTAACTCAGCGGCCAATTTACCTTCGAAATGACAATCAAATCGACCCTAACCACAGTAAATTCCATAAAAGTGTCCATTTTAACAAGCCAAAGAAATTAAAAAGATAAGTTTTCGAGTATATAATATCAAAATATATATATGTTTTCTGAATGATGCCAACGCAACGTTTGACATCCACCGAGCGCTTAGATGCTTACCTTCAACATGCTGGTAATATGAAACGCTGTAAGTTGCATTTAGAAGCTGGGTTAATTAATTGCTTGTCTTGGCGGATCCTTTATTCAGTGGCTTCTCTACTGTTTTTTTGTCCACTGATTTTGTTTTGTTTTATTTGCGCTTTTGTGTTAAGTGATGACTTGGATTAGTATTCTTTCCTCTCGATATCTCCACAAAAGTGATTTAAAAAAAAAAAAAACTTGGTTGTCTAAACTATTAGCAGCAAGAGTGGTACATGCTTTTGTCATTGATCACGCTGATATATAAATTCTAAAGTGTGTTCTTCTGATTTTCTTGCATTAGACAAGTGAATGGAATATAATAAATACGGGAAAATCTAATGTGGTTTGCCCATCTGTTCATCCTAAGGTAATTAGATTTTTAATTTCTCTCATAATTTAGCAGTCTTTCCTGCAATTGCCCAAAAGTCTACAGTCCAAATTGTTCACATGTTTGTGTACAAACTGTAAATGTTATTGTTTATTGTTCTATTCATCGTTTTCATTTTGTTTTTGTTTTTTTCGTTGGATGTAGTACGACTGGATTACGTACATTAAAATTGAAGTTGATAATATGACATTTCATCTCCACAAGGTGTTCATCAATGACTCAGCTTTTGTCTATCATTTTCATAATATTTCTTGTTTCACTCACATATTTGTGTATCTCTCAGCTTTCCTCTGATGTTAAAGAGCAGGAAACTTTAGAAGTTGATAACACAGCAGGGGACAGGGGGCATGATCTTTTTCTACTGTGATTCCCCAGACCTCCAAGGCTTTTATCTGTAGTAGAAGAGAGTGATAGGAAAAAATACCATGAAATGAGGATGACAAAGACGATGAACATGCATGATCTCACAACGTCAGAACCATGACTTTCTCTAGGTATATTTGGAATAAACTATATCCTATAAATTTTTTATATATGTCAGGTTGAAATTTGAAACTTGTAACATATTATATATTATGTTCATGACTAAACGAATTAGAATTTTGGTTTATAGAGTCCAGTTGAGTCTGTTTTAAGTTGTTGACAAAGAAAAGGGGAAAAGCTCAGTTTCGTCGTCTCCGACTCGCGTTCTCAATCAAAGAGAAGAGTTTTTCCTTGCCGTCGATACCTTCCGCCTCTGAGATTCTTGGTTCGTCGGAGAGCTTAATCTTGTCTTCACATCTCTTCGTCGTCCTCCTTCCGCCTCTGAGATTCTTGGTTGCTTACGACCCTTGGAAGTAGCACTATCGTCGGATTTCTGATCAGTGTCCATTAAAACAGGACATTTGCCTCGTCGTCGACGCTGAACAGAGGCTGTGCTGTCAATGGTGATATCATCTGACCTCTGTATTGCTTCACTTCCACATATATTACTATCTTGATGACCTTTAATTGACGTTGTAGCTGAGTCCGAAGACACTTCAGGAAGAGGAAATGGATTACGTGCAGCATGATCCCTTCTGGCAGCAAGTATCTCATGTGAGGAAACAGCCAGCTCTCGCTGTAAATATTGGTTATTTAAGAAAATAATAGTTTGTTTAACTTTTAAATTCGATTATATAATAGTGACAAAGAGTAAAACATTAATATGTTGAACCTTTGTCATTAGGCTACACTGGACATTAGTGTACATTAAGGAGGACATGTTTAACCAAGCAAAAAATGAGTCAAACATATCTAAATTAACAATTTAATTCCCATAGGTATTTTGAACTTAAATAATTTTTTAATTAACTGTGTGTCAAGCATTTCTAAAGTAATATCTAGAATAACAAATATTTTTAATATATAAAATATATGCATTTAAATTCATTAATAAAATAAATTTAGTATAATAGATATTTCAAAAATATATAAATTATATAATATATATATATACATATATATATTTATTTATATGATATAAACCAAAAAAAATAGGGATAGAAAGTTGGGTCAGACCCTACAAAAGGATCCAGACTTTTATTAATATAAAAATATTACAAATATTAAAGATAATAAGCTTATAATCCAAATAAACAAAGGAAAAATCCGTTGTCTATCTATTAGCATTATTCAAGTACTGAAAATGAAGAAAACAACGAGAAATTATTTAGTAGTAGAGGTTCTCGCTGCTGTTGAAAGGGCCAGGTTCAGGTGCTTGTATACTTCAAGTTGTGGCCAACCTAGTGAAGTCAATCGGAGTTTTTGTACCACCGACTGTGGTTGTAGCTTTGATTTTGTCCTTGGAGATTACCTCACCCGAAAAGTCATAACCTGCCACTCCGGCACCCTTGAGGTTGTACAATTCGAACTTTGTGGGTGTGCCGGAGATCAGTTAAATACGACCATACGAGGCTTCAGGTACATTCTTTTTTCCATAGTAGTTTGTAGTCCAATACCACGTGAAGGTGACTGCTGCCCCGTCGCGCAATCCGTCCGGAATATCAAGCCGGACCATCTCGCCCTTCGGAGCATATACGGGGTGAGTGAGCGTACCAGTGAAGACAGCGCCGTGAAAGTGGTGCACACCCTTGGCTTTGCCTCCGAAGACTTCTCCCTTGGACCTGCCCTTTGAGGACTCGGCGATGAGTACATGTCCTCTTTGTTTATCCAGCTTCTGGGTGATTTTGACCTCAGGCCTTTTGGGCTCGTGATGGTAGATCTCAATCAATTTGTCCGTCAACGACTCGGCCATGGTGTGTATAAGGGCGACTGTGGTGGGTTCGGCAATGTCTTTGAAGAGAATGATATCGCGAACGGAGCTCTCGAGGAAGTTGCCGAGGGACTGCCAATGTCTCGTCCAATCCCTCTCGTTGTATGCGATACCCGCTCGTTCTAGAGAGTACACGGTTCCGACTAGTGGGATATATTCCACTACGGAGTAGGCGACATCTTCGAGTTGGGTGAACCCAGTGCCGTCTTAAAAAAAAATTTTGCCTTAGGCGAAATAGAAAATAAAGACCTTTTTATAAAAAAAAAATCAACTTCTATTTCTCTAAATTAAAGCAAAAAAATGTGGTACTCAGAAAAAAAAATTGAGAAATGAATTTTTATGTGTAAATTAGGTTTTGTTAATGAAAATTTGAGAATTGTGAAAGATATTTTTTTTGTTTTTATTGTATTTAAATTAGGTCTAGCTAATCATAAATCTTTTATTATAATTTTACCTACTAATTGATAATCTAACAAACAAAATAGATCTATTTAATTTGTAAAATAACACTAAAAAAAAAATTAGACCCATGGACCCATGGCAATTGCCCATGTTGCCATGGGGTAGAGCCGGCCCTGGGTGAACCACTGAGACATGATGGCTTATATCTGTTGATAGGCGGTAAATGGATGATGTGGGAAAACTTCTACGCAAGGGGTGTCCTTTTAAAGGCCAAGAAGGTGATGAGCTGGCTAAGGCTTTTGCAATATAAAAGGAAGCACGTTTTTTACATTTCTCCATCTTTTCACGAATGGGTTATAACTATTAACTAACATAATCTCAAAACTGTGGCAGCTGTGACGCCAGCTGGAATTTTATTAGTTACAGCACGTTTTATACGTTTCTTGGATGCCTTCAATGAAAATACCCATCCATACATACTTTAATAGTATAATTTACTTGCTAAATATGTATGTTAGAAATAAAAAGGTCATAAATGCCTATTGATAAATATGTATATCAGAAATAAAATGATTAATTTTATTTCTTTTTCTAAAAGAAAGTAATGTTGAACTGTGCATATGCGTAATTTGATTTCAAAGAAAAGGTAATTACATATAAAATGACTTTTAATTGTAGAGAAATTTGGGTATCTAACATTCAGTTTATCCTAAATAAGTTCTTTGATAAACACTATGCTCATAGGGAGCTGTCCGAAAATTTGGACATAATTACCTTTATTTAGATAAAATTAACACTATTTTTTAGTTTTGTAAATTTTTATTATATAAATATATATTACGTGGCAAAATAATAGTCAAAATAAACTCTCAATTACATCAAGAAAACATATATGTTTTTTCTCCCTTATGCATAAACTTGTTGATTTGCAATACCCGATATTCTTTAACGGTTGTTCACCACTTACGTGTGTAACTTATTACTTACCTAACCATCATAACTATTATGTGTGCAACCTATTACTTACCTAACCAGTATGATAAAAAATTAAGTTTATGATTAGATATATCTATATATTAATAAATGTACATATTTATCATAATTGGTGGCATCCTTAATATTATTAATGACATCCGCTACTAAGACACCCTTTCCCTTGTTTATTCTCATTTGTGATCATTTTGTTACAACTTACATGTGATAACAAAATATTTTTTTGAAAAAGGATAACAAAATATTTATCATAACGATTTTCTCAAATAGCCCATAAAGTCATTATACCCATACTTTGGTTACTCACACCAAAAGAGACTTGCGATATCAGTGCCCTATTGAATTCAATTTGTATACGTGTTTCCTCATTTCGTTATCTTATACAACATCACACACATCATAGACCACCAGTCCTTACTGGTATATTATCCATGATTGTCAAATTTTGATAGGGATAATTGTAGGGGACTTGAGAGGAAACTAACTCAGCGGCCAATTTACCTTCGAAATGACAATCAAATCGACCCTAACCACAATAAATTCCATAAAAGTGTCCATTTTAACAAGCCAAAGAAATTAAAAAGATAAGTTTTCGAGTATATAATATCAAAATATATATATGTTTTCTGAATGATGCCAATGCAACGTTTGACATCCACCGAGCGCTTAGATGCTTACCTTCAACACGCTGGTAATATGAAACGCTGTAAGTTGCATTTAGAAGCTGGGTTAATTAATTGCTTGTCTTGGCGGATCCTTTATTCAGTGGCTTCTCTACTGTTTTATTGTCCACTGATTTTGTTTTGTTTTATTTGCGCTTTTGTGTTAAGTGATGACTTGGATTAGTATTCTTTCCTCTCGATATCTCCACAAAAGTGATTTAAAAAAAAAAACTTGGTTGTCTAAACTATTAGCAGCAAGAGTGGTACATGCTTTTGTCATTGATCACGCTGATATATAAATTCTAAAGTGTGTTCTTCTGATTTTCTTGCATTAGACAAGTGAATGGAATATAATAAATACGGGAAAATCTAATGTGGTTTGCCCATCTGTTCATCCTAAGGTAATTAGATTTTTAATTTCTCTCATAATTTAGCAGTCTTTTCTGCAATTGCCCAAAAGTCTACAGTCCAAATTGTTCACATGTTTGTGTACAAACTGTAAATGTTATTGTTTATTGTTCTATTCATCGTTTTCATTTTGTTTTTGTTTTTTTCGTTGGATGTAGTACGACTGGATTACGTACATTAAAATTGAAGTTGATAATATGACATTTCATCTCCACAAGGTGTTCATCAATGACTCAGCTTTTGTCTATCATTTTCATAATATTTCTTGTTTCACTCACATATTTGTATATCTCTCAGCTTTCCTCTGATGTTAAAGAGCAGGAAACTTTAGAAGTTGATAACACAGCAGGGGAGGGGACAGGGGGCATGATCTTTTTCTACTGTGATTCCCCAAACCTCCAAGGCTTTCATCTGTAGTAGAAGAGAGTGATAGGAAAAAATACCATGAAATGAGGATGACAAAGACGATGAACATGCATGATCTCACAACGTCAGAACCATGACTTTCTCTAGGTATATTTGGAATAAACTATATCCTATAAATTTTTTATATATGTCAGGTTGAAATCGAAACTTGTAACATATTATATATCATGTTCATGACTAAACGAATTAGAATTTTGGTTTATAGAATCTAGTTGAGTCTGTTTTAAGTTGTTGACAAAAAAGGAGAAAAGCTCATTTTCGTCGTCTCCGACTCGCGTTCTCAATCAAAGAGAAGAGTTTTTCCTTGCCGTCGATACCTTCCGCCTCTGAGATTCTTGGTTCGTCGGAGAGCTTAATCTTGTCTTCACATCTCTTCGTCATCCTCCTTCTTACTCTTTCGTCTTTGAGAACCACCGCTTACAATCTTGTTATAATCTCCACCGAGAACCATTGAAGTTGTTGAAGCTCGGGAGTAGCTTCTCCTCCCCGATAAAGGACGATCAGGTTCACAATTCTCTTCTTTTGCTCTTCCTTCATCTCGCTTCCCACAATTTGAAGGTTAGGGTTTGAAAGCCTCTTTTCGATTTCGATTTTGCCTTTTTCGTTTTTGTTTATTTGCATGTACTAGAAAGAGATGGCATTGTTTAAAACCTAAATTGATTCAACTTTATGGTTTTGATTGTAGTTTGTGGTTGAGTTGATTGTGAGTTGATTGTAGCTTGTTGTCAAGATGATTTTGAGTTCTATTTTGTTCGGTATCGGCTTTATTAAGGTCTAGAATAACTAATAGACTTTAAAAGGCTAACCAATTTGACATGTGATAGAGCTATATTTTTCATGTTGTTTGGGATCGGGTTTCTTATTTGAATTGAATGGTCGATAATGTGTATACTTGACTTTGTTTGCTTTTAGACGAAAACACATGAGGAAAACACATGTTCTAGTTGATTACATTTTGTTTTGAATTGTGTTTGTATGTAGTTTTGATTCGTCTAATAGACTAGTAAATGTGAGATGGCTATATTTTGTTAAAGGAATGGCTAACGAGTTTTTGATTCCATGTTTATTAGGAATGGCTTACCAGGTTCTGATACACTAAAAATGAATCCTTGCTACTGCCAAGTTAACAGTTGCAATTGTAGTACTTGAGATTCAAATCCAGAAGACCAGTCTACACTCTAGTTCTATAAGCTCCAGAATCAAGCTAAGAAGAAAATATAATTTGGTTGAAATAGGCGATAGTAAACAAGCAAAATAAACACGAGATTGATTCAATTAAACAAGAGCTAGCCTAGAGCATTTCATTGGGTGTTGAATTGGAGCCAAACAATTATTCAAGCGCGATGAAGTGCTTTCTAGAACTCGGATCACTCAGCTGGAACACTCCACTGTCATGGCAGTGATCGCTTTGCAGATCGATCTCACCACCTATCTGTCGTTGGGATGAGGATCGATTGCAAGCTTTAGAGAACATGTCCGATCAGTTCACTTACCACCCTAATATCTACTTTCGCTGATTAGGGATACTAAGCTCATTCAATACATGTCAAGTTATCATCCTAAGCGGTTAACTAGGTGATGAACTAGTGATCTAACATCAAGTGATCAGTTTAATGAAAGCAGTAAGAGCAGTATGAATGAAGAACAGTTATGGATCGCTTATCTATGTTTAGCTCATGTCTCAACACCCTAAAAACCCTAGGCGAGCAAGGCTACTACTCGATCATGATGCAAATAGACAAATACATAAATCCTGAATAAAATTGCATAAGAACAGAGTATGAAACAAAAGGGTTCAGATGATCTTCTCTATGAGAGGATGGGTTTCTTCTCCCTTACAAGTTACAGATCGCAAATCTCAGTGTTCTCTTGTAAAAACTAACGTAAGAAAAAATAGAAAATAGATAGATGGAGTTTTTATATGGAGGCGCCAATCAGAAGAAAAGAGATTAGGGCAACAGGGCTTTAATTCCCGAAATAGGAGTTTCCATATTCGTCTGGAATAATCTCCGGATCACTCCGTCTGCTTGTTCCGCTTGCGAGAGAACAGTCTCAGGACTGTTCTCTTGAGTGTTCTCCGCAGGAATGCTCCAAAAGGACTTCTTTTCATCAGACACCTTCTCTTCTTCCTTCTACTAACTCCAGACCTGTAAAAGGTCAAAAAGGACTAGACTGACACGAATTAGTGACTTGAAACAAATGAAAACATATATACAATGATGTGAAAAACACCATATATCAATTCCCCCAGACTTAGATCCTTGTTTGTCCTCGAACAAGGCAAGTACCAAGAACATGGAGAAAGGTTTGAAAGCGTGGGAACTCGCTTATTCTCAGCAACCATACTCTTACCACAAATCTCTGAACCATACAAGCTGTAGATTAGGACCACACACACTTACTGAGAACCCCCTGATCGCTGTTCGAAGATCGGCTCCTTACTCTACATCTCAACCTGAAAAGGCAACACTTTCGAGACAAAACTCCTTATGTTCAATTAAGATCAGCGTGAGCTTCTTGTCACAGGCTCTACTCAGAGAGAACGGGCTAGGTATAGAACAGGCTAACTTTTATGGTGGAGTTCAAGAGTGTTTAGGGTTTACCAAGAGCGGGTGCAGGATATCGCACAAAATGGTCGTGAGAGGACGGCTCCATTGAGGTCCACAGTCCTTACTCATCTCTGCTAATCGGACTGCTCTCCGATAGATCGATCATAGGACTGCTATGTGTGATTCAACTTCCCCTTCAAAACACTTCACTGAAACCACCATTACCTTCTCAACTTCCCAGTGGCATGCATCATAGATTCTTCCCCTTCTCGTCACCAGTAAATCAAAGCAAAACAAATTTTTTTTTTTTTTATATATATATATATACTGAAATACAAAATGCTGGGGTGACGAGCAAGGAGGTAACAAGTGATGTACATGATGCCACTGGTGATTCATTCAGGTCTGTTCTAGCCACTTACTTCTTCGTTGTTCTCTATGGTATTGGAACAGGCACCTCGGTTGTTCTCTTTCGTGCCGGAACAAGCGCTCCGGTTGTTCTGCCTGCTTCCACTGTGTGAGCATTGATGAGTAAGAACTGCGTCGATCCTTTCCTCTCCGACCTTTTTGCACATATCTGCACATAAAGTACTAGAAAAGCAAATGCATGAGGGTGGAATAAAAGGTCAGGGTTCAAGTTAGGAACTAGCTAAAGATGAGCTAGCCACTCAGGAACTGCAAAAGGGATAAAAATCGGATAAGAAGTCCTGAGTGTAGTTCTCATTCTACCCTGATCTAGTGCCCATGACAAGAAGAATTAAAGTCCAGATTAGGTTCAGATAAAGTGGAGTTAAGTCTGCTCAGTGTAACCTGATCGGTATAGAACTTCTTGAGTGTCAAATGAGATAAGTCAGGGTGTTCCAGGTCCGTGTGTGGGTCTTTCATCACTGCTAAGGTCACTGAATAAGAAGGTTAAAGCACGAGGTGGTTAAAGAGCATCACAAAATAAGGTCCTGATTCCCACAATAGTTTTGACTGACTCGATCCTAAAGACTGACTCGATAAAAACATAAAAATGACACAAGGACTGACTCAAAAAGCACACAAGCGAATATAGTACAATCGCTCCCCCAGACTTAGTTTACACCATCCCTGGTTGTGAAAATAAATCAGAGGAAGCTCCAAACAGAAACAAATAACATAAAAAAATAAATAGTTCAGATGGATAAGACAAGGGATAGAAATAGTCCTTCCGGACTCAGTCTGAATCGCCGCTACCGGAGTGACCAGCTGTCCTCCTGTTCCTTGGCAGTCTCTCTGCTCCAGTCGATGTTCCCGCGTGTTCCTTGCCTGGGACAATCGGCGGAACAACCGCTGGAGTGTTCTCCTGGAGTGATCTCGAATTTTCTTGATTTTTCAACCTGCAAGTTAGTTCCTAGAAAGATAAAGACAAAAAGAAAACAATATTTACACTCACCAGTGGGTTGCCTCCCACCAAGCGCTTGTTTTCTGTCACTAGCTTGACTTCAATGAGCCGATTAGGCTTGAGGGGGATCGCTTAAGGGTATCTCTACACCTTCAGCGATTGTTGTGTCAGCAAGATATGGCTTTAGATGCTGACCATTAACAACAAATTCTCCACCTCTTGTGTCCAGCAACACAACAGCTCCGTAAGGGCGAACCTCCTTAATGATGAAAGGTCCGGACCATCTGGACTTAAGCTTTCCAGGGAACAGCTTAACCCGTGAATTGAAGAGTAAGACCTGATCGTTCGGAGCAAAGCTTCTGCTGATGATCCGTTTGTCATGGAACGCCTTGGTCTTTTCATTGTAGATCTTAGAACTCTCATAGGCCAGATGCATGATCTCCTCCAACTCGTGGATCTGAATGGTTCGCCTCTCCTTGGCGGGTTTGATGTCGAAGTTGAGTAGTTTGACAGCCCAAGCGGCCTTGTACTCTAGCTCAACAGGTAGGTGGCACGCCTTGCCATAGACCAGATGATAGGGAGTGGTCCCTAGAGGGGTCTTGTAGGCTGTTCTGTACGCCCAGAGAGCATCGTCAAGCTTAAGGGACCAGTCCTTGCGGGTGGTGTTGACAGTTTTCTGCAGGATGTTCTTGATCTCTCTGTTGGAAACTTCCACTTGACCACTTGTTTGAGGATGATAGGCGGTTGCAACCTTGTGTTTGACACCATTCTTGCTCAGCAATCCTTGGAACAACTTGTTGATAAACTGAGTTCCACCATCGCTTATAACCACTCTAGGCACTCCAAATCTTGGAAAGATGATGGAGGTGAACATCTTGGTTACAACTCGCGCATCATTGGTTGGACTAGCAATCGCTTCTACCCACTTGGAGACATAGTCCACAGCAACTAGGATGTACTCGTTCTTGTGAGAGACTGGGAAGGGTCCCATGAAATCGATCTCCCAGCAATCGAACACTTCAACTTCCAAGATGTAGTTCTGAGGCATCTCGTTTCTCTTGCTTATACTCCCCATCCTTTGGCATGAATTGCATCGAGATATGAAAGCGTGAGCATCTCTGAACATAGTGGGCCACCAGAAACCGGCTTGGAGGATCTTGGAAACTGTCTTGAAGGTGGCAAAGTGACCAGCATAAGAGGAACCATGGCAGTGGTGAAGGATCCCTGGAATATCAGCCTCTGGAACACATCTCCTGAAGATCCCATCCTTGCCTTGCCGATATAGATACGGCTCATCCCAGAAGTAGTGCCTCGCCTCCCTTAGAAATTTCTTCTTCTCATTCCCAGTGAACCTCAAAGGCTCTTTCTCAGCTGCCAAGAAATTGGCAATCTCAGCAAACCATGGAAGGTTCGGGTACTCCTTCTGGATCACTGCAACGAATGCTCCTTCTACGCGGGAACAGTCCTTGATGACAGGTGACGACTGTTCCATGTTGCGCAGACCAATCGCATTGACGTACTCCATCGGTTGTTCCACATCTAGAACTGTCTCATCTGACACTTTCATCCTGGAGAGATGATCTGCTACTCCATTATCAACCCCCTTCTTGTCTCTTATCTCCAGATCAAACTCCTGGAGCAAAAGAATCCATCTTAAGAGCCGCGGTTTAGCATCCTTCTTCGTGAGTAGGTACTTGAGAGCCGCGTGGTCTGTGTGCACAATCATTTTTGATCCAACCAGATAGGATCTGAACTTCTCAAAAGCGAACACGATGGCAAGGAGCTCCTTCTCTGTGGTTGCGTATCGGCACTGAGCTTCATCTAAGGTTCTGCTTGCATAGTAAATCACGTGAAGCTTCTTGTCTTTACGCTGTCCAAGAACTGCTCCCACTGCAAAATCACTTGCATCTGTCATGATCTCAAAAGGGAGATCCCAGTCTGGAGGTTGGACAACTGGTGCACTGACTAGGGCTCTCTTGATCGTGTGGAATGCGGCTAAGCAGTCGCTGTCAAAGGCAAACTGAGCTTCCTTGCAGAGCAACCGAGTGAGTGGTCTCGCGATCTTAGAGAAGTCCTGGATGAACCTCCTGTAGAAACCAGCGTGTCCCAAAAAGCTCCTGATTCCCTTCACTGAAGTTGGTGGTTGCAGACTCATCATGACCTCGATCTTTGCCTTGTCCACCTCAATGCATTTCTCTGATATCTTGTGTCCCAGAACAATCCCATCTCTGACCATGAAGTGGCATTTCTCCCAGTTCAGCACCAGATGCTTCTCATCGCACCGCTTCAGCACCCTGCACAAGTTTGACAAACAGACATGAAAGGAGCTCCCATAGACGCTGAAATCGTCCATGAAAACCTCCATTATGTCTTCGATCAGATCAGTAAAAATCAACATCATGCATCGTTGGAAGGTCGCTGGAGCATTGCACAAGCCGAAGGGCATCCTCCTGTACGCATATGTTCCATAAGGGCACGTGAACGACGTCTTCTCCTGATCATCTGGGTGGATGGGAATCTGAAAGAAACCTCAATAACCATCTAAAAAGCAATAGTAAGGGTGGTTAGCCAATCTCTCAAGCATTTGATCAATAAAAGGAAGTGGGAAGTGATCCTTACGAGTCGCAGCATTCAACTTACGAAAATAAATGCACATGCGATGACCAGTAACTGTTCTAGTGGGGATCAATTCATTCTTTTCATTGGTTATCACAGTGATCCCACCTTTCTTAGGTACTACATGCACATGACTAACCCACTTACTATCAGAGATCGCATAGATCACACTTGCTTCTAGAAGTTTCATTATCTCTTTCTTTACAACATCTTTTAGATTTGGGTTTAACCTGCTCTGATGTTCTACAGAAGTCATCGATTCATCTTCCAGGTGTATTCTATGCATGCACAGATCAGGTGAGATGCCAGGTATGTCAGCTAGAGAATAACCCAAAGCCTTACGATATTTTCTCAGCTCACACAAAAGCAGAGCAGTCTCTGCATTGTTCAGGTCAGCATTCACAATGACAGGATATGTGGAATTGGGTCCAAGAAATGCATACCTGAGTCCCTTGGGAAGGGGTTTGAGCTCTACCTTTGGAGCTTTCAGCTCGCTCCATGAGTCATCGGTCTGAGCTGCCGAAACAGACGGGTTCTGAGGTGCGGTTGTTCCAGTCGCTGTTCTGGACTCACTGTTCTCCCCCAGACTTAGATTCGCCACCATTCTCTCAATACTCCCGGCTGAATCCAGGAATTTGGCATAGGCATCAGCATCGACACTCTCTAAGCTCTGCTCGGATTCAGCTCTGACTAAGGCGAGTTCAAGCGGATCCTCGGTGAGAATCTCCTCTATCATTCCCTCATGCGGCTCTAATGGATCACCATCTTCTTGGACAGTGAAAGTTTGTCCATCCAGCATGTGTTTCTTGAGCATCTGATCCATCTCAAACTTCATCACAATATCTCCAAGGTGGAGATCAATCTTCCCTTGTCGGACATCAATGATAGCTCCAACAGTGCAGAGGAATGGTCTGCCTAGGATCAGGGGATCATTGGAATCTTCCTCAACTTCCAGAACAACGAAATCGGCAGGAACAATTGTGTTTCCGACCAGAACTTGAAGATCTTCTAGGATTCCAACTGGAGACTTCACAGATCGATCAGCAAACACTAGGGACATCCTGGTAGGCTTGAAGTCCGAGTATCCAAGGCGCTTAGCCACAGTATATGGCATGAGGTTTATGCTCGACCCTAGATCGACCAGTGAGCATGAGAAAAGTGTTCTCCCAATCTGAACCGAGAGAACAAATTTTCCCGGATCACCCAACTTCTTGATCCTTCTGTTCTGGAGCACCGCGCTGCACTCCTTAGAGACAATCATGAATTCGCTGTCATCAGATATCTTCCCAGAAATCAATCCCTTGACAAAGCTACGCATGGATGGTATCATCTGGATCGCACTCATCAGAGGGAGCTTGACAGTTAGGTCTTCCAGCATCTTCCTGCACTTCATCTCTTCCTTATCCTTGCGTGTAGCCTTAGCTGGAACAGGGTAAGGCACTTTCGGTACATAGTGACGAGCAGAGGAAGGTGCTGCAGTCGGTGGAACAACCCCAGCGGGTCGCTCTACTTCAGTCGGAACAGTCTCAGTAGGTTGTTCTGCATCTTCCTCATCTGTGGGAACAGCTTTAGATGGCTGATCCGACTCCTTCTGCTTCCCTTTCTCAGCCGATGTGAATCTCCTGGGGTCTAGATCAGGAAGTTGCTTTCCACTCCTCAAACCTACTGCATTGCACTCCTTAGGGTTCTTGTCTGTTTTTTCAGGGAGAGTTCCTTGCTGTCTCTTCACATTCTCAGCAGTCTGAGCAATATGAATATCCATCTGTCTCATATGGCTTGAGACATTGTCATACTTCGCACCCAGGTCATTGAACATATGATTCATCCTGGTGTTGATGTCATTTGTGACCTGGTTCAGTGCTTTCCCTTGGATCTGCTGTCCTTGGAGCAGTTGGCTCATCATATTGGCGAGGCTCTTCATGTCATCATGCGGAGTAGTCTGAGTCGGTTGTGCAGCTTGCTGATTAACCGGCTGTTTCTGGCTGTGGAATTGGGCATTTTGAGCTGGGTTGAGGACAAAGGTTCTTCCCTAATTGCCATAAGGCCCTTGGTATCCACTGTTCTGACCCTGGTTTCCTTGAGCTTTATCGTCTGGTTTAGGGGCGTTGAACGGGTGGGGATTGTTCCTCACGTTTGGGTTCGGGTGATAGTTCTTGAACTGCCATCCTTGCCCATTCACATAACTCACTTCATGCTGATCCTCAGCCGACTGGCCTGCCTCTGATGTGCCTTCCGCGGTAGCTTTATCCTGAGGAGATTCTTCCATGATGAAAACCTGGTTCTGGTTACTCTTAATCAGCTGATCGACCTTGGCAGAGAGCTAATCAATCTTGCTGTTGTCGATGCTCTTCACCTTCTGAGTGCGATCAGTCTCGCGGTTATTGTCAGCTGAGCTTGAGGCCATGTTCTCAATCAACTCGAATGCACTTTGAGTGGACTGAGTCATGAAATCTCCCTTACTGGCTAAGTTCAAAGCGTTCCTGTACTCCCAGCCTACTCCATCGTAGAACACTCCCAGCAGATAGTCTTCCTCAAAACCGTGATGCGGGCACTCTCTGCGGTAGACATTGAATCGCTCCCAAGCATCGCAGAACGGCTCGTCCACCAGCTGTTTGAAGGTCACGATCTTCTGTCTCAGAGCTGCCGTCTTCGATTTCGTGTAGAAGTGGCTTAAGAAGGCCTCTCGGACTTGTTACCAAGTGGTGAGTGATCCTGTGGGTAGTGAATCAAGCCAGCGAGCAGCTTTCCCATCAAGAGAGAAAGGGAACAGAGTACACTTGATGTAATCGGCTGGTACTCCATTCGCTTTAGTGAAACCACACATCTTCTCAAAGTGCTCGATGTGGTCCATCGGTATCTCAGCAGGAAGTCCATTGAAGATCTTCCTTTGCACTAAATTTATCAAGGCTGGCTTGATCTCGAAGTCTTGCCTAGTGCACGGTGGAGGGGTTATGGCAGATCGCGTAGCAGGCAGATTACGCAGCAAGTTTCTCTGCCCGATCTGGACCACTTCCTCCTGTTGTTTCTGCTGGTTCGCAGCATCCAGAGCAGCTTGCTCGGCAGCAGCTTGCTGTGCTTGGATCGTCTGCTGCATCTGCTGCATCTGCTGTTGCATGAGTGCAAGTGCAGCAGTGAGATCATCTGGATGATCACCCATGTTGGTGTTCGTTGATCTCGGCTGTTGACGGTTCTGTCGTTCCAATCTCGCTAGTTCCTCGTCAGTAAGCTGATGCAATGGTCCTTGTGCGTTGCTCCGAGTATGTCTACTGGTCATGCACCTGGATCATCCCCGGCAACGGCGCCAAAACTTGATACACTAAAAATGAATCCTTGCTACTGCCAAGTTAACAGTTGCAATTGTAGTACTTGAGATTCAAATCCAGAGGACCAGTCTACACTCTAGTTCTATAAGTTCCAGAATCAAGCTAAGAAGAAAATATAATTTGGTTGAAATAGGCGATAGTAAACAAGCAAAATAAACACGAGATTGATTCAATTAAACAAGAGCTAGCCTAGGGCATTTCATTGGGTGTTGAATTGGAGCCAAACAATTATTCAAGCGCGATGAAGTGCTTTCTAGAACTCGGATCACTCAGCTGGAACACTCCACTGTCGTGGCAGTGATCGCTTTGCAGATCGATCTCACCACCTAACTGTCGTTGGGATGAGGATTGATTGCAAGCTTTAGAGAACAGGTCCGATCAGTTCACTTACCACCCTAATATCTACTTTCGCTGATTAGGGATACTAAGCTCATTCAATACATGTCAAGTTATCATCCTAAGCGGTTAACTAGGTGATGAACTAGTGATCTAACATCAAGTGATCAGTTTATTGAAAGCAGTAAGAGCAGTATGAATGAAGAACAGTTATGGATCGCTTATCTATGTTTAGCTCATGTCTCAACACCCTAAAAACCCTAGGCGAGCAAGGCTACTACTCGATCATGATGCAAATAGACAAAGACATAAATCCTGAATAAAATTGCATAAGAACAGAGTATGAAACAAAAGGGTTCAGATGATCTTCTCTATGAGAGGATGGGTTTCTTCTCCCTTACAAGTTGCAGATCGCAAATCTCAGTGTTCTCTTGTAAAAATTAACGTAAGAAAAAATAGAAAATAGATAGATGGAGTTTTTATATGGAGGCGCCAATCAGAAGAAAAGAGATTAGGGCAACATGGCTTTAATTCCCGAAATAGGAGTTTTCATATTCGTCTGGAACAATCTCCGGATCACTCCGTCTGCTTGTTCCGCTTGCGAGAGAACAGTCTCGGGAATGTTCTCTTGAGTGTTCTCCGCAGGAATGCTCCAAAAGGACTTTTTTTCATCAGGCACCTTCTCTTCTTCCTTCTACTAACTCCAGACCTGTAAAAGGTCAAAAAGGACTAAACTGACACGAATTAGTGACTTGAAACAAATGAAAACATATATACAATGATGTGAAAAACACCATATATCAGGTTCCTAAACGCATTCACGAAGAAGGAGTTGAGTCGCGGATTGACAAGATTAACAACACATGTAGACAGACGTTTCTGGACGCAGTGAAGACTGCTCTCAAAGATGAGTATAAGGAAATTTTGAAAGACCTTGTCTCCGGTCTGATTATGGCGATCATAGAAAACCAGCTCATCTACTCAGGAAAGATTATTCACAGCTTCATATGCAAGCACCTCAAGATTTCCAAGCTTCACGAGCTGTGGTTTCTTTTTGCGAAGAGCCAAATTCACTCTTCCGAAGACAATTTCAAATTCTCTAGTGAAACTTGAATGAAGTTCTTTCAGTTATGACTTGTGTATGAAGTAGATTGTCATTTGTCTATTTTATTTGACTCTTTAAGTTGCTCTCTCTTTACTCTTTTAGTTGACAATATCAACCCCTATATATACCCTAAATGACTGATATGCGATCACCTAATCCTTATCAAAGCAAACGATGTAGTATTTCTAAATTTTGAATTTTATAAAATTTATCAAAAACTACGTTGTTTGATAAATTAATTATTGAATACCACACTTAATGGTCCATATATAAAAGCACGATTCATATAGTTTTCTGAATTTTTATTTAGTTCAGTATGACATATGCAATATGATATATGGTGTTTTATACATCATTGTATATATGTTTTCTAATTGGTTTTCAAGTCTTTATCGAGTCTTTCTAGTCCTTTACGAGTCATTACAGGTCTGGAGTTGCACTGGATGGGAGATGGACCTGTTGGAGCAAAAGAGGTAGAAATCAGTGCAGTTTGGTGATTTTCACGTAGAACAGTCTGATGACTGTTCCCGATCAAGCGGAACAAGCAGGCGGAGTGATCCCGCGGTTGTTCCCGACGAATAAGGAAAATACAACATCTCGGGATTTGCCCTAATTATCCTCTTTTTCTCTCTCTGGCCGCCTGTGGCTTTTGATATAACTTCTTTTTCTATTTTTCTACATCATTCGACGCTATTCTAGACACAAGAAACCATTGGAGACTTTGAGATTATTGGATTTGCTTACTGTAAAGGGAGAAGGATCTCTCTCTCTCTCTCTCTCTCTCGTTTTAGAGAAGATCATCCTGAACCCTCTCTTTGTTTCTGTTATATTTATGCAGTATTATTCATCTATGAACTCTGTGTTTTCTTTGTTCATGGCTGAGTAGTCGGCTAGCTTGTCTAGGGTTCTAGGGTGTTGATTTCGTGAGCTAAACATAGATAAGTGAATCCATTGATTGTCTTCATTCATAACTGTTCTTATTGCTTGCATTAAACTGGCCGCTTAATGTTAGATCATAGGTTTAACCTGTTCATTAACCGTGTAATAGGTTGCTAGATTTGTTTTGAATGAGCATTGCATCCCTAATCAGCGAAAGTAGATATTAGGGTGTTTTGTGAACCTATCGGACCTGATCTCTATTGCTTGCGATCGCTTCTCACCTCAACGACAGTTAGACGGTGAGATCGATCAGCATAGGGAGCAGTGCCACGACAGTGGACTGTTCTACTTGAGTGATCCGAGTTCTAGACTGTTCTTATTAGCACTTGAATAATTTTTTAGCTCACAAGTATTAGCACCCGATGAAGTAACCCTAGGCTGGCTTCTCTTTAATCTGAATTCACATTTACATTATTTTATTTGCTGCTTTGCGCGTTACAACCAAATCAAAAACCCCATATTGTCTTAGCTTAATTTTGATCCCATAGAAATAAAGTGTAATCGTTGGTCTCTGTGGATTCGATCCTAAAGTGCTACATCGACATACCATTCGATTGTGGTAGTGTGCACATTAGGTTAATTGGTGTGCGTGAACACGAATATCAATTTGGCGCCGTTGCCGGGGACCATCTTTTTACCTTTATTTTTCGGTTATTTATTTAGTCTAAGACCTCTAACTTGCTCTTTTCTCTTTGTTGCAGGAGATCGCAAGGTTTAGAAAATCAGAACAGACTACATCCAAGGCCTACTGACACCACCATGGGTGATCACGGTCATCAAGATGATCTCGCTGCAGCAATGCAACTGATGCAACAGCAGATGCTTCAGATGCAGCAGACCATCCAAGCTCAGCAAGCAGCTGCAGAACAACATGCTCAACAGGCTGCTCTCGCGCGGCAAGAACAAGCAGCGCAGACTGTTCCAATCGGGGAGAGAAACCTTCCGCGGAACATTCCTACTACGCGCTCTGCCATTGTTCCTCCACTCTGCACCAGGCAGGACTTCGAGATCAAGCCTGCTTTGATTGATCTGGTGCAGAGAAAGGTGTTCTCTGGTTTCTCTGCAGAAATTCCAATGGAGCATATTGAGAATTTCGAAAAAGTCTGCAGTTTCACTCGTGTGAATGGTGTGCCACCAGACTACATCAAGTGCATGCTATTCCCATTCTCTCTTGATGGAAAAGCTGCACGGTGGTTGAACTCTCTCCCTACCGGCTCTCTCACTTCGTGGGAACAGGTCCGATCAGCGTTCCTCAACCATTTCTACTCTAAGGCGAGAACATCTACATTGAGGAACAAGATCACCTCATTCAGACAGCTCCATGATGAGCCTTTTTGTAACTCATGGGAGCGCTTCAGTGACTACCAGAGAGAATGTCCTCACCATGGATTTGATGATGATTACTTCCTGGGCATTTTCTATGATGGGGTGGACTGGAAATACCAAGGTGCTCTAAACTCTTCGAGCAATTGAGACTTCATGACTCAGACCACTGATGGAGCGCTCAAGCTGATTGAGAACATGGCAGCTAGCTCAACCAATGAGAACCAGGAGAGCGATCGCTCCAAGGAAGTCAATAGTGTACACACCCAGAAAATTGATGAGCTGACAGCTAAGGTCGATCACCTACTGCAGAACAACCAGGCACAAGGATCTGGGTATCAGAACACCACCCCGCAGAGCAATCAGCAAGCTGTTCCAGCCGCGAGTTCTCCGACTGCAGGGAACAGTCCGCCAGATGATCTGAAAAATCTGAACATTATGATGCAGCAGATGCTCCAGAGCCAGCAACTTCAGGTCAAGGCACTGAATCAGGTTACCACAGACATCAACACCAGGATGGACAGCATGTTCACCGAGCTGAATTCAAAATATGATACTGTGAGCAACCACATAAAGAAGATTGATGTCCAGCTTGCTCAAACTGCTGAAACTGTTAAAAGACAGCAAGAGATCATTCGTGGAAAAAGTGTGATGAATCCTAGGGTTGAGCACTGTAATGCAACCGAGCAGAGACGTGAGAAATCTGAGGAAAAACAAGCGAAACAACTGTTCGCTGAGACTGTTATGGGCGCAAAACTAGGAACAGTGCAGTCTGCTAGCTCTAGAGCGACTGCTCCCGCGACTGCTCCCGCGACTGCTGCCGCGACTGCTCCCGCTCCCGACGGATCTACTGATATTCCACCAGTGCGAGTCTATGTTCCTAAGATTCCCTATCCGATTCCACCTAGACACCGGAAGGTGTTGCCTAAGGTTGATGACCCTGGAAAATTTGCTTTTCCATGTTCCATTGCTGGAGTAGAATTTGAGGAAGCTCTTTGTGACTCTGGATCTTGTGTGAATCTTGTCTCAAAGGCGATTGTAGACAAGTTGGGCATTGCTGATGTTGAGCCTTCTCAGGTGACTCTGACTTTTGCAAACTCAGTCAAGAAGGCACCTTCTCTTCTTCCTTCTACTAACTCCAGACCTGTAAAAGGTCAAAAAGACTAAACTGACACGAATTAGTGACTTGAAACAAATGAAAACATATATACAATGATGTGAAAAACACCATATATCAGGTTCCTAAACGCATTCACGAAGAAGGAGTTGAGTCGCGGATTGACAAGATTAACAACACATGTAGACAGACGTTTCTGGACGCAGTGAAGACTGCTATCAAAGATGAGTATAAGGAAATTTTGAAAGACTTTGTCTCCGGTCTGATTCTGGCGATCATAGAAAACCAGCTCATCTACTCAGGAAAGATTATTCACAGCTTCATATGCAAGCACCTCAGGATTTCCAAGCTTCACGAGCTGTGGTTTCTTTTTGCGAAGAGCCAAATTCACTCTTCCGAAGACAATTTCAAATTCTCTAGTGAAACTTGAATGAAGTTCTTTCAGTTATGACTTGTGTATGAAGTAGATTGTCATTTGTCTATTTTATTTGACTCTTTAAGTTGCTCTCTCTTTACTCTTTTAGTTGACAATATCAACCCCTATATATACCCTAAATGACTGATATCCGATCACCTAATCCTTATCAAAGCAAACGATGTAGTATTTCTAAATTTTGAATTTTATAAAATTTATCAAAAACTACGTTGTTTGATAAATTAATTATTGAATACCACACTTAATGGTCCATATATAAAAGCACGATTCATATAGTTTTTCTGAATTTTTATTTAGTTCAGTATGACATATGCAATATGATATATGGTGTTTTATACATCATTGTATATATATTTTCTAATTGGTTTTCAAGTATTTATCGAGTCTTTCTAGTCCTTTTCGAGTCATTACAGGTCTGGAGTTGCACTGGATGGGAGATGGACCTGTTGGAGCAAAAGAGGTAGAAATCAGTGCAGTTTGGTGATTTTCACGTAGAACAGTCTGATGACTGTTCCCGATCAAGCGGAACAAGCAGGCAGAGTGATCCCGCGGTTGTTCCCGACGAATAAGGAAAATACAACATCTCGGGATTTGCCTTAATTATCCTATTTTTCTCTCTCTGGCCGCCTGTGGCTTTTGATATAACTTCTTTTTCTATTTTTCTACATCATTCGACGCTATTCTAGACACAAGAAACCATTGGAGACTTTGAGATTATTGGATTTGCTTACTGTAAAGGGAGAAGGATCCCTCTCTCTCTCTCTCGTTTTAGAGAAGATCATCCTGAACCCTCTCTTTGTTTCTGTTATATTTATGCAGTATTATTCATCTATGAACTCTGTGTTTTCTCTGTTCATGGCTGAGTAGTCGGCTAGCTTGTCTAGGGTTCTAGGGTGTTGATTTCGTGAGCTAAACATAGATAAGTGAATCCATTGATTGTCTTCATTCATAACTGTTCTTATTGCTTGCATTAAACTGGCCGCTTAATGTTAGATCATAGGTTTAACCTGTTAATTAACCGTGTAATAGGTTGCTAGATTTGTTTTGAATGAGCATTGCATCCCTAATCAGCGAAAGTAGATATTAGGGTGTTTTGTGAACCTATCGGACCTGATCTCTATTGCTTGCGATCGCTTCTCACCTCAACGACAGTTAGACGGTGAGATCGATCAGCATAGGGAGCAGTGCCACGACAGTGGACTGTTCTACTTGAGTGATCCGAGTTCTAGACTGTTCTTATTAGCACTTGAATAATTGTTTAGCTCACAAGTATTAGCACCCGATGAAGTAACCCTAGGCTGGCTTCTCTTTAATCTGAATTCACATTTACATTATTTTATTTGCTGCTTTGCACGTTACAACCAAATCAAAAACCCCATATTGTCTTAGCTTAATTTTGATCCCATAGAAATAAAGTGTAATCGTTGGTCTCTGTGGATTCGATCCTAAAGTGCTACATCGACATACCATTCGATTGTGGTAGTGTGCACATTAGGTTAATTGGTGTGCGTGAACACGAATATCAATTTGGCGCCGTTGCCGGGGACCATCTTTTTACCTTTATTTTTCGGTTATTTATTTAGTCTAAGACCTTTAACTTGCTCTTTTCTCTTTGTTGCAGGAGATCGCAAGGTTTAGAAAATCAGAACAGACTACATCCAAGGCCTACTGACACCACCATGGGTGATCACAGTCATCAAGATGATCTCGCTGCAGCAATGCAACTGATGCAACAGCAGATGCTTCAGATGCAGCAGACCATCCAAGCTCAGCAAGCAGCTGCAGAACAACATGCTCAACAGGCTGCTCTCGCGCGGCAAGAACAAGCAGCGCAGACTGTTCCAATCGGGGAGAGAAACCTTCCGCGGAACATTCCTACTACGCGCTCTGCCATTGTTCCTCCACTCTGCACCAGGCAGGACTTCGAGATCAAGCCTGCTTTGATTGATCTGGTGCAGAGAAAGGTGTTCTCTGGTTTCTCTGCAGAAATTCCAATGGAGCATATTGAGAATTTCGAAAAAGTCTGCAGTTTCACTCGTGTGAATGGTGTGCCACCAGACTACATCAAGTGCATGCTATTCCCATTCTCTCTTGATGGAAAAGCTGCACGGTGGTTAAACTCTCTCCTTACCGGCTCTCTCACTTCGTGGGAACAGGTCCGATCAGCGTTTCTCAACCATTTCTACTCTAAGGCGAGAACATCTACATTGAGGAACAAGATCACCTCATTCAGACAGCTCCATGATGAGCCTTTTTGTAACTCATGGGAGCGCTTCAGTGACTACCAGAGAGAATGTCCTCACCATGGATTTGATGATGATTACCTCCTGGGCATTTTCTATGATGGGGTGGACTGGAAATACCAAGGTGCTCTAAACTCTTCGAGCAATTGAGACTTCATGACTCAGACCACTGATGGAGCGCTCAAGCTGATTGAGAACATGGCAGCTAGCTCAACCAATGAGAACCAGGAGAGCGATCGCTCCAAGGAAGTCAATAGTGTACACACCCAGAAAATTGATGAGCTGACAGCTAAGGTCGATCAGCTACTGCAGAACAACCAGGCACAAGGATCTGGGTATCAGAACACCACCCCGCAGAGCAATCAGCAAGCTGTTCCAGCCGCGAGTTCTCCGACTGCAGGGAACAGTCCGCCAGATGATCTGAAAAATCTGAACATTATGATGCAGCAGATGCTCCAGAGCCAGCAACTTCAGGTCAAGGCACTGAATCAGGTTACCACAGACATCAACACCAGGATGGACAGCATGTTCACCGAGCTGAATTCAAAATATGATACTGTGAGCAACCACATAAAGAAGATTGATGTCCAGCTTGCTCAAACTGCTGAAACTGTTAAAAGACAGCAAGAGATCATTCGTGGAAAAAGTGTGATGAATCCTAGGGTTGAGCACTGTAATGCAACCGAGCAGAGACGTGAGAAATCTGAGGAAAAACAAGCGAAACAACTGTTCGCTGAGACTGTTATGGGCGCAAAACTAGGAACAGTGCAGTCTGCTAGCTCTAGAGCGACTGCTCCCGCGACTGCTCCCGCGACTGCTGCCGCGACTGCTCCCGCTCCCGACGGATCTACTGATATTCCACCAGTGCGAGTCTATGTTCCTAAGATTCCCTATCCGATTCCACCTAGACACCGGAAGGTGTTGCCTAAGGTTGATGACCCTGGAAAATTTGCTTTTCCATGTTCCATTGCTGGAGTAGAATTTGAGGAAGCTCTTTGTGACTCTGGATCTTGTGTGGATCTTGTCTCAAAGGCGATTGTAGACAAGTTGGGCATTGCTGATGTTGAGCCTTCTCAGGTGACTCTGACTTTTGCAAACTCAGTCAAGAAGGCACCTTCTCTTCTTCCTTCTACTAACTCCAGACCTGTAAAAGGTCAAAAAGGACTAAACTGACACGAATTAGTGACTTGAAACAAATGAAAACATATATACAATGATGTGAAAAACACCATATATCAGGTTCCTAAACGCATTCACGAAGAAGGAGTTGAGTCGCGGATTGACAAGATTAACAACACATGTAGACAGACGTTTCTAGACGCAGTGAAGACTGCTCTCAAAGATGAGTATAAGGAAATTTTGAAAGACCTTGTCTCCGGTCTGATTCTGGCGATCATAGAAAACCAGCTCATCTACTCAGGAAAGATTATTCACAGCTTCATATGCAAGCACCTCAGGATTTCCAAGCTTCACGAGCTGTGGTTTCTTTTTGCGAAGAGCCAAATTCACTCTTCCGAAGACAATTTCAAATTCTCTAGTGAAACTTGAATGAAGTTCTTTCAGTTATGACTTGTGTATGAAGTAGATTGTCATTTGTCTATTTTATTTGACTCTTTAAGTTGCTCTCTCTTTACTCTTTTAGTTGACAATATCAACCCCTATATATACCCTAAATGACTGATATGCGATCACCTAATCCTTATCAAAGCAAACGATGTAGTATTTCTAAATTTTGAATTTTATAAAATTTATCAAAAACTACGTTGTTTGATAAATTAATTATTGAATACCACACTTAATGGTCCATATATAAAAGCACGATTCATATAGTTTTTCTGAATTTTTATTTAGTTCAGTATGACATATGCAATATGATATATGGTGTTTTATACATCATTGTATATATGTTTTCTAATTGGTTTTCAAGTCTTTATCGAGTCTTTCTAGTCCTTTTCGAGTCATTACAGGTCTGGAGTTGCACTGGATGGGAGATGGACCTGTTGGAGCAAAAGAGGTAGAAATCAGTGCAGTTTGGTGATTTTCACGTAGAACAGTATGATGACTGTTCCCGATCAAGTGGAACAAGCAGGCGGAGTGATCCCGCGGTTGTTCCCGACGAATAAGGAAAATACAACATCTCGGGATTTGCCCTAATTATCCTCTTTTTCTCTCTCTGGCCGCCTGTGGCTTTTGATATAACTTCTTTTTCTATTTTTCTACATCATTCGACGCTATTCTAGACACAAGAAACCATTGGAGACTTTGGGATTATTGGATTTGCTTACTGTAAAGGGAGAAGGATCTCTCTCTCTCTCTCGTTTTAGAGAAGATCATCCTGAACCCTCTCTTTGTTTCTGTTATATTTATGCAGTATTATTCATCTATGAACTCTGTGTTTTCTTTGTTCATGGCTGAGTAGTCGGCTAGCTTGTCTAGGGTTCTAGGGTGTTGATTTCGTGAGCTAAACATAGATAAGTGAATCCATTGATTGTCTTCATTCATAACTGTTCTTATTGCTTGCATTAAACTGGCCGCTTAATGTTAGATCATAGGTTTAACCTGTTCATTAACCGTGTAATAGGTTGCTAGATTTGTTTTGAATGAGCATTGCATCCCTAATCAGCGAAAGTAGATATTAGGGTGTTTTGTGAACCTATCGGACCTGATCTCTATTGCTTGCGATCGCTTCTCACCTCAACGACAGTTAGACGGTGAGATCGATCAGCATAGGGAGCAGTGCCACGACAGTGGACTGTTCTACTTGAGTGATCCGAGTTCTAAACTGTTCTTATTAGCACTTGAATAATTGTTTAGCTCACAAGTATTAGCACCCGATGAAGTAACCCTAGGCTGGCTTCTCTTTAATCTGAATTCACATTTACATTATTTTATTTGCTGCTTTGCACGTTACAACCAAATCAAAAACCCCATATTATCTTAGCTTAATTTTGATCCCATAGAAATAAAGTGTAATTGTGGTCTCTGTGGATTCGATCCTAAAGTGCTACATCGACATACCATTCGATTGTGGTAGTGTGCACATTAGGTTAATTGGTGTGCGTGAACACGAATATCAATTTGGCGCCGTTGCCGGGGACCATCTTTTTACCTTTATTTTTCGGTTATTTATTTAGTCTAAGACCTCTAACTTGCTCTTTTCTCTTTGTTGCAGGAGATCGCAAGGTTTAGAAAATCAGAACAGACTACATCCAAGGCCTACTGACACCACCATGGGTGATCACGGTCATCAAGATGATCTCGCTGCAGCAATGCAACTGATGCAACAGCAGATGCTTCAGATGCAGCAGACCATCCAAGCTCAGCAAGCAGCTGCAGAACAACATGCTCAACAGGCTGCTCTCGCGCGGCAAGAACAAGCAGCGCAGACTGTTCCAATCGGGGAGAGAAACCTTCCGCGGAACATTCCTACTACGCGCTCTGCCATTGTTCCTCCACTCTGCACCAGGCAGGACTTCGAGATCAAGCCTGCTTTGATTGATCTGGTGCAGAGAAAGGTGTTCTCTGGTTTCTCTGCAGAAATTCCAATGGAGCATATTGAGAATTTCGAAAAAGTCTGCAGTTTCACTCGTGTGAATGGTGTGCCACCAGACTACATCAAGTGCATGCTATTCCCATTCTCTCTTGATGGAAAAGCTGCACGGTGGTTGAACTCTCTCCCTACCGGCTCTCTCACTTCGTGGGAACAGGTCCGATCAGCGTTCCTCAACCATTTCTACTCTAAGGCGAGAACATCTACATTGAGGAACAAGATCACCTCATTCAGACAGCTCCATGATGAGCCTTTTTGTAACTCATGGGAGCGCTTCAGTGACTACCAGAGAGAATGTCCTCACCATGGATTTGATGATGATTACCTCCTGGGCATTTTCTATGATGGGGTGGACTGGAAATACCAAGGTGCTCTAAACTCTTCGAGCAATTGAGACTTCATGACTCAGACCACTGATGGAGCGCTCAAGCTGATTGAGAACATGGCAGCTAGCTCAACCAATGAGAACCAGGAGAGCGATCGCTCCAAGGAAGTCAATAGTGTACACACCCAGAAAATTGATGAGCTGACAGCTAAGGTCGATCAGCTACTGCAGAACAACCAGGCACAAGGATCTGGGTATCAGAACACCACCCCGCAGAGCAATCAGCAAGCTGTTCCAGCCGCGAGTTCTCCGACTGCAGGGAACAGTCCGCCAGATGATCTGAAAAATCTGAACATTATGATGCAGCAGATGCTCCAGAGCCAGCAACTTCAGGTCAAGGCACTGAATCAGGTTACCACAGACATCAACACCAGGATGGACAGCATGTTCACCGAGCTGAATTCAAAATATGATACTGTGAGCAACCACATAAAGAAGATTGATGTCCAGCTTGCTCAAACTGCTGAAACTGTTAAAAGACAGCAAGAGATCATTCGTGGAAAAAGTGTGATGAATCCTAGGGTTGAGCACTGTAATGCAACCGAGCAGAGACGTGAGAAATCTGAGGAAAAACAAGCGAAACAACTGTTCGCTGAGACTTTTATGGGCGCAAAATTAGGAACAGTGCAGTCTGCTAGCTCTAGAGCGACTGCTCCCGCGACTGCTCCCGCGACTGCTGCCGCGACTGCTCCCGCGACTGCTCCCGCTCCCGACGGATCTACTGATATTCCACCAGTGCGAGTCTATGTTCCTAAGATTCCCTATCCGATTCCACCTAGACACCGGAAGGTGTTGCCTAAGGTTGATGACCCTGGAAAATTTGCTTTTCCATGTTCCTTTGCTGGAGTAGAATTTGAGGAAGCTCTTTGTGACTCTGGATCTTGTGTGAATCTTGTCTCAAAGGCGATTGTAGACAAGTTGGGCATTGCTGATGTTGAGCCTTCTCAGGTGACTCTGACTTTTGCAAACTCAGTCAAGAAGGCACCTTCTCTTCTTCCTTCTACTAACTCCAGACCTGTAAAAGGTCAAAAGGACTAAACTGACACGAATTAGTGACTTGAAACAAATGAAAACATATATACAATGATGTGAAAAACACCATATATCAGGTTCCTAAACGCATTCACGAAGAAGGAGTTGAGTCGCGGATTGACAAGATTAACAACACATGTAGACAGACGTTTCTGGACGCAGTGAAGACTGCTATCAAAGATGAGTATAAGGAAATTTTGAAAGACCTTGTCTCCGGTCTGATTCTGGCGATCATAGAAAACCAGCTCATCTACTCAGGAAAGATTATTCACAGTTTCATATGCAAGCACCTCAGGATTTCCAAGCTTCACGAGCTGTGGTTTCTTTTTGCGAAGAGCCAAATTCACTCTTCCGAAGACAATTTCAAATTCTCTAGTGAAACTTGAATGAAGTTCTTTCAGTTATGACTTGTGTATGAAGTAGATTGTCATTTGTCTATTTTATTTGACTCTTTAAGTTGCTCTCTCTTTACTCTTTTAGTTGACAATATCAACCCCTATATATACCCTAAATGACTGATATGCGATCACCTAATCCTTATCAAAGCAAACGATGTAGTATTTCTAAATTTTGAATTTTATAAAATTTATCAAAAACTACGTTGTTTGATAAATTAATTATTGAATACCACACTTAATGGTCCATATATAAAAGCACGATTCATATAGTTTTTCTGAATTTTTATTTAGTTCAGTATGACATATGCAATATGATATATGGTGTTTTATACATCATTGTATATATGTTTTCTAATTGGTTTTCAAGTCTTTATCGAGTCTTTCTAGTCCTTTACGAGTCATTACAGGTCTGGAGTTGCACTGGATGGGAGATGGACCTGTTGGAGCAAAAGAGGTAGAAATCAGTGCAGTTTGGTGATTTTCACGTAGAACAGTCTGATGACTGTTCCCGATCAAGCGGAACAAGCAGGCGGAGTGATCCCGCGGTTGTTCCCGACGAATAAGGAAAATACAACATCTCGGGATTTGCCCTAATTATCCTCTTTTTCTCTCTCTGGCCGCCTGTGGCTTTTGATATAACTTCTTTTTCTATTTTTCTACATCATTCGACGCTATTCTAGACACAAGAAACCATTGGAGACTTTGAGATTATTGGATTTGCTTACTGTAAAGGGAGAAGGATCTCTCTCTCTCTCTCTCTCGTTTTAGAGAAGATCATCCTGAACCCTCTCTTTGTTTCTGTTATATTTATGCAGTATTATTCATCTATGAACTCTGTGTTTTCTCTGTTCATGGCTGAGTAGTCGGCTAGCTTGTCTAGGGTTCTAGGGTGTTGATTTCGTGAGCTAAACATAGATAAGTGAATCCATTGATTGTCTTCATTCATAAATGTTCTTATTGCTTGCATTAAACTGGCCGCTTAATGTTAGATCATAGGTTTAACCTGTTCATTAACCGTGTAATAGGTTGCTAGATTTGTTTTGAATGAGCATTGCATCCCTAATCAGCGAAAGTAGATATTAGGGTGTTTTGTGAACCTATCGGACCTGATCTCTATTGCTTGCGATCGCTTCTCACCTCAACGACAGTTAGACGGTGAGATCGATCAGCATAGGGAGCAGTGCCACGACAGTGGACTGTTCTACTTGAGTGATCCGAGTTCTAAACTGTTCTTATTAGCACTTGAATAATTGTTTAGCTCACAAGTATTAGCACCCGATGAAGTAACCCTAGGCTGGCTTCTCTTTAATCTGAATTCACATTTACATTATTTTATTTGCTGCTTTGCACGTTACAACCAAATCAAAAACCCCATATTGTCTTAGCTTAATTTTGATCCCATAGAAATAAAGTGTAATTGTTGGTCTCTGTGGATTCGATCCTAAAGTGCTACATCGACATACCATTCGATTGTGGTAGTGTGCACATTAGGTTAATTGGTGTGCGTGAACACGAATATCAATTTGGCGCCGTTGCCGGGGACCATCTTTTTACCTTTATTTTTCGGTTATTTATTTAGTCTAAGACCTCTAACTTGCTCTTTTCTCTTTGTTGCAGGAGATCGCAAGGTTTAGAAAATCAGAACAGACTACATCCAAGGCCTACTGACACCACCATGGGTGATCACGGTCATCAAGATGATCTCGCTGCAGCAATGCAACTGATGCAACAGCAGATGCTTCAGATGCAGCAGACCATCCAAGCTCAGCAAGCAGCTGCAGAACAACATGCTCAACAGGCTGCTCTCGCGCGGCAAGAACAAGCAGCGCAGACTGTTCCAATCGGGGAGAGAAACCTTCCGCGGAACATTCCTACTACGCGCTCTGCCATTGTTCCTCCACTCTGCACCAGGCAGGACTTCGAGATCAAGCCTGCTTTGATTGATCTGGTGCAGAGAAAGGTGTTCTCTGGTTTCTCTGCAGAAATTCCAATGGAGCATATTGAGAATTTCGAAAAAGTCTGCAGTTTCACTCGTGTGAATGGTGTGCCACCAGACTACATCAAGTGCATGCTATTCCCATTCTCTCTTGATGGAAAAGCTGCACGGTGGTTGAACTCTCTCCCTACCGGCTCTCTCACTTCGTGGGAACAGGTCCGATCAGCGTTCCTCAACCATTTCTACTCTAAGGCGAGAACATCTACATTGAGGAACAAGATCACCTCATTCAGACAGCTCCATGATGAGCCTTTTTGTAACTCATGGGAGCGCTTCAGTGACTACCAGAGAGAATGTCCTCACCATGGATTTGATGATGATTACCTCCTGGGCATTTTCTATGATGGGGTGGACTGGAAATACCAAGGTGCTCTAAACTCTTCGAGCAATTGAGACTTCATGACTCAGACCACTGATGGAGCGCTCAAGCTGATTGAGAACATGGCAGCTAGCTCAACCAATGAGAACCAGGAGAGCAATCGCTCCAAGGAAGTCAATAGTGTACACACCCAGAAAATTGATGAGCTGACAGCTAAGGTCGATCAGCTACTGCAGAACAACCAGGCACAAGGATCTGGGTATCAGAACACCACCCCGCAGAGCAATCAGCAAGCTGTTCCAGCCGCGAGTTCTCCGACTGCAGGGAACAGTCCGCCAGATGATCTGAAAAATCTGAACATTATGATGCAGCAGATGCTCCAGAGCCAGCAACTTCAGGTCAAGGCACTGAATCAGGTTACCACAGACATCAACACCAGGATGGACAGCATGTTCACCGAGCTGAATTCAAAATATGATACTGTGAGCAACCACATAAAGAAGATTGATGTCCAGCTTGCTCAAACTGCTGAAACTGTTAAAAGACAGCAAGAGATCATTCGTGGAAAAAGTGTGATGAATCCTAGGGTTGAGCACTGTAATGCAACCGAGCAGAGACGTGAGAAATCTGAGGAAAAACAAGCGAAACAACTGTTCGCTGAGACTGTTATGGGCGCAAAACTAGGAACAGTGCAGTCTGCTAGCTCTAGAGCGACTGCTCCCGCGACTGCTTCCGCGACAGCTGCCGCGACTGCTCCCGCGACTGCTCCCGCTCCCGACGGATCTACTGATATTCCACCAGTGCGAGTCTATGTTCCTAAGATTTCCTATCCGATTCCACCTAGACACCGGAAGGTGTTGCCTAAGGTTGATGACCCTGGAAAATTTGCTTTTCCATGTTCCATTGCTGGAGTAGAATTTGAGGAAGCTCTTTGTGACTCTGGATCTTGTGTGAATCTTGTCTCAAAGGCGATTGTAGACAAGTTGGGCATTGCTGATGTTGAGCCTTCTCAGGTGACTCTGACTTTTGCAAACTCTTCCAGAGCAGTTCCTTATGGCACTATTCGCAACCTTCCTGTCCAAGTTGGGGACTGTGTTCTCCATACTGAATTTCAGGTTGTTGAGATGAACAAGGATCAAGAGATGCCTTTGATCTTAGGAAGGACATTTATGGCTATAGTGGGAGCAATCGTTGATATGCCTAATAAGAGAGTCTCCTTCTTCCACATCAACAAGAATGTCTTCTAGCAGGCTGTTCCCACCAGATTTCAGAAACTACACGCCTCTTGCATCTGAGTGTTCAGTGGAGAAAAGCTGAAGGTTGTTCCAAGGAAGGAGCTTGAGAAAAACAGTGAGATCAAGGAAGTCCAGGATGGAGATCCTCACACTGATACCCATACACTCAGTGGGAATGCTAAGGTGAATGTAAAAGTCCAGAAAAAAAGGGCCAGGAGAGATCCTACCATGACTTTGATACCTTGCATGTGTGATGAGAAATCCATTGAATATGAGGTTAAGTGCAAGGGTACCTCTAAACCTTTCTCTAAAGTCAGAGTTATTCTCACTGATGAGCTGAAAGAGAAAGGAGAAGCTGCTGTGAAAGGGTTGTTGAGTAGAGTTTTGAAGCTGAACATGTCTGATTGTGGAGCTTGTTTTGGAACAAGCCCTCATGCTCAACCCGACTGATCCCTGTCACCAAGTCAAGCTAGTGACTTTAACCAAGCGCTTGGTGGGAGGCAACCCACTGGTAAGTGTAAATATAACTTGGTTTTGTTTTTGTTTTCTTATTTTCGTTTTAGTTTATTGAGTTTCAGGTCAAAAAGCAGAAAAATTCGAGATACTTCGAAAAATTCTAGGTTGCAGAAACGGAGCTCCTTGTTCTGCAGGAGCCAAGAACAACCATTCTAGGTGAAAAGCTGGCGACAGAACACCCATAATTTTTCGGAGCACCCGCTCCAGGTAAGTATCTCGACCAAAAAAATTGTAAATTCTTGTTTTCACCTTCTCTCTGATTTATTTTCACACCGAGACATTGTGAAGTAAGTCTGGGGGAGGGTCTTCGTCGATTACTAACTCGTTTCTTTCTTTTGTTTTTCTCTTGAGTCAGTTTGAGTCAGTTTTTAGGATCGAGTCAGTCAAAGTTTTGTGGGAATTATGACCTTATTCTGTGTTGATCACTAGCCACCTCGTGCTTTAGTTGTCTTATTCAGTGACCTTAGCAGTGGCGAAAGACACACATGTGGACCCGGAACACCCTGACATATCTCACTTGATTCTCCAGAAGTTCTCAGCCGATCAGGTTACACTGGGTAGACTTAACTCCAAATAACTTGAACCTAATCTTGACTGAAATTCTTCTTTTTATGGGCACTAGATCAGGGAAACGAGAACTACACTTAGGACTTCTTATTCTTTCTATCCATCTTGTTGTTCCTGAGTGGCTAGCTCATCTTTAGCTAGTTCCCACCCTGAACCTTAGCCTTTATTCCACCTTCATGCATTTGTTTTTCAGTGTTATATGTGCAGATATGTGCAAAAAGGTCGGAGAGGAAAGGATCGACGCAGCCTCTTACTCGTTACTGCTGCGCAGATTCAGCCAGAAGGAGAACAAGCAGATTAAGGGAGCAACCACTCCATAACCAATGAGCTGTGCAAGAACATGGGTGGAGAACCAGAATGATTTGAACCAGAAGAACCACCAGTGGCAATCCAAACATCACATGTTACCTCCTTCTTCGTCACCCCACCATCTTTAAAAAAAAAAAAAAAATCTTTCATTTTGTTTAGCATATGGTGATGGAGAAGGAGAAGAATTCAGGATACATGAGCCACTGGAAAGGTCAAGCAGAAGAGTAGGTATCAATTTGAAGGGATGAGGAGCAGCCAGATGAGCGGAGCAGTCTGATGATTGTTCCCGAACGAAAAGAACAGTCGCTCCTGAGATAGCAAAACGAGTAAGGGGATGTGGACATCAATGGAGCCGTCCTCTCACGACTATTTTGCGCGATATCCTGCATCCACTACGAAAAGTTGGTAGCCCCTAAATACTCTTTAGCTCCACCATAAAATTAGCCTGTTCCACACCTAGCCCGTCTACCTTGAATAGTGCCTGTGATGAGAAGCTCACGCTGCTCTTAAATGAATGTAGGGAGTTCTGTCTCGATAGTGTTGCTTTTTCAGGTTTGAGATGTAGAGTATGGAGCCGATTTTCGAACAGCAGTCAGTGGGGTTCTGGTAAGGGTGTGTTGTCATAGTTTTACTGCTTGTATGGTTCAGAGATTCGTGGTTAAGGTATGGTTGCTGAGAATAGGAGAGTTCCCACACTTTCAAACCTTTCTCCCTGTTCTTGATACTTGGTCTTGTTCGAGGACAAACAAGGATCTAAGTCTGGGGGAATTGATATATGGTGTTTTATACATCATTGTATATATGTTTTCTAATTGGTTTTCAAGTCTTTATCGAGTCTTTCTAGTCCTTTTCGAGTCATTACAGGTCTGGAGTTGCACTGGATGGGAGATGGACCTGTTGGAGCAAAAGAGGTAGAAATCAGTGCAGTTTGGTGATTTTCACGTAGAACAGTCCCGATCAAGCGGAACAAGCAGACGGAGTGATCCCGCGGTTGTTCCCGACGAATAAGGAAAATACAACATCTCGGGATTTGCCCTAATTATCCTCTTTTTCTCTCTCTGGCCGCCTGTGGCTTTTGATATAACTTCTTTTTCTATTTTTCTACATCATTCGACGCTATTCTAGACACAAGAAACCATTGGAGACTTTGAGATTATTGGATTTGCTTACTGTAAAGGGAGAAGGATCTCTCTCTCTCTCTCGTTTTAGAGAAGATCATCCTGAACCCTCTCTTTGTTTCTGTTATATTTATGCAGTATTATTCATCTATGAACTCTGTGTTTTCTCTGTTCATGGCTGAGTAGTCGGGTAGCTTGTCTAGGGTTCTAGGGTGTTGATTTCGTGAGCTAAACATAGATAAGTGAATCCATTGATTGTCTTCATTCATAATTGTTCTTATTGCTTGCATTAAACTGGCCGCTTAATGTTAGATCATAGGTTTAACCTATTCATTAACCGTGTAATAGGTTGCTAGATTTGTTTTGAATGAGCATTGCATCCCTAATCAGCGAAAGTAGATATTAGGGTGTTTTGTGAACCTATCGGACCTGATCTCTATTGCTTGCGATCGCTTCTCACCTCAACGACAGTTAGACGGTGAGATCGATCAGCATATGGAGCAGTGCCACGACAGTGGACTGTTCTACTTGAGTGATCCGAGTTCTAGACTGTTCTTATTAGCACTTGAATAATTGTTTAGCTCACAAGTATTAGCACCCGATGAAGTAACCCTAGGCTGGCTTCTCTTTAATCTGAATTCACATTTACATTATTTTATTTGCTGCTTTGCACGTTACAACCAAATCAAAAACCCCATATTGTCTTAGCTTAATTTTGATCCCATAGAAATAAAGTGTAATCGTTGGTCTCTGTGGATTCGATCCTAAAGTGCTACATCGACATACCATTCGATTGTGGTAGTGTGCACATTAGGTTAATTGGTGTGCGTGAACACGAATATCACAATACTATGGAGAGCTGGCCTGATGTGTATAGCAACAGGTTCTCTTCTTCAAAAACATGGGAGCAGTTACGGATGCACAAAGAGAAGAAGAACTGGAGTAAGGTTGTCTGGTTCGCCCATGGAGTACCTCGGTTCGCTTTCATCATTTGGCTAATGTGAGATAACAAACTAAGTCCCACATTGGAGAATTAGAGAAATAATATCTAATATATAAAGATATGTCCAACTCTAATAGTACGAAGTCTTTTGGAATGGAAACTAAAAGTAAATCCATGCGGGCTTGCCTTTTAGGCCCAAAGTGGACAATATCGTACTAATCAGATAAATATAGTTGGACATGGACTTTCATAATCCCAACAGCTAGCAGTCCGTGATAGAGTAGAAATAAGTACGCGAATGCTGTGGTGGGGAGTAGTGTAAAGTTGCTTCATCTGTGGTGAGCCAAACAAGTCCAGAGACCATGTTTTATTTGCTTGTAATCCAAGTTGTTCAAGAATAGTGGCCTTGAATTTTTCGACCCTTTGACTTAGGAATATTTCTATTTATACGCGATTTTGATATAGATAGTAATCCATTCTATAACTCTTTTTATTTCTTTCAACTTTTTTTATGAGAAAATTTTCTCCTTATACACTCACTGTATGGCTAGGCAGTTGTGGGTGATCTATTGGAAGCTGATGCTGATCCGGATTGGAAGGAAACTCTAAATCGACTAGTGGAGCACAGATACGAAAAATTTACCTTCATGATGCTAAGGTTGGTGTTTCAAACTACAATCTATTACATATGGAGGGAAAAGAATGATCGGAGGCACACAGGAGAGATAAAGTCGGTGCCCCATCTATTTTTACATATCAAAAAAACAGTTAGGTACATAGTTATGTCCACACGCTTTTTTGAGAAACCCAAGCTCCTTGGACTTCTTCAAAGATGTTGAGGACATTAGTTTCAGTAACTAGCCTCATTCTTTTGATTATTTGGTGTACATAAACATTTTTTCTTCCTCTTAATATAAATTTAACATTTCACCAAAAAAATATGCACTACTATAAAGTTCGAGAAAAAAATGCACAACGCTTAAAGTTCGTGTAAGATTTTTGAGTTTTTATTTAGTTCGATATGGCATACTCACTACTAAAAGTTCGAGAAGAAATATGCACAACAAATAAAATTTATGTTGATATATGTACTTACTCCTCTACCTACTGTTTATACTTTTTTATATTGTTTGTGCTTAAAATGAGTAAAAGAATATATATTAATAGTATATTTTCTCTGTTTAGAAAATGTTGTATGAATATTTTCTTGTTTTTTAAAATAAAGAAGTTACATTTAAATTTTTGAAGTAACTCTTGTAAACACTTCCTTTCAATTTTTCACTAACATTTCTAATCATCACCATAACACTTAGGCATATCAAACTTCTAATTTTAATTTCCCAGTCCAAATATATGATGACATGAAAATATAATATAAAAAGATGACAACCTGAATTTTTAAAATATTTTCTAAAAAATCAATATTTCATACAAGAAATAAAAATGGTGGAAAACTATAAACTTAACAAAACTTAATTCCTTAATTAAGAACTATCAGTTTGAAAAAAAAAACTTAAAATATCATACTATACTAGTTTGTGTTTGATTATATGATAAATAAAGTGACATGTCAAATCGTTATGATTCTTAGTATGATTTTGAATTTATTTTTTTTGATGGATCCAAAAACTAAAATTGAAAATCATGAAGTAGTTAAGAAACAACTTAGTATCGTTGTCCAAACTTTTGATTTTCAATTTTGTCAGATTTGAACATATAATTAAACAAAATATTTTTTTAATCATATTTCAAACGAAATGTGTCACTAGATTTATATATCAGTCATTGAAGCTGAATTCCCAAAATAAAGTGAGTAATAGGTTTTACAAAAAAAAAAGTGAGTAACTAGTTAATTTTTTTTTGGCAAAGAGTAATTAGGTAATTGACGAAAGTGTTTCCTATACAAGATGAAAAGCGTGTCAACCAGAAAGACGTTTCTGATCTTGTTAATTCAGGCGTGTTACAACTTACAATGGGTGGGAGAAGACTGGAAGGTTAACTTTTGTTTTTTTTTTTGGGCAGAGAAAAAGCAAAATTTGTGTCAGTAAAAAAGTTTAGACGTTAGAGGTGTGAGGGATATATACCCTAAGATCGGTTGTTTAATTGGCACGACGATCTTCAGATAAACGTACTATACTGACCATATACATTTATCGTCATGCCAATTTTTGAATACAACCTTGAGATCAAACGAGATTGAGAAAAACTCATGGTAAGATGACAAACATGAAACATACATCAACACCAGCGAGTCATCTTCTTTTTTCTTCTTCAAAGACTCTAAGACATGATCATCACCTCCCCTAAAAAAGCACAGCTTCACTAAAACTGGACAGCTAAGCCAACTGGATAGACACTTCACAGGCGGGGAACAAAGAGAAATAATTGCAGAGGCAGGGCTAGAAGATAACCTAACTTGGTCCTCAGAGTCATTAATTGTGCGTTCAACATAGCAACATTTGCTTTAGCAATTGGAACGATGAGTGTAAACCTCATTGCAACTCATCATTGGAGCAACCAAGCAGCACTAAACCGATCTACCTACCAAGCATTGCTTTTTCTTTAACCAATAAGAAAAGGAAAACTGGAAAATAAAACTGCATCCTTAGTATCTAAAGTTAACGTCAGATCCAGTGTATGTACACCGATAGTAAGCTAAGAAACAAATGAAAACTTGCACACAAACAAGACAATGTACATACAAATCTATAAGCAATTAAGCATGCTACTACTACAACCCTAATTAACTAAAAAAAAGAGGTGACCTAGAAAGATAAAACCAGAATATGTGTCAAACAACATCAGAATTCCAACACACAAGCAACATAAAAACACTAGTTAAAGATCACATATGAGAGTCCCACAATCAGAAAACAGACCAATCGTTTCTTCAGCACAGTTTCCTCTGGTTCTACAAATCACTCCAACAAAAGTTCAGATACCAAATCCAAAACTAAGCATATATAAATAAATAAAAACTCCACAAATCCTTTCAGAGACAAAGCATTAATCAGTTTATACATATACAATCAAATCCCAGATCTAAACGATGTCTTCTGGTTGGGGAGCGGCGGAGAGAGCAAGGGGACGATTGTGGGATTCCTCGTTGTAGTCGTCGTCGTCGTCATCATCGGAGGTGGATAGATTGACGCAGGCGCAACGCTCGAGGGAGGCGAAGAAGGCGGATATGACGGTTGTGCTGACCCAGCTCGCCGCCTGATCTAGCTTCTCGAGGGAAGACGTGCTCAGGTTGGAGGCGGTGGAATTGATGCTGCTGCTGTTATCCATGGCTTCTTGATTCAACTGAAGATTAGGATCGTGTTTGTGTGAATCGAAGACGAAGGAAGGACTTAGGAGATTGGGGAATACTTTTGACGATGGAAATATTAGACCATTTCCATTTATGCTATCTCATCAAGGTTTTCGAAATGTTATAAATAAAGGTGGACATTCGGGTATCCATTCTGATCCGGTTCGGATCTATTCGGATTTCGGATTTTTGGGGTCAAATATTTTAAAGTTCCATTTGGGTATTTCTAAATTTCAGTTCGGGTTCAGTTTGGATCTTTACGGGTTTTGTTCGAGTTCGGATAACCCATTTAAGTTATTTTTAAAATTTTAAAATTTCTTATATATTTTAAATTTCTCAAAATCTATAAATAAAATAATATATTATAAATAAATTTGAGTAAGAAATGTCAAAACACCTAAGTTAACATATAAATTAGTTTAGTTTGAATATTTGCATAGATAGTCAATAGATTGTTTAAGTATTTTTAGTGTTTTGATTATAATTTAGCTATTTTGGAAATTTACTTTTTGAATATTTGTATATATTTTCAAATATTTTGGAATAATAAAAAGTATCTTATATTTTTGGATATTTTTAATATACATTAAATCTAAAAATAATTAATATATTTAGGTATATATATCTATTTCAGATACATTCGGGTACCCAAGATATTTCGGTTCGGGTCGGGTTCGGTTTCGGTTCTATAAATATCAAAATTTTGAATCCGTTCGGATATTTAATAAAAATTTCGGTTCGAATTCGGTACTACTTTTTCGGATCAAGTTCGGTTCAGTTTTTCGGATCCAGATTTTTTACCCAGCTCTAGTTATAAATTTATAAATTAATGAGAAATATTTAAGATAAAAAATAGAGCAATTTTCTCGGATAGCACTTTAAAGGTTTTTTGTCACAAAATAATCCTAAAAAAATGACCTAAATAATATATTTTTTTTTTGAGAATTTTAATATTTATTTTTTATTTTAAAAAATTTGAACATATTCTTAAAACTTTTTTCTTAACTATAAATCCTAAGTCTTAGATTTGTTAATCCAATGGTTGTAGATACATGTTTACCTTTCAATAAATTTTTTTTTGGCAATTTTCCTCCTTTTAGGCTATTTTGTGAAAATAATCTAAAAATGGCTATCTATGGAAATTTCTATATATATATCAAGATAATATTAAAAAGGTTTTATCACAAAAATAAAACTAAAATTACCAAAATATATATACTCTTAAAACCTACTTAGTAGCAGGCTGGAGCCTAAATGTTAAACGATATAGGGAGCCAGATTAACGTAGAGAACGTCACTAATTATGTGCCTATTAGTGTTCTTCTTTAGGAAATCGGTCAAAAAAACACTAAACTTTTCGGGAATTACCAAAAGAAACTTGAACATATGGACTGGTAAAAAAAACACAAATTTTTATTGACTTTAGAATTAATTAACAATGTTTTCGTTGACTTGCCAATTTAGCACACTGTCAGCAAATTTAACAGAAAAAATGACATCGTTAAATGTTGGTGTTAAGTGAAACGACGTCATTTTAAAATACGATGAAACGACGTCGTTTTACATGATTTGTAAAATAAAATCAAGTCGACCACTGGGTTCAAACCCGAGTTATTTGGATCAAATTACAAGATACTTTACCACTGAGCTAATGGCTCAATCAATGAAGTTACTAACACATTTAATTATATTTGGTACTGATTGAATATAAAAAAATTATCTAAAAACTTAAAAAGATTTTTAAAATTTCTAAAAACTGAAAAATTAATTCCAAAAAAGAAAATTTTCATTTTTTGGATTATTAAAAAAATTGAAAAAAACGAAAAAAATTCCAAAAAGTTATAAATATTTCGAATCTGAAAACATATAATCAGAAACTATAAAAAAATAAATAATAATAATAATAATAATTTTTTTATAGTTTCTGATTATATGTTTTCAGATTTGAAAAATTTTATCACTTTTTTTTCAATTTTGTTTTCGAATTATTTTATTTTTTCAATTTTTCTTTTAATAATTTGAAAAATGAAAATTTTCTTTTTGGGCATTTAAAAAAAAAATTATTTTTTATAGATTGAAATTATTTTCAGATTCAAATTTATTTTTATAACTTTTTTTTGCTATTTTCGATTTTTTATTTATTTTCAAAATTTTTAATCCTAAAATGAAATATATTTTTTGCTATTTTTATGTTTTTGCGTCGCCAATCCCCTCACAAAGAAGTATTGGTTCCTTGATTACTGTTATTTGGAAACAAAGAAGAGCATTGGGTTCACGGTTGATCGAATCGATAAAACTACTTAGAGGTTCAAAATCGTCTGCATATATAACAGAGGTCGCTGCTTCAAATCCAGGTGAAACCATGTATGGATTTCATATTAACGCAGGGAATTCATGGAAAATATCAAAAACCAAGATCACTTGTCTCTCGAGCGATGTCATGAGGAATATGAAACCAGTTTACTTCCATAGAGGTCTGTACTGGTTTAGAAGCGACGGAAGCATTATAGCTTTCAATCCCGAAACAGAGTTAGTATGTCTGATTCAGACTAAATTCGATCAGCAAGTGGGTGTGCAACTCTTGTTCAGTGCTAACGATAACTATCTGACATTGTTATTGGCAACAAAGGAACTGGTTACCTTTATGCCCTCGAGAATATCTTCACTGATCCTAAATGGATCCTCAAGAACGAACCGGTGCAACAAATAATGTTATTGCGCTGGTACGTGGAGGGTTTTGGTGGTAGGCATGTATTGGTGAGTGCCAAGGATGAAATAGAGGATGTAATTTATGGCTATGACATGAGAGCGAACACATGGGCAGTCATGGCTGTGGGTTCAGAGGGGGTCCGATGCAGTTAGTTATCTTTATCAGCTCAAGACGTCCGGACCTGAAGAACCGACCCGAAACCGACCCAAAAATCAGGATCCGAAACCGATCAGACCCGGGATAAAATCCGAATGGGTTCTGAATTTCTATATCCGAAGAACCGGTCAAGAACCTGACCCGAACTGAAAACCGAATGCGTACCCGAAAATATCCGAAATGTGAATATATGCCTAAAAATATATGTTATAATTATTTTAATATTTTAAATTAATATTATAAGTTAACTATAATAATTATTTTCGATACTTTTGAGTATTTTTGGATAAAATTTGATAGTTTAGATAAAAGTTTACCCAAGAAACTGTGTAGAATGGATATTTTTGGTTACTTTTGAGTAATTTGGATACACCAATTTAAACCGAATTGGGTACTTTGGTTATTTTGGGTACAAATAACCGAATCCGTTTTAGATACTTTGGTTATTTGGTTATTTTTCAGGTTGCTATGTATGAGAACCGAACCCACCCGGACCCGGGAGTACTCGATTCGAACCCGACCCAAAATTTTATAATACCCGAATGGGGCCTATTTTAAAAATCCAAAAAACCCGATACCCGAAAGAACCGACATGTACCTGAACGGGTACCCGAATACCCAGGCCTAGAAAAAATCATGGGTTGATGGCATGTGACATTCCAGGACCTAAAACATGATTGGGAACAAAAAAAGATTGCATCACTACATGGAATATAGTCCACTAGTATATTTTACTCAGAGTATGAGTGAGAGTAGTGAGAGTAGAAATGAAAGTCCCTCTTAAAACTGGCACATTTTACGAAGCAGATTGGACAAGTAAAGTCTCCAGTCAACCTGAAGAAATGGACACTATACTCATAAATGTTTAGGTAACACTTCCATTAGTAGTGAGGGGAAGCCAAAATTCAAGAAAAACTGATAACTATAAAACTAAGGGAAAGAAATTGTAGATTAAACTGAAGGTACCAGTTAATGGGCAACACTACTAAAGAGGCAGGGATGTCATTAAATGAAAATGAAGACGTGATAAGGAGAATTTTCTGTTTCTCCAACCTCTTGTGCAGATATGGTGACTTGAACTTGCTGCGGTGAGCTCTTCATATAAAAAAGTACAAGAATTATATAAGATAGTTTAACACAATTATCCACTCCAGGTTGCAACATATTGTTCTCAATTGGTGAAGATGGTTTCGAAACTAGAAGAATGGCCAGATTTTACAACCTATTTGGAAGATATTGCAATACCTTAAAAGAAGGCTTCATTAGCTCAATAATCATTCATGTACCACAAAGATAGACTAGCACGTTGTGCCCGGACTCAACCGTCCTATGCCGTTCACATGGATTCAGAGGTACCGTTTGGTTCACGGAGTTAATATGAGTCTTTTTTGTAGTTGATGTAAAAAAAATTAAGAAAATAAATAAAATATTTCAATAATACCAATTATAAACTATGTTTGGTCAATTAAACATATATTAGTTTATGTCACTTAATTATTTTATGTAATAATCTAATAAAATAGGTAGATATAAAAGATATGTTTATTACTTTGAAAAAATATACTGTTTAAAATTATGTTCTAAAAGAAATAATATTTTTTTTCTTAATATCAAGATTGTATGTGTGATTTTTTTATGAAATCACATTATTTAAAAATATAAATTTTATATATAAGAAAATATAGAAATAAAGAAATTATTTTATTTCTTTAAAATTATATTTTACCTTATATAAAAATATTTTCTAAATGGAATATTACTATTTTGAACTTTCCTTTTTAATGAAATCATAGTATATGTACATATATTTTCGTTTTAAATTCGTTTTTAAACTTTATAAATGTTTCCTTTTTATTATATAAGTTATTTGGAAAATTTTAAAAAGCTTACTAAAATGAAAATCAATGATAATATTTAATATAATTTTTTTTGTTCATTAAGGGTATCACTGTAATCAACCATCGTGATAGTTAACGTGAACACGACACATAAAAAACTGACTTCTCAAATTACACAGCCCTCTCCTTGCAGTCGAGTGACTTTAATAAATATTTTCCATATTATAGATGCGTCAATGATTTTAATAAATATTTTTAATAATATTTATATATTAGATATCAAACAGTTTTTTTAAAAGTATGATAATTATCATCTACATAATTATATGATATTATTTTATCAATAGTATTTGAAAAATTCTTTTTATATGTCATGAACGGATTATATCTATATTTTTGGTATTAGAAAGGTTATATATTTTTGATTAATGAATTAGAGATCATTGGTTAATCAAAATTTTAAGATTTTCATAATTCTCAAACAATAATACCAATAAAGGTTTCATTGGTATGTGTTGTTAGGTTAATTTCATGTATTATAAAAATAACATGCATCTTTAGCACATATATAAGTTATTAAAAGAAGTAGAAATAAGATTAGAAAATAATTCTAAAAATATATGTTCAAAAAATTATTCACCAGATTTATATTTAATATTTTTCTTAAGGCAGTTTTCAAATAACTTTTTTTATAGAATATGTGGCTTCTTATTCTGTTATGTATTAGTTTATTTTTATAGTTTGTTATAATGAATAATATAATATTTTATTTTAGTTTACATGATTTTCATCTTTATCAGAATATGAATATGTAGCTATAAGACAAACCAAATTATCTATATTCTAAAGCTTCTTCCAATTATCTGAATTCATAGATGTATTTTGATTAGACCCTTAACCTTGTTAATTATTAATTGGGCCTCCATTATCACCCTGCAAAATTGCGGGCCTCGCGGGACAGGCTCAAAGCGGGACGGGTTCAAAGCGGAATGGGCTCAAAGCGGGACGGGCCGAAAGCGGGATGGGTTAAACCGCGGGATTTTGAAGACCCGCAATCCTAAGTCTCTATTTCTGCTTTCACCAGAGAGAGAGAGAGAGAGAGAGAGAGAGAGAGAGAGAGAGAGAGAGAGAGAGAGAGAGAGAGAGAGAGAGAGAGAGAGAGAGGGGATTAGACATTATGGAGCTCCGTTGATGGTGGTTTCAGGGTCGATGATGCTTCCGGTCTGCCAAGCGCCTCTGATCTGCACCGGTGGAGCTTCTTCAAGCCATCATAAATGATAATAAAAACATTTGTTTTGTATAAGCTTAATGTATTGATCTTATAAGAGTATGCTCGATCATGTGCAAGCTGAAACTCAATTCTTGTCTATGTTTTGTTTGTGCATGTAGAAACAAGCAATGTAATATTAGATGTCCCGCGGGACGGCCCGCGAAGGCCTGCATATTTCGCGGTACGGGATTGGGCAGCTAGTTTGAAGACCGCATCCCACGCGGGACAGGCCTGCCGTGTACCGCCAGAAGCCGAACCCGCAGCGGTTCGGGACGGGACGGGAGAGCCCAATTGCCATCCCTATTAATTAGTATATTATATCTAATATAAAAGTAAATAAACATACAAAATCTTTAAATTGTTTATGGAAACTCTGAAGTTATATTTTAGAATGTCTTGAAATTATTTTTATATTGCTGTCTATTTGTGTAAAAAACTCAACCTAATAATTAATATTTATTAAAATTTCCAAATAAATTTATATTATATCTAAGTAATATAATAGAATATTTTCAAATTTTGTATTTTCTGAATTTACCATAAATACTAGATAATATCACAACTCATATATGATAGTTTATCTTTTTAATTTGTAATTTTTCATAATTATGAAATATATGTGTTAAAATGGTTAATATATTGTAATAAAATTAATGTTATTCTTACATTATTAACCTATCAAAAAGATTCATTGATTTTATCAAAAAATTAATTAATCGAAATTGTTATAAATTTCAATTATATGTAAAACTTATTATAATAATATTGAAATGAACTTTATTCCGCGATATTGCAGGAAGTTATCTAGTAATATTTATTTGGCATAGGGCATAAAAATGTCTTGGAACGGCTCTGTTGATTAACATGGAAAGTGGCAGAAACACACGCGCCTTGGGAATGTATAATCGCAACTAGCACGTAATGCTTTCTCGGTTTCGACGCAAATCTTCCGGCAATCACCATCCTTCATACAATATTTTTTCCCTGAATTTGGCTGCCTCTTGCATGACTTCTGCCCTTCCACAATTGTTGGTGCTTCTTTATATATATATATGTATATGTCAGGATTGATTATCAAATAATCTGAAATTTAATAAATAATATAATTTGTCATGTATATAATAAATTCAATACTTACCGAAAGCAGAAAAGATAATAAGAACAACGAAGAGGAAGGTGATGATGGAAGCAAACTTAGCCATGCTATATTTTACTTTTTTACTTTTTCTCTTTCTTTTTTTTTTAATTTGAAGGTATGTTATGTTTATTGTACGAGGAACTGAACCTAAGATGAATTTCTATTTATAATGACACGATGGCTAGTTTAGTCTTTTACTTTTCATCCTACAATAATTTTTAACCACAAGAATTGAAACACACATCTATGATTTAGGTAATTAGAGGCAATTCTTAAACTTAAAATAGGTAAAATAAACGAGAGAAAAGGCTAACCAAGAGATAAAAATCTTGTTTGTGATTGGACACTACTTCCTAAAAACTATCATCTACCCGCAGCTGCTGAAATTCATATGGAATCTCCATCCTTAAGATAGATAATTTTATCACTAATGAAAGATTTCAAATTAAGTATCACATCGAAAGTTAAACAAAAAAAGTCTACTATATAAAAAGATGTCTAACTCTAATTAGTATAAAACTTTTTGGAAAGAAAACCAAAAGTAAATCCATGTGGAATTTACCTTTTAAACTCAAAGTAGACAATCTACTAATAGTTTTAATATATCTCAACAGATGAAAGAATCTAATTTAATTTATTTTAGATCTTTATAATATTATTTGTGAAGAGACTTTCTTATGTGTTAGGAGGGTTATTACATAGCTACTCTTGATAAAGAAAAGGATATTTTATATTTCCGTTAGTAACAATTATTTTTATTTCTTTTTTCTCTTAATAAAATTTAAATAACTTTATAATTAAATTTGTTTTTGTCAAAACACATAAATAAGAAAAAGGAATATTTTATACATTATAAACTTATAGTTTTTATTGATAAACGGGTTTAAATTTTGTTACCTTTTATTTTTCCCAAAAACATAAATAAAAATAAAATATCTAGAATTTTTTTAAAATATATTTAAAAATGTATATTAAAACAACTTTCACAAAAATTGAAAAAAATAAAATAATTTCGTCATTCTTTTTATATAAGATAATAGTTCTTTATTTTGAATGTGTTATCAAATGATTAATTATAAAATGTTTTCTAAAAAAATTAACTCATCATCTAATTTCACACGTTTAAAAAAATATTAATTACATAGATGATATTAATGAACAAAAAATTATACCTAAATACGATTATTGATAATTATTTTGTTTCTCTTTTTAATAAAAAATTTAATTAGCTTTTTTAACTTAATTTATTTTTTTCATCAAAGTTTAAACTTCCTTTTCACAAAAGAACATAAATAATACGAGTACATATTTATAAAATATAAAAGGATAGATTATATATAACGAAATTTATTTTTCTTTTTTTTATATTTATCAAAAACATAAACAATAAATAAATATTTATAAAATTTTAAAATATAAACATATATTTCATCGAAATTACATATATAAGATAATAAAATAATATTTATCAGCCTAAGGAAAACTAAACAAAATATAATTAACAATATTTTTCTTATTTTAGTCTAATTGTAACCAAAATATGATTCATTTCAAAAATTCATATAACCCACTATACTAAATATATAAATATTGAAACGAATCCAAATATGAACAATCAAATCAACCAGTTATTATGAATTTACTTATTATATATATAAATGTGTGTGTGCGCGCACGTTAATTTTCAAATATTACAATTTATGTTTATTAAAACCGTTTCTCCACAAGCTACCTTTTCCTCTACGGAACTCGAACGCAAAGTTTCTCACTTCTTTTACCTCTAAACCTAATCTCATTTCCCTCCTCCGTGCGTCGTTGCTAACTCTCGATTGTTCTACCGAAGAAGAATCGACACAACCCACTTATATATGGTGTTTTGACACCATTTTATATATATATGCATCCTGGTGATATTTCAGTCCTTTTATAAGTCTTCTTAATCTTTTCTTGATACTTTCAGATCTAGAAGAGGTAAAAGAGCGAAAAGAGGATGCATGAAGAAAGATGCCATTTTGGAGTGTTTTCACATGAAATTAGGTGGAGCAATCCGAAGATTGCTCTTACAACGGAGCAGGCGCGTTCCTGCCAGATAAGAAAACCTCCAAACTATTTCGAAAATTTTTGCTCTAGCTACTATACTCTGAAGACTGCCCTATCATTTCTACTTTTTGGAGGACGCTAGAGATCGAGTATTGGTGATGAAAAACTATAAAAGAACAGACAAAAAAACGTGAATGATTAGATGCATTGTTTCTGCAAACGTTTGTTTCCAGAATTCCAGACCACATGACAACATAGGTTATTAAATACTAAGGTGGTAACAATTGTATATCTGATAAGTCACAAAGTCGTCCATAAAAAAATCCCAATGAACCTATTGTATAAACAAGAAATCAGAAAGGAATTGGTTGCCGACTAGGCCAAGACTCAATCTTTTGGAAGTAATCAACAGGCACAACACCATCAACACCTTCAGTCAAAATCACCTTGTAGTCTGAAATGTAGAATGCAATCCCATCTATAGACATATATCAAGAAACTAAATTGTTAGAAAGACAGCAGTAGTGTTGTGATATAAAGTAACTTGAGTTCTAGTTCTAAACCTGCAAGAGCTTTCTTGATGTCGAGAAAGAACAAGACATTAACATCTCTTCTCATGCTTTGCCAACAATCATATCAAACTGGAATGAGATAAGTGTGCACATGCAATTCTTCAGGAACAACTAAAAGATCAAAACCTTACCACTTATCACTTCACCATCTGTTGGAAAGCCACAAGAAAAGTGAAAATGGAGTCTATTCATACGCTTTAAGCCAGATGCTAATATGGATTCCAAATTCTTCCTTTAAGTTCCATGCACACACACTGCCATCACAACAAATCTAATTAACATACGAAACAACGCGATACAGAACACAAGTGAACAAAACAAATGTCCTAGAACTGCTTTTACCTGGAGCTTCTTCCGGTGACATTATTGGTTTAAGTAACTTTTCAGATTCAACTGTCTGCACAGAAAGACATAAGCACTTAGCAACCTTACAGCAGAATGATCAAAACTAGAAAGAGGACACGATCAACTGCAAATAAAGAGTTTTTGTTTGTTTACCGTGATGGAGTGACCTTGGTTAGCGCGAATCAAGAGCTCACCATTCTCTTCAACGAAGCAAAAACGTTGCGTATTGTCTCTTCTCACTGCCTGTAAAGTTTAACAAACACCAGAAGAAATCTTAAATGCTCGTAGAACAAAACAAGAGATACAATTGAAGAAGACTAGTGGAAACTTACTGACCTCTCTAATCTCATTAATGGTATGAGACTTCAACTGAATGTTTGCAGATGTTTTGAGATTAAGCTGAAGCAAGTCTTCAACTTTAACAAAACCATCACCTCTCATGTTCAATCTCAGCTCAGTAGCCATGTGTCGCAAGACTCGCGTCCTAATCAAATCCCAAAAAAAAAAAAGAAGATTTCAATTACATCTCGAAATCTCACTTACAAGAGTCTTCCAAGTGCATCAATTTTATCTTTGCCTCCTCGACGATCATTGTCTCTCTCGTTTCCTCTTCCTCTCCCGCCGCTACATCCATAAAAAAAACTAATAATCGAATAGAGACCAAACCTCACTAAAAACGTTAACTCATTACCTTCTGCTGGATTGAGAGAAGGAAGAGAACGCAGGTTTGCTGGAAGAACCAAGATTTGAAGCATCCATGAAAGCATCCTCAGCCCAGCCCATCAATAAAAGAGAACACCGCGTCGTTTTAATTTCTTTCAATGGCACATTGTTCAATAGCATCGATGGTAAACGTCACCTAGTTTTGATCTGTTTGAAAGCGGGAAAGGATATTTTTCGTTTTTATTAAGACACAGCCCAAACATATGATATAATCCTTATGACAAACAATTAACAAAGATCATACATGCGTCAAGTATTATTTTTCAAACCAAAATCACAATACACAGTTGGAATTTCTGATTGAGCAGAAGATGAAACGCATGAGAGTAGATCAACTCGAAAGCATATAGTATGTGCATAATACAAAATATGATTTACATTGAGTGTTCCGTACTAAAAATTGATGGTTCTACCCCTGATTATAGATTCATGTAGGCTTTATTAACTTGATTATAAGAGACTAAATATGTAATCGAATGCAGTGATTGGTTTTGTATTAAATATATGTTTCATGTTTTAGTATATTCTTTAACCATTATTCCTTGTCTATGACATAATCAGAAAAGAAACAAACTCGATATATGTAAGATAAATATAATTTGGTTATTATTAGCTCACATTTATATATATAAATGAGAACATACTCCCTTCTCATGAAGCAACCTCATCAGTGAAGAAAGGAAATCATATGATGATGAACTAAAGAGAGAAGAACTACTCAACTACTTCCGAAGGTTTCAGAATTTTTCTCAAAGAGTATGTTTATAGTTGTCTGACTGTTAATTCAATTCACCCTCTCTCCCTCTCAATTCCTCAATATTTCCCCTTTTTCTACTCGGATATTTGTCGTTATTTTAAACTGCTAACTTAATACATCATCGAGAACCAGGAAACTCGGGGACAAGGGTTTGGGAGTTCAGAAGGTGAAGGAGAGGAAGCTTTAAGAGAGTATAGACAAATAGCGTGTAAAAAACGTGGCAATCTCCATGCCTGGTTTCTAACAAAGAAATCAAAATCTAGAGCTAGATCGTGCCAGGTTTTTTCTCCAATTCCTTATTTTTATCTTAGAGATGCTTTATATTTACATCAATGATGAACCTTCGTCAGAGGAAGTATAAATCGATATCTTCCACCTGAGTGAGTCTGAGCTCAGTGGCTTGACCAAAATGCCTACTGAAACTTTTGAATATATTATCCAGACTGTTACAAACTGCTATCAGTTGGTATATAAATCCTTCTTTTGCACATTACCAGTACTTAAACAGAGATAGTGTCAGGTTTCTTTTGTAGATGTTATGAAAGTTATATGACTGATGTTTGATAAATTTATCCAGTTTGTCATCATTCTTGACATTTATGGTAAGCATAAATCCCCCCCCCCCCTCTCTGTGTTAGCATCCATGCATGTATATGTGTTGCTTTAAAGTTCTTGATGGTTTTCTCACACCTCTGCTTCTGATGTAACTCATAATACAATTTATTATGGAACCTTTTGAAATTTGGGATGTATGCTGCATTTGAAGAACACTGTATTGATTATCTTCGTGTTTACTTGAATTATAACCTCCTATATTCTAACTGTTGTAAGCCATTTATACAAAGTGGAAACAGATCCTCCATGCATTAATCTGCAAGACCTTTCCATGATCACCGATTTGACTTTATTTCTCAGTCACAAGACGGGAAAAAATAATAAGTAGAGACAATAATGGTGAGAATGATTCCGTAGAGAGTGTAATGAGACAAGTTGTGTGGATATCATTTTCAGATGTTGCATGTTCAGAGTAAGTCGGAATGCAGCTTCCCTCCTTTAAAATAATAGAAGCCCAATGAAACCATCGAATGATTGAGAAGTGAATCAATTTCAAGATGGCACATGTCAGTATTTCCTTTCTTCACTGATGAGGTGGCTTGATGAGAAGGGATTATGTTCTCCTTTATATATATAAATAGATGTGCGCTAATTTTTTCCTAGAGTGAGAAATGAGGAAAAAAAAAAAGAGAAAAATCACTCAACGTGTGAAGACAGAAATAGCTCTCAGCAAAAACAAGAAGGAAACAAAGGTGGAGAAGAAGAAGAAGTACACAGTTTGAGATGGACTTTCGAGAGAAGGATCCCAATCAGATGTGAGTGTGGGAGATCATTATATGGAGTTTCACTTAATACATGACATGTCAGGGAAGCCATAGAAACTGACGTCTATGTCATTGGAGTAATGACTTTGTTGTGGTGAGCCTTGCTTTCTACGCATGTATTAGAAAAAGCAGCTCAAATCTGGGCTAAGTCAAACCGGAAAATATTATGGCCAAGTTGGAGTTCCGGAACAAATAAGAAAGCTTCAGATCACTTTCAAAATATGTAGAAACTGTTATGTTGTAGAAACTTTGGGAGATCATGGGAGGTTCGTATGTGTTTAAATCAGACTGAAAATTAGTGTACGTTTAAAGGACACTACATACTCAATTCAACTATTGTATACTCAAAATAAATATGAACCATCATCACTTTCGTTTAAAATTTTGTTATGATTAAAAATATAGAGTTGGACAAAATCTGAATTAAAAAAACTGAACCAAATCTAATCTGAAAATTAGTACTGAACTTTAACTAAAATTGGTTAGATATCCGAACGGGTTCAAATTTTGGTATTTAGAGAACCGGAACCGAATCTGATCTGAACCAAAATATTCAGGTGTCCAAGTGTATCCAAACCAGATTTATATACTTAAATATATTAATTATTTTAAAACATAATATCTAATAAAATATACAATATATAAGATATTTTCAAGTTGTTCAAAATACCTGATAATATATACAAATAACGTACATGTTTAAAATAGCTAAACGATACTCAAATACCAAAAATATTTAAAATATCTATTGATTTATTATCCAAATATTTAAGATAAACCAATTTTATGTTAATTTTAAGTATTTTGGCACATATTTTTAAATTTATATGTCATATACTATTTTATTTCTATAATTTGAGAAATTAAAAATTTATATGAACTTTTAATTTTTTTAAAACTCAAACTAAACCTGCAAAAATTCGAACCGAACCAAGCTGAATCCATAAAGATCCGAACTGAACTGAACCAAATGAAAACATATGATACCGAATGCCCATATTTAATCAAATGTAAAAAAGATTATCGATAACAAAATGAATATCGTTTATAATATTTTAAATACATCATAGTTAAAAAAAATTACTCCACGCAAAGAGCGGGTTCATCTAGTTAGTATATTATATCTAATATAAAAGTAAATAAACATACAAAATTCTTTAAATTGTTTATGGAAACTCTGAAGTTATATTTTAGAATGTCTTGAAATTATTTTATATTGCTGTTTATTTGTGTAAAAAACTAAACCTAATAATTAATATTTATTAAAATTTCTAAATAAATTTATATTATATCTAAGTAATATAATAGAATATTTTCAAATTTTGTATTTTCTGAATTTACCATAAATACTAGATAATATCATAACTCATATATGATAGTTTATCTTTTTAAGTTGTAATTTTTCATAATTATGAAATATATGTGTTAAAATGGTTAATATATTGTAATAAAATTAATGTTAGTCTTACATTATTAACCTATCAAAAAGATTCATTGATTTTATCAAAAAATTAATTAATCGAAATTGTTATAAATTTCAATTATATGTAAAACTTATTATAATAATATTGAAATGAACTTTATTCCGCGATATTGCATGAAGTTATCTAGTAATATTTATTTGGCATAGGGCATAAAAATGTCTTGGAACGGCTCTGTTGATTAACATGGAAAGTGGCAGAAACACACGCGCCTTGGGAATGTATAATCGCAAGTAGCACGTAATGCTTTCTCGGTTTCGACGCAAATCTTCCGGCAATCACCATCCTTCATACAATATTTTCTCCCTGAATTTGGCTGCCTCTTGCATGACTTCTGCCCTTCCACAATTGTTGGTGCTTCTTTATATATATATATGTCAGGATTGATTAGCAAATAATCTGAAATTTAATAAATAATATAATTTTTCATGTATATAATAAAGTCAATACTTACCGAAAGCAGAAAAGATAATAAGAACAACGAAGAGGAAGGTGATGATGGAAGCAAACTTAGCCATGCTATATTTTACTTTTTTTACTTTTTCTCTTTCTTTTTTTTTAATTTGAAGGTATGTTATGTTTATTGTACGAGGAACTGACCCTAAGATGAATTTCTATTTATAATGACACGATGGCTAGTTTAGTCTTTTACTTTTCATCCTACAATAATTTTTAACCACAAGAATTGAAACACACATCTATGATTTAGGTAATTAGAGGCAATTCTTAAACTTAAAATAGGTAAAATACACGAGAGAAAAGGCTAACCAAGAGATAAAAATCTTGTTTGTGATTGGACACTACTTCCTAAAAACTATCATCTACCCGCAGCTGCTGAAATTCATATGGAATCTCCATCCTTAGGATAGATAATTTTATCACTAATGAAAAATTTCAAATTAAGTATCACATCGAAAGTTAAACAAAAAAACGTCTAATATATAAAAAGAAGTCTAACTCTAATTAGTATAAAACTTTTTGGAAAGAAAACCAAAAGTAAATCTATGCGGAATCTAATTTAATTTATTTTAAACTCAAAGTGGACAATCTACTAATAGTTTTAATATATCTCAACAGATGAAAGAATCTAATTTAATTTATTTTAAATCTTTATAATATTATTTGTGAAGTCACTTTCTTATGTGTTAGGACGGTTATTACATAGCTACTCTTGATAAAGAAAATGATATTTTATATTTCCGTTAGTAACAATTATTTTTATTTCTTTTTTCTCTTAATAAAATTTAAATAACTTTATAATTAATTTTTTTTTTGTCAAAACACATAAATAAGAAAAAGGAATACTTTATAAATTATAAACTTATAGTTTTTATTGATAAACGAGTTTAAAATTTGTTACCTTTTATTTTTCCCAAAAACATAAATAAAAATAACATATCTAGAAAATTTTAAAATATATTTAAAATGTATATTAAAACAACTTCAAAAAAATTTTAAAAAATATAATAATTTCGTCATTCTTTTTATATAAGATAACAGTTCTTTATTTTGAATGTGTTATCAAATGATTAATTATAAAATGTTTTCTAAAAAAATTAACTCATCATCTAATTTCACATGTTTCAAAAAATATTAATTACATAGATGATATTAATGAACAAAACAATTATACCTAAATACCATTATTGAAAATTGTTGTGTTTCTCTTTTTAATAAAAAATTTAATTAGCTTTTTTAACTTGAATTTCTTTTTTTCATCAAAGCTTAAACTTCCTTTTCACAAAAGAACATAAATAATACGAGTAAATATTTATAAAATATAAAAGGATAGATTATATAGAACGAAATTTATTTTTCTTTTTCTTTATATTTATCAAAAAAAACATAAACAATAAATAAATATCTATAAAATTTTAAAATATAGACATATATTTCATCGAAATTACATATTTAAGATAATAAAAAAATATTTATCAGCCTAAGGAAAACTAAACAAAATATAATTAACAATATTTTTCTTATTTTAGTCTAATTATAACCAAAATATGATTCATTTCAAAAATTCATATAACCCACTATACTAAATATATAAATATTGAAACGAATCCAAATATGAACAATCAAATCAACCAGTTATTATGATTTTACTTATTATATATATATATATATATATATATATATATATATAAATGCGTGTGTGTGTGTGCGCGCGCATTAATTTTCAAATATTACAATTGATGTTTATTAAAGTAGTTTCTCCACAAGCTACATTTTCCTCTACGAAACTCGAACGCAAAGTTTCTCACTTCTTTTACCTCTAAACCTAATGTCATTTCCCTCCGCCGTTCGTCGTCGCTGACTCTCGATTGTTCCACCGAAGAAGAATCGACACAACCCACTTATATATGGTGTTTTGACACCATTTTATATATATGTATCCTGCTGATATTTCAGTCCTTTTATAAGTCTTCTTAATGTTTTCTTGATACTTTCAGATCTAGAAGAGGTAAACGAGCGAAAAGAGGATGCATGAAGAAAGATGCCATTTTGGAGTGTTTTCACATGAAATCAGGTGGAGCAATCCGAAGATTACTCTTACAACAGAGCAGGCGTCTCGCTGTTCCTGCCAAATAAGAAAACCTCCAAACTATTTCGAAAATTTTGCTCTAGCTACTATATCTGAAGACTGCCCCATGGAGTCTATTCATACGCTTTAAGCCAGATGCTAAGATGGATTCCAAATTCTTCCTTTTAAGTTCCATGCACACACACTGCCATCACAACAAATCTAATTAACATACGAAACAACGCGATACAGAACACAAGTGAACAAAAAAATGTCCTAGAACTGCTTTTACCTGGAGCTTCTTCCGGTGACATTATTGGTTTAAGTAACTTTTCAGATTCACTGTCTGCACAGAAAGACATAAGCACTTAGCAATCTTACAGCAGAATGATCAAAACTAGAAAGAGGACACGATCAACTGAAAATAAAGAGTTTTTGTTTGTTTACCGTGATGGAGTGGCCTTGGTTAGCGCGAATCAAGAGCTCACCATTCTCTTCAACAAAGCAAAAACGTTGCGTATTGTCCCTTATCACTGCCTGTAAAGTTTAACAAACACCAGAAGAAATCTTAAATGCTCGTAGAACAAAACAAGAGATACAATTGAAGAAGACTAGTGGAAACTTACTGACCTCTCTAATCTCATCAATGGTATGAGACTTCAACTGAACGTTTGCAGATGTTTTGAGATTAAGCTGAAGCAAGTCTTCAACTTTAACAAAACCATCACCTCTCATGTTCAATCTCAGCTCAGTAGCCATGTGTCGCAAGACTCGCGTCCTAACAAAATCCCAAAAAAAAAAGATTTCAATTTTTGACCTTAAAAATCCATACTTTAACGACATTTCGAAATCTCACTTACAAGAGTCTTCCAAGCGCATCAATTATATCTTTGCCTCCTCCTCCTCCGCGTCCGCCACGACCCTGAGGTCTCCGTCGATCGTTATCTCTATCGTTTCCTTCACCACCGCTACATCATCCATCGAAAGTCATCTGCTGGACTGAGCGAAGGAAGAGAACGCAGGTTTTTTGGAAGAGCTGAGATTCGAAGCATCCATGAAAGCAGGAAGAGTTGAAAATCTGGAGGCATCTCCTCTGGAGCCCCTAAATGTGAAAAGGCAATCTCTCGTAGACACCCATATAAACATAAAGATAAACATTTATTTTAAAAATCGGAAATGGTGGAAGTATTTACAAGTTTTACCAGGGTATAACCCATCCGCCCGGACCGACCCGGATTTATGGTCAATTCAATTGAACCGAATCGTCTAACCGTCTAACCAATCCCTCGAAACCAAACCAATCCCTCGAAACCAAACCCAGCCCTCGAAACTGAACCAATCCCTGGAAAACCAAACCAAATCTGTCGGTTTTCAATAACTCAATTTAATTAAACCGAATTAAACCTCAATATACTCAATTTCGACATCTCTTCTCTCCATTTCTCCCCTTTCCCCTTTCACTTCAAACCCTAATTCGAAGGTTTTGAACTCTTTCAATTCCGTACCCAAAATCAACGGTGAGAACGAACGAGAGAGAGAAGAATTCGGAGGAAATCGAGTGCGATGGTGGTTGAAACGAGAGGAGGTAAGAGGAAGGATAATCCAACGAAGGAAGAAACTCGGAGAGTGAAGTTTGCGAAGGAGACGAGTCAGACGACGGCGGCGGAGGCCTCCGATAAAATCGAGAAGACGACGGAGATGACGGAGACTGCGGAGAAGACCAGTGAGGACTCGAGGGAGATTACGGCGGGAACGAAGCCGACTGAGCCGACTGAAGTGTCTATAGAAACTGCTCCGACGACAGTTGTTGGTGGCCCATCTCCTCCCGCTCCTCCAGCAACTCCGGCGATTGGGACTCATTCTGGAGATGATGAGATTGAAGGTTCTGAAGAAGGAAATGGAGACGGAGAAGGTTCTGAAGAAGAAAATGGAGATGGAGATGCAGAAGGAAAGGATGATGAGAATGGAGGTTCCAAAGATGAAACTTCTGAAAATGAAGCTTCTGAAAATGAAGCTCCTGAAGATGAAGCTTCTGAAGAAGAAAATGGAGACCGAGTTGAAATGGATGATGATAATGGAGGTTCTGAAGAAGAAAATGGAGACGGAGAAGAAGAGTTAGCAGATGGAGATAGAGAAGCCTCTAGAGAAGCAAACGAGAATGAGAATGAGAATCCACCAGAGAACGAGAATGAGAATCCACCAGAACCCGAGGTAAGAAATTATCACTTAGGTATAGTAGGGGAACTTGGATATAACTTGTAGCAAAATTGGTTATAAGTTTAGTATAACTTGGATATAAAACTTTGGTATAACTTGCAGGGTTTGAATGGAAATGTGGGACTCGATATAGTCAAACCGACGAGCATGTTCTTCAAGCCCAGCAAGTACAGCAAGAAAATAAAGCTTGGCACAAGGTGTATGATAGCTAGCGCGATTAAGACGCTAAAAAAATCTGAGACCCAAGCTGTCTAACGCGGAGTGGAGCTGGTTCACGGAGCATCCCCAATTCAAACACATTTTCCACATGAAGACGGAGAATAACCATAGGGTACATGGGATGTGGATGTTGTTGTTGCATACTGCTGGTAGCGAGAGGCAGATATAGAGGTGGTTTATAGTGAATGGGGTTGCTATCCGTTACGGGCTGAGGGAGCATGGTTTGATATCTGGCCTATTCTGCCACAACTATCCTCTCGACTACAAAGAGCTTGGTGGGACGAGGTTCGTTGATCGTCATTTCAAGGAAGGAGAATCTAGAAGGTTAGAGGATGTTAAGAAGAAGCTGGTGAACATGGGACTCCACAAAGACAGACTGAAGATGGCGGTTCTATTCTTCTTAGCTTCGGTTGTTTGTGCGCAAACCAAGGCTGGACACAAGGCTAATGATGTGTTGGAGGTTTTCCAGAGAGCAGTGGACGATCTTGACTACTGAAAGTCCTTTCTGTGGGGGAGATTTTCATATGATTACATGCTGAAAGAGATATCTCACACAATGGAGCATTTTGGAGGAGTGGTGAAAGAGAAAACATTATGGCCGCTTCCAGGATTTTGTGTTCCACTAGAGGTATGCAAAATCCCATTAAACCAGTTAGTCGTTATTGTTGTGAACTGATGCAATTTTTTTTGTGTGTAACAGCTTCTTGCATTCGAGGCAATTCCCAAGCTAGGAGTTGCGTTCAGACAGCCTGTTGATGGAGCTTCTCCCAACTGTCCGAGGATGTGCAAGATCTCATTCAAAAGAATTGGATCCATAGGGGTGTCACTTGCTGTGATAAACAAGGAACTGGGTAACACAACTGTAAGTCTTCCTGTGAACTAAAGTCTTCCTGTGAAACTGTGGTAGAACTAAGGTAGTATTAGAAACCGAACTATGGAATAAGTTTTTAAAATAATTATGTTTGTGCCAGGTTATTGACAGCATCATCCCCACCAGAACTCCACAAGAAGAAAGATTGTTGGATGAGATTTTGGAAGATAAAGACGACGTTGATCAATCCGATATAGCTGTGGACAGTTGGGAGAAGTGTCTGGATGCAGGCGAAAAGATATTTTTTAAAGACATGTTCGACCAAGATGTAGCTGGGCGTTCAAAACAGCCAGAACCGATTGAAGATGCAGCAGGGGATGGAGTACAGATAGGTGAGCAGTCGGTTCAACTGGGAGATGTTGTGAAGTTGGTGAAAAGGACAATGAAACTGTTGAAGATAGTTGACAAGAAGGTGGACCAGTTGGATGGGAGATTGGCCCCTATTGAGGAGTTTGTCAAGGAAGCACAAGGCAAAGCAACAGAGGTAGATGGAGCAGAAGCACAAGGGAAAGGTAAAAGCCAGAAACGCAAGAAGTTTGTGGGTAAAGGCAAGATGTGAAGTCGAGCTATGGTTTTATGTTTAACGTTTTTATTTTGTAGTTTGTGATGTGGATTTAGAACTTTGGATGTTTATCTAGTTTGTGATGTGGATTTAGAACTTTAACTATGTTATGACTATCTTGTTATGACTATTTTGTTATGTGTTGACCATGAGAGTGAGAGTGAGAGTGAGAGCTACAAATTGTAGGTATTAGCTTAAAATGATTGGACATAATACAAACTTTAAAATGAACATGAGATAACAGAATACAAACTTTTTAAAAATGAACATGAGATAACATGAGATAAGATTCAAGACATGAGATAAGGGTTCTAACATTAGATAAGATTCAAGACTAGCTTGAATTATAACATAAGTTTTGACAGAGACACTTATACAAGTCTTAACAAACAAAGACTTGTATTAACCGAAATTATTGGAAATAGATAGGGAAATACAATGTTTTTTAGCAAATCCATGAACTCAGTACTTAGAGTTGAGAGCATCGTCTCATGGACGGGAGGTGGAGGTAATAAGCCTCTTAAGCTTAGCAATCTCTCCAGCCATATCATTGACCTCCATCCTTAGTTGCCTCACTTCATCCTCAAGACCAAAAGTCCATGGCTGACGAAAGTGCATCCAATCGTCTTGCACAGTTTCACCCAGAGTAAAACTCAGTTTCACCGAGTATGACTAAACACAGTTTCACACAGAGTAAACCTCAGTTTCACCGAGTATGACTAAACACAGTTTCACCCAAAGTAAACCTCAGTTTCACCGAGTATGACTAAACACAGTTTCACACAGAGTATAAAAAAGTTTCACTAAGTATTGTTTAAAGACAGTTTCACCCGGAGTATAACACAGTTTTACCCAGTATGAATAACACAGTTTCTACCAGAGTATAACACAGTTTCACCCAGTATGATTAACACAGTTTCTACAAAGAAGGAAATTACCTCATAATTCTTGCAGGTGAAGTACCTACTTCCAGGCAAGGTATCGAAATCGTGGCGATACTTCGGATTTGGAGACACATCCGTCTGGATTTCACCACCACATGGGCAACGGGTAGGAATTCCATATTGGGCATCGCAAATGTAGCCTAACATGTCGTAGTGTTTCTTCAGCTTCTTCATCTCCTTCTCCTCTTCGTACGGATGAGTCATTGTCAGTAAAGGGGAAGGGAAAGAGTAAAATCGTGAGAGAGAAAAATAATGGATTTTGGAGAGATGAGAGAAAAGATAATGGATTTTGGAGAGATGAGAGGAAAGATAATGAATTTTGGAGAGGTGAGAGGAGAGAATAGAGAGAGAGAGTGGTTGGGAAGTGACAAAAGTGAGTAGACAGAGCACAGTTGACGAGACAAGAGAGAGAGCCACGAGAAAGGAAAAGGAAGCAAAATAGCAGAGGGAATCTATCTTTGACCGAAATAATTGAAAATTTTGGAATATTTTCGTTTTGGCGCGAGAAAAGAAATATTTTCCCCCCAAACATATTTGCTCATAGTTTTACTGAAGTTTCAAGTGTTACCAAATGTCTTCATAGTTCTATTTTTCGTGATTTCTACATTTTTTAGTTTTACGTATAATTTAAATTTGTGAATAAAGTTTTACTTGTCATTTTTACTCATTACCATGTAACCATAACTGATAAGTGCAATAATATTGTTAAAATGACCAGAATTATAGAGTACTACTTTATAAGCTCCTTTTTATTAAGAAAGTGATCTTGGAAAGACTATATAATGCATAAGAGAAAATGTGATGTCGATGAATCATACTAGTTAATATTTGTTATTTTGCACCAGTATTGTCGATGTATGTGATGTTGATGAATTAGTCAAGTGATTGTGCTTGTTCATTAACAATTATGTGTGCTGGATTAGAGGGGATTATGTCAAGTTAATATCAGTTATTTACTAACTTAGTAACACCTAGTTTTACTAGTTTTCCGTGGTTTTCCAATAAATAGTTGAGAGTTTCAAAACAGAGAAACATAAAGTAAAAACAGAGAATACATATGTTCTTAAACATAGAGATTAACATAAAGTAAAAGAAGAGAAAAGGTTCTTAAACATAGAAATTTTGAAAGTCTCTAACAATTTCCTCTTCTTGTTGAATCTTCTCCAAATTTGTTGTCAGTTCTGCAATTGTTTCGTTTAACTGTTGGATCACTCTACTCTGCTCTCGGATCTCATCTCGGGCTTCAATCAAAGCCATTTTTTGCCATTCTGTACCATCCTCTACATCAAACCATTTGAAGTACTTGCATCCATTTTTCTCCTGCCACAAATTCCATTGTAAATAATTAAAGTTTCAATCTCAGATTACAATTTCTATCATCAGCTAGGATACCTTATAACGCGGACAGCCATAAAATCGTCGCCCAGGGTTCTTGTCTGTCCAAGCCTGTCTTATTTCAGCATCTAAGCGACAGTAACATAATTTCCTTCCAGAATTTTGCCTTTTCATAGACGATCCCGAACCATCTCCTTGCATCTTCGCTATTTCGTCCTCAGAAGCAGAAAGTCTGGAGAGAGAGAAGAGAGAGAGAGAGCGAGAGAGGAGGAGGCAATTGCTCCATTTATATCATTTATTAGATTTATAAAGGAGAAATTCGGGTATACTTAGTTATACTTAATTATACTTAGTTATACCAATCCGATTAAAAAGCAAAAGCAACATAGCAAGTTCAACATACCAAAGCAACACTCCAATTTCAAAATACAAAAAGCAACATACCAAGTTCAACAACATATCAAAAGCAACATACCAAAAGCTCTAGTTTGGTTCACTTGGATTGTTTGGTTCACTTGGATTGTTTGGTTCACTTGGATTATTAGTATGCATTCCAAACAACAGCCAACTAAACCCGAAATTTGTCCTCGGTCGCCTTACATTTTGTGTCCTTTTACGCCGTTCTCCAACTGATGGATTCCTATTAACCTTTTTCCTTCCCTTCCTCGTTAGCTTTTTTGGAGGTATGATCTGGAGCAGTTTGATGTGATCTGGTACATTCCATTCAGACTTGTCCGGCACAGAATAAATGGTCATGTAATAAGCCATTGCCCAAAGTTCTGTCCAGTAATACTGTGAGCTCAACTGATGATACTCTATGTTGACCTCACGTCGACGACCATGAGCAGCAGGAACCTCAAGGAAATATAACTTTTCATAATCATATACCTTGCAGCTACATGTCTTCGCTATCAAGTTCACCAAATAAACCTTCCCATCGTCAGTGTCGGTTACCTCGTACTCAAGATCATAACTATTCAGCTTATGCACTGGCGTTTTCTCAGCTTTGCCCCATAAGTTGTGCAAATGGATCTCAACCAGAGGAACCAGTTTGGTATCAATCGATCCAGACACGGCGTCCTTCCGATGTTCATTAAACCAGTCAGAAATCTTTTTGATTATTGTATCCAATAGTGGTATCAAGGCATACCTCCTTGCATCCCTAAACGCGCTATTCATCGACTCCACACTGTTGCTAGTGTCCAAGTTGTATCTACAACCAGGAAAGTATACCCTAGCCCATGTTTCTCTCTTAGTGTTCTCCTCCAAATACTTGAAGGCTGAAGGATATCTCACCTTAAAAGATGCATAAGCAGACTCGAACTCATGCAATGTGTAATACCTAGCCAACTCCATAAATCTTCATGCCACTACGGCTTTGATGGTGTTACAAGCATGATTTCTCACATTCTGAGCTAGATGCCATATACAATGGCCATGGTGAGATTGTGGATACACATTTGCTACAGCGGTGATGAGGCTCTGATTCCTATCGCTCATAAATACTATTTCAGATGAGTCCGGTATAACAGTTTTCAGCATCTCGAAAAACCAAGTCCAACTAGCATTATTCTCACCGTCGAGTACCCCAAACGCGAGGGGATAATGGTGACGATTAGGATCTTGAGCTTTAGCAAATACTAGTACACCACCATATCCGTTCTTCAAAAACGTTGCATCCACAAGAATCACTTTCCTCATGACCTTAAACCCTTCAATGCAAGCTCCTAAAGCTATGAAAAGGTACTTGAACTTTCCTGCCTCATCCAACTCCACCTTTGTTGTTGTTCCGGAATTAACATGCTCTAGCATGTGCAAGTAGCTATACAACATCTTGTAGCTGTCTTCTGAATTACCACGCAAATCCATGATATCTCTCGGAAGAGGAGTCCTCAGTTTTCCAGGATATTCCTCATTCAAAAAAGTTGCAACTAATTCTGCAGAGCCTTTCCTCTTGATGTTGCAGCTATTACTTTGACTAGTCCGAGAGCATGTATGCACACCCACGTACCTCCTAACAGAAAAAAATATCCGTATCTGCAATCCTCGCAGCTCGCAATCCCCATTTACAGCTTTCATAACAACATTTTAACACCAACCGTTTACGATCAGATTTTTTTATAACATAACGAAAGCTTTCACCAAATGCAGCTCTATCCACCACCTCTTGAAGTGATCTCTTGTTTGGAAATTTCTGCAGCTTGAACAGACCCAAACCGTCTCCTCATTCCTCTATAACTTGACTACATTTCAGTAAAGGTGGCTGCTCAATATACGTAACTCTCATAACAGTTTCTATATTAGCACTGCTATCCGTCTCAGCTGCAGTCTCCGTCTTAGCTACAGTGTCGTCTGTATCCATAAAATCATCATGTGTTGTATCGTCACCATTCTCTGCCTGTAGATTTTCTTGTCCCTTTTCAACGTACAGAGTTATGGCGTTAGGTCCGACTTCTTCATCATCATTTCCCTGCAATACTTCGTGATTCATACCAAACGAACTTCCGCCCACTCTCGACAGCTTATCTAAGTGGTGATCCGAGTTACTCGTCTCCTCCACTAACAAAAGACTTCTACGGTTGTCTTTATCAATGGAAAGAAGGTAACCGAACAACTCATCATCATCACAAATTCTGCACTCTTCTGATTCTTCACATCCAAACACCATCGGCTTGTACCTCAACGCCAGTTTTACATTCCTTTCATCCAAACTCAGCTTTTTATACAACCTTTCTTCTATCATTGCCAAAGTTATAGCCTCCACTGTTGTCTTGATGGTTATACAAGAGATGCGATCTCTGAGTTTAAAATGTAAGCACATGTGTTTGGACATAGCATCCTGCAAAAACAACAAAATAAAGTTATAATTAGACCTGTTGCTCTTTGTTCTACTTAGTTTTAATCAGTTATACTAGTTTTACCTAGCTCTTTGTTCTACTTAGTTTTAATCAGTTATACTAGTTTTACCTAGTTCTATTTCAACTACAATCAATTGAAATTGAGGTTTCGGGTACTATAACCTCAGTTTCTGATATGATTCATCTCTCAATCGATCCCATACATTTAACCATATGCTTGCATTGTTTCACATGAGGCTTGCTCCACATACCAAATTCAAATTAATCATATATATATCGAATTACAAATCCTACAAACACTTTTTATCCAATGCTCAATGCAAATCGAGGGAGAGGAGAAGAGAAGAGAACCTGCATTCTGGCCTACTACTCTGAAGAGAACCTTGCCAGTGGAAATGTTTTCGTCCGGCTGCGTCGGACAAGAGGATAAAGGATCGGGAGGAGCTAATTGGAAATCGAAAATCGGGACGACGACGACGAGCTTGGGCTGAGCTGGGAGGAAAACTTTCTATTTTTTTTTTTCATTTAATTTTATTAATTGGTCCAATCCAATCAATTCAATTGAATTGAAATCCAATTCGATTTTTCTCACTTGAAATCAATTCAATTCAAACCGAGAGCTATCCCAAACCACCTCAACCACTACACACCAATAAACCAAATCGATTTTGCAATTTTTTTTTTCGCCCACGAAGAGCGTTTTTGTCTTTTTACGCCTCATTAATTCCAGAAGGGCATATGCGATTGACAGAGCCCATAAAAAATTTTGCCTTCCACATTGAAGGGCAATGGAGCAATTGCCTCGATCTGAGGAAGATGCTCAAGTTTGGAAGAAGAAGAAGACGACCAAAACGCAGAAGCCGACCGGTGTTGTACACTGAAACCACGACGAGAGACATCGTTAATAAGAATTAGTCACCGACATTCATAACCGGTTAAATTCGTAAAACCCGGTTCATAACAATCTAATTCACCGGGCTTTTCGTTTGGCAGACCATACCAGCCAAGCCCAGCCCATCCATCCAAGAGAAAATCACGTCTTTGATTTTTATTTTTCAACGGCATAATGTTCAGTAATTACAGATAAACGTCAACCACAAATGAATAAACAATTTACAAAGGGTTGACAAAACCAATTTACATAGATCACACATCGAGTATTAATTTACAAACCAAAATCCTTAATACATATGATTCAAGCTATTCTATAAAATAAATTGAGAATAAATCAAATCAAAAGCATATAGTATCTGTACAGAGCCGTACCTGTGATTTACGGGGCCCTATTAAAAATAATGTAATAGAAATGTTCGAATAGCTTAGTAGCCAACATCACTTTTGAGCGTTAGAACAATGACCTACGTAGACAAGACGTTGTAGCCCAATGGTTAGGACGGGTCCCCGCCTGCACCCAGGTAGGGGGTTCGATCCACGCCGGAGGGAACTACTTTGCAACGCTCTTGTCACCCACACGGATATGGGCCATGCTTTCGGCCCATTTGAAAAACTGGGAGGGGCGTCTATCCGTGGGCATTCCTTCCCCTTGGGGATTAGTCTGGGCCTTCTGGGCCTGGGATACCCCCAGGTTAAACAAAAAAAAAAAAAAAAAACAATGACCTACGTATACATAAGTATTAAAAAAATTCTGGTAGTGGGGCCCCACCAATTGGGGGCCCATTCAAATGTTTTGCAGAACTATGTACAGGTCCGACTCTGTATCTGTATAATACAATAATGACTGATGATTATTGAAGTACTAGATATGAGTCCGTTGCGTTGCAACGGTTTTGTTTGATATTTTAATTTAATAGAAAACATAAATAATAATAATTTTATCATAGTTTTATGATTGATTTGCATATGTTGTGTGAGATTTATTTTATAACTAAAAATAATTTTCATACATAAGTTCAAGTTAAAATTTGTATTTTATAATAATGGTACATATATGAATTGTTATCAACTTTCTACTTGGATTAGAAAAAACATTATACCTAAAATTTTGAATTGAATCCAGCCTAAAATTAAAAATTGAATGAAAAATAAGAAAAATTGAAAGTCGAATAACTTCAATCAAGTAAATGATAACATTATACATTTTCTTATGTACTAATCTAATGTTTTATTAAATAAGTTTTTAAATTTTTATTTTGCTAGAATTTTTTTTAAAAAGGAAAAATTTTCTATTTTATAAATATCCTTTTTATTTACAATAAAATAATATTAAATACTCCTTTACATTTTTGATTAGGATTTTAGAAATATAAAATTACTGTTATATAACCTTATACAATTATCTTGTCTTTATAATTTTAGAAATAAATAAATTGCTATAAAATAATTATTTCTAGTTACTAATAATTTTTTTTTAAATTACTCTTTTTACAACTTCTATCAATACTAATTTTACACTTCTTTTTAAATTAATAATAATTTTTAGTATCATGTTCACCATCAATAACTTAATAAATTTAGATAGTACCTTTAATAAAATTAGCATTTAATATTTCTTTACAGTTGTTTTTTTATTTCTTTCATAGTTATCTTTACTTTTTATTTACTTTTACTTTTTTAAAATCATTTATATATGTAAATATTTTTTTTTGGGTTATGAGCTTCTTAATCAGGATTTCATACAGGAAAATTAGCACTAAAATTTTCTTTACAGTTGTTTTTTATTTCTTTCGTAGTTATCTTTACTTTTATTTACTTTTACTTTGTTAAATCGTTTTTATATGTAAATAATTTTTTTTTGGGTTATGAGCTTCTTAATCAGGATTTGAATACAGGAAAATTAGCATTAAAAAGTCTTTTACATTTTTTTTTCTATGTAATAATATTTTTCTGGTGTATGACCTTTTTAACTAAGATTTGAATAAAAGAAAATTAGTATTAATCAGCCTTTTACATTTTTTCGTTTTAATAATAATTGTTTTTAAATCGTTTTTAAATGATAATTTTTTTTGGTTATGATCTTTTAAATTATGATTTGAATAAAGTAACATTAGCATTATTTAATATTTCTTAACAGTTGTTGTTTTTATTTCTTTCATAGTTATCTTTACTTTTTATTTACATTTACTTTTTTAAATCGTTTTTATATGTAAATAATTTTTGTTGGGATATGAACTTCTTAATTACGGTTTGAATACAGGAAAATTAGCATTAAAAAGTCTTTTACATTTTTCTTTTTATATAATAAGGTTTTTTTGGTTTATGACCTTTTTAACTAAGATTTGAATAAAAGAAAATTAGCATTAATCAGCCTTTTACATTTTTGGTTTGCTGGCAAAAAAAAACATTTTTTGGTTTAATAATAATTTTTTTTTGTAAATCGTTTTTAAATGACAATTTTTTTTGTTATGACCTTTTAAATTAGGATTTGAATAAAGGAAAATTAGCACTATTAAACAGTCTTTTAAATAATTTTGGTTTAATCTTTAAAAAAGATAAGATTGATTTTATTTATTTATATGTATTTTAACTAACACATGTCACAATCTTAAAGTTATAATTGCCATGTGTCGCGATCGTATTAATTAGTAACTTTGAATAACCAAGCTTTATATAATAAGATTAACGATCGCTCTTACTGCCGAGAGAATACCAAACTTCAATTTAAATTTGATTCTAGTGTGTGTAGAACACTGAACAATGTGGAGATCATTGTAATCACATATTAGTGTTTTGATTGAAAAGACCGAAAAACCTGTTTTTCATACTTTGGCTTTATTTTAACCTTTATGATAACAAAACAAAAAACTACTTTCATAAATTTAATAACCAAATAATCCACTAGCTAGGTTTTAACACTATTGACTAACTTCTCCATTTTCTTCATGATCTATTTCAACTTCCATTCTTTAATCTTATGTAATTTTGTTCTTTTCTATGTAATATCGATGATTTAACTTCGGTTTCTCCATATAATGTAACTTCAATTTCTCATACACCACTTGTTCCAACAAAGATCGCTATAGAGTGAAGGAAAATTCACGAATTAATCATACACATTGTTGAACTAAAAAATGCAAATGAAACAAGGCATGACCCTTACTAGACCATTGGAAGAGGTGAAGGAGGAGGCTGACATTTGGTTGAACATTTAAAAGTAATAGATCATTGTGTTTGTTCTTTTATGTTCCATAAAAGTTGTTCCTTGTTGTTTCTCGCCTTTTTTTACATTAATCGTGTTATATCTCTCTTTTGTTATGAACGTAAGTGTGATCTGTTTTTTTTTTCAAATTAGGATTTAAAAAAAAATATTTGTCTTAGCCAAGAGGTTTAAGTGAGTTTATCAAAGCAAAGTTTCTCCAAAGCATAGATTTAAGAAGCTTTTGAGTTTCAAAAGAAAATAGTTTAGTTTTTTGTTGCAAGTTTAATTTTTGGGTTTAACGCTTTGTGCTTTCTTAATCCGTTTGATGTTTATGTAGTTTGTTTAAATTCTTTATCTGCTTTTTAATGGCTGAACAATCATGTATCATGTATCATATTGTGGTTCTCCCTCTCACACACCTCTAGAAATCCAAATTCAGAAACTGACTCAAGGATAGCATCTCTCAACTCAAACACACTCTTTGTACTCTTTGTTCTTCTAATAAATAATGTTACAGTGGGAACAGAGGAAGGAACACATCTCACACTTGGATCAAAAAAGGTCTTTTAGTGCTTTGTGATACTTTCAAGGACTTGGAAGTAGTCAGGGAAAGTCTTCCTGGTGAAACCAGGATCCCTTATGGTCACAGGAACATCAGCACAAGCTGCAAGAGAGAATGCCATTGCCATTCTCTATGACTATGATCGTCATATGTGTCAATCTCCGCTGATTTCAGCTTTGCCGGTGGAGTTATCACACAATAATCTGAGCCTTCTTCCACTGTAGCTCCAAGCTAAAGTGATGAAACTAGGATTTAGTATATAAAGTTCTCTCTTGAGGCGCAGCCGGAACAATCTCATTGAGAGACAGTGAAGAAACTCTAAATTCTTCAAGATGGGGCGTATGCATTCCAGAGGGTTCGTCAAACTTCTGATAATCTTCGTATCTGTTCTTTTTTTTTGATTCAGTGTTTTGTAATTCTTATCTCCTCATTTTGTGTGTTCTGTAGAAAGGGAATCTCCGCATCTGCTTTGCCGTATAAACGAATTTTCCATATTGTAGATGAGTCAATGATTTTAATAAGGGACAATTTGAAATATACCCTATTTATGATTTAAATTTTGAAAAATACATCTAGTTTTTTATTTTTTTGAAAAATACACTTTCTTATTTGTAAAAAGTCATTTTTGTCCTAATTTGATTAGAAATTATAAATTATAATAATTACTTTTCTAACTTTGATTAGTAGTTCCATAATTATTCTGTTGTAAGAATTACTAGTGATCTTTGTTGTTATTTCTTGACGAAGTTGTTATCATTTTGTGTTTTTGCGATTGAACAAAACCTTGAATCTCTTTAGTTAAACAGTCCATCCTTTGTCACATCACAACAATAGATAATTCAAAGAATTTATGAACGACAAAATACATAAATTGTGTGTAAGATTCCTTATGTGTTCCATACGAAAAAATTCTCAGAATATATTTTGTTTTAGCAGAATTTTTCAATTCAGGAAAAAATTTAACAGAGAGAGGAGAAATACATTCACACACTCTTTGATTCTAAAACAAATAAAAGAATAGCAATTTGTTTGGGTTGTTTCATGTATGTGTCGTATATGAAAACAAAAAAAGTCACCCGGTTAGAATAAGAGATCATTCAGTGATTTGGTAAAGTGATCAACAAAATTTGTGTGTGTTTTAAAGGTTGATCTGTTCTATGAATAAAGATGTGGTTACTGGAGCTAATAATCTATTTTATATTAAGAGTATTAAAAAGTACGATTGTTGATAAATTTGTTTTAATTTTTTAAATACCATATTTTATGTTTTAAAATAAAGTATCAAGTTAGATATTAGATAATATAAATAAGTTTGGACAATTTAGTCATTTTACTTATGAATAAGTGTAGTTTTCAAAAAAATAAAAGAAGGTGTAGTTTTCAAAATATAATCTCATCTAAATGTATTTTTCCAAATTTTCCCTTTTAATAAATATTTTTAATAATATTTATATATTTAGATACCAAACAGTTTTTTAAAAATGTATGATAATTAGTATAAAACTTTTTGGAAAGAAAACCAAAAGTAAATCTATGCGGAATTTGCCTTTTAAACTCAAATTGGACAATCTACTAATAGTTTTAATATATCTCAACAGATGAAAGAATTTAATTTAATTTATTACAAATTTTTATAATATTATTTGAAAAGTCACTTTCTTATGAGTCAGGACGGTTATAACATAGCTACTCTTGATAAAGAAAAATATATTTTACATAAACAAAATAAAAATAATATATCTAGAAATTTTTTAAATATATATAAAAATGTATATTTAAAAAAGCTCCACAAAAATTGAAAAAATAAAATAATTTAGTCATTCTTTTATATAAGATAATAATTCTTTATTTTGAATGTTTTATCAAATGATTAATTATAAAATGTTTTTTAAAAAAACTTAACTCATCACCTAATTTCACATGTTTCAAAAAATATTAATTACATAGATGATATTAATGAACGAAAAATATACCTAAATACCATTATTGATAACTATTTTATTTCTCTTTTCAATAAAAAAATAATTAGCTTTTTAACTTGAACTAGATCTCGACCCGCACAACCGTGCGGGTTTTTTTATATATTATAACATTTTAGTTCATATAAAAAATATCACTAAATTATTGTAATTTATATGTATTATATAAAAAATATCACTAAATTATTGTAATTTATATGTTCTTTTGTGAAAAGGAAGTTCAAGCTTTGTTGAAAAAAAGAAATCTATTATATTAAAACAGAAATGATAAATATAAATTTTTCAACAAAGCTTGAACTTCCTTTTCACAAAAGAACATAAATAATAGGATTAAATATTTATAAAGGGTTTTCTGCAAAAAAACCCTCAATGTGGCTTTTTATTGCAAATTAATCCACGAACTCAAAAACCCACGGGTCAAACCTCCAAGTCTCAGTCAAACCGTATTATAATCCATCCGTGTATTTATGATATATCTCTGTTAACTATTTAACAGAAATTAAAACTACGTCGTTTGCATCCGAAGGGTTTTGAACACTGCACCCGGACACAAGTTAACCTGTGTGTTAACCAACTCGCCTAAGGACATATTTGTTAAATGATATATGTAATTATATATATACTTTCTGTTTCGATTAAAACTGCCATTTTTCCATTTTAAAGTCGTTTTATAACGAAAATATAAGGTCCCTTGGCAACCTAAAATCGTGATTTAGGGTTTTTAGAGTGGAGGATTGAGGCTTTCTATTTAACCTTCAAAATTTCAATTGATTATGTGATTCATGATGATTTAAGGCGATTTCATCAGTCTTGTGCTCTATTTTAAGAGAACTAAGCAAGAGAAAGGATCATGGCATTGAGGTTAGTAACCAGAGAAATATGGTGGAGCTGTGTTTGAAGATCTATTATGGGGTGCTGCTGATGCTTACTATATGGCACGTTTTGAGAAGAAAATGGAAGAGCTGAAGAAGATTTCAGTCGCTGCATATGATGATTTGAAGATTTCTCTGTCTTGCCCGTGGTCAAGAGCATTTTTCACAGAATACTCATCTTCTGATGCTGTTGAGAACAACTTAGGAGAATCTTTCAATGCAGCTATAAGGATAGCAAGAACAAAACCGGTTGTGGAAATGCTTGAAGATATAAGAAGAAAGGTAATGGTGAGCAACCACAAAAAAAGAGCTGAAGCTGATAAGTGTAGGGCAAACTACACTTATAAATCAGTTGCAAAACTCGAAGAACAGATTGAACTTGCTAAGAATTGCAGTCCTTTGAGTTGTGGATTAGGAGACTATGAAATTGGGTACTTCAATGATAGGTTTGTGGTGAAGATGAGAGGCGACATATCTTGTACTTGTAGGATGTACATGATCAGTGGAATTCCTTGCTGCCACATTGTCTCAGCCTTGCGTTTAGAAATAAACGCTGACCAAGACCCGAAAACACTTATATCTGACTGGTTCACCATAGAGAAACTGAAGGCATGTTATGCATATCGTTTAAAGTCCGTCAATGGCATGAACATGTGGAAGGTGACAACTAATGTGAGGGTCAATCCACCTCCATTTAAGAAACCTCCAGGGAGACCACCAGGTAAAAAGAGAAAGAGAGATAAAGGTGAACCTAGAGAACCACCAAAGGTTCAAAACGAGGAACGAAAATAGTATGTATCTTCTCTTCTTATGCTTGTTTTGTTATTTGTTTTTTTTTCTTTTGTTATTTATGATTTTTATATTCTTTTCATTTATTTTACAGCACTGTGGGAGTTGTGGGCAAGAAGGACATAATAAGAAGTATTGCAAGAGTCAACCTGTCCCGAAACCACCTAAGAATCGACCTGGAAGGCCACGCAAGGAAGTAATTCCACCTACTTCAGCTGCTCTATTTATTCATGCACCAGATGCTACACCTGGAAGCCGAAGGAAGTGGTTTGCCTCTACCTCACAGCCTGAACATGATGTCCCAAGCCTCTTATCGGCACTCCCAAAACGAGGGCCTGGAAGGCCTAGGAAAAAGCTCTCAGAAGGCATCTCCTCATCTCAACCGTGACTTTTCTATTTTCTTATCAAGTGTGTTTTTATTTTTGTTGGATTTTATAACTCGTGCTCTTTTTATTAGACTTATATGTTACTTTATTAGAATTATGTGGATGATTTTTCGTTAAATTTATGTGTAAGATTTTTGATATTAAAATCAACTTGTTGCAGGTCACAGCAACAAAACGAAGAAGAAGCTCTGTTTTCTTAAACGTCAAAACACAGACGATATATATAATTAAGTATATACAATTAATGTATATGTCCGTTGGCGAGTTGGTTAACACACGGGTTAACTTGTGTCCGGGTGCAGTGTTCAATACCCTTCGGATGCAACATTTTTTAGTTTAATTCTTAATATCAAAACGACGTAGTTTTAATTTCTGTTAAATAGTTAACAGAGATATATCATAAATACACGGATGGATTATATTGCGGTTTGACTGAGACTTGGAGGTTTGACCCGTGGATTTTTAAGTTCGTGGATTAATTTGCAATAAAAAGCTACATTGAGGGTTTTTTTGCAGAAAACCCATTTATAAAATATAAAAGGATAGATTATATAGAACGAAATTTATTTTTTCTTTTTCTTTATATTTATCGGAAAAAAGCAATAAAGAAATATATATAAATTTTTAAAATATAGACATATATTTTATCGAAGTTACATATATAAGATTATAAAAAAATATTTATCAGCCTAAGGAAAAATTAAACAAAATATAGTTAACAATATTATTCTTATTTTAGTCTAATTATAACTAAAATATGATTCCTTTGAAAAATTCATATAACCCACTATACTAAATATAAAAATATTGAAACCAATCGAAATATGAACAATTAAATCAACCAGTTATTATGATTTTACCTATTATATATAAGTTTGTGTGCGCATTAATTTTCAAATATTACAATTCATGTTTATTAAAGCAGTTTCTCTACAAGCTACCTCCTCCGCTACGGAACTCGAACGCAAAGTTTCTCACTTCCTTTACCTCCAAACCTAATCTCATTTTCCTCCGCCGCTCGTCGCTTCTGTCTCTCGATTGTTCCACCGAAGAAGAATCGACACAACCCACTGATATATGGTGTTTGACACCATTTTATATATATGTATCCTGCTGATATTTCAGTCCTTTTCTAAGTCTTCTTAATCATTTCTTGATACTTTCAGATCTAGAAGAGGTAAAAGAGTGAAAAGAGGATGCATGAAGAAAGAAGCCATTTTGGAGTGTTTTCACATGAAATCCGAAGATTGCTCTTAAAATGGAGCAGGCGTCTGGCTGTTCCTGCCAGATAAGAAAACCTCCAAACTATTTCGAAAATTTTGCTCTAGCTACTGTACTCTGAAGACTGCCCTAGCATTTTTACTTTTTGGAGGACGCTAGTGATCGAGTATTGGTGATGAAAAACTATAAAAGAACAGACAAAAAACGTGAATGATTAAATGCATTGTTTCTGCAAACGTTTGTTTCCAGAATTCCAGACCACATGAACAACATAGGTTATTAAATACTAAGGTCGTAACAATTGTATATCTGATAAGTCACAAATGTCTTCCATTAAAAAATTCCAATGAACGTATTGTATAAACAAGAAATCAGAAAGGAATTGGTTGCCGACTAGACCAAGATGCAATCTTTTGGAAGTAATCAACCGTAGAAGCCGAAAGTCGGAATCGATACAAACAATAAATATTTACAAAACAACGTTAAGGAAAGTAACAAAATGAATATGGAGGCGACATATGATCTTTTTCCCAAACTCTAAATATTCGCTCTGTAGTGAGACGGGCACTGGCGAAATATCGAGTCCCAGGATACAACAATGCAGACGATTCACGCTTCACTCGTGAATGCCCTATCGAACAATAATTTCTACGAAACACTCTCAGAAATAGACTTATGCTAAGGGAGTTTCTTTGTTGGTTTTTTCGAAAAGTAAAAGTCAATAATGAGAGAAGAGGAGACGGGTTATTTAAAGAGATGACGGAGAGCCACTTCCCGCAACAACTGCTGCACGTGGACGAAAATCTCGCGGAGATTGAGAGAAGTTGAGTTGCGAAACTTCCTCCCCAAGACGCTCTCTCTTATCGCTTCTCTCATTTAAAATATTTGAGAGAAAAAATGCATGACGTTTTTATTTTCTAGATAAACACCTTGTCGTTTTAAAACGAAATTCATGTTGTTTTGGAAAATAAAATGCCAAAACATTGGGCTTATTGGACTGGAGACCCTCGACGCCGACCCAGCCGGGCGGCGGCGGCACGCACGTGGGGGGCTGTCCTCTCTCTTTGAGCCATTTGAATAATGATAACACTAAGTCTACTATATTACTACTCCCTCTCACCCTTCTTGGTCGATGTGGGATACTTTCCCATGACCATTTTTCATTTAAATGACATTTTTTGGGCTTATAACATTTGAAACCCATTGTCATTTACATTCACAATTTTAATAAAAATCATTGGGCTTTTATTGTTCCAACATCAACAGGCACTACACCATCAACACCTTCAGTCAAAATCACCTTGTTGTCTGAAATGTAGAATGCAATCCCATCTATAGAGGAGATATATGTTGTCTCAGGTGTGGAGCTGCAGAAGAATCCATAAACCATATTTTCTTTGAATGCCCCCCCTGCAATCCAGGTTTGGGCGCTTTCAAAAATCCCTTCTAATCCAGCGATATTTCCGACTGGATCGTTATTACAAATATGGATCATTTCTTCTGGATAGTGTCTTCACAATTGGATGATCATCAGTTTGCTTGGATGCTATGGTACATTCGGAAAGAAATGAATAATAAGGTTTTAAGTAACCTTGATATAGATCCCAGGGAGACTCTTCGGTTAGCAGAAACAGAATCTACGCTCTGGGTTGAAGCACAAATACCGAAAAGGTCAAGGGATGATCAACAAGCAGAACATTCGGTTCTCCCATCCATTCCTGGACGTTGGTGTTTCACAGATGGATCCTGGAAGGACAAGGACACTTTCTCTGGACAAGGATGGTATAGTACTTTAACATGTTTCGATGGCTTGATGGGGGCGAGAAATACTAGAGAGAGTCTCTCTCCACTTCATGCGGAGATAGAAGCGCTGCTTTGGGCAATGGAATTGCAACATATTATTCTCAATTGGTGAAGATGGTTTCGAAACCAGAAGAATGACCAGATTTTACAACCTATTTGGAAGATATCAATACCCTAAAAGAAGGCTTCATTAGCTCAACAATCATTCATGTACCACAGACGCAAAACACAAAGGCTGATAGACTAGCACGTTGTGCCCGGACTCAACCGACAGTCATTCACATGGATTCAGAGGTACCAGTTTGGTTCACATAGTCAATGTGAATCTTCTTTTGTAGTTGATGTAAAAAAAATTAAGAAAATAAATAAAATATTTCAATAATACCAATTATAAACTATGTTTGGTCAATTAAACATATATTAGTTTATGTTACTTAATTATTGTATGTAATAATCTAATAAAATAGATAGATATAAAAGATATGTTTATTACTTTGAAAAAATGTACTGTTTAAAATTATGTTCTAAAAGAAATAATATTTTTTTCTTAATATCAAGATTGTATGTGTGATTTTTTTATGAAATCACATTATTTAAATATATATATTTTATATCTAAGAAAATATAGAAATAAAGAAAGTATTTTATTACTTCAAAATTATATTTTACCTTATTTAAAAATATTTTTTTAAATGGAATATTACTATTTTGAACTTTCTTTTTAAATTCGTTTTTAAACTTTATAAATGTTTCCTTTTTATTATATATGTTATTTGGAAAATCTTAAAAAGCTTACTAAATTAGAAAATCAATGATAATATTTAATATAATATTTTTAGTTCATTAAAGATATCATTGTAATCAACCATCGTGATAGTTAACGTGAACACGACACATAAGAAACTGACTTCTCATTTTACACAGCCCCTCTCCTTGCGGTAGAGTGACTTTAATAAATACTAGATTGTTTATCCGTGCTACGCACGGATCGCATACTATAAAAAAAATATTTATTTATTTTTACATCATTTTCACAAAAACTTATAATCATGTGGTGATATCTTGACATTTTCCATTGTTAATATTGAATTTTTGAACTTTAATCTTCTTCTTTATAGGTGTATCTTAGACTACATTTCTGTGTCCTTTTTTAATCAAATTTTATATTAAATATTCAAAAAATAATGAAGATTTACAATTGGGATAATTTATGGCTGTAAATGAAGAAGAAAAGTAGTCTATGAAAAAAAAACTGGAACCATTGCTCTAATAAACCTTCCAGTTTGTGCATATCTCTGTACTTAAGTGATGAGATACGGTTACGAATCGTTTTATCAATGTTACGAATCAGAGATGCAGTGTAATGGAGAGGCCCCTGATGCCTTCAAGACTTAACGTTCCTTTCATATAAGATAGACGGTTGTATGAAAAACTAGTATTAGAACAATAGTGTCCAACTTAACTCGCATAGGTCTCAGCAAAGACACAATCATATCTTTCCAGGCCAATATAACTCGTGGACCGAGCAGTGAAGTAACTAAAGATCCATATGGTGAAGGTGTAAGGGCAATCGAAGACCAGATGATCCATGCACTCATCTCGCTCCACAGAGAACACAACTTTTATTAATACCTTAACTTCTCATCCTCACCCCTTGGAGAAAGTCTATCCTATGGACATTTCTGCAAGTTTTTATCACAATTTTTCATCACAATTTTCCTCACTTGGTATTAACTATAAATTTCTACACTATTTTAATCGGAAAATGTCATCTAAATCAACAATTTTCAAATTTGGTTGAAATAAGTACCAACTTTTCAATAAACCAAAAAATACTCAATTTGTATTGACAAACTATTTTTATCATACATTTATGTTTACCATATCATTTTTGGCATATCATTAGTCAGCAGATAGTTGACTAATAATATGTCTAAAATGACTTTTAATGTTAATGTTTTCTGCCACAAATATAAATCAAAAGGTTTTTTTCAAAAAAAATGGAAAGTTAACTTTTAGAATAAATTATTTAGTAATTATAAAATTTTATAAATATAAATATTTAATATAAAGAATTATAAAATTTTCATTATTTTCTTCAAAATAAAATTTATATAAAATTTATTATATTCTAAAATAGTTAGTTAACATATCATTAGTTTAATAATTATAAAGAACTTTTATAATTATTTACGATAATTATGTCACTTTTGTAACTCCACCCTTAAATATTAATTCCTAAACAATAATCTAAACACTAAATCTAAATGTTATTGTATTTTTATTTTAATGTATTTTTGAAAATGTTATCCAACTTATGGTATTTCTTTTTGAACATTAAAACTCAGAATATGGGTATTTCAATAAATTTCTTTTAGGTTTCAGCGTTAAAAATATCAATTTCTCTTAGGTATAAAATTTTTAGTCTAAATTTCAACTAATTTTATTAGGTTAGATATTTGTAATCAACAAAATATATTTTATGAGGATATTCCATTAGGACCTTCATAAAAATGTTCAAATAGTCACTACAAGAAAACGCGTCTATAACAACGACACGTTACGAGGAAATTATTTCCTCGTAAATTTATGTGGTGTTTACGACGAAGTTACGAAGAAATAAATATTCGTCGTAAAGGAGTTGTAAAGTTACAACGATAACATTTCGTCGTAAACCCAATGTAATTTTACGAGGCTTTTACGTGGAAAGCCCAATTCGTCGTAAACTCATTGTAAATATACGAGTGATTTACGACGAATCATGTAACTGTTACTTTTGGTGAAAACATGCATATAGTGTGGTTTAAAGTAACTAACTTCGTTGTAAAATCATTGTAAATTTACGAGTGATTTATGACGAATCATGTTACCGTTTTTTTTGGTGGAAACGTGTATATAGTGGGGTTTAAATAAACTAACTTCGTTGTAAATTCGTTGTAAATAAGATGTAAATACGATGTAAAACCATAGTAAAGCTTTTCGTTGTAAAATCCATGTAATACCTTCACCTACCAGATACAAAAATCGTCTATATATATGATCATTTCTCAATTCAAATAACACACAAACGAAATCAAAGAAAAAAACCAGAAAAAAAGAAAAACAAATGGCTGATGGCTATAATATTTACGAGTTACGAAGTTGGATGTATTCGCATAAAGATGATTCCGGTAGAGTGACGGATGCATTTCTAAGCGGGCTAGAGACATTCATGCACCAGGTGGACTGTACACCGATCACGCAGGAAAGCGGTAAGATGTTCTGTCCTTATCGGAAATGCAAGAATTCAAAATTTGCTCGTAGTGAAACTGTATGGAAGCACTTACTAAACAGAGGATTTACACCATAATATTATATTTGGTATCAACATGGGGAGGATTATGGTGGAAATGAAGCTAATAGTAGTAATAATTTTGAGGATGCTGGTAATAGTGAAGAACCGAATCATTTGCATAATGAATCTAGTTATCATCAGGAGGAGCAGATGGTAGATCATGATAGGGTTCAAGACATGATTACTGATACATTTTTAGAAACAACTACAACAATAGCTCATGAAACTGGAAATGTAGAAGAACCTAATTTGTATGCAAAAAGGTTTTATGAAATGTTAGATGCTGCAAATCAACCAATCTACACTGGTTGTAGAGAAGGTCTCTCTAAATTGTCTCTAGCAGCTAGGATGATGAACATTAAAACGGATCATAATTTATCTGAGAATTGCATGGATGCTTGGGCGGAGTTGTTCAAAGAGTATTTGCCAGAAGACAACGTGTCAGCTGAATCTTATTATGAGATTCAGAAATTGGTTTATAGTCTTGGGTTGCCTTCAGAGATGATAGATGTTTGCATCGACAACTGCATGATCTACTGGAAGGATGATGAGAAGTTAGAAAAGTGTCGATTCTGCAAGAAACCACGATTCAAGCCGCAAGGACGGGGAGAAATAGGGTACCGTACCAAAGGATGTGGTACCTACCAATTAAAGACAGGTTAAAAAGATTATACCAATCGGAGAGGACTGCTGCATGGATGAGGTGGCATGTTGAACATGTCCAGAAGGATGACGAGGTCGCTCACCCATCAGATGCAAGAGCGTGGAAACATTTCAACAAGGTATACCAATATTTCGCTGAAAATATTGAGAATGTCTACCTTGGGTTATGCACCGATGGATTTACCATTTGGTATGTCTGGGAGACAGTATTCTTTGTGGCCAGTTATTCTTACGCCGTACAACCTGCCGCCAGACATGTGCATGGAACAAGAATTTCTATTCTTGACCATATTAATCCTTGGGCCGAAGCATCCAAAACGGTCGTTGGATGTATTTCTTCAACCACTGATACATGAGCTAAAGGAGTTGTGGTCAGAAGGGGTAAGAACTTATGATTGTTCCACGAAAACCAATTTTACGATGCGAGCAGTTCTGCTGTGGACGATAAGTGACTTTCCTGCTTATGGAATGTTGTCTGGATGGACAACTCATGGAAGGTTATCTTGTCCATATTGTCATGGATCTACAGATGCTTTTCAGCTGAAGAATGGTAGAAAGAGTTGTTGGTTTGATTGTCATCGTCAATTTTTTTTCATTGCCCATCCCTACAGAAGAAATAAGACATTGTTTTGGAAAAACAAAGTTGTCAGAGACAGTCCTCCTCCATATCTCACCGTCCAGCAGATCGAGGAGGACAATGATTATTACGGAGCTCAGGAAACTGTGAAGAAAGGAGGAAACTGACATGTTCCTGGATATATGCCTGATGGGTATGGGGTATCTCACAATTGGCATAAGAAAAGTATATTTTGGGAGCTACCTTACTGGAAAGATCTTCTTTTACGCCACAACCTGGATGTGATGCATATAGAGAAGAACTTTTTTGACAACATCATGAATACAATACTGAACGTCCAGGGAAGACAAAAGATAACAAAAAGTCAAGGATGGACATACCCGATATTTGCTCAAGAAGTGAGTTACATATCAAGAGCAATGGAAACGTTCATGTCCCCATCTTTCGATTGTCATCAGAAGCGAAGTCAACTTTGTTTGACTGGGTTGCATCAGAAGTGAAGTTTTCTGATGGTTACGTTTCAAATCTGTCAAGATGTGTTGAACGAGGTCAAAAGTTCTCAGGAATGAAGAGTCATGATTGTCATGTGTTTATGCAACGACTACTTCCATTCGCTTTTGCTGAGCTCTTTCCAACAAATGTACATGAAGCACTTGCAGGTAAATATTAATTAATAATAGACATATATATATTTATATATATATATATATTATGAAATGTTACTAATTTGGGTTATATTTGCAATTTGCAATATACAACGATCGGAGCTTTCTTCAGAGACCTTAACACACGTACGTTCAAGGAAGAAGCCATCGAAAAACTTCATGAGAACATCCCGATCATAGTTTGCAACCTAGAGAAGATATTTTCTCCATCATTTTTTGACGTCATGGAACATCTAGTTGTCCACCTCCCGTACGAAGCATTACTTCGCGGACCTGTTCAGAACGGATGGATGTATCCATATGAGCGCTCTATGAAACATTTGAAGGGGAAAGCAAGAAATCTTGCAAAGGTGGAAGGTTCGATTGTGGCTGGAAGTTTGACAGCAGAAACATCTAACTTCACATCATACTACTTTGCTTCAACGGTTCGTACGAGGAAAAGAGTTCCTAGAAGATATGATGATGGTGGAGTACTGCAATCTTATGCAGTAGACGGTGTTCCTGACATTTTCTGCCAAATTGGACGGTTTGGTGGTAAACTGAGAGAAATATGGTGGTCCAGTGACGAGGATAAGCATAGTGCCCACACTTATATTCTGCTCAACTGCGAGGATGCTGTGACGCGTTCTTTTGAAAGGTAAATAATATTCGTGTGTATTATATGATATGATGTTAATTAATTATATGATATGATGCATTTGTTTAATTTGCAGCTTGTTTGTATCTCAAGTTGAAAAAGCAATACCAAGAATATCCGCAACCGAGGTGGATGCAAGGAAAGATAAGCACCTTGTCAAGTGGTTAAAAGGACATGTAATATTAACATATTAAGTAATCTTTGGTACTATTATTGATAATGTAAAATTCTAACAGTGATGTATTAATTTGTAGGTTGATTATGACGACTCATATTATCCTGTATGGTTTCATGATTTGATCCCAGGTCCAGTAGCAAAGGTCACCACATCATCTATGTACTTCACACGAGGTTTCACTTTTCATACATATGAGTATGGGAGACATCGGGCAACAAGCAACTACGGAATATGTGTGAAAGGTGAAACAGACTTTTACGGGATCTTGCAAGAGATTATTGAAGTGGAATTTCCAGGGTTGTTGAAGCTAAAATGTGTCCTCTTCAAGAGATTAACAAATTTGGTGGTGTGGATATCCATTCTGGGAGAAGATATAACAAATTCGAGCCTTTCATCTTAGCTTCCCAAGCCGAACAAGTTAGCTTCCTTCCATACCCTCGCCTTCGAAGTTCTGTGATAAATTGGTTAACTGCTATCAAAATTACACCTCGTGGACGGATTGTTGCTGGAGAAGAACCACCGTTGCAAGAAGAAGATGCAATCAATGAAGTTGAGGTACCTGATCAACAAACTGATGAAATTCTTTTGATCGACCCGGATAACCGTCAATATGAAGATCTTTCCGAAGATGTGACGGATGAAGCACGTGAAGATGAGTTCGATAGAAGCGATGATGATCATTGTAGTGATGTTGATGAGAACTCAAACGATTCTTCATGATGTAAAATATGTAACAAATGTTGATTTTTATAAGAAGATCTTATTTTCATATGTGTATCAAATTCTATTTTATATAATATGCATTTAAAAAAAATAGGAGTTTATGGTTTGAGTTGGAAAAAGAGGTTGAATGTGTAAAAGATATGATAGTATAGATATGTAGGTTTGGGGTTTAGGGATTTTGATTTTCGGGGTTTCACATATTTCGTTGTAATTTCGTTGTAAAAAAAACGCGGGCCTGGTACTTTCCTCGTAAAGGTTAGGTTCGTCGTAACTTCGTTGTAAACCATGAATCGGAGTTTAGGGATTTGATTTGTGGTTTCATACAGGCGTTGTAAATTCGTCGTAAACCAAAAAACGCGGGCCTGGTAAATTCGTCGTAATTCCTGAATTCGTCGTAAACCAAAAAACGCGGGCCTGGTACTTTCGTCGTAAACCCAAAAACGCGGGCCTGGTACTTTCGTCGTAAACCCAAAAACGCGGGCCTGGTATATTCCTCGTAAATTTACGACAAATTTACGAGGAATGTGTTTTCTATATATATGCAACGCCTCTGAACGAGGCTTCCTCGTTCATTCCTCACAAGCCTCTCTCTCTCTCTAAGGTAACTCCTCTCTCTCTCTCTCTCTCTCTAGTTAGTTTTTTTTTATAATTAGTTTAGGTGGTTAGTATAGGGAATTAGTTTAGAGAATTAGTTTAGGGAATTAGTTTAGGTGGTTAGTATAGGGAATCTTTTTTAAAAATAATTAATTAATAGTGTTGTGATTTTTAATTAATTTTTTTAAAAAATAATGTAGATCATGGTTCCTAGGAAAAAACCACCACCGACTTATGATGAGATGTTTGGCGACGGTGCCGGGATGTCTTCTTCCGGCGGCCGAACATCTTCTGATGCCGTTCCGGACTCTCAGACATCTCAGAGAGTTTGGAGTCCTCCTCCTCCCGCACCTCAGATGGCTCCACCTCCACCTCCTCCACCAGCAGCTCCGCAGGAGCCCATCCCAGGGGCAGATGTTCATCCAGACTTGCGGGTGCCTCCTCATGCACTATACGCAAGATATACGGTGGAGGATTTTGCTTTTCCAGCCTGGACGGGAGGGTATGGACGTTTTGGACCCCGATAGACCGCCGGGTACTTATTGGTAAGTACATTTATAATTTAAAATTTTCAAATCATTTTTATATTTTTTAATTAACAAGTTGGTTCAATTTGCAGGTTTGGGGCCAACAACCGTGTTTCCCGGAGCGTTTCACAGACGATGAAGGGATACTTAGACGGAGCTTATCCAAACTGGAGCTTGACTCCAGATCACGTCAAGACCACTTGGTTTAAACAATTTGCGGTAATTTTTCAATTTTCTTTTTAATATTTAATTTTATTATTTTTATTAATTATTAATTATTAATTATTAATTATTAGTTATTAATGGTTTCATAATTTTGTTTGTTTCAGCAAAGGTGGCACTGGTCCTTAGGAATCACCGAAATGGTGAAGAAGGAATTCGAGGCAAAGGCGAAGACTCGCCTTACCAACACGGTCTCGGATTGGAAGGATAAGTGGGAGATCTACGGCTATGACGGGAAGCCCACTGGGGTCACCAAGGATGTATGGGATGGCCTCATCGCCTTTTGAAAGCTACCCAGCTCAATCCGGAAGGCCAACTCCTGCTCTGCTTCCCGTAGGACCAAGGATAAAGACGGGAATTTGCCTATGGTTCATACCACCGGGCAAAAACCTCATGACGGGATCCGTCTCGAAGCTGTAAGTTTTAGTTGTAATATTTATTTAATTAATAAATTTGAATTTTAATATTTAATATTTTATTATTGTTTTTTGTAGTTTGAGAAGACCGGAGTCATGCCATCTTTGTCCGACCTCTTCAAGATAACTCACGCCAAACCAGACGGGACTTTTGTTGATCCTGTATCCGAGAAGCTCTTCAACACTATGGCTGCTCGGATTGATGAGCGGGAGATGCAACTCACCCAGCAGTCTCCGGATGGATTACCCGTCAAATTGACGACGGAAGAGGTCGACAGGATCTTCGAGGAGGTAAAATTTAAAAGCTAGTTTAAATTAATTTTACTATTTCAACAACATTAACTATTTAATATTATTTTTTGTAGGTCGCTCCAAGAAAGAAGGACCGGACGGTGGGAATCGGTTCTGTTAACGAAGTCGCAAGGGCGACTTCGTCATACTCTTCGAGACGGGACCAAGAGACTTCTTAGATGCAGGCTCGATTAGATACCCAGCAGGAGCGTTTAGACTCTCTCGAGAACTTGTTGGATATTATGGCGATGGGAAACCCGACCATGCAGAGAGCGTTGGCGGCCAGACGAGAAGCTCTCGGGATGCAACAACGGGATCCCGAATCTACAGATCCAGTGGGAGCGGGACCGACTACTTTGATGATGTATCGCTCCCGTAGTTTTTTTTTATAATTTAGTTTTGTAACTTAAATTTTATTTATGAAATATTTATTTTCTAAACAATTGTTTTTTTATTTTTTGAAATTTTAATTTTTATAATTTCCAATTTTATTAAAAATAAAAATAAAATAATAAATGAAATTAATATAATAAATAAACAAACGATGTAAATTCGTCGTAAAGTTTTACAACAAATTTACATCGAAGGAGTCGTAAATACGATGTAAACAATTACATCGAGTTTACAACGACATACATGTAAAGTCGTCGTAAATTTTACAACGAACTTACATCGAATATTTACGTGTATTTTATATCGAAATGTTTACAACTCCTTTACGACGAAACTTTACGAGTTAGTTACAACGAGTGTTTACGTGGACATTACGACGAAAGCTTTCCTTCTCGTTTACGACGAATTAATTTACTCGTAAACGTTACGTGGCGTTTAAGACGAATCTTCCTTTACGACGGACGATTAACAACGAAACTCTTTTCGAGATAAATTCGTCGTAATCCTCTTTTTATAACGAATTTACAACGAAAAGCGCCCTGATAAATAATATGTTTTCTTGCAGTGAGTTCCTTCAAAGAATATTGGATTTAGCTATTTCTAAAATTGGAATTTAAATAAATTAATTTTTATTCGCCATTTTATACACAATCATTAACTTTCGTTTTAAGAACAATCAGATTATTAGAATGCTCTTAGAAATTTTTTTCTTTCTTTTTATATATTCTGACTCGATATACTGGGTAGGGGATAATATGCATGATTTCAGTGGTGATTAAAGAGTATTGGAGAGGAATCGAGTTTGTGCATTGATGAGGTGAGTTGAGTGAGTCATTGTAACACTCGCATCACGTGGACTTGCGATCTTGGCATTTATTAGTTTTTATTCTTTTTTGTTTGCAGATCCGTTTTTATTCTTGAGGGGAGACATGTGTAGACTATTGATTTTCTCTTTGTTATATGAGATGTTGTTGATTGTTTATCTGATATGCAAGCCCCTTCATTTGAAAAAAAACTGTAAAAAATAAACAAAGATTCTCTTATATATTGGAAATAAGAAAGGTAGCAGTAGATAACAACTAAGCTTGCATTTATTTTGCTACTAATATCGTTTCTTAAATTGGCAGTTAAAAGAAACTAATCATAACATTAGATCTAAGCAGACGTGCTCACTTGAGAAGAATGGTTCCCGGATGGTGAAGTGCTTGAGTTTGGTCAGGAAGCAAGAGGTGAACTTTAGTAAGAGCTTCAGAAATGCAATTACTTCAGCAAAGGTAGAGCAGCAACTGTAAGTTCTTCTCTCTGGATTGCGTTTAGTCTGCTCTTTTCTCACTTTTGGGATCTCGTATCCTTACGTTTGTTGTGGCAGTATTTTTGGGCTTGACTTACAAATTTTCCTTGATCAATCGAGCCAATGCTCAAGCGGATATTCTCTTTCCTGCAATAGAACCATACAGACCCATTCATATTTACAAAATGCTACATGTTTCCAATCGTTAGAGTTAACAACCTTCACCAATGCTGGTTCCAGCCACAACAAATTTCAGCTCTTAGCAATTCAGATTCATTTGTTTACTTACAGACAAACTCTCTGGAGTTTGACCAAATCGTTTATCGTACCCACAATCTGATGGCCATAAGAAAAGAAGATTAGCAACCTTGCACAAAAAAAAAGTGCTACAACCAACGAAAAGTTTGAGACAAACCTATCCTTAGTTAGTAGATGTCATCCAACGGCTCAAGATTCTTATTGCAGCCACAATAAAGAGAAAAGAACATGCCGTGTAAGGACGTAAACAAACTGCTCCAGCATTGCAACTACCTTGGACCACATACCTAGAAGATCTGTTTTTATGATGATAAGTGCAACTTTGAATCCCCCACAATTGACGAAAAAAAGATTTTAATCATTATCCATTAATGACATCTGGGTTCATCCTCTTTCTTCGCTCTCCAGCTCCGTTGTAAAATTATTTAGGGGTGTCAGATTAAATAAACAAAATCTCAGAAGAGAACTAAAAGGTTTTAAGTAATGAATCAGCGAGAAAGGGAAGAGGAAACAATATGAATCTTTGTGTGAAAAGTTATAAATTCTTGTCACAACGTACTCAAACTTGCATAAACTTCGAAGGAAACAATACTGCAAAAGTTCAACTCCAAAATTTAAACAAAAATGAATAGAAGATAACCTGAGATCCTTTTCACTATTTCTCTTTAGGCATGTTTCTAAACAATTTTATGGGTAGCGATTAACTTCGACAGGATGATACTAAAAGAAAAGAGAGCAACACAATACAATAATTAGTGCTTCCGCTATCATTTAGAGTAGCAAACTGAAACTACCTGTCTACAATGTTTTTGGTGAATACATTACAAACTCGTATAACGGAACAAAGCTGCATCAGAAAAAGAGTATATGTCGACAGGCAAAATAAATTCATCCAAGAAATCAATCAATATCAACCCTTCTCAGTCAGACAGAGAGCGTACCTCCTACCAGTTTGGGTGGATAGATCTTTGAACGGCTTACTCCAACTAAAATATATCGTAATGACTTGTGTTATTCATCAACCCGACTTTGGTATTTATACATAGTGCATCGTGTATACGATGTTAGGAAAAGGAAAGTATAGATATGCATAAATCCCAATATTATAGGAATATTAACATTAACCCATTACCCCCCCCCTCAAGTTGGTAATTCCATGGTTCGAATTCCCAACTTGGACAAAAGAAACTGAAATGCCGGAGTGGGTAACGCCTTTGTAAGCAAATCGGCGGGTTGATGTTTCGTAGAAATATGCTTAGTTGTAAGTAGTCTAGCAGAAACTGCATCCCGTACGGTGTGACAATCATTCTCAACGTGCTTCGTACGTTCATGGAACACAGGATTCTTGGCTATATGGATCGCAGCCCGACTATCACAAAATAGACGCATAGGGCTAGAATGATGAAAACCGAAGTGAAGGAGAAGACCCTTAAGCCACTTCAACTCGCATGTTGCATCCGCCATCGACCGATATTCTGCTTCAGCTGAGGATCTAGAGACTGTCTTTTGCTTCTTTGTCTTCCAAGAAACAATAGAATCACCGAGAAATACGACATACGCACTGAGAGAGCGACGAGTAATAGGACAAGACGACCAATCAGAATCAGAATAGGCCGTTAAAGATAAGTCGCTAGTAGATGTAAGCATAATTCCTTGGTCAGGAAATCCTTTTAAATATCGTATTACTTTCAAAGCTGCCATCCAGTGATCATGACGCGGCTTCTGCATAAAGTGCGAAAGAATATGAACGATATAGCTGAGCTCAGGACGAGTGAAAGTTTGGTAAATCAAGCGCCCAACCAGCCTGCGGTATTGACTAGGATCCGTGAGAAGATGAGACTTGGAAAGCGCCAATTTATGATTCAGTTCAGTGGGAACAGAACACGGTTTAGCACCCAATAGTCCACACTCTGCAATAATATCGAGTGCATACTTTCTTTGTGAAACAAAAATTCCCTCAGGTCCGCGAGCAATCTCAAGACCAAGAAAATATTTGAGTTTACCCAAATCTTTCATCTTAAAGCACTTATGCAAATAGTTCTTGAATCGTTGAATAGTGGAGACGTCATTTCCAGCGATGATAAAGTCGTCGACGTACACCAGAATATGAAGACAAATATCATCTTGCACAAAAGAAAACAAGGAGTAATCCTCATAACTCTGGATGAACCCAAACGAGAGCAATGCTTTGCTGAGTTTTGAAAACCAACACCGAGGTGATTGCTTAAGTCCATAGAGGGATTTACGAAGACGGCAAACCTTGGATGGATCAGATGTTTTAAAGCCAGGAGGGAGTTGCATATATATCTCTTCTTCGAGATCACCATGAATGAATGCATTATGAACATCCATCTGATGTAGTTCCCATCTCTTGGTAGCTGCGAATTTAAGTAGAAATCGAACTGTATTCATCTTGGCAACTGGTGCAAAAGTATCTGTAAAATCCAATCCTTCTTTTTGTCGATTTCCTCGTGCAACAAGACGAGCTTTTGGTCTTTCAACTGTACCATACGCCCTATACTTATTAGAATAAATCCAGCCACAACCAATCGCCTTTTTACCAGGTGGTAATGTTGCTATATCCCACGTGTGATTATCTTCGAGGGCAGTGATCTCTGTTTTCATAGCTCCATTGAAGCGGGGATCATTGGCAGCTTCTTTAAATGTCTTAGGAACAAAATCCGTCGTGATCGCTGCAAGAAAAGCCTGGTGCGTCGCACAAAACGCAGAGATATTTGTATAATCATCAATAGGATACAGTGTCTTACCTGAGACCGTGTTTGGAGTACTCTGATCTTGCGTAGGGAGAACGTGAGAGGGGTTTTTATTTGTTGCAGCATGAGTAACAAAATTCTTCAGCAGAATCGAAGCTTTCTTAGTTCGATGACCTCGCCCAAGAACTTCCGGTAAGCCCGGGGAGGGGGCTAACTGAGGCTGATCATCAGACTGTGGAGACGGAGATGATGTTGGAGACACGGGCTGTGGTTGTGCCGATGGTAATGTAGATAAGGGAAGGATGGTGGTAGTAGGAATAGTAGAAGTAGGAAGGTTAGTGGTAGTGGGAGTAGTAGAAGTAGTGGGAAGGTTCGAAGGAAGGTCTGTGGTAGGAGTAGGGTTGGTAGGAGTCGTGATAGAAGAGGCAGGAGTCGTGATAGGTGTGGCTTGTTGCTCGGGTAGGGACAATGTTGCTGGTAGCAACCAATCATCAAAAGGAACGCCAGTGTTCATTACTGGAGGTGAAACAGGAGTAGAGTTATCGACGCCGGGAAACTGATCCTCAAAGAAAACTACATCACGACATATGAAGAACTCATTTGATTCCAGGTCATACAATCTCCAAGCTTTCTTGCCGAAGGGATAACCGATAAATATGCATTTGCGACTCCTGGCACCGAACTTATCTCTATCACGAGGTCGTTGATGCGCGTAACATAAGCAACCAAACACGCGAAGTTGATCAAAGATAGGAGCTATACCGTGGAGAACCTCGTATGGTGTCTTTCCTTCGAGAATTTGGGTAGGAGTTCGATTAATCATGTGAGCTGCAGCCAAGATACTTTCTCCCCAAAACTCAATAGGTAAACGAGATTGGAATAAGCATGCTCGAGCTACATTCAGTATATGACGGTGTTTCCTTTCCACTCTACCATTCTGCTGAGGTGTATAGATACATGAAGTTTGGTGTAGAATTCCCTTCTCACGAAAGTATGGTGCCAGAGTCATAAATTCAGTTCCATTGTCAGTGCGAATTGTTTTGACCTTCTGTCCAAACTGTCTTTCACTCATGGCACAGAAATTGCGTAAAAGCGATGCTACTTCTGATTTTTCTAACATAAGGTATGTCTATACCGCTCGTGAATAATCGTCTACAATTGTCAGAAAATAGCGAGCACCACATGAAGAAGGTGTATGGTAGGGTACCCAAACATCACAATGAATCAAAGAAAATGGAGTAGCAGCTTTATTAAGACTATCATGAAACACTTTTCGAGTTTGCTTAGCTTTAAAACAAATGTCGCATTGAGTAGAAGTAGAAAAATCCAGCTTAAAATTTTTAAAAATCGGTAGAGTAGATAAAGCTTTGTAGGAAGGATGTCCAAGTCTTCGGTGCCACAGAGTTGAAGAAGAAGATTTCGTCTTTGAAGCTCCATGATCCCGTGCAACTTTAACACCCGTAAAATAGTAAACCCCCTCACGTTCTTCACCTGCTCCAATCAGAGTCCTCGAAAAACGGTCCTGTAAAACACATAGAGTATCAGTAAATATTGCAATGCATCTTGTTTGCTTTAACAGTTTAGAAACTGATATGAGAGTGCAGTTAAAATCAGGAACGTATAAGACATCGTAGATAGAGTAGTCTTTTGTAAGACGTAATGTCCCTTTCTTTGTGGCGTGTGAGTCACGACCATTAGGGAATGTTACTGATGAAGGAGATATGTCATGAACATCGTGCAAGAGGGTGAGGTCACCAGTCATATGGTGTGAAGCCCATGTATCAATGATAGCATCAGACAAAGTTGTTTTACCCGACAAACGCTCAGAAGATAAGTTGCTTTGCTGGTGCTGTAGAAGAGAGATCAGGGAGGCAATCTGGTCGGAGTTGATTGATGGAGAAGTCTGTGTTGCATTAGCTCGTCCACGTCCACGGCCGCGATTATTATTAGATCATCCACCTCGACCGCCCCGATACCCTGAGGAGTTGTTGTGACGGTGTTGTTCATTGAACCACTCTGGATAGCCGTGAACTAGAAAGTATTCAGAATAGTCATGTCCAGTTCGTTTACAATGTGTACACGATCTTGCTGGATCTCTGGAGCGTGGTGGTTGAACCTCAACTGTAGTTGCAGTAGACTCCTTCGAGTGATCGGTTTTGGCCGAGAAACCTAAAGCTTCGGTTCGTTGCTCTTTGGAACGTGTTGAAGCCATGTTTTGTTCTTCACGAATGACACGAGAGTAGACAATGTTGAGATCTGGCAGTTGCTCTTCATCAGTGATGCGCGATCGGATGGAAGCGAAGCGCACGTCGTCGAGACCAAACAAGAACTTATGGACTCGAGCATTTTCTCTCTCTTTCTCTATGTCCGCGGCAGCAGCACATGTACAAGCTCGAGAAGTTCTCATGTTCTGTAATTCTTCCCACAACTTTGTGAGTCTCCCATAATAGTCAAGAACCGACTGCCCATCTTGTTTACAGTTAGTAATCTCATCTTGAAGTTGATGAAGACGAGTTCCGTTTTTAACGGAGAAGCGGAAGCGTAAGGTTTCCCAAAGCTTTTATGCCTCAGGAACATGTGTAACCGTAGAACGCACTTTCGAATCAATTGAGGTGCGGATCCATTCGACGATCATGGAATTTGCAGCAAGCCATCGAGACACGTCCGGTTCTGTCTCTGGTTTCACAATCGTTCCGTCTATGAACCCGGTCTTCTTCTTAGCTTGTAAAGAATTCTGAAGTTCAGTCGACCATTCTGTATAGTTTTCATGGGAAAGCAAGACCGAGGTGATCAAGGCTCCAGGATTATCGGATGGATGTAGATAGTATGGTGATAGGTCTGTGAGAGTAGAGGTATTGGTAGAAGTAAGAGAAGAATTCTCATCACCCATCGTTTTTGATGGTTACGTGAAGGAGAAGTAGAAGAAAAAAAATTAGGTCAAAGAGATCTTAGGCTCTGATACCATAAAATATATCGTAATGACTTGTGTTATTCATCAACCCGACTTTGGTATTTATACATAGTGCATCGTGTATACGATGTTAGGAAAAGGAAAGTATAGATATGCCTAAATCCCAATATTATAGGAATACTAACATTAACCCATTACCAACCAAAGGTTGGAGTTGGCTGAATCTGTAGGAGTAACCTTGAACATAGAAGACCAGAGTAAGGAATTAACCCAATAACACAAAATCACGTGCGACCTAGAATGAACTTAGGATTTATATTACCTGCACACCAAGAACTCCAAGAACATGCCTAGTTGAAAGATCTTCAGCCACTTTAAACATAATTCAAGAACTTAAGCTTTATCTTCTTTTGTGAAGGTTGTAGAATTTCCTAGGATATAAAATTCGAGGAAGGAATTTATATAGGGGTGGAAAAAGGGAGGTGAAACAAAACCATGTAAGGGGATTAAATAAGAGGGGGTCGTAATAAATTCAGATAATTGGAAGAAGCTTTAGAATATAGATAATTTTGTTTGTCTTATCGCTACATATTCATATTCTGATAAAGATGAAAATCATGTAAACTAAAATCAAATGTTATATTATTTATTATACAAACTATAAAAATAAACTAATACATAACCGAATAAGAAGCCACATATTCTATAAAAATATTATTTGAAAACTGCCGTAAGCAAAATATTAAATATAAATCTGGTGCTTAATTGTTTTGAAAATATATTCTTAGAATTATTTTCTAATCTTATTTCTACTTCTTTTAATAATTTATATATGTGCTAAAGATGCATGTTATATTTATAATATATGAAATTAACCTAACAACACATACCAATGAAACCTTTATTTGTATTATTGTTTGAGAATTATGAAAATCTTAAAGTTTTGATTAACCAGTGATCTCTAATTCATTATCAAAAATATATAACCTTTCTAATACCAAAAATAAAGATATAATCCGTTCATGACATATAAAAAGAATTTTTATATACTATTGATAAAATAATATCATATATTTATGTAGATGATAATTATCATACTTTTTAAAAAAACTGTTTGATATCTAATATATAAATATTATTAAAAATATTTATTAATATCATTGACTCATCTATAATATGGAAAATCAAACAAGTATTAAAAGGAGAATAAGCTGTCTTTGTTTCTTTCTCTTGTTTAAAACTATCAAAAAGATTCATTGTTTTTTATCAAAAAATTAATTTATCGAAATTGTTATAAATTTCAATTATATAGAAAACTTATTATAATAATATTGAAATGAACTTTATTCCGTGATATCTCCGAAAGTTATCTACTAATATTTATTTGGCATAGGGCATAAAAATGTCTTGGAAAGGCTCTGTTGATTAACATGGAAAGTGGCAGAAACACCGGCGCCTTGGGAATGTATAATCGCAAGTAGCACGTAATGCTTTCTCGGTTTCGCAAATCTTCCGGCATTCATTATCCTTCATACAATTTTTGCTCCCAGAATTAGGCTGCCTCTTGCATGACTTCTGCCCTTCCACAATTGTTGGTGCTTCTTTATATATATATTATTTATGCACAAATATGTCAGGATTGATTATCAAATAATCTGAAATTTAATAAATAATATAATTTGCCATGTATATAATAAAGTCAATACTTACCAAAAGCAGAAAAGATAATAAGAACAACGAAGAGGAAGGTGATGATGGAAGCAAACTTAGTCATGCTATATTTTACTTTTTTACTTCTTCTCTTTTCTTTTTTTTTAATAATTTGAAAGTATATTATGTGTATTGTACGAGGAATTGAGCCTAAGATGAATTTCTATTTATAATGACACGATGGCTAGTATAATCTTTTAATTTTCATCCTACAATAAAGTTTATCCACAAGAATTGAAACACACATCTATGATTTAGGTAATTAGAGGCAATTCTTAAACTTAAAATAGGTAAAATAGCCGAGAGAAAAGGCTTACCAAGAGATTAAAAAAAATTGTTTGTGATTTGACACTACATCCTAAAAACAATCATCTACCCACAGCTGCTGAAATTCATATGGAATCTCCATCATTAAGATAGATAATTTTATCACTAATGAAAGATTTCAAATTAAGTATCATATCGAAAGTTAAACAACACAAAAGTCTAATATATAAAAAGAAGTCTAACTCTAATTAGTATAAAACCTTTTGGAAAGAAAACCAAAAGTAAATATATGCGCAATTTGCCTTTTAAACTCAAAGTGGACAATCTACTAATAGTTTTAATATATCTCAACAGATGAAAGAATCTAATTTAATTTATTACAAATCTTTATAATATTATTTGAGAAGTCACTTTTTATGTGTCAGGACGGTTATTAAATAGCTATCCGTTAGTAACAATTATTTTTAGTTCTTTTTTTCTCTTAATAAAATTTAAATAACTTTATAACTAAATTTGTTTTGTAAAAAACACATAAATAAGAAAAAGGAATATTTTATAAATTATAAACTTATAGTTTTTATTGATATACGAGTTTAAATTTTGTTACCTTTTATTTTTCCCAAAAACATAAATAAAAATAAAATATCTATAAAATTTTAAAATATATTTAAAAATGTATATTAAAACAACTTCACAAAAATTGAAAAAATAAAATAATTTAGTCATTCTTTTATATAAGATAATAGTTCTTTATTTTGAATGTTTTATCAAATGATTAATTATAAAATGTTTTGTAAAAAAATTAACTCATCATCTAATTTCACATGTTTCAAAAAAAAAATAATTACATAGATGATATTAATGAAAAAAATTATACCTAAATACCATTATTGATAATTATTTTGTTTCTCTTTTTAATAAAAATTTAATTAGCTTTTTTAACTTTAATTTCTTTTTTCATGAAAGCTTAAACTTCCTTTTCACAAAAGAAAATATATAATACAAGTAAATATTTATAAAATATAAAAGGATAGATTATATAGAAAGAAATTTATTTTTATTTTTCTTTATATTTATCAAAAAACATAAACAATAAATTAATATCTATAAAATTTTAAAATATAGACATATATTTTATCGAAATTACATATATAAGATTAACAAACACCAGATGAAATATTAAATGCTCATAGAACAAAACAAGAGATACAATTGAAGCAGACCAGTGGAAACTTACTGACCTCTCTAATCTCATCAATGGTATGAGACTTCAACTGAATGTTTGCAGATTTTTTGAGATTAAGCTGAATCAAGTCTTCAACTTTAACAAAACCATCACCTCTCATGTTCAATCTCAGCTCAGTAGCCATGTGTCGCAAGACTCGCGTCCTAATCAAATCCCAAAAAAAAAAATATTTCAATTTTTGACCTTAAAAATCCATACTTTAACGACATCTCGAAATTTCACTTACAAGACTCTTTCAAGCGCATCAATTTTATCTTTGCCTCCTCGACGATCATTATCTCTCTCGTTTCCTCTTCCTCTCCCGCCGCTACATCCATAAAAAAAACTAATAATCGAATCCAGAGACCAAACCTCACTAAAAAGTTGACTCATTACCTTCTGCTGGATTGAGAGAAGGAAGAGAACGCAGGTTTGCTGGAAGAACCAAGATTCGAAGCATCCATGAAAGCGTCCTCAGCCCAGCCCATCAATAAAAGAGAACACCGCGTCGTTTTAATTTCTTTCAACGGCACATTGTTCAATAGCATCGATGGTAAATGTCACCTAGTTTTGATCCGTTTGAAAGCGGGAAAGGATATTTTCTGTTTTTATTAAGACACAGCCCACACATATGATATAATCCTTATGACAAACAATTAACAAAGATCATACATCGTCAAGTATTATATTTCAAACCAAAATCACAATACGCAGTTGGAATTTCTGATTGAGCAGAAGATGAAACGCATGTGAGTAGATCAACTCAGTGCATAATACAAAATATGATTTACACTGACTGTTCCGTACTAAAAATTGATGGTTCTACCCCTGATTATAGGTTCATGTAGGCTTTAATTAACTTGATATATAAGAGACTTAATATGTAATCGAATGCAGTGATTGGTTTTGTATTAAATATATGTTTCATGCTTTAATATATTCTTTAACCATTATTCCTTGTCTATGAATTAATCAGAAAAGAAAACAAACTCGAAATATGTAAGATAAATATAATTTGGTTATTATTAGCTCACATTTATATATATTAATTAATGAGAACATACTCCCTTCTCATGAAGCAACCTCATCAGTGAAGAAAGGAAATCATATGATGATGAACTAAAGAGAGAAGAACTACTCAACTACTTCCGAAGGTTTCAGAATTTTTCTCAAAGAGTATGTTTATAGTTGTCTGGCTGTTAATTCAATTCACCCTCTCTCTCTCTCTCAATTCCTCAATATTTCCCCTTTTTCTACTCGGATATTTGTCTTTACTTTAAACTGCTAACTTAATACATCATCGAGAACCAGGACACTCGGGGACAAGGGTTTGGAAGTTCAGAAGGTGAAGGAGAGGAAGCTTTAAGAGAGTATAAACAAATAGCGTATAAAAAACGTGGCGATCTCCATGCCTGGTTTCTAACAAAGAAATTAAAATCTAGAGCAAGATGGTGCCAGTTTTTTTTTCAATTCCTTATTTTTATCTTAGAGATGCTGTTGGAACAAAAGGGGCACCCCAATAGTACTGCAGAAAGTAAACCGAGAGACACAACAAAACAAGCAACAACTATGCTTTATTAGAATCTTCTTTAAACAATCTATTACAAGATCTGCTTAATTCAGCTTTTACACGTCTAGTGTTAACACCCTAACACACGCTACTGAAAGATTCCTAAGCTACACCGCTTATATATCTCCTTCGTCAAGTACTTCAGCCACTGCTTCAGCACAACTCAGAACACTTCCAAGAGCTTCTCTCTCTCTATAAACTCAGCTTCTGTGTCTCTGTCTTCATACAGACGACTCCATAGCTATTTTATATTATTCTCCACGTTCCTGAAACCTAGTTTGCAAGGCAACATGAATATGGACATCATCCATAACAATAAGTACAACTTTCCTTTTCTTGGAATGCACTTATTCCTTTTCCTTTTAAGTCATAAACTTGCTTCTCAAGTTTATTCCTCTTTCCATATCTTCAAGATACTCTCTTGCTCTCCAAGTCTGTTGACTCCAGCTCAGCATCTCGACTCCACATGGTCTTCATCACTCAACAAGACGTCTCCTTCAGCAACTACGTCAGCGACTACTTCAGGGTTGACATTTTACATCAACAATCTCCCCCTTTTAGCTTTGTGTGCCAATCAAGCACAATACCGTTCTGGTTCAACAACCATGTTTCCCACCTGGAAGCTTCCATGCTAATTGTGCTTTTCTCCCCCACGGGATGTGCACCACACCATGCTTTTCTCCCCAATGAGATAAGCACAATCTACATCAGGACGTCATCCACCATACTCTTCTCCCTCACGAGATATGCATGCACTCCTTGTACCAGAACGTCACCATTCTCCCCCTGCTTGATTGCATACTAAGCTAAAACACAGATGCTTAAATGTCAAGCCTTATAGACAAACTCCCCCTGAGTCTATGCTTCAATCTTGTCCACTTCTCGGAAGTACTTCACCAAGTACGTCAGCACCTAACGCACACCAGTGACACCAAGAGCACGTTATCTTCAACGCACCACACGCTCACCACGAGCTCCACACGATGGCTAACTCCACCACACAGAACATCAACTCCAATGCCATAAAACTAAGTCCACATCGGACTCCATTATGAACTACTTCAAACACTGCTTCGACACCAAGCAGTAACATACACTAAGGAAACCTCTCTATTTATTCTACGAGGTATATCTTTCTCATAAGGCACGTATCTTCTTTCCTTTTCCAAGTTCAGGCAATCAACACACGTACTCTAATATAACTCCAGCTTCATGTAACATGTTACGTACTACCTCATGTAGTACTCCGCGAACTAATACTTATCTCCCCCTTTTTGACTATGTATGTGAACTCATCACCTCTAGATAGAAAACCACGTCTTCATTCTCCCCCTATGAGTCACATCATGGTCAAAAACTAATATGAAGATTTATATCCTCCAAAGTAAGGAGGAAATCTCATTCCACCATCTCCATAGTGATCAAATCTCCTAGACCACTTATTCCTGAGCCCAAATCCTCCATGATTAGCCCTTTGAACAGACTTGAAACACTCACGTCGAATATGTCCTTGAACTCCACAAGAATAACATATAAGACCATGTCTCCTCATACCATAAGCTTGCACCGTTTGGTTCTTCTCCCTCAATAACTTGTAACACATTGGCCTAATGTGTCCAATAACACCACAATGATGACAAACAGGCCGAAACTTCCGTTGAGTTGCACTCTTCAATCTAGAAACTCTCTCTGGAGCAGTCACCGTAGCAGTTGCCGTAGCAGTACGTGTAGCAGTCGTGTTCTTCACATCAGTTACAGTCTTCATTGTAGTCTTTCCATTGGATGTCTTCTTTGCAGACACTTTAACCCCTGGTCTTGTAGCAGACGTAGCTAAAACCCCAGTTTTTCCTGCTGATACAAAAATACTTTTAGCTGTAGAACTTTCTCCTTGATATCCAAGGCCACATCGATCACTTTTCCCAATACTAAGAAGATGATCTAGCTGCTTCGTCCCACCATTCAGCATCCTCAAACCCTTCTGAGTCTCTGCAAGTTGAGCACTAATCTGTCGTGCTTCTTCTTCTTTCTCTGAAGCATACTTAAGTGCTTCACCAACTTGAGCTTCTAGCTTGACCTTCTCCTTTGTCAACTCTGAATTCGCCTCAACCTGTTTGAGCCAATTCTCATACAGTTTTCCAGAATTCTCAGCAAGATCAAAATCCCCATCATCATCATCACTTCCACATGAAGCCCCTGTCACAGATGCTGATGCAGATCCCGCCGCAGATTTCGTCTTAGAACCATACTCAAAAGTTGTAAACGCCACCAAATTCTTCAACTCTTCACTATCATCTGAATCAATATCAGATTCATTCTTGACGTCACTGTTATTCTTTTGCTTCAGTAAATTGTCACATTTCTTCTGAGCATTACCAAATTCATTACCCTCAAAGCTTTTGAATCTTAGTCTCTTGAAAGTTGGACACTCCCTTTTGAAGTGCCCATATCCTCTGCATTTGTAACATTGCACCTCTGTATTGACACATTGCTCGCCAGCTTCATGTCTTCGCTTTCTCAAACCAACTTTCTCATGTCCTTGCCACTTTATCATTTCCTGTAGTACTTGGTGAAGCACGCGAATCATCTTGATCACCTCATCTTCATTCTCTGATTTTTGACTTGTTGTTTCATCAACTGCCAAATTCACTTCAGTATGATTCCCCACGTCATCAAGCTCCATCTCATGAGCTTTTAACATCCCTACAACTTCATGAAAGCTGAATTTATCTATGTCAAGAGACACAAACATTGCTGCCTTATAAGCTGTGAATCTTTCTGGTAGACACCTTAAAAACATCTTCACCAGTTTCTTGTCCTTGTATTCCATGCCCAGAACACGAGCCTCTTGTGCTAACCCACTGAGTTGAGAACTAAAATCTGATACAGATTCATGTTCTTTCATCTTCAAGTTCTCAAATTTTGATTTGAGAAAATCCATCCTTAAGCTCTTAACCTTCTCAGTTCCTTCAAAGTGTAATTGCAGAATATCCCATGCCTCTTTTGCATTCTTGCATCCTTGAATAAGATCTAGTTGTTTCTTTGTGACTGATGTAAAAATACCAAATAAAGCTTTTGCATTGTGCCTTGACATATCCTTCTCACGCTTTGTCCATTTAGCCAATGGTTTGTTGACCACAACACCATCTTTATCTACTGTCTTGGGAACTTCATAGCCATCTTCTACTGATGCCCAAACATCCATATCAATACTTTGTAAGCTTGCCTTCATCTTTGCTTTCCAATGCCCATATTGTTCTGGATCTAGCATAAACTCAACCACCATGCTTTCTGCTGTACTTTATCTTCCCTTCTTTCCTCTTGCCTTCAGGATCCTCACCAGTAACTTAGGTGACCCGCTCTGATACCACTTGTTGGAACAAAAGGGGCACCCCAATAGTACTGCAGAAAGTAAACCGAGAGACACAACAAAACAAGCAACAACTATGCTTTATTAGAATCTTCTTTAAACAATCTATTACAAGATCTGCTTAATTCAGCTTTTACACGTCTAGTGTTAACACCCTAACACACGCTACTGAAAGATTCCTAAGCTACACCACTTATATATCTCCTTCGTCAAGTACTTCAGCCACTGCTTCAGCACAACTCAGAACACTTCCAAGAGCTTCTCTCTCTCTATAAACTTAGCTTCTGTGTCTCTGTCTTCATACAGACGACTCCATAGCTATTTTATATTATTCTCCACGTTCCTGAAACCTAGTTTGCAAGGCAACATGAATATGGACATCTTCCATAACAATAAGTACAACTTTCCTTTTCTTGGAATGCACTTATTCCTTTTCCTTTTAAGTCATAAACTTGCTTCTCAAGTTTATTCCTCTTTCCATATCTTCAAGATACTCTCTTGCTCTCCAAGTCTGTTGACTCCAGCTCAGCATCTCGACTCCACATGGTCTTCATCACTCAACAAGACGTCTCCTTCAGCAACTACGTCAGCGACTATTTCAGGGTTGACATTTTACATCAACAGATGCTTTATATTTACATCAATGATGAACATTCTTCAGAGGAAGTATAATTAGATATCTTCCACCTGAGTGAGTCTGAGCTCAGTGGCCTGACCAAAATGCCTACTGAAACTTTTGAATATATTATCCAGACTGTTGCAAACTGCTATCAGTTGGTATATAAATCCTTCTTTTGCACATTACCAGTACTTAAACAGAGATAGTGTCAGGTTTCTTTCGTAGGTGTTATGAAAGTTATATGACTGATGTTTGATAAATTTATGCAGTTTGTCGTCATTCTTGACATTTATGGCAAGCATAAATCCCCCCCCCCCCTCTCTGTGTTAGCATCCATGCATGTATATGTGTTTCTTTAAAGTTCTTGATGGTTTTCTCACACCTCTGCTTCTGATGTAACTCATAATACAATTTATTATGGAACCTTTTGAAATTTGGGATGTATGCTGCATTTGAAGAATACCGTATTGATTATCTTCGTGTTTACTTGAATTATAACCTCCTGTGTTCTAACTGTTGTAACCTGACATCCTTTTCACTATTTCTCTTTAGGCATGTTTCTAAACAATTTTATGGGTAGTGATTAACTTCGGCAGGATGATACTAAAAGAAAAGAGAGCAACACAATACAATAGTTAGTGCTTCCGCTATGATTTAGAATAACAAACTGAAAGTACCTGTCTACAATTTTTTTGGTGAATACATAACGGAACAAAGCTGCATCAGAAAAAGAGTATATGTCGACAGGCAAAATAAATTCATCCAAGAAATCAATCAATATCAACCCTTCTCAGTCAGACAGAGAGCGTACCTCCTACCAGTTTGGGTGGATAGATCTTTGAACGGGTTACTCCAACGAAAGTTTGGAGTTGGCTGAATCTGTAGGAGTAACCTTGAACATAGAAGACCAGAGTAAGGAATTAACCCAATAACACAAAACCCAATGACACAAAATCACGTGCGACCTAGAATGAACTTAGGATTTATATTACCTGTACACAAGAACTCCAAGAACATGCCTAGTTGAAAGATCTTCAGCCACTTTAAACATAATTCATGAATTTAAGCTTTATCTTCTTTTGTGAAGGTTGTAGAATTTCCTGGGATATAAAATTCGAGGAAGGAATTTATATAGGGGTAGAAAAAGGGAGGTGAAACAAAACCATGTAAGGGGATTAAATAAGAGAAGTGAATGATCAAGAGGGGGTCGTAATAAATTCAGATAACAAACGCCGATTTGCAGGGATGTGAAACGAAAGTTAAAGAGCTGGAGTCGATCATCGCTTGCATCGAAGAAGATTGGGTTTGGAAGATATGGGTCAGATGGACCATTGGGAATTTTAATGAGCCCACACGAAGAAGTCAATATGTTTCGCTCTTTTGACCGAAGAGGACCTGACGTGGCAAAATAAATGTATCTGATTGGACGAATATTTTGAGGAGGTGGACACTCTCTCTATGCAGCTTATTCTCCTTTTAATACTTGTTTGTTTTCCATATTATAGATGAATCATTGATTTTAATAAATATTTTTAATAATTTTTATATATTAGATATCAAACAGTTTTTTTGAAAAAGTATGATAATTATCATCTACATAAATATATGATATTATTTTATCAATAGTATATAAAAAATTATTTTTATATTTCATGAACGGATTATATCTTTATTTTTGGTATTAGAAAGGTTATATATTTTTGATTAATGAATTAGAGATCACTGGTTGATCAAAAATTTAAGATTTTCATAATTCTCAAACAATAATACCAATAAAGGTTTGATTGGTATTTGTTGTTAGGTTAATTTCATATATTATAAATATAACATGCATCTTTAGCACATATATAAGTTATTAAAAGAAGTAGAAATAAGATTAGAAAATAATTCTAAGAATATATTTTCAAAAAATTATGCACCAGATTTATATTTAATACTAGGTGTTTTCCTGCACCATGTGCAGTAAAAGAATTTTAAAATATTTTTTAAAAGATAAATATAAATTATATTTATTTTTTATTAATATTATAAATTTTCTTTTTTCTTATCAATATTTTAATATAAATTTGATTTAACTGAACATTAAAATTAAGATAAAATCAATTTTGTTTATTTTGAATTATATTTAAGAATGTGCATGTATATATTTAAAATTATAATCTTAGGTAGATTTTCTATCTATTTATTTTAATTAAATATATTAAATAAATATGTAAAATTTCAGAATTATCAAAAATTAAAATTAAACAATATTTATAAAATCTGTAAATATATATAAGAAACTAATGATTTTACGATTTAATTTGATTTTATGATTTAATTTTATAATTTTCTAAAAATATGTATATATTTTTGAAATATTTTTAATTTAAATGATATTTCAAAATTTGAAATGCCATAATTGAATATATTTATTTTAATGATGATTTATGCGTTATTGCCATATTTTTAAAAAGTCCAAAAATATAAATCGATAATAAATATAATATATGAGTTATTACCATATTTTAATTTTTTATCAAAAATATAAATTAACATTATATATAATTGTCCATGTCATATTAATCTATAAGACATGTCATCAATTTTAGTAGCTATGTCACAATTATTAATCTAGGTGTTTTCATGCACCATGTGTAGTGATAAATTTTTTAAAAGTTAAATTTTATATTTTAAAATGTAATTTATTAATATTATATATTTTATTATTTTGACTAATAATTAATATAAATATCATTAATTAAGCATAAAATTAAGAGAAAATATTTTTTTTATTTTAAATTATATTTAAGAATATATATGTATATATATAAAGTTAAAATCTTAGATAAACAAAAATTATTTATTTCATTTGGTTAAATTATTATATCAACTTGTACAAAATTACTAAAAATCATATAAAATTGTATAGTTATCAAAATTTAAAACTAAATAATATTTATATAATTTGTAGATATCTAAAAGAAACTAATGATATTACGATTTATTTTTTTTAATTCAGAAAATTTAAAAAAATTTAGATAATAAAAATTTTATTATTATAAAAGTAAAATTATATAATATTTCGAAATTCAAATATCATATTTGAATATATTTATTTTAGTGATGATTTATGAGTTATTACCATATTCTAAAAAGTTTACCAAAATATAAATCAATATTAAATGTAATATATGAGTTATTGCCATATTCTAAAAAGATTTCCAAAAATATATATTAGCTTTAAATTTAATTGTCCATGTCATATTTAACCATATGACATGTCATCAATCTTAATAGCCACGTCACAATTTTTTTTGTGAAAACGATTGTAGAGAAGACATGTGGCAAATCACTTCTCAAATATAGAATATTTTTAATTTAAATGATATTTCAAAATTTGAAATGCCATAATTGAATATATTTATTTTAATGATGATTTATGCGTTATTGCCATATTTTTAAAAAGTCCAAAAATATAAATCGATAATAAATATAATATATGAGTTATTACCATATTTTAATTTTTTTATCAAAAATATAAATTAACATTATATATAATTGTCCATGTCATATTAATCTATAAGACATGTCATCAATTTTAGTAGCTATGTCACAATTATTAATCTAGGTGTTTTCATGCACCATGTGTAGTGATAAATTTTTTAAAAGTTAAATTTTATATTTTAAAATGTAATTTATTAATATTATATATTTTATTATTTTGACTAATAATTAATATAAATATCATTAATTAAGCATAAAATTAAGAGAAAATATTTTTTTTATTTTAAATTATATTTAAGAATATATATGTATATATATAAAGTTAAAATCTTAGATAAACAAAAATTATTTATTTCATTTGGTTAAATTATTATATCAACTTGTACAAAATTACTAAAAATCATATAAAATTGTATAGTTATCAAAATTTAAAACTAAATAATATTTATATAATTTGTAGATATCTAAAAGAAACTAATGATATTACGATTTATTTTTTTTAATTCAGAAAATTTAAAAAGATTTAGATAATAAAAATTTTATTATTATAAAAGTAAAATTATATAATATTTCGAAATTCAAATATCATATTTGAATATATTTATTTTAGTGATGATTTATGAGTTATTACCATATTCTAAAAAGTTTACCAAAATATAAATCAATATTAAATGTAATATATGAGTTATTGCCATATTCTAAAAAGATTTCCAAAAATATATATTAGCTTTAAATTTAATTGTCCATGTCATATTTAACCATATGACATGTCATCAATCGTAATAGCCACGTCACAATTTTTTTTGTGAAAACGATTGTAGAGAAGACATGTGGCAAATCACTTCTCAAATATAGACTAGGGGATTTTGCTCACGGCAGTTTTCAAATAATATTTTTATAGAATATGTGGCTTCTCATTCTGTTATGTATTAGTTTATTTTTATAGTTTGTTATAATGAATAATATAACATTTGATTTTAGTTTACATGATTTTCATCTTTATCAGAATATAAATATGTAGCTATAAGACAAACAAAATTATCTATATTCTAAAGCTTCTTCCAATTATCTGAATTCATAGATGTATTTTGATTAGACCCTTGACCATGTTAATTAGTATATTATATCTAATATAAAACTAAATAAACATAAAAATTTCTTTAAATTGTTTATGGAAACTATGAAGTTATATTTTAGAATGTCTTGAAATTATTTTTATATTGCTGATTATTTGTGTACAAAACTAAACCTAATAATTAATATTTATTAAAATTTCCAAATAAATTTATATTATATCTAAGTAATATAATAGAATATTTTCAAATTTTGTATTTTCTGAATTTACCATAAATACTAGATAATATCACAACTCATATATGATAGTTTATCTTTTTAATTTGTAGTTTTTCATAATTATGAAATATATGTGTTAAAATGGTTAATATATTGTAATAAAATTTAATGTTATTCTTACATTATTAAACTATCAAAAAGATTCATTGATTTTTATAAAAAAATTAATTTATCGAAATTGTTATAAATTTCAATTATACAGAAAACTTATTATAATAATATTGAAATGAACTTTATTCCGTGATATCTTAGAAAGTTATCTAGTAATATTTATTTGGCATAGGGCATAAAAATGTCTTGGAAAGGCTCTGTTGATTAACATGGAAAGTGGCAGAAACACCGGCGCCTTGGGAATGTATAATCGCAAGTAGCACGTAATGCTTTCTCGGTTTCGCAAATCTTCCGGCATTCATTATCCTTCATACAATTTTTGCTCCCAGAATTAGGCTGCCTCTTGCATGACTTCTGCCCTTCCACAATTGTTGGTGCTTCTTTATATATATATTATTTATGCACAAATATGTCAGGATTGATTATCAAATAATCTGAAATTTAATAAATAATATAATTTGCCATGTATATAATAAAGTCAATACTTACCAAAAGCAGAAAAGATAATAAGAACAACGAAGAGGAAGGTGATGATGGAAGCAAACTTAGCCATGCTATATTTTACTTTTTTACTTCTTTTCTTTTCGTTTTTTTTTTTAATTTGAAGGTATGTTATGTGTATTGTTTGAGGAACTGAGCCTAAGATGAATTTCTATTTATAATGACACGATGGCTAGTATAGTCTTTTAATTTTCATCCTACAATAAAGTTTAACCACAAGAATTGAAACATACATCTATGATTTAGGTAATTAGAGGCAATTCTTAAACTTAAAATAGGTAAAATAGACGAGAGAAAAGGCTTACCAAGAGATAAAAAATTTTGTTTGTGATTGGACACTACATCCTAAAAAAAATCATCTACCCGCAGCTGCTGAAATTCATATGAAATCTCCATCCTTAAGATAGATAATTTTATCACTAATGAAATATTTCAAATTAAGTATCATATCGAAAGTTAAACAAAAAAAAGTCTAATATATTAAAAGAAATCTAACTCTAATTAGTATAAAACTTTTTGGAAAGAAAACAAAAAGTAAATATATGCGGAATTTGCCTTTTAAACTCAAAGTGGACAATCTACAAGTAGTTTTAATATATCTCAACAGATGAAAGAATCTAATTTAATTTATTACAAATCTTTATAATATTATTTGAGAAGTCACTTTTTATATGTCAGGACGGTTATTACATAGCTATCCATTAGTAACAATTATTTTTATTTCTTTTTTTCTCTTAATAAAATTTAAATAACTTTATAACTAATTGTTTTTGTCAAAACACATAAATAAGAAAAAGGAATATTTTATAAATTATAAACTTTTACTTTTTATTGATAAACGAGTTTAAATTTTGTTACCTTTTATTTTCCCAAAAACATAAATAAAAATAAAGTATCTAGAAAATTTTAAAATTTATTTAAAAATGTATATTAAAACAACATCACAAAAATTGAAAAAATAAAATAATTTATTCATTCTTTTTATATAAGATAATAGTTCTTTATTATATTTTATCAAATGATTAATTATAAAATGTTTTCTCAAAGAAATTAACTCATCATCTAATTTCACATGTTTCAAAAAATATTAATTACATAGATGATATTAATGAACGAAAATTATAGGGCAATTCTCCATAATAGCACTTTTAAAGTTTTTATCACCAAAAGAGCACTAGAAGGAGAATGTCACAAAAATAACATTCATTAATAGACTCAATTACCTTAGTACCCTTGCTTTATATTAAAAAAAAAAAGCAAAAAAAAAAAAAGAAGAAAACTCAAGATCTCTCTCTCACGACGGCGGAGTCAATTTCGTTTCATCATCTCCTGCTCTTGAGCAAGTGTATCGATCCCTAAGCTCCAACGTCGGCATTGATCAGTCGAATGAGATTCTATTTGTACTTTTCTGTTCCAGGTTTTGATTTTAAGATGTCAAGTTGATGACTTTCAGTCAAATCAGATCTCTGGTGTTACGTAATGGCATTTCGCTTGAATCACTTCCGGCGATGAGTCACCTCCGGCGATGAATCACTTCAGGCGGCGAGTCACCTCCGGCGATGAACAAACGACAAAGATATGAATTGGTATATTTCAATCGTTATTTTTTTGGGCTTGCAAAAAAGTTAAATTTTAGTTTTCAGTTTGTTGTTTTGAGATGATACATGTGAGCTTGTTTTGTTGTTTGAATCAAACAGAGAGAGCACAATCAGAGTTACAAAAAATGATTTCATGAAACTTCAGTTACAGAATTTGGTTTATGGAAGAAGATGTAATTGCTCCAATTTTGTGATTTACTTGTGCTGTTTTAGTTGAATTTAGGAGATATATACTCCAATTATATGTAGGCTTATTTAATTTGAATGACAAGTTTGACTCTTCTGCAACGCACCACTAGAATACATGTATTGATTGTCTCATTCCCCTTGGTAATCCTAATTTTATTTTGGGCTGTGTAATTGAATACTGAGTTGTGTTTGTTAAAGATAATGCCATGTTTCGTGACTAGATTACTCATTATAATGAGTTTTTGAAACTTTTTGGATCAAAGTGTGTCATTTGCTCAGCATTGAACTATATTCATGAATCTTTTCTGGAGTTAAGAGAAGCTTATCTGATGTGAACTTTGTTTCAAATTTTTACAGGGAGATTGTTGTATTCTTACTGTAGGTATTGACTTAATATTATCAGTTAACTAGTTTGTAAGAACAACAGAGGCTAAGATATGGTTCTCTATTAATGTGAGTGTAGATTAAAGTATAGGACACACATGAACTGCAAAATCAATGTGCTCACATCCAACTAATTATGGTTTGTTTCCTGCAAAATTCTCTTCTTTGTTTACTATTTTCAATCAAGATAATTTTTAACTCTTACTGCTTGCAGATCTTCTTGTCTCTGGCTCAACATCACTGTTACCTCAATGTCCTATAACAGCCTCAAGACACTTTACACAAAGACAGGACAGGCCGAGAGGGTTCCGGGGATGATTCAAGAAATGAAGGCTGAGAATGTCATGCCTGATTCTTACACATACAACGTGTGGATGAGGGAATTGGCTGCTACTGAGGATGTCTCTGGTGTTGAGAGAGTCATTGAAGAGATGAATAGAGATGGTAGAGTTGCTCCAGATTGGACTACATACAGCAATATGGCGTCTATATATGTTGATGCGAGACTAACTGAGAAAGAAAGCTGAGAAGGCCCTTCAAGAACTTGAGATGAAAAACACGGAGAGAGATTTTAAGGCGTATCAGTTTCTTATTACATTGTATAGACGACTTGGGAAATTGTCTCAAGCTTATAGGATTTGGCGTTCTTTGAGGCTGGCTATGCCCAAAACCTCGAATGTAGCTTATCTGAACATGATACAAGTGCTGGTGAACTTGAAAGATGTACCTTGTGCAGAGACACTGTTCAAGTATAGTGCCTAAAATATTTAAGATGGGTTTCCAGAAAATTTTTAAAAGTAAAAGACTAGTCTCAACTACATATATATTATATTTAGGAAATCAAGTAACATATTTAGGAAGGGCTTCCATAAAAATTAAAATTTAGTTAAAAATGAAAAATGTTTAGATTCTCAAAGAAACGAACACAGAACCTATTGGATTCTGGATACAGTAAGAATAGTGATATAGCCTCTAAATTACGATGAAATATTATTCATATCCAAAATTTGGATGTATATATTTACAAAATTACATATCACATATTTATGATAGCATATAAAATATTCAGGATGGGTTTCCAGAAAATTTTTAAAAGTAAAAGACTAGTCTCAGTTACATATATATTATATTAGGAAAGCAAGTAACATATTTAGGAAGGGCTTCCAGAAAAATTAACATTTAGTTAAAAATGTAAAATTTTGGATTCCAAAGGAAAACGAAGGCAGAACATATTAGATTCTGGATATAATAAGAATAGTGACTTAGCCTCTAAACTACAATGAAATATTATTCATAACCAAAACATGAATGTATATATTTACAAAAATACATATCACATATTTATGATAGCATATAAAATATTCAGGATAGGGTTCCAGAAAAATTTTAAAAGTAAAATACTAGTCTTAGTTACGTATATATTATATTTAGGAAAGCAAGTAACATATTTAGGAAGAGCTTCCAGAAAAAATTAACATTTAGTTAAAAATGAAAAAAAATTGGATTCCAAAGGAAAACGAACGCAGAACATATTAGATTCTGGATATAGTAAGAATAGTGATTTTAGCCTCTAAACTACGATGAAATATTATTCATAACCAAAACATGAATGTATATATATTTACAAAAATACATATCACATATTTATGATAGCATATAAAATATTCAGGATGAGTTTGCAGAATTTTTTTAAAAGTAAAAGACTAGTCTCAGTTACATATATATTATATTTAGGAAAGCAAATAACATATTTAGGAAGGACTTCCAGAAAAATTAATATTTAGTTAAAAAAAAAAATTAGATTCCAAAGGAAAACGAACGAAGAACATATTAGATTCTGGATATAGTAAGAATAGTGATTTAGCTTCTAAACTACGATGAAATATTATTCATAACCAAAACTTGAATATATATTTACAAAAATACATATCACATATTTATGATAGCATATAAAATATTCAGGATGAGTTTCCAGAAAATTCTTAAAAGTAAAAGACTAGCCTCGGTTACATATATATTATATTTAGCAAAGCGAGTAACATATTTAGGAAGGACTTCCAGAAAAATTAACATTTAGTTAAAAATGAAAAATGTTTGGATTCCAAAAGAAAACGAATGCGGAACATATTGGATTCTGGATAGAGTAAGAATAGTGATTTAGACTCTAAACTACGATGAAATATTATTTATAACCAAAACTTGAATGTATATATTTACAAAAATACATTTCACATATTTATGATAGCATATAAAATATTCAGGATGGGATTCCAGAAAAAATTTAAAAGTAAAATACTAGTCTTAGTTACGTATATATTATATTTAGGAAAGCAAATAACATATTCAGGAAGGGCTTCCAGAAAAATTAACATTTAGTTAAAAATGAAAAAAAATTGGATTCCAAAGGAAAACGAACGCAGAACATATTAGATTCTGGATATAGTAAGAATAGTGATTTTATCCTCTAAACTACGATGAAATAATATTCGTAACCAAAACATGAATGTATATATTTACAAAAATACATATCACATATTTATGATAACATATAAAATATTCAGGATGGGTTTCCAAAAAAATTTTAAAAGTAAAGACTAGTCTCAGTTACATATATATTATATTTAGGAAAGCAAATAACATATTTAGGAAGGGCTTCCAGAAAAATTAACATTTAGTTAAAAATGAAAAAAAAAATTGGATTCCAAAGGAAAACGAACACAGAACATATTAGATTCTGGATATAGTAAGAATAGTGATTTAGCCTCTAAACTACGATGAAATATTATTCATAACCAAAACTTGAATGTATATATTTACAAAAATACATATCACATATTTATGATAGCATATAAAATATTCAGGATGAGTTTCCAGAAAATTCTTAAAAGTAAGAGACTAGTCTTAGTTACATATATATTATATTTAGCAAAGCAAGTAACATATTTAGGAAGGACTTCCAGAAAAATTAACATTTAGTTAAAAATTAAAAATGTTTGGATTCCAAAAGAAAACGAACGCGGAACATATTGGATTCTGGATAGAGTAAGAATAGTGATTTAGACTCTAAACTACGATGAAATATTATTTATAACCAAACTTGAATGTATATATTTACAAAAATACATATCACATATTTTTGATAGCATATAAAATATTCATGATGGGTTTCCATAAATTTTTTAAAAATAAGAGACTAGTCTTAGTTACATATATATTATATTTAAGAAAGCAAGTAACATACTTAGGAAGGGCTTCCAGAAAAATTAACATTTAGTTAAATAAAAAATGTTTGGATTTCAAAGGAAAACGAACGCCAAACATATTGGATTCTGGATATAGTAAGAATAGTGATTTAGCCTTTAAACTACGATGAAACAAGATATCAAGTAAAATATTCAGGAATGACTTCTTGGAAATTTATAATTAAAAGAAAATATTAGGATAAGAAGTAAAATATTTACGAAGGGTTTCTATAAAATTTAATATTTAATTAAAATAAAAATGTTAGGATACTAAGTAAAATATTTAGTAACGGCTTCTTGAAAATTTAATATTTAATAAGAAAAAAGTAGGATAGCAAGTAAAAAATGTATATTTTTTTTAGTGACCCTGGTATCCGGAGCTTCGAGAGGATGCGACTAGCGCTAATGACCGTTCACCAGAGCATTGTCAAAGAAGCCCGCCGAGACATCCAGAAGGGCTGGTGATCACCCCATGTAAATCCCACCAGTATCCAAAAAAATACATCATATTTATGATAGCAAGTAAACTATTTAGTAAGGGCTTCCTAAAAAATTTATTATTTAGTTAAAAAAATAAATGTTAAGATAACAAGTAAAAAATTTAGAATGAGCTTCTAGAAAATTTAATATTTAATTAAAAATAAAATGTTAGGATAGCAAGTAAAACATTTAAGAAGTGTTTATTGAAAATTCAATATTTAACTAAAATAAAATGTTAGGATAGCAAGTAAAATATTTAGGAAGGGACTTCTGAAAATTTAATATTTAATTAAAAATGAAAATGTTAGGATAGCAGGTAAAATAGTTAGGAATAGCTTCCTGAAAAATTAATATTTGATTAGAAATAAAATTTTAAAAAAGCAAGTAAAATATTTAGAAAAGACTTCCTGAAAATTTAATATTTAATTAAAAATATTTGATTTGACCATGTTTTAATTAAACTTTGTACTAACGTACTTCTGTCCTTTGTGGAAGCTTGATGACTGTTTCTGGAGCAGAGACCAGCTCATCCAGAACCTGAACTGCCAAATATGATGATCTGAATCGAGCAAACTGAGATCAGGGGGAAACCTTTGGATGGTCTCAGGCTTTTCTTGAGTTCTTTCATAGTTCTAGCTTTCAAAGTTTTAAAAATAGATATGATTCTAAGATGTGGGTGGATGCATTATTAGATCAAGACATTTCCAGTTTGTATATGTTTTCTGTGCTTGTTCTCAATGCTAAGGATATCGGCATCACTTGAAGAAAGCTCACTGACAAGTTCTACCGCTGGCATACTCCAGAACACATTGCCACCAGATTCAAACCTCTGAGTGCACTTGTGAACAGCCTTTGTCACGTCTCGTCCTGGAAGAGAAACACATTGCTTCTGCATCCACGCTTCACCTGCCTCTTTTTCAATGTTACACAACCTCATTGAGTACAGAACCAGCTTGGAGATTCCTGTTCTTGTTTCCAATCTCATTTTGAACTTAAACATCCATGATTTATACAGTCTTAGGAGAACACACGCTTCCACAGTAGCTCCATCACTGACCCAAACTGAATCCATTTCCTCACTCAAGCTCCCATCGTGAAATGGAAAGGAGTGTAGCAAAACCTTGAAATCACGTTTTGGAAAGACACAGATATCTTTTACAAAATCTGTAGCTTCTGATTTACCCGGAACACAGTATAGTTTCATGTATCTCTCCATCTCAGTGGTAAATGAATCTTCAATCTGTAGTCCTGGCCAATACCATTTTCCAGAATGCGCCACAATATTCTCAGACATATGGCCAAAGCAGTACGACATGGACCCCAAGGTTTGTCAACTGAAGTGTCCAAAACCTGCTTATCTCCAACGAATAATGTAGCAATTTCTGAAGCCCCTGATGTCTACTTTGCGTTGCTACCGTTTCCATTGTCACCTCTGTTAATGCCTCAACATCCTTAAGGAGAACAATGTGATTCTCCATCACCACGTCCTTGACTAAGGTAATCCAGCAAGTAGAATCTCCAGACCCATGCTCTCGATCTAATGTATTCCTTTGGAGAAGCTTATAGTGGAAGCCATCCTCTTCTATCACAATCTCCTTACTACAAAACCATCTCGTTGGTTCCAATGAGTTTCCAAAGATATTAAGCTCACTCTCATTTCCCTTGTGGCTTAGCTTAATAAACTTTCTCTTTCTTTTAACCATGACTTTGTACTTGAATTTCCAGGATTTGCAAGCCAAAGTTATTTTCTGCTTTTGTCGTAGCTTTTTTTCCAAGGAGCATTTTATCAAACTCATGATGTGCACTATGTTCATCACTTTCCTTTACATATCTCTGAGACCATTCATCAGTCTTCCCCGTACGTAATACTTGATCTATGCCATATTTGTGATCAAACACTGCTATAACCTCGCTTGAACTGAAAATCTCAATAGATTCTTCTTGTGGAGAAAATTGATGTAGCTCAATTACAGAGAGATGGCGGAGATGATTACGGCGAAGATAATTACAGCGGAGATGATTATAGCGGACATGAGCGACGCTGGTATGAGAGACGGCGGAGACAAGCGACGCCGGAGACGGCCGATCGGAGATGACGAGCTATCGTCGTCGTTTTCTGTGTTTTTAATTTTCAGAAGAAAAAAATATAATTAAAGAAAGAAAGGGGTATAAAAGTAAATGAACCTTTTAAATGAAACTTATTTTTGTGATTTTGAGTCTTGAGTGCTAGTTTGGGAAGAAAAACTTGGTTTAGTGCTATTTTAGTCATTTTCTCAAAATTATACCTAAATACCATTATTGATAATTATTTTGTTTCTCTTTTTAATAAAAATTTAATTACCTTTTTAACTTGAATTTCTTTTTTTTCAACAAAGCTTAAACTTCCTTTTCACAAAAGAACATAAATAATATGAGTAAATATTTATAAAATATAAAAGGATAGATTATAGAGAACGAAATTTATTTTTCTTTTTCTTTATATTTATCAAAAAAAAACATAAACAACAAAGAAATATTTATAAAATTTTATAATATAGACATATATTTTATCGAAATTACATATATAAGATAATAAAAAAAAATTATCAGCCTAAGAAAAAACTAAACAAAATATAATTAATATTTTTCTTATTTTAGTCAAGTTATAACCAAAATATGATTCATTTCAAAAGTTCTTATAACTAACTATACTAAATATATAAATATTGAAACCAATCGAAATATGAACAATTAAATCAACCAGTTATTATGATTTTACTTATTATATATATATATGTGTGTGTGTGTGTGTGTGTGTGTGTGTGTGTGTGTGTGTGTGTGTGTGTGTGTGTTTAATTTTCAAATATTACAATTTATGTTTATTAAAGCTGTTTCTCCACAAGCTACATTTTCCTCTACGGAACTCGAACGCAAATTTTCTCACTTCCTTTACCTATAAACCTAATCTCATTTCCCTCCGCCGTTCGTCGTCGCTGTCTCTCGATTGTTCCACCGAAGAAGAATCGACACAACCCACTTATATATGGTGTTTTTGACACCATTTTTTATATATATGTATCCTGCTGATATTTCAGTCCTTTTATAAGTCTTCTTAATCTTTTCTTGATACTTTCAGATCTAGAAGAGGTAAAAGAGCGAAAAGAGGATGCATGAAGAAAGATGCCATTTTGGAGTGTTTTCACATGAAATCAGGTGGAGCAATCCGAAGATTGCTCTTACAACGGAGCAGGCATCTGGTTGTTCCTGCCAGATAAGAAAACCTCCAAACTATTTCGCAAATTTTGCTCTAGCTACTATACTCTGAAGACTGCCTTATCAGTTCTACTTTTTTGGAGGACGCTAGAGCTCAAGTTGTTTTCACCGATGAAGAATCAAGAGCTTTCTTGATGTCGAGAAAGATCAAGAGATTAACATCTCTTCTCATGCCTTGCCAACAATCATATCAAACTGGAATGAGATAAGTGTGCACATGCAATTCTTCAGGAACAACAAAAAGATCAAAACCTTACCACTTATCACTTCACCATCTGTTGGCAAGCCACAAGAAAAGTGAACATGGAGTCTATTCATATGCTTTAAGCCAGATGCTAAGATGGATTCCAAATTCTCCTTTAAGTTCCATGCACACACACTGCCATCACAAAAAATCTAATTAACATACGAAACAACGCGATACAGAACACAAGTGAAGAAAACAAATGTCTTAGAACTGCTTTTACCTTGAACTTCTTCCGGTGACATTATTGGTTTAAGTAACTTTTCAGATTCAACTGTCTGCACAGAAATACATAAGCACTTAGCAATCTTACAGCAGAATGATCAAAACTAGAAAGAGGACACGATCAACTGCAAATAAAGAGTTTTTGTTTGTTTACCGTGATGGAGTGGCCTTGGTTAGCGCGAATCAAGAGCTCACCATTCTCTTCAACGAGGCTAAAACGTTGATTATTGTCCCTTCTCACTGCCTGTAAAGTTTAACAAACACCAGAAGAAATCTTAAATGCTCGTAGAACAAAACAAGAGATACAATTGAAGAAGACTAGTGGAAACTTACTGACCTCTCTAATCTCATTTATGTTATCAGACTTCAACTGAATGTTTGCAGATGTTTTGAGATTAAGCTGAAGCAAGTCTTCAACTTTAACAAAACCATCACCTCTCATGTTCAATCTCAGCTCATGCCATGTGTCGCAAGACTCGCCTCCTAATAAAATCTCAAAAAAAAAAAAGATTTCAATTTTTGACCTTAAAATCCATACTTTAACGACATCTCGAAATCTCACTTACAAGAGTCTTCCAAACGCATCAATTTTATCTTTGCCTCCTCGACGATCATTATCTCTCTCGTTTCCTCTTCCTCTCCCGCCGCTACATCCATAAAAAAACTAATAATCGAATCCAGACACCAAACCTCACTAAAAAACGTTGACTCATTACCTTCTGCTGGATTGAGAGAAGGAAGAGAACGCAGGTTTGCTGGAAGAACCAAGATTCGAATCATCCATGAAAGCATCCTCAGCCCAGCCCATCAATAAAAGAGAACACCGAGTTGTTTTAATTTCTTTCAACGGCACATTGTTCAATAGCATCGATGGTAAATGTCACCTAGTTTTGATCCGTTTGAAAGCGGGAAAGGATATTTTTCGTTTTTTATTAAGACACAGCCCACACATATGATATAATCCTTATGACAAACAATTAACAAAGATCATACATCGTCAAGTTTTATTTTTCAAACCAAAATCACAATGCACAGTTGGAATTTCTGATTAAGCAGAAGATGAAACGCATGAGAGTAGATCAACTCAAAAGCATATAGTATGTGCATAATACAAAATATGATTTACATTGAGTGTTCCGTACTAAAATTTGATGGTTCTACCCCTGATTATAGGTTCATGAAGGCTTTAATTAACTTGATATATAAGAGACTTAATATGTAATCGAATGCAGTGATTGGTTTTGTATTAAATATATGCTTCATGTTTTAATATATTCTTTAACCATTATTCCTTGTCTATGACATAATCAGAGAAGAAAACAAACTCGATATATGTAAGATAAATTGAATTTGGTTATTGTTAGCTCACATTTATACATATAAATGAGAACATACTCCCTTCTCATGAAGCAACCTCATCAGTGAAGAAAGGAAATCATATGATAATGAACTAAAGAGAGAAGAACTACTCAACTACTTCCGAAGGTTTCAGAATTTTTCTCAAAGAGTATGTTTATAGTTGTCTGGCTGTTAATTCAATTCACCCTCTCCCTCTCTCTCTCTCCCTCTCTCTCTCTCTCTCTCTCTCTCTCTCTCTCTCTCTCTCTCTCTCTCTCTCTCTCTCTCTCTCTCTCTCTCTCTCTCTCTCTCTCTCTCTCTCTCTCTCTCTCTCTCTCTCTCTCTCTCTCTCTCTCTCTCCCTCTCTCTCCCTCTCTCTCCCTCTCTCTCCCTCTCTCTCCCTCTCTCTCCCTCTCTCTCCCTCTCTCTCCCTCTCTCCCTCTCTCCCTCTCTCCCCCTCTCTCCCCCTCTCTCCCTCTCTCCCTCTCTCTCTCTCTCTCTCTCTCTCTCTCTCTCTCTCTCTCTCTCTCTCTCTCTCTCTCTCTCTCTCTCTCTCTCTCTCTCTCTCTCTCTCTCTCTCTCTCTCTCTCTCTCTCTCTCTCTCTCTCTCTCTCTCTCTCTCTCTCTCTCTCTCTCTCTCTCTCTCTCTCTCTCTCTCTCTCTCTCTCTCTCTCTCTCTCTCTCTCTCTCTCTCTCTCTCTCTCTCTCTCTCTCTCTCTCTCTCTCTCTCTCTCTCTCTCTCTCTCTCTCTCTCTCTCTCTCTCTCTCTCTCTCTCTCTCTCTCTCTCTCTCTCTCTCTCTCTCTCTCTCTCTCTCTCTCTCTCTCTCTCTCTCTCAATATTCCCCTTTTTTCTACTTGGATATTTGTCTTTATTTTAAACTGCTAACTTAATACATCATCGAGAACCAGGACACTCGGGGACAAGGGTTTGGAAGTTCAGAAGGTGAAGGAGAGGAAGCTTTAAGAGAGTATAGACAAATAGCGTGTAAAAAACGTGGCAATCTCCATGCCTGGTTTCTAACAAAGAAATCAATATCTAGAGCAAGATGGTGCCATGTTTTTTTTTCAATTCCTTATTTTTATCTTAGAGATGCTTTGTATTTACATCAAGGATGAACGTTCGTCAGAGGAAGTATAATTAGATATCTTCCACCTGAGTGAGCCTGAGCTCAGTGGCTTGACCAAAATGGCTACTGAAACTTTTGAATATATTCTCCAGACTGTTGCAAACTGCTATCAGTTGGTATATAAATCCTTCTTTTGCATATTACCAGTACTTAAACAGAGATAGTGTCAGGTTTCTTTTGTAGATGTTATGAAAGTTATATGACTGATGTTTGATAAATTTATGCAGTTTGTCATCATTCTTGACATTTATGGTAAGCATAAATCCCCCCCCCCCTCTCTGTGTTAGCATCCATGCATGTATATGTGTTGCTTTAAAGTTCTTGATGGTTTTCTCACACCTCTGCTTCTGATGTAACTCATAATACAATTTATTATGGAACCTTTTGAAATTTGGGATGTATGCTGCATTTGAAGAATACTGTATTGATTATCTTCGTGTTTACTTGAATTATAACCTCATGTGTTCTAACTGTTGTAAGCCATTTATACAAAGGGGAAATAGATCCTCCATGCATTAATCTGCAAGACCTTTCCATGAGCACCGATTTGACTTTATTTCTCAGTCACAAGATGGGAAAAAAATATAAGTAGAGACAATAATGGTGAGGATAATTCCGTAGAGAGTGTAATGAGACAAGTTGTGTGGATATCATTATCAGATGTTGCATGTTCAGAGTAAGTCCGACAATGCAGCTTCCCTCCATTAAAATAATAGAAGCCCAATAAAACCATCGAATGATTGAGAAGTGAATCAATTTCAAGATGCCACATGTCAGTTTTTCCTTTCTTCACTGATGAGGTGGCTTGATGAGAAGGGATTATGTTCTCCTTTATATATATAAATATATGTGAGCTAATAATATCCAAATTATATTTATTTATCTTACATAACTAGAGTTTGTTTTCTTTTCTGATTATGTCATAGACAAAGAATAATGGTTAATCAATATATCAAAACATGTCTCAGATCATAACGCTTCGACGGCTTTTTCTCTCTTGACCTAAAAAGTAGATCTGATAATGCTCCGACGTCCGGACGGCGCGTGAGCGCGCGTACCGGCGTCGGAGGCTTCCTCTCCACTCGCCTGGTCTCTCCTCTGCTCGACCTCTGTCTATGCTCTTCTACCGTCTTGTTTGTGTCTCTGGTCAGCGGCTTGCTGTGGTATCGTCATCTGCTCGTGAGAGTTGGTGGCTCCGTGGTGAGCTTGTCTGTTCTGGAGACTGGACACTGTAGATAGGAGCAGTTTCGGGTGTCGTTGTCCATCGATCTCTCCCCTCGCGTTCTCTATTTGTGTTGTTGTTTTTCATCGGTGCGTGACTTTTCTTCATTTCGAGGAGATTCGCCATTGACAGATCGTTTTTGGCTTTCAGATTTAGGTTAGAGTTTGGCTTCAAAAGCTCCGGATCTGTGGATTGACGGTGTAGTTTAGCTACAATAGCTTTTACTCGAAGCACTTGTCTAGATCTGTCTGTCCATCTGTTATTTGCGAATCTCCTTTGCTTCTGGTTTGGTCTTCTGTTGCAGGTGCTGTTATGTCCTCTTTGAGTTTGTTGTGGCTTCCGTCTTTTCCATTATTTTGCTGTTCACGGCTTATGCTGTTCTCAGCCTGTTCTCGTCTTCCGGAATAGATGGGCCTTGCCCCTAGTTGTTTGTTCAGATCTTGCGGAGATCTGTTGTGTTTGTCGCTTCATACCTAGGCGTTCAATGTTCGTCGTTGATCAAGCCGTGTTTCCGGGAGTGTTAGCAACATTCTTTACTTGCCGGATTATGAAGTTTCTGTTACTGGTTCCTTGAGGTGGTTCCTCAGAGTTCTAGGGGAAGGTGGTTTAGTGGTGGTCTGGCCGAGGGCATTCCCACTAAGCAGTTGCCATGGATGCTATATCGGACAGTCTCCCTGTTATGGTTAGACTTATATCAGTAGGTTGAAAGATTAGCCATTTGTGTTAAGATTGTAATATTTCTTCATCTTGTATGTTATCCCGTTGTGGGTTCTTGTTCCCGGAGATATCTGTATGTTCTGCCGGTTTAGCTAACCACGGAAGGTCTTGTAACCGTTGGTTTATGTTGGTTTGTGTCGATTACAACTTTGCTTTTAATAAAATCTGTTGACGGGAAAAAAAAAAAAGAATATATCAAAACATGAAACATATTTAATACAAAACCAATCACTGCATTCGATTACAGATTAAGTCTCTTATATATCAAGTTAATGAAAGCCTACATGAACCTACAATCAGGGGTAGAACCATCGATTTTTTAGTACGGAACACTCAATGTAAATCATATCAAAAATAAGGAAATTGCCAAAACGGAACAAAAATTTAGGATGGTTGTCCCTATAGTATAAAATATCATTTAGTTGTCCTTTTAGTATAATTTTTTTTTGAACAACCGTATAATTTCTTTCATAATCCCAAAAATAACATTTGATTAATCTAATTAAACACATTAAACTAATAGAATTTAAAATAATAATAACTAAAACGTTTAAAATAGAAAATAAAAATAATTTTTTTTATTTTTTTTTAAAATAAACTTTGTAAAACTTAATAAAAATAAAAATAAAAATAATTGACAAATTGTTTTTAATAAAAACGTTAAATCAACCTAATAAAAACAGTTTACAAAGTTTTATTTTTTATAAATAGTTTAAAATGTTTGTAACCTTTTTAATTTTATCAAAATTTCTAATAAAAATAAATAAAAAATTAAAATGTATTTTTGTAAAGTTTTTTTAAACTTTTTATTAAAAACTTTTTGTAAAGTTTTATTTTTATTTTTATAAAGTTTACAAATTTTATAAAGTTTGTTTAAAGTTTTTATTAAACACATTAAACTAAAAGAATTAAAAAAAAATTTAATTAAAAACGTTTTAAAAAGGGAAAATAAAATAAAACTTTTTTTTAATAAAAATAAACTTTGTAAAACTAAAAATAATTTACAATTTGTTTTAATAAAAACGTTAAATAAACTTATTAAAAACATTTTACAAAGTTTTATTTTTATAAAAAGTTTTTAATAAAACTTTAATTAAATTAAAGATTTAAACTTTATAAAAATAAAAATAAAAATTTACAAAAAAAATTAATAAAAACTTTAAACTAACTTTATAATAAAACATTTTACAAAGTTTTATTTTTATAAAAAGTTTAAAATTTTTGTCACCTTTTTAATTTTCTCAAACTTTTTAATAAAAATAAAACTTTTAAAAATGTTTTAATAGTACTTTCAATAAAAAAAATTTGTAAACTTTATGAAAATAAAAATAAAACTTTACAAAAAATTGCACCTAATTTCAAAACACCACATGTTGTATAGATTTGTATCATAGAGAACAAGAGTTTGTGAAAAAAATCAAAACAAAAACTATGGAAAACCATAGATTAATGAAAAAGACAAGGGAGAATCATTTTTAAAAAAAATTGACAAGTAAAATCGAAAATAACACGTTTTAGGAAATTATAATATTTTAGGAGATTTTTAGAATATTTTCTTAACTGAAACTTTCATTAATTTTCGCAAAAATCAGGTAATCTTATCCGTAGAAGGCGCTTTCTAAAAGTTTAGAACATTGACAAAAATTTAGAACACGCTTTTTACTTTTAGTAGACGTAAGAGTACATTTTAGAAAACACATTCCAGGAAATTTAGAATACTTAATAAAAGTAGAAGATATTTCCGGACGAAAAGTAGATAGCTTTAGGATTAGTAAAATGCGCATTCCACTTTTTTAGAAAATTAGTAAATAGTAGAATGTATGTTCTAAAAATAGTAGATGAACGTGTTTATTTTAGAAATCGCTTTCTACTGTACCATTTTTCGTAGAAGGCACATTCTACCTTTAGTAGAACGTATTTTCAAATTTTTATTTATCAAATTTTTGAAAAACAAATACCAGCATGTGTATACAGGTGTTTTATTAATTGTTTATATTTTTAATATTTATTTTGATTCACAAAAGTATTTATTTCATTAGTTTTCAGAAATACACAAATGGTAAAAAGGAGAAAAATTAGGTAAATAAGGATTTATACCAAATGGACAACACCCTTGTTTTTTTGTTCTCTTTTGGCAATTTTCGGCACTTTCATAAATTTTAGATTAATTAGTGAAAGAAAAATAAAAATCAATGTGAAGCACATGTCACACCCAAACTCTTCTTCGGTCTGCCCTTGCTTATAATAGTAAACTAGATTTTAACCCGCGCTTATAAAGCGCGGTATTATTTTTAACAAAATTAGAGTTTATTTTAATTAGATAGTGTATACTTATATATATAACTTTTGAGATATTTTATATAGCTTACTAATTTAAACCCATTCTGAATGCAAATGATATTTTAATTTATTTTCTTTTTAATATTTTACATTGTATTCAAATATCCATGTGGAAAGTAAAAAAATCACATATTTTATAGTTTCATTTTGGTATAGATGATGATAGTATGTAATTTTTATTAATATGTCTTTATAATTATATTTAAATTTGCATATATTATATAGTTTAATATTTTATTTAATATTTTTGTAGTTTAAATGAATGCATTTCATATTTTCAAAAAGTAAGTAGGCAATAACATTAGTTTAATATGTCTTTTATCAATAAAAATATTTTTTTTCAAATCAATGGAACAAAAAATCTACAGAAGATATAGTTATAGTTATAGTTAATTTTAGAATTTTCTCTTCTTAACAAATATTTCAGTTTCAGTTATTATTTATTTTTTCAAATATAATATGTATTTAAATTAAAAAGAAAAAAACTCTTAAAAGTGAAAGCTATTATTTTAGATTGTTTTGGAAATATATTATGTTCGTGTATTGTTTGAAATAACTATTTTTATGCTTTAATATAGTTGATTGATTGAATGTTAAATGATTATTGACTGTTTATTTGTTTAGGCGAATTTTACATGGTCTTTTTTTTTTGGAAGTTGTTACATATTTGTAGGTTACTATTTCAATTACTGTTAAACACATTAAAAATCAAGATTCTAAGAAGATCTCAAAAATATAATTAAGGTAATAAGATAATTAAATGATAGTGTCATATCTTGTAATTTTATTTGTAAAGTATTTTTAAATAGAATTAATTTGTTTTAAATGCAGTGGCATAAGTTGGTAAATATTAAGGTAAATTAAGGGTTATTTCTTAATTGTACTTCAGTTTTAATAGAATAGATGAACAAACATGTGTATTTATTTTTGAACATAATAATAACATGTGAACAAAAGGAAAGCCACGATTTTGCTACTTTATTAGTAACTAGAATTTGATCCATGCTTTTAAAGTGCAGAATATTTTTCATTTTAAAATTCCCTACAAAATAATAAATATTTTGTAAAATAATAGATTTTCATATATTTTTTGTTTGTTTATAAGAAATTTCAATATAATTGTCTTCTTTCTTTATTATTATTGTAATTATAAGGTTATGTGTTAAATATTTGATAACTTAATATTTTTGTAATTGTGTTGATAATTTATGTTCTCAAAATTTTCAAAAATGTGGAGGCATCATTTTATTTTTTTAAATATTTATATTAATAATTAAGAACTAATTCTGAATAGTTATTATTTTATAAGTTCATTCAATTAACATTTTTATTAATTTTAAATTATTATATTTAAAAATATAATACCAAATATATTTCTCATACTTAACATTTTAATATTTGTTGGAAATAAATAGAAAGAAACATTTAGATAAAATATTTTTGTTTAACAATTTCTTTTAAAGAGGGCTTCCTAATGTTTAGTCTAAAAATGTTGACAAAAAATGTTTAGTATAACACCTAATTAATTTAAATCAGTTTCAATTTGAACAACCTACAAAATTTATAGCTTTGTGAAACCTAGCCCAACAAACAACAACCTTTTTCGACAATATGGCTATTGACTATTTGGTCTTAAAATAATAAAGAAAAGGAAAGTAAAAAAAAGCGTTTGTCAATAATGTTATAGGATTAAAATCGTTTAGTTAAATAAGTTCCTATGTTTTGGGTGAACAAAATTTAGGTTCATCTTTTTGGGTGGTGAAATTTTAAAATCACCCCATTCTTTAGAACCAATTATAGTGCCATATAGATTATTAAACAAAAAAATATTTATAATTCTAAAAAAAAAAGTGAAAAATAATGATGTCAGTTCTAACGATGCTAACGAAGCCAGCTAAACCATAAATCATAAATCCAAACTCTAAACCATACACCCTAAATCCAAAACGTAGATCTTAAATCCAAAACATAGATCCTAAACTCAAACCTTATACTTTAAACTCAAATTTTAAACTATAAACCCAAACCGTAAACCTTAAACCCAAACTATAAACCCTAAACCCAATTTGTAGACCCTAAATTCAAACCGTAAACCCTAAACTCAAATCCTAAACTTAAAGGCTATAGGTTTTGGGTTTAAGGTTTACGGTGTAGGTTTAGGGTTTAGGATTTGGGTTTAGGTTCTAGGATTTTGGTTTAGTTTATAGGTTTTGGATTTAATTTATAGGATTTAGGTTTAGGGTACATCGTTAGGATTTAAGGTTTACGGTTTGGGTTAAAGTATAGGGTTAGGGTTTGACTTTAGGGTATATGGTCTAGGTTAAGGTCTAGAATTTGGGTTAAGAGCATATGGTTTGGATTTATGGTTTAGAATTTAAGATTTAGGATTTATATTTTAACTTGCGGTGTTAGTACCGTTAAAATTGATGTCTTTCTTTTTCAACTATTTTTTAATTTAATATTTTTGTTTAATAAAGTATGTGACACTTTGTTTGGTGCTCAATGATGAGGTGAATTTAAATGTTCAGTCTACGTGGTGAATTTAAAAATTCAGCTTAGGGGTGATCTTAAGTTCTTAATAATGCATATACTAATAAACATTTGCAAGGGTTCTTTTCTATATTTTTTCTTTAAACAGAAAATTGTTTAAAAGTGTATACTTGATAAAATATCTATCAATTTTTAATAACGAATGTTTGGTTGATAAATAAATTAAAATCAATCACAAAAAAATACAGTTTGGGTATTATAAAACAAGCTAGGTGAAAATATATTATTTAAGTAGTAAAGCAAAAAAAAAAAATTCAAGATATTATTAGCATTTTAGATTATATATGATACTTTCCTATATTTGACCAAAAGAAAAAAAGATACTTTTCTATAAAGAAAAAGATACTTTGAATTATTAACACATTCTTGATTGCTACAAATACAATGTTCTCAAGTTTGTGTTACTGTGTCCTTTCGCTCTTTTGTATTAGACGTTTTTGTGGGTTAACTGTGATATTGAACTTGTAGCGAGAATTCCAGACACTCCTTTCATCATTCGTAAAACCTCTTTGTATGTTTTCTTCCACTTATAATTCATTTCGCCTCCATTTGATTAAAAGCTTAATAAGGCTTTACATCTATAAGTAAAATTTAGACTACTTATAATTAAGTACATGAGTATTCTTATGGATTCAATCATCGGTGTAATAGTTGAAGAACTTTTATTGAAATTCTTTTTGTATTTTTTGTTTTTACATTTTTGGTGGCGTATGAACTGCAGACGTTGTTCCAGAATGATAGATCAGATGCACAATGAATTCTTCCGTGCGCATTTGTCGGAAGAGGAGAAGATTGATGCTGAAGAGATCCTTAAAGCGTATTGCCAGCCTGGATAACTCTATATCATTCTTCAGCGTCGTGCTATTAAGAATGTATGTGTTTCTTTACCTGTTACCTTTCCTTTTTTTAACATCTACCTGTTACCTTTCCATAGTGGGGAAAGTGTGTAATAATGAGTGACACAAACATTAGTTTTGCTTTTGACATAGAAAATTCCCATGGCTGTGTAGTTTGTGCTGACTTCATTTGGTTATAAGCAAGCGTTTGTGATCTTGCTATGTAGTTGACTCTAACAGTTTTCTCTTATCTTTCCCGTGTAGCCCTTGTTTCTTCAGCGAAGTTTGAATTATAAGATGGGAAGTTTACTAAAATAACACAAATTAGTTGTATTATTACTAGAATAACTCATTTTCTTTGAAAATTACTAAAATTTTTGTCTGGTCGAAAATACCCCTGTCCATAGTTATAAGAAAAAAAAAATATTACTAAAGTACCCTTAACATTTGATCGACGGCAGACTTATTTAAAAAAAAAAAAATCTGTCAAATAATAAGTCTGTTTATAAAATCTGTCAAGAAAAAAAAATCTACCGTTAACGTGATGACAGATTTTCTTAAAAATGTCAGATTTATTTCCACGACAGAGTTAATTATCCGATTTAAATAGAAAATAGATTTTAAGAGTATTTCTGTCGAATGAGGTGGCAGATTTTTTTATAAATGGTAGATTTTTATGGTCGACTTATTTTATTATGTTCGACTTATTTTCTTACGGTAGAGTTATATATCCGACTTAAAATTATTGGTAGACTTTTTGTTTATGTGGTGGCAGACTTTTTAAATTATATTGTGGTAGATTTATTGACGAAAATCTGGATTTATGTAAACCAAACTTAATTAAATGTTCATTTTCGACCCGGTCTACATTAATTTTGAATCTAATTTATTATTAAGATAATTAAGATCAGAATTAGGTGAATTTCTAGTAACTTTATCATCTTTTTCATTCCTTTTTTCTTCCTTATCAAGTTGTTTTTTTTTCATGTTGGTTTAGTCCATAGGATAAATTGTTTTTTTCATGTTGGTTTAGTCAATAGGACATGATCTTCACAACTTGTTAGATGTGAACCTTAATGGTTTGTACCGTTCTTCTGGCTCACCACTGAAGATAAGTTGAGAACAACCAAATTAAGTCAAATCCCAAGAGTTGATTTGGTTCATACTAAATTAAGTCAAATCCCAAGAGTTGATTTGGTTCATACTAAATTAAGTCAAATCCCAAAAGTTGATTTGGTTCATACTCTTGTCTTTCTGGTGGATGAAAGAATCGTTCTAAGTTTATGGAAGTGGACAAATACAAATAGAAAAGAACAATTATATTTTTCTACCAGTGTAGAAAATAAATTAGTGATGACAACAAATTCAAAATAAAACATGTTTTTTATGAGGCACAGAGCTACAGATTTATATATAGCGTATAACTAAACTCTACTAAAAATCTCAAGTCACCAAGCCCTCCATTATTGCAGGCTCAGATCATAACTCATGCAACACTTCTCAGTAAGATCTGTTATGATCTTTTAATCCAAAACCAACAAAGCTGCTCTCTCCACTTGACGGTGAACAGTCAACCAAATCCCCCAATATAACTTCCATATCCTACACAAATCCAACCTGAAGCATCTGATCAGCTTCATCAAGAACCACAAACTGAACCTTTGATAGATTCAAAGCTCCCCTTTTCATCAGATCAACGATACGACCTGGAGTACCAACCGCAACATCAACACCATAGTTGAGCTCCCGCACTTGCTGTCCGATCGGTGTACCTCCATAAAGACATATAGTATCCACGCTTGGAGCAAAGTCCCTGAATTTCTTCTAAACCTGATGCACAAGCTCTCTTGTCAGAGCCAAAACCATACAAAGAGAGTTCTTCCCACGCCTGCCACTCATAAAAGGCTACATAAGAGGCAAAAAAAAAGAGACTGTAAACACAAAGTACAATCAAGGAAACCACAAAACCTTGTTTAGGTTAGATGAAATTGGGAACTAGGGTTCCAAAATTTCAACATGCAACCAATTAACCTATGATAACAACAATTCGAATAGCACAGATAAAAGACTCACATATTAGAGTAGCTTGCAATTGAATCCAGATGTCACTGAGGTGAAATCGATTTGGGTTTGTCGAGAAACACATAGACGAAGGTGAGTTATCGTGGAGGATGCCGGAGAGAAAGTTGAGTTATAGTAGAGGTGACGGAGACGAACCTGGTTGTGGACGGAAAAGAGACCGTCGGAAATGGAGATGACGAGACGACAAGAAGAGCGTTCCTAGCCCTGGTGGAGAAACCGGTGTTCGACGTTTTTTTCTTTTTCCTTTTTTTTGTTAATATTAAGATGTGTTTCTTTTTAATTAGGGTTTTAAATCTTAGTAATGGCAAAATAGTAAATTTGTATGTTTCAAAAGTTAGTCTAGTAATTATAAAATTATATGAGTTAATCTAGTCATTTTATGATTAATTAGAGTCATTTTAAGTAATTTCCTCTTATAAGATTGAAGCCAAACATCAAAGGAGGTAAAAAGAAAAAAAAAATATGTACAGAATCTCCATTAGTTTTGTGTAATTATGATTATGATTAGAATATAACTCAATCATTAATCTGGAACATGAATGCTAAGTGTTTGTTTGGGAAGAAGTTTCAAAGACTTTACCCCCTGGTGAATAGTAATCAATATTTTACTGATGTGCAGAATATAAATGACTTTGCTCCTTCCGGGCTGTAAAGATGTCGTTGGTGTAAAAACTCAGAAACTGTTTCCTCTTTTTATTATGCTGGCAAGACTCGTTTCTTCTAAGACTACTGCAGAGGTAGGAATTTCACCTCAGACATAACTGGATTGATCTTTACCTAATTATGTCATTTTTCATTTCAGCGCCTAACATTCTTTTTTTCTTTTTTGAATTCCCAAAATTATAGTCTTCTGCAGTATATAAGTTCAGTCGAATATGTATCGCAACTGGGGATGATGGAGTTAGTCAACCTCAAGCCAACTTCCTGCTCCCTCCAATTGATAGACTCGCGTTGGATGCAAAATCAGAATCACCGCTATCTTATTTATCAGCTTTGGTGAGTAAGAGTGATTGTTGTGTACTGATGTATGTATATGTATCCAAGATAAACCAATCAAATTTATTTTCTTTCTTGTAGCTGGTGCGCAAAATTCTCAACTTGGCGTTGATTCAAGCAAGATCCATTCAGGTATTAGTAATAAAATCTTTGTGTCTTTTTTTCTATAGATAAATCATCATGAGAGTTTAAATCTACTTTTTTCTGGCAGGCAACATAGGAGGACTTTGCGTATGGAGCAAAATACCCTTGGAATCTCTCTATTTGTCTGCAGAAATATCCAAATATGGACTTGGGAGAGGAAGCAACTTCAGCCTCTCTTGTTGAAATGCAGCCTTCCTTTTTACGGGTAATCTTGCCTTAATTGTTTTCTTAAATAAACGTAGGTTTTGTTGTTTCCTTTTATATATTCTTTGTTCCCTGTAATGGAATGTGGACTCTCTGGATTTAACTTCTTTCATGTAAAACTGGAAACACTTGCTAATGTGAATTTTGTTAGTTTACTATATTCACCATTACTATGGAAATATTATAATGGTATGACTTTTCTATTTCTGCAGCCAATGACTATGAGTGAGAAGTGTGACGTGATTCAGGTTCCCATGCAATCTCCTCACCTCAGTAACTTTTCACACTTCGGAACACTTCCATCATTTACTCTAATATTAATTGTGTTAAACTATCTTATAATTTTCTTGTACTTTTTTATATGAAGAGCTCACCGCAGCAAGTTCAAGTCCCATATTTGCACAAGAGGTTGGAGCAACAGCAAATTCTCCTTATCACGTTTTTTATTTTCATTTAATGACATCCATGCCTCTTCAGTAGTGTTGCCCATTAACTGGTACCTTCAGTTTAATCTACAATTCATTTCCCTTAGTTTTATAGTTATCAGTTTTTCTTGAATTTTGGCTTCCCCTCACTACTAATGGGAAGTGTTAACTACAAATTTATGAGTTATAGTGTCCATCTCTTCAGGTCGACTGGAGACTTTACTTGTCCAATCTGCTTCGTAAAATGTGCCAGTTTTAAGAGGGACTTTCATTTCTACTCTCACTACTCTCACTCATACTCTGAGTAAAATATACTAGTGGACTATATTCCATGTAGTGATGCAATCTTTTTTTGTTCCCAATCATGTTTTAGGGCCTGGAATGTCACATGCCATCAACACATGATTTCTTCAATTTTAAATTTTGGATTTTTAACTTCAAAACTCATTTAGCTATTGCCCAATATTCCTTATGGTTCCCACTAATCTCCTCCACTTGTGTTTTAGGTAAGTGAAAAACATCCAGCTATAAGTGTGTCTCTCAAGAGTGAGACAATGGTCAACGAGGTTAGTACATCTTGTTTCCAAAATAATATCCTCAATGAGCTGTTGACTTTTGAGTGCTTAAATGAGAGAACTGGGATATTTCCTTGTTATTTGCAACACTATGATATATGCTATTGTCTTTGATGGCATATACAGAAATTAAAATCACATTTATTAAATTTGTATTTCTCCTAATAATTTATTCAAATGTGTACAAAATTTGTCCACATTTGAATAAATGAGATCAATCAAGTTCCTAATTTATCAATTTTTTTTAGAATATTGTTTTTTGAATAAAAAAGAGTTAAATCATCGCATTTGAAGAAAGGGAAATTGAAGATCTTAATATAATAAAATATGCAAACTTTATTCAATGTAACCAGTTATGTGATTCCATAGTTAAAAAAAAAAATTCAAAAGTATTGGAAGCAAATCACAGAAATTGAAACATAAAACTGAGTTGCACAAAAGAAAATATAAAACAGAAAAGAAACAGCGCTCACCCTCATCACTTGTCTAAATCAAGGGATTTAGATTCTGAAATGACCATGAATCAGCTCCATAATGCCTTTTACAGAGACTTCATCTTGGGATCTAAACATAGTGAAGAAACTGAACATGGACCCATTATTCTGTTATTGTAGTCCCATTACAGAAAACCACGACCACTTGAACTGATAAAGATAACTAACTGCATCGGACCCCTCTATTTCATCCTTCACACTCTCACCAATACATGCCTACCATCAAAACCCTCCACGTACCAGCACAATAGCATTTTTGGTGCACCGGCTCGTTCTTGAGGATCCATTTAGGATCAGTGAAGATATTCTCGAAGGCATAAAGGTAACCAGTTCCTTTGTTGCCAAAAACAATGTCAGATAGTTATCGTTAGCACTGAACAAGCGTTGCACGCCCACTTGCTGATCGAATTTAGTCTGAATCAGACGTACTTTCTCTGTTTCGGGATTGAAAGCTATAATGCTTCCGTCGCTCCTAAACCATTACAGACCTCCATGGAAGTAAACTGGTTTCATATTCCTCATGACATCGCTCGAGAGACAAGTGATCTTGGTTTTTGATATTTTCCATAAATTTCTGCGTTAATATGAAATCCATACATGGTTTCACCTGGATTTGAAGCAGCGACCTCTGTTGTGCAGATGATTTTGAACCTCTAAGTAGTTTTATCGATTCGATCATCCGTGAACCCAATGCTCTTCTTTGTTTCCAAATAACAGTAATCAAGGAACCGGTACTTCTTTGTGAGGGGATTAGCGACGCAAAAACATCCATGAACATAGATTATGATAAGGCTGGAACAGTAACCTAGGACATAGAATATGCACTCTGAGGGGCCTTTGCTATGAAATGGCCAAACATCACAAACATGGTGAAAACATTTCACGTTGGAGCCATGTACCCCGATGTGAAGCAAACTGGATGCGGTCTGAGACCAGTAAAGAGATTTGAAACTCGGATCTATAGTTATATGTTCCATAGATTTATTCGTGCATCGCATCATCACAAAATATTTGGGATCTAACCTTAAGAGAATCTCCCCTTGGAGATTCTGAGGTAAGTTATTCATGACCGGAGAAATAGATTTTATGCTTAGTTCTTAGATGATTTTTCTCTTGTTTTTGCTTCATCTATGTATTAAGTGTATGTATATATAATTTTTAAAGAAAACCTATTTTAGAAATCAAATCATTAAAAGACTCCAAAATTAGTAGATATCTTATTAATCCCAAAATCATATTAACTCATATCGTTGACTATCTAGTCAGTATTATTGATTTAACCGCCGTTTATTATAAACAAACATTAGTTAAAACACCATCGTATGATTAACATGACTAAAATTTTCAATTTCACTTTGTGTTTAACTACCACTAGATTTTGACCCGCGCTTTTAAAGCGCGGGATACTTTATGATGTGAAATTTCTTTAACAATATTATAAAGTGTATGGTATGTTGTCTATTTAACCTTTTGCATTTAAATCCGCGTTTTTTAAAACTCAATCCAGACCTGTATTCAATTTGTACTCACGATCTAACCGGAAATCTATTAATCCGATATATAATTTAGCCTGGATTTCAAGAAATAACCGTTATTTAAAACTTCAATAAATCCGCAAAATAGCAAAAACTCGATGCTACCAGTTTAATTGAAAAATGATTGGTGTGGAATCCAATTTGATTTAACTCGTTATTTTTTTAATTTAATCCAATTTATAATATAATCTCAATGTTTTCATTAGATATTTAAATACTTAGCCATTTTAATTTTATTGTACTTTTTATTATATGTGGTAACTCCAACTGTTACAAAACTGTTTAATTTTTTTTTATATTTTATGTGAAACAAAAAATATAGAAAATATATTTAAAATTTTACTAAATTTTTAACATGATTTTTGTTGTATTTTTAATATTGATATGTATAATTATATATTGAATTGATTAAACTATTGACATACATTTTACTTGCAGCCGACCCAATAACCAAATGACTAAAGCAGTCGGGTACAAAGTCTGCATAAATTTAAAAAACACTGACTTAAACATGTTTTTACTTTTTATAATTTTTATACTTTTAAATTTTTATTAAACTTGAACAAAATGATATATGATTTTATATACTAATACCGCGTATATTGATCATATATCTCGAAAGCTGATATAATTTATTAGTTATTTCGGATCTTAATTTATTTGAAGACATTGAGTATTAATAGGAATGTGTCGATCTATTAATTTTAGTAGTTAAGTAGGATTTTTCTACTTGTGAAAAAAATTATTAGGATATTGTTTCTAACGTATAAGATTTATTTTACGATTATTTGTAATCTTGTGTAGTATTTAGAAGTTATCATTTTAAAAAAAATTGTCGAATATACTAAAAACTCTTAATGTATTACAATTTATTAACTACTTTATGTTGCATATTAATAGGAATATAGTATCTGCAGTGTACCAAATTTTCCATATTAATAGGAACTAAATCTTCTCAATTTAAATAGTTACCATAATATTTGTTTTTAAAAAATAAATGATAATGGCACTCATGTAAATATTTTCAAAGTTCAAGGGAATGTCAAAAAAATGTCTGCTGTTTTAATTGTATTGATTTGGTTATAGTAAACTGTGGTTAAATCAATTAATACTGACTAGATATTTAACGATATGAGTTAATATGATTATGTGATTATTAAGATATCTACTAATTTTGGAGCCTTTTAATGATTTTACTTCTAATATAGGGTTTTTTAAAAAAAATTACATATACATACACTTAATTCATAGCTAAAGCAAGCAAAAACAAGAAAAAAACATCTAAAAACTAAGCATAAAATCTTTTTTCTCTGGTCATCAATAACTTACCTCAGGATCTCCAAGGAGAAATTCTCTTAAGATTAGATCCCAAATCTTTTGTGATAATGCGATGCACTAATAAATATATGTAACATATAACAAAAAATTTTAGTTTCAAATCTTTATACTGGTCTCGGACCACATCAAGTTTCCTTCACATCGGGGTACATGGTTCAAACATGGCATGTTTCCACCCTGTTGGTGATGTTTCGCCATTTCATAGCAAAGGTCCCTTAGAGTGCATATGCTTCATCCTCGGTTACTGTTCCGTCCTTATCCTAATCTACGTTCATGGATTTTTTTGCGTCGCCAATTCCCTCACAGAGAATTACTGGTTCCTTGATTACTGTTATTTGGAAACAAAGAAGAGCATCAGGTTTGAGGTTGATCAAATTGATAAAACTACTCAGAGGTTCCAAATAGTCTGCATAACAGAGGTCGCTGCTTCAAATCCAGGTGAAACCATGTATGGATTTCATATTAATGCTGGGAATTCATGGAAAATATCAAAAACAAAGATCACATGTCTCTCGAGCGATGTCATGAGGGATATGAAACCAGTTTAATTCCAAGGAGGTCTCAACTGGTTTAGAAGCGACGGAATCATTATAGATTTCAATCGCGAAACAGAGAAAACATGTCTCTTCCGACAAAATTTGATCAGCAAGTGGGCGCAGAACTCTTGCTCAGTGCTGAAGATAACTATCTGACATTGATATCGGCAACAGAGGAACTGTTTTACCATTATGCCCTAGAGAATATCTTCACTGATCCTAAATGGATCCTCACGAGATGGATCAAGAAAGAGCCGGTGCACCAAATAATGCTATCGTGCTCGTACGTGGAGGATTTTGATGGTAGGCCTGTATTGGTGAGTGCGAATAATGAAATAATATTTATGGCTATAACGTGAGAGCGAACACATGTGAAGTCATGGGTGTGGTTCCAGAGTGGTCCAAAGCAAGTCGTGATCTTTATCAGTTCAAGCCGTCGTGGTCTTCTGTAATGGGACTACGGGATCAGAATAATGGGTCCATGTTCAGTTTTAGATCCCGACGTGAAGTCTCTGTAAACGGCATTATGGAGCTGATTCATGGTCATTTCAGAATCTAAATCCCTTGATTTAGACAAGTGATGAGGGCTGACGCTGTTTCTTTTCTGTTTTATGTTTTTTTACGGGTGCACTTCTCTTTTATGTTTCAATTTCTGTGATTTTCTTCCAATACTTATGAATTTTTTTAACTATGTAATCTCATAACTGGATACATAGAATAAAGTTTGCATTTCGTATTATATTCAGATCTTCAATTTCACTCTCTTCAAACGTTAGGATCTAACACTTTTTTCTTAAAAAAAAATTCCAAACAAAATTTGATAAAACAGGAATTTGATTGATCTCATTTATTCAAATGTTTTATTCATAATTTTAATCCTAAAATTTTAAAGATTATAAATATCTACTAATGAAGATGTATTAAGCTCAACGTTAATAAAACATTGTTAAGAATCATTATATGAGGCCACAGACACAATAATTAATTATACTAAATCCAAAGAAGAACATTAATAAGCGCATAATTAGTGACATTCTCTACGTTAATCTGGCCCGCTACTAACTAGGTTTTACGTTGACCGTTACTAGTTAAAAAGAGTTAGAAAAATAATAAACAATTGAAATTATGTAAGTTCTATTTGGTATTTTGTAATAAATGATGTCGATTTATTTAGAAAAAATAATAAACGAAGTAGTTAAAATTAATTGAAATGAAATAAAAATCTATAAGAAATCACTTAAAATAGGCAACTTTGGTTTTGTACTTCAGTTTTAATATAATAGATAGATAGATATTTGAAAAGATGATTATCGTAACTAAAAACGATTTTTACATTTCTTTACGAAATTAATATATTTAATGAGCACAATATTCCGGTTTTCAACAATTTTAATCATAGTAGCAACCTAAAATATATTCCTCATTTTCTTTTTATCTTAAAATATAGATTATTTGTTTAGATTTTATTTACAGATTGTTAGTAATATCTTAACATTTATATAATAACCAAATATTGTCTTTCACCAATTATCTTGATCTTCACGACTTTTAGCTTTTTTGAAAAATATGCCTCTTCGAAATATATGTAACTTCCATAGCTTCTACTGTTATATTCGTAGGAATATATTTTATAACTCTAAATATTGTAACTTAAAGCATTATTATAGATCCTTTTTCAAAAAACTTGAGCAACTTATAAGATCATTGGATTATTGGGTCGACCCGCGAACGAATCAGATTTTGATAAATCAATTAATTTTATTGTATGATAATATATAAGCTATTGCAAAATATCATATATATTTTATGTTTGAAAAATAAGGAATACTCAACTTTAGTTTCTTTATTTTAATTTTGTTTGACTTTTTAACAATTTTTGTAACAAGTTAAGAGTTATAACATCTAATAAAAAATATTATCTATAATATTAAAACACAAAATATTTTTAAAATATTTCATTGTATGTTGCAAGTATTTACAGCCAAGCTATTCCCATTTATTTTTAAGACAAATACTATGCAAATTATTTGAATCAAGCGAACAAATATTTCCTATTAACGTGTAAATCTATACTATTAAAAGTACAGTTTTGAAGCACGAGAGAACGTCCAAATCAGCGACATAAATTTCTTCAGAAAGATGACACGTGGCATTATTACTAAAAAGAAAAAAAAATAAAAATAAATAATAAATGGTAAACTTAAGAAATAGAAATATGTACTTTCAATTCATATGTACTATTAACATATTTATGTGCTGAAATCAATTAAATATGGTAAACTTACAAAAATCAAAGAATTATAGATAATTTAACTTAATATATAATATATTTTCGAAATTAAAATAAAATATCTTACAAATATAATAAATAACTTAAAAATGCAAGTTTTTAAAACAATTAGAACTATATTAATTTAAAACGCATGATTTTTAAAACTTAGGTTATATGCTATTGAAAATATTCAATAATATGATTTAAGATACATAGGATTTTTTTTTAAAAGAACCTACTAATAAAAGGGATCTTTCGAGATTCCAGGAAGCGTCCACATCAGAGGAAAAATTTCGTCCGAAACATGCCACATGTCATTGTTACTAAAAAGGAAAAACAATTATAAAATAAATATAAAATATAAGAAAAACTAAATAATAAGTGGTAAACTTAAGAAATAGAAATATGTACTTTCAATTTGTATGTACTATTAACATATTTATGTGCTGAAATCAATTAAATATGGTAAACTTACAAAAATCAAAGAATTATAGATAATTTAATAATATATAATATATTTTCGAAATTAACATAAAATATCTTACAAATATAATTAATAACTTAAAAATGCAAGATATTTAAACAATTAGAACTATATTAATTTAAAACGCATGATTTAAAAAACTTAGGTTATATGATATTGAAAATATTCAATAATATAATGGAAGACACATAGGATTTAAAAAAAAAACTAACCATAATATGAGAAATCATTATTTTAGTTTAATATTTTCAAAAAGTCAATATTCCAAATCCCTACTAATAAAAGGGATCTTCGAGACTCCAGAGAGCGTCCACATCAGCGAAAACAATTTCGTCCGAAAGATGTCACATGTTATTGTTACTAAAAAGGAAAAACAAATATAAAATAAATATAAAATTTAAGAAAAACTAAATAATAAGTGGTAAACTTAAGAAATAGAAAATATGTACTTCCAATTGATATGTACTATTAACATATCTATGTGCTGAAATCAATTAAATATGGTAAACTTACAAAAATAAAAAAAATTATAGATAATTTAAATTAATATATAGTATATTTTCGAAATTAACATAAAATATCTTAAAAATATAATAAATAACTTAAAAATGCAAGATATTTAAAAAATTAGAACTATATAAATTTAAAATGCATGATTTTTAAGATTTAGGTTATATGCTATTGAAAATATTCAATGATATGATTGAAGACACATAGGGTTTTAAAACAAACTAACCATAATATGAGAAATCATTATTTTAGTTTAAATTTAGAACACATGAATTTTAAAGTTTAGGTTATATGCTATTGAAAATATTCTATAATACAATTGAAGACACATAAGATTTAAAACAACTAACCATAATATGAGAAATCATTGTTTTAGTTTAATATTCCAAAAATGTCAATATTCCAAAAATTTGTTTTTTCAAAATTAAATAGAAATCAATATCAAATAAGGAAAGCTAAAAAAGTAAAAGTTAATGAATATATAATAAAATTTCAAAAATTAAAAAATGCAAAACTTTCCAATAATTATATCGATAAAAATTTAAAACAAGTAATTTAAATTTTTGTATTATATGCTATTGAAAATATTAAAATAATAAATAATATATATAAGTTGATGTCATAAACTACTGAAAATGTCCACGTCTTATTTTTAATCACCAAAAATATGCCAATCATTTTCTCAATCTTTTATTTCTAATCAATGTCAATATTACCAAAAACAATTCATTTCAAAATAAAATATAAATCATATAAAATGTTAAACTTACAAAATTAAAAACATTATATATAAGTTACTTATGTTAAACTAATTTTTGTAAATTAACATAAATTACTAACAAATAAAATTTTTAAATAAATATTGAAAGACTTTGAAACAATAAAATAGAAATCAATTTCAGATAAGGTAGGTTAACAAAAATAAAAAATTATACAAATTAACTTAATATTTATAATAGTTTTTAAATTTAACATAAAAATAAAAAATGCAATACTTTAAAACAATTATAACTATATTGATTTACAATATGTGGTTTCAAATTTTAGGTTATATGCAATTGATAATATTCACAAATAACATATATTATATATAAGTTGATCTTATAAATAATTGAGAATGTTCACATATTATTTGATCATAAATATAACCAATAAGGATAATTATTAAATAAAACTTGGAAGAGTTATAAATATGTAAACTCAAAACACGTGATTTTAAAGTTTAGGTTATATGATACTGAAAATAACAAATAACATATATTATATACAAGTTGATTCAATTTTTAAAGTTTATGTTATATGCTATTGAAATATCCACAAATTGCATATACTATATATAAGTTAACTCCAGAAATCATTGAACGTCAACATATTTTTTACTATATAACCTAAATGTTTGAAAGATAACCGTAAATTAATTTAAAAAAAATATTAATCATAAAAAATAGAAGAATTTCAAATAAAAATAAAATATGAATTGAAAGTATATATGATTTCAAAATTGAGACTGTTGTTCATTTGACGTGTTCATATAGAATTTACAAATATCATTGAAAATATACTAACTCAACATCTTAATTTGATATTTTTAAATATAAAATATCAGAAAAATATTTCTCTCAAAATAAAATGAATATAAAATAGGTTAAAGACAAAATTCTTCATCAGATAATTAACCTGATATACAACACAACTGTTTTAAATTCCACATAAAATTTTAACTGACCAAAAAATAATTTAGAAAAACAAATTAAGTTTCAAAAAATTCAAATATTCATGTATGTAAAATTAAAATCAATACAAAAAATACAAAAATATAAACAAAAAATGTTAAAATTATCTTGAAATTTAGATTTATGTTTATATTAACTTATTGGAAATTTAAAATAAGAGATTTACAAGAAAAAACAAAAATCTAATAGATAAATTTGAAATTTAACATTAGATTTATATTAAAGCTACAATATTAGTTAGATGTTTCTTTTTTAAAAATAATCGAAGTGACATATTGTTAGAAACTAAATTAGAACAAAATTTTTAAAACATAATATATTTTTGATTTTTAATTTGATTTGTAAAATAATAGACAAATTTGATGTAATAAAAATATAAAAATTGATTATTTTTAATCTAAAAATGAATTGAACTTTTTAAATATATTTAAATTATTTATATATTTGTATGATCTCACTCAAATTATCCTAAAGAGTGAATTACTCTCTCAAATAAGTGGATCAGTTGATGAGATTCTTTTATTTTCTGAAGGAGATCAGATAATCCTTCTGTGCTTAACACAAACAGAAAAGGAGAAAGTGGGTGTAAGTTAGAAAATACGTTGGAGTTGATCTTAAACCACATTCTGATACAAACATACAATAGACTTGATCACTTATTAAAACATAATAACTTAGAAAATATACTTCATCACCCATTTGATCCATTTGAGGTTGTAGGCTAAGGCTAACAATAAACACATACCAAAATTTCATTCAACACTACCATAAGCCTTCGGCATGTTCCTACATATGTTTTTGATGAATTTTATAGATGGTTAATGTAATATGTCTATTTCTTATATTTCATATTTAATTATTATTTATTTTACTACATATTTTCAGATAAATGTTTGATGTAGTTTTTCTATTTCTTATATTGAAAATTTACTTATTTTTATTTATATCTTGTATATGTACTTATTCCGATTTATTTCTTTTATATCAAATTTTAATATTACGATAGATGTTTATGTAATACTTCTATATCTTATATTTTATATTTAGTTATTATTCTTTTTATTTATATTTCATATTTACTTATTATTATTTTTAATAATATCAGGTGGCATCTTTTCGGAAATATTACATTTAAGATTTTTTGGAAATAATAAAAATGTAAACTACCTGTAGTTCGCTTTTGAGGCTCCATTGAGCGTCCACATCAGCGATAAAAAATTCTCCGAAAGATGCCACGTGTCACTATTTAAAAAAAACAAATATAATATAAGAAATATTACATTAAAATGGTAGTATTACATTTTTTACATTTAGTTTACATTTTTATTATTTCCAAAAAAATGTAATTTATTCCAAAAGATGCCACCTGGCATTATTAAAAATAATAATAAGTAAATATGAAATATAAAGAAAATGAATAATAATTAAATATGAAATAAATAAATATAAATATAACATAAACATCTATCGTAATATTAAAAATTGATATAAAAGAAATAAAATTAGAATAAGTACATATACAAGATAAAAATAAAAAAATAAGTAAATTTTCAATATAAGAAATAGAAAAACTACATCAAACATATATCTGAAAATATGTGGTAAAATAAATAATAATTAAATATGAAATATAAGAAATAGACATATTATATTAACCATCTATCATAATATTAAAATTTGATATAAAAGCAAAACAACTAGAATAAGTAAATATACAATATAAGAAAAGGTAAAATAAGTAAATATACAATATAAAAAATGTAAAAAACACATTACACACCTATCTTAAAAAAATAACGGTTTTACATTTTTATTATTTCCAAATATTTTTACAAGTAAATATACAATATAATAAAAATAAGCATACAATATAAAGCAAGAAAATTAGAAAAAATAAATATACAATTAAGAAATAGAAATATTACATTAAACATCTATCGTAAATAGAATACTACGATTTGATATAAAATGCCAAACAATTAGAATAAGTAAATACACAATATAAGAAAAATAAATAATAATTAAATAAAAAATATAAGAAATGGAAAAACTACGTTAACATCTATCTGAAAATGTATAGCTGTACACTTTTATTATTTCCAAATATTTTTATAAGTAAATAAACATTATAAGAAAAACAAGCATACAATATAAGAAATAGAAATACTACATTAAACATATATCATAATATTATCATTTGATATAAAAGCAAGAAAATTAGAGTAAGTAAATATACAAAATTAAAAATTTACATTAAACTTCTATCGTAAAGAGAAATAGAAATATTACATAAAATATAGTAAAAGCCTCTTTTAAAAAAAAATATGTTTGGATAAGTTCACATTTGTATTACAAAAAAAATGTTACAAAAAATGATAAGTTCACATGCAAATAGTGAAGAATCACCTTACATGAAATATTTCTCATATGGCTTCATCACTCATAGTTTTTTCATCTCTAGGCATAAGTGTCTTGCACATTCTACAGAAAAATGTAAATATGCAAAAAAAATATACTCATCATTCAATTTTGCAGTTATAGCGTTTGCAAAGGAAATATAGAGTAGAGACTGCATTTTGAAAATAAAAATATATTGTTTCGAAACCAGTAAGATGGAGAGAATGGCGAGTGAAAATTATGAATTTTTTACCACGCACATGACTGTTTTCAGTCTTCTCCTTTCAGCTCATCACACAAATAAGCAAGAATCATTCTTTCCTAAGAACAAAAATAAAAGAAAACATAATGAGTCACAACTTTCTGGAATGATGGTAAGTATTATTGAACAATAACTAAGAAACCAAGTCCAGATCTATCATAAGCAACACACACCAGTCATAAACACACACAAGAAATGGTAAGACACAATCAAATATTTAATCATAAAAAATTGCAACACAAGGAGTGAGGGACACAACCATCTACCATAAACAAACACACCATCCATAAACACAGCCGCTATTAATATTACAAGTTAAAGAGTATACCATATTGATCTTTAAGATGTACACAGAGAAAGATCTTGAAAGTAACAAATAGTAGCGTTGCCAAAACATAATGAAAAGGACTCCACTGCCATAAACCGGAACTTTAAAAGTTACGAAATAACATAATGCTAACAAAGAGAAAATGTGATAATCACAAAAGATTTCATAGATGGAACACACAGCGAAATCTACCACGAAATATCACGGCACGAAACTGCTACAAGGGTATAAATATAAAAATGAAAAAAACAAAGCCAAATGATGATAAAAACTTCTACTTTAGACATCGCTAAACACACAAAGATCCAATTTTTATAGTTGTATATCAACTGATTCATATAATTATCTTATCTTTAGCTATACAAAAGAGAAGTCAAGGCAGCAATTACGGAAAAAAAAAAAGAAACGGATCACCATGATTGAAAAAGAACATGAACAAGCTTGAGAGTGAGAAGAAGGGTGAAGGAGAAGAGCAAACTATGTGCTAAAACCGATTCTCTACACCAATATTTCCTTACCCTTAAGTCTCTAACTCAATCAGAGATACCATTTTTGACACATCTCACAATTCAAAATTTAACTGTATGAAATTGGTGATTTTTTCGCGGAAAATTTTAAGAAGCAAACACATAAGAAAAGAGAAAAGGATCTGTTATAAAAAAAAGAAAAAAATTGGCAAAATGGGCAAATATCAAGTTTGTAATTTGACAGTTGGGCGACCTCAAGTTTAAATTAGTCAATTAGGCAACTTTTTGCATTTGCCCATGTAAACTTATGTCTAAATATCCTTTGGGACCTTTGTCAGATTCATTATTTACATCTTTGCCATTTTAATTAAAATATATCTAAAATAAAATTTGTCACATCACCTCTCTCATTCTTATTCTCTTTCATTCTTTTTCTCTCTCTTTCTTTTTCACACCACCAACCATCATCTACGAAATCATCTCCCTCTTTTTCTTTTCCTCTCATCTTCTTTTTCTCTCTCATTCTTTTCTACACCACCACCTTTACAGTTAAATTAACTGAAAAAGAAGAAATTGTTTTCTTTAACTGAAGAATAAAAAACCATTACGCCCCTATCCACTTCAAGCCCCTGTTTATGAAATTTATACATATGCAATTCCTAATGACACCTAAATACAATATTTATACACTAAAAATGATTAAAATGAATGCTTAATATCATACAAAAATACTATATATCATTTATTAATTACTAAAAGTATAAATACTAAAAATGTTTATTAAAATTTAAAAATTTATTTCTTAAAAGTAATCTAATGGGAAAAATTATCTAGGTTAGATTTCGATTTTATTGAAATTTATTGTAATTGTATTATATATTACATTCTCTTAATTGTTTGGTTTTAAAAAAATCTTTCATTATCTTTTAATTGTTTAAATTACATTTCATTATCTTTTAATAATTTAGTTTTTAAAAAATCTTTGAATAATACAAGATAATATAAAATGTCTATTTTCTATTAAAACATCTTATATCCATCTAAAATTCTAGTTTTCATGGCTGTGATTTTATTGAAAAAAACTAAACAATTAATAGAAAATGTCTTTTTCTATTGAAAAATTATCTAGATTTTATTTCGATTTATTTTATTGAATTTAGTGAAAATATTTTGGTATATCAGCTTTCACAAATGAAATGTTGTTATAAATTATTTGATTGTTTTTATAACCTTTTAGTTAATTAGATCATTTATAATGAGATTGACAAAATTTTAGATTATAATACCAATAGGTTATTAGCAAAATATTTAAATTTTATATAGAGTAAAATGTGAGTTCTAAATAATTAACGTATAATTGTTTTGGAAAGCATTGTGCTCTCGTTGTATCCGTAGATGTATTTAAATTTTATACTTAATATGTATTTAAACTCTCCAATGCCATAAGAGATATAAACAAAGGTATTCATAGATGTTATGTATTCGTACACCGATGTATTCGTATACCTTAAATATATGTATACTTATGTATTCGTACACCTTAAGTATTCGATGGGTTATGTTGGTATTCGTACATTTTATGTATTTGTACACCTTATGTATACTTATGTATATGTACACCTTATGTATTTGTACATCTTAAGTATTAGATGGGTTATGTTGATATTCGTACACCTTATGTATTCGTACACCTTATGTATTCGTACACCTTCTGTATACCTTAGGTATTCGTACACCTTAGGTATTTGTACACCTAAGGTATTCGTACACCTTATGTATACTTATATATACGTACACCTTATATATTCGTACACCTTAGATATTCGTACATCTTATGTATACGTATACTTATTTCTTGAGTTATAGTGAATTAGATTGTATTAAACGTTAGGCATAGGGTTCCGGATTTACCTAAGGGTTCCAGATTGTTTCGGATTCTGGATTTACCCAATGGTTCTGGATTTACCCAAGGGTTCCGGATTTAGGATTCAAGGTTTAGAGTTTAGGATTTTAGGTTTAGTGTTTTGTTGATGATTTTTAATATTTAAGATAAATGTAGACAAATTTGTTCTTCCTACCATTTTGACAAAAAAAATGAAAGATCCATGTAGGTTTCCAAGTTTATTAAATTTACCCAGATTTATGAAAATTACCCATAAATTTATATAATTTTATGAATATTTTATCATTTATTTGGGTAAATTTCATAAATATGAAAGTTTCTTTTATGGGTCAAAATGTATAATTTATTCGGATTCCGGATTTACCCAAGGGTTCCGGATTTACCCAAGGATTCCGGATTTAGGATTCATGGTTTAGAGTTTAGGATTTTAGGTTTAGTGTTTTGTTGATGATTTTAAATATTTAAGATAAGAAGTTTATGCGAGAGAATTTGGTCAAACTCAGGTTGAGTCTTAACTTCTTAAGACATAAAAATCACTAGATACTTGACATGGAGGCAGCGAATTATCCTATATTTTTTGGACTTATTCTTGGTTCACCCCTAGAGTGAACCTTAAGGTTCACCAACCAATAGAAATCACTCATTTCACAATTGATATCTTTTAAAAAAGTAAACAAAATATTGTCGAGTTATATTACATTTTTAAAATAAAAATATTAAAAAATAAAAATAATAATATATGCAAAAAACGATTTTTAAAAAGATTTTAATTTCGTCAACAAAACACTAAACCCTAAACTCTAAATCCTAAACCCTTGGATAAATACTAAACCCTAAATTAAAAACATTAAACCATAATAGTATTTTTAAGATTTAATGTTTTAGTGTTTAGTGTTTTTGATTTAGAATTTAGGATTATCCAAGTGTTTATGATTTATCCAAGGGTTTAGGGTTTAGAATTTAGGGTTTAGGGTTTAGAGTTTAGAATTATCCAAGGGTTTAGGGTATACCCAAGGGTTTAGGGTTTAGGATTTAGGGTTTATGGTTTAGAATTTAGGGTTTAGGGTTTAGAGTTTAAAATTATCCAAGGGTTTAGGGTATACCCAAGGGTTTAGGGTTTAGGATTTAGGGTTTAGTGTTTTTTGACGATATTAAAAATAGTTTTCAAAAATTCATTTTTTGTAACGACTATTATTTTTATTTGTTTTTATTTTATTTATTTTAAAAACATAATATAACTTGACAATATTTTCTTTTCTTTTTAAAAAAATATTAATTATGAAATACTTGATTCCTATTGGTTGGGTGAACCTAAATGTTCACTCTAGGGGTGAACCTAAATGTTCACTCTAGGGGTGAACCTAAGGATAATCTATTTTTGGGGTGAAATAGCACTATAGCGGATATCTTTTTCAATAGACTATAAGCACACGGCTCTACCTATGACTAATAAAGAACTTGAGATGATTGGAAATCTGCAGGTTGTACTCAATATGGGATTATATTGGTTCTAGCAAGTAGATATGATCCTTGAAAATTAAAGCTATTAGATCACTTCATCGTGAAAGGTGTAGGGTTTGTCATTTTATTAACAAATTTGTCATTTCATTAACAATTTTTGTCATTTTATAAACATAAAAATTATAACGAATGCACTTTGCTGCCAGATCCCAATTTGTCATTTTATTTTTGGGAAAAAAACGTAGCATTTCGTGAGTGTTTCTATTTTTGGCAAAAACAAAAAGTGTGAGATCAATTTTGACCAAAAATGTAAGATTCACGTAGGTTTCCAAATTTATTAAATTTACCCAAATATATTAAAATTAAATGTAGACAAATTTGTTTTTCTGCCATTTTGGCAAAAAATGAAGGATCTATCAAGGTTTCCAAGTTTATTAAATTTACTCAGATTTATGATAATTATCCATAAATTTACATAATTTTATGAATTATCATTTATTTGGGTAGATTTCATAAATATGAAAGTTTCTTTTATGAGTCAAAATGTATAATTTATTGGGTAACTTTCATAAATTTTAGAGTTTACATTGATTTTATATTAATTCGTATAGATTTATGTTGACTTTATATATGAAAAAACATGTATTATATTAAAAGTAGTTGCTCATATATGATTTTTAAATATTAAATATGATCCACAAGTTTAATGAATAAAGAATGTTTATGGGGTCCACAAAAGTTAGTTGTTAAAAGTTAGTGGGAAAAAAAAATATTTTTTATAGGCAAAGTGGATTTTGGGTCCCACGAAATTACTTTTCCAGCTTGCCAAGTTTAATAGACAAAAATGTTAAAAATGTCATAAATTTATTCTCTCTCTACTAGGTTGCCCAACAACCTAATAAAAACTTGGGCTTGCCCAATTTTCTAATTCAAACTTAAAAGTTGCCTAATTCCCTAATTCACCCTAAAAAAAACAATTTTTCAAGTCATCGACAGAGGGTGAATTTCCATGACAAATGCAAATGATGGCAAGCTTAGTTTATGATAATATTATTTTACTTTTTGCATGTGATTGTGTATAAAAGTGAAAACAAATTCGAAAAACTAAATTAGATTTATATGAAGGATAGAACTATTAGTTATATGTTTATTTATTAAAAAATAATCGAAGTGGCATAACGTTAGAAACTAAATTAGAACAAACTTTAAAAACATGATTCTATTTTTGATTTGTAATTTAATTTGTAAAATAATAGAAAAATTTGACGTGATAAAAATATAAAATTAATTTACGGGTACGATTCGTTTCCGTCAACGTGGAGATGAGATTAGGATCCGGTTTATGTTTTTGGTTATTGACACTTGATTTGGTTAGGTTAATGTGGATAGGAGATTGGATCCGGTTTATGTTTTTGATTTTAAATGACATTTGATTTAGTTAATTTGAAAGCTAATTTTCAAAAACAAAAACAAAATGATAGGAAAAAAATATTTTTAGTCAAAAGAAAAAACATATATAATATCAAATGTTCTGATTATATAATATAAAGTTCCGTTGGAAAATATTTATTAGATCCAATAAAAAATTAGAAATAAGAGTTGAAATATATACAAAACTTTCAAAGGTTAAACTATCAAAAAAAATACAAACAAAAAAAATTCAACTATCACAAAAATATTTACATCAATGTAAAATAAAATAATTTCAAACTCAAAAAATATTCAAATTTTTTTTTCAATGTTTTTTATTATGCATACTATAAATATAAAATATTTATAAATTCACAAAAATATATAATTCAGAATACAACATCTAACAAAATAATTGTATACAAAATATTTGAAAAATCAAAATTGTTCCGGGCGTAGCCCGGGTGGTTAACCCCTAGTTTTATATACAAAACTATGTTTGCCTCTTATACGAACCCCCAAAAATCTATAATATTTCTATAATTTTTGAATAATGTTTGGGGTTTTACGGGGTTAACCTCTGCTGCTGACGGGGCAATGGTGGATTTTTGGGTTTTCACCAAGTTTTATGAGATTTTAAATTAACAGATCTATTCTATTAAAAGGGAAGCAGTCTTGAAAAGTCGACTTATATAAATTGTTTAAACCTATTCATTAGCTAATTATTATTTTTGCTCTTACCATATATTTCTCTAACTATATGATAATCAATTCCCTTAAATTTCTCTAACAATATAATAATCAATGCTCCAATTTATTATCCCCATATTATGATAGACCAAAGATTTATACATAACCCCGTTCTATTAAATTATCATCTCATCTAAACGGGTTTCATGAATCCCTGCCAAAACATGACTAATGAATCCCATTACCAAACGTATATTGTTTCTTGGTGCGGTGGTGTTATCAATGTCTTTTAAAATGAAAACTAGAGTTTAACCCGCACATTCGTGTGGGTGTTTTTTCATTTTATAAAATTTGAAATTATCATAACTTTTTGATATATGATTTACTTTTTAATGTTATGTATTGTATAACTATTAAATTTTATTGTTTAGGTTTCTTATTTTTATTAATATATAGTGATTTATTTTATGAATTTTACCTTTTTATTATATGTTATTACATTTTTGAGTTTGGTACATATAATTTGAAATAATAAATTAAGAATATTCTTCAGCATATGACTTTTGAAAAACCTATAGCTGTAGAAAAACATTTTCAACATATCTTAATTACTTTATTTTGGTATAAAATATTACGTAGTTAAGAAATTTTAACCCGTTTAGTGGTAAATGATCATTTATTTAAATGAAAAGATTAAAAAAAAAGGTTAATTTACTAATTTGATTTATTTTAAATATTTTTATATAATACTTCTATTTTAATATAATACAGATTATAATTCTAAATTTATAAGCAATTAGCATAGAACTTTTTTGTTTATAAAAAATAATTAATATTTTATTATTAATTACGAAATTAATTAGTTTATAATTTAATATAAATCTTTTTAAAGGTTTAGTAGGATTTTCGAAATTAATTAATCTAGAATTTAATATAAATGTTTTCAAAAGTTTAGTAGGATTTTGTTAGATTTCTCAACAGATTTTGTTATAACTAAAAATAAAATTCAAATTTATAGGTAAAATTAATTTATTATTAATATTCTTATTGATTATTATGTGATATTATGTAACTAATGAAATGGAATTATTATGACTTCTAAATAGTAGATAAAAATGGTACTTCTCTTTTAAATATAGAGAAAGTTTTTTTTTGAATAATATATACTATTAAAAGATAATAAATTTTAAAAATCTATTTATACAAGGTTGTTGAACCATTCATTAATAATATTTTTATTTAATATTTGTCTTAATCAATCAAAATATTTCTACCGCGGTTAACCGCGGATAACCGCAAAATTAGATGGGGCAGCTGCCAGCTACTGGTACAAATTATTTGTTTGCGGGTTGTGTGGGTCATAACTTTTTACCAAAACAAAATTAAAATCTGCGGATTGGCGGGTCGACTGGCAATATACCGGATCAATTTTTAAATTGCTATTATTTAATAAAATATATTTTGATTAAGATTTATATACAAATGTGATTACAAAAAGAAATACAAATATAATCACAAAAAACACAAATATAATAATTAAATTAAAACAAAATATATACCCACCCTTTAAAGGACGGGTCAAAATCTAGTTTTCCATTTAAATCCGAATCAAATATATACAGACCACCAGGTTTATTGGTTTGACATCAGATCTCGATAGGACATGAAAACACTGAGTAAAATAAGAAAATGACAATTCTGATGATTGTTTTTCATATATTTTTAAATATTGATATAAAAAATTATTGTGTAGCAAAAATTATAATTTTTTCAAACATTAAAATCTTCAGCCAGGCCTACCAAATCATTGCTAGGTGGTGCCATTGCCAAAGCTGCTCCAAGTAGGACATTAATACGGAATCCACTATTACTTAACGTCTTTTCTAAGATATATTTTGCACAAGGTTGTCAAACACTGACAAGTGCGAAACTGAGATCAATGTTCGGATTGTATTAAGCTTCAGTTTAAGGTTGAATATGAGTAAAGTGACCGAAGAAGACGACGTGCCTCAGCGGTAGGAGCACAGCCTCTTGAAGTTCATAAGGGAACAATGAGCTAGATCTCTGCTGGAAGGGGAAATTAAAAACAAATTACAGAGTAAGATAACAATATTCAAAATCAGAGATAAAGTTTTCAAACCAACCTGTTTGACGGCGAGAAACTCTCGGGAATCGAGATTAGTAATCGATCAAACACGCAAGAGAGATTAATAGTATAATATAAGTTGATGTGGAGTACCCATATCGAAAGCAGATCAAGTATCAATAGAGAAGATGTACCTTTTGCTGGAACCATTGCTCAAAGTGAGATCATTTCCCCACATAAAGAAATGATAAACCACAAAGAACTGATCAATAAGTTAGGAAGTAATCATCATGAGTGTAGCAAAGAAAGAAAAGAACACAAAAGAAAACAAAGATTGAAGCTTGGGAGGTAAACAATAAAGATCATCGTTCGTTTCCTATTTGTCTCCGGGTCATCAAACTCATCCTCATCAGAGATAGAATCATATAAGAATGCTCCTGAAAGCCAAAATCCACACAGAACAATCTATGAAAAGATAGATAAAAACACTGAGATGGAAGAGAAATCAAGATCGAAGAGGATATAAAGCGAGATGACTGACTTTACAGTTTTGATCAAAGAAAACAAAATTCAAACGGATCGTAAATTCGTTCTAGAGTTCGTAGGAGAAGACTATTGCTCTTTGATCAAAAAAAAAAAAAAAAGACTATTGCTCTAAAGCAAAGTGACGAAGAAACATATGCAAAGCCAAGTTTATAAAACTGAGACACGTGTCGAGTTTTGCCCACGTAAGAGACTTTTTTTTGAGCAACCCACGTAAGAGACTCAAGTCTAGTTTACTTTAGATAGTAACATAACTTTTGTTCGCTGGTAACTACCAATATTACCTACCAACGTGACGGTTATGTCCTCGTATCCGAAACTTATTACAAACTGCCCTTACTTCTTCACTGACTCTTCTCCTTCTCCACATTCGATCCAATCATAGATGCCAGCAATGCCAGGCGTAGTCTCAGTCAAAACGCCGGCCAATGCGCCACCGCTACGCGTAACCGTCCCAGACACGCAACCTAACCGTTCCGAACTCTCAAATCCTCCTCGAACCCCGATGAAGAAGACCCCTACACCATCTCGATCCAAACCATCACCCGGTAGATCCGCCAACAAAGACTCCCCGGGAGTCTCCTCCTCATCCGCCGCCGTCGACGATCCCTCTCTCGACAACCCGGATCTCGGCCCATTCCTCCTCAAGCTCGCTCGAGACGCGATAGCTTCAGGCGAAGGTCCGAACAAAGCATTAGACTACGCGATCCGCGCCACGAAGTCGTTCGAGCGATGCTGCGCCGCCGCTGCTCCTCCCGTCCCCGGCGGAAGCGACGGCGGACCTGTTCTCGATCTCGCCATGAGTCTCCACGTCCTCGCCGCTATCTACTGCAGTCTCGGACGGTTCGACGAAGCGGTTCCGCCTCTCGAGCGAGCTATCAAGGTTCCGGATCCGACCCGGGGACCCGATCACTCTCTCGCTGCGTTCTCCGGGTGTATGCAGCTCGGTGACACGTTGTCGATGTTAGGTCAGATCGATAGATCGATAGCTTGCTACGAAGAAGGTCTTAAGATCCAGATCCAGACTCTAGGCGAAACGGATCCACGTGTCGGAGAAACTTGCAGGTTCTGTCTCTCTTTTTGTATTATCCAATTATACAGTGCCACGTGGCTAGTTTCTGAGAATGGTAAAGGAAGTCACTCTTTGAAATCAATCAGCTTATGTATTAAACCTTGTAATCTTCCTTTGAATTAATATCATCCTTCCTATTTTTTGCCTAGATTTATTGAAACAACAAGTAAATTATCCAATTATACAGTGCCACGTGGCTAGTTTCTGAATATCCCTTTTCGCAGGTACTTAGCGGAAGCTTATGTTCAAGCAATGCAGTTCAATAAAGCTGAAGACTTGTGCAACAAGACTCTAGAGATCCACCGTGCGCATAGCGAACCTGCCTCTCTCGAGGAGGCAGCTGATAGGAGGCTGATGGCGATCATCTGTGAGGCTAAAGGAGACTACGAGAACGCCCTCGAGCACCTTGTCCTCGCCAGTATGGCCATGATTGCTAGCGGGCAAGAATCCGAGGTGGCATCGATCGATGTCAGCATTGGGAACATCTACATGTCGCTGTGCAGGTTTGATGAGGCTGTGTTCTCTTACCAGAAGGCTCTCACTGTGTTCAAGTCCTCTAAGGGTGAGACTCATCCTACGGTAGCATCAGTGTTTGTCAGATTGGCTGAGCTTTACCATAGGACAGGGAAACTTCGTGAGTCCAAGTCTTATTGTGAGAACGCGTTGAGGATATACAATAAGCCGGTGCCTGGGACAACCGTGGAGGAGATTGCTGGTGGGTTAACCGAGATCTCTGCTATTTATGAGTCTGTGGATGAACCTGAGGAAGCATTGAAGCTACTTCAGAAGTCAATGAAATTGCTTGAGGATAAACCAGGACAGCAGAGCGCTATTGCAGGTAGAAAAATTTGATAAATGAATGTAAAGTACTGATCTTTGTGTTGTCAAGCTTGTGAGTTATTAGTGAGATTGTAGAAGAATGCTAGAGATAATGGATCTGAATGCTCATCTGACTATCTGAGGATTTTGTATAGATTGTGATCAGACAGTAAAATGTATAGATGTTTGAGTCTTAGTTTTATTGGCATGAGATTATCAAATCGTATCTACATAAAGATTTTTGTTTTATTAGTTTGGTTTTGTATGTGAACTACTTGCAGGGTTAGAGGCACGGATGGGAGTAATGTATTACACGTTGGGGAGGTATGAGGACGCAAGAAACGCGTTTGAGAACGCTGTGACAAAGCTGCGTGCAGCGGGCGAGAAATCTGCCTTCTTCGGAGTTGTATTAAACCAGATGGGACTAGCATGCGTTCAGCTTTTCAAGATCGATGAGGCTGGTGAATTGTTTGAAGAAGCGAGAGGGATTCTCGAACAAGAACGTGGTCCTTGTGATCAGGACACCCTCGGTGTTTACAGCAACCTTGCTGCTACATATGACGCCATGGGAAGGTAATAATGTCTTTATGAGGTCTATATATGATCTGCAACTGGTTCCGGTTTAGTTAAGGTCAAATATTTATGATAAGTTTGTAATCTTGCAGGATAGAAGATGCGATTGAGATACTAGAGCAGGTTCTGAAGCTGAGAGAGGAGAAGCTTGGGACTGCAAATCCGGATTTTGAGGACGAGAAGAAGCGTTTGGCCGAGCTTTTGAAGGAAGCGGGGCGGTCTAGGAACTACAAAGCCAAGTCGCTACAGAATCTGATCGATCCAAACGCAAGACCTCCCAAGAAAGAGGGATCTGCTAAGAAATGGCCCAGCCTCGGTTTTAAGTTCTGAAGAACAAAAAAACGTAACCATATGTCCATATATTATTTTATTTGATCTTTTATCTATCATAAATCTGAGGCTGATGATTAATTTCCTGTATGAGTGTTATTATTTGAGTTTGGTGAAATACTGCCAGGTTGGTGAGCTGTTTGTTAGAGTTTGAGAGTTTCTTTCATTCAATCCCTTTGTTGATAATTATATACTGTACATATTCTTTTTGCTATTTAGAAGTATTTTTCAAACGCAAATTAATTCTCTGTTCTAACTTAAATGACGTTTAAGAACTTTTCAGTTTTCGCACATACTAGATCATGACCCGCGCGACTGCGCGGATTCCATTTTTATCTTAACATATAACATATATTCTATAGTAGTTAATATAATTTGGAGTTTTTCTAGTTCTATATTGTATAGTTTTAAATAATTTTGAGTTTGTCCAATTCTATATTGTGTAGTTTAATATAATTGTGAGTTTTTCAGTTTCGTAGTATAGATGTAGGGTGAAAACAATAATTTAATATTAACCAATGCAATTTAGACTAACATAACTGAAGTCTTCATTATAATATTAATAAAATAGTTATAATTTATACAATAAACAAAAAAAAATATTTATGAGAAAAAACTAACAAAGATTAACCGTGCTGATATATAAATGTTTTATATTTGGTTAAATAATTTAAATGAAATTTTACTAATCCAAAAAATAGTTTTAAATTTTTTATTAATAAAATAGTATTTTGAATGTATATGCAAAAAGTTTAATACAAAAATGACTAATGTGTTTTTTATAAAGTTAAATGCTTACAATGTTTCTGTTTTATACTTATTAACAATATAAATATTATGGCCCATAAAGTAAAATTTTTATTGTAAATATCTATGTTTTGATATGTAATTAATAAGCCGTAACAGCAATTGTCCAAGAAAAAATTAAAGATGTTATATTTTATTTTCCTTTTCTTTGCTATATATATAAGGAAATATATTCTAGTTATTGCATATCTAAGGTAAATCCGTCCCTTTAAATTATAGAATGTTCTATGTTATCCTTATATTATTTGAGTATCAAGAAATATATATTCTCATATCTGTATCCAGCAATTTAAAATTTAAAGATTAATCAATAACTGGTTAAAGATTTGTTAATGACTCGCAGTCGACTAAAGAAGATGTATAATATAATGCAAAAAATTATAGTTGTATATGAATAGATGTATAATATAATGTACAGAAGTATAATATAATATAGAAAAAATCATAGTTGTTTACGAAAAAATGTATAATATAATGTTCAGAATTATAATATAATGTATAATGTATGCAAAAATTATAGTTGTTTACGAATAGATGTATAACATAATGTCTAAAAATATAATATAATGTATAGAAATAATAGTTGTTTACCAATAGATTTTAAAGTTGTATTCGTACTCGATGTATAATAATAGAGAGAATGGTTTTTTTTGTTTACAAATAGATGTATAATATAATGTATAGTGTCAATAGAGTTAAATTATTATACATCGAGTGTAAGATGCCATATAGTTGGTTGATATTTAGTTATTTAAGGAAATATTTAAATGAAAGGTTAAGGTATAAATAATAATGTGATGTCCAACTTAAAAATCCACCTAGAAGAAGTTGTAATGTTTCTGTTTTAATAAGATATAGATTTAGAAGGCTAACACAATCTATTTAAACTTTTTCTTATTTATTAGTTTAAAACTCTATATCATTATCAGTACTTACCAATGTAAATGGTAAAGGAAGTCACTCTTTGCTGTGAATCAGCTTATGTATTAAACCTTGTAATCTTCTCTTCAATTAATATCATCCTTCCTATTTTTTGCCTAGATTTATGGAAACAACAAGTAAATTGAAACAAGTAGATTTTAAGTCTGTTTTTATGTTGATGACAAAAAAAAAATAAGTAAATTGAAATATGTTGATGACAAAAAAAAAATAAGTAAATTGAAACTTCAATTTTATAGAAAAGTATGTGATGACATGCAAAGATTTATTAGGCTTTAGCAAAATTAAAAAAAAAAATATTTTATGCCATTTTATTATTTATAAATTTGAATTGAAATAATATAATACGTCACCATTGTTAGCAGATGTAGTAATAATTAGAGGAAAAATGATTAAAATTAAAATATCTTATAGATGCTTTCTTTTATAAAATTAAGGCACCAAAATTATCATAAAATATACAACAAGTCAAAATTTTTATATATATATTTTTAAGTTCTTAACATAAAAAATTTCAGTCGTGCACTGGAGTAATTCTGTTACAAAATATTAAGATACTAAAACTTAGTTAAACATAAGCTTTTACATAATTTATTACAACAATTAATTCCAAATAAAAATATATGATAAAATAATATTAATATGGTGTAGAAAGTTCAAAAATGCACCAATTGTTTCTTTGTAATAAGTAGTTCCACCATATTATCACGATATGTATAGGTTAACAACTGGTGGCTGTAAGAAAATAATTATTTTCAAATTTTTAACTAAGACATAATAAAATGTTAGAAAAATAATTTGTTTTTCCAAACAAAATCTGTAATTTAAATCTGGTAGAAATTTAAAACAAATTATGCTTTAAACATATTTCAGTTATATAAATATGGAACCTAGAGATTCTACATACTTGAGAAGCCCTAAGAAAAATGCATTTCTATCTATATAATTGTATTATTTAAAAAATAAACTATATAATTGTACACTGACAAAGCGATTATACAATTATATACTCACATGCAAGCACAACTTGAAAATATATGAAGTTAAGTTGGTTTTAACCAAACAGGATAGATGTTCAATGACTCTTCAGAGTTTTTCCTAGCTGCATCATTTCAGGCTCGACAATCGAGAAAACTTTTGAAGCTCGCATTTCTGGCGCCAGCGTAGCTGTGTCTCGTCAGCGTTGGAACACTGCAGCCAATCTCGCTCTCCTCTTCCTCTTCATGTTCTTATCACTCGCATTATTTACCTTCAAGAGAAAGATGCTGTAAGTGCAAAGACGACACAAACAATAGTAATGTCGAAGGTAAATCAAGAGAAACAATACACAAGCAAACACCAATAGCTCTTATTAGAAATCGCCTTGTAAACCCTATTACAAGCTATGCTTAATCAGTTTTACACGTCTAATGTTACATCCTAACACACGCCACTAAACAATTCCTAAGCAACTATAGCTTATGTCTCTCCTCCGTCAAGTACTTCAGCCCTTGCTTTAGCACGACCCAGAACACTTCCAAGCACTTCTCTCTCTCTATAAGATCAACCTCTGTGTCTCTGTCTCTCTACAGACGACCCATAGCTATCTTATATAGTTCTCCATGTTCCCGAAACCCTAGTCTCCAAAGAGCCACAATATGGACATCTTCCATATCAATAAGTGCAACTTTTCTTTTCTTGGAATGCACTTATTCATCTTCCTTTAAGTCATAAACTTGCTCCCCAAGTTTATTCGTCTTTACCTTTTCTTCAAGATACTCCCTTGCTCTCCAAGTCTACACGACTCCAGCTCAGCATCTCGACTCCACATGGTCTTCACCACTCACTACGACGTCTGCTTCAGCAACTACTTCAGCGACTACTTCAGGGCGGACATCTTTACATCAACAATCTCCCCCTTTTAGCTTTGTGTGCCGATCAAGCACAACCTTCTTCTGGTTCAACAACCACGTTCCCCACCTGGAAACTTCCATGCCTATTGTGCTTTTCTCCCCCATGAGATATGCACCATCTACTTCAGGACGTCCATCACTATGCTCTTCTCTCCCATGAGATATGCACTCCTTGGACCAGAACGTCACCATTCTCCCCCTACTTGATTGCATACTAAGCTAAAACAGATGCTTAGATGTCAAGCCTTACAGACAAACACGTCTGCTACTCCATGTGTAATCATGATACAGCCTCTGCTGCAGCGGAATAGATTACACTTACTGCATCAAGATCTGACGCACCTGTCGAGCTATCTCTCGACCCACTTCTGTTGAGGACCAGGCTTCCTTCATGCGTCGTCTCCTTGACCATGAGCCTCTTCTCAACCACCCTGAGTGCCCTCTGCACACGTTACTATAGCCTTGGAGTGATTTCGCTATGAACCTCCTGAAGATCCTCTCGCATCACTTCCTGACGCACTTCGATCTCCTTCCCCTTTGTGCTACGGACAACTCCGTGTCCTAACTCCAGACTTGATGCTTCTTGATCTTCCTCAAGATCACTCCTACCAGAGTTGCATCCCTCTTCTAATGTCTCTTTCTTGATCTCATCAAGTAAGCCACTCTTGGCTACAGACACCTCTTCAACCCTCTTGGGTTTAGTGAACGCACATCTTCTTATGTCCAACCTTCCCACAGAACCAACAGCACATCCGATGTTGCTTCTTCTTTGGTCTGACACAGTTACTGATGCACCGATCAGCCTCCTTCCTCGTACCAGCTGCACACCCATGCTTCAGAACCCCCTGTCTGACCTTCATGTTGCTGCACTGATGTACTACTTTCGGCTTGTTACTCACAGCCACACGCTGTAGAACTTCCTGCCTCACTTCTTGTCGTACGTCCCGACGTACTTCCTGACAAGTCTCTTTGGCTCCACCCTTTGATGTGCTTCCACGCACAAAATGTGACAGCCCCTTCTGTAATTCCTTAGTACCCTCAGCTACTCGATATCCCAGACCCCATTTCATCTTGGCTGGTTATCCCATCGAGAGTATCTTATCCAACTCCTTGGATCCACTATTGAGCATCCTGATCTGTTTGCGATTCTCAGCCAAATCACATTCCAGCATCCTTGCTCTCTCTCGTTCCCCAACGACAACTTCCCTCAACTCGCTCACCTTCTGCTCAAGAGACTCATTCTTCTCATTCACAGCAGCAAGTTCTTCACGAAGTTCTTCAAGCAGCTCGTTCTTCTTCAGAACCATATCCTCCAATCTCAGATTCTGATCCTTGACCCTCAACCACTTGTTAAGCAGCACATGATACTCCTCATCATCTGTACTAAGATCTGAACCAGAGGATTCACTAGATCCCTCCTTGCGTGCACCAAATGCAACAAGGTTCACCTTTCCATCTTCTTCAGACTCTGACTCATCAGACGACTGCAATGGACTACCTTTACCCTTCCTTGAGTTTGAACATTCACGCCGTGTGTGTCCAACACCTCTACACTCAGAGCACTTGAGCTCTCTTCGTTGTACCAACGGACAGTTAGCCCTTATATGACCAACTCCTTCACACTCGTAGCACTTAAGACCTTCTCTTCTTCTGCTACTGTCACGATCACCTCCCTGGCGACCAATCTGATTCCTCCCACCTGAGAAATTCATCCTCTTGCCAAAATTCCTAGCCAACATGCCCACGGCATCTTCAAGCTCCTGAATTTTCTCTGCTTCCTTGTCAACTACAAGGGCTATACTCCCTGGCGTACCTCCTGATGTAGACACCGATCCACTGCCTGTCTCCATCTCTTCCGCCTTCAGCATACCCACAACCTTGTCAAACTTGAGCTCATCCGTGTTTGCAGTCATATTTAGGACCGCCTTCTGAGCTCCAAACCTTGTTGGAAGACAGCGTAGCAACTTCTTCACCAGCTTCTTCTCCTTGTACTTCTTTCCAAGTACACATGCTTCATGCGCCATAATACTGAGTTTGGCACTGAAGCTCGCCACCGTATCCGCATCTGACCACTTCAGATTCTCAAACTGCGACCAAAGATGATCCAGACGTGTCCTCTTGACACTATCATCTCCTTCAAACGAATTCAGCAGGATCTCCCACGCCTCTTTAGCTGAAGTACTCCCCTGAATCAACTGGAACTGCTCTACTTCAACAGCTCCGAAAATCGTCGAAAGCGCATTTGCATTAAATTTTGATGCATTGCGCTCTGCCTCTGACCAATCCTACTTTGGCTTAGGCTTCTTCCCATCTGCTGTGACTATGGTAGGCTCCTCCCAACCAGTCTCCACAGCTGTCCACGCATCTTCATTGATTCCTCGAATCAACTGCTTCATGCGAGCCTTCCAATGACCATACTGGTCCGCATTCAACACGATTGCCTTCTGCACATAAATAACCGTGTCCATCTTCACCTCTAGGATCACACCAGTAACTTAGGAGACCCGCTCCGATACCACTTGTAAGTGCAAAGACGACACAAACAATAGTAATGCAAAAGGTAAATCAAGAGAGACAATACACAAGCAAACACCAATTGCTCTTATTAGAAATCGCCTTGTAAACCCTATTACAAGCTATGCTTAATCAGCTTTACACGTCTAGTGTTACACCCTAACACACGCCACTGAACAATTCCGAAGCAACCCTAGCTTATGTCTCTCCTCCGTCAAGTACTTCAGCCCCTGCTTCAGCACGACCCAGAACACTTCCAAGCGCTTCTCTCTCTCTATAAGATCAGCCTCTGTGTCTCTGTCTTTCTACAGACGACCCATTGCTATCTTATATAGTTCTCCACGTTCCCGAAACCCTAGTCTCCAAGGAACCAGAATATGGACATCTTCCAAATCAATAAGTGCAACTTTTCTTTTCTTGGAATGCACTTATTCCTCTTCCTTTAAGTCATAAACTTGCTCCCCAAGTTTATTCCTCTTTGCCTTTTCTTCAAGATACTCTCTTGCTCTCCAAGTCTACACGACTCCAGCTCAGCATCTCGACTCCACATGGTCTTCACCACTCACGACGTCTGCTTCAGCAACTACGTCAGCGACTACTTCAGGGCGGACATCTTTACATCAACAGATGCTCCTCCGGCCTATACGACGAGACGCCTCGGAGAACCTCCTCTAGCAGATTAATCTCCTTTACAGCATCATTCTCGGTACTTAAAAGGCCGATACCAGATCTATGCCCAATTGACTTCGATTGAGTTTGTATCCTCTTGGCTTGCCGTCAGTCACAACCACCGTGATCCATCATTCCTCACCATCTGCTACCACGACCTATCTCTTTACCACCTATATCTTTTGTTATGTTTTAGTTATGTTAACTTTTTAACTCACCATCGAGCAATGTTCTAAAAATCGGTCTACGCGTTTCGGATGAGACCTAGTTGCCGCCTAGACGGTTCTAGGCGACGCCTAGGCGACAATTCGGTCTCATCCGAAACGATTTTCTTAAAATCCGATTTATACAATTGAATTAGGTTTAAACTGTTTTAAATCGGTTAAAATCAGCTTAAATCAATATAAATGAGTTATTGAGAGATCTAGAAGATCGACTTAATCTAATGGTTAATATTAGGATATACATCAATATATTAGAATAGGAAACTTATCATTATCTACTATATACTATTCTATATTAGTTTAGGAAATTAGGTTAATTTATTCTCTATATAAACTATGCATGTAACATTATTTTCATGAGAGTCTAATATAATTCTTCCATAAACATTTTTGTGTTCTCTACTTTCATCAATTTGTCATGAGTCTTAATATGTTTAATTAAGTAATAATGTTAGTATAGATCCACAAATTTGTTTAATTTCTTTAGTTTTGCATATCTAATTTTGATAATTCATCAAGATAATTTTATAATTAAACTCAAAAACTAAGGTATCTCATATAAATATAAAATATATATTAAATAAATCAATAATTCTTTAACGCCTAAGATTCGCCTAACCTCTAATAATTCGCCTAGTCGCTAGTTTCATGCTTAATACCTAGCGATTTATTGAACATTGAGTATCTAGGCAGTTATAACCAGATAAGCCCATCAAGCGTTTAATTTTAACTAGGATTGGCCCGCCCTACGGGCGGGATGTTAATTATAAATTAATTTAAACGGTTATAGTTAATGGTGTGTATCAATATAAGAACAAAGGTAGGACATGTGTATTGTGTAGATGTTGTTTCAATAACTTGATTTATGTGTTCCACCATGAAGGATTATAGAGTCTCTGCTTCCATGATTTAGTCGAAGTAATGGGTGCAGAATGTATACATATTATTCTGAACCCTTCACCAACTATTAGTCTACAGGTTTCAACCATGTGGTCTTTGTGTGGTGTGTAAAGACAGATTTATCTTCACCCGCCTCCACCAGTAGATCAACACGATGCTTGGCGATTGTGTTTCTTATCACAAATAGTTGGTACTAAAAACAAAAGCCTGTTTTTTTAATAAGCAAGTTTTATATAGATCACAAAATCTTTGGAAAAAAACTGTTTTACTTATCTCCCAAACCCTGCATGGTCTTCCCAAAACATGTATAGGCTTAGGCTTGTAAAGTTATCCCAAAACATTTTCCATGTTGCAGAGAGACTTGTAGTTTACAATGTGCTTCAAGGGCTTTTCTTATATCTGCTACTAATGGCTCATCTCTTGAACCTCTTTGTGGATGGAACTATACAGAGCCGTTGTGATATACCGCTCCCCATGGCTCGGAAACAGAACCTGTTCTAATGGAATATTATATATTAGAGCCGAAACTAAACCCACTAACATGGTTACTGGACACTTTAATCTATCTTATATATGTGTGAATAGAACTTGACGACTCAACAGCACTGGAATTAAAACATGTGGGGCATGTGAACGAAGAATTCCCATGCTGGAGCTTCTTTGAACATTTAGCACAGGAGATGTAACACCAGCCGTTTGTAGTTTCTATTGAAGTGATCTTGGCTTTGCATAGAAACTCAGTAGCCTGCAGTTATTAAAGAATTTTGGTTACAGATCGTACTCTCCTATGGACGGGATGATGATTTGAAAATAATTTAAATAATTAAGTAAATATTTTTGATTTTTGTTTAATTTTTTTATTTTATTTTTTTTGTTCTATATTAGTATGAATCGTTATTTTATTGATTGTTGTTTTTTATTTAGTTTTACTTTCAGTAAAATTAACTTATTTTTTCTTACGATTAATAAGATTATTTATTTGAAGTTTATTTCTGTTTTATTTTAATGGTGTAGAATTGTTGATTTATTTGTTTAATTTGAAGTTATTTATTGTATAGTAAAATTGTTAAATTTTACTTTGGCTTTAGAACCAATAATTTCGTATTTTTTAGCATTTATCTTTTGAATTTTTTTTTTAAATCTTGTTCTACATATATTTTGATTTATTTGTATCATCTATATTTTCCAATATATATATATAATCGTATTTGCATAATATTTTTATTTTCTTAAATAAAATAGTTATTAAAAAGTATAACTAATTATGTAATGTGGTTAAAATTATATATTACAATGGTCTTTGGATGTTTTATGATAATGTATTATATGTATTTTGACATTTTTCTATTTGAAAACAATGCATTTAGTCAAAAAAAAACACGATATGTAAGTGAAGTTTTTTTCTCCTAGAATAAAATAATATAATAATATGGACACCAAAAATCATTCATACAAAAATAACCTGGCAAATAAACTTTACAAACTTTCAAACGAACATATCAGTCTGCTTGATTATTCTCCTACATGACTCTCGCATTTCATTACGTTTATTTTATGACTTAACCTCATACTCACAACTCCCCTTTACCATGAGTTGCATGATTCGGTTCTTACAGTTAAATCTTACATATTTTTTTTAACTTAAGCTCCCCACGGCGGTGTTGTTTCATAGTAGGAAATATGGACTATTAAGTCTATTATACTTTGTTAATTGCCGAATAATTTTGTAATTTCTAACAAAAAATAAATGTTATTTTTATTTTTTACACCCAAACATTCTAAAGTGTTTTTGATAACACAATTGCAAAATCATTTAAAATGTTTGTTTTAGTTAAAATAATATTTTATTATTCAATTAGGATTAAAATGTTCAGTCTTTATTAATTTTGTTCTATAGCGTTTTTAGTTCAGGCCTTCAGGGCCTTTTGTTGAACCTCTATAAGAAATTCACTTTTTTACTCTTTCACGTCTATACGAACCTTTTTTGTTTTAAAATAGACATTTTTAAGAGACGTGGACATTGGCAATTAAAAAACAATTATTAATCAGAAATGAATATTTACTTATTTAGAGACTTTAGAATTACAATTAAAGAAAGACATCTAGGCATGAAAGATAACATTTCGGTTTTACATGTCCACTGGTTTGTGAAAGGACTCCCTTGGTGTGGATATTTTGAAAGTGAAACCCTTTGCCGTGCAAGACGAACAATGGTGGAAAAATAAGTCGGCTATGATGGAAACTGAAGTAAAAAATATTAAGTAAAATGTTTTAAGGCGGCTGAATAAGTAAACCTTAAATCACATATCATTTTGATGGGAGTATGACTTTTAGTTAATCCTGTCATTTCTCAGTTTTAGCAAATAAGATAATTTAGCATAAGGAAGATGTTATACACAAAAATTTTAGTTTCTTCACACATCATACTAATTTTTAGTTCTAGCTTAGTAAAGAAGAAGAAGAGCTCATGGAGTGATCAAAATTGCGGGTATGCCCAAACTTGCCAATCACACATTGCGGAAAATGGATGCATTTTTACCACATAGCTGTTCTGTAAGCCAAAAATGAAAAGAGGATAGAGAAACATAGCTTAAAAATCAAATCAAGAAATTTTAACTTATCTTTAATTATTTACCAAAATGTTCTAGTTGATTCATAAGAGTTTCAAGACAGTAAGGTTAACCTAATAATACATGAAGATGCTTGGGTAATGAGACTCACATGACAAATTGAGAGGCCAGTGCCGGTTGAGTATGAAACCATACAGAGAGGAAGAACCATTTTGGCTGTAACTGCAGGTGCTTTGAACATATACTACTCCGAATTCTTGCAATGAATGAACGAATTGAGACTGAAACCAAATGAAAATAGTGGGACCCGTTGATAGCATAGAGCTTGTACAGGAAGAACAGAATGGTGAAGTCAACAGGTGAAACCAAATTTACACTATCATGTTCTCATCTTATAACAACATTATTTTCCCTATGTAAAGTCCATTTTTATACAGAAAGACTTGAGAGATAACAACAATAATAGCAACAGAAAAATACCTTTAGGAACCATTCATCATGATTCAACAATATAAGCAAAGGTTTAGGCTTTATTCAAAAGGATTCCTTTAAAAGATCTTAGAAATTCTAAACTATTGACTCGTCGACAGAAGAACACACAGCTTCCCAGCTCAGTAATGAAGATGATATAGTTTCAATAAACAGAACCATGAAAGAGAGAAGGAAGAAAGAGTTCTTCAACGGTGGAGCTACAATGGTTGGCCTTCAAATTTTCTTACCATCAACCACTACAGCAAAATGAAAAAAAAAATTCGTTTGTAGGAACTGTAAAAGAGTACCAGTAGTTACCTTCCTTGGGATCGATTGTAGGAACATCAGGTGTTTATAGAGAGGAATTATTACCGAGCTTTCAATTCTGTTCCGCTCATCCTCTCTAGAAGGGCGGTGGTCAGAAGTCAGTGCCTCCGCGAGTCCTCCAACGCTCAAAACAGCACGGCAATCGCCGGAATTGGACACCGAGATTCCCGTCTTTGATGAGTGCCGTGACGCAGCAAGATCCTCCCTTAACATCTTTTTTTTTTCCCTTAACATCTTTCTCCTTGAGAAACTCAGAATCAGAGTCCTATTTATACTTGCAAATACACCGACTCACGGATGTTAACCACGCATTCAATACCTCATCGTGGTTGATTGAATTAATAGGATTAAACACGAAAAAGTTATAACTCGGACCGTTTCGGAGATTGGAATGAAGATGAAGATCAAGAGGCGCCGTCGAAGACCAGAAACGAACACTAAAGCTTTATTTCTCTGCATCAAGAGTCATTCTATTGGGCCATCTGATTTGCAGCCCAAAACACTTCAGAATAGACGTGTTACGAAATATGCCCAAACAACCGAAATTTTCAAGTTAATGAACCGCAGCGTATTAAGGAGACGGGACACGTGGTAGACGCTCAGACTGTGAATTGTGGTGCTGGATGCTGAGGTGGCATTACCAGGAGAGAGCAAACTCTCTTTTATATAAATAGATAGATATAAGCATTGTTGTTAAAAAAAGAGAGTTAGTTTTAACCGTTTTAAATGTTCCTAATATGAATGGAATGTGAAAGAGGACATTCTCATATGGTTCATAGAATGGTATGATCAACTCATTGATTATTGGTAACTTGAACTCCTCTATATTGGAAATATGTCTTTCTAAGAGAGCATTATGTTTTTCTTACAATGACCTCATGGATTTTCCCATTTGAAACATATGTTATTATTGTCTGTAGGTCCAATTTGGAAACATATAAGCGAGTTAAGCTTACCTGGATCTTTGGGTTCTCCTTTGTTTCAATCCCCTATTCTATATTTGAGAAATGATTTTGACATGTGTTATTCCCATATTAATTTTCAAAAAAAAATTATGACATATCACACTAATATTGATGACATGGCTTAAAGTAAATTATGACATGTATATTTACATTTAGTGTCGATTTATATTAAAGATATTTTTTTAAAAATATGGTAATAACTTATAGACCCTTATGACATATTTACATTTAACATTGATTTATATTTAAGGTAAGTTTTTAAAATATAATAATAAATTATATTTCATAATTAATATAACAATAAATAATAAATTAAATAGAAATAGAATAATAATTAAAATTTCGAAATATTATTTAGCTATATTTTTATAAGTATATAATTTTTATTACAAAAACAATTCTTCAAATTTTAGTTTATTTTTAATATCCACAAATTTTAGAAAATTATTTTGTTTTATGTTTTGATAATTATACACTTAAAAAAAATTCTCTTACATTTAAAATGTTTGATTTAATACATTTTAACAAAAAGATATAAATTAAAGAATATTTCAAAATTGTAATTTTAAATATATACATATATATTACTAAATATACATTTAATAAAAATATTTTTTAATCTTAAAGTTTTACATATGATTAAATTAAGATTATATATTGTAAACAAATAATAAAATTAAAAAAATAACAAAATAAAAAATTAACAAAATTTGTATTTTAAAATAAATTTAAATTTTAAAACTTTTATTTCTGCATATGGTGCAGGAAAACATCTAGTGGTTAGAATATGTGAACGCATGTGGTTACTTCTGAACGAACAGCTTAGCTGCTTAGCTGAACAGGAAATGGGTTAACAGGCTCTTATGGCTTGGGCTGTTTTGTGCCTCTGGTGGCTTTGACTGATCCGTATAGTTTAGATAGTAAGACTATGGGTTCTACAATCTTTTGTTAAGCCTTAGAACTCCAGTAGAAAGAACTATTCGATACCACAGCAGGAGTTGGTAGACCCTAGCTTCACTTGCTAAATGGAAAAGCACAGCTAGCCATAGGAAACAGGCAGATGCCCCAACTCAACTTCCCGCTGACAAACCTTATATAACTAATCCATCAAATTCTCAGTGTACTATGGCATGAATGAAAGTTGTGAAAATTTCTGAAAAAAGTCTTCCTTTCTTTTTGTCAAAATTTCTTAAGCGATTATGTAATTTATTATGAAGCTTTTTTTTTGACACAAATTATGAAGCTAAATATAGATAAATCAAGAATACAAACGTAGCAAAGGAGCGAGTCTTTAGCATGTCCTATGAGTGCGGTCGACCTTAATAACCGACAAATCTTTTTCTACATATTCTAGATTATCAACAACACGAAAACAAACTTTTCGAAACAATCATTCCAAGAAAATTTTGGAGCGATAAAAGTCACTTATAAAGAAGGACAATATATACACTTTTTTTTTAAAAAAAAAAAAGACGTTATATACATAGATATACGAAAAAGGGAAATGGCGGGACCAGAACAAGCAGCGAAGCAGTCGAGTGAAGTGTTGTGCCAACGGCGATCGTTAGGGATGTGTCCGGTGAGAGCAGCAGCTGTAGGATTTGTTATAATTGGTGGACTTGGCTACATGGTATTGTACAGCAAGAAAAAACCAGAAGCTTCAGCAGGTGACGTCGCTAAAGTTATGTCAGGTGTCTCTGGTACTACCGAGAATACTCGTCCTCGTAATTAACCTTTTGATATATTTTGTTTGAATCACATATAACAAAATATAATTTTTTTAAAACATATAACAAAATATTATCTCCATATACTGAATCATTTTTTTGATCAAACATATACTGAATCATTTTAAATTTTTTAAACACTCTTGTATTTTAATTTGTTGTTCAATTATTTTATGTGCTATATACTTGCACCGTAATCTATATAATGGTGCAATACAAGTTTTGTTATTGGAAGTAAGTCTGTTGATTTTTGTCGTCTCAAAAATACAGAACTTGTAGCTGTATGGTAGCTAGCACTTGTACCATTCACATATGTGAACCATATGGATGATATATAGACTATTTTCATATTATATGTTTTGAAGAAAGTTTTGTGAATAAGAGTAACTTATCACATACATACAAAAAAAATTACAACTGTATGGTATTGAGTCTATGCTTTTTTTTTCCTTATTATTTTCAAGTAATTAAGGGGGGTTGTGTGGTACTGAGTCTATGCTTTTTTTTTCTTTTTAGTTTCTTTTTTTTTCTTATTAGTTTCAAGTAAATTAAGGGGTTGTATTCAACTAAAAAGTTTGAAGTGATTTGTACTATAATAATAAATTCATTGTTATTCAAACGTGGATTTAAAAGAACACTTTAAAATTCAATGTTATTGAACTTGGCATTAACCAAGTGAGGACGGTCTAGTGGTCTTGAGAGAGCTTCGGCCCCAATACGGACTCAGGTTCAAATTCTGCTGGCCACTGGGGAATTAACATTTCGGCATTGCCAGGGACAGGGGACCGACACGTGGGCTGAAAACGTAGGCTGCAAACATGTGACTAGTCTGGATCCATTTCTATAAAGACCAGAATATATCTGTATAATCCAAAAAAAGAACTTGACATTTTATAAGACACTCTGAAATCCACTGTTATTGAATAAAATTTAAGTTGGAGATTTTAGAGTACCTTAAATTTTTCTAGAGTGTTTAAAGAGACTTCATTAGTTATAAAAATAAAATTCTAATACAACTGTTTTAGATGAAATTCTAGGGTGATTTAAAAAAAATCACATCAAATTCTCTAATTTTCCTGCAATTATCTACAAACTCATTAAAAAATCAAATCACTTTAAATTTCAGATTTAATACACCCCTAAATTACATATGTGGAAATTAGAGCAAATATTTCCACACATGTATATATATTGTAAATTAATATGTGTGGAAATATTTGCTCTGATTTTTTAACCTTTGGTGTTATATATACAACATAACTATTCTTTTAAGATTTAAATTTGGCTTGTGATTTGAACTTTAAGTTTACTAGATTAGATATGTCTGGACATGTATGTTAATCTACTAAACCACTATTGTAAAAATGTAAATGTTTAACTTTATCGTATTTGTGTTGAGACTTTTAGAAATTATGTGATATAAGTTTAACTAGATTTTGACATGCACGTCCGTACGGATATATATTTCAAAAATATATTGCTATTTATTTTTGATGTCAATATCAAAGCTGGATAAAAAAATTCAAATCTGAAGAACGGAATCGATCACGATCCAAAAGAGTAATATCAAACCTGAACCAAAATTGATAAAATATCCAAATTATTCAAAAGTTTGATATTTAGACAACCAAAACCATAACCAATTCGAAGTGAAGTATTTTGGATATCAAAATGTATCCGGAAAAGATTTATATACTTGTATATATATATATATATATATATATATATATTAATTATTTTTAGTTTTAATGTATTTAAAACATCCAGAATATATATGATACTTTTAGGTTGGTTTAAATACTTGAAAATACATAAAATAGTCAAATATAAATATCTAACATAGTGGAAGTACACTTAAAACACCAAAAATATTTAAAATAATTATTTATTTTTGATCCAAAATTTTAACCAAACCAATTTATATGCCCTAGTCATAATTCGAACTGAAATTTAGAAATATATGAATGGAGCTGAAATCTTTGACCCCGGAAACCCGAAACCCAAACAGATCTGAAACGAATCGGAATGAATACCTGAACGCCCAACCCTAGTCACTATTATGTATCATATACATGTCATCACATAATTAATTGTATTGGTCCATCATATAAATAATCATATAATTAATAGTATTTTATATGTACCATCTTATAAATAATCACATATATAATATTTTTAAAGTTTAATGTAAAATATAAAAACCATAATTTAAGTTGGTATATGAAATTAATCTTTTTGTTGTATTTTTCTTATACACTAGATATGGATCCGTGCGTTGCACGGGTTTTATTTGATGTTTCAATTTCATGAATATATAAAAGGAATAAAAATCTTTTTCAAATTACTTCTTGGATTCTTCAGTATATCTTGGTGACTTGTTTTAGAAAATAATAATTTATTCTCTTCCATAGATTTGATTAATATTTTTATTTCAATAATCACAGTGTCTTAAATAGTATATTATTTTTTAAAAAATTTAACAAATACTTCTTTTTAATTATTTTTCAAAATAATATTAGTTGTACTAATTGAAACATATAGAAATATGAAATCTCTATATTGTTTATGTTGTTTTAAGAAAAACTAAAAATAACATAATTCAAAATATTAATTTTACACAACATAGTCAGCTAAATATCAAATATATTGCAAGATAAAACATCAAATTTGATTACTTTAGAATCTATGGTGTGATTTTAACCTCTTTTTATATATCATATATTATTGAAAACTTCTAGATATATAATATTTTGTATATTACTATTGATGTTATGTTTTAAAAATCTGAAGTTTTTTTAGTTGTAGTGATTTTTGACAATGATAACTGTTAGACTGTATTTGGCAAATATAGACCAAGTTTTTTTTTTTAATTTTTGACCTTAACTCTTATTGATAGTCATTGGATAACAAACTCGTATAGAAAATTAAGATCTTTTCAGTTTGAAATGCCATCTTACATTAGTTGGTATGAGATTCTAGAAATAAAAATTCATTTTCCCACATAAAATTTGATTATGACTTCTGCTTCAATAATTATGTTACCTAAGTCTTTTTTTTGATTTAAATTCCTTAGTAGCATGACCTACAACTGCATAACCTATTTTCTTAGTAGCATGGAGAAATCCATTTTTCACATAACTTTCGGTTAGAATTTCTGCTTCAACAATTAGTATAACCTTGTTTCATTGCAAATTCCTTCTCTTTGTTTAAATTTCTTAGTAGCATAAACTACAATAATGTAACCAATTTTATATGTCGATAAAGAACTAACACACATAAACATAATCATACATATGCATAATAGTTACATTAACTTACGTACAACACATAATTAACTTACGTACAACACATAACATATATATGTACAAATGCTTAAATATAACTGTGGCAATATCTAACGTACGCCAGCATGACAATTATAACTTAAAAAAAAATCAACATTAGTTTATTGCAAAGATTAGAATATATATATATCTAGTTATTTCTTCAACATGTGACATACATAAGAAAAGAACATGCGAAGATGTAAAACAACATGCAAAATTCACCTAATATTTATCTTTTATGTTTTATTATGTTTGGTATCAAAATATGAGAGAGCTTAATCATATATACAGATGTGAATAGTTGTAGTTCCTTTTTGTTTATGTTTTTTTTAAAATAAAAATTAACTGTTTAAATAGAAAAGTTGATTATTTGTAAAAAAAATATTTTAAATAATCATTCTACAATTTTTTTTATTAGGATTAGAAGAAAGGAAAACTACTATTAAACATTCATACAATTTTCTTATGTTTAAGATTATAGAAAATGACAATTACCATCATTTTTTATACAATTATATATTTCCATAAAAATTAGAAAAGGAAAAATAGCATTAAAGAAATTATCTGACAAATTGTTTTTGTTTAAAATTCTAAAACAATTATAGAAAATAATATTAAACCATTTTTTATTATCTTATTATATATTTTGTTAATCATGAGATATTTTAACACATATCAAACATTTAAGAGGAAAAATACTATCAAATAATATTTTACAATATATTTTCTTTGGGATTTGAAAAAGATGAAAAGTAATATTAAAAAAATATTTTACAAATAGCTTTCTTTAGGATTTGTTTAAAAATAAATTTTCTAAAACAATTACTCTTAAATAATTTTAAATTTTAGTTTTACTATTAAATAATTTTTAAAATATTATTTTTAAATTTTTTTTTTCTTAGGATATATATATTTAATCATGATATATTCTAACACATGTCACAAATATTAAAAGGAAAATTTCTATCAAATAATCTTTTACAATTATATTTTGTTTAAGATATTAAAATAACAAATTATTAATAAACATTATTTATAGTTAATTTTTAACCTAAATTATTTATTATCGTTGTATATATATTTTTAATTATGAAATAGTTAAACATATACCACAATTTTACATATATAATTGTCATGTGTCATAATCATGTTAATACCTAACTTTTAAGAACCAAACTCAATATAATATTTATAATTATATTTTCATTGAGATTTTTGAAAAGGAAAATTATTATTAAATAAATTATTTAGTCAATTTTATTTGACAATGTCAGTGGACAATAGAAATGTTTAGACAATAAACTAAGGAATTTAATAATATTTGCTTAGGTGTTTGTCCAAGATTATTTTTAACTACCTAGAACAAATAACGATTCTGATCAGTTAAATAAAATAACGACTCTGAACAGTTAACTTACTACCTAGAACAAATTAACGTTGACATGAACTTACTTACCTATTAACATAACCAACTTAAGATTATCAACACAAACAAACACACATAAACAATCATACAGCGACATTAACTTACGTATGTACAAACGCCTGATCATTATTGTGGCCATAACTTACGTAAGCAGAATGACAATAATGACAAAATAAATCAATAAAAAATCATAAACTAGTTCTATATATATTGGAGATGTGAATAATTGTAATTCCTCTTAGTTTATAATTTTTTATTTAGGATTTGAATAAATAATAATTAACATTATAAAAAATTACATTTTTTTGGTCTAATTTAAAAAAGGATTATTACTATCCAATATTTCTTGATATATATATATATATATATATATATATATATATATTTTTTTTTTATTTACAGTTATCTTCTCTTCATGATTTTAGTAAAGAAAAAATAGTATTAAATTATATGTGACTTTGTAAAAACGAAAAATTACTATTTTAAAAAAAATAGTATTAAATAATATGTGACTTTGATTTTAGTTTTTTTTTTGTTTATGATCATTTTAATTAGGATTTGAATAAAGAAAAATTAACTTATCAAATACTTCTTGAGTTATGGCTTTTTGTGATAAACACATAAAATATATATTTTCTTTATGATTTTTGAAAAGAAAATGTAGTGTTAAATATTGTACAATTTTTTTTTTTGTCATCAACAACACAGACTCATATAGACTTTGAAGACCAAACTGAGAACTCTGCATCCATGTGAACGACGAAAGACGATCGCTGTCTGGCACTGCGCGCTAGACTACCCGCCTTTGAATTCTCCGTCCGTTATACATGGATAATCTGAGAGCTCGAGAAACTGTCTTGTAATCTTTTAATATCCTCCAGATAACTCGCAAAGGCTGGCCACTCTTCTGGTTCTGAAACCATCTTCACCAACTGAGAACAATCCATTGCAAACATAACCTGATACTGTCGTAAGTTTTTCATACATTCCATCGCCCAAATTAAATATTGTACAAATTATAAAAAAGGAAAATTACCATACAAATTATAAAAAGGAAAATTTCCATTAAGCAATCTTGTTATATTTTATTATTAACTGTGAGATAGTTTAAACCACATGTCATAATCTTAAAATTTTAATTGCCATGTGTCACGATCGTGTTAATTCGTACACATGTCACAATCTTAAAATTTTAATTACCACGTGTCGCGATCATGTTAATTAGTAACTTTGAAGAACCAAGCTTTATATAATAAGATATTGAAAACATTTTTGTAATAATGGTTATTAGAAAATATTTTAATAAAAATAAATTTTTGAATATATGCATATTTCAAATAAATTTTGATAAAAATCAACTTTAAATTATTATTTTTATTTGAAATATGTATATAAAATTTAAATATTTTATGATTATTTTAGACAAAACAATATTTTTAGGTAATTAGATTAGTCCATTTTGTATATTTTAAAACTGATATAATGGATTTCCAATTTTTATTAATAACATAAGCCATTACTTTTTTCTTCACAACATACTTTTATTCATGTTTCCACATTTTAATTTTTGCATTAGTTTTCTATGAATTTTTATTAATTTTATGATATTTTTAATTAAAATTTTTAAATTTGACTAAACTAAATAAGGTAATAATATTGTTTTTAAAAAAAATTATATAATATATTATTTATATTTCAGTTTGTGCTTTTATTTTTACCATAAAAATTGCAAATATAGTGACAGAATTGTAAATAAAAAGAAATATGGAAAGAAAGTTGTTTAGTCTATTATAAAAACAATGCATAAATGTTTAAACAAAAAGAAGTATTAAATATGTTATTGATGTTTCTAAACAATTCTCATTTGTTATTAAGTTATTGAAAATACAATGGCTAAATGTGTAAATAAAAGAAAGTACATATCTCTACTATACATATTTCCGAACATATCTCATTTATTCTATTATCCTTATTTTCAAACAATCCAATTGTATACTTCAACTTTAATAATATAGATACTAGGATAAGACCTGCGCTTTTGTGCAGGGTGAGTTTATCTAATAAAATTTGAAAATATATAGTATTGACAAATTAAATATGTATATGTGTTTTTGTATTTTTTAATATGCATACAGCTATGTTTTCTTTATATAATCATCTATATATTGGTTGAGCATTTGTAATTGTAATTGTGGACCAAAATTTATTTGAATTTATGATGAGTCTGAATTTGAACTTAAAATTTTTATCACCATGTTTATACCTATAAAACCGTAATGTGGCAATCAAATGAATTTTTATTACAAAAACCGGTTCTACAATTTTTTTAATACATTACTTTAACATCACTGAAAACCATTTTAATGGTTTTATCACTCTATTTCCAAAATCGAAGTGTTTCAACTGGACGACTAAATTGATGTTGCCAATTTTCTTGCTTTAAATAGTAAGTTGAATATATATAATTTAATTGAATATTATTAAATAAAAATCCTTATTAATACAATTTTATGATTATTTTCATCTTGTTATAAAAAGACAAATTAAACCATTGATCACAAAATTTTCAAAGTGATATTTTAAATTTTCTAATAATTTATAGTCGTTTAGAATAATTCAAAGTATAACATATAAGAAAAATCTAATTTTTTATTATATGGTTAATGTGATTATTTAATATCTTTTAGTAATATAAAAATCAAACAAAAAGAGATAAGATACAAAAATGTTATCAAATATTTATTATTCATAATCATTATTTATCATATATACGTTAATCAGTTAATCATATGAGTTAATTTTATAGCTTTTATTTAAAGAGAGTGCGAAAATATTATTTTGTACACTATTTATCAATTTGATAGTTGGTTTAATAAAAAATATAATATAAATTAAGATGGACCAACCTACTTTTCTAAGAATTTTGAATTTCATTATGATGGTGACATGTAACTACAAAATAATGTTGTAAGGTTTTTCAATTAATATATATATATATTATTTAATTTGAATATTTATTAAAAAAATACATATTCATACAATTTTATGATCATTTGTATCTTGTTATAACAAAATAAATTAAACCATTGATCACAAAATTTGGTATTTTAAAATTTCTAATCATTTATAGTCGTTTTAAAAAAATCAAAATATAACGTATAAGAAAAAATCTATTTTTTTATTATATGGTTAATTTGATTGTTTAATATCTATTAATAATATAAAATCAAACAAAAATAGCTAAGATACAAAAAATATTATCAAATATTTATTATTCATAACCATTAATTGTCATATATACGTTAATCATTTTAGGAAATTCCGTAACTTTTATTTAAGGAAAGTGCGAGAATATTCTTTTGTGCATTTAATATTTTTGCTTTAATTTAACGTAACGTCGGTTGTTTTTTTAATAATCCACCTTCAAATTAATATCGAAGAGGGGCCATTAAATGTCGTATTAAATCTCGCTCGGTATGAAAACTATAAGGTTGGCGAGATATGCATATAACATTTAGGGGGGGTTAGTGGGGGATTGATTTGTAAAGATTTGAAGAATTTCTAAATTTTGTTGTTATTGGTGATATGATTCTTAAAATCTTGAAAAGTCTTGTGTTATTGGTGTAATGATTTTATAATTCTATATAAATCTTGTGTTATTCAAAAAGTTGAGTATTTTTTGATTTTGTAACTCTATCAAAATATGGTGTTATTGGAACAATGATTCTTTACATTTTACTCATTAATCATGATTTTCAAAATACTATAGTTAACCCTTGTATTCTCAAAGTTGAGATGAAAAGACTAATCTCTCTTTGTCAAATGATACGTGATTGCACAGTTTCACAACAACAATAACACCTAAACATTATTTTTCTATGAAACACTTTTGCAGGCTGAACCAAAACACGTAGAGGTTCCCGTCAAACAAAGTAATACATTGGCTCTAACGCTACTTTAGCATGTTAGCGACTAGTACAAGGTCTCTATAAGTTATAAGTGAAAAGATATACAAAACTTTGACTAAAAAATGCTGAAGTATAACTAATATGTATGACTATGCTATAAGCTTTACTATGATACTTGATTGCAGTCACACAACAACACATCAAGCTACTACTTCTGGGTTTGTTATCTATGCACGCTGTGAAAGATGAATAGAAAGCATATCTTACACGCAACTAATTCTTTATAAACAAATAAAACATACCTTATTTGAATCTATCTTATTAAAACAGAAACATTCTGTTGGACCTAACATTTATTTTGTAATTTTTTAAATTAAATACACCTTTATACTTTATAGTTAAACATACATTAAATCATTAATGTTCTTTTCTTTATATTACTATCCATGTTTCCAAACAATATACTTATTTCTTTATAATACTATCAATGTTTCCAAACAATATACTTATTTCTTCATACTACTATCAATGTTTCCAAACAATATATTTTTTATACTACTATCAATGTTTCCAAATAATACAATAATTAATCTTAATTATTTTATATCTATCATTTTCTCTTTAAAATTTTGTAGAAACGTCATAATTTCATAAATTGCAAAATAGTGAACTTTAAAATTTCGATTATAAGATTACAAATTATGAAACTTTTACAATTTAAATCCAATTAGATTACATATCGGTTATCCATCAGTTCAATCGATTAGTCTCGGGTTTTAGTGATTTTTTAATATGAATATTTTAAAAACATAAATTGAATTGTCAGATCTCCGGATTAACCGGTATAATCACAATCGGGTTGAATTTAAAAATACTGATTTAAATACAAAAATATTTTAAATACACACTCTTTAAAAATTACCAAAATATTTGTTAAATTATTAGTAAAATTTTTCATCGTAAAATATCCCGCGCTTCAAAAGCGCGGGTCAAAATCTAGTTTATATTTTATAGAAGATACATAAAAATTATTATTGTATCATTACTTCACATAATAATGATAGACAAAATTTAATATGAATACAAAAAAAATCAACGACATTCTACACAACAAAATATATGGATTCTATAAATATGAGAGGATATATTGTTACAATCCTTGAAAATCTTTTGAAAAATCAAATCCATGGATTTTTGAAATCAGCATGAATTACCTTCCCACTAACCCCCTCTTAATCAATCCTAGCGAATTTGCCTCAATTGCCTTTGAACCAACAATTTTTTTCAATTGAAATATGGAGCTGACACGTCACCAAATTGTTATGCTAATTAATTTTTACAAATCAGTCTGACACCAAGGATAGACACTTTTTTAATTTTTACAAATTCGAGGTTATATCTTTTCAAATGTTCCTCTATTACTATATTGGAGAGATATAGGGGATTCTACTGTCAAATCGTTCGGTTTAATTTAAACCTATGAACTTATCATCAAACCAAACGGAACACAATAAACAAATTGGTCACCTTCATCTTCTTATGTCTATCGATAACAAATTTGAGACTCAATTGTTAATATACGAACTAAAGATACATTTTGCCACAATGGTCTTTTAAGAAAAGCAAAATTAATATTTTAACAGTGAACATATAAATTGCGTTCCCCAGTCGATAGACAGATTTATTTAAAGCATTAGTGGTCTTACGGTCATAAAGCACTTTCCTATTTGAGGATAAAGATATTTATTTCATATGATATCATATAGCTTGTATCTAACGAGATTAAATAATTGAATTGGACCAACCATTTTTTCAATTGAATCTGAAGCTGCCACATAAAATTAATTGAGTACTTAATTGATTGCCACATAGGATGGGGTAGTTTTATAATTCTTACAAAATTGAGGTACATATTTTTAAAGTATTTCCAAATAACATATAGGGGATGAAAAGCATGTATCTTTTTATTTTGATTCATAACCAAAGAATGACCTTCGATGAGAAAACTGTAAATACGAATGATATTTTTTTTAACGCTGATTTATTATGATATTACAATTATTAGGAAAATTGTAAATACGAATGATATTTGTTTCCAAATCAAATTTAAAATTTCCAATATTTAACGTTTACACCAAAAAAAATTCCCCAATGAAATTCAGAATATTATACCCATCCGGAGACTTTGGAAAAGCCGCAACGAATTACTGTTCTCAAAGAAAATATACAAGGGTGATGAAATCGGTTCCAGAGGACGGTAAGATGTTTTTTTTTTTTGAAAACTTAGGACAGGAAGATGTTCAAGAATGAATAAATACCAACAACAATATCTTCAGTTACAAGGAAGAAAAATCTTAACTGGAAGAGGAGAGGCAGTTGGATAAGACCATAGAAAGATGATAAAGTGTAATTATGATGGTTCACATCGGGAAGATCTGAGAGTTTCTGCATTATGATAGCAATGGTGTCTTCAGAACTGTAGAATGAGAAACTTTTAAGGACGCTTTTCGATTGAAAAAGCTGAATTTACAACTCTTCTATGTAGTTTATACGATTTTTTGAGAAAATATGTATTTTATACGTTACTTGGTCCTTAGGTTTCAAGCTGTCAAAGCAACGATCTCAAGTTGCAAAACTAGAACAAAATGTGAGAATGACCAAAAAAAAATAATTATCTCAATAAATTTACACAGAAGACGAAATGACACAATCAATGTGAGTATATATATATATATATATATATATATATATATATATATATATATATATATATATATATATATATATACTAGATCAAGCTATTATTTAGGTGTTTGGGTCGGGTATTTCAGATTTTCGAATATTTCGGTATATGGGTATAAAACTTGTTCGAATATTTCTATATTTCGGATCGGGTTCAGATACTTTTAATTCTGATTCGGATATTTAGATTTTTGAAAGAAAGTTTTTTTTTTAAATAGATTGAATGATTAATAGATTTGGAGATAACACTTTACAAATAAATATACATTAATTTGGCTATTTTTTAGAATTTGGATGTAAACTTTATTAATACATGAAACAAAAAGGTCATGTAGAACATGAAACATAAGCAAATTAACTTCTCAAATTATTTTTAATTATATAATAAGATTTTTTTTATGAAATCATGGAAAACATGCTATATAAACAAAATCATTTTTATTGATTAATATTTAATTATAAATTGCTCTAAGTCTTAATCTTTTATAATAGAAAATATTATTTTCCAGATACAACAATATATATAATATATAAAAATGATCTTTTAGAAAAATATTTTGTGTAATATAAAATATTATTTTCCAGATAACAACAATATATATATATATATATGATATAAAAATTATCTTTAAAAAAAAAAATTTCCTAAAATCATGGATAACATGACATATAAGCAAATTCACTTCTCAAATAATAGTATAAATTTCTTAATTTTAATTTCTTATAATTAATTTTTTCTTTCCGGATAACAACATAATATAAATAGGACTTTTCATTTTTATTTTTAAAATATGTTTTTAGTTTTGGCCAATATATATATATATAATTATAAGCAAGTAACTAATAAAATTAATTATTTATTAAAGGTATAATGTAAATTAACCACTCTAACTTTTGACTGACCTGAGAGATCGGAGTTGAAAAAATATTCGCTAATAATAGTATAGATACAGTTGTATATATAATAAACCCATGAAGAGCTAAAAAGCAGTCAAATCAAACTCTAAGTTTCGTTTCCAATTCTCTGTATCTTCTTTTTCATATTTAATTTCTGTGAAGATGAGTAATTGTTCTCAAAGAGCAGAATTGGAGTGTGGTGGCTCTTCAGTCACAGTAGTTGAAAGAGATTACAAAAACATCTTGGAAGAATATAAAAGAAGTCGTAGTTGCAGTTCGTCGCCGCCAATAAAGAAGAAGGAAACTCTAGCGTACCTTGTTAGACAAGGTACACTAAGCCCTAGAAAAGTTAAGGCGACGATTCAAGTGTCGCCGAAGAAATGGAGTTTGGAAAGCGAAAGTGGTGATCGGAAGTAAACAGCCTGAAGAGATTCTAGCAGTTGAAGGCAATACACATGCCTTGATTGATCAACTTCGCCCTTCGGATTGCCGCTGCTGAGGCTTCAGCCTCGGAGATAGTTGGAGATAGAAACTTATCATCCCGAAAAATCAAAGAGAGTTATTAATTTCTGTTAGGTTTGATGATCGTACGCTGTTATTTTTTGTTTGTTTACGTTCTACTTTGTAAATCCATGGAAGCAAAAGTGTATATGTTCAAAAGGTTGAGGATAAATGTACCAATTCTATATTTTACTGACAGTTTTCGGGTGGGTTTGTTATTTCTGTTAGGTTTGATGATCGCACGCTGTTATTTTGTTTGTTTACGTTCTACTTTGTAAATCCATGGAAGAAAAAGTGTATATGTAAAAAAGGTTGAGAATAAATGTACCGATTCTATATTTTACTGACCATTTTCAGGTGGGTTCGCAATTTCTTTCTGGGACAACTTTGGTTTTCGTTTTGTTAAAAAAAATGGATTTGTTGGAATTGATTAACTGACTACAATAAAAAATAGTGCCTCTTGCCAGGTCTTCTTAGAAACACATTATACAACCATGTCAACCAATGGATTGTTTGTTTCACCATCTCTCATCTCCAACCATCTGATCTATTTATATATCCATCTAGATGATACACCATCGGCATGTATACCTCAATTCCAGTTTTACCTTACTTTCATCATCAAATGCAAGCATCTTATACATCATATTTTCTATCATTGACAAAATTATATTCTCCACTGATGTCTTCAAAGTCACACTATACATTTGACTTTGGAATTTAAAATGTATGTTCACATATTTCGTCATTGTATCCTGCCAAAACAATTGAACAAACTCAATAAATTGACTACAGTTATCAATAGTTATACCAGTTGTTCTAAGTATTATCTATTTAACTATATTTATACCTATTATACTACAATTAGACGCTATACTAGTTATATGAGTATCTAGTTCTACTTCAACAGTAACTCAAACTGAATTAGTTTCGGTTATGAATAAATCATGGTGTGAATCTACTCCAAATTTACTCCCATTCAACCACATGACTGCATTGTATGCAAATTTTATATTACAGTTCAACCTAGAAATGATGGCGTTAAACACCAATGTGCATACCAAATTCATCAAATTCAATTACAAACCTAAACCCAAATTCTATCCAATGCAGCTTGAGGAGAAGAAAATAAATAACTTAGATTCCGACTTGCTGCGAGGGAATGCTCAACGGTGAAAAATTAGTGGTCTGATGGCGTCGCCGGAGAATATAACGACGACGACAGTAAAGTAGCTCGGGAGAGAAAAGGAGGAGAGTCGTAAGCTGCAGCGGGTGACCTGATCTTTCTTTTTTCTTTTCTTTGCAGTTTTTAAATTAAAATTGACAAACCCGAACCGAGCTCACCCGAGCCAGACAGAGAGTCTCAGGAGGTTCTACCCATTTGAGTTCTAAATATGAATATGTATGTATTTATTTATTGTATATGTATATGTAATTGTAGGGACCATAAAATAGTGTAGAACCTTACCCAAAAGTTCTAAATTTATAACTTTTTAGAACTTTTGGATAAGGTTCTATACTATTTAGTGGACTCTACAACTACATACACATATACAAAAAATACATACACACATATTCATATTTAGAACTTTAATGGGTAGAATTCCCATTGGAGATGCTCTAACCAGATTTCCATTTTTTATTTTTTTTTGTGACCCACTTAAGGGATATTTCGTCAATTCATATTTCATTAAATTCAATTGGGCATAGGCAATTTTTAGAATCCATAAGACTAATACAATGGTTTCAACAAACAACACACTCTACATCATCTTCTATTTCTTCCACAACAGTTTCTCTCTCTTCCACTTAATAATTCAACACTCACTTATTTTTTATACTTTACAATGGTTTGTTTAATAAAATTCAACACTCTACTCTACCATTTTTATTTTCATATTTTTATTTTGGTCTATATCTTTTATTTTGAATTACATATTAATAATAATAATTAGTTAAAATTAAACAATACTTAAGATCTATATAAATGATAAAATAATTTATAAATGATTAAATAATTTATGTTTAATTTTATAATCTTTTTTTTATAATCTTAATAAAAATATCAATTATTAAAGATGAGAAATAGAAAGAGTTATTATTAAAAAAATAGAATTACGAAAACTTAAAATTTAATACAATACATTAATAAGCACACAACACAAATAATAAAACACACATAGCATAATTAGTACACTAAACCCAACTCATAAATTTAGAAATCTTTCTAACCATGAAACATTCTGAATTTTCTCCATATGTGTTTGACTAGATCTGCTTGCATTTTGTGATGCACATTTGAATCACACAATTTACATCTAGCATGCACGTGATTTGCAAATGCAGGTAAAACTTTAGTCGATAATGGTTGTGGTGCATTAGATCCACTTGCCTCTGATTGATCATAACCGGTCCAATTTTGAGCATATGTATCTGGTTCGCGAATGATTTTAAATCGAGCCTGCAGCACTCTGAATGCACATTCAATGTCTTTCCGACATCCCTCATGAACTTGTGCAAATAACTTATTCGGTTCACTTTGATGAAGCCTAATTGATTTGACGAAAGTAGGATAAGAAAGATATATACCGTCAGCTAGATAATACACCATATTGTAAGGTCGTTGGTTCACGAAGAAGTTCACTTTTGGAGTATTTCCTTGTTCAACATCATCGAACACTGGTGAACGATCTATAAAGTTTATATCGTTCAATGTGTCCAGACATCCAGAAAAGCATGCCAAATCCATAGATCATGGGTTACGACCACTTCAAGAATAACAGTGGTAATTCTCTTATCTCCCTAAGTATATTGTCCTTCCCACTCTTTAGGACATTTTTTTCATTCCATGAGCATGCAATCAATACTCCCAATCATCCCCGGGAACCCTCACATTTCACTAACATGCAAAATTCTTTGCAGGTCATCTTTAGTTGGGGCTCTGAGATACACTTGCTCGTACTATTGTATGATTCATTTACAGAATGTACGCAAGCACTCCAAAAAGTTGTTGTACCTCCAATTTTTATGTATTTATCAATTGTGTTGGCCGCCATACCATATGCTAACATCTGCATGGTTGTGGTACATTTCGGTAATGAAAATATACCTTCTTTATTAGCTGCGTCAAATCATTGAGTGAATTAAATGTCACTTCTTGATAGGTCCCCTATGATTCGGAGAATGACATTTTTCGCATCTGAAATCATCGACGAAACATTGCATCGTCATATGTAGGTTGATTGGAAAAGTAGTCGTTAATCAATCTTTGATTTGCCACTGGATGATTTCTCTTGTGGTATATTCTCTTGCTACGAGGTGGATAGTCTTTCTCTATTTTCTTTCGACGCTCCCTAAACTGGTTGAGGATATACATTTCTTCAATTTCAGATTGTATTTTGTAACTTCGATATCAAAAAGAAGTTTTTATGGATCCATTGTGGTATTGGCACATCAATGAAAGAATGAGTCCATCTTTATAAGACAATAAAACCGATGGATCATGTTGAGTGCTTGGAGGATAAGATTCTTACATTGAAGAAAAAGTCATGGGCACTCGACATCATTATTAAATCATGTTGAGTAGTTGGAAGATAAGATTCTGCCATTTAAAGCCGAAATTGACGGATAACATTGATTGAAAAGTCAGGGGCACTCGACAACATTATTAAATCATGATGAGTGGTTGGAAGATAAGATTCTCCAATTTAAAGCCAAAATTGACGGATAGCATTGATGGAAAAATCACGTGCACGTTAAATAATCTTGGGTGGTTAGAGGATAAGATTTTATGTTATTAAAACATAACGTGACAATACAAAATTAAATAATCAACTGACAACAACATTATTAAAGGAAAAAGTTACAACAAATATAACGAATGCATGAAGTGACATGCTGCAGACCAGCATGGAGTGGAATGATGCAGAAATTCCTTGTGACTACAACTATTTTCCAAATAATTTTTAGCTCAACTGTTGGAACAACTCGTTATTGTGGTCATTGATATGTTCCTTTTCACTTAGCTTCAGCCACATCTTCATCTTCTTAGCCTGAATTTTTTCTTTCATCAATTGATTTCCCTCCTCTTGCTTTTGGTTTGCCTTCTCTTGTCTTTGGTTTGCCTCTTTCGCTTTCCGTTTGCCTCCTTTTGCAACATGGCTATTTTTCCAAGCGTTCGAACTTTTGAGCTTTGATTTGTTTGAATTCACTAAAATCTTTGATGACCACTTCCAAGGCTATACACTTTTCTTTTTTAGCTTTTTTTTTTCTTTGCTGCATACCTCCCCATTGGACGAGCAGTGGATCCTATAGATTTGGAGTCACAAGCATCACTCTCGTGAGCTCTCTTAGATCCACTGCTTCTAGAGCCACTATTTCCTCTAACCTGACTTCCATAACGTGGTTGATCATGAACAGCGATTCATTCGTTCATTAAATTGAAATTTTGGGTACCACCATCATAATAGATTTCTTGCGCTTTCGCCAATACATCTTGCTCCGACCACCCACTTTGTTGCATACTTTAAGCGATATCGTAAGCGCCAATCCATTTTCTCAATTTTTGGTTCATGTAGTTGTAATGATTTCTGCACGATACTCCACCACGCGGAGGATAAACTGAGCAATGCTCATTACAATACTCAAAAGTTTTACCTCAAAATGATTTGCTTCTCTGGTTTCTACCAACAATGATGTGTGTTCCATATTCGATCCACCCACTCAGTAGCACCAAATTTTGCTCAGTGGTCCATTTGACGCTTTTCGAATAGCAGAGGTTAAAGTGGTTGTAGCAGGAGTGGCTTCATTAACCCCACTTATACCACCAAGAGTCATTTGTGTAGAAAATTCGAGAAATTCAGTTGCTCCAATGTTTTGAGCAATTTTATTATCCGTCGGAGTGGAAGGATAAACGGGTGGTTGAGATGAATATGTCATTGGCGAACCGTAATATGGATGATAGTTGGGAATAGCTGACGGTATGAAGAAACTTGGTGAAAAACCATAATTTGGAATGTTTTGGGGTTGATTTTGAAATGGATAGTTGTTGTGATTTGGATAGTTGAAAAGATAGTTTGAAAAGTTTTGGGTATGATTAGAAGAGTTTTTGTTAGGATCTATTTTTCAATGAAGATAGAAAATATAGAAAGGAGAATTGTTTGAGAAGTTAAAGATGGTTTTTTCTGTGTCAAAATCTAATGAAACAAAGTTTTTTTTTTGTCCAAATCTAATGAAACAAATTTTTATTTATAGAGTATAAAAATGATAAATTTTGATATAATTATTTTTAAAATACATAATTTAATATATAAGAAATTAGTCAAATAATGAAGAAGGGAAAAAAGACTTAGCACATCCAAAAAAGCTGTTATTGTCGTCCATTTTCTATGAGTCAGTACAACCATGTCACATCGACCATTTCTCCCCTTTCCATCGAATTTCAACGCACTTAATATTTTTAACACGTTCAATGCAGCTCATTTTCAACTCATCATTCAAGGTTTATTGTATGGAGTCAACTGTTGAATTTATTAATTCAACACTCCATCATGAATAGTCTAAGACCCTGAGCACTGAGTCTATTGAATAATTATTTCAACAATTGAACACATAGACTGGATCAGTTGAAAACAAAAAAATTGGCTGACATGGATTCAACGGTGTTGTATATTTTCAACAGTTAAAACAAATAAATTGTAGGACCACAAATGACCCATGTTTTTATGTGAAACAATGTGTTTTCAATTAAATATAAAGTGAATCTAAGGTATTTTCTTATTGGTTGCATATATATTTTGGTATTTTTCTTTTCATCCTATCTATTTAAGTTCAATTATATGAAAGTAAAAATAAATTTTCATATATTATTCTTATATCAAAATTTATTGTTTCAAAAACTCTATAAATAGAAATTTGGTATATTTTATTTGAGCACTAGAAACTACATTTTTAAAATATATTTCAATAATAGTTATTTTAATATTTATTATTAGTAAAAAATGTTTAAAAGGATCATTTTTTTGAAAAAGTATATTTAATAATTATTTATTTTTATTTAGATAACAGTTTATTATTTTTGTTAGTATGTAAAATATACAAATAAAAAACAAAATAAGAATAGTAGATTAGAGTGTTGAATAAAATTAAACAAAATTATTGTAGAAATAAATTTATATGTGTGTTAAATTAATAGGTGGAAGAAAGAGAAGATGATTTGCATTGTTAAAAAATATAAATTAGGGTGTTGAATACTTTTAACCGTTGTTCATAGTTTAAGAAAGGGAAAATTCTTTAAAAATACACAGACTGAATTTTATTTGCTGAAAAAATATACGAACTTTTTAGGCTTTCCAAAAAATACACAGATTAATTTTGGTTGTCCATAAAATACATGAACTTTTGAATTTTGGAGGTTTTACACCTCGATTTTAAAGACGTTAACTCTGATTAATGGAACGTTAAAACGCCGTTAGAAGACGTTAACTCTGATTCAAAAGTTTATGTATTTTATGGACAACCGAAATTAGTCTGTGTATTTTTTAGAAAGCCTAAAAAGTTCGTGTATTTTTTTCAGCAAAGAAAATTTAATCTGTGTATTTTTAAGGAATTTTTCCTTTTTTTGTGCAACATCATATTTCTTTTATTCAAGATTTATTATAATCAGGTTTAGCAGTTTAGGTCTATGCATTTTAGCCGGATTCAAAAACTTGAACCGGAACTGGCCCGAAATATTCGGTCCAGAACCAAACTGAAAGTGTACAAGTATTTGTTGGGTCAAAAATTCTTCTACTCGAAAGAATTGAAACCGAAAAGAATTGATCCGAATAGATCCAGATCCAATAAAATTGACCCGAATCCAATAAAATTGACCAGAATCCAGTAAGATTTTACAGATAGTTTATATTGAATTCGGGTCGATTTTATTGGATTCGGATCAATTTTATTGAATCCGGATTGATTTTATTGGATCCAGGTCTATTTAGATCAGTTCTTCTCGGTTTCGATTCTTTCGAGTAGAAGAATTTTCGATCCAACAAATACTTGTACACACTTTCGGTTTGGTTTTGGACCGCATATTTTTGGGTCAGTTCCGGTTCAAGTTTTTGAATCCGGCTAAAATGTCTAGACCTAAACTGCTAAACCTGATTATAATAAATCTTGAATAAAAGAAATATGATGTTACACTAAAAATAGGGAAATTCTTTAAAAATACACAGACTAAATTTTATTTGCTGAAAAAATACACGAACTTTTTAGGCTTTCTAAAAAATACACAGACTAATTTTGGTTGTCCATAAAATACATAAACTTTTGAATCAGATTTATCTTCTTCTAACGGCGTCTTAAAGTTCCGTTAATCAGAGTTAACGTCGTTAAAATCGAGGTGTGAAACCTCCAAAATTCAAAAGTTCATGTATTTTGTGGACAACCAAAATTAATCTGTGTATTTTTTGGGAAGCATAAAAAGTTCGTGTATTTTTTCAGCAAATGAAATTCAGTATGTATTTTAAAAGGAATTTTCCCTTTAAGAAATTGTGTATATTATTAATGGGGGAGAGAGAAGAGATGACTCAGCAGACCATCGCAAATGTTCCAAAGACTATTATTGTAACTTGATTATCTGTGCGAAAAGATTTACAACGAAAAGACTTGCAAAGATACTATCGTAACTCAACCAATATCACATCTCTTCAAGAAGTGGTTCAGGTTAGCCCAAAAGGCTTTCTTTTCAAAGCTCATCAAAACTATTTTTAGTGCTTTTTAAAGTGTTTTTCAAAACTTTCATATTTTTGTGACACACACACAAGTTTGCTATTTGTCTCTCCCACAATATCCCGAGTGGACTTCCCCCGAGCTGTTTCTGCTCATATGATCGCTTCTTTTTATCCTTGGTGTTTTCACTTTTGTCCATGTTGGTTAAAAAATATTGGTTGCCAATTCTGTTTTTCTTTTTAAACCGGGGCTTCTAGCTCAGTTGGTAAAGGGTTCACAGCTGTGAATTCCGCCACCTGGGTTCGAATCCCGGCCACTGGAGAATTAACATTTCGGTATCGCCAGGGACAGAGGACCGACATGTGGCAACACATGACTAGTCTGGACCACTTCTATGGGGCCAGAATACCTCTGTATAATTCAAAAAAAAAAAAAAAAAAAAAAAAAAAAAAAAAAACAGAACTTTTAGCTCTTATTTGATTATCGGTAGTCTATATGGTATCAAAGTTGGTTAAAAAATATCACGTCTTCTTATTGGTTAATCTAAATAAAACTTTGAGCTCTTCTTTCATTATCTGTAGTCTATATGGTATCAAAGTATCAATTCTGTTTTTATCCTTAGAACAACGACTATTACGTTTGTGATGGCCGCCAAGATATAAAAAAAAATCAGCCATATCCTCTTATATATTAAAAGAGAAGTACAAACGCCACGTGGCACTCATAGAATTCTTCTCACGAGAATTCTCGCGTTTCTATTGGTCGAGTTTTTCTAATTTTTCTTTTTGATTTATTTTTTTCATCGACCTTTTAATTGGAAAGTGACATTAATTAGCAAACGCACTAATTATTTCTTGCGAAAGAATCGTAATCAATGGCGAACATTAATCATAGCTTGCAGAAAAAAATTTAAAAAATGTCAACTAATCATTAAATCTCTTAATGGCAAATTCATTTCATATTTTATTAGGAAACTAATTATTATCAACATACCTTATTTATATTGAAAACTTGCGCAAGTTTCGCATCGTATAAAATGCATATTCGTGATTAATTTTACAAATTTATTAGATTTCCTTTAATCATTAGTCATTTAATTTACATACCTTATTATACCCAATTAGTTGCGCAAGTCTCGCAAGTAATATTTCTTGCGTCGTTAATATTCTACACCATCAAATGACTATATATAGAGTACAAAGTGGCCTTGAAGCAACTCAACCATTCTTCTATTTTGAAACGAAAATGGCGATGCTCGCAAAGTCAAAAAATATAGTATCTTTGGTTCGAGAATTAAAACCCCGTAAAGATACGTCCCGTATTGAAGTTAGGATTATTCGGTTGTGGAAGAACTACAACAAAGAATCAGGAAACACTATTGAAATGGTTTTTGCTGATAGAGAAGTAAGTGAAGAACACACAGTTTTATGTTAAGATTTTGTTTATTGTTTAATACTATTATTATTTTGACTGGTATTCAGGGGACAAGAATTCATGCTTCAGTTGGAGAACAACTCATCAAAAAATATGGTGAAAGGCTACATGAGGGAGATGCAATTGTCGTCCAGTTGTTCAAGGTCTTCGATGCAATTGGTGAATATCGTACAACTCCACATCTGTACAAAATTGGTTTCTATCCAACCACTTTTGTTGGAAAAGCTTTAGATTTTCCAAGTGAAATTCCTGAAAAGAATTTTGCCGATTTTACCGATATTCTGGAAGGAAAGATTGATAGCAGCTGCTTAGTTGGTGAGTCATTTTAGCACACAATTAATGCTCTGTCATGTTATGTTAATTTTGTTCTTATTTTTTTTATGTAATAAATTTAGATATAATTGGACAAATCGTCAACTTTGGGTCGCTGGAAAACAAAAGCATTAAAGGCAAAGATAACATGAGGCTTTTGATCGAGCTACGTGACCATAGGTAAGCTGAAATTTCAATTATTATTGGTTATATTTGACAAAGTTAAAAAACTCTACATTTTATCTAGGTTTTCGTTTCAGTAATGTCAAGATCATGTGTACTCTGTGGGGTGGTTATGCTAAACAAGTATACGACTACAGTATGAGTAACATGTCCATTATGATAATTTGTATTATCAGGTTCTGTTCCATTAAAGAGTGGAAAGGTATGTAATTTGATTTGTTAAGGTTTCTAATTATTACTCGCAGACAATATAATATGATGAATGTTCTCCAGGGGTTTACTCCATATCTAGCGGGTTTAATTCCACCCAAATTTTGCTAAACCCAACGTGTTCATTGGTTGATGAGTTTAAATCGTGGTACGTAATAAAAAATGCAAGTTCTTTTAAAATATGTTATTAAATTGGACTCTAAAGTAAAATTATGTCTTTTTATCTATGTAGTTTTCCTCGTGATTCACTTGCTATTACAAACAAGGATAGTATCCAATGGAGTGTTGCTAGTGCTACATCTGTTCGTGCCCGGTTTTTTGTTCTTAATGAGAGGCTAACAATAAGAGATATCGTTGACAGTACTCTGGTTAGACGTACACTATTTTTTTTTATTAAATGTAAATTATTAATTTTAATAATCCTACTAACATGCTGTTGTCTTGAGTAGGCTGGAACTTTTGTCACCTTGGGGACTATTGAAAACATAGATACTGAGCGTGGTTGGCAATATCTAAGTTGCAAATACCACAACAAAAAAGTTATGCCTACAACCAATGTTGATGATGACAACCGTCCCTTGTTCTACTGTAATACATGTGATAAAGAACACATTGATGTCATTCCGAGGTATTTCATTGAACGCGTACATAATTAAGTATTCTGGTTTTTGTTATATGATGTATAATTATGGTGTACGTTATCCAGTAATTACTAAATATTAAACTTTTATTGGTAACTCAGGTTTAAATTAATTATCTGCGTTAAAGATGATACCGGTGAGGCAAACTTTCTTTTGTTTGATGGCAATGCTCAAGTGCTTGTGCGTCGTTCTGCCGCTGAACTCTATGATGAGGTACCGTCAAATTTAAATAAAAGAGGAAATTATTACTATATGTATAAATTAGAGTCCTCACTTTTCCCTTTTTACTTGTAGAATCTAGATGAAGACTTGTTACCAGAAGCTGTTAGCGACCTTTTTGGCAAGAGAATCCTTTTTGAGGTTTCAGTGGATGCTAATAACATCAAAGGAAAGAGCTCTCATTATGTTGTTCGAATTGCTACTGCTGATCGTGAACTAATTGAGGAATTTGCTGCTTTGCCAGTTAAACAGGTATTGTTCTCATTCGTCTGTATAGTTCAGCTAATTCTTACATTATCGTAATACTGATCGGTTAAACTTTTTCCTTCTAGGTCCTAATGCTGCAGTCTTCAGATGATATTTCTTCGGGTTCAGGTGGTTTATCAGGAACTCCATTGTCTAAAAGAAAAAGCCAAGATGAACAACAGAGTAGCCTAGAGGATCAACATTCCGTGAACAAGAAACTTTTTCTAAAGAAAGTCAAGGGAGAGTAACATAGCTAATGTTACCGATACCTAATCAGACGTATCTTTCTACTATCGTGGCTTTGTTTTTCTTTTTATTTTTTATGAAACTGTTTTACGAATATTGCATTATATCATTGAGGTTCTTACTATTTTTCTATCCAAGGATTGGATAAATCTTACTATTCATGGTTTAATATTTAGTTAGTACGAGATTCAACTTGAAGATTGAAGATTTACAACGCTATTAAAATATGAAATTTTTGAACTTTTGTATGAATTAATAATGCTATACACGGTTGTTTCAACCTAAGTATCCATTGTTTACACGGATGTGATCATATAAATGTTTGATGTGAATTATATTTTGCGGTTGATTACATTTGCATATACATGCGTTCAAAAGAAATTTAATCGATTGACATTCATAAAGGTTTAAGAAAAACTTGAACCGGTTAGTGTGTTCATTTTTTCTAATGAACTTAGCCCATGAGTTATATCGCCCTTACTACAAAATAAAGCCCAAATAGTAAAAATGAGAAATGACAAAAAGTAATTTTGATAAAATTTGACGGGGTCCAGTTGTCATGTGAAAAGTCACGACCCTTCGATTCTCCTTCTTCTATATAAACTGTACACTGACCGAGAAACTTCCCAAATCTATCATTTCTAAGCGTTTGTCTCGCCAACTATTACTCAAGTGAGTTCTCTTTCTCTTTAGGGTTTCGTTTACTGTCTATGATAAACGATAGATCGATTTTTAAATATAGTGGTTTTGCGTTAGGTTTTGTAGCCATCATTTCTATTTACCATTATATTTCGTTATTTATTTTTCGATTATAGGATGTATATATCGTTGGTAATCAATATGAAAAACAGTAGATCGATTCACAAAGAGAAAGGAATTTAGATAGGTTTTGTAGCCACGATATACAGATTTTTTCTCTAGATTATCTATGTTGATCTTGCTAGGGTTATTATAATCGCTATTTGAATCGGTGAAAAATTGAAAAACATCATCCGGTTTATTTGTTATAGTATTTTTTGAATTTTGGATTAGCAAGTAATCAAATGGTTATTATTGGCTGTTTCATTTCTCATCCTTTTATTTTTCTAACTCGTACTCTTTAAACCTAACATGCAGATCAAGATTTATATCATGGCAGGAAACAAGGATCTCAAAATGAAGGCTCCAATGGTGGAAGACTATGGTTCAAGCGTTGAAGAGGCATTCAATAAAGGGCGTTTGGAGACAACTCAGCATTACCGAGCCAAGCTGTTCATGTACAAGCAACTCCAACAGGGTCTCATGAAGAAACATGATGCAGAGCTTGAGGTCGAAAGGGTTGCAGGGAAATTGGAACTCATTGAAGAACTCTTCAATGAGTCTGCATTCACCGAACTCAAGGAGAAGTTGGAGTCTGATCTTGTGCTTGCTACGGCCACGGTGGCTGATGTGGAGGTCCCGTTTATTGATTGGTACAAGTTGGGTGAACCACAGATGTTTGACTAATCTGTGCGGTTCCTCAATCTGTCCAATTTAAAAACTTTTTATGTTGTTTTAATATTATGTTTAAATATTTCTGAACTTATTTACTGGTTTGTTAAACCAGTTTTCCCATCTTTATGGTGGGAACTTAAACTTAAGTACTTATTTATAAATAACCTATTCCGTTTTATATTGTTTGTGTTTGTTATTGCATATATTACTTGTTAGATAGTCTGTTTTCAGTAGAGTTTAGTATAGGTTATTTCTATAGTTAGAAGAATATATATCATTTTAATAATGACTTACCCATAGAAAGGATAAAGATAAGCGTGAATAGTTAGATATAGTAGTTGGACACATTGCTGCAGACTTTCACATTTCTCAAGATTTTAAAGCCAATTAAACTTAATAATTTGATATATTATGAAGTTGATAATTGATTAGAATATATATTCTTGACATACTATAAAATAGAAATTGGTTAATTATAAGTTTCCTTTTTTAACATATCAAATTTTTAGTTGCATTCGAATGAAAGATTTAATTGTCTTTAGGAAGCCTTCGATAATTGATTATTTTGTCATAATCATAAGTTAATAAATTTTGAGATATTAGAATATAATGCGAACTATAAATACAAAGCTTTCATAGCAATTTTTGTTATCTCAAGTTTCCAGAATCTAGGTGATTGTATTGTCAAATATGCAATCGAGGTATTGTAATGATGATCTTTTTGATATTTTTGAACTTTATCTGCAGACATGGTGAAAGACTTTGACATGTCAGTATGGACAATTTTCAAGAGTTATTAATATTTTCCAAATTAAATCGCATGCAAAAAAATGGAAACCTATGTACCTAAATTTGACAGCCAAAAATTTTAAAATCCTTTTACATCAAAATTACTATATCCTTGATCATTTCTTCTTTAATTCAAATATTACATTGTTCTTTTAATAGTGTCTAGCTATATATAAGGAAATATTTCATATTTGTAAGGAATATCTTTTTTTTTTGTCAACTGTAAGAAATATCTATATATAAGGAAATTATAGTTTGATTGGACAAATCAAATATAATCCATTCAATTTCAACCAAGATTTCGATTCGCACCCTGTGGTTTTGTTTAAATATGATTATTATTTTGTACTTCAAATATCTCAAGTTTATTAAATATCTTTTTCTGTGTATAATAAATTAAACTTGCTTTTTTACAAAAAATGCATTAAATAAATATTGAAGTAAAATCTAATTGAATGACTCTTAAAAGGGCAATGGAAAGGCATTTTATGGGAATCGGTGATCTTTCAATAAACATATTGTTTACTTTATCATTATCTTACCAAACCTAATATCTTTCTTCTTCTCCGACGTTTTCTCTACAATATTCTCTTCACCTGCACCTATTCTTTGGTAAGATTTTATTTTCTATCTTATGTTATGAACACATGTAGATCAGCAGTTACTTATTCAGGAATCGAATCATGTTTTATTAGAATCATAATAGAAGTTCATATGTTGGTTCTAGAATACATTACAATGATCCAAATAGGTTACTTGTTACTATAGTTAGAAGAATATATATCATTACAATGATATAATAAGGATTGGGATTTAGTTCACCCTTTTAAACAATTCTATAAATTTGCAGATCTGACTAAATAAATTTGTTTACTTGTTACTTTAGTTTTGTCTTTTATTACATCTGAATATGTCTGACCTTTATGTTAATCCAACATGATTCGGTACATATGCAAGACAAGATCTCTCCATGGCTTTCAACAGCGACCTAAATCTAAATATACCGACGGCTGAAGAACACAGTCGCAAAGACCTTGAGGCGGCTTTCAACAATGCAATGATTGCCACTAGGGAGCGCTACCGAGGCCTCCTGTTTGTGTATCAGAACCGATTGGAACAAATCATAGCAAGGCATGATAAAGAGCGTGAAGTGTATCGCATTCTAGGTAAGTTAGAGTTACTCAAGGAACTCTTCAATCTGGCGGCTATGACGAAGGAGAAGAAGTTACTTGAGAACCAACTTATGCTCGCAAAGGAGAAGATGGAGAGTATTAAGATTCCTGAAGTTGATTGGATCAGATTGGGTGAGCCACAAATGTCTGATTAAAGAATTTGCTTCAATAATCTTCCATGTTTCGAATGTTTAAGGTCATGTTATCTTTTGGCTACTTATTTTGGTTTTTATCATCTGGTTCTGTTATCCAGTTTATCGAATTATCTTATTCTGTTGAACTAAACTTATTGTTCATTTTGCTAAATTTATTTTTCATGGACATGGATCAGTTGAATATTTCAAATATGGTTTAGCCTCTTATGCAATTATTAAAAAGTTACTTTACTTTCGATGTATTTATAGGATGGATTCGGTTTGGTTGGTTTTGTTTCGATGTCCTTTAAGATTTTTTAGAGGATTGATGATCAGTTATACTTGGTGTAATGATAAAAAGTTCTACAACTTCACAAGTATGCTATTTTTGTAGTTATAGAATTAATTATACAACACATGAAAAACATTAGTGGAATTATATTTACATGAATTTGTTACGATATTTGATAAAGTAAAAACAATCTTTTTAGTTTTCTTCAATATACAGAAGAAATACGAAAACTAATTGGAATATTGTATCGTTTTTAACTGGGTGGTACTAGAATGTTTTTCAATGTCCTTTGATTGTATTAAATAGTCTAATGTGATGGTCAACTTATGAAGGTCAATTTTAAACGGAACAATAAGAATCCGATTGTCAATTTTAAACTATCACTTAATGCGAAGTAAATTTGATCTGGGTCTTAAATATACAAGAGGCCCTTCAAAATATTCATTTCAATGTTACTAATTACTTAATGCGGAGTAAATTTGAACTGGGTCTTAAATATACAATAGGGCCTTCAAAACTGAAAACCCTAAGGTCCCATTAGTGTAAACCTAACTCTATAAATCAAGAAATTGCAAATCCTTAATCAAACGTAGCAATACTTGTTTCTTAGCTTAACATGCAGCCGGGCAAGTATAGTTGGTCAATTTTCTACACAGGTTTGCTCTCTCTCTCGAGATCCAAACATTAATGCTGAACATTACTTTTGAAAATTTAAGGATTTATGCTTTATTTTCTGTTAGGAACTATGCACATTTGATCAAACTTCACAGTCTTCGTATTGTTATGTAAGTGATTTTTATTTATCACATAAAATATTTACATGACATTTTACGTTTGGAGTATTTCTAGGGAATAACCTGTGGTATTATATTTTGCAGGTTTACGAAAAAGTAGAGAATCATACAGAGATTGAATTCCATCATAGACATCGATATCACAATATCATGACATTTATACACAGAGACCAATATTCATTCGAAATCAACGAAGACCAAGATAAATCCAAGTTTGTGTATTGGATGGAGAATAACAAACAAATACCTCAGGTAGTAAATGTGAAGTCTGCATTTGACGGTGGTGTTTGTAACTTTGTTTGGGATTCAAAAGCTAAATCATGGGCACCAAATATCCAGATTTGAAGTTTGCTACTATATTAAGACCTAATTTGTACAATTTATTGAATAATTGGTAACATTTTGTTTTATTTTAGAAAAAATTTGGAGATTTCTAAGTATATAATTAGAGATACAGCATCGGTAATATTTGGTTCCACCTCCTCTAATATCCATAAGATTATTGATTTGTCGTTTACAAAGAAGGTGAATAACTTGACCTCTATATTATGTACTTGAAATATTTTGAGTGTTTAAAATAAATGTCTTTTCTACCTATTACATGAGATCTTAATAATCATATTTTAAGAAGATTTGATTGCAAATAAATTGCCTGCTAACGTCAATCATATTTATTAACATTCAATCAATATAAAGTAGTTTCATTGTGATAAGTTAATATATAATCTTACCATATGTAAACACCATTTACGGTCTCCGTTTTGTTTTTGGAAGGTGAAGTACTTGACCAGAAAGTAATAGTATGAAATTTAAATGAATTATATTTCTTTTGTATTTATTACCAAAGATTTTTATCTTCCATTTTAGAAACCCGAGTAATTAGGTTGCCATCGCGACTAAAGTCAATTAATCCGCACAAAAGCATTAACTTTTATATTCAAAGTACAAAAGGAAAAATAGTTGTTATCAATTAATATGATATGAATTTTGGAGATTGTGTCGACCTTCAAATAAAACAAACAAAGTAGCAACTTAGAAAATTGAACGAAATATATAAATAATCATGTAAAAACATAAGTACTTTTACATGCGTTTATAGATAATATCAGATGAAAACTTGAATCTTTATTTGTTTTTACTCATAGCAAACTCAACAAATTGATTAAGCCTTTCATAGTAGTAACCATGGTTGCATACTCGACCACGTCTTTTCCTTGAGCGGCAACCACAGAGTGTCTCAAGGTTGGCACGAGCTATATAGTAGCCTTGGTTCATGAAGTACGGGATATCAGTCAGAGATTTCTTGACTCTTTCCCAGCATTGATCGGAGGTTGAACGATTTTCCTTCCATCCCAGTTTATCCAAATACTTCTGACCTTTATGAAATCGTTCTACAGCAAGCAGTGACAAACCATAAAGATACGTACCGTCTATATAACCTCCATCCGATGATTGGCGTAAATGATATAGGCCTGCCTGCTCGTCTTTCTTTACGAACAATTGAAGAATGCCCTAAATATAGTGTGCCTCAGAGTTCCCACTCTCCAAGCATAGTTCCTTGAACTCTAAGTGTTTAGACAGCATTTCGGTTGGTTGGGCAGCAAAATATGACAAGGAAATGTTTCTGAAGTAGTTGGTGCGATCTGAGTTGGAGTGATCGTCATTTGAGGACGCAGAATCACCGATGGATATGATGTCATAATTGTTTACCGATGCATCTTCTCCCATCTTCAAAGTAGTGTCTTTCTTCTCGGGAAGTATATTTTTTTAATTAAGGTATTGTTTAGAAACAATTGATAATGAGAATGTTGTGAAAGTAATGTAGGAAATTGTAGGATAGTTATAAAGAATAATTTTATTTCTTACATGATGTGATTGAACGTGCCAAGAATGCTGTTTACGTGGAAGGAAAAAAATGGTTACCAAGTTGTTATTACCAAGGATGCTAGAAGTACGTGCTAAAAAAGGAGAAGGGACGCCACATGCAGAAGGGTCTACACCTTCTAGGCTAAAAGGCTGTGGTAATTGTATTGTCATTTAATAACAGGATATTGTCGTTGATTTTCTTGGCATGCACCAATAGTTAGCATCAAAATAAGTTATGTTAGTAATAAAAAATGTAGAAAGTAAAACATCAATTAGACCAATAATAGTAACCATAATATATTTATGTAGTTCTATAAATTTGCTTATTTAAATTAAGCTGTCAATTTAGGAAATGCAGTAATGGTTGTGATAGAAATAAATTTAGGAAGGCATATATTTTATGCCATTAACTATAATAAATGTTTCAAAATTACTTCACCATTACTCCTCGCCAGTCTCATATGTATAAGAATATTTTGTTGCTCAAGGAAAATATTTACTTGACTTATTTATTTCATATATGCTCTTATAAGTATGAAATTAGTTTATATGCTCGACCCTTGTGTAGATCATATTGAGCACAAAGAGGTTATAATATCCACTATATTTATTCTCTGTTATTAATTTTATAAACTCCATGAATTTTCATATTGCTTTTTTGTATACAGCGAAATGGCAGTGACAACCGTGAAGAAATCCATATCTGAAATGATTGAATCAAATTCGGTAAATATTTCGTCCTTTTGATAAATTGACAAAATGTATTTTTGTATAAGGCAAAAGTAATTCTCAGCATCTGATTTTTTTAATATGATTTGCCTTTCAATGTTGGTTCATAGTCTGGAAAGTTTATGGTTGTTGCTAAAATCGAGGCCATTGATTTGGAGAAACCATGGTATTACACGGCCTGCAAAATTTGCACAAGAAAAATGGATAGACTGTTAAATGGTATTGAGGGAGTCAATCAAAATATTCACCAGAATCCTCAATACAATTGCAAAAGATGTGGAAAGGATTTTGATTATGGTATTAACTGGTAAGTTTATAGTTTTAAATCTTCATACTGGTATACTCTCAATTTGTTATAAGTTCATATACTAATTAGCTTTTATATCTTTAGTTACCACTTGGTTGTACGTGTTAGCGATGAATCAAATGTTGAAGCCAAGTTTGTGCTTTTCAACAATATCGCGGAGAAGCTAATTAGAAGACCTGCGTTTCAGTTGGTCGAAGAGGCTCCTCAGGTATTTGCTTAATTTTTAATAGGGGGATTAAAGAATATATTATTTCGATACTTTACATCGTAAATGAAAACTTATGTTTTTTAGGAAAATCCACATTTTGTACCACAATCTCTAACTGAATTGATTGGGAGGAAAATTCTATTTATGCTGACAATCGAATCTAATGGTCAAAAAGAACAAAATTCAGCATATGTTGTTGATTCAGTTGTTGACAATGCAGAAATAATCGAACTCTTTCATCCACATGTAAGTTTTGTTTTTACTCTTATATAAACTATTTTTAGTATAGTTACATTTTCTAACAAAATTATTTATTTATGCAGCCACATGTTGTCATATTTCATTATTATGACTCGGATGACGAGTGAGTATTAAAAGAATCATTGCTAATACAAAATGAAGGAAGAAAGTTGAAGTCATTATGCACTTGAAAGTACAAGCGTTTACGCAATTATTTGTTATTGGCATTATTTTAAACAATTTCATTATGTTTTCCATTATTTTCCTTGTGCGTTTTTGTTTTTTAACAATGAATAATAAATTGTTTTAATATAATTGGTTTATAAAACAACTACTATACCACTTTGGGAGAGATCATAGCACATTTAATCTTTAAAAAAAATTCAAAAGAATAACCCAATCAGTTGCAATTTAGATCCCAAAAATAATTTTATATCTAAGGTGAAAAAATATGGGGGTTCTATATATGGTAAACTTACAGAAACAATCATTTACAATAAATGTACACAGCTAACAACAGATGATTCGTCCAATCAAAAGAAATATCAACTGTTTTCCGAAAAAATATCATATTCACCTACGCAAGGAATATAAACACGGTAATAAATTAATACCAACTTTAGAATTGGCAACAATTGATTTTGCATATATTTAAAATGATGGTAAAACCTAATGGTCTTCAATCTATCTTTATTATATTGATTAAATATGTCGTCTTCTGAATTCCATAGTCTTCATTTTCTGTCAAACTATATAAGTTTGTTGAAGCCTTTTTTCTAACTGCATTCGGAAAATTCTATAGCTAGAGTCATGTTCTTACAAAAGACACAAGCAATATCTGAAAAGTCTGACGCATGAAGAGAAGTAATCCACTGGGAACAGACAGTGGGAAGAAACCACCGAAGATTAAAAAAATTGGTATGTTTTCCTTAAAATAAATATAAATCTTTATGAATATATTATAATTTTCGTACAACCGTGTATATATAACTGAGTATATGTAACCGATTCGTATTGAAAATTTATACAAAGAAAATAAAATTCTCTAAAACAAATATATTTCATAAGAATTTGGTAGACATTTTTAAGTGACACACTTTTAATAATGATTGTTTTTGCTGCCACACTTTGATAACATAGGTATCAATGACAAAGAGAATACTCCAAGGAGGAATGTAACACAAAAGTCATCCATCACAAACGTTTCACCAGAAACAACAATCAATCCTTTTAGAACCCCCTTTCATAATGTTACAAATCAAGTGTTTCGACCCATTAATCCACAGCCATCGGAGCCTAAACCTGGATTAACACAGCAAGCTAGAAAAGCGAGAAAGGAAATACTGAATAACAAAAGAACAATAGCCCTTACTACCACAAATAGAGGTTACTCTCTTCTCGGTTTGATTTTGCGGACGTTGATTTTTGTTAATCTGCCAAAGAACAAAACATTTCTGACCATGATCTACGTTTAATTAAACAGTGACATGGATTTTCAAGCCAACAAAGCCATCAGTTGTACCAAATATCGGTAATACTTTCTTTTCCAGTGCTACTTATGCAAACATTTCTCGATATTGCATTTCTTATTTTCAAAGGTTATTGTACTTACGTCTGCAGGTTCCTGTACTTCAACCCAAACTTCACTAAATCTCTCAAATGGCAGTGGCTCTGTAACCAACATGGACCCATCGAGTATTGAAACCGGTAACTAATCACGGCAGATAACATAAGTTATTTTTGAAGTAGTATTATTTTAAATTAATAGTAAAGACAATAGTAATAATGTACTCTGATTGAGAGAAAGTTTCTTATAATAAAAAAATGTTATCTTTTAGCTTCAATTGGTAATCAAAAATCTATTATCGGGAGTACTAACATTTGCTAACGTAAGATAATTGGATCAACTCCATCGGTGAATTCAAAAACTAAACAAAAGAAAGGTAGCAACGGGTTTTATATAATAATGAAGGCATATATATTGTATGATACTATATCTAAAGTGCGACTAAACTTATACTTTTCCAAAAACAGCAAGGCCAGGTTCGAACATTACAGGACCATCGAGTTCTGGTCTTCCACCATTGTTTGAAACAGATTCAAATCCTGAAGGTATTACTGACCCTGTTTTAATCCTAATAATATGATGATCCTCCAGCAATTTAAATGTTGTAGATGTTTACCAATTTCAGGAAATTCTAACATACTTACATTCGTTTATATGTTTAAATCAATCTTTTCCAGGTACTCAGTGTCCAAACCAAAACAAAACAAATGAATTCATTCCTCCACCAAGGTTCATCGTACAAGACCATCCTGAAGGTATAAAGTCTTTTCCATCTATATACTTAGACATTTATTTATATTCATTGATGATATTCGATTTTATATGTTGTGATTTACTTTTTCACGCAGCTTATAATAATCGATATGAAATGGAGAGTGAGTCTGAAAATGAAGATGAATATGACGACAATCAGACTTACAGTGGCTATCCTGGTGGAGAGTCTTTGATAAACCCATCACCACAACATATCCCACAACAAGAAAATCATACCGTTACTTCATCTATTACTATAGGGTTACAAAAAAACGGTGATGACTTCAAAATTGTACAATCTCTTGATAATAAATAACAATTTATTAGTTATTTTTTATCCTAATGAGAGCATTTTTTTATATAGGTTATTACGACGAAGGGGATCCAGTTTGGAATTGTAGGTTTTGTCAAGCATACATGTGGTATGGTGAAAGAATTGGAAAACGCCGTCGTAGCAAGAAACCTGTCTTCTCAATGTGTTGTAAACATGGAAAAGTTGTGCTTCCTCGCCTCGCGAATCCTCCAATGGAGTTAATGTATTTGTTATGCAAAGGAGACGAATTAAGTAAACATTATCGAGAGTTTATACGAGCTTACAATATGATGTTCTCTTTCACATCACTTGGGGGGAAGATAGATCATTCTATTAACAATGGTCGTGGACCATTTGTTTTTCGAATGTCCGGTGAGAACTATCATCGTATTGGTGATATAGTTCCCGAGCCTGGACAAGCTCCAAAATTCTCCCAGCTGTATATCATTGATACTTTAAATGAGATAAAAAAATAGACTTGACGCTTATGCCGGGTAATTTTGTAGACTTTCTGAACTTATTATGACTATATGTTAGGAATTTGCAAGTTTGTCTACAATTTTTGAACTTATTTTTGATTCTTAATATACTGGACAGGTCGGACGGAGCTAGCGCTAAGAAACTAAGAGAACCACTTGTTCTTCTTCTGCAGAATATGTTAGATCAGTATAATCCTCATGTTAAGGCTTTTAGATCTGCAAGAGATATGTTCGACGTGGAAGGATCAACAGGTTATAGGATGAGGTTGATTGAAAGTCGGCAATCTGATGGACGGACCCATAATCTGCCCACTGCAAATGAAGTTGCTGCTTTGATACCTGGAGATTTTGTTTTAAATATGGAGCCCCGAGATATTGTTCTAGAGAGTACAAGTGGAAAGTTGCAAAGGATAAGTGAATTACATCTGGCGTATTTGCCTCTGCAGTATCCACTATTGTTTCCATATGGAGAGGATGGTTTTCGATTAAATATTCCAATTGGTTTTGAAGACACGGCTGGGAGAAAACGCAAAAATGTAACTATGCGTGAATACTTTGCATTTCGCATTTTAGAGAGGAAGGGGGAAGCACCCACGATTACGAGATCCGGAAGATTGTTTCATCAGTTCCTTGTGGACGCCTACACAATGATAGAATCGAGTAGACTGCGTTACTTATGGCTGAATCAGAAAAAACTCCGGTCAGTTAGTTATGATGCAATCCAGAAGGCAGCTGCAAAAGGCGGAGCTAAGATGGCTGAGCAAGGGAGCCGAATTTTCATCCCAGCAACTTTCACCGGAGGAAAACGTTATATGAAGCAGCATTACTACGATGCCATGGCTTTGTGCAAGTACTATGGATTTCCAGATCTTTTCATCACTTTTACGTGCAATCCAAAATGGCCTGAAGTTACAAGGTATCTGAAAAAAATATAACCTTACCACCGAAGACAGATCTGAAATTTTGTGTAGAGTTTTCAAGATGAAACTCGATAATTTTATTGAGTTTTTAACAAACAAGGACGGCTCCTTATTTGGCCCAGTTTCTGCAGGTAAATCTCCTAACAAATTTGTAACATTAATGCCGGTGTTTTTTTATTTGTTTTTCAAGGAACTACTTTAGATAGTATTTTCATCAGTTAAAATGTCTGTTCTTATTTTCTTTTCTGTTTTGCCAGTAATGTACACGATTGAGTTTCAGAAAAGAGGAATGCCACACGCTCATATTCTCGTCTTCATGCAAAATGGAGCCAAATTTCCAACAGCTGATCATATAGACACTATTATATCGGCTGAGATACCTGACAAGACGGTAGATCCAGACCTGTATGCAATCGTTGGGGATTGTATGATGCATGGTCCTTGCGGTCCAGCAATGAAGGATAATGTATGTATGGTTAACGGTAAATGCTCTAAGATGTTTCCGAAACGACTGAACATCAGGACATCGATTGACGCAAATGGATTTCCAGCTTACATGCGTCGTATTGATGGTAGGTTCATTGAGAAAAATGGAATCAGATTAGACAATGGATATGTTGTACCTTGCAATAGAAACCTCATGCTTAGATATCACGCGCATATGAATGTCGAGTGGTGCATCCAAACGCGTGCTGTTAAGTATCTTTTCAAATATATCCATAAGGGACCTGATTATGCTTCAGCTGCAATGGATAAAGAAGATGAAGATGACGTCATCGACGAAATCAAAACATATTACGACTGCAGGTATTATTATATTTATTATTATTACTTAGTTTCTATGTGTGCATGAACCGAAAAATAACTGCATAATCTATTAAAGTATATCCTTAGACAAATATATATACTATCGTATAGAATAGTAATAAAACATTGTTTTTACAATTAAATTATTACATTATTAAAAATTAAATACTACTTTCTTTTACATTTTAAGGTCTACGATTGTTGTTTCTAATTTATGTTTATCGTATTTCTATATTAGATATATAACTGCATGCGAGTCATCGTGGCGGGTTCTTGCTTTTCCTACACATTTTCGTACTACTTCTGTAGAGAAACTTGGATTTCATCTCCCTGATCAGGAGCTGGTGTTTTTTGATGAAGATGAACCTATTGAGAGTATCCTCAAGAAAAAATCTGTCAACCAATCCATGTTTCTGGCGTGGTTCATAGCAAATCAAAAATATCCAGAGGCAAGAGATTTGACATATGCCGAATTTCCAACAAAATTTGTTTGGAAAGCAAGTATGAGAGAATGGGTACCACGTAAACGAGGCTTTGCGATAGGGAGGATTGCACATATTAATCCAGCACAGGATGAGCTATATTTCTTAAGAGTAGTGCTAAATTGGGTAAGAGGGCCGAAATCGTACGAGGATATAAGAACAGTTGATGGTGTTGTATATTCTACATACGAAGATGCTTGCTATGCTTTGGGTTTGATGGATGATGACAAGGAATACATAGAAGCTATCAAAGATTGTAGTGATAATAGTTCTGGCACGTATGCGAGGAAGCTTTTTTCGAGAATGTTGGTATCCAAAACATTATCTCAGCCTCATGTTGTGTGGGAAGCTACTTGGGAGTATCTAACCGACGATATTCTCTACAAGAAACGACGACAAACTGGAAATCCCGGTGAGATTTTTTCTTATTAAACGAAATATGTTTTAAATCAGGTCTCTCTTATGTAATTAATTTTTCAAATTTTCAGAGTTGAACTTGACCATAGATCATATCAAAAACATTGCTCTAACCGAGATTCAAAATCATTTGCTTAGCAATGGTCGTAGCCTCCAGAAATGGCCCCTAATGCCAAAGCCAGATGATTTTGGTTGTTACAACGGCAATCGCCTTATAGATGATGAGCTTAAGTATGTTGTGGAAGATCAGCTAAAGGAAAATGAAAGACTTATGGCGATGATAACAGATGAGCAAAGAGGGGTTTACAACGAGATTTTGGATGCAGTTTTAAATGATAGCGGTGGAGTGTTCTTTCTTTATGGTTATGGAGGCACAGGTAAAACCTTCGTATATAGAGCACTCTCATCAGCAATCCGATCTAGACGTATGATTGTTCTAAATACCGCATCCAGTGGAATTGCTGCATTATTGTTGGAAGGAGGTAGAACCGCACATTCCAGGTTTGGTATTCCGATAGATGCCGACGAGTTTACTACTTGCAAGAAAATGGAGCCAGGATCAGATCGTGCAGAATTAGTTAAAGCAGCAAAGCTCATTGTATGGGATGAGGCGCCTATGATGAGCAGACACTGTTTCGAGACTTTGGATCGTTCTATGCGTGATATTATAAGATCTTCTGAAGACAAACCTTTTGGAGGTAAAGTAGTTGTTTTCGGTGGAGATTTCAGACAGATTTTACCGGTCATACCTGGAGGTGGTAGAGCAGAGACTGTTTTGCAAGCTCTTAATTCGTCATATCTTTGGGAGCACTGCAAAGTTCTGAAGCTAACAAAAAACATGAGATTGCTCGCTGGGCTTACTGATGATGCAGCAAAAGACCTTCAATCCTTCTCAAAATGGATTTTGGATGTTGGAGATGGAAAAATAAATTTGCCAAACGACGGTCAGGTTGACATTGACATCCCTTCTGATCTGTTGATCAAAAATATTGGAGAAGATCCGATTCAAACTATTGCAAAGGAGGTTTATGGACAAGCTTTTCAAACCTCAGAAGATAAGGATTTGTATAGACATCGAGCCATTCTCACACCCACAAATGATGAAGTTGATAAAATAAATGATTACATGCTTTCGCAGTTGCCAGGTAACATTTGATTCTGTTTACTCTTATGTTCGACTAACTTTTTACATTATTCTAGAGTAAAGGATTTACACGTGCTTTCAGGTGAATACAAGGTTTACCTTAGCTCTGACAGTATAATCCCATCTGATGTTGATGTAGAAGAAAATGTTACCTATCCAACAGAGTTTTTGAACAGTGTTAGAGTGGCAGGAATGCCTAGACATAATTTGAAGCTGAAGGTTGGTGCTCCTATTATGTGTCTCCGTAACTTGGATTTGGTAGATGGCTTATGCAATGGTACTAGGCTAATTGTTACTCAGTTGCTCCCACATGTTATAGAAGGTAGAATTATAACTGGAAACAGTACTGCTGGAGACAAAGTCTGGATTCCTAGAATGTATGTCAGTCCACCTGACACAAAGTTTCCCTTCAGAATGCGTCGAAGACAGTTTCCCGTTACACTGGCTTTCGCGATGACCATCAACAAAAGTCAAGGTCAAACACTAGAAAGTGTTGGTTTGTTTTTGCCTAGGCCAGTGTTCTCACATGGTCAGCTCTACGTTGTACTTTCAAGAGTTAAGTCGAGATCTGGATTAAAAATCCTAATAACTGGTAAAGAAAGGAAAGCCGAGACAAAAACATTGAATGTTGTCTACAAACAAGTTTTTCAAAATATTCCGTAGGAAGGGTACGTGATTGTTACCAGTTTTTTCCAATATCTTTTTTAAAATATATAAATTGTTACAATTGTTTTTTTTTTGTATTGGCAGATGGGTGGTGATGACTACGAAGATCGATACTATTTCATTCTCGGAAAAAAGTGTTCTCACTATTTTGATCATGGTATGTTAATTTAATATTGTGCCCGGAGAAGATAAAATTTACAAATTTGTAAATCTTTCAAATTATACAAAAATACCCGTCCAATTTCTTACAAAATGATTTTTTTTTCAGGTCTCTCCTTGAAGTTGTTTTCTTTATCGAGAATTGTACTGAATACTTTATACAATTTATGGATAATATTTTCAAATTTATTATCTTCTCTTTTAATGTGTCTACATACATTTTACGCCTCAAATTCATGCATACAAAAATTTTCACCTAAAAAACTCATCATAGCATATATACCATCCAATTCTAATTACTGATAATGTAAAATATGTAGTGATCTCTAAATATATACTATTAGTTATCGATTTCGAAATAAAAAATTGATGCCTAAACAAAATATTTTTTCCGAACATTGCAATATACATATACACAATAACAATCTCTTGAGGCCCAAGTTACTTTGTTCCATCTCCTTCTTTTAAAATTTTGACTACCATCATATGCACTCAGCCTAATGCTTTATTCCAAAATAGGTGGTCTTATGATATATAATTCGTTACTTCCAACCCCGACCAGTATTTTGACCATATTTTGAAATTGTACATTGCCCGCACAGGATGCGGACCGGTCACCTAGTTAGTATATTACATTTAACCACTTTTTCTCAAACAAAACAAGAAAAAAAAAACTCATTAGCCATATAAGTTAATATCTAGAATCTGCATCTTCCATGCAAAATAAACAAAAATTTCAGTATCCAATAATCTCATTCTCATACTTATTATAACTTCTGCTCTTATAACCGAGTTCACCAGGGAAAATACAAAACCGGGAATGTGTTTGTATCCGTAATACCTGTCTTTTGTTTTTATTGTTTGGGGGTAAGGAACAAGAACAATTTTATTGGATGTCAAAAGAAGAGAAAAAGAGGAATTTAGTTGTCGCCATAGATCCACTTCTCAGCGTTGTTGGTGTAAGAGACAAGTTCTTGAGGCTTAAACCACAGATTGATCTCATCCTTTGCAGTCTCTGGTCCATCACTTCCATGGATTATGTTCCTGATGCAATTTCACATTTCAATTACCAAACCAAATCTCCATAAGGTCCTAATACGAATATACCGACAAAAGAAAACCGAACATACCTCCCAACAACAACGGCAAGATCTCCACGGATTGTCCCAGGCTCAGATTTCTGAGGATCGGTGGCTCCAATCAGTTTACGCCCGTATCTGATCACACCTTCTCCTTCCCATACCTACAATCAGTCAATATCATGTTAGTCTATTTCTTCTCGAGTTTGCAATCAAATTTCAAAAGCTGAGGAGAAAGAGTTTCTCTTTACCATGGCAATAACAGGACCAGAGCTAAGGAAGTCACACAAGCCATTGAAGAAAGGTCTTTCCTTGAGATCATGGTAATGCTTCTGTGCGAAATCCTTGGAAGGAACAACGACCTTGATACCAACAAGCTTGAAGCCCTTGCGTTCGAATCGAGAAATGATCTCTGATATCTGTTGGTTCATGAGATAAGATTTGCACACCATATGAATAACAAATTACATGAACACAAAACATGAGAACCAATTCAAGACTAACAAGAAACCAATATTTTTTATTTTAAAAAAAAAAAAAAGATTACCAGTCCTCTCTGCACTCCATCGGGCTTGATAGCAATGAAAGTGCGTTCCATCTGATTTGGACAGAAACATTCAGAGATAAAGAACATAAGGATGACGAAATGAACATAAATCAGAGATAAATAGGAGAGAAAAAAATACAAGAAAATGATGAAGACTATCATTACCTCAGCAGCAAAAACCTCTTGATCTTGAACCATGAAGGCTATAACATAAACGAAAAAAAAAAGAAAACATATATGTCAGTAAGTTTCATCATGATGTAAACAGAGTGTTACAGTTTCAAATTTAATCCCATTCTAGCCAGAGTAAAACAAGGTGTTGGTTAAACCTGCAGCAGGAAGAGCCAAGAGTCCAGTGATCCAAGTCTTTGAGGCGGCACCAGAACCTGATGATCTTCCAAAGTTAGATGCATAGAGAGGCATCTTTCCAGATGCGGTAACCGCTGCTGCTGCACCAACGGCTCGTCCTTCTGAGAAATCAACGCATAAGAAAACATCAGATCACATCGAACAAATCTCTGAATCGATTCTCACCAGATCTATAAATCTAAACGGATAAACAATGATTTATAAACGAAACGAATCAGGAATCAAGTGAAACGGTTTCAATCAAACTCTGAATGAGGAATATTCCGCAGATTGATGAGTCAATAGATCTAGAGATTTCACTAACTACATGATTTCAAACAATCTAACAGAGAGAGGGAGGAGATGAAACGTACCAGAGAAGAAACGAGCATTCTTAGCTGAAGAGAGAAGAGACCTTGCTGCTTTCGAAGCAGATCTGCAGATTTGGGAGCTCATTTTTTCTTCTTTCTTGTTGGTTGAGAGAGTGATGAATAAAAGCCGGAAGTGAAACTGAGAGGGTACCTGGGGAAATGTGAACATGATGAGATCTGTTAGGTGGATCTTATAGCCACGTGGTTCGGATCCACCAATCGGGTGAGAAACCCTACCCAACCCAAGACAAACATAGGACTATAGGCGGATGGTTTTTTATAACGTGCTAAGAATTCTTTTTTTTCGTGTTCAGAGGTGTAATATTCTGAAATTATAAAAATGTTAATAAATCATTTAATTTTGCATATTTTTATATCCAAATATCATTATCAATACATTTACTAATATTTCAACCAATAAAAAAGTAAATTAAAAAAAATAAAAGTAATAAATTATACATTAAAATGCTAAAAGCCTAAAACGACACTTATTTTGTAGCGAAAATTTTTTCTATAACGACACTTAATATGAAAGTGAGGAAGTAATAGATAAATTTTCAAATTTTACTTTTTCTTATTTATGCACAACTGTAGCCGAAACTAAATTCATGAATATATGTGGGGAAGGTTTCCTTTTATTTGGTTTGGAGAAAATCGCATAAAAAACCCTCAAAGTGTCACTTACTAGCACTTTAAACCTTGAAGTTTTTCCACTAACACTTTTAACCTTCAAAGTGACATTTGTATCATAAAAAACCTCCAAAACAAAAAGTTGACCAGTTCAGCAGATAATTTTTCAAAAATAATTATTTAATTAATAAAATAAACAAAATAAATAAATAAAAAATCCAAAAAATTAATAAAAATCGAAACTTTTAATAAAATCTACAAAAATGAAAAAAATTCAAAAAAAATAAATTAAATTTTAGAAAATTAAATAAATATTTTTAAAATTAAATCATTTTCTAAAATATTAATAAAATAATAAAAAGTTAATAATAAATAAGATTAAATTTAAATAGAGAAGAACTAAATAAAAAGTTCACAATTTTTTAAAAATAGATAATTAAAAATTAAAAATTCACTAGTGACGATGATGGTTTCTCACATAACCATTAATAATGACGATAATTTTCATATCTCCAATGATAGTTTCCAACATCATCGTTGAAAATGACATAAAAATCTTTTTCAAACTTTTGAATTTTTTTTTTTGAAATATATGAATTTTTTATTTTTCTGTTTTTTAATTTGATCTCATTTATTTTTGAGTTTTAATTTTCTAACTATTATTAATTTTCTGATTTTTTTCTTCTAATTTTCTGGTTTTTATTTAATTTATGAGTTTTTATTAAATTTTACGATTTTTGTTTAAATTATATAACATAATTTAATAAGTAAAATATACAAAAAAAATTAAAAAAAATCAGAAATTAAACAAAAATCGTTAAATTTAATAAAAAATCATAAATTAAATAAAAATCAGAAACTATCATTGTCACTAGTGATATATTTGAAATTGTTATTGTCCACGATGATATGATATATTTTTTGAAAAAATATTATAATTAAAAAACTATTTTGAATTTTCTATTTTCTATTTTTTTTAAACTGAAATTTTTATTTAGTTCTTCTCTATTTAAATTTAATCTTATTTATTATTAAAATTTTATTTATTATTATTTTGTTGAAATTTTAGAAAATTATTTAATTTTCTAAAAAAAAGTTTTCTTCATTTTTGTAGATTTTATTAAAAGTTTCGATTTTTATTTATTTTTGTTTATTTATTTTGTTTATTTTATTAATTAAATAATTATTTTTGAAAAATTACCTGCTGAACCGGTCAACTTTTTGCTTTGGAGGTTTTTTATGATACAAATGTCACTTTGAAGGTTAAAAGTGTTAGTGAAAAAACTTCAAGGTTTAAAGTGATAATAAGTGACATTTTGAGGGTTTTTTATGCGATTTTCCCTTTGGTTCGTGGATAAAGTGCTTGTGCATTATCGATCTTTCGTAAAGACATTTATCAATTAATTAGCGCATGCAGATTCCCGCAAAAGACATTTATATATATATGAACTAGTGAAATACACAAAAACATCCAACATCGTCGATAAATTCTAAACTATATTAAATAAATGTAAACCCCAAAAAACGTAAAATTATATATCATAATTTACGACATTATTGATCCACCATAACCCAATTATCTTGTTGCAGAAAACAAACCAGAATCAGACTTAGAAGTAGCTTCAGCTCTTAGCAAATCACATCATAGGTTCGTCTTCTGAAATCAAATCTCAGCATAAATCTCGACTAAATAATCAATGCATAAAAACATTGCATTTTCGTAATTTTATTTTATATTTAACTATTTTGCTTATATTTTACTTTTATTTTGCTTATATTTTGTCCATTTTTCTTATCATTATATTTTGGAGTAATTATAGAAGTACTCGATAATAATGAAGTTCATTTGAATACTTAATCCAATTTTAATATAACGAACATATAGCCGTTGGTTTAAGCTCGAATTCTACTATGTAGGACTCGTCCTCAAACAAAGAGGATAAAGTTGTAGTGTGTAATGATACCAGATTTGGGTAGAAGCATCATAAACATGTGTTTTCAGCTTTTAGTAAGTTCTCTATTTTTTAAAAAAGTTGAAACTTCAATTTTTAAAATATAGTAAGTTCAGTATGTAGTTTCTTACTTTTAAGACTAAAACGAGTTAATATTTAGGTATGTTTTAGTTATCAATCATAAATTATTATTTAAACATTAAGAACTAAAATTTCCTTCAGGATTTTGTTATAGTAAAACTAAAAATTACCCAAAATGTTTTAAAAAATATTTAATAACACATATGTGATGGCGTATTTTCAAAAGTGTAGAAAAGAATTCAGGACCTTCACGATACCACGCATGACAAATTTATTACATTATTGGTGTCTTTGTACTGGAGTCCTTAAAAAAAATAATATGTGTATGTATATAATATTTACATATACATATATTTTTTAGAGACTTTGTATTGGGGATTCCCCAATAATGTTGCTCTTAGTAGATAAACTTGCATACTTCTACTTTATACTATTCATGCACATGTGAGAATAATGAAGGATGTGTCATCTTATTGGAGATGGGTAATTTTTATCCACCTGCGACTGTGAGTCAAATCATGTATGACCCTATTCATACTTGAGTAATAGAATAGTTTTTTGATGCCAGAAAAAAATGACCATCAAATTTTCAATTGTGTCATCTTATTTCGTTCTACATATTTCAGAAAGTTTTAGATGTTTTTTTTCATAGTGTAAGCATATCTCTCTCGTTTAACTGTTGTGATTTTTATATTCGTAACTAAAACACGAATGTAATTTATGATTTCTATACCTTTTGGAAATTTAAATTATGCATAAATATTATAGTAAACATATAATATTAATTTTTGAAGTGTAAAATAAGAAAATCTTATGATTATTATTATTTTGTAAGATATATAAATTATAATTTTTATCGTAAAAATTAAATCACAAAAAATGTGTAGATGTATTTAATAGCAATAATTTATAATGTCTACATTTTGTAATTCAATTATTTTAAATTGTTATACAATAGGCCCAAGCCAAAATAAATCAAAATGGGCTGTAGTGGAAAGAGATAAAATGTTTAGAAGCCCAGCCGATTGCTCAGATCCGTTTTATCAATATACTCCAGATGTTTTTGTCATGTTTAAGACAAGTTTGCGCTTCGAAAAAAAGTTTTAACTCTAAAATGGCGATGGAGGAATGAATCGGGTCATACATGATTTGACTCACAGTCCTACTATCTGTTTTGTTGAACGTTGATAGATATTTGAACTCAAAAATATTGTTTAAACAATTTATTTATGTTTTTTTAATTAACCGTGGGGTTTCCGGGCCTTAGGCCCAAAAAAATCTCCCTGAGGTCCGCAGCAGCTACGTGATTTCTTCTAAGAAAGCCGGGTGGCCAATGGGTGTCAAACCAAAGACGCCGAACTGAAGTTCTCAAGGAAAGTCCGCAGCCACCCAGAACCACTGGCCCAACCCCATTGGTTACCATTTATTTATGTTGGTTTTCGATTTCTTTTGCATGTCTTCTAGAAAAGCTCAAAAGTAATAGATCTGTTGAAATCGAAACAAATCTGAGGCTTTCATAGAAACATATTGGTGAGCTTGTTCCTTTTGTATTCAACCATTGAAAAATCCAAAGGTTGGAGTTCAAAGGTTAAACCGTTTCTGGTATCTTGTTTTATCTTTTTAATAGTAGAAGGATCTATGTGATGTTAATATTATGTGTCTTAAATTTATATAATATATATTTTCTGTAAAATTAATATTTTATTAAATTTAGTTATATTTTAGCTTCATATAAATATAGGCTTTTCTATGTTTTAAATATTCGGGTAAAAACCTATTATCCCTATTTTTTGTTTAGTATTCAATAGTTAATGTGTATCATTTGTATTAAAATGAGAATAATTTATATTATTTTTTAAAAATATTAATACTTTTGTTAAAATTTTAGATTGATGTACAATACAACGTTATTTTAATTTATATTATAATTTTAAAAAATATTAATACTTGTGTCAAAATTGTAGATTCATGCACAATACATCATTATTTTAAATTTATTGTAATATACATAATGTTTTATTTAAAAACAAATTTATTTTTGGGTCTAAAATAATATTTCATAATTTCATAGTAATTTCTTCTAAGAAATTTCCCCTATTTATTCTTACTGTGTTTATTTTATTGCAAGGTCTGCCAATGGGTTCGCAAACATCTCTACAAATGAAGACTGACTGTATTAATAAACATCTTGAAGGTAAAAAATGACGGTTCATTTTTTAATCAAAATATTATAAATTTTCCTTGTTCAATTATTTTATTTCTATATAACATAGATTGTCTTTTATAAGTATTCAAAAACACACATTGACATTTATAGCATGACCACTTTAACAAAGAAAATTATTGTATGCAAACACTCAAAATATGTTATTTATTCTTGTACATGTGATCTGTTAGTATGTAATGTTTGATGGCTGCACTTACTTGGAAGTTATATAGTGTCTTCCATTCACCAACAATGCATTTATCTCTCAAAGAAGTCGGATAGTTCTTCATACATGTAGTATGGATTTTGCGCTCCTGCGAGCATAAACAACATATTTTGAGTCGTTTGCATGCAATAACATATTTATGAGTAGCTTGCACAATTTATTACTTTTTTCTGCTAATATGATTTCCAAACTCGACATTGGATGCTTTCCAGATGTGAATCATTTGGGTTCGATCAACCAGTGCGGCTTCCATGGCCTAATCTCATCAAGGTAAACCATATTTTACTTGGAAGGCATATTATGAGAAATGTTAAAAGTCTGTTGTGTTTGCTTTGAGGTTAAAGCATAGTATATAAAAGAAAAGTAGAGGTCGTGGGTTTAAGATTTCCTATTCAATACAGTCAGAGAATATAAGCCGTCAGTTTTGTAAAATATAATATCTTGACAATCAAGTTGTTTCAATTTATGGAAATTTTGATTTTCGGGTATCTTATAAATATAATAGATATTTAAGTTAACGAAATTCACGCTTTATACTTTAGTATATCCCATATTGTTATGTATATCTACGCTTCCACAAAATGAGTTTATTTGCCATTTTTTCGTTTTGATTATGTATATATCTTTTAATTCTTAACTTTGAAAATATTTAAAATACAATCATTTGGGTATTTCCTATATATAAGTGGAGAGGAAATCTATACTGTTATTTTCTCAAAATATGGCTATTTTGTATATCTAATATATTAAAAATAAAGTACAAATAGTACTTAATCCTTATTTTTTCACAATAATTACAAAGATTGCCATTAGCCTTTAATATAGAGATTTTAGAATATTAATTAACCAGATACATTTAATTTACGGACCAAACAAATATCTCTTGTATATATTGTTACCTAAAATTTTGGTTCCTCTTAGGAATAAAAGGAATGTATATCAAAATGATTATAAATGTACATTTTGTTTTCTTCACGTTCAAATCACAACTGAAAACATATGTTGTTAATATTTTTTTATTAAACATATCCCACTTATATCAAACAATATATATATTGCATGTCTTTTGCTTGGAACCACATCATTATTCACAAAACAACTTAAACATGTCTAATTTTGAGTCTATTAGATAGGTCCACTTATTTACTTATAAAATATTTTAACCATTTAATCTGGAAACTTATTTTAATCGGCTATTTCTAATTTATACTCTATTACATTAATAACTCATTTATTCACTTACAAATTTGATCTTTTAATATTTTAATGCCTAAAACATCCTCTAAATTGAAAAAGAGAAAATATATATGTACATTTTATTTGTTGTTTTGAAATAATACTTGCCTATTTTAAGTGAACTTTACAGATTTTTATTCTTTTCTAATCAATTATAACCACTTCATTTATTATATTTACTAAAAAATGACATCATTTATTACAGAAGTACAAAAAATAAGATTGTTTTTTTCAATTTTTTATATTTTTTTACATTCATTTTCTCACTTTTTAACTATTTCATTAATTATATTTTCTATGATATTTTGACAGCATTGATTTTACATATTAACTATAATAAACAACATATATGAAAGAAATTACTTTATTTGGGTATCAGTTTTTTTGAGTTTGAATTCATTCGGATATTACAAAATTTTATGTGGGTTTTGAATCGAATCATCTTAAGTCTAGATGAATTCAGTTATAATATATAGAAACCTACAAATATCTAAAAACTAATGTATTTGAAACCGGTTCGGAATTTTGTACCAAAAGTAACAATACTAACCGATTTGGTTTAGGTATTTTAAATTCAAATTAAACTTAACCTAAAAATAACAAAATAACCAAAAATAACCATATTACCTATTTGATTTAGGTTTGATTATGATGTATATAAATCTAAAAATATAAAAATAATTATAATTAAATATATTATAATAAATATAAATATATAATACTAATTTTGAAAAAAAAATTATCAATTTATAAAAATGTGAGAATTAACCCGTGCAGGTCAATCTCTAGTATAAGTTTATTCCATAGATATTGCATTTAAACCCCATTGTTATATGTATGATTAACATTTGCTTAATATTAATAAATGAATTAATGAATGAAAAAAATTATTTGGGGTTTAGGGATTTATTGGTATCTCATTCTATACATCTAAAAATGCAAGCTTACAAATATATTAACATGAATATGAGCAAGTTTACGTTAGATATTAATTATTTTAAATAGAGCAGCATGTATGGTGGAACTTATGAATGGCTAAAAATTTGATATGGAAGAATGTATAGTTGTAATGTTGAAGTTTGCAAAGAATCGAAATCTGGTAACTTCGTTAAAATGTCTTTGTTGATGGAACTTGATGATCTGAATTTAAATGTACAATATTTTTGTGCATATAGTGTTTAAGCAATGAAAAAAAAAGAGTATTATAGCAATTGAAGATGGTTTTAAATCAATTGGGGCTTCTATCTTTAGTGGTAAAGGGCTCACAACTATGAATTTCGTCACCTGGGTTTGAATCCTGGCCAGTAGGGAATTAACATTTTGGCATCGACAGAAACAGAGGACCGACACGTGGAAACATGTAACTAATCTGGACTACTTATATGGGACTATGATACCTCGGTATAATTCAAAGAAAGAGATGATTTTAAGTCTTTACTTTATATATGTACAATAGGAGACACATGAAAAGTATACTTACACACGGTAAATTAAATACAGGTGGACAAAGATTGTACAAAATATTAAGATGGTTAATTAAAAAGCTTCTCCAAAAATATAAATTATTTAATTTAAATCTTAGGTTTTAAATAACTCAGTAGCAGTGGCATATAAATATTGTTATATAAATATTGTTTAAAGAGAAAAACACTTCAAAAAACCTTATATTTTAATAATATAGATGATTTGACATTTGAGTTTACAATAAATTTATTTGATCTAGATTATGTTTGTCTAAATTTTTTATGTTGTTTTTACTCATTATCCTACAAATTATTTTCATGTTGTATTGTTTTTAAACACTTGCAGAGATTTATGATCTAAAAAATAAATTAGATAAAGTTGAATCTATTTTGGCTTCATATAATGTTATTACTGAGGGATAAAACATAACTGCAATTAATAAGAGAACGTTGAAACTATTTTAGCATAATTGCAATTGATATGCATATGTAAGCCTGGGTAATCGGGGGACCAATCGGGTGTCTGCTCGGTTCCAATCGGGTGTCGGGTTTTCGGTTCTAGAAATACAACTCCATTCGGATATTTTAAAAATCTGGTTCGATCTCGGTTCGGGTTATAGTCGGGTTCGGTTTGGTTTTGGTAACACCAAAAAGTTCCAACTAAACCCGTTATGCATTCGGATATCGGCTCTTGATCGGGTTTCAGTTCTGAAACTATTAAAAATATCCAAACATGAACTAAATCTATTATGCATTCTTGACATGTTTTAATCGCCATGAATGCGAAGTAAACTAATGTTCGTTATGCATTGCCATTCTTGACTCATCCAGCAGTGACCAACTTTGAACCTCCGTTTTATTCACCCAAGTAACTAGATTGACCATCAGATGCACACTTAATTCTCCTAAGCGAAGTGAACTAATGCTCGTTATGCATTTTTGACTCATCCAAAAACATGTGACAAAGCAAATTGTATGAATAGACAAATGCAAAGTAATAAAACATGTGACAAAGCAACTCTGTATACAAAAGAGGGAAAACAAAAGGGGGATCTTGGTGAATCGTAGGGATTTTGGAAAGTTTTGGTTGAGATTTTCGCAGAAAATCTTGGTGAATCTTGTTGTAATCGAAAGAGGGAAAACAAAAGAGGGCTAGGGTTGTGTCTTAGCGTCTTAATGATCCTCAGGTGTCGGATGTAATCAAATGGATGTCGGGTTTAAACCGAACCGAACCGAACACCATTACAACACAAAAACATCAACCGTTTGGTTTATTTAGAACATCCAAAACCGAACCAAATCGTTTTTATCGGACCGGTTTCCATTCGGTTGTTCGGTTGTCGCATTATCTGCCCAGTTACGAAGTCAAAAAAAATGCTATCTTTCTTGTCTAATAGAACAAACACTAAGACCTTAATTGAGTCAGTCAAAATCAAATTTGTTTATCAAAGCGCTTCTCTGATTGTTCAAGACATCTAGTTATCGGATTTTCTGCCCAGGCCTATGCACATGTGTTTATCTCGGAAATCATTTGTTTCATTAACCCACCAATTTGCTCCGCATCAATTATCGTAGTATTGAACACATAGAGGAGGTTGATCAAAAAAAAAAGAACACATAGAGGAGGATCAAAGAATACTAAAAAATGTCACAAAGTTATTATAGAAAAAGTTGGTTAAATCAAAGTGTTCAATAATATGATAAATCAATGTGGTTGTTAGGATTTAAACCTTGCTTAATGCTTTAAACATAGATTGAAATGAATATCAAAAGCTCTTTCCTTTATTCAATCAAAGAAAACTGTTTCTCAAGAACAACAATAGAGATTACAAGCCAATGATTAACACAAAACCCTAACACCCTAATTGCTTAATCTCTTGTTATCTCTCTCTTATGCTCTTGCTTTCTCTCGGATGACCCTAAAGCCATGACACCACCTCCTTTATATATAACATATCGACATCAACTAACGTAACGTTTCCTTTTTGTTTATGCAGGATATCTTGTTTTGGGCTGGAGTGGACCAAAACAGAATTGGAATTTGGGCTTATTATTCTACAATCTCCACCATAGGCCCACATTACGATTCTTCTCCAAGTCACCACCTTGACGTTATCGACGCCGCGTTCCTTCTCATCAACAACCTTTCTCTTGAAGCCATGAGAATTCTATTCTCCTCCTCTCTTTGGAGGCCAAACCTTCACAGCCCATGATCAGCATGACGAACAAGTAATTCGATGACAACTTCGCTGAATTGCTTCGCCGCCGAATCACTACTCCTCCTCCTTGTCTTTGCCGTGAGTCACTCTTGAAGATTAAACCATAATGGCTATTCTCTCTCATCTCCTTTTCACTAAGAATCCTTAAGACAATGATGACGTCTCATCAACAAATCCTAGCGTCGACGACTCATGTAGCGCGTACGCTGCTTCTCTGTCTTCAACCTTCCTCGTCTTGATTCCAGAGATCAATTCAACTACCCAAATCTCCAGCTCGTTTTCTGCAAACTCCGACCTTACCTCTAAATATTCTTCACTGTGAGAACTAGTAATTCTCAAAGAAGCTCGCGATTTCTTCTTTTACTGATAATTAACAAAGTTCTCATTTTGAATGTTTCAGGTGGTTGATCCATGGCTCAACCTTGTTGGATTACTGCAGCACTCTGGTAAGCTTTCTCTGATGATTTGAGTTTTCTTGGAGACCTCTTACATATTCCCTTTGAGATCGTATAGACTTAATCTCCTTTTGACTTTGACAGTGAGATGTGATTCTTCAACCGGCATATTTCTTTCATGTGTTTCCCGTTATCCGTTTCTCCTGCTTGCTCAAACTTCATTCTTCAGCTTCTCGGTAAATTCATTTCCACCCTTTTAGCTGTTCTAAAAAAAAAAACGTTTCTGATGTCCTGTGATCTGTTTCTTCTTTGGCCAGCCTAGGTACTCGTCTCCCTTCAGCCTTTCTTGTTGTTTAAGACGTTCTCTCAGGTGACCCTTTAGAGACTCCTCCGTTACTCCGACGAAACCATGAACATGTTTCCCTTCAACTTCCTTGTAAAGTTATCCACTTCTCTTTACATGTTTTAAGTTGACGATTGTGATGTTAAACTCATCCAGTGATCTTGTTGTGCTTTATTTTTCAATTGAGATACTCGTCTCCCTTCAGCTTTCCTCTGTGATTGCTCTCCACTGCAGTAGCAATTTAAGACTTTTTCTCATGTTCCTCATCCGTTTCTTCAGAGCATTTGAGTGAATTTTTCTTGTGTCTTAGCTGCTCCACCTTGAGCTAAAACCTCTGCCTCGCAGCTATGCTCAAATGTAACTTTTTTTAAACTCCACCTCCTTGAGTTTTCAATTATCAATATAAACCTGAAACTGACTTGTTTCTTCTCATCTGTCTCTGCGAGCTTGAGACAGCGTTGATAATGGAGTTACCTGGAGCGTCTCCCTTCTTAGGCGATCAAGGAACATCAGCGAACCTGAAACTCCGGCCCAGGTACTGCTTTACTTTGAGAATCTTCTTGATTATTGGTATGGATCTTAGATATTGTTACATCTCCTTTAACTCTATCTCCGAAGATACCATGCTCCAATATTTTTGAAACTTTTCCCTCAGATTCATTCCCAAGTTCCATGTTCACGTTCTCTCCGGTCTCCTTTAAACATTTTTGATCCTTGTTTTCCAATTCCTTTTTCATATCAAGCTCTTCAGATGCACCATAACGTGTGCTAAGAAATCACCATCTTTTTGCCTTACTTCTTTTGCAAACAAAACATCATCCGTTGAAGATTCTGTCTGAGATTCTTCACTGCTCTCTTTAGACTCATTTTTCTGTTGAAAAAGAGTCTCCACCTTGAGCTGATGCGTCTTTTGTTTCAAAACCGTACGGAGTAGGTCCCTGAATCAGATTTGTAGAAAACGTCACCTTCTTTGACTTCTTCTTTCTGATTTCTTTCTCCACTCTAGGCAAGTCTTCTTACTCTTAGCTATTGTACCTTGTAGATAATAAACTCCATCTTGATATTTTCCTGATATCACCTTCTTATTATCTTTATAGAAGTGCACCGTGAAATTGCTTCCTCTATACCTGCAACCTGATTTTTCTAACATCCCATAGGAAATTAAATTTCTACTCACCTCCGGAATGTACCTAACACCCGTGAGTATCACTTCAGAGCCATCTGAATTCTGAATCTTTGTTTTCCCAATTCCTTTGATGTCACATTGAGTGTTATTCGCCGTTAACACTGAACCACCATTGAACTCTCTTTGAGATCAAACATTACCTCCTTGTTTGATGTACTATGATAAGAACATCCAGAATCCATGATCCATTCTTGCTTAGTGTTTTGCACACTAGCTGTTAACACTAACGATTGCTTCGGCTCTGTAGCAATATTTGCAGATTCTCTATGTCTCCTTTCAGGACATTCTCTTTTCCAGTATCCTTCTTCTCCACAGATAAAACAACCTGTTTTGCTTTTATCGAACCTTTGCCTTGACTTAGATCTGCTTATGCCGTTAGTTCTTCCTCTGTCACCCTTTTTCTCTGATCTGCCCCTTGACTCCACGTACAAACGCTCTGCATCAAACCTGGATTTATTCAACAATCCCTTCTCCTTTAACTCCACTTCCTTGGAGTATGCTGAATTAATCACGTCGTTCATGGTTAGAGTTTCTTTTGCAGTCCCGTACTTGAGTGTGTCAACTAGTGAATCAAATTGTTGGGGCAAGCTAGATAGAACTTGAATTGCCTGGTCTTCATCGCTGATGGTGATGTTAAGACTTGAAAGATCTGATACTAGCTTGAGAAATGTATCTAGGTTTTCTTCGATGCTCTTGTGATCATCCATCTTGAAGCTTGCAAACCTCTGCTTCATGTAGATCCTATTAGGAAGTGTCTTTGTTTGGTAATCTCTTTCCAAAGCCTTCCAAACCCCTAATGTAGTTGTTTCCTTCATCATCTTACGCATAACCAAATTTTCTAGGCTCATGCATATTAGATTCTTTGCCTTCTTGTCCTTCAAAGGATCTACCTTGACGTCCGATTTATCTTCGTCTTTCTCCTTGTCCGTTTCAGAAGTCGTTTCTGAAACTTCCTGAATGGTTGAATCTAACCCTAGAAGCTCCAACTGCATTATCATCTTGTACTTCCATATCCCGAAATCTCCTTTTCCATCAAACCTCTCAATCTCGAACTTGAACTTTTCCGGTATCGATTTCATATCTCCTCCTAGCACTTGCAATCAAACCTGGATTGCTCTGATACCATTTGTTAGGATTTGAACCTTGCTTAGTGCTTTAAACTTAGATTGAAATCAATATCAAAAGCTCTTCTCTTTATTCACTCAAAGAAAATTGTTTCTCAAGAATAACAATAGAGATTACAAGCCAATGATTAACACAAAACTCTAACACCCTAATTGCTTCTCTTGTTATCTTTTTTTTTCATAAAAAAAAAACGTTTCCTTTTGTTTACGCAGGATATCTTGTTTTGGGTTGGAGTGGACCAAGACAGAATTAGAATTTGGGCTTATTATTCTACAGCGGTCAATGTCACTTTTTCACTTAGTCCTGTTTACCCAATCAAGGTCGCAAATAACAGTTTACGCAAACTCATGTCCATGTATACATACACATCCTTCTTTTAAAATTGCTTTGGAGATTCTTCAATTTCTCATCTGTTTTTCTTGTCAAATCCTCCTACAGTGGTATACTAGTTTACTATATATGACCTATTAAAACTGAAATTATTTAATTTATCCTACCAAAACTGTAATGATTTAAGAATATATCGAACGAGAATTTATTTCTCTGCCTTTGACATTGCCATACACCTGACCCAGAGTTCCAAAAATAATTATAAGAGGGAAAAGCATTTTTTTTGTTTTTGTTTTTGAACTGAAGGAAAAACATTTTCTTAAAGGACATATAAAACACAAAGAGAAGAACATGACAATATTACATTATTACACACGGGAGGAAAAGACAAACTCGAAAGCCAACGATTATACCAAGAGCTATGAACTTTATTGGTGATGAGAGACACACAAAATTTCAAAGGTAAACAAAACATAGAAATCTTTTTTTGATATTTCTTTTGGTAATACACCATTGCCCATTTCAAAAACCCAAGATCTTAAATGCAAAAAACGATCTCGGGAAAAAAGTCGTATAGAAAAAAAGGCAAAAGTAAATTTCCAAAAAGAAAATCATTTTATTTTAGTTGAAAAATAAAATATTTGAAAACCTTGAATAATAGGAAAATAAAATAAAATAAAGAGTACTATACTGCTTCAGGCCATTCAATGACACTCTCCAACGACGGTCTCCACCTCCGACATAATTTTCGGCGAGACTTCTCTTCCTCTGCCGCCGCAGCCGCAGCTTCTCCGGCCACTCTCTCCGCCTCAAGTTCTCTTAGAAAATCTCCAAAAGAAGCCAACGTGGCATCTCCTCCTTTAGCTGCACCGTCTGCGTTAAGCTGGAAAAGTATGAGTTTCTCTAACTCATCTCTCGTTATAACAATCTTCACTTTGCGATCTTTCCCTTTGTAATCCTTTTTCGCTACCACTTCTTCAAATCGATCATCTTCTTCAGCAACATTTGCAATCTTCTTCCCAACTAAACAGTTTCCCATTACGATCAACTTTGATGGAGTTTTAGAAAAAGGGCTTTTTCTTCTTGTGGAATTATACCCACACAAAAAAAAATAAAGAAGGAAAGAAAGGAAACTTGGGATATGCCCAAGAAAAAAAAACCTTTCTTCTTTTGTTTTCTGTGCGCTCCGATTTGGAATTCATGGAGCCATTGTGGTATATATATAATATGAAGGAGAGAGAGAGACACACATAGATCATTGACTCCTATAGTAAGGCTGCTAAGTTGGGTGATCCTTTTGAAGGTATAATTGTTGAACTACAATACAATTGATATTTTCATTGCGGTATAAATATAGTATATACATTTTAGAAAAAATAAAAATAAAAATAGTATTTTTAGTAGGAAGTACGTAGTTACACTAACTGTGGTGCGATCAAAATAAGAACAATACTTAGGTTAAATTCTAGGGTGAAATTTTTAAATTCGCCTCACCTCTATTAGCTAATCAAATCGCTACGTATGATTAATGACAAAAATATTAAATACATTTTTTAAAAGCCAATTTTTTTTTAAATGTCATATTTAACAAAACTAATACCGCAAACTAAACTCTAAATCCAAACCGTAACCCTAAACCCAAACTATATACCCTAAATCCAAATCTTAAACCCTAAACTCAAACCCTATATCCTAAACTCTAGACTCTATACCCTAAAATAAAATTCTATATCCTAAACCCAGACACTAAACCCAAACACTATACCCTAAAATCAAACTCTATACCCTAGAACCAAGCTCTAAACCCTAAACCCAAACCTTTGGGTTTAGAATTTACAGTTTAGATTTAGAATTTAGCATTTTGATTTTAGGGTATAGTGTTTGGGTTTAGGGCATAGGTTTGGGTTTAGGGTATAGGGTTTGGGTTTAGGGTTATAGTTTGGATTTAGGGTTACGATTTGGATCTAGGATTTAGTTTTCGGTATTAATTTTGTTAGAATTGATATTTAAAAGATTTTTTTGCTTTTTAAAAATGTATTTAATATTTTTTGTCATTAATGTTACGTGGCAATTTGATTGGCTAATAGAGGTGAGGTGAATCTAAAAAGTTCACTCCAGAGATGAACGTAAGTATTGTTCTCAAAATAACCATTTTCTTTTTTTGATCGAATATATAACCATTTTCAATGTGGTGCGATCAAAATAACCATTTTCAATGTGGCTTTAAATCATCATTAGAAACTGTTGAACTTTATATTATACTTTTTTATAATATACTCCATATATTATATAAATTTCATCATTTGAGGGCGTCGGCAGACTGGACATCGGACCAATACAACTTTCCGGGGTACACCGGAGAAACATGAAACCCAAGGTTACATGTGATTAAGTTAAGCAAAATACACAGATTTTCAACAGAGATATACTGTGGATAAATCTGACAACTACATAGATCAAAGCAAACAACCTTCCCTACTGCACCACGTTTTTGATAAACAACTTTACATGAAATACATTATAGATGATTTTATCTACATTATGTTAGAAATTGAATACGTTTGCATGTATAAATCTCGTGGGAAAAACTACATTCTCTTGGAAATCGTACCACATAGTGCTTAAAGAGCTTCTCCCAATGATGAAATCAAATATATTTTGATGAACTCGAATGGTAAGTTATCTAATCTACGTTAGTATTTTTTCAGTTAGAATAATCAAGATGATTTTATCATAATGTGTTTTTCATTTGTTAGGGATATCAAATATCATTAGAATCCCATGGCATGTGATTAATCTATCACACATGGCTTGGTGAACCAAGACCGCTTGAATTGCAGGACCAAAACATTTTAGTTGAAATTCTGTATTTGACTAGCTTCATTTATTTTATAATGACTTAGAACAAAAATTTGATATATATTGGTCAGGTTGAATATCATTTTTTCAGCTTATAAATGCCATTTAGCAGAGAAGTCGACGTAGTCATAACAAAACCTGTAATATATATATCGAATCTTTTTTTTTGGTTGAAATTTTTTTATATTGAATGTTATTGATGTTAATTAACTATATATAGTTGTATTTGCTACATGGGAATATCCGAATAGATTATACTTTAAATCAACAACCTAAACGTTCTTTATTTCGCATAAGAATGTTTACTAGTCCTGATCCTTTGGCTTTGGCGTCTGAATTTTTCTATTACTCTATCAGTATTTACATAGATTTCAATTATTTTTCTATAAAATAGCAAATAAAAATATTGTTGAAGACAATGGACGCAAGCGCATGTTCTGTCCAGTTAGCTGGGTCTTTAAACCAAACCAAAACCGTGTCAAAAAATCCTGGCAAATTTCATTTATATAATTATACCAACTACCAACTAATCTTATCAATTATTATTACTATTTTATAATAATCATCATTAGATTCTAACAATAATGATTCCTGTTAGTTGTTGACAAAAAGAAATTATTCTCGTTAGTTATATTACAATTAGACGTATTTATAATTAGTCTTAGGTATAATTTCGAAAACTAAAATGATAAGCCGCATTTCAATTTAAAGTATTAACGTCAAACATTTATATTCATATGAATATATGATATATCCAAAGGAAAACAAACAAACTGCAAGTCTGCAACCATAGCTCAATTGCAATGTGATACCCCCAATGATTGAATTTGTTCTTATCATGCAAATCATAACATAATAATTAAAGAATTAAATCATAAAATGGATAATTACTTATATAATTCGGCTTGTAAATATAACTAAACCCTTTTCATTTCGAAGAGTCGTTGCTATAAACCTTTACGCGTTTATAACTGATTCAATGCACCGATTTCTATAATGGAATTTTTCTTTTCTTTTTAGAGAAGAAAGACAAAGAGATCATAATGGAATCTTCGTGGAAAGTGATTAACCCCCAAAATATTGCGAAAGAACATGCAACTCACTATTCTTGTTTCTTTGACAATTTTGTTGAAACATACTCATCTGCGCTTTATAGTTTTTTAGTTCTTTCACTTAACATATACTTTTCTAGATTGTCATGCAAACGAGAAACTTAGTCTAGTGATGAGCATAAAATAGACCATCTCAGTCTTGACTGACTTCCATTCCTTATCAAGATTCAATTACTGTATAGTGTTAATACTATTACATGAGTTAAAATGTAGAGTAAAATTTAAAATGTAGAGCGAACTGGCTCACTAAAAAATATTTTTTTATCAAGATTAACACTCATAATTGACTTTCATTAGATCTCATATATTTCTTCTAATATTTTGTAAATTTAACGATTAAAAATTATTATATATGCATGTGTAACATACAATTTCATGTTTTTTTGTCAGCTACAATTTTATGTTAATACTAATAATAATGGATATTTAGAAAAATTTACAAAATAAAAATGGGGTAAATTTTGAATTGTCTTATAACAAAAAGTATAAATCTAGGGATTAATTATTTCTCAAAAAAACTCTAGTGACTAATGTAATATTTGTATTTACTTTGGTAAAATTATTTTAATACTTAAATTTATTATGTCTATCTAAAAAAAATTTCAATCCGTTCCAGATCATCTCACGTTGAGAAATATAATTCTCATGTTACATAAAATTTTATTAGCTTATGTAGACAAACATATATAATCATATAATGAAAATAAGATTGATGAAGCATATATAGAACCCTATGACTAGAAAAATGAAAATTCATACCATATAAATTATAAACATAACAATGAATCACATATAAATTATAACCATAACTCATGGAACTTTACCCGTAACAAATTCTAGACATCTTAACAGAATAGCCGTTCTATGTAAAAAAAATGTAGATATCTTCAGTTTAGTGTGAATAAAAAAAAACTTAACAAAAAGGTTATATCACACAACCTAAACCCTACATAATAAAGCCTACAGCTTGGGATCCAACAAAGGGCACAGAAATAGCTTCTTTCCTTCGCCCATAAGCAGTTCATGCTGCCATATATGCCCTTGGGCAAGAGCAACAACAAAAAAAAATTGAAAAAAAAACTGAATCAAGCACACCAGTATAAGTTTTTGATAGAAGGTTTTCAAATTTAAATATGAAAAAGAAACACAAAGAATGTATAACACCATAGAATTTGACAAAGTTTGATGAAACTAGACATATGGACGCTTAAGAAATAATTAACTAGATTAAGAAAAAACATAATGAAATTAAGCTTAATTAGCATTTCAAAATATGAGTAACTGTTATAAAGTAAATAAGAGAAGATAATGAATTAGTGTGTCTTATTCTATGAGTAATGAATCATTTATATAGGATTACAATATGAGGGTTTAGCTTGGAGGCCACGTATAACTTGGATAATAAGTAAACTGGAAATCAAGTAAATCTAGAACATTCAATAATAGAAATCACTACAATATTCATAACAGTAACAAGTTAGTGAAGATGATGATTTTCTGCAACATCTACTCTCGAGTTTTGCTCTTCTTCCTGTCACTATCCACTCCATACCTTAAAATTTTGATGTGGGCTTAATCATCCTTCCGCCTCTTGTCAGGTTGGAAGTAGCCTCACTTCTGTCACCTAAATCCAGATCATGCTATGTGGTCCAATCAGTCTCATGTGCAAACTCTTGTGAATGTCTGTGCTGAACGTTAGGGGTGACAATTAAGAGATCATCGCTTGTAACTTATTGGCTTGCCGCGATGATAATGTTAGAAGGAGTGTCTTTCTTACTTGTGTTTTGAGCTTGAGCAGATATATCACCTTCTAATGTGACTGAAGAGTTGGTAATATTTGAGAAATCTTGAAGTGTTTCCTCCTGAGCAGACAAAAGAGATGTTGTTGTATCCTTCTCCCCAACATCTTCTGGTGGTGAGGTATGTTTGAACCGTGTTCAGTCGGGACTCATACGGTAAACACCTAACTTTTCGGTGGGTTACTTCAAAAGAGTTTTATTATATCAGAAAATATCTTGGTTACAAATGAGGAAAGGATAGGGGAATTAAGCCGGTGCTCAGAGAGCTAGCAAGAAAAGTATAAGTCGGAAAGAATACAAATGAGCAAAGCCCTAGTTTCTAGCCGCCATGTGGGTGTGTGTAAAGTGTTAGGATCCCCCCTCTCTTTCCTCCCCCTCGTACTTAAGTAGTCAAACCTTTTTTTCCCTTGTTCTCCCTAGATTGTCTTGCATACATGGGCTCAATCCTTCTAGGGCTTAGAAAATGGCCTAGCGATCGGCCTCCAAACCAAGATGACGCACTTTCATCGAAGTAAAGTAGTCTTAATACGGGACCGCACGCTTGGTCGGAAGCTACTGTCCCGAGCCGATGTCCTAGCCGGCTTATCGGGCCAAATATTCTATTTTATGGGCCTTGTGAAGGGATGCAATCCATCTCCTACAAGGTAGGTGGTATTTCCTCTTGTAAATTTTCATGAGATATATTTGTTGAGTTAGTGTTATCGACAGTGTCCCATGCCGTCCTTGACACCACGCCAACCAAGCACTGGCTTCGGCTGCCAATTTTATGATACGTATTTCGGCCACACAGTTGTTTATGTTCTCTTGGTCTGATGACACATTACCTTATACTACTCTTTGCATATCTTAGGTTTGAGGATTCAACATGTGTTTTATAAACAGATTTTGTAAAAATATGCAAACAAGATAAAAATAAAAATCTTGCTTGCAGCTTTAGAATATTTATAATCAGTGATATACCATGGATTTTACCAGTTTTCAGCTATGGTATGATTTTTTAGAATCTATTATTTATGTTTAGATTTTATTTGAGTCTTTTCGGGTTCATGTATGTTTTAGAGTAATGTAGAGATTATGGAGCATTTTTGAGCTAAAGAATAAAAAACTCGTATATGTTCAAGAAACTAGCCAGAGTCGAGTTTCAAAAGGAGTGTCGATCGACACTGACCCCTTATTATTGCTCGACACCGACATGAATAGACGGGCCGACTTGTTCGTGACCCACTTGAAGCCAGAAGATCCACATAATTACAAGATTACCCCTGACTGACCTAATATCTACTATTTATGTGTTTGCCCATTGTTTTGGCACAAAAGCAATCTTACACTTCTTTTTACCACAACATATTTTTCTAGGGCTTTTAGTAGATTTAGAGAGAAGATCCAAGACTCCTTCAGAGATTTGTATTGAAACTCCAGTTTTTCTTACCTTTTTTTGTTCACTCCAGTTTTTCTTACCTTATCTATTTTATTCATTATATTCAGATTATTGTTATGTTCTATTTAATTATGTATGAGTAGTTCACCTTGTTAGATTTACATATTAGTAGACCATAGAACTGCTAAGGTCAATTATTAGGTTTCTTTCATCAGAATTTGTCTTACTGCTTGTGTTCTAAAGTACCTAATTAGAACACTGATTTTAGGATTATAGACAACTACAAAGAAAGGGATCATTACCTGGATTAATTTTGCTGAGCTAGGTTGTTAGATACATGCGAGAGGTAGTCTAGGAATCTAGTGAACATATTGATTAGGAAGACAACGCTTGACTATGGAAGTATTGATCATTACCTAGCCAATAGTATCGATCGACACTTGATCCTTGTTCACATGCGAGAGCTGGAGCATAAGACTTAGTCATCTTATTAGACTCGCAGCGACAGCTGGATATCTTTGCATTAGAATTTGAATTCTATGACGATTATTCACACATTCCTAGCATCTATAATTCCAGTCATGTATTTTTACAGCCTTATACACATTTTGGTTATGGATCTTAAATTTTCTCAGTTCTCTCCCCTGGCAAAAGATATAAAAAACATCATCAACATTTTCCTTTTCATTTATTTTCCATATATTTTAATATGAATGTAGTTAATAAAACCTCATTATTTCTTCTGACTCATGATGCTGTACTTAGTCACTACTCTCATCATTTTCTTCCTCCAAAATACTTCGTTCTATTATGTATGTGTGCATATCAGTTTTCTAGGATTATTATGCTTAGAATTGATAGGTCTACCATGACTCAGACGTAATTTAAATTCATATGCACCATCTGCTTTTACATGCTCAAGTGGTATTTTGATACAGGCAATAGCCCTGAGAATTTGAGTTTTTACCCGCGGGCTCCAGCCCGTTTGACCCACTGCGGGGCAGGGCGGGTGTGGGTCAATTGATTTTAAAATTTTTTTGGGCGGTGGGTGCGGGTCATTTTAATTTGTGTTATGGTTATTCGTCCACCTGCAAATTAAAAAAAAAAAGATTTTTAAAGGGAAATATTTTCTTTAAAATATATATAAAATAAAATATTACATTTTTAATTATATAAATATATATTATTTTCGAAAATAAATAATTAAATAATAACTAAAATATAATGAAAAATTATTCACAGGTCCCGCGGGGTAGCCGCAAATTTTGGCGGGCGGATGCGGTTTGAATATTTTTACTTGACGGGTTATGCGGGTTGAACTTTTAAATAAAAAAATGATTCTACTCATGGTAGCGCGGGGTAGGTTGACCCACAAACCCAGGACTAACAAGCAAGAGCCTTATGGTATATGAAATTTAGTTACTGTTTTAGTATATGAAAATGTGTGGGATATCTGATTTGTTATATTTTTCAAATGCATAATTCTTCAAACTGTTTTTTTCAATTTTTTGGCCCAAGGATCAAGGTTAACAAGGATTATAAATTCCATTTGATATCCTTTCCTACTGTTTATTTTTCTTAGAAATGGGAATACTTTCTCATCAAAATAATGACAATCAGAAACATGTTATAAATACACCACTGGTATGTGGTTCTTAAAATCATGAGTTGATAGAGAATCAAAACCAATATATATTCTCAATCTTCTGTGTGATCCCATATTTGTACATTTTGTTGGTGCTACATCTACATACATTGAACAACCCAAATTTCTTAGAAGGAAAATATTTGGTTATTGGCCAAATGCTAATTTAGTTGAGGATACTTATAATATGCACTTATCTGAATGAGTGCTTCTGCATGAAAAATAGCTCATGTCCATACAGAGGCTAAAAATTTTAAACTCATTTTGGCGGTGTTGCAATCAGTTGCAGAAGCTTCATTAATGATTCAGCTAAACCATTTGCGTACGAATATTCACTATAAAAGGTTCAACTTCCATTCTTGTTACCATACAACACAATGAATGATTTGGATATCAATTCAACAACACCGTCTTATATAACTTATTTAATTGTATAATCAGGAAACTGAACTTGCAGTTTGATTATATCAGTTAAAGATCTCACAAAGGACATATATCTAGATGATCATCTACTAGATGTGTTAATTAATACCATAAATATTAAAATAATCTACATGATACATGAATTGGTCCACATATAAGCCTTGAATTCCCGCAAAGAACTTGAGTATTTCTTTATCAATTTTGGTTGACGATGGTCTTATGATCAATTTCCGAAGAGAACATACAAGACATGTCATTTTATTCATATAAATATATTTTCTGAATTTTTAGATAATGTCTATGTGAGCTCTCTATAACTTTAAACATTATTGTAGTGACCAAGGTGATCATATGTGAAATTTTCTGGATTTATTTCATTACAAGATTATATCCCCTAATATATATTTGAGAAGTGATTTTGCCAAATGTTATCTCTACAATCATTTTCAGAAAAATAATATGACATGACTACTAAAAATTGATGACATGGCTTATAGATTAATATGACATGGACAATTACATTTAATGTTAATTTATATTTTTGGTAAACTTTTTAAAATATGGTAACAACTCATATATTACATTTATTGTCGATTTATATTTTGGAATTTTTTTAGAATATGGTAATGACATATAAATCTATCTTATTAAAACAGAAGTACACATATAGAATATCTCTTAGTTTTCAGTGTTATTTACAATTGCATGCCACTGAGAATTAAATTAAATTTCCTATTTTAATGCTTGTCTTTTTCAGTTATATTAATGTGTTTCTTTTTCTTTCATATTTTAGTGCTTGTATTTTTCAGTTAGATTAATGTGTTTTCTTTTATTTCCTATTTTAATGTTTGTCTTTTTAGTTAGATTAATGTGTTTTCTTTTATTTCCTATATATTTATCCTTCATCCAAATATTGAAGTTTAACCTGTTTTTTTTAATTTTTAATTTAGGTATTTTGGCTTACATTACTCAAATTTATATGTTTTGAGAAATTTAAAGTATATATAAATTTTGAAAATTTTAAAATAATTCAAACGGGTTATCTGTATCCGAACCGAACCCGCAAATACCTGAATCAAACCGAAACCAAAATTTATAAATATTTGAATGTTGCTGAAATCTTTAAACTCGGGAATCTCAAACCCAAATAGATTTTAACCGAATCAGTAGGTATCCAAATACACATCCCTAACGTAGTCAATGTAAAACGATCAAGTATTACAAACACATCATTTAGTATAAATAAATAAAAACTAAAACAAAAAATTAATACCCGTGAGGTCGCACGGGTCAAGATCTAGTCATCATTAAAATAAATATATTCAACTATGGCAAATATAATTTATATTTATCTGTTAAAACATATTTTAAAAAATTTTACTGCACATGGTGCAGGAAAACACCTAGTATATATATATATATATATATAAGAAGTATGCTATAAACTCGAAGGATGTTCTGAAAACTTTTCTAATATATGGTTTAGCCATAATTATCAGAAGTTATGTGCATGTATTTCTTTTCATCCTTAGTTGCATACTTAGGGCCTGACTGATGTAACCGCAGTGGTTGCGGTTGCGGTTGTGGAGTTTGCGGGTGTGGGTGGTTGCGGTTTTAAGCATTTTCTAAAGATTTGTACGACTGGTACAACGGTTAGAAATTGTTGCGTTTGTGGGACTCTTATGACTGGTAAACTACCAAACGCAACATCTGTTAAATAATAATTTAACAATATTTACATTTTATGTAATTGTAAAAATATTAAAAATCATAATAATATGATAAATATAAAATTTATATTTATAAAATCATATTATTAAATTTTAAAATTTTAGAGAAAATGTTTTAGTTTTAAATTTTTATAATATAAATTGAAATATAATATGAATACATTTTACAATTTCTGTTATTTCAATTTAAAATTTTTATTGGATATTTTTAGTATTATTTTTATTTATTCTGTTTTTAAAGAAAAAAAATCAACCTTCCCGCAACCGCAAACGCTAGCTGGAACCAGCTTTTGATTTTAAGAGGTTCGGAGCGGGTTGAAGCGATTTGTAGCGTTTTCTGTGATTGTTTCGAAACGCCAACAACCGCTATGAACCGCAAAAGCTGTGTTTGCGGGTGGTAGCGGGAAAACCAGTCAGCCCCTTAGTAGCTTTTTGTGAAGGTATATATCCTTAAAACTCAACAAAATTCTTTTAGAATTCGGAGAATATTATGCATTGTTTATGGAAAATTTTGTTCCATTTAGCAAGATCAAATTTTATTGACAATCAGCTTTTATACTACAGAAATATTACTTTGTCTGAGAATAATTTGTATTATTCCAATATATGGTATACAAATTTCTTGAATCATTTTCTTAGATATTTTTCTATTGGCATTGTGATCCATTTTGTAATTGACATAAACATCAATAAAATGTGAAATTCATTCATAGAAAACATAAAGTAATTAAGCATCAGGGTTGCTTTTTATAAAAATATTATTCGTTTAAAACTGAAAAGGCAATAATTATACATGTTAATATTGTAGATTGTTCAACAAATCTCTATAAAATTTTCAATTCTCTTCTAGAGTAGTATAGTAGGGGTCATTTGGAAAGTTGGGAGAGTTGAGATACAAAGTTTCCTTGAAATTTTTGTGAAGTTGACTTATTTTTCTTTACCTTTAATGAACACTTAAAGTAATTTACAAAGATGTGTGGCAGTACGACATGTATATGACCAATATTCTTTAGATCCACATATGTAAAATACATTATAACGTTTCAAGGTGATATCTACTTAGGTTTCTTTCCCTTTGGTATGTTGTTCAAATCTAACCCATTTGTTATATTATTCCACTAGTGGTTGGCCCGCCCTACGGGCGGGGTAGTTTACACTAAAACTATTAAATGTTATAATATATTTTAATTTTATTAAAAGGTTAGAAATTTAGTTTAAAATTAAATTATAAATATAATATGCTTTTATTTAAAAATTAAATTGTCATTTTTTTTGACTTTTTGGTATCACTACCACTTTTTTGTTAGAAAACACGAAACTATGAAATTGAAAAGTTAAGAAAAATGTAGTGAATGATATTTCTTCTTTTTATTTCTATCTCACTTTGAAATAGTTGACGAAAATCTTAAAGTAAGAAAAACTAATTTATTTTTTTCAAGAGTATAACTTTAATACAATTACAATAATTGATTTTTCACAATAATAAATTAGTCCACCTCCAAAATAAATCAACTGAAAATAATGTAATGTGATAAAATCATAAAAATAATATTTTAAAGTAATATATAAATAGTTTCAATAATGTGACAAATAATAATTAATATATGTTAAGTTTAACAACAAATGATGTTTTACACGGAGTATATGAACATCTTTTCTTTTAAAACTCTGAATCATACGCGCTGGTGCTCGTCCTGCTGCTATCCATGACCAAGACAAAAGCTAGAACCAGAGCCAAAGGAGTAAACCGAGCCATCCTACGTCACAGCTAGAAGATAGTTCGGTCCCGTTGCAATTTGCACCACAGGGCCAATGTTTTGAAAAAACTCAACCGCTTTGGGTACTGGACTGTCCAAAGTATTGTCATGACCAAGCTGTCCCTGTGTTTGATCCACATGTAAACACACGCCCTTCCCTTGATAGAAACACAGTGAAGTGCAGCCCCGCAGCAACCTTGCACAGAAGATGAGTTTGTCAATTTTTAGAATATCATTTAGTCTATAGATAGATTGGTATCAGTCTTTACCTGCTTACAAGGAGTTCCCTTCAAAGCCTCAACAAGCTTAGGCCTAAATAGTGGACGGTAGTATCTACGTGACCACAGAAATGCGATTAGTTATCCCCACGTGTGAGAACCTGTGCCAGATTCCAAACAGATTAATGAACATGACAAGCAAAACATAGATTCAATAGGACAGGTTTTTGGTATAAGTAGAAGCTACCAATCTCTCCAGATTGCAATACAAAATAAGAATGGTTCTGAGTGGCTGAGACCTGAGCAACTCGAGCAGAGAACGGAAACTCTGTAGACTTAAATGCTACGCACTGATTAGTTTCTGGGCCATGCGTAGGCACACCAGACAAACTCGTACCGCAAGAATAAACCTTTGAGTTGTTGATTAGCAACGTGTGATAGCTTCCCGTTGTAACTTGCATCTGCATAAAGAATAAGAGAAATGCATTTGTGACTTCTAAACCAAATTAATCACAGCTACACTCCTAAGACTCCCACATGTTCTTCATAGAAGTTCCCTATGCATAAAACTACTTAGTAAATGAAAGTTCACCTATTAAAAAGTAAAGAGAGAAACAAACTGAGATCATACATTGCAGGTTTTCAACCATATCAGAGGATTGCTCAACAGACTGCAAGAACCTCAAAAGCCGCTTCCAGTTCCCCTCACAGTTAGCAAATAGCTCTTTCTGTGTAGTCAAACCTATTCCCACGTACACAGGCTGCACAGAGCATAGCTGTGACACGGCGTAATCATCTAGTGATCTGAACTTGAAAGGGTACAACAATCAATAGCTCCCTCCAAACACCTTAGAGGTCAACTCGGAGCTGAGTATATCAACCGCGTTAAGCCGGCCAGAGGATAAATTAGTCCACCAACAACATCTTGCAAAATTAAATTAGCAAACTTTAATAGAAATGTCAATTAAGAAATAGGGAGAAGTTGCCTAGAGATAAAAATAATACCTGGGAGTTCTCTGTTGGTGTTTGCCAAAGCCAAAAGCTGCTCCTGATTGCGGAAACGGAAAAACTCAGTCGGAATATCCTTTTCACAGTCAGGGTTTGCTTCGAAAGAAGTTCCATCACCGAATCGGATGGAGACCTCAGACCGGCGAGTCAGAGAGCCTGAATTTTGGGTTGCTTCTAGCGACGTCGAACCCACTGAGAGAATAGAGAGCGCCTTCATTGAGCCTTCTGCGGAAAGTGTCAACGCGACTGGAGTTGATGCTCCCGTGGATTAGCGTTGACTGTGACAAGAAACAGTTACAGACTCAGTATTAAGAAATAATGAGATTAAAAAATTAAAACAATACTGTCGTGATTACATGTTCATCGAGTAGAAGCAGGTCCACACTCATAAGCTCATTGTTCTTACGAACGTTGCGAGCTTCCCAGAACCTCAGGAGACGCACCTCCGCCGTGTTTGAGCAACGGCCAGCTCTCAGGTTGCCGAGAAGAACATAGGAAGACGCCATTTTTGAAGGTTACGCGGTTGTTTTGCAGATAACCAAGAATTGTCGACTGTGTGAATCTCCATTTCCCCAATAACCCTTATTTATAAGGGAAGCTTCAGTCGGTTACACAGGCCGCTCTTATTGAGATTAAATGACAGAGAGTGAAGAGAGGTGGGCGGAGAATAATGACAGAATTGAAGATGGTCTTGAAGACAGCTGAGACTAACGTTACAGAAATCAAAGGAGAGGAAGAAGAAGGAGGCGACATCGTGGAGAAGATGAGACCTGGAAACACTTACATTAACCCTATCGGGCCTTCGAATTTTAACTTGGGCCCAACAATATCACTCAGCCCACATCTGGTCACATACAAATCGCATGAAAAAAAAATAAAAGAAGACGGGAGAGCGGAGAAAGAAGAAAAACAAAAAGAAGTGTTAATTGGTCGACACGTGTCGAAGTCTGGGAATAGGAGAAGAGAAGACGTGGCTTATTGTGGAGAGAGTATACTCTACTTTATTATTATAGATTTGGGGTTGTAAGTGCTCCTCATCATCACAACCCCAGCTAATTTGATTTTTCCTTTTTGAAAATTTTATTGTTGTAACATTCACTTCAAAAAATTCCTTAGTTTCTACAAGTTGGAAACTATGGTTTTTAGTGAGAACATCATTATTCTTCTCAGCTAATATTAGTGTCAATATTTATTTAGAAACCCATTGAATAGAAATATTTTTATATATTTATAGTAGGGAGAATATGCTTTTCTGAAAAGTAAAGTACGTTTTATTGGCATTTCAAGGTCTGACTGGTTTAACCGCAGCGGTTGCGTTTGTGGTTGCGGGAGTTTACGATTGCGGGTGGTTGCGGTTTTAAGCGTTTTCTAGAGATTTGTACGACTGGTACAGCGGTTAGTAATTATTGCGTTTGCGGGACTCTTATGACTGGTAAACTACCAAACGCAACATCTGTTAAATAAAAAATTAACAATATTTACATTTTATATAATTATAAAAATATAAAAATTATAAAAGTATAATAAATATAAAATTTATATTTATAAAATCATATTAATAATTTTGAAAAATTTATAGAAAATATTTTGGTTTGAAATTTTTATAATATAAATTAAAATATAATATGTATACATTTTACAATTTCTATTATTTCAATTTAAAAATTTTATTGGATATTTTTAGTATTATTTTTATTTATTTTGTTTTTAAAGAAAAAAAATGTATCCTCCCGCAACCGCCCGCAACCGCAAACGCTACCTGGAACCAGCTTTTGATTTTAAAAGGTTCGGAGCGGTTTAAAACGATTTGTAGCGTTTTCTATGATTGTTTCGAAACGCCGACAACCGCTGTGAACCGCAAAAGCTGCGTTTGCGGGTGGAAGCGAGGAAACCAGTCTTGCTTTTATAATACATAATTACCACTATTTTAATTGTGAAACTATCCTTCCGATGATAGCAAATTATAATCCTTAATAATCCTTAATCTATTAAAATCATGAAACATCAGGGTTTTATACTCTTCGAGAGCATGGGAAAGATTTACTTTCCTCGGGTTGTCAAACCTTTCATTCAGAGCTTTCCACATCTATGATGGATCTTTTATGTGTTCATAGTCATGCGGTCACATATTCGTCTACATATTTTCCAAAAAAAAATTGTTTTCCTTTATTTTAATCAAGCAATTTGTTTCCGTTTTAACCATCTTAGTAATTAGTTTTCTTATATCCAGATAAGGTTCCACATTTTTATCCTAATATATTTTATTCATGTTATTTTGAGAGCTAAAACTTAAGTTTTTATATGTGCCATTTGATTTTTTAAATAAAAAAATAGAAAGATAATAATAATTAATTAAAATAAACTTTTTATCTGAATAAAGAAAAGCAGCTACAAGAAGAAAAAAACGCATAAAACGATAAGTATATTAAATTCTTCATGAATAAATTTTTGAAAAATATATCATTAATAGAAGCAAAATTACAATCTCACACAAAATCAACAACAAACGAATTATTTTTGTTACAAGGGAATATTTAAGAAGAATTATTTGAAAAACATTTGTGAAGAGATGAAATATTTGAATGAAATGAATGAGTGAAAATAAGTTTTTTTTAATATGAAAATACCTTTTATATCCTTTTGAAAATCTGAAAAGACCATTGGCTTTATATAGCTTAAAACAAAAATTGTACTCAAATATTATAATAAGTAATTACTCAAATCTAGTAAGTTTGTGACATAAATTTTATTTACAGGTAAACATTATTATATAATAACTATAATCTAAATATAATTGATAGTATTATGATGAAGATGTTATTTACATTAAATAAATTAGCATTGACTCATCCGTCCAATATACATTAATAGTAAATAAATTATCATAGAGCATTACCTAGTATCCATCACTTTAATATAAGTGATTAGTAGTTCATTCGAATAACATATACAAAATAACAGAGCTTTATTTTGTTGATTGTTCTATGAATCAGATCGTCAAGTTTAATTAATAAAAATAACCGTTTGTTACTAAAAAAATATAGAATAGAATAATAAATTATAGGTGATATAACGGCTGTATATATATATCTTGATCTTGCTTATAATATATCAGAATATTATAATTAATAAAATGGAAACTAAAATTTCATATCTACGTAGAGAATGTGATACTAAAAGAAAGAAGCAAAAGAAAAGAAGATTTTATGAAAAGGAGAACTAGAGTTTATAATCGAACTAATTATTTATATAGAAGTAAAAAAAATATAGAAGCGACTGTGCGTGTATAATAACAACCTTTTTTACTACCAATTTTTTTTTGTTAACATGAACATGTGAATGATTGGTTGGAGTTTATCTCACTTCTATTTTTTAAATTATATGATCTTACCAATCATGATTTATCTTTAGTTTTCAAGTTTAAAACCTACATCAAAGTTCTACTAGTCTTTGTCCATAATGATTTAGATTTATTTCTATATATACAGCAAAAAAATAAATAAAGAAAACTATTTTTATGTAAATTAAGCAAAAATCCTACGTATTATTATTTATGTTGTGTCATCTGTAAAACAAAAAAAAAATCATGTATATTATTAAATAAATTAGATTATTATAGGTAAAATTTATTACTGCTTAGCACTTAAATTTTACTATAAATGTTTAAATTTGTACATAAATTTTATGTACTTTTGAATAATTTTATAAAATATTAAATTTTAGATCGATATCAAGAAGTTTATCTATTAAATAACATAAGTGTCATTTATATTGCATCAAATAATAATAAATTTTTGATAATTTATATTTTACTCATTAATATAAAGTATACTAATTGATATAAAATATTCTTTTTGTGTATACATCACTTATCTTACATGTTTTATTTCAAAGTATTTACACAAATGTCTTATATCCGATTATGATGAGTTTGGGTATCATTTTGATATGAAGTAGGCTTTCAATCATAGTATTGAGACTAAATAGGCCGTAAAACTGGGATAAATATGGGCCCAGTAACCAAGAAAATGGAGTTGGAGACGGTCTCTGTCACCACCGGGTTTTAAGCCGCGAACTCAGTCATGAATATTGTGATTCAAATATTGTGATCGGTAGTCACCAGAGAGAAGGGAGAGAAAGAGCACAGAGATGACGTCAGAGAAGAGATTCATCTACGAGGTGGAAGCTGCAAAGGAAGCCGCCGATGGAAAACCATCCATTGGTCCTGTCTACCGCAGTTCTTTGGCCAAAGACGGATTTCCTGACCCGATCGATGGTATCGACAGCTGTTGGGATATTTTCCGGTAAGATTTCTTACTCTGTAGAACTTTTGATCCGTGATTGTTGTATTGTCATTTCTGGAAGATTCTTTTGGGGGATTAATGGTACTGATCCTTGATTGTGTGAATAGCTTTTTCATGTTCTAAAAACATGAACATGACTCGGCGGTATAACATTTACAATATCAATCAAGAAATGATAAAAAAAATAATTAAAAAGTATATTATCGAATCCTATCTCTGGATGTTTCTAACAGCAAGTTGATGTCTTGACAACATCCTCGGTAATTTTTTTCTTTTTCATATATTGCATGCAGCACGGCTGTTGAGAAATATCCAAACAACCGAATGCTTGGCCAACGTGAGATTGTGAATGAAAAGGTGTTACTGTATTTTGTATTTTATTTTGGATTTTAGCTTTTTGCGTAATGTTTTCAAGTTGATAGACTCACATTTCTTTACTTCTTCTCAGGCAGGAAAGTACGAGTGGAAAACATACAAAGAAATATATGACATTGTCATTAAACTTGGAAATTCTCTTCGCAGCTGCGGGTTTGAAGAGGTTAATATTCATATATTCATATTATCATATATATATATATATATATATATATATATACATATATACAATCTTCAGTGTCATAATTGCCTGATATGTGGGAAATGTAGGGAGGAAAATGTGGTATCTATGGTGCAAATTGTCCTGAATGGATCATAAGCATGGAGGTATGCTAAATATATAAACTTTGCTAATTAATATCGTTTGATTGCTTTTACTTTTAAAGATTCAAAGGTGCAACTTCTTCTCATGCAGGCCTGTAATGCACACGGCCTCTATTGTGTCCCTCTATACGATACATTAGGTTCGCCTTCTCTAGCTAAAGCATATTTTTTTGGTAATTCTACTCTTCCGAGTCTTTCTAGCGTATTAACTGTCTGGTTTTGAGCACAGGCGCCGGTGCAGTGGAGTTCATTATTTCTCACGCAGAGGTTGCAATTGCTTTTGTGGAGGAGAAGAAAATCCCTGAGGTATCTTCAATTGAGTCATGTGTTTAACTCTGTTTTCTCTGAAAAAAGAAAGTCAATCTTCTTGTAACTTTTTTTACAACTATTCTGTGAAGTTAATTTCCTTTTTCTTCTATTGTCAGCTTTTTAAAACATGTCCAAACTCTACTAAATATATGAAGAGTGAGTCACACTAATCGAATCATATTCACTATTTTACCTTCTATGCTTGTGTTGCTAATGTGAACTGTGTTTGATTACAAATGCAAGCTGTTGTGAGCTTTGGTGGCGTCAAACCGGAACAGAAAGAAGAAGCTGAAAAGTTTGGTTTGGTAATACATGCTTGGGATGAGTTCTTGAAGCTGGTAGGAGACTTTCATTTCAATTTCTTGCACTATTTTAATATTTTTCATTTTTATGATGATTATTCACATATAGTATGATATCTATTACATTTACATATACCAAGTTTTGATTTTACTTTGTTTTTTTTTTTGTCTATGGCAGGGTGAAGGTAAACAATATGACCTTCCCGTTAAAAAGAAAAGTGACATATGCACGATTATGTATACTAGCGGAACCACTGGTGACCCAAAGGGAGTTCTAATTTCAAATGAGAGCATTGTTACTATAACAACTGGAGTGATGCATTTCCTACAGAGTGTGAACGAATCAGTGAGTTTCTCTTTCCTCTTTGTCATCATTCTCAAGCAAAAGCTGCAATCTTAAACTTGATTCTTCTACACAGCTAACTGAGAAGGATGTATATATTTCGTATCTTCCTCTTGCTCACGTCTTTGATCTGGCTATCGAGGAATGTATCATTCAAGTGGGTGGTTCAATTGGTTTCTGGCGCGGGGTGAGTACAGCTCAAAATTTTGATAATCGGATACTATATACTATCTATGAATTTGTTTGATATATCCATATGTCTATGTTCTGTCCTCAGGATGTAAAGCTGTTGATTGAAGACCTTGGTGAGCTAAAGCCAAGTATTTTCTGTGCTGTTCCTCGTGTCCTAGACCGAGTATACACAGGTACTTTTGATTATTTTATTATATCAGTATTGAGATATTTTCAACCACTTAAACGCTAACTTATCATGCTACCATCACCAATAGGGCTGCAGCAGAAACTATCTGTTGGCGGTTTCTTCAGGAAGAAGGTTTTCAATGTTGCATTTTCCTAGTAAGTCAGGCTTTCTCTGACTGTAACCTATAACTTGTGTTAGACGTTTCTTGATCTAGCACATCGAAAACCTCCTCAGTAAATTTGGAAATATGAAGAAGGGACAGTCTCATGTCGCGGCCGCTCCATTCTGTGACAAACTTGTCTTCAACAAGGTAGCAACTTCAAAGAAAAATAAAAAAAAAATTATCTAAAACTCTTTAACGCTTCACACTAGCTAAAACTTCTTTTCGAATAATCTCTTTGTCTCTGTCAAGGTTAAACAAGGACTGGGAGGAAATGTGAGGATTATTCTATCTGGAGCAGCTCCTCTTGCTAGTCATATAGAGTCATTTCTTAGAGTTGTGGCATGTTGTCATGTTCTACAAGGATATGGTAACGTTTTAGACCTAAAAGAGCTTCGGTTAGGTAAAAAGTATATTTTCTCTTATGAATTGTTACCTTGGTGTAGGTCTAACTGAGAGCTGTGCTGGAACATTTGTCACGTTCCCAGACGACCTGGACATGCTTGGAACAGTTGGTCCACCTGTACCAAACGTCGATATACGCCTGGAATCTGTTCCGGACATGGAATATGATGCTCTTGGAAGTACCCCGCGTGGCGAAATCTGCATCCGCGGAAAAACCCTGTTTTCTGGGTACCACAAACGTGAAGACCTCACAAAAGAGGTTCTTATTGATGGATGGTTTCACACAGGTTTTCAAACTATCATTATCAATGCCAAAATGTAGTTTTTCTCCATTTGTTTCTTTTCTTATACCATCTTACTATATGTATATATATATATATTCACGCTGATTTCACCAGGTGATGTTGGTGAGTGGCAACCAGATGGAAGCATGAAGATAATTGACCGGAAAAAGAACATATTCAAACTAGCGCAAGGAGAGTATGTTGCGGTTGAGAATTTAGAAAATGTATACGGTCAAGTAGAGGCCATTGATTCAGTAAGTAGAAGTTTAGCTCATTGTGGTTTCAAAAAAAAAAAAAAAGTTTAGCTCATTGATTTATCATTCTTTTTTGATATTGTTCTTTAATCATCAGCAGATATTCATCAATATTATTGTTTTATTATATAGGTATGGGTGTATGGGAACAGCTTTGAGTCCTTCCTTATCGCAGTTGTTAACCCGGCTCAGCAAACTCTTGAACGCTGGGCCGTGGAGAACGGATTGGATGGAGACTTCAACTCTATCTGTCAAAATGAAAAAGCAAAAGCATTCATACTTGGAGAACTTGTTAAGGCTGGCAGAGAGAGAAAGGTTTTCTTCTTCTTCTTCTTCTTCTTCTTCCTTATTGAAGCTTTTCTCTTGTCTTCTTTTTAATTATTTGCATTTGTAGTTGAAAGGTTTTGAGATCATTAGAGCTGTTCATTTGGAACCGGTCGCTTTCGATATTGAAAGAGATCTTCTTACTCCTACCTACAAAAAGAAGAGGCCTCAATTGCTCAAATACTATCAAGTATTTTTTAAATCACTTTATATGGTTTGAGTTTCTTAAAATTGGTATTAAATCTTTTTCTTTATTGACAGAATGTAATTGATGAGATGTACAAGGCTGCAAAGGAAGGTCAAGGTTCAGGACAATAGATTTCTTCTACTATATATTTTCAATATTCTATATTCTTTCTCTTCCATGATCAGGCATGCCTTTCTTCATTAAAGTTCTCTAAATAAGCTTTTGTTAATGTCTTGAGATATTACATAGCATCTTAACATCCTACTAACTTTTGTTAATAAAGAAAATCCTCTCCCAATAAATTGGTCGGTGTCGTCAATTCCCTTTGCCTATCCGTCTACTATGCTCTAGTAACAACTAACAAATCATGTCACTCTACTTTGGGAAGTATAATTTCATTTTGACATGCTAGTTAAGAAGATTTCAGTTTGACATGCTGTTTTATTGATATTTAGACACATTTGTTAGACTTTCGAAATAAAAGTATGAAGAAGACATGAAGTAGCATTTCAAGATGCTATGAAACATCTTATATATAACTGCAACTTGATCTTATTTGCAAGCAAAAATATATCTGTGCGTTGTACGGGATTAATACTATATTGAATAGGCCCGCTGGGCCTGGATCCTTGTACTCTGTAAAAAATAAGAGCCGACGTCTCTTTTCTCTTCTTCTCTTCCTTTTCCTTCTAATTCTTCGTCGAAAACAGCTCTTGTTCTTTGTAAGAAAATCTCTCGTACGAAGGAAAACATCAAAGTAACAGTAACGATGAGCGCAAAGAACTTCTCGTTCGTAACGGAGACTCCCAGTGTGGATTCCAACGAAGGCACCAAAACCGATTCGGGTACCGGCTTAAAGAAGGTAAAGCTCAGATCTAGATTCTACTCGTGTTATGAATCTCAAATCTAGACTTTACTCGTGAATGTTTTATGAATCTCAGATCTGGGAGTCCTCTTGTTTACCTGAATGTTAATGCTATGAATCAGGTAATCACCAAAGCTGGTGAAATCAGCAAAGCTGATTCCGGTTGCAACTCTCCTGAATTGACTAAGGTAAATCTTGGGAAATAATCGACAATCTCAGGCTTTGTTAATGTTTAACTCGTATGAACATTCATGTTCTGGATCCCTTGCTTTTAATGTCGTCGATTAATTCCGGAGATTTTGAATGTTGTGAATCAGCTCAGTGACGCTGACGAAAGAACCAAGGCTGATTCTGATTCTGGATCTGGATCTCTTGCTTTGAAGACGGTATGTCTCAGGATCGCAAGCTTTGTTTATTGTATGAAATTGTTGTTGTTATGTTGTGAATCAGGTAAAGCACAACCAAAGCTGATGATGAAAGCATCAAGCGGATTCCGGCTCTCCTGTGTTGACCAAGGTATGAAAGTGCTTTGTTTATGTCTAACTCGTATGAACATTCCTGTTCTGGAACTCTTGCTTTTAGTGTTGTCGATTATTTCATGAGATGTTGAATGTTGTGAATCAGCTCAGCGTGGCTTTGTTATATATGAAAGTTCTTGTATGAAATTGGTGTTGTTATGTTGTGAATAAGGTAAGCACAACCAAAGCTGGTGATGAAAGCACCAAGGCGGATTCCGGCTCTTCTGTGTTGACCAAGGTATGAAAGTGCTTTGTTTATGTCTAACTTGTATGAACATTCCTGTTTTAGATCTCTTGCTTTTAATGTTGTCGATTATTTCCTGAGATGTTGAATGTTGTGAATCAGCTCAGCGTGGCTTTGTTTATGTATGAAAGTGCTTGTATGAAATTGTTGTTGTTATGTTGTGAATCAGGTAAGCACAACCAAAGCTGATGATGAAAGCACCGAGGCGGATTCCGGTTCTCCTGTGTTGACCAAGGTATGAAAATACTTTGTTTATGTCTAACTCGTATGAACATTCATGTTCTGGATCTCTTGCTTTTAATGTTGTCGATTATTTCCCGAGATGTTGAATGTTGAAAATCAGCTCAGCATGGTTTTGTTTATGGTATGAAAGAGTGTGTATGAAATTTATGTTGTTATGTTGTAAATCAGGTAAGCACAACCAAATCTAGTCATGTTCTTCCAGATGGCAGTAGCTCAGCTCGTTCTCCTCCCTTTGTTGTTGCTGACGGTCAGATTCCTGGGAGTTCCTCCAGAGAAATAGAAGTTCTGCTCCTTAACTATTTGTTGTTCCATACTTGGTTCTGCTCCTTGACTATTTCTTGTTCCATACTTGGTTCTGCTCCTAATCGATTTCTTGTTTTCTGATTGTCACTTTAGGGTCGTGGCTATTCTTCACTTAGACTTCACCGTAGCAAAAGGATGAAGCTGGAAAGCGAATATTACATAGACGAAGCGAATGGAAACTGGCACCTAAGACGGCAAGCGCAAGAGGGTTTATCAAAGTGACTACTAAATCTGAAGCCTTCCGTGAAGTTGAACCATTTATGAACGACTCCAGACTGAATCTATTACTAAAAGTTGTGTGAGTTTCTTAGACTAATTTTCTTGTATTACATAGTGTCTGGGTATGTAAAGACAAGTATAAAAACAGACATGAGAACAATTAATGTAGAGGGATTGTTTGACAATAGAAAAATATCACATATAAGCTAGATACACTGCGAATAACGTCCCTTTTAACAGATAACTGTATCTAGAAAATGCACAACAGATATACGAAAAAAATATGATTTAGATAAAATTTATTATATATTTTCCATCAAAGAGAGAGTGAGAGACTCCTTCATGGTCTTATGCAAAAAGTGCATATCTAGCATGTGATTCCCTTGGAATCTTGGATGTTCAAAGCTCATTTATGGTTAACTTTGTTCGAACATATTACTCTTCATTACTTGAATGGACAAATGATGAATTTCTTGGTTCCTTTAAGATGAAGAAGAGTTGGAGATGGATGAAAATTAGAGAGTATATTAGCTGCAATTTCAGAATAAATTTCTATTGGAAATAAAATATAAGAATTAGTTAAGCCACAGACTATTACACGCAGTTATCTTTTCCTCACTTGTGATGCCAATGTTGATCAGGCAGAGAAAGTCTAAACATTTTAAACTTTATTGTAGTGTAACTATTTTATTCTAATTCTCAATAAATTTTATCATTTTTAATAAAATACTTGAAAAAGTGAAATAATTATTATATACTTTAGTTTTTGATCTTAAATTTATAAATAAAAGGTGAAATTATGCTTTGTGATGTATCATATACCGTTTGTGTTTGTGGAGATAATTAAAAAGCATATTGTAAAGCTCTATTTATATTTTTTAGTTCTATTTATATTGTTATATCAATTTGACTATTACATTAATTTATATTAAAATATTATAAAATAAAATTGATGATATATTTTTCACCCATTTGGCATGGATTTACTTTTATAATGATTTTATAATCAAAATGATTTAATATGTTTGTTTAACTTTTTGTACTTGATTAACTCTTTTACATATTTAATAGAATAACCCTAAAAGATGCAGTTATGAAAACATCAACCACAACTTGATTCATTATATAACTAAATAATATAAATATTAGTTATTTTAACAATTTATTTCTATTAAGTACAAATATATCAATCTAACTTAGTTAATAAAAAAAATATAGAGGACACGTTAACATATAATATATTTCTCCCGTCATTGCCTCTTAGCTTGCTTAATTAGTGGCTCAGGCTGAATGATCGCTCAACCAAGCATAAACGAATTACAAATGGAGAGAGTAAAACTAATTTTTAGGCAAGATTTAGTTAGATAGTATCGATAAATGTCTTACAAATAATTATTGTTATTAGTCATAAATATAGGAGTGCACACTTGTAATGTCTAAAAATATCAAGGGGATTCAAAAAAAGATTACTGTTTTAATTGTATTGATGTGAAAACCAAAGCCTTATATATGTTTCTATGTTAATTTTGCTATGAAAATATGTTTTCTTTGTTCATTGTCTCGACATCCTAAGTTGATGTTTAGTCTAATTAATATTAGAAACACTGGAAAATTGTTAAACCATTTGAACTAAAAAAGGAAAGAAATACAATTTAAACACTGATCAGGTCATACTAATTAGAAACCATTTTCACGGTGATGCATCTATTATAATAAGCAACTAGACCTTGACCCGTCCGACCGGACGGGTATTTATTTTCTGTTTTTAATTTTTATTTACATTAAATGATGAATTTGTAATATTTACATATAAATCCAAATGGAAAATTAATTTTTACAGCTATAATAAAAATTAAAATTAAAATTTTAATGAAATATTCTGATATAAATTTTATTTTTTTTAACTAAAATAATATAAAGGTGGGTTATAATTGTTTCAAATTCCAAAATCTTAGCTTCCCAAATAAAGTAAATTTATAAATACATAAAATATATAAACATATTTGGAACTATAATTTTTATTAAAATAAATTTGTTATAAAATAATTTATCGCTGTTATTGTTTATTTCTAAAATTTGATCTGTGACCATATAAATATCTTCTTTCATTTAATTTTTTTTCTTTGAACTAATAGTATAATATACATATATGGGATTAGTACAAGATTGTTATATTAGTACACGGGTCAGAAGCAAAATGTTATATTAGTACATGATTGCAAATCAAGTATAATATTTATAGCATGTAGTTGCAGAATCACATGTAAGTGAAGACACGATAATTTTTCAACTATACCATATGCGATTTTTATTATCATTAAATGTGGTAAATTTAGAATTAGGAAATGTATTTATTAAACTGAAAAGACATCATTAATAAACTATAAATAATTTCGAAATTGATTTAATAGAGAATGAAAGTTAAATTTTATATTAGGACAACACATTAACTCAACTGAAAAAGACAAACATTAAAATAGGTAATTTAATTTATATTAGGACAACACATAAACTCAACTGAAAAAAACAAACATTAAAATAGAAAAAATAATTTAATTTTCAGTGGCACAGAAATGTAAATAACTACAAAAACTTAGGAATATTTTCTAAGTGTAATTCTATTTTAATAGTAGAAATTAACACAGTTTCCCGTCCATTCACCTGACCTAGTAAAAGTAGTAACTAAAAAGCATTAAACATAGATGTTATCTAGAGGATTAAGTATTTGAAAGTGTTTGAAAGTTTCTACTAAATAATAGTATTAAACAAAAATCATACAAAAGTAAATGAAAAGATTTGAGGAAATTGTCTTGCATTTTTGATACTTCTAAAGTTGTGCAGGAAAGTCAATTGTCTTAAATTTATTTACAAAATGGAGAGTTTTATCAATAACTTTAAATTTAGGTTCTGACCCCTTCGCCTAATTGACTTTGTAAAACAGATTAAAATAAAATTGCTACAAACAAATACCTTTTCGTTTGCCAAAAACTATTTCGCAAGTGTTAATACTGGCCCATAAAATAACTCCAACGCAAACAGTAAAGTGTACTAGCTATACCTATATGTGCTCAGATCCGTAACAGTTTTGGAGATGTCTAAATGAAACATTGACATATTTATGGCTCCTAATATTTCAAGATAAATTGCATAAAAAAGCTTTCAAATGTGTTAAACCAAAATCTAGTAAAATTTTGTTAAATGATTAGAGCCTCCAAAATCGCAGAAACGTTTGTATGTGCTCTTCGCATATGTACGTATAAAAACAAACAAAGATTTTCATATATCACACAAAGCAAGTATGCATGCCGTAGCATTGCTTTCGGATTATTTGAATATCCAGAAAAGATTTATCTATGGGTTGTACTTTCACCCAAAAGTTAGGTATGTGTTATCATTGATCCGAATTTAACTATTCTTTAGTCAAAAAAGAAAAGTGTGCATGCCGTAACATTGCATTTGTCTTATTCCGTTATAAAAATCCACGTATATATATGGTATAAAAGAGGACCGGACCAGACAAACCCAACAGTATTAGTTGATGATGAAGAGTTTAACATTTTTGCCAAATGAAACAATGATATAATACCTGCTGATCATTCGATTAGTACGTAGGAGAACTGAGGAAACTCTAATTTTTTTCAATAGGATAGGAGACTCTTAAATTTTTTTTTTTTTTTTGTAAAATAGGAGACTCTTAAATTGCATGCATAGTTGTTGGAGTTCCACTTTTTCTCTGACTTTGTATCTTAAGATCTATATCGTATGATGGCCAAGCAACTTTGATATATATACATGCATATGATTTCAGCCAGGTATAGGAGATAATGAACACCTAGACAAAAAAAAATATTCGTGATGGTTGTATAATAAATGGTCTGGTCATCATAGATCGGATGATACGAGGTCAGAAGTCTCCAACAACTATACCTCTAATTTAAGATTTTCCTCACTTTTCCTAAATATTATAAAACAAATGAATGATCAACATATGCTACCGTCTAAAGTTTCTCCTCAGATGTTCTTACATCATTTTATAGTTTTATTAATTTTTCTTGCTATTAACATCGTAAACATAAAAAGTTATCATAAAGTAAATAGAACCAGGATCAATACAGGATTACATGATTTGTATATTTAAAAAAAAATTCATGCATATCTAGTGATATATATAATTTAAGGAATCATCTGGAAATACAACGTATCATCTACACATGTTTAAAATCGAATTTAATTAGTTAAATATAGAGAATGTCCAATGACTCTGAACTTCCTGATATATACATATATTAATCAATTGGCCAATTATAATAGACGGAAGGCGCATACTTTCTAATTACAAGTTTGTAAAATTATTTATATTTTGTGGTAAATCAGTTAAGAATTTAAAACTACAAGTGATTAATTTGGGAATTAAAAAACGTTCAGCAAGTATCCATGCCAACTACTATATAACTTCGCTTCAATCATCCCTTCTAATCCACAAAACTCAAATACTCTAATCGTCAAAAAGAAACAAGATGAATATCGTTAACCAATCTCGAAACCTAATCCTAGCCACAACCATTTTCCTTGTTTTAGTTGCTTTTCTAAGAGCCCAAGACAGCCCACAAGACTTTTTGGACGCTCACAACCAAGCACGAACAGCGGTTGGGGTGGGTTCTCTAGGGTGGGACGAGAGGGTGGCTGCATATGCTCGCGCCTACGCAAACCAGCGTAGAGGTGACTGCGCCTTGAGAATCTCGAATGGGCCCTATGGAGAGAACATCGTTTGGAGTATTGTTGACATATCAGGTGTTGATGCAGTTAACTTATGGGTGAGCCAGAAGGATGACTACGATTATAGTTCCAACACATGTGCCTCGGGCAAAGAGTGTGGCAATTATCTTCAGGTTGTGTGGAGAAAGGCGGCGAGGATGGGATGTGCAAAAGTGAGATGCGACAATGGTCAAACCTTCATTACTTGCAACTATGATGTTAAAGGTATTGCTGGCCAGCGGCCTTACTAAAAAAGAGTACCTAAGTCTGGATGTTTCGAAAAGTATATGTTATATAAACATGTGTGTCAGGCTGATGTGTGTATTATGGTTTCTATGTTGTGAAGTTCTACCAATCTTCATCATCAGCTAATAATTGATTGGTTTGTCAGGTTCAGTCCTCTTTTGTACCATATATCTACGTGGATTTTTATAATGGAATAAGAAAAATGTAATGCTATACGGCTTGCACTTGCTTTGTGTGATTTATGAAAATCTCCTTTTGTATTTGTTTTTTGGCTCAACATCAACTTCTTTATTTACCAAAAAGGTTGTACAATCAAATTGTAACCACAATCAAATTGTACTCATCCAATCATTTAAACCACCATGAGAACAAATTCCTTCTACCACAAACGGTGAAAACGAGTTGCCTTTTCTACCCCACTATTACAGGGATATAACCAAAACCTTAAAACTAAGACCTAAACATGAAGCTCAAATCTGACCATAGCCGGAGATCACCGTTTGATTGGAGTTAGGACCTTAGATCTTACCAAAGCGTGTTTTCCTCCTTCAGGCCCGCTTCAGATTTCAGTCAATATCCCAAGCCTTATTCAGCGGATGCCAAACGCCAATGATTAATCTATCTTAATGAGTCTGTATCTTGAACATGTTATCTGATGACAAAGTAATTACAACAGAATTAGGAATATTGATCTTCTATATTCTTTCACCCTCCCCCAGTTAAAGCATGGACGGTTAAACTGGATCGGAATTGTTCAAAGCTAGTTGTCGGAGACCCTTGGTATAAGCTGTTAAAATATCGAGTCTGCCCTTGTAGAGTTGCATTCCATGAGTAATAGTTCTCTTGACATAGCGGATTGTGCGTTTGAGTTCATGCAGGTATGGAACACGAGGGTTATGCATTTAAAGGCAAACCTGAAGCATCGCGTATGATATGTTAGGACGCGTGAAGGAAGTGAGGTCTTGTAGTGCACCAGCTAGGCAACTCCGTAGGATTCTTCAGTCTTCCACAATGTTCAGCAGACAGCTTGCACTTAAACATCAACTGGAGTTGAGATGGGCTTGCATTTATTTATGTTTGCGCGCTCAGTTATCTCACGAGCATAAGTAGACCGACTTAAGAAGAGGCCTTGTTTGTTGAAATCACCCGACTACCTTGTGCATTGCCTGCAATGTTTTAAAAAAAAAAAAGACAAAAGTCATATTACATATATATATATATATTTTTTTTTTTTTTTTTTTTTTTTTTTGAATAATCCGGTGTATCCTGGCATCCACCGAAGTGGATCCAGACTAGCGGCGAGTGTCCGTATCAGCCTACATTATCGGCCGGAGTACGCCTCGGTCACCGGACGCTGGGGGAGCCCACATATATTACTTGTGGGAACTAGGTTAAGTTGTGTAATCTCTCTTTAGTTATACACTAACCTCAGTCCTTTTGGCGTAAGGCAAGCAAGAGAGCCAATGTTGACCATGGCATGAATAAACTGACAGCGCAAACATGAATAAAATTTAGTTAAGTCACAGACGATGGCATATCCCTTGACCATCATGCACGCAGCTATCGTTTCCTCATTTGTGATGCCAATGTTGACAAAGCCTCAACATTTTAAACTTGATTGTAGTGTAACTATTTCATTTTGATTCTCATTACATTTTATTAGTTTTAAGATATCATGTGAAAACCAAATTCTTATGTTTCCATGTTAGTTTTGTTCATTGTCTTGACATCCTATCTTAAGTTGATGCCTAGTCGAACTAATCTAATAAACATTGGAAAATTGCTAAACCATTTGAACTAAAAAGAAGAAAGAAAATTAAACACCGATCAGGCCAGACTACTATAGTAAGCAACTAAGCATCATTTCCATCTCTTCACCTGACCTAGTAAAAGTCATAGTAATTAACAAGCATAAAACATAGAAGTTATCTAGAGTATAAAATATACATCAACGAACGTAAAATATTCTAACGAGTTGTATATCTTGTGTTTCGAAATTTCTACTAGATAATAATTTTCAAAAAATACAAAAGAATATTCAAAGATTAGAAGAAATTGTCTTGCAATTTTAATACTGCGAAAATTGTGCAGTCCCTCCGCTATCCAGAGAAGAGAGAGAAGAGAGAGAAGAGAGAGAAAGAGAGAGAAAGAGAGAGAAACCTCCGTCGTGTCAAACTGCTCCGGCCGACGGTGTAGGTTTCCACAGCCACCGTCGGTCCGGTTCTCACGTGCATCTGCTCACCCTTGGCTTCCTTTATTTTAAGTTTTTCTTTTCGGGTTTTGTGTAGATCAGTAGCTTCCGTCGTCGCACCATCTTCTCGGTGGACGGTCGGCTCCGGCGATCCGTTGTTGCTCCTATCCGCTAAAGGGGAACAATCGGTTATAGTTTGTATGCTTGGAGGAGGCTTTCTCATGCTTCTGTATTGGTTCGATTGGTTACAAGTTTGGTGGGGTTTGGCTTCGTTTTTGGGATGAGATTTCGCGTCGGCGATGGATACTCTCCGACGAATGAAGCGGTGACGAAAGTGGATGTTGACTGTGACGGGATCTCGGGTGAAACCCGATGATGCTCTCCGGTGGCTCGATCCTTGAGAAGTGGTTCGTTTCCATTCTCAGTGGCTAGCGAGGCTTGAAGTAAGATAACGGCGTGTCTGGCTCCGAGGCGGTGCGACGGTTGGTGGTTTCGGCCGTGTACTCCGGAGAAGACGAGATGCGGCGGCGTCTGTGGGGACCGTGAGTCGGTTGCCCTAGGTTAAAGCATTGGGCTTGGCCCAAATCTTTTGTTATTGCCCAACTGTTTATTTGGGTTTTTGTGTAAGGATGTTTGTTGGGCTTATGCCTTGTAATTGCCTTTAGGCTTTTATTATAATTTCAATTTGGGTAAAAAAAAAAAATTGTGCAGTCAAATCAATAGTCTTAAATCTATTTACAAATGGACACTTTATTAATTTACGGCTCTATGTTCTGACCCTTTCGCCTAATTAACTTTGTAAAACGGATTAAAATAAAATTACTGCAAACAAGTGTGTACCAAAATCTATTTTCAAGTGTTAAAATAAAATTACAGCATAGATTCCTACCTTAGAAAAAAATTTCGCCACAAAATCACATGGCTGATTTTTTAGCTAAGACTGCAAGATCTTTTCATAGAGCTCTTTATTTTATGGGTTATTCTATTCCGGTATGGTAACCCAGACCACCTCATGTTCTTTGAATAATAGAATAGCCTTTCAATGTAAAAAAAAAAAAAAAATTCGCCCTAATTCTCTCTCGGGCCTGAAAATCGAGGAGCCGACAAACAACATAGACGCCGGTGAGGTCTCTGGCCGCCGGCGTCGGGTCATATGCTCTATCTCCTGGTACCCATCATCTTCAGATCGCTCACCACCGTATTCTAATAGTTTCCGCCGCTCGTGTCTTCGTTTTGGAGTCTGGGAGACCAGATCTACGACCTTTTGGGGTCTCCTCACTTCTCCATCATGCCGGTCAGCTTTAGTCACCCCCAAACCTTTAGATCTTGATTGTACTGATTTTATTGAAAAATGTGGTTTTGGTATTGACTTGTTTGATAAGGATTTCCGGTGGGTTCACTGGAGCCTTAAATTTGCGTATAATGACATATTATCTTGTTAAGAAGAGCTTATCGGTGAATTCACCGAGACAGTTTCCATTCTGCTCTTCCTCATTTTATGAAGAGAAGAATTTTCCGCTATACTTTCTTCCCATGGTAGAAGATGATTTCTCGGCCTCGCTGCCGAGATTCAGCTTTATCACCGGTTTGTTATCTTGCGTAGCGGTCGGTATTTCCTATCGGTATCCAAGCCTTGTCTTGAATTCGCTGTCATCTTCCTTTGAAAATCTATCTCTTTTATTTTGGTTTGTTATTGTAGTTTATGATTTTTATCAAAGAGGATGGATAATTCCCTCTTGTATTTTTACTCGAGATAGTTGATGAATAAAAGTAAGTTGTGTTAAGAAAAAGTGTTAATACTTGCCCATAAAATAACTCCAATGTAAACAGTAAAGTGTACTATATATATCCTCGTTTGGAACCCAAAAAATCAGATTAATTATCATATCCAACCAAGAAAAAAAGCTATGAAGATCTCTTCTCAAACCCTAGTATTCGTGACTATAGCACTTGTTTTAGCTTTTGCAGTTCCTCTGAAAGCCCAAGACAGTCAACAAGATTACCTCGATGTCCACAACCGTGCTCGTCGTGCTGTTGGTGTGGGTCCAATAAGATGGCATGCGGATGTGGCGGACTACGCCCGACGATATGCTCAGAGAATGGGAGGGGACTGTCGTCTCATTCACTCAGGCGAGCGTTACGGCGAAAAATTGGCAGGAAGCACCGGTGATCTGTCTGGAGCTGACGCAGTGAGGTTGTGGGTCAACGAGAATAACGACTACTTCTACAAGTCGAACACTTGTCGTTCCAGAAAAGCATGTGGTCACTATACTCAACTTGCATGATGGTTTCAAACCTTATGTATCTAAGATTAGCTAATTAAAGCAAGGCTCTTAGAAAGTCCCCGAAAAAAAGATAAAAAGGACTTTCATTGAGAAATAAGGTTTAATCATCTCCTAAGAAGTGTGATTATAGCTTTGCTAAAGCATGAAACCAAAACTCAAATGTCAATCCAGTAGTTCAAGGCTGAATCTCGATGCTGGAACCTGCACAAAGAGCCACGAACATTAGAGCAATCAACCGGAGAATGAGCCTAGGAACAGAGGCTCATCCGGAAGGCGACTTCGAAGGGGTGCGACCGTGAAGCAGGATTGAATAGGTCCTTGTGAGGCTTTGTGTCTCTTGGGCCTGCTGGTGGGCTTCGGGTTTGGACCTGAAACAAGACATAAGAAATATGTTAATTTTCCAGTTTCCTTGTAGTATTAGGAACAAGTAATTTTCCTTTTCCATCTAGAGAACCTATGATCGATCTAGTATAAATAGGGCTCTCATCTCTCATTGTTAGATACAACATAGAAACAATAATCTCTCATAGAACACGCAACTAGTGCGAGGCTTGTAATCTTTTCGATTCATAGTGATATTGAGTTTGCTCCGGTTCGGAGAAGAACTCGCCAAACATATCGGTTCCGTGTTTTGATTCGTTCATTACAAGAAGAAGCCAGGGTCGTTTCTCTACAAGTGGTATCAGAGCTTAGGCTAACCTAGATCCAAGTACAGAGATTCGAGGTCAAGATTCAATAAACAAGTAAGGAGAATTCTTATCTGGTGTGGTGAAGAATACTCGGCTCGTTGGTGATTGAAGCTTGACGGAGACGGCGTGTTACGACAACCTGCAAACAAAGAAACAACAGTTTACGGGTTAATAGAGAGATGGAAGCAACTTTAAAGAAATTTGAAGTGGAGAAATTCGATGGGAAGGGTGACTTTGGTCTATGGAAATACAAGATGCTATGTCAGCTAGAGATCTTTGGTTTGGGGTCTGTTCTTAAGGAGAAAACTCCTTCAACAGATGATGAAGGTGATAAAGAACAGAAGGATGTTAAACCTGATCCTAAGGAGCAAGACAAGGAGCTGCGTACCAAGAATCTGATCAGTATGTGCCTATCTGATCTTATTCTACGGAAGGTTATGAATGAGCCTACAGCACTGGATATGTGGAAGGCTCTAGAAGCGGAGTATCAGACCAAGACGTTACCAAATCGAATCTACATGAAGCAGAGATATGCAGGTTTCAGAATGGAAGAACACAAGTCCATTGAGGAAAATCTGGATGTTTTTCTGAAACTTGTGGCTGATCTAGCAAGTCTGGATATTAAAATCAGTGAAGAAGATCAAGCGATACAGATTTTAACTAGTCTACCAAAGCAATATGAATCTCTCGTTGATGCTTTAAAATACGGCAGCGGAAAAGAGACCTTAACGGTCCGTGATGTTACAAGTTCTGCTTATTCTAAGGAAGTAGAATTAAGGGAGAAGGGACTTCTTAACAAGTCTAAAAGTAACTCGGAAGGGCTGTTCGTTGGAAACGATAGAGGAAGGGGTGACAAGAAGAACAACAAGACTTGGAGAGCTAGATCAAAGAGCAGAAACAGATCACAATCAAAACCTAAATTCTCTAAAGAATGTTGGACGTGTGGCAAGGAGGGACACTTTAAAAAGCAGTGTCCCGAGAGAAAGAAGCCGGCAAATTCGGTCAACATTGCTGAAGAGAAGGAGCAACCATTGGTATTAGTGGCGAGCCAGCAAGCTACTAAGGAGGAATGGGTACTTGATTCGGGATGTACGTTTCATATCACTCCAAATAAGAATGTCTTATTTGATCTTGAAGACATAGAAGGAGGGAAGGTTTTGATGGGCAATAACACAGTCAGCGAGGTCAAAGGGATCGGGAAGATCAGAATTATGAATGATGATGGATCAAGTGTGATTCTCACCGACGTGCGTTACATGCCAACCATGGGAAGAAACCTTATTTCCTACGGTTCATTGGAGAAGATGGGATGCAGATACGAAGGAAAAGACTTCATGGTGCAGTTTTACAAAGGAGAGAAGAAGGTTATTTCTGGGAAATACTGTGATGGTCTATACTACTTGCAAGGTACAGTATTGAGTGGTGAAGCTGCAGTCGCAAGGCCTGATATTGACTTGACTAAGAGGTGGCACTCTAGACTCGGACACATGAGTCTAAAAGGTATGAATATTTTAGTCAAGGAGGGACATCTAAACGAGAAAGACGTGACGACGTTAGAGTTTTGCGAGAATTGCGTCCTTGGCAAAGCACACAAGTTGAGTTTTCCAAAGGGCAAACACACGTCTAAGGAAGTTCTAGAATACATCCACTCAGATATGTGGGGTTCAGCTTCGGTGGTTGAGAGTCTCGCGGGATGCTACTATTTCCTTACGTTCATCGACGATTTCTCTAGGAAAGTTTGGATCTATTTCCTGAGATCAAAAGATGAAGTGTTCCAGAATTTCAAAGAGTGGAAAACTAGCGTGGAGACAAAGACAGGAAAGAAGGTGAAGTGTCTTAGGACGGACAATGGATTGGAATTCTGCAATACACAGATGGATACATTGTGTAAGGAGGCAGGGATTAAAAGACACAGAACGTGCAACTATACTCCGCAGCAAAACGGAGTATCAGAACGCATGAACCGTACGATCATGGAGAAGGTTAGGTGTATGTTGACAGAGGCAGGCTTAGAGCAGAAGTTCTGGGCAGAAGCGGCTTCTACAGCTGTCTACTTAATCAACCGATCTCCTAGTACAGCTATTAATTTCAAGCTACCAGAAGAGGTGTGGTCAGGAACAAGAGTTGACCTAAGCCACCTAAGAAGGTTCGGATGTACCGCTTATGTACACGTGACTCAAGCCAAAACCAGTCCAAGAGCGATGAAAGGAGTTTTCATGGGATATCCAACGGGGACTAAGGGTTATCGAGTCTGGTTACCAGAAGAATTAAGATGTACGGTGAGCAGGAACGTGATCTTCAACGAAGAAGAGATGTTTAAAGACGTCGAAGAAACCAACGAAAAGAAAAAGAAAACGAAGACGGTGACGTTCAGTCCGGTGTTGGTTCAAGGACCTTCAAACTCAGCTATTGACGCAGATACAGAGGATACAGTTCAAGGTGGAGTTTCTCCCGCATCAGAAAACTCGAAACCTGAATCCTCGAGTTCGGAAAGTGAAGAAGAAGCCGTGGAAGCTGAACATGAAAATCTGGATAATTATATTCTTGCTAGAGACAGAATCAGAAGAGAAGTAAAGAAGCCTTCTAGGTTTGATGATACAGACTGCGTGGCTTATGCTCTAGCTACAGCAGAAGAAATAAATATGGATGAGCCTAAATCCTATTTGGAAGCAAGAAGGAGTAAGAGCTGGAAGCTATGGAACCAGGGAATGCAAGAAGAGATGGATTCGTTGGAGAAAAATCAGACTTGGAAGCTGGTTGAAAAACCAGAGAAAAAGAAAATTATTGGCAGCAAATGGGTTTTCAAGTTGAAAGAAGGCATTCCGGGAGTCGAGAAGCCGAGATACAAAGCTAGGTTAGTAGCTAAAGGGTTTTCACAAGTCGAGGGGATTGATTACACGGAGGTGTTTGCACCAGTGGTGAAACACGTGTCGATCAGAATTATGCTGTCACTTGTTGCAAATTATGATCTTGATTTGGAACAACTAGACGTGAAAACGGCTTTCTTATACGGAACATTAGACGAGGAGATTTATATGGCACAGCCAGAGGGTTTCGTTGAGGAAGGAAAGGAAGATCAAGTTTGTCTGCTGTTAAAATCCCTTTACGGATTAAAACAGTCACCAAGACAATGGAATAGGAGATTTGATAGTTTCATGAAGGAACAGGGCTTCTACAGGAGTGCTTACGATCCTTGCGTCTACATGAAAGGTTCAGATTTATCTCATATGGTTTATCTCTTGATCTATGTCGATGACATGCTAATAGCGTCTAAGGATTCTAAGGAGATTAAAAGAATTAAAGACAGCTTGAAGAGAGAGTTTGAGATGAAGGACCTTGGAGCAGCTTCAAGAATACTTGGGATGGATATAATTAGAGATCGGGCCAAGGGAACTCTAAGGCTATCGCAGGGAAAGTATTTGCAGAAGGTGCTGGAGACTTTTAACATGGTCGAAAGCAAGGCGGTGGTTACACCTATTGGACCGCAGTTTAAGCTCAAGAGTTTGACGAAGGAAGAAGAGTACGAGGAAACAAGGTTCATGAACATGATACCATACGCATCAGCCGTTGGAAGTTTAATGTATGCGATGGTGGGTTCTAGACCTGACTTATGCTTCGCAGTGGGCTTGATCAGCCGTTACATGAGCAAGCCAGGAAGACAACATTGGGAAGCTGTTAAGTGGGTGATGAGATACCTTAAAGGAGCTCTAGGTTCAGACCTAATGTTTACTAAAGGAGAAGACTTTAAGGTGCAAGGATTTTGTGACGCAGACTATGCGACCGATTTGGATAGAAGGAGATCCGTTACCGGATATGTATTTCAAGTCGGAGGCAACACAATAAGCTGGAGATCTGGTCTCCAACATATCGTAGCTCTATCAACGACAGAATCAGAGTATATGGCTTTAGCTGAAGCTTTCAAAGAGGCATTATGGCTTAAGGGTTTTGTTAGTGAATTGGGGTTCAAGCAAGATGATGTGAGAGTGTTTTCAGATTCTCAAAGTGCTATACATCTAGCTAAGAATGGCGGGTTCCATGAAAGGACTAAGCATATAGACACTAGACTACACTTTATGAGAGACGTAATTGAGGCTGGCGACGTTACGGTTCACAAGATTCACACATCTATCAATCCTGCGGATTTCCTAACTAAATGTGTACCTGGAAAGAAGTTCGAGACATGCTTGGAACTTCTTAAGGTCTTGCCGTAGTAGACCTCGTGTGGCTGCAGGTGACAATGCTGTCGAGTTGATCACCTCGCGGAAAGGCCACAAAAGATATCAGTTTCAGGAAAAGAAAACTGATGGTTCGACAGGGAGATATAAAGCTTAATAAAAGATGAATTCAGAAGATTACCTTATGATGGTTGTAGACAGGAGTTGTCTATGCAAGGAACCTGCAAAAATATTCATACTAGTTAGAGAATATTTTATGCAGGATAAGGAGCTTCAACAGAAGCTATCAAGATCATTATAAAAGGAAGAATCAAAAGTTCTACCTAAAGGCGTGTGGTTGCAGCAAGGAAACAGCTACAATAAAACAGTAAACATAAGGTTATTAGTTTACAAGGTTTAAGCTCAAAGAAATTGAAGAAGAAATTTTTATTTTTTACCTTACGGAAGCAACGGAGGTGCAGAGACGTCTACACCATGAGCTGGAAATTAAACAAGGAAATTTGTTTAATTAATTAGCTAAGGAGTTTTCATTACAGGTATCAAAGGGAGTTTGAGACACGTACAGGAAGAAAATCAAAAGGTGATACCTTTTGTCTGATTCAGTTTCAAAGATGTCGTGGTGGAAGCAAAAGGAATCTTGCTACTGGAGAATCACGAAGGTCAATGGTGAATTCATCAAGAGACAAGCTGAAAAAAAAAAATTGAAATCAAAGGTTAGAGCTTTGTTCAATTGTCTAAGGAAGAAGACAAGGAAGAACAAGCGGTACCTGCGACATCAATGACGGCGGCGGTAGAAACTAACGCCGGTGAAGACGAACGGCGGCGAAGTCGTGGTCGTGTTTGGTTCACAGGGAATCGAAGAGAGGAAGTGTTCGGGAGAGAGAAGAATCAACAGGGGCGAGAGAGAGAAGCGAGGATCGGAGAAGGCATGCATCTCCGATGAAGACGGCGTCGAGGAACAGACGGTGCTCGGAGAAGACGATCCGGCGAGCTCGTCGAAGCTTCTGGTTTCATTTTCGCAGAGAGAGAGAGATGGAGGAACGGAGAAATCGAAGAATGACCCAAGAGCCAAGGTGGAGAATGTGAGGCTTTGTGTCTCTTGGGCCTGCTGGTGGACTTCGGGTTTGGACCTGAAACAAGACATAAGAAATATGTTAATTTTCCAGTTTCCTTGTAGTATTAGGAACAAGTAATTTTCCTTTTCCATCTAGAGAACCTATGATCGATCTAGTATAAATAGGGCTCTCATCTCTCATTGTTAGATACAACATAGAAACAATAATCTCTCATAGAACACGCAACTAGTGCGAGGCTTGTAATCTTTTCGATTCATAGTGATATTGAGTTTGCTCCGGTTCGGAGAAGAACTCGCCAAACATATCGGTTCCGTGTTTTGATTCGTTCATTACAAGAAGAAGCCAGGGTCGTTTCTCTACAGTCCTGGTCAGGCTAGCACCAATGATGTCTACTCCAGACGCTGAAACAGCTCCAGAAGCCAAATCCGGTGGTTCCAAGAGACCCGAATCCAAAGAAGAGAAGCTAGCAGAAAAGTGCGGAGCGCAGAAACAAGCGGAGGTTCACGGCTCTCTACTCCGGTCCTTTCACACGAGCATCAACTGGAAAGATGCTAGTTTCAGAGCAGGGACAAGGCTGGAACATCCACAGACAGCTTCCTTCCGGAAATATGAAGAACAGAGGAACCGAATCTCCAACAACACACACGGCAAATAGAGCCGTCATGATTTTGAGCTAAAGAATCATAAGGAAAAGAAGTCCCCAACGAGAGCCTCATTTGTGATGGAATAATACATTGATAAATAGTTGTTTGTACGTACAATTACAAATAAATGCATTGCATGCGGACATGCACGGTCATGTGAGTCATTGACCTTCTTTAAATAGACCTCGTCATTCTAACAAAAAAAAAACCTCGTCAAAATTCATCACGCAGAAAATGAATATTGATGTAGCATTTACAAATATTAGAAAACATGAGAAACCAAGTCCCCGATTGTTTATCTGTATTTATATTCGCGGTTTACTTTATATATTAGTTTATATGTTCATCTAAAATCGAACTTTTTACTTCAAAACATATCAACTAGGGGTAGGCGTTCGGATACCCGTTCGGGTTTCGGTTCGGATCTATTCGGATTTCAGGTTTTCGAAATCAAAGATTTCAGCCATATTCGGGTATTTCTAAATTTCGGTTTGGGTTCGGTTTATCCTTACGGGTTCGATTCGGATTCGGATAACCCGTTTAAATTATTTTCAAAATTTTAAAATTCATTATATACTTTAAACTTCTCAAAATTTATAAACAAAATAATATATTACATATAAATTTCAATAACATATGTTAAAGTACCAAAGGTTAACATATAAATTGGTTTGATATAGATATTTGGATAGAAAATCAATACATATTTTATGTATTTTTGGTGTTTTGAGTATACTTTAACTATTTAGACATGTACTTTTGACTATTTGTATATATTTTCAAGTATTTTAGATAATTTAAAAGTATTATATATATTTTAGATGCTTTTTAATATACATTCAATCAAAAAATAGTTAAAATATATATGTATATTAATCTATTTCAGATACATTCGGGTACCCAAAATATTTCGGTTTGGATCGGGTTCGGTTTTGGTTCTTTAAATACCAAAAATTTGAACCCATTCGGATATTTAATTAATTTCGGTTCGGATTTGGTACTAATTTTTCGGATCGGATTTGGTTCGGTTCTTCGGGATCGGTTTTTTTGCCCAGCCCTAATATCAACCATAAAATGTTAATCGTGGACGCAATGGAAGTGGTGTAGAATTAATTTTCAAAAAGAAAAAGAAAAAAAAAGGAACAAAACTTATGTTCACCCTAGATGAATCTCTAGATTCATCCACCAATAAAATTTAGTTATTTGAGATTTAATATCTCTTAAAAAATGAAACTAAATAATAAGGATTTAGTGAAACAAAATTATGTTTTAGATAAAAAATAGTAGAAATTATCAATTTTTTTAATACTGATAAATCTGTCGGCAAATACTAAACTTTAAATTCTAAATACTAAATCCTAAACCCTTGGAAAAAGCATGAACCCTTGGACAAATCCTATACTCTAAACCCTTAAATTTAAACCAAACCCTAAATCATAAACTAAATCCTAAGCCCTAAACCCTAAATCATGATCCCTAATACTAAACCCTAAATTTTAAATTCCAAAATGGTTTATGGTTTAGGATTAAAGGTTTAGGATTTAATATTTGTCCAGGAATTTAGGGTTTAGGGTTTCGTATTTAGAATTTAGAGTTTAATATTATGGTTTATGATTAAGGGTTTAGGATTAACGGTTTAGGGTACATGATTTGCCTAGGGGTTTAGGCTTTCCCCAAAGGTTTAGGATTTAGTATTTAGAATTTAGGGTTTAGGGTTTAGTATTTGCCAAGGGTTCAGGTTTTCCCCAAGGGTTCAGGCTTTTCTCAAGGCTTTAGGGTTTTGATCGTAGGTGCTTGATCCGTCGGAGTCTCCATCGAATCCATCCCTGCTGCCTGAGAAGATAGCGGAGATCGAAGATCGTCAGTCGCCGTTGTGATCGCCAAAATCGTCCTTTCTCAATACGGTGCATTTTGGCCGAACCCAATTGTTTAAAATCATGAAACTGTAATATTGATATTGTAGCTACTATGTAATAAAAAGTTGAAAGTTGAAAGTGAAAGGGATATCTGAAACAAATAAAACAAAACAATCCTCTTGAGTTTAAGAAGGAAAAAAAACGATTTTGCTCAACACCAAAACGAAATCAGTGGTCTGTCGTCAGTGATTCTTTATGGACATGTCTCTTCTTATGATTTTTCTAGAAGATCGAGTGAAAAGACAAACAAAGAACATGATAATAAACAAAATAATAAGGTTCACTTACAAAAAATTTACAGAAAATTATCAATGATGCAAGAATCTTTGAAGAATCAGTGATTTCGAGATCTTTTAAAATTGTATGGTAGCTGGAAAGATGAAAAGTTTTTAGAAGAGAAAGAAGAAGTTTGGTAAATATATTACTGCCTAAAAAAATCACTTAATGGCTAAAAAACTAGTTAATGATAATTATAATATTTAATTAGTTTACTAGAATTAGGCGAAAATGTATACATATTATCATAAATAAGATTTTGTTTCCATTTTAGATTTGTAAAATTTTTATTTATTAGTTTCGTTTTAATAAAAAGTAAAATATATAGTTAAAAAAATCATATTACTAAAAAAATATATATATGGGCCCCACCAGCAGTGGCACCCCGGGCGGTTCCATCATCTTTTATTTTGCTTTATCTCTGCTTTGAGCATCAGTTTGCTGTAAAAGAAGCTCTTTGTTATTTCTACACGTTGACATTTAGTTGACATCATCTCGTATGTGTTGTCTTTATTTATTTACGGTGAATAATTGAAGAAGAAAGAGATGACTGTGTGTTATCACAAATGCAAGAAATAATAAACTGTCAAGTAACTATAATATAGGGATACAATTGGAATTACGAAAAAGTAACAATATTAAACAGTTGCATACACCAATTTTTCTTGTATATAGCATGTTTGAAAATGAATCTTTTGAGTTTCTTACAGTTTCCTGTTTCGAGTTTGTGACTTTGATGTCTGAAATTTTTCTTTCAGCTTCTGCGAAGTTTTGGAAACAATCGTCGCAGTATTTCAGTTGCGGCGGCTTGGTCTCCGACATGAAATTAAGTGTCAGTAATGGCCAGAGAAGTTGACAAATAACAGCCAGCGTTGAGACAAATACATAGCTCCAGGAGATTGTCTCGTTCCTCTCGTGTAACTGCGTGGGCGGAGGAGAAGCTTACGTCCTACGTAGGCGGCGCGTGGAGACTGATGATTGTTACAGCGAGTTTAGTTGTGGTCGAACATCTATAGTTAGATACGTAAGGATTGATGTGTAATTTAACCCCAATTCTCTTACCACTTCTGCAAATACTTCTGAATTTTGCTTAGATACCTAATTACCATTGTTTTTTTGTATATTGAGCTAAATGACCTTATAGTAATTTACAAGTGATGGAACTTATTTTAAACAAATTAAAGAACGAGTAAAATCCAATTTCTAGTCGCTGAAAAGCTTGAGTCAACGTCTGAGTAATTCTTTATGTCTATAAGTGGCTTTATAGTACTTAAGGATAGAATCCGATTGCGCATCATCTTACTAATAAGCTGAGTAAGTTGTCTTCCCGAATTTGTTTCACCTCAAATGATAGGTTGTGACTTAGACGATCTCAAGTGTATTCTTTTATTTTTTACTACAATATGAGAACTTTATAATAGAGATGGATTTGTGTCCAATATATTTTTTCTATTTTCTCAAATTGAATCTTTTTGATGTATTATTTTCTTTTTTACAAATTACACCTTTTATTTGTGAAAATTGAAAATTGACCCAATTGATTTTAACTTTTGTAAGACTTTCTTAAAATTATGATACTATTTAAACTAGCAATTTCCTTAATAGGTTACTATACAAATACAAAGTATGATTCTATTTATATAAAAAATGTATTTCGCTAAAATATTTATTTTAGTACTAATTCTAAAAAATAGAAAGTTAAGAAACCAGTTATTAAAAAAATATCTCTCTATAATACATGAATGCTATTTATTCTTCTAAATATAAAGGAAAAAATAGCGATATCTATTTAAAAAAAAGAAATGGAAGTGAGTTAGAGTAAGTTTTACTCCACTATAGCATTAAGAGTCAAAAATAACAACAGATTTGGATATGCTCTTAGAGAGGCTAACTAGGGTAAAATGCAGTCAAACGGATCCTGTCCAAAAGCCGATTATGCTATATACTGTATCATTCTAGTCGAGCGTGGCTCTATAAACCAAAAAACATCCACCCGATGCTAAGCCACACTGTAAGAATAAGGGTATGCAAAGAAGATGTGATTTTCGTGTCTCATCTATCTCTTCATAGAAGATGCATGATTATTTTACTCCGCAATTGCCTTATCCTATCTTATGTTGATAACCAGTTATGGAAAGCTATCAATGCGATGAAAGAGAAGCGAGGCATATGTTGTGAAAACCAGATGATCTTTCTGTATACAGCTATGTTTTTCTTTTTTCCTTAGTTGATCCCATGTTTGAGAGGCTAAGAATGTAAGACCCGCCTTCCCCAAAAAACATATCTGGATTTCAATAGTCCCATCCATGCGTATTTCCTTCTGTATAATGCACCAAACCAACTATATCCATCGTTTCTACTTACAGTCATGCACGTAAGGGAATGGAAAATGAAAGCATGAGTAAATGGGTTATTCAGTTAAGCACTAGACAAGTCTTTCCACTTGAACCTTTATACTACTCAATGCCGAACTAGAACTGAATAGCCATTGACAATCAAGCAATCAACAATAACATCATATTGTATAGTGCAATGAATTCACTTGTCACCATACATAGAATTATATTCAAATGAAAGTGGTAAATACCTCTAAAACCTATTCACCTGGGGACTTATTGATAGAACCGTATTTTATAAACTACGGATTACTGAATATTGTAAAAAATAAAAATGATAATACTATACCAAAGAGTAAGAAAATGATGATACAACTGCAGAGGCGAGATATTATCTCTTTCCTTAACTCAAAATACGTCCCGTAGTGCGACGGTTCGATAACGTAATGAGTCCCAGGATACAACTGCAAACAATCTTCTGAATTTGCGTCACTCTATCAGAAGCCTGGCGAAACTGGTTTTGTGTTGCACTCTCAGACACAAGAAATAAAAAATACTAACATGACTATTCAATATAGGAGATTGTGGTTTTTCTTTTGGTATTTGATGTGTGTTGCTTTCTATCATGCTAACAAGCCATTTATATAGAAAAACTAGGGTTTGTCCGGCGCTACGCGCCGGGTTCGGACTTTGTGTTATATTATTGAATTTGTTATTAAGGTTTTTCGAAGGAATAACTGGAGTTTTGATAGAGGGAATGAGTGAAATAAATATTTACCAATGCAGGTAAGTAATGAGGCTTCATCAACAATTTTGAACAATTTTGATTGCAGCGATCGTAACAACTCAAAATACAATGTATATGTGGCGTAGATGGTTCCAATGGTTCCTACCATATTCGGACATCTCTAGCGTTTTTAATTGTATGGTATGGGTTGACCTAAACTGGTTTACACATATGTCAAGTGTTTTGAGTTGTTGGCGGTTTATAGTGGATGTCATTGTTGCCTTAGATTATCGAGTTGGTTGTAAGATGGAGTCCTTTTTTTGACGACGAAAATCATTACCCAATCAAATAGGCTTATAGTGTTTTTCGTTTGTAACTGTATTTTCTCTTGCTGATATTGCAGTATTAGTTCATTGATGTATCTCATTATGTTAGCTTTAATATTAGTTGGATATTCCCACTATTATAAAGTTCTTTAAAGTAACATTTAGAAATAATTTAATTTTCTGCTGTAAGTCCGTCGTAAATTTGAATGCATTTACTTCATTTTAACTTTCTTTTACAATTATCTCAAGACGTGGTGTAGGTGGTAACATATTGAGCTTCATATTCTGTAATGATATCCAAAAAAGTTGTCGTGGTTAGTTTGGTTTTTAACAGGTAGAGAGAACACCTAAAACAATAAAAGTTAAAACATATTTGTGAATATTGATTAATCTGTAAGGTATGGTGAACATGATATATCAGATGTTTGCCGTAACAAAGCGTGTCCCCACCATATTTGTTACTCCACGTAATGGAAATTTAATTGTTTGACCAATATGTCGGCCCACCATCATCTTTGTGGGAAATTATTAGTTGAATGTGAAATGTGATTTTCTTTTGGGCTTTTGCTATTTTCATCGACATTAGTTTTGCGGCCCATTAGTGTAACTGATTTCGGTGATGTCTGTTTCTTAAAGTGGAGAACTGTTTTTATTTCATAAAGATCGGAACATAAGTTGGATCATTGGGAAAGCTGGAAAAGTAAACCAAAAGCCAAAAACGAAGTAATCCTCAAGTGTGAAACAGTGATAGTAGATTTCTCTTCACTAACTCACACAGTTGACTCTGTTTTGTCCTTGGCGGGCGTTTTTTGTTCAGACCACGAACCCGAGGAATTTCCTCATCTGTTTGTAGTGAAAACATCTTGGGCAACGGTTCTTCATGTCGTTCCTGTGGCAGCTAGGTGGGGGGCGGTTGTTCTTCAAGTTCTCTCTGTAGACGTCCTTCATGATGACAAAGACAAAGCGCATAGAGATTTTAACCTGACTCCATGCACGATCGGCCCGGAGTTTGCTTTCTTCCCATCCAAGGGAACGCAGAATGATTTTTCCCTCATCAAAGTTTCCATTGCATAAGAGAAGGATGCCATAGAGATAGGTTCCGTTATCATACTTACCTTGAGCAGATTTCTGTAAGTGGTACAGCCCTAGAGTGATGTTGTCAAAGACAAAGTATTGCTTGATTCCCTCGATAAAGTGGGCAACCGGGTTCTTACCGTGGATGCATTTCTGGATACGGTGACGGTGACGGAAAAAGGTCAGCAATGGGTGCCTCGCATGTCGGCGTAGGTTGAGATCTTGGAAGACCCGATGATCTTCAACAGCAGCAGAAATGGTTTGTGAGACCAACAAACAGGGGCGAATTTCTTCAACGGAAGATGAACCAACTCGCGCAAGGATGTCTCCAAGGAGATCTTGTGGGAGAGATTCGAGAAGAGAATTATTGTTTTGAGAGGTCATTTTGTGGTCAGGTGTGAAGATGTATTTCGACTCTGCTCGTGGTTGGCTTTATATAGGATCATGTTGTCTTCGATGTCTTTCGAGCTTGACGAACGTTACTGTTATTTATTTTGGTTTTTATGGCTGTTAAATGGTAGTGTAATGGTGAAGTAGTGGGGTTGGAGTTTAATGATATACATTTGATTCATATTAATCTTCTATTTGATGTATTGAAAATTTAGATATTTTATCTGCAGAAGAATAAATCTCTCTGTTTTGCTGTTAACATTTATTTGATCTTAAGAAGAAGAAATCTTTTATTTGATTTAGTTATGGTAGTATATTCTGTAGTCATTTTATTTAGTTTAAGTCTAAAATGGGAAAACATTGCTGATAAAGCATGAAGCTTTAGAAGTATGTAAGTGGATAAAATTGGTGGATAAACAGAAGGTAGTATAAGATTATGAAAAACACAGTTATTACAGTTGTAATAAAAATATTGTATGCGACTGTATTTCGGTTAACCCATTCAATAGCCATGTTATAGTACTGAAGTAATATAATATAATATTGTAAGTACACCTAACTTGAGTCTAGAATATTTTCGTTTTTTGTTCTCCTCATTTGTCTTAACTTGTTCAAGAAGCTCTGTTTCCTATGGCTAAGAAAACCAAAGTGTGACCCATATTGGTCCGAACACATCTTCTCTGCACTGACTAAGGTTGCATGAGTGTGGGATTTATCATAGTTATCTTAATAGTTGTATTGAAAACATATAACGGGGGTGATGTTGCAGACGAAAACGAAAAGGTTCGAATAACGTCATGAACAGAGACGTTGTTGAGAAAGTCAACAACGAAAATTGGACCTTCATCTGGACTCCACTGATAGCTGGTCCGCGCAGCTGTCTTAGGATACCGACGCAAATGGTTTGACCTGCTTAGATGTTCCCTGTAATGAACAGAACATATGTAAGGAAGCGATAAGTTTCGAATGTGTCAAACTTTTGATATTAGAGGAGTGTTGTTTGGACTTACGTGGCCTGAGATCCGTAAAGATCTCTCGGTACACAATATTTGTGACAACATCTTTCCTACCTGCATCCTCGGTATCATCAAGAATTTTTAGGCCCTCCGGTGATGTTACTCGCGAGAGAGCCACATACAACTGCCCGTGGCTGAAAACCGGTCTTGGTAGATAGAGTGCTACTTGCTTCAGACTCTGACCTTGGCTCTTATTTATAGTCATTGAATAGCACAGCTTGATTGGGTACTGCCTTCTTCGAAATGTGAAAGGATGGATAGTGTCGTTTGGGGTTAGCTGTATCCTTGGGATCAACACTCTATCTCCAACATGTGTACCCGTTAGAAGTTCAGCCTCTAGAACTCTGTGTCCCAGACGTGAGACCATCATCCGAGTTCCATTGCAGAGACCATTTTTCTGGCTCAAATTGCGCAGCATCATAACCGGGGCACCAACCTTCAGACACAGCTTATGGGGTGGTAAACCTGGGAACTCAAGTGAGTTTAAGTATTCTTGAGTGTAGTTATTTGTCCAGTCCTCTTCAGGTGTGCTCTCAAAGGCGACACTGTCTGAGCTTAGGAACTCTTTCTCTGCAGAAGGTACCTTAGATAGAAGGTATGAGTTTATTTCATTTGCACTTGCGTTTGTTGGGGCCAAGATAGCTCGTTCCGTTAAGTACGTTCGGTCCAAGTACTTCTGAACAAAGTCTGGATACGCAGCATCTGCAATAGACTGATGAGGATGGTCAGTTTTTGGAAGCATGAACTCCTCTCCTATCACAACTTGTTCGCCATCCTCATGACAATTCCCTTCTGTCTTCACACTGGGTGCAGTTCCATTACCCACTTTCAAAATCCACTCAGCAAATTCCTTGTCTGCTTGTTTCAATCTCATGTTTGTGGATAACGTATGAACCTCTGCGAATGACCAGAGATATGACTTGCTGATTGAAGCTTTAACTGTGTCTTGCCTGGATCCAAGAGGTATGACCGGCAAAATTTGCCTGAAATCCCCACCAAGAACCACAGTTTTGCCTCCGAAAGGTTTCTCAGCTGCTGCTGGATCGTGGTTAGACTGTAATTCTCTAAGTGTGCGATCCAGTGTCTCAAAAGCTTGGCGGTGAGCCATTGGGGCCTCGTCCCATATGATCAAGTCAGTCTTCTCAATAAGCGATGCTAACATAGAACCAGCTGTGATCTCACACAACGTCTCGTCCGTTAGATTCACAGGTATTTTGAAACGGGAGTGGGCTGTTCTCCCTCCTGGTAGAAGTAAAGCTGCAATACCCGCTGATGCAACAGGGATGACGACCTTGCCGACTGATCTCAGTTTTGCTATAATTGTCTTGTATAAGAAAGTTTTACCAGTCCCCCCCGCACCATAGACAAAGAACAACTGACCTTTTTTTTGGTCGACTGAGTCAACTACAGCCTGGTAGATTTTTTTTTGATCTTCATTCATGGTTGTGAACAGTTTTTCATGTTCCTGTGCTTCTTTCTCTGTGTCGTAGTTCAGCTCTTGCCGCAAGACAGTGTTGGATATTTCTTTGAGAACACTTGGGTTTGGCTTTGGCATCCCAGTGAAATCAGCCAATGATTTGTCATTTTCTTTGAGGAGCCGCTCAATCTCTATCAATGTATATTCTTGCAGCTGCTGCTCAGGAAGGATGAGGCCCGGGAAGTTGAATTCTCTCTGTTTCATGTAGAGAATATCTTCAGACAAAACCGTCCAGGTATGTTCCCAAAGTTTCCGTGGGTTACCCACTTCACAGTAGAGCAAGATGAGGACAAATAAACTCCTAAGTTGGCGACCTGTTGCCCAGTAGGAGGGCTCAACTATTGCGTCATGCCATTCCTTATCGTCGTCTAGTAACCCACGTGCGTAGCAAGCATCGCGAAACTCCTCAAACGTTGTAGTGCCAACTGTGTAGAGGTCTTCGAAACCAAAGGCGCCTTTCACAACGTTGAGAAGGATTCGGAGATAGTACCTATCCCCTGCAGTTGGGTGGACATAAATAAGCCTACCTATAGCTGTGCCATGTTTCCTTGGTGTCCACGTTTTGATGTCACTATGGTAAGTAAACCGAGACGGAAACTGAATGTAAGTGAGTTCTCGAGCTTCTTCGTATCTCTGGTTGGCGACAAAATAGGCAGTTAACATTGTCTTCTCAATATCTTCCTTGGACAGAATTTCTTCTAAGCTTTTATCCTGGTCGTATACCAGACTATGCTCACCTGGAAGATGGAGGGTGAGCTTCATAACAGAAGGCTCGTTGTGATGTATGTTGAAAGCAAACAAACGCCAAGAGCCTTCACAAGCTGAGATGTATCGACATTCCAAGAACCTTTCAATCTCATCTAGTTCCAGCTGTTCTTTTTTTTTCTCTAGCACCGCTTTGTCTGTTTTACCAGATTGCTGAAACAGAGCCAACGCACGATCCACCCCCTTTGTTATGTATTTGAAAAGATACTTGATAGCACTTGTTTTGCAGCACCACTCTATATTGATGTGTGCTTTGTATTTTTTGAGAAGACGAAGGTTGTGAGGCACGACATAGCGATTGTCTAACTCGATGTCTCCTTTCATAACAGAGGCTCTACCATCACAGCGCCGTTTGTAGACAACGAACCCGGATTTGTCAATCTTAGTATTGGCTGACAAAGGTTTGGGGTACTTCTTTGTGCATACTCCTTTCTCCATACATGGTGATAGAGGTCGCTGTTTCCCGCAAGGACCGTGTATCATGTGTCGCTCGACTAATTCAAAACCTTCTCTGTCTGTGTCCTTGTCCGGTAGTTCTGCAGAGATGTATCGATCAATAATCTCAGCTGTTGCTTCTCCTTTCAACCCTTCCAACCAAATAAGTATGTGCGCGTGTGGGAGGCCGCGTTTCTGGAACTCAATTGTGTAAACAACTGTTCGACATAATAAAAATAAAGGTTAGACGGGAGGATGAAGTTTATTAGACCGCAGGTCTGTGTTTTTGCAGAGGTATAATATTATCGATGTTTTCTAATATGAGTAAATTTTTTAAAATATAATATTATATTTACCTTCTTAATCTAGTAATGCACGTCAATTATTGATAAATTGCATTAGTACAGCATCTATTATATTAGTGTAGTAAATTTAATTGTTAGAATATGTGTGTTTTCCTATTAAAAAGATTACACTTTTAATTTTCGTTTTTTGGTTTAAATACACCAAAAAACTTGTATTTTTAAGATTTATATCTAAACTATGCTATTTATTTGTTGACTGGATAATTTGCCTAGCCCCTTCTGTTTATCGAGGGCAACGCTTTTTTTTTCTGAGTTCACACTTTTTTTTTGAAAAGTCATCTTTATTTACAATTAACCTGAATTTCATGGAGAGCTAGAAACAGAGTATAATTATAGCGTATTATATTAGTTTATTAAACAACCTAATAATGAAATATATATTGAGTGTGTGTGAGGTTTTAACATCTGAACTTACTTGCAACTGGTTTTGGGAAGAAAACGCCTTTCTTCAAGTCTGACATGAGCTCATCCAACTTGAGTTTGAAAACCCTGGCTTCAAGATCTGGCCTGTCGTTTGGTGAACCTCCTCCATAAACCTTTAAGTGCTCTTTCACTTCAACCCAGTTCGGGTTGGCTGTGAATGTGATGAACAGATTCGGGTTACCATAGAAGCGACATATAGCCATGGCATCTTGATATTTCTCAGACATATAGCGCGGGCTTCCAGTGAAAGATGAAGGCAAGATGATTCTCCTACCAATCTTGCTAGCGTCTGTATCTCCACTGTCTAGTGCATCACGAACGTTTGTATATAACTCTGCCCTCAGTTTTTTCTGGTTTAGTCGGATGAAGCGCAACCTCTCCTGCTCAGTTGCGGTGTACACATCCACAATATACTGATGAAGCAATCTTCCCGACATGATGATAGTCATACCCTCAGAAGGCCTTGTCTGGATCTGGTGAGCATAATACTCTCTCATCGTCATGTATTCTCTTTTTATTTTAGAGTTCTCAGTAACTTGATAAGGAATCCTCTCGTCGTAGCCATATTCCCCGTATGGGAAGAGCAGCGGATACTGAAGACTCATGTAGAGAGGATGAAGATCACTAATCCTCTGCAGTTTAGATGTCTTGTACTCAAGTACAATATCTTTGCCTGCAGATTCAGCTGTGAAATCACCAACTATCAGTCCACCTATCTCATCTGCGGTTGGCAAGTCATACTGTCTTCCTCTGTTCTTCGGGTTCACTAACTTGATGCTGAAGTTTACTGCGGCACCGGACAGGAGACGATCCCGAGCATGTCTGAAAGTCTTAGCAAGGTGATTGTTTTCATCCAACATCTTGATTAATGCAGCCACCAAGTCGTCATCAATATTTAACTCAGATGTACCCTTTGAGAACGCTTTTTTCCTGTTGGCTAATTCGTTGTTCGTATCTACGATATAGAGCTGCAGATACTGTGGGAAGTTACCATCCGGTGGTAATAGAGAACCTATTCTGTGGTGTGTTTGACCATGGACCCTAAACGTGGATGGCCCAGCACTGTTAGTAACAGAGTTATCGATTTGTCCACCCATGGATGTGAACGCTAGCATTCCATTAGCAACTCTTATTAGTAGCTTGAAGCTGGATTTCTGAAGCAGTTCTTTGAGTGGGGAGGGTGGTTGACGCCTAGGGGGTAGCTTAACACGCCCTTGTTGACAACAGATACTGAACATTCTCGGGGATCTCTGTGTCTCTTGAACAACAGCTTCTGCGTTCCAGACAATGGCTTGACAGGCCGGACATGTCACTAAGTCCCATTTGTTGACGACCGGACGGCGATACCTCGCTGGGAAGCAAGCAAAAAAAAAACTGGTTATATGGGGAAAGGAAAGTGAACGTCTCATGCACAGTTGCTGTGCGTTTATACCTGGCCGACTCCCACTCGTAGAAGCAGCATCTGTTCAAAAGAGTTTACGTAGTTTCATTAGTGGTAACATGGTTTGGAAACTGTTATGGTTTGCAAAATTATATCAGATATCATACTCTTGTTCGGCGTGGCTACTTTCTTAGACCGCCGCTTCTTGATCCGCAGAGCTCGGGAAGCCCGTGTGTTAGCTGGAACTCGCATAAATAAAGAAAAGCTTATAACAAAACATGTGTAAGGTCATCAATGAGTTCTTCATATGCTGCATCACTGAAACTTACCAACGTTGATGTTCTCAGCTTGCTGAGGAAGATAAGTCGTTTCTTCATTCTGTATTTCGTGATATTGTGAAGTTGCATCTTGTCTGGTGTTTGTATCTTGTCTTGTGTTTGCATCTTGTCTGCTGCGGATCAAGTGTATTCGTTGCTGGCGAGCAAGCCTCCCAATACCTACTGTGAATACTCGTCACATTGCAAAAAGAGTGTTAGCCAAATAGCCCTATTTTGATTAAAGAGATTGAGCCATGTGATGCCCGCTTACAATTATGACGATCAATATGTGGAGGGCTCCCGAGAAAACTGGACGGTGCCATTGGGAGAAATTGGTCTTGCAACCAAGGCCGCCGCTCATCAGATACTGGTGGAAAACAGAGTGTATAGATGAAGACGCAGTTTTAAACATCGAAAGTCTAAAACATTTTGGGTCCTTCAGTCCTAACCTTTTTTCTTTTTATGGGTTTTCTTTGTTGCAGATGATGATGAAGATGTGGATACATTGGATGATCTAAGTCTTCTGTGGGAGCTGACTTCAGTCCCTTTCACTGTCAACCCGACTGGAGTCTTCACCATTTTTCCAGAACCTTGAAAGCAGAGCTACCAACAATATAGAGGATGTATCAGGTTTGTGCAGTGGAAAATTATTTGGGAAGGTTGAAACGTTAAATGATGGTTTCCCATCTGCCTCACTATATGTTTTAAGATTTTGTATGGGAGGTCAATAGACATCAGCCAACCGTTACAGTTATATGAAATTTGGGTTCCATAAAGTTAAAAACAAACCCAAAAAAATATTTTAAACATTGTTACGAACGCGAACCGAAAAATTGGTAGATAGAGAACCATAACGACGGACCAATATGGGTCACACTTTCGTATTGCGAGCCAAGAGAAACTAAACTTGGAGATGAAGTAAAGGAAAATGAGAACCAAATCCATTAAAATTGTACTACCAGTGCAATAGTACAAATCCTGCCTTTAGTCATGTGAGTTTAAAATAATATTCATCAGGAACACCCCCATTTTGAGATTGTGAGTTATGTTTATTAGAGCGGATGAGTTCAACTTTTCACAGGAAGCCATATTTGTTATGCTTCGTCCGTTGGAAGAACTTTCTATAAATTCTAAGCGCCGGGTGCATAAGTAGTGTTGTATATAAAGGTATTTTTTGTTTTCTTTAATGGTATTTTGGAAATCTTGCAAAAGGACCAAAACTCTATGCCATAGTTCGGTATTAGAAGCTGCGGTGTGTAGTGATATTTGTTCTTAAAGCAAGGAATTGGCTATATAATTTTTTGAAATGTCTACGTTTGTTTCGAATGTAAGTAGTAGGATTTGAAGACACAGAATAAAATATTGGTAGATAAACTTTATTTAGATTATATTATGGTAATAGAGATTGGATATCTTGGAGTTACACAATTTATCTAGATAATGAATACAAATTTTTTCAACTGCTTGAAATAATAACATGTTTCACATCTGGTACCTAAACTGTTTCTGTGGCACGTTATTGTTGCTCTAATACCTCTGTATGTTACCATGTAAATTTCAAACCTCCTGACTTCAACTCCATGGAGTGATGTCTTGATGCTATCCCAGCACGCGTCGGCTCGCCCCTTGTTCTCTTGCCATCCAAGTGAATCCAGCAGGGGTTCACCGATTGCCGGATACCCTCTAGCAATCATTATTATACCATACAGATAAATAGCTTTATCATACAAACCTTCCGCTGCCCTTTGTAGATGTGCCAAACCCTCAGTAATGTTTTCTTTATGAAAATATTCTTCCATGCCTCGGAGGTAATGGGCTTCCAAGTTACCAGCAAAAATGCATGTGTCGATCAGAACCCGAGATCCGTGTAGCAATGAAAGTGATTGAGAGGTAAGCTGATGGAGATTTAAGTTTCTCAAAACTATGGGACTCGCAGCAGCTTCTGACAACGCAGGGAATGCGTAGAGGATGTTGCGGACTGAGTCTAAAGAGTCCTTTGCTAGGCGAAGGATAATTTGTGTTTGGAGAACAATAGGCAAAAGTTCTAGAAATGAGAAGAAATGTGATCTTGCCATTGCAAATTTTGAGAGAGTTTGATGTGGTTTGTTTCGTTTGGTTAAGCTGCTGAATTCTCATTTATAGGGAATTAGGGGTTGAGGAATGAGATTCGCTAAGCAAATGTGGAATGCTTTTTTGATTTCAACCGTGATTCGGTCCAATTAGTATATTTGTATTAAATTCCTTAATTACAGCAAAATCTGTGTTTGAATGCAAATTATGTGAGGGCCTGCGTTTTGATAACCGCTTCCGAAGTCAATCTCGTCAGGAATTTCGCGCGGTATTTTTGTTTTTAAAAGGAAACATCTTTTGTGCGTCTATTAATATATAGTAATGTTTTATTTGGTTTTGGCTTAAAGTACCGTTGATTGTCATAAATTGAGCAGAACAATATATTTGTTCATTTGTCAACCTTTAGCGTCTGTCTTTATTCAAATGTAACGATGACAATGGGGTTTTTTATTTTTCAAAAAGTTCGGAGGCCATCTTTATTTTCTAATCATGAGGCTGTTATTTTTAATAAAAGACTATTGTAACGTTCGCTATTTTCATGAGAGAATGAATTGTTATCTATAAAAATATTTTAACACTATTAGATCCTGATCATGGATGCTTAGTTAGATATTTAATACATAGTCCATGTGTTCGATCTAAATACCATATGCTACAAAACATATAAACAACTCTAACCTTTGTCTCCAAACATTTGCAATAAAAGACAAACTCATGTGAAAACAACTTTAACTCGGTGTTCTGACAAGAAGTTGGTTCCCTGCTTTACTATCATTACGAATGATTTTTATGTATGTATGTATGCTCCTCGTTTATAACCGAGTGGCCTCAGTAAACTACGGACATCATATTGAAAGATAGTACATGATAGACCAATAAATGTAGATTGCAAATGGGGAAAGATTTCCTTTTTCATTAAAAAACGAACAACCACGCCAAAGTAATTTTAAAAACCAAAAAAACAAAAAAGATAGTCTGCACTTATACTAAGGGGCACGAAAACAGTGGAAAGACGAGATTGCTTAAACAGTAAATAGTAGAAGGACGTGGTTGTTCGATATGGAGACATGGCTCATTCCACACGTGGTTTCTTCGGAGCACTCCCTCCGACATCAACCCCTCTGCTTGCTGCTTGAACCCCTGCAATGACACCATCGGAGTCGGTGGCTTGCCCTGTTGTGACAGGTGGAGGAATCTCTGGTTCAGGAGCCTCAGCACCTTCCTGACATTAAGCAATACAAAAAATCACTTGGGTTAGACGTTTGTAGATAAACAAAATCACATAAGAGAAGTATGACGACTTACAGCAATGATTGGGATGGGTGCAAGTTCTCGTGGAATCGCTGGTTCAACAACAGCCGCAGGACCCTCCTGTCATAAACCAGAAAAATCTGTCGGTTCAGACATTTGTAGATAACGCAAATCACATCAGAGAAGTATGAGCACTTACAGCAAAGTTTGGGATGGGCGCAAGTTCTCGTGAAGGAAAGATGCGAGAAATAGTAAAAGTTTGGTGATTGGCAGTGAAATTGAAGTCTTTTAACCTGAGCTGAAAAGTGTAGGTGTTCCCAACAACATCAGCTAGTGCTCGAGGCAGCTCAGTGTCAACCTCAGCATTTAAACCGATCCCCTGCACACGGTTTAAACAGTTAGCAAAGTCTACAGTTTACCAAATAGAAGCGACGAAATAGTTGAAAATATATAAATCTCACCACAATCTGAGCAGCTTCCGATGCCAAAACATGAGTGAGTTTGGCAACCTCCTTATCGAAGCCAACGAAACCCGCACTACCAGTGGCGTCTGACACAGAAAGGACCACCCGATACCTGACCAACAGAACATTTCTGTGAGTTTCCTTTGAGGTGGCAAAGAATATTGAAAATTGAAATTAGTGAAATAATAACTTCAGCTCAGCCACGGCATTGGTTTGATTGCAGGAGACACATGTGAACGAAGTTTCTTCACGGTTGAGTTTCTTCGAACAAACAGAGCAACCTATATAACACCATCCCTCATCTTGCTTCACCTCGGTTACTTTGGCAGTGCAAAGAAACTCAATGATCTGGCAGCGTATGCAAACAGAAATCAACACTCAACATCTTATGATAATTTTTAAATCCCAAACATATCATCTTATCTCGTACCTGAGGATCAGCAGTTAAAACAAAATTGTTTAGCTCAGCAATGGTGAGTGGTTCGATCTTTTGTGCATGAACTACCTTTGATGAAGACCCTCCCTGGTCTGGCCCACACTCGGGCAAACTGTATCAACATTAAATAAAGAAGCTGTCAAATAGTTGAAAAATAACAATCTATATATAGATAGTTCTAGAACATGGAAGGACTTGCCGGTCAAATGCGTCTGACCCGACTGTAGTCTCACGGTCAAAGAAGACACGTGTGGCAGAAGTGCCATTCAGATATAAGTTACCTGCCAAAACGCCCAGAAATATGAAAGAGCATGTCCACCGGACCATCAATAGGAGAACACTAATTACGTTTGGAACGACAGAAAATATAAAGGGTAAGAGAATGGAGAAAAAACAGATAACTCAAACAATCTATTACCGGATACTATCTTCGGATTGATGGCAGTCACCACAACAATCCTGGGCTCTCTACCGTATCCATCTAACTTGCTATGGAATCCAAGAGCCAGAGAGTCAAACAGGCTTACACAAACTTTAACATCCCTGCTCAAACGAAGGAGGCAGACTTTAGAATGGATGTTTTCATTTTATCAATCATTAGAAACGGATATCATAGAACCAAGCTTACCCATCCAGGCGTAAAGTTAGCATAACACGCTGTGCCCCAGGTAGACGGTCAGTGATTGTGCTCCTTATAGCAAGAAGCTCACCCATAACGTCTAAAAAAATCATGACAAACCCAAGATTAATCTATTTATGAGAAAGCTAAAATATCGCAAAACAAATATAGACTAATACCCGGAAGTTGTTTCCCGGCATTTGCTAGCTCAAGTATCTGGTCATATGTCCGGAAGCGGAAATGTTCGGTCGGTATCAACCTCGTAGTTGTTGCTAACTTCTCAAACGCAGTCCCCTCATTGAAACGAATGGCGACAGGGCCATCGGTAAGCCTGAATTTAGGGTTGCTGCGAGTAACATCGAACCCGCTTAAGGTGTAGAGAGAGCCTTCGGTTAGACGACCCCTGAACGTAAGTTGTAACGCCGCAGGAAGACACCCTTGGATCATCGTTGCCTGTGCAATAAAAAGAACGGTGGTAACCAAAACATTTAGCAAATTAAACCGACAGGTTTGGAAATTAAAATTGTCAGAAGATTAAACCGAGCTGATAATTTAATTAGTGGTAGCAGAGATAAACAGTTAACAAACTATGAAAGAGGTTCTCAGGTAAATGTTAACAAATTAAACCTAGAAGTTTGAAATTATAAATATCAGAAGACAAGTTGATCAAAAAAAAAAAAATATATCAGAATACAGAAACAGAATCGAGACTTAAGACATAGCAAAGCACATGAAAACAACTGTTACTATACAGAACAAAACTATAAGATTAAAATTACAAAGCTCAAACGATTAAAGCGAGAAGACAATATAACTACTGGTAAAAATCTTAACTCAACACTGCCTCAGAAACATAATAAACACCAAACAAAACAGAGTTCATGAAAACAACTCGTGATTAAACTTAGAAATCTCAAACGATTAAACCGAGAAGACAATAGTTTTAATGGTGGAATATCTGAACTCAGCACGGTCTTAGAAACATAAGAAAATCAATGAAAGCAGAGTTCATAAAAACAACTGGTAAACTCCATATGAAACCGCGACCCCAGAAAGCATAGATGTCGAACGCTTAAACAGAGAAGAGACACTTACATGCTCATCGACCAATAACATCTCAACGCTCAGCAGTTTTCCCCCATTTTTGGGGATGATTCTGGCCTCCCAGAACCTCAAGAGACGGACCTCCGCCGTTTTCGAACATCTCCCGGCTCTCAGATCGGCAAGAACGGTGTATGAATTAGCCATCGGAATCGGTTGCTTGTGAAGTTGGTTTCTCGGATTTCGTTTTAGTTGTAGTTTGCATGTTAAGAAGGTGAGATATATATAGGTGGGGATTTTGACAGTTTCAGAGGAAAGGCAAAAGGCTCATTCACCATCTTAATGAAAGAGTAGTGGGAGAATGAAGGGGGAAAAGGAATTCAATGCCTAATTACAGACGTTATGAGGCGTTACGGGTAGGATTCGGGACTTTAGGATTTCGGCGGTGAACAGGTCGGCGTAAAAAGAAGAACACGATGAATGGATGAAAGGTAGGCGTTGTGGGCTGGCTTGGGAATGGGCTTCATATAGTCTGAAACATTTTAAAGCCCAAAAATAATAGCTGAGATATTTGTGTAATGTAGACACCGAAAGGAAGCCGAGATACGCGCATCTGAGAAACGCGTGCACATGACCTATCCAATTAAAAATGGACACATGTCATCATTCCCCCCACTCACAAAAGGCACGCGGACGCAGGAGCTGCCAGATTCTTCAACTTTATATATATAGATAATGAGAAGCACAAGTTTCATTTTCAACATAAAAATAAAACCTACATGGTGCACTAATGGAGACTTTATTTCTTGTCATTATTATGTGAATTCATTTCACATTTTGACCAAGAAAATAAAGAGTATAATTTTTATTATTTGACTCATTCAAACAAAATAATATATTTTAAATGGATTTCTTTTTTATATTTTATCAATATAAAAGATCACATATATTCGGTTTATAAGATTAAGTTAATAAACATGAAGTCCAACTAACAAATCAAAACCCAAATCCAAATATCTAATGTGTATATTTGTAATTCTATACAAGTTTCTCAAATCACACACATTAGACCTCCATTTCTCATTCACACTAACTCTATTTTTAGCATATGAATACATTGCTAAAAAATAGTTCCAACAATCCCCCACATGAATAGAAATGCTTCTAAACACTAGACGACTCGACAGACTTGACTTCCTAGACAAGACTCGACAAGACTCAACAAGACTCAACTAAGGACTTTTGAGAGTACAAACGAGAAATTCACTGCATGATGAGTTGGTAGCAATTTTTCAGCCTTGAACCAGTCATTGTTAATAACTATCGGATTTACTCGGCCAGGAGGTGGCCATGATGTCTTGAACCTCCCGGGCTTTGGTGTAAACCTAGACAATAGCCAAAACACAGTTTCATTCTCTCACAAAACCAATTTCTCTATTGTGTTCATTTTGGCCGTGAACATTCCTGGTAATCATGAGTGAACTTTAGAGAATATAGCCATTTTATTCTCCTAGAAACGGCCCCATTTCACACCCACAAGGTGATTTGCCATTAGTTTTGTTTAGAGGAGTATCATGTACTACTCCATTCATATCTCAAAACAATTGGCACAAATCATTAAAAGCAAATGCTTATCCTCTATTCCTTACATGTAGCACTGTTTAATCATCCTGGGAACTGGGTATAGACCGAAGTCTTACAGTGCTTTGGGCAGACTTAGTTTGACTTAGTTGTCTCCTTGAACCTATTTCTTGGGATCTCCAATCTGATAAGTAGAGTTACCGCCAAACCTCATCTTAGTTCATAGGCTAAACCCATTCCTCTTGATGATATTACAATTTGATCTCATGACACACCTTTAATAACAGGATCCTAGGTTGTCATCACAGTGAACATAATCTCTTAAGATTAGTCGAGATCAATTGTTTAATGTTTTTTGTCATCTTTTTTCTTTCAAGATACAATCAACCATTATCCATAAAACTCAGTGTACAACACTAGTTTTTTTTTTTAATCATATTTCGATAACTATCACAAAGTTCATCTGGCCTCTTGCCAATTACTTAATATGGTAAGCAAAGCTTCCCCCACATTTTTTGAGATATCTCAAAACCATGCATATTTACATTTAACATCTCTTAAGAACTTAGAAGGTTAATCTACAACTCTTTTAGATTTAAATGAATAATAAAAACAATTTCAAAAAATTGTTATAATTTTCTTTAAAATGTATTTCATTCTCAGAAATTCACATTTTAGATACAACTATTTTCATAGTTCTCTCAAGTTGATTTATAAATCTAACTTGTATATGCTTTGAATTTTTCCAAAACATATTTTGCTTTTAGCAAATATACATATCATTATATGATATTGTTTGTGCCATCAAAACCACCATTTTCTATGGCTATTCTCAAATATATTGACTTTAGAAACTACAATACACATGTCAGTTTCGGTCATATTGGTTTGAGAATTCTTATTGGTTTTGCATGGTCAACCTTTTTAAAATGTGCATTTAAGCATTGATGAAATACAAATGTTTTGATCAAATATCAACAAACATTTTATTTCTTATGGCAAATGATTTATATGTGGCAGACCTCTTCCAAACTTAATTTGGGGCGTCGACTCACAAAATTCATTTCCATTCATATAACATGATCCCTTAAGAATCAAAATGTTATTTATGACTATGGTTTCACCATATTTTTGAAACTTGAATCAGTTTTCTTTTCTCATGATCAAGCACTTAATAATCAAATTAAGCTGTTCCAAAAAATCTGAAATCACAAAATCAAAACGTTAATCATATTCTTGATAATTAAAGCACAAATAAATTGTCTTTAACCAAGTAAGCATTAACACATTTTGACCAATTAAATTATTTGATCAAGAAAACACACGTAAGACCACACTAAGAAATGCTTTTGATCAATATCAACCTGTTCTTACAAAAATACTTTTTACAATAATCAGTCCGGTTAGTGCAAAGCAATAAACGGATGTTTTGAGTTAAGACTGATAGAACCGTATTTTATAAACTACGGATTACTGAATATTGTAAAAAATAAAAATGATAATACTATACCAAAGAGTAAGAAAATGATGATACAACTGCAGAGGCGAGATATTATCTCTTTCCTTAGCTCAAAATACGTCCCGTAGTGCGACGGTTCGATAACGTAATGAGTCCCAGGATACAACTGCAAACAATCTTCTGAATTTGCGTCACTCTATCATAAGCCTGGCGAAACTGGTTTTGTGTTGCACTCTCAGACACAAGAAATAAAAAATACTAACATGACTATTCAATATAGGAGATTGTGGTTTTTCTTTTGGTATTTGATGTGTGTTGCTTTCTATCATGCTAACAAGCCATTTATATAGAAAAATAATGAGAAGCACAAGTTTCATTTTCAACATAAAAATAAAACCTACATGGTGCACTAATGGAGACTTTATTTCTTGTCATTATTATGTGAATTCATTTCACATTTTGACCAAGAAAATAAAGAGTATAATTTTTATTATTTGACTCATTCAAACAAAATAATATATTTTAAATGGATTTCTTTTTTATATTTTATCAATATAAAAGATCACATATATTCGGTTTATAAGATTAAGTTAATAAACATGAAGTCCAACTAACAAATCAAAACCCAAATCCAAATATCTAATGTGTATATTTGTAACTCTATACAAGTTTCTCAAATCACACACATTAGACCTCCATTTCTCATTCACACTAACTCTATTTTTAGCATATGAATACATTGCTAAAAAATAGTTCCAACACTTATCTCTCTGCTACGAACGACCCTAATTTTATCGATTACACTGCTAAACATATACCCGTAAACCATGGCTTCCTCTCCATCATTACTACCCTTCTTCTTCTATGTGTTCTAACGCTTTAAAACTGATCAACGCATTGTACACACAATTCAACTGGTCAACGCACTTGAAACACAATTCAACTAGTTGAATTGTCCGATCATGCCTAGCGTCGGTAAGAAGGCCATCAAATGGTTCCAATACGTTGATAACAGTCTCTATCGAGATATCCACATATATTTTAATGTATGGACTGATACTCGAAGTTCTATTAGCAAGAAGTCATTGATCTAGATCTGAATAGTTAATACACCGATCTATTAGATCTCTTGAAGTTTTCAGATATTTGGATTATCCCACCTTAAACGTAAGTATGTGGACTTGGTTAAAAAACGTTTTTTTTTTCATAATAAAGTAATACTAATTTTAGTAAAATATGATTTTCCAATCAATTTATAGCGCCAATGCAATGAAGCTGCTTGCAAATCAATCATGAGATATAGAATTTAAGATAGTTTTAGTGTTTGACGCTGGACTTGGTCAGCAGAAACCTTTCTGTACGATTTCAAAAACACATAAATTTTTAGAATGTTACTTTCAATCCTCGTTCTTTTTTTTTTCTTTTGAAAATTAGGAATATCAAAATAGGTTTTACAATATCCTGATGTATTTTAATTTATCCAAATAAAACAATCCTGATATGTTTTATTGAACTAGAATTTTACTCTTTAGTAGTTAAGCAACTAATGAAGAAAATTTATTAAAGAGCAAATCTCTTTTAGAGCATCTCTGGGAATAACTTTATTTAAATATTTAGAAAAAATAAATTTAAGGTTTAATAGGGTTTCTATCCAAAAGAAAAATCCTATATTGAACTATAAAATAAATGTAAATTTACAAGATCCCCTAGACTATATTTGAGAAGTGATTTTGCCACATGTCTTCTCTACAATCATTCTCACAAAAATAATATGACATGGCTACTAAAATTGATGACATGTCTTATAGATTAATATGACATGGATAACTATATTTAATGTTAATTTATATTTTTGGTAAACTTTTTAAAATATGGTAATAACTCATATATTACATTTATTTTCGATTTATATCTTTGGAATTTTTTAAAATATGGTAATAACTCATAAATCATCATTAAAATAAATATATTCAATTATGGTATTTCAAATTTCGAAATATCATTTAAATTAAAAATATTTCAAAAATATATACATATTTTTAGAAAATTATAAAAATTAAATCATAAAATCAAATTCCCTAGACATTATTTTCGAAGTGATTTTGACACATGTCATCACCAAAATCAGTCTAGCAAAATAACGATGACATGGCTTAAAAAAATGTGACATAACATCAATTTAATTGTGACATGTAAAATATTCTATATTAAGATTTATATTTTTGGTAAGATTTCTTAAATAATGGTAATGACTATTTTCTATATACGAATTCATATCTTTGGCAAAGTTTCATAATATAGTAATAACTAATAAATTTTATATTAAAATACTATTTTTCTACAAATATCCATTTTGGTAAGATTTTAGAAATATGGTAATACCTAATAACTTTTCTATATCTATTAAAATAATATAATTATATATATAATAATTACGAATTTAATTTTTCATCAATTTATAAATTATATTTTTATTATCAAAATAAGTGTAGTTATCTCTATAATATTATTTGAAAAGTCAGTTTCTTATGTGTCGCGCTCACGTTAATTCTCATGTTGGTTGATTACAATAATACCCTTAATAAATCAAATTTATCTAATTATCAGTGTTAAATATTTGTTTTATTTTCTTTTTTATTTAGGTTTCCTTTTTTCTCAAATAGCCTATATAATAAAGAAAATTTATAAATTAAAAAACGAAAATATCTTTTATATATAGTGTAATTCATAATAAGGGAAGTTTACAAATATTCTTATTTTAAAGTAAATAAACAACCTTTCCTTTTAAAAATAATCTTAAACAACATAATATATATTTTAAAAGTATTAAACATTTTATTTAAATCAATCTATTTATAAAATTATTACAAAACAATTTAAATAACATAAACTAAGATATCTTTGATGAATAAAATTTGATTTAATATTTTTATGCTCCTTTTTATATTTTAAAATAACATATATGATAAAGAAAATATTTATAAAACTTAAAGCGAAAATATTTTTTTAAAATATAATGTGATTTTATAAAAAGAAAAGTTTAGAAAAATAATCTTGATATTAAAATAAAGAATTAATCTTCATTTTTAGAATGTATCATTATGTTTTAATGCAATTGTATCTATCATCACGTTGTTTTATAATTTATTTTTGAATATTAACATACACCAAATTACTAAGTCCTATAATTTTATATGGTTGAATTAGCTTAGAAAATTATATTTGAATTTGACGGAATATAAGTAACACAATATACCCACAAATGAGTAACAAGATCAATCCAATTTTTTATACAAAGTCAAACATTAAATAAAAATAATATATTTTCATTTATACTTATTTTTAATACATATAAATTATTGAACGACTCAACATATTACTAAATAAATATGAAATTCTCAAATAATATTATAAATATAGTAACCAACTATTACAATTAACTATAATTGTTATATTTATTTATGTAACTTTGAACTGATCAACACTTTAGTTCATTTTTACTATTTGATTCTCAAAATAACATATATTAAATTATACATAATCTTACAAAATATATATTCAGATATAAGACAAAAACCAAATTACATAAAAATAACAAAATTTTAATCTGTATAACAAAATTATCTTAGTTGAATCAAAAAATTTAATCTTAACTAATATATCCAAATAATAATCAAACAGTCGTGATATTATATATCCAAAATTATACGTCTAATTAAAATAACATAGTTTTATTTAAAATAAACCATGCATATTAATTACAATATAAAATATCAGAATAATTAAAATTTAAAAACAATATATTAATAAACTATTATATTGTAAATAAATTATTATAATGCATTTACTTTATAAATATTTATATCCGTGCATGAGCACGGGAAAATCACCTAGTATATAATTATAAGAACAAAATGATTTTAAAACTTAATAATCTTATTCAGAAGTAATATAAGTGTAAAATTTTTAAAAATATAAAATCTCAATATAAGGTTTTGAACACTAATACATTAAATTTGATGTTTTAATATTCAAAAATCTTAAAGTTTCAGGTTTAAAAGCTTTTTAAAAACCAAAAAACTTTGTATTTGAAGTTATAAAGTTTTTTTCCGAGTGATGCTCTTATATAGCACAGAGATTTATGACAAAAGAACATATAAGGAGATTTTCTAAAAAATCATTTTTATTTAAAAGGTAAATGATTAAGTTATTCCAAATCCTAAAATATTACTTTAACCCTATACCTTTAATACTAAACACTAAACTCTTAAGAGAAATTGTTTAAGTTAGATATCACTTTTCAAAAGTACACTTAGACAAAAATATCATAACATTTGGGTTTAGAGTTTATTGATTATTATTTAAGGTTTAGTATATAGGGGGTGAGATTCAGTTTATAAACTTCTAAATAATTTTTAAAAATTTATAAATAACTTAGGGAAATCGGCCAAAAAAACACTGAACTTTTCAGGAATTGCCAAAAGAAACCTGGACATATGGACTGGTCAAATAAAACACAAACTTTTCATTGACTTTAGAATTAATTAACAACTAGATTTTGACCCGTGCTTTGAAAGCACAGATATTATTCTTTACTTTTATAAAATATATTATTTATTTGTAATTATTGAATTAATTCATTTTAATAAAATTTTCTTTATAATAAATTCGACACATAGAGTGTCTCTGATAAACTATTTATTTCTCTAGTTTTGTTTTATTCGTTCTTCAATCAACATATTTATTTGGCTTGTTGTTAAAATAAATGATTATAGACTTTGATCTCTGTACCTCCGCGGATATATATTTTTAAAAATATGATGATATTTGTTTTTCATGTAATTATTAGGGTTTGGCAAAATGAATCCGAGGAACAGAACTGATACCAATCCGTAAATATAGTACCAAACCTGAACATAAATTGATTAAATATTCGAATTATTCAAAATTTTGCTAGTTAGAGAACCGAATCGGATCCGAACCAAAATATTTGTGTACCTGAATTTATCTAAAAATAGATTTATATACTCATATATTAATTATTTTTATATTTAACGTATATAAAACATCAAGAATGATACTTTTAAATTGGTTTAAAATATTTAAAAATATATATAGATACTCAAAAACAAATATCTGAAATAGTTAAAGTATACTCAAATCACCAAAAATACTTAAAATAATTATTGATTTCATATCCAAAATTTTAAATCAAACCAATTGATATGTTAAGCTTAGGTATTCTGACATATGTTATTTAAATTTATAGGTAATATATTACTTTATTTATAGATTTTTAGAAATTTAAAATATATAGTGATTTAAAACTTTTAAAATAATTTAAATAGGTTATCCAAACCCAAACAAAACCCGCAAAAATCCGAATCAAAGTCAAACAAAAATTTAGAAACATCCTAATAGGACTGAAATCTTTGACCTCGAAAACCCGAAACGCAAACCAATCAGAACCAAACCCGTATGGATGTCTGAAAACCCATCCTTAGTCATTATTATATATTGTATAATTTCATCATATAATTAATCGTATTTTATATGTACCATCATATAAGTAATCATATAATTAATAGTATTAATATGTATCATCATATAAATAATTACATATATTATATTTTAAAAACTTAATATGAAATATAAAAACCATAATTTGAGTTGGTATTTCAAATTAGACTTTGTATTGTATTTTTCTTATATATATTGACAACATTCTTTTATAATGGTTTAATAACTTAAGCCCATTAATTTTTTGTTTGATACTACTATATTTGTTTCTAAACAAAATTAATTTTTTTTTAAAGCCTACAATTCATGTTTCCAAACACACCAATTTTTTTAAAAACTCTTATCCAAGTATCCAAACACACCGAAATTGTACTTCAGCTTTAATAAGATAGATATTTTCGTTGACTTGCCAATTTAGCACGCCGTGAGGAAATTTAACAGAAAAAATGACATCGTTAAATGTTGGTGTTAAGTGAAACGACGTCGTTTTGAAATGAGATGAAACGACGTCGTTTTGCATGATTTGAAAATAAAATCAAGTCAACCACTAGGTTCGAACCTAAGTTATTTGGATCAAATGACAAGGTACTTTACCACTAGGCTAGTGGCTCAATCAATGAAGTTACTAACACATTTAATTATTTTTGGTACTGATTGAATATAAAAAAATTATCTAAAAACTTAAAAAGATTTTTAAAATTTCTTAAAAATGAAAAATTAATTCCAAAAAAATAAAATTTTCATTTTTCGGATTATAAAAAAAATTGAAAAAAATCGAAAAAAATTCCAAAAAGTTATAAATATTTCGAATCTGAAAACATATAATCAGAAACTATAAAAAATAATTTATTATTATTATTATTATTTTTATAGTTTCTGATTATATGTTTTCAGATTTGAAATTTTTTATAACTTTTTTGAATTTTGTTTTCGAATTATTTTATTTTTTCAATTTTTCTTTTAATAATTTGAAAAATGAAAATTTTCTTTTTGGGCATTTAAAAAAAAATAATAAAATTAAAAAAATTCTTTTTTATAGATTCGGATTATTTTCAGATTCGAATTTATTTTTATAACTTTTTTTTGCTATTTTGGATTTTTTTATTTTTTTCAAAATTTTTAATCCTAAAATGATTTTTTTTTGAATTTGTTTTTAAAAATGAAAATTTTGGAAGTTTTTTGATTTTCTAAAGGAAAAAATATTATTTTATTTTTAATTTCAGTTTCAAAATTAATTTTATAAAAAAATTCTTTATTTTTCAAATTTTTGGAATTTTAAAGACCTTTTAAATTTTTAGAGAATATTTTATATTCAAAATCAATACCAAATAAAACTAAACGTGTTTGTTCCTACATTGAATGAGCCACTACCCTAGTGGTAAAATACTTTGCTATTTGATCCAAACAACATGGGTTCGAAACCCGGTGTCTACCAATTTTTATTTTCAAATCGTGTAAAATAAAACGACGTCGTTTCATTTAACGCCAACAGTGACGTTGGGTTAACGCTGTCTTAACTCTCGTTTAATGGTGTGCTAATTTGGTCAGTCAATCGTAAGTTTTTTAATAATCTAAATAAGTCGATAAAAGTTAAGGATTTTATTAGCCAGATAAGTGTACAGATTTTTTTTGGCAATTCTTGAAATGTTCAGTGTTTTTTTGGCCGATTTCCCAAATAACTTATGAGGGTTAATTTTGCTTTTTTTTTTTAATAATAAACTTAAGGTACTTAAGAAAATGGTTATCATTTAAAGGTTAATATAAAAATTGGTATCAAATTTTAGGTAAAGTTAGATTTTCCGCAAACTCTAATCAGTAAATATAAGCCTAAATATAAAATAAAATGTCTTTTAACTTTTAGTTAGTTCTATTTTGAGATTTTCCCCTTGTGTGTTATTTTCAATACTATCATATGATATTTCTCTTCATTAAATTGTAAACCAGACTATAGTCCGAACTTCAGTTTAAAATCTCCAAATTACTAAAGAAGATGTGTAATCTACGATGATATAATAATTGGTATTTACACTAATGCTAAGTCATAATATAGATTCAAATCCAATAAGATACATGTGTACACTACCCAAAAAGTGAGATACGAAGTCGTGGATGTTAAATGTACAACAACAAACAATCTTAAAATAAAATTTTATACAAGAAGAACTTGTTGGTGTTACAAACATATAAAACATGTACCTAACAATTCTAATAAATACTGAAAAGTACCTGAACTACGTCAACGAAGCAATAGTTTGAAAGGGTACATTAAAAGGTACATGTAGTTTTATATATACACTTCATAATAATTATTTACTAAACAGCAGGAATTATATAATTAATTAAGGGTAATTTTCTCAAATAACATTTTTTAATTTTTTGTCACAAAAATAACACTCAAAAAATAAAATGACCAAAATAGTGTCTTTGTTTTTAAAATTTTAATATTTATTTTTTGTTTTTAAATATTTGAACACATTCCTAAAACCCTATTCTTAACTGAAGGGTTTGGTTGTCTCCTCTCATACAAGACAAAATGACCAAAATAGTGTCTTTGTTTTTAAAATTTTAATATTTATTTTTTGTTTTTAAATATTTGAACACATTCCTAAAACCCTATTCTTAACTGAAGGGTTTGGTTGTCTCCTCTCATACAAGACATGGAGACTCTCTCTCTCGTGGGTTTGGTCAAGTGGGCCGCAATACAATCATGGAAACCCATTGAAGCTCAGCTGTAGAAGTTGTCTAGAGTCAGCCCATTCCATCAGCCCGTTTGCCAAGTATATATATAACCTGAAACGTAGAGGAGGAGGTTAGGGTTTTTACGGCAAACAATTGTGCAATATCAACAACAAGCAGGAGAGTGGCGGTGAAGATACTCAAGTGCTGATCAGGTTGTGTTGCAAGGAGATTATAGTGTCATCTAGCGCTGGTGTAATCTCTTCTCTGGTTCCTGTTGAGAAGAAGAGATTAGGCGTTAGATCTAGGGTTACAATACAAGCTATCATATTGTAAACTCTTGTTTCATTGACATTAGTGAATCTTGAGAGCACAATCTCTCCCCAGACGTACCGATAAGGGAACTGAATAACCAAATTGTCTTGTGTCTTTACATACAAAGCAAACAAACGTATCAAGGTTACAAATTGATCAAAGCTAACTTAGGATATAAGTTGGAACAGAGGTTAATTCACATAGAAATACCTCACAAGTGGTATCAGAGCACCGGGTGAAGCAGAGGATACGGTATCAGTTTCTGACCTGCAAGTTGGTGTGATCACATAAGGGAGATCCGGTGTGTAACCATGCACAACACTCGAATCAAGATTGATGTCGAGAAGTTTGATGGTAAAGGAGACTTCGGGATGTGGAAATTCAAGATGCAGATGCAGCTTGAGAACTCTGGATTGGACAGTGTCCTCATGGAGGACGAGTCAAGTTCGTCATCTGGAAAGGGTGCACTTAAGGATGACGAAGACGGGAAGAAACCAGTACTTCCTCCTGGTGAGTTAACTGAAAAGGAGAAAGATAAAAGAGCTAAGAATATGATCTGTGCAAATCTTAGCAATCTGGTTTTGAGGAAAGTAATGAGGGAAGCTACTGCTATGGGAGTATGGAAAGCACTTGAAAGGGACTATCATACTAAGACATTACCTAACAGGATATATCTAAAGCAGCGGTTCGCTAGTTTTAAGATGGAGGAGCACAAAAGTATTGAGGAAAACCTGGATGTGTTTCTCAGATTGGTTGATGATCTGGAAAGTCTGAGCATAACAGTGAGCGACGAAGATCAGGCTGTGCAGGTACTTTCCAGCCTACCGAAACAGTACGACTCACTGGTACATACTCTGAAATATGGTAACGGTAAAGAAACCCTGACCCTGCAAGAAGTCACATCATCAGCTTATGCAAAAGAAGTTGAGCTTAAGGAATCAGGACTAATCGGTAAAGCTAAGTCAAGTGCTGAGGGACTAGTGGTAAGCAGAGGTAGAACAGAAAAGAAAACAACACCTCACTGGAACAACCGGTCCAAGAGCAAAGATGCTAGGTCAAAGTCGAGACCTAGGGGAGCACAAAAACCACGTGAATGCTGGACATGCGGAAAGGAGGGACACTACAAACGAGACTGTCCTGATAAAAAGAATTACAAGCAGAATGAATCTGCAAACTTGGCGCAAGAGAGAAGTCAGCCAATGATTTTAACAGCCAGCATTCATGATCCAAAGGAAGAATGGGTATTGGAATCTGGATGTACCTTTCACATTACCCCAGAGAAAGACTTACTGTTTGACTTCAAAGAGATAGACGGTGGGAAGGTCTTGATGGGTAACAACACTCAGAGTGAAGTCAAAGGCATAGGAAAGCTCAAGATCATCAACTCTGATGGCTCAACAGTGATCTTAAGCGATGTGAGGTACATGCCAACCATGGGCAGAAACCTCATCTCCTATGGCCAACTAGAGAAGAACGGCTGCAAATATGAAGGAAAAGATTTCACAGTTACTTTCTACAAACAAGGACAGAAAGTAATCTCTGGGAAGTATCAAGATGGCTTATACTATTTGCAAGGATCAGTAGTAAAAGGTGAAGCTGCAGTAGTACGCACTGAAGTAAACCTAACTAACCGTTGGCACTCTAGATTGGGTCACATGAGTTTGAAGAATATGAATCTACTGGTAAAAAGAGGTTACCTGAACTCGAAGGAAGTACACACGCTAGATTTCTGTGAGGAATGCGTGTTTGGGAAGACTCACAAGCAGAGTTTCCCTGAAGGAAGACACACATCAACCAGCGTGCTGGAATACATCCACAGCGATTTATGGGGATCTGTCTCGAATGAACCAAGCCTGTCAGGATGCAGGTACTTCCTCACGTTCATAGATGACTTCTCACGGAAGGTATGGATACGATTTCAGAGAAGTAAGGATGAGGTCTTTGATCACTTCTCGGAGTGGAAAATCCTGGTTGAAAACCAAATCAAGAAGAAGATCAAGTGCATCAGGACTGACAACAGACTTGAGTTCTGCAACCTACAAATGGACAAACTATGTCAGAGTTCAGGAATCAAAAGGCACAAAACGTGCACCTATACTCCACAACAAAATGGAGTTGCAGAAAGGATGAACATAACTATAGCTGACAAGATAAGATGCATGCTTGCTGAATCCGGTTTGGAAAAGAGCTTCTGGGCTGAAGCTGCTTGTACAGCAGTCTATCTAATTAACAGATCACCTAATGCATCACTAAAGTTCAAAATTCCTGAAGAGATGTGGTCAGGCTCTAAGGTTGACTACGGGCACCTACGACGATTTGGATGTGTAGCATATGTTCATAAGGTTCAGGATAAAATCAGTCCTAGAGCAGTTAAAGGAATATTTGTTGGATACCCTCAAGGTGTAAAAGGGTATAGAGTTTGGATTCCAGAAGAAGGAAAGTGTACTGACAGTCGAAATGTTGTTTTTGATGAGGAAAAGCTATTTAACAGACAGAAACAGAAGAGTGTCACAAAGCCAACAAAGACAAAGAAAGTGACGTTCAGTACAAACCTAATACGAGGACCATTTACACAGAAACCTAACGCAGACAGCACTGGTCAAGGTGGAGTATTTTCTACGGATGCAGAGGGTTCTAATCAAGGTGGAGAAAACTCAGATTCAGAAGAAAAAGAATCATCAGCGGAATCAGACTCGGACCAGGAAACATAGACAAATGAAGAAACAAGTCTAGATGACTACATTCTAGCGAGAGACAGAGGAAGGCGCACCATACTACCACCGTCTCGATATGACAATGGTGAATCAGTGGTGGCCTATGCACTATCATGTGCAGAAAGTATTGAACTCTATGAGCCTAAATCAGTTGCTGAAGCTAAGCGAAGCAAAGATTGGAAGAAATGGAAACAAGCAATGGTAGAAGAAAAAGCCTCCTTAGATGAAAACGAGACTATGATACTTGTTCCCAGACCAGCCAAGCAGAGAGTAATAGGATGCAAATGGCTATACAAATACAGGGAAGGGATACCTGGTGTGGAAGATCCAAGGTACAAAGCCCGACTTGTAGCTAAAGGCTTCACGCAAATCAAAGGGGTAGACTACAATGAAATCTTCACACCTGTGGTCAAACATGTGTCAATCAGAATCTTGTTATCAATTGTGGTAAACTACGATTTCGAGTTGGAGCAACTAGATGTTAAAACGGCCTTTCTAAATGGCACGTTGGATGAAATTATCTACATGGAACAACCAGAGGAGTTCATAGCAAAAGGAGATGAAGGTAAAGTTTGCCTCCTAAAGAAATCACTATATGGTTTGAAACAGTCACCAAGACAGTGGAATCAGAAATTCAATGAGTTTATGAAATCTCAAGGCTTCTAGAGATGCACAAAAGATCAGTGTGTCTACACAAAACATTGAGGATATGATTTATCTACTGATATATGTTGATGACAGGTTGGTAGCAGCGAAAGACATTAAGAAAATCAACATATTGAAAGCAAGTTTGAACAAAGAGTTTCAAATGAAGGATTTGGGACCAGCATCTAGGATACTTGGTATGGAAATCACTAGAGATAGAAAGATGGGAACTCTAAAGCTATCTCAAGAACGATATCTGAAACAAGTGCTTAAGACATTTAACATGGAAGACAGCAGAGCCGTGATTACACCAAGCAACTCACAGTTCAAACTTAAAAGCCTAACTAAGGATGAACTGATAACTGAGAGACGCCTAATGGATAATGTTCCCTATGCAAGCGCGGTAGGAAGCCTCATGTATGCAATGATAGGTTCAAGACCAGACCTAGGGTTCGCTATATGTGTAGTAAGCCGATTCATGGCTAATCCAGGAAGGGATCACTGGTCTGCGGTTAAATGGATCCTAAGATACTTGAAGGGAGCTACTGGAGTGTGCCTACATATCACTAAGTCACAAACATTTGACATTGAAGGATTTTCAGACTCGGATTACTCTAGTGATCTAGATAAAAGAAGATCAGTGTCAGGGTATGTGTTTCGAGTTGGTGGGAATACAGTGAGTTGGAGATCATGCCTACAACAGGTAGTGGCTCTATCTACTACGAAAGCCGAATACATGGCACTGGCAGAAGCTACTAAGGAAGGACTATGGCTAAGAGACATATGCGAAGAATTGGGGTTTAAGCTAAACAATTTCAAGCTAAACTGTGATTCACAAAGCGCGATCTATCTAGCCAAAAGCAGTGCACATCACGACAGGACAAAACACATCGACAGGAAATATCATTTTATCGGAGATATAATTGAGGCAGGTTCGATGAAGGTTCTAAAAGTGCACACTACAAAGAATCCAGCTGATATGCTTACGAAGAGTTTACCTGGAAACAGTTTTGAGAAGTGCTTGGCACTTCTAAACGTCTCAGCATAAGTCAGCAACGGAGGTCCAGAGATTGATCTGAGTCGATTTGACAATCTCGGAATGGACATGAAACAGATATTGAGGACTATCAGTATCGGTAAATAACATAAGGAAATCGATAGCAATACACTATATATTAGATGGTAAAGTCTAATGAAGGATTCAGAAACAGTTTTTTTTTTTGTTAAATTAAAATCAGAAGGAAACATAGTACCTACCACTGATATTGGTCGTCTTGGAGTCTGATTACTCATAGCTACTGCAGAAGCGAATGAGACAGAGAATCAGACATTGAAGAAGAACAAGGTCTACAGTTTAATGAGAAGCATAAACTGAACGGGGAAACAGAGCTGTTTGGAAAGGTTTTGAGCTTCGGTACCTGAATCTGTGGCAGTAAAAGGGTTGAAATTAAGTGCAAAAGCAAAGGTAGATCAGAGGTAAATCTGAAAGAGCTGCGGGGTTACGGTTAGATCACCAAGATTGAAGCTTATAAGGGGAGGAGAAATGTCGACAAAGCTCCAAAACCTGAAATAAGTCACATCGGAGATTGAGACCAGGAAGTAAATCATGCAGAGGTATTGACTCAAGCACAGACTGAATCAAGTACTTACAAGGTATCAAGGAGGCATCATGGTAAAACGGAGCTGATGATACAGCTCACTAAAGCATACTGTGAGCAATAACGGCGAATCGGAGTCATGACTGGTTCTCGGTAAAGAAGACCGAGATGACACCGACGAATGAATCTACAGCAAGGTAAAAGCCTGTAGAGGGTGATGGATTGAACGAGTCTCAAGGTTGATTGAAGATTTGGGTAAGATCGGTCAGTGATGGATGGAAGCAAAGTTGAATCGAAGACAAAGGTGGAGATTGAAGGGTTTGGTTGTCTCCTCTCAGACAAGACATCGAGACTCTCTCTCTCGTGGGTTTGGTCAAGTGGGCCGCAATACAATCATGGAAGTCCATTGAAGCTCAGCTGTAGAAGTTGTCTAGAGTCAGCCCATTCCATCAGCCCGTTTGCCAAATATATATATAACCTGAAACGTAGAGGAGGAGGTTAGGGTTTTTACGGCAAACAAGTGTGCAATATCAACAACAAGCAGGAGAGTGGCAGTGAAGATACTCAAGTGCTGATCAGGTTGTGTTGCAAGGAGATTATAGTATCATCTAGCGCTGGTGTAATCTCTTCTCTGGTTCCTGTTGAGAAGAAGAGATTAGGTGTTAGATCTAGAGTTACAATACAAGCTATCATATTGTAAACTCTTGTTTCATTGACATTAGTGAATCTTGAGAGCACAGTCTCTCCCCAGACGTACCGATAAGGGAACTGGGTAACCAAATTGTCTTGTGTCTTTACATACAAAGCAAACAAACATATCAAGGTTACAAATTGATCAAAGCTAACTAATTAGGATATAAGTTGGAACAGAGGTTAATTCACATAGAAATACCTCACATTAACTCTAAACACTAAGTCTTAAATTAATTAATTCAAAGGTTATAAATACATATTTACACTTCAGTAAAAAAATTTTGGTCATTTTCCTTTTTGTGGTATTATTTTTGTGATAAAAATTTAGTTTGGTGTTATCTCAAAACTTTTTCATTAATTTACTTGGTTAAACTAAAATAAATCAGAATTTGAATTGGTCAGCATTTGACCTTCACTAAACTACATAACCATTATATATACACACTCTGGAACTACTGTACATACTTGTTGACGAAGACCAACGACTTTTCCAAGCTTTGAATTGGTCAAATGTTCAAACACATTCTTCACTCAATTCAGATCTAAAGCCTTTAAATTTCAAAAGAAAACAATCTTCATCTAACGACGACCCCAAAAACTTACCTTTTTCTCCTCCTCAATCCTATAAATTCTTAATCTAAAACCTTACCATAAGAAGCTAAAAGATAACCTTTATTTTATAAACATCACATTTCCTCCCCTTCTGTGTCCAAAGTGCTACCAAGAAATCTCTATACTGCTATTAACTATATTTTCCTGTAACTGTGATCGCTTCAACGGTAAGTCTCCCGCAAGGGCTTCTTTGATCGGAAACATTGGCACTGGCCAAATTACACTTTTGGGGAGATAATATGGATATGTCAAACTGGGAGCAGAAGAATTTGCTAAGCGAGGAGCTGGTTCATGGTCTGAAGGCGGCAAAGCAGCTCCAAGCTGAGCTCGGAACAGCTCCATCGTTATCTTCTTCTTCCTTATGTTTGACGACGGAGATGAGAGAAACCCTCCTACATCAGATCGTTTCTTCGTACGAGAAAGCTATTTGGATGCTCAACGGTTCCAACATAGTACACAGTCCGACGGCGGAGATGGTAAATCTTGCGGCGGATCCGGTAGCTAGCACCGGTAAAGTTCCAGAATCTCCGACTTCGATCAACGGAAGTCCGAGAAGTGAAGAGTTTCTCGATGGAGGATCCAAAGATTACAACTTGAGCTCTAAAAAGAGGTATAAATTCGAACCTCAACATAATATAGAAAGAAAATAATTAAATTCGTGTCCTTTATATGAAGATTTAAATGAAATATTTGCATATTTCAGGAAGATGTTGCCGAAGTGGACAGAGCAAGTGAGAATAAGCCCAGAGAGAGGCTTAGAAGGACCACATGATGATGTCTTCAGCTGGAGAAAATATGGCCAGAAGGACATTTTAGGCGCCAAATATCCAAGGTTTCATCATCATCTTCTTACGTCATCATTCATGTTATACATCATCACAATCATCAAAGAAACTAAATCAGACACTCTGTTGTGTTTGTGTTGCAGGAGTTATTACAGATGTACATTTCGTAACACGCAGAATTGTTGGGCCACGAAACAAGTCCAGAGATCGGACGATGACCCGACGATCTTCGATTTGACATATAAAGGAACACACACTTGCTCACAGGGGATCCGGCCTCCGGAGAAGCGAGAAACTAGACCAAACACAACACTCGTAAATTACCAAAATGACCTTCTCGACAATCTCAGTACCAATCTCACAGTCCGTACAAACGGGAACGAAAGCGAAGCTTTTTCATTCCCTTTTACGCCGCCGTTTTACGCTTACGAGTCCGATTTCGGAAACGGCGGTGGAACGTTTGGCCATGTGGGAAGTTCTTGTCCGTCTAGTTTTACGGGATTGATCTCTACTAATACCTCTACAGGAAGTTCCCCAATTTTCGACGTGGATTTTCAGTTTGATCCAACGGCGGAGATTAACACTGGTCTCCACACGTTTCTCCACGATTCGGCTTAACTTCAATTACGGATTACAATATTCTTTGGGATTAATTAATACTTTAATAGTGCAAAATAAAAGATTTTAGTTTGATAAAACGTTTTTCCAACTTGTTTGATAAAACTAATATCTATACTATACTAAAAGGAGAATACTCTCCAATTAATAAGCTATCCACGTCAGATCAATAAATCAGCCAATCACATAGCTTTTAATTGCCACGTCAGATCATTTTTACACATTTCTCCTCACAAATCACAATCGTCATGACTTCTCCACTTCACCCTCACCGTTCCAAATACTGCAATTTCACCGTTTCTCTCTTCTCATTCAATACTGTTCTTTACTCATTTATTTACTAGATTATATCATTTCACCTTCAATGGTTTATCCTCTTATATAAACACCTTCCTCAAATCTTATGTCCAATGAAAAAAAAGACACAACTCCGAAGTAATCTCGCTGTCTGAAAAAAGGAACTGAATCGATACAGTTAAACGACTCTATGCCTGTCTGTGTATTAGAGATGGCGGAGGATTTCGCAAGGGCGGTGGACCACGGGCTTAAACTAGCCAAATGGATATACTTCGGACAAGACCGAACAGTCGCCGCGCCGAGACCAATGGCGCCGATGGAGAGATCACCCACGGTGCAAGCTTACCTTCCTTCTGCGCCGATGGTTTACGCAGTTATACCCGACCCGAGAATCGTAGATAACCCGGACTTACCGAGCTACCAGCCTCACGGAAGGTGCGACCCACCGGCTCTGATCCCTCTCCAGATGAACGCGATTGAGCTCCACGTCGATTGTTCTCATCATACAGAGGAACACAAAGGTAAAATTTAGTTTTGAAAACCCTCTTATTCAGTCTCCATCTTATTCAGTGTTTCCCAAATTGATTATATTCTAAAATCAAAATCCTACTACTGTAATTGATGTCTCAGCCAATGGAATATTGCTCAAGCAGATGATGTGTAATTGCTGTTTTTTTCTTTTAAAGCATGAGAATGACTAAAGTTTTATACTTTTATTTTTAATTTCTGGAAGATTTGAGTCTTTGATGACTTTTTAATATCTTCACCATCTTTTGATCTTTGACATGGAAGTACTAAGAGCTATATCCTCATTTCTTTGATTGCAGGCTTGCAGCTTAGTTAAACCCAGCATCTTGAAGGAGCTCTGAATCAAATTCTCTGTTCTATTCAGTTTGCTAGAATCCAGATTTGTTAGTATTGTGTTCCAAAATTGTGTATTCAGTATGTGTTTCAGTTAAATCATTTTCGAGTATTGTGTTGTTGTTGTGATAGATAAGCCCAAACATCATAGCTTTTCCAGATTCGTTGGACATATTGTGATAGATAAGCCTAAGCCTGCTATTAGCATGTCCGTGTTTTGGCTTAGTGTTTGGAGATTTGAGTGTATATTCTCGCTACATGTATTAATACATTGCAACATATAAAGCTTACGAGTGATCTGCAGTTTGGTTTTCACTCCATTTCTCTGACCCCATTCTACTAATATGTTTTCCATCTCGCATCTATGGCTATCATCAACTCTAGCTTACGAGTTGCAGTACTTGGTTCAAAATGAGTCACTGTTAAGTTGCTTTAGATGATAGATTGAGTGAAATGCAGGTGGAAGTTTACTTTGGCGATGATGCTTGCACTCTAGGAGGAGTTTACAATGTTAGAAACGAAGTCTCAGCTCTCACCTGGATCTTTTCCCTCATTCCAGCTTCTTATAAAACACAAACATTTGAAGCAGCTCTACGGGAAGCTGTAAAACTTAGAATCAGTGAGGTTGTTGGAGCGGAAGAGGAGGAAGCAGCTCTATGGGAATCACGTACATTCGGCAATATATTTTTTTTTTCAAGCATCTATATGATAAATTGAATAAGTTCTCTGCAGAAGAAACAACAGAGGATCGTTTGAATCAAGAGAATGACAAATAACCTTCAGTTTGCAAAACACAAGGAAATAGTGGTTACTTATAATCATCTTGCATTTTTTTCTCCACCCAGGTACCTATAATAACTTTTTTTTGGTAAAAGCCTATAATAAAATTTTTGTTATTATGTTTTCTTAGGTAAAAAATTAAATCTGATCTCCCTAATATGCTTTTATATGCTGTTTTTGGTTTCTCTTTTTGAACGTGCATTCATTGAAACCTATTGACTTATATGTTGTCTGAGGATATTTATTTGCATTGTCTACTCATCATAATTGATTTTGGGTTTGTAACGTGAAAATAGGTGTTCTCTGTACTATGAGTCTGCAAGGAAGTTGCCATGAGCAGACTGTTTGAAAAAAACTTAAGAGCATGTGGAAGGGTATCTGGGTATATCTCAATTATGTTTTTTGCATGCAACGTCCTCAGATCTTATCCCATTCAGCTCCAAAATAACATATTAATTCAATCATAAGGGTTATTATGACAAAGAGTATCAAAGCTACAAACCAACATAAAAATAAAGACTAAGAAGGTCTTTAAAAAAAAGTCTATAAGACGAAGCCAGAAATCCTACTTTTGTAGAGTCATTGTTGGGTTTTTATAAAAAAAAAAAAAGGGATTCGAGTCATTTTTCGTTAATATGATTTTCTTAGCAACGTTTGTTTATATGATTTTAATATCAAGTCCCGGTGATGGTTTGTTTTAAAAGTATGTTTTAGTCTGGTTAATTTGGGCTGTTATATTTTTTTGTTGCTAATGTATTTTCATGAATTGGTTTGGAGAATATTATTATTTTTTGTATTATTTTTACGTTTGGTATTTTTGATTCAATTTTGTTTCTATTATTAAACTGTTAAATTTGGTCGTATAACTCAATGATTCTAAATTTAGGGGTTTGAAAATATTTTCGAACAAAGTATATAAACATCTAACTATGTAAATAAGTGTGTACCATTTAATAAAGGCAGATGATTCAGACTTTGGGAGAATAAAATATTTAAATAATTATTAAAAAAACTGAGTAAACCACTTTTATTCAGAATATTATGGATAGCACGGTTTCTTAAAAAGCACATCTATTCGGTATATTATGGATTACCAAATTAAAACTACTTTTTAATCTCGGCTAGGTTCGATTATAATTAGTTTGTTTTTACTAGATTGAACACCCCTAAATAATTCACCGACTTTCTCATTGTTTTGAGAAATACAACACTCTCATTCCAAACACAAACATTGAAACATATGATCGGAAAATAAACTATCAACACACTTTCCGCGCGTAGCGCGGAGAAAGAATCTAGTGTATCTAATTTTGTATCAAATTTTGGTTTAGTTATTGAGTAGTTTGGTTATTATTTGGGGATTGGGTCAAGTAATTGAACATGTAAGAACAATTAAGAGAATGTGAGAATTCTCAAAAGGATGAGAAGAAACAAAACCCTAAGAAATTTAAACAGCAGAGTCATTTTTGCATAAGACAAAGATTTTCAATATGAGTAAACTTCAACGCAGGGCCGGCTCAACATCCACGTAGGCCCTTGGGCAAAAACAAAAAATTTGGACCCTATTAGTATTAATCTTTAATATTTTAATTATTATCAAATTTATTTTTAAAACAAAAGTAAAATTTCATATGTTTTTCTTTGTTTTTGATTACAATGTTACATATTATTATATTTTGTAATACTATTTAAATTTAATTTTAATACACATATGTTGATAAAAGAAAAAAAACAAAAAAAAAATTAAAGTTGGAGTGGGCTCTGGGGCGGTCGTACTGACAGTCCGGTATACTAAGCCGGCACTGCTTCAACGTCTCTCATTTGCCATTTCTCTACTACTGAGTTAGTAATATTCCTTGACTACAAAGGTTTATTGTACTCTTCCACTTCTTTCATGTACGCTTCCATTAACTCCGAACCTTTTCTGTTGTAAACTTGCTTCTTTTCTTCACTTAGTTCCTGTTCAGAATGTTTAGCTACAAACTAACATATTAGTTTCACAATTAACAAACATCTACTCTTTTGACGAGCTCTTTCTTGCGTCTGTGCTGTGAATATTGTTTTTACATTTTTGCCAAAAAATAATTTATTTTTACAAGACCGTTAAGAACATATTTCAGTCTCGAAAACCATTCTCCAAATCTACTGGTGTTTGTGTGTTTCCAGACATACACACGACACACAAGTCTAACATGTTCTTTTTGCATGATTTATCCTTAAAATGCACTTAAGGGTAACTTATATGGTACTTATTAAGGTTGACGATTTTGGAATAATAATATATATATTGTAGAATTGTAAAACTAATTTAGTTAGATATAACCTTAAAATTAAACAATGATTCATATATGTCTTAAATATACATGATTCGAATTCATAATAATCTAGCGAGTTTAGTTTAGACAAAATTAATGATTTAAAATGGAACCAATTTTGTATTGGTACTAATCTAATTTGTCATGTCAACAAGTTCTTATAATCTAATTCTACGTAAAATTGAGTGATATTTGATTCATCCATACATGTCACATTTGTCATATCACATTTTTAGATCATTTAAATTATAAAGCTTTTATTTACTCATCTTCTCAATTAATAGTATGATTAATAATTTTGGTTAAATTTATTTCTGTTTTGTTTTTTAATCTAAAGTTTCTTAAAAATAAGGAGAATAGCGCCGCCGCACCTCTGTGCTGCAGTCTCACCTGGAGTTAGAATTGCTCTTCTAGTGTTGGGCTATTGAACTGGCCCAACGTAGGCCAGAAAAAGAAGGAAAAACATTTAACTAATAGTAGCCCATAACCAGCCTTGGACGAGCGAGAGCATACACAAAAGGCTACGATCTAAGTTATTCTAACACATTAAACAAGAAATTAATCTGAACAAAATACTCAAATCCTAGTTAAATTAAATACATAACCATAATCTTTATCGTTTACTAAACTAAAGCGTGTTTCCTATCGCATTCCCGCTTTTATTTCGTCTGCGTTTCAGAGCTTTGCTTTATTCTCATCTCTCTAGGTTTCTTCTCTACTAATCTGGGTAAGCTTTTTCTCTGCAAAAGTCTCTCTTTTTATATCTGGGTTTCTCATTTCGGTCAAGATTGTTGAAGAAAATTTTCTTCATCGTTGCCCTTTCTCACCTACTTGACCGATAAATAAAGTTTATGGGTTTTTACATTTTCTCTGGTAAATTTCTTCTCAGTTTACTTTTTTTTTTTGGGGTTCAGATTGTGGTGAAATTTTTTGTTGAGTTCTGTGAAAGAATCTGGATTTAGGGTTTTCAAGTTATTTTTTGGTAACAAAAAAAAAAGGAGTAAAGCTTTTGTTTGTTTCAGGTTAAGGTTTTAAAAATCATGAGTGGAACATCAGCATCGGCTCGCTCAGACAAATCGGGTAAGAACAGCAAAGGCTTGCCTTTGGCTGCTGTGAAGGATGAATTCGCCTCTTCCTCCAAGAGAAAAAACACTTGTACGAAGATAGAGTACGAAATCCTCAAGGAGAATCACGAGACTTTGAAGATAGATTACGAGAGTCTTCAGAAAAGGTTTAAGCTTGCAGAGGAAACTTACGAGGTCATGAAGAAGCTGCTGCTTCAGAGCAAAGCTGAGAGACGGGAGGATGGTGTGAGAGAGAGAAACGACAAGGAAATGGAGAGTGAGGGAAAGGCCAAGATTGATGAGCTGAGGAAGAGAGAAGAGGAGCTTTTGTTGGCGATTAGGAAAGGGAAAGAAGATTCGGCGAAACTGGAGGACAAGTTTGTTGCATTAGCTGAGAGGTTTTGCGTGGTTGAAGCAGATTGTGAGTACTTGAAGTCGCTCTATGATGCTGAAGTTGCAGCTTCAGAGATTGAAGAGACTAACAAGCTGAAGAATAATGTGAAGAACGATGCTACAGGTATATGTGTTTATGTATGTGTTTTGACTTGAGCTAGGCAATATCATTATCTTAATAATAGGTCATTTTCTTTGATAGTGATAAGTGATCACAATGATCCTGTTGGTACAAGAAGCCAAGATGACCAATGCAAGAACCAAGAAATCTTCACTCCGAGAGCTGTTACTAATGATTCACCGCCTTCGTCTGCTTCACCATCATCGTCATCTTCATCTTCAGATGGCTATGATGTTGTGATTAAGCTTCCAGCTAATTGGCCAGACTGGGCACTGCCTAAAGGACCTGGTGATGATTCCAGCAAGTCTTAGAACATTTCTAATGCAGAGAACAACACAGATATAGAGCCAGAAGAAGTGAGTTTGAGGTTGCAGACTTGTTAAGCTAGCTGAGGAAAACTTCTTTTTTTACATATATAAATCTTTTGTTAAATCACTTCTTAATCAGTTTATATTCGTATGTCAGAAACTACAGTTGTTGACGCATTTGGAAGCTAAATTAAGAGAAAGCAAAAACAATTTAGTGTCTGATTATGTGGCTTTACCTGAAACATAGTTTCATCTCAAAATCCTATCTGGTATCATATATACGTACCAATTGGTGTCGTCCTCTAAGCAGTACCATTAGTGTGAACATGAAGTAGATAGATAACTAAATCTGAACAATCAAACCTCGTGACTTCTCTACGAGCATTTAGAAAACTACCGGATCTGCAATGTGAAGTGCTGAGAGTCGCCTGAGACACTGAGTCTAATGTGTAATGTAACCTTCCACTTGAAATATATCTAACGTTCAGTTACAATTTGGTGTTAAAAAAGCCAACAATATATCAATACATGCATAAACCTTCTCCATTTAAGACGGAGTAGTTTTGGCTATTATATTCAATAAGTGAAGTACTAGCCAACACTACTTGTCTTAAGACGTCATAAGCATTGCAAAAGTATCTTCTTGTTTTACATATGGATGAGTTTTTTTTCCTCCTGGAGTACATGAAAACTATTGTAAACTCATACATCCATACAAATTGCATTTGTTCTGTGTAAATTATGTCCGAATAATACGAAAAAACTGGGGGCTCAATCTCCCAGTAACGGTCTTCGAACCGACATAATCATATTCAATTTATGAAGTTTTTAGTTCCGGGAACTGCTGGCGTTGAGGTTCTGGAAGAGCTCAGGAAGATGAGCGTTGGTGAGTTTGGTTCTCTTGCTGATCTCTTGTTTCTTCTTCTTCTGCTTGGGTTTATTCGATACCCCTTGGATCTGCGCAGCGGCTCTCCTCTGCGCAGTGTTCATCACAGGCTTCAAACCAATCTTCTGCAGCTCCTTCTCCACATCAAGAAGGTCGCTGGGAATGTCTATGTCACGGAACAGAGATTTGAACTCGTCATCAACCTCAATCTGGCCCTTGAAGTCGTTAGGGTACGCAATGTCCTCTTGTGAATCAGCGTTTGACAGGAACCATATGTGCTTTGAAGCTTTCAGAGCCTACACAATAACACAATCATTAATAATACTGTCTTGGTTTCAAGAACCAAAAAGGGTGTACCTGTAGATCATCCATGACATTAGGGTAAGCGTCTTTGAGATCAACAGCTGCAATCCCAGCAGGATACTTTTTGATCAGCGAGAGAAGCTGGTTCTTGTCTTTAACATCATGCTTAGCCTGGTGGACATGACACAAGGATTGATTGTAAGCAAAAAAAAAAAAACACTTGAAGTACCCTTTTCAATAATGAATCAACCTTATTACCTTGTAAGAGAACCTCCTTCCGTCGTAATAAACTTTGGGATTGTTCCTGAGACTATCAAAGACAGCTTTGTTCGAAAGCATATCAACATAACACCTTTCGTTAATCTGCTCCGGTGTGAAGGCTTGTCTTGTCTACAAGAGGAAGAACACAATTTCAACTCTCCACATATACATATACAAAAAGAAAGGAAGCAAAGAAGGAAGGCAAGAGACCTCAAAGAGAAGCTCAATGACACGCTTGATTTGAGCACCGACAGGACCTTTCCTGATGCTGTTGATAAACTGAAGACGCTCAGTGTCGTTGGAGAATTTGACAGGAGGTGCAGGCTTGAGGCTGGTGGCAGCAGGAACAGAGGAGGAGGAGGAGGGCCTGGAAGGAGCAGAAGGTGGTGCTCGAGAAGCATTGATGCTTGAGAGAGTAGATTGGCATCTTTCTTGCTGTTTCTTGAACCTGTCTAGCTGTCCCTTTAGATCCATAATCTACTAAAGTGTTTACAGACAAGAGATTTAGTTAGGTAGTAACTAAGAAGCGTATCTGATTTTGAATCAAACAAAAACGGGAATCAAATAATTGGAGAAACAAAAATTTCAGGTTTTGAGACTCGATTTTCGATTTTTTGCAATAGCTAGGGTTACAAGAGATGAATATGGGAATCAAATCGGATTAGTGATTAGATAAAAACCTTTGGAGGAGAGAAGAATCAAAGCACGATTTTAGAAACAGAACCAGACAGAAGAGGATCTGGGAGTTTTTCTGTTTCGTCAATTTGAGAGAGAACGGGGTTTGTTTCTCTTTCTTGATTTTTATCTACCCCATCACACGTTTTTTTTTTTCTATACACGATGATAATAAAAATATATATCTTTCCTTTCTCTTTTTTTTTTATAACTCGTCGCGCAGAAAATTAATTTAACATTTGTTTTTAATTTTAAAATATTTTATTACGTGTAAATTTGTATTTACATAATTATTTATATTTATTATAATTAGCATTTTCTATGAAACTTGTTTGTTGGAATCTTTAATTTTTTTGCAATTAACTAAATTTCATATTTTAATTGTTAAAATAATTTGATAGGAGATAGATTCTATTTTGTTATGGTTGTGTAGATATTTTAATCTACTTGTTTTAGTTTAATCTTCTAATTTTATTTTTGTTTTTACTTGTTTTTTGTCTGATTTATATTGGTCTATACTGCTCAATTACATATTTTCTATTTTTTTAAACCCATTTATTTCTCTGATATAATACAACTTTATACTTTAATAATGTACATCAAAACAAAAATACTAAATTATGTATAATGTTATTATTACTGGAAAAAACTCCGCGCTTTCGAAACCCGTATCAAAATCAAGTTTTTAACTTAAAACCACTCATATATCTATTCAAATCCAATTTAAAATCAATTTTTTAAACAAATTATTATTATTGAATAATACCTGATTTTAAAATCTATTTCGAAATCATAAATTCAATAACAATGAATTTGAATATGGATTATAAAATCACATAACCAATAACAGATAATTTGATTTGTACTTTCAAATCCTTAAAAATATGTAAACCAATAACACACTCTAAACCAACTCGAAAGGGTTTTCTTTTATTTTTGTTTGGGCTTAAAATGTAATGGGTTAAAGTTTAGCCACGTTAAAAGCCCAAATAGAAAGAGAGATTTTTGTGCTTCTGATCTCTTTGTTTCTTACCTTCCCTAAGGTTTTTTCTTCTTCTTCTTCGCTTCTCAGTTCCGACTAATCTGCCACGATTGTCCGAGAGACCAAGAAGACTCCACAAGACAAGAGATCCTCCCTGTATCCCGATCCAAACTTTCGAGGTTAGATAGCACTTGCGCTAGTTTGTTTTTGTCTTTCTGTTTCTTTTTTTTTTTTCCGAGTTTGTATGCGCGCAAGGTGTTCATTCATTTGCCGAAACGAAGTTACTGCCGACATATGCATCGTTTATATACTTATTTATCTTAACGACTTGAACTAAAACATTGTCAATCTCTGGTGCAATCTGACTCCGACCCACCAAAGGAATCTGTATATCTCCTTCTTTTTAGAAAACAATTGACTCCAACAGATAACGAACAATCTAATTTGTAATTAGGAAGTTCTTTTATTTGAAGTTTTGGGTCGAGAAGAGTCTGTTAGGGACATGAGATTGATTATCTCAACTTTTGATTTGGTTTTGTTTTGTTTCTAAATGAAAATTTCATGTTTTTGTTTCAGTGATTGGCGTATGAATGGCGTTGAGGCACTTAGGCAAGAAGGTAATCTTCATTCCTCCTAAAAAGTATTATAGCTTTAGCTTCCTTTTCTTGGTTTCCTTTTATGAATTAAGGCGTTTAGCTTAGATTTCAAAATCTTTCAGCCATCGTGACATTTGCTTGAATGTGATTATACATACGAATATTAGTCTGCACTTTTTGGTCCATTTCGGTCTCAGTTTTACTACCATTTCACATATGTTTACAGAGCATTCAAGCCTCTTTTAAAAGAGGTTTGGTTCTTCCGCGGGTAGCAGCATTTACAGAGACACATATTTCCTCTACTTCTGAAAGTGTCGCTCGGTACATTAATGGTAAGCCTAGTGAAAAAGATGGTTACAAGATTCAATCCTAACATTGTTGAAAATTGATAAAGAAAACATTTATTCATGTTTTAGGTTTCGAGTTCAGCTCGCCTAATCATCAATCTTCCCCAACCTTAACATCCATAAGGTAAACCATTCACCTACACTCTTTTAATCGTTCTCCCTTATATGATTCTGTAGAAATGATCACTGTCCTGTGTTTTTTTTGAACAGGTACTTTCATGCAAGCCGAGAAACACTGGCGAGAAGAAAAGAGGATCCTGATCGTCCGCTGAGCCATCGTGAGCTCAAGAAACAGACTGTCAAAACCAAAGGAAAGTTCTCAAAACGGGAGAAGAAAACGGATAAGCCACCCGTTGAAGCTCCTTATGTGCCTCCTAGGCTGCAGAGATTGGCAAAGGGACTGGCCGAGAAAACAGTCGACGTATTCGAAGGCATGACCTTACTCGAGTTCTCCAAGCGTACTGGTGAGTCATTGGCGGTTTTGCAGAGCATTCTCCTCAATGTTGGTGAAACCGTTAGTTCGGAATTTGACGCAATCAGCATAGATGTCGCCGAGCTTCTTGCAATGGTAAAGTGAATCCACCCTCTAGTTCCAAGATAATGGATCTTGCAGGGCAAATTCATGTTAAAGATCTTCTTCTTTTGCAGGAAATAGGAATCAATGTAAGGAGGCAACATACCACAGAAGGATCACAAATCCTCCCAAGGCCTCCGGTTGTAACAGTAATGGGCCATGTCGATCATGGGAAGACCTCTCTGTTGGACGCTTTAAGAAACACCTCCGTGGCGGCAAGAGAAGCCGGTGGGATCACTCAGCACGTGGGTGCGTTCGTGGTTGGCATGCCGGACTCCGGCACTTCAATCACCTTCCTAGACACGCCAGGTCACGCCGCTTTCAGTGAAATGCGTGCTAGGGGAGCTGCTGTTACTGATATAGTTGTCTTAGTGGTCGCTGCTGATGATGGTGTGATGCCGCAGACTCTCGAGGCTATTGCGCACGCTAGATCGGCGAATGTTCCAATTGTGGTGGCTATCAATAAATGCGATAAACCGGGAGCTAATCCGGAAAGAGTTAAGAACCAGCTCGCTGCTGAGGGGATTGAGCTTGAAGATATTGGAGGAAACGTTCAGGTTGTTGAGGTGTCTGCTATGAAGAGCACAGGGCTAGACAAGTTAGAAGAAGCTCTGCTTCTAGAAGCAGTGGATATGGACCTTAAAGCACGTGTGGAAGGACCAGCTCAAGCGTATGTGGTGGAGGCTCGTCTCGACAAAGGCCGTGGACCTTTAGCCACAATTATTGTAAAGGCTGGGACGTTGGTGAGTGGTCATCACGTGGTTATTGGGTCTCAGTGGGGAAGACTCAGGGCTATCAGGGATATGGCCGGTAAGCAAACGGACCGAGCAACACCAGCAATGCCCGTTGAGATTGAAGGGCTCAAGGGTCTTCCCATGGCTGGTGACGATGTCATTGTGGTGGAGTCAGAGGAACGAGCGAAGATGCTTAGTGAAGGGAGGAAAAGGAAATACGAAAGAGATCGGTTGTTGAAAGCAGATGAAGCTAGAATAGCTGAAGCAGAGAAGAAAGAAGCAGAGTCTGAAGAAGGGTTTGTTCGAGTTGAGTTACCCATAATAGTGAAGTCTGACGTGCAAGGAACTGCACAGGCTGTTGCTGACGCCCTAAGAACGTTGAATAGCCCACAGGTGCGTATACTTTAGTGAAGTCTATGTGTTTGTGATTGTTTTCTTATGGTTTTTATTTGGATAGGTTTTTGTGAACATTGTTCATAGTGGAGTAGGAGCAGTGTCTCACTCTGATTTAGAGAGGGCACAAGCTTGCGGTGCGTGTATCGTTGCCTTTAACGTTAAGGGTGGAGGTTCTGGCAATCTCTCCGCGACTCAAGCCAGCGTCAAGGTATATGGTTTATGCTCTTGATTTGGCATTTGTATTGTGGAGAGAGGTTTAACGTTGTAACAAATGGTGATCTCTTAGGTATTCCATCACCGTGTGATATACCATCTGCTCGAAGACATAGGGAACTTAATCGTAGAGAAAGCACCAGGAATCTCAGAGCTGGAGGTGGCTGGTGAAGCTGAAGTTCTCAGCATTTTCAAGGTGTTGGGAAAGAGGAGAAGCGAGGAAGATGGAGTGAGCATCGCGGGTTGCAAAGTGATGGATGGTAGGGTATGTAGAAGCGGGATGATGAGGCTGTTGAGGAGTGGAGAAGTGGTGTTTGAAGGGTCGTGTGCGTCGCTGAAACGGGAGAAACAAGACGTGGAACAGGTAGGGAAAGGGAACGAGTGTGGGCTTGTGATGGGAGAGTGGAATGATTTTAGAGTTGGAGATGTGATTCAATGCATGGAGGCAGTCATTAGGAAACCTAAGTTCGTTTCCTCTGAGAGTGGAGCTGTGAGAATCGAGTGCTGAATATCTTTAAAACCCTTGTCAATTCTTATATTAGGGATCTTACCCTGATAATAATTTTGTTCTTGTTACCGAAAGTTTCATGCATAAACTTCAAATCTTTTGACGAACAATTTGTAATGAAAATTACTTTGACCTGACAAACTCTTTCATTTAAGTGGCGTCAAATAAATGGATGCTAAAAATTATACATCGTGTTCCTGGTCGTCGCGTATATATCATAGCTTTAGGATCTCTTGTGAGAAAGAAACAAGGCTTTTAACTCTTTTTCTGGGTGTTTTCTTTTTGTAACAGCCAACTAAACTACTTTGGTTCGAGCAATTCTGTTATGAGTCTCCGACCACTTATATGTCAAATTCTATTAGTGTGTTTTAGGCAATGTTTGATGATGGGAGATAATTATGTAATTTATAATCATTGCCTTCTTCTTTTATTGTTCTCATGTTTGACTATGTGACATGATTTCATGAATTAAAGAATTATCTGTAGCCTTTTCATGTCCAAATCTTTCTTCTGGTTATTCTCGTGATGTGTTGCGGTTTGATAACAAGGAGCAGTTGTACTTTCTTCCGAGAACGACTTGTGTCCACTGTTTCATGTCCCTGACTCCTGAGCTTAGTTTTGTTTACGATTAAATAAGTTTAACTCCAGTATTTTTCAGACCGACCTTAGCTCAGTTGGTAGAACGGAAGACTGTGGTAGTTGCTGTAATCTTTAGGTCGCTGATTCGATCCCGGCAGGTCGGATTCCCCCCCCCCCCCCCCCCCGAGATCTCTTTGTTGACCTTTATTCTGGTTGTGAGTTTTTATACCTTCCAAGCCTTTTTTTCTTCTTAGTTAAAGAACACTTTTAGGTGAGCAAAATAATTTATTAATTCACATTGTATTCTTCTCTTTTTTGTTTTACATTTACATTTATTTTTAAGTTGGGTATTCACTTCAAATTTCTTGCGTTTTCAAATCATGGATGAAATTTTAGTTCGCATTATTTTTTTAGGCTATTTATAAATTTGACTCAATTTAAATTCAACCCTGAAATTAACCTATGTTTTTTTATTCATCCCACAAATTCACAGTATTCACGAAAAATATCATTAGTTTTTTTCTCCGAAAATTGGTTTTTTTTACTCTCTCAACCTCATCATCTTCAAGTATTTACATGATTGTCATCGCCATCAATACACCAACCACCATGAACAACCAATTTGAAACTCTTAATGCACCTCAATCAATTTACACTCCTTCTTTCTCAATTCTTATGAACTAAAAATAACATCTCTTTCACTTTCTCTTCATATTCATCCAAAACCAAGATTTTGATTCTAATTTTTTTATGGTTTAATGAGGCATTGAAGCTTATGATTCTTGGTGGGTCACTTTTTTTTGAGATTTTGGATGTTTTGAGAAGACTTATGTGTGCTTAAAAGGTTATCTCACTGGTTGAAACTATGAAATCATTTTTTTCAGATAGGATAAGTCTTCTGGCTGTAGACGACTTACATGGAAGTTTTCTGGTCAAAGCAGAGGTTAGTTCTGCAATTGATTTCTAAATTTGTTTTTATAGACAACTTACATGGAAGTCGTTCATCTTTGTTTGTTAAAAAAAATCTCGAGTCGACTTTCATGTAAGTCGTCCAGGATAAACAGGTTAGTTTTGCATTTGACTGGATTGTGTCAGAAATTTGATTTTTGCTGGACGACGTACTATGTTAATTTGATTTCTGACACAATCTGTTACTAACCCGTTTACCATAGACGACTTACATGGAAGTCGTCTCGAGATTTGTTTTTAATAAACAAAGATGGACGACTTCCATGTAAGTCGTATAGGTTAAAAATCAATTACAAAACTAATCTAAATGGACGATTTCCTAGAAGTCTACCAGACGACCTCCGTGGAAGTCGTCTTCGTCAATATTTAATAAACTTTCATTTTTTTCTAAAACTATAAAGACTTTTTAATATTTTTTATTAATTCATGTATATTAGTTATATTGGGGCTACTGAATAAAAATTATAACTTAATTGGTGATATTTATGAGGTTGCCAACATTCATGTGTATTAATATTTCCAGAACACTTCATTGGAAGTCTACTACGTTAGTTTTTGTAAATTTGTTAAATAACTTTAAGATATGTTTATTTAATTTTCAAAAATGTTAAGTAACTTCAAGAATATCAATTAAGTTTAATGTGTATTCTTAAATCATAAGATATACTTTTATCTTTCAAAAATTTGAAATTTTAATTTTCACTTAAAATTTTGAGTTTTCCGCTTAAATTTGCCGCTTATATTTCAATTTCCCGCTTTAAATTTAAGTCTTCCGAGAAGACTTCTCATGAAAGTGTTCTATCTTTGAACTTATGTAATATTTTATCTTTTGTGAATTTGACTAAGTTTTCTTGAGAATTCTTCTCCATTAGTTGTAATAAATTTGATTAATTTGATTAATTTTTTTTGCTTGAGAATTCTTCTCCTAGATGTGCACCCATGAAATCGCATATAGTTTATATAGATCCTAATCATTTTTCTATTATTACATACTTATCATGTCCATTTGATAGTATAATAATTAGAATTTTATTTTAATCATATTTATTTTGATGAAATTGAAATAATACTAAATTGGTTTTGTTAGATATAAAAAAGGAAATAAATATAGATTTTAACTACTGTTAAGTATTTTTAATTAAAATAATAATTTATAATATTAGATATATTTTCTACTTGATCTGATCATAATATATATTATTTCTGGAAGTATGATGGTTTATTAGTTCACATAGTTTTTCTTATTGTTTGAAGTTTGTCAGAATTTCATTTTTTTTCAATTTATTCATTAATATTATTATATAATACCAATTAACTAATATTTAATAAATATTTTCATATCTTTCTTATCAGTTGTCGTAGAGATTATAGTTTAATGTTAATACTATTAAAAATATTAGTAAAATTTTAAATAATTTATTTGGTTTAGTATTTCTGTGTATTTAATATATTTTTTATAAAGCGCGTGTGAAATCCTTTTAAATTTATATGTTACATTGATCACAATAATAAAGTTTCATAAACATAGATTGTTTTCAATTTTATTTCTAAATTACATCAAAGAAGTATAAATAGTCATCATGTACGTATTTTATTGTTAATTAGTTATAATTTTTAGATTAACTAAATTTTTAGGTTTTTTAAATTAAATCTTATTTGGTTAGTTTAATGAAGATTTAGATTAAAATTTTCTAAGAACATTTATTTTGAAACATAATATATTAGTTTTTTCAAAATTTAATTGCTGATAAGTAAATTAAATTTAAACTCATTTGATTGAAAAATGTAATTTAAAATCACATCAGTAAATAGCATATGTCTTACATGTGTCTTACACATGGGGATTACTTTCACCATCATTTATTTTTAATAAAAATTTATACTTATAATTGTAAGTCAAAAAATGAATTGGCTACATTAAAAAGGACCAAATTAATAAAGTGTAATGCTAATTTAACATATTTTGATATTCTAAATTATATGTGAATATTTTTAATAACATATAGCCTCTATCCTAAAACGCCTGTCTAATTTGGTTTTCTTGTTTTATGTTAATTATAAATATAACTAATTTATTAGACATAATACTTTAGACTCTTTATTTTTTCATCTTTTTATATAATTGTAAGAAGTCATCATGTGGTTTATTTTATTTTGATAATGTTGATTACAATTTCAAAATTTAATGAGTAAATATATTTGTTTATTTATTTTGATTGGAAAAAAATCAGTTTAAAATTCTTAAATAATATATTTCTACAATATGTGTTTTACACAAGTGAATTATTATTACCTGTGGTTCTTTTAAAATAAATGTTTTATAAGTCAAAGAATAAATTTGGCTCCGTAGAAAGAAATAAAAAAAATTGAAACCAACCATTTTAAAAAAATTGTTTAAAAATCATGTAAAACCTATTACAAGTTTAGATAATTATTTATATTCTATACAACTACTTAAAAATCTATATTAAATTTCATGTTAAATTTCTTCTATTTTTATTAGTCTTGAAATTTTGATATTTATTATATTATTATATTATAATATATACAATATTTTATGCTTTAACATACTTAGAACACAATGTTTTATTAATTTCTTTGACATTCTTTACTAATAATTAGCATATATGTTATGTTAATTTTTAAATAAACTCCCCTATATTTGTTTATATTATTTGATATTGATTTTCTTTTTATTTTTTAAATAAATATGTTATTCTGAAAATCTTGATATTTTAAAATTCTGTGTGTAAATTTTTAATATTATGTAGTATCAACTTTTAAAATAAGTGTTTTTTAAATTCTTATAATTTAAATTCTTGAAGTTTATATTTTAAAGATATTTTAGTTAGTTTTATATTAAGTTTCCAAAAAGTATTATATATGTCAAGTTAATTCTTTGTAATGAGTTTAAAAGTTTATATTAATTTATATGAAAATTTATTTTATTTTAAGCAATTGGTTTTTGGAAATTTTTGACATTTTATTTTATACCTCATTTCATAAAAGATTCTATCAAACCCAATGTGGTTATCATCCTTCGAGAAAACTATTACTGAAATCAAAGTCATCGTCTTCATAACCTCACAGCCGGTGCAACATGGATAGACCTAGGCAAGTCCTAGGTGGAGCAAGTGCCATAAGAGAATTTTTTTTTTCCAATAGTTGCATTGAAAAAATCAATGATCTTAAATGGATTATAATCTGCAATGTCTCCATACACCTTTGGTTATATTTAGTTATTATATCAAGTCTACCCATATTGTGAAATTTGCTAAATCCACCTCTTGGTGCAATGGATCCAGTCCAAGATCAACCGATCTTATTATTTCTCAAGAAGCGTCAAGATTCACCACTCATCTGTTCTCACATCTATTGTCTTTAATTGGCACACTGAGTCGAGGTTTAACTACTTATAGGATTCTCCAGACTGCTTTCTCTTCAGCTCGTCGGCTTGTTTGTTGTTAAGCTCAAATATAGTAATCAATATTGTGATTTATTATATTATCTCTGTGTAAAAAACTATTATGTTTCACTTGTATTTGATGTTTCTTTTACCAAAATAGGAACAAATCTCTTAGCCGCTTCAATTTTTGATCTAGACACACGTTATTTCTTTGTTTTGTTTCTCTCTTGCTTGAATTATAGTAAGAGAAATCTATTCAAAGAGTCATATATATAAATGGACAACATGCCATTGAAGTTAAATAATTGGAAATTTTGTTGAAACCTTTAATATTACTTTTAGCCTAGTTTTCAATTTTTATCATTACTAAAAGTCTTCACCGCAATGTATTAGTTTTATATTATTGAAAGTATTGACAATAATTTATTTTTATAAATTTTCATTCAATTGCCTATGTCACAAGAGAAAACTCAAAATGTTAATTTTGTTGAACACGATGAAGATTATAAAACGTTTTTGAGTAGGGTTTTAACTAACTCATGGTATCGACCAACCCAATATAGACAACTTTTTTTGGAAATGTTGATTTTTGAAAATACTAAATTAAAATGATTATTTGTCATAATTTGATCTGTTTTAAATCATATGTGTTTTCACTTCCTATAGCTTCGATTAAAAACTTTCGTATTCTATTTTAAAAATGTTAATTTTCCAAAATAAAAACTATATATATATTCAAAAAAATATTGTTGGTTTATGCTATTTAAATGTAATTAAAAATTATAAGTGATTTGAATTACTATAGATTTAAATTTTACAAATTTTGTATTTTAAGAACATATTTTCAGTTTCTGAAAATTATATATTTTGAAGGATCTATATTGAATTTTGTTTTATTAGTAACTTTATTTTTATGGATTTCTATTTTATTTTAGAAAATTATATATTTTGAATTTTTTATTCAAAAATAGTTTACTAAAATAATGATTATCATATTATAATTAGTGGTTTTAAATCATATGTTCAATGGCTTATAGCCTCAACATATTATAAGAAGAAGTGTTTTTTTGTTAATATTCCAGTTCCAATTTTCATTTTCCATTTTACTATAATAATACCATTTAAATCAAGTTGTCAAATGTTAATACTTATTTTATTAATTCAACTTATATATATAGTATTAATTTCGTTTCATCTATATATTGGAGATTTAAAATTTTTTAAAAATAATAAAATAATCTATTTTATACTTTGACTATTTTAACATTAATTTCTATTTTATTTTGGTATAAATTTTATTTTAGATTTATTATATCTAAGAAGAAGTAATTTTTTTGTTACTATAACTATTTTGATTTTCCATTTTTTCTATAACAGTTACTATTTATTTAAGTAAGTTGTCAAATATTAATATTTATTTTGTTAGTTTAAGTTATATAAATAATATTAATTTATTTTTAATTCTTTTTGGAAATATCATTTTAAAAAATAATAAATTAAAAATCTTAGTTGTCATATTTTAATTGGTCGTTTAAAATTTTATGTGGATGTTATCAAGACTTATAGCCTTAACTTTAATTGGTCGTTTAATGTTATATGCTATTTACATTAAACGGGTAAAGTATATTCATTTTACCCGTTTCTGTTGTTAAAAACGGGATATTTAGGTATTGTTTGTCTTGTATATGTAAATGTATATGTGTGTTTGTAAAAGTATTTATCTTAATCATATTAAGAAAAAAAATGTTTAATGCGTATTAACTAATACTATAACAGTATAAATAATTTATAATAAGTTGGTATCTATTATTTTTTGAATAACATAAATTATTAATCCATATGCACAATGTCAAAATTTTCTTTGTATACTTATTGTGTGCATATATATTTCAAATACTTATTTACTTATTTGACATGCATATATAATATTATAATATTTAGATTTATGTTTTGATCGTAATACAGTTTTTTGATGAGATTTACATAAAATTAAATATCTTTTGTTAAATATAAAAAAGAGGATACATTTTTAACTAACTTTAAGTAATGTTCTATTTATTAAAATATATAAATATTATATATATATCTTCTACTTCATCTAGTTAGGGTACTATTGATCTCGGGACTATGATGTTTTATTAGCTCACATGTATTTTTTATTGTTTAGAAGATTTTCACAATTTCATTGTTATCAATATTTCTTAGATAATATAATTGTTACTGATGAAAATAACTACATTAAACGGGTAAAATCCATGGTATATCAATTTGATATTTTCTCTATTAAATTTTTAGTTTAGTTATTTCAAATATATTAATTGTTATCAGAAGTTATAAGGATTTAGATGGAACGTGTTAAAAGTTAAAACTATTTTTAAACACTTATAGTACCTGATTTTCTCATATTTGGTTTACTCTTGGTTTGTGGGATGGTATAGTTCTGGTTTAGAAACTTAATTTTTTACGACAGAAACATAAATTATGTAAAGGTTGGTCAAAAAAAATTCTAAAGATAAACCTAATCACTCAAACGTTCGGTGAGAAAATCACAGAAAATAAGAAGCATAATCCTCTCATTTTATCGTTCTTTTCACAACAAATGCACTTTGGTCCTCTCGATCGATGAGATGATTAAGCTTAGTCAAAAATATATATATATATATTAAAATTAATAATCTTATTAAATTTTAGATTGATAATGTCTAAATAAAATTCTTCATACCTTTTGATCAATAAGAAACAACTCAAACCTTTTCTTAGATCATCAAAAACCAAAGAAGAAGTAGAAGCCACCATTGTGTAAATATATATTTTTTCTTTTCAATATCTCTCTCTTTCCCAAAGTAAAGAAAAATTCTTGGGTTCACCCCTAGAGTGAACCTTTAGGTTCACACAACCAATAGGATTTCGTTATTTCATATTCGGTGTCTTATAAAAAAGAAAATAAAATATTGTCAAGTTATATTATATTTTTAGATTAAAAATAAAAAGTAATATTAATTGTAAACAAAAACATGTTTTTAAAAAATGTATTTTTAATACCGTCAACAAAACACTAAACCTAGGGTTTAGTGTTTAGTATTTAGAGTTTATGGTTTAGTGTTTTGCTGACTGTGTTTAAAATATATTTTGTTAAAAAATCTAAAGATTTAGGATTTATCCAAGAATTTACCATGGATTTAGGGTTTATGATTTAGAATTTAGGGTTAATTGTTTTGCTGACGGTATTTTAAATATAAATTTTTTTTTTGCGACTACTATTATTTTCTATTTATTTTTTATTTTAAAAACATAATAAAACTTGACAATATCTTGTTTTCTTTTTTAAAAAGATACCGAATATGAAATAACGAAATCATATTGGTTGGGTGAACCTAAAGGTTCACTCTAGGGGTGAACCCAAGAATTTCTCCAAAGTAAATCTTGAAAACTTTTGGAACTCTAAACAACTATTTATAGTCACATAATACTTCATTTATTAGAAAATTTCTTCTTTTATATATTAAGTGAATTTCCCTTTTAGATGTTTTAGTTTTTGTTATATATTTATGTTAATATGACATTTTTATATTCATGCTATATATTCCCCTTTTTGTTAACAAATATTTTATTTTTATTTTCCATTTTTCTATATGAGTTACCATTTATTTAAATAATTTGTCAAATTTTAATATTTTTTTTATTTTATGTTATATATAATATTAATTTCGTTTTTAAAAAAAATATTTTTGGAAATATAAACATTTTAAAAATAATAAATTAAAAATCTGATTTTTTTTGTTATATATTCATGTTAATATGACATTTTTATATTCATGTTATATATTCTTTTTTTTGTTAACTTAACTATTTTCTTTTTATTTTCCATTTTTCTATATCAGTTACCATTTATTAAAGCAAGTTGTCAAATTTTAATATTTTTGTTATATATTCATGTTAATATGACATTTTTATATTCATGTTATATATTTCCTTTTCTTGTTAACTTTACTATTTTTCCATTTTTATATAGTATAAATTTATTAAAGTAAGTTCTCAAATTTTAATATTTATTTTTCTTAGTTTATGTTATATATATAATATTAATTTCGTTTAAAATTGTTTTTTTTTGGAAATATTAACATTTAAAAATAATAAATTAAAAAAAAACTGAAAATGTTAATATTTTTTTAGGTTAAGTTATATATATATATATAATATTACTTTCGTTTTAAAAAAGAATTTGGAAATATTAACATTTAAAAAAAAAATCTGATTTGTCGTATTTTGATTGGTCGTTTAAAATCTTACGTAGACGTTCTCAATGGCTTATAACCTCAACTTTTATATAGTATAGATTTTTAATGAATACAATTTTTTTTTTCATTTTTTGTTGTACTTTAATTTCTAGTAGATATCTGAAACTCTTTAATCAAATAGATAACGTGTGCAGCCCTTAACTATGCTACGGACTAGAATACATTATTTTCATAAACATTGTCAAGTCTCTATAATCTTATAAAAGTCGTCTGTCCTTTTTCAGTTAGTTTGCGATATGAATCATCAAGTGGGAAGATAAATGAATTTAACCAAGTTTTCCTAATAGAATAGATAATTTATATACAAAGATAAAAAACGCTGGAATAAAAGATTGTGTGTGTATTTGAAAAACTAATATTTGTGAAACTTTACGTAAAATATTATAATAAATTTCTATTTTATTAAAATATATTAGTCACTATATATTTTATATGAATTTAATGCATATTTTGTTCTTTAATTTTCACCCATTTATTATGAAAATAAAATAATTTATAATATAATATGCACATGTATACATATAATTTGTTAGTAAATCAGGATGAAACTCCAACTTTCATAAAATTAATATTTGCAATTTGCCTTATTTTTTGTAGGAATGTTATGTCAAATAGATAACTTGTGCAGCCCTAAGCTGTGTTACGGACTGGAATACATTTTCAAACACATTGTCAAGTCTTGCTACCCTACTTGAATTTGTAAAACGTGGAAATTAATTTTTGTCTGTACCATGGCCGGACATTTTAGTTCAGGCGGTACCTGCAACTACTGACCACAGAAAAACTATAAATAGAGGCATCTGAGACACAAACTTTCATCATCAATACAACACATTAATTATATCGAAACTTGAGATTAAAAATGGCGAATTTCTCCGGTTTACAACTTCTCTTCTTCTCCTTCATCATAGCTACAGGTATACATGCATACATAGACTTATCTCTTCTCTGCAAGCATTTCAAATAAATCATTTTTCTGATGATTAAAATTGCACACATAAACATTTGTTTGTGTGATTTTAGCAAAAAAAAACATCTGTTTGTTTTTTTTTTTTTTGAAAAAGTAAAACATCTGTTTGTTCCATGCAAAGAAAATGATATAACTAACCTAGTTTAACTATTTTCGATTGTTTATCCTGCAAGGTGCAATTTCCGTCGTCTCCGGTACAGTGTTTACCATAGTGAACCGCTGCAGCTTCCCCGTTTGGCCTGGAATCCTCACCGGAGACAACGGTATACAACTCAATGGCGGCGGATTCGGCTTAACCCCAGGAGCTTCTGTCGATGTAGCCGCTCCTGCAGGCTGGTCAGGCCGAATCTGGGGCCGAACTGGCTGCAATTTCAACGAGTTAGGCGCCGGAAGTTGCCTCACCGGAGACTGTGGGAACAAGTTACAATGCTCCGGTGCAGGAGGAGCTCCACCGGCTACACTTGCCGAATTCACGATCGGTCATGGCGGTGCGATGGACTTCTACGACGTAAGCCTGGTCGATGGTTACAACGTCCAGATGGAAATCAAGACGCAAGGAGGCTCAGGCGATTGCCAAAACGTGGGATGCGTTTCAGACCTAAACAAGATATGTCCGAACGAGCTAAGCGTTACTAACGGTGGGAATATTGTGGCATGTAAGAGCGCTTGCGAGACATTTGGAACAGATCAGTATTGTTGCACCGGTGCATTCAATAAGCCGGAGACTTGTCCGCCCACGGCTTACTCGAGGATCTTTAAAACAGCTTGCCCCAAGGCGTATAGCTACGCATACGACGATGCTACAAGCACTTTTACTTGTGCCAATGCTAATTACTCCATCATTTTCTGTCCCACCATATAGTTTCCATTATCATTATATCAACGACGATTGGTAATTGATAATAGTCTGTAATCGCTGAACGAAAATAAAAAAGTTTTGCGGAACTAGATAAATTCCGCAAACTATAATGAATAAACTACTATGTTTTTTACTCCCTTAATAAAATCAAAATATTTTTTTTGAAATTTGTTAATATTATGGTACTAGAATAAGATCCGCACTTTGAGTGGAGTGTGATTATCATTTTTTAAAAATATGTATTTTATATTTTGAGGATAGTTTGTAAAAATTTAGGAGATAAACATGTTTAATAAATATCATAAAGTCATAATTTTTTATTATAGAAACATTGGTATAAAGTTTGATACAATGAAAATATAATTGTCACTATTCATTATAAATACGAAATGGATATGATTTACTTATATGTATCAAAAATTGAAACAAATAAAATGGACATAGAAATCGTGATGACAGTTGTTGTTAATACATTTATTGGATCTAATTTATGAATGACGCATCCAAAACTTGATGATCTTAGAGCAGGTTTATTGGCTGGTATGTTAACAACCGTTTCTTAAGTTAATTATGTTAGTATTTTATTAACATTTTGTTATAGAATAAAATTTAGATTTTCTAAAATAAACATAGCCATTAACATATGGACGTGTGTGCAAAATGAACATCTGATAGGATCTCTGCCTAGACACTATGTTTCATTCTCTTTCTAGTTTTGTCATTTTCTACATTAATTTATTAACTTGATACTCACCCTCATCCCCTTAATGGAGCTGATGCATGATCAAAAATCTATCAAGTATTCCCTTCATAATATTGGAAACAAAATATGCCGTCTGTCAACTGTCTGTTATGTTTTTTTTGGGTCTGAGCAATAGATTGGTTAAGGGTTTTGAGTAATTACTTAATCATGTCATCAGTGAGGAAATTTTACTAAAACATCAACTAGTCTCTGTTATCCCACTAATCAGTGGAGAATAACCAGGAAGTTGAATAAATCTCACAGGAGTTGTGAGTAAGAAGATATTCCACTTTCTATCCAAATAATTCCAAATTAGCCTTTTCGGACATATGCCAAAATCTATATGATTCTTATCAAACCAGGATGAACCACGATGTAAAAAGTTTTATTGGGAACCAATAATCAGTGGAGAATAACCAGAAAGTTGAATAAATCTCATAGGAGTTGTGAATAAGAAGATATCCACTTTCTATCCAGATGATTCCAGATTAGTCTGTTCGGACATATGTCATTATCTTCATGATTCTTATCAAACCAGGATGAACCAATATGTAAGAAGCTTGATTGGGAACCACTAATCAGTGGAGAATAACGAGGAATTTGAATAAATCTCATAAGTGTTGTGAGCAAGAAGTATCTCACCTTCTATCCAGCTCATTCCAGATTAGCATGTTAGGACATATGCCATTATCTTCATGATTCTTATCAAACCAGGATGAACCAATATGTAAGAAACTTGATTGGAAACCACTAATCAGTGGAGAATAACCAGGAAGTTGAATAAATCTCATAGGAGTTGTGAGTAAGAAGATATCTCACTTTCTATCCAGGTGATTCCAGATTAGCCTGTTCGGACATATGGCAAAATCTTCATGATTCTTATCAAACCAGGATGAACCACGATGTAAGAGGCTTGATTGGAAACCACTAATCAGTGGAGAATAACCAGGAAGTTGAATAAATCTCATAGGAGTTGTGAGTAAGAAGATATCCCACTTTCTATCCAGATGATTCCAGATTAGCATGTTCGGACATATGGCAATATCTTCATGATTCTTATCAAACCACGATGTAAGAAGCTTGATTGAGAACCACTAATCAGTGGAGAATAACCAGGAAGTTGAATAAATCTCATAGGAGTTGTGAGGAAGAAGATATCCCACTTTCTATCCAGGTGATTCCAGATTAGCATATTCGGCATATGGCAATATCTTCATGATTCTTATCAAACCAGGATGAACCCCGATCTAAGAAGCTTTATTTGGAACCACTAATCAGTGGAGAATAACCAGGAAGTTGAATAAATCTCATAAGTGTTGTGAGCAAGAACATATCCCACCTTCTATCCAGATGATTCCAGATTAGCCTGTTCGGACATATGTCATTATCTTCATGATTCTTATCAAACCAGGATGAACCAATATGTAAGAAGCTTGATTGGGAACCACTAATCAGTGGAGAATAACCAGAAAGTTGAATAAATCTCACAGGAGTTGTGAGTAAGAAGATATCCCACTTTCTATCCAGGTGATTCCAGATTAGCCTGTTCGGACATATGGCAATATCTTCATGATTCTTATCAAACCAAGATGAACCACGATGTAAGCCATCCTTAAATCTTCAATGCCTCCATACACCTTTGGTTATATTTTGTTATTTTATCAAGTCTACCCATATTGTGAAATTTGCTAAATCCACCCATTGGTGCAATGGATCCAGTCCAAGATCAACCGATCTTATTATTTCTCAAGAAGCGTCAAGATTCCCCACTCATCTGTTCTCACATCTATTGCCTTTAATTGGCACACTGAGTCGAGGTTTAACTACTTATAGGATTCTCCAGACAGCTTTCTCTTCAGCTCTTCGGCTTGTGTGTTGTTAAGCTCAAATATAGTAATCAATATTGTGATTTATTATATTATCTCTGTGTAAAAAAGCCATTATGTTTCACTTATATTTGATGTTTCGTTTATCAAAATAGAAACAAATCTCTTAACCGCTCTAATTTTTGATCTAGACACACATTATATTTCTTTGTTTTGTTTCTCTTTTGCTTGAATTATAGTAAGAGAAATCTATTCAAAGAGTCATATACATATACATATACATATACATATACATATACATATACATATACATATACATATACATATACATATACATATACATATACATATATATAAATGGACAACATGCCATTGAAGTTAACTAATTGTAAATTTTGTTGAAACCTTTAATATTACTTTTTAGCCTAGTTTTCAGTTTTTATCATTACTAAAAGTCTTCACCGCAATGTATTTGTTTTATATTATTGAAAGTATTGACTATAATTTATTTTTAGAAATTTTCATTCAATTACCTATGTCACAAGAGAAAACTCAAAATGTTAATTTTGTTGAACACGATGAAGATTATAAAACGTTTTTGAGTAGGGTTTTAACTAACTCATGGTATTGACCAACTCAATATAGACAGCTTTTTGGAAATTTTGATTTTTTAAAAATTTAAATTAAAATGATTATTTGTCATATTTTGATCTGTTTTAAATCATATGTGTTTTCACTTCCTATAGATTCGATTAAAAACTTTCGTATTCTATTTTAAAATGTTAATTTTCCAAAATAAAAACTATATATATTCAAAAAAATATTGTTGGTTTATGTTATTTAAAATGTAATTAAAAATTATAAGTGATTTGAATTACTATAGATTTAAATTTTACAAAGTTTTGTATTTTAAGAAAATATTTTCAGTTTCTGAAAAATCATATATATTGAAGGATCTATATTGAATTTTGTTTTACTAGTAACTTTATTTTTATGGATTTCTATTTTATTTTAGAAAATTATATATTTGGAATTTTTTATTCCAAAATAATAAACTAAAATAATGATTTAGCATATTATAATTGGTGGTTTTAAATCATATGTTCAGTGGCTTATAGCCTCAACATATTATAAGAAGAAGTATTTTTTTGTTAATATTACAATTCAAATTTTCATTTTCCATTTTACTATAATAATACCATTTAAATCAAGTTGTCAAATGTTAATACTTATTTTATTAATTCAAGTTATATATATGGTATTAATTTTGTTTCATCTATATATTGGAGATATTAACATCTTTAAAAATAATAAAATAATCTATTAATCTACTTTGACTATTTTAACATTAATTTATATTTTATTTTGGTATAAAATGTATTTTAGATTTATTATATCTAAGAAGAAGTAATTTTTTGTTACTATAACTATTTTGATTTTCCATTTTATTATAAAAGTTACCATTTGTGTAAGTAAGTTGTCAAATATTAATATTTATTTTGTTAGTTTAAGTTATATAAATTATATTAATTTCGTTTTTAATTTTTTGGAAATATTAACATTTTTAAAAATAATAAATTAAAAATTTTGGCTGTCATATTTTAATTGGCCGTTTAAAATCCTATGTGAACGTTATCAATGATTTATAGCCTTAACTTTTATATAGTATAGATATGACTATTTTGAATAATGAATATGTTTTTATTTTAGTTAGGCTTCTGATTGTAAATTTAGGAATCAAGATTGATTTACTTACCATTTTTCGAGTACATTGAATTGTATATATTCATTTGATTATTTTGTTGCATTTATTTTGACTTAAATTTTAAATTTGAAAATATATTGTTTTAAAACAAATAACTATTTTCTGAATTATTTTTTAGGTATAAAATTCTATATATATTTGAAAAGTTCAAAATATATATTTTGTTTTTTGTTGACAAAAATATTTTTTTTATTTATGTTGTTTTATATGAATTTGAGGCTAAAAACAGTTTTAAATATTACAATTTTAATTCATGAAAGTTAACATTTTACTGGACAAGTGTAAAAATTAATGTGATAGTGACACATATATGAACACCACTGCATATTGAGAAACACCACAACATTTTGAGAATATGATATCTGACCAGTTGCCCAAAAAAAAAAAGATATCTGACCAATGCCGCCATGTGCTGCCAATGTTTCTTATGTCTTTCTAAACAAAGGCTGCGCTTTGCTGAATCTATCCTTTAATATATTTTTGAAAAAGTTAATAGTTGGGCAAATAATACATCGAATTTCGTACACGATCATTTGAAAATTTTAATATAATTTGTTTTTAATACAACCGGGCCTTATAGCTCGGTTGGTAAAAGATTCACAGCTGTGAGTTCCGCCACCTTGGTTCGAATTTCGGCCACTGAAAAATTAATATTTCGGCATTGTCAGGTCAGAGATAGAAGGCCGACATGTGGCAACACGTGACTAGTCTAGACCGCTTATGTGGAGTCAGAATATCTATGTTTAATTCAAAAAAAAAAAAAATACTAATTTAACTGGGAGGCGAAACAAAATATCACAACCAACCAATTAAAATGTATATCTCAAAGCCATTTTTACTGACCAAAAAAGATAGTGAATGCTGTATATAAATTAGGTTTCAATAGCCCTCTTTCTATTCACAAATCGACACCGCTACTCATTATACTAAACTCAAGGACCATGGCAAATCAAGTCTCCAAACAAATATTCAAAATCATATTGTCTTTCTTCTTATTCGTTTTACTCTTCTCTGATACGGTCTCATCTGTCCGAAAATCAATCGACCTGAAAAAACCATGCAAACATTTCGTCCTCCATCTCCATAACATTGCCTACGATAGTGATAACGAGGATAATGCCACGTCAGCAACAATTGTAAACCCTATAGGACTAGGCAACTTCAATTTTGGAAAGTTTGTAGTCTTTGACAACCCTGTGACAATGGACGAGAACTACCTATCGGAACCGGTGGCTCGTGCCCAAGGCTTCTTCTTCTACAACAAGAAGACGACCTATAACACGTGGATGACTTTCACGTTGTTGTTTAACTCAACGCAGCACAAAGGGACCATGACCATAATCGATGCGAATCCTATGATGGAGCCGACCAGAGACCTATCGATTGTTGGTGGGACCGGTGATTTCTTGATGACTCGTGGGATTGTTACGTTCACGACCGACACCTTTGAAGGCAGCAAGTATTTTCGTATCAAACTGGCTATTAAACTCTACGAGTGTTACTAATATATGTGTCCTTTTGTCTCCGTTTGGGTTGCATGTGTGTGTGGACATTTCAATAATGCATTGAAGGTGATGATTCTTCAGGTTTTGCAACATAATGGTATTGTAATTCGCTTGTAACGAGTTTTATGATGATAAAATAAACGTACTTTTAAAAGTATCTCCTTTTTCAGGTTATCTTGTTTTATGACATATCCACGATCAATTTTACAAGCTTTTGGTAAAATAATCTGATTATGAAATCCTGTTTTTTTTTTAAAAAAATTGATAAAACCATTTAATTTTTTTCATCCTCCATCTCCATAACATGGCCTAGCATAGTGATAATGTGGCTAATGCAGTAACGCACAACCAGTTGACTTGAACTAACTCTCGGAACCAGTTGCTCGAGTCCAAGGCTTATTCTTTAACAAGAACACGGCTAACAACCAATGGCAAAGCTACTAAGGAGAGACAACCAGTGGCGGAGCCACATGGTGGAAGGGGTGGGTATGTGCCCCGGATGATTTCTTAAAATTCTATGTAAAATTTTGATAATGTATTTCATGCCCCAGATGTTCTTTGAACAATTGCTCCCTATAATATCCATCTCTAGATCCGTCACTGGAGACAACACATTTGTTGGAAATGGATTACATTTACATCCTCTTGGATAAATCCCATAAAGTAACTAAACTAAATGATGAGTCCGGTTATATAAAGAAAATAAGATAAGTTAAAAAAAATGTCAGAAGTGGGGTTTGAACCCACGCCCTCTTACGAGGACCAGAACTTGAGTCTGGCGCCTTAGACCACTCGGCCATCCTGACTTCGACGACTTTGAAACGTAATAATTCTAAACATACAACACTATTTCTTTAAAAAAACTCTTCATTAACTCGCTTGATCATTGTAAACCCTATAGGACTAGGCAACTTCAATTTTGGGAAGTTTGTAGTCTTTGACAACCCTGTGACAATGGACGAGAACTACCTATCGGAACCGGTGGCTCGTGCCCAAGGCTTCTTCTTCTACAACAAGAAGACGACCTATAACACGTGGATGACTTTCACGTTGTTGTTTAACTCAACGCAGCACAAAGGGACCATGACCATAATCGATGCGAATCCTATGATGGAGCCGACCAGAGACCTATCGATTGTTGGTGGGACCGGTGATTTCTTGATGACTCGTGGGATTGTTACGTTCACGACCGACACCTTTGAAGGCAGCAAGTATTTTCGTATCAAACTGGCTATTAAACTCTACGAGTGTTACTAATATATGTGTCCTTTTGTCTCCGTTTGGGTTGCATGTGTGTGTGGACATTTCAATAATGCATTGAAGGTGATGATTCTTCAGGTTTTGCAACATAATGGTATTGTAATTCGCTTGTAACGAGTTTTATGATGATAAAATAAACGTACTTTTAAAAGTATCTCCTTTTTCAGGTTATCTTGTTTTATGACATATCCACGATCAATTTTACAAGCTTTTGGTAAAATAATCTGATTATGAAATCCTGTTTTTTTTTAAAAAAAAAATTGATAAAACCATTTAATTTTTTTCATCCTCCATCTCCATAACATGGCCTAGCATAGTGATAATGTGGCTAATGCAGTAACGCACAACCAGTTGACTTGAACTAACTCTCGGAACCAGTTGCTCGAGTCCAAGGCTTATTCTTTAACAAGAACACGGCTAACAACCAATGGCAAAGCTACTAAGGAGAGACAACCAGTGGCGGAGCCACATGGTGGAAGGGGTGGGTATGTGCCCCGGATGATTTCTTAAAATTCTATGTAAAATTTTGATAATGTATTTCATGCCCCAGATGTTCTTTGAACAATTGCTCCCTATAATATCCATCTCTAGATCCGCCACTGGAGACAACACATTTGTTGGAAATGGATTACATTTACATCCTCTTGGATAAATCCCATAAAGTAACTAAACTAAATGATGAGTCCGGTTATATAAAGAAAATAAGATAAGTTAAAAAAAATGTCAGAAGTGGGGTTTGAACCCACGCCCTCTTACGAGGACCAGAACTTGAGTCTGGCGCCTTAGACCACTCGGCCATCCTGACTTCGACGACTTTGAAACGTAATAATTCTAAACATACAACACTATTTCTTAAAAAAAACTCTTCATTAACTCGCTTGATCATTGATAACACATAATCAATGCTTTAGAGCATCTACAAAAAGATTCTATAATTTAAAGTTTGCAAAACTTTATTTTTAAAATTTCAAGGTATTTTTCTTCAAACAAAGCTTCAAATTCATCTTCAAAATTATTTGTATTTTACTGTATGGTCTTTAAAGTTTTCATAACTAATGTAAATTTAAAAAAATATATATATAACTAGCACATGTTTAAAAAGATTACAAAATATCAATTCATAAAATCTTACATTAAAATATAAAATTATAAATAGTAATACATTATTAAATATTAAAATACAAGCAAAATATCACATTATTCCAAAAACTATTTTTGTAATGCACCATTTTCGGTTACACAATTTTTTTAAACATATTTTGTAGATTCCGAAGCAAATTTACTTGACTATTAGTGTTATTGTAGTATATAACTTTGTTTAATAATTATGTTAAAAGGTTTTTTATTGAGTTTCTTGTTGTATAATTCTAGTTTTAAAATAACATAACCTTATTTTAAAATTTTGTATTTATAAAAACAAATATGAAATATTTGTGATATATAAAAAATATAAGGATTAAAACAATAAAAATACATAAAAATCATAAATATGATGTATAATTAATTGTAAGAACTAAAATGAAAATAAAGAGATAAAACTTCAAATTTGAAATTTTGGATATTGAAATTTCAGATATGAAATTTCACACCTTAGAACTCTAAATTTGAAATTTTGAAATTAATTTTTAGAATATTTCGAAAAAACACTCTAAAACTTCAAATATGTGCCTATTTTAATACCCAATGTATGCTCATTTTAATAAATTTTTAAACAAAACTTAGAAAATATCTTAAATTCAAAAGAAAAACTTTAAAATTTCAAATTTAATTTAATTTTAATTTAAAATTTAGTTTTTTCTGAATTTTTAAAGTAGTTTATTCATTTTATTCATAGTTAAGTTTTTAAAATTTTAAACTATTATAAAAAAATTAGTTACTTTTATTCTTAAAACATAATATAAAGTTGAAATCTTAAATATTTTTTGAAGTTCAGAGATTTTTAAAATTTTGTTTGAAATATATTAATATTTTCACTAAAATTAGCATAATTTGGGTATTAATATGAGAATAATTTAAAAGTTATCGTATTAAAATGATTAAAATGATTAGTTTGGATATTAAATCAGCTAGCAAAATAATTTGGACATCGAAATTTAGTTGGAGTATTTTTTTATTATTTATTTATATCATCTATGTATAATAGGCAATTGATATTACTATTCATACATATATCATTTTTTAACTGAAATTATATAATATAAAATATATATCTTTTTCCAGTCAAATGCACGCCCGTAGGGTCCCGTCCACCTATTAGTTCATTAGTTCATTGTTTGTGATACATAAAGAAAAGCGAAAAACAAGAAGGGTGTATGAACGAAGCGAAGATAGAGTCATGAACATGTTGACAAAAAAAAGAAAACAAAAAGAGTCTTGAATATTAAATTTACATGTATACCCAAATATAATTGATTCGGATAATTCAAAAACCATATTCGTAGAGGAGCCATATCATTTTAACCTTTTAAAATTGTTCTTTGTGGAACTCGAACCTGGAACATCCCGTTTGGTTAAATTCATGGCACAATGTGGAGAGTTCCTTCCCTAAACTCGGTCCTCCACAATAGAACACACCTGTTTTACCAAATAAAATAAAAAACTTTCTTCAGACAAGGAAATACAGATCATGATCGATTATAACTGGCTTTTATTTTTACCGATTCTTGCATTCTTATGTTTAGTGCTAATCTTTGATAAAACTTTCTTCCATCTTGGCCTCCCAAAATGTGTTCGTACCTACAATAATCAAAGTCGCAGGTAAGAAGCCAAAGTGTTTTATTATGTAAATATAAGAATAAAAGTGAAGTATAAAGCTAACTGCCTTGGTTCCAGAGAATATGTCAACGCCATTTTTGGCGTGGTTTAGCGTTTGGATCATGGTGAGAAGAGTAGTTCGAGCATCTCCATCGTCGTACACACTCGTCAAGTAGTTGTGCATCTCAATAACACGCTTTTGTATTTGTGATTCATAACAAACATGTTAATACTTCAAACTTTAAAAAAAAAATCACAAAAAAAAAACTTAAAAACTTTTGAGCCTATAGATGAAACATGCATAAACGTAAACGTAAACGCAAACTCAAAACCGGAATACAAACCCAAACACAAACACCCAACTGAGATCTCAAATGAATATTGTATTACCTTTATATCAGAATCAGCAATTTCGTTCATGATTTCTCTAAACCAATCGAACGAGCCTTGTTCACGTGTTACCCAGTAAAAGTAAGCGTTCTTGGTATTCAACGTTCCGGTTCGATTTTGGGGAATCCTGTTCCCAGCTTCTGAGTTTAAGCAACTGAAACTATGATCCGACGAGACATTGCTGTTACTACAGCTACCTGAGAGGCCTTCCTAAAAACATATAACATAACTTAATATCCTGTTAATTCTCAAGAAAGAAGTTGTCTTAATATATTTTACTCACAGCTTGTTCATGTTGTTTAACAATCTTGTTGAGTAAATCTCTCAAGATGCTAATGAAAGGTGTTGCACCAATTCCAAGGCCAACGAGTAATAACACATCATACTTCCAATGGTCTTGCGCTGGAGAGCCATATGGTCCATCTATCAACAGCTCTGGCAAACTAATTTAGTAGAGAGAGTATCAGACATTACGTGACGATCGATGAAGTTAACAATATGTGGAAATTCAAAACTTTTTTATTGCACCTTGCTTTGTTTGGTACGTCTGATCTGAGAAGTCCGCTTTTTCCAGCTTCAGGACTTTGACATATCACTGAGAACGCCTTCTTAATCCCTTCTGTCCAATCACCGAGCTGACGAATGTGAATGCTGAGATAATCATCTCCAGGGGAAGATGTAATAGAAAATGGATGCCTGGAGATGTGTTTTAGGACCAAAATCCCTTAAAGTTAATCTTTATGGTGTCAATTAACATAGCATGTATATATCTTAGATTGCAATAAAAACTATTAGGTTTGTGTAACCTCACGAAAAAAAGACTCACCACTCAAATTTTGATACTGCAGGACACTGAACAAACACATATTGTCCACTCTTGTACTCAAATGATGTAGGCTTAGACATGTGTAGCACAATAACGTTTCCCGGGTAAATTACAACCTGAAACCAAATCACTTGAATTGGCTTTTCATGTGATTATGTTCAAAATGTAAATGTGAACGAGGCTTTTACCTTGCAGATTTCAACAGTGTAAAGCCTGGAACGAAAGAATCTCAGCATCCTTTCACCACCATAGAGTAAAACCGGACCGGCAAGATAGATCCATATCTGCAGGAGGCAGCATCTGTTATTATACATATTCACTGCCTATTAATTATAAAAGAGAGATGTAAATTCAAATGAAATAATATTAGTTACGGAATGTACCGTCTTGTGGTACCATCTCTGCTCGAGAAAGAGGGAAACACCGTGAATGATCAACAAGACGTAAACAGCTAGAAGCAAGTGATGTGAATACCAGAAAGCATTAAATCCAGTTAGCTTATCAAATGGCTTTGGTAACTTAGTTAGGTTCCGTCTGAGTCTTCGACTAGCTAATGTGTATGCAATTAACATAAATATAACCATTATAAATCCAGTGATTCCCACTGGACCTTTAACCAAGTCAAAGTATGTTGGTCTGGTCACACCAAAGTAATGAACCAAGTATCTTTTGTAATCAACATCTGTAGCTGTTATAATCCTCGGGAAGTCACATGCCAGGTGACTAGATGCATGGATAAGCATTCCAATGATGATTGCTACAGAGACAGTCTGCCAATAACCAAAAAAAGTAGGAATAAATTAAAGCGTATGTAGTCTCTATTAAGACAAAATGTAGTGATACCTTGTGAAAGTTAAGACTGTCATCGAAAGGCACTGAGTGGGACAAAGCGGTAGATCTAAGATAGGTGATGGTGATTCTGCAAACGGGTAGAAGGATAAGAGCCATGTTGAATTTCAATGTTTCAGCTGCGCCTTTCGCCACGACAAGACAGTAACCCATTACATGGAAAGCGTCTTTGCGTTTGTACTGAATGCATTTCCACATAAACAACACGACCATGATCATTAACCATATTGTCAAAACCCAAATTCTCTTCAAATTGTCTTGTAAAGAGTATAGCAAGCTCCTAATTATTCCCCATCTCATATCCCTTAGGTGTTGACTTAAGCCCCGGCTCGTTTGGCTGTATGGTTGGCTGTAACTATGAGGTGTGTCCTGGTGTAATAGTAGCATCTCTAGATCCTTTAACTGCATCATTTCAAATGAATAACCGAACTCATTATTAGAAAATTCAAACAAGTAGGCAGTCTCTCAAACAATTTTTTTTACTGTTCCTCTAAAATTATGTGAGCCCCTAATCATAGACTTAAATGCCACTGTAGTAGTATAGATTGCTTTTGAGATTCAGTCAATAATCTCTAATATTGGACCTACCAGAGAACTACATCAAATTTTTATTATATTATTTCCATACGAATACAAACTTGCATAGCTAACACGACCATGATTAATTCCGGTCTGTTAACTGAGGTTCTTAGCTTCGGGTAAGAGATAAATTTTAACTTTTCTTAAATTTTTTTTTTTAAAAACTAAGAACCATCTCTTAAATAAAAGATATAAAAACTGTTTTAGTCGAAAAATGTGAAAAAAATTAAAAAATGTCAAATCATTAGTTAAGAACCCGGTCTCCTCGGTCAAATGGTCTCTTGATTCAGTCAAATGTCATTATCAGAGAACTAGTAAAGTAAGAGCTCAGCGTCATCAATTACTAAGGTCAAACTAAACTAAGAACCCTTCTACTCTCTCTCTCTTTTACTGACAGGGATTGCTCTGCACACTAACATCAATAGCTATGTGGTCAGTGATGAAATCACCTCTATGTACCGAGAGTGGAGCCCATCAGGGGACAGTTCTTCCATGATCAGTGCTGCATATTCTTCAGCTCGTTCTCTCAACCTTGATAGATTATTTGCCGATGCACTTAATATAATTATCTATAAAGTTGTCAAAATCAAGGAAAATCATACAAAAATGTCAATGCTTATTAGAATCTTCTATTTGAAAGATTCAACATAAACTTAGTGCTTATAGAAAAATTATAATTGAGTTAGTAGTTACGAACTCTTCTTTTAAATTAAGAAAGCTGTTACAAGGTCAATCAAATATAGTGTATAAAAGATTTGCAACTTACATTTTCTAGACTTGCATTGGTTAGAAGAGATACACGGAAAATACTAACATTGATAGCTATAAAATATCAACAACATGATCCTTTAGTAATAGAAATAATCAACTGAAGGAGATATAATGGCACACATGTAAGATGCATTAAATCATAAATCTAAGTCTGTAAAGCTTTTGCTTACGCTTGGATGGTTAACATAGTCAACGACTCAATGCTGATTAGAATATGAAACATAAGTCACTTCCTAAAACCAAACGAAAGAAAACATAAGTCACCTCTTTTACTTCGTTCTCTGTGATTCTACCATCTCCATTTTTGTTGACCCTGCAAGTATCAAAAACATGACAAATGAAATCAAGAAACTGAATCTCATGTGATCTAATAACTGATGATAAAAAAATTTACATGTTGAAGAAGATTTGCAGGCGAGAATCGAAGCTTTCGTCTGTAATTTGGTACCAAAACTCGTATAGTTCTTGAAGATTGATCTTATCGACAATTATTCTTCTTCTCCTACACAGTGCGTCGAACAACTCCTCCGCGAACTCCTTTGAGTTTTCATTTTCCATCCCTTTTTTTTTCAACACAGAAGAATCAAATTAATCTCCATGGGAATCAGACAAAACAAGAAACCAAACTCAAACTCGAACCTATGCAATGAGCGAAATCGCTCCGACAAAGATAACCGTCTTTGGACAAGTTAGCGAACTTTTCTCTAACTTCTCTCCACCCAGCGATTCCGTTCTCTTTGCTGCTGATGAACCTCAGACCGTGAATAGCTCTCTGCGTGCACGACCCGTTCCGGCTGAATCTCTGTGTTAAGGAACGGCACAAGACAACAGGATCGATGGTTTCGCCTCCGTGCGGAACCACCGTCTCCGGCGCCGACCGAGACGAATAGCCGCGATCTCTCCGTGATACTTTCTTAAGCTTATCTTTCAAAACACTCGGGAACTGCGTGTCCTGGATGATCCGATGACTTGACGCCGCGCTCCAGAACTCTAGGTTGGCAGACATTGAGCCGGAGCCGGAAGCAGAGCAAGAGGTGATCTCTGGATCGGTGGTGGAAACGGAGTCGATGTTTATAATCACGCCGCTTGGCAAATCAATGGTGAGTTCTAGGAGCTCCTCGGGGGAGGGTGGTGAGTAAGTCGTCGCAGGGAAAGATTGAAAGGTTTGGGTGGATTCGCCGGGGGAGGCTAAATCGGAACCCAAGCGATCGTTGCGAGTCCGGGAGGAGAATGAGATTGACATTTCAAATCTGTTGGAGAGGAGAGGAGAGGAGAGGGAGGGAGAGATGCGACTAAATACTGTACAACTTATTTTTTTTGAATTTTTAAAAGATGCGGTGAAAGAAATTAATTACCAAAGGAGATGTGTATATCAATATAGAAGCAGGTTGCCTTCAAAAAGCCTAGCTATATAGGTTTTGATTAGTTTTTTGGAGGGCGGTTCGAAAACGGTCATTTTATAGTTTTAATTTATATCCGATTTCTATGATCATGCAAAAATATATATATGTATTTTTAAAAATTTCAAATATCATACCTGATAATTATTTTATTAATAAATTAATAAATATGATAAATTAATAAATTTTAGTAATCAATAAATATGATAAATTAATAAATTTTAGTAATCTCGAGTTAGACTAATATAAATATGACACAATTAGATAAAATAATATTTTATTTGAAAGATCTTACATAAATAAAAGGAGAATTATTATCATCCTATATATTAAATGAAAAGTCACTTAAGTGATTTTTGTTTAGGTGTCAATTATAGAGAGAGTTTTTTAAAAAATTGTTATAATTTGATTGGTCGAAAAGTATTCAATATTTAATTATTTTAATTACATATAAAACTCCTATATAAAAGTCACTTAATTAACTTTTTCTTAGGTGCCAATCATAGATAGAATTTTGAAAAACATTGTTATAGTTTGATTGGTTGACAGATATTCAATCATCATATATATATTAAACTAGGATAAGATCCGCGCCTTGCGCGAGATGAAGTTGTTATTTTTAATATGTTTTGGAGAATGAAATAATAGTTTGGTTTTAATTGGATTAGGGGTTTTCAATCCTAATATCGGGTTGGTTTCGGTTCGGTTTGGTTTTTTCGGTATTTGGTTTTTAAAATATAACTAATATTCTAAATCCATATTTACTTCGATTCGATTTGGTTTATATACCGTCAGTTTGCATTTTATTCGGTTTTATACCAAAAACAAAATTATTTAGTTTGAGATCATATTATATATTATACGAATTTTGGAGTCATGTTGTCAAAAAATCATTTATTAAAAAATATTATATATTTAAATAAAAGAATAAAAAACAAAAATGCTTCTATCATCTAATAAAATAATCAAATCTAAAATTAATATCAAAGCTATAAATTTAAAAAATAAAAATGAAAAACAAAACAGAAGCATGAAAGAACAGTTTTATTATTCTTCCATATATAGTGTTTATCAAATTAATATATATTCGATTGAACACAACTATGTTTGTTTAAATATAAAAAAATAGTTGTAAAGAATTTCAACTAATTGTTATCCATCAAATTTATAATCTTTATTTCAATTTAGTTACTGTTGAGATAAAGCAAAAATATCAAAAAAAGAAAGACTAAAAAAATAAAAAGCATCAGTTATAGTAAATTGTTACTTAATTAAAGTTCAAGTGATTCAAGTGATTTAATATATAGGGGATATGTTGGAATGAACATTTGTAATTGTAATTGTAGACCGAAATCTATTTTGAATTTATGATGAGCCTAATCGATTTGGGTTTAAATTTTTTATCACCCTGTTTATATCTATAAAAACTGTAATGTGGTTAATAATTCATTTTTATTCCAGAAACAGGTTCTAATTTTTTTAATATTTAACTTTTACATAATTGAGAACCATTTTAATGATTTTAGAACCAGCACTTTATTATTTCCAAAATCGAATTACTTTATTTTTTTAGTCTTCCATATAGTTTTGAAAGGTTTCATCTGGACGACTAAATTGATGCAGTCAATCTTGTTGCTATATATATATATTGTTTAATTTGAATATTTATTAAATAAAAATTCATACTAATACAATTTTATGATCATTTGTATCTTATTATAACAAAATAAATTAAGCTATTGATCACAAAATTTTCAAAGTGGGATCTTCAAATTTCTAATAATTTATAGACGTTTTGAAAAATTCAAAATATAACATATAAGAAAAAATCTAAATGTTTTTATTATATAGTTATTGTGATTATTAATGTCTTTTCATAATATAAAATTAAACAAAACAACTAAGATACAAAAATTGTTATCAAATATTTATTATTCATAATCATTAATTTTCATATATACGTTAATCATATTCGGTAATTTCGTAGCTTTTATTTAAGGAAATTTATTTAATTTGAATATTTATTTAATAAAAATTCATATTAATACAATTTTATGATCATTTGTATCTTATTACAAAAAAAAACAAATTAAATTATTGATCATAAATTTTCAAAGTTGGATCTTCAAATTTCTAATAATTTATAGAGGTTTTCAAAAATTCAAAATATAACATATAAGAAAAAATCTAAATGTTTTTATTATACAGTTAATGTGATTGTTTGATATCTTTAATAATGTAAAATAAATAAATAAGAACTAAGATACAAATTTTTTTATCAAATATTTATTATTCAGAATAATTAATTTTCATATATACATATGTTAATCATATTAGGTAATTTCGTAACTTTTATTTAAGGAAAGTGTAAGATTGTTTTTTTGTACATTATTTATCAATTCGAAAGTTAGTTTAATAAAAGTGTAATATAAGTTAAGATGGACCAACATATTTTTCTAAGAATAGTATATTTAATATAGTTATTTATTAAATGAGATTTCATAATCATATGGTTCTATGATCAGCGCTTATATATAATTTATAAATTTTCCTGAAAATTCATTGAAAGTTTTAATATTAAAATATCTATGTAATCTTATATGGTATATATTTTAATCTATATATATTTGTTTTATTATTAAATGATACTTTTTACTCATATGATTTTAAAATCATGTGTATCTTTTTATAATAAACATGTTAAACCTTTGATCATTAATCTAACATAATAATTTTAATAGTTTTAGTCATTTATTGTCGTTTTTTAAATTCAAAATATATCATATTCGAAAAAATCTAAATTTTAATTTTGTAACTAATTTGATTGTTTAATTTATTTTAATAATATAATTAAATAAAAAATGATGGAGTAGATAAATTTTTTTATCAAATCTTTATTATTAGAATCATTGTCATGTATATATTAGTCATTTATGGTAGTTACATAGGTTTTATTTAAGGAAATAAAAGAAATAAATTAAATTAGATCATTCACTTTTTCAATTTCAATCTAAGCATGACACATATGATAAATTAGCATCTTAATTGAGTGACATGTGGTATTTTAAATACTAAAAAACTGATATAATTATTTTCAAAATGCTTCTCCTTTAATATATAGGGGATGAAAAATCAGTTAAGTAACTTTTGATAGGAATCATAGAGAAAGTTTTGAAAAAATTGTAATAAGGGAAACTGGATTGCATACACATAGCAACAAAAAAAAAAATTATAACCATAACAACTTCTTGGTTATGATAAGGGAAATATGGAATCATAACCATTGTAGGAATTAAACCAAGTATATACACATAACAAAAGAAGGGCTATGATATTTGTATAATAATTGCCATATTGTTCTTGACATGCATTTTTCTGATTTTTTCATTTTTTTTTTCATTTTTTACTCTTCTCACAAACATGTTTTCCCTTTCTATTTTTAATTACTTTTAATTTCTGTTAAAGCAACTATTGAACTTTTTAGTTAACATGATAAAAACATAAATTTTCTTTTACATATAGTATGTTTTGAAAATTTCAAAACAAACATATATTTTGTAAATTTTATATCATATTCTATAATCACGATTGTAAATCTATACTATTTTACACACATGTATAGTATAGTCAGAAACATAGCATAGTACAATCTCTTTTTTCCTCTGCATCCCTCCCTCCCTTCCACTATTTTTCTCTCTCCCTCTTCTACCACCATAGCCCCGCCATTTTCTCCTTCTGTGCATGTTTCTTTGTCTATTTCCTCTCTTCCTCCCTCCCTCATTTACCACCATAGCCACCACCACTTATTCCCATGTTCCTTTGTTTATTCAATCCCTCCCTTCCCCTCTTTTTCTCTATCTCCTTCCTCTACCATAGCCACCACCACTTTCTCATTCTCCTCTACTCCATCCCTCACCACTTTCTCTCTCTCTCTCTCTCTCCCTCTCCCTCCCTCTATTCGACATCTCCATCATCTTTTATCTATTCGGCATCCCATTTTCTTCTATCTATTTGACATCTTCCCTCTCTCTCCCTTCCATCCGTTTTTTTCTCTTTCTCTTTCCATCGTGTAAACTTCTCTAATTTTCTTCATAATCCCTATCTCATATCATGCGTCATATGTTCTATACTATTTTAAATTACAGTATAGTACAATACATTTCTTTTTCTCTTATTTTGCAATTTATATCTCTTTCTCTGTCTCATGATTCTTGTTACTCAATACTTGATCAGTTACACTGTTTTGTTCTCCAACACCGTAACCACTCATCATTTTTCTCTAAGAAAATTTTAGAGATATTCATATATACAAAGTTTGTGGGTGTGTCGAGTATTCCATACCATAACATGTATAGCATAGTCACGTAATGGATAAGAGTTTGGGTTTAGGTTTATGATTAGGGTTTGGGTTTAGGGTATACGGTTTGGGTATATGGTTTGGGTTTAGAGTATATGATTTGGGTTTAGGATCTAGGGTATATGGTTTGGGTTTAGTGTTTGGGTTTAGGGTATATGGTTTGGGTTTAGGGTTTGGTTTAGGGTATATGGTTTGGGTTTATGGTATATTGTTTGGGTTTAGGGTATATTGTTTGGGTTTAAGGTTTAGGAGATATGGTTTGGGTTTAAGGTTCGGGTTTAGGGTATATGGTTTGGGTTTAGGGTTTAGTGTATATGGTTTGGGTTTAGGGTTTAGTGTATATGGTTTGGGTTTAGTGTTTGGGTTTAGGGTATATGGTTTGGGTTTAGGGTTTGGGTTTAGGATATATGGTTTGGATTTATGGTATATAGTTTGGGTTTAGGGTTTAGGGTATATGGTTTGGGTTTAGAGTATTTGGTTTGAGTTTAGAGTTTGGGTTTAGAGTATATGGTGTGGGTATATAATTTGGTTTAGGGTAAAAGGTACTCTATATAAACCCTTAATCTTTTTCAGCTTTCTTATTTTCTTTATCTTATTCATAATGGTTGTTGTTATAAATTAATTGTTCTGTACTATATATTTGACAAACATAGTATATTAGGATATCAATCGTTGCATTAATAAAATCTCACGCGCGAGAAAGGAGAACGTGGTCCATTTCTACATCAAATTGACACAGCTTTTCATGAATGGCTATATTCTTAATTGTCAGTGTTTATATGATTATTGAGCAAATTGACCCTTATGATAATCTTTGTATAATATGTATAAAGACAAAAAATACCCTTCATTCCACTATTTCATTTTCACTCTCACTTCCATCGTTCATTACTTCATCTTGTTCTTCTGAAACTATTTTTTTCCAGAATGATCTTTATTCTCTTTCTTTTGTCTCATGATCATTTATAAGCTTTATGAAATTCTTGAAAAATGATACTTCGCATGCTGTGTAATCATCTGATCCAACAACTATGTTTGATCACGTTTCTTCATATATTTGTTTGGGTTTACAACTTTAATACTTCGATATATGTGGATTAAAAACAGAGGATGCGTAAGAACTAATGGAGAAGATGAACAGTAAATGTTGTGTTGTACTATTCCATTTGATAAATATAGAATAGTACAACACAATGTACTATTACATCATCTCCACTCCTCCTCCTCTTTTTCCTCTTCCTCTTAAATCATCTCCACTCCTCCTCCTCCACGTCCACACAACTCTCACAAAAGCTTTCCTTCGTGTCATAATACATACATTTATGGTGACATTCTCACCCTCCCAATTGGTTAGACACTGTGGACATATTAAAAATAAAAGTTTATGTGGTTGTGTCGAGTATTCCATATTCAAACTATCATATTAATTTTGACCCTCCCAATTGGTTAAACTGCTCTAATTTTTTCATAATCCCTATCCACATATCATACGTCATATATTCCATACTATTTTATTTTCTCTTCTTTTGTAATTTATATCTTCTTCTCTGCCTCATAATTCTTCTTACTCACTACTTGATCAGTTACACTATTTTGTTCTCTAACACTCTTGCCACTCATCATCTCTATCTCTAAAGAAACTTTAAAGAATTTCATATATACAAATTTTGTGGATGTGTCGAGTATTCCATACCATAATATGTATAGTATAGTCACGTAATGGATAAAAGTTTGGGTTTAGAGTTTAGGGTTTAAGATTAGGGTTTTGGTTTAGGGTATATGGTTTGGGTTTAGGGTATATGGTTTGGGTATAGGGTTCAGGGTTTGGGTTTAGGGTTTATAGTTTAGGGTTTGGGTTTAGGGTATATGATTTGGGTTTATAATTATAGATTTGGGTTTAGGGTAAATGAATTTGTGTTTGTTTATTTGTCTTTGCCTATACTATATGATTTGGGTTTAGGTTTAGGGTTTCTCTCACTCTCTCTCAATTTATCATATTATATTCTATTTTAAATTACAATATAGTATGATACGTTTCTTTTTCTCTTCTTTTGCACTTTGTATCTCCTTCTTTGCCTCCTGATTCTTCTTACTCACTACTTAATCAGTTACATTATTTTGTTTTCCAACACCGTCGCCACTCATCAGCTCTCTCTCTCTAAAATTTTTTTAGAGAATTTCATATATACAAAGTTTGTGGGTGTGTCGAGTTTTCCATACCATAATATGTATAATATAGTCATGTAATGGATAATGGTTTGAGTTTAGGGTTTAGGGTTTAGGATTAGGGTTTGGGTTTAGGGTACATGGTTTGGGTTTAGGGTTTTGGTTTGGGTTTAGTGTTCAGAATTTGGGTTTAGGGTTTATGGTTTAGTGTTTGGGTTTAGGGTATATGGTTTGGGTTTAGATTTGGGTTTAAGATTTAGGATTTGGGTTTCGGGTTTAGAGTATACGGTTTGGGTTTAAGGTTTAAGTTTGAGTTTAAGATTTAGGATTTGGGTTTAGGGTTTAGGGTTTACATTTATGTTTGGAATAATCTATTCTATATCTATGTTATATATAGAATAGTATATAGTTCGAGCGTTTAATAATATACATACACGTTTTTCCATGTATGGTTATATTCTTAATAGTCATAATGTTTCGACTATACTATATGTTATATATATAGTATTACAAATTCAGTTTTAGAGCGTCAAAATCAAACGCACACGCCTAAAAGAAGATTTTGGTCAAGATTGTGTGCTAATTGTCCCATCCACCGTTTGCAACTGTAGAATGGCTATATGCTTGAGTTTTTCCTCCCTTATGTACATCTCACAAATTCTCCCTTGTAATAATTTGATTAGTTGAGAGATATTCAATATTCAATTATTTTAATTAGATGTGAAAATCCTATATATTAAATGAAAAGTCACTTAATTGACTTTTTCTTTGGTGTCAATCGTAGAAATGTTTTTGAAAAAAATGTTATAATTTGATTGGTTGAGTGATATTCAATATTTAATTATTTTAATTAGATGTAAAATAAAAGGTAATTCTAGAACTAATTAATATCACTAAACAAATAGTCTAAATTATATTACAAATAATAATTTATTGTAACTGATTGTCAAAATTATAGAAAGTGTAATAACGTTTGACTAATTCTTTTTATATTTATAAACTAAATAATTAGTAGAACACAGTTTATAGAAATCGATATATTGATTTCACACTCTTATATAAAACATTATATTCTTAGATAAAGAATTATAATAATTAATTTTATAATGTCCATATATGTCTTATAAGTCATAAAATTTTTAAAACATTTATAAAGTTATCTATCATGGCTTACAAAACTATTTTATCTTAATTTTAAATTATTTATATGAGTTTATAAAGAATTTATAAAAATATAAATTCTCCTATATATCAAACAAGAAGTCACTTAAGTACTTTTGTTTACATGTTGATCATTTTTGAAGTCTTAAGAAATTTTTTATAATTTCCTTGATCTATAATTTTTAATTTTTAAAAATATTTTAAATAAAAAATAAATCAAGAACAAATTAATATCACTTTCCAAATAATCTAAATTCTATTACAAATAACAATTTATGGTAGCTAATTGTTGAAATTATGTAAAAATAGTAACATTTGATCAATTATTTTTATATTTATAAACTACATAATATAATGAATTTTTTTTTAATTTTTTTTTAATAATTTTAATTAGATCATAAATAAAAATTAATTCTAAAACTAATTATTATCCCTTTCCAAATAACTTAAATTATATTACATATAATAGTTAATGGTAGCTAATTTTCAAATTTATAGAAAATGTCATAATGTTTGATCAATTCTTTTTATATTTTTTTTGATGACCCTGGTATCCGAATGCCTCGAGAGGAATTCGACTAGCGCCTAATGACCGTCTCGGAAATCTGCGCATTGCCCGCCAGAGAGCCCGCCGAAGGCATCCAGGAGGGCTGGTGATCACCCCATGTTAAGCCACCAGTGGCCACGCGCAGCAGATCTGGGCTTCTCCGTATTGGGCCCAAAGGTCCCTCAAGATAATCACCACAAATCTGCAAGAGGTAGCCTCGAACCCTCGCGCAGCGGACAATTCTTTTTATATTTATATACTACATAAAATAATGAATAGAAAGCAATTTATAGAAATCGGTATAATGATTTCATATTCATATAAAAAGATAACCATATCTATAATAATTATTAATATCTTATAATGTCTATATATGTTTTATAAATAATTAGGCTTTGAATGGATTATATTTAAAGGAACACGTGAAAACTTTGATTTAATTTTTTTTTTGCATTTAAGTCAAATAATATAGTGAATAAAGTAATGTCATGATTGAAAAGAAAAATAAATATTTGGCAAAAATATGTAAAAAAATAGAAAAACATTAGAAAAAATTAATAAAAATTAATAAAAAGAAAACAAATGATAACGAGAAAAATAAGAAGATGCCAAGAAAGATGCATAATATGTGTTGAAGAAATTAATATGATAATTACACATATATAATTCCACAAGGGATTGTTACTATTAGATATTCATCAATTATTTTTACATCAAATTTTTGGGATTTTACGACTAATTTTCAAATTATTTGATAATGTTTCTAATTATTATACATAATATATATTTTCATACAATATTTATATCCGCAAATTCGAGGACAACCACCTAGTTTTACCTAATTTTTGGTGCCACTTTTCATGTTTAGCTTCACAAACATATAATCAAAAGTATTTATACGTATTATCATATAAAGAATCACATATATTATACTTTTAAAATTTAATGTGAAATATATAAATCATAATTTAAGTTGGTACATAAAATTTGACTTTGTATTGTATTTTTCTTATATATATTGAAAATATTTTTAATAATGGTTATATAATCAATAGTATTTTATATGTATTATCATATAAAGAATCGCATATATTATATTTTAAAATTTTAATGTGAAATATATAAATCATAATTTAAGTTGGTATATCAAATTTGACTTTGTATTGTATTTTTCTTATATATATTGAAAACATTTTTTAATAATGGCTATTTTAGTAAAAATAATTTTTTGAATATATGTATATTTGAATCAATTTTTGATATAAATCAACTTTAAATTATTATTTTGATTTGAAATATATATAAAGCTTAAATTTTGTTTTATGATTATTTTAGACAAATGATATTTTTAGGTAATTAGATTACTTCATTTTTGTATATTTTAAAGTTTGCACAAATAGATTATTTCTCATAATATAATATATTTCTAATTTTTTTAATAACACAAATTCATTCTTTTCTTAAAATAATGTTATCTATGTTTCCAAACAACAATATATTTTTTTATACTGCTATTCATGTTTTCAAACAAACTTTTTTCTTAAACTGCTATTTATATTTCCAAACAAACTTATTTTTTTAAACTGCTATCCAAATTTACAAACAAATATTTTTAAAAAATTATTATTCATGTTTCCAAACAAACATAATTTGTAATTCAGTTTTAATAATATAGATAGTGTGCTAGTTTGATTGAAATCGAGATTTTTACAAAGATTTGATAATATTTAGGAATATATTTGGAAGGTAACTAATAGATTTATAACGATAAGGAAAGTAATAAATGACTACTTTAGATTTTTAAATAAATAATTTATATTGGTATTGGTATTTTGAATTTGAAATAAGACTAAAACACTGTGTTTTATTGATTGTATAGGTGCTTTATATAGCCAATTGAGGATCAATTTGGTTTAGTAATGGTTTTATAGTTAGATGAATTATTAATTAGGAAATCGTGTTTCTTGGTTTAATATCAAACCAAAACTCTTGTGAAAATCAATAAATACTTTTTTTAAATGATGGACTTGGTCTCACAAGATGAGAAATTCTTGGGTTCACCCCTAGAATGAACCTTTAGGTTCACCCAACCAATAGGATTTCGTTATTTCATATTCAGTATCTTTTAAAAAGGAAACAAAATATTGTTAAATTATATTAATATTTTAAACTAAAAAATAAAAAATAATAAAATTAATATTAGTTGCAAACAAAATACGTTTTAGAAAAATATATTTTTAATACCGTCAGTCAAATACTAAACCCTAAACCCTAAATCCTAAACCCTAAACCCCTGGGTAAACCCTAAACCCCTTGGTAAACCCTAAACTCTTGGTAAATCCAAAATGCTTGGATAAATTCGAAATCCTACTGTTTAAAATTTATCCAAGGGTTTATGATTTATGATACAGCCTGGAAATCAGACCATATGAATTGATGAACTGAGGTTCAACCTGAAAACAAAGAAGATAGATTTTTATGAGTTTTTATAAATCAAAACAGAAACAAATGCAAAGGGATGAGATGCTGATGATAATAAGAATAAAACAAGATAGATAAACAAGGGATAGGATGGAATTAGGCTGCTGGATGTGTATCACTCTCAGCCTAATCAGTTGATGATTGAAGTGGATTGAGATGGTACTTTGCTTGCTGGTTGTGTAACTCTCTCAAGCTTGGCAAATGAATGGGATGGAAGGATGGGTGGATTGAGGACGCCACAAGACCCTATGGAAAGGAGTCTTGATAAGTCAAGGTGCTCTGGAGCTGTTTTTCACACACTCTAAAGACTTCAAACAATAGTTTTAAGAAAACTAGAAAACTGAATAATTCTTATTACTTTCAAGATGGGTGCCTTACAATGAAACAAAGACTAGAGCTTTATAGGCTCGACCAAGACAAACTCTAACAGTCATAAAATGATAGAAGGAAACTAATAAACTCGAAATAAAAGCAAAGGAAATCAAAGAGTTGATGGCTCCATGGAATATAGCCGTTAGAGGCTTAATGGTGAGAATCTTGGCCAAATGAATGTGGCTGATGTTCTTCTTGTATCTGGACGGTTTGAGGGGGTAAGTAAGCTTCCTGGGAATCTTCCTTATGGTCTGCAAGGTGCTGAGGTCGTGCCTTAACTGAAGAGAAAAGAGCTGTTGGAGCTTTATTGCAAGGAACTCCAAATAAGGCAGTTTGGTGTAAGTGTGGATCCTCCTGATCCAATGGGGTCTGGTGTATGGTAGAAACTCATGGAACTCTTCTTGGACTCCTATAATGTCTCCTGGACGTCTTGGTTTAGTCCTGATGTCTTCTGGTCGGATTGGAATGGCTGGGAAATGATCAAACCGAAAGATTGTCCAATCTTGCCATAAATAACTCCGGTTTGATTTAAGTGAGTCTTCATTGAACCAACTGATCTCCTGGGTTCTGGTGTAGCTAAGGACTTCTTGAATACCTTCTGATTGGTTGAAATGATCTCCTGGACGCCAATGTCTGGTTTGAAGCTGATTGAACCGGTTAGCTTCCAATTGAGGCAAGTGTAGAACTGGTTTGACCGGTTCTGGCAAAGTGGGCATAACTCCTAATTTCCGTGGCCATTTCTCCTGATATTGGGCTTCCTGGAAAGATGAGAGACTCCTCTTGAATCCTATGATCGGCTTTGGTTCAGGCCGCTCCTTCATTGGGCTTGAATCTCCTTGAAAAGTTGGGTACTCGGAGATGGATGGGCTGGGGAACCTCCGGTTTGTAAAATTCATAACTTTTTCCTCCGTGAATATTTTCTTGTAATTCCAAGTCTCAATGAATCCTTGATGAGTTGGCCTTCTAGGAAAATTGGATTCATGACAAAAGACCTTCTGGTTGTTGAGATATTCGCCTGGGACTGGACCTCTGTCGCTGGTACCTCCAAAGTGGCCGGTTTGGGCTGTTTGGTTGACCTCCGGTTCAACCACTGGTTTGATGGCCGCATCATTCCCTCCCCCTTGTGAAGGTTTTGACCTCAAAACTGGATAACCTGATACACCACAATAGAGCAAGTCAGGTTTTATTCTCTTTTGGGAGTTTAGAACCTTACCTTGATACAATTTTGGTTTGGTAATGGTTTGTGCATCTGGTGGCTCTTCTTTAAAGAGATGGGAAATAATCACGCCTCTGGCCTGGATAGTGTCATTTCTTCTCTTCTGGAGTTGATGATACTTCACACTACTGGGAACCTCATTGTTGATCATCCTTGGGACTGATTCTCCAAGCATTAAAAGATTATCCGGTGGGATTTCTTTAAAGCTTTCTTCTTTGCAGCCTGAAAAATTCTCAACATTCTGGACAAAGACAAAGTGAATTATATCTGATACTGGAGATGTATGAACAGAATGTGTTGTGGTCGAATTTACCATAGGTGCATCAGCATGATGAAGTATTAAATTCTTCTTTGGACAACATTGGATTGGTGGCTGCTTTTCTTGCACCTTTTTATCTAGGCTGGTATGACCATCTTCTTGTCTTATTCCTGGATCAAAACTCTCTGGCAAAGACAAGTGAGTCATATCTGAATAATCAAGCGTAATAGATGTTTTAAGATCAGAGAAACTTCCCTTGCTGAATTTGAATGGTGTTAGTTCAGCATCACTTTTATGGACAGCATCTATTGACAACATGGTTAAGGCTTCTTCTTGTAAGATTTTATCACGAATTGGATGGCCTTTTTCTTTGCTTATACCTGGGTCAAAACATCTTGGCAAAGACAAGTGTATTATACCAAAGTAAAGGAATTTATAAACTGATGAAAACAAAGAACAAAGAACCTTACTTTCAGCTGTGGTAGCAAGAAATTATATTTCTTTGTTTGGCTTGCTTTCACCTTGGTCTCCTGTACCTATTTCACTTTCCCTTGGACAAGACAAGTGCTTTAATCTTATCATGGAAATAATAATAGCTTTCTGATCCATAGTGAAATTTACCTCAGATTTTGGAACTTGAACAATTCTTTGCTCAGATTTTGGTTTCCACTTGTGGTGTGGATTTTGATTGAGCTCATGGTCTGGCTCGGCCCTTGGCACTTCAGTAAGCATAGAGCTCTCATCTGGTATCCCTGTACCAAGAATATAAACATTTAAACCAGTATCTAAAGGTGATGTTAAACACTTACCTTGGTTTGATACTTTGATTACTGGTTTTGCTTCTTTAAGCAACAAATCATTTCTTCCATCCTCACTTATGGCTTCCTCCTCTTTAGCAATACCATACTGGTAGACTAGGTCTTCTCTTTTAAGTTCTTGCTCCTTATTTCCTGATACAATACCCTTTGACAAAGACAAGTGCATTATACAAGAACTTGGAAGCAACAAATCAGATTGAATAAAACTATCACTTATTTTAAAAGTTTCAGTTTTGGTTTCTAGTGATGTTTCTTTCAATACTTGCTTAGTTGGGCAAGCTTCAACAAGGTGGTCTATTTTAAAACATGTCTGATCTTTCAGAATTTTAAAATCTGAAGACTTACCTTGGCTTGATGTGTCCTCCTCTTTGGGTTCTAAAATCTCCTTGTTCCTTGGACATAATTCTTTTTGAACTTTTGATTCAAACAAGGATGTGGATTTCGGATTTTTCTGGATCTCAGGACCTGTCTTAACTTTCTTTGACAAAGACAAGTGAATCATACCAGTGGGAGATGATTCATAAACCAATTTATCAAGTATAGGACTTACCATAGCCTTTACTTGAACACTTTCATGTTCTGGTTTTGGAGTTGGCTTGCACAGCATGTATGGACTGATGCCCTTAGTCTCCTTCATGGTCAATGGCACGACATGGTGTTGGAACTTCTCTACAAACTCCTTGTGCATTCTGACTTTGAGGTCTTTCCAATCTAACACTTGTTCAGTGCTCTCCTTTAACCACCATTTGTAGGCATTTTTGGTAAAGGCTTGGACAGCTTGTAACAACATCTTTTCTTTGGGAACTTTGTTGGAAAGCAGCCACTTATCCATGTTCTTTTCCCATCTTAAATACACCCCTGGGTTCCTGCTTAAACCTGAAAACACTAAGATGTCAGATGTATAAGCACAACTTTTGATTACTTCCCTTTTTGGTCCGATTGATGTATATGGAGCTCTCCATGAGGGGTCTGGTGGTTTGGGCTCGACATAAACAGCCTCAGGTACTTCTCCAAATCTACTTTCTCCAGGTTTTGGTCGTTGGCCTTGTGCCTTGTTTCTTTTCTCAATCTGAGCAATCTGCTTTTTGAGTCTTTGTAAGGCTACAACTTGCTGGCTCAGTGTGGCCTCCATTGTTTGGCCTGGTTCTTTCACTCCCATTTCTTCCTGCAACAATCTCAAAGATCAAGTGAAGAATAGAGAAATATGATTGAACCAAAATAAACCCAATGCAATAATGAAATTTAAACTAAACCGAGAAATATGCAATTATGAACCGATATGAAATAAACTATGCAATAAAAAAACTTCTTATTTTTTCTTTTCTGATGCAAGCACGAAATGGAGAAACAAAATTGATATGAAACAATAACTAGGATGATTTTTTTTTTTTTGAATTTTCAGATTTAATATGCAATGCAAACAGAAATGGAAACAACTTAAATGCAGATTTTTTTTTGACTTTTGAAAATGAAAACAATTAAATGCAAACACCTTCTTTTTTTTTATATAAATGAAAATATCAAAATGATGAAACAAATATGATATGCACGAATTTAAAATGATATGCTTTTTTTTTTAAACTTTGCAATGCAAGAATCAAAATAAATGCAAAATGCAGATTTTTTTTTTTTTTGAAATGAATGCACAAAATCTAAAAATGGCAACTGGAGCTGGGCAATGAATGCAAACAAGCTAATAAGTAAACTTGAATCCTAGATGATCTACACGAAAATAAACTTGTCTTCCTCTTTTTATATTTTTTTTTTTTGAATGCACCAAGAACACAAAAAAATGCAGAAACTGTTTTTATGGCTTTTTGATTTATAAATGCAAAGCAAATGCAAGCAAATATGAAATGCAAGGATAGATATCACCTTAGTCAGGAGCTTGAGCTCTGATACCAAATGATACAGCCTGGAAATCAGACCATATGAATTGATGAACTGAGGTTCAACCTGAAAACAAAGAAGATAGATTTTTATGAGTTTTTATGAGTTTTTATAAATCAAAACAGAAACAAATGCAAAGGGATGAGATGCTGATGATAATAAGAATAAAACAAGATAGATAAACAAGGGATAGGATGGAATTAGGCTGCTGGATGTGTATCACTCTCAGCCTAATCAGTTGATGATTGAAGTGGATTGAGATGGTGCTTTGCTTGCTGGTTGTGTAACTCTCTCAAGCTTGGCAAATGAATGGGATGGAAGGATGGGTGGATTGAGGACGCCACAAGACCCTATGGAAAGGAGTCTTGATAAGTCAAGGTGCTCTGGAGCTGTTTCTCACACACTCTAAAGACTTCAAACAATAGTTTTAAGAAAACTAGAAAACTGAATAATTCTTATTACTTTCAAGATGGGTGCCTTACAATGAAACAAAGACTAGAGCTTTATAGGCTCGACCAAGACAAACTCTAACAGTCATAAAATGATAGAAGGAAACTAATAAACTCGAAATAAAAGCAAAGGAAATCAAAGAGTTGATGGCTCCATGGAATATAGCCGTTAGAGGCTTAATGGTGAGAATCTTGGCCAAATGAATGTGGCTGATGTTCTTCTTGTATCTGGACGGTTTGAGGGGGTAAGTAAGCTTCCTGGGAATCTTCCTTATGGTCTGCAAGGTGCTGAGGTCGTGCCTTAACTGAAGAGAAAAGAGCTGTTGGAGCTTTATTGCAAGGATCTCCAAATAAGGCAGTTTGGTGTAAGTGTGGATCCTCCTGATCCAATGGGGTCTGGTGTATGGTAGAAACTCATGGAACTCTTCTTGGACTCCTATAATGTCTCCTGGACGTCTTGGTTTAGTCCTGATGTCTTCTGGTCGGATTGGAATGGCTGGGAAATGATCAAACCGAAAGATTGTCCAATCTTGCCATAAATAACTCCGGTTTGATTTAAGTGAGTCTTCATTGAACCAACTGATCTCCTGGGTTCTGGTGTAGCTAAGGACTTCTTGAATACCTTCTGATTGGTTGAAATGATCTCCTGGACGCCAATGTCTGGTTTGAAGCTGATTGAACCGGTTAGCTTCCAATTGAGGCAAGTGTAGAACTGGTTTGACCGGTTCTGGCAAAGTGGGCATAACTCCTAATTTCCGTGGCCATTTCTCCTGATATTGGGCTTCCTGGAAAGATGAGAGACTCCTCTTGAATCCTATGATCGGCTTTGGTTCAGGCCGCTCCTTCATTGGGCTTGAATCTCCTTGAAAAGTTGGGTACTCGGAGATGGATGGGCTGGGGAACCTCCGGTTTGTAAAATTCATAACTTCTTCCTCCGTGAAGATTTTCTTGTAATTCCAAGTCTCAATGAATCCTTGATGAGTTGGCCTTCTAGGAAAAGTGGATTCATGACAAAAGACCTTCTGGTTGTTGAGATATTCGCCTGGGACTGGACCTCTGTCGCTGGTACCTCCAAAGTGGCCGGTTTGGGCTGTTTGGTTGACCTCTGGTTCAACCACTGGTTTGATGGCCGCATCAATTTACCCAAGGGTTTATGGTTTAGTATTTAGGGTTTAGGGTTTAGTGTTTTGCTGATTGTGTTAAAAATATTTTTAGAAAAAAATCCAAAGATTTAAGATTTATCCAAGGGTTTACCATGGATTTAAGGTTTATGATTTAGGGTTTAGAGTTTAGGGTTTAGTGTTTTGATGACGGTATTTTAAATATAAAAAAAAATTACGACTACTATTATTTTCTATTTATTTTTATTTTAAAAACATAATAAAACTTGACAATATTTTGTTTCCTTTTTTAAAAGATACTGAATATGAAATAACAAAATCTTATTGGTTGGGTGAACCTAAAGGTTCACTCTAGGGGTGAACCAAGTATTTCTCAAGATGATAGTAGAGGACTGCTAAAATATGATAACGTTTCAGGATTGTATAGAAAGATATATATATAGTAAACCGAGGATCAATTTTGTTTAGTAATAGATTTATAATCTGATGGTATATCAATTAGGGAATCGTGTGTTGGTTTAATATAATATCAAAACACTGTGTTTTAACACCAGTGGCACGTCATTGTAATTTTTGTGGAAAACTATAGGCTAAGTACAATTTGTACTTCAGTTTTAATAGTTTAAGATTTTGTTTCCTTTTTTAAAAGATACTGAATATGAAATAACAAAATCTTATTGGTTGGGTGAACCTAAAAGTTCACTCTAGGGGTGAACCCAAGTATTTCTCAAGATGATAGTAGAGGACTGCTAAAATATGATAACGTTTCAGGATTGTATAGAAAGATATATATATAGTAAACCGAGGATCAATTTTGTTTAGTAATAGATTTATAATCTGATGGTATATTAATTAGGAAATCGTGTGTTGGTTTAATATAATATCAAAACACTGTGTTTTAACACCAGTGGCACGTCATTGTAATTTTTGTAGAAAACTATAGGCTAAATACAATTTGTACTTCAGTTTTAATAGTTTAGATGGTGTTATTCATATTGTTTGTCTTCTGGCGGTTTCACTGAAATGATGCTAGTCTTCATTAATGTGTTTGATCCGGGTTGTACTCTTATCTATTACATCATCTATGGCTCCCCTCTGCTTTTCCTCTGCTTTTGTTTGCGGGTTAGGCTTTTTGGTGATCGGGTTCGTGTTGTTCCGGTTCCACTCCACCTACTGTTACTCTGGCTAGTTGAAGTTTCTTCTCAGGCCGATACGTGTTACTTTGGTTATGTTTGTTGGAGCTGTCCTGCCTCACAAGTGTGATTATCAGATTGGTGGTTTGATTAAACCTAGCCATAACAAAATCACGTGGCAATGGGTACCTCAGTGGATTTGCGTTGTTATTCACTTTATTGTGTGTGAACAACTAACGCCACAGTAGCTACCCATTCATAGATCATCACTGTCTGTTACTGAGTTCTTCTCTTTTGACTCCATCTGTTTCGTAAAAAAATATCAATTTGATGTTTTTCACATATATTAAGAAAATGAGTAATATAAAATAAAAGTCTTGAACTAAATAAAATTATTTATAAAATCAATGCATTTGTAATTAATATTAAACAGAAAATTGTATTCCAACTCTAAGATAACATTTTTGTCTAACTTACTGCAATCAATCTCAAGTTTGTGCTCATTTGGTTATCCTTGAAAAAAATTCTGCATCCCAAAACATCATTCATCATCACAGTGATTTATTACCATCATACTAGCACATGGTTTTATCGGTTTTCATGTATAGATAGATATCAGGTTGATATGTTAACTTCTTTTGCAGGGAGGAAGAGGTGGTTAAGACCTTCATATGAGTGGGGGAATCGAGAGAAGACTGAAGCCAATGGGTTCAATCAATATAAGGTTAACTAGGTGATCGAGGAAAGGTTTATACATCTAACTTAAGATCACAATGCAAGAATGTCATGAAAATCTGTTGAAAAAAAAAGAAAATGAAAATGACAACCTTGCGAACTTTTCTAATACAATCAGACCATAACGCAAGAATGAAGAGACAAATTATAGCAAAAACCAAAAGAAACTTCGAAGTTCAAATATTTTGTCCGAATTTTTGACAAAGCTAGAAAAGAGGATTTTAAGAAGATCAATATTCCCACTTCTTGAGCTCCATACCATCTGGGGGAGTGCTCTCCACTTTCTTAGTCCCAACCTCTTTCCAGTTTGTAGACAGCACTGTCCCATTAGACTCTGCCTGTCAAACCCAAAACCCCCCGAGTTAGATATATTGTCAGTCAAAAGAACAAAGGATAAATTGTTAAACCAAAAGAGAGACTGATTAGCTCACAAATGATTTGTTCATGGCCCACCTCATGTCCTCATCAGCACTCTGGTATATATCGCTGAAAAAGTTGTTCATTGCTGCATCTCCATCTAGCTTCTCATCCTTCTCCTGCACATTCAAAAGCAATGAGCAGAAATAATATAATAAAATAAAGTGACGCAAAGCTTCTGGGTCTAAAAGAGGAACCTGCTTCTTCACTTCAGCTTTCAACTTGTCCCAGTCTTTTCCAGGCTTGGAAGATGGGTACACTGGCCTCTGTGAAACCGCTGTGCATATCAACATAAAATTACATGAGAAGAGCCCGCTTTTGCCTCAGGTCAGTTATTTAAGGAAGTACAATTGTGGTTTGGAATAGATAAAATAAACATCAGTGTGGAAACACAAAGGTTGCAAGGTAAAAGGAACCTGATGCAACATTGGGTTTAGGCAGAAGAGCTTGCCCTTTGCTATATTCAAGGGAGGCCCAAGTGATGATCTCTGCTTTTGCGAGATGAATCTCAACTTTTGTTGACAATACTTCATATCTGCATTTTTTCAAATATTTAAACCAACTTAAAAATACCATATATATTATTTTGAATGTTTTATATACATTAAATCGAAAAATAATTAATATGTATAAGTATATCATTCTATTTCAGATACATTCAGGTATCCGAAATACTTTGATTTGGATCGGATTCAGTTTCAATTTTCTAAATACCAAAATTTTGAATGATTTGAATATTTAATCAATTTCGCTTCGGATATGGTAATACATTTTAGATCGGTATCAGTACAATTTTTTGAATTCCGATTTTTTGCCCAGCTCTATACTTACATGAAAAATAGATAGCAACTAGGTGATTTTTCCGTGCTCATGCACGGATATAAATATTTATAAAATAAATATATTGTAATAATTTATTAATAGTTTAATTTAATTTTAAATTATTTATAATTTATATAAATCATATTATATTATTTTACGTAGATATGTGATTTTGAATATGTAATATACGATTAGTTTGATTATCACTTTAATATATTAGATAGCATCAAATTCTTCGAATTCAACCATGGTATTTTTTGTTCTAAATAGATTAAAATTATGAATAATTTGTGATTTTCATTTGGTTTGATTTTTCTCTTGGATATGTATATATATTCTAGTAATAATATTATAAATATTTTTGAAAATCAAATAGAAAACTTAAGTGTTGATCTATTCAGAATACATAAATAAATATAACAATAATATTTTGAAATCTCATATATATATATATATATATATGTTTTACAAAATAAATAAACTGTAACAATTAGTTAGTAATCTATTTTTATTTATTGGTATGGTTCGAATCTTCCTGTAATTTATATGTATAAAATACATAAACATTACTATAAAATAATATTATATATAATAAAATTGATTAGTCTAATTAATCATTTTGTGGATAGGGTGACATATATGCTTTTTTTATTAAAGTATAATTATTTTATTTTTATTAATCCAATTAGATTGATATTGTTTATCGCCTTAATTCAGTTTTTCATCTTAAATGTGTAATTTTTTTTTTGTAATAACGAATATTTTTTTTAATCTCATAAACGCATATCGGTATTTATAATAATTAAAATATTTTGTAAGCTCTAAGTAATATTATACCTTAGATTTATAAAATTAAACTGAAAATTATTTTAAATATAATAATTCAGATTTTCTTATGTAATTTTTATAGGTATATTCGATTGTACAAATATAAGGGGGGAAAAAGAAAAATCAAACTATATATTATGTAAAATATATATTTTTAATTGTGGCTATTTTAGTTCATTAAAATGTTTAGGATTATATTATTTAATTTTTTTGTAATTTCTTGTTCAAAATATGCTTGTGATAAAATTAGTTGTCATAAAAATATCAATTAACGTTTTAAAAATAAATACCAGTTCTTTTAAATTTTTCTTGAGAGATTATTTTATATAAGTAAAAACAATTTATAGACATTTTAATTTTTTCAGTTATAAAATATCAATGGTCAACAAATATTATAATAATGAATAAACAATTTCAATAATAGTAATTAAAATATTATTATTTAACTAAAGGTATCTTCTTTTATCTAATCAATTTTTATGTAATTATCTGAGAAAATATATAGATATAAGGAAAATATTTTTATATTGCTTAAGATTATGTTTTAAAGGAAATATCTATTTTTTTAAATGTCAAAATTATTTTGTTAAATTTCCTTTTTTATGAAATCACATTATATATAAATCCCTATTTTCTCTTATTTTAAATTCGTTTTTAAAAATATTAAGATGTTTTTAACTATATATGTTGACTAAAAAGGAAACTTCTAATTAACAGAAATTATTTTAAAAAGGAAAATTGATTTTAATATAATAATTATATATAATATTTTTAATTTATTAAGGATGTGATCGTAATTAACCATCGTGAGAATAAACGTGAGCGCGACACGTATGAAACTGAATTCTCAAATAATATTATAGAGATAGAGATATATTTTATAAAATATACATCCGCACAGACTCAGGTAAAAAATTAGTGTTATTTTAAATATAAAGAGGACATCTCAACAGTTTATATATAGAGAAGATATCCTTAACAATTTTAGGGTTTTGATTTTCTCTTGGCATATCTCTCGCCGTTGCACTTGAATTCTCTGCAAGATGGCCCGGACGATTGACTTTGTGCAAGGATGGAGAAGTATGCAGATTGGTATCACTAAATTGGAAAAGTACGTGGAAGGACTTCCTGGGCACTCACTTAATGGCGAGCAATATATAAACCTTTACACGACTGTCTACAACATGTGCACCCAGAAACCTCCTCATGATCACGCAGGGAAGCTTTATAACAAGTACCGTGAAAGACTCGAGGAATATACTAACTCGACAGTTTTGCCTGCTTTAAGGAAGACCTATGACGATGAATATATGCTGCTGCGAGTGCTTCTTGAAAGATGGTCTATCCATAAAAATATGGTTAGACGACTATCCAGGATCTTCAACTATCTTGACCGTCACTACGTTGTTTACAAATCACTCCTACCTTTAGAAGAAGTTGGATTAGCATGCTTTGTTGACCTGGTTTATAACACGTTGCAACGCAAGGTCAAAGAAGCAGTAATAACTATAGTTGATAAAGAACGAGAAGGTGATGATACTGGTATTGATAGGGCGTTACTTGAAAAAGTTAAAGACATTTATGTAGAGTTTGGAATGGGTAAGAAGAAAAGATACGAACAAGATATGGAGAGCTACATGCTTGAAGGTACAGCGTCTTACTATTCTCGCAAGGCTTCAAGATGGATTCAAGAATATTCTTACTTTGATTACATTCGGAAGTCTGAAGAATGTGTAAAGAAGGAGAAGGAGAGACTGTCTCATTACATTTACTCAAGCAGTGAGCCAAAGCTGGTTAAGAAAGTGGAACATGAGTTGTTTGTAGTGCATGCAAACCAGCTTCTTGAGAAAAAACAGTCAGAGTTCAGGGAAATTGCGGGAGGCTTGGAACCTGTTGCAGCCATATTCAAGCAGCATGGTGAAGGTGAACATGGTCAAGACGCGGATGCAATCAGAAAATTGATTGAGGCACATGATAACTACATGGTCTATGTCACAAAGTGTCTCGAGAACCAAACCATCTTTCACAAGTCCTTGAAAGAGGCATTTAAGCTTTTCTGTAGCAAAGCAGTGTCTGGAAGCTCTTTAAGTGCTGAGTCACTGGCGACAACTTGTGATAGAATTATAATTCTCAAGAAGTGGGCAAGTGTGGAGCTGAGTGATGAAGCTATTGAGAAGGTGGTCAAGTTTCTTGCTTATATAAGTGATGACAAGGATCTTTTTGCAGAGTTTTACAGGAAGAAGCTGGCACGTAGGCTGCTATTGAATCGTAATGCTAGTGATAATCATGAGAGAAGAATTATTACAAAGCTCAAGCAACAGTTTGGTGGGAATTTTACTCATAAGATGGAGGGAATGCTGACAGATTTGACATCGTCAAGACAAAACCAAAAAAGTTTCGATGAGTATGTAGCCAATAACCCTGCTGCAAGACCAGGGATTGATTTGAACGTCATTCTTCTTACAACTAGTGTTTGGCCAAGTTACAAAACGTTTGACGTGAATCTACCTAGTGAAATAGTCAAGTGTGTTGAAATTTTCAAAGGGTTTTATGAAACCAAGCACAAACGTAGGAAACTTACTTGGCTCCACTCACTGGGAACTTGTCACATCAACGGAAAGTTTGATCAAAAACCCATTGAGTTGATCGTGTCGACCCACCAGGCTGCTGTGCTTCTGCTTTTTAACACAAGGGACAAACTGAACTACACTGAAATCCAAACTCAACTGAACCTAAGCCATGAAGATCTTGTGTGGGTGCTTCATTCCCTGTCATGTGCTAAATACAAGATTCTTATCAAGGAGCCAGCAACAGAGACTGTCTCCAAGACTGATGTTTTTGAAATCAACTCCAAATTCACCGCTAGAATGAGCAGAGTAAAGATTCCTCTCTCTCATGTTGATGAAAGGAAGAAGGTTGTTGAAGATGTTGATAAAGACAGGCGCTATGCAATTGAGGCTTCTATTGTCAGGATCATGAAGGGCAAGAAAATATTGGGACATGAACAACTTATTTCTGAGTGTGTCAACCAACTTATTGGGATGTTCAAGCCTGATGTTCAAGCGATTAAAAAAAGGATAGAGGAATTAATAGCAAGAGATTATTTGGAGAGGGACAAGATGAATCCGAACATGTTTAGGTACTTGGCTTAGGGAACAAAGCATATATCTGGTAGTGTATTACATAGGAACATTATTCTAAATATTATCATCTTGTTGTTTCTTTAATTTTGCTTTCCTGTTTTTTTCTTTTAAACACGGTCATGTTTTTTTTTTGGGATGCAACCTTAATTATGGGGGTTTGTTTTTTTGGATATGATTGGAACTGGAGCTGGTTTTAAAAACAAATTAAGAATATTTTTTTCTTTGAGTCGTCATTAGCTTTAAAGATTGCCTTCTATGATTCATAATCCTTTTGTTAAAGAGTCACAATTGTATGATTTGGGTACAGAGACTACAATAAGCTACTTATGGAGATTTGAGTTTTTTATAGTGTTAGAATAGAATGATCCTAAAGCTCTCAATTAATATACCAGATAAATCACCAATGTGTCCAATAACCGCCGACCATTCATTCAGCTTCTGAAGGGCTTTGGTCACGCTTCCATGGAGGTAGCATCAAAGGGTGACATTCCCCATGATCTAGGACAATATATGAAACAAGACCTAATCTGAAAATGTTCTAACCACCAAGATGCACCTAAAGCTGTTTCGATTCTCTCCATGAGTGGACTCCACATTGCATCTGAGTTGCTTAATAATTTTTGTCACTTTCTGTTGATCTTCTTTGGGATAGAATTATAATAATTAATTTTATAATTTCATATATATATATCTTACTAGGTGTATTGTCCGCACATTCGGGCGTAATCATATTATTATGAATACTTGTTATCACATATATCTATATTATTAAAATTAAAGTACCATTTGGTACTGTTTAGAAACATATATAGCAGCTCACATCAAAATTATTTGGAAATATGAATAGTAGTATTTTAATATTTTCTTTTATCTATATATTTAGCCATTGCATTTACAATAAATTAAATACTTTATTTTGAATTTTTTTCTAACTACAGATTCCACCACTGCATTTAAAATAAATTTTAATTAGTTAATTAAATTTCCAAAATTTATTTAACCAATTCAATATTCATATATTGACCATTATTAATAATGTACAAATATTAACTAAATCGCATGTATTAATAGGAGATAACTTTTTTATGGGATTAACTAAATCGCAAAATATAAAATATATATACATGAGTTTTTTATAAACCAGCGGTTTATGAGTTTACGTCGAACACAAATTAAAATCAAATATCCACACGGGTTGCAGGTCAAATCTAGTGCTTTATTAATTCAAATACCATCATGAATTTCATAACTGAAAATTATCATATAATATTTTAGATAACAACACAATATGTGGTTTTATTTTCAAAAGTTAAAACATACATCAAGTTTCTGTTAATATGTAGCTATAGTCAAATCTATCATCACCAATATATGTAAAAAATATCATTTGATGTCTAATAAATTCATTATATAAGTAACATGTGGATATTAATTTGTGTAGGAATTTTTTCCGTGCACGCGGACATAAAATTTTTATAGTTAATTATTAATACATGTATTATTAATTAAAAGACTACAATGATAAAATTTTATTATGTTTTCATTTGAACATATTTACGTATTATATAAATTTTTGTGTGCGCTGTATTCATTATATTTAAATAAATCTTAAAAATCACTTAATTTCCATTTTCAATTCTATAAAATTAAGTATTGACTTGATTAATATTCAATTATGTATTTTCTGTTTTTATTTAAAGATTTTTTCAGATAACAACACAGTATATTTTATTGAATTATCTTTTTTATTTTAAAATATATTTTAGATTTTAGATAATTATTATCATTATTAAAAGACTACAATGATAATTTCTTATTATATTTTCATTTGAACATATTTACGTATTATATAAATTTTTGTGTGCACTATATTAATTATATATAAATAAATCTTAAAAATCACTTAATGTCTTCTTTTCAATTATACAAAATTAAGAATTGACTTGATTAATATTCAATTATATATTTTCTGTTTTTATTTAAAGATTTTTTTCAGATAACAACACAATATACTAAAAATTATCTTTTTGTTTTAAAATATATTTTTAGATTTTAAATAATTATTATCATTATTAATGTTAATTTCTTATCTAATAAACAAATAAAATTTGTCTTTATTTTGTGGTTAATTTATATAATATAGTCATTAAAGATATAAATGATATTAACCACTTTAATTTTTTTTATTTTTAAATATATTTTGAGATTTTGGATAATTATTATCATTATTAATTTTCATCAATTATCTTATCAGAAATTAAAATTCGTTTTTATTTTTTGGTTAATATATATATTTTATTCATTAATGTTAATATTGATATTAACTGCTCTAACTTTTAACGTGAAAGCTCCATTGCGAAAAATCACTTCGCAAATAATAGTATAGATAAGTCATTTATAAAAAGTTTAAAACGTTTATATAATTATCTATCATGGCTTACAAAATTATTTTCTTAATTTTAAATTATTTATATGAGTTTATAAAACATTTATAAAAACAAATTCTCCTATAGATGAAATGAGAAGTCACTTAAGTATTTTGGTTTACATCTTGATCATTTTTGAAATCTTAAGAAAATTGTTATAATTTGTTGGTCGATAAATTATTATTTTTTATATATTTTAAATAAAAAAATAAATCTAGAAAAAATCAATATCACTTGCCAAATAATCTAAATTATATTACAAATAACAATTTATGGTAACTAATTGTTGAAATTATATAAAGAATAGTAACATTTTGATAATTATTTTTATATTTATAAACTATATAATATAATGAACAATTTTTTTATGATTTTAATTAGATCATAAATAAAATTAATTCTAAACTTATTATTATCCCTTTCCAAATAACCTAGCTAATTTTCAAATTCATTGAAAATGTCATAATGTTTGATCAATTCTTTTTATATTTATATACTAAAAATAATGAATAGAAAGCAATTTATAGAAATCGATATAATGAGTTTATATTTATATAAAAAGATAGCCGTATGTATAATAATTATTAACTAGATCATGACCCGTGCGACCGCACGGGTATTAATTTTCACTTTTAGTTTTTATTTATTTATACAAAATAATATATTTATAATATTTAATCGTTTTATATTGACTAATTTAGGGGTGGATATTTGGGTATCCACTCGAATTCGGTTAAAATCTATTCGGGTTTGAGATTTTTGAGTTTAAAGATTCTAGCTTTATTCGTGTATTTATAAAATTTTGGTTCCGGTTTGATTCGGATTTTTGCGGGTTTGATAACCTGTTTAAACTATTTTTAGATTTTCAAAATTTATATATCTTTAAATATCTCTCAATCTAAAAATAAAAATAATATAATATGTAAATATGAGTAATGTAATTTAAGTAATGTAAGCCAAAGTACCTAAATTAAAAATTAAAAATATGTTTAACTTGAATATTTGGATGAGAATAAATATATATTTTAAGTATTTTTGGTGTTTTGATTATTGTTTATCTATTTTAAATGGACTATTTTTTATATTTCAAATATTTTAAACAACTTTAAAATAGCTTATATCTTTGATATTAACTCTAAAAATAGCTAACATATTGAAGTATATAAATATGATTTAAATACATTCAAATATCCAAAATATTTCGTTCGGATCAGGTTTGGTTATGGTTCTCTAGATACCAAAATGGTAAAAATCCGTTTGGATATTATCTAGTTTCGGTTCAAATTTGGTAATATTTTTCGTTCAGATTCGTTAAATGAAAAGTTGATATTATAATTTCTATGAATTGTTTGTCCAATAAAAATGTAAATTTTTTTAATTTGAAATTGATTTAATGGAGAAGTTAATGAAATGTATTTAATTCAAATTTAATTTTGGAAAACACATTAATCTAAGTGAAAAAGACAAAGTATTAAAATAGAAAGTATTATTTAATTGTGTATTTAATTTTGGAAAACACATTAACTAAAGTGAAAAAACAAGCATAAAAATAGGAAACTTAATTAATACTACAGTAGCATGAAGTGTAAATAAAAATGAAAACTAAGGGTATTTTTAAATGGGTATTTCTCTTTTAATAAGATAGATATCTTATAATGTCCATATATGTTTAAAAGATGTTTTGCATTTAAGTCAAATAATATAGTGAATAAGGTAATGTTATAATTGCAAAAAATTATAAGATTTTTTTTGGAATCGAGAGAAACTGAAGCCAATGGGTTAAATCAATATAAGGTCAACTAGGTGATCGAGGCAAGGCAGGTTGTTTTTGCTAGATTGTTTTGTTCGATTGAAGCAAGATTTTGTTGTGTTAGATATTTTGTAATGGTGACAACATTTTTAAAACGAAAGTTGGGGTTTATACATCTAACCTAAGATCACAATGCAAGAATGTCATGAAAATCTGTTGAAAAAAAAAAAAAGTAAATGACAACCTTCCGAGCTTTTCTAATACAATGAGACCATAACGCAAGAATGAAGAGACAAATTATAGCAAAAACCAAAAGAAACTTTCAAGTTCAAATATTTGTCCGAATTTTTGACAAAGCCAGAAAAGAGGATTTTAAGAAAATCAATATTCCCACTTCTTGAGCTCCATACCATCGGGGGGAGTGCTCTCCACTTTCTTAGTCCCAACCTCTTTCCAGTTTGTAGACAGCACTGTCCCATTAGACTCTGCCTGTCAAACCCAAAACCCCCCGAGAAGATATATCGTCAGTCAAAAGAACAAAAGATGAAGTTGTTAAACCAAAAGAGAAAGACTGATTAGCTCACAAATGATTTGTTCATGGCTCGCCTCATGTCCTCATCAGCACTCTGGTATATATCGCTGAAAAACTTGTTCATTGCTGCATCTCCATCTAGCTTCTCATCCTTCTCCTGCACATTGAAAAAGCAATGAGCAGAAATAATATATAATAATAAAGTAAAGTGACGCAAAGCTTCTGGGTCTAAAAGAGGAACCTGCTTCTTCACTTCAGCTTCCAACTTGTCCCAGTCTTTTCCAGGCTTGGAAGATGGGTACACTGGCCTCTGTGAAACCGCTGTGTCAAACATAAAATTACATGAGAAGAGACCGCTTTTGCTTCAGCTCAGTTATTTAAGGGAATAGATAAAATAAACATCATGGTAGCTTCTGAAACAAAATAAACAACAGTATGGAAACAAAAAGGTTGCAAGGTAAAAGGAACCTGATGCAACATTGGGTTTAGGTAGAAGAGCTTGCCCTTTGCTATATTCAAGGGAGGCCCAAGTGATCATCTCTGCTTTTGCCAGACGAATCTCAACTTTGGTTGACAATACTTCATATCTGCACTTCTCTGGTATTATCTATAGAGAACACACATGAAGAAGAATGAGTTAGTAAAAGCATGCATACAAAAACCACACAGTTTAAATTGTGGTATCAATATACCTTCCCGAACAATCTTGGCTGGAAATGATAAGCTTCCTCTCCACCAACTTCAATCCCAACACTTAGCTGCACAAAAGACACTTACATTACAAAACGAGATAGGTTTACAAGTTGAGTCAAAAGTGTGATGGCAGGATACTCACAATCTGGTCACCAAACTCAACATTTACGTTCTGCTTTGGTATTCCTTTAGCGAAAATCGTCACCACCACTTCTTCTGGCTTCTGATAGAACTCGTGTCTGTTGAAACAATAGAGTCTGAGATATAAAGTGATACAAAAATTTAAGAAGAAATTAACACTTCCAGGGTAACTAGACAACCTGAACATAGGTTTGGCAGGTGCTGCAGGACTTGGAACAGGAGGAGCATCAGCTGCGGTTGCTAGTGGTGTTGTAGAGCTTGAAGGCAAAGTCGTCGGTGGCATCTGTTGAACCAAATCTTTCTCTTCCTCTAAGACAGATTAAAAAAGATCATAATATAAATCTACACCAAGTCCAGGAAAATACTGAGAAACGTTTTAAGCAATGGAGACAATACCTGCAATGCGGAGATTGCATTCATCTAACATCTTGTTAAACTTTGATTCATTAGGTGCAACAGAAGCGCCTTTCTCTAGGGCTGATTTAGCAGTTCTATATTCTTCCAGCTTCATACAAGCAGTCCTGCAAATACACACAAATTCAAATAAATCATAAAAGTGAGTCATTAAACGAGATGATGACAAATATCATTCATACCCTTTTCGGAGGTACGCTTTGGCCAACGTAGGCTCCAACTCGATGGCTTTGTTCGCATCTGCAACAGCTTCTGCTCATGGATAAGCACAACAATCATATGTCAGATCCAATAATCAATTAGCACAGAGAGACGCAACAATTCAACCTGACATGAACCCTAGGCGTCAACGAACCATAAAGCTAAACTAAATCAGACAAAGAATCAAACTTGGTTCCTGCTACGAACAATTAAGGAGACAGCAAAAGACAAAAGCGTACACGACGCAAGAGGATGAAGATCGTACCAGTGAAGTTACTGGTTTTGATGTTGGCCTGAGCACGATCGGCGAAGAAGGCGGCGCAAGAGGGATCCAAGTCAATGGCTTTGGAGTATAAGTCAACGGCCACATCGAAGTCGTCATCTAAGAAGGCCTCTTTAGCTTTCTCTGCTAGTTCCTTCGCCATTCTATTCTGTTTTTTTTCAGTCTTTCCAATAATTTTGAGGATATGAATAGACAGAGACCGATCCTCTGCTTATTTGTTTTTGATTTGCAACGTTTTTTAATCCTAATCCATTAGGTCATTTATAAATAAATAAATATTTCTTTTAAACTGAATCTTTTTTTTTCTTTCTTAAACTGAATCTTGACATGTGGATTTCGGTTAGTCTGGTTCAGTCAAACACCAAACCGGTCTTCGCGATTCCCAGCCCATCTCGTTCCCAAACCTGCAAGAAAGAGGAGAAGCCCAAGTCTCAGCCCAAGAGCAGTTGTGAAGCTAAATGAAACGCAGCGTTTCAGAGGCAACGGCAAGTGGATGAGGTTGTTATAACAAACTCATCAGATCTCATCGTCACTACGGCGAAGGGAGAGAGAACACAGATCAAGAGATACAGAGAGCAGAGAAGAGGTAGAGAACTTAGCTCAAGTCGAGAGGTTGACGTCGACGGAGTCACGAAAGCGGTATACGGTTGGATCGAACCATTCCGGCGGTGATTTTCCGGCGTCATAGAGGATTCGACAAGTGAGCTTACTGTATCTTCTTTGTTGTTGCGTGTGCGATACGTTCGCCATTGTTGTACTCTGTGAAAACTTGATTTGATAGTTATCTGTTGAGGGATGCCGTTCCCTCCCCGGTGAGTAGATCCGCGAACACCGGGTGAACAAATCTTGTGTTGTTCATTTGTTCTTCATCTCTTTGATCTCGAACCTGATACAAATCGAACAAACCTAATCACATTAACATTCAGGAAGCTAAACCTAATCGGATCTAAATACTCAACAATTGGTATCAGAGCACAAGGTTGGGTGCTAAGGTAACGAGTAAGATCAGATCTGATAAGGAAGGAGAAGGAGAGGTTACTTATCTGTGATTACTTGCTGCGATCACTGAGGTTTGTAGATCTCCTGCTTGTGTTGCTGTGATTGCTGCTATTCGCTTTCTGTGTGCAGTTGCTCCTGAGATCCTTACGTTTCAAGATGGAGAGAACTCATGGAAAGTTCGAGATGGATAAGTTTGATGGGAAGGGAGACTTCGGTATGTGGAAGTACAAGATGATGGCTCAGTTGGAGATTCAAGGTCTCCTTGCAGTGTTACAAGACGACTTCGTGGTTACGTCAGTATCTGAAAAGCAAGAAGAAGGTGAGAAACCTAAAGTTGATCAGAAGAAGGCTGATAAAGATCTACGAGTCAGAAGCTTACTGTGTACCTGCTTGAGTGATTCAATCTTGAGGAAAATCATGCACGAGCAGACTGCTCTTGGCATGTGGAAGTCCCTGGAGAAGCTGTATCAGCTCAAGTCTCTTCCAAACAGGATCTATCTGAAGCGTCAGTTCTCCTGTTACAAAATGGAAGAGGATAAGTCGATTGAAGAAAATGTGGATGTGTTTCTAAAACTGATAGCTGATCTAGAGAGTTTGAAGGTTACCATTACAGATGAAGATCAAGCTATACAGTTGCTCTCTGGTCTTCCTGCTGCGTATGAGCAACTGGTCCACACTCTTCAATACGGCACTGGCAGAGACACTCTCACTGTCTCTGAAGTTGTTACATCTGCATATTCAAAAGAAGCTGAGCTCAGGCAGAAAGGTTTACTGAATAAAAAGAAAACTACATCAGAAGGCCTATCTGTTGAGTCAAGAGGAAGGTCGTCTAAGCGATCAGATAATGGTAACAACAAGAAGTACAACAGGTCTAGAAGCAAAGGTGATCGATCCAAGTCTAGAGGCAGATCAGATAAGACTAAGAAAGGCACGTGTTTCTCATGTGGCAAAGAAGGTCACTGGAAGCGTGATTGTCCAAACAGAGGACACAAGAGTGGTGGTGAACAAGCAGTGAATTCAGTAACTGAGATAAGGCAACCGTTAGTGCTTACAGCAAGCATACATGACTCTAGAGACGAGTGGGTTCTGGACTCAGGTTGCACATTTCACATTACACCTAACAAGGATGTCTTATTTGATCTACAAGAAGGAGATGGAAGCAAAGTTCTAATGGCGAACAACACTCAATGCGAAGTCAAGGGCATTGGTAAAATCAAAATTACTAATGAAGATGGAGCAGTGATTATTCTCAAAGATGTTCGCTATATGCCAGACATGAGCAGGAACTTAATCTCCTATGGAATGCTAGAGAAATCAGGGTGTAACTATCAAGGTGGAGATTTCACTGTGACATTCTACAAAGATGGACAGAAGGTGATCACTGGCAAGTATGAGAATGGGTTGTACTATCTACAAGGAACAGTGTCACGTGGTGAAGCTAATATCAGTGAGTCTACTGACGCAAAGACTACTATATGGCATTCACGGTTAGGACACATGAGTTCTAAAAACATGGAGATGCTCGTGAAGGAAGGTTATATACCTAAGACTGAAGTGGGGAAGCTAGAGTTTTGTGAAGGCTGCGTATTGGGTAAATCACATAAACAAAGTTTCCCTAAGGCAAAGCATACTACTAAAGGCATCCTAGAGTATGTGCATTCAGATCTATGGGGTTCTCCATCAACTCCAGAGAGTCTGGCTAGTTGCAAATATTTCATAAGCTTCATAGATGACTTCTCAAAGAAAGTTTGGGTCTACTTCCTAAGAACTAAAGACGAAGCATTTTCTAAGTTTGTGGAATGGAAAGAAGCTGTTGAGAGTCATACTGAGAAGAAGATCAAGTGCCTTCGCACTGATAATGGGTTGGAGTATTGCAATAAGCAGTTTGACGAGTTGTGCAGAAAGTCTGGAATCAAACGACATAGAACATGTAACTACACTCCTCAACAGAATGGGGTTTCAGAACGTATGAACCGCACCATAATGGATAAAGTGAGAAGCATGCTAGCTGAGACCGGATTAGGACAGGAGTTTTGGGCAGAAGCTACTTCTACAGCTGTGTATCTGATAAACAGGACACCAAATTCAACCATTGACTTTAAACTTCCAGAAGAAGTTTGGTCAGGGAATAGGCCTGATTTATCACACTTAAGGAGGTTTGGTTGCACAGCCTATGTTCACGTTACTCAGGACAAGACTAGCCCTAGAGCAGTTAAAGGAGTTTTCGTGGGTTATCCATTTGGTGTGAAGGGTTACAGAGTGTGGATTCCAGAGGAGCTAAAGTGTACTACGAGCAGAAACGTTGTGTTCAGAGAGGATGAGATCTACAAAGACACGCAAGCTAAGAAGGTTACAGAGAGTGAGAAGGATTCAGGAAAGCAAACTAAGGAGCCGAATAAAAAGGTATCTTTCAGTCCAAGTCTGATTCGAGGACCGAGTGGTCCCAACTATGAACATGGTGAAACGTCTGATCCTGGAAACTCAGATCAGTCTCAACAAGATTCAGAGGTTCATGGGAGTTCAAGCGACTCAGAGAGTGACAGTGATACGGAAGGGTTGACGTTTGTCGAGGATAATGAATCTGCAGGCTCTATTGATAACTACATGCTTGCTAGAGATCGAGTCAGAAGACAGAATGTCAGGCTACCATCTAGATATGAAGATGCTAACCTAGTTGCCTATGCACTAGCTGTGGCAGATGATATTGAGAGGGAAGAACCTAAATCTTACGAAGAAGCAAAGAGGAGTAAAGACTGGAAGCACTGGGATAATGCTGCAGACGAAGAAATGGATTCACTTGACAGAAATCACACTTGGGATCTCATTGAGAGACCAAAAGGTCAGAAGACCGTTGGCTGCAAGTGGCTCTTCAAGTATAAACCGGGAATCCCCGGTGTGGAGGACAGGAGATACAAGGGAAGATTAGTTGCTAAACGGTATTCACAGAAGGAAGGCATTGACTACAATGAAGTGTTTTCACCAGTTGTCAAGCACGTCTCCATAAGACTGATGCTTTCAATTGTGGTGAACAGAGACTATGAGTTAGAACAACTAGACGTCAAGACTGCTTTTCTACATGGGAACCTAGACGAAAGGATTCTAATGGATCAACCTGAAGGTTATGTGAAACCCGGGGATGAGAACAAGGTGTGTCTCCTAAGGAAGTCTCTATATGGTCTAAAGCAATCTCCTAGACAGTGGAATCTACGGTTTGACTGTTTTATGAAGAAAGAAAAGTTTCTACAGAGTGAGTATGATTCGTGTGTCTACATGAGAAGTATTGATACCCCTAAGGAAATTTATCTACTTCTCTACGTGGATGATATGCTAATTGCTTCAGGAGATATGACTGAGATTCAGAAGATGAAAGACAGTCTGAGCAGAGAATTCGAAATGAAAGATTTAGGATGGGCTTCCAGAATTCTTGGAATGGACATTATTCGTGACAGGAAGAAGGGAACTTTAGTACTCTCTCAAGAGGCATACATTGAGAAAGTTCTAAAGAGTTTCGGAATGCAAGATGCTAAGCCAGTCACAACTCCATTGGCGCCTCAATTCAAACTGAAGAGTCAAACCAAGGCAGAGGCGTTAGCAGGTGCAGCTGAGATGGAAGGAATCCCTTATGCAAGTGCAGTCGGGAGCCTCATGTATGCCATGATTGGCTCAAGACCAGACTTAGCACATGCAGTGGGAGTTGTGAGCAGGTTTATGTCTAAACCTAGTATGGAGCATTGGTTGGCAGTGAAGTGGATTTTAAAGTTTCTACGTGGTGAATCTAAAACCAGTTTAACGTTTGTTAAGAGTGATGTGCGTTCTATTGAGGGTTTTTCAGATTCAGATTACTCAGCTGACTTAGACAGACGACGTTCAGTTACTGGGTATGTGTTCAAGGTTTGGGGTAATACAGTTTCGTGGAGATCTAACCTACAATCAGTTGTAGCTTTGTCGACTACTGAGGCAGAGTATATGGCACTCTCCACAGCAACCAAAGAAGCTATTTGGTTAAAAGGGATATGTGAAGAACTAGGCCTAAAACCAGGAAGTGTCAAGATGCATTGTGATTCACAGAGTGCCCTAGCTCTAGCTAAAAACAGAGTATTTCACGAAAGGACTAAGCATGTTGCAAACAAGTATCACTTCATCCGTGATATTGTTGCTCAGGGTGATATTATCCTACACAAGATTCACACAAGCAAAAACCCAGCCGATTTCCTAACTAAAGTGTTACCTGGTCCGAAGTTCAGACTTTGCTCTGAGCTGGTGAATCTGTTCTGAGAAGGAAGCGGCTCCGGGTAACGATGTGGCTCCGTTGTTGGTTACCTCGCAAAGAAAACAAATTTCAAGGAGTTAGTTAACATTATCATTTTTATGAGTTGTTACTAAACTCACTGGAATCAAACCAATTTGAAGTGAAAAGAGAGAAATCGTTACCCGAGTATAGGAAGCGAGGTGGAGTTTCTTCTCAGGTGGAGTTCAGTTTCAGGTGGAGTCTCTTCAAGGTTCCTGAAACAGAAAGAAGATCAGAGTCAGTAAGAGTTTTCATCATCAGTGTCAGTTCATCTTGAAAGGTTCAGTGTTCATCGAAAGAAAGAGAAGTCATTGGTCACTTATCTGAGTTCGATGTTACGGGAAGTCTGAAGCTTTGACGTCTGACAGTTGATTCTGGAACAGTCCGGCTCAGATCAGATTCATGCAGAGTCGTCAGCAGTTCGTCGGTTCATCTTCTGAGTCTCGCCGATAGGTCAGATCAGAGATTGAAGCATCGGTCATCTTGATCTGCAAGGAGAAGAAAAAGAAAAGGGGTCAGTAAGTGAAAGATCCGAGTTTGATTTACTTTGACAGTCGAAGCAAATCATAAGAAGAAAAGAGAAGAGAGAGGGATACAGAGAGTACCTTACATCCGTAGAGGTTCTCTGTCATCACGAGAGCAACGGATTGCTCCTGGAGTCGTCGATCAGCGTCGGTGACAAGAGGAGGCGATGAATCGCCTCAGAGAGACAAGCGGCTAGGGTTCGAGAAGTGAGAGACAACATTTAGGTGTTCTGTCTGAAAGGTGGAGATTGTGGATTTCGGTTAGTCTGGTTCAGTCAAACACCAAACCGGTCTTCGCGATTCCCAGCCCATCTCGTTCCCAAACCTGCAAGAAAGAGGAGAAGCCCAAGTCTCAGCCCAAGAGCAGTTGTGAAGCTAAATGAAACGCAGCGTTTCAGAGGCAACGGCAAGTGGATGAGGTTGTTATAACAAACTCATCAGATCTCATCGTCACTACGGCGAAGGGAGAGAGAACACAGATCAAGAGATACAGAGAGCAGAGAAGAGGTAGAGAACTTAGCTCAAGTCGAGAGGTTGACGTCGACGGAGTCACGAAAGCGGTATACGGTTGGATCGAACCATTCCGGCGGTGATTTTCCGGCGTCATAGAGGATTCGACAAGTGAGCTTACTGTATCTTCTTTGTTGTTGCGTGTGCGATACGTTCGCCATTGTTGTACTCTGTGAAAACTTGATTTGATAGTTATCTGTTGAGGGATGCCGTTCCCTCCCCGGTGAGTAGATCCGCGAACACCGGGTGAACAAATCTTGTGTTGTTCATTTGTTCTTCATCTCTTTGATCTCGAACCTGATACAAATCGAACAAACCTAATCACATTAACATTCAGGAAGCTAAACCTAATCGGATCTAAATACTCAACATGACATATCCGATATCCTCCAGACTTCACAAATATTTTTTCCAATAATTGTTATTTTATCATATAAAATCCTAGCATGTGATAATTTTATCATTTTATCATTATCCGTCATAATTGAATATTGACATATATCCGATATCTAGACTTTACGTATATTTTCCAATAAATGTTATTTTATCATATAAAATCTATATTATTATTTATAAAGTGGTTTTTCGCAACGAAACTCTCACGTTAAAAGTTAAACTGCTTAATATCGTTTATACTCTTAATGAATAAACATATAAATTATCCATAAAATAAAAACGAATTTTAATTTTATGATTAGGTAACTGATTAAAATTAATAATGATAAGAATTATACAAAATTTAAAAATATATTTTAAAACAAAAAATAGACTGATTAATATTTTTTATATATTAATTACCTATAAAATAAAAATGACTTTATTTTTATTAATAATTATCCAAAATCTAAAAATATATATTAAAATAAAACGAACTTATATTAATCATATTATTTTTACACTACAAGAAAACATATTATTTACCAGGGCGATATTCGTTGTAAATTCGTTGTAAAAGGGGGATTACGACGAATTTACCTCGAAAAGCGATTCGTTGTTATTCGTCCGTCGTAAAAGAAGATTCGTCGTAAACGCCACGTAACGGTTACGAGTTAATGAATTCGTCGTAAAGGCGAAGGAAAGCATTCGTCGTAATGCCCACGTAGACCCTCGTTGTAACTAACTCGTAAAGATTCGTCGTAAAGAAGTTGTAAAGAATTCGATGTAAATTCGATGTAAATATTCGATGTAAATTCGTTGTAAAATTTACGACGACTTTACATCTCCTTCGTTGTAAACTCGATGTAATTCTTTACATCGTATTTACGAGTACTTCGATGTAAATTCGTTGTAAACTTTACGACGAATTTACATCGTTATTTTATTTATTATATTAATTATATTAATTTCATTTATTATTTTATTTTTATTTATAATAAATTTGGAAATTATAAAAATTAAAATTTCAAATAATAAAAAACAATTGTTTAGAAAATAAATATTCCATAAATAAAATTTAAGTTTTAATATTTTACAAAACAAAATTATAAAAATTAAAATCTACGGGAGCGATACATCATCAAAGTAGCCGGTCCCGCTCGGTCCCTCTCCGCTCGTTCCCGCTCCCACTGGATCGGTAGATTCGGGATCCCGTTGTTGCATCCCGAGAGCTTCTCGTCTGGCCGCCAACGCTCTCTGCATGTTCGGGTTCCCCATCGCCATAATATCCAACAGGTTCTCGAGAGAGTCTAAACGCTCCTGCTGGGTATCCAATCGAGCCTGCATCTGAGAAGTCTCTTGGGCCCGTCTAGAAGAGTAAGACGAAGTCGCCCTTGCGACTTCGTTTACAGAACTGATTCCCACCGTCCGACCCTTCTTTCTTGGAGCGACCTACAAAAAATAATATTAAATAGTTAATATTGTTGAAATAGTAAAATTAATTTAAACAAAAGCTTTTAAATTTTACCTCCTCGAAGATCCTGTCGACCTCTTCCGTCGTCAATTTGACGGGTAATCCATCCGGAGACTGCTGGGTAAGTTGCGTCTCCCGCTCATCAACCCGAGCAGCCACAGTGTTGAAGAGCTTCTCGGATGCAGGATCAAAAAGTCCCGTCCGGTTTGGCGTGAGTCATCTTGAAGAGGTCGGACAAAGATGGCATGACTCCGGTCTTCTCAAACTACAAAAACCAATAATAAAATATTAAATATTGAAATTCAAATTTATTAATAAAATAAATATTACAACTAAAACTTACAGCGTCGAGACGGATCCCGGCATGAGGTTTTTGCCCGGTGGTATGAAGCATAGGCAAATTCCCGTCTTTATCCTTGGTCCTACGGGAAGCGGAGCAGGAGTTGGCCTTCCGGATTGAGCTGGGTAGCTTCCAAAAGGCGATGAGGCCATCCTATACATCCTTGGTGACCCCAGTGGGCTTCCCGTCATAGCCGTAGATCTCCCACTTATCCTTCCAATCCGAGACCGTGTTGGTAAGGCGAGTCTTCGCCTTTGCCTCGAATTCCTTCTTCTCCATTTCGGTGATTCCTAAGGACCAATTCCACCTTTGCTGAAACAAACAAAATTATGAAACCATTAATAATTAATTATTAATAATTAATAAAATTAATAAAATTAAATATAAAAAAGAAAATTGAAAAATTACCGCAAACTGTTTAAACCAAGTGGTCTTGACGTGATCTGGAGTCAAGCTCCAGTTTGGATAAGCTCCGTCGAGGTATCCCTTCATCGTCTTTGAAACGCTCCGGGAAACACGGTTGTTGGCCCCAAACCTGCAAATTGAACCAACTTGTTAATAAAATATATAAAAATGATTTGAAAATTTTAAATTATAAATTTACTTACCAATAAGTACCCGGCGGTCTATCGGGGTCCAAAACGTCCATACCCTCCCGTCCAGGCGCGGAAAGCAAATCCTCCAATGTATATCTTGCGTATGGTGCATGAGGAGGCACCCGCAAGTCTGGATGAACATCTACCCCTGGAATGGGCTCCTGCGGAGCTGCTGGTGGAGGAGGTGGAGCCATCTGAGCTGCTGGTGGCGGAGGTGGAGCCATGTGAGGTGCAGGAGGAGGACTCCAAACTCTCTGAGATGTCTGAGAGTCCGGAACGGCATCAGAAGATGCTCGGCCGCCGGAAGAAGAAGACGTCCCGGCACCGTCGCCAAACATCTCATCATAAGTCGGTGGTGGTTTTTTCCTAGGAGCCATGATCTACATTATTTAAAAAAAATAATTAAAAATCACAACACTATTAATTAATTATTTTTTAAAAAAATTCTCTATACTAACCACCTAAACTAATTCCCTAAACTAATTCTCTAAACTAATTCCCTATACTAACCACCTAAACTAATTATAAAAAAAAACTAACTAGAGAGAGAGAGAGAGGAGTTACCTTAGAGAGAGAGAGAGATTTGTGAGGAATGAACGAGGAAGCCTCGTTCAGAGGCGTTGCATATATAAAGAAAACACGTTCCTCGTAAATTCGTCGTAAATTTACGAGGAATATACCAGGCCCGCGTTTTTGGGTTTACGACGAAAGTACCAGGCCCGCATTTTTGGGTTTACGAGGAATATACCAGGCCCGTGTTTCAGTTTACGACGAATTTACGAGGACACGTGCTTTCAGGAATTACGACGAATGTACCAGGCCCGCTTTTTTTGTTTACGACGTGTTTACAACGAATCTTTGAAACCACAAATCAAATCCCTAAACCCCGATTCATGGTTTACAACGAAGTTACGACGAACCTAAACTTTACGAGGAAATTACCAGGCCCGCGTTTTTTTTACAACGAAATTACAACGAAATATGTGAAACTCCGAAAATCAAAATCCCTAAACCCCAAACTTACATATCTATACTATCATATCTTCTACACATTCAACCTCTTTTTCCAACTGAAACCATAAACTCCAAATTTTTTTTAAATGCATATTATATAAAATATAATTTGATACACATATGAAAATAAGATCTTCTAATAAAAATCAACATTTGTTACATATTTTACATCATGAAGAATCGTTTGAGTTCTCATCAACATCACTACAATGATCATCATCGCTTCTATCGAACTCATCTTCACGTGCTTCATCCGTCACATCTTTGGGAAGATCTTCATATTGACGGTTATCCGGGTCGATCAAAAGAATTTCATCAGTTTGTTGATCAGGTACCTCAACTTCATTGATTGCATCTTCTTCTTGCAAAGGTGGTTCTTCTCCAGCAACAATCCGTCCACGAGGTGTTATTTTGATAGCAGTTAACCAATTTATCCCAGAACTTCGAAGGCGAGGGTATGGAAGGAAGCTAACTTGTTCGGCTTGGGAAGCTAAGATGAAAGGCTCGAATTTGTTATATCTTCTCCCAGAATGGATATCCACAACACCAAATTTGTTAAACCGAACACCACGGTTCTCCACCGGGTCGAACCACTCGCATTTGAAGAGGACACATTTTAGCTTCAACAACCCTGGAAATTCCACTTCAATAATCTCTTGCAAGATCCCGTAAAAGTCTGTTTCACCTTTCACACATATCCCGTAGTTGCTTGTTGCCCGACGTCACCCATACTCATATGTATGAAAAGTGAAACCTCGTGTGAAGTACATAGATGATGTGGTGACCTTTGCTACTGGACCTTGGATCAAATCATGAAACCATACAGGACAATATGGATCGTCATAATCAACCTACAAATTAATACATCCCTGTTAGAATTTTACATTATCAATAATAGTACCAAAGATTACTTAATATGTTAATATTACATGTCCTTTTAACCACTTGACAAAGTGCTTATCTTTCCTTGCATCCACCTCGGTTCCGGATATTCCTGGTATTGCTTCTTCAACTTGAGATACAAACAAGCTGCAAATTAAACAAATGCATCATATCATATAATTAATTAACATCATATTATATAATACACACGAATATTATTTACCTTTCAAAAGAACGCATCACAGCATCCTCGCAGTTGAGCAGAATATAAGTGTGGGCACTATGTTTATCCTCATCACTGGACCACCATACTTCTCTCAGTTTACCACCAAACCGTCCAATTTGGCAGAAAATGTCAGGAACACCGTCTACTGCATAAGATTGCGGTACTCCACCATCATCATATCTTCTAGGAACTCTTTTCCTCGTACGAACCGTTGAAGCAAAGTAGTATGATGTGAAGTTAGATGTTTCTGCTGTCAAACTTCCAGCCACAATCGAACCTTCCACCTTTGCAAGATTTCTTGCTTTCCCCTTCAAATGTTTCATAGAGCGCTCATATGGATACATCCATCCATTGTGAACAGGTCCGCGAAGTAATGCTTCGTACGGGAGGTGGACAACTAGATGTTCCATGACGTCAAAAAATGATGGAGGAAATATCTTCTCTAGGTTGCACACTATGATCGGGATGTTCTCATGAAGTTGTTCGATGACTTCTTCCTTGAACGTACGTGTGCTAAGGTCTCTGAAGAAAGCTCCGATCGCTGCATATTACAAATATAACCCAAATTAGTAACATTTCATAGTATATATATATATATATATGTATATTATTAATTAATATTTACCTGCAAGTGCTTCATGTACATTTGTTGGAAGGAGCTCAGCAAAAGCGAATGGAAGTAGTCGTTGCATAAACACATGACAATCATGACTCTTCATTCCTGAGAACTTTTGACCTCGTTCAACACATCTTGACAGATTTGAAACGTAACCATCAGGAAACTTCACTTCTGATGCAACCCAGTCAAACAAAGTTGACTTCGCTTCTGATGACAATCGAAAGATGGGAACAGGAACATTTCCATTGCTCTTGATATGTAACTCACTTCTTGAGCAAATATCGGGTAAGTCCATCCTTGACTTTTTGTTATCTTTTGTCTTCCCTGGGACGTTCAGTATTGTATTCATGATGTTGTCAAAAAAGTTCTTCTCTATATGCATCACATCCAGGTTGTGGCGTAAAAGAAGATCTTTCCAGTAAGGTAGCTCCCAAAATATACTTTTCTTATGCCAATTGTGAGAAACCTCATACCCATCAGGCATATTACCAGGAACATGCCAGTTTCCTCCTTGCTTCACAGTTTTCTGAGCTCCGTAATAATCAATGTCCTCCTCGATCTGCTGGCCTGTGAGATATGGAGGAGGACTGCTCTGACAACTTTGTTTTTCCTAAACAATGTCTTATTTCTTCTGTAAGGATGGGCAACGGGAAGAAATCGACGATGACAATCAAACCAACAACTCTTTCTACCATTCTTCAGTTGAAAAGCATCCGTAGATCCATGACAATATGGACAAGATAACCTTCCATGAGTTGTCCAGCCAGACAACATTCCATAAGCAGGAAAGTCACTTATCGTCCACAGCAGAACTGCTCGCATCGTAAAATTGGTTTTCGTGGAACAATCATAAGTTCTTACCCCTTCTGACCACAACTCCTTTAGCTCATGTATCAGTGGTTGAAGAAATACATCCAACGACCGTTTTGGATGCTTCGGCCCAGGGATTAATATGGTCAAGAATAGAAATTCTTGTTCCATGCACATATCCGGCGGCAGGTTGTACGGCGTAAGAATAACTGGCCACAAAGAATACTGTCTCCCAGACATACCAAATGGACTAAATCCATCGGTGCATAACCCAAGATATACATTCCGAATATTTTCAGCGAAATCTGGGTATACCTTGTTGAAATGTTTCCACGCCCTTGCATCTGATGGGTGAGCGACCTCGCCATCCTTCTGGACATGTTCAGCATGCCACCTCATCCATGCAGCAGTCCTCTCCGATTGGTATAATCTTTTTAACCTGTCTTTAATGGGTAGGTACCACATCCTTTGGTACGGTACCCTATTCCTCCCACGTCCTTGCGGCTTGAATCGTGGTTTCTTGCAGAATCGACACTCTTCTAACTTCTCATCATCCTTCCAGTAGATCATGCAGTTGTCGATGCAAACATCTATCATCTCCGAAGGCAACCCAAGACTATAAACCAATTTCTGAATCTCATAATAAGATTCAGCTGACACGTTGTCTTCTGGCAAATACTCTTTGAACAACTCCGCCCAAGCATCCATGCAATTCTCAGGTAAATTATGATCCGTTTTAATGTTCATCATTCTAGCTGCTAGAGACAATTTAGAGAGACCTTCTCTACAACCAGTGTAGATTGGTTGATTTGCAGCATCTAACATTTCATAAAACCTTTTTGCATCTAAATTAGGTTCTTTTACATTTCCAGTTTCATGAGCTATTGTTGTAGTTGTTTCTAAAAATGCATCAGTAATCATGTCTTGAACCCTATCATGATCTACCATCTGCTCCTCCTGATGATAACTAGATTCATTATGCAAATGATTCGGTTCTTCACTATTACAAGCAGCTTCAAAATTATTACTACTACTAGCTTCATTTCCACCATAACACTCCCCATGTTGATACCAAATATAATATTGTGGTGTAAATCCTCTGTTTAGTAAGTGCTTCCATACAGTTTCACTACGAGCAAATTTTGAATTCTTGCATTTCCGACAAGGGCAAAACATCTTACAGCTTTCCTGCGTGATCGGTGTACAGCCCGCCTGGTGCATGAATGTCTCTAGCCCGCTTAGAAATGCATCCGTCACTCTACCGGAATCATCTTTATGCGAATACATCCAACTTCGTAACTCGTAAATATTGAAGCCATCAGCCATTTGTTTTTCTTTTTTCTGGTTTTTTTTCTTTGATTTCGTTTGTGTGTTATTTGAATTGAGAAATGATCATATATATAGACGATTTTCGTAAGTGATAGGTGAAGGTATAACATGGATTTTACAACGAAAAGTTTTACTTTGCTTTTACATCGTTTTTACATCTTATTTACAACGAATTTACAACGAAGTTAGCTTATTTTGAACCCCACTATATGCACGTTTTCACCAAAAGTAACGGTTACATGATTTCTCGTAAATGGCTTGTATATTTACAATGAGTTTACGACGAATTGGGCTTTCCACGTAAATCACTCGTAAATTTACAATGATTTTACAACGAAGTTAGTTACTTTAAACCACACTATATGCACGTTTTCACCAAAAGTAACGGTTACATGATTCGTCGTAAATGACTTGTATATTTACAATGAGTTTACGACGAATTGGGCTTTCCACGTAAAAGCCTTGTAAAATTACATTGGGTTTACGACGAATCGTTTTCGTTGTAACTTTACAACGAATTTACGATGAATATTTATTTACTCGTAACATCGTCGTAAACACCATGTAAATTTACGAGGAAATAATTTCCTCGTAACGAGTCGTCGTTATAGACGCGTTTTCTTGTAGTGTTATTTCATTCTAACAATAAATGTGTTGATCCAACTATTACTTTTTGTAAGTAATTTTTTTATTGTTTATTTTAAATAGTATAGATGAACAAAATATATTTAATGAAAAATATAAATAATAAAAAATATAAATAATGAAAAAGAAATGGAAAATATGAACAAAATATAAATAAAAATAAGTGTACAAAAAATGGCAACAAAAGTATAAGATTTCAAAATCAAAAAATATTTTTAATATGTTAGTGTTTTCAAAAATTTAATACAATAATAAGCATATACTAGATTTTGACCCGCCCTTTGAAAGGGCGGGTATATTTTCTGTTTCAATTTTTGTGAGGAATTTAATATTTATATTTTTGTTAGTTTTTGTAATCATATTTGTATTTAATATTTTAATATAATTTTGTGTAGCTATATTAAATATGTCAAGTTGTATAACTATACACTTATCTCATATGTATTTCAGAAATTATTTTTAAACTTTATTTCTAAAGTTTGTAACATATTATATTTTCTTAGTAGGTACCTAATATAATTAGGAAAGAATATTCGTATCCAAAAAAATGATGTGGAATCGACTCAAAAATCAAAGTCCCATAATCTATTATATCTAGCATATATACTTGGACGATTTTTAAAATGTTATATCCGAAAACCAATATCAAATCCGACCCATATCGAAAACCTAACAAATTTTTTGAAAAATTGTTGAATTTTTTTTTTCAATATTTTGTTATATATATATATATATATATATATATATATATATATATATATATATGTGTGTGTAAATAGGTTAATATGGTCTTCACTAACTTAAGGTAAAAATCACATTTAATAAATATTTTTAATCAGATAACCTATTTGAAACCCGTTAAACTAAAACCCGTAAAATATATTTTTATGAATAATACTTCTATAATAATATCAACTGATCATGTTCCTAATTTAATAGAACATATAGATTAAATAATTTAGTTTTCTTATAAAACATCTATTTATATTTATTATTTATCTTAATTGATTCATAAACTTTTATTGTATTGGTCTAAATTTTAATCTGTTTTGAAAACTATATATTATTAATTTATATATTTGCTATGATTTTCACTCATGGACTGTTGGTAATTGTTTATCATGATAATAACAAATATTTATAATTATATATTATAAAGCTAACGATGACAAAAAATATTATCAAGGTAAGAAATAATATTTATTTTTGTCTAAAACTAACAAAAACTATTAAAAGTGGGTTTGTATCTAGGTTGTATAGGTATTTATATTAATGATTTGTACTTGGAATAGTTGATCATCATCAAAGGAATATTTTATGAAGTCACATTACGGCACATTACAGTTACTTTAAAAAAAAAAGGAATGTCACGGTTGCATAAAATTCATTATTAGTGAAAGTGGTTAATTTAAATGTAGTTATACAATATATTGGACTACACCTATATCAATAGGTCATGTTACTATTTTAATAGTATTGATGCTAGAATAAAAATATGTCAATTCTTTAGTAATGTTTAGTAGGAAATAATTTGGATAAAAATTTATATGGCCCATATTTGTTGGTATAGTTCTAAATGACTATAAGAATCATGAAATCTTAAATATCTAACAGATCTTTTAATAATACAACTATATTGTTTTTGTTTTAAAATAATTAAATTGGTTTACAACTAATAAAAGTAATGGCACACTTGAAAATACTAAATCAATTCAATGGCAACTAAAAAAGGCGTCATTTTATATTAAATTGTTTTGCTTGATTTTAAAAATTTATTTAGAAAATGTGATCTTTGTAGTTTTTGTTTAAAGTTAAAATAACATTTATGTGGTTATTTTAAATGATAATTGAAACACATATAAATATTTTTTAAATATTGAATTTTTTTCATCTAGTTTTTATGTAATTTCGGATGTAAATAATATATTGAAATATTTTAAGTTTGCAAAATAGAACAAAACAATTATACAACAAACAAATGAATCCTAAAATAAAGGGATATTTAAAATATGAGATTCTATTGTTGTTCCATTATTCAAAAAATTCAAAATTAAATATTGTTGGATTAAATAGATTCTGTTAGGATTAAATAGATTTAATTATGATTTAAATAAAAAGTATATGTTTAAAATAATTCAGTGGCACAAAATGGTAAATAATATTGAAACAGAAGGACACCTAAAAAAAAGGCCTTCTGTTTTAATAGTATTGATATTTTAATAAAATATATAAACTAATAAATATTCGTAAGAAAATTGTGTCTGCATATGCGGACAACATACCTATTAATCTAGTATGTGAAAATTATTAAGATATATATTTGATATGAGCTTGTGCGTGATGTTTAAATTTTATAAAAATATATTTATTATAGAGAAATTCTCTAAAATAGCACTAAAAGTTTTTTTTGTCACAAATATAACACACAAGAAAAAATATGACCAAAATGTTTCATTAAAATGCTTAATTTACATGTATAACCCTTGAGTTAATTAATCTAAACCTTATGATTTATAGTTAAGTGGTGGAGTTTTGTGTTTATGTTTTAAAGTTTTATAAAATAAAAATAAATACTAAAAGTTTAAAAATAAAATTTTAAAAATTACTTGTAAAGTGATTTTTCGCAACGGAACTCTCACGTTAAAAGTTAAACTGGTTAATATCGTTTATAACCTTAATGAATAAACATATAAATTATCCATAAAATAAAAACGAATTTTAATTTTATGATTAGGTAACTGATTAAAATTAATAATGATAATAAAAAATTTAAAAATATATTTTAAAACAATAAATAGACTGATTAATATTGTTTATGTCCTTAATGGATAAATATATTAATTACCTATAAAATAAAAACGAATTTATTTTTATATTACATAAGTAAATAAAATTAATAATGATAAGAACTATCCAAAATCTAAAAATATATTTTAAAATATAAAAATTAGAGTGGTCAATATCATTTATACCCTTAATGAATAAAACATAAATTAACAACAAAATAAAAAACTATTTTTATTAGCTAAATTGTTAAAATTAATATTACTAATAATTATCCAAAATCTAAAAATATATATTAAAACAAACGAACTTATATTAGTAATATTATTTTTATTTCAATCTAACAATAAATGTGTCGATCCAACTATTACTTTTTGTAAGTAATTTTTTTTATTGTTTATGTTTAAATAGTATAGATGAGCAAAATATATATTTAATGAAAAATATAAATAATGGAAAAGAAATACTCCATCCGTTTCATAATACTTGATGTTTTACCTTAGTGCACAAAGATTAAGAAAATTATATTTCTTTAATAAAAAATATTTTAAACATATAATTTAAAATCAATTAAGCAATAATAAAAAAGACTTTGAAATTTAATTGGTTGAACAGTTTCCAATAAAGTTAAAGTAATCATAAAATCTCAAAACTTCATCTAATTTGAAACAAAATTATCCTTCTAAAACATCATCTAATATGAAACGGAGGGAGTAGAAAATATGAACAAAATATAAATAAAAATAAGTGTACAAAAAATGGTAACAAAAGTATAAGATTTTAAAATCAAAAAATATTTTTAATATGTTAGTGTTTTCAAAAATTTAATACAATAATAAGCATATATATATTTTAATAAAATATATAAACTAATAAATATTCGTAAGAAAATTGTGTCCGCATATGCGGACAACATACCTAGTATTCTAGTATGTGAAAATTATTAAGATATATATTTGATATGAGTTTGTGCGTGATGTTTAAATTTTATAAAAATATATTTATTATAGAGAAATTCTCTAGGATACCACTAATTTTTTTTTGTCACAAATATAACACACAAGAAAGAAAATGACCAAAATATTTCATTAATATGCTTAATTTACATGTATAACCCTTGAGTTAATTAATCTAAACTTTAGGATTTAGAGTTAAGTGGTGGAGTTTTGTGTTTATGTTTTAAAGTTTTATATAAGAAAAATAAATACTAAAAGTTTTAAAATAAAATTTTAAAAATTATTTGTAAAGTGATTTTTTGCAACGGAACTCTCACGTTGAAAGTTAAACTGGTTAATATCGTTTATATCCTTAATGAATAGACATATAAATTATCCATAAAATAAAAACGAATTTTAAATTTGTGATTAGGTAACTGATTAAAATTAATAATGATAAGAATTATACAAAATTTAAAAATATATTTTAAAACAAAAAATAGACTGATTAATATTGTTTATATCCTTAATGGATAAATATATTAATTACCTATAAAATAAAAACGAAATTATTTTTATATTACATAAGTAAATAAAATTAATAATGATAAGAACTATCCAATCTAAAAATATATTTTAAAATATAAAAATTAGAGTGATCAATATCATTTATACCCTTAATGAATAAAACATAAATTATTAACAAAATAAAAACTATTTTTATTAGCTAAATTATTAAAATTAATATTACTAATAATTATCCAAAATCTAAAAAATATTTATTAAAATAAAACGAACTTATATTAATCATATTATTTTTATTTCAATCTAACAATAAATGTGTCGATCCAACTATTACTTTTTGTAAGTAATTTTTTTTATTGTTTATGTTTAAATAGTATAGTTGAGCAAAATATATTTAATGAAAAATATAAATAATGGAAAAGAAATGGAAAATATGAACAAAATATAAATAAAAATAAGTGTACAAAAAATGGTAACAAAAGTATAAGATTTCAAAATCAAAAAAAATATTTTTAATATGTTAGTGTTTTCAAAAATTTAATACAATAATAAGCATATATATTTTAATAAAATATATAAACTAATAACTATTCATAAGATAATTGTGTCCGCATATGCGGAAAACATACCTAGTAATCTAGTATGTGAAAATTATTAAGATATATATTTGATATGAGCTTGTGAGTGATGTTTAAATTTTATAAAAATATTTTTATTATAGAGAAATTCTCTAGGATACCACTAAATTTTTTTTTGTCATAAATATAACACACAAGAAAGAAACTGACCAAAATATTTCATTAAAATGCTTAATTTACACTTATAACCCTTGAGTTAATTAATCTAAAACTTAGGATTTAGAGTTAAGTGGTGGAGTTTTGTGTTTATGTTTCAAAAAAAAAAATTGAAAACAAAATTGAATTTTTATTATAAAATATCGAATTTGAAAGATATAATTCGAAACTATAAATAAAATTCTTATTTTTAATTTTTTTATTTATTTTTGTTTTATTTATGTATTTATTTATTTATTTATTTGTTTTTGTATATATAGGGTATAAAAGTCGTTTATCCCTTTAAATGAAATATTTTGGTCATTTTTGTCTTCGTGTGCTATTTTTATGACAAAAACACCAAAGAGGTCTATCTAGGAGAATTGTCCTTTATTTTAATTTTAGAAATTTTATTTGGATATACTATGTGAGATTTATTTTACAATTAAAAACTCGTTTTTCCCTATAACTTTTAATTAATAGTGGTAGTATATCTATATGATAATGAAAACTATGCGCGGGTAAAGCTGGGTTCGCGGGTTGACCCGTCCCGCCAATCCGCGAGTCACCTAGTTTTTTTTACTCATAATTTCGACCTGCATGACTCGCAATGAAAGATTCAAATATCCGCACCCGCCCCACCCAGATTTGCGGGTAATTAAATTTATATATTTTTCTAATATTTTATATATTTATAATTAAATATATATATATTTTATAATATTTTAGATATTTATAATTAAATTTATATATTTCTAATATTTTATATATTTTTACTACTTATTTTTGTCTTTTTTGGAAAAAAAAATTATTTTTGCGGGTTAGCGGGTATCCGCAATTCAAATCCGGCCGACCCGCACCCGCCCCGCTTAAAATCGACTCAACCCGCACCCGCACCAGCATGTTTGATTTTTTCGAATCGGCCGACCCGCACCCGCATGTAAAAACCCAAATTCCCAGCTCTATGCATGGGTATAAATATTTATAAACTAAATATATTATATAATTTATTTATATTTATTATTATATTTTTTAATTCTAAATATTAAAATTTTGATCAATTTTCTTATTGTATTTAGATTGGTTGTTGTCTTTGATATATAAATATATTTTAGGAATATTATGTATACCTTATGTTGTGCTTAGATTGAAATAAAAATAAACTAAAGTATCTAATTCCAAAGTACATAATTTAATATAAAGATAATATTTTGAAGTCTCCTGCATATATATAATCATTTTACAAAAGAACTCAACTGGTTAATATTATTTTCATTTTAAATAAGTTTTGACTTATCTTCTAATTTATATTTAAAATAATTTATTATTATTATAAAATTATAAATTGTTATTGCAGTTAAATTTATAATTTTGGATATAAGTTAAATTAGTCGAGTCACTCGTGTTATGAGTATATTGAGTTACATATATTCTTTCAAATTCAAACTGAAGTATAATTATTTTTCATTATATTTAAGTTAAATGAAATTAATTTTATTTATCGTTTAAATGTTCATGTATTTTCATAATATTTATCAACTATGAAATTACAACATAAGTAACTAATATGTTTGAAAGTTCATGAACACATATCTAATATTTACAATAGTTAAAATATTTAATAAATTCTAAATAATTTTATGCCTTAGTTTTATTGAATTGTAAGTTGAAATCTATTTTAAATAATCTTAAAAATGAGAATTCAGATTTGCTTTGGTATTTTGATTATGGTTATATTAATTTCCACAAACATTAAAATGAAAATAATTTAATATTAAGAAAATAATAATTTGAATAATTATAAAATATAATATAGCTTCCTCGTTAAAGTATTTAGCGTTATCTCTTTTAAATATTTTATTATTATTTCATCAAAAGATGTTTATTGTTAAAAAACATTTTTAGTTTTAATATCTCTTAAAAATAAGCAGTAAGAAAATATTGTGATTGTTTCTCATATTATATAAGTAAAATATAATTTATTGATATTTTTTTGCTGTAATTGAAAGATATTATAGTCAACTAAATATATGAAAAAAATAAATAGAACATTTCAACACTAATTAAACTATTTTTAATCAATTAAACATGTACCAATTTATGTTACTTAATTATTTTATGTAATCATCTAAGAAAAGGATATATATATATATTACTATTAATTTAAAAATATATTTTTGTATTGTTTAAAATTATGTTTAAAAGAAATAATATTTCATTTTTTTAATATCAAGATTATCTGTGTGAATTGTTTTCTAATGAAATCACATTATATAGAAATATAAAAATTTCATCTAAGAAAATATTTTATTACTTTAAAATTATTTTTATGTTATTTAAAATATTTTAAATGGAATATTACTATTTGTGAAATTTCCTTTTTAATGAAATCATATTATATATATATATATATATATATATATATTTAAAAATCGTTTTAAATTTTATAAATATTTCCTTTTTAGTATATATGTTATTTGTTAAATTTTAAAAAGAAAGCTAAATAAAATATCAATGATAATATTTAAGTGTAATATTTTTAATTCATTAAGGATATCAGTGTAATCAACCATCATGAGAGTAAACGTGAACGCGTCACATATGAAACTGAATTCTTAAATAAGATTATAGAAATTTTTCTAATCTACCACTTTTTGGTACCATATTTCATTTCTATCTTAATCAATTTTACCATTTGATTTTTAATAGAAAAAATACAATTGTAGCCTTAACTAATTGACCCTAAAACTACTCTGTTTCTCCCAAGATTTTTGTAAGTCTCAGCTCCATCAAATTGAAAAATATCTCAAGTTCTCTACGGTGATCAATTCCGAGGAGAATTGACGACGCTGCCGAATTCTCTGGCGAGATGTGACGAGTTCTTCTCCAAATCTTTGTCTGTCGATCAAACTGGGAGTTGTTCCAAAAACAATCGCGGCGAACTTCGATCTCTTGTGAACTTGGTGAGATCCAAACGCGGGTAAACAGATGAAGAATATTGACGAAGATGTCGAGATAGTTTAAGAAGGAAAAATCGAAGAAGGCGATTTTTTGTCTTCTAATTTTGCTTTTCTGAAAACGATATGTTTAATTAAACTTAGATTAAATATTTTCAAACATGATCTGTTTATGTGATGTGAAGAAGTTTCGTGGTTGACATTATACTCACTGGTATTTATAAACCCTTATAAATTTCAAATTATAGAATGACATATTGTTTCTATAAGTTCTGATGTTTGAATATAGATAGTTTATCTTTCTTGATCCATGTTATAATGCCATAGTTCTGTTCTATTTGTGGGAACAAAAATTAATGAAAAAAGTTCACTGAGATTTCATTGTTGATGAAAAAAGAGGATGTTAGATTAGTGTTATTCATGAAGATATATCTTACAGAGAGTTGAATGCGGTAGTTCTAATTTTTTTTTTTTTGCAATAGATGACAATATAAAGTTCATCCATGCTTCACTATCAAAGTTTATCTTTGTTAAAAAAATAGGTTTCCCAGTTTTAACTAGGAATGATCCAAGTGGCCTCATTTCTGAGCAAACAATTTCTGAGGTAAACTCTTTGGTCGCGTTTTATTTATAAGGCCTTATTATTTATTTTGCCGCAATTACCAATAATGTATTTTTGAAAATGTGTTTTTAATGGTGGTAAAGATGAATAATGGTACATTCAAAGTGGTATTTTTGAAAATTCTCCATGAACGAAGGTAGAGAGAACCAAAATTAGTTGATTTGATTAGGTGTTTGTTTATTTTTGTTATCAATATTTTATAATATTTTATTTTTGATTTATTTTAGATTTGGAGTTTAATTTTATTATTCACATTAGATATTTAAATATTTATGAATTTTGAATTTTGATATTTTTGTTAGATATCATAACTCTTGTTATAAAAAAACTTGTAGGTAGTCTAAACTATTTTTTGATATTCTATGTATCAAATGAAAACAAAATGTAAAACCAAAATTTAAGTATTTTCTAAACATCCAAACTATTATTTTATGTTTTATAAAACATTCAGAAAATACTTAAATTTAGTTTTATACATTTATTTTCACAGCTAATATATTATTATATAATAAAAATAATTTATTTATTGATCTACGGTTGATCCGGTGACTCGAGTGTTATCCGGTTTGGTATTGGGGTCGGGTTTAGAAACATTGATTCCACCCCACTTCACCTTTTGATTACACGAAGAATAGAGTTTTGGTCCAATTTGAAAACTTGGAAATAGTGTATATCCGCCAGGCTGCACCTACCTTTCGGATTAATCTGAGTCGTAAGTTCGGAATATCCTAAGTTAATAAAAAAAAAGGTCAACCCTAGTAATTACCCTTTCATTCGCCGACGTGTATACTGTGATTTGAGAAAGAAGAGAAAAAAAACGAGAAAAAGAAAGGAGTAGGCATGGGCATAAAATCTGGAACCCGAAATCCGAACCGAACCCGAACCGAAAAATCCGACCCATTATCCAATCCGAAATGTAAAAATATCCGAACGGGTCTTGTATGGTGGTATAAAATAATATCTGAACCCGAAGTGTTATTAACCGAATCCGAATCGGTAACCCGAAAACTTCGAAACTAATAGTTAATATAAATATTTTTAAATATATATAAACATTTCAATTATTAAATTCAATATTTATGGTAATATGATATAGTATAATAAATATTAAAGTTTTTATAAATGTTTTAAGTACACAATTAGTTATAAATATATACTTTATAATTTGCTCATTGAAATAACAAGTCTACTCTCCATAATGTAATGTATCTCTATTATTAAAAGAGAAGTACACTTAGGAAATGCCCCTGAATTTTCAATGTTAATTACACTTCCATGCCAGTGAACCTATTAATTAACATTCCTAAAAAATTATTGTCTTTACAGATTATTAAATGCATGTTTTTTCACTCTGATTTTTCCTTAAAAATCGGAAACAACATCTTCACATAGAAGGAAGTTAATTATTTTATTTTTAATGACTTAATCAATGATAGAGATAAATCACCAGTACCAATAGATGATTATTAATTTTTTTCTTTAGCCAAAATAAATTTAATATCTAAACAGAATATATTTGCTGACAATAAGTTCTAACCTATAATCACTCTCAAATATTTAATATACCTATAAAACACAGAAACTTATCCTATAATTACGCTAACTTCTAAAATTTGGTGAATAATAAATTATCTTTACATTTTTTCCATATCTAAGTAATAAATAAATTGTTTTTTTTAATGTTATATTAACAATAATGTAATACATATAATTTACAAATACATATATATATATATATATATATATATATATATATATATATATATATTATCAGTAGTACAAAGAAAAAATTTAGTGAAAACAAATATTTATACGGCCACGGGTCAAACTATAGAAATAAACAACAACAGCGCAAGATTATATTTTATTCATTTATATTTTTTTAAAGAATGTTAAGATTTTGGAATTGGAAAAATTATGACCAATCTCTATATTATTTTAATTAGAAAATTTAAAATTTATAACAAAATATTTTGTTAAACGTTTAATCTTAATTTTTGTTATAACTATAAAATTAATTTCCAATCTAAATTTATGTCTAAATATTACAAATATATCATTTAGTATAAATAAAAAACTAAAAACATAAAATAATACCCGCCCGGTCGGGCGGGTCAATGTCTAGTATTGTTTACAAATGATGTTTGTTTTCATGCTTGATCTAACATTTTATTATTATTTTATCAATCTTATGTGTGTGAGATTAATTTTTATTTAATTTAGATGTTTTTATTTTTGTTTTGCTTTAAGTTTTTGTTTTTTACTTTGGTTATATTCGAACCGAACCGATATAATCCGAATCCGAACGATATATGGTTACTTTGTGGGTGTTAGGAAACAATACAATTTTGAACCGAACTCGAAGTGTTATTATCCAAACCCGGCATGTACTAATAAAATTTTAGTATGGGACCTAGAAGCGTGAATCCGAAAACCCGAAAATCCGAAAAACCCGATCCGAACGCCATTAGATACCTGAACGCCCAGGCCTAGAAAGAAGTCTAGAAGACAAAAGTCATAAAAAATGTTGGTCAACGTGAAGGCTTCAAAATTAATCTCTTGCTGTTTTTTATTTTGACTGGAAAAATCTTTGTGGCTGGTCTTTGAGGCTGCCAAATTTACATCTATATCTCGACACTCCTGTGGTCCAATGTCTGCCACTATCATAATACTGATTCTAGCTTTTGTGCAATAGCATTTTGAGCCATATAATATTCGTTAACATAAAGGCACTCTAAAAATGTAGAGACAAAATGGAATTAAAGTTGAAACATCAATACGTGTTTGAGTCCATTATTGAGGAGAAGGTGGAGATCCCAACTTTTTTTTTTTTTTTTTGTAACTGAGGAGATCCCAACTTTCTCCAATGAGTAACATATCTTTTAAAGAAAAATCAAAAGACTCATATCGTTAGTTTTTTGTATCAATTCAAGAACAGTCCAACTATTTATGTTGAATAAAAGGGACACATTTCAACTGTTCCAGCCTTTAATTCTTGTTTCTGCCGACATGATATCTCCAACATATCAGTATTTTGGCTTATTGGAAATAAAAATGTTAATAGTATATAGTGTTATGTGTTTGTTGGAGATGGATTTTATCACCATTTCATACTAATATTATACAAGATATTGTGATGTACAATCAATTGTATTTTGTAGTATTTATTATTAAATATCAAAAGATATTTTCAAAGTGAAATCCAAAAATATGATTAAATTTATCCCTAACTTTTCATTTTAACTAGAAAATCTTATATAATAAAACATAAAGTTTGTCTGTTTTTTTTAACACTATAGGTCCATTAAACTTCAAAAGTACAATCTTTATGTTTTGTTGTTAAAACATGGAGGCTGTAGCGAATCCAATGGATAATTCTCTCAAATAACATTTTTAATTTTTGTCACAAAAATAACAATAAAAATGATTAAAATAGCACTTTTTGTTTTAAAATATTAATATTTTTTTTTTTTAAAAAATTTGAACACATTCTTAAAACCTCACACATTCTTAAAACTTAAGTACTGTATTAGTTTAGTTAACTCAAGGGTTATAAATGCATATTTATATTTAACAAAAAAAATTAATTATTTTTTTCTTTTGAAATGCTATTTTGTGATAAAAACTTAAAAAATTATCTAAGGAAATTTCTCGAATCCAATTCACATCAAAGAAAGTTAATCCATGACCCATATTCGAGGAAGGTCGGAACTGGAGTGACTACTAAGTAAAAGCAAATACATGCAAGCAAAGGATGAGCTGACATCACACAGACAACGCTACCAGAAAAAAAAATTATAGATAAAACATGGTTGGTGGCTAAAAAAGATCCACCAGAAGATCGAGAACCAGGCAACAAACAAAATGCATAAATTGTTAATCCACACCGTCGATCTAGTAAATTTATTGCTTCTCACCGCAACAAAGCTTGAAACTCAACCAAAGCAGAGACTCTAAACCGGACAACTGCCAATTTACCTTAAAAAAATTATCTTCACGTTCCCAAACCGACTCTCGTGCTGAGAAAGCAACCAGAGCCAACGACTGGAGGAACAAATCGAAACTTAAAAAAGAGAAGATTTTGGAACGATTCTGAAATATTTGGATGGAAAATCAAGAGATATTTTAACTATCTTTGTGTTTTGAAAATTATTTAGCTATTTTAGCTATTTAATTGTGACTATTTGTATATATTTTTGAGTATTTTGAATACCTACAAAATATCTTATATTTTAGATATTTTTTGTATCAAATCTGAAAAGAATTAATATATTTAAGTATATAAATTTGATTCGAATTTATTCCGATATCTAAAATATTTCGGTTTGAATCGAATTGATTATGGTTTTCTAAATACCAAAATTTTGAACCATTCAGATTTTTATCCAGTATCATTTTTTAGTTTGATGCTATTTTCGGATTAGATTTTATTTGGTTCTTCGGATTTGAGATTTTTGTCCAGGCCTAGATGCTTGGACATATTTTCGTTCCATCTCCTACAATGTTCACTCATTTTTACAATTGGCTCAAATCCACCCAATAAAGCAATTCACTCTTCACGGAAGTCAACAGAAATTATAAAAACTATTGAGGACCATTTTGAAATTTCTACAATAGTTTTATTGCATTGAACCTTCGCCGAAACCTGTTACAACGCTACTTACTCGGTCTAACCACCTGAAACCAAATCTCTATAAATAGAGAACAAACTCACTTCTCAAGACATCCCACCATAGTTTCTAAATATCAAACATTACAAAAGAACAACTATCTAAGTTCCCTTTGAAAAACAAGAGAAACAAAAATGGTGGCTTTGACGGCAGAGAAGCAAGATCGGAAACTACTTTCGAGAATAGCCGCTGGTGACGGTCACGGCGAGAATTCAGCTTATTTTGATGGCTGGAAAGCTTATGAAGAAAACCCGTTTCACCCAATTGATAGACCCGATGGAGTTATTCAGATGGGTCTCGCTGAAAACCAGGTAACTTTTCAAACAAGCAACAAAATCCAAGCTTTCTTTCTATAACTTAAAACTTAAAACCCTAACTTTAGTTTTAAATTATGTAGCTTTGTGGAGATTTGATGCGTAAATGGGTTTTAGAACATCCAGAAGCCTCGATTTGTACACCAGAAGGTGTTGATCAATTCAGCGACATTGCAATCTTCCAGGACTATCATGGCTTGCCTGAATTTAGACAAGTAAGTTCGAGTTCCGGTGATTTTATAAAACACATCGCTTTTGGTTGAAGGATTTTGTACTTAATTGTTGCTTTCTCTTATTGATTCAGGCTGTAGCGAAATTTATGGAGAAGACAAGAAACAACAAAGTTAAGTTTGATCCTGACCGGATTGTTATGAGCGGCGGCGCAACCGGCGCACATGAGACAGTTGCTTTCTGTCTAGCCAATCCCGGCGACGGTTTCTTAGTTCCTACTCCTTATTATCCAGGGTATGTTCAAAAGATCAGATTAGAATTTGGTATAGTATCGTTTTCGTTTTATCTAACTCTGTTTGGTTATGTTTGGTTTCAGGTTTGATAGAGATTTAAGATGGAGAACCGGAGTGAATCTTGTACCGGTTACTTGTCACAGCTCTAACGGCTTTAAGATCACGGTGGAAGACTTGGAAGCTGCGTACGAAAATGCGAATATTCCGGTTAAGGGTTTACTCATAACCAATCCTTCGAATCCTCTTGGTACGACATTAGACCGGGATTGCTTGAAATCTCTGGTTAACTTCACCAATGACAAAGGGATTCACCTCATTGCGGATGAGATTTATGCCGCAACTACTTTTGGTCAATCAGAGTTCATCAGTGTGGCAGAAGTGATCGAGGAGATCCCTGATTGCAACCGCGATTTGATCCATATTGTATATAGTCTTTCCAAAGACATGGGTTTGCCTGGTTTAAGAGTCGGTATAATATACTCTTACAATAACCGGGTGGTTAACATTGCAAGGAAAATGTCAAGTTTTGGTCTGGTCTCAACCCAAACGCAGCATCTGATTGCTAACATGTTATCTGACGAAGACTTTGTTGACCAGTTCCTCCGCGAGAGCAAATTACGGTTAGCTGCAAGACACGCAGAGTTAACCATTGGTTTAGACGGTCTAGGCATTGGTTGGTTGAAGGCAGGAGCCGGATTGTTCATATGGATGGATTTAAGAAATCTTCTGAAGACCGCTACATTCGAATCAGAGACCGAGTTATGGCGTGTGATCGTCCACAAGGTGAAGCTTAATGTTTCTCCAGGCGGCTCGTGCCATTGCCACGAACCCGGTTGGTTTAGAGTATGTTTTGCAAACATGGACCACAAGACAATGGAGACGGCACTAGAGAGGATCAAAGTGTTCACTAGTCAACTTGAAGAGGAGAGCCTGAACCGGACAAAACCGATGGCAAAGAAGAAGAAGTGTTGGCAGAGTAGCCTGCGGTTGAGCTTTAAGGACACGAGACGGTTTGAGGATGGCTTCTTCTCTCCTCATTCACCGGTTTCACCTTCCCCGCTTTTACGTGCACAGACATAAGACCGTTTCAGTTTTTGACTAGACCAGTCGCTGTAATTTGTAAGATCATAACATTGATCGTTTACGTGTTGCCTCTGATTTACTCGTAACTCTTTTACTATCAAGTTGAATATTCTTACAATGTACATGTTGTAAGTTTAATCGGTTGAATATTAATACATATTAGAAATCAGAATTTCTTTAACAGTGATTGACCGGGTCTATAACTATATGATTTTTAGCAAGAACATTTCGGTTAAGTGATAATAGTAAATAAAACTCAAAATTGGGATGAACTAATATTGTATAAATAAATGTCCATATTAAAAATTATATGATAGATAATACTCTACTAAAAGAGAAAATGGACATTTGTTTTTTGGAGAAAATACAAGAACTACTTAAAAAAAAATTTGTTCTTTTTAATAAATAAGAAAAGAACAAAAGAAATAAACATCTAGATATGAGAGCATTGTTTATTTCTTACAACAACATAAATATATTCTTTGAGTTTGAGATTTTGTTCTTATAGTCTAGTTATCATTTTTCAGTCACAACCTAAACAATAAATTTTTTTGATAATTAATAAAAACAAGCAACCTATAATATTAAATTGGGTCGCTAACTTGTTTATACTTGTTAATAATAGTATGTACTCGTAAATATCAAATTTTATGATTTGATGTCCATATTGATACCGACAAATATTTGAAAAATCGAAATAGATGCAAAACATGTAACGAAGTTAAGGTATGTAATAAATACTAGGTGACCGACCCGCACATAAAAATATTGTATAATATCGATTGAATTCAAATGTAAGAGAAGGTGGAACAAGTGAAAGTTTCAATGCTGAGACATGATTTGCGCAAATCTCCAAGATGCAGTAGGGGTGGAATTCGTTACTTTTTCGGTTCGGTTGGTTTGTTTAGTTCGATTTTAATATTTTTTTTCAACTGAAGTAAACCATATTTAGTCTAGTTCGGTGTGCTTTATGTCCAATTTAGTTTATATTCGGTTCGGTTTGTTTTTTTGGATCGGTTTAATTAGGCTCTTTGTCGCTTAATTTTTTAAAAGAAAAATTATGTTTTAAAACATAAATTATGTACACATAAATTATGTGAACTAAATTCAATATAAAACTGAAACAAAAACTTAAAAAGTCACAAAAAGTATATAAGAATAAAACAAATGAATGTTAACTGAAGTAAAAAAGATATCAACATCATTAGTATGTTTTTAATAAAAGTTAACTAATAAAAAAAAAACAAATGTAAGAAAAATATACAGGAAATAGTGATGTATTAAAAAAATGTGATAAAAATCTCATAGGTATCACAATCCCATAGAAACCTGAAAAGAAAATGTGATGATTTTTTTAAATATAATCCATAATTAATATAAAATAAGAAGAACAATTATGAATTAAAAAAATCCCATAGAAACCTGAAAAAAATTGTCAAATTTTGTTAGCAATTGTACAATATAAAATAATTCGATATTATACAATATTTTTATACAATATTTTTTTGGATATACCGTAAACACTAATCTCTCTCTCTCTCTCTCTCTCTCTCTCTCTCTCTCTCTCTCTCTCTCTCTCTCTCTCTCTCTCTCTCTCTCTCTCTCTCTCTCTCTCTCTCTCTCTCTCTCTCCCCCCTCTCTCCCCCCTCTCTCTCCCTCTCTCCCCCTTTCTCTCCCTCTCTCCCTCTCTCCCTCTCTCTCTCCCCTCTCCTCCTCCCTCCTCCCTCCTCCCTCCTCCCTCCTCCCTCCTCCCTCCTCCCTCCTCCCTCCTCCCTCCTCCCTCCTCTCTCCCTCCCTCCCTCCCTCCCTCTCCCTCTCTCTGCCTCTCTCTCTCTCTCTCTCACCTATTAATAGTGAGAAAAATATCTTTATTATTGATTTATATCATTACAATATCGCGAATTCCACAAAAGTAAAACAAAAAATTTAATAAATAGAAAATCTAACAAAAGCCACAGCTTAACCAATAGAAGAGTATACTATTGATAACACATTTCAAAACTTAAACAACGTCAATGAGCTTCCGTTCAAACGCATGATTGATTCAATCTCCTCCAAAGATAAACTCTTAATTTGATCTTCTGATAAACACAAGCCTGAAAGAACATGTAAAAGTTAATTTGATCTACTAACATTTTATTTTGATAAAAACATGAGCTAACTTGGTTTATCCGTACCTTTTCTTTGGTTGCATAATATATCTTGTGAGTTTTTCCCAAGTAGCAATTGCAAACGTTTTCTGGATTTGTGATACTATGTGTTAGCAATAGGAAACAAAACAACTTGCGTAGATCTTTTTTGCTGATGCCCAATAACATGCTTCTTTAATAGTTTCAATATTTTCTTCATCATCGTCCTTCCGGATAACAGAAGAATTTATATTTTTTTCTAAAAAATGTCATTAGATTAAGTTTTGAAAATAATAAGCAACTTTAAATGTAGACCATAAGAAAATGTAAGATATATATATGTATATACAACAGTGTTGATATGGTTGCACGATAAGTTAATATCAAATATTATATTCGTACAATTTATTACATTTTTTTATTGCTATCTAGATTTTTTTGAATTTAATGTGTTAACATAAATCATTTTTAATTATTACCAATCAATCTTTTGAATTAAATATGATGAATATATGTTACATGATGTTGCAATCATCATTAATGTGATAAATATGGACATATTTTTTCATTCAAGGCAAATTGTGAGAACTAAATAATAAATAAGTAATAATATAATTGTTAAATGACATAGTGTTGATCTTCAAGACTACTGTCATGATCTTCTTGGCTTTTTCTTTTAGACAAAGGAGTTCCTGAAAAATCAAAGAACCAGAGGAAATATCACCTAATGACTGCAACATCAGGACCTGCAAAAGAAAAAGTTCATCTCATTAGTATGCTATTGTAACTATAAATAATAAGCAATTATAAAGTATAATACATGTTTAGAAGGAAAAGCAGAAAATATTAATTTTTCATAATAAATATTTAAATTGAATAAAGAAAGTTATTAAATCTACAATATCATAAGCTGATTTGAATTAAATATTAGTCTTCTTGCGCAAGTTAGATTTATTTAAAATATTCTTTAATAAATTCTCAATAAATCTTATATTTATAAGGTAATTTTATTTTTGGAATATCTTGTTGATAAAGCTAAAGGAGAACATCTCGTGAATAGATTGCACCAGAATTTTGGTTGACAAGTCTCACCATAAATATTAAGTTTTAAATGCATGATTTTTGGAGAGAAAATATTTTGTCAATTAATTTCGTTTCTCTGACATCTAAAATATTTAGTAGGTATTTAATGAATTAAACACAGAAAGAGTCTCAAAAAGATGTTCTTTGAATCGAGAAAACCCAAAAGGTAAGTAAAATGCTAGACTTTATTAAAATATTCAACTTTCACAATAAGCTATGTACCAGAATGTTCTCAAATTAACTTTAAAATTTATCTACCTATAAGTTAGGATTATTTATGGAATATATTTATATTATTAAAACAGAAATACAAATATAAAATATCCCTAAGTTTTCCAACTTGTTTACAATGACATGCCACTGAAGTAATTAATTGAATCTATCTTTAAGGAATCATTTTTTCCTATTTATTAAACTATTTCCTAAATCAAACTTAACTTAATTTTCATTAATATATTTCCTTAAACCAATTAACTAATTTTTAGGGATATTCAAATTTAATATCGATTTTAACTATATAAAACTTGGATAATGTTACCATTAATTATTTTGAACAAAAATCAAGTTTAAATTAGATATTAAACAATATTATGAATATTCCTAAAATATATGTTTAACTTACCATTAATTATTTTGAACAATAAAATTTATATATGCTAAAATTTAAATATCTTTAAACAACTTATAGAACAATATGAAATATTTGTAAGTGAATATTATTTTTAATATAATTTAATCTCACTTAAGATTATATATATTTCAAAAATTTCTAACATATACGTTTAATCATTTCAGTTACTATAAATTATTTTCAACAAGAAAATTTAAATATCTTTGTATAAACAATGTTTAATGTTTATAATCAAATATTTTTTCTAATGTATCTAAATCTCACCGTAATATCTGATCAAAATATTTAAAATTTTTATTACATTTGAAAAATAATTTCATGTTAAAAGAAATATTATTCAAACATATCAATAGGTCAATATTTTGTCAAAAGTTTAGTAGCGGGCACGGCTCACTATTTTCTTTGTTGTATTTATAAAATATTTAAAATATGATAAATATTTAAAATATAAACTAATAAACATTTAAATAATATTCATTTATATAAAAATGAAAATAACAATCCGTGCGGACGCACGGGTCAAGCTCTAGTTGTTATTAAAATTATATTTTAAAAATAAAAAAGAGAATATATCGGGAATAGTTTACACTAATGATTTAATTAAAAAATCTTACCCTTACAATTTAAATATTAAAGCATGAGATTAGGAAATAAGATATTATTTCAGTAGAGAAAATACCATCCTACTAATATTTTAAAAATATAAAGTGATTATCCAATTTTGATGTACAATAGAGAAAATACCATTCTAAGCGCACATCTTTTGCAGGACCGGAATGGTGAACTCTTAGAGGTCTGAAATATGAACACTTCCGTCAAATCATCTCTGAAAAATATAAAACAAAATCACAATCAGCAAACCAAAAAACAATATGTGTATATATAAGCTTATAATTCTAAACAATAATATAATTCTACTAATAAAAAAAAGTATTCGCAACACAAAAAGATGCTATTGAAATGATATAACTGAGAGATGTTATCAAATTGAGTAAACTTTTTTTACCAGATTGAGGAACAAAGATGTTATCGAAATGATATATCAAAGAGGTGTACAATCAAATCGATATATAGCTTCGGTGGATAAATCGTCATAATAGGGTATCTGCATATAAACCAAAAGAAAAATCAGCTCTCATGAAATATAAAAGCTTAATGTTCTAAAATAAGAAGAAAAAAAAATCAGAACATTATTAACATTAAAAGTTCAGAATACAAAGTTCAATGATTTCGTTTCTTCTACTGTGGATGTCTTATTTATAGTAAATTGGTGGACGTTTCTCATTGATTTAGCTTGCATGATAAGCTAAAAAGTAGAATTTTTTAATAAATTCTCAATAAATCTTATATTTATAACGTAATATTATTTTTGGAATATCTTGTTGATAAAGCTAAAGAAGAATATCTCGTGAATAGATTGTACAAGAATTTTGGTTGACAAGTCTCGCCATAAATATTAAGTTTTAAATGCATGATTTTGGTAGAGAAAATATCTTGTCAATTAATTTTGTTTCTCTGAGATCTAAAATATTTAGTGAGTATTTAATGAGTTAAACAGAGAAATGATCGCAAAAAGATGTTCTTTGAATCGAGAAAACACAAAAGTTAAGTATTAAAGTGATTTCGTTTTTAGTAATGTCGATGATTAAAATAAATCGAAAAATAAACTCTAAAAATCAATCAATAAGATCAACAAAATTCTTCCCATTTGTAATAAGGAAACTAATTATTACATGTATTAACTAATATTTTTGCGCGAGTAATGTTAATAGGGGAATTAAATTATTTTTTCCTTTTCAATTAGTATTCAATGTTACTTTCCTTTTATAGGGGGATCAATGAATTAAAATAAATTATTTGATTTGATAAAATGACTTTATATTCTTATATATCTATAGACTACATAAAATAATAAACCAAAATATTTATTTGAATTGATAAAATGACTTTATATACCATATTTTCGACAATTAGTTACCATAAATAGTTATTAATAATATTATGTAAACCATTTGGAATCTAAAATATTTATTTGAATTAATAAAATGGCTTTATATCATACTTTCGACAATTAGTTACCATAAATAGTTATAAATAATATTATGTAAGTCATTTGAAAAGTGATGTTAATTGGTCATTAAATTATTTTTTTCCTTGCAATTAGTATTCAATGGTACTTTTCTATTATAGTGGGATCAATGAATTAAATGATATATCGAAATTACAAAATAAGGTAAGTATTTAGAGGGCTTCCCTTTTTAGTAGTGTCGATGGAAAAAATAAATAAAAAAAAAATTCTAAAAAATCAACCAATAGAATCGATAGAATTCTTATAAGAAAGGCTGTGAGAGTGCCAGTTGGCAAATGTACTTTCTTTAATATATAGAATGATTATAATAAATAAAATTAAAAATCATCGGCCAATAAAATTATAATAATTAAGAGTTCATTTATGATCGACACGTAATAAAAATCACTTATGTGACTTCTCAATCAATATATAGTAAATTTATTTTTTATAAATAATTTATAACATTCTGTAAATTATTTTAAAATTCTGATAAATTTATTCTTTAAACAACGATAAATAATCTAAAAATAATGTTAATAAACATTTTTGGATTTTTTAATATTTAAAATAATTATTATATAATTATATTCGAATACAATTCATCAAGTAGAGTATAAAACTATTATAATTATCTTATATAAAATTTCGTTCATTATATTTTATAGTTTATAAATATTAAAAGTAAGAAATAAAATATTATTAATCTTTCTATAATTTCTATATTTGAGAAGCTTTCCAAATTTCTAATATGAATGCCTTGTCCATAAAGTATGTCATTGTTAAGAACGTATTAATTATATGAATTCAAATTTGGTAATGTTTGTGTCGATCAAATATACTATATTAATAAGACCGTATTAATTATATGGATTCAAATTTGGTAATGTTTGGTCGATTATAAAAAATAAATGAAAAAGAAATTATCAAAAATTCAACCAATAAGATTAAGAGAATTAATCCTAGAAGCTCTCTATGAATGCCACCTAAGCAAAAATCACTAAAGTGACTTCTCTTTTAATGTATAGGAGGATTGGAGTTTTTTTCTAGTAAACACGACTCAAAATTTCAAGTCAAATACAAAATATGATATGTGTTTTTTTTTATTTTTGAAACTTTTATTTACCTTATTGACCATAGAAGTTCGAGTTATTCACGAAAATATCATTATATTTTGTTTTCAAAAATAATTGTTTAAATCTATCATCCTCGTCTTTCTCTTTTATTTACAACATTACAATTATCATCGATACATAAACCACTATGAACAACCATTTTCAAACTATAAATGCACATAAAATCGACTTCTATATCTTCATATCCTCATTTCTTACACACATAAACCATGTCTTTCACTTTCTTTCTCATTTCGTTCCAAGATCCCAATTTTTTAATTTCAAATTTATAAGTTTATTGAAATTAGCCAAGTTCATGTTTCTTGGTCAAAAAAGAATGGAGAACTTTCATCCCTTATATATTATTTTAGGAGCATTAAAAATAATTAACCTTTAGTTCATGTGTGATTTACAACACTGCCATTTCTTACGTGTCATCACTACATGCTCTCTCACCAACTACATTCAAAAACCCTTAACTTACTAGCTTAATTACAAAAACTGCCATTGGTTATTAATTTATAATTCCATTAATATGTTATAAGCTTCATCTTTATTGACCAACCAAGAATATAATATCTATGATAAGTCCTTCTTAATGTTATATTATTATTTTCAATGTTATGTTACACGCTAATCAATAAAAAATTATAATTATTCATCGGTGAATCACTGATATTTGAGTAGGTCTATCATATAGTTTTAGGATAATGAAAAAAATACAACTTCTAACTTTGTTGACATAAACTAACTCAAAATATTATTTAGAAATCATTATATCATCGAACGACCCAACATCCTTATTATCTATGTATTATTACATGTATATTAATAGTGTTGTGTTCGACATACTAATTGTTTTATCACTTATATATGAGACTTCGAATCATACGGTTTCCCATGTATATAACTTATAATTTATATACAATAAAATGTGATAATCACAGGTTGATATGTTGTAACTTAAAATCATTATACAAAATACATAATAAAACCTAATGACTTATTTTATAAGAATCCGATTCAAATTAACTATATGGAAAAAAAATTCTTCATGGGTTAACTATGAAGAATTTATTTATTTGATGTATTTTCCTCAAGATCAAATATGTAATAACAATCACAATTTATTTTGGGTTAACTATGAAGAATTTATTTATTTGATGTATTTTTCTAAAGATCAAATGCATCACAACCCACATGATATTTTGATGATCTTCCTACATTAAGTATGTCATGTCAATCTTAATCATAGTTAAAACCAGGAATATGGCTGTGATTCCATATGTTATGTCACTGATATGCTTAATTTCAATAAATTACAACAAATCCCCTGTCAATCACACATTTTTGGTGATTTTAATTGTATTTTCTTCAATTTAGGAAACATTAGGAATGTAAATACGGTTATGACTATTATTAATTGATTTTTCATTATTTAAAAAACGCTTTTTATAGTATTATCGATTTAAAGTAGACGTTGAACCATACAAAATATGGAAACTAAAAATTGTAGCGAGTCAAATTGGTGAGAGGACAAGTGATTGTCACTGATTGCTTTCAAAGATTAATTTGCGAATCCTTATACTCGGATTGTTTCCTATAATACATCAATAAAAATCGTCGAATCATACAAAAATATGGAAACTAAAAATTGTAGCAAGTCAAATTGGTGAGAGGACAAGTGATTGTCACTGATTGATTTCAAAGATTAATTTGTGAATCCTTATACTCGGTTTGTTTCCTATTTAAAACAAAAAATCATCTAATATTATGAACAATGCAATTAAAATATTCAAATCTGGATCACGAATACGAACTATCATTCTGGCTATTAATTCCATAGAGTTTACCCTAGACATACGTGATGTCTTACACGTATAAATAGGAATGCCTTATATTTACATTTCCACACAATTGTCTCCTTCTCAGATGTCGTATTTATCCTGTTGCTTATATTTTGTTTTATATTTTTGCTTCATAAATGATTTTATATTAGTTTTTGCTTACTTTTATATCTCTTATTGAGTCTCTTACACTACTTATAAAGAACATGATCATTTTGTCATTGAAACACAAAATTATTTTTATATTTTTATTTTACAATATTTACCATTTTTCTATGCAATTTTTTCTATGCAATTATTTCTATATTTTTATTTTACAATATTTACCATTTTTTTCTATGCAATGGACCTTTGTAATATCTATTAATTCAGACTGATAATCTTTTTAAATCTACTCACCCCGTGCAGGGCACGGGTCATCACCTAGTTAAGAAGTTATATTAAGAAATTTTGTGTTTTTGGAGAAGTCAAACATGAATCTTACCGGATATTTTCTAGAAGTCATCTGTAAAGTGCTATATTTTCTAGAGAAACATTCTCTCGTATTTTCAAGAATTTTTCAAATACAAAAGTAAAACAATATTTACAAAAGAAGGTTTATTTCGTAAATTTTCAATTGCAAAAATGACATAAATGATTTTTTTTTAAAAGTCTTTTACGTCAATGTTTATTAACTTTCATTTTCTGCAAATTTCAAATGATTTTTTTAAATATTTTCTTGTTAATTCATGTATATTAGTCAATATTGAGATTCCTGAATGAAAATCATAACTTAATTGATGATAATTATAAGGTTACAACCATTCATGTTTCTTAATGTTTATATCTCTGTTAATTTTGTAAAACTTTAATTTTCAAAAGTGTTAAGTAATTTTAAAATATGTTTTTTTTTAAAAAAGTGTTAAATAACTTTAAGAATATCAAATTATGTGGTTTAGTGTGTCTTCTTAAATCATAATATATATACTTTTTGAACTATTATGAGATTTGAGTAACTTTAAACTCTTCTATCTATCTATATCGAGTGTTGTGAACTTATTTTTATGTATTTGAACTTATATTATTGTGTTATGGACTTATTGTTATGTTGAAGTTGTGTCAACTGTTATTATAACTCCCCCATTTAATTTACACAACCATGATGATCTTATCAAAAGATTTACAATGAACACAATAGTTTACGAGTACAAGAACATGAATAAATGAATTAAGCATTCAACAAAGAAAATATTAATATATTGGAGACAAATTATATATATATATATATATTATTTACAATATTATATAAACTATCAAAATAAGAGTCTCCTAACCATAAGAGAGAACAAAATTTTCAATGAAATTAGACTATGAATTAAAAGACAGAAGTCTTCTAATTCGTAGTTAAATTTAATTTTAAATATAATATTCTCGCTTAAAATTTTGAAATCCCATTTAATTCGCGTGAAGTATGCCTAGACGTCTTTCCAGAAGTCTGCTTGATAAGTCTGCTCGTGAAACCTACCGAGAAGTATTTCGTGATGTCTGTCAAGAAGTCTTCCGCAGTCTACTATTTTCCTCATATCTAAAAGACTTGCATATCCAAAACTTTAAAATAGCTTCAAAAAAGAGAAAAATTCGATACTAAACTTTTATGCTTAAATAGTATAAATAAAACAAATTACATTAGGTTGAATATATAAGTTTTTCAATCTTTACATCTAATACACACAAAAATACATATCCAAAATATGTAGATCTATATTTAAAAAAGTGGAAGATGAAACAAAACTTGCAAAAACAAGATACAATAGTAATAAAAACATGAGATAAAAAGATAAGAAATTGATATAAAGTTTGTTGTCTTCAAGTCAAAGAGAGCATAAAGAGATTAGAGAGTTGTAAAGTGAGAAGAATTATACTTTTGTTGCAGCTATTTGAGAGGAAGATAAATAATCTGTATATTTTCTTTATATAAGGAGACAAATATTCCAATCAGAAAAAACATTTTCGGTTCGGAAAACTTCATCAAAAGTCTTCTAGCATAAAATGCACTAGAAGACTAGCCAAGAAATCTTTTAAACCCTTAATTTACTATTCATCTTAGAAGACTTACCAAAATTATTTTCTAGAAGACTTTTCCATAAGTCGAGAAGACTTCTAAAGAAGTATTTTGGATAAGTTTACTAACAAAGTTTAAAGTCTGACTCAGATCTAAAAACACATATATCCAAAAACGTTAAAATGGCTTCAAAACAGAGAAAAACTTTAAAAGTAAAATTTTATGCTTAAATAATAAATAAATCAATCACAACAGGTAGAATCTCTAACTTTTTCGAAGCTAACATATAAAAACACACAAAATACATATCCAAAATTTGTAGATCTATCTTTAAAGTAGTGGAAGATGAGAACCATGAAATAAAAAACCTATAAAACAAAACAATTTAGTGAGAAAGACATGAAACAGAAAATAAAAAATTGATATAAAGTTTGGTGTTTCAAATAGACTACAAAGATGTTGGAGAGTTTTAGAGTGAGAAACATTACTTTTTTTTTTGCAGCCATTTAAGATGAAGATAAAGAATGTGTAAATTTTCTTTATATAAAGAGACAAAACTTTCAGTTAGCTTAAATATTTTCGGTTTAAAAGACTTCTCGAGAAGTATTTTAATGCATCATATGTTAGAAACATACCAACAAAATCTTCTAAACCTTAAAATCAAATAGCTAACTAAATAGCAACAAATACTTCATTAAACATATATGATCAACTTATAAAGTTTTTGATATAATATAAAAAACTAAATAAATCTGTGTCAAAGTTAATTTTCTTAATTTTTTTTAAGATTATAAAATATAAAAAATACTCCAAAATATGCTACCAATTCTTAAACCAAGGACAATCTTGACTTACAACCTATATTCACTCATTTATATTGAAAACAATTTAATTTTAGTATATCTAAATTTACATCATTTAGAATTGTTTATAATTACATGATTTCAATTTATTTTTCATCAAAATAGTTTTCTATAAATTATTTTTAAGATTAAATTCATGGGAAAACTTCACCAACCTTAGAAAAATTCACATGGTTATAATGGTAAAAGTGATTATATATTTTTGTTTGGTCATAAGGAGATGATTATAATTTCACTACCATTTTATGTTAATTTTATATTTAATTGAATTTGTGGTAAAATTTTGCATTCAAATCAAAAATTTAGATCATTTTTGACAAAACCTCCATAAATATTTGTGTCTAGTTCTACTTATAATACTAGAGATGGGCAAAAAAAACTGGTGTAGTTGCACGTACTCTAGCGGTTATGTAGTTTGTATTTGACTTAAGGGTGATGAGTGGCCTGGTGGTAAAAGTTTCACGGTCATGAGTTCCGTCATTTAGGTTTGAGTTCTAGTCACCGTCGATTAAAATGATGTGAAAAAGACGGTCCTCCTGGATATTTTCGGTGGACTCCCCGGCTTAGCTCCGGTGGATGGTCATGAGACGGTAATCAGATATTTTTCGAAGACATCCAGATACTAGGATCATCAAGAAAAAGAAAAAACTGAACCAATCTGAAAAACAACCAAACTAGACCAATCAAATACAAACCGATCCAAACTAAACAAAAATATATACTTCATAGATTCAATTAAAGTTTTAATAAATTTTCGATTTGGTTCGGTTTTAGACCAAGACAAACTAAACCGAAATGCAAAAGAATTTATTAAATTAAGTCATTTTAATTTATTATACAAAAGTATCAATTAATCTAAACCAAACAAAATTCGGTTTACTTCAATCGTTTTTATTTAGAACCAAAATATCAAACCGAACTGAACCAAAATTTAAACCTAAATCCCCATCCTTAAATACCACATAAACTAGGTAATAACCCGTGCCTTGCACGGGATGAGATTATTGATTTTGTTATCTTTTTAATAGACATAAGTATTCAGGTATCCGAGTCGGGTTCGAGTCGAGTCCTATCGGGTTCGAGTAGGTTCGGTTTTGATGTAAAAGAACCTTAAAATAACCGAATAACTAATATATCTGAACTGGTTCATACTCAAAGTAACCATATTACCCGATTCGGTTCGGATATTTTGTATCTAAACTACCCAAATGTACTAAAAATAACTAAAATTACTCATTAGATACGGTTTTTTTTTTCTATACAGACTATCATATTTTATCTGAAAATACACAAAATAATTAATATATTTAATTTAAAAATTTAATTTTAATTTTTAAAATATGTATACATATAATTATAAATAATATTTTTAAATATATATTTACATTTTAGAAATCTTCGGATACTCATTCTGTTTTCGGTTCGGATCGGGTTGAGTACCGGTTCTTCGGATACATCAGTTTATGAACCACTCGGTTATTTACCTCGTATCTGATCGAGTTCGGGACCCTGATTTTCGGTTCGGTTTTGGGTCGGTTCTTCAGTTCTGGATATTTTGCCCAGTCCTACTTTTTAAGATAAAAAGACATTATATATGTTTAATCTGGATATTTGTTCGGTATTACGTTATTTTTTTAGCCTCCTAAAATATAAATACCATTCTAAATCCATATTTATTTAGTTTTATTCGGTTGAAGTGATCGAGGTTTTTCATTTTTCGGTGATAAACCTAAAACTATTATATTTGTTTGGCTTCATTTTATATCAATTTTCGACAGTTCTTATGTCGAACCAATGGTTTCATTTTTAAATTTCTAAATGCTTGGAAAATCAAATAAAATCTAAATAATAGTTTAAGAAAAAGGACATACAATATTATTTGTATTGTTTGTACAAACAATAATGGTGACATTTTAAGATTTTGTATTTTATATAAGATAATATAATATTATTTTTGTTGTTTGAACTTAGGCATAATATAAAAAGTTGTATATTTATACTCATAGAAATTGGTTTTTATTGAGTTTAATAATGTAAATTTTGATTAATGTTGATGTGAGTAGACGCATAGCATGTTTCCCATGTCTTCTCGATCTGATCTTGCATCAGGTCCTTCATGTGATCTTATGATCATCTAAAACGGTAAACAAAACACAGTAAATTTAAATAATCACATACGAAAACATCATTAGAAGTTAACCAATTATCTTTAACTTCGATTGCTTTAGAAAACTCTCGGTGCAGTCAGCTCCCCAAAGAAATCCCTTATAGTTACTTTCGCTCAGACCATTAACTATCCATGGACATGACCATAAAACATGGTTTAGAGTTACATTCCCATCATCATCATCATCATCATCATCATCATCATCATCATCATCATCATCATCATCATCATCATCATCATCATCATCATCATCATCATCATCATCATCATCATCATCATCATCATCATCATCATCGTTCTCACCAACCTGTCTCCTCCTCTCAATCTTGTCATGTTCTTCTAAAGAACCCAACAGTAAAGTGTTCTTTTCATGGACCCGAGAAGAGTTTTGAAAGAGACTTTCATGAGTTGTGTAGAGGCTATCTGATATCACAGTTATCAAAGGTAACATTTTGAATCAATTTATACATTTGGAGTATATCATTGTCACATGTCTCTTTTCAAAAAACATAGTTAGATATAGAATTTTCAATTTTTAAAACATTTTCACTGCAGCTTTTTAGCTGATGGAATCTTAATTATTATTTATAGATAATATTACTCAGTAGTTGTACAAAGAGAATTTTAAATAATTTCAGTTCACTATTACAAATGTTAAAAATGTATAAATCAAAAGAGTTTATTAAAAAAAAATAGAATGCGAACACATTAAATTGTTTCAAATGTAGTTAAAAATTTAGTGTGTGAACACATTAAATGTGAAACGATTGTGAAGACGACATGTCAGCATATTCATAAAATATAATGTGAACGCATTAATTACAAATGCATCTCTTTTAATATATAGGGGATTTTCTCTTTAGTTGCTTTAGAAGCAAATGCTATAGTATATTCTCAGTTGGGCCCTTTCTTATATGGACCTTAAACAATTACAACTTATAACCAAACCCAATAGAAATCAAAGAAACCCTAGTTCCAAAAACCATTTTTAAACCCCTCACACTCTCCCCTGTCTTCTTCTACTACTACGCGAACGCCTCTTCCTCCCACCTCCACTTCTCAAAAACCCTAAATCCCGCAACCGCCAGCCATGACAGAGATCGAAGAAGTCCCAGCCGCCGAAACCGGAGACTACATGATCAAACCCCAAAGCTTCACCCCAGCCATCGACACCTCCCAGTGGCCCCTCCTCCTCAAAAACTACAACCTCCTCAACGTCCGCACCGGCCACTACACTCCCCTCCCCTCCGGCCACTCCCCTCTCAAGCGTCCTCTCCTCGACTACATCCGCTACGGAGTCATCAACCTCGACAAACCCTCCAACCCTTCCTCCCACGAGGTCGTCGCCTGGATCAAACGCATCCTCCGCGTCGAGAAGACCGGACACAGCGGGACCCTAGACCCTAAAGTCACCGGTAACCTCATCGTCTGCATCGACAGAGCTACTCGGCTCGTGAAGTCTCAGCAAGGAGCGGGTAAAGAGTACGTCTGTGTCGCTCGTCTTCACTCCGCTGTTCCCGATGTTGCTAAGGTCGCGAGGGCGCTCGAGTCTCTTACCGGAGCTGTGTTTCAGAGACCGCCTTTGATCTCTGCTGTCAAGAGACAGCTGAGGATTAGGACGATTTATCAGAGTAAGTTGCTCGAGTACGATGCGGATAGACATTTGGTTGTGTTTTGGGTTTCTTGTGAGGCGGGGACTTATATTAGGACAATGTGTGTTCACTTGGGGTTGTTGCTCGGTGTTGGTGGGCATATGCAAGAGCTTAGGAGGGTTAGGTCTGGGATATTGGGGGAGAATGATAACATGGTTACGATGCATGATGTGATGGATGCTCAGTGGATGTTTGATAATTACAAGGATGAGAGTTATCTCAGGAGGGTGATTATGCCTCTTGAGGTTATATTGACGAGTTACAAGAGGCTTGTTGTTAAGGACTCTGCTGTTAATGCGATCTGTTATGGTGCTAAGCTGATGATTCCTGGGTTGTTGAGGTTTGAGAATGATGTTGATGTTGGTACTGAGGTTGTTTTGATGACGACTAAAGGTGAGGCGATTGCTGTTGGGATTGCTGAGATGACGACGTCTGTGATGGCGACGTGTGACCATGGTGTGGTGGCGAAGATCAAGCGGGTGGTGATGGATAGAGACACTTACCCGAGGAAGTGGGGGTTGGGGCCTAGAGCTTCGATGAAGAAGAAGCTTATTGCTGATGGGAAGTTGGATAAGCACGGGAAGCCGAATGAGAAAACGCCTGTGGAGTGGAGCAGGAACGTGGTTTTGCCTACTGGTGGTGATGCTATGGTCGCTGGTGCTGCTGCCGCTCCTGAGAAGGTTGAGGCTGAGAGTGGAGAACTGCGCAAGCGTAAGCTTGATGAGAGCAGTGACAGCCCTGCGGCTGTGTCTACCAAGAAAGCCAAAACAAAAGATGTTGAGGTTGAAGAGAAGGTGAAGTCTGAGAAGAAGGAGAAGAAGAAGAAGAAGGACAAGGAGGAGGATAAAGAAGAGTTGGCAACACCAAAGTCGGAGAAGAAGAAGAAAAAGAAGAGCAAGGAGACAGATGAAGCTTCTGCGGTTAATGGTGAAGATGAATCACCAGCTGAGAAGAGTGAGAAGAAGAAGAAGAAAAAGAAGGACAAAGAGACAGATGAAGCTGGTGGTGGTGAATCAGCAGAGAAGAGTGAGAAGAAGAAAAAGAAGGAGAAGAAGAAGAAAAGCAAAGACAGCGATGACGAATAGTGAGATGAGTTTGTCTTATTCTACCCTTTAAGTTCTGAATCTTTTGTTTTATGGTATCTATTCTGGGAAAAGTGAGACAAAAGGCATTTATGCTTGTATCCAAAAGTCTCACTTCAGATTAGTTTTGTTTTTTTAGTTTTTATGTTATGTTTGTCCTTTTATCTGTTGTGAGATTCGTTTCACTTAGCTATGAACTTTATGAATATGATGATTATGGTTTATGGTATCTACCCTTTAAGTTCTGAATCTTTTGTTTTATGGTATCTATTCTGGGAAAAGTGAGACAAAAGGCATTTATGCTTGTATCCAAAAGTCTCACTTCAGATTAGTTTTGTTTTTTTAGTTTTTATGTTATGTTTGTCCTTTTATCTGTTGTGAGATTCGTTTCACTTAGCTATGAACTTTATGAATATGATGATTATGGTTTATGGGTTCCTTTTCCTTTGTCTGATGATGATTTTGGATTTTATGTTTCCAAGATTCTACTGTGTGAAATTTCGTGGCTGATGATTATTCTAAGGCAGTTTTTGGGGTGCCTTCTCTTATTAGGAGCTTAGGAGTTGGCTAATCTTATATTAATTCATGAAATAATTGTTTGGGCATACACGCATATACTTCATGCTGTTGTGGCCATCTTAATAGCATCGTGCCTAGACGTCATAGTGGGAACACCGTCTGACACTCAAGAGTAAAATATGATGAAAAGATTAAGTGGACCTGGAAACTTTCATTTCCAAGAGGTTTGGGTGAGATTGGAAGCATGAATGTTGCTAGGAACTGAGCCATTCTAAGAGGGCTGTCAAACAAGATCTGCGGTCGACAATCTGATTTTTCTTTCAGTTGCAACAATCTATGCTGTACTCGTCGGTTAATGTTGGACTGGGAGTTTGTTCCTAAAGACTGTAAGATGGATATGAGGACCATCTCGTAACTATCTTGTAAAGTAAAGTATGCTCTCTCGCATTTCCCAAAGCCTACAAATTAATTGTTTCGATCTGCTAACATGTTATTCTTGTTCTCGGTATGTTAAATGTGCATTGTACCCTTGCGCATCTAACTTGTGGATTGTGGACATCACATCCAAGTACTGCTGCCACTTACTAATGGTACCGATCATGAAGGAAGGTTTTGGGTTTGCTGCCACATACTAATGGTACTACCGATCATGAAGGAAGGTTTTGGGTTTGAAAATCCAAAACCAGTTTCATATCCAGCTGCTTATTGTCTTGTTGTTATCAATGGAAAATGTGCAGACTAAAGAGTGCTCTATTCGAACTCATTCATACTAGTTTTGGATGAAGCAACATCAGGCATTGGATAGTATGTCAGAGTTGCTAGTAAGACGAGCTCTTGAATATGTAATGCAAAACCATACGGTAGCAACAAGCATCACAGCTCTTCTCTTCTTTTTTTTTGAACAAACAGCTCTTCTCTTCTAAACAACATTTAACTGAATCATCACCACGATTTCTTTTTTAATTATAAAAACGCTTCATGCTTTCTTGACACTGATATCTGCATTTACAGGTGGCTCGAATCTAGGAATAACTTTTATCTTGGACAAAACTAAGAAAACATTATAATATATTTATAAATTCAAAATTTTAAAATGAATTACCAAAAATACCACGTTATTAATACCACTTTTCATTTTTATTCTAACCATATTTGTTCTTATTTTAAAAAGATAAATATGCATTTATAACTATAAAGTTAATTAGTCTAGATTTAAGGTTTAGAGTGAGAAGTGAGGTTTTGGAAAGTGAGATTTAGAATTTAATAAATATATAAATAAATACCTGAATTTTTTTAAAAAAAATTAAAAATAGATTCAAAAATAATTTTCTAATTTCTAAAAGAAAAATTTCGAATATGAAAAGTTATAATTCTAAAACTATGTATCATTATTTTATTTATTTATAATAACTATTTCTGTGTATATATATATATATATATATATATATATATATATATATTTATAGTCTCTTTTGTTTCTGAAAAGGATATTTTTTTGAAAATATATCATTAAAAAAGATAAACATGATTAATGGTACCAATAATATTGTAAAAGTGAAATTTCTCCAATCTTTAACAGGGACATTGTCAAACTTTTGTATAAAATTATACTTATGGGTGGGTAAATAAACTGAATCCGATCCTATAAAAATGAATCCGAACCGATTCGAATCCGACATAAATACCGAATGAATCTTGTTTTATGATATTTTAGATTATAGGTATTATCCTAACCGAACCTGAACCTAAATGAATATCCGATAGAATCCCAAACATTCAAGACCCCAAAAAGATCTTTGTACCAAACATGATCTCAATTCCTAATATGTATCCAAAATACACTAAGATATATTGAACATCTACAATAATTATTTATTACATGAAAGTTAGTGGTTCACTAACATGAAGGTTGATGGTTGAAAGTGGTTGAAGCTTGAAGCTTTTAGATTTTGGTTAACAATATTTCTCATTCCATGAGAATTTGGTTTTTTGTTTTATGTTTTCATTTATTTGGTTTTCTTTCTACCAATAAATATTTTTATTTTTAGTTTGATGAATGATCACGTTTGATGTTTTTTTCTTATTTTTAAATTAATTTTATTTATTTTTTGTTACGAAATAGGTAAAAATCAGATACTTTAAAATTGAAGAACCAACTTTACTTATATTTTGGTTACAAAATAGATACAAATCAGATAGTTTTAAACCAAATAATCGATTGAGATTTGAATCTGAAAGTACATCGGACTGTAACGGTTCTTTAAAGATTTACTAACCTCGATCCAATCTTACAAGGTTGTTAATGGAGTTTGCTAATGGGTGGGCCATTATAAAAATGATATCGTTAAAACAACCAAAAGGAAAAATCAGTCTAACAACCAAAAGGTCCCTCACCAGCCTGTTACCGCACTTACTGACTCCAGCAGCCGTTCAGCTTAACGAGACGGTAAAAAAAAACCTTCTTTTTTCGCTTAATAATGTTTTGAAACTTTTTTTTATATATTACTTTTTGTATTTTTGGAATAAATTAACTTTTATTGTTATATACATACTTTGTTGTTTTTGTTAAGCTAGATAAATTTATAGCTTAAAACCAATTGGTAATAATTGGAGTGGTCCATCTATTATATATTGCTTAAAATCTTTTTCAATTAACGATGTAGGATATATTATGTCTAATACATTCTCTCGAGGTGATGGTTCTTTGAGCGTCAATTCGGAATGTTCGAACAAGAATTGATGGATCAATTTTAGCTAGATCAATGTGGATCGGATTTCGTGGATCATGTTCTGATACCATATTAAGTTAGATGAACTTTTAACTTAAAATTAATTGGTGATAAACGAGTGAGCAATCTATCTTATATATTTTTTAAGATCATTTTCAATTATTGGTATAAGACACTTTATGTCTAATAATTTTTACTTTTATTTTACCTCGAAGTTTTGATGGAACATGGGAAACACACCTAGATCACGGGTATGGAACTGACAAAGTTCGTGACCAGTGGCAGAACTTCATAGTGATAAGGGGTTTAGTAGACCCCGGTCAACTTGTTATGTCAGTTGATTTTAACATATATTTTTATCCAATTTCCTAAAATAATTGTTTGATATTACATTTTGACAGTATTCAAATCTGTGTTTAGAACTTTTGTGTAGATATAATTCATATAGTTTGAGTTATGATTCCATTGGAAAATAGTTTCAACTCCACACTGTTTGTGATTGGATCTTAAGAAATTCGTGAGGCAACACTTGGGAGTCTGGCAACGTCAAGATGACTCGCAACATTCCAAACTCAAGATGCATATGTGACATGGCGATGCGAGCTTTTGTACCCTTCGTTACAGTAGTTTTTTACCGATAGTTAATACTATTTAAATATATGTAGAACATTTCTAATGTATAATTTCTTCTTTTTCTTCTAGGAATAACTCTATAATGGATTTGAGTTTTGCCCTCATCCCATTCCATTATAGAGTAAAAAAGAGTAGTGAACAAAAATAAAATAATTCTTCCATTTATGGGATAATTCTATTTTTACTCAATAGAGTCGAAAATAAAATAGGATTACAGCATTTCCTATTGAAAACTCTATTTTAGAATAAATTATAAAGTAGGTTAGAGATACTTTTATGCAAGGAATCATGTGAATCAACAATGTATTAGACTCTGAAGGAATAATATTAATGTAGTGAATGGTGGATTTGCAATATGTTTTGGATTTGTAGATGGTTAATTTTTTCTTTTTTTTGATAATACGAAGATATCCGGCGGATCAAGTTCCAATCTACTAATCTTTTGGGAGTTTTTTTACTGATATCAGATAAATCTGATTAACTGTAACAAGAATTAGATATTCATGTCATCTGATCATATAAGTGGATAAAAATCTGAACTGGTAGATTTTTAAGGGGCTTTCAAAACCAGAGTTTTTTTCCCTTTCCAAAACATTTCAGAGTTTGTATAATAATATCTATGGTTTCTTCTTTTGGGTCTAGTGATGAATGTTTTATGTGTGTTTAATCTTCTTCTTCCTTTTGCCTTTTATATCAACCACCGAACCGAACAACACTTGCATTAACAAAAAATTAGATTTTGACCCGCACAACCGTCCGGGTATTTATTTTCATGTTTATATATATATTTTGTTTATTTAATTAGTATATATTTTAAGATTATTCATATATTTAAATGTTTAAATTACTATTTCAATTACAATAATTTTATAGTTTCATGCTATTAATTAACTAACTATTTCAAATGATCACATATATATATATAATGTTTCTTTTCATGTATATATTTTATATTTAATTTATTATGATCCGGATCCGTAATTCAAAGTGCTAGATTTTCTTGAAAATTTTGTTTTGTTTATTCAGTATATATAATAAATTATTGTATATATAAAAGTTTAAGAAAAGTTAATTTTTTATACATGTATTATATAGTTTATTAATGTCAAACCATTCTACCAATATATTATATTTTTAGAATAAATGTTTTATATTTATGAAAATAAAATATACACAGAGTCTATATGAGTCTGTGTGTTTGATGACAAAAAAAAAAAAAAAAAAAAAAAAAGAAAATAAAATATACTAACTTATCAATTTAAAATATATTTTTTTTAACTGATATTTAAAATAATTTTATCATATTTAGTTCAATATAGTAGTTTTAATTAAAATGTAAGATTTGTTAGAAATGTCATACTTCAGAATTGTTTTGTATTTAATTTACTATAATCCCCACCCGCAATTAAAAGTGCTAGATTTTTTTTAGTAATTTGTTTTATTTATTCAGTTTATAGAATAGATTATTGTATATATAAAATTTTAAGATAAGTTAATTTTTATACATGTTATATAATTAAATAGAAATGGATATTGCTTTCCAACAAAATCTTTTTAAATTTCTGATTATATTTTATGACAACTAAAATTGAAATTAATCAGTTTTTGAAAATAAATATTGAAAAGATTCTGAAAAAATTCTTTAAAGATTTTGTTAGAATTTTCTCAAATTAATATTTATTTTTATTTTAAATAAAAATAAAGATACTAAATGATATTATAGTTAAGTTATGTGTATTTTATAAATCTTCTAAATAATGGTCCAACTTAAAATATCACACATGAAATGAAGTTGTGACTTCTATTTTAATATAACAGATAGATTGCTTTTTATTATGTATATATTTTATATTTAATTTATTATGATCCCAATCCGTAATTCAAAGTGCTATATTTTCTTGAGAAATTTGTTCTGTTTATTCAGTTTATATAATAAATTATTGTATATATAAAAGTTTAAGAAAAGTTAACTTTTATACATGTATTATATAGTTTATTAATGTTAAACCATTCTACCAACATATAATATTTTTAGAATAAATGTTTTATATTTATGAAAATAAAATATACTAACTTATCAATTTAAAATAATTTTATCATATATAGTTCAATATAGTAATTTTAATTAAAATGTTAGATTTGTTAAAAATGACATACTTCAGAATTATTTTTTATTTAATTTACTATAATCTCGAACCGTAATTCAAAGTGCTAGATTTCTTTTAGTAATTTATTTTGTTTATTCAGTTTATATAATAGATCATTGTATATATAAAGTTTTAAGATAAGTTAATTTTTATACATGTTATATAATTAAACAGAAATGGATATTGCTTTCCAACAAAATCTTTTTAAAATCTTTGTAAAATGGATTTTTGAAAAGTAATCATTTTATGTGGCTATTATTATCATTACAATATTTTATATAATTTTATTTTTTGTTTATAAATCAAAACTAAATTAAATTTAAATTTCTGATTATATTTTATGACAACTAAAATTTAAATTAATCAATTTTTGAAAATAAATTTTAAAAGGATTCTGAAAAGATTCTTCAAAGATTTTGTTAGATTTTTTTCAAATTTATATTTATTTTTATCTTAAATAAAAATGAAGATATTAAATGATATTATTTAATATGAAGATTAATAATAGATAAAATGCAGTTTGACCAAGTCTAGTAAAATCCATTTTTAAAAAAATTATACATGAATTAGAAGTCATGACTTCTGTTTTAATATAATAAATTTTTATCTTAAATAAAAATGAAGATATTAAATGATATTATTTAATATGAAGATTAATAATAGATAAAATGCAGTGTGACCAAGTCTAGTAAGTAGTCCGTTTTTTTTAAGAACGTTTCTATCGGACCATGTCTGATTTTTTTTTGATCAACGACCATGTCTGTTTGATATGAAAAAATAATACATTTTTTGCTTTTAATCTCTTTTGCATCTGCACGTACATATGTGTTCATGGCATGTAAAACAGTCTCAGGTTTCTCAACATTTTCATTTATGGTCGGCAAGCCTGTTGGGGCATCTCCAATCTATATTTATGTTCTTCTCTATAATTCTCACTAAAATAGATTAGTTCTATTATATAGTAAATTTTTCTCTAATGACTTACTCTATAATAAAGTAATACAATAGAATTAAGAAAATATAGAGATTTCACTTTTTTTACTCCAAAAATAGTTTGAGAAAGTTAAAAAATCCCTCTATTTTTTAATTTATAATAGAATAATTCTATTATAAAGTAAACCATTGAAATTAAATTTACCGTATAATAGAATTATTCTATTTTATTGGAAATTACAGAGAAAAAAATGTATGAGTTGGAGATGGTCTTGTACTTCTTGTCATATCCTCTACAATTATGTTTAACAATGATAGTGTTTTGTGATACACTGAATCACACGTTAACTATCACGTGATATAGTTTTCATTTCAAAATATAAATTTAGTATTTGGTTCTGTATATATCGGTCGGAAGTTTATTTTGAATGGTGGGAGATCTAGAATTTTCTTACTCTGATTATTAGTTAACCACTATCTATATATAAACAACTTAAATTGTAAAGAATTAGTTAGTCCATATTTTGGTTTATATTTCTTTCTTATGTGAAAAGAAAAGTTCAATGAATATTTATAATCCATAGATGATTTAACTGTTGGAAAATTAGCATATGTATAACCATCAAAAAATTATCATTCTAAAGATAACCGTATGAACTCTATGGTTAGAATATATAATACACTTTTATATAATGTTACTATATCTACCATGAAACAATTTCAGCCTTTAATTATTTATTTTTTCTTGTTTTTTCTTTCCTTTTTTTCTTTTTCCCCTCTCATTTTATTTGATCTATATTTTATTTATCAACACAATTTAACCAAATAATATCATAATAGATCATACATTTTTTACATACACTGTATTTTAAATTCAAACGGGTATAAATTTATTTCAAAATATATATATTGTTATTTACACGAATATATCATTATATTCTATATTATCTGTATAGAATAACACAGATTTAAAATTTCTCTTTCTCTCTTTCCCCTCTCTCTATCACTTTCTCTTTTTCTCTATCCCATTCTGAACAAACAAGATAATATTATATAGTTTTTATTCTATTTAGAAAACATAGAATAAAAATGAAATATTACAATTCTCTTTACCTCTCTCTTTACCTAATTTCTTTCTTTCACTTTCAAAAATCCATCTCTTTATTTTTTTTCTTCTCTTCACCCCTATATCTCTCTTTATCTCTACCTCATCTCTTGCTCCCTTTTTCTACCTAATATCATTAGTTTGATCTTCAAATGAGATAATATACGATTGTATTATATTCTATTTAGAAAACATTAAACATATAATAGAAATTTAATATTTCAACTCTCTCTCTCTCTAGATCTTTATCTTTTCGGTCCATTCTTTTCTTTCTCCCTCCTTTTTTTATTTTTTTTGCTTGGATTAACTTAGATAGTTGGTAATTAGAGTTTATACTATGTCATGGTCTATATTGTGTTATGTTGGTTGGAGATTTTCCTTTTGTTTAGGTTGACTGGTGAATTTAGTAAGACGATTATGTTTATTAATATGCTATTGGTATAGATGAATGCAATTTTCATTTTTTATCCAGTCTAGTAACTCTCTGAATAAAAATATAAATTTTAGCAATGTGAATATTTCTGCATTCAAGTTCTTCATGGCGTATTATATATTTTGTCGTTCCATTTATTTTATATTGTATGACCATAGTGTGTGAAACCTAAAATGTAAGCAATGTTGCTAGCATACCATACTATTACGGGCTACGCAAATAGAATAGCATACTCATCTGGAACATATTAGGTTTTACTCTCCTTGTTACTGTGGATCCTACTATTTATATCACATACTGGCACGCTGTGAAGGAGAGAAATATCCATACTTATGCATAATTATCCTTTCACATTGACAACTTTTGATTATGGTTATTTGCTGAACCTTTTCTCCATAATAGCTTATTCCACCAAGGGTACTAGTTGTTTCGTCTTGTTAGATAAAACATATATACTACTAATTTTTTCATTTTAAAATTATGGTGAAAGATTTACTATGGCACTCACTCGCCATCCACTGGTTCACTCCAATGGACAGCTACCACGTATTTCTTATAAACAATTGTTACCTATCTGAGCTCTGAGTACTATAAATACTACCATGTGTTAGCCATATTAACACACAAACCCAAAGTTTCATTAGCATTAACCTCAGAATGAAAATGGGTAGTGCTAAATCAGCCATACTAATCTTCTTATTATCAGTGGGCATCGCATCTTGCGCCATTGCCATGGACATGTCCGTCGTTTCCTACGATGACGATCACCAAGTAACCGCTGGTCCCGGCCGCCGCAGCAGCGTTTTTGATTCCGAGGCATCGTTGATATTCGAGTCATGGATGGTCAAGCACAGGAAGGTGTACGAGTCCGTCGCCGAGAAGGAACGGCGTTTAACGATTTTCGAGGACAACCTTCGTTTCATCACTAGCCGCAACGCTGAAAACTTTGGTTATCGGCTTGGTTTGAACCGGTTTGCAGATTTGTCCCTCCATGAATACGGACACATTTGCCATGGGGCTGATCCTAGACCACCTAAGAACCATGTTTTCATGACTAGCAGCAACCGATACAAGACTAGTGCTGGTGATGTGCTTCCTAAGTCTGTTGACTGGAGGAAGGAAGGTGCAGTGACTGAAGTCAAAGATCAAGGCCATTGCCGTAAGTGCTGTGATTTTAATTCCGACGTTCTTTTCAGAATAGAATAATAAAATTGTTAGATAGTATATATTTAGAACCAGTAAAAAAGTAAAACCTAAACGAATCCTTCGCTAATTAATAATATGAAAATGATCTTAGTCCGTTTTAACTGGAAAGTGTATTGATATGTATATCTTGGATTCATTATAACTAGTGTTAGTTATTATACGTATCAGTCTAAAAAAAGCATCAGTCTCAATAAGTAACCAATAGCTATTTTAACTTTTAGTCCAAAAGTGTACAAGCTTCATGCATACTTTGTTCTTTTGTGAAGAGAGTTGTTGGGCTTTCTCGACGGTGGGGGCAGTGGAAGGCTTAAACAAGATCGTGACAGGAGAGTTAGTCACTTTGTCCGAGCAAGATTTGATCAACTGTAACAAAGAAAATAATGGTTGCGGAGGAGGTAAAGTCGAGACTGCCTATGAGTACATAGTCAACAATGGTGGTCTTGGTACAAACAGAGATTATCCTTATAAGGCTGTTAATGGAGTATGCCACGCCGGCCTCAAGGTCGGTATAGACACACTCACATATATAGAAAAATGTCTTTAACAAGAAAAATAACAATTTTATATCTTTTTATAGGAAAACAACAAGAATGTTATGATTGATGGGTATGAGAATTTGCCTTCCAACGACGAGCTTTCTCTAATGAAAGCGGTTGCTCACCAGCCTGTAACAGCCATTATCGATTCAAGCAGCAGGGAATTTCAGCTTTATGAATCAGTAAAATAAAACCAATTCTATAAAATTTCGTTTAAAATTGGTTTTAAAAGCTTTATTCTGATTATTGTTTGTATATCATTTTTAAATTCCAAGGGTGTATTTGATGGAACGTGCGAAACAAACCTAAACCATGGAGTTGTTGTGGTTGGGTATGGAACCGACAACAGTCGTGACTATTGGATCGTGAGGAACTCATGGGGAAACACTTGGGGAGAAGCTGGCTACATGAAGATGGCTCGCAACATTGCAAACCCAAGAGGATTATGTGGTATCGCGATGCGTGCTGCATACCCCCTTAAGAACTCGGTTTCTAACGATATAAGGTCCATGGCCTAATAATTTGAACTAAATGTATGTGTTATCCGAGGGTTCGAGTGAGCGAACAACCTATTCGACTTTGAAGCAAAAATAATGTTGTCAATGGGTTTTATTTTGTAATATATTTTGTAATTGTTGATTTGGAGTATTGTAATATTATGAATATTTCGTTTGGGAATAATATTTCCTCTTTCGAGAAAAATGCTAAAACATTACCGAACTTTTGTCAACAAAAGAAAAAACAATTTTTAAAATTTTGCCGATAACAGTGGTGGGAGCATTTGCTTCCATGTATTTTTTTGGGCATAGCACCAATCTAGCATTTTGTTAACATAATTTATAAATCTAAACCTCTCTCTTTTAAAGCGATATTTACATTTATAGCAAAAGGTTAGGACAGTGGTAAGAGACGAGAGCAATGAGCGATTTTTAGGAGAATGAAAGAAACAACACTGACTACACGTATTAGAGATTGCTGAGAAATTACAAGTGGCGTCTTAAGATTTACACAGAGTTAAACTTCCTTCACTATTAACGATGTTGAGATCATGAGTATCCTTTTGCATTTTTAAAAGAAAATATGAGGCTCCATAGTTCTTGAAGCAGAACATTCAGCTTGTTATTAAAGAAGTTCAGCTGCTAAAGCAAAGCTTTACGCTTTGGATAGAGGATTCTTCACGCTTCAGGTCTTGCATTGATTTCTTCCGATCAGCGTGGTGACTCATTCCTCCATCTTTTTTTTTTGGTTCGATACTTTGACTATTAGCTTCTTCTCTATTGCTCGGCTTCACAAACGTTTCCTTCAGCCTTCGTTGTCTTTCAATTATGGTAGTATTTTATCTTCCTGATGTATTTGAAAAAGATGTCACTTTCGAGAAAGAAGATGAAAAGTATGTTAAAAAAAAAAGAAAAAGATCGATCACGAAACGAAAAAAGAATGCTACCATTGGTTCACTAACCACTGGCCGACTGAATACAAGTTATCAATTTTGGTTCACGAAATGTAAAACTCGTGGCCAACATATTACAAATATTTTGTCAAAAAATAAAAATATTACAAATATTGTTTGGATTTAGGGTTTAGAGTTTATAATTTTGAGTTTAGGTTTTAGTTTGCAGTGTTAAAATTTTGTTATTATTTTTAGCTATTTTGATTTTATAAAAGTTTATAATTTATTTACTTATGTGAAATTAATGTTTATGGCAATTTGATTGAAATAAAGAAAGAGATGAATTCGTACCTTCGGGGACATCCGATAAAATTGGAACGATACAGAAAAAAAAAAAAAGAGATGAATTCTTAAATTCACTCTAGGGGTGAACCTAATTATTGTTGTATTGTTTAGGCAAAAATGGGTACAGTCCTTTTGATATTTTCCCTTCTTGGTTTTCTCTACCAAAATAAAATAAAATTAAACGTGAACTTTTGACATTCTATTTTTGTTAAACACTTCCGACTTCTTGACAAGGCCAGTGTTAATTGTTAGTGGATCAAAGAATTATTTTCAGTTTTTATAATATCTTAAGCTAAAAAATTAACAAAATCAAACGGTGGTGGTGCAGTGGTGTTTGAGGAAAATAAAACCCAATCTGGTGAAGCTCCAGTTCGATCCTCGTTGACCACCCAAACTATTGTAGCGATCTTGTTTATAATATTGAAAAGGAAATAAATATGCACATATGAAAAAGTAACAAAAAACAGATGATGTGAGTTGCCAACCATAATTATTTTTTTTCTTAACGATTAAAATGTGGTCTAAAGATTTTAGAAATTTAATTTTATCAAAATTATTCAAAAATATAAAACGAGTTGATTTTTCACAAAAATAAAAGAAGGTAAGAAAGTTTTCTTACTTTCTAGAAGATATTTTCATATTATTTTACGAGATTTTCTATATCTTTACTTTTCTTTTTTTTTTTTTTTCATTTTGGTTAGCTGCTTTACATTTTTTGAGAAAGTTTCAATTTTTTTTTTGCCGACCTCGTCCTGAACAGACATTCAATTAAATTCTAGATTATCAATCTAACTTAAGTTCATTTAATAACTTAACATTCATTTAAACTTAAAGCTTTCATATTTCCTTAATCATTGTATATAAATCAAACTAGATTTTGATCTGCGCTTCGAAAACGCGGATATTATTTTTCACTTTTAAGAAATATATTATTTGTTTGTAATTATTGAATGTATTTATCTTAATAAAATTTTCTTTATAATAATTTCGACACATAGATTATATTTGGTAAACTATGTATTTCTTTGGTTTTGTTTTATTCTCTCTCCAATCAATATATTTATTTGGCTTATTATTAAGATAAATGATTTTAGAACGCAAATGTACAATACTTTTACATTGATATTTTTTTAAACAATGTTACATATTTCTAGGTTAATTAAATATTTACATTGTAATTTACATTTGTATACAAATCAACATATTTGTGTAGTTTGTTGTTAAAAGAAATGATTTTGAATCCAACTGTACAGTACTTTTATATTGATTTTTTTTCAGTTCATATAAAATTTTTAAATATATTTATTTCAACTGAACCAACTAATATTTTGTTAAATTGGCCCCTGAAATATATTTTTATACATCGATATTTATTTTTCATAATTAGTGTTATATATTTTAGATGTATCATAATATAATTAACGATATTCAAAAGACCTGGATCGAATCAGGTTATATGGTTATTTTTATTACATATATCCGAACCCGTTTTAGATTCATTGGTTATTTAGATATTTTTAGGTTCCTATACATCAGAACCCGATTCATCTAGATCTAGAATGACCCAACTCAAAATCCACTCATAAGTTTATAATATTCAAGCGGGACTTGGTTTCAAAACAAAAAAAAATGATACCTGAAAGGAACAATATGTACCTAAATGGACAAATAATGTTCATGTCTAACTGATTTTATAAATTAATAAAAAAATTCTTTCTATGTGTTTGGCTAAATTAAGTGAAAAAGAAAGAGTTCTTTTATCAAATAAAATAATTATATGGAGTGAAAAATTAAGTGGCAATAAATGTAGCACATTTTATTTATTTTGATTAAAGTTATTATTTATTTCACAAAAACATATCTTTAAACTATATTTTTGGGTACGTAATTTCCACCGATTGAAATTAAAATAAAAATATTTTAGTAAAATAAACTAAACCAAACGCTTAATTATATGTAAAACCTAATTATAACATTTTTGATTTTATAATTGGAACAAAGTTAATATTGATTAACTAATAAACAAACATATGTATTATTATTATTATGATAATATAATTAATGATGTAAATTATTATTAAGATAATATATTTAATTAAATGGTTAAACTAAATGAAATATGAAAACACAATTAATAGATACTATTATTCATGTATTCAAACAAATTTCATTAAAACTACTATTCAAGTTTTCAAACACTCCAAATTTTTTTCATCTTTTTAATTCTCCTATTCAAGTCTCCAAACACTCTGATTTTGTACTTGAGTTTTAATAAGATAGATGTTATAATCACTAAATTGACATCAAATAAGTTTTATAACTTAAAAATTGTCAAAATATACCATATTATTAATTAAATAAATTATAATATTTTATTAAAAATGATAATTAAAAAGTTGAAATAATTAAAAAAATAAAATTAAGTAATATCTTATTTAAATTTTCTGTTAATATAAATAAACTATTCTTTTTACTATACTAATAATGTTAAAATAATTTGCTTTTATAAATTAGTTACTTTTAGATAACATATTTCTACGTTTTAAAACGTGGATAAAATAGATGTGCGGTATGTTTGATATAATGTTGATAAAGATCACAAACGCAGAACTCCTACGGCGACAAAATATGAATGATATAAAAATTAAGAAATTGTGGTAGACCCATGCACATTTGTTTGATATCATAAAGATAAATCATACATGGAAAATGAATATTTTGGTAGACCCACATATGTTTGATATAATCATATAATGTTGATTACATATTATCATATAATACATAGTACATAGGCAACGATGGTGATGTTATTAGCATGTATAGCGCTGAAAACCTAATTAAAGCTCTAATATAATGATCCATTATTGCTACATCGATACAAACCACTATGACGATATTATATATAATAGTTTATTACACCACTACTAGTATATATATATACAAACATGCTACTATTGCTTTAATAAAGAGAAATTTGCCAAATATACAATATATATTCATTTGAAATACAAAAGCATCTCATATTCATTAAATGTAAAAGTAACTAAAAGAGTTGAAAATTACTGCTCCCTTCATTTCAAATTGTAAGTAGTTTTGTTTAAAAGCACGAATATTAAAAAAAAATTATTTTTTAAGAATATTATTTAATTAATTAATTCAACCAATCATAAAAACTCTAAAATTATTTCAATGATCATACAATATCCAACAAATTAAAAAGTGCATTGAAATATGTCAATTACATATATTGTGAAACAAAATTTTTTCCTAAAACTAGTTACAATTAGAAACAGAAAGAGTAATTATCTCTAATAACTAAATAAAAAAACTAGAAAGTCATTTATTCTATGATTCGGAAATTTATTTTAATAGATAGAAATTTATACAGTGTAAATCTCCTAAGAAGTCTACCATGTACACTGATTCCAAAATCTACATAATAATTTGATTTAATACTTTAATTTTAAAATACATGAAAATAATTTGTGTGAAATTTTTAATAAATCATCAATATAAGAACAAATGTGAAGTATATAAATTAAAATTTAATCATGTGTTGGACAATGCTTATGGTTTAGCAACAAAATATTCTAACAAGTAAGGTCTTTTAGGATATATTCTTAGGGTTAGAGTTTAGATTTAGATTTTTTCTTTACTCTTTTTTTTGTAACTAATTTTTTCTTTTTTATTAAAACCTAAATTTACATATGAGTAAGTTATATTTTACATATTTTGGTATTGGATATAATCATTAGTTGATACTTTTTGGTTATCAAGCACACTTTAGGTTTGAAATTTGTGGTCTAGGGTATACTAGACGTATAATGGAGTCTACTTAGTTTTAGAATGTAATAGACGTCTTTTTGTAGTATATTAGGATTTTAGAGTAAAAAAATAGTTTAAATTTAATTTAATTTTTATAAAAACATGAAATCATATATTAAAATTATTAGATGAATAAATAACTAAAATATTAAACTTAAAAAAATATTATTTCTGAAAAAGACAAAAAAAATCCTAGTAGGCTTATTTGAAACAATTTTAGATTACAAAAAATTGATTAATTTTAATTTTTATATAAATAAATTAAAATGATAATATGCAAAGTAGCTTCAAAATTGTAAGATCATATATTCATAATAGTAAAATTTCAGAAAAATCTACTAAGTAGACTTACAGTAGTTTCTACTTAAAAAATAATAATTTTAGTAAACTTCAAAGAAGCAAAGTCGTAAATTTTAACCTTGTTAAAAAATTTGTCTCCCTATGTAAATAAAATCTAAATAATCTCTTTCTAAAATGGCTACACAAGTTTCTAAAACTCTCTCACTTCTCTTCAAAACTTTCTCATTATCTCTAAAACTATCTTGTTTCTCTCTAAATTCTTTGAATGTGAAATTTTTTTTTAAAAAAATTGTTAATTATTTTCTCATCTCTTTCTCACAAATCTTATTTTTGTAGGTATTATCATTCATGGCTGTCATCTTCTCTTCAAAAATGTAAGTTTAAGATCTATAAATTTTAAATGTGTATTTTTATGTTTATATTAAAAAAAGGTTATACATTCAAACATTGATGCATTGACTTTGATACTATTTTATCTTATAAATTCTATTTTTGATTTTTTCAGATTAAAAATTATTTTTCACATTTTGAAATGTACAGATTTTTTTTTTTTCAAATCTGAAAATCATTTCATAGAGTAGAATTCTAATAAAGTCTACTTAAAAATTAAAGATAGTAGATTTCAAATGAAATCTACTAAACCACAAATTTTAAGCAGAATTTATTAGAAGTCTACAAAAATATGACTTCCAACTTTTGTCTGATGTTTTTCTCATAATTATATCTTATTTTGCACGTATTTTCTTCCATGATTTTTTATATCCTCCTCCCAAAAATGTAAATTTACATATATATATTTATAATTTGTGTTATTTTATTTATATTTAAATAAATTTACATATACAAACTCTATGTATTTACTTTACTACTATTTATTTTATAAATTATATTTTCTAAAAAAATTTCAGACTTAAAGTTATTTTCACATTTTAAAGTTATTTTCATAAATTTTTTTATAGTTTAGTTAAAAGTTAATACTAGTATATTTCAAGTGAAGTTTACTAGCTTTAACTTTTAAGCAGAATTTATTAGAAGTTTACTCAAATATAATTTTAATTTTGTCATCTTATGTTTTTCTTATAATTTTATCTTATTTTATAGACATAATTTTATTAGACGTTATCTTATATTTTTCAAATCATCTTGCCAAAATATAAGATTTACATCTATTGATTTTATATGTATTTTATGTTCATATCAAATTAAATTTATAAATTCAAATTCTATGTTCTTACCTTGTTACTATTTTAGCTTATAAACTATTTTGAAATCTTTTCCAATTTTTTTTTTTAATTTTCTAAATGTACATTTTTAAATCTGAATTTTTTTCTGTTATTGTAGTCTTATAATAAAGCCTAATTAAAATTTAAGTCTAGTTTGATTTCAATTAAAGTCTACTAAACCATAAACTAAGTAGAATTTAAAATATGATTTAATTTTATTATCTATTTTTCTTAATATTTTTATCTTATTTTGCAGGTACTTTTTTCTAAGATTTCATTTGAGCCATCAAAATTATGAATAATCAAATAAACTCTATAAATTTTAAATAAATTGCTTTGTAATAATTTATCATTATAAATTATTAAATTGTATACAATTATTGTGATGCATAATCTATAAACATTGAATTCATTTTTAGTTTCACTTGTATAGTATGATTAATTTTAGTTAGCTATCATTTAATTCCACAAGATACTCTAATCACCAAACGATTTGAATCCACCATAATCTAAAACAATAAGTAACACACATGTGAAAAGAACAAAATCTATAAAAACTTTCCAAGAAGATTAATGAGTAAAATCAATCACAAAAACTTTCCAATATGTCTGAAATGTATACTTCAGACAATAAAAATACAAAAGCAGACTTCTAAGAAAGCTGCAGTTATTACTTCACTCACAGTTAACATATCTTTACCCATCCCGTATTGTAACGTGTGAACTATAGGTTCATAGGCCCTAGGGAGTCCTGAGATTTAATAGATTGCTTGATCTTCGTCAGAGATATCCACCTTGATGCTTGCAAGGTACGCTATCAGTTTGAGAAACATATCAAAATATTCTTCCAGCGCCTTATCTTATCTCATCTTATCAATCTTATAGCAAGATAATTTCTTCTTTAAGTAGATTCGATTTGGTAGTGATTTCATCGGGTAGTTTCTTTCTAGAGCGTTCCATATTCTAAGTCTGTTTCTTCATGCATGATCTTCAGTAGGCTCTCGTCGCTTAAGCATGTGCTGAATAGACTCCTAACCCTTAGGTCCTTCTCCGACTTCTTTGGATCCTTCTTGTCGTCGCCACCTTCTTCTAACTTTCCTGGATCTGAAAGTGATGTCTTGTCTTCATCAAGGACTGATAGTAGTCCTTGAAATTCTAGCTGAGCCAGCATCTTGAATTTCCATAAGCCAAAATCTCCCTGTCTGTCCAAGCTTCTCTATCTGAACCTCCCTGGAGTTGAATCCACCTTACTGGTTTCGTGAAAACAACTAGATACAATTAAAGAGACCTCACACCAAACAAGAAATATCTATGTATGCAATTTAAATGAGAAAGATAGATATATGAATGTCCCTGCGTTCTTGACTTTGATTTTGATGTTGCTTTAGTGTCTCCTTTCTCTTATGAATCCTATGATCCTTCGATCACCTTGCTATAAATGAATGAGCTGGTTCAATGTGTGTTGTCAAGATGATGAATATCCTTCCCGATCCTTCTTTTTCTCTCTAACAGAGCTCTGATACCCATTGTAGAAGAATCTAGCTCAATCAATCTCTGTTTAAGCCTCACTTGGTCTCTCTATCTCAATGGGTTTATCTCTCATGTGCTTTCAAGTTCGCGACTCATTTGATACTCGAGCAAGAAACAAAAGAATATATAGCAAGCAAGAATGACACACACACGTTTTAGAGTTCCTTATCAACGTCTGGGTACATCTACTTCAGGATTAATGCCTGGAATTCACTATCCTAAGATCATGTTTCTAGTTAATTACTCTAGAAATAAGCAATAAGAACAACCTTGATGAAGGAAGAAAGAAGATTACCCTAACAGTTCTATAAATCACAATTCATCAAAACCCTATAAAATTCCTAAATATAAGAAGATGATTACTCAGACATGACAGATGAAAAAACACACTCATAGAATGAAAAAACTGTGAGAGAAAAATAAACAAGAGTTCCAAGAAAATTTTCGAAGGAGTATTTCTCTTTCCTTCCAATCTCAAAACCAAACTTAAAAGAAAGTGCAGCCTAAGAGCCCTTCTGTAAATTAGGAGAAATTTGGGGTCAAAATGAAATTCTAGGAAGCCGATAAAATCTCGTCAGGAGAAAATCAGAAAGAGTGTTGACTGACACCAAGTTGTGCCTGCCACAACCTCGACAACTTCCTTTCGCGTGTCAGATGGATCAAGAGCATAAATTTTGATCCAGCCATTTGACTTACCTCAAACCGGCACCATTGAAAATATTACTTAATTATCTATCATGTGTCAAAATATGAGTTTCAATAGGTCTTGGAAAGTCTTTCATCCATTGCTAAACTTATGATGGATCTACATAGTTCTGCATCACAAATATCTCTAGAATCTCCAAAGTTACTCAAAACGTTCATGAATCTGAAACAACTCCAAACATATATAATATAATCTAAACTAGACCCTGACCGGTGCGCTAGCATGGATATGAATTTTCAGTTTTTTTTTTGTTTTTGTTAATCCTAAATGATGTATTTAAATATTTGATCGTATTACATTGTCTTGTTATAATTTTCTTTTTCGTGTTAAACCATGTATTTTATGACGAATATTCGATAATAAAATATATATATATATATATATGTGTGTGTGTGTGTGTGTGTGTGTAAAACTATGTACACTATATGAAAAAAAATATTCTTATATGTTAAAATATAAATAAATAAATAACTATGAATTAGGATAATATATTAAAAATTATAAATTAGGTATACATGTTTATAGAAATACAATGATTTTTAAAATTTATATGTAATTTTTAAAATATAAAAGAAGGATATACATACCGAGATTTTCGAATTAATAAATAGGGTAGTTTGTAGGAATCAAATCTATTCTTATAATTGGCGAAAATTTTGGATACAGTTATAAATTGGATACGACATTGAATATATTCTGTTTTGATTAATAGAAGATATTATGTTTTGATTGAGTATTTCTTGATTTGGCTTATTTAGAAATTTAAGCTAAATTTTATAGGTGGTTTGAATTTGAATAAATTCATGTATATGTATGTATATCATAAACCAAAATCTATAGGATGGTTTAGGAAATCGATAGCTTTAGATGATTGATTTGTGGATTTTACTTATTTTAGTTATCTCTATTTGCAAGTACATCAATAACATTCTTTAGGTACAATGCACATACATCATTCTTTTAGGTATCTCTATCCGCAAGTATATCATTGTTCATGGCTTACGTCAGGTTGATTCTCTATGTTGGTTTATTTTATTTTATTTTATTTTTTATTTTTTTATTTTTTGATTAACCTGGGGGTATTCGAGGCCTATGGAAGGGCCCAGACTAATCCCCAAGGGGAGGTACGGATAGACCCTCTCTCCGGGTATGCAAATGGACCCTAAAGCATAGGCCCATATCCGTGTTGGTGTCCAGAAATCATGACTTAGTTCCCTCCAGCAGGGTTCGAACTCGCAACCTGGATGCAGGAAGGAGCCCGTCCTTACCATTGGACCATGATATTCTGGACATGTTGGTTTATTTTAGTCTTCTATGTTACGTGAGTTCTTTTTTTTTAAATGTTGTTGGACGTATTATAATAAGGAACAATAACAATATATGCAGTCATATTTGTCGATGTAATTGGAAATATGATTTTAGAAATGAAAAATCGTGGTAATTTAACTCAACTAATTTTAAGAAAACACATTAAATAAATCAGAAAAGGCAATCATTAACATAGGATTAGTTTTAGGAAACACATTAAAGAAACTGGAAAAACAAGCATTAATATAAGAAGATTAATTAAATTCTCAGTGATATGGCGTTTTAAATAATACTAAAAATCAAAGGGTATTCTTAAAGTGTATATTTCTATTTTAGTAATAGAGACAAAGGTTATATTACGGTTTAAAAGTTGTAAGTCATTTTATATCCGGACTCAAGCCCTCTAACAAAAAAATCAGGACTCAAGCCCAACAAGCCTTCGGAGTAACGAGCTGGAGTCAGAGCACAACACTTCACCTCACACTCCTGTATTGCAGTTTGATGCTTTTACGATAACATTTTCATGTCGATAACTAGTGACTTATGTTTCCCTACAAGAGTTTAACGAGGTCAAAATTTTATTTATTGTCAACGCCTCGAAGCACACCTTTGTGAGTAGAATCTCGCATATATGGGAACGTGTTTTTACATGACAAACTTTTTACTATTTTAACAAAGTTCCGCTGCCTACGTAACCAGCCACAAACTTTGATAAGAGAACAAATTTGCTTGACCAAAAAAAATTGACTGGGGTAAAGAGCATCAGACCAGTGACATATATAATTGTTATCCCAAATATATTAATTGAGGAGTATTACAACATTGGTTTGTAGCCACATATCAACACTAGAATGATTTTTAGAATCTTTAAAAATTAGTTAGTCCATTTATATATCTTCTTTATATATAAAGTTGGCTTGTGAGCCTGCTCATGCGTCCACGTCATCAGTTTGATATGGGCGTTTTTTGACACCTGGCATGTTCCTCTTAAACCTTTCACTCGCTGAATTTTGTGTTGCAAAGAGGCTTCTTTCTGATTGGAAATTGTATTATTCAGTGGGCCTTTGATTTTTCCTCAAACTAGCCCAAACGTTTTAAGGGTTTCTTTCAACGACGATCAGAATCATTGTACCCCTTCGCATCACCAAATCCGATCAAATCTATGTAACGGCTTCGGTTTACGTTAATATGCTACATTAGTCCAAGCATTAACGTCGTTTCCACCTCTCCTTCCATTCTTTCACATTTAATCGGTACAAGCATCATTGAAGGTACCGATTGAGGTTCCGCCTACAAGGAGACGAAACTGAAATTGAGCAGAGTAAATTTGATGAAAGTCGAGGAGAAACCGAGGCATGCTTTCATCGTGTTTTATCAGAAGCTTAGGCTTCTCAGGAGATAAAGGTACGTATGATTTTAAACTGATAACGAGTTCTTTCTAATCATTAATGGGTTTTGAATCATGTATATGCAGTTTTTTGAATGTATTGGCGTTCTCTAAGGTATTGAAGTAGTATGATAAGGTAAGATTTGAGACTTTTATTTGGAGGCTTTTTTTGTTAAGGAGTTACATGTTATGACTTATATGACGGGAATGTGTCTGTTATAGATTACTTCGAGGGATGCAATTGATAGTTCATGGGAAGCTCTGATGAAGTAAGAGTTTATGAGATTTTAAACCATCAGCTGGTAAAAAAAATACCTTGTCAGAGCCTCTGTTTTTATATTTTTTCTTCTCTGGATCCTCTGTTATGATAGGTTGTGCGACTCATGGAGCGTGCTGAAGCTACACTCATAAAGCATTTTGCAGATGCTAATCTAACTAAAGGAATGAACCGTATTTTACGGCCTAAAGCAAAACGAGAGAGACATAGACGTATTTTCTCCACAGGTAGAATCAGAAACTTGAATATCAATTGGTTTTGAAGTTCAGACTTTGTGGTGCTTATTAGGATATTGGTTTTAGGTTTCTCGGCTGGATGTGTTTTCTCTCCTATAGTGGCTCTTGCCGCTATCATTCGAACGCGGAATCTCTTGCAGGAGGAAGACCAGAAGCAATACATGAATACTATGTTCCCTCCTTATAGGTAAGAAGCTTATTAAACTTGGCCAAGTATTTATATCTAGCGTTTGATTTAGAGTTTTGCTTAGATGTTGTCTCCTCTGCTGTTTCTCGCAGTTTTTTCGGGTTTATCGTGCTGCAAATAATAATGTATGCTGCTAATATATACTATTGGAGGCGATACAAAGTTAACTATTCCTTCATATTTGGGTTTAAGCAAGGAACTGAACTTGGTTATAGACAATTCCTGCTTGGTGTCTTTGCATTGCTTTGTGTTCAAGCTCTTCGAAGCATGAGTTCTACATCTGTTATTGAGGTTCAACAATGGCAACCTTCAAGCTCCTTGACTTGAAATATGTAATCTCTGTGTTCGTTGTAAAATCTGCTAGCCTTTCTTACATATGTTGGTCTCTTTGCTTGATGTGAATTTGCTGCTACCTAAATATCTAATCTCTGTGTTTGTTGTCTTATTAATAGGAAGGTGCACAGGTCCTACAATAAGCGAAACCTCAAGTTTGGCACCAGGTTCAGATCTCAAAATTGATAACACTTGCCGTGTTGGAGAGGAGGCCCCTACATCTGACGATTCACTTGCAGGACGTACATCATCAGAGAGAGAGAAGTTGCTTTGGATGAGAGTGCTCTGAAGAAAGCACGTGTGGATTGAGTCCTGTATCTTCCAGTTTTCTTTAGTTCTATTCCCTTAAAAAAAAAAAACTCAATCCGGTGTTTGTTGTTATGCTTACTAATAAAGCTTCTTTCCAGTTTACTTTATATCTCTTCCTGATTTTTAATTAAAAACTCAGCGTCCTGGTTGTGGTTCCAATTAATAACACAAATCATTTGCAACATTAAACATTCGCATCATGTGTATCTGTAAGGTGAGTGGCCATGCACTCTTGCATATAACAGGAAATTTATTAACACTTGCAATTTTATATGTTTAGGTTACATACTAAAGTTTACTTTAAAGTAGCAGACATAAACTACCCCATCCTTTTTTTTTTATGTTCAGTACAAGTTTTTTTTTCTTTTTGTTAAAGGTTGACTACAAGTTTATGTCTAACAAATTGCTATATACACACATAAACATTCCGAATTTTTTCCCTCTGAAAAGGCATTCCGTCAGAAAAAAAAATACAATTATGATCCAAATAATTCTTTTTGTCGTGCATAATCAAATGCAGTAAGAGAAATACGACTAAGAAGTTGAGGTTTGTAGCAATAGTATAAAATATCTGCAACGATATCTATGACTGTAATCTTATAAAACCTTGATGGAGCTAATTAAAAGAGGGCTGGATGGGGTGCAAGAGCAAGAGACTTCACCTGCACAAAACTCTTGGAGCTATTTAAAATACAGGACTAACAACTAACAAATTGAACTCAATGCAGTGATGAAATGTCCAAACCCGGCGCGTAGCGCCGGAATACCACTAGTATATATATATATATATATATATATATTATACTTTTTATTAAATAACCTATCAAATTGATTAGTAATGTACAAAATAATATTTTATTTTATTTCATTAAATAAAAAGTACTGAATTACCTAATATGATTTAACATATATGACACAATTAATGATTTTGAATAATAAAGATTTGATAACAATTTTTTTATCATTCTTCATTTTTGTTTAATTTTATATTTTTAAAATAAATTAAACAATCACATTAATCATATAATAAAAAACATATTTTTTCTCATATGTGATATTTTGAATTTTTAAAAACAAATATAAATTATTAAAACGTTAAAAGTCTCACATTAAAAAAATTGTGATCAATGATTTAAACTTTTTGTTATAACAAGATACAAGTGATTATAAAATCATATGAATATGAAGTTTCATTTAATAGGTATATATTCATATTAAATATATATATAAATCAAAATCGTTCATAACAGAATTTTATAATTGGTTTTCTATTTTGTTATCGTAATACAATTTTAATAAAGAACTGAGTGTTTTTTTGGCTTTGCATAGTAGAATTGTACATAACTAAATATATTTACAAGAACTTGTATATTACATCTAACTCGGGTTTAATTCATGAATCTGAGAGTTTTAAGTTGTTAAGAATTACAATCTAAAGCTGTTAATCATCTATTTATACATTTTCTGATAACGTCATATGATATGATTTTAAACTAAGACAACGCCGATAATAAATTTAGACATGATTTTAGATTAACCTTTGTCCTGTGTAATCGACGATGATTTTCACCATCCAAGGTAGAACAGAGACAATCTGAAGTGGGAATCATGTATAATTTTTCTTGCTTCTTGGATTCAATCGATATGTTGTTCTCGACAAGCACCTCTGAAATTTACCATCGAGAATAAAACTTTATCAGTTTTTATCGATACTAAACTATCAAAAAACAAATATTATATGCGAAAAGAATTCCATTCACATGCAGTTGTGAGATGATCGACACAAATCATATGTAAACCTAATCCATATTTCTTCATTGGCTTGAACCAAATTTAATCAACAAAGTTCACAACTTTTTAGAAAGTGGGCTGGTTTTGTGTATATATTTTATACAACCATTTATGTTTTAGTTTGTCAAATTTGTATGAAATTTTCACCCCGTGCAGGTGCGCGGATTATCACCTAGTTACTTATTAATAGTTGATGGAGTAACTTCTTTCCAGAATCGCGGGTTTATGAAAATTGCATGGGGCTTAACTTTCTATGGTAATTCTGAAAAATATGATAGACTATATAAATCAAAAAAATGTTCGATAAAACTTAAATTATGAATATTGATTGTTTCTTGGTAAAAGAATATTGCTTGATTCTTTTATCAAAGAATTTTGTTTTGTTTAAACAATATAATTGTTAAGCAAACGTACGAAGTTTTTTTCTCTTTTTGCATCTGAACTATGTTTGATTTGACCGGTGTGTACGAGTTGTAAGCCAAAATTCGATAGTAAATTATTTGAAATATTTTTATTTAGTAATCTAATGTAATTTCATTATAGGAGAAAATAATATGAATTTGTAAAAAGCTATGAATTCAGAAAGAACGGTAAAATTATGTAAACCCTAATTATTGTGCCGACTTTTATGTGATTGTGAATATCCTCTTTTTGATCTAGGTCTCTTATATTTATTGACAAACTCTTCCATTTTCTCTACAAATCGTTTATCTCCTTTGACCGCCTCTCAGTTAAGTGGACCGAGTTCAGTTTTTTTTACGAGCCTTGTTAAGTGAAATAATTCATGTCCAACAATAATTCTTCTAGTTCATTGTGAAAAAAAGATCTTAATGTAATAGGTCTTGAAAGTAAAAAAATCGGCTCTTACTTTTCAAATGTTGTCGATTTTCGATCTCGGTGTTTCCACAGGTCCTCATTGGTTTACTGTAATGAGGATTCTTTGTTATTGACAAAAAATAGCATACCAACTTTACCAACTTAACCAGTAAACCAGATCTCCAGCTTTTTTCTAAGAAGTGGAATTGTCGTCCCTTGATATGGGAGAATCGTGGCGCCACTAGGGTTTGTAGACGTAATAATGATGCATGCTCGTCTGCCAGACCATTTTCTATATATATAGATAATTTTTTCGTATTTTTTTTAATTCTTCTCGCTGTCAAGATAGCTCTCTTTCAGACTCTCTATTTTTCTTTGCCGCTTAGTTTTGTTTATTTTTAGATCCATCACCGTCGTCGAATTTCTCTGGTTTGCCCCTGTTCTTCAACTGTTTTTGAAGGTAAATTTTCATCGATCCATAGATGCTTCTGGAAAGGTAAATAAAAAGTTACAGCGCCAAGTTCAAACTCAAATGTTTTTGAAGTTCCAGTCCGCTGCAAATACATCATGAAGCCTTATATAACACTGTTAGTTTAGTCGGTGATATCTTATGAATTTGCATCATTTTAACTATCACTTGATGTATGTAATTGATCATTTATAATAGCATTTATACATAATTAGATTGCATTTTCATGGATAATTCTATAATCTATATCAGGTGTTGGAAATGCCATTGGGTGAGTTCAGAGCATTTGGAGCTTGATTTGAGGCAAAAAGATAGATTTTGGTAGAGAAACGAAATAGAGCCGAAATGTCCAAGTGGCTTAATATCTTCACAGCGGTCTAATGGCCATTTGTATCTAGGAATATCTTGTTTGTATTTCAAAATACATTGATAGTTGAAGAAAACTTGAATCTTTAGTATTTTAACTTTGCTCTTTGTCTTCCTAACCAATGGAAATTAATGTTAAGCTGCTTAGATAGTTATTAGACTTGCTCCTAACTATTGTTTGATTGAATTAAACCAATGGTAATTGATGTAATAATGATTGATTGCAAATGAACATTTACCTTGGGAATGAACTTGTTTAAATTAGTGATCTAGAATTAAGGAAACCTTTGATGGAAAGCTTGCCACTCTACAATGGATATTAGTCACCTGAAATCAAATGCCTAATCCCATGAGTCAATTTGTTGTACAATTCCATTGCAGATTCATTCTTCCTCCCACTTGTATAATATTTCCATCAAGTTTCTCTGACCATGGAAAATATGCCACTATAACTCATATATAATAGTCGTAAGAAGCAGAATTGTAGATTCCAAGTCCTTTGTAAAAAGCTGCAAAGGATTTTGTAAACGTCTCGATATTCTTGCACACAACCCGAACAAGCTTGTGGAAAAAAATTACACGGAGGACAGCATGGTCCCCAACATCCCATAATGTCATCACCACGAACTTAATAATCTGACTGACGTAAACATAGAGAGTACTATAGCTTACTCCATTATATGAAGTAGTAAACAAATACATGAAGGCACATTCCTCATAATTATGCAAACATCGCCTTCAATATTTCAGTGTCCAGCTATTTAAGCACCGGATAGTCTTTCATATCTCTGGTTACAATCTTTGTAAGTGCCTCTATTTTTAGGGTCATTACTTCGATGTTGGAGCTAGGAACAAATGTGATTGGCCCTACACCAGCCATTCCATACCCGGTATACCCAAGTCCTTTGGACGTCTGCTCTTGTCTTTTAAACTTAGAATTTTATCCAGCTCTTTTGATCTAGTGAGCATCCAAACCGTTTTGTAGTGATGTTCCAAGGACGCATGTATCTAAGATGACTTCTTTTTCTCAGTCTGCAGCTCTTTTCCAGTGCATCAACTCGTGTGATGAGATGTATATTCTCTTTCTTTAGACTAAGGGTTCTCAGATCCTTCTTCCCTTCATCATCCAGTTCCTTTCTGAGGTTTACGACAACTTCTTCTAACCAGATTTTCTCCTTTTTCAAACAGAGATTCTCCTTTTCTATCTGAACCAATCTGACACAGTTCCTGGTAGTCTCCTACTGTGTCGTCATTGAAAACAGATTGATCATCTTATATGTCAGTCTCCCCTTCCACAAAGTCGGCGATTCTAATGAGAGCTACGAAGTTAGTTAGTTCCTTTTCCTCACCGTCTTCGTCTGATTCATCAATCCAGATCAGTGACTTCTCGCGACGCCTCTTTTGATCATTGATACGCTCAAGCTGAGTGTGACCAATACCTTTGCACTCAAAGCACTTGATGTCCCTTCTTCTTACTATAGGGCATTCGGTTTTGTAGTGCCCGAACCCTTTGCATTCATGACATTAAACATCTACTTTCTGTTCACCTTTTTCTGCTCCAGATCCATTGAACTGATCTTAGACACAAAGGTAACATTAATAGATTTATCATCTTCCATTCAAAAATTCTCAAACCTCTAAGCTAAGTGATCAATCATGGTTCTTCTCACACTAGTGTCATCTTTGAAGTGACTAACCATTGTATCCCATGCCTCCTTTTCTGATTCACAATTTTGGATAATATCAATATCAACCGTTGAGAAGATCATAGTAAATGCCTTGGAGTTGAATTTTGATGCAGAATTTTCTGATTCTGTCCATCTCTCCTTACTTTTTTTGTGTATGTGTATATCTTCCATGCGTATGGTGGGTGCTGTCCATAGTTCAACTGCTGTCATCAATTTCACGCATTATATGTCTCATGCGTGCTTTCCAATGGCCAAAACTCCCTTTATCCATCATGTAGGGACTCGGTAGGATGATGAACTCTTTCATGGTTTCAAACCTGTATGTGAATATGTAATCCAACAAAGTGATCCGTTCTGATATCAAATTAAATGTATAGAACAAATGAAACCAGCGAGAACACAAAGTATTCAAGACCGACCATCAAGCTTGGTCATGCTTGATATGTTGATTGTGAGGAGAGGCTTGGTGGTGGTGTTAATGTTGTCAGTGATAACAGCGAGAGAGTTGATTGCAGAAGAGGTCATGATGGTAATAAGATTTCGTAGAGGAAAGAGAAGAGATCATACGGCTCTTGATACCATGTAAGAATGGATTCAATGTACTGATTCAAGAATGTGTATATGAAACTTATACATACACGTACGGACTAGGGTATTTACAACAAGAATTATGTATTCCTTAATCATTGTGATTCCTAAATCAAATCATTAATACGATTGATCCGTAATACCATGTTCAACCCTAATATCTAGAAGTGAAAATTCATCTTCTCATCTTTGCTCGAGGACAGATTATATTAATAGAACAACAAAATATCCGTAAAAAAATATTATACAAACTTCAAGACTCCCATACAAGTTCAAAATATACTACAAAGCCAAACCCATCGACTACATTATTTTTCTTTCAAAGTCGAATAAGTTGTTGGCCCACTCGATCCCTTCCATTTAGTTCATCTTATTAGGCCGTAGACCTTATATCAGTAGAAAACGAGTTCCTGAGAGGGTATGAAGCTCGCATCGCAATACCACAGACGCCTCTTGGATCGACAGTGTTGCGAGCCATCTTCATGTAGCCAGCCTCTCCCCAAGTGTTGCCCCACGAGTTTCTCACGATCCAGTAGTCAAGTCCTTTCTCTGTTCCATACCCGACCACAACAACTCCATGGTTTAGGTTTGTTCCGCACGTTCCATCAAAAACTCCCTTTAAGGTAAGGAAATAAAAATCAATGCATATAAGAACACAGTTCTCTTGCTCTAAAAGACTTTTTCAAAGGAAACTTGAAGAATTCTCACCGACTCGTAAAGCTGAAATTCTCGGCTGCTGGAATCGATAACTGCAGTTACAGGCTGGTGAGCAACCGCTTTCCTAAGAGCATGTTCGTCGTTTGCAGGCAAGTTCTCATACCCATCAATCATAACATTCTTGTTGTTTGCCTACAAAATAGTTTTTTATTTTTATTTTTAACATCTACTAGAATAGTTGCACAAATTTTTTTGAATATTGATGTTTCATGTTGTTTTCGTAAGAGATGTCATTTATATGTATGGGAGTGTATCTATGCCGACCTTGAGGCTCGCGTCACAGACTCCATTAACAGCCTTGTAAGGATAATCGTTGTTTGTACGAAGACCACCATTTATAATTATGAACTCATAGGCAGTTTCGACTTTGCCTCCTCCGCAACCATTATTTTCTTTGTTGCAATTGATCAGGTCCTGCTCGGACAAAGTGACTAACTCTCCTGTCACGATCTTGTTTAAGCCTTCCACTGCCCCCACAGTCGAGAAAGCCCAACAACTTCCTTCAAAAATAAAAACAAAGCATGCATGAATGAATAAAGCTTTTATACATTTTGACTAAGATATGGGTAATGTTAATTTTTTGAACAGGTTATGGGTAATCAATACTGTTAAAGTTGAAGCATGACCAACTGATATTAGTTGGGTCTAATTTAAAAAAACAGAAAACTATACATAACTGCATTTATATGTAAACGAAAGTGTATGTAATTAAATATATGTAAATTCTTGAGTTTAGTGATAACTGCATATAAATATAACTGCCTTATATAACTACCACTTGCTAATATATTTTGGAGAAAACAACCATTAAAAACCTAAACTTTCAAATTAAAGCCAAAAAAATCTTCAACTCATGTTTGAGCCAAAAAAATCACCAACTTTCAAATATTGGCCATTTTAATCATCATATCTTGTTGACTCGGCCATTTAAGAAACCCGAATAGTCAACTGTTAAAATCGATAAAAAAATAAACACATGTTAATTTTCTAAACGACATCATTTTTAAAATTGATTAAAACATTGATCAAACAATTTTTTTTCCGTCTGAAACACTTAAAACATCTCTTTCGTGAAACCATAGTGAAGAAGATGAAGTTGATTTGAGGCTCTGCTTTCGCGAAAGAGATGATTTAAATGTTTTTAGAAGCAAATAGACGTTGTTTGATCAATGTTTTAATCGATTTTTAAAATGATGTCGATTAGAGAGTTAACATGTGTTTATTTTTCAGTCGGATTTAATAGTTGACTAATCGGGTTTCTTAAATGGCCGAGCAAAATATGAGGTTTAAAATGACCAATATTTAAAAGTTGGTGATTTTTTTGGCTCAAACATGAGTTGAAGATTTTTTTTGGCTTTAATTTGAAAGTTTAGAGTTTTAATGGCTATTTTCTCATATATTTTGTAACCTCTTTTATGATTCCAAAATTCTCGGTTCCTTCTCTTATATATACATACAATAACTGACAGTACATAATGTATGTGAGAATGTAGAAATAAATGACTAATATTCTTTTTGACCGAATATGTAAATGACTAATAATTTCCTAATTGGTCGACTAATATATTTTTAACAGCTAATGCTAAATAATCATATTCTTTAATATCCATGCAACAATATGTTTGACAACGGGTTTCTTTATCATATTTTATACAGTTCAAAATATTTTAAAATGTTTTAATAAATTAAATTTGATTACTTCAAATATTTAAATAGATTTAAATAGGTCTAAATACATCAATATATTTCCAATAGGTCTAAATAGATAATCCTATTAGATTTTAAAATTAGATGAATCTATTTTTTCAAATCTATTTGATATATACTTTAAACGGTTATACTTTTAAAAATATTTAACCTATATGTGGTATTAGATATTCAAATTAAAATATATTTTGATTGACAAATAAATACACATAATTTTTAGAAATTATTACATAGTGATTTAGGTATTATGAATAAATATACATGTATAGATTCAGGTACGAAAGTTCTTTTGAGTATCATTTTTTAGTTTTGAAAAAGTCTCATTCATATATTATAAAAACCGGGTTGGATTCAAATCGAGTCTTCATGGGTTTAAGTGAATATGATTCTCATGTGAAAGAATCATAAAAGTTTTGTATGCCTGTTATATTCGGTTAAGGTTAAGATATTGTAACTAAAATAACAAAACTACTCTATTCGTTATGGGTATTTCATATCAAATTACCCAAACTTATCCAGAATAACTAAAATAACAAAAATACTTATGAGATCAATACTATTAAAACATGAACATGACCTATTGATATAGGTGTGGTACACTATTTTTATATAATTATTAAAACCTTTTATCAGTCATTTAAGAGAAATATTATATAATAAAAAAACAAATGTAATTAAAAACACAAATATAAAAATTAAATTTCTAAAAAAATGTAAAACAAAAAATATATCCGTCCCTAAAAGGGCGGATCAAAATCTAGTGTTAATGGTTAATAGTGTGTCGATTCTTGTTTGTCACTAAGGTTTTCGCATCTGGCGTGCCCCAACCGTGAGATTGACACATCTAAAAAACATAAGAAATCTTAAAATATAGAAGATAAACTTATTCAAATGTATAATTTTCAATAGAAACAGATTTATCAAACATAGAATTTTCAATAAACTTTTTTAAATACTAATAAAATAATAGTTAAAACCCCGAAACCAATGAGGAATGATGCTCTAAAACTTGTTACATTGAATTTTAAAATCACATCACTTACTGCAATTGCCTTGATATTTGATTTCAGTCACTGCGCCCTTTTTCCTCCAGTCAACAGACTTGGGAAGAACATCACCAACACTAGTCTTGTATCGGTCACTGCTAGTCATGATAACGTGGTTCTTGGATGGTCCTGGATCAGCCCCGTGGCAAACTTCTTTGTACTCACGTAGAGATAAATCAGCAAACCTGGTCAAACCAAAGCCGATAACTAAGATTCTCAGCGTTTCGGTTAGTGATGAAACGTAGGTTGTCCTTGAAAATGGTTAAACGCAATTCCCTCTCGGCAACGGAGTTGTATGCTTTCGTATGTTTGACCATCCATGACTCAAAGATCAGCTCTGTAACATCCCTGTCCCCCGGTGTCCGACCGGAGTTATCGAAAGGGAGTTATGGACACGCGTATACCCTTTAAGGCAACCCGCCGTGTCCGTTACTGGTCCCAAGAGTCGACGGACGCATTGCTTTCTTTGAAATTCCAATCCACCCGTATCCAATTACTTCTACTTACAGTCCTGCGCAAGGAAATGGAGATGGGAGGGGTGAGTAATTGGATTACTCAGTGAAGTGGCTCTAGTCCAGCTTGCCCGCAAGACACTCAACATTACTCTATGCGGGGGCTAGAACTGGCCAGTCACTACAATCAAACAATGCAACAAAAGATATTTCATAACACCACCATTTCTAACAACCTAATAAACAATCAACTCAGAGAGCACATACTCAACTACACTTCACTCAAAGAACTAGACTTCAACAATAAGCTGACTCGACACCAAGCAACCTAGACGTATGGACCTATGGCCGTTTACGAGTCTCTCTACCCGTTCCAGCCTATCCTGAAAGGGGCGCCCTTCTCTCGGGTAAACCGTCCCCCCTTCAGCTTCCTAAATGACTATCCGAGTTGCAGCTCGTTGGCCCATCGGCTCTGTCCGCCACCCGGTCGTAATAGCCATAATTATGCCACGACTCGGCATTGACTCGACTCGATCCTAGGCGCCACATCTTCTTATATCCCGCATCTCGCGGTAGGCATCCACATTACTTCCCGTGGGTACCTCGTGTTAGGCTACTGTCCCACGGGTCACATCACATCCTAGACTCTAGACGCCCACCCGTTCTCGGTGGTCCAAACATGACTACAAGCAAGTTCATAGACTCATTTACTTAAACATCTCTTCCTCATTTCTCATTCTCATCCACATTCTCTTACTCATACTCATACTCATACTCATACTTATACTTTCACTTCCACTTTCACTTTCACTTTCACTTTCACTTTCACTTTCACTTTCACTTTCACTTTCACTTTCACTTTCACTTTCTCATACTCTTTACTTCACATGGCATTGATACCAAAAGACATCTCAATAACATACATGTCTCAATCACTTATCACTAGCAACTCTATCATCCTAGATACCACTTGTGATATACTTCACATGCATCAATCACTATGACATTCACTTCTTTCTATCAACCTAGCTTTCAATCACACATCAAGACATGGGACACAAGATCGATCACATAATCGTCCACATTAATAATAACCACATCAACACAAGGCAGTCCATTAAGTCCCATTTAACAGTGTGAGCGTTCTTATGCAACATGATCATTCATCTAGCACCCTAGTCTCCACATGAACTAACACCCTAACTTTCACACAAGATCTAATCAATCCTAGATCCAACATAAGCAATATAAAGATCAAGGGAGCAAGATGGGTTCAAGACACCTCACCTTAACTTAGATCTGATCTGAAGAAACGAGAGAAGATGAGATCTGAACCACTCCACTGATCGGCTACACAACCACCACCACCACCACCGGCGATCACCACCACGGCCACCACCAACACGCCGCCGACAAGAGAGAAAGAGAGATCGGACGCCGAGGAGAGAGGGAAGAAGAAGAGAGACGCGCGGGAGAGAGGAGAGAAGAGAAAAGAGAGAGAAAGTCGACGGCGCAGGAAGAAGAGCTCGACGGCTAGGGTTTCCAGTTCTCCGGGAATCTCTGCAGAGCTTCGCTTCTCGATTTGTGAATGAGACAAAAAGAGAGGCTGCATCTCCTTTTATAAGGAGTAGGAGTTGGTGGTCTTAGGGTTTTCGGGATATGGGCCGTAGAGAAGCCCGATTTGACCAAAGCAAAAATTAGGCCCGGGATAGGGATGTTACAACTCTCCCCCACTTAAATGGAATTCGTCCCCGAATTCCGCGCGTGAAACTCTCAATTCCCAGCATCCCTTACCCAAGCGGTAAACGGAGCACCAAAATCTTCCAACGGTTTCTGCAATCCATGATATCCCTTGGTACTATCTCGCTGCGGCTTTATACTACTCCAAGGTCACTTCAGGCGGTACTACTTGCTTCGAGATTTCATAGGTCTTCTTCGCTTTGTCATTAGTCCTCCCCCACTTCGATCAAGCATACAAGGTTCTTAAATGATCTCTCATACGTTCCTTGTACAAGTACTTCCAGAAGTCCAATAGGTTGTAAGATTGCGCAAGCTTTCATCAGCGGTATATGTACCCTCCACCTTCTTCCTATTCCAGCACATAAGCTTGCTACTCGGGTCGGTCAGTCCGTCTTGACGATCCCATTTCCATATGGTACATGTAACTTTTGTGGCAACTACATACAGATTCACTAATACAACCGTCCTCGTCTAACATGCTTCAACTCAGAATCTACATCAGAACACTAAAGGTAACACCTTGATTCCCCATGACTGGTCGAATTCCAGGCTTAAACTCATTCGTCCGGATCAGGAATACACCCACATAATCACACATCACCCATGGGAACAAACCAGTCACTAACACTTTGCTCAGGGTCTTTAAAACCAACGAACGAATTTTGATAAATGGAATGGAGTAATGGCACAAGACATGTCCTTCCCCTTCCCCAAAACAACGTCCTCAAAAGCGAACTGCGGCGTCACAGGCACCACATCACCTTGACTCTTCTGATGCTGCACAAGACTCTACTGGAACGGATACCAGGGCTTCTCAATCATCATCTTCATCATCATCAACAGAATCAAGAATAACAATCTCAGTGGAAGGAACCACACAGAGAGCCTTCTTCGAACCATCATCATCCACGTCAATCACACAATCCAAAGCCAGCTGATTTTCCAAACTCATAAGCTCTCCTTGACCATCCTCTGCTGCTGCTGCTCCTGCTTCAAACACAGTATGGGCAAGCGACGGATACAACCGGATGCAACGCTTCACCAGCTCCATCCTCAGGTTAGCCACCTCTTCCAACTCCTTAGTACGCCCCCGAACTTACCACCGTCTAGAGCCTCGAGCATGTTGCTGTCGGCAAAGGGTCGAGAGAAGTCGGTGACCTTCGATGAGTTCCTGAGCCGCTTCGCTTCGGAGGAACCGAGAGAGAGTCCATCGTCATCATGCTTCCTTTTGTGGTGACCTTTAGGGGGAGGTTGGAGAATCTCCATGAATGGAAAAAAAGGAAATCACTATCTGAGATGATACCACGCCATGGTTACGGTTCATGCTTTCGGACACGTCCTTTCTTCCCGGTTTCGATGGTTCTTAACTAAACCCGAACTCCCGTAAATGAATTATACTCATCCTACTCCTTCATTCCTTATAACCCGTACTTTAACCTTTACTCGATCATCTTAAAACCAATGATTGAATTCAATAGATAAAAATGGAGTAGGACTACAATAGTTCAGAAAGCTCATGGCATCTGTACAAACACGGAATGCCTACAAAAGGAGTAACACCAAAACCAACAACCGATGAAATGAAAACCATAACCCAATCAATGCGCGTGTCCTACTCCCGAGAAAAGATCCTACTCGCTCAGCCACCCACCACCACGTGTGGGGTACTGTCGTCCTCGGACCCAAGGGTTGCTATGCGAATGTCCCCATCTGCCTGAACCAGGTCTCCGTCTTCCCCCATTACGTAGTGACGCTCGGTCTTTGTAATCTTCTCTACAATCCTCTCTTCCGCAGTTACGGCTTGGCTAGCTATTCTCTTCACAAGGGCAAACTCTAGGGCTCCAAGACACCATCCAGCTTCTCGCGTATCTCTCTGCGAAGTCCGACTTTGAACAACCTACACCATTCCTCTGCAGGCTTGGGCATACACTGCTTGGTGGTATGCAGGAACTCCCCCAGGTAGTCTCTCACTTGCTTGACTTCTGCACCGCCTGAACTAGTATGTCACAGTCGCAGTCGTCTGGTCCCGTAGTAGGCTCCTGTGGACGTCCCCGTTTCTCCTTGGTTGGTTCCACCATGTCCGCCTTCGGTTCTCCCCCTCCTGGTTTCCTTGGCCGGTTTCCTTGGCTTCGATCTGTCCCTCTGCCTCGATTGCGAATCCCACCATCCGCTGTACCAGAGCAAACTCAAAAGGTTCCGAGACTCCTTTCAGCTGAGCCCGAATGTCCTTACGTAGTCCATGCTTATACCAGCTACACCACATTTCCGCACTCTTAGGCTTGCACAACTTGGCTTGGTTGATGAAGTCCTCTGTGTAGCCAGCAACTGATCGGACCTTCTGCTTATTCTGAAACCGTACTCCACACTGGCATTCCCCAGCAAATGCTCTCGGGGGTTCCCAAGTGACCCTAGCCGCCTTGCTTGGGCGACCACGCTTCCTCGGGTGATTGTCCTCTGGGGCAAGCTGGAAGGTCGCACAGCCCCGCAGCATGCGCTGCTAGATAGCCATCCTCGGGAAATGTGGCATCGTCACCTTACGGTTCACAGTCTGCTCGTGAGGGTACCCGACGAGCGGAAATTCTCGGAACTGCTCCTCCGGCTCTGGAAATATGGGCTGCACCCAATTCCCCTCTGCGTCACGGTACAGCTTCCGGGCGTACCCCGGGTGCCCACTCGCCCGTAGTGCATACGCGGCATCCTCCACTCGTAGTGATCAAGCGAAAACATCCAGCAGTAAAAGAAAACGATCAGAACCATAGTAGAAGCATAGATGATGGGTGGTTTTTGAAAACATCTCACAACTTTCTAAAGTATCAAACTTTCACAAACTCTTTTTCTTTAAAACAAGATTTGAAACTTTGGAAATGCCGACCCCTTAGAATAGCACTAAGGGATCTTAACCCCCGCTCTGATACCAATTGTAACATCCCTGTCCCCCGGTGTCCGACCGGAGTTATCGAAAGGGAGTTATGGACACGCGTATACCCTTTAAGGCAACCCGCCGTGTCCGTTACTGGTCCCAAGAGTCGACGGACGCATTGCTTTCTTTGAAATTCCAATCCACCCGTATCCAATTACTTCTACTTACAGTCCTGCGCAAGGAAATGGAGATGGGAGGGGTGAGTAATTGGATTACTCAGTGAAGTGGCTCTAGTCCAGCTTGCCCGCAAGACACTCAACATTACTCTATGCGGGGGCTAGAACTGGCCAGTCACTACAATCAAACAATGCAACAAAAGATATTTCATAACACCACCATTTCTAACAACCTAATAAACAATCAACTCAGAGAGCACATACTCAACTACACTTCACTCAAAGAACTAGACTTCAACAATAAGCTGACTCGACACCAAGCAACCTAGACGTATGGACCTATGGCCGTTTACGAGTCTCTCTACCCGTTCCAGCCTATCCTGAAAGGGGCGCCCTTCTCTCGGGTAAACCGTCCCCCCTTCAGCTTCCTAAATGACTATCCGAGTTGCAGCTCGTTGGCCCATCGGCTCTGTCCGCCACCCGGTCGTAATAGCCATAATTATGCCACGACTCGGCATTGACTCGACTCGATCCTAGGCGCCACATCTTCTTATATCCCGCATCTCGCGGTAGGCATCCACATTACTTCCCGTGGGTACCTCGTGTTAGGCTACTGTCCCACGGGTCACATCACATCCTAGACTCTAGACGCCCACCCGTTCTCGGTGGTCCAAACATGACTACAAGCAAGTTCATAGACTCATTTACTTAAACATCTCTTCCTCATTTCTCATTCTCATCCACATTCTCTTACTCATACTCATACTCATACTCATACTTATACTTTCACTTCCACTTTCACTTTCACTTTCACTTTCACTTTCACTTTCACTTTCACTTTCACTTTCACTTTCACTTTCTCATACTCTTTACTTCACATGGCATTGATACCAAAAGACATCTCAATAACATACATGTCTCAATCACTTATCACTAGCAACTCTATCATCCTAGATACCACTTGTGATATACTTCACATGCATCAATCACTAAGACATTCACTTCTTTCTATCAACCTAGCTTTCAATCACACATCAAGACATGGGACACAAGATCGATCACATAATCGTCCACATTAATAATAACCACATCAACACAAGGCAGTCCATTAAGTCCCATTTAACAGTGTGAGCGTTCTTATGCAACATGATCATTCATCTAGCACCCTAGTCTCCACATGAACTAACACCCTAACTTTCACACAAGATCTAATCAATCCTAGATCCAACATAAGCAATATAAAGATCAAGGGAGCAAGATGGGTTCAAGACACCTCACCTTAACTTAGATCTGATCTGAAGAAACGAGAGAAGATGAGATCTGAACCACTCCACTGATCGGCTACACAACCACCACCACCACCACCGGCGATCACCACCACGGCCACCACCAACACGCCGCCGACAAGAGAGAAAGAGAGATCGGACGCCGAGGAGAGAGGGAAGAAGAAGAGAGACGCGCGGGAGAGAGGAGAGAAGAGAAAAGAGAGAGAAAGTCGACGGCGCAGGAAGAAGAGCTCGACGGCTAGGGTTTCCAGTTCTCCGGGAATCTCTGCAGAGCTTCGCTTCTCGATTTGTGAATGAGACAAAAAGAGAGGCTGCATCTCCTTTTATAAGGAGTAGGAGTTGGTGGTCTTAGGGTTTTCGGGATATGGGCCGTAGAGAAGCCCGATTTGACCAAAGCAAAAATTAGGCCCGGGATAGGGATGTTACAAGCTCAGCCTCAGCGTCGAAAATGCTCTGGTGGCGACCTGGACCCGCGGTCACGTGGTGATTATCGTCGTAGGACACCACGGACATGTCCATGGCAGTTACACAAGATATGATGACCATTGCTACTGATAGGATCAGCATGGCTGATTTAGCCCTACACATTCTCATTTTGACGATTAAACTGATGAAAACGTTGTTTTCTGTTTTTTTTTTCTTTTGTGCTGTGTAAATCTGGCTAGCATATGACAGATATTTATAGTACTCAGAGCTCAGACGCTAATTGTCCATTGGAGTGAACAAACGGGTAAACATACTCTTGCAAATATTTGCATGAGGGCCCCAATAAAAAAATTGGGAAAATTGTTTTCTTTTATGCCAAAAAATAATAACTACGTTCCATTAAACTAAACTCATATAATTTATGTCTCAATCGACTAATTGTTTTTCAAAATAACAATAATGTCCTTAATATTTTAATTTTAAATTTGTAACTACAATTAATAAATCAAAATATTAAATTGAAATTTGTAATTACCATTAATAAATCATTGTAATGTCTGTATATATATATATTAAATATTATAATAAATATATTATTATAATGTATTCTACTAATAATATATGGAAACTGAATATTTCCAAATATATTTAATGTTTTAATTTGACATTCGTAATTACAATTAATAAGTCATTATAATGTATTTATTATATTTAATATTATAATAAAATATATTATTATAGTGCATTATATTTCAGTGTGAAATTCGTAAGTACAATTAATAGATCATTGTAATGTATTTATATATATTTAATATTGTCATAAAAGTATATTATTATAATGTATTATATTTAATATTATAATATTTTTTTTTCAAATTTAAAAAATTGTTTTTAATATATGGAAATTTATGATTTCCAAATATTTTCTTCATATATTTTTGAAACTGATTATTCTTATCCGCTGTGTTAAAAAAAGAGATGATCCGTATCCGTAGAATCTGTATTCTAATATATGTAGAATATAATAAACATATTTGAAATTGATTTCAATTTCTACTGATTTTAGATTTATAGTAATGTATAGATTCCGATTTCTACAAATTTTAGAGCTATATATTACACGCAGAATGTGTATTACTGTTGTTTACGTAGATCACATATTCTAAACATAACAGATTCCATGAAAAAATTTGATTTCATTTTAGACTTCATGGAATGCTAATTATACTTTCTGTAGAACAAAATATGAAATTATTATTTAAACATTTTTAGAATTGGAAAAAAATACTACTAAGTTAATATAGGTATTTCATTAGTAGTTACTATTTTTTGAATTTGTTTTACTTGTAAAATTATTTATTTGGCATATTTTCGAAAATACTAAAAGATATTAGAGGTAAAATGGTATAATATAAAAATTTGCCTAATAGAACATAGTTATGATTTTGGGCCTAAAAAAATAATTTTCACTGAAACTTTTCACGAGAGAAATTGATACAAGAATTTTTTTTAAGAAGACTATTGTATATAAAATTTTACCTCACACTTAATATTTACTTAGAAAATCAGTGAACATTTAAATCCCATAAACATAAACTTAAAATCACCAAAAGTTTTTCTTTTTTTGAGAAGTTTATACTCTCCGGAGTCTTTCCAGTGTCCTTCAGTTCGTGGTAAGAACCTACATTTTGACATGAAAATCCAATTAAATCTTATGTTGAATGAGGATAAACATATCTATTAGGTTAAAGGATATTTGACCCAGAAATAGATGATGCCGACTGAAACAAATTTAGTTTTAACTAAAAACGTATTAGCTATCCTATATAAAAACAACCATTAATTACTGCTATTTAGCAGGTTAACTACTAATTACAATTCATTATTTATTTAGTGAATCTTCCTTTTTTTTTTTTTTTGAACAAATTATTTAGTGAATCTTCCTAAATGTATTTTTTTGTCATCAAACATGCTTAATCAAGATTTTACTAACCAAACTAGAGACTATGTGTCTGTGTGGAAAAAAGTAAGATGGCTGACTCCAAACAATGCATTCAAGATTGTCCGTCTTTTTTTTTGAATTATACAGAGGTATCCTGGCTCCACGAAATGGTGCAGACTAGTCATATGCCACATGTCGGTCTTCTGTCCCTGACGATACTGAAATGTTAATTCCCCAGTGGCCGGAATTGTCCGTCTTTGTATTTTGAGTTTGGAGTACTTACGTGATCTGACAAATGCTAAAACTTTCTTTCGCTGTATGAGTATCTTCCAGGTATCTATATCATTTCATATTGGTATAGAAAATTTATTCACATGTATATAAATGTTTTATGAACACATGTATTTTTCTTTAGTTTATATTCAAAAACATAAGTTAGCTTTTGTATATTTATCATCACATATCAAAAAAATATTCAGATTGCTTACTGTTTCTTTTTTTAATTGTTTTGTTATACGATTTAACTGAAATTTTAAATGCAACATTTTTTTATATTATACAAAAAATCTAGAGCACCATGATTTTTGTAAAAACAAGTATTTCATATATTAGCTTACCTATTTCACCTAATAATTTAATAATAAAAATAGAAAATAATTTAAACCTAAAAATTTTAAAACATATTTGAAAAATATTTATTTAAATAAATAATTAGTTCATATTACAGAATTTGTATTTTTGAAGATATTTAGGTAAATGCTAAAGCTTGTTACTTTTTATCTTTTAGTTCATTAAACTACCAAATATGTGTTATATATATATATATATGATTTAAAATTATATCTGTAAACAAATATGATGTTGTTATTTATACTAAGGTGATCTAAAGTTAAATCTAACATCATATAATATAAAACTGAATTCTCTTAAATATAATATATACGATACTTATCAGATTGCTACATGTATGATTTTTAATTAGATTTCAAATAAATCAAAATAGAAATTAGTTTAAGATATTTATTATAATTTTCTTTTTGTAAAGTGTTTAAATTCTTACAAAATAAAAATGAAAATTTAGTATTCCTATAAAAGGAAAACTATAAAAACTGAAATAGAAGAAAATGTAAAACTATAAAACCATTACACATTTAATAATGTATCTATTCTATTAAAAGGCAAATATGACCAATTGATAATTGTTTCTACCAAAAAACAGTTAACATGTTTTGTTTCTTTCTATGATCATCAATTAATTTCTCAAAAACAAATAAATACAGAACGCAGACACATATGAGTACAAGCTACAATCCATCTAGATCCATTTACTTGTCTGAGACTACAAAAATTAAGACAAAGGCCCTGTTCCCGGCAAGAATCAGATTAAGTGCCTATGAGACGTTGGGCAGTGCTTGGGCCTGGCGATTTCGACATAGGAGCGAGATTTTGCAATTTTTTTTTAGAGTTTTGATTATTTAAAACTGATGTTTTATGGCAGATTTATGTATTTGAGACATAACTAATATGTAATCACACAACAATCTGATAATTTACAGGAAAATCGTTGATGGCCGCCATGAAAATTGATTTACAGAGTCGAAACCTAAAAAAGATTCTGGGGAAGATGATGAAAAATTAAAATTATGCCACTGATTAAAAAGATAAATTAAACAAAAATACAATGCCAGTTTTTGTCCGTAGGGTCTGAGATCAACGGCTAAACCAAAAACATCTGCCACCAGGCCACTGAAATATTATATTATATTATATATTCCCAAGTTTATTAATTAGTTTTGATTCTTAATAGTTACTGTAGTAACATTTATTGATTAGTTCCTGATTTTAGTAGTTTGTAATAGGAAACCAAAATCATTTTTTCCTTACTCAGAGTCATTTTGTTTTCATTATACAATTGCTATATTTTCTATTGCATTTATAGAAATAACTTTGCATTAATAATTTTGGTCATTTATATTATCTATGGTCATATTTATAATCTATTCTATTAAAACAACATCATCACCTATTGATATATGTGTCTTCCAACTATTTCAATATAACTACTAGATTCTGATCCGTCCTTAAAGACATATATATTTTGTTTTATATTTTTTAGAAATTTAATTTTTATATTGTGTGTTTTTAGTTTTATTTGTGTTTTTCTTTGTATAATATTTTTCTTCAATGATTAAATAGAGATTTTCTATTAAAATAGTTTGACCACACATATATGTCAAAAGGTCATGTTTTTGTTTTAATAGAATATATTAAAATCTCTTATTAATCATTTAAGAGAAATATTATACAAAGAAAAATACAAACATGACTAAAAACACATATATAAAATTAAAATTTCTATAATAATAAAACAAAAAATATACTCGTCCTTTTAAGAGTAGATCAGAATCTAGATTTTGTCAAAAAAATATACCCGCCCTGTTAATATTATAACATCAAAACTTTTAGTCACCAGCATTAAAAATCCCAAACCCCGTAAAAAGAAGAAGATAAAGATATTATAAATTTGCCATTGTCGAAGAAAAAAAATAAAAAATCAAACCCGCGGGTTCGAACTCGGGACATGGCCACTTTAGAAATGCATGTATTCCACTAGACTGCAAAAGATTTTTTAATAATATGACCCGTGAACATAATTTAAATATGCACTAGATTCTAATCTGCTTTTTAAAAGACGAGTATACTAAAAGTTTAAATTTTTATATTTAAGTTTTTAGTAATTATAGTTGTGTTTAATCTATTATATTAACTTAGCAACATGATCAGTTGATAAAATTTTGGGTCCAATTATTATTTCAATAATACACACCTTTTTAATTTAACTACTTTCGAATTGAACATGAAACTTTAATTTTTGGGTCGATTTCGAATTTTTTTTTGTACGAATATTTCGACTAATTATGTTAGTTAACTATTAAGAAAATATAATATATTACAAAAAAATTAGGAATAAAAATTAAAAATAATTTCTGAAATGCATATATCACAAAAGTATAGTTATGCAATTTGACTAATTTAATATAATTATATTAAATTAAATTAATATTGAATGCAAATATAATTAAAAACATAAATATGATAAAAAAATATCATCTGACTGGAGTATTCACATGGGTATTCCAGCCCCAAGGAATTAAACCCTGGATTATAAAAAAAAACTTGTTGTTCTTAACAAATAATTGCGTAGGAACGAAGTAAATGTTTTAAGCATGCAAAACGTTGGACACCTAACCAATGCCCATCCTTTTGACATGGACCCCAACGCAACTGTGACATGGACCCCAAACCAATTGTATATCCAAACTTGCTAAACCGAATCAGTTTATAAGATAGAGCTATTTAGCTCAATATCAAAATTTGGGGTGGTATTTGCAGAAGTGTGCAAATTTTTTAATAATTGGCGAACCATAACAGTTTACGCACAGTTTCCCCATTATGTCCTTCACAACACACGTGATCTAAAATTCTATGCAACCTGCAACCGGAAGTTTTGACATTTTATTAGGTTTTATTTCGCCGTTGATGAGAGTAAACAAGCTTTCATATCCGGTTATTTTCGTGATGTCAAGTGAAGAGAGAAAAAGATATTTTGATGAGAATACAATATGTTTGAAGAAGAGAAGATATTTTCGGGTGAGATAAGATATTTATGAAAAGGAATTTCGTAGATTTTGTTCCATTTATGGGCCAAATTATTAACCGATTAATCTAATAATTACAGAACCATCGAAATTGTTATCTGGCGAACATTAGTTGGATACCGGGATTGAGAATATAAATATACCGGTTAATTATTCGTATACATAGCGTTTGGGTTCATTGTTTTACAATGAGTTTTAGGTATAGAGTTGAACATAGGGTTTAGGGTGTAGTCGTAATTAATGGGTTTTACAATGGGTTTACAATCAACACTATACCCTATATAAATTTTCTAATAAAGAACCCTAATCACCGTGTTCAACACTATACCCTTAACCCATTGTAAATTTATCAATCTCAACCCCATATTTAACACTATACCCTAAACCCATTGTCAAATAATCAACCCAAACCCCGTATTCAACACTATACCCTAAACCCATGAACAAATAATCAACCAAAACCCCGTGGTCATCACTATACACTAAACCTATTTTAAATTAATCAACCTAAACCCAGTGTTCAACACTATACCCTAAACCCTTCCTCAAACAATCAACCCAAACTCCATGATCAACACTATACCCTAAACTCATTGTCAAATAATCAACCCAAACCCCGTATTTAACACTATACCCTAAACCCATGAACAAATAATCAACCCAAACCCTGTGGTCATCACTAAACTCTAAACCCATTGTAAATTAATCAACCCAAACCCCGTGTTCAACACTATACCCTAAACCCTTCCTCAAACAATCAACCCAAACTCCGTGGTCAACACTAAACCCTAAACCCATTGTCAAATAATTAACCCAAACCTCGTGTTCAACACTAAACCCTAAACCCTTCCTAAAACAATCAACCCAAACCACAATGTAACAAACTAAATCCTTATCCCTTACACTCCTTATTCCCCGAAGATAATTTTTCCTGTATTATATTTACAATCCGACCAATAAGAAAATTAGCCGAACAATCAATGTCATTAATTATAAATAGAATTATTAGTTAAAAACCTGATATTTTATCAGGTTTTATTTCGCCATTGATGAGAGTAAATAAGCTTTCATATCCGGTTATTTTCGAGATGTCAAGTGAAAATAAGAGAAGAAGATATTTTGATGAGGATAAACTATTTTAGAAGAGGAGAAGATATTTTCGGGTGGGATAAGATATTTTTAAAAATGAGTTGAGAAGATTTTGTTGCAGATAGTGGTGAAAAAAAGGGATGAAGGAGATGGTGAGGAGCCACGGCGAGCTTGCGAAGGATTGGCGGAGCTTGGCGGTGGAGCTTGCCGCCGGAGCGTCGTCGGTATCTGATCGAAATCCAAAACGGCGACGGAGGAGGAGGGATGGAGGAGATGGTGGTGGTGATGGTGGTGAAAAAAGGGATGGAGGAGATGGTGGTGATGGTGGTGATCCGAGTCGTTGGAAATGGTGGTAAAAAAAGGGATGGAGGAGATGGTGAGGAGTAATGGTGAGCTTGCGAAGGATTGGCGGAGCTTGGCGCTGGAGCGTCGTCGGTATCTGACTCGGCTCGTTATTCAATCACCGTATCGTCTTTCTCCATCTCCATGATTATAAGTTAAAGCTTTCGAATCAAGATCTGTGAAGGAGGTGCAAAAAAAGAAATTATTTTGTATGAGATTCAAAATAACCGGTTTTGTAGGGTATTACTGCCAGTTTTTGTGGTCAACCGACGGTTGTAAGAGAAAACATATTTTGCAGAAACTTATAAGAACGATAGCTGGAGAAAACAGATTTTGTAGAGATTAATAACACCTGAGATTTTGTTTCGAAAAACACATACATTGGAGATCCAAAGTTAAAAGGAAAAATCTTGGGGCTTTTGTACTTTTAAACAAAATGGATATCGAACACTTTGTGTTCTTTGCATAATTATCATTTTACTTGTTCAACCGTTTCGACCTGTCACCGACCTGTTGTGACGTCAGCTAATTGACAGGCGCAAGGATAGTTTTGATATTACCACAAAAGCTACAAGAACTTTACCACTTATTACCACCTAGCTAATATAGTGTCTAAACTTTGTCATCTACTGCAATTTCTCTATAAAATAAATATATTGCAAGAACTGGACTGATTTGTCAAAAGAAGAAAGAAAGAACGGGACTGATAACGAAAGCAGGAAGATTCTCGATTGTATTTTTTTCCGCAATAACGATATTAAAGTAATTTAAAATTGAGATAGAAGTCGAATTTTAGTATTGCTAATTTAGTTAAATATATGAATTATAATTGAAAAAGAACTTCAAATACCTCAGTGCAAATTTATTCCTCACTGTAATCTTTTTCGTATTATATGTTTGATTGTAACTAGAAAAAAAAACTATTTACAATTATAAAATTTATCTATATTGAAAACTAAAAACATTTATTTCATCAATGTCGAGAATTATTTCATCACTTGAAAATAATTTATTGCAAAAACCACTTTTTAGATATTGCATAATCTTCATGTATTTTAGTCTAAATTAAAATTTTATACATTTTCCAGATAAATGAGATTTTGTCGAACACAAACTCATTCATATACCATATTGTAGAATTCAATGACAGATATTTTTGCACACAGTATAAAAAAATAACCAATATTTGTTGTTTATATGGATGCAGAATTATCAAGATAATTTATAAAATCAATTTAAATCTGTTTAATTGCTGACAAAAAAATGAAACTTTGTTGAATATTCGGTTCCTCAAAACATTGTCATTTGAGTATAATGTACTCGAGTATATTGTACTGCACAATCATCTCTGAGATGCAATAATGTTATGCTCTTTTCAAACATGATACCTTTACCAACATTTCGTATATCCCATCCCATATGTTATCACGATTGGTTAATAGAATTTATCTCTGCAAATTGAGAGTCACGCAGTTGTGTTTACACAAATTTCTATCTATTTTTTCTATAAGACCATCTCTAATGGTTTTTCTCATTTTTCCATAAAATGAAGTAAATTCAAAATAAAATAGAATTTTACTTAAATAATACTGGTACTATATTCTGAGAAAATGATCAATTATTTTAATTTACAACACAATAACATTTCATAAAACTTCATATTTATCTACAAAATGTCACTCTGTATATGCGGATATAGCCAAGAAAAAGATAAACTTATATGCCAAGTATATATAAAAATTTCTCAAGATCCAATCACATGAGTTTATCAAACATCTGATCAGTTCTCGTCTCACGAACCTACGAGAATGAAAAATATGCTAAGTTTGTCTTATGTTAAGAGTTGTTAAATGATTATTAGGTTACTTAAATCAGTATTATGTTTAAGGTTGTCTTATGTTAAGAGTTGTTAAAATTTATGTTAAGTTTTTTAGTGTTTTTTCTTAACTTTGTATTAGTTATGTATCTTAATGGTATTGGTTGCTATTTTATTTTATTTTATTTTAGTTATATTATTATAACTATAAAATTTAAATTATATTTTAATAACTCAATATGGTAATTATATTTAAGAACTTTAATCAGTATATACATATTGAATATACAATTTTAATAGTTTAGTGTTAATTTTTTGGTTATGTATAAAAATAAAAATTGTCAAAACGTGAATGACAATTATATAAATAAAAATGAGTGTGCATAATGTTCCCTCAAAAATAATGTAACACTATTTATATACTTCTTTTTCCTCCAAAATGATGTACTGTTAAAGATAATTTCTTTTATTTTTTATGTTTTCTTTCATTTTGATGCATCATTGAAGATGTTCTAAGCAAAAATATCTTGTAGATTTTTATCTTTATTGTTATAACCGCTATCATTTTTAATATTTTTGGATAGACCACATTATCTATAATGAATAATTGTATTCATTATTTTTAACAGTCCAAAATAATAATTTATATTATTAAACCATGTGGATTCTCGATTATTATCTTGAATTACTTTTATCTATCCTCGCAATTAGTGAAATGTGTTATTATTACCTGTACGTGTATCCTTTAGTGCGGTGGGTAAGATACTCGAATCAGCTTTTCAAATATTAAGATTTTACTTTTTATATTTTATTATATTTTTATATTAAGTGTTATTTTATCCTATACTTTATACTTTTTATTATAAGTATAGTTTTTCATTTTCAGTACATATATTAAACAAATTTTACAAATCAGTTAAGTAAATTTATTTTAATATATATTATAAATCAGTTAAGTAATTTATTTTAATATATATATACATACATATATATACAGGGCGGATCTACTTCATTGGAGGGTGGGGCACGTGCCTCACACTAACTGTATAATTTTTTGTTTGTAACATAATTTTGAGCATGTAGATCTAGCATATTTACATAATTCAATGGTGCCACACGTACGTTCATCAAACATTTCCTCCATCCTTTATTTAATTTATTTTGTTATTGTCAAATTTCATGTGTCTAATTACATTTTGTTCTTATATTTTAATTTTTACCATTTTTGAACTGAGGCTAATTCTTACCATTTTTTCTTAAACTTTATTAAATTAGTTATATATGTCTAATTTGTTCATCTTCTTGTGTAAATAACAATCTTGGATTTGGAAAATTCTCATTTTATATTCCCATATTTAAAATTTTTATGCTTATTACAAAAATCAATATATAATAATAAATATATTATTTATGTGATTAACTAATAATAATTCAATGAATACAAATAATTATTCAAATTTACATTTTACCATTATTATCTTATATAAAATGTATTGAAAATATAAACTTTACATCTTACAAATAATTTGTATATACATATTTTCAAAACTTTTGTTTAACGGAAAGATTACTTAACTAATTAAAAATTATTGCAAACATATATTATTTTTATAATAATATAATAAAATTGTAAAAGAAATTATTAATTAGATATAATTATATTGTGCCCCATATAAATTTTTTTCCTGGGTCCGCCCCTGTTAATATATATATATATATATATATATATATATAAGTTAAAATGACAAAAAATATTTCTGTAACAAAACATTATATTTTAATTAGATCTAATGAATAGTTATATTTAGAGTAGTTTCTAAAATTATTCTAAATTAGCTACCACTTTTCAAAAATACAATCAATCAAAAATAATCTAACATTTGGATTTAGGGTTTAATAATTATGTTTATGGTTTAGTATTTAGAGGTGATGTTGAGTTTATAAACTTTTATAAATGTTTTATTAATTATTCCTAAACATTTCTAAATTATTTAAGAGAATTAATTTAATAATATCATTATAAATTTAAGGTATTTATGAAAATAATTATTTTTAATGGTAAATTTGAAAGTGGTATCAAAGTTATAATAAATTAAAATTCTCATAGAGTAATTTTTAAAAATACCTAAGTTGACTACCACTTTCAAAAATACATTATATCAATAATACCCTAAAATTTGGATTTAGGTTTTAATGATTATTGTATAGGGTTTAGTATTTAGGGGTTGGATTTGAGTTTATAAATTTTTATAAATATTTATAAATATTTTAAAAATTACCTCTAATTATTCATTCTAATTAATTCTATTTCCTCTCTAAATAATGATATAATGATAAATATCACCCAAAAATAAAAAGATAAGTTTGTGTAAATATTGAATGAGCAAAACATATAGAATTCCATTTTATAAATATCTAAAATATTATTTATTTTGTCATTGTCCAAAACTATTACATATTATCATTATCTAAGATATTATTTATTGTGTTATCATCCAAACCTAATAAAAATAATATATATACTAGATTTTGATCCGCGCTTAGAAAGCGCGGATTTATTTTTGTATATTTTTAAAATATAATTTTTATATAAGATAGTATATAAGTCTGAGAACAGTTATCTGGAACCGAGAAACCTAACCGTATTAAAATGAGAAAATGAAATCAAAATTGAACTGAATATTATAAATAACTGAGAAAATCCAGAATCTTTGAAATTAAAAAATTGAAACCGAACTGAAAATCGAATGGGTATATGAATTTTAAATACAAAATATTTACCTACATATATCAATTATATTAATTTTTTAAATTTTGGTCTATCCTAAAATACTATATAAACCTAATTACCCAGAACTAATTTATCTGGATATTTTTATTCGAAATATAAGTAATGTTTTCATATCTGATCCAGACCCGTGGTCTAGCTAATAAACTGGGTGGCCGTATATAATTCGGACATGTAACGTTCTTTATATAGCACTATATTAGAGGTTCTACTAACTGATATGTTTTCATAAAATTTAGATTTGATGAAAAATTAGTAATTAAAAGTCTGATAAAACCCAAAAAAAATATACCATTAATCCGTGAACAACACCGGTTGACCTGTCAATATCCGATATTTTCTTGGAAATTTATTTAACTTCTCATATATTTTACAATAGTACATAAAATGAAATAAACTATTTGATTGGTCATATAAGTTAAATGCATTGTATTTATGTTATGCATTTTAATTTATATGTTTTTAATGATTATTTTAAATTTACATTTATGAATTTTGAAAGTAAAATTAGCAACAACTTTTTCATATAAAAAAATAAAACAATGTTATTGCACATTTGAACAAAAATATGTTATACCATAAAATAGATATGAGAATACAAATTTATTATAATTATCATGGTTCCCTTACAAAGTTATAAAAATTTTAGATTTTGAATAAGGGTTTAGGTTATAAAAATTGATAGGATATCAGTGACACATGATAGTATGATATATGACTTTATATGGATTTATGTTTTCGATATTATAATGTGATATTGTTTATAAAGTGGGGCAAGATAGAAGAACGTGTTGGTAAAGATATATTTTCATTTTGAATTAATTAAACTTAACAAAGCACAAATCATAACTAACCGATTTCAAATAATTTGCTTCGATATTACTTTATTAGATATCAGATCCATTAAAATGAGGTGTATTAACAGCCAAAAAAATTAAAAGAGAAAGAAATATTTATTATGATATAGTTAGAGAAATATAAGGTAAGACCAAATAATTGTTACCTAAATGAAAGGGTCCAAACAACTTATATAAGTCGAATTTTCAAGACTTCTTCCCTTTTAATAGAATAGATATATAAAGAGAAATAACTAATTATATTTATCAAAAAAATTATAATTACCAGAATTGATAAACAATGTTTTGATAGTTTTTTGTTTAATTGGAAGGTGATCTGAGATTTTAGGCCTGACTAATCTTCTTAGATCAGAAGAATGCATTTGGCGATAATGAGAGATGGCAATACATTATAAGCATTAAATCACTAGCGCAACATACTATCAGTATGTCTTTAAATTTTAAATAGACGATAAAATCAATTTAAAATGTATTGAAACTTTAAATAGAACTTTAAAAGAAATACTAAAATATAATTAAAAATTAGTGGTAAAATTTTACTCTTTGATGAATAATTTAGACAAATCTTATCATCATAGTTGATGACAATAGCATTGAAATTATTATGACATCTTTTTAATTAATAATATCTATACTAACAAATATTTGTAAAATAATTATGTCCATATACATGGATAAAACAACTAATGTAACATATTCAGAAACAGACACTTGATAAAGAAGAATTTCAATGGTTCTTGTGGTTTTCCAAGTGAGAACCACTTCTCAGGTCTCTCTTCTTTTCTTTTATTTAGATTTTGTATTCTTTATTCGTATGAGAAATTACTGGTAGAAAAGACTCTAATGGACATGTCTTAAAAAGAACAACTACAGATTTATCAATTGAATATCGATGCACCTATCACCGCTGTTTTCTGAAAATCTATTAAACCATGCAAGAAATGAACATTCGAGAATAGCAGACATAGGTAAAAAAAACATTTTATATATCAAACTTCTTTGCAATAAAAAAAGACTAAAAAATTTGCAAAAAAAGAAATGTAGTCTCATTCTTAAATAGCACAAGCAGAAAAACAAGAGAAGAGCTTCTACTTTATTAAATCGTATATGTAAATTCAAATATTTGAAGTTTGATATGTTGATGTAATGACACAGAGAGTGTTGGTTGACATGGTTCTTTGGAGTATGACTTGTACATATTTAAGAATGTTGGAGTCTGGCGTGTTGCTATTATATTACACATAGACGATAATACGTATATATCTACGTTAACAGAAGGAAAGACATGGTGACATGGAGAGTTTCCATTGGGTGATCTTTTTAGACGTGATTCACAAACTAGAAAATTCTCGTATCACAAATTGGAAGATTTGGTGATGCTGTTTTCTTAGGAAAAAATATATTGCACAATAGGAAATATTGGTGGCAATATATATATGAAAGTTTAGACTTAGGGAAAAGTTAAGCATTCAACGTTGAATTCTCACAGAAACAAAAAAAAAAGTTTTGGAGTTTCAGAGGTGAGTGATTTGTAGACATGATCAACATCAGTTGTTTCACGAAAATAATATATTAAGAATTGCTTCGTCTCAAGCCGTGTTTGGCGTTAAGTAATTAGGATTAAATAAGTTTTTGTAAAAGATTATTCAAGTGATTCTTATGAAAGAGATAGTTGGTCTTGAATACTTTTTGTTCTTGCTGGTTTCATTTGTTCTAGACTTTTAATTTTGTATCAGAGTTGGTCACCTTGTTGAGTTACATATTCACATACAGGCTGAAATCCTGCGGAATTTTTTTTTGAAATTATGAAAGAGTTCATCACCCTACCGAGTCCTTACATGATGGATGAAGGGAATTTTGTCTATTGGAAGGCACATTTAAGACATATTATGCATGGAATTTATGCAGATGCTTGGACAGCAGTTGAACTTGGATGAACAGGACCCTCCAAATGCATGGAAGACATGCACATACACAAAAACCTAAGCTGAGATGGACAGAATCGGAAAAAGCTGCATCAAAGTTCAACTCCAAGGCATTTACTATAATCTTCTCAACGGTTGATATTGATCAATTCAAGATTATCCAAAATTGTGAATCAGAAAAGGAGGCATGTGAATATGTGATACACTGGTTAATCACTTCAAAGGTGACACAAGTGTGAGAAGAACTAGGATTGAACACTTAGCTTCAAGGTGTGAGACTTTACGAAGGGAAGATGATAAATCTATTTTTAGCTTTGTGTCTAAGATCAGTTCAATGGCCAACAAAACTACTGTACTTTGTAAGAAGTATAAAGAAAATAAGCTTGTTATGTACTTGCTAAGGTGCTTGCTTCCCGATTTGAAGCTTATAAGGCAGTCCTTTAGATTGCCATGAACACTGATGACCTGAAGTTTGATCAACTGGCTGGGATACTTGAAGTACATAATCTGGAAGAAGCCGATGAATTATCAAAAGATCCGAAGGGCATAGTATTCTCAGCTGAGTCGAAAGAAGAAGATCAAGTTAAAAAAGAATTAGAAGAAAATATGAGTCTCATGGCCAGGAATTTCAACAAAATGCTCAAACGGTTGAGAAAGGTGAAAAGCATGTCATGTATCTGTTCTCCAAGAATTAATCAAACGAAAAAAAATTCAAAAGAAAAAAGAAAAACTAACGCTCGAATGACCCTTTCTCATAATGAGAATGTATATAACCTTATTCCGGTCAGAGCACTTCAGCAATCAAGGTTCTAAGTCTGATTCGTCTAAGAGAAAGAGGGAGAAGAATTTTCAGGAGTGTAAAGGCTTTGGCCATCTTCACAAAGAAGTCCTGTAGCAAAGAAAAAAGAGCTTAGGTGTGTTGAAGGAAAGGGTATCTGACATACAAGAAGTGAGTGTCCAAGTAATTTGAAGAAAGGCAAATCTCTTTATGTTTTAGTGAAACTTAGTAAGAAAGTGAGAGTGATGGAGAAGATTTATTGAACAACTTTGTTGATCTTGTGGCGCAGTGTACAAATTATTGAACGGTTGATCACAAAACTTTTAAGGTTCTAGAGATCTGTTCTTGGATTGATCAAAGAATTTTTTGTGATAGTTTCTTTAAGACAAATTTCTTGAGAGATGAACTTAATCGAATCATACAAGGAATAAACAAAACATCTATGTTTTTAATATCAAAAGTCTAATCCATAAAAATGACAGAAGAAGGCTATATATAAGTCAAAGCTAAACACCAAACCGTAAGATAAACATGTTTAAGATAAATCCTAAAGCCCATATAATTACCATAATTATAAATAAATAATAGAAAATAGGAAAATCCTAAATCATAATGTTAACCATGTTATTTGTCGGTCAAGCATGATGCCGCTGCATCAGGTCCCACAAGGTTCGAAAGATTTGATCTCGAATCAAAATCAAAATCGCTGCTCTCAGACCTTCAAGGGAACCATCTGACTTGCGTTCTTGTGCCTCTCTTCTGAACCACCCCTAATCTCATGTCCCTTTAATCTTCAAGTACATAGTAAGTAGTGCTTAATTACACATACACTCATCTTGTTCCAGCAAATTGACGTAGCTGGTGCCGTGGAGGAATCTTGTTCACCTAGTGAATAGTGATGTAGATATCATGAACACTCATCCAAACCTGCAAATGTTCCAACACTTTAGCTGCTAACACCTTATAATCACATCGATTGACCAAACACATCACTGTTTTTTCTCTTGGAAACAACACAACGAAGTGCATATATAGCTGTTAAATGGTCGGGCTGTCCATGGGCTTGACCAGTCCAAATTGTGATGGGCGGCCCATGGTTGTGACCAAATAACAATGGTCTAATTGGGCTGAAGACCGATTTTACCCATGGGCTATTTGGGTCTGCCCAAATGGGTTTTGGTCTGTCCAAACATTAAAAAAATATTTTGGGGGAAACTTCTTTGCGTCTCCTCTCTCCTTCGTCTCCTTCGTCTCACCGACTTATCGTCTGCGATTGATTCTTTGTCTCTGACTTCATCATGGGTTGATCTCTCCTTCGTAGTGTCATGGGTTGATCTCGCATTCTCGCCGTCTCTCACGCTCTCTCTCGCCGTCTCTCGCGCTCTCTCTCTCCGTCTCCTGTGCGAGATTAGTTCTACACTTAGTGTATTAGTTATGGGTTCATTGTGTTCATGAGTTTAGCATTAGGATTCATTCATGGGCCATATGCTATTCTGTGTAAAGCTTTTGATGCTTAGGTTTGTGTTAAACTTCAGAATTTTGGCTAGATAGGGATTGCGGAAGAGATGCTCAACGGTTATTGGGTTAAACTTCAGACTTTTGTTGTCTTGTGTTGTTTGAGTAAACTTAATGATCGATTGATCTGTTTTGAAGGGAACTTACTTGTGTCGATGTCTTGTGTTGTAAAAATAAATACTTACAGATTTTATAAAATTTAAATGAGTACAAATAAATAATTACAGATTTTATAAAATTTATATAAGTACAAATAAATAATTACAGATTTTACAAATAAATAATAACAGATTGTGAGTAAATATGAATATAAATGAAAATGTTGGATGTCCATGGGCTGTCCATTTGGACATGGGTTTTATTGGTTTTGGGCGTTTTTATGGACCATGTCCAATATGGACCACCCATTAAAGACCAAACCCGAAATGGTCCAATTGGTTTCGCTCATATGGGCTCTGGACGGCCCATTTGACAGCTTTAAGTGCATACAGTCACCAAGCTGCAAATACTCCTTAATAACTTAATAATAACTTTCTTAAATAAAGATCCAGTAGTAAGTATGGCACTAGAAAGATCTACTATCCCCATCAAAAAAAGCGCACGAAGATAACTAGGTGGTCGCACCCTTCGAAAGAACCACACCAAAATATTCGTATGTGGTGCGCAACGCCAAACACCAATTTAAACTCATAAGCAGTGTCTCTTGGTCCCAAAAAGACATCAACTTCTCGTAAGTAGAGTTTGGAGTCATTACTACCCTCTCAAATCCAGGACTAAAAAGAAGAACCCAATGTAGAACATTCCTTCTCGTCTCTTCCTCTTCACTAATAGTGAAATCAAAACTTTAAATTTGTTGTACAATTCCATAGCAGATTCATTCTTCCTCCCACTCGTATAATATCTCCATCAAGTTTCTCTGACCATGGCAAAATATGCCACTGTAAATATAATAGTCGTAAGAAGCAGTATTGTAGATTCCAAGTCCATTGTAGAAGCTGCAAAGAAGTTTGAAAACACCTCGATATGCTTGCACACAACCCGAACAAGCTTGTGGAAAAAATATACGGAGGACAGCGTGGTCCCCAACATTCCATAACTCATCACCAAAAACTTAATAATCTGAATGACGTAAACATCCAGAGTACTATAGCTTACTCCATTGTATGGAGTAGTAAACAAATACATTAAAGGCACACTCCTCAAGTTATACAAACATCGCCATCTGACCTTTTCCGAATTCTGAATTTCTTGTCTCTGAACAACAGTGATCAGTGGAGGTATTTCTGGAAAAAAAATCACCAAGATTATTCTATCACCTTGTATCACCTCCTTGACATCTTGCCATTGTATATTCAACAACTTTATGTCACATGTGTCATGAGAACTACCATCTTAGAATTTCTGATCTCTAACCTGTTTTGTCTTTGAGAGAAGGTCATGTGGATAGCTGAAATCGCATATCGAATCACACCAACTAAAGTCTGAAAACCTCTTGTCAGCAAGTTTTGTTCATGTTAATAATAGAAGCTACAAAGACCGGGTCTGATTATATCATATAATCAGTTCACTGAAGAAAGGTAAACACATGAGGTGAACTGAATGATTCACTTAAAAAGTATTAGGGCATCAAAGGAACAATAAATCCGGGGACGACCACTCATTTTGTAGCTATTGTCTGTCGTCTACAGAAAATGAACATACCCGTACACACAATATAAGCCAAGGTTTTGAAATTAAAACGCTTTGTGGAGAGTGATCCGAGACTCCTCGTCCCTTGGTTATATGTACCCAATATCTCACTTTTCTGGAAGCAAGCACATACTGGTACCTATTAAAGGGAACAAAAGGAAGTTAGCTATTGCAGACTGAAACTGGGAAAATAAGGACTAGGTTAGATGATTTGTACCTCTTCACAATGTCCTCCAACTGGAAAACGACTGATCTGATTATACCCCTGATTCCAGTGAAAACAAGGGCTGAGATCTAGGTGTTGAACAGAATGGTCGATCGAGAAGGAAAAAATCTCTAAGGACTTGCAACCATGTGCATATAGATACTTAAGGCTCAATGGAAGTTCTGTCAATGATTTCACTTTCCTGCAATAATTGAGGCAGAGGGTCACCAGCGAGGGGAGGTCACTGATGCTTGTAGGCACCGTTATGAAATCATGTCTGCTGATATCTAAATATGTCAACTTGGTGAAATGACTCAGCTCATCTGATAATGACTCGACACTCTTGCAATTGTCAAGCCGAAGCTCAAGCAAACTGTAGCTTCCATGGTTTTCTTGTTTTGCTTGAGGAAGGTTCACCAATGTTCGGAGATTGGTACAGTCAGAAACTGTGAGTGTCTCCAGTTGATACAGTTTTGGCAACGCTTCAAGCTTGCGGCAGTTACAGAGCGTCACGTGTTTTAGCTTTGAAAGAAGCATCATGGATGAAGGCAAGCCGCTGAAGTTATTTCCACTTAGGTCCAGTTTCTCTAGGACTTGCATGTGGTGAATGTCATGTGGTATTTCTTGGATGTTTAAGTTTATTAGATTTAACTCTGTCAACCAGGGAAAATCTGAAAAGCTACAACACTTGAACGAACCGCTCTCTTTGTTGCAATTAAACCGAACGATGTCGAGTGATTTAAAACCGTAGGAAGGTGTCATGAGCCTACTACCTCTTTGCTGTTCCAACATGATCGGTTGTTGAGGGATATGTTGCTCAGTAATAAAGCACAGATGCTCTGCAAATCCTCCAAGAAGTTTCAACTTGATTTCTAAGTTTCCCTTGACTGAAAGATTTGCAAGAGAAATGCCCTGGAACTCTTTCACTAGTGGTTCTGCATCAAGAAAATCAACACGGACGGATCTAACGCACAAGCTTCTACCTATAAAGGAAGTAGCTTCAGATTCCCCTATTACGATCCGTAGATTCTTAAGACCATCACAGTTGGACATATCAACTTTCTGCAGACGAGGTAGGGTATAAATGGATTCTGGAATCCATGTAAGAGAAACACAACCTTCCAGCATCAATTCTTCAAGACACACTGCTTCCTGAAGCTCTGGAAGTTCTTTTAGATCCTTAGATCCCGTAAGATATAGCCTTTTCAGATGAGAAAGTCTCTGAGAATAATAAAAATAAAACAAAAGGAAAGTTTTAAAAAAAATAAATGGTGTATCATATTTTGTACAAAACCAGCATTCGTATTGGGAGAAAGCATACCGGGGAGGTTCCACTCCAGAGGGTTGTAATCTTGCTGTAACAAAGATTCAGTTCCACAAGACAATCGAAATGGACAACGGAAGGCAAGGCTGTAAAAGGATATGCATCCCAGTGTAGCAACCTAAGCTTACTAGGAAGCAAAATGCCCTTTAGATTGCAGCTTCTCTTGGAAACCAAACCCTTGTAACGTTTGTTGTTACAGATCTTCAGAAAAACGAGATTCTCCATCGACTGGAAAAGTTCCCACTCTATATCATCAGCAACATAAGGCGTATCAGAAAAATCACGAGGCGTAACATCTAGCACAAAGCCTTCAATTTTGGTTGAGCCCTGATATATATAACAAATGCATATGCCACATTTAATAAGGAAGAGGAATCATGGCATAGTCAACAAGAAAATGAGAAACTTTTGTGGAGGGTAATATACCGCTTTGAGTGCAGGGATCTGATACTGATAGCTGCGGCGATCGTCCCACAAGATTAATTTTTGAGAAGGGCTGTTTGGAACGTTATTTCTTCCCACTTCCTTTAACAAACAGTGCATATCTATAAGGCCTTCAGCAGATATGTCGATGAGAGATTTTTCCGCTAAAACCTTCGTCCCGACTTCACCACGGTCAAGGAGTGTCTTGACACACCAGATTGGGTCTCTATTGAAAATGCATGCGACATGAAGAAAAGCAGACTTGCTAAATTCGTCCAAGCCCTCATAGCTAATATTCAAGATCCTCATAATACTGAAAACATGACGGCACTCAAACGATGCTAAAGCAGCATTCCACTCCTTTAGGGGACTTTTCTGTAGATAAAAGCCGAATGCCTGGAGGGCGAGAGGAAGACCACGAGCAAGCCTAGAAACACGATACCAAAGATCTTTGTAGTAGTCGCTGCTAGAAGGAGGTTGGTCTCCTTGAAAAGCAATCCGCTCAAAGAGTTGGAGAGCTACATCATCATCTAAGTAGTTTACATCGTACACCCCACATGAGTTAAGCAATCTCTTGTCTCGTGTGGTTACGATGATTCGGCTCCCTGGTCCAAACCATCTAATATCTTTGGCCAACGCAGACACCTGTTTGGCATCATCCACATCATCAAGGACAAGTAAAACTCTAACGTGTCTAAGTCTGAACTCAAGCTGCTGTCTTCCATGTTCAACGCTTTCCAGCTTCATATTCTCTTCACGGAAAATATTGGAAAGAAGCTTATGCTGTAGATATAAAAGACCATGTTCTCCTGAGAGCTTTGAAACATTCTCCATGAAGTAATGGTGAGATGGAAATCTAGGTTTGAGTTGTTCATAGAGATACTTGGCTATGGTGGTTTTGCCAATTCCTCCGGCTCCTGAGATTCCAATGATACGAGCATCACCTGCCTCCATGTCCAAGAGTGGGCTGAGAGCTTCCATATGAGATTTCATCCCGACAATATCACTGAAATCCATTGGCAGCATAGAGTACAACCTGCTCGAAATTCTCTGAACGATCTCTTCAATCATTGTGGCATCGTCCACGCTAAAAAAATAAAATAAAAAAGTCAAACAATAAACTCAATAAACACATAATAAAATAAAATAAAATAAAAACCCACCATTGAGTAGATTCCTTGCCCTTTATATAGCCGATATCAGTAAGCGCTTTTCTCCAGCCAGGAACCTTATCTGAATCTTGGTACCTTTCTAAAGAGAAACTTCCTAGCTGACACCTGACCTGGGAAGGTTTCACACCGTAGAAAATCGGAACGACTTCAACCTCATCCTCTTCCATTATCTGTTGGAGCTCGTCCAAGCACCAGCTCGAAGTAGCGTAGTTCTCGGAGACAACCACAACGGCGAACCGTGAAGCCCTGATGGCTGCGCGAAGTTCGTCGGGAATGGAATCTCCCACCTCGAGCTTCCGATTGTCTTTGAAGGTAGCAATCCCTCTGCTGAAAAGTGCTTTGTCCAAATGGCTGACGAAGGTTTTGCGGGTGTCTTCTCCACGGAAGCTGATGAAGACATCGTAGATCCATACTCGATTTGTAGAGGACGACGCCATTTCGCTTTTAGATCCAGAGTCGATCTTGAAGATAAATAGTGTACTTCAAACCTATGATATCTTCAGTGTCGTCAACGCCTATTTCTGAAGTAATATAATACATAAAAGCCACTCGTGCTCAAATAAGTCATAAATGTATTTTATCCGACTGGATTAATTAGGTTTATATTGAATCTAGATGAAGCTCTGTATTGGTGATTTATGCTGTGTGATTTGCTCTAGTTAGTTATTTCAAGAGTTGGAAACTAAAAGTTTCTCAACAGTTTTCATTTAATTTTCTAAACACGAAAATAATAAGTTTTATTACAAAAATAATATTAGATTAAGACCTGCGCCTTGCGTAGAGTGAATATTTTTACAAAATTTTAGTTTTCACATATTATTTTTTCTCGGAGACTCAAATATCTGAATAAAATATTATAAATACTACTAGATTTTGACCCGCGCTTTTGAAGCGCGGGATATTTTACGATGAAAAATTTCACTAATAATTTAACAAATATTTTGGTTATTTTTAAAGAGTGTGTATTTAAAATATTTTTGCATTTAAATCAGTATTTTTAAATTCAATCCGATTGTGATTATACCGGTTAATCCGGAGATCTGACAATTCAATTTATGTTTTTAAAATATTCATATTAAAAAATCACTAAAACCCGAGACTAACCGATTGAACTGATGGATGACCGATATGTAATCTAATTAGATTTAAATTGTAATAGTTTCATAATTTGTAATCTTAAAATCGAAATTTTAAAGTTAACTATTTTGCAATTTATGAAATTATGACGTTTCTACAAAATTTTAAAAAGAAAATGATAGATATAAAATAACTAAGATTAATCTATCTTATTAAAACAGAAACATTTTGTTGGACCTAACATTTATTTTGTAAGTTTTTAAATTAAATACATCTTTATACTTTATAGTTAAACCTACATTAAATCACTAATGTTCATTTCTTTATACTACTATCCATGTTTTCAAACAATATACTTATTTCTTTATACTACTATCAATGTTTCCAAACAATATATTTTTATACTACTATCAATGTTTTCAAACAATACAATAATTAATCTTAGTTATTTTATATATATCATTTTCTCTTTAAAATTTTGTAGAAACGTTATAATTTCATAAATTGTAAAATAATAAACTTTAAAATTTGGATTATAAGATTACAAATTATGAAACTATTACAATTTAAATCCAATTAGATTACATATCGGTCATCCATCAGTTCAATCGGTTAGTCTCGGGTTTTAGTGATTTTTTTTAATATGTATATTTTAAAAACCTAAATTGAATTGTCAGATCTCCGGATTAACCGGTATAATCACAATCGGGTTGAATTTAAAAACACTGATTTAAATGCAAAAATATTTTAAATACACAGTCTTTAAAAATTACCAAAATATTTGTTAAATTATTAGTGAAATTTTTCATCGTAAAATATTCCGCGCTTCCAAAGCGCGGGTCAAAATCTAGTTATTGTATTATTTGGAAACATTTATAGTAGTATAAAAAATATATTGTTTGGAAACATTGATAGTAGTATAAAGAAATAAGTATATTGTTTGGAAACATGGATAGTAGTATAAAGAAAGGAACATTAGTGACTTAATGTATGTTTAACTATAAAGTATAAAGGTGTATTTAATTTAAAAACTTACAAAATAAATGTTAGGTCCAACAGAATGTTTCTGTTTTAATAAGATAGATAGTACATATTTTGTGGTGTTCGTGGGTACAATTACTATTACATGACTAACATCGATATTAAAATTTTCTGTTTTGGACAATTAAATCCGGATCCACGGTCTGAAAATTTAGTGACCGGTAAATAATCTGGTTCAGATTTCACAACCATTAATTAAAAATATGATAAAATCTTTCTTACCGACATTAACCAATGATCCAACATCGGCTAACTCGGTAAAAATTCAGAAAATTGATAATATTTCATTAAACTTTTCATTCATTTTTTTAGTAAACTAAAAGATTTTTGATTCTTTTAGATTCTGATGAAATTTGTACTATGTCAGTAAAAAATGATAACAAAGAAACAAAAATTTATTGATATGACATTATTAGACTATTATTTTATTTTTGTTATTGATAATCTATTATAAGTTTATATTTTATCATTTTAGATTTAAAATTTAATTTTATAATATTTTTTACTTTAATTATTAATTATCTTATTTTTAGTCAAAGTTCTTATGATTTGGTATTAAAATTAATCAAATAATTTATTTTCATGGTAGATGAAAACTGTAATTAATTAAAATTTAAAATATTTAATTCTTATTTTCGTAAATAAAACTTAATATCATCTTATATTTTTTAAAATAATAATTTGATGTTCATATATAGTTACATATTATAATTTATTAATTTATTGATATGTGATTCAACCATGGTCGACCCCAGTAACCCGATGACCTAAAGAATAATCTGACAATGTTTGGGTCTGATTTAGAAACATTGGTTCCAGGAAAGAGACTTCAGTTAGTTCTGAAAAGAATTGAGCGCCACGATATATAATTTAGGCAAATCATATAAGTTTTTAGACGATGAATCCGACGTTCGAATATATTATAACAAATAATTTCTGAAAATAGAGATGGAAATAAATAAAATTCGAATTTAGAATTTTTCAAAATAAAAAAGGAATCATTTTTATGGTTTGAAAAAATTTTGGTATGTTTAGCTTTCAATTATAAAAGATGGATAAACCAAATTGATATATAAAAAATGATATAACTGAAAATGAGTTAGCGGATCATGGTTGATTCAGAAAAAAAAATGAGGCTTATAATATTACAAAAATCAAACTGAAACACTTGTGTGGCCCAAAGTAAATAACTGAATTTATCTACCGTACACTAATTCTGTTTTGAATTTCGGTTCAATTAAGTTTTCATTACAAACTTTACCGATGACATTAAAATACATATATGCGATTCCATATGTGTCGAAGTGTGTATTACCTAGAGACAATTAATTTTAGACTATGCTATACATAAAATCTTTAAAATTCTGTCACATCAGGATTATAAAGGCTTAAAGATTGCCACATAGGATAGAACTTTTTTTAATTAAAACAAAATTAAGGTTATAATTTTTTAAGAGATTCTTAAATAATATATAGGGGATATAAAAAGACAATTTGAGAAACTAATGTATAGAAACTCCCCATGCACACGTATACCAATTATAGAAAGTCACATGAGCAAATCAATACCGTATACAATGCAATGTGTATATTAGAAAGATAACATTCTGTAGATATTGCCAAGTGTTAAGACATTAAATATCTATTAAGTTGTTTCCTAAAATAATGATAAGATGACACTAATTGCGTTCTTTTGTACAGATTTGTTTACAAAAAACCTCCAAACTTCCTCACTCAATTAAGTAGCTTGGCTTTCGGATCACGCACAAAATATATGACATTTACTCAGTTTATTGTATCAAAAAATGAACAAAAAAAATATTGCAACACTGCATTAACTAAATAGAATACTAACCAATCGTATCATACCAAACACGAAGGTATAACCAAACCAAAACCATATACCTTAACCTTTAGGTGATATAATAACGATAACGATCCAACTTAAACATGAACATTTTTTTTATTATGAATATATGTTTCATCGTTTTCAATACCCGTGAGCATTCATTTGACTGAATTATGTACTCTCTGCCTTTACAACTTAACTAGGATAAGACATGCGCGTTTGCGCATGGTAAATCTTCTCGATTTTTTTTTAAAAAATATATAATACTAACAAACAATGTCACGTTGGTTATTCGATTTTATCAGGAGGGATATTTCAATTTAACTATGGGTTCTGTTTAGGTTCTATTCGATTTGGTTATTTGAGTATTAGAGAACCTTAACCTAATCAAGTCAAATTAGTTTAGTTTGTGTTTGATTTGGTTCGGTTTGATTTTGTGTTCAGTTCAGTTTTGTGTTTGATTCGCTTTAATTTGGTTTTGTTTGTGTCTGTCCAGTTCAGTCGAATTGATTTTTTTTTAGTAATGTTTTAGTTCAGTTACAAAATATAATTTATAAAAACATAAGAAAACCATCATTTAATATTAAAAATTGTTTTCTTCATATATTTTAACGTAAAAAGATGAAATTCTATAATTTTATATTATTATATTTAAATCTAATATAAATATAATAAATAATTATTTTATAAGTAATTATTTTTAACAATATAAAATCAATGATAATTTAATTAATATAAATTATTTTTAAGTAAACAATTTCCTATTAATAACAAAAAATATTTTCATCTTCTAATAAAGGTTCTCTAAAATATTTATTTTAAAAATGTAGAGAATTTATATTTTCTTACATCAGCAATGTTTTTATTAATTTTTCATTTTCTGTTGATTTTCTCTTTTTATAATATTTATATTATCAAAAATTGTTTTGTCCAAAAGAAACAAAAGAATAGAAAATATTATCTATATGTCAGCACAAAATATGATATTATGACATATCAATTTTACACATATACAGTAGTTTAATTGTTTGTCTGTGTAGACTTCCTTTTGTATAAGACAACATTTTAAATTAACTAATTTGAGCGTAGCTTTAAATATTTTGAGTATATATTATCTTACCATGGACACAAAGTTTATCATTAATAATATACTATATTTTATTTCCTAAACAAATATATGTATCTACTTATCTCCCTATACATTAAAAGAGAAGTCACTTTAGTGATTTCTGCTTACGTGGCGATCATACAAGACACTCTCGGATTAATTCTTATAATCTTATTGGTCGGTATTTTTTTAATTTCTTTTTGAATTATTTTTTTCCATCGGCCAAACCTTGCCAAAAACACATACCATGTAATTAATATATTTATATACGTTCTTAACTAATCGATATATATTTCAAAGGTATTATTATGGTAACTTAATAATGACATATTTAAGTGACAAGGCAAATATATTAGAGTATTGGTAATTTAAAAAAAAAGCATAATATGTTTAGAGTATTGGTAATTTTTAAAAATTTAAAATGTCTCAGAAACTATAATTTATGAGAAAAGAAATTAGAAAAAACCATAATATGTTATTATTAACCAATCACGAGATCATAATTATTATAGTAAAAAATTGTTATTGAAATCTAATCAAATCATAATATGTGTAAAAAATGAAACATAATAATTATTATAATTCCGGACATGAAAATCATTGTAAGTCATAATGAAATGAAATCATGTTAAAATGAAATCATGCTAATTATTAATATCCTCCTATATATTAAAAGAGAAGTACATTGGACACGTGGCGCTCACACAGCTCTTCTGACGAAAATTCTCGCGATTCTATTGGTCGGATTTTTCTATTTTTTCTTTTTAATTTATTTTTCTACTCGAGCTTTAAATTTGGAAAGTCATATTAATTGTTAATCGCACTAATCATTTCTTGCGCAAGAATCGTAATAAATGTCGACCATTAATCATAGCTTGCAGAACAATTTTAATAAATGTCGACTAATCATTAAATGTCTTAATGGGAAATATGTTTTATATCTAATTAGGAAACTAATTATTATCAACATACCTTATTTATATTGATTACTTGCGCAAGTCTCGCATCATATAATATGCATATTCGTTTTTAATTTTACAAATTTATTATGTTTCCTTTAATCAAACGTCATTTAATTTACATACCTTATTATAACAAATTACTTGCGCAAGTCTCGCAAGTAATATTATTTGCGTCGTTAATACTCTTCACAATCAAAGGACTATATATAGAGTACAAAGTGGCGATGAAGCAACATAACCATTCTTCTATTTTTATATATACATATTTTATCGGAGCTGACTTTTCTTTTGGTTTATATGCAGATACCCTATTCTAACGATTTCACCACGATGCAGCGAAGAATATGACACAAAAGCTGATGTTTTCTCCTTTGCTTTGATCGTTCAAGAGGTAAGTTAAAACCTTTTTTTTTCCTTATGGTTTTTGCTGTTTCTTTGTTCATGTTGTTGATTCATTTTGAATGTTGGAACTTTTTTAGATGATAGAAGGACGAATGCCATTTGCTGAAAAGGAAGACAGTGAAGCTTCAGAAGCTTATGCCAGCAAAGAGCGACCACTGTTCAAAGCTCCATCAAATTGCTTTACCCTCATGGACTTAAAATGTTAGTCTTTCTCTTTCTCTTCACCATTAAACAAAAAAGAAGGGACAGTTTTGCATCGTTGATTGGTTTAAGTTCATGTCATTAACCGGTTAGGTTCGGTCTTTTTTTTTTTTTTTTTGTATCCCATAGGTTGATAGAAGAATGCTGGCAAAATAAACCAGCCAAGCGACCTACTTTCAGAGAGATCATTAAACGGCTCGAGTCTATTCTTCATCATATGGGTCACAAACGACAATGGGGGGTACTACTGAGTTTGTCCTTTTGTTATTTAGGTTTCTAGATTATGTTTACCTCTTAACATGTTTCTTCTTTCACATGTTTAATATCAGATGAGGCCGTTGACTTGCTTTCAGAATTTCGAGCACAAGAAGAAACATAACTGGGATATGAGCAGCCATGACGGCTCATCATCCGGTTCACATTTGTGATTCTTTAACCGGTTCAGAAATGATTTTTTTTTCTATTCCCTCCGGTTTAGTTTGGTCTTCCCCCTAAAGAACCGAATCTTATTTTGTCATTTTGTTCTTCACTGATGAAAGTCCGTGTGGTCAAAATCTGGCATTTTATCTATTTATAAAATTTGTTGTAAGATATATGATTTTAACCTCAAGATATATTTGCTGTTGTAATCTAAAATTTCTGCAAAATGTATGATTCCACCTCATTATTATATGGGTCCTTAATTTCGAAATGAAATAAATATGAAATTGTTAGATTTTCATGTGCTATTATTGATTAACTTGAAACTTTAAGTAACTTCAATATTAGTTTGGTGCTGTTATGAATATTGTGTGATGTCTATTATGGAATGTTCTAGATTTACTTGTTCCCTACTCCAAGTTACTTGTTCCCTACTCCAAGTTATTAGACTTTGTCTCCAAGTTATGTAATCCTATATAAGGAACTCATTACTCATGGAATAATAACAATTCATTCATCTCTAAGCCATACGGCTCTCTCTCTCTCTCTTTAGTTTGATCTATTCTAGACAAGAACATTAGGATTAGAACACGTTATCAGCACGAGACTCTAAACCCTAGCTAAAATCCAGCGACCACAAAAACCTTAATTTCAGCCGCAACTTCAAACCGCCATATCTCCCTAACCGTAAGGATCCAGACGGCGAGTAATATATCAAATTGAATCTCTTGACGAGACGAATCCAGCGCCGCAGACCACGCATCAATCCGACTCCAGACGCGCCATCACCTCCCAGTGCAAGCCGCGCCGTCAAAGATCATCCAAAACCCTAATAGCCGCCAACTCCTTATCTCTCTTAATTTCGATATCTATTGTTCTTAGATCTCATACTAATCCAACTTTGAAACTTTCATTGTTGATTATTCAAGGTTTCTAAAAGAGGAACCAATGAGAAAAGATCGGCAAAGATTAAGGTAAGATCTCAAGAACCCTAATCTTTACTTGTGGTTCAAGCAATTCGGATTTCAAACTTCTCTTCATCTTAAATCCGATTTAAAAAAGAAAATTTGCGATTTGATTTGGTTGATTTTAGTTCTTGTTTATTTTAAAATCAAAACCCTAAAATATAAAGCATGTGATTACATGACTTTTGTTTTGAATGGACAACAAGTGATACCCCTTTAAGGATGACACGCTATATGTCCAGACAAAACATAAGGTTAATGTTTTCCACATCTTTTGATCGATGATGCACACCATAGTGTGGCTAGACCATGATTTTCTTTTAAGTCAATGATGCATACCAATAGGTATGACTAGACCATATGAAGTAAAGGTCGATGATACGTACTCTTAAGTACGATTAGACCATAAAATAAAATCAATGGTCGATGATGTTCACCCTCAGGTGCAACTAGATTTTTCACCCGTGATTCACGGTGATCATCCACGATGATCCGCGTTGATCTATGATCCATGATGATCTTCGATGATCCGCGATGATCTACGATGATCAGTGATCCAAGGTGATCCACGGTGATCCTCGATGATCCACAGTGATCCACAATCACCGGTGATGGATGATGCGCACCACAGTGCAGCTAAATCACGATCCGTTTTATTTGGTCGAGAAAGTGTACCGAATGGTACTACTAGACCATTAAACCGCATGGGTCGATGTAGCATACCATATGGTATGGCTAGACCATGCACTCGTCCATCCCACTATTTTCAAGGGATTTATAAATCAAACAAGTTGATTAAGAGATTGATGAGTTATGAGAAAATAAATTTCTAAAAGAATGCAAACTGGCCGTGTGGCCCTCTTATTTGTTTGCTGGCCGTGTGATCCTGATTGAATAATAGCCGTAAGGCATTGATCACGCAAAGATGGCCGTGTGATCATGAGTGGCCGAAAGGCATTGATTACACACACAAGCCGTATGGCTTATTGTTTACATACTGGCCGAGTGCCTTTTATTTCTTGGATAGCCAATGGCATCAGAAATTGTATGTACTAACACTTAAATCATTTTGATATGATTTCAGATGTTGAGATTCCAACCCATGGACTATGATACCCTAGATATCTCTGGAGAGAACTATCTAAGATGGGCAATAAATATCTCGGTTATACTAACGATAGAAGGTCTTAGTGAATGTATCATCAAAGATGATCATGGAACCGAGAATGAGAAATATAAGGCATTAACAGTAATGCGCCATCATCTCAATGTGGAACTGAGAAATCAGTACCAAGATATACAAAGCCTTCGATGCCTTTGGAAAGAGTTAAAGTCCAGATACACTAAGGTGATATTACCAAAGGCAAGGCATGAGTGGATGAGCCTTAGTTTCCGGGACTTTGGGTCCGTGGAAAAATACAATTATGCTCTATCTAAAGTAGCTCATACACTGATGTTTTATGGTGAAAAGTTGACAGAGGAGAAATTACTTGAAAAAGTTTTCTCCACAGCAGATCCAAAAGATCTATTCCTACAACTAACCTATCGAGATAAAGGTTTCACCACATACAACGATCTGTTCTTATACTTATCTCAAAATGAACAGATGAATCAGATGAAAGATGATATGAGCGGCTATGAGGCAGATAGTGATGATGAAGAATCCATGGGAGCCACGTCCAAAGTAACAGATGGAGTGGCCGGCTAGACCATTGTCTAAAGCCTTTAAACATTCTGACTTCATACTTATGATTTGGTGTTTTGTCATTCAAAATTTCATAGCATTAATAAAAGTTTTTCTTTTATCTTCATTGATTAATTTGCTTGAAAAATATTTTTGATTGACAAATGAGAATGAAAACTCGAGAAGAGTATGTCTAGACCACCACGCCTAAGGCATGGCCTTAAGAGGCACGAAATTTATCACCTAAGACCCATTGAGAGAGACCCAAAATCCCCACTGGCCGTGGACAAGGATACCACAGTAACCGTGGTTGTAGATCCAATCATGGCCGAGGAGGGAGTAAAGGTCGAAATGGCATTACAAGCCACATCAAAATAGTTTCAATAATAAACCAAATGGGCAAAGCAAAGAAAAAGGAAATGTTCCTTTAGCTTATGAAAATCGCCAAAGGCATACATATAAAAGAGGTCGAGACTACATTCTCCCTACTGATCTAATACTATGCTAAGGATCAGTGTGATAAGGCATAAAAGCCTAGGTAACCAGTAAGGTTCACCAACGAATTTATACACTTTATGGCATGACCGGATTAGCCATCCTGGTCCGAACTTGATTAATAAGGCACAAAGAGTTATCCCATAAGATCTCACGTTGTGAAACATGTACACAAGGGAAACTCAGTAGGCTTCATTGTTCCAAGTAACACGAAAGTATAATCTGATCATGAGGGTAGTGAGGACAAAACCCGTGATCATGACCAGACCACAAATTCGTGTATCATGGTTTAAAACCATGTTGGCCGTCCAAGCATTACGTTTAAGTGAGGACAAACAAATGTATTTTACAGCATGTTCATGAGGGGGAGAATAAACACTCCGTATGGTCCATGACCATACTATAAAACCCGAACATGATAAGCCTGGCCAAAGGCCATAAGACATTATAGCTTGGCCGTATAAGGCATAACCTATAAGGTTGAGACTTCAAAAGTCTATAAGCTTGGGTACACCACAAGAATACATGTATGAAAGATAAGATACATCAGGCCATATAAAGTGAGTATAGATATTCCCGTCTAAAGATGATAAAGGGTCATAATCCAGATATAGACCATCCTAAGACTTTATGGATAAACCACCACATACCTATGTGCCATCTAGGATGGAATACCTCATCTAAGGATGAGATGAAAATCGGGAATATATGTTGGATAAGAGAACATGATCTTTCTCCCACGAATTCAATGAGACCATGAGCCAAACAAATGTGATCATATTGTGGCCAAGGTACACGGATTACATACAAGATGAATCCGACTATCCAACATCATGGAGAAAGCTATAAGCTGGTAAATAGAAAGTAAAAGTGGAATGGTTTTAACCATCCAAGTCTTGGCAAAGATCCTCGGACCAGATATATATGTACTGGACGTCCATAAACAAAGAAAAATTGATAGCCAGACAGACCCGAAAGAATGACTAAGTCATACCAGCTTAGCACCACTATAGAAAATGTCCTAGTAGAGACATAATCAAGTTGCTGTAAAAGTCTATAGAAGATAGACCAGAATGTTCCATATATAATGAACCACGGATAGAAAAGTTAAGGTGCTCATAATGATAGATCCGGGTTCATGAAAGAGAAACCATACTAGACAATGAGATAAGACCGGCCGGTCCTAAGGTACAGGTATCATACAATGTAGCCTTGCAAACTACAAAGTATTCAATGATCCTGATAATAATAAAATCTCAATCGATTGTATCATGTCTAGAACGCGATAGAACGCGATGGAACATTATATAAGGTGTCGACACATACACACACTCATAAGTGATAAAGAGAAAGCACTTGAGCATAAGAGATATGCGAGGATCACTAACCCACGTAAGAGTACTCATCATAGAGAAATGAATGGGACGTGGAGTTATAGTAAAGAATGAATATGATGGGCGTATTGGCCAAATACATAAGATAGACGCCATCTAACCAGTGAACAGATGAGTCTTGTGAGGAAAAGAAAATCGTGAGCTGTAGAACATGAAAGTACAGACAAGTGGTCGTACATGTTGCTACATAAAGCATTCAAAAGGAATGGCTTGATCACACAAGGATACTCACAGGGACTAAGGAACAAGGAAATAAATTCCTAGGTGGTGAATGCTACTACCCAATATCGAAATTAATAAAGATTTGGACATCTAAGGAAGATGTAGTAGACATTGGATATATCACTGGATATAAAGGTAACATAAGATACCTTGAGAAATAAGAAAGAAGTTCTCATAGAACAACATCGTTCCTGCGTTGTTCATGGACTGAAATGCAGCTGCATGCGTGTATGTACACACGATATGATAAGACTAAGTGATGCATAGTAGAAAGTTCTATAAGAACGTTTCAGATCAGTCCATATAGTAGTCAATATATTCCTTGTGTTTATACTTAAAGAAAGGATGATTAAGATGATTGATTCTTGGAAAGGCTATGAAGAGACTACGATGATCTATAGTAGAGATCATTAGCCGTATATGAATGTTGGGATCTATGATCCAACGTACCAAGAATAGATTGATCAAATGGTCTGAGAATCCATCAGATTCACGACCAAAGGGAACCATACCGACTAGGATCATGTCCGACCTAGTTCGACCTTAATCATCATTGGTCCCGACCAATCCATCCCGTCCAGCTTGTTCCGACCAGTTCCTCTAGGTCTTAAATCCGACCTAAACCATCCAAGTGAGAGGAACGTCCTATTGACCAAAAAGTGGCTTAGTTTTGATTAAACTTCAAACTATAACACAATAGCCACTTCATGAACAGACCGTGGACATATACAAAAAGTTCATAAAGAGTTTTGGTCAAAGGATATGAATAAGATATATAGTGGACAAGAACATAATCCGGATGGATTATGGATGATGTCATGATCCGGACAGATCATGGACATACAAAGACATTCATGGTCGAATTTATCTAAGAGAGATAAACCATATGATCCGAATGGACCATGAATATCATGAAAGCATTTTGTTGATGCAGGTTACCAGTCCAATCCACACAGTGCTAAGTCCCAAACCGGCTATGTTTTCACATATGGAGGCACGACCATTTCATGGAGATCAGTCAAGTAGACTATATCAGCCACATCATCCAATCACTCGGATATATTGGCGATCCATGAAGCAAGCAGAGAGTGTGTCTGGTTGAGACTCATGACACACCATATTCGGACAGCATGTGGGATCACGGATGGTAAAGACGAGCCGACCGTTCTTTACGAAGACAATGCAGCCTGCATAGCTCAGCTCAAAGATGGTTACATCAAGGGTGACAAGACTAAGCATGTTCTCCCCAAGTTCTTCTTCACCCACAATCTTCAGAAAGAAGGAGAGGTCAAGGTACTCCAAGTCAGATCAAGCGAGAACTCAGCCGACCTCTTCACTAAGGCATTACCAACATGCACGCTCAGGAAGCTTATGCAGTAGATTGGTATGCGAGCACTGAGAAGCCTTCAGTGATGTTCACTTCAGGGGAAGTAATGCGGCTGTACTCTTTTTCCTATCCATGGCTTCCCGTTTTTACCACATTGGGTTTTTTGGGTTTACCATGGAAAGGTTTTAACGAGGCAGTATTCCAAACGCATTACAAACTCTAGACGGTTATGGCATTACAATCTCGGTTTTTAACGAGATAGCATCTTACACGCATAATGGACATCAAGGGGAAGTGTTATGAATATTGTGTGATGTCTATTATGGAATGTTCTAGATTTACTTGTTCCCTACTCCAAGTTACTTGTTCCCTACTCCAAGTTATTAGACTTTGTCTCCAAGTTATGTAATCCTATATAAGGAACTCATTACTCATGGAATAATAACAATTCATTCATCTCTAAGCCATACGGCTCTCTCTCTCTCTTTAGTTTGATCTATTCTAGACAAGAACATTAGGATTAGAACAGGTGCTTCCTTTTTTGTGCAACAATTTTTGTTTCTGCTGTAGTAAGTATTTTTCTGTTGTTTGCTAAGACACAAGGCAATTGAGATAATACCACTGGTTCTTAACATAAAATCTTATGATAGTGTGACTGACTTTTATATCAAAACTTACTCTAGAATTTGAACTTTATATAATTACATGAAATTTCATGTCTATCACAAAAGAAAGTACGCATAAAAATTATGAAAATGCACATATAATTTATACACATTTCTAAGAGGGTCCCTACATATCAAACCTCCTGTCGTAATTTATACACATATACTTCTTATTGGTTGATTTTTAGAATTTCTTTTTTAATTTATTTTTATCATCTATAACCTAATATGAAAGTAACACTAATTACTAACCTCATAAATTCTTACTTACGCAAGAATATTAATAAATACGTGTATTAATAAGTTTCCTTATTACAAATATAGTAAACTATTCATTCTTGATATCATATTTATTACATTGCGCAACCAATTTAACGATTTGTATTTAATTAGGAACTTATTTTTATCAACTTACCTTACTAATATTGATTACTTGCGTAAGTTTCACATCATTTCATATGTATATAATTTTATGACAATACAAATTTAATATATTCCTTAAACGGTTTCATTATTTATTATATAAATATTACTTTCGTGTCATTAATATGAGAACATTCACTTCCAAGTAAACAAATGTAAGGTAAGTTAATAAAAATATTTATGATACCAAGTTGCACCATATTATTATTTTATTTATTATCTTTAAAAAAAGATGTACATTAATTGGCAAACTATGATTAGTTGGTAATTCACCCAAGAAAAATTCATGATAAAATATTAAACTAAGAAACATTCCTATATAAATCAAAATTGTGGTAGTTAAAAGATAATCGGTGAATTAAAAGAATGTTTACATTTTTATATTTTTCAAAAAAAAACGTTTATGATAAGGGGGAGAGAGAGAGAGCGAGATTTAGTGTTTTGGGTATACCCAAGGGTTTACAGTTTAGTGTTTAGGATTTATCCAAGGGTTTAGGGTATATCCAAGAAATTAGAGTTTAGTGTTTGGATTTTTACCCAAAGGTTTAAGCTTTGTCCAAGGGTTTACGGAATAGTGTTTAGTGTTTACGATGAGTGAGAGAGAGAGAGAGAGAGAGAGAGAGAGAGGGGGAGAGAGAGAGAGAGAGAGAGAGAGAGAGAGAGAGAGAGAGAGAGAGAGAGAGAGAGAGAGAGAGAGAGAGAGAGAGAGAGAGAGAGAGAGAGAGAGAGAGAGAGAGAGAGAGAGAGAGAGAGAGAGAGAGAGAGAGAGAGAGAGAGAGAGAGAGAGAGAGAGAGAGAGAGAGAGAGAGAGAGAGAGAGAGAGAGAGAGAGAGAGAGAGAGAGAGAGAGAGAGAGAGAGAGAGAGAGAGAGAGAGAGAGAGAGAGAGAGAGAGAGAGAGAGAGAGAGAGAGAGATTTAGTGTTTTGGGTATACCCAAGGGTTTACAGTTTAGTGTTTAAGATTTATCCAAGGGTTTAGGGTATATCCAAGAATTTAGAGTTTAGTGTTTGGATTTTTACCCAAGGGTTTAAGCTTTGTCCAATGGTAGAGGCTATAGTGTTTATGATTTTACTCTTTTGTGAGAGTTTTAAAATCGTTACAAAAAATTTATCTTTTGGCAGCTACTAATATTTTTCATTTATTTTAAAAACTTAACACAAATTATTATTATTTTATTTATTATTTTTAAAAAAGTTGTACATTATTTGGCAAACTATGATTAGTTGGTAATTCACCCATGAAAAATTCATGATAAAATATTAAACTAGGAAACATTCCTATATAAATCAAAATCGTGGTAGTTAAAAGATAATCGGTGAATTAAAAGAATGTTTACATTTTTATATTTTTCAAAAAAAAAAGGTTTACGATGAGGGGGAGAGAGAGAGATATTTAGTGTTTTGGGTATACCCAAGGATTTACAGTTTAGTGTTTAGGATTTACCCAAGGGTTTAGAGTATATCCAAGAATTTAGGGTTTAGGGTATATCCAAGAATTTAGGGTTTAGTGTTTGGATTTTTACCCAAGGGTTTTAAGCTTTGTCCAAGAGTTTAGGGTATAGTGTTTAATGTTTATGATTTACTCTTTTGTGACGGTTTTAATTTTTTTTAAAATATTCATCTTTTGGCAGCTACTAATATTTTTCATTTATTTTAAAAACTTAACACAAATTATTATTATTTTATTTATTATCTTTAAAAAAAGCTGTACATTAATTGGCAAACTATGATTAGTTGGTAATTCACCCAAGAAAAATTCATGATAAAATATTAAACTAGGAAACATTCCCATATAAATCAAAATTGTGGTAGTTAAAAGATAATCAGTGAATTAAAAGAATTACATTTTTATATTTTTCAAAAAAAAAGGTTTACGATGAGAAGGAGAGAGAGAGAGAAGGAGAGAGAGAGAGAGAGAGAGAGAGAGAGAGAGAGAGAGAGAGAGAGAGAGAGAGAGAGAGAGAGAGAGAGAGAGAGAGAGAGAGAGAGAGAGAGAGAGAGAGAGAGAGAGAGAGAGAGAGAGAGAGAGAGAGAGAGAGAGAGAGAGAGAGAGAGAGAGAGAGAGAGAGAGAGAGAGAGAGAGAGAGAGAGAGAGAGAGAGAGAGAGAGAGAGAGAAGGAGAGAGAGAGAGAGAGAGAGAGAGTGATATATGGTGTTTTTCACATCATTGTACATATGTTTGCATTTGTTTCAAGTTGCTAATTCGTGTCAGTCTAGTCCTTTTTGACCTTTTACAGGTCTGGAGTTAGCAGAAGAAAGAAGAGAAGGTGCCTGATGAAAAGGTGTCCTTTTGGAGCATTCCTGCGGAGAACACTCAAGAGAACAGTCCCGAGACCGATCTCTCTCAAGCGGAACCAGCAGACGGAGTGATCCGATGATTGTTCCAGACGAACATGGAAACTCCTATTTCGGGAATTTAAGCCCTGTTGCCCTAATCTCTTTTCTTCTGATTGGCGCCTCCATATAAAAACGCCACCTATCTATTTTCTATTTTTCGGACGCTAGTTTTTTACAAGAGAACACTGAGTTTTGCGATCTGCAACTTGTAAGGGAGAAGAATCCATCCTCTCATAGAGAAGATCATCTGAACCCTATTGTTTCATACTCTGTTCTTATGCAATTTTATTTAGGATTTATGTCTTTGTTTATGTGCATCATGATCGAGTAGTGACCTTGCTCGCCTAGGGTTTTTAGGGTGTTGAGACATGAGCTAAACATAGATAAGCGATCCATAACTGTTCTTCGTTCATACTGTTCTTACTGCTTTCATTAAACTGATCACTTGATGTTAGATCACTAGTTCATCACTTAGTTAACCGCTTAGGATGATAACTTGACATGTATTGAATGAGCTTAGTATCCCTAATCAGCGAAAGTAGATATTAGGGTGGTAAGTGAACTGATCGGACCTGTTCTCTAAAGCTTGCAATCGATTCTCATCCCAACGACAGTTAGGTGGTGAGATCGATCTGCAAAGCGATCACTACCACGACAGTGGAGTGTTCCAGCTGAGTGATCCGAGTTCTAGAAAGCACTTCATCGCGCTTGAATAATTGTTTGGCTCCAATTCAACACCCAATGAAATACCCTAGGCTAGCTCTTGTTTAATTGAATCAATCTCGTGTTTATTTTGCTTGTTTACTATCGCCTATTTCAACCAAATCATATCTTCTTCTTAGCTTGATTCTGAAACTTATAGAACTAGAGTGTAGACTGGTCCTCTGGATTTGAATCTTAAGTACTACAATTGCAACTGTTAACTTGGCAGTAGCAAGGATTCATTTTTAGTGTATCAAGTTTTGGCGCCGTTGCGACGGGGACCAGATTTTTTACCTCTAATTTTCGGTTTCATATCTAGTCTAAGATATCTAACTCGTGTTATTTTCTTTGTTTCAGCTGATGATCCAGGTGCATGACCAGTAGACATACTCGGAGCAACGCACAAGGGCCATTGCATCAGCTTTCTAACGAGGAACTAGCGAGATTGGAACGACAGAACCGTCAACAGCCGAGATCAACGAACACCGACATGGGTGATCATCCAGATGATCTCACTGCTGCGTTTGCACTCATGCAACAGCAGATGCAGCAGATGCAGCAGACGATCCAAGCGCAGCAAGCTGCTGCCGAGCAAGCTGCTCTGAATGCTGCGAACCAACAGGAGGGAGTGGTCCAGATCGGCCAGAGAAACTTACTGCGTAATCTGCCCGCTACGCGATCTGCCATAACCCCTCCACCGTGCACAAGGCAAGACTTCGAGATCAAGCCAGCCTTGATAAGTCTAGTGCAAAGGAAGATCTTCAATGGGCTTCCTGCTGAGATACCGATGGACCACATCGAGCACTTTGAGAAGATGTGTGGTTTTACTAAAGCGAATGGAGTACCACCCGATTACATCAAGTGTACTCTGTTCCCTTTCTCTCTTGATGGGAAAGCTGCTCGCTGGCTTGATTCACTACCCACCGGATCACTCACCACTTGGGAACAAGTCCGAGAGGCTTTCTTAAGCCACTTCTACACGAAATCGAAGACAGCAGCTCTGAGACAGAAGATCGTGACCTTCAAACAATTGGTGGACGAGCCGTTCTGTGATGCTTGGGAGCGATTCAATGTCTACCGCAGAGAATGCCCACATCACGGTTTTGAGGAAGACTATCTGCTGGGAGTGTTCTACGATGGAGTAGGCTGGGAGTACAGGAACGCTTTAAACTCAGCCAGTAAAGGAGATTTCATGACTCAGTCCACTCAAGGTGCATTCGAGTTGATTGAGAACATGGCCTCAAGCTCAGCTGACAATAACCGCGAGACTGATCGCACTCAGAAGGTGAAGAGCATCGACAACAGCAAGATTGATGAGCTCTCTGCCAAGGTCGACCAGCTGATTAAGAGTAACCAGAACCAGGTCTTCATCATGGAAGAATCCCCACAGGATAAAGCTACCGCAAAGGGCACATCAGAGGCAGATCAGTCGGCCGAGGATCAGCATGAAGTGAGTTATGTGAATGGGCAAGGATGGCAGTTCAAGAACTATCACCCGAACCCTAACGTGAGGAACAATCCCCACCTGTTCAATGCCCCTAAACCAGACGATAAAGCTCAAGGGAACCAGGGTCAGAACAGTGGATACCAAAGGCCTTATGGCAATCAGGGAAGAACCTTTGTCCTTAACCCAGCTCAGAATGCTCAGTTCCACAGCCAGAAACAGCCGGTTAATCAGCAAGCTGCACAACCGACTCAGACTGCCCCGCATGATGACATGAAGAGCCTCGCCAATATGATGAGCCAGCTGCTCCAAGGACAGCAGATCCAAGGGAAAGCACTGAACCAGGTCACAAACGACATCAACACCAGGATGAATCATATGTTCAATGACCTGAGTGTGAAGTATGACAATGTCTCAAGCCATATGAGACAGATGGATATTCAGATTGCTCAGACTGCTGAGAACGTGAAGAGACAGCAAGGAACTCTCCCTGGGAAAACAAACAAGAACCCCAAGGAGTGCAATGCAGTAAGTTTGAGGAGTGGAAAGCAACTGCCTGATCTAGACCCCAGGAGATTCACATCGGCTGAGAAAGGGAAGCAGAAGGAGTCGGATCAGCCTTCTAAAGCTGTACCCACAGATGAGGAAGACGCAGAACAACCTACTGAGACTGTTCCGCCTGAAGCAGAGCGACCCGCTGGGGTTGTTCCACCGACTGCAGCACCTTCTCCTGCTCGTCAGTATGTACCGAAAGTGCCCTACCCTGTTCCAGCTAAGGCTACACGCAAGGATAAGGAAGAGATGAAGTGCAGGAAGATGCTGGAAGACCTAACTGTCAAGCTCCCTCTGATGAGTGCGATCCAGATGATACCATCCATGCGTAGCTTCGTCAAGGGATTGATCTCTGGGAAGATATCTGATGACAGCGAGTTCATGATTGTCTCTAAGGAGTGCAGTGCGGTGCTCCAGAACAGAAGGATTAAGAAGTTGGGTGATCCGGGAAAATTTGTTCTCTCGGTTCAGATTGGCAGAACACTCTTCTCATGCTCACTCGTCGATCTAGGGTCGAGCATAAATCTCATGCCATATACTGTGGCTAAGCGCCTTGGATACACGGACTTCAAGCCTACCAGGATGTCACTAGTGTTTGCTGATCGATCTGTGAAGTCTCCAGTTGGAATCCTCGAAGATCTTCAAGTTCTGGTTGGGAATACAATTGTTCCTGCCGATTTCGTTGTTCTGGAAGTCGAGGAAGACTCCAATGATCCCCTGATCCTAGGCAGACCATTCCTCTGCACTGTTGGAGCTATCATTGATGTCCGACAAGGGAAGATCGATCTCCACCTTGGAGATATTGTGATGAAGTTTGAGATGGATCAGATGCTCAAGAAGCCGATGCTTGATGGACAAACCTTCACTGTCCAAGAAGATGGTGATCCCCTAGAGCCGCATGAAGGAATGATCGAGGAGATTCTCACCGAGGATCCACTTGAACTCGCCTTAGTCAGAGCTGAAGCCGAGCAAAGCTTAGAGAGTGTTGATGCTGATGCCTATGCCAAGTTCATGGATTCAGCCAGGAGTATGGAGAGGACGGTGGTGAATCTAAGTCTGGGGGAGAACAGTGACTCCAGCACATCGACTGGAACAACCACGCCTCAGAACCCGACTGTTCCGGCGGCTCAGCCCGATGACTCATGGAGCGAGTTGAAAGCTCCAAAGGTAGAGCTCAAATCCCTTCCCAAGGGACTCAGGTATGCATTTCTAGGACCCAACTCCACATATCCTGTCATTGTGAATGCTGACCTGAACAATGCAGAGACTGCTCTGCTTTTGTGTGAACTGAGAAAATATCGTAAGGCTTTAGGTTACTCTCTAGCTGACATACCTGGCATTTCACCTGATCTGTGCATGCATAGAATACACCTGGAAGATGAATCGATGACTTCTGTAGAACATCAGAGGAGGTTAAACCCGAATCTAAAAGATGTTGTAAAGAAAGAGATAATGAAACTTCTAGAAGCAGGTGTGATCTATGCGATCTCTGATAGTAAGTGGGTTAGTCCCGTGCATGTAGTACCTAAGAAAGGTGGGATCACTGTTATAACAAATGAAAAGAATGAATTGATCCCCACTAGAACAGTTACTGGTCATCGCATGTGCATTGATTTCCGTAAATTGAATGCTGCGACTCGTAAGGATCACTTCCCACTTCCTTTTATTGATCAAATGCTTGAGAGATTGGCTAACCACCCTTACTATTGCTTTTTAAATGGTTATTCAGGTTTCTTTCAGATTCCCATCCACCCAGACGATCAGGAGAAGACGACGTTCACATGCCCTTATGGAACATATGCATACAGGAGGATGCCCTTCGGCTTGTGCAATGCTCCAGCGACCTTCCAGCGATGCATGATGTCGATTTTTACTGATCTGATCGAAGACATAATGGAGGTTTTCATGGACGATTTCAGCGTCTATGGAAGCTCCTTTCACGTCTGTTTGTCAAACTTGTGCAGGGTACTGAAGCGATGCGAGGAGAAGCATCTGGTGCTGAACTGGGAGAAATGCCACTTCATGGTGAGAGATGGGATTGTTCTGGGACACAAGATATCCGAGAAAGGCATTGAGGTGGACAAGGCAAAGATCGAGGTCATGATGAGTCTGCAACCACCAACTTCAGTGAAGGGAATCAGGAGTTTCTTGGGACACGCTGGTTTCTACAGGAGATTCATCCAAGACTTCTCTAAGATCGCGAGACCACTCACTCGGTTGCTCTGCAAGGAAGCTCAGTTTGCCTTTGACAGTGACTGCTTAGCCGCATTCCACACGATCAAGGGAGCTCTAGTCAGTGCAGCAGTTGTCCAACCTCCAGACTGGGATCTCCCTTTTGAGATTATGACAGATGCAAGTGATTTTGCAGTGGGAGCAGTCCTTGGACAGCGTAAAGACAAGAAGCTTCATGTGATCTACTACGCAAGCAGAACTTTAGATGAAGCTCAATGCCGATACACAACCACAGAGAAGGAGCTCCTTGCCATCGTGTTCGCTTTTGAGAAGTTCAGATCCTATCTGGTTGGATCAAAGGTGATTGTACACACAGACCACGCAGCTCTCAAGTACCTGCTCACGAAGAAGGATGCTAAACCGCGGCTCTTAAGATGGATTCTCTTGCTCCAAGAGTTTGATCTAGAGATAAGAGACAAGAAGGGGGTTGATAATGGAGTGGCAGATCATCTCTCCAGGATGCAAGTGTCAGATGAGACAGTTCTTGATGTGGAACAACCGATGGAGTACGTCAATGCGATTGGTCTGCGCAACATGGAGCAGTCGTCACATGCTATTAAAGACTGTTCCCGTGTAGAAGGAGCATTCGTTGCAGTGATCCAGAAGGAGTACCCGAATCTTCCATGGTTTGCTGAGATTGCCAACTTCTTGGCAGCTGAGAAAGAGCCTTTGAGGTTCACTGGGAATGAGAAGAGGAAATTTCTGAGGGAGGCAAGGCACTATTTCTGGGATGAGCCGTATCTCTATCGGCAAGGCAAGGATGGGATCTTCAGGAGATGTGTTCCAGAGGCTGATATTCCAGGAATCCTTCACCACTGCCATGGTTCTTCTTATGCTGGTCACTTCGCCACCTTCAAGACTGTTTCCAAGATCCTCCTAGCCGGTTTCTGGTGGCCCACTATGTTCAGAGATGCTCACGCCTTCATATCTCGATGCAATTCATGCCAAAGGATGGGGAGTATAAGCAAGAGAAATGAGATGCCTCAGAACTATATCTTGGAAGTTGAAGTGTTCGATTGCTGGGGGATCGATTTCATGGGACCTTTCCCAGTCTCTCACAAGAATGAGTACATCCTAGTTGCTGTGGACTATGTCTCTAAGTGGGTGGAAGCGATTGCTAGTCCAACTAATGATGCGCGAGTTGTAACCAAGATGTTCACCTCCATCATCTTCCCAAGATTTGGAGTGCCTAGAGTGGTCATAAGCGATGGTGGAACTCACTTTATTAATAAGTTGTTCCAAGGATTGCTGAGCAAGAATGGTGTGAAACACAAGGTTGCAACCGCCTATCATCCTCAAACAAGTGGTCAAGTGGAAGTTTCCAACAGAGAGATCAAGAACATCCTCCAGAAGACTGTCAACACCACCCGCAAGGATTGGTCCCTTAAGCTTGACGATGCTCTCTGGGCGTACTAAACAGCCTACAAGACCCCTTTAGGGACCACTCCCTATCATCTGGTCTATGGCAAGGCGTGCCACCTACCTGTTGAGCTAGAGTACAAGGCAGCTTGGGCTGTAAAACTACTCAACTTCGACATCAAACCTGCCAAGGAGAGGCGAACCATTCAGATCCACGAGCTGGAGGAGATCAGGCATCTGGCCTATGAGAGTTCCAAGATCTACAAGGAAAAGACCAAGGCGTTCCACGACAAGCGGATCATCAGCAGAAGCTTTGCTCCGAACGACCAGGTCTTACTCTTCAATTCACGGGTTAAGCTGTTCCCTGGAAAGCTTAAATCTAGATGGTCTGGACCTTTCACCATTAAGGAGGTTCGTCCCTATGGAGCTGTTGTGTTGCTGGACACAAGAGGAGGAGAATTTGTTGTCAATGGTCAGCGTCTCAAGCCATATCTTGCTGACACAACAATCGCTGAAGGTGTAGAGATACCCTTAAGTGATCCCCCTCAAGCCTAATCGGCTCACTGAAGTCAAGCTAGTGACAAAAAAACAAGCGCTTGGTGGGAGGCAACCCACTGGTGAGTGTAAATATTGTTTTCTTTTTGTCTTTATCTTCCTAGGAACTAACTTGCAGGTTTCAAAAAAAAAAAAAAACCAAGAAAATTCGAGATCACTCCAGGAGAGCACTCCAGCGGTTGTTCCGCCGATTGTTCCCAGGTAAGTTCTCGAACCAAAAAAAAAAATAAAAAATAAAAAAAAATAAAAAAAAAGGAAAAGGAAGGGGAAGCGGTTTTGATTGGCTATTAAAAAAACCAAACATCCCACTTCCCCACTTCATCTCTCTCGCCGCACACCCCCCCCCCCCCCTTAGAACCCTAAAAATCGCGAACTCACCTCCCTCTCTTCTCATCGATTTTGGTTCTAAACTCTTGGGATTCTCTTGAGATTGGGTTGTTTTGCAGGAATCATTTCTCCAATCAAGGTAATCGGACAAGAACCCTTCCCCTTTTTGCGCATGCAAATCGCGATTTGGGAGTGATTTCTTGGGTTCTCTCTTAACTTTATGCTTTGCGATTTCATCCTAGGTTGTAGCTCTTGATAGTATACTTGCTACTAGGATTGAATTCATGATTGATATTCAATGGAAGAGGAACCGATTTGTTGCTTGTGATTCTTGGCCTTTGCGATTTCTACTGTTGAGATTGAGGCTGATATAGGTTGTCTAGTAATCGATGGACTTGAGTAGAACAAGAAGATTGGATTGTTCCATCGTTTCTAGAACAACCAACGAACTGTGCTGATATTGGGATTTCGTTTTTGTCTTGCAGATGCCTCCAAAGATGCGGAACGCAAGAGCCACCAAAAGCACAGCTTCTCCAGCCGCGAGTGCTCCACCTGGGTACCCGTGGCCGAACAAGACTGAGGGAGCGCCCATAGACCTTAATGATTCGATGCTCCTTGACTTCAACGTCGAGGGATGGGACAAGGAGTCGGCAGCGATATACAACAAGCTCCTCCTAGCAGAGATCTTGCCCACACGGTTCGTGAACGAGCAAACACTAGGCGATCTAGGCCTTGACACTGAGGTGTTCGACACGATGCAGGCTATGGGAATCATGCCTCTCTGCTACCAGGCTCAGGTTCTCTACCCCGACTTGGTCAGGCAAGTGCTCGCGACATGCAAGATCACTTACCAGAACCCCAATGCGCCTACGTACGAGAACTGCTTCTTCTCCTTCATGGCTGATGGCAAGTTCTGCACCATCTCTCTCGACGACCTGAACTCGCTATTCGAGATTGCCGACACGCCAAAGGGGGTTTCAGTGGAAAGGAAGTTCAAACCGGCAGACACCTTTTGGGATCTCATTGCAGCCGGCAAGTTCACTTCTCGCAAGGCCTATCAGTCGCAGATCCGGAACCCTGCTATCCGGATCATCGCCAAGATTGTGTCCAATGTGCTGTTCGCGATGGAGTACACGTCCAAGATCACAAATGGAGAGCTCCAGGTCCTCTACACGGGACTTGAGGACGAGATGCGCAGAGAGAACATCACCCCGATCCAGGAAGTCAAGACCAACCCGGGGTTTCATCTCATCTCCATGTTCGCAGACCGCAAGGACACACTTGTTCGGACTGATGATAAGAAGGATCGTTGCGGCAGTCTGCTCACACCATTGTTCCAGCGCTTCAACATCAACCTCAGCTCGTACACGGTCGTCTCTGAGATGGAGTACATCGATACTCCTTACCTGATCGCATGCCACATCCTGCGCGACGAGACCACCTACAAGTTCCAGGATGAAGACATGGATGATGTGGAGCATGTGACTCCACCTGCTGATGGTGAGTATGACTTGGAGGACTTTACCGATGTGACTGATGATCACGCCTACAGACGCTGGATGGTTGACTCCCAGAAGAAGAACAACAGCCTCATGAAGAGGATACTCAGGGCGATCACAGGCGGCTGCATTGGAGCGCAGGAGGAGCGTACGCCGCAGAGAACAAGGCGCCAGGGCAAGGAACAAGCAGGAACATCGACTGGAGGAGTGAGACTGCCGAGGAACAGGAGGACTGCTGGTCACTCCGGTAGCGGCGATTCAGACTGAGTCCGAAAGGACTATTTCTATCCCTTGTCTTATCCATCTGAACTATTTATTTTTCATGTTATTTGCTTCTGTTTGGTTTGTTCAGCTTCCTCTGATTTATTTTCACAACCAGGGATGGTGTGAACTAAGTCTGGGGGAGCGATTGTACTATATTCGCTTGTGTGCTTTTCGAGTCAGTCCTTATGTCATTTTTATGTTTTTATCGAGTCAGTTTTTAGGATCGAGTCAGTCAAAACTATTGTGGGAATCAGGACCTTATTTGTGATGCTCTTTAACCACCTCGTGCTTTAACCTTCTTATTCAGTGACCTTAGCAGTGATGAAAGACCCACACATGGACCTGGAACACCCTGACTTATCTCATTTGACACTCCAGAAGTTCTATACCGATCAGGTTACACTGGGCAGACTTAACTCCACTTTATCTGAACCTAATCTGGACTCTAATTCTTCTTGTCATGGGCACTAGATCAGGGTAGAATGAGAACTACACTCAGGACTTCTTATCCGATTTTATTCCTCTAGCTGTTCCTGAGTGGCTAGCTCATCTTTAGCTAGTTCCCACCTTGAACCTTGACCTTTACTTCCACCCTCATGCATTTGCTTTTCTAGTACTTTATGTGCAGATATGTGCAAAAAGGTCGGAGAGGAAAGGATCGACGCAGTTCTTACTCATCAATGCTCACACAGTGGAAGCATGCAGAACAGCCGGAGTGCTTGTTCCAACACGAAAGGGAACAACCGAGGTGCCTGTTCCGATACCATGGAGAACAACGAGAAGTAAGTGGATAGAACAGTCCAGAATGAATCACCAGTGGCATCATATACATCACTTGTTACCTCCTTGCTCGTCACCCCAGCATTTTGTAATTCAGTACATAAAAAAAAAAAAAAAAAAAAAAAAAAAAAATTTGTTTTTGCTTTGATTTACTGGTGACGAGAAGGGGAAGAATCTATGATGCATGCCACTGGGGAAGTTGAGAAAGTAATGGTGGTTTCAGTGGAGTGTTCTGAAGGGGAAGTTGAATCGCGCAGAGCAGCCTTATGATCGATCTATCGGAGAGCAGTCCGATTAGCAGAGATGAGTAAGGACTGTGGACCTCAATGGAGCCGTCCTCTCACGACCATTTTGTGCGATATCCTGCACCCGCTCTTGGTAAACCCTAAACACTCTTGAACTCCACAATAAAAGTTAGCCTGTTCTATACCTAGCCCGTTCTCTCTGAGTAGAGCCTGTGACAAGAAGCTCACGCTGATCTTAATTGAACATAAGGAGTTTTGTCTCGAAAGTGTTGCCTTTTCAGGTTTGAGATGTAGAGTAAGGAGCCAATCTTCGAACAGTGATCAGGGGGTTCTCAGTAAGTGTGTGTGGTCCTAATCTACAGCTTGCATGGTTCAGAGATTTGTGGTAAGAGTATGGTTGCTGAGAATAAGCGAGTTCCCACGCTTTCAAACCTTTCTCCCTGTTCTTGGTACTTGCCTTGTTCGAGGACAAACAAGGATCTAAGTCTGGGGGAATTGATATATGGTGTTTTTCACATCATTGTACATATGTTTGCATTTGTTTCAAGTTGCTAATTCGTGTCAGTCTAGTCCTTTTTGACCTTTTACAGGTCTGGAGTTAGCAGAAGAAAGAAGAGAAGGTGCCTGATGAAAAGGTGTCCTTTTGGAGCATTCCTGCGGAGAACACTCAAGAGAACAGTCCCGAGACTGATCTCTCTCAAGCGGAACAAGCAGACGGAGTGATCCGATGATTGTTCCAGACGAACATGGAAACTCCTATTTCGGGAATTTAAGCCCTGTTGCCCTAATCTCTTTTCTTCTGATTGGCGCCTCCATATAAAAACGCCACCTATCTATTTTTCTATTTTTCGGACGCTAGTTTTTTACAAGAGAACACTGAGTTTTGCGATCTGCAACTTGTAAGGGAGAAGAATCCATCCTCTCATAGAGAAGATCATCTGAACCCTATTGTTTCATACTCTGTTCTTATGCAATTTTATTTAGGATTTATGTCTTTGTTTATGTGCATCATGATCGAGTAGTGACCTTGCTCGCCTAGGGTTTTTAGGGTGTTGAGACATGAGCTAAACATAGATAAGCGATCCATAACTGTTCTTCATTCATACTGTTCTTACTGCTTTCATTAAACTGATCACTTGATGTTAGATCACTAGTTCATCACTTAGTTAACCGCTTAGGATGATAACTTGACATGTATTGAATGAGCTTAGTATCCCTAATCAGCGAAAGTAGATATTAGGGTGGTAAGTGAACTGATCGGACCTGTTCTCTAAAGCTTGCAATCGATTCTCATCCCAACGACAGTTAGGTGGTGAGATCGATCTGCAAAGCGATCACTACCACGACAGTGGAGTGTTCCAGCTGAGTGATCCGAGTTCTAGAAAGCACTTCATCGCGCTTGAATAATTGTTTGGCTCCAATTCAACACCCAATGAAATACCCTAGGCTAGCTCTTGTTTAATTGAATCAATCTCGTGTTTATTTTGCTTGTTTACTATCGCCTATTTCAACCAAATCATATCTTCTTCTTAGCTTGATTCTGAAACTTATAGAACTAGAGTGTAGACTGGTCCTCTGGATTTGAATCTTAAGTACTACAATTGCAACTGTTAACTTGGCAGTAGCAAGGATTCATTTTTAGTGTATCAAGAGAGAGAGAGAGAGAGAGAGAGAGAGAGAGAGAGAGAGAGAGAGAGAGAGAGAGAGAGAGAGAGAGAGAGAGAGAGAGAGAGAGAGAGAGAGAGAGAGAGAGAGAGAGAGAGAGAGAGAGAGAGAGAGAGAGAGAGAGAGATTTTGTGTATTGGGTATACCCAAGGGTTTACAGTTTAGTGTTTAAGATTTATCCAAATATTTAGGGTATATCCAAGAATTTAGAGTTTAGTGTTTGGATTTTTACCCAAGTGTTTAAGGTTTGTCCAAGGGTTTAGGGTATAGTGTTTAGTGTTTATGATTTACTCTTTTGTGAAGGTTTTAAAATTGTTAAAAAAAATTCATCTTTTGGGAGCTACTAATATTTTTCATTTATTTTAAAAAACTTAACACAAATTATTATTATTTTATTTATTATCTTTAAAAAAAGTTGTACATTAATTGGCAAACTAGGAAACAGTTGGTAATTCACCCAAGAAAAATTCATGATAAAATATTAAACTAGGAAACATTCCTATATAAATCAAAATTGTGGTAGTTAAAAAAATAATCGGTGAATTAAAAGAATGTTAACATTTTTATATTTTTCAAAAAAAAAAGGTTTACGATGAGAGAGAGAGAGAGAGAGAGAGAGAGAGAGAGAGAGAGAGAGAGAGAGAGAGAGAGAGAGATTTAGTGTTTAACCTGCGGGTCCCGCGGGTTAAACACTAAATCTCTCTATCTCTCTCTCTGTCTCTCTCTCTCTTAAATAGATACAAAATACTCCGTAATATTTAACCCGTGGGTCCTGCGAATTACCTGCAAATTTGGACGGGGCAGGTGCAGGTATTTTGAATCTTTCATTGCGGGTCATGCGGATTGAAATTATGAGTCAAAAAACTAGGTGATCCGCGGGTTGGCGGGACGGACGGGGTGGGTCGATCCGCAGACCCAGCTCTACCCGTATAATTTGAATCTGTACAATGCCCACACAGGGTGCGGGCTGGCCACCTAGTATACATTATAAATAACTACCGACTCATAGTTATGAACGCAGACTGATATGAGGAGATGTTCATTATATAGACAATATTAATAGATACGTGATATTTTGTATTTAATGCTATCATCACACGCTAGTATTAATATAATGGACACAGCTTTAAGCCTTTAACAATGAACTAGATCTTGACCCGCTCGACCGGGCGGGTATTTAATTATGTTTTTAATTTTTCTTTTAATATTAAATGATGTATTATAATATTTAAATATAAATTTAAATTGGAAATTATCTTTTTGTTATAACAAAAATTAAAATTAAAATTTTAATAAAATATTCTGATATAAATTTTAAATTTTCTAACTAAAATAATATAGAGGTGGATCATAATTTTTTTCCAATTCAAACATCTTTGCATCCCTCAAAAACAAAGAAAATAAATTTATAAATACATAAAATATATAACCATATTTGGAACTATAGTTTCTATTAAAATAAATTTGTCAAAGAAAAATAATGTTGCGCTATTTTTGTTTATTTCTAGAGCTTGACCCGTAACCGTATAAATATTTCATTCACTTTAATTTTTTTCTATATACTAATGGTATACTATATATATCTATCTTATTAAATCAGAAACATTACAACTTCTTCTAGGTAGATTTTAAAGGTGGACTTTATATATTTAAATTAAACATCATTTCTTATATAATACATACCATAGCCAAACTTTGTATATATGTATTTCCTTAAATACAATTCCTCTGTCTATCCATATTCCATATATTTTCCATATATTATTACCTGTCGATTTAAATAAAATATATACATAGTAAGAATACAAAGAATATTAATTGTAACTTATGATTTTTCTATTAACGTAACTTATGTTAACAGAATAATCATTTAGTGATGGGTTTACGTTGGGTCAGAATACTGTTGTCGTTGGGCCAAATCTACTTACTAAAACAAATAAACACAAGCTTATATATTGTATAGAATATTGTAATATTGTATAGTATTATACTTATAAAATAATACTAAAAACAAACCATACTGAAATATAATATATATCGAAAATGCGTTGAACCATTACACACGAAATATATTATACCTTAGAAATAAAGTTTAATTTGAAATTATGTAATAACTGTTTTAAAAAACTAAACTTCGTAATGTACAAAAAAATCAAAACACAAGTTTTATATCAAATTTTATGTTACAATAAAAAACACAATCCACGCTTGCAAAGTTTTATTTTTATATACGAAAGACAGTTTTGATATGGTTCTTTAAACACAAAATTGAATTATACAAACTCGATACTACATAAAACTAAACAATATATAATACATTTGAAAATAAAACCCGTGCGGATGCGCATGACCTTTGCAAAAATCGTAGATATGTTTATATAGTATATATATATATATATATATTATGTTACACATATAAATATTGAAAATAGAAAATATATAGCACCATATATTTTAAATAATATATAAAAAATTCTATTTTGCATTATCATAAAATTTAAAAATTAAATTTAGTAATTAAACACATTGTTTATTTAAACACATTAGTACACATTGTTATTTCTCAAAAATTTATATTAGTACACATTACAATCATGTATAACATTTAGTACAAACAAAGATAAAAAATAAAAATTTGATCGAGCGGGTCATAATCTAGTTTTTAAATTAAAATGTATTACATAACTGTTAATATAACATTTTAAAACATAATGATTTTACTTATTACTTTAAAATAATTATATTTGGTGATTTAATCGTCTATTATATCACATTATATCATATAAACAAATCTAATATTTATAACTAATTGGACTTATATATGGAAGCATTATGCTAATAATATATGAAACAAAATATTTTATATTTTATTTATATGTTATATAAATTGATAATGATGTGTGATTTTTATTTTATTATTTATTATTAATAAATATTAAAAATATTTTATATGTTAATATGAAATATATTAGGAAACATATTTTGGTTAAGATTTTATTAAGGAAATCTATTATTTAAATTAGTAAAAAACAATAAATGCTTAAATATATTATTTAAATTAGGAAAATACAATCATACTTAAATATAGTTTCATTTAATATTTCAGTGGCATGATAATGTAAATATAGTGAAAAACTAAGGGTTAATCTAATTTTGTACTTCTGTTTTAATAGAATAGATATAAACGTGAATATTAATATTAAGGAGAGGTTCACTTTCATGTGGCTCCCAATCCGATTCCAAGGAAACTTAATTTTACCAAACTATACATGATCAAAAATCTGTACAATTTTTCTCATAACATATATGAATTCAAAGTCATTAACGTAAATAGGAAAAAATGGACATTATCATGTTTCCTATGCACTATATTGATAAAAATATTATCTCATATTGGTGAAATCATTGAACTCAAACTGAAAAAATATAAACGCATTAAACAATTTTGCAGAGATGTTTAGCAAAAAAAAAACAATTTTGCAGAGAAAGAGAATAGTAACATTGTCCAAGTGGATTGGTAACAACGGAGACGGCTTCGTGGAGCCAAGCTTGCTTAGTAAGATCAGAGGTGTATCAGGCCGCTCCTTTATCATCTTCCTCTACAACGCATTGTACCAACTGTTTACCTTGAGCCCCAAGGTTAATCCTTTGAGTTGAAGAGCGTAGCCACCAAGGATTCCATGGCCAATCATTTTGCTAAGCTCTCCAGAAGCTAACGTCTTAGGCTCGAAAATATACAGGAGAGGTTCGATGATAATCTATTAACGAAAATATATAATGAATATTCAAAAAACTATGAAATCGCGATGACAAACTATTAACGTAATATATTCGACGTACAATAACGGTTGGTCGTATTAATTTTAATACTATGGTTTTATCAAATCTCCTCTAAGAGTGACACGTAGAATTTTTGACCTCTTAAAAACTTGCCACGTAGGAAGGGACTTTTTTAATTAATACAAAAATAAGGTTTTAATTTTTTAAAGTCTTCCCTTTTAATATATTGGGGATTATGAACATATTTTTGATCTTTATCAACTCCAGTAACCATTCATTTAGAACTCATTATGTACTCTCTGAGTCTCTGACTTTAAAACTCAAAAATATATATGTATATGAGCATAAGTCAGATCATATTGTCCATGTTTATATGGTGAGGAGTATAAAAAATGGTCTTGTACTATGTGAGTCAATCTTCAATTTACCAACCAACTGTCATGCTATGATGGGAGTCAATCTGTAGTAGGACTGTCATGTTGGAAAACATGCAGACAACATCAAACGTGTTGAGTATATTCATATATTGGGTTGATTTCTTTGAGTTAGTTGGCGAGATAAGATTATGTACCATGTTCTTGGGTACTTTGCATAATGAGTTTATAAGGCATTGTCCATATTAGTTAGTATGATAGGTGATTGTTAGTAATCTTTGTAATCTCCTATCTCCTAGATATTTTACAACGGTTTTTATAATTATGGTTATGTTAATGCTTATGTTTTTGTTTCCAGGGGCCAGATGGTTTATAAAGAAGGGGTCGGTTAAGTAATCATTAGAATACGAACCTCGCGACCATAGTTCTATTAACATCATATAATGAAACAAAATATGCGACACATTCGAGGGTAGTCGAATATTTTTATTTTTTTTAATACTATGGTTTACTCAAATCCCCTCTAAGAGTGACACGTAGAATTTTTCACCTGTTAAAAACTCGCCACATATGATAGGGTAGTTTTATAAATCTTACAAAAATGAGGTTCATATTTTTTAAAGTCTTCCCAAATAATATATAGGGGATTGATTATGTTTGGATTGATCAACTATAACCTTCTATTTAATTTATTTAACTTTTTAAACATATAAATTTAGGTAAGCGATTTTAATCTTAAACTTTTTAACTAAAACATATAAAATTTCATATTTTTTTGACCAAGCCATTTTAAATCCGTAAAAAATCAACAGTTCAATATTTACTAACAGATTTAGTAATTTGTTTTATCTAAAATTGTTTGTCAGTGAAGATAAATATTTTATTTGGCTTTGACCAAAAAATTGGTGACTAAAATGGTACATTGAAAATTGAGGTTTTATTGCTTAAATTTGAAAGTTTGGGATTTGTTCGACATTTTTTTCAAAGGTAAAAAAAGAGTAAAAATTTATTATATGTGCATAGCAATGTTTTAAAACTGGCCGGAACCTAAACCGAATAAATATTTGAGTCATGGTTTAATATGGTTTAATATATTTTAATATATAAATCTAAAAATAAAGCTAACTAGTAAATATGACATATAATTTAAATATAAATAAATGACAAATATAAAATATAGTATATATAAATTATTATTTTTGTTCATTATTAATATTATTAAAGGTTTTTATTCATTTTAATAGTTCTGAGATCTAATCCGACATATAACTGGTTTATGATCGGATTGATTGTTAAACCCGACCCGATTATAAAACTGGTTTAAGAGCGAGCATGGTCAAACCATCGGATTGGTCGGATTTTAAAAATACTAGTGCATAGTAATTGTAATTTCCACTTAATTATATTCACCCAAATTCATATTAATTCGGTGAAGTCATTTTCAATTCTTTTCACTTGTTTTTTTACAACATACTAGATTTTTTCGCCGCACAACGCGCGGCTTATGATTTTTAAATTATCCTTTATTAGTTTATATATACCGTATGAGATTTATTTTAGAACTAAGAATTATAAATTTTGGTTGATATCTGTATTTTAATCACTATGGCATATACGTGAATTCTTTTATCAACATTGTACTTAAGGCAAGAGAAAAATACTCATGTACTAATTTAATGTTGTATTATATTACTATATGTTATTCTTCTTAACATGATAGTATTTTTTATTTTCTCTAAAATTGTAAAAAAATATATTATTGTAAGTGTATGTGGTACTAACTTTCCTTATCTAAAATTCTAAAAAGAAATCATAAAGTAACATTTCCTTTTTCTATATCACTTTTAAGTCCTAAGTAAAAGAGATTTGTATCATATTTTTAATATATTTTTAGTTGTATGTAATAATAATTTTTATTTTCCAATCCTAAAAAGAATCTATAAAATAATATTTGTTCTAATAGTAATTTTCTTTTTTCTAAATTTCTTTAAAATACTAAAGAAAATAGATTTATATAATAAGATTTTTGATACATGCTACAATCTTAAATTTTTATTGAGACATGTTTGGATCATATTAATTAACAATTTGAAGAACAATACTTTATATAATGAGATCCTAAAATACATCTTAAAATAATATTTTCTAATAATAATTTTTCTTTTTCAATACACTTTTAAGTCCTACAGAAAATAGATTTGTATCATATTTTTTTTAACGGATGTCATAGTCTTATGTAATAATATTTTTTCTTTTTCCTAAAAAGAAACTGTAAAAGAATATTTTTGTAATAATAATTTTCCCTTTTCTAAATCTCTTTAAAATCATAAACTAAATAGATTTATAAGATAATATTTTATAATAATAATATTTTTTTCTTTCTTATCACTTTTAAATCCTAAATAAAATAGTTTTGTATCATACTTTTTAACAAATGTCACAGTCTTATGTAATAATAATTTTTCTTTTCCAATCTTAAAAAGAACTGTAAAAGAATATTTTTTTGTAATAATAATTTTCATTTTTCTAAATTTCTTTAAAATCCTAAACAAAATATATTTATATAATGAGATTTTTGACACATGTTACAATCTTATTTTTTTATTGACACATGTCGCGATCGTGTTAATTAGCAGCTTTGAAGAACCAAGCTTTATATAATACTAGATATTGACCCGTGCGACCGCACGAGTATTAATTTTTAGTTTTTATTTATTTATACTAAATAGTATATTTGTAATATTTGATCGTTTTATATTGACTAAGGTAGGGGTGGATATTTGGGTATCCATTCGAATTCGGTTAAAATTTATTCGGATTTGAGTTTTTTTGAGTTTAAAGATTCTAACTCTATTCGAGTATTTATAACCTTTGGTTCCGGTTTGATTCAGATCTTTGCGGATTTGATAACCCGTTTAAACTATTTTTAAATTTTCAAAATTTATATATCTTTAAATTTCTCTAAATCTAAAGCCAAAGTACCTAAGTTAAAAATTAAAAATAGGTTTAACTTGAATATTTGGATGAAGAATAAATATATATTTTAAGTATTTTTGATGTTTTGATTATTGTCTATCTACTTTAAATGTTAACTTTTGATTATTTTTTATATTTCAAATATTTTAAACAACTTAAAATAGCTTATATCTTAGAGATTAATTTGAAAAATAGCTAACATATTTAAGTATATAAATATGATTTAAATATATTCGAATATCCAAAATATTTCGTTCGGATAAGGTTTGGTTATGGTTCTCTAGATACCAAGTTTGGATATTATCTAGTTTCGGTTCAAATTTGCTAATACTTTTTTCGTTCAGATTTTTTAAATGAAAAATTTGATATTATAATTTCCAGAATTGTTTGTCTAATAAAAACATATATATTTTTTTGAATTTGACATTGATTTAATGGAGAAGTTAATGAAGTGTATTAAATTCAAATTTAATTTTGGAAATCACATTAATCTAAGTGGAAAAGACAAAACATTAAAATAGGAAGTATCATTCAATTGTGTATTTAATTTAAATATAATTTTGGAAAACACATTAATCTAAGTGGAAAAGACATCATTAAAATATGAAGTATTATTTAATGTCAGTGGCATACCATTGTAATTAAAAGTGAAAACTAAGGAGTATTTTATATGGGTACTTCTCTTTTAATAATATAGAAGTTTTTCAAATCCTAAATAAAAGAGGTTTGCATTATATTTTTAACACATGTCATAGTCTTATGTAATAATAATTTTCCTTTTCCAATCTTAAAAAAAACTGTAAAATAATATTTTTTATAGTAATTTTCCTTTTTGTAAATTTCTTTAAAATCCAAAAAAATAGTTTTATATAATAAATTTTTTGACACTTGTTAGAGTATCTCCAATGGCACACTATTTTTTTCTCTGTAATTTACACAAAAATAGAGTAACTCTATTATAGAGTAACTTTTGCTCCAATGGTTACTCTATAATAGAGTTATTCTATTATAGAGTGAAATATAGAGGAATGTCACTTTTTCACTCCAAATATAGAGTTAAAAAGTGACATTCCTCTATATTTCACTTTATAATAGAGTAACTTTATTATATAGTGAACCATTGGAGTAAAAGTTACTCTATAAGAGCATTTCCAACCCCACTCTATTTTTCACTCTAAAATAGAGTCTAGAGTAAAAAATGCTCCAATGGTACTCTATTTCTTACTCTATAATAGAGTGAAAAATAGGTTTACTCTAAATATAGAGTAAGTTGTTTTTTTTTTGTTCATGACTCTATTTTCTTTTCTAAAATAAGTATTATTGGAGCAAACTCCATCTCTATTATAGAATCACTCTATTTTAGAGTAAAAAATAGAATGAAACCTTGGAGATGCTCTAATATAGTTACTCTATTTTTATGTAAATTATAGAGGAAAAAATAGTGTACCATTGGAGATGTTCATACAATCTCAATTTTATAATGATGCATGTCGTGATCAAATTAAGTAACAACTTCGAAGATATGTTGTTTTGCATCTTGTATTTATTTTGTATAGATATTTTTAATTGTACTTTAGATAAGTTTGAATTAAACAATTATTTTATTTTTATTTGCTTCTTCAAATAAAATTAAAAGGCGACTTTTTACACCATATACCACATTTATTTTGATATTATAAAATAGGTATTAATAAAACCAAATTTATTTTATAAAATATAGCATATAATTTTACTTATAAAGAGAACTCTTTATCATATCAACCAAAGCATCACTTGATATCAACTGATAAGATTACGACAGTTTGAATGACAACAAAATTTCATAGACAAATCTAAAATTAATGGGAAGGAGAAAACAAAGCTTTCTATCTATGAGTCACCATCTTTGGTGAAGATAGCCATTAACTCGTCCACAAACACCTTGTCATCATACTTACACACATACTTTTTCAAAAACATATGATCAGTACACGCCAAGACAGAAGATGCTGAAGGAAGTTCAATCCTCAGCATCTGCTTCATCCTCAGACTTTGGCTCACTTGTTTTATTCAATGCTGTCACTGCAGGACCTATGGAACAGATCGAAGGAACACTGGGGAATTAAGAGATGGCATAATTATCATAATCATAAATGCGGAGTAGAGGCCAAGGAAATGATCTTACAAATCAAGATTCCCGCTCTGTAAGTCAAGTAAGAAGTCCTTCGCCACCTTCCGTGCATATTCATTCCTCCTGAATATTTAACTGAGCATATTTTTTACTGAGCATCATTAGACACAGTTGCATACTCCCTAGACGGAACTCTGACCTTTGAGTACTTCCTCTGTTAGAGGCATCACCATAACTTCCACGACCTCCCTCCCAGTCTTGATAACGCCCCATAAAGCGGCCAGGAGGCCTTTTTATCACCGTAACCATGCCTTCCTCCCATCTCACGGTCATTCTCATATCCAAATCTATCATTCCTAATAAATATTGAAGAGTGAGAAACGCAATTTGATCTTCTACAACTATTGTATTAGGTAAGCCAACAACAACGAAATGTCTTTAAATAAGCTTGGCGGATTCCAAGTATAGGAGATGGAAATTACCTTCGATCGGGAGGTCCATAACCACCACGCCGACCATCATAGGAGGAGGAGGAGCGGCGGATGGGAGGAGAGTGCCGCCTGTCTCTGTACGGCGGCGGAGGACTCCCGCTAGGCCGCCTCTTGTAATCCCTGCGGGACGGCGGTGGGAGGGGCGATTGTTTGATTTTTTGGCCGTTTGTGGAGAGGAGAGGCGTAAAGCTTCTTTGAGATTCATGGCGATAATTATAAGAAATAGATAGAGAGAGGGGTGAAACAAAAGACCTTAAAGATGGGAGTAAAGAGGAGGTTTGATTGTTAGTAGTGATGAAGATCGCTAGAAGAGGAAACGGACCTGAAATTTATATTTGTTTGATTGGCTAAACCGTGTTTTTGCGGTTTTGGTGGAAAACCGTGTTTTTGCGGTTTTGGTGGAAAACCGTGTTTTTGCGGTTTTGGTGGAAACCGCATTTTTGCGGTTTTGGCAAGAAATATCATTTTTGCGATTTTGGCGGAAAACCACATTTTGACAGTTTTGAGAAAGAAAACCACGTTTTCGCGGATTTGGCGAAAAACTGTTTTTCGCGGTTTTGGCGGGAAACTGCGTTTTTGCGATTTCGGCAGGAAACCACGTTTTTGCGGAAAATTCGTTTTTGCTGTTTTGTGGAGAAAACACTTTTTTGTTGTTTTGACAAGAAAACGCGTATTTGCGATTTTGGCAGAAAAGATTTGTTCGTAGTTTTGGTGAGAAGATGCGTTTTTGTGGTTTTGTCATTTTTGTGAATACTAAAATAATATAGGTTAAATTTATAATTTGTAAATTATATTATAGATATAATAGACATTATGTCATTTTGAATGGATCATCTCCATTCAAATGGTTCCATTTGGATCAACCAGCTGATTTTCAAAATGAAAACTAAATTTTTAAAACTCATTCAGATGAGCCATCTAAATGACTTGTACTTTTAATGTCTAAACAAATAAAACTTTTATCTCCATCCAGATGGCTCATTCAGATGGAGAAACAAACATCCTCTATATCTATAAAAAATTATTTATGATATTTTACCATTCTAGTATATGTAAACTATTATTTAAACTGAAAATTGTTTGATTTATTAAATGATAAACCATAAAACTTATAATAAATAGTTCAAATCTCTCATTCTTACAATTAAAATAGCTAGATAGGGTATTAGGAAGAAACAAATATTACACAAATGATCAAATCTCTCTTCTTCAAATAAACTCAAAATGAGGTAATTAGAATATTGTTATGTTATTTCATAAATCTTTTTTATGAATAAAAATTAAGACTAAATTATTTAACCCAAATAAAAAATATATATATATGGTGCTTCTAATATTAAAATTCATTTCGATCTGAAGAAGTATATTCTGGAATTATCAGGAGCAAAACATATTAAAAACCACCTATGTGAAAAATCATCAAATTATATAGATTAGAGTAACACATAAATTGAAAAATAAATCAAAACGGTCTTTTTATTTACTTTATATGGTATATAATTAAACTTTGTGATTTCATCAAAAATAAATAAAACTTTAGTGATATTTATATATATATATATATATATATATATATATATATATATATATATATATATATATATAGTATAATTTAATATAAAATATTTATTATTGACACTTCTGACTCATATGATTTTATTAACATTTGTATATTTTCTGTAACAAAAATTTAAACTGTTAATCACAAACATTTGAATTTGAGATTTTTCTATACAAATTTCAAAATTAAAATATTATGATCTCAAAAAATTTCCAATGAAATTTATGAAATTAATATATTTTATACAGTATATAATTTAACTGATATATACTATATATATTTATGAGACTTCATATTCATATATTTAGTACTTTATAGTTGTTTTTAAAAAAAATCTAATATAACATATAAAAATATCTAATTTTTATTATATGCTTAATGTGATTATTTATTTTTTAATAATATAAATCAAACAAAAAGAGAGAGAATAAATTTTTTCTTATGAAATATATATGGTTCATAATCAATAACTGCCATATATATTTTAATCATATCATGTAATTTCATAATTTTTATTTAAGGAAATAATTTGTTTAAGGTAATTTCCTAGCTTTTAATTTGATAGTTAGTTTAACAATAAGTATAAAATATATTTTTATGAACCAACTTACTTTTCTAAAAATTCTAAGAATCATCCTAGTGATAACACATAGCTAAAAAACATATTGTAATACTCGAGGATTAATATACAAGAGATGTAAATATTTTAATAGTTTATATCCCTATCGTAAAAAAGACCATGGACATAGTTTTTTTTCTCTATTAATACTAAGCTAACTTTGAAAGAATTTTTTTATTTGTTAATTTATATTTTTGTAGTTTTACTGATTTTATTTTATTGTTACATACATGATTATTTGAAGCTTTTTAAAGAACTTGATTTCTTTAAAACTCGGTCTTAAATTCTATGTTAATTTTTAATTATTATTTTTTTTACCATATTTGATTTTTATTTTATTTTGAGAAAAATAATTTCTGAAATTTTATATTTAAAATATCCAAGTAAATGCGGATTTGGTATATTATTAGTGATATTTGTAAATTCTATGTGAACACGATAAATAAAAATATAGCATCAGTTTTGTTATCATATGTTCTTTAGATTTTTATTGTTTTTATTATTTGAAATTATTGTATACTTTAAGATTATTTTTAGTTAGTTAAATTTATGTTAATCTTCCAAAGATTTAATTTATATACCAAATTGATTCCTTTAGTGATTTTTCGTTTTTTTGTTTAAAATTTTTAATTTTGATTTTCTTTTTATTTTTAAATAAACATTTTGGAAAATTATGATGATTTGAAAATAAGAAATAAAATGGTGATTTGATATATTTTTCTTAGTTCTTGAAAATAATAATGGAGATTATCAATTATTTAGCATCAACTTATATAAAGTATACTAGGTGATTTTCCCGTGCTCATGCACGGATATAAATATTTATAAAGTAAATATACTATAATAATTAATTGTTATTTATTTTTAATTTTATATTAATTTATAATTGTATGCATTGTTTATATTAATAATATTATATTACTTTAATTAGACATTCGATTTTAGATATGTTACTTATAGGTGACAACAATTTTGTTGTTTTTACCATCAATTTAGTTATCATTTGAATATATTGGTTTGCATTTATTTCTTTGAATTCAGTTATAATATTTTTATTATAAATATATTAAATTTGATTAATTTTATTATTTGCATTTAGGTTGCTTGGTTTGTTGATTATGTTTTATATGCAAATATATTTTAGGATGATTATTTATAAATTAAGATATATTGTGCTTAGAATGAAATAAAAGATAAACTAAAGTGTCGGATTCCAAATTCAATAAATTAATATAACGATGATATTATGAAGTCTCATGCCTACATATATAAATTTTACAAAAAGAACTAAATTGTAACAGTTGGTTAATATTTTATTTTATTTGTTAATATATTTTGAATCATTCTATAATTTATATTTATAAAATTAATTATTACCATAAAACTATATATTCTTATTGTAGTTTAATCTACGATATTAGATATAAGTTGGATTAGTCGAGTTACTCATGTTGTGAATATATTAAGTTGCATGTATTATTTCAAATTCAAACTGAAATATAATTATTTTTACTATAGTTAAGTCGTATCAAATCCCTATTATTTTTATTTATCGTTTAGTGTGCATGTACTTTCATATATTTATCAATGATCAATATGAAGTTACATACATAACTAACTGATATATTTTTGAAAACCCATGAACACATATCAATATCTACAGTAATTAAAATAATAAATTCTAAATATTTTTATGCCTTTGATTTATTGAATGGTAAACTGGAACTTATTTTAAATAATCTTAAAAATCTGTATTCAAATTTGCTTTAGTATTTTGATTATGGTTATGTTAAGTTCCACAAACATAAAAACATAAAATTTAAAAAGCAAATTTAATAATTATTTAATATTAAGAAAACTATAATTTTAATAATCATAAAATATAATATATATACTTTGTTAAAGTATATCGTGTTATTTTAATTTAAAATATTTTGTAATTATTTGATCAAAAGATGTTTACTGTTAAAATCTATTTTCCATTATCTAATATCTCTTAAAAATAAACGGTAAAAAAATTGTGCTTGTATTTTAGAAAAATATAATTTATAGATATTTTTCTGTAATTGAAATATATTATAGTCAAATAAATATATGAAAATAAATAGAAAATTTCAATAATACTAATTATAAACTATTTGTAGTCAGTTAAACATATATTTGCTTATGTTACTTAATTATTTTATGTAATTATCTAAAAAATAGATAGATATATAAAACTATGTTTATTATTTTGAAATTGTATTGTTTAAAATTATGTTTTAAAATAAATAATATTTATTATACTAATATCAAGATTATCTATGTGAAACTTTCTTTTATGAAATCAAATTATATACAAATATATATTTTTCATCTATAAAAATATAGATATAAATAAAGTATATTATTACTACAAAAGTAAATGGAATATATATTACTATTTTGTGAACTTTCCTTTTTAATGAAATCAAATTATATATGCATATATTTTCGTTTTAAATTTTCTTTTAAACTTTATAAATGTTTCCTTTTTATTATATATCTTATTTAGAAAATTTTAAAAAGGAAACTAAATAAAAAATCAATAAAAATATTTAACTGATATTATATAGGTATATATTTTCGTTTTTAAAATTTCTTTTAAACTTTATAAATGTTTCCTTTTTATTATATATGTTATTTGGAAAATATAAAAAAGGAAACTAAATAAAAATCAACAAAAATATTTAACAATAATAATTTTAATTCATTAAGGGTATCCATGTAATCAACCATCGTGAGAGTTAACGTGAGTGCGACACATAGGAAACTGACTTCTCAAATAATATTATAGAGATGTTAGTTGTGAATAATTTCAATAACATAGACCCTACACTTTTAAAATCACATGATTTAAATTTTTATAGTTATAATTGTTTGAAAGTCTTTCATTAATTATTAATTTTCTTAACTATTTTATGTTTATGTTTTGAAAAATCTATTAGATATTAATTTAAATTATTAAGAAAATCATTATTTTGTAAGTTACCTTATTTGATATTGATTTATATTTTGTTCTGCTATAAATTATTTTTAGTAATAATGATATTTTTAGAAATAGCAAATTAAAAATAATCTATCTTATTAAAATAGAAACATTCTGTTGGACCTAACATTTATTTTGTAAGTTTTTAAATTAAATACATCTTTATACTTTATAGTTAAACATACATTAAATCACTAATGTTCCTTTCTTTATACTACTATCCATGTTTCCAAACAATATACTTATTTCTTTATACTACTATCAATGTTTCCAAACAATATACTTATTTTTTTATACTACTATCAATGTTTCCAAACAATATATTTTTTATACTACTATCAATGTTTCCAAATAATACAATAATTAATCTTAGTTATTTTATATCTATCATTTTCTCTTTAAATTTTTGTAGAAACGTCATAATTTCATAAATTTCAAAATAGTGAACTTTAAAATTTCGATTATAAGATTACAAATTATGAAACTATTACAATTTAAATCCAATTAGATTACATATCGGTCATCCATAAGTTCAATCGGTTAGTCTCCGATTTTAGTGATTTTTTAATATGAATATTTTAAAAACATAAATTGAATTGTCAGATCTCCGGATTAACCGGTATAATCACAATCGGGATGAATTTAAAAATACTGATTTAAATGCAAAAATATTTTAAATACACACTCTTTAAAAATTATCAAAATATTTATTAAATTATTAGTGAAATTTTTCATCGTAAAATATCCCGCGCTTCAAAAGCGCGGGTCAAAATCTAGTATTTCATTATAATTTGATTAGTTGTTTAAGTTCTATGTGAACATGACTTATATCCTCAACTATTATATAGTATAGACTAGATTTATAGCTGTGCTACAAGTAAATCTATTTAAATAATTATCTTAGTTTTTATTATAAGTTTAAAATGACAAGTATAGGTGATATATACATATTTCATATTTATGAAAATATTTAAAAAAAAAATTTCTGTTTTTCTTTTTAATTTTGTTTTAAACTTTTACTTTTAGAACAATTACTTCTTAGCTTTTCATTTGTTTGTATTAAAAATATATAAATCACTGTTATCAGCGTAAAAGTTTACATTTTGATATTATATAGATTAACCGACAATAGCTATACGCTATTAAAAACAATTTATTTCATAGTTTATCTATTTTTATCTAAATAGCAGAAACGGGTTATATATTTTTATAGTTTTTAACTTTGTTTGTAGTTTTATTTATTTTTAACAATGAATGTGTGATTCTATATATAATGTGCACAAACATTCTTGAAAACCTTTTATTTAATTGTTTTAAATATACATGTGATAGTAAACTTTAAGATTTAAATTTTTCGCTTTAACTACTATTAAATAGCTTTTTTAGAATATTTTTAATGAAAAATATAATGAATTTTAACCAGTGTTAAGTAATTTTTTAATTTACTGAGATAATAAACTGAAATAATTTAGCATATAAAATTTATCTTCTATTTCTATATTTTTGTAGTATTAAAGCTTGTGTTACTGTATAATTCCTTACAATATATTTGATGTAAAAAAAATCATGGTTGGATAAATAATCTATTTCTTCCTTATATGCAAATGTTTTAGTGTTTTTTTATGAATTATTTTATTTCATAATTCTGTAATGATATAAGAAAATTAAGAAATTACTTATAGTCACACTAATACTTTATGTAGTCGAAAATTTCTTATTTTATATATTGTAAATGTTTTTAGATGTCTGTGTTACTTTAAGTCTTTAACTACTTAACATCTGATTTATTATACGTAAAGAAGATGTGATCATTTTTGATATTCTATTTTTATTTTTTTTTGTAACTTGGGCTTTCAAAAATTGATATTAATGTTTGTGTTAATATTCTATTTTACGATAATAGTTATCATTTTCAAGCAAGTTTTCAAATATTAATATTTGTGTTGATATTTGTGTTTACTAATTTTGTTTTATTTTGGAAATATTAACTTTGTAAAAATAAGAAATTAAAATTATGATTTGTCAATTGGTTGATTTAAATCATATGTAGACATTCTGAATGACTTATAGCCTACATGTAATCAAACCTCAAGGGTGAAGAAAAATGAAAGATATTTCATCATCGTCAAGAATCCAAGGGGTAGCTTTCGTTTGTGTGATGGGTTCATAAAGAAAACGCATTTGCAATGTAGCTGGAAACTCTTGCGACACAGGTAGGTTGTGATGCTTCGAGTCTACACAGCTCTAACTCCCATTCATTGATGCATTTCCCGCGTAAGAAGGAACCGAAAACCTTTAGGGCCAGGGGAATGCAACATGTTATTAAGACAGCACGAACAGAGAGCTGGTAGAAACCTCTAGGAACGTGTTCCTGCTTGAATGCAAATAGGGAAAAGAGTCGAAGAGCTTCATCAAATCTCATTGACTCAACTTCGTAGATGCGTTTGACTCCACACTGGACTAGCAAATTCTTGTCGTCGGTGACTAAGATCAGTCTGCTCCCCAGACCAAACAGTCCAAAAAACTTCCATAATTTTCTGAGCTGGTTAATGCCATGCACCTCATCAACAATAAGCAAAACCTTTCGGTGTCCGAGCTTTGCCTTCACAACTTCACAGAGGCTCTCGGAGACTGAGTCTGACGATGTTAGAAACAGAAGAGCTCTTGTTATTTCCTCCAGTAAACATGGCGAAAAGTTCTTTTTTCTATCATTGATGAAGTAGTGGTGATCTTGAAACAGTGGTGAGATATGTTCATAAACGCATCTAGCGAGTGTGGATTTGCCAACTCCATCTACACCACAAATGCCGATTCCTCCAACTCCAACTCCAACTTTTATTTGCAACTCCAGCATTGCCTTAACCGCTTCCGTGTGACGATCCATCCCGACAAAGCAACCGAAATCGTTAGACAGAACAAATGGGGACACATCATTTCCAGTTAGATACTTGTCTTTCTGCACGTCCACGAAGCTTCCTGCTGGCCTAGGTTTGACACTCCTAATACGCTTTGCTCTATTCATGAATATTCCAGCTATATTCCCGAGAAAAGCTTTAACAACTCCGATCCCCACGGCGACAGTTCCAATGGGAATTAACAGGATAAATCTACACATTTTTATATTAGAATACGCTTTGCTTGGTGCAGGCTTATCAACTCTGCTTGGGGCTCGCCTAGGAACTAATGGTCTCAAACAGCGAGAAACGTTACCCATAACTCTGTCGATAATGTACGAGTACGAGTCGTCTTCATCTTTCCTATGATGCAAAAAAAAGAAAAGTAATAATAAAACAAAAGGTGATAAATCAAGAACTCCAAGAAGTAGTTCATCAGAGTTAGTAGCTCATACCAACGCGAGTAATCTTGCTGGTAAATATGAACCGTATTTGCTAGTGCATCCCTCCATCTCTTCACCTTCTCCAAGTTGTTATCTCCATTGCCTAGGCTTTCTGCTTGTAGTAAAACATACGAAGGATCCACTTCGTATAAGACAGGTACAACCAACAACGACTGTTTCTCCTTACACTCAATTACCATCGCAAGTTCGTCTAAGCACGAGACTGAAGCAGTGTAGTTCTTCGATATGACCACAATCGCAATTCTGGACTCTTTAATTGCCTCAAGCACTTGAGAGGAAGCTGGCTGGTCACGAGGAATCTCTTCTTCGCATCTGAAAGTTTTGAACTGCCGTTTAAACAAAGAAAGCAAAAGATGGCTCACAAAAGTTCTTCGAGTGTCGGTTCCTCTAAAACTGATGAAAACATCAAACGTCATAATTTAGATCTAAAAAGATATTGCAGAGAACGAGAGAGATGGGAGGAGACAACTGAGCCGAGTGTCCCTCTTCCCTTTAATATACACTAGATTTTGACCCGCGCTTTGGAAGCGCGGAATATTTTACGATGAAAAATTTCACTAATAACTTAACAAATATTTTGATAACTTTTGAAAAGTGTGTATTTAAAATATTTTTACAATTAAATCAGTGTTTTTAAATTCAACCCCATTGTGATTATACCGGTTAATCCGGAGATCTGACAATTCAATTTAGGTTTTTAAAATATTCATATTAAAAAAAATTACTAAAACCCGAGACTAACCGATTGAACTGATGGATAACCGATATGTAATCTAATTTGATTTAAATTGTAATAGTTTCATAATTTGTAATCTTATAATCCAAATTTTAAAGTTTATTATTTTGAAATTTATGAAATTATGACGTTTCTAAAAAATTTTAAAGAGAAAATGATAGATATAAAATAACTAAGATTAATTATTGTATTGTTTGGAAACATTGATAGTAGTATAAAAATATATTGTTTGGAAACATTAATAGTAGTATAAAGAAATAAGTATATTGTTTGGAAACATGGATAGTAATATAAAGAAAGGAACATTAGTGATTTAATGTAGGTTTAACTATAAAGTATAAAGATGTATTTAATTTAAAAACTTACATAATAAATATTAGGTCCAACAGAATGTTTCTGTTTTAATAAGATAGATTGAAAATTGAAAATGTAAAACAAATATTTTAATAGAAGGGTGAAATTATTTTAAATTAAAAATCAATATAGTTTGAATAATAATCAAACAAATATTAAAAGCTGAATAATATGGTCTGTGAGACTGTACACGTCGGATTGGAAAATTAGCCAATCAGAGAATCTAGATTTGCCACGTCACCTTCCCACAAATCTAGATTTCTAAAGAATATATGATAACAAAACTGATGCTATATTTTTATTTATCGTGTTCACATAGAATTTACAAATATCACTAATAATATACCAAATCCGCATTTACTTGGATATTTTAAATATAAAATTTCAGAAATTATTTTTCTCAAAATAAAATAAAAATCAAATATGGTAAAAAAAGTAAATAATTAAAAATTAACATAGAATTTAAGACCGAGTTTTAAAGAAATCAAGTTCTTTAAAAAGCTTCAAATAATCATGTATGTAACAATAAAATAAAATCAATAAAACTACAAAAATATAAATTAACAAATAAAAAAATTATTTCAAAGTTAGCTTAGTATTAATAGAGAAAAAAAAACTATGTCCATGGTCTTTTTTACGATAAGGATATAAACTATAAAAATATTTACATCCCTTGTATATTAATCCTCGAGTATTACAATATGTTTTTTAAGCTATGTGTTATCACTAGGATGATTCTTAGAATTCTTAGAAAAGTAAGTTGGTTCATAAAAATATATTTTATACTTATTGTTAAACTAACTATCAAATTAAAAGCTAGGAAATTACCTTAAACAAATTATTTCCTTAAATAAAAATTATGAAATTACATGATATGATTAAAATATATATGACAGTTATTGATTATGAACCATATATATTTCATAAGAAAAAATTTATTCTCTCTCTTTTTGTTTGATTTATATTATTAAAAAATAAATAATCACATTAAGCATATAATAAAAATTAGATATTTTTATATGTTATATTAGATTTTTTTAAAAAACAACTATAAAGTACTAAATATATGAATATGAAGTCTCATAAATATATATAGTATATATCAGTTAAATTATATACTATATAAAATATATTAATTTCATAAATTTCATTGGAAATGTTTTGAGATCATAATATTTTAATTTTGAAATTTGTATAGAAAAATCTCAAATTCAAATGTTTGTGATTAACAGTTTAAATTTTTGTTACAGAAAATATACAAATGTTAATAAAATCATATGAGTCATAAGTGTCAATAATAAATATTTTATATTAAAATATACTATATATATATATATATATATTAGTATCACTAAAGTTTTATTTATTTTTGATGAAATCACAAAAGTTTAATTATATACCATATAAAGTAAATAAAATGACCGTTTTGATTTATTTTTCAATTTATGTGTTACTCTAATCTATATAATTTGATGATTTTTCACATAGGTGGTTTTTAATATGTTTTGCTCCTGATAATTCCAGAATATACTTCTTCAGATCGAAATGAATTTTAATATTAGAAGCACCATATATATATATATATATATATTTTTTTTTTTTTTTTATTTGGGTTAAATAATTTAGTCTTAATTTTTATTCATAAAAAGATTTATGAAATAACATAACAATATTCTAATTACCTCATTTTGAGTTTATTTGAAGAAGAGAGATTTGATCATTCGTGTAATATTTGTTTCTTCCTAATACCCTATCTAGCTATTTTAATTGTAAGAATGAGAGATTTGAACTATTTATTATAAGTTTTATGGTTTATCATTTAATAAATCAAACAATTCTCAGTTTAAATAATAGTTTACATATACTAGAATGGTAAAATATCATAAATATTTTTTTATAGATATAGAGGATGTTTGTTTCTTCATCTGAATGAGCCATCTGGATGGAGATAAAAGTTTTATTCGTTTAGACATTAAAAGTACAAGTCATTTAGATGGCTCATCTGAATGAGTTTTAAAAATTTAGTTTTCATTTTGAAAATCAGCTAGTTGATCTAAATTGGACCATTTGAATGGAGATGATCCATTCAAAATGACATAATGTCTATTATATCTATAGTATAAATTACAAATTATAAATTTAACCTATATTATTTTAGTATTCACAAAAATGACAAAACCACAAAAACACATCTTCTCACCAAAACTACGAACAAATCTTTTCTGCCAAAATCGCAAATACGCGTTTTCTTGTCAAAACAACAAAAAAAGTGTTTTCTCCACAAAACAGCAAAAACGAATTTTCCGCAAAAACGTGGTTTCCTGCCGAAATCGCAAAAACGCACTTTCCCGCCAAAACCGCGAAAAACAGTTTTCCGCCAAATCCGCAAAAACGTGGTTTTCTTCCTCAAAACTGTCAAAATGTGGTTTTCCGCCAAAATCGCAAAATGATGTTTCTTGCCAAAACCGCAAAAATGCGGTTTCCACCAAAACCGCAAAAACACGGTTTTCCACCAAAATCGCAAAAACACGGTTTTCCACCAAAACCGCAAAAAACACGGTTTTCCACCAAAACCGCAAAAACACGGTTTTTCGCCAAAACCGTAAATGTGGTTTCCCGCCAAAACCGCAAAACACGGTTTCTTGCTAAAACAACAAAAACATGGTTTCCCGCCAGAACCGAAAAATGCATTTTAATATCAATCTCAATAACGTGTTTTCCCGCTAAAACTGCAAAATTCGGTTTCTCGCAAAAATGTGATTTCCCCCAAACCCCAAAAAACATGTTTTCTCGCCAAAACCGCAAAACACGTTTTTCTGCCAAAATCACAAAACCGTGTTTTCCTGCTAAAACCAAAAATCGCATTTTCCGTCAAAAGCGAAAAAACTCATTTTGAAATAATTATATTGTAAAAATATTAGACTAAATAATTAAAATTAATATAGTTAAAATTAATATCAAACATATAATTAAATCAAAACAAGAATATTTTAGTAATTTGTTTACTGAACTTATCTAGATGAAAATAGAAATAGTTAAATAAACATAAGTTTCATTCAGATGATTCATCTAAATAAACTAATTGGATAGACAAACAAACAGACCATAAAATTTGAATAGATCATCGGGATAGATCATACAAATAAATCATCTGGATAAAAATGACAGATGCTAAAACGAACAGCCCCGTACTCTTAAATAACTAAACTTCAAAGCTGTAGGTTAACAAAATAAATAATTTCTTTTGTTGTTCTCGTTAATAAAATAAGTAATTTGTTTTATTGTTCTTGAATTAGATAATTTTTACACTGAACTGGTGATATATATTGGACAACAATCATTTGTGCAATTACGAAGATGTATTAGAATGAACAATCAAGAATTTAATAAAATAAGTAATTTATTTTGTTGTTCTTGAATAAAATAAGTAATTTAATAAAATAAGTAATTTGTTTTGTTGTTCTTGAATTAGATGATTTTTACACTGAACTGGTGATATATATTGGACAACAATCATTTGTGCAATTACGAAGATGTATTAGAATGAACAATCAAGAAGTTCGTCGGTTATTTTGGTTATTTTTCAATTAGAAAAAAAATCTTCTTTATCTTTTCTTCTTATCTGTAAATCGTTTTGTTTATAAATTGACCCAGTAAAATATTAACCTCAGCCGCTGAAAATAATGAAAACAAACTCTTGATGTGTAGTAGAGCAAAAGCGAGTCTTACAGGTTTCTAAATTCTTCATAAGAGAAAAAAAATTGAGCAAGTTTCATTTAGTCCTCGAAAGAACAGAGACTTTGGCTAAACAGGTGAAAATCAGAGATCACTTCCATTCAATGCAGACTGGACCACAAAAATATTACTCAACGCTGAGCTGGTCTGGGCTTGGAGCTTCCAAACGGAGACCGGCGTTCTTCACCACTTCGCCAAGCATCACCACCACTGGGGCGGTCACTACCTCTAGGACCAGGGACCCAACGGTCTCCTCCCTCCGCGGGAGGAGGCCCAGCTCTTTCCCTGCCACCGGTCCACCTGTCAGGTTTCTGAGACGGTCCTCTGTTGCTTCCCCAGTGGTCATCTGCTGGAGGTGGTCCACGGTTGGCCCAGCGGTCAGATTCTGCAGCTGGTGTTGTCGGTGTTGACGCTGCTGGGCCTGAGGCCTCAGCTGTCTGACGCTTGAACCTAGGAACATATCTACCAGTACCTGATGCTGGCGCTACTGCTGGTGGTGCAGCAACAGTAGCAACTGCAGGTCGAGAAGGTGGTGCGTCAGTTCCCTTCAACAGCTCTTCCCGCATCTTCTTTGCTTTCTCTTCCAGCTCTCTTTCTCTCTGCCTTTGCTTTTCAGCGATTTCATCCATCTTTGCTCTGTGTTCAGCTTCTTGCTTCTTGCGTTTCTCGGCTTCTATATAAAAGAGTTGAAACCCGAATAGAAACAGAAACAGAAACAAGGGAGCTTCTATTAGATAACTCCAGCATCAATGAAAAACTATGTGTATTTATGGAAACATATCTCACCTTCAAGCTTGCGAGCTTCCTCTTCTTCCTGCAGCTTTCTTATCCTTTCTTCTTCACTAGTCAAATAATACATCTGCTTCCTCTTGATATCCCTTTCTTGCTTCCTGGCTCGAATGATTTGGCTGATGCGCTCTTCTCTCTCCGTCCTTATTCTGTCAAACTCTGCTTGTCGACGACTAATCACTTCCCCTTGGAATGTTTCCTGGACACAGAAAGATTTGATTGTTAGTAGGTTGGAAACAAACATTTAATATATGAAGAGATGAACATTCAGAGATAAAACTGACCTTAAACTCCAACATTCTGGACAACCTGTTCTTCTCCTTTAAGTCACTCTCATGACGCTCTCTACTGAGTTCAACTTCACGCTGAAAAACAGAGGAGCGATTAAGGACTTAATATACTTTCAACTCAAAGCCAAGTTGCAAGAAAAGATAAGCAACTGAATAATAACGTTTTACCTGTTGCTCCCGTTCATAAAACTCTCTTTCCTCTACCAGTCTTCGCTGATATGCAGCTTCAATTAATGGAGCAGCCTCTTCTCTCTTTGCTCGTTCCAAATAGTCCATAGTTTTGGCAAGCTTCTGGAGTTTTTTCTCCATTTCCTGCCTTTCCTTGAGCTGCTCAGTTAAGGCCATCTCCATCACAGTTTTCTTTGTCACCTTCTCCTACATTTAGTAGTATAAGCCAACCAATACTAGTAATAATAAGCAAACCAGTGTGATATAATATATCTAACATATTTTGTTAATAAACTTACTCCATCTAAAAGGGTCTTCTTCTTTCCCTTTTTCATGCGTTTCTCTGTGTCCTCCAGCAACGCCTGAGCTTCCTCAAGTTCCTTCTCCTCTATCTCCCTAAGGATTCTTTGTTTCCTTCTCTCCAGAAGCTCTGCTGCAAGCCTCTTTTGTTCTGCCTCCTCAGTTAGCCTCTGAAGCTTGAGCCGTTTCTGTTCCTCTTCACGTTCCTTCAAAAACAAACATCAAATCAAGGAATTATCATCAACCAGCACAAAGTCATATCAATGGAGAAGTATAAAAAACCACCATTGATAAATACACTACCATTTCTAGTTGCTGGCGCTCTTGATCCTCCTTCCTCTTTTCAATGATCGATTTCCTAGCAAGCAGTCTTTTGTGCTCCTTCTCAACAGTATCCGCTAGATTTGGTACTATTCCACCTAACTTTGATGCTTTACTTGGGACAGGAAACAGCATAGCTCTTACTTTGCTCAAAGACTCAGCAAAAACAGCCAGATGATCTTTCAGTCCATCAGACTCAATACCCTAATAGGAAAAGTACAGTTGAATGAATAAAATAAATACTCGAAAGTTAAAGAGTTATATCATTCAATGATGGGCATGATATAAGAAATGTTGAACTAAGAGATCAACAGAAGCTTACCAAATTTCCAAAAATTACAACACCCTTCATGTGATCAACTTTCATGGCAACAAAACCGTTCTTCACAGCATCAACAGAAATCTTCTCTACCACTGAGAATTTGAAGAAGGGGACCAACTGAGATAAACTCTCAATTCTTATAGTCTGATAAATCTTAGACACCTGGAAAAATAAATAGAGATATACGATTTATGAGTACAAAAAGAAACGACCAGACCAACCCAAAAGGGTTGAATGGATATTACCCCCACACGTAGAGAACAAAGAACACTCTTTACCTGTTGAAGTAGCCTCAGAGTAGCGAGTTTCTCCAAAGAAGGAACATATTGGGAGAGTTGCACTTCTGGTAAAGATGGAGCTGACGAAAGCTTCCCACCAGATTTGGATATTTTTTCGAGCAGAGGCTGAATCTTGGAGCCAAGATCAAGTGGGTGAAACTCATGCTCCAAAACATGGAAGAGATCTTTGACCTCCTGAGATGCACAGCTCAAAACACCTCTTGAAATCTAGAAACAAGAAAATCAGATGCTTATAAGACGATATATATTCCAAACCACAGTAAAAGAATATCAACTATGTGATGTGGCTGCTAGAGACTCACCAGCTCTGACAGAAGAGCTGACCTTGAAAGCTGGAAAAGAAATGCATGGAATTAGAAATAACATAACAGAAAATAAGTGGTAGAACATAGCAATAAACTAACAACAGAGCGTATGTTACCATATCTCTACCCTCAAATTTAGGTTCAAGATTGAATCCTATGAGGTTGGCCATCCTCAAATTGCGTTCTTTCTCATGTTCAAGTTCCATGTGAGATGCACTCTGAGACCTATCAAACGGTGGAACAGATAATGCCGCCAAGACAACAGAAGATGCTATTAGCTGCAAATCCTTTTGGCTTAAGTTCTTGTTGAAATTTTTCTGCAGACTAAACAGCTTGAACCATGCATAAGCATGGTAAAGATGGCTAGAAGAAATCCAGAAGATCTCGGTCAACTTCGAATAATAGACCATCAACAAAGATGACTTGGGCGTCTTTTTGACCATGCACATTAATCCATATATATCTTCAACAGAACGAAAAGCTTCCTAGACAACAAACGATACAAGAACCACTATTATTTACTTATTTCCATCCACGGAAGAGAGAGAGTAGCATTAGAAAATTTACAAGTGGAAAGAAAACACACCTGCCAAAGTCCAAGCTCAGTAGCAACTTTCAACTGATCAAATCTTGTGTCCAGGTAAAGTTGCAAGCTCTCTGGAGCTGACAAGTCAGGTCTGTCCCTTTGGTCTCTGTATTTGTTCAGATTTGCCAAATGGTTTCTAATAATTTCACAAAGCCTACGGAACTCTGTTGTTCGCTTGTACTGCTTACAGAACTGAAAGGCTTTATGTGCTGTCATCTACACAATGTACAAATCTTAAATCTTAATCAACTAAAAATAAGAGAAAAGGTTAATAAGCTTATCCTAGAAAAAAACTAACCGCATAGAGTGCTTCCAACTTTGAGTTGTTTCGCAATATCTCAAGCACTGTTCTGTAAGTCTCCCACAGAAACTTAAACCACGGGGTGACTAACTCACGGTCAGATCTATCTTTCCCCTTCTCCCCACTGACAATACTCAGCTGCAAATCCTCAGGTTTTCTGTCAGCTTCAAGGTCATCGACATCAAGGGCCTCATCCAATGCATCAGCTTGAGAACGAGCCTGCTCAGCCTTCTCGGTAGAGAGATGCAAAAAGTGCTTGATTACCTCCTCCAAGGAGCTGACATTGACTTGCTGGCAAACAATACGGTACTGGATCAATCCATCCTTAGCGAAACGACCCCTCTTCAAGTCAACACAAAGATCCAGATACTTGAACATGATCTTCTCAAGTGGTTTCTGCCATGCTCTGTACCTCTTGGAGGTGATGAGATCATGAAGTGCCTGAAGGGCATCTTGTTTCTGCCCAACATTGATCAACTCTGCAAAAAAAAACAAAAATGTCATTTCACAATGGGCAATTATTACCCCAATGAAACTAACAAATTCGTGAACTTTACCATCAGCACGCTTCAATGCGTTCTCAGGTTTGGCGAAATGCGCCATGTTTCAGACGACAAGCTCACACACGAAATGGATACTCTCAATGCCTGAAAATGATTGAAATGATAATTACAATCTTGAGAAGCATGTCAGATCAGCTACAGATGACAGATAAGAATCTAGCCCAGACCATACATTAACCTTATCCGATTAAACAACGCATACGCTTACAATGAAGAAAAAAAAAGATGCAAATTCGGTGAGATCCGATTATCAAGACAAGAAATCCAATCACTGTCCTTTGGAGACAGAACATGAAGCTTATCACTAACCTGGTCGCCGTGAAAAGAGAGTGGTGAGAGAAAAGGTAAGGACAGATTAGGGTTTCTGGTATTGATATGTTCTAAATATATTACTGGTATTTGCAAATAACACCACCAACCTTCGATTGTTTCTAAATAACCCTATTTATCTTTATTTAGTTATATGCCCCCACTTGTGTGGAAATAATAGGTGTGTTTAATTGGGAGGAACAACTTACAACTTTCTAGCTTTTCTTTTGGGATAATTTGTAAATTATTCTATTAATAGTTTAAAATATGAAATTTATATTTTCTAATTTTCTTTTAAAACTACACCTTAAATGTGAATAGACTTTTTTATCCAACAGAGAAATCATTGGACTCTTTCTCTTTCTAGAAATATTGCTCTCTCTTCTCACTGGATCACCGCCATGAATAGCGATCTCCGGCTGGCGGCGTGGACTTCCATAGCCACAGTCGGTGCAGTTTCTATGTTTTATTTTCTTTGCTTTGTTTCTTTTCTTTTTCCGCTTTGCATGTTTAATCGAAAGGAGAGGAGCCGTCGGGTTTCTCCTTTTTAGTTTTCCGGCTCCGGGACGCAGAGATTCCCACAGCTCCATCGTCGCCGGCTTTTGTCTCTGGAGAATGAATGATTGTTCTACCTCGCACCGCCGACTTGTGATTCGGGTTTGTTTGTGTTTGAACCGTGGGACGGTTGGAGGTGTCGTCTTCAGGCTTGGTTCGGTTGTGATGAATGAGATCTCAATAGATGATGAAGCTCTCCGATGATCGTGCTAAGGAAGTGAAGGCGGAGAAGGTTTGGGTCGGGAAGTTGACAGAGGCGTCTGATAGCTTGGGATGAGATCACGAAATAGCTTCGATGGAGTCTCTCCGTTCAAACGAGCTCGGATGCAGAAGAAGTGTGGTGTCGGCTCCGGTAGGCTCTGGCGAATCGATGGTGCCGGTTGTGGCTTCTGGTGGAGAACAGAGCGGTGGCGGTCAAACGGTGAAATTGCGACGCGTGTTTCCTCATTGTCGAGGTGTGTACACGTGCTCGTGTCGGTTGGACGCGTGGACTGCTTCAATCTCATGGGTTTCTGTGGAAGGGCGTGAGGCCTATTTTGTGTGTTTAGTGTGCGCACTTTAGTTTATGGGATTTTTGTTTGTGTGTAATCTGGGTTTCGACCTTGTTAATTCGGACCCTGGGCCTTTATAATAAATAAATATATTTTAGTGGAAAAAAAATACACTTTTTATCCAGATTAAAAATTTAATTAGTTTAAATAAAAAAATTAAAATAGGAAAATTTTCAATTTTACCACTTCTTTTATATTATTATTCATGTTTACTACTAACAAATAGAATTTTTAAAAATGCATTTATCACTAAAAGTCAAAAGACTCTTATACATTATTTTCTAGATATATAATAAATAAATAAGAAATTAAAAAAAAATAAAGAGTGCTTAAGATTTCAGTGTTTAAGTTTACAACTACGCAAACCCCACATGAAATTAAAGCCAAAATTAATTCTCAAATATTACATATTAGTTTCATTTATGTTGTTTAGATAGACACATGATTCAAAAATAAAGTAATAGAAAAAAGAAAGACAGAGGAAAAACAAACACATAACAACAATTTATATTCAAAGTAAACATTGGTGTTGCTTGCATCGAAAGTTATCAAAAGATTACTTTCATGTGTATATGATAGAGTTGAAGAAATTTTGAATATAGGAGTCACAAAATTTAGTTTTAAATTTTTTATCAAACAAAAGGTGAACAAAGTTATTGTCGTTAAAGATTTTTATTGTGAAGTTATAGTGATTGTAATATTTTTGCAGATAACGAAAAATGACCTAAAGACCATTTTCCATACAAAAGAGTCTACGGATTCCTCAATCGAAATATTTAGCGTAACACCATTAAAAATGATGAAATTACAAAAAAAAACATTAAAAAATAATAGCAGTATGATATGTTACGTACTGGATACTAGGAAAAGAATGGAAAGACATAAGCAATTTGTTGAATCATAAGATATGTTTGTTGTGGTGGATTATGATAAAGATGCATGGTCAGATTCATGGATGAAGATGGACATGTTTGTAAAAATACAAACAATTATTTAATAATTTATTACCAATATTTATCTTATTATTTATATGAGTCTGTTTTGTTTATGACAAAAAATCTTATTATTTACATTGTGAATTTCAGAGATATAACAATTAATTTAGACATCATAAAAGCAGAATAATGTGTTTTTGTTGATCTTATTAAACCAACAGTGATGTTAAGTGAAGAAGTAGAAGTTTGAATGAAACACAAAACAAATGCAGTATAAAGTTCTTATAGAATGCAGATTAGAATGCATTTTTTTTGCTATTCACCTTAAAATATGTAGAACAAAAAAAATATTTTAATAAATAAAATAGATTTGTCTATCTCTATAGGGGGTTTAGTGACACGTGGCTTCCTAATTTTCGTTGCTATGTTCTCGTTAATTGGACTTTTCATTTTTTATTTGTGCTGTAACTTGCATTACAGATTTTGTTAAAGACAAATTAGGTTTTAAGTCCCAGGCATTATGTTTAGAACTAACATTTTTTCTCTCCTCCTCCCTTATGCAGTTGTCTCTGTCGCTGGAGTTGGGTAAACGGCAACGATTACACTTAATTCTCGCAGCTACCATTACACTCAACATTAACGTCATTAATTCAAGCTAATCCCACCAACCTTTCTTTAATTTAGCTTAATCACACCCGAGGAGCTTAATTCTGTGTATATACACACCAGAAAATTGTGTAAGTTTGCTCTCTTTATCCTTTACCTCTTAAGAATTCAGATTGTTTGTTATTTGATTTAGTTTAGGCCTAATTTAGTTCTCGTACAATCTTGGTAACTTCTTAAATCCATTTTCCAGAGTTGAAGGCTGGCTGATACAAACAAATGATGAAGGGATATGCACTTTCTCATCTTTAGCCACAAATCAGATCAGAGTAACGGATGAAGGGTGGTGAATTGATGCGAAGGTTTATATATAAAGTGATCTTACTTTTTATTACAGTTCTAGAGAGTCGCAATTTTGTTTACTTTGATCCATCCTCTCCATTTGCAGGCTAAACACCTTCAGACATGTCTTGCAAGAAGGCTCGGTTTATGAGCTACATGTCTTCGATGTGGCAAGAAGCAACCCGGGATTCAAGTTTGGGGATGCACTCGGGATTCAAGTTTGGGGATGCTCTTGTGTCTATTCGGTTCACCAAACATACTGTCTTCGTTGAGGTCACTGAAACCAATGAGCCGATCCGGAGGAAGAGATTCGGTTATGCAAGTTCGACCGGCTTTTCGCACTTGCCAACATGAACTCTGAGTTGCCAGGTTTAAATCGTTAAACATTTGGATCCATATAATTATTATACAATTCACTGGCAGGTACCCGTAATTGTTGTCTTGGTTGTGACAGTTATCGTTGGCGAAGTCTGGGAAATTAGAACAGTTTACAACAACAAAGAGACCCATAGTACTCAACGCCTTATGGCAACTATAAGGCTTCATAGGTATATCACGACACTCACGACGATCCTTTTGCAAATTTATTTCCCTCCTTAAACATATATGTGCTTTCTCCAATTGGTCAAGGAACAATAAATGGGTTTCTTCACTCTGTAGGGACACTCCTCTCTGTCTGAATGTATTTGATGGGCTTGCCGCCCTCCTGGATAAAAAAATTCTTGGCTCTGATGTTGAACCAAAGGTTTTGCAACTAATATTAATTCTAAGTTAGTTAAGAGTTAAGAATCAACTCCCTGTCAACATTTGTACACTTGGGTCTCCTCATTAGATTGTTCGAGTGTTGGATACATTAGAGAAGAAATTAACATAACTCAACCATGGGTTTGAGGAAGTCATGGCACATGCTATGTTACTGTATACAGTAGTTTGAAATCAGTGTCGGGTAGCATAACCATCAGACATCTTTATCTATTTTATGGTTTACTTTGATTTCAAGACGCCTGCCCATTTTTATTTTGATCATGACTTTGGAGCCAGCAGCAGTTACCTTAAAAAGTAAGGAAGCCCAGTCTTTTAATTTGTTTAATCACATCCTCAGTAGTACCTAATCCCACTGTAAAATAATGTTCTCATAGGGTTTGTAGCAACAACGAAGGCTCCTCCTCCGCTCCTACAAAGTATGTTTTTTTCTGTTTACGAGATTTTTGGGAACTATGCACTTTATGGTTACTACAAGCTTCTCCTTTATTTCACTACTCTGTACTTTAGTTAATTCTTATGATGAAGTAACCCAAAATCATAAACCAGATTATTTTTATTTATTTTTTTGGTCAAAATAAACTAGATTAATATGAAACACATTTGTCAAACTCTTTAAGCATTAAAAGCTGTTAATTTCATCTTAAAGTTCAGTGTCCCAAATATTTGTTGGAGAAAGACCTAGGAAAAAACAAACGGAGTGCAAGAAATCACAAGATTCATATCGGCATCTAAATATCAGAAAATATTTTTAACTAAGTGGAATTGTAGGGTGTACGTTATAACGGTGCAGAATTGTTAGTGTTTTATATATTCAAATTATAATAGCTAATAATAATACACAAACTTTATTGATCCACTAATTACTCTCCAATAATTAGAAAAATCGTTACAGAAGCAAATACCAAGTGAACCATATAGGTCCTCAAAAACTCATCTCACCATTCTGTTGTCTTTTTTGAAAGGCTACCTATTTTCCTTAAAATATGTATTGAATTAATCCTCCCCAAGAGCTCTGCTTTTAAAAAAAAGACAAAAAAAAAAAATCAATGGTGAAGAGAGCATCTATTTGTTACGGAGATCAAATCAACAACTTCATTGTTTAATATAATGGTAATGAACTCAAAATCAAACTACGAGGTAAGTAACCACTGCCTCCTACTTTCTTCCAAATACCCTTCAACAACTTCATTCTTTGTAGTTTACACAGGTTGTGATGTTGGACACCCATGATTGAACGGAAGAGCTAAACCGGACCAACTCGACTAGCGGAACAATACTTTTAGGTAAAATGTTCTACACTTTATAAATCCACCGCCATGCAGTTTAGGGTAGACTGTAAACTTTGTAGATATAGTTACCATTAATTCAGCGTTTTGACAATGTAGATGATTTGGGAAGGTAAGCACGCAACAACACGAATCAAACAGTTTACTTTGAGCCACCACGATACAATATATATTGTTTCATCGCATGTGTAAGAATACCATTATCCCTCCAGTACTAGCTTCTGGATCTCCTCAAACCACATCCAACGTTACACATACACGAATTTATAAATCAAGCTTCATGACTATATGTAATGTATCAACTGTACTTTTACTTAATAGCCACGACACAGATAAACAGAGCATTGCGGGTTTTAATTCGTGCCTTGAAAATATCCATCTGTCAAATAACAAGTACCTTCCTCTCCAATCTGATTCCTTATCTATATCTCACTAGTTTTCAGTAAATATTTTGTTTAAACACACCGGTTAATAATCTCAAAAAATCCTACTAACGCAAATATCACACTACCATATAAACATATTTTAGTTACTTTTCAGTTGCTCACCCGCCCTATCCGACCATAGGGCGGGTTTAACCCTAATGGAAAATATTGTAATTTTCTTCAAACATGAAATGCTCTATAGATTCATAAATGCAATAGTTATAATATTTGTTATATCTTATACAAAACATCTTCTTGCATCATTATTTTAATTTTTATTTTATTATTCATGCTATAAGAACTAAATAAAAATACATACTAGGCTGAATCTTGTGAAAGAGAAGGATTAGCTGGAGGAGTAGGGGTAGATGTAACATGTCTGCGTCCACTGGAGATTTTAAACAAGGGACGATCTTGTGAAAGAGCAGGATTAGCTGGGGGAGTAGGGGTAGATGCAACATGTCTACTTCCAGTAGAGACTTCAAACAAGGGACGATCTTGTGAAAGAGAAGGATTAGCTGGAGGAGTAGGAGTAGATGTAACATGTCTGCGTCCACTGGAGATTTTAAACAAGGGATGATCTTGTGAAAGAGAAGGATTAGCTGGGGGAGTAGGGGTAGATGCAACATGTCTACTTCCAGTAGAGATTTCAAACAAGGGACGATCTTGTGAAAGAGAAGGATTAGCTGGAGGAGTAGGGGTAGATGTAACATGTCTGCGTCCACTGGAGATTTTAAACAAGGGATGATCTTGTGAAAGAGAAGGATTAGCTGGGGGAGTAGGGGTAGATGCAACATGTCTACTTCCAGTTGAGATTTCAAACAAGGGACGATCTTGTGAAAGAGAAGGATTAGCTGGAGGAGTAGGGGTAGATGTAACATGTCTACGTCCACTAGAGATTTCAAACAAGGGATGATTTGCCTGAGCCAAAATTTTCTCTGTTCCCATTATTACCAACATCACCATCATCAACATTGCTATATTTTTTGTGTTCATAATTTTTCAGAAACTGTTTTGGAAATAGCTAAGAAGTTTTTTTGTGACTATGAATTGAAAAGTTGATGTTTGATTGTTTTCGTATGGGTGTATATATAGGAAGATGTGTGTGTAAGTTTGTTGTATAGGTGATATGAAATTATTAAGGTGAAATGTCAAAAATAGTTTAATATCTTGGTATTATTTCAATTATAGAATAACATATATTCTTTTACCAAAAACAAACAAAAAAATATATTATATATTCATTGTTATAATTTACTATTTTATAAGATATAGATATATATGTTGATGTGTTTATTTGGAAATTGATTTGTCATATGTCATCACTATATATATATATATATTTTTTTTTTTGTTTGTTTTGGTAAAAGAATATATGTTATTCCATAATTGAGATAATACGAAGATATTAAACTATTTTTTGACATTTGACCTTAATAATTTCATATCACCTTTTTTTTGTAGGTGATATGAAATTATTAAGGTCAATGGTCAAAATAGTTTAATATCTTGGTATTATCAATTATGGAATAACATATATTCTTTTACCAAAAACAAAAAAAAAAATATATCGTATATTCGTTGTTATAATTTACTATTTGGTAAGATATAGATATATATATGTTGATACTTTTATTTGGAAAGTGATTTATCATGTGTCATCACCACAATGTTTTGAAATAAAAATGATGACACGACATACTAACAATGTTGACATGACTTGAAACTGATTGTGTCATAGACATTTACATTTAACTAGGATAAGAACCGCTCCTTGTGCGGGGTGAGTATACAAAAATATAATATTAATATTTTTGGGTCGAAAAATGTATAATATTAATATTTGTTTGGTTTACATATAAAATATAGATGATTTAAAAAAATTTATACATTGATTAATATATATTGGAGTATAAAAGTCTAAATTACGATCGAAGATCTTGATTTATATTAGGGAAAATTCCATATTAATACACAACTTTAATTATTATTTCCAACTTAATACACATGTTTTTAAAATGACCGAAACAATACGCAAACTAATTTTTTTTGTTCCTTTAAAACACCAACTAAAGTCTGTATAACCGTTTTAGTTTGGCTCGTTAACACCGAGTCCATTATACGTGTGGGTCATAAGAAGTTTTTAAATGTGAAGTTGGGTCGCGAGAAGTTTCAATTCGGGCTTTGCATACCTATAGGGAAGAGAAAGAATTGAAGACGATTTTGGCCTTTTGACCCAACGACTTACCGGACGCGACCCATTAAACTTTTCGCGAAACTTTACCGAGCGACCCTCGTAGTTTTCGACCCACGTAACTTTCCGAAGACCCCACACGAGTTGAAATCACCGGCTGATTGTGTTGCCGGTTAATTCTCTGTTAGCGGTTCTAATTTCCCGCCAAATCCCAACCTTGTACTTTAATTAATAAATTAATATGTGGTCGGGGATCTTCAGACAGAATCTGAATATAATATGTTTGGTACCCCCGAAAACCCTTATTGCAGAACAACGGTTGTGGGTCGCTGCCAGATTGGAAAAATGCATCCACCCGATTTGAAACTGATGGAAACTGGGAACGGAAGTAGCCGGAGCTCAAGCTATAGTCTTAAAGGCAAAGAAATTGGTGACCAGGGTAATGCGTTGTGAACTTGGTATTCGTTCAGGCTGTCACGTATTTTTTGAATTATAAATCTAACAACTACTTTGTAATTTCTGTGTAGGTGTTCCCAATTCGTATATTGTCGTAATGGCAGGCCGGTGGATAATGTATGATACTGGTTCTTAGGATTTTAAGATAGATAATGATTTATTGGGTAGAGTAGTGGATACCTCAGGATTAAAAGGAGCAGACGGGCTGGAGGAGAGGATTTTAAATGAATTTGGTCTTTTGGGAAGGGAGATCTTTGCTGATATGAGCTATTGGCTTAATGATGAGGATAGTGACATGGTTGGGAAAGATGCTGCTCCCATTCAGATATCATCTGTCAGGGATTACAAAATATTCCGGGCGCTAGCTAGGGTCGACAAATCTGTAAATTTATTCGTTACATTTATGGAGCTTGTTGGAGGAGAAAGAGTTTTTCTAAGGTCTGCCAGAGTAATTGCATCTCAAGAGCCAGGAGCGAAAGGAATTGAGGATGCCGACTTGGAATTATTGATGGAAGTAGAAGCATTTGAAGCAGCCTGCGAAGAACAGTCAGGGACGAAGAAGCCTGTTAACGAGCAGTCCACCGAGCATCTTCAAAGCGCCAAAACTGCTGTAGTAGCGTCTGTCCTTATTCCAAGTTCAGATAATCTACAAAGCTCCAAATCTGCTGTTGGAGGTCCTTCGGAAGGTGTGGTTGAGGAAAATGAAGATTGTAAGGACGTAGACGATGACGAAACTTGTGAAGACTTGGTAGTGGACGGTGGAAAAAGCAAGGGAAATGATACTGTCGCCGGGTTTGGAGCTGTGGATGCTGAGAAGGAGAATGGTAAGGGAGATGACATTGGAGAAGAGGGAGATGACATTGGAGAAGAGGGAGATGATGACTTCGATTATGATTTTAATTGGTGGCATAGTTATGTTAGAAATGATTGTGTGACCGATGATGATAAAGACGATAAAGGAGGTCCATCTGTAGGAGGACGTGGTCGACGGCATTCTCTCAATGGGCACTCTCCTTCAGTAATAAGGGGGCGTAGAGGTCATAGTTCGCGCAAAGTGGGGGGTCGTAGAGGTGGTTCTAAATCAACAAAACAGTTTTCGAAGAGTAGATGTTATCAGGAAGTCACAGATGTAGCATCTGACTATTTATGTAGTTCTCGAACCACCACAACGGCGTACACCAATGATCAACTCGGAGAAACATTAGTAAATGGAACAAGTAATATATCTAACTTTGCAGAAGTTTCCTGTTTGGACTAAATCATCAGAAATATGCCGTACTTAATTCACATTTCTATTGTATTTTCAGAAAAATCCAACGTAAAAGGAGACGGTGGCATTAAAGATGATGTTAACCGTGCGTGCACCGATGAAACCCTAACCGGTGCTAGTGTAAACGTGGTACTTGTTACTCCAGTTAAACAAAAAGAGAAACGTACCCACATGATTGAAGATCATGACGACGAAGAGCAACATCCCATCATCCGAGGGGTCAGAGATCGATGTGGACAAACATTACCCAATGGAAGAGGTAATATATCTACCTTTTTGATGGACTGAAACTATTTAAATAGGCCATAAATTTCCTGGTGTTCATTTATTTTCAGCAAACGACAACAACAAAGGCGACTCTTGCATGGAAGATGATACTATCCCTGCGTACACCGATGACAGACTAACCGGGGACACTCTAGATTTGGTACTTGTCACTCCACCACAACAAAAGGAGAAAGGAAACCAGTCGATAGAAGATGATGACGATTATGATAAACATCCCATCATCCCAGGGGTCAAAGATGGAGGTGGACCAAAATTACCAAGTGGAACAGGTAAACTATCCACCCTTTACCTGTTCACGTACAAAAGATACAGAAATAGGCGACACTGTTGATGTTGATTTGTATTTACAGGGAAAGACAACAAGAAACATAACCGTGGCATTGATGTGGAAAGTGAAGATGTGCTTCATGTTACTCCAGAAAAACAAAACCAAAAAGACAACCCTGCGACGGAAGACGTTTATGATTATGTTGTTGACGATGATGAATCTCCTATCAGTGAAGCTGCAGAAGAAGTTGGCGGGAAATCTGTAACTGCTTCCGAAGATGATCAAACTCGGATCAATCAGAATATTGAAGTTGTTGATAATGATCAGACACGTAGCAGTGATGGTGGATCAACTGTAGATGCCAACAATGGTGGTCCGGTAGCTGATCAAACTACTATCAGTCATAGGTCCGAAGATGTTTATAATGATGTAGAACCTGCTGTCACCCAAGGTGCAAGAGGAAAGGATTATACATCCACCTTTAACTGTGGATACAATGATGATGATTTTGTTGACCCTCCTGTCAGCCATCGTAGCCAAAACCTTGGTGGAGAAGAATTCATCAAAGGAATTCAAGTTTCGGAAATGTATGGGTACAACGACGTAGTTCCTGTGTTTAATGACATGGGAGCAAACAGTTTTCTTCCGCAAGACATCGACTACAGCAAAGAGGACTCAGAAATATATGTTGGAAGGCTGTTTAAGGACAAAGCGCAATTTAAGCTAACGATGCACATATATGCGCTAGCTAAGGTGTGCCGGTTCAAGTTTAGGCATTGCAAAAGATTCATTACGGCGAAATGCGTTGATAAAGAGTGCAGTTGGAGGGTAGTGGGTAAGCAGCTCGGTGAGTCTCCTACTTATATGGTGAAGAAGGCTATATTGGACCATGTATGTTCTCCTGACGTACGAGGGATGTACAAAAAACATGGAACATCAAAAGTACTTGCAGCACTACTGCGTTCAAAATACGAAAGACTGCACTCTGGACCTCGTGCATTTGAACTTCCGGAAGTGCTGTGTACTGAGTTCAACTATCCATGCAGTTACTGGAAAGCCTGGAAGGCGAGGGAACTCGCTATTGCGTTTGCTCAAGGGACAGAAGAGATGTCCTATAAGATGCTACCACAGTACCTTCACGTACTTAAATTAGCAAATCCGGGCACTATCACCGATATTGAAACCGAAGTGGATGTTGAAGGAAATACACGTTTCAAGTATGCATTCATGTCACTGAAGGCATGCATTGATGGGTGGAAGCATTTGAGGAAGGTCCTTGTGGTGGACGGAACACATATGTTTGGGAAATACAAAGGCTGTTTACTAAGTGCCAGCGGTCAAGACGCAGACACCCGGGTTTTTCCGATTGCTTTTGCAGTTGTTGAAAGCGAGAATTCAGATTCTTGGAAGTGGTTTTTCGAGAGGTTATCCACTATTGTTGAAGACAGTAGTGAGTTAACCTTAATCTCCGATAGATGCGCCACCATATTTGCAGCTAAAGAACAGTGGTACCCACGTGCACACCATGGAATTTGCGTCGTACACCTTCAGCGAAACGTCCAGGAAAAGTACAAAGGCCTTTCGCAGAAAGCAATGGTTGGCTGGGCAGGAGAAGCATACAAAGTGTCGGAGTTTCAGAAGGTGTATGACCTTATAAAGCTTACGGACTGGAAATGTTGGGAATATCTGGAGAAAATCGATAAAACGTTATGGACACGTTCACATTTCGAAGGGGACAGATATAACATGATGACTTCAAACATCGCTGAATCTTTGAATCACGCACTTCTACCCGCACGTGATAGTCCTATAATGGCTTTGTTTGAGTTTATCCGCCGGATGTTGTCAAGATGGTATGAGAGCAGACGATGCGACATCGAAAAATTGAAAGGGAGCATTCCTAAGGAAATCGAAAAAGTTCTTGTTGAACAGTTGGTGTTGTCAACTGGCTATCTTGTTATGCCATGCTCAGGCTGGCTGTTCGAGGTGACACTAAAACCCAGTGGATACAGTTGCACTGTAGATCTTGAAAAGCGAAATTGCTCTTGCCTTGAATTTCAAAAGCTTGGGTTGCCATGCCGACATGCAATAGCGGCTGCTTCTTATCGTAACATGGCGTACACCAGTTTTGTTTCACAATACCATTTGAAAACAACATGGTCTGAAACAGTAAAGGGTATCATACTACCCATTCCAGATCCTAAGGATGTTGATGTTCCCCCAGAAGTTTTGAAGATAGAACTTTATCCACCGACTACAAAAAGAACAAAGGATAGACCCGGTGTTAAAAGGAAACTCTCAGCTGGAGACTATCCGGTAAAGATTCCCAATATACACCTTTGATTCATTTTGGAATATAAGGAGATTTAGGTCATGTCAATGATATTTACTGTTTTTCTTTGTAGGAGGGGCCGAGAAAAAAGAAGGCAAACAAGTGTTCCAGGTGTTTCATGCTTGGTCACAAGAAGACTACATGCAAGCAACCCTTGCCGTGATCATTTTAATGATCGTTCTTTTGTTGTCATTTAATATCTTAAAAGGCTGTACACCCATAGAAACGGTACACCGAAGCCAAACAAGTGTTATTTTGTAGTTACTCTATCTTTTTGGTTGATTATAAGAATCTATCTCATATAGATTCAAGTTTTAAACCAATATCATGCTTTAACGTCCCGTACACCCGAACCATAGGAAAGGTGTACGGTGTTTTTTATATGTACACCGTCAGACGAATGTACACCATCCGACTTAGTAGTTTAGTTGTAGTGTTTATTCGTTTTAGTGTTTAGGGTATAATAACTATGGTGTTAGCGTATATAAACTTTCATACAAATAACATTAATAACCAAAATATGTACATCGATAAATAAACGTACGCCTAATACAAAATATAACAAAATACAACCACATGTTTGAAATTTAAATCCGATAAGGAAACAGCTAGCTTCATGTTCTACACCGAGTGGAAAATAAAAGCAATAATACTAAAAGGGATCGGACCCGTTCGGCTACATTCCGTTAGACGTACACATGTCAAAAAAAAGAACCACCACTATTAAAATCAGGTAACCGAGAGGAGGATAGTTTATTTACCACCGCCGTTAAGTGCCCCCGAGCTTGTGGTTGAATTGGAGGCATCGACAGCCGGGCTGGAGTCAGCGACGGACCCAAATCCACCGCAGCTAGAGCTAGAGCTACAGACCGATCGTACTGCAGTGGAGCTGGAGGAAGAGACGGAGCCTACTACGACCGCCTCTCCAGCGATGGAGGCGTTGGAGCTGACCACCTCTCCAGTAATGGAGGCGGTGGAGACAATGTAACCCCCCGCGACTGAGGCGTTTTCGTCGGTGGCGGAGTCAGGGCCAGAAGCACCGCCGATGACGGGGTTGGGGTCACCAGAGGAAGGGTTTGCGGATAAGGATCGGCGTTCGCCATGGGCGGTATCTTCATCACTACTGCCGTCAGCGGCATAGTCAGAGCCATACTCAGAGGCATAGTCAGAGTCGGCACTCATCCCGTCCTCGTCAAATTCGGCCCGCGTAACTCCATAATCAGACCCCTCTTCCTCCTCTTCACTGTCTTCGTCATCTTCCTCTTCCGGTTTCTCCCCAGGGTACTCGTCTTCCGGGTCCGAGAATACCATTGCCTTCCTCTTACGGCGACTTTGTTTTTTTTCTGGACTCTTGCGGATAAGGATCGGCGTTCGCCATGGGCGGTATCTTCATCACTACTGCCGTCAGCGTCATAGTCAGAGCCATACTCAGAGGCATAGTCAGAGTCGGCACTCATCCCGTCCTCGTCAAATTCGGCCCGCGTAACTCCATAATCAGACCCCTCTTCCTCCTCTTCACTGTCTTCGTCATCTTCCTCTTCCGGTTTCTCCCCAGGGTACTCGTCTTCCGGGTCCGAGAATACCATCGCCTTCCTCTTACGGCGACTTTGTTTTTTTTCTGGACTCTTCTCTATCTCCAGTTCCTCTTCGACAGCGGCTGCTTCTTGAAAGAATTCTTCAAGCGTTGAAAACTCTACAGAATGCAGAGCCTCACCGATTGCATCGTTTAATCCGTCACGAGCGAGCTGTATCAAATAAGCCTCATCTTTCGTAGCAACGATCTCATGACTTAGGAAATACTCCTTGTATTCATCCACGGTCATGGAGCCTTGGTTGATGTCTAACACCATGTTTCGCAGCAACGTTTAGTTTTGGAGATGAAGATGAAATGGTTTGGCTTCTAGGAGATGAAGTTGAATTTATAAAATCCTCAGAAACTACCTGTTTTAACCTATTAATGGACTTTTCGCATTTCCCCTAAACAGTAGGTTAAGGCGTGGCGAGTTTGCAACTTCTCGATTCTCGGTAACTTGGTGTCTTAAGGAAGGTTGAGTGGGTATGTCAGTAATTGATTACACGGTGGAACTTACGCGTTTTTACATAAAATATGGTGCAAACATCATATCGAGGTTTAATTGATTTTAACAAAACATAATGGGGTGAAATTGTGATTAGATAAATTTAAACCCATTAAGTTAATCCCGACCCGACCCGGACGTTATATCCACCTCTGGTCGACTTTAATATACGTCCTTCTCCTGAAATCAAAATTAGGGTTCATAAGAGAAATCGATTTGTTACAGAGAAATCAAAACAGAGAAAGAGATAAATGGATCTGGGTAGAGGAAACAACAATAAGCGATGGGGCCAGACAATTCAAACAAAAGTGATTTGTCATTGTCGTTTAGAGGCAAAGATCCGTCAAGCATGGACAGATCAGAATCCAGGCAGAAGGTTCTATGGATGTGAACTATACCCGGTAAAACGATTATTCCTCTGTACATGTTGAAATTAGTATTCCTTTGTATAATTTCGTTTTTGTCTCAGAGTGGATGCAAATTTTTCCAATGGTACGATGAAGGAGATGCTTTTGGATGGCAGAAACAAGCTTTAATCGAAGCAAGAAATGAAATACGTAAGAAGGATAAAACTATTGAGGAATTAAAGAAAACAATTGCTGCGCTTAGAAGTGAGTTGGTCAAGAACGAATAGTTGGAAGAAGACATTATCAACAGCTTTCTAAAGCTCTAATGGTCGTATTGTAATGCTTAAAATCATGTTATTGTAATGCTTAAGACATGTAATGCATCTAAACTTATTTGTAATGCTTAAGATATGTAGTTTGAACATCTTTGTAATGCCTTTAACATCCTTTTAATGATCTGTTTTTTCATTCCAAATAGAGTTCGAACTCATTGTTTTGACATCTAAAATAGGTTTCATTGCCATACATGTTTAGGTTATAAGTTTAGGGTATAAGTTTAGGGTATAAGTTTAGGGTATAAGTTTAGGATATAAGTTTAGGGTATAAGTTTAGGGTTTAAGTTTAGGGTTTATGTTTAGTATATAAGTTTAGGGTTAAAGTTTAGGGTATAAATCCTAAAACGTTAAAAAAAAAAGTTAACCGAGAATGTAAACGAAACATAGATGTAGTCTTTAATGTATGAACCGAAAAAAAAAATCAAACATATATGTAGTTTTTAATCGTTTTCACTTTCTCTAATCACTCTCGGAGCCGGTCTGGGAATCTTTTTCATCCTCTTCAGCCGAATCCTCATCGTTGTAATCAGTCACCCTAAACTCCCCCGACGATATGGTGTCGTCCGTCAAATCCTCTTCAACAGAGGGGTCTTCCGATTCATCCATATATTAGTCTGAATCATACATATCCTCTTTCTCATCTGAGAAGCCTAATATATCCCGCAGCTCTGGATCCATCTCAGTGACTGCCTCCTATGACTCCTCCGATGAGGTAAGGAGTATTTGTTCAGCTTCTTGGGCGCTTTCAATGAGGTCCTCAAGAGTGGAGAACTTTGTTTCACCTAACTCATCGCGAATCTCCTCCTTCAGACCGTCACGAAACATCGTCATCAATGTCGTTTGGTTATGTGTTTTGAATACAGGATGATTTATGAAGAAATCAACGTATTCATCTACTGTTGATGAACGCTGCTCGATTGGATCTTCAGCCAATAGTGCGCTTTCGAATAGTTCTTCCATGGAGGAGAAATGTTTTCCCTCCACCGCCTCCCGGATGTCCTTCTTGAGACCAGAAAGAAACATGGAAATCAATGTGGTTGAGTCATATTTGTTGTAGACGTCATGGTTAACGAAGAAGTCCTTGTATTGTTGAACGGTCATAGATCCCTGCTCAATCGGATGTTCAGCCAACCGAGCACATACCATCAACTCTTCTAAAGTGTAGAATTTGGCATCCTTTAAACTGTTGCGTGTTTTCTCGTTGAGGCCAGAAAGGTACAAGGTCATCAAGCTTTTCTGACTCAAAGCTTTGCAGACTTCATGTTGAAGAAAATATTCCTCGTATTCTTTTACAATCATTGAACCCTGCGGTGATATATTTGAAGCCATATTTGGTCTGAAGATTAGTTGAAGACTTTCTTTCGGTACATTTATATAGATTTCTAAAAGTCGTAACTTTCTAAAAGTCGTAACTTTAACTGATAGTCGCAACCGCTACTGTCGGTTATAAACAACACTCACTAATAGACATCCCTTCGTTAGTGTCGGTTATACATTTCTAAAAGTCGTAACTTTCTAAAAGTCGTAACTTTAGCGAAGAGACAACAATTTGAAGAAGGCGTCCCCTTCGTTAATGTCACTTCATCACTGTTTAAGTCCTTATAAATACCTCCATTTTTGCACATACTCCATATCCCTTCATCTCCCAACCGGAATCATCAAACAAGTGCTGATAATGACAGAATTCCCGATAGAAAACCTCCCGACAGATCTCCAGGGCTTTGTGGTTCAACGCGTGGCACGTAACGGCTGCCAGGATCTTTTTACACTCCGGTCTACTAGCAAATCTATGCGTTCGTTGTCATACGATGCGGAGGTTTATGCTTCCTTGGATATGTTGAGTATCCCTTGGAGGATGGGGATGTTTATGCTTCCTCCTCTGTTGAGAAGATGCTATCAGGAGGGGAACCCAAGTACTCTTTACATCAAGGGTGTAGAGTACTTCTACAGACAAGATCGTCAAGTTGAGGGCCTCTCTTTGATAAAGAGAGCAGCAGATGCATGATACCAGCCTGCCTCGTATACCTATACAATGACAACCAAGATTTGGGGTGGTGATGGTGACCTCTTATGTGGATTTACAAGAAAAACCATTGCTGATATCGGGAAGGTCGTCAGAAACTCTGACGGGATATGGAATATCGATCATAGGGAGGACTTCGGTATTAAGAGGCACGTCTTTGAATCAACAATGCTCCCTACGTTTTACAGTTGTCCTTGTACTCCTGTTTTGGATTGGGCTTGGGCATTTTACCACATTGAGAATAGCAAGGCGGAAGACATGTATAACCGCTGCTTCTGGATAAAAGAGGTAGCTCTTTTCCTACGCGACTTTAAGCCATCCACCGGTCATCCAGACTTCGCATATTGGCAGTAAGAGTTCGTATATGGTTTTAGTATTAGTTTTTTTAAGTTTTATTGTCATGGTATACACAAATGGGATAAAAGTGTGCGAATTTAAATGTAGTAAAAGTTGTACTCAGAACCCATGAACGTATACCTTCAAAACACTCTGCACACCAACTATATTTATAACCTCTATTAGATGTTTAGTACGTAAGCCTAAAGGGTTACTTGATCGACTATTATAAAAGTAAGGTGTACGATGTAAAAAATTGATACGTAAATAGTTAAACATACTAATATCAAACACTACACACGTCTGCCATAGCCTCGAATATTTATAACTACATTCGGTGTTCAACTTTTAAAGTAAAGTATACGCTGTTATCAGAAGGGCGTACATTCGTTTATTGAAAAAACCATCATTATTATGTGAACAATTACGAAGAACAGAACATAATTATTTGCTTAATTTCTTTGAAGTCTTCACGCAGTTTGTTCATCTCATCTTCCATCTTATTTCGGCTGTTGGCCTCGACTGTAATTTCCTCCTTTACCATACACAACTCTTCTTCAATACCATGAAAGACACTCTCAGGACGATGATGACCCATTTCCGGCTGTGGCATAAGTAGTTTCTTAACATCTTTAATCTCTTCACGCATTTTCTTCAACTCTTCTTCCACCTGCCTTCGCATGATCGACTCCTGTGCAACTTTTTCCTTTAACTCCTGCAACTCTTCTTCAATAGCATCAAAACAGCGATGTCGAATGTGCAAGCCGTCATCCTGCAATGAAAAGTCAACTTCAAATGCATACTATTCGATTAACAATATAAATACGATTATGAACTCTACTTCTCACCTCAAAATATTTGCATGGGTAGTAACTCGTTCCTTTATCGTCCGTTTCCAAAGTGATAGGAGCATCACACACACATTTTTTGGGTATGCAATGTTGAACATAGCATACCCACTCGCGCCAATCATTATCTTTTTTATGCTGCTTCAGATCTGCATAGTAAGGATCCGTCATTTTTATCTGCTAGGAGTGAAATCAAAGGGAAAGTTCATATTTCTTATATAGGAGAACCAGGATGAGTTAACATCTTCCAACGGCTTCATTTTGTAACCAATGCTTAACGGCTATATCGTAACGTCTATAATCCCCTTGTTTTAAAATGCTTAACATCTTCCAACGGCTACTTTCGTAAACAAAATAAGAAAATTACTTATCCGATTAATTGGGTATATGGTTCAAGAAGCATTACATTTTGATTTGGGTCTACTTTCGTAAACAAAATAAGAAAATCAGATAAGCCGCATATGCAGTCACATTCGTTGTGGTTAAACCCTGAAGGGTAATTTTATATTATTAGTGAAATTTGCCAAGTCGCCCAGATAAGCCTGCATTTTTTACACCCTCCATCCCGATCCATGAAGTACTCATGACCTAAGAAGCATTTTTCATTGTCAGTGAGAACGTCATCCTCCGGGAATATTAAGGTTGGCTTGTATCTGTGCGAAGATGGCGCATGGAACTCGATCAATCTATACTTCAGCTCATCTCCCATTTCAGAAATGGCGTCGCACTTTAGTTCGCCGTGGTTGACTGCGAACTGGTGGAAGACATTGTTTGATTCAATACTTTTACCCAGGCATAAATAGAATATGCCGACAGCTAAAGTTGACAATCCATGGGATGGGACATTTGCCTCCAAGACTTTGATTCCTGCTTGAAGGCCTACAATTGTTGAATGATGTAGACCTTCATAGTAAACCGCTTCTATGTTTCCAACCTCCACGCATTTTTGGAAGAACTCGCGAAACTTACTATTATCACAGATTTGACATGATGAAGCAGCGACAATAGGAGTGACGTTGCAACGCTGGAGTATGCGTGGATTATTGACTAGTTCGTAACCGAGTTTCCCAGCCCTCATGATTGGCCCAAGGTACGTAGCAGAATCTTGTCCTACCAGATCAATAATATTGGATATAATTTCCTCTGGAAGATTTGGGAGAAGAGAATTAGCCATACTATTTTGAAGTGTAGGGAACTTAAAAGTTGTTTCTTCTAGGATGAGTTCAAAGAAGACCTGATAGGAGCATCATAAATAGAGGAATTTTGCGTGGCAGTTGAGTACGTTTAATACAAAAGTTATGTTTCCACCTATATTTTAAACATCATCACCAAAGTTAATGAACTAATGAAATGACGAATCGGCTTATGTTTCCACCTATTTTTACTTTCTTACTTGCAGAATCGGCTTTGGTAGGTATTTTAGTAGTTGTTTGCGTTTAATTCAAAAGTACTTGACTGACATTGGGGAGTAAATGAACGATATTTTGAAAATGGGTTACTTTCGTACATAACATAAAATCCATCTTTTACAACAAATATTAATTGAAGTCCAAAACAACAACAAATACATCTTTTACAGCATCTGAGAAATGGTGTTACATATCCAATACAGCTTGCAGTTCTCGCACGAGCCCTCCAACCCAACATAAAATATCCAGCACCTGTCGAGATGAAGGCATTTTGGTTGCATCATAACATCATCACCCGGAAATTGGAAGGATCCCATATATTTGTTAAGGAACGGCGCATTAAACGTCGTCAGTAGATAGTGGATCGACTCTCCCATATCTAGAACGGTTTCCGAACGTAGGTCAGCGTGATGGGCTTCGAACAACTGAAAGGCGTTGCTGGCTTCCTTCGTTTTGCCAAGACAGACATAGAAAATTGCAACAGCTAAGGTTGATAATCCATGCGCTGGCACGTTTTGTTCCAAAATACGGATACTCTCGGGCAGATCAACATCTATTGCTGCGTGGAGACCTGCATAGCATATAGCCTCTCTGTGGCCGGCGTCAACGCACTTGCGGAAAAATGCGTGAAACTGGCCACCAGTGCTGATTCGACTCGTGACGAAGCTAACCATTTCAGTAATATAGCAACTCTTTAAGACGGAAGGTTCATGGACAAGTGAGTAACCCCTTTTCCCAGCCAGCAGGAAGCCACCAAGGAAGTAAAATGAGTCCTCGGCGACATACTTGAGGATTTTGATGAAAATATCGTCGGGAAGGTCTGGGAGAACAGTAGGTGCCATAATATTCGGGTGTTTGTGAAGTGTTTTTAATAAAACACAGATGAAACAAAGTTAAATAGATGGAATACTGATAGAGGCTTGTGCGGTTAAACAAAAATTTAATGTTCCACCAACCGTAGAAGCCACACTTATTACTCCGTATTACTTTCCATACAACTCCAGTAAAAACATTGCGTGAAAATTAAATTATATGGTCATACTATAGTATGAAGTAACCTTATTATAAAATAGGTGTACGGTGTACCTTGATCTCTTTCCAAAAAAAAGACTGTGCAAAATATATTATGCTTGTAGGAAATATATTATGGTTGTAGCAAATATTTGTTACTAAATGTTGAGCTGTACGTATCAACTGTTGAGGTGTACAGGTTTTGGTTGTACCGAATGTTTGTTGTACACCAATTAGTTCATCAATGGATGCATAACATTAATAACAAAAGTAGATATTATATCCGAATAAAATACCAAGATAGAGGGTAAAACAATACTTAGTGTACTAGCCGAAAACATAACTTAGAGTAGCATAGAGAACTTAACAAAAAACTACAGTCAGAAACAGAATTTCGAGTAGCATCGATATCAATCATCGGATTGGATACGACCTCTTCTCCCCCTACGTAGTGAAAGATCCGCCTCCAGTCCGCTAACTTTTTCAGGCTGACCAATTAGGGGTTCATCACCTGGAAGTGCCAAAATGTCCCTCTGAAGATTGAGAGTCTGATAGATCAAGTTGGGGAGAACAATTTTCCTGTCGGCATCTGACTGACGAGACATTTCGATGACCTGGTCATAAGCCAATCGACCAAAGTCTATAGGCTTGTTTCTTACAAACGCGAAGAGAAAACGAAGACGCTTTTTTAGCGTTGCATCTACATGGAATCCAGGTAGCCAGTTTAACTCACACAGTTTGTAGAGGCAAAGATACTGTGGGAGGAGCTGTGTTAGGGAGAAAGGGTCCCAGTGAGTACAGCGACCACCGGTGAGGAAGGTAATTGCCTGCGACAGATCATCATCCTCCCATGTGTGAGGTTGTTCCACAATTGGAGTCAAGAATAGTTGATTAATAACGACGAGGTCGAAATCGAAACGGCATCCCCTGATGTAAACCCCCGCGTCCGAACCGTATAGGTTGGAGATGCATTCTCTAACCACCCTTGGACAGAAAGGCCGCACGTGCAATACAGTATACATCCACCCAACATTTTCTATTATTGAGCGAGCCTCAGCAAATCCCGGATCATCTAACACTAACTTCCCCTGGACTAGAAACCCTCGTATGCAAAGTTGTTGATACTTACGGAAGCTTACTTCAGTTAGATGACGATTAGACCATGGGTTTGGCACCGGTGGGCCGGCGATAAAGAACCCCCGACTTGCTTGTAGGCGCGCTTCAAATGTCATAAAACGCGGTTCTTCCTCGACCGGCTCAGGGGAGGAACTCGAGCGTTCATCTGAACTTGTGCTGTTGTATTCACGGCGGCGGAGATGGGTGGAGGCAGATGACGAAGACGACATTTTTAGGGTTTCAATGATCTTTCGAGCAATTGGATCTTGAAGATGAGTTCGAAGGAGAAACAAATACAGTTTCCGAGAGGAGATAGTTTTTTTGGAGCCGCCCAACCGTCAAATCGGTCTGTCTTCCTTATTAATGAAAAAGGTTGATGAAGGGACGACGAACATGATTTGGGCCACACATGTTTAAATTGGAAACAAAGTTAGGCCCAACAGTGAGTCCAGCAACATGTTTAAACTCGAAACAAAGTTAGCCGTTGTTAGTCATTTTAAACGAATATAGCCGTTGTATTTTGGTTGGAAAAGATTACAACGGTTACAAATAATTCCTATTTAAGTAGATGTGCCTCCATCCGCAACATCCACGGCCCTTATAGCATCCCACAAACGTTACGTGCTGCCCAGAATACATTGCATGAATTACAAAAACGATCAAAGTTTGGATCGTGCTCGTAAGCGCAGTCTGGCTGCTTTATGACATCATCGTTTGGATATTTGAAAGAGTGCGCGTACGTATCCATATATGGTGGCGAGTACCATGACAGTTTCCACTCCAGTGCGTTACACATCTGCCTCACTCTCTCGGAATGTAGTTGGTCATGATGCTGAATGAACATTTGAAACGCTTCACTGGCCTTGATTACGTCACCTATACAGACGTTTAAAACACTATACATCAAGGTCGATTCATCATCGTTTGGAACATTTTGCGCCAAAAGAGCAACGGCTGCTTCCAAATCATTACCCCGACTTGCTAAACGGAGACTTTCGAAGAATACGACATCAATATTACCCACAGCCAAGCACTTTTCAAAAAAACTACGACACCTGCCACCATTGAAAATGTCGCTAGGTTCCCGGCACATTGCCCAGAGACTGCATTCCCGCAATACTTGAGTTTGGTGGACAAAGGCATAGGACCGCCTCCCCGCCCTGATAAAAGGACCAAGACGCCATGATGCGTCGGCACCTACGATCTGCAAGATTACTGTGAATATGTCATCTGGAATGTTAGGCATTTCCATTTTCTCGAAGTGTAAGGTTTATCAACAAAAATTGGGCCCTATAAATAACTAATAGGAAACGAGTTCAAGTGCGTAACGGACATATTCTGTAAAGGCTATGTTAGTTTAACGGCTATATCGACTTGCATCTGCTGACACATGTAAAATAGACTATTTTCAACTAACGAAAGGCTTGAAAAGTTCATAAACCATTTCCACTGTCTAAACGATTCAAAAGTTCTTCAAACCATTAACAACATTATCTACAATACTGGAAACATTTAAACTCAATGATCCAAAGACTACATTGACGACATTAAAATTTATATAATCCATACAGAAACACAAACTACACCAAACTCCTGCTCCTTTCACACCTGATTCACAACATTCGCAGGTCCAAGAAATTCTTCATAACAGTACATAGCATACTGCTCACGAAATCGTTCCACTATCCTGTCATCAATCTTACTCATCTCCTCCTTCCGACCACCATTTGCGTGGATCTCCATGAATTTAGCAGCGCATGGCCCACAGTCCCCAGTCATTGCGTTAACATAGACACCTTCCAAACGGCTCCAGGAGTAATAACGAGGTTTCAATGAATTACTGAGGTACTTCGTGAAACCTGTATACTGTTCTAAAATATATGGCAACGATTCAAGAACCGGAGCCATTTGTTCTTCAATTTGTTCTTCTGTTGGATGGAGGGGGGGGGGGTAAGAGTCGAGGATCGTCACGTGAGAAACCTCCAAGTTAATACAAAGACCAACCCATTGGTCTGGACCCCACATCATTGGAGCATACACCATGTCAACATCCCGACCAAATTCCAACTTATTAGTTCTCCCCCTGCTCTTTCCTGTCACATAGCTTATTATATTTCTGCCCCAATTGAAATGCAACTTATCTTCCTCTACCAAAAAAGAACCGTAGGAGGACTTAATGAGCTTTGAAAAGTAGGGGTCAACCATTAACATTCGGTTTTTAGCGAGATCACCCCAAGACGCCTCGACAACATTTGCATTATAACGGCCATGTGCTGTGTAAAACAAATAGATATGTCAATATTATCCCTAATTAGGATGTTAAAACTCAGATCGTACCTCGTCCAACAACCACTTCTGAGGTTCAGCAATATCAAGGAAGAATGAATTCGAGACAACATGGGAGGTTATGATCTCGAACGTCCTGCAGGTGTGCATTGAAAGACGAGAATCTTTAACAATACTTAACAACAATGTGACCAAAATAATTAACAATAGTAATTAACAAATGCATCCAAAACATGCGACTTACTGCTCGAGATTTTCACTCAAGATTGCAGCAAATTTTTTGAACTGTACTCGGGAGGACTTTGGGAGGGGCTTATATTGGGGCTTTTCCTCACTCATGAACAACCCTTTCAACCTTGGATCTGGGGTATACACCCCTCGTATTAACTGTGAGATTTTCCGGACACGTTTACCACCTGTCCCAACATAATCCTCATCGTCTTCTATCTGACAAACGGAATGGGGTGGTTGACCTGGAGTATCTTCGAATTGCAAAGCAGGTTCAACCTGAACATGCATTGGGGTTCCAGTTGAAACGTTGTCTACGGAACCAAGTGAAATGGCTGTCTTAGGAGCATCCACCGTTGGGCTGTCGCGTACACCGACATGTAAACCAGCAGAGGTTGCATCCGTGTCCTGCTCAACAATGGGGGTGAGTGGTTGGGCATGTTCAACAGCTGGTGTTCCACCCTCCGACTCTTCAACGATTGGTGGAAGAGGGTTTGGATCAACACGTACGTGACGTCCTTCATTGGCGGTGGATGACGCAGGGACTTCACAATCTGGTTGGCCGGAAGATGGTTGTAGATCTCTCGCAATGGTGGCTTCTTTGAAACTCTCCTCTAACGAACCAACTGGTATATGACTCCTTTGGTCTATCGTGCTGTGAAATCATTGTCCAAATGAATGTTAATAAACTTGTATATTCATATTTTAACAGTACGGACATTCAAACTAGCTGAAATAAAAAAAGACCTTTCTCTGGGGTGAGACATAGCGCTTTGGTAGAATATAAACGGGATCCTGATACCGAATGATGGCATTGGTTGTGATTGCATCGTCTCTTCAACTCTCGTTCCTCGGGGATACTCCGGAAAATCCCTGCAGGACAACGGTACACCATTTAAACTGAAGTGTACACCTTCAGCACAACGAAATAAAACTTAACAAATGATGTTTCCTTACCTCATTGGAACAATCCTGAAATACCTGAACAAGAGATATACACGAGAAAAATTAATATTGTAGACAACAAGAACCAAAGAACGGATAAAAAACTCTCAAACTTACCTCATTCGGATCATCATCGTCCTGGCATCTGTCAATGTTGCCGATCGGTGAGGAGGGTCCCTGGTGTACGTCGTCGGAGACACTCTTGTCTTCGACCGAACGTAAAGAATAATCATGTTTCTTTCGACCAGGTGTAGCAGGCGCTGTTTTTGGCCTCTTTGCCTTGCGTTTGGAGGGCACAGCTTCAGGATCAACACCCTTTAAGGACGCAGACGGTACACTTCTGTCCTCGTCTGACGGCCTTTTGCGGGCCCGCTCCACCCTAGGTTCAGAGAGCCCACACCAAGAACAGGAAGAATTTCTAAACAACTCATCCACATGATTCCGAAAGGATTTAGCAAGTTGTTCGAACTTCTGATCTAACCACGGCTTCAAATCAACATGCGTACAGCTAACTGGTTCAGAAGGACCTTCTCGTTGGCCATCTTCAGATGATGACGATGATAGAGAGTCAATTACAACAACACGAGGTTTACGGGGGCGCAGGTTGCGCTGGTGGACAAGTGGAGCTTGCGATGCAGTTGCCGCACGTACACCTGTGCGCAGATTCCGGCTTTTCACGGGTCCACCTGTAGGAGCGGCATCCGGGTTTTGTAACCCACCCTCACAAACTGGTGCAAACGAAGCATCTCCACCCTCGAAATCTGTTTTCTGGAATTGATATCCACTCTGCAACGCCTCAACCAAACGCGTAACACGAACGTCGAGATGGTCGTCCAACCACAAGTATCTCTCAGATTCCGGAACAGGGGTGAAATCAACGGTTAACTAGTGAAGAAACAGAGATGATCAGAAAAATAAAAGAGAATTAAATTTTCGGAAATAAGTTCTTGAGAAATTGAAGTTCTTGAATCTTACATCTGGGTCTTCTTCGACATGAACAATGTCATTGTTTTTGAGAATGGTGATAGCGTTATCGCAACCCTCAGGGTTAACCAAGAAAGTGTCGGCAGAGTGTGAGTTGGGAATCTGAGCCAACAGGAGCGGAATCTTTTGAAATGCGAAGAGATGAAGAGCCAACGGAAATCCATACGCAACCGTCGTCTTTTGAGATAAACGGACCTGCATTTCACGAAGAGGGTTTTCCGAGCCATAAGGAGGTAACAACCGGGGCAAAGTCTTCATGAACGACTCTCTACCCCAAGGATAGCTGAAGAAGTAGTCGTGATCGCAAAGCATCTCGACATACCTCGGGTGAGTTTGAGATTCTTGTTGCTGCAACATATAACACCGTCAACGAGCGCAATAAGCGCCAAAGGAACACGTTTCCACTCTGGTAAACCCGGATTCTTAAGCATCAGAAGAACTTGGGCGACGGTTATGTCCCCAAGGGATGTATCAAACAGCTGCTGCCACATTGCAGAACCTGGTTCGACATCGTCCTCCGAATCAGCAACATCGAACGGCCCGCAGTTCAACCCAGTTATCTCCTGAAACTCATCAAGCGAGAAGCAAAGGGGATGCGTCGCAAAGTGGAACCAAAGCTCATACTTGCGATCAGTAACAAACTGGCGGCAGACTAAGTCTCCAACCAGTTTGGTAGAGTTGTGGCAACGAGCAACGGGTAACTGAAATAGCCTACCAAACTGAGACTGCAGTATCGTCTCCAGGTGATCCGAACCTGCAAGTGTCCTCGCAATACTTCCTATAACGTGGGTTTTTGAGTAGATATTCAGCCGCAATTTCTGTGGGTACCAACCATAAGCAAACAGCAAGGGAGGAAATCTCGGCGATGAGTCAGATAGCCCTTCAATTTCGGAACCTGAGTCGGGACCCGCAACGCCGTCTTCCTTCGAAGATCCCGCGGCGTCGGCGGTAGAATCGGAAACTAAAATCGAAATGGAAACTATCAGTGGATGGAAGTCAATTAAAGTTATGCGTAAACATGCAAGGAAGAATGGAACAAAATGGCTGTAGTTCGGTTAACGAAGGAAATAGAGAACCTGGATACCGAGGACACTTAACGCGCGCGGACTGTGCGGCAACAGGGTCGCCGAATGCACTACTCCGACTGACTTTTGTTACTTTCTTTCCCGAATTCCCTACCATTTTCAGAGAGGGCTTCACGGAGGGGAGAGGAGTTCCGATGGAGAGAGAGATCTGAGAGTGGTGGAGAGAGAGAGCGAGTTATTATTTTAATTAATGTAACCGGTGGTAACTGGTAAACGGTAAGGCGATGAAGTTAGTGGGTCGCGACAGTTTCGAAACCGGAACCGTTCTCACGTGCGAAAGAAGAGTGGCAGAATCGTTATTTTAAAACATAACAAGGGTGTCTTAAGTAATTGCCGGCAGAGTTGTAGTGGGTTAAAAAAACACGCGACCCACTTCTCATATTAAAACTATATGCGACCCAAAGCCCAATATAAAAACTTGTCTGCGACCCATTTTTACAATAAACCCCGTTAACACCATTAACAAAACTGTCAACTCCGTAAATTAATAGTCAATCTTGCCGTTTAATGTTAAACCATGGTTAATAAACAAACCTTTATCTTAAACATGCCAGTTAGTTTACTCTCCCTAAATCGAAAGACCCTAATTTCTACGGAAGAGAAGCAATTATATTTCATAAAACAAATCACCCTTTTCACGTCAAAAGGGAAAAAAACAAGTCACCCTTTTCACGTCAAAAAAAAAATCTCCTTGTTCTCGCTGTATCTTTGAGAGACGAAGTGTCTATGTGGTTTTGTTGGAAATAATAATTAAAATTGTGTATTGATATGGAATTTTCCCTTTATATTATTTTTATTGGCTATTTTGTTAATTTTTTTCTGTAAAACTAACAAAACTTTGAATTTTTTTTTCTAACTAATCTTGGAAAAATATTTATATTTGATGTTTTTTATGACTCATATTACCAACAAAGATGGAAAATATACTTACACTTGCATCGAGTAACCCCATCTCAATACTCTCGATACCTCGTACGGAGTACTGTTTCCATAGACGAATGATTTTAACTCTAATTTTCCACGGTGTTTTCGAAGGTTTCAAGAGAATAACTTGGTGAAAAGGCTCTTCCATGCTTGTTATTTTTTGAAGTCTATCGTCTGTATCGCATTTGGTCTTATACCGTGAGGCAATGTTTATATAATCAATAAACATAAGTTAACGTGGAGGCCAAAATGGAGAACACAAATTAATTGCGATTGAAACTTGGCTATGAAGTTAACTTGTTGGCCAAATAGTCATTAAATGATCCTTCATTGATGCACATTTTTTTTCCTTAATATTCGGAATAGCAATAATTATTTAAGCATTGGTGAAAAAGTTTATAGTATATCTCATACAAAATTTCCATTTTTATAAGATTCAAATATGCATCATCAAGACAAATAAATATGAATATCTCCTATACATAACTGTAATAGAAAATTTAATATTTTAAAGGCGATTTGATAAAGTAACATATACATAAGTTTTACAACATTTAAATTAACATTTATTTTTCTCCTGGTACTGATTTAGTGGTTTGTCTCATGATTAGTATTTGGTTCAATTTATCAATACACAAAGAACTGACTTTAACTCGAAAACAAATTTTATAGCTTTTTTGTTCTTCACTGTCGAACCAAGCATAAAATGGCGACGTCAAAGGGGCTGGTTCTTTTATATACATATTTTTGGTTCAGCCAATGTGCATATATAATAACAAACATTGATTTTCACTATACACGAACAGTTAACAAAATCAAACAGCTTTGAGATAATCTGATCTTCTAACTTTAAATTATCAAAGATTAGTATGAATAACCCCTTTAAAACAGAGACACGATTTTTTTTAAACACAAACAGAGACACTCATTTCTTTGAAACCGTAAACGTTTAATCATCGTCATACTAAGAGGTATAATTTAGCTCTCGGTTAGTTACGTCAAGATATGAGACTTATTGAACTTGATATGATATGGAGATGCTCAAACCTCTCGGTTAGTTTACGATCCTCCATATAGCATCTCCATGATATGATATGGAGATGGTCGAACCTCCTGGCCCTTGCTTTACTTTTTCATAGCACTTGAAAATCTATAATATTGTATGAGAAAAACATGTAATGGCATTCATCACATTTTTAGTCGAGGAAAAGATATAGTATGCGATCAAGCGTTTCATAAGGTCTAAAACAAATGCGATTGAGTTGACAGAGCATATAATATATTGTGATCATATGCGACAAATCTTCTATGTTCGATTATAATTTTTTTTTACACTATGGTTTGCTTAAATCTTCTATGAGGCTGCCACGTCAGATTTTTTAGTACTTAAAAAGTTGTCACGTGGGGTCATTTTCTAATTCTTACAAAACTAAGATTCATATCTTTTAAATGCTTCCCAAATAATATATAGGGGATGTTGTATGTATATTTTTGGTTACTGTTTTAGAATATGATAATAAATCATATATCAACTGATTATACAAATATTAATGTATAATTTTGAAAATTCGATAAGTTTTGTAAGTAATTTTGTAAAAAAAAATCAATTTGATTATACGAATATCCTTGTTTGTTGTTGATGTTCTCATAAATTTGTGCTCATGATATGTTTCTTTTTAATGGTTTTAATAGATTTTGATCAGCGTTTACAAAGCGCGGGTTAATTTTTGAAATTAAATTACTTATTTTTTAAATAAATTTTTATAAGATAATATGTATGCATTTAAATATTAGCACAAAACTGTGATTCGGACCGGACGCTTTCAAACGCGGTTTATTGTTTGATTCAATAGACATAAAATTATTATATGTTTGCGTTAAATATACACTATTGATTTATCCGGATTCAAGAAAACATTTAAGTTTTCGGAATGTAATCAAATTTAAAATGAAATTTGTATATATAGTAGTATAGAAATTAGAAACCCAATCTTTAATATATAAAGTATACTTTTTTCTCTCATTGGGGGAAATTTTGCCACATGGCATCAAATTTTTAGTTTTGGGCTGTGTTTATTATCGTTTCATGCAGTGGGTTCATATACTCTTTTTTTATGAGGCCCATAAGTCAGTAGGATATGCTTTATTCTCGCTGTTTGAGCTCCAACGTCTATGTGCCTCTTCAAATCTCACCACCTCTGAACTACGCCTCTGTAATTGCTTCCATTTTCATGTATACATTAATCCTAGCATTTAGCAAACCACTCCTCCCACTTTCTCGCATTTACTCCATTAAGATCCACCCTTCTATTATGTCTACCTCTCTGCCTCTTCCATGGTTACTGAGGAAATCTGCACATATAAAAAAGATGTATTCCTTCTTGAAACTCATTCCCCCTGCTACTCAAATATTACAGTGTCTTTCAAACCCACATTCCAATTTGGCGAAAACCTCTCGATAGCACTGCTTCTCTCTTTCTCTCGTAGTTTACCTCAGGAAACTCAATTGATTGCACTTAAAGTTTTCCCATTTCTAATTACATTTGTGAAAAGCGAGTAAATAGAAGGTAAGACCAGTTTACTATTTTTTTAGATCGAAGAATTACAAGAAGCAGATTGTGAAGATCATGATCAAGGCAGTGATAATGACGAACACACAAGGCACGCTTACACATTTTTTAATGAATTCTTTACGATTGTTTGGTGATATTTCTTCTTTTTTGTAGATTTTGTTTCGTCTATCGATCTCGACCGGTTTTCATCTGCAGCGTGTTTTGAATTTTAACAGTTCCAGTTTACGATCGTGTTTTTAATGGTTTCTGAATTTTTAACACTATCATTACGTTCACAGTATTGTGCAGTAGATCTGAGAGCGTAAGAAATTGTAAAAATTGATTCTTTTTTCATTGGGTAAAGTAACATTAGCAACATTTTCTCTTTATTCCTCCCAGCATGCCTCCCAATCTCTCTTGCAATATGTGGCTATATGTTCAATCGCTAGCACCAATCAAGAATCGTATCTCAAATGTGAACTAAAACTATATTTCTTTGCAGGTTTAACCCAGTCAGAAATCAAAGCTACAAGAAGGGATGGGGAAAATAAAAATCAGTGGCTCTCAAGGATCTACGAAGGTAAGAACAGTCAGTTGACTAACTAAGGAGAATATATCCCCAATTAAATTGAAGCTCATAAGCCAGAAAAAAGTTTTCTTTTCTCTTTTCTGGAAAAGAGAATTTCGGTCGTGACATATGACTACTTACATAGCTCTGAGAACAATTTTTAAACAAGCTGATGACTTTGTCTTCTAATTCTACAAGAATTTCTAAGCTATTTTGTGTCAACTGTACATCATTTTTGGCTTATTTCTCCTGGTCAAATTAGTACACTCTCTAATGCATAAACTAAAAGGAGATTTGAGTTTTGGTAAGCAGCCAGCAGGAAAATTGATGCTCACCTCTGTTTCTTCAGATATGGAAGATTTTCTTGTAAAGCAATTATAAGAAGCACCCAGGACAAAAACTTCCAAAAATTAAGTTTGAACAAGGAACAATATCATACAATGCTCATTTCATGTTTCTCTGGCAAGAACCACTAGATGCGCTTTCTCACAAGCGACTCTTTTTTTTCATTGATGTCAGCTTCTGCATCGAATGGAGCCTTTATTAATTAGGTCTGATGATATAAGATTTTTATAGTATGGTTTTCTGCTTTTATGTATCCGATTCTTTCTTATCTAAGAGATAGATAGCTCAAGAAATATGTATTTAATTAAAATCTTATCGCAGGTATTGGCTGAAGAACGGTGTAGAGAATGTGAAAACTATGAAAAAATGGCGTCACTTAATGAAAGGACGTAGGAATACCAAAGACAAGTTGATTGAGAAAATATGAACTCAACTGATTCACTTGCAGGGATGGCATGATAATACCTTTTTGTACTGAGGTGTACTCACACCTAATATCTTTATATTGTTTTTGTCTTATAGAATACATTATCTTAAATAAAAATAAATTATACATTGTAGTTTGTGGTTCGGACCATTGAAACAATTTATCATATACCATTTTTGTCACATAGCATATACCATTATTTAAGATATGTTTTATGGATTTTAATTACTTCCAATAAATTCTTAATGATGTTTGTTTTATTCATTTTTATTGTTCTAGGAGTCTCCACCCCATCAATAATGCTTTCTTCAATATCACTAGGAAAATGATTATGCTGATAAAGGTGATGACTGACAAGTGTTGAACAAAATTTTTGCAGTCAAAATTTTTACTAAATGACAAACTTTTTCCAATCATGTTTTAGACGTCAAATCTTTTAAAGTTATAGTTTTTTTTTCTTTTTTTTGGCGTTACAAAAAAAATAAAATACCTAAAGCACTTATGCATTGGCTTTAAAATATATACAAGGATGACTGCACTCTTTTACCAACAGTCTTGGTCAATAATTAAGGGAGATGTGGTTACCATGGTTAATGATTTTTTGCGAATTGGCCGTTTTGACCGAAGACTTAATTCTATGAATATCTGTCTTATTCCGAAGACAGAGAGACCAAATCGGATGACTGAACTGAGACCTATCAGTCTGTGTAATGTTGGTTATAAAATTATATCTAAGGTGTTATGTCAGCGGCTGAAGGGCTTGTTACCAAATATAATTTCAGAGACTCAATCTGCATTTGTCTCTGGAAGGCTGATTTCGGATAATATTCTCATTGCGCAGGAAATGTTTAATGGGCTACGAACTAATAAGTCGTGTAAGGATAAGTTTATAGCGATAAATATGGATATGATCAAAGCGTATGATAGAGTTGAATGGACTTTTCTGCAGCGCCTTCTGTTGAAAATGGGATTTTCTTTGGACTGGGGTAGCTTTGGTGATGCAATGTATTTCATCAGTCAGTTATAAGGTATTATTAATTGGGCAACCGAAAGGGCATATAGTCCCAGAACGAGGTTTGAGGCAAGGATCCGTTGTCTCCGTATTTATTTATTTTGTGTACAAAAGCCCTCATTGCTAACATTAGGAAGGAAGAAAGGGTAGAACGTTTAGCAGGTCTAAAAATAGTGCGGGTAAACCCACCAATCTCTTATTTATTATTTGCGGATGATAGTTTATTCTTTTGTAAGGCTACAATGCAAGATTGTGGTGTCATTTTAAAACACTCAAAGATTATGAGATGGTGCCAGGACAACAACGTAATTTTTCAAAATCATCGATACTATTTGGTTATAAGGTTCCTGCGGGAGAGAGATCGGATATTCATAATCTTTTGGGTATCACGAATCTGGGAGGCATGGGGAATTAGTTGGGTATTCTGAAAAGTCTAGGTGGATCAAAAATACAGATTTTTGGATTTCTAAATGAGAGGGTAAATAATAAAGTAAATAGTTGGACAGTTCGATTTCTTACACGTAGGGGAAAATAGGTTTTAATAAAATCAGCAGCCTCACCTATGCCAACATATGTAATGTTCTGTTTCAGACTTCCCAAAGGGGTTACCAAGAAAATTACGAGTACCTTAGCTCATTTTTGGTGGAGTAGTGGAAACAATAAAAATGGTATTTGTTAGTATTCATGGGATAAAGTCTGCACACATAAAGAAGAGGGAGGTTTGAGTTTCATGGATCTGCAGAATTTAACACAGCCCTATTGGCAAAACAATTATGGCGTTTGATAGATAAACCAGACTGCTTATTTTCTAAGGTTTTCAAAGGTAGATATTTTCAGCATACTAATCCTCTGGATGATCACAAATCTTACTCATCTTCCTATGGATGGAGAAGCATCTGCTCAGCTAGACCTCTGGTTAAAAATGGATAATTAAAAAAGTGGATACTGGGCAATCAATCTCGGTATGGAATGATCCATGGATTCCTGCTCCTCTCCCGAGGTCAGCATTACCAAAAAATCAAATCTCGAGTTTTACATCAGGCTCTTATGGTTGAAGATCATATAAATCCGATCGACAGTTAGCAGGATACAACAGACAGATACGTATGGTTGGATGCTCACAAAATCTGGTAAATACTCGGTAAAGTCAGGTTTTAGGACAGAATCTTTATATCCAGATAGGTGACCAAGAATGTTAATTTGTGGGCCCAATATAAAACAACTTTTGGCGTTCTCTTGGAAACTTAAGTGCTCTCCAAAATTACAGCATTTCATTTGGCAAGTATTATCGGGGACTTTGTCAGTATCGAAGAATCAGAAGGTACGAGGTATAGAGTGTGATCTCCAGTGTAGTATTTGTGGCCCAGAGGAGGAATCTATCAATCATGTCATTTTTGAATGCCCACCAGCATTACAAACCTGGGCTTTATCTCGGTTTCCTTCTCCATCCGGAATATTTCCATCATCCTCGGTTTTTACAAGTTTGGACTATCTTTTTGGAGGCTTCCGAAAGAGGTTGATTCAGATTGTTTTCTCTGGATCATGTGGTATATATGGAAGAATAGAAATGATAAAATTTACCAGAATAAGAATAGGAATCCCCAAGAAATACTGCGTAAAGCAGAAGTTGAAGGAACACTGTGGGTAGAGGCCTAACTTTTGGTAAAGGCACCTAATGATTCTCCTCAGCCAGATGTAAGCTGTCAGGGAACAGGGTTTTCCAGAGTTTGCTATGTTGACGGGGCTTGGAGGGACCACAATGTTTTCACTAGACAAGGTTGGTACTGTCAAAAAATCGACTCGGCAGATGTCATGATGGGGGCAATGAATTTTTGACGAAGCTTATCACCTTTACATGCAGAATGTGAAGCATTGATTTGGGCTATGAAGTGCATGAAAGACCATGCAGTTCTCAGACGTAGTATTTGCGACATATTGTTTTCAATTGGAGAAGATGGTGTCATCACCTAATGAATTACCACCGTTTGCTACACACATGGAAGAATTTAGCCGTAGTAAGACTTTCTTTCCTAACTTCAAGATCATACATATACCAAGGGCACAAAACAAAATGTCGGATAAGCTTGCACATGGTGCAAGGAGTTCTCCTTCAGCTATGTTATATGTCGATTCTCTACCACCAGCTTGGCTATCCGAGCGAATGGTTTCTTAGGATAGTAGTTAATTGTTGTCAAGAAAAAAAATATATACAAGGAAATAATTAATTTTATAAACCTACAACCAAAAATCTACAACAAAATTATACAACTCCAGTAAAAAAATCTACATCATTAATTCTACAACAAAATATATAAAGGTATAACTCAATCCAATCAAATCTAACTTTTTGCAGAAATATATATATATATATATATATATATATATATATATATATATATATATATATATATATATATATATATATACATATATATATCTAAACTGTGTATTTAAGTTAATTATCTTAAGGATCCATAGATCCTATACAAATCCACAATCTTATGCCTTATTTTTAAAGTTTTAACATGCTATTTAAATTCCATTTTTTTCTTTTTAAACTGTTAGCTTGGGAGACTATGCCAACAATTTAAACAAAAAAAATATATACTTAAATGAGTTATCCTAAAAAAAATAGTCAATTCAGGTCTCATCAATACTGGATCATCATTAAAAATTCACTTACTGGATTCAAAATCAGTTTGAAGAAAAAGTATGAAACCAATACATCTACAATGAAGTTTCTCACAAATTGCAACATCCATGACATTGGCAAACCATGCGAGTATTGTTACTACTTTAAAAGGATAAAAAAATTTATTATCTTCCTTCGAACAAGAAAATCACAAAATAAACACATGCATTTACATGATTTTTCTTTTTGGAATATCAATTTTACTCTATGTTTTAAGTTCAACTATATTTATTTTCGTGCAATTATCAGCTATTTATTTTATTTTTATTGAACCAATCAATGAAAACCACTTACCATACTGTCACTAACCACTATTAAATGGATCAAAAAACAGTTTTCCACATACGAACCCGGCGCGGAACGCTGCAATAACCCTAATATTAATATAACAAGTAAACTGCATGCAGATTAATGTTAGTGTTATTATTTGATCTGCAATGAAGAAGAAAAAAAAGTGGACAATTGATATGCATTTAATATGCAGATTATTGATCTGTATTTATCCAGTTTGGTATGCTTTCAATTTTTCAGCTGTATTTTTTTGCATTTGCACCACATTCAAAGCCTAAGTATGTTTTAAACGTTCGTATAGTCAGAAACATTCAGTGTACATATACTAAATTATACTTGTTTGATGCAACATATATACGTTATTATGACTCTTATGAGAAAAAAAGTTAAGAGAAATATCATGTCCTTTTCACAGTAGAAGATTGACATTTCTAAGAGCTATCAATTTTTTTTTGGAAAATCCAAAGAACTTTGATTAGAGCTTTGAGTTTATCATTTATAAAAATGGTGTTCTACCTAAATGTGGAAGAATTCCTGAGAGACTTGGTGCTGATGTCGATGATATGTATGTGGTGTTAAACATTAAGAATGTCTATGATCGCTTTGCCTATATCAGTTCTTCACGAATCATTGAAATGTATGACAATAGTTTGACATTCTCTGGAAATGACGTGACAACAAAGTTGTGTGAATCCATATGCAATTATGATTCCACATCTTACGAGATCATTGGCTTCTCCAGCTGATCAAAAGTCTTTAAGTAATGTTGAGTACAAAATTACAAGGCTTTAAGTGATCATTGGTCTACAAGTGCACTTCCAAGCCGATCGTTGTGCTTCTTAGTGTTGCTCCTAAAATTGTCACAATATCTGGGATGGTGCTTGGATTAGTCTTACAAATCTCGTTTTCATAATCCCAAATTCGTGAAAAGTGAGCTTCATGGCATGCTCTCTTTTCCCTGGTGATTTTGGTCTTTGCCTTTCAACACTGCTCATTGGTTACTGTAAAGTTGTTAGTCCATTTGATTTCTTTACCAATTTATTTAGCTGTAAGCTTTGGATTCAACCTTAACTTCCATCAAAAAGTTGCAATTGATGAACTCTTCAATATTTTTGAGTAACTAAACCTTATACAAGTGTGTTCACTAACATACACTTTTATTTACAGCTTATGCTTTTCATATGAATAGTACACCCTTCAAAAAATTCATATTCAGTGTCCGAGCAAATAGCACGAAGCTTCAGTTGTGATGAAATATATAGCTTAACGTTGTATCTTGTTTTAACGAATACCTCAAAAGAGCTTGCTTGAACTCAGTCGCAGAGGAAAACGTCTTTCCCAATTCCAAAACCTTATCGCTTAATGCTTCATCCTCTTGATCTTCCTTTCACTCACCTCTTGTTTATCATCAGACGATAGAAAATCATGTATATTATTTTCTTTCCAATAGTTGTCATCTCTACGATAGAAAATAACACTTCAAAAGTTTGTTCTTCAACTAGAATGTCACATGATTCTTCTTCGACATCATGTTAACAATGGCTTCATAATAAGAACCAAGTACACGTTCACGCTCTTCTTTATCGGCGTCCCCAGCTCTGTTCCTCTTCATTTTGTTGCTTTCAACCACGAGAGGTTCATGCTCGGGTTCTCATGGCTTGGATCAACGAATAGAAATTTTTGTCTTCTTGCTTTAGGGTTCATGCACGGATTTTGATAAAGACTGAAGTGAATTTTGGTTTTTGGATTAGGATTTTAAGGGAAGAGAGATAAGAAGGAGAAGAGATGAAATCAAATTGAGTTTGGGTTCTTACATTTTTGATTTCGGGAACTATTTTAAGAAATTCTAATTTTAAAACGACTTTGTTTCTGTCGTCTTTAACATTAATCGAACCCTTAATCCCTACTAATAAAAAGGAGCTTTTGAAGCTCCATAGGGTGTCCACATCATCAAAAAAAATTCTCCAAAAGATGTCATGTGGCATTAAAAAAATAAATAAATAGCTATACAATAAAAAATTGAAATATAACATTAACCATTTATCGTAATATTATCAGTTAATATAAAAGCAAGAAAATTAGAATAAGTAAATATACAACATAAAAAAACAAAAGTAAGTAAATATACAATTAAAAATGAAAAAAACTAAATTAAACATCTATATAAAAATGTAAAGTAAAATAAACAATAAAAATATACAATATGAGAAATAAAAATATTATATTAAACATATATTGTAATATTAGAATCTATTGTAATATTAGAATAAGTAAAAAAAACTAAACAGTAAAAAATCTATAATAGAAATAAAAAATTTACATTAAACGTCTAACGTAATATTAAGATTTGATATAAAAGCAAAAGAAATTAAAATAAGTAAATATAAATATATAGTAAAATAAATAAAAATTAAAAATATAATATATGAAATAAAAATGTTTAAACATCTATCATAATATAAGAATAAAAACAAATAATAAATAAATATACAATATAATAAATAGAAAGCTACATTAAACATCTATATGAAAAATGTATTGTAAAAAAATACTAAGTAAATATATAATAAAAAATAGAAATATTACATTAAACATCTATCATGATATTACCATTTAATATAAAATCAAAAAAATTGAATAAATAAACATACAATATAAGAAAAATAAATAATAAGTAAATATACAATATAAGAAAATGGAAAATTACATTAAACATCTATCTGAAAAATATATAGTTTTACATTTTACTATTTTCATATATTTTTACGAGTAAATTAAAATATAGGAAAAAGTAAATATGCAATACAGGAAATAGAAATATTACATTAAACATCTAGCGGTAATATTAAAATAAGTAAATATACAAAATAAGAAATAATAAATAATAAGTAAATATACTATATAAGAAATAAAAATGTTACATTAAATATGTATCATAATACTATCATTTGATATAAAAGCAATAAATTTAGAATAATTAAATATACAAAATAATAAATATAAATAATAAGTAAATTTACAATAAAATTTTGAAAAACTAAACTCAGCATTTGTCTGAAACTTTTATAGTAAAATAAATATAAGTAAATATACAATATAAAAATATAGATAATACATTAAACATCCATTGTTATATTAGATACGTAAATAAACTATATAATAAAAATAAATATTAGTTATATGTACAACATAAGATAGAGAAAAACTATATTAAACATCTATGTGAAAAAATTATAGTGAAATAAATATACAATATAAGAAACTGAAATATGACATTTAACATCTATCATAATATTACATTTGATATAAAAGCAAGAAAATTAGAAATGGGAAACTATATTAAAATCTATCTAAAAATGTATAGTTTTTGTTTTTTTCAAAGGAAATATGTGTAAATATACAATACGTGTAGTTAGATATGTTTTGCTATATGTTACTCCTTGTACTATTGTTTTCTATTTCTATTAAAATAAATATTAATTATATGTACAATAATTTTAACGTAAAAAATATGAAAACTCTCTATTATGCAAATCATAAATACAAAGCACTCATGTATTCGTACAAACATTCAGAAATACAACGTGAAAAAGAATAGATATATAGTTAACATATGAAAATCAAAATGCATAAACTATAAATAGAAGAAATCATCAAATAGTGTCCACGTCGGAATACAAATCTCAATTCCGTAAAAACCACGTGGCATTACATTATAAAATAATAATTGGTAAATATGCAATAGAAGAAACATAAATATTATATTAAATATCTCAATATTAAATATGAGTCTGTATGTTTGATGACAAAAAAAATTAAATATCTATTATAATACATTCGATACAAAAGCAAAAAAATAGAATAATTAAATATACAATATAAGAAAAAATAAATAGTAAATACAAAAAAAGAAATACTAAATTAAACATCTCTATAAAAATGCATAGGTTTACATTTTTAAGTAACTATACAATATAAGAAATAAAAATACTAAATTAAACATTTATCTGAAAATATAATATAGTTTTACATTTTATTAATTTCAAATACTTTAGATGAAAAACTGCTTATCTCGCTCTCAAGCACATCATTATAAATGTTTTTGCAATGAAACAAGACTCATCCTGACTCATATGACAAAACGAGCTATAGAAGGTGAAATAATCACATGTACACATATTGGTGAAAGAATATCACTCCCAAACGTCATTTTATCTCTAATAGTCTCAGACCACTAATTCATACTTAATAGAAGATAATTTCTAATAAGAGTATGCAATATAATGATCATAAACAAAAGAAGCATAAAAATGCAAAAAAATACCATTATTCAATCCTACGGTTATAGCGTTTGCAAGTGCGACGGAAATATAGAACAAAGACTGCATTTTGGATAAAAATATATGTTTTCCAAACCAGTAAGACGAAGAGATTGGCTAGAAAAAAATATGAGAATATTACCATGCACATGATTGTTTTCAATCCTTTCAGCTTATCACAAAAATGAGTAAGAATCATTCTTTCCTAATAACAAAAAGCAAAGAAAACATATCGAGTTACAATTTTTTAGAATAATAGTAAGGAGTAATGAACAATTACTAAGAAATCAATTCAAGTCCTAAAATCGCTACCCCAACGTAAGTAACGGTAAGACACAACTAAATTTATCATAAATAACTGCAACAAAAGGAGCCAGTAACACAACCAAATCTATCATAAACAAACACATATGGCATAAACACACCACGATTATTAGTTAGATGTGTCTTATTTGTCAAAAATAGTCGATGTGACATATCGTTAGCAGCTAAATTAAAATAAACTTTAAAATTTTATATTTTATAATTTGTAATTTGATCTGTAAAATGATTTAGATTTTGTTTATAATTTATAAAATAAATAGACAAATTTTACTTGATAAAAATTAATTTATTTTTTAGATAGAAGTGAAAATATTTTAAATATATTTAAACTGTTTGTATATTATTGTCCCGTCCGTAGGGCGTGTTTAATCCTAGTGCTAATTAATAGTGGACTAGTCCGATTGGTGATTTGACTTTAAAAACTTTAAAGGCTTTAAGATAACTCTAAAGTCTTGAAAGTCATTGGAGATGATTGGTAAGGTTGTAACTAGTGGATTTAGCTTTAATTTTTATCTATAACCACTTAAGTTATCAATAATGCTTTAAGTAGTTTAAAGTCAATAAAATAAAATAATGATTGTAGAAACTTTATTTTCTAAAGCAAGAAAAATATGGATGTAGGAATTTATTTCTTTTTTAAAATATTGCTGTACGGATATATTTCTTTTTTATCATTTCTCTTATTTAATTTATACACCTACATCAAAAAATTATACAGTTTAAAATTTACAGTGTTATGTACCGATATATATGATCGACATATCATTATTATCTATATTATAGTTTGGTGTTTATCTTACGTATCCCTATTGTTAGGATAACTACTAGTTGTGTTGATCCATCAATATGGTCGACTATGTATATAAGGCTATTAGCCGATGAGTAATGTGACAAGCTTTCCCGTTCATTATTCAACACGTTATCAGCACGAACGCTCTGATAAACCCTAATCTAAAAAGCCGATTAGAATACCCTAAACCCCAAATGATTTCTAAACCCTAAATTGGTGTCTCTCTCTAAAAACCCTAATTTTTTATGCAACTTCAAACCATTCGTTCTCTCAAACCATAAGGATCCAGACGACGAGTATTATATCAAATTGAAGCTCTGGACGAGACGAATCCATCGCCACAAACCTAGTATCAATACGATCTGAAACGCGCCCTCACGCTCCGTTTCCATAAGCGCCGCCAGAAACCTTAAAACCCTAATCTCTTCTTTTGTTTTGTGATTTGTGTTTGATCATTATTCTAACTTATTTTTGAATCTTGTGTTTAAGGTTTAACCAAGATCAAACCCTTGATTCATAAATTTCATTCAACCCAATTGGAGGTTAAGAAGAGGCGACCAGCTCCTGATCCGTTCCGGTCATGCAATTCGCGATCCGACTTGTTCCAGCTCTCGGTGGTCCAAATCTACACTTCAAAGTTCTAAAGGTAAACTTTGAAACCCTAAAAGAACTCATAATCAAACATGGTTGATTGATAAAGGAATGACCATTAAAATTTTACAAAACCCCAAATCAAACCCTAGCAAAGATTAATATGTCCAAACCCTTCCATGAGTAAATCGAAGCTCTTAAACCAAAAGTTCGATATGAGATTGTTTTACAATTAAAATCAAAACCACAATGGTTTCTGAATCTCAAAACCCCTTTGATCTGAATGATCAAATCAAATCATTAAACCTAGAAATCGATCAATAACATGATCGGTTTCATCCAAAAACATCTAATTTTTTTTGTGATTCCAACTTGATTTCTTGATCTGATTGTCTAGTTCAATTTTTTTTTAAAGTTGTTCTTCATGTTTAGAACTGCTTAGGATTGAAAATTACACAAACCCTATTTTTTTATATAATATCCGATTGCAAATAGGTGTTTTCGATTGAAATTGTTAAATTTTAGTCTATTTGCTAGATGATTTCCCTGATCAATGTCGAAATTGACTTGAATCATTAGGGATTGATAAAAAAAAATTTATAGAAATTTTCTAGATTGCAAATTTTACTTTTTCTAGAAATTTCCGGTTTTGTGAAAATTGACTTTTTATGGTTTCTAAAAATTTTCATATTAGTTTTAGAATAACGGAAGATTGCTAACACTTGTTTATAACCATAATTGAATGTTTCCAGATTGCTAGAATGCAAAATTAACTTTTCTAAAAACTTCCGTTTTGAGAAATTGTCTTTTATAAGTTGCTGGAAACTTTCTATTTTTCTTTTGGAAGATTAGAAGAATGCTATAATTGTTAAGATTGATCTGATTTTTTTAAGTCATATAATGACTATTCAGATCAATGGTTTCAAAAATAATTCTTAAAAAGTGAAACCCTATATTTTCGAAACCCTAAACCCTATTTTCTCTCTCTAGAATCCGATAACATTTTAAATCATTTAGAATTAATAGTTTGATCTGATTTAATTTTTTTTTAGCTCATCTTGATCATATAGACACTGATTGCTAAGGTTGCATCATGAAACAATTTTTTTTGTTTTGATCATATGAGAAAATCGGATTGCTAGATTGAAAGTAAAAAAAAAAATTGGATTGCATTGCATAAATTCAAAGGTTGAAAGAAACCAAAGTTGCATTGCTATATTGAGTAAAAATAAATCGGATTAAATTATATAATTTAGAGGTTGAAAGAAACCAAATCACATTGCATAATTACAAGGTTGAAAGAAACCCGAAAATGCATTGTTTGAATCCGATTATACGTCAAATAATAAGACTCTAAAATATATATTTTCAGATGTCGAAATTGGATTATTCAGCCCTTAATCTCTCTGGAGATAATTATTTAAAATGGGCAATGAACACCGCAATTGTCCTGAAGATAAGAGGACTTGACAGATGTATCATCAAAGGCGAGCATGCAACTGAAAATGAAAAATATGGGGCAGTAACAATTATTCGCCAACATCTCACTGAGGATCTCAGAGATCAGTATCTAAATATTGAGAACCCTCTAGACCTTTGGACAGAGTTAAAATCCAGATACACAATAGTGTTATTACCAAAGGCTAGGCATGAGTGGATTAATCTCAGATTCCGGGACTTTAAGTCCATAGATGAATATAACTTAGCTCTAATCAAAATCGTTTCTAGATTGAAACTATGTGGTGAAGAGGTAACAGATGAAGATTTACTGGATAAGACTCTCCTCACAGCTGATCCAAGGGATCTATTGTTACAATATACCTACAGAGAAAAAGGTTTCACCACTTATACGAATTTGATCTATTACAAGCTGAGAAGAATAATGAGATACTAAAGAAAACCAGTGAGATGAGACTTCCTGAAGCCAATAAGGCTGGAGAAAATAAGGATGAATCCAAAGAAGCCACGTCCAGAATAATAAAAGGAGTGGCCGGCTTATACATTGCCTAAAGAATCGAGATTTCAACATTCTGATTTTATGTTTTGATTTGTTTGTCATTTACAAATTTTTTTATATATAATAAGAGTTGTTTTAGTTTTATATTATCATGTTTGACTTGCTTGATAATTTCTTGATTGATAAATGACAAATGAAAATTTAAAAATGAGTATAGTAATTAAAAATATCCGACTAAACGCATTGCCTAAAAGGGGCATGAATTATTCACCCAAATAAAAGACCCATTTGAGTTATAAAATTTTGAAAATGAATGGTTTCCACATTGAACCAATGGGCAAAGGAAATAAAAAGTTCCTTCAAGATTATAAATAAAAGTCGCCCAAGGCATAAAAATGGTCGAGACTGTACTCCCGACTGATCTAAACTATGCTAAAAGATCAGTATGATAAAAGCAAAAGGCCTAGGTAACCAGATAGGTTGACATACGGAATTTTATATACTTTATGGCATGACTGGACTAGCCCTCCAGGTCTTTAAAACTGATGCAAAATATTGATATCGAAAAAGGCACAAAGAGTTATCCCATAGAATCTCACGTTGTGTAACATGTACACAAGAGAAACTACATAGGCTATAATGTTCCAAGCATCTAAAAGATTTATAAGCATGTTCATGAGGGGGAGAAATGACACTCCCGTGGTACATGAACAACAGTACAAATCCGAGTGACATGGTTTATGACCATGGTAGAACTTGGCCGAATTCTTTGTGATACAAAGATCACTAGCTAATGCTTGGGAACACATGGATTTACATGTAATGAAAATATGCATCAGGCCATATAAAATGAGCATAGATATTCCCATCTAATAATTATAAAGGGTCATGATCCAGACATAGCCATCCTAACAGATTATGTATAGACCACCACAAGAATATGTGCCGTCTAGGATGGAACCTCATAAGAAGATGAGATAAGATTGGGAATATATGTTGGATATGAGAATGCTTTCTCCCACGATTTTATAAGAAACCTTGAGCCAAATATGGGTGATCAGATTAAGGCCAGGTTTACGGATTGCATGATTAAATCCGACTATCCAACATCAGGGGGAGAAAGAAATAAGCTGGTAAAAGTATAAAAAGAAATGGAATGGTATTAACCGTCATTGTCTTGGCAAGATCCTCGGACCAGAAAATATGATTTAAGACGTCCAAAGAAAGATCATACAAAGCTAGCTAAAAGAATGCCAGACAGATTAGACCCGAAAAGAAAAGAAAAAAATGACTAAGTCATACCAGCTTAAGCACCACGAAATTAATGTCCTAGAAGAGACATAATCAAGTTGCTATAAAGTCTAAAGATAGACCAATATGTTCCATAAGATAAGGAACCTCGGAAATAAAAAGAAAGGTGCATAGTAATGACATATCCGAGGTCATAAGAGAAACCAGACCAGAAATTGAGATAAGGCTGCGCAGCTAAACATCTAAGATACCAGACCATGTAGTTCATGTCTAATCGAGGTTCTTAGTAAGAATGAAATCTCTAATCAATTAGTTCATGTCTGGAACACAATGGAACACTATAAAAGAAGTGTCGACACATACATACACAAATGATAAAGATGCATAAGAAAATAGCACTTGAGTTGTAAAAGATATAAGCGAGGATCAGAACCCACGAGAATACAAGAATGCATTCATAGATTGAAAGATTGAAACCGTGGAGATTTATAAAAGAGATGAGTGTATTGGCCATATATATAGAAACACCATCTGATAAGATAAAACCAGTGAAAATAGGTCTTGTGTGGGAAAAGAAAAGAAATCGTGAGACATGGACTAAGGTGTTCATATTCCTATTTAAAGCATTCAAAGAATGACTTGATTACACAAGGATACTCACAGAGACCAAAGGAACAGATTATAAGGAGATATACTCCTATGTGGTGGATGCTACTACAAATTCGAAAATGATAAAGGTTTGGATATAAGAAAAGAGAAATGTAGTAAGCAGCATGATTGATCACTGGATAAAGAAATGATAAAAGTATCAGAAAGATGAGAAAATAAATTCTCATAGACTAGTTTTGTTCCTAAGCTATTCATGGACTGAAAATAAATCAGCTGCAAATGATATGAAAGACTAAGAAAATACTTAGTACAATCAGTCCATAGATCCTTATAGAGGATATAATAATTCCTTGTGTTTATGTTTATATTAAACCAACCCAAAGAGAGGTTCAATGGTTCAATGGTTTCAATGATACAAGTTATCAATTGATCCTTAAATAGGCTATATTTTACATATAATGAGGCTGCAATGACTTGCAGCAGGGACCATGGCCGTGGGTGTATATGTTGAAATCAGCACACTCTAAGTGACATATGAGATGGTCGCAGGAGAAGGCAAAGAGAACCATTAAGGTTCACGACCTTATTAATCAAAGACCATGCCCGGCTATGTTCTGGTCCAATCGTCCATGTGAGACGACCAACATGATAACCCAAAAACGTGGGATGGCCTTAAGATACCAATTAACAGCATGCATATCAATATGCATAATCTAAGATATAGCTGATGGTAAAGAAGGTTCTAAGGAAGCAACAGAAATGAATAAGGACATTGTAGTAACATCATCGCAGCACACTGACCATGTAATTGCAGCAACATTGGACTGCAATATATTAGCCATTCATGGGCAAGTTATAGGCGTGTGTGGACAAGGTCCATGACCTAAATATTTGTGTTTCAGCTCGTTGTATGGTCCACGGCAAGGTCATGAAATGCCATAAAAATATAAGTATGGACTGCGATGTTTAACTAATAAAGTTTATGTATGAGACTACAATGCAAGTATGAGCTATTATGTGTATATCAGTGGTTAAAGAGAAATCATAGTAGCCCAAACTGGTCGAAGTCTATCCAAATTAGATGGACAATGACAAAAGAGACAGATCCATGTAGAGAGTATCTGTACCTGTGATTATGATTTGGTCGAGGACCATAATGTCAACATGCCCGACCAGATTATGGAGTAGACGACAACAAAGAAGAAGATCCCGTCCAAGTATTCATTGTCCACGAGATTAGAGAAAGAAGTACAAGCCCAATCACAAGACAATCCAGCTGACTTTTCACCATTTCCTGTCGGCTTCAAGAAGCTCATACACCATATTGGGATGCGTACCCTGAAAGACCTTCAGTGATGCATTCATCAGGGGGAGTTCATGTGTTGTACTTTTTTTCTTTATCCATGGTTTTGTCCCACTGGGTTTTCCTGGAAATGTTTTAATGAGGCAACATCCAAAGCATGAATGAACCTTGAACCGGATGTGTCGATCAAGAAAGAGTGTTATGTACCGATATATATGATCGACATATCATCATTATCTATATTATAGTTTGGTGTTTATCTTACGTATCCCTATTGTTAGGATAACTACTAGTTGTGTCCATCCATCAATATGGTCGACTATGTATATAAGGCTATTAGCCGATGAGTAATGTGACAAGCTTTCCCGTTCATTATTCAAGATACAGTAAATTTTTTACAGCTACAATCCACCCAATCGGTCTCAATATTTTTCCAATCAGACTTTATTAATCTAATAGCCTTTAAAACCTCTTAAAAAGACTCAAAGCCAATTTTCCTTTTATTTATTCACTAAACGATGATTTTTCTCTAGAGCCTATAAAACCTGATTTTTACTCAAAGTCGTTAAAATTTCTGCAGTTTTAAAAGCCTAAAGCCAAAAGTCATTGCCAAGCACAGGCTAAACTTATATCTAAAATTGCCTCAATCAACATAAGTTTGTTAATTTTTAGGTTACTAGAAAATTGGTGTCTCTTTTGGCAAATTTAAGTACGTTTAGTATATTATGGAAAAAGGTAAAAACGAAAACGGGTAAAAGGTAAAACCCCATTAAGGGAGGAGAACAAGCGGCGCATAAACCTTTTAACCTTTTATTTTCAACCATTTTCAACTTTTTTTTTTCCTTCTGAATTCGCGGCCGAGAAAGTGAGGAAATTGAGATCTCAGAGCTTCTGCTGAAGAAGAACGTCGCAATTTACCAATCAATTTTGAGCTTCAACTTTCTTTTCTTTTTTTTCGATTGACAGTGGCACCAGTCTCTTGCAAATTCTCCTTCTTATCATCCTTTGAGAGAAACACCAAGCTTTTAATCCCTCTTCCTTCCTTTTTTTTTCTTTTCTTGTTCTCTTGATTCTGAAAATAGCTAGAAAAAAGATACGAGAATATTACCATGCACATGATTGTTTTCAATCCTTTCAGCTTATCACAAAAATGAGTAAGAATCATTCTTCCCTAAGAACAAAAAGCAAATAAAACATATCGAGTTACAACTTTTTAGAATAATGGTAAGGAGTAATGAACAATAACTAATAAATCAAGTCAAGTCCTAAAATCGCTACCCCAACGTAAATAACGGTAAGACACAACTAAATCTATAATAAATAACTGCAACAAAAAGAGCCAGTAACACAACAAAATCTATCATAAACAAACACATATGGCATAAACACACCACGATTATTAGTTAGATGTGTCTTATTTGTCAAAAATAGTCGATGTGACATATCGTTAGCAGCTAAATTAGAATAAACTTTAAAATTTTATATTTTATAATTTGTAATTTGATCTGTAAAATGATTTAGATTTTGTTTATATAAGTTTATAATTTATAAAATAAATAGACAAATTTGACTTGATAAAAATTAATTTATTTTTTAAATAGAAGTGAAAATATTTTAAATATATTTAAACTGTTTGTATATTATTGTCCCGTCTGTAGGGCGTGTTTAATCCTAGTGCTAATTAATAGTGGACTAGTCCGATTGGTGATTTGACTTTAAAAACTTTAGAGGCTTTAAGATAATTCTAAAGTCTTGAAAGTCATTGGAGATGATTGGTGAGGTTGTAACTAGTGGATTTAGCTTTAATTTTTATCTACAACCACTTAAGTTATCAATCATGTTTTAAGTAGTTTTTAAATCTAAAGTCAATAAAATAAAATAATGATTGTAGAAACCTTATTTTCTAAAACAAGAAAAATATAGATGTAGGAATTTATTTCTTTTTAAAAATATTGATGTACGAATATATTTCTTTTTTATCATTTCTCTTATTTAATTTATACAGCTACATCAAAAAATTATACAGTTTAAAATTTACAGTAAATTTTTTACAGCTACAATCCGACCAATGGTCTCAATATTTATCCAATCAGACTTTATTAATCTAATAGCCTTTAAAACCTCTTAAAAAGACTCAAAGCCAATTTTCCTTCTATTTATTCACTAAACGATGATTTTTCTCTAGAGCCTATAAAACCTGATTTTTACTCAAAGTCGTTAAAGTTTCTGCAGTTTTAAAAGCCTAAAGCCAAAAGTCATTGCCAAGCACAGGCTAAACTTATATCCAAAAGACTTTTTCTTGGGTTCACCCTTTAGGGTGAACTTTTAGGTTCACCAACCAATAGGAAGTTGTCATTTTAAATCTAGTATCTTTTAATTAAGGAAACAAAATAACTTACCAAATTATGTTATACTTTTAAAATAAATAAAAAGATTAAATAAATAAAAATAACAATAGTTCTAAAAAATATTATTTTTAAAAAATATTTATTTATAAGATTTAAGTTTAGTGTTTAAGATTTATAGTTTAGAATTTATCCAAATGTTTATTGTTTTTCCAAGGGTTAGAGTTTACCCAAGGATTTAGGGTTTACCCAAGGGTTTAGGGTTTAGGATTAGAATTTAGGGTTTAGTGTTTTGTTGACAACATGTTTGGTATTTTTCCAAGGGTTTAGGGTTTACCCAAGGGTTTAGGATTAGAGTTTAGGGTTTAATATTAGAGTTTAGGGTTTAGTTGACAACATTATTTTTTTTTAATTCGTTTTTATATACTATTTTTATTTATTTTTAAATTTTATTTTGAAAAGATAATATAATTTGACAAGTTATTTGTTTCCTTAATTAAAAGATACTAAATCTAAAATGACAATTTTCTATTGGTTGGTGAACCTTTAGGTTCACCCTAGGGAGTGAACCCAAGAATAACTCTATCTAAAATTGCCTCAATCAACATAAGTTTGTTAATTTTTAGGTTACTAGAAAATTGGTGTCTCTTTTGGCAAATTTAAGTACGTTTAGTATTTTATGGAAAAAGGTAAAAACGAAAACGGGTAAAAGGTAAAACCCCATTAAGGGAGGAGAACAAGCGGCGCATAAACCCCTTAACCTTTTTATTTTCAACCATTTACAACCTTTTTTTTTTCCTTCTGAATTCGCGGCCGAGAAAGTGAGGAAATTGAGATCTCAGAGCTTCTGCTGAAGAACGTCGCAATTCACCAATCAATTTTTGAGCTTCAACTTTCTTTTCTTTTTTTCCGATTGACAGTGGCGTGGCACCAGTCTCTTGCAAATTCTCCTTCTTAGCATCCTTTGAGACAACACCAAACTTTTAATCCCTCTTCCTTCTTTTTGTTCTATTGTTTCGGTATTACTACATATACATGCTTTTAGGACCGAACACTGTCAATGTCTAAGAAGTTTCACATAGGGGCAAATCCATGTCGCATCTGATGGAATCAGAAATTGGTTAGCTCTCCACATTTTCTCTTCTCTTTTGAGGTTTTGTGAGATAAGCAAAATGGCTTCTGCGAAAGGAAAGGGTCAACCTTCGATTAAGCATAGTTGCAACTTCTCTGAGTCTAAGAGGAAGCTGTCAAAGATCAGTGATCATGAACATGTTGAGTATCCTTATACTTCCCAGAGGCACAACAGATCTTCAAAGTTGAGTCAAATGTTGAGCAGAGATGCACTTATATCAGCTGTTGACTTGATGTGGGATCGCTCCGATTCTAATTTGACCAGCTCACTCAAGGATAGAGACGAAGAAGTCACTAAGTTCGAACTCTCAGCGGAACAAAAGGGTAATAATAATATGTCTCAGTTGGTGAGAGTTTCTGAGAAGATGTGCTATACTCAAAACTATATGCAATCTTTCTTTAGTGGAGCCAAACATAACGGTTTCCCCTTGGAGGCTAGATGGATAGAAGGTGTAGCTCCCACTATTACTAAAGGAGATACTGAGATTGAGAAGAAAGAAAGTTTCTTTTCAGGAAATGCCAATGAGGGCCACTTAAATCCAATTGAATCAAGGAGTCCTCTATTAGGAAGCATCACAGAGTCATCCAGATCTATGGATGTGAACTCTCTCTTTCTACTCTACAAAGATAGGTGTGCCAATAGTAGAGGAGTGAACATAGTAAGTAGTAGCACGGACTACCCTTCTAAGATGTCTTCTTGTTCAGGGAATAATAATCCACACAAAGACAGTTTATCTGTGGTTGGAAATAAAGAGTTGCTTGAGAGAGATAGAAAAGACCAAGAGGATGAAGTTTGTTCGTCCTCTAAAGAAACGCCTACTTACGCCTTTGCTGGTGCGTTGGCTGGCGTCAGCGTCAGTCTTTGTCTTCATCCACTTGATACAGTCAAGACAATGATTCAGTCATGCCGCTTGCAAGACAAGTCTCTATGCTATACCGGGAGATCAATCATATCTGAAAGAGGTAAGACCCATTTACATGAGATGAGTTATCAATGTGCCTTGTTGCTTAAATCCCAATATGTGTTTCAGGTGTTTCTGGACTTTATCGTGGGATTGCTAGCAACATTGCCTCATCAGCTCCTATCTCTGCCCTTTATACATTCACTTATGAGTCAGTTAAAGGAGCTCTTCTCCCTGTTTTTCCTAAGGTCTCTTATTTCTTCTGCTGGCCTGTTGAGTAGAATGGTGCAAGTTAATATATCTAATTCCTTGTAATTAACAGGAATATTGCTCCCTTGCGCACTGTGTAGCCGGGGGTTCCGCAAGCGTTGCAACTTCTTTTATCTTCACGCCAAGTGAGCGTATTAAACAGCAGATGCAAGTCAGTTCACATTATCGCAATTGCTGGTAAAGTTTTCAAGATTTAGTCTAACTTTTGCTTACTGCATTATATATTTATCTCTAGCTTAAGAAAGGATTCATAGCTTCTGTTCCAAAACATGGTATGTTAATATAGGACTGCATTAGTTGGAATCATCCAGAAAGGTGGTCTACTTTCTTTATATGCTGGATGGAGTGCAGTGCTATGTAGAAATATCCCCCACTCGATCATTAAGGTTCTCCTTTTCTCACACTGTAATGTGTTCTTCCTGTTCTCTAACTAGTAACAGTGCTCTTGAATACAGTTCTGATGCCAAATGTTACTGGAAATGCAGTTCTATGTTTATGAAAACATGAAGCGAATGGCATTACCATCCATTGGTCCTTGTGGTCAAGCGGCTCAACCCACAACATTGCAAACGGTTAGTAGTTTATCTGCTTCGATCCACAATACCCTGCACTAAGATTCTCTATATTCAGTTATCTTTAAATATGGTAACTTGAGTCCTAACAGCTCGTCTGTGGAGGACTAGCGGGATCTGCTGCTGCCTTTTTCACAACCCCATTTGATGTAGTGAAAACAAGATTACAAACTCAGGTTTGTTTCTCTGTCTAAACTTTCCAAGGGACCACATTAAAACTTGTCGCCAACATGTCTGCAGATTCCTGGATCTAAGATCCAACATCCTAGTGTGTATCAAGCTCTTCAATCAATACGGAAACAAGAAGGTCCACGAGGGCTATACAGGTCTGCTCATTTTTTCAGTAATCTTATCTTCCATGCTCTGGTGCTTTTATCACCAGTTTTACCAGCATAATCTTCTCTCATTGTTGTATTATGCAGAGGTTTGATCCCCAGATTGGTGATGTACATGTCCCAAGGAGCTATATTCTTTGCTTCATATGAATTTTACAAGAGTATACTCTCTCTAGAAGATCTATCAGCTCGCTGGCACAAAACAAGAGGTGGAGATAACCCTAACCCATTATAGGAAAAGACTGTAGCACGTGTAATACTTTAATCATTACCATTTTTGGGCTATGTAAACTATTGATTTGATGAAAATTCATTTGTGCAAAGTATTTGTTGACCGTAGAGAGAAAAGAGGAAGATGATCTCATTATTCACTACAAGTTACAAAACTTTTCTGAAAGATCTACCAACTCTAAGCTTAACAAGAAACTCTAACCAAATTGGGCAACTCCCATTTTGCTACCTTATAGTATGAACAATGTAGCTTTTTCTTTTGCATAGTTCCTACTCGGAAGAATGAATAAATGACAACAAATAACGTGACACATTTCTCAGACCAGAACATCCCATCTTCAAGTTCTAGCTTGTTTGGGCGAAGCACTTTGTCAGGATGCTGGAGACCAATCCATTCTCTTCTCTTCTTACTGCCAGTCCTGGACAGCATCACAGACTACACTCGAGAGATTGGCGAGAAAGGAGGGTTTGGCATGTAGGATTGAAGAGCGATCACAGCTTCTTTCACAAGGTTAGGGACTTTCTGTTCTTCCTCTGTTACTGCTTCAACCAAAAACTGAACATCATCTTCAATCAACATTTTCAGTGAGTTGCAGTGTGACAACTGTTGTACATTCTCGCCATTTCTGTAACTATCCGACACTTCCGTGTTGTGTAATATGGCAACACAGGTGGAGAATGCTTGCAAAGTTGATAACTGCGCGTGGAAATGAACATCGTATTGCCCCTCCTCAGCAAACGACATGTACAACGCTGGTATATGCTCTTTAGCACCCTATAAAAAGAACCAAGAGTTCGTTATAAGTCGTCAATAGTTACTCATACAAGTCCAACCAAGTAAGCAGTTCCTGAAAGATACCTGGACATATAGTTGCAAAGGATGCTGATTGTCCACCAGAGGCTGATCATGAGAACATGAGATTCTAGGATTACCCAAAACCATAAGTGGACAAGCCATGTCCCAACCACCACAGTCACAACCACCCCCTGACCTCCATCTCTGAATCAAAGGAGAAGGACCAGGGGTTTCAGTAGTTGGTAGCCCATGGTTGCCTCTTGGGACTACAACTTTCAACTTTTCAGAACTTTTGCCACCAGTCAACTCCTTTTTCTCCTCTTCTATTGGAGAAAGACCAAGAAGATTCGTTTTCTCCATCAACCTTTTGTCACCTCTTCTGTATTTTAAGCTCTCTCTCTTCTCAATCGTGTCTTGGATAATTACAGCCGCAATCTCAAGGTCAGGATGCAAATCTGCAGCTGACCATGGGCTTGTTCCATTTGAAGCCTCGAGATCACAGCTTTGTGATGTACGTTTTGGCTGAGATCTCTGCTTCATTGTATCAGAAGCATCACTGGACAATGTGCTGTTTCTTGAATCTGAGTCTGGTTTAGCAAGAGGTGGTGATTGGTCTTCTTTTATGGAGACACTCCGTCTTGCTTGTGCAATATCATACAAAACAAACTCGTTAACCATCAAAGTCTCTGGATCTTGTCCCTTTTTTCTCACTTCTGAGCACATGTTACATGAAACTTGCATCTGAGCCACCAGCAAAGGCTCTTTGTTAACATCGTTCAAACCCCTCACACTAGCACTGCTCCTCTTTTTGCTTCCAGCAGATGAAAATGTATATACCCAACTAGAACCACTGTCTGATTTCCACGTCTTTGCGGTGTAAACATCCTCAGGAGAATCTGACACAAACTGAAAAACAGGCAACCCATGTTTGCTTTCTACCTTTAGACGGCAATGCAGATGAACCGGGGAAGATTTCAGCAACAAAGTATAATCCTTCTTGGCAACTGGAGGAGGACACAGATTAGATCTTTTATGAATGTTTGAGTAGTCACTCAACATAGATTTGCAACGCTCATTGTTCTTCCCAGGCTTCTCTGCTTCTCCTAAATACCCAAGAGGACTTCTCAGAGACTTTGACTTAACAAATGGATCAAACATTTTCCTAACCCTTGAGCTTTCCTTATTGCAACTGGTTTCTAATGAAGAATGTGGCTTAGGCAATCTAGTTTCATGGTCATTACATGGATCCTCTTCTGAATCCAACATCACTCCTCTATCTTTAATACCTGATTTCAAACAAATGTCAATGAAGTTGCCAGAGGTGCAAGGCTCAGCTGATGACTTCTGTCCATCTGAAATCTTCTTTGTGTCTGGTCTTTTCTCTGTACTTGCCTTTCTTGATGAATCAACAACTCTAAAGGAGAAAGAAGCATCACTAGTACGAGACAACTCAAGTTTTGCATCCGAGTCTTTACGTCCCTGAGGATCTCTAAGTTCTTTGAAAAACTTATTGGAGCTTTGATACACAGAACCTCGCCTTTGCTCAGTAGTCTTATCAGGCTTGGAAGAAAAGTTCTTACAGGATGTGCTGCGGTAGCGCCTGAAGCTTATCTCCGTGAAGCCTTCTTTGACTCTTAAGATCTCATCCCTACGAGGCGGCTTCACCCTTGTACTCCTCTTCTCTGATTCAGTAAGAACACTGTTGGGGCTATGTTCCATATCAATTCCTTTACCAAATTTCATTTCCATTACAATCACCTCATCAGAACATCTGAAAGAAAAAAAACATTAGAATTCAATGAATAAAGTTTAGTCCTCCTTACTCCAGAATGTAACAGAGACATATTGGCATCAAAACATAAACAACAAAGCATGGATGAAGGAAGCTAAATTCAATCTCAAACATTTACCAAACATCTAATATAATAGTTAAGTCGTTGCCAAGAGCATCAATCATCACATACTAGAATCTTAGTCAGTGTCCAAAAATAGCAATAACTTAAGCTTCAAAATATTCCAATTTAGAGCTCCTACTTAAATAGCAGTAACTCTAACAAGAATGACTGGCTAATTTTGTACTATAGTGCAATTTAATCTCCAAAACATAAACTAAACATGCAAAATCAATCATCTTTTTCATACCCATTGTAGATCTCAGATAGGCTTAACAGAGACGTATGGAAAAATCAAATTAAAGAATGAAAATGAACCTAAGAAAATATACCAAAATAGTGGTCAAAGAAGAACAGCAAAACAAAAGAATCAGATAGCTACAAAACTAGCATCTAGCAAAGGAAGCAAAAAAAGGAAAGCATAACAGATAGAGAGAGCATAATAAAAAAGGGATCTAAGAAACAAAAGCATGCCTGAGTTAGAGTGAGAAAGAGAGTGTGTAAATCTCGAACATTTCTTCAAAGTTTCACTCATAGACATGGAGAAGAGTAAGAAGAAGAAGAAGAAGAAAGACGAGGAGAGATCGCAAAATAGTGACACCAATAGGATGAATAGATCATGTTCTTTGTAATGTAAACAAAAAGAAAAGCAATCGATTTGTTTTCTCCCTCAAGGCATCATTTTGTTTCTTTTTTTCTCCCTCTTAGTAGCACTCTTTGGTGTGCAAAAATCACTTTCAATCTCTATCTATCTCTCTCTCTGAGTGTACTTTTGCTTTTAGCTTTAGTTGTTGTCGGCTTCTTTTTTCACTTCATTTATCAAACACAGGTTTTTTTTCCTCTTCAATGAAGTGAGTGACGTAAGACAATCTTGCCCCTTTGTCAGAAACTGTTGCTAAAACATATAAAAGGGGTGATTTCGTCATTTGATATATTAATCGGTGAGAGATTTGAGGAAAACTTCATTAAACTAACCAAACTATAATAAAGTACCATTACTTGTTTCTCGGGAAATTCATGTGGGATTCCTATCCCTAATTAAAATTTTTAGACTCTATGTTTCCTCCACTTCAAATAAAAAATATTTTAATTTATTTATCTTCAGAAAGAGTATTAAATAATGCGTGATTTATATGGGTGGTGTACTTAGATTTAAATTTAAGGAGATATTTAAATATAGTAGTATATGCTAATAGTTGCTCCTAACTATAATGGGCTGCATCGTAATTGGAAACCCCACTTTTGACCAACCTTTCAACTTTTTGGTCCAAATAGGTAAAAGACAAAAATAATTTATTAGCATTTAGAATTAGAAACACAATATAGCTCGGTGAAATCTATTATAATGGGCCCTTATGACATACCCAAATATAAGATAAATTCAATGGGTCAAATTCAGATTCATTTGGTACAAAACACCTGTTTGGCTTGCTTGAATAGTGAAAGGTTAAAATAACTTAAAATATCAAATATATGAATATTTTTGATGTTGTTAACTAGAAAATGCAGAAAATAATCTAATCCAAATTAGAAAATTTAAATGTAAATAACAAATGAGAAAAAAAACACGACTTCAATAAAAAAAACAAAATCGGAAATTACATTTTCCTATCAAAAATGGCAAATAATATTTCTGCCAAAATTTGCAATATTAAAATTTTGAAATTATATTTTTCCACTCACACCACAAAATCACGTTTTAATAAAAACTGATAATTACCTTTTTTTTTACCAAAGCTGAAAATACTCATTTTCTACCAAAACTCAAAATTGTAGTTTTCACCAAATTTGTGGTTTTATATTTTCTTCCAGAATCATAAAATCACATTTTTCGTACATTTTTGTCCAAATCACAAAATCATAATCGTAAGAAAAATGTAAAATCACATTTTCATAAAAAACGCATAATCACATTTTTCATTAAAAACCAACAGTTTTTATTTAAAATTTTTGCATTATTATTTATCTTGAGTTGTTTCATTTTGAAATTTGAAAACTACTAATTAGTATTTAATAGAATTTTTAAGTTCAAAATATAATAGTTATCTGAAATATGATAGAAATTAAGAACAAAAAGTGTACTTGCCTTGTTTCATTTGGATTATAAAATCTAATATTCAAAAGTATATTTAATTTGTTAGGTGTATAGTTCTAAATAAAATAGATAGAGTAATTTGGTGATAGTTCACAACTAGGAATTGCTAGAAGAGTCCCTAAACCAATCTGGAAATCCTTTTGCAGTAGTAGTTCACTACATGATCGATTAGTGTGATGTAATATATTTGACTTGACTTATGATAATTTTATGGTATGGACTAGTTGACTTAATTTATACCGCATCTTGAATAGGTTAGATTTGTGGCGAGAATCAAACCGTAAACCGTGTTTATCATTGGCATGAAGACGTTATGTTTGGTTAAGTAAAACAATTGAATTAAGGTAATCGGTTATGTTATTAATGACTATTTGACTAGTGGCAGATTCCACAATATTAAAGAAGGGTTAATTTTACTTCAGTTTTAATAAAACAGATGAAATATACAAGAAATTTTTCGTCTTTGGTATGTCAAAAATTACCATCTGATTAACAACAAAAGTATTTGCAAAGCTTTTAGAACACTATAACAACTAATTTGCAACGAACTATGTTTAGTATAGCAGATCACAAAAACACATTTTCATCTACCATCTCTGATTTACTTGTTTATTTGATGTTAACAAGTTGTAAAACATTTGTCACAAAAGACTAGTTGACTGAAACAGTTCTACAAATTTCTTTCTTCGGTCGTTAATTTGTTATCACCTAACATATATTTTACGATATAATATTGGGAAAATTAGAAAAATGGGACACTTTGAACTTTTCTTTGTCCATTTAGGATTTTTCATATTTTTGGTAATTTTGGACATGTTTTATCCTTGTTTTATAGAAAAAATAGTAAACTTAATCTTAAAAATGTAAAAAAATATAAAAACTATTGGAAACATAAGTATGACAATATATATGTTTATTTTTTTTTATAAAAAAAATGGAATCATATTTTATTTTAACTTCTAGCTACGGTTAGAATATGCATTCTGGTGATATAATTGATCTAGAAAACGGATACTAAAATTTTAGAAAGGTATATCCGAGCTATATAACCTAAACTATCCTTTCTTGTATATTCTAATGAAGATAGATTTGCTTACGTTATAATCAAGCAAGATGTCTTAATGTACCTACAGCTTTATTACGATATATAGCCACTACTCATTGGTATACCTTACCTATATTATGTGTTATAACATGTTCTACCTTTTACCTTATGTGATGCTAGAGAAAGAATATGTTTCTCTCCTATTCTTCTGTGCTATGCGTGGGGTAGGATACATATTCTAACAAATCCGAAAAATATGGAAACTTCCTTTTCGGTATCTAAACTAAATCGGGAGTAATCAATTAATCAGGGAGTTAATTTAGGGTTTTATATAAATGTAAGGGTTATATATTTAAATATGTTCAGCAATAATGTGATGAATGCGTGGCCTAGTGGTTGCAGTTAACTTGTTATTCTATCATAACCCGGGTTCGACTCGTCCTATGTCATGTTTTTTGCCCATTTTTTTTGAAGAATTAGGTTAAATGAAATAGTAAATGACAGAATTGTCCTCGTCTTCTACCTTCTTCCTACGAATCTGCAGCCATTTTTTCTTCTTTTTTTTCGCGATTTCGGTGTTGTTTCATGCTAATCTTGTAAGTTTTGGTCTTAATAACACAAATCTTTAATTTAACATATGATATCAACGAACGCTTAATGGTATTAAAGGAAATTCCTCTGTCTTAAGACGAAGCCAATTCCTCCGAATCCTCAATTAACTATCTCCAGCATTTAAAAAAAAACACAAAAACAGAAAAACGTGATCAAAGGAAGGGGATGATATGGTCGTGAATGCTATTTGTTGGTTGTTAACAAAAAAACGTGAAACGATGAATCAGAACCAGAGAGAGAGAGAGAGAGAGAGAGAGAGAGAGAGAGAGAAAGTAGAGAAAGTGATGATCGCAAATAATCGCCATGGAAGCGTTCGTTAATGGAAGGGAAGACTAATCTCATACGAACGATTTCAGTGTTGTTTTATGCTAATTTTTTGGATTTTTTGGATTTTTTTCTGTTTTTTTTTAAATAAAAATGCAAATAATTATAAAATATTAAGATTAATTAGGTTAATTGAAGGGTATAATGGTATTAAAAAAAATATAAATCCTAGTTACCTAAATAATTTTCTACAAATCTTATTGTGACAAATCTAAGTTGAAAGTGTCTCATTTTTCTAATTTTCCCTATAATATTTTCGTCATTAACTTACATCTACGTTACGACTAATCATCAAATCGTCTGTACGACGATCATAACTTGTTGAAACAGTCATCGTTATGCACATGTTTTTTTTTGTGTGTAGGAAATCATTCTTACAAGGAGATTTTTTTTTTTTTTTGAGCAACAAACTTACACATGTTTTACAAGGAAATCATTCTTATGCACATGTTTTTTTTTTTTGAGCAACAAGGAGATTCTCGCCACAAACTTACAAGGAGATCTTATAAAACTCTAAAACCAATATCATTTTTACACAGGGTCATATCTTGGTGATAACTATCTATATTAATTTTATTACTTATTTACATTAGAATGCCATTGAGATATTTATTGAAATTATATTTATTATGTTTGTTTTTTCCTAATTTAAATAATAGATTTAAGCATTAATATTTTTTCCTAATTTAAATAATAGATATCCTTAATCAAATATTAACCAAAATAGATTTCCTAATATATTTCGTATTAACATATTAAATATTTTAAATATCTATTAGTAATAAATAACAAAATAAATAATCACACATCATAATAAATTTATATAACATATAAATAAAATATAAAATAATTTATTCATATATTATTAATATAGTGCTTTCATAATATAAGTCTAATAGTTATAAATATATGATTTTTTAAATGATACATTGTGATATAATAGATGATTAAAATCACAAAATATAATTATTTTAAATTAGTAGATAAAATTATTATATTAAAAATTATATAATACATTTAATTTACAATATATATACAGTAATACCAGTTGTACAAAGAAAAAATTTAAAGGGAAAGAAAATATTTATACGATCACCGGGTCAAGCTCTAAAAATAAACAAAAACATCGCATGATTATTTTTATTTAACAAATTTATTTTAGCAGAAATTATAGTTCCAAATATGTTTATATATTTTAGGTATTTATAATTTTTTTAAAGGATGCTACAATTTTGGAATTAGAAAAAATTATGACCCATCTCTATATTATTTTAATTAGGAAATTTAATATTTATATCAGAATATTTTTTTAAACTTTTAATTTTTCCAAATATGTTTGTACATTTTATCTATTTATAAATTTTTTAAAGGGATGCTAAGATTTTGGAATTGGAAAAAATTATGACCCATCTCTATATTATTTTAATTAGGAAATTTAATATTCATATCAGAATATTTTGTTAAATTTTTAATTTTAATTTTTATTATAACTGAAAATATTAATTTTAAATCTAATTTTATATTTAAATATTACAAATACGTCTTTTAATATAAAAAACCTCAAAACATAAAATAAATACCCGCCCGGTCGGGTGGGTCAAGATCTAGTCTATATTATTAAAACTGAAGTACGTTTTGGTACTATTGAGAAACTTAGCTAATAATTTTAAAAAGAGTTTGTTTGGAAACATTGATATCAGTTAAAAAAGTAGGTTTGTTTGGAAACATAGATAGTAGTTTTAAAAAGAGTTTTGTTTGGAAATTGGAAACAAAGATAATAGTTTTAAAAAGAGTTTTGTTTGGAAACATGGATAGCAGTATACTAAGAAAAAAAGTAATGAGTTATGTTATTAAGAAAAGTTGAAAGTTCATTATACTATGAAAAACTATCTATTTAGACCACCTTTGAAATATAAGAAAAATGAGTCAATCTAATTATCTAAAAACATTTTTTGTCTAAAATAATCATAAAAAGTTTAAAATTTATATACATATTCCAAATCAAAATAATAATTTAAAGTTGAATTTTATATCAAGAATTTATTAAAAATATACATATATTCAAAAAAAAATATTTTACTAAAACATTTTCCAACAAACATTATTAATTATAATTTCACAATATATAAAAAAATACAAATAACCCAGTTTCATATACCAACTTGAATTATGATTTTTTCACATTATAATTTAAAAATATAACATATATGATGGTACATATACAATAATATTAGTTATATGATTACTTATATGATGATACATATAAAATATGTAATTGTATGATGACATATATGATATATAATTGTGACTAGGGGTAGGCGTTTAGGTATCCATTCCGGGTCAAAGATTTCTGACCCATTTAGATATTTCTACATTTCGGTTTAGGTTCGATTCAGATCTTTGCAGGTTCGGATAACCCATTTAAATTTGATTCAGATCTTTGCAGGTTCGGATAACCCATTCGGGTTCGGTTCGGATAACCCATTCGGGTTCGGTTCGGATCTATTTGAGTTTCGGGTTTCCGGGATCAAAGATTTCTGACCCATTTGAATATTTCTAAATTTCAGTTTAGGTTCGACTCAGATCTTTGCAGGTTCGGATAACCCATTTAGATTTGATTCATATCTTTGCGGGTTCGGATAACCCATTTAAATTATTTAATAAGTTTAAAAATCGTTATATACTTTAATTTTCTCAAAATATATAAAAAATAATATATTACATATAAATTTGAACAACATATGTCAGAATACCTAAACTTAACATATAAATTTATTTTATTTAAATATTTGGATAGAGAATCAATAATTATTTTTAAGTATTTTGATGTTTTGAGTATATATACAGTACTTTAACTATTTTATATATTTACTTTTAACTATTTGTATATATTTTCAAGTATTTAAACCAACTTAAAAGTATCATATGTATTTTGTATGTTTTTATATACTTTAAACCAAAAAATAATTAATATATATAAGTACTTAAATCTATTTCGAATATATTCGGGTACCCAAAATACTTTGGTTAGGATCGGATTAGGTTATTTAAATTCCAAAATTTTGAATACTTCAGATATTAATCAATTTCGGTTTGAGTTTAGTACTACTTATTCGGATCGGATTTGGTTCAATTCTTCGGATTTTTTCGCTCAGCCCTAATATTAACATGAAAAACAAATAACAACATTTGTTGAAAAGTATATCCGCGGACGCGCGGATCAAAGTCTAGTACATCTTATAATCAAAATATTGTAAAATACTATTCAAGTTAGTTTGTTTTCAAAGAACTTATTGAATATTAATTTATAAAATTGTATCATTTTGTTATTGTAAGTTCTTACAAACTTTTAGCTGAAAAACTTGATTATTAGAAGTTGGTAAATGACCTTGCAAGAAAAAGGTAAAAATAATTACCGTTCACAAACAGTATATTTTGATTCTTTTTGTTATTTGAAACAAACTAACTTTTAATAGTATTTTGTAATATTTTGATTATATTTTAAATTATAACAAAAAAATAAAAATAATGGGACAGCCTTTTGGTGGTGCGCTCTAGGTCCCCGGTCTAAATAGTCTTTTTACGAGCTCGTAATGGTCCTGTGATGGTTTAGAACGAAGTTGAAAATCATTATGACAAAAAGCTAGACGATAGATAACTGACCACACGTATTCATCAAGTCATTCCATCACTAGCTGTATTGCACTTTCAGAGGTCCAGTTCTCAAACTTGTTCTTCGTCTCTTTAAAACCAGTTGTCATAATTTATTATATTCTCCATTCTTATATATGTAAGTTAGTCTATACTCTATTACTCATCTTGTTGTTCAAACACGAAAGGAACTTTTGAAAAGATGGGTCAAAACAATCTCCTCTCATTGGCCCTCTGGCTTCTTCCCGTGAGCTTAACTGTTGTTGTCTCTGCGCAGGTTTGCTTGGAAAATTTTGGAACGTTTAGACCAGGTGGTACTTTTGACAGGAACCGTCAACTTATCCTCTCATCTCTTGCATCTGAGGTGGCAACTAAAGATGGCTTCTTCAACGTTTCGGTTGGGACGTATCCTGACCAGGTCTACGCTCTGGGGATGTGCATCCCAGGCGCTAAACAAGAGTTTTGTTCGGATTGTATCAAGGCTGCGTCTGACCAGTTAATACAGAGCTGTCCCAACCAGGCAGCAGCTTTTTATTGGTCAGGTGGAGGTGAAACTCTATGTATGGCACGCTACTCTAACAGCCCGTCTTTTAGACCGGTGGATACAGATTCACCTTCTTATGGTGCCAACGTTGAAAATCTCAGCACAAACTTAACAGATTTTGACAGGTTCTTGGAGCGATTAGCAGTTCGTATGGTGACCGCAGCTTTGTCATCATCAGGCAAGAATGTACCAGTCTCTAACAGTAGATTCTACGCAGCTGATGTAGCAGCCTTGACGAGCTCTATGAATGTATATGCGTTAATGCAATGCACCCCTGACGTCTCTCCCTCTAATTGTAAGACCTGTTTACGACAAAGTGTTGATTACTATGTAGATTGCTGTCGTGGGAAGCAAGGCGGCTATGTGTATTGGCCTAATTGTTTTTTCCGGTTGGATATGTACCCCTACAATGGTGCCTTTAGTCCTCTTAAGTTAGCGCCTCAGCCTACATCTCAGCCTGCTTCTCAACCTGCGTCTCAACCTGCTTCTCAACCCGCGGCTCAGCTGCAGTCCCCACCTCCCCTGACCAACGAAGGTAAGTGATCTACTTCTATATAACCAATAAGCATGACCCTCTTGTGTTCAAAGAATATGTTATTTTGCCTTTGAACAGATGGGAAAACGATTGATAAGGGAGCTATCATAGGAATTGTGGCTGCAGTGCTCATAATCAACCTGTAAATGTAAATTGAAGTAATTTGTTTTAAATGATAAATCTCTATGTATCATCTGAAATATTTTTATTTAATTATAAATTATTAAAAAAATTTAAAATTGATTTTCAACGGGTACTTCTATTTAGAGTCGGTCTTGAGCTTTTCAAGACCACAAGCCCAAAACAAAAAAAAATGGCTGAAATTTTGAAAAAAAAAAACTGTGCACATAATCGAACCCAAGCCTCTCACATAGTTTTGATGCAAAACTAGCTGCTAGACCATTGACAATTTTATTAGAAAGTGGCCAGTTAAACATTTATAACAAAATGGCAGCCGGAAGCACTGGACCCAGCTCTGATTCTATTTGCTGAATAAGATCTAGGGACAATTTGTATAATCTTCTGATGGATAGTTATATCATCACCATGTGGATGATGATGAAAAACTCTTCACCATATCGGAGATTTCTGGCAAGTTTTCTTTCACTAATATGGATACCCTCTATCCTTACCATTTTAGTGTTAATGTTTTTCTCTATTGTTTATTTATGTGTATATAGAATTTGTAGTTACTTAATATTAACTACATAAAAATGATACTATATATATGTAAGTGGGGATTACATAAAACGGTGGCTGCATAGAAAAGTGGTTATATGGTAATTGTGGTGAACCATCACAACCACATGCAGGACCGGCCCTACGCTAAAGCTCATGAAGCAAGGATTTCAGGCGCCAAAAGTGATTGAGAGCTTTAAGTTTTCCCCAGGGTGCTGTGTTTGAATCGCGGTACTTACCACATGGTTCCTCCTTTGTAATTAATCAACATGACAAGATAATAACTCCGATTGGTAACATGTAGTATTAAAGTTGTAACATGTAGTATTAAAGTTAAGTTGCAATATGATTTATAATTCAATGTAACTTGCAGTAAAAAAATATGTGATAGAAACTGTAGGTTTATGTGATAAATTCGCAGTAAAAATAAAAGTTATCATTTTATTAAAATATGTGATTGGTAATATTTTTGATGTATAAGTTGCAGTATGAGTTTTTTAATAAAAGAATTGAATATATAAACATATAAATAGTAAAAACATTTATTAAAACATTAACAATAAGATTTTTTAAAAATAAATAAATTAAAAGGTATATTTTGAATTAGTATAAAAATTTGAAAAAATAATTTTCAATATATATTATCTTCTATATTTTTGTAACTGTAATATTTTCTATATTATGATCACCAGTAATACTATTTATTCTAATAATAATAGAAAATAAGTTAATCAAATAATAATATTAACATGAACTTTAAACTAAAAATAAAATAATAATAATAATAAAAGTTTATAAATGTTTATTCCAAATCAATCTCAAATTAAAATAAAATAGATATTACTATAACTGTAGAATTGGAACCATAAATAATAATATTTAGAATTTATAAAGCAAAAAAAAAATCTACAAATGTTTGTTAGTTACGTGACAATGCATAGTAATTGTAGTTACGTGAACAAAAAAAAGGACGTGACATGGTAAGTTATGAAAACTCAATATTTTATTTTTTCATTTTAAGGAATAAAAATCAATTAATTTTGTAACTCAACCCGTAAAACATGGAATTTTGGTTGATGTAGGTTTATGATTTGAATTAACTGTTTTATAAAGGGTTTAAGTCAAAAATTGTAACTCAACTACAAAACATATTATATCAAACTTAAAATCAAAAATCAAATTTAAAACATGAATGGTAACAATTTTGAGTTACTAATGATTTTTACTTCTTAACTCAAAGAAATTTTGAAGGTGGAAGGTTAAGGATAGAGAAGATCAATTGGTGAAATTGCATCTAAACATGGATCAAAGTAAGTCTTTCTTTCTTCTTTAGAAATGCATTAGGGTTGAATTAATCTAAATCTAACTTACAGTTTTGGGTTAGATTTCATTATAGAAATCATAAAAGTTATTCTTACATACTTGGACAGTGTGGAAAGAGCTGACGCAGAAGCTTTTGGGAGTTAGTTCTCTCTGAACTGGAACGAGTTAGTGGCACAGATATCTCACCGGTCACAGTCCAATACACACAGGTTCCTCAAGCGCTATGTGTTTCAGACCGCCGTATACACACTATGGAGAGAGCAAAACTCTCAACGTCATGGTGACACACAGCCACTCCTCAGTCAAACCTGATCCGTCTCAATGACAAACAAATGCGCATAAGGCTGCTAAGGATCGCAGACAGGCAATATGTGGAAGGGTTTCAACTGTAGCTATAAGCTATATCATAGGAGAACAGCTCAGGAAAATGTCAGCGCTTTAGTTTTAAAGTTTTTTCTGAAAAAAGAACCATTTTTCTTTTTATTTTAACTTAACACTAGATTTCGATCCGCACAACCGTGCGGATGTTTGTTTTCATTTATTTTCATTTATTTTTATATAAACATTTTATTTTTAATTCTGAATTGATATATATATATATATATATATATTATATATAAGGTGTATCTATCATTTTAAAAAATATAATAATTTTGCCGTTTATTCTTTTTATTGGATATGTTGTTTCAAATTTTCGTATGTATTTGTATCTTCTTCTATATAATAATATATATTTTGGATCATTATTTCCTTATTTAACTTACCAATATATATAAAGATTAAGCATGCATTCATAATTTTTTAGTTATTACAACAATATAAACAGAGGTTTACTGGTTAATTTTAGTTGAAATGGTCTACTACAAAATGGTTTTATGATTTGATATTTATTACAACTATACTATACGATGGTCTATCTCAATCGTACACTCTCACATATATTATTTCTACCAAAACAACTAATATACGATGGTTTATCTAAATTACACCAATATGAATCATTTAATAAGTATTTAAATATGTGTTTCTTAATTAATCCTGATTTTTAGGAATAATTTATTAGAAATGATATATTATTGAATCATAAGTTTAGTAATTAATGAATGGTAAGTGATTTTTAGTTAAGGATCCATTTTAAAAAAATAACACATGAATCAAAGTTGTGACTTCTCTTTTAATATAATAGATAGATTTAACTAAAAAAAAAGTCTTTCCATCAACTAGGTGTAGGTGTGGAGCACTTTCAGCGGTCCAGTTCTCAAACTTGTTTGAACTCTTTTTCAAACAAGTTGTCATTAATTAGAAAAACAGTTAGCAGAGAGCATTAACAGCATTCCCAACTACCAGAAGTTCAACTACAGACAGAGCAGATTTGGCAAACTATCAGCCATGAGATTCTTCTCTCTAGAGATCCAGACAAAAGAAACAGATTCAAACTCAGCAGAAAGATTTAAAATATCAGAAACCACACTGTGAATTTCTGCAACACTCGATCCCGAGTTAATGCTCGTCACAAGTTGCTTCGAGTCCACTTCAAAACAGAGCTTTCTCCGGTCTTGTCGTTGACAGGTTGTAAGTTAGTCTATAGATCTGAACACCAATTTACCGACAAAAGAATACACAAAAATATAGTAGTGCTTTATATGCATTGAACAATCTAACCTAATAATTAACTAAAGATTACAATTTACTTAAAAAGTAAATTTACTTGAATAATATAATTATGTTTGAACACAAATAATATATATATATATATATATATATATAAATAGATACTAAATGGTAAACAAACAAAAGACTACAATTTGTAGACAAAAACAGAAAAAACAAAAACAAAATCATATTTTAAACATTACCTTGAAATAAAGTTTATATAAATTAGTGTATCTTGTAGATTTATAACTTAAACTTAATTATTAAAAAACTACACGCGAGTTTAAATCTACAATATAATACAACTTCTATCCGAGTTATATATCCAAAATACCCAAGTCTCGAATCTATCTAAAGATATAAACTTTTATAGTGGTCATTTGGAAGGCCGAGGGGAGAAGAAGGTTATGATGATGGTCATTTAGTGGTCATTTAGTGATGGTCGTATTCGTGTGGAAAAAGCTGGCTTAGAGCCCAAGATGTGAAGCTTATGAGGAAATAGAAGACAACAACAATATATTGTGGGGCACTTGCGGTTAAAGTCGTTTGATTTTAACTTAACATTTAACTAAAAAAAAAAGTCTTTCCATCAACTAGGTGTGGAGCACTTTCAGCGGTCCAGTTCTCAAACTTGTTTTTTCGTCTTTTTCATACAAGTTGTCACTTGTCATTGTTTATATTATTCTCCGTTCTTATATACGTAAGTTAATTTATAATCTATCACTCATCTTGTTGTTCAGACACGAAAGGAACTCATTCTATATCCTTTTGAAAAATGGGTCGAAACAATCTCCTCTCATTGGTCTTCTGGCTTCTCCCCGCGAGCTTTACTGTTGTTGTCTCTTCGGAGTTTTGCTTGGAAAACTTTGGATCTTTTAGACCAGGTGGTAATTTTGACAGGAACCGTCAACTTATACTCACATCTCTTGCATCTGAGGTCACAGCTAATGATGGTTTCTTCAACGCTTCCACTGGGACAGATCCTGACCAAGTCTACGCCATGGGGATGTGCATACCAGGCGCTAAACAGGAGGTTTGTTCGGATTGTATCAAGGCCGCATCTGATCAGTTAATACAGAGTTGTCCAAACCAGGCAGCAGCATTATACTGGTCAGGTGGAGGTAAAACTCTATGTATGGCACGCTACTCTAGCAAGCCGTCTTTTAGACCGTTGGATATGGATTCACCTTCTGGTCTTGGTTATAATACTGGAAATCTCAGCACAAACTTAACGGATTTTGATGAGTTATTGGAGCGATTATCAGTTCGTATGGTGACTGAAGTTTCATCATCAGGCAAGAATGTACCAGTCTCTAACAGTAGATTCTATGCAGCTAATGTAGCAGCTTTGACAAGTTCTATAAATATATATGCACTAATGCAATGCACCCCAGACGTCTCTCCCTCTATCTGTAACACATGCTTACGACAAAGTGTTGATGACTATGTGGATTGCTGTCGTGGGAGCCAAGGCGGCTACGTGTACTGGCCTAATTGTATTTTCCGGTGGGATCTGTACCCCTACAATGGCGCCTTTGATCATATTAAGTTAGCGCCTCAGCCGGCATCTCAGCCGGCATCTCAGCCCGCATCTCAGCTGCAGTCCCCACCTGCCCTGACCAACAGAGGTAAGTGTACTACTTTTATAACCGGTAAACATGGCACTCTAAGTATATGTTCTTTTGGCTTTGCACAGATGGGAAAAAGATTGGTAATGGAGCTATCATAGGAATTGTCCTTGCAACGCTCATAGTACTTGCTCTGCTTGCTCTAGGGATTGCTGTTTGCAGGAATAGACAAAAATACAAAGCTTTTGCCCCGGAAAGTGAGTTCCTCTTTCATCTTTCTTTCTCTATCACTAGGTGATTGTTATTTTTTTTTTTTGACGCTTTGGATTACTCTCTTTACTTCAGTTTTTCCATCTTCACTTTTGGTGTACAGCTGCAGATGATATTGCCTCTGCAGGATATCTTCAGTTTGATATCAAAGAAATCGAAGCTGCAACAAGTCACTTTTTGGCCAGTAACAAGATCGGTCAAGGAGGATTCGGCGTAGTTTACAAGGCATTTTACAATTAACTACTCAAGTTGTTTTGACAGTAGACAGATAATGATTCAAGATATTGAGATGAGAGTCTTATGTAATTTACAGGGTACGCTCCCAAATGGAACTGAAGTTGCAGTCAAGAGGCTGTCAAGAAGTTCAGATCAAGGTGAAATGGAGTTCAAGAACGAGGTGCTTCTTGTAGCAAAGCTTCAGCATCGAAATCTCGTTAGGCTTCTTGGGTTTTCTCTGCACGGGGAAGAAAAGATACTCGTCTATGAGTTTGTTCCCAACAAGAGCCTCGATTACTTCCTCTTCAGTAATAAACAATACAACTATGCTACTTTTTATCTTTATCCAGTGTTCTTGAAAAACGTAATTGTTGATCTGTTTGTCTAATGTTACAAATGGATGTGTAGACCCAACAAAGAAGGGTCAGCTAGATTGGACAACACGGTACAACATCATCGGAGGGATCACGCGAGGGATTCTCTATCTTCATCAAGATTCAAGGCTAACCATTATACACCGTGACATAAAAGCAAGTAACATTCTATTAGATGCCGATATGAATCCCAAAATAGCCGATTTTGGAATGGCTAGAAATTTCAGAGACCATCAAACTGAAGCCAATACAGGAAGAGTGGTCGGAACCTTGTTAGTATTGTCCAAAGTCTTTAAACTGAATTTTCGTGAACCCCTTTATGTTTTTAAATAGTATAAAGTACATGTATCTATATATTTCCTGCATATGTTTGCAGCGGTTACATGTCTCCAGAATATGTGACGCATGGCCAGTTCTCTACCAAATCTGATGTTTATAGTTTCGGAGTATTGATTCTGGAGATTGTTAGTGGCAAAAAGAATAGCAGCTTCTATCAGAGGACTGGTTCAGTTTGCAACTTGGTGACATATGTGGGAACAACTCAAAAACATCTTTCCCATTTGACTGTTTGTTTTTTTCCTTAAATTATGATATTGTTTCTGAATATGAGTTTCTTGGCAGGTTTGGAGGCTTTGGAATAGTGATTCACCTTTAGAAATCATTGACCCCACGATTGGGGAAACCTACGAGAAAGATGAGGTTATTAGATGCATCCATATCGGACTATTATGCGTCCAAGAAGCTCCTTCAGATCGTCCTGCCATGACAACAATCTTTCAGATGCTTACCAATAGCTCCGTTATTCTACCTGTGCCTCGACCACCTGGATTTTTCTTTAGGAACAAACCCAACTTAGACCCTTTAACATATGGATCTGAGCCAGGTGAATCCAGCAGTAAGTCTGTTCCTTGTTCTATCGACGATGCAACTATCACTGCTGTCACTCCTCGTTGAAAGTCTTTGCATTTTCACTCTGTACAGCAAGTTATCACTCTACATTTTCCTTGTAGCACACGCAACTCCAGTTTGTCAAAGTCCATAAAAAAGAAATCGAGGATTCAGTTATTCCTGTTTCGGATGTGCAATCTAAACTATTAAAATGGGAAACTCGCATAAAAACCCTCATAGTGTCACTTACTAGCACTTTAAACCTTGAAGTTTTTTCACTTAACACTTTTAACCTTCAAAGTGACTTTTGTATCATAAAAAACTTCCAAATCAAAAAGTTGACATGTTCAGCAAGTAATTTTTCAAAAATAATTTAACTAATAAAATAAACAAAATAAATAAATAAATAAATCCAAATAATAAATAAAAATCGAAACCTTAATAAAATTCACAAAAATGAAAATATAATAAAAAAATTGAATAAATATTTTTAAAATTAAATAATTTTATAAATTTTAACAAAATAAAAACAACTAAAATTGTAATAATAAATAAGATTAAATTTAAATAGAGAAGAACTAAATAAAAAGTTCAATTTTAAAAAAAAAATAGAAAATTCAAAATTGATTTTTTTTTAATTATAATATTTTTCAAAAAATATATCATATCATTCTGGACAACAAAAATTTCAAATATATCAATAATGACAATGATGGTTTCTGACTTTTAATTAATTATGAGTTTTTATTAAATTTTACGATTTTTGTTTAATTTTTTTGATTATTTTACTAATTAAATAATATTTTAAATAATATTATTTAATAAGTAAAATAAACAAAAAATAAAAAACCAGAAATTAAACAAAAATCGTAAAATTTAATAAAAACTCATAAATTAAGTAAAATTAGAAAAAAATATAAAAAATCAGAAAAAAATATAAAAAATCAGAAAATTAATTAATATTTAGAAAATTAAAGTTCAAAAATAAATGAGATAAAACTAAAAAATATAAAAATAAAAAATTCATATATTTCAAAAAAAAATGAAAATTCAAACGTTTTGAAAAATATTTTTTGTCATTTTTAACGATGATGTTGGAAACTATCATTGGAGATATGGAAATTATCGCCATTGTTAATGGTTATGTGAGAAACCATCATCGTCACTAGTGAATTTTGAATTTTCTATTTTCCTTTTTTAAAAAAATTTGTGAACTTTTTATTTAGTTTTTCTCTATTTAAAATTTAATTTTATTTATTATTAATTTTTAGTTATTTTATTTTATTAATACTTTAGAAAATAATTTTAAAAATATTTATTTAATTTTCTAAAATTTTAATTTTTTTTTTAATTTTTTAATTTTTGTAAATTTTATTAAAAGTTTCGATTTTTATTTATTTTTTGGATTTTTATTTATTTATTTTGTTTATTTTATTAATTAAATAATTATTTTTGAAAAATTACCTGCTGAACCGGTCAACTTTTTGATTTGGAGGTTTTTTATGATACAAAGGTCACTTTGAAGGTTAAAAGTGTTTGTGAAAAAACTTCAGGGTTTAAAGTGTTAGTAAGTGACACTTTGAGGGTTTTTTATGCGATTTTCCCCTATTAAAAGGGAAGTACATTTTGCAGTTAATCCTAATTTTTCCACAATAATTACCAACTTATGCAACTTATTAAAATACAGTAGTTTTAATTTTGCTGTCACGTTAATTTCCTAAACCAATAAAATTGTTACTCACATTCCTTAAACTATTCCGTCCGGTACAGACCCAAATTAATTATGTTGAACCATCACTTACCTTTATATAATTCAAAACCTATACTGAAGCTTAACCAAATAAATCGTTACTCTCTTTATTAAACCATTATGTCCGGTACGGAATCAAAATAATTATGTGGAACCATCACCTATCTTATTTGTAGTTTTTGGTTCAATCTAACAATACATCTAATCGTAAAAATCAAATACACCTCAATCAAGAAACTCAAAACTTTATGCCAAAATTTGCAGTAAAAATTAGTAGATTTATCATTTGAGTGAAAACATCATTATATTTTTTTGATTATTTAGAAAAAACTCGCAAGGTAAAGAGTCGGCACCACAAAGAGATAAGAATAGAGATATATAAATTACTTTGTTAAAAAAAAAAGAGATATAGATTATAAGGGAATGAGAAAAGTCGGTAAAAAATAAATATGTTTCTATCATATTTTCCGGAGAAAAAATAATATATGGGTTTAGATTCTGGTATAAGGTCCACAATAGATGGTTCTTATATGACTGTAAAATATGATGTACCAAATTTTTAATCATAACAAAATGATTCAATTTAATTACTTAAATTAGGCTTGCTAAATTAAATTTGCAAAAATGTATACTTATTTTTTGAACGTTTTTTGGTAACTTTGTTTCATTATTTTTTATGTTTATGTCTAAATAATATATTTGTTTTATAAAATCTCAAAATAAAATTTGAATTTTATAATCAATTTTAAATCACAACATTTATAGTAAAATTTGATACAACCCACATATATACGTAAAACTCTAATATTTTACACTTTAATGTTTACTTTTCCAAGCGAAATGAATAAAAACAAATTAAAAAAAAACACAAATTTATAGTTTATAAATGGACGCTAAATAAGTTGAATAAGACACATCAATATTAAAAGGCAATAACGTATGAATCTACAACAAGAAAACAAATATATTTTGTTAAAAATAAAATATATAGTTTTGAAGAACAAAATATAACAGGAGTGCGGGTCAAAAGCTAGTGTCCGTTAAGTTACGAACTTTTCTTTTAAAGTTAGGAAACTTTACTTTCATAAATTGTTAAAAAATTCTTATATGTTCACTGAAGGTGTTGCTGAGAACGGGTTAAGCTATTATTATATCATTTGTGGTTGTTCTAGTGATCAGTTGTTGGGTGAGGCAAATGTTACGGGTGTGCCTGTTTTAAATCCAATGTGGATGGAATTCCAACAATATAAAGCTACTTTTGGAATGATGAGGCCTTAATGGTTATACAGGAGTCGTTGGTATTTTATCGGAATATTTTGACGGTAACATTATAAACTTTTATAATGGTCATTTGGAGAGTCGAGAGGAGGGTTATGATGATGGTTTAGTGATGGTCGTATTCGTATAGAAAAAGCTGGCTTAGAGCACAAAATGTGAAGTTTATGAGGAAAGAGAAGACAACAAGTCAACTATACATTGTGGGCACTTGCGGTTAATGTCGTCTTGTGCCACTAACTTGCATCCTATCTCTATCCATCTACTTCCCTACTGGGCTCTGTTTCAAATGCACTGAATCGTGAGTGGTGGACAAACATAAAAGAAACATTTATTAACAAATACACAAAAAGGAGAGGGTGCAGAGAAATCTATTGACAATTGATATATGACCATAATCAAAGTCTTCGTATTATTGTATAGATAACCTTTACCAACATAACTACACGGTTGATCAATGTTAAATTGAAACCTGGTTCCATTCCATACCCGAAACCCTACAACACATACGGTTGAAAGTTTCAAACCTTAAACATACAATTTCTTACTCTGGTTTCTTGGTGGGTTCAGGATTTTTGTCAACATTTGAGTCATTAGTCGTCTTCAAGGATTCGTCTTCTTTTGCTTTCTTCTCAGCTTCACGAGGACTGGTCAAATTCTTCTCAACGTCCTCACTCTCTGTGCCTTGGGCTGGTTTTTCAGTGTCTATAGTCAGAGTTGATACCTCATCCCTGGAGGCATACCATGAATGGCCACATGCAATACACTCCAGCTAGATCCATAAAACAAAAATCAGAATGTGATTATTAATATTAATGGATACGCACAGTAAGAGAAGAAGATCATGATGTTAAAGTGATGTCCCTAGCTTATATACACTCACGCTACAACAGTCTGCTTTGATTTCAGTTTAACAAAGTGCATAGGTAATATGGAAAAGTATAAGAACCTGATAACGATCTCCATGCCCAGCTTGGATGATATCCCTTAGTCCAACTTTAATTTGACTGCATCTTGAGCATCTTGCATCAGTCATCTACATCCAAAACCAACACATGATATGGTCAAAGACAACAAGCTAGATACAACTCTCGACTGTCAGAAATGAAAACAAACCTGCATTTTTTCCGCATCATCAGGCTCATTCTTCTCTGTTTCCTCAGCAGTTAGACCCTCCTGAATCCCACAATATTACCAAAATCTTTATCGTTGTAACATGTAAGATGTACTCTCACTAGTCATTGCGTATTATGACACAATAAGATTCAGATTAAATCTGGAATAACTGAACAAAAGAAAGGAAGGGTATCTGTCTGCAAATAAGTAACATAGCCAGTCCCTAACCTTTAACTCAGTGGGTGACATGCTCAAAATCTTTGCTGGTTCTAACTCGCCATTGAGCAGACGTCTAGCCAGTAGTGCAGTGTTCTGCAGATAGAACAAAATGAAATTACTATTAGATACTTTGAATAAACGCTAAAGTGATGTTTACCACAAACTGAAGTCTAGTTATCAACATTCATAATGCACTCAATTATTAACATGTCCAATCTGAATGCAGCATCAAATACAGTATGTATTGGTCGAACAACCAGGAGAAAAAAATATATGGAAAAGAAGTAATGAAATGACGGTGAATGCGGAACCTTGAGATTGAAAACCAGTGCCCTCATCCTTTGATTGTATTTATGGTAATCAGATGCGAGAGAAACATGTAAAGCCACCTCAAGAGCACACACTGGAGGAACAGCAGCGTCTGGCCAGAGAAAACTCTCATCCTGCTGTCAAGTGGTTCAAACAAACAGCATGTTATTTGGTCCATTTTGAAAGGTAACTATACGAGAAGGGATACCTTTGATGGTTCGGTCTTTGTATCTTTCTCATCCTGTTCAAGCTCTGAAGCCATCTTTGCTTCATTGGCAGCTTGTTTGTTCTCAGCGGTATAGCAAATGTTCTGGACTGCTTCCAGAAGCTTTGCCAAACACTTGTCACGATGAGCATCACCTGTTAGCGAGTTGAACTTCTGCAAGACAGAATGATACTCTGATGAAATAGCACTTCCAGGGGTCTCAGGTTTAAGAAAGGCATCTTCTTCCTTCCTAACATCAACAGGAGGTATGTTCACTTTCCGGGAAGATCTTTTAGCCTTCAACATAGCCTCAAGATCAGCATGCACCTCCTCAGGTTCAAGGTCAGGAAGATCACCCAACCGCGACATTGACTTTTCGACAAGGAGGTCAATCTCATGTTGCTTTGTATCTTCGTAATCCTTATCAGTCAGCTTCCAAAGCTTCTTCTCAACGGTATCATACACCTTACGTACGACAAAACCAGGGTTAACTTTGCGTTTGGGAAGCTGCTTATGGGCTGGGACGAAATACACCACGCATCTGTGCATCACGGACTCTGCCGGCACCTCATCACGATGGAAACTGTAGAAGAGCTCTCGTGTGTCACTAGATTGCCAGTTTCCACCACCCTTTTTCTCAGCTTCTTCAGGACGATAAAACCACTGTCCGAGAATCATCATGCTTCCATCTTTTGTTTGAGTAATATCCTGCCCCCCAAAAAGAAAGAAAACAAGTCTTACTTCAAAAACAGATGGTATTATAGCAGGAACTGGTAAGCAGGACAAGAGTACCTTGATAATGGCAACATATGGCTTTTGACTTTTGTCTTCTGGAACCAAAAGCACCGGATCCTCCTGAGAAAGAAAGGAATGTCAGAAAAATAGTCTCTCAAGCAAGGAGGAGTCAACAAGAGACTAAGAAGTTAGGTGCAAAGGGACAGAAAGATGTAAATTAAAAACTTGAAGAAGCAATGTGCAGTCAGAAACTGTAATCTTAAACTCCAAAAACGAGACATCAAGACCATTTTATACAAATGAATATGTTCCTGCAGTATAAACATAACAACCAGCGCAAGTTAGTCTAGTGGTCTTGAGGGAGCTTCGGCCTCAATACGGATCCGGGTTCGATTCACACTGGCCACCGTCAATTAACATGGGGTGAAATCGGCGGCTCCTCTGGATGCCTTCCGCGGGCTACCTGGCTTGCTCCGGTGAACGGTCATTAGGCGCTAATCGAGTACTCTTTCGAGGGTGTTCGGATACCAGAGTCATTATATTAAAAAAAAAAAACATAACAACATGTATGGCTAATTCCCTACATAACAAGAGCTTTAATACATTCTAATCAGGACAAAACAAATACAACCAAAAGCCCTAAATTTCACAACTTTCAACTCCAAATCGTATCGCAGCTCACCAGATTGTATGTGTTGCCGTCATAATCGAATTGAAGGAAATGGGTTCTTCGCCCTTTGCCTTTACCCGTAACCTTAACCGATTCACCGACAGGGCTCGCGTCATCGGGCTTCTCTTCTTCTTCTTCTTCTTCGACCTCTGTTTCCTTCTCATCCACGTCGTCTTCGAAATCTTCGTAGAGCTTCACCGTCTTACGCTTCCTCCGCTTCCCCTCCTCGGGGCTCCTCGAGTTCCGTCGTCCCTTGGACCTTGTAGACGCCGGTACATCGTCTTCTTCGTCACTCGACACTTGAGCGAATCGCCGTGACAACACCATCTTCTTTCTTTCTTTCTTTCTTTCTTTCACAGAATCGATAAATTAGCCTTTTGTGATCGCTCCTACCAATTTATCAACACTTCCTCATAAATATACTCTCTCTTTTTTTCTCTGTTCTCAGCCTTTTTTTTTTTAGGGTCGGCAATATTTTCTTCATTAAGTAAGCCCAATGGACCTGAACAATACAACAAGATATACCGAGTGATTTATTAGCCCAATAATTCTTTTTTCACTAAAAGTTTAGATGAGAACAAATGACTTAAACAAATGTCAACTATTTTTGAGTTCAACATTCTCCAATGAAGAATTGTCTTTAATATCTGATTTTTCTGTGAAAACTTCTCTAAAACATGCTTATGTCAGCTATTTTTGAGATCAACACTCGATTATAAATTGTTCAAACCTAATTTATCTTTCCATGTTCCTCGACTTGAAATCTTTGGAGATAAATCTCTTTCGATTAATATTCATATCTTCCATATATTGTCCTTGTTTCTCTTTATATGAAAGTAAGATGTCTGAAGACGATGAAGTTGCTCAGCTTAATCTATGGTATTTCAAAGAGATAAGTGGACAAACAAATGAAATCACTATTCAATGATTTTGAGATAATGAAAACATATAGATGACACTTTCTTCAAACTATATAAAAATCTTCATTGTTTATAAGTTTGCTTGTTTGTACAGAAAGATAGTAATTACAATAGTTGTTTTGACGATGATGTTTTGCAGTTAATGATCTCTAGAATTCGTTATCTACATATTTCTCTGTTTCATGCATTCATATAAACATAGTCATTTGTAGATGGTTAACTACTTTGTCTTCAGATCCTATTTAGTTGATATTGTTTTAGATGATCAGTACGTATGAATGTTAGGTTATCAGTAAAAGATATATATAGGAGGTAAAGTGATGCCAGTTTTTTTTTTTTTTTTGGACAAAGTGATGCCAGTTATCATTGCAAGGTTTTGTCACTAAGAGGCGATCCAAGAATATTAACTTTAAACAATAAACTCTACATCACATTGGTTTCTTCTCTTGGACTCTGTACTAATAAGGCGGAGTTTCTTGCAAGAAAGTGAATCCTTTTTGTTCAAATTTTACAGACAATTCTCACATTGTCCAAGAAGTAGTGAAAACAAATGCAGTAAACCAAAATTTTTAATTACTTTGAACTCTTTAATGAATCCCACAGAACGCCCAAATCGACATTACCTCCTGAGAGTACAATCCCTATGTTTTTGCAATCTTCCCAACAAGGATTGCTACGGAAACTAGTCGATAAAACTGCTGCTAGGCCAATGGCACCACTTGGTTCCACAGAGACTTTCAGCATCTCATAGCACATTCTCATGGCTTCGATAATCTCCCCATCCTCAACAACTACAACATCATCAACCAGATCTCTCACAACCGGCCTGATAGAAAAAAAAAAAAACATGTTCATGGAATGATACAGACTGTAACACTTTATGTTCTATAAAAGTAAGAATTAGATTACCATGTTAAGTCTCCTAGAGAAGCACGAAGGCCATCAGCTATGGTATTAGTCACAGGTAAAGTGATGATTCTACCAGCAACCTTAGACTGAGCTGCATCATCAGCTCCTCTCGGTTCCGCTGCTATAATCCGGATGCTCGGCTTGATTGACTTAGCAGCCAGCGCCACACCAGAGATCAGACCACCCCCGCTTATCGGCACAATTATAGTGTCAATCTCTTGGACTTGCTCCAACAGTTCCAATGCAATGGTACCCTGACCACTGTTCAAAGAATCAGCAAAGAGCTATGCATTTGAATCACTAGTATCAAGAAAAGCAAAGTACCTTAGAATGCGTCCATCATTATATGGGTGGATGAGAACTGAACCTGTTTCCTGCAAAACTCTGGAAGCTACTTCTTCTCTAGAAGACATTGTTGCTTCACTCCATATAACATTACCACCGTAACGAATCACATTATCTACTTTGCACTTTGGAGCACCTTTTGGTATAACGATATAAGCAGGGATCCCCTGTATCTTTGCAGCCAATGACAACGCTGCAGCATGGTTCCCACTGCTGTGTGTTACAACCCCTTTGGCTGCTTGTTCAGCATCAAGAGACAAGACAGCATTGCATGCTCCACGAAACTTGAAAGCTCCACTTGTTTTTTCAGACAATAAACAGAGAAGGGGAGTTGTATTAGTACTGAGAACAAAAAGAGAGAAAATAAGTACACTCTCTCTCACCCTTTCTGAAAGCACTCGCACTTAAAGAACAAGCTTCTTCCAGAGATTGAATTCAAGGATTCAGATGTGAGCACTGGAGTTTCGTGTATGTACGGCTTAATACGCTCATGAGCTTCCTTTATGGAAGACAAATCCGCAGCGTATTCATGCCTCTTTGCTTCCATTTCTGAAGGGACTAACTGTCTGATTGGATTTGGAAATGGGAAATTTTGTAGATTTCAGAGAACATAGATGTTGTCTAGTTGCGGACAAAATTGTTGTCTAGTTACAGTAATCTCTATAAAGACAGCACGATGTTTGAAGCAAGAACAGAGAACGTTGCGCTGTTTTCCAAAGTAAAACGCCGTGAACTGTCTATGTATATTAACAAAACTGCAACCTGTTTTCTTATGTTTAGTTTTCAGTCATTTTCTTCCAAAGTTTTGTTTAATGCCCTGATTAGTAGAGCATTAGAATTAGCATTATGCTCTACATTATCCAATCAATATTTGTTAAAAAATATTTAGAAAAATATTTACTAAATGCTAATGCTCTCGAAATGCTCTCGAAATGCTCTCTAACAAATGCTGTCATACGAAACTTTTGGAAGAGCATTTGTATTTACAATTTATAAATTTAAGAAAAATATATAATTAGTTTTTTATTTCTATTTAATAATATTATAAAATTTCTTTTATATCCAGAAAATGAAATTTAAATTTCTAAAATAAATTTACAATATAAATATTTTAAAAAAATAGAATTTCACATTTAAAATATAATATAAATATATAAATTATATTATATTTTAAATGCAAAATATTATTTTTAAAATAGATATTTCAATTGTAATTTTTTTAATAAATTTTTTGATATAAACATAATTTTAAAATTAGTAAATAAAATAAATTAATCATATCTCTTTTATATATTAATATATAAAATATATAAATATATATATATATATATATATAATGATAATTTATTTATTTTATTTAATAATATTCAAATTATTTTATATCCAAAAATAAATTTTTATATTATTTTATTTATTTAATAATATTAAAAATTATTTAATATCGAAAAATAATTTTTTTTTACATTATTATTTAAATGATAGTATTTAATAATTAATTTATTAAATAATTTTTTGTAGATAGTCAGAAATAATGTTTATCAGTTTTGATTTGTAAAATTACAAGTATTCAGAATGTTTGAATATTCGTAACTATTTTAACTATCTTCTGATTATCTGTTCCACTTCGTCATTAAAAATTTCTTTTATTCTTTAAGTTTGGTCCATTCGTATCTCTTGGAGGTTTTAAGATTGCTCTTGAGATGCTTAAACATTATAATTTGAGGTTACGAGGTTGTTCATGGAGAACATAAAACCTTATATATAAGGTTTTAAAAGGTTACCCTTGTAGATGCTCATGAATTGTATAGAGGATTGTGTATACTAAAGAATCATTGCAGTTGTATTTCTCCTATCTTTACATTTGCTGTTTACTGATGTTTACTCTTGAAGTTTACATTTCTACTCCCTAACTTATGCTGTGTAGAAAAGTGTCATCGTCCCTCATGATAAAGAGATTAGAGCCATTGATTAGTGATTATATCTCAAACTGGGTGTGTTTTGCTTGACTATTGGGTTTGCACTTATATTCACCACATTAACCCAATATTTTAATAACAAAAGTGATTCAAATAGAGATTTTTTTAATGACAAAAGTTGAAATATATAAACCACAGAAAAATGAATTGTATTCTAACAAAAGAATACATCCTAACAAGTTAAAAGTTGTGTACACGACCTACAAATAGTTTTTGGCTCAGAATTGGCATCCCTTAATGATTGCACACAAGAAAGAAAGAAGCAAAAGCGGAAAGAATGAACGACACAGGCTTGTAGTTGGACCCACACTAGGTCCCAACATCGAATTAATGGGCTTTTAGAAAAACAAAAATAACTAATTACAAAGAAACACAAGGAAATAGAAGCTAACTCTTGTTATCAATCTCCCGGTTAAGCATGACCTCCACCATAAGATCATTCCAGGAATCAATCGGACCGGGCAAGCACCAGTGAAGACAATCATTCTGAACGTGAACCGGATCCCTGATCTTCATCCCAGAGAAAGGATTCGGATACCGGTAGGGTCCGGGATGTCCATCTGGTCGGAGAAGCGACATTGAAGTAGTGTCAAGTAACGCAATGCTAGCCTTGGAACCATCTTCTTTTTCTTCTTGGGTCTTACGGAACTCCTGAGAGAGAATGCAGAGGAAGGATTGGACGTGGTTACGAGAGATTGAATCGCCGATGAAGGCCCACCATTTGTTCCTCATTCTGTGGAAAAAGTGGTCTGGATCTAACCTGGGGAGATCGCAGTCGCGAGGCTTCCATCTCCAGAGAAGGTAATTAGAATCTGGGCGTCCGTTCTTCAAGCAGTTCTGGTGTTCTTGGATATGACGACGACAAAGAGATGTTTGTGTAGACAGGACCAGATGGGTCTGGTACCCAGTTCCCCGTAAAGATGTCACACTTTGTGGAAACTACAAACAGAGGTTCAATGATTTGGATCTTTTACGTCTTTGGATAATTATATTATATTACAAAGAAAGATCCTCATCTGATCATCTCTTACCATTTTGTGAAGCAGCAGTGATGTTTACTGGGGAATAAACGGGGGCAGGAGCTTGAGCAACTGAGGCAGTGAGACCGGAAGGTTCCGGCGAGGTTCTTACTTGTGCAATCGGAGAGCCGGTGGAATCGGTGATGATGAAACGGTAAGTGAGACCGACGAGAAGGAAGAAGGCGACGAAGTTGAGGAATATTTGATTGCGTTGGTGAGAGGAGTTACCAAATGGATTGTTTCCTTCGATCTTCATCTTCTTCGACAGTGATCTCAATCTATCCATGTGAATGTGTGAACTCTTGAGAGGAGTGTTGCTTTTGGAAGGTATTGAATTGTTTGTATTAGCTTTCTTGGAGTTTTTTTGGTTGTTGATGAAAGCTAGGAGCTTCCTGGTAAACAATGACAGTGTGTTTTTTTTTTTGAATTCAAAGTCATTTGTAGTATTAGTTTTTGTAATACCTTCTAATAATACTGTAAACTAAATTACTCGTTTTTTTGTAGAACAAATGTCATTTGCAAAGATCTGATTATTGTTTTCTTTTTTTTTGAGATCTGATTATTGTTTTCCAACTAAAAACTACACTGCTTATACCTTACACAATTTTTGCTTACAAATGTGGTTTACCTTATACAATTTATGCCTACAAATGTATTGGGTAAACAATCAAATAGCCGACAAAAAAATAGGTGTTTAACGTTTAAGTCCTCTGTATAATATTAATATAGATTTGTAAACATATAACAAAAATATCGAATTTAAATTGAAATTCTAATTAAAAAATGTAAATACAAAATAGTAGAAGTAAATACGCATCAAATTTTTAATGCATGGTGTATGGGTACATAATATGAGACCCATACTGAATAAATTAGACGTAAATGTTGGACCCCCATGAAGTTGTAAATCTTTACATCGTGGACCAGCCTCTTAAATTTGGACATGCATCAGATGCCTACCATAATATCTTTTACAGTGTTTTCTTTTTCGAATAAGATTCAACAAACATGTACAGTCTATCAAGAAAGATCTATAAATAATAAAATAAGTAGTGATGATTATAAAAACAGAGTTGATAATTTATTTATTTCTAGATAGTTATTGATTTGATACACTAAAAAAAATGATCCACAACAAACAAAAAAATATCAATTTTTACATACACCATAAGATCACAAGAAAATCAGATTGTTATCTTTTAACCCAGACCGAAAATTACAAGAAAAGAGAAAGAAAAAAAAGAATAGACTGAAACACTAAAGGCAAGCTGTGGGGTCAGAAACAGAGGCGTGCCTACAGTGTTTTCAAAAAGGCATTCGCCTCAGGCCCCCAATCAAAATAAGTTTATTTAGAGTCCCTTGATCAAAAATCATGTATGGTATGTAGTGGTTTAGACATTTGTTTAAACAGAGTTATCACTAAAGTTCGACTTACTCTTTTGAATTGAGTTTTTTTATTTATATGATATTACTATGGCTCCAGTTTATAAGTCAAAATATATTAATAAACTTATTCTTTTAACGTTTTATACTTCGGTATTTGGTTAAGATGATATATTGTATTAGAAAATATAGTTGTACATAAGTTTATTTTGGAAACTTGCCTTAGATCTCCATATCTCTTCGCACGGCACTGGTCAGAAATCAGAATATAATGATATGTGTTACAGAAAAACACAATATACATTTCAATCAAACAACGAAAGATTGAAGCCAGAAGAAGAGGCTGAATCAAGTTGATGAAGCTAGGTATCTTGGAACTCTCATGCCAAATCCATGCTTAACCTTCTCAATCCTGATTAACATTTCAACATTTTTCAGTGGAAATGAGTTAAAAAAAAAAAATCTTAGAATCAAACTTGACATCAATATAAAAACTTCATTAGAAAGACTTGTTGGTGGGCTTACGTTGGAGCTAATTTGCCAAGACACTTAAGTTCTTCACCAGAGTCTCCATCAAGAACTCTTCCTGATATATCAACGATGTAAGAACGGTTATTGCCTCGAGGAAGACCTCTACTTGAGAGTAACTCAAGATCTCTCTCGTGAAGCTCTCTTCCGTTCACAAACACTCCCGTGTTTCCTGCACCGCAGTTATCCGGCATTGGACGGCTAAACTCTTCTATAAATGGCTGCATGCACCAAACCAAGATTTGTTATCAAACACAAAAACAAAAGATACATGCAAAAAAGAGAGAGAGAGAGAGAGAGAGTGTCCTTACAGGTATGATACCGAGACAGGGGTGTCCCATCACTCCCCAGAATCCAGCACGGTAGTCATACCTAATCAAAAAAAAAAAAAAACACTTCTCTAAACCAATTAAAATAATTGTAACCGAGAGAGGAAAGAGAGTTAGTTTTACCAGTAGTTGCCAGCTTGAACAGGTCCAGCTTGTTTCTCGGCGCTGATAACCTCATCTTCCGGTATAAGATGCCCATTCACCCAAACCTCTAGCTCCCTGTCGTATTGGTCATCACTAGATCTGGTTTTATTATTATGTGTGGCCTCCGATAAATTGTAATCGCTACTCTGCTTTCGTCTTCTCTCATCTTTACTAGCGTTTGAGATCCTTGAATTGTCAGACACCTCAGTAGTGTTGTTGTAAGAAATATCAGTTTCGGAAGCTACGGAGTCTTGTTTCGTGTAGGATACTTGCTTATTGTACCCTAACTGTGACATTCCGTAAGTGAGAGCAGCTCTGTTTACATTAGAATACTCAAACAGCTCAAGAAGATTAGAGTTTTCAGGAGGAGGGGGTGGAGCGTCTTTGGCTCTACGGCGAACAGACTTGACGACCTCACTAGAAACGCTTGATCTTCCTCCTTCATCATCATCATCTGAGTGTTCACTAGGCGATATAGCCTGGACAGTTTTATTTTCCAGGTGTGTTATTGGTTCCTCATCCTTAAGTGGACAATCAGTTACCACTACAGGAACTCGCTGAGTCTCCTCAAGAGCTGAAGAAGAAGAAGAAGAGAAAAGAAGCTTATTATGGACAATAGTGAAACTGAAGACCTCAGAGCAAGCACCGCATTGAAGCTTTTGTTGTTGCTGCTTTTCCTGAGAAAGAAGCTTCTTCCTAGGCACGTAGAGTAGCTCAAAGCAATTGTGACAAGCTGCAAAGGGCGCACCTCCTGCTAGAGGGTGGCAACGACGGGAACCAGCAGCAGTTTGAACATACCCACGTGCAAAAGCAACGCCACCCGTTTCAGAGTTAACTTCGCTGGGCCGCCTCGTGTGACGATGACCTTGAGCTCCACCACCATGTGGAGGACTAAAGGGTCTAATCTTCTCGGGATGGTGCGAAACAGGGTACCTAGTAGGAAAGAATCTAGGGTCGTGTAACTGGGGGTCAAGTATGTCAGGACCAATATCTACATAATGTCCTTGAGGAGGATAGGGAGGACGAGGCAGCATTTGGTTCGGGTAATGACCTGGATACAAGCTTTGATGCATTGGGAAACCATGAGGCCCCGGGGAAGGATACATTATTCCATAAGGAGGATATGTTGGATTGTAATAAGGTGGTGGTGGTGGTCCATGGAAACCCATAGGAGGAGGAGGAGGAGGATGTGTGGCTCTTGGTGAATCTTGACCACGGAGAACGTGGCCTTTTAACGAATCAAGTTTTCTAAAAAGCTCTGCCTGTTGTTGATCTGTGTATTGACAAGAAGTCTCTTGGCTATTTCTCATGGGGAATCATCGTCTTGTTCGCTTCTGGAAGAACCAGCACCGCTTGTCCTCATCGGATTTTTTAATGTTTCTCCGACAAAAAGCTAAGGGGTCTTTGCTTGGTTAACTGCAAGTAACTGAAATAATAAATGATCACTGAATCTAGTAATATTATGTTATCTAAACGAAACAGCACATATTAGCATTGTAAAGCAAATCTTAATACCAACATTACTCAAAGTTTATTGGGCTTAAGAAAAGGAGGTTATCACAGTTTCCATGATTTCTAAGCATCCAAACAAGAAATCAAACTCACAAACAAAAGAGAAGAGAAGAGAAGAGAGAGTAAAATTTCAAAAGCACCTCCAAGAAGAAGATGAAGTGCAGACAATTTCTTGCTCCGGTGAAAAAGAATCAATCAATTAAGGAGCCTTCAGCCTCTTTGACGGAGCCATTTTTAAATCTGAAAAAGAAAAGAAAGGGACACAAATAGAGTAGAATTTGAAACTTTCAGATGATTTTAAAATAATAAATTAATAAGTAAAAAAAACAGAAGACTTTGAGCTTGCTGGGGATTGCTTTAAAGTGGAGAAAAACTTCTCTTTTTTCTTTTCTTGCCATCTTTGCTTCCCTTTTTGTTTACCCTGACTATTAGGAAATGTGGAGATGCAAATATCTCCGGCCTCCTCTCAGTGCAAGACCAGCACCATTAACCGATAGATAAACTCTACTAATAAAATTTGAAACGATGGGTGTTACTTGGTCAAGTAAGTTGACCTTCCTGTTAACGTGACGACCAACATGATATCTTTTCTTTTAACTCTGTTTTTTTATTATAAATATCACATTAGTTCATACGCATAAATCATCCTCATGGCGATGGATGATTTTACCTACTAATATAGCCAGCAAAATTCATAACCCGGGTCCCTATTTGGGCTTGTTATTATTATTATTTAACAAGTCAACTTGTTGTATAAGATAATTCTTAACAATTTATGGAAGTAAAGTTTCGTAACTTAAAATAAAAAAGTTCGTAACTCAGTAGACTTTGCACATCAATAAAGGAATAACTGAATCCTCGATTTCTTTTATATTGACTTTGACAAACTGAAGTTGCGTGTGCTACAAGAAAAATGTAGGGTGATAACTTATGGTTATACTACAGACTGAAAGTGCAAAGAGTTTCAACAAGGAGTGACAGCAGTGATAGTTATTGGTAAGCATCTGAAAGATTGTTGACATGGATGGACGATCTGAAGCTTGGACGCATAATAGTCCGATATGGATGCATCTAATAATCTCATCTTTCTCGTAGGTTTCCTCAATCGTGGGGTCAATGATTTCTAAAAGTGAATCACTATTCCAAAGCCTCCAAACCTGCCAAGAAACTCATATTCAGAAACAATATCACAATTTAAAGGAAAAACAAACAGTTAAATGGGAAATAGGTTTTGAGTTGTGCTCACATATGTCACCAAGTTACAATCTGAACCACTCCTCTGATAGAAGCTGCTATTCTTTTTGCCACTAACAATCTCCAGAATCAATACTCCGAAACTATAAACATCAGATTTGGTAGAGAATTGGCCAATAATTTTATATTATTATCTTCAAACATAATATAAATAGCATAAGCGATTTTCAGTTTTGATGTTAATATATGAGATTCAGATTCTTCTATTTTTTTTAGTTATGCTTATTCTATTTCTTTAGAAGTAAAAAGTATAATTTTTGTTTAGTTGTTTAGGTTAAATATTAAAATATAATATTATTAGTATATTTAATTAATCTAATTAAAATACTTTGGTAAACCAACCAAACTGAACCATTTTGGGTTGATAAAATCTCGAACCAAATAGCTTGGTTTATGTATTTTAATGGATTTGAAAATTCAACACAAATCAAGTGTTATTGGTCCTATCATTTTGAATTCCAATTTCAAATATGCTGTTATTGGTTTATGTATTTTAAAACAGATTTTAGAATAAAATGTTATTCAATATTAGTAATTTGTTTGAGGATTTGATTTAGATTTAGATTTGAATGGATTTATAAGTAATTTTAAGACTAAAATAAAAAAGAATAAATATTGAGTTAAACCTTGTTATTTTGATTGGATTTGCATTATTGTATTATAAGTAATTTTAAGACTAAAATACAAAAGAATAAATATTGAGTTAAACCTTGCTATTTTGATTTATGAGTAATTTTAAGACTAAAATACAAAAGAATAAATATTGAGTTAAACCTTGTTATTTTGATTGGATTTGCATTATTGTATTTTTCTGTGTCTAAAAATAGTTATCATGGACTTGGCATTCCTAATAACCGTGGTTATCATGGACTTGCCGTTCCTTACTGATCAAGGGAAGAGTTGGAAACACAAGAATGATCAGTTTCTGGTGGGCTAAATGGCTGCCTTTAGGTAAAATCTATGATCTCTTTGGTGAGGGAAGACCTTGGTGAGGGTAGACCTCGGGAATCTTTAATCCAACTGGATTCCTATGTCTTTGACACTTGTAATGGATCTGCTTGTAATGGATCTGCTTGGCAGAAATGCTACAGACAGTTAACAACAATTTATCTACTTCTGTCAGCCGGTCAGCCGAGGAAGATCAATATTTATGGGTGATTGACCAAATTGAACTGCTAAAATTTTCCACAAGTAATACATGGGAGATTATTGGAGATAGATCTCCACCACAAAAATGGACTCAGAATGTTTGGTTTAAATTAGCTACAACCAAGTTTACTTTTTATCATGTAGATTGCTCATTGGAATCGATTGCCAACAAGGTGCGGTTATCAAAATGGGGCTTAGGAACCTCACCCTCCTATTGTCTTTGTGATTCTGCAACTGAGTACAGAGACCATCTCATTGTACGCTGCGAGATTACGGAACAAATTTGGGATTTACTTTTGTGAAGATTGGGACTCCAACCACATGGTTTCATGTCTTGGGAAGCTTTTATAGCTTTGCTGGAAATCAAGGATTCTTCAGTCCCTCGTCTGCTTGAATGATTAGCTTCTCAAACCACACACTATCATATATGGGCAGATATAGATTAAAGCGTTTACATCTAGGTACAGCCTCAACTCCTACAACTGTCTTCAAAAAAATTGACCGCTGCATCAGAGACATCATTTGGGAAAGCAGAAGAAAAGTATCACGAATCTTATGCATATAAGGCTTCGAAATAAGTAAAAAAAGAAATGAATTTTCTTTCTCCATTGTTTTTGGCTTTGTTTTATTATTTTTCTGAGTTATTACAGTAATGTCTTTTGTTTATTTTTAAATAGGCATTTTTCTTATATACAAACATATTGTATAATACATGCAAAGAACTCAAACACTATTGTAACTGATTACCCTACACGACGGCAGAGCCATTGTTGACAAAGAGAATCTGATTGTGCAAAATGTGTTGAACTCAGACGCTGTTGTTCAATGACACAATGAGAACTTCAATTGCAAATTATTTCATTGATTTATAATAATTCATTTATTTTGATTTTGAATTCTACATTATTGATTTTAGAATCTATTTGTTTGATTTTAAAATCAATGGATTTGTGAATGATTTCTAAATCCAAATATTATTCTAAATCCATTAAAATACTAAAACTACTAACCCCACAGATATAGAAATTGAGTTCGATTGGATCGGTTTGGTTTGGTTGGATTTGATTTTTTTTTTTGTCCATCCCTATTAGGCCGGCCCAAAGCGAAAAGTAATATTCCGAAAGCCCTAAAACTTTTAAGATCCGAAACACTCTCCCCGTTCACATTACCTCCGCCCACAGTAAACAAAAGATGCAGCAAGCACACCGACGAGTCTCCAACGTGGCGTCTTTGTGAACATCCACGTGTATCGCCTATTCTCCATCCACTGAACACGGAGATAGAAGCATCTGAATAACAGAATTACGATTTTGACCCTCTCAAAGTAACAAATATCTAATCTTCAAGTGGAAAAAGAATCTAATCGTCGAAAATGTTGAGATCCTCCTTTCGGCTTCTCTATATAACAAGAAGTACTAATCTTCGTGTCCGAGCTTCATCATCATCATCATCGCTCTCTCTGTTCTCATCTAAGTCCTCCAATTCTGCGAAACCACTTTTCACTTCTCATCGTCAGATTCCATTATCAACAACGGGAGCTAAACTCTCTAAGTCGGAACATTCCATGGCCACTTCCTCCGAGCCCAAGTCCATCTATGATTTCACCGTCAAGGTTCGATTTTTTTCTTTCGGGTCGATCCAAAGTTGTAAATTAAATCGTGGGTCGGTTTTGTATTCAGCGTTTCGGGTTTTGAACGATTGAGCGAAAACTGAAAAGTTTGTGAATTTACAGGATGCGAAGGGAAATGATGTTGATCTAAGCACTTACAAGGGGAAGGTTCTCTTGATTGTCAACGTTGCTTCTCAGTGGTAAACTTTCACATATTCAATTGATTTCACTGGTTATATCTCTGGAATCTTTAGTTAGTGAATGACTAGTTTCTTTGGTACTTGAACTCTTTTTTATTGTGCAGTGGTTTGACCAATTCGAACTATACCGAGCTTGCACAGCTGTACCAGAAGTACAAAGATCATGGTATCATTTCTTGTTTTGTTTCTTTGTTTGTTCAGTGGACCGTATAGATGACAATTTTTTTGATCTGGTTAATGTCATAATGGTGCTAGGGTTTGAGATCCTTGCGTTCCCCTGTAACCAGTTTGGGAATCAAGAACCTGGTTCTAATGAAGAGATTGTTCAGTTTGCCTGTACCCGTTTCAAGGCTGAGTACCCTATCTTTGATAAGGTAACCACTTTTCTTGTTCATTAGTCTAATTCTGCAATTTAACAATTTAACTTTTTGCCAAAAAAAAATTATGCAATTTAACTAGTCTTATGGTTTCCATCGTGGGGCTATTAGTTTCTTGAAACAAGAGTCATCCCATGTTGAAATAAATAAGCTATTAGTTTCAGTTACTTTTCGCCTGTAAAACACAATATGAGAGAACACTGACTCTGTGGAAATAATTCCGACATGTTGCATAACACAAGTTCTTAACTCTATATTTTTTTTTTATTATGTTTGTGTTCGTAGTGAGGCTATTCAGTTGTTTCTTTTATGATTGTTAGTTCTCACCTTTGACTTGCTTTGAACTATTATGCAATGCAGGTTGATGTGAATGGTGACACGGCTGCTCCAATCTATAAGTTCCTGAAATCAAGCAAAGGTGGGCTCTTTGGAGACGGAATCAAGTGGAACTTCGCCAAGTTCTTGGTTGACAAAGATGGGAATGTTGTGGACCGTTACGCCCCAACTACTTCCCCTCTCAGCATTGAGGTAATGGTCTCACATATAATCAAATACCCTTTTATCTGATTTAAGAGACCTCTAAAGTTCCATAATGGTTGTTAATTGTTAAAATACGCAATTTTCAGAAGGACCTGAAGAAACTGTTGGGAGTTACTGCTTAAGCAACGAAGAGGCGCTAGTACTCAAATAAAAGCTCCTACAATATTGTAATAAGCTGTCTATGTTCTTGAGCGTCTTTGGGATGAGTTGTTTCCTGCTACTTAATTCTTCGTTTAGCTACTTATGTGTGTAATATCGTCGACCTAAATATCATAATTGCTGTTCCTACTGTATTTTGCCTGTTTCCATGAACCGTGGGGAGGAGAAATCTAGGGACGGCGTAATATGGTATTTTTAAAATTCAGACTTGAAAGTCAAATAATTTTAATTAGATTTTGACCAGCTTTTATTTTTTATTCGAAAAATTATTTACTAAAAAAATATAATTTTATACATATGTATTTTTATAATAACACTTTCCAAAGTATAGATAATTAAATTAATAATAAAATAAATATAATTTTATAAAAATAAGATAATTAGATTTATATAACTCACTTTGTATTAATTTATATTTTAAAATTTAATTATAATATAAAATTTATCTTTAATATTTTATAGAAAAAATTAGGTTGTATATACACAAAGACACATCTATAAACTTGAAACCACACTATCATGTACTATTAAAAAAATATTGCACCCAAAAATAGTTTGGAGTTTTTATTAATATAAAAAGGCAGTTCTCACTACTAATACACTTTTCTTTAACCAAATCTATTTTTCTATTAAAATCTAACTAAATAAGTGTCAACTACACTAAATAAATCTAATATATGTTTGGGTCTCATGTATTTATTTATTTTTTATTTTTTTGCTAAAGGTCTCATGTATTTTCTTCTACATTTCTTTCTTTTGAATTCTTTATTTTTCCTTTTGTAAAATAAATGTTTGTTTTCCAGAATATATTTTCAAAAAATAATTCTATAATCAATATATTTATTATCTAATTTATTTTTTGAGATATGTCAAGTTATATCTGATGTTGGTATAATCATGATGTATAGAAGCTCTCTCTCTCTCTTTCAATGGATTCACCTCTGCCTCGAACTATAAGAAAAGATTCATACGTCTTGATTAGTCTAATGTATATGTAAGCTAATGTACACGTAGATAGTAAAATTATATGTACATGTTTGATAATTATGTTATACGTTTGCAATATTTTTGGTACACATTTACGCCACAATTTTTGTTATATACATGTACACTCACGAAAGGACAATATTATAATTTTGCATATCTTCTTCTTTATCGACCTTTTCTTTCTTCATAGCTTGCAGCCCCTTTTGTTTTCAGACATAAATCATTATTTTGGACTATTTCCTTTGATTCAACTTTGTTCTTTATTATTACCATTTAAATATGATAGATTCTTGATATAACATCGGATTTTAGATTCAAATCACCATAACATAAAATGTTTTTTGAACTGAGTTTGTGGCGGAGTCAGGATGTTCCGGTCTTGTTGGTCGAAAATGAGTCTAGAATCAAGTGGAGGAGGACGAAAGTGAATCTTACCAACGAAAATGAATCTTGCCAGCGAGGAAGATAAACCTTTATAGATAAAAAAGCTAACAAAAAAACAAAAAAACCAAAAAAAAAAGTTCACTGCTTTCTAAGTTTTCTAGGTTTCAAATTTTAATAAATTCAATACAAAAAAAACTATTCTTGTTGTTACGTTTAGTTAGGGGCACATATAACGAAAAACTAACTAGATATATAAGGATGACGAAAAAAGAATCAAATGCTCAGATACTCCTGGGTGGAAAAAAAAGTGCTCAGATACTCTTCATTTGAAATTCATTTTATTTTCATTTATTTTTAATTCGAAATATGGCAAAAAATCCAATATATCCTTAATAAATCTATTTATTTACGGACCATGCCATAAAACCTAATTTTCTTCTTTATCTCTACAGATCTAGATCTATCTTTCATTCTTCATCTTTTTTCTTTCTCTCTTCTCTTTTTTTCTCTCTTCTCCTTTCATTCCTTCATTTTTCCATTTAAATCTCTTCTTTTTCGAATCTGTTTTTCTCTCTGTTTCTTATCTTATTTTATTTTCGACTCTCATCTTTTCTGTTTGCTCTGTTTTTATCTCATTTTTCTCTGTATTATTTCTTTGTTCTCCATTTAAATCTCTTCTTTTTCGAATCTGTTTTTCTCTCTGTTTCTTATCTTGTTTTATTTTCGACTCTCATCTTTTCTGTTTACTCTGTTTTTATCTCATTTTTCTCTGTATTATTTCTTTGTTCTTCTTTGAATCTCGTTTTCTTTAGTTGTTCTGTTTTTTTCTTTTGTTCTTCTCTGAATCTCAGATGTTTGTTCTTTTTTTCCTCCGCATCTTCCTTCTTCTTCTCTACCTACTACTCCGCTTATTCTTCGCGTCAACTTCAGTCTGCTTTTTGGTATTTCGGTTTTTAAGATCCAGAAATACATATATCAAGGTAGAACACGAAAGTGAAACTACAAACCCAGAAAAACAGTTTTACCAAGTTATACTATTGTGTAATTTGGTAAAACTGTATAACTAAGTTATAGTTTTGCCAAGTTGTACCTTGACAAATGTACAACTTGGTAAAACTATAACCTAGTTATACAGTTTTACCATTCTCGATGTATAACTTGGTAAAACTAGAATATAGTTATACCAAAATGTACTTCGACAATGATATAACTTGGTAAAACTAGGACATAATTATACCACAATGGACTTCGACAATAATATAACTTGGTTCAACTTAGTTTCTAGTTTCACTAAAATTAAAAATTCAAATTTTAAATTTGATACCTAAAATTCGAAAATGGTATAACTTGGGTCAACTTGGGTTCTAGTTTTACTCAAATTCAAAATTCAAATTGTAAATCTGATACCTGAAATTCGAAATTCAAATTTTCAATTGAGGAGAGAAAACGTAAGGGCAAAATCGGAAAACTCTTATTTCATGAAGAGTAAAGAGTACTTCAGATTTCGTAAGAGTATCTCAGATCACTTTTTGCCTCATTAAGAGTATATGAGATTTTTACTCACGAAAAAAAGACTTATGATTACACTTTTCTAGGGCCAACCATGTCTTTAACCACCAAAAACTACCCAAGTACCACAAAGCTCGCTCTTTTGTGTAATAAAAAATCAAAAACTGATTTATAATGTAAAGAGTTATTCTTGGGTTCACTCCCTAAGGTGAACCTTTAGGTTCACCAACTAATAGAAAATTGTCATTTTAGATTTAGTATCTTTTAATTAATGAAATAAATAACTTGTCAAATTATATTATCTTTTTAAAATAAAATTTAAAAATAAATAAAAATAGTATATAAAACTAATTAAAAAAAATAATGTTGTCAACTAAACCCTAAACTCTAATACTAAACCTTAAACTCTAATCCTAAACCCTAAAACCTTTGAGTAAACCCTAAACCTTTGTAAAAACACTAAACATGTTGTCAACAAAACACTAAACCCTAAACTCTAATCATAAACCCTAAACCCTTGGGTAAACCCTAAACCCTTGGGTAAACTCTAACCCTTGGAAAAACAAAAAACATTTGGATAAATTCTAAACTATAAATCTTAAACATTAAACTCTAAATCTTATAAATAAATATTTTTTTTAAAAATAATATTTTTTAGAACTATTGTTATTTTTATTTATTTAATTTTTTTATTTATTTTAAAAACATAATATAATTTGGCAAGTTATTTTGTTTCCTTAATTAAAAGATACTAGATTTAGAATGACAACTTTCTATTGGTTGGTGAACCTAAAGGTTCACCCTAGGGGATGAACCCAAGAAAAAGTCTAATGTAAATCACTCTACTACTAAATTGTGTGTCATAAACTAAAATAGGAAAATTTTTACTACACTACATACAATATGTTACACTATTACCATAAAAGACGAAATGGGTTAAATAAAGAGGTATCAGTTACACTTTTCAAAAACGTAATTTTTTCGTAGAAAGTCATATTCTCTTATATATTTTTCATTAAACATTTAAGTTTTTTTCATTGATTTCTCATTTCTTCTGATTTTTTAAGTCCTTTTTACAATACTCTGCGAATGAAAGAAGTTCAGGTGCCTAAACATTTTCGCTTAAAATCCACCGACCGGCAAGAGGGTTAAAGACGAAGAATCAAAGGTCAAAGAAAAATTAATTATCATGGAATTTTGGTAAGTTTTGATAGATTGAATCTAACAAACTTTTTCGGATTATTGTTAACAATTGCGATGTTTCTAGTTTCACTACGATGTCTTTTAGGGTATGACTGGTTTCCTCGCTACCACCCGTAAACACAGTTTTTGCGGTTTGCAGCGGTTGTTGGCGTTTCGAAACAATCACAGAAAACGCTACAAATCGCTTTAAGCCGCTCCGAACCTCTTAAAATCAAAAACTGGTTTCAGCTAGCGTTTGCGGTTGCGGGTGGTTGCAGGAAGATAATTTTTTTTCTTTAAAAACAAAATAAATAAAAATAATACTAAAAATATCTAATAAAAATTTTAAATTGAAATAATAGAAATTTTAAAATGTATACATATTATATTTTAATTTATATTATAAAAATTTCAAACCAAAATATTTTCTATAAATTTTAAAATTTAATAAAATGATTTTATATATATAAATTTTATATTTATTATATTTTTATAATTTTTAACATTTTTATAATTATATAAAATATAAATATTGTTAATTTATTATTTAACAGATGTTGCGTTTGGTAGTTTACCAGTCACAAGAGTCCCGCAAACGCAACAATTACTAACCGTTGTACCAGTCGTACAAATCTCTAAAAAACGCTTGAAACTGCAACCACCCGCACCCGTAAACTCCCGCAACCGCAAACGCAACCGCTGCGGTTAAACCAGTCAGGCCCTTAATTTCATGCAGCCACTCTGATTTCATCATGAGTTTCCTCACCGATACACTCTCTAGCTCGTGTGCAACAGCACACAGAACCTCAACCTTCGTCATCGTCAATGTAATCTTGTTTCTTCTTAACACATATCCTTCAAGTAACTTTATTTTTGCTTTGCATATCCGAGTTATTATATCCTTCAATTATTTTTTTTATACTTTGCATGTCCGAAAGTTATCATATTTCAATATATAATATTCTTTCAGATAACAAATGGTCGCCTATTACACGGCTCACTAACTCTGCCTGGGGTGGGGGTACGTATTTATAAACCTGGTGAAAGCAATCAAGCAGGACTTACCTCCTGGGAGTAGCAGATACATAGATAGTTGACTACTATCCTTTATACTTATCATGTACTATTATATATTTATTGAGGAAATCGCCAATTTATATATCAACAAAAGACCGGTCTGGATTAATACATAAACACGGACCATGTACTAAAATATACATCAACATATAATATATTCAAATTCAAATTTTATACACTTATATATATATATATATATATACATATTTATCCATACATTGACTATATCTTCGTTAGTCAAATGGTAATGGATGCTTCTGTGGATTTTAATTTTTAAATAATTATCATATCTTTGTATCGAAGCATCCGTTACCATTTGATTACCGGAGACACAATCAGTGTATAAATAAACCTAAATATATTTGTTCATGCATGAAATTTGAACATATTTTGTGTTGATGTATGTTTTAACACATGATTTGTGTTTATGTACTGATCTACGGTCCATGATTGTTACCATTCATATACCAATTATAATGTAAGATGTTAAAATAGTTGGCTGCTACATTTTTACTTTATCAGGTACTATTATACGTTTGTTTCTCTAATAATACTTTTTATCTTTGATAAGTATTTGTTAGATTTTCGTTTCTAGCAATGTGTAATAAATGTGGTGAATAGGAAGGGGAAGGGAAAGACTGATTGATGAGGATGAAATGTGAAGTGGCTGGTGGAAGGTGTGATAGGCAGTGCCACACTGTAACTCAAGCTGCCAATTGACATATATTGTTTGTTATTTATAATGTTAGCTGAGATATATATTTTTATTTGAGATATATAATTTTATAGTTTAACACTATATGATAGACTAGTGTCTAACTGTACCGGTAAAAGAGAACAGTAATAAGTAAGTGTTTGTGGTAGTATCTATTGTTCTTGGGTTAATTATTTCCATTAAATATATGTACGAGCAATGTGTAATTGATAACTATATGATAAAATGACATTTGGATGACATTCCTAGTGACTCGTAAGTTGTTATATTAACCTCTAAGATATGTCTATTCGAAAATGTTTTTGTATAAGGATCCGTGTATAGAAGATATCAAAAAATCAAATGCGTCTAGTATATAAATTAGCAGATAATCACAAAAGAAAAATAAGCCAAAGAGAAAAAGGAAAGAGGCAACACTGATGATCCAGTCGATGTTGAGTTATCTGATGCACTAGACCCTAACCATATGAACATTCTTAGTGACAGCCTTAAACAAGGAATTAACAACTTCGCCAAAAATTTAGTCACTAGCGACCTTAATCTTTCTTAAATGACAACCTTAGTTTGTAACTAACTATATCACCTTAGATGCTAACTTGTTTTGTAGTACTATCTTAACTAATGAAAACTTCACTAAGACCAAACCTAACATGCATGTCAAATAATATTCTTATTTACTGTTTATATGTTAATATGGTAAAGTTAATTAAAAACATTAATGTGTATGTTAACCATTAATGTTTTTTATCGACTATTATATCGTTCTTATGGGGTGAAGTACTTTTAATCATTACTGATGGTTGTTACTAGTGTATGTATAATGCTAACACGAAAACTTAGCATCTTTTTAAAAAAGACTAAACAAATAGTAGTATCTTTTGTTTAGACTTACAGAAAGACTTATTTTCAGAACTTTATATTCGCTCTCTCTCTACCAAATCAAATTGACATTTATGGTTTTTCAGAACTCCCTTAAATACACAATCTAAAACCCAAAACATTTGGGGATAACCCTTATAACACCTCCCCTCCATTCACTTTTACAGGAATATAGTTCCTGATTTTCTAAAGATTTTGAAGTGTACCATACACTGTTGTCAAATACAACGAGTGGCTAGGGTAGAAGATAACTGGAAACCTACATACGATAAGATCTATGAGTTTGTATTTCAAAAGATCACACTGAATCTAATTCTTCTCACTTTCTCTCTTACGTGTCCGCTCAATTGGAAAAAAAAGTCAAAGAGTAGCAAATTATATAGAGTCGCCGAGTTTTTTTTTGGTTTCGGATACTTACCTAATTTTTGGTCCATTAGAATATATTCAGTCAATTATCTCTATTTTATACTGGTCAAATTTTATTTTAGTGTAATATAAATTAACTGTATGTTATTCAATCCGTTTCATATTTGAAAATATATTGATTTATCTTTTAATATTATAGTTTACGTATTAAATTTTAAAATTATCTATTAGTTTAAATATATTACTTTAATATATTTTTTTATAAGTTGAAGAATGTTTTAAAATTTATGAGAGTATCTTATTTTGTATACATATAATAATTTTAGCTTTATAATTTATAAAATAGTTGATATATGGATTACGTTATTTTATATTTATTAATTGATACTGACTTAAAATTATGTATATATAAATATTTTATAAATTATATTTCTTATTCTATATACAAAATGAATTATTATTCATATATTAGTTTTTAATATTACTTACGAATATTATTAATTTAAAAGGTAAATATTAAAAGAAACATATTTTAAACAAAAATATATTAAAAATACTATCAAAGTGCAATCTTGAAAAGATACTTAATACTTTTTTTAGATTTTTTTATTTTGAAAAAATAAAATAATAAAATTAATTATATATTTAATTATAGTTAAATTAGTTGTAGGAGAAATAATAAAAAGTTAAGTAAATGTGATGGTGCAACTATGATTTTTTAAAATAATTTTTAATGCTTATATTTTAATAATATAGATGGAAAAACAAATCAACAGTGGCGAACTGTATAAAATATTGGAAGTTTTGCAAATATGAAGTACAAAGTTAAACACAAAACTAAGCAATGATTTTTTGGAAATTTCATTTGTCCTATTCACCCCAAAAATTCAGATTATTCACGAAAATACCATTATTTTTTTATTTTTTTAAAAATTATTTTTAATTCTCTCATCCTAATATTCTTCAAGTATTTACAATATTGTCATTGCCATCAATACACCAGCCACCATAAAAACCAATTTGAAACTCTTAATACATCTAAAATCGATTTACAATCCTTCTATTTCATTTCTTATGAACTAAAAAACATCTCTTTCACTTTCTATCTATTTTCATCCAAAAAACCAAGTATTTTCTTTTAAAATTTTTATGGTTCATAGAGGAATTCAAGTTTACGATTCTTGGTGGGTTGTTTTCGTTTGAGCTCATGTGTGCTTGGAGAAGACATATGTGTGTTAAACAAGTTATCTAACTGGTTAAAGCTATGAAAACAATTTTTTTCAGATATATCCGTCAAAAGACGTATGTGTAAATCTTATGGTAGTAGAAGACTTACAGATAAGTCTTTTGTCAATGCATAGATTATTTTTGCAATTGGATTTTATATGTGTTTTTAGAGACGATTTCTATGGGAGCCTTCCACTCTTTTCTGTTAACAATAAAATCTCGAAAATACTAGAGAAGACTTCTTGGTAAGTGTCTAGGACAAACATGTTAATTTTGCGTTTGACCGGATTGTGTCAGAAATTAAACTTTTTCTAGACGACTTACTTGTAAGTCGTCCAACAGAAAAATAAAACTTCAATATTTAATTATAATTAGACGGCTTCCATGTAAGTCGTTTCAGGTTACTTTTGTGACTGAAAATTAAAAATTAAATATTTAATTTTATTTGGATGACTTATACGGAGTCTTCTCATAGATGACTTAAACATAAGTCTTCCATAATTTTATTTCAAGATTTTGGTCAAACCTTAGTTATTACAGAAGATTTCCATTAGGTAGTCTACGAGAAGATTTCCATGTAAATCGTCCAGATAAAATTAAATATTTATGTTTTATTTTTCAATTGCAAAAGTATTCTGAAATGATTTACATGGAAGTCATATAATTATAACTAAATATTGAATTTTTATTTTTAGGAAAAGTCAAATTTCTGACACAATCTGGTCAAATGCAAATCAAACATGTTTATCCTAGACGACTTACCCGGAAGTTTTTTCTGGTATTTCGAGATTTTTTGTAAAAAAAAAGCTAATATTTACAAAGGAAGATTTCCAAAGAAGAAAAAAATGACCTAAATGGACGACTTCCTAGAAGTCTACCGGAAGACTTGCATTATGTTTAATAAACTTTATTTTCTCTAAAACTATAAAGACGTTAACATTTTCTTGTTATTTCATGTATATTATTTGATAATAGGGCTACTGAATGAAGTTTATAACTTAATTGGTTATATTTATAAGGTTATCAACATTCATGTTTATTAAAGTTTCTAGTTGATTCGAGAAGACTTTTGTGGAAGTCTCCGAAGTTGGTTTTTGTAAACTTTTTAAGTAAATTTAAGATATGTTTTTTTTTAACTTTCAAGTCATATGGTTAATGTATCTTCTTAGATCATAGGATATACCTTTTAATTTTTATGAAATTTAAAATTTCAATTTTCACTTAAAATTTGAGCTTCCCGCTTAAATTTCCCACTTTTATTTAAATTTCCCGTTTTGAATTTAAATCTTTTGAGAAGTCTTTTGGGAATTTTTTTGGCTAAGTTTTTTGCTAAGTCTTCTGGGAAGTCTTTTGCTAACTTTTGGAAGATTTCCTAGAAGTTTTCTAGTGCAACAGTTATATTTTGAACTTATGTAATGTTTGATATTTTGTGAATTTGGCTAACTTTTCTTGAGAAGTCTTCTCCTTTATTTTTTGTATTATTATGTTTTGGTATTGAAGTTTTATCGATAGCTTCAATAATATCAAGTACTTTTGGCTAAAAAAATGAACATATTTACCAATTTTTTTCATTAATATCTCTTCAAATTTACAAAGGGTTCACAACTAAATAGTACATATACAAATCACAAAATAGACCACAAATAAAACTATTATAGATCATTCATCCACAAAAAAAGCTTGGACTCCACTTGATATGAGAGAAGACTCGTCAGAAGACTTCAGAAAACTTCCTTAGTGCATTATATGTTAGAAGACTTCCGAGAAGACTTCTCATAAGTCTTTCAAAGTCTGACTCAGATCTGAAAACGTGCAAATAAAAAAATGTTCAAGTGGCTTCAAAAAGAAAAAAAAAAGTGGAAGATGAGATAGATTTACCTTAAAGAACACACAAAAATACATATCCAAAAAAATTAGATGTACCTTTAAAGGAGTGGAAGATGAGAACCATGTGATAAAACACCTGCAAAAATAAAATAATTTAGTAAGATAGACATGAGACAAAAATTAGAAATTGATAGAAAGTTTGATGTTTTCAAGTTTAAAGAGATTAGAGAGAGGTTGGAGAATTTTAGTTTAGAACAAAACTGCAAGAGTTTCATGCAACAAGAGGTTACTAAACGAAGAAAAATTAGACATGGTAACTTACCAAAATGTTGAGATATGTTATGAAAGAGGAGACATGAGAGAAGACTACTTCAGAAGTCTTCTAGCGCATTATATTTTAGAAGACTTCCAAGAAAACTTCCCAGAAGTATTCCAAAGTCTTATCCAGATCTGAAAAACTTGCATATCCAAATCTAGATCTGAAAAACCTGCTTATCCATAAACGTTCAAATGGCTTAAAACAGAGAAAATGAGTGGAAGATTAAATAGATCTACCTTTATATAACATTTAAAAAAACATATCTAATTGGAAGATGAGAACCATTTGATTAAAAACCTGGAAAAAGATAGATTAATGAGAAAGATATGAGACAAAAAAATGAAAAAATCATATAAAGTTTGGTGTTTTCAAGTTCAAAGATATTAGAGAGGGGTTTGAGAGTTTTAGTTTGGGAAAAAGGTAAAATTTGTATTCAACAGAAGGTTATCAAATGAAGAAAAATCAGACATAAGACTTACCAAAACGCTCAGATTGTTATGAAATAGGAGACATATAAGAAGACTCCGTCAGAAGATTTCCTGGAAGTCTTCTAACGCATTATATTTTAGAAGACTTCCCATAAGTCTTTCAAAGTCTCATTCAGATCTGAAAAACCTGCATATCTAAATCTAGATCTGAAAAACTTGTATATCCAAAAACGTTCAAATGACTTAAAACAGCGAAAATTGGTAGAAGATTAGATAGATCTACCTTTATAAAACACACGGAAATACATATCTAAAATTTATAGATCTACTTTTAAAGGAGTGAAAAATGAGAACTATGTGATTAAAAACCTGCGAAAGCAAGATAATTAGTTAGAAAGAGATCAGAGAAATTGATATAAAATTTAGTGTTTTCAAGTTCAAAGAGATGTGAGAGAGGTTATAGAGTTTTAGAGTGAAAAATATTACACTTTTGTTACAGTCATTTGAGAGGAAGAGATAGAATGTGTAAATTTTTTTTTATATATGGAGACAAAAAAATTTCATTTAAAACAAATATTTTTGATCCAGAAAACTTTCATAGAAGTCTTCTAACCCGTAAATACTATCTATCAGAAAACTTTTTTGGAAGTCGTTTGGCCCATCAATATTATTCATCAGAAGACTATTTGGAAGTCGTGTAGACCTATATACAAATCTTAAACTTAATTAACTAAATAAACACTTAATTAAACTTCAATTCAACTTAAGAAAATTTAAATTTTCAAAAAATATTAAAGTTCCAAAATCTAACCCTAAGAAAACATATAATACTACAACATATGTTACCAAACCCTAAATCAAATAATACTATGACTCACTACATTCACTCTCATATATGTTGAAAACAATTCAATTTTACTATATCTTAATTTATATCATGTAAACCACGTGTCAGTGGTCGATTGGTATGTGTTCCCTCCTGTTGTCCGCAATGTTGAGGGTTCGAGGCTACTTTTCGCAGATTTGTGGTGATTATCTTGAGGGACATTTGGGCCCAATAAGGAGAAACCCAGATCTGTTGCGCGTGGCTAGGAATGTCAACTGGACACTCTGTCCATGGACGTCCATGTCCAAATTAATATGGACTAATATGGACATGCCCAAATCCGTCCAAAATATTTTGTTGTCCAACTGGACAACGCCCAAATACGCCCAAAGACCAATGGACAAGACCAGATGGACATGGGCGTGGCCACTGGTGGCTTAACATGGGGTGATCACCAGCTCTCCTAGATGCCTTTGGCGGGCTCTCTGGCGGGTAATGCCCAGATTTCCGAGACGGTCATTAGGCGCTAGTCGGATTCCTTTCGAGGCATTCGGATACCAGGGTCATCAAAAAAAAATTTATATCATGTACAAATGTTTATAATTACATGATTTCAATTTTTTCCCAACAAAATATTTTTCATAAAATTTATAAATTATTTTTAAGATCTACTATATGAGAAGACTTCATGGAAGTCTTCCAGAAGACTTACGGAACTCATAAGACTTACAAAACCATAGAAGACTTTACCGGGTTATATTCATAAAAATGATTTCTGGTATTTTGTTTGGTCATAAAGGGTTGGTTTTAATTTCACTAATATTTTGGGTTTTTTTTGCATTTGATTCAAATTTGGATATATATTTTAAGGTTAAGATCAAGTTTTGAGTAATATTTGGAAAATTTCCTTAAAAATTAGAAGAAATAAAGGGAAATTGCAAAACTTATAGTCCGAATTAAAACTTCCAAGGAGGTCTGAATCTATCACATCCTTATTATTTTGGGACTATAAGTTTTACAATTTCCCTTTATTTCTTCTAATTTTAAGGGAATTTACCAAATATGACTTAAAACTTGATTTTAACCTTATAATATATCCAAATTTGAATCAAATACAAAACTTACACGATTTTAACGACGACCACTTTCCTCGCTAAATCGTCGTAAATAGGTCTTTACGACGATTTAGCGAGGAAACGCATATCGTCGTTAAAGATTGGTCGTAACGGATATTTAATCGCCATTTCGTCGTAAAAGTACGAGGGACCCATTTCGTCGTAAAAGGAAGGTTAATATTTCGTCGTAAAGAACACGTAGATTTCCACGTAAAGTGGACGCTATATTTCCACGTAAATGACACGTAATATTTCCTCGTAGAATACACGTAAAGTATCCTCGTAAGAAAAACGTAAATAATACTCGTAAAGTAAACGTAAATGATACACGTAAAGTAGACGTAAATTTTCGTCGTAAAAGAAACGTAGAATCTGACAGGTAGATTCCTCGTAAGGTTTCGTCGTTCTTTACACGTCCACTTCCTCGTCAATTCCTCGTGAGTTAACGAGGAATTTGCTTCGATTTTTATAACTAATTTATTTTTTAAATTTAAATTTTAATATTATAGAAAATAATTATTTCAAAAATATTAGAAATATAAATAATTAGTAATGCAAATATTAAAAAATTGGAATAAATTAACCGAAAATATTATATAAATAAAAGTTTGGAATGTTAATAATATTACACAGAAAAAAAAAAACTAAGTCGGGCCGGGGCGGTGGATCGTTTCCCGGTAGAGGTCTTCACTCCTCCTCTGTAGTTCCTCCTCTTGCTGCTGAGTACGAGAAGGCTCGGGAACCGGGTTCCGTCGTCGCATATCCGCCAACAACTCCTCCCATTGGGGATTTCCAGAAGATATAACTTCCAGAAACCCCTCCACTCCACCCATACGAGCTTGGAATGATTGGCGCGTAGACTCCAACTCCGTCTGCGTCGACGCCAACTGAGTCCGCGTCGAGTGTAACTCCGAACGCAGCTCAGTGACTTCGTCGGCTCGTCTCTGACCATAAGACGATGTCGCTCTTGGGACATCGTTGACGGAACCGATTCCCAACGTACGTCCCTTTTTCTTAGGGACGACCTACAAAGAAAAAATAAAGTTTAATGTTAATAATTTAAAAAAATAGATTAAAAGTAGATTAAAAGGTAAAATTTTTACCTCCTCGTAAATCTGATCCACTTCTTGAGTGGATAATACGACCGGTATTCCATCGGGAGATTGCTGGGTCAGCTGAGTTTGGCGGTCTTCAATCCGAGCAACGACATCGTTGTAGATTTGCTCGGACCTCGGATCCACAAATACCCCCGCCTTGGTCTTGTGGGTCCTCTCGTAAAGCTCTTTAAGAGACGGGAGTTGTCCCGTCTCTTTGGCCTGAAAATATTTAAAATTTAAAATGTTAGAATCAATATACATATATAAGTACATATTAATTAATTATTAAAATATTTAATATGAAAAAAAATTAGAAATTAATTACCATTTCCAAGCGGACACGGGCATGGGGTTTTTGACCCGTACAGTGAAGCATCGGGCCGTTGCCGTGCTCGTCTTTGGTGTTACGAGAGGCAGAGCAGGCGTTGGAGATCGCAATGGATGATGGCAGCTCCCAGTAACGGATGAGACCATCGTAGACATCCTTTGTCAGCTCAGCGGGTTGCCCGTCCTTGTAACCCTTGTAGATCCAGTCCTCCTTCCAGTTGCCTACGGTGTCCAACAACCGCTTCTTCGCCTTTGCGGTGAACTCCCGTTTCACGTCCTCGTGAACCCCGATGGACCATTGGTATCTTTGCTGCATTTTTAAACCCAAAAAAAATTAATAATTAGTTAAAAAATATTAATGAAATAAAAGTTAATAATAAAAATTAAACATAAAATAATTATTTTAAAAAACTTACAGCAAACATCTTGAACCACGTGTTTCTAACGTGGTGCGGCGTCTTTTTCCAGTTTGGGTGAGCCTCTGAGAAGTATCCTTTGATGATATCGGATACGCTCGTAGCGACAGAATTGTCGACCCCAAACCTGAAAAAAACAAAGTTAAAGTATTAAAAAAAATATTAATAATTTTAAAAATATTTAAATAAAAAAAAATTACGTACCACAGAGTCCCCTCTGGTCGGTCGGGGTCTAAAACCGGTAAACCGGCTCGGCCTGGTTGAGCGAGAAGATCCTCAACCGTGTACCGAGCAAAAGGAGCGGTCGGCGGCACCCGCAACTCTGGATGAATGTATCCGGGTGCAACCGGATCTGGAACCGCCTGAGGTGCAGCAGGTGGGGGTGGTGCACCAGATGGAGGAACCGGTGGTGGCTGTGACTGAGACTCCGGGACAATCTCCGGGATGGAGGAACCGGGAGCTGAAGATGATGATCCACCAGCAGGATCACCACAGAACATCTGACTGTAGTGGGGGGTTTTCTTCTGCTTGTTCTTTCTAACCATCTGAAAAAAAATTCAGATTGTTAGAAAAAACAAGTAGAAGAAATCAAACTAATCAAAATTCTCTACACTAACCACCTAATCAACTATAAACCTATCTAAATTCACTAAACTAAACCACCTAATTCTAGAGAGAGATTAGAGAGAACCTTGGGAGGTGTAGGAGAGGAAATTGGGACGAAATGAAGTGGCTGGTTCTCGCGGGTATATATAAGATTACTTAGGGATGTAAATTCCTCGTAAATTTACGACGAAAAAGCAAGGCCCGTGTCATAATTTACGACGATTTTGCAAGGCCCGTCTTTTTAACTTTACGACGAAATTGCAAGGCCCGCGTTTTTGTTCACGTGGATATTACGACGAAACCGTGGATTTAGCATTTGTTTTTTACATTCCCTAAACCCTAAACCCCAAATTCCTAATTTTTATTATTTTTTTAATCATGAAATTTTAATTATATAGGTTTAATTTATTTTTTAAGTGAATCGAAACCGTATATATATAGATTGAGGTTTGGGGTTTAGGGTATAGGGATTTCATAAAAACATGGTAATTCCTCGTAAACTCGCGTGTTTATTACGACGAAAAAAGAAACTATCCTTGCTAATTCCACGTAAGCAAGTTTCGTCGTAAAGACCTCGCAAGCTTACGTGGAATTAGCAAGGATAGTTTCTTTTTTCGTCGTAAACGACACGTTAATTACGAGTTTTTAACGAGGTTATTTTGTAAATCCCTAAACCCCTAACCCTTTACCCTAAATCCCTAAATCCCTAAACCCCTATCCCATTACTAGTAACATCTATATGTGTTAATCAAGAAATTTTAAATATGCATGTTTATTAAGTCTTCTTAAGTGAATTGAGTTTAGCAATGTAAACCTTATATATGATTCACTTATAAGTTAAGGAAGTTTTGGTTAATTTTGGGTTTGATGTTTTAAATTCTTAATTTTTTTAATCATACAATGTTAATTATACAGGTTTATTGTGTCTGCTAAGTGAAAACATATATAGATTGAGTTTTGGGGTTTAGGGTTTAGAGTTTTAGGGATTTAAACAAAACACTCGTTAAATCAACGTAAATTAACGAGGTCTTTACGACGAAACAGCTAAAAGGCTTGTTATTTCCACGTAAGCTGATTTCGTCGTAAAGACCACGCAGGCTTACGTGGAATTTGCAAGGCCCGTGTTTATTTTTAACGTGTTCTTTACGACGAAATCAGCTTACGTGGATTTTGCAAGGCCCGTGTTTTTCTTTACGAGGAATTAACGTCGATAACCTTAAAATCCCTAAAAATGCAAACCACAAACACCAAACCTCAAACATCCTTTAACTTATTATAACTCAATCTCAAACACCAAACCCCATACCCTAAACCCCAAATGCATTAATCAAGTCTGAAAATAAATAATATTTTTTAAAAATTACATCATCATTCAGATACATCATCATTCTCTTCAACACTAGAAACATCATCACTTTCATTAAACTCGTCCTCAACAGCATCGTCAGTGGTATCGTCGGGAAGATCTTCATACTCATGATTATGCGGATCAATGAGTAGGATGTCTTCCATTTGTTGTTCAGGTTCTTCGACTTCATTGATGTGTTCTTCTTGCAAAGGTGGTTCTTCTCCACCGATTATTCGTCCACGGGGTGTAACTTTGATAACAGCTAACCAACTTATTCCAGATTCTCGCAACCTCGGGTATGGTAGGAAGCTAACTTGGTCTGCTTGCGAAGCTAATATGAAAGGCTCGAATTTGTTGTACCTCCGTCCACCATTGACAGCAACTACACCGAATTTGTTAAATCGAACACCTCTGTTGACCACGGGGTCGAACCAGTCACATTTGAATATGACGCATTTCAGCTTCAATAACCCAGGGAATTCCACTTCAATAATCTCCTGCAAGATCCCGTAGAATCATGACTCTTCATCCCGGAGAACTTTTGGCCCTTTTCAACACATCTAGAGAGGTTTGAAACATACCCATCAGGAAACTTCACTGCTGATGCAACCCAGTTGAACAAGACCGACTTTTGTTCTGAAGACAATCTGAATACCGGTACAGGAACTTGTCCATTGCTTTTTATATGTAACTCGGGTCTTGAGCAAATATCAGGCAAGTCCAACCTCGATTTTTGATTGTCTTTTGTCTTCCCTGGAACATTCAATATTGTATTCATGATGTTCTCAAAAAAATTCTTCTCAATATGCATCACATCTAGGTTGTGGCGCAAAAGAAGATCCTTCCAATACGGCAACTCCCAAAATATACTCTTCTTGTGCCAGTTGTGCTGAACTCCATAATAATCAGGCATATTACCGGGAACATGCCAATTACCACCACAACGAACTGTTTCTTGAGCTCCGTAGTAATCGATTTGCTGTTCAATTTGTTCTCCAGTTAAATACGGAGGAGGAGTGTCTCTCACAACCCTTTTCTGCCTAAACAATTTCCTGTTTCTTCGATAAGGATGATTAATGGGAAGAAATCGCCGGTGACAATCGAACCAACTTGTCTTCCTACCGTTCTTCAGCTGAAATGCATCTGTCGTTCCATTACAATATGGACAAGATAATCTCCCATGTGTAGTCCACCCAGACAACATCCCATAAGCAGGAAAGTCACTTATGGTCCACAAAAGCATCGCTCGCATCGTAAAATTTGTCTTCGTTGAGCAGTCGTACGTCCTCACCCCTGTTGACCACAAATCTTTCAACTCTTTTATCAGTGGCTGTAGAAAGACATCCAGAGACCTTTTTGGATGGTTCGGACCAGGTATTAATATGGTCAAGAACAGAAACTCCCGTTGCATGCACATATCTGGAGGCAGGTTGTATGGCGTCATAAAGACTGGCCACAATGAATATTGTCTCCCTGACATACCGAAGGGACTAAATCCGTCCGTGCATAATCCCATATACACATTTCGGCTATTGCTAGCGAATTGTGGATATATTTTGTTAAAATGTTTCCAAGCTCTTGCATCTGATGGATGAGTCATCTCACCATCCGTCTGAGTATGCTCGGCATGCCATCTCATTTTTCCAGCAGTCTCCTCAGATTGGTACAATCTTTTCAATCTGTCGGTAATTGGTAGGTACCACATCCTTTGGTACGGTACCCTATTACGTCCTCGTCCTTGCGGTTTGAATCGTGGCTTCTTGCAGAATCGACACTCTTCTAACTTCTCATCATCTCCCCAGTAGAGCATGCAGTTGTCGATGCAAACGTCTATCATCTCAGAAGGCAACCCAAGACTATAAACTAGTTTCTGAATCTCATAATAAGAATCAGCAGAGACATTGTCTTCCGGCAAATACTCTTTAAACAAGTCTGTCCATGCATTCATGCAACTTTCAGGTAGATTATGATCAGTTTTAATACTCATCATTCTAGCAGCCAACGACAATTTAGAGAGACCTTCTCTACAACCACTGTAAAGTGGCTGATTCGCAGCATCTAACATTTCATAAAACTTTTTTGCATCTATGTTAGGTTCTTCAACTTCATCATCATCATGAGCAACAAATGCATCAGCTACCATATCATGAACCCTATCATAATTATCTACCATCTGCTCCTCCTGATGGTATCTATGTTGATTATGCAAATGATCAACCGGTTCATTCTGAAAATTGCTATTACTACTACTAGCTTCATTCTCATAATTATAACCTTCTCCATGTTGAAACCAGATATAGTAATTTGGCATGAAACCTCTATTTATTAAATGCTTCCAAACATTTTCACGAGTTGCCAGTTTTGAATTGTTGCATTTTCGACAAGGACAAAACATCTTACCGCTTTCCTGGGCGAGCGGTGTAGAATCTGCTTGATGCATAAATGTCTCTAGTCCTTCCAGATACTCTTTCGTCACTCTCCCGTTAGCATCTCTATGCGTGTACATCCATCTCCGCAACTCTAAATAATTTCCATCACCAGACATTTTTTTTTTCACGTTTTTAGATTTTTTTTCTTTTGCATGTGGTGTGTTTCAAATGTTCCTCAAATGACATATTTATAGGAAAATCCGAAATTGGTAGGTGAGATTTTACTACGAATTAACGACGAAATATGGGTAGTTAGACAAGATAAAAAACGTGTGTCACCTAAAATTAGGTGACACTCGCAAAAACCACGTAAATATTTTCCTCGTTAATTACACGTTAACTATCACGTGTTCATTACGACGAAATGCTGTTTCCTCGTAAAAACAACGCTCCTTTACGTTTGCTTTACGACGAAACCCTTTCCTCGTTAATTAACGACGAAATAACGTGTTTGTTGTCTTTTCACGTAACTTCCTCGTAAAAGACTCGTAATTTTACGAGGAAATTATTTCGTCGCTAACTTTCGTCGCTAAGCCCGTGTTTTCTTGTAGTGAATTATTTATCTTACTTAAACAGAGACATCATATAAAACTAATTCTAGGGAAAAATTATTAAAACTAGAGCTACATTTTTCATAGAATAGTTTTTAGTCGTATTAGATCAATTAATATAATACACTATTATACATAAGCTTAGTATGTTATTAATATTATTAATTTTATACATTATTTGTTTATCCAAACAAAATCTTATAAAATTCTGCAATTTTTTTTTAAAAAAATAATAATTCAATTTCTAAGATATTTAAAAATTAAAAAGATTAGTAATTCAATTCTAAGATATTTAAATATTATAAATTGATTAATTTTTTTTTCGTCATAGATTTATTTGTTTATTTTCACTGCATGCAGCACGAGAGAACTTGTGTTCTATTTTCATCGAAGAAGTTTTCGGTTGATGAGTTTGGAATTCTTAAAGCTTTGTGGCTTTGAGGTATGAAAAAAAAAACTCTATAATCCGACTTTTATAATCGAAAATCCTACAACAAAAACTAAATGCTATATCATTCGAAAATATTTAATTAAACCACATTTTAGGGATTTTTATTCTTATACAATTATTCCATTAGTGAGATACCCTCTCAGGTATTTCCGTTACATAATATGAATATTTTAGTACAGTTTTATTTTATAGCTAGATTTAATTTATAAGAACTTAGTCAATTATAGAATGTCATATGTTAAATGAGTATTTCAAAAATATCTCATAATGTTTCTAGTAAGGTATTCTTATCAATCTATTTTTTCTTATAATTCTTATTGTGGGAACACAATTTAAATACTCCAGAGCTTGTTGTGTTTTCCTTAGTCTCCTTGTTTGGGGGTTTGGCATTGGTGTCGTTATCAGTATGACAGCCAGCTTATGTAATCTTCCTATGTACTCTTCGTTGAATCTATCTTATTAAAGTAGAAGTACTTTAACCTTTTGTTTAGTTATAGGGATAGGAGTTTTAAAAAAAATTAAATTTTGTTTGGTAACAAAGATAGTACAGAATTTTGTATTTTCCTTATTTAAATGATAGATTTAAGTATTTAATGTCTTTTCCTAATTTAAATAATAGATTTCTTTAATAGAATGAATCTTAACCAAAATAAATTTCTTTATAGATTTTTTGTTAACATTAAATATTTTTCAATATTTATTAATAAAAATAACAAAATAAAAATCACACATCAAAATCAATTTATATATCATATAAATAAAATATAAAATATTTTATTTATAAATTGTTAGTATAATACTTTTATAATATAAGTCAAATTAGTTATAAATATTAGATTTTTATATGATACACTGTTATATAATAGACGATTAAATCACATAATATAATTATTTAAAGTAATGAATAATTTTTTTGTTTTAAAATGTTATACTAACAATTATGTAAATCATATTATATATATATATATATATTATCATTAGAACAAAGAAAAAATTTGAAGTGAAAACAAATATTTATACGGCCACATATCAAACTATAGAAATAAACAACAATGGCGTAAGATTTTTTTTTTAACAAATTTATTTTAATTTCAAATATGTTTATATATTTTATTTATTTATAAATTATTTTATTTTTTATTAATAATGCTAAGATTTTGAAATTAGAAAAAATTATGACCCATCTCTATATTATTTTAGTTAGGAATTCAAACTTAATATCAAAATATTTTTTTAAACTTTTAATTTTTATTATAACTAAGAATGTTAACTTTCAATCTAAATTTATGTTTAAATATTACAAATATATCATTTATAAATAAAAAGCTAAAAACATAAAATAAATACCCGCCCGGTTAGGCGGGTCAAGATCTAGTTTTAATTAAAGTATTACCAGTGGAAAAAGAAGGCTAAGATCATCTTTTTTACGGGGTTCTAGTGGGTTTTTTTAGAGTGTAGACCCGTAAAAAGATTAATGATCGATCACAAAACATATGAAATAAAGATCTATTTTGGTCTGTTTTTGCACTATTTGTGGATCCCACTGACACGTGATATCCCGTGATTGGTTAGTTTCTGAATTTTTTTCTCAGACAAAAAAAAATACAAAAAACGAAAAAAAAGTTTTTTAAGAAACCGGCAGCGATAATCATGCTCTAAAGCTCTTAATTACCCTGTAATAAAGTTTGCTCGGAAAGAGAAAAAACGAGTCCAACTTATTCATATTGGTCGACCAAAGTAATTATTATTGCCTTTATTTTTTATTCATTAAGCGTGAGTCACCCGTACATTCTCACGCACATACACATACAATGGAGACTCGTCTCTTATTAATTTTCCTCAGTGACCATCTTGATGGGGAGCAGGTCGGTCCCAGTAGTATCGAGCCCAGCCCTTGGACAAAACACGACCCTGTAGTTGGTGTTACTGCAAGTAAAAGTGCTGGTCGGGTCGTCTTGTGGATAGCTGTAGGCGTCAGGACATCTCTGTTTGAAGAACCTTGAGTAGTTTGTGGCGGTACATGATCCCTGTCCATTTGTACAACAGTACTCGTTCGTCTTAAAAACCGTGCACGGGTTGTTGCAACCGCCCGGCGCCCTCAACACGTTTGGACACTGTCCGTTTATGTCTGCAGTGCATAGTATCCGCTTGCAATTCGAGCTGGTTGCGGGGTAGAAACAATAAACAATAATCATTATTGATTCAAAATGTTTTTTTTTGTAACTTTGATTCAAAAATGTTTTTATAGTAGATTTTCATTGTTACAATTCTTTTCTCCACCAGAAAAGATGGTTTCACCTATTCTAGTATTACAAACAAAGAAAATCCAGGAAAAATAAAATAAACCGGAACGATTAGCATTTTTGTTTTTGGATTTTCTACATTCCGCCATTGTGACTACAAGATCAAATTAACGATCTTTTTTTTTTTTTGAAACACTGAATTAACAAGCTTTTAAAGGCCTTTTTGCAAAAGTGACTCAAAACTTGAAGTCAAACAGAAAACTAACCTTTTCTTTTGACTCATTTTTTTTTTGAGTTTTTAACCCCACACCTCCATTTAATCTACGAAAATGCCATTAACTTTTTTTTTTTTTTTTTTTCGAAAATGGCTTCTTTACTGTCTCAACCTCATATTCTTCAAGTATTTACAATATTGCCACTGCCATGAATAGTGGGAACAACCTTGTACGAACTGTTTGGAGCTTTTAATGCCCTTTAATGCACGTAAATCTCTTTACACTCTCTCTGTTTCAATTGTTATGAACTAAAAACAACATTTCTTTCACTCTCTCTCCATATTCATCCAAAAAACTCAAGCTTTTGATTCAAAATATGGGTGATGGTTGACAGAGCCATATTTCTTTCGTTTTGACTCACGGTTGCTTTCGTTTGAGGTTCTGGGTGATTGGAGAAGACCCTGTGTGCAAACGAAGTCATCTCACCTAGTTTAAGGTACGAATTTGAATTTTTTTCAAAATCTGTTCGCGTAGAAGACTTACAAGTAAGTTATCTGTATGTAGAAGACTTACAAGTAAGTCATCTGTATGTAGAAGACTTACTGATGAGTCTTCTGGTCAAACGGACGACTTAAACTAAGTCGTCCAGCTTTGTTTGTTGAAAAAAACACTCCAGACGACTTATATATAAGTCGTCTACGAGAAACAGGCTAGTTTTGCATTTGACCGAATCGTGTCAGATCTTTGACTATTTCTGGACGACTTATAATTCAGTCGTCTCTGGGAAAGTTAAAATTTCAATATTTTATTAAACTAGACGACTTACGTGTAAGTCGTCTTAGGTTAGTTTTGTAATTGAAAAATAAAACTTCATAATTTAACTTTTACCAGACGACTTAATTTAAAGTCGTCCCGTAAGAAGACTTAATTTAAAGTCGTCCGGGGAAAGCAAAGTCGTCCAGAATTTTTCCCAATTTTCTGGTCAAACCTTGCTTATCCCGGACGACCTTAAGTTAAGTCGTCTAGCTGGACGACTTTTAGTTAAGTCGTCTGGAGAAAGTTAAATTTCAAGTTTTATTTTTCAATTACAAAACTAACCGAGGACGACTTACATGTAAGTCGTCTAGTTTGAATAAAATATTGAAATTTTTACTTTCTAGAGACGACTAAATTATAAGTCGTCCAGAAATAGTCAAAGATCTGACACGATTCGGTCAAATGCAAAACTAGCCCGTTTCTCGTAGACGACTTATATATAAGTCGTCTGAATTTTTTTTTTAACAAACAAAGCCGGACGACTTAGAATTAAGTCGTCCCTTTTAGTTTTCAATTGCAAAAGTGACCTCTTTAGACGACTTACCTTTAAGTCTTCTGGACGACTTAATTCTAAGTCGTCTGCGATAATGTTTATTGAACTTCTTCATTTTCTCTATGTTTACTAATGTGTTTTATTTTGAATATTTGCAGATGATTTTTAAGTTACATGCAGTGTATGGAGAATGGTTGTTGAGAGATTTCCGTTGGGATTTTGTGGTTGATGATCTCAAAGGAGCAAGATTGTTTTTATTGAATGAAGATTCAACACATGCTGAACTTGTTGCAATGGCTCAAGAAGATTATAACCTGGACATGAGATCAGTGACTGTGGAGATTAGCTACTCATTACCAACAGAAATGATGATGACTCCAGGCAGTCCTCCCATTCATGTTACAAGTGATAGACAAGTTCGAAACTTGCTCGAGATACTCAAAACGCATAGAGTATGTCTTTGTGTATCAAGCCGCAGCAAGGTGGAAACGGTTTCAGAGAAAAGAGAAGAAGCTGGTGAATGGGAAGAAGATGTTGGTGATAATGATGAAGCTGGTGAATGGGAAGAAGATGTTGGTGATAATGATGAAGGTGATGAATGTTTTGAAGATGTTGGTGATAATGAGTCTGTTGAAGATGAAAATCAAGATGGGGAGGAGGAAAATGGGGAGGAGGAAAATGGGGAGGAGGATGCTGATAACACTATTGTTGGTGAAACGGATCAGATTGGTGGGGATTACAGTCTTTATGGAAAGGTTCAAGATGAGGACGAGGAAGATGATGATAATATTTGTTTTGAAGAAATTGAAAAGACATATGCTAAGACAAATGCTATTGAAGGAGGAAAATCGGATTGTACCAGCATCTATGTCAACCAGAGTTTTGTTAGCAAGGATGCACTGCTTTCAGAGATACGGTTGACAGCAGTGAGGGGTAGGTTTTCTTTCAGAATATACAAATCATCAAAAACTCTCCTTGTGGCAACATGTCGGGTTAGCGGTTGTGGATGGAAGATCAGAGCGAGTGTGAAACATGGGCCAAACACGTTTTGGGTAACAAAGTATGTGGAAAAACATTTATGCTCAATTGGAGACCGAATCGCTCAGCGGAGACACTGTACTCCAAAGTATGTTGGTAGTCTTTTCATTGATCGTGTTGGAATCATTGATGGGATAACTCCACAACATATCACTGATGCAATGAGGAACATGTTTGGCATGACGCTTGATTACACCACTTCATACAGAGCACTGTTATATGCACAAAAATTGGTGAGAGGATCAGCAGAAGAAGGGTATTCGCGTCTGCCTTCATATCTCGAGCAAATCTCCATTGCAAATCCTGATTCTATCACGGCTATAGAACTTGATTCTATGAATAGATTTAAGTATCTATTTCTCTCTTTTGGAGCTTCTATCAAAGGCTTTAAGTATCAGAGAAGGGTCATTGTGGTGGATGGAACTCACCTAAGTGGAAAGTATGGAGGTGTTATGTTAGTTGCAGCCGCACAAGATGGCAATTTTCAGATATTCCCATTGGCTTTTGGGATCGTGGATGTTGAAGATGAACCTTCTTGGGAATGGTTTTTCACAAAATTGGCTAGTTGTATATCTCATGACAAGCCTCTGGTGATAGTCTCCGACCGGCACGCGGCCATTAAAAGTGCGTGTGAGAAGGTGTTTCCTTGGGCAACCCGAGGAATATGTTATTATCACCTTCAAGATAACATTGTCAAAAAGTTTAAAGGGAAACATCTCATGTACTTGGTGAAAGGGGCTGCTTATGCGCACACGGTTTACGATTTTGACCGGTACATGGCTGAGATACGGAGTGCAAACCCGGAACTTGCAACGTATTTGGAGAAGGCCGACGCCAGGCTATGGTCAAGGGTTTATTGTAAGGGGAACAGGTTCAACATAAAAACAAGCAACATCGCTGAATCTATTAATTCCGCACTGAAGCGAGCAAGAGGATTTCCGATTCCGTTCCTGCTGGAGTTCATAAGGCAGAAGTTAGGAAAATGGTATTGGAAAAGGAGACAAGATGCTTTGAGTCTCCCAACTGAACATAGCCGGGGTGTTGAATACTTGCTTGCTGTTCGATCAGAGATAGCGGATACGATGACGGTCGAACCAATTGATGGATGGCGTTTCTTTGTCAAAGGTGGCAAAATGGACTGTGTGGTTGATTTGGAACATGTAAAGTGTGATTGTGGTGTCTATGGAGTGGAGAAAATACCTTGCTCTCATGCTATAGCTGCTGGAACACATGCTGGTATTCATATCTCCACACTTGTATGTCCACTTTACTCAAAGAATCATCTGTATGCAGGATACTCAGAGAATATATATCCTATCGTGTCACAACATATTGAGGAACGAGAATGCTTTCCTCCAGACGTAAAGCGTGGTCCGGGGAGACAGAAGAAATCAAGATGGCAATCTTGGTTGGAGCTATCTAGGATGAGAGGACACAAACCCAGGAAGAAACACAGGGCACGGAGATGCTCAAACTGCAAGGAAACTGGCCATACGAAACCACAATGTACACAACCAGTTGACTAGTTGTCCAGACGACCTAAATTTAAGTCGTCCACTCTTGATTACCCGTCCAGACGACTAATTATTAAGTCGTCCAGTCTTGATTAACTAAATTTAAGTCGTCCAGTCTTGATTACCCGTCCTTCAATTAAGTCGTCCAGTGTATTTTACTAAGTCGTCCAGTGTATTTTACTTTTAGACTACCTTCTACTATCCCTTCAAGTGTATTTTTTTAGACGACCTTTTACTAAGTCGTCCAGTGTATTTTACTAAGTCGTCCAGTGTATTTTACTAAGTCGTCCAGTGTATTTTACTTTTAGACTACCTTCTACTATCCCTTCAAGTGTATTTTTTTAGACGACCTTTTACTAAGTCGTCCAGTGTATTTTACTAAGTCGTCCAGTGTATTTTACTAAGTCGTCCAGTGTATTTTACTTTTAGACTACCTTCTACTATCCCTTCAAGTGTATTTTTTTAGACGACCTTTTACTAGAAAACCTTCCAGACGACTTATTGATAAGTCGTCCAAACCTACCAGACGACTTATTTGTAAGTCGTCCAGCTGGAAAACCGTCCAGACGACTTATTGGTAAGTCGTCCAAACCTACCAGACGACTTATTTGTAAGTCGTCCAGCTGGAAAACCTTCCAGACGACTTATTGGTAAGTCGTCCAAACCTACCAGACGACTTAAATATATACAAATCTATACAAAGACAAGTTCAAATAAATCATACACAAGTTAGAAAATCTATACAACGACAAGTTTACAAGTTCAAATACAAATACACAAATCATACACAAGTTAGAAAATCTATACAAAGACAAGTTCAAAGCCATACACAAATCTAATCATACATGCCCACGAACATATCACAATCCTGATTCTCTTTCAAATGCTGATCAACAAGCTCCGTCCATATAACCACCGCCATATTATCCCTCATACTCTTCACATTGGACCTAGCAAAGTCTTTAGGTCTAAAGGGGACCCCAAGAGCATGACATTCAATGTACTTTAGAGCGTACAAGCCACAATCACCATTGTTGGCCGTGGGTACATCTTCAAAGCCATATGTGTATCGCTCCAACCCGTATTTGGCCCTTCCTTCGTCGGTGTCTGCGCACTCAACAAGCACATAAGGGACCATCTCGAGAAAAGGCTCCATTATATCATCCCATGCTTCTGGCTTAGTACATGAAGGTATGCTGTCCAAGATGACTATGTGCCTGTTAGGGATCGATATCCAAATAGCAAACCAATGTTTGTTGTCCAAGTTCACTGGCGCATAGATATCATCAATGTCCTCCCCCCACTTCTTGTTTGATTGGCAAAATGAAGGCATTGATCCGTCATAAAAACTCGACGCCCCACCAGGTAGCATTCTTCCTAAACCTTTGTGATCAGGTTGCGATGTTTTGAAGAACCGATACTGGTCTCTCCAAGACTGGGAAAAGTTGTGATCCAGGAAGCACATTCGCTCGCTCCGGAAAGCTTGTGGGTTCTCCTGATACCTCTGCCTCAGCACATTAATCCAAGCATCCATATGCTGCATATAAAATAATACAAGTTATTGGTAAGTCGTCCAAACTGGAAAACCTTCCAGACGACTTATTGGTAAGTCGTCCAGCTGGAAAACCTTCCAGACGACTTATTGGTAAGTCGTCCAGCTGGAAAACCTTCCAGACGACTTATTGGTAAGTCGTCCAGCTGGAAAACCTTCCAGACGACTTATTGATATACAAAGACAAGTTACCAGACGACTTAAAGATAAGCAGAAGACTTACTACGTCTTCCAGCCATGCTTTGGGTGTCCGGAGGATGTGATACCACCAAGTTGGTGATGTACGTGGTTTGTCCTCATGCTTAGTGTAATAATCACTGCAAACAAAAAAGCAAAGCAATCAGTTTTGGTAGACTAAATCAAGCTATTATGGGTAAAGCAATCACTTACGGATCAGTTTTCAACCAATTAGCGAGCTCCTTCAACTTGTCCCTGTCTAGTGAGGGAAATGGATTATACTTTACCACACTAAGGAGTTTCTTTCTCTCTGCCGTATAAGGAGATATCTGCGTGGGAGCAGGTTTCCTCGTTCGTTCACTCCTTGCACGCACAGAAGCAGTGGGATCCAATACAACCAGGCTCGGTTCTGAAACTGGAACGCTTGGATCGGTGGAAGCGAAGCTCGGTTGTTGATCGTTGGAAGCGAAGCTCGGATGGTCCGTGGAAGTGAGAGGAACAATCTCTTTGGAGGTGACACCATCTGCTTTATCCTCCGGCAAGATCTTATATACCGAGATCGCCTCATCTGCTGTATCCTCCGGCAACAATCTCTGCAATAAAACTTGCACACGAGTTAACCCTGGACGACTTAAATAAAAGTTGTCTGGACGACTACTTGACCTGGACGACTTAAATAAAAGTTGTCTGGACGACTAGTTAACCACGGACAACTAGTCGTCCAGACAACTTTTATTTAAGTCGTCCAGGTCAAGTAGTAGACCCTGGACGACTTAATTCTTGTTGGCAGAGGATTTGATACTAACCTCTTTGGGCAGAGGAGGAGGCTGTTTCTTTTGAGGAGAAGGCTGTTTATTTTGAGGAGGAGGCTGTTTTGTTTGAGGAGGAGGCTGTTTCTTTTGAGGAGAAGGCTGTTTCGTTTGAGGAGGAGGCTGTTTCTTTTGAGGAGGAGGCTGTTTCTTTTGAGGAGTAGGCTGTTTCGTAGGCTTTGCCTTTTGAGGAGTAGGCTTTGCCTTTTGAGGAGCAGGATGATTGGTTTGAAGTGTAGGCTGATCCTTTTGAGGAGTAGGCTGTCTGGTTTCTGTGGCTTGAGGGTTAGGCTGTTTGTTACTAACCCCGGTTTCTTTGGCTTGAGGGTTAGGCTGTTTGTTACTAACCCCAGTTTCTTTGGCAAGATCCTCATTGATGACACCAACCTTCTTCTCCACAGCTTCCAATCTATCGGACATCTTCCTAATCTCCTTGATGCACTTCTTAAACCCATCTTTCATCATTTCAACTACGTCAGAGGTGTAGGAGTTGAACATATTTTCCAACTCCTCTCTGGTCACCCAACTAGCCTCTTCTCTAGCCTCTTCTCTAGCCTCTTCTCTAGCCTCTTCTCTAGCCTCTTCTCTAGCCTCTTTAGGAGCCTCTTTACGAGCTTTCTTCCGAGGTCTCTGATTGTCTTCCTCCTCCTCCTCCTCCACCTCCACCACAACCATCTCTTTGGCTCTTTTCGATGGAGTCACAACCTTACGTTTTGTACCAGTGACTTCCCAGCAATCCATGGTCCACTTCCACGGTCTCCGATCATACATGACTTTAATGATGTTCTCCGCGGGCAAGTCCTCAACCTCATCGTCCCATTTTGGCCACATTTCACTAATGTCCTTCATGTCCTTCTTCTCAACAAAGTTGATCACGCGGGACTGCAGTAAATAGAAGAAGAATCGAGTTAGATATTTGAAACAAAATACTAAATAGACGACTTAATTATAAGTCGTCTACTAAGACGTCCAGCTGGACGACCTTCCAGACGACTTATTATAAGTCATCTACTAAGTCGTCTAGCTGGACGACCTTCTAGACGACTTAATAATAAGTCGTCTGGAAGGTCGTCCAGCTGGAAGACCTTCCAGACGACTTAATAATAAGTCGTCTGGAAGGTCGTCCAGCTGGAAGACCTTCCAGACGACTTATAATAAGTCGTCTACTAAGTCGTCCAGCTGGAAGACTTTCCAGACAACTTAATTAAGTGAAGATGGAAAGGTACCTGACTACTCAAGATAGCAGCTTTCAGGAATCTGCGGCGTCTGCTGCCATCGTAAGCCAGAATCGGTGGAACCGGACTGTTTGGATTGTTTTCTCTGGGACTACCAATACTAGCAGCCATTCCCGGCAGAGCTGTGTACGCCCAGACCTGAAGAACTTGTATAAACCCATCCACGGTGTAACAGCCACTAAGCTCTTTGTTCCACAAAGAGTCCATCAGCACCTTAAACGAGACTCTCCCCCATGGATAATTCTCAAACCGTTCTAAATCCATCACTAGCCTTGCCAGAGTAGCTCGTGTAGCGCTTGAAAACTTTCTCCCTTCAATGAATCCAGTGAAGATGGAAAGGTACGCGAGCCGCTTGCGATCTTCCGGGGTCCAATCCCCGCATCTATTCAGTGCATCTATTATCTGATCAGTAGTTGGCCCAGCTTCCAGATGAACTCCCATCATCCCCCAGAAAGAAACCATCTCTGGGGTAACATCACATTTTGGTGTCTCAAGGTCCTCGATGTACTCGCAGTTTAGACCAGTGATCATTTCAAACTCTATCAGTGAAAACCTCACAGGTTCTGGACCAACGAGAGACCACATCTCGTACTTCTTCTTAATGTCCAGCTTTAAACAGAGCATGTGGTGAACCAGCCTTGAAGCCCAACCAAATCCCTGCTCCTTGAACTTGATGAAAACTCCCAATCTCGACTCCTTGAGCTCTTCAAATTCTTGCTTAGTGAGAGCTCCCTTAAGAGCAGCATGCAACTTGCTGTTATCCGAATGATACGAAATGCTATGCTGGGGTTCTGGTTCTTCCCCTAATGTGTACAACCTACGGGGGAGTTCTGGAATATCCATCCTTTTTGTCTGCAAAATAATCAAAGACAACAATAGAAGTCAGAACACGAGCTAAATCAATCACGCTTTAATTATTACTCCAGACGACTTAGTAGACGACTTTAATATAAGTCGTCTGGAAAGTCGTCCAACTGGACGACTTAGTTGACGACTTATATTTAAGTCGTCTGAAAAGTCTTCCAAATGGACGACTTATATTTAAGTCGTCTACTAAATAGTCCAGTTGGAAGACTTTCCAGACGACTTACTTACAAGTCTTCCAGTAGAAAAATTTCAAGCGGACCTGATTAGTCGCAGAAGGAGTTGGAGTACTCGTCATTGTGGTTATAGATCTGAAAAAATAAACGTGAAACAGTGAGAATGAGTAAATTGATAGAGACAACATTTTATGTTCATCTTTTCCTCGAGATTGATGACTTACCGGCGTTAGGGTTTACAGAGAAACGGCGCTACGGTTTACAGAGAAGAAGCGGCGGCGCTAGGGTTTAGAAGAAGCGGCGGTGCTAGCTAGTGTTTAGAGGAAGCGGCGGTGAGAACGTTGGTGAGCACGGTGGCGAGGGCGACGGTTTGTTCGGAAATAGTGGAAGCGGGGGCGCTAGGGTTTAGAGGAATCGGCGGCGCTAGGGTTAGAAGAAGCTGCGGCGACAACGGTGAGAATGAAGTGAGATAGATAACCGACGTTGAGAACGATGGTTTGTTCGGAAATAGTGGGAATTCGAATCGCCTTTGATATCGCCGGTGAGAGAGAACTGTTAGGGTTTCTGAATTTCGAGGAAAATGAAACAAAAAAAAAAAATTCACCTTATATATTGGGTAAATAATCCGGTTAGCTTTAAAAGTACATTGGTAAACTTTAAGGTTTGGTCCGGTTTAGACGACTTATTCTGGCTGATAATGTAGATCAGACGACCTAATATTTAGTCGTCTGTGCACAGAAGACTAAATATTAAGTCGTCCAATACCCTAAAATGAACCCCTAAACTAAAATGACTAAATTAACTTACTAACCACGTTATAAAATCAAATTATACTTCAATAGTGTTTACTATACACAGAAATGAACACGCTTAGGTAATTTTAAAAATTTTCAAAAACGGTTTTAATGCTTTCCAAAATCTAACCCTAAGAACACAGACAATACTACAACATATGTTGATGAACATAAACTAAAGAATATCATGACTCACTACTTTCACTCATCTTGGCTGAAAACAATTGAAATTTGTTATATATTAATTTATATCTCTTAAGACATATGTTAATTACATAATTCCAATTTTTCACTTATCAAAATATTTTTTACAAAATTTTTAAATTATGTTTAAGAATAACTGTCCAGACGACTTAACTCGACTTTAAGTTAAGTCGTCTAGACGACTTATTTTCAAGTCGTCTGTCTAAACAGACGACTTGCGAGGGGTAGAAACGTAAACAAAAATCCGTTTTTTTGTTTGTTCACAAGGAGATAGTTGTAATTTCAATAGCCTTTTAGGTTACTTTTGCCTTTGACCCAAGTTGGGGTATCCTTTTGGGTTTGACTCCAAGTTTTGAGTCACACTTGGCAATTTTCCCGCTTTTAAAACCACTTTTCATTGCACGCAAAATTTAAATTTTTGTTTTCTTTTTGAAACTTTATGATACTCTTTTATTCTCTTCACATATTTTATTCAATCTCTAGAATGTTGTCAACGGAAATTGAAATTCAACCAATTCTTTTTACCCTTTATGAAAAGATTGTCGTAATCTTGTATTCTTACCTAAACTCCATGGGAATGTTAAATCCATCGACAAGTGAAATGTCGTAGAAGTCTAAGTTGTTAAATTGGTTCAAAGCATACTCAGCCAACGTGTTTGGTGGCTGGCCCCAACCGGTACACTGAAGTCCACCCGTACAGTCACCTGTTTCACATCGGCCACGCCCAGAAGAGTCAAAGTTACAGTTTGTCCGACCCCAAATCCGTGCCATAGACGTGCCAGCCGGAACATTTAATGTCCATGATTGGCCTGAGTTTAGACGCCTGCCCCCTCCAGGACTTGCAGCAGCCCATACGGTGTAACCGCATTGGTTTAGGATCTCGAATGTGGCGGCGGTAGCCGTGGAGATGAAGAAAAGGATGGAGAATATGAAAGCCGAGAGTGGGATGTTTGCCATTCTATATATCGAATTTACTACTTGCGTGAGCGTGTGATTTTTTTGTTAGTATTTATCATGGATTTTATAGAGGTAAGTAGGTGTGGTCTGTTTGTTTTAGTAGTTGACTAGTATTTTTTTTTTACTTAAACCATTCAATGAATGTTAATTTGCCTATATATTTTTATAAATATAAAATGATGGACTGGTAGGGGCGGCTTGACCATGCTACTGAACTAACGTTAAAGTATTGTTTCTAGATTAGTGTAGGATTAGGATATTCGATAGGTGGCTTTATTGTTTCATTTAGTATGAACAAATTAAATTAAAGTAAGACACGGCTCTATTAGATACTAGTAACTAGCAAGAGATTTCCTTTGGTCTTTCGGTTCAGTTTATCTATTAATCGAGGATTATTTTTTTGATGCAAACTACGATTCATTAATGAAAAAGTTACACTCCATTGGAGGATGAATTTATAACAAAAACAGGTAATTTTGCCACTGCATAATTCCATCTATTCATGATTTTTGCTTATCGTTCCATTTATTATGATTTATAAGAATTATTAAATAAGTGTTTATCATTCCATTTATCATGAATTCATGATTTTTTTTTGTTATAGACTTGTAGTGTTCTGTTATTATTATTTTTCATTTCTTTTCATCTGGTTTACTATTTTATTTGGCATAATTGTCAACAACAGCCTTAAGTATTTCATTCTTGCACGAAATAACTATCATTCGTGGCGTACCCTATTTTTAGAAATTGTAGATTGGAGAAAAAATAAGCTATGTTAATTTAAAAAGTCTAAGGAATAGGATACAATAATTTGTGACGACCAGACAACTATTATTTTTTTTCACAACAAATTATTATTCTATTATTCAAATTTGAAGTAGTCTGCGTACGTAACTAGATCTGAATAAAACAACAAAAAAAAACAAAGATCGATCAGTCCTATCTAAGAAATCAGCAATTCCGTTATGTACCCTTAGAGTATAAGATACTTTGAAGTCCGGAAAGCATATCCGGAAAACCTGAATCACCTTCAATTTTGTTGTAGCAATCATGTCTTAACAATTCGTTTTAAAATTTTGGCAAGTCAATATTGGAGCATGTATTCCATAATCCATCTTAGTGCTTTCTGTTTTGTATGCAAAGAAGTTTCGCTTCGCCTTAAATTCTGCATCTCCATTAATTCAATCTTCTTCAAACTATCTTTCCAAACCTATTCATATCCATTGAATTCAGCTGTAGAACTCTATGAGCCATCTACCATACAAATATTTACTTTATCGGTGATAATCAAGTGAAAGAAAAGTTGATATTTGGTGAAAGCAGCAATATTGTTATTGATGTGGCGTCTGTTTTAAAACAGTCTTAAAGGTCTTGCAGAAAAACTGATCCTAAGAAAGAGATCCAGAACTGAAGCATGCTACAATTGGAGGAACTGAAGAATGATAATAATTATTCCATGATCACTGTGAGTAATAAGATCCTCAGTATCATATAACAAAGAGAAGAGAGACAGCAAAAATAAGCTGAAAAAGGGGAGAAACTTAGATTGGAAGCTGAGAACAAGAAGCTGAGAAAAAAAGTTTTGGATGTTATGAAAGAGATCACTAAATTGGACCATCATGCCAATTTAATGCTGTGATTCTTATCTATTTCATGGGAATGAAAAATGCTTTTGCAGAAATGTCCATAGAAGAACACTTTGGTTGGATGATCCAACTTGGATCCAAACCAACATTAGCTAGAATTGATTATTTCTTCAGCTACAAGTGATCACTGTCTTAATTTTAGAGTTATTTTTAATGATACTGAGACTTTTTTTGAATTTTTTTGATTAATAGTATTACAATGGATTTTAATTAATAAGTTTCGCCAATATTTGTTACTCATTTCAGCGAGATAGTTGTTTGTTTGATTTAACAGATTTTTTATGTGATGTTATGAGATAGTTGTTTGTTTGATCTAACAGCTTTTTTGTGTGATGTTATGATTTGTAATTGCATGTTTTACTTGTTTACAAGAGTCATAAGTTCTAACTATTGGTTATAGTTCAAAATATTGTAACACAATGATACGTTCAAGAGATCAGTATTTTCTACCAATTTTCATGAGATTTTAAAAGCATCGAATACTTCAGCGCCATATATTTGATGGCGAAGCCTGGAGTGAGAACATGTGCAAAGATAAGAGAGCACACAGTTTTATCCTTAAAGGTACCTAGTTATGAGTTCTTTCTAAAGTATTATTAAGTTTTCTTTATATTTGTTTTTATTTGACATCTTAATATTTATCACTGCATGATTGCATCGGAGAAAATAGATGGCACATATATATTTACAATGGTACCAAAATGTGATGTGTCAAGCTTGAGTAGGATTTGTATCACAGAATATTCTTACGACTTGTAATTTTGATCTACAATTCATGTATGTTCTTAATGAATGCACTACAAGAAAAATTGGATATTGTGACAATGCTTTTAGTCACAATACACAAATATTTTGTCACAAATTATCTATTGTGACGAATAAGTGACAAATTCTGAAAGGTCACAATACAGTCGTCACAAATTCAATTTAGTCATAAAAATGTCACAATTATAGAGACCATTTTAACAGTATCAGTTTCGTTACAAACTGTTACGAGATAAAATAGTCACAAAACTGACACAAAGTGTTACAGACAATTAGTTAGTAATACGACACAATTTTTAACGATATTTCTGCCACAGATTCGTTGCATTTTGTAACTAAGTAGTCACTTCGATATTTGTAGCAATTAACAAAATCTCACCAAATATTGTGTGGCTTTTATATGTTTAAATTCTATTTATAAAATTAATTAGTTAAAATAAATTAAATTTAAAATTAAATAAAAGCTGATTCATGTCAAAAGAAAATTAAATTAAAATAAAAAGAAATTTGTAATCAAAATATATTTTATTGACAACCCGAAACAATCGGTTAACTGGTTACAAAAATTAAGCTGGTCTTAAAAAACCAATTATGATACAAACCAAAGCAACCAGATTAGGGTAAACTGGTCTCCAACTCTGCTACACCACCACCTCCTTTGCCTCAGTCAAACCACAGCAGCCAAACGAGATTCGTAGCTTCTCCTTCCGCCCTTGTATACGCCTCCAGTATCATCATTGACATTGGCTTTTCATATACTCCTGATGAAAGCCTTTACCACTGTAGTGGTCAAATCTACTACAAAGTAGTGGTTGTATCTACATCTGAATCAGAAATCTAACATCAAATAAAATCAAATCAACCAAACTAGGATCTAAAAAACTAACAATCAAATCGGAAAGTAATGAAACTGAGAGAGATACATACATCGACTATTAAATTCGATTGGCATTACGGATCCTTTAATAAGTCGTTGAGAGGCAGTAGGGTAAAAGTTCGACCTTTAGTTAGTGAAAAGAGCTTTGAATCTGAGTCTGAATCCTAAAAATCACAGAGATAAATATAAAGAAAGAGATGTACAGGGAGAAGAAAATAAGAGAGAGATAGAATCGAATGGATGAAACGAATAAGAACAGAATAATCTAGTAGGATTATTGATTTGCTAGAGAAATAGGGTATCATGGGATCGGATGACAGCCCCTAAAGCTATGGGAGGTTTGGGCCTTCGGGATATTCAGCTTTTTAATCAGGCGCTACTTGCAAAAGTGGCATGGAGGATCATTACGGTTCCCGACTGCCTTCTAGCAAGAATCCTAAAGGGGAAATACTGCCAGAGACAAGGTTTCCTAGATACAAACCTCCCTAGTTCATGCTCACATGGTTGGCGAAGCATTCTCTACGGCAGAGACCTTATCAAAGACAACCTAGGCAAGGCTATTGGTAATGGGCAAACTACGAGGCTATGGAAGGACGCATGGGTATCTCTAGACGCTAATGTAAAACCCTACGGTCCCATTAAAGAAGAACATATGGATCTTATGGTCTCAGATCTTCTAACCACAGACCTCAGATGGAACAAAGACAGAGTCAACGAAATCATACCTGAGCTCGCAGATAAAATTCTATGCATCCAACCAAGCAGAAGTGGAGCGGAGGACAAGATGATTTGGCAACCACAGACTAATGGAATCTACACAACAAAGTCTGGTTATTTCTCTGCAGCAAAACAGAGCAAAGCTCACACACAAGTAAATGGGGCTTTTGATAACCTGAATTGGACGCGAGATGTTTGGCGAAGTGCATGCTCCCCAAAACTTCGCCTATTCCTATGGTCGATAGTCAACAAAGCCATACCCATTGGAGAAAACCTGCAAAAAAGGGGAATGACCTCAGCTGCAAAATGTCTTAGATGCAATGAAGTGGAAACAGATATGCATATCTTCTTCACCTGCCCCTTTGCGGTGGAGGTATGGAAGCTCATCCCGATAACTGGTACAGTGAGCATCGAAACAGGAAGGAACTTCACCGATACATTGGGGCGCTTCAGAGACACGATCTGTCTCCCTCCTTCGGGAGTAACAGGACCAATCCTCCCGTGGATCCTATGGTCGATCTGGACCTCCAGAAACGCACTCATATTTGAATCAAGGACCTACAAAGCAGAGGAAACAGCGACAAAAGGTATCCAATTAGCCCTAGAATGGACTCAAGCCCAAGGAAAAATGATCAAAGACAAAGTCTCACAGGGGAGGGTAACAAACCTGAACCGCGACAACATCAGAATCCCTCCTCCGCCGAATCAAATCACATGCAAGACGGACGCAGCTTGGAACTTATCACACCTTAAGGCGGGACTCGCTTGGAACTTCTCTGGCCCCCAACTCCTCAACACGATCAGGGGCTCGATAGTTCAAGAGTACATCTCATCACCGTTGATTGGGGAGGCGCTAGCGGTGCTGACGGCTCTCGGAGTGGCAAAGGACCTCGGCTTCACGGATCTCCAAGTCTTCTCAGACAATTCAACGCTCATCGGAGCAATTAACGGAAGAAACCAGAGCAAAGAGCTGATCGGAATCATCCATGACATTCGATCAGTCTCCTCAGGATTCTCCTCTCTATCCTTTTTTCATTTTGCAAGATCAAACAACTCTCTCTCTGACTCCTTAGCCAAAGAGGCTCTTCGTTTGTCTGTAACGAGCTCATCTATGGGCTAACGTTTATGTTTCTGCATATTGGGCTAGGCCCAATTTTAATATAAAATTCGTGACAAAAAAAAAAAGAGAAATAGAGAAAAGAGTAGATGGAGGCTACACCAAAAGAAAAAATATATATAAGAGCCAAATAAGGTTATGAGTTAGAGATCGTGCACAAGATCGTGCACAAAAAGAAAGAGCATCTCTCAAAACGTGAGAAATCTAAAATATTTAATGTCAAAACCAAATATGCTTGGTAAAGTTATTTAGTTTTGGTTTCTAGTTTAATTCATTGATTTGCTTGGTAAAGTTAGATTAATTGTGTATACGTACACAATGATTATATGTTGGTGTAATGGTTTAATATTTAATTTTATGATATTTAAAAGAAAAATATTAAGACATAATTTATGATTTAGATCGAGTTTAGGATATAGGGTTTCATGTATTTGTTTAAAGTTAAGGTCTGTTATTATGATTGTGATTTAGTTTCTAACAATTAAAGTTCTAAGTTCAAGTATATATAGTTAGGATTTAGAATTTGCAGTTTAGGGTATATGATTTCAAGTTTGTTTTAGTGTTTTGTGTTAGGATTTATATTAAATAATAAATCTTTGGTTATTGATATTATATGTAATATTTTTTTCTTAAAAAGTACTAATTTATTATTTTTATGTGTAAATATATTAAATATTTGTATACATAATTAGTGACTATATTCTGGTTATAATTTTGATTTTAACTCCAATGATTTAAACTTTTGAGGGTTATCTTTATTATTTAGGGTTTGGAGTTTGGGAAGTACAATTTGAGGTTTAGATAGAGAGTATGAGGTCAAAGTTTAGATTATAATTGAATATTATAATTTTGGTACGAGTGTTAGATATTAGTCTTACGTATAAATGTAGCAATTGTAAATATTACTTGAAGTGTAATGTTTAAATTTTTATGATTTAATGATGAGTTTGGGGTAGGTGTTTGGGATTTAAGTTATAGATTTGAGACTAATTTGAAAAGATTAAATTTTGAGTTTGAATTAGAAAGCATATAACTTTTATAATAGGGATGGAATATAGTTATTTTTTCTAAAAAGAAGAAGATGGAATATACTCATATAGTAATTATGTCACAGTTATGGCTAAATTAAAAGTCACAAACACCGTAACAAATTGAGATGATATAATTACAAACTTTGGCCACAATAAGTGACATTATGTAACCCATGAAATCGTGTTTAGTAGGGACGGCTTCTAGTCTCGTTTCCGTAACAATACTTGTGACTAACAACTTGTCACATTATTGTAGCTTTTGGCAACGTTTTTTCGCTACTTTTAAATTCATCATCACTACATTGTGACAAAATATTCACGATTTTGGGACAAAAATAATTAGTCACTACTCCGTATGTAAATAGTAACAATATTGCGACCAAACTTTTTGTCATAATATTTAGTCACAATATTCACATTTTTTGGTAGTGATGGAAAGGTTCAGCTCATAATTCAATATATTAAATAATGCTCTAACAAGTTCACATTAGTTACGAGAGTTTTCTATGTATATAGATCTGATTGTTCTAATCCTAGTGTTCTTTTCTTAGAACAGATCGAACTAAAGAGAGAGAGAAAGAGAGCCGTATAACTTAGAGATGAATGAATTGTTATTATGCCATGAGTAATGAGTTCCTTATATAGGATTACATAGCTTGGAGACAAAGTCTAATAACTTGGAGTAGGGAACAAGTAAATCTAGAACATTCCATAATAGACATCACACAATATTCATAACATTTCCCCTTGATGTCTATTATGCGTGTAAGATGCTATCACGTTAAAAAAACCGAGATTGTAATGCCATAACCGTCTAGAGTTTGTAATGCGTTTGGAATACTGCCTCGTTAAAACCTTTTTATGGTAAACCCAAAACCCAATGTGGTAAAAGGGATAGGAAAAAGAGTACAGCCGCATTACTCCCCCTGAAGTGAACATCACTGAAGGTCTCTCAGTGATCGCATACCAATCTGCTGCATAATCTTCCTGAGCGTGCATGTTGGTAATGCCTTAGTGAAGAGGTCGGCTGAGTTCTCGCTTGATCTGACTTGGAGTACCTTGACCTCTCCTCCTTTCTGAAGATCGTGGGTGAAGAAGAACTTGGGGAGAACATGCTTAGTTTTGTCACCCTTGATGTAACCATCTTTGAGCTGAGCTATGCAGGCCGCATTGTCTTCGTAAAGAACGGTCGGCTCGTCTTTACCATCCATGATTCCACATGCTGTCCGAATATGGTGTGTCATGAGTCTCAACCAGACACACTCTCTACTTGCTTCATGGATCGCCAATATCTCCGAGTGATTGGATGATGTGGCTGATATAGTCTGCTTGACTGATCTCCATGAAATGGTTTTGCCTCCATATGTGAAAACATAGCCGATTTGGGACTTAGCACTGTGTGGATCGGACTGGTAACCTGCATCAGCAAAATGCTTTCATGATATTCATGGTCCATTCGGATCATACGGTTTATCTCTCTTAGATAAATTCGACCATGAATGTCTTTGTATGTCCATGATCTACCCGGATCATGACATCATCCATAATCCATCCGGATTATGTTCTTGTCCACTATATATCTTATTCATATCCTTTGACCAAAACTCTTTATGAACTTTTAGTATATGTCCACGGTCTGTTCATGAAGTGGCTATTGTATTATAGTTTGAAGTTTAATCAAAACTAAGCCACTTTTTGGTCAATAGGACGTTCCTCTCACTTGGATGGTTTAGGTCGGATTTAAGACCTAGAGGAACTGGTCGGAACAACCTGGACGGGATGGATTGGTCGGGACCAATGATGATTAAGGTCGAACTAGGTCGGACATGATCCTAGTCGGTATGGTTCCCTTTGGTCGTGAATCCGATGGATTCTCAGACCATTTGATCAATCTATTCTTGGTACGTTGGATCATAGATCCCAACATTCATATACGGCTAATGATCTCTACTATAGATCATCGTAGTCTCTTCATAGCCTTTCCAAGAATCAATCATCTTAATCATCCTTTCTTTAAGTACAAACACAAGGAATATATTGACTACTATATGGACTGATCTGAAACGTTCTTATAGAACTTTCTACTAAGCATCACTTAGTCTTATCATATCGTGTGTACATACACGCATGCAGCTGCATTTCAGTCCATGAACAACGCAGGAACGATGTTGTTCTATGAGAACTTCTTTCTCATTTCTCAAGGTATCTTATGTTACCTTTATATCCAGTGATAAATCCAATGTCTACTACATCTTCCTTAGATGTCCAAATCTTTATTAATTTCGATATTGGGTAGTAGCATTCACCACCTAGGAATTTATTTCCTTGTTCCTTAGTCCCTGTGAGTATCCTTGTGTGATCAAGCCATTCCTTTTGAATGCTTTATGTAGCAACATGTACGACCACTTGTCTGTACTTTCATGTTCTACAGCTCACGATTTTCTTTTCCTCACAAGACTCATATGTTCACTGGTTAGATGGCGTCTATCTTATGTATTAGGCCAATACGCCCATCATATACATTCTTTACTATAACTTCACGTCCCATTCATTTCTCTATGATGAGTACTCTTACATGGGTTAGTGATCCTCGCATATCTCTTATGCTCAAGTGCTTTCTCTTTATCACTTATGAGTGTGTGTATGTGTCGACACCTTATATAATGTTCCATCGCGTTCTATCGCGTTCTAGACATGATACAATCGATTGAGATTTTATTATTATCAGGATAATTGAATACTTTGTAGTTCGCAAGGCTACATTGTATGATACATGTACCTTAGGACCGGACGATCTTATCTCATTTTCTAGTATGGTTTCTCTTTCATGAACCCGGATCTATCATTATGAGCACCTTATCTCTTTCTATCCGAGGTTCCTTGTATATGGAACATACTGGTCTATCTTGTATAGACTTCTACAACAACTTGATTATGTCTCTACTATGACATTTATATAGTGGTGCTAAGCTGGTATGACTTAGTCATTCTTTCGGGTCTGTCTGGCTATCATTCTTTCTTTGTTTATGGACGTCCAATACATATATATCTGGTCCGAGGATCTTTGCCAAGACTTGGATGGTTAAAACCATTCCATTTTCACTTTCTATTTACCAGCTTATAGCTTTCTTCATGATGTTGGATAGTCGGATTCATCTTGTATGTAATCCATGTACCTTGGCCACAATATGATCACCTTTGTTTGGCTCATGGTCTCATTGAATTCGTGGGAGAAAGATCATGTTCTCTTATCCAACATATATTCCTGATTTTCATCTCATCCTTAGATGAGGTATTCAATCCTAGATGGCACATAGGTATGTGGTGGTTTATTCATAAAGTGTTAGGATGGTCTATATCTGGATTATGACCCTTTATCATCTTTAGACGGGAATATCTATGCTCACTTTATATGGCCTGATGTATCTTATCTTTCATACATGTATTCTTGTGGTGTACCCAAGCTTATAGACTTTTGAAGTCTCAACCTTATAGGTTATGCCTTATACGGCCAAGCTATAATGCCTTATGGCCTTCGGTCAGGCTTATCATGTTCGGGTTTTATAGTATGGTCATGGACCACATGGAGTGTTTATTCTCCCCCTCATGAACATGCTATAAAATATGTTTGTTTGTCCTCACTTAAACGTAATGCTTGGACGGCCAGCATGGTTTTAGACTGATCATGATCACGGGTTTTGTCCTCACTACCCTCATGATCAGATTATACTTTCGTGTTGCTTGGAACAATGAAGCCTACTGAGTTTCCCTTGTGTACATGTTTCACAACGTGAGATCTTATGGGATAACTCTTTGTGCCTTATTAATCAAGTTCGGACCAGGATGGCTAATCCGGTCATGCCAATAAAGTGTATAAATTCGTTGGTGAACCTTACTGGTTACCTAGGCTTTTATGCCTTATCACACTGATCCTTAGCATAGTATTAGATCAGTAGGGAGAATGTAGTCTCGACCTCTTTTATATGTATGCCTTTGGCGATTTTCATAAGCTAAAAGAACATTTCCTTTTTCTTTGCTTTGCCCATTGGTTTATTATTGAAACCATTTTGATGTGGCTTGTAATGTCATTTCGACCTTTATTCCCTCCTCGGCCATGATTGGATCTACAACCACGGTTATTGTGGTATCCTTGTCCACGGCCAGTGGAGATTTTGGGTCTCTCTCAATGGGTCTTAGGTGATAAATTTTGTACCTCTTAAGGCCATGCCTTAGGCGTGGTGGTCTAGACATACTCTTCTCGAGTTTTCATTCTCATTTGTCAATCAAAAATATTTTTCAAGCAAATCAATCAATGAAGATAATTTTTTTTTTTATTAATGCTATGAAATTTTGAATGACAAAACACCAAATCATAAGCATGAAATCAGAATGTCTAAAGGCTTTAGACAATGGTCTAGCCGGCCACTCCATCTGTCACTTTGGACGTGGCTCCCATTGATTCTTCATCATCACTATCTGCCTCATAGCCGCTCATATCATCTTTCATCTGATTCATCTGTTCATTTTGAGATAAGTATAAGAACAGATCGTTGTATGTGGTGAAACCTTTATCTCGATAGGTTAGTTGTAGGAATAGATTTTTTGGATCTGCTGTAGAGAAAACTTTTTCAAGTAATTCCTCATCTGTCAACTTTTCACCACAAACATCAGTGTATGAGCTACTTTGGATAGAGCATAATTGTATTTTTCCACGGACCCAAAGTCCCGGAAACTGAGGCTCATCCACTCATGGCTTGCCTTTGGTAATATCACCTTAGTATATCTGGACTTTAACTCTGTCCAAAGACATCGAGGGCTTTGTATATCTTGGTACTGATTTCTCAGTTCCACATTGAGATGATGGCGCATTACTGTTAATGCCTTATATTTCTCATTCTCGGTTACATGATCATCCTTGATGATACATTCACTAAGACCTTCTATCGTTAGTATAACCGAGATATTTATTGCCCATCTTAGATAGTTCTCTCCAGAGATATCTAGGGTATCATAGTCCATGGGTTGGAATCTCAACATCTGAAATCATATCAAAATGATTTAAGTGTTAGTACATACAATTTCTGATGCCATTCAGCTATACAAGAAATAAAAGGCACTCGGCCAGTATGTAAACAATAAAGTCATATGGCTTGTGTGTGTGATCAATGCCTTTCGACCACTCATGTATTCATGATCACACGGCCAGCTTATGTGTGATCAATGCCTTACGGCTATTACACAATCAGGATCACACGGCCAGCAAACAAATAAGAGGGCCACACGGCCAGTTTGCATTCTTTTAAAAATTTATTTTTCTCATAACTCATCCATCTCTTAATCAACTTGTTTGATTTATAAATCCTTTGAAAATAGTGGGATGGACGAGTGCATGGTCTAGCCATACCATATGGTATGCTACAACGACCCATGCGGTTTAATAGTCTAGTAGTACCATTTGGTACACTTCCTCGAACAAATAAAACGGATCGTGATTTAGCTGCACTATGGTGCGCATCATCCATCACCGGTGATTGTGGATCACCGTGGATCATCGAGGATCACCGTGGATCACCTTGGATCATTGATCATCGTAGATCATCGCGGATCATCGAGGATCATCATGGATCATAGATCAACGCGGATCATCGTGGATGATCACCGTGAATCACAGGTGAAAACTCTAGTTGCACCTGAGGGTGAACATCATCGACCATTGATTTTGTTTTATGGTCTAATCGTACTTAAGAGTACGTATCATCGACCTTTACTTCATATGGTCTAGTCATACCTATTGGTATGCATCATTGACCTAAAAGAAAATCATGGTCTAGCCACAATATGGTGTGCATCATCGACCAAAAGATGTGGAAAACATTAACCTTATGTTTTGTTTGGACATATAGCGTGTCATCCTTAAAGGGGTATCACTTGTTGTCCATACAAAACGAAAGTCATGTAATCACATGCTTTATATTTTAGAGTTTAGGGTTTCTTAAAATCGGATTTAAACTTTAAGGATTAGGGTTTAAAATTCAAATCTGATTTTAGGATTAGGTTAAACATTGACCTTAAGTTTTGTTTGGACATATAGCGTGTCATTTTTAAAGGGGTATCACTTGTTGTCCATACAAAACTAAAGTCATGTAAAACTATTAAGGGTTTAGGGTTTTGATTTTAAAATAAAACAAGAACTAAAATCAACCAAATCAAATCGCAAAACTTTTAAATCGGATTTAAGATGAAGAGAAGTTTGAAATCTGAATTGCTTGAACCACAAGTAAATATTAGGGTTCTTGAGATCTTACCTTAATCTTTGCCGATCTTTTCTCTTTGGTTCCTCTTTTAGAAACCTTTTAATAATTAACAATGAAAGTTTCAAAGTTGGATTAGTATGAGATCTAAGAACAATAGATATCGAAATTAAGAGAGATAAGGAGTTGACGGCTATTAGGGTTTTGGATGATCTTTGACAGCGCGGCTTGCACTGGGAGGTGACGGCGCGTCTGGAGTCGGATTGCTGCGTGGTCTGCGGCGCTGGATTGGTCTCGTCAAGAGCTTCAGTTTGATATATTACTCGCTGTCTGGATCCTTACGGTTAGGGAGATATTGCGGTTTGAATTTACGGCCGAAATTAGGGTTTTTGTGGTCGCCGGATTTCAGCTAGGGTTTAGAGTCTCGTGCTGATAACGTGTTCTAATCCTAGTGTTCTTGTCTTAGAACAGATCGAACTAGAGAGAGAGAGAGAGAGAGAGAGAGAGAGAGAGAGAGAGAGAGAGAGAGAGAGAGAGAGAGAGAGAGAGAGAGAGAGAGAGAGAGAGAGAGAGAGAGAGAGAGAGAGAGAGAGAGAGAGAGAGAGAGAGAGAGAGAGAGAGAGAGAGAGAGAGAGAGAGAGAGAGAGAGAGAGAGAGAGAGAGAGAGAGAGAGAGAGAGAGAGAGAGAGAGAGAGAGAGAGAGAGAGAGAGAGAGAGAGAGAGAGAGAGAGAGAGAGAGAGAGAGAGAGAGAGAGAGAGAGAGAGAGAGAGAGAGAGAGAGAGAGAGAGAGAGAGAGAGAGAGAGAGAGAGAGAGAGAGAGAGAGAGAGAGAGAGACGTAGTGCTTAGAGATGAAAATGAATTGTTATTATGCCATGAGTAATAAATTCCTTATATAGGATTACATAGCTTGGAGACAAATTCTAATAACTTGGAGTAGAGAACAAATAAATCTAGAACATTCCATAATAGACATCACACAATATTCATAACACTGATTTCATTAATATGTTTATTATTGTTTTCAGAGAAAATTTATTTTGTAGATTGTGAGTTTTCCAACTGTTAGAACCTTTTAGCTTCACTCAGAGATATTCAAATTTAGGGGTGAAGGTTGTGATTCCAGTAACCAGAATGAGTTATTCAATTTGCAGTATGCGTCTTTAAAAAATATGATCGAAAGAATATTTAGTATCTTCCAATCTTTTTTCTAATTGTTAAATCTGCACTTCCTTTCTCTTAATTAAGACACAAACAAAGTTAGTTTTGGCATGTGATGGATTACATATTTTCTTTACGTAAAGAGTGCTGATCATATGTTCTTTCAGAAGAAGCAATCAATGAAGACAATGAAGAGGAATAAAAAGTACATGGAAAAACAGACATGTAGACAATGGAGCTAAGAAGACAAGGCAAGAAAAGGCAAGAACAGAATTGTGTTCTGTTTCTGAGACAGAGACACAAGAAGATCTGAAGGTGGAACTTGAAGTGAACAAAATGCCAAAGGCAGAGACAAGCTTCATCAACAATGAAATGGGCCTTCAGGATGCAAACGTAAAGCCCACACAAGAGAGAAAACATACAACGGTCACATTGTGTCTTGCAAAGAAGACTGAAGATAGAGACAAAGAAAGTGGTCCTGCAGTGTCCTGCATGTTCCTCCTCTGCTTTCATAGAAGACTGGGGCACTCGAGTGCAGAGATTCTGCAAATTCTATCCTCCAAGCAAGCTATCAACATCAATAAAAGCATGTCCAAGATTTGTGACTCCTGTCAACTTGGCAAAAGTGCTAAATTACCTTTTCATAGTTCAGTTTATGTATCTAGTAGACCTCTTGAGAGAATAAGCTGTGATCTCTGGGGTCCATCTCCTGTTAACTCTGTTCAGGGATTCAAATATTATGTTGTCTTCATTGATCATTTCTCCAGATATTGTTGGTTCTATCCTCTAAGATTGAAGTCTGATTTTCTGCAAATTTTCATCTTGTGGCAAAATCTGGTGGAAAAACAACTATATCAGAAAGTCTTAATGTTGCAATGTGATGGAGGAGGTGAGTTTACAATTAACAGATTCGTGTCTCATCTGGCTAGTCATGGAATCAAACAGTTGATATTGTGTCCACACACTCCTCAACAAAATGGTTTGGCAGAAAGAAAACATAGACACATCACTGAGCTTGGATTGTCTATGTTATTCGATGGAAAGGTGCCTCAACAATACTGGGTAGAGGCATTCTTTACTGCAAGCTTCCTTGGGAATCTGTTGCCTTCGTCATCTCTCTCAGATAACAAGAGCCCTTATGAGGTTCTGTTCAACAAGAAGCCTGAGTACTCGGCTCTGTGAAGCTTTGGCAGTGCTTGCTATCCTTCTCTCCGACCTTACTCCTCCAACAAACTGGATCCTAAATCTCTACAATGTGTTTTCATTGGATACAATGAAAAATACAAAGGATACAAGTGTTTGCATCCTCCATCTGGTAGGGTATACATCAATCGCCATGTTTTGTTTGATGAGAAAAACTTTCCTTTTGCTTCAACTTATGCGCATCTGCATCAGCAACAACCTACACCGCTTCTTGCAGCTTGGCAACAAAGCTTTCTTCACACTAAAGCTACCTCTGAACATCACAACTCTGCAGAACCTGCTCAATCCTCTGCTTCAGGCTCTGTATCTGATACTCCCATGAATAGAGCACTACCTTTACAAATAATAACAAGAAGCACAACGGCAATCAGTCCTCCTGATCAAGGACCTTCTGGAGCTAATTTTTCTCCAACCAGAGGTGCTGTAACAGTGACTGTGCCCAATATTCAATTTGGGTCATTACCTTCAGTTGTTTTGTCTGGTTCTGCTCCTACTCAAACCTCTTAAACCTCATCAGGACAAGATCTCAACAACAGCTCTGGTCAATCGCAGCAGAGACTCTCAGCTACAGACAAGGCAATTCTGTCTTCTCAGTCTCAACATCCAATGATCACGAGGTCTAAAGCTGGTATAACAAAACCAAATCCTCGCTATATCCTCTTTCATGTCAACTCCACTATTACTGAACCAAGGACAGTAACTGAAGCATTGAAACATCCTGGCTGGAATGGAGCCATGACAGAAGAAATGGTCTCTTTTGATGAAACAGATACCTTCACACTGGTACCATATCGTCCTGAAATGCACATTCTCGGTTGCAGATGGATCAACAGGATAAAATTAAATGCTGATGGTTCAGTGAAGTGTCTAAGATCAAGATTGGTGGTGAAAGGATACGATCAGGAAGAGGGAATAGATTACTTGGATACTTACAGCCCAGTGGTCAAGGCACCAACGATAAGCGCTGTACTTCACCTTGCCACAGTTAACAAGTGGGACATAAAACAACTGGATGTGAAGCATGTGTTTTTGTATGGTGATTTGAAAGAGACTGTCTATATGCATCAGCCTCCTGGGTTCATCAACAAGGAGAAACCAGGATATGTCTGCAAGCTCAACAATGCCATATATGGCCTTAAACAAGCTCCAAGAGCCTGGTTCAATAGATTCAGTGAATTTCTTCTCGCCTTCGGCTTCACCTGCAGCATTAGAGACCCTTCTCTGTTTATATACAACAGAAATGGTGACATTATTTTACTCCTTCTATATGTTGACGACATTGCTTTGACAGGAAGCAACAGAATTGTCATAGAGCAACTTCTTGCAGCACTGAACAGAGAATTTAAAATGAAGGACTTGGGTCAGTTTCACTATTTTCTTGGGCTGCAGGCGCACTTTCTCTCTACGGGATTATTTCTTAATCAAGAAAATATGCAGAGGATCTGTTGCAAGTCTCAGGCATGGCTCAATGTACACCAGTATCCACTCCTCTGCCTCTGCAACTGAATCGACTTCCTGATGAATCTCCTCTGTTTCCTCAACCTACCTATTTTAGAAGTCTTGCTGGGAAATTACAGTACTTGACTTTAAGTTAACCAGGCCAGATCTTCAATTTGCGGTGAACTACATCTGTCAGAAGATGCATTCTCCAACTGAGACTGATTTTCTATTGCTCAAACGAGTTCTGAGATATCTGAGAGGAACTACAAATTATGGGATTTCTTTTGATGCCAACACTGATTCTGCAATAAGAGCTTATAGTGACAGTGATTGGGGAGGCTGTCCTGATACAAGAAGATCAACGGGTGGCTTCTGCACATTCTTGGGGTCTAATCTTATTTCCTGGTCTGCTCAGAAACAACAGTCAGTCTCAAGAAGCTCCACAGAGGCTGAATATCGCACCCTGTCCGATACCGCAGGAGAGACTGTCTGGTTGATTAATCTCATGACTGAGATTGGAATGCCTCAGCCTTTGCCTCCGGAAATATTTTGTGACAATCTCACGGCTGTATATCTATCAGCCACTCCAGCTATGCACAAAAAGTCTAAGCATTTTGAAGTAAATTTTCACTTTGTGAGGGAGAAAGTAGCTCTGGGAAAGTTGATCGTTCATCACATCCCTTCAGTTCATCAATTAGCTGATATTTTTACTAAGTCTTTGTCTACTCACAGCTATCAGGAACTGCGTTTCAAACTTGGTGTGGTAGCTTCTCCCACCCAAAGTTTGAGGGGGCATGTAGACAATGGAGCTAAGAAGACAAGGCAAGAAAAGGCAAGAACAGAATTGTGTTCTGTTTCTGAGACAGAGACACAAGAAAATCTGAAGGTGGAACTTGAAGTGAACAAAATGCCAAAGGCAGAGACAAATTTCATCAACAATGAAATGGGCCTTCAGGATGCAAACGTAAAGCCCACACAAGAAAGAAAACATACAACGGTCACATTGTGTCTTGCAAAGAAGACTGAAGATAGAGACAAAGAAAGTGGTCCAGCAGTGTACGGATTGCAGGAGCCAATAGCATTGAGGAACAGCTTTCAGCTGCTTGAAATCAACGCAGACTCAAACTTGTGATTGACAGCAAGGCATACAACTAGGGCTTTCACATTTTATTATAAATAACAACATACATTGTAATGAAATCTTCAAGCAAGAAATACAATGAAAAGCTTCAGTTTATCTCTGTTATTTCTATAAAACAATATCTTCCTCCTCTGTTTTCAAGACACTCTTGAATCTCAACAACGAGAATACGCTAATAATTGGAGACATATGACAATTTCTAATATGTAGACAAATGCAGTAGAAAATGGAAGTGAACGACCATGGTAATTGGTATTTGTTCTTTGTTACTCATTCAAAACTGGTGTATTCACGCGAGTTTCTTTTTGTAATGATCATTTCTTTCTTTAGTTTTGTTTTCATTTCTCCTATTTTTCTATAATAGTGATGACCTTGGATGGTGTGTTGACGTTAGTTTTTGAGTTTGTATGTGTATGTTTTTATATACTATATCGCCAGTCTTATGGAGAATGCTCATAGTGACACGATAAGCAAACTACAACAATATTTGACTCGATTTTGAAATGCCTTTCGGTAATGTTATAGCTCAACATATTAACCATTTTGACTGTAGTCCAAACCCAAACAGACCAATCAGTAATAATTTTGTTTCCATAAATAATCGAACGCATGACTGATATGAGTACACACCAATCCCAAAAAAATTACCACTAACTAACATTACTTGCTTGTATGTGTATTTTCATCAGTGTTCTAAAAAGCGGTTTAGGCGGCCGTCTAGGCAACGCTTAGGCGCTAGGCGTTATAGGACCGTGGCGATTACTCTTTAAACCGCCTAGATAATTACAATATTATAATAATAAATAATATATAATTTTTTATTCATAAATTATAATAATTAATATATTTTAATATATATTCTTATGAAAATAATTTTTATCATATATAAATGATAGTTTTTACTATTATTAAGTATAAAACATTACATATATTTAATATATTGTTATAATTTATAAACGCCTAAACCGCTTAACTAATAATCTAGGCGTCCGCTTAGTCGTTCTAGGCGTTAGACGTTAGGTCGCCGCCCGATTAGCGCCTAGCGCTTTCTTGAACACTGATTTTCATTACATAGATTTGAACAATCATATGAATATACATGATATTTTAAAAGTTTAGTATTATATATGAGTAAAAAAAAAAAAAGAAATTAACTTCCAGTAACAACTTCCATATAGCATATCTAATTTAATACAATATGAACTATAATAAAGTTTATTAAATATAGTATATAATTTTATTTTGATTAACATTAATTTATAATAATATTATAATGTTAATCACAAAATTAATTAATGTATTGTTTTAAAAAGAATATTTAAACTTTTTGGTAAGATCTTGTTAGTTTTTTTCAACAGATTTGGTTGGTTTAGGTGTAATTAAAGTTATTAATATATGGGATGTTATAATAAATTATAATAATAACTGAGAATAAATATAACATGATTTTCTAGGAATATGTCCAACTTAAAATATCACAAATGAATTGATGTTGTGACTTCTGTTTTAATATATAAGATAAATATAACATGATTTTATAGGAATAGGTCCAACTTAAAATATCACACATGAATTAAAGTTGTGATTTCTCGTTTAATATATAAAGACTAGATTTTGACTCGCCCTTTCAAGGGTGGGTATATTTTTTGTTTTATATTTTTTAAGAAATGTAATTTTCATATTTGTGTTTTTTTTGTAATCATATTTGTGTTTTTCTGATGCCGTAAAGAACCAACCAATTTTCCTATGTATCAGTTGTCATAAACTTTTACGGGCGAATTTATTTTTTTGTTTTACTTTTTTTTAGAAATTTATTTTTCATATATGTATGTTATTTTGTAATTTATGTTTTCATTGTAATCATATTTGTGTTAACTTTTTCTAAACTACTAGTAGTAAGAGGTATTGATCAATACTATTAAATTAAGAATATGTCTAATTGATAATAGTTGAGTCCAACATTTATTTTTATGTGACCTATTTAAAAATAAATGCAACTCCTTTTTATTAATCCTCTACTTTTTTTTTCCAAAAATCTCGGAACCCATTTCACTTTTTCATACATTAGTCTACGGTTAATTATTGAGAACACTGAAACTTCCACTTCTATTAAATTCATAAGAAAAGCAAACTAAACTGAATGGTACAAAAACACTGGTTATATGCAATTTTAGATCTCAAATAATTTCGAAATAGGACGATCTGTATTCCTTCATGCATATGGGCTTGATAATCTTTTTTTTGAAACACATGCATTTGATTAAAAGGCTGAAACCAAACAAAGAGTTTAAGAGACCACTGGGCTTGGGCCCGAATATAAGCATGCCTTAGCATGTAAATCCGCAAGCCCATTTAGGTCTCTCTTGATGAAATTGAAACGACAAGAAACAAAAGATGAAGAAGAAATCGTGGCGATATCCGAGAGCACTCCGTAGAGCTCAATCGATCGTCATCCCGATGCTAAAGCTCCGATGAGCACTTGTGAATCTGATAGAAGCCAGATATGTTTGATGTTGAGATCGGCGGCATGTAGTAGAGCGCTTCTGACGGCTAACGCCTCCGCCATGCAAGCCGACTGGATGTGTTCCTGCAGGTGAGATGCTCTGCTCATCTCTCTTTCATTATGATCAAACAACACCCAAGCTAATCCCGCTTTGCCTGTTCTCGCATCCCACGCCGCATCTGTGTTGACAATCACCAGATCAGGATTGAGAGACGGCGGCATCAGTGAAGGAGGAGGAAGGTGCAGGGGAGGCGGTTTGTTTGTTGCTTTTGCCATCCCCGGTTGCGTTTGTTCCCACTCTCTTGCAGCTCTGATCGATCTGATGTTAATCTCCGCCGCCGTTGATGGTTTCTTCTCAAATAGTAACTGGTTTCGCGAGGTCCATATGAACCAGCAAATCCATGGGAATACATTAGAGGAGATTCCGTGTGGCGGGAGGTTGATCCAAGCAGTAGAGAGAACAAGAGCTGACTTGAAGGAGGTGACTTGCGAAGGGTCAAAATCAGTGGTCCAAGGTCCCAGCGCCCATACTTCTCCAGCAAAACGGCAGTGGAAGAGCATATGAAGCGAGGTCTCTGTTTCCCCACACCGGCAACAGGCATTTGATACCTGTATGTTCCTCTTGAGGAGATTCTCACAAGTTGGTAGAGCATTGTGACCTAGCTTCCACAAGAACATTTTCAGTTTGGGTAAGAGGTTCGGGGACCATACATATTTAGTCCAACTCCATCCTTCAGTATCCTGGTCCAAGAGTTCTGCTGTCGATTGGAGTTTTGTTGTTTGTAGTGATAGATAACCCGTTTTTGCTGTGTAGGTACCTGAGCTATGGAAACCCCAAATATGTAATCTGGGCTTGATAATCTGTGCATGTAAATAAAGTTAACACAATGTATATCAAAACATCAAATTACAAACATATATTTATGTAATTCACATACATATATTAGTTGACTGTTATATACATTTTTCGTAACCCCCACTTTTATTTAAATTCATAATAACATATTAAATTTTAGAAATTTAGTTATAAATAATTTTATGCCCGCACACAATAAAATAAATTATTATTCACATTTTAAATATAGAATTATATATGTAACTGTCCACTTTATAAGTTTATAAAAATTGATGGACATGCAAATTAATAGTTTTAACCTATTTTCCTAAATATAAACCATTTTAACCTATTTTGCACAAATATAAACCTATTTTGAAATATCCAAACATACCTAATATACAGAAATTCGAGTATTTTGGGTATCCAGCCGGGTTTTGGTTATGATCCAGACCAGAATTAAAACCTACAGGTTTAAAAAAAGTAACCAATAAGTACTTTGCTCTGGATCCAAACAAAACCTATATTTTTGGGTTTATTTTGGTTTGGTTTCGGTTCGTGTGTTAGAGAGATTTTAAAACAAATATATACAAAAAATAACATAAATAGAAATTAAATTTCTCAAAGAAAATTAAAACAAAAAAATATACCCGCATTTTCAAAGAGCATGTTAGAATCTAATAATTTAATTGAATTTGTGACGTTAAATAACAACTATACACTTGTGCTAGTCATTTAACACATTCATTTTTTAATTTATTTGTAGATACTTCAATATTCCAATAAAAGTATATAATTACACATGATTTAATTTGACATGAAATGAAAAATGGGTTTGTTAATTTTGACCCAGTTTAAAATGATAAGGGCCACTTGAGTTGTTAAAAACAAATTGGAAGTCCAAAACTATGCGTATGAGTTTTATTCTAAATTCTGACCCGTTCTTAAAGGACGGGTATATTTTTAAAGGACGGGTATATTTTTGTTTTAACTTTTAGAAATTTAATTTGCATATTTTTGTTTTTTATAGTTATATTTGTTTTTTTCTTTATAATCATATTTGTGTATAAATATTAATGAAAATATTCCATCCTTTATATACTAAAGCACAAGTCACATCTATTCTATTAATTCTCCTGTATGACCAATTGATATATGTATAGTCCATTTCTTTTTTAATAATACACACTACTTTATTTCCTTAATTATCGAGACCTACTTCTATAAAAAATAGTTAGATATAGCGGCAGTTATGCTTTTTTAAAAAGTCACTAGACATATAAATCATGTTTGATTCAACGATATGCCACTGTACCTGAATTATCGGACGTGGATATACCTAAATTATTAGACCCACAGAAGAGTTTTATGATTATATATAATTTTATATACCAAAAATATATCACATACCTAAGTTAACAGACCCACAAAACAATTTTATGATTATATTTTTTATATACAAAAATTATATTTGCCCAAAACACACATATCTGATACAAAATATATATATAATAACAAAAAAGCATACGTTTAGAAATGCAATTTCAAAAAAACATACAAAACAAAACATAGTCAAAATCTAGTATCCAATTAAAATTTGCCACATAACTAATATTATCAATTTTTTAAAAATCATTAAATTAAAACTAGATAAATCCTAGAAAAACATAACTACCCACTATTCATCCACGATCTCTTATTCCCGTTCTCCTTCCATTTAAAGCCCCTAATTGAAATCAGCATAAATCATACACTCTAAAATTTTGAGTTTTTCTCATCCAAAAGCATTTTGATGTCACTCAAGATGAACCGTTCCTCATATTTCCTACCTCTCCAAGGCTTCTATTGCGTCAGTTTTCTTCTATTTATCTAATTCATGGATTCTAAGTAATTGCAGTTGTAGAGATTTAGATCTTTTTTTCATTTCTATTCAATTTTCTATACATATTTTTACCTAAATGTATGTGACCTTTTTGCAGGAAACAAATCAAAGATGTCACCAGGTTTATAAGAATCTAGGAGAAAAGCTTGAACTTTGTCTTATCAGTTTCACCTGAGTTATGAAATTAAGTTTAAATTGTATGTTTTATTGATCATATAAATTCATCGCATAGATGTCATATACAAGAACTGTAATTTTGCAGGTTTTCTTTGTATTGTATGTCTTATACTTAGGTGTGGTTTGTCATATCATAAGGATTCCGTCCGGAAGATTTGAGGATATCATAAGGATTCCGTCCGGAAGATTTGAGGAGCAATAGAGGAACAAGATACGTAAGCCCGTAAGTCCGGACATCTCGTGACAATTTTTTAAAGCCATTCTTGGATCTTGCTATATGTTTTGGTTTTGGTACGTATTCGCGTAATTCTCCTGAGTCATAACATTATTAATTACTGTGTGCTGATGTTCATGTTGTGGTTGAGATAGATTTTTTCTCTGTTCTGCAAGTATATGTGTCCATACGGTTCATCTTCAGTGAAGTTAGAAAGATCATATACCATGAGAAAGGTAATGTCTCAAAGCTCATAAACTTTCAAAGAGGGATATCTATTAGGGAGACTTTTTTCATACTCAGAACATTTCTTACATATTTTTCAGGCACTAGGATAGCAGATGATCTCCTAAAAAATCATGTCGTTCTTCTAACATGGAGCTGCAAAACAACCTATGAATGGAGTCCCTAATTCCCTAGATCGGATTTCTTCAGTCAATGTAAGTGTCAATTAAGAATATGCCTTGATGTGTCAACTAAGAACAGATTTCTTTCACAATGTCATTCAAATTTTTAATCGATGTTTGACGTCTTAGTCATATTTGGTGTATAGTTTATCATTTGTGTCATTTTTTTCATAGGGCTTTTTAAATAGAAAAGGTACAAAGCATAAAAAAGTTACAAAGATGCACTAGAGAAGCAGCAGCAGCAGCAGCAACCAAGGATAGGGATCCTTAACTCACAAGGCCCAAAAATTCAACAAAGAAGTTCCCAGAGATAAACCAACATTTTTTAAGGCAGATGACTTATCTCTGACAACTTTTACGATGGTCTGGACAGTTGAATTACTTATTTATGTCATTTAGATCTATATAGCAGCATACTTACGTAGTAAAGATCACTTATTCTCAAACTAATGTGTAAAGTAGTTTAAATTTACGCAAAAAGAAATAGTTTAAATTATGTGTTACATGCTGTTTTTTTTTACTATTTTATTGTTTCGATTGGATTTGTACAATTGTTTTTCTGACCTTTGATTTATAAAATGTTTACAGATAGAGATGTTGAATAAATCACTAGATTGAATTACTGGAAATCAGAAGAAAAATACTTAAATTACTTAGGTTGTGATTGGGGATTAAGCTTTCAAGGCTTAAGGACTTTACGATTACTTAAAGTTTCTAAAGCCAATAGTTGTACCAATCAGACTTTGGCTTTCCTAAAATCTTTCAAAGCCCCTAAAATCACTCAAAGTCCATTTTTTTCTTTTTTGTTCACGTTTGACATTAGAACATATTTTTATTTTCTAAAAAATTACAGCCACTAAAGCAACAGCCTCATTTTCTAAAGTCAATATTTCTAAGGTTTTAACAGCCAACAGTCCTAAACAATCGAAGCCTTAGTAACATGTTAGGAATTAGAGAAGTACAAAAAAATGGAAGAGCAAGACAAAATGAAGTATAGAAAGTTTTAAATTAATATTTTGTCTTGAAGTAATTTGTATGTTTATTTTTGTTTTTTTCGGATACGTTTTGCATACGTAAATTATGTGTATAACTTTTTGAGAACTTTATATATAACTAAGTAGTAGTTTTTTTTGCAAGAAAAAAATATTTTCGTGCATAGCACGGGATAAACACTAGTATATACTAAAACACAAGTCATTTGTGCAATCAAAATTTGACATGTGGAATTTAAAAAAAGATATATTAATACAAAATTATCTTCTTAAAAAAAATCTCAATTAAAATCACGAGCTTTAAATAATTCCAAATACCTACATTCCTGAATTTTGGCCAACCACGTTCAAAACCATAATCACTATTTAAAACTGTCTTTATACCTTCTCCATCTTTTTTTCTTCTGCATTGCTTCGTATGTTTTGTTTTTCTCTTTTTCAAATCTTCATCTGATGCAAAAAAAAAATCCATACAAATAATATATTTTATTATTTATTTTAGGTTGAAGATAGCATGCGAGTGTTGAGTCTACTAATGTTTTAAATCGTCGTCAACAACCAAAGTAACAGTTAGTATCTCCAACTCTACTATTTATAAAATTGGTATTTAGTACTCTGTTCGTTCTATGGCATATTTTAGGAAATTACTTTCCTTGCTTGCATCCAACAAAAACATATACAGAGAAGAAAAAAAAAGGTTTTAACAAGAACTAAGTATTGTCAGGCAAATATATGATCAAGCGAAAGATAAATACAAATTACAGACAAAACAAAATCAAGGAGACTTTTCTGAAAACAAGTGTTTCTTTATTTCTATTCTGAATAATTCTCTCTTACTCTTTAAAAAAAATATATATATATATATATATATATATATATATATATAGTTTCTGTACCCTCGAAGAAGTTTTACCCAGTGGATAATAAATAGAAGTTTTGTTTCCAAATTTAAAGATGTGGAAAACAACAACAAATATCTAAATAGTCTACCAAGGGAAAAAGGTATGAACAACTATGATAATGCACATTGAGTATTTAGAAATTTGTTTGTTATGGTATGACAATTTCACAAATCTGTTTGTTACTCCATCTGTTTCATTTTAATTGTTGTTTTAGAATTAGACACATATTAAAAACATTTAATTTTATATTTTTACTATATAAAAATATCATTACCAATATACATAACTACATTTTAATCAATAGGAAAATAGATTGAAATATAAAGTCAATAAATTTTGTATTAAAATTATAAAAAAACACTTATTTTGAAAAAAATATTTTGCTCTACAAAACAACTAAATCAAAACAGAGGGAGTAATCTTAGGATTTTTTACATAAAATTGTATATTTTACATATATGTTCAATAATAGTTTTTATTATTAATCTTATAGAAATTTATATTTAAGAATTCAGAAGTCTTAAAAACAGATAGAAATAAAGCTAAATAAATTAAGTATGATATTTTAAATGCAAGCAAAAATTAAACCGTGCTTAGCACGGGGTGATAAATACTAGTATTTTATAAAGTAATAGCAATTCAAAAACTGACCCGGCATACGCTTGTTTCTTTGTAATCATATGTTCGTATGGATGTTTCTTTATAATCATATTTGTTTATTCTAGATCTTGATCCATGCTTCAAGTACAGGATGTATAATGCTGGTTTGTAATTTTTTATTTTATTGTGTACATATGTAATATTTTCTGCAATTTTTTCTTATATGTTATAAACATTTAATTTATATGTGTGTATAATATTTTTTTAAAAATATTTAGTAATAAGTTTTGATAATTATATTGAATTTCTGATGTTACATAATTATACAATTATGTCATAGCTATTTGATACATTAATTTTGAACTTTATTCCTAAATAGAGGTTAATTGTTTTTTTAAAATAAAGTATACTTACATTTTTGTTTAAACAAAACTGTAATTATACTTTCTAGTTTTAATAGAATCCCCTATATATAATTTGAGAATCATTTGAAAAATATGAACCTTTATTTTGTATTAATTAAAATAAGACCCCATCCTAGGTGTCATCTTTTTAAGAACTAATAAATCTGGCATGGCAGCCTCATAGAAGATTTAAATAAACCATAGTATAAAAATAAATAAACATAGTCCAATATATAGGATGTGTCGCATAATATCCCAATTTTTTTAAGCTTCGCTGTCGCATACTCGATCGCATATATTTTAATTTTCGTCTGCGAAATCTGCAACAAAGGCTTCCAGATAGACCAGAACCTTCAACTTCCAGGTAGACCAGAACCTCAGCTTCAACCGTGGCCACAACTTACCCTGGAAACTCAGACAGAATCTAGCAAAGAAGTCAAGAAAAAAGTCTACGTCTGTCCTGAAACGAGCTGCGTTCACCACGACCCTTCACGCACTTTAGGAGATCTCACCGGGATCAAGAAACACTTCTGTCGGAAACACGTCGAAAAGAAGTAAAAAAAAGTAAATGAAGATTCGTCAACCAAGTTTCAGACAATGTTTTGTCTGAAAACTTAAGAGAGACAAGACGAGAAAGTTTGTTATTGTTATTGTTGATACTCTGTCGCTTTTTCTTTTAATCGAGCCGAGTCGTAATCGATTTATTAATGAGTCCGGTTATTAATACCAAAGTTTGATTCATTTTTATCCTCTGAGTCCGGTTTTCGAAAAATCAAAATAAGTCAAGTTTTGATTATGTATTCAATTCGAATTTGTCTGTTTAAACATGCTTTTTTAAATCCCCTAGACTATATTTGAGAAATGATTTTGCCACATGTTTTCTCTACAATCATTCTCACAAAAAAAATTGTGACGTGGCTACTAAAATTGATGACATGTCTTATAGATTAATATGACATGGACAATTTTTGCCACATGTCTTCTCTACAATCATTCTCACAAAAATAATATGATATGACTAATAAAATTGATGACATGTCTTATAGATTAATATGACATGGACAATTATACTTAATGTTAATTTATATTTTTGGTAAACTTTTTAAAATATGGTAATAACTCATATATTACATTTATTTTCGATTTATATTTTTGGACTTTTTAAAAATATGGTAATAACTCATAAATCATCATTAAAATAAATATATTCAATTATGGCATTTCAAATTTCTAAATATCATTTAAATTAAAAATATTTCAAAAATATATACATATTTTTAGAAAATTACAAAAATTAAATCATAAAATCAAATTAAATCGTAAAATCATTAGTTTCTTATATATATCTATAGATTTTATAAATATTTTTAATTTTAATTTTTGAAAATTATGAAATTTTCATCCCCAAGACTATATTTGAGAAGTGATTTTGCCACATGTCTTCTACAATCATTTTCACAAAAATAATATGACATGGCTACTAAAATTGATGACATGTCTTATAGATTAATATGACATGAACAATTATATTTAATGTTAATTTATATTTTTGGTAAACTTTTTAAATATGGTAATAACTCATGTATTACATTTATTGTCGATTTATATTTTTGGACCTTTTAAAAATATGGTAATAACTCATAAATCATCATTAAAATAAATATATTCAATTATGACATTTCAAATTTTGAAATATCATTTAAATTAAAAATATTTCAAAATATATACATATTTTTAGAAAATTATAAAAATTAAATCATAAAATCAAATTAAATTGTAAAATCATTAGTTTCTTATATATATATATCTACAGATTTTATAAATATTGTTTAATTTTAATTTTTGACAATTATGCAATTTTACATATTTAATTAAAATAAATAGATTGAAAAATCTACCTAAGATTATAATTTTAAATTTATACATGCACATTCTTAAATATACTTTAAAATAAACAAAATTGTTTTTATCTTAATTTTAATGTTCAGTTAAATCAATTTAAATTAAAATATTAATAAGAAAAAAAAATTATAATATTAATAAAAAAATAAATATAATTTATATTTATCTGCTAGAAAATATTTTAAAATTTTTTTACTGCACATAGTGCAGGAAAACACCTAGTTCTTATGATATATTGAATATATTTACTTGATAAGCAATTATGTTTTTTTGCTGTAAATGTAAATATTGTATTTAATTCTGAAAAAACTTTATGTACAAGGCATGATATGAAATTTTTATGGGTGGGTGTCGGATACCCGTTTAGATTCGGTTCGGGTGTATTCGGGTTTTGGATTTTCGGGTTCAGAGAAATAAAAACTATGATTTTTGATAAATTATATATTTTAAAAATTTATGACTTATTTTTGTTATTTTAAATATGACTAAATATTTGAAGACTCTAGATAATTATAATCCGTAATATGATTTTATTTATTGAACCCGAAGTTCAACTTATTTTACACTGATTTTTTTTTAATTTAAATAAAATATTTTATATCTTCCACCCTCTCTGTATTGAAAAATTTATTTGTGCATTTCAAAATTCTTTCTTTAATTTTATTAAATTTAGTTTATATGATTTAGTTTTTATTTTCAATAAAACTATTTTTTAAAAAGTTGAGATAATTCAGACCCGTATTATGATTTTGTTGATTTAATCATCTGTTATTTCAACTTGATTTTATTTTGAGGTTTCATTTATTAAATGCTTTCAAATAATTAATAACGTGAAATATTTTTTAGAAAAATATGGCGTAAATATTTAAGAAACAAAAATTTTAAAAATGGTAAGAACTGAATTATTAAATACTATTTAATATAATTGAAAAATAATGACTTTTTATTGGTTGCAAATACTGACGGCAAAAAAGTACATACAATATTTGTAATTAATTGAAAAAGTTAGGACCGTATTCATAAGAAGTATTATGCTTTAATAGTATAGATGCTCATGCCTAACTGATTTTATAAATTGATAAAAAGACTGTTTATTTTGTAAAATAATTATATTAAATGAAAAATTAAGTGACAATAAATGTAACACATTTCTATTTTTATTTAAGTTATTTTTGATGTTTTTAGTATACCTTAGCTATTTTAGACATTTACTTTTGACTATTTGTATATATTTTCAAGTATTTTGGACAACTTTTAAGTATCTTATATATTTTGGATATTTTTAGTATATATTAAATTTAAAAATGATTAAAATATTTAGGTATATAAATCTATTTCGGATACATTCGGATACCCGAAATACTTTGGTTCGGGTCAAATTTGGTTTCGGTTCTCTAAATACCACAATTTTAAACCCGTTCAGATATTTAATTAATTTCAGTTCGGGCTAGGTACTACTTTTTCGGATCAGATTCGGTTCGGTCCTTCGGTTTCGGATCTTTTGCCTAGCCCTAGAAATTCCTATCATGCCTTTTGTTAGTTTTTACTATATATGTTTACTATATATATATTTAAAATAATCAAATATAAATATTTTTACAAGATTAGTTAGTAAAAAATGGCACAAGGTTTTATTTGTTTTACTCAACATATATAACCAAATCGCCAATGAAAAAATATATAAAACAATATCCACGATCCTAAATAAACATTAATCCTTCACAATTCAAAAATAATTATATAAAAAAAATTAAAATTCTATATATTTATATAAAGTGATGTAAAGTGTTAGGAGACTAAAAATGTCAAATCATCTAGATGAGCCTAAGCCATGAAATCTCATGCCGATGATGAAGTAAAGTGTTAGGAGCCTATATACCTGTGGAAATTTTGATTCGCATGTCGTCAGAAGTAAGGTCTCAAACAAGTCGAAGAGAATTTCAAACACCTGCGCCGAAACACAAAAAGATGAATGCAAAGGAAAATGAAAGGAAAGATATGTTGATGATGCACCATTTGGGTGACATACCTCATCCAGACGACCAGCATTTTGACAGGATTTAAGATGCTCAAAAGATAGGACCGTTAATTTGTCCAACAACTCAGAGACTTCTGAATAATTCTGATTATGAGACTACAAAATAAAATTCGAATTTATGAATGAAAGTCACAAATTTTCATAGCAACAGGAAAAACAATCTCGTAATCCTGAAACTTTTCAACCATTAAGTTAAGTTTGTGAAAACAGAAAATAAACACACTAAAAACCTGCCTCCTCTCCTTCGTTCTTACTTTCTTCAACTGCAACTTCAAGTTCCATATCAAAGAAGCCTATACTGGAGTCATCTTGGGGAATATCATCCCGCTCAATCTCCAACTACAAAGATGATAAAGAACACCATGCACTTATCATTTTACTTAGTGGCTATATTCTACTTGTAACAGTTACAGTCCACTTACATCGAGATCTAGCAACCTCTGCATTATCACCCTAAGGATCCGGTCGCCAACAACCTTTCCGATTGAGCTGTTCTCCAACTTCAACGAGGTATCCACATATGTCACTAAGTCCTGCAACCGCAAGACAGATTAAATAGTTGTCAACCACTGGAGGAATAGGCTCGCTGTTACTACATTTGTCTAAATTTTTTAAAAGAACTTACATGGCCTTTGTTGTATATGTTAGGCATTCTCTTGACGAGTATGGAAGGTAATTGAGAGGGAGCATGGGGTTAGAGCATCAATATTGCAAGGTCCTTATGGTTTGGTCCTTAGTACACATATGTATATGTATATATTATATATGCGTATATAATTGTTTGTTAAGGATTTTACGGAAACCGAAACCCGAAAGTTCTTTAATTAATCTCGTGAAGAGCTGCGTATACCGAGGAAAGAACTTCCCTCATCTTATGGTTGAGTATGCGGGGTTGCGAGAGTAAATAATTTATGAGCATCTCCAAGCAACAATTCAGATACTTTCCACTGGTAGTGGCCTAGCGATGGAACAAAAGGAAGAAGAAGAAGAAAAAAAACTGTTTAGTAGATAATATAGATAAATATCGGCTGACATGAGGGGAGCTGTGTACCAGTGATATGATTAGGTCCAGCAATGCATATACTACATTAGGATCGTGATCCCAAATTCTCATTCCAAGAATCTAAAGATCGTAGTAAAAGTATATTAATTATGTGTGAATTCAACTCTAAATAATTTTTTTTTTTTTGAACTTACACGAATAAGAAGCTGTTCATGGTGAACTTCATCTAAACAAGTAACAGAGCCTGAAAGAAATTTCAGGAGTGTCTGCAAAGCGAATAAGAGTGAAGATTTTATGTCTTAGCAAAAACAAATTTAAAGGAAATATTCGATTGTCAAAAGACACACATCTTGCTGTACCAGAGCATCGACATCATATTTGTTTTGAATGTTGATTAATTGAACAAGCTCAGTATACTTGTGGGTATCCTTCTGTAATTAGCAAAAGACAACACTTTTAAAAGAAATATATATATATACACACAAATGTGAATAAGCAGCAAGAACTCACACTTTGAGCAGATGCAAGGGCCTCTCTAATGTCAGACACCACAGCTGTATCTCTTAACTCAGCATCATAACCACTAGAAAATTCTTCTGCTGCTCTCATTCTCTACTTGACCCTACTAAAAACAAAAACACACACTACAAAAAAAGTTACATTGATAGCATATTATTATAGCACGTTTTACTGAACTGCTATCGTTGATAATTTTAAAATTTTCATATTTTTTAATAGCATTAGATAAAAGCTATGATAGAGTAAATGCTATAAAATTATTAAGCGGGAACTAATTTCGCCAATACTCGGATAAAAATTAGGCGAGCGCCAAATACATAATGTTTTCCCTCTCGTGATATCACTTTTGGATACTTAAGCTAATAATAAAAAATTATTGGCCGATAGCCTTGAAAAGAAAAAGTCCAACTCTCTTTAGAAACTGAAACCCTATTAAAAAAAGAGTCCCACCGATATCTCTCCTCTCCTCCTCCGCTCCTCTTCTCCTATCTTTCTCTCTCGACACCGACCAGTCTCCTCCGACTCTCCTTCTCGTTCTCTCCTCCGACAAGAGTCCTCATGGAATCGTCGTTCTCCCTTCTTCTTCTGCTATTTATTGTTTTGTATTAGTCATGGAGTATGGTTTCAATTAGTTTTAGTGTTAGGGTTTTGAATTGGGGATAAATGATTGTTCTGTATTAGTCCTCGATTTAGATTGTTCTTATCTCTGGTTTGATTTTTCCTGAGTCTTTCCATCTGTGTTTATGTGTCTGGGTTTCGATATATTGTTCTCCGTGTGTTCTGGTTCTCTCTGTACTACGGGTTTCATTTTCTGTACATAATCAATCAGTATAGTTTGGTAACTGGTGTGACTTGTTTTAGCTTTGTGTTGTTCTTGATTTTGTAGCTTAAAAGTGCTTATAACTGTGGTGTTGTGACCTTCAGGTACCATTTGCATTTGGAAGGCTCAGGACAATGTTTGGCTGTTGCAAATACAACATCAAATTTGCCGAAAGTTGTGAACGGCTCGAGGAAGAAACCCGACGACTCTCCACCATCTGCGAGGTCAAATTTGCTCTCTCTCTATTTCTATCTCTCCCTCACTTCCTCTGTTTTGAATCTGATGGCGTTTTGACAGAGGCGAACCCGCGGCAGAGCTTCTCTTCCTCGGTAGCAGAGACGGAGAAGACAGAGGAAGAGGACGACAGCGGTGAAGATATAGTGGCCATATCATCTCACCGACTGTGGTTTTCAGTCTACTCCTCAAGGTGAGAGGTTGCAGCAGTCTATGTTAATATCTTTGACCATTTCTCTTGTCTGGACTGTTTTAAAAAAAAATTATTACTAGCTTTTCAGGATGGAGGAGAAGACATATCCAGCAGATGCTTGCTGTTGGGTTCTTTTGTTGTAAACTTTTCAGGTTCTTTTGTTGTTAGGTGACCAGATACTTGCTGTTGGGTTTGAGGAGGCTGTGGAGTCTGATTCTTGAGAATCTCCCACAGAACTACAGAAGAGACAAAGCATGCTTTTCTCAGAAACTATGCCTACTTGGGTGAAGAAGTTGGCGAGGAAGTACCTTGACAATCCTCTGAATATCTTTCCTGATCAGAGGAAAGATTGACTCTCACTTGTTCCTGTCCATAGTGATGGTCTCTGTTTCTTTCTTTTGACCTTGATGTAATTTTTTCCAGGTTGGCTATTTTGATTGCGTTTTTGGCTGCTTTGTTTGTATTGTCACATACCTGGGTACCTTGGTTTCTAAAGCTCACGACAAGCATTTCTTCTCAGGTATACACACATTTCTTACCTGCTTTCGTTTTTGGTCTTTAAATTTTTTATCAACTTAAGTGTTATTAAGCTCTACCAGTTGGCGCTGTAGCATTTTGTTTGCTTGTCGCTTGAGTCAGTCTGATGTCTTTGTTCTTCTTATATGTTGGCTCTTTGCACATGTGTTATCTCAAATTTTCAGTTCATAAACTCAGTATTGTTTTGGCTTCTTCAGTGTAGTTACAAGCTCAGTCTAAGTCTTGAATTGGGTTCCACTGCGGCAGGAGTGATGATATCAACAACTGATTTCGCCCAGCATACTCTTAAGAGTTGAGAAGCGATAGAATTCGGAGATGGCAGAGAAAGGTAAACACTGGACGTTCGAAGAAGATGAGACGTGGAGATGGCAAGTGGAAGAAGAGTTTGATTTGTTGCAAAGGAAGAGTTTAGTTTTTTTTTTTTGTTTCTGGTTTTACTTAGATTTTCTTAATTCTGGTTAGTTTCATAAACTGGAATTTATGTGTAAACCAAATCTAGTTTATAAATAAAATTTGTTTTCATTTTTATTTTCTAATTATAATTATTTTTTATTTAATAAATAAAATATAATAGCTATTGCATAATGGTTTATCATAGCACAAAATATGAATCGTAATCAATTTGTAACAAAAAATTTGTGTCATAGTTATGTTAATAATTGCATTCGTTTATTGCTATCATATCTATATATTACATAGCGTAAAATAAAATGCTATCGTAGAAGGGGTACCTATGATGGCTGCCGATGACATAGCAGATCATAAAACGCTATGAAAGGCCTACGATAGCGTTTATCGTGAGCTAAGAATGTACATATTTCTTGTAGTGACAATCCATCAAAATCAAACTAGAGCCCAGCATAAGAAAACATAACTCATACCGATGAACAAATCTTTACGCACTTAGATACGCAGCTCAGGCTCCAGATGCTAGTAGCTAATTCAACTTGAATCTCAAACGTATATACTGGAGAAGCTTCACCAACAACTTCTTTTCTCGTCTTTGTCAAGGCAGAAGGAGTTGTACAGATCCAAATTAAAAAAAACCCTAACTTTATATCTTTATAGCAAATGATGAGAATGCCCTAGTGTTTATTATTCTTTTTCATAAGTTATGGAAATGTTGCTTTATAATTCCAACTAGATTTTGACCCGCCCTTAAAAAGGGCGGGTATATTTTTTGTTGGAAAAATTATTTATGTAATAAAAACTATGATTTTTGATAAATTATATATTTTAAAAATTTATGACTTATTTTTGTTATTTTAAATATGACTAAATATTTGAAGACTCTAGATAATTATAATCCGTAATATGATTTTATTTATTGAACCCGAAGTTCAACTTATTTTACACTGATTTTTTTTTAATTTAAATAAAATATTTTATATCTTCCACCCTCTCTGTATTGAAAAATTTATTTGTGCATTTCAAAATTCTTTCTTTAATTTTATTAAATTTAGTTTATATGATTTAGTTTTTATTTTCAATAAAACTATTTTTTAAAAAGTTGAGATAATTCAGACCCGTATTATGATTTTGTTGATTTAATCATCTGTTATTTCAACTTGATTTTATTTTGAGGTTTCATTTATTAAATGCTTTCAAATAATTAATAACGTGAAATATTTTTTAGAAAAATATGGCGTAAATATTTAAGAAACAAAAATTTTAAAAATGGTAAGAACTGAATTATTAAATACTATTTAATATAATTGAAAAATAATGACTTTTTATTGGTTGCAAATACTGACGGCAAAAAAGTACATACAATATTTGTAATTAATTGAAAAAGTTAGGACCGTATTCATAAGAAGTATTATGCTTTAATAGTATAGATGCTCATGCCTAACTGATTTTATAAATTGATAAAAAGACTGTTTATTTTGTAAAATAATTATATTAAATGAAAAATTAAGTGACAATAAATGTAACACATTTCTATTTTTATTTAAGTTATTTTTGATGTTTTTAGTATACCTTAGCTATTTTAGACATTTACTTTTGACTATTTGTATATATTTTCAAGTATTTTGGACAACTTTTAAGTATCTTATATATTTTGGATATTTTTAGTATATATTAAATTTAAAAATGATTAAAATATTTAGGTATATAAATCTATTTCGGATACATTCGGATACCCGAAATACTTTGGTTCGGGTCAAATTTGGTTTCGGTTCTCTAAATACCACAATTTTAAACCCGTTCAGATATTTAATTAATTTCAGTTCGGGCTAGGTACTACTTTTTCGGATCAGATTCGGTTCGGTCCTTCGGTTTCGGATCTTTTGCCTAGCCCTAGAAATTCCTATCATGCCTTTTGTTAGTTTTTACTATATATGTTTACTATATATATATTTAAAATAATCAAATATAAATATTTTTACAAGATTAGTTAGTAAAAAATGGCACAAGGTTTTATTTGTTTTACTCAACATATATAACCAAATCGCCAATGAAAAAATATATAAAACAATATCCACGATCCTAAATAAACATTAATCCTTCACAATTCAAAAATAATTATATAAAAAAAAATTAAAATTCTATATATTTATATAAAGTGATGTAAAGTGTTAGGAGACTAAAAATGTCAAATCATCTAGATGAGCCTAAGCCATGAAATCTCATGCCGATGATGAAGTAAAGTGTTAGGAGCCTATATACCTGTGGAAATTTTGATTCGCATGTCGTCAGAAGTAAGGTCTCAAACAAGTCGAAGAGAATTTCAAACACCTGCGCCGAAACACAAAAAGATGAATGCAAAGGAAAATGAAAGGAAATATATGTTGATGATGCACCATTTGGGTGACATACCTCATCCAGACGACCAGCATTTTGACAGGATTTAAGATGCTCAAAAGATAGGACCGTTAATTTGTCCAACAACTCAGAGACTTCTGAATAATTCTGATTATGAGACTACAAAATAAAATTCGAATTTATGAATGAAAGTCACAAATTTTCATAGCAACAGGAAAAACAATCTCGTAATCCTGAAACTTTTCAACCATTAAGTTAAGTTTGTGAAAACAGAAAATAAACACACTAAAAACCTGCCTCCTCTCCTTCGTTCTTACTTTCTTCAACTGCAACTTCAAGTTCCATATCAAAGAAGCCTATACTGGAGTCATCTTGGGGAATATCATCCCGCTCAATCTCCAACTACAAAGATGATAAAGAACACCATGCACTTATCATTTTACTTAGTGGCTATATTCTACTTGTAACAGTTACAGTCCACTTACATCGAGATCTAGCAACCTCTGCATTATCACCCTAAGGATCCGGTCGCCAACAACCTTTCCGATTGAGCTGTTCTCCAACTTCAACGAGGTATCCACATATGTCACTAAGTCCTGCAACCGCAAGACAGATTAAATAGTTGTCAACCACTGGAGGAATAGGCTCGCTGTTACTACATTTGTCTAAATTTTTTAAAAGAACTTACATGGCCTTTGTTGTATATGTTAGGCATTCTCTTGACGAGTATGGAAGGTAATTGAGAGGGAGCATGGGGTTAGAGCATCAATATTGCAAGGTCCTTATGGTTTGGTCCTTAGTACACATATGTATATGTATATATTATATATGCGTATATAATTGTTTGTTAAGGATTTTACGGAAACCGAAACCCGAAAGTTCTTTAATTAATCTCGTGAAGAGCTGCGTATACCGAGGAAAGAACTTCCCTCATCTTATGGTTGAGTATGCGGGGTTGCGAGAGTAAATAATTTATGAGCATCTCCAAGCAACAATTCAGATACTTTCCACTGGTAGTGGCCTAGCGATGGAACAAAAGGAAGAAGAAGAAGAAAAAAAACTGTTTAGTAGATAATATAGATAAATATCGGCTGACATGAGGGGAGCTGTGTACCAGTGATATGATTAGGTCCAGCAATGCATATACTACATTAGGATCGTGATCCCAAATTCTCATTCCAAGAATCTAAAGATCGTAGTAAAAGTATATTAATTATGTGTGAATTCAACTCTAAATAATTTTTTTTTTTGAACTTACACGAATAAGAAGCTGTTCATGGTGAACTTCATCTAAACAAGTAACAGAGCCTGAAAGAAATTTCAGGAGTGTCTGCAAAGCGAATAAGAGTGAAGATTTTATGTCTTAGCAAGAACAAATTTAAAGGAAATATTCGATTGTCAAAAGACACACATCTTGCTGTACCAGAGCATCGACATCATATTTGTTTTGAATGTTGATTAATTGAACAAGCTCAGTATACTTGTGGGTATCCTTCTGTAATTAGAAAAAGACAACACTTTTAAAAGAAATATATATATATACACACAAATGTGAATAAGCAGCAAGAACTCACACTTTGAGCAGATGCAAGGGCCTCTCTAATGTCAGACACCACAGCTGTATCTCTTAACTCAGCATCATAACCACTAGAAAATTCTTCTGCTGCTCTCATTCTCTACTTGACCCTACTAAAAACAAAAACACAATCCATCAAAATCAAACTAGAGCCCAGCATAAGAAAACATAACTCATACCGATGAACAAATCTTTACGCACTTAGATACGCAGCTCAGGCTCCAGATGCTAGTAGCTAATTCAACTTGAATCTCAAACGTATATACTGGAGAAGCTTCACCAACAACTTCTTTTCTCGTCTTTGTCAAGGCAGAAGGAGTTGTACAGATCCAAATTAAAAAAAACCCTAACTTTATATCTTTATAGCAAATGATGAGAATGCCCTAGTGTTTATTATTCTTTTTCATAAGTTATGGAAATGTTGCTTTATAATTCCAACTAGATTTTGACCCGCCCTTAAAAAGGGCGGGTATATTTTTTGTTGGAAAAATTATTTAAGTAATAAAAACTATGATTTTTGATAAATTATATATTTTAAAAATTTATGACTTATTTTTGTTATTTTAAATATGACTAAATATTTGAAGACTCTAGATAATTATAATCCGTAATATGATTTTATTTATTGAACCCGAAGTTCAACTTATTTTACACTGATTTTTTTTTAATTTAAATAAAATATTTTATATCTTCCACCCTCTCTGTATTGAAAAATTTATTTGTGCATTTCAAAATTCTTTCTTTAATTTTATTAAATTTAGTTTATATGATTTAGTTTTTATTTTCAATAAAACTATTTTTTAAAAAGTTGAGATAATTCAGACCCGTATTATGATTTTGTTGATTTAATCATCTGTTATTTCAACTTGATTTTATTTTGAGGTTTCATTTATTAAATGCTTTCAAATAATTAATAACGTGAAATATTTTTTAGAAAAATATGGCGTAAATATTTAAGAAACAAAAATTTTAAAAATGGTAAGAACTGAATTATTAAATACTATTTAATATAATTGAAAAATAATGACTTTTTATTGGTTGCAAATACTGACGGCAAAAAAGTACATACAATATTTGTAATTAATTGAAAAAGTTAGGACCGTATTCATAAGAAGTATTATGCTTTAATAGTATAGATGCTCATGCCTAACTGATTTTATAAATTGATAAAAAGACTGTTTATTTTGTAAAATAATTATATTAAATGAAAAATTAAGTGACAATAAATGTAACACATTTCTATTTTTATTTAAGTTATTTTTGATGTTTTTAGTATACCTTAGCTATTTTAGACATTTACTTTTGACTATTTGTATATATTTTCAAGTATTTTGGACAACTTTTAAGTATCTTATATATTTTGGATATTTTTAGTATATATTAAATTTAAAAATGATTAAAATATTTAGGTATATAAATCTATTTCGGATACATTCGGATACCCGAAATACTTTGGTTCGGGTCAAATTTGGTTTCGGTTCTCTAAATACCACAATTTTAAACCCGTTCAGATATTTAATTAATTTCAGTTCGGGCTAGGTACTACTTTTTCGGATCAGATTCGGTTCGGTCCTTCGGTTTCGGATCTTTTGCCTAGCCCTAGAAATTCCTATCATGCCTTTTGTTAGTTTTTACTATATATGTTTACTATATATATATTTAAAATAATCAAATATAAATATTTTTACAAGATTAGTTAGTAAAAAATGGCACAAGGTTTTATTTGTTTTACTCAACATATATAACCAAATCGCCAATGAAAAAATATATAAAACAATATCCACGATCCTAAATAAACATTAATCCTTCACAATTCAAAAATAATTATATAAAAAAAATTAAAATTCTATATATTTATATAAAGTGATGTAAAGTGTTAGGAGACTAAAAATGTCAAATCATCTAGATGAGCCTAAGCCATGAAATCTCATGCCGATGATGAAGTAAAGTGTTAGGAGCCTATATACCTGTGGAAATTTTGATTCGCATGTCGTCAGAAGTAAGGTCTCAAACAAGTCGAAGAGAATTTCAAACACCTGCGCCGAAACACAAAAAGATGAATGCAAAGGAAAATGAAAGGAAAGATATGTTGATGATGCACCATTTGGGTGACATACCTCATCCAGACGACCAGCATTTTGACAGGATTTAAGATGCTCAAAAGATAGGACCGTTAATTTGTCCAACAACTCAGAGACTTCTGAATAATTCTGATTATGAGACTACAAAATAAAATTCGAATTTATGAATGAAAGTCACAAATTTTCATAGCAACAGGAAAAACAATCTCGTAATCCTGAAACTTTTCAACCATTAAGTTAAGTTTGTGAAAACAGAAAATAAACACACTAAAAACCTGCCTCCTCTCCTTCGTTCTTACTTTCTTCAACTGCAACTTCAAGTTCCATATCAAAGAAGCCTATACTGGAGTCATCTTGGGGAATATCATCCCGCTCAATCTCCAACTACAAAGATGATAAAGAACACCATGCACTTATCATTTTACTTAGTGGCTATATTCTACTTGTAACAGTTACAGTCCACTTACATCGAGATCTAGCAACCTCTGCATTATCACCCTAAGGATCCGGTCGCCAACAACCTTTCCGATTGAGCTGTTCTCCAACTTCAACGAGGTATCCACATATGTCACTAAGTCCTGCAACCGCAAGACAGATTAAATAGTTGTCAACCACTGGAGGAATAGGCTCGCTGTTACTACATTTGTCTAAATTTTTTAAAAGAACTTACATGGCCTTTGTTGTATATGTTAGGCATTCTCTTGACGAGAATGGAAGGTAATTGAGAGGGAGCATGGGGTTAGAGCATCAATATTGCAAGGTCCTTATGGTTTGGTCCTTAGTACACATATGTATATGTATATATTATATATGCGTATATAATTGTTTGTTAAGGATTTTACGGAAACCGAAACCCGAAAGTTCTTTAATTAATCTCGTGAAGAGCTGCGTATACCGAGGAAAGAACTTCCCTCATCTTATGGTTGAGTATGCGGGGTTGCGAGAGTAAATAATTTATGAGCATCTCCAAGCAACAATTCAGATACTTTCCACTGGTAGTGGCCTAGCGATGGAACAAAAGGAAGAAGAAGAAGAAAAAAAACTGTTTAGTAGATAATATAGATAAATATCGGCTGACATGAGGGGAGCTGTGTACCAGTGATATGATTAGGTCCAGCAATGCATATACTACATTAGGATCGTGATCCCAAATTCTCATTCCAAGAATCTAAAGATCGTAGTAAAAGTATATTAATTATGTGTGAATTCAACTCTAAATAATTTTTTTTTTTGAACTTACACGAATAAGAAGCTGTTCATGGTGAACTTCATCTAAACAAGTAACAGAGCCTGAAAGAAATTTCAGGAGTGTCTGCAAAGCGAATAAGAGTGAAGATTTTATGTCTTAGCAAGAACAAATTTAAAGGAAATATTCGATTGTCAAAAGACACACATCTTGCTGTACCAGAGCATCGACATCATATTTGTTTTGAATGTTGATTAATTGAACAAGCTCAGTATACTTGTGGGTATCCTTCTGTAATTAGCAAAAGACAACACTTTTAAAAGAAATATATATATATACACACAAATGTGAATAAGCAGCAAGAACTCACACTTTGAGCAGATGCAAGGGCCTCTCTAATGTCAGACACCACAGCTGTATCTCTTAACTCAGCATCATAACCACTAGAAAATTCTTCTGCTGCTCTCATTCTCTACTTGACCCTACTAAAAACAAAAACACAATCCATCAAAATCAAACTAGAGCCCAGCATAAGAAAACATAACTCATACCGATGAACAAATCTTTACGCACTTAGATACGCAGCTCAGGCTCCAGATGCTAGTAGCTAATTCAACTTGAATCTCAAACGTATATACTGGAGAAGCTTCACCAACAACTTCTTTTCTCGTCTTTGTCAAGGCAGAAGGAGTTGTACAGATCCAAATTAAAAAAAACCCTAACTTTATATCTTTATAGCAAATGATGAGAATGCCCTAGTGTTTATTATTCTTTTTCATAAGTTATGGAAATGTTGCTTTATAATTCCAACTAGATTTTGACCCGCCCTTTGGAAAAATTATTTATGTAATAAAAACTATGATTTTTGATAAATTATATATTTTAAAAATTTATGACTTATTTTTGTTATTTTAAATATGACTAAATATTTGAAGACTCTAGATAATTATAATCCGTAATATGATTTTATTTATTGAACCCGAAGTTCAACTTATTTTACACTGATTTTTTTAATTTAAATAAAATATTTTATATCTTCCACCCTCTCTGTATTGAAAAATTTATTTGTGCATTTCAAAATTCTTTCTTTAATTTTATTAAATTTAGTTTATATGATTTAGTTTTTATTTTCAATAAAACTATTTTTTAAAAAGTTGAGATAATTCAGACCCGTATTATGATTTTGTTGATTTAATCATCTGTTATTTCAACTTGATTTTATTTTGAGGTTTCATTTATTAAATGCTTTCAAATAATTAATAACGTGAAATATTTTTTAGAAAAATATGGCGTAAATATTTAAGAAACAAAAATTTTAAAAATGGTAAGAACTGAATTATTAAATACTATTTAATATAATTGAAAATAATGACTTTTTATTGGTTGCAAATACTGACGGCAAAAAAGTACATACAATATTTGTAATTAATTGAAAAAGTTAGGACCATATTCATAAGAAGTATTATGCTTTAATAGTATAGATGCTCATGCCTAACTGATTTTATAAATTGATAAAAAGACTGTTTATTTTGTAAAATAATTATATTAAATGAAAAATTAAGTGACAATAAATGTAACACATTTCTATTTTTATTTAAGTTATTTTTGATGTTTTTAGTATACCTTAGCTATTTTAGACATTTACTTTTGACTATTTGTATATATTTTCAAGTATTTTGGACAACTTTTAAGTATCTTATATATTTTGGATATTTTTAGTATATATTAAATTTAAAAATGATTAAAATATTTAGGTATATAAATCTATTTCGGATACATTCGGATACCCGAAATACTTTGGTTCGGGTCAAATTTGGTTTCGGTTCTCTAAATACCACAATTTTAAACCCGTTCAGATATTTAATTAATTTCAGTTCGGGCTAGGTACTACTTTTTCGGATCAGATTCGGTTCGGTCCTTCGGTTTCGGATCTTTTGCCTAGCCCTAGAAATTCCTATCATGCCTTTTGTTAGTTTTTACTATATATGTTTACTATATATATATTTAAAATAATCAAATATAAATATTTTTACAAGATTAGTTAGTAAAAAATGGCACAAGGTTTTATTTGTTTTACTCAACATATATAACCAAATCGCCAATGAAAAAATATATAAAACAATATCCACGATCCTAAATAAACATTAATCCTTCACAATTCAAAAATAATTATATAAAAAAAAATTAAAATTCTATATATTTATATAAAGTGATGTAAAGTGTTAGGAGACTAAAAATGTCAAATCATCTAGATGAGCCTAAGCCATGAAATCTCATGCCGATGATGAAGTAAAGTGTTAGGAGCCTATATACCTGTGGAAATTTTGATTCGCATGTCGTCAGAAGTAAGGTCTCAAACAAGTCGAAGAGAATTTCAAACACCTGCGCCGAAACACAAAAAGATGAATGCAAAGGAAAATGAAAGGAAAGATATGTTGATGATGCACCATTTGGGTGACATACCTCATCCAGACGACCAGCATTTTGACAGGATTTAAGATGCTCAAAAGATAGGACCGTTAATTTGTCCAACAACTCAGAGACTTCTGAATAATTCTGATTATGAGACTACAAAATAAAATTCGAATTTATGAATGAAAGTCACAAATTTTCATAGCAACAGGAAAAACAATCTCGTAATCCTGAAACTTTTCAACCATTAAGTTAAGTTTGTGAAAACAGAAAATAAACACACTAAAAACCTGCCTCCTCTCCTTCGTTCTTACTTTCTTCAACTGCAACTTCAAGTTCCATATCAAAGAAACCTATACTGGAGTCATCTTGGGGAATATCATCCCGCTCAATCTCCAACTACAAAGATGATAAAGAACACCATGCACTTATCATTTTACTTAGTGGCTATATTCTACTTGTAACAGTTACAGTCCACTTACATCGAGATCTAGCAACCTCTGCATTATCACCCTAAGGATCCGGTCGCCAACAACCTTTCCGATTGAGCTGTTCTCCAACTTCAACGAGGTATCCACATATGTCACTAAGTCCTGCAACCGCAAGACAGATTAAATAGTTGTCAACCACTGGAGGAATAGGCTCGCTGTTACTACATTTGTCTAAATTTTTTAAAAGAACTTACATGGCCTTTGTTGTATATGTTAGGCATTCTCTTGACGAGTATGGAAGGTAATTGAGAGGGAGCATGGGGTTAGAGCATCAATATTGCAAGGTCCTTATGGTTTGGTCCTTAGTACACATATGTATATGTATATATTATATATGCGTATATAATTGTTTGTTAAGGATTTTACGGAAACCGAAACCCGAAAGTTCTTTAATTAATCTCGTGAAGAGCTGCGTATACCGAGGAAAGAACTTCCCTCATCTTATGGTTGAGTATGCGGGGTTGCGAGAGTAAATAATTTATGAGCATCTCCAAGCAACAATTCAGATACTTTCCACTGGTAGTGGCCTAGCGATGGAACAAAAGGAAGAAGAAGAAGAAAAAAAACTGTTTAGTAGATAATATAGATAAATATCGGCTGACATGAGGGGAGCTGTGTACCAGTGATATGATTAGGTCCAGCAATGCATATACTACATTAGGATCGTGATCCCAAATTCTCATTCCAAGAATCTAAAGATCGTAGTAAAAGTATATTAATTAAGTAAAAGTAAAAAGACTGTTTATTTTGTAAAATAATTATATTAAATGAAAAATTAAGTGACAATAAATGTAACACATTTCTATTTTTATTTAAGTTATTATTTTATTCATAAAAACATGGCTTTGAATAATTTTTTTGATTACGTTATTTTCCACCGGTTGAAACTAAAATAATTTTATTTATGGAACCCGAAGTTAAACTTATTTTACACTGCTTTTTTTATTTAAATAAAATATTTTATATCTTCAACACTCTCTGTATTGAAAAAATTATTTGTGCATTTTAAAACATTTTCTATAATTTTATTAAATTTAGTTTATGTGTTTTAGTTATTATTACAAATTTAACTATTTTTTAAGAAGTTGAGATAATCTAGACCCGTATTATGATTTTGTTGATTTAATCATTTGTTATTTCAACTTGATTTTATTTTAAAGTTTCATTTAATAAATGCTTTCAAATAATTAATAACGTGAAAGATTTTTGGAAAGCTATGGCGTAAATATTTAAGAAACAATTTTTTTTTTAAATGGTAAGAACTGAATTATTAAATATTCTTTAATGTAATTGCAAAATAATAACTTTTTATTGGTTGCAAATACTGCAGGCGAAAAGGTACATACAATATTGGTAATTAATTGGAAAAGTCAGGACCATATTCATAAGAAGTATTATGCTTTAATAGTATAGATTCTCATGCTTAACTGATTTTATAAACTGATAAAAAACTGTTTATTTAGTAAAATAATTATATTAAATGAAAATTAAGTGACAATAAATGTAACATATTTTTATTTTTTTATTTAAGTTATTATTTTATTCATAAAACATGGCTTTGAATAATGTTTTTGATCATGTTATTTTCCACCGTTGAAACTAAAATAATTTTTTTTACTAAATCAAACATTTAACCATATATAAAACTTAGTTATTTACATTTTTGATTTTATAATTGGCACAAAATCTATATTGATTAACTAATAAATAAAAATCTGCACTATTATTATAATGGTATTACAATTAATGATGTGTATTAACGTTAAGGTAATATAATTAATAAAATTATTAAGCTAATGAAATATGGAAATACAATTAATGTAATACTACTATTCATGTTTCCAAACAACTTTCATTTAGAATACTATACTTGTTTCCAAACATCTCCAAAATGTACTTCAACTTTAATAATATAGATTGATTTTATTTTAAAGTTTCATTTAATAAATGCTTTCAAATAATTAATAACGTGAAAGATTTTTGGGAAGCTATGGCGTAAATATTTAAGAAACATTTTTTTAAAAAAAATGGTAAGAACTGAATTATTAAATACTTTTTAATGTAATTGCAAAATAATGACTTTTTATTGGTTGCAAATACTGCAGGCGAAAAGGTACATACAATATTGGTAATTAATTGGAAAAGTGAGGACCATATTCATAAGAAGTATTATGCTTTAATAGTATAGATGCTCATGCCTAACTGATTTTATAAACTGATAAAAGACTGTTGATTTAGTAAAATAATTATATTAAATGAAAAATTAAGTGACAATAAATGTAACATATTTTTTTTTGAAGTTATTATTTTATTCATAAAACATGGTTTTGAATAATGTTTTTGATTACGTTATTTTCCACCGTTGAAACTAAAATATTTTTTTTTACTAAATCAAACATTTAACTATATATAAAACTTAGTTATTTATATTTTTGATTTTATAATTTGCACAAAATCTATATTGATTAACTAATAAATAAAAATCTGCACTATTATTATTATGGTAACATAATTAATGATGTGTATTAACGTTAAGGTAATATAATTAATAAAATTATTAAGCTAATGAAATATGGAAATACAATTAATGTAATACTACTATTAATGTTTCCAAACAACTTTCATTTAGAATACTATACTTGTTTCCAAACATCTCCAAAATGTACTTCAACTTTAATAATATAGATGCAAATTATACTTAATTTCAGTTGAAAATTATTTTCAAACTGCATTGATTTTATAATCTCAAATACTATAATCTCAAATACTATTGATTAGAAATGTATAATTAATAACAACTTACATATATTTATGTCACTTTTTTAATCTGTGTGAAAATGTTTAAGTGACACTTAATCAGAAACGGAGGGAATACCTTCTATATGTTGTAAAACTAAGTGGGGAAACTTGTTTCTATTATTAATCTCGACCAGGGATCTTACATATATATATATATACATCAGGTCGTGTTTATCCTAAGTGGATAAGTACAACAGTCGATAAGCATTATCTCCTGCGGTCGGTACGGTCCTGGTCGGTCCGGTTATGTCGATCACAATCTGGTACATAACATTCCCCCTTGATCGACACATCCGGTACTGGTTCGTTGCATGCTTAATGTTGCCTCATTAAAACCTCTCCTGGAAAACCCCAAAACCAATGTGGCAAAATGGGAAACCATGGACAGGAAAAAGAGTACAACACGTGAACTCTCCCTGATGAATGCATCACTGTAGTAGACGCATTCCATCTGGTATCCGAGTCTTCCTGAACGTTGAAGATGCATGTGACTTGGTGAAGATGATCAACTGGATTCTCCTTGAATGAACTAGTGAATGTTGGACTTCTTGATGTCTTTGGAACTCCATAAAGATGTGGTCAGGATGTACATCTTTGCTGCTGATCACTCCATGTCATGGTCGGACTGATGGCGCTTCGAACGATGCTCGGATGGACTTTATAGTCTGCAATAAAACTTTACTTGCAGGTCATTTTCATGTCCAACGGATATACTTTGGTTATATGGCTTTATCAAAACATGGACATTCAATATATATTGAGTCTTCTGACCCAAACACATACGAACCACTTCTCTTTATATCTTTTGCCCATTTGGACTTATTTCTCTTCGTATGTGCCAATTGTTTTATCCATTGTAGCCAGTCTTTCTTTATTTCCTTTTGTCGATCAATGTTATGTTATAGACCTTGTCTATACACGTCCATTACCATGAGTGTCTAAGGTAAAACCATAAATAATTATTTGCTGCAATGGAACTCATCAAACTATGAATTCGCAGTCAAATGCACTCATGTCTTTTATACATAGCTATCGATCTTTTCTTGCCTTTAGCAATACTATACTTATTAAGCCACGACCAGGTATGCTTCTAGTCACTATCTTAGATTATGGTTCTCACTTTAGGCGTGCTGACTTAATCATTCACACACTCACACGGCTATGATTTTTCTGCAGTTTTACCATATGTAAGACATAGCATGTTTAATCAATTGATAACTTGTATCATTGAAATCATTGAACCTCTCTTTAGGTTAGTTTGTTATAAACATAACACAAGGAATTATAATATCCTCTATAGGGATATATGGACTGGTTGTACTAATTATTTTCTTAGTCTATCATTCGCAGCTGCCTTGTTTCAGTCCATGAATAGCTTAGGAACAAAACTATTCTATGAGAATTTCTTCTCATCTTTTTGATACTTTTATCATTTCTTTATCCAGTGATCAATATGCTACTTACTACATTTCTTTCTACTTATATCCAGACCTTTTCGAATTTGTAGTAGCATCCACCACATAGGAGTATATCTCCTTATAATCTGTTCTTTTGGTCTCTGTGAGTATCCTTGTGTAATCAAGCCATTCCTTGAATACTTTAAATAGGAATATGAACACCTTAGTCCATGTCTCACGATTTCTTTTCCTTTCCCACACAAGACCTATTTTTCACTGGTTTTATCTTATCAGATGGTGTTTCTATATATGGCCAATACACCCATCTCTTTTATAGATTCTTTGAATTTTTCTTTGAACCCCCACGGTTTCCTTTAGTCTATGAATGCATTTTTGTATTCTCGTGGGTTCTGATCCTCGCTTATATCTTTTAAACTCAAGTGCTATTTCCTTATGCATCTTTATCTTTTATGTGTCGACACTTCTTTTATAGTGTTGCATTGTGTTCCAGACATGAACTAATCGATTAGAGATTTCATTGTTACTAAGAACCTTCATTACCTTGTAGTTTGGCGTCCCAAACTACATGGTCTGGTTCCTTAGATGTTTAGCTGCGCAGCCTTATCTCAATGTCTGGTCTGGTTTCTCTTATGACCTCAGATATGTCATTTCTATGCACCTTTCATTTCATTTCTGAGGTTCCTTATCTTATGGAACATATTGGTCTATCTTTAGACTCTATAGCAACTTGATTATGTCTCTTCTAGGACATTAATTTCGTGGTGCTTAAGCTGGTATGACTTAGTCATTCTTTTTCTTTTCTTTTCGGGTCTAATCTGTCTGGCATTCTTTTAGCTAGCTTTGTATGATCTTTCTTTGGACGTCTTAAATCATATTCTCTGGTCCGAGGATCTTGCCAAGACAAGGATGGTTAATATCATTCCATTTCTTTATACTTGTACCAGCTTATTTCTTTCTCCCCCTGATGTTGGATAGTCGGATTTAATCATACAATCCGTGAACCTTGCCTTAATCTGATCACCCATATTTGGCTCAAGGTTTCTTATAAAATCGTGGAAGAAAGCTTTCTCATATCCAACATATATTCCCAATCTTATCTCATCTTCTTATGAGGTTCCATCCTAGACGGCACATATTATTGTGGTGGTCTAAACATAATCTCTTAGGATGGTCTATGTCTGGATCATGACCCTTTATCATTCTTAGATGGGAATATCTATACTCACTTTATATGGCCTGATGCATATTTTTATTACATGTAAATCCATGTGTTCCCAAGCATTAGCTAGTGATCTTTGTACACAAAGAATTCGGCCAAGTTCTATCATGGTCATAGACCATGTCACTCGGATTTTTAGTGTTGTTCATGTACCACGGGAGTGTCATTTCTCCCCCTCATGAACATGCTTATAAATCTTTTAGATGCTTGGAACATTATAGCCTATTGAGTTTCCCTTGTGTACATGTTACACAACGTGAGATTCTATGGGATAACTCTTTTGTGCCTTTTTCGATATCAATCTTTGCATCAATTTTAAAGACCTGGATGGCTAGTCCAGTCATGCCATAAAGTGTATAAAATTTCGGGGTCAACCTATCTGGTTACCTAGGCTTTTTGCCTTTATCATGCTGATCTTTTAGCATAGTTTAGATCAGTTGGGAGTACATTCTCGACCATTTTTATGCCTTGGGCAATTTTTACTTTCTTTATAATCTTAAGGAACTTATATTTCCTTTGCCCATTGGTTCAATGTGGAAACCATTCTCTTTTCAAAATTTTATAACTCAAATGGGACTTTTATTTGGGTGAATAATTCATGTCCCTTTTAGGCAATGCCTTTGGTCGGATGATTTTTAATTACTATACTCATTTTCTAAATTTTCATTTGTCATTTATCAATCAAGGAATTATCAAGCCAATCAAGCAAGATAATATAAGACCAGAATCAACTTTTATTATTGTTATAAATTTTATAAATGACAAGCAAATCAAATCAAAACATAAAACATGAAATCAGAATGTCTGAATCTTTGATTCTTTAATCAATGTGTAAGCCAACCTCACAATTTATATTTTCCATACGGCTTCCTCAGATTTTTCTTATATATCATTTTCATCCTCAATGTTTTCAGGAGGTTTCATATCATTGTCTTGTTTCTCAATGTATGTTTACTAAATTTTATCAATCAGTTGATGGTATCTCGAATTTTCTGCTTTCTTTGCTCGGCTGCCAATAGGCATGATAATAAGTCTTTATAGGTCGTGAAACCTTTTAGACTTATGTGATAACAACATATCCTTTGAATGAAATGTGGAATAGTTCATATAAAATAAGTCCTCTTCTGTTACCACTTCAGCACATAGTTTAAAAACTATAGGTGATTCTCATTTGAGCAGAATGATATTTGTCAACGGATTCAAAATCCTAGAACCTGAGAATCTTTCATTCATCTATGGCCTTTTGCCATAATACCATTGAGAATCTGAAGTTTTGTTTTGACCAGAAGTCATAAGGATCCCTAGTATTTTCATACTGCTTTCTCAGATCCTTAGTGAGATGATAGCACATAATTGTTATGGCTTTTTTTTTTTCACTTTCAGTTACATAATTACCTTGATTAATACACTGTCCGAGTCTTCTTGACATCAGGACTACTGAAGTGTTCATTTGCCATTTTCAATCAATTATCTCCATAAAGATTTTAGGGTAGTATAATCTGAAGTTTCGAAATTCGAAATCTGAAATCACATTATCCAAAACAGGTCTTAATTTATGTTAAGTAATCTTTTTAGAAAATTTTATTATTCATATCAATATCAATACTTCTTATCACACGCACCAAAGAAAGAATTTTTTTTTTTTTTTTAATAAGTATTGATGCAAGCAAAATAATCGAAGTTATGATGCAATCTTAGAGAACATTTCTAGATGATCAATGAATCATAGAAGTTTCCCATAAAATTCTATAAAAAGAAATTTCAGAAAAAGAAATTTCTATAAAAGTAAACTTTCTAAAAATGGAAACTTTCTAAAAATGGAAACTTTATATTTTCGAAACTTTCTATAAATGAAAACTTTCTATTTTTGAAACTTTCTATAAATGGAAATTTTATATTTTCGAAATTTACTATCAAACAATCAAGTAGACAATCGAATTTCAAGTTAACAAAAAAATAGGGTTTTTTTTTTTTTTTTTTTTGATGAAATCGATCAGATTTAGATTTTAAAGGGGATTGATCGATTTCTAGGTTTTATCGATTTGATCATTAAGATCAAAGAGGTTTTGAGATTCAGAAACCATTGTGGTTTTGATTTTAATTGTAAAACAATCTCATATCGAACTTTTGGTTTAAGAGTTTCGATTTACTCATGGAAGGGTTTGGACCTATTAATCTTTGCTAGGGTTTGATTTGGGGTTTTGCAAAATTTTAATGGTCATTCCTTTATCAATCAACCATGTTCGATTATGAGTTATTTTAGGTTTCAAAGTTTACCTTTAGAACTTTGAAGTGTAGATTTGGACCACCGAGAGCTGGAACAAGTCGGATCGCGAACTGCATGATCGGAACGGATCAGAAGCTGGTCGCGAGTCTTAGGTTGAGCAAAAGCCTCTTGTATCTTTAGAAACCTTAATCAAAAATGAATCAAAATAAGTTAGTATAGATAGATGAAGTAAATCGCAGAAAATAACAAAGTATAAAGAGAGGCTGCGGTTTAGGCTTTTGATTAGGGTTTTAGAGTAGTTGACGGCGCGGGTTGGAACGGAGCTTGAGGGCGCGTTTGAGATCGGATTGATACGAGGTTTGCGGCGATGGATTCTTCACGTCAAAAGCTTCAATTTGATATATTACACGTCGTCTGGATCCTTACGGTTTGAGAGAACGAACGGTTTGAAGTCGTCGAATGAGTTTTAGAATTTCAGGGTTTTAGGTCACTTGACGGCGTGTCTTAAAATAGAGCGTGAGGGCGCGTCCGGCGTCAGATAGAGGCGAGGCCGACGGCTTTAGATTCGTCTCATCAAGAGCTTTAATTTGATATATTATTCGTCATCTGGTTCCTCATGGTTGAAGAGATCGATCGATTTGAAATTGTGCCGAAATTAGGGTTTTTAGGGTTACTGGCGGCGTGTATTGAAACAGAGCGTGAGGGAGCGTCTGAGATCAGATTGACACGAGGTTTACGGCGTTGGTTTGGTTTCGTCGAGAGCTTCGATTTGATATGTGGCTCGTCGTCTGGATCCTTACAGTTGGAGAGATAGAGCGATTTTAAGATGCGCTGTTTTTAGGGTTTTTGATAGCTCGGTTTTAGAGAACGTATCGTGCTGATAACGTGTTGTAAAACTAAGTGGGGAAACTTGTTTCTATTATTAATCTCGACCAGGGATCTTACATATATATATATACATCAGGTCGTGTTTATCCTAAGTGGATAAGTACAACAGTCGATAAGCATTATCTCCTGCGGTCGGTACGGTCCTGGTCGGTCCGGTTATGTCGATCACAATCTGGTACATAACACTATATTAGTAGTTAATGCTCGCTATTGGCTTTTAATTCAATTCTTTAAAAATCGAAAGCAAAAATTCTCTTAAAATCCTCTCAACTTAAGGTTATAAATCTCAGACGGCCTCTAGCTTCTCTTGAACTCCACAGAGACCCTGAATAAAAAGAAAAAAAATCCAGATTTATGTGTTCAGTGTGTTGATTACGTAGATGGAGCGAGAAGGAACCCGTGAGAATCATCTAATCAGTGGTATGTTGAGGATGCATGTTTTTATCAGACTAGATCCGTCTCATCCTCTCTCCTCTGTATGAATCTCTTTCTGACAGTTTGTTGTGATGTAAATATTTTTACCTTTTTAATGTAGGGTTATAATCCTGCTTAGTTCATTTTGTTAGTTGTTTGCTCTTTCAGGTTCACTTTTTAATGCTTCTCTCACAGTACCCTTTTTGTATGCATTTGATTATCTCTTTCTGGCTTTAGTGAGCAAAATCTAATAGTTATTCCTACTAGAAACGTGATGATGCTAGGCAGTTATAAAATTTATCCTCCCTGACCCTGAATAGGTAAAAAAATTTATGTTATGGTCTTCTCATCAACCCCCTTTTATTATTTTTAAGATGTCTTCCATCAACTTCATGAATACACACATGACCTAGCTGTCGTACGTTTGATGCGAGTATTGAACTTCTTTTAGATGGAAAGGGCATTGGCGCAGTTCATGCCAACTCATTGAGACAAAGACGAGCGGCATCCACTGCAAGCCCCTTGGTGTTTTATTCAAACACGCACTCTTTGGATCATCTTCTTGACATTGGAGTTGAACACAATCGTTCTCAAGTTTAACATGTGCTTCCCTCCTTGAAACCAAGTGAATCTCTATAGGCTGCTTTTGTGGTGCCTTATAGTGGAAGAAACAACACCGGAGTACAATTCATATCTCCAACACATTATAGCTATTAGCCAGAGTAATATTGGTGTGGTGTTGGTTGAGATATGGTTTTAGCCAGAAAGCAGTAAGTAATGTAACTCAAAGACTGAGGTACAGGACCCTAGACAATGTGGGATGGAACTTAGGAAAGAAGCACGTGGCTTAATTCATCAAAAACTTTGACGGTTGTGGTCATCTGCTTCTCCTCGGTTCCGACAGACGTCAACAACCGCAGAAGATAGTGAAGGTTCTGTGTTTCTGATGAAGCTCGAGTTCAGTTACAAGCGATGCATAAAAGGGGCTGAAACAATTTATTTTTGGCAGTATATATAAACAGGTGTATCCACATATAAAGCCGGAGTTATGAACCAATGCGGGAGATTTGGAATATGATGAAGTCTGGAGAATGTTGTTCAACTGGTGCACTGCAATTTGAGAGGTTTGGTGGATGTAAGATAAAGCTTGGTGAATGTAAAACAAGATTCTAACGATTTTAATACACTTAAATGCATTATTTTTACAACAATCATATAGTATACGATTTTAATACACTTAAATGCATTATTTTTACAACAAACAGTATATATTATCATTATACTGCAATATGTAATGTTTAGAGATATTAGTTTAATTTATGTTTCTCTTTACCTGATTAGCAACTAATACACTATAACTACAAAACACTACGAACACTAAATTTTCTATTTTATTGTAATTTAGAAATAATTACCCTAAACAAAATTAGTAATGGAACTTTATTAGATCAAATGTTCATTTATATTTTATACTTCCAAGGTTCGTTTCTTGAAAGAAAAACTTTGATGATTTTAATAACATCTTATAGTATCACTTAGTTTCTAACTGTTATAGTTATTTGGTTAGGAAGATTACAATAACTAGCTAGCTAACAAAACCTTCATAAAACTAATATATACTGTTTAGAATAAGATGTTTTAAATATAATTACTTTATTTTTCTTACCAAAAGAGAAGTCAATCTGCTAGAAATATCAAAACTATTAGTCTAATTGGCTTTTTATATCGAAAATAAGAAAAAAATAATTATATTGATAGAATAAATACAGTAACACATTTTCAAATTTTAAATAATTTAAATAAAAAATTATTTGCATGGAAAACATATATAATCTTACATTTCTATAAAAAAATTTTACAAATTTACACAAATGGAATTCCTACATCCACAACTATTTTGATTATTGTTCTCTTAAATTTTGATTGCTATTAGTCTCTATCAACATAAGCTTAGTATGTTATTAATATTACTAATTTAAAAAATTATTTGTTTATTCAAAAAAAATCTTATGAAATGTTTTTTCAATTTCTAAAATATCTAAAGTTAAAAAAAAATTATTAATTCAATTTCTAAGATATTTAAATATTATAAATTGATTAATTATTTTATTTTTTTCGTCATAGATTTATTTGTTTATTTTCACTGCATGCAGCACGAGAGAATTTGTGTTCTATTTTCATCGAAGAAGTTTTCGGTTGATGAGTTTGGAATCCTTAAAGCTTTGTGGTTTTGAGGTATGAACAAAAAAAACTCTATAATCCGACTTTTATAATCGAAAGTCCTACACCAAAAACTAAAAGCTATATCATTCGAAAATATTTAATTAAACCACATTTTAGGGATTTTTATTCTTAGACAATTATTCCATTAGTGAGATACCCTCTCAAGTATTTCAGTTACATAATATGAATATTTTAGTACAGTTTTATTTTATAGCTAGATTTAATTTATAAGAACTAAATCAATTATAGAATGTCATATGTTAAATGAGTATTTCAAAAATATCGCATAATGTTTTTCTTAAGGTATTCTTATCAATCTATTTCTTCTTATAATTCTTATTGTGGGAACACCATCTAGCTTAACATGGTATCAGAGCCTGATCCACGCCAACCCGATCCACATCGATATGGTCCAAAATTGACTCATCGATCTTTGCCAGAATATTCCGAGATTGACGCTTAGAGAGCCATCATTTAGAGGGGCGTATTAGACACAAAGTGTTCCACATCGGTAGTTAGAAAGGATCCTTAGTAATATATAAGATAGATGAGACACTCCACCATTTACCAATCGATTTTAAGTTGGAAATCCATCTAGCTTAACATTAAATACTCCAAAGCTTGTTGTCTTTCCCTTAGTCTCCGTGTTGCGGACGGGTGAGTAACGCGTAAGAACCTGCCCTTGGGAGGGGAACAACAGCTGGAAACGGCTGCTAATACCCCGTAGGCTGAGGAGCAAAAGGAGGAATCCGCCCGAGGAGGGGCTCGCGTCTGATTAGCTAGTTGGTGAGGCAATAGCTTACCAAGGCGAGCTTTCGCCCATTGCGGAAAATTCCCCACTGCTGCCTCCCGTAGGAGTCTGGGCCGTGTCTCAGTCCCAGTGTGGCTGATCATCCTCTCGGACCAGCTACTGATCATCGCCTTGGTAAGCTATTGCCTCACCAACTAGCTAATCAGACGCGAGCCCCTCCTCGGGCGGATTCCTCCTTTTGCTCCTCAGCTAACCTTGGTATGGAAGTTATGCATGAACGTAATGCTCACAACTTCCCTCTAGACCTAGCTGCTGTTGAGTCTCCATCTATAAATGGATAATTCTTTAGTGTTAGTTTAGACCTAGTTTAGTAATATTTAAAAACGAGCAATATAAGCCTTCTTTTGAAGGCTTATATTGCTCGTTTTTTCTATAAAACGGAACATATAGACCTTTATGGCCTTGGCCTGTAAATGGACTTTTATGAGCCTCTAAAATATCTTTTAGACCATGACCAATACCCCAGTTGGTCCTATACATATGACCCGCAATGAGGAAAAGAATTGCGATAGCTAAATGATGATGTGCTGTATCGGTTAACCATAGACCCCCGGTCACTGGATCTAATCCACCACGAAAAGTAAGAAATTCTGAGTATTTTGACCAATTCAAACTAGTTATAGAATGGATTACTACATATGCAAAGATCGCGTATAAATAGAAATTTTATTGATAAAACCTTTACAATTGTAGCCGATATCTTATTACGAGTCATTCCGACAACTTCCGGAGAAAAAGAGGCATTTACTTATTACAGAGATGGTGCGATTTGATTATCATTATCATTTTTTTTATTTCTCACCGATTTGGAATAAAAAAACGAGTAAGTTTTACCATAACATTCCTTTAGTTTGTGTAATTGATTCAATTATGGAATCATGAATAGTCATAGTTCAGTCAGTATATCGTAATCTATACTTTTTCTTTCTCTATGAATGGAATAGTGAATCGGGGGGGGGGGGGGGGGGGGTTGGCATTGGTGTCGTTTTAGCTTATGTAATCCCCCTATTAAAGTGTTACCAGTGGAAAAAGAAGTCTAAAGCTCTTAATTACCCTGTAATAAAGTTTGCCCGGAAAGAGAAAAAACGACTCCAACTTTTTTTTAACAAAAAAAACGACTCTAATTTCTATAATATTATTTGAGAAGTCAGTTTTCTACGTGTCGCGCTCTCATTAACTCTCACGATGGTTGATTACACTGATACCATTAATGAATTGAAAATATTACATTTAAATACTATAATTGATTTTTTATTTAGTTTCCTTTTTAAATTTGCCATATAACATATATATTAAAAAGGAAACATTTATAAATTTTAAAAATAAAATTTAAAAACGAAAAGTGTATATATATATATAAAATATGATTTCATTAAAAAGGAAATTTCACAAGATAGTAGTATTTTATTTTAAAAATATTTTTAAATAACATAAAATATACTTTTGAAGTAATAAAATACTTGCTTTATATCTATTGTTTCTTGGGGAAATTTCACTTGTACCACTTTGGTGATACCACTTTCTATGTATACCATTAGTATATAGCCATTTTCAGAAATACCTAATATATATAATTACAATGACTAAACTAACCCTAAAGCTTTTTTCTCTCGATCCACCACGGCGGCGCTTTGAAATCCGATCACGTTCTTGTACGCGATTGAAAGGAGGTTTCGATCTTCCACCGTAAGCTCCTCTTTTGGAGTGGCGTCTTTGACGAATTGCTCCGTGAACTGTACCATGTCCTCGTAACGCTCCGCTTGCTCTGCGAGCTTTGCCACGTAAACGTACTGGTCTCTGTTTAATTTCGCCGGCGCCGTTAGAGAAAAAGTGAGAGAGAAAGAGAGAGTTAAAGGAGCGCTCGGAAATTGAGATTCTGAACTCGAAAACGCACAGGAGACAGTGGTGGAGTTACTAGGAGTGCTAGGTCGTCGTCCATGGCTTCCCATTGTAGTCTGTTGCAGCTCTCGACGAACTCCACGCCTTCTCCTCTTCCTTATCCACTCTTCCTTTCATCTCCTTTGCTGCCTTGGTACTATTCTCTTCTTCAACTTGTTGATTGTTTTGGTTTTGAACTTGTTGATTTCGTATTCTTTAGTGTTCTGGAGAATCTAATGTTCTTTGATTCGAAAAAGAGAATCTTGTTGTTTAATCACTTGCTTTTGCTTTATCCTGATAAGTGTACTTCCTCTACACTATGTTCACATTCAACCTCTATGTTGTATTTGCAAGTACAGTGATTTGGCTGAGAGAGAACAAATATTGTATAAAACAAACTATTAATGCTTATTTTGTCATTAGGTTGTTTCTTCCCATTTTTGATATTGGATTCTTTAGTGTTCTGTTCCTGATTTTGAGAAGACTCTTGTTGTTTAGTCACTTGCTTGCTTCATCATGACCAGCCATCGATTCAGCATTAGATTATGTTACATTATGTTTGGATTAATTTTTATATATATAGGATTCTTAGTGTTCTGTATCCGTGGAGATCTAATGTATACTTGATTTGAGAACAAAATGCTCTTCTTGATGACTCATTTACTTGTTCAGTTTTAACAGTAGATTATGTTACACTCTCCTTCCTCCTCTAGATTATGTTCACATTCGATGTCTGTTGCTTGTGTGCAGTACAGTGATCTGGGAGAGAGGGACCGAGCTATGGTTTTGGAGAAATTTCGACAAGCAACAATCAACTGGAACAAGCAACTTAACTCTGCAGTAGAAGAAGAAGGTTTGGAAGAGAGTGAAGCAAGAGAAGAAGAAGATGAAAATAAATCTCATCTGGTGGTTGTGACTGATGTTTGTCTTCCCATGCTTTCATCTGGAGAGTCTTCTCTTTCCTCACGAGTTCTCGTCAACTACGAGCTTCCTACTAAGAAGGAAACTTATTCTAGGCGTTTAACATCTTGCTTAGCTTCAGGTTCTTTCTCTCAAAAACAAACTCATCTGTTCATCATCATCAGAGCCTATTTTTTAACATTTGAAACTTTCTCTTTTTAAAGGTGGGATTGTCATAAACATGGTTATTGGCTTCTTCATTTTCACCTACTTTACAGCTCCCCCTGTCCCTCAACTTCCAACTTGAAGCTCGTGAAATGGGTCTACAAAGTTATGGAGAAGAAAGATCAAAGAACCAAAGCAGCCTATGTTTCGAAGAATCTGTCCCAAGGCGTCAGTGCTTGAAGAGCAAACAAGAGTTTATAAATTATTTATAAAAGTTTATAAAACAGTAGTTTACTAGATTTTGATCCGCGCTTCAAAAGCGCAGATTTATTTTTGAAATTAAACAAATATTTTTATATGAATTTTTATATAATATAGCATATAAGTCTAGACAAATATCCGAAATCGAGGAACCGAATCCTGCCAAACCGAAATATCAAAACCAAAATTGAAACAAATTTCATAAATAATCCTATATTTTTAAGTAAAAAAACCGAATCGGATCCAAATCAAGAACCAAAAGAGTACCCAAAATTGTAAAATACAAATTATAAACCTATTAATATTAATTATTTCTATATAACCAAATATCTTAAAGTGTTATTTATAAACCAAACTACCCAAAAACTAAATTACTTGAATATATTTTTATCTAACATATTTAAATTTATCCAAATTATCTGATATTTTTCTCTGAACAATCCGAATTACCTGTTATTTAAACTAATCCCCCACTCCTCCGACTTATAAGATGTTTTTACTTATAGTATATGAAATTACTGGGAAACCAAACCGGAACCGAATTGGACCCATTTTTTTAATACTACCTAGTTTCTAATTTTACTACCTGAACTGAACCGAAAACCAAAATAACGAAACTGAAATTTGTAAATATCTTAATTGCTAAATGTAATGGTTCCTAAATATCCAGAACTAAAAAACCAAAAAAAAATACCCGAACGTAAATGAATGCTAAGACATAATTGTTTATCTACATCTAAATGGTACCAAGAAAGCATTATATTTGTACAAATTTTTTATCTCCTTTTAGCGGGGTACATATATAATTTATAAAAAAAATAAGATATAAGCAATGTCTTCATATTTAACCCAAACTCGCAGTCAAATTGATAAATCCGATGATCCATATATAATCTGGTTCAGATTTAATAAAAACGGCTAACTAATTTTTTTTTTTAGGAAAAAAAACTAAAAATCCATCTTTAACCTGTAGCTTGATGCTGGTCGACCTAGTAAAAACCCAAAATGTCTGACAGTATTTCTAAGAAAACGATTTAATTTTTAATAATACATTAAAACTGAAGAAAATGGTTTATCAAGTTGTTGATTAGCTTAACTTTTAGCCAATGCTTGAATTTGGTATTAGAAATTAGTCAAACTTTTCCTTTTTATGACGGACAAAATATAAATTCAAATAAAATATTTTAAATCTGTATTTACAATTTTTCAATAAAACATGAATTTGTATATTATTTTGTATTTTTCAATAGTTAAAGATATTATTTTCGTGTATAATAATATTATTTTTATTGATTAGCATTTGCAAAACTATACAGTAACTTGCATATTTATTATGTAGTCTTTGATTTTATTGTTTGCTGTAAAAATATTTTTAGTATGTGGCCATACACTTATTCAACATATATAATAAAGATTGGTAGGCTGTTACTACTGAATTCAATATATATCCTAAATGAGTAGTAAACCTGATTTTATATTTTGAAATCGTAATTAAACCAAATCTGCCAATTTTGTTTTGATTTTTAGTGTATATATGGTAGGCGATTTTGTAGGTAAAGGAAAAAAATTTAATGATCATTTTGCCATTAATATGGGTCATTATTAATAATTTTGTATAGTTAAAGATAAATAAAGTAAGACTAAGATTTAATTAACTACTGAATAGGTCCAACAACCTTATGTTTTAGGAATGCTTCTGTTTTAATAGTATAGATAAGTCTATTTATAAAGGTTTATAAATTATTTGTAAGAGTTTCTATTCCATTTATAAAGGTTTATAAAATAATTAATAAAGTTTATAAACCATTTATAAAAAATGCTATGAAAGTTTATAAACAATTTATAAGGGGTATGTATACAATTTATAAGGTTTAAAAGTTTAGGAATCAATTATAAAGTCTCTTAGATCATTTATAAGAGTCTATAAAAATTTATAAAGACTTATAAAAACAATTTATAAGAGTTTCTAAAATAATTTATAAGGGTTTATAAGGATATATAAATAATTAATAAGAACTTGTAAATCATTTGTAAACTTTATTTAAAGCCATGTGAAGTGTTTATAAATTTATAAATTAGAGATTTGTAGAGACTCATAAATCATTTATAATAGTTCATAAAACAATTGGTAAAGCTTATAATCTATTTATAAAAGTTTATAAATTATTTTAAAGAGTCTCTAATCCATTTATAAAGGTTTATATAAAACAATTAATAAAGTCTATAAACCATTTATAACTGTTTATAAAAATGTTATGAAAGTTTATAAACTATTTATAAGGGGTATGTATACAATTCATAAGGTTTATTGGTTTATGAATTACTTAGAAAATCTCTTAAATCATTTATAAGAGTCTATAACCATTTAGAAAGACTTATTAAACAAGTTATAAGAGTTGATAAAATAATTTTATAGGGTTTTAAAAGGTATGTAAATAATTTATAAGAGTTTATAAAAACAATTTATACGAATATGTTCTAAACAACCGACTTCGTAAACTCTTTAAATGTTGTTCAATTCAGTTTTAATGTGTGTGAGTTTCTCTCTACAACATCAATCATACAGTTATTTGCTAAAAAATCAATTTGTTCCAAGTTTTTAAACAAGAGTTGATCGCATATATCTATAAAAACATATAAATGTGTGTAACTTGAGATTTCTTGTGAGGAATGCTAGATAGAATGAGTATAAGGAACTCAAAAATCATTTATGAAAGTTTTAAACTGATTTATAAGAGTTTATAAATTGTTTTCAGGAATTTTTTTGTCAACTGAATGATAAGTGTTTATGAAGAAATTTATAAAGGTTTATAAACTGATTTATAATGACTTATAAGCTGATTTTTTTTTAAAATCACTCAAAGAGACCATGAACGCAAAAAAGCTTTGCAAAACATATACTTTTGTATCATCCCATGTGAGAAAAATTCTGTAAAAGTCTCAATGCATACTCATAGTCTATTACAAGAAACAAAATGTAGTAAAAAGAGTAGTCTCAGTTACTTAGCTGCATTATAACAGGTCATTTCTCTAGTCAATAATTCTAAGTTCAAATCAGTGTTTATAAATCATTTCTAAGAATGTATATAAACTATTTATAAAGGTTTATAAATCAGTTATAAGAATATATAAAAATATTTATAAGGTTTTATAAACACCATACAATAGTTAATATACTGTTTTGTGGAAGTACTTCTCGGGGATTCTTGCTCATTTAAACACCATAGCATAACTAATACTGCTCTCTAAAATATCTGTTGAGACAAATCATTACGAAGATACTAGAGACTTAATCCGCTTTCTCTTTCACGCACAACTGCTTTACAAAAAAAAAAAGCGTGAAAAACCAGAAGCTTTAGTAAAGCTACAAGATCATCCAGACCAGAGTATATATAAACCATTATAAATAACTTAGAAACCATTACAAATGATCTATAAACCATCACATCTGCAACATCCAGAGGTGCAATGTACATCAGGATTCGCCTGGTTGCGAAGACGAGTTTCTTCAGCACGAGGCTCCTGTCCTCAGTCGCTTCCACAGATACACTGAAGGAGATACTGAGAAAGAGCGGTCCACGACTCAGTGTCCCCTCTGCTTCAGCAACGCGTCGAGTCGGGTCACCCCATCACGTTACCGGAGCTCCGGCTCATCTCCAAGCGCCTACTCAGATCAAGAACCCAAGAACCACCCGTTGGAAGATCTCTTTGAGTGGCTTAACTACAGACTTGGTTAACGCGGAGGTTTCCTCAGCTTCCTCTTGCTTTCTACTCTCTGATGCAAACTGTCCTGCAGAGTTAAGAAGCGCAACTCCTGTGACTTGCTCTGGTAATCCCACCGCAACTGACAAAGCTGTGAATCCCCCTAGGCTGTGCAAAAAAAAGTTCGTTTCAGTTACGGATTTTACCAAAAAAAGAGCGATAGAGAGTTACCTGTTTCCAACCACAACAGCCTGGCTCTTTGACAATCTCTTTGATAAAGTCAATAACTTGATCTGTCCAAACCATTGCATCATACTCTATGAGAGCTTTGTCACTCCATCCGAAACCGAGTAAGTCCAAGGCGTACACTTTGTACTTCTTAGCCAGTTCAGGAATGTTATACCTATTACAATTGCAGTCTCAGTGTCCCCAACTCAAGAGAGAATCATAATCTAAATGATTTAGATGTTAGTATGTTACCTCCAGTGAAAGACAGAAGCACCAAAGCCATGAATAAGAACAAGAGGCAAGCCTTTTCCTTGAACCACATAATGAATCTTGTGACCTCTACATTCCCAAAAGTTATATCCTTCTGGCTTAAAAGCTAATCTATCCCCACCTAAATAAAGAATCATCATCCAATTAAACAGAGAAGCCAAAGAGCCACAATCTTTTAAATAATAAAGCTTCAAGATTCAAACCTTGAATTAGCTGAGAAGCAGCTGATGATGGTGAAGGAGGAGTGCCCATGACTGAAACTCCAGAAGCAACAATCCCTCTCACTGCAAAACCCCTTCTGCTGATTTCACATTTGTTCCCTTCATTGCAAAAAGATCAAAACTTTTAATGAGATTCAAAGCTTAATCTAAGGAGAATCTGATGGAAAAGGGTGGAGAGAACTTACTTGGTCGACGAGTTTGAGCAGGAAAGGTGGGTCTTTTAGATAATGAGCTGAATAGTTCTGTTCTAACAGACGGTGTTACAGCACATGAAGCCGACATCGGTTGATTCTCACAGAGAGAAACAGATGTTTAAGGGTTCTTGAGAGCTAAAAAGATGCACAGAATGTGTGAGTGTGTGGGTGAACTTGCGAGAGAGTTGTGGGAACGCCTGAGCCAGACAAGTCGAACCCTCTACTCGAAGGCGTACCATAGACCAAAAGCACCAGTGGCGAAGAGAGCAGTCCGAGTCCCTCACTCATCGTTACCTGAAATGAGAGGCCTACTCAATTGCGATTCCACAGTCACCGATAGGAGACGATACATCCGGCGAGAGAAACTTGTCGATGGGGAGAAGGAGAGTAATCTAGGTTTAATTAATTAAGGGTATAATGGTATTTTGACCATTAAAAATCTAGTGGTATAGTTGGTTAGTGTATAATTGAAAATGGTAGTTAGAAAATGGTATTATTGGCAATTTCCCTTGTTTCTTAGATGAAAAATATATATTTGTATATAATGTAATTGTAATTTCATAAAAATAAATTTCGGAAAGATAATCATGATATTAGAAAAAGAAATATAATTTTAAACAATAAAAAATATATTTTTCAAAGTAATAGAACTATTTATATATCTATCTAATTTCTTAGATGATTACATAAAATAATTAAGTAACATAAACTGATATATGTTTAATTGACTAAAAATAGTTTATAATTAGTATTATTGAAATGTTTTATTTACTCTTCATATATTTAGTTGATTATAATATCTTTCAATTACAACAAAAGATATCTATAAATTATATTTTATTTATATAATATGATTTTTCAAATACAATCACAATTTTTCACAGCTTATTTTTTAAGAGATATTAAAAACTATTGTTTTAACAATATTTTTTTTTGATCAAATAATTATAAGATATTTTAAATAACAGAACACTATATTGTTTAATTATTTGAGATGTCAGTTTTCTATGTGTCGCGCTCACATTAACTCTCACGATGGTTGATTACACTGATACCCTTAATGAATTAAAAATATTACATTTAAATGCTATAATTGATTTTTTATTTAGTTTCCTTTTTAAATTTTCCATATAACATATATATTAAAAAGGAAACATTTATAAATTTTAAAAATAAAATTTAAAAACAAAAAGTGTATATATATATAAAATATGATTTCATTAAAAAGGAAATTTCACAATGATAGTAGTATTCTATTTTAAAAATATTTTTAAATAACATAAAATATACTTTTGAAGTAATAAAATACTTGCTTAATATCTATTGTTTCTTAGATGAAAAATATATATTTGTATATAATGTAATTTCATAAAAATAAATTTCAAAAAGATAATCTTGATATTAGAAAAAGAAATATTATTTATTTTAAAAGATAATTTTAAACAATAAAAAATAATATTTTTCAAAGTAATAGAACTATTTATATATCTATCTAATTTCTTAGATGATTACATAAAATAATTAAGTAACGTAAACTGATATATGTTTAATTGACTAAAAATAGTTTATAATTAGTATTATTGAAATGTTTTATTTACTTTTCATATATTTAGTTGACTATAATATCTTTCAATTACAGCAAAAGATATCTATAAATTATATTTTACTTATATAATATTATTTTTCAAATACAATCACAATTTTTCACTGCTTATTTTTAAGAGATATTAAAAACTATTGTTTTAACAATAAATATTTTTTGATCAAATAATTATAAAATATTTTAAATAACAGAACACTATATTGTTTAACGAAGTAGATATATTATATTTTTCATTACTACAATTATATTTTTTCCTAATATTAAATTTGTTTAACGAAGTAGATATATTATATTTTTCATTACTACAATTATATGTTTTCCTAATATTAAATTTGCTTTTAAATTTTATGTTTTTATGTTTGTGGAGTTTAACATAACCATAGTCAAAATATCAAAGTAAATATGAATTATCATTTTTAGATCATTTAAAATAAATTTTAGTTTATCTTTCAATAAATCTAAGACATAAAATTATTTAGAATTTATAAAATATTTTATTTATTGTAAATATTGATATGTGTTCATGAGCTTCCAAAAATGTATCAGTTACTTATGTATGTAACTTCTTATTGATCATCATTTTATTTTATAATAATTTTTTAAATGAACATAATTTGATAAATATTACAATCGTATATGCACATTTAAAAATGAATAAAATTAATTTGATTTTAATTAATTAATTATATAAATATTATATATTAATTATCAATTGAATTTTTGCTAAACGGATCCTGGATACTTAATTTTATTAGTCCGACCATGTAAACTATAAAAAAATATATATTTCAATTTGAATTTGAAAGAATATATGTAACTCAATATATTCACAATATGAATGACTAGACCAATCAACCTTATATATAAAATAAAAGATTATATTAAAATTAAGAAAGACCACAACCAACCTAAATGGGAAGAAGAAAATTAATCAGAGTTTTAATATATTTAGAATAAGAAATATTATAGTTGAATTCAGAGAAATAAATGCAATCCAATATACTCAAATGATAACTAAATCGATTGTAAAAAAAATCGACTAGATATAACATATCTAAAATCATATGTCTAACTAATGTAATGTAATATTATTAATAAAAATTATGCATAAAAAATATAAATTAATTTAAAATTAAAGTATATAGCAATCAATTATCATAGTATATTGATTTTATAAATATTTATATCCGTGCACGAGCACGGAAAAATCACCTAGTTTAGCTATTATTGCCTTTAATTTTTATTCATTAAGCGTGAGTCACCCGTACATTCTCACGCACACACACATACAATGGAGACTCGTCTCTTTATTAATTCTCCTCTGTGACCATCTTGATGGGGAGCAGGTCGGTCCCAGTAGCATCGAGTCCAGGCCTTGGACAAAACACGACCCTGTAGTTGGTGTTAGTGCAAGTAAAAGTGCTGGTCGGGTCGTCTTGTGGATAGCTGTAGGCGTCAGGACATCTCTCTTTGAAGAACCTTGAGTAGTTTGTGTCGGTACATGATCCCTGTCCGTTTGTACAACAGTACTCGTTCGTCTGAAAAAACCGTGCACGGGTTGTTGCAACCGCCGGCGCCTCAACACGTTTGGACACTGTCCGTTTATGTCTGCGGTGCATAGTATCCGCTTGCAATTCGAGCTGGTTGCGCTGTAGAACAATAAACAATAATCATTATTGATTCAAAATGTTTTTATAGTAGATTTTCATCGTTACAGTTCTTTTCTCCACCAGAAAAGATGGTTTCACCTATTCTAGTGTTACAAACAAAGAAAATCCAGGAAAAATAAAATAAACAGGAACGACTAGCAATTTTGTTTTTGGATTTTCTAAATTCCTTAATTGTGACTACAAGATCAAATTAACAATCTTTTTTTTTAAACACTGAATTAACAAGCTTTAAAAACCACTTTTCATTGGACGCATAATTTAAAATTTTGTTTTCTTTTTGAAACTTTATGATACTCTTTTATTCTCTTCACATATTTTATTCAATCTCTAGAATGTTGTCAACGGAAGAAATTTCAACCAATTCTTTTTACCATTTATGAAAAGATTGTCGTAATCTTGTATTCTTACCTAAACTCCATGGGAATGTTAAAGCCATCGACAAGTGAAATGTCGTAGAAGTCTAAGTTGTTGAATTGGTTCAAAGCATACTCAGCCAACGTGTTTGGTGGCTGGCCCGGACCGGTACATTGAAGTCCACCGGTACAGTCACCTGTTTCACATCGGCCACGCCCCAAAGAGTCAAAGTTACAGTTTGTCCGACCCCAAATTCGTGCCATAGACGTGCCAGCCGGAACATTTAATGTCCACGATTGGCCTGAGTTTAGACGCCTCCCCCCTCCAGGACTCGCAGCAGCCCATACGGTGTAACCGCATTGGTTCAGGATCTCGAATGTGGCGGCAGTCGCCGTGGAGATGAAGAAAAGGATGCAGAATATGAACGCCGAGAGTGAAATGTTTGCCATTCTTTATGTCGACTTTACTACTTGTGTGGGTGTGTGCTTTTTTTGTTAATATTTATCATGGATTTTATAGAGGTAAAGTTTATGTATTTGTCTGTTTGTTTTATCAGCTGACTAGTAAGCCTGAGCACCGATCGGAAATCCGGGTTTTTGAAGGTATTTGTGATTTGCTTCGAATGTTACAGATATTTAATTTTCCGATTTGCTTTGCTTCAGAAAAATACAGATATTCGGAAAAACAGATATCCGGAAAATAAATAGATATTTGCGGATACTTACGGATATCACATTTGTTTTGATTTATACAAATAATCTCAAAAATTCGATACAAATTACTTCTGTAAAAAAAAAAATTTTGCATGATGTAAAAGATAAAAATCAAAAGAAATAGTGAATCTACATGTTTTGTAAATTTTTAAACTTAATTAACAATTATAATAATACAAAACTTAAAAAAACTATAATTGTCATAAATGTTTTCTCTTCCTTTTATATAAGTAATAATGTGAATATAATCTGTCAAATCATATGTTAGAGTAATAATTCTATAGTTTTATGCATTTAAAATTTTAAATATAATAAAAATACATGTATTTATATATTAACGGATCGGAACGGATATTCGCTTTCCAAAATTTTAATATTTGTGATTTGCTTCGATTTTAATGGATATTAAATTTTAGTATTTGCTTTTCTTCGGAATCTTACAGATATCCTGAATTTTTGGATCGAATTACAACAAATAACGAATCGAATCAAATTTAACGGATAAAATGTCCAGCCCTACTGAGTAGTGTTTGCATCCCTGAAGCTATCTTTTCAATGAATGTTAATTTGCCTATGTATTTTTATAAATATAAAATGATGGACTGGTTTGATCAAAAATAAATAAAAAAATGATGGACTGGTAGGGGCGGCTTGACTATGTTAACGTTAAAGTGTTATTTCTAGATTAGTGTGTAGGATTAGGTTATAGATTAAAGTGTTGTTTCTATATTAGTCCGTCACAATGCCGTTGTTGCTGATGCCATTAACGATGATATCTGGGCCTTGCCTCCTCCGCGATCGCAACAGGAAGTTATCTTACACTCTCACCTTACTACAATCGCCTTACCCTTGGATATTGAGAATGATGATGAATATATATGGGTTGCTGGTGATTCTCTTTTACATGTTTTCAGTTCTTCGACGACTTGAGAGATGCTCCATCCTAGGCAGCAAGCTGTTGATTGGTACGATGTGGTCTGGTTCAAAGGCTACATTCCCAAGCTCGCATTCAACATGTGGGTTGCAAATTATGATAGGCTACCGGCGAGGGCTAGACTAGCAGTGTGGGGTGTTCCCGTTTCTCCTGACTGTGCACTATGCGCCAATCATTCTGAGACGCGGGATCTCCTCTTCCTGTCATGTGACTTCAGCGCAACCATTTGGAGGGCGGTTTTCAGCAGATGTAGACCCCCTATAACAATGTTCACCAGTTGGTCTGAACTGCTATCATGGATCCGAGGCTCTGGTTCTTCAGCTCTCTCTATGTTGAGGAAGGTAGCAGCTCAGACAGTCATTTATCACATATGGAAGGAGCGCAACAACTTCATTCACAATCAGACCTCGGTGCCTCCTCTCTCTGTGCTTCAGCGTATTGACAAAGAGATTAAGAACATCATTTCTGCCCGAAGACACAGAAAAAGGTTCAAGCCTCTCATGGCCTCGTGGTTGAGATAAGAGTAGCTTAGCTGTTCTTGTAGGTTGTTTGGTGATCCAACTTGTTTTTTTTCTTTTTTTGCCAAGATGGGTCAATGTTAAGATCTTTTACTTTGTAAAACTCTTCCTTTTATTTATGACATTTATCATTTAGCAAAAAAAAAAAGGATATACGACAGGTGGCTTTCTTGTTTCTTTTAGATATGAACAAATTAAATTAAAGTAAGACACGGCTTTATTAGATAGTAAGAGATTTCGGTTCAATTTGTTTATTAATCGAGATTATCTTTTTTGATGCAAACTACAAATTCATTAATGAAAAGTTACACTAGTTTACAACAAAGAGAGGTGATTTGCCACTGCATCATTCCATCTATCGTGATTTTTGTCTGTTCTTCCATTTATGATGATTATAAGAATTATTAATCGAGGGTTTATCATTCCATTTATCATGAATTCATGATTGTCTTTGTTATAGACTTGTAATGCTCTGGTATTATTTTTTGGTTCTCATTCATCTGGTTTACTATTTTAGTTGGCATAACAGCTTTAAGTATTTCATTCTTGCACGAAATAACTATCACGCGCGTACCCTTTTTTTAGTGATTGTAGGCTTTGATTGGTAGCATGTGGCGGTGTAACTGATTTAGTTTGAGTTAGGATAGATTGATTTGAATAAGATTTCTAGTTATTTAAAAGAGCTTTCTCAAAGCACTGCGAAGAGTATTCGCAACCCTAAGAGTTCTTACGAACACTGCGAAGAGTATTCGCGCCCTTATCCCGTTTTCGAATTAAACTTCGAGAACATGTTACCTATCTATCGATCAAACCCTTGATCTTTAGATTATATAGCTTCCGCTCTCCATCACAAATCGTGTTTGTTGCAACGATTGAAATCAATATACTGAGTGACTTTCATTTTTCAAGGGCCTGATGGTTTTTCTGCTACTATCCGCAAATATAGTTTTTGCGATTAGTAGCGGTTGACAGTGTTTCAAAACAATCATACCGCTACAAATGGTTTCAAACCGCTTTAAATCTATTAAAATCAAAAACTAGTCTCAGTTAGCGTTTGCGGTTGCGAGCAGTTGCGGATAGATAGAAAAATATAAAATTATTTTTTCTAAATATTTTAAATTTAAAATTAAAAATAGAAATATTATAAACAAAAATGTATACATATTTTATATATTAATTTAAATTCACAAACAGTATCATAATTGTTTTATAAAAACTTTAAGTTAGCTATTCACTGGAATTTTTAAAAAATTAATATACATACATACATAAATATATACATATATATAAAATGTAAGAAAAAAATACTTTTTAAAAAGTTTTAATAAAAATCTTCAAAAATATATTAAAATTATAACTTGAACTAATTAAAAAGTTAAATAAATAAACATAATATTATTATTAATCATACTATATTAATAATTATTATATTTTATCACAATAGTATATTTTATATTTTTATAATGTTATAATATGCTTATTTTAGTAATTTATTTTTAAATCGCTGCAATATCTCATAATCAACCAGTCATAAATATCTTGCAAACGCAACAATTTTCAAACGTTATACCAATCATACAAAATGCTACATAACTCTTGACACTGCAACCATCCGCATCCGCAAACTTCCACATCCGCAACTGCTGCGTATGAACCAGTCATGCCCTAATTTGTAATATCCTTTCTACTTGGTTTTTAATAACACAAATACATAGTAATAACACGTGTATACAAAATAAGACATCCAAAGCACAACTTGTGAAAGATGTTGTTACCTGAGGGTAATGGGCATGTTACAAACTCTTGATAGTGGAACCATCCTTCAAAAATAAAGGTAGTCTATGTTATTTATATCTTATCATTTATGTCTTTCCCTCCCTCTCATTCATTTCGGTTAACAATCGTAGAAAGAATGAAAATGTAATGTTCGACCACTCACGGCTAATGGATTTTTCACACCCGTTTATTTGGTCTATGGGTCTCATCTTTTTTGATAAAAGGTATGTTAATTTTTCCAAAAGTTTTAAGGGAAAATTGCCAAAACGGAACAAAAATTCAGCATGGTTGTCCCTATAGTATAAAACAATCATTTAGTTGTCCATTTAGTATAATTTCTTTCATAATCCCAAAACTAACCCTTGATTAATCTAATTAAACACATTAAACTAATAGAATTTAAAATAATAATAATTAAAAACGTTTAAAAAGGAAAAATAAAAATAAAAACTTTTAAATTTTTAAATAAAAATAAACTTTGTAAAACTTAATAAAAATAAAAAGATAATTTACAATTTTTATAATAAAAACAGTTTACAAATTTTTATTTTTTATAAAAATTTTAAAATTTTTGTAAACTTTTTAATTTTATCAAAATTTTTAATAAAAATAAAACAAAATTAAAATGTATTTTTTCTAAAGTTTGTTTAAAATTTTATCAAAAACTTTTTGTAAAGTTTTATTTTTATTTTTATAAAGTTTACAAATTTTATAAATTTTGTTTAAAGTTTTTATTGAACACATTAAACTAAAATAATTTTTAAAAAATTAATTAAAAACGTTTTAAAAAGGGAAAATAAAATAAAACTTTTAATTTTTTTAATAAAAATATACTTTGTAAAACAAAAATAATTTACAATTTTTTTAATAAAACGTTAAATAACATTTTACAAAGTTTTATCTTTATAAAAAAGTTTAAAACGTTTTTAATAAAACTTTAATTAAATAAAAAATTTAAACATTATAAAATTAAAAAAAAACTTTACAGAATTTTTTTAATAAAAACTTTAAACTAACTTTATAAAAAAAACATTTTAAAAAGTTTTATTTTTATAAAAAAAATAAAATGTTTGTAACCTTTTGAATTTTATTGAACTTTTTAATAAAAATAAAACTTTTAAAAATATTTTTAATAAAACTTTTAATAAAAATAAAATTTGTAAACTTTATAAAAATAAAAATTAAACTTTACAAAAAATTGCACCTAATTTCAAAACACCACATGTTGTATAAATATGTATCATAGAGAATAAAAGTTTGTGAAAAAAACTCAAAAGAAAAACTATGGAAAAACCATAGATTAATGAAGAAGATAAGGGAGAATCATTTTTTTAAAAAAATTGACAAGTAAAATCGAAAATAATACGTTTTAGGAAGTTCGAATATTTTTAGGAGATTTTTAGAATATTTCCTTAACTGAAATTGTCATTAATTTTCGCAAAAATCAGGTAATTTTATCCGTAGAATGCGCATTCTAAAAGTTTAGAACATTGACAAAAATACAGAACACGCTTTCTACTTTTAGTAGACGGAATAGTACATTTTAGAAAACACATTCCGCAAAATTTAGAATACTTAATAAAAGTAGAAGATGCTTCCGGACGAAAAGTAGAAGCTTTAGGATTAGTAGAATGTGCATTCCACGTTTTTAGAAAATTAATAAATAGTAGAATGTACGTTCTAAAAATAGTAGATGAACGTGTTTATTTTAGAAATCGCTTTCTACTATACCATTTTTCGTAGAAGGCACATTCTACCTTTAGTAGAACATATTTTCAAATTTTTATTTATCAACTTTTTGAAAAAAAGAAAAATACCAGTATGTGTATATAGGTGTTTTATTAATTCTTTATATTTTTAATATTTTTTTTGATTCACAAAAGTATTTATTTCATTAGTTTTCAGAAATACAAAGGGTAAAAAGGAGAAAAATTGGACAAAAAATGATTTATACCAAAGGGACAACACCCTTGTTTTTTTGTTCTCTATTGGCAATTTTCCCAAGTTTTAACTCATTTTTTAATCTTACAATCACCACATGACTTTATCATGTTTTTTTGGCCTCACTCGCACGATATCTTGAATCACTTCCCGTAATGTCACACATCTTTCCACTACTCCAGTCCAAGCATAATTAATTTTAGAGTTATAAACGGATGTGCTCCCAAAAAGGTAAGTGCAATTTGGTGACATAGATAGTCAAATCAATTCTTTTAAGCATTTCCATATACCACAAACCGGATGTTACAATTTACCCCTTTCAAAGAATGCAGCGTCCTCGTTGCGCTCAAGATCGTTATCCATGTTAGTGTGAACCCTTCACTGACTCCATAGTCGTTTGGGTTCGGCTCTGATACCACTTGTAACGTCTCGACCGGCCACGGCTAATGGACTTCCCACACCTGTTCATCGGTCCGTGGGCCATATCTCATCTGACGGGTGGTGCATTTATTTTTTAAGACTCGAAATCATTGTTTATTAATCCTGCAATTCCACATGACCTTTCTCCATTCTTTTGCCTCACTCGCACAATGTCGCAAATTACTTTCTGATAGATCACTCATCTTTCCACTATTTCAGTACAAGCACATTTAGCTCTGAAATTCTAAACAAATATGTTTTCGAAAAGTTAAGTACATTTTGATGACATAAGTAAACAAAGCTTTAACTTATCCTCATCACAAAGTTCACGATGTCACTCAAAGTTTTCGGGAATTGAATCGTCGATAACCTTATCTCTCAAAATAAACTTATAAAATACCATAGTTTTTCCCAAGCGAATAAACAAAATGAGCCAAAAGCTGTCACTCAAAGTTTGAGATACTATCACTTAAAAGTAAATTTCTTCATGAATGACTCCAAACTGCTTTTTGTCACTTAAACTTTAATCTCTCCTGTAGAACATTTTTGAGTGAGAGAGCCAATTCCTCTCAAAAATGTCTAGTCTAACCTTTTCCTCACATTGATAGGACATCCAACTATACATTTGAATATTTCTGTTGAGGAATCAAAATTCACAATGAAAACGAAGTATTGACAAAAGTTCTGTGGAAACCATAAATAGCCTATTACAAAATAAAAATTCCTCTTAAAAAAGCTAACATAAATGTAGATCTATTGTAGACTAATAGTCAAGGTTTAAAGATTTTTACATTCAGGTTTGGAATTTATATCCCATAAAATACAATTCTACAGCAAAAGGTATGTGTTTCAATTCTCGAAAAAGACGAATTATGCAGAAAATTGGAAAAAAGACTTATAAGAAATCTTCAACCGTCAGAAATAGATCTCATAAGGCGATTCATAGTGATGCTGTCAGGGTTATTCTTTTTCTCCTTAATTTTTACCCCTATACATTGTACTTTTATATTGATCAATAAAATAATATCTCTGTTTTATTATTTTTGTTATAATCCATAGTATGGATTGTGTGGATTGCCCATAACCAAGACCGAGGAGATTTACATCCGACCCGTCTATCCGACCCGTCTACATTCCGCCCGAGACTTGTCAAGATGAAAACCCATTCAACCGAAGCATTTATGAGCTTTGACCAAGTCTAATATTGTAATGAATGTAGTCAATGTTGTATTCATTGTGTAGATTCTCTTTGATGTAAAACCTTATGTGACAACCACTATATATAAGTGGCAAGAGCTAATGAGAAAGACACAACTTTCACAGCAACACTTCTCTCATATTATAACACGTTATCAGCACGATAGTGCTCTCCACCGGAGTTCTTCTTCACCGGCCAGCTCCTCCGGCGCTCAGCCTTGCTCCGCCGGCGATTCAAGTTTTCCGGTCAGCTCTCAAGATCTTGCTCAAGGTGGTCCATTCAGATTCCTGGTTAAGAAGAGGTAAATTAATCAAAACTTTAATCTAAATCCAAAATATAAGAACATATCTAAGAACATGTTCATAAGAACACTATATGTTCATACCTTGGATCTATATGAATCCTATAAAACTTATTAAAATCTGTTGTTCTAAAATTATTATCTAAATATTAATCTTGAATCAAAAGTTCTATAAGTATATTATTTCTAAAATTATCTTGAATCTCTAAAATCTGTAAATCTTATTAAAGAACATAAAGATCTATATGAATCTTGATTATAAGAACTTTTGAAATCTTATAAAAGTTATGTGAAATCCTAAATCCCCTTCCTGGTTTGCAAGCCATTAATAGGCTCTACCTTTCTCCTATATGATCCGGCCTTAAATCCGGATTTGTCTAAAGGATTGAAACCAATAATCAAACCATTGTTTATTCGCATCACCAGCTGTTCCAGCAGGTTGTATAAGTCGTTTATCAATACCATCAAAAACCCAAAGATCAAAACCTTGAATCCCTTGCTGTGCCATTTTCGGCCAGCCTCCCTGAAAAAAAAAATTAATTCAGTCAACCAAATAAAATAAATATTAAATATCAATTGATTGCATATCTTTGACTGTTTTTATTTTCTTTATAACTGATATGATTTTATAAATGCAATTTCGATTTTTATAAATGCATTTCGATTTTATTTGACTAGGCATTTAATTATTATAACCTATAGTCCTGTTTTGCATTAATATGAATTAAAAATGAAATAAATTATAGGTTGATATCATTTGATCTTAATATTGTTTGTCATCTTTTATTTAAATTCTGTTCAGTCTTGATATAAGTTCATTATAGATATTCATGACTATATAATATGTTCATTATATACTATGCACCACAAATTTGAGTATGTTCATGAGGGGGAGTGAGGACATAACCTATGATACATGACCATACTAAAATTTGTGAAACATGGTCCATAACCTTGAAAATGTTTTTGTGATGATTGAATTATATTCTAGATCATTTTTGCATCATCCATATTGAATTGAACTTGGTTTAGAAATTTTATTAGATCATGCTCACATTCTGAACTGACCATTTTTATTCACTTATCATATTGTCTTATTGAAATTGAGTATTCATTCATCTGGTAGATACCTTGAATTAAATCCTGAAATTATAATCATTTTCTTGTCATGTTTATGATGCATTTTTATATTTTGCATTTTATATGCTGTTTGACAATGTTTGCTTTATATAAATCATCCATATTACATAATACATATAAAGCTTTCGGAAATAAAAAAATATATATTAAAGCCATGATCAAAATCTCCATTCATATAAATCAGAACATGGATTGATCATATTATTATGAATCCTCATTCCTTATGGATTATTTGATTCAGATGTCGAAAATCAACAACCTTGAGTTTGCTGCCCTCAATCTCTCTGGAGATAATTACCTCCAATGGGCACTTGATACCAAAATTCTCTTGAGGTCTAAAAATCTTGGTGATACTATCACTGAAGACACTGAGCCAACGGTTAAGAATAAATACCAGGCCATTGTGATCATTCGCCATCATCTGGCTGAAGGTCTTAAAGACCAGTACCTCACTATTGAGGATCCTCTAGAACTTTGGACAGAGTTGAAAAACAGATATGATCATCAGAAAACTGTGATCTTGCCAAAGGCCCTTTATGATTGGAGGAACCTAAGAATCCAAGACTATAAGTCTGTGGAAGAGTACAACTCGGTTATGTTCAAGATAGTCTCCAAGTTGAAATTGTGTGGGGAGACGGTCACTGATGCTGATATGCTGGAGAAAACATTCTCCACATTCCACACCAGCAATATGTTGCTTCAGCAACAGTACCGAGAAAAGGGTTTCTCCACTTATGCTGCCTTAATCTCATGTTTGTTGCTTGCTGAACAGAACAATGAGTTACTCATGATGAACAGTGAGCTAAGGCCACCTGGTGCTAAAGCATTGCCTGAGGCACATGCGGCCATAGAGCCAAAAGATGAGACTCCAAGAGAGTCATACCGCGGTCGCATGAGAGACCGTGGAAGATGGCAAGGAAGTAACTGTGGTTTTCAACCACGAGGTCGTGGGTTTCAGCCACGAGGACGTGGATTCCAACCACGAGATCATCTTGGTCGCAGCCGGGGCCGAGGCTATAGCCGAGGTCACCAAGCTAGCCGTGGGTATAAGTCCGACTTCAGAACCCATGGCTCGACCAGACTTTCTTGCTATCGTTGTGGGATGACCAATCATTGGGCTAACAAATGCAGAACTCCCCACCATCTTGTTAAACTCTACCAGGAGAGCATAAAGGGAAAAGACCCTGTGGCAAATTGGGTCCATCATGATGATGAGAATGATCTAGACCATGAGAATGATCAAGCCGAGTATGAGACTTCGGATCTCCTTAAAAGTGGCTGAATATGAAGATTTCGACATCAAGTTGCTTTTGTCTTTGCATTTTGCATTTTTGCTTTGGCTTTATGTCTTTGTTTCTATGTTCTATGACTTTGGCAATTCTATGAAATAAAATTTTTTATTTTATATATATATGCCTTATATAAGTTAAACTTATTAAGAACAAACAAGACAAAACCACTAAGAAATCATTTCACCCAAATAATTTCTATGGTGCTGACTCTTGTCTATTTTTCAGAAATGAAAGAAGACAAAGACCTGCTAATAATAGATAGTGGATCAAGTCACACTATTTTAAAAGAAAAAGGATATTTTGTTAACCTTACTTTTAAGAGTGCCAATATCAAAACTATAGCAGGCACGTCCAGCCTTATCAAAGGCCATGGCTTGGCTCACTTGATAATGACTAATGGCACGCATCTAGAAATTTCTGATGCATTATATTCTCCTAAATCAAAGAGAAATTTGTTAAGTTTCAAAGACATTCGAATGAATGATCTACATATTGAAACTAGGGGCGAGGGAAAGAAAGAATTCCTTTTGATTTATAAGAATGCCCAAGGCCATAAGGAAGTCCTAGAGACTATCCCTGCTATATCTACAAGCCTCTATTGTGCCGAAATAAAAATGCTTGAGACAAATGCCACAATGGATAATGAGTTCAAACAATGGCATGAAAGGCTCGGCCATCCTGGTTCGACCATGATGCGCAAAATAATTTTGAACTCAACTGGCCATTCCTTGAAAGAAAGGAATATTATCCCTAAGAGCACTACATGTATTCCATGCTCACAAGGGAAATTAATAATAAGGCCATCACCGGTAAAGGAGGTGAAAGAAACATTGAACTTTCTGGAAAGGATACAAGGTGATATATGTGGACCAATTCACCCACCTTGTGGGACATTTCGATATTTCATGGTCCTGATTGACGCATCGACCAGATGGTCGCATGTTTGTCTATTATCATCTAGAAACTTGGCACTTGCAAGATTATTGGCCCAGATCATAAGACTGAGAGCCCACTTTCCAGATTTTCCACTAAAGACTATACGTCTTGACAATGCAAGTGAATTCAGTTCCCGAGCTTTTAATGATTACTGTATGTCCATGGGGGTAAGTGTGGAACACTCCGTGGCACATGTACATACACAGAACGGATTGGCCGAATCCTTCATTAAAAGAATCCAGTTGATTGCTCGACCATTACTCATGAGGTCGAAGCTACCAGTATCAGCTTGGGGACATGCAGTTTTACATGCTGCTGAATTGATACGAATAAGGCCATCCAGTGAACATAAATATTCTCCATCCCAATTACTCTCGGGTCATGAGCCAGACGTGTTCCATATTAAAACATTTGGATGTTCTGTGTATGTTCCTATTGCACCACCACAGAGAACTAAAATGGGACCTCAAAGGAGGATGGGAATATATGTTGGTTTTGATTCTCCAACCATTATTAAATATCTTGAACCTACTACTGGAGATTTATTTAAGGCCAGAAATGCTGATTGTCATTTTGATGAATCAGAGTACCCAACATTAGGGGTAGAAAATAACAAGCTGGGCAAAGAAATAATATGGAATCAAACATCCTTATCATGGCAAGATCCTCGGACTCAATCATGTGATTTAGAGGTCCAGAAAATAATTCATATGCAAAAGCTAGCTAATCAATTGCCTGATTCCTTTGCTGACCCGAAAAGAGTGACTAAGTCCTATATACCAGCTTGTAATGCACCAATAAGTATTGATGTCCAAAATGGACACAATCAAGTGGCTACTGAGTCTATGACACGCCTGAAGCGTGGTAGACCAATCGGTTCTAAAGATAAAAGACCTCGGAAATCAAAGAAAAGCGCAAAAGAAACCGAGGTCATAGATTGTCCAGACAAGGCCAAAATGGCTATGCCGACAGTATCAACTATGGGGGTTCGGGACGCCGGGTCTCATGGTACTGAAGGCATTGATAATGATGAGATCTCATGTAATTTCTTAATGTCTGGGACAAAATGGAACCGAAAATATGTCGACGTCGATGATATATTTGCATATAAAGTAGCCCTTGAAATGATGGACTTAGATGAGGATCATGAACCCACGTCTATACAAGAGTGCACTCAAAGATCAGATTGGCTAAAATGGAAAGAAGCCATAAACGTGGAGTTAGAATCATTTAAGAAAAGGAATGTCTTTGGATCGATTATCCGGACACCTTGTGATGTTAAACCAGTGGGATATAAGTGGGTATTTGTGAGGAAGAGAAATGAACATGGTGAAATTGTAAGATACAAAGCACGGCTTGTTGCACAAGGATTCTCACAAATACCAGGCATCGATTATGAGGAGACATACTCCCCTGTGGTGGATGCAACTACATTTCGATTTTTAATAAGTCTGGCCATCAAAGAAAATTTGGATATGCGGTTAATGGATGTTGTAACTGCATACCTTTATGGTCCACTGGAAAATGAAATATATATGAGATTACCAGAGGGTATTGAGCTTAAAGCTAACAAATATTCTCGAGAAGAACACTGCATAAGGCTGAACAAATCCTTATATGGACTTAAGCAAAGTGGTCGAATGTGGTACAATCGCTTGAGCGAGTACCTTGCCAAAGAAGGCTATAAGAACGACCCTATCAGTCCATGTATCTTTATAAAGAAGTTTGCAAACAATGGATTTGTTATCATAGCAGTGTATGTTGATGATTTGAACATCATTGGAACCTCTGGGGAAATCGCCCAAACAGTTGAATGTCTCAAGAAAGAGTTTGAAATGAAAGACCTAGGTAAAACTAAAGTCTGTTTGGGATTACAACTTGAGTACATAAAAGGAGGAATCCTTGTGCATCAAAAGGCATATACAGAAAGAGTACTCAAGAGATTTAACATGGACCAGGCTCACCCATTGACCAGCCCAATGGTTGTGAGGTCCCTTGGAGTGGACACTGACCCATTCGGTCCTAAGAAGGACGATGAGGATGTCCTGGGTCCTAAAGTGCCTTACCTCAGTGCCATAGGAGCGTTAATGTATTTGGCTAGCCACACTAGGCCAGATATATGTTTTGCCGTCAACCTCCTAGCTCGTTTTAGTTCATGTCCGACCCAAAGGCACTGGAACGGAATTAAACATATCCTACGTTACCTACAAGGAACTAAAGATTTGGGTCTATTCTATACCAATGAAACCAAAGATGGTTTAGTAGGCTTTGCTGATGCAGGCTACTTATCTGATCCACACCATGCTCGGTCCCAAACCGGCTATGTGTTCACTCATGGTGGTACTGCAATATCATGGCGTTCCATGAAACAAACTATAGCAGCCACTTCATCTAATCACTCAGAAATCTTAGCCATGCATGAGGCAAGTCGTGAGTGTGTATGGTTGAGGTCCATGACCCAACACATCTGATCAGATAGTGGTATGGTCGAGGACAATGGTCCGACCATCATATATGAGGACAATGCAGCCTGTGTTGCTCAACTCAAAGAAGGGTATATCAAAGGTGACCGAACCAAACATATTTTGCCCAAGTTCTTCTTCACCCATGAGTTGCAGAAAACCAAGGAGGTCAATGTCGTTCAAATCCGGTCTAGTGAGAACTCAGCCGACCTCTTCACCAAGTCACTTCCCATCTGCACATTCAAGAAGCTCACGAAGCAGATTGGTCTTCGTAGACTCAAGGACCTTCAGTGATGTCCAAATCAGGGGGAGTAATGTGTGTTGTACTCTTTTTCCTTAACTATGGTTTTGTCCCAATGGGTTTTCCTAGTAAGGTTTTAATGAGGCAACGTTAGCACATTACAAGCCCGATATGGTTATGGCATCCAAGGGGGAGTGTTATAATCCATAGTATGGATTGTGTGGATTGCCCATAACCAAGACCGAGGAGGTTTACATCCGACCCGTCTATCCGACCCGTCTACATTCCGCCCGAGACTTGTCAAGATGAAGACCCATTCAACCGAAGCATTTATGAGCTTTGACCAAGTCTGATATTGTAATGAATGTAGTCAATGTTGTATTCATTGTGTAGATTCTCTTTGATGTAAAACCTTATGTGACAACCACTATATATAAGTGGCAAGAGCTAATGAGAAAGACACAATTTTCACAGCAACACTTCTCTCATATTATAACAATTTTTGATTTATTGTAGGACTTTATTCTGCATTACCCTACTAACTCTATAGAAAATTCCATTATATCCTCTTTTTAAAATTAATTTATTTTTTATTTTCTTTTAATTCGAAAATATGGCCAAATACTATCTTATCCTTATTGAAGTAGAGTATTTATAAGCCCAACCTAAACCTATCCACCCGCCCGAACTAATCGGATCTGATCCATCTATCCTCCCACCCATATACGTCTCTCTCTCTTTTTTTTTGTTTACTATGATGAAGTCTGGAGAATGTTGTTCAACTAGTGCACTGAAATTTGAGAGGTTTGGTGGATGTAAGATAAAGCTTGGTGAATGTAAAACAAGATTCTAATGATTCTAATACACTTAAATGCATTATTTTTACAACGATCATATAGTTTATAGTATATGCTTTCTAGGATCAACCACTAGCGTGTTCAATTGTGTGTCTTTCAGTTTATAAAATAGTACGCGATGACTAATTAAAACATTTTATGGCTAATTTTAATAAGAAAAAACAAACAGTATATATTATCATTATACTGCAATATGTAATGTTTAGAGATATTAGTTTAATTTATGTTTCTCTTTACCTGATTAGCAATTAATACCCTACAACTACAAAATACTACGAACACTAAACTTTTCTATTTTATTGTAATTTAGAAATAATTACCCTAAACAACATTAGTAATGGAACTTTATTAGATCAAATTAATGTTCATTTATATTTTATACTTTCAAGGTTCATTTCTTGAAAGAAAAACTTTGATGAATCTGAGGATTCTAATAACATCTTATATTATCACTTAGTTTTTAACTGTTATAGTTATTTGGTTAGGAAGATTACAATAACTAGCTAGCTAACAAAACCTTCATAAAACTAATATATACTGTTTAGAATAAGATGTTTTTAATATAATTACTTTATTTTTCTTACCAAAAGAGAAGTCAATCTTCTAGAAATATCAAAACTATTAGTATAATTGGCTTTTTATATCGAAAATGAGAAAACATAATTTAGATTGACAGAAATTAAATACAGTAACACATTTTCAAATTTTAAATAATTTAAATAAAACATTATTTGCATGGAAAACATATATAATCTTACATTTCTATAAAACAAATTTACAAATTTACACAAATGGAATTCCTACATCCACAACTATTTTGATTATTGTTCTCTTAAATTTTGATTGCTATTAGTCTCTATCAACATCGTAAAGACTAAAATGTAAATCTACAACTATAAAAGAATTAAAAAGGGAAAATTCCATAAAATATTTTAAGTAAATTTTGTTAAATTTTTAATACTCAAATTATTTTAAACCAAGTTAAAATAAACGAAATTGTGGATAACCTTAAACTTTTTTTTAATTTTAGTTAATATCAACTTTAATTTTTTCAAAAACTTAAAACTAATTCATTTATTTTCCAATCAAATTAAGTTTTTCTAAATTAATAAAATTCATCAAAATTTAGTTGATTTTATTGCTAAAATTTAAAATCAGATTAGAAATTTTTTAAGATTTGGTTTGAATTTAAAAAAATTTATAAATTTCGTTTAAAAATTTTTAATATTTTTTTATTAAAGTAGACATAAGACATAGTTTGAATATTAAAATGAGAACAATATTGAAACTTAATTTTTTTATATATGAACAAAATAATTATTTAAAGTATTAAAATAATAACAAAAATATATATATTAAATAATAAATTAACGAATCTTAGTTGAAATATTTTACAGAATTTTCCCTTCAAAAATATTTTAATGTAAATTCTTTACCACAAGATAATTGAATATGTTTTTTTGTCTCTGAGAACAAAACAGAACACATACCCTTTTTTAGCAACAACAGATTACAAAACCTAAAGATTCAAATATATGTCACTAAGAAAATCAAAATATTAATTTTTTAATTTATGATTTTAAACATAAATTTCCTATGTATATTATATATTTAATTGTTTAATTTGATCAAATCAAAGCTGCGCGTAGTGCGGTTCAGAAACCTAGTACACGTATAATAAATTTAAACTATTATATATTAAGTAGGTTACTCGAAAGCTTCATCGGACATCAGCTTCTTATTTCGGAACCAGAATTGGAATTGGAATCTTGTAGAAGCTTTTGGAATCTCGTTTTCAAAAAAATTTCTAAAATATCTTATTTGGAAATATGCTGGAAACTTACGATTTTGTTTTAGAATCATGCTTTCGTTTAAAACAACACAATGTTATAAATAAATAAAACTCATATTTTATGATTTCATATAAAATCTAAAATTTAAAAGTATTAAAATAGACAGAATATAAATATATGAATATTAAAAAATACTATAAATTATCTTTGTGCATACTTTTTGTCAACTTATGCATAGTTTTTTTATTAGAGATATACCATATATATTCAAATATCTAGTGTCAAATATTTATTAAACGTAAAATAATTAATTGGATAATAGTTTTTATAAATTTAATTTATTTGTATTTTTGCAATTTTAATGTGAAGTCATTTATAATTATTATAAATGAATAAATGCTTTATTTTCATTTGAATCGTATAATTTTAGTCATAAATTTTATAAGTTTTCTTACATATATATATGCTTCCGACATGTATTCATTTCCTAATTTTTTAAAAAACTTTCGCTTTTCGGCTTCCATTTAGTTCTATCTATGCGTAGTGATTACAAGTTTTGTGTTCGGTTATAAGAGGATTGTTGTAATTTCATTATTCTTTTTCATTTAATTGAATTTGAAATACACTTTTACATTTAAAATTAAAATTTAAGTCATGTTGACAAATCGCTCAATCTAAAATATGAATATATTAACATCAAATTAATATTCTTGCTTTATTTAGCAAATTTGAAACTGGAATCTAAAATTATACACTTAACTAAAAAAATGATGATTCTCGTATATTATTTTTATCTGATTTTTAAATATTTAAGTTAAGAGAGCCAAATCCAGTATTTTTTAATTGGTTTTCGGTTTTGTCCAATCTGGTTTCGGATTTTTGGGTTTATTAAAGTGAACCCCATCAGGGTTATATGAAAGTTTGGTTCGGGACCGGTTTAGGTTCTATCGAGTTTGGTTCGGGACCAGTTTGGGTTCTATCGAGTAAGGTTCATGGTTAGTAAATATTCAAAGAACCGATACAACCCGATGTATTTTTGGGTTCAGGTCCTAATCGGTTCTTCAGTTTAAAAATACTTTATTTGTACTTACTTTGTAACCAAAACATAAGTAAAATCGGTTTTTCAAATTTTTTTAAAGTACATGATTGTTACCTATTTTATAACCAAAATATAAGTAAAATCGATTCAAAAATAAGAAAGGAATATCAAGCGTGATCGTTCAAAATCAAATGAAAGATAAACATATTTATTGATAGAAAGAAAACCAAATAAATAAAAGCATAAAACGAAAATCAAGTTCTCATAAAATAAAAAACATTGTTTTAATGAAAACAAAACCAAAATCTAAAATTTTCAAGTTGCAACTGCCACCTTCAATTATCAACGTCTTTCATCTAGTAGAATCACCAACCTTAATATAATAGATAATTATCTTAGATATTCAATATAATTTGAGATCATGTTTGGTACAAGATTTCTTTAGGATTTTAAATGTTTCAGGTTCTATCAGATATCCGTTTAGGTTCAAGTTCAGTTCGGATAATACACATAACTTAAAATACTATAGAAAAAAAATCATTCGGTATTTATGATGGATTCGGGGTTCAAATTCATTTTTATCGTATTGGATTTGGTTCGGGTTTCTCAATTTAGTTTATTTGCCCAGCCTAGATAGAAGGAAACAAAAAAAATAGCATTTTACCTTTTTACATTGGTTCGGTCTGGTTCGGTTAGCTTAAACTCCAATTCTACGAGAAAAGAAAATAGAAAACCAAATCAACGGTTGGAGAAAAATAGAAGACGAAGCAGTTTCTCACAAGAAACCACCATATTTCATTTCGCGTCTCGCAGAGAGACAGAGAGTGACTTCTGAGAGAAATGGAACACGCGTTGTTTATGGCTTATGTATTCACCGGAACTTTCCTCGGAGTGTTTAACGAAGTGGGCGGACTCGAGATACTGTCGAAATCAAAGCTCGAGAAGTGCGAGAAGACAAACGACTCAGGGAATCTCAATTGCACAACTAAGATCGTCTTGAATCTCGCTGTGCCCAGTGGCTCCGTAAGCCTCTTTAGTCTCTAACTATTGTTTTAACTTTTGCGATGAATAATAGCAATCTTGTATGTACTCATCAACGTGTTGGTCTCTTAACGAATAAGAGCGGAGGAGAGGCTTCGATTGTAGCCGAGATCGTCGAGGTTGAAGATAACTCGAGTACCAACATGCAAACCGTACGGATCCCACCGGTTATCACAGTGAACAAATCAGCAGCATATGCTCTCTATGACCTAACTTACATTAGGGTATGTTTGACCGTCTAAAAGTATAAATGGGTTTTTGGTTTTGAAGTTGATGATTATATATTAACATGAGTTGTTTTTAATATTGCTCCAGGATGTGCCTTATAAACCTCAAGAGTTTCACGTTACGACCCGAAAGTGTGAGCCAGATGCTGGACCAGATATTGTAGAAATATGCGAGAGGTAAAAGCTTTCTTACATTTTTTTTATTTCTTTATATTTGTTTCTTTCTTGTTTAGCTTAACGGGTTATACTTATCTGGAACAGGTTGCGTGATGAAAAAGGCAACGTTCTAGTTCAGACTCAGCCTGTCTGTTGTCCGTGTGGACCGCAACGAAGATTGCCTTCATCTTGTGGAGATATCTGTACGTTGTTTCAAAACATTCACTCTCTTTTGTACGTTTTTAGTAGAATATTACAACTCTCATCTTCTTGGCTTGACTTTGATTAGTTGAGAGGTTGATAAAAGGCAAAGCAAACACTGCTCATTGCCTACGCTTTCCAGGTGACTGGTACGAATCCTCCTCCCATGTTATTACTTACACTTATGCTTCTTGAATTTTGATTGATATCTCTCCTCTAGGTTCCACGTTTTCAGCATCGGACAACGGTCTCTAGGGTTTAGTGTGCGTGTGGAGTTGAAGACAGGAACTAGAGTTTCAGTATGTTTACTTCAAACTGGCTTTGTTCTGAGTTGTTCAGTCTTTTATAAATTCTTCTTTTTTTTTAATTGCAGGAAGTGATCATTGGTCCTGAAAATAGGACAGCAACTGCAAATGATAATTTCCTAAAGGTTAATCTCATAGGAGACTTTGCTGGTTACACAAGCATTCCTTCTTTTGAAGACTTCTATCTTGTAATCCCAAGAGAGACGGCTGTAGAGGGACAACCAGGGAGCTTAGGTGGAAACTACTCAATGTGGATGCTGCTTGAGAGAGTGAGATTTACATTGGATGGCATAGAGTGTGACAAGATTGGTGTTGGCTACGAAGCTTTCAACAACCAACCAAGTTTCTGCGCTGCACCATACTGGAGTTGCTTGCGTAATCAACTATGGAACTTCCGCGAGGTCAGTAGTTATAAGTTATAGCCTTTCTTTAATATTGTTTCATCGATAAAACAAGTTTTATTTCAGGCAGATGTGAACAGGATCAACAGACACCAATTTCCTTTGTATGGACTAGAAGGAAGATATGAGAGGATTAATCAACATCCAGTTATGTTTTCAGCTTTTCATAGTTGCTGAATCAATTGAACATAAAGATTTGTGGTTGGCTTATCAGATTTTTTTCTTTTATATGATACAGAACTCAGGGCCTCACTCGTTTTCCATTGGAGTCACGGAAACACTCAACACAAATCTAATGATTGAACTAAGAGCTGATGATATTGAATACGTTTTCCAGAAGTAAATTTTTAAATTTTTCAACCCAGCTTTTTTTTTATGAGAATTATGATTATAAAGAAAAGTAACGTTTATGTGGTTGTAGGAGTCCTGGTAAGATCATAAACATTGTAATACCGACATTCGAGGCACTTTCACAATTTGGAGTTGCTGCAGTCACAACCAAGAATACTGGTGAAGTAGAAGCTTCTTATAGCTTAACGGTAACACCTTCTAAAACTGAATCTTATCTGCTCGTCTGATGGCTTGAAAGTTCCTTCCATATAGTAATCGCATCTTATTTCCTCCTGCGCAGTTTGATTGCTCCAAAGGTGTTGCTTTCGTTGAGGTAACTTAACTCTGATCAGTTATTCTTATAAAGAACAATAATTGTTTAGAGGAATATTACAAACTTGTATATATTGTTTCAGGAACAATACTTCATTATAAAACCAAATGAGGTTACAACTAGATCTTTTAAGCTATACCCTACAAAAGATCAGGCTGCAAAATATATGTGCACAGGTGATTCAACTTCACCATTAGGAGTGTTCTCTTACGTTTCCCTGATTCTTTGCATAACAAAAAGAAATGCTTTGTTTTTTTTTTCTCTGTGTGTAGCTATACTTAAGGATTCACATTTCAGCGAAGTGGACAGAGCTGAGTGTCAGTTCAGCACGACAGCTACTGTACTCGACAATGGAACTCAGGTTCTTTTCCTCTACAGTTTGGTTCGGTACCTGATGAACGTCCTTGTCAGATCACTGAGTGAAAAAGTATTTTTAAACACTGCAGGTTGGGAATCCATTTCAAATTCCAGAAACTCGTCCTAAAGGTTTCTTTGAGTCGATTAGGCTAATATGGACCAAACTCGTGAATGGTTTAGTCGATTTCATTACAGGAGACACTTGCAGGTTAAACACTTTTGCTTAACTCTTCTCTTGACATTCTTTGAGAATGATGATGAATTAATGATCTGTGTAGAAACAAATGCTCGAGTTTCTTCGACTTCAGCTGCCATGTTCAATACATTTGCTTAAGCTGGATGGTTATGTTTGGTCTCCTCCTCGCTCTTTTTCCAACCAGTAAGCGTTTCAAACCGCAACAGCAAAACGTTATATTATAGTTACAAAACGAATTAACTAACGATACTTGTGTTTATATATAAACTCACAGCTTGTGTCCTTGTCTGGCTCTTACACCAAAAGGGACTCTTTGATCCATTATACGATTGGTACGAAGATCATTTTGATTCAGAGCATCATCATAGATTAGTACACACTAGAGAACACGATGTAAACCACCGCCATCATCATCGTCCTCACCATCACCAACTTCGCCATGGTGTCAAAACGCATACACAGCATCGTAGGACGACACAACAGAGACACAAACACCGTCATCATCGTGGGCAGGACGACGACGTTAATTTGCAGAAGATGCTTGAGCGTACTGACAACAACGAGTCTCACTATTACCAACAACTTCACCGAGTCCATAAAGATGGCAAGCATAAGCAGCATAGGCGCGTAGGCAAACACGGGATCGTCATGTCACGTGATGTGCACGCTGACAGACGTAGGAGGGAAAGGCTAAAGGAAGAAATTTAACAAGAGCTATTGGCATGTGGGAAGAAACATATTTTGTGTATAAAATTATACTGATAATGTGTATGTGTGATTACTGTGTGTTTGTAAAATTGGTAGCTGCAATTGAATCATTAGTAACTACGGTTGATGTATATCTGGTGTTATGTCAAAATTAATTTGGATTTTTTTCTACCAAAAATAATAATATATACAGCCTTTTTAATGGCACATAAAAAAGGAAACTTCTTTCTAATAAAATAAGAAAATAAGATAATATTAAATATTTATATATTTGGTATAACATAATTATTATAAAAGATTATCTTCTGTTAAATATTACTTCATTATAACAAAATATAAATTAGCTATTAAAAATAAACTTATACATGTTAAAGTATTATTCCACGTATACTGTAATAAATATTAATATAAATTTTGTGAAGATATATACTTCCTCCGTTTCAGATTAGTTGTCTTGTCGTTCTAGAGAAAAAATTTTGTTTCAAAGTAAATATCGTTTTCGAATTTCAATGCAAAATTTATTAATAAGATTTTTTGTATATTTTTCTATTGGTTAAAATATAATTAGGTGTATAGAGAATTGTATTTTTATCTTGGAAATATATAAAACTACATGTTTTATTAATATATGTTCATAAGTCTAGAAGAGACAAATTAAATTAAAATGAAACGGATAGAGTACTTAAAATTATGTTCTAACTCTTACTCCTACTTATTTAACTATTGATTCATGTACCAATAAATACAATACATTCAATACTTATAACAGATGAAAATAAACATAATATGATTCATATATCTATAACATAGTTTATTGATATTATCTTTCTGAGAATTATGAAAACGTTAAATTTTTAATCAATACTATGGCCTCCAATTTTGTATATATATTTTTCCTTTGAATAAAACTGAAGCATAATAACTAAATGACATACACATAGTATCTAGTATTTACATATATTAAGTTTTTTTCTAATTAATACCTTTTACATCACAAAAAAATAAGAATTAGTCTTAACTCGTCAAAGTCGAAATATAATTTTAATTACAAAATTTGAAATATCTGTATTATTTAAATTAATAAATTAATGATTCAACTAAAAACTAATAAAACATGACAAAATTTAGATTATTAAATAGCTATCACTTTTTAACTATTTATTATTAAAATATATAAATATTATGATTAAATATTTATTAAAATTATTAAAACAATTGATTATTCCTAAACTTTAGAGAAAATGGTAAATAAACAAAAATAATTTTAATTAATATTATAGAAAAAATATTTATATCTAATGGCATGAAAGAAAGAAAAATTTATTTTTAATAATAATATAGAAAAAATAATATCAATATGTAGATTATAATAAAATAATATTTAACCGAAGAGAACTAAAAACGAAACTTTTTGTTTATAACTGTGGTGATTCAGCGACCGAGATCAATTGAATAATGAATAATCACATGTATTCTTATCATTTAAGACAGCTCGGATGGTTAGCGGGGATCAAACTACTACAAATTTGTTATTGGAGTTATCCATCAAATGCCACTAGCCCAGATCCGCTGGTTGATATAAATACGAGTTGAAAAAGGAAAAGATGAGAGAAAGAAAATATAAACAAAAAAAGAAAATATAAACAAAAAGGAAAACGCGTAAACGAAAAAAGGAAAATAAAACCTAATATAATACGAGTTTACTTCTACACCTCCAAAGACCTGATCAAGTTTAACTATTTCTGTTTTCTCTTCAAACTCTCTCTCTTCCTCCCAACCTAAACAGCGAATCCAATTTCTTATTCATCAATCTTTCTTTCAAGAACAGAATCATGTTCTGGTTTGAGGGTTGCGACGAACCTGACTCTTTAGTCTCCTTCGACCCAGTCTTCACCGACACTCAACACAAGAGCAAGAACCCTAACTTTGTCTTCGATTTCGTATTGGTTTACAGGCGAGCCCCCAAACCAAACTCAGATTCAGATTTATCAGACGAAGATGCTGAAGACCTCTGCAACTTAGAAACTCGAATCGTTCGTCAAACCCACGAGTTCGATAGAGAGTGGCTCATCGGTGGCGATAGGGAGCAGATAAAAGCCAACGTCTTTAAGATTCTTGAGATGATCCAACTCCCTTCTTACTCTGATATCGTGCGCACGTTAACTAGGAAGATATTGGATTTAAAGAAACACGAGTCCGTGTCTGATTCTCTGGAGATTGAGAGGATACGAGTCAAGATTGATGTTATCGTCTCGGGGTTTCCCGGTGATGACGACGAAGTCGATATGGAACTTGAGCAATGAGGTGGTTGTTGGGAACGACCAAGGCTGTGTTAGGTTTTGCTTTACTTTTTCAAACAGTTGTTTAATTGAATTTTCTTTTTTCTTTTGAATTAGTTTAATTGAATTTTCAATACAGTCTATGTTGATTTCAAGTCGTTCCTTGATTCTCTTTGTCATTATGAATCAATATAATACAATTCAATTTGCTACTTTCAGATATATCAATACATTAATGTTCGAATATGTTGAAAATTGTATTTCAGATTTAGGCCATGCTCCAGGATGGCAAGTGCTTATAAGTATTATTTTCTCTCAAGTCTAACGCTACCAACACACAGTTATCACGTGTAGGAGGACAAGAGCAGGCGATTGCCCCTGGAATGGCAACGCGAACTTAGGAAAGCTTATGAGCTCCCGAGAAAGTGCCTCTCTTGTCCCATTCAACACGTAGTTGATGATAGACATATGCATCTTGATGACAAGCCCATGTCCGGGAAGATGGGTAAAAGGGATATAAAGTAGCCTCCTCCTATTGTAAAGCAATAGAATTGTTCAAAATTTTGTGATCAATTTCTTAATTTTTTTTGTTATAATAAGATGCAAATAATCATAAAATCATATTAATGTGAATTTTTATTTAATAGATATTCATATTAAACAATTATATCTATACATATATTTTAATATTGTTTAAATTAAACGATATACAATTTAAAAATCAATAAATATGTTAATTTTGAAATTTGCATTGAAGGAGTATTGAGACCTTAATATTTCAATTTTGAAATTTGCACCCAAAAAATACCACATCAATCTTTTGAGATTAATGGTTTAATTTTTTTGTTACATCAAATATACAAATGTTAATAAAAACATATGAGTAGGAAGTCTCGATAATAAATATTTATATTAAAATATACTATATATTTATGTCGATATATTTGAAATATAATTATATACCATATAAAATAAATAAAATGATTTTTTTATTTATTTACCATTACTATATTGTAAACAAGAGATAATTTTTTCGATTTACAATCTGAAATGGTAACATTTTTTAAACTTCAGCTCATTGTTTTTCTAAATTGGCTTAGAACAATGTTTAAAGATTAAGAAAAACTTATTCTTGGGTTCACCCCCTGTGTTAAACCTCTAGGTTCACCAACCAATAAAAATCAGTTATTTCACAATTGATATCTTTTGAAAAATAAAACAAAATATTGTCAAATTATATTATATTTTAAAAATAAAAAGTTAAAAATAAATAAAAACAGTAATATATGCGAATTAAAAAAAATTAACGTCGTCGTCAAAACACTGAACCCTAAACTGTAAACCCTAAACCCTTGGATAAATCTTTGAATAAACCATAAGCCTTAATTTTTAAAAAAAAACTAAACACTAAATTTTAAAAATACTAAATCCTAATCCTAAAAAGAGTTTAGGAATTTGGATTAAAGGTTTAGTATTTTTAAGGTTTAGTATTTTAGTGTTTAGTTTTTTTTTTATTTAGAATTTAGAATTATCAAGAGTTAAGGGTTTACCCAAGGATTTAAGATATATATTTTAGGGTTTAGTATTCTTGATGATGACGTTAAAATATTAAAAAAAATCCTGCATATACTATGGTTTAGGGTTTATAGTTTAGGATTATCCAAGGGTTTAGGATTTATGATTTAGGGTTTAGTGTTTTTTCAAAATGTTAAAAAAAAAAATTTTAAAGAATCTTTTTTGTAACTACTATTATTTTTTGTTTTTATTTACTTCTTATTTTATTTAAAAACATAATATAAGTTGACAGTATTTTGTTTCTTTTTAAAAGTATATCGATTTTGAAATAATTGATTTCTATTGGTTGGTCAACCTACATGTTCATCTATGGGATGAACCCAAAATAACTCATTAAAAAATATTTATTTTTGGATTCACCCCCTAGGTGAACATTCTTTATATATTCGAACTAGATTTATATACTTAAATATATTAACTATTTTTAAATTTAATATCTAAAAGAATATACAAAATATATAAGACATTTTAAAGTTGTCCAAAAAACTTGGAAATATATACAAATAGTTATAAATGCATGTGTAAAATAGCTAAATGATACTTAAAATACCTAAGTACTTAAAAATATTTATTGATTTCTTATCCATATATTTAAGCAAACCAATTTTTATGTTAAATTTAAGTATTTTGCCATGAATTATTCAAATTTATATGTTATATATTATTTTTTATTTTTAGATTTTGAAAATTTAAAGTATATATCAACTTTAATTTTTGAAAAAAATTACCGAACTCAAACCTGAACCGAACTAAATCTGCAAGGATTCGAATCGAATTAAATGGTATTCCAATGCCCACTGCTAATAAAATGTAAAAAAAAAATTATTGATTAAAAATATATTGTTTATAATATCTAAGTACAATATTTTCTTTAAAAAAATACTCGTGGATTATCATATAATTTTATATTAATCTTTATATGAAATGTGTTATGAATATTGTGTGATGTCTATTATGGAATGTTCTAGATTTACTTGATTCCTAAGTTTACTTGCTCACCAAGTTCTACTTGGTCTCCAAGCTATTGTATACCTATATAAAGGATACATTACTCAATGAATAAGACACACCAATTCCTATCTTCTCTTCTCTTCTCTTCTTTATTTACAACACGTTATCAGCACGAGACTCTAAACCCTAGCTAAAATCCAGCGACCACAAAACCTTAATTTCAGCCGCAACTTTAAACCGTCATATCTCCCTAACCGTAAGGATCCAGACGGCGAGTAATATATCAAATTGAAGCTCTTGACGAGACGAATCCAGCGCCGCAGACCACGCATCAATCCGACTCCAGACGCGCCGTCACCTCCCAGTGCAAGCCGCGCCGTCAAAGATCATCCAAAACCCTAATAGCCGCCAACTCCTTATCTCTCTTAATTTCGATTTCTATTGTTCTTAGATCTCATACTAATCCAACTTTGAAACTTTCATTGTTGATTATTTAAGGTTTCTAAAAGAGGAACCAAGGAGAAAAGATCGGCAAAGATTAAGGTAAGATCTCAAGAACCCTAATCTTTACTTGTGGTTCAAGCAATTCGGATTTCAAACTTCTCTTCATCTTAAATCCGATTTAAAAATTTTGTGATTTGATTTGGTTGATTTTAGTTCTTGTTTATTTTAAAATCAAAACCCTAAATCCTTAATAGTTTTACATGACTTTAGTTTTGTATGGACAACAAGTGATACCCCTTTAAGGATGACACGCTATATGTCCAAACAAAATTTAAGGTCAATGTTTAACCTAATCCTAAAAACAGATTTGAATTTTAAACCCTAATCCTTAAAGTTTAAATCTGATTTTAAGAAACCCTAAATCCTAAAATATAAAGCATGTGATTACATGACTTTCGTTTTGTATGGACAACAAGTGATACCCCTTTAAGGATGACACGCTATATGTCCAAACAAAACATAAGGTTAATGTTTTCCACATCTTTTGGTCGATGATGCACACCATAGTGTGGCTAGACCATGATTTTCTTTTAAGTCAATGATGCATACCAATAGGTATGACTAGACCATATGAAGTAAAGGTCGATGATACATACTCTTAAGTACGATTAGACCATAAAACAAAATCAATGGTCGATGATGTTCACCCTCAGGTGCAACTAGATTTTTCATCTATGATTCACGGTGATCATCCACGATGATCTGCGTTGATCTATGATCCATGATGATCCTCGATGATCCGCGATAATCTACGATGATCAGTGATCCAAGGTGATCCACGGTGATCCTCGATGATCCACGGTGATCCACAATCACCGGTGATGGATGATGCGCACCACAGTGCAGCTAAATCACGATCCGTTTTATTTGGTCGAGGATGTGTACCGAATGGTACTACTAGACCTTTAAACCGCATGGATCGATGTAGCATACCATATGGTATGGCTAAACCATGCACTCTTCCATCCCACTATTTTCAAGGGATTTATAAATCAAATAAGTTGATTAAGTGATGGATGAGTTATGAGAAAGTAAATTTCTAAAGAGAATGCAAACTGGCCGTATGGCCCTCTTATTTGTTTGCTGGCAATGTGATTTAATTGTGTAATAGCCGAATGGCATTGGTCACACAAGCCATATGGCTTTATTGTTTACTTACTGGCCGAGTGCCTTTTATTTCTTGGATAGCCAATGGCATCAGAAATTGTATGTACTAACACAAATCATTTTGATATGATTCAGATGTCGAGACTCCATCACTCGGATTACCCAGCCCTTGATCTCAATGGAGATAATTACCTTGATTGGGCGATGAACACTTCAGCCGATTTAAAGTCTAAAGGACTTGGGAAGTGTATCAAATACGGCAATGATACCCTTGCATATGAAAGGCGTAGAGCTGTTTTGATAATGAGAAAGCATCTCGTGAAGGATCTGTATGATGAGTGCAGTTACATCAACGATCCTTACGATCTCTGGTCGAGATTGAACACCATGTTCTTCGAGCCACTACTAGATGAGTCCATGAAAGAATGGAAGGCTCTGAGGTTCCAGGATTATGAATCCGTGGATGACTATCACTTTGATCTTATGAGAATCACCTATAGTCTTAAACTATGTGGTGTAGTGATAACAAACTATGACTTGTTAAGCAAGACTCGTGACACGATCCATTCAAAGGAAGTGTTGTTATCACAGAAGGCTAAAGGTTTCACAACCTATTACGACCTTCTCTCATACCTTTCAGCTCTTGAGGAAAAGAAGCAGAAAAGGAAAGTCAACCTCGACAAACTCGACTATGTTATGGAGATAAGTGCCGAGTATCAATGTGAGATGATATACGGTGATGCTGAAGAAGCTAAGAAAAGAAAATTCGGGTGGACTCATATAGATGATGAGATTGGTTTATTCATTGAATAGAGAACCAAATGTGAGCCACGTCCAAGATGTTATTATGGACTGGCCGGCTATTGTTTAAGCTTTTGACATTCTGATTTCATACTTATGATTTGGTGTTTTGTTTTAAATATAATTTGTCATTCAAATTTCATAGCATTAATAAAAGTTTTTCTTTTATCTTGATTGATTTGCTTGAAAAATATTTTTGATTGACAAATGAGAATGAAAACTCGAGAAGAGTATGTCTAGATCACCACGCCTAAGGCATGGCCTTAAGAGGCAGAAAATTTATCACCTAAAACCCATTGAGAAAGACCCAAAATCCCCACTGGCCATGGACAAGGATACCACAATAACTGTGGTTGTAGATCCAATCATGGTCGAGGAGGGAGTAAAAGTCGAAATGGCATTACAAGCCACATCAAAATGGTTTCAATAATAAACCAATGGGCAAAGTAAAGAAAAAGGAAATGTTCCTTTAGCTAATGAAAATCGCCAAAGGCATACATACAAAAGAGGTCGAGACTACATTCTCCCTACTGATCTAAAACTATGCTAAGGATCAGTGTGATAAGGCATAAAAGCCTAGGTAACCAGTAAGGTTCACCAACGAATTTATACACTTTATGGCATGACCGGATTAGCCATCCTGGTCTGAACTTGATTAATAAGGCACAAAGAGTTATCCCATAAGATCTCACGTTGTGAAACATGTACACAAGGGAAACTCAGTAGGCTTCATTGTTCCAAGCAACACGAAAGTATAATCTGATCATGAGGATAGTAAGAACAAAACCCGTGATCATGACCAGACCACAAATTCGTGTATCATGGTCTAAAACCATGCTGACCGTCCAAGCATTACGTTTAAGTGAGGACAAACAAACGTACTTTATAGCATGTTCATGAGGGGGAGAATAAACACTCCGTGTGGTCCATGACCATACTATAAAACCCGAACATGATAAGCATGGCTGAAGGCCATAAGGCATTATAGCTTGGCCGTAAAAGGCATAACCTATAAGGTTGAGACTTCAAAAGTCTATAAGCTTGGGTACACCACAAGAATACATGTATGAAAGATAAGTTACATCAGGCCATATAAAGTGAGCATAGATATTCCCGTCTAAAGATGATAAAGGGTCATAATCCAGATATAGACCATCCTAAGAGTCTATGAATAAACCACCACATACCTATGTGCCATCTAGGATGGAATACCTCATCTAAGGATGAGATGAAAATCGGGAATATATGTTGGATAAGAGAACATGATCTTTCTCCCACGAATTCAATGAGACCATGAGCCAAACAAAGGTGATCATATTGTGGCCAAGGTACACGGATTACATACAAGATGAATCCGACTATCCAACATCATGGAGAAAGCTATAAGCTGGTAAATAGAAAGTGAAAGTGGAATGGTTTTAACCATCCAAGTCTTGGCAAAGATCCTCGGACCAGATATATATGTAATGGACGTCCATAAACAAAGAAAGAATGATAGCCAGACAGACCCGAAAGAATGACTAAGTCATACCAGCTTAGCACCACTATATAAATGTCCTAGTAGAGACATAATCAAGTTGCTGTAGAAGTCTATACAAGATAGACAAGTATGTTCCATATACAAGGAACCTCGGATAGAAAGAGATAAGGTACTCATAATGATAGATCCGGGTTCATGAAAGAGAAACCATACTAGACAATGAGATAAGACCGGCCGGTCCTAAGGTACAGGTATCATACAATGTAGCCTTGCAAACTACAAAGTATTCAATGATCCTGATAATAATAAAATCTCAATCGATTGTATCATGTCTAGAACGCGATAGAACGCGATGGAACATTATATAAAGTGTCGACACATACACACACTCATAAGTGATAAAGAGAAAGCACTTGAGCATAAGAGATATGCGAGGATCACTAACCCACGTAAGAGTACTCATCATAGAGAAATGAATGGGACGTGGAGTTATAATAAAGAATGAATATGATGGGCGTATTGGCCAAATACATAAGATAGACGCCATCTAACCAGTGAACAGATGAGTCTTGTGAGGAAAAGAAAATCGTGAGCAGTAGAACATGAAAGTACAAACAAGTGGTCGTACATGTTGCTACATAAAGCATTCAATGGAATGGCTTGATCACACAAGGATACTCACAGGGACTAAGGAACAAGGAAATAAATTCCTAATGTGGTGAATGCTACTACCCAATATCGAAATCTGGACATCTAAGAAAGATGTAGTAGACATTGGATATCTCACTGGATATAAAGGTAATATAAGATACCTTGAAAGATGAGAAAGAAGTTCTCATAGAACAACATCGTTCCTGCGTTGTTCATGGACTGAAATGCAGCTGCATACACACGATATGATAAGACTAAGTGATGCTTAGTAGAAAGTTCTATAAGAACGTTTCAAATCAATCCATATAGTAGTCAATATATTCCTTGTGTTTATACTTAAAGAAAGGATGATTAAGATGATTGATTCTTGGAAAGGCTATGAAGAGACTACGATGATCTATAGTAGAGATCATTAGCCGTATATAAAGGTTGGAATCTATGATCCAACATACCAAGAATAGATTGATCAAATGGTCTGAGAATCCATCAGATTCACGACCAAAGGGAACCATACCGACTAGGATCATGTCCGACCTAGTTCGACCTTAATCATCACTGGTCCCGACCAATCCATCCCGTCCAGCTTGTTCCGACCAGTTCCTCTAGGTCTTAAATCCGACCTAAACCATCCAAGTGAGAGGAACGTCCTATTGACCAAAAAGTGGCTTAGTTTTGATTAAACTTCAAATTATAACACAATAGCCACTTCATGAACAGACCGTGGACATATACTAAAAGTTCATAAAGAGTTTTGGTCAAAGGATATGAATAAGATATATAGTGGACAAGAACATAATCCGGATGGATTATGGATGATGTCTTGATCCGGACAGATCATGGACATACAAAGACATTCATGGTCGAATTTATCTAAGAGAGATAAACCATATGATCCGAATGGACCATGAATATCATGAAAGCATTTTGTTGATGCAGATTACCAGTCCGATCCACACAGTGCTAAGTCCCAAACCGGCTATGTTTTCACATATGGAGGCACGACCATTTCATGGAGATCAGTCAAGCAGACTATATCAGCCACATCATCCAATCACTCGGATATATTGGCGATCCATGAAGCAAGCAGAGAGTGTGTCTGGTTGAGACTCATGACACACCATATTCAGACAGCATGTGAGATCACGGATGGTAAAGACGAGCCGACCGTTCTTTACGAAGACAATGCGGCCTGCATAGCTCAGCTCAAAGATGGTTACATCAAGGGTGACAAGACTAAGCATGTTCTCCCCAAGTTCTTCTTCACCCACGATCTTCAGAAAGAAGGAGAGGTCAAGGTACTCTAAGTCAGATCCAGCGAGAACTCAGCCGACCTCTTCACTTAGGCATTACCAACATGCACGCTCAGGAAGCTTATGCAGCAGATTGGTATGCGATCACTGAGAAGCCTTCAGTGATGTTCACTTCAGGGGAAGTAATGCGGCTGTACTCTTTTTCCTATCCATGGCTTCCCGTTTTTACCACATTGGGTTTTTGGGTTTACCATGGAAAGGTTTTAACGAGGCAGTATTCCAAACGCATTACAAACTCTAGACGGTTATGGCATTACAATCTCGGTTTTTAACGAGATAGCATCTTACACGCATAATGGACATCAAGGGGAAGTGTTATGAATATTGTGTGATGTCTATTATGGAATGTTCTAGATTTACTTGATTCCTAAGTTTACTTGCTCACCAAGTTCTACTTGGTCTCCAAGCTATTGTATACCTATATAAAGGATACATTACTCAATGAATAAGACACACCAATTCCTATCTTCTCTTCTCTTCTCTTCTTTATTTACAACAAAATGTAAAATTTTTGGCCGTAATATTGTCAATGCAATATTTTCACAGTTTATGGTATAATTAACTAGTGTTAAAGAATTAATATTAATATCATTAATACATTTGGGCAAGTTAATTAGTTAAAATTAAAAGAGGTAATCGACAGCTGATCAGAGGGAGGTTTTAAATCGATGTCTGGAGAATTACCTGCGTTGTTTCACCTCTGCTCATCCGCGTTCTTGGCACAAGTTTCTGTTGTGGGCAGAGCTGTGGTATAACTCCACCTTTCATAAATCTTTGGGGTGTACTCTGTTCAAAGCAGTTTATGGGAGAGATCCTCCCTCACTTGTTCCTTTTGAACGTGGCTCTACAACCAATGCGGACTTGGAAACAATGTTGCTTGAGAGGGATCAGATGTTGTTGTAGATCAGAGAGCATTTACTTCGAGCGCAAGATTTGATGAAGAATAACGCAAACAAACATCGACGTGACTTGGAGTTTACAGTGGGAGAGGATGTGTTTCTGAAACTGCGCCGGTATAGGCAATCATCGGTGACTAAACGTTTGTGTCAAAAGTGAGCTGCGAAGTACTATGGTGTCCCTTCAAAGTTTTGGAACGCATCGGCAATGTTGCTTATCGCATTCAGTTTCCTTCTTCTTCAAAAATTCACCATGTTTTTCATGTGTCTCAGCTCAAGCCAGTTCTGGGTGCTAACCATTCTGTGAATCCCTTACCTTCGGTTCTTAATGACTTGGATGAGTTCGTCGTTGTTCCTGAAGATTTATTGGAGGCTCGTTACAGTGCTGAGGGGATTCTTGAGGGCCTAGTGAAGTGGTGGTGCGGTCTACTGGATCACGAGAACTCTTTTGGGTGGATGTGAAGGCCCTAGTCTCTCAATTTCCTGACTTTGAGCTTGGGGACAAGCTGCATTCTGCCGCGGGGGTATTGATAAGCTGATGAGAGTTTATTTTCGAAAGAGGGAAAAGAGTTTGAAGGTGAAAGACTCTGAATCAGGAAGAGGCCTTGCCGTTGCAGCTGAATAAATATCTCGAGTCTTTGTATTTTCATTTTCATGCTTGATTGTTCTTGAGTCGTTATGAGAGACTTTGGTGATCGTGATGAGATAGATCGCTGTGAAATTTGAGCATCGATGTGTGGATTTATCATTTCGTACTTGGATTCTCTATTTCATTCATTGATAAGGATTTGGAGAAGTGTTTTACAAGTTATCGAGTTCAATTTCTTATCAGAAGCTGCAGTATCTGTTTGTTTGAACTCCGCGATCCGGTACGATCGAAGTTGTACACTACACATCTTCCAGAGCTGGCTGAATCAGCTGTGTGTTACACAAAAGAAGGCTGGTTACTTATGTACACTTCTATCTCCAAGGACATGTTTTTCCTCTACCCGTTTACTCGGGAGCTCGTAAGCTGCCTATGTTCTCGTTGCCATACCAGGCAATCGCGTTCTCTGCTCCTACTACATCGGATAACTGTGTTTTGATAACTTTAGAGTGTTACAAGAGTTCAAGAGAGAAAATACTTATAAACACTTGCCATCCTGGAGCGACTTAGTGGATCACCGAGGCCTTCCCTACTCATTTACCGTTTTATAGGCATAGCAGGCTTGTCTATCTCAATGAACGATTCTATTGCGCTTTACCATAGGAGGAGGCTACTTGTATTCCTTTCACCCATCTTCCCGGACATGGGTTTGTCATCAAGATGCATATGTTCTATCATCAACTATGAGGTGAATGTGACAAGAGAGAAACTTTCTTGGCAGAGAGGAAAGGAGAGCTCTTTCTCATGTTTGCATGCAGTAAGGAGAAGCCACTAGTGTTTAAACTAGTCTCTTCGCAATGGGAGGAGGTGACTATTACTGACCTTGAAGGTTTCACAGCCTTCTTTCAGTTCTTATAACTCTGAGTTGAGAAGAGGAACAACCTCTGCGTCCCATGGTTTGGTGAGAAGCGCAAGCGTTGTGTATTCTACTCTTTTGATAGAAGCAGCTGCAATCCGCCTCAGGAAAGTTTAAACTAGTCTCTTCGCAATGGGAGGAGGTGACTAGTACTCAACTGATTAGCTTTTATCTCTTTCAAATAGAAAAGCAGCCGTTCAAATATGTTAGTTTTGTCTTTTATTTCAGTTTACACTTGAATATTTCTTGTGCTAAGAGAGAAAATATCAAAGCAACCTCTGTTCTTACAAATGGCTAATCGATAAGATACACTTGTGCCGTACAGTTGTCAACATTCGAAAATTTTATTGTATTGATTCATACTGGAACAAGTAACAACATGAAATCAACATAGACATTTTTTTTGTAACACAAGATAGACAGTATTGAATATTCAATTACACAACTTTTAAACAGTAAAACAAAACCTAAACACAACCGAGATAACAACACAGCGCTTGGTCGTACCCAACAACCACCGTCTCTATATGTTTCTCAATCGAAGTCAAGATCAAAATCGTCGTCATCATCGGGAAACCTCGGGACGATAGTATCAATCTCGACTCGTATTCTCTCAATCTCCGGCGAATCAGACACGGACACGTGTTTCTTTAAATCCAAGATATCAATAGTTAGCGTATGAACGATGTCAGAGAAAGAAGGAAGACGTTGGCTTCTATCTGCTCCCTATCACCACCGATGAGCCACTCTCTATCGAACTCGTGGGTTTGACGAACGATTCGGGTTTCTAAATTGCAGAAGTCTTCAAGATCGTCGTCTGAATCTGAATCTGAGCTTGGTTTTGGGGCTTTCCTGTAAACCAATACGAAATCAAAGACAAGGTTAGGGTTGTTGTTGAGGTTGTTGGTGAAGACTGGGTCGAAGGAGATGAAGGAGTCGGGTTCGTCGTCGCAGTATCCAAACCAGACCATGATTTGTTGTTGTAAGAAAGATTGATGACTTTGAAACTGGATTCGTTATTTATTTAGGGATGAGAAGTGAGAGAACAGAGACGGTTTAAAGAGAACAGAAAGAGTTTAAACTCTGAATAACTTGTTTAGAGCCTAGGTTTTGAGGTGGACAAGTATGCTCATATTTATAGTTTTTTCTTTTCCTTTTTTCGTTGACCCAATTTCCTTTTTGTTTTATTTTATTTCCTGTTTTTCGTTGACCCAATTTTCATTTTGTTTTATTATTATATTCCCTTTTTACTCATGTGACTCCTTTTTCAATTCTCGATACCTCTTTAACTAATTAACTTGCCTAAATGTGGAGAAGTATACTCATATTTATAGACTATGATCCCCGCAACCGCGCAAATGTTTCATTTCATTTATATATATTCATAGATATTTGTTTTATATAATTAGTGGTATATATTGACGTATACTATCTATATAAATATTTATATAATTTTTTTAATACAATAGTTTTATAGTTTACATTTCATAATTAATCAATTGTTTCAAACTTTCACATATATTTAAAAACTAATTTGTAGGTTTAAAATTAAGGGATTCCAAATATACCTAGATTACCTTTCAGAAATTTTATTTTTATTCATTTTAGATAATATATTGTTATATATTTAGTTTTAAGATATTTTAATTTGTATACATGTATTATAGAATTTATTATGTGAAACCCGTTTTACTAACATACTATATTATTTTAACATAAGTTTTTTATTTATGTTTGAAAGATTATGATTATAAAATAAATAAAAATTAATAGAATTATTATTTCTGTTTTATAAATGATAAATGAATATATATTAATGTATAACAATATTTTAGTATTAATTACGAAATTAGTGAAAAATTATATCAAATTTTAAGCACTGAGATCTGTTAAAATCTTTTTCAAAAAATTTGTTGGATTTTATATATATATATATATATATATATGTATATATATATGTATGTATGATTAAAGTAGTTACATAGATATTATGATTAAAGTAGCTACATATATATAATCTAAAATTAAATGATAGGTATATTGTAATTAATAATTCCTAGAAGATGGTCCACTTTAAGTATCACACATGTAATAAGTCATGACTTCTCTTTTAAGGGTTGTTCGTTTCACCATCTGTCATCTCCATCTAGATGATTGATTTGTATGATTAATCCAGATGATCCATTCAGACTTTATGGAATGTTTGTTTGTCCATCCAAATGGCTTATTTAGATGAACCATCTAAATTAAATTTATGTTTGTTTCTCTATTTCAATTTCTATCCAGATGAGTTCAGTAAATAAATTACTAAAATACATTTGTTTTGATTTAATTATATGTTTTATATTAATTTAACTATATCAACTTTAATTATTTAGTCTAATATATTTACAATATAATTATTTCAAATTGAGATTTTTCGGTTTTGACGGAAAAATATGATTTTTGGTTTTGGCAAGAAAACACGGTTTTGTGATTTTGGTGAAAAAACGTATTTTGAGATTTTGGCAGAAAAAGTGTTTTGCGGTTTTTGACGAGAAAATGTGTTTTTGGGGTTTGCGGGAAACCGCGTTTTCGCGGTTTTGGCGAAAACACATTTTTAAGATTTTGATGGGGAAACTTGTTTTGGCGGTTCCGGTGGAAAAACGTATTTTTAGGATTTTGGCAGGAAAATGCGTTTTAGCGGGAAAACATGTTTTTGTTGTACTGGCTGAAAATCGAGTTTTGCGTTTTTTGCGGAAAATCACGTTTTTGCGGTTTTCGCGGGAAATCACATTTTTGGGTTTTTGGCGGAAAACCATGTTTTGGCGGTTTTGGTGGGAAACTGCATATTTGTGATTTTGGCGGGAAACCGTGTTTTGGTGGGAAACCGTGTTTTGGGTTTTGGCGGAAAACTGCATTTTTGCGGTTTTGGCATGAAACCGTGTTTTGGCGGGAAACCTCGTTTTGTCGGCTTTTGCGGGAAATTGTGTTTTTGCGGAAAATATGTTTTTGCGTTTTTGTCGAGAATTTTGCCGTTTTGGCAAGAAAATGCGTTTTTGCTGTTTTGACGAGAAAATGCGTTTTACGGTGTTGGCAGAAAAAAATTGTTCGTAGTTTTGGTGAAAAATGCGTTTTGTGGTTTTGTCAATTTTCGTTAGTTATAAAATAATATTATGTTAAGTTTATACTTTGTAAATTATAATAGGGGTATAATAGATATTATGTTATTTTGAATGAACTATCTCTATTCAAATGATCCAATTTGGACCAGCAAGTTGATTTCAAAACTAAGACTAAATTTTTAAAACTCATTAAGATGAACCATCTAGATGACTTGTACTTTTAATGTCTAAAAAACAAAAGCTCTCATCTCCATCCAGATGATTCACGAACAGCTCCTTAATAGAATAGATATTAATCTAAACTATTAAGACTGAAGTACAAATAATACTTATCCCTTAAAGTTACACAAATATTACAATCTCATGCCACTGTCATCTATACTGTGACGTTTCATTTAACATTCTTTATTTCATTATACATTTCGTTGACTTATCTTTCTTATCCAGTCATTATATTGTCTTGGGCTTACCTAATATTCATGGCCCAGATCATTGCATTAAAATTAACAAGACTCACTCAATTAAATAGCTAAAACCAAACCATAAGTACAAAAACCACAAACATTCAAGTCTGAATATTTTGGAACACGTCATATTCAGAAGCATTAAACATATTTTGTAATATAATTAAATCTGAAATGTAACGGTCTCCTTGAAATTGTTTCGTTTAAAGGAAGGATAATTAAATTCAGTCAGGACATGAAACCAAAAGGGAGAGATTATATTGATTCGTTACCGATCGGTTACATGCAACTTGATTGTTCCTTTGTTTTCTATATCAGACTTCTGTTCTGATTTGTCCTGTTTTGGTATTCCAAACATCGGTTGATTTATATAAAAAAGATTAACATAAATAAAATAGTTATAAGAACCTAATCATAGAAACTCAATTTAACCTAAAATATATATATATATATACCTCAATCAAAAAATCTAACCTTAGAAGTGTTGTAGTAAGCGTAGATCGATCAGATTTCTTATAGTGAAAACATAAATATAGTTCTCTTGAGCTTCATATATAGATCAATCGACAAGGGTTTCGGTGAGTACCAAGAGAAAGACATAGAGAATCTTATAATTTCAGGAAAAAAAAAAGACAGCGAAAATACTAAAAGTACAGAATAAAAAGTCAAGAGAACAACAAAAGTCGGTAGCTTTCGTTTCTGTTTTTTCCCTGGGAAAAAAATATGGGCTTAGATTAATATTTTACAAATTTTGAAGTCCACTATATTGTGTAATTAGAAACAATGTTATTTGGGCCGACTCTTGATCATACGACTATTGTCTAAATAATGTATTTGTATTTAAAAAACTCAATAAAAATTTTGAACATTATATTCAACTGTGAGAGATATGAGTCAGATTACTTAGGTTCCAAGTTAGCTTATGATCTAGGTTAAGCAGAATATAAAATGACACAGGCAATTTAACGAGTTCCCGGCCTCAGGCGCGGTACATCTCGTGGGAGAACTTCTGCTCCCAAAATCCACTAGATCAAAGAGACTCTAGCAACACCAAACTTGTGTGCTAGATAATAGTTTACAAAGAACCAGATACTCCTAGCTAGAGGATACCAACAAACTCTTAGATACAATAGCTTAAGCCTAAGTGATTGATCTTGTATTGTTGCCTCTTGCTGTCCACCAGATTGATCTGATTCTAATTGCCGTAAACCCTTGAGTGTTTTTCCTTGACTGCGTTAACCTAATCACAATACTAACATGTCTTATATATATGTGTCGTATTTGATCAGGTGCTGCATAAGGTGTTTGGGCCTGCTTGATACTTGGCCCAATAGGAGTGCTGTCTCTGGCCCATAATGTATTGGTGAGACCCAAGCTTCACAAATCTCCACCAGCTTGGATTGAGCCCACCAATGGCCCACTCTGCAAACTTGTGCCGACAGCATCTCTTGTCTCTTTGTCTTCTTCGGCGAAAGCAAAAGAGTCAAAGTGACTCTCTCTCTCTCGGACCTCCTCCATCGATCTGGACTTGGTTTCGCCGTGGTAGATCTCCGATCTTGTCTGCTACGCCGAGCACACATCTCTTCTTCGGAGGCAACCCCTATATTCCTTTGGTCGCGAATCTCTCTTTTATGACCTCTCGACGCTACCTTCGTCGTGAGTGCTCGGAGCTTTGTCGAGCTCCGCCGAGAACGATCTGGTCGACTCCACCGCACAGGCTTCGTCTTTCCACCCTTCACTCTTCCCATCGAAGTTTTCTCCACCCAAAGGTGATTCGCTTGTCAGGGAGAGATCATAGCTAACTCCGTCGCCTCTCTTCTTCAATATCCTCAGGTACATCTAACCTCTTCTCATCATAAGTCGATTAGGATCATCTGTTAAGAATATCAAACGAATCTCGGGAGTTGTTTAGCTAATCTGTGGACATCGTTTCCTTTTTTTTTTTTGTTTTGCATGTCTGATTTTAACAAATCGCGTCTCTATCGCCGGATGCAACTGAGACCCTGACATTGCCTGAGCTCCTATCTGAGCTCCCTCATCACACTCCACCTCTCTCGTAAGGGTTGTATAACTTACTAACCCTCCTTGTCTGTAACCTCTGTTGAACCTGACTTCTTGTGCTTGATTTCCAACAGTCATCTCAACCCTTGGTTCAAAGAACTCCGAGGCGTTCCTGTGTTGTGACACACAAGTGGCTCTGCGAGTCTTAACACAGACTGTAGTCTTCTTCAGGTAATTATCAGAAAATCCCTTTTGTGCTTTGTGATATACTCGAGTTAATCACTAACACTTGTTTCCTGTCCTTTACTGTAGAAGTTGCTTTATCTGAGATGCCTTGGTGATTGTCCGTAGAAAGTGACTCAACTGATACCATGAGTCTTCTGTAGCCTCAAACCCGTGACTGTTTGATGCTTCCTCCTCCACCTGAATCGAGTACTCTTCTCGATTCTAGTTATGCTCCAGGTACTTCCATCTAATTCATATCACGGCATTTCCTATCTTCTTTGACTCCCTTTTTTTTTCATAAACACTAACCATGCTTGTTACTTGTGTTATGCGAGGATGGAGTCATAGCATTGGAAACACCTGGAGCTGCTTCTACCTTCTCAGTGAATATTCAAAAGTTCACAGCAAAGCTGGAACTTCTGACCAGGTACTGTTTTGGTTAGAAAATCTGCAGGGTTAACACTAGTGTGAATCTTGTTTAGAATAATGTCTCCTGCTTCCACTAGGTCTCGAATAAAATTGAACTTGGTAGCTATGTGCTTAGTCTTCTCGTGATTGACTGGATTTCTTGCTAGGGATAGGGCACTTTGAGAATCACAATATAGTTTGATTCCCTGTTGTTTGAAACCGAGTTCAGTGCATATTTCCTTTAGCCACATTGCTTCTTTAGCTGCTTCATTCATAGCCATATATTCAGCCTCTGTAGTAGATAATGCCACAACTGATTGTAGACATGACTTCCATGATATGGTGTTCCCTCCAAATTTGAATGCATACCCTGTCACTGAGCGGCTTCTGTCCCTATCTGTAGCGTAGTCTGAATCTGAGAAACCTTCCACGAGTAGTGTAGTATTCTTCTTAAATGTCAAGTTCAAATCACCTGCTCCTCGTAGATACCTTAGAACCCACTGAACTGCTTTCCAGTGCTCCCTTCCTGGTTTACTCATGAATCGGCATACATAGCCTACTGCAAAACCCAAATCTGGTCTAGAGCCCACCATAGCATACATTAGGCTTCCCACAGCACTAGCATAAGGAATTCGTTCCATCTGTGATGCCTCTATCTTCCATTCATCGTCAGTTATGCTTCTCAATTTGAAGTGTGATGCTGTAGGGGTGATCACAGCCTTAGAGTCCTGCATTCCAAATGTCTTTAGGACCTTCTCAATGTACTTACTCTGAGATAGAGTCAGTGTTCCTTTCACTCGATCTCTCGTAATGTCCATTCCCAATATCCGTGATGCCTTTCCCATGTCCTTCATCTCAAATTCACCACTCAGCTTTTCCTTAAGATCTTTGATTACCTTCTTGTTTCCTGAGGCAATCAGCATGTCATCGACATATAGGAGTAGATAGATAGCCTTGTCGGTTTGAACATCCCTCATATAGACACACAAATCCTTGCTGCAGCGATCAAACAACTGATCCTTCATGAAACTGTTAAACCGATGATTCCATCTTCTAGGGGATTGTTTTAACCCATACAGAGACTTTCTCAGCAAACACACTTTGTTCTCTGTTCCTGGCTTTATATATCCCTCAGGTTGTTCCATTAGGATTCTTTCTTCTAGGCTTCCATGTAAGAAAGCTGTTTTCACATCCATCTGTTCAAGTTCCAAGTCTAGGTTTACCACAATACTGAGCATAAGTCTGATAGAGACATGTTTCACAACTGGTGAGAAAATCTCATTGTAGTCAACCCCTTCTGTTTGAGAATATCCTTTAGCCACCAATCTGCCCTTGTATCTTTCATCCTCAACTCCTGGGATGCCAGGTTTTAGTTTGAATAGCCACCTGCATCCAACAAGCTTTGCTTTTGCCGGTCTGTCAATTAGGTCCCAAGTCCGATTCTTCTTATGGGATTCCATTTCCTCATCGGCAGCTGCTTTCCAGAGTTTCCTTTGTCGGCTTCTCATTGCCTCTGAATAACTCTTAGGCTCCTCAATCTCTAAATCCCCGATAACATTGAGCGCGTAAGCTACAAAGTTACCATCTTCATACCTGGAAGGAGGTCTCACGTTCTGTCTCCTCTCTCTGTCACGTGCTAGAACATAAGTGTCTAGGTTCTCTGGTTCGCTACTGCTATTTTCAACTTCTTGAACCTCTTCATGAATTCCTGCGTCGCTATTACTTCCTGAGTCGCTAGAGCTATCAGAATGTGATGATGATTCTTCTCCACCTTGATCGGAAGTACCTTCGACATGAGGAGAAGGTCCTCTGATCAAATCATCACTAAAAGAAACCTTTTTCTTGGTTTTCTCCTTGCGACTGGGGTTGTTACTCGTGGTAGCTTCTGCACTGGCTTTTTCCTTAGCAGTGGTGTGCTTGTATAATTCATCCTCATTAAATACCACGTTTCTACTTGTTCTACACCTCCCTTCGTCTTCTATCCAGACCCGATACCCTTTAGTGCCCATAGGATATCCAACAAATACCCCTTTTATAGCTCTAGCTCCCGTTTTAGCAGTGCAGCCGAATGTTCTGAGGTGGTTTAGGTCGGGCTTATGACCAGACCAGACTTCTTCAGGCAGTTTGAACCCTATGCTCGAATTAGGTGACCTGTTAATCAAGTAGATGGCAGTGGATGCAGCTTCTGCCCAAAAACTTTGGTCCAATCCAGATTCAGCAAGCATGCATCGCACCTTGTCCATAATCGTTCGATTCATCCTCTCTGAAACCCCATTCTGTTGAGGGGTGTACGTGCAGGTCGTGTGTCGTTTAATCCCAGACTTCTTGCAATAATCATCAAACTGTCTGTTACAGAATTCAAGACCATTGTCAGTCCTTAGACACTTTACCTTCTTCTCAGTTTTATTTTCAACTTCAGCCTTCCATTCTCTGAACTTAGAGAACACCTCATCTTTAGTAGTCAAGAAATAAATCCACACTTTCTTAGAATAGTCATCAATAAAAGTAACAAAGTACTTATTTCCAGCTAGGCTCTCAGGAGTAGAAGGAGAGCCCCAAAGGTCAGAGTGGATATACTCTAGAATCCCTTTAGTGACGTGCTTAGCAGTAGGAAACTTCAGTTTATGTGATTTCCCAATGATACAGTGCTCGCAGAAATCCAGTTTCTTAACATCCTTGTCACTGATAAATCCCTTTTTGACAAGTTCAGACATGTTGTTGAGATTCATATGACCCAGACGTGAATGCCATACATTAGTCATGTTTCTCTCAACCTTAGAAATGTTAGCTTCTCCTCGAAGAACTGTTCCCTGTAGATAGTATAATCCCTGCTGATATCTTCCAGAAATAACCGGCTTATTGTCTTTATAGAAGTTGACCATAAGGTCCTTACCTTCATAACGACACCCTGCTGTCTCCAACATTCCATAAGATATCAAATTTCTGCTCATGTCTGGCATATATCTTACTCCTGTTAGAATAACTGTAGACCCATCTGCATTCTGAATTTTTATCTTTCCGATTCCCTGAATGTTGCTATGGGTGTTATTGGCCATTAATACTTTTCCCCCTTTAAATTCTTCCAGGTCAAATAGCACGCTCTTATCTGGAGTGATATGGAATGAGCATCCGGAGTCCATTACCCACTCGTCTCGTGCGTACTGTGTGCTGACTGTGAGTATCAACGGTTGTCGCGGTTCCCCTGCCATATTGGCTGAGTCTTGAGCTTTGGGAGCTCTCTTATCTGGGCATTCACGCTTCCAGTGTCCCTCTTTCCCACAGATGAAGCAACCTTTGTTGTTTTTGCTGTTTCTGGGGCGTGATTTAGATCTCCCATGTCGACTCTTGGATCTTCCTTTGTAGCCCTTCCCATTATTCCGGGTGTATCGATTGTCTGATCTGCCTCTTTCCACCATCAGACTGTCTCCACCTGACCTGGTAAACTTTCCACTTTCAGTCAACTCCCTTTCTTTTGACCTCGCGGCACCAGTAACCTCTGCTAGGCTAAGTGTGTCTCTCCCGTACTTAAGTGTTTCCTTGAGTTGATCGTATTTGCTAGGTAACGAGCTTAGCAATAGTATGGCTTGAACTTCTTCTGATACCTCCACTTGCAAGTTACTTAAATCTGCCACCAACTTGAGAAAATCATCCACATTCTCATCAATAGACTTTGAATCGATCATTCTGAAAGTGTAGAACCGTAGCTGTAGGTAAATTCTGTTAGGTAGAGAAGTCTCTGTATATAAACTGTTAAGTGTACTCCACATTGCTGCAGCAGTCTCGCAATGTTGGATTTTTCTTAAGACCTTGTTCCCAACGTTTAGTACAATCAAGTCTTTTGCTTTCTCTGATTTCTCAAACTTTGCAGGATCAATGGCAGGTGCAGGCTTGACGATTCCAGCAAGCCCCTTTCCAGTATCTTTCATGGCCGATTCTGGTTCATCCTTAGTATCAGGATCGTCTTTAAGTAGCCTCTCGTCAGTGAGAATGGCTTTCAAGCCAAGTACTCCAAAGTGAGCCATCATTCTCACTTTCCATAAGGCGAAATCACCATCACCCTCAAACCGGTCTATCTCAATCCTCTCCTTCGACTTCACCATCGAGCAGGTACTGAGTATAAACCTCCTCTCTCTCTCCTAAGTAACCTTGATGTATAACCGGAAGCTCTGATACCACTTGTGAGAGATATGAGTCAGATTACTTAGGTTCCAAGTTAGCTTATGATCTAGGTTAAGCAGAACATAAAATGACACAGGCAATTTAACGAGTTCCCGGCCTCAGGCGCGGTACATCTCGTGGGAGAACTTCTGCTCCCAAAATCCACTAGATCAAAGAGACTCTAGCAACACCAAACTTGTGTGCTAGATAATAGTTTACAAAGAACCAGATACTCCTAGCTAGAGGATACCAACAAACTCTTAGATACAATAGCTTAAGCCTAAGTGATTGATCTTGTATTGTTGCCTCTTGCTGTCCACCAGATTGATCTGATTCTAATTGCCGTAAACCCTTGAGTGTTTTTCTTTGACTGCGTTAACCTAATCACAATACTAACATGTCTTATATATATGTGTCGTATTTGATCAGGTGCTGCATAAGGTGTTTGGGCCTGCTTGATACTTGGCCCAATAGGAGTGCTGTCTCTGGCCCATAATGTATTGGTGAGACCCAAGCTTCACATCAACTTTCAGGCAAAATATTTATAATACAATTTAATAAAACCCTCCACCATTTTAGATAAATAAATTTATTTATAAAATTAATATATTTTGCAAATAATATTGAGCTGAAAGTATATATAAATTACATTGAAATTGAAATAGTGTAATAAAAAATTGTTTAAGTGATACTTAATATGAAATAGAGAAAATAATTTATTATTTATTTTACCAAATAAACTAAATAAAACACACAATTAAGACATGATCTCATAGTTTATAAATTAAAGTTGATCACATTGAACAAGACACACTAATATCAAACTTAAATAACATATGAATGTAATTACAAACAACTGAATTTATATCATTTAAAAAAATTAAAAACATATTATAATGAAGAATAAAAAATTCGCGCGGGTGCACGGATCAAAAGCTAGTTAAAATTAAAAGAGGTATCGAGACTTGAAAAAGGAGTCGGACGAGAAAAAAAAAAATATAATAAAACAAAAAGAAAATTGGGTCAACGAGAAAAAGGAAATAAAAACTATAAATATGAGTGTCTCCACATTTAGGCAAGTTAATCAGTGAAAATTAAAAGAGGTATCGAGACTTGAAAAAGGAGTCAGATGAGAAAAAAGGAAATATAATAAAACAAAAAGGAAATTGGGTCAACGAAAAAAGGAAAAAAAAACCTATAAATATGAGCATACTTGTCCACCTCTAAACAAGTGATTCAGAGTTTAACTCTTTTCTGTTCTCTTTAAACCGTCTATGTTCTCACTTCTCATCCCTAAATAAATAACGAATCCAGTTTCAAAGTCATCAATCTTTCTTACAAGAACAAATCATGGTCTGGTTTGGATACTGCGACGACGAACCCGACTCCTTCATCTCCTTCGACCCAGTCTTCACCAACAACCTCAACAACAACCCTAACTTTGTCTTTGATTTCGTATTGGTTTACAGGAAAGCCCCCAGACGCTCAGATTCAGATTCAGACGATGATCTTGAAGACTTCTGCAATTTAGATACCCGAATCGTTCGTCAAACCCACGAGTTCGATAGAGCGTGGCTCGTCGGTGGCGATAGGGAGCAGATAGAAGCCAACGTCTTTCATATTCTTGAGATCATCCAAGTTCCTTCTTTCTCTGACATCGTTCATACGTTAACCATAGATATCTTGGATTTAAAGAAACACGAGTCCGTGTCCGATTCGCCGGAGATTGAGAGGATACGGGTCGAGATTGATACTATCGTCCCGAGTTTTCCCGATGATAACGACGATTTTGATCTTGACTTCGATTGAGAAACATATGGAGACGGTGGTTGTTCGGTACGACCAAGGCTGTGTTGTTATCTCGGTTGTGTTTAAGTTCTGTTTTACTGTTTAAAAGTTGTGTAATTGAATATTCAGTACTGTCTATCTTGTGTTACAAAAAATAAACTGTCTATGTTGATTTCATGTTGTTACTTGTTCCAGTATGAATCAATACAATAAAATGTTCGAATGTTGAAAATTGTATGTCACAAGTGTATCTTATCGACTAGCCATTTGTAAGAACAGAGGTTGCTTTGGTATTCTCTCTTAGCACAAGAAATATTCAAGTGTAAACTGAAATAAAAGACAAAACTAACATATTTGAATGACTGCTTTTCTATTTAAAAAGATAAAAGCTAATCAATCTTCATGCAAATAGTCTAAAACTGACGCAGCGTCAAGCTGATAGACTCGAAGATCGTTGATTCTCACAGAAATGGCCACTCGACGAGGACTCGATGATCGTTGATTCCGAAGAATAGCCGTTCAAACGAGGGTTCTTGATATTCGTTGATTCCAAAGAATGCCGAAGACAAGGAAAGAAGAACTGAAAGTTCTAGGGTTTTTATAAATTCAATAATCAATAATGTTTACAAAGCTATAGATCAAACTATATATACTAGGCTAACGAGATCTTAACCATATCTCCACATTCTAATCTACACAAATTGTACTTATCCTCGTAATTAATATAATGGCTAAATAAAATAGAAACTGTACAAACATGCATATCCCGTAAGCTCATGGTCCATAGTATGCGCTGCATCAGTCCCTCCGGGTGAGAAAAAGATTCGTCCGCGAATCTGAGTCGTTGTCCAAGCAGTCGCAGTGTGCAAAAACCATTGTACTCGTTGTGTCTGAACCGAACACACCATAAATAATGACTCTCCCAAATAAATGATGACTCTCTATTAAGGTTCTGAACCATTCTTCTCCCAGATAAGAAATTATGTGACGTCATAAGAAAAATCACACATATGGAAATACACACAGATCTATGTCTCCCGTTAAAAGCTTCATATGGAAACGGTAACGGTGATAGGACGACATGGAAAGACACCATCTGCATAATTACGAAGATATGTTTAAGATATCTTGATGCTGGGAGGAACCATGCCGGACAGAGAAACCATGACACCACCTTGCCAACTAATCCACAAAGCAAAAAGCTTCCAATTGAGAGGGAATATGACGAGAAACAGAACAGCAATGCACGTAGATCTTCTTTGTCTGCAAAGAGAATCTGACGGTGTAAGCAATGAAAGATGTGATGGTGGTGAGGCATCATGTCGTCGTCCAAGGCGATACCGTTAATAACGCCACCAAAGAAATCCAAGGCATCATGTCGTCGTCCAAGGCATCATGTCGTCGTCCAAGGCGATCTTCTTTGCTTTTCTCTCAACGTTTGTAGAACTCTCAGAACAAGAACATATTACAAAACGTAATGTTTCTTCTTCCAAAGCTTTAGTATAACTTGTAGAAGACTTTGTTGCATTAACATTTCTCATGTTCCACGCCTCATGTACACATGTGATCATCGAAGGCTGTGCCGTTAGACATCTTGCGTACGTTGGAAAACAAATTATTTCCAATACCTACATCGTCGGTTTTTTCATTACCAGTATTCTTCTGATTCTAAAGTCATCAAAAGTAATGTGAAAAAATATCTTCGTTAACTGCGACAAACAGCGTACCACTTTCTTCTACCTGATGCCTCAAGGCACTAGAAGACAAAATTGTCGTATCGAGTCCACCGCTTATAATGCTGTTGTTAACAATCTCTGAAGTGGTCAGCAACAGATTTGAAGATAAGTCAATCTTAGCACGCTTGTATGAAGAGAAAACATATATCAGCATCTGTAACTCTCCACTGTTAACTCCACACGTTGGCTCTTTAATATAAACAACTAGTTGATAACCTGCACCTTGCGCAGGACGAAAGATCTTAAAGAAATTATAATTTTAAATATATAACTATTAAAAAGGTAAAAGTCATAAGTACAAATATTACATATTATTTCATGTTAAGAGATTCAACAAAATTGTGGATATGTAAATAAAGTAAGCTTCAGAGTTTTTAAATCTTGTGTTATTGTTTTGTGTGGTTGAAGTATAGTTCGTGGAAATAGATCTATAAGAGTAACCAAAAACTTATATAAAATTAATGAAATCTTCCATTGGTGGTTTCCTAGTGTACTTCTAGTTTTATTAATAATGATTCGAAAAAGTGATGTGGGTGAGAAAATGTGTTGAAACTGCTGTATGTTTAAGGTTTTAATGATGAAAACAAATCGCCAAAATCATAGTAAATATTTACTAATTAATATTCTCACACTTGCGGTACAATTTACTTTAAAACATGCCTTAACACATGTTGTAATAAAAAATGCAGCTCTCAAATTACGCAAAATTTGGATCTCGAATTGTATATGAAAATGTGTTTCTCAGCGACTATAATTGAGGAAAATTACATGTTGGTTTTAAAAAATTAATTAACGAAAATTATGAATTGATTCCAAACTTGACTTCAAAATTTTAGATCTGATTGATATGTTTGTAAAACCAATCAATGAATTGAATACATATTTTGCGTGAAAAAAAACATAATCAAAGATTATGCAATGTTTACGGAAATTTAATGTATTTTCCTAAATAACTGTCAATTTTAATTCTAACTGAGACTAATAATTTTGAACATATATGTAGTTTCAAATACTGCATAGTTTTATGATTGGTCGAATCCAAAAATTAAATCATTCCAAAATAGTATTTTGTAGTAGGTACATACCTCTTTCATTAGTTTTTCGTATCACATCGTAAAAGATGATTTATGCATAATTTGATCATGATCTTTGAAGTATTAAAATATTAACAAAATACTTGAAAACATGCCTTAACGCATGTTGTAATAAAAAATGCAGCTCTCAAATTACGCAAAATTCGAATCTCGAAGTGTATATGGAAATTTGTTTCTCAACGACTATTAATTGAGGAAAATTAGATGATTGTTTTAAAAAAACCAATTAGTGAAGATTATGAAGTGATTCCAAACTTGACTCCAAAATTTTAGATCTGATTGATACGTTTGTAAAAATAATCAATGAATTGAATATATATTTTAGATAGGAAACAATTACCGTTTTTGTTTCAGTCAAACATATTGAATTGCATACCAAATTTAGTTTGAAAGAGATTGAGATGGAGTAAAAAACACGTAGATCACGTATTATATACGAAGTTTTTATTATAACATATAGATTGATATATAAATTTTATAATATTTAAAAAAAAAATTGTAACTAATGACTTTTGTAAAGAATAAAATTTTACATAATATACTATATTTTAAAAAACTTACAGTTAGATACTATGCAATATTGTTGTACAATAGGAAACAAACTGAGGATTTGGTCAATATTTTTAAATTTAAAAATCAATCGGTGACGATCACATTTAATTCTTAATTTGACGTGATTGACAATTCATATTTGGTCTTTGACATGTATTAATTTTTGAAACAATACCATAATTAACATAGATATATTATTAAGATCATGCATTGATTGATATTTCTTTTTTCTTTTAACAATGTGATTGACAATTCATATTTGATCTTTAGACACCTAAATTAAGCAAATCAATGACCTAATTAATGTTGGAATATATTTTTCCGCTATTGCATTAACCTTGTAAAGACAATTCATATTTCCATTTGCCAATAAACAATCAAATAGTATATTGCATTAAGAAATATGACATTGACAAAACATAGTTATTGATTGCAAAGGAGAAGCAATTGATATTTAAAAATTATATTGGATCTGCTTATGGAAATTTTAAACAACGATTCAAAAGTACAAAGGTACCATTGATAGGGAAATAATATAATTTAAAATCGTATTATAAACCCCTTGAATCAAATACTATTATGCAACTCAATAAGCCACAATGATTCAAACATTTCTGTGAAGAAATAAAATTTGGTTTTTCTATAAAAACAATTATTGCAAAGGAAAATCAATCATTATTTAAAAAATAATATTGGATCGTTTTATGGCAATTTAAAACAGTGATTCAAAAGTACAAAGGTATCATCAATATGGAAATAATATAATTTAAAACCATATTATAAACCCCTTGTATATATATACTATGTTGCATCTCAATAAGCCACAATGACTCAAACATTGACAAATAAATAAAATATGGTTTCTATATAAAAACAGTTTTCAAAGAAATAAATTAGGTTTCTCTATAAAAATAATAATGGTTACACTTTAATACATCGTCATGTGAAAACTTATGGTCATATTCGATTTCTATATAGTCCTACAATATATTCTGAAAGTACAATATGCCTCAATAATTTATTATGTCTAAAACCATATAGTAGACTAAGTAATAAATATATTTCCGAAAATAATCAGAATATATCATTAATTGTAGACATTTTAATTGTTGTTTGTCAATAGTGAAAAATATTATAGTATATTAGTCAAGTTATATTATAATGATCAATGGCAAATTTTGTAATTTGTCTAGTTAACAAAGGGTCTTTTGATATAGGGTGTGAGAGAGCTTGTGAGATTGACACATAGGAAATGGCACAATTGAAAATAACACATGAACTAAAGGTTAGTTATCAAATGGTCTCCTCAAATAATAAGAAGGGGATGAAACCCATCTCAGAAACCAATGGAATGCCATCAGTCCACAAAGAACATTAAGACTATTATTATAACTTGGGATTGCCATTGATGCATGTGATGTTAAGTCAAAACAGACTTCAAGTAGCAATTGTCTCTGCAGAAATAGGGTCTCCCTGAAATCAAGCTCACCAAAATGCTCTTTTGTTCGGATCGTTAACAACTTCCCAAATCTAAATGTCAGAAGGCTGCTAGGAACTACATCATACGCAACTCCCTTGTCTAAATATGAACGCAAGACTTCGTATAACCCTTTTTCCAATGGTTCTCTCAGGCCAATGTTGTTATGAGACCACTGTGACCATGGGACCTTGCCATGAACTTTGGTACACACGCAAAAAAAACAGAGATTGGGGCTCCCATGTCTGTACATGTTGAAAACCATTCTCACCCGTGAGAGTCTTCTTGCCGTAGCGGTTATTCTCGACTAACAAGTGCTGTTTCATATCACATGTAGCCTGAGATGAAAAGTGATGAATCAAATCAATGTGTTGGTGCAAAAATGACTTGTAGTGCAAAGAGTCTCCCCCAATTCCCTCTGGAGCAGTTGTAGAGTATGCCATTACATGTGGCATGTGAAGCAAAATACATGCACCCAAAGTTCCATTTAGAAGCTTCACGAAGCAGAAATCAGTGTACTCCCAATGAAAGCACTCGAAGTAAAGAACTATCTCAAGTAGTGGACACTTCTTAACAGAGATCTTGATAAAGAACAACATCTTTCTCTCTATATTGCAGAAGTTTTGCAATTATCCGTTCTCAGGCGTCATCATGTAATAACTTTGCAAGGTTTCCCCGAGACAATACCTTAGAGGTTAGAATATGATTTGTTGACTCTCCAATCCTTTGAACTTCGCGTACAAGCTGTTGTACGAGAGGACCCTTAGTTACAACGTCAAAACTGAAAACCCAGTCTGTGATGATAAGATAGACTTCCTCTCTGCTCTCCTTTTCTGTATGCCCAAGTCATTGACTCTGTTTTTGAGGAGTTCATGTGGCTGTCTGCAACTTGCTGGATTTTCAAGAAACTCATATGAACATCTTCGTTTGGCAGGGCATCCTCTTGAAGAACGTGAAGAAAATGATCATTGAGCTGATCACGATCAGGTGGCTCAGCATCTGCTTGGTGTATGACGATAGTTGAATAACCATAGATTTCTATAAATATCTCGCCATCAGAAGCTATGTGTTCACCTCGCTGTGAATCAATATAGATGTCTAACATAATTGCATCACACATCTTGTAGGACACATTGTCATTAGCACAACAAAAACTTTCACCGAACATAAAATATTTATCACTGCCCCAAAACCAATTGTCACCGTGATAAAAAAAATTTGTGCTGCAACCACGATCTGGACACACTCCATCGATCATAACACGCTCAGATGGTCCAAGTGTCAACTCTTTCACGTTCTGAATTCCACCTATATTGTTTTCCTTATGAAAAACATTTAATGTTGGATCTGCATCATCGTATACATCAAATATTGGAGCTCCATCCATCTCTTTGAGAAGATCATTGTTTTCGTCATTGCTGTCAAACACCAGATCTTTATACGGATTGCTTGCACGCAGATGAAACGAATTGTCTCTTTGGTCAAGATTCAGTGGCTCCTCACATTTCTCTTGCGCCCTTCCATGTGGAGAAAAGAATAACGAGGCTCTTTCCACAGAATCACGCTTGAGAATTTGATCTGGAAAATCCACAAATAAATATTCCTCAGGATTAATCTTGTCTGTGACTTGTAAATGATCTCTAGGAGTGAAACGAAAGTCCACATAGTCATCTTTCACGAGTGGAACATTGACTTTGACGTAATCCTTTGAAATCTGATCCTTGTAATTGTCAATAACATAAATATACTCAGTCAACATAGATGTCAAAAACTGGTTCTCCATATATCTCGAGTTTGTTGCAGAGATCATATTCTTTTTGCGAAAAGAGATTAGATTGATCGTAGCCAACCAGCTGATTTCCTGTATGGCCGTCTTATTGGCTGTGAAAAGTGTCATGCTTATCTAGTCGTTGTGAAACTAGTTCGATCAATTGATGTACTGATCGACAGATAGAGGATTGACTCGTTTCATGAGTCTCCAGACGTTTACGGCTCGACTCAACCCAATCATTTACTGATTCGTTGCTACATCGATCCAATGAAGAAGTATAGTTGTCCCACGCCATGATTTTAGAAAAAAAAATCTGGGTAAGAACGTGCTTGCTCTGATACCAAACTGGCGCAGCGTCAAGCTGATAGACTCGAAGATCGTTGATTCTCACAGGAATGGCCGCTCGACGAGGACTCAATGATCGTTGATTCCGAATAGCCGTTCAAACGAGGGTTCTTGATATTCGTTGATTCCGAAGAATGCCGAAGACAAGGAAAGAATAACTGAAAGTTCTAGGGTTTTTATAAATTCAATAATCAATAATGTTTACAAAGCTATAAATCAAACTATATATACTAGGCTAACGAGATCTTAACCATATCTCCACATTCTAATCTACACAAATTGTACTTACCCTCGTAATTAATATAATGGCTAAATAAAATAGAAACTGTACAAACATGCATATCCCGTAAGCTCATGGTCCATAGTATGCGCTGCATCAAAAACGTTACTTGGCGGATCGATCCAGAGGCGGATTGTAGCTGCTTCTATCAAAAGAGTAGGATACGCAACGCTTGCGCTTGCGCTTGACACCAAACCATGGGAAGCAGAGGTTGTTCCTCATCAATGGGAGATTAGTTCTCAACTCAGAGTTATAAGAACTGAAGAAGGCTGTGAAACCTTCAAGGTCAGTACTTGTCACCTCCTCCCATTGCGAAGAGACTAGTTTAAACACTAGTGGCTTCTCCTTACTGCATGCAAACATGAGAAAGAGTTCTCATTTCCTCTCTGCCAAACAAACTACAACGTTTATCAAAGCACATAAGCCACGCAGTGTCGTGAGAAGGTTTCTAGAGATCTAAGGAAAATTTTAAAACTGAGGTCCTTTAATAGAAATTTTATTATATATTTAATATAATTTTAAAACAATATAAAAGAATGAAACCAAAAGCATAGCCTATAAATTTTATACTATTGTCAACAAAGAAAAAAAGAAATATAACTATGTAAAAAAGAATGATGATTCTGAACGAAAACTAAACAACGACAAAATGGTCATCAAACCTCTTTTACGAGGTATTTACGACGAAATCCGTCCTCGTTAATCATATGTTTTCTTGTAGTGATATATCCGAACTAGATTTATATACTTAAATATATTAGTTATTTTAAAATTTAATATCTAAATGAATATACAAAATATATAAGACATTTTAAAGCTGTCCAAAAAGCTTTAAAATATATATAAATAGTTATAAATACATGTTTAAAATAGCTAAATGATACTTAAAATACCTAAAATACATTAAAATATTTATTGTTTTCTTATCCAAATATTTAAGGTAAACCAATTTTTATGTTAAATTAAGTATTTTGGCATACATTATTCAAATTTATATGCTATATATTATTTTTTATTTTTAGATTTTGAAAATTTAAAATATATATCAACTTTAGTTTTTGAAAAAAAAAGTATCAAACCCAAACCCGAACCGAACCAAATTCGTAAAGATTCGAATCGGACTAAATGGTACTCCAATGTCCACCGCTAATCAAATGTAAAAAAAATATTGATAAAAAATATATTGTTTATAATATCTAAGTACAATATTTTCTTAAAAAAATACTCTCGGATTATCATATAGTTTTATATTAATCTTTATACAAAATGTAAAATTGTTGGCTGTAATATTGTCAATGCAATATTTTCACAGTTTATGGTATAATTACCTAGCATTAAAGAATTAATATTAATATCATTAATACATTTGGGCAAGTTTAATTAGTTAAAATTAAAAGAGGTAATCGAGATTTGAAAAAGGAGTCAGATGAGAAAAAAAAAATATAATAAAACAAAAACAAAAATTGGGTCAACGGAGAAAAGGAAATAAAAACTGTAAATATTAGTATACTTCTTCACATTTAGGCAAGTTAATTAGTGAAAATTAAAAGAGGTATCGAGACTTGAAAAAAAGAGTCAGATGAGAAAAAAGGAAATATAATAAAACAAAAAGGAAATTGGGTCAACGGAAAAAGGAAATAAAAAAACTATAAATATGAGCGTATACTTCTCCACCTCTAAACAAGTTATTCAGAGTTTAAACTCTTTCTGTTCTCTTTAAACCGTCTCTGTTCTCACTTCTCATCCCTAAATAAATAACGAATCCAGTTTCAAAGTCATCAATCTTTCTTACAACAACAAATCATGGTGTGGTTTGGATACTGCGACGACGAACCCGACTCCTTCATCTCCTTCGACCCAGTCTTCACCAACACTCAACACAACCTCAACAACAACCCTAACCTTGTCTTTGATTTCGTATTGGTTTACAGGAAAGCCCCCAGACGCTCAGATTCAGATTCAGACGATGATCTTGAAGACTTCTGCAATTTAGAAACCCGAATCGTTCGTCAAACCCACGAGTTCGATAGAGAGTGGCTCATCGGTGGCGATAGGGAGCAGATAGAAGCCAACGTCTTTCATATTCTTGAGATTATCCAAGTCCCTTCTTTCTCTGACATCGTTCATACGCTAACTATTGATATCTTGGATTTAAAGAAACACGTGTCCGTGTCTGATTCGCCGGAGATTGAGAGGATACGGGTCGAGATTGATACTATCGTCCCGAGTTTTCCCGATGATAACGACGATTTTGATCTTGACCTCGATTGAGAAATATATGGAGACGGTGGTTGTTGGGTACGACCAAGGCTGTGTTGTTATCTCGGTTGTGATTAGGTTTTGTTTTACTGTTTAAAAGTTATGTAATTGAATATTCAATACTGTCTATGTTGATTTCATGTTGTTACTTGTTCCAGTATGAACCAATACAATAAAATTTTCGAATGTTGACAACTGTACGGCACAAGTGTATCTTATCGATTAGCCATTTGTAAGAACAGAGGTTGCTTTGATATTTTCTCTCTTAGCACAAGAAATATTCAAGTGTAAACTGAAATAAAAGACAAAACTAACATATTTGAATGACTGCTTTTCTATTTAAAAAGATAAAAGCTAATCAATCTTCATGCAAAGAGTCTAAAACGTAACTCGGCAGAATCGATCCAGAGGCTCTTTTGGCGAGGGATGAGTTCTAGCCAGTTCAAACTTTCCTGAGCCGGATTGCAGCTGCTTGTATCAAAAGAGTAGGATATATACACAACGCTTGCGCTTGACACCAAACCATGGGACGCAGAGGTTGTTCCTCTTCTCAACTCAGAGTTATATAAGAACTGAAGAAGGCTGTGAAACCTTCAAGGTCAGTAATAGTCACCTCCTCCCATTGCGAAGAGACTAGTTTAAACACTAGTGGCTTCTCCTTACTGCATGCAAACATGAGAAAGAGCTCTCCTTTCCTCTCTGCCAAGAAAGTTTCTCTCTTGTCCCATTCAACCTTGTCGTTGATGAATAGACATATGCATCTTGATGACACAAACCCATGTCCGGGAAGATGGGTGAAAGGAACACAAGTAGCCTCCTTCTATGGTAAAGCAATAGAATCGTTCATTGAGATAGACAAGCCTGCTATGCCTATAAAACGGTAAATGAGTAGGGAAGGCCTCGGTGATCCACTCAGTTGCTCCAGGAATGGCAAGTCCTTATAAGTATTCTTCTCTCTTGAACTCTTGTAACAAAGTCTAGAGCTACCAACACACAGTTATCCGATGTAGGAGGAGTAGAGAACGCGATTGCCTGGTATGGCAACGAGAACTTAGGCAAGCTTACGAGCTCCCGAGAAAACGGGTTGAAGAAAAACATGTCCTTTGAGATAGAAGTGTACATAAGTAACCAGCCATCTTTTGTGTAACACACAGTTGTTTCAGCCAGCTCTGGAAGATGCGTAGTGTACAACTTTGATCGTACCGGATCGCGGATTTTAAAGTCGCCTAAGGATCGATTGTGTGAATGTGCAAAGCTTGTTAATAAAACAGTTTCTTCGTTTTATTAAACTCTTAACTTCTTGAGATCATCTTACAATATAGATCTCTATATATAAGGTCTTAGCTTAACCTATTACAATGTGATCTAGAAACTTAACATAAATCTAAATCAAGTTTTTCCTTTTTAGTTATTCAAACTTCCTTTTATGAATAACTTGTTTCCTAAGCTATCTTTGAAGCTTATCCAACATTCTCCCTTCTAATCTTCAAGCCATCTTTGCTTAAGTCTTGAACTTGAATCAGCTCCCTCATCTCTTTGAACTTGATTCTTGCTAAAGCTTTAGTTAGAATGTCCGCTTTCTGCTTTTCTCCAGGAACATGTTCCACATCAATCTCGTCTTGCTCTACTCGTTCGCGAATGAAATGGAACCTCTTGTGAATGTGCTTGCTCCTACGGTGAAACACGGGATTCTTGGCTAATGATATAGCTGACTTGTTGTCCACTCGTATCATCGTCTTCTTCATCTCTTTTCCTGTAATCTCACTTATCAAATCTTGTATCCAGACCGCCTGCTTTGCTGCTTCTGTTGCCGCCATATACTCTGCTTCACACGAGCTTAAAGACACCGTGTCTTGCTTCTGTGAGCACCAAGTGATTGACGTTTCTCCTAGACAAAACAAGTGACCTGTCGTACTTCTTCCATCGTCCGGATCCGTGTTGTGACTACTATCACTATATCCCACGAGATTCATTGATCCACCTTGCTCGTAAGATAATCCGTACCCGACTGTTCCCTTTAAGTACCTTAGCACTTGCTTCAGTGCGTTGCCGTGAGACGTTCTTAGTGAGTGCATATATCTACTCAAGATGCCCACTGCGTAACACATGTCTGGTCTTGAGTGCATAAGATATCTGAGACAGCCAATTCTTCTTCGATAAAGTGTAGCATCTATCTCAGGTTCGTCGAGGCCTTTTGAGAGTTGCAGACCGAACTCCATGGGTATACATGTCGAGTTGCAGTCGTCCATTGCAGCTTCCTCCAATACTCTCATCGCATACGCTTCTTGATTGATCATGATGTACTTTGAGCTTTGTCTTACTTCCAATCCGAGGTAGTATGTTAGAAGACCCAAATCAGACATCTCAAAGTTCTTCGACATGTTCTTCTTAAACTCTGAGATTTCTTTTGCAGAGTCTCCGGTAATGAATAAGTCGTCAACGTAGATAGCCACGATAAGAAGCTTTCCTTTATCATCCTTTCGATAGACCGAATTTTCTTTAGAACACCTCTTGAAGCCGAGTTGCTTCAAAGTTCGATCAAGCTTTATGTTCCAAGCTCGTGGAGCTTGTTTCAATCCATACAAGGCCTTGGAGAGTTTGAAAACCTTATGCTCTTCTCCCTTTTTTTCAAACCCTTCAGGCTGTGACACATAAACTTCTTCGTGTAACTCACCATGTAAGAATGCTGTCTTGACGTCTAGATGGTGAATCTTCCACTTGTTCGCAGCAGCTAACCCAATCAGGAGTCTTATGGTCTCTAAACGAGCCACTGGTGCAAACACTTCATCAAAGTCGATACCATGTTCTTGTACGTAACCTTTAGCTACGAGTCTCGCTTTGAACTTGTTGATAGATCCATCAGCGTTTCTTTTGATCTTGAAGATCCACTTGAGACCGATGATCTTTGCTCCAGCTGGCTTGTCTGTTAGCGTCCATGTCTCGTTTATGTTGATCGAATGGATCTCGTCTTCACATGCCTTCGTCCATCTTTTATCTCCCTTAGCTTCTTGGAAATTCTTTGGCTCATCATTGATAACATGAAGCAGCAGCTCACATTCTATCTCAGCAAGTAAAATGTAGTCATCTAGGTAACTAGGTTTACTTGTTTGACGAGTTGAGCGCCTTACTTCCTGTGTCGAGCTTTGTTCAACTTCTTCTTCTTCGTTGTGTGTTACATCTAATTCTGCGTGTGTAACACCTGTTTCGTCTTCTTGCTGCTCTGTTTCTGCATTCGCGGTTTCTTCTTGTTGTGTGCTGGCTATAAACGGACCATTCCCTTCGTTTACAGTCAATCCCCACGTCATACGGAACATACCAGAGTCGTCTTGTCCTTCCTTAGTAGCTCCCTTCCAATTCCAACAAGTCTTCTCGTCAAAAATTACGTCCCGACTTACGACTATCCTTTTGAAGGTAGGATTATAAAGTCGATAAGCTTTCGTGCCTGGTTTGATTCCAAGATGAACAAGAGCTTGAGAACGATCATCAAGTTTCCTTAGATGAACTGAATCTACTTTCGCGTGAGCAACACATCCAAAAACTCTTATGTGACCTACGTTAGGCTTTCCTCCCTTCAAGCTTTCGTATGGAGTTTTATTCTTCAATGCTCTAGTAGGAACACGATTGATCACATATGTTGCGTGTCGCACGGCTTCTCCCCACATGTAGTTCGGTACCTTCATAGCTTTCATCATGCTTCGAGTCATCTCCATTAAAGTACGATTCCTTCTCTCCACAACTCCATTCTGTTGTGGAGTATATGGTGCTGTTAAATGGCGTTTGATGCCATGTTTGTTGCAGAAGTCTTGGAAATCCTTTGACGTGAACTCTCCTCCTCTATCCGTACGGAGTGTTCCGATTGTCTTGTTTGCTTCCCTCTCAACAAGGGCTTTAAAACTCTTGAATCTATCAAAGGCTTCACTCTTTTCTCTCAACAAAATAGACCACATATATCTCGTACAATCATCAACTATGACGAAGATATAGTTGTTGTGACCTTGTGTTGCCGGTGATATGGGACCGCACAGATCCGCGTGTAACAGCTCGAGAGCAACCGAAGCTCTGTATGCAGTTGCTGCAGGAAAGCTGTGACGCGTCTGCTTCCCGACCAAACATGAGTCACACAGCTGCTTCTCTTCATGTATTTCAGGTAAGCCACGAACCATATCATGTGTTGCCATGGCCCTTATTGTCTTGAAGCTTATATGACCAAGGCGTGCGTGCCATCTCCATGGTTCCTCCTTGATCTTTGCGAGTAGACAAGTAGGTTTACCGACTTTGAGTGATATCTTATATAGACGATTAGAAGCTCTCTGAACTTTCACCAAAAGTCTACCGCTTGGATCTCTCAAAGTGAGGTAATTCTCTTTCATCCTTATGTCACACCCTTGTTCAGTTGCTTGACCCAGACTTAGTATGTTACTCTTCAAGTTCGGTATGTAATATATGTCGGTTAGGAGCTTCTGTTCCCCTGTCTTGGCTTCAAAGAGAATAGATCCTTTGCCGTTTATATCTACATACGAGCCATCTCCGAACTTGACTTTTCCTTTGATGTTCTCGTTGAGCTCTGAGAAGTAAGATTTTTCACCAGTCATGTGATTGCTCGCACCGTTGTCTAGATACCATATACCATCTTCTTTCTTGCTTGGCTCTAGTGAATTCGGTAAGACTTTCTCTTCGTTGAGATACACAACTTGATGCATGTATAACACAGCTTCTGCTATCTCCGTCTCTGTCTTGTTGAGCTCTTGTTTCTCTTCTTTCTTCTCAGGACACACGGATTTGAAGTGTCCCTTCTTCTTACAATTGAAGCATGTGATCTGGGAGTAGTCTTTCTTCTCTTTGTTCCCCTCGCCAGTGTTGCTTCTTCCTCGTCCTCTACCTCTGTTTCCTTGACCACGACCACGATATGATCCTCTTCCTCTGCCTCTCGAGTTCTGATCGCTTGATGTTTCAGTGCTTGAGAACAACAGATTGTTTTGTTGATCATATGCAGTTTTGCCTTTGACTCGTTCTTCATATGCTTTGAGTCTTCCAATAATATCTTCAAACGAGGTTTTGTTTAGATCAAGCATCTGTTCTATTGATGCCGTCATGTGAATGAATTTCATTGGTAGACTGTTGAGAAGTTTCTTCACGAGCTTTGGTTGATCAATGCTCTGTCCCAACGAGGACGCTTTTGATGCAAGCTCTGTTAACTTGCTCGTGAAGTTATCTATACTGTCTGAGTCTTCCATACTTAATCGATCGAATTCATTCATCAGCGTTAGTAGACGAGCTTCTTTAACGCGTTCAACACCAAGGTTTCTGGTTTTAATGGCTTCCCATATAACTTTAGGGGAGTCATCTTCTCCGGCTTGTAAAACCATCGCTTCAGGTATTGAACCGAACAGAAGTCCCGTCGCGAGGTCGTTTCTTTCTTCGTCGTCAGTGCCTGGATCTACTGCACCCCAAACTTTGTGAACCTTTAACAGAATCTTCATCCTCTTTGCCCAAACAGTGTAGTTCGTCGTATTGAGCATCGGACAGATTACAGCACTCGGAAAGTCTTCTCTTCTTCCTAGTGGCTTCATCTCTGTTAAAGCTTTTGTATCAGCCATGGATACAGCTTCTCGACTTCACAATCACACAAAAACCTAAGCTCTGATACCAAATAAAGTCGCCTAAGGATCGATTGTGTGAATGTGCAAAGCTTGTTAATAAAACAGTTTCTTCGTTTTATTAAACTCTTAACTTCTTGAGATCATCTTACAATATAGATCTCTATATATAGGGTCTTAGCTTAACCTATTACAATGTGATCTAGAAACTTAACATAAATCTAAATCAAGTTTTTCCTTTTTAGTTATTCAAACTTCCTTTTATGAATAACTTGTTTCCTAAGCTATCTTTGAAGCTTATCCAACAGATTTCAAACAAACTACAACGTTTATATCAAAGCACATAAGCCACGGATGCTTTTCCACTACACGAACAGACACTGCAGCTTCACACCATGACTTGCAAACAGCTGATGCACATATGTTGTCTTTTAAGACAAGACGAGACATTATTACTTCCAAGAGACTTGATGGGAGATCTGAGAATGAGATACTTGTATCTAGGCAATGCATCTTCTCTCTGAGTTTTAGTTCTACAAAACAACCATCATGAATCAACCTCAAAACAAGCAAAAAGTGAATGTTGTTATATGTATCATAGGATACTCAACTGAAGTTGTCAAATTAATTACAACTGTAGTATAGGCTGTATAACTGCTTGAGAATGACGAACCTTTTACTAGTGACGGGGGTTGAATATGGATACAGTGAAGACATGGCCAGAACGGAGGTGGTCGCCAACGGTGGGTGACTATTGTAGAATCTATATACTCTAGGGTTTATCTAGTCTCATCTTCAAGGAAAAAATCATAAAAACACCCAACTAAATTTAATAACTAAATTTTAATACTTAACTTTTTTATCTATCCAATATAATACTTTACATAATTTTTTATTATTTTGATACACAATTTTTAATACTGCATCCATTTAATACCTAAACTATATTTATTTTAATCAAAATATTAATAACTATCAAACGAGATTTATTTTTTTTCCAAAACCTAAGATAACACCTAAAAATATTCTACATTTAACTTTCTTTTATAAACACTTAATTTTGAAGAAAAATATGTTTTCCATTTAAAAATTTAAACTTTTATTACACAATTTAAGATTATTCACAATTTAATTTATTTTATTTTTAATATTTAAAATAAGATTATATATTTTTAGGATTTTGTGAATTTTATTGATTTTTTTACTTCATCTAATACTTATTAATATTTTTTGTTTGAAATAAGTATAGTTTGAGTATTAAAATGGGTAAGAATTTAATAGCTTGTATACTAAAGTGACCAAAATAATTAGTTCAGATATTAAATTGAATAATTAAAAAATTTTGCGTATTAAAAAGGTTAAATAAATTTAGTTTAAATATTTATATGAAATTTTATTTATCTATTAATTTTCTAATGATTATCTTGTTGGAAATTGTGTGAACCCATATCCAACTCTATTTATCCGATTAGTACGATATTGTCCACTTTGGGCCTAATAGGCAAGCCCACATGGATTTACTTTTGGTTTCCATTCCAAAAGGCCTCGTACTAATTAGAGTTGGACTTTTCTTTATATATTAGACACTCATTGTCTAATTCTCTAATGTGGGACTTAGTTTGATATCTCACATTCTCCCCCTCAAACTAAGGATCACATTCATCTTCCGTCCCGCAACTGATTTTTAGGATCGTCTTAACTTGATCTATGCCACACACACCTCTCATCATTCCTAACTCATAGGATATACCCGTTCACCACTCGAAGGATATTTAGGTCTTCATGCATATTTCTCGTCAACCGCTCTGATACCAATTGTTGGGAATTGTGTGAACCCATATCCAACTCTATTTTCCGATTAGTACGATGTTGTCCACTTTGAGCCTAATAGGCAAGCCCGCATTGATTTACTTTTGGTTTCCATTCTAAAAGACCTCGTACTAATTAGAGTTAGACTTTTCTTTATATATTAGACACTCCTTGTCTAATTCTCTAATGTGAGACTTAGTTTAATATCTCATATATCTTTATATATAAAGTTGGCTTCCGAACCTTCTCCTGCGTCCACGTCATAAAAGAGAAGGGGACATTCAGTGACACCTGACACTTTTTTTTATTCTTTTTCTTCGCAAAAGAGGAGGGGGGGGGGGGGAGGGGGTACTGAAAACACATGTATCTCAAAACATGCTTAGGCACATTTTTAACGGCTCAAGAAATCCAATTGATAGTAGCCTCCTATTTTGCCTGAGGCATACCTCGATATTTCTGGTGAGTATTGATTGTGCTTCATTGTCTGATCTCTGAAACAAAAAATATTGCTATTGTTTTAAGTTGTGTCGGTATAGGGAGCTCAATCAACCCCAATGAAAGAACTTACCCTGAATAGATGATACAAACAGGAATTTTTACCATTGTTGTCATGAACTTATACTGTTCCTTGCAGATGTTCATGAGACCATTCATGAAGGCATCAATCTTAGAGGAGACATAAATGTCTTTGCCAAATCCTCATTCATAACTGGTTCTCATTGGATATTAATTGCTGCTTTTTTATATTTTGTAAAAATCCCTTCAGTGTCGCTTGTTGATGCATCTACACCGTAGGCGTAGTGCCAACGTCTGTGTATACATCTAGGAAGTCCTCTTCTGTAGCTGGGTTGACTGCAACTGTGGCTAAAGAATCTGAAACTGGTGAGTTTTGTATTGTAAATTTTGAATTGATGAATTGTTCCTCGCAGTAATGTTATTTCTATGTTTTAACTATGAGTCTATGACTAATGCCATCTTACGCAATAATTTTTAGTTCGTCGTACAAAGTTATCCTTATTGTACCTAAAGCAAAATGTACCTAAATTTAGTTTTCAAGTTGGAACTAATAATTTTTGTGAACCCAGTGTGTAGATTTTTATCTAAATACAATCCTTTTTTTTTCTTCTTTTTTGTGCACCAATTTGTCACACAATCTTTGAAAGAACTAGGAACACAGAAACACAGAAACAATGAACAAGATTCTCTAAATAAGGTTATCTTTTATTAGAAATCTTTTAAACAAATTACACTCTTTGTTTAATTAGGTTTACTCGACTTCACACCTGTGAATCGAGACTGACCAATTTCTAATCTACCCAACCTTACTCTAACAGCCAAGTCGCCCGACTTGTTCAACACCCAAAACCTTATTCAACTTCGACACAACACTGTTTTCTCTCTGCACTCCAAAACTGCAGAAAACAAACTTGCAAAGTTTGATCCCTTTTATCCTTCAAACCAGTCTCGTTTTAATCTTGATAAGTCTAAATCTTCTGATTCATTATTATCTCTAAGCTTCAATCATTATCTTTTGTCAAATCGTAATTAATATTTCCAACCAATAAGATGACGCCACGTCATAACACCTTTTGACTTGTGCAACCATGAAGAAACGTTGAACACATTTGTTTGCAGACTCCTGGTCTCAACAATCTCCCCCTTTTTCACTGAGTTTTACAACTCAAGATTACTAGCGAACACTTGCAAGAAACTCCCCCTCAACTAAGTACCATCAAGCTGAAACAACTCTTCAATAATCTCCCCCTGCTTGAGTGACAAAACTCTTTGAAAATCTTCATAACAAATCATGCCTTTGTCACATCTCTTGGAGCCCCATCCTGCTTATGCCTGGCATAAAGCATTGGCTTCATTAACATGTCTGAGTATACCTCGAACAACCTTAGTGTTAACCCATCTCCTATTGACATTCGGACATCCCAATTTCTCTGAACATGCTACATTGCACACAAGCCCTTGAACAGTCTCCTTGCATTTGGAATACAAATCTGATTTTGCAATCCATACCTTACCATAGCTTTTTGACTCAACATAACATTTGCTTTCACTCCAAGCCTTCTTGATATTGTTGATTCTCTCATAGCAAAATCGATGAGTATGCCCAAGTTTCCCACAAGAATAACATCCATAGTTGAGACTACATTCTCCAGCCTTCCTTGTCTTCATCTTGCTTTCCAAAGCATAACAGTATCTCTGTATGTGTCCAGGTTTTCCACAGAAGTAACAACCTTGTTTGAACTTCTGATTTGTCTGTTCAACGAGTACTTCTTTGCTTGAACAAGTTTGATGCGATTCAATCTCTTTTGATTTAATATCATAAACTGGTTTAGCACGAACGAAATTGGTGAGACATGCTTGATCTGTTCCACTACTAGAGCTTGACACACGATTTCCTATGTATCCAAGACCCCAATTCTGTTTTGCAGGCTGTCCCATGGCAAGAAGAGTATCCAAATCCTTTGTTCCTTTGCTTAACATCCTGATCTTCTTGTTGTTTTCGTTCAGATTATGCTCAAGATTTCTGCTTTTCTCCTTTTCTTCTGACAAAAGGTCTGATAACCTATTTATCTTTGATTCCAATACACATATATTTTCGTGTCCAGCTTCTGTCTGCTTGGTCAACCCGTTATCCTTCGTTGAACATGTTGGCGTCTCTAGCTTCAATGCCGTAGGCTTTTCCATCTCTATTATATTAATCTGAGCTTCTAGTAACGCCTTGTTCTTCAGCAGGTTCAGATTCTCGTTACTCAATTCAACCCAACTATCATAGAGCTTACGATATTCAGCTTTCACATCTATCTCTCCATCACTATCTGAATCAGAATCTACCTTAAGTTCTTCATCATTTTCTTTTCCAATAAGAGCTACAAGACTAAGTTTTTCATCACTTCTCTTCTGATGACATGGACGTTCAACCTCAGATTGTCTCTTGCACACATCATGGCAGTGACAATCACATGTCTGACAACCTTTACTAGCACAAACCTCACGTGAGTTAGAGTTCTTTCTCTGCTCTTTCTCAAATTGCTTTAAAGCCTCCTTGAAGTTTTGTTTCAGTAACTTAACACATTCGTCCAATTTTTTATTTAGACTTTCATGAAGTGACTGAAATCTATCAGTTTCCTTCTCAGCAGCAAAAACTGTTTCTTTTCCTATCTTGGTTGGACAGGTAGGTGCTTCCATCTCTTCAGCTTTAAGAATACCAACCAACTGTGAAAACTTCATCTCATCAGTATTCATCCCAACCTTGAATAATGCCTTATAGGAGACAAACTTCTCTGGAAGACATCGTATCAGCTTCTTGACCAGCTTCTTATCCTTGAAGTTCTTACCAAGGACAATTGCCTCGTTTGCAATAGAACTCAGTTTTGAGCTAAAACTCGTGATAGATTCTTCATCCGCCATCCTCAAATTCTCAAACTGAGAGGCCAAATAGTCTAGTCTTGCTCTTTTAACAGTGGACGTTCCCTCATAGTATTCCACAAGCGTGTCCCATGCATCCTTGGCTGAACAACATCCTTGCACGAGTTTAAACTGATCGGAACTAATTGCGTTAAAGATCTCTGATAGCGCCTTTGCGTTGGATCTCGATGCAGTCTTTTCTGCTTTTGTCCACTTATTTTTGGGTTTAGCTATCTCTTCATCATCTTCAGTACAGATCGTTGGATCTGTTCATCCTGTTTCAACTGCAGTCCAAACATCTTCCTCAATCCCTTTGAGTTGTTGTTTCATGCGCACCTTCCAGTGTCCAAAGTTGTTTTCATCCAACATGAGTGATTTGTGAGGCGCTACAGACTCTGTTGTTTCCATGTTCTTCGCAGGACCTCAACCTGTTATAGATATCTAGATCTAGGTAGGTGACCCGCTCTGATACCAAATGAAAGAACTCGGAACACAGAAACACAGAAACAATGAACAAGATTCTCCAAATAAGGTTATCTTTTATTAGAAATCTTTTAAACAAATTACACTCTTTGTTTAATCAGGTTTACTCGACTTCACACATGTGAATCGACACTGACCAATTTTTAATCTACCCAACCTTACTCTAACAGCCAAGTCGCCCGACTTGTTCAACACCCAAAACCTTGTTCAACTTCGACACAACACTGTTTTCTCTCTGCACTCCCAAAACTGCAGAAAACAAACTTGCAAAGTTTGATCCCTTTTATCCTTCAAACCAGTCTCGTTTTAATCTTGATAAGTCTAAATCTTCTGATTCATTATTATCTCTAAGCTTCAATCATTATCTTTTGTCAAATCGTAATTAATATTTCCAACCAATAAGATGACGCCACGTCATAACACCTTTTGACTTGTGCAACCATGAAGAAACATTGAACACATTTGTTTGCAGACTCCTGGTCTCAACAATCTTTACATAAGTTTTTAATACACACGACAGCCTCTTTCTCTTTGATTTCAAATTGTCCTAGTTTTCTTTTTCCTTTTTCTTTCAATACTTTATTCTTTGAAATCTACACATAGATGAGTTAAACAAGCATATATAAGGGCTTATTTGCTGAATAACCTAAATCATAAGTAAAATTAAGTGAATGTCTATGATGTTGACATAATTAAATAACTAACAATTGTGTCTCTTTTTATCCGGTTATGACCCTCTTTGATACAGGTAGCAGGTGAAAGGAAGAAGGTAACACCACATCAGTCAAACTAAACATGGCTAATAATAAGCCACATCACACACATACAAATAATATGCATTCATAATACTATACTACATAAGGGATATAGTATACTACGTTTACAGTGTAATGTGAAATAAATTCTAGTTTCATTCAATAATTCAAGGGACTTTAGTAGGAAGGTTAAATATATGCTATATTAATATATTATTGAATAGATAGATTGACATTACGACATAGATGAATTCATATCACTAATACAAGTAACGGAGCAACGAGGGTGAGTTAGTGAAACCCCCATCCAGATGATAACACTAAACCCTAACTTGGAAATGTCAACCCAAATCCGAGATATAAACAGTTTTTTCCGTTTTCAAATAATGACATTCACCAAGTTCATAATACTATACTACAGGGTGCATATAGTATAGTACTTTTAAAGTGTACGGTCTCATTCTATAATTCATAGTGAGTTAGTAAAATTCAACTTAAATGATAAAACTATACCCTAACCCGGAAATGTCAATCCACATCCAGAATATTAACAATTTCCCTCTGTTGAGAAATATTGACAGTAACCAGATTACAACATGTTTAAGAAATAGTATAGAAATATATCACGAATAGTATGGTATCCTTGAATAAATAACTACACTAAAGAACATATAGTATACTATTTCGTTCATCGAATATAGTATAGACGACGAGTTCATCTTCTTCATTTCTCCTTTTTTCCGACACAACGATGCTTCTACCAGTCCGTCGTCGTTGTTTTTCACCATTGGAACACTAAAGCAAAAAACAAAAACAGAGTAAAAACCAGAAACAGAAACAATAATAAAGTATAAAAACAGAAACATAAACACAATATAAAAATAAAAGCAGAAACATAGTATAAAAACAAAAACAAAAAACAGAGTAAAATCACTTCATTCTCTACGGTGCCATCTTCTTCTCCGCACTTGTTTCTTCCTTGCTTTGAGATGAAGTGATGTGCGTTTGTAGGTACCAAGAAACAAAGATGTGGTGAAAAGAAGAAGAAAAAGAGAAGAGATGTGTATCAATAGTAGCCATAATTTATCATATTATTTATTTAATATTTATTTTAATAAATACTTCTCAGCAGGTTAAATAAGTTACAACTAAGGGGTAATATGGCTATTTTTTATATTATGGAACTGTTATATAGATGATCTAAGGTTTTAGCTATGGAGTAAATTAACATTTGTTTGATGGCTGTACAATGCAATTTCCCTATATAATTAGATGTACGAGAAAAAAACAAAATGTGCTTAAATTTCATCAAGTCCTAAAGTGTAAATTAACCAAATAAGAAAAAAATATGTATATCATGCAAAAAATAATACTTTTTAATCTTAGAATGAGATTCTTCAGAATTAATTTTTATGTATAGCAATTAGGGATAAAACTAATAAAACCGGGGTTTCTATCTCAGTTGGTAAAAGGTTCACAGCTGTGAGTTCCGTCATCTGGATTCGAATCCCGGCCACTGGGAAATTAATATTTCGGCATCACCAAAGACAGAAAACCGACATGTGACAACACGTGAATAGTCTGAACCACTTATGTGGGGCCATGATACCTCTGTATAATTCAAAAAAAAAAACTAATAGTTACTCAAAATAAAAATATGGGTAAAAATTAATAACACCAATAATAAATCAAAAGTATTCCGAATTGGATCATATTGAGATTGATCTTTAAACAAACCTAAATTAAATATTAATTTAATAAAAATGCTAGGAAATTCTATGAAGAATATTAATTTGCTTAAAACATTGCGGTGTAAATTTTTTGTTTACATAAAACTGACTATTTAAGATATAAATTTAAATATATTTAGTAAATTTATATAGAGATATTCTTTGGTTACCATATTGTGTTGGCATCACACAAATTTGAGTTATTGTATAAATAGATACAAAATAGTTATTAGGTTTATGAATATTTTATATATTATTTTTTTTGTCAGCACCATAACAAACTCATTTAGACAATCCTAACCAAACATTTTATATATTATATATTATACGCGGTTTTTAAAACTTCAAAATATATTCGTTACATTTTTAAGAACTCTTTCTATAAAATGAGTAGATCATATATTGAAAAGTAAACAGAATAAAATATTTTCTTTTACGTAAAAATTGCATGAAAAATTGAAAGAAATTTTGTTTTGAAAAATTGGAAACTTTTCTTTATAATATTTAAATATTTATGTAGCTGTAGATAGTTGTATAATTGTCTTTATACCTTTTTAATCTTTTATATCTTTAAAGAAAATTATATTTTTGCTACTATTTTGTGAAAAAGTGTAATTAATCCTATTTTAGATCTGATCTTAATTGAATACTGTAAATCTCAATTATTATTTTTACTTATTTTTTTAAAAAAAAATATTATGAAGGCGGATATTTATGAAAAAATCCCGGAACAATACAAAAAAAAAAGATATTTTTCTTTTCACAAGAAAAAGAAAAACAATAAAGAGAGAAAATCTTTTTCTTTTCCCTTAGCTCACTCCAACAATCAATCATCAAAGCTGTGAAACCTCCTCTCCTCTCCTCTCCATCTATGGCGGCGACACCGAATGAGGAAGCAATCAACACTTTCATTAGCATCACCGGCGCTTCAGACTCCGTCGCCGTTCACAAGCTCCAGGTCATTCCCATTACCGATCATCGGATGCTTTTCTACCACTTCCTTGTTTTATATCGATTCTCTGATTGTAATTGGATGATTGATTGATTGTTTCTGACCCTTCTTCTTCTTCTTCTTCTTGTTTGTTATTGAAGGAGCATCAATGTGATCTTCATCGAGCTGTGAATGCATTTTTCAACGAGGCTTGTCAAAATTCGTAATGCTATCTCTCTCACTCACTGACTGATCATCTTTTTTTTTTATTCTTCTTCTTCTGAAAAGGTATAATTTTTTAATGCAGAGTACCAGTGAACGTCCCTCTAGACGATGCAATGGATATAGATGATGTGACACCCATAGAGGTTAGGGATAGCAGTGGGCCATCAGAACGATCTATCGACCATGTCACAGAAACAGTACATGTTCAGGGTCCACCTACCCAAGGGACCGTTACTATAGATGAAGAGAGTGATGATGTTCCTTTTGCACCAACAAGAAGAAGAAGTAGGCAAGTTCAAGATTACAACGATATTGAAGAAGAGATGATCCAAGCTGCCATTGAGGCCTCTAAAGTGGATGTTGAGGTAAAGCTTTCCCCAAAGAGAATAATGGCCTCTATTTTCTGTTTTGTTTTCTTGTTTAACTTTGGCTTAGTAAAAAAGTTTAATTATATATATAGGGATTAAGTAATCCTTTACCTGTTGAGAGGCCGCCGTCTCACATTGGAGATGATGATGACGTAGCAAAAGCTGTCACGGTGCAGTCAGCTGAGGAACAAGTGTTGCGCAATCAAGGGTATAACGCCTCAACCTCGGCTTCTGCTCAAGGACATACGCAAGCCCTGAATGGAAGGTTTGTTGGTTCTTTTCTGTACCGCTTTGTTATCTCTCACTCACCCTAATATCTCCAGTTTTCAACAAATTTTATATTCTAGATTGGCAGCACCCACCTTACCATTTGAGGATGAGTCCGATGACGACGATGATGAGGAACCTCTTGTTAGACACAGGCCAATACGTGTGGCATCTGGATCTCTGGCCCAACCTGATGCTGATCGTTCCCGGAGCAGGAGTCCTCAAGCGGACAATGGCAATAGGTTTCCTTCTGAGGTATCAACAAAAATCTTCTTTTTTTTTCTTACACAAGCATTACTTTACTGCTTAGAATCCTAGAGTAGCTAGTTCTGATTTTCTATTTGTATATGCTCAAGTGGGGAGGCATTTCGTCTGAGGAACATGATGAAGCTGTCATGCTCGAGGCAGCCATGTTTGGTGGAATTCCCGAAGCTGGATATAATCATCTTCCATTCTTACCTCCTCAGCACAGGGCACCACCACGTCCACCCTCACCTTCATTGACAGCTCAGAGGTTGATACGTGAACAGCAGGTTAGTTGCTTGAGTTAAACTCCTTTGTTTTATATTGGTGATAATAAATTTGTTTTGGGCTGCTACCTCATGCAGGATGATGAGTATCTTGCATCCTTGCAAGCTGACCGAGATAGAGAACTACAATCCATTAGAGATGCCGAGGCACGTCAGTTAGAGGAAGAAACTGCTAGAAAGGCTTTTCTTGAGGAAGAAAATAAAAAACTCGAGGAGGAAAAGGTACCCTCTTTCTTAATCCTTGATTTTGGATTTTGACTTAAACCCCTGCAAAAAACTATATAGAGAAAGATCAGCTAAACCAAATGCACACTAGTGATGGCGGTTCTCTTGTTATAGATAACTGTATTTTTTTTTTCCTCTGACTGTTGTTGCAGGAGCTAGAGAGGCAACTAAATGCAAAAGAAGCGTCTCTACCTAAGGAACCACAAGCAGACGAAGCAAATGCTATTACCCTTCTAGTCAGGATGCCAGATGGAACTCGACATGGCCGTCGATTCCTTAAATCGGACAAACTCCAAGTGAGTTCTCCCAAAAAAAGTCCATTTCACTTTGTCATTGCATTTACTCAAAAATTATAACTGTCGATGACACTGTTTTCTGCAGTCTCTTTTCGACTTCATAGACGTAGCCAGAGTGGTGAAACCCAATACATACCGACTGGTAAAACTTCTGCATCTTTACCAATAAAATCTCTCTCAAGTCATGCTTAAAGATAGTTGTTGTAAAGCCAAAATGATATGCTTGTCCGGTGTCGTCCTTAAAAATTAGTTCAAGAGAGGGTCTCTAAGTTTTGGTGTGTGGTGAAACAGGTGAGACCTTACCCTCGGCATGCGTTTGGGGATCGGGAAAGTGAGTCGACTCTGAATGATCTTGGTTTGATCAGCAAACAAGAAGCGTTGTTTCTCGAGCTCATCTGAGTTGAAACTTTTAGCTCTTGCATTCGTCTTTTTTCTTTCAAGTTATTTTTTCATCTGGTGTGTTATTATAAAGTAAACATACAATCGTCGATTTAGGTGTTTCATTTGTATATACGTTACATTGCCTGCAGAAGAAAAAAATCAAACTGAGAACATCGTAAAACCTTAACAGCGGGTCATAAGAACAAGTGTTCTCTGTTTATGTTTTTGACCCCATATTAAAATATCATCTCTGTTTAGCCCCATAACTATCAATTTGATTCATTAAACACAATTCTCTGTCTTATTCAGTCTTGCGACTTTGTTATAGCTACAATCAATTTGATTCAAACATGTTACAAAGTTTGAACTAGACAACAAGAAATTTTCGTTTTCAATTAGCGAATCACAAGAATTGGGAAAAAAACCCTAAGTCTTTATACTCTCTCTCTCTCTCTATGTTCGTTCGTGGTCCTCGTCTTTCGAGCAAAACCCTTGTCTTCAACTTGTTGTTGCAGCAAGCACACCCTTCAAGTGATTAAGAACGGATTTCGACTCTGATCTGATTTTAGGGTTACCGTTAGTGGCGAGGAATTGAAGAGAGCGCAAGACATCTGTTTTGATGATAAGCCGAGGAGTCAAGGGCAAGCTTCGCATCATTCTGAGAACCTCGACGCATCGTATGGCTTCAGGAGAGACGATGTGAAACCCTTTGTCTCTTGCGATGTGAGCGGCTCTTGTAGCGACGCTGATCAGTACTTCAAGGTCTTTACTTTTCACGCTTCTTCTTTTTCTGCTTCTTCTCTTCACATCTTTCGTAAGTTGAGGAGGAAGATCATCGGAAATAGCCATTGTCAGACAATTAAGAAGAAATATAGAGAGAATGAGGATTGGTGCGAGTGAGGGGAGTCTGTGGTTGTTTATATAGACGATAAAGTTTTTACCAGTTTTCCTTTTTTCTGTTCTGGTCAACGAATACAAGTAGCTTGGGGAGCAAGTCTACAAAAGCCCATTAAACCAACAACACTGGCCCACTTAATCGCAGTCGGTGATGCGAGTAGTGTTTACTTAGCGATTGCCACGGAAAATTATGTTTGATTTATGTCTTTACCCCGCCTGCTGCATTTTTAGTAATTCCATTTCATTCGTCATTTTTTTCTACTTGTAATTTCCTCAGGTACTTTGTGCTTTCTTTTAAGTTTATGAAAAACAAACATTCGTACATCATGCTTACGCTTTTACCTACAATACAACTTTATAAATTAATTAAGTTTGGACTGCTCTTTTATTAATTTATAGAGTTATTAATTTTTTTGACAACAATAAAACTAAAACTACGATGTATGCGCACCGGACTCAGAAAATCAAGCCGGATGCATATAATCGACATAAAACATAGCTGAAGGGGAACATCTAGCACCTCGTGTCAGCTTGTCTGCCACTTGATTTTGCACCCTTGGAATATGTCGGATTGTGAAGATAGGAAAGAAAGTCTTACTGCGTTGAAATTCCTCCAAGTGTGTAGTAAAAGCTGGTCATTCTCCGGATGATGACACCAATCTTCACCAATTGAGAACAGTCTATTGCAAAGACTACGCCTGAGAAGTTAAGGATCTTCATGTACTCCATAGCCCATATCAAAGTTTCACATTCAGCGTCCATCATCTTCTCGGTTGCTCCATTTTTCCTGCAGAACCAGCCTTGGCCGGTGAATTTGTCTTCTAAACTCAATGCACCATCGATTAAGTAAACTCTAGAGGTCTCTGAGGATAGCCAGTCGGACGACGGATTATCAATTGGACCCTGATTTGGTTTCATTTTTTGGGCATCTTTCCGAACCTCCGCTTCCACTTCCGCTATCCGAAGGATCTCATGCGGATCGCCCGATTTGTTTGTATAGATCTTACTATTCATGTTCTTCTAAATATACCATAATATCCAAGAGAAGGAATCATAATTATAATCCTTCGGAAGTCTCCAAAATAAATAATCAATATTAGAGAACAAAGATGAACTTGGAAAAAACCCCGGTGCATAAGGTATTTTTGATAGAGTTATTAATTTATAAAAAGTTTTTTTAGATTTTTCTATTTAAGATAAATATTTTCTAAATTAAAAAAATATTTTATTTTAGAGAATTTACATTAATGTTCTTTTAAAATTCGACAATTATATTTGTTTATTATACTATTTTGTGTATATAAAATATGTCTCATAGAATTTAAATCTGGCTTTCAATAAGTTTTACTAAACCTCATCAAATATATTAAGTGTTAAAAAATATAAAGATAATTTCATGGTGAATATATAACAAACAATATAGTGGTCGGTTCATATTTATAGAATATTTGTATGTATATAAATTATTAATTTATAATTTTAGTGCGATAATTTATTTACATAAATTTTTCTTTATTATCTTTTATCTTATCAATTTACGTCGTACTATGAACTAGTATAAATTGGAATCAAAGAAATTTATTTATTTATGGTGTCTATTAATTTATCGAAAACTAATTTATATAGTTTTTCTACTGCTACTAGGCTTCTCTAATTTAAGGTAACTTATATTTTTTTCTTTAGATGGTTCCAATTCAATTAATATGGTTTAGAAGGTTCCAATTCTTGTCCAGTGGAGAGACATTCCTCTCTTTTCTTCCCTCTTACCAAAACGAAATCTTCAAAAGGAATGTAGGATATGTTTTTTTTTGTTGTAAAATTTTAAGGCTTTTTCCGTTTTATCTGTTGATATCCAAAATAAGTTTTCTAGTTATACACGATTATGTTTGTTTCAATCCAAAACGAAAGACAATTTTCATACATCTTTTATCTTTATTTTCGTGATTGATGTTAATAAAGTTTTTGATTTTTAGATCAGATTTTATAATGGAATCTATAAAAAATACTTAATGATGTGATCTTGATAAGCAATGTAATTAAAGAGATGGAATAGCTTGAACCATAGCTTAAGGAAGTCGAAGAAAGAACCAAGGAGTAGTTTGAACCTGAGGAAACAAGTGACGAAGACCTAGACGTGCCACTTGTTCCAATGACTAGGTCCAAACAAATCAGATTCAATCAAGCTTTCCATAAACTCTTATACACTATCCATGGCAGTCTAGAGTGTGCTTATCCAACTACTTTGGTTGTGATTCAAGCTGTCTAATACATTTATCAAGAGAGTTGTTGTGATTTACACTCTTTTCTTTGGTTTGGTTTTGTACCATTGGATTTTTCAAACAAGGTTTTTAATGAGGCTTTAACACATCACTACACATGAGCCTCTTGAGAAAACCATGCCTATTTCTCTTATTTTCTAGCCTATTTTCAGATTTAAACTTGGTCTTTGTTTATGTTTTCAAAGAAGTATTAGTTTTAAGTATTTTGTGTGTTTCCAAGAAGTTGTGCATGTACAGACTTCTTCCCGATATATTATGGACGAAAATCCCTTAATAAAATCATCAAACTTCTTTCTTATAAAAATTTTCTCTCAATCTTGTTTGATCAAAGCTTGTCTAAGTGTTATTCGGATCTTTGATCCTTGTTTTACAAGCAAACCTTTGATAGTCCAAGAGTCATTCCACAATTCTTAGAAGTCTCACTCAATCCACATCTTGTTTCATCATCACAATCCGTTGGAGAGTAGTCAGGGGCGTGATCTTTTCACCTAGGATCTTATCAAGTGGTTTCAGAACAGATCTCCATCAAAATGTTGTGTTTTTCCAGTTCTGCAATTTTTAAACTTTTCATATTCTGTGATCAGACCTGTTCTAAAGTTATTATCTTGTTGGAATCATGTTTATTAATGTTAGATCTGCTTAGAATAAGTGTTGAAATTGATAAATAATCTGATTAGAATTTCGAAATTGCAGAGAAAAAATTAGGGTTCTTCATAATTTTTTTTTGAATATATCTCAGTTTCTGTGTTTTCTGTTATTTTCTGTTTCTATGATTTTTTTACTGATTTTGTGTTTTGAAATTCAACACGAACCATGGGAAAAGAAAACAATGGGAACAATGGAATTGTCGGTGGCATTATTGGAGATAGAACAACTACGAACTCGAAAGACGCTATGATCACTTTACATGACACTGATTTACCTCCCGTGAACTACATCTTGTTGGGATAGATTTTCAGGTTGTTGGTAGAGGAACGCTCGTAGACATAAAAAAAGCTGGATTGATATAGGTCAGATATGCAGGAAAATAGACAGGACAATGCGTAACCGTATCCTTGCATTGATTGTCGTGGCTCTCATAAGTATGAAGGACTTTTTCGGCGGTGGTTTGCGGTATATGGCTAAGTGTGGCAGCAGCTGTTTCAATTCGGACGCATGGGTTATAGAAAGTGATTCTGTTCTCCTTTTTTGGTTTGGTTATATTCTAAAGGGGAATTAGGAGCTATAGCCATGAAAAAAACACTAATTAGAAGAATGGCCTTTTAACCTAACGGAACGATATACGGCGTCTTTAATACAAAATATTACTATGCTATCCTTAATAAATTACTGGATGACCTGATAGAAAAAAAAAATTAAAAATTTTACCTGCAAAGTAACTCGTGTCTTTTCCCCTTCCACATAAAATCTTTCTTTCCTTTCATCCTCCCCGTCTCTCCCTCTCAGAAATCTCCATCCGCAATTCCACTATAGCTCCTCCACAATCAGTTCGACGGTGCATCTACTCAAAGTCTGCTCTATCTCAGTCCGTCTCTCTTCCAATCGCCTGGTTGTCCTTTTTGTTACGGTCTCGGCGGAGGGGAATAATACCGCCGGTGGTTGTGTACTCTGTTATAGTTGCTTTCTGCCGCTTACCTCTCCCCTCTCTGTAAGCTGTTGCCGTTCTCTCTTTCACCTCTGTTTGTTGGATTCTAATTTTCCGATTTGCTCATAACTAGGGTTTGACATACTATTAGATAGTATAATAGATCCTGTAGGAAACCATTATTACGGTTAATCAGAGTCTGTGTCTGTATAGGAATTTGAGAAATATAATTAGGGTTTGGGCGTTCCCGGGTTGTTGCCGTCATGGCTTTTTGAATTTGAATTGTTTCATGTCGCTGTAAAAATCCGGAGTGGTAGTAAGTCATACTAAAGCTGTGTAGTATTTTATAAATTTGGAATGGTTTATTTAAACATAGTATGGAATTTTAGTTCTGGTTTCCATTTGGAATGAAATAGTTTTGAGTTACATGTGAACTATGTGTTTTAGTATGTAAATATTTTCATTATTAGTCTTCATAGAATTGGTAGATGTGTGTGGTTTCATTGTTTTTACTACCAAGAGGAGGATTTTGTATTCGAAACCAAACAGAGTAGTAAGGATTTTTAGTTCTGGTTTCCATTTGGAATGAAATAGTTTTAAGTTACCTATGAACTATGTGTTGTAGTATGAAAATCTTTTCGTAATTATTCTTCTTATAATTGGTTGATATGTGTGGTTTCATTGTTTTTACTACCAAGATGCGTATTAGTGATTAGAAACCAAACGGGATAGTATGGAATTTTTGTTCTGGTTTCCATTTGGAATGAAATAGTTTTCAGTTACCTATGAATACAGACTGTTGCAGTCTAGAAATATTTTCGTTATTAGTCTTCATAGAATTAGTACATGTCTGTGCTTTCATTGTTTTTACTACCAAGAGGAGTATTAGGTAGACACAGACAAACATAATAGAATGCTAATAATTATATTCCATCTGGTGTGGAATAGTATTTACATCTGCTGTTTGATGTCCGACTGTATTTTTGTTATTCATTTTTATATTCAATATCCCACTGTCAATCATTCTCACTCTTTCTCCTTGCTTTCATTATGCAGGATTGGTATGGAGGAGTTAGAGCTTCCAAGTAGATTAGTATGGAGGAGTTAGAGCTTCCAAGTAGATTGTTTGAGACGAGCTTTGAATCCACTGGCAGGAAAAGGGTTAACAACTACTTCCATCTCCGTTGGATTGAAACAATAAAGGGAGCATTGGAGGAGGAGGACCTTGCGTTGTTGAATGCATCACAGTTTGGCCAAGTCATGAGGATGGGGTCTCATACCTTCTCTTTTATGTTTCTTCATTACATCCTTTCACGCCAGTTGGTAACAGAGAAGGACTTCGAACTTTGGTGGCTTTTCGTTGGGAAGCCAATTCGTTATGCTATTCAAGACTTCGCACTTGTGACAGGGCTCAATTGTGGACCAATAGTGGACGTCCACCTTAAGTCGAAGGGTAAAGGGACGCGCGGGAAGGGATGTTCTACCTCCAAGTCCTCGGCCTCATCACCGTCAATATGGGATGTTCTCTTTGGAAAAGAGGAGAAGCCCACCACCAGCTGGATAATTGACCGGCTTGTGAAGGGAAAAAAATACAAGGACCCGTTAATCTTTCAAAGGGATTAGATTTAAACAATTAATAGCTATTTATTCTATTGCATGAGGCGTCACGTCCCCTACCACACACGAGATGCTTCTAGATAACAACTGATCACTAGCTTGGTTTTCTATTTCTAATTTGTTAAATGGAATGGAATACTTTTACTACTACTCCATGGCTTTATATATTTCTATTTGTGTTTTGGAAGTTTGTAGGTCGGTGAATCATATATCAGGTATTAGATATGGTAAAATGTTTTACACATGTATTTGGGTTTATAGTTCCTTAACTTGGGTTTAGTGTTCACAGACAAATTTCGTATCACCATGCCCATTAATATGAAGTTCATATGCGTAATGAAGACATTAATTACATTCCTCTTTCTGTTATTGCACTTGTATTTTCTTTTAGAAAGTTTTGGTTTCTCAATGGATTTGGGTTGAAATTCCCAAACTAGGGTTTAGTGATATTGCATGGATTTGGGTTGAAATTGTTTTATTCTATTGCATGAGGCGTCACGTCCCCTACCACACACGAGATGCTTCTAGATAACAACTGATCACTAGATTGGTTTTCTATTTCTAATTTGTTAAATGGAATGGAATACTTTTCCTACTACTCCATGGCTTTATATATTTCTATTTGTGTTTTGGAAGTTTGCAGGTCGGTGAATCATATATCAGGTATTAGATATGGTAAAATATTTTACACATGTATTTGGGTTTATAGTTCCTTAACTTGGGTTTAGTGTTCACAGACAAATTTCCTATCACCATGCCCATTAATATGAATAATATGAAGTTCATATGCGTAATGAAGACATTAATTACATTCCTCTTTCTGTTATTGCACTTGTATTTTGTTTTAGAAAGTTTTGGTTTCTCAATGGATTTGGGTTAGAAATTCCCAAACTAGGGTTTGAAGAGATAATTGGGGAGTATCTTACACTTCTAGTTCATAAAGTGTAACGGGTCACGTCATTCTATATTTGGACAGATAGTATTCTATCCATGCTATATAGTATCCATGTTATATAGTTTGGAAATATGAATCTAGTACACTCCGTTTGTCTAACGTTATTCAACACTTAGAAAATTTCTCTATTCCCCTCCCACAACATTTTTTTTCTTTGATTTTCATTCCACGCGCTTCGTTGTTAAGGTGATTGTAACTGTGGGTCACAAATGAAACATGTTCTTCCTTTATGTGAAGGAAACCGGAAACATTTCCCTCACAAGGGTATTACCGGCTGGATTGAAGGCAAAAAGACAGTTGCTAAATTATATCAAAATCATGTCCATTCCTTCTATTACACTCCAAATTATGGCTATTACGCCAATTCACCCTATTCTAAATTGGTTTCTTTTTTTTTAGTTTCTCTTCATGTCCATTTGTAAATGATTCTATTCTTTCGTTCTTCAATCAATTTGATATTTTATCAAACAAAATAAAACAAAGGAACTAAAATAAATAAATAAATAAATACAATATTAGTGAACCAAAATATTAAAAACCTGTGTTTAAAAGTTAAAAATTACGATGCACAAAAGTAAAAATTACGTGTGTTTTCTTTTAGTCTCATCAAGTCACATATCTTAGAACCTTTTTTTTTTCATATCTTAGAACCTTGCCTTCTATTAGGTTTTGATTTTCTCAATTCGAGTCTCCTTTTACTCTGGAATGAGGATGTTGTGCTCTCTTTGAAGCTCTTTTTATCTCAGTTTGAGGATGTTGCTGTCTCTGTGAGTTTCTTTATGAAACTTTATTTACCTCAGTATGAGGATATTACACTTTTGTGTACCAGTTCTTTACCTCAGTGTGAGGTTATTTGGACCTTTGCCTTCGTGGTATTGGTTATTTGGATCTTTGCCTTGGTGGTATTAGTTTCAATTGTTTCAGGTTTACTCATTTGGCGAGGATGGTGCTCTTCACAGCTTTCAGACTTCATAAAGTGGGGCTTTATTGCCTCTGAGTTTGTAGTTGTAACGTCTCCAACCTGTCATGTTAAGATCGTGCCGACTGTTTCGGTGAATGGAACGTGGTTTGAAGCTTTAAAAAGTGGAGGTCTTGGGTGGTTTATCTGTGGAAAGGGTGAAGCCCCTGACTCCCTTGGTGATGAAGATTTAACAATGCTTGAAGCTTTTCAATCAGCAATGACTCATAGACTCTCAAGTCTTCAGTTATTTTTGGACTCTACTGTCCCTTTCTCTGCCATGCGTTCATGGTTGGATTCGATTAAGATCACAGGTTTTCCTTGCAGGAACCTTGTCACTCTTTTCACTCCACTATCTTGTTGTTTAGCTGTTGCTTTTATTATGAGTGTTGTATCCAGACTATGTTCTTTGTTTACTCTGTTTTGAGAGTTTATGAAATGAAATGAAATCGTTGACCAAAAAAAAGAATGAATAGATACCATTAACAACACTAATTTAATTTAATCACAAAACTAGATTATGACATACCTTTTCAAAGGATGGGTGTATTTTTGTTTTGATATTTATTTTTAAAAATTTAATTTTTATATTTATGTTTTTAGTCACATTTGTATTTTCTTTTGTAATCATATTTGCGTAAAATATTAAAAACGCATGTTTAGCTGAAATTTTAAGTTAGACACAAATTTTCTCAACGGGTTATGATCTTTTTTAGTAGTATTGATTATTGTCAGATATTATTTAAGGAACATTATTAACAATTAACCATACAATGTAAATTGATGTCAAAAAAACAAACCATACAATGTAAATTATTCACAACATTACCATTATGAATGTGTCAGCAGTGTTTGATTCGATCAACGATATAAAAAGTTAGTTTAACTATTTCTTTGAAGTCAATTTGCTTGCAACGAAAGTTGACATCGATGATTTTAGAGCGACATTATCGCGTGCCTTAGGGCCGTGCCTTCACTAATATTGGGCCTAAAAATAAATGAAAAAGCTAAGGAATTGTTTGAACGTGGTTTAGCTAAGGCATTTTTTGTTCCGTTCCTTCTGGCCAGGTGTCAGCTCGTGGTTGCGTCTAGGGCGAAGACCACATATCGTTACCAAATCGATTTCATTTTCTCCCCTTTGCTCTCTCGACGGTGAAACCGTGTCTTCTCTCCAGCCTCGACTTCACCGATCTCTTCTCTTCACCGATCTATAGGCGAAACCGTCTCTTCTCTCCAGCCTCGGCTTCACCGATCTGTTCTCTTCACCGATCTATAGGCGAAACCGTCTCTTCTCTCCAGCCTCGACTTCACCGAGCTCTTCTCTTCACCGATCTATTCTCTTCACCCAACCCTAAACTCTTCAATCTAAAAGGTAAGCCTCTACTTTCGATTTTGTTATTGTCGTATTATCTCCTCTGCATGTCGTTTTGTTTTATTTTTGGTATCTCCTCTGCATGTCGTTTTGTTTTGTTTCGGTGTTTGGTCGGGTTGTAGGTTGTGTTTAGTTGATTCTAGGTTGTATTTAGTTGATTGTAGGTTGTGTTTACTTGATTTCTAATGGTCGGGTTGTAGGTTGTGTTTACTTGATTCTGATAAGATCTTCATAGGTTTGTTGTTAGTTGCGCTTGTTCTGTAAGTGATAGTTTACTCGTTTTCTGGTCACTTGATAGTTAAGTTGCAGAGTTGTTGTAATTGTTTTGTGGTTACTTGATAGTTCAGAGTTATAACTTAGGTTTGTGGTTACTTGATTGTAGGTTTGTGGTTACTTGCTAGTTCAGAGTTATTGCGCTGGTTCTATTAAGTTGTAATTGTTTTGTGGTTACTTGATAGTTCAGAGTTATTGCGTAGGTTTGTGGTTACTTGATTGTAGGTTTGTGGTTACTTGCTAGTTCAGAGTTATTGCAGAGTTGTAAAACGATACTTCATAGGTTTGTGGTTACTTGATCCCCTCATAGGTTTGTAGTTGTAGTTATTGCGTAGGTTTTAATGAAGTGTTTTGTGGTTAATGAAGTCTCATAGGTTTGTAGTTGTGGAAGATGTAATAACTTCTGATTAGACATTGGTAGATAATTGTTAGGTGGTTTTAGTTATTACTTGTATCCCCAAATCGTCTTTCTCCTTTTAAATCCCAAGTATTATTCATGCTTTCACATTATCTCCATAACGTCCTTTTCTCCTCTTTTGTAAAATCTCTTCTCTGTTCTTTGTGCTATGGATTCAAGGAATCAATGTAATCAGTACTCTGGTTATGTTAACCTTCTTAGCAGTCAAGAACAGAATGTGGGTGAGGGAAACTTTCCTTATGAAAGTTTTCCTTCTAGTGTAAACTTTGGAGCCTCTGAAATCCCTCCGTTCAGTTCCCAACAAAGTGAGGCTCCATCCCAACCTGATGACATAGTTGTGGAGCGTCGGGAGAGAAGGAAATGGACTCCATTGGATGACGAGCTTCTCATAAGCGCGTGGCTAAACACATCAAAGGATGCTGTTGTTGGAAATGATCAAAAGTCACTCACCTTCTGGAAACGAGTGGCAGAATACTACGGAGAAAATGCTGAGAAGAGACCGCATCAACACTGTAAGTCGCGTTGGCACAAAATCAATGAGCACACCAACAAGTTTTGTGGCGCTTTCGCGCTTGCAGAGAGGCAGCAGAGCAGCGGTCAGAACGACAATGACGTCCTAAAGGCGGCTCGCGACATCTACTACAATGATCACAACACGCGGTTTACCCTTGAGCATTGCTGGTGTTTGTTGAGGTTTGAACAGAAATGGTGTTCCCTCAACACTCTTAAATCTACTGAGAGTTCAAAGAGAAAGGCTTGTGAGGCCGGTTCCCAATCTTCAAACACCAATGTTCCTGAGCCTGAGATCAGGCCTGAAGGTATCAAGGCGGCAAAAGCAAGAAGGGCTAAAGGAAAGAGTATTGAGGACTACAAGACCATGTGGGGGCTGAAGCAAGAAGATTTGGTGAAGAAGGAGAAACTGTCGAAGCTTGCCATACTAGACACACTCCTTGCTAAAAAGGAGCCACTTAGTGAGGCTGAAGAAACTGCGAAGAATAAAATCCTGGCTGAGTTTTTCTAGTTTAAAATATCTATCTTTGTGATTGTGTCTTGTGTAACACTCCTTGCTTGTTGCTGTTGCTTGTTGCTCTTCGAATTCTATGTAATGGTTGTTTCTTTTATCAAATGTAATGGTTGTTATGTGGGAACTAGAACGGTTCTTTTTATCAAACGTTTCTATCTAATGGTTGGTTGTTTTTGTTATCGAATGGTTGGTTCTTTTTAAGTCTGTGATTGCTGTTCTGTTGTTGCTTCTATGTAATGGTTGGTTGTTTTTGTTATCAAACGTTTGTTTTTATCTAATGATTGCTGTTCTGTTGTTGCTTCAGGTTAGTGAACAAATGGGGGTATACAGCTACTCGCAGCCTTCTCAAGACGAAACGTACGGTCATGACTCAGGAGACAGCGGCTGCAGTGAAATCGAAGCTGCTATACAGATGGACCAAGCAGAGATTGATGCCGCGCGTCGTCAGTATCCTCCGCAGCCTGAAGTTGAGTTTGGATTTCCCAAGGAATGCTACTGCGGTGGCGAACCTCTTGTAGCGACATCGTACACAGCAAATGATCCTGGGAGAAGGTTTTACACATGTGAGAACCGAGATGACGGAGACTGCCATGTTTGGAAGTGGTGGGATGTGGCAGTTATGGAGGAGATGAGAGACATGGGTACACAGTATCGCCTGCTGTCTGAAAAGGTGGATTCTCTATCCTGTGTGACTGAGTACGAGACATGCCTCAACCAGGTAAAGAATCTCCATTATGAAACTGAGCAGAAGGTGCTAAGGCTTGAGAAGATTGTGTCTGAGTTAGGTAAAAAGAATGGGTTTGAATTCATTGTGGGTGTGATGGTTTTTTTAGTGGTGATAATCGGCATTGTCCTCATGTTTAAGTAGAGGAGATGGTTGTGATAATCGGCATGGTCCTCATGTTTTACTCTTGTACTCTTTTGACTCTTGCAAGTTTGTTTATGACTCTTGCAAGTTTGTTTGTGTAATCGGCATGTTTGTTTTAGACTCTTGTAATCGGCATGGTTGTAGTATTTTTAACTCTTGTACTTGGTTTAATAACAAAACTTGTACTCTTTTTTAACTCTTGAACTCTTTAAACTCTTGTCATATTTTAATAACAAAACTTGTAGGTATACCAACAATGTTGGTGAACATGTGTTTTTGAATTTGTAACCAAAAAAACACATGTGTTTTCCAATTTGTAACCAAAACATCACATGCATTTGTTTGTTTCTTCACAAGCATCACGGGTGTAAAACAATTGCCATTATAAATATGAGATCTCTCCTCATTACAAATGCACAACTCCTCACTTCTCTATTCTTTTTCTAAGCATTTGCTTACTTTTTAAAAACAATTTCCCTTTTTAAATTCAAATGGCTTCTTCTTCTCATTTTCATTACCACAATCATGGTGATGATGATGAATTAGATTCCCCATTTGAAGAATGGTTTGAAAAAAATCCTATTCCAGAACCAAAAGAGAGAAAAAAACGAATTTTTATCGAGAGAATGCGGGAAGAAGGCCATAATAAATTGTGGAATGATTATTTTAGTGATAATCCAACATAAGGAGACAATTTATTTAGGCGACGGTTTCGAATGAACAAACCATTGTTCTTACGTATTGTGCATCGTCTCTCCACAGAAGTCAAGTATTTTCAACCAACAGAAGATGCCGTCGGCCGGACCGGTCTATCTCCGCTCCAAAAATGTACCGCAGCAATTCGTCAATTGGCATATGGTAGTGGAGCTGATATAGTTGACGAATATTGCCGACTTGCTGAGACTACTGCTCGCAAATGTCTCCACCAGTTTACTGCCGGGATAATCCACTTGTTTGGCGATCAATATCTAAGACGTCCCACACCAGAGGATCTTGAAAGACTACTCCATGTCGGAGAAGAACGAGGATTTCCGGGGATGGTTGGAAGCATCGACTGCATGCATTGGGAGTGGAAGAATTGCCCCGGTGCTTGGAAAGGAATGTATTCACGAGGAACCGAAAAACCAACAATTGTGCTGGAGGCCGTTGCTTCATATGATCTCTGGATATGGCACGCGTTTTTTGGAGCACCAGGTACTATGAACGACATTAATATTCTTGATATATCACCTGTTTTTGATGACATTATTAACGGAATAGCTCCCCAAGTCACCTTCTACGTCAACGGAACGGAGTATAATTTGGCTTACTATCTCACGGATGGTATTTATCCGAAATGGGCTACTTTATTTCAATCTGTCCGACTACCACAAGGTCCGAAAAAAGGCTATATGCCAAAAAACAAGAATCTTACCGAAAAGATGTTGAGCGTGCCTTTGGCGTCCTGCAAGCTAGATTCGCCGTTGTTAAAAATCCTTCTAAATTATGGGATAAAGAAAAAATAGGGAATATTATGAAAGCATGCATCATACTCCACAATATGATTGTCGAAAATGAACGAGGTTCATACACTCTGCGTAACATTTCTGAATTTAATCAAGGTGTGGAGCGTTCATATTCCGTCGGACCAGCTTCAAATCTCGGCAATACAAGCACTCGTCAAACGGAAATGAAGGACAAACACACCCATCAACGATTAAAAAATGATTTGATTGAAAATATATGGGCTAAATTTGGACATCTTGAAAATAATATATAATCTGATGTTTGTATCTTTTTTTTTAATTCTTCAATGTTTTTATTTTCTTTTTAATGTTATAATTTCAAGTTTTTGTAATTTATTTTAATTTAAATGTTATAATTTGTAGTTTTTGTAATTTTTTTAACTCTGTAATTTTCTTATGTTTTTATTAAAATTATTTATGTTTTATTTTAAACACTTCTTCATTTCTTTTTACTTAATAATATTAATAATTAATTAACTAAGAACCTTTCTAAAAGTACCACCAATAATGTTCCATTTTCTTAATGTTCCTTAACATTGTTCCTTAGCTCAAAAATATCAGTAAACAATGCTAAGGAACCTTCAGCAATAATGTTGCTCTTAGACATCTAATAGTAACCGCATGGAGAATTGGGATAGCTTATTTGTGAACTTGAATTTTAGGATTGTTTTTAAAGAGTTTCTTAGCATCTATTGATTTATGCATGTTTCTTGTTTGATAAATCTTTGAATCTAAAACTTTACCTATCTAGTTACTTTCTGCATGCTTTATTGTTTATATATTTTTGGCTTAGCTTAGCTTAGGTTAAAACCTTACCGTCTATTGTGTGATTTCCTGTCCATATGGATTCATTTTTTAAATAAACGATGACACTTTTATTTGAGAGAGTTGGTTGATTTCCTTACAAAAGTTTGTGGTCTATCTCAATTGGATAGTTGATAGATTCTAGCTGCTCTCGTTCCATTGCAGAAATTTTCCATAGATTTAATCGTAAAAGTCTATGGGTTTGGGATTGTTGGCTTTAGTTTTTTTGAAAGAAATGGGTAATCTCAAAATTGAAATAAAGTATTAAGATTTCTTTAAAAGCCTAAAAATGTAGTTTTTAAAACAAATAAATAATATCTTCTATTATTGTCAAAAAAATAAATAAGTAAGACTAGATATACAAATTTAAACATAAAGTATGTACAAAATTTAAAATAGTAGAATTTTTTTTTGAACTTTATAATCTTAATTTTCATCAGCTAAAAACAATTTTTATTAAATTTTTATTGTACATGTCATCCCGCAAAGACCCTAAAGGTTGCCTGAGATTACCCTATTGTATGACCAGGTTGAGGTGACATGAGTATCTAACTTCTTCTGTGAGCAACTGTACGTCTGCCTGGCGCCTATGGTCAACTATCCAGAAATTAGTTGGTTTAATATCGGCCCGCCGGATATCTGGGTAAAAAAAGGTAATTTTGCTCCTTGAAACCACGGATCTATTTCTATAAACTAAGCAACTGCATGTAATTGCAGGAGACTTAAGACGCTCGGGCGTACTAAATGCTAACGTGCGTTCTAATTACTCTCTAGTGCTTGCTTGTTTTTTTTTGGTACAATAGTGCTTGCTTGTTTGATTATTACTTTTTATGAAGTGGACAAAAAAACTAATGCATGCAAACAAGTTGGAAGAGAATTACTTTATACTTATACTAGTGGTATTCCGACGCTACGCGCCGGGTTCATATGTTTTATTTTTATATAAATTTACTATTTGTTTTATGATCTTAATAAAAAAAATATGTTCACAGATATGAAAATGAAATTTTTTTGAAAGAAATGAAAAATTTTCTGATCCATTTGATAGTAGTTAGTGGGTGTAATGTATTACTTTGTTTTGAAGTTGCTTAATTCAAAATAGAGTAGCACATGCAGTTGTGACTAATCAATTAGGTAAAAATAGAAGTAAAAACTGATAGTCGTAACAAAGTTAATTTAGTTGGAATTTAAAGTTGATGTTTTATTTAGAGAATATACTTATACTCTTAAGTACCATGTGTTTAGTGTATATAAGGAACACCATTTGAAATTTTTTTTTAGACTAATTTGAATTTAGATGTATGTAATTAAGTTTTGTTTATATATTCTTCTTATTTGATTTTTGGTAAGAAATAAAGTTTTTCTGTTTTGTTATCGAAAATTTATTAATTATTTTTTACTTTTCATATATGTTGGATTTGAAGATTAATTTTATTATTGACATTAGACATAAAAATATTTATGTTTAAGTCATGATATTTTTTGCTAGATGTCGTAAATATTAACGTGTTTCCAAAAAAATCTAAAATATTTATGATATTTTGCATGTTAAATAAAAATAAAAATATAAAAACTAAAGTTAAATATTTCCTGAATGTTTTTATACATATTCATACTATTATTTTATGTTTTTTTAAAAAAAAAATATTATAAAATACTTAAATTTAGTCTATATTTATTTATTTTCATAGATTATATATTATTATATAATAAAATTTATTTATTTATTTATTAATCCACAGTTGACCCGATAATCTGGAAGATCATCCGGTTTACCGTCCAGTCGAGTTTAAAAACATTGATTGTGTGGGAATCCAGATTCGCTAAAGGCTCACTAATGTTTTATTTTTTTACTCTCAATTTATATTAAATTACTTCGTAAGTTGGTGAATGCGGGTTGATTTTTTTTTGGTGTAGGTTATGGGAATTGCTCAAACTGTGATTTATATTATGTTTTATCCAAAGTATTGAGTATGAATTAATACAACATCTATATATACTAAAGAAAGTAAATTTATATTTCTGGAGTCATACCTTGTATGAAAAAAGTAGTTTCAAACAATCAAAACAAAAAAATCATTTTGATCAATTTTCTAACTTGTAATATTTGCTTTTATCAAAGAAACTATTAAAGTTGATTAGAAGAGGCTATATATGGATCATAAGCTTAATTTCAACTAAAGTTCAGCTTAGTTAAAAGTCTATGTCCTAATAAGGTCCAGTCTTCCATTCCACTTTTGCTGCTTTTTTCTTAGTCATAGTTCGTCTTTTAAGCGGTTTGGAGTCGGTGATGATGTCTGAAATCATATCAACTTTCAGATGGTGACTTCTTATCTGGTGAAATATTCTGTTGAAAAACCGAGCAAGAGTCATCTCTTTCACCTAAAACTACGCTCTTTCAGACAAATAGAGAACTATTGTTTTCTTACGAAGATGGTTTACATGAACAGAGAAGTATAATACAGACACACAAAATCAAGAACTGAAAGAGAACAAACAATAGACTTGAACCAAGCAAAGCAAAAAGTAAAACTGTATATATCATTCAGGCGTAAGAAAAACAAAAACATAAACCAATTTTCTTCTTTTCTTTTGTATAGCTTGAAAAGTGCAGTATATAAAAACTCTTTACTTCGCCATTGAAGCAACAATCTCCTCTAGCTGTCTCTATGTTTCTCCATTCTTCTTCTTGTTATCTTCTGCATTTAGCTGATCCTCTTGAAACTTGCACAAACATTCTTCAAAAAACTCTGGATTTGTATCATACAAAACCTTGAGCACAATCTCCGTCAAGTTCTTCACAGCCTGGTTCCAATGGCTACTACCGTTTCTTCTCCAAAGCTGGACAGTGGAAACGCTATCGGTAGAATGATTCTGCTGTTATGTCTCACCAAGTCACTAACATGATCCTTGTTCCATGAGTATTGAGCCCGTTCCGCTACCTAAACACACAAGCAGTGAAACTCATTAACTATCCAAGAGTCTTAACAAACGGTAGATGAAAGTTTACTACCTGAAAGTGAGAGTTGCTCAAGCTCTGAGCAATTTGGCGATCATATAACGTTCAAACTCTGTTACACCGGTGGGTCTCCAGACGGTTGACACTGATAGTAGCCGCCTGAAGCATAAGCCACAAAATCATCAAAGCTGAGAATTTCTCAGTTTAAAAAGAACAGTAAAAGGTACAAAAGAAATTTGCAATATGGATATAATATGGTGGAACAAATATAAACATCAACTAATAGGCAAAAGCGGTCCATTTTCTCAGACGCAAAATATAACACTGTAAAAACATAAATCAAACATGAGAACATGGGAAATGGATATAACACAAATCTACAGTAGGAACCCCAAAAAACAATGAACTTTAACAATCTGGAAGTGGCTAAGTGTATACAAACTAACCGGAGATCTAATTAAAATTATAAACAAAAATCCAGTAAAAAAATAATTGAGAATCAGTGTTTTGTATACTGATTCGCTTAGAACAAAGGATGAGTATGAGAGCATGAACACTTACCTTTTTATAGCAGAGCTTCCACCGCGTTGAACTCCCCACAGTTGCATTGAATGGGGACCGTCTGTGATTGGGGAATCGGTTACCGCCGGACGAAGAAGACGAAAGATCTCTCCACGAAAGAATGCTTCTGGAGACGCGAGAGATGGAGACTCAATAAACCTAATCCGAAACGCAACGTTTAATTCTTAAACATAAACGAAACAAAAAAGCAAAGTATCATTAAATCAGAAAGCAACGCGCCTGACATAAGTTAACGCGTGATAAACACTGACCACTTACGGCGTCGACACGTGTCTCAGTTCGCCCCATGCTCCTAGGGTGACGTGGATAGCCTGAGCAGCCAGAAAAGTCTACTTTATATATATAGATATTAAATCACCTTCGACATTACAAATATCAAATTTATAATACCACAGTCTGTCTTTTGGGATACCATAATTTCAATAGTTTAGGAGTTTTCATCATTGATGTAATTAACTAATACAAAGGTAGAGTGATCTAATATTTCAAAATGTGGTCCTAGTTTAATAAGAAAAGTAGAGCTTAGAGCTTGACCCGCGATTTTGTTTTTTGGTTTTGTTTGTTATTTTATGTTTTACAAATATTTACGTAATAGAGATTAATAATATATAACATAAATTGTGACATCTGAAATTGAGAAAATTAACAAAATAATCCTCAACTTTCGAAAATAAGCTAAAAAATCTTCAGTTCACAAATAAGTCATTTTAACCTTAGACTTCTAGTCAAACAAGAATAAATCTCATGTTTTCATTGACCAAGTGATTTCAGTCTCGTCAAAAATCAACCGTTTAGTGCCGTCAATTATATTTAACAGTTGAATTATAGTGAGATCAAAATGGCTTGGTCAACACAAATATGAGATTTTTTTTCCAACATCAAATTTGAGGATTACAATTGCTTATTTAAAAATATCTTAACTAGAAATTGTTGTTTTTCTATTTTTTACAATAAAAATTATATTTTTTCATATTTATTAGAATAAGTAACTTAATAAAAGATGTTCAAATAAGCTTAGAAATAACATTTTAAAAATTAATCAGTAACTTAAAATTGTTTAACAAAAGAAATTGATTCAAAATACAATTATAATGCAAATTAATATATAAAATAAAATCATTGAATGCTTAGGTTCAAATAAATTTTAAGAAAAAAGTTAACGGTAAAACACTAAACATGTTGTTAAAAATATGATCACTGATATTCTATTGAAGATGAAGCAAAAGAGAAAGGACGAAGGCGAAAGCATGAAAGGGATCTCCGGCTAGCTACAACAGCGGTTTATATACATCAGGGGCTGGAGATTCCTTTCACGCACTTGGGTTCATCCTTTTTCACTTGTTTCATATTTTATTGAGTATATGTGATCGTTCTAACAACAATGTGTTTATGTTTATTCTTCCAATTGTTTTGAGCCTAAGCACTTAATTATTTTATGTTATATCTGAATTTACATTATAATTTTATTTAACTTAATTTTTTTTTAAATAATTATTTATTTTTAATTCATTTTAAAATATTATATTTAAGCTTCTTTGAACATATTTTATTAATCGATATGAAAGACTACAAGTTTTATTGTAAAAAAAGGAAGAAAAACAAAAAAATAATAATTAATATATTTTTTAAGTAAGCAATTTTAATCTTCAACTTTTAAACTCTGATCACAAAAATCTCATATTTGTGTTGACTAAGCTATTTTCACCTTATTAAAAGGCAACCATTAAATATAACTAACAGCATCAAACAATTGATTTTTGACGAGACTGAAATAGTTTGGTTAGAAGAAAGTATGAGATTTATTCGTGTTTGACTAGAAGTTGACGGTTAAAATGATCATTTGTGAGTTGGAGATTTTTTGGTTTATTTTCGAAAGTTGAGGATTATTTTGTCAAATTCTCCCATCTGAAAATGACATTTCATGTTTTATTTTCAGTATTGAGTAATCTATTTTAATAATATATATTATGTGATGAAATCATCTATTTTAATAATATAGATTATGTGATGAAATCATTTAGTGATTTTCAAGTGTCGTAAGATCCACAAAATCCTTAATACGTATGATCTGTCTTTCCGTAAGAGAGAAAAAAATGATCTGTCTTTCCGTTGCAAGAAGGAAAGACAGAGAGCAAGAGATAGAGAAAAAGTTGCATTGATCATGTGCGTCATTGAACCCAGAGAGCCCTTCAAGTATGTATAAATAGAGAAGTAACTGATCCGTAAATACAAACATTGATAACAAATAAAAAAAATGTTACTCTCTATTGTCTTGACTTTTCTTTCTCTTATTATCATGCCTTGTCTCTTCGTCTCTTGGCGTCTACGTGTTCCCCTCTCCATTACAAATATCCGCAGATTCATCAGAACAGCAGCTTCTCAATGCAATGATAAAGAAGAGAGGTAGTGTGCTTCTGTTTATCTTAGTTCTTATTAGTACATGATAATATGAAAAATATTAATACTATTCGTAATCTTTTGCTAAGATAAATGGTTTCTCTCAGTCAAATGTAATACTCCCTTTGTTTCTTAAAAAAATGTCATTTTAGAATTCAAATACAAGTTATACTTATTTTCAATTTAATATTAATTGTAAACTCTATTAATTTTGTAAATAATTTTATTAATCGCAAATATTATGGTCAAATATAAGTGTTAAAAAACATATATTTCAATTATTTTCTTAATTTGTGTGCAAAATGTTAAAGTTACTTTAAAAAATGAAAGAAGTATTAACTAATCTCAAAAACTACAACCTAGGCAAAATTATACTTCCTCAACCAACCTAACAAACCTATTAGCCTATATAGATATAGTCATTTGGTTTATCTTGGGATGTTAACATGGATTCAACTTAAAAGGGTTAACCTAATCATATATCAAAAGATTTAACCGTAAACAATTAGTTTTGGTAAAGCTTAAGAATGAGCCGGATATAATTCGTCCTTAATATGATTAATTATTAGCTCAATCATTTTTTCATATAATTATTCAAAAATCTAATTTCAAAAATAAACTGAAACAAAGATATTAAATTTGGTTGTTCTGCTAAAACAACAAAATTATGCATCTCACCAAAATTGGGTCCATATTGGATAAACCTTTTATCCAATGTATTCTAGTCCCAAGTTCATATTGCTAAATGAAAATGATTGACATTTTACTCTTCTAAGATTAAAATTTTATAGATAATCGGGGCTCATGGACTGATGAGTGATGACAACTGAATTAGAAGAACCCTCTCGAAATATCAAAAAAAAAACTGTTTAGTAATCTCATATAGATATGATTTGTTTGGCATACTTGGATATCGACGAATACGGTTTTTGCTCAATTTGTTGCTTTCTTTTGTTATTACTAATCTGTAGCGGTACAACTGGAGAGAAGGAGAAAGGAGGGAGAATGCCAAAGCATGTGGCGATCATATTGGACGGACACAGACGTTGGGCAGAGAAACGAGGACTCGGGCCAAATCAAGGTCAAGAAGCCGGAGCGAGAACTGTTATGGAGAATATTAAGGACTATTTCTCTATGGGGATAAACACTGTTTCACTCTTTGCTTTTTCCACTGGAAATTGGGGAAGACCCGGGGTGAATATAAAAATATGAATGATATCATATCATATCATTTCAAGATATTTCTTATATTTCCATCAGTCTAATCCTGTTAGTAATTAATTCTTTGATTAGGATGAAGTTCCCTACTTAATGGAAATGTTTGAGAGAATCGCCAAGTCTGAGATGCCTAACTTGCGCAGGTACCCAACGTGATGGTTTGATCCTTTTTAAGTGTTGTATGTTAATTTTCCATTCTTTTTTTAGATATGGCGTCAAAGTCTCGGTCATCGGGAAACGGACGAATATTCCGGAGTCACTTATAGATTTGATACGAGAAGCAGAAGAAGCTACAAAGAACAACAAAGAGAAGCATCTCATTTGGGCGTTAGACTATAGTGGAAAGTTTGATATCTTACAAGCATGCAAAAGTCTTGCTGAAAAGGCAAAAAACGGGCTGATCAATGTAGAGGACATCGACGAAAACCTGATGGACAAAGAGTTGATGACAAGCTGTAGTGAGTTCCCAAACCCTGACCTATTGATTAGAACAAGCGGAGAACAAAGGATTAGTAACTTCTACCTATGGCAATCAGCTTACACAGAGCTCTACTTTCCTAGTGTTCTATGGCCTGACTTCGGAGGAACTGAGTATCTCGAGGCCTTGGATTGGTATCAGAAGAGGCAGAGGCGATTCGGTCGAAGGGTTTAAACTTTCAGTTTTTATATGTATTTATTAATAAATGGTTAAACTACTCAATATTGTGTATGTGTTTGTTTTCACTTTACTAGTTCTAAATGCAACTTAGTTGTTATTGTTTCTGATAAACAGCATCAATACTATTAAACTAGGTAAAGCATGCGCCTTGCCCAATGTTAGACGGTTCTTATAATATTAACGTTTGATCAAATTAAAACTGTAAAACTATTTAGTTTTTATCAATGTAAATATGTTATATGATTCTAAAATTTTGAAATTAATATATATATATGACAAATAATTTAACTTTAATGATATGAATTAGATTTATATTTTTAATATGAATATATATCAAATGAAACTTATATATCATTTGTATTTTGTGATAAGAAAAAATTAATGTATTGATTACAAAATTTTCAACTTGAAGTTTTTAACAGTTTTAGTAATTTATAGTCATTTAAAAAATTAAAATAACATATAAAAACTTTTTTAAAATTTTTTGACATGATTAATGTGATTGTTTAATTTATTTAACAGATAAAATTTAACAAAAATTATAAATAAAACACTATTTGTTATCAAATATTTATTATTCAAAGTCACTAATTACCTTATATTTTAAATCACATTCAGTAATTTCCTAATTTTTATTTAACGAAATCATATTATGTAATTTTTATTTCTATAGGATGGTTAGAATAGAAATTTTAAAATTTCGGTACTATATCATACATTTATGGGGAATTTTGCAAATATGACTCGAACTTGATTTTAAAAGCAAAAAAATATACAGAAATTTCAATCAAATGCAAAACTAACTTATAAGCCTTGTGAAATTACAATCATTTCATTATGACCAAACAGAAAACCATAATTCATTTTTACAAATATAACCCCGAAAACTTTTCTGAGTTTTTGTAAGTTTTTAGAAGTTCTGTAAGTCTTCTGGAGGACTTATCTAGAAGTCTTCTCGTATAGTAGATTTTAAAAATAATTTATAAATTTTATAAAAAATATTTCATAGCGAAAAATTGAAATTATAAATTATGTAATTATAAACATATGTAATTTCACCAAAACTCACCATTAGTGTAAATTTAGAATTTGGGTCCAACTGGTGATTAAAAAGCTTTTAGACTTGCAAACAAACCTATGCTCATCTATTATATTAAAATAGAAGTCATAACATATCATGTGTGATTTTTTAATTTGGTCTGATCCTAGAATTCATATCTCATTTCATTTCTAATAATATTTTCTAACTTACTATATCTTTTTATGTAATCGTTAATTTACCAACAACTAAGCCTAAAAATACGGACTATTAACATCCGCCACCCAGCTTCGAAACCCAGCCACAGCGATTTAACATCCTTACTGCTGGGGCGCTGGACCCCTTCGGGGGATATTTGGGAAAGTGGCTGCCCAGACACCAGAGATATCAAAAAAAAAAAAAAAAAAAAAAAAAAAAAAAAAAAAAATACGGACTATTAATTTGCAATATTCTAATGAATTGATTATCATATCTAAGGGAATCTATCAAAGGTATTAGTTAAAGATCATATATTTTTATTGTTGTCGTAAACTCCTAATATGGCTTTCTCATTTTTTGTTTAAGATCACCAAATATATTAAGGCTTGCGAAAAAATCCAAATGGGAAGTATCCAACCGAATCCGATTTGAAAAATTAGTATTCAACCTGAACCAAAATTGCTTAAATATTTGAACCAGTTTAAAATTTTGGTGTCTAGATCTATTTGGGTTTTCAGGGTTAGAAATTTTAGCCTCACTTAGATATTTATAAATCTTGTTCAGGTTCGGTTCGGATCTTTACAGGTTTGGTATAACCCATTTAAATTATTTTCAGAAATTTAAAATTGAATATATAACTAAAATTTCTAAAAATATATATAAAATAATATATTGCATATAAATTTGAATTACATATTTCAAAATACCTAAACTTACCATATAAATTAATTTGACTTGAATACTTGAATAGATAACGAATAGATTCGTGGTGTTTTTTTATTTTGCATCTCTGCTTCTGTTTTCACATAACTCTGTTCTTTCCCTAACTTATCAATGTTGTTCTTTTGTATCTTGAGATAATATCTCTTCTTGATAGTAAAAGTCGTGGAACATGAAATCTTTGCAATTAGCTTGAGATTTTTTAAAAGATAAATCAAGTATATGAAGAGACATAAAACAAAACTAAGACATAAAGTGTTTGTTGCTCTCTTTGTTTTTGTCTTGAGGGGGATATAAAGGAAGAAGGGTTAAGACCCACTAAAGGAAACTAAGCTTGTTATTAATTATATATTGATCACTTTTAGATTAATTCAAGAAATATCAAACTGTCAAACAGCTCCACGGATGAGGATTCCACGATAAATTTATCTCTTAAACACTTAGATCGACAGACGAATCTACATGTAAGACATCCCCAATAGATAAGCGAAGAACGAACGGTTAACGGTTCTTTCTACAGTACTCTGGAACCTCGATAAGTTTCGCATAATGATCTAGAAGAAATTGCATAATCTGAAATTCGAACCTTAGACTTAGGTGTAGAAGCCTTTAACCTTTAATCAATAGCCTACGGTGCTTCCACAACTTTGAGAGTAACCTTAAAACCTGAAACATGAGGTTCCCGCCCCCTCGAACACAGCTTACAACTTTCATCGTACTGTGCTCTAATTAGAGAAACCATAAAATATTAATTTTTAAGACTTTTATAGGTGGAGATCCTTTGGTGTTGGTTCAGTTGGTGCCACTTCGTTAATGATTCGTCTCTTAACATGTGTTACAGGTTGCATTGAACATCTCTAAAACTCCATTGTTGGTATCAGAGAACAATGAAGAACATTGATGGTTTTAGAGATTGAAGAAGAACACGAACCCTACAATTTGGTATTAATTTTGGAAGAAGACGATAATCGTCGCTCACAATTGTGATGGGTTTCGAAATTAAAATATAAAATCCATTACTTGTAAGTATCTATTTATATAAAATAGACTTCTTTCTCTCCAGGTGAAGACACATAGGATGACAGCTCATTAATTCATTCCCTGCCATGACGACACGTATAACTCAGCACATAACTCATCATTTCTTCGTTTGTTTATCGTCTGTAGTCTGGGCTGTTTCTTCATTATTTGTACATACAATTTTATTGGGCTTAGGTTAAAGGGTGATTCGGCCCAATGAATACTATATGCGCTTAACCTAATTTTTTTGTCACAAAAAAAAATCCAAACCCTTCTTTTTCTTATTCGGCGAAGATGACCGACGAACTTCCTCAATGTCCATGAAACGGATCGCGTTATGATTTTCTACGTGATTAATCCCATCAATTGATTCACCCACTACGAGATCATCAATGCGTTTTCAGCGTCGGTTTGATCTCTAGGGTCGGGTATAAATAGGTCAGTATTTTTCTTCTGGAAATCACAATCTCTTCCTCCATCTTCTACTCAACTCTCTTATATTGTACTCAAGATTCTAGCACTGATGAGTATGAATCTGGAGGGGCCACTGGTAATGTGCATCAGCAGATGCTAAGACGTTCCGCTGGTACTGCGCGTAAGAAGATGGGCGACTCACCGTCGAAGTTGGTCAAGAAGGTGCGCGTCGCTTGATATGTAGCAGCAATAGATTTATAATCAGACTCTCAGTCTTAATAATGCTTATGAATCTTTGTTTTATTTCCCATTTATATGGGCACTAAGTTTGCTTCAGACTATCTTTATTCAAGTTTAAATTATGAAGTTTTATATGCATTCCGGCATAAGTTGTTTTTGTTTCATGTAGATATTTAGATCCTATTGGTTTAATTTAGACACTACCATTTCTATTTAGACAGCCAAATCACCGTGTGTTTGGGTAATTAACGGTAGATTAAGTCTCAGTTATAGAATGGTCCACGCAAAAACCAATATTTTACATCACGGAAGGCGTTTGAATGTTAAAAGGATAATCTAATATCACATGATCTCTGTAAAAAAATACAAGGAGTTAAAGAAAGTTATTATGACATCCATTAGGGATATGTATAATGGAACGTTTACTGCATTTATTTATTATCCACTAACATGTTAACAGATTCATTAAACAAGTAGACAATAAGCCTTTTATAAAAGATCCAGTAAGGAAAGATAATCACATTGAACGATTTAGTGAGAAGTCTGGAGAGTATAGCTGATTCAGTGCATAATAAATATTATTAATTTATTGGCAACCAAAATGACGGCCAGATAACTAGATAGTCAATTTCAAAGATGGAAAAAACGCACCAAAAAAAAAGATTTCCTGTAACAAAAGCAAGCTAAGAACTTAACAATCTAAAACCGATCAAACAAGATAAAGTTACGAAATTAGTAAAGACAATCAAACAAAGGAGGAGAATAGGGATAACAAACATCCATTGCCAGACTTTATTGAGGAAGACCAAAAGCGTCACTCTTATTTCTGCTCCACACCACGCAAATCCCACTACCGAGCCATGAGTACGAACCAATTGGTACAACCTAGGAAGACTGAGGGCAGAACCTGGTTGAACTGAAGACTTCCAACGGCTGGATGAAATTGAGCCAGAGCTCTAAATCCTTTGAATATGCCGGTTAAGCCAAATCCGTCCAACAGAAATAACTGCACCGTCGCATTGAGACAAGGATAAATCAACCTCCTAAACTTGACAACTTCACCATCACAACAACGCTATAAATCTGCGATGATCCACGGAAGAGAAACGCACAATCAAAGACGGAGCCGACCAGATCCCAAGGTCAAAGATCACAGGAAGGACATGCAAGCACCAAACCTCGCAGCGTAACTCAATTAGAACTTATCGAACTTGAACAAGATCTTAGATTGAAAGATACAAAGCTAAAACAAAAGGATCTATGCATGCAAGAGAAACAACAAAGAAATCTAACAAGATCTGACCGACGCTGTGGCTAAGAAAGCCCACCGACGTCGGTCAGAGCAACGGCAATGATCATAGGTAAAGAGAGAAGTTGGAGCTTTTAAGCTAGAGAAAGAAACCTGAATATATTATAGGGTACACTAACCTATGGACAACACTTCAACTTTAATTCTAAATATATCTATAATTATAAAAAATTTAATAATAATAATTATAATTATTTACTCAAACTACTTAAATTATTTCCGAATATTCATCCCGTCCGTAGGGTGGGCCGATCCTAGTAGCCCATAAACAAAACACACAGTATAACTAAAGAAGTACACTTGTCGCGTCTACGTGAGCCGACTTTATGACATGGCTGCATATGTGTGTCCTCACTAGGAGGAAGACAACATATCTTTATATATATAGATTATGGATACTACTATCATAAACTAAAATATATTTTTTTGTCAATAAAGGATTCTGAATGTAGCACAAGGTAAACTTGTGAATAAACTAAAATATATATCGGAGTAAAAATATTTCAAAAATATTTTCAAATTTTTAAAAACGATTTTGGATTTTTTTAATACCTTAAATGACTCTAAACGGGTCTAAGACAATATAATTATTAGGGGTCTAAATAAGCAACTTTGTTAGATGAAGTAGGCCTAAAAGAGTTTTTTTAAAAATATTAAATGAGGTGAATCTTAATCAAATTAAGTTAAACTAGATGGATCTACCCAATTTAACACCTTTAACAAAACATTTAACTTGTTTTGGTGAGATTTTCACAATATAAAATATCTCAACCTTTAAAAATTAGGGTCAAAATCTAGCAATACAATAAAACTCAAACACAACTTTAAAGTTCAAAACAAATTCACAATTGATAACAATTTCGAGTTACATGGATAACCCAAACTATATCAAATATGCCCTTTTACCTAAAAAAAACTATATCAAATCTAAATATATGTTACAAAATCTTTTGCTTTCTGTCTCGGACAAATTGAGTTTAATCCATTTAGTCTTTTTGTATATGGAATTTTCCATAGCCGTTTAGATGGTGGCCAACCCATTTGACACCAAACCCAAAAGAATCCAGCAAAAGAAACAACACAGATGAAGCACGAACAAAATTCAAAACCCACAAACTCCAAGAAAAAAGAAGGCAAAGAGAAAACCAGGAAAAATCAATTGAACACAAGATCAACAGACGGCCACACTCATTTCTCAACGGACTTCGACATTTGATCACAATAAGTCTAGACTAATTTTATTTCTTTCGCTCACATTTTGTTATAATTGTTCCTTTTCAATCAGTTTTACTGCTTTAAACCTTTTACCATTATTGGTGTAACACAACAACGACATTATCAGTGATCACAATGTCTACTAGATACAAAATCGATTATACAAATCAGAAATTTATTATAGTTTCGATGTAACAGTTGGTACCTGCTAATATGGATCTGGAAATTACACTAATAGGTATATATTAAAAACATAAATTGTCGTCAATCTAATAGAAAAGTGTGTTGAGGAAAGAACGTAGCGGTTCGAAATACCGACGTGCACACACACACGTGAGAGGCAAAAACTGTATTTTAGCCGCATGAATCTCGTCTCTTGTTTTATTACAAGGTCAACTTCTGGTCTCTCTCTCTCTCACTTCTAAATCTTACTTATTTAATTAGATATCTACTGTAATTTAGTAGATTCTGATTTCAAATCTAAGCCAAACTAATAATTAAATAAACGTAACTTCAAATTCAAAATATATTAGTTATAAAAAATAAAAAGCCTCGGTTTTATGATCACACACCTCACATAGAAGCTTCTTCAGACTTCAGTCTTCACTATATATCTTTCAACTGTTTTTCTCAATCTCACCACTGAAAACAAACACAAGAAGCTCAAAATCGAATGGCGTCGATCACCTGTTCCTCTGATCAACGTCTTTCCACGAGCAAGAGGCGTTTAAAGCCGTTGACGTTAAAAGATTACTTACTCGATGATCTCAGCTCTTGTTCATCCAACGGCTTCAAATCATTCCCTCGTCGACAACCTCCTTCTTCATCATCCACCGTTCGTCGTCTCCTCGACGCTGAGATCAAACGGTCAGGACTGATCCATCATCGTCAAAACAAACCACGTCTCACTAGAAGGAGCCGAACAACAACTTGTGGAACGGCGATCAGTCACGCCGTTCATAAAGCTTCGACGGCGTTTCTCAACGCCGTGAAACTTATACCGTTCCATTCCACCGTTACCTCACGGAAAGGAGATCAGAAACAAGAAGGCGTTTTCTCTAGAAGCTTCTCTAAACGGCTCTTGAGCAAACGCTTCTGGAGAAAACCGGTAGGTCATTCTCGCCGTGAAGTAACGGTCGAACTCGGAGACGGAGAGATTCAGTGGTGGATCTCCGCCGCGTTTTTCCCTGAGGAAGAGATTTTAGATCAACCGTCCGATCTGGTTTCTCAAATCTCCACCGTCCCCGGAGAGGCAGCAACATTCTCAGCCTCTGAAGCTGCGACGGTGATCACCACAGAGAAACTTATCTCCGGTTGTGACTCGTCGAGTTCCGGTAGTGAGTTTTTCACGAACTCGTCGTCGTCGGAGACCGTGCAGTCTTCTTCTTCATCGGTCTCATCCACGACGTCGAGCGGTGATGCCGAAGAAACGTCGATCGGAAACGACGCCGTGGTTGAGAGCGGGGAGAGTTTAAACGCACCTGACTGTGACGGATCATCTGTCAACGGCAACAGCATGTGTAACAGAGAGGTTAGTTCGTTAAACCATCGTTTTCTTTCTTCAGTGTACTACAGTGAGAATGCATTTTATTTTATTTTTAATAATAATTAAAATAAAAAATAGGTCATATATTGAAACTTGTCGGGGAACGCGTGCAAGTCACTTGTGGTGTAGGATTTAGTTTAGTGATGAAATCGAGGGCTTAGATTCTTCATACGTAGCTTCTAATGCGGATTATACGGCACATGATCCCGCGAGTTTTTTTCTCTCTCATGGGACTGGACTACACGTACGCAATTAACTACTCCCAAGGTCAAATATTCGTACAAATTTCATAAGAAAATTATTACTAGTTTGGTTAGTACGCATATAGTAACACATTTAAGTTCGAGTGCTTATAGTATCTAAGAATGATTTCTAATTTAGCACCCATGTTCATGAAATTTACTAAGAAATCTTCGACGATTAATTCTTGGATTTGATAACACAAAATGATATTTTCAAGTTTAAAATTTATAATCTCAATCAAGATAAAAAGCAGGATCCGACCGTAGTTAATGTATGGGGGCAGAGACAGATAGGTAGAGAGACATGCTGTGGTCATGGGATGGGATGGTTGACTTTCGTCAACTTATTATCGTCACTGTGATTTCTCATATCCTATGTTGCATGGAAATTTGGTTGAAAGTCCGTTTCACGGTTCGGAAACGTTTCGGAATTAGAATCTCTCGAAAACTTGCGGAAACTCATTCGAAACTCGTTTCTTAAAATATTCAATTTGAAAACTTGATGGAGACTTGCGTTTCTATTTTGGAAACTCGCAATTATATTTTGGAAACTCAAATATTTAATAAATATAAGGATCAATTTATTGTTTTAATAAGTTAAAAACAAACTATTTGGAAGAGCATAAGCAGAAGATTTGGTATTTAATCTTCGTCTTCTATCTAGTCGAAGTTTTGCATACAAATATGGTCTCAATCATATCTGAGATGTTGGAGGTGATCAATTTGTTTCACTAGATGAGAGTAATAGAGACTTGAGTTTGAAGATCTTTTTCTTGATGAACCTGAGTTGGAAGCGTATAATAAAGTTAAAGATAAAGTTATTGATCTTTGATTTGCAGTTATGATTTTTATTTTTCGTCAACTTATTTAATATTTAAGTATTGATTTTTTTGTTATTTTGAATTTTTATATGAATTTGATGTGTAATAATGACTATTTTTATTTTTTCGTATGATTATATAGAACATCTATTTATTTTTTTGTATTTTTAGATATACTAAACATAATTGAATTCACATATTAATAAATTATATATATATATATATATATATATATATATATGTGTGTGTGTGTGTATATATTTATAGACGTTTCTAAAATATTTCCTAGGCAAAAGTAATCAAAAATCACGTTTCTACATTTCGACTATTTCTATTTTTTAATGTTGTGTGATCACATTTGAAAACAATTTGATTTTTATTGCACCCTTTTAGGAAAGTGTGAATGAAGAAAAGGAACAACTTAGTCCAGTATCAATCCTAGAGTGTCCTTTTCAAGACGATGAAGATGATGACGAAGACGATGCAATCACTGATCATATTTCCAACCAAAATGGTAATTTTATCAGTTATATATTCAGAAAATATGTAAAAAGAATTTATAAACTACAAGATAATATGTTGATAGAACTAACTTAATAAGCTAATATTTGCAGATACATATGAAAAAATTGGAAGAAAGAGTAGAAGGGTGAATGGCTTTGTACGTATTGAGCCACTAGACCTGGAGAAACGCATAGAGAAGTATGTAGAGACTGAAGAAGATGGGTACTCATATCAGACGCAAGAAACAGAAGAGGACGAATCAGAAAGCCGAGCAGACCGTTTGTTTGCTCTGTTGAAGTCAAGATTCGGTGAAACAAACAACATATTAGCTTCTAATGTAGCGGATAATCTATTGTTAGATTATCTTCAAAAAGATAATATTGGACCAAAAGAAGAGGCGTTAATGGTGAAGAAAGTAGAAGATTGGGTGATGGATAGACAAGATGAGATGTTCATGAGTTGGGAAGTTAGAGAGATGAGACAAGTTTATTTGAAGGAAATGAAATGGGGTTGCATTAATGAAGACGAGAGAGAGTGTGTGATTGAAGATTTGGTAAATGGATTCTTCACTTTCTTGGTGGATGAATTCATCTTTGACTTAGCTTGATGATATTTATAGTTTGGGGGGAGAGAATTCAAGATTTTGACATTTTATTGAAGATTAGATTTCATAAAGTATTAGAAGTATGTTATCTGGGAATAAAACTATATGTAGTTTGACATAAGGGGAATGCTTATGTAGATCATGTTCATTTTTCCAAACTTTGAGTTCATAGTGACAGTCATTATGTGTTTGTTACTAACTCTTATTATGGATTCCGTTTTCTGTCAAAACTGAAAAATCAAATCACGTTTTCCGTCAAAACTGAAAAATCATATTTTTTTCCAAAAACGAGAAATCACGTTTTCTAGCCAAAACCAAAAAATAACATTTTTTCACTAAAACCGAGAAATCGCATTTTTCCTTTGAAATCGAGAAATCACATTTTTCCGTCGAAATTGGAAAAACACATTTTTCCGTCAAAACTGAAAAATCGTGTTTTTTTGCCAAAATCGAGAAATCACGTTTTTCCGCCAAAACCGAAAATTGTTTAAAAAAATCGCGTTTTTCTGCCAAAACCAAAATCCATGGGCGACCCGCCCAGTTGACACTTCTAGGTTAAATCTTTGTTGAGATCAAATCTTTGTACTCACCCAACTTATTGGTTAATGGAAGTTGTAGTTCAGAAAAAAAAAGTTTAGTATTTTCCACTATTTTTCCTTTTTATCTTTTCTGTAATGTTGAAGAAGCATATACTATTCCCGGGTAATAAAGCATCTGCAGAAGAGCATCTTTACTTCTTCCCCTCTCTAATTTTTTCTTATCGTATTTTTAAATTTGAAGAAAGGCACAATAAACCCTAAATAAAATTTCCCCTATTTACCAGCTGCTCTTTTTTTCCGATTCATCTTCCGCCGAGTAAACGCCGTTACGGAATCATGAGGGGACTCAAACGCGCCGCTGTTTCCGAATCGTTTCCCGAAGCCAATGAATCTCCCGTGAGTTTCTTTTTTTTTATTATTTCTTTGGATATTGACCCGAGTCTGTAATTCCTGGTAGAATAGAAAAACTAACACTTTGGGGGGTGGTGAATATAAAGACTGCATCTTTTTAATCTTAAGTAGTAGTGGTGACCATTGTGTATAGCTGAAACAGTTTGCTTTAGTCTTTTCAATTTTGATGGTATGAATATAAAGACTGCATCTTTTAATCTAAGTAGTAGTGGTGGTGGTCATTAATGTGTATAGCTGAAGCAGTTTGGTTTAGTTTTTTTTTCTTTCAATTTTGAGGTCTTGGAACTGAATCTGTGTCCTCATCATATTCAGTTTAAGAATGCAAAACCAGTGCAAGGAACCTTGTTTGGTACTCAGCAGAGTTCCGCATCATTGGATAAACAGAGGGCTGAGCTAGCTAGGAAGCATGTCAGAGCTCTCAATAACCAATTTGTAAGGTGAATTAGTTATATTATCTTGTTGGGTCTTCTTTATAGTTTATGGAACATATTTTACCTTTTGTTTGTTTGCTTGTATGCCTTTAACTAATTATGCTCCAATGTAAAATAAATAAATAAAACAGTTGGGTGCAAATACAGCTGAAGAATCATCCTGATGAACTTTGGGAAGATGGGATGAATGACTACATTAACCATGCTTCCAACATTCTGGTATTATTCTACATGAATGATATATTTGGTTAGGATATGTGTTTTGTCTGTTTGACTTGATGGGCTTATGTTTTTAGTTTTGAAAGGATAAAATAGCTAACGCCTTGACTCTCTTGCTTCTTTTTGTTACCTCAATCATTTCTCTACTTCATGTCCACTCTCTCTTACAGGAAAAGTTTAAAGATGTCGTCGACTGGCTAAAAGAAAATAAGAGACAGGGGGATAGTGTATCCCCTGAATCTACTAGATCAGAGAAGAAACAAGTGGTCAAGAATAACGACGTTAAACCAGCTTTAACTAACAACCTCTTTGCTTCAAACGCTCAACCTGCGCTCTTCTCCACCAATCAATCTTCCAATTTTAGCAGTAGTCAGTCTGATTCGTTTTCAAGCCAGCCTGGAGTAATCTCCAGTAGTCCATTTGGTTTAGCATCTAATAGCCAAACTGGATCTTTTAGTAGTAGCCAGTTTGGTTTAGCCAAAAGCAGCCCGCCTATCTTATTTTTCAGCAGTCAAGCAGGAGGAATCTCCAATAGCCAACCTTCTTTCTCATTTTCTAATAATCAAAATCCTTTTTCATCTGGAGGTATCTACCATTTTCATTTAACAATATATATTTTCTGGAATCTGGGCTTGTCTTTGATCAGTATTGGACGATAGTTTATCACAGAGACGTAACCCTCTTATTTCCTTGTTTTCTGGTATTAGTTACTCCAGTGTCCATACCTGCAAAGCGAGATTCTCCAGAAGATGAAGACGGTGGTGAGTTTCTCAGTATTCTTTCCTGTTTTATTACCATTCTTCTTTGAAAGATTATGCTATAAATTACCAGTACAAACCGATATCATACCACCATTTTCATCTTCTTTTATATCTATCTTCTAAAGTTCAATTTACCTTAGAGGAATTTCTATATCACAGAGTTTGAGACATAGTGGGCTTTAAACACTGTTTTCTTTTGACTTTGCAGAAGATGAAGAACCTCAACCGAGCAGCCCATCTGTCAAAAAGACCGAAGAGAAGGGTGTTACTGTGGTTCATGAAATCAAATGCAAACTTTATGTCAAGGTATTTGTTACTTTGATGTATCTTTCTGCTTATCTTCGAAAAGATTCGCTTTTAAGCACTCTCTATATTCTTCCAAATACTTCTCTGTTCATGAATATATAACTTTAGTGAGGTAATATGAATAATCGTGAAGATATCACCGTGTATATATGAAACCATCAAAGGGTGTCTGTGACTTTTTCGTAATAAACTTCATCCTCAAAGTCCTCTTAGGTGTCATAGACTTTGCAAAAGAGTTTATTCTCTCTTTGTCTCTACTATTCTTACCTTGATGTTCTGTTCTTGCTGATGACCGTAGTAATTGGTTGATTATAACCTTTGTATCAATGTTATTACGCAGTCAAATGACCCAGCAGATAAAGGTGCATGGAAAGATAAAGGAACTGGGAATCTCTACATAAAATGCAAAGAAGGCGTTGACAAGGGGACAAAAGAATCTAAACCCACAATTCTTGTCCGAAACGATGTATGATTTCAATACACATACACACTTAACATCCAACTTTCGTCTAAAGATTCTAAACATTACAAACCTATTTTGTTAACTAGGTCGGGAAGCTGCTTCTTAATGCTCTACTGTACACTGGAATCAAGACGAGTGCGCAGAAGAACGCACTTGTTGCAATATTTCACTCCTCGGTAAATAAAAACCTCTGAAGCCTTTTTCTTTAGCGTTTTCATAGTGGTTTGTAGTTTCTCTGATTCTATCTATTCTGCAACAGGAGGATTCCAACGAGAATGTAACACCTAGAACCTTTCTGATAAGGACAAAGACAGCAGAGGCTAGGGATAAGTTAGCAACAGCCATCCAAGAATACGCACCTTCTTCATAAAATGCCCAATACCTTCTTATATCTTGTTGAGCCATCTCCACTATATTTTTGTCTCCCTTGATCTGTAATACTAGGACGGCTCCTAAGATTAACATAGCCTTGATAACGGCATTGAAATTGTTGTATGAATGAGAGAATGTGAGGGAAAGAGAGCCAAAGTTGCTTTGTAGCTTACTAAAGAATGTTTGTGTCATTTGTAACTTACAAACCCAGGAAACATAAAATCATTTCTGTCTATATCATTCGTCTGTTTAACTATTATATAAACAAGTATACAGAACACTGGACTTTAGAACTTTAAAAGGCACAGATATGAGACGCTACATTCACTAGATTTCTAAATTTATACATATAAGAGGGAAACAATCAAGGATCAGTGAAGAACTGATCAAATATCTAACATTCTCCGTTTTGATTCTGTCCGTTTTGATTCTGTGATCTATGAATAAGGAAATAATCAACTACTTTCACGGTAGCAACAGGGTCTTGTTGCGCTGATGATGCACACCATTTACTTGGAAACTCTCTCTTATGGCTCATCACCCCACTCTGTTTCGGCTCTGCATCCCAATCTTTGTCCAGCTTCCAGTCTTTTGGTACCTAAACTCATTATCATATACACACCCCTCGTTAATATTCCTTAAAAACCATTTAACAACTAAGAAAACAATGACAGGATCCATAAAGAGTGGTTCACTACGTATATAGAGTTTTCTCTTCTTCTTATTTTTTTTTACCTTGTCAACCGCGAGAGTGAATACTTCAATGTCTTTATTCTCTTTAATGTGGAAACGGGTGAAAGATTTGTAATTGGCAATGCGGAGTGAAGAGAAAGCTTCATCAAAGTGAATGTGGAACCAGTTGATGCAGATATACAAGTAGCTTCCAAACACCAAAGACACCACAGGTGTTGAAAAGACCCAAAAGTAAAGGAAGACGGAAGCATAATATATAACAGCTCCGCTTCGGGACAGAGATTCCATTCCTTCTTTGCATATGTTGGTCCGGGTAACCGCCATCACCTGATAGTGAAAGCACTCGGGTCTGTTTTTCACATTGAATTTCCGGTTAAGAAACAAAAAACACAGTTACAGTAATTACCTCAGGAACATCAAATGCTGACATAAGATACTTGATACATGCTGGATAAAGGCCAAACGTCCACTGTTCAATACGGGCTCTAAGGCCAGTAGGGTCCGGGAAATGCTCGCTTTCCACTGATTTGTACCACTGATACAACGTATGATACCCTGTGTGAACAAAAGTCTCACAAATTAGACACTGCACTTTGTCATGGAAACCCCAAACAATACAATATATGGTTTGAATGGAAACTGACCAGAATTTGCAAGTAGATTATGTTGAATACAGATTTCAATGCCTAGTTCCAACATCAACATGAGAATCAGAGCTGCCATCAGGTGAGCAGCAACATGTAGAACTCCTATTATCACCCTTCTCTTCCGAGATAATTTTGAAGGGACAAATATGATTGCAGTGATAAGTAACACCATGACACCCGTAAACGATACGTAAGATTGTTCCATCACATACACAAAAGCGCTCCATACTGTGCCTAAGAAACTCTCCAGGTGACCAGGAAACGAATCACCTCGTAAGATGTGGGCTAGCTTACACTGAAACCAATTGATGAACGAGAAAGGAATGAGATATTAATTTTCTTGTGCACTGTTTAAATAGAGACGATCGAGCTTAAAAACGCACCTGAGGGAACAATGAAAAGACCAAGATAAAGTATATAATGCCACCAATGAAATCAAATTGCCAGTTCTTTTTCCGGAACTTTAAAATATTCCCCAAAGCAATCTTGCTTGAATCATGAAAAGAAGGGTAGGCAGCCTTGCTTGCGTAGGAAGTCCCATAGTACTTTGAAAATTTGCTGAACACATGGGTGGGATGTAGAAAAGCTCCTCCACAGCCATTAACAAGAAGATGTTGGACATGGACAGGCCCATCTGATTGAGTGCTTGAATGTCGCATATAATGATGCAAATCCCCTGCCATTCTAAGTTTACACCTGTATTTCAAAACGTCGCATATCAGATGCCTCACGTTCTTCCCTGTATCACTGCTCCAGTACCAATCGAGAAGCCAGCTTGGTTCATGCGTGATAATGATCACCGCATCATCCTCCTTAACCTAAACGAGAGAAATATTTTATTCTTAAGAAAAAATGAAAATTGAATAATCTGAAAAGACAAAGCCACTAAAATCTAGCCTAAACCATTTGTTAGGAGTACTGCAGAAACTAAAGACATCCCAAATGTATACCAGATTAGAATATACTAAGTTGCTGACAATTCACCTTCTCCTTCACCAATTCGGCAAAGAATTTGAACTGGTCAACATCAATATCACCATGAAGTGCAAGATCCAAACCAAACACCCACCATCCCTTAGGAAGCTGCAACGCAAAATAGCTTTTCTTCTGGGGCATTAACCAGCCGCCTAACCAACTTTTGTGGCATATGTACCTCATGAATGTATTGAGTCCGTCAAACCAGTCTACGAAATAATAAACAAATATGCTATAGTCAGACGAAATGGCAGAACAAACCAAATAGGTAAAATGAACTCACCATGGTTTCCAGGGATGAGAAAACATTGAGGACCATCATAATCCTTTAGATCTTTCACTCCCTCAGGTAATTCAGGCTTGTCAACAGCAATAGAGTCATTTTTGTACCAATGGGGAGGCTGGAGCGCATACTCAAAAGGACAAAAGAGACGTTTTTCATATGTAAACGCTGATGGATTGGGGTACCTATCATCGAAAAGACATTTAGAACTGCCAAAAGCTAGAGAATATGTAAGGATTTACAGTTAATATTGTAAAGCACTCACGCAAGATCTCCTCCAATAAGCAGTACATTACCCCGAGGTAACGGTCGAGCTTCACCATCCACCGAGACTTTGAGACTTGGCTGAGCAAGAAGTTTCGCTACAGCATATGATGAGTTCCCACCATCACCAGTATCCGCCATGAAATCAAACCAAAACTTGTCCTTATTAGCAAGGTGGTCATATAAAAGTTCTTCCCTCTTGGTTCCATCACAAGATTTGGTCATTGCAGCCTAAACATTTTCAAAAACGGAAAGTAAGTAAAAACATTAACATGTAGTTTTATCATAAACCTTAGAAGTATACCTGCAGCATTCGCATGTCAAAGCGGCCAAGAAATACCGTCACTGATACGAGGAGGTCAAACACAGTTTTAAACAAATCAGCCGATGTTCTGAAACATATATAATTAGTTGGTCAACTGTCTTGCTTTCATCGTTTACTCGGCTCAATAAAAAAAACAATCCTAAGCTCTAAAGGGTGTTTAGTATTGACATACCCTGAATACCAAGGAACCATATCTAAGAAATTTGGTTTCATTTGCTCCTTCTTTAGCTTCTCTACTTTGTCTACCGACAGAGGATGTGTTAGAGCCCACCTAAGAGCATAACAAAACTTTTAGATAAACCATGCTCATGTGAATGTAAGACCAAAGTTGTTCACATGGAGATACGCAACTTACCCTGTTGATCTCTCCACTACATAATTGGCAATGTAAAGACCAATAAATGTGGCCCACAACGAGTATATGGGAGAAATCTCGCTAGATGAATCAGGACATGAACCATTGCACGCAATCTGACAAAAACAAGGTAGGAACATGATTTTAAGAAAATCAAAGGGTGAACAACTAAAACATACTCACAGCTTAAAAAAGAAGATACCTCTCCATAAATGAACCATTTGGATAAGAGTGGATAGTCACTTGCAGACCCAACTGGAGCAAACCATGACGAGCACACTTGGTCCTTCAGCTCATTCATACGAATTAATTTTGCAATCCAGGTATTGTGCCTATGTTCTCTTTTCCAGAACGAAAACCAGCTAGTATACTGTCTTCCAGGTGGTTTTTGCCTCAGAATAGCTCGATTACCACAATGGCTGTAAAAGATACAGCAAGCCATGCTAAGCACCTGCAAGGATGAAAGACATGCAGACAATAAGGTAAAAAAACTGCATTTAATTTGCGAGACTGGCAGTGGTGAACTTACAGCGCAGTTTTGAAGAATGGTTAAGATCTCTGGGCGTCTACCAGCCACGCGAGAAACAAGACCAACATACCAAAGAGCAAGAAAAATGATGTGGAAGACAACAAGGAAGACTATTGATGAAATGTAAATCGTCAAAAACAAGGATAAATTCATCCTCAAATCCAAACCCATTGACTGAAAATTAGGAAGATGATACAAAGCTGCAACTAAAATCCAGGCAATGTACCTACACAATTTAATTAACAAGAAAGAACTTTAATTGCTGAGTTTTGATGTTAGAACATTCAGAAAGACAAGAACGAACAGTTGCTTACCATCGACTGAAGTTGGAGTAGTTTGGTCTGATGGTCTTGCCAATAAATGGAGAAGAAAAGAAGTAGAAGAACCCGAGCAGGCATGCATACATGGACCACCACTTGAGCGAAAACTTTTCTACGAGGGTGTGCATGTTATCCGAAGAAATAAAGAATAGGCAGCCGAGAAAAACAGCAATGACAGCATGGCGTGAATGCTCGTGCGGGTAAGGGTAAGTATGGGTTAGAATCGTTCTGACCCTCTCCATTTTGAGGGTTTTCAACAAACGAGCCGAATGTTTGTCAGAGCCCATATAGCATGTGGTTCTTGAATTTTCTTGATGAAAGTTCAAACCTTGGCAGAGATAGGAGAGGTTAATAAACAACTTTGTGCTTCCAATTTCTAGTTCAGCAGACAAAACTTGTGCCTAACAGTGTGATCCACTAATGAAACAGTATCTTTGAACTAAGTTTTAATAAAGCAGTCACGAGTTATTGATATTCAATGAAATTAAATTTCACTTGTAATCAACACACAAACAACCTGAACTTGTTAACATTAGACGATCTTAAATTCTCATAGTAGAGACTACATAAGATGCAAAAAAAAAAAAAAAAAAAAACTCTGACCCATCAACAGAAACATTCTCAATAAAAGCTGTAAACATCCAATTTCAAAAGCAATCAACCAACTTAGGTAGAAAGGCAGAGACTTTATCAAGTAAGAGAAACGAAGCTAGAACCGAGACCTTATCATACCTGTTGAATTGCAATGAATCAAGGTGAAATCTCGAAACCCGTTTGGAGCAAAATCGAAATTTATCGGATTGATTTGGTCAAAATAAGTATGGGTGGAGTTTACCCCCAAACCCTAATTTGAAAAATTAAAGCTTTACAAAGAAAGAATGATCTTTGATGATGAGTCAAGGGTAGAACGAGTCACGTGGCTCTGCTTCCTTGAATTTAACTTCTTTTTCTTTTGGTGTTCTTTCCTTTTAGTGAGAGAGAGGGAGAGAAGAGAAGAGGAATATATGAAAGAGGCGGTTTCCTTAATGATCGCTATTTTCGTCTTGAGTTTCTTTTTTTTTATATAAATAAATAAAATAATAAAAATTGGATTGGAGGGAATCAACGAATGATTCCATTTCTTGCTACCTTCAAAAATGTCCGAATCTTTTCTGAGGAATTTACTTACAATTTTTTTTGCGTGTACATTTTTGTAGAACTTGTAATCGAAGTAATGTATAATCTATTATTTGTGTTTTTAATCTGATATTTTCTTATTTTATCTAAGCCTGTTTTATAATAATAAATAATAAACAAGGAGACTTTTATTTTCACACAACTCTTGGTGGAAAAATCCTTTAGAGAAACTTTAATAATAGAGTTCCAGAAAATAAAAAGTCTATTGGTTTTAGATTAGACGAAATGGAATTTGGTAGCGGTAGTGGGATATGGTCGGCTTGGCTGTCTGAAGTCTGAACCATATCAATATGTGTTAAAGAAAAGCAAACCAAGTAAGAAAACTGATCTATTGGGTTTTGTTATTTGAAAATGGATTGTTGAATCTTTATGGATACCAACTAGGTTTATAGATAATAATATTAAGTAGGTCTGGACATTTCGAGTATTGGTTCGGTTCGGTTTGGGTATTTTGGGTTTCGGGTCTTTCGGGTCTAGGAGTTTAGGATCCGATAAAGTAATTTCAAATTTTCGGTTCGGGTCGGTTCGGATCGTAACGGATCCGTGTCGGGTCGGATCTTAGATAGTTGGATCCATTCGGGTAACTAGAATTTATCGGTTTGGTTTTGGGTCGAGTTCGGGTCGGTTCGGTTCGGATTTGACCTAAAAAATATCTAAAAATACAAAAAATATCTGAAAATATTAATATATCCGAAACTATTTGAAATTTTATTTAAAATTTGTGTTTTTATTATATTAAAATGTGTATATATATATTAAAATATACGAGATAAAAAAATAATTGGTTGTCTCATAGTGGTTGACCCTCTTGCTCTATAGAAAAATAACCCGTCTTCGACTCCGCCTCGATTCATTTTATTTAATTTACATTATTAATTCGGGTATCCGTCGGGTTTCGGGTTCGGATCGGGTCGGGTCCAAGACCCGCAGGTTCTCTAAAACAAGACCCGATAGGGTTATTTGATCGGGTCGGTTCCTACCCAGACCGGGTTTTTTGGATCGGTTTCGGGTCTGATCTTCCGGTCCGGGTAAAATGCCCAGGCTTAATATTAATATTAAGAGTCAATTAAAATTTATACAACTTTTTTGTAAATAAGTTAACTAATCCGTGATGAGACACTATTATGTGACTCAATAGATAAACGTGTTAGGTCAATAAATGCTAAATTTCATGAACTTAAGACACACATGCAATGTTTCTTGGCTGTGGACATTTATTAAACCCACCCCCAACCACAAGTATTATTATTTTCTTCTCTTAGTGGATGTTGTTTATTTCCCATTTTTTATATCGTGAATCTCTTTCTTATTGTTTGAGGAGATTTTTGCAAATAAACTTTAACTTCATGTGGAATTACCAACTTTGGCATTGTATAGGTGTCATCGTTACATTCATTCTCACATCATTTTTTTTTCAAAAACACTTTTTTGCCTAGACAATTTACATATTCTGCCATTGCAAAAATTATATACTATTTTCTTCATTTCATATTTCATGCATCTAAATGTCATAAGTGCGCTGACTGTCATCTCACATAATTATTACTCCCTCCGTTTCGAATTATATGTCGTTTTGGAGCAAAATTTTCGTTTCAAAATAAGTGTCGTTTTATGATTTCAATGCAAAATTTATTGACTTTTTAATCTAATCTATTTTTCTATTGGTTGAAATCTAATTAGGTGTATTGGTAATGATGTTTTTATCTAGTAAATATACAAAATTAAATGTTTTATTAATCTGTGTGCCGAAGTCTAGAACGACAAATAAATTGAAACGGAGGGAGTATTTAATAACATACGAGATTCTAGCTGGACATGCAGTTGTGTGATGGTTTCAATTAGTCCACCTATAAAAATAATCCAAAAATTACATGTGTTATTTAACTTAATCTAAACCTCGCATGTCCCAACGTGGAGTATACGTACACAGTAAATTTCATAGTTTGACCAACGTGAAAAACTGTTACATAGTAAATTTCATATTGAATGGGACCGTATACTGAAGTAGATCATATATTAAAATCAAAACCATAAAAAGCTCTTTATAATATGGACATAATATCTCAAAGGACCAGTATTTTACATATTTTTTTTATATTTTAGGATACTCAAAGAGATTTATTTATCTTATATATTAGTGATAAGTATCTTATTAATGGTTGTCAACATGGTTTATAACGTAACATTGCCTTCATATTTATAAAGTGAATCTCAAAAAGTATGAAGATTTTACATGAATGTTTACCGGAATCTATTTTTTAAATGTCATACATTCCGGTAATTAGAAAAATGTTTTAAAGGTTCCAGTCTTCGGATGGAAATTAATCAATGCTCATGATTTTATATGCATGTATACCGGAATCTATTTTTTTTTTAAATATCATACATTCCGGTAGTTAGAAAAATGTTTTAAAGGATCCAGTATTCGTATGAAAAGTAATCAATGCTCATTGATTTAAAATTTAAAACCAAATCTCATTGTTGGTACCAATGATATATCTATTTTATTAGTTCAACTTTCTAAAAAAAAATTAGTTGAATCAATGAGTTTTATGTATCTTAAGTATTTGTAAAAATAGAATCAAAATCAAAACTATACTAAAAGCAACTAATAAAGCACTCTTAGACTGTCCACGTATGACAGTTAATTCAACCAATCAAGATAGAATGTTTTGACACGTCACCTGGGTTTCCCGGTTTTTTTTTTAAAAAATGTCGTGAAATGAGTTTGGGCCATGAAGCCCGTGATAATTGATTGTCGGAGACCCGAGAAAGAGCCGACTCGAGCTCGCCCTCCTCAGATCTTCAAACCCTAATTCATGAATCATCTCGGGAACCTTTGCTCTTCCTCTTCTTTCACGATTTGATCCTCGAACAATCAATACATCCTCTACTTCGTCTCCCTTTACTCTCATTAATGGATTCGCTTTGCTTTTCTCATTCAGATTTTGTTTTATTTTGATCAAACTTGGTCCTATAGTCTCATTTCTAGCAATCGCGGTCCCAGCTTTCCCTTGCGTGCGGTTACCTCTCATTCACCAGTCTCAGGTCTATTTTCTTTCTTCAGTGAGTCTGTCTCCTTTATCTTCTCTTTACAGCTGAGATACGAAAATTGGAAAACACCATTGTTCTCTGTTTGCATAGTCAATTTCAAGACACACTGCTCACAGCGTGTTATGCTTACTCTACGTATAACAAGGTGTCATCTTTTACAACTATATATATGCTATCTCATTTTCATTGTATATTATTAGGGATGTGAACGTTTGTGTAAGTACGGTTTAGCGTTCGCATTTCATGAAAATTGGAAAACTAAGGATCTGAACCAAAAGTTTTGTTGGAAGTGAGTAAACTTACATTCCTTTTCTCTTCTGCAATTAGAATAACTTCTCCCGCATATTGTGTTTTCAAACAAACATAGAAGTTCCTAAACCTAACTTCCCATTGCACAGGCTGTTTATTTCTCAACGCCACTTTTGCAACACACATCTACTTAGACTGACACAGCTGTTTTAAAAGAACACTATACAAGGTAAGTAACTCTACTATGAATATAAGATAAACAGCACCAAATGCACATTAAATATAGCCATATGATTTCCTTTAATGTTTTATTTTCTCACATTTATACTCTCCTTTATGTTGTTTAGAAATGGCTCAAACCAAACTGCCTCTTCATCAAAGTTGCTTCATGCCCAGAATATAGAATCTCTCACTGTTTCAGAGCTTAACCAATATGTCCTCGCAGCTGAACCTCAGCTGAGAGTAACTTTATCTTAAGTTAGTTATCTGATTGTCATTTCTAATTGTTCAAGTCTCCTTAGTGAGGACATATAATTGAGCTGCTTTGTACTGCCAAAGTGACTGGTATCAAGACAGATAAGGATGGTGCTATATTGATTGCTTGAAATGTTCAAAGAAGCTGCAGAGAATCTCATCTTCCACATGCATCATGTATAATAACACCAGCGCTGTGTGTGTCCTCAGGTCACGCTCCTATTCCCTTGCTCTCTCAGATAATTCTATTCCCTATCTCTCTTATATTTTTTCCCGAATCTTCCCTCTTCAGTTATAGTGTGGACCTCTCTGTCTCAGTCTAGACAGATGATGATATCTTTGATATGGAGATGGCTAAGTTAACCAACATTCACGCAGCTGAAGCTGCACAAATTTTAGTAGGTCCACTATTCAGCTAATGTGTATAAAATATTCTTACTTGTCTGTTTAGTTTACTAAATAAATGGTGTCTCTGTTCGCAGAGTGCAGGTCTCAGTGCTAAGTAGATAATGAGCTCCCCCAGTTTATTGTTGATATAGTTGGTAAGAGCTACACTTTCCAGCTCAAGTTAGGAGAGTTCTGTTTCACTGCCAAACACCAAACCTTCACCATCTCCGGTATCATTACTGAGTGTCAGCGTGGATTACTCCCAGACTTTGTTACAGATGTTGGTATCGCAAAACTGAAAAACAAGAATGACTCGACACAAAAACTCTAGGCCTGAATTAAGGACAGCCAACATGTTTTGGGTGAATCAAATCTGATGCAGCTCTTCCTCCGATGTAAGCGCCTTCTATTTGTTTCTGTTACTACTAGCCTCATGTTCTCGGTTCGGGTATACATCATAGAGTAACATTCTCTGTTAATTTATTTTTCATATAGTGCAACTCAGAGCCATGGGACAAGTCTTATCGAAGGCTATGATGCAGTTATATTACTGCAAGTTGGTTACTTGACAGCTGAAACAATTCTTCAAACTGCCGATGAACAAGTCATATCATATCCACGGAAAAAGTGCCTATTTCAATATGAACTTTACGCGTCGTGCCTATTCCTTCACGAACTTTGTAGTAGTGCGTATTCCACACTGAATTAAACAAATTTTTTTAAAATACTATATGAACTTTATGCGTCGTGTCTATTCCTTCACGAACTTTATAGTAGTGCGTATTTCACATTGAACAAAACCAAAATCAAAAAATACTACATAGACTCTCAAAATCGTGCTTATTTCAATATTGAGTGTTAAATGTGTTAGTCATCCGTTAATGTATCAAAACAACGTCATTTTGTATAAACTTGTGAAATTAAAAATTAAAAATTAAAAATTAAAAATAAAATACACTCTCAAAATTGTGTTTATATATATTGACTGTCAAAAGTAATAGTCATCATTGATTTTATCAAAAGACTATTTTGGATAAATTCTATGAAATTGTCCGTCGTTTTTTAATTTTTTCATTTTACAAAAAAATTATCCAAAATGACGTTGTTTTAATAATTAATGTACGACTTGACTAACACCTTTCACTTACTGACAAAGAAAGACTAACATCTTTGACGGTGTATATATATAATCACGATTTTGAGCGTCAAAGGTGTTCGTCTTTTTTTTGTCAGCAAATCAAAGGTGTAGTCATATATATATGTGTACATTAACCGTCAAAAGTGTTAGTATTTTTCTGTTTAAGAAATCAAAAGTGTTAGTCATACGTTAATTTATCAAAATAACGTCATTTTTGATAGATTTTATAAAAAATAAAAAATTACAAATTGACGAATAATTTCATAGAATTTATCCAAAATAAAATCTTTTGATAAATTAAAACATGACTAACACCTTTGACAGTCAATATATAAGTACAATTTTGAGAGGTTTTTGGTAAATTAAAGGATGACTATTACATTTGACAGTCAATATATATAAGCACAATTTTAAGATTATATATTTTATTTTGATTTTTAATTTCACAAAATTTATTCAAAATGACGTTGTTTTGATAAATTAACGGATGACTAACACATTTAACGCTCAATATTGAAATAAGCACTATTTTGAGAGTTTATGCAGTATTTTTTTATTTTTATTTAGTTCAATGTGAAATACGCACTACTATAAAGTTCGTAAAGGAATAGACACAACGCATAAAGTTCATATAGTATTTTAAAAAATTTGTTTAGTTCAGTGTGGAATACGCACTGCTACAAAGTTCGTGAAGGAATAGGCACGACGCGTAAAGTTCACGTTGAAATAGGCACTTTTTCCTCATATCCACTGCCTATTAATCTGCTCGACCATTGATTATCTTCTTTCTATGGAGAAAAGAAATTTCCCTCGCAGTGAAAATGTATTAGTTGCCACAGTTGTTGTTAACTCAACCATAATGAATGCTAAGGTGAAACAATCATATCTTACTGATTGCAAGTTCATATCTTTTGATTCGTGCTCAGGTCTGTAAGTTTGCATAGTGACTTTGAAAATGATTTTGTCTACTGAATTTTATCGTGTAATAACCATCTAATATACTTATGTAGATAAATTATCAAAAAAGAACAATTAAAGCAACAAATTGGTGATAAAGCAGTATAAGGAATTGTATTAATTTTTGATGATGCAATTAAATAAAATATAGAATATTCCGAAATTTAGTAAGTATAACTATGAAATAGTAATAAATTAATAAATAAAATGAATAAAAATAGATATCTAATTTCATCAAAGAAATAAGAAGAAAATAAAACATTAAGAATTATAGAATGGCAAAATAAAAAGGAAATATACACACAAATTTATACTTCGATAGTTCAGTATATACGTGAATAAGTTTGAACCAAGTTGAGTTTGTTTGTTTTGCTACCGAAAAAACTTGAAGCAAGTAATAAACAATAAATCTATCAAGTTTTAAAAATAAATTATTAACTATATTTTTACAATATGTAAATTTAAAATTAAACATCCATATATAATTAAAATCATATGTTAAGGATCTTTGATATATCATGCATATTATAGTTTTTTACAAATGATAAAGAATACATTCTAACTTAGTTTTCACGTATCATTCAAATCACCCAAGAAACCACAATAATTATATTAAGAAAATATTCTCAAAATACATTCATATATGTTATGGCCAAACTTACAATCAAATGTTATGGTATATCCGCTTATAAACACATTCATATTAAATAATTTTATATATAATTTTTTTGTTTACTTATTTAAATTTCAAAATAGAATTTTTATTTTATTTCAAAGGTCCATCATAATGTTATTGGGAAAATACACATTATAGAAAAAATTTACCACAAAAAAATAAATACATAATTCGTTATAGGCTTGCTTTTCTAGAGATACAAAAATATCTAAATAGAAAGAAAAATTACAAAAAATGTTTTAATCTTGAAATATCTTACACGTAATTTTGTGTACATTTCTTCATAAGAAATGAACAAACAATAAATTTTAGAAAATTTCAAATCATATAAGAGTAAAAATAAATGATCTTGATAACAATCACTAATCCAAACATATATAAAGGTTAATGGAAAATAAATTTCATTATCATGTTTGTTTTTTGCTAATTGAATTTTTAAACAGTACATAAAATTATTATTCACCTCAACATTCGGAATAAAATATTATTTTTACTTTACTTAAGATGAGTCCAATTAATCCACTCCGAAACAAAAAAAAAATATATTATATAGAAAAGTAATGTTACATTAAAAAAAAAACAACAATATGTACATTAAAAAAATGCAACCTATATACATTTGTTTTTGCTGTTTTAGAATCTTTCTGATTGATGAATTCTAAATTCATTAAATTGTTTTAAAAATACACAAAATTTATAAATAACGTAGAAGAACTATTTTTGGTCTATAAACTGACCGGAAATAATATATAAAAGCATTTTCCGCGCGTAACGCGGACAGAGACTCTAGTCTTATTAATGGTTTTGAACATTGTTTCAGAACCTCGACTTCATATTTAGAAAGTAAATAAAAGAGGGATTCTCTAATGTCAAACTGATTGTTGTTCTAATCCCAGTGTTCTTGTCTAGAACAGATCAAACTAGAGAGAGAGAGAGAGAGAGAGAGAGAGAGAGAGAGAGAGAGAGAGAGAGAGAGAGAGACGTATGGCTTAGAGATGAATGAATTGTTGTGTTATTCCATGAGTAATGAGTTCTTTATATAGGATTACATATCTTGGAGACAAAGTCTAATAACTTGGAGTAGGGAACAAGTAAATCTAGAACATTCCATAATAGACATCACACAATATTCACTTCCCCTTGATGTTCATTATGCGTGTAAGATGCTATCTCGTTAAAAACCGAGATTGTAATGCCATAACCGTCTAGAGTTTGTAATGCGTTTGGAATACTGCCTCGTTAAAACCTTTCCATGGTAAATCCAAAAACCCAATGTGGTAAAAACAGGAAGCCATGGATAGGAAAAAGAGTACAGCCGCATTACTCCCCCTGAAGTGAACATCACTGAAGGCTTCTCAGTGATCGCATACCAATCTGCTGCATAAGCTTCCTGAGCGTGCATGTTGGTAATGCCTTAGTGAAGAGGTCGGCTGAGTTCTCGCTTGATCTGACTTGGAGTACCTTGACCTCTCCTTCCTTCTGTAGATCATGGGTAAAGAAGAACTTGGGGAGAACGTGCTTAGTCTTGTCACCCTTGATGTATCCATCCTTGAGCTGAGCTATTGATATATGGTGTTTTATACATCATTGTATATATGTTTTCTAATTGGTTTTCAAGTCTTTATCGAGTCTTTTTAGTCCTTTTCGAGTCATTACAGGTCTGGAGTTGCACTGGATGGGAGATGGACCTGCTGGAACAAAAGAAGCAGAAAACAGTGCAGTTTAGTGATTTTCACGCAGAACAGTCTGATGACTGTTCCCGATCAAGCGGAACAAGCAGACGGAGTGATCCCGCGGTTGTTCCCGACGAATAAGGAAAATACAACATCTCGGGATTTGTCCTAATTATCCTCTTTTTCTCTCTGGCCGCCTGTGGCTTTTGATATAACTTCTTTTTCTATTTTTCTACATAATTCTACGCTATTCTAGACACAAGAAACCATTTGAGACTTTTAGATTATTGGATTTGCTTATTGTAAAGGGAGAAGGCTCCATCTCTCTCTCCATAGAGAAGATTATCCTAAACCCTCTCTTTGTTTCTGTTATTTTTATGAAGTATTATTCAGTATCCATGTCTTTGATCTCTTGTGTCATGGCTGAGTAGTCAGCTAGCTTGTCTAGGGTTCTAGGGTGCTGATTTCGTGAGCTAAACATAGATAAGTGAATCACTCGATTGTCTTCATTCATAACCATTCTTACTGCTTGCATTAAACTGGCCGCTTAATGTTAGATCATAGGTTTAATCTGATCATCAAAAGTGCTTAGGTTGCTAGACATATTATGAATGAGCATTGCATCCCTAATCAGCGAAAGTAGATATTAGGGTGTTTTGTGAACCTATCGGACCTGATCTCTATTGCTTGCGATCGCTTCTCACCTCAACGACAGTTAGACGGTGAGATCGATCAGCTTAGGGAGCAGTACCACGACAGTGGGCTGTTCTACTTGAGTGATCCGAGTTCTAGACTTATGCTTAACTATGCTTGAATAATTGTTTGGCTCACAAGTATTAGCACCCGATGAAGTAACCCTAGGCTGTCTTCTTTTTAATTTGCGAACTTTAATTAATCTTGTTACTTGTTTCTCACGAAACCTCAATCTCAAAACCCCATCATTGTTTTAGCTAAGTATTGATCCAATAGAAATAAAGTGTAAGAGTTGGTCTCTGTGGATTCGATCCTAAAGTGCTACATCGACATACCATTCGATTGTGGTAGTGTGCACATTAGGTTAATTGGTGTGCGTGAACACGAATATCAATTTGGCGCCATTGCCGGGGACCATCTTTTTACCTTTATTTTTCGGTTATTTTTTTAGTCTAAGACCTCTAACTTGCTCTTTTCTCTTTGTTGCAGGAGATCGCAAGGTTTAGAAAATCAGAAGAGACAACAACCAAGGCCTACTGACACCACCATGGGTGATCATGGTCATCAGGATGATCTCGCTGCAGCAATGCAACTGATGCAACAACAGATGCTTCAGATGCAGCAGACCTTCCAAGCTCAGCAAGCAGCTGCAGAACAATCTGCTCAACAGGCTGCTCTCGCGCGGCAAGAACAAGCAGCGCAGACTGTTCCAGTCGGGGAGAGAAACCTTCCGCGGAACATTCCTACTACGCGCTCTGCCATTGTTCCTCCACTCTGCACCAGGCAGGACTTCGAGATCAAGCCTGCTCTGATTGATCTGGTGCAGCGAAAAGTGTTCTCTGGTCTCTCTGCAGAAATTCCAATGGAGCATATTGAGAATTTCGAAAAAGTCTGCAGTTTTACTCGTGCGAATGGTGTGCCACCAGACTACATCAAGTGCATGCTATTCCCATTCTCTCCTTATGGAAAAGCTGCACGGTGGTTGAACTCCCTCCCTACCGGCTCTCTCACTTCATGGGAACAGGTCCGATCAGCGTTCCTCAACCATTTCTACTCTAAGGCGAGAACAGCTGCATTGAGGAACAAGATCACTTCATTCAGACAACTCCATGATGAGCCTTTTTGTGACGCATGGGAGCGCTTCAATGACTACCAGAGAGAATGCCCTCACCATGGATTTGATGATGATTACCTCCTGGGCATTTTCTATGATGGGGTGGACTGGAAATACCAAGGTGCTCTAAACTCTTCGAGCAATGGAGACTTCATGACTCAGACCACTGATGGAGCACTCAAGCTGATTGAGAACATGGCAGCTAGCTCAACCAATGAGAACCAGGAGAGCGATCGCTCCAAAGAAGTCAACAGTGTACACACCCAGAAAATTGATGAGCTGACAGCTAAGGTCGATCAGCTACTGCAGAACAACCAGGCACAAGGATCTGGGTATCAAAACACCACCTCGCAGAGCAATCAGCAAGCTGTTCCAGCCGCGAGTGCTCCAACTGCAGGGAACAGTCCGCCGGATGATTTGAAAAATCTGAACATTATGATGCAGCAGATGCTCCAGAGCCAGCAACTTCAGGTCAAGGCACTGAATCAGGTTACCGTAGACATCAATACCAGGATGGACAGCATGTTCACTGAGCTGAATTCAAAATATGATACTGTGAGCAACCACATAAAGAGGATTGATGTTCAGCTTACTCAAACTGCTGAAACTGTTAAAAGGCAGCAAGAGATCATTCGTGGAAAGAGTGTGATGAATCCTAGGGTTGAGCACTGTAATGCAACCGAGCAGAGCCGTGAGAAATCTGAGGAAAAACAAGCGGAACAACTGTTCGCTGAGACTGTTCTGGGCGCAGAACAGAGAATAGAGCAGTCTGCTAGCTTTAGAGTGACTGCTCCCGCGACTGCTCCCGCCCCCGACGGATCTACTGATATTCCACCAGTGCAAGTCTATGTTCCTAAGGTTCCCTATCCGATTCCACCTAGACACCTGAAGGTGTTGCCTAAGGTTGATGATCCTGGAAAATTTGCTTTTCCATGTTCTATTGCTGGAGTAGAATTTGAGGAAGCTCTTTGTGACTCTGGATCTTGTGTGAATCTTGTCTCAAAGGCGATTGTAGACAAGTTAGGCATTGCTGATGTTGAGCCTTCTAAGGTGACTCTGACTTTTGCAAACTCTTCCAGAGGAGTTCCTTATGGCACCATTCGCAACCTTCCTGTCCAAGTTGGGGACTGTGTTCTCCATACTGAATTTCAGGTTGTTGAGATGAACAAGGATCATGAGATTCCCTTGATCTTAGGAAGGACATTTATGGCTACAGTGGGAGCAATCGTTGATATGCCTAATAAGAGAGTCTCCTTCTCCCACATCAACAAGAATGTCTTCTATCAGGCTGTTCCCACCAGATTTCAGAAACTACACGCCTCTTGCATCTCAGTGTTCAGTGGAGAAAAGCTGAAGGTTGTTCCAAGGAAGGAGCTTGGTAAAAACAGTGAGTTCAAGGAAGTTCTGAATGGAGATCCTCACAATGATACCAAGAAACTCAGTGGGAATGCAAGGGTGAAGGAGAAAGTCCAGAAGAAAAGGGTCAAAGGAGATCCTACTATGACTTTGACACCTCACTGGTGTAATGAGAAATCCATTGAGTATGAGGTAAAGTGCAAGGGTACCTCTAAACCTTTCTCTAAAGTCAGAGTTATTCTCACTGATGAGCTGAAAGAGAAAGGAGAAGCTGCTGTGAAAAGGTTGTTGAGCAGAGTTTTGAAGCTGAACATGTCTGATTGTGGAGCTTGTTTTGGAACAAGCCCTCATGCTCAACCCGACTGATCCCTGTCACCAAGTCAAGCTAGTGACTTTAACCAAGCGCTTGGTGGGAGGCAACCCACTGGTAAGTGTAAATATAACTTGGTTTTGTTTTTGTTTGCTTATTTTCGTTTTAGTTTATTGAGTTTCAGGTCAAAAAGCAGGAAAATTCGAGATACTTCGAAAAATTCTGGGTTGCAGAAACGGAGCTCCCTGTTCTGCAGGAGCCAAGAACAACCGCCCAGGTGAAAATCTGGCGACAGAACACCCAGAATTTTTCGGAGCACCCGCTCCAGGTAAGTATCTCGACCAAAAAAAATTGTAAATTCTTGTTTTCACCTTCTCTCTGATTTATTTTCACACCGAGACGTTGTGAAGTAAGTCTGGGGGAGGGTCTTCGTCGTTTACTAACTCGTTTCTTTCTTTTGTTTTTCTCTTGAGTCAGTTTTTAGGATCGAGTCAGTCAAAGTTTTGTGGGAATTAGGACCTTATTCTGTGTTGATCACTAACCACCTCGTGCTTTAGTTGTCTTATTCAGTGACCTTAGCAGTGGCGAAAGACACACATGTGGACCCGGAACACCCTGACATATCTCACTTGATTCTCCAGAAGTTCTCAGCCGATCAGGTTACACTGGGTAGACTTAACTCCAAATAACTTGAACCTAATCTTTACTGAAATTCTTTTTGTTATGGGCACTAGATCAGGAAAACGAGAACTACACTCAGGACTTCTTATTCTTTCTATCCATCTTGTTGTTCCTGAGTGGCTAGCTCATCTTTAGCTAGTTCCCACCCTGAACCTTAGCCTTTATTCCACCTTCATGCATTTGTTTTTCAGTGTTATATGTGCAGATATGTGCAAAAAGGTCGGAGAGGAAAGGATCGACGCAGCCTCTTACTCGTTACTGCTGCGCAGATTCAGCCAGAAGGAGAACAAGCAGATTAAGGGAGCAACCACTCCATAACCAATGAGCTGTTCAAGAACATGGGTGGAGAACCAGAATGATTTGAATCAAAACCACCAGTGGCATCCTTGACATCACATGTTACCTCCTTCTTCGTCACTTCACCATCTCTTTTTGTACTTGTAAAAAAAAAAAAAAAAATTAAAAAAAAAAATAAATCTATCTTTTATTTGTTTAGCATATGGTGATGGAGAAGGAGAAGAATTCAGGATACATGAGCCACTGGAAAGGTCAAGCACAAGAGTAGGTATCAATTTGAAGGGATGAGGAGCAGACAGATGAGCGGAGCAGTCTGATGATTGTTCCCGAACGAAAAGAATAGTCGCTCCTGAGATAGCAAAACAAGTAAGGGGCTGTGGACATCAATGGAGCCGTCCTCTCACGACTATTTTGCGCGATATCCTGCATCCACTACGAAAAGTTGGTAGCCCCTAAACACTCTTTAACTCCATAAAATTAGCCTGTTCCACACCTAGCCCGTCTACCCTGAATAGTGCCTGTGATGAGAAGCTCACTCTGCTCTTAAATGAATGTAGGGAGTTCTGTCTCGATAGTGTTGCTTTTTCAGGTTTGAGATGTAGAGTATGGAGCCGATTTTTGAACAGCAGTCAGTGGGGTTCTGGTAAGGGTGTGTTGTCTTAGTTTACTGCTTGTATGGTTCAGAGATTCGTGGTTAAGGTATGGTTGCTGAGAATAGGAGAGTTCCCACACTTTCAAACCTTTCTCCCTGTTCTTGATACTTGGACTTGTTCGAGGACAAACAAGGATCTAAGTCTGGGGGAATTGATATATGGTGTTTTATACATCATTGTATATATGTTTTCTAATTGGTTTTCAAGTCTTTATCGAGTCTTTTTAGTCCTTTTCGAGTCATTACAGGTCTGGAGTTGCACTGGATGGGAGATGGACCTGCTGGAACAAAAGAAGCAGAAAACAGTGCAGTTTAGTGATTTTCACGCAGAACAGTCTGATGACTGTTCCCGATCAAGCGGAACAAGCAGACGGAGTGATCCCGCGGTTGTTCCCGACGAATAAGGAAAATACAACATCTCGGGATTTGCCCTAATTATCCTCTTTTTCTCTCTGGCCGCCTGTGGCTTTTGATATAACTTCTTTTTCTATTTTTCTACATAATTCTACGCTATTCTAGACACAAGAAACCATTGGAGACTTTTAGATTATTGGATTTGCTTATTGTAAAGGGAGAAGGCTCCATCTCTCTCTCCATAGAGAAGATTATCCTAAACCCTCTCTTTGTTTCTGTTATTTTTATGAAGTATTATTCAGTATCCATGTCTTTGATCTCTTGTGTCATGGCTGAGTAGTCGGCTAGCTTGTCTAGGGTTCTAGGGTGCTGATTTCGTGAGCTAAACATAGATAAGTGAATCACTCGATTGTCTTCATTCATAACCATTCTTACTGCTTGCATTAAACTGGCCGCTTAATGTTAGATCATAGGTTTAATCTGATCATCAAAAGTGCTTAGGTTGCTAGACATATTATGAATGAGCATTGCATCCCTAATCAGCGAAAGTAGATATTAGGGTGTTTTGTGAACCTATCGGACCTGATCTCTATTGCTTGCGATCGCTTCTCACCTCAACGACAGTTAGACGGTGAGATCGATCAGCTTAGGGAGCAGTACCACGACAGTGGGCTGTTCTACTTGAGTGATCTGAGTTCTAGACTTATGCTTAACTATGCTTGAATAATTGTTTGGCTCACAAGTATTAGCACCCGATGAAGTAACCCTAGGCTGGCTTCTTTTTAATTTGCGAACTTTAATTAATCTTGTTACTTGTTTCTCACGAAACCTCAATCTCAAAACCCCATCATTGTTTTAGCTAAGTATTGATCCAATAGAAATAAAGTGTAAGAGTTGGTCTCTGTGGATTCGATCCTAAAGTGCTACATCGACATACCATTCGATTGTGGTAGTGTGCACATTAGGTTAATTGGTGTGCGTGAACACGAATATCAGCTATGCAGGCCGCATTGTCTTCATAAAGAATGGCCGGCTCATCCTTACCATCCGTGATCCCACATGTTGTCCGAATGTGATGTGTCATGAGTCTCAACCAGACACACTCCCTACTTGCTTCATGGATCGCCAATATCTCCGAGTGATTGGATGATGTGGCTGATATAGTCTGCTTGACTGATCTCCATGAAATGGCCGTGCCTCCATATGTGAAAACATAGCCGGTTTGGGACTTAGCACTGTGTGGGTCGGATTGGTAACCTGCATCAGCAAAACCAACCAAATCTTCTTTGTTTTGGTTAGCATAAAACAATCCTACATCCTTACTTCCTTGTAGGTATCTTGGGATGTGTTTGATCCCATTCCAATGCCTCATGGTCGGACATGAACTGAATCTGGACAATAGGCTCACAGCAAAACAGATGTCTGGCCTAGTATGTGTAGTCAAGTACATCAAGGCGCCAATGACACTAAGGTAAGTAGGGATGGCAATAAAGGACCTGGACCGCGGGCTTAGCCCGTAAAGGCTGCTGCGGGGCGGGATTGGGCCTCTATTTGATAAGCCCGCAAAATTACGGGCCTCGCGGGACGGGCTCAAAACAGGACGGGTTCAAAGCGGGATGGGTTCAAAGCGGGACGGGCCGAAAGCGGGATGGGTTAAACCGCGGGATTTTGCGGCAATCCTAAGTCTCCATTTTTGCTTTCACCTGAGAGAAAGAGAGAGAGAGAGAGAGAGAGAGAGAGAGAGATTAGACATTATGGAACTCCGTTGATGGTGGTTTCAGTGCCGATGATGCTTCCGGTCTCCCAAACGCCTCTGATCTGCACCGGTGGAGCTTCTTCAAGCCATCATAATGATAATAAATACATTTATTTTGTATAAGCTTAATGTATTGATCTTGTAAGAGTATACTCGATCATGTGCAAGCTGAAACTCAATTCATGTCTATGTTTGTTTGTGCATATAGAAATGAGCAATGTAATATTCGATGTCCCGCGGGACGGCCCGCGAAGGTCCGCATATTTCGCGGTACGGGATTGGGCAGCTAGTTTGAGGACCGCATCCCGCGCGGGACAGGCCCGCCGTGTACCGCCAGAAGCTAAACCCGCAGCGGTTTGGGATGGGACGGGACGGGAGAGCCCAATTGCCATCCCTAAAGGTAAGGGTACTCTGGACCAAGTACCTCTTCATCCTATTAGGTCTAAACGGATCAGTGTCTAGACCAAGGGATCTCACAACCCTGGGACTACTAAGTGGATGACACTTATCCATATTGAACCTTTTAAGAACCTTTTCTGTATAGGTCTTTTGGTGCACAAGGATTTCATCCTTAAGATGTTTAATCTGTAGTCCCAGACAAAACTTAGTCTTTCCCAAATCTTTCATCTCAAATTCTTTCTTGAGATACTCAACTGTTTGGGAAATCTCTTTGGCCGTTCCAAGTATGTTTAGGTCATCAACGGCTATGATCACATAGCCTTGGCCGGACTTCTTAATGAATATACATGGGCTTACTTGATCATTCTTGTAGCCTTCTTTCAGTAAGTACTCACTCAATCTGTTGTACCACATTCAACCAGATTGTTTCAATCCATACAAAGCTTTGTTTAGCTTAATGCAATGTTGTTCTCGAGAACCTTTAGCATTCTTAGGTATTTCAATACCTTCTGGTACTTTCATGTATATGTCATTGTCCAGTGGTCCATAAAGATATGCGGTTACTACATCCATTAACCGTAAATCAAGATTTTCTCTTATGGCCAGACTTATAAGGAACCTGAATGTTGTTGCATCCACCACGGGAGAATAAGTCTCCTCATAATCGATTCCTGGTCTCTGTGAGAATCCTTGTGTAACAAGTCGGGCCTTATACCTCACGACTTCACCATTCTCATTTCTCTTTCTCACAAAGACCCATTTGTATCCCACTGGTTTTAGATTATGTGGTGTTAGGAGTATTGATCCAAAAACACCTCTCTTCTTGAAAGAGTTTAACTCCACGTTTATGGCTTCTTTCCACTTAAGCCAATCTTTTCTTTGCATGCATTCATAAATAGACGTGGATTCTAGATCCTCATCATCTTCAATGATCTCAAGTGCTACATGATATGCAAATAAATCACTTATGTCGACATGTTTTCTGTTCCATTGTTTTCCAGACATGATATAATTTATAGAGATCTCTTCATTGTCAGGAAGTTCAGGATCCTGAGTTTTGGCGTCACAAATCTCATTAGATACCTTAGCAGCCGGACCAATGGTCATGTCTGTGGATGCTGGTACGTCCGGACCATGTCCGGACGTTGGTTCTTCCACGTCCCGGAGCCTTGGGACGGTCGGATCGACCACATCGACCAGATCCATCTTCCCCTCGACCACGGTTGGTATTGCACCTTTCTTATTTATGCGAGGGTTCTTATCTTTGGAACCAATTGGTCTACCACGTTTCAGACGTGCCATAGACTCTGTAGCAACTTGGTTTTGTCCCTTTTGGACATCAATTCTTATTGGTGCATTAGCAGCTGGTATGTATGACTTGGTCATTCTATTTGGGTCAGCAAAGGAATCTGGCAATTTATTAGCTAGCTCTTGCAGATGTATAATCTTTTGAACTTCAAGATCACATGCTTGAGTTCGAGGATCTTGCCATGCTTGGGATGTATGATTCCATGTAATTTCTTTTACCAGCTTGCTATTATTTCCTCCCAATGTTGGATACTCAGATTCCACAAAGTGGCAATCTGCATACCTGGCCTTAAACAAATCACCCGTGGTTGGCTCAAGGTATTTTATAATTGAAGGAGAATCATATCCAACATATATTCTCATCCTTCTCTGAGCTCCCATCTTTGTTCTTTGTGGTGGAGCTATTGGATAATAAACAGCACATCCAAAAGCCTTAAGATGGGAGATGTATGGCTCTCGACCCATGAGGAGTTGGGATGGTGAATATCTATGCTCACTAGATGGTCTGATGCGTATTAATTCCGCAGCATGCAACACTTCATGTCCCCAAGCTGTGATTGGAAGATTACTTTTCATGAGTAAAGGTCTAGCAATCATCTGAATCCTTTTGATAAAGGACTCGGCTAGACCGTTCTGTGTATGGACATGTGCCACGGAGTGTTCAACTGTCACCCCCATGGACATACAGTACTCATAAAAGGCTTGGGAAGTGAATTCACCAACATTATCAAGACGTATAGTCTTCAAAGGAAAGTTTGGAAAGTGTGCTTTCAATCTGATGATTTGAGCAAGTAGTCTAGCTAAGGCTAGATTTCGTGTGGATAATAAACACACATGGGACCATCTTGTGGATGCATCAACTAGTACCATGAAGTACCTAAACGTCCCACTAGGTGGGTGTATTGGTCCACAGATGTCACCTTGTATTCTTTCCAGAAAACCTATTGTTTCCTTTGTCACTTTGACTGGTGATGGTCGGACTATGAGTTTTCCTTGTGCACAAGGCACACATGTATGGATCTTAGGAACAATTCGTCTACCTTTAAGGTTATGACCATTAGAATTTAGGATAAGTCTACACATCATAGATGTTCCGGGATGCCCTAACCGGTCGTGCCACAAGTTGAAATTCTCTTTGAATTCCTTGCTTATCACAGCATTGGCTTCGACCACACTGATCTGAGCACAATAAAGACCAGTGGATATAGCTGGTATTGTCTCCAAGACCTTCTTATGGTCTTGGACGAATTCATAAATATTTAAGAATTCTTTGGCTACTTCTCCAACAGTTTCAATATGAAGACCATTCTTGTGAATGTCTTTAAAGCTCAACAGGCTTCTTTTAGAGTTTGGAGAATACAATGCCTCATCTATTTCTAGATGTGTTCCATTTGGTAATAGAACATAGGCTTGGCCGTGGCCTTTTATTAGTGGTGATACACCAGCTATTGTGTTCACATTGGCATCTTTCAATGTTAGATCAACAAAGAATTTCTTATCCTTAAAAATCGTGTGGCTTGATCCACTGTCAACCACAAGTGTGTCCATACTTCCTTTCATTCCAGACAATAAAAATATAATCTGAATCATATTATTATTGAAAATGAAAGTAAAACATAGTGTATTCTTAAAAAATAAAACATAGAATGCAAAAACACTTGTTGGGGTCAAAAACGGTTATCTCGAAATCAACGGCTAAGTCTATTTGTCATACGAAAAACCTTCCGAAAAACGAACACGAACACCCGTGAACCGAAGGAGCCGAGCAGTCGACCCTGGCCTTGGCCGTGGCCGCCAGGCGGCTAGCCCCGTGCTGGCCGTGGCCGCCGGGCGCTTAGCCCCGTGCTGGCCGTGGCCGCCGGCGGCTAGCGCCCGTGCTGGCCGTGGCCGCCGGGCGGCTAGCCCCGTGCTGGCCGTGGCCGCCGGGCGGCTAGCCCCGTGCTGGCCGTGGCCGCCGGCGGCTAGCGCCCGTGCTGGCCGTGGCCGCCGGGCGGCTAGCCCCGCGTTGGCCGTGGCCGCCGGCGGCTAGCGCCCGTGCTGGCCGTGGCCGCCGGGCGGCTAGCCCCGTGCTGGCCGTGGCCGCCGGCGGCTAGCGCCCGTGCTGGCCGTGGCCGCCGGGCGGCTAGCCCCGCGTTGGCCGTGGCCGCCGGCGGCTAGCGCCCGTGCTGGCCGTGGCCGCCGGGCGGCTAGCCCCGTGCTGGCCGTGGCCGCCGGCGGCTACCGCCCGTGCTGGCCGTGGTCGCCGGGCGGCTAGCCCCGTGCTGGCTCGGGTCTTCGGATGACGATCTTTCGTACACGAATCCCAGTCCCCGGCCATCGGAAGTCTGTATTTCGAGTCTTTCCCAAGTCCTCGCAGGATGAATCATTGAGATTCTACATACGAAGCTCCGGTTCTTACTCCAATCTAGGACCGTCGGGAAAACTTCGGAAACTCGTAAGGTATCGACAGGAAGGAAGATCCTAAATTCTTCGTACGAAACAGCGATGGTTATCTTAAGACACCACTCGTCTCAACTCTACGAACGAATGAAGAACTTCCGGAGAGATCGTAGAAAACCACGGAAGTCCTGGAAACGGCTCGAAAGAGACCAAACACGATCGGACAGTCCGTTTACGATTATCTAAGATAGATACGACGATTTACGTTTATTTTTACATAACAAGATAAATGTTAAATTGCCGGAAGGATAAAATGTCAAGTTTCCCGAAAAGCGTGGAGGCCGACGAAAATGGAAAGAAGCCCGCCCTGCGGCCCAGAAGAAGGTTAGACCGTCATAAGGAGGAGTATATAAAGAAGCTTTGGGAGAGGGAGAAAGGCAGAGCGAAAATCTCAGAGAGAGAGCAAATCCGAAACTTAGGGTCTTAGAGAATTCCTGCTAGCTTAGGACTTAGGAGTTAGACTAGCGGAGCAAAGCTTAGAACGTTTTGTCTCTTTTATTTCCGTCGTTTTTCGCTTCAGCGTTTCTCTACTTCCCTTTTTCGGAAGAATATTGTACCATCTATTCAATAAAACGCCTTAGTGCAATTTTTCCGCTACGTTGCTTTATTCTATCAATTTCGTTTGGTTATCGCAGAGAATCCGAGCCTTCAGGGAAAACTAGGTTTACTTAGTTTTCCTTCGATTAACTTAATTAAAATCGACAGTGCGAATTTCGGTTCCCACAGTTTGGCGCTAGAAGGAGGGTGGGTCGGATTCTCTTACTCAAAAACCTACGATTGGTAACAACAGCATGGCCACATCACCTGTCCGCAACATCGTGTCATTCGGGGACAGAGCAACGGCTGGTCAAGCCAAACCTCACGACGAACTCCTCGTTATCAGACTAACGATCCAGGACATTGACGTAGCAAGAATATTGGTCGACACCGGATGCTCGACCAATATTATATATAAAAACACCCTCGAGAGAATGGGAATCGACCTGAATGCTATCGCAGACGATCCCAATCCGATAATCGGACTCTCAGGAAACATCACAATGACCCTCGGCTCGGTCGACCTTTCGGTCAGAGCCGGGAGCGTCACAAAGACGGCAGAATTTTTGGTAGTCGACGGTCCAGCAGCATATGATGCGATCGTCGGGACTCCGTGGTTAAATTCCATGCGAGCGATCCCCTCGACTTACCATCTGTGCCTCAAATTTCCGACCCTCTCCGGAGTGGAAACGATACAAGGAGATCGTAAAGCACCGCAAGTCTGCTTGACCGCCGGGTTAAAACGGAAAAACTCTGAGCCCGAAACTGAACCAAAAAAGCAAGCAACCCACGAACCAGCATCGCAGGACCCTCCAGAAATCTTCTGGCAATCGCAAAGAGCTGAGGTCCTGGAAGGGAAACGTGAGCCCACTTGCGAACCTGTAATTTCGGTCTGCCTCGATGAGACTAACCCAGAGCGGTGCGTAGAGATTGGAGCCAATCTTCGCGATCCGTTGAAAGCAGAACTCATCGCATGTCTCAAGAAGAACCTTAACACGTTCGCTTGGGCTGCGGAAGATATGCCGGGAATCGACATTAACATAACATGTCACGAACTCAACATTGATCCAACCCACAAACCCGTAAAACAAAAGAGGCAAAAGTTAGGCCCCGAACGGGCAACTGCGGTCAATGAGGAAGTCGAGAGACTCCTCAAAGTTGGATCAATAACAGAAGTAAGATATCCCGACTGGCTCGCCAATCCCGTCGTCGTCAAGAAAAAGAACGGGAAATGGCGAGTATGCGTTGACTTTACCGATCTCAACAAAGCGTGCCCGAAGGATTGTTTTCCGCTTCCGCACATCGACCGTCTAGTCGAGGCGACCGCAGGAAACAAACTCCTATCGTTCATGGACGCGTTCTCCGGCTACAATCAAATCATGATGAATCCCGAAGATCGCGAGAAGACGGCATTCATTACCGACCGAGGAACCTATTGCTACAAAGTAATGCCCTTCGGTCTTAAGAACGCCGGCGCCACGTATCAGCGACTCGTCAACCGAATGTTTGCCGAGCAACTCGGAAAAACCATGGAGGTGTATATCGACGATATGTTGGTAAAATCTCTCGACGAACGCGATCACGTGATCCACCTAGAGGAATGCTTTGAGAGGTTGAACCAACACAACATGAAACTCAACCCATCAAAATGCAGATTCGCCGTGGCGTCGGGAGAATTTCTCGGATACCTCGTAACATTCCGCGGAATTGAAGCCAATCCAAAACAAATCGACGCACTGATAGAGATGACCTCCCCGAGAACCAAGCGGGAAGTCCAGAGGTTGACCGGACGAGTCGCGGCCTTAAACCGATTCATCTCGCGATCCACGGATAAGTGTCTCCCCTTCTACGAAACCTTAAAGGGGAATAAAAAGTTCGAGTGGTCAGAGGATTGCGAGAAAGCTTTCCAACAGCTGAAGCAGTATCTGGCCACCCCTCCTATCCTCGCAAAACCCGTAGTCGGAGAGCCCCTGTTCCTCTACATCGCAGTATCCACATCAGCAGTCAGTGGCGTCCTGATTCGAGAAGAATTCGGAGAACAGAAACCGGTCTTCTACATTAGTAAAACATTACTAGATGCCGAAACTCGGTATCCGCTGATGGAAAAATTGGCACTCGCTGTCATAACTTCGGCAAGAAAACTTAGACCGTATTTCCAATCTCATACCATCGTGGTACTTACCACCTTTCCGTTACGGACGATTCTACACAGTCCAAGCCAGTCTGGTAGACTCGCGAAGTGGGCGATCGAACTAAGCGAGTACGATATCGAATATCGTCCGAAGACCTGCACGAAATCGCAGGTACTCGCGGATTTCTTGGTAGAATTACCCACGACGGATTTGACTAACGAGGATCCAGGATCAACATGGGATCTCCATGTCGATGGATCTTCGACCAAGCAAGGATCTGGAATCGGGATCCGGCTCACCTCGCCGACAGGAGAAATCCTCGAGCAATCATTCCGCTTGGATTTTCATGCATCCAACAACGAAGCAGAATACGAGGCGCTAATTGCGGGCCTGCGACTGGCCCAGGGGCTGAAGATCCAAAACATTCACGCTTACTGCGATTCTCAGTTAGTCGCAAACCAGTTCAGCGGAGAATACGAAGCAAGGGATGAAAGGATGAACGCATATCTGAAGGTCGTCCAAGACCTGGCCCACGGTTTTCAGCAATTTGCGCTAACCAGGATTCCCCGCTCGGAAAACGTCCAAGCTGACGCTTTAGCCGCTCTCGCCTCAAGCTCGGATCCAGGGCTTAAGAGAATAATTCCCGTCGAATTCATAGAGCATCCAAGCATCGGACCGCCGGTGATCGCCAACCTGATCAGAACACAGATCGAAGGCGCGGAAGAAAACGAAGATCAACCGGAAGACGACGCAGACCAAACGGACTATGGCTGCGACGCTCCCTGGTTACAACCTATCAAAGCCTACATCGTAGATGGTACCCTACCCGCGGAGAAATGGGCAGCCCGGAAAATAAAAATCCAGGCAGCGCGATACGTAACCGTGGAAGGCGAAATCTACAAATGGCGATTCTCCGGACCTCTTATGACTTGCGCTGAAGGAGAGAAGGCGAGAAAAATCATGGAAGAAGTTCATTCCGGATCATGCGGAAACCACTCCGGCGGAAGGTCTCTCGCAACAAAAATAAAACGCCACGGATTCTACTGGCCGACTATGGTAAAGGATTGCGAGAAGTACGCTCGGAAATGCGAGAAGTGTCAGCGGCACGCCCCGACAATTCATCAGCCCGCCGAGATCCTCTCTTCTATCTCGTCTCCGTACCCTTTCATGCGATGGTCAATGGATATCGTCGGACCAATGCACAAATCAAAACAAAAACGTTTCCTGCTGGTCCTCACTGATTTCTTTTCAAAGTGGGTGGAAGCAGAATCCTACGCAAGTATCAAAGACGTGCAAGTCGAGAACTTCGTTTGGAAAAACATCATAACCAGACACTGTGTCCCATACGAGATCGTAACGGACAACGGGTCCCAGTTTATTTCCACTCGATTCGAGGCATTCTGCGAAAAATGGAAAATACGACTTAACAAGTCTACTCCCAGATACCCGCAGTGCAATGGACAGGCTGAAACCATAAACAAAACCGTCCTAGACGGATTGAAAAAACGCTTGGAAGCCAAAAAAGGACGGTGGGCAGAAGAACTCGAAGGGGTCCTTTGGTCTCATCGAACCACTCCGAGACGAGCAACGGGGGAAACTCCATTCGCTCTCGTTTACGGAGCAGAATGCGTGATTCCGGCGGAAGTAGAATTCCCCGGCGTACGGGGGAGATTTCTTCCCGAACGGGAAGATCTGAACAATGCCATGCTGCTGGATAATCTTGACCTCATCAACGAGCGTCGCGACCAAGCCCTCATCCGAATTCAAAATTACCAGCAGGCCGCCGCAAAATACTACAACGCGAACGTACGTCATCGAAGATTCAAAGAGGGTGAACTGGTCTTGCGAAAAGTCTTCCAAAACACTGCTGAACGAAACGCAGGAAAACTGGGAGCAAACTGGGAAGGACCATACAAAATCATAAAAGTCGTCCGACCAGGTTCGTACCAAATCGCGAACATGCAAGACGTAAAAATCCCGAGAACTTGGAACGCTATGCATCTCAAGAAATACTACCACTAAAGCGTAAAACGTGGAAAACAGAACTACGAGATGGCTTGATCCTCGAAAGAGGTACGTAGGCAACTCGCCAACTGGTGGGTTCAGCTATCCCCCCGATTTAAAAAGGGGGGGGAGTGGGGCGCGACCACCCGCACGCTCCCACAATTTTTGAAAAAACCTTAACAATGGATCCATTATTCATTGAATAAACCATAAAACTGTCGCCCGGAAACATTCCGCGATTTCCAAAAAGCCCATAGTCCTCTATGGCATAAGAAAAACAAACTTCAAGGCACTGCGAGACGTCGCTTCGTGCCCGAACATCCGTTTTTCGATTAAAACTCTCATACGCCTCCTAAACGGTATCATATCGTTGTTGCTGATCACAACAAACGAACTCTAACGTCCTAAACAGACAAGCCACCCAAGGGTAGGCTCTTTTACATCCGACAAGGATCCCATAGCGCGCTATACAAAAAATCCAAATTTGGTTCAGCACTTCGTAAAGGAAGTAGCTCGATTCGTGCCCATACAAATCATATAAGCCGATACCACTTCGCGGATTTTAAAACGGTACGAATCAGGTTAAAATCACGAACAGGCAAAACGAAAGCCGATTTGTCATCGCACAGCCTCAGTCTGAGAGTAAACCTAGGTCGTGCCCTAAACCCAGCCTTGCTGGTATCTTAACATCTCATAGGCAAAGCGTCGACGACGCGAGATCCCAAAACTTGTCTCTTCACTCAAATCTGAACGTTTCCACGAATTTTCGCGTAAATCGTAAACCGCAGGAAAATCTCGCTTTGTACAAACTACGGATACGGTGATCGTCAGGGAGGCAGGAATGAGACGACAACTCACACCCTGCCCCTCTAACTTCGACAAACAGAAGTTCTAAAAACGCAAAATATTTTATAACGCGTACCGCGAATTCAATACAGCGCCCTAAAAAGGGCAGGGATTCGAAGCCACCAACGGCCAGTCCCGAAATCATACGTAACGGCCAACCAACGGCCGAAATATAATCAAAATAAAAATCCCCTCAGGGATTGAACAACCTAGGCATCCTCCGGGACACCGCCTTCATCCTCCGATTCACCCAAGGCAGCTTCGCCATCACCCTCGCCGACTTCCTCACCACCCTTGTCCGCAACAATTTCAGCATCCTGGACCTCTGGAATTTCCGAGCCTGGGATAAGGGCACCCGAGGATGACGGCCCGGCAAGCTCCACCGCAGTGCAAGTTCCCGCCTCCTCAAAGCGCTGAATCCGCCTCTTCAGACGTCGAACTTCCGAAGACTTGCTCTTCTTCTCCTCCTTCGCTTTGAGCAGCGAGCTCACAGTCTTTCCCAGATCACGCTCAAGATCGCTGATCCTAGCTTCGAGCGTCGACGTCTGAGCAGCATGAGTGCTCTCAATCGATTGAAGCACAGCCTCGGTACGGTTCAGAGTTTCCCGTGACGAATCCAACTCCTTGGATAAGCGTGTAACCTCCAGTCCGCAATCTCCAAGCATCCCGTCGATCAACGACACAAACTGATCACACGAGAGAATGTAAGAATCAAGGGGATAGCAAAGGAAAAAAGGTTTTCACGGAATACCTTGGAGCGATGCTGCGATAGTCTCGCCGAAACCTCGCCTTCCTCACTCCTAGTACACCTTTTTCTCTTCGCTGATCCGACAGCCCCAGCTCTTGAACGTCCCCTCGATGGTGGAACAGCGTTGGATGCGGGAAGTCCCAAGACGATCTCCCTCTTTTTCTCTGGAGGAGGAGGCATGACTTCCACCGCATCCTCCGAAACCACTATCGGCGCCAAAGGAGAACCCTCCGGACGAGCCTGGACATCGGGTGCTTGCTCCGAAACAACGATTTGTCCAGCAAGCAAAGGGACATCGGGTCCAGAGGCTGGAAGTGCGGAGATTGGGACTGGAGTAACATCGGGTCCAAGAACCAAGGCCGCAGGGTCCGGAGTTAAAGTGACATCGGATCCGGGAGTCGGAACCACGGAAGTAGCACTAGGACCTGCCACGCTAGACTCCATCTCGGCACGGCGTCGCTCCATCTTTTCCTGAAAAGAGCTGAACCCCTCGACGAACGTCTGCGTAAGAGCAGGAGTATCCTGCGCCGGCGAGGCCTGGTTAGCTTCACTCATTTCAACATCGGAATCCTTCTTTTCATTTGGAGAGAAAGCCATGTTTTCTGAAATTTGAGAAAAGGGGAGTGAGTGAAAAATGAGAGGGAGATGAGGTGCTACTTATAAGAAATCAAAGGTGGTAGAGTTTTTCGGAGTAAAATATTCCTAGCCGAAATTTTCGATTTTCAAATCTTTCGCACACAAAATCGCTCCCGCATCTTGCATGCTGGGGGGCTAACTGTTGGGGTCAAAAACGGTTATCTCGAAATCAACGGCTAAGTCTATTTGTCATACGAAAAACCTTCCGAAAAACGAACACGAACACCCGTGAACCGAAGGAGCCGAGCAGTCGACCCTGGCCTTGGCCGTGGCCGCCAGGCGGCTAGCCCCGTGCTGGCCGTGACCGCCGGGCGCTTAGCCCCGTGCTGGCCGTGGCCGCCGGCGGCTAGCGCCCGTGCTGGCCGTGGCCGCCGGGCGGCTAGCCCCGTGCTGGCCGTGGCCGCCGGGCGGCTAGCCCCGTGCTGGCCGTGGCCGCCGGCGGCTAGCGCCCGTGCTGGCCGTGGCCGCCGGGCGGCTAGCCCCGCGTTGGCCGTGGCCGCCGGCGGCTAGCGCCCGTGCTGGCCGTGGCCGCCGGGCGGCTAGCCCCGTGCTGGCCGTGGCCGCCGGCGGCTAGCGCCCGTGCTGGCCGTGGCCGCAGGGCGGCTAGCCCCGCGGTGGCCGTGGCCGCCGGCGGCTAGCGCCCGTGCTGGCCGTGGCCGCCGGGCGGCTAGCCCCGTGCTGGCCGTGGCCGCCGGCGGCTACCGCCCGTGCTGGCCGTGGTCGCCGGGCGGCTATCCCCGTGCTGGCTCGGGTCTTCGGATGACGATCTTTCGTACACGAATCCCAGTCCCCGGCCATCGGAAGTCTGTATTTCGAGTCTTTCCCAAGTCCTCGCAGGATGAATCATTGAGATTCTACATACGAAGCTCCGGTTCTTACTCCAATCTAGGACCGTCGGGAAAACTTCGGAAACTCGTAAGGTATCGACAGGAAGGAAGATCCTAAATTCTTCGTACGAAACAGCGATGGTTATCTTAAGACACCACTCGTCTCAACTCTACGAACGAATGAAGAACTTCCGGAGAGATCGTAGAAAACCACGGAAGTCCTGGAAACGGCTCGAAAGAGACCAAACACGATCGGACAGTCCGTTTACGATTATCTAAGATAGATACGACGATTTACGTTTATTTTTACATAACAAGATAAATGTTAAATTGCCGGAAGGATAAAATGTCAAGTTTCCCGAAAAGCGTGGAGGCCGACGAAAATGGAAAGAAGCCCGCCCTGCGGCCCAGAAGAAGGTTAGACCGTCATAAGGAGGAGTATATAAAGAAGCTTTGGGAGAGGGAGAAAGGCAGAGCGAAAATCTCAGAGAGAGAGCAAATCCGAAACTTAGGGTCTTAGAGAATTCCTGCTAGCTTAGGACTTAGGAGTTAGACTAGCGGAGCAAAGCTTAGAACGTTTTGTCTCTTTTATTTCCGTCGTTTTTCGCTTCAGCGTTTCTCTACTTCCCTTTTTCGGAAGAATATTGTACCATATATTCAATAAAACGCCTTAGTGCAATTTTTCCGCTACGTTGCTTTATTCTATCAATTTCGTTTGGTTATCGCAGAGAATCCGAGCCTTCAGGGAAAACTAGGTTTACTTAGTTTTCCTTCGATTAACTTAATTAAAATCGACAGTGCGAATTTCGGTTCCCACAACACTTAAAAAAATTCTTAAAGCCTAAAAACACCAAAAGCATTCAAACACAAATCGTTTGATGCATCACATTATTCAACTGGGTCATCATTCAACATAGTGAGTATGTCTGAAGTCTCAAAATTCATGAGGTCGTCCTTGTCATGATCAAAATCGTCCTCACCATCCTTGTACACCATGTGTGCTTCCGGATTCTTGCCCTTGAGACTCTCTTGATAGAGGTCGACCATATGCTTGGCTGTGCGGCAATTCTTTGCCCAATGATTCATCATACATCATCTATGGCAAGGTGAGCTTGTAGGATTCTGTGGTTTTGAAGATGTCCCATTGCCTTTGCTTTTGCCATGCCCATTATTGGACTGGTTTGGACGGTCATAAGGGGTGTTACACCCTTTGCCATAGCCACCACGCCCACGTCCTCGCCCTTGACCCCCACGACCTCGTCCTCTTCCATATGAGGAACTGCGGCCCTTTTGGTCATACCGGACATGGTTGGCTTCAGCACCATCATTAGGCTCATTTGAGGTATGATTTGCCTCAGGGACAGGTTTAGATCCAGGTGGTCTAAGCTCACTATTCTTCAAGAGCAGCTCGTTGTTCTGTTCTACAAGCAATAGACATGAGATGAGCTCACAATAGGTATTAAAACCTTTCTGTCTGTATTGTTGCTGAAGCAACATATTGCTTGAGGACATTGTCTGGAAAGTCTTTTCCAACAACTGCTTATCAATTATAGTCTCGCCACATAGCCTCAGTTTTGAGACTATTTTAAACAAGGCTGAGTTGTACTCATTTACAGACTTAAAGTCTTGAATCCTGAGATGAGTCCACTCATAGGTGGCACTCGGAAGAATCAAAGTCTTCTGGTGGTCATATCTCATCTTAAGCTCTTTCCATAACTCGTATGGATCACTTACTGTGAGGTATTGAGCTTTTAAGCTCTCCTCAATGTGATGACGGATGATCATGAGGGTTTGAGAGTTCTCTTTCTTAGTAGCTTCGTTCTGGGGAACGATGCACTGCTCTAGGCCTTTGGCTCCAAGAGAGATCTCAACGTCTAATGCCCATTGGAGATAATTGTCACCCCTCACACTTAGAGGTGCAAAGTCCAAGTTTGTGATTTTGGCCATCTGAAAATAAAAATCAGATTGCTTAGGTCTTTTAGAAACTTTTTTTTTATTTTCTCATAACTCATCCATCTCTTAATCAATTTGTTTGATTTATAAATCCCTTGAAAACAATGAGATGGACGAGTGCATGGTCTAGTCGTACCTCGTGCTACGCTTCATCGATCCATGCAGCTTGCGGTCTAGTCGTACCGGACGGTACACATCATCGACCAAAGCGGATCGTGATCTAGCTGCACTGTGGTGCGTATCATCGATCATCGGGAATCACTGATCAACATGGATCGTGAATCACCGTGGATCATTGAGGATCATCGCGGATGATGGTCTAGTTCCACCACATGGTGAACATCATCGACTATTGTTTTGTTTATGGTCTACTCGTACTCATAAGTACGTATCATTGACCTTTACTTATCATAGTCTAGTCATACCTAGTGGTATGCATCATTGACCTAAAAAAAAATAAGATCTAGCCACACTAAGGTGTGGATCATTGATCAAAGAATGTGGAAACATTAAACTTATGTTTTGTTTGGCCATATAGTGTGTCATCCTTAAAGGGGTATCACTTGTTGTCCATACAAAACGAAAGTCATGTAATCACATGCTTTATATTTTAGGGTTTAAGGTTTCTTAAATTCGGATTTAAACTTTAAGGATTAGGGTTTAAAATTCAAATCTGATTTTAGGATTAGATTAAACATTGACCGTAAGTTTTGTTTGGACATATAGCGTGTCATCCTTAAAGGGGTATCACTTGTTGTCCATACAAAACTAAAGTCATGTAAAACTATTAAGGGTTTAAGGTTTTGATTTTAAAATAAAACAAGAACTAAGATCAACCAAATCAAATCGCAAAACCTTTTAAATCGGATTTAAGATGAAGAGAAGTTTGAAATCCGAATTGCTTGAACCACAAGTAAAGATTAGGGTTCTTGAGATCTTACCTTTAACTTTGCCGATTCTTCTCCTTGGTTCCTTTCTTAGAAACTCTTGATGGTTAATCTTGGAGCTTGATCGTGCTGATAATGTGTTCTAAGCCCAGTGTTCTTGTCTAGAACAGATCGAACTAGAGAGAGAGAGAGAGAGAGAGAGAGAGAGAGAGAGAGAGAGAGAGAGAGAGAGAGAGAGAGAGAGAGAGAGAGAGAGAGAGAGAGAGAGAGAGAGAGAGAGAGAGAGAGAGAGAGAGAGAGAGAGAGAGAGAGAGAGAGAGAGAGAGAGAGAGAGAGAGAGAGAGAGAGGTCTTAGAGATGAATGAATTGTTGTGTTATTCCATGAGTAATGAGTTCCTTATATAGGATTACATATCTTGGAGACAAAGTCTAATAACTTGGAGTAGGGAACAAGTAAATCTAGAACATTCCATAATAGACATCACACAATATTCATAACAATTGTGTTTAAAAAAAAATATTGAGTATTAAAGGCAAATCATTGAGTATTAATCTACAATTAAGGAAAAATCATGGAGTTTTTAGTCGGCAACTAATGATATAAAGAAAGTTTTCCTAATCTTCTTGGACAAATAAAATTTACTATCAATTCATAATTTTCGTCGATTGCTTTTTTAAGATCATTACATATTTCTCGGTTATTACAGATATATATATAAGGCAAAGTACATTATGATTTACTTAATTTGAGCTTCTTTGTCATATTATAACGTATGTCGAGGCAAAGCTTTTAAATAAATTAGTTTATATTTACCATATTTAAGGAGATTTGATAATTTCTAGTTGACGCATTATTTTACTACTATAAATACGATGTTGTACTCTGTGTTTCAAAGATTTATGGAATTCGATAGATGCAGACGTTGTACTCAGTGTTTTACAGTTTTGGCAAATAAATTGAGGAATAGGTAATACACTATAATATTTTTTAGTTTTTTTTTAAAAGCATTGGAGCTAATATTTCTGTATATTTTCCTCAAATTATTTTGTTTGTCATGGAAAAGTCGATTCAAGAACTTAACTAACATTGCCGGGGTTTCCAAAGTTATGTTTGAGCCCAATAATATTCCAGAAATCAATTCTTTCAGGAAAAGGTAATACATTTTATTTAATGAGTTCTGTTTAATAACTCTGTGTAGTTTGGTAAGTTTATATTATCTGTTATTGCTCTTTATAGGATTTGAAATAGAGAGTTCTGAAGCTACTTTTCTAAACAGTCTTTTTCCAGTTTTTTAGATGTCTTTCTTTATAAGTTATGTATTTCATATTTTATTATCATATTATCTATATTTCGTTCTATCTTATGAAATCAATAATTCTATTGTCTACTTTTTACTTTTCTTTTTTATCTTAAATTCATAACTAAGTTTATATTAGTATTTACTTCCACATACTAAACTTCGATTACACCTAATAAATAACACAAACCTTTTCTAAAAAAACTGTAATTAATTTTTTTATAAAAATAATCAATTTAGTTCAATCTGTCATTGTATAACATGTAATAGATGTGATCCGCACTTTTACCTTTCGAATATAAATAGAAAAATTACAATCTCTTTTAATATATTCACTCCGCGCAATGCGCGGATCATTGCCTAGTGTTATCATCACATTTTACCACTGACGAAATCGTCAAGTTCCAATCTTATAATAGCGTTGAAATTGTCAATTCCAGTTTTATCAACAATTTGAAACTATATTAGCAACATAATGCTTAGATCTTTCCAATTTCCTAAAAATAATAAATTTGACACAGTTTGCGCAAACTATGTACCCTTAAAGAGTATATATATACATCTATCTTATTAAAACAGAAACATTCTGTTGGACCTAACATTTATTTTATAAGTTTTTAAATTAAATACACCTTTATACTTTATAATTAAACATACATTAAATCACTAATGTTCATTTCTTTATACTATTATCAATGTTTCCAAACAATATACTTATTTCTGTATAATATTATCAATGTTTCCAAACAATATACTTATTTCTTTGTACTACTATCAATGTTTCCAAACAATATATTTTTATACTACTATCAATGTTTCCAAATAATACAATAATTAATCTTAATTATTTTATATCTATCATTTTCTCTTTAAAATTTTGTAGAAACGTCATAATTTCATAAATTGCAAAATAGTAAACTTTAAAATTTCGATTATAAGATTACAAATTATGAAACTTTTACAATTTAAATCTAATTAGATTACATATCGGTCATCCATCAGTTCAATCGGTTAGTCTCGGGTTTTAGTGATTTTTTAATATGAATATTTTAAAAACATAAATTGAATTGTCAGATCTCCGGATTAACCGGTATAATCACAATCGGGTTGAATTTAAAAATACTGATTTAAATACAAAAATATTTTAAATACACTCTTTAAAAATTACCAAAATATTTGTTAAATTATTAGTAAAAATTTTCATCGTAAAATATCCCGCGCTTCAAAAGCGCGGGTCAAAATCTAGTATTACCTTATAGCACAATCAATAACATTGAGCAATGCTTGGGATAGAGAGAAACAGTGATGACGGCTTCCTCAACCGATTATATAATGCGGTGGATAATCCTGCTACGGAATCAATTGCATCGTGGAGCCAGAGTGGGAAGAGTTTCATCATTTGGAATCTTGTGGAGTTTTCCAGACATGTTATACCGGGTAGCATGCAGCTTTTTATGGAAAGTATAATTTGCGGTTGCGGCTATGTAAGTTTTGAGTTTGTATTTTTAATCAATCGTAGTGGTCATTAGTTATTCTTCGTATGTGTAATTTTTTTCCAGAGATTTAGAAGGATTGGTTCTGAGGGAAACGAGTTTGCAAATGATAACTTTGTGCGAGGCCAGCCTGACCTTATGAAGAAAATTCCAAGACCAGGCTTCTTCATAGGAAAAAATGATTTAGTGGAAGTTAATAATATACTCACGAAGGAGAAAGAAGAGTTCTCTCACAGATACGAGAACAGGAACGACAAATAAAAGAACTAAAACATTGTCTGGACTGCGCACGAATTTGCAAATTATAACAAACTCTCATCTCATCAATAAATCTTTTGTTTTGAACTTTTGTATTTTCTTTTCATTCGTTACAATAACAAGTTCTAAAGAGAAAAAAAAATTCTAAAGAGCACATTATTAAATGAAAAAGAACCTATAACCATGTGGAACCAAAATTCGTCTGTCGATTTCCATAAAATAAAGAAAGTCAAGAAACCATAACTTTCCTAGAGGTCCCGTGTAACACCCCGATCCCCCGGTGTCTGACTGGAGTTCCCAAAAGGAGGTTATGGACACATGTCTACTTGTTAGACCACCCTACGTGTCCCGTTACTGGTCCCAAGAGTCGACGGACGCATAACCTTCTATGAAATTTCATCCCACCTGTATCAATATACTTCTAACTACAGTCACGCGCACATGAAAATGGTAAAGGGAGGACCTGAGTAAATAAGTTACTCAGTAAAGTGACTCTAGACCAGGCTGCCCGCATGACACTCTACACTATTCTATGTGGGAACCAGGGCTGACTATCAACTGCAATCAATTAATGCAACTTAAAAATCATAACATAAACCATTTATATGCGTCTTTATCAGCCTAGCGATCATCCAACACAATGAATTCAGTCATTGCTACACATAAACACAATAGACTCGACATTCACAATCAAACAAGACCAGCTTAACTCCAAGAAGCCTAGACGTATGGACCTATAGCCATTTACGGATGTCCTTTCACGTTCCGGCATGACCTGGAAGGGCGCCTCTTTCGAGCATTCGTACCCCTCCAGCTTCCTAAATGACTATCCGAGTTGCAGCTCGCTGGCCTGCCGGCTCTGTCTGCCACCCGGCATTGAGTCGATCTTAAGGCGCCACTACACATTTTCTATCCCTTTGAGAGATTTATCCGACGCCTGAGTGTTCCTCCTAAGAAATTAGAAAAATCTAGTTTCTTCGGATGAATACGAGGCGTCAGACTAATCTCTTTCTGAAATCTTAAAGCAAATTTCTAAATCTCTTTGAGAGATTTACCACACCTGGGGATTCCTCCTAGGAAACTAGGAAAATACAGTTTCTTCGGATGAATCCGAGGCGTCGAATAAATCTCTCAAGAGCTTTTTGTGTATTTCAACTGTGGTCCCTAATTCGTCGTAAATTTTTGTCTCTCATTGATCATAAGTTAATTCTTCTTTACGACCACACGTCGCTAATTTGTCGTAAAAGGAAAACCGATTGGTCCTTAATTCGTATTAAAGAGTTGACACTTCAAATAATACAACATACATAACCCATCAAAGCGTTTCTAATTCTCTATGCAATGAATATTTCTTCTGGCTTCGAATGGGAAATGCAGATCACACATAAACGCAGATCAAGCAGAACCAATGCAGATCATGCAGAACAAATGCAGATCAACATAATTTAATAAATTATTGTATTGGAGTAAATGTTAAATGTTTCTAAGATGAAAATTAAATATCTAAAAAATATAAATTGTTACAAATAAGTAATAAATATCATGTTGATAAAAAATGACAAACAATCATCATTAATAGTGAATTAAATTATATGAAAATTTATTATAGAACTAATAGTGTCGATTTTGATATATGTTTTTGTATTAACAAAATATTTATTTAATATAATGTATATAATATTTTTTACATAAAATTATATGAAATTTTGAATATTTAAACGAAGTATATACATGCTTATGAAATTGCATAAAATTATATATATATATATATATATAGTAGTAAAAAAAACAGAAAATATTATAGTCAAAAGTTAGAATAATAAATATATATTTGTTTCAATAAATCTGATCTATAATCATATAAACTAAAATTAAATTATAAAAGATACATATAACTGACATGCCTAAACAAAAATAATTTAAATGATATATCTAATCTGAAAATATAAGTTCATAAATAATTTAAATCACCAAATAACATATATGAATTCGTTAATTAAGTTAAATAAAATATTATAAAATAAAAATTTATAAACAAGTATTAGTTATTTTAATTATATTACTTATTATCAAGAATAAAAATAAATGAACTATAGTATCTAAAAAATAGATGTACAAAGTAGACTGTTTATTAATAATTAATATTAAAAAAATGTAAATAATACTTCATTGATTGGCCCTCTGTATAAATTCCAGCACTTTTTCATGGTTTTTGCAGATCATTAATTTCCTTTGAAAAAATATTCTACATGCAAATTAGACTGCAAATTGAATGATCTGCATTTAAATGTTGAATGGCAAATAAATGCAGTATAATCTACATTTTAATTAATCTGCATTTCTCTTGTATTTAAACTGCATTACATTCAAAGCTTCTGTCTTATATTTCTTATTCTCATGAGCTGTTTCCGTCCATTATCATTAATATATGTCCATCCACATCCACTATATAACGAACTAGAGGTCAAGAAACCATCTACTTTTTTACTCATAATTTTGCTTACTTTTTTAAAACAAAATCCTCAAAAGTGTTTATTTTGCAGATTCTTCTCTATTTGCATGTTTGTAGGATCCTCTTCTTATTATTTGAGGAGAACTTTTGCAAATTAACCTTAAACCCATGTGGGATTTAACCACTTTGCCTTTGCATAGGTGTCCTCATTACATTCACTCTCACATCAAATTTTCAAAAACACTTTCTTGCCTAGACAATTTACATGTTCTGCCATTACAAAATTATATACTACTTTCTTCATTTCATATTTCATGCATCTAAATGCCATAAGTGCGCTGACTGTCATCTCACATAATTATTATTTAATAACATGTGAGATTCTAGTTGGACATGCAATTGTGTGACGGTTTCAATTAGTCCACCTATAAAAATAATCCGAAAATTACATGTGTCATTAAAGTTAATCTAAACCTCGCATGTCCCAACATAGAGTATACATACATAGTAAATTTCATAGTTTGACCAACGTGAGAAACTGTTACATTGTAAATTTCATATTGAATGAGACCGTATACTGAAGTAGATCATATATTAAGATCAAAACCATAAAAACCTCTTTATAATATGGACATAATATCTCAAAGGACCAGTATTTACATACTTTTTATATTTTATGATACTCAACGAGATTTATTTATCGTATATATTAGTGATAGGTATCTTATTAATGGTTGTCAACATGGTTTATAACATAACATTGCCTTCATATTTATAAAGTGAATCTCAGAAAGTATGAAGATTTTACATGAATGTTTACCGGAATCTATTTTTTAAATGTCATACATTCCGGTAATTAGAAAAATGTTATAAAGGTTCCAGTCTTCAGATGGAAATTAATCAATGCTCGTGATTTTATATGCATGTATACCGGAATCTATTTTTAAAAAATATCATACATTTCGGTAGTTAGAAAAATGTTTTAAAGGATCCAGTATTCGTATGAAAAGTAATTAATGCTCATTGATTTAAAATTTAAAACCAAATCTCATTGTTGGTACCCCTGTTCTAAATTGTGGGCGCCGAACCGCTTAATCGGCCGCAAACTCGTGAAACGTATGCTCACCGTGGCGAGTTGGATCAATACGGTTGTGTTCTACGTCGGACCGAGTTATAGCCGCGGAGAATGTATTTTGGTATTACACGGTCGTAGAATTTGAAAATCGTGTGAACTAAAGTCGGTTATATTGAGTTTTCATCTGTACGAATTGGGTCGAAAAAGTATTTAGGTTTACACAAAACTTTTGCTTTCTTCTTCTTTTTACCATCTCTGAATCTTATTGTTTACATAGTGAAACAATGGAGGACGGAGAAGAAGAGTTGAAGAAAGTGGTGTGATTATTTTATTTTTGTTAGGGTTTTAGTTTTATGTGGGCTTAAATATTTTTAATAGGCTCTAGTCACCATTAATTCGGCCCATATGTCTTTTTCATAGACATGAAATTTGTCTTTCCCCAAGACCATTTATTCGCATAAAATCTCTAATAATTTATAATATTCGCTGGATTTTTTTTTTTACTTATGCTCATTCTCTAGTCTAGGCCATGGTACATGCATAAATGTCACATATATGAATGTCAAAAAATTATTATATATGTATAAGTTGGTAAAATATATTTTATATATATTTAAATTAATAATTTATTTAAAAATTACTCCCCGCGTACTCCCCGATTTTATCCCGATTTTTTAGTAACTCGCTAGGCCCATAGCTGCCGCACGTATAGCGCGTAGCGAGTTTTCGAACAGGGGTTGGTACCAATGATATATCTATTTTATTAGTTCAACTTTCTAAAAAAAAATAGTTGAATCAACGAGTTTTATGTATCTTAAGTATTAGTAACGAGTAATTCTTGGGGTTCACTCCCTAGGGTGAACCAATAGGTAGGTTCAACCACCAATAGGAATTCACTATTTTATATTCAATAGCTGCTTCAATGGAGTATCTTTTAAAAAAGAAAATAAAATATTGTCAAGTTATACTATATTTTTAAAAAATTAAAAAAGATAAAAGCTCAACAATTAAAATAAAAAATAATAGTAGTTGAAAAAAAATATTTTATAAAAAAACTTTTAATACCATCAGAAAAATGCTAAACCCTAAATCCTAAACCATTGGGTAAACCCTAAACCCTTGGAGAAATTCTAAATTCTTGATTTTTTAAAGTTATTTTAGTACCGTCAGCAAAACACTAAACCCTAAACCCTAAATACTATACCCTAAACCTCTGGATAAATCTTAAACCCTTGAATAAATCATAAACCCTAAAATTTAAGATTTATCCAAGAATTTAAGATTTACCCAAGGGTTTAGGATATAGCATTTAGGGTTTAGGGTTTAGTATTTAGGGTTTAGTGTTTTGTTGATGGCATTAAAAAAAATTTTAAAAGTTTTTTTTTGTTTCCAACTAATATTATTTTTTATTTATTTTTATCTTTTAGTTTTTAAAATATGACAATATTTTATTTCTTTTTTAAAAAGATATTAAATACAAAATGGTGAACTCCTATTGGTGTGTGAACCTAGAGGTTCACCCTAGGGAGTGAACCCAAGAATTACTCATTAGTAAAAATAGAATCTTATTAACGGTTTTGAACATTGTTTCAGAACATCGGCTTTATATTTAAAAAGTAAATAAAAGAGGGATTCTCTAATGTCAAATTGATTGGGGTCCTTAAAAAAAATTGATTATTAAGGGTAAATCATTGAGTATTACTCTGAAATTAAGGAAAAATCATGGAGTTTTTAGTCGGCAACTAATGATATAAAGAAAGTTTTCCTAATCTTCTTGGACAAATAAAATTTACTATCAATTCATAATTTTCGTTGATTGATTTTTTAAGATCTTTACATATTTCTCGGTTTTTACGGTTATATATAAGGCAATGTACATTATGATTGAGCTTCTTTCTCATATTAGAATGTGTGTCGAGGCAAAGCTTTTAAATAAATTAGTTTATATCTACCATACTTAGGGAGATCTGATATTTTCTAATTGAATAGATGCAGACGTTGTACTCTGCGTTTCCAAGATTTATGGAATTCGATAGATGCAGACGTTGTACTCTGTGTTTTACATTTTTGGCAAATAAATAGGGGAATAGGTAAGGTACTATGATAATTTTTAGTTTTTTTAAAGCATTGGAGCTAATATTTCTGTATATTTTCCTCAAATTATTTTGTTTGTCATGGAAAAGTCGATTCAAGAACTTAACTAACATTGACGGGTTTTCCAAAGTTATGATTGATTCCAATGATATTCCAGAAATCAATGCTTTCATGAAAAGGTAATACATTTTATTTAATGAGTTCTGTTTAATAACTTTGTGTAGTTTGGTAAGTTTATATTCTTTGTTATTGCTTTTTACAGGATTTGAAATACATAGTACTAAAGCTACTTTTCTAAACAGTCTTTTTCCAGTTGTTTTAGAGGTTTTTCTTTATAAGTTATGGCTTTCATATTTTATTATTATATTATATATGTTTTGTTCTATCTTATGAAATTAATAATTATATTTTCTACTTTTATTTTTATCTTAAATTCATAACTAAGTTTATATTAGTATTTAATTCCACATACTAAACTTCGAACCTAATAAACTAGGTGTTTTCCTGCACCATGTGCAGTAAAAAAATTTTAAAATATTTTTTACAAATAAATATAAATTTGATTTAACTGAACATTAAAATTTAGATAAATTTTTTTTTGTTTCTTTTGAATTATATTTAAGAATGTGCATGTATATATTTAAAATTATAATCTTAGGTAGATTTTTATATCTATTTATTTTAATTAAACATATTAAATAAATATGTGAAATTTCATAATTTTCAAAAATTAAAATTAAACAATATTTATAAAATCTGTAGATGTATATAAGAAACTAATGATTTTACGATTTAATTTGATTTTATGAATTAATTTTTATAATTTTGTAAAATATGTATATATTTTTGAAATATTTTTAATTTAAATGATATTTCGAAATTTGAAATGCCATAATTGAATATATTTATTTTAATGATGATTTATGAGTTATTACCATATTTTTAAAAAGTTTAAAAATATAAATCGACAATAAATGTAATATATGAGTTATTACCATATTTTAAAAAGTTTACCAAAAATTTAAATTAACATTAAATATAATTTTCCATGTCATATTAATCTATAAGACATGTCATCAATTTAGTAGTCATGTCATATTATTTTTGTAAAAATGATTGTAGAGAAGACATGTGGCAAAATCACTTCTCAAATATAGTCTAGGGGATGTAAAATTTCATAATTAACAAAATTTAAAATTAAAATATATTTAAAAATCTGTAAATATATATAAGAAACTAATTATTTTACGATGTAATTTGATTTTATGATTTAATTTTTATAATTTTCTAGAAATATGTATATATTTTTGAAATATTTTTAATTTAAATGATATTTTGAATTTTGAAATGCCTTAATTGAATATATTTATTTTAATGATGATTTATGAGTTATTATCATATTTTAAAAAAAATCCAAAAATATAAATCGAAATAAATGTAATATATGAGTTATTACCATATTTTAAAAAGTTTACCAAAAATATAAATTAACATTAAGAATAATTGTCCATGTCATATTAATATATAAGACATGTCATCAATTTTAGTAGCCATGCCATATTATTTTAGTGAGAATGACTGTAGAGAAAACATGTGGCAAAATCACTTCTCAAATATAAAAATCTGTAAATATATATAAGAAACTAATGATTTTACGATGTAATTTGATTTTATGATTTAATTTTTATAATTTTCTAGAAATATGTATATATTTTTGAATATTTTTAATTTAAATGATATTTTTAATTTTGAAATGCTTCAATTGAATATACTTATTTTAATGATGATTTATGAGTTATTACCATATTTTTAAAAAATCCAAAAATATAAATCGAAAATAAATGTAATATATGAGTTATTACCATATTTTTAAAAGTTTACCACAATATATAAATTAACATTAAATATAATTGTCCATGTCATATTAATCTATAAGACATGTCATCAATTTTAGTAGCCATGTCATATTATTTTTGTGAGAATGATTGTAGAGAAGACATATGGCAAAATCACTTCTCAAATATAGTCTAGGGAATAACACAAAATTTTTGTAAAAAATGAATTAACCTTTTATAAACATAATCAATTTAGTTCAATATGTCATTGTATAGCATGTTATATATGTGATCCGCACTTTTACCTTTCGAATATAAATAGAAAAATTACAATTTCTTTTAGTCTATTCACTCCGTGCAATGCGCGGATCATCACCTAGTTCACATGTTAAACTTCAAATGTTAACATCATCTTGAAATCCAAGGTGTTTTTGACCAGAGAACCCAAAGATGTTTTAATGCACATACTAGATTTTTATCCGCACCTTTAAAACGCGAAAAACATTTTTACTATTTTTCCGGTTTAAAAGTTACTTTATTTTTTGGGTTTGAATCATAGTATTTGATTTTTGATTATTGTAATTGAGTATTATTTATTTTGACGTTTCAAGTGCTTAGCATTCATTTATTTAGTTAAGATCCGTACGGGTTAACAATTCTTATCCTTGTTTTAATATTTATTGGGAAATTTGGGAAAAGGGAACAAAACAACTATGACTTTGTCCCCTTAGAATTAAAACCAAAATAATTGTCCCTATAGTACAAACAATAATGTAAATACCGTTTAATCCTTTATGTTAATTTCCAAATACAATTATTAAAAAATTAAAAAGAAAACAGAAAGTATCAGAAACATGTCGTCTACTAGGATTCTTCTTTCTCTCCAACGAAGAGGCCATTAGGTTTCGCCATCAACACCTTCTCCGCCGTATTAGTTCTTCGGAGACCTTTAACTCATCGTCACATCTCTCTGTTGTCCTTCTTCTTTCTCTTTTCCTCTCTAAACACCAGAAATTAGAATCTCTTTGTAATCTCTGGCTACAATTGAAGTTGTTCAAGCTCGGGAGAAGCTTCTTGTCGCTGATTAAGAACAAATAGGTGTTTGATTTTCATCTTGGTTCTTCTTTCCCCAAAATTGAAGGTAGGGTTTTGAGATCCCCTTTTCGATTTTGATTTTTTTTTTTTGATTTTGTTGATGTGCATGTGTATTAGTAAAAGATTGAATAGAGTAGAAACGCAAATTAATGGCTCACAGTGTATATTTTTGAGATTCTTCTGTGTACAATTTAACATGTTAAGTTAGAATTGTTGTGGAATACCATTATCATTCGGGGTTCTGATGCCTAAGTGACTGGTAAGGAGTTGGATTATTGATTATTTTGAAGGAGAAACTCTTGGTTTAGTTACGTATTAAGTCATTGTTCCCCCTTATAGTGGTTTGACACCTAAGTGTGATGTGCTTCTAATGTGACCTCAACTATAGCTCAATGAGTTCTGGCCTTGTTGTTTCTATTCACCATAGTTAATATTTTCCTTTTGCTGGAGTTGTTTACCGACTGGACTAGCAAAAAAAAAAGATCCAGAACTCCTTTGATGGTGTTGGAGATGCTTGTGACGTTGCAATTTTGGGTTAGATGACTAATGGTTGGTTGCATATAATTTTGTTTGTGCTTATCTATGGTAGAAAGGGGCTTAGAGTTGACTCTTCTGAATTGTATATTTGTTAAGACCTGTTGCAAAATTTTGTGATACCAAGTTAATGAGTTTCTTGAAGAACTATTGTCTGATATGTCTTTGCTCTGTATGCTAATATCATGAGAGAAGTGATACTAACATGTGGATTTGTTCTCAGGAGGCTTGCTGCCCATGCTTCTCAAAATTAATAAGATAAGGACGAGGAAGAAGAGAGACTCATGTTACAAAAGGCTAGAGAACTCGACGAATTTGATCAGCAAAATATCATTTCTTTTAGTTATTCTTATATATATGATCCTTAACTCTATTATTTAGCATTGGATTTAAATCTCTTATTTAGCATTGAATCTCTTTTTAGGTTTCATACACAATAACAAACAAAAGCATACATGATATGAATTTAAATGGTCTTATTTGACTTTCTTATTAAAGGTTATTTTAGGAATTTTTTTTTTAAAATAAAAATGTAGAAGGGGAGAAAACACTTCACCTGGGTATTTATAACTACAACACTTACACTACTTGAAACTATTGAGATTAGTGGCTGATTAGAAACTTAAATAAAATAGGGATGTAAATTTACATCTATCAAAATCGTGGTTGGCAAGAAAAACTAAAATTTAGGGAAAAATTTTTTTTAAAAAGGAAAATAAATAAGATTTAATAGATTTAGGTAATATTTTTTGACAGTTATTTCCTAGATTTTCGGATTCTGTTAAAAATCCGGTAGAATGAACTTACTACAACCCGTAGAATATGGATGACATGGTAGAACGAGTATACAGAGAACGTAGACAAACGAGAGGTAGGAAGAAAGTATATTCTTCAGAGGAAGACATAAGAACATTTATTAGGGTTTACTATCTACGATTTTCGCAGAAAGTAGTATATAATGTAGATTATGTATTCTACGTTTGTAGACTCAACTGTTTTTGGTGTATTTAGCAGTCTACTATGGGTAGATCGTTGTGGCTGTAGTAGAATGCATATTATGAAACGCCGTAGATGGTAGATCTGATATAATAACAACTTTACCCCATTTTTCAAATTGTTATTCCAAATATGTTTTTATAAAACTAATATTTTTCATAAATGCACATAATTTAGTACTTCATTTTTCATATTTTTGTAAATTATTTTGTGTTGTAAATTATTTTATATGAATTTTTAAACTTTTGAAGGGTAGTGAAAGTCCAAAAATGGAAAAATTTGAAATCATTCTAATGGGACAAAATACTACTTGTTTTGTTCTTTTTTCCCAAATTTCCCTTTATTGGTTTATGTCATTTATGCTTGAAATTGAATCAATCAATATATTTTATAATAATAAAAATGGTTAACTATAAATTGTAGGAGTGCTTATATATCTATTCTATTAAATTAAAAAACATGATCCATTGATATAAAGCTTCAGTCCAACTATTTTAATACAATTGTTAAAACTTATCATTGATCATTTAAAACAAAATATTTTACACAAATATGATTACAAGTAAAAACACAAATATAATTAAAAAATAAATATGAAAATTAAAACCTAGAAAAAACAGTGAAACAAAAAAATATACCAGACTTCTAAAGGACTGATCAAAATTTAGTATTCTTATGTTCTCTGATGCTTTGATACCATTAGGGAATCTCTACAAGAAAATGCAAAGTTTTGATATAGCAGCAAAAAAACTCCAGTGTGTGAAAGAGCTGTTATATGATAGTGGAACTGTGGAAGAGACTTTTCTTGCCGAAACTGTAGGTTGACGTTAGAGGTTACATTAGATATGCTATTTGGAGATTTGTCTCAAAGAGGATATGACAATAAAACAATACACCTTGCCAGATATATGGATTATCACATTCTGAAAGCCTGAAAGACTGTAGAGTACAGCTTTGAGAAAATTATGTTGCTCGTCTTTGAAAGGTTGTAGTAACTGCACAGTAAAGAAGAAACCAACAGATAACATAGACCCTAAAAGGAAGCGTCGAGGTGTTATAAATTTACAGGCTTGCGTGACCAAGGAGCAGAAGAATTTGATATCTGACCCTAGCATGAGGTTGACTCGCTCAATGTCTCGGTCACTTAAACAACATGGTCATATGATTCTTGTTGATATGCATATCTCAAAGAAGCATAGTTCAGTGATGAATCTGTTTTGGGTGATATCTTTGAAACTAAAGACGCAGTATGTAGCATCTGCAATTGCATCAATAAAAGATGTCAGCAGAGCCTCTCTAATAATGAAGCAACAAAGCCCGGATTGCTGAAAAGTTTAATAAGTTCGAAACGGCAGTTTCAGCAAAGGAGGCTCGTGTGCAATGTTCTTAACAGCCTTGGTATTTCTCTTTGTCCCTTGTAATATTCATTTTACACAACGTGCATGCACTTTGATAGCTCTCTATAAGTTAGTTATAGTTCCTTTTACGTTCATGGCAGGTGCACGCGATGCTTGTACTATGCAGTTCTTGTCAGGTGATGCGTCCGTGTGTTATGGTGTCCGACTGTTATCACAGAGACGAATAGAAAGATTTGAAGAAAATATACTCTCCAGATGCTGAACCGAATCCATTCTTTCAAAAGAATCGATGTTTTATTTGTGGTACATATCACATTATAGAAAGCTTGGATGCTTAAGTAATGGGAATGTTTTCATAACTTCTGTTGCAGAATCAGTATTTTGATTTTTGTTCCGAAGACAGTAATTCTAAACATGAATATTTTCAAAAAATAATTTTGTTATTGTTGTCCGCATTTGTTATGTTTAAATAATGGATAACAGAGAGAGTCTCTCCTCTTCTTCATTCTCTCACTACAATCCTTTACGGAGAAGGAGAAGAGACTTTCGATTTTGTTTCTGTATTATAATCTTCGATCAAGTGATTGATTTTCATCTTCGCTAGGCGATTAGATTTTCGTTAGGCGACTTTTGTTTTGTTTTTTTCGAATCAAATCAGTTATGTTCTTCAAGTTTCTTTCTTATTTCTGATTTGATTTGAATCAATAAAGATCCGTTCTTGTTTTGATCGGTGATTTTAATCTCCTTCTTCGCAAATTACTTTAAATCCTGTTTAGTTTTTGGTCTGATTTCTTCTTCAAAGATTATCCTCATATATTTTGTTTATAGGAGTCAATCTTTACTCTCACTTGTCTTTCCCTGAATCAAAGTTGGAGTGTTTCTCAGAACTTATAAATTGGCCATGTAGAAGTTAGGCTATAAACAATGCTTTAGAGGAATATATGATTGGGAAGTGATGAAGAAGATAAAGATACATCCAACTTCACGGAGGAGCCCAGGCGGCGATAAGCTCACAGTCACCAGAAAATACACTCTCTGCATCACTGCATGAAAAACCCGCGTTATATAAAAGATGACGCGTGGTTATGATTATCAATTTCGACGTTTGTGGTCATGGGCTTCATATTTTAATACGTAGATTAGATTTTGATCCGCCCTTTAAAGGGCGGGTATTTTTTTGTTTTAATTTTTGTAGTTGTTTGTTATAATTATATTTGTGTCTTTTTCTTGTAATCATATGTGTAATTGCAATTTCAAAGTTAATCTGCCATAATTTCGTTTTTTTTTTGTAATTATATGCATGTATGTCCGTTTATTTGTAATCATATTTGTATGTTCTATATCTCTGAGAGGAAGGAAATATATTTTGTTTAACATATTTTTTTTGAAATTTAATTATTATATTTGTGTTTTTCTTAGTCAATATATTTATCTTTTTCTTTGTAAGTATATTTGTGTTTTTCTTTATAATCATATTTGTGCAAATATTTTAATTTAAAATTATTACTAATTTTTCTGATAATTGTATTGAATTAGTGAAGATTCATAACTATACACTTTCGTAATAGTCATTTCACACATAAATTTTGTAATTTGGTTGTAAATATATAGAAATATTTTTTTTAAATACCAAAACATAGTTATAATTTTGTTTATTAATAAAATAGTAATTAAATAAATGCAAATTATATGTTTTTCACTAAAGTTTGGTTTCATATATAATTATAATCTATTCCATTAACTTACCAGTATAACCAATTGATAACAGCAAAGTCCAATTTAAAAAATACATGGAACCTATAAATATAACTGTAATAACCTATATATAATTGTTTATATGCCGAGATATAACTGGAGGTTATGAGTATTTTATTCCGGGTGGATGTGGATTGGTGTATTTTGGATTGTGGGTACCTGCCCACCTGAAAAATATTTAAAAAAGAAAAAGAAAAAGAGAAGTAAAAACTTTTTTAAAAAATATGGTAATTTTAAAAAAAACTTTAAATTTTAAAAATATATAATTATTTTTTATAAATATATTTTTACATTTTTATAATAATTAAATTTAATAATTATCTTCTAAAAAGTATAACCCGCGGATAAACACAAAATTAAATGAGACGGGTGCTAGTACAAATTATTTGTTTACGGGTTGTACTAGTCTTGTACTAGTCATATTTTTGACCAAAATAAAATTGAAACCCGTCCCTAACCGAGCATATAGCGGATCAATTTTTAAATTGCTATTATTTAATAAAATATATTCTGATTAAGATTTATACACAAATATGATAACAAAGAAAAATACAAATATAATCACAAACAAAACAAAAATATGAGAATTAAATTAAAACAAAAATATACCCGCCTTTTAAAATTTAATCAAAATATACCCGCCTTTTAACATCAAAAAACACCAAAAAAACATTACATTATAATATCATGCTATTTAAAATAGTGATATTGTTAATCAAAGCCCATGGACCCAATATAATTGCATCTCCCTACAACAAATTGAAAAGCTTTCGCCATTGTTCCTCGGCTTCTCCGTAACATCATCATCGCCGTCGAGGTTTTCACCAAGTCTCCTCCAAATTTCCGCAAACCCCAAGCTCCTCGAGAGACTCCACCTATTTCTTTGAAATATGATCATATTTGTCTTCTGAAAAATGAATCTGTCAACAAATCATTCAAATACATCAACTATTTTCTCAGGTTCTCACAGTAATCAGTTATTATATATGATCTAGCGGTGTAATCAAACAAAGAAGAGGGACTGAGGATCTGCAAAAAAAATATTAAGAAACAAATCGTAAAATGTTTGATTAATTAAAAAATATATTGATGCAGTTACGTGATTAGTGGCTCTGATTAAGAAATTAAGAAATATAATTATGCAGTAATGGGCCCGATTTTGGCAGTTACCTTAATGTAAAAAAGTGTATTAAAATTATATTAAATGGCAGTTATAAAATTTAAAAGGTGGATACAACTTTTATGAATAGGTCAAACTACAGAATTAATAGAATAGATTGTATCTTTGTTTGGGTTTTAATGTAAACATGATCCATGTATCTTTTGCCTGCAGACTTTTGAAATGAAATCAGAGTTGACAAAAAAAAGATAATGGATAACAAGAGGATACTAGCATAGACTTATATATAGTTAAAAATCTAAAAAGTTTACATGATTTCAAATATAAGTAGACAAAACCAAAATAAGAACACCGCATAAAATTTAAAGGTTTATTCTAACTTCTTATTAAATTTTAATAATTCATCAATTTAACGGACTTAGTTTTTAAAAGAAAACACAACATACTAAATAAGCTTGAGAAAGCAAATCAATAGTGAAAAAAGAAGAAGATAAAGAGTGGATGAGCGAAGGCCATCTTTAAAGTGATTTAGTGTCCATTGGCTATGGATCCATCGTCCCCTTTCTTGCCATAGAATCTCCGGTACAATGAATCAACCTCTTTCAGATAGTAAGTCCCCGGAGCCAAAAGCTCTAAGATACCTTCCTTGCTGGTCACGAACTCCTTTGCTCCGTACCTATGCTCCATTAGCTTCATTGTCTCCACAAACTTCTCAGGTGCATACTGCAATTCAACAAGGCCAAGATGAGATACACTTACTCAAGATTGTGCACCCTTTTTTTTTTTTGTTACCTCATGTCTAGCCTTCAATTTACCACCAACGTCCATTACAGAAGCGATGTTTGATAAGCTGAAAGGAGAGTGGTTCTCGCAGAGACGCAATGAGAACATCGTTGCGGTTGAACCACTTCCATATGAGAACATAACCACCCGTTTTCCCACCTGTATATCAAGAACGTCCAAAAACACAAATGTAACAAGTAGTAACGCATTTCAATAGAATCACAAGAAGAAAAAGTTTAGTTTACCAAATCGCTGTGTTTGTTGTGGATGAGGGAAGCAAATGCTGCGTAGAGTGAAGCAGTGTACATGTTACCCACTTCTTTTGGTACTAAAGTCGTTGGTTGCACTTTAGCATCATAATACGTTTTCGCTAGTTGTTGTGACACCTGCAAAAACAGACTAAAAGATTGAGCTACAACTCTTTTTTTTTTATAAAAAAAAAAAAAGGGAAATAGTGAAAACCTTTTCAAGATCACGGCTTTGGTAACTCTCATCGAGGGACAAAGAGGAATAAGGAGTGAATTTTTCTTTGGCAGCAACGTCAATGTAGCTGCAAAATAGGGAGAATATGTTATTCATAATATATAAACAAGTAAAAATCTCTCAATCCGAAGACGCAATTCATAAGCAAAGATTGATGAACCTTGCGTTTCTCAAGAAGTCGTTGTACAAGAGACGAGCAAAGCTTTTCTGCACAAGCTGCAGTAGCAAAGACAAGAAGTACTGGTGAGTGACAATTCAGGTAGAAAGAACAAAACTAGTCTTCTTTGAGGATTGAGAGATTACTTTGTTGTATGGAGAATGGAAGACAAAGTAATCAGCATCATTGATTGAGAACTCTTTGCCCTCAAGTTTCTCAAACCTAGTAAAAATTTGTAATTAGCCAATACAGAACACAAGAAGAAAGAAACAGTAAGAAAAGCAAAAAAAATAATTGTAACAGTAAGAAAAGCAAAAAAAAAAAAAAACTAACTTGTTGCATAAATGTTTGTAGCAAGAGTCAAGTGCTATAAGGTAGCATGTCTGTGAAAGCTTACCATCAACAACCTACAAGAAGAACACAATAACCAATCAAGAACTTCATTCTCTCTGTGCTAAACACTTTGAGATTAATCACTGAAGACTTTACCGGGTACTCGCTAGCAAGATTTGGCTTGTAGAAGTCATAGACATGAGCCATGTGGCTTCCTCTCAATTTGCTCTCGAAAACGATAGGAGCATCTGGTCCTATCAACATAGCAATGGCAGCTGCTCCTCCAGTGGGCCTTGCAGGTCCTTCTGCATAAACCTGAAAGCATTCAAATGTATAAACATGCCAAGGTTTATACAAACACTCTTAGGGAATTAAAAGATGTTGCTAAGACAGATGTTATACCGCACTGTCAGTACAAATGACGAGGCCATAGCGTCCATCCCAGGAGTTACTCTCAACCCAGTTGACACAGTTTAGCAAAGCTGCGGTTCCACCATAACACGCATTGGTCGAGTCAACACCTTCAACGTCGGTGTTTCCACATTTCTGTTCCATTCACAAAAAGCAAAAGAAAAACTTCAACTGTCTGTCTTTTTAACAAAAAGAAAAAAAGAAGCTTGAGAAAAGGATAATACCTCAAAGAGTTGCATCAAGAAGGTTTTGATGGACTTGCTTTTGTCAATGACAGTCTCACTTCCTACTTCAAGACGCCCAATTTGCTTGGGGTCAATCTTGTACTTTTCAAGAAGAGATGTCACCGCATTGAAACTAAAGATCAACATATAAAAACTCAGTCTTAATTTGCATCAGATATATATATATATATATATATATATATGCAAACAAACAAAAAATTACCTCATTGAGATGACATCTTCAAGTTCAGTGCAAAAAGCTAAACAATCTTGGCCAAGTCCAATGGTGTATTTGCCTTTGCTTGCTCCATCATGAGCTTCCAAAGCTTCCTATATAACAGAAAAATAGACATTGATCTAACTCATCAATCATAAACACCAGACCTGGAATCAATAACTTAAAAATGAGAAAAAGAGAGAGATTGAAACAGAATGTTGTAGATCACTTCTTATATTAGCTGATAAAATAAAAGGTTTGCAAGGAATCTCATCTTAATAAAAACCACAAAGTTGTATAAAGGTTTGAAATTTTTCACTTAATGAGAAATCTCAAACTCCTAATGAGAATCAAGTAGATATCATTTGATCAAATCAGTCTCATCACCAAATCTCAGACATATACACAGATATCTCCATTTTGAGAAATTTAATCAGAACCATAATCTTTTTTTTTTTGAACTTCAAAATAAAATGAAAACAATTAAAAAGAAAAAACAAAATTTAGCATCTTCTGACTTGTAGCACCAAAACTGCGCCGCATTACAAAACGCAGAGACAAGGAAGTAAGGAACAAAACATAAGTCTTGTCTGTAACCTATGAGATCTTCCCTGGAAAATTCTTCTAGAATATGTATAAGATTTCGAAAATCATGTTCGGAAAATTTTCATGAAGATTTATGTCAAAAGGCGAGTTCAACTATGTTCAAAAAAAAAAAAAAAAAAAATAGAGAAAGCTCCGAGAGAAACAGAGTATGAAGCTCATACTAAACCAAAGAAAATAAAATGAAAGTTTAACCTGTTGCACACATGTGGGAGGGAAGTAGATATCCATAGCCAATATCCCTACGTTCTTCGCCATTGCTGAATCAAAAAAAGGATTAATGAGATCCTCCAGATATATTCTCCAGATAATGAGATCGAAGGTTCGGTCTTTGAGAGAGAGAGAGTTTAGAGAAGCGGTGTATATCAGAAAATATATGAATCTGTTGAAAACAGAAATGAAACTCAATTTGTTTTATTAAACAACTGCAGGAGAAATATTTGGCTAATTTTTTTAAAAAAATATTAGTTCTGCTTTCTTGTTTTTTACGTCAGCATATTACTGGTACAGTTGTACTTAATAATTTTTTTTGTTTAAAGTATCCAAATTTTGTTAATTTTATCCAAAATTATATAAAGTATTTCATACAACTAAAAGTACATTTTCCTGTGTTGGACAAATGACAATTACATGTCAAATAAAAAAAGTATAGATTAGAAAAATAGAATTTATTTGATAACAGTTGCACAAAAAAAATAATTTATTATTTTTTGTAACAGAAGAAGAATTTATTTGATAAGTAAATACCTGGAAAATAAGAGAAAAAAAAAAGGTATGTTTGTATGAGTGCGTGAGATTGGGCAGGAGGGCAGGGGGGTGTTTCCTCCGGGATTTGGACAACACAGAGTTCGTGACTTAGCTCCTCTCCCTCGTGCTTCTCTTTCTTTCTTTGATTACTCTTTTAAATCTTGTTTATTTGCCATTTTATCGATTTGGTCCTTTTGGTTTTAGTTTTGGGATATATCATCTCTTTACAGTATAACTCTCTAAATATTGATGATTTATAAGTGCTGCACCTATACAACTACCAAAATAAGTTCTGCAGTGTTTAATATTTTTTCTCCTGAGTGCGTAAAACTGCTTTTTAATAAATTGTTTTTTGTAATAATTTATCATTACAAAATATCAATTTGTAAATAATTATTTTGATGCATAATCTATAAACATTATTTTATTTTTAATTGTATTTCACTTGTACGATATTAATAATTTTGTTAGCAATCAACTAACACACATGTGAGAAGAAGAAAATCTATATAATTTTTCCAAGAATTTTCAAAAGTAAAACTAATTACAAAACTTTACAATATGTTTCAAGTGTATACTTCAAACAGTAAAAATATAGAAATACTTTTAAATAAGTATACACTTATCACATTGATGCAGTCGGCTTTTTTACCAGATTTGTGGGTGTAACAAACTTACGTATTATGCTCGTCAGTGGACTTAATTATTTGTCATCTTCTATAGAAAACTTCTATAGAAGTCTGCTGCTAGACTATCATGCATTCTTTGTATCAGAGATTTTCAGTACTAGTCTTATTTGGAAATTTAAGACAACATCGAAAGCAATAATACAACTCATAGTTTCAACACTAACTAAAAACTTACAAATTCAACATAAGTACCCATAATCACTAGAGTTTATAGCATCGTCAGCATCAACAATAACATCAGCAGTTGCTTGAGCATCATCAACAACATTCCAATATTCATCCAACCCTTTGTCAGTGTCTTCATTACCTTTCACCACCAATTCTTTGTGTACAACAGGTAACTGAATCGTTACCTACAAAAAGAATACATTTTACAAAATTAGCGAAAAAAATTTCATGTTTGATAAAATTAGCGAACAAAAATTTCATGTTTGATAAAATTATAAATGTAGACTTACAAAGATGATACACTAAAATTGTGTCTTTACTACTTCAAGCTAACAGTGTAGATGTAGTATTTGAGATTCAATTCCAGAGGACCAGCTTACACTTTATTTATATGGGATCAAAATTAAGCTAAGACAATATGGAGTTTTGTTTTGAGGGTAACGTGCAAAGCAAGTAAAATAATATAAATGAGAATTCAATTTAAAGAGAAGCCAGCCTAAGGTTACTTCATCGGGTGTTAATACTTGTGAGCTAAACAATTATTCAAGTGTTAATAAGAACAGTTTAGAACTCGGATCACTCAAGTAGAACAGTCCACTGTCGTGGTACTGCTCCCTATGCTGATCAATCTCACCGTCTAACTGTCGTTGAGGTGAGAAGCAACAACAAGCAATAGAGATCAACTCCGATAGGTTCACAGAACATCCTAATATCTACTTTCGCTGATTAGGGATGCAATGCTCATTCAAAACAGATCTAGCAACCTAAGCACTTTTGATGATCAGATTAAACCTATGATCTAACATTAAGCGGCCAGTTTAATGCGAGCAGTAAGAATGGTTATGAATGAAGACAATTGAGTGATTCACTTATCTATGTTTAGCTCACGAAATCAACACCCTTGAACCCTAGATAAGCTAGCCGACTACTCAGCCATGAACAGGGAAAACACAGAGTTCATAGATGAATAATACTGCAAAAATATAACAGAAACAAAGAGAGGGTTCAGGATGATCTTCTCTAAAACGAGAGAGAGAGAGAGAGAGAGAGAGAGAGAGATCCTTCTCCCTTTACAAGGTATGAAATCACAAAGCAAGTCTCTAATGGTTTCTTCTATGAAAAGAAGCGTAGTCTGATAATGAGAAAACAGAAAATATCATATATCAAAGCCACAGGCGGTTGGGAGAGAAAAAGAGGATAATTAGGGCAAATCCTAAAATAATAGTGGTTTCCATAAAAATCTCTGCCGCTGGAACAATCACTCGGGTTGTTCCGCTCAATCATGAACAATCATCAGACTGTTCTGCGTGAAAATCACCAAACTGCACTGTTTTCTGCCTCTTTTGTTCCAGCAGGTCCATCTCCCATCCAGTGCAACTCCAGACCTGTAATGATTCGAAAAGAACTAGAAAGACTCGATAAAGACTTGAAAACCAATTAGAAAACATATATACAATGATGTATAGAACACCATATATCAATTCTCCCAGACTTAGATCCTTGTTTGTCCTCGAACAAGGCCAAGTATCAAGAACAGGGAGAAATGTTTGAAAGTGTGGGAACTCTCCTATTCTCAGCAACCATACCTTAACCACGAATCTCTAAACCATACAAGCAGTAAACTAGGACAACGCACCCTTACCAGAACCCCACTGACTGCTGTTCGAAAATCGGCTCCATACTCTACATCTCAAACCTGAAAAAGCAACACTATCGAGACAGAACTCCCTACATTCATTTAAGAGCAGCGTGAGCTTCTCATCACAGGCACTATTCAGGGTAGACGGGCTAGGTGTGGAATAGGCTAATTTTATGGTGGAGCTAAAGAGTGTTTAGGGGCTACCAACTTTTCGTAGTGGATGCAGGATATCGCGCAAAATAGTCGTGAGAGGACGGCTCCATTGATGTCCACAGCCCCTTACTCGTTTTGTTATCTCAGGAGCAACTGTTCTTTTCGTTCGGGAACAATCATCAGACTGCTCCACTCATATGTCTGCTCCTCATCCCTTTATATTGATACCTACTCTTCTGCTCGACCTTTCCAATGGCTCATGTATCCTGAATTCTTCTCCTTCTCCATCACCATATAGATTTTTTTTTTTAACAAAGATGGTGGGGTGACGAAGAAGGAGGGAACATGTGATGTTTGGATTGCCACTGGTGGTTCTTCTGGTTCAAATCATTCTGGTTCTCCACCCATGTTCTTGCACAGCTCATTGGTTATGGAGCGGTTTCTCCCTTAATCTGCTTGTTCTCCTTCTGACTGAATCTGCGCAGCAGTAACGAGTAAGAGGCTGCGTCGATCCTTTCCTCTCAGACCTTTTTGCACATATCTGCACATATAACACTGAAAAACAAATGCATGAAGGTGGAATAAAGGCTAAGGCGCAGGGTGGGAACTATCTAAAGATGAGCTAGCCACTCAGGAACAACAAGATGGATATAAAGGATAAGAAGTCCTGAGTGTAGTTCATGTTTCCCTGATCGGCTGAGAACTTCTGGAGAATCAAGTGAGATATGTCAGGGTGTTCCAGGTCCACATGTGTGTCTTTCGCCACTGCTAAGGTCACTGGATAAAATAACTAAAGCACGAGGTGGTTAGTGATCAACACGGAATAAGATCCTAATTTCCACAAATTTTTGACTGACTCAATCCTAAAAACTGACTCAAACTGACTCAAGAGTAAAAGAAAAGAAAGAACTGTTTTTTGTACAACTGTTTTTTGATAACGTAACCCAAGTGAGTTGCTGGTTAATTTATACAACTGTTTTTTGATAACTATATTTGTACATGTTAACATTTTATTTAACACCTACATCGTAAATTAACAATATTATATTGCTATTACAAAAAATGCTTATATCTATATACTAAATTATACAAAATAGTTTGTAAACCTTTTCCCAATATACTTATATCCAGTATCCACATTTCCATTCACAAATAACACGACTTGAGTAAATCTTTAGAAATTATGTTATATGATATTTATTGACAGTATTTAAATTTCTTAATATCCAGCAAATGCAACAATTTTCAAATGTTATCCTAGTCATAAAAAACATTAACTAGTGCTTGAAATCACAACCACCCGCATCCGCAACCTCCCGCAACCGCATGTACTAACTGGAACCAACTTTTGATTTTAAGAGGTTTGGAACGGTTTGAAGCGATTTATAGTGGTTTGTATGGTTGTTTTGAAATGTTGTCAACCGCTACCAACATCAAAAGCTATGTTTTTAGGTGGTAGCGGAAAAACCAGTTAGACCCTTAATAGTTTAAGAAAATTTTACCAAATGTTTGTAAGAGAGTTGGTATAATGTTGTAAGGTGATTTTTTGTCGCTAACTATCAAATGAAATATTAGTATAAGATCTCCAAAACTTTTTAAAAAATTACATACAAATATTTTTCCAAATTTGTAAAACAATAAAAAAATTCTTATTAAATTATTTATTGTCCTTATAATCTCAGGACCGCCTTGGATTCAAAAGATAGGCAATGACATTTTCATATTTGAATTCTCTATAATTTATGGTTTACGATGACAATTCTTGTAGACTGAAAATTTAGGATGATATTACCGTTAGAAATTAATATGTTAATTTTGTCATTTTTAAAAGTTAAAAAAACAATTTTCCAATTCTAAGCATTTGTTAAATTAGAGACAATAACGCGGTGGCTAGTGTAAGTGTATCACTTGGTAAATCAAATGTCTAATACAGGTGTATTCAACTGAAAGTTATAGTTGATTTGTATTAAAATGATAAATTTACTGTTATTCAAATATGAATTTTAAAAACTCATTTAAAATCCACTGTTATTGAACTTAACATTTCGTAAAGTACTCTGAGATTCACTGTTATTGAAAATATTTTAAGTCGTGGAGTTTTAAAGTTTTCAAGTGATTTTAAGATCTTTGGGTGGAATTTCTTAGTTAAAAAAATAAAACTAGTTTTAGGGTATATTCTAGAACACGTTAACAAAAATCACCTAAATATCTGCAACTTATTGAAATCATCTAAAACCCTATTAAAAATCAAATCACATCGGATGTTAAATTGAATACCCCTCTTATGTGAACCGTTTACCATTGTGTGCCAGTATATTCAAGAAGTAGCACTAGAAAACTCAAGAGTAGCATTAAATTGATTATATCACCTCTGAACCAATTCAACACTATGAAGAAGTCATGAATTCACACCAATTCTATTTATCAACCTCTTAACCTATTTTGGTTTTTTAGATTGTAAAAGTATTTATTATCTTTGCTAGATGGATTATTAATATGTTAACCGGATTTAATATTGCTTCACCCGGGAGGAATCTAGCACATAGTAGTTGTTAACAACATGGAAAACCCAGGTTGACGTAAGAAGAAAACAACACAAGTTATTCACAAACAAGCACAACAACAAAATGTTAAATAAAGACCGGTGTATTTTGTTTTTTGATAGACTGAGGGTATTTGAACCCAAAGGCTCGATTAATCCCTTGGAGGCCGGCTTATCTGTGACATGTAAATTCTAGTTTTCTACATGAAAGTTAGATATCCACGTCATGTGGCTATGCAAATGCATAAATTTAAGTGGTAAGTTTTGAATCTGGGGCACTTAGAACTTTTCCGAATCTGAAAATCCGACCATGTCAGCTTGCTTAAACAATAAAATGTCAATAAAAACAGTTCTATTTTGGGTTTATTTAATAGGATTTTTAATGTAAAAACCCCTCAAATAAATTTTATTTGGATGAAAACCTCTCAATTAAGAATGTAATAGAAAAACCCCTCAAATCATGTTTTTCAAAGAATTAGCCCCTCCATCTACAGTAATCGTTAAAAACCATAGTTTGTCGTTAAGTACAAAACGCTACCGTTTCAATTAGTACAAAAACGTCACAGCTTTTTTTATCTATTCTTAATTTCTTTCCATTTTTTGTCCCTTGACTTCTTCATCTCTTTCCAAAATTCCCCAAATCCATTATAGGGTTCTTCTAAGTTCTCTCCAGTCCTTTTGGCCTGATAAGTGGTCTCCAATGGAGAGGTTGTTTGAATTACAGGTCCGAGGGGATGCATTGATCTGGATATTCATATTGATGCTACAGTGGAACATGCGATACAGTCTTACCGTAGATGTCAATCATAGAGTGGAATTTCTTTCATGATTGAAAACGAAATTTTGAAACTGAGAGCACATGGACTTTCCCAGGAAGAAGATGTGTGTCTGTGCAGAGGGGCAGGGGATTGTTTTCGTCCTAGTTGCCACACAAGACAGACTTGGAACTTGACTGGAGAGGTGAATCACATCTCTTCAATCTAGAGGAAGCAAAAGATTTGCCGAAGCTATGGAGTTTTGGTTCACAGCGAGAAAGTAATCAAATACTCTGTTTAGAGCTCTGTTTTTTTATACATGGGTAGGCTATTTCTAGCTGATAAAATATTCATTGTACAATTTTTTTTTGATATATGAATAAATTTAAAATTCTTGAAGAAAAAAGTTCTCTCCAATCTTTCTTCATTGTTCAGGTAAGTTAGAATACCTATATTTTTTTCGGTCTGTGAGATAATGATTCAATTTGATGGAACTAGAAGAAGAAGCATGAAGACTGAAAATAGAGAAGTTGTTGCTGCCGTTTTGGTGACAGTAAATCACTAGAACACACATTAACATGAAAATAGAGTTTCGACATTAAATCACAAAGTATAGATGGTTCTATAAAGACTTAAAAATTCTAAAAAGAGATGGTTCTCTATGACCTTAACCGAGTTTACATGATAAAAAAACTGAGATTGTTCTACTATGATCACAATAGAGTTTATATGAAAAAGGAAAAACAGAGATGGTTCTACTAGCCGACTGCATCCATCCCCTAATTTATTTCATCTCTCCCCTCAGTTGTTGCATCCACTGTCTTCTATTTCTTGGAAAGTCTCCCTGGTCGCAGATTTGGTGGCTTAGGAACTGAGGGCAGCTTGCATTTACGTTTGTTATGACCAGTTTGGCGGCAATTACCACATGTCTATATAGAAAGAACACAAAAAATCAATCCCAGCCAAACTTCGTGTTGTTTTCTGTAATAAATAGAACGCAACGTTTTATACTTAACGTCAAACTTTGGCTTTTAACGATACTATAGACGGAGGGGCCAATTAGTTAAAAAACATGACTTGAGGGGTTTTTCTATTACATTCTTAATTGAGGGGTTTTTATCCAAATAAAACTTACTTGAGGGGTTTTTACATTAAAAATCCTATTTAATACTATAAAATTTAGGATAATCTATTCTACTAAAATAGAAATCACAGCTCCATTTCATGTATGATATTTTAAAATGGACATTTTTCTAATAAGTTATTTACATTATTTTTCTTTGTATTTTAATAACCAAATCCGAACAACATATTAAATTCTTTTCCTGTTCCACCAAATAAAAAACAGACGTAAAATACATATATAACCGAACATTTTTAACAAAATCCTAACGTCTAACATGCTACATTTGCGTACATTTAAAATTTGAAAAGCATACTAATTTTATAGTTGTTTATTCTAACAAAAATACAAACATACAAATGTAATTCTTGATCATTGCATTTTGTAACTTATTTTTCTAACAGAACCTGACTTTTTGGTTCATATTGTTAAAGAAAGATCGTGATTATTCATATATCGTATTGTAGCAATTTTTAACAAATATATATACTATTAGAAGTGGTAAATCTCTTTAATAAAATAATTCGATAACTAATTGCATAACTAGTAATATACTATTATTAGAAATTAATATTATTTAAAATTTTATCATAAAAATTGAAATGACATTATATGCTATATTTTATAGTTGTATAGTAATAATCAATATTATATTAAAATATAAATACTATATGAATTAAGTATAATAAAATTATATTAAATTAGTAAATTAACCTATTTAAAAATGCTTTTATTTAAAAAAATAAATAAAATATCATTCACCATTAAAACGAATTATATTTTGTAAACTATATAGTATTTTTTTACAAAATAAAATAAAATTGTTAGCTTATGTATTTTTTTGTGCACCAATAATTCATTAAAGTAGGAAAAGGCATCATACCTAATTGTTTAACCTATCGATGGGTCCAATACAGAAGATGGCTTTTGCTAACGTATCAGCTTCACCGTTGAGTGAACGAAAAACATGGGAAAAAGTAATATCGACAAAGGCAGAAGAGATTTGCTGGATATCTTTCACAATACCATAGATCTCTGAGTTTTGCATGCCGTTGTTGATTACTCTAACGAGCTTTAAGTTGTCAGATAGCATCTGAAGATCCGAGATCCCCATATCTACTGCAGTGATGATTCCCGATCGGAGAGTTAGGGCTTCTGCGATCAATGGGCTGGTGACAAAGTCTTGGGTCAGTGCTCCTTTGTGCTTGCAAGATCGTGATGACTCGGTGAAGATCCATGCGAGCCATGCTTTCTTTGATAGTTTATTCCAAGCCGCATCCATTTTGCATGTCATTTTGGCTATCCGATCTGGTCGGATTTGTGGATTCTTGGGTAATCTTTCAGTTTGGTTGACTTTCTGTTTCAAAGACCCTTGTGTGTAAGTCCATTCCTGAGCTAATCTTAACACTTATGTTAAAATTTTATATTTACAACTATATATTATTTTTTTATTTATTTTGAAACTCACAAAAATATATTCTCTAAAATGATTATATACTAAATTTAATAGTATATAATTTTTTTGACAACAATAAAACTGAACTACAAAATATGCGCTTCCGGTTCAAAAAACCAAGCCGGAGGTTTAGAATCGACATAAAACATATCAGAAGGGGAACACCTAACACCGCGTACAAGCTTGTTCGCCACTAAATTATGAGCTATCGAAATATGCCGGATCTTGAAGGTAGAGAAGAAAATCTTACTACGTCTGAATTCTTCCAAGTGTGTAGTAAAAGCTGGATATTTCGGGTGATGACACCATCTTCACCAACTGAGAACAGTCGGTCGTGAAAACTACGTCTGAGAAATTGTGGGTCTTCATGCACTCCATAGCCATATCAAGGCTTCACATTCTGCTTGTAAAGCGAATAAGCTTCTTCGGAGATTCATTGCCCCCATTATCTTCTCATCTGAACCATTCGTTCTGCAGAACCATCCTTGTCCTGTGAACTTATCTTGTGCCCTCCATGTACCATCAACAAAACAGATTCTCGAATGCTCTATTGAAAGTCAATCAGATGACGAAAGAGTTGGCTGATACCGTCCAGGACCCGTAAGTTGAGCCTCTGCCCATACCACACCCTCCACTTCCGCTATTCGAAGAATTTCCTGCAGATTACCATTTCTATTTGTCTGAATCTTATTGTTCTATTCTTCCAGATATACCCACTACAAGAAAACACGATTTTAACGACGACCAATATCCTCGCTAAATCGTCGTAAATACGTCTTTACGACGATTTAGCGAGGAAACGCATATCGTCGTTAAAGATTGGTCGTAACGGATATTTAATCGCCATTTCGTCGTAAAAGTACGAGGGACCCATTTCGTCGTAAAATAAAGGTTAAATATTCGTCGTAAAGGAGACGTAGCTTTCCACGTAAAGTAGACGCTAACTTTCCACGTAAAAGACATGTAATGTTTCCTTGTAAAACACACGTAAAATATCCTCGTAAGATAGACGTAGATTAACTCGTAAAATAAACGTAAATTTACACGTAAAGCTGACGTAATATTTCGTCGTAAAGAAAACGTAAAACCTAACACGTAGTTTCGTCGTAAAGGTTCGTCGTTAAGGACATGTCAACTTTACTCGTTAAATCCTCGTGAGCTAACGAGGAATTTGCTTCGATTTGTATAACTGAATTTATTTTTAAATTTAAAATTTTAATATTATAGATTTAAATAATTATTTCAAAAATATTAGAAATATAAATAATTATTAATGCGAAAATAATAAAAATTTGGAATAAATAAAAACCAAAAATATTATATAAATAAGAGTTTAGAATTTTTATATTACACAACCAAAAAAAAACTAAGTCGGGCGGGGGCGGTGGATCGTTTCCCGGTAGAGGTCTTCACTCCTCCTCTGTAGTTCCTCCTCTTGCTGCTGAGTACGAGAAGGCCCGGGAACCGGGTTCCGTCGTCGCATATCCGCCAACAACTCCTCTCATTGGGGATTTCCAGAAGATATAACTTCCAGAAACCCCTCCACTCCACCCATACGAGCTTGGAACGATTGACGCGTGGACTCCAACTCCGACTGCATCGACGCCAACTGAGTCCGCGTCGAGTCTAACTCCGTTCGCAGCTCAGTGACTTCGTCAGCTCGTCTCTGACCATAAGACGATGTCGCTCTATATACTAGTTTCTGAATCTCATAATAAGAATCAGCAGAGACATTGTCTTCCGGCAAATACTCTTTAAACAAGTCTGTCCATGCATTCATGTAACTTTCAGGTAGATTATGATCAGTTTTAATACTCATCATTCTAACAGCCAACGACAATTTAGAGAGACCTTCTCTACAACCACTGTAAAGTGGCTGATTCGCAGCATCTAACATTTCATAAAAAAAAATTGCATCTATGTTAGGTTCTTCAACTTCATCATCATCATGAGCAACAAATGCATCAGCTACCATATCATGAACCCTATCATAATTATCTACCATCTGCTCCTCCTGATGGTAGCTATGTTGATTATGCAAATGATCAACCGGTTCATTCTGAAAATTGCTATTACTACTACTAGCTTCATTCTCATAATTATATAACCTTCTCCATGTTGAAACCAGATATAGTAATTTGGCATAAAACCTCTATTTATTAAATGCTTCCAAACATTTTCACGAGTTGCCAGTTTTGAATTGTTGCATTTCCGAGAAAGACAAAACATCTTACCGCTTTCCTGGGCGAGCGGTGTAGAATCTGCTTGATGCATAAATGTCTCTAGTCCTTCCAGATACTCTTTCGTCACTCTCCCGTTAGCATCTCTATGCGTGTACATCCACCTCCGCAACTCATAATAATTTCCAACACCAGACATTTTTTTTCTTTCACGTTTTTAGATTTTTTTTCTTTTTGCATGTGGTGTGTTTCAAATGAAACACAAATGACATATTTATAGGAAAATTTGAAATTGGTAGGTGAGATTTTACTACGAATTAACGACGAAATATGAGTGGTAGACTAGATAAAAAACGTGTCTCACCTAAAATTAGGTTGACCTCGCAAAAACCTTGTAAACATATTCCTCGTTAATTACACGTTAAGTTTTACGTAATGAAATGCAGTTTCCTCGTAAAAAGGACGTTACTTTACGTTTGGTTTACGACGAAAACGTTTCGTCATTATTTAACGACGAAATTACATGTTTATTGTCTTTTCACGTAAGTTCCTCGTAAAGCCGACGTAATTTTACGAGGAAATTATTTCGTCGCTAATTTTCGTTGCTAAGGCCGTGTTTTCTTGTAGTGACCACATAATCCAAGGAAATGAACTAAAATCATAATTCTTTGGTAGTCTCCAAAAAAGATAATCCATATTAGTTAAAATTGATGAGGTTGGAAAAATACCCAAAAGAGAAAGTATCTTCGATAAAGTCCATGTTTGTAGAGCCGGTGGGCATTCAAAAAGAACATGATTAATGGATTCTTCCTTAGCACCACAGATATTGCATCGTGGATCACAATCGATACCTCTTGACCTTAAGTTTTTTGCAACTGAAATAATCCCTTTGATAACTTGCCAAATAAAATGTCTCAAAACTTTGGCAGACATTGAAGTTTCCAAATGTAACTTAATAAAGGATTTGTATTTGGTCGGTAAGAAACTCTTTGAAAGACCTTATCTGGATATAGAGATTCTATTTATAATTTAATAGTATATAACTAAAATGTAGTTCATGCGCTATAGACAATACTATTTGAATACTTTCAAAATTTCATAATTCATTGAAGATATTATGACAAATAATTATAACTACAAAATTAATTTTTATTTTTAATTATAGTAAATTATGTTGAGAAAATATAAAAATACCAAATTCTCAAATATTTTTATTAAAAATGCATTAATTTTAGCCACAAAAAATCAAAGTCTATAATCTTCAAAACTAAAAAACAGTTGTGTAAATTTCCAAATTTCTCTTTTCCAAAAACACAATTTTTAAAATAAATATTCAAAGTTATAATATTATAAATTTTGCAAAAGATAAAATCATAGATGGTAAAGTATAAATTTTTGAAATTCAAAACTAAAAAAAAATTATGTTGTAAAAATCAAAAGCAGTATAATATTTATAAACTGTTTGAAATACCATGATTTGGATACCACTTTTTACAAATATCCACAGTAAAAATACTCCAGCATTTTGACCAAAAAATCAGAAAAAATTAATACCATAACAAAAATATTTAATAATGATAAAATTTATTAAAATAATATGATTGATGGTATATGTATCAAATTTACTAAAATAACAGTGCTTAATTACTTTAACACAACCATGTATTCACTTATTAAACCTTCAATATACTAAAATGATAGATGTTAAAGTATAATTTTAATAGAAAACATGAACATGTAAAATATATCCTTTCTATAGTATAACTTAATTTTTTTTAAATGACTGTATACAAACCGTATAAATTAGAAGAAAAACATATTTTGAAGGAGATGTTCTATTTGAAATATTTCAGATCATGAATTTATTATAAGGAACTTGAATATATTAGTATGTAATAAAAACTAATAACAAAGTAAACTATATAAAAAATCATTATAATGTCAAATAAAAAACATAAACAATAAGATTATAGAGCTACACGATATATAACATGAAAATGAGAAACATATATTTAAAATGTTTACAATAACCTCACATCAGCGCGGTTGCGCGAGTCAAACTCTAGTTCCTATTAAATGACAAATGATATTATTTAACTATTATTTTTTATAAAAATTATAAACTCAGTGTTATTGAATTAATACTTCAAGACTATACCTTCAAATTGACTAATACTGCGAAAATTGTAAAATTGGGTTTCACAAAAAATAGTAATGTAAGATGTTTTAATATTTTTTTAGCTAAATATACAAAGATTTCATGTGATAGTTTTGTATGTAAGATAAATCATATAAACTAATTAGTTTTAAATCATCTAAATTTTATTAAAACATAAAAAAAATTCAGATTTCAGATTAGACACATCCCTGTGAAAACTATTTCTTTGTTTTTATCTAACTCCCTTTTCAATAAAATATCAAAACAACACTTATAATTTACTCTTGTAACAACAGTATTTAAATTAAGTTTCAAACTTTCAAAAAAAAAAAAAATTGGAGTAGTTTTGTTTGTGTGTGGTAATCGGCTGTGTTTACTAGATCAGACCGAACATGCTGGGATTCAGTGAGTTTAGACTTCCATTTTTTTTTGGGCAACTGAGTTTAGACTTCTTGAAGTCTGTGAAACATTGTCGTTTTCTTAAAGCTAACAGAGTAACAGTCTCCCTGAACATTGGAATCTCCGTCACCGTCCGATTAAGATCTATCATGATCTTCTATCGTCCGATTTAGTTACCAAAAATGCTGAAACATGATTAAAGAATGTACTATCTACCAATTACAATTTAGGGATCATCAGATGAGTCGGATTCTGATAACGTCACGATTTTGTGGGACCCAACTTAAATAAACACGATCCATGGTACACAACAGTGACAACACAAGACTTGTGGTTGATACACGTGAGGTGGTTGGTAGGTTTCGATATTTTACATCGCTATATGAATGACACTATCCATAGTTATTGTATAAGTGACACTTGATACTTATAGATAGGGATAAAACTTAAAAAATAAATTAGTCTATGATATTAACTTTCTAATTAATAAAGCTGAAGTCATTTCATTTGAATCGAATTGTAACTTTTCCAAATTTTTATTGTTTATAGAGTTTTTAGTATGGTATCTACATTGAAGAAAACATCATATTATTGAAAACTGGTCTGGTGAGATCCCAGAAACCACTTACTCACCATCCATGAATATATTCAGGTGCCGACTGGTTTTCCTGCTACCACTCGCAAACGCAGCTTTTGCGGTTTATAGCGGTTGTTGGCGTTTCGAAACAATCACAGAAAACGCTACAAATCGCTTCAAACCGCTCCGAACCTCTTAAAATCAAAAGATGGTTCCAGCTAGCGTTTGCGGTTGCGGGCGGTTGCGGGAGGGTAAATTTTTTTCTTTAAAAACAGAATAAATAAAAATAATACTAAAAATATCCAATAAAATTTTTCAATTGAAATAATAGAAATTGTAAAATGTATTCATATTATATTTCAATTTATATTATAAAATTCAAAACTAAAATATTTTCTATAAATTTTTAAAATTGAATAATATGATTTTATAAATATAAATTTTATATTTTTCATATTATTATGATTTTTAATATTTTTATAATTACATAAAATGTAAATATTGTTAAATTATTATTTAACAGATGTTGCGTTTTGTAGTTTACCAGTCATAAAAGTCTTGCAAACGCAACAATTTCTAACAGCTATACCAGTCGTACAAATCTCTAAAAAACGTTTAAAACCGCAACCACCCGCATCCGCAAACTCCCGCAACCGCAACCGCAACCGCTGCGGTTACACCAGTCAGACCCTCAGTCAGAGGCGGACCTACTTGTAAAGTAGGGGTGTCACTTGACACCGGTTAAATTTTAAAAACTAAACTAGATACTGACCCGCCCTAAGAGGGCGGGAATATGTTTTGTTTTGTATGTTTTTTTTGAAATTTAATTTATAAATTTGTGTTTTTTATTATATATGTATTTTTGTATCAGATCTGTGTTTTTATTTTTAATCTTACTTGTGTAATTTTTCTCAAAATGATTAGGCTTCTGATTTTGATAATTGTATTGAAATTATTATGTTACATAACTTTATGTTATTAATTTATTATTGAACAAAATTTTACAAAGAAATTGAAAAATCCCTAAAAATAAAATAATTGTTCAAATAAAAAGAGCATTATAAGCACCTTCAGGTAAGATACAAAATTCCATTAACAGTTCGTAAATCTGTGTAGCTGGTCGATATTTTTTTCTTGTTTAAAAGAAAATGTAGATAAAATAATTCGCTTGTATTGGAGTTATTTTCACAGTTACTCATTGTATTCTCTTTGTTCTTACTATTAATTTTCGCCCAATCTTGATATTGCGAAGTTTTATTTGTCTTCTTTGTTGAAACATTACCAAAATCATCATCTTCATGTGTAGTTTCTTTGTCGCCTTTTTCATATTTTTTTTCCATCTATAGCAAATATGATTAAAGAAAATTTTATTTAATTTTTTGGTTTTAATATTTTTGTTTAATTTTTTTTTTTCACAAATTTATTTATAATATTTGTGTTTTTATAATCATATTTTTTGTTTTTCTTTGTAATCTTATGTATAAATCTTAATCAAAAACTATTTTATCTATTATATAAAATAATAACAATCAAAAAATTGATTCGACATACACTCGTTTCTTTATAATCATATGCCAATTTCTTATAATCATATTTATCTATCTATTCTAGAGTAGGCCAGAGCATCCGGATCCTCGGATCTTGTCCGAATCTTTTGGGTCCTGGAAATTTAAACCCATATATGTACTTATGATTTTTCGGGTCCGTTCCGGTTCGGGTCTTCTCGAGTCCGGGTCAGTTCAGGTCTATGATTTTAGTACTCGTGAAATACCTATAATTTTCGCATATATTTTGGACTCGGATCGGTTTGGGTATTTAGGACCTTTAGGACTCGAAAGTGACCCAAAATACACGAACTGGAGTTGAAAACTCGAAAATACCTGAAAACTCAAAAATACTCGAAGAACCTATAAATACCTGAAAATTTATCCAAAATCAGACCCATAAACCGAGAAGGTACCCATAATTCTTTCTGAATATTACCAAATTATATTTTTGGAAAAATTATTTCTAGAAACCTGAAATACACCTGAAAATCCGAATCCAAAACTTAAAAAAAATATAATCGAAAATTAAAAAATTACCCAAATATACCTAATATATACAATAAGTTCGAGTACTTTGGGAATCTGATCGGATCTCAGGTAGGATCCGGATTCAAACCGAGACTTACGGGTCCAAATAAAAAAGACCCAGTATGTACTTTAACATGGACCGGACCCGAACCTGTATTTTTAGATTAGTTCTGGTTCGGGTCTTGGTGTCCGGGTAAAATCCCACACCTATTCTAGATCTTGATCCATGCTTGAAACGCAGATATTGTGTGGTTTGTATTTTTTTTTGTTTTTTCGGTATATATGTCTGAATTTGATTACTATTTTATTATTAACTTTCCAATCATAAATTTTTGAATACAAATTGAAGATTTATTTTAAAATATAAATATACTAATTTTTTTAGTTTGTCAAAAATATATTGCAATAGAAACTATAAATAATATAAAATATATATATATAAAATATATATATATATATATATATACATACAGTTATGCTAAACTATAACACATACCATAAAACCCATGATAATTTATATAAGAATTGTTAATATCATGTTTTTAGTAAAATAGTCTAAACGGCCAAACTATACAATCCCAATGGCCATAATTAAGTTGCTTTATATATGAGAATTATAGAAATGAAAATCCTCCACTTGCATTTTATTTTCTGTAAGTTACTTTATGGAATGAATGATTTTGTAATTTACATCTTAGCTAAATATTAGGACGTGCGAATCCGAGAATTAAGGGAAGAAGAGAGGTTACAAAATATATGGTTTATTTTTAATTAGATAACATGAAAAATAATTGTTGGACTCAATATGATATCAACTGGTCATGCTGGAAAATTAATAGAATAGATTTGCAAGCCTAAAACATTGGGTTTCTTTAGCTCTTTTGGTTAATGTGTTTGACACCAATTAACATGGGTTCAAGTTCTCAGTGTGTATAAACTCTAGTATAGTTTTATTTTTACCATTTTCTTGTAGATGATTAATATTAGTTTTAATAATTCAAAAATAATACTTCAAAACCGATTTCATCATTATAGAGTTGTCTAAAAATTAGGAATGACTTAACTGATCAACTTCTAGAAGACATGCATAATGATGAAATCGGTTTGGTCCTTCTCTGTTATTAAACAAAGATCAAGAAGCTGATTTATGACCAACGATATTTTTAGCTAAGGCAATTACGGTTTATTATGTTTTTTTTTCTTTTTGTTAAAAAGCTTTTTAAAAGGAAAAGAATTAGTTAGAGGATAAAGTTGACAATGTACAAAAAGGACATGAGGATTTACATGATAATACATTTGCTATCATTAGAGGATTTGCCATCGTGTCTTGAAGAAGCAGATGATGGCTTGTCGCTACTCCTTGGTACCTTCAATGGTCAGATACAATGAATTTCTTATCATTTACATTCAAACGAAGCAATTGAATTCTGACTACAGTAAAATGATGTGCAATGTTACAATCAATTCACCTAACATATGAAGTTTAGGGACGATAAAAATGTACCAAACATAACTTACAAACTCGCTTTTCAAGGCATTTATTCTTTTACCTTTTTTTATGATCATTTGGTGCAAGTCATACAGTAACTTAATTACTCAGGAAACATCTTGTCGACTATTTATCTCTCTAGAAGTTTTTTTTCTCCGCCTTCTCTCTAGAATCAAAAGCTGCAATCAATCTCTCTAGCCGGCGGTTTTGGCTTTCTCGCCACCGCCGGTCCGGCCTTAAGCTTTCTAGATTTTTCTTTCTGTTTTTGCTTTGTTTTTATCGGCTTTACAGCGGTTTGATCCGTCATCATCCTGTTTTCCTTTGCCTCCGGCCATGCATCGTGATAGAACCAAAATCGAGCACCGTTCTTTTTTGTTCATAGACACGAACCAAGGTGGCAATCTTGTCAACCAGCTCGACCCAACCAAGGTTTTACCATCAGCTCGTGCCGATCTAACCGTCCAAACCGATTGTGCCTTTCACTGTATTGACCCGTGGACTTCCGGAGTAAAAGCCCGCATGGATCAGCCCTCGTTTGTCCAGCCACAGAACCAGCAGGTTCGGATGAACCTGGACAGTAGCCGAAGGGTCTTCTTTGACCCGTCTTCCTCAAATTCGCCAACATTGACCAGACTTCATCAATTTCCGCACTTTGACTCATTTATCACATTCTAGTCAATGTTTTCATTTTCTATGCATTGTTTTCCCCACAAATGTATTTATTTCTTTGACTACAAAGTACTATAAATATGTAGTCTCATTCTTGAATAAAATCAGATCAATTTGGTTGTTTATTTTTGTTCTTCTTCTCTGAGTGAGAGAGAGTTCTTTAGCTAGTTCATCGGTTTGAACCGGCTTGTTGATTTGGTGGTCAGCCAATCATCTGTGTGTGTTATTTGGTGGTTAGCCAACACATTCATCCGTTCTTTGGTGGTTAGCCTTAGATCGTTGGTATATCAAGAGTCATTCCGCACCTCTTGACGATCCTATCAATCCATCCCAGTTCCAGAAGTGCCATCGCCTTCTCGGTTCATATCCAACACCCGGCCAAAGCCATCCTTCCCGATTTTGGGTCTATCACATCGTCTTCTCCGGTGGTGGTCCGGCGTTTGCTTCTGGGGCCGTCCCGTTTTCTCTTGGGTAGTGGTCGCCGGTTTTCGATTCTCGCAGAAGGGTTCGAGCTGTAGAAAAGTGTGTTTGTTGTGGTGGGTTGGTGGCCGAATTTGGGTGAGATCGCGGCGTGTTCGAGGGCTGCTCCCCGAAGGTCGGGCCTTCATGTGAAGACTCCGAATCCAATACCTCCGATATTATCGTTGGAGGTGGATTTTTTGGTGGTCGTGTTTCGTGTCCCGGTGTTTACCGGAGATGGTGCTCTGTTATGATATAGCGTCGACTTCCAGGTGGGAAGGAAGTGGTGATTTGCGATTCCGGTGAGGTCTCGGCTTTGGTCCCGGCGGTGGTTTCCAGACAATTCCGATGATGACTCTTCGCTGCCTCGCCACGCGTCCCTTGGGTGGTAAGATTGTACCATGTGGAGCGGTGTGTGAGTTGGGTCGGGTCAAGTTTTTTATTCGGGTTGGGCCTGGATTTGTACTCGCCCTGTTGGGCCTTTTGTGTTTGTATTATGGCCTTTTAGGCGTTTTTAATAATATAAGATGGCATAAAAAAAAACTTAGTTACTCAGGACATCCAATTCATATCATTCTAGAATATTTATCTTTCCTTGTTTCTATTTAAATACGGTATAGTGTTTTTTTTTGATTAACCTGGGGTATCCCAGGTCAATGGAAAGGCCCAGACTAATCTCTAAGGGAAGATGCAGTCCACGGATAAACTCTTTCTCCGGATATTCAAATGAGTCCACTATAATACAGTATAATGTTATGAGTAACGCCGGCTGTTTGGCTCCGGAAAGGTGTGTGTATTTTTGCTGGCTTGGGTATGTCTCGATTGAATTTCACTATAATAATTAACTAGGATAATATATACATTTTGCGCAGTGTGAACTTATATAATAAAAACTAATATTATATAGTATTGACAAATTAAATATGTATATGTGTTTGATTTTTTTTAATATGCATACAATTGTGTTTTCTTTATATAATTATTTATATGTTGGTCTGAGCATTTGTAATGGTAATAGTGGACTGAAATCTGTATTTTGAATTTATAGTGAGTGATCGATTTGAGCTTAAAATTTTTATCACCTTGTTTATACTTATAAAAATCGCAATGTGGTCATCATGTGAATTTTTATTACAAAAACATGTTTTAATATTTTTTTAATACTTTACTTTAACATCATTGAAAACTATTTTAATGGTTTTAGAACCAACAACTTAGTATTGTTTTCAAATCGAATTACTTTGACCTTAGTCTTCCACACAGTTTTAAAGGGTTTCAATTAGACAACTAAACTGATGCAGCATATTTTCTTGTTTTAAGTCGTTAGCTGAATATATATATTATTTAATTTGAATATCTATTAAATAAAAATCAATATTAATACAATTTTATGATTATTTTTATCTTGTTATAACAAAACCAATTAAGCCATTGATCACAAAATTTTCAAAGTGGGATTTTAAAATTTCTAATAATTTATGGCTGTTTAAAAAATCAAAATATAACATATAAGAAAAATCTATTTTTATTATATAGTTAATGTGATTGTTTAATATATGTTAATAATATAAAACTAAAAAAGAGAGCTAAGATACAAAAACTATTATCAAATATTTATTATTCATAATCATTAATCGTCATATATATATTTATCTTATTAGATAATTCTGTAGCTTTTATTTAAGGAAAGTGTGAGAATATTTGTTTGTATACTATTTATTGATTTGATAATTAACTTAATAAAAAATATATTATAAATATGGACCAACCACCTATTTTTCTAAACATTCTGAATTTTATTCTCATGGTAACACGTAACTACAAAATAATGTTGTAATGTTTTTCAATTAATATATAAGGGATATTAAACCATTGATCATTAATTTTTAACATAATAATTTTAACAGTTTTAATAATTGATTTTTGGTTTTTTAAAATTCAAAATATAACATATACGAAAAAATCTAAATTTAATTTTATAGCTAATTTGATTGTTTAATTTATTTTAATAATATAAAATTATACAAAAAATGATGGAGGATACATAAATTGTTATCGAATCTTATTTATTAGAATCATTAATTTTCATATATATTAGTCATATATGGTAATTCCGTAGCTTTTATTTAAGGGATAGGAAACATAATTTATAAAAATTATATTCAATCAATTTTAAATTGACTGTGAAAGTGACACATGACGAAATTAGTGTTAATGTATTAAGGTCAATGCTTCTCCTTTAATATATAAGGGATCTTTAGATGACAAAAAGAGTATGCAGGTACGGTTCTGAGAAATTATAAAACTATTTGGCCGGAAATTTTTTAAAAATATAAAACTATTATTTAATTAACTAGTAATAATAAAAACAAGAGAAAAATTACTCAGATTAACTCTAATATTTTACTTAGTTACTAGTTTAACTTTATGTAATCAATATAATCTAACAAATGGAAAAGACCAATTAACCCTAATAGTTCCTCTTTACTACAATTTCACCATTATTCTTTTAATTCTTTATCATTTTTTAAAAAAAAGAAGTTGGATATTAGGAATTTGCCATAGGAAGGGGGGGAAATGGTAGTGATGAGGGGAAGAAAATTGGGGGAATTTAGTGTGTGGAATGCAAATAGAGTGAGTTTGGTGTGTAGGGAGTGCAATTATTCTTTTAAAAAAAGCTAAATAATTTAACATAGTCGTCGTAGACATAAACAAGAAAAACTTTTTGCTACTATATGGAAATTGTCGATTTCAAAATTGCCGGCGGTTTAATCTTCTTGCTCCGAGTAGCAAAGACTTCGTCGGTGGGAGGGTCTCTTGTTATCTCTGCTGACAAACACTCCAAAGACGATAACCACTATCTCTCCTCCGAGTAGCGTCGACTTCGCTGGCGAGAGGGTCTCTTGTTATCTCCGCTGTCAAATACTCCAACGACGATAACCTCCATATCTTCATCTGTTAATTACGTATGTCACTTCATGGTTTCGAATCTGTATTTCGTTTTCTTCTCCGATTTATAAATTTTTTTTTGGAACATTGATATTTCCATGGAGTTTGGATAGATTTTGATTTGGTGTCAAGTGTACAGATCATAATATTTGTTACAAGAACGAATCATATATATGCCTCCCATACTTTGGATAGTTGTTTGTATAGAGTTGATGCGTGGTGGGTGCTTGTAAGAGAATGAGTGCAAAGCTTGTCCATTACCTATTAACGAATCAACTTCAACTAAAGAAGAATTATGAGATATGGTCGTTGATTGATTGGCAGCTCATTTGTCTCTCTTTGGTTGAATTTGGTGAGATAACAGGAATGAATTGTGAACCTTTCCAAAAAGGGGAAATTTGTGATGTTGATCATACAGAGTTCTGGAAAGAAAATGGGAGTTTCTGCAGTTGTTGGTCCTAACTTAGTTCAGCTTCAGTCGGTATTGGAAAGATGCAAATATTGGAGTCTCGAGAAGAGGACAATGGGTGGATAGTTATGTGTTATTCATCTTGGTATCTATGGAATTTCTCCCTCACGTCATATTATGTTGGATTGTGCGAAGAGAGTCCTTGATTATGAAGCTTTCCGGAGATACCTGAGGGGTCTTGTAGCGTGGCAGAGTTTGATATACTCTGTTAAGTGTGTCGATTACAGCAAAAAAGAATCTTATTCGAAGGCAGGGTTCATTTTCATCTTACAGATATGGGCATATGGTGTTTGATAGAAAAGTTGGTTTTGTACCTTTCTTGAGGCTATGGTGTTTTTTCTTTATTTTACTTTCTTGTCTGATACAGAAGCCGTTGCGTTAAAAAAATCCATGTTCAATTGTCTGGTTGATACTTGTAGTAACAATGTTTAAAATCGCAAAGTATAAAAAAAAAGCCACATGTAAGAAGAAGAGCTAGAAAAGAAACAAAGTCGCTCAAGAAACATAACATGACAGACAAGTGAAGCTTTGCCACGCAGGTACATCACTCACCTGCAATTTCAACAGATAATTGTTCATAACCCGAAGAACCAGAGCAAAATAATTAGTTTCTACTAAAAATTCTGAAAGTATAGAAAAAGACTAACCATAAGCTAAACTTGAACCTTGCAGGTCTTACAGTTATGTCCAGATTGATGAAACCTTGAACATAAATATTGTTTTCTAGGTTCGTTTTTTTCAGTAGTTTTCTCTAAAGCCAATTTCATCCTTGATTTTTTGGGTCTTCCAAGTTGTGTGTACAATCGGGGGAAAGCAATTTGTGATATTTTCTGGAACCCGTGAAGCTTGATCTCTTGGCATTATAGAAGTGGAGTAAGCGCTCCACAAGTATGAGCTATGATAATAGGGGTGACAAAGAGATATGCTGCATTGCTTACGTGCTTCCGCTGCCGCGATTGCATGAACACATGGTAACTTCTTCTTATCAAACCGACGACAAGTACATTGTCTTCCTGTTAAATCAATGATATGCAGAGACAAACCAGTTGTAACTTGTGAATGATGTAAATCGATTGCTTGAACTGTAAGCATCTTGCCATGTGCTACACGTTTCTAAGGAAAAAAGTGTTAGAAACTGACTGTAAAAAGCAAGTAACTAACAAAAATATAAAGAACAAGTGTTATTCTACCTCCAAAAGTTTGTCCACTCCACGAGTCAAGGTTGTCTTCATTGTTCCCGTAGCTGTCTTCATTGTTCCCGCAGCTGTCACCATTTTGTTCAGCGCTGCTTTTTCGTTTAAATTTGATCAAATAAAAATTTATTGAAATGAATGTTAGTTTAAAATCAAATTGACACTATATCATATATTACATATAAAAAAGACATGATGAAAATTGTTGAGATTTGAATATCTCTTCAAAAAAATGTATAATTGTTGATTGGATTTTAAACTATAGATTGTTTGATTGGTTTGGCAAGACTAGTTGGTTTTGGTTATCTATATTGTACGGCCCAACGGATGAGGCTATTAATAAAATGGGCCTCTTAGATAGATAACTTTAAGCCTAAAGATACAATACACCAGCGGCATAAGTAAATCCTGATTAACCGTTAGATTTACATCTTGCATCGCATCGCGCCCGTCTAAATTACACCTTTCATCACCTACACGTCACTCTACCATAATCGAGAACCACATCGAGAGAGAAGAAAAAACTGGAAAACAAAAAAAAAAAAGAATTACGAAACAAGAAGAGGAAGAAGATTAGGGCTTTCACTGGATTTGAGGAGTCGTTACGTTACATCTCGTGTGTCTTCATCTTCCTCTTCACTTTTGGTTTCTCTCTTTCTCTGTCTGAGAAGCTTCTTAGATACTACTAAGGGTTCGTTCGTTGATTTTATACTGAGAACTCTACTTGTCACTGTAACTGTCGGCTGTTCCAAATTGATTTCCTTTCCGTTCTAAAGAATTGTTATCGAAATGGCTTATTGTTTTGTCTTATTTATCACATCGAATTAGGTTTTGTTTGGTTCAATAGAAGGATCATTGTTGGGGTCAATAATTATAACTAATTTCTCATGTTATTAGTCTAATGATTACTAACTACACTAGTTTAGTTTCTTATTTTGTCTGGATATATGTTTAATTTCTGCACTGAGATTTTGAGTAAACTCATGTGACTTATAGTCTTTTCCTTTATAAAGTATATTCTATATTTGTGGTGACCATCATCATATTTTCTTACTATCATAATGGATTTTTGAATAGAGTAGTAAGGCATGTCTTCTGATAATACTGCCAAGGATTCGTCTTTGACTGATTGGAAACAAGATATAGGACACTCTGATGATCCAGGTAAATTTTTTGTGTAGCCTTTTCTTTTCTTTTCTTAGTAGTTTTGTTTTCTCTGTCTTGTTGTAACTGTGTTTGGCTGAATTACTGTGGTGGACAGAGTACAGAAGCAAAGAAGATCGTAAGCCCTCCTCCAATGTTGAACGAGGTCAGTTTCTTGAAAGTTGGAACGAGACTAAGAAGAGCAAACCAGGGTACCAAACGAGATACTTCATCATCAAAAGTCTAAACTACGACAATATTCAACTTTCCCTCGAGAAAGGGATCTGGGCTACTCAAGTCATGAACGAGCCTATACTGGAAGGTGCTTTTCATGTAAGAAGAACAACCCTCTCTCTCCTTTTGCACATACGATCTTACATTTAGTGTTTATTATGTGTATACTGGCTCTTTTATATTTTCCTTTATTTGTAGAATTCTGGTCGAGTGGTTTTGATTTTTAGCGTGAACATGAGCGGATTCTTCCAAGGGTATGCACAGATGTTGTCTCCTGTGGGTTGGAGACGAGACAAGATATGGAGTCAGGGAGGTGGTAAGAACAATCCTTGGGGACGCAGCTTTAAAGTGAAGTGGTTGAGGCTGAGCGAATTGCCTTTTCAGAAAACACTTCATCTCAAGAATCCTTTAAATGATTACAAGCCTGTCAAGATTAGCCGAGATTGCCAGGTACGGTACACCCTTAAGGAGTAGATTGGATCCTTAAGATAGATCTTTAATGTGTGCGTTCTCTATAGGAGTTGCCGGGAGATATTGGTGAAGCGCTTTGTGAGCTCCTCGATGCACACAGCTGCGATGAGGGTTTGCTGAATAGGTATAAGTGGGCTCATTCGTTCTTGGATCTCCTTGTATCTCTGCTTGTTCTTGATTTTATCCTGTGACAGCTCTTCTAGGGAGGATTATTCAACAAAAAGGTCTCGCGTAGACCCTCCATCTTCCTCAGGAGAAGAAGAGTATAATAATAACAATATGTGGGGCCATACACAGATGCATTACCCTCCTGCGGTCTACTCAAACCAGGATGACCTCAGCAGATTCCATCATGGTGTAACCTCGGAGCAAGAAAAGTATTTACGTTTCAACTCATGGGGTTTGCCTTTGGAGAGCCCTCTAGCGAGTAGCCTAACCGATGATGATTTTCTTAACATGGTATTGGCATATCTGCTTGTTGTAACATATCTGTTTGTAAATCATGTTGTTAGTTTGGTTCAAAGACCCTTATGGCACACAACTGGAAACTTGGTGAAAACATTTGTTATTTTTTAAACGTCCGAGATACTTCTGATTCATTTTCAAACATATTACTTACATCTGAGGATTTGGCTCATGTTTATTTTTTCTTGAAAAGCGTGATGAACTTCAGTTTTGTTGTTGTTGTAGTTGTATAATCTTTGACAAAATCTTGTGATTGCTTTTTTTTTTTGTTGTTGTTTTTGCAGTCTTATGAAGAATACGTTGAAATCTACAGCAGATGCATGAGACAACTTGGTCTTCCTGTCAGTATGTTTTATCCATCACTGTTAAACATTCACTCTTCTAAATCTGTGGCTTTGACCTGATTATAGTACTTTTGTGTCAACTTACTTTCCTTACAACGTTTGTCGGTTTTGTCATTTTTTTTTTTGTTTTGTCATGTTTTATGTGATTTGATGCTTATAAAGATCAGCATTGGCTGCTTCTTACTCGAGAACCCTTCTTTTGTCTGCGCAGGTGATTCCACAATCACGAGTCACACACGAGCCATCAAATAAAACAGATGATGGGTAAGCTTTACTAAACTCTTCTATACTGAATCAAAGAAAGCTTCATTTTCTTGATTTGTCTATTCATTGCCATTTCATCAGAAGCAATGGTTCTTCCAAAGACCTGTCATCATCAAGAAAGAGAGGACGGGATTCATCCTAGTGTTCGAGCTCGAACCTCTACCGTGAAGTTTGCATCAAAAACGCATAACAATTGGTCAGTGCCATTTCGATAGCTAGGTGATGGAGAAGCTGTTGTCATGCTGTATTCATGTTCATTTAGTCTACTGGTTTTTAAAAACCAGAAGACTAGTAGCTAAACAGTTTCTTCTTCTTCTTATTTTTTTGCCAAAACTTGTACAGTTTTAAATATGGCAAACGCTTAAGCTTTTGGAAATATAAACCCTGAATTAGGTTTTGATTTCGTTTTAAAGATGAGTTCTCATGGTACCAAGAAACAAAACTACAAAGCAAGAACCTTACTGATATAACTCTTATGAGAAGAAAACTCCTAAAAAATGGAACTCACTCTTCGTAACAGTAATGGATGTGAAATAGAGTGAAAGGAAAACAAAGTTGAAATTGGATTTTTGGATTTGTAGATTTGAAATTAGGATCGACGGGCAGCACGTGTTGATCGTATTGAATTTGAGAGGTGGAGGACAAGGGCTGTGTGACGTCATGGTGAATTTCATACCGGCGATGAAATAATTAGATTTATGAGATTTGTGTTATAAATCATACGGTGGACGATCCATAACCGATCTGATCTGTACCGGCCCTTGCATAGATCATAGGCGGCCAACTTTTTCCTTTTTATGTTCTGGTATTGTTTTTTTTTCCTAGTTGGATTATGACTTTTATTTTTCCATTTATCTATGACTATTTGTAAATCCCTATATAAAGAACATCTTATGCTTATGAATAATACAATTATTATTTTCATTAGTTTACAATACGTTATCAGCACGATAATCTCTATCTCATAAGTCTCCACGAAATATTTTTCAACTCAGTCGAAAATCATCAAACCCTAAACGCAAAGAAATCTGTCTAGGAACTTCAAAGAGGTCGTTCTCTCAAACCGCGAGAAACCAGAAAACGGTTAAGATATCAAATCGAAACCCTCGCCGAGACGAATCCATCAGTGTAAACCGCTTGTCGATCTGACCACCGACTCGTCCTCACGCACAGATACAGTGCGCGCCGATTTGCTTTGGAAACCAAATCAGATTCCAACAAGGATTTTCTAGCCGAACTCAACTCCTGTGCAAGATAAGTTTATGATACCTTAGTTGATTTATGTTATCTGGTTAGATTATGGTGTTAATGTTATATAATGCTCCTCGTGTTGTTTCATGAGCCGAGGGAATTAAAATCTAATATCAACAAGGAATTCAAGCCGAGAGTAGTTGCTGTCCGTGCGATCAAACTCTCTTTTCCATTCAGATCAAAAGGAGTTCATAGCTAACAACGACCTCCACTGGTTCAAACTGACGATCCAACGAATCCGATAGCACAGCCGACAGCCCCGATCCGTGTCCGCGACCCGATACCAACAAGCTCTCGTTCGCGGCCTGTTCCAGCTCGATCACTTCTCTTCGGTGGTTCGTTCAACCCTACTTAAGGTTAAGGATTTGGTTTTAGATTGATTGAAAGTTAGGTTGATAGATCATAATGGTTACTAAGTGGCTAGATGAATATACCATATTGCATAAGAACGCTCGTACTGTTTTAAAGGAATTAATGGACTGATTGCGTTGCTGTGGAAAATTGATTGAAAGTGCTTGTGATTTCCTGAAAGCTAAGGTGATAGAAAAGAATTGCACGACTAGGTTAATAGAAACCGTTTGATAAGATTGATCATGGGTGCGACTTGTTTAAATATTACATCATACCCGTTTGGTTGTGTGATCAATTTGCATATATGATTGTCTTGTATGCATTAAACATGAACACTTTTAAATCTAAATTATAAAACATATAAGTTAAGATGTCGAAAATAACCAACCTGGATTTTTCTGTCCTAAATCTTTCTGGAGATAATTATTTGCAATGAGCACTTGATGTTAAGATCATCTTGAAATCCAAGGGAATCGGTGAAAGTACCACCGTGGACATTAATGTCAGTGAGAAAGATCGGTACAGAGCCATCTTGATCATCCGTCATCATCTAACTAAGAGTCTAAAAGACCAGTATCTGACCATTGAGAATCCATTGGACCTTTGAACAGAATTAAAGGCGAGATATGATCACCAGAAAACGGTGATCTTACCAAAGGCTCTGTATGATTGGAGGAATCTCAGGATCCAGGACTATAAGTCCGTGGACGAGTATAACTCGACACTGTTAAGATTGTTTCGAAGTTGAAACTGTGTGGTGAGATTGTAACGGATAAGGATATGCTTGAGAAAACCTTTTCCACCTTCCACGCAAGCAATGTGCTGTTACAACAACAGTACCGTGAGAAAGGATTCACGACTTATGCTAGTCGTTTTTCTTTTCTATTGCTCGCTGAGCAAAACAATGAATTGTTGATGAGAAATAGTGAAATGAGACCTCCTGGATCAGCCCATCTACCTGAGGCACATACGGCCACAGAAACCAAGAAGGAAGCAAATCACGCCCAATATAATGGTCAACACGGCCATGGTCGTGGAAAATGGCTTGGGCGTGGCCGTGGTCGAGGTTCATTCGGCCGCTGGCGAAGAAATCAACATGGTTGAGACCGTAGCCAAGGTCATGGTCGAGGCCGTGGATCTTCACTCAAACCGTAACACTCAAACAACTCGACCAAATCCGTGTGCCATAGATGTCGTATGAGCAATCATTGAGCAAAGACATGTAAGACTCCCAAACATCTAGTCGAATTCTATCAAGAGAGTATGAAAGGGAAGAATCCTGAAGCCCACATGACATATCAAGATAATGAAAATGATTTCAATCATACCAAAAGATGATCTTATGGAATATGAAACCTCAGATTGCCTAAAAGAATAAGGCTGATTTCGACATCAAATTTTGTGTTTGCTTTGCCTTTGTGTTTACTTTATCTTTATGATTTCATTGAGTTTATTTTATTGTCTTGTCTGATTTATACTTAATAAGATGAATGTTTTTGAAAAACTGTGGGAACCAAAATTCACACAGTCAATGAATCGTATATATTAGGAAAGTAGGAAAACCTTAATTTTCCAGAGGTCCCGAATATCTGAGAAACCACAGAGCAATCAGAACACGAAAATAACGAGAATTAAAATAAGAAATCGTAAAGAAAGTGCGAAAGAAGGATTTATTCCGAATCTGCGTATGAGCGCTACAACAAGGTAAGAGCGCTTTGGCTACGAGATCTGTCGGCGAGATCCCTAGTCTAATACCCAAAGGCGTCTAAACCCTAATTGAGTCGCAGCTTGAGATAACAAAAAACGGAAAAACTCCTAAAAATCGCTATAAGTGCTAGTTTGCTCTGAGAAAAGTCTCTCCTATGCCTCTCGCCTTGAGCTCTTTATATACTCCCTCCTAGGTCGGTTTACGCTTCCCTCTTTTGCCCTTAAGCCGTCATAGTCCGAAAAATGGAAATATTCCATTTTTTCCGATCTTCATGATTATCTGCGGAAAGTTTCCATTTATCCGCGGAAACTGATGTTTATCCTCCAAGCATAAACCGTCATAAGATTTATGGGATTTTAAGAAATCGTAAGTGGGCCTCGAATAAAGTTTAGGACCCTTTGGGCCGTCTTTTGATTTGAGACGTTTGTTACGATTTCTACGATAAAGTTAAGTTTCCGCGATTTCATTGTAAACCGAACGGACGATCCCATTTGAATGAGAAATCAAGAAATGGTTAGCCGTGGCTTGCGGAGGATTGTTATATGGATAGTCGAGAGTGCATAGTTTTACGTCGTATCGTCGTTTCGGAAGACTTTGGACGTTTCGGAAAATGATCGATGTACGTATTCTCGGTCGCTATAGCGACCGAGCTTTGTTTGCAGCCCGGTCGCTATAGTGACCGTGCTTTATACAGAGCTCGGTCTCTATAGCTGTTGGGGTCAAAAACGGTTATCTCGAAATCAACGGCTAAGTCTACTTGTCATACGAAAAACCTTCCGAAAAACGAACACGAACACCCGTGAACCGAAGGAGCCGAGCAGTCGACCCTGGCCTTGGCCGTGGCCGCCGGGCGGCTAGCCCCGTGCCGGCCGTGGCCGCCGGCGGCTAGCGCCCGTGCTGGCCGTGGCCGCCGGGCGGCTAGCCCCGTGCTGGCCGTGGCCGCCGGCGGCTAGCGCCCGTGCTGGCCGTGGCCGCCGGGCGGCTAGCCCCGTGCTGGCCGTGGCCGCCGGCGGCTAGCGCCCGTGCTGGCCGTGGCCGCCGGGCGGCTAGCCCCGTGCTGGCCGTGGCCGCCGGCGGCTAGCGCCGCGTTGGTCGTGGCCGCCGGCGGCTAGCGCCCGTGCTGGCCGTGGCCGCCGGGCGGCTAGCCCCGTGCTGGCCGTGGCCGCCGGCGGCTAGCGCCCGTGCTGGCCGTGGCCGCCGGGCGGCTAGCCCCGCGTTGGCCGTGGCTGCCGGCGGCTACCGCCCGTGCTGGCCGTGGTCGCCGGGCGGCTAGCCCCGTGCTGGCTCGGGTCTTCGGATGACGATCTTTCGTACACGAATCCCAGTCCCCGGCCATCGGAAGTCTGTATTTCGAGTCTTTCCCAAGTCCTCGCAGGACGAATCATTGAGATTCCGCATACGAAGCTCCGGTTCTTACTCCAATCTAGGACCGTCGGGAAAACTTCGGAAACTCGTAAGGTATCGACAGGAAGGAAGATCTTAAATTCTTCGTACGAAACAGCGATGGTTATCTTAAGACACCACTCGTCTCAACTCTACGAACGAATGAAGAACTTCCGGAGAGATCGTAGAAAACCACGGAAGACCTGGAAACGGCCCGAAAGGGACCAAACACGATCGGACAGTCCGTTTACGATTATCTAAGATAGATACGACGATTTACGTTTATCTTTACATAACAAGATAAATGTTAAATTTCCGGAAGGATAAAATGTCAAGTTTTCCGAAAAGCGTGGAGGCCGACGAAAATGGAAAGAAGCCCGCCCTGCGGCCCAGAAGAAGGTTAGACCGTCATAAGGAGGAGTATATAAAGGAGCTTTGGGAGAGGAAGAAAGGCAGAGCAAAAATCTCAGAGAGAGAGCAAATCCGAAACTTAGGGTCTTAGAGAATTCCTGCTAGCTTAGGACTTAGGAGTTAGACTAGCGGAGCAAAGCTTAGAACGTTTTGTCTCCTTTATTTCCGTCGTTTTTCGCTTCAGCGTTTCTCTACTTCCCTTTTTCGGAAGAATATTGTACCATCTATTCAATAAAACGCCTTAGTGCAATTTTTCCGCTACGTTGCTTTATTCTATCAATTTCGTTTGGTTATCGCAGAGAATCCGAGCCTTCAGGGAAAACTAGGTTTACTTAGTTTTCCTTCGATTTACTTAATTAAAATCGACAGTGCGAATTTCGGTTCCCACAGTTTGGCGCTAGAAGGAGGGGGGGTCGGATTCTCTTACTCAAAAACCTACGATTGGTAACAACGGCATGGCCACATCACCTGTCCGCAACATCGTGTCATTCGGGGACAGAGCAACGGCTGATCAAGCCAAACCTCAAGACGAACTCCTCGTTATCAGACTAACGATCCAGGACATTGACGTAGCGAGAATATTGGTCGACACCGGATGCTCGACCAATATTATATATAAAAACACCCTCGAGAGAATGGGAATCGACCTGAATGCTATCGCAGACGATCCCAATCCGATAATCGGACTCTCAGGAAACATCACAATGACCCTCGGCTCGGTCGACCTTTCGGTCAGAGCCGGGAGCGTCACAAAGACGGCAGAATTTTTGGTAGTCGACGGTCCAGCAGCATATAACGCGATCGTCGGGACTCCGTGGTTAAATTCCATGCGAGCGATCCCCTCGACTTACCATCTGTGCCTCAAATTTCCGACCCTCTCCGGAGTGGAAACGATACAAGGAGATCGTAAAGCACCGCAAGTCTGCTTGACCGCCAGGTTAAAACGGAAAAACTCTGAGCCCGAAACTAAACCAAAAAAGCAAGCAACCCACGGACCAGCATCGCAGGACCCTCCAGAAATCTTCTGGCAATCGCAAAGAGCTGAGGTCCTGGAAGGGAAACGTGAGCCCTCTTGCGAACCTGTAATTTCGGTCTGCCTCGATGAGACTAACCCAGAACGGTGCGTAGAGATTGGAGCCAATCTTCGCGATCCGTTGAAAGCAGAACTCATCGCATGTCTCAAGAAGAACCTTAACACGTTCGCTTGGGCTGCGGAAGATATGCCGGGAATCGACATTAACATAACATGTCACGAACTCAACATTGATCCAACCCACAAACCCGTAAAACAAAAGAGGCGAAAGTTAGGCCCCGAACGGGCAACTGCGGTCAATGAGGAAGTCGAGAGACTCCTCAAAGTTGGATCAATAACAGAAGTAAGATATCCCGACTGGCTCGCCAATCCCGTCGTCGTCAAGAAAAAGAACGGGAAATGGCGAGTATGCGTTGACTTTACCGATCTCAACAAAGCGTGCCCGAAGGATTGTTTTCCGCTTCCGCACATCGACCGTCTAGTCGAGGCGACCGCAGGAAACAAACTCCTATCGTTCATGGACGCGTTCTCCGGCTACAATCAAATCATGATGAATCCCGAAGATCGCGAGAAGACGGCATTCATTACCGACCGAGGAACCTATTGCTACAAAGTAATGCCCTTCGGTCTTAAGAACGCCGGCGCCACGTATCAGCGACTCGTCAACCGAATGTTTGCCGAGCAACTCGGAAAAACCATGGAGGTGTATATCGACGATATGTTGGTAAAATCTCTCGACGAACGCGATCACGTGATCCACCTAGAGGAATGCTTTGAGAGGTTGAACCAACACAACATGAAACTCAACCCATCAAAATGCAGATTCGCCGTGGCGTCGGGAGAATTTCTCGGATACCTCGTAACATTCCGCGGAATTGAAGCCAATCCAAAACAAATCAACGCACTGATAGAGATGGCCTCCCCGAGAACCAAGCGGGAAGTCCAGAGGTTGACCGGACGAGTCGCGGCCTTAAACCGATTCATCTCGCGATCCACGGATAAGTGTCTCCCCTTCTACGAAACCTTAAAGGGGAATAAAAAGTTCGAGTGGTCAGAGGATTGCGAGAAAGCTTTCCAACAGCTGAAGCAGTATCTGGCCACCCCTCCTATCCTCGCAAAACCCGTAGTCGGAGAGCCCCTGTTCCTCTACATCGCAGTATCCACATCAGCAGTCAGTGGCGTCCTGATTCGAGAAGAATTCGGAGAACAGAAACCGGTCTTCTACATTAGTAAAACATTACTAGATGCCGAAACTCGGTATCCGCTGATGGAAAAATTGGCACTCGCTGTCATAACTTCGGCAAGAAAACTTAGACCGTATTTCCAATCTCATACCATCGTGGTACTTACCACCTTTCCGTTACGGACGATTCTACACAGTCCAAGCCAGTCTGGAAGACTCGCGAAGTGGGCGATCGAACTAAGCGAGTACGATATCGAATATCGTCCGAAGACCTGCACGAAATCGCAGGTACTCGCGGATTTCTTGGTAGAATTACCCACGACGGATTTGACTAACGAGGATCCAGGGTCAACATGGGATCTCCATGTCGATGGATCTTCGACCAAGCAAGGATCTGGAATCGGGATCCGACTCACCTCGCCGACAGGAGAAATCCTCGAGCAATCATTCCGCTTGGATTTTCATGCATCCAACAACGAAGCAGAATACGAGGCGCTAATTGCGGGCCTGCGACTGGCCCAGGGGCTGAAGATCCAAAACATTCACGCTTACTGCGATTCTCAGTTAGTCGCAAACCAGTTCAGCGGAGAATACGAAGCAAGGGATGAAAGGATGAACGCATATCTGAAGGTCGTCCAAGACCTGGCCCACGATTTTCAGCAATTTGCGCTAACCAGGATTCCCCGCTCGGAAAACGTCCAAGCTGACGCTTTAGCCGCTCTCGCCTCAAGCTCGGATCCAGGGCTTAAGAGAATAATTCCCGTCGAATTCATAGAGCATCCAAGCATCGGACCGCCAGTGATCGCCAACCTGATCAGAACACAGATCGAAGGCGCGGAAGAAAACGAAGATCAACCGGAAGACGACGCAGACCAAACAGACTATGGCTGCGACGCTCCCTGGTTACAACCTATCAAAGCCTACATCGTAGATGGTACCCTACCCGCGGAGAAATGGGCAGCCCGGAAAATAAAAATCCAGGCAGCGCGATACGTAACCGTGGAAGGCGAAATCTACAAATGGCGATTCTCCGGACCTCTTATGACTTGCGCGGAAGGAGAGAAGGCGAGAAAAATCATGGAAGAAGTTCATTCCGGATCATGCGGAAACCACTCCGGCGGAAGGTCTCTCGCAACAAAAATAAAACGCCACGGATTCTACTGGCCAACTATGGTAAAGGATTGCGAGAAGTACGCTCGGAAATGCGAGAAGTGTCAGCGGCACGCCCCGACAATTCATCAGCCCGCCGAGATCCTCTCTTCTATCTCGTCTCCGTACCCTTTCATGCGATGGTCAATGGATATCGTCGGACCAATGCACAAATCAAAACAAAAACGTTTCCTGCTGGTCCTCACTGATTTCTTTTCAAAATGGGTGGAAGCAGAATCCTACGCAAGTATCAAAGACGTGCAAGTCGAGAACTTCGTTTGGAAAAACATCATAACCAGACACGGTGTCCCATACGAGATCGTAACGGACAACGGGTCCCAGTTTATTTCCACTCGATTCGAGGCATTCTGCGAAAAATGGAAAATACGACTTAACAAGTCTACTCCCAGATACCCGCAGTGCAATGGACAGGCTGAAACCATAAACAAAACCGTCCTAGACGGATTGAAAAAACGCTTGGAAGCCAAAAAAGGACGGTGGGCAGAAGAACTCGAAGGGGTCCTTTGGTCTCATCGAACCACTCCGAGACGAGCAACGGGGGAAACTCCATTCGCTCTCGTTTACGGAGCAGAATGCGTGATTCCGGCGGAAGTAGAATTCCCCGGCGTACGGGGGAGATTTCTTCCCGAACGGGAAGATCTGAACAATGCCATGCTGCTGGATAATCTTGACCTCATCAACGAGCGTCGCGACCAAGCCCTCATCCGAATTCAAAATTACCAGCAGGCCACCGCAAAATACTACAACGCGAACGTGCGTCATCGAAGATTCAAAGAGGGTGAACTGGTCTTGCGAAAAGTCTTCCAAAACACTGCTGAACGAAACGCAGGAAAACTGGGAGCAAACTGGGAAGGACCATACAAAATCATAAAAGTCGTCCGACCAGGTTCGTACCAAATCGCGAACATGCAAGACGTAAAAATCCCGAGAACTTGGAATGCTATGCATCTCAAGAAATACTACCATTAGAGCGTAAACGTGGACAACAGAACTACGAGATGGCTTGATCCTCGAAAGAGGTACGTAGGCAACTCGCCAACTGGTGGGTTCAGCTATCCCCCCGATTTAAAAAGGGGGGGAGTGGGGCGCGACCACCCGCACGCTCCCACAATTTTTGAAAAAACCGAACTTTCGAAAACTTTCCACAATCAATTCGCCTAACGGCCTTAACAATGGATCCATTATTCATCGAATAAACCATAAAACTGTCGCCCGGAAACATTCCGCGATTTCCAAAAAGCCCATAGTCCTCTACGGCATAAGAAAAACAAATTTCAAGGCACTGCGAGACGTCGCTTCGTGCCCGAACATCCGTTTTTCGATTAAAACTTTCGTACGCCTCCTAAACGGTATCATATCGTTGTTGCTGATCACAACAAACGAACTCTAACGTCCTAAACAGACAAGCCACCCAAGGGTAGGCTCTTTTACATCCGACAAGGATCCCATAGCGCGCTATACAAAAAATCCAAATTTGGTTCAGCACTTCGTAAAGGAAGTAGCTCGATTCGTGCCCATACAAATCATATAAGCCGATACCACTTCGCGGATTTTAAAACGGTACGAATCAGGTTAAAATCACGAACAGGCAAAACGAAAGCCGATTTGTCATCGCACAGCCTCAGTCTGAGAGTAAACCTAGGTCGTGCCCTAAACCCAGCCTTGCTGGTATCTTAACATCTCATAGGCAAAGCGTCAACGACGCGAGATCCCAAAACTTGTCTCTTCACTCAAATCTGTACGTTTCCACGAATTTTCGCGTAAATCGTAAACCGCAGGAAAATCTCGCTTTGTACAAACTACGGATACGGTGATCGTCAGGGAGGCAGGAATGAGACGACAACTCACACCCTGCCCCTCTAACTTCGACAAACAGAAGTTCTAAAAACGCAAAATATTTTATAACGCGTACCGCGAATTCAATACAGCGCCCTAAAAAGGGCAGGGATTCGAAGCCACCAACGGCCAGTCCCGAAATCATACGTAACGGCCAACCAACGGCCGAAATATAATCAAAATAAAAATCCCCTCAGGGATTGAACAACCTAGGCGTCCTCCGGGACACCGCCTTCATCCTCCGATTCACCCAAGGCAGCTTCGCCATCACCCTCGCCGACTTCCTCACCACCCTTGTCCGCAACAATTTCAGCATCCTGGACCTCTGGAATTTCCGAGCCTGGGATAAGGGCACCCGAGGATGACGGGCCGGCAAGCTCCACCGCAGTGCAAGTTCCCGCCTCCTCAAAGCGCTGAATCCGCCTCTTCAGACGTCGAACTTCCGAAGACTTGCTCTTCTTCTCCTCCTTCGCTTTGAGCAGCGAGCTCACAGTCTTTCCCAGATCACGCTCGAGATCGCTGATCCTAGCTTCGAGCGTCGACGTCTGGACAGCATGAGTGCTCTCAATCGATTGAAGCACAGCCTCGGTACGCTTCAGAGTTTCCCGTGACGAATCCAACTCCTTGGACAAGCGTGTAACCTCCAGTCCGCAATCTCCAAGCATCCCGTCGATCAACGACACAAACTGATCACACGAGAGAATGTAAGAATCAAGGGGATAGCAAAGGAAAAAAGGTTTTCACGAAATACCTTGGAGCGATGCTGCGATAGTCTCGCCGAAACCTCGCCTTCCTCACTCCTAGTACACCTTTTTCTCTTCGCTGATCCGACAGCCCCAGCTCTTGAACGTCCCCTCGATGGTGGAGCAGCGTTGGATGCGGGAAGTCCCAAGACGATCTCCCTCTTTTTCTCTGGAGGAGGAGGCATGACTACCACCGCATCCTCCGAAACCACTATCGGCGCCAAAGGAGAACCCTCCGGACGAGCCTGGACATCGGGTGCTTGCTCCGAAACAACAATTTCTCCAACAAGCAAAGGGACATCGGGTCCAGAGGCTGGAAGTGCGGAGATCGGGACTGGAGTAACATCGGGTCCAAGAACCAAGGCCGCAGGGTCCGGAGTTAAAGTGACATCGGATCCGGGAATCAGAACCACGGAAGTAGCACTAGGACCTGCCACGCTAGACTCCATCTCGGCACGGCGTCGCTCCATCTTTTCCTGAAAAGAACTGAACCCCTCGACGAACGTCTGCGTAAGAGCAGGAGTATCCTGCGCCGGCGAGACCTGGTTAGCTTCACTCATTTCAACATCGGAATCCTTCTTTTCATTTGGAGAGAAAGCCATGTTTTCTGAAATTTGAGAAAAGGGGAGTGAGTGAAAAATGAGAGGGAGATGAGGTGCTACTTATAAGAAATCAAAGGTGGTAGAGTTTTTCGGAATAAAATATTCCTAGCCGAAAATTTCGATTTTCAAATCTTTCGCACACAAAATCGCTCCCGCATCTTGCATGCTGGGGGGCTAACTGTTGGGGTCAAAAACGGTTATCTCGAAATCAACGGCTAAGTCTATTTGTCATACGAAAAACCTTCCGAAAAACGAACACGAACACCCGTGAACCGAAGGAGCCGAGCAGTCGACCCTGGCCTTGGCCGTGGCCGCCGGGCGGCTAGCCCCGTGCCGGCCGTGGCCGCCGGCGGCTAGCGCCCGTGCTGGCCGTGGCCGCCGGGCGGCTAGCCCCGTGCTGGCCGTGGCCGCCGGTGGCTAGCGCCCGTGCTGGCCGTGGCCGCCGGCGGCTAGCGCCCGTGCTGGCCGTGGCCGCCGGGCGGCTAGCCCCGTGCTGGCCGTGGCCGCCGGCGGCTAGCGCCCGTGCTGGCCGTGGCCGCCGGGCGGCTAGCCCCGCGTTTGCCGTGGCCGCCGGCGGCTAGCGCCCGTGCTGGCCGTGGCCGCCGGGCGGCTAGCCCCGTGCTGGCCGTGGCCGCCGGCGGCTAGCGCCCGTGCTGGCCGTGGCCGCCGGGCGGCTAGCCCCGCGTTGGCCGTGGCCGCCGGCGGCTACCGCCCGTGCTGGCCGTGGTCGCCGGGCGGCTAGCCCCGTGCTGGCTCGGGTCTTCGGATGACGATCTTTCGTACACGAATCCCAGTCCCCGGCCATCGGAAGTCTGTATTTCGAGTCTTTCCCAAGTCCTCGCAGGACGAATCATTGAGATTCCGCATACGAAGCTCCGGTTCTTACTCCAATCTAGGACCGTCGGGAAAACTTCGGAAACTCGTAAGGTATCGACAGGAAGGAAGATCTTAAATTCTTCGTACGAAACAGCGATGGTTATCTTAAGACACCACTCGTCTCAACTCTACGAACGAATGAAGAACTTCCGGAGAGATCGTAGAAAACCACGGAAGTCCTGGAAACGGCCCGAAAGGGACCAAACACGATCGGACAGTCCGTTTACGATTATCTAAGATAGATACGACGATTTACGTTTATCTTTACATAACAAGATAAATGTTAAATTTCCGGAAGGATAAAATGTCAAGTTTCCCGAAAAGCGTGGAGGCCGACGAAAATGGAAAGAAGCCCGCCCTGCGGCCCAGAAGAAGGTTAGACCGTCATAAGGAGGAGTATATAAAGGAGCTTTGGGAGAGGAAGAAAGGCAGAGCAAAAATCTCAGAGAGAGAGCAAATCCGAAACTTAGGGTCTTAGAGAATTCCTGCTAGCTTAGGACTTAGGAGTTAGACTAGCGGAGCAAAGCTTAGAACATTTTGTCTCCTTTATTTCCGTCGTTTTTCGCTTCAGCGTTTCTCTACTTCCCTTTTTCGGAAGAATATTGTACCATCTATTCAATAAAACGCCTTAGTGCAATTTTTCCGCTACGTTGCTTTATTCTATCAATTTCGTTTGGTTATCGCAGAGAATCCGAGCCTTCAGGGAAAACTAGGTTTACTTAGTTTTCCTTCGATTTACTTAATTAAAATCGACAGTGCGAATTTCGGTTCCCACAATAGCGACCGAGCTCTGTTCGGAGCTCGGTCGCTATAGCGACCAAGCCGTGTCCGAGGCTCGTGGCTCGGTCGCTATAGGGACTGAGCTCTGTTCGAGGCTCGGTCGCTATAGCGACCGAGTTGTAATCAAAGCTTGGTCGCTATATCAACCGAGCGTGATTCCGTGATCCGATCGCTATAGCAATTGAGCTCTTGTTCGTGACCCGGTCGCCATCGTGACCGGGTTTGTGCTGTGGACTGAAATCCATTGTCCAAGCGTCCGAAACCATTGCGATGCTACGATGCTTTTAGGATGTTTGTTTGCGGATGTTTGGACCTTCGATAATATCGTATCGTTGATTTCTTAAATCGTTGATTAAGAAATTGTTGTTTTAAGAAATCGTTGATTAAGAAATCGTTGTGTTAAGAAATCGTTGTTTTAAAACAAGATTTTCCTGCGAGTTTTTCGTATAAGTTTTTGGATCTTTACGATTTCTTTCGTAAAGAAAACGAAGACGTATATTTTTCCGAATGTTTTGATAATAACTTCGTCGTCAACACGAACCATTGGAGCTTGTTTCGACGCTGCGGACAAATCTTTTCAAGAATTTTATCGTAAAAGTTGGTTTAAGTAATTTTTACGAGAATTATCTTTTTCGAGAAATATTTTCAAACGTTAATTTTGTTGTGACCCTTTTTGACCCCAACAAAAACGCCAATATGAGTACAAATTGTGGGTATAGAAGCCTATTTGAGGGCCACGACCAGACTAAGTATTTTGTTGCCTAAAGGGCACGCATCTAGAGATATTTATGCATTGTATTCACCCTAGAAGGGCCCATTGAATTTTAAAAATATAAGAGTGAATGGTTTCCATATAGAAACAATGGGCGAAGGAAATAAAGAGTTCCTTCAGATATATATAAAACTAGGTGATTTTCCCGTGCTCATGCACGGATATAAGAATTTATAAACTAATACTATAATAATGAATTGTTATTTATTTTTAATTTTATATTAATTTATAATTGTATGCATAGTTTATATTAATAATATTATATTACTTTAATTAGACATTCAATTTTAGATATGTTATAGGTTGTCAATTTTGTTGTTTTTACAGTCGATTTAATTATCATTTGGATATATTGATTTGCATTATTTCTTTGAATTCAATTATAATATCTTTTATTCTAAATATATTAAATTTTGATTAATTTTATTATTTGCATTTAGGTTACTCGGTTGGTTGGTTATCTTTTATATACAAATATATTTTAGAATGATTATTTATAAATTAAGATATATTGTGCTTAGAATGAAATAAAAAGATAAACTAAAGTGTCAGATTCCAAATTCAATAAATTAATATAATGATGATATTATGAAGTCTCATGCTTACATATATAAAAAAAAAGAATTTTAAAACTAAATTGTAACAGTTGGTTAATATTTTATTTTCATTTGTTAATATATTTTGACTCATTCTATAATTTATATTTATAAAATTAATTATTACCATAAATTATATATTCTTATTGTAGTTTAATCTATGATATTAGATATAAGTTGGATTAGTCGAGTTACTCATGTTATGAATATATTAAGTTGCATGTATTACTTCAAATTCAAACTGAAATATAATTATTTTTACTTTAGTGAAGTCTCATCAAATTATTTTTATTTATCGTTTAATGTGCATATACTTTCATATATTTATCAATGATCAATATGAAGTTACATACATAAGTAACTGGTATATTTTTGGAAACTCATGAATACATATCAATATCTACAGTAATTAAAATATTTTATAAATTCTAAACTATTTTATGCCTTTGATTTATTGAATGATAAACTGAAACTTATTTTAAATAATCTTAAAAATCTAGATTTGTTTTGGTATTTTGAGTATTTTGATTATGGTTATGTTAAGTTCGACAAACATAAAAACATAAAATTTAAAAGCAAATTTAATAATTATTTAATATTAAGAAGACATGTAATTGTATAATCATAAAATATAATATATCTACCTTGTTAAAGTATATCGTGTTATTTTAATTTTAAATATTTTGTAATTATTTGATCAAAAGATGTTTATTGCTAAAATCTATTTTTCATTATCTAATATCTCTTAAAATAAACAGTAAAACAATTGTGATTGTATTTGAGAAAAATATAATTTATAGATATTTTTTGCTGTAATTGAAAGATATTATAGTCAAATAAATATATGAAAATAAATATAAAATTTCAATAATACTAATTATAAACTATTTGTAGCCAATTAAACATATATTTGTTTATGTTACTTAATTATTTTATGTAATCATCTAAGAAAATAGATAGATATATAAAATATTTTTATTATTTTGAAATTGTATTGTTTAAAATTTTGTTTTAAAATAAATGATATTTATTTTACTAATATCAAGATTATCTACGTGAAATTTTCTTTTATGAAATCAAATTATATAAAAATATATATTTTTCATCTATGAAAATATAGATATAAATAAAGTATTTTATTACATCAAAAGTATATTTTATGTTATTTTTAAATGGAATATTACTATTTTTTGAACTTTCCTTTTTATATGCATAAATTTTCGTTTTAAATTTTATTTTAAACTTTATAAATGTTTCCTTTTTATTATATATCTTATTTAGAAAATAAACTAAATAAAAAATCAATAAAAATATTTAACTAATATTATATAGGCATATATTTTCGTTTTTAAATTTTCTTTTAAACTTTATAAATCTTTCTTTTTATTATATATGTTATTTGGAAAATTTATAAAAGGAAACTAAATAAAAAATCAATAAAAATTTTACAATAATAATTTTAATTCATTAAGGGTATCCGTGTAATCAACCATCGTGAGAGTTAACGTGAGTGCGACACATAGGAAACTGACTTCTCAAATAATATTATAGAGATTCGCCCAAGGCCATAAGAAAGTGGTCGAAACTATACCTGCATTCTCTACTGGTCTATACTGATAATAGTTTCTCACCTAACCCAACGATAGTTTCTGACCTCACCGTCGCAAATAACGGTAGATATGCCAATAACAACATTTTGACAATCGTCATTGTCAGCACTAATATGCATAATGCTTGTATTACACTAACTTTTAAATGATTAAAATGTCAATTTGATGGTTGTTAAAAACATTTTTATTTGTGAAATTCATGAATTTTTATTTAATTTTATGATTTTTTTTTAATTTCTGTCTTTTGATTTAATCTTATTTATTTATTTATCTGAAACTTTATTTAACTTCTGATATTTAGTTAGTTTTCTGATTATTTTTTAATTTTCTGAATTTTATTTGATTTTTATAATTCTTACTATTTTTTTGAATTTTTTTTAAATTTTTTGAATTTTTATTTATTTTCTGAATTTTATTTAATTTTCTAAATTTTTATTTAATTTTATGAAATTTTATCTAATTTTATGAATTTGTATTTAATTTTATGAACTTTCTTTAATTTTTATTTATTTTATGAACTAAATAAATATTTTTTTAGAAAAAAACGGATACATCACCATTTTTACCTGTTAAACATGTCAATTTTTCGGTTTGAAGGTTTTTAATGATACAGATATTAATTTGAAGATTAAAAATGTTTGTGAAAAAACTTTAAGGTCTAAAGTGTCAGTAAATGATACTTTCGTGGTTTTTTATGCGATTTCCCCGTAGATTAAAGATAGTTTGGGAAGACTACATTAAAAGTGTGTCAAAGTTGCAAAGGCTCTCTTAATACATTACTAGTTTCCCATTATCATCCGCAAACACAGTTTTTTGCAGTTGTTAACGGTTGTTGTCGTTATGAAACAATTAAAAAAAACGATCGTTCCAAACCGCTCCTAACCTCTTAAAATCAAAAGCTGGTTCCAGCTAGTGTTTGCGGTTGCGGACGGTTACGGGAAAGTAAATTTCTTTCTTAAAAAAAAACTATAAATATTCAATTAAAATTTTAAATTGAAATAATAGTATTATATTTTAATTTATAATATAAAACTTTAAAACCATAGTATTTTCTACCATTTAAAAAAATTAATAGTATGATTTTATATATATAATTTTTATATTTATTATAATATTATGATTTTTAATAATTTCATAATTTTATAAAATGTAAATATTATTAATTTATTTTTAACGGCTATTGCATTTTATTGTTTACCAGTTATAAGAGTCCCACAAACGCACTAATTTCTAATGGTTGTACCAATCGTACAAATCTCTAGAAAACACTTAAAATCGCAGCCACCCGTATCCGCAAACTCCTGCAACTGCACCCACAACTGCTGCGATTACACCAGTCACGCCATTAATGTAGTGTAATATAATCAATTGGTCTTGACTTAGGGCATGACTGGTTTCCTGCTACAACCCACAAACACAATTTTTACGGTTGGTAGCGGTTGTCATCATTTCAAAACAATCATACAAATTCATTTAAACCACTCTGAACTTCTTAAAATCAAAAGCTGGTTTCACCTAGCTTTTGATGTTGCGGGTGGATAAAAAATTATAAAATTAATTTTTAAAAATATTTAAAACTTTAAGTTAAGAATTAAAAATGGAAATATTATAAATAAAAATATATACACATTTATATATTAATTTAAATTCACAAACAATATCATAATTTGTTTTATAAAAAATTTAAACTAACTATTTATTAGATTTGTTTTTAAAATTAATATACATACATATATAAAAATATACACATATATATATAAAACGAAGAGAATATTCTTTTAAAAGTTTTAATATAAAATTTTTAAAAATTATTAAAATTATAAGTTTCAACTAATTAAAAAATAAATAAATAAATAAATAAATAAACATAATACTATTATTGATCATATTATATTAATTATTATTATATTTTATCACAATATTACGTTTTTATATTTTTATAATATTATAATATGTTTATATTGGTAATTTATTATTAAACTGTTGTAATATCTCATAATCAACAAGTCATAAACATCCCACAAACGCAATAATTTTTAAACGTCATGTCAGTCATAGAAAACACTAAATAAAGCTTGAAACCGCTGCTTTTGAACCATTCAGACCTTTAGTGGTAAAGCCGTAAAGAGGTTCTAACTGGAACTTCTGCACCGGGTTTGATTCCTTTTGACCATCTAGACGTGATGAATTAATTACATATCCAGATACAAAATTTTGTTGGAATAATTTTTGGGTCTATAAAGTATTTGAGATGAGTTGTTCAAAAAAAAGTATTTGAGATGTAGTGTGATAAGTGGAAAGTGTTTTGCAGTGTATTTATTTCGTAAAATTAGTATTTGAAAGAAATATATAGAATGTTGTTTATATGAAGGAGAAGAAATATGCTTGTAAATCGTAATAATAACACAAAATACAGTTCTGATAACCCTTTTAAAATAGACATTAGATGTTGTATATCATAGTACATCGGTAAAGAATATAGAATATTTGTTTCTTGGATACTAATATCTCTTCAAATTGTGACAACATTAAGAAATGATTCTTAAGATGTAACAAAAACTGAATATGGAATATAGTACAATGTAAGAAAAACAAAGAGAAAAGCAAGGATTATTAGTACTTTGCGTGAGAACGTTGAAATGTAATGTAATACTCTGCTTGAGATGCTTTCTAATAAAACTAATATATATATTATAACTTATCACAGTTATTTACTCATCAGCAATCATAATAATATCTAGACCAAGCCTCCTATAATTTCTAACAATTTAAACTTCTTTGGAGTACATAAAATTTATGGATTCCATCAACCACCCCCTTTCTTCTCGTCTCTTATGTCCTTCCATACGAACTAAAGACCTGAAAATCCAATGTTGTAAAGATACTGGTGAGGAAAATTTTCTCCTCATCGGTAACTCTTATTACATTTCTGATGCTGACGAGGATGAATCTTCGTATTCTCACCAACTTATTCCTCTTCTCGGGTGCAATAATAGAGAAACTATAGCAAACGTTCCATATCCTATTGGAGAAGTAGCATATTGTGGGGCTTGTTGTAATTGTACCATCGGTACAACCTATTATTTCTGTAACAAATGTGACAAATGTTACCACAAAGAATGTGTTGAATCCTCATCTATATTGAAATCTCCTTACCATCCTAAACATTATCTCAAACTCCACATATGGGTTGAGAATTATATGGGTTGCCTGCCGTTGGGATGCCAAACTTGTATCACCCAACCTGGATACTTAATCTACAAATGCTCTATTTGTAGTTTTAGTATAGATCCCATTTGTGCGACAAAACCTCCATTCATAAACCATAAAAAAACACACGAGCATATGTACCCTTTACTTCCTTCCCAGAAAATTTGATGATTTAATTTGTGATATTTGTGGAGAGGATCACAAAGATTTATTCTTTGTATGTCTTCAATGCGATTTTTTTGTTCATAAATGGTGTATCTACTTACCACACATCATAAAAATATGTCGTCATGAACACCATCTTTCTTTTGCTTCTTCTCTTATGTCTCAAAAATGGTATTGTGGTGTTTGTCGCAAAAATATTGACACAAGTTATGGGGCATATTCTTGCATGAAGAAGGACTGCATGTATGTAGTACATTCTAGATGTGCGACAAGTAGTGATGTATGGGATGGAAGAGAGCTTGAAGGACAACCAGAAGTAAACGACAATATTAAGCCGCCGTTTGAAGAGATGATTGATGGGACTATACTACATTATAGTCATCTAGAGCATCCCATGAGGCTTTGTTACAAAGATGTAAAAAAATGTAACGAAGGGAAAAAATATTGTCAAGCGTGCGCACAACCTCTATATGATGATAAAGCTTATACATGCATGAGAATGAGATGTGATTATGCTCTCCATGAAGCATGTGCGTATCTTCCTCGTATGATAACACATGCGTTGCATGTCCATTCACTTTCATTGGAATCCACATATACCCAAACCATTCATTTTTGTAAAGCTTGCGAACGTCAATTTTTTGGTTTTAAATATGTGTGTTCCAATGGTTGTGAGGATGTTACTTTAGACGTACGATGTGCTTCTATATATGAGCCTTACATTCATAGTTTTCATAGCCATCCTTTGTTCATAACTGATACAGGTGAATGTTTGATTTGTGGAAGATATGTATCTAATTTAATATGTGATGAATGTGGCTTTACTTTATGTTTTGGCTGCGCAAATCAACCATATAAAGCGAGATACAGGAATGATGAACATCTACTCACCTTTTCATATGAAAAGGATACAAATGGAGTCTACTGGTGCGATCTTTGTGAAAGAACAATAAATTTTAGCAAAGGATTCTATAAGTGCAATGAGTGTGAAGTCATACTTCATATTGGATGCTTACTTGGGGAGGATTTATATATGAATCCTGGTTCAAGTATCACACTACGAGGAACAGAATACATTATTGCTCAAAACAACGCTCACATCACTCGACCTATCTGTACTGGATGCCAAAAACGCTGACAGTACATGATAATTCTCATAGCATCTTCTGGAGAGATATATTGTTCGGTACGGGATATATGTATCTACCATCTCAAAATGAGCTACAATCTCTACATTATTCACAAATGGATGTTGACTGGAAAATCAGATTTGGAAGAAAAATATAAGGTTTAAAGACTGGAAGCAAGATGGTGATATTGGTATGTTCGATGGTACATTAAATATTATGTCTATTTGTTAATAAAAATATATGATGTTTAATTTTGACCAAAAAAAAAGGGGAATTTTCAAAAATACCATTTTCAAGGTACCATTATTCATCTTTACCACCACTAAATACACATTTTCAAAAATACCTTATTTATTAAAATGATAAAAACTCTTATATCTTTGTATTTATATGCTTTTCAAAATTCTAATCCCAAATTCTAAATACTAAACCTCCAATTCTAAACTCTAAACCCAAAATCTTCAACTCTAAACCCTAAACCCTAAACTATATACCCTAAATTCAATATCCTAAACCCTAAACCCTAAAGTCTAAACTATAAACCCTAAATCCTCAACTCTAAACCCTAAATCCTCAACTCTAAACCCTAAACTATATACCTTAAACCCTAAAACATTAAATCTAAACCCTAAATCCTAAACCTTCAATTCTAAACCCTTCATTAAAAGTAGTGGTAAAAGTGGTTAGTGTAAACATGAAAAGTGGTACTATGAAAATGGTATTTTTGGCAATTTCTCTTAAAAAAATATGATGTTTAATTTACTTAAGGTTTGTGAATTTGTAATAAAAAATTGTAACGGTTTGGTTTTATTCAATCACATATATTTTATAGAGTGCATTACATTATATGTCTGACGGAAAAATTAAATGTTAATATTATGTATAATAATTAATTAATGGATGATGTTTAATTTACTTTAGGTTCACTTTGTGATCTAATATATATTGGATGATTCCTCTATATTCATGAAAGGACAAAATTATTCCAATATATTTTTAGAATAATTAAATTATGTAAATTAGTAATTAATTTATATGTTTACCAATTTGTTTAAATCAAATAAATAATACTGTCAAAAATTATTTTATTATTGTTTTGGTCAAGAAAATTATCATTATTAATATATGATTTCATGTATGATAATTTTTAATTGGTCAGTTGTTTATTTTGAGTATGTAGATTGTATATATTCTAAATAAGTAAAAATAAAAATAATAGTTGTATTTTGTTATGTTCATCTTATAAATTTTTTAACATAATTTGTAGAAATATGTATAATTTACTATATACTATTTTGGGAAAATATCTATTATTTTTTCATATACAAAAGATTAGTGTCCTTAAATATCACTAAATCATGTTTATTACAATATTATCAGACAAGGGAAAATTAGAATAACATTAATTAAATGTTAAAAATTACATTTTTTATTTTTATTTTATTTTGGTTTTATTTTTTTTATTATGATTTAGAATTTAATATTTAAGGGGTGGAAGTGTGAACATGGTTTATGAGTTAACACTAATTTAATATGTGCTATTTTTATAAACTTAAAAATGTGTTATTGTTGAGGTTACCCAAACTGCAATAAATTTTATTAATGGAAAAATAAAAAATACTGTGATGGGAATTTATCACTATTTTTTCACTAAAGATATCTATGTATTTAGAAATTAAAAAGAAAATAATGTAATACCAAACACATGAGACTTATTTTTCAAATAATACTATAAAATAAAATTATTATTTAATCAACTTAAATTCAGTATTGTTCAGAACAATGCTCACGTCACTTGACCTATCTGCAATTGATGTCAAAGACGCTGTCAATACATGATAATGTTCATAACATCTTCTGAAGAGATATTTTTTTTTGTATGGGACACATGTATAAAGACTGTGGAAGCAAGATGGTGATATTGTATACACGTACACTACAAATTAATGTGGGGATCAATATTTTTGGTGGGATAAATTTGAATTCATACATTCTCTCTCCTCTCTCTGGGAGATAGAAAGAGTAATTAGGGTTCCCCCCCCCCCCCCCGCTCACCGGCGGTCGTGGCCTCTCACCACCGCCGAGAACTCTCCGCCTCCCCCTCTTCTCTGCTCACTCGGTGCCTTCGTCAAGAACCCCTCGGCTTCTTGCCGGGTTTCTTCAGATGGAGGCTCCAAAGAGGTCTGTTGTTTCTGCTAGCGGCCCCTCTGGTTCTTCGCCAGCTCCGTCAGCAGATCTCGTTGATCTCCCGCCAAAAGAGGTCTCCACTTTGCCCTCAGTCTCTGACTGCATCAACTCGAAGATCTTTGGCTCAGAACTCCCTGTTACGGTTCTTCCATCTAGTATTTTGGTAGGTTCATCCTCCAATACTGTCTCCCCTTCTGAAAATATTTCCCCTGTTGTGGTTCCGCCCTGTGGTGGCTCTTCCAATAAGAGTTCTGCAGTTGTTGCTCTCCCTCACCGGAGCTTAGTTGTGGAGGGCTCTTCCTCTCTTGAATCTCCGATGGTTTCTCCTCCAAAGCTTGCGAACCTGATCCAGCAGTCTGCACTACTTGAGGAGATTGGTACTCTCACCACTCATGTCTCAGGTGCTCCCTTTGTGCTTATCCCAGAGGAAAACATAGAGGAGGCCAAAGTTGAGTTTAAGGAGTTTATCTTTGCACGTTTCCGAGGGGATATTCCTCCGAAAGAACGGATTATTAGTGTTGTGAATGCTATTTGGGCTCGTTCGGGACCTCGAATCTTCATCCATAAAGTTGGTGAAGGCTGTTTCGTTCTTAAGGTCACAAGTGCAAAACGCGATAAATTATTCTGAGCCATCCAGCTTGGATGATTGCAGGGACCCATATGTTTGTTGCTCCATGGTCCTCTGATTTCTCCCATAAAGAGCCTCAACTGACCACAGCGGTTGTGCTTGTCAAGCTACGTGGTGTTCCTTATTTACTTTTCAACAAACAGAGTCCGAGCAGACTATCTATCAGATTTTGAGATCAGATCAGCACTCTAACCATCCTGATATAGATGTAGATGCAGCTGGCATCGAGGACTTCACACTGGCATTACAGGAGGCTGAAATCTTCGAATCTTAGAGAAAGGGCCTTCTTTTCTTCTGGTGCAATAACCAAGATGACAACCCAGTTTCTAAGAGGATCGATCATTTACTGGTGAATCAGTACTGGGCCCAAACCTTCCCAAAGGCTTATGGTGAATCTTTAGAACCTGAACAATCAGACCATGCTCCATGCTTGGTGACAATGCCTTCTATGCGCCGTCGAGTAGTCAAACCTTTCAAGTTCTTCGATCATATTGTAGATCACCCAGAGTACTTGGATTCAGTCAGATGTGCTTGGCATTGTGTTAGTATTCAAGGTACTTATCAGTTTAAGCTGCAAAGGTCTCTTAAATTGTTGAAGGGAGTTCTAAGGCGGCTCAACCGTTCGCACTTTAGTGGTATCAGGCAACGCGTGAAAGACCAAGCAGCTATAGTTACTAACCTTCAACGTCGACTACTTTCTAATCCAGACTCTGCTACTGCAGGGCTTGAGTATGAGGAAAGGAGGAAAGGAGGAAATGGCAAATGCTTCTTAAAGCTGAGAAAAAGTTATATAGGCAGAAATCTCGTGTACAATTGCATGACTTGGGGGACAGAGACACTGCTTTCTACCATAAAATGGTGGTGTAACGCGCAGATCATAACCATATTTACTTCTTGAAAGATGCAGAAGACAGATACATTGGATCTATTGAGGAGATCAAGGCGCACTCTGCAACTTACTTTGAGAACACTCTGGATCACACAGACATGGCTGTATCTCCTTGCTCTGTATCTGAACTTCAGAGTCTGCTAACCTTCCGGTGCTCAGAGGACCAGTATACCTTGCTAAGACGTCTAGTGACTGCTGAGGAGATCTCAAAAACAGTCTTCAGTATGCTCGTAGCAAAAGCCCTGGACCTGATGGATTCTCGGTTGAGTTCTTCAAATCTTCATGGAGCATAGTTGGTCCTGATGTGATCGCTGTAGTCAGTGAATTCTTCACTAATGGAAGACTATTAAAGGACATTAACAACAACACAGCTATTTCCTTGATTCCTAAGATTCCAGAAGCTTGTAAACTTGGTGATTTTCGTCCGATTAGCTGTTGCGACCTGATCTATAAGGTAGAATCTAAGATAATCTCTAACCGGTTGAAGGAGGTCCTTATGGACAGCATCAGCCCTTCACAATCTGCTTTCTTTAAGGGAAGAAGTCTAGGCGATAATGTTCTGCTTTCATCAGAGTTGATCAGAGACTATGGTAAAGCTAACTGTGAGAAAAGTTCTACGCTCAAGGTAGACATCAAGAAAGCTTTTGACACTGTCTCGTGGGACTTCGTACTAAAAATGCTAGAAGCACAGAACTTCCTTCTGATTTTTAGATGCTGGGTAAATGAGTGTATCTCCTCTCCGAAGTTCTCGGTTGCAATAAATGGCAAGCTTGCGGGTTATTTTCCGGGTAAAAAAGGGTTAAGTCAGGGGGATCCTCTATCCCCTTACCTTTTCCTTTTTGTCATGGAAGCTCTCTCTCATCTTCTCACTCAAGCTGTGGACAGTGGCAGAATTAGACTGCATCCTAAGTGCTCTAATCCGAAGCTTACCCACTTGTTATTTGCTGACGATCTTCTTATCTTCTCCAATGGATCCCGCTGGTCGCTCACTAGTATCTGCTCTGTGATGGATAAATTTAAAAGGATGAGCGGTTTGAGCATAAATCCTTAAAAATCTCAGATCTTCTTTGGAGGGTACGAGGAGATCTTGGCTCAGGTCCTTGCTGACATCTCTGGTTTTTCTATTGGCACATTTTCTACGCGTTACCTTGGTTTCCCTCTCAATCCTTCTCAGATCACTATGGCAACGCTTCAACCGCTCATTGATAAGGTAATAGGGAAACTTTATTCTTCGACAGTCAAGTACCTATCCTTTGCTGGAAATATCAGAATGTTCGCTTCAGTAATATATGGAATGGTAAATTTCTGAAGTGACGTCTTTATTCTTCCTAAAGCCTTCTATGCGAAAATTGATTCATCATGCGCATCTTTCTTATGGAAGAAAAAAAATACTTCGGCTGCAGGCTCTCAGGTTGCTTGAAAAGATGTCTGCAGACCTAAATCAGATGGCAGTGTGGGAATAAGATTACTGGATTGCATTGGGTTGAAAGCTAATGTTGAAAGCTAATGTCTTTCGCAGGAAGAGATTTTGGCTAACTCAGGATTCCACAAGGTTGTCTCCTACGGTGAGAAGCATGATTCAACTCAAACCCTTGCTGTATTACTTCATGAGATGTCAGGTTAATGATGGAAAGAGCTCTTCCTTCTGGTATGACTATTGGACTCTCCTAGGACCTCTTATCGAAGTTCTTGGTGATGATGTTCCTAGAATGCTTAGAATCAGGGAAGGCGCTACAGTTTCACAAGCTTCAGCAAGATCCACTGGAGCTGAGACTCTCCAGATTGCCTTGACAACATTTCCTCCTCCTTCTTTCGGATAAGGGCCCGGATCAGTACCTATGGCGCAAGGCAGATGGAAGCTTTGGTCCTCTTTTCTCTTCCAAGACTAGTTGGCAGCATATAAGGCAGAAATCACCAGTAGTTTTCTGGTCAAAGGTTGTCTAGTTTAAGGAAAATATTTCCCGTAATGCTTTTGTTACTTGGTTGGCCATGCTGCGCAGATTGCCAACGCGTGATCGTTTGCGAAGATGGGGGCTGAATGTTCCGGTGGACTGTGTTCTTTGTTCTTCCGGCATTGAAACACATCACCATCTCTTTTTTTAGTGTGAGTTCTCTTCCAGCATCTGGGAGCATTTCGCACAGTAGATCATTGCTGCATCTCCTTCGGACCTACATTTCACAGCTGCTTTAATCACTCAGCGCCGTCTTGATCCTACAAGAGCCTCGGTGATTAAGCTTATCTTACCGTCTGCCATCTATCTTATTTGGAGGGAAAGAAACGCTCAGATCTTCACATCCACATTCACTTCTGCTGCTGGTCTCCGCCGTGCTCTGGACTGTCTCATCCGAGATCGCCTCATCGCCTTTCCATCTCCAGATCACTCCCCATCGTTGCTGCAGTTCTACTTCTCTTGTACTCAATCTCCTTGAGGTTTTTGCTTGAGCCTGGTTGTATTTTCTTTTTCTTTTTGACTTTTTTTTTCTTTTTTTTCCAACATGTTGTTCGCAACATTTAAAATCTCAAAAATGGTATAAATTTAACAATTTACCAAAAAAAAGATGGTGATAATGGTATGTTCGGTGGTACGTTAAATATTAAGTCTTTTAATTAATAAAAATATTTGATGTTTAATTTACTTTAGGTTTGTGACTTTGTAAAAAAAATAGTAAAGGTTTGGTTTTATTCAATCACACATATATTACAGTGCATTATATTATATGTCTGACGGCAATATTAAATGTTAATATTATGCACTAGGGTCGGAAAATATCTGTTTTATATAAATTTATTCTAATTTTATGAAGCATTTTTCAATCATTATAGACTGCTTTTTTCTTTTCGAAAAAGGATATTTCTTCTCTTATGAAATCAATAGTCTGTGAGAAGAATGCAATAACTAGACTGTAAGGTCTACCTGGTCTTACCAATACTTGTTCAATCGAAATTCTACAGCCGGCCAAAAGGGAAAGACCTTTCCTGGACTATATTATAAACAAACAAAAAATAAATAAAATTCAGAGATCATGTTGTTTTTTTTAATAAATAATTTTGGACTGAATTAAAATGACAGTAGTCTTCGTTATTCTATCCAAGCACAATCTAATATAATAAGATTAACGATGCCTTTCATGTGCATATAATTATGCAATGATCATGCCAGAAAAATATGTTAAGAAAAAAATTATTTTATCTAAGCCAAAACAACGTTTTGTTAGTGTGAGTAGCTTGGTCTGTGTAAACACAGGAATAATGAATTGAAATAAAAAAACTTTATGTGTATGTAATGAATATAATTATGTAATTGTATATTTTCTTTTTGTTTGTGTTATATAAGATTTTGCAAAAGAAGTGTATAATAACTTTTATGGTTTTTGAGAATGTTACGGTATGAAAAGATTATGTATGCTGATTAAGATTAATTATGTTTGATTTCGATGTTTGTGTCTACGTTAATTTTTTTTTTTTTTTTCGTCAAAAAAAAAGGGTGGGTGAGGTGTAAGTGGGGCTCTCGTTGTAAGTTTTTTGATAATTTTAAATCCAAACTTGGTTGATCAATTGTGGTTTGCTATATTGGATTATTAAAAATAGACTTATAGTCCTTGTGATTATCATTTGTATGGATGGATTGGGGTCATGATTGCATTTCTTTATGGTTTATGTTACGTTGAATATGATATTTAAAAACTGAGTAAAATAGAGAAAGTATAAATCTAATTTTTATACTATAAATTAACACTTAAATGTATAGTTATAGGATTTCGTTTCAAATATTTCAATTCGTTTAAGGTCGTTGGATAGCTGTAAAGAAAATACATTTGATGCATAAACAATCTACATCTTTTTGAAGCTCCATTATATTTGTTTACTATTATGTTAACAGTTTAGTTTTATTTTAATTTCTTATTTTTAGCATTTTAATTAAATATTTTGTTATTTTAAAAATAAATAATATTATTATAATTATTTTTTGTTAAATGTAGATAAATTTAATATTTAAAATAAGGTTATATTTTTCTTCCATATCATTAAACTCCGGGATAATGAATTTCTTTATATATTCCAATAATTTATTTTATTTATTTTTAAAACTTTTAATAATCTTTATAAATTTAGTTTTTTTTTTGTCATCTTATAAATTTAGTTTTTTTTAATGATAATATGATGTTACGATAGTAATTAGAATGCTTTTAGCTAACTGTTTATTTTAATCTTCTATATACACACATTAAATTGTATTTCATATATGCACCAAGAGTAGTCTCCTACTCAAAATTATGGATTATTTTATTTCTGTTATGTTTCAAACTTGAGAGGCTGAAATACGATTTACATACATGCATATTAATATTTTGTATGATTTTTATTCTTTTTTTTTTATTTTAGAATCATTTCATTATATTAAATTATTATATTATATAGATTGTTTTAGTTTTCTATTTTAGAAAATTGTTCGATGGAAATAATGAACGATTTAAAAATGTAATTACTGGATTGTTTATTATTTGAATGTAACTTTTTTTTTTGTGAATGAAATGATAGACAAACTTTGAAATATTATACTTGGCGTAATGAGATTGTTCTCTGCTATGATCTTCTGAAGCGGTATATCTTATATATTAAAATAGAAATCACAACATTTATTCATGTGTAATTTTCTAAAACATGGACCATCACTAGAATTCAGTTACCATTTATTCATTACTAATAATATGTCTTATTATATCATTCCCTAATAATATGCCTTATTATATTATTCCCTACAATTTCTATACACGACTATAATTGCGGTTCGATTTACAAACCAATATTTGATTCCTTAATTATTGTAAATCATTATCAAACCAATACATCATCGTATATTTCTAATGATCAACCGTAAATATAAATCATTAACGAACAGTCCTTAGACTAAAATGTTAATGTATAGTTCTAGAGTTGTAAATGTGAGTTGTTTGTTCTTTTAAAAGTACACTAGACTCTACCTGAAATAAAACATAAAACCTCTCTGCATGTTTAACATTGAACCTCTGTTTTATTCACTTACACGTTATATATATATGATCAGGTGATGATCCACCTGTTACACATACCCTTGAAGCATTTCACATGTAAAGAAACATTAAACCGGCTGGTTTTAATTTACAATTTATTCTTACACATTATATACAGATGATCACATATTCATCGAACTGTTCGGATTCAAACCCCTTATCTTTAAAACGAATGTAACAAGAATTTTCAAATTCCTAAATCAGTTGCAACAAGAATATCAAAACAATTGTACATAATATTCACTTAATTTAAATAAAAATCCTGTAAACAGCTTGTCGGTTTAAACTAATTCATACTATATCTTATTACTTGAGGGTTTAAAAGAAGAATATTCAAAAGGCCTATTTAGCTCAAAATACAAATTGTCGACGGAAATTGCAGAATGATAGTTTATTTTTTTAATTGCAGAACATTGAGATTGAATAGAATGGTTTTATCTTTCTGTCCTCGACATCACGGAGACAAGCCTAGGCAGCTCTCACGTGGAACTGGATAGTTGACATTGTGGAGGATATCTTTATAAATCTTTATGTCAACATTATTTGTCTTTATGTCAACATAAAAAGAATCCGGGAGAAAATCAAGTTTTTGAAAAAGACTTGTAACACTTATTTTTGATACTTCTCGAAACCATTAATCGCAACAGTGTTGAGATATGGATGGTGGAGATAGCATGATATTATAAAGTTGCGTTGTGGAGATCGAAACTGAAAAGCGATTAAAAGCCCAACATATCACGACATTCCATTAACATATACGAATATTATAACAAGATAACAAATTTAAGTTGATCCATTAACAATAAGTAACCGGTTATAGTGTACAGCATAGCCGAATTATAACTAATAGAGCAATTAATCATCAACTATCTCTGGTAATTCCATAGATTAACCTCAATAGCTTTCACGAATATAACTGATAACCGAGAATAAAACAGGTTAGTATAATTGATGAGAAGATATTTATTGTGATTTTGTGGATGCAGTAACTTTGGAACTGTTTGATGTGAAAGAATAAGAAAATATGAAAATTATGTGGCTGGGGAGTTGTGATGGTGAAAGGCTACAAGTACGTAGCCTGCAAGCATTAAATGGGAAGATACAATCATGATTCTCTTAATCATTTCTACGATATATCCGAGTTGCCTATATAAAGACATCGAATACATTAAGGTAGGTCACAAAAGCTTCAAAATTAATTACAAGTACGAAGATTTTTGAGGCAAGTATTAATACACAGAGTTTTATATCAGCTTGGGAAAACAGAGAGCAAAGGTTATGTTACCAGTCACTCATTATTCAGTTGTCAATTGCGTTGTTGATTCATTTCTGTAAATGGAACAAAATTTAATTTTCATTCAATTACATAATGCATGCAGATGGGACTACTCGTCCGTGTTAGGAGTGGACACTGGAGTAAGACAGACGACGATGTTTGGACATTCAACCAAGATCCTTCCGAAATGGAGCAATTTATAATTTCTTCTTCAAATGAGGAGTTTGAGTCACTGAAGAATCTAGTGCGAGAAGAGCTATGCATAGCACCTCAAACTCCAGTGGTTTTGTCGTATCAACTACCACTCCAAATGCTAATGCCCTCTGAATCAACCTCCACACCTACTAGACTACTATCTTCCAGAGACGTTGAGGTAATGATGAGTGTACACGAGTGGACTAACGAGGTTCAGATTTATGCAACTTCTGGAGCAGCCAATGTTGCAAAGTTTCAGTTTCTCTTTAGAGAACCTTTCACCGTTGGTGATACTACGTATCTAAGTGGTGGAATAACCGAGAAAGCCCACCTTGAACGCATATATGGTAACTGCTGTAACACGTCTTACTTACCGAAAACCGATCTTATTATAACATAACCGGATTTGTTTTTTATTTTGAAGATATGATGGGCCGAGACGAGATATGCTGTAGTGCGCGTATGCTCACAGAAATTTTAACAGAAGACAAATTAGTTCTTCTATACCGATTCTTCTTGGAGATGGAAAAGGCGAGACAGATGTTCGAGCAGACGACAACAGCTGTTGTTAACTTAGACCGTGATGATGTTCAAATGGATGAGATCGAACGAGAGTTGTGCAGCAAAGGAAAAAACAAACCCCAGACTTCTGGTTATTTCGACTTCCTTAGAACTGGTAAAAACTTCACAATTTCAAATTAGTAGTGTGAGAGTCCTAACCAAAATTTTAAGATATAACTGGACAAAATCCCTCTCAAAATTTAAAACAAAATATACGGTGAATGAATATAGAAACCGAATCTAGGAACAACATGTGCATTTAAAAATATTCAGAACACTAAAATTGGATATAAATCCCGATATACGATTATATAACCGGATTATAGATGCAAATAAAAATGTTAAGGTAACTTGGAAAACCTAAGAGAAATTCATCATGTTAATGTAATTGCTTAACTTCTCTTTATGTAGAGCTGCCATCGACACCAGATAGACATCAGCGGCCAATAAATGTGGATAAAACATACAACGATGGAGACCCTGGTGCAACATCTCTTCACTTCAATAACGGGGAAAAGAGTAGCAATGCCGAAATAGATGAGTGGATGAATATAATAAATCTTGAATACGACGGCAGCGAAAGTGTAAACAGGCCATGTTGTCCTAACATAATAAGCCTCTCGAATGATATCACCATGGATATTCCAAATTTGGAGTTCCATAAGAACAATGTTGTTGAGGTTGGGGAGTCTTCAATAGGGTCAACGGGAGAAGGTAACAAAAACTTCATATTCAAGGATCAAATATAAAAATTCTTACCTTTAATAGACGTAACATTTTCATCGAAATATGCAGAGATATATAGGCGTACTACGATGGACGGAAGAATGAGTTCGCTAGCGGGCCCACATGCCCATAGAGCTCATCGACAAGATGTTGACGAAGGTACTAGCACCACCAATCGTAACCGTCGCACTGAAGGATCACATGTACTCGTAGATGCCTCTTCCGAAATCAATGGTTGCAATGGTGCGTTCGGGTTGATAATATAATGAACAATTATGTTAAACCATGTGTTTAATAAGTTGTTTCTCCCGCTTTTGAAGAATACATTTTATAATATGATGAACGTATCAACTCATATGTAATATGTGATGTACGAATAAAGAATAACTGAATAACATACTTTGAAAACAATTTAAAATCAACATTTTCATGATGACAACAATATAGAACTAAAAAAGCTAACATGTATTTTTCTGATATCAGAAAGAAGTGCAACACAGAACAACCCTGATGCAATTAATGTTGGAATGGTCTTCAAAAATAGAGAAGAATTCAAGCAACATATGGCTATGTATGCTATCCAAAACAAATTCCGATTTCGACATGCTCGATCTTCACCCGGTGGAATGATCCTGAGATGCTATTCCAGCTCCTGTAATTGGAGAGTCTACGCTGTTGTCTTGAAAAATACAACTTTGTATGAGATTAGGACGGTACCCTTATCATAGCTGTTCAGTTGACGACTGATCCGGATATCAATTCCAAGCAACGCATACAGTTATTGGAGGGATGATGAAGGCAAGGTTTGCGGGTAGAGGAGGAGGACCACATCCAAATGATATAATGCAAACCATGCAAGGGGATCATGACGTACACATTTCTTACTGGAAGGTGTGGCGGTCAAGGGAAGTGGCTTTGGACTATGCAAAAGGTTCATGCGGTGCTTCTTACAACCTCTTGCCGGCGTACTTGGAGAAGCTTGTTCATGCAAACCCGTGTACCATTACGGACATCCACACGGAATATGCAGAAGGTCTAGGGCATAGGCTTAAGTACATGTTCATGGCTCTGTCAGCAAGCATCGACGGTTACAAATCAATGAGAAAGGTTATTATAGTGGACGGTACACACTTACGGGGGAAGTATGCGGGATGGCTCCTCACCGCTTCGGCTCAAGATGGGAACTATCAAGTATTTCTCCTTGACAAGATCACACTTTGAGGGAGATCGTTACAATATAATGACAAGTAATGTTGCTGAAACGTGGAACTCAGTTTTGCGTGACGCCCGTGAATATCCAATTCTATCGCTGGTGGGGTTTATAAGAGGGAAGCTTATGACCTGGTTCTCCACGCGACGACAGATTAACGATGGCGGCAATAATATACACACGCCAAGGGTGCAGGAGATAATCACCTCTAATTTCGAAAGGAGTGGAGTTTTTGGAGTTAGCCTAATAAACAGTGGTGAGTTTGAAGTCCGAGACAAAGAAGGAGAGGCATAGCACGTTAGTTTGGAAAAGAAAACATGTACTTGCTATGAGTTTCAAGCACTAAAGATCCCTTGCACCCACGCAATTGCAGCTGCAACAAGGTATAAGGTGAGAGTTGATAGCTTGGTTGGTCAATGTTATAGTTTGAAAACGTACCAAACATCATATGCAAATACCATATCACCTGTTGTTGAGCACGAAACTGTGGAGATCCTTTCAAGCAACAGTTCAGAAGTTAGGAGAGATATAAATCCACCAGCCAGTCGTAGACCACCGTGTAGACCACGAAAAAGCCGGATTTTGTCCCGAGGAGAAATTAAGGTGTCTTTCTTTAACTTAATATATTCCATATACATCTTATTTACCAACTAACACTAATGTCTTTAAAATTATCACAAAAACAGATTCGTGGTCCAAGGAAGCGCACACAGTGTACCCGTTGCAAGTGTTCTGGCCATAACAGGGCAACTTGCAAAGCTGCAATATAGAAGATGGGAGTATGTATCATAGAAAGAGATGGCCTCGGATGATGAAGGTGTACGTAAGAAAAGCTGGTATATCCATGAGTTCTTAATGCAAGTTCTAGTATAACTTGGAGAAAACATGGTCTGGGTAGGGGACGGATTATGTAATTTCCCGAGGGTGTAATATAAATAACATCTACTTTCATCTTGTGTAAGATGGCGTTATGGCCAACATATCCAGAGGGTGTAATAAAAATAACATCTACTTTCATGTTCTGTAAAACTGAGCTATGGCCAACATATCCGAATTGCGATAACAATAACTGGCTATCTAAGGATGCATCTCAGATTTCCCAATTCTAATTTGGCAGCATATTACCGGATACAAATTTTTTTAAATATCTTCAATATTATATTTTGTTAACCGGATTTAAATTTAAGCACATCAAACTTAAAACACATTTGAGGTTAACATATGATGTAAAAAAAACAGAATGTCAACGTACGAAATAACATCAACATCCTCGTATACTAAAAGAGGTACTTAATACATATGGTAGACAAATTATGAACGGATTTAAGATAGAATATAGATGATGAAGACAATGTTAGTGGTTACCAAAGCACCAGGAGAAAAGCAAAATAACAAACTAGATTTAACCGTCATATGAGGCGATATGACTTTCACAATATCCTAAGTAGACACCACTTTACGTTGAATAATTGATTGGAAAATTGACCATATTTCCTTATAAGAAAATTAAATTATTTATATACAAACCAACATACCCAGCTAAAAGTGAATGGTGATGAATTTTGTAAAGACGGTCGGTTTAAGTTCACTACATGATAGGATGAAATGGAATTTGATAATAAATTAATATACTAAATTTTATAATTTTATAGGCCCAAGAAAATGAAGATTGAATTTTCAAATGAGAAGAAAGTTATAGGCATTAACAACGATCAACGATAACACAAAGTTCATTTTAATATTGCAAGGTTTTTTCCCCTTAATTAATAACAGAAGCTCAGTATACTCAGACAATTTGGAATTTCAAAACTGGAATTTCTATTTAAACATTTTCGTTACACGGCTGTAATTTATATTAATTAAGATATACTATAAAAAGCAAGGGATTATACAGATTTCAGGTTCAATGAATGTGAGTAGGGATTATTAAAAAATAACTATAATTGTCCACTACAAGTGGGTGAAATGTGACATATATCCACGCATTAATTTGTGCAGAGAGATATTATCAGACAAGGAAAGTGATGTTGACAGTATTGTAAAAAGGTCGATACACATGGTTACACTGTAGAAGAAATAGTGACACACACTAAAAGTCAAATAGCTTACTCAACTAATTTAAACGTAACTAAGACCCACTTACCATTCCTACAGTATTCGTAATATAAAACAACTAAACCGATTGAGAAGGAGAATGGGAAGTAAGTAACTAAATTACAATAGGTATCTAATCTAACTAAACACTTTAAAATTTGACAGAGAGGTAGTAAATGAAAGCGATGGACCGAACAGAAAAGGAAGAAAATCTGTTTTCTCTATTTGACTGAAAACAACCAGTTAAGAGTTTTTTAAAGGATGGACTCTGCATAAAGTCAGAGAAGACGTAAACACATCGAGACATCGCAATCCAAGAAACACAACTCATTTGAATATTTGATAATAGATAAGACATCTACAAAGTTTTCCTTAAGTGCATCTAAATAACAACATTTATAAATCCATTCGAAATTACTAAAAAAGAGCTGTTGTAGATTATATTTGATGTTAATGACCCGATTGATCTAAAAATTACGAGAAGCGATGTGCAAAACGCCACGTTTCAAGATGATGTTACTATTGAAGATATTTTTACAGTATTACTTAGTGCATAAAAAACCGATTCATGGATAATTATGGATATAAGAGACTGATGTAACTGTTTTGTCATGTCAGGAGAAGCATAATGATGATGTAAAAGGCGTAGGGTAGGCTGCGGGCATTAAATTGGGGGGATTTGGGCAGGATTCTCTACTTCGGTTTAACCTAGAAAGTATGACCGGTTCTAACCTAGGGTATTTGGCTATATAAAGGTAGTTCCCCTTAGTAGATTTGAAACGGCAAAGCATAAACAAAAATCTGAAAAGAATTTACCAACCGGAGATTCCTCCAAAGGTCGATGATCGAACAACCCTACGAAAGCTGAAAGGCAAGTTTTGGTTTCATGATTTCTATTTTTTATTTAACGATTCTATTTTTTATTTAACGATTCTATTTTTGGTTCTATGGTTACGATGATGTTGACCTATTTTTTGATTTTGCAGATGGGTCGTCTGGTAAGAGTTTTTAAGGGACAGTGGTCAAAGTCTCAACAAGGAGTGTGGAGGTTCGAGCAAGATCCCACGGTAATGGCACGCACCATCCTCGTGGAAGACAATGAAGAAATTGAAGTCCTATGAAGCCTGCTTCGCGGCGTGTTTCATCTGGCATCAGACACTCCAATGCATGTCACGTTTCAGCTCCCTCAGTGGATGCTGGAACCAGATGGTGATACTTGCCCACCACACAACATTGAATCAAGTGCTGACATTGAGATGTTGATGAGTGTTCACGAGTGGAATACTGAGCCTAGACTCTGTGTCATGTTTGGAGCCGAGGATGTAGCAAGGTACCAGTTCGTTTGCAGGACTCCTTTTAAAATTGGAAGATGGAGTTTCCTATCAAACGGAGTGACTGAGGAAGAACATATGGCTTTGGTTAGAGGTACTACTTAGTAAAAAATAAAATAATCAGCTTCGATTATTAAACGTAAGATATATTAATATGTCAATATATTTTTATATATATTGACTTGATGATGAAAACAATTTGCAGCCATTATTAGAAATCAGTAAATACAGTGCAGCGAACAAGTGCTGAGCGAAGTCTTCGGTCAAGAGAAGCTGGTTCTTCTTTATCGTTTCTCAATGGAAATTGAAAAGGCCAAAAACTATCTCGACCTTAATGTAAGAGCTCAAGCTGATGTGGGTGATCACATAGTCCCTTTTGTTGACAACCTGGTGTTGGTGGCTCCGGAGATTATCAACGGGATTCCAACAAATGCAATCAATGGCTTTGGTGCAACTTCTGATAACGGTAACCATATATTTACAATAAATATTTCTTCACAACAACCTACTAAGCATACAAACGTTTTTGTTAACAGCTGTTTCTCCTGTCTTTGTGTTGAGAAACACAAACTTACCTGCAATGTACGGGGGTTTGAGGGCCGCCTATAACCCACATGACGATAACCGCTACTGGGAGATGATGGCCGGATATTGGGAAAGCTTGATGGCATTGAATTACGCAATGCAAGTTGGCAGGATCTATGGTGTTCCAGGGTCCGAGAATGTCGGGTACCCCCCAACCGATCTCAATATCGGCCGCTACGGACAAACTATAATGGGACTCAATGACAACCATTTTGATGTTACTTCCAGTGGTTCTTCCACAGAAGCTGGAGGGTTTGGAGAAATGAATGGTTTACGTGGGGCCATTGCAGGTGAAAAAGGTACGGTCTATTATGAACCCTAAAGTTTCTATATCAGAATAGAATTAACCTTCATTGTTAAAATTTTGTAATTATACTCGTTGAAGGAGAATCTTCAGGGCGGGGTGAGGTTGATTCGGAGATAAAGGTGGAAAGCAAGGAACCGACTGATGAAGTGCCGCCTGGTGAGAATGATAACAGTGAAGATGATGTTGGTGGGGGAGGTGGTCGTGACAACTGATGGTATCAAGGTCCTATAATAACGCAGTGGGAAGGACTCTTTTTATTATGATGCAGTTTCTGTTTCAAGATCGGGGTGGTCGTGACAACTGATGGTATCAGACCAAGATCGATCTGTACCCCGAGCTAATGCAACCACACAAGACGCCTCTTACTCCCCGATTCTTCTATATGGCAGCTACTGAGCGATTCCAAGGGCTCAAGACTCGGAAGTTCATCAATCAACATCGGATCTCTCTTACCGATGAGAACCTTGCCGATGTCAGGAGCATTGTGGAGAATGCAGGACTACTCCATACTCTCACCGACGTTGATGCCTATCAACCTATTGTGGTAAGAGAATTCATAGCCAATCTCTTGGAAGCTTCGGAACGCGATGTTGGTGTGGCTGTGTATCTTAGAGGGTCGATGATAGATTTCTCACCAAGTTTGATTAATGCTATCTACTGCATTCCTGGGTTTGAGGATGATCCCAACTGGTTGGATGAAAGTATAGATGAAGTGTGTGGGTTCCTCACTGATGGTCAGATAAACCGATGGAAAAACATGAGCTCAAAGTTTCTCACCACGACGAATCAAGTGCTGTACAAGCTGGTTTGCACCAACTGGATCCCAACGATGAACTACACCTAACATTAATCAAGCTCGGTTGAATTTTATGTATATGCTTCATCACAATGAAGATGGGTTCAACTTTGGGAAGCTGGTGTATGATCAGATCGTGCAAATGGCTGAAAACACTAAGAAGAAGAAGTCTCGGCGCATCATGTTCCCTACACTGATCCAACAAGTCATCAACTTTCAAAGGATTGTTCCGATTGACTATCCGACTGATGAGTGTACTGGCTTTCCCAAGCTTGTGGTTAAGAACATCAAAGCTGGACGTGGCACTGGAGCAGACACACGGTCTGCAACTCTGGAGGAAGACATTGATCGTACCATTGCCGATCTCAAGGCAATCCGGATTCGTCTAAGGAGTAAGAGTATCATGTTTGTGTAGTATCACGTTTGTGTTCTGTTTTGTTTCCTAGACTAACTTTCCTTTTGTTTTTATCTGAATGTGCATCTATGCAGGGGGAGATTATGTTGTTCGTCAACCTCCTCCTACGACCATGAATCAGGATGACGAAGAGGCTGGAGATACCGAAGAACTTAGTCAAGCGGGTGACACCGAAGAGCTTAGCCGAAGCATATCTTTCTAAGTCTTTTGTGTGATGATGTGCCTTATGGTAGTAAGATTAAGGCTATTGTATTAAAAATAAGATGGTTGTAGTAAGACTAAGGATCATGAATGTTTAAACTAATGGTGTGTTCTTATGTTGAAGACTTTGAGTTTCTATCTATGATATTGTGCTTGCTGATCTGGTCACGAAAGTGCATTTGTGAATGTCTTCTAGATATCTCATGTTTGGTGGTTTCAATGTGTGTGTGTGCAGGTTGCATAGGATGTCACATTAAGATAAAAAGGGGGAGAATGTAAGCTCAAGAAAAGAGTTGTGCGCATGAAGAAGAAGGAGAGACTGTGTTACACATGTGATCGATGTGTGACACAATGATGAGAGTCGGTTATGGAAACTATGATGTGTCAGACGGCTATTGGGTCCATTACATAACGTGGTTATCAAGTAAAGAAGATTTGGAAGATTTGATTGCATCGAGATATTAGGAAATATAGTATATTCGTTGAGGGCTACTTAACTAGATTGTCTAGGGGAGATCTAGGTTAAGCACGCTAATTGAAAAGCTTGAGCAATGGTTTGTCTTGTCAAGTACAAAGGTGATCGAGTTCAGGGTGTTGAAGCTCGATCTACTGATTTAAGAGATTAGAAATTGGTCCGTCTCTAGTCGTGTGTGACTGAGAGTAATTCGGATTAAACAGATCTAGGAGATTGTTTAAGTGATTTCTAATATACAAGAAAGAGTTTTCTTGGATTCTATTTGTGCTCCTTATATTCGTTTGTCCCTGAACTTTCAAATATTAGGCCACATGAGCTTCTCTCTTTTTTCACACTCCTTGCCTCCCAAAACCAAACTAACCGGGTAAAATTGCCTCCCTACAACGACCAGGCTTCAACTTTGAAAGCAGGGGATGGTAAATAACAATGAGATTATGGTGTGCTCTGCATCGCTAGCTATTTATAGTATTAGAAATTGGGGTTAACAAAGGAGTTGTGTGAGGCAAATCAATGAATACGTAGAGGGGATCCATGATTGAATGATGGTGTTAAATAATAGAGAACCCGTTTGGAATGGGGGAACTGCAGCGAAAGGGTAGATGAGAAGACGGTAAAAGCCAGAGGTTAATAGTAATGAATCCGTAACCGAATGATTTCTGGATCAGTAGGAAGAAGATGAATAAATCGCTCGAAATTTGCTACGCCCCGATTGATTGCTGGATCAGGAGGAAGGAGACGAATAAATCGATGGAAACCCTACAATCGCCTAAGGCGGTCGGCAGAGAAAGGAGATCCATGAAACAACAACGGCCCTGTTCGTTTGTACATCTGAAAGATGCATCCCAGATGGTCCATCTAGATGCCTTATCCAGATGCTCCACATGGATGTTGTTCCTCTCTGCATTTTGTTTATCCATCCAGATGAATCATCTGAATGCAACAACTATGTTTGTTTGTTTTTTTCAACTTGCATCTACATCGAGATGAACCTATTACTAAAATAAATAAAATAGACATGTTTTAAAAAAATTAGCGGGAAATTGCACTTTCTAAGTTTTGGCGGAAAATTGTGTTTTCGGTTTTTGCGGGAGACTACGCTTCTCGGGTTTTGGCGGGAAATTGTACTTTTCCGGTTTTGGCAGAAAATTGCATTTTCTCGGTTTTGACGAGAAATATGTTTTCCAGTTTTGGCGATAAATTGTGTTTTCTCGGTTTTACCGAGAAATTCTGTTTTCCGGTTTTGGCAGGTTATTGTGTTTTTCTAGTTTTGGCGGAATATTGTGTTTTCTCGGTTTTAACGAGAAATTGTGTTTTTACGATTTTGGCGGGTTATTGCGTTTTCTAGTTTCGGCAGGATTTTTTGTTTTCTCGGTTTTTCCGGGAAATTGCATTTTCCCGGTTTTTTGGGGAAATTGCATTTTCCCGGTTTTTGGGGGAAATTGCATTTTCCCGGTTTTGACGAGAAATTGTGTTTTTCGAGTTTTGACGGGAATTTGCATTTTCGTTTTGCCGAGAAATTGTGTTTTGGCGAGAAATTGCGTTTTCTCGGTTTGGTGGGAAAGTGTGTTTTCTGGTTTTGGCGAGAAATTACGTGTTCCTTGTTTTGGCGGGACATTGCGTTTCCCGATTTTGGCCATAAATTGCGTTTTTCTTGTTTTTACGAGAAATTTCATTTTTGGATTTTGCCGGAAAATTACGTTTTTCCGGTTTTGGCAGAAAATTGTTTTTCGGTTTTGACGAAAATTGTGTATTCCAGTTTTGACGGGAAATTGCGTTTTTCGGTTTTGCCGGGAAATTGTGTTTTCGGCGAAAATTTTGTTTTCTCGTTTTTGGTGGAAAATTGTGTTTTCTCGGTTTGGCAAAAAATTGCGTTTTTCCGGTTTTGGCGAGATATTGCGTTTTCCCAGTTTTGGCCAGAAAATGTGTTTTTCCGGTTTTCACGAAAAATTGCGTTGGATTTTGCCGGGAAATTACGTTTTTAGCGGCAAATTGTGTTTTCCCGTTTTGACGAGAAATTGTGTGTTTTCTGGTTTTGACGGGAATGGTGTTTTCGGTTTTGGCGGGAAATTATGTTTTCCGGTTTTGGCGGGAAATTGCGTTTTCTCAGTTTTGGCGTGAAAGTGTGTGTTTTTCGGTTTTGGCGAGAGATTGTGTTTTCCAGTTTTGGCGGGAAATTGTCTTTTTCCGATTTTGACGAACGATTTTGGCGGGATATTGCGTTTTCCGATTTTGGAGGAAAATTACATTTTCCGGTTTTGGCGAAATTATGTTTTCCCGATTTTGGCGAGAAATTGTGTTTTCCGATTTTGACGGGAAATTGCATTTTTCGGTTTTGGCGGGGATTTTTTTTGTTTTGACGAAAAATTTATCAAATTTTTGGGAAGACTCACCTTCACCCTGATACTCCGTGAAGACTCACCCTCATTTGGATGAGAATTTGGGGTGAGTTTTCATAAATGCAGTTGGATGATCCATTTGGATGTAGCATTTTAATGTACAAAACGAACATCAACTTGCATCTTCACCCAGATGGATCACCCAGCTGAGCAAACGAACAGCACCAAAATAAGAAACGCCGCATTTTGAGCACATCATACTATGCTTATAGCGGTATGGGCTTAATAAAGCTAAACACGCAGACAAAATAAGAAGCTAGGCCCATCAGATTTCGGAAAACAAATAAATGAAACAGAACGTTTTAATAAGATGGATATGTGTCGCACTCAGAAGAACTAACTTTACTATGTTGCATCTTAGGTGTCTCTCTAAGGAAAGAGTCAACCTTATTTTATATAATAAGATATTAATTAATAAACGGATGCAATGTTTAATTTACTTTAGGTTTGCGACTTTGTGATCTAATATATATTGGATGATTCTTCTATATTCATGAAAGGAAAAAATATTTTTAGAATAATTAAATTACAAAAATTAGTTAATTAATTAATGTATATGTTTATAAATTTGATTAAATCAAATAAATAATATTTTCGAATTTTTTTAATATTTTTTGGTCAAGAAAATTATTTTATTATTAATATATGATTTCATATATTATAATTTTAATTGGTCAGTTGTTCATTTTGCGTACGTGGATTGTATATATTCTAAATAAGTAAAAATAAAATTAATAGTTGTATTTAGTTAGGTTCATTTTATAAATTTGTAAATATAATTTATAGAATTATGTATAATTTACTATATACTATTTTGGGAGATATCTTCTATTTTTGTTATATACAAAAGAGTACTGTCCTTAAATAGCACTAACTCATATTTATGAAAATATTAGCAGACAAGGAAAACGTTACAATAACATTAATTAAAAGTTAGAAGTTACATTTTTATTTTATATTTCGGTTTGAATTTGTTGATAATGATTTAAAGTTTAGTATTTAAGGGGTGGAAGTGTGAACATGGTTTATGAGCTAAGACTAATTTAATGTTTTCATGATAAATGGGTGGTATTTTGAAAACTACTATCATTAGGGGCTATTTTTTATAAACTTAAAATGAGTTATTTTTGAGATTTTTTTTTTCCCAAATTGAAATTCATAACAGGCCTAAAGGCCAACATACACACAAATCCAATACACCAAAGCCCGAAAGCCCAACAGCTGGACACAAAAGACAACGCTAACCAGGCCCAAGGCCCACAAGACCAAAACCCACAAGCCTATGATCGACCTCACTCCACGTGCTGCAATCTTCAACGCCAGAAGCCACGCGTCACGCCCACAACGACTCGACCGAAACCGCTCTGCCTCACCGACGGCAGTCACGGCCGGAACCCTCAAGTCGTCGGAGCCGCCTGGTCTTAAATCCAGAACATGGCGGAGTCTGCAACCATTACTTCGAGCTCATCGTCGGCTCTAGCCATGGAGCGCTTCAACATGCATAATCCCAGATCTCATACATCACCATCGAAGACAACCGTTTCGTCTTCTTCACCGCAACCGCCTTTAACTCGGTGTTTACTTTATCGGAGAGCATCAATCGCAGGTGCGAGATTCATCCGTCACCGTTCGAACACACCCACTGGAGCAAGGACCTTCGGAGAGAACCACACCATCTTCCACCGGAGAGCTTCTCTCCTCCCGCTACGAGAACTCACCCACCAAGACTTCATCCACACCACAAATAAAATAAAACTTTACCCTAAAACAGAAACAGGGAGCCAAAAACCGAAGACGCAAGGCGATAAAAGCCTTCACGTCTCGGAGACTAAGCCGGCGGCGATGAGGCTGTGTAAACCTCCATCTCCCCGGAAACTTGATCGGCGACGGCAGAGCTATTAAAGCCTCCACCTCCCGGAGCAACACCTGAACATAAAACCTGACTGTCTCAACGACACGCCGTTCTACAACCTCACCGTGAATCCAGAGAGAGGAGATGCTACCGTTCAAAACTCTCCGCAAGAAGAGCTCTTCTCGGAGAAAAACCCTAGCCCAGATCCTCTGGTATATCGGAGAAAACGACAGATCGAAGAACGCAGGACGAAACCTAGCCTGAAATGAAAAGAACGGAAACACCGGCGCCGACACGCGCTAAGACGCGCCGCCGGACGTCGGGGCTTCCTTCACACGCGTTTTTCTCTCTCTAATTTTATCTCTCTAACTTTCTCTCTAGATTTTTAAAGCACTTTTTTACTCAGTTATTTTTGAGATTTACCCAAACTGAAATAAATTTTATCAATTAAAAAAATAAAAAACAATGTGATGGAAATTTATCATTAAGTTTTTTCTCATTAAAGATATGTATGTAGTTAACAATTATGAAAAATTAACGTAACCCCAACACATATGAGAATTATTTTTCAAATAATATTATAATATTTTTAAAATAAAAATAATTATTTAATCAAATTCAATTCAATATTGTTCATAACAACGCTTCTGCAATGAATGCTAAAGACGCTGTCAATACATGATTACGTTCATAACATCTTCTGGAGAGATATATAGTTCGGTATGGGACATATGTACTTGCCATTTCAAAATGAACTTCAGACAATCTCTACATTATTTCCAAATGGATGTTGGCCGGAAAATCAGCTTTGGAAGCAAAATATAAGATTTAAAACTGGAAGTAAGATAGTGATATTGGTACATTCGATGGTACCCTAAATATTATGTCAATTGCTTACCAATTTACAATCTCCATATTTAGGATATACAAACAAATATTACTAGAGAAAAGAAAAAGAAATAGAATATTGTTTGAAGATCATTCATTATATACCACATTAACATATTTCTTTCAAACATCAAAAAATTAAACATAACATAAACACTTACTAACATTAAAGATATTATGTGTGTTAATAAGTCACTTAATTTGTTTTTTCTTAGCTGAGAAAAAAAAAAAAAAAACCAAATGAATCAACCGAAAACCAAAAAACAGAGTTAGTTCTTTCACATCTTGGACTGAACCTGATCTTTTGGAAAGAAGCAGACACAAAAGTTCCAAGGTTGTCTCTGTCATTACTGCAACAACAAGGCTTCCTCTTCCTTCTTCATAATTTCGAGCTGTCTTCTCGCATACTTCATGATGAGAACAGTTGTCAAAACAGTTGCTACAAAACCAAGAACGTTGAGAACAATCTGAAGAATCGACATCCCTTTTTGTTCCTCAGTGGATGCATCTGCCAATTTCCTTATAAGAATCCCTCTACAAACACACACCAAAAAACAAACATAAAACTATCAGAACAGTAAACTAAATCTGCAATCATTAGGCAAAACACAAACTCACGTATAAATAGAAACAAAGTTCTCTGGCACCATGCCTAAAAGAGAACCAGCGATGTACGGACCATACTTCACACGAGTTGCAACAGCACAGTAGTTATAAACAACATAAGGGAATGGTGAGATCCGGATTAAGGTTACTGCTCTAAACTGGTGAAACCAATTGCCTCCACCAGCAGCTCTCAGCATCGCAGCTTGATCTGGATATCTTTCTAACCAACCCTGCAAACATGAACTTTAATTTCAACCAAGTTGTTTATAAAGATACCAAAAAAACTGATTCTCAAGATGAGAAAAAATAGTACTTGAATTTGGTGGCAGAAGAGATAGCTGATGAAGTAAGAAGAAAGCCATAGCCGTAACCAAATGTAATCCCAGCCACCCACATTGATGGCGTAGATGGGACAAGTATTACAGGGAGTAGTTAAAGTCGCCTAAGGATCGAATGTGTGAATATGAAAGCTTGTTAATAAAACAGTTTCTTCGTTTTATTAATCTCTTAACTTCTTGAGATCATCTTACATTATAGATCTCTATATATATAGAGTCTTAGCTTAACCTATTACAAAGTGATCTAGAAACTTAACATAAATCTAAATCAAGTTTTTCCTTTTTAGTTATTCAAACTTCCTTTTATGAATAACTTGTTTCCTAAGCTATCTTTGAAGCTTATCCAACATTCTCCCTTCTAAGCTTCAAGCCATCTTTGCTTAAGTCTTGAACTTGAATCAGCTCCCTCATCTCTTTGAACTTGATTCTTGCTAAAGCTTTAGTTAGAATGTCCGCTTTCTGCTTTTCTCCAGGAACATGTTCCACATCAATCTCGTCTTGCTCTACTCGTTCGCGAATGAAATGGAACCTCTTGTGAATGTGCTTGCTCCTACGGTGAAACACGGGATTCTTGGCTAATGATATAGCTGACTTGTTGTCCACTCGTATCATCGTCTTCTTCATCTCTTTTCCTGTAATCTCACTTATCAAATCTTGTATCCAGACCGCCTGCTTTGCTGCTTCCGTTGCCGCCATATACTCTGCTTCACACGAGCTTAAAGACACAGTGTCTTGCTTCTGCGAGCACCAAGTGATTGGCGTTTCTCCTAGACAAAACAAGTGACCTGTCGTACTTCTTCCATCGTCCGGATCCGTGTTGTGACTACTGTCACTATATCCCACGAGATTCATTGATCCACCTTGCTCGTAAGATAATCCGTACCCGACTGTTCCCTTTAAGTACCTTAGCACTTGCTTCAGTGCGTTGCCGTGAGACGTTCTTGGTGAGTGCATATATCTACTCAAGATGCCCACTGCGTAACACATGTCTGGTCTTGAGTGCATAAGATATCTGAGACAGCCAATTCTTCTTCGATAAAGTGTAGCATCTATCTCAGGTTCGTCGAGGCCTTTTGAGAGTTGCAGACCGAACTCCATGGGTATACATGTCGAGTTGCAGTCGTCCATTGCAGCTTCCTCCAATACTCTCCTCGCATACGCTTCTTGATTGATCATGATGGACTTTGAGCTTTGTCTTACTTCCAATCCGAGGTAGTAGGTTAGAAGACCTAAATCAGACATCTCAAAGTTCTTTGACATGTTCTTCTTAAACTCTGAGATTTCTTTTGCAGAGTCTCCGGTAATGAACAAGTCGTCAACGTAGATAGCTACGATAAGAAGCTTTCCTTTATCATCCTTTCGATAGACAGAATTTTCCTTAGAACACCTCTTGAAGCCGAGTTGTTTCAATGTTCGATCAAGCTTTATGTTCCAAGCTCGTGGAGCTTGTTTCAATCCATACAAGGCCTTGGAGAGTTTGAAAACCTTATGTTCTTCTCCCTTCTTTTCAAACCCTTCAGGCTGTGACACATAAACTTCTTCGTGTAACTCACCATGTAAGAATGCTGTCTTGACGTCTAGATGGTGAATCTCCCACTTGTTCGCAGCAGCTAACCCAATCAGGAGTCTTATGGTCTCTAATCGAGCCACTGGTGCAAACACTTCATCAAAGTCGATACCATGTTCTTGTACGTAACCTTTAGCTACGAGTCTCGCTTTGAACTTGTTGATAGATCCATCAGCGTTTCTTTTGATCTTGAAAATCCACTTGAGACCGATGATCTTTGCTCCTGCTGGCTTGTCTGTTAGCGTCCATGTCTTGTTTATGTTGATAGAATGGATCTCGTCTTCACATGCCTTCGTCCATCTTTTATCTCCCTTTGCTTCTTGGAAATTCTTTGGCTCATCATTGATAACATGAAGCAGCAGCTCACATTCTATCTCAGCAAGTAAAATGTAGTCATCTAGGTAACTAGGTTTACTTGTTTGACGAGTTGAGCGCCTTACTTCCTGTGTCGAGCTTTGATCAACTTCTTCTTCTTCGTTGTGTGTTACATCTGATTCTGCGTGTGTAACACCTGTTTCGTCTTGTTGCTGCTCTGTTTCTGCATTCGCGGTTTCTTCTTGTTGTGTGCTGGCTATAAACGGACTATTCCCTTCGTTTACAGTCAATCCCCACGTCATCCGGAACATACCAGAGTCGTCTTGTCCTTCCTTAGTAGCTCCCTTCCAATTCCAACAAGTCTTCTCGTCAAAAATTACGTCCCGACTTACTACTATCCTTTTGAAGGTAGGATTATAAAGTCGATAAGCTTTCGTGCCTGGTTCGATTCCGAGATGAACAAGAGCTTGAGAACGATCATCAAGTTTTCTTAGATGAACTGAATCTACTTTCGCGTGAGCAACACATCCAAAAACTCTTATGTGACCTACGTTAGGCTTTCCTCCCTTCAAGCTTTCGTATGGAGTTTTATTCTTCAATGCTCTAGTAGGAACACGATTGATCACATATGTTGCGTGTCGCACGGCTTCTCCCCACATGTAGTTCGGTACCTTCATAGCTTTCATCATGCTTCGAGTCATCTCCATTAAAGTACGATTCCTTCTCTCCACAACTCCATTCTGTTGTGGAGTATATGGTGCTGTTAAATGGCGTTTGATGCCATGTTTGTTGCAGAAGTCTTGGAAATCCTTTGACGTGAACTCTCCTCCTCTGTCCGTACGGAGTGTTCCGATTGTCTTGTTTGCTTCTCTCTCAACAAGGGCTTTAAAACTCTTGAATCTATCAAAGGCTTCACTCTTTTCTCTCAACAAAATAGACCACATATATCTCGTACAATCATCAACTATGACGAAGATATAGTTGTTGTGACCTTGTGTTGCCGGTGATATGGGACCGCACAGATCCGCGTGTAACAGCTCGAGAGCAACCGAAGCTCTGTATGCAGTTGCTGCAGGAAAGCTGTGACGCGTCTGCTTCCCGACCAAACATGAGTCACACAGCTGCTTCTCTTCATGTATTTCAGGTAAGCCACGAACCATATCATGTGTTGCCATGGCCCTTATTGTCTTGAAGCTTATATGACCAAGGCGTGCGTGCCATCTCCATGGTTCCTCCTTGATCTTTGCGAGTAGACAAGTAGGTTTACCGACTTTGAGTGATATCTTATATAGACGATTAGAAGCTCTCTGAACTTTCACCAAAAGTCTACCGCTTGGATCTCTCAAAGTGAGGTAATTCTCTTTCATCCTTATGTCACACCCTTGTTCAGTTGCTTGACCCAGACTTAGTATGTTACTCTTCAAGTTCGGTATGTAATATATGTCGGTTAGGAGCTTCTGTTCCCCTGTCTTGGCTTCAAAGAGAATAGATCCTTTGCCGTTTATATCCACATACGAGCCATCTCCGAACTTGACTTTTCCTTTGATGTTCTCGTTGAGCTCTGAGAAGTAAGATTTTTCACCAGTCATGTGATTGCTCGCACCGTTGTCTAGATACCATATACCATCTTCTTTCTTGCTTGGCTCTAGTGAATTCGGTAAGACTTTCTCTTCGTTGAGATACACAACTTGATGCATGTATAACGCAGCTTCTGCTACCTCCGTCTCTGTCTTGTTGAGCTCTTGTTTCTCTTTTTTCTTCTCAGGACACACGGATTTGAAGTGTCCCTTCTTCTTACAATTGAAGCATGTGATCTGGGAGTAGTCTTTCTTCTCTTTGTTCCCCTCGCCAGTGTTGCTTCTTCCTCGTCCTCTACCTCTGTTTCCTTGACCACGACCACGATATGATCCTCTTCCTCTGCCTCTCGAGTTCTGATCGCTTGATGTTTCAGTGCTTGAGAACAACAGATTGTTTTGTTGATCATATGCAGTTTTGCCTTTGACTCGTTCTTCATATGCTTTGAGTCTTCCAATAATATCTTCAAACGAGGTTTTGTTTAGATCAAGCATCTGCTCTATTGATGCCGTCATGTGAATGAATTTCATTGGTAGACTGTTGAGAAGTTTCTTCACGAGCTTTGGTTGATCAATGCTCTGTCCCAACGAGGACGCTTTTGATGCAAGCTCTGTTAACTTGCTCGTGAAGTTATCTATACTGTCTGAGTCTTCCATACTTAATCGATCGAATTCATTCATCAGCGTTAGTAGACGAGCTTCTTTAACGCGTTCAACACCAAGGTTTCTGGTTTTAATGGCTTCCCATATAACTTTAGGGGAGTCATCTTCTCCGGCTTGTAAAACCATCGCTTCAGGTATTGAACCGAACAGAAGTCCCGTTGCGAGATCGTTTCTTTCTTCGTCGTCAGTGCCTGGATCTACTGCACCCCAAACTTTGTGAACTTTTAACAGAATCTTCATCCTCTTTGCCCAAACAGTGTAGTTCGTCGTATTGAGCATCGGACAGATTACAGCACTCGGAAAGTCTTCTCTTCTTCCTAGTGGCTTCATCTCTGTTAAAGCTTTTGTATCAGCCATGGATACAGCTTCTCGATTTCACAATCACACAAAAACCTAAGCTCTGATACCAAATAAAGTCGCCTAAGGATCGAATGTGTGAATATGAAAGCTTGTTAATAAAACAGTTTCTTCGTTTTATTAATCTCTTAACTTCTTGAGATCATCTTACATTATAGATCTCTATATATATAGAGTCTTAGCTTAACCTATTACAAAGTGATCTAGAAACTTAACATAAATCTAAATCAAGTTTTTCCTTTTTAGTTATTCAAACTTCCTTTTATGAATAACTTGTTTCCTAAGCTATCTTTGAAGCTTATCCAACAGTAGTGCCATGGTTGCGAATATAAGAATGCCTAACACAGGATGTGTAAATGTCTTTATCTCCCATTTTATGATAGGGATAAGCTCCTGCGACATTATCATAAAAATGGGTAATGCCAACAGTTACATCATACATAATTGTGGCTAGTACTTAGGATCTTATTCGAGTGTTATGATTATGGTGTTGAAACCATACTCCAACTGATAAAAACCTAAACTTTGAAACTCTAGCAGACCGACCCAACTGATAAAGTGCTAAACTTTCTGAAAAACAGAGCACAGGAATAACAGAACAGAGCAGAACAGAGCAAATATATCTTTAAATAGAAGAAAATAAAACCTTGTCCATGATTAAGGGAACGAGTCATTTGTAAGCAGCGAGAGCCAAAGCAGCTAGAAAGGCGAGGAGAAGAGCAAGCTTGATCCAGAACCAAAGAGATCTTTTACATCCACAAGAAAAACAAGAAGAAGGTGATGAATCTTCTTCCTCTTCATGCACTGCTTCTCTCTCCAACTCTTCACTAAGTTTAATATAATTCCCTAGTTTCTCAATTCCATCAGCTTCAACTCTCACCCGCAGTTCAGGAACCAAACCGTCTTCCTCGTGATACGTCATCGGTTGGAGAAATGGAAAGAGAGCTGAGCATGTAATAAGGATTGTGAAAACAAATAGAGAAGGTTTAGTGGAACTGTGGAAGAGAGAAACAGATTGGAGTTTTCCCCCTATTGGTTATTTTGTTGTGTCATTTGCTTGACGCTTGTCCCATTCTTTAAGCATGTTCCATTATGTTTTACTGATTTTTCTTTTGTGGACTTTCCTTTCATTGATTTCTTCCGTCGCTTCTCTTGTTCTTACTTTCTTCCATTTACAAACAAATATACAATAAGGTATCAAGGACCAAAAATAATAAAATCTATACTAAAATACTTGTACCAAAATGGTTAAGAAGATTTTAGGATTTGCTGAATGATGAAGTGAAAAGTTATTAGATTTTAGATATCAAATAAAATATACATTTTTATAACACCAAAATCTTGTCCTCCTTAGTTTTCTTACAGTCTGATTCTTCATCACCACCACCTAACTGGCATCGTCCTCTCTTGAGTCTAACATCATCAAGACCGTTGGAACAGCTTTGTTCGGTCTGCGAACTCAACTGAGCCACATTTATCTTCTTCAACAAAATACCATCCTCATCATCAGGAACATACACTAAACTCATCCCACATTTTATCACCTTACAAGTCTCCAGCTTCTTCTTCGTTTCATTATCCGTCGCATAGAATTCGAAAGAAGCCTTTGTGTGACAGCAACTATTACCCTCTTCCTGGAGTTGCTTGACGTGAAAACAACTGTTGTATCCCATGAAAACATGGTCAGAAGAGAGCTTTCTTGGTTCATGGCTAAGCGTTTTACACGGTTCGTTCCAGCCTGCAAGAGTGAAGTCAAATACGGTAGATGAACCGTCTTGGTTCTCGAATTTGCCAGAGCACTTTACCGAGAAACGTTTAGCACTGTCTTCATAGTCTGTGAACGAGATAACTACAGAGAAGGCAAGTCCAACAAAATTAGTGTCACACCAATGCGGAGGCAATGGGATTTCTAGTGATCGTCCTAGTCTTTGGTAGCAGAACCAGCTCGGTATTTCACTCGCCGGAAAACAGATTCCAACGAGAGGCTCTGGGATGAATCCCTGCAAAAGACAAACAATAAGATTCTGTTCTAGTTTCAGTGGTGCAAGGGAGATAGAAGGAAAAAAAAAGAAGACAATACCCGATAATAACGTTTAACAGATGCATTAGCCATCAACTGACTTTTGATTCGACCATGACCCACAAGAGTCTCTTGTGTGTCTTGGTTTAGTTTGTAACAGTTGCTAAAGATGAACATAGAATGGGTCCTCTCTCCTACGGTCAAAGGCGTCAACGGGTTTGCCAAAGTTTCAAGTGACTCGCACTCGTGTGCATCCAGATATTGCAGGTTTTGTGGAAGGGTTGGTAGAGCTTTGAGCATTTTGCAATACTTTAAATCGAACCATTTCAGATTGTGAAGCTGGTTGAAGCTCTCAGGCAGATTTTCAATGTTGTTTCCGCTTAAGCATAAAGACTGCAAAAAAGATAGGCCGCCAATATCTTCTGGGAGTTTGTACAGACTGCAACTTGAGAGATAAAGATCTGTTAGCCGAGAGCAGACCAACGGAGGTGGCGAGAAAAACATACTAACAGAGAGCTGACTGTCTGTCCCACACAACGAAAATGTCTTGATATTGCTCAAATGCATCATATTTGGCATCTCAGAGATGGCTGTATCATCCAGAAGTAAAATCTCCAAAGATTCCATATCTTCCTTGATTTCTGGAAAAACCTCTAGCTGTGAGCAGCCTGAAAGTATGAGCTCTTGTAGACATTTCAGCTTATGAAGATCAGAAGAAAGATGCTTCAGTTTTCTGCAGTTCTTCAGATTCAGCAAACCAAGTTTCCTCAGGCTTTGGATGGATTCGGGAAGACTCTTTATAACTGTGCCATCTAAAAGTAGAACTTGAACATTATCTGAGATCATTGGGAATTTCCTGAAGCTGGAGCAGCCACTGAGAATAAGCGTTTCTAGGGATTGAGATTTGAGTCCTTTTGGAAGAGTCTTAAGGCTTGTGCACTCCCTGAGATTTAGGTAAACAAGCTTCTCCAAACATTTCATCGATGATGGCAACTTTTTCAAATTTGAACATCCTTCTAGATTCAGTCTCTCAAGATTTTGAGCATTAGCCAAGCCTAAACAACGGCGTAAGTTCACGGAGTGACTAAGGTCGACCCATTTGAGCATTCCTGCATCCTGTGACCAAAAAAAAGAAATCCAAACACAACTCAAATTATAGATCCAACTCAGCATTCGAGAGTTTAGCTTACAACTCATCACAACTACACATAAAAATATACCTTGTCTCCGTCCCAAATTTCTTCTAATTTACTATGTGGCAATTTAAGGTCTACAAGGTTCTTGATGTCGATGTCAGGGATACTCTCTAGCGGGTATCCATGCCAGTGTAGATATTTAAGCCCATTAGGAAGGGAATCAAGCCCTTTGCGGAAGTGCAGCTTAAACTCCGATTCACATCCACGAGAACAACAAGAATCAAAAATTTTCAGGTATTTGAGATTGTACATTCCTTTGAAAGCTTTGGCACTTAGACGAATTGCTCCTAGTTTTGATGTGTCTAGGAAAATGCCTCTTATATTGCCAGTTCCCTAAAATTCAAGTGGCAACACAGTGGTTAGTTCAAACCAAGAGGCAAGGGTATGCGAATATCACCAAGGATGTACCATTACCATGCCGTTGGTGAGAAGGTCACAAATAGCGTCACTGTCCCATAGTCTGATTTGCGCCCGATATGAGTTGCTATGTTGTAATAGTCTCCTCCTATTCCCAAAGTCTCCTCCTATTCCTATAGTTTCCACCTTTAAGCTAATCTCCTTGCCCACAGTCTGCAACATGTCATGCATCTCGATGCGGTTATCAGAAAGAGTAATCAGACATTTGTCAAGTAGATCCTCTATCACGCTGGACACATCGACACCATGACTGTTGAGAAGGCTTTTCACGTAATCAACCTTCTCTGATCTAAAGAAACATGCAATATCCAGAAAAACATTCTTCTGCTCAACGGTAAGCTCCTCATAGCTCGTTTCCAGAACTTCGTAGATACATTTATGCGATCTACTTGTCAGTCTATCCAATTTATCTTCCCAGTACAGAGCATCCCTATTGTAAAGATCAGACCCTAACATCTTAAGAGCCAAAGGGTTGCCTTTAGCATAATCCAGAACCATATTTGCCAAGCTCTCAAACTCCGTTGAAGGGCAAGATTTATTAAATGCTTTCATGCTAAAGAGCTTCAAAGCTTCTCTATCATTCAATTTAGGGAGCACGTATTTTCGGCCTTCGATCAGCTTACTGTCTCTTGTGGTTATGATGATCCTACTTCCTCCTTGATACCATTTGGAGTGCCCCATCAGATACCGTATCTGCTTTTCATCACTGACGTCATCAAGCACAATGAGAAGCCTCTTGCTCTTAAGCCTGCGCTCAAATCTCTCATGTGCATTTCCAGGAGCTCCAATCTCTATGTCTCTATCATTCAGTAACGTAGAGAAGAGTTTCTGCAGCAGAGAATCTAACCCGTTTCTAACTGAATTCTCACGTATGTTTGTAAGAAAGCAGCTACCGTCGAAACGACGTCGCATCCGTCTGTACAAACAATCAGCAAGAGTAGTTTTACCAATCCCACCCATTCCAACGATGCCTAGGATATAAACAGAATCCAACTCATCGCAAGATAAAAGCTTTTCTAGAATCTTTAGTCTCGATTCTACTCCCACCAGACCTTCGTTCCCGATTGGAGCCAATCCATCCAGCTTCTTCAATGTCTCGACAGCAATCTCATCCACAATTGCCGCCTCAGACGTGCTACAGAAGAAAACAAGAAGATGAATCTTGTTTTAGAATCAACGGCAAACAAATAAGGCATTCATTATAAGGTATACCTAGATTCGTTGACTACATAGCCGGAGATGTTGAAAGCTGTGGTCAGTGCACCTTCCCACGACGAGATCTCCTCCTCTGTAACTCCGGTGAAACTCTCTCTCGGGACCTTCTTCAACTCTGATTTGTCGACTTTGTAGAAGATAGGGAGCACCACCAACTGTTGGTCTCTGCCCCTGCACTCGAGGATCTTCACGAGCTCTCGGAGACACCACACGGAGTTGGAGTAGTTTTTGGAGAAGACGATGATCGCGATCTTGGATTGCTCGATTCTGTGGAAAAGCGCGGTGAGATTGTCCCCTCGAAGGAGTTCGTCGTCGATGAAGGACTTGATTCCTCTCAGGCGGAGGGCTTTATCGAGATGGCTGGTGAAGTTATAACGTGTGTCAACGCCTCTGAAACTTAGGAACACATCGTACTCTTCACAGGAGGAGGAAGGAACCATGGGAGATAACATTTTGATGCTGCTAAAAACCAAATCGGTCAACAAAGCTTTGGATCGCTAGCAAGTGAGAGAGAGAGGGAGAGAGAGAGGGAGAGAATAAATTAGGTAAGGTTTAAAGCCCAACTATGAAAGTGCCTTTGGCAGAAGAGTCAAAAGACGTAACTAAAAAAAAACAAATCGATCAGTGATAAAAGCTTTCTTTGGGCCAATTCCACACAGCAATAACGAGTTCGTTTTGGATATTTTTGTAAAATAAAAAAATTAAAAAATAACGGATAATTTCATAAAATTTATCCAAAATAAAATATTTTCATAAATTAAAAGATGGCCATTATCTTTGACAGTCAATATACATAAGCACGATTTTGAGAATATATTTTATTTTAAAATTTTTAATTTTAAAAAATTTATTCAAAATAATGTTGTTTTGATAAATTAACAGATGACTAACATTTTTTACGGTTAATATATAAATAAGCACGATAATGAGAGTCTATGCACGACGCATAAAGTTCATATAGTATTAATTTTTTTTTATTTAGTTTAGTGTGGAATACATACCTACTACAAAGTTCGTGAAAGAATAAACACGATGCAAAAAATCCATGTTGAAATAGGCACTTTTTTCTATTAAACTACTAGTAGTATGCCTGCCCACAGAGTGGTTGTCGTTAGTTGTAATTTTAATTTACATGTATTATTATTTTTATTTGATATATAGGTGAACTAAAAGTTAATTGTAAAATTTATTTTGTTTTCATTATATTAAAATTAACTCAAAAGTTTAAATTATAAATTATTCATTTGATATTTTGTGAGAAGTTTATATCTGTATTTTTAGTGTATAGTAGTTGATTTAGGAATTGTTGCGTAATTAGAGATTTGATTTAGGTATGGATTGATTTTTTATGGTTATGTTATTGAATCTTCCAAGCTATGATTAATTTTCATACATGCACACAATTACTGAATTTGAAAAAGGTTGTCTATAAGTTTCTGTTTGAATTTTCTAGAGACATGTAGATAATCATTTAAAAGAAATCTATTAAAGTATCAAGTGTTTTAAACTCTATTAGTTTATGAAGGATATCGTACTATAATTAAAACTTGTGTTTTTGACTACAATAACATGTAAGAATGAAACTTTGTATATTTTGTGTTGTTATCCTCTGAACGAAGAGGTGTATAAAACTTTTGCTCTTTAGAAAATAACAACAGCTGAGAATGAACTTGCATTGGGTGGCCATTAGATTCACACACAATGTTACCTCTCTATTGTTTTCTAACCTCGTGATGATTGTGAGTTGTTGTGTTCTTTATGGCGAAGCACTGAACTGTGTTAATTTGAATTGATAATCACACATATACATTAAAAATCCTTACATCAATTAATTAAATCACACATTAATATTATAGTATGTGATTAGCAAAAAGTTTTAAACTAAGACGGTATAATATGAAGTTAGTTATGAGGTTTTAAATTTTGGTTTTCTATCGTTGATAAATTTGGTTTAACTTTAACAAAAATAACAGTGACTCAGTTAGTTGGAAGTTTACATGATTCTATAAATATAAGATACAGAAAAAGATAATATAAATTTAAACTGTTTTCATTATTTATTATGAAAAATATTTCGAAATATCATTTATTATGAAGTATTTCCCACTAATAACTCTCAAACCAATTTATGAAAATATAATTTAATATCTTTCTTTAAACTGTTTCATTATTTATTATGAAAAATATTTCGAAACTGTCATTTATTACGAACTATTATTAGCTTATATAGCTCATCTTTTAAATATTTTTAATTAATTAATTTTTTATAATAAATTACACTGGTTGCATAATTTGAATCCCAAAAATATTTACTTCACGATTTTAAATGTAATTTACCATGTTTGTAATTTTTTAAATTTTTTATTAATAATTTACCTTATTTTCATTGCGGATTACTTGCGCAACTTGATATCATATTTATTGCTTTGTTTAAATAATTTACATTTAGTTAATTTGGTTTTAATAACTTATCTTATATTGAATACGGATTACTTGGGCAAGTTGAGATCATATTTACTGCAGACCAATTTATGACAATATAATTTTAATATTTTTTTTTAAATTGTTTCATTATTTATTATCAAAAATATTTTGAAAATGTCATTTGTTACGAAGTATTTCCCACTAATAACTCTCAAACGTGGTAAGGTAAATTATATATAAAGGAGACTCATAAGTTCTTACATTACAAACATATTCCTCTTTTGCTAACAATTTTAAAAAATGACAGTAGTTCAACACCCCAAAAACAGAATTTCTTTCATTAGAGAATTAAAACCGTATAAAGATATATGTCGTATTAAAGTTAGGATTATTCGCTTGGGAGAAATTAGAATCCGGAAACACCGAAATGGTTTTTGTTGATAAAAAAATAAGTAATGATATTACTACATAAGTTGTTCAGAATCTTTTTTTTTTGTTTTTGCTTTACAGTGAACTACATTTACAATTGTATTAGTGTTTCATAACTACTTATTCTACTTCCACGCTACTGTTATCATTAGTTTTTCAACTCTATTTATTTTTCAAGTGTATAGTCATTAAAGTGTTCAACTCTCTTTATATTTCAGATCTTAATGTTACAGTGCTCAGACGAAATTTTTGATGGTTCTGGTGGTTCTTCAGCAACTCCTTTGTCTAAAATAAAAAGCAAAGAAGAGCAAGAGAATGATGCTGAGGATCAACTCTCTATCAACAAGAACAATGTCAAAAGAAATTCAAGGGCGAGTGAAACCACAGCTTTTGAAAAAGATTTATTTTCCATTCATATGGCTTTGTCGTATTTCCTTCTTATTATTATTATTATTATTAGAGAATTTGCGCCACATATACACCAACTTTTGTCTATTTAGGAAAATAACAATATATACTGTTTATTACTATTCATAATTCGTATTACCACTTTGATCCCTAAGTCTATTACTTATTATGATCTGACAATTTGATTTATATAGATTTGATGTCCCTTGCATGTGTAAGTTAAAGGAAAACCTATGCTAACAATATATATTTTCGCGAATTGATTTTCCATGGGAGTAAAGAAATTTCTAAACTGAATTATTGTAACCGTTGTAGTGACCAATCGACGCCATTAATTGCAGCTTTTTGAAATATATTAGTAAATTTTCTGCCATCTCAATTTTCCATCTCTAAATTTTAGTTTTCGTTTCTCAAGAATCATGGTTCGTGTTCGCCTGGTTGACTCACCCATTTCTTCCGAATCAGAAGAAAATGTGGAGATGATCGACCTTCCCGACCGCATGTTTGCCGATGGTGAAGAACCAGTCGGTGTACGAGTTCTTTCTTATCACCCTTCGAGTGGAACCCGGTCAATCCTAAAAGTTTTATCTGATGAAGAAATCCAGATTATCAAAGCTTCTACCTTTGGAAGATTTATTGAGCTCGCAGATAAACCAGCATTTTCGGGGAGATTTGCTCGATATATGCTTTCAAGACAACTAAAGGTAAACAAGAAGCATGAAATTTGGTTTCGTTTCGCTGGAAACCCAATTAGATTTTCTTTAAGGGAATTTGGTATTGTGACTGGTTTACCATGAGGGAATTTCCCAAAAAATCTCGGAAGAATAAGAAAGAGTTGTCAGAAACTCCGTATTGGCCTACTCTTTTTGGGAGTTCTGATTCTGTTACAGTTTCATCGGTGATTAGGATGTTACGAAAGAAAACGGTAGTGGACCAGTAGATTAGAATTAAGTATGCTCTTCTTGCTCTGGTTTCGTCTGTTTTGATGCCGACAAGTATGAATACAAAGATTCCAAAAGAGTATGTAGAGATGATTAGAGATTTGAACAAATTCTATTCGTTTCCTTGGGGAAGGCTTGCGTTTGATATGCTAATGACTAGCATCAAGGAAAGAGATGAAGTAGTGCTTTGTCAGAACACATTTGCCCTTAAAGGTTTTGTGCATGCTATTCAGTTAGTAATGGTAGAGGTTGTACCGGCTCTAACGGAGGTTGTGCAAGAGGCTGGTTCTTCTTCCGAGACAGACTCAGGTGGAGAAGACGATGATCTTCATGAAAAGCCTGGTAAGCGACTGACATTGAGTCCAGGACATGCTCGGGATGTTGATCAAAAATGCGAGGTAAAAAACAAATTCCAACCGGTTATATATAATTTTAACATTTTAGTAAGGTTTGTTTTTAAATAAAATGTATGTTTACTATGGTTATAGGTTCCTGTCAAATGTATCATCGAAGACAAGCCTTCTGATCCGGTGGATGATGAAGTTGAGTATTACTCCAACGAAGACACTGATCTAAAAGTGGAAAATGTTAGGCGCTTACACTCTAAAAAGCATTGTTTCAACAATTCCATGTTCAAGGGGGGAATAACTATGGCCGATGTGGAGCGCATGGGTGGTAAGGGAAAGGGTAAAAAGAGAGGAACAAAAGCTCGAAAGAAAGCAGTGGTTCCTGAGATTGACTCCGACTCGAAGTTTGCTACGCTTCTCTATGACAAAATGAAGCCAGAAATTTCTAAATTTCGTGAAGTGACAAAAAATCTAAATGCCACAGTCAAAGTTGCAAGCCAGGAATTCGCTTGAATTGAGTCTCGGGTAGGAACGCTTGTAGAGAATAAGATCAAGGCCATGATAGAGTCGGTCATGCTTCCAACGGTAGAGCAAAAACTGTTTCAGATGAAAGGAGATATCATCGAAGGTATTGAAGCCATACTTAAGAATCAACATCAGGAACCCGCAACCAATTCAAAGTCACAGCCATCGTTTGCAGAAGACCTGAACAACTCTTTTCCGACGTCCAACTATACCGAGAATGTAAGTTCTCTCTAAATAATTTTGAAACCAAATTGATTAATGTTCATACATTGTGTTATATTGATATTTTCAGTTTCACGAATAGACTCTACAATTTTATTTTTCAACTAAGTTCTCAATAAGAATATACTTGTTATCCGAAATGTCCATATATAACCCATGATAGTTCGTCGTTTCGGTTATTATATATGTTATCCAGATATATGAATATTTTTAATTAATTCTTATTTTTGGAAACAAATTTTGGTGTGAAGTATAAGATCAACCGGGAGACGAAACATATGTTCAGGATGAACGACCACATTTTTCAGATGGTGATATACATGTACGTATCCAATATTTTTCGTATGTATAACTACATATTCGAAATATGATGTCGAAGTTTATATTAACTGAACATGATTGAGTAACAGGATTCTGAGCCCAGAGTTTTGTCGTCTGATATATCTGGTTTAACTCCTCCTCCCAATGTAACATCTATGGAAAATCAAATGGACGATCTTCAAGCTTCAAACACGGATAATGTACCGGCTCCACTTAGTGTTAGTAAAGGTTACAATTCAGTTTTGGAATTCTAACTATGGATATTAATATACTTGACTATTTTCAGGTATCTACTCAATGTAACCAACCTGGAAGAGAAGAGGTTAATTTTTTCATTTATTTGTTGTTAACTGTTCTTTGTTCAAAGCGATATGGTTTTTCTTGACATTAAGATATAATATTGTTTAGATGTCCCTGAGGGAACCGTTCCAATTTTTTGAGAGTCCATCGTTCTCGCTTGGTTTGTCACAGGAAGAAAAAGAGGATTACATGAACGGTAGACCTGCTAAACAGCCAGAAACAGTAACAAATGACAATCAGGTTAAGCTCCCACAGCGTCGAAAGAGTCTGCGACTAAACCCCTTTCTTAATTCATCTTTGCTTCCTTCTGCTTCATTAGACAAGGTAGAAATGTAAATCCAATGTGTTTTTAAAGTTTTCTTATTTTGGTGGTTCCTAAAAGTTATAACATTAGGACTTATTGTTTTAGATGTTTGAGATGGAATTGTTCCCTGTTTCTGAGATTCCGTCGTTCTCCCTTGGTTTGTCTCAGGAAGATAACCATGATGACCTGGTTACTGGGTTCACTGCTGAACAAATCGCAGTAGAAAAAGATAATGATTTAGATCTACAAGAATGCAGGAGAAGCAAAAGACCAAAAACAGTTACACATGGTCTCGTCGATGTCTTCCAGTGTAGTCCAGATATATTAAAGGGAAATTAGGACTCATACCAAAGAATTTTAGCCTATTTAGCAATCTAACAAAATTCACTATTTTCTAACCGTACACAATCATATATGACTCTGCTACCCCTATAATACAACAACCTATTTTGCTCGAAAATATACACAAAATCTTGAAACTAGATACATGAAGATTTTATTTTCTGTCATAATATTTTAAAATTTTCATCTCTCTTTCACAAAACGTGAAGAAAACTAGAACGTATACTGCCTGTCAAATTAAAATCCCAATGGAAAAATAAAAACAAAAACAAGAAGAAGAAGAAGAAGAAGAAGAAACAGAGCAAGAAAAAGGAGAAGAACAGACAGCCATGGAAGAATCAGAACAAGTTTTTCTTCTACGTAATTATAATTCTCATTTCTTATATTTAATCATATAATTTCAATTGCTAACTAACAAATATATCGTTACAGTAACAAAAGTCAAAGATCTGACAAACCCATCATCAGCTTCATCATCTTCATCATGGGAAACCAGAGAGGAAGTAGAGGATCTCTGTGTACAAATCTCCAGCAACGATGAAGGAGAAGAAGAAGAAGAGAATTCTCCAATACGAGAAGTAGCACTTATATTTCTCTCATCTCTACTATTCTCTTTATTTTCTTTCCTTGTCAATTCTCCAACCTGCCTTATCCCAAGAATTTTTTTTTATTGTGATATTTTGCAAGATCTTTCTTTTCCTAAAGAAACTCAGAAATTAAATTGGAATAAGTGTCGGGTTGTTCGTAGCCTAGTGGCTGCTGAGCTCTGCCTTCGGGCCCTGACGTCGGGGGTTCGATCCCTACTTACCTCAGTTTGAGGATTAAAAGGTCCAAAGTGACCAGTTGACAAAAAAAAAAAAATTGGAATAAGTTTCTTTATCGTTGTCTTCAAATTTAAATAAAATTAGAACTGAAACTTTCTATATTAGTTGAATTGTTTAGGTAAATTTGTCTAGGATAGATGAGTTTTATTGATCTACAAAATTTGTGTTTTAATTGGACTGACCTTTGAGGTACTCCCGCCAAATCTCTATTTTTGAGTTGATTGGGAGTGTAGTTTTCCTTCATGTGTTCAGTTCTTCTTGTGTCTTCAACTGATGATGCGGCAGCGAACGACACATTTGGTAGCCTCCTGGCTGTGGGTAATAACCATAAATTCTTAATGCCCTCAAACGACGACGAAATTACAGTTGCAATTAAACACTTGTTAATAACATGGAGTGATTCTGTAGTTGTAATAAAAGGCAATAATTAATGTCTATGTAATGTTTAGATAACTAAATTTATTACCAGTTCGAAAAATTGTTAACCGTAAACTCTATTCAATGGATAGTCACAAAAATTATTGTACCATAACAATGAATTCTGGATAACTGAAAATCTGGTTTTTCATTACCGTTAACAAGCTATCAAATAAGTTACACATCCAACCACAAATTTAACAAGCACTCTTACATCATGGACTGTAAAAGTATAATAATTTGGAGCTAATATTTTTATAGGCATATCCATTAATTATGTTAGCCATCCAAAACATATGGTAACTATCCACAAAGAAAATTGGACATTTAACAATTGATTATATATATATATATATATATATTTCTTCTCCATCTATCAAATCTTGGATTTAATGAAATTGTCTATTTGGTTGAGGGTCTAATTGTGTATCGTATTCTAGTATCAATTATGATCAATGGTTTAAGGTCTAAGATGTTATTATTGTGTTTAGTGTATTGGTTTAGAGCTTAGAGTTTAGAGCTTAGGCTCTAGGTTTATTATTTAGTTATGGTTTATGACTTGGTTACGATTTAGGGTTTACGATTTTGGGCTTAACGTTTAAGATTTAGGGTTTATTATTTGATTAGGGTTTATGATTTGGTTAGGGTTTACGACTGTGTACAGTTAGGAAATAGAAAATTTTTGGATGACTAAGTTTAGTACCAGTTCGCAAAATTGTTAACCATAAACTCTATTCAATGGATAGTTAGAAAAATTATTGTACCATAATAATGAATTATAGACAATTGAAAGTTCGGTTTCTCATTACCATTAACAAACTATCAAACAAGTTACACATCCAACTATAAAATTAACAAGCAATCTTACATCATGGACTATAACGGTATAATAATTTATAGCTAATTTTTTTATTGACCTATCCAATAATTATGTTAGCCATCCAAAAAATATGATAACTATGCACAAATAAAATTGGACATTTAATAATTAACTTATATTTCTTCTCTATCTATCAAATCTTACATTTAATAAAATTGTCTACATGGTTTATGATCTAATTGTGTATCATATTCTAGTATCAATTATGATCAATGATTTAAGGTCTGGGATGTTACTACTATGTTTAGTATATTGGTTTATGATTTATGTTTATTTGGTTGGAATTTATGGTTTGGTTAGGGTTTATGGTTTATGATTTTGGGTTTAACGTTTAAAGTTCGAGTTTAGAATTTAGGGTTTATTATTTGGTTAGGGTTTATGATTTGCTAGGGTTTAGGGTTTAAGATTTTGGATTTAGAGTTTAAGATTTAGGGTTTAGAATAGATGATATGGTAAGTATATAGAGTTTGAAGATTTTAGATTTAGGGTTTAGTTTTATAACTTTGAAACATAAGTTATTTTAAATAGCTAACTAACAATTTTATTTGACGTTAAGTTAGTAACCGTTTTAAAAATTTAACCTTACAATTTTCATGTTAACAAACCAAATATTTCCCTGGTTTTTGTATCCAAAAAACACTATTAATTTCAGAATTATGTGGATGAAAAACCTCTTGAAAATAGCACTGTGCCTTTTTCGTTAAACGAGACAATTTAACCATATCTTCACCATATCTTTGGCAATCTTAGCATATCTAAATAAATTCATGTTGCCAGCTAGTAAACCTACATCTTTACTCTCGTATAGCTGAGTCAGACAATGTAAAAGGTCATTAACGTCTTTTAATTTCGCCAACCTAATCCACATAGTCTTATGTTTCACTGTATTTGGCATTCACCTAATTTCCCTATCTTCTATTGTTTTTCAACAAATTATCCCTATATTAAACAGCGCTAGGGATGCTCAAATGGTTGTCTATGGGAAAGCTGATTCTTGGGAATATACACAGAAGTATACTAAACTTGCTCAGAAGCTTAAATCACAGTTGTAAGTTATCCGGCTATCTTGTGTATATCCGGATATATTGAGATTGATTTGTGTGTACTAAATTTTTTTTTCCTGTCTAGTGTTATCAATCTTGGAGGGTGTCAAGTTTCAAACAAAGACATAATGGACATTGTCGCAAGAGCCAGGCCGTACTCTTCAAAGGTAGTAGAAGTTTCTTCGTTTATAATTAATCAGATTGCATCACTGATTTATATACTTCTTTGTAGGTGATGGATGTACTCATGAAGCATCTTACCTTGTTCTATGGTAAACAGTATCGTTCAGTCCAAGGCAAAAGAGCGGTATTTTTTGATACCAAGTTTGTTGCTTCAATGTCAAGTAATTACTCCAAATTCTCCAAAATACAAGACAAGGAAACGCATATGTTTACGAAGGGTCTGGTAGAAGTTTTTGATGAGATGACGGACCATCATCCTGATGAATATCGTTTCTACTTCCCGTTTAATCTGGATAAGAAACACTGGGTCGGCTTGTGTGTGGATACTTCCTCTTGGATCATTACAGTTTTGGATTGCAACAGCTCGCTAAGGAGTGACGCTTCCATGAGTTATGAACTCAAACCAATATCGGAGATGCTTCCTTACCTGATGAGGCAAGCTGGTCTGCGAATTTCAAATTATCAACTGAAACCGATTGGTGTTGAAAGACCCGAAACCATTCCGCAGAACATCATTTTAGCAGATTCTTCATTAATGTCGGTTCTGCTAATGCAAACACATTCTCTTTCTGGGATCGATACTTGCCGTTGTATAGCACCACACATCTTAGCTTCTGGAGCGCAAAGGGTCGATGTTCTGCTCTATGAATATCACATGAAACTTTAGTTTGCTGTTTATGATTTGGATTTGTCTATTTTGTTAAATTTGACTCTGTATTTTAAGAATGAATTCAGTTTAATGCGTGTTTGAGAACCGGTTATATTTTGTTCGTAGAGAAAAAAATATTGATATTAGTATGTTATGTACGCATCCTTATTTATGAATTCGGAATAACTATATGAGAAATAATAGGTGTGAACCACTGAATCCGATTCTAAAAGAGAACAAGTTTGATTTTTAAACTTCTAAGCTGGCGGTGATTCAAAATTTCTGATAAAAAATGACATTAACCGGATACGTTTCCATTATGAACAATATCTCATTAGAGGCAAAAGATAGTTTGTTGCTAATAGGCTGATATTTGGTGTTCATTTGGTGTTCATTTTTTGTTAACCGAATGACACAAATTTCTCAATTATTCTTGTTGTTACACTAATAGGTTTACCATGTTAGTAACCGATATAAGGACTTTCTCAGACATTCAATATAAGTTTGGAAATTACTCATTGACTAGTACACCATTTAATAGATTATGTGATAAAGAGATTATCAAATATGCATCTTATTTAATCAAAAGGACTATCCAACTATAACCAAGATAATCATATATCTTGAAGTAAATTTCCAAATCTTTACTCAGTGTATCTCTAAATGTTTGTGTTTCATTCTACTTCCTAACAATCGACTCAATGTGTTTCATAGCTACATGCTAGTTGATTAACCATTACTTGCTTTCATAACAATAAAACAAGAACAAACGATTATATTACACATGCAGTAGATAGTTTTTTGGACATTAAAGACATAGAGACACAAAACCATAAAATACAACAAACATTAAACTAGATAAAACATAGATGATCCTTGCATTGATGCAAACACTGCCTTTGATTATTCAGATAATTAAACACGAAACAGTAGTTCTTAAGATTGAAGTGACAACATGGACTCTTTTATTCTTGGGTACCTTCATGACCAACATAACCACCGAGTGTTTCATTCATCCGCACCAGAAGAAGCAGATCCAGCTCCTAAAAAATAGAACATATACCGTATAAATTAGCATTAACACATTAAACATATTTCATCAAAAAAAATGTATAAATTTCTTTGTTGTTCCTGCTAGACGAAACACCTGACACACCAGCCTTGTCTTTAATGTCTTGTTTAGCTTTCTGAATTTCAAGATGTGCCCTGTAGATTCCAACCATTTCCTCCTCGTTGAATATCTCCTCGAGAATTTCCTTTCTTGCAACGAGTTCACCATCACTATAACCTAAGGAACAAGTGATTGAGTGAAATTATTATTTATCAAGAGGACTTGATATATTATTTTGTTAATTAGAGTTCTAGCCATTGATAATAAACGTGGCCCCTCCTATGGTGAAAGTTGTCTTGCTGAGGAAGTGGTAATGGGCAACGTCTTCGCAACCTGATGAAATGCATAGCTTGAGTTCTGGAAACCAAGTTCGGAGGGACATCATTGCTTCTACTTCTGATTTCGTAGTAACTGCAATAGGTGGTCTTTGAGTCCCGTCTGGTTCCAGCATCCAGTCCGGCGGGTGGTAAGCCATAGCCAAGGGTGTCTCGACCTTCAGGTTATAACGATCTCGGATGATAGTTTCCAAACCCTCGAAAGTCTCGGTTGGTTTGATTAAAACACTATACCCAAGATCGCTAGGCTTTCGCTGGAAAATCCAGTAGCCATCGTCGTTACGCTGCCATGCACCGCGAAACAAACACACTCGTAGAACTGTCGTCATCTGAAAACAAAATGATAACTTAGAAACCGGAGAAAAAAATAGAGATCATAAGATATATATCATACCTTATTATTTGGCCGCCTTCAGGTTCTTTACCTTTTAAGATCTGAGAAAAAGGATTGGATTATTGTGAAATATATAGGCAAGAAAAGTATCAATAATGTAGATAAGATCAAAAAATATCCATATCTGCAAATAAAATACAAAATTAAACAGCCTACTCTAGCGTAGATTTGATAATGATATTTGATACCTGACACTTATGACACAAAATTTACTACTACACGCCAAAAAAAATAAGAACATGCTAGTTGTTCTACACACGCCAGATATTGATACAACTTACACTCGAGTAGTCTGATTCAAAAGATGTATATAGTTGGTTATACAAACTATACTAATTACGTCAATTGTTGCAAACAATAGTTAATGATATCGGTTATGCAGAGTATGTATTCAATTGGGGATACTGATTATTAATCTAAGATGATAAGGTCTAATATACAATTAATGGGAATTGATTAGATCTAATCAATTATTAATTACATGTATATTTTTTTAAATAGAAAATAATATAAAATCGGTATATACACAATTTTGATTGCATATCTCTAACTTCAAATCATTTTCAATTATATCATTTCATTCGGTTTGATACTAGTTTAATCCATAATTCAATACTAGATAACCGAAAATATCCACAATGAAGATTCAGAGGCCAATTTAAAATATAGCCCTTTAAGAAATATCGAGAAGTCCAACTCAAAATGTAGCCCATTAATCATTTTGTTATTGGTTTGAGCCGGATATACGTTTATTTTCCCGGATATCAAACAATGTAATCAGACTTTATATAGAAAGGGATTTCGTTTATTTATTTAACAACTGGTGTTGCAACTTATGTTTCAGCTCTCACGCTCAATACTTAGAAAGAGAATAATATTAAACAGATAGTAGTTCATTTGTATCAACAAACAAAATTCATTATCCACCTTCTTTCCGTACATCTTCATCACCATCAATATCCCTTTCTTACTAAGTAAAACATCTTAAGCGATTGGAGTTTTGCATGTCGTACGATTGTGGCTACAACCTTTGCAACGACTACATATTGTGCGTCTTCTTGGTGTCTTCATCTATAGGAAAGATAATCAAAATGTTTTAGTTTTCCGGATTGGTTTAACAAACATAAATTAATATTACTCTAAGTGACTATAATAAAATATGAAATTTACTTACACGAACTTCTCCTCGAGACAGAAACCGTTTCTTTCGTGGACGACCAGGTGGTCGCCTAGTGCACGGTGGAAACATATCCAAATGGGAAAGTTGAGTAGTTAGTTCTATGATATTATCAGTATCGGTAACCGGAGCAACGCTACCCGAGTATGCAGAAACGATTGCATTCTTAGTGTACTCAAATGCCACCAATGAATCAACCTTAATTTTAGCCATGATTGCAGCTGCTATTGCATGTTGACAGGGAATTTCCAAGGCCTGAAACTCAAAACAACTACAAAATCTCTTGGAAATGTCAACATGAAAAGAAAACCCCTCCTTGTTACGTACTTCATACTCCAAATGTTTAATTTTCTTCACTTTGTAACCTGCCGAGGACTCAAAATTAATAGCAAGAAGCTCCATCACTTTCGGTGTGAAGTTATCTAAACTTGTTGATATTGCCGCGCCTCTAACAGAAAACCATGACGTGAGCTTTCCTCTAATATAGTTAACAAGGGCTAATATAGGGTATTCTCTAGCCTCACGGAGTACTGCATTCCATGATTTGGCAACATTGCTGGTCATAATGTTGTAACGGCGCCCAGGGAAATGGGAACGTGCTCAATGCTCAAACCCAATTCCAATAAGATAATCTGCACAAGATGCATTAACATGTTTTATCTCATTGAAAATATTGTAGAAGTCAGACAACCTATATGATCTTCCAGCTTTGGCAACCAAATATCCCAGATTCTTATTTTTGTAATAAGTCCTGATATTCCTTTTCAGATGCAGGATGCAAGCACAGTGCCTAACTTCTGGATACACCTGAAAAATAACCGCACAACTAGTTAAAATCCAGAAACAATCTTTGTTATCCGACATTTATATTAATAACCGGATAAACTGGCAATCTATAGATGAATATATATGCGATTGTTACCTTAGCCAAACCGCAGTGTATTGATGAATGCCTATCAGAGACAAACACTATGTCGCTTGTATTTGGGATGAATGCTTGAAGTTTTTTGAAGAACCATTTCCACGATTTATCATTCTCTCCATCCGCAATGGCAACACCTAGAGGGAAAACTTGGTAATTTCTGTCTTGGGCTGAGGCAGTCAAAAGGCACCCCGCATACTTTCTTCTTAGATGTGTTCCGTCTACAACTACAACCTTTCGCATGTACTTGAATCCCTCTATAGAAGCTCCCATAGCTAGAAACATATATTTAAATCTGTTTCCTATCTTGTCGTTGTATTCGGTCTCAATCTCAGCTAGAGTACCAGGGTTTGCTTCAGTTAGTTTGCGGAGGTAATCCGGAAGAAGATTATAAGAACAATGTGAGTTTCCTTTGGCATATTCCAAGGCTCTCTTGAGCGCCAAGCCTTCCAATAAGATATACGAACATCGTGGTCGCCTTGCATCACTTGACGAATCTCTCCAGGCCTTGGACCACCGCCAGTACCGTTGAAACGAGCTTTCATCATCTCCCCAACAATATGGTGTGTAGCTAGGCTTTGGTAACCGGAGCGATCGTGAACAGAACAAGTGTGTTCGGAATCAAGTTTTCTTATCTCGTAAGTGTCTGAGTCTTTCAACTTTGTAGCATACACCCTCCAATGACAGCTAGGACTAAAGCAACGTAAAACCATTCCGTTCGGTGCAGACCTTATGTTGCGGAAGCGGAACTTCTTGGAAATAACATATAATGCCATATGCATTTTAAATTCATTACGGTTTGTAAATGCCATTCCAATGAAGAGTTCGTTGTGTTGGTTTGTTGTATCTCCTACATTACATTGTCGAGTTGAGTTAATAAGGATGAAATCAAGCAACACTGAAATGTATATTATATGATATTTTACATTGATAATATTAGAAAACATATCCGATAACATTTCACATCAACAAAAAGTATTAAACATACTATTTGAGTTTACACATTACCATAGATCTATATTTAAACCCCTTTTACAAAACAACAAAAGCATACCGATCACCAAAATAAGATTACTTAAGTCCAAACAACCGATTGACTCCTTCGAATAACTATTAAAGCTTAGAAGCATAGCATATGTAACCTAAAACCCACCAAAGTCCATGGATTCATCAGAAGAAGTGTCATCTAGATTGATCACGAGATTGTCACACGCAAACGCAGTGTTTGTAATAATCCCAACCGTTGACAAATTATTAGGAGCGGATATGAGCTCAACACTTCCAGAAATCTGAGGCATTTTATCGGCTATGGAGATCAAAACGTCATCGGCAATGGTACCTATAACATAAACAATAAAACATGAATATAATACTATTAATTATTTTAATTTATTGTTATAACAATGACTCGGACCTTGAGAGAGTACGGGATTTTCATACACGGGCGAACGATCCCCCGAAGCAACCACAGAAATTTCAATGTCATTGTTGACTTCATCAAGAATAGGAGTTGTGTCTGTGGAAAAAGCTGCATCGTTAACGCATGTGTTGGCAGTTGATTGTAGCTGGGAAAAAGTTTGAGACATTGTGATATCGAGATCAAGGTTCATTTCATCAGCCTTTTCTTCCGCCTTAACATCATTATCATCTTCAGCTCTTATGTCCCCTTCCCAAAATTCAATACCATCATTGATCACAGGAGACATTTGCGGAACTGGGACATAATTTTCTTCGTTTGTTAATTCGAAAGGCAATCCCACATAGTAGTCTTCCGGTGAATCTATTCCAAAGCAAAAAACATCTTGCCATTATTATCCGGTAATTATTATATAATCCAGCTAACCAAAATATATAGCCAAACTTACTGTTGCATATGTTGGGTTGAGGAAATTGTTCATATTCGAACGCCACACCTCCTACACATGTAAGTTAAAATATAATCAAACTTTGTTCGCAAATTTTATTTCTAAGTAAGTGATTGGTGTATAATTTTAATAATATACATTACGTAAACCACCTACTTGAGTATTCTAGTTTTATATAGAAATGAAACTAAGGAAACGAATTAACCGTTTGTCTGGTCAAGAATGTTGACTTCATTAGATGACAAACCAGCTTCTAGATCTGCTAATACACAAATATCATAAGTATGTTAGTTAAAGTCTCTTTTATTTAAGTGATTGTTGAAAATAAATATATTAGTTTACTCTTACGTGGGTTGAAAACAGATATGGAGAGTTTGTTGGATCTCAAGGCTTCTATTCCATCACCATCTGAGTCAGAATCGTCGTGTATCATTATTATTTCTTTGTCGTGGACAAGTTCGTAAGTGCGTTGATTTTCTAAACCAAGTTTAGCTCTTTCCATTTCAAGATGAACCCTGTGAATAATCATCATTTCTTGATCGTTGAAATACGCTTCTAGCACACCTTGGCTTACGGTGACTGTCTCTCCCAAAAAACCTATAAAAATTGGAACAAAATTAATATTTATTAATCCCGTTTGTAACACCCCCAAACCGTTTTTAGACATCGGTCAGCCAGTCAGGTAATAAATAAAACATGCCCAAAAGACCTTCCTCTGCCCGGTCCAAAAATGTTACAACGGGTTAAGAATAGACTTTCCAAGTCACAAAATAAGATTAAGTAACCCAGATTATCCATTCAAAACTCGTTTCCTCTAATCTTCGGTCTTAGGCTTTGCAACCCGTTCCTAGTCATAGAGTTGTGTTAGGTCGGACTAACCTAATATCAGATTCAACACGTATCGAATATAAAACATACTTTATATCATATATATATTATATTGAGTTCACAAGCCCAAAATATTATACATATGGTCCATGGACGCAGCCGAAAGTAAAACATACATTCATATATCTTGAAACGAGTCTTTAGTAAAAGATGTCCAATCTACACCAGCTCCTACAGTTCCGCGAGCGCTTTGGTCTTTACTACTGGTTACCTGCAAGAATGGTGAGGAATGAGCGAACTAATTTCACTCAGTGAGCCAGGGTTCCCAATCTAACATATACAACTACCCGTTATCCCAAACCCAACCCCAAACACAAGCAAGACGGGTAGTTCGACAATTAATAAACAAAGCATTAAAGCAGTAACAATAAATCAAAATGCATATATATAATCCTAGGGCCCAACAGAATCATTCTTCCTCCATACAAAGGACACCGGAAATCCCTTCACTATTACACCATAAAGGCGTAGGCGCTCGGGAATCTACCCGGTCACGGTCCTCAATCGGAATCGCCGTGCCCCGATCCTCTATCGGACTCGCCGGGGGCTGTCACATCTATGTGTGACATTCGGTCTTGGTGATCAAGCCAAGTTAAACCGAGTCCACCCCTTTCCGGACTACGACCGGCTTAGTGGTATCATTTGAGGAAGCAATGATCTGCAACTACTAGAACCACTACAAGGTTCTAACACAACAGTACCAACACGAGGTACGTAAATACCAACAATATACAATAAACACACAATTACAATAACCCGAATGCTTAGCCTAGTCTTGCTATCCACTTAGCACAGACATCGTCTCAAGCCCCGAAACCACAAACTGACACCTAGACCGGTCCGGCTTTCATAACTCAGGAATCGTCTCCGATATCAGGAACCTATATTAAAAATTGTTAACAAACAATTAACCGTGACTCACAGTGATTAACCGATGTGGCTTGACTCTTAGATTCCAGAAGCTAACCAAACCCTTTTTATCTGCTCCAAATATTCGTCTTAGTTCCGTATCAATAATCCCGCGATCTTGCTCTTCTCTTAATTTTCTAAAACTATTTTCTTATTTTTCTATCTCTTCTTTTCTCTTTTCTTTCTTTTCTCTTGTTTCTTTTCTTCTCTCTTTCTCTCTTGGTCACGTTCCAAAATGATGGGGAAATGGTGGAAGTTCAGCCTCTTTTTATAGGCAACCATGAGGTATAAAATGGTGACATTTGTCACACTCTCCATCTGATCACACTATAAAAACGTGACTAAGCTTGGGTGCTGTATTTTCCTCATGCCACGTCCAATTGACTAATCTTCAAAACATCACTTGCTTCTTCCATACCAAGCCACGTACACTTAATTAAAAAGAGTCATCACTTACTCCTTTCTTACTTGTTTCTTTGACCGCGTGTTCATAATAATTAAATAAGGACAAGACTTAGGTTCACCCCCTGTAGTGAACCTTTATATTCACCACACCATTTATGACCAATGAAAATGACATGTAGATAATCAAATAAAATATATTAAATTTATTTTAAAATAGTTAAAAGATAATAATGACAATTCTAAACCACAAATCTTAATTTTTAAACCCTAAACATTAATTTCTAAATCCAATCCCTATACTCTAAATCAAAATTCTATACCATAAACCCAAATCCTAGAACCTGATCCCAAACCCAAATTCTATATCCTAAATCCAAACTCAAATTCTAAACCCTAAACCCAAACCATAAATCTTAAATCTAAACCTAAACCCTAAATCCAAATCGTAGACCCTAAACCCAAACCTTATACCCTAAACCCAAATTATATACCCTAAACCCAAATCGTAAACCCTAAACTCGAACCGTATATCCTAAACCCAAATCCTAGACCTTAAATCCAAACCCTAAACCCTAAAATTTAAATTTAAATTTAGGGTTTACGGTTTGGGTTTAAGATCTAGGATTTTCATTTAGGGTATACGGTTTGGGTTTAGGGTCTAGGATTTGGGTTTAAGGTTTTTAGAATTTGGATTTAGGGTATTAGATTTAGATTTAAGATTTATGGTTTGGGTTTAGAGTCTAAGATTTGGGTTTAGGGTATATGATTTTGGTTTAGGATATAGAGTTTGTATTTAGAAATTAATATTTAGAGTTTAAAATTTAAGATTTGTGGTTTAGAATTGGCATTATTCTTTTTTAACTATTTTAAAATAAATTTATAATGTTTTATTTAATTATCTACATGTCATTTTCATTGGTCATAAATGGTGTGGTGAATTTAAAGGTTCACCATAGGGGGTGAACCTAAGTCTTGTCCATTAAATAACCTGTCATCTCATTTTGGCACGTGTGAATGACAAGGCAAAGCTGTACGTGATTAACTCTTCATTCCTTTCTTTACCACGTTAACATGCATTTCTGCATGAGAATTAGGTTGATCATCACCCCTTCTCTTCTGGCCACGTTATTTGCCTCCAAACCACAAGAAATATTTATATTTCTTTCTTTTAAAACATCTTTGTTGATCAAACCTCAACCTCATTGGTCACTTGCTCCTTAAATATGTTGCTTAATTATCCAATTAAGCTATTGACTTATGTTTAATGATTCTGCACAATATCATTAAACTGTAGTCAATTTTCCGACGACTCCACTTTTCGTCGCTACGATTGAGGTTCCATATTTCATTGTCAAAATAATTTATTTCGAGAATAAATTATGAATACGTAATAAATTCTCCAAAAATAAACTATTCGAATTATTTATTTCAAAATAATTCTTCTTCAGAAATATGGGGTATTACATCCTCCTCCCCTTATAAGAATTCGTCCTCGAATTCTATAAGGTTTCGATGGTTCCCCTTCTTCCATCACTACATCTTCATGAAAGAACTCTGGATGCGATGATCTAAATCTTGACTCCTCTTCCCAAGTAACAACTACACGGTTCCGCTTTCCCTAGAAAACTTGGACTTGAGGAATCTCCCGGTTCTTTAACTTTCGTATCCGCCGTTCACCTATTCGGATCGGTCCCTCTGGATATGTGAGGTTTGTTTGCAGGTTTTCGATCTGCTCCGTCTCAATAGCATTAGGATCATAGATATGCTTTCGCAGCATTGATACGTGAAACCCCGGATGTATCTGCATCTCTTCAGGTAGGTTTAGACGATAAGCTACTTCTCCGATTCGTTCTGTAATCTGGTAAGGCCCGATGAATCTTACCGCTAGTTTCCCGACCTTCCCAAATCGATCCTTTCCTTTCTGAGGTGATACTTTCAGATAAACCCAATCACCAATACTGAACACCACTTCTCGTCTTGACTGATCGGCATATTTCTTTTGTCTATCCTGCGCTTTCTTCATATTAGCTTGAATGATCTCTAGCTTTTTCATCGTCTCTTCTACGACTGCAGGTCCGAACTCTCTTCTCTCTCCAACTTCGGTCCAGCATAAAGGCGTTTTACATGGCCGACCATAAAGCGCTTCATATGGTGCCATACCTATGCTAGAATGATAGCTGTTGTTGTAGGAGAATTCGATTAATGGTAAATGTTTCTCCCAGCTTCCCGCCCAATCTAATATACACATTCGCATCATGTCGTCTATGGTGTGAATGGTCCTCTCGGTTTGGCCTTCTGTCTCAGGATGATACGCGGTGCTAATGAACAACTGGGTCCCCAAATGCTCTTGTAACGCCTTCCAAAAATTTGAGGTAAATCTAGAATCTCGATCAGAGACTATATATGTTGGCACACCATGCAACTTCACAATATGGTCCACATACATCTCTTCCAATACTTCTACTTTATCAGTCTCTTTCATAGGTAACAAGTACGCCACTTTCGTCAATCTGTCGACAATCACCCATATTGCATTATTCGATCTTCCTCGAGCCGTGGTAATCCAGTAATGAAATCCATAGATATGGAATCCCATTTCCACTGAGGTATTGGTAAGCTTTGTAACAACCCTCCTGGAATTTGATGCTCAATCTTGACTTGTTGACAGGTCTGACACTGAGCCACCCATCGCGCCACTGATTTCTTCATTTCTGGCCAATGATAATATCTTCGGATATCTCGGTACATCTTCGTACTCCCATGGTGGATACTAAGTAACGAGTGATGTGCCCACTTCAAAATCTCATCTCGTAACCCTTCTCCCTGAGGTATTGAGATCCTGCCATTAAGTAAAAGTGTACCATCAGCCGCCAAATGATAACCACTTTGGTTTTGACCTTCTTGATTCTTGACTTCCTCGATGATTCTTTTTAACTTTTCATCGCGTTGTTGCTCCTGCTTGATCTATGCGAGCAAACTCGCCTGGTTTATTGCACGAGTACCCAAAGGCTCACTTGGCTCTCCTACGGCCCATAATGTCATCAGCTTGAGTTCACTTGATAATGCTTCCACTTCTTGTCCAACATCGGACGCCAACTTCCTACGACTTAGTGTATCTGCGACTACATTAGCTTTGCCGGGGTGATATTGAATCTTCAGGTCGTAGTCTGCTACAAACTCCATCCATCGCCTTTGTCGGAGGTTCAGATCAGGTTGTGTGAACAAGTACTTGAGACTTTTATGATCCGTGAATACTTCCACGACTTCACCATACAAGTAGGACCTCCAAATTCTTAATGCAAACACCACTACCGCCATTTCCAAGTCATGGGTTGGGTAGTTCTCTTCGTGTTTCCTGAGTTGCCTTGATGCATAAGCAATGACTTTGCCTTCCTGCATCAGCACACAACCCAATCCAACCCTAGAGGCATCTGCGTACACAGTATAAGGTTTGCCTTGTTCAGGTAATGCCAATACCGGTGCTGTGGTCAAAGATTTCTTCAACCCTTGAAATGCTTCGTCCGTTTCATTTCCCCAGATAATTGGAACTCCTTTTCCAGTCAACTTTGTCATATGCTTCGCGATCGATGAAAAGTCCTTGACGAACTTTCGATAATACCCGGCCAACCCAAGGAAACTTCTTATCTCTGTTACCGTAGTTGGCCTTGGCCATTCTTCAATGGATCTCACCTTTTCTGAGATCTCCCTCTTCCAAAAAGAACACTTGCTGAACTTTGCATATAGCTTTTGCTCTCTCAACCGTTCCAATACTAGTTTCAGATGTGCTTCGTGTTCCTCCTCCGTCTTGGAGTATATTAAAATGTCATCGATGAAAATTATCACGAACTTATCGAGATAATCATGGAAAACTTCATTCATCAATCTCATGAAAGCCGCCGGGGCATTAGTAAGGCCAAAAGGCATTACCACGAACTCGTATTGTCCATAACGAGTTCTAAATGCAGTCTTCATGACATCACCTTCTGTGATTGGAATCTGATGATAGCCCGACGCCAAGTTGATCTTTGAAAACCAACTTGCGCCCCTAAACTGATCCAACAACTCGTCTATCCTCGGAAGAGGATACTTGTCTTTGATCGTGATATTGTTGATTCCCCGCTAATCAATACAAAGCCTCATACTTCCATCCTTCTTCTTGACAAACAAGACCGGAGCTCCCCACGGTGATGAGCTAGATCTTATGAAACCTTTCTCCATTAAGTCTTCAAGTTGTTTCTTCAATTCTGCTAACTCCGCAGGGGCCATGCGGTAAGGAGTCTTTGCTATCGGCTTAGCTCCAGGTTCCAAGTTAATTGTAATAGGGTTACTCCGAGGTGGAGGTAACTCTTTTAAAGCAGCAAACACATCCTCGAACTCTTGTACTACCGCAATATCCTTGATTTCAACTCCGCTGCTAGTGGGTCCTTCACTAGCAGTTACTGTTACCAGATACGCATCTCCATCTTTAAGCAAATCTTCCACTCTCAAAGCAGTTACTAAAGACACGGTCTTGCTTGGACTGATCCCGTAGAACACCAATTGCCTCTGTCCTTTCTGCTTGAACAAAATATGACCCTTTGCACAATCCAACTGCGCCTGATAGCCTGATAACCAATCCATACCCAGGATAACCTCATATCCTTTTAACGGCATCACCAACAAATCTGGCGAGAATACTTTCTCACAAATTACTAACGGAACATTTCTGATGCATTCTCTAGCTTGTAGGGTTTGGTCTCCGGGAGTCAATACAGCCACATCAGGGGTCACAAAACTATGTGTAGCCCCTGAATCGAACAATACATGTGTGGGACGACCCGCAACATGTAAAGTTCCTGCCACAACATCATTATATATATCAACAACACATAACATATATATAAATAAATAAAAATTATGCAATGGTAATGAACCAATCCATCACAAGCAATCACACAACACAAAACAAAATAAGCAAGATTAAAGAACCCAAATACCTGTGATGGGACCCTTGGATGGGTCTGGAGGCTTAGGATCATCTAATTATAAAGCGTAAACTCTACCTCCTATTGCTTGCCTTTTTGGCGCTGGTGCGATTGCAGGTGGTGCTGGGGGAGGATGAACAGTGATTGGCGTAGCTGGGATAGGACGGTTGACACTGCACTGGGTAGAGATGTGTCCTTTCTTTCCACACGTATAACATGTTGGATTGTAGGAGTTTAACTGAAACGATCCATGTTTCTTCCCGAAGCATTCACTTGACTTATGGCCCACCTTGCCACAGTTAAAACATTTTCCGGTAAACATAGATCGTCGACTTGGACCTCCCGATCCTCTTTCCCTTTCTTTACCCTTGAATGGTCCTTGATTCCCACCATGTTTTCCTTCTTGATGCTGCTTTGATTTCTTACTTGCTGCCTTCTCAGCTTCTAAACCGATATCCACATTCACAGCTTTTTCTACTAACTCAGTGAGATTCTCGTAGTTTCCGACAGCTAATCTATTTTACAACTCTGGTTTTAAACCAAACAGAAAGTTGGATATCATCATCTCTTCATCATCTTGTCCTCGTAATACGTATCGTCGCAGTCGCATGAACTCGGATTTGTATTCTCTGACTGTCTTGTCTCCTTGTACTAGGTTAGCAAACTGGCGCTGAAGTCTTCGCTTGGACTCAGGGGTGAAGTACTTGCGTTCAAATTCCCTTTTGAATGCCGCCCAAGTCGTGAAAAGATGTCCCACTTGGCGATCCCTACTCTCCCACCATTTTGCCGCGTCCTTATCTAAGTAATACACTGCCATCTTCTTCTTAGAGTTCTCGGAACATGTCAGGGTCTCAAAGTTTTTCTCCATGGTTCGAAGCCACTGATCTGCTTCAAAAGGATCTGGCCCTCCTTCAAAATGTGGTGTCTTCATATTCTTCATGGCAGTTATCAATGGTAACATCGGGGTAGCCACTGTAGGTTGTGGTGGTATGATTGGTTGAGGCTGAACTTGAGGTTGTTGCAGTGATCTTGCTATCACGTCATGAAGCATCTTCAGAGTGTGCTCCATTCCTACTTCTTGTTGTGGCTGGTTATGATATCTCGGTTCAATCGGGTTCTCTCTCCTTATTGGTCTTGGTCCTCGAACACTTGATTCACTATCATCTGTTTCTGGTCTTTCCCTTGCGGTACGATTTGGTGGAAGTTGCTCCTCTTGTGGCCTCGATTGGTCGTGCCCAAACAGATTTTCGTTTTCCACCATGTTATCCTCGCTAAAGTCCTGGTTAGGGTGTGCTAGTGTTTGCACCCTTCCCTCGGATTCATATCCCAGTCCTCTCCGTCTTGAAACTCTGCCTATACCCAACATCCAATCCTGTCCCCCTTCACTCATTCCCCTCCTTGCCATCTGCAATCCACGAACATGGGTTTCCTATTTAGAAAATTTATTAAAGTGGAACTCTGCTGGTTTCCTAACACATCTTTTGCGACACATTTGACTCGATAAAACACGGAAAACACGTGATTGACCGCATGATTTAAACCATGCTCTGATACCACCTCTGTAACACCTCCAAACCGTTTTTAGACATCGGTCAGCCAGTCAGGCAATAAATAAAACATGCCCAAAAGACCTTCCTCTGCCCGGTCCAAAAATGTTACAACGGATTAAGAATAGACTTTCCAAATCACAAAATAAGATTAAGTAACCCTGATTATCCATTCAAAACTCTTTTCCTCTAATCTTCGGTCTTAGGCTTTGCAACCCGTTCCAAGTCATAGAGTTGTGTTAGGTCGGACTAACCTAATATCAGATTCAACACGTCTCGAATATAAAACATACTTTATATCATATATATATTATATTGAGTTCACAAGCCCAAAATATTATACATATGGTCCATGGACGCAGCCGAAAGTAAAACATACATTCATATATCTTGAAACGAGTCTTTAGCAAAAGATGTCCAATCTACACCAGCTCCTACAGTTCCGCGAGCGCTTTGGTCTTTACTACTGGTTACCTGCAAGAATGGTGAGGAATGAGCGAACTAATTTCACTCAGTGAGCCAGGGTTCCCAATCTAACATATACAACTACCCGTTATCCCAAACCCAACTCCAAACACAAGCAAGACGGGTAATTCAACAATTAATAAACAAAACATTGTTGACTTCATCAAGAATAGGAGTTGTGTCTGTGGAAGAAGCTGCATCGTTAACGCATGTGTTGGCAGTTGATTGTAGCTGGGAAAAAGTTTGAGACATTGTGATATCGAGATCAAGGTTCATTTCATCAGCCTTTTCTTCTGCCTTAACATCATTATCATCTTCAGCTCTTATGTCCCCTTCCCAAAATTCAATACCATCATTGATCACATGAGACATTTGCGGAACTGGGGCATAATTTTCTTCGTTTGTTAATTCGAAAGGCAATCCCACATAGTAGTCTTCCGGTGAATCTATTCCAAAGCAAAAAACATCTTGCCATTATTATCCGGTAATTATTATATAATCCAGCTAACCAAAATATATAGCCAAACTTACTGTTGGATATGTTGGGTTGAGGAAATTGTTCATATTCGAACGCCACACCTCCTACACATGTAAGTTAAAATATAATCAAACTTTGTCCGCAAATTTTATTTCTAAGTAAGTGATTGGTGTATAATTTTAATAATATACATTACGTAAACCACCTACTTGAGTATTCTAGTTTTATATAGAAATGAAACTAAGGAAACGAATTAACCTCTGGTCAAGAATGTTGACTTCATTAGATGACAAACCAGCTTCTAGATCTGCTAATACACAAATATCATAAGTATGTTAGTTAAAGTCTCTTTTATTTAAGTGATTGTTGAAAATAAATATATTAGTTTACTCTTACGTGGGTTGAAAACAGATATGGAGAGTTTGTTGGATCTCAAGGCTTCTATTCCATCACCATCTGAGTCAGAATCGCCGTGTATCATTATTATTTCTTTGTCGTGGACAAGTTCGTAAGTGCGTTGATTTTCTAAATCAAGTTTAGCTCTTTCCATTTCAAGAAGAACCCTGTGAATAATCATCATTTCTTGATCGTTGAAATACGCTTCTAGCACACCTTGGCTTACGGTTACTGTCTCTCCCAAAAAGCCTATGAAAATTGGAACAAAATTAATATTTATTAATCATGTTTGCAACACCCCCAAACCGTTTTTAGACATCGGTCAGCCAGTCAGGCAATAAATAAAACATGCCCAAAAGACCTTCCTCTGCCCGGTCCAAAAATGTTACAACGGGTTAAGAATAAACTTTCCAAGTCACAAAATAAGATTAAGTAACCCAGATTATCCATTCAAAACTCGTTTCCTCTAATCTTCGGTCTTAGGCTTTGCAACCCGTTCCTAGTCATAGAGTTGTGTTAGGTCGGACTAACCTAATATCAGATTCAACACGTCTCGAATATAAAACATACTTTATATCATATATATATTATATTGAGTTCACAAGCCCAAAATATTATACATATAGTCCATGGACGCAGCCGAAAGTAAAACATACATTCATATATCTTGAAACGAGTCTTTAGCAAAAGATGTCTAATCTACACCAGCTCCTACAGTTCCACGAGCGCTTTAGTCTTTACTACTGGTTACCTGCAAGAATGGTGAGGAATGAGCGAACTAATTTCACTCAGTGAGCCAGGGTTCCCAATCTAACATATACAACTACCCGTTATCCCAAACCCAATACCAACCACAAGCAAGACGGGTAGTTCAACAATTAATAAACAAAACATTAAAGCAGTAACAATAAATCAAAATGCATATATATAATCCTAGGGCCCAACAGAATCATTCTTCCAACATACAAGGGACACCGGCAATTCCTTCACTATTACACCACAAAGGCGTAGGCGCTCGGAAATCCACCCGGTCACGGTCCTCAATCGGAATCGCCGTGCCCAGGTCCTCTATCGGACTCGCCGGGGGCTGTCACATCTATGTGTGACACTCGGTCTTGGTGATCAAACCAAGTTAAACCGAGCCCACCACTTTCCGGACCACGACCAGCTTAGTGGTATCATTTGAGGAAGCAATGATCTGCAACTACTAGAACCACTACAAGGTTCTAACACAACAGTACCAACACGAGGTACGTAAATACCAACAATATACAATAAACACACAATTACAATAACCTGAGTGCTTAGACTAGTCTTGCTATCCACTTAGCACAGACATCGTCTCAAGCTTCGAGACCACAAACTGACACCTAGACCGGTCCGGCTTTTACAGCTCAGAAACCGTCTCCGATATCAGAAACCTATATTAAAAATTGTTAACAAATAATTAACCGTGACTCAGAGTGATTAACCGATGTGGCTTGACTTTTAGATTCCAGAAACTGACCAAACTTTTTTTATCTGCTCCAAATATTCGTCTTAGTTCCGTATCGATAATCCCGCGATCTTACTTCTCTTAATTTTCTAAAACTATTTTCTTATTTTTCTATCTCTTCTTTTCTCTTTTCTTTCTTTTCTCTTGTTTCTTTTCTTCTCTCTTTCTCTCTTGGTCACGTTCCAAAATGATGGGGAAATGGTGGAAGTTCAGCCTCCTTTTATAGGCAACCATGAGGTATAAAATGGTGACATTTGTCACACTCTCCATCTGATCACACTATAAAAACGTGACTAAGCTTGGGTGTTGTATTTTCCTCATGCCACGTCCAATTGACTAATCTTCAAAACATCACTTGCTTCTTCCATACCAAACCACGTACACTTAATTAAAAAGAGTCATCACTTACTCCTTTCTTGCTTGTTTCTTTGACCACGTGTGCATGATAATTAAATAACCTCTCATCTCATTTTGGCACGTGTGAATGACAAGGCAAAGCTGCACGTGATTCTCTTCATTCCTTTCTTTACCACGTTAACATGCATTTCTGCATGAGAATTAGGTTGATCATCACCCCTTCTCTTCTGGCCACGTTATTTGCCTCCAAACCACAAGAAATATTTATATTTCTTTCTTTTAAAACATCTTTGTTGATCAAACCTCAACCTCATTGGTCACTTGCTCCTTAAATATGTTGCTTATATATCCAATTAAGCTATTGACTTATGTTTAATGATTCTGCACAATATCATTAAACTGTAGTCAATTTTCCGACGACTCCACTTTTCGTCGCTACGATTGAGGTTCCATATTTCATTGTCAAAATAATTTATTTCGAGAATAAATTACGAATATGTAATAAATTCTCCAAAAATAAATTATTCGAATTATTTATTTCAAAATAATTCTTCTTCAAAAATATGGGGTATTACACCGTTAGTGTAAGTAATAAGGCTCGTTTTTTTTTAAATTATAATCTGCTGATTTAGTAAACTATATTCTGTTTTATACGAAACGTATATCCACACATGATTTAAAAGAAACAAAATAGACAACTAATAAATCGAAACTTACCTTCAAATGAGGCATCTCCATTTTCGTCTCCGAATACAAAAGCTGAGGAACCGATGTTAAAGTCAGTTCGACAGTAGAACTGATAACGTGCAACATCTTCAGAACCGAAAGTAACGCAAAGCGTCAACTCCGGGAACCAAGCTCTCACACCGATCATCACTTCTACATCAGGATTTGCAAGGATATTTATTGGGGGAGTTTTGTTGCCGTCCGGAATAAGCATCCATTCCGGAAGCCTATAAGTCATCGTAAGCGGTGTTTCGACAGTCAGGTTGTAAAGGCTTCGAACTATTTGCTCAAGGGAATCAAAGTTCTCAGACGATCGTATGATTGCTGGAAACCCAAGATCATTTGGCTTTCTTTCAAAGGACCACTCTCCATTTTCATGAAGCTTCCAGACTCCGTGAATGACACGAAGAACATGTCTAGAGTTCATCTACAAATCAATTATAAGAATGAAGTTAGCTAACAAATTTGCCAAAAACAAAAAATATATTAATTAGCAACGACATATAATTCATTTATAGATAAAGACAACAAGATCCTACGATTTATAAGGAATAAGAAACGAAGAAGAAGACATATAAATGTGGTCCCACCGACCTTTTTGTGTCACCTTTTGTAGCCCTAATAGATCAAAAGCTATGAGAAAGGTTTATCCGTGATTTGTAGAACGAACCGGATAGAACTGAAAGAACTCTTGCCTCATATGTCACGCCGGATGGATCTATATATAGCAGAATATCTTCTTTAGGAAATTAGATTTCTATAAAAATGTATAAAACTGCAAAGAGTTGATGTCTCATCGCCATTAATGTTTAGCCGGCTACTTCCTATAGTTTTAGATATCATGATGCATGACGTGAGCAGACAAGTCGAGCCTGCAGCTCTCTGCCCCATAAAATTCCTGCATCACTCTGACATATAACGCGCTTCTATTTTTTATTTTGTACACATGCGAAGGATAGAACCGAGATTACACACACATGTCTCAACCATTCACCTAAATATGGATTAATTTACCCACTTACCTAATTACCTCATTCATCGTGTATATTGATCATAATTACTCTTATTATTATTATTATTATTATTATTATTATTATTATTATTATTATTATTATTTGGATTTCTCTTTTGGTATTTTAGTTTGGGTTTTTTCAAAAAGAATTTAGGTTGGTTTCTTTTTTAATTTTTAAACTCTTACTTATTTGGGAGAAAACAAATTGTCTTCTCTTTTCTTTTACACATGATGGATTGTTCACACAATATAGCTGATAATTTACTCGTTGAAATGACATTATAGCAAAAAGACTGCAAAACAAGCAAGGTAAATTTGCAAGGCAAAGGATAACAGTATTATAACATAAAACTTTCCTTACATTCTTAATATTTCTTTAATTTTTTTTAAATTGCTACTCTTTAGTCTTTATATAGAATAAGAATTATCCATTTCTTAGAAAGAAATAACATTATATGTCTCAATGTCCTCTTGGTTAACACGTAATCAATAGTTGTGAAAATGATACTATATCTGATTATTAATTTATGTTTGTAGTGTTACATACATATTTTTATATTAAAATAAAATATCTCTTATATAAAACTTAGTTGATACTTGGTAGCTTTTTGGTCCACAACATTAGAAAAACTGACACAAATTTACATTCTCAAATCAAACTCAAAGGGAAAACAGTAAATGCAGTGATTTATCTCTTCGTAGATCCTCAGAAGAAAACAAGTACATGTGACTCTCTCTTTCACTTCAAATGATGCTAATTTACCAACTTTGTTTTCTACTGTCTCCAGACAATGAAGAAGCATAGAAACAGATAATTCAACTGATACCAAGCTATATTTTTATGTATGCACAGGGTGCGGGCCAATCACCTAGAATTGATCGAGCCAGATTGATTTCTTAATAAAATCTAATTAAAGTTAGACATTTACTTGACCATTACTCGTGTCTTTATTCATACGATTAAGAATATTTTGTTTCTCAAACAAAATATTTACTTAACATATTTATCTCATATGCTTTGATAAATAAAACTAAGATACAATCGACATTATATATATATATCATATCAAGTCAAGGTCAAACACTAGAAAGTGTTGGTTTGTTTCTGCGTAGGCCAATGTTCACTCATGGTGAGCTCTACGTTGCACTTTCAAGAGTTAAGTCGAGATCTGGATTAAAAATCCTAATAAGTGGTAAAGAAAGGAAGCCGAAGACGAAAACATTGAATGTTGTCTACAAACAAGTTTTTCAGAATATTTCGTAGGCAGCCTACGTAATTGTTATCTACGTAGTTGTTTTCTTTATCGAGAATTGTACTTCATACTTTATATAATTTATGAATAATATTTTCAATTTTATTATATTTTCTTTTAATATGTCTACATAAATTTTACGAAATTTTTTTGCATAAATATCTTTCACCTAAAAGAAAGAATTACAACACATATACAATACCAATCTAATTAGTGATAATATAAAATATGTTATTTCTAAAACTATACACTATTAGTTCCAGATTTGGAAAATAAAATATCTTCTTAAACACACAAATTATTTTGGGACGTTGCAATTATACATACACACAATAACTACTTCTTGATACCGAAATTACTTAACTAAATACTACATAAATCTTATTTAAAATTTTTAAAAGTATGAATAAATAAAATATGTTTAAAATTAGCTACCAAAAATTCACTTTCGGTTTTAAAATATATTATCGTATGTCGAAAACAGAAAATATTATATTATATCAAAATTTGTACCCGCAAATTTACAGGTAACCACCTAGTGTAAATTATATACATACAACATTCTCAATATATATTCACGTGAATTTTTTTTTGGAACGTCTGGATCGATTATTATCGATTAATTATGCTATTACAATGATGAGAATATTACAAAGACGATTATACAGCCGACAATTCTACCATCTTGTGAGAATACACGCCTGACTGCACCTCTCCGAGCCGTCCTATGAGATCCATGTTCGATGGTACGCCATGCACCAAGCTGAAGATCTCCTGTAATCCGTTTCTCCATAATCTGTATAATTTGGTATTTTCTGGGGTTTGAACCCCAGACCTCTGGGTGTAGAAGCATTACATGAACCCTTAGTCAAACCATTGGACTAAGGGGGCTTCCACTATTCACGTGAATTTACACATCAAATAATATTATTCCCAATATTTATTTTATTCATTTTATTTTGAGCATATTTAATGTGAGATTTAATCAATCTTTTTTTATTTTGGCAAACCATATTTTGTATCATGTCATTTTATTTTTGTGAGAATTTTTGTAGAAATGATACGTGAGCAAAATTAAAAAAAAAAAATGAGTTGGCAAATAATTATTAAGGGATTGATAGGCCAACTAGGAAAGTCTTTTGAGAGAAAAGTCAAAAAAAAAAACTTAATAAAAAACAAATGGATGGGTGAGAAAACCATCCATCCTTTGGGCCAAATCTATTTATATAAAGTATGGTATACTCTCTCCTGGTGAAGCCACCTCAGCATCCATGTCATAAATTCAAAGTCTGATAGCGTGACACGTGTCCCATTAATGAAACGCAGCGTCTCTTTTTAATCTTCCGTCCGGGCTTCGCTTGGGCTCGATGTCACGCTTTGTTCTTCGTTTCTCTTCGATCGGCAGAGACAATAGTAACGGAAGGCGTTGTGGTTTCTGTATCGAGATCTTCAGTTGCGTTGGTCAGACGGCGTATAAATAGGTTTGTATCTGACTACTGCGAATCGCGATCTCCAAATCTCCCTGATATCCATCTCTAAATACTCATCTCTCTCTGTCCGTTGTCGAGGCTAGGCAATTGAAGAAAGCTTGCTTTTTGTAAATATCATCCTTACAAATCCCAATAACTCTTGAAACTTTTTCACAGTGGAATAAATTTGGTTACGTTTATTGTTTTGTTTTTCTTTGTTGACATAAGATGATTTGTGTATTATTTATTAATTTAGAAAGCTTGAGTTTAGATGATTTTGATTTAGTTTTTGGTTTAGTTCTTTTTTATTTGTTGATGTAAGATGATTTTGGTTGTATGATGATTTTGACGCTTTAGATGATATTGATTTTGTTTATTGATTTTGTTTTTGTTTGTTACTCCTTTTATTTGTTCAGAACTTCTTTGGAGTCATGTACCACAACAGAGAGGAGCAAGACCAGAATAACTTCTTTGGAGTCATGTACCCTGCGATACTGTTTCTTGGTGCACCAACAACCCGATATTGTCATTAAGCGTACTGTTTCTACCGTGATCTTCGATGTAGATGGTTTGTGTATCTCCTCATTTTCATCTTCCCAATCTACTGTAGTGGTTTGGGATTGTTTGTACTTAGACCTGATTTGATTTATTTAAGAATGGATTTTGGTAGTGGTGAAGTATTCGGTGGCACAGGATCATTCTCCAGAGAAGTTCGGGGTGACGCATCGGTTTGTTGTCGTACTCTTCGGGGACACACCAGAAAGGTTTGTGAGAAGTTTCATCTTATTGAGAGCTCTGCAAAGTATATCTTTTTATTCCTCAAGTATGCTTCTTTAGAGGATTGTTGTTTTTCTGCAGGCTACAGGTATATAATTTCTTTCTTCGATGATTTTCGTTTATGTATCTAAACCACACTGTTTCACCCATATTACTGCTAAGGAGTTTAAAGATAATTTCACTAGAAGAAAGTCATCTATAAAGTTGATGATCCAAAGCAAGCTTGCCAAATTATCAAAAGCGGTGGATGGAGGAGAGGAAGAGGAGAAAAAAGAAGCATTGGTATGAACTTTTGTTGTTTTCTTTTGTCCATGTCTACCGATCTCAGATTTCATAACTGATGTAAGCTTGAAAGAATGTATATTTAACATTTTAGGCCACCCACGGAGATAACCTTTCGTTTGTTTGTCATAACAGAGAGGCGCTAGAGATGATATGCGCTAGGGATGAGTTTTTTTCCTACAAATATATAGGAGGCTTGGGAGCCATCAATTGAAATGACTGCAGTTGGTCTGGCGTCCACAACCTCTCTGCTCCCGAAATCTACCAAAGCAACTAACAATGCACGCATAGCCTTAAGTTGAAAAGAACGTGCTTATAACCAGAGCAGCATCTGATAGAATAATGCTTAATCCAAAAAAAAAAGAATAATGCTTAATCATAGTATTTTAACTATCTTCACCTGTTTTTTTCTAAATTTCGACAATCATATTTGAATGTTTTCTTAACGCCAAACCGAATCATATTTGAATTACATTACCATATTTTCCCAGCAATCATTGATCCTTTCTGTTACCTACTCAACTTAATATTAAAGATACGAACTTATTAGGACATGGACTTCAATTAAATTAGCCTTTTATTTAAATCAAACTTTAAATGTTAACCCAATGCATACTTACACAATTTGTACAAGAGACATAATATAAAACAACTCGACTTGGATCACATTAGAGTAACATAAAAAAATAAGAATTAGAAAAGATTTACACCACAGAACAAAATGAACATGCACCCATTCAAACTATTTCAAGAACCGAATTAGCAAATTTAATCAACCCTACCGAAGACGAGGTGAATCTTTTCACATGAAAAGTTCCACAAAGATAGGATACAATAAATAAATAAATAAATAAAACTAACAATTGACACATAATATACAATCAAACTAAAATATGTAAACGTAAAAGTTTAACGAATACGAAAATTATTTAATAAATAAATCAGTATATATAATTAGCTAGGTATTACAAATATTAATACCTCTTGGCCAAACTAATTAGAGCATCATTAGTGTGGAATTGTTTCTTTAGAGAGCACCTTAGCAATTTATGCATCTGTTATGTCATTAAAATTTAAATACAAAAAATAAAAATTAATCATAGATACATATGACTTAGATCTCTCTTTTTCTTTTATAACATTTTATTATTACTTTTGCATGAGAGATTTAGTAAGAATCGACTGCTATGCTTGCTCTTATATTCTAAGAACTAAACAATAATGTTAATTTGATGAATAATTCAAATATATATATATATATATATATATAGCAATCGCTATTATATATTTGGTAATATTTAGGTAATTAAAAAAACTATTTTCGTAATATCTATCTGAATCAATATGTTTAAATTAGAATCTATAAGAGAAACTAAAAGTCTCAGTAAATTCAAAACCAAAAGAATAAAAGACATAAATAAAGTAGCAAAATAGTCAATATAATCTAACTTTCAATATAGATAGAGTAAACTAAACATTATAAATGTATTTTACCAATTAATTTATGTTTAACAGTTTTTTATTTGCTTACCCGCCCGTAGGGCGGGTTTTACCTAGTTTTTCATAAAGAAAACATTCAATTCCTAGAACGAGAGATTGGGAAGGAGTCTAGACCCCAAAACCGGCCTTACAGAATCGAGCTCTGCCAGCTGTAAAACCGGCCTTACAGAATCGAGCTCTGCCAGCTGTAATCTTTCAAATCAACAAAAGCAGCTTCAGATCCGTGCTCCTCATTCCTCGTTCCTCACGGAGATAACAATGGAAATGGAGGAGAAGAAGAAGGTCAACCCTTGGGAAGATCTCCCGACAGTCGGTAATCTTTCAAATCAACAAAAGCAGCTTCAGATCCGTGCTCCTCGTTCCTCACGTCCCAGAAATCGGCGGCCGCCGGTGTTCATAGAAGCCAACGCGTCAGATTTCCGGGATGTCGTTCACCAACTCACCGGGTCACACATCTCTGTGAATCTGCAAGAACGTGAATTAGGCATTGGCTTTAACGAGTCTCAGAGCATAAATGTAAATGATGATCTCTTTGCGCCGCCTCCGCCTATAACCACATCTGCTACTGCTACCTTCCCTGCATCATCTAAAGATTATGATGTTGTAATCAGACACGGAAGAAACAATTATGATTTTATCACCCATCTTCGTGCTGCCCTCTCCCTGAGAGGGATCTCTGTCCATGAAGACTTTGAAGAAGAAACGGATGAAGTTCCAGGATGTAGGGTTTTGATCATATTCTTTACGCCCACATACCTCCCTTCCAACCTCTTAAACATTCTTCAACACCAACGTAAACAGTCTCTGGTGGTTTATCCTGTTTTTTATGGAATCTCGCCATCTGATTTGATCACTAACAGCAAGTACTATGAGAGTTTTTTTCCCCAAGAAGACGAGCCGGAACGGTGGCAGGCTGCTTTGAGGCAAATAGCTCACACGCCAGCTGGCTACATATTGATAGATAAGTACGTGATTCTATTTCTAGGAAGGAAGTCTTGGCTTAGGGAGCATTGTCAGTATTTTTATTTGGCAAAGACATAATTAGTGATTCCTGTTAGTATTAACCTCCTTGTCCGTTTTTACTAGTAGATAATTAGATTTTTCACTCGTCTGCAAATCATATAATGTCATATTAACTTTGCCACTTCATCCTTAAAATTCTCTTGATGACTGTCTCATCTTCTTATAATTCTCGCAGGTACGAGTCTGAACTTATTGATGAGATTGTCAAAGATGCATTGAAGGTGATATTGTCCACTGATAATAAGAAAATGATTGGGATGGATATGAAGATAAAGGAGATTTTATCACTACTATGCATTGAATCGCCAGATGTTCGCAGCCTAGGTATATGGGGTGCCGTTGGTATAGGGAAAACAGCCCTTGCTGAAAAAATATTCCGCATAATATCTGTCCAGTTTGAGACTTGTGTCTTCCTCAAGGACCTTCATAAAGAAGTACAAGTAAAAGGTCAGGATTCCGTGACAGAGGACTTTCTGTCCAAAGTTCTAGAGGTAGAACCACATGTTCTTCGGATTTCCGGCATGGAGAAAAGTTTCTTGAGGAGTAGGGTTCAACGTAAAAAGGTCCTCGTAGTGCTCGACGATGTGAATGATTTTAGAGATGTTGAAATCTTTCTGGAGGAGCTTAGCTATTTGGGTCCTGGAAGCAGAATAATCGTAACGTCGAGGGACAAACGTGTTTTCGTGCTATGTAAAATTGATCATGTCTACGAGGTCAAGCCATTAGATTTTTCCAAGTCTCTACAAATTCGTGGGACATATTTACCTGAGCTTGTCAAATTCTCAAACGGGAATCCACAGGTTCTTCAGTTCTTAAGAAGATCGAAAAAAGAGTGGAAACGGTTGTCACAAGAAATTGAGAGTTCCTCTCCCATTTACATTCAAGGTGTATTCGAAAGAAGCTGTTGTGGGCTTGATGACATCGAAAGAAGTATATTCTTGGACATTGCATGTTTCTTCAAAAGAATGAATAAAAACGATGTTGCAATGTTGCTTGGACGTGATTTCTCTGCGCATGTTGGACTTAGAAGCCTCGTCGACAAATCACTGTTAACCATATCACACAATATGGTGCACATGCTCGGTTTTCTCCAGGCAACGGGTCGAGAAATTGTCCGCCAGGAATCAGCCGACAGGCCAGGAGGCCGCAGCAGGTTGTGGAATGCCCAAGATATTAGGGACGTGTTCATACGTAACACTGTAAGTCATCAGAAAGATATGCTTTAATGTTCTGTCCCTTAGGTTTGTTCTGGCTAAGTTCTTTTTTTTTTTTTCCTGGCGGATGATTTCATTTCTCTTGGTATTCAGGGCACATCAGCTATTGAGGGAATTTTCTTGGACATGTCGCAGCTGAAATTCGATGCAAGCCCCATTGTGTTTATGAAAATGTATAACCTTAGACTTTTAAAGCTTTATTTCTCCAAAGTGAAAGAAAACAAAGGAGTGTGTTTACCTCAAGGTCTTGAATACTTGCCGAGCAAGCTAAGGCTTCTGCACTGGGAATATTATCCTCTAAGCTCATTACCGCAAAGTTTTGATCCAAAGAACCTCGTAGAGCTCAACTTGCCATATAGTTGCGCGAAGAAGCTTTGGAAAGGGAAAAAAGTAATGTTCAAGATTAATGTACTGCCACGAAGTCAATGATAAATACTTCATTGCTGATGTTTGTTTCTCTCTTATGCAGAGTCTGGAAAAGCTTAAAAAGTTGAGACTAAGCCACTCCTACCATTTAACAAAAATCCCAAGACTTTCAAGTGCGCACAATCTTGAACTTCTTGATTTGGAAGGTTGCAAAAGTTTGTTGAGTATCAGCCAGTCTATATGTTATCTTAAAAAGCTTGTTTCTCTGAATCTGAAGGATTGCTCGAATCTGGAGAGTGTACCATCTACGGTTGATTTAGAGTCTCTTGAGGTTTTGAATCTTTCTGGCTGCTCCAAGCTAGATAATTTCCCGGAGATCTCACCAAATGTGAAAGAACTGTACTTGGGTGGGACTATGATACAAGAAATACCATCGTCTATCAAGAACCTTGTATTGCTTGAGAAGCTGGATCTAGAAAACAGCAGACACCTCAAGAATCTTCCAACCAGCATCAGCAAGTTGAAGCATCTTGAAACACTGAATCTGTCAGACTGCTCAAGCCTTGAGCTGTTTCCAGACTTGAATAGAAAGATGAAATGCTTAAAGTCTCTGGATTTAAGCAGGACGGCCATAAAAGAGCTACCATCCTCCATTTCATATCTGACTACTCTTGAAGAACTGAGATTTGTGGGATGCAAGAGCCTCGTAAGATTGCCTGATATTGCGTGGAGCCTAAGATTCAAGGTTGAATTTCGCCAGATTGACACAGACAAGTTTTCAAAACTGTGGAATAGATTTGCGTGGCTCAAGAAAGTTCAAATCTCTTAGTTTCTACTTCTACTGTGTGGAAAGGACACAACATGGATTGTTTTTACTGTCTCCAATGTAATTATGATTCTTACGCGCGAATAAGTATATTTTGGAAAGTCATAGATAGAGATGTTCTGAGGCTTCGATCCAAGCGCCATAAAGTGCAAGCTTGGAGTACACACTATCATTTTCCTTCAGTATTAATGATTTGTTTTGTAGTCTTAAGAATATTTAATTTTTTGATTAATTTTGTTCTCAGAAAATACGAATATCTCATCTATTTAGTTTAATACAAATAATCTAAAAAAACTGATATAAAACTGTTCTTAAAATATTTTTTACCCGATATCTTATTATATAAAGTTTGGTTCTTCAAAATTAATAATCAACAAGATAGTGACACATGTCAATTATATATTTAGAATTTTGACATGTGTTAAATAACAATTTTTTTTTAAAAAAAAATAAACCAAAAGAATTTTAAAAGTTAGTTTTACTTTTTCAAAAAGTTTTAAATAAAAAACTGTAAAAAAACAAATAATTTCATATCTCTATCTGTATAATATTATTTGAGAAGTCAGTTTCCTATGTGTCGCGCTCACGTTAACTCTCACGATAATTGATTACGCTGATACCCTTAATGAATTAAAATATTACATTTAAATATTAATTTTGTTTTTATTTAGTTTCCTTCTTAAAATTTTCCATATAACATATATATTAAAAAGGAAATATTTATAAATTTTAAAATTCAAATTTAAAAACGAAAATATATATGTATATAATATGATTTCATTAAAAAGGAAATTTCACAAGATAGTAATATTCTATTTTAAAACTATTTTTAAATAACATAAAATATACTTTTTAAGTAATAAAATAATTTATTTATACCTATTGTTTCATAGATGAAAAATATATATTTGTATATAATGTGATTTCATAAAAACAAATTTCAGAAATATAATCTTCATATTAGAAAAAGAAAAATTATTTATTTTAAACCATAATTTTAAACAATACAAAATATATATTTTCAAAGTAATAGAAATATTTTGATATATCTATCTAATTTCTTAGATGATTACATGAAATAATTAAGTAACATAAACTGATATATGTTTAATTGACTAAAAATAGTTTATAATTAGTATTATTGAAATGTTTTATTTATTTTTCATATAGTTAGTTGACTATAATTTATTTCAATTACAGAAAAATATCTATAAATTATACTTTACTTATATAATATGATTTCTCAAATATAATCACAACTTTTATTGCTTATTTTTAAGAGATGTTAAAAACTATTATTTTAACAATAAACATCTTTTGATCAAATAATTATAAAATATTTTAAATACATAACACTATATAATTTACGAGGTAGATATATTATATTTTTCATTATCACAATTATAAAATAAATCTACTGTAATAACCGATTGCTATATACTTTGATTATAAATTAATTTGTAATTTATGCATAATTTATATTAATAATATTACATTACTTTAATTAGACATATGATTTTCGATATGTTATATCCAGTCGATTTTTTTTAAAGTCGATTTAGTTATCATCTAGGTATATTGGATTACATTTATTTCTCTGAGTTCAACTATAATATTTCTTATTCTAAATATATTAAAATTTTGATTAATTTTCTTATTTGCATTTAGGTTGGTTGTTATCTTCCTTAATTTTAATATAATCTATTATTTAGATATAAAGTTGATTAGTAGAGTCACTTATATTGTGAGTATATTGAGTTACATATATTCTTTCAAATTCAAACCGAAATATAATTATTTTTATTTTTTATGTTTTACTTGGTCGGACTAATAAAATTGAGTATCCAGGTTCCATTTAGCAAAATCCAATTGATAATTAATATATAATATTTATATATATAATTAAGTTAAATCAAATTAATTTTATTTATCGTTTAGATGTGCATATATGATCATAATATTAATCAAATTATATGTTCATTTAAAAAATATATATATTAGACAATAAAACGATGATCAATAGAAAGTTACATACATAAGTAACTGATACATTTTTGGAAGCTCAACATATCAATATTTACAATAATTAAAATATCTTACAAATTCTAAACAATTTTATGTCTTAGATTTATTAAAAGGTAAACTAAAATTTTGATATTAATTCTAAATAATTTTATATCTTTGATTTATTGAAAGGTAACCATATATATCCCCTTACTATTATTTGAGGAGACCACTAATCAAAGTAACCTTTTGCTCATGTGTTTATTACATGTGTGCCATTTCCTATGTGGCATCTCCATATTTAACCTCACACCATTTTTTCAAAAGCCCATCCTTGCCTAGAGTATTTACTTTTCATGCCATTCTAATGGACATATGTTATATTGAATAGGGAATAAATGTTATTAATACGTGTATTGCTTTATGTTATATTATTTATGATCATGCGGTGGTTACAATACGTGTATTGCCTTACGTGATGTGCTTTACGTTTACTTCTCATGCCATTTTTGGTGATTAAAATGGCACTTTTATACGCCTGTTTTATAGTTTATGTTTATACAGACAATAACATTATGTATACTTCTTTTATATTTTGGTGATATTTTGGTGATGTATTCTTTCTCAACTGAAGTTATAATGCTCATACTAACATAAAAAATATATATATTTTTGTTGCAACAAAAGAACATATATATATATTTTTGTTCCAAGAACATATATATTTATATATATATTGTTAATATAATGCTCATACTTATAATAGTGGTATTTGTCATATTTTATACTTTATTTATATTTTATAAACATCGTTTCGTGAAAACATATATTTATATATTTATTTTTATATTTTATATTTATCGTAATTTTTATATTTTTTTTATTTTTATGATACAACCATAATCCTATTCCAAAAAATGCCATTATTGATTATTTAAACGATTCTAAATATTGATTACTCTACGATTTAATCGGACCAGTCTTCCATATTCAGAGTATTTTTGGTTATCATAATTTATTGAAACTTTATCAATTACGGCAATACACATAAATTCAGGGTCAATGTATTATGTTTTTTTAATTATGTTAAAATTTGATTCCTTCATTCCAATTATAGGAAGGCGTATTATTTTGTTGCCTTTTTTGCATAATGATATTTATGCGTGATTACTAATCCACATTAACTAATATATGGCCTCCGTAACATAATACATTATTGTCACATTCGGTATCACCAATCTCGGATTCTTGATTGATATTTGAGGCATATTCTTAGTTTGTAGTTACCATAATTATAAAAACTCTTTGTCACATCCCCTATATATTATTTTAGAAGCACTAAAAAAATAACCTTCACTTCATGTGCTATTTACATAATGTCATTTCCTAGGTGGCATGTTCACATTTACTCTCACAACCATCTTGAAAAAACCCTTACATTACTAGAAAAAATTACATGTATATGCCATTAATAAATCAGTCCAAAGTTTAGTATTATTAAGAGTATACACATAATCAATCCCTTACTTATTATTTCAATCAATCATGAGCGTAATTTTTTTTTTCCATATATAACATACCGATACAGTTTCCATAGTTAATATTTTCGTACAATATATAGTTAAGACCAAATTTTATTAAATATTCATTGAACTGCGGTTTTCATTCGGTAATAAGGAAAATAAAATCACAAATATAGGTTGATGAAACTTTATAGGTAAAGGAACTATTAGTTACCCGTTCTCACCTGACAACACTTTATATGGTATTTTAGTAATACAAAATTTCTTTATAATGAATAAAAGGTTCTGAAAAATGATTTTAAATAAATAAGAAAAGAAAAGAAAAGGTTTAATAAATTTTTTAAAATTTATTAATGAATATAAAATGTTGTGTTCTCTTTCATTTAGCGTTTTTTCTGTATGATTGAAAATACATTATAAAAATTATTATGTATACCGTGAATGAATTACATTTCCATATTCATTAGCATCCATAATTATCGTTTTCATTTTATTTCCATAATGAACATTCCGATAAATTTTACATACTTAACATTTCAATTGCGTTATTCATTTTGTTAATGAATAACTCGTTTTGATAACAACCATTTCATATCCCATTATCAAATTCTGATACAATGAATAATGATCATAACTCATATATATTTGTTAACAATGTCTATAAAACTAATATAGACCAAATAATTAAGTAAAATGTCTTTTCAAATCAGCCTAATTAAGTTCATGTTTTTTGGTTAGGCCAATATATTGTATAAACATATGTCTAAACATATATATAATATTAACATTAGTTGGGTTTTGACCAAGATAATATTGTATATATATATTTGTCTAAACATATATATACTTAAGTTTTACGTTAGTTGGCTTATAAGTTATAACTGATTGTACAATACTTTCAAAAAGAAGTCTATAAATTTCATGCAATCACTTAAATTAAGCACATTGACTTTTTAATTAAGGAATCAACATAACTGTTGATACTGCAAAATATCCGATTGGTAATTGCTGTAGCTTTAAAACTTTTACTGTAGAAAAAAAGCTGTAGACTTTTTGCTTTGGCTTTAGATTTTATTGTTGTAGATTTTATGGAGAGCTCAAAAAATTTGATTTGAATATTTGGCTTTAGAAAGCACTTACACAGCTGTAGATTATTTCCGGAGCTGTGATTTTTAAAAAGTCAATAAAGCTTGATTGCTGTGAATTTAGTGCTTTAAAAATAAATGGTGCTCTGGACAGCACCTACAGCCATTACCAATCACACCCAATATTGGATGGAGTGAAAGTATCATTAAATAATATCCTATATTTTATTTTCTTTCATATAATACTTTCCAAAATCATATACTGATTAATTATGTCTCCATAAATATTCGATCAGGTTAACTATATAGTCAAATATAATAGTCAATGTTTTCTAAATTTTTTCTCCTGCATATTTATACTTTCCAAAATAATAAATTATATAAACTAAACTTTATGAATTTTTGGGGTTGTATTTTCGCGAATATTCGTTTGACACAAAACTTTATGAATTTTTGGGGTTGACACTTATATATATCATACTAAACTAATGTCTTTTGTTATTTTTCTTAATAGCATTCTGAGCACACTATGTTTATATATATATTTATATTTTTTTTAATAGCATTATGAAGACACTATGTTTATATAATAGCACTCTGAAGACACTATGTTTATATATATATATATATATATATATAATGAACATTTCGATAAATTTTGGAATTAATGGTTTGAATTTATTGTTACAGAAAATATACATATGTTAATAAAATCATATGATAATAAATATTTATATTGAAATATACTATATATCTATGTCAATTTCATTGAAATTTAATTATATACCATATAAAATAATATAATAATTATTTTGATTTATTTACCATAAAAATATTGTAAATAAACAAGAAGTATTGTTTTATTTATGTGATTACTCTAATCCCATATATATATTAATTGAAAAACAATTGATTACTCTAGCATGTGTGATTTATTAATAATATTTTTTAAAAAATTTAAAAAGAGATGGATACATTGAATATATATTTAGAAGCTATTAAATAATCTAGCGAGAATATGGAACGAGAATATGGATTGCAGAAAAATACTTATTTCCTAATTATAATCCATGTTTCTTCGTCACTAACACCGATTGAGAGTAATTTGAACTTTAAAGTGTCGATTTTGATAATCTGAAATGGCAACGTTTTTATTTCAGCACACTGGTTTCCTTAAATGAGCGTAGAACATTTTTTAATATTTAACCAAATGGGCTACATACATAGTATAATGTGTTTTGGTTTAAAATTTGTTGCATACCCAAAATCAATGCAAACCATAATTACTTTAGATTAAAATTTTGTTACAATAAAAATATAGGATTGGGCAAAAAATCTGAATCCAAAATACTGAACCAAATGCAATCCGAAGAATTAGTACTTAACTTTAACTAAAATTGGTTAGATTAAAATTTTTGTATCTGGAGAATCGAACCAAATTCGATTCGAACCAAAAAATTTCGGATATCGTGTATATTCGAAGCGGATTTATATACTTAAATATATTATTTATTTTTAAATTTAATATCTAGAAGAATATACAAAATATATATAATATTTTTAAGTTGTCCAAAATTCTTAGAAATATATAAAATTAGTTAAAAATACATATTTTAAAATAGCTAAACGGTACTCAAGACATCAAAAGTATTTAGAATATCTATTGATTTCCTATTCAAATATTTAAGATAAACCAATTTTATGTTAATATTATGTATTTTGCATACATTATTGATATTTATATGTTATATATTATTTTTATTTTTATATTTTGAAACATTTAAAGTATGTATGAACTTTAATATTTTTTAAATATTTTAATGGGTTATCCGAACCAAATCCAAACCGAATCGGCAAAGATTTCAACCGAACAGAACAAAACCGAAGTAAATGGTACCCGAATGTCCATCTCTAATCAAATGTAAAAATGGTTATTGATAATAAAATATGTGTTATATATAATATTTAGATACAACATTTTTGAGAAAACTCATCCCGCGCAGGGCGCAGGTTATCATCTAGTTTTGTATTATTTAAAATTATCTTTCAAAATAAATATACTTCTTTTTCTAATATCAAGATTATCTTTCTGAAATTTGTCTTTATGAAATCACATTATATACAAATATATATTTTTCATCTAAGAAACAATAGATATAAAGCAAGTATTTTATTATTTTAAAAGTATAATTTATGTTATTTAAAAATATTTCTAAAACAGAATATTACTTTCTTGTGAAATTTCCTTTTTAAAGAAATCATATTATATATACTTACTTTATAATATACTAGATATAGACCCGTGCGTTGCACGGATTTTGATTAATGTTTTAGTTTCATGAAAACATAAAATGAGAAAATAGTTCAATTGTATAACTTTTACATATATTGGGTGGAAATTATTCTAAGTATAAAAGTTATTTTTCTCACATAAGTTTTGGTTAGTATTCATATTTCAATAATCATGGCGCATAAATGAATTATTAGCAACTTTATACATAGGATTAGAAAAAAGCCATGTCCAAAAATTCAAATCGAACCCAACGTAAAGAAATACAAATCAGAGCAAAGTATAAATAATTTAAAAGTTTAATCAAACCAATTGAGTCGATGACAATGTCATACACTTTCTTAGTTCTTAATTTAATGTTTGTATTAACTTTCTATATTATTCTTTTTGTTCAAACATATTCTTATGCTTACATGAAAATTTAGAAATGTTTATGTTGTCATTGTAGGATCTTGAATGTATTTTTGTGCATTCATTATCATTTATCTATTTTGGTTTACATAGTTTATTCATCTTTAAAATATCTTCAATTCCTAACTCTATATATTTCTCCATCTTTACTCGTTAAATAGATAAATTCTATTATAAATGTGAGTTTCTCCATTGTATGAATCTATTATAGTGTTTCTATATTTTAATAAAATGTAATGGAACGATATTTTCATCTCTATATTTAGAAACAAAAATAGCATATCTCAATAATTTCCTCTAAACGTAGAGAAACTCTATTGCATAATCATACATTGGATCAAATCCATCTCTATAATATAATTTCTCTATCACAAAAAGAGTATATAGATATGAATATATAGGTGAATTAGAAATAATTTTAGTTGTTTAACCAATAGATAACATTATGGATTAACATTTTTATCATGCAATTTATAGGTAATGAAACTATTTATATTTTATGCAGTTTGATAATGATTTGATTCTTGTAGCCACAAATATATATGTGTAATAAAAACCATGTTTTTGAATCTCAATTGTGTGAATAATTGTTTATAAAAGTAACGTGTAGTGCATGCTGTAGTAGACATGTAGAGGACACAACACAATCGTTAAGAAGTTTTCTTAATTTCATTTCAAATATATGATATTCAATATCAGATATATATTTTTGAGTCAAAAATTTTTATAATGATTATTCGGTTTTTTATCTCACTTTTGATCTGCAGTTATAGTAACAAAATTTTCCAGAAAAGAAATATGCATATAATCCTAAATTATAATTTTCTGTATTGAACAAATTAATTACATATTTATAAATATATAAGATTTTTAATAAAATAAAACAAAACTAAATATTTATTAATTTTATTGATATGTTTATTTATTTGTAATTAGTAATTTTTAATTTATAGATCAATAAATATCAATGATATAAACAATACTCTTTTTGTTAACGATGATTAATTATGTTAATAAAAACTATAAGAAACATTACATAGACGTATCTACATCTAACTATTCTACATGTTTTATGAGGATTTATGTCTGACTATATTACCATGAGTTGTTTCATAAGATCTACACCAAACAGTATTCTTTGCACAATCTGAAAATATCCTATAAACCTTCTCTCAAATAAGTTAATAATTCAGCTTCTTTGAAATACGAAATCTAAATTAAATGATATTAAATATCAGATATATATTTTGGAGTCTCGTTTTTTTAATGATTATTCAGTTTTATTCAGTTTGGACCCGCAATCATATTGACAAAATTTTCCAGAAAATAAATATCCATATAAACTCTGAATTATAATTTTCTGTATAGAACAAAGTAATTACATAATTATAAATATATAAGATTTTTAATAAAAGAAAAAATTAAATATTTATTTATTTTTATTGATAGATTTTTTTGTAACTATTAGTTTTTAAGTTATAGATCAATATATATATATATATCGATGATATAAAATAATTCCTTTTATTAACAATGATTAATTATGTTAATACAAATTATGAAAAGCATTACATAGCATACATATAGATAACAGTTCTACATGTTTTATGAAGATTTACGTCTGACTATATTACCATGAGTTTTCCATAAGATCCACACCAGAAGGTATTCTTTGCACAATGCTGAAAATAGCCTATAAACCTTTTCTCCAGTAACTTAATAATTCGATTTCTTTAAATATAATAACACATGTCACAATCTTAAATATATAATTGACATGTGTCGCAATCATGTTAATTAGTAACTTTGAAGAACCAAACTTTATATAATAAGATCTCTATAATATTATTTGAGAATTCAGTTTCCTATGTGTCGCGCTCACGTTAACTTTCACGGTAGTTGATTACATTGATACCCTTAATGAATAAAAAATAGAATATTTAAATACTATAATTGATTTTTTATTTAAATTCTTTTTGTAAAATTTTACAAATAAAATATATAATAAAAAAGGAAATATTTATAAAGGCTATAAATTGAATTTAGAAACGAAAATATATGAATAAATAATATGCTATCATTAAAAAGGAAAGTTCAGAAAATAGTAATATTGTATTAAATATATTTTTAAAATAACATAAAATATACTAATAAAATACTTTCTTTATATTTTTCAAAGTAACAGAAATAATTTTTATATATCTATCTATTTTTTAGATGATTACATAAAATAATTAAGTAACATAAACTGATATATTGACTAAAATCATTTATAGTTAGTATTATTGAAATGCTATTTGTATTTCCTATATTTTGGTTACTATAATATCTTTCAATTACAACAAAAAATATCTATAAATTATACTTTACTTATATCATATGATTTCTCAGATGCAATCACAATTTTTTTCTGCTTATTTTTAAGAGATATAACGAGAAATAAAGGTTAACAATAAACATCTTTTTGATCAAATACTTATAAAATATTTAAAATCACACTATATACTTTAACGATGTAAATATATTATATTTTATCATTATTAAAATTGTATGTTTTTTTAATATTAAATTTGCTTTTAAATTCAATGTTCTTATGTTTGTGTAACTTTTTAATATAACCATAATCAGAGAAGACATGAAATTAGTTTGAATTTTATAAAAATATTTTTTATTATAAATATTGATATGATTTCACGAGCTTTCCAAAAAGTATGAGAAGTAACTTTCTATATATCATCTTTTCTAATATAATTTATAAAATCAATATTTAATTTGATATATATATTATGAAAATACATTCACATTTAAACGATAAATAAATTAATTTGGCTTGACTTAATTATAATAAAAAATTATACTTCAGCTTGAATTTGAAAGAATATATGTAAGTTAATATACTCACAACATGAGTTACTCGACTAATCCAACTTATATCTAAAATCATAGATTTAACTATAATAAGAAAATATAATTTTACAATAATAATAATTTATTTCATAAATATAAATTATAGGATGACTCAAAACACATTGAAAAATGAAAATAAAATATTAATCAAATGTAACAATTTAGTTTTTTGTAAAATTTATATATATGCATGAGACTTCAGAATATTATCATTATATTTATTTACATAATTTTGATTCAAACACTTTAGTTTATTTTTTATTTCATTTTAAGCACAATGTATCTTTTTTTTTGTCAACAACAAAACAGACTCATATGGACTCTGTGAACCAAACCGATAGCTCCGAATCCATATGAATGACGTAAGACGGTTGTTGCAGCACAATATATCTTAAGTTATACATAATCTTCCTAAAATATAATTACATATTTAAGACAACAACGAACCTAAATGTTAATAAGAAAACTAATCAAAATTTTAATATATTTAGAAAAAAAAACCGACTATAATATAATAAAAAATATTATAGTTGAATTCAGAGAAATAGATGCAATCCAATATACCCAAATCATAACTAAATCGACTGTAAAAATAACAAAACCGACTAGATATAATATATCTAAAATCATATGTCTAATTAAAATAATATAATATTATTAATATAAATTAATTAAAAATTAAAAGTAAATAGCAATTAATTAGTATATTATATTTACTTTATAAATATTTATATAGCTCATGCACGGATATAAATATTTATAAAGTAAATATACTATAATAATTAATTACTATTTACTTTTAATTTTATATTAATTTATAATTGTATGCATAATTTATATTAATAATATTATAATACTTTAATTAGACATATGATTTTAGATATGTTATAGGTTTTTAATTTTGTTATTTTTACAGTCGATTTAGTTATCATTTAGATATATTGGTTTGCATTTATTTCTTTGAATCAATTATAATATTTTTTATTCTAAATATACTAAAATTTTGATTAATTTCTTATTTGCATTTAGGTTGGTTGGTTGGTTGTCTTATATATGTAAATATATTTTAAAACGATTATTTATAAATTAAGATATATTGTGCTTAGAATGAAATAAAAGATAAACTAAAGTGTCGGATTCCAAATTAAATAAATTAATATAACGATGATATTATTGTTATGTTGTAAGTAAAATCATCATTATATTCATGTTGTAAGTAACCATAAAATTTACATGATTTTACTTACAACATGATTATTTTAAGTTTGGTTTCTTACATTCATTAGCTTTCAAATATCATTGTATTTAGCTTATGTTAAGTTTCACAAACATAAAAACATAAAATTTAAAAGCAAATTTAATATTAAGGAAACATATACTTTTAATGATGATAAAATATAATATATCTACCTTGTTAAAGTATATCGTGTTATTTTAATTTAAAATATTTTGTAATTATTTGATCAAAAGATGTTTACTGTTAAAATCTATTTTTTCATTTTCTAATATCTATTAAAAATAAACAGTAAAAATGTGATTGTATTTTATAAATTATATTATATAAGTAAAATATAATTTATAGATATTTTTCTGTAATTGAAAGATATTATAGTCAAATAAATAAAACATTTCACTAATACTAATTATAAATTATTTTTAGTCAACATATATTTTCTTATGTTACTTAATTATTTTATGTAATCATCTAAGAAAACATATAGATATATAAAAATATTTCTATTACTTTGAAATTTTATTGTTTAAAATTATGTTTTAAATAAATATTATTTATTTTTCTAATATCAAGATTATCTATGTGATATTTTATTTTATGAAATCACATTATATACAAATATATATTTTTCATCTAAGAAAATATAAATATAAATAAAGTATATTATTACTTCAAAAGTATATTTTTATGTTATTTTTTAAATGGAATATTACTATTTTGTAAATTTTCCTTTTTAATGAAATTATATTATATAGGCATATATTTTCGTTTTTAAATTTGTTTTTAAACTTTATAAATGTTTCCTTTTTATTATATAAGTTATTTGGAAAAATTTTAAAAAGGAAACTAAATAAAAAAATCAGCAAAAAATTACCTGTAATAATTTTAAGGGATAATTTGAAAATACTCTATTAATAGTTTAAATTTTGGAAACTACACCTTCTTTTTGTTTTTTTGAAAACTACACTTTATCAAATGTGAAAAGACATTTTAACCAGATTAGATATTTCAATAATTACAATATAAATTCAAAATTAATAATGCTAATAATATTATAATTCTTATGTTTAAGATAAATCTGGGTGAGATAAATTCAAATAAGCATATACAGTCTATAATGGTTCGAAACCAAAAACGTAAATTTTCATTACTTGTTCAAGAACAGAAAAAACAGAGAGAACGCCTCCTTACATATCATTTAGTATTGAGTCATCATCATTGAAGAATGGAAGACTAGTAATGGAAATCCAGGATCTCTTTAGAACCGAGTCTCCTATTAATTTAATATATTCACCAAACACAGCTGAAGCAACTAACCAAAAGACTACGAGCAGGAACATTAGCTGTCTCTCCAACGTTTCTCTTTTTTTCCAGAACTCTATTTCAAAACTATTGTTGCACATTAGCTTTTTGTCTCTTTCATGAATTAATGTTTATCATGAGACATTAGAGTGTATGAATCGATTGATTCTGAAAATACACTGCCAAGTTTTGTTGTGTCTCTAAAGTGGATACACTATGAGAGTTTGGACAGGCGAGCGAATCTTTCGGCATAGGAACTGCAGAAACAAATAGTTAAAGAGACCAAAAAAGAAAGGATCTCCTAAAAGAAGTACCTAGCCTAAAATAGGAGAGGGATTCATTGAAGCCCTCTGAAAACCAAACAAAATCAAATCCACACAGTAATAAGGCTAGACTCTCTCCAGCAAGTGACACGTTGGATTTTAAAATGTTTTTGAGAGTGCCATGTCAATAAATGAAAAAAATGCAAAAACCACTCACGACATTTTATATCTCCACCTCATTGTTCTGCTGTCATGTTTTTCTTTTGTTTTCTTCTCCCTTTGGCAAAAGAAAAGTGATCCGAGATTATTCTTCTTCGATCTCTCTCTCTCCTTCGCTTTGAAATCGGATCTCTCTCTTACTGTTTCGATTTGGTCGACCAGGAAGCCGATGGCTCTGATTAAGAAGCTACACAAGGCGGTAAGCATTTCATTTTGCTATCAAGTCTCGTCTTTTCTTACCGGTGTAGTCAAAATGGCTTTGAATGTTAGATTGTAATCTGCTGATTGAATGATTTGTGATGGTATTTGTACGATTAGGGTTTAGGGATTTGTCTTTTAGCTTTATTAGTGACCTTGGATTGTTAATGTTATTCTTGGTTTACGCCTTAGTATCAAATGCTAGGGTGTGCCTTAGTAAAAATCAGGAGTTAGTTTTAGGTATTTTAGATTCTTTCTTTCGACATTTTTGAATTGCTGAAGCTGACTATCTTTACTTTCGGTTGATAACTAGAAAAGGGAGGCACCACGAGGTGAGAAGCCAGAACCCACCTGAGGAACATGATCATTGTCCCTGAGATTATCGGAAGCATCACTGCAGCGTACGATGGAAAGACCTTTGACCAGGTCGAGATCAAGCCCGAGATGATTGGTCACTACCTGGCCGAGTTCTCCATCTCATACAAGCCAGTTAAGCACGGTAGGCCTGATGTTGGTGCTACCCACTCCTCCCATTTCATTCCCCTCAAGTGAAGAGCTTGGGGAACGTGTTTCATGGTCTTTTTGTTTCTCTAAGTGTGTGTTTGTGGATCCTCTTTTGTTGCTGCATATTCTTTAAGTATGAAGACACTTTTATGGCCTGTTTCCATCAAATTGCCACCAATTTTTGTTTTTATAACATTGTCTGATTGTTGGAATGGTTAGTAGCTTTAGTGATTTGATAACTTATGTGAATTTTATTCTGGATGACTTTTGTGATCTCATTCTCATATTTGCTTTAGGTTACTTGAGTAAACACCGTCTATATAACAGAGCATTACGGACTATCGTTCATAGAAGATCAGTTTCTCATATTTTTTGCAGAGGGACTATCGTTCACAGCAACAAAAAATAATTGATATCTACTGATGTGAAGAAGATAGTGACACGGCAGTAGCATTGTTTGCTTAATAAGGTATGATTTATATTTATACCTTTATGACATCTGTTTTTCAATGCTGCAGCAAAAAAAACACCTTCATACCAAATTGTTTTTTATATGAGCTCAATAGCTTTTGCGACTGGAAGACGCTTGTTCAACTACTTAACCACTGCTGGTCCAAAGCTTTTGGGTATGTTTTATTCTAACTCGTGGATTATTTACGATGACATAGCAGCTGTTATAAATATGATGCTGTTCTTTCTTGCCTGATACATTTTTATTATTTCATGTCTTTTTTATATATAGTTCTCGTCTTGACAACACTCGGTTCTGTTGTATCAGCAAGTTGAGTATTTCAAAGAAATAGAAGGAGATTCATTAAAGTTGCAGGAATCTAATAATCTGATGTGATCTTAAAGGGAAACCTCTCTGTCCGAGACTCTGTCACGTTTTTATCTCTAACTGTACAACAAGAAGGATCCAGCTATATAAGCTATATCTTGTAGGTTGTAGCAACGTATGAGCCATCATTACTGAGGCACAAACTGATCTCCTTCTCTCAAATGAAAAAGATTATCACTCCCTTGAGTTCTATATAAGCTATTGTACTGACTCTTTAATAGAAAACACAAAGGTCTGCAGCAAGGGAGGTCTTTGTTACAATAAGACAAATGAAAATAGAGGTTGACTTTCTAATTAGATAATTTTTATGTTATATGTTCTATTATATACGTACTCATATTTCCTTAACTTTTGCAATTTCAAATACCGTTCTTCAGTTTTATGTTGTGTAATAGACTATAAATTTATAAAAGAACATAAAGTAAGTTTAATCTTATTACTTACCAGTATTACTTGATTGAAAAAAAAATATACAATTATGTTTCAATATTTATTTTCATTGTGTAAATTACGGATCAGTACGCTCTATGTTTCTCAATAACTTCACTACATTTTCATGGTAACATTTCTCATTTTATTTCTTTCACTCTCCTATGTTTATTTTTGACTATCCTATGTCTCCTTATTTGATACACAAGCACAATATATAATAAACCATAAAATGAAATTTTACAGTAAATTAACAAACAAAGAATATATTAATTTTATGAAAAAAGAAAGTCATACGATAATTTAAGACGTATTTCATAATTATTTCAGAATACAACAGTCAATTTTTATAAGGTTCAATTTTTCACACATTCACCCATACTATTCAATTTATATTTTTGAATGTTCAACTATCTTAATAAAATATGAAAATAATAAATAGGTAAATATCTAATCGAATCATCATGCGTAAATATAAAAATGGGTTGAAAATATATTATATATTCAAATATGACACAATTTGATAAAATAAAATGATAATTTCTTTTCAAAAATCTTATTTAAATATATATGGTCTTGGTTTTAAATAGCATGTTGCGAACAAATACGATAAGGTGCTCGACTCTCACCAAGCGCCATGGCGAGGAAAGTCAATCGCCATGTGTAACACACATGCAAAACCGTAATATCTATTTCTAACTTTTAAGTCATGATAAGCCATTGATAGAAACAGTAAAGAGAAAATTAAAATACCAATTCCATTGGAAGATTAAAAGTTTAAAGCCAAAACACCAATTCAGATGTACTAAAATTTAAAAGAGCAGAACTAGAATCCTAAAACTCTAAAATTCTGATTCAAAGTTCCTTGATAAGAAAATAGAGTTTATGAGAACAGAGACCTAACTACAAAAGAAAGAAGTTATAAGCTGAGTGGATAAAATGAAGAACATAGAGAAAAGTAGAAAGAAAGAGTGATGAAGAACTTAAGGGTTGTATATAACTATAATATAGTGAGTAGATTAGGTTTGTCAATATGTTATATTAGACTAGAGATTATGTATTAAACCAAAGTTGGTTTAGTAACCAAAATATGTACAAATCAAGTTGGTTTGAGAGGGGAATCAGTGAGGCGTCGCTAAAAGCGACTTATGAATAATACTAAAACGCTCAATAGCGAACGCTATGTGTACTTCGCCTGGCTTTCAGGTGTCAGTGCGATGGGCACACCGCTACACCTCGCCAAGCGCCATGGCGATGAAGGCTTTCGCTTTTTAAAACCAAGAATATTGTTCCATAAAAAAATCATAAGCTAATATTTTTTTGTCATAAACTAATAATTGTTATATAAGTTCGAACAAAAAAATGTATTGTTTATTGTGTATATTCATGATAAAATTCATCTCAGTTTTTTTAACACTCCAAGATATTTTTGATAATATTACTATTGTTTAGTAAAATTATATCTATTTTTTAATTCTGTAGAACATAAATAATATTATAAATCATGTAAATTGGCTTTGTAAAGTTTATGTAATATATATATAGTAAAATATAAAAAGGAAAGTTTTTATTATAACTCCATGAACCAAGAATATTGCTCCATAAAAAAAATCATAAACTAATCATTTTTATATAGTTTATATAAATTCAAACAAAAAAATTAAATTGTTTATTGTGTAAAAGATATAGATATAATTTTACCAAATAATAGTAATACTACCAAAAATATCTGGAGTGTTAAAAAAAATTCCAGATGAATTTTATCATGAAATGTTCTGTAGAACACAACTAATATAATAAAATCATGTAAATTGGTTTTGTAAAGTTTAGTAATGTATATATAGTAAAATCTGAAAAGGAAAGTTTTTATCATAACTCCATAAAATAATAGATTTTGATCGTCTCAATATTATTAATTTATAGAGTTTTACCATATATACTAATCAAATATTTTAAACCAAATATTATTTTAATATCAGAAATTAAAAAATATAAATATATATATATATATATATTTATAACTAAAAATTATAGAAAAATCCCGCTGCGTAGCGCGGGTAATTACCTAGTCATTAGTAAGGTCTCTAATGGAGAATATGTTGGGTGAAATTACGATACGCATTAACCAAATCATTTTTTCACGAATTGAATTACACTTAAGGAAATTGATGAAAATTAATACACCTCTGAATAAAAGGAATAATAAAGATGATCTAGAGAAATGATTTTTTTCTCAAAAATGGAGAACTAAATATCACGAAGAAGGAGATGAGACGACGTTCACTGGTTCTTTTGTTTCAAAAAAAAATTTAGATACATATTAAAAATATATTGTGTAGATTCTTGTTGAAACTGTTAGTTTAAATATTATACTTATAATGACATAATATAGATAATAATATTAAATATTTCAGAATGGATAATTTAGGAAATACATATATACAAAAGTGTATTTTTCAAAAAAAATAAATAACAGTGTAATTTTCAAATTAAAATCTCATATAAGTGCATTTCTCCAAATTTTCCCTAATTTTAATTCATTAAGGGTATCCGTGTAATCAACCATCGATGATTTAACATAATAATTGATTGATTGTTACAATAGATACTGAATCTTTAATGTATATTACGAAAATACATTCACATTTAAACGATAAATAAATTAATTTGACTTGACTTAATTATAATAAAAAATTATACTTCAGCTTGAATTTGAAAGAATATATGTAAGTTAATATACTCACAACATAAGTTACTCGACTAATCCAACTTATATCTAAAATCATAGATTTAACTATAATAAGAAAATATAATTTTACAATAATAATAATTTATTTCATAAATATAAATTATAGGATGACTCAAAACACATTGAAAAATGAAAATAAAATATTAATCAAATGTAACAATTTAGTTTTTTGTAAAATTTATATATATGCATGAGACTTCAGAATATTATCATTATATTTATTTACATAATTTTGATTCAAACACTTTAGTTTATTTTTTATTTCATTTTAAGCACAATGTATCTTTTTTTTTGTCAACAACAAAACAGACTCATATGGACTCTGTGAACCAAACCGATAGCTCCGAATCCATATGAATGACGTAAGACGGTTGTTGCAGCACAATATATTTTAAGTTATACATAATCTTCCTAAAATATAATTACATATTTAAGACAACAACGAACCTAAATGTTAATAAGAAAACTAATCAAAATTTTAATATATTTAGAAAAAAAAACTGACTATAATATAATAAAAAATATTATAGTTGAATTCAGAGTAATATATGCAATTCAATATACCCAAATCATAACTAAATCGACTGTAAAAATAACAAAACCGACTAGATATAATATATCTAAAATCCTATGTTTAATTAAAATAATATAATATTATTAATATAAATTAATTAAAAATTAATTTCTACTAATTAGAAATTTCCTTTTTAGTTAACATATATAATTCAAAACATTTATAAATTAAAAAAAACGAATTTACAATCAAATATATATTATATATAATGTGATTTCATAAAAAAGGAAAGTTAACAAAAATAACTTTGATATTAAGAAAATAAATATTTCATTTAAAACATAATCTAAGCAATATAAATATATTTTCAAAGTAATAAAAATATTTGCCTTATATATCTATATATTTTCTCAGATAATTGCAGAAAATAAATTGATTAGATAAGCCAAGATACCTTTAGTTGAATAATAATATTTATAATTAGTATTATTGAAATGGTTTATTCATTATTATAATATTTGTTGACTAATAATATTTATAATTAAGAAAAACTAAAAAAATTTATGAAAACATTTCACATATATAAAATAGTTTCTAAGAAAAAAATTAAAAGAACTGGTTTTTTATTTTTTTAAAAAAATAAATGATACTTTTATGAAAACTAATTTTACCACAAGCAAATTTGAACAAATAATTACAATTTTTTTTAAATAACATAATCCTAGAAAATTTTGATGAACTAAACATATTATATTTTTCTTCAATTAAAATTATAATTTTTACTTAATATTTAGTTTTTTTGTTTTTCCCTTTATATTTTACAATCTAATATACCTATAATAAAAGTACATAATAAAATATGAATTATTATATTTAAGATTATTTAAAATAATTTTCATTTTAATTTATAAATCTAAGGTATAATATTACTTAGAGCTTACGAAATATTTTAATAATTATTAATATCGATAATCGTTTATGAGCTTACAAAATTTTAATAAGTTATTTTCTTTTATGAAAATTTCTACTGATCATCAATTTATTTTTTAAATATTTTTAAAAATCAACAAATAATAAATTACTATAAATATTATAAAAATATATTTACACATTTAAGATGAAAAACTGAAACTGATGTGATAAATATAATCAATCTGATTTGGTTTGATAAAAATAAAAATAATTATACTTCAATACAAATGAATATATGTCACCCTATTCACAAAATGAGTATATATACTAACTAATTTTATTATATCTAAAATCTAAGGTAAAATAAAAATATATTATTTTATAGTAATGTTTATTTCTATTTATACATATAAATTACGGGATTCTTCAAACCATACCAATAAACTAAAATAAAATATTAACTAAATGTTACCATTTATTTATTTTGGAAAACATATATGGATGAGATTTCAAAATATTATTTTTATATTTATTTATGTATTATGAATCGATCAACAGTTAAATTTATTTTTTCTATTTGATTTTCAAAACAATATATATTATACTATCATTAAAATATATTTACATATCTAAGAGAAAATCAATCTAAACTCACTGAAAATCACAAATTATTCAAAACTTTAATCTATTTAGAACAAAAAATCATGGTTGAACTAAAAGAATTTGATGTTATCTAATATACTAAAGTGATAATCAAACTTATCATATATCACGTATCCAAAATCACATGTCTAACTAAAATAATATAATATTATTTATAAAATTACAAAACAATTAAAATTAAAATTAAACTATTGATAAATTATTATAACATATTTTCTTATAAATATTTATATCCGTGCATGAGCACGGGAAAATCACCTAGTATTTATTAAAAAAACTTTTATTTACCTAGAAAATTTACAAGTAAAGCCATTGCTCATTTAAACTAACAAAATATTATATGCATATTTCGGATGATTACTATCTTTGTACATATTTATATGTACTACATGGTATTAGAATATGTAAATTCTGTTATATATATGTGTGTATTTGTATGATAGAATCATGCGATAATTACTATTCTTTATCATTATATTTATATGTACTGCATACTTTCATGGGACATGTGCCTTATTCATTAAGACTATTCTATTTGACAACTCAAACAAACATAATGTTAATATATTGAACAATCAAATATATAATTGTAATCAAATATATAGTGTATATTTAAGCACCCAAATATATAAAGCACACTAATATATATAGTGTTCATATAATGACCACTCATATATATAATATAATGACCACTCAAATACAAAGTCTTCATATTTGAGCACTCAAATATATAATTTCGATGCTTTCTGTTACATTTTAAATCAAAACCATATTTGAAAGTATCATTATCAACTCTTACAAAACCTGATTTTAGTATAAAAACTCCTAATTTCACAATTAAGATATCACTATCAACTCTTGGTCCAGTATCAAATCTTGGTCCAATGCCAATGGCACATTCGGTATAGGTTTATCCTAAGTTTGCATCTATCATATAAACATTAATCAGGGATTGTCTAAATGATTTGATTCCGAAGCTAAAATTGGTACGATCTCTTCACTGATTGTACATGTAGATTTAATACTTTCCATGCAATCCCTTAACTTAAGCACTAAAAGAATTTATTTAAAGAATCAACATGTAATTATTCAATCTTGCTTCTATTCGATCTGGTTAATTATACAGACACATCTAATTGTTATTATTGTTTCCTATATATTAATTTCTTAATTATACTACTTTCTATTATTTTAAATTAACAACTACAAATTAGGGATTATTGCGATTTAATTATGGTGTATGAACATTCGTTGATTACCATTTTTCTTGAGAGTAAACTCTATTGTTGATTACTATATATACCCATTCCTGAATTAAGAAATCAACATCACAACTTACAAGTTTGTTAACTAGAAATTGAAACTGCATCATACCTATCGTTTTTCTTTATTTGTTTTTCTAATAATTTGTTTCTTTCATATTTTATTATTCTATAACATATGTTTCATTTTATCTTATATTCATACTTTATATTATGAAAGCAATAATTATATTGCTTATGTTTTGTTTATCTTAAATTCATAACTAATTTTATATAAATTTGAGCTGCAATATTATAGTTTTGACTCAACGAATTATATTTCAGTTACACCTAACCAATAACACAAGTTTTAAAAAAGATCCGAGCTTATCTTATATAAATATGCACAATTTTGTCCAATATTTCATTAGATATTAAAACTTGTGACTATGAAAATAGATTTATGTTCAATCTTTCATTAGATAACATTTAAAATTTCTGACTATGACTATAGACTGAAGATTATATTCTCTTTTGATCCATTTACTCCGCATGTGCGAATATTGCAAGGCGCATATATCATCTAGTAAACAAGGAAACAAGATGACATTTACCGGAAAAAAATAAAGAATATAGATTTAATTCACGAACTATATTTCAATTACACCTAACCAATAATACAATTTTAAAAAAATAATTCGAGCTTATCTTATATAAATATGCACAATTTTGTCCGATCTTTCATTAGATAACATTTAAAACTTGTGACTATGAAAATAGATTTATGTTCAATCTTTCAATAGATAACATTTAAAATTTCTGACTATGACTATAGACCGAAGATTATATTCTCTTTTGATCCATTTACTCCGCGTGCGCGAATATTGCAAGACGCGGATATCACCTAGTAAACAAGGAAACAAGATGACATTTACCGAAAAAAATAAAGAATATAGATTTAGTTCATGATTATGATGACTCTTAATAAAAAAATATGAGGTGAGTCCAGATATATATTCACCATTCCCCTGGATTCCTTTTATTATCTCTTACCAGCTAAAAAACAAGGTTGAAGGTGAGAAAGTAATGGCAGATGAAATAACTATCTTCCTCTCATTTTCCAGAGGCTACCCAGTCTCTAACGCAGAATTGCATGACTACTTTACCAGGTACTGAATCCGTTATAAACCATTCATGCATGCAAGGCCAAGGCCGTCACTAAAAAAAAGGCTGCACCCTCATACTCCCAAGTGTTTAGGATCCCATATTTCACTATGTTTTAAGGTTTTCCATAGGATTTTCTTGTAACTCTATATTAATCTGACTGGAATTGTTTATTGTGGTGGAAGGTTTTCACAGTAGAGTGTTTTAAATGATATGTAACTTTTTTCTTGGTGTTGAAGGAGATATGGTGATGTTATAGAAGCGATACACATGGGTGCAGGGGGAGGGGTGATGATCAAGATCGATATGCAAGGATGGTGTTACGTTCTGCCGCCAAGGTTCAAGAAATTGTAAAGGATGGGGTCATCACGGCCAAGTTCGCCATTAATGGCAAACATGTTTGGGCTCGAATAGCCAAATCCTAATCACAAATTATGGAGTCTAATCTTTAGTTTCACATTTCTTCTTGTTTTCATGGACTTATGTTTTTCGCTTTTCAAACATGTTTCACTTTCTGTTCAATGATAATGCTATTCCCCCATTACATACTAGACTCTACAAATTAAGATACAGCAACTGCAGTCACTCTATTAAGATGATGATATCAGTTCTCTACACGGATAAGAGACTCATGCAACTTGCAACCCTTCTAATATAAAGCCATCATCCAAAAGAATTCACCACGAACGAGAACCATCATGTACAACAAATAACCCTTTCTTCCTAAAAGAAACGAGAAGCATACCGAAGAAATAGAAAAGTAGAAGCGTACGAACATATCCCAACGGTTTTGCTATACACAAAACACATCAATCCTAACCGCATCATACTGACCATCCAATAGTTTAATTTTAATTTTAATTGTTTTGTAATTTTATAAATAATATTATATTATTTTAGTTAGACATGTGATTTTGGATACGTGATATATGATAAGTTTGATTATCACTTTAGTATATTAGATAACATCAAATTCTTTTAGTTCAACCATGATTTTTTGTTCTAAATAGATTAAAGTTTTGAATAATTTGTGATTTTCAGTGAGTTTAGATTGATTTTCTCTTAGATATGTAAATATATTTTAATGATAGTATAATATATATTGTTTTGAAAATCAAATAGAAAAAATAAATTTAACTGTTGATCGATTCATAATACATAAATAAATATAAAAATAATATTTTGAAATCTCATCCATATATGTTTTCCAAAATAAATAAATGGTAACATTTAGTTAATATTTTATTTTAGTTTATTGGTATGGTTTGAAGAATCCCGTAATTTATATGTATAAATAGAAATAAACATTACTATAAAATAATATATTTTTATTTTACCTTAGATTTTAGATATAATAAAATTAGTTAGTCTATATACTCATTTTGTGAATAGGGTGACATATATTCATTTGTATTGAAGTATAATTATTTTTATTTTTATCAAACCAAATCAGATTGATTATATTTATCACATCAGTTTCAGTTTTTCATCTTAAATGTGTAAATATATTTTTATAATATTTATAGTAATTTATTATTTGTTGATTTTTAAAAAATATTTAAAAAATAAATTGATGATCAGTAGAAATTTTCATAAAAGAAAATAACTTATTAAAATTTTGTAAGCTCATAAACGATTATCGATATTAATAATTATTAAAATATTTCGTAAGCTCTAAGTAATATTATACCTTAGATTTATAAATTAAACTGAAAATTATTTTAAATAATCTTAAATATAATAATTCATATTTTATTATGTACTTTTATTATAGGTATATTAGATTGTAAAATATAAAGGGAAAAACAAAAAAAAAACTAAATATTAAGTAAAAATTATAATTTTAATTGAAGAAAAATATAATATGTTTAGTTCATTAAAAATGTCTAGGATTATGTTATTTAAAAAAAATTGTAATTATTTGTTCAAATTTGCTTGTGGTAAAATTAGTTTTCATAAAAGTATCATTTAATTTTTTTTTTAAATAAAAAACCAGTTCTTTTAATTTTTTTCTTAGAAAATATTTTATATATGTAAAATGTTTTCATAAATTTTTTTAGTTTTTCTTAATTATAAATATTATTAGTCAACAAATATTATAATAATGAATAAACCATTTCAATAATACTAATATTAATATCTCGATGCGTTTGGTTGTAATAATTTAAATAAAATGACTTATTCTCATATTTACTTATTAAAATAAATAAAATAGATATAAAATGACTTATTCTTGGGTTCACCCCAATAGATATAAAACCTAGAGATTCACCAACCAATAGGATTGTGTCATTAATAATTGATGATTTAACATAATAACTAGATCTTGACCCGTCCGACCGGGCGGGTATTTATTTTATGTTTTTAATTTTTCTTTTAATATTAAATAATGTATTTGTAATATTTAAATATAAATTTAGATTGAAAATTTATCTTTGCAGTTATAATAAAAATTAAAATTAAAATTTTAATAAAATATTCTGATATCAATTTTAAATTTCCTAATTAAAATAATATAGAGTTGGGTCATAATTTTTTCCAATTCAAAAATCCTAGCATCCCTCAAAAAAAAAAAAAAAATTATAAATACATATAACATATAACCATATTTGGGACTATACTTTCTACTAAAATAAATTTGTTAAAGAAAAATAATGTTGCGCTGTTTTTGTTTATTTCTAGAGCTTGACACCGTATAAATATTTTATTTCACTTTAAATTTTTTCTATGTACTAATGGTATACTATATATATTTGTAAATTAAAATCTATTACATAATTGTTAATATAACATTTTAAAACATAACGATTTTATTTATTAGTTTTAAATAATTATATTTTGTGATTTAATCGTCTATTAGATCATAGTGTATCATATAAACAAATCTTATATTTATAACTAATTGGACCTATATAGGAAGTATTATGCTAATAATATATAAAAATTATATTTTATTTTTATGTTATATAAATTGATTATATGTTATATATTAGGAAATATATTTTGGTTAAGATTTTGTTAAGGAAATCTATTATTTAAATTAGGAAAAAATATTCAATGGTTAAATCTATTATTTAAATTAGGAAAATATAATCATACTTAAATATAGCTTCATTTAATACCTCAGTGGCATGACAATGTAAATATAATGAAAAACTAAGGGGTTAATCTAATTTTGTACTTCTGTTTTAATCGAATAGATGGAAAAAATCATATGTCCCGTACTACTTATGTTCTTACACCCGCTACTGGCGGTGCCTATTCAATTTATAAAAAAAAAAACAATTGCTTTGGGCATCAATTCGATCACAAACTGAACTTAAGGGCATGTTTACAAATACTTTCTCATATGTTCTAAAAATTCTCTTCCTTACAATTATCCACCCAAAAATCAAAATTAACCTATGCTCTTCTGATAAAACTAAATCCTATTTCTCTGTATTTACTTACCCATTTATTTATATTTAACTTCGATTGCATTGAAATTTAATTTTATGAACTTTTTATTTCGTAGTCAATTTTTATTCCATTTTAAGTACTTAAATATTTGAAGTTTACAAAATTATTTTTTTATATAAAGTACCAACATTTTGTATCGTAGTTTTATATAACTTTATTGTTTTCACTCTATTTTACTTTGTAAACAGTTTAATTTTTGTCGACAAATATATTTCATAAATTACTTTCTTTAAGAGTTTTAATTTATATATTGTAAATTATTGAAACAATTAACTATTTATATTGTGCTTATGGAACTAAAAACTCTAAGCACGGCTCTTGGCTTAAGAATACTTTTTAAGATTTCACCATATGAAACATAAAGACATAAAATGTGCTATTTTCATTGGAGATAATGTTTATTTGGAGGCTTCTTTTTAGGATTTGTCTATATTCTTTAACGATTTTCCTTTATTAGTACAAATTTACCTTTTGGAAGCAAAACACATTTATAATCTTTTTCCAACTTCTGTTATGATAATTTCTTTTTCAAAAGAATAAACAGCTACCACGGCTGAATTTAAGAGGTCCATATTACCAAAAGAACAGAACCGGACCGGATCAGTTAACTACCACCCTAACTACCACAACCATTGTCAAACTATTACTAGGTGGTTTCCTGCACCATGTACATTAAAAAAAATTAAAATATTTTTTAACAGATAAATATAAATTATATTTATTTTTTATTAATATTATAAATTTTCTTTTTCTTATCAATATTTTAATATAAATTTGATTTAACTGAACATTAAAATTAAGATAAAAACAATTTTGTTTATTTTGAATTATATTAAAGAATGTACATATATATAAAACTATAATCTTAGGTAAATTTTTCTATCTATTTATTTAAATATATTAAATAAATATATAAAATTTCATAATTGTCAAAAATTAAAATTAAATAATATTTATAAAATCTGTAGATGTATATAAGAAACTAATGATTTTACGATTTAATTTGATTTTATGATTTAGTTTTTATAATTTTCTACAATATGTATATATTTTTGAAATATTTTTAATTTAAATGATATTTCAAAATTTGAAATGCCATAATTGAATATATTTATTTTAATGATGATTTATGAGTTATTACCATATTTTTAAAAGGTCCAAAAATATAAATCGACAATAAATATAATATATGAGTTATTACCATGTTTTAAAAAGTTTACCAAAAATATAAATTAACATTAAATATAATTTTTCATGTCATATTAATCTTATAAGACATGTCATCAATTTTAGTAGCCATGTCATATTATTTTGTGAAAATGATTGTAGAGAAAACATGTGGCAAAATCACTTCTCAAATATAGTCTAGGGGATGTAAAATTTCATAATTGTCAAAAATTAAAACTAAAAAATATTTATAAAATCTGTAGATATATATAAGAAACTAATGATTTTACAATGTAATTTGATTTTATGATTTAATTTTTATAATTTTCTAAAAATATGTATATAATTTTGAAATATTTTTAATTTAAATGATATTTTGAAATTTGAAATGACATAATTGAATATATTTATTTTAATGATGACTTATGAGTTATTATCATATTTAAAAAAAAATCCAAAAATAAATGTAATATATGAGTTATTACCATATTTTAAAAAGGTGAGTTATTAAGATAATCTTGATATTAAAAAAGAAATATTATTTATTTTAAAAAAAAATTTTAAACAATAAAAAATATATATCTATCTATAATATAATTTGAGAAGTCAGTTTCTTATGTGTCGCACTCACATTATGCACTCTAATATATCCAAATGATAACTAAATCAATAGTAAAAACACATCGACTATTTTAAATAACATAAAATATACTTTTGAAGTAATAAAATATTTATTTATATCTATATTTTCTTAGATGAAAATATATATTTGTATATAATGTGATTTCGTAATCTATAAATTATATTTTACTTATATAATATGATTTCTAAAATACAATCACAAAAAATTAAACTGTTTATTTTAAAGAGATATTAAAAATAAAGTAAAATTAACCTTTGATCAAATAATTAAAATATTTTAAATTAACATAACACTATATAACTTAACAAGGTAGATATATTATATATTATCATTATTAAAAATGTTTTTTAATATTAAATTTTATGTTTTATGTTTGTCACAGTTAATATAACCATAATCAAAATACCAACGCGAATCTGAATTCTCATTTTTAGGATTATTTGCATAAATTTCAGTTTACCATTTAATATATATAAGACATAAAATTATTTAAATATTTTAGTTATTGTAAATATTGATATGTGTTCATGAGCTTCCAAAAAGTATTAGTTACTTATGTAAGTAACTTCCAATTGATTATCGTTTTACTTTCTAATATTTTATTTTAAAAATCAACATATAGTTTAATTTTTGTAATTTGGAATCAAATATTTAGTTTATTTTTACTTCATTCTAAGCACAATATATCTTAAGTTATACATAATCTTCCTCAAATATATTTACATATCTAAGATAACAACCAAAGTAAAAGCAAATAATCATAATTTTCATATATTTAAAATAAAAAATATTAGTTGAATTTAGAGAAATTGATTGATGCAATCTAATATACCCAAATGATAACTTATTTAAAATCATATGTCTGATTAAAATAATATAATATTATTAGTATAAATTATGCATACAAATTATAAATTAATTTAAAATTAAAATTAAATAACAATCAACTATTGTAACATATTTAATTTATAAATATTTGTATCCGTGCATGAGCACGGGAAAATCCCCTAGTCACTTAATATTTAGGAGATCATACTGCTTATATAGCATTTTTTTTGTTAGGAAAGAACCTTTGCACGTTTTTCATGTCAAAAAGGCAGGAGAAAAGCCTCAGCAAACATTAAGTGCTCTTGACATAACTGTTGTACACCAATTGTGGAAGAATTTGTGCTACTGAATCTGTTCAAATCTTGTAGGTTTAAGTTCAGGAACAGCTCAGCAACAGAAGCTGAGAATTTCTTTCTAAGACATGGATGTTTCAATGCGAAACGAGAAGACAGCAAGCACAATCTCTGCTCTTAACTTCTGTGGGTGGCCATCGAAACAAATACTGTTCTGTCTGGCATTTTTGGAGAAGCGCAGAACCCAATACTCTTGCTACAAAGCCTGTGAAGAGAAGCATTTCAATTGTGGAAACAATTTCTTCAGGTTAGAAATTACAAGAGTCTGCAAGCAGTGTTAACAAGTAAGAGTGAGAATGGGTACAGAGGGAGAAGAAAAAAAAGTCCTTTAGATACTCTTTGTTAGGTATCTTTGTATTCGTTTGATTCATTCAATAAAGGATAGGATTGAAGGAGAACACAAGGAAGCATCTGGGAGGAAAAGTCCATGCCAGTCATCTCTTCCTTCCTCTTACACACTTTTCCTCCCAGATGCTTCCTTGTGTTCTCCGTTACAAGTTTATCTGTTTTCTGGCAACACTTAGATTGTGTTTGGTTATAACTCATGTTTTGTATGAAACAATATACATACTGTCACCGGTTGAACGAGATTCTTTGAATGATGTTTCTGTTGTAGTAATGAGGATATCAAAAGATTCCAAAAGCTCAGTTTGGGGTCCTCCGAGTGTTCTGGTTATAGTAAAAAGTAGCAAATGCAAAGAGCATTGATTAGTCTAGGACATAGTAGCCATGAGTACAACTAGTCAGTCAACTACACAAGATCCGAACCAGCTGCGACTCAAATTAGGAACCATAATAAGACGGCCTAAAGCAACAGTCGTCAATCGGAGCCACTAGCTATAAGCTCAAACTTACAACCATCTGGACACCATTTTTCCATGAAATGACACACCTTAAGTCTTTCTTCCTCAGGAAAATCCTCTTCGAAGTTGCGGCAGTCCATGCGCAAAACAAGATTTTCCAAACGCCTTGAATTGGATAGGATGTATTTGGCCACCTCTTCCCCGTATGTTAATCCCATTACGTACCAATCTAATATCTTAAGATGGTGCAAACATTGCGGTACATGTTTTGGTTGCTTCCATGTTAGTTCAGCATAGTGTTCCTGAAACCAGGAAGTCAGGAACCATTATAATAGATAATAGATCATCAAACCCTTAAACCGAGCTGCTGAGTTTTTTTTTTTTAATGAAAGATGGAACTTGCAAAGCTTACACTGAAGATCTCTAGAACTTGTAAATTAGGAGAGTTATCAAGCATGACCATTAATGGAATCCAGGACAGTAGATAACCTGTAATCAGCTGCAAATATTCCAGCTGATTGAAGATGCAACCAGCAGGAACCTTAATATATATGCACATTAGGCATTATTAGTAATAATCCATAAACAGCAAGAAACTCAAATCATTAGAAGAAAACCATACCTCCATGTGTAATGAACTCAAGGAAAGGCGTTTGACTGAAGTGAGTGATTCTCGCAGCACAAATCCATCATCGGTCCAAATTTTCGCCTCTACCAGCTCAGGTGCATTAATCATCATTAATTCAGATCTGAGAGTCTTGTCAATCACTCTAATCGTCAATTTTTTCAAAGAAGGAGAATTTATCACGTAGCCAGAACTATCATAGTGGCTATTTTCTATGGTTAGCTCATGTAAAGATGGCACGGCAATAGTGAAAGTCTCCACATCATCAAAACCACGTCGAGTGACACACAAATCTTCAAGACTAACACAGCCAGCTAAAAGGTTCACAACGGACTCGCTGTCGTAGAACACATCTTCAAGGTGCAGAGTTCTAAGAGAACTCAGAGAAACTGGAGAAGGGACCTCTAGAGAAATGGAACCAAAAACACCACGAAGTTTCAAGGTTTCCAGAGTCTGACAGTTATACAACCTGATAGAATATTTGAAGCATTTATACAAGTTGAAATCTGGGCGAAAGAGTTTGAGTACCAACTCACGCACGTGGAGTCCACATGCGATTCCAATTAACTCTCCAAAACCATCCATACGATCACCTCGGCCAAGTGAAACATCCATATGAAAACTCTGTAGATACGGAGCTTCGAGTGAAAGCATACTCCTCCGAACACTGTCTGAAAACCCCTGGAGATCATTGCCGCCATCGAAATTAAACGTGAGCTTGGGCACCATCTTCCAAAGAGATAACCATTGTTTAGACAAAACACTGGTGGCTACTACACCAGTGTTTATGAGAAGTCAGTTTCCTATGTGTCGCGCTCACGTTAATTTTCACGATGGTTGATTACATTGATATTCTTAATGAATTAAAATATTACATTTAAATATTAATTTTGTTTTTATTTAGTTTCCTTCTTAAAATTTTCCATATAACATATATATTAAAAAGGAAATATTTATAAATTTTAAAATTCAAATTTAAAAACGAAAATATATATGTATATAATATGATTTCATTAAAAAGGAAATTTCACAAGATAGTAATATTCTATTTTAAAACTATTTTTAAATAACATAAAATATACTTTTGAAGTAATAAAATAATTGATTTATACCTATTGTTTCTTAGGTGAAAAATATATATTTGTATATAATGTGATTTCATAAAAACAAATTTCAGAAATATAATCTTCATATTAGAAAAAGAAAAATTATTTATTTTAAACCATAATTTTAAACAATACAAAATATATATTTTCAAAGTAATAGAAATATTTTGATATATCTATCTAATTTCTTAGATGATTACATGAAATAATTAAGTAACATAAACTGATATATGTTTAATTGACTAAAAATAGTTTATAATTAGTATTATTGAAATATTTTATTTATTTTTCATATAGTTAGTTGACTATAATTTATTTCAATTACAGAAAAATATCTATAAATTATACTTTACTTATATAGTATGATTTCTCAAATATAATCACAACTTTTATTGCTTATTTTTAAGAGATGTTAAAAACTATTATTTTAACAATAAACATCTTTTGATCAAATAATTATAAAATATTTTAAATACATAACACTATATAATTTACGAGGTAGATATATTATATTTTTCATTATCACAATTACATGTTTTCCTAATATTAAATTTTCTTAAATTTTATGTTTTAATATTTATGGAATTTAATATAATCATAATCAAAATACCAAAGTAAATATGAATTATCATTTTTAGATTATATAAAATAAAATTTAGTTTACCTTTCAATAAATCTAAGGCATAAAGTTATATAGAATTTATAAAATATCTTAATTATTGTAAATATTGATATGTGTTCATGAACTTCCAAAAATGTATCAGTTACTTATGTATGTAACTTAATATATAAAATATTTTAATTATTGTATATTATATATTAATTATCAATTAGATTTTGGCTAAACGGAGCCTGGATACTTAATTTTATTAGTCCGATCACGTAAACCATAAAAATAATTACATTTCAGTTTAAATTTGAAAGAATATATATAACTCAATATATTCACAATACGAGTGACTCGATTAATCAACTTTATATCAAAAATAATAGATTATATTAAAATAAAAGAAGACAACAATCAACCTAAATGCAAATAAAAAAAATTAATCAAAATTTTAATGTATTTAGAATAAGAAATATTATAGTTGAATTCAGAGAAATAAATGTAATTGAACATATCTAAACTTATAACTAAATTGACTGTAAAGAATCGACTAGATATAACATATTTAAAATCATATGTCTAATTAAAGTATTGTAATATTATTAATATAAATTATGCATAAAATTATAAATTAATTTAAAATTAAAGTCTAGAGCAATAAATTATTATAGTATATTTATTTTATAAATATTTATATCCGTGCATGAGTACGGGAAAATCACCTAGTAAATAATTAATTAATAATATCTTTTTTTAAACGTGGATTTAAAATAATTATAAAATACAGAAAATGTTGTAACATAATTTTTGTTAGAGATTAAAATATTTTTAAAATATTTTTATTCTTATAAAATTATTATATAAAGTTTGATTCTTTAAAGTTTTCAAAATCACGACACGACGATTATATATTTAGATATAACATGTGTTAAATAATACTTTTCCTTGAATTGGGGTTCTCTCCATTCAACTTCACTACCAACCATCAAAGTTTCACCATCTCTCGCATTTTTAAAAGCCACCAGCAACCACCACTACCTCTGTTTGAGAATCACGTAAGTTAAAATGCTGCTATAAAGTGTGTCCAACGTGTTCCCGTTCTTGACTTTTCTTTGCAATTACGCATGGGCAGGGTGGTGATGAGCACCCTGGTGATGACATGCCTTGTGGTGGTGCTTTGAAAAGGAGTCCTCTTGGTTTGAACAGTCGTGACCTGAACCAAAGTGGCCGCAGTGGTGATTCGAATCTTGAGGGCGAGAGAGCAACCAATGGTTTAAACAGTCCTGACCTGAAAAAAACTATGTTATGGATTTTTTTTGTTTCCATTGTTTTTATTTTTTATTTTTTTTTTTTGAAAAAGCTTGTTTTTATTATTTTCCTGGGATTTATGTTCTGAATTTTATGCTAAAATAATAACTCTTCGTAGTCAGATACTATATTTTTCGTATGAGAATAACCTCTCATGGAAATTACTTTGATAATTAGGTTGGACTGTTAAACTAATTTGGTCAAACACTATATATAACCAATCTCAATAGAATGTTAACTACGATACCACATGAACCACGATTAAAGCAAACTAGAGCTGGACCCGTCCGGTCCTTATTTTCATTTTTTATATAAATGAATATTATTTAATTATCTATCGGGTTTATGTTTTTAAATATTTATCATATTTCTAAATTTTTATAAACACAACAATCAAATAGTTTTTGTGCTATAAAAATAGTGATCCGTACCCGTTGTTAAACATTTAACAAATTAATATTGACCTATTGATAGTTTTAATAATACTTCTTGTAACATGAAATTGCTTGCCAAATGTAAAAAGAATTTAAATATTTTGATCAGATATAGATAATATGGTAAGATTTAGATACATTAGAAAAATATTTGGTTATAAACATTAAACATTGTTTTACAAGTAATTCAAAAATATTTAAATTTTTCAGTATTAAATTTTCTTGTTGAAAATAATTAATAGTAACCAAAATGGTTAAACATTTATTTTTAAATTTCTTGAAAATATATAATCTTAGGTGAGATTTAATTATATTAAAATAATATTCAGTTACAAATATTTCATGGAGAAATTTTATAATTACCCTTTGTGTAGTACCACAATTCAACAATACCATCAATAGAAGGACATTTTCATAAATACACTTTTTATTAATGTATAAAAGACAAAAATGACCTTCTTAAATTCTAACATAATTACATGTCTCTTTCTATTTCTTCAATAGAAAATTTTAACGAACATGACTACATCGGAGATCAGATCGGACGACGACGGCGATGAGATCGGAGATCGGACAAAGACGGCGACGAGATCGGGAGATCGGACGACCGACGGCGACGAGATCAGAGATCAGATGACGACTGCGATCCTTCTCTCACCTCTCACTCTCTACCCTCGTTACGCTCGCATCTCCCTCTTTCCCCATCGTGTTCATCTGCAAACGCAAATGAAATGACTTGCTGGTACACGCTATTCTCCTTTCCTTGCGTTTTTAGCTGCTCGATTCGATTTCCATGACTTTCCTCTTTGTGTGTTTCTAGTGGAGGTCTGCTTAAAGCCATCAAGAACTGCCCGTCTTGAGGACGTTCAGAGAGCTGTTGAACGGTTTGTGAAATTCATTTCCTCATTTTTGCCTTTACCGTGTTTCTTTTTCTCAATAATGAATTAGTTTGTGTGTGTATTTGGTTTAGGATGCTGGAAAATAGGAGCATGAGCTATGTGGATGGCCTTGTTATCATACCTCCACACGACTTGTTCCTTGTTGAAAATGTGCATTTGTGATACAGGTACTACTTCGTCACTGTAGTAGATTCCAATCACCAATAGAGAAATGCAAAAAGTAATATATACTGATGGTTTTGTTCTGTGTATCTTATAGAGGAATGGGTGAAAAATAATGATGTTCTCTTGTTCTGGCAAGTTAAGCCTTTTGTCCACGCCTTTCAGGTATATCCAGACCCTATTTACTTTAATAAGGCAGTTATCTTTGCTTTCTCTTCTACATGACTTATTTATAATTTACATCCAGTTAACTGAGGAAGGACCATGTGAGGAGCTGGGCCCTGATGGACAACCTTCTAGCTTTAATGAATGGATTCTACCTGCTAAGGAGTTTGATGGCTTGTGGGAAAGGTGTGTTTCCTATGGTCTTGACTTGGTTTTTAAGTAGTAATGGCTCTGAAACAATTTATTCAGTGGTGTCTGGATCTTTTCTTTTCTTTTGTGTAGCTTGATCTATGAATCAGGACTCAAGCAACGGTTACTACGTTATGCCGCAAGTGCTTTGCTGTTTACACATAAGGGTTTGTTGGTTGAATTTATAAGGGGTTATAAAGGAACAACGAGGGTTTGTTGATTTTCATGATCACTGGATCAAAGTACAACAAAAAAAGACAATAATATCAATTATCCTACTCTGTAATCAAATAATCTAACATTTAAACTGTTTGGTAGATCAAAAGCTCTAATGTACGTTGTATTGTGGAAAGATAAGCAAACAACTCTTACAAGTCAGTACACTTAATTAATGAGAAAAAAAAATTGTAAGGGTTTGTGGGTCATTTATAGAAACTAATAAATCATTTGTAAGGGCTTATAAATATTTTATAAGGATCTATTAATCAAAAGCCAATTAACAAATAAATCCTAATAAATTAGTTTATAAATTTTTAGAAGTCATTTTAAAAACTCTCATATTCAACTTATAGACTCTTATAAATCATTTTATGTTTTAGAAAAACATTTATAAACTCTTATAAATAACATTTATAAACTCTCATAATCAACTTATAGACCCTTATAAATTATTTTATGTTTTAATAAACATTTATAAACTCTAATAAATAACATTTATAAACTCTCAAAATCAACTTATAGACCTTATAAATCATTTTATGTTTTAATAAACATTTATAAACTCTTATAAATAACATTTATAATCTCTTATAAATAACATTTATAATCAACTTATAGACCCTTATAAATTATTTTATGTTTTAATAAACATTTATAAACTCTAATAAATAACATTTATAAACTCTCAAAATCAACTTATAGACCTTATAAGTCATTTTATGTTTTAATAAACATTTATAAACTCTTATAAATCAAAAGTAAATTTATAAACATTGATAAATCAACTTATAAATATTTATAAATAAATTTATAAGCTCTTATAAGGGTTTGTAAGAGTTTTTTTTTTTTGTTTTCTCGATGGGTTTATGACAAGTTTATAGGAGTTGATAAATCATATTTGAAAGTTTAAAAATCATTTAATAAAGTCTTATAAATCATTTATAAAAATGTATAAAGTGTATAGACCTTATAAATCATTTTATGTTTTAATAAACATTTATAAACTCTTATAAATAACATTTATAAGCTCTTATAAATCAAAAGTAAATTTATAAACATTGATAAATCAAATTAAAAATATTTATAAATAAATTTATAAGCTCTTATAAGGGTTTGTAAGAGTTTTTTTTGTTTTCTTGATGGGTTTATGACAAGTTTATAGGAGTTGATAAATCATATTTATGTATAATAAACTTGTAGCTGCTACTGTTGTTGTCAAGGGACAGCACGGGAACGAACATGTGTCTTTGAGGGACTCACCCTGTGAATCAAACCATCAAAAACACGTCAATATTTGGACTCATAACCAAGTAACACAAAATGTTTGAGAAAAAAATGGTTGGGACCTTATGGGTAAAGAACCAAGAAGCACGCCACTGCAATTGAGAGCAGCTATTGCACTTTCAGCCTGTCAAAGAGAAAAAAAGGATACTTTGAAACTTAATCTATGGATACAATCCTTAAAAACAAACAAGTTTGGATAAAGAGCAAGACTGGTTTACCATGACAAACTCAACGAAACCGATTCTAGTTGGATGATGATGATCTCCCAGAAGCCTTAGACGTAAAACCTCTCCACACAGCCTCAAAGAAGAGTTTTATGTCCGTTTGAGTGACACCACTAGACTTGCTTCTGCCACTGTTTGCAGATTGATCCTTGGATTGCTTTGCTTTGCCGGTTACAACCTCATAAATGGTTGGAAGATCATTTATCATCAGGAACAACCTCATCCTGAAACAAATTCATTCAACTCAGAGGCAAGAAAACTACAAGTTACCACCAAACAATGTGTACAAGAACATAGAACAGTGGGAAGAGAAGGAAAAGTTATACCTCTAGTTTTTATCAAAAGAGAAACGTGCACCAATGTAAAAGGCAGCAGAGATGAGCCAAGAGTCAGAGTGAACTGCAATCAGAGAAACCTAGTTTTCCTCTGCCATACCATCCCTTGCGAAGTTGATGCCAAGAGCTGGTTCAGGAAGCTCAGGAGGGACCTCGTCGACAGGGAGATCAACCTCCCATGACCCGTTTGGAAGTCCGTAAAGACACAAGTTTTCATCGGCTGCACACGTCAAACAGAAACAGAATTAGACTACGGAAATAAAAACACAGAGAAACCTGTAGAAACTCACAAACTACTGGAGTACAGAGCACATCCCAAACATCATGGTCATTGGAAAAGCATCCACCTTTTAGCATTATAAACAGAATATCCAAGTCATGGCAATACATCTTTCTGATTGCATCCAAATAAAGAATTCATAAAAAAATGCACGTTGTTTTTAACAGCAACATACATAAGCTTCTAAAGGTCAGACACAGATTCAACAGATGCTATTTCACCTAAAAGAGACCTCAATGGATCACATAACAAACTAATGTTCTAAAAAGGGCAGATCAAGCATGGAACTTTAATTAATCAATGATTCACACACAAAGAAATTTCTAAAATTGAGTAATTAAGAAACATAAAGAAGGATACGGAGCTTGTAAGCGCGTTTGGTGGTCATGGCGGAAACAAAACCCTTACAATGGCGAACATTCACAATGCATGAATTTCTGTTTGCAATAGGTCTGTACCACCTGGGATTTGGAGTCGTCACCAGCCCCTTGTTGTGCTTCCAAATCAAGGAGGATCTGATCAAAATCACGCAGTATAAACGCAGAGAAATACTTAAATTCAACTGGAGACAGGTTCACCCAATTACGTGTTGTTCTGTAGACAGATTGAGGAATATGAGACAAGGGAACCTGCAAGAAGAGATGAGATGATCGGAGAGAATCAATCAAATCAAATCAAAGACTGGGACTATTTTTAATTCGAAAATCAAAGCAAATCTGGGGCTCACATCGATGAGAGTGGACAAATCAGGAGACTCGTTGAACATCTTCACCCATGGGAACGATACTCCGGAGAGTGCTTTGCAAAGTAATTGGTATACCTCGATAACAGCTCATCCTCACGCCAATACTCTCTCTATTGACAAAAATAACCACAAACAAACTTGAAGATAGCCGAATTCGCCGGAGATTGTCGAGTTCGCCGGAGATCGTGGAGATCGCCGAGTCCGTCGGAGATTGTCGAGTCAGCAGTCGTTGGAGCTTGTCTCAGTTTGATTTGTGACAGAGATTTGGAGAAGAAAACAAAGCTACGTCAAATTAATAAAATGAAGGGTAGAATGGTATTTTGTCAATTTAAAATTTAATGGTAAAATTAGTTAGTGTATAATTGAAAAGTGTTACAAAGAAAATGGTATTTTTGGCAATTTCTCATATTTCATCTTGTTCTATAAGTAGTTTAAATATATTTAAAATCTTAGCATATATAGATTTTATGTTCAAAATAATTAATGGTAAGTTAAACATATATTTTAGGAATATTCATAATATTTTTTAATATCAAATTTAAACTTGAATTTTGTTCAAAATAATTAATGGTAACTTTATCCAATTTTAATATTGTTAAAATCGATTTTAAATATGAATATTCCTAAAAATCAGCTCATTTATTTTAGGAAATATATTAAACAAGAAAATTAATTTGAAAGTGATTTAGGAAATGGTTTATAGTTTCATCTTCTGAACCACATCGAAGACAATGATTATCACATCGCATATGATGATGAGTCAGGTTACTGGTTACTGCTAATTGTCCAGATATAGTTTGCCAAATGAAGTGTCTGATTTTTGGCGGAGCTTTTATCTTCCAAGCAAAAGTTTGGAGTTTTGTGATACTTGGTTCTTGTGTCTCCAATGTGGCTTAGTTGCCACCCAATATCCTGACTTAACAGTGTACTGTACATTTCGTGCTTTGTATAGCTCCAACAATAATCATCATGACAATAATCTTGGCTTATGGCTAGCGATATAATCAAAGCAATGTCCTTCTGATGGACATATTTTTCCAGCATCTTTGCATTCCGTATGTTCGGGTTATCCGAAATAAGATCACTTACTGGCATCATTGGATGTACTACAAAGGCAATCGGTTTAGCCAGTCTTGCTGGTATCGTTGGAATCCATAGGTCCTCCCAAACCCTAGTATCAATTTCAATGCTATTAAAAGTTTCGCTGCCATTATATTTGTCCACCCATATAAAGGATTTGTCGTTTTGTTCAGCCGTAGGGTCGAGCTGCAACGGAAGTATCTTCCTTTCAGAACCCTTGTCAGTAGGGAGTTAGGAAATTGCACTAATCGCCAAATTGCTTGCCAAGTAATGCTAAATTGTTTTCATGGATTAATTTGAATCTGATTCTTCCTTCCTCTCTTGGTTTACAAACTTTCTCCTATTTTACCCAATGTATACCTTTTTAGGAGGGTTTGAGCTCCACCAGAACTGTGTAATGTCACTAGCTAGATTCTCACAAGTTTCCACTGATAGTAAAAGGGTCGACATTACATACGTATACATGGCGAGCAATATGGACTTTATGAACACTTCTTTTCCTCCCTTTGATAGCACTTCTTTATGATATTAGTCTATTTTATTATATATATATATATATATATATATATATATATAATATATGTGTGTGTGTTTTCAGAAACTATATTCTACACAAAATATGTAAAGTGTCCTTTATATTATTTGGTCTAGATTATACATCATCCATTGTACTAATATTAAAGTATATTACACTACTTTTTTTTTTGCCATCTGGAATATTATTAATAACATAAAAGATTTACAACAGGCCCAAAACCCAGCCCAAAACAAAAGAGGCAAAAGCCCAAACAAAAAGAACAACTGCCAGGCCCAAACAAAACCGAGACGCATCGATCTCTCCCCACCGCAAAGCCCACGTGTTGAAACCAAACAACACAAGGACGCGTGTCAGCGTAAGAAGCATCGTCATCTCCAAAGGCTGTCGGTCATCGCCGCCGAGATCGCAACCGATACCACGCCGGAATCGCGAATCACCCACTTCCTCCCCGATCGAAGTCGACGCTGTTAAAACGAGACAGAACATAACCACCGGAACCACCAGGACTAGACTCACGACCACCGCTTCCACTTCCAACGACAAATATTGGATGTAAAGGAAACGAGGTCACACACGAAGGCCCGACCTTCAGAGAGCTTCATCTCCTCCGAATTCGGCCAATACCCACCACACGAAACACCTTGGTAAACAGTTCGAACCCTTCCTCGAGAATCGAAAGCCGGCGATTACAACCGACGAAGAAACGGCATGATCCCAAAGTCATACGCCGGCGAAACACGGTGGAGGAACCACCGTTTCCCGGAGAACCGAAGGCGGACCACCACCAAAAGAAAACATGCATGGCCGCAAGCGAAAGAGAAAACAGAGGAGAAAAGAAGATTTATGACAGGGCCGGACCGGCGGCGGCGCGAGCCGAACCCGCCGGCCGGTAACTCGAGAACACGACGGTGTGTTGTTTTTAGAGAGAGGTCAGAGGATTTTTCTCTCTGTGTCTGATATTTCCCTATATGTATATATTTATATTAGACTACTTAATATCTGATTATATTTTTTAAATAATATTCATTTGGTTTATAATCCGTTAGAGATTCAAAGTAACAAAACAAATTCACCTTTAGTTTTATAAGGACAACAATTATGAGTTTAAAATGAGATAATACTATCTAAAATTCATGTATCTCTTTCTACAATGTAAAATATAATATCCAATCATTACAAAGTATTTTGAAGCACTAAATATTAATACAAATACTTATATATAAAAAGCTTAAATATTTTAATAAAATTATTAGTATACATTGATATTTATTATACTTAAATTTTCTAAAATTCTACAGAAAGAGAGCCATTATAACTAAATTATATTAATAAAATAATTAAACAACTAAAAATTAAGAATCCGGCCCTAGCGCCGAAAAATCACTAATAATACTATAATTTATATTATTTATATTTACAATATAAATAATAATAATACAGTATTTACAATATGAATAATATTTATTATATAATTATATTACTAAAATAAATTAGAATAATATATTTTAGAAGTATTTACTGTTTCAGTAATAATAATATGCAAATTTAAATATTTATTTTTATTCTTGCTTTATATTTATTTGTTTTAAATTTTATTAATAAAAAGTAAAAAATATTTAGTATCATATGAATATTATTATACCAAATATCATTACAATCTAAAATAATGCTTATAAACAACATGACCGTTCAGATTGGGTTTGGCTACGTAGGGATGTGTAAGCCAAGCCACTCATATTTCCAGGTAGTTTCAACAGTTTCATGATTGTTACATTACTCAAATTTATATGTTTGGAAAAATTTAAAGTATATACAAATTTTTAAAACTTTAAAATAATTCAAACAGGCTATCCGTATCCGAACCGAACCCGCAAATACTCGAATCAAACCGAAACCAAAATTTATAAGTATTTGAATGTTGCTGAAATCTTTAAACTCGGGAATCTCAAACCCAAATAGATTTTAACCGAATCAGTGGATATCCAAATACACATCCCTAACATAGTCAATGTAAAACGATAAAATATTACAAATATATCATTTAGTATAAATAAATAAAAACTAAAATAGAAAATTAATATCCGTGCAGTCGCACGGGTCAAGATCTAGTCTATCTTATTAAAACAGAAGTACACATATAGATCACCCTTTAGTTTTCAGTATTATTTACAATTGCATGCCACTGAGAATTAAATTGAATTTCCTATTTTAATGCTTGTCTTTTTCAGTTATATCAATGTGTTTCTTTTTTTTTTCCTATTTTAATGCTTGTCTTTTTCGGTTAGATTAATGTGTTTTTTTCTTTTCTATTTTAATGTTTGTCTTTTTAGTTAGATTAATGTATTTTTTTTTCAACAATTAATGATATTTTAAAGTTATCTTTTTGTCAACTTAAAGTTGTCTAAACTATTTGAAAATATAAAAAAATAGTCAAAAGTAAACATATAAATTAGATAAATAATAATCAAACACCAAAAATATTTAAAATATATATTTATTTTCCATTCAAATATTGGAGTTCAACCTGTTTTTAATTTTTAATTTATGTATTTTGGCTTACATTACTCAAATTTATATGTTTTGAGAAATTTAAAGTATATATAAATTTTTAAAATTTTAAAATAATTCAAACAGGCTATCCGTATCCGAACCGAACCCGCAAATACTCGAATCAAACCGAAACCAAAATTTATAAGTATTTGAATGTTGCTGAAATCTTTATACTCGGAAATCTCAAACCCAAATAGATTTTAACCGAATCAGTGGATATCCAAATACACATCCCTAACATAGTCAATGTAAAATGATAAAATATTATAAATACATCATTTAGTATAAATAAATAAAAACTAAAATAGAAAATTAATATCCGTGCAGTCGCACGGATCAAGATCTATTCTAATCTATTAAAACTGAAGTACAAATAGTACTAAACCTTTAGTTTTGCACAAAAATTACATCATAGTGCCACTGCCATCAAAATAATGTAGTTTTACTATTTTTTTCATCTAAAAATCGTTGGCTTAAATTCTTTTTTTACCCATCCTTAATATTCTTTTGGGCTTAGAATATGACATATGTGACTGTTGTTTGAAAATCTAAACAACCCACTGAAAACCAAGCTATCGAACATAAGTTTACAAAACATATCTAGACCACTATATTAATATTTTATATTACTTATGCATGCTCTATACAGAGAATAATATTTTTTTGATGTTAATACAAATATTTTTTTGTCTAGATTTCTATAGTAAAAGAATAATATTCTTTTCATTTCTGTTTGTTTCGCAGGAAAAAAAATAGTGTGGGCTTGGATATTTGATCATAATTCAAAACATTAATAAGCTGGTCCAATTTAAAATATTGAGCTTCCCAAAAATAATTATCAGAACTCTATTTTTTTTATGGGTACATTTCCATTAGTTTTTATTATTTAAAAATCCTATATTCAAAAGTTTAAAATATACTTTATATTACCAAGTTTTGATAAATTGAATAAAAAACCCACAATAATATCTTCATACTCAAATAAAATGAGAAGTTGTACAAGATCATACTTTATAATTAGACACTGAACAAACCGAACAAAATATACCAATTTCAAAAATAAAAAAATATCAAAGTGTAAAATTTACGTTTAACATATAATAATTACAAAAATACATCCGCGCGGGCATGCAGATCCTAAATCTTGTTAGTTTTAAAATTACAATTGTTATGAATCATGGTGGAAGATGATCTAAGCATTATCTACAATAACATTCGTGGTTTTGGTAAAAAGAATGTCATATCTGACTAGGCCAATTATTTTGTACCTATAATAAATATTTAATGATTACCTCATTTGTTTTGGCTGAGTATCCTTTGATTACATCATTGCATGCAATTTCCTTCTATTATTGATTTAAAATTAAAAAATATATAGAGAATCTTCTTTTTGTAAAAATTATACATTTTCATAAGAAAATCAAAGTCAGACATTTAAATTTTACCTTAATCTATACATTAAACAAGCTAAATCAATCATAGATAATTATTTACTAGAGATCAAAGACAAACTTTCTCTCAAATCACCTAAAAATGTTTAATTAGTTTAATCCACAGTTAATTGTTTTTCTTTTTGGTTAAAAAAATGAAAAAAAAAATGAAAAGAAACAATGAACTGCGGGAAAGTGGAAAATGACTAAACTTATCCTTTTCTAACCTCAGAGTTACAACATATAACGTTTATACCCTTACTTACGTTGAGCCGTTCGATCATAAAGAGTAACGTCACATAAACGTCAGTCCTACAGATCCAACGGCGTAGAACGACTGAAAAGCACGCCAACCCTGACTGACGTAAAGAAACGAAACCAAAGACCGACATAACCGTGTTTTGCACTCAAATCATATATATAATAACATTACAATTTTTATTTTTCTAATCAACCATTTGTTATTGTTGAGTGTTTGTTTATCTCGCTCACCTAAATTTGCAACGAAAAAAAGATTTTCTGATCAATATTGAACAGAAAACTAAGAAACCCATTTTTTTTTCTTCTTCGAAAGATCTGAATATTTTATTTTCTGAAATTTCGTTGAAGAAACTTTGAGATTAGAGGAACAAATTTCAATTGATCTGCACGTTTCTGGTAATTTTTTCATTTGGAATTTTTCTTTTCATTTGTTTTTTCAATTTACGGATCTGAGTGTTGGTATAAAAGATTTTCTTAGTATTTTGTAATTTGATTATATCGAATCTGGGTTTAAATCGAATTGATTTGATGATTATATAGGACCTGTGTTGAATCAAATTGATTATATCGAATCTGGGTTTAATGCAATTGATTGAATTTCGTAGCTGGCTTGAATCAAATAGATGCAAATGATTCTCATCTTTAATGTTCTGAAACGACAACCTTTAAAAAAAACATTCTTCTGTTACTGTCAGAATATAATTTTTTTGTTTGTTTAACAGATTTGAGAAGAAAAAAAGGAACAACAATGAGCTCTGAGCAAAACAACAGCACAAGCTTCCCACCAACTGAGCCAAAGCTCTGCGACAACGGATGCGGTTTCTTCGGGTCACCTTCCAACATGAACCTCTGTTCCAAATGTTACAGAAGTCTCCGAGCCGAGGAAGATCAAACCGCTGTAGCAAAAGCTGCTGTCAAGAACTCACTTAAGCTTCCATCTTGCAGTCTCATTATCACACCAGAGCAAAAGCAGCCTCTTGAAACCAAACCAGTCTCTGTTGTTTTATCGACTGAGCCGTCTTCAGTTCCTGTAGCCACGGGACAGGAGGAGGTAGAGCCGTCGAAACCTGCACGGACAAACAGGTGTTTCAGCTGTAACAAGAAGGTTGGGGTTATGGGGTTTAAGTGCAAATGCGGCAGCACGTTTTGCGGGAGCCATAGGTACCCGGAGAAGCACGAGTGTAGCTTCGATTTCAAAGAAGTTGGACGTGATGCAATCTCAAAGGCCAATCCTGTGATCAAGGCGGATAAAGTCGAAAGGATATGAAAAAAAAAATTAGCAAACCTTTTCTTTTTATTAAGTAATTTGGGTTTTCTATCTTGTCTGCATTTGATCAGCTTCTTCTTTGGATGTTGATCAGTTGATGTGATGTGATCATGTTGGGTTTCTATGAATCAAAATGAAAATTGCTGCTCTTGGTTTTCTCATGAAACTTAAGTCTCTTAAAAAAGAGTCCTATCTTTGCTCGTATATCATGTGTTTATTACCTTCATAATCGTAGTCTGAATGGTTCTTGTTTATTACATCGTGTTTGTCAACTTTATTGTTTACTACTTGCTTAGTATGTTTTATCTCTTCAAGTATTTCTACATGCATGAATGATTCATTTTTGTTTGCTTGAACTAAATTAATGTCTCAAATTTGGTGATACTTTAGTTGCTTTCTTTACATCCACATCCTGCTCTTTTAGTTTTACTTAAATTCACTTCTCTTTCTTTTTGCTGCAGCTATTTCTGATAGCTGAAATTATACTTTCTTAAATATGGTTTCTGATTTAAACTCAGAGACCAATCAAGAGAACATAAAGAGTTTTGTTCTACTTGCAATTCACAGATGCAAAGTCGTACAACCTGGCTTTGTTCCCATTTCTTGTCAGGAGCAGAAGTATATTGATACTCTTTCTATGAACAAATTGGACATGATTCTTGGCTGTTCTATATGATCTTTGAAACATGTTTAGCCCTCGTGTTAAAGGAGAATTTCATTTAAAATTATGTAAAATTCTTCAAGTAAACTATTCCATTTGTTGCATGTATACATAAAGTAAATCATATATCTCTAAAACCGAAAAACGGAATCAAACTGGAACTGTATTGAGAATTGAATGAGTACCCAAAATTCTATAATACTAGTAAATCATATATCTCTAAAATCGAAAAACGGAATCAAACTGGAACTGTATTGAGAACTGAATGAGTACCCAAAATTCTATAATATAGTTTATATATTTATAAATATTAACTGTATTTAGTTATAAAATAATCAAATAATTTTAAAAAGTCACAATACTTTAAAAATTAAATTACCAGAATACTTTTTATTCAAAATATTTTAAATTATCTGTATTATCCCAATTTGTATATGAAAACCCAAAAGATTTGATTTTTAATAAAAAAAACTCGATATTTTGACTTTTTAACTCGAATTAACCCAAAAAAAACAGATCCAAATTCGGACTGAGTGAGATCCTAAATTACTTTGGATATAAGCTGGTTTCCCAACTAAGCTACGAAAAAACAAAAACCCAAAATAACCGAACGAAACTAAACAAAATTTTCTAAATATCCAAATGGATTCTAAACCTTTAGAATCGAAGAACTGAAAGAACCGATCCGAAAATCGATTGCCCATTGTTACTTTTAACTGTATATTTTGCAATATTGAAGAAAGTGTTAGGTGTTAAGTGGACGTAACGCCTACAACAATTAATCAGACGTTTAGATTAATAGTTAACTAGTCTACAAGTTTACCAAATATAATGATACTAGGTGATACACGCGTCATGCGTGGAGTCAATAGAGTAAAGAGGTTATAAAATTTAATCTACAGATATTGAAAAGGTAAAATAAATAGTGATATATTAAAAATATATAGGCCTTTTTTAATTTTGTCTTTTGTTTCAAAAATCATGTTTTTACTAAAACGTTTCGAGGAGCCACGAGATAAGGGGGTTCAGTTATTGGATTCAATTTCTCTTTCATCACTTAAGATATTTAGATATGGTTAACTAAGATCAATCCCAATATCTAAGAAGATTAGGAGCTGAATCGAGTGACTAAAGTCTCCGGTAATTCGGACTGATGGATTGTAAATCGGCAAAGGTCTTTGGTATACCATGGATCTTATCTACTTTTAGCCATGGTATATAGGATTTTAGGATAGATTAATTATGTTTTGGAGTCTAAAAAGCATATTTACAGGTTCAATAGTGGTTGGAGGGAAGATGGTGATTTTGGAGCATTTGGAGCACTTTAGAGATTTCACCCGAGATGACCATATCGACAAGCATTTGAGGTCGACACGGAGGGATGCATATCAATCGATGCACACTCTATGACATTGATCGATGGCAAGCGCGCAGAAGCTCATTTGATAACAGCCGACTTGAAGCCCAAGATTCCATTTAATTACCAAACTACCCCTAACGAGATTTAACCCAATATTTATACTTTGCCAAAATGTTTGAGGCAGAGAGAGCTTTCTTGTATTCCTATTTTTACTGCAAAAGTTTTTTTAGGATTTTTAGTGTTGGAGAGAAGATCCAGAGAGATTGTGATTGGAACTCCATTATCTATTATTTCTATCTATTATATTCTATGCAATTCTATTTAATGTTTATGATGTTTTGCTTAGCTATGTCTGAGTAATCACCTTTGTTAGGTTTAGGGTTCAAATAAGTTATGATAGATTAGCCCAAAATATAGATTATTGAGTTGTGATATTCATTTTTGAAGATTGTTCTTAATGCTTTATGATTATCTAACCTGAACTTGACTTAGTAGATTCATCCATTGATCTATCTTCTCTGAGCTAGGAATTGTTAGAAACAAGCGAAGCTGATTTAGCAACCCTAGTGAACACGTTATCAACCTGCGCTAAAAGCTTACTAGAGGCGCGTCGATAGATTCTCCTATAGAGACATCGATCGACACGACGCAAGGCATATCGATCGATTCTCCTATAGAGACATCGATCGATGCTTTCCTGGATTATGACCCACAAGAGTTGGAGAATCATTGGATCTAATAATAGATAACCCAAGAGACGAAAGTTGATCGGTTATTGTTATTGTTGAGTTCTTTAATATCATACAAGCATTTCATATAGCATCAATATCATTATAATCTTGAGTATCTGAATACAAACCCTAAGTCTAATGCCTTCATCATAACTGTTAAACCCCCAATCAATCAATCGAGCAATTGTTTTGTTCACTGTTTTAGTTTACTTGTAATTGTCTTTAAATCTTCAACTTATCTTAGTTTAATATGATCTAGTGTATGTCACAGCTCCTTATGGATTTGATCCCTAAGTACTATAATTTGATCTTTTTTTATGAGAGTAATTGTTGCTCTAGGGTAATTTGAGCAAACTATCATTCCTTCAACAAATATCCATATTTAAAAGAAGTTCATATTAAAAATGATATTTGACTTCGAACTTAATCGGAAAGAATTATGTAAATTTCCAAACTTAATCTCTATCACCATTTATGTTAATTTCGTAATTATAAAACTTGCTGCAAAAGTTAAGGGTTTGAAAAAAAATTAATATGTCATTCATTTTTAATGTATTTTGCAATCACTCAAGATTGCGTTTAACTTTTTTATATATGGCATTTTTTTATGACAAACAACTATTCTATTACTCAAACTTAAGGTGATCTGGGTAACCAGACCAGAATAGAACAACCAATAAAAAGTAACTCCATATGAAAAAATCTAGCTGCTTTCGCTAAAAAATCTGAAAGCTGATTGCGCGCTCGAGGAAGATATGAAATCTTGAAGTTTGGGAAGTATATCAGTAGAGTCTGTATCCTCTCCAGTTCCATTGCAAAGCTTGGCCAAGCATCAGGATCCTTTATCATAGCAATCAGGTCCTTGCAGTCTGTTCTAAAGCGCTGGCATGTCGAGTGTTGAAGCATATTTTCCATCGCCCATCGCAGTGCTTCTAATTCCGAGTGCAAAGCTGATTCTCGTCTTAAACAATTTCGTGTTCCCATTAGTTGAGTGTTCCCGCCACTATCTATCCAAACCCATCCACATCCACTAAATTTGTGACAACCCGTCCTGCGGAACCACCCGTCCGTAGACCCAAGTTCACAGCGCTGCAGCGCACCGACCCAACATCTCAATTATGAGTTCTCACTAACTCCATAATTAGGTTGTTGGTGAGGTTCAAACCCCTGATCTCACCCTTTAACAACTCTCCACAAGACAAAATATCACCAATTAAACTGAAGATCAATCATAAATGTCAGATATCCCATAAAATACATAAAATATTAATCAAAATTTTATAAAAAACATAATTATAAATCGTTTATATTTCCAAAATTCAAAAAATGTCATATATCATTTGTGAATCATAAAAAAAATGATATTTGACTTTAAACTTAACCGAAAAATTATATAAATTTCCAAATTTAATATCTGTCAGCATTTATGTTAATTTCATAATCAAAACATCACATATTATTAGTTTTACAATAAAAATATTACTTTGAAACCAATGTTTAGTTAACGATCACAAGTGAGAACAACCTTTCTACTTTCGGAATCCTATATTTGTAATGTTCAAACCATAAAACAACACACTACATTTGAACCAAAAAAAAAAAAAAACAACACACTTCCATCTTTTTGGTAACAGCACTCAAGCCAGTCAACCTGATGTAACTATTAGTTTGTGAAAGTTCTTGAGTTCTATTATTCACAGTCGATGGAAATATAAAGCCAGTACCGTTACAAGATTTCAGGAACTACATCCTAAATTATCTGAAACAGAAGATTTACAATATCTATTAACAGAATCTGTGAGCATATTCTAATAGTAACTGATCTCCTTTATGAGATATATAAAATAGCAGCCAGTACATCATGTATTGTATTGTATTCAAAGTATTATATGTAACTATATCGAACCTTGTCATATACTGATCCCGGTAAATGACGTTGGTTACACAGAAAAATAAAAGTCTTACTTGGAAAACGGCAATATTATCTTATGATTTGAATATAATTGAAATCATAAGATAATATTTCTACAAACAAACACCATAAGATGTTGATAGTTCAAAAACCATGGAGTTGAATTTCCATAGTTAATGGCATGATTCGTTGTGAAATAAAGTTAATTGGGGAAAGAAATTCTTGTAAGCAAGAAACACATAATCAAGAATCGAATTCATCAAAAGAAAGCTCAATAAAGAAACGAACAACCTCAAACCGTACATAATAAAACGTAAAAAATCTACGAAGTAAAAGAACCCAACAAAAATAAAAAACAAACAAGAACCTGAAACATCTATTGAATTATTGATCCACAAACACATCGAAAAGCTTTCTTCATCATAGCCTGCTTCATCTTCCTGTTATACTTCGTGTTAGCTTGCTTTTATATATATGTAAAATATATTAGTAATAGCTACATATATATAAAATACATAGCTACATATGTTCGATTAACGTGTGAACGATTTATATATTGATAAGTAGCGATCTAATCAATAGGGTGGCCGACCCGTAGACCAATACGGCTGATCATTTTGCTGCTGCGGCATCTGAACCGAACCAAGAAGATTTGGTGGCAGCCCTTGAGCTGCCGCCATGACTTGTTGCTGCTCCATCATTGGCGGAGATCCCATTCCGCCACCTCCGTGTACCGGCGTTTGCATCTCATCTTCCTCCAACGGCAACCTCTCGTACGCCGCATTGCTAAAAGACGCTGCCATAACTACCACAGGACCTGAACATAACAAGGGTCCCACCACCACACTACCTCCAACCACTTGACCTTGTCCTCCGGCTAAGTAAACGCTTAGTCCGGTGGCTGCAGGAGGGGCAGGAGGCGGCAAGAAAGATCCTGAGAGTGAAAGTATTTCGAACCGGCCATGGAGGCTAACCACCGATCCAGGTGGCGACCCCGGCTGACGTAAAGTGACGTTAGTGACGTTTCCTGTGCCGCTCATAACGCAAACGCCTCTCTGGCGGCGTCTTGCGAACGTAGCCATACAGTCAACTATGTCACATCCGTCTCCGATCTCCATAACGTGGGTTCGAAGCGCGTTTGCGCTGTCTCGTGTTATGATTATTGGAGCTTTAGGTTTGTTCTTGGATCCTGCTGGTCTTCCTCTTGGCCTTCTTGTCATTTCTCCACTTCCTCCTCCGCCACTTGCTCCTTCTCCTCCGTGTAAACTCAACTCTTTACCTTCACTACCGCTGTTATTATTAGCGATGTTTTCCATATTATCGCTTGTCTCTTCGCCATCCATCTTGTTGATGGTTCGATTCATTGACCCTCCTTGTTGCTCGTGATCTTGTTGATCGGGGTTTCTTTGTTGCTGATTATGATTGAGAAAGAACTGTTGTTGTTGGTGAAGATGATATTGTTGTTGTTGTTGAAGTTGTAACTGGAAGTCTCTAGCGTGGAAAGGAGAAGGGAGCGATCGTTGGGATCCATGAGATTGGGCTGGATCCATTCTTGAAGACTGATGGATGAGGGAGAGATAATAATCGATTATGAAGATTTTGACCTAGGAGACTGCAGATGAACAATAAAAGAAATTTCACAACAAATATCAAGCTGGATTTTTCTTCTTCATATTATTCTTTCTTTGATTGATTTGGTAAGGTTCTCTCTCTTTATCTTATATTTCTCTTGATTTTGAGTTGTACTTTGGAGGAAGCGAAAAGGGTTTGGTGGGTTTTCATTTCTCCCACTCTTCTTTTTTATTTTCCATTTTTGTTTATCTGAGATGTGTTGGGGTTTTGAGGAGTTTGTGGGGGTGGTCGTCTGCTTAGTTTTGTTTTGGTTGGTAACTGGTAAATTAGGGTTAGGAAGAGAGAGAGGAGAGAGACGTAGCTTTTGTTTTTTTTCCTTGGACTTATGACAATGACATCATTCTCATGATCAAGGCGGTGCTTTGGTCCCCACCTCTACGCCATCCTCTTTTTATCTATAACGTTTCCATTTAACCGCTCTCGTCTGATATATTTTCAAGCCATTTTCGATTAGTTGATTTTATTTTAGGAAGGGTTGGTTCTTTTTTCGAAGACTTGGTGAGTAATTCGACAGATACTACAGTATGTGTGTTTTACTGTGTTTTATTTCAGTTGTGCATATATTAAGCTTCTTCTCTTTTTCAATATAGCATTTATAATAGTTATTCAACATCAAACATTAGTAATCCTAAGATTCCAAAGAAGAATTCAATTTTACCTCTTCAATTTTGCCATAGTATATACATGTTATCTTTAAATTCTGGTTGTATCGGACTTTCGACACTTGTATAAAATACTGTTGTAGTAGATAGAATGTAATTATTCATCATACAATTAACGAAAAGAAACCCTCGGGATAATAGTTATAGTTATTATTCTTAATTGTTTCTCTCGTTTGAATGTTTTAGAAGTTCATCTTTGATTCACTCGTGAACTCTCCATAATCTTGTATATCATGTATGTTTGTGTCAGTATTATTATATCATGCGAATATAAGTGGTTTTCTGTCCACGGCAATAAAAATCTTCTAACTTCGAGGGCAATGCAGGGTATGGCCTTCTCTAGTAACTAAATACAGCGATATATGGTTAAAATGTCTAACCACGTACCATAGAAGTCTATGCATGATCAATAAGTAGATAAATGTTATTGGATTATACTATTTTACATATAGAGAAAAAAGATATAGACGATGTAATGTGTATATGGCATTTGAGAGTATGATTGGGCATTTTATCCGTTAGATTTGATTCGATTGGTTATTTGTTGCCGTTCGATCCGAAAATTCTGGATATCCGTAAGCTTTCGAATCAAAGCAAATACTAAAATTCAATATCCGTTAAAATCGAAGTAAATCACAAATATTAAAATTTTGGGAAGCGAATATCCGATCCAATCCTTCAATATATAAATACATGTATATTTTGATTATATTTAAAGTTTTAAATGTATAAAGTTATATAACTATTATTCTAACATATGATTTGACATATTCTATTCACATTATTACTTATATAAAAGTATTACATAAAAAAGAGAAAACATTTATGACAATTATAATTTTTTTTCTTAAGTTTTGTGTTATTATAATTGTTAACTAAATTTAAATAATTTACAAAATATGTAGATTCACTACTTCTTTTAATTTTTATCTTTTATATCATGCAAAAAAATATTTTACAAAACAAATTTATATCAAATTTTTAAGATTATTTGTATTAATCAAAACAAATGAGATATCCGTAAGTATTCGCAAATATCCGCAAATATCTATTTATTTTTTGGATATCCGTTTTCCTGAATATCCGTATTTTTCCGAAGCAAACAAATTAGAAAATTAGATATCGGCAATATTCGAAGTAAATGACAAATACTTTCAAAAATCCGAATATCCGATCTTATTGGAGAGTGAAATAATAAGAAGACCCGAAGAAGGCGCTGACAAATCTCAAACCCAAAGGGAGAAAGCATGAGAGAGAGAGACAGAGACAAGGGATTGTTAATTGGATGTGCAAAGAGAGGGCGAGGGAGAGAGAAAGAAAAGGCAAGGGCACGACTCTTGTGGACGCAAACCCATGTCTTAAAAGATTCTCTTTGTCGGCTCTCATGCTCGTCCGTTGTCCACGTGCCTTTCTCCTTCCTCTCGTTTTGCATTTTGGATCAGCAACTAAATGGTGACTGTGTATTGTATGTCACTTTTGTTATTCCGTGGTTATTATATGGCCACAGAAAAATTGTAGTAATGTTTTTTTTTTTTGGCTAAAGAATTGTAGTAATGTTTTGGCGTATAAATCAGTTTTTTTTTTGTTTTCTTTTTTACTCCGCATGTTTGCGGGTCAATCCGCATGTATGATCGCTATATTTTGAGTGGTTAGTTTGCAGTTAATAGTACAGAAAACAAGCAAGTTTCTATGAGTTCTTAACTCTTAAAAATGACTAGATCTATTATTATTTCTTTTGTAAAAGAATGATGGTTAGATAGTTAGTTGCATGAGTAAATCTATACGGATTAACTTTTTAGATTTAAAGTGGATAATATTGTACTAAAAAGAAATATAGAGTTGGACACAGACTTTCACAAACCAACAATTGGTACTAGAACGATATGATGGAAATCTGCAAAAAGACCAAAATATCCTTTGAATAAGAATAACTAAGACCCTTCAATGTGGAAGAAGAGGTACGTAGGAGAATATATTCAAAGGAACAAGATGTTACAGAAGACAAGTTCTCAACAGAAGCCATGCGATTAGTGATATACGGTGGTGTCAAGATGATCCGCTGAAGGAAAATACACACAAGATGGATGTGGTCCTTAATTAGTTTGAGGAGGAGAATGTGAGATATCAATTAAATCTCACATTAGAGAATTAGACAAAAAGTGTCTAATATATAAAGAGAAGTCCAACTCTATTAGTACGAGACCTTTTTGGGAAGGAAACCAAAAGTAAATTCATGTGGACCAATCTCTTAGATCCAAAGTGGACGATATCGTACTAATGGACAATATAGAGTTGGACATGGGTTTTCACAAATCCAACATTTATCAACTAGAAATTTGAAGTGATTTGTATTAATATGATAAATACACTTTTATTCAAACATTGATTTTAAAAAATATTTGAAAATCTAGTGTTATTGAATTTGTAATATCATAAAATACTCTTGAAATTCCCTGTTATTGAAAAAAAATAACTTGCAGATTTTAGAGTACTTTAATTATTTTTAGAGTGTTTGAGAGAGATTTCTTAGTTATAAAAAAAACGTTTTAGTAAAAAAAACGTTTCAGTAAAAAAACTCTCAACTAAAACTTTTACAAACAAACCTTTAGCTATAGTTTCACTAATGTATGTTACCCTCCGTCTAAAATACTGTGAAACATTAACTGAATTAAAGTTGAGGGTATTTTGTAGGATTTTTAGTTGAGTAGTTTTATTACGATTCATCTTTAGTTGACGGGTTTTATCACTAAAATAATTAAATGTTATAAAATATTTGTTATCATTTATGCATTGTTTAGAATTTATTTATAAGCCCTTACAACAAATTTATAAATTCCTATACATTACTTTATCAATCTTATAATCGATTTATAAAACTTATAATTATTTTAGGATTTTAGTAATTAAAACCATCAACTAAAGATGAATCGTAAAAATTTCTTCAACTAAAAATCCTACAAAATAAACCCCCAACTTTAGTTCCGTGACGGAGGGTAAAAACATTAACGGAAATAAATTTGAAGGTTAATTTGATTTTTATTTGAGAGTTTTCTTTTACAATTCCTCTTTAGTTGAGTGTTTTAATTACTAAAACCCTTATTAATATAGCCATTATAATCCTAAACTAATAATTATGAACACTATTTAAAACTTAATTTATCTTAGAAATATTAAATTATTTGATGTAACAGAGGAATCATGATAGACCATATATGTAACTTTGATTTCTTAATATTCAAAACACACAATAAACATGGTGAATAAAAAATGAAACGATGAAATATAAACAAAACTAAAATATGGAATTAAGAGAGCACAATCAAGAAACTAACAAGTTCATGAGCAAAGTCACAAGCCCAATAAAGAAAGCAATATGTGAAATCAAAACGATTAAGGTCACCACCTACCAAAGAGAAAACTTTCTTACCAAGAGCAGGTCACGATGTTATTAAAGATGATATTAAGAAAGTTGTTAAGAGTGAAAAGATACTTTCTCAATTAGGAAAAGATGATACAGAGTGTGTTATATACATATGATGCAATTGGTATAGTAAAAGGAAGCTAAACCAATGCTAAACCAAATGATTAAAATACAGACACTTAACCACCGGTTCAATCTAAGTTAACCATACTCTAATACACTCCCCTCAAACCGAAGTCGATGAAGGTGAGAAGAGGTTTGAAATGGAGAAACGACGAAGAAGGGAGTGAAATGGACCGGGATGAAGTGGCTTCGTCAAGAGATCAGCGTGCTGATTACTGGAGCCGACATGAAAGAGACGAAGAAAACCATTCTTGAGCTGATCACGAATGGTATGACAGTCGATCTCAACGTGTTTCGTTCGCTCATGGAAGACGGGATTGTGAGCTATGTGAATGGCAGATTTGTTGTCGCAGAACAACTTTGCTGAAGTAGAAACATGAACCTTCAAGTCCTTGAGCAGTTGATGAAGCCAAAGCAGCTCACAAGTAGCCAAAGCCATACTACGATACTCCGCTTCAGTGCTGCTCCGACTTACCGTCTGTTGCTTCTTTGATTTCCAGTTGATCAAAGAACGACCAAGATAGACACAGAAACCAGAAATAGAACGTCTCGAATCAGGGCAAGTTGCCCAATCTGCATCAGCAAAAGCGTTCAAGCAGATCTCAGAGTCAACAGAATAGAAGAGACCTTGGCCTGGATTACCCTTGAGATACCGCAAAACGCGATGAGCAGCTTGAAGATGAACATCAGTAGGACATGAGAGAAACTGGCTCAAGTAATTCACCGCAAAAGTGATATCAGGACGAGTGATGGTAAGATAAAGGAGACGACCAATCAACTCTCTGTATGGTTTTGCGGAAGGCAACAAAGTACCAGACTCTTTGCGAAGATGAACAGAGGGATCCATTGGAACTGAAGCCGGTTTGCAAGCAAGCATTCCAGTTGAGGAAAGAATGTCCAATGCGTATTTCCTCTGACAGATGGAGATACCAGTAGCATTGCGTGCAATCTCCAAGCCTAAGAAGAAGCGAGGAGCTCCCATATCTTTGATGTCAAACGCACGATGTAAAGCTGTTTTCAACAAATCCAGAGCTTCATCATTATTAGACGCAATCATTATGTCGTCAACATAGACTAACAGAGCAGTGAAGGAGTTAGACGTCTGACGAATGAACAGAGTATTATCCACCGGAGATTGGACAAAACCAGAATCCATCACCACTTTAGAGAAGCAATGATACCATTGACGTGATGCTTGCTTGAGACCGTACAAGGATTTGCAAAGCTTACAGACTGGATTAGGAGGTAGAGGGGCTCCATTAGAAGGCGTATAACCAAGAGGCAAGCTCATGTAGATTTCTTCATCAAGGTCACCATGAAGAAAAGCATTGGTAACATCCATCTGAGTAAGCTTCCATCCCAAGCAAGCAGCTAAACCCAAAATCAACTTAACACTCGCAAGTTTAGCTACCGGAGAGAAGGTGTCAATGTAGTCGATCCCTTCCTGCTGCGTATAACCTTTGGCAACCAACCGAGCTTTGTACTTCAGGATAGTGCCATCAGGATTATACTTGATGGTGAACACCCATTTGCAGCCGATGACATGTTTCCCCGGAGGAAGAGTCACAATTATCCAAGTGCCTTTGTACTCTAAAGCTGTAATCTCAACACCCATGGCATTATTCCAAACCTTATGTTTCACAGCCTCTTTAAACGAATGCGGCTCCGTTTCAATTGTACAAGAGAGAACAAAAGATTCATATTGGGGGTGGAGTTTAGAGTAAGTAAGAACAGAGGCAAGATAAAAAGGGGTATCATTATGAAAGGTTTTAGAAATATGTGGTGTTTGAGGAGAAGGATGAAGTAAAAGATTACAATGATAGTCAGAAAGCCAACCTGGTGCCTTAGTCTGTCGTTGTGGCCGAGAACTAACCAATGAAGTCTCTCCAGAAGCAGGCACAACAGTCTCTTGTTGTGATGAAACACTAGGAGGTACAACAGTCGCTTGTGAAGACGAGGACAGTATATCAGGGATCTCAGAGCCAGAAGATTCAGGAATATCTAAAGCAACAGAGATTGGCATAGGTAAAATGGTAGGACTAAACAAATCAATAACAGGGTCAGATGAAGGCATTGTAGTATAAGGAAAGGTATCTTCGTGAAAGACAACATTCCTAGAGATACTAATAACCTGAGAATCTAAATCAAGAACCTTATAACCTTTGTAACCAGTAGCATAACCAAGGAAAACACAAGGACTAGCACGAGGACTAAACTTATTTCGATCCTTGAGATAAGTGGAAACAAAGCATAAGCAGCCAAATGAACGAAGGAAAGAAAAATCAGGTTGCTTTTTGTAAAGAATCTCATAAGGAGATAACCTGTTTAACAACAGAGAAGGAGTCTGATTGATAAGAAATACTGCAGTGAGAATGCATTCAGACCAGTAAACAAGAGGAACTTTAGATTGAAACAAAAGAGCTCGAGCAACATTAAGCAAATGTTGATGCTTGCGTTCAACCACAGAGTTTTGCTGAGGCGTATAGGCACATGAAAACTGATGAATGATACCTTTTGAATGAAATAAATCCGTAAAAGCAAGCTCAGGAGCATTATCACTTCGAACCTTTTTGATAACAGTATGAAATTGCGTTTGAATATGAGTAATAAAGGCTGGAAAAATAGCTTGAACATCACTTTTATTATGCATCATATAGATCCAGGTTACACGAGTACAATCATCAACAATTGTAAGAAAATATCTAAAACCCTCTACAGACTCGACAGAGAAAGGCCCCCAAGTATCTATATGAACCAAGTCAAACGGTTTTGCAGACAACTTCTGATTCGAAACAAATGGTAAGCTACGCTGTTTAGCAAGAGGACAGACATTACAAGGGGTAGAATTCACTTTTGATGACAAAGGTATACCAGGAATGTGATGCAGTTTAGCAAAAGAAGGATGTCCTAAACGTCGATGCCACAAAGAACCATCAAGCATTGATCCACAGAAAGAATTGGTTAAAGAATGTGCAGGAGGCTTCAAAATGTAAAGACCATGCATGAGCAACCCTCTACCAATCGTCAAGTCCCGAATATGGTCCTGTATAAAGCAAGAATCATGATAGACATGAGCAGACAAATCACGTTTTTGCAACAATGAGCTAACACTAAGCAAGTTGAACTTAAACGTGTTAACATGTAAAACATCATAAAGGATAAGATCATCTGATATACGAACTGTCCCCGTGTGGCTGATAGGTACACTAGTGCCATTAGGCAAAGAGACTGTTACACCTGAAATTGGACAAACTTCACTGAACAAATTCAGGTCAGAACATACGTGACTAGTGGCACCACTATCAACAATCCAACAACCAAGGGGTAATATTGAGTAAAGTGATGAAAGACAATGATGTTGAAAGGTGAATATATGATTTTCAAAGCGAAGGTTAGGGGAAGGAAATGCAATTGAAACGTTACCAGCAGTAGAAGTAGAGGCCATGAAACCGTGTTCAGTGATAGTGCCATTAGGTGATTGAGAAGACGACTTATCAGCAGTACGAGTTTGAGCAAGCAGCTGGTTCAACAGACTCTGAACTTGATCAGAAGTAAAATTGTTGATGTCAAGAGAAGCACCAGATGAAGAAACCGCATTTGCAGTAACAGGAGAATGCTGCTGAAACTGACTTTGAGGCGGAAAATGTGGCTTGGAGGAAGGTTGAGACTGGTTCTGAGAAGTGTTTGTAGGCTTATGCTGCTGATGGAGTCTATGACCAGGAGGAATACCATGAAGTTTGAAACACTTCTGAACGGTATGACCAGTACGACGACAATGAGTACACACAGGTTTCTGTGAGTATCGATTGCCTTGTACAACAGCTACATAAGCATTGTTATCAAAACCAGCATCCTGAGGATTAACAGAAGAACCATCCACAGAAGTAGTATTCCGAAAAGCCACATTGTCAAGCCTAGTAGATGGCTTAATCGTCTTCTGGCGTTTCATCTTGAGCTACCATATTAAAGACATCTTCAATGTCTGGTATCGGCTTGAGCATCAGGATATGACGCCGTGTATTCTCATAAGCCTCATTGAGACCCATAAGGAACTTGGTAACACGGCTCTTCTGTTGCATTTTCTCCCATAGTAAAGCAGCATTACATTCACAATGGCCGCAAGTACAAACTGGGATCTCCACATAGTTCTTGTGCTCCTCCCATATTGTAACCAGTTCCGTATAATAGGTACTGATATCCATCGAGCCCTGTTGAATAGTACTCAGTCTCTGCTCTATCTCATAGACAAGAGGAGCATCATCCTGCTTAAAACGAGCCAACAAATTCTTCCAAATAGACTCAGCAGTAGACATGAACAATAAGCTTTGACCGATCTTTTTAGAAACAGAGTTCATCAACCAGGTCGCCACCATATCGTTACACCGAGACCAAGAACCAGAATCACGATGACCAGGAAAAGGTTTAGGGATAGTACCGTCGATGAATCCCAATTTGTTTCGAACATTCAAAGCCATACAGATCGAACGACGCCACAAGTGAAACTCCGATCCCGAAGTCAAACGATCAGTAACCAAAACTAATCCAGCGTGATCCGTGGAATGGAGATAGTATGGATTCTCATACTGATCATTCATCGAACGAGAAGAATCGGAAACTGGCTGTTGCTGAGTCGCGAAGCTCATTGAATCCAAAGATGACGAAAGAGAGTCAAGCAAGTTGAATCAATAACAGCTCCAAATGAAAGAAAACGAGCAAGAAACAGCTCCGATAAGAATCAACACCGAGATGAATCAACACCGATGAGAGATCCAAGCTCAGAACAACTCAACGAACAAGACGAGCAAAAGAAAAGCGATCCTCGAGAAAAGTTCAATCAAATCAAATAGAAGACGAACACAAAGATCGAAAGTGAGATCACGAATCGATAGGCTCATCGTTAAGAGAAGTTGATTTGAAGAAACGAAGGAGAATCAATGGCGGAAGCTTTGTGTGTGCTCTGATACCATATTAAGAAAGTTGTTAAGAGTGAAAAGATACTTTCTCAATTAGGAAAAGATGATACAGAGTGTGTTATATACATACGATGCAATTGGTTTAGTAAAAGGAAGCTAAACCAATGCTAAACCAAATGATTAAAATACAGACACTTAACCACCAGTTCAATCTAAGATAACCATACTCTAATAGATGAGTTTCACTTTTACAATTTTGCTCACAATCTTTGTAAGGATGCTTTCTTCCTCCATTAGTAACAATTTAGTTTGTCAGTATTAAAATCAGTGATTGGAAACAATATAGAGACAAGAGAAAAGTTGATAACCTTCGATAAGAACGATGGCTAAGATTTTTCGTGACTCAAAGAAAGAGAAGACAGATAACCTTATTAGTAGCTCATGTTCTTCACTCTCCCTTCTATTCTTCAAAGAAACAAGTTAAACTTTAACATGTTTCGAAACCCCAATTTTTATCTGAAAATTCTAATTTTAATTTACAGTCAAAACCTTCTAATTTGCAAGTACAAGCTTTGTATTCGAGTGTGACAACTTTTGATGGTGAGATTTACGGTGATTACACTGATGTCTCCGATGTTGTCATTGTCGATTTCGAATGTGACTCGTCGTCAAGAGAAACCAGTGATTTTTTTAATTTTAATTTTAGTTCTTACTATTAGCATGTTTGAGTGCATCATTTCTTTTAATCCATTAATAAATGTTATATTTCTGATTTTCAATTTGAAGGATTTTTTTTTGGGATGAAAACTTGAAAAGGATATTGATGAGAATTGCCCTATAATAATTGTATCGTATCATATGTGCACAACTTGTGTAATGTAATTAACAACAGAAAAAATGGTGCGTAGATTAAGGTGGTTAATTAAAAAAATATAAATTAAGTCCCCATTGGAAGGCCCCTAATTGCCTTGAATCTTATCTTGCATCTGCTTTCCTAGTGAATCAAATCTATGGTCCCCACCCAACCAAATTAGATAAATGTATTTTCCTTTTTTTTTTAACTCTTAGAAGAAAAATTGTTTGAAGGAACAAATAAAAACCGGAGAAACCAAAACCAAACAAATTGCAAGAACAACAGGGAAAAACAAACTCCCTTTCACAAAAAAGCACGACCTCAAATCATAGCTTAACACCAAACTTCCAAAACATCACCATCTAAACATCTCTTGATCTCAAAGCTTCTTCCACAAGTAAACTCCTCAACCATAACGGATCCCCTTGCGCCACATAGGACTGAGTTCTCTTCTCTTTGGTGACACTACGAGCTATCATGAATGCTGCTTTGTTTGCCCTCCTTCTTCCTATTGATAAACAAATCTTAAGGTAAATGATATATTGGTAATTTTGACTATAATTAGATGTTATCATAATAAATATAAGCGGAAGTTCTCCCCCCCCCCCCCACAAATAATATTCTGTTTAAGTATGAATTAAAGTCGGGATATTGGGTAACGCAGAACTTATTAACGAAAGAAGAGGAAAAAGAGGTACTAGAACCAAGTATCACCAAACTTCAAACCTTTGCTTGGAAGATAAAACCGCTTCAAAAGATATGTCCTCTTATATTGCAAATGATAACAGGTCATGTGGCAGTAAGGAAAAATATAATAAGGCGTAATATGAGATACGACGACTATTGTCCACGTTGTGGAGAACCAGAAGAATCTATCACCCACGTCATATTCGAATGTCCGCCAGCCTTACAAACGTGGTCCTTATCAACAACTCCAACAAGCCCATAACTTTTTCATATCCAAGTATTTATGCTAATATGAATTATCTTTTTTGGAAGAAAAATAATATTGTCTATGCCAGAATTAGAAAATGATCCTTATTTCTGGATAATCTGGTATATATGGAAGGCTAGAAATGACAAACTATTTAGAGGGATATGCAGAGATCCAATGGAATTAGTTCGTTACGCAGAAAGTGAATGTCAAGCCTGGTTTGATGCAAATGAGGCTGTGCCACCTACCATACGTGAGCAAAGTATTGAGGAATCCCAAGTCTTAAGCTTGTGTAATATTTGCATGCTAGATGGGTCATGGACAGCCATATCACAGTTCAGCGGATGTGGATGGGTATGGATGGACAGCTTTGGGAAGATTCAACTTATGGGGACACAAAACTTCATTAGACGCGAGTCTGCTTTGCACTCGGAAGTAGAAGCACTGAGATAGGCAATGGAGAATATGCTTCAACATTCGACATGTTAGAGTTTTGGAACAGACTGCAGACTGCAAGGAGTTGATCGCTATGATTAAAAATCCTCATGTTTGGCCAAGGTTTGCAACAGAATTGGAGAGGATAGAAACTTTGCGGATATGCTTCTCTAACTTCAAGATCACGCATATTCCGAGAGCGTGAAATATGATTTATGACTTTTTAGCTAAGACTGCGAGGTCTTTTCATAGAAAGCATTGCTTCTTTGATTGTTCTATTCCGATTTGGTTACCTAGATCACCTCAAATTTGGGTAATAGAGTAGCCGTTTGTTGCAAAAAAAAAGCAGTTTCTCTATAGTAGAGAAACCCTTAAATAATTTAAAACTAAACAAAATAATTTATATCTGTAAAAGTTTATGCCAATAAAATTCACTTTTTCCAAATTGTAAACCCTAACAGGGTTTACCTAAACGAAATTTCAAACATTACTATTAACCGAAGATCATAGTTGAGACTTTTTATCTGATTAGATTTTAAATCAGTTTTTATTTTTTTTTTTGTTGAAAAATATCTGTTTTAATCCATATTTTTAGATCAAGATTTTCAGAGAAAATGGTAGATAATTTGAGAAATATCATGAAAGCATCTGTACTTCAATGGGTAGAACTTAGAGCATCTATAACCCCACTCTATTTTGCAGTAAATTATGGAGTGGAGTTGGAAATGTTCTTAGTGCTGGAAAATGAGTTTGATTCGGGGAGACTAACCTTTTATACTGCCACAATCAAAAATTTAAACTAATCTTTATACATATTTTATTAATATCATAAAACAATGTAAAAATAGCTTAAATTTTCATTTAAAAAGTTAAAATATGTATTCTGTTTTATAAAAGAACAGTGATATTAAATACACTTTTTGCTGAATTATAGTTCTTCTTACATTTTTTTCAACAAAATCATCCATTAGATTCATATAGTCAAGTCTTTCAACTGTAGTTTCAATTGATAATATAGTCTAACTCATTTAATCCTTTTTTATGTGATATGGTAAACCACAAAAAATAGTCTTTATTAACATCTACTTTGAAATTTTTTTTTCAGCTGCGGCAACTACACAAGAATGATCAACAATATGTGATAAAAATTATGTTTTTTGATAATAATCCTGTAGTTTTTTTTTCAAAAAAGAAATCGAGCACTTCAATAGACATTCAAACTTTATCAAGCATTGATTTTTGAAGAATCTATTAGTTCCTTAAACAAATCATTACCAATTATGTATGAATGCATATCATTCCTTAAAGAAGCTTTCATATTTAAACATGATGTCCTCAAAGTACCTTCACTTGCATCTGTTAGCTTTTTTAATTTAAACCAAACCAAAAGTTTTTTGGGATATTTTGCAAAATACCCTATTTAGGTTTTGAAATCTGGGAAATACGTTGTCATTAAATAAATTTGAAAACTATACTTAATTACATGTGATGGGACAATTTTGACCCATAATTAATAAATAAAAATAAAATCCGAAAGCATTAATATTCTTTTTTTCTGAACTGAAGTTGTCTTATTACTTTCTACTGAATAATTTGCTTCATCAATTTTTCTTTTGTTTTCTCTTATGAAGGTTCCTCATGCCTTTGGACCAAAGTCAAGGCAGCTGCTAATGGTGATCGTTCCTTCCCGATCTCAAAGACTTGTTTCTTTATTGGATGTTTTGGTTAAACTTGTGATAAACATGTTTGTTTTTCTTTTTTGGTAAAAATGTAAAGATGAGCATGTTTGTTTTTTGTTCATCACTTTTTCTGGGAAAAGGATTCCATTTTCCTCGCTTTCTAAATAGGTATTGGCGGATGTTTTGGAGAAATAGGAAGGTCGTTCTGCTTTGAGAGTTTTCTTCAAGCAGTAGAGATATGAATTTACATTTTTCTTTCAACTGAACGGATATGATACACCAAAACTGTATGCAACATTCCGTTGAACAGTTGTGTGGCCAGAAAAAAAAGATATGAATTTACATATAATTTTTTCTGGTAATCATGAATTTACATATATTAAAAAGGTAGAATTGAGAAGATGAGCATGTGACTTCTATCTAAGAAAAACACTAAGCCGAATCAAACTATTGAATCTCTAGAAAACTAATAACGACGACCATGGAAATTTTACCTAGTAACAAAATAGATAAACGAGCAATTTTCAAAAAAAAAAAAATAGATAAACATGTCCACTGCAAATCAACCGGAGTCGATAGATCAAAAGAGAAAAATAATCACTACTAAACTTCTCTGGATTGAGGACTAGATATAAGTAATTTATTTATCATTAAATATCATTCATTTATGAAATGTATCGACTTTTTATTTTATTTTCATCAACAAAATTCCAGTTTAAATATTAATTTCAATTTGAATATTAAAACTAGTGTAAAATTGCTAATTAGGTTAATTAAGTCATTTCACAGATAATTAAGTGTAGATTTCAAAAAGAATAATAAATGGTGTAGTTTTCACAATACAATCTTATTTGAGAGTATTTTTCCAAATTTTCCCAAGTTTTTTTATACTTTTAAAATTATTTAAATCTAAATTCAAGAGAAACTAGAGCTAGAGCTTAATCCATCTAAATTATTAAAACTGAAATACAAAAATGTATTAGCCCTTACAGTTGCACAAAAATTACATACCCATGCCACTTTTTTAAAACTCAACGTTTGGATCATTATAGCTACAGATTCATTCACGATTAATAAACCTGAACTTAACCACAGTCAACCAGTTTCCTTAATTTCTTTCTATCCATTTAATAAAACACAATTTTTTGTCTAGGGAAACTTACGGTTTAGATGCGGTGAACCTTTCTATCAATATTTCAAAACCTTCGCAACCTGAAGAAAACCAAAACATCGAATTATCAAAAGTCATTACAATCGAAACCATTACATTAGATAGATATCAATATTTGTCATATAATAAGATCATAGTTTATATCAATACTACTATTATATGCAGAATCAAAACCATTACTAAACCAACACTTGCTATCCAACAATATTTTCCGCCAATTTGGCTTCAAATTAAATCTAATAATTCAAAATCATGACTACTCATTTATTATTTTCCAAAATTTTAAAATTACCTTATGATATTTATTCTTATATTTAAGCAAATACGATGTCAAATAAACAACCAAATAATCCTTTTTTATTTCTAATCTTCCAAATCAGGTTACACATTTATTATTAACCTCAAAATAATTACATTCCATAATATATTCCTATATTTAAGAAATTCCTATAAATTCGATATCAATCAACAACCACAAATCCTTATTTAGTCAAATTGCTTGCAAATCTCGTAAAAATCTTATATTTCATAACTTTTATTCGATTAACAACTAACAAACACATCATTCTTGGAATAAAATACTAAAATATCACAATTAACAAAATCTAACCTATTAATTCGTGATTGTCTAAACCCTTTTATAACAAGCCATATATAACTATTCCCCGATAGCTTTAAAATATAATTATTCAAAGTAATAAATAAAATTGTTGTTTAAATATATAAATATATTATCATTAGTAAGAAAAATATTAAATTGAAAGTAATTATTTATACGGCCACAGGTCAAACTAGATAAATAAACAACAACAGCGTCAAATTATTTCTTTTTAAAAAAATTATTTTAATTCCAACTATGTTTATATATTTTATATATCTATAAATTTATTTTATTTGCTTTTAAGAGATGTTAAGATTTTTGGAACTGAAAAAAAATTACGACCCACTTCTGTATTATTTTAGTTATGAAATTTAAAATTTATATCAAAATATTTTATTAAATTTCAAATTTAATTTTTTTTTATAACTAGAAATATTATTTTCAATCTAAATTTATATTTAAATGTTAAAAATATAATATTTAGTATAAAAAAAACTAAAAAACATAAAATAAATACCCGCCCGGTCGGACGGGTCAAGATCTAGTAAATGTGTTAAAGTAATCAATCTTTAAGCTCTCTTCTGTTGATAATTTATTATATATTTAATCATAATGGAAACTAAAAATTTATTAATATATTTAATTTAACAAATTTATAAATATTGCTGAGAGTTTTAACAAATTTTATTCTAACTAAAAATTTCTAATAAGTAATATTTTAATAAAAACCCTACTAATTTTATTTGCTTATAGATATTATTAAGATTTTTTTTTAAAGTATGCTCCACAAATTTGGATGTTCTAATCCACGATTTAGGTGGCTTGTCCTATGGACCAGCCATGTTCGTATGATCCGTCCCACTGTAGATTAAGTTATTAAAAATGGCAATTCTCTCAAATAGTCCTTTTAAAGTTTTTGTCACAAAATTAGCACTCAAAACATAAAATGACCAAAATAACATTTTTTTGTTTTGAAAATTTTAATTTTTTATTTTTATTTTTAAATATTTGAACATATTACTAAAATCTCACCCCTTAACTCTAAATCCTAAGTCTTAAATTAATTAACTCAAAGGTTATAAATGAATATTTACCCTTTAATAAAACTTCTTTTGGTCATTTTCTTTCTTGTGATTCTATTTTTACGACAAAAACTTGATTTTGTGCTATCTTTATCTTTTTTTCTAAAAAAGATCTGGTCTGCATAATTTACAAGAAAAAAATCTTATGATCTGTTCTACCAAAACTTATGGTTAACTCGCGAGATACGTACATAATATCAATTATATAGGAGTAATTATTTTAAAAGGGAAAATAAGATAAATAATATATTTATAACTAATTTTATATATATATATATATATATATATTTATTTATTTATCCATTTGTAATATTTTATAAATATTTACTGATTATCTAAAAAAATTAATTTATCCATAATTCAACATGCAAATTAAGTGTTTCAAATCGATCGATCTACACAAAATTTCCAGCTCTATTAGAACTGTTTACTAAAACATCTAGGAAAACCCTAAAACTCCAAATTAGAGTCTACTTTGGAAAAATAAATCAAAGTGGTGGGGGGCATGATAGTTAAATAATGTTTAAGTAACAATTAGTGGAGCATTAGGGGATGGTCGAGACTTGAGAGTGGAGACAAAAATGCGGTAATGACAAAGATAAAACAAACTCACATCACATGACATGAACATATCAACGGTTCTTCAATCCATGAGGAATCTGGTGCTTAATAATTTAATTATGTCGTCTTAATTAATCTTATATTCTCATACTATTTTTTTACTAAAAATCATAATGTGCGAAGCAGAATAAGTAAGGTTTGATTATATTTACAAGAATTTATGGTGTCTTGTTTTTGTGTTATATTTTGAAACAGCATAACATCAACCAGCATGACGATGTATGAACCAATATAACATCATAAATTGAGTGTAAACTGCACAAGAGTTAATTTTAAACATATGTCGCACAAATTAATACAGAAACAAAAGAGAGAATATGAACATGTGATGGTGTGCGTGTCTATTGGACATTTTTGTTCCAAGGTTTGTATCCGTTAAACTGCCAGCTAGAATTTGGTGTTGTTGTACACGATAGCCGGATTTAGACTCTGGTGTTCGTGTGTACGACAGCCAGCTTTTTTTTTGTACGACAGCCAGCTTTGTATCCCTTTTTAATGTTTGTAATCAGACGAGAAAAAACCACTTGTGAATTGTGATTGGTGTGCTTTGTCAATTGGTTTTTTGCTAAACAAGAAGAAATCATTGTCTTGCGTTTATGTAAATGAAATACACAAGATCTTATATTTCGAAATATCTAAATCATATTTTTTTTGTCATATCTAAATCATATTAAAAACCAGGCATTAGATATCATTTACAAATTATCTTCTCAGCTTCTTCAAGAGATCTTTTTTTTTTCTATGTCATAAACAATGCAAAAATACACTCAATTCATTTCTTTAGGACTGTTGTTTTGGGGACTTCTCTTGTCTAACTCATTTTATACAATTTTGATTTATTAAATTGTATTTTTTTATAAAAGATAATTGTTGATATATTTGGAGTGCCATATCTTTAAAGTGCAACTAAAGATGGATCCATGCGGTGCAAGAAATGTTTTTGCTTTTCTATAATTCTTTGGTTTATATCATACCAATTTCGAAAGTGTAGTTCATATTTTGTGTTATGTATTCTTTGGATATAATGTATTTTCTCAACATGTAAATAACTTTTTTATTTACTATATGTATTGTATATGGTGTTAGTTTTTAATATAATTTTTTTTTGCCATTATGTATAATGTTTTATATGTAATAGTTTAGTTTTAATTAAAGGCCCGACTGGTTTAAACGCAACAGTTGAGGTTGCGGTTGCGACAGTTTGCGGATGCGGATGGTTGCGGTTTCAAGCTTTATATTTAATAGGATATTTTGTTTCGTTTTATATATGTGTATATCTTTATATATGTATGTATATTAATTTTTAAAATTTCTAATGAATAGCAAGTTCAAAGTTTTATATAAACAATTATGATATTTTTTGTGAATTTAAATTAATTTATAAAGTATGTATTTTTTTTATTTATAATATTCCCATTTTTTATTTTTTTTTATTAAAAAATTTAAAATATTTTAAAATTTTATTTTTATATTTATTTATCTAACCGCAATCGCCCACAATCGCAAACACTAGCTCTAACCAGCTTTTGATTTTAAGAGGTTCAGAACGGTTTGAAGCGATTTATAGCGGTTTGTATGATAGATTTGAAATGCTGTCAACCATTACCAACCAGAAAAGCTGAGTTTGCCGGTGGTAGCAGAAAAACCACCCGCAAATGACCATTGATTTTCTTAAATAAATGAGTTAATTTTGTTTAGATTTTTTATTACTATATACAAAAGAATATATGGTGTTGATACCATATAGCTATAACATAAAGATTTGAAACTTAATTTACATTATATTAAATTAATAATTTTAATAATTTGAAAATCTATTAATTTAAAACCAAAAGAAAATTTATTTTGAATATGATAAATCTACTCATATTCAGGAAAAATAGAATCAAGTTGATTTTTAATTAGAAGGTATATAATATAAGATTTGAAAGATTATGTTGTTTAGATTTCATAAAATCCATTAAAGTGTCAAAGATTTTACATAAAGAAAGTGGCTAGAAATTAGAACATTCTCACAGTGCGATTTTATGTAATTATTTATTAGGTATACATGTATTTTGAAATTTGAAAATATAAAATATATAAAACAACTAGTGTATTATTAAATCAGTTATACAGATGCCTAGAGAGAATTCTCTATCAACAAATACCTTTAAAATTTATGAATTAAGAATCTAGACATCGTCTGATTCATCTGCTAGTCTTAAAGGAAATAGTTTTGTTATGAGCTTTTCTAAGTCTGTAACTGATAAATCTTGATTTGTTTTGCGATCTTGCTTACAGAAAGATGTTGTTTTGAGCTTTGGTGATATATTAGTGTAGAACACATTCTTTGAAAATCATGCTAAACTTGTGAGACATGTGTAAATTGATTATGATCTTGAACTTATATTTTTGTGTTCTGATTCTGATCAAGTTGAGCATGTTTTGAAGATGTTCAATGTTATTTAAGGCCTTGGAAACATTCTTGTTTAGAATACTTTTTTTGATAAACATGTTGAGTCATTTTTAAGTGATTCTCTGTTGTGTTCTGAATTTGAGAAACTTTTGCACATTTTGAAATTGTTATTTAAGAACTATGTTTTTCATGCCTTGGGGTTTACAACACTTACTTTGATAGGCGTTTTAAATGTCAGTAATGTGTGCAATATTTTCTAAGGAATAAAAACTTGGTTTTTGATCAGAATAAGAACATATCTTCCACATATAACACTGGATATCCAGGCTTTGTTTTGAGTGTCCAAGAACAACAAGATCTATCTCAAAGGAGTGCAAGGGACAAAAGCAAACACCATCCTTTTCAGCCTGAAATTTGGAGATGGAAATACCTGAGGAAAATGACTTCAAAACTCCAAGGAATTTTATATCCAATACCTTATCTTTATGTTGCTTACATGTTTCTCTTATAGATCTTTTGTTTGTTATCTTACATGTTTCCTTTTGATGTAGGAGACTTCGATTTGAGAAAAAATCTTTTCAAAGGAGGAAGGGATGATGTGACCATGGCTGAGCCAGCTGTGATGCAAACATGGTCGAAACAGAAACTAACTTGGAAGAAGAAGAACTTAGTGAGTGGATACAACCCTGTGGATGCATCTCTCTGGATACAGAACCTCCGGATAAACCTGAATGGATACAATAATCAGGTAACTATGAAAGTGATTATGAAACTTACTTGAAGCTAAATGGACTTGATGATACACAAAAATAGACCCAAACTAAAGATGAATCTGAAATGACTTTCTCAGCCCAAAAGGACCCATTATATTTTTCTAATGGGCCAATTACTTGATCTCAGATCAGGAAAATGAAGAATGCAATTGTTTTCTTAGATTACCCTAAACCAGACCCAAATCTAGATGAAGATCAACTCAAAGAACCAACTCAACTATTCAATTGCTCGGTCTTTGGTCTTACTTAGTTTTTCTAAGTATTTTTTTATTTTTTGAAATTTAGAATTTTTCATCATCCTTTTAGGACTTTTTGTTTTGTTCTTTTCTCTACTTAAACTCATGTTGATGCAGACAGAAATTTCCATCACTTTTGCTATCAAAAATCTCTTACAACTTGTGATTCCTTTGTTTAGTTTCTGAACATCGATTTGGCCAGGAGATTGATTCTCTCCTTGATCTAGTTCACTTGTGGGGCCGCCTCTCAAGGACTTAGATCACCAAGCAAGTGTCTAATCATTCTGCTGATCATCCACTGAAGCCATCTCTACCATCAACCACCAATCCCCTTAATATTCATTCAATTGATCATCATACCATCAGTTTTAGTGCTATCCATCACCATCAATTCTCTCAAAAGTCGACATTCAAGAAAATCCTTAGGGTTTTTCCTTGACCAAGGATTCATCTGTATGAGTTCAGATCTCTCTTTCTCTCCAAAAATATCTTGCTCTATTCTCCAAGTAACCCACCGTAAGTTATAAAAGCACTGCAAGAATTGTATAAAACAATTGATAGAACCGTATTTTATAAACTACGGATTACTGAATATTATAAATAAAAATTGATAAGATTATACCAAAGATTTAAGAAAAGAAGGATGATTCAATTGCAGAGGTGAGATATTATCTCTTTCCTTAACTCAAAATACGTCCCGTAGTGCGACGGTTCGATAACGTAATGAGTCTCAGGATACAACTGCAAAAAATCTTCTGAATTTGCGTCACTCTATCAGAAGCCTGACGAAACTAGTTTTGTGTATACTCTCAGACTCAAGAAAAATATCAAAGAGAAAGAGAAACAAAAATAATATGAGGAATTGTTGAATTCTGTGAACGTGTGTCTTTCTCTACACAAATGATCTCTTATTTATAATACAAAGAGATTAGCACACGTTATAGATTAGTGGAGGCACCAACGTTTATATTGAATAGCCATAATGAAAATTGATTCTCCATTGACTCATTCATGTTGACAAAAATAATTATTGCTTCTTGACCAAATCAATTCAAAGCCAATAAATTATTTTTTATGGGTTTTCATTTTTATGCTTTAAACAAAACATAAAATATTATCACAAATAAAATTTGAATATTAAGTTAATGGACATATTATCCAACTAACAAAATCAATTTCAAATTCAAACCCAAATATTCAAAGTGATCCATTTGCTAAATATTTTATACTTAGCTAAATTTAAAGCTTTATAAACTTTGCATAACACTCACTTTGGACCTCCATTTCTCATTCAACACAACTCTGATTTTGACCAACAAATACACTAACTCATAGTGTCCACGGTGACGATTACATCGTGCCCAAGTTTCGGTTTTTCCGACAGACGTCTCCGTCGAAAAACCCATCGGAAAATGGTCCACACCACTTTGTCAAAAAACGAGTTCCAACAATCCCCCACATGAATAGAAATGACTCTATACACATGACTCAAAAGAAAAAAAAAACTTTTGAGAGTATGAACGAAAAATCCACTGCATGATGAGTTGGTAGCAATTTTTCAGCCTTGAACCAGTCATTGTTAATAGTTATCGTATTTTTACTCGGCCAGGAGGTGGCCATGATGTCTTGAACCTCCCGGGCTTTGGTGTAAACCTAGACAATAGCTATAACACAGCATCATTCTCTCACAAAACCAATTTCTCTATTGTGTTCATTTTGGCCGTGAACATTCCTGGTAATCATGAGTGAACTTAGAGAATATAGCCTTTCACTATTCTCCTAGAAACGGCCCCATTTCACACTCACAAGGTGATTTGCCATTAGTTTTGTTTAGAGGAGTATCATGTACTACTCCATTCATATCTCAAAACAATGGACACAAATCATTAAAAGCAAATGTTTATCCTCTATTCCTTACATGTAGCACTGTTTAATCATCCTGGGAACTGGGTATAGACCGAAGTCTTACAGTGCTTTGGGCAGACTTAGTTTGACTTAGTTGTCTCCTTGAACCTATTTCTTGGGATCTCCAATCTGATAAGTAGAGTTACCGCCAAACCTCATCTTAGTTCATAGGCTTTAAACTCATTCCTCTTGATGATTTTACAACTTGATCTCGTGACAAACCTTTAGTAAATGGATCCTCAAGGTTTTCATTTGTTCTGATGTAATCAATCGTTATTACACCAGTTGAGATCAAGTGTCTAATGGTTTTATGACGTCTTCTTATATGACGAGATTTACCATTATACAAACTACTCAGTGCCCGGCCTATTGCCGCTTGGCTATCACAATGTATGCGTAATGCCGACACTGGTTTATCCCACATAGGAATATCTTCCAAAAAATTTCGAAGCCACTCTGCTTCTTCTGCAGCTTTATCTAAAGCTATGAACTCAGATTCCATAGTTGATCTGGCCAATAGAGTTTGTTTGGAAGATTTCCAAGCAACTGCGGCACCACCAAGAGTAAAGACATATCCACTCGTGGATTTAGAGTTTTTGGAGTCGGAAATCCAGTTGGCATCACTGTATCCTTCCAAAACTGCTGGTTCTTTACCATAGTTTAGCCCATAAGTTTTAGTATAACGTACATAGTTTAATACTCTTGTTATGGCTTTCCAGTGGTTATGTCCTGGATTACTCGTGTAGTGACTTAGTACATTGACTGCATGTGCTAAATCGGGTCTAGTACAATTTGTCAAGTACATCAAGCTACTGATGACACGCGCATACTCCGACTGTAACACTGCTTCACCTGAATTTTTCGTCAAGTGAAAACTAGGGTCTACAGGAGTTTTTGCTATTCCTTTTGAGTAAGATTTAAATCTCTCAAGGATCTTTTCAGCATAATGAGTTTGAGATAAGATGATTCCTTCGTAATTGCGAAAAATCTTAATCCCTAGGATAACATCAGCTAATCCCATATCTTTCATTTCGAACTTGCTACTTAGCATGTTCTTTGTTTGACTGACCATGTCTTTATTACTACCAATAATGAGCATGTCATCAACATACAAACCAAGCAAAACGTACCCATGTGGTGTACTTTTGTAGTATATGCACTTGTCACATTCATTAATACTGAAACCATTTGACATCATAACATTGTCAAATTTTTCATGCCATTGTTTTGGAGCTTGCTTAAGTCCATACAATGACTTCACAAGTCGACAAACTTTATGTTCTTGTCCTGGGACAACCCACCCTTCAGGTTGTTGTATATAAATCTCCTCTTCTAATCACCATTTAGAAAGGCAGTTTTGACATCCAACTGATGAATTTCTAAGTTTCTCAATGCTGCAATTCCTATCAGTATTCTGATAGAAGTTATTCTCGTTACCGGAGAATTGGTGTCAAAGAAATCCAAGCCTTCTTTTTGCCGGAAACCTTGCACCACAAGTCTACACTTGTACTTATCAATTGAGCCATCAATATTCAACTTTCTTTTGCAAAGCCATTTACACCCTAGGGCTTTGAACCCTTGTGGCAAATCGGTCAAATACCATGTATGATTTTGCATAATGGAGTCAAATTCACTATTGAAAGCTTCCTTCCAAAAATCAGCTTCTGGTGTAGACATAGCTTCAGCGAAACTTCTTGGTTCATTCTCAAGAAGAAAGACCATTAAAAAATCTTCACCATAAGATTTTTCCTTACGAGCTCTTTTGCTACGTCTAGGTTCATCTTCAAATAATTCTGCATCATCAAAAGATGTGCCAGAAGTGCTCGCCTCATATCCAGAGGTGTTTGCATCACTTTCTTCACGAGTTCGTTTTGAACTTTCTTTATTCTTATACGAGAATATGTGTTCGAAGAAAGATGCATTTCTTGATTCCATAATTGTATTGACATGTACATCTGGTACATCTGACTTATGAACCAAGAATCGATAAGCACCACTATTATGGGCATATCCGATGAAAATACAATCCACGGTTTTAGGTCCGATTGAAACCTTTTTGGGAGGTGGTACTGCGACTTTTGCAAGGCACCCCCACACTTTCAAACTTTTGTACGAAGGTACAACACCTTTCCAAAGTTCATATGGTGTTTTACCAGTGACTTTGTTTGGTATTTTGTTGAGGATATAATTTGTGGTAAGCAAAGCTTCCCCCCACATGTTCTGGGCTAACCCAGACTCCTGCAACATCGCATTCATCATCTCTTTAAGAGTTCGGTTTTTACGCTCCGCAACTCCATTAGATTCAGGTGAATAGGGAGCAGTTGTTTGATGAATAATGCCATGCTCTTTACAGAACACATCAAATGGTCCATCATACTCGCCTCCTCTATCACTTCGAACTATCTTTATAGTTCTATCAAGTTGGTTTTCAACCTCGAGTTTATACTCCTTGAATTTTTCCAAGGCTTCATCTTTGCTTCTTAGTAAATAGACATAACAATATTTTGTACAATCATCTATGAAAGTCACAAAATATTTTTTCCCACTTCTAGTTTGAACAAATTTTAAATCACACAAATCTGTATGAATTAAACCAAGAGGTTCAGTTGTTCTCTCAACATGAGGGAATGGAGTTTTTGTGAGTTTTGCTTGTACGCATACTTCACATTTCTCCTTGCTCAGTTTGCATTTCGGAATTAGGTTTAAATTAATCAATCTTTGAACAGATTTATAATTTACATGTCCTAATCGTTCATGCCAAACTTTGAATGATTCAACCAAACAAGCAGTTGGTTCATTTGTGGATAAGACTGTCTTAATACACATTTTGACATGTTCATCCTCAACATATCCCTTGCCCAAGAAAATATCATTTTTCTTTAGCACAAGTTTATCAGACTCGAAAGTTACTACAAATCCAGCCTTGCTCAATAGCGAACCGGAAATTAGATTCTTTCGCATATCTGAGACATGTTTAACATTTTTGAGAATTATCTCTTGTCCAAAAGTTAGCGCAAGTTTCACTTCGCCACAACCTTCAATAATAGAATAGTCGGTGTTATTCATTAACAACATCTCCTCAACATTGCATTTTTGATAGGTACTAAACATGTCCTTATCAATGCATATGTGAGTTGTGGAACCAGTGTCATACCACCAGTCTTTTGAATTAATCTCATTTGAATTGACTTCCGTGACCATAGCACACATGTCATTTTCAATCTGAATGCTCTGATTAAAATCAGCAGACATCTCAGTTTTCATAGCAAATGGAATCATAAATGGCAGACCACTCTCAAAATGAATTTGAGGCGTCGATTCATTTAATCCACTGCCGATCGCATCACTTGATCTATAAAAGATCGACATACTTGTGTTGTAAGACATACTTGAAATTTAATCTGCTCACAAAAACCCAATAAACAGATTAGTATATTTCAATAACGAACACAAATAATTTCAACAACTTGAATAAATATCAAATGATTAATTCAATAAAAAACAGAATAAAATAAATTCTGAAATCTTAACGTTACGGAGGTACGACCAGATTTAACGCAATAACAGATCAAATTAAAGGTCAAATCAAACGCAATAACACAAGATATAAACTGGTCAAATGATAAAATAATCGTCCTGACTTTTTCCACTAAAAGCGAGTTAAAATAATAATCAAGAACGAACGATTGCTTGAAGTGGAACCAAAAAAAGCCAACTATTTCTTCTTCTTTTTTTAATCCGATTAAACAAAAAACAAATGCAATATAAGTCAAACCTTTAACAAATAACGTAAAGCAATAAACTTTGATGCTGTTTACGACAAAGGAAAACTGACAAAGATGCAACAATCCAATATTGACTAAAGCGAAAATCAGAGCAATATTAAACAAAAGAATAAAGCTATCAAAGAAGAGCCGAGACAAAATTAAATCAAAAAAGATCTTAACGCGATTAAAACTAATCACCAAATCCTGCAAAACAAACGTAAGCGAGAGATAGAAAATTTCAACGCTGATACCGAGAAGGAGCTGACCCAATTTTCAACGCCTATTACCAAAAAAATGATCAATCTGTTCTTAAAAAAAACACTTTTACAATAATCAGTCCGGTTAGTGCAAAACAATAAACGGATATTTTGAGTTAAGACTGATAGAACCGTATTTTATAAACTACGGATTACTGAATATTATAAATAAAAATTGATAAGATTATACCAAAGATTTAAGAAAAGAAGGATGATTCAATTGCAGAGGCGAGATATTATCTCTTTCCTTAACTCAAAATACATCCCGTAGTGCGACGGTTCGATAACGTAATGAGTCATAGGATACAACTGCAAAAAATCTTATGAATTTGCGTCACTCTATCAGAAGCCTGACGAAACTAGTTTTGTATATACTCTCAGACTCAAGAAAAATATCAAAGAGAAAGAGAAACAAAAATAATATGAGGAATTGTTGAATTCTGTGAACGTGTGTCTTTCTCTACACAAATGATCTCTTATTTATAATACAAAGAGATTAGCACACGTTATAGATTAGTGGAGGCACCAACGTTTATATTGAATAGCCATAATGAAAATTGATTCTCCATTGACTCATTCATGTTGACAAAAATAATTATTGCTTCTTGACCAAATCAATTCAAAGCCAATAAATTATTGGGAAAATTGCTAAAACCAACCCAAATATTGATTGCAACCCTAAAAGTAAACCCCATATTCAATCAATTGCAAACCCAACCTAAAGTAGTGTTAAAACTACTATTTAGCCCTTGTGACCAAACAAAAAAACATAAAGTCATTTTACTATTCTGTCCTTCGTAAGTCTACACATAACAAACATAGTCTACATATCCGTAGACGTCGTACACAGTCTACACTGTTGACTTAATTTGTAGTCTACATTTTAATTTGATCTAGTTAATTACGTTTAAAAATATATAAAATTATTTTTTGTGAAATTATTAATTAATCATCAATTTAAAGGTTAATATAAAGTTTATAAACTAAATTTGTATATAAGTGAACAACTAAAAAGAATATATGTTGATTTGGTAACCATGTGAGACAATGTTTATGATTTAGTAACAAAAGGTCACATAACATGTTATATCTTTAAAGGTTAGATCTTTAGGGTTAGATTTAGATTGATTTTTCTTTTGTTTAAATTAACATATTATTACTGAGTAGTTTATATTTTGTAAATTTGATATTTGATACAATAAAATTGAGACTCTTTTGATTATCAAATAAACATTTAGGGTTGAGTTTTGTGGTTTAGGGTTTCGTAGACTTACAAATCAGTCTACTTTGGTGAGTGTAAACTATCTTTAAGTTCTATTCTCATCGAATTTAACCTAACCCGATTTAACCAAGTAAATTCAAACCTAATCCAATTTAAATTAAGCCTTTACATTTAGGGTTTTGAGTTTGTGGTTTAGGGTTTCGTAGACTTACAAATCAATCTACTTTAGTGAGCGTAGACTATCTTTAAAGTTTATTCTCATCGAATTTAACCTAACCGGATTTAACCAAGTAAATTCTAACCTATTCAATTTAAACCAAGCCTTAAAATTTAGGGTTTGAATTTTGTGGTTTAGGGTTTCGTAGACCTACAATAAAGTCTTTATATCTGGAGACGTATTTTTCAGTTTGCATTTTTAAATTTTGTTTACAAAATATCATTATTTTTAAATTAAGTGAGTTCCTTAAGAATAAAAATGTAAAATCATATACTATAACTATTAAAAATAAAGAAAAAAATTTAATAAATCATATATTAAAATTATCAAAAATAAAGAAAAAATAAATAATGAAATTATCATAGTAAACTTTCTAAAAGGTCTACTAAGTTACAATAAAATATACTCTAAGAATTTTAATTTAAGTAGACTTCAAAAGAAGTCTACAGTGTCGTAAATTTTAACCTAGTTTCATTTTTGTCTTCCTATATAAATGAAATTTACACAACCTCTCTCCAAAATGGCTGCATATTTCACTTCTCTCTATAACTCTCTCCCTTCTCTCTAAAATTCTCTCCCTTCTCTCTAAAATTCTCTCACTTCTCTCATATCTTTCTCATTATATTATCTTGTTATATTAGGTATTATGATTCATGGTTTCATATTATCCTTTACAAATGTAAGTTTTAGATCTATAGATTTTAAATATGTACTTTTATCTTATTTATTTCTCACAATATTATTTTTTTGTAGGTATTATTATATATGTTTTTCATCTTCTCCTCTAAAAATGTAAGTGTTAGATCTATAGATTTTAAATGTATAATTTTATGTTATTTCTTTCTCACAACTCTTTTTTTGTAGGTATTATCATTCATGATTTTCATCTTCTCCTCTAAAAATGTAAGTTTTAGATCTATAGATTTTAAATGTGTATTTATATGTTATATTCAAATAAAATTATAGATCAATCTCTGTGCATTTAATTTGCTACTATTTTATCTTATAAATTCTATTTTGAAGTATTTCCAGATTTAAACTAGAATTACATTTAAAATGTAAACATTTTCCAGATCTGAAAATATCAGATAGTGTAGACTTCTAATGAAGTTTGCTTATAAGCTAAGGCTAATAGACTTCATATTAAACCACAAGATTTTTAGTAGACTTCATCTACAAAAAATACGAATAATTTTTCCTATGTTCTTTAAATAATTTTATCTAATTTTGCAGATATTTTTCTCCATGGTTGTTATCTCCTCCTCCCAAAAATGTAAGATTTACATCTATAGATTTTAAATATGTTTTTTATACTTATATTTAAAGAAAATTACATATTAAAACTATATGTCTTTAATTTATTACTATTTTCTTATAAAATATATTTTCTAAAGTTTTTTTGATTTAAACTTATTTCATATTTTTAATGTATATATTTTTCATACTTCCAGAACAAAAAAGTATTTCAAATTTTCTTAATGTACACTAATAGATCTGAAAATTTTCCGCTAGTGTAGACTTCAACTAAAGTCTACTAAACCATAAACTTTAAGTAGACTTAATAAAAAGTCTACTAAATTATGATTTATATTTATTCTTATGTTTTCTCATAACTTTATCTTATTTTGCAGGTACTCTTTTCCAAGATTTTATTTGAAGCATCAAGATTATGAAAAATCAAACACACTAAAAACATATTTTTAATAAAATGATTTGTAATAATTTTTGTAATAAAATATTCATTTGTAAATAATTGTTTGATGCATAATTTATAAATAGTGTATTAATTTTTAAGTTGTGTTTCACTTGTATGATATTATTAATTTTTGTTAGCTGTCAATTTTTTACATAAGATACTCTAATCAACCAAACAATTAAAACTGATGTAGTAGGCTTTTGTATCAGACTTGTGGCTGTAACAGACTATGTAATTTGCATGCAGCAGACTTCTGTGAAAGTCTTCTGTAAAAGAAGACTAATACTTAAGTCTGCTGCTAGACTATCATGCAGCTTCTTTTGTATCAGATATTATCAGTATTACTCTTGTTTTCGAAATATTCATCACAAATTCAACAAAAATACAGTAGACTAACCAAGAAGTCTATGTTAAAAGAAGATTAAAACGTAAGTCTGGTCGGCCGAAATCAGTCATGCAATAAACATGTCAAAAGACCTATAAACTCAACATTCATCACATAAGACATCATCCAAAGCAACAATACAACTCATAAGTTCAACACTGACTAAAGACCCACAAATCAAACATAAGTTCAACACATAAGACAACATCCAAAGCAACAATACAAGTCATAACTCGTCGTCACCTTCAGCTTCTAGTTGACACTGGCTTGATACACAAAGGCATACAATATGGGTCTTACATAATTCGATAAAGTTTTGTACTTGTCTATCACTCGTGACATGCATAGGAGTAGTATCCGGATCCATTTTCTCTAAAAGTACGTCTTGTAAGGAACATGTCAGCTCCACCTTCTCGGTTTTCTTGTCCAGATCATAATCTTCTTGTGCCATTTCAAGAAGTTCACCATATGTACAACCATCATGCACAAAGCACATTCTCCATTTTTTCCATTTATCAACCACAAACTCCCACAAAAAGCCTTTCACCACCCATTCTCCATACACAACATGCAAATTAACCATTACCTGCAAAAATAATACATTTTCAAAATTAGTGAACAATAATTTTATGTTTGATAAAATTATAAGCGTAGACTTCCAGAGACGTCTACACATGCTATCTAACTACATACTCAAACCAAAAATTCGATAGTTTCCTAATTATAAAATATTATCTTTTAAAAATAGTTAAGAACAATTAGTATTAACTAATATACAATTTGAAACAAAAAAATCTTGAAAATATAATATAAATAATACACAAATTCACTTTTTATAGATTTTCAAGAGTAGACTTTTGTTTCTGTCAATAAAAACGTAGACTATCATATAGGTCTACAGTTTGGGTTAGTTTTTGCAATTGCAAAATTCACGGGTTACTATCTGTATTAAAAAAAACGTTGTGATTTTACACAAGTAGACTTAGTTTTCAGTCTACATTTTGAAAAGGTTAGTTTTTGAAATTGACCAGAACTCATCCCAAATTTGACTTTGAAAAGTAGACTTCAGAAACAGTCTACAGTTGAAAAGTAGACTTCATGAACCGTCTACATTTTTTTTATTTTCCTGAACATGTTAGTTTTTGCAATTGACTAAATTGACTTTCTAAAATTAGACTGACACAAACGTCTACAACTGTGTAGATGTTATATGAAGTCTACGCGATAATCTGATGGGTTACTTTTGCATTTGACCAAAATAAAATAGTAGACTTCATATGCAATCTACTTTTTTTTTTATGAGTTCAGTAGACTGAATAAGAAATCTACACCTTTTTTCCATCCTGGTCAATTTTTAAAAAATTTAGTCAAATACAAAACTAACTTAATCAACGGAGTCAAAGTTTGGGTCAAATGCAAAACTAACCTTCTGTAGACTGTACTAGCAGTCTACAGTTTGTAGACTGTTTCGGAAGTCTACTTTGAAAAGTCAAAAATTCGGTCAAATGCAAAAACTAACCTCTTTACGTAGACTTCTTGGTAAGTTTACATACTATTTTTTTTTTGTTATCAAAGGAAAAGTCGTAGACTTCCAAGAAAGTCTATTTTATAGGTTTTTAGCATTTTGGTCAATTGCAAAACTAACCTGTCCGTTGACTTGTAGACCGCAATGTAAGTCTACATCTTCCCGTAGACGTACAAAACAGTCTACTGCCGCGATACAGATCTGAAAAAATGACGAAAACCATGAAAACATTAACCTTTTTCCGATGTAAAGCTTGTTTCCACCCTTTTCCACCGTCCAAGCTCCAAATATGAGTAAAAGGATCCAACTTTGCCTACTCACAACAGTGTACACTCGAAAATATGAAATTATGGTTATGAAAATGAAAGTTATGGGAGTTTTTTATATTAGAATGGAGAGGAAAAGAGAGGAAATAAGAGGAAATGGAAGTTTTTTTGTTTAGAATCACAACAAAGTGATTGAATATTGAAATCTTGAGGTTTAATGAGCTCAAAAATGGTTGTTAATGGTGGTTGAAAAATTGATGATAATGGCATTGTTGTAAATAAGAAGATATGTTTAGGGTGTAATAGTTTTTTTATTATTTTCAAAATTATTAAATAATTAAAAAATAATGGCAATTTTGTAAATAATTTAAAAACATAAGGATAGTTTGGAATTTTCTATGGTGAATAGTAATGACAAAAAAAAAGAGGTTGGTTTTGGGGTTGAATTGAATTTGTAGGTTGGTTTTGAAAGAAGCCCTAAATTATTTTTATGGGTTTTCATTTGTATGCTTTAAACAAAACATAAAAGATTATCACAAATAAAATTTGAATATTAAGTTAATGGACATATTATCCAACTAACAAAATCAATTTCAAATTCAAACCCAAATATTCAAAGTGATCCATCTGCTAAATATTTTATACTTAGCTAAATTTAAAGCTTTATAAACTTTGCATAACACTCACTTTGGACCTCCATTTCTCATTCAACACAACTCTGATTTTGACCAACAAATACACTAACTCATAGTGTTTACGGTGACGATTACATCGTGCCTAAGTTCCGGTTTTTCCGACAGACGTCTCCGTCGAAAAACCCATCAGAAAATGGTCCACACCACTTTGTAAAAAAACGAGTTCCAACAACAATTTCTACAGGAAATGACAGTTTCGTAACCATGAATATTACATATGGTAATAGCTGGCACCAGATGGAAACAAAACAAAACAATGTTAAGAATAGACTTTATAGGCGGCGTAGCTAAATAGCTACATACTAGATAGGGATAAGTTGTCGCCATATTATAGATGACTATGAATATATATGTTGCTAAATGGCAATAGTTTTGCTTTGCACCCTCAACAATCCATAGAATACATGGTAATGAATTAGTTACAAAATTTAGGTTGCTAAAGTTAGCTGCAATAATGTCACACAGAATCACTATAACACTTAAAATGATGTTTTATTTTAAGTTTAAATGATTCTATGTTGTTAAATTGATAGTAATTATTAATTAATGTACATCATTATAAATTACTCCCTCCGTTTCATATTATATGTCGTTCTAACCTTATGCACACAGATTAAGAAAACATTTAATTTTACATATTTCCAAAATAAAAACACTATTACCAATACATCTAACCATCTATCAACCAATAGAAAAATAGAAAAGAGAATATTGTCAATAAATTTTGCATTGAAAACCGAAAACGACACTTATTTTGAAACAAAAAATTTCCTCTAAAACGACATATAATTTGAAACGGAAGGAGTATATTATTTCAGGGTTATAATATTATAGTAACTTTGGAGGTAATAGTTTTTGTTATAAATTTTGGAGTATAATGGAGTAATATTTAACCTATTTGATAGTGTTTGCGAAAAGAGTAATTCTTGGGTTCACTCCCTAGGATGAACCTCTAGGTTCACCAACTAATAGGATTTAGTTATTTCAAATTTGACATCTTTTGAAAAAGGAAACAAAATATTGTCAAATTATATTACGTTTTAAAAATAAAAAATAAAGTAAAAATAAATAAAATAATACTAAATGCAAAAAAATAAGTATTTTTTCAAAAAAAAAATTAATACCACAAAAAAACACTAATCTCTAAATGTTAAACCCTAAATCCTCTAGTAAACCTTTGGATAAATTATAAAACTTTGATTTAAAAAAAACTATTTATAACACAATCAATAAAAAAATATACCCTAAATCCTAATCCTAAACCTTAAACCTTTGGGTAAACCCTAAACCCTTGGGTAAATCCGAAATTCTTGGATAAATCTAAAAATTTAAGATTTATCCAAAAATCTAAGATTTAATGTTTGTTGGGAGTGTTAAAAATATTTTTTGAAAATATTTGTTTTAGATTAAAAAGTTTTGTTTTTGTGATTAGTTAATTTTTATTTAATTTTTATTTTGAAAGTATAATATAATTCGATAATATTTTGTTTCCTTTTTAAAAAGATATTAAATTTTAAATGACACAATCATATTGGTTGGTGAACCTAAGGGTTCACTATAGGGGGTGAACCCAAGAATAAGAATAATTCTTGCGAAAATACTTGCAGTTTTGTAAACTCCACTAAAATTTTGGTAAGTGTTCCCAAAATTTATTGAAATTTTAAGTGTGAATCGGGCACGAGATTTTATCTGCTGCGGGATGGTTTTGTGGTAAACCCATTTGGTTTCACCAATCACTATAACTTTTGAGTTGAAGTTCTTTTTTGTTTTTCTCTAATAAAAACTAGATTTTGACCCGCGCTTCGAAAGCGCGGGTATTATTTTTTACTTTTATGAAATATATTATTTGTTTATAATTATTGAATGTATTAATCTTAGTAAAACTTTATTTATAATAAATTCGACACATAAAGTGTCTCTAGTAAACTATATGCTCTGGCTTTGTTTTCTCCAATCAACATATTTATTTGACTTGTTGTTAAAATAAATGATTTTAGAATACAATATTACAATATTTTTACATTGATATTTTGTTTAAAAGAAATGATTTTGAATCCAATTGTACAGTACTTTTATATTGATTTTTTTCAGTTCATATAAAGTTTTTAAATATATTTATTTCAACTGAACCAATTAATATTTTGTTAAATTGGCCCCTGAAATATATTTTTATACATTGATATTTATTTTTCATAATTAATGTTATATATTTTAGATGTATCATAATATAACTAACGATATTCAAAAGATCTGGACCGAATCAGGTTATATGGCTATTTTTGTTACAAATATCCGAACCCGTTTTAGATATATTGGTTATTTAGATATTTTAGGGTCTTATACATCAAAGCCGAATTCATCCAAATCCAGAATGACCCAACTCAAGATCCACACATAAGTTTATAATATTCAAGTGGGACTTGGTTTCAAAACAAAAAAAATGATATCCAAAAAGAACAACATGTACCTAAATGGACAGATAATGTTCATGTCTAACTGATTTTATAAATTAATAAAAAAAACTCTTTATATGTGTTTGGCTAAATTAAATGAAATAGAAATAGCTTTTTTATACATCTATATTTATTTTTCATAATTAGTGTTATATATTTTAGATGTATCGTAATATAACTAACGATATTCAAAAGACTTGTACCGAATCAGGTTATATAGTTATTTTTGTTACAAATATCCGAACCCGTTTTAGATAAATTGATTATTTAGATATTTTTAGGTTCTTATATATCAGAACTGAATCCATCCAGATCCAGAATGACCTAACTCAAAATCCACACATAAGTTTATAATATTCAAACGGGACTTGATTTCAAAACAAAAAAAACGATATCCGAAAGGAACAACATGTAACTAAATGGACAGATGATGTTCATGTCTAACTGATTTTATAAATTAATAAAAAGTATTTTCTATGTGTTTGGCTAAATTAAGTGAAATAAAAATAGTTTTTATCAAGTAAAATAATTATATGGAGTGAAAAATTAAGTGGCAATAAATGTAGCATATTTTAATTATTTTGATTTAAGTTATTATTTTATTCACAAAACATATCTTTGAACTATTGCTTTAAATATAGGAGAATCTAATCGTATATTTAAAAATCTGTTTTTGAATTCATGACTATCAAAATCGGACATATTATAATTCGATCTCATCTATGGGTTTTTAAATTAAATCAAGTTTATGGGCTACATTAATAATATAGATTTCGTATGAATGAATTAATATTTTTTTTAAACATCTAAACTTGTTTCCAAACATACTGATTTTACTAAAGACTATCCAAGTATCCAAACATATTGATTTTGTACTTCAGTTTTAATAATATAGACTAGATTTTGATCCGCACGCCCGTGCGGGTATATTTTTTATAAAATATGTTACTATTTGTTTTCCATGTCAATATTAGCGATGGAAAAAAATCTGAATCCAAAAGATTGAACCGATCCGGATCCAAAAAGAAGTACCAAACTCGAACCAAAATTGATTAAATATCCAAATTATTCAAAATTTGGTATTTTGAAAACTGAAACCGAATTCGATCTGAACCAAAGTATTTCGGATACCCGAATATATTCGAAATAGATTTATATACTATTTTTTAGATTTAATATATATAAAAGCATCCAGAATATATATGGTACTTTTAAGTTGATTTAAATAATTGATGATATATAAATAGTCAAACGTAAATATCTAAAATAGTTAAAGTATACTCAAAACACTAAAAATATTTAAAATAATTATTGATTTTATATCCAAATATTTAAATCACACCAATTTATATGCTAAATTTAGATATTCTGACATATTTTATTCAAATTTTAATGTAATATATTATTTTGTTTATATATTTTGAGAAATTTAAAGTATATAATAAAATTTTAAAATAATTTAAATCGAGTATCCGAATCCGCAAAGATACAAATCGAATCCAAACCAAAATTTTGAAATATCTGAATGGGACTGAAATCTTTGACTCAGGAAACCCGGAACCCAAACATACCCGAACCGAACCCAAGGTACCCCTAACATATGTAGTAACTAATAATATTTTATATGTACTATCATGTAAATAATCACATGTATTCTATTTTAAAAATTTAATGTGAAATATAAAAATCATAATTTAAGTTGGCATATGAAATTTGAATGTTATTGTATTTTTCTTATATATATTGAATTTTTTTTAATAATTGTTATTGGAAAATATTTTAGCAAAAATAAAATTTTGAATATATGTATTTGTTGAATCAATTATTGATATAACTTTAAATTATATTTTGATTTGAAATATATATATAAAGTTTTGTGTGTATAATACCCGCACATGTATTCTATTTGTGATGGTTTAGAAATGATTATATGTATAAATACGTAACTTTTGTGTTTTGATTATGTGTATACCTGGCCATTGGTTTAAAAATGATTGTGTGTATACCTGACCGAGTCAAGATAAAATATAATCTATTCTACATAACTGACGGTTTAAATTTTGGAAAAGAATGAATGACTAAAGCCTTGAAATGGTTCTGTAATTATCACAACAATTGAATGGTTTAAGTTCAACGTGTCGGTTTAGTAACATCGACGTCGGTTCAATTTAAATACAAAACACAGTGTTTTAACACCAATGGCATTCCTTTGTAATATTTGTGCAACTTTAAGGGGTAAATACAATTTGTACTTCCACTTTAATAGTTTAGATGTTTTAACACCAATGGCATTCCTTTGTAATATTTGTGCAACTTTAAGGGATAAATACAATTTGTACTTCCCCTTTAATAGTTTAGATAAAAGCATCCAGAATATATATGGTACTTTTAAGTTGATTTAAATAATTGATGATATATAAATAGTCAAACGTAAATATCTAAAATAGTTAAAGTATACTCAAAACACTAAAAATATTTAAAATAATTATTGATTTTATATCCAAATATTTAAATCACACCAATTTATATGCTAAATTTAGATATTCTGACATATTTTATTCAAATTTTAATGTAATATATTATTTTGTTTATATATTTTGAGAAATTTAAAGTATATAATAAAATTTTAAAATAATTTAAATCGAGTATCCGAATCCGCAAAGATACAAATCGAATCCAAACCAAAATTTTGAAATATCTGAAATGGGACTGAAATCTTTGACTCAGGAAACCCGGAACCCAAACATACCCGAACCGAACCCAAGGTACCCCTAACATATGTAGTAACTAATAATATTATATATGTACTATCATGTAAATAATCACATGTATTATATTTTAAAAATTTAATGTGAAATATAAAAATCATAATTTAAGTTGGCATATGAAATTTGAATGTTATTGTATTTTTCTTATATATATTGAAATTTTTTTTAATAATTGTTATTGGAAAATATTTTAGCAAAAATAAAATTTTGAATATATGTATTTGTTGAATCAATTATTGATATAACTTTAAATTATATTTTGATTTGAAATATATATATAAAGTTTTGTGTGTATAATACCCGCACATGTATTCTATTTGTGATGGTTTAGAAATGATTCTATGTATAAACACGTAACTTTTGTGTTTTGATTCTGTATACACCTGGCCATTGGTTTAAAAATGATTGTGTGTATACCTGACCGAGTCAAGATAAAATATAATCTATTCTACATAACTGACGGTTTAAATTTTGGAAAAGAATGAATGACTAAAGCCTTGAAATGAAATGGTTCTGTAATTATCACAACAATTGAATGGTTTAAGTTCAACGTGTCGGTTTAGTAACATCGACGTCGGTTCAATTTAAATACAAAACACAGTGTTTTAACACCAATGGCATTCCTTTGTAATATTTGTGCAATTTTAAGGGGTAAATACAATTTGTACTTCCACTTTAATAGTTTAGATGAAAAGTAAAAACGCAACTCAAATTTACAAAGGAAAGTTTAAAACCGCATGTTACAGTAATAAAGCATCTATACTCTTGTGCTTACTTCTTGTGTGCGGTTTTGTAGTTTTTATTAATGTGTATATATTAAAAGAAAAATATTTGTAAGTGAGTCATGGTTATAATTTAGAAAAGGATATAAAAATTACATCAAACCAACCAAAAGAACAAAATTAAACTGACTGAAACTATTTCAATATTTAAAATAGACATGCTTTAAAAATTATATCGTGTTATATTATTTTGATAATCTAAAAGATAATCACTATTAAACCATCTAAACTATTAAAACACAAGACCCTTTTTGAGGTGTCCTTTTGTTTTATAAATATTTACAGTAATGCTATTGTATTTTAATTAAAATCATATTATCTATAATTAAAGAATACTCTCTAATAATAATTTCCGAACGTGAATGCAGTAAAATTAGCAATGAAATTTATTGCAGTATATTCTCCACTGATTTTTTACCATTTTGTACATTTACTTTAATTTTATTTAATAGTTTTAAAGTTAAAAGGTCACTATATAAACATTTCATAATGTTAGTCAACTTTGTCTTACCATTTCGTGTATATTTTCTGAGATCTTATAAAATGGTACATTCACTCCTTAACTATTCTTTAACGTGATGAACAAATTTTATACCAAATTAATTAGAGAAATTAGGTACAAACAGAAAATTGTAGCCTTATACTATAATGTACTACTAGATTCTTGACCCGCGTTAGAAACACGGATATAGATTTTTTGTTGTTTATTCTACAAATAAATCAGTATATATTTTTTTTGATCAAAAAATCGGTATATCTTTATTTTGATTATATAAACTGTCACGTGATCAAGTTCAATTACACAAATATGTTTTTTGTTATTTAATTATATAAAAATATGGGTATATGAATTGTTGATTATTTCTATAAAATGCAAATAAGTCATATGGTTTGATAATATAGAATAAGAAATGAAACATAAATGTTATAGTGCATTGCCGTATGATCAATTTTAATTTTTTGATGTCTCACACAACCGTTTTATGTTTTTAAATAAGCTAAACTTTGTTTGTTACCTAAAAATTTGTACTTGGGCATGATTTTAGACTTACCAATTATATTGTCCATAAAAATTTTCTAAACATATAAAGTGGGTATATTTTTATTCGGTTATGTGATAAATTAGTAAAATCTTTTTAATACAAAATTTCTATATATAATATTACTTTTTAAAATTATTGCAGAAAAATATCTTTAGAAAAATATAATTGTTACCAAAACAAAAAAATATGGTCTTCATTTTTCGGTTCAATAAATATAGGAACCGTTCAATTATTTATGAATTTGAATTTACTTTTTGGTTTGGTTCGGATAACAATGTTAGGAACCCATTAAAATTTCGAGTTCAATTCAACTATGGTCCAATTCTTTTTTTTGGAAAATTTAGAGTAATTGGGGTAAAATGATATTTTCGAATTTTAGGATAAGATAACAGATAATTCAGATAAATATAGATATTTTAGATAAAAATATATTCAGGTGATTCTATTCTAGCATAAAATTAAAATAATTTTAAATATTTTGGATAAAAATAGTAGGGTAATCCATTTTTGGGTAGTTTGGTTTATAGGTAGTAGTTTTAGAATATTTTATTATTTTAAAATTAAATATAATTAATATTTAAAGTATATAAACTGTATTTTGAATATTTGGAATTTGGTTTCTAATTGGGAAATTTGGAGTCATATACATATCAGAAAAAATATTAAGCCCATGTACATAATAAGTTGATGGCTATGATATTGTATGTATATTGTGTATTAATGACAAAACTATTCTGCACGTGTTTTACACTCCCTCCCTCCCTATCACTCTCTCTTTTTCTTCCAGCATCCTTTTATTTTATTTATTTTCTCTTCTTCTCTAGCTTTTGTTTTTTCTTACCCCCTTATTTCTCTTTGCTTCGTGGAAGCAATTTTGGAACAAAATTAAACTTGGCTCATAGTATGGTTGTTATGCATGTTAACATTTCCAAGGTGTCACACTAACTTTGTCTCCTCCCCCAATTGGTTAGCGATTGTGAGCATATGTAAAAATGAAAAGGCTATGTATTTTGTCGCTAATTCTATTTTATATCGTAATCGTGTATAATATAGTCACATAATGTGGTAAACTCAACTTTGTAACTAGTAAACTCTTTTGTCTGACTATACTATATGATATGTAGTATAGTTTACTGTTCACGTTTTGTCATACACCACCATTTTGTTATGTATGTTTCGTTTAGTGTAACCTCGTTCTTACTTATTATGTTTAATATGTTACACCTGCATAAACCATGATACATTGCTTGAGGATTGCTTGCTAGAAGATTTGAGTTTAGAGTTTGGGTTTAGGGTTTGGGTTTGGGTTTAGGGTTTGGGTTTGGGTTTGGGTTTAGGATTTAGGGTTTTGGGTTTAGAGTATATGGTTTGGGTTTAGGGTTTATGTTTTAGATTTAGGTTTAGGATTTGGGTTTAGGGTATATGATTTTGTGTTTGTTTGTTTTCTTGGTCTATACTATATGATATTTGTAAATAGTATTGAACAAATTATGGTATGGTTTAGGATTTGGGTTTAGAATTTGAGTTTAGGGTATATAGTTTGGGTTTAGGGTTTGGGTTTAGAGTTTAGTATTTGGGTTTAAGATTTAGGATTTGGGTTTAGGATTTAGGGTTTAGAGTTTAGGGATTTGGGTTTAGGGTATATGGTTTGGGTTTATGGTTTAAAATTTGGTTTGTTTGTTTCTTTTTGTCGATACTATATAATATTTGTAAATAGTATAGAACAAATTATGGTATAGGTTTAGGGTTTAGGATATAAGGTTTTGGTTTAGGGTATATGGTTTAGGTTTAGAGTTTGGATTTAGGGTTTAAGATTTGAGTTTAGGGTTTATGATTTGAATTTAGGATGTATAGTTTTGATATGGTGTTTTTTAACGTTTGTAGCATGTTTCTCCTTTCACCGTGTATATTTGTATTAGTGTTTGGATTATATTATATGATCTATAGTATAGCATATTTTAATTATGTTTGCCACACAATGTGACGCGCATATATTCACGCTCATGCAAGTGGAAGGAGAAAAATGTCAAGCTTTGACTCTAATTGTCACATCAACTATTCAATGGCTATATTCTTAATTTTGGACTCTTATGAATATTGAGCAAAACCACCCTTTCTAATTTAGCTCTGATTTGATTTTAGTTTTTTTTTCTGTCTCCAATATATAGGAATTCTGATTTCTTGTTAACTCAATCAATTCTCAAACGTTTTACATTATGGATTATTAACTATAAAATTTGTCTCTAACATTCATTTTATAATTTAACATTATGTATTATCAGGCCCGACCCTGGGCTAAAGCCCGTGAAGCAAGGCCTTTAAGCGCCACAAATAACAAATATTTTAGGAGCGCCAAATTAATCTGAAATTACTTGTAGTCTGGTGGTGTTGTTCCTTCCCTCCGCTCATATAGTAATGGGTTCAAAGGCCACTTCTGGTTTTTATGCGATGATCATAATATTTTTTTTGACAATAAAAACAAAATATTTATTCATTCAAATATACAGAAGATTTTGTTACCAATTCCAAAAAACCTAATTTCTAGAACAAACATATTATATTAAATGATACATTTTTTTGAAACTTTATATTAAATGATATGTTACTAGATAAATAATTTAAACAAAATAATTATATTTTCTTCTTAGGCTATTCCTTTTTTTGGTAAAAGTTTTTTTTCTTTTTTTTTCTTTCTTTCAGCTGGTATTTGCTAAAATAGATATATGAATATGAGATATATGAATAAGAGATGTTACAAGAATTATCTTGAATGATCAATTGCCACTGTTTATTGTGATTGACATTTGTCGAAATAGCTTTTTTTTTCCTTTCCGTAAGTTTTGTAGTTTTGTTAGAAACTTTTGAAATTCAAAAAGCTTTAAACTGTACTGGCTAAGTATTTTCTGAAACTCTATGAACACAATTAAAATTGTGAAGTTGATGTTAGCGTGATTTTATCATATGTTTTCCTCTATTTATAAATTATAGAGTAATTGTATCTTATATACACAGAATAAAGGTTATTTAGCTATGTGGTGTGGGTACTGTTTCTATTTCAAAAATCCCCATAATGCCCCTACTATTAATCTCTCGGTCTTTCATCGATCTCTCTCTTCTACTCCATTTTTTCCAGATTCAAAATCTCTAAACTTTCTATCTCTCGTTCAAGTCTCCTTCTCCTCCTTCTCCTCTTTCTCATAACATAACACATCAAAATTCCAAAAAAAAACACATCAATGGTTGTCATCCCTGAGAGAGAGACATAAAAATACAATTTTTATTCGATTCTCTCTATTAAAAGTTTCGATCTTTTCTCGAATCTCTCGCCATGATTACAGAAGCTTCGTTTATGAAGCTGAGAAGCCAAGTAAGCACCAATCTCTCTCTCACCATTTCTTATTTTTCTTCTCTTTAAATCACTTCACCAGTTTTTTTTCTTTTCTAGATTTTCTCGGGAAAATAATTGTATCATCTCTGTGGAGTAACATGCATCAAGATCCAGCAGTGTTTTTTCTTCTTCTTCTGATCTATTTATCTGTTTGATTTTTGGTGTGTTCCTGTAAGAACATATCTGATTTAAGATTAGTTTTTTTTAATTAAAATTTTTCATTTCTATTTTTGTACGTAGCTACACAATTTCCTCTTGATTGATTCTTATTTGAAATTTGTTTGACAGAACTCTATTCTTGTCTGGAAATGACTTAAATCTGAAAATTTTCTGGGTATTCATTAACGACCTGTTTATTCCTTTTGATGATGATGGTGGAGAATTGATCCGACAGATGGAACTGTGTGCTGTGGATTAAAATTTGCTGATGATGATGCATAATTGATCCTTTTTAAAACAAAACAAAAATCCAGATTAATAGTAGTATAAAGGCCTAATAAAATATTGATCATGAATTGTTAAAACTTAGCACTACAGTCTCTCTATCCTTCACGTATATAAAACTTGGACAAAGTTGTAACTTCACTTTGGTTATTATCTCCTACAACCTAAATAACTTTTTTTTGCATTAGTACCTAGTTATCTTTGCTTTCTTGGTTATTCACCTAAATAGCTCTAAATTATATGCATGTTGTTCTTTTTTTTGTTTTTTTGTCTTTTTTTGTTTTTTTATCAAAATGCTATAAAAATAAAATGGAACCAAAAATATACTGACAAAAATTTGAAAAAAATCTGCAAGTAATGTTTTTTAATTTTTTTTTTATTTTATTTCTTTGGAAACAACTCAAAATAATAATATGCAGTACTATTTTGACTATGTTTTAAAATAATGATAAAAAATAGGTATAATTAAGGGCAGTGATTTTTTTATCCGCTTTAAACGTCGGATAACTCCGGACCGGCACTATATTATTGGTAATTATAACATTTTTTACAGTGTAACATTGAATAGATGTATTGATTACAATACTTCGCAAATACTAATATATATTTAACTAGAAAATTTAGACACTAATATAATTCTTAACATCTAAAATTGAATGTTAACATTCTATTTTTAGCAGCATATGATGCATCTATCAATACATTACATCAATTATGTTTAGTGGTATTATTTTTTATCAGCAGAAACAATCTAAAGATCAAACATTCATTAGTGTCTAAATTAAACAGGCTAGACAGAATTCACTAATATACTATCCCTTAAGTAACTATGTTACCGTTTTGACCACGAATTAGTTTCAGATAACGTAATGTGTACATGCTAAATTATATAGTTACACAATTTATAAGATATGCGACACTATACAACTACAAGGTGAACTGTTAATATATTTTCAATATTATAACATTACATATTAGTTGTTATATAATAGCTTATGGTTTTTGGTGTATATCATGATTTGATGTTATGTATTTTTTTCTCTTTCTCCGTCTTCGATACCAAGTCTTTTACAAATCCATGTTCTATAGCCTCTCTGATTGTCTTTGCTTTGTGTCAAGTTCACACATGGGTTTGTCTGTAGATATATGGTTTGTTATCTGTTATAAGATATATGATTTGTTAATCGATACATGGGTTGTTAGTATATACATAGTGTGTTACCAACAAATATGTCCAACTAATACGAAAAAGTTATAAGCTACACTAAACCTAACAAACATGCTATTATGCTTACTTAATTGTTATGTTGTGTTCGGCTATACAACTATTATTAACATGTTAGATTTGTTCATTTTTTCATGCGTATTTCTAATTTTTTTTTAACAAAAATAGTAACTTAATTTCCACAGAGAAACATGATTAATTACGTAATTGATAACACGATCATTATCCATCAACTTCTTATTTTTCTGTTACATTATTTGTTTGCGGTTGAATTACTTATGTCGGTGAAAATTGCCATAAAATTCAATTTAGTTAAGGATATATGTTTAGTTATTCTAATATTTTAAACAGTGATATTGATTGTTGAAAAAAATAAAGATATTGATTATTTCAAAAATAATCAAGATATTGATTCACAAAAATCAGAGAAAACAAGTGGTTCTCGATAGACTTACTCTCGCAAAAGTGACCTACTAAATCTTGCAGTAAATCAGATCTTTCTCAGAAATTTGTACTTGTTTAAATCTTTATGTCAGGCGCTAAGGGTATTTTCATCGCAATTTAACACCAAAGATATGTCTTTGACCTCTTATGTCACTCAATGGAAAATTCTTTAGTTTGAGCTCATTTTAGATGCATTCAACTAAATATCTCAAATTGTTTACCAGTGAAACTGTTTGTTCTCAATGTTAACCCGATCAACCAAAAAAGTATATATAAAAAGTTAAGTATAGACGGCCTCTATTTTGTTGTTTCTTATCTATTGACATTGCATGCATTATAAGCGTAGAATCTGAATTGTAACACAAGTCATTAAGACGAATTAGTAAAAAATCTCAGTAACAAGCATGCATTATAAGGGGTTGGATCTCAATTATGACCCACGGCACTAGAACAAACCAATGAGCTGCATATTATGGTACTGTAAATTAATGTTGTCAGATTGAGAGTTTTCTTAACTCATGTGAAAATATAAAATACAATTAATTTAAAATGGAGAGGATAGATTATATATTTTAATAATAAAGGATGTATTTTACTTTTAGTTAGATAATTAATTATGGTTTATTTTTGATTGCCTGATTCAGTTTCCCTTACTGTGAATGGTAGTGAGCGTTAATTACAGCGATGGCTAAATGGTATGTTTTGATTTTTTTTTTTAACTTGTTTTGATTAGTTACTTATCTTTTGATTTTTTGTTAAAGGATTTGATTACTTACTTATCATACGATTATAGCATTATATTCCTTTTTATATTATCGTTGCTGTGTAAACATAAATATGGTTATAAGAAAACAATTATTAACAATTACATGGATCAATATTCAAACACATCAAAAAAGACATATAAAATGGGAAAAAAGTACAAAGATAGATTAAGAGTTCTGAGCTCAGCGGTAGCTATACCAGTCGTTAAGCCATTTAAAACCCATTACAGCCTAATTCAACAGTTTTACCGATTTGGCTTCAGGGTTGGACCTGATGCAGCAGATTTCCCAATTTGCCCTCAGGGCCGAGTCTTGCTCCCACCATTGGTGAAGCGCATGAGCTGACTTAGACTTAGTCGGTTTGTTCCTGTTTACAGTTATATTGGCTGATGGAAGAAGGTGAATAGGTTCGGTTGACAAATCTGACGATGATGATGTTCCTCTTTTTCGGACCAATAGACGCCTCCTAAGTGAGCTTCTCGAACCGATTTTCTCGACTTTGCTCGCTCCGATCTTAGACATGAAGGTTTTGTGTTCGAAGTAACCAATGTATTCTGAACAGATTGGATCTTCTGCGTTCACATATAAATAAGGTATCCACGATGCTGTTTTTGGATCGTCTTCTTGAACCTGTAATAATTAAAGACAAAATAATATATCAAGAGAAAACGTATTGATGATTTTGTTGTAAGAAAATCATCATTTAAACTAGCACTGGATATTTTAGAGCAAGCATTTCAATTTCTTGAAATGATTATTTATTTACATGAAGATCCTTCAAGACCATGGCTAGGGTGGCTTTGACGACACTCCCGGCAATCCGACACACAGCTTTAAGCTTCTTGCTCCTTAGTATCTTCTCTAGAGGAATAGATGAGATAGGTGGATTAAATATGTGAGTCTCGAGTAGAGTATCATCTTTTACCATCGACTTTCCAGCCACCAAGGCTAGTCCTGCTCCCAAAGAGTGTCCAGCGAGCCACATAGCTGGTTCCCGGTGTTCTACCACCATAGTTTTGAATCTTTTGATTACTTCTATAGCGTGCACAAGCCTGGCGGCTCTATGGAGGGTGTTAAAGACGCATCGGAGGTCAAGCTTCACATCACCCACCCAGGTTTCGGCTCCTAGATCCGTACCACGGAAAGCAATCACATAACGCGGAGGTAATTTCACATCAGGGGTGCTTTGGCAAAGATTGTATCGCTCGTATTCGAACACGGCACCGTATATGCAGCCGCCCTCGTTTTGGTCGATTAAGGTTTCGAGTAAAGTGAAGTGGAAAAAGTCCCACCAAGGTTTGGCTATTGATTGGGAGCCTATCCGTTTCTCCTGCCTGTCCCGTTCCAATGTGTACACTCCTTTTACCAAACTTGATGCCACTGACGTTCGATGGTAAGAATCAGTCCTATTTATAGATGAAAAAAAACAAATTTAGAATCCGAAGAGAGATGAGATATCTTTTTTTTTTCTCATTTTAAATGAATAAGTATATATATTCCCAAAGGTCAACACTTATCAAGAAACTCGTGCACGGCAAATGAATTCATATAGTTTAAATAAAAACTTCATGGTCTATCAATAAAAAAAAACTTTCTAACGCTTTATGTTGTGTAATTTGTCTTCTACATCTACACCGATGCACAAACTCTATAATTCCTTCAATAAAACAAAACAAATAGACTCGTTTAGTTTTCACTTCTTTAGGCTTCAACTATGTGAATCTTTTTTTTTTGGTCGTCCAACTATCTGATTCAAACATTAGGCTAGCAGCGAGGTGAAGTTAACCCTACACTTTTTTTGGTGCATAGTGACACGACATGTATAGTCACAAAACAATAGTTTTCAAAGTTTAAAACATTTTTTCAGGTTGGTCTAGTATTCTTAAAGCACGTTCTTCAACCTTTGCTTTCTGCATGGTTATTTATATATAAATTGTTACAAAAGGAAGCATACGGAATCAAAATTGAAAGGTTACCAATCAATAGAGGTAAGATGAGAGGGGCCAGAAATGCTGAAGATCTCGCTCTCTGGGGTCTTCGCCCCTCCTCCCATTTTTCTTCTTCTTCCTATAACATCGCCAATTAGTAATCAAAATAATTTAGAGCTAAAAGGTGAAGAAAAAAAAATACAAATGTACTACATATATTTTGTGTTGTTAAAAAAAAGTACATATATATATCATCTTAACAAACATTTATTTTTCTTTGAAAAAGCGTTGCAGGAATTAGATTAAAAAACCGGAGAAAATGTAAACTACACAAAAAGCCAAATTCAATGAGTGTATTCTTTTTGACCAGCTAAAACTTTCATAGCGAACATATGTTGTGTAAATTAATCCGAGTTTGAGTAGAGATCTCAGATTACTAAAAATTAAAGTTACAGAAGAAAAAGATATACTTATATGTTTTCAAACGACATAATATAAATTCATTGTACGAACTCTTTGTTGCCTTAGGCATACTATATATGTCACTGTTTACAAATGCAGAGATTTTTGGTTTGAAAATGGAAAATGGTGAAACTAGGTGGAAACATACACTTTTTTTTTTTAAACTTGGAAACATACACTTTCCGTAGTCTTTCAGGTCAATCAGTATCAGATTTAATCTAAGCAGGTGAAGTAAAGTAAACAAAAAATCAGTTTAGGAATGAGAATGCATAGCAATAAATGCAAGAATATTGAAAACTAACTTAACGATCTTTTTTAGTTTAAGAAGAATTCAACAAACGAACTAAGGAATTGTTACACTCATTAGGTAAATCATCCTGATATTTATAAAAGGATGAAAATAAGAAGACTTTTTTTGATCCGGAGACATTGATCCATTTAAAACTGACACTAGACTGGTATTAACTGCTTCTTTATTTACAAATTGCTAAAATTTCTACAAATTAGCAATTAAAACCATATTAAGAAGTGTACCGTGTACGGTACATCGATTGAATTAGTCTTTCTGACTGTGTAATTAGTAAGCATTAATAAAGTGCTTACATCAGTTACATCGGATCTACCTGATGTTCTACAACTTTTCACATAAATTAGGTGATAAACATTCCATTAAATTGATTGTTTTTGTATTTATAATAGAATTATTTGTGCACTGGTTTACAGTGTAATACGCATGTTGCAATGATTTTGTGCTCGATCCAGATCCACAGTCGGACAGGAAAATCTGACGATCTATTAAATAATCTAATTTGGGTTTTAACAAAAACCTATTAACTAAAAACTTCATAAAATCAAAAATAAAAAAAACTTCATAAAATCTACTAAACCCTTAAACTCGACAACCCGATTGCCGGTTGAACTAGAAGGTGAATAAATGAGTAATTGTTCTTTACTTTCTTTTTTCTTAGGTTTTTAATTACTTTATTAAATATGTTTTGTATTCCAAATAAAAAAATTAGGTTATTATTTTTAAATTTTTACTTTTCTAGTGAATTATCAATTTTTTGCTACCACATAAACTTTAAATTTATTTTTTCAATTTTCTATTATTTTTTTTTATTTTTCTAAACTTTTAAATTGTAACTTTTATCATATAAACTTTGTGTTTTTATTCTTTGTCATGAGTCACATGTTTTGATCTTATTTCCCTGATTTAACATGTTTCTAAATAATTAATGTTTTGTCATGAATCAAAGTCATTGATCTTATTAAATTTAGTAAAATCATATATAATACGAACTAAACTATTTTAGTGTGATATTTGGATTTTGATGAACATTTTGTCATGCCACCTGAAGAAAATAAAGTGAATGATGATAAAAATAAATCAAAATTAGTTAATGATATTTGATACTAATTTATTTTTTTTATTTAATATCTATTACGATTTTGAAGTTTAACTTTTGGTTTATTTTAGATTTAAATTTAATTTTATTATTCACTAGATAACTAAAACTTAAGAAATTTAAGTCTTGCTATGTTTTATTATATGTTTTAACCTCTAACTTCTTACAAGAAAATTAAAATAATTAAAATTATTTGTAAATATTTTATATATGAAATGAAAATAAAAAATTATGAAACCAAATTTAAATATTTCTATATTTCTTTTACAAAACATAAAATTTTCTTATATTTTTAGTAGATAATGATAATTATATATTAAAATTAATTAATTTATTAACACGTGGTTCATTTACGATCGACCCAATAACCCATGTATTCTGGAGACTTATCCGGTATATATTCTAGATTGGTGCATTTTAGTAATTTACAGAACCATACACAATAACAGTTCAATTTTAAAATTTTATATTAAAATTTTAGTGGATCTGAAACTATAACATATTGATATGTGAAAGACTGGCTTACTCTGTCTTCGGTCAGTATAATCCTGATATTGAAGAAACCACTCAAAAACATTACACTCAATAACCATACTATTGGGGTTGACGTATTCGACATATATTCTACATGTAGTTAACCATATTATGGCACAGTTTTATAACTATAGAAATTTGAAATTACCCCAATTTAGATAAATCGAAAATTGCTTATATACAAGTTTTAATACCATATATATTCGACATTGGATCATTACACTGTATATTTACTCATTTCCTAAACATTGTATATACTACTTAATTTGAGTTACTATACATTCAAACTTTCCAAAAACATTCAAACCACACAAATTCACATTAAAAACTTTCATTGCAATTAATTTACGGGAAATTTGCCAAATATGACTCAACACATAATTTTAAATGCAAAATTATATTCAAACTTGAATCAAATGCAAAACTAACTTAAGAGCCTTGTGAATTACAGCCAGGCCCTTGTAACCAAACGAAAAAGCAGAACTCATTCTTACGAATATAGCCATACTAAGTCGTCTGAGTCTTCTGAGATACTCTAAGTCGTCTAGACGACTTCTAGGTAAATCGTCTCATATAGTGAATCTTAAAAGTAATTTATCAATTTAAAAAAAAAATTGACTAGTGAAATAAAAAAATTCATGTAAATATAAACCGTTTTAAGTGGTGTAAATTAAGATATAATAAAATTGAATAGTTTTCAACATAGATGAGTGAAAGTAGTTAATCATGATATTCTTTGGTTTAGGGTTTAGCAACATATGTTGTAGTGTTATATGTATTCTTAAAGTTACATTTTGAAACTTAAATTGTTTTTTTTTTTGAAAAATTAAATTTTTATCTATATGTGTTTATTTATGTGTATAATAAACACTTTATAAGTTTAATTTGATTTTATGAAGTGTTTAATTATTTAATTTAGTTTATGAGTTATGTTTAGGGTCTATACGACTAACAAATAAATCATCTAGGAAGTTTTCTATTTTAGTTTCCCACTAAAAATATTTTGGTTTCCCGCTAAAATTTCTACAAATTAGCAATTAAAACCATATTAAGAAGTGTACCGTGTACGGTACATCGATTGAATTAGCCTTTCTGACTGTGTAATTAGTAAGCATTAATAAAGTGCTTACATCAGTTACATCGGATCTCCCTGATGTTCTACAACTTTTCACATAAATCAGGTGATAAACATTCCATTAAATTGATTGTTTTTGTATTTATAATAGAATTATTTGTGCACTGGTTTACAGTGTAATACGCATGTTGCAATGATTTTGTGCTCGATCTAGATCCACAGTCGGACAGGAAAATCTGACGATCTATTAAATAATCCAATTTGGGTTTTAACAAAAACCTATTAACTAAAAACTTCATAAAATCAAAAAAAAAAACTTCATAAAATCTACTAAACCCTTAAACTCGACAACCTGATTGCCGGTTGAACTAGAAGGTGAATAAATGAGTAATTTTTCTTTACTTTTTTTTTCTTAGGTTTTTAATTACTTTATTAAATATGTTTTTTATTCCAAATTAAAAAATTAGGTTATTATTTTTAAATTTTTGCTTTTCTCGTGAATTATCAATTTCTTTGCTACCACATAAACTTTAAATTTATTATTTCAATTTTCTATTATTTTTTCTTATTTATTCTAAACTTTAAAATTGTAACTTTTATCATATAAACTTTGTGTGTTTTATTCTTTGTCATGAGTCACATGTTTTGATCTTATTTCCTTGATTTAACATGTTTCTAAATAATTAATGTTTTGTCATGAATCAAAGTCATTGATCTTATTAAATTTAGTAAAAATCATATATAATACGAACTAAAATATTTTAGTGTGATATTTGGATTTTGATGGACATTTGTCATGCCACCTGAAGAAAATAAAGTGAATGATGATAAAAATAAATCAAAATTAGTTAATGATATTTGATACTAATTTAGTTTTGTTATTTAAAATATATTAGGATTTTGAAGTTTAACTTTTGGTTTATTTTAGATTTAAATTTAATTTTATTATTCACTAGATAACTAAAACTTAAGAAATTTAAGTCTTGCTGTGTTTTATTTTATGTTTTAACCTCTAACTTCTTACAAGAAAATTAAAATAATTTAAATTATTTGTAAATATTTTATATATGAAATGAAAATAAAAAATTATGAAACAAAATTTAAATATTTCTATATTTCTTTTACAAAACGTAAAATTTTCTTATATTTTTAATAGATAATGATAATTATATATTAAAATTAATTAATTTATTAACACATGGTTCGTTTACGATCGACCCAATAACCCATGTATTCTGGAGACTTATCCGGTATATATTCTAGATCGGTGCATTTTAGTAATTTACAGAACCATACACAATAACAGTTCAATTTTAAAATTTTATATTAAAAATTTAGTGGATCTGAAACTATAACATATTGATATGTGAAAGACTGGCTTACTCTGTCTTCGGTCAGTATAATCCTGATATTGAAGAAACCACTCAAAAACATTACACTCAATAACCATACTATTGGGGTTGACGTATTCGACATATATTCTACATGTAGTTAACCATATTATGGCACAGTTTTATAACTATAGAAATTTGAAATTACCACAATTTAGATAAATCGAAAATTGCTTATATACAAGTTTTAATACCATATATATTCGACATTGGATCATTACACTGTATATTTACTCATTTCCTAAACATTGTATATACTACTTAATTTGAGTTACTTTACATTCAAACTTTCCGTAGAAGCACCTTAACTTAATGGTTAAAGTCTAAAGGTTTCTACACCCAGGTCTGGGGTTCGACTCCCAGACTATGCAATTTATTGCAGATTTTTTCAAATCCAGGTTTCAAGTACCGGAGAGAGCGCGATTTATTAGGCAACTATGCAGATTATGGAAGAAAAGATTACATGCAACTATGCAATTATGGAAGGCATGATTACAAGAGATCTTCAACATGGTGCAAGTAAATCTGGTCAGGCGTGGATCTTCATAGGACGGCTCAGATGATACAGTTAGGCGTATATCTTCATAAGACAGGTAGTATTGTCGGTTGTCGAATCGTCTATGTAATGTTCATAATAATTGTAATATCATAATAAATCAGCGTTAAAAAAATACATTCAAACTTTCCAAAAGCATTCAAACCACACAAATTCACATTAAAAACCTTCATTGCAATTAATTTACGAGAAATTTGCCAAATATGACTCAATACATAATTTTAAATGCAAAATTATATTCAAACTTGAATCAAATGCAAAACTAACTTAAGAGCCTTGTGAATTACAGTCAGGCCCTTGTGACCAAACGAAAAAGCAGAACACATTCTTACGAATATAGCCATACTAAGTCGTCTAAACGACTTCTAGGTAAATCGTCTCGTGTAGTGGATCTTAAAAGTAATTTATCAATTTAAAAAAAAAATTGACTAGTGAAAAAATAAATTCATGTAATTATAAACAGTTTTAAGTGGTGTAAATTAAGATATAATAAAATTGAATAGTTTTCAACATAGATAAGTGAAAGTAGTTAATCATGATATTCTTTGGTTTAGGGTTTAGCAACATATGTTGTAGTGTTGTATGTATTCTTAGGGTTAGAGTTTGAAACTTAAATTGTTTTTTTTTGAAAAATTAAATTTTCATCTATATGTGTTTATTTATGTGTATAGTAAACACTTTTTAAGTTTAATTTGATTTTATGAAGTGTTTAATTAGTTAATTTAGTTTATGAGTTATGTTTAGGGTCTATACGACTAACAAATAAGTCATCTAGGAAGTCTTTTATTTTAGTTTCCCGCTAAAAATATTTTAGTTTCCCGCTAAAAATATCGAAGTCTGCTGGGTGACTTAAAAGTAAGTCTTTTAGGAAGTCTTCTATTTTAGTTCCCGCTAAAAATATTTTAGTTTTCCGCTAAAAATATTGAAGTCTTCTAGACCACTTACAAATAAGTAATCCAGTAAGTCTTCTACTAGAAGACTTACTTGAAAGTCTTCTGAATTAAAAATATTTAATCTAATTGGATTTGTTTGTCTTCCTATAGAAAATTTACACATACTCTCTCGTCCTCTCAAATGACTGAAACAAAAATGTGATGTTCCCTATTCTAAAACTCTCCAATCTCTCTCTCTAATCTATTTGAACTTATAAACATCAAACTTTATATCAATTTATTGTTTTTGTCTCATGTGTTTCTCACTAGTTTATCTTGTTTCTGCGGGTTTTTCATCACATGCTCTCATTTTCCACTCATTTGAAGGTAGATATATTAATTTTTGATATATATAATTTGTGTGTTCTATAAAGGTAGATTTATCTCATCTTCCACTCATTTTTAAGTCACTTGAACATTTTGGATATGCAGGTTTTTCAGATCTGGATTTGGATATGCAAGTTTTTAAGATCTGGAAGACTTCTGGGACGACTTACCTGTTAGTCGTCTAAAATATAATGCGCTAGAAGACTTCTAAGACGACATACATGTTAGTCGTCTAGACTTCTTGGAAGTATTATGGCAGAGTCTTCTCCCATATCTTCCTTTCATAACAGATCTGTGCATTTTGGTAAATTCTTATGTTTAATTTTTCTTCATTCGGTAACTGAATTTAGCTGACTGAATTTTTTTCCCCATCAAACTAAACCAATAATTTGAAATTTATAAAAATTGGGTCAGTTTAGAACACAAATAGTACCTAAAATGAATTGAATAAATAAGTTTTGAACCGAATGAAATATAGTTCGGTTCATTCCAATGACATTTTTAAAAAAATATAATGAAATAACCGAAAATTTGAATGCCCTGGGGAATTTACCCGGATCCAAAAACCCGAACCGGAATTGATCCAAAAAAACAGTTCGGATCAGGAGCATGCAATGTCATTTTACCCTATTAGATCTTGTTGTGGACGCCCAACGTATATTGGACCCGACACGAATCCGAGACCTAATGGGGTGCTCGAGATACCCGAAACTTATAACATATATTACGTATATATGGGTGTTTCAGTATATTTGGGTTTTTTTAGTTTCCGGGTTTCCAGGTGTGGTTTTGGGTTTCGGGTAAAATTTTAGATTTGTTAAAAATGTAACTCAGATATTTGGATAAGTGTTCGGGTATTTTTCATGTATTCAGGTTATATTTTGGGTAATTTCAAATATTTTTTTGGTATTTAAATATTTTCAGGTAATTATTTTGGGTATTTTTTGGGTTGGATCCGACTGAATACGAATAGAACTCGAGAACCAAACCCAAACCGATAAATTTTAGTTATTATATTAGGTCCAACTATCTAAGTTTCGAACCAATCCGTACCCGACCCGAACCAAATCCGAATCGACAAATTCTAATTACCCTATTGAAAGCATCTCCAACCCCACCGTATAATTTAATAAAAAATTGAATGGAAAGTTCAGTTGGGAACAAACCAACAGACAAAAAGCATTGCTCCATATATAGAGTAATGTTTTTTTTTACAACTGAATTTTTCGCTCATTTTGAAGTAAATTATGGGTTAGAGATACTTTAAGTCTAAATACTAAAGATTTGAAGGATCTGTACAAAACGCGATGCGAACCAAAATCGAACCGAATCTGATTTGAGGACCTGAACGCTTAGACCTACCTACAGTAGACTATGATATGTGGTTCCAATAAATCTTTGTTCAAATAACTCGATCAAACCGACTTCCAAAAAATAAAATTTAGCTTTTAAAAGTCTAATTGTTGTACAAATGTTATTGTATAATCCCAATAATAGTAATTAATAAAGAATAAAATCTCTCGATGCCCAATACGACTTTGTATAGGCTACACCAGTGGAACAAAACCACGAAATTGCTATCTGAAACAGGGCCTCCACACAAGAACCGATCACGGTTTAGGACGTTTGTGGGATGGCTGGTGTACCTTTCCATAACGAGACCTGAACTATGATATGGAATACAAGTTTTATGGCCAGTCATCAGTGCCGTGGAAGGGATTTCTGAGGCCTAAGGCAAATTTGAATTTTTTAAAAAAATTCTAAATATGTTGAATAATGAATGGGAAAGATTACTTTGATCATCGACTAAACAGTTGTATATATACATGATACATGTAGTTATCCTAACTATAAGATAAACACCAAACTAGAAGTAGATAATGATGAAATAGAATATGTCAATCATATATATCGGTACATAACACTCCCCCTTGATCGACACATCTGGTTCAGGGTTCATTCATGCTTTTGATGTTGCCTCATTAAAACCTTTCCAGGAAAACCCAGTGGGACAAAACCATGGATAAGGAAAAAGAGTACAACACATGAACTCCCCCTGATGAATGCATCACTGAAGATCTTTGGACGATGCATTCATATCTGGTCGATGAGCTTCTTGTAATACTTTGTAATTTCGCCGGCCTTCTGGAACTTCATTTGGACATGGTCAAGACGTGCTCCTTTGATGCTGACCATTCGACAATGTCTTCATGTTCTGGTCGGATGGATGATGCTCAATCAGTGCTCGGATAGTACTCGACCGGTACTTGGATGTACCTCTATCCTGCGAATAAATCTTTCTTGCAGGTCCTCTCATGTCCCACGGTTCCTCTAGTCTCATGGCTTTGCCATACCATGGATACTTTCATTTTATTATTGACTCATACATTCTTCTGGTCACTATCTCTAGATGATGTCTCATGACTTCTTTCATTTTGTCGTAGACAATGCTATGTTTTCGAAAACATACATGTTAAGTCATAGACCTTGTCATCACACGCCAATATACTCATATATGGCTAAGGTATTGCAGCCTGATATAATGATGTGGTCCACCTTATACTTTGGTGGAACTTGGTTGGACCATAAACCTCGACCACTCTTATGATGATTGGTTCCTTTCTTTCTTTACTGATGTATAGACATTCATTAGTCCCATATACTTCATTTGGTACTTGACCACACGTTTTATGATACTACCATATGCTGGTCGATCTTTCCATTAGCCATATTACGCATGATGGTCGATATGGTCGATCTGAACCAATTCACCACACTACTTTTGGTTATTCTTATGGACGATTGGGATGTATGGAGCCGGATGGTCTTTGGCATGAGAATTAATGGTTATCTTTGCCTTCTCCTGCGACCATCTCACATTACACCATGTAATTGTGGCGTGTTGATCTCAACTCATACACGGCTATGATTTCTAGTCCCATCATATTCTGTCCAAAATCAATTGATAACTTGTATCATTGAAATCATTGAACCATTGAACCTTTCTTTAGGTTGGTTTGATATAAACATAAACACAAGGAATTATAATATCCTCTATAAGGATCTATGGACTGATTGTACTAAGTATTTTCTTAGTCTATCATTTGCAGCTGCCTTGTTTCAGTCTATGAATAGTTTAGGAACAAAACTATTCTATGAAAATTTCTTTTCTCATCTTTTTGATATTCTTATCATTTCTTTATCCAGTGATCAACATGCTGCTTACTACATTTCTTTCTTACTTATATCCAGACATTTATCATTTTCGAATTTATAGTAGCATCCACCACATAGGAGTACATCTCCTTATAATCTGTTCCTTAATCTTTGTGTGTATCCTTGTGTAATCAAGCCATTCTTTGAATGCTGTAAATAGGAATATGAACACCTTAATCCATGTCTCACGATTTCTTCTTCTTTCCCACACATGACCTATTTTCACTGGTTTTATCTTATCAGATGGTGTTTCTATATATGGCCAATACAGCCATCTCTTTTATAGATTCTTTGAATCTTTCTTTTAAACCCCCACGGTTTCAACCTTTTAATCTATGAATGCATTCTTGTATTCACGTGGGTTCTGATCCTCGCTTATATATTTTAAACTCAAGTGCTATTTCCTTATGCATCTTTATCTTTTATGTGTGTATGTGTCGACACTCTATTATATGTATGGTTCCATTGTGTTCCAGACATGAACTAATCGATTAGAGATTTCATTGTTACTAAGAACCTTCATTACCTTGTAGTTTGGCGTCCCAAACTACATGGTCTGGTTCCTTTGATGTTTAGCTGCGCAGCCTTATCTCAATGTCTAGTATGGTTTCCCTTATGACCTCGGATATGTCATTTCTATGCACCTTTCTTTTCATTTCCGAGGTTCCTTATCTTATGGAACATATTGGTCTATCTTTAGACTCTATAGCAACTTGATTATGTCTCTTCTAGGACATTAATTTCGTGGTGCTTAAGCTGGTATGACTTAGTCATTCTTTTTCTTTTCGGGTCTAATCTGTCTGGCATTCTTTTAGCTAGCTTTGTATGATCTTTCTTTGGACGTCTTAAATCATATTCTCTGGTCCGAGGATCTTGCCAAGACAAGGACGGTTAATACCATTCCATTTCTTTATACTTGTACTAGCTTATTTCTTTCTCCCCCTGATGTTGGATAGTCGGATTTAATCATGCAATCCGTAAACCTGGCCTTAATCTGATCATCCATATTTGGCTCAAGGTTTCTTATAAAATTGTGGGAGAAAGCATTCTCATATCAATCATATATTCCCAATCTTATCTCATCTTTTTATGAGGTTCCATCCTAGACGGCACATATTATTGTGGTGGTCTATACATAATCTCTTAGGATGGTCTATGTCTGGATCATGACCCTTTATCATTCTTAGATGGGAATATCTATACTCACTTTATATGGCCTGATGCATATTTTTATTACATGTAAATCCATGTGTTCCCAAGCATTAGCTAGTGATCTTTGTATCACAAAGAATTCGGCCAAGTTCTATCATGGTCATAGACCACGTCACTCGGATTTTTAGTGTTGTTCATGGACCACGGGAGTGTCATTTCTCCCCCTCATGAACATGCTATAAATATTTTAGATGCTTGGAACATTATAGCCTATTGAGTTTCCCTTGTGTACATGTTACACAACGTGAGATTCTATGGGATAACTCTTTTGTGCCTTTTTTCGATATCAATCTTTGCATCAATTTTAAAGACCTGGATGGCTAGTCCAGTCATGCCATAAAGTGTATAAAATTTCGTGGTCAACCTATCTGGTTACCTAGGCATTTTGCCTTTATCATACTGATCTTTTAGCATAGTTTAGATCAGTTGGGAGTACAGTCTCGACCATTTTTATGCCTTGGGCGATTTTTACTTTCTTTATAATCTTAAGGAATTTATATTTCTTCTGCCCATTGGTTCAATGTGGAAACCATTCATTTTCAAAATTTTATAACTCAAATGGGTCTTTTATTTGGGTGAATAATTCATGCCCCCTTTAGGCAATGCCTTTGGTCGGATAATTTTAATTACTATACTCTTTTTTAAAAAAAATTCCATTTGTCATTTATCATTCAAGAAATTATCAAGCAAGTCAAACATGATAATATAAAACTAAAACAACTCTTATTATATAAAAAAATGTAAATGACAAACAAATCAAAACATAAAATTAGAATGTCGAAATCTCGATTCTTAGGCAATGTATAAGCCGGCCACTCCTTTTTTATTCTGGACGTGGCTTTTTTGGATTCACCCTTATTCTCTCCAGCCTTATTGGCTTCAGGAAGTCTCATCTTACTGGTTTTCTTTAGTATCTCATTATTCTTCTCAGCTTGTAATATATACGAGATCAAATTCGTATAAGTGGTGAAACATTTTTTCTGTAGGTATATTGTAACAATAGATCCCTTGGATCAGCTGCGAGGAATGCCTTTTCCAGTAAATCTTCTTCTGTTACCTCTTCACCACATAGTTTCAATTTAGAAACGATTTTGATTAGAGCTGATTTATATTCATCTACGGACTTAAAGTCCCGAAATCTGAGATTTATCCACTCATGCCTAGCCTTTGGTAATAACACTATTGTGTATCTAGATTTTAACTCTGTCCAAAGGTCTAGAGGGTTCACAATATTTAGATACTGATCTATGAGATCCTCAGTGAGATGTTGGCGAATAATTGTTACTGCTCCATATTTTTCATTTTCAGTTGCATACTCGCCTTTGATGATACATCTGTCAAGTCCTCTTATATTCAGGACAATTGCAGTGTTCATGGCCAATTTTAAATAATTATCTCCAGAGAGATTAAGGGCTGGATAATCCAAATTCGACATCTGAAAATATAGATTTTAGAGTCTTATTATTTGACTTATAATCGGATTCAAACAATGCATTTTGGTTTCTTTAAACCTTTTATTTATGCAATGTGATTTGGTTTCTTTCAACCTCTAAATTATTCAATTCAATCCGATTTCTTTTAGTCAATATAGCAATGCAACTTTGGTTTCTTTCAACCTTTGATTTTTATGCAATGCAATCCAATTTTCCATTCAATCTAGCAATCCGATTTTCTCATATGATCAATCAAAAAAAATTGTTTCATGATGCAACCTTAGCAATCAATGTCTATATGATCAAGATGAGCTAAAAAAAATAAATCAGATCAAATAAATGATTCTAGATGATTTAAAAGTAATCGGATTCTAGAGAGAGAAAATAGGGTTTAGGGTTTCGAAATATGGGGGTTTCACTTTTTAATAATTATTTTTGAAACCATTGATCTGAATAGTCATTATATAACTTAAAAAAAATCAGATCAATCTTAAAAATTATAGCATTTTTCTAATCTTTCAAAAGAAAAATGGAAAGTTTCCAGCAACTTATAAAATGCAATTTCTCAAAGACGGAAGTTTTTAGAAAAGTTAATTTTGCATTCTAGCAATCTGGAAACATTCAAAAAGATGAGTTTTAGAATTTCAGGGTTTTAGGTCACTCGACGGCGCGTCTTAGAATAGTGTGAGGGCGCGTCCGGAATCAGATAGAGGCGAGGCCGACGGCGTTGGATTCGTCTCGTCAAGAGCTTCAATTTGATATATTACTCGTCGTCTGGTTTTTCAGGGTTGAAGAGATCGATCGATTTGAAGTTGCGCCGAAATTAGGGTTTTTTAGGATTACTGGCGGCGCGTATTGAAACAGACACGAGGTTTACGGCGTTGGATTCGTTTCGTCGAGAGCTTCGATTTGATATGTGGCTCGTTGTCTGGATCCTTACGGTTGGAGAGATAGAGCGATTTTAAGATGCGCCGTTTTTAGGGTTTTTGGTGGTTTTGGTAACTCGGGTTTTTGGAGAACGTATCGTGCTGATAACGTGTTGAATAATGAATGGGAAATATTACTTTGATCATCGACTAAACAGTCGTATACACACATGATACATGTAGTTATCCTAACTATAAGATAAACACCAAACTAGAAGTAGATAATGATGAAATAGAATATGTCGATCATATATATCGGTACATAACAAAATAGTAGTTATAAAAAATTAAATTATACATAGTTTGTAAAAAAACTACAGAGAAAAATTAAATATTAAAAAAATTCTTACAAAACTGTTGTTTTTTTTTCTACAAACAACTATTTTTTTGGTATAAGAAACAAATATAGCTACTCTTAAAAATAAAATAAAAAATTTTAGAATGTTTGTTAAGGTAAGAAACATAACAAAGAAAATATGAGTACAAAAAGGATTGAACTCAGGTGAAAACACATTTATAAAGACACTAAAACCATTATACCATGAATGATTAACCATCATAAGAGGCCCTAAAAATTCATAATCTCCAGAAGCCCAAGGCAAATGCCTTTTTAGTTATACTATAAGCACGACTCTGCCAGTCATCCATAAACCGATAGGGGCCCATTGGGATACTGTCGTCAGCATACTGAGGTACTTAAAGGGCTGTCGCAGATAGGGTGTTATGTTGAAAGCAGTCAGTGACTTGCGGATACGTGTTTTTTGTGACTTCGATTGGGCGTCATGCCCAAAAACTCATATGTCATTTTGTGTTTGTAGTTTTACTTGGAGACTCACCAATTTCTTGGAAGACAAAGAAATATGACACTCATCAGCTGAAGCAGAGTATCAGTCGATGGCAGCTGCTTTGCATGAGATTAAGTGGCTCAAACGGTTGCTGGCAGACATGGGAATAATTCACAAGCAGCCTATAGGAAATCTGATTCAGTATGCTTCGTCTATTCGTGGAACATCAGGTTTTCCGCAATTTACAGTCATGAGACACGTATATACAAACTAGCAGTTTTCTGAAATTATGACTAAAGCTTTGGGAACTTCTGTGTTTCACTCTCTTCTTTCCAAGTTAAAAGTATGCAATTTTCACGTTCCAGCTTAAAGGAGAGTGTTAGTCACGGTTTAGGATGGTTAAGTTGGTATGTTCTGTCACTTAGAATATACATAACAAGAGTTCTAGATAATTCTATATAGGTTTGTGACAAGGACCCGGAAGATACGATATGATCTCCGTAGGATCTTGTGAATTTGTTGTAGATATATTCATGTCAGTGATTATCTCTTGGTTTACAATCTAGAAATCCAGATTCAAAGACAAATTCTAACTCTTTAGCCTTATCATCAATAAAACAAAGAGTTTTCAGTTGCTTGTAACCTGGAGACTCAATTACAGTATTTTGAGATTTTAAGTTGCATCACAGACTCACAGTCAAGCTGTTTGTAAACATTAGGTTAAAGAAGGATGCTTCCGGGCTGGAGAAATACAAGTGTACCTTTCGTAGTAACTTGATCGTTGAATTTTGTGAAGTGAAACTAATTTCTATCCAGTAGGATGGAGACCATTTAAACGTTGTCATATTAGATTACAAATTGTAGTTCGAACTTGTTGATGTTTGAAAGCCCAAGAAAGAGATTAAACCTCTTATATGAACTTAAATGCTTAAAACTGCCCCCAACACGGCCTATTTAGTACATCATGATTCGTTTTAATGTTTTAATATTATTTTATGCACCGTAATAATATTAATCCAAAGTCCAATCTCGTTAAACCAAACGCATTCATCTATAGGAAGATTTGAGCTATTGCTCATGTGAAAAGGTTATGTCGCAAAATATAAAAGTGTGGGATATATGAAGTCTTTACTTAAGAAGAACTGAAGTGCTATATTTCAAATACTAATGTTTTTCATGTCATTTTTTCTCTGTCCTCCAGAATCCTACTCTTCATTTGCTATATCATGAAAGAAATTCGTCATCCCTTTTATCTATGTCGCATCACGCATGATATTAGAAAGTGTTTTTTCCATACATCGCTGTCATCAGTTACATAAGCATTTGACTTTTATATTACCTTATACCAAATAATGAAATATGGTCTAACTATGTATTGTAGCCGGTTCATTTTCTTGTAGCACACATGAATCTAGCTCTGGGCATTGAGCGACAACCAAAGTAAACCAAACTGATTGAACCAAGATTTTTCGATTTTTGGTTTGTATCCAGTTTGCGGCTAAGAACTGACCGATTCTCAGTCCGGGTTGGTTTGGCAAGCACTTGTTCAACAAATAGCGATCAGATAAACCAAAGAAACCCAATTTTCTGAAATTGACTTGCACTATATTTCGGCTGACTGAATCTTTTCCATCAAACTAAACCAATAATTTGATATTTTTTAGAAAAATAACTGGTTCAGTTTAGAACACAAATAATACCTAAAACGAATTGAATAGATAAGTTTTGAAGATATAGATAGTTTGGGTTCAGTCCAATGAATCAAATGATGAAATGACCGAAAATTTGAATGCCCTACAAGAATCTACGATATGTGGTGCCAACAAATCTTTATCAAATAACTCGATCAAACCGGCTTCCACAAAATAAAATTGAACTTTTAAAAATCTAATTGTTGGACAAGTGTCGTTGTATAATCCCAATAATAGTAATCTAGTAAAGAATAAAATCTTCGATGCCAAAAGACGACTTTGTATAGTCTCACAAAGATTCCGCGTATCGAATCACTTCCCAACCAAACACATTTTCGAAGCTCTTTTCTTTCTCTTACTTTGTCTCTCTGTCTCTCTCTCTCTCTCGTGCAAACCCGAGAACATCGCCAATGGATCGCACCCACCAACCCGGAAACACCGTCGTCCTCTCCATCGACTGTCTAAAAGGAAGCTCCAACAGCGACGAATGGAGCGGCGATATGCTTCAAACCGGGGACATAGTCGAAGAAATTCGGATCGGTTCGGGACCCGGTTCGGCTATTTTCAAGGCTCCGTTTAAAGGAGGTAAAGCTTGGTTACAGAAGGTTTTACACAACTCTTACAGGAACAAAGATACTTCGATTGTTGTCAGAGTCAGACGTGGCTCCCACGATTTATCCGATCTGTCTGCTTGTATTGTTCCTAACGATTCCGCCGGTAAAAAACAGTACATGCTTAGATCCATTGATGACCCGAATTATACAGTCGGGTTCTCGGATCGGACTGAGTCGGATTGCCTCGGTATACAAGGTGAGTTAACTCTGTCGTCGGTTAATAATTATCTGTTTTTGTTGACTTTTCTGGCTTTGCTTGTTGATTTTGTCTTTTGCATCTCATCATCACATCGTGCTTCCCAGCTGGTGAAATTCAATTAATTCTGCTATCGATAGTACTCTTTTCTTTATGGAATCGTACGGAATTATTGTCTTGTAAATCATATAATATTTGTATTTACATCTTAATATATGATTATTATTATTATTATTATTTTTTTGATCAAACTTAATATATGATTATTATGATCACTAATTATAAATCAATTTTGATTTCAATAAATGTCTTTTTCCCATATTCGCATAAAAACATGTTTTGTGTTGCAAAATATCAATTTGTTATAAACGGTCACAAAAAAATGTCAATTTGTTTTATACATATTGATTACTAGTATTACTTGACATTAACTACAATCTAAGAACTCTTTATGGTAACATTCTAGAAATTTGTCACACTTGAGTTTTTTCTTGGAAGACACCAATTTATATGTACACTTTTTGTTGATATAGTTAACTAAGAATGTTTCTTCTCGGACATCCAATAGAAATAGATATTTTTTTCTCTGTATTTTTAAGTTGTATCTTTTGGAATTTTCACAAATTTGCAATACCGAATGTAACCACGTTAACCTAATAATTTTAGTAAGATTTACAGTATGTTGAATTTTAATTAGAATATATAAAGCTGGAATGAAAATAATAATTTTGCATAGAAAGTTGAAAGAACCTAATGAGCACTATCACGATTTATTAGTACTATTAACCAAAGACATTACTAGAGGACATTATACAATAATAAGATTTTTTTTTCTGGGGTTAAAATGATATGCAGCATCAAGAGGATCAAGAATGGTGGAAGCATTGGTGAGGGCAAAGCTTCAAGATGGTTACGTTTCATATCCATGGGAAAGACGAATGCAAGAAGCCTTACCAATCTCCGGCTCAAGCAACTTCCTCTCCATTCTGTTTCTTCCCAAAGCTTCTGGTAAGCAAACAATACTAAAAATTGTTAGTCAAAGATTATATTGCATATATATATATCTGAATATTAACAACAAAAATTCAGCTTATGGAAGGGCTGGTTCTCGGTATAACGACTTGGAAGACACACTTGCTCGTGCAAATGCTTGGCTAAGTTGTTCACAAGCCAATGGCGTTCCTATCGTCTTCATGAATATTCAGACTGAATCTTTGCTTACCAAGGTCAGATCAGATGTTTATACTTTTTGTAATAATAATATTTTTGTGTGCAGTGAGTTTGAATATGAAAATGTTGATTATTTTCTTTAAATGGTATACAGATATCGGGAGAAACTGCCTCAGCTACAGTTAACACGACTTCACTTTCTGACCTATCAAATCTTGCAAACGCAAGTCTCTATGGGTTTGAGGATTATCATGGAGTTGATATAGGTGTGGTTCGAGCGGTTCGGCTTTGGTATGCTCCTCTTGGCGTTGAGTTGCCACTAGAAATCAAACTCAGAGATGATGACACCAAACTAGGGTTCTCCATCAGCCGCACTGAAGAGGTAACTAACGATCTCTATTGAGTTATGCATCACTAGTGACTAGGTTTCAGATCATGTGTTCTATTAATTTAAATATATTTCTTCGGCAGGGTTTCATTTATGTCTCTTCAGTGACGGACCACGACGACGAGAGTGCACCAGCTGCAAGATCAGGCCTGAGCTCATTATACAGAGACGCAGCCAAAGCTTCGCGTCGTCTGGTGGTTTCACGTGTTGGTAGCCAGAAGGTATTGCCGTGGATGGTTTCCTCAACAGGAGCCATTCGCTGCTACGACACCGTTTCGCTCAGCCAGAAACTATCGCTTCACCGTCACGCAAAGGTTTCCATCGTCCTCCACGTCATTCTGTGGGATTCCTCCGCTACCGCTGCATTCTCCTCACCGCCCAGGAGCAGCACCCACTTGTTGTTTAGTAACGAATCGCTAGATTCGATGGAGTTTTCAGGGGTTCGAGAGGCATTGCCACCGCGACAGGTCGGTGACAGACAAGTGATGCCATTGGCGGATGACGAGGATGTGTTACGCGAGAATGCGGGTAATGCTTCTTTCAAGTTCCAAGAGATCCCTTTTACTAACGAGTCCTTGTAAGTTTGTCATGAAATCTCTTCTTCTGTTATATTTGTGAGTTATATTTTTGTGGGATATGGATTTTATACGTGCATGTAACTAATTGGAACACACAACACCAAGGTTAGTTATTTTTACCTGTGATGCTTGTACCTCTTCTGTGTAATGGAAGGTTTCTTTGAAGCTGTAACAACATTCTTTAACTCTACAAAACGCATGTTTTAGAGACAAATGTAATAGAAAAAGAGTACGTTGCTGTTCGTTTGTAAATCTCGAGATGCTCCATTTGAATGTTTTATCCAGATGTTCATTGGATGTAATTCGTTTGTATATTTCGCTGTGCATTCAGATATTTCATCTGAATGCAACTATGTTCACTTGCTCTTTTTTTCTTCTGAATATACATTTGCATCTGGATCTGGATGCATTTGATGATAAAATAATTAAAATAGACATATTTTAATTTAACTATGTTTTATTGTTAGCTCATGTTTATTATTATTATATTATTCATATTAATTTTAATATACTATCTAAATTACAGCTACAATAAAAGAATTTTTAAATGATTATCTTAAACTTCATAAATTTTATTTTCATGACAATGAAATTATAAAATATAACCAAAATTTTACAAATATAATTAAAATATTTAAACTAAAGATACACTAAAATCCAACAATAGTTTAATAATAGTTAGAGAATCGTCATATTGCATTAGCAATTCGATCTTTCACCAACGATATGAAAAAACTGCACTTAAAACTACCTACAAGTTTCATAACAATACATAAAATTCAATATTAGTGTTTATAAGCAAACATATATATAAGCAAATACGTAAAAACAACTTACATTTAGTATGAAATTCCTCTCGCCATCTCCTTAGTAATGGAATCTCGCATAGCTTCCATAACCCTGTCTCGAGCTGGTATGTATGCAACATGTTCATCATATTCTGTCACTACATCTCCGTAATGTTCATGCTCTTCCACTCTTTTCCAATTTGCGAAATCACAATCCTCATAATTTGTATCTTTGATAAAATTGTGGAGAACCGTTATCGCTGTCATAATCGTCACCCATTTCTTCAGCGCATACTTAAGGTGATTACGGTCAAGAATCTTCTACTTAACCTTTGAATAACTCTCTATTGTTTGTTGGATTTCCTCCTCTAAAAACTAATCAATGTGATATGTATTTCTACAGTAAAGTCTTAAGTAACAATTTCTAGTTGGGTATCTAGAATCTACTAAATAACACTTTCCAACTAGAGAATGAGGAAAATAAGCTTTTTTCCTAGCACAATATGTCTAACACTTTTGTATCATTTACTCTCCCAGAAATTCCAATATAATTAAGCACTAGGTTAAGATCCGCGCCTTACGCGGAATGAACATTATATATAAATTATTTTTACGTATTATATTCTTTTACATATTATAAAATAATAAATATATACTAAATAATTAAAGATTCAGTAACTATTATGTATATAATTAAATTGGTGAGAACACCTAAATAAATTTTATTAATCCAAACAAAAACTATTTCTATTTTATATGTTAAATAATTAATTTAAATGATATTTATATTTTTAATATTGATATCTATTAACTAATGTTTTTATTCATATTGTTTTTTGATCATTTGTATCTTTTTATAACAAAATTTTCAATTACTGATAACAAAATTGTAATTGTGGGATGTTTAATAAATTTAGTAATTTATATTTTAAAAAACATCGATGCAAAATTTAAAATTTAATATTAAGTTGTCAATATTTGTTCAAAAATTTAATCAAAAATATTGTTAAAAGCTTCGAAATTAAATATTTATGTATTTGCATGGTATATAGTTTAATTTAAACGATATATATATATTAATCTTAATATTTATTAAATGAGACTTCCTACTTATATTATTTTGTAATCATTTGTATCATGTCGTAACAAAATTTTAAATCATGGTCACAAAAATTTCAATGTGAGATTTTTAACAGTTTTAGTAATTTATAGTTATTTTTAAAAATTTAAAATATAACACATACGGAAAAATCTAAATATTTATTATTAATTTATTTTAATAAGTTAGTTTTTTTTAAAAAAATGATAAAGGATACTCTATTCTAATTTTTATCAAATTTTTATTATTTAAAATCATTAATTGTCATATATATACTTTAACTACATTAGGCAATTCCGTAACTTTATTTAAAGAAACAATGAAGAGTATTAATAATTAATTTAGGTTGGTTTAGTAAGCTTATTATATATTTAAATGGACCAACCTATTTTTTTAAGGATTCTAAAAAGCATTGTGGTGATAACACATAGTTACACCAAATGTTGTAATGCTTTTCTTTTAATATATATATGGGATATGTGAATTTCTTACTAAAATTACATATAGGTAAGACTTTCATGTTACATATTCCGCCGGCTTTAGGGGTCATATAATATATCACCAATAAAAAAAATTTGGTCAAATCACCGATAAATTTTTAATATAATCCTTTAGTAGATAAAATACTCGGCATATTTTAATCACTTCAGTATATTCTCCTAATATGTATTCATCTATTTTGTCGCTCTATTATTTATCTTGATACTTACAGATCAAGCATATCCTAAAACATAAGGTTATTGACGTTTTAGGGTTAAGACAATGCAACATTGACTTAACATTAGCATTTCTCAGTTACAAAAAAAAAAAACATTAGCATTTCTCGACAAATCCAAAAGGAATTGAAAATGTTGAGAAGTTAAGGCTTTTAGATTTAAAATGACGTAAGTTGATGGGCCACTCCAAAATAGCAGCATGAGAGTCTCATTAATAGCGTAGACTTACGTATCATTTGCAATTTGATTTGTTTTGGCCAATGTCAAACATGTATGTAAAATTAACGTCAAATATTTTGAGAATAATAATTTAAATTAAAGGGTGTAGTTTTTTTTTACCTATGAAGGTTTCTAAAAAAATGATTAATAAAAGAATGTGTAATTGCTGATAAACTGTAAAAAAACCTTTCCTGGTTACTGAAGTTCAAATTCACTTGAGCAAACGAAACTGAAAAGTAAAAAATAATAAAATAATCTAAAGTAGCATAGCCAATCGTAAAGATGGGTTTCTTCCTACAATTAGGTTGCGAATTCGGACTCTGTTGGAGAAAATTATCTCATGATGTTTCTGAAATCAATACAAGTGTAGGTCCTTATTTTCTGCCCATTTGTAATTCTGATGCGAAAAACTATTCATAGGTCAGGCGCCTCCGCCCCAGAAGATTAATATGAATCTGTTTGGGCATATGATTTATTTTTAAGTCTTAGAAAAATAAGTTTGTTAAAGAGTTAATAAAATAGGTGATGTATAAACTCTTCTAATTTAGAAATGATAACCAGTTATCTATTTTTGTAAGCACACCAAAAAGTTTATTAATTTTGTAGAAAAGGTTCACATGATGGGATTTGCAAATATTGTCAATATGCCATGATTGTTGTGAATAATTAGCTCAGATGTTGTTATATATTATGTAAATACTAGGGGTTTGCCCGGGCTACGCCCGGGATTTTGTTATATTTTTTATTTATATATATAGAAATTGGTTTAAAAATAAGTTAATATAAAAATTTAAAACTTTTTAAATTGTGTTTTCTGCTTAATAAAATTCAAATGTTAGAACTTTAGTTTGTTGTGTGTTTTATTATATAAATTTTTTATTTTTAACTTTTTATTTTAAATTATGAGATAATGGTATGAGTTAGAAATTAATTATACGTATACAATCTTGTGGAGAGCACCCTGTATAAACCAATTTTCTACTTGGTTTATATCGATATAAATATATTGGTCTACCAAAATTTATATAGCATTCAATCTTGGTTTGATATAAATATTAATCTTTTTATCAGTTGGACCTAAACATTCCTAGCTAGATTATTAATGACTGGTAATTAGTTGAGTAAAATTGTGAAAATAATTTTGGTAGAACCATGTGCGGAACTGAATTTATAAGCAAAAACATGTCTGTTAATAAAGGGCATAATATATGTTTGGTAGAACCATGTGATTTTAGACTTATATAACTTAGTTTTGTTGTATTTGCTTAACGACTTAGTTTTGTTGTTTCTATCATTAATACACACTTTTTAATTTGTCTGTAGTATTAGCAGATGGTGGATCTGATTTCTTTGTTGTTTCAATGTTATATTATTGTTGCTTCCATATTCTTTAGTGTCACCAAAATACACGGAAGCCTTGTATGCATCATACTCTTCCTCATTTGCAGATAAATTCCAATATCAATGAAATGGTGAATATTTTTTCTCTCCCCCCTCCTTTTAATAAAGGATACTCTCCTTTTTCTTTGTTTCCTGCAAATCATATTTCGTTCTCGTCTTTCTAACTTGTTCTGTGACTTTTTAGCAAAAAAAAGAAAAACTTGTTCTGTGACCAGGGAATGAAATATCATCAGACTTGCATTCTACGATGGCAAGAATGTGGAGCCCATCAAACTGTCCAAGTGTTACATTCCTTCTATAACCAAGTCTTCCATAATCTCCTCTACCAAACTGATCACCCAAATAGCCATGGTAAAATGACTTTTCTTATGAAGTAAAACCTTAAAGCAGGTTTCTTGGGTTTCAAGGGAGCAACCGAAGAGATTTTGGTCTCTTGTCAAAGCAACAGAATGTGTTCAGAAGCAAGAAACGTATTTGTAAAAAGATTATTGATCATTAAAGTTTAGTGCATCTTTAAATGAATGTAATCCTCTTTTAGAGATTCAAGATAATTAAAGTTTAAGGCTTTACAACCTGAATGATATCTTCGTCAGGGATAAGAATAACTTTCTGTGGAACTATTTTGCTGATCTTGTCATTGTCACCTAACCCGAGTCTTTCGTGTTCTCCTCTTCTTCAACCATCCACCTAAAAATTAGAAGACCAAACAAATAATTATTCTTGATGAAAAGGAGGATCTAGAACATGGCGAGAAAATAAACTTTGAGAACTCGTTTTAATATCTCTCCTTGACCAGTTAAAGCGGTTGAATGCAAGCCACCAGCATCAATATCAACTAAACATGAGTTTTGACAACAGAGTCCCCTTTTGAAGGTTTTAATGAGCAGTAAATGATTCAATAAAAGGAAGAGAAAGAAACAAACCCAAGTGAGATCATTGAGGCCTCGGACTGGGACAGGATGAGGGGTTGTGCCAAGAGCCTATCCATCTTCTTTAAGAGCCACATTACAAAATGCTTCAACAGAAATTTTCATGACCTTGACACTGGAACAAATATTTGTTTTCTACAGTAAAGTAAAACAAAATCGAACATTTAATTTTAATCTATACATGTCATGGAGAAGTCACGGATGACCCCAACTCCACATATAACTTTCGCGTGTCAAACTATAGAGTGAGTACCATCTGCAGCAACCTATTAAGAAGATAGAACCTCAGATGAAATTATATTTTGTGGCAATGCAGAGAGGTTTAGAAAACGTGGTACTTACCTGTCGGACAATAAGTTACGGGGTAAAACGCTTAGGGATCACAATATCTCTTTGCAGAGGACCCGTCTCTTCTTTTAGAGGCTCTTCACGGCACTATCCATATTCACTCTCACCTGCGTATATTTCCATAATCATTTAATAATATGACTCGACTCCCTAAACAAAACAGATAAAGACCCCAGAAATAACATGAAAACGTACTGACGCATATGCTCGGACTTGATGATCAAAAGCTAAACAACGGTTAGGTAAGATAAACCCATGTATGACAGTACCCTGTCGTAGAATGATATTAGTATCTGGAATCGAATCTTTAGCAGGCAAATAATCGTTTGAAAAGTCAATTTAAACCTGTTCATCGATCAGAATCAATTCTAACCCAATTAGAATGCCTCATTCGGCCGTGTTCCTTGCTTCCGAAAATGGATTAACCTGAAGCGCAGTTCCGCCTCCCCAAGCCAAGACAGACGTAGTTTAATAATTGAGTGATGTGAGACTTCAACTGCCGATCGGGAAGCTTCAATCGGTTACAGAGGCTGCTCTTATTGAAATTAAATGACAGAGAGGGAAGAGAGGTGGGCGGAGTGTAATGAAGAATTGAAGATGGAATTGAATAGTTTTGAAACTAACGTTACAGAACTCAGTGGAGACGAAGAGGAAGGAGGCGACTACTTTGACAACGTGGAACCTGAAGACCAACCCTAAAACTATGGGGTCTTGGAATTAAAAGTTAGGCCCAAAATGATCAGAAAGCCCACGTCTCCTCACATTTTAATCACAGAAAAAACAAAATTAGAGAAGCTGCGAGAGTGAAAATGGAAAACAAAAAAATGGGTGTCTCATTGCACGACACGTGTCGCGATTTAGAAGTAGGAGTGCTGAGGTGGAGGCCTGTGGAGAGTTTCTGTTCAACTTTATTAATATAGATATGTATGTTTATGGTTGGTGTAATCAGTGCCGACTCTGGGGTAAAGCCCATAAAGCTCAGGCTTTAGGCGCCACAGATATTAAAATGTTTAGGTGCGCCAATTTAGTCAAAGTGTACTTTAGTCTAGTGGTTGTAACATGCTCCGGCTCTCTTCCTTTTACAGGTTTCGAAACCAGCATTTTCATTTTTTCCTTTCTTTTGGTGATAATAATTTTTTTTCTCTTTTCTGAGAATAACAGATTTATACGTAAGACTTGTGCTTACATGTTCTAACAACTTAACTATTTTGTTATGTATATTACATTAAATAATATGTTATTAGATAAATAATTTAATTAAACAAAACTTAGTTATATCTTTTGTTTTATTAAAAATGAGTTATCTTCTCTATCTGTCTTTCTTTTTAATTTTTGTTTTGGTTTTCCTAAAATAGCTATGTGAATAAAACATATTACAACAATAAACTTGAATTATCATTTTCTCATGTTCCAATGTTTCATTGTGATTGAACTTTGACGGAATAAACTTTTATTGTAATTGGTTAGAAACTTTTGAAACTAAAAAAAAAACTTAAAATTATCCCATTTTTAATATCTTTCTAAATCTCTATGAAAAGCAATTAAAATATCCTATCTATAAATTATTTTTTGTTCTTTTTATTCTTTGGATTTGTAAAAAAAGAAGCTATTACCAATTTTTTAAAAACTATTAAAATAGTATTTGGAAATCAACCAAGTGAACTCTAATTATGAAGAAAACAAAGCATACAATGTGATCTGCAAATAATGTTTTGATGTTTTTTTATTTTGAAAGCAACTTTAGTTTTAATAATATTTGATACAGTTTTGATTATATAATTTAAAACAGTTAAATTAAGTTATAGTAAAAAGGCAGTGTTTTTCTCGACCGCTTTAGGCGCCAGACGAGTTCGGACCGGCACTGGGTGTAATAACAAGAGAGATAGAGAACGGGGAGTTTTGATTATTATTATTAACTTCCGCATACACGTTACAAGTGAGGGAAGGGTCTATTTTTAGTCGGTCATTCATGTAGGTAAATGTTAACCGACTACAAAGAAAAAGACAAAACAAAATATGGATAAACATAGCCTTCGAAAAAAAATGGATAAACATTATCTCTTCAAGTAGATAATCATCATTTATTTTATTTTCTAACACTCCCCCTTGATTATCTATGTTGTACTGCCTACAGCCTCGTTAAAAATATAATCATGAAAAAATCCAATGAAACAAAAACTATGACGAAGGAAAAAAAGTATTTCCCCTACAAATAATGGACATAGCTTTTCACCATAGGTCACGCAAATGCTGCATCCAATAGCATTGACATGTTTTCAGAATGTTGTACTCGGAAGTGCTTTGGTGAACAAGTCAGTCGGATTGTCGCATGACTGTACATACTCGATGTCGACTTCTTTATTTTTCTCGAACTCCCGTATGTATGAGAAATTTTTTGGAAAAATGTACTTTGTTGGGGTTGCTTTTGATATAGGCTTCTTTGAATGAGCGACACACGCCGAATTGTCTTCAAATATTTTCTGTCAGATGGTTCTTATTAACTCTCCACTGTTTGCTTCTTGTATATGATGACTCACTAACCTCAATCATATACATTCTCGATATGCTTTGAAGAAGTTAAAACCAATGATTGATTCTCAGAACGCCATATAATCGCAGCTTTACAAATTGTAAAACCATATTTGGTTTGCGTTCGATAAATAACATGTATCTGCAAAACCATACCAAACTCGGGGTTTCTAGAATAAATCAACCCTGAATCAATACGTACCTTATATCATGCATATTTCCATTGTTTTATCCAATCATCCATGTGCATTTTCATTATTTAGATTAGGATTTAGCCATTTCTAGGTTGCATTTTGCATGCATAAGTCTTTATTAGGTATTGGAGTACCACTTGGAGTTTTTGGAGATGTTTTGGTGCATTTGAGGCTCAAAAAAGGAGTTAAAGGTGATCATTGAACGAGCAGTGAGATGGGAGCGACCTACCGGAGCGAGGGCACGAAGTCGCTATGGTCTCCCTCAAGCAACACCCTGGAGCGACCTCTCCAGAGTGACCCGATGAAGTCGCTCCCGAACCAGAGCGAGGCTCCACAGCGAGACTTCCAAGTCGCTCGGCATTTCATCACTTCAGACAGGCCCTGGAGCGACGTCTTGGAGCGAGGCACCGAGGTTGCTGCGCGTTTTCTGATTGGTCAAAACTTATGATTAATCAGGGACCTTTTAATCATTTGTATGCATGTTTTACATTTCTTAAACCTAAGTTTAAGTACCTTTTGTAAGCCAAGAAGGCAGATTATCTTTTATCTTTGAGAAAAACCACCAAAAACCTCTCGGAAAGTTCATTTTTTTTAATCAATTGATCGTTTGTTCTTATAATTCTGTCGATTTCCTATCTATTATCTGTATCTCTCTACATGATTAATCTGAAATCCAATATGGGTTTAAGGGGAATCATGGAGATTAGTGATTAATCCACCAAGAGAACTCATGGGTATAGGAATTAGACCTTGGATGATCAGGTTTCGAACTAAAGATGGCAATGATTAATCAAACTATTAACCTTAAGCTTACACACAATCCTAAACAAACTCTATGTCTAGATGAATGTTCATTTAATAACATATTTCAAACATCAAATGTCTTTGGCTGAATAATATGAAAGCAATCATTACTAACAAGTCTATTGGCTATCTTAACACCTTTAACAACAAATGTCTTTGGTAAAGTATGTTAAAAGCTTAGGAGAGTTGTCTCAGACATTTTATCAACGGAAGAACACAGCAACGGAAGAAACAATTCAGAAAACTAAAACAATATAAATTTATGGATTTTCTTATGGAAATGAAACAGGCAATATGAGAATAGATAGAGATAACCTAATATGGAGCCTTTCGACTCTGATACCAAAACGATATAGGCACAATATTGCACCTAGTTCAATCTAGTTGAGAGGATAAGAGAATCAACAAACCGATTTGTAAATGGACTTGGAATGGAATAGACTTGATGGAGATGGAATGTATGGAAGATATCTGGTTGATGAGACTTGTTAAAGAGCCGATGGAAATGAGAAATAACACTTGGTCGCATCACCAACTTGCTACTTCAATAGATGGTAAGATGTCATGAAGATGTAGTACAGATTGAATCACACAATCAATGGATCGAATGGTCGCCACAAACTCTATGGACTGAGCTTGATAAGACACAATTTGCTCTCAAGATTGTTTCTCCTTAACTCTAGAAAGACTTATGGTATTTCAAGGGGAAAACTGAATCATAACTTTCATAAAAGGTAGAATGATACAAGGTTGCTTATAGAGGCTTATATACCCGCCGATGCAGCTATGCCTTTCTAGAGGTTTTTGAAGAAAATTTCAATCTTAGGACCTAACTAATGAAAGCAAAGGCCAAACAATTCCTTGTTTTTACTCAAAATAAAATAAACAAAAGGACTCAAACCTGCAAGACAAATCATGATACATCAATAATGAAATGTACTTACCTTATTTACCTTGATAGATTTCGAAATGTAGACTAGCCATTGGAAAGGAGAGCCAAGCTTGAGAATTGAAGTGTTGTCGTTTAGGAGCTTGTCCATTCTCTTGATGCACTATGTATCACTTAAGTGGGGAGATTGTATATAAAGAAACCATCGCTTTATGTGGATTTATGGACCGTAGGGTAGCATCTTTTCTTGGACCTTCTTGTAGAACATATGATATAGACTTCTCGTTAAAAAATGGAGAGCTTGTCTAGACGGTTTGTGATGTTTTCTAAGTAGGAGTTGGTGTTGGTATTTGTAAACAAATCTTCAATGGTTTCACGAAAGCTTGCAATCACCCCCTTAGTTTCTGATCTTATTTTTGGTGCTTGTCTAAAAGTAGGAATGTTGATATCTGGTTTTATGTCTTAAGCATTTGTTGAATACCAAGCTTGACATTTTTAATTTACGTATCTAATTAGCTTTAAAAAGTTTTTTGTAGTTTTCATAAATAATTTATCATTCTGGACTTTCCGAATATATTACTAAAAATAATTTTATTTCCTTTTTGTAGTAAGAACATACAGTATACCACTCACACAAATTGAATAATAATGCTTTTATTCAATAAAAACGTAAAACTAATAGATGTGCATAGCTTTTTTCTGAACAAACTTATATAAAATAAAGAGCACATGTAAGAGGCATTATATTTTTTTATCTGCATGGACCCTTCAGTGGTTTCACTAAAGCTTGCAATCACCCCCCTTAGTTTCTGATCTTATTTTTTGTGCTTGTCTAAAAGTAGAAATGTTGATATCTGATTTTATGTCCTAATCATTTGTTGAATACCAAGCTTGACATTTTTAATTTACGTATCTAATTAGCTTTAAAAAGTTTTTTGTTGTTTTCATAAATAATTTATCATTCTGAACTTTCCAAATATATTACTAAAAAATTAAGTAAAAACATATACCACTCACACAAATTGAATAAGAATGCTTTTATTAATAGATGTGCAGAATTTTTTCTGAACAAACTTATATAAAATAAAGAGCGCATGTAAGGTATTATATTTTTTTATCTGCCCCCCCCCCCCCCCCCCCCCCCCCTCTTCAAGGTTCACGGAGTATGTGAAGATTTCTTAATAAAGTATCTCATTCAGGGAAAAAAAAATACAAAAACTGATAGAAATTAGAACTTGTTCTTGTTTAGAGCTTTGAGAATCTCTTCAGAGACTCCGCTGCCACTTGTAACTTTATTATAAGTTTACATTTTTAATTTAATTAAGTAATTTGTCATATTTAAAATATTACTATTTTGTTTTTAGATACTCTAAATTAGATATTACCTGATAATGTTGGTTTTAGAACTAATTCTGAAATTATCAAATTCCTTCCTTCCATCAAAGGTTTCAACATTTAGTTTATGAGTTTAGTAAAAACATAGATACTAAGAAAAGTTGCTTAATTGAAGCTTTTTTTTTGATTAATTGAAACTCTAGTCTCTATGGGTTCCAACCAGTGTTTTTAAAACCGGACCGGCGAACGAACCGGAAATATTTTGGGTTACGGGTCATTGTGGTTCGACCTGGTTCGACCAGGATCGATTAGATTAAACTGAATTTATTATTTTATAAATATTATATATATATATTTTTCAAAAAATAGTCATAATGTTTAGAAAACTTTCAAAAATAACAAATTGAAATGTGATAAAAATAATAAAAAAAATTAATAGTTCAAATCTAAAGTCAATAGGAAAAAAAACATTTAAAGTTTATTCTCCAAATCTTTGTCCTTCTAAATCTTCATCGCCTATAAAAATTATATACACATTAGTTATAAAACTCTATTTTGGTTGCAATTTGTGACAAACAAAATAGTATATATGTTTAAAAGGGAGAAAAAATAATTATTTTATTAACAAAATTTTGATTTTTATACGAACCAGGATTTCGTTGGTTCGTTGGGTCACTCGGTTCCCGGGTTTTTAGCGGTTCAACATGGGTTTTTAACCGGTTCAACTTTAGTTGGGTTTTGACATTAAACCAACCCAGATAGGTGTCCGGTTCGCGGTTGAATCCGGTCCGACCGCCGGTCCGATCCGGGTTTAACAACACTGGTTCCAACCTAATTCCAATCATATCTTGTAAATCAAGTGGTGTTAATAAGAGTAAAATAATAATGGCTATTAATACATGTACCTTTTAAATATTTTATATACTTATCTTTTCCTGTGAGCTGTATAAGGAAAATTGTTATGGCAGAATTCCAACCACAATTATAAATGAAGAAGAAAATCACATATAAAAGTAATGTGAAATCGTTATTTTAATTAAAAGGTAAATAAAATAAAGTGGGGGCGGAAATGCACATCGAGGACATCACTATTATTTTTAATTGACAGAAAACATTTATTAAAAAGGCAATATATATATATATACACACACATTAGGTGATTAAAATGGTTCGTTCTTATCTATACGCCATGTCGCTTGTTTAATTACACTTATTTTTTGAATTAGATTTACATTTCTATTGGTCACTGACTCAAAGCTTCTTCGTGGTCCCAATAAATTAAGTTTAAAATAATGCTACGATTCATGATTGATTCCCGTTTCTGATTTAACTTGCTGTAATTTCACCAAAACTTTAAATATCCTTAGCTAAAGAAAAGCTAAAAATGTGTAAGGAAAAGAATATTAAAAGGGAAAATCTGGAGAAATACCTTCATATAATATTTTATTTTGAAAACTATACCATCATATTTTTTTTTGGAAAATACCCTTATTCATAAGTAAAATTACCTAAATATCCAATTGAAATGTTGATAATTATTTTAACATCTAAATTACTTTTTAATAAATAAAAATAACTTTAGGGGGGTGTATTTTGAATTGTGAGTTTTAGGCGGTGATAAATCATTCTCCGGAGAAAAAAAAATGTAAAAGTCTAGATAGCCACGCGCGTGAAAATTTGGTATAGTGTAGATTTGAATTCAGGTCTTTTAGAGATCCACATAACGTTTTGACCACCCAATCACGGATGCATGATTGTGAGTTTTAGGTGATTTGTATCAAAATGACAAATTCACTGTTATTCAAATATGAATTTTAAAAATTCATTTAAAATCTAGTGTTTTTTTTTCGACAAAAAGCCATTCTATTACTCAAGCTTGAGGTGGTCTGGGTAACCAGACCAGAATAGAACAACCAACAAAAAGTAACTCCCTATGGAAGAATCTAGCTGTCTTAGCTAAAAAATCAGAAATCTTGTTTTGAGCACGTGGTACATGAATGATCTGAAAGTCCGGAAAGCAAATCAGCAGCGTCTCTATTCTCTCCAGCTCCGTTGCAAAGCTCGGCCATGCATTATGATCATTTATCATAGCAATCAGTTTCTTACAATCCGTCCCAAATCGCTGGCACGAAGAATGTTGAAGCATATTCTCCATTGCCCAACGTAGTGCCTCCACCTCTGAATGCAATGGTGATTCCCGACGACTCAAGTTGCGTGTCCCCATGAGTGTTATTAAACTAGTGATTGAAATCTAGTGTTATTAAACTTGATATTTTATAAATTAATTTGAAATCCACTGTTATTGATCATATTTTAAATTGTGGAGTTTAAAAGTTTTCAAATGTTTGAGTGGAGTTTTTTAATTAAAACATTAAAACTCAAATCTCATAGTTTTAGGTGATATTCTAAAGTGATTTAACAAAAATTATTAAATCTCTAAAATTTATTGAAATCATCTAAAACATCATTAAAAATCAAATCTAGAGCACGTATAACTCTTGCAATTATAATTTCTTTTTTGACGAGCAAACAATGATTTTAGAGAAGATATGATATTTATGAATTTTGTGAATCTAGAGCACGGAAGAACTCTTGAAGTTATAATTTCTTGACATAATTTTACTGTTCTTACTATATGTGTATAATTCAACCCATTCATTTTTCTATGCCGTAAGGATGCCAAGAATCAACAACAATAACATGTTTAAAAAAAATTCAATAGGTTTATTTACCACAAACACATATAATAATATTTTAAAAGTTTAATTTAGTTATATACTTCTTCAATTAATAGTATGATTATAAAAATGACAAATTGAAACAAGGATAAAAACATCTTATTACGATTAATAAAGTCAAATTTTCAAAAAAGAAAAAAATAAGTGTATCTCTCAAATTCCAAATGACAAATAAAATATTTTTCAAATTATCCCTGTTAAAAATGATTTAGAATTGGTCTTCATTTTCTTGTTTAAGTGATTTATTTTATATAAAAAAGGAATTTTACAGCCAAGGTATTTTTTTCGTCTAAGGATTCTTTTATCCAGTCTATCAAAGACAATAACATAACAATTGATATGATACATCGCATCAAAAAAGCCAAAACAAACTCTTGAGAAACAATCTAACCCGAATGAAAAAATGACCTGACAATTACGATTACAACAGAAATCAATAATGAAATCCAGACCTAATATTGGTTGGATGGTGACAATACATTGATATCAAGATGATCTTGTTTCGCGCTTGTTAACAATCGAAGTGTTTTCCCGCATCATGTCAATTCTCCAGAAGATAACTCTGCATCTATTATTGCTCCTTCATCTGTGATAGACTGTCTGCCTGATGTGATCGTGACTAGCTTGGAGGAAGATGAACCAGAGCTCGTGGGAAGAATCACACGTTCCAGAGCTAGAGAGTTAGCTAAGGAAGCTCGTGCACTCATAACCATGAAAGATATCAATCCAGAAGGAGCTGAAGCAGAGATATTCAACATAACTACTCTCATATGTGAAGAACCAGGTGGTAATCACTAACTAACTAAGTGGTGGTTTTTGTACTCTTTTCCTTGGTGATGATTTGGAAGGTAGGAGGTTCTTCATCAAGGTTTTTAATGAGGCAGATTCATCACTACATCAGGTTACAAAGTATTATCATTTGGAATAAATGGCGTCTCATCCTTATTCTATTCTAGACGCCTAGTTGTTTTTAATTTTAAAAGACTTGTTGTTTTGTTTAAAAATGCCTTGCTGTTTGGGATGGCGAAAAACCCTTGTATCTCTTTTAAATATGGCATGATCTATCTGATTGGAAGGCACGCAGACTTTTAGTAAAAACCTATCTGAGTATTTCTGAGCAAGAAATCACCCTTTTGATTCTACAAGTTTGAATCTGTTCCTCTAATAATCTCGTTTGATTCCAAGAGAAACTGCTAACCATCTCAACTGAAACCCATATCACTTGAGAGACGACTCCATACCTCATCTTTATCATCATACATCACGCCATCTCCTTGTTCTGTTCTAGTACAGCACACGATCATCACTCAGCCATCAACTACATCTTCCATGAACTCTAAGATCATCCTTTGTGTGGGTTGCTTGGCGACCTTTGCTTCAGATAGATCCCTAGGATCCTATCACTGCCGGAAACTGCACCATTAAACCCACTTTCTGGTTTCACTCCAACGTACACTTTCCCAACATCTACTTAACCTACTGTCTTTGTTCCTCTAGATTTTACTACTGCAGGTAAACTTACTTTTCCTACATCTGCGGGGGAAAAAGTGTGAACCTGTAAATGAAATTCATGTTGGATAAGCTTCAATGGTTACTTGGTAACCAAGTTATTCTTTATATTAAGTTGAATAACATTAGAATTAGGATTAAGACAAATTTCCTTTTTCTATAGGTTTAGGATTAAGTTAAGTTTTCTAGATCATTATGTAATAGGTCAAGCTAAGTTCTATATAGAGATCAAAAGTGTAAGAGAGATCTCAACAAGTTAAGAAAGAAATAAAACGAAGCTACTGTTTTATAAACACTCAAGCAATCATATAAGATTATGAATTGTTGGGTTTGTTAAATCCCATGTCCAACTCTATTTATCTGATTAGTACGATATTGTCCACTTTGGCCCTAAGAGGCTGGCCCGCATAGTTTTACTCTTGGGCTCCTTTCCAAAAGGCCTCGTACTAATTAGAGTTGGACATCTCTTTATATATTAGACACTCCTTGTCTAATTGTCCAATGTGGGACTTAGATTGATATCTCACATTCTTCCCCTCAAACAAAGGACCACAACTCATCTCTTGTGTGTTTCCTTTAGCGGATCGCATGATTTTCTTTGAGAATGTATCTTCCTTAACATCTCATTCCTTTGAGAATGTGTTTGTCCCACAACATCACAGGTTCCATGATCTTCTGACATTTCTGCAAACATACCTTCTTTTTCCTCTTATACTCCGTTCTTACTTAAAGGGTATTTTGGTCTTCTTGCAGCTCTTCGTCAAACCTGGCTCTGATACCAATTGTTGGGTTTGTTAAATCCCATGTCCAACTCTATTTATCCGATTAGTACGATAATGTCCACTTTGGGCCTAAGAGGCTGGCCCGCATGATTTTACTTTTGGTTTCCATCCCAAAAAGGCCTCGTACTAATTAGAGTTGGACATCTCTTTATATATTAGACACTCCTTGTCTAATTGTTCAATGTGGACTTAGATTGATATCTCACATTCTCCCCCTCAAACAAAGGGCCACAACTCATCTCTTGTGTGTTTCCTTTAGCGGATCGCAGGGTTTCCTTTGAGAATGTATCTTCCTTAACATCTCGTTCTTTTGAGAATGTGTTTGTCCCACAACATCACAGGTTCCATGATCTTCTGATTTGATATCTGCCATATACCTCTCATTCTTAACTTCGAAAGATATTTTTCTTCTTGCAGATTTCTCATCTACCGCTCTGATACCAATTGTTGGAATTGTTAAATCCCATGTCCAACTCTATTTATTCGATTAGTACGATATTGTCCACTTTGGATCTAAGAGGCTGGCCCGCATGGTTTTACTTTTGGGCTCCTTTCTAAAAGGCCTCATACTAATTAGAGTTGAACATCTCTTTATATATTAGACACTCTTTGTCTAATTGTCCAATGTGGGACTTAGATTGATATCTCACATTCTCCTCCTCAAACAAAGGATGCTAGCAAAAAGTTAAGTGAAATTAAAGGCTCAAACAGGTTTTCTAACCTAGCCTCTATGTAGAGGAAGTAGAACCTGAGGATGTTCCCTCCCCGTCTCATTCTCCGGTTCCAACAATCATCAATGACTCAGCCTTTGTCTTTAACTTTTCATCGCCTGCATCTCAAGTTATGATATCAGATTTTGGTTTATCCTCTTGCGATCTCTTCACAAGGGCCAACAGCTGTAACTGATATCAACAGTGAAAGGGCTACAAGCTCCTATAATTCTGATATGGCACAAAGATCTCGTGGAGGTCGTTGTTTAAAACCATCCCAAAAACTAAAGGATATGGAGTAGTTCACGATGGCTAAAAAGACAAGGTGTGGCAGAGGTCGTGGTGCTCTTGGTCATGGTTCCCACTAGAACTTAAAGAGAAGATGAACTCTTCCTTTGTGTCTTCTTTCATATTCTGTTTTTTGTGCTGTGTTGTGCTCTATCTTGCATTTTGTTCTACTCAACATAAATTCTATGGCTGTCAATATCTTGTATTTTTCTAGTATTTAATAGAAAATCATTTTAAAAAAAGGAATTTAACAAGAAAATATAAAGGTATACAATACCAAATCAGTAACAAACAGTGCATTAGTCAGAATGTTGGATGATGTCAAAGAATACAAGTGTATACCTAAAAAGTATATTAACAACTTTTTATTAAAAATTTTTTTTCAGAGTCGACCGAATCGATCGATAAAGTTTATAAAAGAATTTCATTAAAAAGCAAAACAAAAAAAAAGAAAATATACTTACATATATAGTTTTGTGAGACTTTATATGTTTATGCTGGCCCCATGTAATTGTCATTCTTGCCTTTGGCTTTCTTTAATTGTTTTTTGTTTGGCTAAAACATCTTTCTTTAATTGTTTTTTGTTTGGCTAAAACATCTTTCTTTAGACCAAATGAAATAATTCCCTGTATTATTTATTTTATTCATCATTTTAGCAGCCTAGTTTACTTGTCCTTTACTCTAAGCCCCGATAATTATTAATTAAGGAAAAAGCATTTTCAACTGGGAAAATTAATATTTAAAAATAAAATAAATAACTGACGGCAAGAAAAATTTACGCACGCCATGTCTGTCTTTTACAAAATATTTCTTTATTTAAATATAAATGTTTTGTATGCCACCTTATTTTTGCCCACTATACTGTTTATTAGTTTACTAACTTTTGTATTTATTAATCCCCTCCCGTCGGATTCCAGCTACAAACACGAATATCTATATATTCCAAAAAGTTAATATAACACGCTATTATACATTTCATTTTCACGATTATTTTATTTTTCAATACTAAAATAAATTGGGCAGACATGAAAAAAGTTACAATGGAAATTAGCTGAAACAAACCTTACAATATAAATAAAACCATAGAAAAAGAGAAAAATACTATTATTTGATTTCGATATTTCTAAAATCAAAAACTGATTCTATATATATTTTTCTCATGTAAATCACATAGGAAAATAAATCTAATTTCCCTCAGTTTCCTCTCAAACTTTCTTTTTACTAATTTTCAAGCTCTGTTCTTAGCAATAGTTTTCTGTTTTTAAAACATATATCTCCGTGTTGACAAAAAAAAAAAACATATATCTCCGTAATATTTACATTTTCAGTTTGTTTTCTTGTTCTAGATCTTAATTATACTTTTTATAAATTATATTTCTCTCTGTTGTTAATCTCGTCTTTGAGTATCTTTAATCAAACGCCAAAATCTAATGAATTATTGAAAAGTAGAAGAAAAAAAAAGAAAAACTAATGGTTTTAGAGATGGAGTCAACCGGAGAAGTTAGATCAACCGCCGGTAACGGCGGCGGTATCACGGTTGTGGGATCCGACGCGCCGTCAGATTTTCACATAGCTGCGAGATCAGAAAGCTCAAATCCATCTCCTAACTCCGTCGCTCCTCCACTACCACAGTCCCATCACACGAACCAGCTCGCCATAGAAGCTCCGCCGCCGCAAATTTCAGTGGCGGCGACGACGATGATGGAAGGTATCTCCGGCGTACCGATGAAGAAGAAGCGTGGACGACCTAGGAAGTACGGTCCAGATGGAGCAGCTGTGGCGTTATCTCCTAAGCCAATCTCATCGGCGCCGGCACCGTCGCATCCTCCCCCGGCGAGTTCACACGTCATCGATTTCTCCGCCTCTGAAAAACGCGGCAAAATGAAACCAACAAACTCTTTTAACAGAACAAAGTTTCATCACCAAGTCGAGAATTTGGGTAAATCTTTTCTATTTTCTTAATTTTTTTGTTTCTAATGAGTTTCAACAAAAATATAAAAAAGTACAAAAAAGTTTTGTCGGAATCCAGTATTGTCGGAATCTAGTTTCGTAGAACTTCATGCATGCTTTTGTTAAGTGGGGCCTTTAACTTAGAAATAGATTCCCTCTTTCTTTTGTATCGGTGATTGATTCGTACATGCTTATGGATGTGTCCCATCCCATGGCTATAAGTATCTACACATATAAGTCATGTTCTTGATTGTCACTTCTTTAATGTAACATTAAGCTTAATTTAGTAACACATTTAGACGTTAAGGTGAATTCAAGAGGTTTCTAATTTATATTATACCGACAGAACTCGGTTACATAAAAGAACTGTAAAGATAATAGTATCAATTAGTGTATATGCGATCTTGTGGTTGTGTTTTGTGTAGGTGAATGGGTTCCTTGCTCGGTCGGTGGTAATTTTACACCACATGTAATTGCGGTCAACGCCGGTGAGGTAAACTCATTGGAAGTGTTTTTTGATCGGTCTCTTAGTTCTTTTTATAATCTTTATACCGAGTTTTGAGTAATGGTTAAATTAGGATGTAACGATGAAGATAATATCGTTTTCGCAACAAGGACCTCGTGCCATTTGTGTTCTATCAGCAAACGGTGTCATTTCGAGTGTAACACTTCGTCAGCCTGATTCATCCGGCGGTACATTAACATACGAAGTATGCGATTTAGAGATCTCATCGATCAAATTTTTGTTGTTGATGTATAAGATAAGTTTTTTTTGATGGTTTATGTGTGTTTTCAGGGTCGGTTTGAAATATTATCATTGTCCGGTTCATTCATGCCTAATGACATAGGCGGAACTCGGAGTAGAACAGGAGGAATGAGCGTCTCGTTAGCAAGTCCTGATGGACGCGTAGTAGGCGGTGGTGTCGCCGGTTTACTAGTAGCTGCAAGTCCGGTTCAGGTTAACCATTTTCTTGATATTTCCGGTCCGAAGAGCTACAACTTTTCTTTAACAGTTTTATGTGTTTGAATCAAACAGGTGGTTGTAGGAAGTTTCTTAGCAGGAAAAGATCAGGAAGATCAGAAACCGAAAAAGAACAAACATGATTTCATGTTGTCGAGCCCAACCGCGGCGATTCCTATCTCTAGTGCAGCTGGTGACCGGACAATCCATTCGGTCTCGTCTCTTCCGATCAGTAATAATACATGGCAGACTCCTTTAGCTTCTGAATCCAAGAAACAAGTCTTCTGATATTAAAGTCAATTTAACTTGAAAAATCTAATCTACTCTGTATTTTTGTTCCTTGTTAAGTTCATTTCGGATTTTCAACATTAGCCGTTATAAGGGTTCTACTAAACTGGTAGTTTTAAGGGTTTAAAAGTCTTATATGCTGGTACCATTGTTGTTGCATGATGTAGCTTTATTTCCTTCTTGTTTATTTGTATTTGAATTATTATTTTTTCCTTAAAATATGTTCAAACCGGTCATGGTTCCGGCTTTACCTGTTATTATATCCAACAGAGCAAAGTATCCATCAGCCAGTATCGCATTAGTATTATCTTAGTTATTGGATTCGGTCTATGGTTATCAGGTTGAAGTCTCTCAATAACACTCTCTTAATCTAAACGATTCCAAGCAAGTTGAACCATTTCAACACCTTGAATAAAGTTTCCACTTTTTCATGTAAAGATTGATCAGAGCTTGTACTTAACAAAGATGTCCCATATAAAACTGGTTTCTATCGGTGGTCATATAAAACTTGGCCCATTAACTGAAGTACCTCCAGAACCTGTGTCACCAGACTGTAAACTAAATTCATATACAGACAGGCACATAATCCATATATATAGTAGAGTGTTTGCTATCTCAGTAAAATAACATGTTTCTTTGAACTGCTTACGGTAGCACAAAACCAGATCAGACATCCCACGAGAGGAAGAATCAATGTCTCTCTTAATCCATCACACCTTTAAAGGATTCTCTTGACATAATCTACAACATGCGCATTGGACTTGTTTCACTTTTTTCTTTCTACCGGCATAAGGTCAGTCATACATGGATAATCTTAATCTAGAACCTTAAATTCCAAGGGTCAAGAGTTTATTTCCGAAAAAATGTTTCAACATTAGTTTCAAAAGTTTAAGCAATTTATCAATGTCTTTATGATTTGTATAATGAACTGAAAAAAGAAAGCCAAAGAGATAATAAAACAACAAAATTCATAAAAATTAAGAACTACATCAAAAATTTGTCGTGGTCAACAAAATGCATCAAGAACCGGTGATTAAAATGTAAGAAATATAAGTTGGTCATTCGATTTCTCAAGCCTTAGATGTCTCCCAATGCCGAGTGGATTAGCCTTAAAAACCAAAACGAATACAAAAAATAATTAGAATTAGAATTTAGCTTCGAAACACATGAGGATAACATGAATATATAGTGATTAAGATGCTGACAAAATAAATATAGTGATTTAAGATAGAAAATTTACCAATAAGATGTGATAAAAGTGCAGAGAGCGATGTGAGCAATCTTGTAAAGTCGTTTCTTTTGCTCCCCTTTATTTGTATTGTGCATCTCTGTAACGTCTGCCAAATGTTCCTTTTTCATGTATCTTTAACAGGCAATAAAAAAAACATTATTCAGTTAAACCAGATTTGTGAATGACAAAACTGACCAATATGATGATGAGTGAATGATTTACTTACAGTCTAATGTTGTAGAAAAGGTGAGGAAGAGACAAAATCGCCATGAACCAATGTCCAGTTAAGACATAATACACACATAGAAGTCCTTGCAAACCAAATTCCGGTAGAATAACCCGGTTTATTTTGGTAGATGAATCGTAAGGGTTTATGTGATCAGCCTCTAGATCCGCCAAACATGTCAGCTACATTACAAATAAAATGATAAATTAATTACGAATTTAATCGAATTACAAAAACTTATCATCTGATTCAAACTTCAAACTCAGAAGATCAAAGCCAAATTCAATAAAAATGACAATATTTTTTTAATCTGTTCTCTTTAAACTACGGTATATTAAATTTTAATTTAATTTAACCTAACAATACTTTTAGGAGTAATAAAAACCTGGTAGATAACGATGATGAGAAGGGTAACGAGGAATAAGAAGGAGATAATCCAATCGAGTAAATCGCCCATCTTCCGCCGTCTTTGGCCGTGGCGGGAAATTCAATAACCGTCGTGGCTACCGCCTTGCTCTGACTCTGTATTGTCGAACACGGATGGTGTTTTAGTCAAAGCTTGGGAAATTGCAGGTATCAGAATTTATAAACGGGATATATATATATATATAAGAAATTGGTTTTATAAAAACTATTAAAATCCCACTGGATCTGGTTGGATATAACTACTTATATATATGTGATGCAAATTGATTAACATGATATTGTTATTTAGAGCATATTTGGAAGTTTGACATTTGAAATGGGTTGACAAAAATAAAATAAATAAAACTTATCTTTAAAATAGACTCCATTTCTATGTAAGTAGCCAGTAAATAATGATCGTGCCTGTTACGTATTTGAGTAGCATCCTCTTATAAACTAAACTTCCTGCTGATAAAAAAAAAACTAATTTTCCTCTATCGTTTGAATACTTTATGTTATAAACTCGAAGAGATTGATGTGAATACAACGCTCAAAAACAAGAAAACTAAAGTAATGTGAATGCTAAAAAAAAAAAAAGTAATGTGAATGCTATACTCAAATTTAAAATAATTGCGATTGTTTGTTTTTTTTGTCTGCAATACTGTCCAATAGTTTTATTTCAAAAAGTTATTTTATTCGGGCGGTAGCCCTAAATAACTGAGTCAACCGACCAACCAGTGGCTTCTGGAATAGAAGTTTGATATAAGAAATTAAGAATATCCTTTATCAAAAGAGCATATTCTTTACTTAGGCCTTTTTTGGCTATAAATTTTATATTTCAGATATATAAAATACTTTTAAATAATATATAGATAAAATTATATTAGTATCAGTGATTTTTTATGTTGTAAAATTGGAATTGATTTAACTACGTTTTATTTTTGTTTTATTATTAAATAAAATTTATATTTTTTTTTTTAAAACAACTAGCGCAATTACAAATTTTAAACATAAAATAAGATATGACCATAAAATCTCATGAATATTATATTAAATTTCATATTTCAGATATATAAAATATTTTTAAAATAATATACATATATATTTAAAATTATATTAGTATCACTAATATTTTAGTTTATAAAATATAAATATATTATTTCTATTCCGTAGTTATACTATTCATTATAAATGTCACCATTCATATTTTGTTATGAACCGCACCGCTTAGACGAACCGTAGTTGTTCCGCAGTGTGCGTTTTTTCATATATAAACCGCAGTAAAACCGCACCGTACTAACTAATCCGCTTGTCCCACTGCCACACCGCACAAACCGCTGTTACCATTCGGAGTCTTAATGTACTGTGATTTTCGTCAACAAAAACCTAATATTGTAACAAATATATTTATTTTTGTCCTTTAGAATTGATTAGGGCCCTGTTTGTCTACATCTCACAAGTGCATCGATGGTTCATCTAGGCCTTCCAATGGTGACTGCGGTTTGAACGATGCGGGACAAACAGGTTCAGTTGTATTGCGGTTCTAACAGTTATAAAAGTGTATAGATATATGGTATATATAGAGATTTTTGTTACTGTTAACTGCGGTGCGGGCGGGACGGTTGTAAACATTCGAACTGTGTTTTGTAGGTTTGGCCGAAAAGTGAAGTATTGTGGTTTTAGCGGGAAAGTGCATTTTTGTGATTTTACTAGAAAATACGTTTTTACAGTTTTGAAATAAAATTTGTTTTTGAAGTTTTGGTTGAAAAGTGCATTGTTGTGGTTTTTTTGGGAAATTGTGTTTTTGTGGTGTTGATTGAAAAGTGAGTTTTTATGGTTTTAGCAGAAAATTGAGTTTTTGCGGTTTTAGCGAAAAAATTGAGTTTTTGTGGTTTTGGCCAAAATACATGGAAAATATGTTTTGCTGTTTTGACCGGAAGGTATAATATTTCAGTTTTAGCGGAAAGTGCATTTTTGGTTTTTGGCAAAATAATAAGTTTTTACAGTTTTGGCCAAAAAATGCTTTTTATGGGTTTTACAGAATTTTTTAATAGAGGAAATTTGTGAGATGTACATAAGAGAGAAAAAAACTCAAACATACAGTCATTCTACAGTTGCAAACGATGGATGGGACAATTAACACACAATCTTGACCAAAATCTCCTTTTAGGCGCATGCGTTTGATGTTGACACTCTAAAACTGAATTTGTGATACTATACTATATAACATATAGTATAATCTAAAGATTGTGACAATTAAGAATATAGCAATACATGGAAAAGTGTGTGTGTATTATCAAACGCTCAAACTATATACTATTCTATATATAACATAGATATAGAATATATTATTCCGAACATAAAGGTAAACCCTAAACCCTAAACCCTAAATCCAAATCCTAAATCTTAAACCCAAATCTAAACCCTAAACCCAAACCATATACTTTAAACCCTAAATCCAAATCCTAAATCTTAAACCCAAACCTAAACCCTAAACCCAAACCATATATCCTAAATCCAAACACTAAACCATAAACCCTAAACCCAGATTCTGAACCCTAAAACCAAACCATATACCCAAACCATATACTCTAAACCCAAACCCTAATCCTAAACCCTAAACCCTAAACTTAAACCATTATCCATTACATGACTATGTTATACATATTATGGTATGGAAAACTCGACACACCCACAAACTTTGTATATATGAAATTCTCTAAAATTTCTTTAGAGAGAGAGAGCTGATGAGTGGCGACGGTGTTGGAGAACAAAAAAATGTAACTGATCAAGTAGTGAATAAGAATAATCAGAAGGCAGAGAACGAGATACAAAGTGCAAAAGAAGAGAAAAAGAAACGTATCATACTATACTGTAATTTAAAATACAGTATAGTATGATAAATTGAGAGAGAGAAAGAGAAACCCTAAACCCTAAACCCAAATCATATAGTATAGGCAAAGAGAAATAAACAAACACAAATTCATATACCATAAACCCAAATCTAAAATTCTCAACCCAAATCATATATCCTAAACCCAAACCCTAAACTATAAACCCTAAACCCAAACTCTGAACCTTAAACCTAAACCATATACCCTAAACCCAAACCGTATACCCTAAACCCAAACCCTATTTCTAAACCCTAAACCCTAAACCCAAACTTTTATCCATTACGTGACTATGCTATACATATTATAGTATGAAATACTCGACACACCCACAAAATTTGTATATATGAAATTCTTTAAAATTTCTTTAGAGAGAGATGATGAGTGGCAACAATGTTAGAAAACAAAACAGTGTAACTGATCAAGTAGTGAGTAAAAAGAATTAAGAGGCAGAGAAGAAGATATAAATTACAAAAAAAGAAAAAAAAATTATCACACTATATTATAATTTAAAATAGTATGGAACATATGACGTATGATATGGGGATAGAGATTATGAAGAAAATTAGAGCAATTTAACCGATTGGGAGGGTCAAAGTTAATATAATAATTTGAATATGCAATACTCGACACAACCACATAAAATTTTATTTTTAATATGTCCACAATATCTAACCAATTGGGAGGGTCAAAGTTAGCATAACAGCTTGAGAATGTCACCATAAATGTATGTGTTACGACACAAAGGAAAGCTTCTGTGAGAGTTGCGTGCACGTGGGGGAGGAGGAGTGGAGATGATGCAAGAGGAAGAGGAAAAAGAGGAGGAGGAGGAGTGGAGATGATGTAATAGTACATTGTGTTGTACTATTCTATATTTATCAAATAGAATAGTACAACACAACATTTACTGTTCATCTTCTCCATCAGTTCTTACGTATCCTCTGTTTTTAATCCAGATATATTGAAGTATTAAAATTGTAAACCCAAACAAATATATGAAGAAACGTGATCAAACATAGTTGTTGGATCAGATGATTACACAACATGCGAAGTATCACTTTCCAAGAATTTCATAAAGCTTATAAATGATCATGAGACAAAAGAAAGAGAATAAAGATCAAACATAAATTCTGGAAAAAAAATAGTTTCAAAAGAACAAGATGAACGATGGAAGTGAGAGTGAAAAATAAAATAGTGGAATGAAAGGTATTTTTTGTCTTTATACATATTATACAAAGAATATTATAGCCAAAAAAATCTTATGGATATAAAGTTTTTTTGGTTGTTTTGCTATTGTCATGACCTGTAATTTCCCTTTTTTAATATTATATACTAGTATTTGTTTTGTTTCTTAGAATTACAGATATCTAGATTTTCGGTTCAAACTGAAACAAATGATTCAAATTCCATATATTTTACCTAGCCCCTAAGTACGAGAATTAACTTTGAGCAAATATATTTTCTATTTTCTTTATTTTGTTTATATATATTGTTATCAAATATATTTCTAATTTTAATGTAGCTAGGTGTTTATATTGTATATATTTGATCAATTATAGAAAAAAGCTTTTGATGTTGTAATATTGTTTTTAATCTTTCTTCACAAATCATGGAGTTTGGATCATATTATGGGTTAACAATTGAGTTTAGTATTTTTTGAGTGTTTTTTTCACAAATTTTTGTAATGTTTAATATATTCAACATTCTCTAGTATACTTGCAAACTTAAAATTGTATAAGGTTTTCAATGTCTCAGTTGTATAATATTCAATAATATTCTGCTGAATGATTATTTAATTATATGAATTAGACGGTTCTAACTGGTTAAATTAAAAAATGCAATTTCAAAATCGTTATACTATATAAGTGTACTTTCATGATTTTATAAGTAAACCAAAACCAGATTAAAACGGAATCAAATGGAATCAAGAAGAACTAGATTGTTTTTATATACATCACGAGTTTCCTCTTCCTTTTTTCTTTTTCTGTGCAACTCGAGTTTCCTTTACAAAATATCAAAATATTTGGTATCTCTTAGCTAGTTAGACTATGTACTTAAAGACTGGTTATCGAGAGAAAGTTAGTGAGAGAAAGTTAGTGAGAGAAAGCAGATCTAAAATCGGGTCCGGCGTACGGCCGCCGCGTGAGCGAGCGTGCCGACGTCGGAGCCCCTCGAATTCCCTTTAAAGATGCATGGTCTCCGTTTCTCCTCCGTCTTCTTCCCCTTCCGCCTTGTCTAAACTCTGGGTTGGCTCCGCATGCGGTGGGCTCTTCTTCTGGAGCAAAGGCGCGGTCGTGTGCAAGGGTGGCGCGGTGAAACCGATTTGCTTGGTTAGGTTTTAACTCCGGGAGGGGGAGGCTCCTACAGCTCCGTCGCCGCCGGTCTTAGTTCCCGAGAGGAGGAGGCTTCTTCTAGCTCCGCCGTCGTCGGTTTTGCTTCCGGGGGGTGAAGGTTTTCACAATCTTGCGTCGCCGGCTTAGGGTTTTTTTTTTTCATTTTGTTGAATCGGTTCTCGAGGCTCTGTGGTGGATCTGGTGTGAGATCCTTGGTTCTTCGGCTCGCGGCGTTGCTAAGTCGGATGAGATCTCGAGGAGATCGATGAAGCTCTCCGAGGTAACGGTGAAGCGTGGAAAAAGAGAAGTGGTTTCGATGGAGGCTTTGCGGTAATCTGAGCTCCGGTGAAACGTGGGACGCGGCGGCTTGGTCCGGCGTCGTATCGAGCCGGTGACGGTCAAGTCGAGACGGAAGTGGCACGTGGCGTATGAACGGTGCGGATCCTTGCACGTGTCCAGTCTCCTTGACGCGTGGGCCGGGCGTCGACTTGGGTTTCCTTTGGTTTAGGCTGTAGGCTCATTCATTTTGTATTGTCGGGCCTGTAGGTTTTGGGCTTCAAACTCTTTGTTGTTGTTGGTTGTAGAACTGTTTCTGGGCTTGGCCCATTTTAATGATAATTAAAACATTGACGGAAAAAAAAAATAGCTAGTTAGACTATGTACAATGCCCGTACCAATTCAAAGTTTCAAACAACTTCTTTTTCCCGTTTAACATTTTACAGACATTTTTTCTCTTTTCCATCTAATTATTCAATATACATTTTATTTTGAAATTTTACAATAGTTTTGTTTAATAAATTATATACACTATTCCTCTATTTTAATATATATTTTTATATTTTATAATATAAGAATTGAATATTAATAATTTTCGATTTTTATCAACTTAGTTAAATAAAATGACATAATTTTGATAATTTTTACACTTACCTATTTTAAAAATAATAATAAGAAAATTTATATATTAAAACAAATAAACTTATAAAACTCGAAACACACACAATATAAACACAACAAGACAACAGATAAAAAACATATAACTTGATTAGGGTTGGTTTTGAAATTGATAATTGTTGGGTTTTAGATAGTTAAAAAAAAATTAGAAAAATTTTGGATGTTAAAAAGATTATTTTTAAAATTCATATTACAAAAAAAAGTTAAACACCAGAATAGTTGACTACAAATTTATTTTTCAACTACTTGAAAATATTCAATTGATTTGAATCCATACACTTGAAAATTAACTAAACACTCTCGTTGTATTACATTCAACCGTTGAATAAATCTTTCAACATTTCATTGTGGATTTTCTTACCATACATCATACTATTTTTTAGGTTACTGATCGGTAGGAGTATGCAAAAATCAGATATCCAGGGGTTTTGAAGGTAATATTACTTATGCGATTCGATTCGATCCGCAATTATATAGATATTTGGTATATATATATCTGAAAAGTTTTATATTTTAACCGGATATTCGATTTAATACATAGCAATAACATAATATAAAATAAATAAAATTCAAAATAATAAAAATAAAAGAATAATTTATTACAAAATAGAAAATTTCTTTTGAAACCTTAATAACTAAAATAATCAATTTAATAATATAAAATTGCATATGATACAACACTTATATATTTTAATATATATGTGTATATAACAGATCAGATCATATCATATATCTTTTTTCTTTGGTCAAAATCATATAAGATCATATATCTATTAACAAAATAGTAACTTTTGCGATTTGTTTCGTTTCCTATAAAATATTATATATTAATATGTGCTTTGTAGACCAACAAATATCTGGATTTTTTCAATTCTAATTGAAACGAGTCATAAATCAAATCAAAATTTACAAATATTTTATCAATCTAGGTGACTTGCTTCACCTATGTCAATCTAAATAAACCAAACCAAAGTGATAAACATGACGAAAATATGATTTCATTTACATAACCTGAGTGGGGCTTATTGAATCATAGATTTGAGAGAATTCAAGATTTGAGTAAATTCAAGAGAATTTGAGATTTAAGTAAATCTTAAAAATAATTGTTATAAGTTTTATGGGTTTTTGATTTTGAAGAAATTTAAGATTTTTTGAAAAAAATCTTTTGAATTCTAAATATAATTTTAAATAATATTTTTTAAAAAATTAATACAATTTGATATTATTATAGTTTTATAAAATATATAAAAATTTTAAAAATTAGTTTTCAAATAATTTTTTAAATATTTTTTTTGCATTTCAAAAAGTTTGATTTTCTTTCTAAAACCATGAAGTATTTTTTTTTACTTTCTAAAAAAGTTTCAAATACCATCATAGGAAATGGAATTTCGATCATTGATTTTACACTATAGAATATAATCCAAACTCCACCAAATCTCATTTGGGAGATTTTATTGACAAAATACAATTTTTCCCAATAATCTAGATTTTGAGAGGATTTTTACAAATGACTAATCCAATAAATTATGATTTCATATAGAATTATAAATGCTAAGTATAATAACACAGGGATTTGAAAAAGAAATGAATTCCTCTCAAATTCTGGATCCAATAAATTTCCAGATTTACCATAATTAATTGAGTTTCGCCGCCAAACAACCAAAACCTTCACAATATCAAAAATATACTAATGACACAATTCTGTTTACAAGTCGATTTTTATAAAATAGAGAGAGAATACGAGTAAAATTATAGTACATCTAGATTTGCAAATATAAAAATACATATGGTTTGTATGTTGCAAGTCATAACTTTTACAAATAACTTAACTCTATTTTATAAAGTTTGAGCCAACACAAGTAAATATTATGTGTCGCTCCAAAGGGCAAAGCATAACTAGAACAATACATTGTTACTATTTAAAACCGGTTTTGTTGTTCACTGAGCACATACCAAGATGTTCCATATCTTCCTTGTCCTCCTCACAATTCTCCCAATCTTTTGTGCGACAAAAGATTGGATCAAGTTCGATGATGGAAGATTCTTTATCACGAGAATCATGTTTTCAGGTTCCTTCTTCCTCATGTAGAAGCTTCTACTACCTATTTTACCAACTATTTCGGTTTTCTCCAAACCTACAAATTATTAAAATCCAAAATCATGAGTCTACACTTTTAGTTAAGGTTGTTGAATTATATAGTTAAATTTAACATATCTAATAGACGAATGTCTTTTTCTATGATTTGATCTAAATAGCTCGAAAATTTCAAGCTTTTGTTCTGTTTCTTAGCCATTTCAACCCACCAAAATTTTGCATTAGCTTACATTGGATACTAAAGTGAGACTGATGCAGTTCAAAGGCAAGATCTTTATCGAGTTTCGGCGTTCGTCCTTCTTTTCGATACTTGTCCACAACCATCTTGATCGTTTCTTCCACGCTGCAGCTTAGCTCAACCAAAATCCTTATAGGTCCTGGACTTCCTTCTACTGATACATTGATCACAACCTTTTCTGCTTCTCTCTTGTTAACCTGATTTTATAATAAAAAAAACATAAAAAAACTGAAATTCAGAATCTTTCTGTTGAATCAAATGGAATTTAAAGCTTACTTGGAAACAATGAGTAGGAATGGTTTCATATTGAACACTATAAATTTGTGGCTTGAATTAATATATAATTGATAACTGAAGAACTGAATAGAAATAAGGTATCTTTTATTTTTGTGAAGCAGAAACACGGGATTTTAATTTGGTTAATGAATGAACGAGACAGTCTCTAAGTAAGTAAGATCGATGGGTTAATTTGTAACATCTGAAATACTTGGCTCTAATAGCAAACACTCTTTGAGACATGGAGGACCAAATAAAACAATTTCATTACCTGTTGGTTAATCGGAGAAGAAGACGGTGAGGAGAAGCCAGATAACGACGGAGCTGAAGCGAAAACCTCCGAACGGATCTTAGAGAGGTAAACGATTTCCTCCGGGAGATCTACCACCGGCGTAGAGCAAAGTCGATCACCATCATCCTCAACAGCGATGCTTTGGTGGAGATTCGGCTCCGAGAAACTTCTGCTGAGGATTTTATTAGACTTTGAACGAATCTTACTGGGATTACGACGGAAGACTTGGTGCTTCACCTTACGTCTGGTGGTCCTTGAGATCCGGCCTAGGCTTAAGTCCGATGACGTGAGTTTTCTCCGGTTGAATGATTCTGACATTTTTGGTAGTTGGTCTAGGAGGAAGAAGAAGAAGCTGAGCAAGCTTTGTTGGTTTGCTTAGGAGATACGTGAAATGGAGGATTCTCAATGACTTCGGTTTCTCTTTTCTTTGTCTTTTTGAATAATATATTCTTTTTTGACCAACAAAAAAAGAATAATATATTCTTTTTTTTGAACAACTAAATAATCTTTTTTTTTCATCTAATATTTTATTAATGACACAAAGGCATGAGAATCCAACTACAAGAAGCATAAACATAAGGCCCAAAACAAGGACAAACCGAAAACAAGGGCCCAAAGCCCATTCCCAACCCGTGCTACAACACACAAACCCACGCGGCTCCAAGCTTGCATGATCGCCCACGTGTTAAACTCTATCCATCCAAACGCTGCACCCGTCATCCGATCATCACATCGTGACCCATTTGCCGAGGCTAGCACCGAAGAAGACGAAAACAATCTCTGGTTTCGCCGGAACACGCCGTAACCAAAACCACAACAATCTACCTCGTCGCCTACACGCTTCACTTACTTCTTCGCACCATAACCCTTTCATCGGAGAGCTTCAATCGACAAAGTGTCGAGATCTCATCCGCAGTTAACGAAACCAAACACCGAGAAAGCGAACTACCCTAAACAGGAAACCACGAACTAAGATCTAACCATAGCCAGACACCCACCACCGGAGAGAAAAGCGAGGGCACTAGAGTCAAAAGCCGGCGAGACACTGTGCTAAATAAGCCACCGCCTCCCGGAGCCAAAGTGGGACGACAACCGTGTTGTAGATGCGACGCCGAAGCCAGAACTGTACAGAAGAGAAAGCTAAATCAAAAGGTCCAATAGACGTCGTGGCTGAGAAAGCCAACCGACGTCGGTCGGAGGTGACGGATCTTGATCAGAACCTTTCTCTTTTTAATCGCTTTCTAATCGCCAAAGTGTAAACTCTTCAGAAAGTTTATATAACAAGTAGTCTAGCAACTAACTAATCTATATAAAGCAATTTTCTCAAAATAGTTTATTTTTATGTTTTCGTAGTCGAACAAGTTTCATTTAAAAGGCAAAACGTCATTCTGCGTTTTACTTTATAGCTATTGAAATAATAAAAATAATTTAAAATAATAATTTTATAGTATAGAAGTATATATTTTCAGTCGAACTTTTCATAATATTTTTTCGAATTTTTTTCTTCAATTTGTCTTTCTAAAATTCGAACATATGTTTTGAAACTGTTTTAATATAAAATCATATTTGCCTTTTTTTCCTTTAAATTTTTAAACCCTACTCCTTAACTCTTTAAGTCTAGGTTACTAGGTGTTTTTCTGCACCATGTGCAGTGATAAATTTTTAAATTATATTTAAAAATATAATTTATTAATATTATATTTTTTTTACCAATAATTAATATAAATATCATTTAACTAAACATAAAATTAAGAGAAAATAATTTTGTTTATTTTACATTATATTTAAGAATACATATGCATATATATTAGAATATTATATAAAACATTATCTATTTCTTTTGGTTAAATGTATTATATCAACTTGTAAAAAATTACTAAAATCATATAAAATTGTATTTTTATCAAAAACTAAAACTAAAAAATATTTATAAAATTTTGTAGATATCTAAAAGAAACTAATGATATTACGATTTAAAAATTTATATCATTTTTTTAAAATGCAGAAAATTTTATATAATAAAAATTATATATTTATAAACATAAAATTAAGAAATATTTCGAAATTAAAAATATCATATTTAAATATATTTATTCTAGTGATGATTTATGAGTTATTAATATATTATAAAAAGTTTACCAAAAATATAAATCAAGATTAAATGTAATATATGAGTTACTGCCATATTCTAAAAGGTTTTTCAAAAATATATATCAGCACTAAAGTAATTATTCATGTCATATTTAACCATATGACATGTCATCAATTTTAATAGATATGTCACATTTTTTTTGTAAGAAAAATTATAGAGAGGACATATGGCAAATCACTTCGCAAAAAATGTCTAGGGGATTTAGTTTAAAAAAAAGTCTAGGTTATTTAACCATATGAGTATAAATGCATATTTACCCTTTTTAAAAATATATTTTGATCATTTTCTCCAGAGAAAACTATTTTTGTGAAAATAAACTGAAAATGATTATCCTAAATAAATTCTCAGATATATCTGAGTAATTTACATTCAAGATCTTTTATTATATGCACCATATTCAAAGTCATTATGTGACTTTTTTATTACATTACAAAACACTTATTGTTCTTATGCTAGTTTTTTTCTAACTAAGTTTAACCATGAAAAAAATTGAGAAATTGACATGTATGACCATAAAAAAAAAATTCAATCTATAGCTAAAAACCTTACTTTTTCACTGTAGCATGTATCTATTATGTAATATTGCTATATTACCCTCTGTTATCACCGGTAAAACCTGCACAGAAAAATAAATAAATTAATAATTATAGTATTCTACAAACACTTCGTGTCCATTGGAAAGTACTCATATGTGATAATATTTTTTTTTTCTTCTTCTTCTTCTCTGTTTCTTCATCTCCTCTCCTTTTCAGATTTCTGTTTCTTTTTGATACAACGAATACATAAATCTAACCATCATCATCATTTGTTTCATCGTCGCCACCGTTTCGCTTAGTCATCGTCGATTTAGACTTTCCAAGTAAATTGTTTGAGACAAGCTTTGAATCCATCGGAAAGAAAATGGTTAACAATTATTTCAACCTCCGTTGGATTGAAGTACCTATTGTCTGTTCTATTCTATTTTAAGCACCGGAAAGAAAATGGTGAATTAGAGGATGGGGACTTGGCGATGCAGAAGTTATTTTGATAGAGTACCTATTGTCTGTTCTATTCTATTTGGATCATGTAAAATGGAAATTCATTTTATTGCATACCTGCTATAAATTAGAACGTTTAATACCACATTCTTTAGCTTCTTAATTCATACATGTTTTTAATATTTATGTATTTTGCTACTTGAGTTACAGTTTATATTTCATTGTAGGATTTATATGTCCATATCAATACTTGAGATACATTGTACATTGTCTTTTATATTGCAATTACATTTTCACCTTATCCATTCTATATACTTCATGTGGAAGAGTATAACCGGATGAATTAGAGTGTAAATGTTAGTATCATTTAAAATAATACAGTTTATATAGAATAAAATGGTCCTCGTAAGTTAATAATGCCAATGGATTAGGGTCTGTATTTCCCTGACTTGGGTTTAGTGTTCTCTTACTCATCCCCATTAGCTTTATATTTCATGTAACTCAGTTATGGCTGTAATATGCCTAGAGTAGCATTTAAAATAGTACGGTGTATATAGCATAGAATGGTTCTCGTGAGTAATGTAAATACATCTCTCCCTTATTCTGAAATATGGGTTTAATTTCCAGAAGATTTAGGTTGGCAATGAATTAGGGTTTATATTTCCCTAACTTGGGTTTAGTTTTTGTGTCATGTGTTCTCTTATTCATCCTCATTAGCTTTGTATTTCATACTAGGGCAGACCCGCCCTACGGGCTTGATTTGATGGAACAAATTTTGTAAAAGATGTAATTTTGTGTCAATTTCCTCAAAGTCTACACTATAACTCAATTGCAACTGATTTGTCTTAACCCAGAGAAATCTCTTCAAAGTTATTGTAGTTTTGTAGAATGTTAGTAATTGATATTGAGATTGTTTCTTTTTGGCATTTGTTTGTTTCTTTGTGTAATATTTCTTTTGTTATATTATGTAACTAATTGCATTTTAATAATATAAAAGAATGGAGAGATAAGAAACAAAAAGAAAAGGTAATAAAGGGACGGATGTAGTATTTTAATGAATTAGCCGATCCTAATAACGTCTTAGACCGGATATTATATTTTTATAGAATATATCTCAGGGTGTTGCTAATATTTTCTCGATAATGGATGGTATCCTTGGATGAAAGATTAAGGTTTGCACAAACTTAATCAAATCGTACAAACCGTAAAACCAAACATAATTTCTGTAAAAAATTCAGAAAATGCAGATTGTTCAGAAAGCTTAAAAAAAAACAGATGCAAACACTACATCCTTAATATTAAAAATCCGTCATTGATGCTAAAGAAAATGTGATGATAAAGCACTAACCTAGATGCGCCTTCTTAACCATCTCCGAAGCTGCTCTGGCTAAAGGCTTCTGTGGTTCTCCACCATCTGGGGTTGATACCACATCTGGTGCTGCCTGCTGACTGCCACCCCCTGTTTCAACCTTAGCAAGAACCGTTCCATTAACAGGTATGTCCTCCCTCTTGTTCATGTTGTCTCCCTGAACATGTCCAATAATCTATATTAATTTACAGTACTTGAAAATATCAAAACGGAACAATCATAACACTCACAGTATCAACAAAATCAGGGAGCGGTGCACGATCAAGCCCGTTAAGAATCCGTGTGATTGTGATTTGCAGTGAAGTTGTATGCATTAACCCTGACTTGAAAGGTGAATGTCGTTGGAGCTCTTATTCGAGTCAGGTAAATAGATAATAGATTCGTTAAATATAAATAATAACTAAATACCTCCAACTATGTTAGGATTAAGCTCGTCGCGATGACAACCCTTGGATCACCAAACATGGTTTCCAGCTTGTTGTGAAACGTAACAGCATAAGAGTCGAGCAAACTCAAAGGCACATACACAACTCTGCCAATACAATACAGATACTTAGATACATTTTTATGTAAATTAAAATAAATATGATACATGGGACATATTAAATTTGGAGTTTCAGATAAGACTCGTGGTTTCGTTTATGGTGCTGGTTTGTTCTGGATATGTGTTTAGAAAGCAGATTCTCTCAGAAATGAAGAAGAGGCGTTTAATGCCTGGGTAGGTATGTTACACCTGTTGAAAACATGTCTATACACATACAAAAGGAAACATATCCAAGCGAAAGAATCAAAAATTTTAACAAATACGTACAATTTTAAGAATTTCAATTGAACTTATATAGTCTTACATAATGTCATTACAATGAAACCTCTTATGCAATATTGGAAGCAACAGAAATTAAACGCATGAATCCTTCAAATACAACATCCGGCTTCTCCTCACCTAGCTAGGTAATCACATAGCACAAATATGCACACAAAAATAACATGAAATCTATGAAACCTACAAATTTAGATCAAAGACCAAAGCTTCACAGTAACTCAGAAAACTAAGACTTTAGTTACCTTGGAATTCAAGAAGCCTAATAGATCTTGACTAACCGCTAATCTCAAATTAGGCAGATCAAATCTAATAGGCGCTTGAATAGAAACAGAGATGCATGGAGAAATATAGGAAAGTGAATCGATGAGGGGATACCTTCTTGAACTTCTTCACCAGTGCTGCCTTCACCAAATATCTGAGAGGATTCCCAATCCAAAAGCGACGAAGCTCCGACCTCATCAGCACCGGCCGTTCTCTCCTCTCTCACTATCTACAGCTCTCAGACACTCTCCTTCCCCTCAGATTCAATCTAAAAACGAATCAATGGAGTGATAGTTTAAGATCAGCAATAAAAAAAATCAGTTCAAGAAATTCACGAAATCGAAGATGGATTTCTTCATCTCCTCCCTTCCTATAGAAGAAACATTCGATCAATATGGTATCATACGATTCCAAGATTTTGACAACACAACAGGTGCACACTACTCAAAATATTATTAACGAAAGATGTTTTTTTTCTCTCTGGTTCCTAAACCCGAACATATGAATTTCCACAGAAAGAGTTGAGCTTTTTATAGGGGAAGACTCGCACAATTGCAGTAATTGGAGATGCATTGAAAGGCAAATCGTCAGAGGAGTGAAGAGTTGTTGTTAATTGTGCATTAAAGACGACTCTTGGATTCAGTCGACAATCGTTACGATCGTTACGTTTCCAGGTTTCTTTTGTCAGTAAGTAGAAAACCATATGAAAAGATGCAGGTGCCTAGACAATAGTTGATCTACCTAAAAGAGCATGAGATCCAACGGCGGTAAGATGAACAGAAGAACTATTTCGGCGGTGACGACATCTCTCATCTCTCGGAGAGCTTAAAGACGATGATTGTCAAAATCTATATACGGCCTAATAATTAGTTTCAACAGACCCAAGAACTAATATTTAGCCCACGAAAAAACCCAAAAACCAAAGTCACGCACTAACTTAGTGATGCCACGTGTTGCTCTCTCCTCTCTCTAATTAGTGACATGTCTCATCAAGGAGAGAGTAAAACTCTACTTTATATAATAAGATATATATATATATATATATATATATATATATATATATATATATATATATATATATATATATATATATAAACAAAAAACACTAAAACAAAATACTAATCTTCGATTTATGAATCAAAACCAAAAATCATAATTTCTCACTGAATCCCACAATTGAAACATAAGATAGAAGAAAATAGAAGAGTTATCAATCTAGTCGTAATATTATGATTCTTAAGTTCTTAACCCAATTGGAAAATATATGTAAAAATCAGAAAGCTATAGAAAGAATGTATTCATGTCACGTTTCTTGTTTGTAAGATGATTCAAAGCTACAACGTCAGTAACATAACCACGGCGGACTCCACGGAAAATCCACAGTAACTACTATACTCTCACCGCGTTTAACGTTTCATGCTCAGAATCTGAGCAGCTTTGTAACATCCCGAGTTGTGATATGTGAAAAGGCTTAAGAGAATTGATTTGGCTACCTATATCACCAAAGTTGACTTACCTTTTCCGTCACACCTCCGTTTAGAACTCCAGAGTTAAGCGTGCTTGGGCTGGAGTAGTGAAAGGATGGGTGACCTATCGGGAAGTGATTCGCGATACCGTGTAAGTGAGGCCAAAACACGGGGAAAGGTCGGGTGGTGATTGCAGGGTCAGTAAACAATGATTTCGAGCCTTGGAAAAATTAACGACCGACCGTCGGATGGGATGGGGCCCACGGGCCGAGAGAGCGGGCGTGGGTGGCCCATTAGCCGTGGGCGGGTCGGGGCGTTACAAGCTTGCTCGAGATTAATTGTTCTTGAGAAAGTAAGCTGAGTGTGAATCACTGACACTTTAGAAGCCTTAAAATGCTAAAATCCTCCCATAGAGACTCACCAGTCACTGTGTTATAAGAAATAGAAGAATAAAAAATATGTATTACCAAGACCATGTACGCTTTGGTATTCTAACATAACTAAATTCGAAATAGCATAGCAAAGTATATCTTTCAATCTGTCTAACATAGCCCATCCAAAAACTTCACATAGACACTCACCAGTTATTTGTTGTTGCAGATGTTGTTTCCAGTACAAAAGAGAGCATACCTCATTATTAGAAAGACCCGTTCGTTAAGCCTCGGGCTTCCAGCTCGTCAATTCCATTCCTTCACCGTATTTGTCTAAGCTCCGTACGGATCTCAACGTAAATCATAGAATCTGAAGCAAGTGGTTTAAATTCAATATAACACATCTGCTGCTTCATCGTATATATTGTTTTTGTGGAAGTTCTCTACTAATGTTGAGACTTAAAGATGATACTAACAGTAATTAACTTACAATGGTATTAAAATCGTGAAGAACTGAACTACGATGAAAAAAAAGAAAAGAAATAATCTAAGCTTGGTTTTACCGAAAAGAATTTTGGTCAAAAAAAGAAAAAGAATATATTTTTTTGTGTGTCAAGCCACAATTAACATAAGATCATATCAAAAGAAGAAAAGGAAGAATCGTGGAATCGTATAACATATGATCGAGCATATAATAATGAGTGAGCGAGAGAATCACGATGGCAACCGGAACTCAACCCCTTCCGCATCAGAGACCAAAGCTCCTCACTCCTCTTACTATGCACCTTACCCTAGGCTAAGTACTAACAACATTACTCCTCCTCTGTATGCTCCCATCTCCGGCGCTGCCTCCACCACCATGCTTCCGGAGTTCAAGCCTTTACGTTCCTCCCTCCCCTGCGCCCAACAGTCAGTTATTTTACATTCTTATACTGGAAGTGTAGAAATGGTAATGATTAAGAGGGTTTGAACTGATGAGTTTCAAGGAATGAGAATTACCCATTTATAATCGAAGATTAACACAATGAGCAAATGGGAGAGGCATTTGATAAAAAATCGTGTGAGGGAAATGGTTCTTAATGAGCACATTGAAGTGCTTTCTTCAGTTCATCTGTCTTCCGTAACGTTCCCGGATTTCAATTGCTGGAAAGACAAAATTGTCTGAGAAGACACCAGAGCTGGATTTCCATGAGGATGTGGTCGGGTGACAGCTACTGGACTGACAGGGTGATCAATAGAGGTGGGAAGATCAAACACCGCCTACTGAAAAATATGACCGGCATCATGGTGGCCTGAAAATATGTTGAATTAGATAGAGCAATCAACAAACAAATAACTAATCTGGAAATATATAACTATGTTCAACCAAATGTTCAAACATATAATTATGTTCAAGAAATTAAGGAAGAACAATCAACAAATGGTTTTAGGTTCTCTTATTCGAACATGTTATCTAATCGGGAAACTTGATAATCAGGATTCAACACGGCGGAATCCTATTAAAATAGTGTCGGAAAAAAATTAAAAGTTATGAACTCGACCGAAGTTTCATATCAAACTTGTGAATCCAGTAGTAACATGTCCACCCCCATGAGTTCCCACGTTCTTAGCCTCCCAAAAATGGAGCAACCGGATTTGGAAGGTGGGGGAGCATCTGCCGGTCTTCAGATCGAAAAGAAAGATTATTGCGTTAGCCATTTTTTTGAAATTAAGTTTACTGATTTGTATGAAAGCTTATCTTTTTATAGTCACAAATCCACCGCCTTGCTTAAGAAAATCTCGCATTCAAGGTGGACCGCGTGTGATTTAAGAAAGAATTAAGAGTATAAATCCATAACTGATAGATTTTCAGATGGTTAGGAAGAAGATGAAACAACGCTCTCATAACGCATGTGGTGTCTCGATCTTGAACGGCAGAGACGAAAGCAGAACAACCCTAATACAAAAACGACGTGTGATGCAGCGTTTGCAGTTTAGTGATTATAAGATGGGCTGAGTAATTGAACGGAAATTAAGGCCCAAACCGTGACAAAATCCATATAACTCAAATTTTAATGAAACGCAGAGGATAGACGTGTCACGTTCTCCTTAAACGATTTTCCAGGCTGGCATCCCATGTGGACACCCTAGGAGAGATTGAAACTCTCTTTTATATATAAAGATAACTCAATCATGGTTGTATTACGCCTATCATATCATTTAAAATAGTACAGTTTATATAGAATAGAACGGTTCGCATATGTTAACTTGGCCAATGGATTAGGGTTTATATTTTCCTAACTTGGTTTTAGTGTTTGGTGTCAACTGTTCTCTTATGCATCCCCATTAACTTTGTATTTCATGTAACTCAATCATAGTTGTACTATGCCTCTAGTATCATTTAAAATAGTACGGTGTATTCAGAATAGAACGCTTCTCATAATGGACGGTGTAAATGTTTTCTTAACCCAAATTAAACTGCACCCTATTACTTAGAAAACTGTGTATGTTTAATTTAAGGATGTTTTGAGTTTACATCGTATTACGGTTTACATTTCCGTGTAGTGTTTAGTTCTTAGTTGATAGGGTGCAGTTTCATTTGGAAGATATACTATTTTGCCATATAGAATAATAGTTCCTATAACTTTCTTTGTCTCTTATGGTAACATAAGTTGTGTAACGCGTACAACTATTATCCACTCATGTTGCAGCATTCTCTTTCATTTTCTGTGTTAATTAGAGATGGACTACGTACTCCTTATAATTATATGTCACAAAAATAACCACGGTCAGGGTTTCATGATTACCTTTTCCCACACAAATCGTTTACCTGTAACTATTCAATATCTGGCAGATATGCTCTTCAAACACTTTAACCCGCTTGGATTACATCTAGACAAATAGAAGCAGGGCGACGAGCAATGACACGAAATATACGACGTGGTGGAAAAATTTGTTGGTTTACTATATGAATTTCAACTGGCAACCGTTTATGGGAAGGGGTAGAACCGGAGAGAATGTGAGCAAAATGTTAAACACTTAATTATGTCAAAATCAGAGTTATTCACCTAATTTTACACTGAAATATGGCTATTTGGTCGATAAGCCCAAAAAAATCCAGTTTTTTCTGCTTTTTCTTAGTTTAAAAAAATATATTTGTTTAACTTTTCCGATCCAGTGTCATTCATTTTCTTCTTTTGAAAAAAGTACTCTCTTCGTATCATTTTTTTTTGAATTATACAGAGGTATCATGGCCCCACATAAGTGGTTCAGACTAGTCACGTGTTGCCACATGTCGGTTCTTTGTCCCTTGCGATGCTGAAATGTTAAATGGTTTAGAAAAAAAATTGTTTCAGTTTAAGAAATGTTTTCAAGTTTCTATGTAACAACTAAATGTAATTTGATGTTTTTGACTATTTGTATTATGTATTATGAATTTTTATTGGTTGAATTAATTATAATTATTGATGTTTTTAGACAAACGAGAAAGATTGAATAAAAATATGTAATTCCTTAATCGATATGCAAAAACTTTAAAATCCACATATTGTGATACAGAGGGAGAGAGTATATTCTATTCCCCTCTAACAATAACACTAAAAAAACTAGTCTACGATGTAGTCTTTTTTTCTCTGACAGGCAACAAGCAGCACTTTATATTTGTTCCTCGTCAAGCAAAATCACCGTCGAGATGTGGTGAGCTCGATCTACCACGGTCATGTCTCATCTCGAAGCTCCACTTTTTGTCGTCCTCTGTTTATTCTAATCGGCTGCTAAATTACGCACTTCAGCTCTTCATGGCAAGAAGATGTACAATCAAACCAAATAACCTTGCGATAGAGTATGATTGGGTAAATTTCCTACTCTCTCATGTATATTGTCTTTTAATCCATGTTTCAAAATTTGCTATACGCAACGCGTGCGGTCGACCCAGACCTAGCGAGTTAACAACAAATCGGAAAAAACTCGAAGAGTAATCGGAGATTTTTTTAAGAACTATTATTGATACTATAGTTATATATATTTGGATCAGTAAAGCAATCAAAATAATATTCTGTTGTCCAGCGGTTATTTCCCCTAATTTGACCAGTAGATATTGGGTTCGACGCCCATGTTATGCATTTTCATCTGCTTTTTCTGTTTTTATTAATGAAGAGTAAAAGAGTCATTTTCTCTTCATCTTCCTCACTGACCTGCAATCCTAATTGCAGCATTTCAGATTTTTTTCACCATGATTCTTCAATTTTCTTAGTGAGTTGCGTCGTTTAACCTCTGTTGCTTTGTTATTGTTGATAAAGTATGATAGATTCATGAAAAAGTATCAATTGCAAGCTTGAAAACCCCAGATTTTCTTTTCCCAATACTTTTGCCCAACTAAGGGTGAAACGCCACGGTTAAGGTCCGAAGAACGCTTAATCGCTGAGAACGCGGCCCAATCGACGCATTTTAGAACATGGGTTTTAACTAATAAAAATTCATAATGACGCATTGTATTTTCCTGGGCAAGAAAAAACCGGAACCAAAGAACAAAACAGGAACCGGATAGAAATACCCGAAACTGGAACTTAACTTAAATTTTCAAATACTCGAATGGTTCCTATATTTCTATATCTAAAAATAACCGAACCGAACTGGAACCGAACCGAAAACCAAACGGATACCCGAATATATAAAAGTATTAATTATATATACATATAAGATAACTAAATATATATTTATAATTTAAAAACCTACTAAAAGTATCCAAAAATATTTCTCTTAAAACCAAAATATTACAAATTATCCAAACTACCCAAAATTATCTGAAAGAATCCGGATAATTTTATCAGAAATATCCAAGGTTTTTATCTGAATCTTCCTAATTACATGATATTTTACCCCAAATACCATATATTTAACCTGAATTACCCGAACTACCTGAAATAACTGAACTGGAACCGAATGAGAACCAGATTTTTTGGGTATTTTTTGGTTACTAGTTTTACTATCTGAACCGGAACGAACCCGAAACTACCCGAACCGAACCGAAAATAAACCAAGTAGTAACCCGAAATAACCGAACCGGACTGATACCCGAAATGCCCATGCTTAGTATTTTGTTTTCTAGATGGTTGATGGTGGTTTGGATTCCCCTTTCACTGAGCCTGTGTGGAAGACACACACTCGCTAGGATGGTTGATTTATTGAAAAAATTGCTGATAAACTTGTCCTTAAATTTTTACAGTTTTGGCCAAAAAATGCCATTCAAGGATAAGTCTCCCAATGGTGTCATCCACACTGCTACTCCTTTTTAATTGATTGACTTGATCAAGAATATCTCAAGGTACTCCTTTTTAATTGATTGATATATCTTTATGCCTCATTACTTGTCTGCTTAATCATTATCGTCTAAAAGCTGACTGTCTTATTTTCACAACTTGTTTGTATCTTGGTACTTGTCTCTTATTTGTCTGCAATATGTATTTTTCATGTGCTTTACATTCATTGTTTCAATTTTTTTCAGCGTGGAAAGACAATCAAATGGGGGTATATATGGGTTTGGGATCATCCATTTCAGAGATTATGAACTACCTGAGACAGTTCCAACACTCTTAAACGCAGCCTATATATGGACTTGTGCATCTTTGGTATGTAGACAAATGCTGAACTTGTCCACACAATTGTGGAACTTCTTAAGACTGATATGACTACACTCAAAGAAATTTTTGTAGCCTTGAAGACTGAATTCAAGCAGGAGATGGCTGCAACACCCCTCAACACGATTCTACAATCTCTTGGTGTGAATGATATTAAGTCTCTTATAGGTGTGTGGACTATATTTTAGAGTTTTTTCAGGTCCAAACATGTTTGGAGCAATATGGAGATTATAGAGCCTAAAGATGAGGAAACTCATAACTGTTCAAGAAAACAGAAGTCTTGAGTCGAGATTCAGAAGAAGTGTTGATCGACACCTCTTCCTTGGTGTTGCTCAACCCCCGCGGGAGTAAACGAACTGACTTACTTCAAAACCGACTTAGATCCAAAAGTAACAACATATTACAAGATTACCCATTGCCGACTTATTACCTATTATATATGAGTGTAGCCATTGTTTAGGCTAAATCTCTTTTACACCGTAATATCTAGGGTTTTATTTAGAAGCTTTTTATAGAAAAAATCAAAGATTCCTTCAGAGATTTGTATGGAAACTCTGTTATCTCTTACTCTATCTATTTATTCAATTCATTTAGTTTATCTTTATGCTAACTATGTTTGAGTAGGAACTTTGTTAGATTAGGGATCATTAGGGTTTGATGAATTATTGATACATAGAACTGCTAGGGTAATTTAATAGTATCTTTCACATACACTAGAACTTCTATAAATTAATAATGTTGGGATTTTAAAATTTTATTAATTTATAAAGATATTAGTTTACAAAAGTTTTTTTTATTTAGAATTATTATTTTAAGATATAATTATTCTAAGATAAGGAAAATATTTGATTTTAGTGTATAGACATTAATTGTTAATTTTTTGAAATATGACGTTTATATTAATTTTATTATATTATATGCTGTATATAATATATATTTCATCGATGGTTTTAGATATAATCTAAATCTCATAAAGATACATTAAGTGTTAAGAAAATATAAAGATAATTGCATGTGAATATAAAACAAACAATATAATAATATGTTCTTACGTATATAAAATATATACATAAGTTGTCCAAAAAAATATACATATAAATTATTAATTTATAATTTTAATGGGACTATATATTTACATAGAATTTTTTTAAAAAATATTAACTTATTATTTTATTGATTTGTGTCAAATTTTCAACAAGTTGGGATCAATAAAATTTATTAGATTTATGATTCAAATAGGTTTTGAGGGATTAGCCCCAAATATGAATACTTGAGCATTTGATATTTATCTTAGAAGATTGCTCTTAATGCTTGTATAGGAGTAGCTAACCTATACATGATGACAGTTGATACAATCCTTGGATCTATCTTCTTTGAGCTAGGAATTTTCTGGAAACAAGCGAGAGCTGATTTGGCAAACTCCTTAGCAAACTGTTATCAACCCGCACTTAAAGCTTACTAGAGACGCATCGATCGATACTCCTATAGAGTTGTCGATCGATCGACGCTAGGCAATGTCGATCGATACGTGCGACAGCAGGTCGATCAACGCCTTTCTATGATTCACCAATGAGAGTCTCATCGATTCTAGTAATAGATAGCTCATAGAATGTCAGTTATTGCATCGTTGGGTTCTTTAATATCATGCAAGCATCTCACACAGGCATTCATACTACTATAATCCTGATAACCTGAATAGTAATCCTAAGTCTAGAGCTTTCATCATATATGTTAAACCCCCGAATCAATCACTTGAGTAATTGTCCTGCTCAAACCAGTTTTAAGTTTACTTGCTATTTACTGCTTTGAAATCTTCAACCTAGCTTAGTTACAATAAGATCTAGTATGTTCCCTAGCTCCTTGTGGATTCGATCCCAAATACTACAACTTGACCTTTTTGATGAGAGTAAGGTTGCTCTAGGTAATTTGAGCACATATCAGTTTAATTAATCAAGTTAACATATCGATATGAGCGTTATTGATATGAGCGTTAATCCTTGCCTAAAGAAGTACGATAGACACGCTATAGTGTCGATCGACACTTGTTCCTTCTTTGCAAGAGAGATTAAACATAAGATTTAGACATCTGATTAGACTCACAACGAGAACTGGATATCTTACTATTGCATTCAAGTTTTAGAACTGTACATCTCACACCCTTAACATTTATAAATCATAATTCATATATTGTGAAATCCTAAGTCTATTCTTTTTCAATATATCTTACAACCAACTATTTACTTTTTACTGGTTTATTTACTGCTTTAATAATTATTACTTAACTTAATCTTGATTTTTATAGTTTATTGTGTGCCCACGTCCATATAGAATTGATCCAGTATTATAATCTGATCTCTTAATTGAGAGAGAAGGTAAGCTCTAGAGTAATTTGAACTTGCATCAGTGAACCCAACTACTCATGATACTGCTGCTGCTTCTGCGGCTCTTCTTCTGATGCTGCTCTTCCTCAATTGAACTAACCTGAATATGCCTCAATTCCTTTTATTCTTCAAGTTTAACTCTATGTAATGTAAACTTATAAGTTGTGCTTTTGTAAGCTAATATTAGATATTGAATTTCGGCTTTATTGTTTTGTTAAAAAAATCAGATTGTAAATATATTAATTACTAAGTGTTTTATCTGCACATGCATGCATAATTCATTTATAAATATTTATTAATAAATACATTATTAGTTTAAAGATAAAAATTTAAATAAAACATTAAATTTATATCATTTTATAAATCTTTCAATTTCATAATTCTAAAACATTATTTTGGATAATAACATTAATATTTTTTTATTTTAAAATATGTTGTTATCTTTAACCTGTTTTTATTATATTAATTTATAAACAATGATCTAATTAAATAAACAAATATAAGATTGTTAACATAAAGTGGTGCTGTTAAACCAACTTTTTGGAATTGCCAAAACCTATAAAATCTCAAAATAAATAAACACACAAAAATATTAATCTGAACTCAACTTTACAAACTATATTTTATCAAAGTAAATAAAATAATTGATATATGTATAATTATATTGTGAAATACCTTCCATAATAACTGAATAAAACACTCAAACATGCCAACTATATGTTGAATACAAAACATTAGTATCTATCTTATTAAAACAGAAACATTTTGTTGGACCTAACATTTATTTTGTAAGTTTTTAAATTAAATACACCTTTATACTTTATAGTTAAACTTACATTAAATCACTAATGTTCATTTCTTTATATTACTATCCATGTTTCCAAGCAATATACTTATTTCTTTATACTACTATCAATGTTTCCAAACAATATATTTTTATACTACTATCAATGTTTCCAAACAATACAATAATTAATCTTAGTTATTTTATATATATATTTTTCTCTTTAAAATTTTGTAGAAACGTTATAATTTCATAAATTGCAAAATAATAAACTTTAAAATTTGGATTATAAGATTACAAATTATGAAACTATTACAATTTAAATCCAATTAGATTACATATCGGTCATCCATCAGTTCAATCAGTTAGTCTCGGGTTTTAGTGATTTTTTTAAATATGTATATTATAAAAACCTAAATTGAATTGTCAGATCTCCGGATTAACCGGTATAATCACAATCGGGTTGAATTTAAAAACACTGATTTAAATGCAAAAATATTTTAAATACACACTCTTTAAAAATTACCAAAATATTTGTTAAATTATTAGTGAAATTTTTCATCGTAAAATATTCCGCGCTTCCAAAGCGCGGGTCAAAATCTAGTGTAATGTATAATTGAACTTTTTTTATCTTCCAATAGAGATTGCCGGTGAAAGTAGACAGAGCGTATCATGCCTATTGAAAAATGCTCTGGTGAAATGTACATATCGCAATGCAGAAGTAGATAGGCTATATCCAGCTTCTAAAACTTTTTACCACCCCGAGATAGTCCTGGTTGATGATTGTAGTAGGGATAATAAATATTTCTAATATATATACCTTTGGAAAGTTAGGCATGGGCCTACATAAATAAAATTTGAGAGTTGGCATCATCTAAGTTTTCTTGGAATTAAAGTGGACTGGCATGCGTTCATTGCTTTGGTAGTGACTCAAGATAGGCTCCATCAGTAGCGAATCCAGACTGACTTTTAAGTGGGTGCACAGTGTAAATTTACCAATAACAATATATGTATATATGAAATTAGGCTGAGAAACACACTATTTTTACGAAAAAAAAAAACACACTATTTTTTGAAAATATTATGGGTGCATGTGCACCCCCTCTCTCCTTACTAGCTTCGCCCCTGGGCTCCATACGATGGATAAGTTAAGAAGTTGGGGGCATCAGTCCTTCCTTTATAGACATTTTTTCTAATTAAAGTAATCAAAATTTATATCAATTTGCTAGTTAGTACCTAAAAATGTCAGTGTATGCATGTATTCACTGTTCAGCACGTAATTCTTGTTTGATCAAAATTTAAAATCTAACGACAGAACGAAAAAGACCAACCAATAAATCGCATCTGATACTGAAACCACGTATATTATTTGTATTATGCAAGCAAACGTCACGTGTATCTGACCAACAATTCATCTAATCTATTAACTTAGACTACCTCCACTAGGGTTCTTTCCATTGGGGTTCTTAATATATGTGTTATGTATATATATGTATATATATATATTATATACGTATAAGTAGTTGTGGAATCCACAAATTTTGTAGAACTCCATAGATAAAGTTCTTAAAAAAGTTTTAAGAATCAATAAAAACTTTTATTTATGGAGTTCCACAATAATTATGGACCCTACAATTATTTACACATATATGATATATACATACATATATATATTAAGAACACCAATGGAAAGAACTCCCAATAGAGATAGTTTTAAGATCTTATTTTTTATCTATTATTAAAGGTTGTCATTTAAATTTTGGACACATTCCAAAATTTTACACTTATATTACAGGCTCTTTATTAATCTTAGTTAATATCAGCCATATTATTTAATCTAAACCAGTCTTCTCACCATCTTCTTAAATCCAGCCAACTGATCCGTGCTAATGGGATTCATCATATGTCTAGGCAGAGCTGGATAGGAAACCTTAGGAACATAGACTCGAGCTATTGGAGTCTAAGTAGATTCGCTAGGAGAAGTCTCTTCAGAGATAGCAGGGTGCTTTGTTCTCTCTTCTGCGCCTAAAGCAGTCCAAGCAAATAGCTACTCCATTTTCCTCTCATCTTCCTCACATCATAAGCTCTATTGCATTACAGTGCTTCATTCTAGTATTTTTATTAGTTTTTTCAGGGAGCATCCCTTGCTTCCTCTTTACACTCTTAGCTATTTGAGCAAGCTGAATATCAATCCTCCTTATGTGGTTGCTCACAGTATCATATTTTGTATTCAGCTCGGTGAACATGTTGTCCATTTTGGTGTTGATGTCTATGATAACCTGATTAAGTGTCTTTATCTGAACATGTTGACTCTGGAGCATCTGTTGCATCATGATGTTGAAGTTTTTCAGCTTATCTTGTTGACCGCTCAGGGCGGCTAGAGCAGCTTGTTGGTTGCTCGGCGACTGTTGTCGGTTGCTGGTCCTGATTTTGACCCACAAACCGGTTATGTGTCTAACTGAAAACAAAGGTTTTGTCTTGGAAGTTCGACAGGAAACCTTGCTGATACCTAGCACATTTCCCCTGATCACCATGGTTCTCCACATTGTTTCTCCCGTAAGAGAATAATTACAGGTTCGACGTTGATGTAGCTAACCTGCTGGTTGGTGTTCTGATTGTAGTTCTAGTCTTGCACATACCCCTACTGGTTGATGTAGCTAAACACTAGTTGATCCTCATCTTTCTTTTCAGATTTCGGAGCAGCCTCTTGAGTGATCTGAATCTGCTCAGTTGTAACTTCTTCCATGATGAAGACTTGCCCTAGGTTATTTTGCAGCAGTAAATCAACAATCAGTTCAAACACTCCCTCAGTTGTCTGCTTCATGAAGTCTCCCTTGCTAGCAGAGTTCAGAGCACTTTGGAATTCTCAGTCAACTCCATCATAGAAAATATCCAGTAGATAATCGTCATCAAATCCATGGTGAGGCCATTCTCTGGACTAATCATTGAAACGCTCTCATGCATCACAAAAAGGCTCATCAGTGACCTATCTAAAGGAAGATATCTTGTTCCTCAATGCTGCAGTTTTTTCCTTCATGTAGAAATGGGTTAGGAACATTGATTGGACATGTTCCCACGAAGTAAGAGAGCCGGTTGAGAGAGAATTTATCCACCATGCAGCCTTTGCATCAAAATAAAACGAAAATAGCATACACTTAATGTAGTCAGGTGGAACTTCATTCGCGCGAGAAAAGCTGCAGACTTGTTCGAAGCTTTCAATATGCTCCACTAGGATCTCTATCGGGAGACCATGGAATACATTCCTCTGCACCAAAGCGATTAAAGCAGGCTTGATCTCGAAGTCCTGCCTTGGGCATGGTGGATTAATGACAAAGCACATAGTAGGGAAGCTAAGTAGAAGATTTATCTACCCAATTGGAGCATCTTGCTCCTGCTGTTGTTGTTGTGCGGCTAGTAGAGCAGCTTCTTGTTGCGCTTGGATGACCTTCTGTATCTGCTATTGCATATGTTGTATTGTGGCAGTGAGATCATCATGATTGGCGTTGGTCGGTCTTGGCTATTGACGGTTTGTTCTTTCTAACCTTGATAGCTTCTGGTTGTTAAGCGTAACTAACTCTACTGATGTGTTTTCTGAGTATGTCTACTGGTCATGCACCTAAAACATTAGCTGTAACAATAAGGGTAAAGCAAGTTAGAGGTTTTAGACTAAATATATAACCGGAAAATAAAGGTAAAAAGCTGGTCCCGGACAACTGCGCCAAGGCAACAGCATCATGATTGTCGTGATCTCCCATTGCGGCGTTGGTCGGTCTTGGCTGTTGACGGTTTGTTCTTTCTAACCTTGATAGCTTCTGGTTATTAAGCGTAACTAACTCTCCGGATGCGTTTTTCTGAGTATGTCTACTAGTCATGCACCTTGAGCATTAGATGTAACAAAAAAGATAAAGTAAGTTAGAGATTTTAGACTAAATATATAACCATTGATCCCAAAAAAAAAGACTAAATATATAACCAAAAAATAAAGGTAAAAAACTGGTTCTCGGTAATTGCGCCAAAACTTAATACACTAAAAATGAATTTTTGTTTTTGTCAAGTTAACAATGTTGTTGTAATATTTTTAGATCCAATTACAGAGTACCAGTTTACACTTTATTTCTATAGGAACAATATCAAGTTAAGAAAAATCGAGTGGTGTAAAAATAAGAAAGAAAAATAAAGCAAGCAACATAAACGAATTGTTTTTGTTTCGGATTATAAAAGAGGTAAGCTTATGGTGAATAATCAGAAATCAATGAGCATGAGCCAAACATATATTCAACGAACAAATAACAGCATGTCTTAAACTCGAACAATAAAGCAAGATCAATCCACTTTCGTGGAATATATTATTTTATCATGCATTTCTAATATCTAAATTGTCGTTTGAATCAGAGAAATATGCTAAACATTAACACCAGATTCGATAAGTTCACAATTTTCTATAACATCTGCTTTGTTTGGTTAATGAAAAATCACCTGCTCATGATATTTTTAACAACCTAAAACACTTTTGATAATTAAATTAAACTCAAATTTGAATACTAAATAGTTACCTAATGCAGGCAGTAAGCGTAACTATGAATGGAAACAATCAAAATATCACTCTTTATTTGTGTTTAACTCATGAATTTATGACCTTCTAATACTCTAGATTAAGTAAATTGACTACTCAGTTATAACCACAGAGATCACAAAATAAAAGATGAAGAAAATATGATAATTATATTGCAATAAAATACCAAGGGTTCAGGATTCTTATCAAAAATGTATAGATCCTTATTCCTTTGATGTTTCATTAGGCAAAATTACACTAAAGTTGATATTTTGATGTCCTATTAGAATTGTCCCGACGATAATATAATCGATATTTGCGTGGCTAACAACTCCTTAATGTAATATTTCTTATCGCTCAAGGCAATAAAATATGTGCTTCTGATAACGGTAGTCTAATTTATTCAAAGGAAGACAAACAGTATTATGTTACTATCAAGCTCTGCAAATTTAAACTTGTATTACGGCTTCATTTCATAAAATTTTCAGAATACTAAATTAGTATAGCCTATTATTAGTTATATAGATTTTGAAAAAAATCATGAATCGTAGTCCATTTTTTTATTAGGTTCATGAAATTCTTACAAAATTTATAAAGAAAACCCACCGTATAATTTTTTTTTTTTTTTTGAAAAAAGGCTTACTATTGAAATCTCACCGTATAAGTTTACATTTACATATATCATACTAATAGTTTACATTTCTTTCTTTTATTATCTAACTATGTTTTAAGTATATTGCTTTCTCCTAAAAAAATTCATTTCTCTAACTATTATGTCATCAAATGAATCCAACGAGGTTAATTTTGTCCATTTTCTTCAGAAAAAAGTAGTGTAGACTTTTTTGGTTGGTTATAATGTTAAATCTTAACTTTGCCTTTTTCTTTAATTTTAATCATATGTAATTGAGTAAACCGGGATAAAGATGAGTCGAAATGGAATAGTGACGCACCAATGATTTGAAAGGTCGAATCATATCACAGTTCATAGGTCTACCAATATTTGATCTTTGTCAAATCAAAATATTTTTATAATAATAGTTTTAAGTCTTTACATACCATCCAATAAATATTTATAAATGTCATTTTAATATATATCTAATTGTTTATCTATATCAACTATAACATCTAAAATACTGGTTTGTATTAGTGTTGTAATTATCAATTCGATTGAAAACATATTGAAAAACTTTTATCTGCAGATAAATTAAAATAGTATAAGCGTATAAGATTTTACTGAATTATATTCATCAATTTTAATAAGAGAAAATGACATATATAGCACTAATCCAAGTTTTTCTTCCCAAACTAGCACTCAAGATCCAAAGTCACAAAATAGGTTTCATTAAATGTATTAATTACCCTTATGCCCTCATGATTAATTAAAAAATTGAAAATCATTTTACCATGGTCTTCTCCTCTCGTTTCCTCTCCTCGCCGTGTCTCCTCTTCCCATCGCCGTCTCCTCTCCTCGTCGTCGTCTCCTCTCTCTGTCGTCGTCTCCTCTCCTCTCCGGCGTCGTCATCATCTCCGACTTCCTCATCTCTGGCGTCATCATCATCTCCGGCTTCGTCATCATTTTCGGTTTCTCACTCAGATCTGTTGCTTTACCGCCGTCTCAATTGTCGTATCTCTTATCCCTTGTGTGTGGTTCGTATCTTTGTGGAGAAATGGTTTGTATTTCAGTGATTCCTGGTTGTTGATAAGATCGTTCCTGTGTGGTATGTATATACGTATGAAAGATCTGTGAAATCATGCCTTGTTCTTAAGATGGATCTATAAGATCATACCTTTTTCTTAAGATGGATTTGTACATTTAGTAAACGTCCGATTTCGTATTTTCAAATGTTTGTTTAGATTACTTGAGTTTCTCTCATCCATTGTATACTTTTGATTTATGAGATTGTATGTGATTCATATCTATGTTAGAGGTTATTGTTGATGGATTGTACTTGAATATACATAATGAAATGATTTCAACCTATTTGGTTTTCTATGATGTTCTGTGACTACTTAACTTCACTTCTTATAGATAGTGGTGAACAAGGCAACAAGACTGCTGCTAAAACATGCTGTTCCCTGTTGTTGTCCAAGGTGTATAGCTTCTGAACTGTCATGTAACCTTCCTTTATAGTCTTTAACGCCTTCAATTGTTCTTAATTCTGCAAGCTACTTCTATAGTATTGAAAACCTTTGAATTGTCTATAGTTCTGCTTTAAGTTTTTGCCATCACTATTAGACAGTGGCGTGTGTTTATGTTTTACCAGTAACAGAGGAGTTATTAATGTAATTTTCGAGTTTTGAGCTTTTCAAAGTCTAGAAGAGCATTGTTATTTTAATTGTGGTGACAACAAGAGAAACCAACTGAATTTTATTTTTCAAATTAGAAAACTTAATTTGATTCCTACAAATATGTTGTACAAAATCCTTAATTTTGGCTAAAGACATGACATATATAATTGAGACTTTACTCAAACGCAATCAAAATATATTCTGGAAACTCATCCTGAATATGTTACATGTTATCCTAAATATGATACTAAAAACGTTCAGGAGACCCATCCAGAAAACTCAAAATGCCTTCCAAGATTCGTGACACACAAATGGGAGTTAAATACAATTATGTGTTAACAAATAACAGATGATTCTCTTCTAGCTCTGTACCAATAGGGTACTTTAGCTCAGGCAGTGCTAGTTGGAGAAGTATTGAATCTCCCATCTTGTTTCTATCATACGTAAACAAGGGAAAAAAATTTCAAACTTTTCTGGAAGACTTTCCTGAAACTACACAAATGCTTCCTGAATTTTTTTTTAAACACTAGACAATTTCACAAGCACAAGTAACAAGAGACTCATAAGAAAGTTCAAGAGCCTATCAAAGCTATCAACATGCCTAAGTAGAAAAAGACACCACGCAAAAAAGTTTCAAAATTTGTTACCATCCGAGTTTCTGGAAAGCATTCCTGAAACTACACAAATGCTTACTGAAAATTTTCTACACACTCATTTTATTTTTTCTGGAAGCCAATCCTGAAAGTTCCACAAGCTATCCTAGATACCAAATGTGTTTTATAATGATACCACATTTAACACTTCCATAAGCTATCCTATTTCCATGTTCTCTATTTTATAGAGAATGACATTTATTTGCTGATTTCTATAGCCATTGATTTTTTTTTATAGATTTTGATTATGTTGTTTTGTATTTGATCATATTGTGCACGAAAAACAAGTTGTTCATATAGAGAAGATAATGCTATTAAGGTGTGTGTTTTTATGTGTGTGTTTTAGTTGAAATGTGAAAGATGCGAAGAGGTTACTCAGATAGAAACATGTGTTACTTTGAATGAGACTTTTACACCTCTATTTTGTAGACAATGAACTATATTTGGTGATTTCAATAGCCAATAATTTTTCTTATAGATTTTGATTATGTTTTTTTTTTGTTTTGGAAGATTAAGTTCCAATTTAGGATAGTCATCCTGAAGAAGGATTGTCTAACATTCCTTACACGATTTTGATTCTCTTCGAAAACAGACTTATGCAAGAAAACACACACTTTTTTTAAGAAAAAAAACTCATTCCAAAAGTGCCAAAAGCTATCATATACCACATTTAATACTTTCTTGATAGAATTATTGAAAATGCTTCAAGCTTTTTTTTTGAAAGTATAGGTCTTTTTCTTACTCATTTTATATTCTGGAAACTCATCCTCAAATGTTTCAAGACATTCTGAAATAACAACTTAAATGAAACAAACGTTGTCATCATTCATTACAAACTTCTTACTTGTCAAAGTGAACATCAAAGTTCAAAAACATATTTTAGGCTAAAACAAATAATGAGGTGACCAAGCAAAAAAAAAAAGAGCTCAGGCAGTGCTAGCATTTCAGGTATTGAATCTCCCATCGTGTTGTCGTCCTGCATAACCAAGCCAAATTTTTTAAAAAAAAAATTCTGGAAAGCTATCCTGAAATTTTAAAACACCTTCCAGAATTTTTTTTAAAAAACCCCACAAAGTTTCACAAGCAAACTAATCTCAGTTACACTTAGAAACACTGAGATTGCGGATAAAATACCACCACATAATCAACAGAATCAACATTATCTAGAAAAAAACACAATCAAAGGTACATTACCTCAATTTAGTAGTCTTTACCAAACAGTCTAATGAGATACTGAATCTTACATCATGTTGCTGTCCTGCATAACCATGCCAAAAAAAATTCAAATTTTCTGAAAAACTATCCTGAATCTTTGAAACACCTTCCTGAAATTAAAAAAAAAAACAGGTTCACATACATAAGCAATCGTCTAGAAATGTCATAAGAAAATTTACGATCCTACCAAATATATCAATATGCGTAAGCCAAAAAAAGCATTTCAAATTTGTTAAACCGAATTTTCTGGAAAGCTTTCCTGAAACTGCACAAATCCTTCCTGAAATTAATAAAGCCATACAGTTTCACAAGCACAAGCAATCATCTAGAATGTAAAAATAAAAACAAATTCATGAGCCTACCAAATATATCAATATGCATAGTAACCCAAATAAGTAAGCAAGCAAAAAGTTTTTCAAATTTATAATATTGGATTTTCTGGAAAGCTTTCCTGAAACTTCACAAATCCTTACTGAAATTAACAAAGCCACAGAGTTTCACAATGTCAAAAGCAATCGTCTAGAATGTAATAACAAATTCATGAGCCTACCAAAGATATCAATATGCATAGTAAACCAAACAAGTAACTAAGAAAAAAGTTTTTCAAATTTGTTAATATAAGACTTTCTGGAAAGTTTTCCTGAAACTACATAAATCCTTACTGAAATTAACAAAGCAACACAGTTTTAGAATTTCGAAAGCAAATTCACACTCATGAGTACTGGGACTAGCTGGGGCTCGAGAATAGCAACTTTATCTAGAAAATAAACAACATCAAAGGTACACTCAGGAGTGTTCTGCATTTGGAACAAGGCAAAACAGGTTATGTTTCAAACATAACTCCATAAAGCTTTTTTTCTATCTCCTCAAATACGACTAATAGGTTTTGGCTCTGTTTTAACCATGATCTCGGCACATGGTAGTATCTCTGTGTAGGCTGGCCACATGCAGAGAAGAACTTGTTCTGTTTGTATGCACCAATGTAGCTACAATGACCATAGTCACCAGCTGCAATTGTCGTCCAGTATCTCCCAATGCTCTCACCATTCACCCATATCTGACCTTTTCCCATACTTTCCATGTCCAAATAAAGCGGCTTTTCTCCCTCAGGTGCATCACTCAGCAAAGCAATTATGTCAAAAAAAGAATACTAACTGGTAATCTAACAACAACACTCAGCAAAGCAATTATGTTAGTTCCAGAATGTAGATTGATCTTTCCCGTATAAGTGAATCTCCTGTATCTAGTTGAGGTTTGAGATAAGCGCAAGACCTGAGTGTTCCACACAGCTCAACATGATAATTAATTATATTTCTCAATCAGAACTTAAAAAAAAGACAGAAAGGCTTTGACATATATCCAGAACGAAAAGAAAGAGGATAAAGCTCTGTAAATGAAGTTTTCTAAGATTCTTTCTTTGTAATTCTGATTATGTTCTATCTGTTCGATTTGAACAACAAAACAAGCTCAAATATATTATCCGAAGAACAACAAATCCAAACCCCCAATTTTCAATTCAAAAACTCTATTTTTTTGTAAAGAATAGAAAATCCCCAAACTTTTAATCAAAACCCTAATTTCAAAAACGTACATAGTGATTCGTCTCTGGTGTGATTTGTCACCAATTTTGATTGTAAATAGTGCGATGGTGATTGTCTTTGGCGTGATTCGTCTCCGGCGTCTATGTCTTCGTAATGGCGAAGCGAAGACGACGATAAAAGACGACGACAAGTTTTTTTTTTGCTGTATTATTAACTAAGGGTACTAGAGTCTTTTGAACAGTTAAAGAATGTTATTTTTGTGACTTTTAGCTTCTAGTGCTATTTTTGTGATAAAAACTTCAAAAGTGCTATTTTGGACAATTGCCCTTTTAATAATGCCTACTATAATTGTTTTGTAAAAATTAAGGTTTGCCTTCATCACGAATTTTTTTTTTTCATCATGAAAAACTTTTATTTACTTGATCTCAGTTTTCATATAAAATAAAATTAATTAGATATCTTTTTCTTTTATAAGTGGTATTTTTTTTCTTGATTTCATTGTGATATGTTAAAACTATAAATAATACAAATTAACATTTTTAAAGTGTTTCTAGCAATTTACATGTTTTTGCTATCCACCAGATCGAGTCTCCAGTGTGGTTCCTTCAACTTCTCCCATATGTGTTTCATTCAGCATTGTCAACAGGTTAAAGTGAAGCTTTTTTCAGTCGGAGTTGATTACTATTGAAGCATCTAGTTGGGTTTTGATGAAGAATACAGGGGCGGACGCCAAGTGAGAGGTGAGTGAGGCATGTGCCCCATGCTATTTTGTCTTTTACCCTGAGAAATTAGTACTAAAGCTTACAACAGTGCTTTTAATTTGAATATTTCTATATGGTCTCGTATAATATAAGCCTGCCCCATACTATATAATGTTTTGGATCCGTCCCTGGATGAATAGAAACGGTGGCTATGTGTTGTGATTTCTTTATTTATGTGGGAGAGGATTCTTGTAGCTCCCAAGCTCGAAAGTGAGGGTTGAGGGTGGCTTCTCTTGCAGCTCGAAAAGGTTCATGTACCGTTGGATGTGAGGTAATAAAGATTTGATTTTGTTTGTTTTCGTAGAAACTGTTGGCGACTTGGCGCTACTACTAATGAAGTTTTGAGGGCAGGCTTGAGGTGGACTCGTGGCAATACGATTAGGACTCCAGTTCTTGTGACTGCTAAATTTCTTAATGTCCCAATATGGAACTAGTGTTTTTTTGCTGAAGATCGTCGAAGATGGTTAAGTGTGTATCTAGCTAAACATTAAATTATATTTAATCAATGTAAAAAATGTTAAAATGTTTATTTTTATGGGTTGGTTATCTTAATTTTGGTATAATTAGCTAAGTCAAAAAATACAAGAAAATGCTATAAAATACATAATATAAAACACAAAATGTAAATGATATATTGAGTTTTATATCATATAAAACAAATATAATCATAGGTAACAATTTTATTTTACATTAAAATTTTGAGCCATAAAAAATATATTCACACGAACATACATGTCATATTTTAAAAATATAGATGATACAATTGACGGAACAAAAAATATATTTATTATTAATTATAAAATTATTTTTTAAATACTAAAAGTTATTTAACACAGATAATGTTAAAAATATATATTTAAATTTATATAAAATAAATATATATACTTAAAAAAATACCTGCGTGAGTGATAATTCAATTGATGGTTTATTTTGTTTTACTTTGCAATTTTGTTTCTAATGTTACATATTTTACAAATTTTTGGAAGTGTATTAATTTTTTTCCTATAAATATTATACCTAATTTATAAATTTAATATACCATTCTAACTCATATTTTTTCGTATTGTCAAATTGAAAAAAAAAATTCTATATAGACGTACATAACTCTAATATAGTATTGTGAAATTATATATATAGCTCTAGTTATATATGTTGGACTGTTTGTATGATACTAAAGATCAACTACATAATATAATATTTCTTCATATTTATAATTCATAAATATAGTATTTAGACATCATATACAATTCTCTAATTACATGTATATGTTCAATTTGTTTATATGATATCGAATATTCGTCATAAAAAAATGGTTAAAGACGTAAAAAACATTACTTACTGAATATAATAAAATCAAATATTATAAATACATCATAAGTAAAAAAACTGAAAATTCATATCCGCGCTGGCGCGCAAGTCCATGTTTAGTAGTTTATTATTTTAGTTGTATCTTAGTTTGTTATAGTCTCTCTCTCTCTCTCTCTCTCTCTCTCTCTCTCTCTCTCTCTCTCTCTCTCTCTCTCTCTCTCTCTCTCTCTCTCTCTCTCTCTCATATTTAGCCTTTGTTTTCTTTGCTCTATTTAGGCATGGGCATTCGGATTACCGGTTTGGATCCGAATCAGATTTTTTGGATTTTGGATATTTTAGATCTGGTTATGTCTGTCGGATCCGGTTCGGTATATGTCAGATCCGGTTCTGATCTGGTTATATCTGAAGTAACCGTAGAAAACTCGGTTCCGATTCGGGTTTACCTGTATTTATCCTAATAGATCTGAAATGAGTGTTTTTATCCGACTTATCCGAACTTATCCGAATAAACGAATTTAGCTTCTGTTTTCTTTGCTCTATTTAGGCATGGGCATTCGGATTACCGGTTTTGATCCGAATTGGATTTTTTGGATTTCAGATATTTTAGAACTAGAGAAAACAGTACAATCGAATAATTTAAATTTCGATTCGGATATGGTTCAGTATCTGTCGGATCCCGTTTGGATCTGGTTATATCTGAAGTAACCGTAGACAACTCGGTTCCGGTTCGGGTTTACCTGTATTTATCCTAACAGATCCAAAATGAGTGTTTTATCCGACTTATCTGAACTTATCCGAATAAACGAATCAATTATAAGAGAGTAAAACTTATAAATAATATAATGCTAAAACTAAATAAAAGTAGACTTGAACTAACTCACAAAAAATAAAAACAGTCTTAAATAAACTAAAACATACATATGTTAATGAGTCAATGAACTAAGAATCAGATGTTTTCGGATAGATGTTCGGATCTCGGGTAATACCCGATCCGATCCGGTACCCGAAACATAAATGAAAATATACCCAATCAAATATTTCACCATATCCGGATCCGACACGAAACCCAATCGGTACCGGTTCGGATCTTCGGATCCGAAAAAATATGTCCATAGTTCTATTTTTTTCAGAAAAGATTATTTTTCCTTCAATTTTATATGTTGGTTTTAATAATAGCAATTTCGACAATACAGAAGTTAATTAATTTAATTATTTCACCATAATATTATTTTTTTGAGAAATACTTGGGTTCACCCCTAGAGTGAACCTTTAGGTTCACCCAACCAATACGATTTCGGTATTTCATATTCAATATCTTTTAAAAAAGGAAACAAAATATTGTCAAGCTTTATTATGTTTTTAAAATAAAAAATAAATATAAAATAATAGTAGTCGCAAAAAAAAGATTTTATATTTAAAATACCGCCAGCAAAACACTAAACCCTAAACTCTAAACCCTAAATCATAAACCTTAAATCCATGACAAACCCTTGGATAAATCCTAAATCTTTGGATTTCTTAAAAAAATATTTTTAACACAATCAGCAAACACTAAACCCTAAATACTAAACCCTAAACCCTTGGGTAAATCATAAACCCTTGGATAAATCATAAACCGTAGAATTTAGAATTTATCCAACATTTGGACTTACCGAGGGTTTAGGGCTTACCCAAGGGTTTATGGTTTACCCAAGAGTTTAGGGTTTACCCAAGGGTTTAGGGTTTAGGGTTTAGTGTTTGGCTAACGATATTAAAAATATATTTTTCTAAAACGTATTTTTGTTTGCAATTAATATTAATTTTTATTTTTTAGTTTAAAAATATTAATATAATTTGACAATATTTTGTTTCCTTTTTTAAAAGATACTGAATTTGAAATAACGAAATTCTATTGGTTGGGTGAACCTAAAGGTTCACTCTAGGCATGGGCATTCGGGGTCCCAATCGGGTTTCGGTTTTATCCAATCGGGTTTCGGTTTTTCGGGTTTATCAAAATTCAACAGCCACCTTTAACCATCAACTTTCATATAATAGAACCACAACCTTTATATAATACATAAGTATATTAGATGTTTAATATATCCTAATGTATTTTGAGTACATATTAGGAATTGAGATCATATTTGGTATAAAATCTTTCTAGGGTTTTGAATGTTTCGGATTCTATCGGATATCCATTTAGATTCGGATTCGGTTCGGATAATACCCATAACCCGAAATACCAAAAAACAAGATCCATTCGGTATTTATGTCGGGTTCGGATCGGTTCGAATTCATTTATATCGGATCGGATTCGGTTCGGATTTTCGGGTTCGGTTTATTTGCCCAGCCCTAGTTCACTCTAGGGGTGAACCCAAGAATTTCTCTATTTTTTTTTTGACTTTTTGTTGAGTTCACCTCCTAGGATGAACCTAAAGGTTCACCAACCAATAGAAAATTGTTATTTTAAATCTAGTATCTTTTAAGTAAGGAAACAAAAATAACTTGCCAAATTATATTATGCTTTTAAAATAAATAAAAAAGATTAAATAAATAAAAATAACAATAGTTCTCAAAAAATATTATTTAAAAAAAATATTCATTTATAAGATTTAGAGTTTAGTGTTTAAAATTTATAGTTTAGAATTTATCTAAATGTTTAGTGTTTTTCCAAGGGTTAGGGTTTATCCAAGGGTTTAGGATTTACCCAAGGGTTTAGGATTTAGGATTAGAGTTTAGGGTTTAATGTTTTGTTGACAACATGTCTAGTGTTTTCTCAAGGGTTTAGAGTTTACCTAGGGATTTAAGATTTATGATTAGAGTTTAGGGTTTAGTATTAGAGTTTAGGGTTTATTATTTTGTTGACAACATTAATTTTTTTTAATTCGTTTTTATATACTATTTTTATTGATTTTTAGATTTTATTTTGAAAAAATAATATAATTTGACAAGTTATTTGTTTCCTTAATTAAAAGATATTGAATCTAAAATAACAAGTTTCTATTGGTTGGTGAACTTTAACTCTTTTTTTTTTTTGTCGGCAATATCTATCGCTACAAACGTCACATTGATGGTCCAAAGGCATTTGACCAATAATTATGAACAGAGTAAAATCACAGTTTTGAATTTGCATGCGTAATCGAAAATCTTTTTAGCCGCAAAGATATAAGGATTATTACGTTAATAACCACTTTTAGACCAGTTAATGATTTGCTTGGTTCGGTTGAAATTCAAATGAGCGTGACGACAATTCAATCATTGAAAGCGAATTTACATTGAACCTAATAGGTATTATCTCATATAAGAACATGACTGGGAGTTTCTCATCCAATTTCTCAACATTAAAATAATCAAAATAAAGAGAAAATATGAGAGAATATATAGAAAAGTTAGAAATAATCTCTTTATAAAGAGACTTTTGTACAATGGTAAGAGATTCAAAATACAAGTGTTAGCTTCTAATTGATTTTATTTATTTTCTGTTTAAACTTTAATTACATAATAAAAATTATATTAATATTATATAGACAAAATATACACTCAAGAAACTCTACCAATGCTGATGCAACACAAAAAATTTAGTACGTAATATCAAAGTTTAATGATGCAAGCCTGCATGAAGCATGGATGTTTAAGACATGTTTATAAGAATTTGTTTTATCTCGCTGCTTGGATTGAAGAGCGGGAGACCCAACTCACCCAGCACTCTCCGGATGGGTTACCCGTCACATTGTCGACGGAAGAGGTCGACATAATCTTCGAAGAGGTAAAATTTAAAACCTCGTTTAAACTAATTTGACTATTTCAATAATATTAACTATTTAATATTATTTTTTGTAGGTCGCTCCAAGAAAGAAGGGACGGACGGTGGGAATAGGTTCTGTTAACGAAGTCGCAAAGGCGACTTTATCATACTTTTCGAGACGGGACCAAGAGACTTCTCAAATGCAGGCTCGATTGGATAGCCAGCAGGAGCGTTGCTGATTATATAGACAACGCTGAATTACATAATAAAAATTATATTAATATTATATAGACAAAATATACACTCAAGAAACTCTACCAATGCTGACGCAACACAAAAAATTTAGTACGTAGTATCAAAGTTTAATGATGCAAGCCTGCATGAAGCATGGATGTTTAAGACATGTTTATAAGAATTTGTTTTATCTCGCTGCTCGGATTGAAGAGCGGGAGACCCAACTCACCCAGCAGTCTCCGGATGGGTTACCCGTCACATTGTCGACGGAAGAGGTCGACATAATCTTCGAAGAGGTAAAATTTAAAACCTCGTTTAAATTAATTTGACTATTTCAATAATATTAACTATTTAATATTATTTTTTGTAGGTCGCTCCAAGAAAGAAGGGACAGACGGTGGAAATAGGTTCTGTTAACGAAGTCGCAAGAGCGACTTTGTCATACTCTTCGAGACGGGACCAAGAGACTTCTTAGATGCAGGCTCGATTGGATAGCCAGCAGGAGCGTTTGGACTCTCTCGAGAACCTATTGGATGTTATGGCGGTGGAAAACCCAAACATGCAGAGAGCGTTGGTGGCTAGACGAGAAGCTCTCGGGATGCAACAACGGGATCCCGAATCTACCGATCCAGCGGCAGAGGGACCGAGCGGGACCGACTACTTTGATGATGTCTCGCTCCCGTAGTTCTTTTTTTATAATTTTGTTTTGTAAAATATTAAAACTTAAATTTTATTTATGAAATTTTTATTTTCTAAACAATTGTTTTTTTATTATTTGAAATTTAAATTTTTTTAATTTCCAATTTTATTATAAACAATAATAAAATGATAAATGAAATTAATATAATAAATAAACAAACGATGTAAATTTGTTGTAACATTTACAGCGATTTTACATCGAAGAAGTCGTAAATACGTTGTAAACGTTTACATCGAGTTTACAACGACGTACATGTAAAGTCGTCGTAAATTTTACAGCGAATTTACATCGAACGTTTACGTGTATTTTACATTGAAATATTTACAACTCCTTTACGATGAATGTTTACGAGTTAGTTACAACGAATGTTTACGTGGAAATTACGACGAATGCTTTCCTTCTCGTTTACGACGAAAGCATTTACTCGTAAATGTTACGTGGCTTTTACGACGAATCTTCCTTTACGACGGATGATTAACAACAAAACGCCTTTTGAAGTAAATTCGTCGTAAACTTCCTTTTACAACGAATTTACAACGAAAAGCGTCCTCGTAAATAATATGTTTTCTTATAGTGAGAATTCTGATTTTACCGCAAACTTGATATTAGTTCTAAATTTTCTTCCAAAGATAAATATTTCAAATATTTAAATTTGTAATTAAAAAACAAACTAAAATAAAATAATAATTACTACCTGACTTTAAACCAATTATCATATTTTCATTAAGTGTATTTTTAAAAGTGATATCCAATTTATGATATTCCAACCAATGTCTCAAGATATTTTATCTTTGACATGCAGATGCAAGTTTTCACGCACAATTAACTAGAACACTATTTTGTTAATGGTTAGTCGACTTACCATGAAGGCACTAACTAAGAAATATCAGGGATTTCTGAAATTCTTTTTTGTTCTTGTAATTTCATTACTTTGGATGTTATGTAAAAACTTGCTTTCGTTTCGTTTTGTCCTTTTCTTGAGGTTCCCCGACGTGTCGACAATAAACTAATAAGGACTCTTTCATCATCTCCTGATTCATATGATATTTTGGTAAATTTATATGCTTTAGTGTGCTAAATGTAATCTCAAATTGGTGTCATGTAAATGTTGCTTTATAATTTTAAAGATTATTTACAATATATTTTTTTCCATAGAAAAAAAAAGAAGAAATCACCACTTAGTCTGACTATTTGTCTCATCTTTATACCGTTTCCTAACTAAAAACAAACTTTTGACAAAAGATAAACTTTATATAAATTTACAAAGATGGAACTATTCTGAAATTTGTAAAGTTTGTTCTTTGAAGAAGTTAATATATCTGAAAGGTCATTGACTTAGTGCTATAAAGCAGGAACAATAAAAAGGAAACAAAATTAGTTACATTTTGTTTATTATTTAGCACATTTTAAAATAATTTACAAAATGTACACCAATAAATAAATTTAATTCTTTTCAGTTTCACCATATGTGTGTATCAGATTATTAGAGCACCTCCATCAGTTGGGATGAGATAGGGTTCAGTTCGTTAAACAAAAGAGAAATTGCATTGCATATACATAAGAATACAAAAAAAAAATCTATAACCATAACAACTCTTTGGCTATAATATTCATTGTATAATATGTATAAAGACAAAAGATACCCTTCATCTCACTATTTCATTCTCATTCTCACTTCTATTGTCGATTTTGTTCTTCTGAAATTGTTCTTTTCTTTCCAAAATTTAAATTAATCTTTGTTCTCTGTTTTTTGTCTCATGATCATTTTAAAGTTTTATGAAAATTCTTGGAAAATGATACTTCACATGTCGTCTAATCATCTGCTCTTCTCCAACAACTGTGTTTGATCAGTTTCTTCATATTTTTGTTTGGATTTTACAATTTTACTATTTTTGGATAGATGTGGGTTAAGAAACAGATGATGCATAGAATTATTGGTGAAGATGAACAGTACACATTGCGTTGTACCATTCTATTTGATAAACATAGAATAGTATAACGAAACATGTAATGTTACATCATCTCCCCTCCTCCTCGTCATCCTCCTCCTCCTCCTATTTTATCGCGGCGAGACATCACTGTCACTCTTTCTTAACCTAGAAACGAATAACATTGATATGTTTCATACTATTTTAAATTACAGTATAGTATGATACATTTTTTTTCTCTTCTTTTGCAATTTGTATCTCCTTTTCTGTCTCATGGTTCTTCTTACTCCCTACTTCATTAGTTACCCTATTTTGTCCTTCAACATTGTCGTTACTCATCATCTCTCTATATATAAAGGAATTTTAGAGAATTTGATATATACAAAATTTATGGGTGTGTCGAGTATTCCATACTATAATATGTATAGCATAGTCACGTAATGGATAAGAGTTTGGATTTAGGTTTAGGATTTAGGATTAGGGTTTGGGTTTAGGGTATATGGTTTGGGTTTAGGGTATATGGTTTGGGTTTAGAGTTTGGGTTTAGGGTATATGGTTTGGGTTTAGGATTTAGGGTTTACAGTTTGGGTTTGGGTTTAGGGTTTAGAGTTTGAGTTTGGGTTTAGAGTTTAGGGTTTAGAATTTTGATTTAGATTTAGAATTTGGGTTTAGAGTTTGGGTTTGGATTTAGAGTTTGAGTTTAGGGTTTAGGGTTTAGAATTTAGAGTTTAGGTTTGGGTTTAGGATTTAGAGTTTGGGTTGGGTTTAGAGTTTAGAATTTAGGATTTAAAATTTGTGCAATTGTCATAAATTTAACTTTTATAATATAGTATTGCTTACTAATACACCTCACAACATTTGTATATAAGTGAAAGACTATTCTATGTATATATATAGTACAACGCAATTAGAGTACAACGTTTTGTTCTTAATTATCATAATCTTTGGACTATAATATATGCTATATAGTATAGTATTACAAATTCAATTTTAAAGCGTCAATATCAAACGCACGCGTCTAAAAGAAGTTTTTGGTCAAAATTGTGTGTTAATTGTCCCATCCATCGTTGCAACTGTAGAATAGCTATATGCTTGAGTTTTTCCTCCCTTATGTATATCTCACAAATTCTCCCTACACAAAAAGATAAAATAAATAAATAGGCGAGAGAAAGAGATATCGTGTCTCATCTTATATTATTACAATTGTTTCAGACCTTTTAATTCACAGATGACAATTGATTATACGTTTAATATTTATATAACAATAAAACTTTAATTATGTAACAAAATTATATTAAAATTGATTTAAAAGGATTGAGAACTTTAGTGGGTATCATAACCAATAAGGTTCTAGATTTCGAATGAAAATGTAACATTTGACACAAAAGGAAATCCAATTTAAAAGTATTTGTGGCAATTTGGCTGATCACATTTGCACCAAAAAATAAATAAATACTAAATACTGATCACATCTTCAATCCAAAATATTCGCCAACTATATAACAAACAAACACTCTCTTCTTCTCTTCTCTCTCAACCTCTCCTCCCCAGATCATCAGATCTCCGCGTCAGCAAATCTCCGTCGCAAACCCGCCGGAGAAACCGAGAAACTTTACCATCATGATTCCTTACGTAACGGTTGAGGAAGCTTCCTTCGCGCTCGGAAGAAACCTCACGTGGTTGGAGACAGTTTGGTTCGATTACTCCGCCACAAAGTCCGACTACTATCTCTACTGCCACAACATTCTCTTCCTATTCCTCGTCTTTTCTCTAGCTCCTCTCCCTCTGGTTCTCGTCGAGCTGGCTCGATCCGCTTCTGGGTGGTTCGACCGGTACAAGATCCAACCCAAAGTAAACTACTCCTTGTCCGACATGTTCGGATGTTACAAAGACGTCATGAAGATGTTCATCCTCGTCGTTGGTCCATTACAACTCGTTTCTTATCCTTCCATTCAGGTAATCTTGAATCTTGAATCTGATATTGACACAATCCTGAATGTTTCATCACATCATTTACGTTCTTGTGTTCTTCAAAAATACAGATGATTGGGATACGATCTGGTTTACCATTACCAACATTTTCAGAGATGCTGCCACAGTTGTTCGTCTACTTCTTGATAGAAGACTACACAAACTATTGGGTACATAGATTTTTCCACAGTAAGTGGGGATACGAGAACATTCATCGCGTTCATCACGAGTACACAGCTCCTATTGGATACGCTGCACCTTATGCACACTGGGCTGAAGTGTTGCTTCTTGGAATCCCAACGTTTATGGGACCAGCGATTGCTCCTGGTCACATGATAACCTTTTGGTTGTGGATAGCTTTAAGGCAAATTGAGGCTATAGAGACGCACAGTGGGTAAGGGCGTGGTTTTAAACAAATCAAATAACAAAACTCTTTTCTTTGCTTTGTTTTTTGTGGTTACTTTACAGTTTATACACTTTTTCTTCCTTATATTAATAAGTGACTGCATCATATCAATTGTTTCTTACATCTTTCCTTAGCTAGTTTATGTGTATATATATTATATATAAAAGAGGCCACGCTGTGGTAGATACAATAGTGGCTCACCTTTTTACAACTGGGGCTAAGTTAGGTATTAGGTTTTTTTTTTATTATAATACTTTTTAGGCTTTTGTAAGCTATTGTGAATTGTTTGGGAACTGGAAAGTAGAATAGATACTTTTAGTGAACAATTAGATATGCTCTATTTTTCTATAATTTAACTTTTGTAAGTAACCCAAAACATCTAAAGCAAGAGACAAGTGTGGTAAGAGGAAACTCCGCTCACTAGTCTCTTGGATTTACTGAAGTGTTTTCTTGCTTTCTTGAAAAGCTTGCCATGTATCTCGATTGACCTTAGAAAATGGCGTTTGTTCGTATTTTTGGGTAAAAAATGTTAAGTTATGGGGTTTGTTTGTTGTCATTGCAGATATGATTTTCCATGGAGTCCAACAAAATACATCCCTTTCTATGGTGGTGCTGAATACCATGACTACCATCACTACGTTGGAGGACAAAGCCACAGCAACTTCGCTTCAGTTTTTACTTATTGTGACTACATTTATGGAACTGACAAGGTAAGTGTTTCAACAAAAACAAAACTAACCAAAATGATACACCAATTCTAGCTTTAAAACATTAACTATGTGGTTATATATTATTCCTCATTAGGGTTACCGATTCCAAAAGAAGCTTCTTGAGCAGGTAAGCCCAGTTGGTCTTTTCCTGATCTCTAGAAGAAGAAGCAATAAACCGTGATGTTTTATCAAAATATGCTTTGTTTGTAGATCAAAGAGTCGTCCAAGAAGAGCAACAAGCAGAACGGAGGTATCAAGTCCGATTAGTAAATTAAAATATGGTCCTGATGAAGAAGTTATGTGTGGAGAAGATGTAGGCAAATCTACTCAGCTTCACGAAAGAAAAAGATAAGGGGAGTAGTAGTAGTAGTTGATATTTTTCAGGTGTGTCTTATCTCTTACGTCTTCAAAGTTGTTACTAACTGCTTTTTTTCTTAAGCTCACATGAAAACTGCTACTTCGGACAAATGTGGGTCATGATATATAAGTGTGTCGGGACTGGGTTTTGTTCTTTTCTCGCATTTTATTTAGTTTATGTTGTTTGTCATGGAGAAGGAATTGACATGTCATCAAAGCCGTGTTTGTTCTTATTTAAATGTATTTGATAAACACATTTGTTCGTACTTATCACTACTTTGCTAAATTGTAAAACGAATTTATAAGTTTTGTAACTACACCAAACATCAAGCCCGTCTAGCTCAGTTGGTAGAGCGCAAGGCTCTTAACCTTGTGGTCGTGGGTTCGAGCCCCACGGTGGGCGATATTCTTTTGCTTTGGTATTGGTATTGTACCAAAACTCCGATAGAGGAAAAAGTAAACAAAAACTTGAAAAAGGAAATCAATTAGTATTTTTTAAGACAGGGACGACATTTCACCATTCTAAGAAGCCCGTCTAGCTCAGTTGGTAGAGCGCAAGGCTCTTAACCTTGTGGTCGTGGGTTCGAGCCCCACGGTGGGCGATATTCTTTTGCTTTGGTATTGGTATTGTACCAAAACTCCGATAGAGGAAAAAGTAAACAAAAACTTGAAAAAGGAAATCAATTAGTATTTTTTAAGACAGGGACGACATTTCACCATTCTATTTCCAAAACAAAAATCCATCGTGGGAAAGAAGGCGCCTTGCCCAAACTAATATGGTAGTTTTTTTTTTTTAATTTGTTCACACAATCCCTGCTTAATACAACTATACAAGGGTAGTCTCGTTTTGGCAAATGACCTTTGTGAGTTCATCAAAAGATGGATTACCCCCACAGATACACAGAAGCAATGTTACTGATTATTTGTTTTGAATACAAATACATTTCATGAAGGGAAAGAAAGATGTGAACTTGACCCCTCACTTAGTTTAAGGGAAATAATATGATTTGGCTAAGCAACAAGAAGATAAATGGTAGAAGAACTGAGAAAGTTACATCTCATAAATCAATAAGTATGACTCCGTCCATTACTTTATAATCAAATCTCATAGATCGCTGGTTTTCTACTGCAAATAAATTTGCATTTACAGGTATAAATACAATCTCATCTCTTGTGCGTGGTGTACCCGTTTGCTTAGTGCAAGAACATCATGTTGTTGCTGCATAAAGACATTAGATTGATATGATGAACCTCAGTTTGTTGTGTGTAGCTGCACCTAAGGCGGGTACGAGTAGAGCCACGGCCTGAAGTGGTGAAAAACCGTTAAAAAGACGATGCAGATAGCACAAACAGTAGTAGCAACAATAGGCCTCAAGGCTCTGGAAGCTCAACTTCATATCAGTCACCAACGTTTCTAGAAAGTTCCGGAAGCGCAAAATATCCACCTTTACAGACACTATCAAGTTATAAAGGCTCGTAGTAATGCAATTGATCACTGGTGAAGTTTACCAATCATGTGTGCTTTTCACGTTGTGTTACTGTACATTGGTTTTGGTATACGGTGATTTCATTTCCAGACAATCGGTTTAGTGTTTCTTTATTATTTTATTACCTCTTTCCTGTTAAATTTTTATTATTATTATTATTCTACTTTGGGGGGGGGGGGGGGAGGTTTCTTTATCTGTTTTGGTTTCTAAGCAAGAGTTTGGTTCTTTGTATGCTTCAAGTAACTACACTGATGAGACAAAACTTTGTTTGAGATGTTTTGATACCTATTGGAAGTTAAGGAAAAACTGCAGGGTTATTGGTGTAATATTTGTTATCCGAATTTCTGATTTAGCCTGAACTGTTTTATCCATGGAGGAAGTTCTGATGGGGAAGTCGAAGAAGAAGTTGTGGAGACGTGAAAAGTTAGAAAAGGCGACTTGCGGCCAGTTTGATGTGAATGGAGCAGAGGTTGTGGTTGGTGGGACATGGATAATGAAGAAGGTGTTGGATCTTAAAGACCTTGTCCATAAACACCATTGCATTAGTGAGATTGATTGCCCGGAGGAGATAAATCACTGGAAGCTATGAACATCTTCAGGTTAGAGAGCGAGATACTGTTGCGGAATTCGTGGTTCTTCTGATATCACTTGTAGAGTCAATCGTAACTCTAACAAGAACTTCTTTGGGGATTCGTAACATCCCCTGGTCCCTTTGATCTTTCCCATTGATTCAATCCTTGTTCATGACACAAGAGTTTTTAACCCAGTTCGCGGCCGCAGCACACTACATCTGGGGTGGATCCGGGATCCACAACATCCACTATGAAGTATCGGAAAACACCTCCGATGTGGTTTACAAGATCATAGACTCTCTCTGTTCCTGGGTATGCAAACCCTAGAGAGTATAAATAGATGATACAAGAGTACATGGTTAAGAGCTAAGCCTAGAACAACAAATCATCTCTAGCTTACTCTATCTCTCTAAGAGATACCATGGAAGCCTTCCTGGATGCTTGAGGCTGCTGCCTCCCAGAAGCTTGGCTTAGAGATCTCTGTCGTGATCTCTCCTTCTTTGTATTGCCAGCACTTAACCTAATGGGCTTTATCGATTAGGCCCATAGGTTGTCCACGCGTAACTTGTGCAACTCGGCCCAACCGATGAACAAGTCTGATGGGCTTGACCAAACCTCACAATCTCCACCTGTTTGGTCCAAGTCCATAACCCTTCCTTTGTGCTCGACACCTCCTGAAACTTGAGCAAATCTGCTCATCCTCTGCATCTCCATGTCTTCTCTTATCTCTTCTCACTTCTCTTAGCTCCATCTTGAGCCAAGCTTGAAGTCCTCTTATGATCTTCTTAAAACCTGCATAAGCTTACACTTATACACCACAACCGCATAAGTAGATTACACACTTAAATCCACTTAGCCTCATCAATGAATAGACATCACACTTGATGAAAGGTATGTGACAATCCCATTGCCATTCTGAATTTCCATCACCTTCATCCATTGTCTTGAGTTGCTAACCCAGCTGTAACACTCCAAGTGTCAAGCTCAACTCCTCATTGACGTCGTGTTACTTCATATCTTACTCCTCGTGAACTTATCACCAACAAAGCCTTGCTGTCAAAATCACGAACCCGTTCAAGTGCTTGAACAGAAACCTGAACATCTTTCTGCAAGTTGATTTTCTCCTTGGCCTTTCGATTCCACTCATGCGCATTGAGCCTTGAACCAAATTACCTGAATTATGTGCAGCTACCTTCGAACCATATATGCTTCAAACCTGAAACAACCTCTGATTCTCTACTTGTTTAAACACTCCAGCCTTGAACACGTTTTTGTACCGCTGTTACTCTGAACAGGACCCGCCATCCAACCATCACTGCTGGACAGACCTTCGACACAACCTTGGTTCACCCTTTATGTTGTTAACAAACATTGCTACCACATAATCCTCCTTGAATCAACCGCAAACCTTGAAGTCACTCATGCTCCATATATTTGAAACAGCTTTGACTTACCCTTAATGTTCTTGAACAGACTGCACTTGAGCATCACTTTGTACCGCTGCACAAGCAGGACACGCCGCCTAACACCACCTGATTAGGAAGACTTTCGACACAAACATCTTTGCTCCACCATCTGATCAACCTGTTCTGCAACAACAGAACCCCACTAACAGATTTAGACCCCACTGCTAATTAAATGAACTGAGCCTCATACCATCCAATCCATGATACGCCTTGGCTCTCCTCACTAGCTGCCTGTGATATCTTATCTAGAATGCCTGATATCCCCTTGTCCCTCAGCTGTGAATTCCTTTCCTCAATACCCTTCTTGTACTGAGATATCTCCAACACCGAAACTTGTGCATCACCATCAACGACTTGAACACGCTTGTTAGTCATTGAACCTGCCATTAGCCAATGGACTTCCTTGAAGAAACTTCCTCTCTTCTATGATGCAAACATATTCTAGAGCTCCACATGTTCTGATCCATAAGTGCAACCGGCTTTTCCTGCACTTACATCTTCATGAAGCTTCTTTCAGTTCCATGACTTGAGCTTAAGATGAGCCTGCTTGTGGAGAACAAGTCTTACCCTTCCTGAGATGGACAAACTGTAAGAAACTTCCTTGCAATCCCTGCAAACTGTAAGACACTTCCCTGCAATCCCTGCAATGTCTTCTAACAGTTTCTTACTTTGCTTCATCTCACCATTCTTCATCTTCACTGCTCAATATTTCAGTATCTCTTGATACTTACTTCCCTTCAGTTTAACTAAGTACTTCACCACGTGTTCCCTTGCATCATACTCTGCTTAGATTTCGTGGTCCTCTGTATCAACCTCACTGCAGTGTATTCCTGATACATATGCCGATTTACTTGTCTCGCCTACAAGTTCCCTTATGTAAGACTCCTCTTACTAATCTTCTGATGATGCGCCTTGTACTTGTTAACTGATCCTGACACCTTCTGGCCTTGACACTCTGAACATATCCACGAGTCTCTTATCATGGATAACCTTTCTTTTCAGCTCTTACTCTCTTGAGCTGACCAAGTTGCTAGCCCGAAACTTTTACCTTTCAGCTGAACCAATCAAGACATCTTCTAAACCAGTGACTCACTCCACCTGGAATCAGATTATATATATCCCTGATGCATCAATCCTTATATAATCTCAGTGGCTCCACCTGAATCAAATAACCCTTTAGAAGTACCATGTCTCTGTAACTAAGTTTCTACAACTGTTCAATGTTCCTGTCGGCCTTTGAACATATCTCTCATCATCCATGCATGTGATGCTCCTGAGATACTCCCTTTACAGCTTCTGTCGTGTCAAACTCGAACCCATGACGAGTTTCTCAAGCTGTAACTATACTCGAACCATAACCTGTTCAAGCATGAAGTTCCGACCTGGTCAAGTCTGCAAATTTCTCCTTTTGCCTTTGAGCTTCAATTCTTATCCGAGAGCTCCACCTTGACCACTGTGGTCGTGACACCAAAACCGGCGTCCCTTACTTCTCCTCTGAGTCTATTCATCTGGAATTGCCGACTCAGACATCCATGACGATTCCTCTAAGGTATAACTCACACACGCTTCTCCTAGCTGTGGTAGCGACTTTCTGCTTCTTGAACAAGTGTTGATGACTGTTGTCTTATATCCTTTATCCTCAGGATTACAACCTGTCGTAACAACCTGTTCAACCCGATTCCGCCTGCGCATTTTCCTCTGCCTTTGACCAGAATCTTCAAGCTAAGTCTAACCTTGAATCACCTTTTTATCTTTAGGTTTTCCCCGTCACTCACACGACCTCACTAAAGCTTCTGCATGTTGTTACCACAAATAGCCATTTGCTCCAACATACCCTTGTGTAGGCTTTTACTCACTTATCCCATACTCTAGTTTCTTCTTTGTGGAGGTACAACCTATTCCTGTCACACAGACTTGGTGACTTCTCTGGCTTTCTTTTACCAGCCAGAAAACCTTTCCTCTCATGCACCCACGAGCCTGACTTGTACTGACCCAAAACAGAATCACCTCTGTTTCTTCACATTGTTGTCACACGACAACAAACCTGTGCAGCTGCAAGATCCGTTGATCATCTTTCGCAAAGATATCCTGCATTACTTGTGATCTCTGAAAACCTTCAGTCCCTGTGAGATTGATGACCTTTGATTCCTTCTCCTTTAAGCCTAGCTTTGACTTAATGTGAGTTTGTATTCCCTTGAGATATCCTCCATCCCAGACGACTCAAATCAATCTCCAACACTCTGATCACGAACACGCCAACCTGTGCAGCTGTTATGCTGCAGCTTGCGCGAGTCTTCCCTTTCTTGCAAACAACCGCTGCATCCCTTGCAAGTCTCTCATCATGATTTCATAGACCTGAAATCATCACGTGCATTAGGATCTTCCACTGTGAACGTTTCTTCCTCTGTCTCTGACGTTGTCTTTGTCTACCACATACAAACGTCATCTGCTTCTTCTCTGATGCTCAATATCCTTTAGCATCATCACTGGTTCGTCACCCCCGAAATAATCATGTGATTGTGACTACAAATCTATTGATTCTTCTTCTCCAGAACTTTCATCTGCTGTCGATGCTAACTTGAAGCCCTTGTAGAACCTGAATCGCCACTGCCTCTGACCAGAAGCCCTTTGACTCAAACCTAACCAACCTCAATAGCATGTAGACACCAAACTCCCCATCCTGAGAATTTCCTTTGTAACAACCTGAATGAACACCTTAACTTGAACATCTCTCTGAACCGCTGCTGTTGCCAACAGAACCCGCCGCTTAGCTCAACCTGCTAAGAAGACTTTCGACGCAAAGAATTCCTGCTCAACCTCTGCTCAAACAAATCATTACCTCTGCAACTGTGATACCCTGTAGACTCATTTGTTTCCCCTCATATGCCTGAGAAGCCAAAACAAACTACTATAGAATCCCATGCAGAAAACCCGAAACATACTTGTTTCCATCCTGAATCAATCTCGATTTGATACCGCCACCTGTTCAGCCGAACTTTGCCTTGAACAAGTACCCCTCGTTCTCGTAGATTCATCCCAGCAGAAAACTATGTGTTACGCCAAACACATATCTGCTTAGAAAACCACACTGCATTCCCTCTGAAAATAGCAGCCTTGTAGTATCTTGTTCTCTGAACCTCTACCCAACTGTAGACTCTCATAATCACAAATAGACGAACCCTGCATCAGCCAATTTCCTTCGAACCCTTCTGCACATCCTTCACGCTGACTAAAGAATACCATCTGAACAGCAATGAAACACTCATATCATTCAAGGTTCTAAGGCGTCCCCTAGTTCCAAGAATTCCATGAGATACCAAGCTGAAATAACCCCATAGATTAGCACACCACCTGCGACTGATATACCATGTAGAGATAACCCAAGAACACCGTGAAATCCCTCACTAAATCTTCAGACAATCTCATACAAAACCAGTGCGAAAAACCCCCTTGTGCTCCACTATGCTTTCAACTCCAATAACTTGCAGAATATGAGGAAATCTGAAACTCCAATGCATATAGTCACACACACCTTGTGACTGTCACACACTCCTTGTGACTGCAGATCCAAGACAGTTCTGAAACCTCTGTTTCTTATGCTAACAGCCTGCCACCATCTCGACTTGTGAGTAACCTGAAACCCTTCTCACATAGTAGCAGATTCTTGCACCCTTGGAGAACTGTAGAGAGACCCTGATTTCATAAACTCGAAATCATCTCAACCGATTCAACTGACTTGTGAATCCTTCCTCCGTAAACTTGTGCAACTGCAGCGAAGAACATCGAACAGTTTTCCTTCTTCTCTTGTAAACCAAAAATCTCTTTCACCTGATCTGATCTCGGTGTATTACTCTGATTAAGGTAAAACCACCTGACCACCAGCTTCATATGTCTCTCCTCCTAGAGACGTGGACTCCATGAATCAATGTGCTTATGCTCTGATACCACTTGTTGCGGAATTCGTGGTTCTTCTGATACCACTTGTAGAGTCAATCGTAACTCTAACAAAAACTTCCTTGGGGATTCGTAACATCCCCTGGTCCCTTTGATCTTTCCCATTGATTCAATCCTTGTTCATGACACAAGAGTTTTTAACCCAGTTCGCGGCCGCAGCACACTACATCTGGGGTGGATCCGGGATCCACAACATCCACTATGAAGTATCGGAAAACACCTCCGATGTGGTTTACAAGATCATAAACCCTAGAGAGTATAAAGAGATGATACAAGAGTACATGGCTAAGAGCTAAGCCTAGAACAACAAATCATCTCTAGCTTACTCTATCTCTCTAAGAGACGCCATGGAAGCCTTCCTGGATGCTTGAGGCTGCTGCCTCCCAGAAGCTTGGCTTAGAGATCTCTGTCGTGATCTCTCCTTCTTTGTATTGCCAGCACTTAACCTAATGGGCTTTATCGATTAGGCCCATAGGTTGTCCACGCGTAACTTGTGCAACTCGGCCCAACCGATGAACAAATCTGATGGGCTTGACCAAACCTCACAGATACAATATAGAAACCATGTAATAAGTAATATAGATTGAATAATATATGCATCCAAGTCCAAGCTACTTTATTCTTCGGACAAGATCAAAAAGACAAATGAGTTTCCACCATTGGAAAAAACATCTAATAAATCCTGAAGCTGTACATTGCTCAAAATTTACTAAAAAAACAAATGAAGCACAATCTAGCAACACAGAAACAATGCAAGATATGAAAATTGCTTTCATGTTGAGAAATAACCAAGTATTTGTCCATTAGAAGTGGAGGCAATTAGAGCCAGAGAGAGAGAGAGATCTCTCACCAAGAACTCTTCTTCTTCGAGCCTGAGTAAAAACCCATATACCATTTCACAAACTTCTTCAAACCCGTCTCAAGATCAACCTCAGGTTTATAACCAATCTGTGTTTGCGCCAACGTGATATTAGCATGAGTAAACTCAACATCCCCATTCCTTGGTAAAGGCATAATCTTTCTCTTAGCTTTCATCTTCAAAAGCTTCTCCAAAATCGTCACAAGCTTAGTAACAGGAACATGAGAAGTATTCCCCAAATTGTAAATCCTAAACATGGCAGGACCTTTCTTCTTCCCACCACTACCAGTACTCTTCTCAGCAGTATCCAACGCACATAAACAGCCTTTCACAATATCTATAGAATCACAAGCTTTTCAATAAGAAGTCTCTCTCTTATTAATCAATCACAAATCACAAGTAATCAAATAGTAAAAACCACAACTCTGCAACACAATATGCAGTTGCTTATATAGGACTAAACAATGTCCTAATCACAATAGTATTATCACAAAACCATATTCCTTTTCCTAATAGATAAACACAAAACAACTAAAGAAAAGGAAACTTCGGATCCAAGCTTATCCAACATTCTCCCCCGTAAGCTTGAGATTGCCTTCTTCCACGTTCTTGACTCCAATCAAGTTTCTCATTTCGACAAACTTAGTTCTTCCAAACGACTTTGTTAATATGTCTGCTCTCTGCTCTGTTCCTGGAACATGCTCTACCTCAATCTGTTCTTTCTCGACACACTCGCGTATAAAGTGGAACCGACGATGTATATGCTTGCTTCGACCGTGAAAAACCGGGTTCTTTGTTAACGCAATTGCAGACTTGTTTTCTACCTTTAGTTTCACTTTCTCGCAGGCCCTTCCCATAACTTCACCAAGCAACTCCTGTAGCCATATAGCTTGCTTTGCAGCCTCAGTTACAGCCATAAATTCTGCCTCACAAGATGACAAAGCGACAATTTCTTGTTTCTGTGAAGTCCATGTGATTGGACTATTGTCGAGATAAAACACATGGCCTGTTGTGCTCTTGCCGTCATCCTCGTCCACATTATGTGAGCTATCGCTGAAACCAATTATCTCTAGCCTTGATGATCTTAAGAACATAACTCCGAGTGAAGTGGTCCCACGTATGTATCTCAAAATCTGTTTCAAAGCTGCTCCGTGACTCTCCTTTGGCTCTTGCATGTATCGACTTAACAAACCAACGCTAAAGCTCAAATCTGGGCGTGTATGGAGTAAATAACGTAAGCAGCCTATCCTTCTCCTATACTCTGTTTCATCAATGTTCCTTTCAGCTGGTGCTTTTGACATCTTGACACTAAAGTCCATTGGAACATGACTTGGATTACACGCACCCATATTGCATTCTTCAAGAAGCTTAGTTGCATATCTGCTTTGCCGAAGTGAGATGCCGCCATCAAATTGAACAACTTCAATGCCAAGATAGTATGTTAGCTTGCCTAAATCACTCATCTCAAACTCAACCGCCATACTCTCTTTGAACTTGTTTATAGCCGCCAACGATGAACCTGTAATAAGCAAGTCGTCTACATAGACTACAACGATCAGTAAGCTTGTTTTGTCTTGTCTCCTGTATAGCGACGGTTCCTTAGAGCATCGATGAAAATTCAAACCCACAAGAACTTTGTTCAGCTTAATGTTCCAGGCTCTAGGAGCTTGTCTTAAACCGTACAAAGCTTTCCTCAGTTTGTACACCTTTCCCTCTTGTCCAGCGACTTCAAATCCTTCAGGTTGTGTAACATATACTTCCTCCTTTAAGTCACCATGTAAAAATGCAGTCTTCACGTCAAGGTGGTGTATCTCCCATCCGCACGCAGCAGCTAGAGCAATGATGAGTCGTATTGTCTCCATACGAGCAACAGGAGCAAACACCTCGTCATAGTCAATTCCATGCTTCTGAACATAGCCTTTGGCAACTAGTCGCGCTTTGTATTTGATAATAGAACCGTCAGCATTACGTTTGATCTTAAAGACCCACTTCAAGCCGATTGGTTTCACTCCAGCAGGTAGCTCGACAAGGATCCATGTATTGTTCTTTTCAATAGAGACTATCTCCTCTAGACACGCATCAAGCCAGACCTGCAACTCTTTTGCTTCTGCAAAACTCCATGGCTCGTCATTTAAGCACATAAGAAGACGTTCATGTTCTCCTTCTGCAAGTAGAATATAATCTTCCAGATATGATGGCTTGTTGATTACTCGAGATGACCGCCTTGGTTGATATTGAGGCTGATCTTCTTCTTCCAACTCGTCGTCTTCTTCCATCTCATTATCACTCAACGTCTCTTTTGCTTCTGTTGTTCCTTCATTATCAAGGAACTCTTCCAACTCAATCTCAACCTCGCTATGAGCTCCTTTATCTCTTGGTTCCCCTGTTTTCCAATTCCATCTTTGTTCTTCATCAAAAACAACGTCACGGTTTACTATGATTTTCTTTTTCACAGGGTCTAATAGCCTATAAGCTTTAGTTCCTGGCTCCACTCCGAGATGTACTAGACATCTACTCCGATCATCTAATTTCTTCCTTCCTCCAGACTCTGTTGCCGCATAACACACACAACCAAATACTTTTAGGTGCCCAACGTTTGGCTTCTTTCCACGAAACGCCTCGTATGGCGTCTTTCCCTCGAGTGATCTTGTCGCAAGACGGTTTATTAAGTAAGTAGCATGTCGTACTGCTTCTCCCCAGAGATAATTTGGAACATCCATGTCCTTCAAGATACTTCTTGTCATCTCAAGCAATGTACGGTTCCGTCTCTCGACGACTCCGTTCTGTTGAGGTGAGTAAGGCGTTGTAAGATGTCTTTTAATACCATTCTTATTGCAGAAATTGTCGAACTCAAGTGATGTAAACTCGCCACCCCTGTCCGTTCTCAGTGTCTGGATTGATGTCTTTGTTTCTTGCTCGACTATTGTTTTAAAACGTTTGAAACTCTCGAAGGCTTCGCTTTTTTCTTTCATCAGAATGGTCCACATATAGCGAGAGCAGTCGTCGATAAGGACAAACACATAGCTGTGTGTCCTGGTGTTGCTGGAGTAATGGGGCCGCAAAGGTCTCCGTGAACTAGTTCAAGAAGATGAGCTGATCGATACTGAGTTTTCTGTGGAAACGGTTGCCTTGCTTGCTTTCCAAGGAGACAGGATGCACAAGTCTCCTTCCTAACATCAATTGCTGGTATACCAGTAACGAGTTCCTTGTTTATCATCAGCTTCATTGTCTCAGTATTGACATGACCTAGTCGAGCATGCCATGTAGATGACTCAGTTAACCTTGTCTGCATACACTTGATGCTATCTGTTTGCAACGTAACCTTGTATAGTCGGTTTTGAGACCGTTTGGTCTCGATCATAAGGTGTCCGGAGCGATCAAATAGCATTAGTGTGTTATCTTTCATTCGTACTTCACACCCAACTTCTGTGGCTTGTCCCAGACTAATGATATTACTCCTCAAGGCTGGAATATAGTAGACATCGTTTAGAATCTTCTTAGTGCCTCCAGCAAATAAAAAACGAACCGGCCCTTTTCCTTTAATATCAACTCGAGAATCATCTCCAAACCGGACTTTTCCAGTAACTTCCTCGTTGATGCTAGAAAAGAACTCGCGATTTCCACTCATGTGGTTGCTGGCTCCGTTATCAAGGTACCATAGCTCCTTCTTGTCATCTTCTGAGTCATATTGCTTTGGGTTAACCTTCTGTTCATTGAGGTAAACTACCTCTTGCATCATAAGCTCATCAGCCTCATGAGTGTCGTCTTCCTTTTTCTCTGTTGTCTCATGCATCTTAAGTAACTTATCTGGACAATCATTCGCGTAATGGCCCGTTTTATCACACTTGAAACAGGTTATGTGAGAGATATCACGGAGGCCTCCTTGCCTATATGCTTCTCTCTGTGTGTAGAAGTTGCCATTATTGCTTCCACCTCGACCTCTCCCGCGATAAAAGTTATTTCTTCCTCCACGGCCACGTCCTCCACGTCCTCCATGTTGTTCCTGCGATGAATCATAGTTTGAGTATAACAGTTTACTCTTATCGTCTTGAGATTCTTCATCTTCTTCTCTAATGCGTTCCTCGTATGCTTTCATTCTCCCAACTATGTCCTCAAAGCTAGTTTTTTTGAGATCAAGCATCTGCTCCAGAGATGCAACCATATGTATAAAACGTTTTCTCGGTAAGCTTTTGAGAAACTTTTTCACAATCTTTGGTTCCTCGATGACTTCTCCCAGTGAGGCTGACTGTGAGATGATTTCTGATAGCTTTCCAACAAATATATCAATGGTATCCTCGTCTCTCATCTTTAGTCTATCAAATTCAGCCTGCAAAGTTTGGAGTCTAGCTTCTTTTACTCTCTCCGCACCAACATGTCTAGCTTTGATTGCATCCCAGACTTCCTTTGATGTTTTAAGGTTGCCGACCTGCAGGATCAGTGCTTCCGGTATTGACTGGAACAGGAGAGATATTGCCACATTGTTTTTCTTTGTGTCGTTTTCTCCAGGATCTATCGTCTCCCAGACTTCACTTACCTTCAGCGCTATCGTCATCCTCATAGACCAAACAGTGTAGTTGGATGAGTTTAACATTGGGAGCTTTACATAGTTAGGTTTCGTTTCCTTGTGCAACACGATATCTCCTTTAGCATCTCCCATGGTGACCGAATGTATTTCTTGAAGTTCTTAGTTGAAGGCTCTGATACCAAATATAGAATCACAAGCTTTTCAATAAGAAGTCCCTCTCTTATTAATCAATCACAAATCACAAGTAATCAAATCGTAAAAACCACAACTCTGCAACACAATATGCAGTTGCTTATATAGGACTAAACAATGTCCTAATCACAATAGTATTATCACAAAACCATATTCCTTTTCCTAATAGATAAACACAAAACAACTAAAGAAAAGGAAACTTTGGATCCAAGCTTATCCAACAATATCATCAATGTAAGTGAAGTCCCTAGCAACACTACCTTTGTCAGGAGACTCAAACATAGTAACCGTCTTCCCTTTGAGTATATCTTTAGTGAAGAAGAAGTAGGCCATGTCTGGTCTCCCCCACGGTCCATAAACCGTGAAGAATCTCAAACCGGTTAACGATAAACCGTAGATATGGTTATAACTATGCGCGATTCCTTCACCTGCTTTCTTCGTCGCCGCGTATAAACTCGCCGGCTGGTCCATACGGTCTCTCTCGGAGAAGGGCACTTTCGAGTTCAGACCGTAAACAGAGCTAGACGAAGCCCAGACAACCGCGGGCTGAGGACTCGCGGCTTTCGAGACTTCAGGTAGATTCACGAACCCAGCGATGTTGCTCTTCACATACGACCCTGGGTTCTGCATGGCGTAACGAACACCGGCTTGCACGGCGAGATGCATGACGTGCGTGAAGAGAACGACGTCGTAGAGCTTCTTTAGCAAAACGGCGTCGTTTACGTCTCCTTCGACGACGAAGACGTTTGATCTCTCCAGAAGCCCTTGCCTCGCTCGTTTCAGCTTCGGGTCGTAGTACCGGTTGAAGTTGTCGAGACCCAGGACCCCGTCGCCGCGTCTCCGTAGCGCGATCGCGACGTGGGTGCCGACGAATCCGGCGGCTCCGGTGACTAGAACCGTTAAACCGCCGCGAGACCTCGGACGGGAGGATTTACGGACCTGTTTCTCCCAGTGAGAGACGCCGTACTTGGCGGATGAATCGTTGAGGCTCCGGCGAGAAGGAGACGGCGGAGGAGATAAGAGGAGGTAGAAGAGGAAGAGAGCGAGGAAGAGAGAAGCCCAGAGGGTGAATTTGGAGAGGCGGAGGTAACGGTGGCGGTGAAGAACGCCGTACGGCAGAACTTTGTACTTTCCGGGAGTGGAAGGAAGATCGTCAAGGTGAGACATTTCGCCGGAGATTAGGGTTGAGGAAGTCAAAATGAGAATTTCCCGGGGAACAAGAAAGAGTCGACCTTTTTTTACTTGAAATTTATATAATGAATGATTTAGACAAGTGTGTGTCGAACTTGTTTTAATCTTCAAGTCATGGTAATAAGATAAGCTATCAGAGATAATATTAATAATAACTATTGGATTCATGTATCTTGATTCTATTTCAAGGTGTTTCTAGATTGTTGACATATTGTTGGGGATGGATTGTCACCATCCATAAGGCCCAGCGAACAGGAGGCCCATTACTATCATTCAAAGGATAGTCGGCTCAAAGCCGGCTCCAAATGAGTCGCGACTCGGCTCGTGACCTCTTTGAACAGAAGACGAGCAGCCGAAGACAGCGATCAAGCGGCTCGGGCCGAACAGTTGTCCCGATTGGGCCTGCGAGACAAAAGGCCCATAACAAAGAGGATGAATTAGGTCAAAACTAACCGACCTAAGAGGCTATATAAGGAGTTGAGGACAGGAAGGAAGGGTATCACCACTTAGACAGACAGACTTGCGGCTAGATTAGGGTTTCCATTACTCTCTTTGTATCTCGCCGCTCTCTCTTGTATTTCCGGCTAGGAGCTTTCCGAGCATCGACTAGCCGGCTTTCTTGCTCTTGTACCCTCGTTATTCCGACTCTAATAAAACGTCTCTGTTCATCCCACTCTTGAGTTCTTTCACTTTCTGTTGACCAAACTCACCTCAAACAATTGGCGCCCACCGTGGGGCTGATCAGAGTAACGTTTCTTAGACCGCTATGACGATTGGTGACTCGAACCCCGGCACTTCCGGCGAAGCACCCGAGCTTACGCCTCCGCCTCCTCCTCCTTTTCTCTCGTCGGACTTCATGAGCTCCGTGATGGCTCGCCTCGCGCATCAAGAAGAAGTCCAGAAAACGACGAACGAGCAGCTCGCTGCCCTTGTAGCTGCTCTCACCGCTCCTGCTGGACCGACAAACCGTTCCCAGCCCGTCTGCCGGCATCTTTTCCCTCCAACGCCGGCAGAAGACCGCGCCGTCGACGAATCTGACCCTAACGGGCCCCCTGCCGTCTACCCTACTCCGACGACAGCAGATCCGACGACGATTCGCGAGATCGCCGAGCTCAAACTCAGCCTTCAACAAATGAGCTTGTAGATCCACCAAGCGACGAGCGGTGCCCCTCAGATTGACAGCGTCATCGCCTCCACTTCGCGCTCGCCCTTCGCTAGCGAGCTAACCAGGGTCCAGCTCCGCAAAATAGAAAAGCTCCGTCTCCCCGAGTACAAACCCGGTGGCGACCATGTCGAGCATCTAACAGCCTTCAACATAGCTATGGCCAGAGCTCGCCTTTCTGACGAAGAGAAGGACGCAGGATACTGTCAGCTCTTCGTCGAAACACTCAACGAACAAGCGCTAACCTGGTTCTCACAGCTCAGCGAGAACTCGATTCGCAGTTTCCGAGACCTCTCAGCTGTATTCCTCAAGACTTACATCATGTTTACCAAGCGAGCAGCGACCGCTTCCAGCCTGTGGAATATGGCGCAAACAAAGGACCAAAGTCTCAAGGACTACATGGAAAAGTTCAAGACGATCGTTTCGCGAGTCGACGTCCCTGATCACATCGCTATCGACGCCTTGATGAACACTCTCCTCGTCAACTCGAAGTTTCGTAAGGACTTGTATTCCAACCCTACGACTTCGCTCCCTGACGCTATCGCCCGATCTCACAACTTCATTCGAATGGATGAAGATACCAAGGCGATAATCCGAAAGCAGAACGCCGCCAAGCCTGCTGCAGCCAAGAGTGCGGGTGCTTGGACCGAGCCACGCCAGCACGCACCAGGTGATAATGGCGGCAAAAAAAGGGGTCTCCTCTACGTCGTGGACAAGAACAACGCCCCTGTTTCAACCATGGTCATGCACGATAAAAAATGGAATGTCTACCAGCGAGAGACCGACTCTCCCGATGCGTCTCCCAGTACCCCGAGTGCTGGTACCGTGGCTAAAGTCGATTCGGCGACGGGACCGACCAGAACGCCCATCGACCTTACGAAGCATTGCAAGTATCACGACGTCAAGGGACACGACACGACTGAGTGCAAATCTCTCTACGCCCAGTTCCTCTCCTCGATCGAAAGCGGAGACTACAAGATCCAGCCGCCGAAACCCAAACCAAAAGGTGAAAACAGCTGGAGCAGGAACAAAGACAAGAAGGCTCAGCGAAAATCACAGGGCAAAAACCGTAGAAACGACAAACAGTCAAAGGATGCAGAGAAAGCTGCCCGAGAAACCGACGATGACGACGACTCGGCAGATGACGATCAGCCGGCCAATCGTCAGCCCATCGAAGTAATCCGCGTCCAACCTCAAGGAGATAACGATCCAGGGTCCTCATCCGACGAGGACGACGACATGAAAACCCTAGATAGCACTGCGGATCTTCGGTCCCTCCTCGAGCGAAAGCTCCGACCCACTACCGTGGAAACACCAGTCTCCACCAATCTCCGCTGACAGATCTACTCAAGCCGAGCCGCGAAAGCTTCAGCGCAAGAATCCTCTCACCAGCAGTCCGCTGAAAAGCCGAACTGCGATTTGCGAGACAAACTCAACGCGAAGATCGGTGATCTGCGGACGACCCTCAACCGCAAGAAAAGGGATACTGCTGAAACGAGTAACGATCTTCGCGACGTGCTCCGTGCAAAGCGCGCACAAACTCGTCCCCGAATAAACGTTATCATGGGTGGATCACCTCCTTGCGGCGATTCGGTTAGAGCAGTCAAGGACCATCGAAGGCAGGCCACCACTTCCCAACGATGGCCCCAAAAGCAAGTAGACGATCAGCCGATTACCTTTTCGTTTGACGATACACTCGGCGTGCACCTCCCTCACAATGATCCTTTGCTCGTCGTGCTCGGCGTCGACAAGTACGACGTCACAAAAGTGCTTATCGATACCGGGAGCTCGGTCGATATCATCTTCCGCAAAACCCTCGTGAAAATGGGAATCGATCTCAACGACGTCAAGCCTTCTACTCGGACCCTGACAGGATTCAACGGGTCGTCAGAGGTAATCGCAGGCACGATCCGCCTCTCGGTTCATGCATGCGGAGTCACGCGAACGGTCAAGCTTTCTGTGGTCGGCTCAAAAGCCCCTTACCACGTTATACTCGGCACCCCATGGCTACATTTAATGCGAGCAATCGCATCAACGTACCATCAGTGTGTTAAGTTCCCAGGATCAGACGGATTAATCAAAACTCTGAAAGGCGATCAGCAGGCTGCGCGAGATCTCCTAATCGCCACGGTTAAAATTCAGCGCTCTCAGTCACTCGTCAACTCAGTCTCTCCCCCCGCGAGCAAAGTTTGTCCGCAAAAGGAAGAAGTTCTGGAAGTACCAGTTGACAACTCGGATCCGACCAAATCAGTCCGAGTAGGCGCGTTTCTACCCGACGAGATGCAACAGAAGATCCTCGAGTTTCTTAAGCAAAACCTGTCCTCATTCGCCTGGACAATGTCTGATATGAAAGGAATCGACCCAGCTATCACAACTCACGAACTCAATGTCGATCCCAACTTCAAGCCCATCCGGCAGAAGAGAAGAAAGTTGGGACCGGAGCAATCCAAAGCAGTCGCAGAAGAAGTCGAGCGTCTACTCGGCGCCGGCTCGATCACCGAAGTTCGTTACCCGGAATGGCTAGCCAACCCGGTGGTCGTTAAGAAGAAGAACGGTAAATGGCGCGTCTGCGTCGATTTTACCGACCTCAACAAAGCATGTCCTAAGGACAGCTATCCGTTGCCTAGCATCGATCGCCTAGTCGAATCGACGGCCGGTAACGAGATGTTGATGTTTATGGATGCCTTCTCAGGCTACAACCAGATCCCGATGCACCCGGACGACCGGGAGAAAACTGCTTTCATCACTGATCGGGGAACCTACTGTTATAAGGTGATGCCATTCGGGTTGAAAAACGCTGGAGCAACCTACCAGAGGCTTGTCAACCGGATGTTCGCCGACCAGCTGGGGAAGACGATGGAAGTCTATATCGACGACATGCTCGTCAAATCCCTCCGAGCCGACGACCACCTAGCGCACTTAAAGGAATGCTTCGCCATCCTAAACGAGTACGGGATGAAGTTGAATCCCGCCAAGTGCACCTTTGGCGTCTCCTCGGGTGAATTCCTTGGTTACATTGTCACGCAACGAGGAATAGAAGCTAACCCGAAACAGATCTCGGTAGTCCTAAATCTCCCCAGTCCGAGAAACTGCCGTGAAGTGCAGAGACTAACAGGACGCATCGCCGCGCTCAATCGCTTTATCTCCCGATCTACCGACAAGTGCCTCCCCTTCTATGATCTCTGTGAGGGGTTAAACTCACACCTAGATTTTAGATCAGGTTTTATGTTTAGAAGAGGTTAGGGAAAGATTATCGCGGGCTGAATCCCGTAAGAACTTGATGAATGAACTTTGATTTGTATTGATATAATAGAAATGTGATGGTTACAAAAGATGATCTTTGATGAATATAAAGATCACGAGAGAATTACAAGTAAGAATGTTTCAATGAATGTTTAGTAAAAATATAAGTAAGTTCGGATCTTCTTCTTAGTCTTCGACCTTCTCTTTTTATAGCTTTAGACTTCTTTAGGTTGTTTGCAACTGATCTCCGAGATCCTCTCCACTTGAGGTGGAATCTGCAACAGCTTCCCTTTGACCGGGTCCTGCGCTCCTTCTGGTTGCGACGTGAGCTTCCTCTTCGTCGTGACCTCCTTAGTTAGGATCCTTAGCTTTCAGCCTCCGGTTCCAGCTTAGCTCTCTTTTAGACTTCAGATTCGTGATGGGCTTGTCGTGGCCCATCATCATCTTTATTATTGAGTAATCAGTTACCGGGCCATATTCGGGCCCAACAGTTGCCCCCAGCTCTCGAAATGAGGTTTCGTCATTCTCGGGAGCTAGACCTAGCCGCCCAAGCTAGATTCTCTTGTTGAGATCATGATTACCAGCTATCTCAACCACATTTATTTTCATCTGATCGAACGGCTGCGAATTTTGTTCGATTATATCGACGGTTTGGATTAATAAGAGTTTGAAATATAGTTTCCGATTTTCGAGACGTGATGGGATATAAAGCTGCGAGTATTAACTCCAAGTCTCTCCACTTTCTCCACGCCTCCGACGGTTTCCAAGGTAACTTCTCCTTCTTCTTCTATTTTACAGCACGTTTTTTTTTTTTTTTTTATCTCTGTTCCGAATTCGATTTTCATCCCTAAGTTCCTTAGAGATTTCACTCTTGCTCATCTCGACCCGATCCTCCTTCTTTCGCTTCTCCTCTCTTTTCCTTTTACTTACGATGAGCAAAAAAGATAGCTCCGGCGTAATTCAAATCTCCACTTCCGGTGCTCGCCTTATGAAGGTCAAACAAGAAACCGGAGAAAAGATGAAAGACACCGGGAAGAAGAAAGTTAAAGACTCGATTGGGGCAAGAGTCAAAAGGATGAAGAAGAAAGGTGGCAAGAGCGCCTCCTCTGGGCCTCACTCTCCGTCGCTCCTAAAGAGCCAAGAGGTTACCAACCTTATCGTTCAAGCCCACGGCAAGAGCGACCTAGCTAGGGCTTGTAACGACGACGAAACCCCCGAAACTGTCCCGGAGGGTTGGTTCTGCGTTCACGAGAAGTACATCGCTAAGTGTCATCTTCGGTTTCCTCTCCCCACCCTCTTACTTGACCTCCTAGATCACTATCAGCTGGCTCTTCCTCAACTTTGTCCCTCGGTTATTCGAGTGATAAACGGATTCATCACTAGGGCCAAAGAGGAAGGAGTCATTGTTGGTTTGACCGAGCTGATGAGTCTCTTTTCGATAAAGGAGAGTACTTCCAAGGATGGTGGAAGCGGTACCTACTACCTCCCCTGTCGTCCAGGGCTAGGCGTATTCAAGTTCTCGGCTAGTGACGATGACTGGCGCAAGAAGTACTTTTATGTCAAGATTGATCCCTCGACGGTTCCAGTTGGCCGTGACCTTAGGAACTCGTGGTCTGATATTTCCGGTTAGGATTTTAGGGATATATCCGCATATTTATCTGTGTTTGTCGTGTTGTGCTAATTATCTTTTGACTCTTTTTGCAGAAATCAAAGATCCTGTCAAGTTGTCTAGTAAACTCACCAGAGCTCTCTTCAGGAAGCTTCAGCATAGCCCTAACACTTGGGTAGCTTACACCACTTCGAGAGTTAGATCAGCTAGGTTCCCTGAACGATACCAAGCGTCCTTCCCTGACTCAGTGACGGTTGCTGGTTTAGAAGGTAACCTTTACTCGTAATTCGTGATTTTTACTATCCGAATTTACCATATGTGATTAATGAATCTTTTTCATGTTTTAGTTTCTGAGGGCGATTCAGTTTTCGAAGTTTCCTCCGGAGCAAGTACTTCCTCGAAGACTCAATCACAGAAGATGCCACTTCAGCCTTCCTTCCGTTCCAGGGGTAGATCAACCAAGGCTGCCAGCTCCTCTAGAGGGAGTGATAAGAACCAGGGAGGATCCTTCCTTGACTCTGTGAAGGAGGCTCTTGATGATGGAGGCTCTGCTCCTGCTAAAGGTGTTGGCTCTTCGGAGCCTAAGGTTCAGGAAGTTGGCCTTCTCTCCGAAGTCCCGATGGCTGAGGCTGATCCTCAAATAGCAAGGGATCCTCCGGAGTTTGAGCCCCCGAGGAACAAGAGGTCCCGAACTGACCAGGTTGACAGACCTTCAAGGTCTTCCTCCTCCTCCTCTAGAGGAGGAACCGTTGGCTGGAACTTTGCCCATTCGAAGCCTGGATCGGTTTTGGACGATCCGTGGGGTTTGGCTACTCTGATGAGGCATATGAAGGGTCCTGGGTGTTCCCTCCCTTCGATCTCTAATCTCACGCACAAGGATGAGTACGTCGATATTGCTCATCACATGGGTCAGGTATGAAGTTGATTTCATCCTTTAGTTTTTTCTTTGGAAGTTTTTTTTTGTTAAATCGTTTTTCGTTTTCTGTAGCTGGCTGGTGCTATCAATAGGGCTCAGTTCAAATTTGAGGATGCTGTACACAATGCCCCCAGTGCCGAGGAATTAGCCCAGGTCACTGAATTGGTCAAGGCCACCAAGACTGAGCTCAACCAGACTCGGGCTCTGATCTCGGATCTCCAAGCTGAGGTGAAGAGACTTGGCTCCAAGTGTGACGCTCAGCAAGGGACGATCGAGAGCCAACTAATTGACCTCCAGGTGAAAAATAGGAAGATTGGAGAGTTGGATGCTGCTCGGAAGATAGCCGAGTATCAAGTCAAGGAGCTAATTGCCACATCTCAGAGCAGCCAAAAGAACAAGGAAGCTGAGGTCAGGCTAGCCGTCCGGAGAGGAAAGAAGGAGGTAGCCGAAGCTTACAACAAAATTCTGGTTGTTGTCAAGGAGAAGTTCTCCAAGAAGAAGGACGAAGTCGACCTCCTGGTTCACGCTCAGGAGATCCAAGCCAACACCGAGCTCCTGAAAGATATGCTGGATGGCGAGATTAAGAGTACTCAAGATGAGTATGATCGCTTGGTGGCAATAATGCCGGAAGCTGTTGCGGCATACGAGAAGGCTCAGGTCTCGGACTTCTCGATCGGCAAGCTCCCTCTTCCCCAACTCTCTGAGAGTTCAGGTACTTTTGAGGTTAATATGTTTAATCTCTCCCTTTCTGGAGAGTTTGGTTCTAATTTGTGATTGGTGGGTTCTTACTCAGCCCCAGTCGAAACCGCCTCTGGAGGTAGCGACAAGGAGATGGAGGAGGAGGTTCCTGAGGAGGAAGATCCAGCTGGTAAGGGAGCTGAGAAGAGCTCGGATGACAAGGAAGTTTAAGAGCTGAGGCTCTTTCATGTTTTCTAGGATTTCTGCCCGATGGGCTTCTTTATCTTTTGCTTTCAAGACTTATAGCCTGAGGAGGCTTTTAGACCTTTATCTGTTGCATTCCGAAGCTTTGTTAGCCTGGGGAGGCTTTTAAACCCTTGTTTAATTTCAAACTTGGTTTTCGTTTTATTCTGAGTTTTCGGCTCTGGTCGTGAAATATGACAACTTAATCATACTCGATCCTCACAATAAGTCTGGAAGACTTTGGTCGTTTTTTTTTGTTCCTTAAGAGGATTTCTTGAAGTATCGGGATTAGCTTAGGGTTTTTAGGAACCTAAGTTTAGCTGGACACCTCAGGTGGGGGTTCTAGGGAACCTGAACTTGTTTGTGGGATTTCAAGACCCGTGGAGACTTGTTTAGGATTTTAAGACCTTTGTGATTTAATGAGGATTTTAAGACCTCGAAGATTTGTAAGGATTTTAAGACCTTGGAGAATTGACAAGGATTTTAAGTCCTTGGAGATTTGGTAAGGATTTTAAGACCTTAGGTCCAGGTTCGTCGAGACCTGATATTATCTGAAGGATTTTAGGACCTTAGGTTCAGGTTCGTCGAGACCTGACATTGCTTTGAAGGATTTTAAGACCTTTAAGAATTGACAAGGATTTTAAGTCCTTGGAGATTTGGTAAGGATTTTAAGACCTTAGGTCCAGGTTCGTCGAGACCTGATATTATCTGAAGGATTTTAGGACCTTAGGTTCAGGTTCGTCGAGACCTGACATTGCTTTGAAGGATTTTAAGACCTTTAGGTTCAGGTTTGCAGGGACCTGTTTTGTTAAAGAATTGAGATATCGAAAATGATTTCTTTATTGATAGTTGGATACATGGTATCATAGTAATCATACACTTGCTGTATTATAACGATCATACGTTTGCTGCGTGGGCTATGTGACTTTAGTCGGACATATGCCCCCTTTGATTGTAGTGAACGAAGTGTTGAAATGAGGTTGGGGCTGCACTCATGACGGAGTTGCCTACGTACCCAGTCAAGGGATCAAGCCTAACGTAGTTCAGGAATTTTAGGTACCTAATGATAATATCTCTTAAGATTCGTGGCGTTCCACGATCTGATTTCGGGTACCCCGGTTCGCACCTTTCGGAGCTTGTAAACGCCAGGTCGTACTACATGGATGATCTGATAGGGACCTTCCCAGTTAGTTCCTAACTTCCCAGCATTTGGCTCTTTGGTTCCTTCAAAAACTTTCCTAAGTACTAGGTCACCCACAGCGAACTGCCGGAGCCTGACTTTTGAATTGTACTGTCGTGCCATTGCTTGCTGATAGTTCTGAATGCGAATCAAAGCTCGGTCCCGTCTTTCCTCGATTAGATCGAGGCTGTCAGTTAGGAGCTGATCATTAGCTGCGGGATTGGATGTACAGAGTTCCCGGCGGAGGCTACCAGCAATGGTTTCGGCTGGAACGACGGCTTCCATCCCATATGCTAAGGAGAAAGGAGTTTCTTCTGTAGCTTTTCGTGGGGTGGTTCGACATGCCCAAAGTACTTCAAGTAACTTCTCTGACCAGAATTCCTTCTGGGTTCCGAGGCGTTTCTTGAGGTTTGCTAGTATTGATTTATTAGCAGCCTCCGCCTGTCCGTTACCTTGAGGTCGGCGAGGTGATGAGAAGGTCAGGCGAATATTCCACTTGTCACAAAATATTTTGAAATCGTGGGATATGAATTGTCCTCCATTATCGGTTACGATTTCGTACGGGACGCCGTGTCTACATATGATATCTTTCCATACAAATTGCTCGACCTCGAACCTGGTTATCTGCTGGAAAGCTTCGGCCTCTATCCATTTCGTGAAGTAGTCCGTTAAGACTAAGAGGAAGCGTAGCTTCTTCTTTCCACTTCCTGATGGTACTAGTGGCCCCACGATATCCATGGACCATCTCATAAATGGGTAAGGGGCGGATATGTTAGACAGCTTTTCCGCAGGCTGGTGTATAATCGGTGCATGCCTCTGGCATTTGTTGCATGAAGAAGAATAGGCCTCACAATCTGCAATAATGGTAGGCCAGAAATATCCTTGTCTTTTGATTCTGATGGCTAAAGCTCTTCCTCCAGAGTGGTTCCCGCAGGAGCCGTCGTGCATTTCCTTCATGAGTCTCATAGCAACGAGGCCATGGACGCATTTTAGGTAAGGTCCGGAAATGCTTCGTTTGAGGAGGACAGATTCAGTTACGCAATATCTCGCGCTTAATGCTTTGAGCTTTCGAGCCTCCCATTTATTGGGTGGAGTCTTTCCCTCCAGGATGTATTGCGTGATTGGAATTCTCCAATCCTCTCTTCCTACAACTTTGTTATGAAGAGACGAGGGAGGTTCCTGTTCGGGACCTGGTGTCGTGGTGCCCCCGGAGGTATTGGTAGGATTGGGCTCCAGGGAGTCTGAATTCCGAGGAATACCTCCAGATGAATTTTGGAGAGCTGTACGGCTTCTGGTTTTAACTCTGCAGATTACTGGGTCTGAGTTGGTGCCCCCGGGGGTATTCTCGAGATCAGGCTCTAAGGAGTCTGAATTTCGAGGAATATCTTCCGTGACTTGGATTATGTTCCCGGAGGTATGCTTTTTTGCGCTGCATATTCTGGTTTTTGGAAACCAAAATGTTGTGAAAACCTGGGTAGCTACCGCTTCTGGGCAGGTACCTTCGGGTTGCGCTTTTAGTTTGCTCTCTTTTTCAGCTTTAGTAGCTATGTCGATGCTTGGTTTCTCGATTCCTTCTACGGGTATGATTCGTTTTACGAGGGGGTCTGATGTGGAAGCTAAAGCAGCCAATGCATCTGCTGAGGAGTTCTCACCTCGTGGGATTCTCGTTAGCTCGAATTTGTCGAACTGCCTAGTGAGGTTCTGGACGACTTCGAGATATGCCCCCATTCTTTCGTCCCTCGTTTCATATTCTCCGTGAAACTGGCTAGCTACTAGCTGTGAATCACTATAAGCGTTTAGCTCTCGGATTCCGAGGCTTAGGGCGAGCTTCAACCCTGCGATTAGTGCTTCATATTCAGCTTCGTTGTTTGAGGCGCTGAATCCGAGCCTATATGACTGCTCGATGGTTTCTCCTGCTGAAGAAGTTAGCCTTAGACCGATACCGGAGCCCTGTTTTGATGAGGCTCCGTCGACGTATAGGCTCCACTTCGGAGATTCCATTTCGGAGTCTAACTGCTCGGATGTCAATTCGATGATAAAGTCAGCGAGGACCTGAGCTTTCGCTGCTGCTCGAGGTCTATACTCAATATCATATTCGCTGAGTTCTATGGCCCATTTAGCCAATCGCCCTGACTGGCTGGGGCTGTGCAAGATCATTCGTAATGGTTGTGAGGTCATTACAACGATCGAATGCGATTGGAAGTAAGGTCGCAATTTTCTGGCCGCTGTTACGACGGCTAGAGCTAGTTTTTCCATCGCAGGGTACCTGGTTTCGGCATCTATCAAACTTTTACTGGTGTAATAGACAGGTCTTTGTTCGTTTTGTTCCTCTCGTACTAGAACGCCGCTGACTGCAGCAGTTGATACAGCGAGATATAGGTACAATGGCTCTCCTAGTACTGGTTTAGATAGGATCGGAGGTTCGGAGAGGTAAGCTTTCAATTGCTTGAAGGCTTCCTCACATTTCTCGTCCCATAAGAACTTCTTATTATTCCTTAGAAGCTTGTAAAATGGGAGACATTTATCGGTAGACTTGGATATGAATCGATTCAACGCCGCGATTCGTCCAGTCAGTCTCTGCACCTCCCTGGTCGTCTTAGGTGACGGCATTTCTAGGAAGGTTGCTATCTGCTGTGGGTTGGCTTCAATGCCTCTTTCGGTTACGAGATAGCCTAGGAACTCGCCTGAAGGTACCCCGAAAGTACATTTAGTGGGATTGAGCTTCATATCGTACTTGTTCAGGATATCGAAGCATTCCCTTAAATGGGAGATATGATCTTCCCCGGCTGAGGATTTGACTAGCATGTCGTCGATATAGACCTCCATGGTTTTTCCAAGTTGTCCAGCAAACATCTTATTTACTAGCCTTTGATAGGTAGCTCCTGCGTTCTTTAATCCGAATGGCATAACCTTATAACAATAGGTTCCTCGTTCGGTTATGAATGCAGTTTTCTCCTGGTCCTCAGGATCCATCATGATTTGGTTATATCCTGAGAAGGCATCCATGAAGGATAGGAGTCGATGGCCAGCTGTTGCTTCAACTAGGCGGTCGATGTGAGGTAACGGGAAGCTGTCTTTAGGGCAAGCTTTGTTTAGGTCTGTGAAATCTACATAGATCCTCCACTTCCCGTTTTTCTTCTTTACCACTACTGGGTTAGCTAACCAGTCGGGGTAATGTACCTCTCGAATGGACCCAGCTTTCGTAAGTCGGTCAACTTCGTCGTTAACAGCTTGAGCCTTTTCGAGACCTAGCTTACGACGCTTCTGTTTAATCGGTTTGAAAGTAGGGTCAACTTTTAGCTTATGGGTGGTGACGTTCGGATCTATTCCTTTCATGTCGTTGGTGGACCACGCAAAGGTTTTGACATTGCTTTTCAAAAAATCGATGAGCTCCTTTTTTGTCTCAAGAGGTAGCTCGGACCCGATGCCCACCTATCTTTCAGGATTTGAGTCGTCGATGCAAACTTTTTCGGTTAGGTTCCTGGGGGGACCTCGAATATTTTGTTGCATTTCGTGACTTTCCTGGATCTGTAATTGCTATTGGGGGGATTTTTTGAGGATTTCGAATCCTCCCAAATAGCAGATCCTGGATATCTTCTGGCTACCGTGTATGGTAGCAATCCCTTCGGGTGTTGGAAATTTTACGCACTGATGGTACGTTGAGGCTACTGCCTTCATTTTGTGGATCCAAGGTCTTCCCAAAATCGCGTGGAACGGGGAAGGTCTATCGATGACTACTAAGTTGGTCATTTTCATTATTCCGCCAGCTATGACTGGGAGCTTGATTGTTCCCAATGAGGTAGCTGTTTCTCCGGAGAAGCCTACGAGATTAGCTTTTTGGCCAATAATTTCGTAGTCGTCTATTTCCATCCCTTTTAGGGTGTTATAGAAAATGAGGTCGACGGAGCTTCCTGTGTCTATCATGAGCTTAGGAACCTCGTATCCTGCGATGTTCAGGGTGACGATCAACGCATCATCGTGAGGTCTGTCAAGGTTTGAGGTCTCGCTCTCCCAGAAAGAAATCTTAGTGTTGGATTCAGGATTAGGAGGCTTAGGTCCAGTGTTAGACACAGCCTTCCGCACGTGATTCTTAATGGAATTGACGGAGTCTTGACATATGTCTGATCCTCCAAGGATACAGTCCACCCTCGAGTCGGGGCTCGATTGAGGGGACGGTTTGCTCAAGAGAGCTTCGACTTGTAAACTTTTTCCTTGGGGGAATTTCCCGAGAATCATTTCGACTCTTTTCTTGGGAGCTGGAGGTGGCGAATCGGTCTCCTTCTCAGGTGACCTCTCACGTTTAGGGGAAGTGTCCCTGGAACCTCTTTTCTGATAAGGTGGTGGCTTTTTGAGGTCCACGCCCTTTATTTCTCCAGCTGCGAATTTAGCTGCCAGCTGGCGTTGGAGGTCCCAACACTCTTCGGTTGAGTGTCCTTCACGATCGTGATAAGAGCAACGTTTGCCTTTATCGAAGCCTTTTGACCACGGAGTTTTGTTTGCTGCTGCAACAGGTTTTTCTTCCTTGTCTTCCTCGATTGCGTAGGAATGTTCTCCCTGAGTTTGATTATTTCGAGGGTTACCCTTTTTATGAGGTCCCTTAGTCTCGGAGGAGTCACCTTTCGAATGATTCTGTGGTTTCTTGTGGAGTTTATCCAGTGCAGCTGTCTCCTCCTCCAAAGTAATATATTTGGTGGCTCTATGAAGAGCGTCATCGATAGTTGGAGGAGCGTTGAGTGTTAACTCTGACCAGAATTTCGATCTATAGAACAGACCTCTCCTAAGGGCCTCGATGGCGACTAGGTCGTTAGGATTCGAGAGCTTAGTTCTTATTGCCCTGAATTTCTCAATGTAGACTCGTAATGAATCTCCCATTCCTTGACTGACCTTCCAAAGGTCGGCCTCGGAGGCTTGCTTCCGGATATGGGTTGAGTATTGCTTCATAAAGGCGTTGGTTAATTGATCGAAGTTGTCAATCGAGGCTGGCTCGAGGCCGGAGAACCACTCGAGGGCTGTTCCGACCAAATTTTCGGCGAATGTTCTACAGTAACCTGCTTCACATTCTTCCTGAGTGAAATGGGCTTTAACAATTGCCAATCGGAAAGCTCTCAAATAGGCCTTCGGGTCGGAGGTCCCATCATACTCAGGAATTCTGATTTTTCGGGTATCTCTTATGTGAGAGCTGGCAATTCTGTCCGTGAATGGAGTTCCACGGGTTTCTTCGATTAAGCTATCGATTTCGGGAGCTGAACTCGTAGCTTTATGGACTTGAGCTCCCAATTTCTGGAGAGCCGCGTGAGTTCTCTCCATATATCTACGGATAGCTTCAGGTCCTTCAAGCGGAAGGATATTTGGATCGTTCGCAGGTACCCGATGAGTAGGTTCCTGACGGAATCGAGTTGGCTCACCTTCCCATGCGGTTAGTGGGCTAAGTCGCTCGTCATTTCTTGGGTTATCGGAGTTTATCCTTTGATAACCGTCCTCATTCGGGACCGAGCTTCTAGTTTGATAAACCGAAGCTGACGCTCTGCCTCCAGATGGGAAGGATATTCCTGCTCCGGACCTAGGATCAGGTGGCGGAGGAGGTAAACGATTACTTCTGTCAGCGACCTGACCGGGTGTGGAGCTGGTTGTCGCTACGTTACTTCCCATAGCACTGGCATTAGGTGGATTGAACACGGGAACTGTTCCAGTATGAGGTGTCTGGAAAGCAGATCCGCGTCCTTCAGGGACAGTGCTATCAGGGGAAAAGTTTAAACGTGCTCGGGGAAAAGAGGGATCGGTTAATCGATCATGGAAGGTGACCCCCGGAGCTGGACGTTGCGGTGGTTGGGTTGTTGCGTTTAGAGATCTAGTTATCTCTTCGAATCGTTGTTGACGTATAGTCAACTGATGTATCGTGCGCTCACTTTCCTGAGCTTTGTCCACTAATTGTATCATCATTTGGCGGATCTCAGAGAGCTGAGCCTCCGTTTGATTCGGAATGGCTTGCTGCTGAGGATTCTCCGATGATCTCGGGTTAATAACTCCGGTTGTAGTTTGGCTCGTTCGAGCATCAACCGGAAGCTGTTGCCCAGATCGGTGGTCGCCACGTTGAGGCTCTGTGATTACGAGACTAGAGCCTCCGTCATTCGGTGAGCTATCGCTCTGAATCGGGAGGTTAAGGTCAGACGGGGTTGTTGTCTGATCGGTAGGGTTCATCCTCGAGTTAGAGTAAGGGATTTGATTGTTTCTTCCCCACAGACGGCGCCAATTGTGAGGGGTTAAACTCACACCTAGATTTTAGATCAGGTTTTATGTTTAGAAGAGGTTAGGGAAAGATTATCGCGGGCTGAATCCCGTAAGAACTTGATGAATGAACTTTGATTTGTATTGATATAATAGAAATGTGATGGTTACAAAAGATGATCTTTGATGAATATAAAGATCACGAGAGAATTACAAGTAAGAATGTTTCAATGAATGTTTAGTAAAAATATGAGTAGGTTCGGATCTTCTTCTTAGTCTTCGACCTTCTCTTTTTATATCTTTAGACTTCTTTAGGTTGTTTGCAACTGATCTCCGAGATCCTCTCCACTTGAGGTGGAATCTGCAACAGCTTCCCTTTGACCGGGTCCTGCGCTCCTTCTGGTTGCGACGTGAGCTTCCTCTTCGTCGTGACCTCCTTAGTTAGGATCCTTAGCTTTCAGCCTCCGGTTCCAGCTTAGCTCTCTTTTAGACTTCAGATTCGTGATGGGCTTGTCGTGGCCCATCATCATCTTTATTATTGAGTAATCAGTTACCGGGCCATATTCGGGCCCAACAATCTCCTCCGAGGGAACAAGAAGTTCATTTGGGACGACAATTGCGAGGACGCATTCGTTCAACTCAAGCAGTACTTGACGACTCATCCCGTCCTGGCCAAACCAGACGTAGGAGACGTCCTGTCTCTCTATATCGCTGTCTCCTCGGCAGCTGTCAGCAGCGTCCTAATCAAAGAGGACCGTGGCGAGCAGCGTCCGATTTTTTACACGAGCAGACGGATGACTGGTCCGGAGACCAGATACCCAACCCTCGAGAAACTGGCTCTGGCCGTCGTTAATTCTGCAAGGAAACTACGACCCTACTTCCAATCACACTCTATCGAAGTGTTGGCCGGTTGACTAAGTGGGCAATCGAGCTGAGCGAGCTTGATATTACGTACAAATGCCGAACAGCCGCCAAATCTCAAGTCCTCGCCGACTTCCTTGTCGAGCTCACACCAGATCTTGCACAAGACCTCGACATTCCAAGCCCCAATTGGATTCTCCATGTCGACGGATCATCAACGAGCAAAGGATCCGGTGCGGGAGTCCAGCTTCAATCGCCGACAGGAGAACTCATTCGCCAGTCTTTCAGTTTCGGCTTCCCGGCCTCTAACAACGAAGCAGAGTACGAGTCGTTGATCGCCGGTCTCCGTCTCGCCCGAGCCGTCAAAGCCAAACGCTTGAGTTCTTGTTGCGACTCGCAGCTCGTCGCCAGCCAGTTCAGCGGCGACTACGATGCTCGCAATGACAGAATGGACGCATATCTCCGAGTGGTTCAAGAGCTTGCTAGGGAATTCGATTTCTTCGAACTCACCAAGGTTCCTCGCGGAGAGAACGTTTGCGCCGATGCCTTAGCACTCGGGAGCAAACTCCACGACCAGGTCAAAAGGACGATACCCATACATCGGATTGATCGACCGAGCATCGATCCTCCTTCCGATGAAAGTCTTCCCATCGCTCCAATCTTCGCAACAACTCGACGATCCACCACCGATCAAGTTGACACTGACATGCCCGATCATGACGACACCCCGATCGACTGGCGAGCCGAGTTCCTACATTATCTCATCCGTGAAGAACTGTCGAAAGATAAGTGGGCAGCGAGACGCCTGAAGAGACGCAGCGCCCACTACGTCATCATGAACGACGAACTTCACCGAGTAATCGCGAACAAGGTCCTCTTAATGTGCATCCAGGGCGATGAAGTGCGGCGAGTGATGGCTGAAACTCACGACGGAGCAGGAGGAAACCACTCGGGAGGCCGAGCTCTTGCCCTTAAGGTTCGAAGCTTGGGATTCTTTTGGCCATCTATGAACACTGACTGCGAAGCATACGCCCGTCGGTGCGACAAATGCCAGCGTCACGCTCCGAGCATCCACAGTCCCACCGAGCTGTTGCGTACATCTGCCGCCCCTTATCCGTTCATGCGGTGGGGGATGGACATCATAGGGCCAATGCCGAACTCACGCCAACGCCGTTTCATCCTGGTCCTCACTGATTATTTCACTAAGTGGATTGAAGCTGAGACTTTCTCTCAGGTGACGGACAAGGAAGTCCGCACCTTCGTCTGGAAGAACATCATCTGCCGCCATGGTTTACCATACGAGATCGTAACGGACAATGGCTCTCAGTTCATGTCCGGAAACTTCAAAGAGTTCTGCAGCAAGTGGAACATCCGCCTAAGCCCTTCGACTCCCCGCTACCCGCAAGGAAACGGACAGGCGGAATCCTCCAACAAGATTATCATCGATGGGATCAAGAAGCGACTCGACCTCAAGAAAGGCCATTCGGCCGACGAACTGGACGGCGTCCTCTGGTCGCACCGAACGACTCCTCGTGGAGCGACCAAATCCACCCCTTTCTCTCTTGCTTACGGGATGGAAGCAATGGCCCCCGCCGAAGTTAACGTGACGAGTCTTCGGCGCGCCAAGATGCCGCAGTTCGTCGAACTTAATCAAGATATGCTCCTCGACGCCCTTGACGAACTCGAGGAGAAACGTGATCAGGCGCTTCTTCGGATCCAAAATTACCAGAACCAGATCGAGAGCTACTATAATAAGAAGGTAAAAGCGCGCCCTCTCGAGCTCGGCGACCTCGTCCTCCGAAAAGTTTTCGACAACACAAAGGAGCTCAACGCTGGAAAGCTAGGGACCAACTGGGAGGGACCTTACAAGATCACTCGAGTCGTTAAACCCGGCGTCTACCGACTCGAGACTTCCCGCGAGCTTGGAACTTGATGCATCTTCGACGCTTCTACCAATAGAAACGCCTCATCCCTTTTCCCCGAGTGAATGACCAACAGATCACTGTTCGCTAAAAAAAAAAAAAAAAAAAAAAAAAACCCGAGTAGATGCACCTAAAAGTCACTTCTAATCGTCCGAGTGAATGCGCTACCATAGCCACTTTCACTCGGTCAAACGAACTACGAAAGGCTTGATCCTCATCCGAGGTACGTAGGCATCCCTTCACAGGGTCCAGCCCCAACCAAAACAAAGTCCAAATTTTTGTAAAATAATGACGAACAGTCACTTTCCTCCTAGTAAACGATGCCAGCCCCTTTCTCAAGCGGAGCACGAGCACTCGCCCAAATCAATCGACTGGGTCTTGATCAGACGTCAGTCGAAGGGAATAACAGCCTCGCGTCACCTATGCGTCACGCATTGACCGGCTACCTGATGGAAATTTTAGACCAAGTCTAACCGAAGAACGACGGTTTGGCCGACCAATAGTTCTCTCGGTTACTGCAGTGCGTCTTGAAACCTTTTCCTCGGTAATTCAATAGAACGATTAGAGTTTCTCTTTGTATCCGCTTAAACAACTACTTGTAAAAGTTTCGTTGAATAAGAAAAGATTTGAACGAGCAACCGCCTCTGATCTCCTGTTCTATCTGAAAAAGGGGGAACTCGCTGGCAAACGCGAGCAGCCGCCCAAACGAATCCGTTTCTCGGTTAAAGACAAAGGAACGAAAAATGATTTATATATTTCTAAGTGGAAACGACTTACTGAAATATATAAAGAAACGTTCGAAGTCTAAAATAAAAAGAAAACCAAGGCAAATAGTTCATACAACAAAAGGCCTTAGCCGAGAAAAGGGGACAATTTTAAATAAAGGCACAACGCCGAAAAACAGTTACAACAAACATTAACAATTATCCCGAAATGGAGGGGGTCCTCCTCAGGATGCTCTTCGCTCGCGCCAGAGTCTGCCGTCTCAAGTGACGGCGAGTCAGAGATATCAACCGTCTTGATCGGTGTGTTGGAGGTCGGCTCATCGGGAGTTGGCCTGGTTGTCTCTTCGGCAACTGCAGAAGGATCCTTCGGGACGGCTTCTTGATCCGGGAGGATGGCATCAGGACGAGCTGGCGACTGGACGGTTTCGAGAAGGCTCTTCGATGGTTCTTCGGATTGATCTCCTGGCTCCCTGAGAGGAGTGCGAAGAGCCCTGGCAGCCTCAGAGCCGAGCAAGTCCATGTTCGACCCGTACTTGTCGACTTCATCCAATATCTCCTGAATAACGAACCTCGACTCGAGCACAAGAGGAGACAAAGAGAGGTCCTTCTCGGGAAGATCATCCACGTTCAAACGCTTCACCTCCGCGTCGTAGTGCTTCTCCTGCCCGGCGTAGGTATCGATATCTCCCTGAGAGATGTTTTTACCTGTTGCCTTCATCCCTTCAAGACAACGTCTCATCCCTCGAGCCTGGCCGAGCATACACCTCGCATCCTCGAAGCTGTCACGACGAGTCTCCCGATCTCGAATCCTCTGGAAGCGAGCAGCAGCCTTTCCGTGCATCGCTGCCATTACTCTGATCCGCTCGTGAGTAACCTCATAACGGCGCGACTCTCGGAGACGATCCATCTCTTTGGAATGCTCTAAGGCAGCAGCAGCCTTCTCTTCCTCGAGGATCTTCTTCTCGTTTGCCAACTTGGCTTTCTCTTTCTCGAGTGTCTTAACCAACTCCCGGGCTCGCTTCAGCTCCTTGTTCATAGCCGCCTCTTTCTGGGAGAGCTCATCCCTCATGGCCTCTTCCCGGATGACCGCTTCATCTTTCTTGCGCAGCATGACCTCCAAGGCTTCCGTCGCTTCCTTGGTGTTGCGTCGCTGCCTATCGATCACACCATAGGTCCTCTTCAGCTCCTTGTCGTACTTGCGGACGACTTCATTCCAGTCCCCTTGGCTCTGCAGTAAATCAAAGAAAGATATGGAATGAGACAACCAAGTTAGAAGAAAGACGAGGAACGGACGCAACGCAAAACCTATCCTTACCCTAACCGAGGAACCGGCGGCGACGATGTAGTCGTCTTGGAAGACGAGATCTTTGACGAATGGGAGGTGCTCGGAGCTCCCCCGAACTTGACGGACAAAGCGAGCGCAGTCCCTGTTATTGCAAACGAGAGGAGTGTCCCGCTTGAAGATGAAGTCGACTTTGTCCGGACAGAACCCATGAAGGTTCTTCGGCACAGCCCCTTTCTCCTGAGCCTTCGGAGAGGACCTGCTCGATCCCCGGGCATCTTCGCGAACCGCTGCCTTCGGGGGAGAAACAACAGCAGCCGGAGCTTCCACGGTTCCCTTCTCCGTATTAGGCGCCACCTCCCGCACCGAGGACTCGCCAGCGTCCTTCTTCTTGTTCTTTTTCGACTTCTTCTTCTTCGCTTTAGAAGAAGTCTCTTGATGATCATCCGCTTGACCACCATCGAGCGATGGATTCGGAGGAGCGTCGTCTCGAGAACCGTTACTAGGCTCCAAGGCTTGGAGCTCCCCTTCTTCCACGGAGGAAGGTCGAACCTCTCCGGGATCCTTTCGCGCCAGTTTCTTCTCTGACTCGGCACCCCCACCGGTGGAAGTTTCCTCGGGTTGTTTCTCCCCGGAAGCTGAGGCGTCATCCCTCTCTTTTCTCTTGTTCCCCTTTTTCCTCACGAGCTGAGCCTCACCTGACTCGGTCGCATTCGGCTCCCGGGATCAGACGAGCCTGCATTCGAGTTTTGGTCCGGCTCCACGAACCCGAGTTGCTTCCCCACCACCAAGCTTAGATCCGGCAATTCCCTCATAGCTCTGGCTCGATTGATCTCCCTCTGCTCGGCTTTGTTGAACAGGTTGATTCTCTTCGACTTCTTGGTGATAACTGGAACAGTATCCGAGCGTCAAACCTCTGCAAGGATGAAAGAAAGCAACTTAGGATCCCTGAGGAAACCGAGCAAAAGGAAAGAAGGAGAGACTTACGTTGTCTAATCCGATCAATCGACCTGCGAATCCTCCTATACGAGAAGTTCTCCCAAAGATCTTGCCTCTGAGACGCGATGATCCGAGCACTCTCCAAGAAATCTTCCTCGTACTCCGCGGTATTCGAGTGAGGAACTGCCAAAACAAAAGGAAAAGAGACGATCAAGAGCATGAAACAGCAAAAGACTAGGAAACATTATATACCAAATTCATTGTTCCAAAGAACACGGTAACTGGTCTTCAGCGGCTCCTCGAAAGCCGAGCGATCGGACTTAACGTAAAAATACGATCGCTGCCAGTCGTTCGTCTTGGTTGGATAGCCCGTTACTACATTGTAGTTGGGGCGTATCTTCAGTGACAACAGGCCCCGATTAATCTTCACCGAGACCAGCTCCTCGAATGCCCGAACACTGAGAGCAGCACCGGCCTCCGCCCCGATCACCATCAGTGCAACTGCTAGACGCCAAGCGCCATTCAAGAATTGACTCAGAGCAAGTCCTCGGCGCATTGTGTAGGCAGTGACGAGTCGAGGAATCGGAAACCATAACTTCGTGTCGTTTTCGAAGTACGACTCGTATACGCACTGATATCCCTTCGGGGGAGACCACGGCCGTTGGTCCTTCGACGGGATTATGAATGTAACCCCAGTCGCCTTGCTTCTCTTCAGCAGTCTTGTCACCGACTCGAATGTGGACCGCATCGGTAAAACGTTCCCCCAATCATGTCCTTCGACTACCGAGGGACGAGCTCGTGTCGGGTCAAGCCTGCGCTGCTCCTCGAAAATATTTCCCATGTAAAAGCAGAAGGGAGTCATCCCATCATCAGAAGAGCTATCGCCTCCGTCGTCATCCCCGCGAGACCGAACCATAGCCTCCGAGACGAGCATACGCTGCTCTCGGGTCATGTTCTCGGTATCCATCATCGCCTCGCGATGAGCCGCCTCTGCGCTATCTCCGGACCCACGGACCCTCTCTAGATCGCTGTCAGGACCGGCAGTATCGGTAATCATCTTCCCCTTTTGTTCTCGAGAAAGTCACTTGTTCGTCGACATACCGAGTAGAAGAACTAAAACAGAGAGCAAAAGCTAGAGAGATAAAAGATAGAGAGAGAAAGTACCTGATAACTGAGAGAAGAATGAGAGAAATCTCGAGAGAGGTCTCCTATTTATAGAGAGAGGGAAGGCGCCTCATACGAGGTGCCATCATTAGCCCTAAGCGGGCCTAATTGGGCCTGTCGGCAGGCTCGGGCGTCTCCCTCAAACGCGACCTTTCGGATTCTCGCCAAAAACCCTAGCGACGTTTCGGCTTCTCGATCAAAAACCGACGGCGGTTCGATGTCACATCACGAACCAAACACAATCAATTTGTCGGTTTAGAGAAACTCACCTGGGATACCGAGTACGCGGCAGATCGGTTGTTCGTCCGAGAAAAACAGAAAAAATCTCTCCGCCAGCGGCCTCTCTACGGAATCGGGGAATCAGAAGATTAAACCTCCTGTTCTTCGAGCCCTAACTAACTAATTCGCTGCGATCGATTGCTCGACTCGACAACGAACTAGGGGGGACTTACTGTTGGGATGGATTGTCACCATCGACAAGGCCCAGCGAACAGGAGGCCCATTACTATCATTCAAAGGTTAGTCGGCTCAAAGCCGGCTCCAAATGAGTCGCGACTCGGCTCGTGACCTCTTTGAACAGAAGACGAGCAGCCGAAGACAGCGATCAAGCGGCTCGGGCCGAACAGTTGTCCCGATTGGGCCTGCGAGACAAAAGGCCCATAACAAAGAGGATGAATTAGGTCAAAACTAACCGACCTAAGAGGCTATATAAGGAGTTGAGGACAGGAAGAAAGGGTATCACCACTTAGACAGACAGACTTGCGGCTAGATTAGGGTTTCCATTACTCTCTTTGTATCTCGCCGCTCTCTCTTGTACTTCCGGCTAGGAGCTTTCCGAGCATCGACTAGCCGGCTTTCTTGCTCTTGTACCCTCGTTATTCCGACTCTAATAAAACGTCTCTGTTCATCCCACTCTTGAGTTCTTTTACTTTCTGTTGACCAAACTCACCTCAAACACATATGTATTCGTATCGCATTCTATACCGAACAATCAATCGATCGATGCATGTATCATTTACTACTATATTTTGTATTTTCTTGACGGAACTAAGCGTGTATAAACTAAAGTCTAAAGATCGCTTGATTTTTCTTCATGTTTGTTTAGTATTTTCAACATTGGATGAAAGCTTCCCTTTTTAATGACAGACTAGTAAAATTTTTGGCCATTCCTTTGATACAAATCTTACAGACCAATATAATACTAGGTGTCTTCCTACACCATGTTCAGTAAAATAATTTTAAAATATTTTTTTAATAGATAAATTATATTTAATTTTTTATTAATATTATAAATTTTCTTTTTTTATCAATATTTTAATATAAATTTGATTTAACTGAACATTAAATTAAGATAAAAACAATTTTGTTTATCTTGAATTATATTTAAGAACTAGGTGATAACCTGCGCCTTACGCATAATGATTGATTAACAGAGATTATTTCTTTTAATATATAATTAAAAGTTATAGTCATTATTAAAAATTTAAAAGTTATAGTCATATATATTAGTTATAATGAAATATTAAACAAAATTGTGTAGGTTTATATAATGTAACTTTTTCTAGTGTAATTGGCTAAGTTTAATCGAAGTATATTATATTAAAATAAATCTTTAAGTATAAGTAAAGACTTAAATAATTTTTTATGAATTTAAGACAAAATAAAACATAGGCAATAAAATAATTATTTTATTAATAAAAATTATGATTAACATATGAAATGAAACATAGATAATAGAATAATAAAATCAAAGAAACAACAAAAACAAAACCTCTGGGTTATGAAGGATGACTTGCCCAGAAGAATGTTCTGAATTGTGTGAGTTCAAGGCTACGTATTTATATACGTAAACTGATGCGACAATCTGATCGCCCTAATTATAGGATATATTCACTAACTACTATCACAAAACTTGTGCTCCAATCCTTTTTTTTTACGGCAAACGGTTATTCTATTACTCAAACTTGAGGTGGTCTGAGCAACCAAACCGGAATAAAACAATCAATAAAAAGAAACTCCATATAAAAGGATCTCGCTGTCTTAACTAAATAATCTGAAAACTGATTCCGCGCACGAGGAACATATGAGATTTTGAAGTCTGGGAAGCAAATCTGTAGCATCTCTATCCTCTCCAGCTCTGTAGCAAAGCTTGGCCAAGCATGAGGCTCTTTGATCATAGCAACCAGCTCTTTGCAGTCCGTACCGAAGCTCTGGCATGTCGAATGTTGAAGCATGTTCTCCATCGCCCATTGCAGTGCTTCTACTTCCGAGTGCAAAGCTGATTCTCGTCTAGGCATATTCCTTGTTCCCAAGAGTTAGAGCCTCTCACCACTATCCATCCAGACCCACCCACAGTCGCTAAATTGATCATGATCTGTCCATGATCCATCTATTAAGCATATATTTTCCAAGCTTATGACTTGAAGTTCTTCGGGAGTGTTCCCTTGAGTCACTGATGGCACCACCTCGTTTGCAGCAAACCAAGCCTGACATTCACTCTCAGCATATCTTACCAGTTCCAGAGGATCCCTATCTATCCCCTTAAAGAGTTTATCATTTCGAGCCTTCCAGATATACCAATTATCCAAGGGTAAGGATCTTTGTCTTGTTCAGGTTCGATTATAATGTTCTTCCTCCAGAATAGATAATCCATGTTCGCATAGATGCTTGATACTGGAAAGATATCCTGATTCGTTGGAGTCGATGATAGTGCCCAAGCTTGCAGAGCAGACGGACATTCAAAGATAGCATGAGTTACTGATTCCTTGTTCCCCACACCTTGGACAGTAGTTGTCACATCTCATGTTTCGCCTTACTAAGTTTCTTGTCACAGCCACTTGTCCAGTTAATAATTGCCATATAAGATGACATATTTTCTTTGGCGCCTTGAGCTTCCAAGCAAAGGCTTGTAGCTTAGTCACACTGGGCTCTAGCACTTCATTTTCAGTCTTTTTCTTCAGGAGGTTCGGAGCAACCCAATAACCGAATTTGACTGTATATTGACCATTCTTTGTGTAGCTCCAGCAGAATGTATCTCGTCGATGTGTCGTGCTTATAGCCAAGCTCCTTATGAGAGCTATATCCTCAGGATTGACATATTGTTCCAGGAAACCATCATCCCATGTTTTTAATTCCTGGTTAATAAGATCGCTGACCCTCATGTTTGGATTCATAATTGGCGCTACATGTGTAGCTGGCCTAGCGGGTGTCATTGGGATCCATGGATCCTCCCACACTTTAACTTCATATCCAGAATGTATTTTCTGTCTTATCTCCAATAGCAAAAGTTCCTTTTCTGCAGAAATGCTGCTCCACACATATGAAGAACTGCTTACAGTATTTACTCGTAAAGGCGAACACATCCTGTAGTATCTTTCTTTCAAAACTCTGGCCACCAATGAATCAGGGTATTGTACTAATCTCCATAATTGTTTTGCCAGTAATGCCAAATTGAATTCATGTATCAGTCGAAATCCAATTCCACCCTCCTCTCTTGGTAAACAGACATTTTCCCTTTTCGACCAGTGTATTCCTCTTTTTGGGGGATTGGAGCTCCACCAGAATTGTGCAATTGCGCTAGCAAGATTTTCACATATCTCCAATGGGAGAAGGAAAGTAGACATCACATACGCCGGAAGAGCAAGTAAAATCGATTTAGTCAGTACCTCTTTTCCCCCTTTTGAGAACCATCTTCCTGTCCAGCCATTCACTCGATGCATCAGCTTATCTTTAAGGAAAGCAAACAGTTTGCACTTAGAGCCGTTAATATCTTCTGGGATACCCAAGTAAGTCCCCATCCCTCCTTCGTTTTGTATCCCAAGTGCATCTTTAATTTCCTGCCTGGTGGTTACATTGATCCTCTTACCAAAGAGTAAAGAAGACTTATCAAAATTTATGCATTGGCATGATGCTTTGCCATATTTCCTAACTACTTTCATTACTTCTTCACATTCACGGGGCTCCGCCTTACAGAAGAAAAGGCTATCATCAGCAAAGAGAATGTGGGATACCGAAGGACACGCGCGTGTGACGCGCATCCCCGTTATCTTTCCTTGGTTCTCTGCGTGATTAAGAAGGCTAACGAGCGATTCCGTGCATAGAATAAAAATGAAAGGAGACAAAAGATCTCCTTGGCGTAGGCCTCTCCCTGGAATAATATTTCCTCTCGGTTGGCCATTCATGAGGACTCTATATTGTACTGATGTAATGCATCTCATTATCCAGATAATCCATGTTTCCGAAAATCCCATCTTCCTCATAACAGCTTCAATAAACGACCATTCCATCCTATCGTATGCTTTACTCATATCTGTTTTGATTGCCATTCTTTTATTGCGTCCACTTGGCTTGGTCCTAAGTGCATGAAACATCTCCTGCGCAATCATTATATTATCCGAAATCTGTCTCCCAGCAATAAAGGCTGACTGGGTTTCATAAATTAGACCTAGTAGCACTTTCTTGAGTCTCTGGCATAAGACCTTTGAGATAATCTTGTAGCTTACGTTACATAAGCTGATGGGTCGAAACTGTGACATTTCATTAGGCTTTGTTGTCTTTGGGATGAGACAAATATTTGTTTCATTCAGTCCAGTTGGCATTGTCCCCTCAGTAAGGAATTTATTAACCATAAGAGTTAAGTCCTCCTTTACTATGTCCCAAAACTTCTGGTAAAATAATGCAGTCATCCCATCTGGACCCGGTGCTTTTTCTGGATGCATTGCAAAGAGTGCTAACTTAACCTCCCATTCAGTAACCGGGGCTGTTAAGCTTTCATTCATTGGCTCTGTGATTGTTGTAGGAACTTCAGATAGTGCCTCTTCAATATCTTCTGGATTAGAAGACTCAAAAATCTGTCTAAAATAACTAGTAGCAATAGCTACCAGTCCTTCTTCATCTTGCACTATATTTCCATTTCCATCTAGGAGCTGTGTGATCTTATTCCTTGCTCGTCTTTTCTTTGTTAATGCATGGAAAAATTTTGTATTTCTATCACCTTCCCTTAGTCAAAAAACTCGACTCTTTTGTTTCTAAAACATTTCTTCTGCCTTAAAAGCATCTGAAAGGTCTTTCAAAGCGGCTGTTATTTCTTCAGTAGTAGCATTATCATCTGCATACAATGCCTCCACTTTTTTTTAAGCCCCTCAACCAGTTTTGCCGAGTTAATATTATGTTATCTCCTCCACTCACTCAAGGCTTTTCTGCAACTGGCAATATGCTTCATTATGGTCGCATTGGGGGGAAGATCAGGTGATTTCCATCCCTCATTGTCCAACCATCTCTTATCAAACTTGAATTTTCTTGATTTTCTCGTTGGTTTTGTTAGTATGTCTGCAAGAATCGGACGATGATCTGATCCCCATAATCTCATATACTTAACAATTGAATGGGGAAATTTATCATGCCAGTCTGCATTTCCCACAGCTCTATCGAGTCGACATCGAACTGTTACTCTTTAAGGTAAGTACAGTTAAATCAAAGATGAAATATTTAGGTAAATACCAATTATATAATCAGTTCACTTGATTTTAGAAAACGCATCTCCTTCGATTTCGGGAGGCGGTTTCAACCTTAAAATCGTGTAAGCAAATATTCAAAACTTGGTTACATAATCTAACTTTCTTAATATACAACTGTAATTGCCGATAAATATTAATGACATCAAAAGTTTGATATTAGAACATTTTAAATTGAAATATATTTTAATTTTTTCCAAGCAGGATAATCTAACTTTCTTTATATAAAACCGTATTTATTAATTGATTGACTGATTTCAAAAAATCATATGGGTTTATCCCTTGCGCAAGTAAAAAAATTGCAATTTTAAAAAAAAAATATCATAAAAATATATTGTTTTCTAATATCTATCTAAATAAATTAGTTTTTGAAATATATATATATAATTTTCTAATATCTATCTAAATAAATTAGTTTAATCTTTTTATATTATTTTGAATCTATTTTTTAACAACTGACTGATTTCAAACAGTAATTTTTTTAACAATTTGCAATTTGTTTTTAAAAAGTCATAAAAATATATTGTTTTCTAATATCTATCTTAATAAATTAGTTTTTGAAAAATATATAGTTTTCTAATATCTATCTAAATAAATTAGTTTTCATCTTTCTTTATATTATTTTGAATATATATTTTAACAACTGACTGATTTCAGAAAGTCATTTATTTAGATTTTTCCCTTTCCGCAAGTAACCAATTTGCTATTTGTTTTTAAAAATTCATAAAAACATATTGTTTTCTAATACCTATCTTAATAAAATTAGTTTTTGAAAAATATATAGTTTTCTAATAGGGATATTTTGCAAAGTACCCTATTTAGGTTTTGAAATTTGGAGAATAATCTGTGTTTAAATAAATTTGAAAACTATACTTATTTATATGTCATGAGACAATTTTGACCCACAATTAATAAAAATAAAATCTGAAAGCACTAGCGTTCTTACTATATTAATTTATTTGAGATAAAACTAATAATGATCAACCATACTTAAATAGTTATAATTGAGTAACTTTTGAATTTTTTGAATATATATATAAAATTTCTATGGGCATATTTCTACGTAGAGTTTTAACGTTGATACCACGAACTGATCTGAGGAGGCTAATTACTTTCTACTGAATTATTTGCTTCATCAATTTTTGCTTTGTTTTCTCCTTCGAAGATTCCTCATGCTTTTGAACCAAAGTCAAGGCAGCTGCTAATGGCTTTCTGATGCAGCAGCATCATAGCTTAAACAACAAGTTTCCATTTTCTAATTATTTTCTTTTTACTAAAGATTTGTGTTTTGCCTTTTTACTTTAATGACGGTTTAAGAGTCCTATATAAGGAACTCTCTTATGGCTTTTGTAAGAGAGATTGATTGGAATAAGAATTCAGTTTTCTTTTAAGAGCTTTCTCAAGCACTGCGAAGAGTATTCGCAACTCTAAGAGTTCTAACGAACACTGCGAAGAGTATTCGCGCCCTTTATCCCGTTTTTGAAGTTACCTTCAAGAACACGACACCCACTTCTCGATCAAACCCTTGATCTTGAAGTTCCATAGCTTCCGCTCTCCATCAGTTGGTATCAGATTCAGTACGTTTCTGGATATCTTCTCTCGTTATCATGACAAAGAAGACGGCAGAAGAAACTTCCATGGATATGTCCGAGTTACGAACCCTCCTAGTTGAGATGCAGTCCGAGACTCAAGCTTCCATTCAGCACCAAGGAAACACGATCACAACTGCCATATTGGCATTAACAGAACGTCTTGGAGCCCTGACAACCGTCTTAACGGCTCGCTTGGACCTTCCAGCACCGCCGATCGTTGATGCTCCACCACCAGTGCAGCATCTTCCACCACCACAACGACATCAACAACATCAACTTCCACCAGTACATGCTCCTCATCGCCAGCACCAACACCAGTTTGGGGATGCCCGAGCTCGTGACTTCCATGACGAGGAAGAAGATCATAGGCGTGTGTACCTAGAGGATCTCCGCCACCGGGATTTCTATAATAATCGATGGGAACAGAGTTTTAAGGTGGATATACCTGAGTTCCATGGAGGTTTAAAAGGCGATGACCTCATCGATTGGCTAATATCTGTCGAGGAAATCTTAGAGTTCAAGCAAGTTCCACCTAATCGTCGTGTTGCTCTCGTGGTTATGCGTTTCCGTGGTCATGCGGCAACATGGTGGAAGCAACTAAAAACCACACGGTCACGTACGGGTAAAGAACCTATTAACTCTTGGGAGAAGTTGACAAAGCATCTGCGTCAAACCTTCCTTCCCCATAACTACGAGCGCACCATGTATACAAGGCTACAGAACTTGCGCCAAGTCAACCGTAGTGTTGATGAGTACGCTGAGGAATTTTCGCTCCTACTGACTCGTAATGAGCTTAATGACAGTCAAGTTCAACTTGTGTCACGATTCATAGGCGGCCTACGACCTCAGCTTCAGAACTCAATGGCACAATTTGATCCCTCCACCGTAGGTGAAGCACACCGTCGCGCAGCTTCATTCGAACAACAATCCCGATCATCTAGCTGGAACCCGTCTTCATCTCGTTCACGCACGCAGGATGCATCATTCAGCACCACTCCTTCCACTCCGGCAAAAGAGACAGGTGATGCCGCGAATTCAATGTCCAAACTAGCAACACAAGAAGATCCACCATTACGTCGTTCCACACGGCCGACTACGACGAGATGCTACGGTTGTGGAGAACCGGGACACCGACTGAACGCTTGCCCTCATGCAACGCGACGTGGGTTGTTAGTTGATGATTCACTCGAGGAACCAGAGGTCTATGATTCGCAAGAGGAAGACAATACCAACGACAACCCAAGTCATGTCACTACCGGCGATAGTGGACGTACTTTGCTCCTCCACCGCTCTTGTCTGACTCCACTTCAACAAGACGAAAAGTGGTTACGTACTAATATTTTTCGCTCCACTTGTACTATCAAAGAGCGTGTTTGCAGTTTTGTTATTGATTCGGGGAGCAGTCGTAATGTGGTCTCCGAAGAAGCCGTCGATAAACTCGGAATTGCACGCGAGAAACACCCGGCACCTTATACTCTTGGATGGCTTAACAATACAGCAAATATTCGCATCACTCAACGAGCCATAGTACCATTCTCGATTGGACCCTACTACCGTGACCGGATCTACTGCGATATTGCCCCAGTTGACTTTTGTCATCTTCTTTTAGGCCGTCCATGGGAATATGATCGAAAGATTATTCATGATGGTGCAAAGAACACTTACAGTTTCCTTTGGAACAATCACCAAATTGTTCTTGTCCCATCTCCAGAGATAGCCCTGGCTTCTTCTTCCCACACTCCGGAACATGACCGAACCCCACCTGCAACAAACACACACTCAACTACACTATTGTGTTCTTATACATCGTTCATCTCGGAGCTTCGCAAGGAAGGTGTGGCCTTCGCTCTTGTTCCAGCATCTGCACCTCGTCTTCTCACTACGACAACGACGTCTCCTTTGGATACTGTTCTACAAGAATTTGCAGACGTCTTCCCACAGGAACTTCCAGAAGGACTGCCTCCTCTGCGGGATATTCAACACCAAATCGATCTGGTTCCCGGAGCAACGTTACCTAACCGACCTCACTACCGAATGAGTCCAAAAGAGCATGAAGAGTTGAGACATCAGGTTGAGGATCTTTTGCGCAAAGGCCACATTAAGGAAAGCCTTAGCCCGTGTGCCGTACCGGCTCTGTTAATACCTAAGAAGGATGGGTCGTGGCGTATGTGTGTGGACAGTCGTGCTATTAACAAAATCACTGTCCGTTATAGGTTTTCCATTCCTCGACTTGACGACCTTCTGGATCAGATTGGCCATGCGAAGATATTCTCTAAAATTGACCTTAAAAGCGGTTACCATCAGATTCGTATTCGTCCCGGCGATGAATGGAAGACAGCTTTCAAGACGCGTGAAGGTCTCTTTGAATGGTTGGTCATGCCTTTCGGGTTATCTAATGCTCCTAGCACATTTATGCGTATTATGAATCAAGCGTTGCGCCCATTCATTGGACGTTTTGTGGTCGTCTACTTCGATGATATTTTAATCTTTAGCACTTCTTTGACCGAGCATACGGAGCACTTGCGCAAGGTCCTCACGGTTCTCCGAGCAGAAAAACTATTTGCAGCCAAGCAGAAGTGTGAGTTTGGCGTCGACAAAGTCCTCTTTCTTGGTTATGTAGTTTCCGATAAGGGGTTGGCCGTGGATCAATCCAAGGTTGACGCGATCAACTCATGGCCTATTCCAAAGACAGTTTCGGAGATACGGAGTTTTCATGGCCTTGCTTCCTTTTATCGACGCTTTGTCCTTAACTTCAGTACTATCATGGCACCAATCACGAGCTGTATGAAGGATGGAAAGTTTGACTGGACGGACGAGGCAACAGAGGCATTCGTTCTCATCAAACAAAAGCTAACTACTGCACCGATTTTGGTCCTGCCGGACTTCTCCTTGCCGTTCGAACTCCATTGTGACGCTTCTAAATTAGGCATTGGGGCAGTCTTGAGCCAGCAAGGACGGCCTGTTGCGTTCTACAGTGAAAAACTAGCTGGTGCTCGTGGTAGGTACAGTACTTATGATGTGGAGTTTTATGCCATTGTCCAAGCCATTAAGCATTGGCGTCACTATCTGGTCCACCGGGAGTTCGTTCTTTTCACTGATCACGACGCCTTACGACATCTTGACAGCCAAGCGAAAGTCTCTTCTCGCCACGCCTCGTGGATTGCTTATTTACAACAGTTCACATTCTCAATCAAGCATCAATCCGGGAAGTCTAATCGTGTGGCGGATGCTCTCAGTCGTCGGCATGTCTTGCTCACGACAATGCACACTAAGGTTCTTGGGTTTGCCTCTTTTGCGGACTTATATCCAACCGACCCTTTCTTCGGCCGAATTTTTGCTGAAACGGAACAAGGCTTGTCCCGTGACTACGTCATTAGTGACGGTTTCTTGTTTAAAGATCTTCGTTTGTGTGTTCCTCAGTGTAGTTTGCGGTTGGAAATCATCAGAGAGCTTCATACGGAAGGTCATGTGGGCAGGGATCGCACACTGCATTTGGTCTCCATCTCGTATTTTTGGCCGTCTTTACGCAAGGACGTTGAGCGTTTTGTGGAGCGATGTCATATATGTCAAAAGGCTAAAGGACGTGCTTCCAATGCAGGGCTTTATCTTCCACTTCCCGTCCCTACGCAGCCTTGGACAGATGTTAGTATGGACTTCATTTTGGGATTGCCTCGGACCCAACGGGGACACGACTCGATTTTTGTTGTGGTCGACCGTTTTTCTAAAATGGCACACTTCATAGCTTGCAAAAAGACAACAGATGCAGTGAATGTCGCCACTTTATTCTTCCGGGATGTGTATCGCTTACATGGATTGCCTTCGTCCATCGTCTCCGATCGCGACACTCGATTCCTTGGTCACTTCTGGCGCTCTTTGTGGAAATTGTTGGGTACATCATTAGATATGAGCTCCGCGTATCATCCCCAGTCTGATGGACAAACAGAAGTTACAAATCGTTCTCTTGGTAATCTTCTTCGATGTCTTGTCGGTGACAATATTAAGACATGGGATTCAAAACTTTCTCAGGCAGAGTTTGCGCATAACCATGCGTTGAATCGCAGCCTGGGTTTTTCTCCTTTTCATGTCGTGTATGGCATCATTCCACGATGTCCCTTGGATTTAGCTACCACGCCAGATCGCACAAGACATCATGGCGAGGCCGTAGACTTTGTGGCCGATATACAAAACATACATCGACAGGCTCAAGCCAATTTGGAAGCTACAACAATCAAGTACAAAGCCTCAGCAGATAAAAAACGCAGAGAAGTAATTTTTGAACCAGGGGAACAAGTTTGGGTTTACTTGACGAAGGAGAGGCTTCCACTTCGTGATTACAACAAGCTCAAATCAAAAAAGATTGGTCCTTGTGAGGTACTGGAACGCATCAATCCAAATGCTTATCGGGTTCAACTTCCCCCGCAGTTTCGAACCTCCAACGTTTTTAACGTCAAACACTTAACACCATACCATGGTGACAACGATGACAATGACGATCCAGATTCGTGGGCGAATCCTTCTCACCCGGGGGGACCTGATGCAGCAGCATCATAGCTTAAACAACAAGTTTCCATTTTCTAGTTATTTCCTTTTTACTTAAGATTTGTGTTTTGCCTTTTTACTTTAATGACGGTTTAAGAGTCCTATATAAGGAACTCTCTTATGGCTTTTGTAAGAGAGATTGATTGGAATAAGAATTCAGTTTTCTTTTAAGAGCTTTCTCAAGCACTGCGAAGAGTATTCGCAACCCTAAGAGTTCTAACGAACACTGCGAAGAGTATTCGCGCCCTTTATCCCGTTTTTGAAGTTACCTTCAAGAACACGACACCCACTTCTCGATCAAACCCTTGATCTTGAAGTTCCATAGCTTCCGCTCTCCATCATTTTCCATCTCAAAGATTTGTTTTTTTTTTCATCACTTGCTTTTTCTGGGAAAATGGTTCCATTTTCCTTACTTTCTGGGCGGGTATAGGCGGATGTTCCGGAAAAATATAAAGATCGTTCTACTTTGAAAGTGTTATATTTACAGTTATTGTGATGTCGATTATAGGAAGTCTTGCTCGCCAAGATTTACTTGTACTTGGTCTCCAAGCTAAACTCTCTCATTGTATCACTATATAAGGAGTTCATTATTCATGGAATAAGACACACCAATTCCTCTCTTCTCTTCTCTTCTATTCTTTACTCAAAACACGTTATCAGCACGAAGCTCTAGCAAGCCAATAGGTATAGATTTTTCTTTTACAGTTTCAGTTTATTTCTATTCTTTCTTCAAATCATGTTTATTATCAATTCATGGTTTGTAAGAATGGATTCATATACAGTATGAACTTAGGAGCTTTAGTCGACAATATTGATCTACCCTTGTTTCAAGGAAAGAAAATCGTTTGATTTAAAGAGATCTTGTCGATGTTTATAAGCTAATGCTTAATATGATTATATTTTACACTCGCATGTATTTTCTTTACACCTTTACGCAATTGTTCTTGTTTCAATAATTATTTTCTTCACCCTCGATGTCACACCTTTTATTCACATGCATACGGCTTTATATTGGTAGCACTAGTATTAATATTAAAACGGCTGCATCAGTTCTTGCGTATAAAAGTCAAGCATATAAATTAATATTTTCATAGTTTCATCTTTACAGCTGTGACTTAGATTAAATCATGTTTAGAATAAACGATGTTTAAATCATGTTTTATCTTATTTCATCTTCTCGGCCGCATACCATACTTTGCACATTGATTAAATCATGTTTATATCCTACACGTGAGTCTATTTTGCACATTAACACATATAGAAGTATATATTTATATTTTTTTTTTCTTTTGTTTCTATTTAAGAAATTTGATTATTATTTTATTGTTCCAGTGTACATGTCAAAGTTTACTAGTCTTGAATTTGAAGTTCTTGATATCACTGAAAACAATTACTTGGCTTGGGAATTAGATGCCGAATTTTCCCTTAGTGCAAAGGGACTTGAAGCTATAATCCTAGAAGGAAATAAAGCTGAAAGCCAAGATAAAGAAAAAGCTATGATACTCCTTCGTCATCACCTCCATGTAGATCTCAAGAATGAGTACTTGACGGTGAAAGATCCGCAAATCCTTTGGAACAACTTAAAGGAAAGGTATGACCACCAGAAAACTGTGATTTTACCTAAAGCTCGGTATGAATGGACACATCTGAGATTACAAGACTTTAAGTCTGTAAGTGAGTACAACTCAGCCTTGTTCAAAATTACCTCCAAGTTAGAGTTATGTGGAGAGAAAATCACAGAAGCTGATAAGTTAGAGAAGACTTTCTCTACTTTTCATGCAAATAATCTTGTCCTGCAGACACAATACCGTGAAAAGGGTTTCCAGAAGTATTCCCAACTTATATTTTGTCTCCTTGTGGCTGAGCAAAACAATGAGCTTTTGATGAAAAATCATGGACTACGTCCAACTGGTTCTGCTCCATTCACTGAAGTGAATGTGACTGAACAGAACAACACGGGCCGCAGAAATGGCTACACTCGTGGACGCGGTCGTGGTCGTGGACATGGTCGTGGAGATACACGTGGACGTGGATATGGTCAAATTCGAGTCCGAGGACTTTCTTTTAAGAACTCTAACTCTCACCAGAAGTGGGAAAACAAGGATGGTAACAAACAAGCAACTGAATGTTACTGATGTGGAAGTAAAGACCATTGGGCTCGTACGTGCCGTACACCAAAGCATCTTGTTGACCTGTATCAAAAATCAGTGAAACAAAAGGGAAAGAATGTGGAAACAAATATGGTGTACGAAGGTGGAGAGGGAGACTTTGATATGGTTGATGCCATCCACCTTGACATTTCCGATTTTCTCATTGACGAAGAGAAAAAGTGATCAAGCAATAACTATTAAAGAGATGCTTTGTTTTTATTTATTTATGAGCTTTTAATTATTTGGCTTTTGATTTTTATTTATTATGGTGTTGTTTCTTTTGCATTAATGAATTTAATATATTTTATTATTTTATGAGATTATAATTTATTTTATTTATTTACTTGAATAGAAATGGATGGTGGAGATTTATGCTTGGCAGACAGTGCAACTAGTCACACAATTTTGAAAAATAAGAAATATTTCTCTCATTTGATAAATAGAGAAGCCAGTGTGAGCACTATAACAGGAAGTGCAAAAATAATTGAAGGCTCTGGAAAAGCAAATATAATACTTCCTATGGGAGCACAACTTGAAATAGTTGATGCATTGTATTCCCCTAAGTCTCAAAGAAACTTATTGAGTTTCAAAGATATTCCCAGAAATGGATATCATATTGAGACAATGAATGAAGAAAATATTGAATTTCTTCATATTACAAGTATTATCCAGGGCTCTAAGAAAGTAGTAGAAAGACTACCAGCATTCTCCACTGGATTGTATTACACTAAGATTAGTAATTGAGGCAAATGCCATTGTAAACCAGAAGTTTACTGAAAACATTACTGTTTGGCATGACCGGTTAGGCCATCCCGGTTCAACAATGATGCGAAAAATAATCACAAATTCATGTGGGCATCCACTGAAGAACCAGAAGATTCTTCCCAATGATTTTTCATGTGCTGCTTGTTCTCAAGGAAAATTGATCATAAAGCCTTCACCAGCCAAGATAATTCATGAATCAATAAACTTTCTGGAACGTATTCAAGGAGATATTTGTGGGCCGATTCACCCACCATATGGAACCTTCGGATATTTTATGGTTCTGATTGACACATCAACAAGATGGTCACATGTTTCTTTGTTATCAACTCGCAACCTGGCGTTTGCGAGACTGCTTGCTCAGTTGATCAAATTACGAGCACACTTTCCAGATTTTCCCTTAAAGGCAATTCGTCTAGACAATGCTGGTGAATTCATGTCTCAGGCTTTTAATGATTATTGCATGTCTATTGGAATAAGTGTTGAACATCCTGTAGCACATGTTCACACACAAAATGGTTTAGCTGAATCTTTAATTAAACGTCTTCAGTTGATTGCTAGACCATTGCTTATGAAATCAAAACTCCCAGTCTCTGCATGGGGGCATGCTATATTACATGCAGCAGCATTGATTCGCATAAGGCCAACGAGTAATCATCAGTTCTCCCCATCACAATTGATTATGGGTCATGAGCCAAATATTTCTCATCTTAAGATATTTGGATGTGCAGTATATGTTCCAATTGCTCCACCACAGCGAACTAAAATGGGACCTCAAAGGAGGTTAGGAATATATGTTGGATATGATTCGGCATCAATCATTAAGCATTTAGAGCCATCCACAGGGGATTTATTTAAGGCCCGATTCGCAGATTGTCATTTTAATGAGTCTGTTTTTCCAACATTAGGGGAAGAGAATAAACAGTTGGGAAAAGATATTAACTGGAATGAATTATCATTATCTTATCTTGATCCTCGAACTAAAGAATGTGACTTAGAAGTCCAAAAGATAATTCATTTACAAAGCTTAGCTAACCAGTTGCCAGATGCATTTACTGACCCAAAGAAAGTGACCATGTCACATATCCCAGCTGTAAATGCTCCAGTGAGAATGAATGTCCAAGAAGGACAAAACCAACCTGCTAATGAGTCTAAGACACGCCTGAAGCGTGGTAGACCTGTCGGTTCTAAAGATAAAAATCCTCGAAAAAGAAAAGGAGCAGAAATTGGCAATAATGAAACAGAGGTAATAACTACAAATGAAAAATCTCCGGAAGAGAACATGACACCAAAGGAAATTCAGGTACCTGATAATGAAGAGATCTCAACCAACTTTGTCATGTCTGGAATAAAATGGAACCGAAATCAAATCGACGTCGATGATATTTTTGCATACAAAGTAGCAGTTGATCTTATGGATGGGGATCATGAACCAAAATCTATTGAAGAGTGTACACGAAGAAGTGATTGGCCAAAATGGAAAGAAGCAATAGATGCTGAATTAAAATCTCTTGCAAAGAGAGCAGTTTTTGGACCTGTAGTCCGTACACCCAAAGGTGTGAAACCAGTGGGTTATAAATGGGTTTTTGTACGAAAGAGAAATGAAAACGGTGAGATTGTGAGATACAAAGCACGTTTAGTTGTTCAAGGGTTTTCACAAATACCCGGAATTGATTATGAGGAAACATACTCTCCTGTGGTGGATGCTACTACATTCAGGTTCCTTATCAGTCTGGCGATAAAGGAATGACTTGATTTACGCTTAATGGATGTAGTCACAGCTTACTTATATGGCCACTGGATACTGATATTTACATGAAAGTCCCTGAAGGATTTAAACTGCCTGAAGCAGAAAATTCTAATTCTCGAGAAAGTTATAGCATAAAGTTAAATCGATCTCTTTATGGACTGAAACAGTCAGGACGTATGTGGTATAATCGTCTAAGTGAGTACTTGTTGAAAGAAGGCTATAAAAACGATCCTATCAGTCCATGCATCTTTATAAAGAGATTTGAAAAAGGATATGTTATCATTGCAGTGTATGTTGATGATTTGAACATCATTGGAACTCCTGAAGAGATCTCACATACAATGGAATACTTGAAGAAGGAATTTGAGATGAAGGATCTAGGAAAAACAAGATTTTGTTTGGGACTACAAATTGAGCACCTCAAGAATGGAATCTTAGTGCATCAAGAAACTTACACAGAAAAGGTGGCTAAACGATTTTCTATGGATCAAGCACATCCTTTGAGTAGTCCAATGGTTGTAAGATCACTCGATGTGAATAAAGATCCCTTCCGCCCTAGAGAAAAGGATGAAGAAGTTCTTGGTCCTGAAGTACCATACTTAAGTGCAATAGGGGCATTAATGTACCTTGCCAGTCATACAAGACCTGATATATCATTTGCAGTGAATTTATTGGCAAGGTTTAGTTCATGCCCAACTCGTAGGCATTGGAATGGGATAAAACATATACTTCGTTACCTCCAAGGTACGAAAGACATGGGTATATTCTTTCCTAATCCATCAACAGAAGATTTGATTAGTTTTGCAAATGCTGGGTACATGTCTGATCCCCACAATGCTAAATCACAAACAGGATATGTGTTTACTTGTGGTGGAACTGCTATCTCTTGGCGTTCGATGAAGCAAACCATTGCAGCTACTTCTTCCAACCACGCAGAGATTTTAGCCATTCATGAAGCTAGTCGCGAGTGTGTATGGTTAAGATCAGTCATTCAACATATACGAGAAGATTGTGGTCTATCTACGGGAAAAGAAGCCCCAACAGTCATGTATGAGGACAATGCTGCATGTATCGCTCAACTCAAAGATGGATACATCAAAGGAGACAGGACAAAGCAAATTCTACCGAAATTCTTTTTCACTCATGATCTGCAGAAGAATGGCGATGTTTGTGTTGTTCAAGTTCGTTCAAGCGACAATCTGGCTGACTTATTCACCAAGGCTCTACCCACTGCTACTTTCAAGAAGTTGGTTCATCTTATCGGATTACGTCGTCTTAAGGATCTTGACATCTGTACACATGAGGGGAAGTAATTGCGCGCTGCACTCTTTTTCCCTTAACCATGGTTTTTCCCAATGGGTTTTCCTGGTGAGGTTTTTAATGAGGCAGCATCTTACGCGCATAATAGACATCAAGGGGAAGTGTTATATTTACATTTATTGTGATGTCGATTATAGGAAGTCTTGCTCGCCAAGATTTACTTGTACTTGGTCTCCAAGCTAAACTCTCTCATTGTATCACTATATAAGGAGTTCATTATTCATGGAATAAGACACACCAATTCCTCTCTTCTCTTCTCTTCTATTCTTTACTCAAAACAGAAAGTTTTTTTCAAGCGAGCAGAGATATGAATTTAAATTTTCTGTTCAACTGATCGGATATAATACACCAAAATGTATGCAACATTCTCTTGAACAACTGTGCGGCAAGGTAAAAAAAATGAATATATTCTATTAATTCTCCTGTATGACCAGTTGATAAAGATTATGTCCAATTTAAAAAAATAACTGCATAAAATATAATATAATTAAATCTAGAGCATTGTTAACCGTTCGTAACTTCCCTCGGCATATAAAACGATAATTTGGGCTTCGAATATTGTTAACCGTTCGTAACTTCCCTATGTTCCTGTTTTTATGTTCAAATAAAAAAAAACAAATAATTTGAACTGAATATTGACAAAAGGACCAAGCCTTAGCATATGATACATGTACATATTTACAAAACTTATCTATTCTATTAAATTCATATCATACAGAATATGATTATACAAACACACAAACATAAAAATTATGTTTCTTTAAAAAATAAAATTAAAACTAAAACTAAACAACTAAAATTAAAATTAAAAATTATGATCATGATCTGATATTCTACAGATTTTAGTTTAACGGGTTTTAAATAGATTTCTACATTTGGACCAGCCCTTTTATATTTTTTAGTTTTATATTCTTTTAGAAATTTAATTTTTATATTTATATGTTTTAGTCATATTTGTGTTTTTCATTGTATAACATTTCTCTTAAATAATTAATAGGAGGTTTTAATCATTGTATTAAAATAGTTTGACCATACATATATCGATATGTTATGTTTCTATTTTAATAGTATTGACTAGATTCGGATTCGCTTTTAAAAGAGCTAGTATATTTTTTTGTTTTACATATTTTAGAAATTTAATTTTTATATTTATGTTTTTAATCATATTTATATTTTTCTTTGTATAATATTTTTTTAAATAATTAATAAGAGGTTTTAATAATTATCGTAAAACAATTTGACCACACATATATCAATAGGTCATATTCCTCTTTTAGTATATTGATATTATATAATGAAAAAACGTAAATAAAAACATAAATATAAAAATTAAATTTATAAAAAAATATAAAATAAAAAATATATCCACCCTTCTAAGGGCGGGTCAAAATCTAGTTTATATATATTAAAAGGGTAGAATAGAGAAGATGAGCCCGTGATTTCTATCTAAGAAAAACACTAAGCGGAATCAAACTATTGAATCTCGAGAAAACTAACGACCATGGAAATTTTTCCTAATAACCAAAGAGATAAACAAACCATTTTCAACCGGAATAGATAGATCCAAAGAGAAAAATAACCACTAAATTCTCTGGATTGAGGAAGAGGTAGATATCTATAAGTAATTTATTTATTATGAAATGTTTCGATTTTTTTAATTGTCATAAACAATAATTCCCGTTTAAATATTAATTTCAGTTTGATTATTAAAATTAGTGTAAAACTGCTAATTAGGTTAATTTAGTCATTTCACAGATAACTAAGTGTAGATTTCAAAAAGAATAATAAATGGTATAATTTTCACTATACAATTTATTTGAAAGTATTTTCCAAATTTTCCCTTTCTAATATCTATCTAAATAAATTAGTTTTCATCTTTCTTCATATTATTTTGAATATATATTTTAACAACTGGCTGATTTCAGAAAGTCATTTATTTGGATTTCTCCCTTGCGCAAGTAACCAATTTGCAATTTTTTAAAAAAAAATCATAAAAATATTTTTTTTTCTAATATCTATCTCAATAAATAAGTTTTCAAAAATATATTGTTTTATGTTATCTATCTAAATATAAATGTAACATATCCCATAAAATCAAAAACACATTAATGAAAATAAATGTCATGTACCAAGTTTTATAGACGAACATAATTATTTTGCATGTATATGTTTTTCAAAATATATTATTCAAAACATTTCGAAGAAAAACATAATAAACCAAAAAATATAAATATCTGTGTATGAACCAAATAAATGACTCCAGGTATAGATGTTATGTTAGTTACCATGGAAATGAAAGTATGATCAGTCTAAAGAGTGTTATCACGTTTTCGTTTTAGGTATATTAAAAATGCATGGTGAGACAGAAGACAATATATATATATAGGATACATACAATCCAAAAGCTCAAAAGTTGTCTGAGATTATTGATAAATCCTAGTTAAGGTATGCTTTATATGGGTTCGCGAGAAATGATTGTGATGATATTAAGATTAAATGAGTTATCGGATGGGTTCGCGGGAAATCGGTTTTGTAAGATTAAATGAGTTATCGGATGTTTTGATAGTAACCATATATTATATATGCTAAGCAATATATTAATGAGTAATGGCAGCAAATGTAATTACTCTAGCGAGAATAGGGCATTTAATTAAAGAGTGTGAGAGTGATTCTAGTGTTAACATTTAGAAAATGACAATTTGGTTAATAACACATGAAGCTACGGTAAGTTTTTAAAAATGTTCCTCAAATAATAAAGAAGGGATGTGCATGTATATATTTAAAATTATAATCTTAGGTAGATTTTTCTATCTATTTATTTTAATTAAATATATTAAATAAATATGTATAATTGTCAAAAAATAAAATTAAATAATATTTATAAAATCTATAGATATATATAAGAAAATAATGATTTTACGATTTAATTTGATTTTATGATTTATTTTTTATAATTTTCTAAAAATATGTATATATTTTTGAAATATTTTTAATTTAAATGATATTTCAAAATTTGAAATGCCATAATTGATTATATTTATTTTAATGATGATTTATGAGTTATTACCATATTTTTAAAAAGTCACAAAAATATAAATCGACAATAAATATAATATATGAGTTATTACCATATTTTACAAAGTTTACCAAAATATAAATTAACATTAAATATAATTTTCCATGTCATATTAAACTATAAGACATGTCATCAATTTTAGTAGCCATGTCACAATTATTAATCTAGGTGTTTTCCTGCATCATGTGTAGTGATGAATTTTTTAAAAGTTAAATTTTATATTTTAAAATGTAATTTATTAATATTATATATTTTTTTTGTTTTGACCAATAATTAATATAAATATCATTAATTAAGCATAAAATTAAGAGAAAATATTTTTTTTATTTTAAAATATATTTAAGAATATATATGTATATATATAAAGTTAAAATATTAGATAAAAAATTGTTTATTTCATTTGGTTAAATATATTAAATCAACTTGTACAAAATTACTAAAAATCATACAAAATTGTATAGTTATCAAAAATTAAAAACTAAATAATATTTATATAATTTGTAAATATCTAAAAGAAACTAATGATATTACGATTTTTTTTAAATTCAGAAAATTTAAAACAATTTAGATAATAAAAAAGTTTTATAATTATAAAAGTAAAATTATATAGTATTTCGAAATTCAAAATGTCATATTTGAATATATTTATTTTAGTGATGATTTATGAATTATTACCATATTATACAAAGTTTACCAAAAATATAAATCAATATTAAATGTAATATATGAGTTATTGCCATATTCTAAAAATATTTCCAGAAATATATATCAGCATTAAATGTAATTGTCCATGTTATATTTAATCATATGACATGTCATCAATCTTAATAGCCACGTCACAATTTTTTTTGTGAAAACGAACCTAGAGAAGACATGTTGCAAATCACTTCTCAAATATAGACTAGGGGATTGCAACTGATATTTATCTCCTTATGGATATGTCGTTTTTCCTTTCTTTGATAACTTTAGGGTATTTAGTGGACCGAGACCTAACCGGACCTGATAGACCTGGTTATTCGAAAAAAAATTAAATAACCATTATTGTCTAATCATATATATATGGATAAATCTGAATTAACGTGAATTCGAATTCAGATTTCTTGGAAACACTGATACGCCATGCGCCATCCGACCAAGCCCATTTTGATTTAGTTAACACATCACAAACTTGATTGCTTTGTATCAAATCCCTTTTAGGGTAAAATGTATCATATCATTTAAGGAAGTTTACTAAAATGATTCAAATTAGTTGTGTAATTACTAGAATGACTCATATTTTTTTGAAAATTATTAGAATATTTTTCTAGTCAAAATTGCCCTTGCACATAGTTGTAACAAAAAAATTTTTACAAAATTATCCTTATTATTTTTCGACGGCAGATTTGTTTTAAAAAAAAAACAAATCTGTCGACTAATAAATCTGTTTAAAAAATATGTGTAGAAAAACAAATCTACCGTTAAAGTTATGTCAGACTTTTTAAAAAGTGTCAGATTTGTTCACACGGTAGAGTTGATTGTCCGATTTAATTAGAAAACAGATTTTTAAGAATATGTCTGTCGAATGAGGTAGCAGATTTGTTATAGATGGTAGATTTATGTGGTCAACTTATTTTTTTTATCGACCGATTTATTTGTAATGTTAGACTTATTTTCTTATGCAGATTTATATATCCGATTTAAAATTGTTGATAGACTTTTTGTTTATGTGGTGACAGACTTGTTAATTTATGTTATGACATATTTATTGACGAAAATATAGGTTTATGTAAACCAATTTCAATTTCGACCTGGTTTACTATTAATTTCGAACCTGGTTTATTTTTAGGTTAATTAAACTCAGAATTAGGGAAAACTTTGAAGTTGTCATCATTCTTTTTCAAGTTATCTTTTTCATGGTATTCCTTTTCAAGTTATCTTTTTTCATGGTAGTTTAATCACTTGTTGTAATTCTTATTGCTTGAAGTCTGAAGAAATATGGATTACACCATTCTCGTCTGCAGAAAATGAAAAATTAACATTAAAAAGTGATTATTTGAAGTGGACAATGTTGTAGCAGATTTTAGAGATATTCGAAATGGACAATGTTGTAGCCACATGAGTTATTGTCCAGAAACGGAGAAAAAAAAAAGAGAGAACACTCAAAACTAACCTGAACTGAAACAAGATTCCATTGTCAAAACTTAGTACATACCAAACTTTTAAAATTTTCACTACTTGAAAGTTTAGTAATGGACCAAACACAAAACATAAGTGAATGGAAATAAACAAACTAAATCACTGCTTCCCAACTTTGTCACTAGACCCATGAACATTATCGGAAACTATAGTAATCTACACCAATTTCAAGAAGCTTTGTCTGCTCAAGAATTTGCATGGAGCCGTGTCTTGCTACAGAAAGCTATCCTCCTCGAACAGTCCAACCTCTATTACAAGTTATGCTTCCAATCAAATTCAGATTTTAAAAAGTTTCCACAGCTATGATTCATGCTTCTATCTGAATTGGAGTTTTCCCAACCTCGTAAAGACGCGCGCTGAGGATAATTTCTGATACCCGAAGACCAAGCCATCCCTAAAAAAATTCAGTAAGTTTCATTAACAATCAAAATAGTTACTAAAATCATAAAGAAAGTTATGAACAAAACAGATCTGACTTCTCTAGTTCAATGTCAAAGGAGTCATGGAACCAAAAAAAATAGAATCTGTTTCTCAATTTGAAAGTCGCAAATAAAATTGGGAATTAGGGTTTTCAAAATTTAACATTCAATCAAACAAAAAAGATTAAGAAGACGACATTCTTCATCTCTTTAACCTCTAAGTGCATATATTTATCACTTACAGTTTCAATTTTTTTCGATTTTGAGGTGGAATTGACGAAGCCAAAACGGAGTTAGGGTAGGCCGACTTAGGGAGGAGGTGACTGAAACATAAGGCGGCGGTGACGGAGATGCAATAGTAGGAGATGGAGGTGAAAGAGATGACGAAGGCGATTTGGGATTGTCTCTTTGAAAAAGACAGACTCGACAAAGACTCACGACAAAACAAAATGCTTCCTTTTTTTAAAAAGAAAATATTATACAATTTTCTCCCATTTTCTATTAATAATATCAAGTGGCATTATTGTATTTTCAGTACTCGTATGATCTAGTCTAGTAATTAGCTAAGTTTATGAGTTAGTATAATCATTACCTGTATTATTAGAGTCATTATAGGTAATTTCTCTATCATTTATAGCCAAATAATTTATTATGCCAAATCCAATTGGTTGTAGTTTACTCCTGATAGCAGTTGTTTTGAAACCCGACCCGGACCCGCGGTTGAACCGGTAAATCCGGTGACCCGAGATAAATCCGGTTCGGGTTTTGTGAAAAACCCAAAATTTAAAAACCCACAAAAATCCGCAAAAACTAACTAAAACCCGAAACCTGGTACCGGTTGAACCACTGGTTGAACCAGTAGTTAACATTTACATTTTCTAAAACTTTTAATTATTTTTTAGATTTTCTTTTATATTCTAAATTTCGAATTAAAAATTAGTTTTCTTTTGGTTTTTTTTTTTTTTCATCGTTCTTCTTCTTCTGCTAGCCTCTACTGATTCTGTATCTTCTGTTTCTTCTTCAGTTTTTTGATTATTTTGTTTATTATAAATCTGTAGTAAAATCTATTCTAAATTATAAGTTTTACAACTCTATTCTTTGCCGATTAACAAATGAATTTTTTTTTACATGTTTCTAACTTAAATAGTCTAAGCTATTTTTTGATAGTTTGTATATCAAATGAAAATGAAAATATAAAAAAGTAAAGTTAAGTATTTTCTAAATATTTTTTAAACATAAAATATATACATATCCAAACTACTATTTTATGTTTTAAATAACATTTAGAAAATATTAACTTTAGTTTCTATATTTTTATTTTCATAACTAATATATTATTATATAATAAAATTAATTTATTTCTTAACCTGTGGTTCACCCGCGGTTCACCCGCGGTCGACCCAATGACCCAGTGACCCGGTAAGTAGTCCGGTTCAGTGTTCGGGTCGGTTTTCAAAACATTGCCTGATAGATTAGGATATCAAAAACAAGATTGACTTGTGATTTGTTCCCTTATGTTAGCGATTTTGGTTGTGTTGATTTTATTTTTAGAGCTATTTAAAAAAAAAACAAAAAAATTTGTCAATTTTTTCTGTCTATCCCATTTAATTTTAGTATTATCTTTAATTTTTATTCATTTTGACTCCGGATTACAAATTAGGTATAATTTCATATTAAAATTCCAAGAGAGTTATTATTTGAACGGAAAAATGTTTATTTCAACCTTTACTTTATTCATCATATCTATTCATTCCCGAACTTTACGGTAGTCCCTATTCTATACCGAGCTACATAAAAACTTAAAATTGCTACATGAACTTTAAGTGTTGTGTCTTTCGTTCCTTAACTTTATAATACTACAAGAAATATAGATATTCTTGGCACGGGTTATATGATATAGTAGGCGTTTCATAGCAAATTCGTAAATGCTATGTATACGCAATCATCATAGGTACTCCTTCTATGATAGCATATTTTTTAAACGCTATGAAATTGGCAGATACAATAGCAATATTTGGATGATGTTATTAACTTAACTATAACACTACTTCTCTGTTGTAAATTGATTATGAATCATATTTCATGCTACCATAAATCCTACAATAGCAAACATATATTGATATTATATTTTTATTTATAAGATTGATAGATGTTGTAATATCTTGGATGAAAATTACACCAAAAATAATTATTAGTAAAATTTTATTTATAAACTAAAATTTGTTTACAAATAAATACAGGTTTACAAAACAAAAAAAAAACTAAGTAAAACCAGAAAAAACTAAACCAGAAGTAAATTCTTCTTCTTCTTCTTAGTTTAAGGATCTGAAACAAAGCACACACATCAATCGAAATCCGAAGGACACCAAATACGAAAGAGATTAAGACATCAATCGAAATCCTAACTAATGAGGTTCTCAAACAGAATAGAAGGAAAGATCCAAGAAGTAACAAATACATGATGCATTGCAAGTGGCAATATAAAGTTCTGAGAAGCCTTACATGTTTTCCAAATTATAGTCAGTCATAGGAGTATGTTTGAAAGATTTTTTTTATTCATGTTAGGGAGAGTCGTCACTTCGTTGGTCAGCTGCAACAGACATGAAAAAACAGTCAAACCTTGTTCACAATCAGAGCCTGTTCATGCAGGTAATGTCTACTCAGATCATGTTCATGGCTTGAGATGTCACAGCTAATGTAAAAGCCCTGCATATAATATTGCATATTTTAAACTGAACTAAATAAAAATTCAAGAGAAATTTCTCTTTTGAGGAACAATGATATAGAAATAAACGAATTTTTCTCCATCTCGACCAATGATGTTGTTATGATCGTGATGCTTTTGAGTTATTAAAAAAAGATTGTCGTCAAAGTGACGTTCTGACAGCTTAGCTTGTATACCGATGAGATCAAAGATTTGCGACTTTATGTGTTTCTGCCAAATATGTCCATGTGTCACTTAATCTGCTGGAAACAACTGTTGGAACATGATTTATCACAAAATGTGGCCTGGTAAAAGCCAAACCAAAACATGCTAAACTAGCAATGAACACATGATCTATTGGTGAAGCCCAATTATTGGTTCAAATGGCTATTTTGCAGCTTGAGGTAGCGACCTCCGAGTCTACGGGTAATAACCAAGACATGGTCACCTCGCGGTCAAGCGGTTACATAACAGACCGAGATCTTTGGTGCAAAGTACGACATGTGCGCCCTAGATATGTGGAGTAGTTGAAGCGAGTTGAGCATTATAAAAACGAGTCAAGACCATAATTTGATATACGCTTTTAACCTTTTCCACTTGAGATTTAGAATACTCTCTTTGAAAAGTAATATCTTGAGCTTTGTTCTTTGTATTTATCATATGTACTGTCAATAATATTAGTCTAACTCGAGAAAATTATCTTTATAACTAAATAGATCCTTTAGAACAATTTTCTAAACATTATTCTATTCACATTAAAATTTTGATTGTGAATCTTAGCTTTCACATATAAAATGTAATATGGATTTGCATATTCATGTTTTGAAATAGTATCACATAATTATATCTTGAGATATATAAATAATTGTGTTGAAGAAATAAATCACTTCTTATCTCCTTACCTCTATCTATTTCTTAAAAAAAGTTTCAAAAAGATAAACTTGTTGAGAATAAAGGTGATGGACTGGTTTTGTAATTATTGGAAATATATATATATTGAATCGAAGGAGAGAGAAAGATATATGAGAAAGGGGGACCACTTTGCCTTTTGGTGGGTGATGGTGTGTGTGTGTGTTAGTACGTGAGAGAGAGAGAGAGAGAGAGTGATGTGAGGAAAGAGGTATTTTGTTCTTAAATTAATTATCAGATACAAAACATCGATGGCTATTTATAGTACAAGGAGAAAACATAAAATAATATGATAGATAAGATACTTGGGGTTCACTCCAAGGCACTTTCATCCCAAGTTAGTTTCTCCCCAAGATACTTTTACCCCAAGAAATAATATATGTGGATAATTATCTTTATTTAACACTCCCCCTTAATTATCCACCTTGTATTATGTAGTGCCTCGTTAAAAACTTAGTCATGGAAAAATCCAATGGGATAAAAACCATGACAAGGGAAAAACAGTACACTGACGTAATCTTCCCCTAAAAGTAATTGACATAGCTTTTTCTTCATAAGTCACGCAACTGCCGCATCCCGATACCGTCGACGTGTTTCCGAAATGTTGTAGTCGGAAGAGACTTGGTGAACAAGTCAGGCGGATTGTCGCATGACCGTACATATTCGATGTCCACTTCTTTATTTTTCTCGAGTTCCCGAATGTACGAGAAAAATCTTGGAGGGATGTGTTTTGTCATGTCGCTCTTAATATAGTCTTCTTTGAGTTGAGCGACGCAAGCTGAGTTATCTTCAAAAACTTTCGTCGGTTCTTTTTTGTTAACTATTCTGCTTGAATCTTGTATGTGGTGACTCCTTGACCTTAGCCACATACATTCTCGACATGCTTCGTGAAGCGCAATAGTCTCTGCATGGTTTGAAGAAGTTGCAACCAAAGTTTGTTTCTGGGACCGCCAAGAGATCGCGGTTCCACCAATTGTAAAAACATAGCCGGTTTGTGATCGAGCCTTATGAGGATCTGATAAATATCCTGCATCTGCAAAATCAACCATACCAAACTCGGGTTTTCTAAAATACATTAACCCTAAATCAACTGTAGCTTGTAAATAACGGAATAAATGCTTTATTCCGTTCCAATGCATGTGAGTAGGAGCAGAGGTATATCTTGCCAGTAAGTTAGTTGCTAAAGCAATATCAGGCCTAGTACAGTTTGCTAGGTATAAGAGCCCACCGATAGCACTCATATAAGGTACTTCAGGACCTAATATCTTCTCGCTATCTTCACAGGGTCTAAAAGGATCACTCTCAACATTGAGAGATCTACCAACCATTGGAGTACTCAAAGGAGTCCCTTGGTCCATACGAAAGCGTTTCAATAACCTTTTCGTATAGTTTGATTGATGCACAAATATTCCTTCTTGGAGATGCTCTATTTGGAGCCCAAGACAAAACTTTGTCTTGCCGAGATCTTTCATTTCAAACTCTTCTTTCATATGAGTTCGAGCATCATCAACCTCCTTTTGAGTTCCAATCATGTTCATGTCATCTACATATATAGCGATGATCACAAAGCCAGATGACGATTTCTTAACAAAAACGCAGGGACATATCGCATTGTTTACATATCTTTTACTCAAGAGATAGTCACTTAAGCGATTGTACCACATGCGTCCGGATTGCTTTAATCCGTAGAGTGATCGCTGTAACTTGACTGAACATACCTCCCTGGATTTTTCTTTCAATGCCCCTGGCATTTTCAATCCTTCAGGGAGTCTCATATATATATATCATTATCCAACGATCCATACAAATAAACTGTCACAACGTCCATGAGATGCATCTCAAGAGTTTTTGACGCCGTAAGGCTCATCAAAAATCTAAATGTAATTGCATCCATTACCGGGGACTACGTTTCCTCAAAATCAACTCCCGGTCTCTGAGAAAAACCTTGGGCTTTATATCGTGTTACTTCATTCTTTTCATTTCTCTTTCTCACGAATACCCACTTATACCCAACAGGATTTATATTCTCACGTGTTATGACAATAGGTCCAAAGACATTTCTTTTATTCAGGGAGAGTAATTCAATTTGAATGGCCTTCTTCCACTCCTCACAATCATGTCTTTTCTGACATTCTAAAATGGACCTTGGATCGGGATCATCACTTTGTGATCGATTTCTTTGGATACAGAAAAGGAGAACATTCCATCAACATCTTTTATTTTATTTCTGATCAATAACTTTTGATCACGGACGTAGTTGATGGAAATCGCATACTTTTCTGTTCTCTCCTCGTCATCTGGATCATTATCTTTATTTGGTTCTTCTTGAACATTTTCATCTATCCCTTCTTTCAGACATCTTTCAATATCAGGTTCTTCTGAAACCTTTTCACTTTGCTCAACCAATTTCTTTTTCTTTCGGAGATTTTTATCTTTCGAACCCGCTGGTCTCCCCCCTCTTTAACTGAACCCCAGGTTCATTTATTTTGTTTTCATCAGTTTGTTCCCCAGGAACAACCACTCTTGATGGAATATTTTCAGCGGGAATATATGATTTTGTCACCCTTCTCGTATCTGTGAGTGCATCTGATAACTGGTTTGCCAATTTATGCAAATGGACAATTTTCTGAACTTCCAGCTCTCTTTGATTCGTAGGGGGATCAAGGTGTAACAACGACTGTGTACACCAGGTAATCTCTTTAGGAATTTCTTTAATTCCTCCCCCTAACGCTGGAAATTCATTTTCATTAAAATGGCAATCGGCAAATCTTGCCGTAAACATATCACCAGTTACTGGTTCCAGATATCTTATTATACTTGGTGACGTATAACCCACATATATTCTCAATCTCCTTTTTGGGCCCATTTTTGTTCTTTGTGGCGGAGTTATCGGAAAATAGACCGCACACCCAAAGACACGGAGATGAGATACATCTGGCTCTTGCCCAGATGCTAATTGTGATGGAGAGTACTTATGATATGCACTCGGTCTCAACCGAATCAGTGCAGCCGCATGCAAAATAGCATGACCCTATACAGAAATTGGGAGCTTTGTTCTCAAGACTAACGGTCTTGCAATCAACTGCAACCGTTTTATCAACGACTCGGCCATGCCATTTTGTGTATGCACATGGGGAACTGGATGTTCCACATCAATCCCCATTGACATACAATAATCATCAAAGGCTTGTGATGTAAACTCACCAGCATTATCAAGCCTTACTTTCTTAATGGCATACTCTGAGAACTGCGTTCTCAGCTTTATTATATGGGCAATGAACTTTGCGAAAGCCGTATTTCGTGTTGTCAAAAGACACACACTTGACCATCTAGTAGATGCGTCAATCAATACCATGAAATACTTAAATGGCCCGCACGGTGGGTGAATCGGCCCACATATATCACCATGTATTCTTTCTAAAAACATTGGTGATTCATTGCCTACTTTTGCTGGTGATGGCCGAGTTATAAACTTTCCTTGAGAACATGCATTACATGTAAACTCGTCCGTTTGCAAAACTTTTCCGTGTTTCAACGGATGGCCATTCGCGTTTTGCAATATCTTTCTCATCATGACTGAACCAGGATGTCCTAGCCTCTCATGCCAGATTTTAAATGTATCAGTAAACTTTATGTTTACCACGGCATATGACTCAGTCATGTTTATTTTTGTACAATAAAGTCCAGAGGATAACATTCTTAATTCTTCCAATATATGTTTCCTCTCAGACTTAATGCAAAGAAATTCAATGCCATCTTTAGTCATAGTCTCAATATGATATCCATTCTTTCGGATATCCTTGAAACTTAACAAGTTTCTATGAGACTTGGGGGAATACAATGCATCATTTATTTCAAATATCGTTCCCCCTGGCATTGAAAATTTCGCTCTTCCAGAGCCCATAATAATCTTTGCATTACCAGATATTGTACTTACACTTCCAGCGTAATCTTTCATTTTGAGACTGGAAAAATATATTCTATCTTTAATTATCGTGTGCGTTGACGCACTATCCGCCAAGCACATATCTCCATCCATAGTCTCAAAGTTTGGCATTCTTTCTGAATTCAAAATATTTATAAAACGTATATTATTAAACATAAAATATGAAACATGAAACATAACATATATCTTACAATAAAAGATAACGATACTATAATACAGTAAACTTATATCACATCGATCTTATATCACACATCGATGTTTTCTGGCTCAACCAGAAAATCTGATACATCGAGATGAGTATCATCATTTAAACCATGAAAGGATGGCCCGGGTTCATCAGAGATTAAATTCGTTTCACCTCCACTTTTCTCCTTTCCCTTTTGGGATTCTCTATACAGATCGGCTAAGTGTCTTGGCGTACGACAAGTACGTAGCCAATGACCTTTCATGCCACATCTGTAGCAAACCTTTTCTTTTTGCCTTTTATCATCCCGGCCCCTTTCATTCTCGTGGAAGTCCTTTTTATTTCTTTCATCATACGGACAGAATCTTCTTCCTCGTCTTCTCCCACGACCATGATTTCGACCTCGACCACGTCCACGTCCTCGTCCTCTCCAATTATCATAACTGGATGATGCAACATTCACTTCGGGGAATGGAGCAGATCCAGTGGGACGAGCCTGATGGTTTAATAACACGAGTTGATTATTTTGTTCCGCTACAAGGAGGATTTGCATCAACTCCGAATAACGCTTAAATCCATTCACCCGGTACTGTTGCTGCAGGACTACATTTTTAGGATGGAACGTGGAGAGAGTTTTCTCGATCATATCATAATCGCTTATTTTCTCTCCACATAACATCATCCTTGAAGTAATTCCGAACATAGCGGAATTAAACTCACTTACACTTTTGTAGTCCTGGAACCGGAGATGGATCCACTCGTGTTTGGCTTTTGGTAAGATCACATACTTCTGGTGATCAAACCTCTCTTTAAGAGATTGCCAGAGGTCTCCAAGATCCTCTTTCGTAATATATTCATCTTTTAAACCATCATGTATGTGGTGTTGTAGAAATATCATGGCTTTAGCCTTTTTCTCATCCGATACCGTTTTAGTATTATCGATGGTTTCCAAAAGCCCGCTACCTCTTAGGTGCATTTTTGCACCTACTGCCCAGGTCATATAGTTATTTCTCATAAATCCAGGGCATTAATTTCGAGCTTTGTCAAATTCGATATGATTACTGTATTCATAAAATAATAATATAAATATAGACGGGAATTTAAATGCATAATTTAAAGACGTAAAATAAAGGCAAAAAATTAAATTGCGTACACTTAAATTGCAGAAATTTAAATAGCATAAATAAAATTGGGGGACCCAGCCCACCATATGATCCAGGAGTCTTAGACTTCCATATTGATCATTTTCAAAGGTTTGAGGCGACATAGTCGGCCATATTAACCTTTTTCTTTTAATCAAGGTCCGAGGAGGCTTAGCCTTCCATTTTTGACCTTTTATTCACGGAGGTAAAACCTACCACGTGTTTCTCTGATCGTGAAGGCCTAGGCTATCTTAACGATCAGTCGGGGAAGGCAACGCCTATCATCCCGGAAAATAAACGGAGAATGCCTAACCTTTCACTCCGAAATAATAAATAAAAATTTAAATAAATTAAATATATTAAAATACATAAATTTAAACATTACCTCGCTTCCTTAGATTAAGAACAGTCGGTATAACAGAGCTCGTCGTGCAGATAATGTGTTGAGAATAAAAGTGATGGACTGGTGTTGTAATTATTGGATATATATATATATATATTGAATTGAAGGAGAGAGAGATATATGAGAAAGGGGGGACCACTTTGCCTTTTAGTGGGTGATGGGGTGTGTGTGTGTTAGTACGTGAGAGAGAGAGTGATGTGAGGAAAGAGGTATTTTGTTTTTAAATTAATTATCAGATACAAAACATCGATGACTATTTATAGTACAAGGAAAAAACATAAAATAATATGATAGATAAGATACTTGGGGTTCACTCCAAAGCACTTTCATCCCAAGTTAATTTATCCTCAAGATACTTTTATCCCAAGTAATAATATATGTGGATAATTATTTTTATTTAACAAACGGGCCTTCAAACTTTTAGTACGGTTTTCGGTCTTACGACAAACGGGCCTTGATCATATTTCATGTTAAAACAATGTACGTCAAAGCCCGTCTAACGATACACCATAGTTTATACATTTTTCACGCATGCCTGTACCACGGCCCGACACATTTTCCATGTGTGGACGGATTTTTTTTGTCTTAATATTCCATAGTCAAAGATAAGATCCTACTACCTAGGTTGGATATTTTATCTTGGACGATTTGTTTATTTTCAATCTAGTGATCAGTGGACGTATTTAACTAAGACCACAATTATCGGAGATATAACATGGTTTTGTAAGGGATGGATCCCACGGTGGCCCCACAAAACCATTAAAAACCGATCACAAAACATATCAAATAAGAATCAATTTTGTACTGTTCGCGGACTCCAACCTGCAATTAGTTCACTTATAATTTTTTTTCTTTTTCAAACAAAAACAAAAATTAAGAAACCCTCGGTGTTAATGGTGCTCTAACCTCACTTGCTTCCTTTGTTTTTCTTCTATATAATACGATAGCTACTTTGATCTATACTCATTAAAGAAACAAAAGAAACAAGAGACGACACATGGAGCCAAAAACTTTCTTCTGCTTTATTTTTCTCATAGTCACCGCCGGTTTCATCATCTCTTTCACTTCCACTAACTTCCCCCACGCGCCGTCGTCTACCACGGGGCTTCTTGACTGCACCGACTCTTCCTCTTCACCTCTTTGCGCATCAAGAAACTTCCTCTTCAACAAACAAAAACCACCATTTTCTAAACAAGATCCTAAACCAAAACCCAAGAACCATGACCACTTGTCCGACACAGCGAACCACCCTCTGGACCCACTCACTGTCATGGAGTTTAACAAAGTCCGATCTCTCCTCTCCTCTCACGCGCTCTTCTCCTCAGGCGCACCACACGCGTTCCACTCCATCGTCCTTGAAGAGCCGGAAAAGAATCTCGTTAGAGCATGGGAAAAAGGAAACCCACTTCCTCCGAGAAAAGCATCCGTCATCGCACGCGTTGGCCCCGACACGCACGTGCTAACCGTTGACCTTTCTTCTTCTCGGGTCGACATAGTGGATAGTCCGGTTCGTGCTTCGGGTTACCCGATGATGACTCTAGAAGAGATGAATGACGTGACGTTCGCACCGTTTACAAACGCTGATGTCAACCGTACGATTGTCGCTCGTGGAGTTAATCTGACGGATGTGTGTTGCTTCCCGTTATCAAGTGGTTGGTACGGTAGAAAAGAAGAAAATAAGAGAGTTATTAAAAGTCAGTGTTACTCAAACCAAGGTACGGCTAACTTCTACATGCGACCCATCGAAGGTTTAACTATTCTTATCGATTTAGACACAAAGCAAGTGATCGAGATAGTTGATACCGGTCCGAATATTCCCATACCCGGTTCAACCAATACCGAATACCGCTTCAAAAACCTAGGGACCAACGACAAAACACGAGGTCTTAACCCGATCTCGATCGAGCAGCCACGTGGTCCAAGCTTCGTAATAGAAGACAACCATCTAGTGAAATGGGCAAACTGGGAGTTTCATCTAAAGCCTGACCCGAGAGCAGGTGTGGTATTATCACAAGTTAGAGTACACGATCCTGATACTCAAGTGACGCGTGAAGTGATGTACCAAGGGTTCGTGTCGGAGCTTTTTGTTCCGTACATGGATCCTTCAGACGCGTGGTACTTCAAGACTTACATGGACGCAGGTGAATACGGATTCGGCTTACAAGCCATGCCACTTGTACCGCTTAATGATTGCCCACGAAACGCAGCTTATATGGACGGAGTTTTCACCGCGGCTGATGGGACGCCGTTTGTGAGAGAGAATATGGTTTGTATCTTCGAGCGTTACGCAGGAGATATTGGGTGGCGTCACTCGGAAAGCCCCATCAGCGGTTTACCGGTTAGTCCATTTGCTTCACTGTTTTACAATATAAGCGAGACTAAAGGTGACGTTACGTTTATGGTGTTAGTATTTAGATAAGTTAAATATTATATTAAGCAGATAAAGGAAGTGAGACCAAAGGTGACGTTAGTGGTACGAATGGTAGCTTCGGTAGGTAACTATGATTACATCATTGATTATGAGTTCCAAACGGATGGGCTTATCAAAGCTAAGGTACTTTAATTTCTACTATAACATCTTCCAAAAGTAAAGATTTTTCTAGTTCCGTGGAATAATGAATATTCATTTTTGTCACAAACCACACAAATGTGTGGACAATGACTAGGTTGGACTTAGTGGAATTTTAATGGTGAAAGGGACATCATATCAAAACAAAAATCAAGTGAATAAAGATAAAGAAGGTAATGAAGAAGAGCTTCACGGCACGCTTCTGGCTGAAAATATAATCGGAGTAATCCATGATCACTATGTTACTTTCTATCTTGACCTTGATGTCGATGGCCCGGACAATTCATTTGTTAAAGTGAACCTCAAGAGGCAGGAGACTGAGCCAGGTGAGTCTTCAAGGAAGAGTTACATGAAAGCGGTTAAGAACATTGTGAAAACCGAAAAAGACGCTCAGATCAAGCTTAGTTTGTATGACCCATCCGAATTCCATGTTGTCAATTCTGTTAAAACCACCCGGGTTGGTAACCCCACGGGTTACAAGATCGTGCCTAGAGCCACGGCGGCTAGTTTGCTTGACCATGATGATCCTCCGCAGAAGAGAGGAGCTTTTACCAACAATCAAATTTGGGTGACCCCGTATAATAAGTCCGAGAAATGGGCTGCCGGTTTGTTCACATACCAAAGCCATGGAGATGATACTCTTGCCGTTTGGTCAGACAGGTTAGTTAAACGAAAGTTTTTAATTATTCATAATATAGTCAAAATTTGATTACTTTATTTAATTTAAATTTTGGTGCTATGCAGGGATAGAGACATAGAGAACAAGGATATAGTTGTGTGGTACACACTTGGCTTCCATCACGTTCCATGTCAAGAAGACTTTCCAATAATGCCAACAGTTTCTTCGAGTTTTGATTTGAAACCTGCAAATTTCTTTGAGCGTAACCCAATCCTTAAGGCCGCTCCAAACTTCGAACATGATCTCCCCGTTTGTGAAGCTAAATATGTATCTGCTTGAAATGAGTGAAGTACGAAATAAAGTTATAGATTTTCCTTCTATATTTTCATGGGGCTTTAATTAGTCAAAAGACTCAAAACAATGTTTGTTACGAGATGAAAACCGGTAACCGGATGTATATATGTATGTTCTCTAAATAATTGCAGTGTCATCACCTATTTTTCTGAGAGCATCTCTAAAAGACATTCTATAACTTTAAATATAGAGTTTCTGGCTTTAAAAAAAAAATTTCAAAACTTCAAATCTAGAAATAAAATTTTATATTTGAAATTTTACCATTCAAAATTTTAAATTTGAAGGTTCATATTTTTATTTGCATTTTAGTCTTACACTTACACATTCTATTTATAATTTTTAAATACTTTTTCATTTCTCATTTTAATCTTGAAAAAAAAATTATATCTCGTAAATCTCAGATTAATTTCTATAAATTTAAGTTTTACACATAAAATTAAATAAAAAATAAAACAAGCTTTATATTATTTTAAAAGTAAAATTAGACAACAATAATATTACAAAACAAACTTAATAAAAAACCTTCTAAAAAAGTATATAAAGACATAGTTATTATATAAATTTAAATATTACAACAACACTAATAATCAACAATTTTAGCTCGTAAACTACAAATTTAAAATAAAGAGAGCTATTTCTTACTTCGAAATGCACTAACTGATATGGGAGCATTACAAAATAATTATGTGGAATAAGGTGGTATTTTTGTAATTTAATATTAAATTATGTATTTCTATTTTTAGTTTTATATTTAATTTAAGTTTTATTAATTAATATTTTTGTAATATTTTTATATATGTGTTAGTTATTTATAAAAAATTAATGAATTTATATTAGTTATGACCATCTAGACATGATCGAAGAACGACGACAAAAAGTAGCAATACGCATACAAAACTACCAGTAAGCCGCAGCTTGCTACTACGATTTAAACGTAAAAAACCACAGCTTCTCAATCGGCGACCTAGTCCTACGAAAAGTATTCGATGGAACAAAAGGGAAAGGGACAGGAAAACTAAAAACGGAATGGGAAGATCCTTACAAAATAACAAAAGAAGTACGTGACGGCGTCTACGAGCTGGAAAAATGCAAAACTAGACGTCCTGAATTGAGACCATGGAACGCTTAAAATCTCAAGAAATACTACAATTAACTTCGACGTCCTATCTCCGATCAAACATAGAACAGGGACCACCAACGACATAAACAAAACGACCTTCAAAACTATGAATCGGCTTGATCCCTCGAAAAGGGTACGTAGGCAGCTCGACATCGAACGCAGCCCAAACAACATTCATAAATCAAATCAAACACAACACCGTTCCATCACAAGAATGTCAACAAAGAAGATTCCTGACCAGTTTCCACTTCACTAATATTTAGAAAAATACAAAATGCATGCTCAAACAAAAAAAAAAAATCATGATTAAATGTATCATCCTTAATCCGTTGAAAACATATAAAATGTTTTTCAACAACAACAAACACAAATATAATAAAAACAAAAAAAAATAACAACAACAAACAGCGAAGTCTTGAACGAAAGACATCGATCAGATCGACGTCATTCAATCTTCAGAACGACCTTGATTGAATGAATCTTCGGAGACCTGAGGAAGATCAAAACGCCTAAGAGAGTCGTCCGACACTACGGCCAGGCCGTAATCTATCTCCAGCGACGTCTCCACACCTTTAAGGCGCGCCACCTCTTCCTCGAGCTCGAACCCACCTTCGCTATACCCAGTCAAAGCTTTGATCTTGGACCGAATTTCCTGTAGTCGGATCTCCGCTACGTTCTCCGTCTTCCTCTTCCGAAGATTCTCTCTGACCTTGTCCAAGGCTGCGTCGTACCCCTTGGCGATTGACCGGCAAGCAGAGCGTCGCTCCCTTCAAACTGCTTTCTCCCGATTCTCAGCTTCTCGTTTGAACTTCTCCTTCAACGACTCGAGATCTCCCATAATCGCGACCTTCTCCGCTTTCACAAGCCGCCAACTCTCCCTTCAGATCTTCAACCTCCTTCGCTCGATGCTGCTCGTTCGCTTGCCATGCGCTTAATTTGGACCGCAACTATTGAATCATGAGAAGCTGGCCTTCGAGCTCTTCTCGGCTCGGGAAATTCGCCAAGCGTGCCTCCATCAAGGAGACTAGCTTCCATAGGCTGAAAACAAAAAAATGGATTAAAACGACGATCCCGAAATCATAAAGGTTGTTGCAAACGCCTTACCTTAGCATTTGCGACGGCCATCTGAACGTAGGCCTCACAACCTCGCATCTGCTCCAAAAAAGGGAGCTCACATCGGGAGTCCTTATCTTGCGCTAGATCGACGCGAGCTGCTCTGGATCCTAGAGAATTGGAACGTCGTTGTCATATGAGAATGCCAGCGAGGAATCACCTTGACCACCCGGAAGAAGATCGGTCGGAACAAATTGGGAAGTTCCTTCACCCGGAGCCCGCATCGCAGGAAGAGGCATCGAGCTCGATGAATTGAGGTCTGCCGAAACGACCTCGTTCAGACCCCGACGATGAGTTTGGCGAGCCCTGGAGTCGACACTATCACCACCAGCATCCGACTCAGCCGGGACATGAGACGCCGACTGGTCTTCGTGAACTGGAATAGCAACCGACACCGGCGTGGCCAAAAAGAGGGGAGACGGAGCCTGAGATCTCGGCCTAAGTACCCGTCTTTCTGCAGTTATCCGAGCTCGCTTTGAAGGTTCGGCACCTGAGGAAGCATCAGAAGGATCCACAGAAGCCTCCGCTCTCTTTACCTCTAAAGTTGAACAACAATCGTTATCAAGTTCATCAAACCAACAAGAACATAACAATGGCCACGAGAACGACTTACTTTTTCCTTTGCGATCTTGTTGAGGACGAATTGGTTCTTCAAGTGCGATAGGAGCAGCACGGTTTCGCCCCGGAGGCTTAGCATAGGCGTTTCGAATCCGCTCTGGAGTGAAAGAAGACCACAAAAAGTCATCCGACATAACGCCACAATTAACCCCCGCAATTCCGGAGTCATATCGGGATGACCAAATAGTTCTGTATAAAAACAAAGAATCAGATAGCCCAAAAACCAATATATATACCGAAAGAGCAAAGAAATCGCTTACCAATATTCTCGTTCCACTCCCTTGGGATCCGAGAAAAATCAAAATCACCAACCGACGCCAGATTGACCTTAAAGACGAAATATTTGTCTCTCCACCGGATATCTTTGTTGGAAATACCGCTGATAATAGAGCGACCATCACGCGGAGCCAGGATCATCGTCCCTAAGAAGACGCTGTTCCGCTTCAGAGTAAAGAGCTGCTTCAGCTCTGCCAATCCAAATTCCAGACCTTCCTCTCTGGCTCGAACCCACAAAGCCATGAGCTAACTGAATAAGTTTAGAGTCATCTGAGCGAACGCTATTTCGAGCTCCGCTAGAACCTCTAAAAGGAAGGAAGGAAGAGGAAACGACAAACCACCCTCCTTGAAATGAGCCATATAGGCTGCGCAGTACCCCGGTATCACGGTCTCGAGAGTAACACCATCGGGAAGCTCGACTTCGATGGCATAAGGAACTCCCCAAAGCTCTTGGATTACCTCGAGCTCGGCCCTAGTAAGCGTAGATGGAAGATGTGGACCAAACTTTTCATTTGCCATGATTTCGAGTAGAGAGAGAATCAGAGAAAATAATTGCAGAAAAAAGCAAGATCGAAATGGCGAAGGAGATGAATCCACTCCGCGAAAATGAATATACAAATAGGAAGACAAAAATGATTCCCTAGGAAGTTACCATAATTAAAACCACGAACTATTGATGAGAACCGCACGATTTAGAAAAGTGGCCGACCGGTCAAATCAGACGGACACACATGGCGACCCTGTTCCAAGATTCGTGACCAAGTGAAAGGTTATCGCCCTTTCAACTTCCTAAACCAAATCGACTGGGTTGGGGGACAAATGTTGGACCTAATTTTGGGTAATCGGGCTAATGGGTTTATTCTAGAATAACGGGCCGATTGATAAAAGCCCGATAGAAGCGCTCGACCTGAAGACGAAGTCGAAGGAAGGACCGGAGATCACGGAGTCAGTTACGATGATGACGGAGTCAAGACTATAAAAGGAAGAGGGAGATCAACACTAAAGGGATAGCGAAAACCCTAGAGAGAGAACACATCACACACTTTGACCTCTTTTACCTTGTCTTAAGTTTGATCTTGTTCGATCTCTTTGTTATAGACGATCTTATTGTCATTCCTTGTAATCGATCTCTTATTAAATAAAAGTCCATTTTTGTCAACCGATTTTCGATTTACATCGTTGTGTTCTAAGGATATCGTTGTCTACATCCTTTGTCATTCTCCAGTTTACTTTACAAACACTATCAAATACATAGTGTAGATTTTAGGTTCTACACATAGTATCTGACTTTTTTGCTTCCTAAACATCTCTTCTATCTTAAGAGTGTTATAGCCTCTGCTATCTCCTCAGCTGTAGCATCGTCACGCTGAGCTCTTACCTTGTTAAAAGATGCAATTTCTCTTCAACAGTGAAGATCTTTCTCTTTGGATCTATTGATTGAACGAAGGTGTTGAAGAAGAGAGAAGAGGAATTGAAGATAAAGTAGTAGGTTTATAAGATTGATTGTCATTATGGAATCACAATGAAGTGGAGTAGGAGGGTTTGTTCGTCAGTTTTGTTTTCACGCGAATTCCAGAATAATTCTGATGTGATAAGTTTATGATCTAATGAGTGTGTCCAATAAGCAATAAAGCAAATAGAATTTCTGAAATGATAAGTGACCAAAATATATGTGATGGACCATAACACAAATCACATAGGCTCAAAATGTTTAAAATAGATCACAACTCGACTTACAAAAATGGTGACGTGGAAACTTGAGGGTGAAAATGGCAGGCATGATGCCACGAGCAAAAAGAGTGTTTTGTTTTACAAGTAATAGATTGATTTGAAAAAAGAAGTAATAGATAGATTTGGCAAGTGATGGTTAAAGATTTGCAATAATGAGAAGTACTTTTTAGAAATGAAGTTTATAACGGTTTAATTGATTTGATAGAAAATTAATACTTTTTTAATAACAAAATCATCACAAAAGAAGAAACAAGATGTATCCCAAGTTATGATAAGTCGCCATGAATGTTTGAGTTGTAGTATGTATTCTTCAGTTTCTTTCTTTCCAAAGTTATAGATGGATGGCCAAACAAAACGGAAGTCATTCTCAATACCTTGATAAGTGTTTTCATTACAAAAACTTATTTTACGATAGTAAATTTGGGGTGTAATATATGAATTACCAAATATGACAACATTACCCTTTATAGATAAAGATTTGGATCGAACAATCTTGGAACAGGCAAGGCAACAAGAGGGGTCTTGAGCTTTAAGACAATCCCAAACTTTTCTTCCAAATCCAAAACTTGTCCTTCTGGAATCTTCCAATCGAACGAGTGTAATAGCGTCGCGATAGAGTATAAAACCATCCTCTCGGCAAGTGCTACACCAGCGCAAATTCTCCGGCCAGATCCAAAGGGGAAATAGCTATAATCAGTTCCGGTGAAATCATGAGACTTATTTTCAAGAAACCTCTCGGGAATAAACTCAGTTGGATTTTCCCACACTTTTGGGTCTCTTTGAATGGACCAAACATTAACAAAGATCTTGGTGTCTTTAGGGACAGTGTAGCCGCCTACCATGGCCGTTTCAGCCGGAGAGTGAGGGACTAACAAAGGAAGGGTTGGGTGAAGTCTAAGTGTTTCTTTCATAATGGCAAGTATGTAAGGAAGTCTAGGGATGTGTGATTCTTCAACAATGTTTTGTTTTCCTACAACTTCGTCTAGCTCTTGTTGCGCTCTCTTGATCAACTTCGGATTGTTTATTAGTTCCGCCATAGCAAACTCTATCGTGTTCGTAGATGTGTCTGTGCCACCAACCACCATATCCTTCACACATATATACATATATCGGAAACAACATTGATCAAATAACTTCTCGTGAATAAATAAGTATGCGTATATATACTCTTTTGCTTTTCTATTGTTGGTATGTAAGCCATCTAAATTCTGAAGTGACTAAGCCTCTGATTGGTATTATGAGAAATGACTTGATAATTTCAAGTTTCACAAGATCTTACTTATAAATTAAGTTCTATATTCTCCATTTTTAATGAAAACCTCAGATAGAAATCAGAGTAACAAAATCTCACTGCTGAAATCTTAATTCTAAAATGACCAAAGACTCTAAGAAAGGGAAAGCTGCTTGAACCATTATATAAAGCTCATATAGCCGTCTATCACTCGAGAATCAACAAACAAATCTTTTGTGTTTAAACACGTTTGTGCAAATTGTCAGAGAGAGGGAGTGAATCAAAGAGTTATTTGTTCTTATCAAAGTTTAGTCCATAAAACTTTGTTTTTTTACCAATTTAAATTATACTTAAACGGGAATTCAGTTGATCTCTTCCGCAGTTTGGAATTTTTATTAATAAGTAATTTAGAATTCCACTATAATATTTTTATGTTGCAGGTTCTAAATGGTTTTGAAAATTATGGAATTAAATCGTTAAGAAAGTACCGTAAGTATGGCTTTGACATGGTTAACCGTAATGGGAACCTCCGAGTCACTTTCTTGATCTTTTAACTTCATCAAGTATTGCAAAAAGTCTTTGCATTCACCATCATTATCATCATCTCTTCTTGGTAGCCTTTGCATATGTTTGATAGCTCGATCAAGTACCGCGTCAAGTGTTCGAGCACACACATGCATCCTTTTCACAAGCCCTTGAAGATCGAATCTCGCTAGCCACGGAAAGAAATCCGAAACATTAGGCTCACTCAAAAGGCTGGTTATCTCAGAAATCACTCCTTTAAAATCTCTTCCAACACTTTCCATATCCTCTGCTTTCACCGAACCTCCCCATAACATGTTCATCGTCAGATTCATCATCGTCACGAACAACTGTTCTCCGACGTCTACCGCCGATTCTTTTTGACCGTGCTCGTATAAAACTCTTGTTCTTTCCCTGACTTCCTTGCGTCGAAGCTCATAGAAAGAATCCAAAGTTTTGCGGCTAAGAAGCTTTAGAACGCAGACTTTTCTAAGCCTTCTCCATTCAGCACCGTATGGTGACCAAACGATGTCGATACCACCATAAGTAGCCGCTCGGCCCGTGAGAGGGACGTCCCGGTTTGAGAAGTTGATGTCTTGGTCTTTCAAGATCTCTCGAGACAGCGATGCAGAGTTGACCACGACGGTTAGTTTTGAGCCGAGGTTGAGTTTGAAGATTGAACCGTATTTCTGAGCGATAGTTGTAAAGTAGGTGTGAAGGTTCGGATCAAGAAACGGGAGGTTTCCGACAAGTGGTAGCCCTCGCGGTCCTGGGGGCAAAGGTGGTTGGGGTTGGTGTTTGAATAGGTACCAGAGAATCGAGAAGATCACGGTGAGAATGAGAATTGCATAAGGAGTTAGATTGATTATGTTGTCGGTGAAGAGATGTGAGATTGGAGGCATTATTGCGAAGTGTTGAAAAAGTTATGTGAAAATTAAACAAAGGAGAGTGTTATTTATGTTAGTAATAATTCAGAACGGTCTTAAGCTGATAACTTTTGAGCGGATGTCATACTTTCTAATATTTATGGAATACTACTTGGGTCTAGTTTCGGTGATTACGCCTAAATGAAACGTATTAATAATCAATTATCAAAAGTTTCTCTATTCAGATTAAGTGTTGTATTCGCTATTTTTTTTTCAGGAATACAATATAATTTTATTTTTCAATGTTGAATGTTAAATTTTGGGCTTTTTGCAAAAGTGACTCAAAACTTAAAGTCAAATAGAAAACTAACTTTTTCTTTTGACTCATTTTTTTTGGAGTTTTTAACCCCATACCTCCATTTAATCTACGAAAATGCCATTAACTTTTTTTTTCTTTCGAAAATGGCTTCTTTACTGTCTCAACCTCATATTCTTCAAGTATTTACAATATTGACACTGCCATGAATAGTGGGAACAACCTTGTACGAACTGTTTGGAGCTTTTAATGCCCTTTAATGCACGTAAATCTCTTTACACTCTCTCTGTTTCAATTGTTATGAACTAAAAACAACATTTCTTTCACTTTCTCTCCATATTCATCCAAAAAACTCAAGCTTTTAATTCAAAATATGGGCGATGGTTGACAGAGCCATATTTCTTTCGTTTTGACTTACGGTTGCTTTCGTTTGAGGTTCTTGGTGGTTGGAGAAGACCCTGTGTGCAAACGAAGTCATCTCACCTAGTTTAAGGTACGAATTTGATTTTTTTTCAAAATCTGTTCGCGTAGAAGACTTACAAGTAAGTCATCTGTATGTAGAAGACTTACTGATGAGTCTTCTGGTCAAACGGACGACTTAAACTAAGTCGTCCAGCTTTGTTTGTTGAAAAAAACACTCCAGACGACTTATATTGACTTATATATAAGTCGTCTACGAGAAACATGCTAGTTTTGCATTTGACCGAATCGTTTCAGATCTTTGACTATTTCTGGACGACTTATAATTCAGTCGTCTCTGGGAAAGTTAAAATTTCAATATTTTATTAAACTAGACGACTTACGTGTAAGTCGTCTTAGGTTAGTTTTGTAATTAAAAAATAAAACTTCATAATTTAACTTTTACCAGACGACATAATATAAAGTCGTCCCGTCAGAAGACTTAATTTAAAGTCGTCCGGGAAAAGCAAAGTCGTCCAGAAAATTTTCCCAATTTTCTGGTCAAACCTTGCTTATCCCGGACGACCTTAAATTAAGTCGTCTAGCTAGACGACTTTTAGTTAAGTCGTCTGGAAAAAGTTAAATTTCAAGTTTTATTTTTCAATTACAAAACTAACCGAGGACGACTTACATGTAAGTCGTCTAGTTTGAATAAAATATTGAAATTTTTACTTTCCAGAGACGACTGAATTATAAGTCGTCCAGAAATAGTCAAAGATCTGACACGATTCGGTCAAATGCAAAACTAGCCCGTTTCTCGTAAACGACTTATATATAAGTCGTCTGAATTTTTTTTTTTAACAAACAAATCCGGACGACTTAGAATTAAGTCGTCCCTTTTAATTTTCAATTGCAAAAGTGACCTCTTTAGACGACTTACCTTTAAGTCTTCTGGACGACTTAATTCTAAGTCGTCTGCAATAATGTTTATTGAACTTCTTCATTTTCTCTATGTTTACTAATGTGTTTTATTTTGAATATTTGCAGATGATTTTTAAGTTACATGCAGTGTATGGAGAATGGTTGTTGTGAGATTTCCGTTGGGATTTTGTGGTTGATGATCTCAAAGGAGCAAGATTGTTTTTATTGAATGAAGATTCAACACATGCTGAACTTGTTGCAATGGCTCAAGAAGATTATAACCTGGACATGAGATCAGTGACTGTGGAGATTAGCTACTCATTACCAGCAGAAATGATGATGACTCCAGGCAGTCCTCCCATTCATGTTACAAGTGATAGACAAGTTCGAAACTTGCTCGAGATACTCAAAACGCATAGAGTATGTCTTTGTGTATCAAGCCGCAGCAAGGTGGAAACGGTTTCAGAGAAAAGAGAAGAAGCTGGTGAATGGGAAGAAGATGTTGATGATAATGATGAAGCTGGTGAATGGGAAGAAGATGTTGGTGATAATGATGAAGCTGATGAATGTTTTGAAGATGTTGGTGATAATGAGTCTGTTGAAGATGAAAATCAAGATGGGGAAGAAGAAAATGGGGAGGAGGAAAATGGGGAGGAGGATGCTGATAACACTATTGTTGGTGAAACGGATCAGAATGGTGGGGATTACAGTCTTTATGGAAAGGTTCAAGATGAGGACGAGGAAGATGATGATAATATTTGTTTTGAAGAAATTGAAAAGACATATGCTAAGACAAATGCTATTGAAGGAGGAAAATCGGATTGTACCAGCATCTATGTCAACCAGAGTTTTGTTAGCAAGGATGCACTGCTTTCAGAGCTGCGGTTGACAGCATTGAGGGTAGGTTTTCTTTCAGAATATACAAATCATCAAAAAATCTCCTTGTGGCAACATGTCGGGTTAGCGGTTGTGGATGGAAGATCAGAGCGAGTGTGAAACATGGGCCAAACACGTTTTGGGTAACAAAGTATGTGGAAAAACATTTATGCTCAATTGGAGACCGAATCGCTCAGCGGAGACACTGTACTCCAAAGTATGTTGGTAGTCTTTTCATTGATCGTGTTGGAATCATTGATGGGATAACTCCACAGCATATCACTGATGCAATGAGGAACATGTTTGGCATGACGCTTGATTACACCACTTCATACAGAGCACTGTTATATGCACAAAAATTGGTGAGAGGATCAGCAGAAGAAGGGTATTCGCGTCTGCCTTCATATCTCGAGCAAATCTCCATTGCAAATCCTGATTCTATCACGGCTATAGAACTTGATTCTAAGAAAAGATTTAAGTATCTATTTCTCTCTTTTGGAGCTTCTATCAAAGGTTTTAAGTATCAAAGAAGGGTCATTGTGGTGGATGGAACTCACCTAAGTGGAAAGTATGGAGGTGTTATGTTAGTTGCAGCCGCACAAGATGGCAATTTTCAGATATTCCCATTGGCTTTTGGGATCGTGGATGCTGAAGATGAACCTTCTTGGGAATGGTTTTTCACAAAATTGGCTAGTTGTATATCTCATGACAAGCCTCTGGTGATAGTCTCCGACCGGCACGCGGCCATTAAAAGTGCGTGTGAGAAGGTGTTTCCTTGGGCAACCCGAGGAATATGTTATTATCACCTTCAAGATAACATTGTCAAAAAGTTTAAAGAGAAACATCTCATGTACTTGGTGAAAGAGGCTGCTTATGCGCACACGGTTTACGATTTTGACCAGTACATGGCTGAGATACGGAGTGCAAACCCGGAACTTGCAACGTATTTGGAGAAAGCCGACGCCAGGCTATGGTCAAGGGTTTATTGTAAGGGGAACAGGTTCAACATAAAAACAAGCAACATCGCTGAATCTATTAATTCCGCACTGAAGCGAGCAAGAGGATTTCCGATTCCGTTCCTGTTGGAGTTCATAAGGCAGAAGTTAGGAAAATGGTATTGGAAAAGGAGACAAGATGCTTTGAGTCTCCCAACTGAACATAGCCGGGGTGTTGAATACTTGCTTGCTGTTCGATCAGAGATAGCGGATACGATGACGGTCGAACCAATTGATGGATGGCGTTTCTTTGTCAAAGGTGGCAAAATGGACTGTGTGGTTGATTTGGAACATGTAAAGTGTGATTGTGGTGTCTATGGAGTGGAGAAAATACCTTGGTCTCATGCTATAGCTGCTGGAACACATGCTGGTTTGCATATCTCCACACTTGTATGTCCACTTTACTCAAAGAATCATCTGTATGCAGGATACTCAGAGAATATATATCCTATCGTGTCACAACATATTGAGGAACGAGAATGCTTTCCTCCAAACGTAAAGCATGGTCCGGAGAGACAGAAGAAATCAAGATGGCAATCTTGGTTGGAGCTATCTAGGATGAGAGGACACAAACCCTGGAAGAAACACAGGGCACGGAGATGCTCAAACTGCAAGGAAACTGGCCATACGAAACCACAATGTACACAACCAGTTGACTAGTTGTCCAGACGACCTAAATTTAAGTCGTCCAGTCTTGATTACCCGTCCAGACGACTAATTGTTAAGTCGTCCAGTGTTTTATTTTTAGACTACCTTCTACTATTTTTAGACTACCTTATTTGTAAGTCGTCCAGAAGACCTTCTACTATCCCTTCAAGTGTATTTTTTTTTAGACGACCTTTTACTAAGTCATCCAGTGTATTTTATTTTTAGACTATCTTCTACTATTTTTAGACTACCTTATTTGTAAGTCGTCCAAACCTACCAGACGACTTATTTGTAAGTCGTCCAGCTGGAAAACCTTCCAGACGACTTATTTGTAAGTCGTCCAGCTGGAAAACCTTGGACGACGACTTATTTGTTAGTCGTCCAGTGTATTTTATTTTTAGACTACCTTCTACTATTTTTAGACTACCTTATTTGTAAGTCGTCCAAACCTACCAGACGACTTATTTGTAAGTCGTCCAGCTGGAAAACCTTCCAGACGACTTATTTGTAAGTCGTCCAGCTGGAAAACCTTCCAGACGACTTATTTGTTAGTCGTCCAAACCTACCAGACGACTTATATATTTACAAATCTATACAAAGACAAGTTCAAATAAATCATACACAAGTCAGAAAATCTATACAACGACAAGTTCAAATACAAATACACAAATCATACACAAGTTAGAAAATCTATACAACGACAAGTTCAAATACAAATACACAAATCATACACAAGTTAGAAAATCTATACAACGACAAGTTCAAATACAAATACACAAATCATACACAAGTTAGAAAATCTATACAAAGACAAGTTCAAAGCCATACACAAATCTAATTATACATGCCCACGAACTTATCACCATCCTCATTCTCTTTCAAATGCTGATCAACAAGCTCCGTCCATATAACCACCGCCATATTATCCCTCATAACCTTCGCATTGGACCTAGCAAAGTCTTTAGGGCTAAAGGGGACCCCAAGAGCATGACATTCAATGTACTTTAGAGTGTACACGCCACAATCACCATTGTTGGCCGTGGGTACATCTTTCAGCCGTCTCTCATATGTGTATCGCTCCAACCCGTATTTGACCCTTCCTTCGTTGGTGTCTGCGCACTCAACAAGCAGATAAGGGACCATCTCGAGAAAAGGCTCCATTATCTCATCCCATGCTTCTGGGACGCTAGATGAAGGTATGCTGTCCCAGACGACTATGTGCCTCTTAGGGATCGATATCCAAATAGCAACCCAATATTTGTTGTTCAAGTTCACTGGCTCATAGATATCATCAATGTCCTCCCCCCACTTCTTGTTTGATTGGCAAAATGAAGGCATTGATCCGTCATAAAAACTCGACGCCCCACCAGGTAGCATTCTTCCTAAACCTTTGTGATCAGGTGCCGATGCTTTGAAGAACAGATACTGGTCTCTCCAAGACTGGGAAAAGTTGTGATCCAGGAAGCACATTCGCTCGCTCCGGAAAGCTTGTGGGTTCTCCTGATACCTCTGCCTCAGCACATTAATCCAAGCATCTATATGCTGCATATAAAATAATACAAGTTAGAACCTTCCAGACGACTTTTATTTAAATCGTCCAAACCCGACCAGACGACTTATTTGTAAGTCGTCCCGCTGGAAAACCTTCCAGACGACTTATTTGTAAGTCGTCCAGCTGGAAAACCTTCCAGACGACTTATTGGTAAGTCGTCCAGCTGGAAAACCTTCCAGACGACTTATATATTTACAAATCTATACAAAGACAAGTTACCAGACGACTTAAAGATAAGCAGAAGACTTACTACGTCTTCCATCCATCCTTTGGGTGTCCGGAGGATGTGATACCACCAAGTTGGTGATGTACGTGGTTTGTCCTCTTGCTTAGTGAAATAATAACTGCAAACAAAAAAACAATCAGTTTTGGTAGACTAAATCAAGCTATTATGGGTAAAGCAATCACTTACGGATCAGTTTTCAACCAATCAGCGAGCTCCTTCATCTTAGGTCTGTTTAGTGTGGGAATTGGATTATACTTTGCCACTCTAAGGAGTTTCTTTCTCTCTGCCGTATAAGGAGATATCTGCGTGGGAGCAGGTTTCTTCGTTCGTTCACTCCTTGCACGCACAGAAGCAGTGGGAGCTGTTTTGTCCAATACAACCAGGCTCGGTTATGAAACTGGAACGCTTGGATCGGTGGAAGCGAAGCTCGGTTGTTGATCGTTGGAAGTGAAGCTCGGTTGGTCAGTGGAAGTGAGAGGAACAATCTCTTTGGAGGTGACACCGTCTGCTTTATCCTCCGGCAAGATCTTATATACCGAGATCGCCTCATCTGCTGTATCCTCCGGCAACAATCTCTGCAATAAAAGTTGCACACAAGTTAACCCTGGACGACTTAAATAAAAGTTGTCTGGACGACTAGTTGATACTAACATCTTTGGGCAGAGGAGAAGGCTGTTTCTTTTGAGGAGTAGGCTGTTTCGTTTGAGGAGAAGGCTGTTTCTTTTGAGGAGTAGGCTTTGCCTTTTGAGGAGTAAGCTTTGCCTTTTGAGGAGTACGCTGTCTGGTTTGAGGAGTAGGATGATTGGTTGGAAGTGTAGGCTGATCCTTTTGAGGAGTAGGCTGGGTTTGAGGAATAGGCAGATTGGTTTGAGGTGTAGGGGTAGGCTGTTTGTTACTAACCCCGGTTTCTTTGGCTTGAGGGGTAGGCTGTTTGTTACTAACCCATGTTTCTTTGGCTTGAGGGGTAGGCTGTTTGTTACTAACCCCGGTTTCTTTGGCTTGAGGGGTAGGGGTAGCCTGATTGGTGACACCAACCTTCTTCTCCACAGCTTCCAATCTATCAGACATCTTCCTAATCTCCCTGATGCACTTCTTAAACCCATCTTTCATCATGTCAACTACGTTAGATGTGTAGGAGTTGAACATATTTTCCAACTCCTCTCTGGTCACCCAACTAGCCTCTTCTCTAGCCTCTTCTCTAGCCTCTTCTCTAGCCTCTTCTCTAGCCTCTTTAGGAGCCTCTTTAGGAGCCTCTTTACGAGCTTTCTTCCGAGGTCTCTGATTGTCTTCCTCCTCCTCCTCCACCTCCACCACAACCATCTCTTTGGCTCTTTTCGATGGAGTCACAACCTTACGTTTTGTACCAGTGACTTCCCAGCAATCCATGGTCCACTTCCACGGTCTCCGATCATACATGACTTTAATGATGTTCTCCGCGGGCACGTCCTCAACCTCAGAGTCCCATTTTGGCCACATTTCACTAATGTTCTTCTCAACAAAGTCGATCACGCGGGTCTGCAGTAAATAGAAGAAGAATCGAGTTAGATATTTGAAACAAAATACTAAATAGACGACTTAATTATAAGTCATCTACTAAGTCGTCCAGCTGGACGACCTTCCAGACGACTTATTATAAGTCGTCTACTAAGTCGTCCAGCTGGAAGACCTTCCAGACGACTTATTATAAGTCGTCTACTAAGTCGTCCAGCTGGAAGACCTTCCAGACGACTTATAATAAGTCGTCTACTAAGTCGTCCAGCTGGAAGACATTCCAGACGACTTATTATAAGTCGTCTACTAAGTCGTCCAGCTGGAAGACCTTCCAGACGACTTATAATAAGTCGTCTACTAAGTCGTCCAGCTGGAAGACCTTCCAGACGACTTAATTAAGTGAAGATGGAAAGGTACCTGACTCAAGATAGCAGCTTTCATGAATCTGCGGCCTCTGCTGCCCTCGTAAGCCAGAATCGGTGGAAGCGGTCGAAGCGAACTGTTTAATCTGGGACTACCAATACTAGCACCCATTCCCGGCAGAGCTGTGTACGCCCAGATTTGAAGAACTTGTATAAACCCATCCACGGTGTAACAGCCAGTAATCTCTTTGTTCCACAAAGAGTCCATCAGCACCTTAAACGAGACTCTCCCCCATGGATAATTCTCAAACCGTTCTAAATCCATCACTAGCCTTGCCAAAGTAGCTCGTGTAGCGGTTGAAAACTTTCTCCCTTCAATGAATCCAGTGAAGATGGAAAGGTACGCGAGCCGCTTGCGATCTTCCGTGGACCAATCCCCGCATCTCTTCAGTGCATCTATTATCTGATCAGTAGTTGGCCCAGCTTCCAGATGAACTCCCATCATCCCCCAGAAAGAAACCATCTCTGGGGTAACATCACATTTTGGTGTGTCAAGGTCCTCGATGTACTCGCAGTTTAGACCAGTGATCATTTCAAACTCTAACAGTGAAAACCTCAAAGGTTCTGGACCAACGAGACACCACATCTCGTACTTCTTCTTAATGTCCAGCTTTAAACAGAGCATGTGGTGAACCAGCCTTGAAGCCCAACCAAATCCCTGCTCCTTGAACTTGATGAAAACTCCCAATCTCGACTCCTTGAGCTCTTCAAATTCTTTCTCAGTGAGAGCTCCCTTAAGAGCAGTATGCAACCTGTTGTTATCCGAATGATACAAAATGCTATGCTGGGAGCTCCCTTAAGAGCAGTATGCAACCAGTAGAAAAATTTCAAGCGGACCTGATTAGTCGCAGAAGGAGTTGGAGTACTCGTCATTGTGGTTATAGATCTGAAAAAATAAACGTGAAACGGTGAGAATGAGTAAATTGATAGAGACAACGTTTTATGTTCATCTTTTCCTCGAGATTGATGACTTACCGGCGTTAGGGTTTACAGAGACACGGCGCTACGGTTTACAGAGAAGAAGCGGCGGCGCTAGGGTTTAGAAGAAGCGGCGGTGCTAGCTAGTGTTTAGAGGAAGCGGCGGTGAGAACGTTGGTGAGCACGGTGGCGAGGGCGACGGTTTGTTCGGAAATAGTGGAAGCGGGGGCGCTAGGGTTTAGAGGAATCGGCGGCGCTAGGGTTAGAAGAAGCTGCGGCGACAACGGTGAGAATGAAGTGAGATAGATAGCCGACGTTGAGAACGATGGTTTGTTCGGAAATAGTGGGAATTCGAATCGCCTTTGATATCGCCGGTGAGAGAGAACTGTTAGGGTTTCTGAATTTTGCGGAAATTGAAACAAAAAAAAATCACCTTATCTTTGGGTAAATAATCCGGTTAGCTTTAAAAGTACATTGGTAAACTTTAAGGTTTGGTCCGGTTTAGACGACTTATTCTGGCTGATAATGTACATCAGACGACCTAATATTTAGTCGTCTGTGCACAGAAGACTAAATATTAAGTCGTCCCAGACCCTAAAATGAACCCCTAAACTAAAATGACTAAATTAACTTACTAACCACGTTATAAAATCAAATTATACTTCAATAGTGTTTACTATACACAGAAATGAACACGCTTAGGTAATTTTAAAAATTTTCAAAAACGGTTTTAATGCTTTCCAAAATCTAACACTAAGAACACATACAATACTACAACATATGCTGATGAAACATAAACTAAAGAATATCATGACTCACTACTTTCACTCATCTCGGCTGAAAACAATTGAAATTTGTTATATATTAATTTATATCTCTTAAGACATATGTTAATTACATAATTCCAATTTTTTACTTATCAAAATATTTTTTACAAAATTTTTAAATTATGTTTAATAATAACTGTCCAGACGACTTTAAGTTAAGTCGTCTGGACGACTTATTTTCAAGTCGTCTAAACAGACGACTTGCGAGGGGTAGAAACGTAAAAAAAATCCGTTTTTTTGTTTGTTCACAAGGAGATAGTTGTAATTTCAATAGCCTTTTAGGTTACTTTTGCCTTTGACCCAAGTTGGGGTATTCTTTTGGGTTTGAATCCAAGTTTTGAGTCACACTTGGCAATTCTCCCTTAAATTTTGAGCAAATTTTCAGTTATAATTTTATCAATTCATTTCAATGGGAAGTGTATTTATAATTGGTAAAATAAAATATGATAATACATTTGAAAAGTTTTGAATAACATTTTAAATGAGACAAATATAATACAGCTATTTGTAAATATGACTCAAAATTCAAAGTAAAAAAAAATTAACCCATGTTTTTTTGGAATTTGATTTGCTTTATTAACTCTGAAAGTTAAGATTATTCACGAAAATATCATTATTTTTTTCTGAAAATGAGTATTTTCCTTTATCATCATCATCATTTTCATCAAGTATTTACAATATTATTATTGCAATCAATACACAACCAGAATAAACAACTAATTTGAAACTCTTAATGCACATAAAAATTGATTTTGGCTCCTATCTCATTTCTTATGAACTAAAAACATCTTTTTTCATTTTCTGATATACCATGGATTTTACCCATTATTAACCATGATACATAAGGTTTTTAAGATATATTTATTATGTTTTGGAGTATTTTTAGCATATTTACAGGTTCATGTATGATTTGGAGTAAAGTGGTGATTTTAGAGCAGTGTGGAGATAAAGATAAAAGAACTCGTAACTGACCATAGAACCAGCCGAAAAGGTCGACATTCACAGTCAACCACCGATCGACGGACAATCATCTGTCGTCGATTGAAAGCAAAGCGCACAAGGCTTGACTTGGTTCTCAGCCGACTTATAACTGAAGTCTTCCACATTACAAGAATACTCCTCGCCAAATTTAACCTAGTATTTACTCTGCTGTTTTTTAGGCAACACACACTTTCATACTTTTTTATTTTCACAACAAACATATTTATGGTTTTTAGTAGTTTCGAGAGAAGATCCAAGACTCCTTCAGAGCTTTGTATTGGAGCTCCAAGTTTTTCTACCTTATTCTATTTATGCAATTTATATTTATGATTTCTGTGATTTACTTTGCTATGTCTGAGTAATTCACTTGTTAGTTTATGGTTCAAATTGGTATGAATGATTAGTCCAAACTATTTAATTTCTAAGTTGTTAGTGATAATCATTAATTGAATTTCTCTTATTGCTTAATTTCTAGAGTAACTAACTAGAACCCTGATATTAGGATAATTAGACGCATGCGAAATCTTGGTCTTTTACATGAACTGATTCTTATTGAGTTAGGATTGCTAGAAAAAAATGACAGTTGATCTAGGAAACCTAGTGGACAATTTGGATAAAACCTTTAACCCGATTCAAGGTACTATCGATCGACGCTAGAAAGGTAAAATCGATCGACGGTCACTTCATGTTCAAATAGCGAAAGCCGAATACTGGACTTGAATAACTAGTAGACTCACATGTGACAACTGGATATTTTTACTCTAGAAAGTTTGAATTCTAGAATATACTATAAACAACATTAGCTTCTATATCATTATAATCCTGATGACCTAAACAAAAACCCTAGATCTAACGTTTTCTCATTACTTTTTACAACCTCAAATCAATCTCTTTATAACAATTGTCTTGTTTTCATCATTCTTATTTACTTTATTCATAACTTACATAGCTTAATCACTGTTGATTAGGATTTATTGTGTGCTCTGGCTCCCTGTGAATTCGATCCCTAAGTACTACAACTGAACCTCTTATTTGAGAGAGTAAAAATCACTTCATATGGTAATTTAAGTGATATCACTTTCTCTATATATTCATCCATAAAACTCCAATATTTGAGAGAGTAAAAATCACTTCTATAATTTTGATTCTAAATTTTGTAAGGTTCATAGAGCCATTCAAGCTCACGGTTCTTGGTGGGTCACTTTCGTATGAAGTACAATATGCTTGGAGAAGCTAAAGAGGTTATCTCACAAATTTTAGGTATGAAATCGATTTTTTTTCCAAATTTTTTCACGAAGAAGACTTTTGCATAAGTCTTCTGGATGTAGAAGACTTACACAGAAGTCCTTCTGGTCAATGCTGAGGTTAGTTTTGCAATTGACTTGATTTGTGTTTCTTAGAGACGAATTTTTTGAAAATCGTATGATTTTCATTGTTAACAAAAGAATCTCAAAATTACCAGAGAAGACTTCCCGGTAAGTTGTATAGGATAAACATGTTATTTTTGCATTTGACAGGATTGTGTCATAAATTTTACTTTTCATAGACGACTTACGAGGAACTCGTCCAGCAGAATAAAACTTCAATATATAATATTTAATTATAATTAGACGATTTTTATGTAAGTCGTTTTAGGTTAGTTTTGCAATTGAAAAATAAAACATAAATATTTAATTTTATCTGGACGACTTACACGGAAGTCTTCCCGTAGACGACTTACACGGAAGTCGTCCTGAATTTTTTTCGAGATTCTGGTCAAACCTTGGTTATTATAAAAGACTTCCGTGTAAGTCGTCTACCGGAAGACTTTCGTGTAAGTCGTCAGAATAAAATTGAATATTTAAGTTTTATTTTTAAATTGCAAAAGTAACCTAAAACGACACACAAAGAAGTCATCTAACAAAAACTAAAAATTGAATTTTTATTTTTCTGTTTGATGACTTCTTTGTAAGTCATTTAGGAAAAGTCAAATTGCTGAAACAATCTGGTCAAATGCAAAAGTAGGGGTGTCAAAATGGGTCAAATAGGTCAATATTCCAACCCATAACCCAAATGGGTTGACTATTAATGGGTCATGGGTCAATCCAACCCATTTATTAAATGAGTTGGGTTGATCCATGACCCATGAATCCAACATCTTTATAATGAACCCATTTTTAAGTTGACAGGTTGATCGAATTGAGACATAAGTTAAGTTAAGACCAAGTTGATCGAATTGAAAATTTTATTTTTCTAGTTTTTTTGCGAAAAATTACGTTTTTCCGGTTTCGATAAAGTTACGTTTTTTTCGATTTTGGCAAAAAATTAGGTTTTCCGGTTTTGGCGGGAAATTGCATTTTCCGTTTTTTTGCAGAAAATTGCGTTTTCCGGTTTTGGCGGGAAATTGCATTTTTCCGGTTTTGGCGGAAAATTGCGTTTTCCGGTTTTGGCGGGAAATTGCGTTTTTCCGGTTTTAACGGGAAATTGCGTTTTTCCAGTTTTGGCGAGAAATTGTGTTTTTCCGATTTTGAAGGGAATTGCGTTTTCCGGTTTAGGCAGGAAATTACGTTTTTCCGATTTTGACGGGAAATTTCGTTTTTCGGTTTTGGCGGAAAATTGCGTTTTCCCGATTTTGACGGGAAATTGCGTTTTCCGGTTTTGACGGGAAATTGCGTTTTCCGATTTCGACGGGAAATTGCGTTTTTCCGATTTTGACGGAAAATTTTATTTTCCGGTTTTGGCGGAAAATTGCGTTTTCTGATTTTTACGGTAAATTGTGTGTTTCCAGTTTTTGCGGGAAATTGCGTTTTTGGCGAAAATTTTGTTTTTTCCGATTTTTGCGGAAATTGCATTTTTCCGGTTTTGGCGGAAAATTGTGTTTTCCGAATTTGGCAGGAAATTGCGTTTTTCCGGTTTTGGCTGGAAATTGTTTTTTACGATTTTGGTGGTAAATTGTATTTTCGGTTTTGGCGGGAAATTATGTTTTTCCGGTTTTTGTGAGAAAATGTGTTTTTGTGATTTTGACCATTTTTTAATTAAAAACTAAATGGGTCAGAGTTGACCCAACCCAATAGACCTATTTAACTTGTTAACCCATTAACTTGTTAACCCATTAACCTGTTAACCCATTAACTTGTTAACCCATCAACCCATTGGGTCAAAAATAAACAATTCATTTGGATTAATGGGTCAATTTGGGTTGGATCAACTCATGGGTCATGACCCATTTTGACACCCTATGTAAAAGTAACATGTTTATCCTATACGACTTACGGGGAAGTCTTCTCTGGTATTTTCAAGATTTTTTTTGTTACCAAAAGTAAGCTAATATTTATAAAGGAAGACTTCTAAAGAAGTCTGCTATAGAGTAGACTTTCTTTGAAATCTTCTACGTCAATGTTTAATAAATTTTCATTTTCTCTAAATTTAAAAGATTTTTAAATTTTTTTTTGTTAATTCATACTTCCTCCGTTTCTAAAAGATAGATGTTCTAGAGACAAAATTTGTTTCAAAAGATAGATGTTTTATATTTTCAATACAATTTTTGTCAACTAATAATGAAAAATTGTGAAGTTCAAAAATATTAATTGTAATTCGTAAAATCTTATTGGTTTAAAAGTATAGAAAATATAAAATTACAGAAAACGATGCATTTATAGCTAAGTTTTAATATGTTTTATTAAAAAGTGTGAAACTTCTAAAACATCTATCTTTTTGAAACAGAGGGAGTATATATTAGTCAATTTTGGGGCTACTGAATGAAATTTGTAACTTAATTAGTGATATTTATGAAGTTACCAACATTCATTTTTATTGAAATTTATTTGACTCTGAGCAGTCTACGTCCTGCGATATGCAAATGAACAAGTTGTGTCTGAAATTTGTTGATAAGAGTGTCTTCTATGACTTTGTTCGTGTGTTCAGAGATAGAGAGACCACGACTTACATTGAGCTCGGTGGTGATCCGAGGTTCATGGCTTCTGTTAATAGTGATTCTGATTGAGAGAGTGCATTCGACAAAAAGGTGTCGATCGATAAAAACATAGCATCGATCAACACCACTCAGATTTCGGAACAGATGGTGACTTTAACACTTGAGTCAACTATTCCTTCAAGGGCGACTCCCCCAATTCAGCAACAAATAATTTTTGTACCTGATGAACATGGGGTCAACATAGACCAAACAGGCGCCCTGCACAAGGAAAGGCTGTTGATGTGTTAAGGGATGGAATGTATGAGATTTTTGAAACGGCTGAGAGTAGGTTTAACACCTCTGAACCATTCTAGGTATAGGTCGAACCACCGGCAAACAATCAAACAAGAACATGGCCGACGGACCAACTGTCTACCAAGGTTAAGGAGCGCTACATGACGGGTGAAGAACGACCTGACCATGATCATAAGGGGTGAAATTCGTGACTAGTCCAGTTCGCCCACAACACGTCCCGTTAGATTAAGGCCTAAGACTTCTCAACCCGTACCCCAATCTAACTTTGTGTTAGCTTGGACAAGCTAACATCAGATACAACAAGGCATTCACACAAAACATCGCTTTATTTATTTTATATATTCCACATGGTTCGCAATACACAAAATATTATACAAGTAGTGGCATGCCAAGAAATCAAAGATACATACTTATAGTCTGAAAACGCTTTAACCAAAAAGATGCAAATCTATACCAGCCAGCCTAATTTCCCGCGACTTCTACAAGCACTACTGGTCACTTGAAAACAAAAAAAAGTGAGGAGTGAGTAATCTAGTATTACTCAGTGAGTTACAATACCCAAACTAACAAATACAACTCCTTGCTATCCCACCCCAATCAATCTAAAGCGTGTTCACATAATAATAATTAAACAGTTCTAAGAATTCACTAATATAACTAAAATAAGAAATACGCAGAAGAAAATAATAATAGCAAAATAAATAAAGATACTAAAAGATAGTCGCTAATTACTAGCTAACCACTCGATCTCAGTTTAAACAAGGGTTTACCAATCCATTTACACTATATAATATATATCTAGATAGGGCCCTGTTGACGTTAAGTCCCTCCTTCATCATCGTCAATATCCTATCTCCCTACCACAAAGGCTAGAGGAAGGAACTTTCAACCGACCGCGGTCCACAGTCCATCGGATCACTGTGCGACAGCCCACAGTCATTCGGGTCACTGCCACATTACACCGTCGTGTAATACTCAGCCATAGGCCATTACCCTGTCTCTTTGATTCTTCCTGATCCAGCGAATAAGGATTTTCCTTGAATCTGTCAGGTACGATGATTGTGGGTTACACAAATGATGTCAGCCAATATATAACTAATACTAAACTAAGTAATATAACCAAGGTTACAAGTAATAATCAAAACTCACAATCAAACACATTTTAGAATCTTGCATAAAGACTAAATCCTGAATACCTAACTATCTACAACTTAGCGATATTATCTAAGCATTCAGCATTCGCTAACTAACCAATCAAACTAACCATTAGCATGCTACTATGATTCTCAAACAATAACTCTATCACTCAATCAACTTAACCTCAACTATTAACTAATCAATATGTTGATCATAACTCACATTTTTTGGTTGAACGTGGCCTTGACCCTAAATCCATATTCTGCAATCCGAACCCTTCTTGAACTTCTCAAGTAGATCCACGCCCTGGACTGATCTTCACTTGAGCATAACCTTCCCTAGATGTCGATCCAAAACTGGTGTTGGGATCAAAACCGGTCATGACGGAATCAATGCATGAAAGTTCCCGAAAAACTAGTTCCCGAATTAAGTCTTTTAAATTTATCAAGTATTTCCGGAGAGTAATCATCCGAGAAAAGGATAGTCCTTACTCCCCCGAAAAATATCAAGGGTTGATCCAGCCCAGTTAAGGCCTTATCCGGGACGGACATGAATCGGAACGGGATATCCATCTCGCCCACGGCCAAGGACCGAGTCACCTTGCCCACGGGCGAGGACCGCATAGACCAGGTCTCCTCGCCCATGGAAGAGGACCGCAACATCAAGTTCACCTTGCCCATGGGCGAGGACGAATGGACCACGGTCACCTCGCCCATGGGCGAGGACGACCGGAGGACGACCGGACCACTGTCACCTCGCCCATGGGCGAGGACAACCGGACCGCTGTCACCTCGCCCATGGGCGAGGACGACCGGACCGCGGTGACCTCGCCCATGGGCGAGGAAGACGGGACCGCGGTCACCTCGCCCATGGGCGAGGAAGACGGGACCGCGGTCACCTCGCCCATGGGCGAGGACCGCGGGACCGTGGTGACCTCGCCCATGGGCGAGAACCATCCATCCCGACCGTCCCGCTCTCGGGCGATTTCGGTCTTTTTTCAATTTTGTGCATCCTTGCCTAAGTTTTCTTAACTCGATCCTCGAATCTGTGAGCTTAACCTTCCTATTTCGTGTCGATTAGGATCATCGAGGAAAACTTCGGGAAAATTCATGAAAGATTTGGTTGACAAAAGGATTTTGATTCATCGTATAAAACGATCACGGTTATCTTGAACATCAATCATCTCAATTATACGAAGGACTGAGATCCTTACGAGAAACCAACATTACGTAAAAGGTGATTTCTTAGAAAAAATCGTAAAAACGTCTGAAGTCTAAAAACGGCCCGGAAGGAACTGGACATGACCAGACGGCCCACTTATGATTTTAGAATAAGATTAAGCCCAAGATGGATATGACGGTCTATCTTTTATTTTATTTTACAGGAAAAGATAAATGTCAAGTTTCCCGAAGATAAATGTTAAGATTTCCGATAAATATGAAGATCGACGAAAAATAGAAAAAGCCCGTCTCGCGACAGATTCGGTCCAAGGGCAGAAGAGGAAGATGGTAAACCGAACTTAAGGGAGTATATAAGAAGAGCTTGGGGCAAGGAGCAGAGGAGAACTTTTCCAGAGCAAACTTAGCACTTAGAGCAATTTAGGCAATTTTCCGTTTTAACTATCGAGCTGCGATTCAACTAGGTTAGAATTTAGGTTGCTAGACTAGCGAACTTGCCGACAGCTCTCGTAGCCGAGGCTCTCACCTGTTGTTCACGCTCAAACGCGGATTCGAAAATAAGATTTTTTTTGCTCTTCTTTTGTTCTTACGATTTATTATTGCATACTTCTCGTCGTATTGATTGTGTTGTGCGTGGCCGAGCAGATAATGGGGACCTTCAGGGGAAGTTAGGTTAACTTTTCTTTCCTCTGATTAATAAAACTCGACGGTGTGAATTTTGGTTCCCACAACTGGCAGAGTAACTTTTTGCGGAAACTCTCAAAAACTGCTGACAAAGCTCGAAAACGATTGAAACTCTAACTTTCTTTCTTTTCTTTCTCTCTAACGTTTTAAACTGACTTTGAACAGGCCTGGATGTGTTGAAATGAACTGGGGTCGTGGGGTATTTATAGGAAACAACAACCAATCAGAAAGAAGCCGTGTGGCAGCCCGTGTGGCTGCTCGCTTGGCTCTGGACGCATGCACGGCGGCACCTCGTGCTCCACATGTCTGGTTGCATGACCAGGATTTCAGCAAGTTCACACCAAGTATCCACATGTCTGATGCACGTCCTGGTTGCATGCAAATCGACACCATAATTTCCACATGTCAATCAGCATGCTTCAGTCGCAGGTGAAACGGCACCTTGTGCTTCTGTGTGTCACTCGGCATGCTTTGATCGTTTGTCCTGCAACACCTCATGCTTCCATTTCCACATACCCTGCTAGGAATTGCCACCACGTCCTGATCTCATAGATCAAGCCACCTCAAGCTTCTCGGTCCATTCGTCTGATTCCGGTGAATTTTTGACCTACGATCAATCCCGAATATTTTATAAGCCCATTCTGATGCGCTGAATATTTTTAATAAACTCAAAATGAATCCTGAGCTTGAAATAAAATATTTCCCGAATCTCCTCTCGAAAAATTTAATAATTCCGAAATCAGGGTTTTTGTTCGATTTCGGGGTTTCCCGTCGTGTTTTCCATCCTACTTAGTTCCCGTCCTGATTCCGACTTATTATGTTCCCAACATAATATTTTATTAACCCGATGATTTTCCGAAAGCGTCGTGCTTTTAAAACATTGAGCTTCTAAAACGCGTGCTTCCAAAAATGTTATGCTCCCAAAATGTCCTTCTGATAATTCTATCACATTGTCTAACCATGTTGAAAATTCGACTCATGGTTCATCCATGATCAATTATTCAATTTTACCGACCACCTCATACTTTGAAACCTCTCGATCGATCCAATCGCCCGCGGCTCAACCACCAAACAGATGCTCGACCAAACTTCTAGTTTCTCCGAATCATGTCAAGTTTTATTTGACCATAACTTAACATTTCTCATCATACTGTGAATCCCAAAAAATTGGTTTCGAATCCCAATATTTTTAAAGGGTTTCTACAGTAGGGGAATTAACTATCTGGGTATATAGGAACGATAACACAATAAAGAACTACCGTGCATCCTCGTATCTGATTCCATTAGCAGCAACTACGAGAGATATTATTGAACTTATGATGGATCAGATAATTATAGGCCAAAAAATATGGTGGATGATTTTGATAGGAAGCTGGATGCAACTTATACTCAACTGAATAACAGTATCAGATGGATGAGTAACTGTGTGGAAATGCTGGAACTTCAAGTAGATCAGATCAGTGCTACTATGAGGAGGCAAGAACAACATCAAACAAGAGGAGAAAGAGCTATAAAAAGCTTTGTGGGCTTCTGGTTTTGAAATGTCTGAAATAGATGTTAAGAATTGTTTTCTAACAAGTTCTCATTTGCCTCAAGACTAGCCCATAACACCAAAACATCAAGCGAAAGACTATAAACAAGCGCTGAGTTGAAGAAAACTCACTATTAGATATTTTTACGTTTTATTTAGAAAATATCTGAGGAAAATGAGTTGATATACCATCATTTATCGACAATCGGCCGGTGTCGGTTGACACTATATCACGAGCATCGATAGCCACTTAACTGTTTGATCGACCCCATTATTCTACTTCAATGGAATGATCATACATCGATGGAAACGAGGGATAAGAAAATTTCATGTGACCCCATTATTCGCCTACATATTTGTCAGATATAAAAAATGAAAGAGAAAGAAAGAGAAGAAATAAAAATCGATTAAAAGGTAAAATAGATAGGAAAGGATCAGAGAAAACTACATGTGTTCAGAAACCTGTTGGGGTAAGAGTACATGTGTTCAGTGATCGATACTCCCAAAATAAAGCCTACACATTTATTCCAGAAATGAGGTCAGTAGCCTCTAAAGATGGCATCTGATGTGGCTTGCAACAATGTAGAGGTGATGGTAATTGTTCTAAAGAAAGTTGAGTCTCTGCATTTTCAAACCTCTTCCACAAGTTCATTCTATATTTTGCTTGAGCGAAAACAAAGGATAAATCTAACGGATTTGATATACCATGGGGTTTTCTCACTTTTAGGGCATGGTATAAGTTCTTTTTAGAGTCTTGATATATGTATCAAGTCTATTTTGAGGTCTTTTCAGGTCTAGGTACGTTTTGGATTATTATGGAAATCATTGAGCCATTTGGAGATTAAAGAGAAGGAAACTAGTAGCTCTGCAAGTTAGAGTCGATATTTTGAAGTAGTTTAGATATCTGCTAGTAATTGAATTCGAGTTCTATGACTGTTCTTAATTAAACCCTTAGTATATATAGATTTGAGTACTGATAACCTGTTTGAATCCCTTGATTCTAGCATTTTCCCATCTTATATACAAACCGATTTATTGCTTTATTTACTTTTTATTATATTTTTCCTAGCTTAATTTATAAACCTATAGTCTATATTGTGTGATCCACACTCCATGTGGATTTGATTCCAAGTGATGCAGTGGATCTCTGATTTGAGAGTGTTTCTCTAGAGTGATTTGAGCATCACCAACTTCTTAAGAAGTATTCTCTCATTGGCTAAGAACATAAATAAATACGAATGTTTGTAACCTAATAATAATAATAATCAATTAAGTTATAAATTTCATTCAGGAGCCCAAACATTGATTAATACAAATTAATTAACAAGATCACCTTAAAATGTCATTTTAAATTTCGAGAAAATGCAAGTTTAGAAAAGATCCACATCGATGTAAAAGACTTCTACAGAAGAAATACTTTTTAAGAAATCTACTCTATTAACAGAAATTTTGAGAAGACTTCCTTCATAAATTTTGGTTTACTTTTGTATTTGAAAAATTTAGAAGTTTTCTCTGATAATCAGATTAATTTTGCAGTTGACCAAAATTTTCCAGAAGTTTGACTTTTCCAAAGAATACTTTAAGATAAATCTACCCAGAATAGACTTCTATAGAAATCTTCTCACCGTCACATGAAGTTTTTGAAGTGTTCACAAGAAGTCTATGTAGGTTATTTTTTAAATTGACTATCTTTGTGTGTTCGTACCTGGAATCCGTGAGATATCTTGCTTAACTTTTTCAAGCACACAAAACTTCATCACGAAAGATACCCACTCGTTATTGACCAAGAATCATGAAATTGAGTGAGTCTAATAAGCTAACAAATTTTGAAATCTAGAGGTAGGGTTTCTAGGATTAAATTAGAGAGAAAGTGAAAGAGATATAATTTGTGTGGATAAGAAATAAGATATGAATAACATATCTCGAATTTTAGGTGCATTTAGAATTTGAAATAGGTTGTTGGTAGTTGGTGACAATGACGATGTTGTAAAGAAAATATAAAGATCATAAAATAATTGAGTAAAAGAATCATTTAACAAAATAGTAATTTTGTGAATAATTTAATTTAGGTATGAATAGAATAAATGAAATATACTAAAATGAAAGTTATTTTTGTGTTTTACCAAAAGTTTTGAGTTATATTTTTAAAGAAGCCCTCTTTGAATTTCTGAAAAACTAACTTTTTGAAAGTTGTATTGGAGGTTCTCAAATCATGCAAATTAAAATGTTTCCGTACTTATGGCCCCAAGTTTTGAAAAATTTGGTACAATAAAAAACTCTCTGCGTGGACCTAGTCAAGAAAAGAAACTTTGTGTTAGGACTGAAAAAATATCCGTAAATTTTGATTAGGTTTGTTATCTGTTTCGACTAGAACCGAAAAATCCGGATATCTATAACTTTTAGAAATAAAGTAAATATTAATGTAATATCTATAAGAAGCAAAACAAATCACAAATATTAATATTTTTAAGGATGTAATCCGATCCGTTATATACATATATATATATATTAAAAAATTATATATATATATATAATTTATATAAATATTATATTGTAATATAAGTTATATAAATATTGTATTGTATATAAGTTATAACAATATTTGTGTAGCAAGATGATTGCTAAACGACATCAGGATCGTTATTTTTATTTTTATATAATAAATTATCAGGATCTTAAAGAATTCTAGTAACTGTTGAAAATAAATATTTGTCTACTCTCTCTCTCTCTCTCTATATATATATATATATATATATATATATATATATATTGAACTTATTTTAAAGGAAGAATCCACTCAAAATAAATAGATAAGGGGAATGATCTCCAATGGTGGCCCCTTAAATATTTTCTTTACAAATTTTATTTATTACATTTTAGTCCTCAATATTTTTAATAATTAACGATAGTCACTAAATTTTTATAAAGAAGCAATAAACATACATTTTAAATAGATAATCAATAAACATACTCATAAATAAACAATAAATAAGATAAGAAAATCTTCATAGTTAATCTACACCATTCAATAGATTTAATGTCTCAACAACCATTAAATTGAATGTTTGTCTTTTTTTCTATCCAACCTCCAACCATATTCATTAGAAAAAATTTATGAAATTAATTTACGTTCATTCATTTGAATTCCTATCTATTTTTTGTGTCTAGAATATGATGAACGGTGTAGATGAAATTCTCAGATTTTCTTGAATTATTTAATAGTAACATTTTATCTATAAAATACACATAAATGTTAGACAAACACCGACAGCTTTTTCCCTTACAAAAATATGAATTTTAATATTAAAGGTCCATCTTTTTCACATAAGTATTTTTCTTCAGACTCCTCTGAGTTTTATGAATTTTTGATAGATGACATCGAAGCAATGAATAGAAAAGAAAATATTTCTATAAATTTGTTTCTCAACTACAACCGCCTTCTTCACCAAATCACTCACGAAAACGATCAAGTAAGTTTTCGAGGGTCTATTCATGGTCACACAGTTACACACCGTGATAGAGAAAAAGCCCAAGAAAATTTGTTCAATGATTACTTCTCGACAATCTTGTGTATGGTGAAAGAGAATTCTATCGCTGATTTCAAATGTCAAAAATGCTTGTATTGTGAAGTTTTTGTTTTGTGAAATAATATGTTTATGTTATATTTTTATTAATATAGTTTCATTTCTGTATAATAATTCAAATTATTTTATTAGTGTGCTAATATAACTATAATACAAAAAGATAACATAAAAATATTAGGTACAAATAATTAAACTAACACAAATAAAAGGATTAAAATGAAAAGTGAATAGTATTTTAAGAGATTGAATAGTGCCAGTTTATATCTAAGTGTTGTGATCCGAGAATATATATGATCGACATATATCATTATCATTATCTCTTATACATTGGTGTTTATCTCTTTGTTAGGATAACTATAATATCATGTATATATATGATAGTTTCAGCTTAATAAAGATTACGCTTTAGATCGTACAACACACGTTATCAGCTCGTTTTGCTCCGTGAAACCCTAGCTACGAGAAGAAGCCGCTTGCGTCGAGAAGAAGCTGCTCGCGACGAACCAGTCCTGCTCCGACGAGACCGATCAACCCTTCTGAGATCAAAAGTAACATCGGAAACCCCTATCCGCAAACTGAAAACCTCTACACGCAAACATGTAGCTACTATTAGCAACATGTCTTGCACGAAAAAAAAAATCCAGAACCTATACCTTCATTTAAAAAAAAAAAAACTCGACCTTATCCCTATATGCAATCTGTCTCGCTTACTCTGTTTGTTGAATCACATAGCTCGCTTAATCTGTTATTGTTTGCATATTTTTTTTCATTACGACATCATGGTGCTAGATCTTTCATATTATTTTTGAATCCTGACCTAGCCATCGTCGTTTTATCTCTCGTCCATATTGATTAATCTGAACTGTATACTACTCTGTTTCGCTTGCGTTTCATATATATATTAACCTGATGCAAACCGTACATCCTATATATATATCATGCTCTGTTCCGTATCATCTCGACTGATTAGTATCATTGCATAGCTTGTTTGCTCTGCTTACATATTTTTTTTGAATCACCACGCATGATTAAGTTTTGAAATCCCGCCTGCTCGCTTGCTCTCTTACTCTGTTTTGCTCGCTTGCTCTGTTCGCTCATCCTGTATTACATATACATATCGTTTTGCTAACTTGGTCAAAGCTCATCACTCGTCCGTTTGTTTGTTTTTGAAACTAATCGGATATGCGAACATAATATAATGCTTTTCGTATATATCGTTTGCATATATATAAACATTGCTCTATTTTTTTTAGTTTTGACCATGCATAGCCCGTTTGACCATGCATATTGTTATCATGCATAACTCGTTTTTTTGTGTAATTTTATATATGTTATCGTATGATTATTATATCTAATGGGGGAAATAAAATTTTCAGATGTCTAAATTGGCAAATCTTGACTTCCCTGCTTTGAAAAGCAATGGTGAAAATTACCTTGATTGAGCACTTGATGCAAGGATCATGCTACGATCAAAAGGACTTGGTGATACGATCATCAGTGAAAATAAGTCCAGTGATAAAGATCGATACAGTGCTATTTATATAATACGCCATCATCTCCAAGAGAGTTTGAAAACCCAGTACAGAACCACGGAAAATCCATTGGACCTTTGGAACGCTTTACAGCGACGTTATGACCACCAGAAAACGGTGATGCTTCCAAGGGCTCAATATGACTGGAAACACTTGAGGTTCCAGGACTATAAAACAGTAGACGAGTACAACTCTGTCCTGTTTAAAATTGTTTCCATGATGGAATTATGTGGTGAAAAAGTTACTGAGCTCGAGATGCTTAATAAGACTTTCTCGACGATGCATTCCAGTAACATGGTATTGCAACAGCAATATAGAGAAAGAAAGTTCACCACATACACTGAGTTGATCGAATGTCTCTTGTTGGCTGAAGCCAATAATGAACTGTTAATGAAAAACAGTGAGATGAGGCCTCCGGGAACGGCTCCATTACCTGACATCTCTAAACTTGCTATAGAGCAAAAGAAAGAGAGTAACCTTGTCTACCATAATAACCAACCCGGCTCATTCCGTGGTAGAGGTAGGGGACGAGGTGGCACGTTTAACGCACACAGGCGAGGACGTGGTCGCGGGAACACACCAGGCTTCAGCCGTGGTCGTGGTCGTGGCCGTAGTGTGTCGTTTAAACCTCAGATCAAGACTGATCTGTGCCATCGTTGTGGTATGGGGAACCATTGGGCAAAGAACTGCCGTACTCCTAAGCACCTATGTGAACTTTATATCAAAAGTCTAACAGAGAAACCGGAATCTCATATGGTTCGAGACTCAGGATATGAAGGAGATGATGACGAAGAGGACACAGAATATGTCCAGAACAAAGAGGAAGGATCAAACCAAGATACTGAGATGGAGTTTCAGACTTCAGACATTCTGAAATAAGGAATTAAAATTCCGTAGTTTTTTTTATTTTCCCCCGGTTTTGGTGTTTTTCTTATTTTTTTATGATTGGTTTTGGTGTTAAACATTATATTATGCATTAATAAATTTTTATTATTATTATATATATATATTCATACGCCTAAAAAAAATACATATATAATCGTATAAAAAATATATATATATATAATCGTATAATAAAAAGAAAGAAAATATATATATATATATATAAACCGATTATATATGAAACAATTATTCTTCAGAATTATAGAATATATATTAAATATATATGAAAAGAAAAAAATAAATCAGTATATATTTATACCATACATATTATTATTAATTATATGTATTGTTTTTGAAGAATGAAAAGTGGAATGGACTCATTTGTGGTAGACAGTGGCACCAGCCATACCATCCTGAGAGACAAACGATACTTCATAAACCTGATTAATAAAACAGCCGACATCACAACCATAGCTGGTACAGCTAATCTAATCGAAGGCTGCGGCCAAGCATGCATTTTATTGCCTAATGGTACACATCTAGAGATAGATGATGCATTGTACTCACCTAGCTCTAATAGGAGCTTGTTAAGTTTTAAAGACATAAGACTCAATGGTTTTCATGTTGAAACCAAGGGTGAAGGAAATAAAGAATTTCTTCAGATTTATAATATCACCCAAGGCAATAAAAGAGTCCTTGAGACTATACCAGCATGTGGGACTGGACTTTACTATGTTAAGACTAGTCTGGTTGAGGCTAATGCCGTGATGAACAAAGAACTCAAAGAAGAGTTCACTCTTTGGCATGACAGGTTGGGTCACCCCGGATCAGTGATGATGAGAAAAATCATAACAAATTCAAATGGCCACAATTGGAAAAATAAAAGAGTTATTCCTAAATACCTCACATGTGAAGCATGTTCACAAGGGAAATTAATCACTAGGCCATCACCAGCCAAAGTGAATAAGGAAATGATAAATTTTCTAGAAAGAATACAAGTTGATATTTGTGGACCGATACACCCACCCTGTGGGACTTTCAGATATTTTATGGTCTTAATTGATGCATCTACAAGATGGTCACACGTTTGTCTCTTATCAACTCGTAATCTAGCACTTGCGAGGTTGCTAGCTCAGATCATAAGACTTAGAGCACACTTTCCAGATTTTCCTTTAAAGACTATACATCTTGACAATGCTAGTGAATTCACTTCCCAAGCTTTTAATGACTACTGTATGTCCATGGGGGTAAGTGTGGAACATTCTGTAGCACATGTCCATACTCAGAACGGTCTGGCTGAATCTTTTATAAAAAGAATTCAGTGGATTGCCCGACCACTCTTAATGAATACCAAACTCCCAATATCAGCTTGGGGACATGTTGTGCTACATGCAGCCGAGTTAATTAGACTCAGGCCTTCAAGTGAGCATAAATACTCGCCATCCCAACTAATTACGGGTCATGAGCCAGATATTTCTCATCTAAGAGTTTTAGGATGTGCAGTCCAAGTGCCTATAGCACCACCACAGAGAACAAAGATGGGACCTCAAAGGAGGATGGGAGTATATGTTGGATACGATTCCCCCACTATTATTAAATACCTAGAGCCAACAACTGGTGATTTGTTTAAGGCCAGGTTTGCGGATTGTCATTTTGATGAATCTAAGTATCCAGCATTAGGGGGATATTTTGGTAAGCTGGAAAAAGATATAAAATGGAATCAAACATCCTTAACATGGCAGGATCCTCGGACTAGAGATTGTGATCTAGAAGTCCAGAAAATAATACATTTGCAAGAGCTAGCTAATAAATTTCCAGATTCCTTTGCTGACCCAAATAGAGTAACCAAGTCATATATACTAGCTGCCAATGCACCGATAAGACTTGATGTCCATGAGGGACATAATCAAGCTGCTACTACGTCTAAACCACAGTTAAAACGTGGTAGACCATCAGGTTCCAAAGACAAAGAAGTTCGGAAAAGAAAAGGTGCAAAGAAATCCGAATCCTTTGAAACCCTAGACATGGAAAAGGAAACTCATGTACCATCAAAAGAAACTTGGGACGCCAAGGATCAAGGTACTGAGGTTCCTGACAATAATGAGATCTCAATAAATTATGTCATGTCTGGAAGGGAATGGAACAGAAAACATGTCGACATGGATGATATATTTGCATACAATGTAGCACTTGAATTGATGGAAAATGAGGATCTAGAACCCACATCTATATATGAATGCATGCAACGACCAGATTGGTTAAAATGGAAAGAAGCCATTAATGTGGAGTTAGAATCATTGAAAAAGAGAGGTGTATTTGGACTGATCATCCGGACACCCCATGATATAAAACCAGTGGGATACAAATGGGTTTTTGTGAGAAAAAGAAATGAGAAAGGTGAAGTTGTGAGATACAAAGCACGACTTGTTGCACAAGGATTCTCACAAAGACCAGGAATAGATTATGAGGAAACTTATTCCCCTGTGGTGGATGCTACGACCTTGAGATTTTTAATAAGTCTGGCTATAAGAGAAGGTCTAGATATGCGGTTAATGGATGTTGTAACTGCCTACTTGTATGGTCCACTGGATAATGAGATATACATGAAAATTCCAGATGGTATTGAAATGAAAAACAAAGAGAGTTCTCGAGAACAACATTGTATCAAATTGAACAAGTCTCTTTATGGATTAAAGCAATCGGGTCGAATGTGGTACAATAGACTATCTGAATATCTCCTGAAAGAAGGATACAAAAACGACCAGGTTTGCCTATGTATTTTCATAAAGAAGTTCAATAAGGGTTTTGTAATCATTGCAGTATATGTAGATGATTTAAATATCCTAGGAACATCTGGAGAAATTTCCCAAACTGTTGAATATCTCAAGAAAGAATTCGAGATGAAAGATCTCGGGAAAACAAAGTTTTGTTTGGGTTTACAATTTGAGTATGTAAAAGATGGAATCCTTGTGCATCAAGAAACATATACAGAAAAGATACTCAAGAAATTTAATATGGACAAATCTCACCCATTAAACAGTCCCATGGTCGTGAGAAGCCTTGGTCCGGACACGGATCCATTTGGTCCAAAGAGAGACGATGAAGAGATCCTTGGTCCAGAGGTGTCATATCTCAGTGCCATAGGAGCTTTAATGTATTTAGCTGGCCATACACGACCAGACATCAGTTTTGCTGTGAACTTACTATCTAGGTTCAGCTCATGTCCGACCCAAAGGCACTGGAATGGGATAAAACATGTACTTCGTTATTTGCAAGGAACGAAGGATTTGGGTCTTATGTTTACTAACCAATATAAGGAAGGTTTAGTTGGTTTTGCTGATGCAGGTTACCTATCTGATCCACATTTTGGTAGATCTCAGACTGGATATGTCTTTACACATGGAGGGACAGCAATATCTTGGCGGTCCATGAAACAGACCATGGCAGCTACTTCCTCAAATCATGCAGAAATATTGGCGATGCATGAGGCTAGTCGAGAGAGTGTATGGTTGAGATCCATGACACAACACATCAGTATCACTTGTGGTATAACCAAAGGAAAGGATCCACCTACTATCCTATACGAAGATAACACAGCCTGCATTGCTCAGCTTAAGGATGGATACATCAAAGGAGACCGGACGAAGCACATTATTCCAAAGTTCTTCTTTACCCACGAGCTCCAGAAGGCAGGAGAGGTCCAAGTGTTACAAGTCAGTTCAAGTGAGAATTCAGCCGATCTCTTCACCAAGTCCTTAGCCACATCAGTGTTCAAGAAGCTCGTGCACAAGATAGGCATGCGTCGACTGAAGGACCTTCAGTGATGCATTCATCAGGAGGAGTTCATGTGTTGTACTCTTTTTCCTTATCCACGGTTTTGTCCCACTGGGTTTTCCTGGAAAGGTTTTAATGAGGCAATATCAAAAGCATGAATGAACCCTGAACCGGAAATGTCGATCAAGGGGGAGTGTTGTGATCCGAGAATATATATGATCGACATATATCATTATCATTATCTCTTATACATTGGTGTTTATCTCTTTGTTAGGATAACTATAATATCATGTATATATATGATAGTTTCAGCTTAATAAAGATTACGCTTTAGATCGTACAACACACTAAAAACGTATTGTGCATCCATTTAGAAAATAAAGGAATTATAGACGGTTGGAATATAAAACCTTTTAAAAATAAAGGGATAAGAAATGGTTGAAGATGCTTGAATTCATTTTCTCAAACCCTGTAGGGCCAGATGAAGTCGAACTCATATGCTCAAAAGATCTCGCAGAAGGACTTGCCATAGGATTCTCCTAAATACAAGGCATTCGAAAGTTGTGACAAAACACATCTTTCGAAAAAAAGATATTTTTGGAGAGGACTGATGTGTAATTGGCTGATTATAATTATATGCCTTAATTATTAGTAAAATAGGTATCGGTCATTTTCAGAAGGAAAAAGAAACATAATTTTGAAAAATGTATATGTAGTCCTTGTCTACAGAACATGTGATCATGGAGTGCTAATCTATAGATAAAAGTCATCATTCTTTGATAATTTGTTAACGGTGGTATCGTATCTTTTTGGGCTCAATTACAACTTCTAGTTATCCGAAACAATGTTTTACATCGCTGGGTTATCATTCTCTGTATCGCAATTATTGGCCCCGTTTGTTTGCACGTCGCAGCTATCTGGGACCTGAGACTGAGACTCGCGATTATATATCGCAGGTTGTTTTCTGATTGATTGTTCGTTTACAAGTTGCTTATTCGTTTATCATCTGTAAAGTTACAGTCAAAACAAATCAAAAATCATTTTGTTTGTAAGAAAATCTGAATTAACATTGAATTATTTTCCTATTTTCAAATCATCTGCAAATTAAATACCCAGAAAAATACCTATCAAATCCACACAACAATATTCATCTTTATAAACACAATGTTGGGATTAAAGATCCCACATCGGAAATATGAGGGATTTAAGTAGTATTAAGGGACTTGAGTCATTTCACTAATTGTCAATTGGCAACTTATCATGGTATCAGAGCCGGCCCACACTCTAACCCATTAATCCGGTCCGGAAAGTGGCCCGATCAACCCATTAGCTGATGGCTCAGAGAAAGCTCAGTTCTATCGAGATTGCTAGAAGAAAAAAACATTATCTCGGTAAGGGTATGATGGATTCTGCGAGATTAATGGTTATACGCACCATTATCTCGAGGGAGAGTGTTGGGATTAAAGATCTCACATCGGAAATATGATGGAGATTAATGAGCCACTTCACTAATTGCCAATTGGTTTTAAGTTAGAAGCCCAAAAAACTTATCACACAAACATAAAACCCAGAGACAATCATCATCAGCATTCTCAGACTATGAGAGAAAACATTTGGAGAAACGATGGATCAGAAGGAGATGGGGTTCCATTGGAGAATGAGTTGTGCTTTAAGGTTGACTGAAAGTTTCAGAGGAGCTAGAGACTCAGAAAAAAAAAATATTGTGGACGGAGATAAGTTTTTAGGGCTACTTTGTAACTTTTACAAAGTATAAGGGCAGTTTTGTCAATTAATATACATCTAAACAAAGGATCTGAACCGGGATGCTAGAATTTATAGCGACTGGAATTTTAAGCGCAGATCGCTGCGTTTGAGCGCAAGTACCTGTGACACCCAAACGAACAGAAAAGTGTTGCAGCGTGTCGCTGAGACTCTCAAACGAACAAGCCCAATGGGTATGGATCACTTGTTGCCCAAAAGAAAAGAAGAAGATATGGATCACTTAATTACAATGTGTTGGTTTCATCTGAACCTACGGGATCCATAATTCATCACATCCCCCTATATATTGAGAAACATTTGAAAAATTGTAACCTCAATTTTGTAATAATTAAAAAAGATCTCAATGCTTAGGTGTCACTCAATTAGATAGTCAATTACATTCAATTGAAAAATAAGTAGGTCCACATTCGATTTTTATATGTTGCTAGATACATTCGTTGGTCAAACTATATGATATGATGATATGATATGATATTTATAATAGAAGCATTTATGATTGTTCCGCTAAATATAATTAATATTTTATTTTATTTCCTTAAATAAAACCTACGGAATTACCATGATGACTAATATATATATGACAATTAATGTTTCTAATAATAAAGATTTGATAACAATTTATATCTCCTCTATCATTTTTGTTTCATTTTATATTATTAAAATAAATTAAATAATTGAATTAGCTATAAAATTAAAATTTAGATTTTTTCGTATATGTTATATTTTGAATTTTAAAAAATGACAATAAATGACTATAACTATTAAAATTATTATGTTAAAAATTAATGATCAATGGTTTAACACTTTTATTATAAAAAGATACACATGATTTTAAACCCACATTCGATTTTTATATGTCGCTAGATACATTCGATTTTTATATGTCGCTAGATACATTCTTTGGTCAAACTATATGATATGATATGATATTTACGATAGAAGCATTTATGATTGTTCCGCTAGATATAATTACTATTTTCTTTTCTTTCCTTAAATAAAACCTACGAAATTACCATAAATGACTAATATATATATGACAATTAATGTATCTAATAATATATATTTGATAACAATTTATATCTCCTCCATCATTTTTTGTTTAATTTTATATTATTAAAATAAATTAAACAATCGAATTAGCTATAAAATTAAAATTTAGATTTTTTGTATATGTTATATTTCGAATTTTAAAAAATGACAATAAATGACTAAAACTATTAAACTATTATGTTAAAAATTAATGATCAATGGTTTAACACTTTTATTATAAAAAGATACACATGATTTTAAAACCATATGAGTAAAAAGTATCATTTAATAATAAAACAAATAAATATATAGATTAAACTATATACCATATAAGATTACATAAATATTTTAATTTCAAAACTTTCAATGAGTTTTCAAGAACATTTATAAATTATAAACTTATTAAATTTTTCACATTGAAAATTTTGTTATCAATGATTTAGATATTTTGTTATAAAGCGATATAAATGATCATAGAACCGTATGATTGTGAAGTTTCATTTAATAAATAACTATATAAAATATATTATTCTTAGAAAAGTAAATTGGTCCATCTTAACTTATATTACACTTTTTATTAAACTAACTATCGAATTGATAAATAATGTACAAAAACAATCTCGCACTTTCCTTAAATAAAAGCTATGAAATTACCTAATATAATTAACGTATATATGAAAATTAATTATTATGAATAGTGAATATTTGATAGCAATTTTTGTATCTTAGTTTTTTTTTTATTTTATATTATTAAAAGATATTAAAAATCACATTAACTATATAATAAAAACATTTAGATTTTTTCTTATATGTTATTTTTTGAATTTTTCAAAACGTTTATAAATTATTAGAAATTTGAATATATCACTTTGAAAATTTTATGATCAATAGCTTAATTTGTTTTGTTATAATAAGATACAAATAATTATAAAATTGTATTAACATGAATTTTTATTTTATAAATATTCAAATTAAATAATATATATATATATATTGGATGCATCAATTTTATTCGTTCAGTTGAAAGCTTTCAAAACTATGTGGAAGACTAAAGTCAAAGTAATTTAATTTTGGAAATAATAAGATGATGGTTCTAAAATCATTAAAATAGTTCTCAATGATGTGAAAGTTAAATATTAAAAAATTGTAAAACATGTTTTTGTAATAAAAAATGACTTATTGACCATATTACAGTTTTTATAGATATAAACATGGTGATAAAAAATTTAAGCTCAAATTGATTAGACTCATCATAAATTCAAAATAGATTTCAGTACACAATTACAATTACAAATGTTCAGCCCAACATATCTCCTATATACTGTATAACATCTTTAAATTGATAATCAATAAATTAATATACACTAAAAATCTATATAAATTAATATAATTTTATAATCCCAAATTGAGTTTTTGGTTCAATTAGTATAACGATAAATTAATAATCTCTATAACTTAATAAAAATTTATAATTTTGGTGTAGTCCCAAAATTATTAATTTATAGAGGTTTCATTGTATATATATATTAAAGGAGAAACAATTTTAAAAACTTATTCACATTATAATGGAATGTGGCAGTCTCACAATTATTTAAGAATGAACATTCACACTCTAATAATTTTTTTCACACTCTACATAAATGTGTTCAAACTATGTATTTTATGTTTTATTTTTAATATAAAATTCACATGTAAGGTTCCAAAAAATATGAATTTAAAATCCAATTCTACGATAGGATATTAATATATGATAAAAAAACAATCCAAAACCAACTAATATTCAAATTAGGGCTGTTCAATATGCTAAACCGAAGAGTATCGAACTGAACAGAAATAGATAATATGGTTTTGTTTTGGTATATCACGTAGTAACCAAATGGATGTAATTTTATAAAAACCGTAGGATTTGGATATGGTTTGATTTATAACCGATTAAACTGAAACATGTAAATATGTATATATTTTATAACGACACATGAATATCTATTTGTTATATGAGTTGAACCATAATTATAATTTGTAAATCACTAGAATCACTTGAATTATAATTAAATAACAATTTACTGCAACTGGGGCTTCTTATTTTCTTAGTCTTACTTTTTCGATATTTTTGCTTTATTTTAACAATAACTAAATTGAAGTAAAGATTATAAATTTGATCAACAATTAGTTGAAATTCTTTACCACTTTTTTTATCTTTAAACAAACAGAACTGTGTTCAATCGAAAACATATTAATTTGATGAACACTAAATATGGAAGAATATAAAAGCTTTTATTTCATGCTTCAGTTTTGTCTTTTATTTTTATTTTCAAAATTTAGAGCTTTGATATTAATTCTAGATTTTATTATTTTATTAGATGATAGAAGCATTTTTTTGTTTTTATTATTTTATTTAAATATATAATATTTTTTAATAAATGACTTTTTGACAACATGACTCTAAAATTCGTATAATATATAATATGATCTCAAATTAAATAATTATTTTTTGGTATAAAACCGAATAAACTGAAAATAGACTGTATATAAGCCAAATCGAACCGAAGTAAATATGGATTTAGAATAGTAGTTATATTTTACTAACTGAAATACAGTAAAAACCGAATATAACCGAAACCAACCCGATATCTGGATGGAACACTCCTAATCTAAATGAAACCGAATTATTGTTTCATTCTCCAAAATATAATAAAAATAACAACTTCATCCCGCGCAAGGCGCGGATCTTATCCTAGTACTCTAGTATTGAGGCTTTGAATTTAATTTTATCGACATCTATAAGATTTAAGCGACAAAATATTTTCCTTTCAAAACTCGGTCCAAAAGAAATGTGTAACACCCGCTCCTCCTCCTCTCTTGCGAACGGCGTGTTAGTTACTGTAAAATATCAAATTAAATCGAATTATTTAAAACCTAATAATATATCAAAATATTTAATATAATAAAAAACAAGATAAAATTTTCAAATTAAGTAACCGAAGTAAACCGAGATTGATGAAGAAGAAAGTGCAATGGCCGCTCATGATACGATCTTGAAATAGGGAGTTTACCTATATATATTAGGTATAATAACACACATACGTATAGGTTAGAGACAAATAGGTGGGACATGGGATTAACAATAACTAGGTGATATCCGCGCCCTGCGCGGAAAGAATGAACTAATAAAAATTATAACTTTTATTCTATAGATATTAGAAAACTAAAAAATCATAATAAAAATATTACATATTATATAATAAAGATTGGACGAAATTATGCTTGTTTATATAAGGTGAACTTCAATTTTTTAAAAAACTTGTGTAATTGATTTGATGTAACATCTGAATATTTTTGTGGAAGTAAATCTATAAGAGTAAAAAAAGATTTATATAAAATTAGTTATGAATTTAAAATAAAACAAAACACATGCAATTTGATTTCAAATATAAATTATGAATATAATATAAAACGAAATATATGCAATAGAATAATAAAATATGAAAATAAAAAATTATAAATAAATAAATAAAAAATGTCTTCATAATTCTTTGTTTGCAATCCTATAAAGAAAATAAAAAAAAGTATCAGCTTACCAAACTCACTAAACGAAATGATATACTTCTTTCTGAAAGCACCAATAGCACTCATTGTCTTTGCGTGTTTTAAAGTTTGTAGATTATAATACAGTAGAAAAAAGTTTAGTATGATATATTGTAATAATTAACATGATTTAGGTCATGATAATTGTATCAATCAAATATATTACATGGCGAGATTAATGGCAGAAAATCCCTACAATTTTGTGTAAAATGTTTAATTGGTCTCAGAAATTTTAATATATTAGTAGTAACTTTCATATATTAACTTAAATGAGAATGCGTATTGATTAATATTACATTAGTTTCCTAATTTTTTCAATAGCATTAATTATGATTAAACGTAAAATTAGCAAAAAAAAAATCAAGTAAATATAGAAACAAAACATTATTGGATTTGATATTAAAAGACATCACTAAATCTCCTATTTATTTAAATTATAAGGTAGATTCCCTATTTATTTACTTAAAGTCTAATTTTTTAATAGAATAATTATGATAAAACGTAAAATTAACAAAAGAAATCAAGTAAATATAGAAACAAAACATTATTGGATTTGATATTAAAAGACATCTCCAGATCTCATATTTATTTAAATTATAAAGTTGATTCCCAAATTTTTGGAATACCATTAATTATGATTAAACATAAAATTAGCAAAAAAAAATAAAGTAAATATAGAAACAAAACATTATTGGATTTGATATTAAAAGACATCACCAAATCTTCTATTTATTTAAATTATATGGTCGATTTCCTGTTTATTTACTTAAATTATATAACTTAGTCATATATAATAAGATTATATATATACATACATATATATTTCATGTTTGAATATACAAACATTTATTTCAATGACGAAAACATATTTTAAAAATTAAGGCGATATCAGCTTCAACACTTTTTAATTTAAAATTAGTACAATACATTATCTACTCCCTAATTAATTTGCATTGTAACACACATAGTACAACATATGTATACAAGCATATTACATTAAACATAGCTAAAATTGTAGAAACTCACATTAGAATCAATGAGAACCATTTCGATGAGGATTTGAGAAGCAGAGTGTGGTGTGGAGATGTGCTTTGGGCACCGTATTTATATACGTCATGGAAGAAGTTTAGGGTTAATCAGCTTTGTGAAATCGTCATAATTATTTTTTTAACAATTAATATTACATAACTTGCGTTCTAATTTTTGGCTAAAACTTGCCTAAACTATCGAATGCTAATAACTCAAGACAAACAAAAATCAATTCCCAATGTACCTTTCTTTTTATATTAACCTGATTGACAAAAATTATTTGATAAGTTTAAAAATCAATAAATGAAGATTATGAATTGATTCAAAAATTGACACCTAAATTGATTCCACAAATTTAATACCTGAATTTATTACCAAGATTTCAAATTGATTCACAAAATCAATCAACCACTAATCAATCAAAGTTTTTGACTCCATGTAACAATCATTTGTTGTTTATGGTCAAATGTAAACATATGATATAGTTTCATATGTAATATAGAAAATATATACATAGGCATAGATATGGATTTCTGAAGGCAACGTTTTTAGCAAACAACAAATATATTTCATATTTGAATATACAAACATTTATTTCAATGACGAAAACACATTCTAAAAATTTTGACTCCACAAAATAATCAAAATTTTTTTTTTTCGTTCTCTATTAATGTTGATTCCAAAAAAATATTATATCAAGGACGTTTATGTTCGTTCTTTAATAATGTTGCAGTAAAATAAAAAAACCGAAACACATTTTTTTTTGTTATTTTGTTCATCACAGAACCTAAGTAATCATGAAGTCTCAAATTAATATTTTTGGAACGTATGTGATAAACAAAAAAAAAATTATATTGTAAACACAAATATAAGAAAACCATATGGGATATATACAGTTTTATTACAATAACGAAATCATTTATAATATATATTTTATCATATTATGTAGACGGAATGTATATGTAATTAGAGAGCATTTAGTTTTGTTATCTAATAATTAGAAGGCATATAGTATATTATGTGAAGCTACAATTTAATGATCAATGGCACTATAAGTAATTAGTCTAGTAAGAAGATGATTTTTAATAAAAGGGTGTGAAAATGATTATGGTGTTAACACCTAGGAAATGAAACACTTGTAATAAACACATGAACTAAAGGTTTCTTATAAAATGGTCTCTTCAAATAATAGAAAGAGGATAAAAAAAATAGATGAAAACCAAACTAATTGGTTTAGTCTAACGGAATAATTCAACCAACAGACACAAACCAAATGGTTTAGTCTAACCGAATTCAATTAGACCAATAGACCAAGTTAGGGTCTTTACAATTCTCCATCACTTAACCGGCCCCGAATTCCAAAAAGAACCGGGAAAGAATTTCAATGGTATCTCAAAAAAGAAGAACAACAGGAACAAAGGGAACTTGGTATTCTCCGGCAAAAAAAAGAGTTAGAACTATAACAACTACCCAAATGATACTGGTCAGAAGGTGTCACTTTTTTTTCTTTTTAAAAACTTCCAATCCCGAAACATTGAAAATCTTGATATCCGAGTCCCATAAATCGCGGTCCCGAATAGGAACCGGAACGGAATCCCACTCTGATATCAAATTGTTACACATGTATCCTCCCTTCTTGAGAACGGCGTGTTACTTACTGTAAATATTGAATTAAACAAAATTATTAAAACCAAATAAATTATCAAAATATTTAATAAAATAAAAACAGGATAATAATTTTTAAATTAAGTAACCGAAGAAAACATGATGTGGTCATCAAACCAGTGGTTGAACCAGAGGTCCACCAAGCAGTCCAAACCGGCCACTTTCGAGGTACCAGCAACATAGGTCCAGTCAACGGAGTATATCTCGACAACCAAAAGGAGTTTTGGAGTGAAACAAATTTTAATGGACTCTACACTCAAGAAGAAGTCCAGCCCAATTGGAATATCCAGAAAAGCTTACTGGACCAAGGAGTTATGAATTTTACAAACCGGAGGTTCTCCAGCCCATCCATCTGCGAGTACCCGACTTTTGAAGGAGATTCAAGCCCAATGAAGAAGCGGCCTGAACCAAAGCCAATAATAGGATTCAAGAGGAGTATCTCATCTTTCCAGGAAGCCCAATATCAGGAGAAATGGCCACGGAATTATGAAGTTATGCCCAATTTGCCAGAACCGGTCAAACCAGTTCTACACTTGCCTCAAATGGAAGCTAACCGGTTCAATCAGCTTCAAACCAGACATTGGCGTCCAGGAGATCATTTCAACCAATCAGGAGGTATTGAAGAAGTACTTAGCTACACCAGAGCCCAGGAGATCAGCTGGTTCAATGAAGAGTCACTTAAATCAAACCGGAGCTATTTATGGCAAGATTGGACAATCTTTCGGTTTGATCATTTCCTAGCTATTCCAATCCGACCAGAAGACATCAGGAGTAAACCAGGACGTCCAGGAGACATTATAGGAGTCCAAGAAGAGTTCTACAAGTCTATTCCATGCACCAGCCCCCATTGGATCAGGAGGATCCACACTTACACCAAAACTGCCTTATTTGGAGATTCTTGCAATAAAGCTCCAACAGCTCTTTCTCTTCAGATCAGGCACGACTTCAGCTTATTCCAGACAGTAAAGAAGGTCCCAAGAATGCTCACTTATCCCCTTAAACCATCCAGGTTCAAGAAGATATCAAGATACAAGATCATCTCTTTGCAAAGGCCACAAATCAAGCTAAAGGCTAGTTTCATGGAGCCATCAAAGCCTTTGCTTCCAAGATTTTTATTTCAAGTTTATTTCTTTCCTTTAGTCATTTTTAGACTGTTAGAGAGTCCCAAGGTCGAGCCTATATAAGCTCAGTAGTTGTCTTTGTAATAATCACCCTTGAATTTTATGAATGAATATGCAGTTTTTCTAGTTTTTCTTAAAACTATTATCTAAGTCTTTTGAGTGTTGTGAGAAGCAGCTCTTGAGCAACCTGACTTATCAAAGCATCCTTACACAGAGCTTTGTGGCGTCCTCAATCCCCCCATCATTTCCATCTACTGATTTGCCTTGAGAGAGACTTCAGTCCAGCAAGCAAATCCCATATCTATCCATCTTCCATCCATTGATCTTGTTGAGAGTGACTTCAGTCCAGCAACAAAGATCCCATCTCCATCAATCTACCCCTTTTCTATTTGCTTTTATTCTTATTATCATTCTGATTCATATTCATATTTGCTTCTGTTTGCATCATAAACTTATAAAACTCATAAAAAGGTTCACTCTTTGTTTGAGGTACCAATCCGAACTATTGGAGTAAACCTCAGTTCCATATTTCCGGAAGGCCTGACCCTGTGCCCACAACATTTTGGTATCAGAGCTTAAGCTCCTGACTAAGGTGATATCTATCCTTGCATTTCATATTTGCTTGCATTTGTTTTCATCTTAAATCAAAAAAAAAAAAACAGTTTTTGCATTTTGTGTTCTTTGTTCATCATAAAATTGAAAACCATAAAAAGTGTGAGGTAGGAGACGACCAGTTGTTTAGTTTGATTCATTTCAATCATAAAAAGAAAAGAAAAATTTGTTTGCATTCATTTAGCTATTTGTTTCCATTTTTAAAAAAAAATTCAAAAAAAATTCTGCATTCCATATTTGTTTCTTATTTGATTCTTGCATTTAAAAAAAAAAAATTATTGTTAGTTTGCATTTCATTTTTCTTTGTCCTAGTTATTATTTCATATCATATTTGTCTCTCCATTTCGTGCTTGCATCAGAAAATAAAAATAAAAAGTTTTTATTGCATAGTTTATTTCATATCGGTTCATATTTGCATAATTCTCGGTTTAGTGTAAATTGCATTTTGCATTTGATTTATTTTGGTTAGACCAAAGCTTTCCATACCTTCACTTGATCTTTGAGATTGTTTCAGGGAGCAATGGAAGAGGAGAGACACGGCCAAAACCAAAGGGCCAAGCTGAGCCAAGAGTTGACAGCTTTGCAAGAGGTTGAACAGATTTCTCAGTTGAGAAAAAGAAGAAAGGCACAAGGCCAACGACCACAGCCAGGAGAAAGAAGATTTGGAGATGCACCAGAGGCTGTCTATGTCGAGCCCAAGCCACCAGATCCTTCAAGGATCAATAAAAATCCAAATTTTAAAACCCCCAAACTTAATGTTGTTAATTCTCATTTTGATTATAACTCTTTTGCTAATAAAGTTGAACTCTCTAAATTTTCAGGAAAAAGAGGTTATCTTAGATGGGAGAGAAACCTAGATGAATGGTTTCATTACAACAACATCATGAAGGAAGAGAGGCTAGCTTATGCCACTGATCTACTTAGAGAAGAAGCCTTCAAATGGTGGGTTCAAGAAGTAGATGATAGATTGTTTTACAAGGAGCCAACTATCAAAACGTGGGGAGCACTTAAGAAAGCCATGAGGTATGAGTTTGCACCAGGTTATACAAGATCTCAGATCAAGGAGCAGTACCCAAGGAGGTATCCAACTCATGGTTCCCAAGAAGCAAGAGAAGCTGTCCACAAAGAGGGTCAAAGAAGCTTACCTCAACAAACCAACTTTCAGCCAAACCAGGGGCACGCCATTGTCCATTGCTTAGGCCAGAAAAGTCACATCCTAAAGGTCATGGAGGTGAGTAAAAACGTCAGCGAAGACACCTTGAGCAGACCCAAAGAAGAGCTAAACAAACCAGTACTTCAAGCAAAGGCTATGGTAAGTCCTATACTTGATAAATTTGGTTATAAATCAACTCCCACTGGTATGAGTCACTTGTCTTTGTCCAAGGATGATATTACAGGTCCTGAGGTCAAGAAAGACACGATCTCAAAGTCCTTGTCGGATTCAAAAGTTGTCCATGATTTAAGTCCAAGGAATGATGAGATTTCAAACCCAAAGAAGGAAGAGACATCAAGCCAAGGTAAGTATTCTGATTTTAAAATTCTGAAAGATCAGATATGTTATAAATATCATAAAAGAGGACACTTTGCTGTAGTTTGTCCAAATAAGAAAGCTTTGAAAGAAACATCACTAGAAGAGAAAACAGATTTATCTATAAAAAGTGATAGTTTTATTCAATCTGATTTATTGGTTCAAAATTCTGGTATAATGCACTTGTTTTTGCCAAGGAATTTTGATCCAGGAATAACAAAAGAAAGAGAGCCTAGAGGAAGAGACCCCACGTCCCTAGTAAGGCACACCATCAGCATTACATGTGCAAAACAGAATGAAGGAGAAGCTGGCAACAAAGAGAAAATCATACTTCAACTTTTTGATGCAATCAAAGTAAGTATGAATTTTAAATATTCTGTTTTTAAATCTTCAACCACAGATATAATGCATTTGTCTTTGCCAAGAAATTGTTTTTCAGATACAAGACAAGAAGAAGCTCACACCAAACAAGATAAAAGGGTGCAAGAAAGGCAGCCATCAATCCAAAATTGTCCAAAGAAGAATTTAATTCTTCATCATGCTGATGCACCTATGGTAAATTCGACCATATCACATTCTGTTAATGAAACTCCAGTATCAGATATAATTCACTTTGTCTTTGTCCAGAATGTTGAGAATTTTTCAGGTTGCAAAGAAGAAAGCTTCAAAGAAACCCCACCGGATAATCTTTTATTACTTGGAGAATCAGTCCCAAGGATGATCAACCATGAGATTACCACTAGTGTGAAGTACCATCAACTCCAGAAGAGAAGAAATGACACTATCCAGGCCAGAGGCGTGATCATTTCCCATCTTTTTAAAGAAGAGCCACCAGATGCACAACCCATTACCAAACCAAAATTGTATCAAGGTAAGGTTCTAAACTCCCAAAAGAGAATGAAACCTGACTTGCTCTATTGTGGTGTATCAGGTTATCCAGTTTTGAGGTCAAAACCTTCACAAGGGGGAGGGGATGATGTGGTCATCAAACCAGTGGTTGAACCAGAGGTCCACCAAGCAGTCCAAACCGGCCACTTTCGAGGTACCAGCGACATAGGTCCAGTCAACGGCGTATATCTCGACAACCAAAAGGAGTTTTGGAGTGAAACAAATTTTAATGGACTCTACACTCACGAAGGAGTCCAGCCCAATTGGAATATCCAGAAAAGCTTACTGGACCAAGGAGTTATGAATTTTACAAACCGGAGGTTCTCCAGCCCATCCATCTGCGAGTACCCGACTTTTGAAGGAGATTCAAGCCCAATGAAGAAGCGGCCTGAACCAAAGCCAATAATAGGATTCAAGAGGAGTATCTCATCTTTCCAGGAAGCCCAATATCAGGAGAAATGGCCACGGAATTATGAAATTATGCCCAATTTGCCAGAACCGGTCAAACCAGTTCTACACTTGCCTCAAATGGAAGCTAACCGGTTCAATCAGCTTCAAACCAGACATTGGCGTCCAGGAGATCATTTCAACCAATCAGGAGGTATTGAAGAAGTACTTAGCTACACCAGAGCCCAGGAGATCAGCTGGTTCAATGAAGAGTCACTTAAATCAAACCGGAGCTATTTATGGCAAGATTGGACAATCTTTCGGTTTGATCATTTCCTAGCTATTCCAATCCGACCAGAAGACATCAGGAGTAAACCAGGACGTCCAGGAGACATTATAGGAGTCCAAGAAGAGTTCTACAAGTCTATTCCATGCACCAGCCCCCATTGGATCAGGAGGATCCACACTTACACCAAAACTGCCTTATTTGGAGATTCTTGCAATAAAGCTCCAACAGCTCTTTCTCTTCAGATCAGGCACGACTTCAGCTTATTCCAGACAGTAAAGAAGGTCCCAAGAATGCTCACTTATCCCCTTAAACCATCCAGGTTCAAGAAGATATCAAGATACAAGATCATCTCTTTGCAAAGGCCACAAATCAAGCTAAAGGCTAGTTTCATGGAGCCATCAAAGCCTTTGCTTCCAAGATTTTTATTTCAAGTTTATTTCTTTCCTTTAGTCATTTTTAGACTGTTAGAGAGTCCCAAGGTCGAGCCTATATAAGCTCAGTAGTTGTCTTTGTAATAATCACCCTTGAATTTTATGAATGAATATGCAGTTTTTCTAGTTTTTCTTAAAACTATTATCTAAGTCTTTTGAGTGTTGTGAGAAGCAGCTCTTGAGCAACCTGACTTATCAAAGCATCCTTACACAGAGCTTTGTGGCGTCCTCAATCCCCCCATCATTTCCATCTACTGATTTGCCTTGAGAGAGACTTCAGTCCAGCAAGCAAATCCCATATCTATCCATCTTCCATCCATTGATCTTGTTGAGAGTGACTTCAGTCCAGCAACAAAGATCCCATCTCCATCAATCTACCCCTTTTCTATTTGCTTTTATTCTTATTATCATTCTGATTCATATTCATATTTGCTTCTGTTTGCATCATAAACTTATAAAACTCATAAAAAGGTTCACTCTTTGTTTGAGGTACCAATCCGAACTATTGGAGTAAACCTCAGTTCCATATTTCCGGAAGGCCTGACCCTGTGCCCACAACAAAACAGTATCAAAAATTTGTATAAAACCAAATGAAAACCGTCTAGATGACTACTCGTCATACTCACCTGCAAGGGGAGGGGGTGAGTAACATGAGAGTTACCCAGTGAGGTATGGAACGCTAAACCGCAAACCAAAAACTCAGAACATACCACTACAATTATATGGGCATAGCTCTATCATGAACACACAAAATGCCTAGAGCATCACACGAAACAAAGAGTGCAATGATAGCATATAGCAACTCCATACACCCCACATTCTCCTCATAGGAATATAGATACCCTGCAATGATAGTACAGAAGTCAACCTCTGTACCCCCGCAATCATACCCAGCGTCGATATGCAAACGTCTTTGCACTCCGGAACCATCACCCTGCGTTGATATGCAAACGTCGTTGCAGTCCGCAACCTCTCAAAGACTCAACCACCTACATCGCTAGTTCAGACGTCTCTGGCCTCTGCAGTCATCAAATAATCCTTAGATTTATAACTACATACAAATATATATATCGCCATTTAACATCATTCTATTCAATGAATAGTTGAATCCTCTAACACCCTATTTCTGGTTTAACAAGCATTGAATAATAAACACACAAGACTCTCAGGAAGACTCAATTCACATAGACTGAACATGTTTTGATCCTAGACTTTCCATAATAATAGTACTAAACTAGCACGAAATTAAATAGAATAGCCCTCTCCTTAGCCATAACAGAGAACCAGAATCGGATCTGACAATAAACGAGATGACTTGATCAGCAAGAAAGCTAGGATTTCGCCATGGATCTCGATCTCTCGACAATAGTACACCAGATCGGAAAATAACAGATGTGAAACAGGAGACATGAATAAAATATAATAGATCTACGGTTTAGTTATGGAACTTGCAACACAAGAAATTAATAATAACTCACTAAACCTTCAACGCTTTGATCAGGTTCTCCAAATCACATCAGATACGTTACTTATGTTTAGCTAAATGGACTTTCAACCTAAAACCAATTGGTGATAATTGGATTAGTCCATTATCTTATATATTGATTAGGATCCCTTCCAACTACCGATGTGTACGCCCCTTCGAAATGATGATTCTTTATGCGACAATCTCGGAATTTTGGGCAGATCGATGGGCCAACTTTGAACAAGATCGATGTGGATCAGGTTGGACTGCGCGGATCGGGCTCTAATACCATGTTAATCTATCTTATATATCGATTAAGATCCCTTCCAACTACCGATGTGGAATACGGCGGCTCCGGTACAAAACGGCAAGGCAGCAACGTCATGGGACTCGAACATCAATGCTTCATCTCTAGTGGCAACTGAAGACTCCGGTGGTGAACAATGGTGCTGGCTGCGTCTAGACTGTGAAGAATGGTGGTGCTATGCTATAATCTCAAAGGATTCTAATGTCTTTAAAATTCATATTGACTGGGCTGAGTTAGAAAGATCGATTGGAGAAAAGCCTTTGGGCCTGATTGAAACGGGAATAAACCCAACAGGGAACAGCTCGCGTGGTCAGATGTAGGGACTGAGTTCAGTCAAGGGAACACGTGTTATTAGAGTCACTCTCAGGTTGTTGAGAGTCTATCTCGAGCTAAGGATTGTAAAATCGATCGATAGTGAATTCCAGGAGAAGGATCCTGAAGAGAAAAGTACCCAGGTTGATTCGTGGAACTCTTTAATTCTCTTGTGTTCTTTTTTTTTTCTTTTACCAATACAAACGAGAGCACAAAAGAGTGAGAGAGAGAGGGATCGAGATCGAACAAGTTGAACAAGCGAATCCACATGTATCGGTTATGAGTGGTATCAGAGCGCTGGTTCGCGAAGGTGATACGAAGGGATTCGAGGTTCGTGTGAAGTGTTTGAGGGATTCATCGGTGAAAGATCATCCAGATCTTTATCAAAAGCTATCAAGATCTAAAATCGTTCTGTGTCAAAGAAGTCAAGATCGAACCGAGGAAGGAGATCGATTCATCTTGAAACCTCAAGAAGTTCAGGGAAGTGACTCTAACCTTTCAATCTTATACGGAGTCTCAGATTGATAACTCTATTAGTTAACTCGATCTTTAGATATACGATTCTTCGGTGTTTTATTGATTCATTCTTGAGCCAGATACCTACTGATTCTTGTGACTATCTGTTTGTTATCTGCAGGTGATGAAAAGATAAAGATTCGATAGGTATGGATTCAACACGAGGAAGGTTCGAGATGGAGAAGTTTGATGGAAAGGGTGAATTCGGATTATGGAAGTACAAGTTGCTGGGACAATTAGAGATTCATGGTCTTGGTTCTGTATTAAGAGATTCAAGGTCTTAAGTGTCCGTAAGCTGTATTATTGAGTCAAAATAGAGTCAGTTGGGATGATGAACTTTTTACTTGAACCAACTGCTTAACGACTCTCTGACATCATTCCTTCATTTACTGACTGAAGGGTGCACTGAATGGAAACATCAAAGTTGATCGACCTGCCAGTAAGATCCACATTTGCTGAGAATTTCTGCAGGAACCAAAGCTGACTTCTAACCTTAACCTATTCAGTCGCTTGTTTTGGGGCTTTGTATACATTGGATCGGGTTCCTCTTGAAGTCTGGAAGGTAAAAGTATGTGTATTTCTGTTTCCTCTCTGTTGACTCTTTCGATACATAAGAGATTGAAATTATTCTAGAAGAGTATATGAATAGGAAAATTCCCGTCGACCCCATTATTCTACTTCAATGGAATGATCACACATCTACGGAAGCGAGGGATAAGAAAATTTTCTGTGACCCCATTATTCGCCTACATCTTTGTCGGATATAAAAAATGAAAGAGAAAGAAAGTGAAGAGATAAAAATCTACCAAAAAGGTAAAAACATATAGGAAAGGATCAGAGAATACCACATGTGTGTTCAGAAACCTGTTGAGGTAAGAGTCCATGTGTTCAGTGATCAATACTCCCAAGATAAACCTACACATTTATTGCAGAAATGAGGTCAGTAGCCTCTAAAGCTGGCACTGATCTGATGTGGCTTGCAACAATGTAGAGGTGATGGTAATTGTTCTAAAGAAAGTGTTCTCTTCGTTTTCAAACCTCTTCCACAAGTTCATTATATATTTCACTTGAGGGAAATCAAATGTTAAATCTGAAGGAGTTGATATACCGTGGGGTTTTACAACTTTTAGGTCATGGTATAAGTCATTTATAAAGTCTTGATATTATGTATCAAGTCTATTTTGAGGTCTTTTCAGGTCTAGGTACGTTTTGGATTATTATGGAGATCATTGAGCAATTTGGAGATTAAAGAGAAGGAAACATGTAGCTCTACAAGTGAGAGTCGATATTTTGAAGTAGTTTAGACATCTGATGGTAATTGAACTCGAGTTCTATGACTATTCTTAATTAAACCTTTATTGATGATATACCATGGATTTTACCCATTACTAATCATGGTATATCAGTGTTTTAGAATATATTTACTTTGTTTTGGAGTGTTTGTGGCATATTTACAGGCTCAGATATGATTTGGAGTAAAGTGGTGATTTTGGAGCATTTTGAAGCATTTTGGAGATAAAGATAAAAGAAACTCGTAGCTGCCAGTCCAAGAGGTCGACATTCAGAGTCAACCATAGATCGACGGACATCATCTATCATCGACGGACATCATCTATCGTCGATCGACAGCGAAGCGCGCAAGGCCAGACTTGGTTCTCAGCCGACTTATAGCCCAAGTCTCCCACATTTACAAGAATACCTCTGAACGAATTTAACCTAATATTTAAGCGCTCTGTCATTGTTTTAGGCAACACACATTTTCATACTTTCTTCTTTTTCACAGCAAACATATCTAGGGTTTTTATTAGTTTGGAGAGAAGATCCAACACTCCTATAGAGCTTTGTATTGGAACTCCAGTTTTTCTACCTTATCCTATTTATGAAATTTATATTTATGATTTCTGTGATTTACTTTGCTCTATGTATGAGTAATTCACCTGTTAAATTTAAGATTCATATAAGTTATGACGGATTGGGCATAACTATAGAATTGCCAAGGTGATAAATATCCTTCAAGGAATTGCTTGTAATGCTTGTGTTCTAGAGTAGCTAACTAGAACCTTGAACTTAAGATTGTGGACAACTACGACAGTAGGTTCTGTACCAGATTAAATTCTCTTGAGCTATGATTTCTAGAGAAACACGACATGTGATCTAGTTAAGACTAGTGAACCTATCGATCAACTCGCTAAAGTTTGCTTAAGATAACATCGATTGACGCTCTTACCATAGCATCAATCGACGTTCGATCCATATAAAAATGCGACAGCTGAGGTATTGGACTTAGTCAATAGGATTGATTCAACAGTGAAAGCTGGAATACTTTCATATAAGAAGTCGAGTTCTAGGATTGACACCCTAATTATTCTATATCATTATAATCATGATTACTTGAAACCCTAGATTTAGCGTTTTCTCATAACTGTTTACAACCTCAAATCAATCTCTTAAGAATAACTACCTTGTTCGCTCTACTTATTTATTCTTATAACTTGCCTAGCTTAATCACTACTGATTGAGATCTATTGTGTGTCCTAGCTCCTTGTGGACTCGATTTCTAAGTACTACAGCTGAACCTCATAGTTGAGAGAGTAAAAGTCACTAGTTAGGGTAATTTGAGTGATATAATAGATTTGAGTACTGATAAACCTGTTTGAATCCCCCGAGTCTAGCATTTTCCCCATCTTATATACAAACCAATTTATTGCTTTATTTATTTATTTATTATATTTTTCCTAGCTTAATTTATAAACCTACATTCTATTGTGTGATCCACACTCCATGTGGATTTGATCCCTAAGTGATGTAGTGGATTTTTGATTTGAGAGTGTTTTTCTAGAGTGATTTGAGCATTAACAACTTCTTAAGAAATCTTCTCTCATTAGCTAAGAACATTTATAAATATAAATGTTTGTACCCTCATAATTATAACTAATTAAGTTATAAATTTCATTCAAGAGAAAATGCAAGTTTAATAAAGATCCACATCGACGTAGAAGACTTCTAGAGAAGAAATACATTTTAAGAAGTCTACTCTACCAGCAAACATTTTTAGAAGTCTTCCTTTATAAATTTTGGTCTACTTTTTTTATTTGAAAAATTCTAGAAGTTTTGTCTGATAATCAGGCTAATTTTGCAATTAATCGAAATTTTGTAGAAGATTGACTTTTCCGAAGAAGACTTGCAGAGAAGTCTACCTAGGGTAGAATTCTATAGAAATCTTCTCATCGTCACTTGAAGTCTTTGAATTTTTCGCAAGAAGTTTGTGTAGGTTAGTTTTTCAATTGACTATATTTGTGTGTTTCGTATAAGACTTCTCTAGAAGTCTACTAACAATTCATTGTAACCAAAAAATCGAGAAGACTTCTCTAAAAGGCTTATCTGATTAGCATGTCAGTTTTTCATTGACCAAAGTATGTTAGTTTTTCGATTGACAAAAGTTTTGCCGATATTTATCTTTTTTCATAGAAGACTTCTGGAGAAGTCTACTTCTTAATTCATGGAGTAGACTTCTAAAGTTATTAAATTATTTTTAATTTGTAAATGTGAAAATGATATGAATGTTGAATAATTAGATAGAAGAGATAAAATATGATGTGGAGTGTTAAAAAGGAAAAAAAAAGTGTTAAATTATTTGACCATTGTAGATTGTCTAAAGTTTCAAAAGCCAATACCAATTAATTTTCTAAAACTTCAACCGGTACAACTAATGATAAAACAATAGCAGTATTAAGTAAAAGCATTATGCTGCAAAAATTGTATCCTCTTCGTAAAGTTTTTAATAAATTTTTTTTTTTTTTAATAAATTGATTGGTACAGAAGTAGCAGTATACATTTTTAAAATTATCATAAAATTTAATATATAATATATTTGTTTTTAAATAAAATACATTAAATTATAATATATATTATTAATATATTTTTATTTAAACTAATGAATTAATAATCAATTTGTTATTAAAAATAATGAATCTTATTGGGAAATTGCCTAAAATACCATTTTCATAGTACCATTTTTTATGTTTACACTAACCACTTTTACCACCACTTTTAATGAAGGGTTTCGATTTGAAGGTTTATAATTTAGGGTTTAGATTTAATGTGTTAGAGTTTATGGTATATAGTTTAGGGTTTAGAGTTGAGGATTTAGGGTTTATAGTTGAGGTTTCAGGGTTTAGGGTTTAGAGTATTGAATTTAGGATATAAAGTTTAGGGTTTAGGGTTTAGAGTTGAGGATTTAAGGTTTAGGGCTTAGAGTTGGGGGTTTAGGATTTAGAATTTGGGTTAGAATTTTGAAAAACATATAAAAATAAGGATATAAGAGTCTTTAACATTTTAATGAATAAGGTATTTTTGAAAATGTGTCTTTATTGGTGGTAAAGATGAATAATGGTACCATCAAAATGGTATTTTTGAAAATTTTCCAATCTTATTTAACATATAAATTAAATTTGAAATGTGAAATATTATTATTTTTAATAAAATAAATGTAAAATTTATTAAAAATTTGTAAATTTACTTAAAAAAATAAATTTATTTAAATATTAAATTATTTAGCATATAAAATATATTTTTGGATACAAAAATAATTTTGATATAATTAAATTAAATAAATTAATCATATATAATTTATATATAAATTATCATTATTTATTTATTGGTAGAGCACTAAATGATTAATATATAATATTATCATAAATTAATTTATGAGATATAATTTATTTATTTCTCCTAGATATGTTTATTTTATAATATATAATATATAAAATATATTATGTTATGTTATGTTATGTTTTGTTATTAAAAATAATGAATGATATATGTAATTATGTAAACTATATCATATTTTAAATGTGAAATATTCTTTTTAGTTAAAAATATTTAATCGCAACATTTATTTTTTTATTATAAACATAATTTTTACTATATTAAATACAATAAATTAATTATATGCAAATATTTTTTTAAAAATATATATATGTATATGTATATATATATATTTAACTGCAAATACCCTATCAAAATCTCCGTATAAGAATATTGAACAAAAAGTATTTGAAAAACATTAGCATCTTATAAATGTTTTAAATAAAAATTATGTGATAACTGTTGATTGAATAATAACAAGCATAATATTTATGCTAATGTTCTGCTAATAATGCTCATGCTAATTCTCTGCCAATCAAATCTTAAGTTGATATATATACAAACACCAAACTAGACTTAAGTCTTATTCCTGGTTAATGGCTTTGAATGTTTCACCTACAAGGCTACAACTTTTTGACGTTGACCAAAAAAGAAAAAAAAAAAGGCTACAACTTTTTGAATAAAAAAGTTGTTCACTAATATTTTTATTAGTAAAACTCATGAAATTAACTTCACAATCATCCCGAAGAATCAGAAAACAACATTTAAAAAATTCAAGAGCACAACTGGAAGATGATGCAAAATATTAAATCAAGAACAGTTTAGATCTCATGAATATAATCACAGATTTTGCTTATTTGTTCTTCCTTTTTTCCCTGATTCGAGTGATAAAAAAAAACTAGTTCAATTCTTCTGAACATTCATCTCATTCTCTTCTTATCTCATAATGTTTTTTCGAATCTTTGTTGTCTCTACGTTTGCTTAGAACTCACTTGCTGTCTGAACAGGCGGGCGCAATCCTGGAATCTCATAACCAGACCGCTACATTTCAAAGGGTTGCCAACATTCTCCTCGTAGCATTTCTTCCACGCTTCGTGATCCGAAGAGCAAGGCATTGGTTTCGGTTCCGGGATCTTAAACTCTTTCTCCCTCAGATCTTTGGCTCTCTCGGTCACTTCATGAACAATGCTCCTTTCTTGTCTCTCCACTTTCTCAAGAACCTTCTCACCCTCTTTCAAAATGGACTTTATCGATTCCAGCTCCGTGTTTGCTGCTGCTTGTTGCGGTACTGGGAAGAAGAATGGTGGTGACTGCGTCGGTGGTTCTGCAATTGGCTTTGGTTTCTCTGCATGGTGGTGTGTTTTCGCTTGGTCTGCCTTGCTCTGAGGTGACACTTTGGGTTTGGTTTTCTTCGCCTTCCTCTTTGGTTGATTGTCGCCTTCAGCTAACTGATTGATCAGCCTTGAACTTATCTGAATTGTGTAATCGCCCATTTTAATGAGTTTGAACAACCTGGAAGATGAAATTCACATCAAGAAACACATCACACTAACTTAGTAATAAACAGTATATCTTCAGAATCTAATGCTAAGTGAAGATGTAAACAATGAGACTTAGTCAATAACAGTTTCAACTCCTAGTATTTATAGCAATTCAAGATCTTGAAATCGATGAACACACAAAACATAGAAAGCCGAAAGCAAACAGATATGAAAGTTTCTGCATTGGTCCGTTTAGTTAAATAATATAAATACTCAAAACTTTAGACTATGTAAAGCTTAGTTTCATCATTTCTGGTACTGTTCCAAATTCAAATAAGAGGAACATTGAGATAAAGAGGTAAGAAAGCTAAATGATTTTCGCATACAAAGACACTTCCAGATACATTGCCAAGAAATGAGCTATACATATGTTGATTCGATAATCTCTTCAAGTGTTACAGAAAATTGCAATTCACTTCGTAGCTACCACCTATCGAGATTCCTAAAATGGAAGGTAACAACTTCTCGGCGCCGAAACAAAAACGGATAATATGTAATCATAAAAGGGGGCAAAGAACCCTAGAATCTTTACACCAAGCATCAAAAAATTGATGCGAGAAAACAAAGATCATGCGTGTGGACGGAGACGATAACCTGAAGGAGGAAAAGATCGAGAAGGATTAGGCGAACGGCGACGGCGACGGCGATGGCGATCCTCTCCTCTCGAAAAAGCTGTGAAAAGGAACGAACTGCGTGCGATACGACAAAAAAAAATTGAACCCAACTTATTCTAGTGGGCTTATAAGGCCATAATGCTATTTTTTGGGTTAATTGTAAACAGAAATTACAATAAGGCCTTGATTGGTAGGTCATTACTATGCTCTACATTATCCAATCAACATTTGTTATAAAAGCATTTAGAAAAGCATTTACTAAATGTTAATGCTTTCCAAATGCTCTCTGGCAAATGCTCTCATATGAAGCTTTTGGAAGAGTATTTGCATTTATAATTTATAAATTTAAGAAAAATAAATAATTTAAATATTTATTTGATTTAATAATATCATAAAATTATTTTTATATGCAGAAAATGAAATTTTGATTTCTAAAATAAATCTAAAATATAAATATTTTTAAAAAATAGTATTTCACATTTAATATATAATTTAATTATATAAATTATATTATATTTTAAATGCGAAATATTATTTTTAAAATAGATATTTTAATTGTAAATTTTATTTTTATATAAATATAATTTTTGAAATTAGTAAATAAAATAAATTAATTATATCTCTTTTATATATTAATATATATAATATATATAATAATAATTTATTTATTTAGTTAATAATATTCAAAATTTTTATATCCAAAATTAAATTTATATTTTATTTATTTTATTTAATAATATTCAAAATTATTTTATATCCGAAAATAAATTTATATTTTAAATAAATTTTACATTTATTTTGTAAATAATAATATTTCAGATTTAAAATTTAGTTTATGTTATTAATTAAGATTCATTATTTTTAATAACAAATATATTATTAATATTAATATGTTAATATATATATATATATATATATATATATATATATATATATATATTATAATTAAATATATATATATAGTTAACATATATTATTTTAATATATATATATATATTATAATTAAATATATATATTATAATTAAATATATATATAGTTAACATATATTATTTTAAAATAAATATATTATATAATAACTTTTATAAAAAAATTAAAATTGTATACTGCTACTGCTCTACCAATCATCTTATTAAAAATTTTAATGAGAGCATACAGCTTCTGCAGCATACTGCTTCTATAGCATACTGCTACTGCTTTTATAGCATACTATTTTGATATAAAATAGGAAAAATTGGTAAATTGTGTTCTAATCCTAGTGTTCTTGCTTGGAACAAATCGAACTAGAGAGAGAGAGAGAGAGAGAGAGAGAGAGAGAGAGAGAGAGAGAGAGAGAGAGAGAGAGAGAGAGAGAGAGAGAGAGAGAGAGAGAGAGAGAGAGAGAGAGAGAGAGAGAGAGAGAGAGAGAGAGAGAGAGAGAGAGAGAGAGAGAGAGAGCCGCATAGGCTTTGTTTGTGAAAGGAGTGATTGTGTTATTCAATATCAAAGACAAAAGGCTCCTTATATATGGAGCTTATGCCGTCTATTACAAGTCTCATAAGCAATGTGAGACTCTCTTAAACATTAAGAGAAGTCGGCCATGTCTTAGAAATAAACTAAAGGCCCAATCCATTAATATATGATTGGTTTAATATAATCTCGGTTAAATATAACCTCGATCATCTGGTTATGAGCAGTCCTTAAACCATCTGGTTTACAACACTCCCCCTGAATGCCATAACCGTCTAGGGCTTGTAATGCGTTTGGTATACTGTGATATACCATGGATTTTACCCGTTTTTAACCATGGTATACTAGTATTTTATTATATATTTAATCTGTTTTCTTACCTGTTAGGTATGTTTTCAGGTTCATGAGCATTTCGTGAGAAAGTGATGTTTTTGGAGCATTTTGGAGTACAAGAGATGATATACCCGAGTTGACCATTTAAGACCAAGTCGGAAGTCAACATTGCGATTATAATCGATCGATACTCATCCAGAGGTCTCGATCAATGTAACTGAGAAGATCCGCGTACTAGAAGATTATAATCGATCGATACACATCAGTGTTGTCTATCGATATCGAGGACGAAATGGTTTAGCCGACTACTTCACCAAGACTTCACCAAATTACGAGATTGCCCCTGACGAGTTTTTAACCTAATGGAAATGCTTAAATATTCCTGCTAAGTGTTTTTTGACGGCAACCTTCGAAAGAAGCAAGCTTTTGACAACTCAAGAGAAAAGCAGAGAGTGTGAGAGAGAGACTAGAGTTTTATATTGTTTTGAGAGATTGGAGAGATTTCTCATCTCCTTTTGTATTTCTAGTTATTTCTATCTATGCAATTCTTTCATCTATCTATGCAATTCTTTCATCTATCTATGCCATTCTTTCATCTATCCATTGTCATGAATTGCTTAGCTATGTCTGAGTAGTCTACTTGTTAGATCTAGGGTTTAAATAGGTTTGTGGGATTAGCCCCAAACTATAATTGCTAATTTGTGGTGCTCATCAAATGGATTGCACCCTATGCTTGTTCTAGATTAGCTAACTAGAATATAGATCACTAGGATCTTTGATTATCTTGAATTATCCATTTGAGCTAGCTTGTCTCCCGTTGAGAAGAGCGACAGCTCCTCCTTGAGACCTAGTGTTCACTATCAGCTTGCGCCTAGGCATATCTAGAAGCCGTCGATCGATATCCCGACAGGTGAATCGATCGGCGCTGCGAAAGGTGTATCGATCGATATCTCTAAAGGATATCGATCGACTCTTTTTCTGTGTCAACATTACGACAGTTGAGACCAGAGATCTAGATTATTTAACCAGTGATACATCACTTGAGTTAAGCGACTGAGATCTATAATATCATACAAACAACTTATTAAAGCATTTATAGAAGTTATAATCTCCATTCCTGAATAAAAGCCCTATGTCTAGCACTCTTTATCACATTTAAACAACCTATCATATTGTTAGTTAGAGCAACTACCTTGCTCATTTTAGGAATTGTTACTTTTATTTCCATCATATAAACCAATTTCACCTAGGATTGATTAGTAGATTTTATTTAATTGGTTCCCTAACTCCTCGTGATTTGATCTCTAAGTACTACAGCTGTACTTCTTATTCGAGAGAGTAAGCTCTACTGGGTAATTTGAGCACTATCAAATTTGGCGCCGTTGCCGGGGAGCTTTGATCGCCATTATATTTAATCTTATTAATCTTAGGTTTTTTCTTTTTACCCCCTTTCTGATTAAAATTTTTTTCTTGTCTTTTCAGGTACATGCCCAGCAGTACCAGAAGCAACAGGGGAAATCAACTATTATTCTCAGAAGATCCTGCACACTTGGAACGCTCAATCCGCAAAGACCTACGCTCCGCATCGATCGACAGAACCGCAGTACCGTCGACTGATACTCACGTTCAACCGTCGACCGACACTCAGACAGCACCGTTGACCGATACCGTTCGCCGATCCACATCGTTCGATACTACTCATTGCACATCGATCGACACTACTCCGCGAAGCATGGTCGCGATTGTTATCCTCACGCAGGGCGAGAATGGAAACCTGTATGACCAAGATGGTAATCTGCGTAATGCAACAGGTCAGAAGCTAGATGCACAGGGAAACATAATCCCTGAGCCTGAAGCTGAGGCTACATAATAAGCTCAAACACGATCGTTGGCAGACTACAATCGTCCAGACGAGTACTACACCAACATATCAGCTATTAGACTTCCAGAGATTCAGAAGCCGAACTTCGAGCTCAAGCCTCAGTAATACTCTCTCGTGTCTCGGATACCTGGAGAGGTTCGAGGATCTTATCGCTGCTATTCGTATGGATGGAGTCCCTGAGGACTACCTGCTCTGCAAGCTCTTCAAATATTCACTGATTGGAGAAGCTTCGCAGTGGCTCAAGCAGCTACCTATAGGATCACTAACATCCTGGGCCGACATCAAAAACGCCTTCCTGCGCAATTTTTTTGATGATGCACGCGCTGAAGACTTAAGGAGCAAAATCGCCACATTCGCGCAAAAGCCTAGTGAGACTTTTAAAGACGCGTGGATCAGATTTAAGTTCTTCCAGCGAGACTGTCCACACCATGGATTCAATGAAGTGCAGCTGCTAAGCACTTTCTACAGAGGTATCGCCTTGAGGTATCAGATGGCTCTTGATACTGCTAGCGAGGAGAACTTCAACACTTGGAATCCAATAGAGGCTGTGAGACTTATTGAGAACCTAGCCAACAGCAGCAGCACCAAGAACACTGACTCTGACAAGAAGAAATCAGTTGCAGCCATCGGAGAAGACCAGATGAATGAAGTCAGAGCCAAGATAGATGCTTTACATGCATTTCTGGGGCAGCCAGTCTGCTCAGCTGAAGAAGGAGAGGCTAGAGAAGATGATACATAGGAAGATGTGAACTACATTGGAGGTACTGGATTTCAGAGATATGGAAACCAGAATGGAAACAAAAACTTTTTTGGCAGTGGTCAGAAGAGTAACTACAACTAGAGTTCACAGTATCAGAAACCCTTCACCAACACAAGGAACTACGGCAACTCAGCTTACCAAAACCCACCAGCACCCACCCAGGAGAGTAAGTTTGATGCCATGATTGATAGAGTTCTAGAAGGTCAGCAGAAGCTTACAGTAGACTTCAATGGGAAGATTGACTCTGTCTTCAACAATCTGACCACAAGGATATATACCATTTGCACTCAAGTTAAGAAACTTGAGACACAGATTGTCCAGACTGAAGACTCTATCAGGAGGATTGGAACTTCTAAGGAAGTAGGAGAAGGAAATAGGAAGCACCATGTGAATGCCATTATAAATGATGATTTCTGGCAAGTAGTGAAACATGAGAAGCTACAAGAAGGAGACTTCGAAGTGGAAAGTTCACTAAGCTTCGGTGGATCACAATGGTGTCGATCGACACCAATTAGTCCACATCGATCGACATCAACTATGCAATTTCCGGATACGACTGCAGATTGCAACGCGGTTAGGATATTGACACATGCTGAATTCACGGCTTCTCATCCATACCCACCCACCCACACCTACGAAGATATCGACCGACGAGACGAGCCACTCATCGATCGACACAAAGACGAGAAACGTATCGATCGACCCTTTTCTCCACCTATCGATCGACACGCACCTCTCACATACCGAGTGCAACTACCATCGATAGACATCAACCGAATCAATGCACTCAGACCCACACCGAGACCACAAGCTAACCCTACAGAGATTACTGGTAACCCTTCAGACACTACAGCTACATCAGAGGGAACTGAAGGAAGAAGGTTAAGGAGTAGGAAGGAGAAGATTCCTAAGAACCTTAAGAGGGAAGCTAATGAAAAAGAGATTGATGGTTTTACTAAGAGAGTTATCAGAATCCCACCAGAAAAACCTTTTGAGGAGGTTTACTTCACAAGCAGATTGTGGATATTCTTTAGAGAAACAAGGGAGACTGAAAATGACATTAGAAGAAGGTTTGACAATGTCAGAGAAGATATGAGGAAAAGGAATACTTTGCAGAAGAAGAGTGATCGTGGGAAGTTTGCAATACCCTGTGTAGTACAAGGGATTGAATTTCCTCATGCACTATGTGACACTGGTTCATCAGTCAGCATCTTACCAAAGGTCATGACAGACCATCTGGGCCTGCAAGTAGAGCCTTCACCAGAGATTTTTACATTTGTGGATTACACTCAGAAAAACTCTGGAGGCTTCATTAGAGACCTGGAAGTACATATTGGTAATGCTATCGTCCCTGTGGATTTTCATGTCCTAGACATCAAGCTAAATTGGAACTCTTCCCTCTTACTTGGAAGAGCATTTATAGCTACAGTAGGAGCCGTATGTGACATGAACACCAACATGATGTGCTTGACTCTGATAGATCCAGATGTCCACTACGACCCTGTCAAGCTTGGGAAACCACCAGCCAAATCAGTGGTAAAAGATGATGATCCTGGTATTATTGCAGTTTGTCATTGTGAAGTCGAGTACGAGACAGAGTACTCGGGATCGATCGACAGCATGTTAACATCATCGATCGACACCCGCCAGTCAGAGGAGATCGGCAACAAATATCGATCATCGATCGACAGAGACCCACCAGATGATGAACTCGATCTACCAGATCATTGCTACCCAAATTTTGCCATCCCACCCAGCCGAAAGGAAGATGATTACTCAGTAAAGAGTTGGGCAGATAACGGATTTCATGAGAGTTTTGCAGTAGACATAGCCACCTCTTCCCACAGTGGAGACCACAATGAAGAACATCGTGCAGAATACTGGGAAGAGAGAGCTTGGGAAAATTACTTGGAGAATGACAGATTTGCAAATCGACTCCCACAATCGATCGACATCAAGCGCCCACCATCGATCGATTATCTACTTCATCCAGCAAAACGACATCGTCCATCGATTGACATAGCCAGTATCACATCGATCGATATTAACCTGGACGACTTAAAGGACAAAATCGGAATTTCACCGATTAGGACAACACATGGGTATAAAAGGTTGACAACTACAAACACGAAAATTCAAACCTTTTCACCTTCTACCCAGCAGCTTCCAGCATTCAGAAACTTATCAATGGAGGACTGCAACAACATGAACAATCGATCCAACCATGCAGCTAGACGTGCACCATCAATCGCCACCACGACATCACCATCGATCGACGCCTTCAACTGAGCTCAATCTCGATTTCATGAACCTTATGATATCAGGAACGTTTCACTAACACCTGATGAATTTGGAATTTTCAGGGACACAAATGGCTATGCAAGAGCAATGGATGGAAAAGTTCTGCACATAACCAGAGAATACATAGCAGACATCCTCCAAGTTGCTAATGGAACAGAAAACCTGTTCACACAGCAACGTGGCCATCAAGACATCCTAGCTCACGTCCAGGACAACCACCACGTCACCACAAGGGAGGATACAGTTCTTCATACCTTCGGTCAACCCAGGAGTTCACCATTGATCGACATCGTTTCATCACCATCGATCGACGGCGGATATCCCGGATCGATCGACATACCAAGAGTCAGATCGCCCGACAGACGATTGGAGTTTGGACGACGTGCCTTCAATACTGATGGATCCAGGAGATTCAAATGGGAAGCAAAAGATGAATATGGTGTCTACAGAGATGAGTTTGGCTATACTAGAGGAGTTGATGGTGAAATCATTCATGTTACCAAGGAGCAAATAAGGAGAATTCTGGAGAGAGCATCACTTTTTCACAGAAATTGCTTACGCCTTCCAGAACACACACGCCCTTACCATGCATACAGACCACCACCAGTACCCTACAGTAGAGAGGAAATATATGATATGGTGACTGATGTATGGAAAGCTCAGGCACACCTTGAGGCAAACATACACACATTGGTGGAAGACACTTTCCAGCCTTTGAATGTCAGTTACAAGGACTTCCAGAATGATATGGCTGAGATAAGGGTGGAGCTTGGAAACATATTAACCATGCTTGAGAAGGAGGCTACGCCACCAATATCGACCGACAGAGTACCTGTACCATCGATCGACATCGGCAAGACTACATCCAAGGACCGACCATAATGTTCATCACCTAAGAAAGATGAATGGGAGATCGCTTATATCAATACACGGATTAAAGACGTCTACAACCCTCTCAACAACAATGTCGAATGGTTAAGCAAGAGGATCGATCTTCTACAGCAAGAGTTAGCATCAATTCGCAAGAAAGATCAAGCTAAGAATGCTACTTTTCCATCGATCGACACTATGTCTTCACCGTCGATCGACACAAGGTTCGCAGCACTGGAAGATAGGATGAAAGCATACGAGACGAAGCATGACAATTTCAGTTCACCTATCCTGCGACACCAGGACAAACGTTCACAACAGCTGAACGAGCTACAACAAGACATGAGCATAGTTCAAGATCCTCTTGGTCTTCGTGACAGAAACACAACATCGATCGACAGGCCTAGACCAATATCGATCGACATCGAGCCACCAGCGAAGAGAGCATGCACTACAGCAGAAGTTGATGAGATCAAACATGAGCTGTACGAGGCTATGGATGCTATGGAAAGGAGACTCAACGGGACCTGTGATACCATTGACGACACTGTTCACGAACGAGTCAACAGCCTATGCAGAACCACTCTCCAAATGAAGGGCGATATACGTGCTTTGCAGTACCAAAGACAACGCTCAGAATCGATCGACACAGTTGACACTGCATCGACCGACATAACTCTCAGCGAAACGACCGACGCGCATCTAGTAGCGTCGATCGACACCGAGTCCTTAGCAGACCGAGATCAGTTTATTCATGACAAGATCGATGCATTACAGAGTGAGCTGAAGGAATTGTCCGTATATACCTACCATACCATCGACAGGAAGGTTGGCAACATCGAATACATTGAAAATTCTGTGAGGAAGCTTCAGGATACAGTCCTCAAGATAGATAAGAAACAACTAAGGTCAGATGATGCCACATGAAGCTTCGCTGCCACATGGTTCAACAGTAGGAGACACAAGATTGATGATTGCTGTCCAGTAATCAGCAGTTTCTGCACCCCATGAGTCACTAACCTACCACAGTCAAGCTAAATGACTATAACAAAGCTAAGTGGGAGGCAACCCACTATTAGGTTTTCTTTTATTTTCCTTTGTTTTATTATTTTTCATTTTTACTTTTATTTTTCGGATTTATTTTGCAGTTTTTATTAGATCCAAGTAGAATGATGATTCCGTCGACCGACATTCACCATTCATATCGCTCGACACCGCACGACCATTACTAACGATCGACGTACACCACTACGAATCGATGGACACCTTGTCGATCAGGTTTATTCATTCTAACTTGTTATATTTATTAATTATGATTTATTTTCTTTACCTCACCACCAGCTGTGTTACACTGGGACTGTGTAATTTAAATCTGGGGGGAATTTACTAATATGTGTTTTTTATTTTGGTTTTTATTTAAATTGTTTTTCAAAATTATTTTTCGCATGAGTATTAAATAGGAACATTGATATAGATTTATATTTGATGGTCTGACCACTCTTTAGCACCATTCTAGATTACTGATTGCAGATAGTACTGAAGATGCTAAAGTGGATCAACTTGTCATCTATATTCACTAGCTAAGATTGTTTGAAGGAACCAAAGCTGACCTCCAACACTAATACTGACTTATTTGCTTATCTTGGGGCTTGGAAATCACTGGATCGGAATCCTCTTACAAGTCTGGAAGGTAAAAAGTCTGCGTGTTTCTGGTTCCCTTCCTTCTCTCTCTTCAGCGTCTCAAGATCTAAGTTTATGTTATAAAAGATTGAAATGATTTCTTGAGAGGCAGAGGGGTAGGAGTGTCTCCTGCGACCCCAATATTCTAAATCTCAGGGATGATCACACATTGGGGAAACAAGGGATAAGTAAATTACCAAAGACCCCATTATTCGCTATACTTTGTCAAAAATGTATGAGTTACAATGCAAATGTCAATGAGATGGACTAGATGACCTTTGTGGCATCGAAACCTGTTGAAATTGAAACTAATAAGAGATTCAGAGAAGAGAGATGAGGGGAGAAAGGGATCAGAGAAGACTACCTGTGTGTTCAGATACTTGTTGGAGTTGAATCCATGTGTCCTTTGATCGATACTCCCAAGGTAAAGCCTGCACTTTTATTTTATGTTAAGAAATGAGGTTAGTAGAGGGGAATGTCAGATGAGATTTGCTAAGTTGTTGACTAGATGAGTTTGGTTGCTAAGCGAGGATAAGACATAATGAACTTCTGCGATTAGGATGTTTAGACATGAATTGCAAACCCATAAAGTGATGACTTCAATATTTTGAATCTTTGAGTTCCTGCTGTTTTTATGAAAAATCCAAAGACTACTGTTTTTGCTTGAGGACAAGCAAAGGAGTAAGTTTGGGGGAGTTGATAACCATGGATTTTACCCATTTTTAACCATGGTATACTAGTATTTTATTACATATTTAATCTGTTTTCTAGCCTTTTAGATATGTTTTCAGGTTCAGGAGCATTTCGTGAGAAAGTGATGTTTTTGGAGCATTTTGGAGTACAAGAGATGATATACCCGAGTTGACCATTCAAGACCAAGTCGGAAGTCAACATTGCGATTATAATTGATCGATACTCATCCAGAGTTGTCGATCGTTGTAGCTGAGAAGATCCGTGTACTAGAAGATTATAATCGATCGATACACATCAGTGTTGTGTATCAATATCGAAGACGAAATGGTTTAGCCGACTACTTCACCAAGACTTCACCAAATTACGAGATTGCCCCTGACGAGTTTTTAACCTAATGGAAATGCTTAAATATTCCTGCTAAGTGTTTTTTGACGGCAACCTTCGAAAGAAGCAAGCTTTTGACAACTCACGAGAAAAGCAGAGAGTGTGAGAGAGAGACTAGAGTTTTATATTGTTTTGAGAGATTGGAGAGATTTCTCATCTCCTTTTGTATTTCTACTTATTTCTGTCTATGCAATTTTTTCATCTATCCATTGTCATGATTTGCTTAGCTATGTCTGAGTAGTCTACTTGTTAGATCTAGGGTTTAAATAGGTTTGTGGGATTAGCCCCAAACTATAATTGCTAAGTTGTGGTACTCATCAAATGGATTGCACCCTATGCTTGTTCTAGATTAGCTAACTAGAATATTGATCACTAGAATCTTTGATTATATTGAATTATCCATTTGAGCTAGCTTATCTCCCGTTGAGAAGAGCGACAGCTCCTCCTTGAGACCTTGTTCATTATTGGCTCGCGCCTAGGCATATCTAGAAGCCGTCGATCGATATCCCGACAGGTGAATCGATCGCCGAGCGAAAGGTGTATCGATCGATATCTCAAAAGGATATCGATCGACTCTTTTTCTGTGTCAACATACGACAGTTGAGACCAGAGATCTAGATTATTTAACCAGTGATACATCACTTGAGTTAAGCGGCTGAGATCTATAGTATCATGCAAGCAACTTATTAAAGCATTTATAGAAATTATAATCTCCATTGCTGAATAAAAGTCCTATGTCTAGCACTCTTTATCACATTTAAACAACCCATCATATTGTTAGTTAGAGCAACTACATTGCTCATTTTAGGAATTGTTACTTTTATTTCCATCATATAAACCAACTTCACATAGGATTGATTAGTAGATTTTATTTAATTGGTTCCCTAGCTCCTCGTGATTCGATCCCTAAGTACTACAGTTGTACCTCTTATTTGAGAGAGTAAGCTCTACTGGGTAATTTGAGCACTATCACATTGTCTTCGTAAAGAACGGTCGGCTCGTCTTTACCATCTGTGATTCCACATGCTGTCCGAATATGGTGTGTCATGAGTCTCAACCAGACACACTCTCTGCTTGCTTCATGAATTGCCAATATCTCTTAGTGATTGGATGACGTGGCTGATATGATCTGCTTGGCTGATCTCCATGAAATGGACGTGTCTCCATATGTGAAAACATAGCCGGTTTGGGACTTAGCACTGTATGGGCCGGATTGGTAACCTGCATCAGCAAAATGATTTCATGATATTCATGGTCCATTTGGATCATATGGTTTATCTCTCTTAGATAAATTCGACCATGAATGTCTTTGTATGTCCACGATCTGTCCGGATCATGACATCATCCATAATCCATCCGGATTATGTTCTTGTACACTGCTGATCTGTGCGGATCATGCTCTCGTCCATAATCCATCCGGATTATGTCCTCGTCCAATATGTATCTCGTTCATAACCTTTGACCAAAACTCTTCATGAACCTTTTAGTATATGTCCACAGTCTGTTCATGAATGACTACTATGTTATAGTTTGATGTTAATCAAAACTAAGCCAATTTTTGGGTCAATAGGACGTTCCCCTTACTCGGACGATTCTGGTCGGTGTAAGACCTAAGGGAACTGGTCGGAATGAGCTGGACGGGACGGACTGGTCGGGACCAATGATGATTAAGGTCGAGCTATGTCGGACATGATTCTAGTCGGTATGGTTCCTTTTGGTCGTGAATCTGATGGATTCTCGGACCATTTGATCAATCTATTCTTGGTACGTTGGATCATAGATCCCAACATTCATATACGGCTAATGATCTCTATTAAAGATCATCGTAGTCTCTTCATAGCCTTTCCAAGAATCAATCATCTTAATCATCCTTTCTTTAAATATAAACACAAGGAATATATTGACTACTATATAGACTGATCTGAAACGTTCTTATAGAACTTTCTACTAAGCATCACTTAGTCTTATATGTATGCAGCTGCATTTCAGTCCATGAACAACGCATGAACGATGTTGTTGTATGAGAATTTCTTTCTCATTTCTCAAGGTATCTTATGTTACCTTTATATCCAGTGCGATATCTAATGTCTACTATATCTTTCTTAGATGTCTAGTAGCATTAACCACATAGGAATTCATTTCCTTGTTCCTTAGTCCCTGTGAGTATCCTTGTGTGATCAAGCCATTCCATTGAATGCTTTATGTAGCAACATGTACGACCACTTGTCTGTACTTTCATGTTCTACTGCTCACGATTTTCTTTTCCTCACAAGACTCATCTGTTCACTGGTTAGATGACGTCTCACTTATGTATTTGGCCAATACGCCCATCTCATACATTCTTTGGGTTTAACTCCACGTCTCATTCTATTCTCTATGAGTACTCTTACGTGGGTTAGTGATCCTCGCATATCTCTTATGCTCAAGTGCTTTCTCTTTATCACTTATGAGTGTGTGTATGTGTCGACACCTTATATATTATGTTCTCTCGCGTTCTTTCGTGTTCTAGACATGATACAATCGATTGAGATTTCATTATTATCAGGATCATTGAATACTTTGTAGTTTGCAAAGCTACATTGTATGATACATGTACCTTAGGACCGGCCGGTCTTATCTCATTGTCTAGTATGGTTTCTTTTTCATGAACCCGGATCTATCATTATGAGCACCTTATCTCTTTCTATCCGAGGTTCCTTGTATATGGAACATACTGGTCTATCTTGTATAGACTTCTAGCAACTTGATTATATCTCTACTAGGACATTTATATAGTGGTGATGAGCTGGTATGACTTTAGTCATTCATTCTTTCAGGTCTGTCTGACTATCTTTGTTTCTTTGTTTATGGACGTCCAATACATATATATCTGGTCCGAGGATCTTATGCCAAGACAAGGAAGGTTAAAACCATTCCACTTTACCAGCTTATTTCTTTCTCCATGATGTTTGGATAGTCGGATTCATCTTCTATGCAATCTGTGTACCTTGGCCACAATATTATCACCTTATGTTTGGCTCATGGTCACTTAGAATTCGTGGGAGAAAGATCATGTTCTCTTATCCAATATATATTCCCGATTTTCGTCTTATCCGTATATGAGGTTTTCCATCCTAGATGGGATGGTCTATATCTGGATTATGACCCTTTATCATTTTTAGACGAGGATATCTATGCTCACTTTATATGGCATGATATATCTCATCTTTTATACATGTATACTTGTGATGTCCCCAAGCTTATAGACTTTTGAAGTCTCAACCTTAAAGGTTTATTGCTTTTACGGCCAAGATATAATGCCTTATGGCCTTCGGCCAGGCTTGTCATGTTCGGGTTTTTATAGTATGGTCATGGACCACACGGAGTGTCTATTCTCCCCCTCATGAACATGCTATAAAATACGTTTGTTTGTCCTCACTTAAACGTAATGCTTGGATGGCCAGCATGGTCTTAGACCATGGTACACGGTTTGTAGTCTGTTCATGGTCACGGGTTTTGTCCTCACTACCCTCATGATCAGATGATATTCTCGTGTTTGCTTGGGACAATGGAGTTTTAGACCAGGATGATTAATCCGGTCATGCCATAAAGTGTTTAGCTCTTTGGTGAACCACTCTGGTTACCTAGGCTTTCATGCCTTATCACACTGATCCTTAGCATAGTATTAGATCAGTAGGAAGAATGTAGTCTCGACCTCTCTTATATATATGCCTTTGGCGATTTTCATAAGCTAAAGGGACATTTCCTTTTGCTTTGCCCATTGGTTTATTATAGAAACCATTTTGATGTGGCTTGTAATGCCATTTCGACCTTTACTCCCTCCTCGGCCATGATTCGATCTACAACCACGGTTATTGTGGTATCCTTGTCCATGGCCAGTGGGGATTTCGGGTCTTTCTCAATGGGTGTTAGGTGATAAATTTCCTGCCTCTTAAGGCCATGCCTTAGGCGTGGTGATCTAGACATACTCTTCTCGAGTTTTCATTCTCATTTGTCAATAAAAAAAAAAATTTCAAGCAAATCAATCAAGATAAAAGAAAAACTTTTATTAATGCTATGAAATTTGAATGAAAAATTGTATTTAAAACAAAACACCAAATCATAAGTATGAAATCAGAATGTCAAAAGGCTTAAACAATAGCCGGCCAGTCCATAATAACATCTTGGACGTGGCTCACATTTGGTTCTCTATTCAATGAATAAACCAATCTCATCATCTATATGAGTCCATCCGAATTTTCTTTTCTTAGCTTCTTCAGCATCACCGTATATCATCTCACATTGATACTCGGCACTTATCTCCATAACATAGTCGAGTTTGTCGAGGTTGACTTTCCTTTTCTGCTTCTTTTCCTCAAGATCTGAAAGGTATGAGAGAAGCTCGTAATAGGTTGTGAAACCTTTTGCCTTATGTGAAAACAACACTTCATTTGAATGGATCATGTCACGAGTTTTGCTTAACAAGTCATAGTTTGTTATCACTTCACCACATAGTTTAAGACTATAGGTGATTCTCATAAGATCAAAGTGATAGTCATCCACGGATTCATAATCCTGGAACCTCAGAGCCTTCCATTCTTTCATGGACTCATCTAGTAATGGCTCGAAGAACATGGTGTTCAATCTCGACCAGAGATCGTAAGGATCGTTGATGTAGCTGCACTCATCATACAGATCCTTCACGAGATGCTTTCTCATTATCAAAACAGCTCTACGCCTTTCATATGCAAGGGTATCATTGCCGTATTTGATACACTTCCCAAGTCGTTTAGACTTTAAATCGGCTGAAGTGTTCATCGCCCAATCAAGGTAATTGTCTCCATTGAGATCAAGGGCTGGGTAATCCGAGTGATGGAGTCTCGACATCTGAATCATATCAAAATGTTTTGTGTTAGTACATACAATTTCTGATGCCATTGGCTATCCAAGAAATAAAAGGCACTCGGCCAGTATGTAAACAATAAGCCATACGGCTTGTGTGTGTGATCAATGCCTTTCGGCCACTCATGATCACACGGCCATCTTTGCGTGATCAATGCCTTACGGCTATTATTCAATCAGGATCACAAAGCCAGCAAACAAATAAGAGGGCCACACGGCCAGTTTGCATTATTTTAGAAATTTATTTTTGTCTCATAACTCATCCATCTCTTAATCAACTTGTTTGATTTATAAATCCCTTGAAAATAGTGGGATGGACGAGTGCATGGTCTAGCCATACCATATGGTATGCTACATCGACCCATGCGGTTTAATGGTCTAGTAGTACCATTCGGTACACTTCCTCGACCAAATAAAACGGATCGTGATTTAGCTGCACTGTGGTGCGCATCGTCCATCACCGGTGATTGTGGATCACCGTGGATCATCGAGGATCACCGTGGATCACCTTGGATCACTGATCATCGTAGATCATCGCGGATCATCGAGGATCATCATGGATCATAGATCAACGCGGATCATCGTGGATGATTACCGTGAATCACGGGTGAAAAACCTAGTTGCACCTGAGGGTGAACATCATCGACCATTGATTTTATTTATGGTCTAATCATACTTAAGAGTACGTATCATCGACATTTACTTCATATGGTCTAGTCATACCTATTGGTATGCATCATTGACCTAAAAGAAAATCATGGTCTAGCCACACTATGGTGTGCATCATCGACCAAAAGATGTGGAAAACATTAACCTTATGTTTTGTTTGGACATATAGCGTGTCATTCTTAAAGGTGTATCACTTGTTGTCCATACAAAACGAAAGTCATGTAATCACATGCTTTATATTTTAGGGTTTAGGGTTTTTTAAATTCGGATTTAAACTTTAAGGATTAGGGTTTAAAATTCAAATCTGATTTTAAGATTAGGTTAAACATTGACCTTAAGTTTTGTTTGGACATATAGCATGTCATCCTTAAAGGGGTATCACTTGTTGTCCATACAAAACTAAAGTCATGTATAAAACTATTAATGGTTTAGGGTTTTGATTTTAAAATAAAACAAGAACTAAAATAAACCAAATCAAATCGCAAAACCTTTTAAATCGGATTTAAGATGAAGAGAAGTTTGAAATCCGAATTGCTTGAACCACAAATAAAGATTAGGGTTCTTGAGAGCTTACTTTAATCTTTGCCGATCTTTTCTCCTTGGTTCCTCTTTTAGAAACCTTGAATAATCAACAATGAAAGTTTCAAAGTTGGATTAGTATGAGATCTAAGAACAATAGATATCAAAATTAAGAGAGATAAGGAGTTGGCGGCTATTAGGGTTTTGGATGATCTTTGACGGCGCGGTTTGCACTGGGAGGTGACGGCGCGTCTGGAGTCGGATTGCTGTGTGGTCTGCGGCGCGGGATTCTTCTCGTCAAGAGCTTCGGTTTGATATATTACTCGCCGTCTGGATCCTTACGGTTAGGGAGATATGGCGGTTTGAAATTACAGCCGAAATTAGGGTTTTTGTGGTCGCCGGATTTTAGTTAGGGTTTAGAATCTCGTGCTGATAACGTATTCTAATCATAGTGTTCTTGCTTGGAACAAATCGAACTAGAGAGAGAGAGAGAGAGAGAGAGAGAGAGAGAGAGAGAGAGAGAGAGAGAGAGAGAGAGAGAGAGAGAGAGAGAGAGAGAGAGAGAGAGAGAGAGAGAGAGAGAGAGAGAGAGAGAGAGAGAGAGAGAGAGAGAGAGAGAGAGAGAGAGAGACGTATAGGCTTTGTTTGTGAAAGGAGTGATTGTGTTATTCAATATCAAAGACATGAAGCTCCTTATATATGGAGCTTAGGCCGTCTATTACAAGTCTCATAAGCAATGTGAGACTCTCTTAAACATTAAGAGAAGTCGGTCATGTCTTAGAAATAAACTAAAGGCCCAATCCATTAACATATGATTGGTTAAATATAATCTCGGTTAAATATAACCTCGATCATCTGGTTATGAACAGTCCTTAAACCATCTGGTTTACAACAAATTGAACAATTTTTATGTTTGTAATTTGCAACCACTGTTCAATCCAGACTTTGGTACGGTTTTGATTCGGTCTTTTGGTTTTTCAGTTCAGTTAATGAAATCAGCTACCATATTAAATCATATCTAATATAATTTGGTTCGCTTTATATACCATCGATTTTTTTGGTTTATTTGATTTTATACCAAAATATTCATAACTATATTTACCTCTTACAAAAAAATTTAGATTATATGAATAGAAATCAGATTTATCAAAACAAAAATATATTTCCCTTAGTCTAACTTTTAAATATAATATTTTCTCTTTTATTTAGATATTGAAATAAGAGTAAGAAAATAATAATATCATATTATTATTATATAATTATATTAGCACAAGCTTTTATCATTAAAAATAAAAATATTTTTTGTTTAATTTGATGAAAATAAGAAAATTGTTCAATAGTTTTTTAATGTCGTTTGTCTTTCTAGGGGACTTATAGCAAAAACAATACAAAGAGTCTTTGTCAAAGACTCAATTTTGGGACCTAAAACTGTGACCAACAAGTGTCATTCTACTCGATTGAAAAGAAAGAAACGAAGTAAAGAAATAAACCCGAAAAGGAAACTCGGTAAGTAAAAAAAATTGAACAAATTCAAAAGGTTTCTTTACCTTAGCTTATGCACATCACCACTTTAGGAAGGTTGACAGGCCGGTTGGGAAGCTGAAGATGAACATGGACAGGTTGTGATCTCATCTTTGATGGTGAATAAGGAAATTACCTTCTTTCCTTGGTTGTTGGCCGAAAAATAGAATTGGACCGTTTTGCACTTGATGTGTTTGGTCTTGGCATGGATTGGTTCGGCCGGTTTGGTCTTCAGTCTCCAATTGGGCCAGGCCTTGTTAAATCATTACCTTAGGATCCAAGTTCCGGACCTATTAACCACATTGAACAAGTATAACTTCAGCTTCTGTGACCTCATCATTTCCATCCTATTGGACTGGACGCTTGGCCTCTCGGTTATCTCGACCATTCTTAGCGCTCATGGTACTCTCTTTATCAGCTTCATGCATGATGCCACTGACTTCTGAGCTCCTCAAGATCATGTTGGTATATCATGATGTGGTGGTAAAGCATGAGTAATTCGAGCTAGTTGATTGTTCTTCTCCTTGTTGTGAAGAAGGTTTTGGCTATGCTGGTGAAGAATTCCCAGAGATATCATTTCTTTAGTAGTTTGATGACCTCATCTTTTGCTAGATGGAATTTTTTGTCTTATGAGTGTGGGTATTATGGAACTCACACAATCTATTTGTATTCCAGAATACCTCTGGTACTTTCAATTTCTTTGGCCACTTAAACAGTGGCTCATCTGCCTTAGAAGTTGACCAATTTCGATTTTGAAATGGAGAGATTTAAGATGTATGACCATGATGATACTCCCATTCCTTTGGCTTTGTCTATGCGTCAATGGTGATATTTCACATGGTTCTTTCCTCCTGCTTCCTTTCTTGGCTTCTAATAGAGTTTATCATATTGGTGTTTATCTCGTTTTGACTTGAGATTCCTGTTTCTGGGAGAGCTTGATTCAGGATGATGAGTCCTGCCATTTTTCTTATCCCCATGCTCGGAAAAGGAAGTGTTCCATAGTTATGCACTAATATTTGGTTGGCTCATTGTACAAGTCACCATTGGGCATGAGGTTTCTATTAAATGTGGAGATGGCTGTACAGACATTACATCTAGGAAAAATTATCGTCTTCTGGCTGAAACCTGATATATAGATATACAAAGATTTGGCTCTACACTGTAGGATCACATATAAGTCGTCCACCATTTTCTCCGAGTTCCTACTTGTATTCGAGTTGATTTTTTTAAAGAAATTGATTGTAGGATTATTTTTTTAAGTAGCAAAAATATAATCATTTTGGGTTTTAAAACATAGAAGTCTTATATATATCATTTCTTTAAATAAAATCAGATTGTTGGGTTTTATATGATTATGAATAGGCAACAACAATTTTGGCTATTTTACTTGGTAATTAGTGTCATGTCATGCATCTATTTCACGATATACATACTGAAAACTCGATTACAGAATACATGATTTTTTTAAAAAAAATGAATGTGAAATTGTATTTAAATCAAAGACTGTTTTACAATAGATATTACTGTTTAGTGAAGAATTTTTAGGAAAACAAAGAATAAATTTTCTAACTAAAACATAACATTGGGTGATTTGGTAATCACAATTATTGCTGAGTCTCGAACCATATACGTAGACCGTCGTCGAAAGCTTGATCCCCTTCTTTCTGGATTGAAGTCAAGTGGTTTCTAACACATTTTTGACGATATTTTAACCATATGTTATATGCTGTCAAATAATATTCTCTTATATTAATGTTTTCTAATAATTATTATAGCTTATTAAGATGACAGTGATTTTTTAAATGCATGTAAATTTTGTAAAGTTCATATGTGGTACGGTGAAATAATAGGAAAACCAAAAAATTAATCTACCTCGGCCTTTACTATGTTTTGTAAAAGAGGAAATATTGTTCTCCCATCCTTTAAAATCCTCCTATTGAGTTGGTACAGTTTATGCGAAGAGATGCTTTGAGTAAAAGTTTCCGTGAATTTATTCTAGCATATTATCCAATGAGGTTTAAGTATTGAGGCCCTCAAAATTTATGAGTTTGAGGGTCAGGTGGAGAATATACAGTTAGTTGATAATTAGCAAACCTATAAATGTATACAATCAATCAATCTAACAATCATATTAATGTCGAAACATATGTTTTGATGATGGTTCTGGTAATTAAAATTAAGTCGATGTTGTGTTGAGTGTCTCATTATAGTTCAATAATATTTTGACTATATTTTTTCCACCAAATTATATATGAATGTATTTATACTACATATAAACATTCAAAATGATAGTTTGCATACACTACTACAAGAAAACATTGGTATTACTACGAAAAATTAACGTCAAAAATATTGAGCCATAAAATTACGAGAAGTTAACGTCGCATTTACATCGAAATGAAATTCGTCAAAAAATCAACGTAAACGTACAAGTAAATTATTTCTTCGTAAAATCAACGTAAGCGAAAGCGAGTAACGTTGTAAAAGAACAACCAATTTACAACAATTATATTTTACTTCGCTTTAACAACTATTTAGTTAAGTGGTTGGTGAAAATATGTTTTTAGTGGACTATACCAAACTAGTTTCGTTGTAAGCTTTGTAAAATATTTGTAAACTGGAACTTAAAAAATTGTAAATTTTGTAGTTGTAAAATGGTTGTAAGATTTTGTCAACCTAAACTCGAGACTTTCCTATAAATATGATATTTTATCATTTCAAAAGTCACACAAAAAAAGAGATCAAAAACGTGAAACATGAAAAAAATGTATGGGGGCAGTTTATACGAGTTATGGAGTTGGATGTACACGCACAAAGATTTGACGGGAGAGTGAAAGATGCATTTCTAAAAGGTGCGGAGATATTCATGTTCCAAGCTGGTTGTACACTGCTCATGCAAGAAACCAGTAAGATGTTATGTCTATGTCGGAAGTGCAAGAATACAAAATTTGCCCGTAGTAAAACTGTATGGAACCATTTAGTAAATCGAGGTTTTACACCAAATTACTATATAGGGTTACGACGTGGAGATGGTCATGATGGAAATGAAGGTGGTAGTAGTAATTTTACGGCTGCTAACGAAGAACCAATTCAGTTGCATAATGAAAATGATGAAGAGTCGAGGGTATATTATGATAGGAATGACGACATGGTTGCATATGCATTTTTAGAAACAACTACAACAATAGCTGATCAAACTACTCTTAATGTTGAAGAACCTAACTTGGAAGAAAAAAGGTTTTATGAAATGTTAGATGCTGCAAATAAACCAATCTACCCTGATTGTAGAAAAGGTCTCCCTAAATTGTCGCTTGCAGCTAGGATGATGAATATTGAAACATATTATAATTTATCTGAGAATTGCATGGATGCATGGACTGAATTGTTTAAAGTGTATATGCCAAAAGACAATGTGTCAGCTGAATCTTATTATGAGATTCAGAAATTGGTTTATAGTCTTGGATTGCCATCGGAGATGATAGACATTTGCATAGACAATCGCATGACCTATTGGAAAGATGATGAGAAGCTAGAAGAGCGTCGTTTTTGCAAGAAGCCAAGATTCAAACCACAAGGACGTTGATGAATAGGGTACCATACCAAAGGATGTGATACCTACCAATTAATGATAGGCTGAAACGGTTATATCAATCTCAGGAGACTGCTGAAGCGATTAGATGACATGCAGAACATGTTCATAAAGATTGTGAGATCGTTCATCCATCAGATGCAAGAGCATGAAAACATTTCAACAAGGTACATCCAGATTTCGCAAGTAATAGTCGGAATGTTTATTTTGGGTTATGCACATATGGATTTAGTCCATTTGGAATGTCTGGAATGCAATATTTATTATGGCCTGTGATTCTTACGCCGTACAACCTGCCACCGGAGCTGTGCATGGAACGTGCATTTTTGTTCATGAGCATATTAATTCCTGGTTCCAAACATCCCAAGTGGTCTCTGGATGTATTTCTTCAACCATTGATACATGAGTTGAAGGACTTGTGGTCTGTTGGGGTGAACACGTATGATTGTTCAACGAAAACCAATTTTACGATGCGAGCAATGGTTATATGGCCATAAGTGACATCCTTGCTTACAGGATGCTTTCTGGATGGACTACACATAGAAGATAGCTTGTCCATATTGTCTTGGTACGACATATGCGTTTTAGTTCAAGCATGGTAGGAAGACAAGTTTGTTTGATTGCCATCGCCAATTTATCCCTCTTAACAATTCATATCGAAGACCATTTTCGACAACATCATGAACACATTATTGAACGTCCCACGGAAAACAAAAGACAATAGAAAGTCAAGGGAGGACTTACCAGATATTTTCTCAAGAAGTGAGTTGCATATTAAAAGCAATGGAAAAGTTTCAGTTCCTATATTCAGATTGTCGTCAGAAGCAAAGACGCCGTTGTTCAACTGGGTAACATCAGAAGTGAAGTTCTCTGATGGTTATGTTTCGAATATGTCAAGATGCATTTCATAAGGTCAAAAGTTAACAGACATGAAGAGTCACGACTGTCATGTGTTTATGGTTTAAGGATTTGGGATTTAGGGATTAAGCATGGGGTCATTGTAAGATAGACGTAAAAGAAAACACAGGACGGCTTTAACTCGACGTAAACAATATTTGTCGTAAAAATGATGTAATCCAAAACACGGGATGTTTTTAAATTAGATAGCTTGTAGAAATCATGGTGCACCGCATTATAGTCAGACATTCAGGATAGGAGATCATGCATGTTCTTCTTCTGCAGGTCCATCTACGTCTCCGGAGTTTGTTCCAGAATCTCAGACGAGAAAAATCCATTATTCGTTCTCCTATGCCAGTTCCTCCTCCGGTTTGTCCCCTGGCTCCTTGGAAGTCTCCTCCACCGGCTCCTCAGGCGGCTCCTCAGGCTGCTCCTGCTCCTGGAGGCGGAGTACATCCTGATTTGGAGGTGCCGCCGGATGCACCCTACGCTCACTACACTGTTGAGGACCTTCTCACACAACCGGATCAAGAAGGTTTAGATGTCTTAGACCCCAACCTACCACCAGGAACTTTCTGGTATGGAACATTTTTTGGTTTAATTAAATAATTATTCTTTATTTTGCTTAATTTTTTCTTATGAATTTAACTGTTTTCTTATAATTTTCAGGTTTGGTAGCGAGAGTCGTATCGAAAGGAGTGTTTCCGAAACGATCAAAACCTACTTCAGTGAACCTCATCCAAACTGGATGCACACCCGAGGCACGTCAGAACCACATGTTCAAATCTTTTACGGTTAGTTTCTTTATTTACGTTTTTATAATGTTTAAAAATTATTTACTAATTGATATTATTTAATTTTAAAAATTTCCATTTGAAGCAAAAGTGGAACTGGTCCACTGGAATCAATGAGCAAGTCAATAAGAAGTTCAACGAGAAGGCGAAGAAGCGCCTCTACAATACCGTCTCTGACTGGAAAATCATTTATGAGCAGCGGGGCTACAAAGCTAGACCCCCCGGTCTCACAAAGGAGGTATGGGACGAACTCATTATGTATTGGGATGACCCCCACTCCATCCGGATTGCTGCACAATGCTCTTCTTCTCAGATGACGAAGGATGAGGACGGCTTTTTGCCAATAGTCCACAGTATCGAGCAAACACCACATGCCGTTGTTCGTTTGAACATGGTAAACAGTTAATTTTCTATTTAATTTTCTATTTAATTTCAGTAATATTTATTAATTATATATATAATTCTATCTACCTAACTTTTTTTTGCAGGCCAAAAGGAACAACAGAGTGTTGCCATCGCTTCTTGACCATTTTCGGGAAACCCACTCGAGAGGTGGAGTTTTTGTGGATCTTCGTTCCGAGAAGATTCACAGTGATGTCACAGCTCGGATTGCTGAACGCCAAACTCAGCTCATAGAGTAGTCACCCGATGGTATTCCCGTTGAGTTGTCAACCGTCGAGTTGGACACCATTTACGAACAGGTATAAATTTTTCATTTATTTAATATTCATTGCGTTTAATATTTTACATTATTTTATTAATTTTTTTTGAAAAAACAGGTTATCCCTAAAAAAGAGGACGGATCTTGGGCATAAGATTTGTAAACGATGTTTCACGGGTGACATCGTCCTATGCCTAGAGACATGATACAGAAAAAGCTCGATCTTATGGTGGATGGAAATCCGCGGATGCAGGAGATGTTGCGGGCTAGACGAGAGGCACTCAACCGTCCACCGAGCCGTACTGCGAAACATGAAGCTGTGGACTTAAAGCAAACCAATGTCCGAGACTTTTTCAGAGAAGAGCTTCCCTAGTTTTTTTGTATAATATTCTATTTTTCTAGCTTTTTATGTAAAAAATTATAACTCTTTTATTTATGCAGTTTTTAATTTCAGAATTTTAAATTATTATTTTTCTTAAAATTTAAATTTAAAATAATTTTATATTTTATTTTTCGGATTAATTAAAACTAAATGAATAGTTGTTAGTTCGATGTAAAATTGCGATGAATAAAAAACCATTTCGACGTAAATGTTTAAGACAAAAAAGCAACGAACCGATGTTCAATGGTCGTAATATATACGTCATATTAACAATGTGTTTACTTTGAATATTTAAGTCAATTTTACAACCGATATTTACTTCTCTCTTACGGAGACAACTTTCGTCGTAAATTAAGGACACTTTACGACAATTTTACGTCGAAATGTGATTTACAACCAGCGTTTTACGACAATTTCGTTATCGAATTTATTTCGTCGTAAACTGTCATTTACAACGAATTAACTTTGATAACGGCAATTGTAACGGGTATGTTTTCTCGTAGTGATATAGATATATGATATACTAATATAAGAGAATACAATTGATCGTCAAGAATCATAATATGTAAATATCAAAACTAGAATCAAATTAACCTCCGCACATCGTCCACCTAATCATTTTATAAGTGTGAGATAATAGTACTTTAACTTGCAGAAAATAAATTTCATAACCAAAAAAATGAGAAATTCTTGGGTTCACCCCTAGAGTGAATTTTTAGATTCACCTAATTAATAGGATTTCGGTATTTCATATTCAGTATCTTTTAAAAAAAGAAACACAATATTGTCAAGTTTTATTATGTTTTTAATATAAAAAATAAATATAAAATAATAGTAATTGCAAAAAAAAATATTTAAGATACCGTCACCAAAACACTAAACCCTAAACCCTAAATCCTAAATCATAAACCCTAAACCCATGGTAAACCCTTGGATAAATTCTAAATCTTTAGAGACTTTTTTAAAAAATTTGACAGAGTCAGCAAAACACTAAACCCTAAACCCTAAATACTAAATCCTAGACCCTTGGGTAAACTCTAAACCCTAGGATTTAGAATTTATCCAAGTGTTTTGGATATACCAAGGGTTTAGGGTTTACCCAAGGGTTTATGATTTAGGATTTAGGGTTTAGAGTTTAGTTTTTTTGGTTGAGGGTATTAAAAATATATTTTTTGAAACATTTTTTTTGCAATTAATATTATTTTTTATTTATTTTTAGTTTAAAAATATAATATAACTTGACAATATTTTATTTCCTTTTTTAAAAGATACTGAATATGAAATACTGAAATCCTATTGGTTGGGTGAACCTAAAGGTTCACTCTAGGGGGAACCCAAGAATTTCTCCAAACAAATTGTGGAAAAGCACAATAAAAATAAAACAAAACTTAGGTTCACCCCCTAGGGTGAACCTCTAAATTCACCACCAATAGGATTTAGTTATTTGAGATTTTATTTCTCTTAAAAAAGGAAACTAAATAATAAATATTTTATGAAACAAAATAATGTTTTAGAAAAAATTAGTAGTTTATCAAAAAAAGATTTTTTTAATATTGATAAATCTGTTGGAAAAATACTAAACCCTAAATTCTACATACTAAACCCTAAAATCCTTGGTGAGAGCCTGAACCCTTGGGCAAATGCTATACCCTGAACTCTTAAATTTAAACCAAACCCTAAATCATAAACTAAAACCGTTAATCCTAAACCCTAAATCATGATCCCTAATACTAAACTCTAAATCCTAAATTCCAAAATGGTTTATGGTTTAGGATTTAATATTTATCCAGGAGTTTAGGGTTTAGGGTTTCATGTTTAGAATTTAGGGTTTAATATTATGGTTTATGATTAAGGGTTTAGGGAGTTTTTTAGGGTTTAGGATTAACGGTAAAGTATAGGATTCGCCCAAGGGTTCAGACTTTCCAAAAGGTTTAGGGTTTAGAATTTAGGGTTTAGGGTTTAGTATTTGTCGACATATTTATCAATATTATAAAAAAAATTTTTTTTTGATAATTTCTACTATATTTAAAGGAACAAGACTTAGGTTCACCCCCTATGGTGAACCTTTAAATTCACCACTTACCTAAAAGCCAATTAAAGTGCAAATGTAGATAATTAAATAAAAAATATTAAATTATTAAAAAATCTTTTTTTTTAAATAACATCAATTTTAATAACGCTAACTAAACCCTAAATTCTAAATCTTAAATTATAAACCAAAACCTATACCTTAAACCCAAATTTTATACCCTAAACCCAAACCATATATCCAAAACCCAAATTCTAAACCTTAAATCCAAACTCTATACCCTAAACCAATCCAATATCCTATACCCTAAACCCAAATCCTATATCCTAAACTCAAACCATATACTCTCAATAATTCATTTGCCACTCGGACCAATGAATCAAGAAAACTTATTGACAACTACATCTTTATTTATTTATTCTTTTTTGTCGCAGCACATACACAATCCTTTCATAAAACAAAGAACAACTTCTCACTAGGAAAGATTGAAATAAATCTTTTTTTTGAATGAAACTGATATGATATGAATCAATCCAAGATTTGTATGAATTTCTTTTTTGAATGAAATTAATTGATATGAATCAATCCACGAAAGAATGAAGAAACATGGAGATTTTCCCGAAAATTCATAAAGAGAGATGAAGAAGAAACAATTTTCTGATTGAGACAATGAAGAAGACGATGCAGACTTTTTCTAGTCTCTTCAACCACTTCGTCCTCCAATAATATACAGCCACATGTCCAAACCTTCTTCTAATCTATGCTTCTCATGTCTCCTCTCCTTTTCCTCTAACAGAATCTGAGTAAGAAACAGCTTTAGGAGACTTGTTCATGTCGAAATTGTTGGGAGTTTTCGAGTATTATTTATGACAATTATAATCCTTTTCTTAAGTTTTGTGTTATTATAAGGAAAAATGACAATTATAATCCTTTTCATGTCAAACATTCTTACGCTTTTAAAATGTGGTTTTAAATCTAATTTTAGATAAGCTACGGTCAAATTGGTTATATTTTAATTGATAAGATGTGGTATTTAAACGGTCTTTGTCATCCACATCCGTTTTGGGATGAATGAAATTAAACTCGTGATGTTAACTACATAACATCATTAAGTTGAGAGATGTTGTCATGCATAAAATATACTTCGTGTAGCTAGGTATACATTAGTTTAGTTTGCATGGTTAGCCATGTGATGGAACTTCTTTCGAAGCAAACCCTGACTGTGAAAAGGATATTCCGACTGAGTTTTTCCGTTTCCGCAATCAGGAGCAGCTTTTGGCTTTGGCAAACACCAACAGAGAACTCCCAGGTATTATTTTTATCTTTAGGCAACTTCTCCCTATTTCTTAATTGACATTTCTATTAAAGTTTGCTAATTTAATTTTGCAAGATGTTGTAAATTTGCTCGCTTAGATAACATCTCGAGAGGGGCTATTAACATCTTATACCGCTTAGATAATTGATTCTTGGGCAATATATAAGTGTGTGGACAATTCTCCACTCATAAGCTAGTTTTTGGGTGTGAGTTAGACCCATCACTAATAGGGTTCAGTTGTTTATGATTATTTATTCTCAAAAAAGAAGTTTCTTATGATTATTGATTGGTTCTTGTGTTAAAGAGATATGGTGGTAACCGTTTTGGAAAGGAAGCTGATGACAAATGCTTCGAGAATCTTGCCAATAATAAATTTGAAATAAAACAAATCAAACCAATTCTAACAAAATATAACGCCATAATTTTATTGTGCTCCTTTGTCATATGCCACAAAGTCAAACGAAAATAGATGATTTTTTTACCGGTTAAAACATGTTTGGTATGATTGGTCTGAATAATCGAAATTCTGAGCCAATATGAACATGTTAAATAAGCATATGCCAAACATAGGGCTGGACATTTTATCCGTTAAATTTGATTTGATTCGTTATCCGTTGCTATTCGATCCGAAAATTCCGGATATCTGTAAGCTTTCGAAGTAAAGCAAATACTAAAATTCAATATCCGTTTAAATCGAAGCAAATCACAAATATTAAAATTTTGGGAAGCGAATATCCGATCCGATCCGTCAATATATAAATACATGTATATTTTGATTATATTTAAAATTTTAAATGTATAAAATTATATAATTATTATTCTAACATATGATTTGACAGATTCTATTCACAGTATTACTTGTATAAAAGTATTATTTATGACAATTATAATCTTTTTCTTAAGTTTTGTGTTATTATAAGGAAAAATGATTGTTGGCTACATGAAATATTGGCCATCACATGGATAACCATGCAAACTAAACTAATGTATACCTAGCTACACGAAGTATATTTTATGCATGACAACATCCCTCAACTTAATGATATTATGTAATTAACATCACGAGTTCATTTTCATTCATCTAAAAACTGATGTAAGTATTTTGGCTTTTGTCCTGAAAATGTTTTGGCTCATTAATTTATATGTCACAGTTATGGTAAAGTCTAAAATAATATTTTACTTAGTTTTCTATATCAGCGATTCATCTATAGTTTATTATCTATAAAAGTACAAACGAAATCATATGGTGGTGGTCTAGTGGTTTTCACTAGATGGAGAATTTTTCTTTTGGTCTAGACCAAAGATCGATTTTTCTCTAATGTAAAATTATTAACTTCACATGTGTTGATATGAGTCCATCGCTTACGGCACATCAAGCCCGGCCCATAGCACAAGCAGAGGAAGCAATAAATAATGGCCTATAAATAATTTTGGATTTTCTCAGCTTAATTTTTTAATATATATAATAAAAAGAGGACACATTTTTTACAATTTGGGTAGGACCTCCACCATTGTTGGGCCGTCCTTGCGGCACATTTGAATATCTGAAAGAGAATCTATTCGTACGATGCACCTCACACCTAAAGATTAGATCTCTGTATTTAATAGATTCGGATTTAACCATTTTCTTTTAAAAAAGATACAAACAAAAAACAAAAGAGTGTTTCATCCTTTGAAAAGAATGCTAAACTTCCTTGAATTGGTCCTAGCCTTTTCACCTTTTCTAATTGTACAAGTAGAATTAGAGTGTGTTGTATATATATGTATCATGCAGGCTGAAAAAACAATTATCAGGTACTTGTTACTTTATTATTGTATATCAAAAAAAAAATTATTGTATATCAAAAAATATATTCTATATCAGCGTTCTTTAGCAGATGTTGCATGAACGTTGTAACAATTATTCAACTTTTTTTGTTTAATTCTATATTTTCATACTTGTGCTTAATTATTCAACTATAAGACTATTAGTTCTCGTACTATCTATTTTTTTTACCAAAAAAGTAAGGAAAATTAAAAAAAAACAAGAAAATGTTTCATTCTTTGAAAGGAGTGCTCCATTTCGTTGAATTGCTCATACTCTTTTCCTTTTCTGTTCTTGTACATATAGCTATATTTAGAATCACACACCGTCAAAAACAACAATTAGCAGATATTTATTACTACAATTAGACAACAGACTGAATGCATGGCCGTCCTAGAAGGCAAGCCGTCGCTTAAGACATCCAATTTTAAGAGGACATATTTTATTAATTTCTTTTATAATAATTTTTATTAGTATTTATATGTAAACATAATTTATAATTTTAATAAATATATCTGTTAAAAAAATTAGCATTACTATGAAACTTTTATTAATAAATATATTGAGTCAATAGTAACATATTTAAAATGAAAAATTGTACCAGTTAATTTTAATTAAATTATGATTGAAGATAATCAAATATTTATGATAAATGAAAGCATGAAAATACCATCTTGATATGGTTTGCTAGTAAATAACTTTTCCTTATTATGGTTTAAGCTAAATTTCTGCTTTTAAGTTTCTCAAGCAAATGATAAACTGATTGTAAAAAAGTTTTTTTTGTACTGAATAGTTTTATAAAATATAATGTGAGTAATATTATATATATATCAAATTAAAAAACATATAAATATATGTTATTAAAATTTTGCTTAGGGTATCCAAAACCATTGGATCGGCACTGTATGAGCGATACAGTTTTAGCATATGTTCCATGAACCACAAAGTTTTTTGTTTAATTCTATATTTTCATACTTGTGTTGAATTATTCAACTATGACTATCAGTTTTCCTTAAATAGTAAAGAAAATTAAAAAAAAAAACAAAATGTTTCATTTTCCGAAAGAAGTGCTCAATTCCGTTGAATTGGTCCTACTCTTTTCACCTTTTCTATTTTTGTACATTAGCTATATCCTATATTTAGAATATGTTTTATATATTTATCAAGCGGGTCAAAAACAATAATTAGAAGATATTTATTATTACAATAAGACGAAGTCTGCATTTGTGCAAGTAAAAAAAATATAATCCATACTGAATCATGAGGTCTAGTAATATTTTCATGGTTTCTTGTGTTTTCATTGTACTCGTCCTCAGCAATGTTCAAGGTAATATATATTTATATGTTTTTAGAATGTAATTGGAATAAGATAAAAAGAAAGTGTTCTGCTGTTTGGGTTAACATACATATATAATCTATTACACTTATTGTTTCTCAACAAAATTTTGTTATACAAAGATGTGAGTGCAAATGCTTGTTTTGCCGTGGAAGAACTTGTGGGTTGCAGTCCCTCTGCATGTCTTGCCAAAGCTAAAAAGTATCCACGGATGGCTAAGAGAGAAGGACTTAAATGCAAATGTGAGAATCCAAAAACGTGTTACTGCGACTGGACATGTAAACCTTAATAAATAAGTTTTTTTTAATTTTATTTCTAAAATTTACAATTAAATAATACATAAGAAGCTTGCAAATGTTGAAATCTCAGATAAAACTTTGTGAAGACTGTCGAATATTATTTTGTACCTAATTGCTTCTTGTTTTATAACTTAGTAAAATTATTTTTATTATTCAAAAAGTGCTTGGCTCTCGTGTCTATATATACTCTCAATGATGCTATAAAATTTTAGTTTATCTAACTAATCTCAAGCACAAGGTATTGGTAGATATGGATCTCAAACAAGAAGAAATGCAAGAAAAAACAATGAGAGTACAAGAAAGTATACCTAAGCTAAACTACAAGCTTAAGTTTCGAACTTGTTAATTAATTCCAAACAAGTTAAAGTTGTAATTATAAAGTGATGAAGAAGAGAAGTAGCATATCATCAATGCAAGAGATAAACGAACAATACCAAGTAAACACCACGTAACAAAACACCTCGTATTACATCGAACAAGATATCAATGCTGCTAAAAACGTTTCTTTTTTCTAAGCACAAACGATAAAATAATTCAGTATATTGGCTATTCCCCACTGAGAGAGAAAGGAGCGGGTGAGGTGGTTGACGAAGAAGAGACTCCCCAAGTTTCGTCGATGTTGGGGACAGGTTCCTCTTCGTTTAAATAGCTCATTACCATCGCCATAGAGGGTCTACACTCGGGGTTCTGGTGGGTGCAAATCAGCCAAACAATGAGGGCTGCTCGTGCCCTTTCACTGTGGTAACGTGCTTGCAGCCTTTGGTCAACGGAATTCAGAATTTCACCACTTGAGTAGAAGGCCATGATCCATACCGGCAATTTGAAGTTAATGTATTTGGTAGGGCTCACACCTGAGACAATCTCTAGAAGTAAGACTCCATAGGAGTAAACATCAGAGGCTGAAGAAGGGTATCCGTTGCTTGTGAGTTCGGGGGCCATATAGCCAGGGGTGCCAATGATCACGGTGGTGTGTGATTGTGAACCGCGCTCGTAAAGCCGTGCAAGCCCGAAATCTCCCAATCTAGGGTTCATATCCTCGTCGATCAGGACATTGCTAGACTTGATGTCGCGGACCTGTTCCCCTTCCTCGTGGAGATAAAGCAAACCAGACGCGATTCCTTTAGCGATGTGAAAACGCATGGTCCATGACAAAACGGTGCCGGTTAGTCTCGGTACACTGTGGAGCAAGGAATCAAGCGAGCCGTTGGGGATATAATCGTAAACCAATAACATGTTGCTGTTACGTTTGCACCATCCTCGTAGTTTGACTAGATTCTTGTGGCTTAATCTTCCTAGACTCTCGATCTCTGCAACGAATTGTCTTATACCCTGCTCGCTACCATCAGTTATCTTCTTGACGGCGATTTGATCAGACAGAGATGAAGAGAGGCTTCCTCTGAAGACGGTTCCAAAGCCTCCGGATCCTATAATTCGCTCCTCGCTGAAGCCTTCAGTTGCAGTATGCAGCTCTTTGTAACTCATTCTGTGGGGGTGGTTGACTTCCCAATCTTCTAGAGTCTCTCCTCGCATCTTCGGGTAGATGAAGAAGTAGACCAGTAACACAATCAATATCAGCGTAATTGCCGATAGTGCCACAATCAGACCAATTTCTTTAGAACTGTAACCACTCTTCCCTCCCGTATTCTCTGGACGAGGAAGGTCGGAGAGATCGAGCTTAGCTGCCTCTGGATTTTCTCCCCCACTGGAAAAACTCCACCCCATGATTTGGTGCGCACTTGAACGTTCACCTTCCCCCGTTGCTGCCGTGAAACCGACGTACATTTCTTCTTCAATGATCCGGGACAACTTTGGAACCGGTAGCGAGATTGTTGGCCTGACCGGACTAGGAGTCATTTCTCCAGGGTAGACCGTTATATTCAGTGCTTTTGTATTTCCGTCATACGATATATCCGCTTTGATGGGGTCTCCAGTTTGGAGTAAAAGTTCTTCCTTCTGCTCGTTTTTGTAAAACAGGACAGGTCCTTCAAAATCCGACGTTAGACTATTGAAATTCACGCCGATATGGTTTCCCATTCTGTGATAACCATCGTTGAACCCTTGAACCGTGTCGAATTCAATGGCGAAAACATGATTTTTGGGGTTTCCGTTGGTGGTTTTGTTGACAAGTCCCATATACTGTCCGGAACCTGCTCTCCTACGATACGGGGTCGGAGATAGCGTAAAGGTGAACCCATAGCCTCCTTCTTTGGAGCTTGTAGGGTTTATTGCAAACACGATACATGTGCTGAAGGAACAAACACTTGCATTTCTGTGTGACTCCAGTAACCTCACCGCCTTCCAGTAGAAAGTTGTACCGACAGAGTTTGGTTTTCGGTCAGTGAGCCTGAGTAGTCCGTCACGATTTAGCTGAGCATCTCCTTCCATCCATATCTCTGATTGCCTTCCACTGAAACCTTGGAAAATAAACTCTGTTCTGGTATCCTCCGTTTTTGTTCTCTGACTCCGGACAGGGATGGTCAGAAGAAATAAGAGCACCAGCAGGAGCAGTAGCAGGAGTGATCTCCTACCCATTTGTAGAGACAAGAAAAGGAGACGATGACGAAGAACCTCTATGTGTTGTGAAACAAGAAATCGTTCCCTTTTGCGTAAAGAAATTGCTGTGTTGTATAATTTGTATTCAAAAGGAAAACGTGCATATATATATATATATATATATATATATATATATATATATATATTCCCTATATATTTTCCATTAAAAGAATTGTAGTTGGGACTAGGCTTGATGGGCATTTCAGGTATTAGTTCAGTTTGGGTAGGATATTTCGACTAGTATCGAATAGTTTGAGTAGTGGACTATATAGAATCGGATTTGAAAATTTAGGGATTGTATACAAAAAAACTTAAAAAAAAATAAAAATTATTATAATTTTATTTTAAAATATTTAATCTAAATTACTATTGCATGTGCAAATAAATTTTCATTTTTATTTATTTTTGTCTATTTTTTATTTATTTTAAACTTACATTTTATACATAATCTTATATTATTATACATTATATCATTTCAATTTTTTTTAAAATTGGGTGGCTCATGAGGTGGTGGCTCCATTCAATTGTTTCACACCAATAGGGTCAAGACCGGCTCCGGGGCTAGAAGATCCAAATAGGAACCAACAAAATTTTTGTTCAAATCGGTACGTATATTTTCGGGTTCAGATTGGTTCAAAAAAAAATTAGGAACTGTCTAATATCCAGAAAAATTCACTTCACATTTGATTCGGTTTGGTTATTTCAGGTCATTCGGAAAAAAATATCATCTTTTGCGGTTGAATTATTGAGTAATTAAATGATTCAGATACAATCCTTAAATAGTTCAAATTATTTGGAATATTTTGGATAAAAATATTTGGAAATTTTCAGATAATATCGGGTAATTCAAATAATTTTTGATAATTTGGGTTTTTCAAATACTTATGGGTACTTTTAGTAGATTTTTAAGTTATATATATATATATATATATATATATATATATATATATATATATATATTTATAATATATGTATATATAACTAATATTTCATATATTTAGGTACTCATTTAGTTCTCGGCCTGGTTTTAGCTTCGCTAAGTTATTTTAGATGTATGAATATAAAAACTGCTAGGATATTTGAAGTTTCGATCACATTTCGGTTTAATTTATTTTGGTTTGGATTCTGTTTGGGTTTTGGTTCCAGTTTTTTTGCCTAGGCCTAGTCTAAACAACCTAGTCTGGACAATATACTGTTATCAGTGATCCATACAAAAAATTAATTTATGAGTTCATTTTTGTATTATTTTCAAGAAAAATATATAATTAATTATGAGAAAATAACTTTTAACTAAAAGACCTCAATTTTTCAACGATTTAAAAATCTATTTTTAAACTTTTCTTATTTGATCAATTATTCAAAAAATTACTTGAAAATAACTGCTAATAGTGAATTTCAATAGCATTGCCATTTTTATTCAACTTGTGCTTCTAAGATAAATATAAAATGTTTTTGTTGATGATCAATTATTTTGATTTTTTTTTACAACAAACAGCTATTATATTACTCAAATCTGAAGTGGTATAGATAACCATATCGAAATATGCGTGATCTTGAAGTCAGGAAAGCATATCTGCAAAATCTTTATCTTCTCCAATTCTTTTGCAAAGCTTGGTCAAGCGTGAGAGTTTTTAATCATGGCGATTAACTCCTTGCAGTTTGTTCCAAAACTTTGGCATGTTGAATGTTGAAGCATATTCTCCACCGCTCATCTCAGTGCTTCTACTTCTGAGTGCAAAGTAGACTCGCGTTTAATGTAATTTCGTGTTCCTATAAGTTGAATCTTTCCAATGCTGTCCATTCATACCTATCCACATCCGCTGAACTGTGCTGTGGCTGTCCATGACCCATCTAGTATGAAAATATTATCCAAGCTTAAGACTTGGGGTTCCTCAATATTTTGTTCCTATATGGTAGGTGGCACAATCTCATTTGTATCAAACCAGGTTTTACATTCACTTTCTGGCGTAACGAAATAATTACATTGGATCCATGTCTCTCCCCTAAAAAGTTAGTCGTTTCTAACCTTCCATATATACCAGATTATCCAGGGATAATGATCCATATCTAATTCTTGCTCGATAATGTTATTCTTCCTCCAGAAGAGATAATCCACATTAGAATAAATACTTGGTGTAGGAAAAGTTTCTGGGCTTGCTGGAGTTGTTGATAGGGACCAAGCCTGTAGGGCTGGCGGACATTCAAATATTGCATGGGTGACATATTCTTTTGGTTCTCCACAACGTGGAAAATAGTCATCCCATTTCATATTACGCCTTATTAGATTCCTCGTAACTGCCACATGACATGTTATAAGTTGCCATAAAAGATGACATATCTTTTGAGGCGTTTTTATTTTCCAATCAAAGGTTTGAAGTTTTGTGATACTTGGTTCCAGTACCTCATTTTCTTCTTCTTTCGTTAATAAGTTCCGAGCTACCCAATATCCCGACTTTACTGTGTATTGACCATTCCTAGAGTTATCCAATAGAAAGTATCGCGGCGATGAGCAAAGCTTATGGCAAGAATCCTTATGAGAAGTATATCAGTAGGGCTAATATAATCCTCAATTAATTTGACATTCCATTCCTTTGATTTTTGATCGATAAGATTAGTGACTCTCATGTTCGGGTGTAACACTAAAGCTAAACGCCGAGCCAGACTAGCTGGTGTTGTGGGAATCCAAGGATCGTCCCACACCTTCACATCATATCCATAATGTATCTTCTACCTAATTCCCAAAAGCACTAGCTTTCGAGCAACTATTATACTAGTCGACACATAGGATGGGCTGTTTACAAAGCTTGCTCGTAATGGAGAACTTAATCTGTTGTATCTTCCCCTCAATACTTGAGCCACTAGCGAATCAGGGTATTGTACTAGTCTCCACAGTTGTTTTGCTAATAAATCCAGGTTGAACTCATGAACCATACGAAAACCAATCCCACCCTCCTCTCTTGGCAAACAAATCTTGTACCATTTTACACAATGAATTCATCTCTTTGGTGGATTCGAGCTACACCAGAACTGTGCAACGACGCTTGCGAGGTTCTCACATATCTCCATTGGGAGCAGGAAGCTATACATAACATATGTCGGGAAAGCTAGCAAGATAGACTTAATCAGAATTTCCTTTCCGACTTTTGAGAGATATACCTGTCCATCCATTCACTCTATGGATTAATTTGTCTTTAAGAAAGGCAAAAAGTTTGCATTTAGATCCACTAATATCTTCTAGGATTCCTAAGTATGTCCTCATTCCTCCTTCATTCTGAATTTAAAGTGTATCTTTAATCTCTTGTCTGACATTTGCGTTGATCCTCTTACCAAAGAATAAAGAGGATTTCTTAAAGTTAATATATTGGCCTGATGCTTGTCCTTATTTTCTGACTACTCTCATCACTTCTTCACAGCTACGTGGCTCCGTCTTACAGAAGAGAAGACTATCATCAGCAAAGAGAAGGTGGGATACCGAGGGATATAGGATTGGCACGTGAACGTAAATTTCTTATAACCATAATTAACTTTTAAATTGCTAATCATGATATAAAACCGAGTTGACATAGTTTCACGGTAACCAAATAGTATGCCTGGAATTCTTCGGCTTAAACATTAGGTTTTTATGCGGAAAGTGATTTTTGACCTAAAATGACGCAGTCGGAAATCACAAAGGTTAGCAAACACTAACCATTTGATCAAATCAAGTTCTCAAACAAGAACTTGAATAATAAAGCTCTGGAATCCACCAGAAAAGATAAAAGTTTGAAACTTCTAATGATAAGAATAATAAGAATGTCTAAAACAGAAAACCTAAGACGCTCTTATATAGAGATAGTCTAAAACATAAAAAGGAAAACACCAAATAAAAGGAAAACCAAATAAAAGGAAAACTTCTAGAAAACAATAGATTAGGAATACTAAGATTCTCCTATGTCAGTCTCCTCCACCTCCAAAAAACTCGACCCCGAGTTCTCTTCTTGATAAAGAACACCATCAGCATGGTATTCATAGATGTCAGCCACATTGAATGTATTAGAAATGTTCATGTCTTCTGGAAGTGCTACCACATAAGCATTATCATTTATCTTCCGCAAAATCTTGAATGGCCCATATTTGCGAGGCTGTAGCTTGCGATATGTACCAACCGGGAATCTTTCTTTTCGTAGAAACACCATCACTTCATCTCCTTCTTTGAAAATCTTGACTCTTCTACGCTTGTCTGCTGCTTCTTTATTCTTTTGACCAGTTGCTTCTAACTTCGTTCGAACGGCCTCTTTAGTTGCTAAAATATCCTCTGCCATAGCCTCAGCTGAGATACTAACTCCTGGAGCTTTAGGCAACTTAACCAAATCGACCACATGCTTCGGAATAGAAGTATAGACCAAAGAAAAAGGTGATTTCCCTGTAGCTGAATGCACGGCACTGTTGTAAGCAAACTCCACTTGAGGTAAAGCTAGATCCCATTGTTTCAGTTTATCTCCACAAACACTTAGAATCATATTCCCCAAAGTTCTGTTCGTTACTTTGGTTTGCCCATCAGTCTGTGGGTGAGCTATAGAACTTCGTTTCAAACTGTTTCCAAACATCCTCCAAAGTGTAATCCAGAAGTGACTGAGAAACTTGGTATCTCTGTCTGAAATTATTGTCTTAGGAACCCCATGAAGACGTACTACTTCCTGAAAAAACAACTTGGCGATGTTAGAGGCATCTGCGGTCTTCTTGCAGGCGATAAAAGGCGACATCTTGGAGAACCAATCAACGACCACAAACACAGAATCAACGCCTCGATGTGTACGAGGCAAGCCTAGCACAAAATCCATGGACAAGTCTTGCCAGATATCATCTGGGATCGGTAATGGCATATAAAGACCAGTGTTCTTAGATTGTCCATTAGAAACCTGACAGACATAACACCTTTTAACTATAGCACCCGCATCTCTACTTAAATGTGGCCAATAAAACCTTGCTTCCAAGCTAGCAAATGGTCTTGTCTCTTCCCAAATGACCGCTAAGGCCGCCACCATGCAAATCTTGAATTAACTTTTCTCGTAGTGACGAGCAAGGAATGCACAGCCTGTCTCCTTTAAAAATATAACCATCTCGTATGTGAAAATCTGCCGAAGGATGCTTCCCATTACATTTGCCCCATAATTCGTCGAATTCAGAATCGCGTTCATACAACTCCTTCAAAAACTCGAAACCCACAACCTCTTGTGCTAAGATAGTGAGTAAGGAAGCTCTTCTACTCAAGGCATCCGCCACCTTGTTAAGTGTCCCAGACTTACGCTGAATAATGAAAGGAAACTTTTGCAGAAAACTTACCCAACAAGTATGCATCTTATTTATCACTTTCTGGACTTTAGAGCTTGGTGGTCCGTAAATAGAACAAACTCTCTCTGAACCAAGTAATGCTCCCATTGTCGTAGAGCTCGAAAAACCGCATAGAACTCTTGATCATACGTACTCCACTTTTGGCGAGATTCACTTAACTTTTCACTAAAGAAAGCTATCGGGCGCTTCTCTTGCGATAAGACAGCACCTATTCCCACACCACTAGCGTCACAATCCACTTGAAACACTTTGTCAAAATCGGGCAAGGCTATTACTGGTGTCGTACAAAGCTTCTCTTTGATTAAAGCAAAACTCTCTTCTTGTTCGACTCCCGAATGAAACTTCCCTTTCTTCAAACACTCAGTGATAGGCACAGTAATGGTACTAAAATCTCTAACAAACCTCCTGTAGAAAGTAGCTAAACCATGAAAACTGCGTATCTCAGTGACTGACTTAAGAGTGGGCCAATCCCGTATGGCACTCACTTTGTCCTCGTCAACCTGAATCCCTTCTTCACCAATAATGAATCCAAGAAATAACAGTTTGTTGGTGCTGAACGTACATTTTTTAGATTGATGTACAACTGGTTTTCTTGTAACACCTGCAAAACCTGCTTCAGATGCTCCATATGCTCGTCTCTGGTTTTACTGTATATCAAAATATCATCAAAGTAAACCACCACAAAAGAACCAATGAAAGGGCGGATAATCTGGTTCATTAATCTCATGAAAGTGCTGGAAGCATTTGACAACCCAAAAGACATCACCATCCACTCATATAATCCATCTTTACTCTTAAAAGCAGTCTTCTACTCATCTCCAGGTCTGATTCAAATTTGATGATAACCACTCCGAAGATCTATCTTTGAAAACACCTTAGAACCTGACAACTCATCAAGCATATCTTCCAACCGAGGTATAGGGAATCAATACTTAATGGTTATCTTGTTAATGGCTCTACTATCAACACACATCCACCACTGGCTACCTTTCTTAGGAACTAGAAGAACCAGTACGGCACATGGACTCATGCTCTCACGAATAAATCCTTTTCTCAGCAAATCTTCAATCTGTTCTCTTAAAATTTCATTCTCCTTCGGGCTCATACGGTAGTGGGGAAGATTTGATAGACTAGATCCTAGATGTTAGGGTATTTTTGTGTAGGATCGTTTTAGTACTACGGAACACTAGAGAACTTGTATGAAAGAGTTGTAAATCGAGAGCAAAAAGATGTTATTGAGTTATTGATAGGGATTACAACGTTTTGTGGTGTATGAACCCTAGTTCTAGCCGCCTAAACTCTAATCTCTATGTCTCGAAGTGTCGATCCCTTATTCTAGGGTTTGGGCTCCCCTTTTATAGTTGTGGATGTCGGCTTCAAGTAATAGAACTCTTCAATAATCGGAAAAATTGAAGTTTCCCCTTGGGTAGAAAACTTCTATTTTGCTCCAAAGGGTCGGTCCGATCTAGGGGTCGGACCCAAGGCAGGGGTCAGTTCCTGGTTTCTTCTTGAACAAGGGTCCGGAAGTCGAGGACTTAGCCAGAAGCTGGAGAAAACTCATGTCTGGATATTTTTCCCCAACAGTTTGCCCCTTATTCCTTGTTTGCTCGTGGAAATCAAGGGATAATATGTATTTCTTGAGCCTTAGTAGTTTTCTCTTGGGTACCTTATATTCTTGCAGTGGGTCAGTCTGAGACCTTAGTTGGTGAGATGGGATACTGATTTTACGAGGCTCTTGGATAATCTTGCAGGGTTCGATCCCTGCCATAGTGTGGATACCCAATCGTGGAAAAGGAAACGAGGAGAACCCTAGCCGCTATGCCAATAGCCGTTGACGGTGAGATCTCCTTGACACGGTTTTGGAAATTTTCCGAAAGAGGAATATAGGAGATTTTTCGATTTTTCCCTTCCCTTCCTTTTTCTATTGATGAACATTTTTTTTTTTTGCCGATTTTCCTTTCCCCTTTGGTGATTAAATGGAAAATCCCTCCAGGTATATATATGAATATTCCGGCACCTTTCAATGACATAGATCCGAGTTAGAACGATCACCCTTGCTCGAGAAGAATGTCGAACGATCAGATCCCCTTTGAAGCGATTCCAGCTTCCCATGTTGGTGGTCATGCTAGGCCTCGGTACCTGTTTGGTGATCCTTTTGCCTCGCCTATTCTGACTCCAGGAGCGGCTTCGAGAGTGGGCAGTGAAGATGTTCCCATGGCTCCCTTGCGACAGCGTCGCTTCTGCTCTTTCGGTGATGGGGGCGAGGAAGATCCGATATCAGACATCAGGCAGGGAGATCTGATGGGGATCCGCAGGAAGTACTCTCTTCCTGAATCGGTGGAACTACGGTGTGCAAGTGAATTCGAGCGCGCTCGTGACGGAGGTATCGACGAGATAGCCATCTTTGAGGCGTACCTAGAAGCAGGCTTTAGGGGGAACATCCCTTCCTTGGTTGTGGAAGTAGCGTCTTACTTTGGGGTCTCTCCTTTGTAGTTCACGCCGGCAACATGGCGTAACCGATGGCGATTCAAGTGTTGGGTGAATTTCACAGTATCCCCTTCGGACTACCTGAAATTTTGTACTCCTACTCTTTCCTTCCCTTATCGAACAAGAAGAATTTTTGTCAGATTTGGTCTCGCGATGGTGAACCTTAGGTAGATGAACCTCCCGGGGGAGTTCGGGGAAGTTTCCCTTCAAACGACTTCTGGAATAGGAGATATGTGTTCATGAAAGTTAATGGTGCTCGACGCTATCCTCTCTTTTGGCGATCCGTTGGTATGCCCCCTTCAATATTTTTAATATACCTTTGTGTCGCTCTTCCGCCTCACGTAATGTCTTTTGCAGAGATCTTCCGACCGGTGTTCCCGGCTGGTGAGGTTATGGTGAAATTGGCAAGGGACATTCCCAGGCGATACCGTTGGATTTTATTTCTGATGAGCCGGATGTCTATGCGCCATAGTCGTATTTGGGGTAAGACAGTTCTTCTTTCTTTCAAGCAATCTCTTGATTAATTATGACTCTTTGTTCTAATGGTTTTTAGGTGGAACTCCTGAAGCTTCAATATCATTGGTATATAACGAATGTTGTAGGGCCAATCCTTATAGGAGATGATCTTACGTATCGCCTTCCTTTGTCCCTCCAACCGCGACTTCCTCGATCCTGAGAAACGTAGGAAATAACAGATCTTTTGGTCCTCGTCGGCGCGTTTCTCTGCACGAGGAAATCCTCTCTCTTCGTATTTAGCTTCGAGAGATACTATCCCATCAAGCCTTGACTGTGCAGAGAGCTCGTGAGCAAGCTCGTTGGGAGTTAGTGAATGAGTGGTCGGAGAGTAATATCAACCGCTGGGGACCTGTCGGAGGGCCCATCCAAGGTTCGGTGAATGAGAGAGGTAGACTTGATGCTTTTCCTCCGGCGCCGCATCATTCGAAGCCTTGAAGCGTTTTTAGTTTATACTTTATTCTATACTATGATTTATTTCCCCGGGCTTTTGATGACTTTGTAACCGAATAAGGACTTCTGATAGCATAATAATAATACTTATCATTTTCGCCTTCTTCTGTTGAGTTCGCTTCTTGGATTTTATTGTTGAATAATACCCTTTGCTTTTGTTCGGAATGGTTCGTAAGACCTTTGAGCGCGGTCTCTTGGGCGGAGTTTCAGGGTTTAGGATCGGGATCCTCTTGTGGCGCCGATAATTCAGGGGTATAGCCCTTGCTGAACACATTTCATATCTTTAGAACACGGGAGTATCTAGATAGACTTGTTGTAGGGAGTGGATCCTTGTAGGGGTTGACCTCTTGAATGGATATCAACGTCTAGGACCTGGATCTTGTCAGTATATTGATTGAATCCTGAAATGATCAGAAAAGCGTTAGACCTTGTAATCCACTATTAAAAACCTGAGTTTTAAATTTGGAATGAAAGATCCTTGCTTGGGACTATAGAGTTCTAGCTTGGTTTGAACCCTGAGGTTATTGAGCCTTAGAACTCGGAAGTTCTTAAGGTCTTGAACTCTGAGGTCCCTTACCTAGGCCCAAAGGCCGTTTTATTGAACCCGAAGGTTTGCTCATTGAACCCTGCGGTTTTCTGAGTGTTGGGGTTTAACCTTTAGATCCGGGGACCATGTTTAAACCCTATGGATACCTCGAACCCGGAGGTTGATGCTTTTGAACCATGAGGTTCTTAGCAAACCCGAAGGTTGGTATTTAGGATTCGAAGATCCTTGAACCCTGGGGTTCTTACTAGATCCGAGGATCAGTTAGACCCGAAGGCCCTTGATCTACCCTAAGGTGATCTAGAATCCGGAGATTCCATACAGAACCGGAGGCTGCATTGAACTCTGAGGTTCTTTTTTTTTTTTTTTGGACAAAGAACTCTGAGGTTCTTTTATTGACCCGGAGGCCGTACTAAACCCGGAGGTTATTATATAGACCTTGAGGCCGTATTGAACCCTGAGGTTCCTCATAGACACTGAGGCCGTATGCGTTATGGGAGGTTTGTGATCGTATTCTGCTCCCCATGGGGGAACCACTACTGATCTGTTATTGAGAAACCACACTCTGCCAACCGGAGGTATAGGCCACTCTCGTGAATCTCAATGCTGCACTCTACCTTTCTGCAGAAAAGGTCACGCTCAGACTTACTGTGGTCTGGCGTGGGCCTGCCCCACGGAGCGACTGCACACCAGACACACTACTTTCCACGTCTGGATAAGTATTAAATTTTGGTGCTAACCGGTATTTTCGCACGTTTTCTCCCTGCATATCAGCCGTCAGCATCTGATTACAGTACTTTGCAGTGTACGTCATGCCCCCTGCGTGTATTTAGCTCGTAGCGTCTTTAACATAGGGTTTGGGTAGCACTAGTACGGTGGTCCCCACGTAATTCTTGGACTTATAGCCTTTACGCAGGACCCGAGGTGCAGACAATGTAATAGAGTTTATCAGACCCGTTCTTAATCTCAGTGATGTCTCACTGGTTAAATAATCTAGATCACTGGCCTCAACTGTCGTATGTTGACACAGAAAAAGAGTCGATCGATAATCCTTTAGAGATATCGATCGATACACCTTTCTCTCGGCGATCGATTCACCTGTCGGGATATCGATCGACGGCTTCTAGATATGCCTAGGCGCGAGCCGATAATGAACACTAGATCTCAAGGAGGGCGGTTAGCTCTTCTCCAGAAGATACTAGTTCAAATAGATAATTCAAGATTATCAGAGATCCTAGTGATCTATATTCTAGTTAGCTACTCTTGAACAAGCTTATGGTGCAATCTATTTGATGAATACCACAACTTAGCAATTATAGTTTGGGACTAATCCCACAAACCTATTTAAACCCTAGATCTAACAAGTAGACTACTCAGACATAGCTAAGCAATTCATAACAATAGATAGATGAACAAATTGCATAGATAGAATAAAGTAGAAATACAAATGGAGATGAGAAATCTCTCCAATCTCTCAAAACAAATAAAACTCTAGTCTCTCTCTCACACTCTCTGCTTTGCCTCTCAAGACCTGTGTTTCTTAGACTCTTTAAAGCTTGCCGTCAAAAACACTTAGCAGAAATATTTAAGCATTTCCATTAGGTTAAAAACTCGCCAGGGGCAATCTTGTAATTTGGTGAAGTCTTGGTGAAGTAGTCGGCTAAACCATTTCGTTCTCGATATCGATCGATAACACTGATGTGTATAGATCGATTATAATCTTCTAGTACGCGGATCTTCTCAGCTACATCGATCGACAACTCTGGATGAGTTTCGATCGATTATTATCGCAATGTTGACTTCCGACTTAGTCTTGAATGGTCAACTCGGGTATATCATCTCTTGTACTCCAAAATGCTCCAAAAACATCACTTTCTCACAAAATGCTCATGAACCTGAAAACATACCTAACAGGATAGAAAACAGATTAAATATATAATAAAACACTAGTATACCATGGTTAAAAACGGGTAAAATCCATGGTATATCACCTCATATTCTTCATTTCCAGCGAAATCCTCATCTTCCTCTTCTATTATAGCGACTGTTTTCTTACTAGGACAGACATTGGATTTATGACCATGTCCTTGACAACGAAAACACTTGTCAAGGGAAGGCTTAGCATAAGAATTGTTCTGTCTCTGGGCTGGTGTTTTGTTCTGTTGTACCGCATTAGAGCTACTAGCCCCTTTGTTTCCCGGGTTGGAGTCTTTATTGGCTAAACCGTTGATGTATCTAGCCACCTTTTGATTTTCTATTTCGCCTAACTCATTGCGTTAAGAGAAACGCAAGAATTCAGCTGTGTATTCAGTCACCATTCTGTTTCCTTGAACACAATCGAGATACATCTTGTAAAAAATCTGTTCATAACCTTCTGGTAAGAATCGATCCAGCATTAATTGCTTCATTCGGCGCCAGGTGCCTACAACAATATTTCCCTAAATATTTATAAGTAATTAGTACAAAGTTTACAATCATACTGTAATAAACAAGATTAAGAAGCTACAGTTTGGATAGGTAATCTGTAAAATATCGATGATAATTTCAATGAATAAATTAACCCTTTCTCAGAAAAAATATAAATTTCAATGGATAATAAATATTTGGCCAATATATGTCGATGATGAAAAAAGCGTCCTCCATTTCTTACCACTAAATGCTAAAAGTACGTTATGGGAAATATATCGTCATCGTACATTCGTACCTACGTGACGTCTTTCATTTCATGTCCACTGACCACTGTATAAGCTATGTAACGACTGTCTCTTCCTACGATAAAATGAGAACTTGGCACATGGATAGATTTTGACTTCACGTTAACCTACGGAGAACTTGGCACATGGATAGATTGACTTTGTAATTTTGGTGACAAGTAACTCTTAATAAATAATAACTACCTATCAAAATGTAGCTTGTTTTGACAAATCCTTGAATATTAGTTTTTTTTTTCTTTTTTTTTTAAAAATTATTTTAATTCTTGATTATTTAATCTATTAATTTAGGGTCCTTTTTTATCTACTATTTAAAAGTCAGACTATTTGTTTAACTTATCTTATTTTATAATTTATATTAATCATTTAATATATAAATTTAAACAAAATATCAGACAGAATCTATTTTTGTTTAAAAATAATTATTTATCTAGTATATATAATAAGTGTTTCAGCATTTTAAAATGTAACAAAATCATGCCAATTTCCCTATATTTTAGAAAATATCAGTTAGGATTAAGAAAAAGGTTATTTTGTTTTATATTTAAGTTTTTTTTTATTTTTTGAAAAAACGCTAAAGAAGTTAAAATGGCGGGTTAACTAATTTAATTTTCATATATTATATTTATATAAGTTTTATTTAATTTAGAAAATTATTTCTCATTTAAAATGTAATTATGTTGAAATTAAAAATAAGTTTTCATGAAAAATAAAATATGTAACCAAATCCAATATATATATTTATAATTAAAAAAGAGAACTTTTGTTAATTATTTAGGAAAAAAATATGGTTTTAAAAATACGGGTCAAATGCTACCATATTAAATCATATCTAATATAATTTGGTTCGCTTTATATACCATCGATTTTTTTGGTTTATTTGATTTTATACCAAAATATTAATAACTATATTTATCTCTTACAAAAAAAAATTTAGATTATATGAATAGAAATCAGATTTATAAAAACAAAAATATATTTCCCTTAGTCTAACTTTTAAATATAATATTTTCTGTTTTATTTAGATATTGAAATAAGAGTAAGAAAATAATAATATCATAATATTATTATATAATTATATTTTAGCACAAGCTTTTATCATTAAAAATAAAAATATTTTTTGTTTAATTTGATGAAAATAAGAAAATTGTTCAATAGTTTTTTAATGTGGTTTGTCCTTCTAGGGGACTTATAGCAAAAACAATACAAAGAGTCTTTGTCAAAGACTCAATTTTAGGACCTAAAACTGTGACCAACAAGTGTCATTCTTTATTACTCGATTGAAAAGAAAGAAACAAAGTAAAGAAATAAACCCGAAAAAGAAACTCGGTAAGTAAAAAAAATTGAATAAATTCAAAAGGTTTCTTTACCTTAGCTTATGCACATCACCACTTTAGGAAGGTTGACAGGCCGGTTGGGAAGCTGAAGATGAACATGGACAGGTTGTGATCTCATCTTTGATGGTGAATAAGGAAATTCCCTTCTTTCCTTGTTTGTTGGCCGAAAAATAGAATTGGACCGTTTTTCACTTGATGTGTTTGGTCTTGGCATGGATTGGTTCGGCCGGTTTGGTCTTCAGTCTCCAATTGGGCCAGGCCTTGTTAAATCATTACCTTAAGATCCAAGTTCCGGACCTATTAACCACATTGAACAAGTATAACTTCAGCTTCTGTGACCTCATCATTTCCATCCTATTGGACTGGACGCTTGGCCTCTCGGTTATCTCGACCATTCTTAGCGCTCATGGTACTCTCTTTATCAGCTTCATGCATGATGCCATTGACTTCCGAGCTCCTCAAGATCATGTTGGTATATCATGATGTGGTGGTAAAGCATTAGTAATTCGAGCTAGTTGATTGTTCTTCTCCTTGTTGTGAAGAAGGTTTTGGCTATGCTGGTGAAGAATTCCCAGAGATATCATTTCTTTAGTAGTTTGTTGACCTCATCTTTTGCTAGATGGAATTTTTCGTCTTATGAGTGTGGGTATTATGGAACTCACACAATCTTGTATTCCGGAATACCTCTGGTACTTTCAATTTCTTTGGCCACTTAAACAGTGGCTCATCTGCCTTAGAAGTTGACCAATTTCGATTTTGAAATGGAGAGATTTAAGATGTATGACCATGATGATACTCCCATTCCTTTGGCTTTGTCTATGCGTCAATGGTGATATTTCACATGGTTCTTTCCTCCTGCTTCCTTTCTTGGCTTCTAATAGAGTTTATCATATTGGTGTTTATCTCGTTTTGACTTGAGATTCCTGTTTCTGGGAGAGCTTGATTCAGGATGATGAGTCCTGCCATTTTTCCTATCCCCATGCTCGGAAAAGGAAGTGTTCCATAGTTATGCACTAATATTTGGTTGGCTCATTGTACAAGTCACCATTGGGCATGAGGTTTCTATTAAATGTGGAGATGGCTGTACAGACATTACATCTAGGAAAAAATATCGTCGTCTGGCTGAAACCTGATATATAGATATACAGAGATTTGGCTCTACACTGTAGGATCACATATAAGTCGTCCACCATTTTCTCCGAGTTCCTACTTGTATTCGAGTTGATTTTTTAAAGAAATTGTTTACTTGAACCAAAATCAAAGTAAGAAGGTTATAAAAGAGATTACCTCGTTATATATTTTGCCATTTTCTTGTCAATATTGTGTTGGTTTTCTCATTTGATTGTAGGATTATTTTTTTAAGTAGCAAAAATCTAATCATTTTGGGTTTTAAAACATAGAAGTATTATATATATCATTTCTTTAAATAAAATCAGATTGTTGGGTTTTATATGATTATGAATAGGCAACAACAATTTTGGCTATTTTACTTGGTAATTAGTGTCATGTCATGCGTCTCTTTCACGATTTACAAACTGAAAACTCGGTTACAGAATACATGATTTTTAAAAAAAAATGAATGTGAAATTGTAATAAAATCAAAGACTGTTTTACAATAGATATTACTGTTTAGTGAAGAATTTTTAGGAAAACAAAGCATAAATTTTCTAACTAAAACATAACATTGGGTGATTTGGTAATCACAATTATTGCTGAGTCTCGAACCATATACAAAGACCGTCGTCGAAAGCCTGATCCCCTTCAGCCCTTCTTTCTGGATTGAAGTCAAGTGGTTTCTAACACATTTCTTGACCAAAAAAAAAAAATGTTATATGCTGTCAAATAATATTCTCTTATATTAATGTTTTCTAATAATTATTATAGCTTAAGATAACAGTGATTTTTTAAATGCATGTAAATTTTGTAAAGTTCATATGTGGTACGGTGAAATAATAGGAAAACCAAAAAATTAATCTACCTCGGCCTTTACTATGTTTTGTAAAAGGAGGAAATATTGTTCTCCCATCCTTTAAAATCCTCCTATTGAGTTGGTACAGTTTATGCGAAGGGATGCTTTGAGTAAAAATTTCCGTGAATTTATTCTAGCATATTTTTTTTTTTTTGCAAATATTTATTCTAGCATATTATCCAATGAGGTTTAAGTATTGAAGCCCTCAAAATTTATGAGTTTGAGGGTCAGGTGGAGAATATACAGTTAGTTGATAATTAGCAATCCTATAAATGTATACAATCAATCTAACAATCATATTAATGTCGAAACATATGTTTTGATGGTGGTTCTGGTAATTAAAATTAAGTCGATGTTGTGTTGAGTGTCTCATTATAGTTCAATAATATTTTGACTATATTTTTTCCACCAAATTATATATGAATGTATTTATACTACATATAAACATTCAAAATGATAGTTTGCATACACTACAAGAAAACATTGGTACTACTACGAAAAATTAACGTCAAAAATATTAAGCCATAAAATTACGAGAAGTTAACGTCGCATTTACATCGAAATGAAATTCGTCAAAAAAATCAACGTAAACGTACAAGTAAATCATTTCTTCGTAAAATCAACGTAAGCGAAAGCGAGTAACGTTGTAAAAGAACAAGCAATTTACAACAATTATATTTTACTTCGCTTTAACAACTATTTAGTTAAGTTGTTGGTGAAAATATGTTTTTAGTGGACTATACCAAACTAGTTTCGTTGTAAGCTTTGTAAAATATTTGTAAACTGGAACTTAAAAAATTGTAAATTTTGTAGTTGTAAAATGGTTGTAAGATTTTGTCAACCTAAACTCGAGACTTTCCTATAAATATGATATTTTATCATTTCAAAAGTCACACAAAAAAAGAGATCAAAAACGTGAAACATAAAAAAAAATGTATGGGGGCAGTTTATACGAGTTATGGAGTTGGATGTACACGCACAAAGATTTGACAGGAGAGTGAAAGATGCATTTCTCAAAGGTGCGGAGATATTCGGCCGGTTTGGTCTTCAGTCTCCAATTGGGCCAGGCCTTGTTAAATCATTACCTTAAGATCCAAGTTCCGGACCTATTAACCACATTGAACAAGTATAACTTCAGCTTCTGTGACCTCATCATTTCCATCCTATTGGACTGGACGCTTGGCCTCTCGGTTATCTCGACCATTCTTAGCGCTCATGGTACTCTCTTTATCAGCTTCATGCATGATGCCATTGACTTCCGAGCTCCTCAAGATCATGTTGGTATATCATGATGTGGTGGTAAAGCATTAGTAATTCGAGCTAGTTGATTGTTCTTCTCCTTGTTGTGAAGAAGGTTTTGGCTATGCTGGTGAAGAATTCCCAGAGATATCATTTCTTTAGTAGTTTGTTGACCTCATCTTTTGCTAGATGGAATTTTTCGTCTTATGAGTGTGGGTATTATGGAACTCACACAATCTTGTATTCCGGAATACCTCTGGTACTTTCAATTTCTTTGGCCACTTAAACAGTGGCTCATCTGCCTTAGAAGTTGACCAATTTCGATTTTGAAATGGAGAGATTTAAGATGTATGACCATGATGATACTCCCATTCCTTTGGCTTTGTCTATGCGTCAATGGTGATATTTCACATGGTTCTTTCCTCCTGCTTCCTTTCTTGGCTTCTAATAGAGTTTATCATATTGGTGTTTATCTCGTTTTGACTTGAGATTCCTGTTTCTGGGAGAGCTTGATTCAGGATGATGAGTCCTGCCATTTTTCTTATCCCCATGCTCGGAAAAGGAAGTGTTCCATAGTTATGCACTAATATTTGGTTGGCTCATTGTACAAGTCACCATTGGGCATGAGGTTTCTATTAAATGTGGAGATGGCTGTACAGACATTACATCTAGGAAAAAATATCGTCGTCTGGCTGAAACCTGATATATAGATATACAGAGATTTGGCTCTACACTGTAGGATCACATATAAGTCGTCCACCATTTTCTCCGAGTTCCTACTTGTATTCGAGTTGATTTTTTAAAGAAATTGTTTACTTGAACCAAAATCAAAGTAAGAAGGTTATAAAAGAGATTACCTCGTTATATATTTTGCCATTTTCTTGTCAATATTGTGTTGGTTTTCTCATTTGATTGTAGGATTATTTTTTTAAGTAGCAAAAATCTAATCATTTTGGGTTTTAAAACATAGAAGTATTATATATATCATTTCTTTAAATAAAATCAGATTGTTGGGTTTTATATGATTATGAATAGGCAACAACAATTTTGGCTATTTTACTTGGTAATTAGTGTCATGTCATGCGTCTCTTTCACGATTTACAAACTGAAAACTCGGTTACAGAATACATGATTTTTAAAAAAAAATGAATGTGAAATTGTAATAAAATCAAAGACTGTTTTACAATAGATATTACTGTTTAGTGAAGAATTTTTAGGAAAACAAAGCATAAATTTTCTAACTAAAACATAACATTGGGTGATTTGGTAATCACAATTATTGCTGAGTCTCGAACCATATACAAAGACCGTCGTCGAAAGCCTGATCCCCTTCAGCCCTTCTTTCTGGATTGAAGTCAAGTGGTTTCTAACACATTTCTTGACCAAAAAAAAAAAATGTTATATGCTGTCAAATAATATTCTCTTATATTAATGTTTTCTAATAATTATTATAGCTTAAGATGACAGTGATTTTTTAAATGCATGTAAATTTTGTAAAGTTCATATGTGGTACGGTGAAATAATAGGAAAACCAAAAAATTAATCTACCTCGGCCTTTACTATGTTTTGTAAAAGGAGGAAATATTGTTCTCCCATCCTTTAAAATCCTCCTATTGAGTTGGTACAGTTTATGCGAAGGGATGCTTTGAGTAAAAATTTCCGTGAATTTATTCTAGCATATATTTTTTTTTTGCAAATATTTATTCTAGCATATTATCCAATGAGGTTTAAGTATTGAAGCCCTCAAAATTTATGAGTTTGAGGGTCAGGTGGAGAATATACAGTTAGTTGATAATTAGCAATCCTATAAATGTATACAATCAATCTAACAATCATATTAATGTCGAAACATATGTTTTGATGGTGGTTCTGGTAATTAAAATTAAGTCGATGTTGTGTTGAGTGTCTCATTATAGTTCAATAATATTTTGACTATATTTTTTCCACCAAATTATATATGAATGTATTTATACTACATATAAACATTCAAAATGATAGTTTGCATACACTACAAGAAAACATTGGTACTACTACGAAAAATTAACGTCAAAAATATTAAGCCATAAAATTACGAGAAGTTAACGTCGCATTTACATCGAAATGAAATTCGTCAAAAAAATCAACGTAAACGTACAAGTAAATCATTTCTTCGTAAAATCAACGTAAGCGAAAGCGAGTAACGTTGTAAAAGAACAACCAATTTACAACAATTATATTTTACTTCGCTTTAACAACTATTTAGTTAAGTTGTTGGTGAAAATATGTTTTTAGTGGACTATACCAAACTAGTTTCGTTGTAAGCTTTGTAAAATATTTGTAAACTGGAACTTAAAAAATTGTAAATTTTGTAGTTGTAAAATGGTTGTAAGATTTTGTCAACCTAAACTCGAGACTTTCCTATAAATATGATATTTTATCATTTCAAAAGTCACACAAAAAAAGAGATCAAAAACGTGAAAAATAAAAAAAAAATGTATGGGGGCAGTTTATACGAGTTATGGAGTTGGATGTACACGCACAAAGATTTGACAGGAGAGTGAAAGATGCATTTCTCAAAGGTGCGGAGATATTCATGTTCCAAACTGGTTCTACACCGCTCATGCAAGAAACCAGTAAGATGTTATGTCCATGTCGGAAGTGCAAGAATACAAAATTTGCCCGTAGTAAAACTGTATGGAACCATTTAGTAAATCGAGGTTTTACACCAAATTACTATATAGGGTTACGACGTGGAGATGGTCATGATGGAAATGAAGGTAGTAGTAGTAATTTTACGGCTGCTAACGAAGAACCAATTCAGTTGCATAATGAAAATGATGAAGAGTCGAGGGTATATTATGATAGGAATGACGACATGGTTGCATATGCATTTTTAGAAACAACTACAAGAATAGCTGATCAAACTACTCTTAATGTTGAAGAACCTAACTTGGAAGCAAAAATGTTTTATGAAATGTTAGATGCTGCAAATAAACCAATCTACCATGATTGTAGAAAAGGTCTCCCTAAATTGTCGCTTGCAGTGATATACCATGGATTTTACCAATTTTTAACCATGGTATACTAGTGTTTACTATATATTTAATCTGTTTTCTAGCCTGTTAGGTATGTTTTCAGGTTTATGAGCATTTTGTGAGAAAGTGATGTTTTTGGAGTATTTTGGAGTACAAGAGATGATATACCCGAGTTGACCATTCAAGACCAAGTCGGAAGTCAACATTGCGATTAGAATCGATTGATACTCATCCAGAGTTGTCGATCGATGTAGCTGAGAAGATCCGCGTACTAGAAGATTATAATCGATCGATACACATCAGTGTTGTCGATCGATATCGAGGACGAAATGGTTTAGCCGACTACTTCACCAAGACTTCACCAAATTACAAGATTGCCCCTGACGAGTTTTTAACCTAATGGAAATGCTTAAGTATTCCTGCTAAGTGTTTTTGACGGCAAGCTTTGAGGAGTCAAAGAAACACAAGTCTTGAGTGGCAAAGCAGAGAGTGTGAGAGAGAGACTATAGATTTATTTGTTTTTGAGAGATTGGAGAGATTTCTATTCTCCTTTTGTATTTCTACTCTATTATATCTATGCAATTCTTTCATCTATCCATTGTCATGAATTGCTTAGCTATGTCTGAGTAGTCTACTTGTTAGATCTAGGGTTTAAATAGGTTTGTGGGATTAGCCCCAAACTATAATTGCTAAGTTGTGATATTCATCAGATAGATTGCACCCTAAGCTTGTTCTAGAGTAGCTAACTAGAACATAGATCACTAGGATATCTGATAATCTTGAATTATCTATTTGAACTAGTATCTTCTCGAGAAGAGCTAACCGCCCTCCTTGAGATCTAATATTCATTATCGGCTCGCGCCTAGGCATATCTAGAAGCCGTCGGTCGATATCCCGACAGGTAAATCGATCGACGAGCGAAAGGTGTATCGCTCGATATCTCTAAAGGATATCAATCGACTCTTTTTCTGTGTCAACATTCGACAGTTGAGGCCAGAGATCTAGATTATTTAACCAGTGAGACATTACTGATATTAAGCGACTGAGTTCTAATATATCATGCAAGCAACTTGTTAGGTATTTATAGATATTATAATCTCCATTCCTGAATAAAAGCCCTAAGTCTAGCACTCTTTATCACATTTAAACAACCCATCATATTGTTAGTTAGAGCAACTACCTTGCTCATTTTAGGAATTGCTATTTATATTTCTATCATTAAAACCAACTTCACCTAGGATTGATTAGTAGATTATATTTAATTGGTTCCCTAGCTCCTCGTGATTTGATCCTTAAGTACTACAGTTGTACCTCTTTTTTGAGAGAGTAAGCTCTACTGGGTAATTTGAGCACTATCAAATTTTGCGCTGTTGCCGGGGAGCTTTGATCGCCATTAGATTTAGTCTTATTAATCTTAGGTTTTTCTTTTTATCCCCTTTCTGATTAAAATTTTTCTTGTCTTTTCAGGTACATGCCCAGCAGTACCAGAAGCAACAGGGAAAATCAACTATTATTCTCAGAGGATCCTGCACACTTGGAATGCTTAATCCGCAAAGACCTACGCTCCGCATCGATCGACAGAACCGCAGTACTGTCGACTGATACTCACGATCAACCGTCGACCGACACTCAGACAGCACCGTCGACTGACACCGTTCGCTGATCCACATCGATCGTTAATACACACCGTACATCGATCGACACTAACCCGCGAAAGCATGGTCGCGATTGTTATTCTCACGCAGGGCGAGAATGGAAACCTGTATGACCAAGATGGTCATCTGTGTAATGCAACAGGTCAGAAGCTAGATGGACATGGAAACATAATCCCTGAGCCTGAAGCTGAGGCTACAGGAGAAGCTCAAACACGATCGTTGGCAGACTACAATCGTCCAGACGAGTACTACACCAACAGATCAGCTATTCAATTTCCAGAGATTCAGAAGCCGAACTTCGAGCTCAAGCCTCATTACTACTCTCTCATGTCTCAGATACCTTATTCTGGACTATCACACGAGCATCCTATGGACCATCTGGAGAGGTTCGAGGATCTTATCGCTGCCATTCGTATGGATGAAGTCCCTGAGGATTACCTACTCTGCAAGCTCTTCAAATACTCACTGATTGGAGAAGCTTCACACTGGCTCAAGCAGCTACTTACAGGATCACTGACATCCTGGGCCGACATCAAGAACGCCTTCCTGCGTAATTTCTTTGATGAGGCACGCGCTGAAGACTTAAGGAGCAAAATCGCCACTTTCACGCAAAAGCCTGGTGAGACTTTTAAATACGCGTGGATCAGATTTAAGTTATTCTAGCGAGACTGTCCACACCACGGATTCAGTGAAGTGCAGCTGCTAAGCACTTTCTACAGAGGTATCGCCTTGAGGTATCAGATGGCTATTGATACTGCTAGCGAAAGGGAACTTCAACACCAGGAATCCAATAGAGGCTGTGAGACTTATTGAGAACCTAGCCAACAGCAGCAGCACCAAGAACACTGACTCTGACAAGAAGAAATCGGTTGCAGTCATAGGTGAAGACCAGATGAATGAAGTCAGAGCCAAGATAGATGCTTTACATGCATTTTTGGGGCAGCCAGCCTGCTCAGCTGAAGAAGGAGAGGCTAGAGAAGATGATACAGAGGGAGATGTGAACTACATTGGAGGTACTGGATTTCAGAGATATGGAAACCAGAGTGGAAACATAAACTTTTTTGGCAGTGGTCAGAAGAGTAACTACAACAAGATTTCACAGTATCAGAAACCCTTCACCAACACAAGGAACTACGGCAACTCAGCTTACCAAAACCCAACACCACCCACACAGGAGAGTAAGTTTGATGCCATGATTGATAGAGTTCTAGAAGGTCAGCAAAAGCTTACAGTAGACTTCAATGGGATGATTGATTCTGTCTTCAACAATCTGACCACAAGGAAAGACACCATTTGCACTCAAGTTAAGAAACTTGAGACACAGATTGTCCAGACTGAAGACTCTATCAGGAGAATTGGAACTTCTAAGGAAGTAGGGGAAGGAAGTAGGAAACACCACGTGAATGCCATTATAGATGATGATTTCTGGCAAGTGGTGAAACATGAAAGCTACAAGAAGGAGACTTTGAAGTAGAAAGTTCACTAAGTTTCGGTGGATCACGATGGTGTCGATCGACACCATCTAGTCCACATCGATCGACATCGACGATGTCATGTCCGGATTCGACTGCAGATTGCAACGCGGTTAGGATATTGACACATGCTGAATTCGCGGCTTCGCATCCTCACCCACCCACCCACACCTACGAAGATATCGACCGACGAGACGAGCCACTCATCGATCAACACAAAGATGAGAAACGTATCGATCGACCCTTTTCTCCACATATCAATCGACACGCACCTCTCACTTACCGAGTGCAACTACCATCGATAGACATCAACCGAATCAATGCACTCAGACCCACACCGAAACCACAAGCTAACCCTACAGAGACTACTGGTAACCCTTCAGACACTACACCTACATCAGAGGGAACTGAAGGAAGAAGGTTAAGGAGTAGGAGGGAGAAGACTCCTAAGAACCTCAAGAGGGAAGCTAATGAGAAAGAGATTAATGGTTTTTCACTAAAAGAGTTATCAGAATCCCACCAGAGGAACCCTTTGAGGAGGTTTACTTCACAAGAAGATTGTGGATGTTCTTCAGAGAAACAAGGAAGCCTGAAAATGACATTAGAAGAAGGTTTGACAATGTCAGAGACGATACGAGGAAAAGGATTATTTTAGGAAAAAAAAGTGATCCTGGGAAGTTTGCAATACCCTATGTAGTACAAGGGATTGAATTTCCTCATGCACTTTGTGACACTGGTTCATCAATCAGCATCTTACCAAAGGTCATGGCAGACCATCTGGGTCTGCAAGTAGAGCCTTCACCAGAAATCTTTACATTTGTGGATTACACTCAGAAAAACTCTGGAGGTTTGATCAGAGACCTGGAAGTTCAGATTGGTAATGCTATCATCCCTGTGGATTTTCATGTCCTAGATATCAAGCTAATTGGAACTCTTCCCTTTTACTTGGAAGAGCATTCATGGTTATAGTAGGAGCTATATGTGACATGAACACCAACAGGATGTGCTTGACTTTGATAGATCCAGATATCCACTACGACCATGTCAAGCAAGGCAAACCACCAGCCAAAACCGTGGTAAAAGAAGATTGGTATCATTGCAGTTTGTCATTGTGAAGTCGAGTACGAGACAGAGTACTCGGGATCGATCGATAGCACCTTAACTTCATCGATCGACACCAGCAAGTCAGAGGAGATCGACAACCACCATGGATTATCGATCGACAAGGACCCACCAGATGATGAACTCGATCTACCAAATCATTGCTACCCGAATTTCGCCATCACACCCATCAGACAAGAAGATGATTACTCAGTAAGGAGTTGGGCAGATAGCGGATTTCATGAGAGTTTTGCAGTAGATATAGCCAACTCTTCTCACAGTGGAGATCACAGTGAAGAATATGATGAAGATTATTGGGAAGAGAGAGCTTGGGAAAACTACTTGGAGAATGATAGATTTGCAAATTGATTCCCACAATCGATCGACATCAAGCGCCCGCCATCGATCAATTATCTACTTCATCCAGTAAAACGACATCGTCAATCGATCGACATCGCCAGCATCACATCGATCGATATTAACCTGGACGACTTAAAGGACAAAATCAGAATTTCACCGATTAGGACAACACATGGGTATATAAGGTTGACAACACCAGCCACGAAAATTCAAACCTCAACAACTTATACCCAGCAGCTTCCAGCATTCAGAAACTTACCAATGGAGGACTGCAACACAATGTACAATCAATCCAACCATGCAGCTAGACGTGCACCATCGATCGCCACCACCACATCACCATCGATCGACGCCTTCAACAGAGCTCAATCTCGATTTCATGATCCTTATGATATTAGGAATGTTTCACTAACACCTGATGAAATTGGAATTTTCAGGGACACAGATGGCTATGCAAGAGCAATGGATGGAAGAGTTCTGCACATAACCAGAGAAGACATAGCAGATATCCTCCAAGTTGCTAATGGACCAGAAAATCTGTTCACACAGCAACGTGGCCATCCAGACATCCTAGCTCATGTCCAGGACAACCACTACGTCACCATGGGAGAGGATACAGTTCCTCAAAGCTTCGGTCAACCCAGGAGTTCACCATCGATCGACATCGTTTCATCGCCATCGATCGACGGCGAGTATCCCAGATCGATCGACAGAGCAAGAGTCAGATCGCCCGACAGACGATTGGAGTTTGGACGACGTGTCTTTAATCCTGATGGATCCAGGAGATTCAAGTGGGAAGCAAATGATGAATATGGTGTCTACAGAGATGAGTTTGGACATGCTAGAGGAGTTGATGGTGAAATCATCCCTGTTAACAAGGAGCACATAAGGAGAATTCTGGAAAGAGCATCTCTTTTTCACAAAGGTTGCTTACGCCTTCCAGAACACGTACGCCCTCACCATGCATACAGACCACCACCAGTTCCCTACAGTAGAGAGGAGATAGATGATATGGTGACTGATGTCTTGAGAGCTCAGGCACACCTTGAGGCAGACATGCGCACATTGGTGGAAGACACTTTCCAGCCTTTGGATATCAGCTACAAGGATCTCCAAAGTGATATAGCTGAGATAAGAATGGAACTTGGCAACATATTAACCACGCTTGAGAAGGAAGCTACGCCATCACCATCGATCGACACAATACATGTACCATCGGTCGACATCAGCAAGACTACATCCAAGAACCGACCAGAATGTTCATCAGCTAAGAGAGATGAATCGGAGATTGCTTACATAAATACACGGATTGGAGACGTCTACAACCCTCTCAACAACAATGTAGAATGGTTAAGCAAGAGGATCGATCTTCTACAGGAAGAGCTAGCATCAATTCGCAAGGAAGATCGGGCTCCGAATGCTACTTTACCATCGATCGACACACAATCTTCACCGTCGATCGACACAAGGTTCGCAACACTGGAAGATAGGATGAGAGCATACGAAGAGAAGCATGATCATTTAAGTTCACCTATCATGCGATACCTGGATACACTGTCACGGCAGCTGAACGAGCTACAAAAAGACATGAGCATAGTTCAAGATCATCTTGGTCGTCGTGACAGAAATTCGACATCGATCGACAGACCTCGACCAATATTGATCGACATCGAGCCACCACCAGCGAAGAGAGCATGCACTACAGCAGAAGTTGACCGGATCAAACATGAGCTGTATGAAGCTATGAACGCGATGGAAGATAGACTTAATGGGAGAAGTGGCGACATTGACGACACTCTCAACGAAAGAGTGACCAACCTTTGCAGCGCTACTGGTATATTGAAGAATGAAATACGCAATATGCAGAGAACTCTTTAGTACTAAGGCCAACGCTCAGAATCGATCGACACAGTTGATACTGAGTCGACCGACAGAACTCTCAGCAAAACGACCGACGCACAGGTTGTAGCATCGATCGATACCGAGACCTTGGCAGATCAAGATCAGCAGATTCAAGACCAGCACGACAAAGATCAACATGAAGAACTACCTGAGCATTCAAGATTTGATTTCTGCCAGCATCAGTTTGACATGGAAGCTTTGGACATAAGGTTGCAAGTCATCAAAGCAGATTTAGCAAAGATATATCCTAGATGGACAAGATCAGATGATGCCACAAGAAGCTTCACTGCTGCTGAATCCAAAGAAGAGGGAAATGTTTGCCCATCAGCAAACACCAATCCCCACTGCACCCCATGAGTCACACACCTACCACAGTCAAGCTAAATGACTATAACAAAGCGCTGAGTGGGAGGCAACCCACTATTAGGTTTTCTTTTTCTTTTTCTTTTATTTTATTTTTCATTTTTACTTTTATTTTTTTCGGATTTATTTTTGCAGTTTTATCAGATCCGAGTAGAAAGATGATTCCGTCGACCGACAAGTACCATTAATATCGCTCGACACCACACGACCATCAATAACGATCGACGTACACCCCTACGAATCGATCGACACCTTGTCGATCAGGTTAAATCGTTCTATCTTGTTATATTTATTTATTTATTATGATTTATTTTATTTATCTCACTCCGGCTGTGTTACACTGGGACAATGTAATTTAAGTCTGGGGGGAGTTTACTAATATGTGTTTTTATTTTGGTTTTTATTTAAAAAGTTTTTCAAAATTATTTTTCACATAAGTATTAAATAGGGACATTGATATAGATTTATATTTGATTGTCTAACCACTCTTTAGCACCATTCTAGATTTACTAATTGCAGATAGTACTAAAGATGCTAAAGTGGATCAACCTGTCACCTATATACACTAGCTAAGAATGTTTGAAGGAACCAAAGCTGACCTCCAATACTAATACTGACTTATTTGCTTGTCTTGGGGCTTGGAAATCACTGGATCGGAATCCTCCTACAAGTCTGGAAGGTAAAAAGTCTATGTGTTTCTGGTTCCCTTCCTTCTCTCTTCGGCATCTCAGAGATCTAACTTTATGTTATAAAAGATTGAAATGATTTCTTGAGAGGCAGAGGGGTAGGAGTGTCTCATGCGATCCCAGTATTCTAAATCTCAAGAATGATCACACATTGTGGAAACGAGGGATAGGTAAATTACTAGAGACCCCATTATTCGCTACACTTTGTCAAAATGTATGAGTTACAATGCAAATGTCAATGAGATGGACTAGATGACCTTTGTGGCATCGAAACCTGTTGAAATTGAAACTAATAAGAGATCCAGAGAAGAGAAATGAGGGGAGAAAGGGATCAGAGAAGACTACCTGTGTGTTTAGATACTTGTTTGAGTTGAATCCATGTGTCCTTTGATCGATACTCTCAAGGTAAAACCTGCACTTTTATTTTATGTTAAGAAATGAGGTTAATAGAGGGGAATGTCATATGAGATTTGCTAAGTTATTGACTAGATGAATTTGGTTGCTAAGCTAGGATAAGGCATAATGAACTTCTGTGATTAGGATGTTTAGATATGGATTGCAAACCCATAGAGTGATGACTTAAATATTTTGAATCTTTGAGTCCTACTGTTTTCAAACATTTTCCAAAGATTACTGTTTTTGCTTGAGGACAAGCAAAGGAGTAAGTCTGGGGGAGTTGATATACCATGGATTTTATCCATTTTTAACCATGGTATACTAGTGTTTTACTATATATTTAATCTGTTTTCTAGCTTGTTAGGTATGTTTTCAGGTTTAGGAGCATTTTGTGAGAAAGTGATGTTTTTGGAGCATTTTGGAGTACAAGAGATGATATACCCGAGTTGACCATTAAAGACCAAGTCAGAAGTCAATATTGCGATTAGAATCGATCGATACTCATCCAGAGTTGTCGATCGATGTAGCTGAGAAGATTCGCGTACTAGAAGATTATAATCGATCGATACACATCAGTGTTGTCGATCGATATCGAGGACGAAATGGTTTAGCCGACTACTTCACCAAGACTTCACCAAATTACAAGATTGCCCCTGACGAGTGTTTAACCTAATAGAAATGCTTAAGTATTCTTGTTAAGTGTTTTTGACGGCAAGCTTTGAGGAGTCAAAGAAACACAAGTCTTGAGAGGCAAAGCAGAGAGTGTGAGAGAGAGACTAGAGATTTATTTGTTTTTGAGAGATTGGAGAGATTTCTATTCTCCTTTTATATTTCTACTCTATTCTATCTGTGCAATTATTTCATCTATCCATTGTCATGAATTGCTTAGCTATGTCTGAGTAGTCTATTTGTTAAATCTAGGGTTTAAATAGGTTTGTGGGATTAGCCCCAAACTATAATTGCTAAGTTGTGATATTCATCAGATAGATTGCACCCTAAGCTTGTTCTTGAGTAGCTAATTAAAATATAGATCACTAGGATCTCTGATAATCTTGAATTACGTATTTGAACTAGTATCTTCTGGAGAAGAGCTAATCGTCCTCCTTGAGATCTAGTGTTCATTATCGGCTCGCGCCTAGGCATATCTAGAAGCCGTCGATCGATATCCCGACAGGTGAATCGATCGCGAGCGAAAGGTGTATCGCTCGATATCTCTAAATGATATCGATCGACTCTTTTTCTGTGTCAACATACGACAGTTGAGGCCAGAGATCTAGATTATTTAACCAGTGAGACATCACTGAGATTAAGCGACTGAGTTCTAATATATCATGCAAGCAACTTGTTAGGCATTTATAGATATTATAATCTCCATTCCTGAATAAAAGCCCTAAGTCTAGCACTCTTTATCACATTTTAACAATCCATCATATTGTTAGTTAGAGCAACTACCTTGCTCATTTTAGGACTTGCTATTTATATTTCTATCATTAAAACCAACTTCACCTAGGATTGATTAGTAGATTATATTTAATTGGTTCCCCAGCTCCTCGTGATTCGATCCCTAAGTACTACAGTTGTACCTCTTATTTGAGAGAGTAAGCTCTACTGGGTAATTTGAGCACTATCATGCAGCTAGGATGATGAATATTGAAGCATATTATAATTTACCTGAGAATTGCATGGATGCATGGACTGAATTGTTTAAAGTGTATATGCCAAAAAACAATGTGTCAGCTGAATCTTATTATGAGATTCAGAAATTGGTTCATAGTCTTGGATTGCCATCAGAGATGATAGACATTTGTACAGACAATCGCATGACCTACTGGAAAGATGATGAGAATCTAGAAGAGCGTCGTTTTTGCAAGAAGCCAAGATTCAAACCACAAGGACGTTGATGAATAGGGTACCGTACCGAATGATGTGATACCTACCAATAAATGATAGGCTGAAACGGTTATATCAATCTCAGGAGACTGCTGGAGCGATTAGATGATATGCAGAACATGTTCAGAAAGATTGTGAGATCGTTCATCCATCAGATGCAAGAGCATGAAAACATTTCAACAAGGTACACCTAGATTTCGCAAGTAATAATCGGAATGTTTATTTTGGGCTATGCACATATGGATTTAGTCCATTTGGAATGTCTGGAATGCAATATTCATTATGACCTGTGATTCTTACGCCGTACAACCTGCCACCGGAGCTGTGCATGGAACGTGCATTTTTATTCATGAGCATATTAATTCCTGGTTCTAAACATCCCAAGTAGTCTCTGGATGTATTTCTTTAACCATTGATACATGAGTTGAAGGACTTGTGGTCTGTTGGGGTGAACACGTATGATTGTTCAACGAAAACCAATTTTACGATGCGAGCAATGGTTATATGGCCATAAGTGACATCCTTGCTTACATGATGCTTTCTGGATGGACTACACATAGAAGATTAGCTTGTCCATATTGTCTTGGTACGACATATGTGTTTTAGTTGAAGCATGGTAGGAAGACAAGTTTGTTTGATTGCTATCGCCAATTATCCCTCTTAACAATCCGTATCGAAGAAACATAATATTGTTCAGGCACAAAAGAGTTGTGCGTGACACGCCCCAACCATATTTAAGTGGACAACAAATAGAAAAGCATATTGATTAATATGGTGCTGAAAAGACTGCTCATTGTGGAGGTAACGGCCATGTTCCGGGGAATATGCCTTATTTTTATGGTGTTCAGCATAATTGGCACAAAAAGAGTATTTTCTGGGAGTTTCCATATTGGAAGGACCTGCTTTTGCGCCACAACCTTGATGTGATGCATATAGAGAAGACCATTTTCGACAACATCATGAACACATTATTGAACGTCTCACGGAAAACAAAAGACAATAGAAAGTCAAGGGAGGACTTACCAGATATTTTCTCAAGAAGTGAGTTGCATATTAAAAGCAATGGAAAAGTTTCAATTCCTATATTCAGATTGTCATCAGAAGCAAAGACGTCGTTGTTCAATTGGGTAGCATCAGAAGTGAAGTTCTCTGATGGTTATGTTTTGAATATGTCAAGATGCATTGCATAAGGTCAAAAGTTAACAGACATGAAGAGTCACGACTGTCATGTGTTTAGGATTTAAGGATTTGGGATTTAGGGATTAAGCATGGGGTCATTGTAAGATAGACGTAAAAGAAAACACATGACGGCTTTAACTCGACGTAAACAATATTTGTCGTAAAAATGATGTAATCCAAAACACGGGATGTTTTTAAATTAGATAGCTTGTAGAAATCATGGTGCACTACATTATAGTCAGACATTCGGGATAGGAGATCCTGCATGTTCTTCTTCTGCATGTCCATCTACGTCTCCGGAATTTGTTCCAGAATCTCAGTCGAGAGGATCCACTATTCGTTCTCCTATGCCAGTTCCTCCTCCGGTTTGTCCCCTGGCTCCTCGGAAGTCTCCCCCACCGGCTCCTCAGGCGGCTCCTCAGGCTGCTCCTGCTCCTGGAGGCGGAGTACATCCTGATTTGGAGGTGCCGCCGGATGCACGCTACGCTCACTACACTGTTGAGGACCTTCTCACACAACCGGATCAAGAAGGTTTAGATGTCTTAGACCCCGATCTACCACCAGGAACTTTCTGGTATGGAACATTTTTTGGTTTAGTTAAATAATTATTCTTTATTTTGTTTAATTTTTTCTTATGAATTTAACTGTTTTCTTATAATTTTCAGGTTTGGTAGCGAGAGTCGAATCGAAAGTAGTGTTTCCGAAATGATCAAAACCTACTTCAGTGAACCTCATCCAAACTGGACGCACACCCAAGGCACGTCAGAACCACATGTTCAAATCTTTTACGGTTAGTTTCTTTATTTACATTTTTATAATGTTTAAAAATTATTTACTAATTGATATTATTTAATTTTAAAAATTTCCATTTGAAGCAAAAGTGGAACTGGTCCACTGGAATCAATGAGCAAGTCAATAAGAAGTTCAACGAGAAGGCGAAGAAGCGCCTCTGCAATACCGTCTCTGACTGGAAAATCATTTATGAGCAGCAGGGCTACGAAGCTAGACCCCCCGGTCTCACAAAGGAGGTAAGGGACGAACTCATCATGTATTGGGATGACCCCCACTCCATCCGGATTGCTGCACAATGCTCTTCTTCTCAGATGACGAAGGATGAGGACGGTTATTTGCCAATAGTCCACAGGATCGGGCAAACACCACATGCCGTTGTTCGTTTGAACATGGTAAACAGTTAATTTTCTATTTAATTTTTTTTTAATTTCAGTAATATTTATTAATTATATATATAATTCTATCTACCTAACTTTTTTTTGCAGGCCAAAAGGAACAACAGAGTGTTGCCATCGCTTCTTGACCTTTTTCGGGAAACCCACTCGAGAGGTGGAGTTTTTGTGGATCTTCGTTCCGAGAAGATTCACAGTGATGTCACAGCTCGGATTGTTGAACGCCAAACTCAGCTCATAGAGTATAGTCACCCGATGGTATTCCCGTTGAGTTGTCTACCGTCGAGTTGGACACCATTTACGAACAGGTATAAATTTTTCATTTATTTAATATTCATTACTTTTAATATTTTACATTATTTTATTAATTTTTTTTTTGAAAAAACAGGTTATCCCTAAAAAAGAGGACGGATCTTGGGCATAGGATTTGTAAACGATGTTTCACGGGTGACATCGTCCTATGCCTAGAGACATGATACAGAAAAAGCTCGATCTTATGGTGGATGGAAATCCGCGGATGCAGGAGATGTTGCGGGCTAGACGAAAGGCACTCAACCGTCCACCAAGCCGTACTGCGAAACATGAAGCTGTGGACTTAAAGCAAACCAATATCCGAGACTTTTTCAGAGAAGAGCTTCCCTAGTTTATTGTATAATATTTTCTTTTCTAGCTTTTTATGTAAAAAATTATAACTCTTTTATTTATGCAGTTTTTAATTTCAGAATTTTAAATTATTATTTTTCATAAATTTAAATTTAAAATAATTTTATATTTTATTTTTTGGATTAATTAAAACTAAATGAATAGTTGTTAGTTCGATGTAAAATTGCGACGAATAAAAAACCATTTCGACGTAAATGTTTACGACGAAATAGCAACGAACCGATGTTCAATGGTCGTAATATTTACGTCATATTAACAATGTGTTTACTTCGAATATTTAAGTCAATTTTACAACCGATATTTACTTCTCTCTTACGGCGACAACTTTCGTCGTAAATTAAGGAAACTTTACGACAATTTTACGTCGAAATTTAATTTACAACCAGCGTTTTACGACAATTTCGTTATCGAATTTATTTCGTCGTAAACTGTCATTTACAACGAATTAACTTTGATAACGGCAATTGTAACGGGTATGTTTTCTCGTAGTGATATAGATATATGATATACTAATATAAGAGAATACAATTGATCGTCAAGAATCATAATATGTAAATATCAAAACTAGAATCAAATTAACCTCCGCACATCGTCCACCTAATCATTTTATAAGTGTGAGATAATAGTACTTTAACTTGCAGAAAATAAATTTCATAACCAAAAAAATGAGAAATTTTTGGGTTCACCCCTATAGTGAACTTTTAGATTCACCTAACAAATAGGATTTCAGTATTTCATATTTAGTATCTTTTAAAAAAGGAAACACAATATTGTCAAGTTTTATTATGTTTTTGATATAAAAATAAATATAAAATAATAGTAATCGCAAAAAAAAATTATATTTAAGATACCGTCACCAAAACACTAAACCCTAAACCCTAAATCCTAAATCATAAACCCTAAACCCATGGTAAACCCTTGGATAAATCCTAAGTCTTTGGATTTTTTTTTTAAAATAACAGAGTCAGCAAAACACTAAACCCTAAATACTAAATCCTAAACCCTTGGGTAAACTCTAAACCCTTGGATAAATCCTAAACCCTAGGATTTAGGATTTATCCAAGTGTTTTGGATTTACCAAGGGTTTAGGGTTTACCTAAGGGTTTATGATTTAGGATTTAGGGTTTAGAGTTTAGTTTTTTGGTTGAGGGTATTAAAAATATATTTTTTAAACATTTTTATTTGCAATTAATATTATTTTTTATTTATTTTTAGTTTAAAAATATAATATAACTTGACAATATTTTTTTTTTAAGATACTAAATATGAAATACTGAAATCCTATTGGTTAGGTGAACCTAAAGGTTCACTCTAGGGGTGAACCCAAGAATTTCTCCAAAAAAATTGTGGAAAAGCACAATAAAAATAAAACAAAACAGAGTGAACCTCTAAATTCACCCACCAATAGGATTTAGTTATTTGAGATTTGATATCTCTTAAAGAAGGAAACTAAATAATAAATATTTTATGAAACGAAATTATGTTTTAGAAAAAATTAGTAGTTTATCAAAAAAACATTTTTTTAATATTGATAAATCAGTCGGAAAAATACTAAACCCTAAATTCTAAATACTAAACCCTAAACCCTAAATTCTAAATACTAAACCCTAAAATCTTTGGTGAAAGCATGAACCCTTGGGCAAATGCTATACCCTGAACTCTTAAATTTAAACCAAACCCTAAATCATAAACTAAAACCGTTAATCCTAAACCCTAAATCATGATCCCTAATACTAAACTCTAAATCCTAAATTCCAAAATGGTTTATGGTTTAGGATTTAATATTTGTCCAGGAGTTTAGGGTTTAAGGTTTCATGTTTAGAATTTAGGGTTTAATATTATGGTTTATGATTAAGGGTTTAGGGAGTTTTTTAGGGTTTAGGATTAACGGTAAAGTATAGGATTCGCCTCAAGGGTTCAGACTTTCCAAAAGATTTAGGGTTTAAAATTTAGGGTTCAGGGTTTAGTATTTGTCGACATATTTATCAATATTATATAAAAAAAAAAAAATTTGATAATTTCTACTATATTTAAAGGAGCAAGACTTAGGTTCACCCCCTATGGTGAACTTTTAAATTCACCACTCACATAAAAGCCAATTAAAGTGCAAATGTAGATAACTAAATAAAAAATATTAAATTATTAAAAAATCTTTTTTTAAAAAATAACATCAATTTTAATAACGCTAACTAAACCCTAAACCCTAAATCTTAATTTATAAACCAAAACCTATACCCTAAACCCAAATTTTATACCCTAAACCCAAACCATATATCCAAAACCTAAATTCTAAACCTTAAATCCAAACTCTATACCCTAAATCAATCAAATATCCTATACCCTAAACCCAAATCCTATACCCTAAACTCAAACCATATACCCTAAATCCAAACCATATACCCCAAACCCAAATCTTATATCCTAAACCCAAATCGTAAAACGTAAATCCAAATCTTTAAGTTTAGGATTTGGGTTTAAAGTCTAGAATTATGTTTAAGGTATACGTTTTGAGTTTAGGGTATATGATTTGGGTTTAGGGTATAAGATATATGATGGATTTGGGGTATATGTTCTTGATTTAAAGTTTATGGTCTGGGTTTAAGGTTTAGAATTTGAGTTTAGGGTATATGGTTTGAGTTTAGGGTATAAAATTTGGGTTTAGGGTATATATTTGGGTTTAGAATTTAAAATTTAGGGATTAAGGTTTATTTAGTGTTATTAAAATTGATATTATTTTTCTTTTAAACAATTTTTTAATATTTTAATATTTTTTATTAAATTATCTACATGACACTTTGATTGGTTTTAAAGGGAGATGTGAATTTAAAGGTTCACCATAGAGGGTGAACTCAAATCTTATCATTTATTTATCTAAAAACATAATTTTATTTCATTAAATACTTATTATTTAGTTTTCTTTTTAAGAGATATCAAATCTTAAATAACTAAATCTTATTGGTGAATAAATGTAGAGGTTCACTTTAAGGGGTGAACCTGAGTTTTGTTCATAAAAATAAAAATAACAAACGAAGGAAAAGAAGCCAAAGCCCACAAAAACTCGTAATTTTGAATAAAACAAATTAACATACAAAGCCATCAAATCGAACCAAACCAATTTTAGCTTTACATGGATATGTTAATAAAATATCACAGAGATCATGATCAAGACGATTCCGACCAAACCAGTTTCTTCGAGTTTGCTTGCAGTAGCCTTGTCAGGTTTGGGTGCACCTAGAAATGATGAATCGAATTTTCAGTTACAAAATACTAAGTAGTTAATGAAATATTTTTAAACCCTCAATTTTTTACTTTCAACGAACAGGTGTTATTTTGACACTTTTTAATCACATCAAAAATGTCATTTTAAAATTCCAAAACAATTTATAGTATTTACTTTAAATTTAATACTCACACAGATACTATTAATTAAATAAAGATAACTAATAAAAATAAAGTATATTAATCATTTTTTTAGTTTGTATGAAAAGTCTTAAAATAATACTCTTTGCAAAAAGAAAAGAGTAGAAGTAAGTTGCAAAGATTTTCCTCATTATTTGTTACAATTATTTTATCTATTTTCAGTTGGAACGCCAGAATTGTTACCTGGAGGTGGTGCCGTCGTATGCGGCAATGGAGCTTGAGCTAGCAAAAAATAAAATTGCTCAAAAGAAAAATATAAAATATTTTGATCTGATTATAAAAGATTATCTCTTGGTTTTATTAAAAAAAAATAAAAATATATTCACAATAGATGGTTATTCAGTCTGCATAAAATAACTAAATTATCATCCGTTGATAAAAAAGAAAAAAAATTCATCTAGAATTAACAAAAGAAAGATGTCAAAACCGTGGATAAATAATATTTTATGTGTGATTTTAACAAACAGCATGATATTAAGTAAATTGACTTGCTATCAGATAAAATAACAGTAACACATCTGTTCTTTTTTTTTTTTTGACATCAGTAACACATCTGTTCAGGAAGCTCGAAAACTCTTTGTTACAGGAATTTTTTTTGATAAATATTGCTTAAAAACATGAAATAAATTAACCAGTTTAATTACGATTTTCCCGTCAGTTTCTTTGCAAATAAGAGGGCTAAAACTTTACCAGTAGTTTCTGAACACAAGTTGGTATCTGTATTGATTCCACAATTCTTGGAGATAAGAGCATTGAAGGCAGTGATATTGAAAGGGACCACCAACACTGGGGCCTTGATAAAGCCGCAAAGACACGATAGCTGCGTTTTAACCGCCGTCTCTATGGCGGTACAACATTCCTGGGACGGAGTTCCTCCCGGAGCAAACGCCGGCAAACAAACAGTCAACCCTGCTGCACAGTTCATAGCTTCGTTTATTAAAGGACTAGGAGCCACCGGACTATGTGGTGTCTGTCCTGAAACAACCGTAGCGGCCACTAACAATGTGGCTAGGATGAAGATCACGGTGGTGGTTTGAGGCATGATTACTCGCCTTATGATTGTTTATTTTTGTTCTGTTTTGGTTTTGGTTTTGGTTATTCCTTGGTATTTTTTTTTGAATCAAACTCCTTTGTATTTTTATACACAAAACAACCGTCGAAATAATAATTATTTTTTTGGTTATAACTGTTAAGAAATAATTATTCCTTTATTCGTGGAGTAACACTAATAGGCACGTATATATTGTATTTCAAAGTTTAAACACAATATATATATGTCATAATATTATATGTACCAGTGTACATCCAGTGGAAATATTTTTTTTGAAAAACTCGGTCTACATTTTATTTTATAGCAATTAAAAGTTTATTTATTAAAAAAAAAGATAGAGGAAGTTTATTTATCGTTTAAACTCAGTCTACCCTCGAGTGGACAGCTATAAGTTTTGCATTTGTTCCCGAATTTTATTGCAAGTTGATCAAATGGGAGATAAGCGTGGTTCGGTTTATCTTCTAATATTCGGTTCGATTGTTTAGTTTTAATAAAAGTAATAGGATAGTATCCGCGTTTTGAAATCGCGGAATTATTTTTATTGACAAATTTATTAACATGTATATTTGTTTACTAATATGTTTAGTTATGAACTTTTAATTTTGGTTCGCTTCTAAATTGTATTTTCTGGTTTTTTGTTTAGTTCCACTTCTGGTGTAATTTTTGATTTTGGTTCAAAAATACAGTAACTGTTCGGTTATTTATAAATTTTGTTTTGGTTTGAGTTTAGTTATTTTGATTTTTAGTTTGTTTCAAATATAAAGTTTAGGAACCGAATAAAGTTTTAAGTTCAATTGAGAGTGTTTGTAGGAGTAGGAATATGAGTTTTCGATCTTGATTCTGATTTAGGTATCTATATTTTTGGTTACATTTTCTAATATCGTTTGGCAAGTTCAGAAAGCAAAAATATTTGGATTTGGAAAATAAACATGTTTTAAAAGTCAATAAGGTTGAAACGAAGTCTTATATAACATGTTTTATGATTCACATAATTTTAGGTCAAAACTATAGGGTACAATAAACTCTAATATAAAACTATCATATACTTTTTTCAGTACGAATTTCAATAATATTGTCTATTGAATTTTCCAAACAATATTTATTTATATGATTTAAATTGATTGACTAAATAATGTGGAGAGAGAAAATATATATTTAATAAAAACTAAATTAAAGATATGTAGAAATAATAGGAATATTAGTTTATAGGATATATATAGAAATATAGGATAGGCTAATCAATAGATAAGTCACAACATTTTTAGTAGTTCTGAAAAAATATGCCATGATAATTTTTAAATACAACATTAAGATCCATGGTAACCAAAGTTTTGTAACGTCAACATATTGTTTCATATATGTTTTTTTTTAATTAAACATGGATATCCTGTTCCCACAGAAATGATCCAGATTAGTTACGTGTTACCACGTGTCGGTTTCCAATTTTTAGTGATGTCAAAATATTAAATTTCCAGTGGTCGAGATTCGAATCTTGGTAGCTTTACCGTATTATTTTTTCACAGTTTTTCATTCAAGTAAGGGGAGATGATACTTTATTAAGGGGAAGTTTAAATTAGTACTTGGTGGTATGTACGATGCATATTGTTCTTAAAAGTGATTGAGCTTGGGTTGTAAAACTCAGTGAAAAAAGAGAAGAATGTAAGCTCAAGAATTTGAAGTTTGATAGGTAACTGCAGTGGTAGAATTTTGGTTCGTGTACTTGTGACAAACAGAGAATGGTGTGTGACACACGTTTTAGAGAATAAAAAAGATATGTCAAGATGCTATGATGTAAGACATTTCCATATGCTAAGCATTAAAGGAATATTATTATATCATACATATTGAAAGATTTGATGATTCTAAAATATAAAAAATATTATACTGGATAATAGAAAAGTATTACTTTATATATATCTTGGGTTTTCCTAAAATTAGGGTTGGAGGCACAAAGGGTTTTGGAGGTTTCATAGCTAAATGAATTGATAAACTTGATCAATAGGTGTGTTGTCTCAAGTAAGTTGGGTGTGTTAGAAATCAATCCGTGTTGAATCATGTAATTCGGATCAAACAAATATGTAAGAGATTGTGTAAAAAAATTTTTAGTAAAAGAGATACATGTTCTTGGAATTATTTTGTGCTTTGTGTTCTTACTGTATCTCGATTTACAATTGGTATCAGAGAAAGACACCTTAATGAAAGAGACTTCTTCGAATGAAGATGAGGTCTTGAAAAAGAATATGACGATTTTGGCACATAATATGCTGTTGTTGAATGATATGACTTATGGGTACTGGAAAATGAAAATGAAAACAAACTTACGTATAACTGATGAAGATATCTGGACATTTGTTCAATCTGGATGGAAAGAGACGTCTCTGATGCAAGAAGATAGTTTAAAGACACCTAAACCAAAAACAAAGTAGACTACAATAGAAAAAAAACTTTTAATGTTTAATGTGAAAACACTCGATACAATATTCAGTTATGTAGATGAAAAACTATTTGAGTTTATACAGAACTGTAAATCAGCTAAAGAGGATTGGTATATACTACCTTTTGAGGCATTACTTCTGCTACATAAGGTAGATAACTTTTGGATTTTCGGATACTGGGAGCAGGTTAAGGAACCCACTCAGAGGAGAATGGATTTCATTGCCACAACATTTTTTTTTTTTTTGGTAACTCTGGTATCTGGACAATCACATTCTCAACTATCCCTCGAAAAGGATCTAGCGTCCCAACAAAAAGGATATTAAATCCGTTGTGACCAAGACTCGAACTCGGATGGCGGACAGTAAAATTGTACCTCCTTTACCACCAAGCTACGAGCGCTTGGTTTGCCACAACATGTTGTGCTCCCTTTATTGAACCCCAAATCTTGGATTCGATTCCTCCAGAAGTCAACATGAACCCAGTAATTTTTTTAATTTTTTTTGCTGGGTCAGCCAAACCTCATCAATTGCTCCTTTAATTTTCTTTTTGGTCAACAGTTGCTCCTTTAGACTTTAGTTAATATAAACAAAAATTCAAATTACTGAAGGGAACAATAATTTGTAGAGGATGACGACTAGCTTATCGCTAAATTTGCAAAATATGCAGTTGTTTAGAATATTGTTTAGCAGTATTGCTTCTCTTGTCTGAAAAGCATTTCAAATCAATAAACTACACGATCTTCATCAATATACCCTTTCACTTTCATTAAGTTATGTTCCGTACTTGTGATCAACTAATGTAGTACTCGTAAAATATTGGAACCTGGTGATGCCAGTAGTCAAAATTACTAATAAAAGGCATCAAAAAGCCTGCCGTAAACCGTGTGGTGGTCTAGGTAGATCGTACAAAGTTCAGGGCACCATTGAAGGCTTAAAAGTGTTGAACCCATCGGAGCAGAACATAGTTAAAAACTTCTGTGCAAAGTTCAACATGATAACTTAAAAGCTTAAACACATTTTAATGTTGAAAAGATTCGAAGGAAGCAAGCACAAATAAGAAATGCATACAGCATACGATATCTTTCTGTTCAATTCACCAAGCCGCACATAAAAAAAATTATAAGGTTCTTAAGCAAGAAAAAAGAAAAAAATTATATTAGGGTTAGTCGGACTTCATCTATAGATATCATTAACTAACCACCTGCACCTGATAAGCCAACCCGACCGTAAGACCGAACTCTTACTAAGCCGGATGAGATTTTTAATCCAGTCCAGACAATCGAGGCTACTGTACTCCTTCACAGAAAAATGCCATAAATCGTTTAGTGGTCTAAAGATAAGATCGTACAGAATTCGGGTCACCATAACATGCAACGACGTGAAGGCTTTAAAGTGTTGAAACGATAAGAGCGGAACATACTTAAAAACCTCTGTGAAAAGTTTACCAGGATATAATACAGGAGGAACAGCTTTATAGACTTAGAAGCTTGAACACATAGAAGATTCGGAGGAAGTAAACACAAATAAGAAAGAGAAAAATATGAGAACACAATTCGACCTCACAAAACATGATCCAAACCAGATCAGACTCTCAGCTAACCAGTACAACCCGGCAGGAACTTGGATACATTTTTCTTAGAATCCAATTTTGCCAGAACCATTCTACCGAACCTGAACAATACCAGCACTAACCAGCTTCTGTATCTTGTTCATCACCATTGGGTTCTTCATGTGCTCTTGTGCAGCTTTTGGGTTCTCTTGAAAATCAACCAGTACCTGCAAATTTATTTAAGAAGACATCACCACAGAGTTCTCAAACTAAACCTGTGAGCCATAAATCGATCCAAGATACAATTTTGTACCTGTCTCATCACCGGATCAGACAATATGTTCTGAACTTCTGGATCTTGCATAGCCTTTGCTTGTCTTTCCTTCATTTCTTCCGGAGTCAGATCACCCCGGTTCGCTTTATTTATCTGCTCCACACATCTGCAAGACACCACAGCAAACAATCTCACTAAACCGACTCAGAGTAACAGAAGCAGACAAGTATAAGTTGCAAACCTTCTAACACCATCAAGCAACTCCTGGTTCTTAGGATCATGCTTCAGTCCTTCTTGATACGTCTCCATGGCTTTATCATATTCCTTCATGAAAAACTGAATGGCTCCTTTCCTACTGTATCCTTTGGTGAAACTTGTGTCAAGCTCAATGCATTTCTCAGCATCTTTCAACCCCTCTGGTAATGCTCCTAGCTTTGTGTAACAAGCAGCTCTGTTGCTGTACGCCTACAGCCCAACAAAGAAAACACTCACTAAGATTCCATGTTTCCTCATGTGAAAGAGACGCGCTCTTACCCTCACATCCCTCGGGTTCCTTTTGATTGCTTCAGAGTAGTGCTTCACTGCTTCTGGATACTTCTGTTCTTTAAAGAATTCGTTACCTGCGTCAAAGGAGTAGTGTCAAATTTTTTATCCTTGTATCAAATAGCGAAGGCAAACAATGCGAGATTGTTATCAGAGTTTCAATATTGACCTTTCTCACGCTCCTCCTCGGCTATCTTAGGATCAAAATACTCCTGTTGCTCCAGCTCTTTCTTAGCTTTCTCAGCATCGTTTAGTTTCTTCAACGTATCAGGATTACGATGCTCCGTAAGAGCTTTTTGAAAAGTCTCGATCGCAGGTTCAAAATCCCTCGAGCATCTCGCCATTTTCACTAGCGCAGTGCCTTTCCTAGTCAAAGCTTTTGCTATCATCTTGAAGTCAAAACGAAGCTCCCTGCCTCTCTCAACAGCCTTGTCACAGTCTTGAATGCACTCCTCATACTGACATCCGATTTAAAGATGGAAGCGTTTCAAAACACCATAATAAATACATTACGTGATCAACACTTCACTAAAATAGGAACACATAAGCATATAAGCTAAATTAACAGAGCAAACACCACAGAGTGACAGCAATACATACCCAATATCTACTTCATGAACCTTAGATTCCACTATTCCTCTAAAGTTACGAGCTTGAAGCCAAACGTAACACTTAACCATAACCCAATAGCAACAAAAAACACAATTGAACTCTTAAAGAAGTTAAAGAAAGTACCTTTCCCATCTCAAGATAAACAGCAGCACGGTTGGTGAGATAAGATATGTCTTCATCATCAAGCTCCAACGCCTTACTATAATGTTCAATAGCCTTCTCAAACTCCTTCTTCTTGTAGGCAGCGTTTCCTCTCTCTTTCTCCTTCTTCGCCTCCTCCTTCCTCTCTTTCTTCTCCCTCTCCTCCTCCGTCAACTCCATAGGCTCCGGCTCCGGCTCAGGCTCAGGCTCCGGCTCTGGAGTCGATTCAGCCTCCTGCATCTCCGTATCTTCTCCACCGAACTTAACATTCAACAAAACACCCAATGCCTGCATCACTCTCTTATCCTTCATATACAAATTAAGGTTATTAGGGTTCCTCTGAATCTCCTTCATCGTCTTCACGAAATCAGGCTGCTGCAGATAAACCCTAGTCCCCGGATCCGCCGTCAGCTTCGCCCACATCTCCTCTCCTTGAAACGCCTCGACGAAGGGATTCGACTTAGCGCCGCCGCCGCGTGGTCTCGACGCGTCGGCTAGCCCCGACTTCAGCGCGTCGTTGTTCGGATCGATCTCTAAGCCTCTCTTATAAGCATCGGCTGCTTCTTGGTACCGAGATAGGCCCGCGTACGCCGCGCCTAACCGGCTGTACCCTTTGGACCAGTCCGGTTTGAGCTCTACGGTTTTCTTGGCGTCGGAGAGAGCTTCGGCGTAGCGGTGGAGGGATGCGTGGGCGGCGGATCGGTTCGAGTAGAGGATGTGGTTGGTTGGGGAGAGGTTGATTGCTTCGGTGAAGTGGGTGATTGCGGCGGCGTAGTCGCCGGAGGAGAAGGAGGCGTTTCCTTTTGATTTTGCTTCTTCTGCCATTGGGAATCGAGTTGTGTGGCATTTTTCGATTGATGGCGAAAGCTTAAAAAGGGAGGGAAGAAGTGAGAGACGACGAGAGGGTTCTCGAAATTTCGATTTGTTTTTCTTTTGCGTCGAGAACGTTCCTAGTAAAGAAAGAAGCCGTGGGAAGGGTTTTAAAAATAACTAGATTTTGATCCGCCCTCTAAAAGACGGGTATATTTTTGTTTTAACCTTTAAAAAATTAATTTTTATATTTTATTTTTAATATATTTGTAATTAATTATTAGTTTAACTTAATTTAATTTTGGTAATATATTAAATATGTCGAGTTACATAGCTATACACTTGTCCATATACATTTCAGAAATTGTTTTTAAACTTTATTCCTAAAGTTTGCAACATATAATTTTTTCTTAATAATTACCTAACATAATTAGTCAAGAATATGTGTATCATAAAAACCCGAATCGGAATCGATCAGAAAATCAAAATCTCATCCTCGGTATTTTGAAACCCGATCGGGACCTGTAGTTGAACTGGTAAATCTGATGACTCAAGATAAATTCGGTTTGGGTTTTGTAAAAAATCAATATTAAAAAACCAAAAAAATCCGCGAAAAATCACTAAAATCCGGAACCCATTTACCGGTTAAAGCACTGGTTAAATTAATAGATAAATATTTATGAATTTTTAAATTTTGATATTTTTTGTATGTCATAAATCTTAACTTGTTAAAAATAACTAAATAATCTAAACTATTTTGTATGTCAAATGAAAATAATAATATAGAAACTAAAGTTAAGTATTTTATAAATGTTTTTCAAACATAAAATATGTACATATCCAAACTATTATTTATGTTTTATAAAAAGTTTATATAATATTTAACTTTGGTTTATATATATTTATTTTCATAGCCAATACATTACTATATACTAAAATTAATTTTCATAACCAATACATAGCCAATAACTTTGATCCAAAGATCCGGTGACCCGTAAAGTTATCCAGTACATACTCTATAGAACAAAATTTATATTCGAAAATCAATTTTAAATCCAACCAACAACGAAACCCGAACAAATTTTTTGGAAAATATAGTTACAAAATAATATAATAAACGCAGTAGAACCTTATTCAAAAGAAAGTAATCTGACATAAACAGTGAACCAATTTATATATTATATTTGCCTATGGTATTATCAAGTGTAAATATCAAAACACAATCAGAAAATAATTAATCAAGAAAATGGCTTTCCTGTCGACTAATAATTATTGGGGAATGAGTCCGAAAATCATGGAATTAAGATGGAGGTTTTATCAATTGGTAATACTTGTGTTTTAATAGAAGAGAATTTTGGAGTTCTAGATTTTGACATACTCTTAAAAAGGGCGAGTATATTTTTGTTTTAAATTAAAATAAAATTATTAATTTTCATATTTGAATTTTTTGTAATCATATTTGTATTTAGTATTAATTTAGTTTGATAGAATAGTCTTTTAAATAAATAAAATATACATAAAATTTATCAATAGATCATAGTCAAATATAAAACTACTTATAGTATCATTCATTAATATGATTAAAAGCTGCATATTGTCGCATAATTAGCGTTTGATATGCAAATATGCATTGCGTAATCGTCGACTATTGTTATATGTATATCAGTATATGATAGAAGTTAATTTACAAAAAAAAAGTATATGATAGAAGTTGGTTGCGGTAATATTGGAAAAGAGGGAGGAAGTTATAAATATGACTCTTTGAATATTTAAATGGTAGTTGGCTAGTGTAAGGGCAGTTACATGTTCGAGGTGAAATGGCAGTTACATGTTCAATTAATAATCACTTGTAGTTATAGAAAATTGGGAAGACGACCTATTTCCCCACCATAACTATGACATAGTAATAAATGTACACAAAGTTTCGACCTCGTCCTAATTGCACACCATCAAAGTATAACAACCTATTTCTACATTCAGGGAAAGTTCAAAACTCGTTTCCCCGCAGACCAAGATTTGGCTTGGTTTTAATGGTTTATTACATGAACCGATAGTAAACCAGTTATATTGGTATACCTCGAACCAGATAAAGATCCGACTATGTTTCAACTTAAACCCGACCCGAAACCCTTTAAAATCCCCAAAATCGAGTTCATGCCCTAAAAACCCTAAAATTTAAAAAATTCAGAGAGAAAATTCCAGACCCAGAAAGTATGAGTCATAAATCTAGAAACTCGAGTGGAGTCTCTAGCGCACGAGCAAGAGGTCGTGTTGGTTGTGTGGAGAAATAGTTATCCCCTTGATGTCAAATTCGAAGGCAAATCCTTACAGGAGATACTTTCGATGTTCTTCTTCCTTTCTCAAAACCCCAAAAAAAGAAAACGATCTTCTTCGCGAGAGAGATAGATGATTAGGGTTTGTAATTTTTTTTTAATTCGGGTCATGGGTTAGTTGTGGTTAATTTAATCGGGTTTTTAATTCTCTAACCGGGTCATAATCGGGTAATTTTTGGTTTACGTAGGTTAGTCATTGGTTTAGTTTAGGTTTAGGAAACACTAACCAACTTTAAACCACTATTTGTTGGGATTAGTTCGATTTTCAAAGTTTAGGGGGAAACGAGTTTCGAACTTTCCCCGTATGTGGAAATAGGTTGTTATACTTTGATTGGCAATTAGGACGAGGTCGAAACTTTGTGTACATTTATTACTATGTCATAGTTACCTTGGAGAAATAGGTCGTCTTTCCTAGAAAATTAAATAAAATGTATTAAAAGGGAGTTATAAAATTTAAAAGGTGTACACAACTTTTATCAACAAGGCAAACTGCAGAATTAATAGAATAGATGTTTCAAAACAGCTCAAGGGAAAAGTCAAAACCCAGGTCTTGTGTTTAACTGTGACACGCCCTAACGCTTTTTTTTTTCTAGTCTATGCTGTTATTTTATAGAGAGATTTATTAAATGAGTCACTTTCTGACTTTTAATACCATTGTAAGAGCATCTCCAACCCAATTATAAATCCTCAAATTTTGAAGTTTTTGTCATTCCTACCTAATTTTAAATCCTCAAATTTTGAGGTTTTAAATAGTGAATTTTAATACCACTATAAGAGCATCTCCAACCCAATTTCAAATCCTCAAATTTTGAAGTTTTTGTCATTCCAACCTAACTTCAAATCTTCAAATTTTGAGGTTTTAAATAGTGACACCTCAAATTTGAAGTTTCACTATTCAAAACCTCGAAACTACTATTTATTTTCTTTTTAGTCCTTACAATTATTTTCTTTCACAAATATATCTACTAATTTTATTTACAATAACTTAAACACACTAAAATAAAATAAAAATAGAATTAATATTATATAATATTAAAATAAAATTCACACAAATAGAAATATATATTAAGTAAAGATCACGCAAAATAAAACACACTAAAAAAATTAACATAAACTAAAACAAATTATATAAACATTTAAATATACATATCTTACAAGTGGTACCAAATACCATAATTTATTGGCTAACCGGTACGTGTGTTGTTTTATTATATGTATAATTTATATTATATAAACTGTAATATTGTGCGTTGTATAATATATTAAAAATATGTTTATGTATTTGTGAAGTTTTATCACTATTAGTAATTTTTATTAATGTCAAGGACTATAGTCTAAATAAATAAATTTTTAAGGATTTTTTTGAGATTTTATGGTTGGAGTAATCAACCCTCAAATTCTTATTTTGAGGTTTTGCTCCCTTTAGAATAAGGTCTTGGGTTGGAGATGCTCTAAGTCACATTGTTATACACAGACACTTTATCGGTGGTTGTATACCATTTTGCCCTTCTAAAAAGAAAACCAGGATATGAGTTTCGTTTTTTTTTGTTTGGGTTTCGAATTTTAAAATAGATTAAAAATAGATCGGGAAAAGTGAAAGGTTTGTTTTTTATTTTATGAGCCTCACTTTTTACAGTAACGACAGTGACCAATTGAAAGATCCAGATTCAAAATCGATGAGAGTGCGTTGATGGCAAAAGACGACAGTGAGATGACGACGAGACGGAAACGGGCGGGCAAGGAAGTAGCCGGAGTTTTCTTGGCGTATAGCCGTCGTTGCTCGGGTTTTGCAGGGGCGTTAAGGTTTTGTTACAATTAGTTGATGGGTTTGGGTTTTTCAAAAATCATTAAAAACTTGTGTTTTGCTTGTCTTTTGATTATAAACAGTTAATCTATACAAAATTTGTAAGTTTTAGAGGTAAAATCGTCAAAAAATTTAAAGATCTCAGAAAGAAAATCAATGGCGGTTCCAATATGAATTGCAGAAAAAGTAGAAAGCACTAGTTTGAAGAAGACGAATTTATTACAAAATTGCCACTCTGTAAAAAATATTGTACATTATCTTTCGGATGTACATGTGTACACATCTTATTATACATGTGCATTTTATCTATGTAGTGTACATGTGTACACATGCATTTTATCTACGTAGTATACATGTGTTCGTATATATATGAAGAGGATAATGAAAGTGTAAAACTAAAAATAGAATTTGTGTATATTTTTGCTTTCACATATCTAAATGTAGACCTCTCGTGCATATGAGCGTGTACATATATCTTTTGCTTTCACATATGTAAATGTACACCTTTCCTGCATATGAGCATGTACACATATCTTACGTATATCCATGTATACTCTTAGCACATACATATCTACGTGTACACCTCTTTACTGCATATCCATATGTACACCTTATATTAAAATTAAAATGTGCTATTTCTTTCACACATATACCTTTACGGAGCAGAAATATTTTGAGATAGATCATTCTATTTCGTTGTGTTGCAACTAAAAGAACAAATAAATAGACATAACCAATAGCAGCTAGAAATTAAGCCAAATCGACGTGTACAGTGTTTTAATGTTGTCCATACGTACAAGTGTTTGAATATGCACATGTAAATTCTCTGAACAAAGCCACAACATTTCTCACATATATGTTTGCATCTCTTTCAAACCACTTAAAATGTCGTCCAACACAAATCATACATATACATATGGATTCTACTGTGAAAAATCTACAATTGTAGATACACAATCGTTAACCCAAAAAAAGAGAGTGACTTTTGTATGTGGTGAACTCTGATAATGATCTCAACCTCTGCCTGAAACTCTCTTTCTCATTGACCACTCCTAACTTTCAACTATTTGCTATGGTGGAGATGGAGGCTTAGGTGGTGGTAGTGACGTAAAACATTAATTGACGGCGGTGTTGCGTTTTTTTTTTTTTTTTTTTTAAACTAACCTTCATTAATTAATAAAAGCGTACAAGTACAAAGGAGGCCAAAAGATGACAACAAGAGCTAATTCTGAAAATAATGAAACCAAGAGGAGAGGTAAGACATGAAATTCGGACCAATACGCTGCGCTCTAGATAGCGGGTCCAAGCGGCAGCGAATTGTGTTCTGAATGTCGGTGATCAAGGCGGAGGCAGGTAGAGAGGTAGCTGAGTGATAGCGAGTGTTCCGTTCCTTCCATATCACATAAAGAGAGGCCTGAAACAATAGCTTCATGATGAAAGCTAAGTTCTTGTCGGGGGAGGAGTTGATCAACCAAACCACAAGATCATCATATAACACCGGAGGAGTGAGATGAGCTCTAGAGGTAAAGAAGGACCAGACCTGATGGCTAAAGGAGCAGTCGAAGAAGAGATGCTGGCGCATCTCATCCGACACATTGCAGAGGAGACAGGTGGAAGGAACCACCATCCCCCAAGCGAGCAGACGATCGCGAGTATGAAGCCGGTTACGAGTTCCGACCCACGCATTAAACGTGCTTGGGTATTGAGCCAGGAAACCAGATAGCTTTGTGCCAATTAACCCGATCTCCATTGGTGTTAAGATGGTCCCAGGTATCCTTAGTAGAGAAACGAGACGAGGGGGCCTGTCTCCTATAGCCCAGAGATAAGTGTCATCCATTTCCTGATGAATGGTAGCATCAACAAAGGGAAGACTGTCCTTGAGAAAAAAAGATGATAGGGTGCCTGGACCGAAATCGAGAGGTGATCCATCTGCCATCAACAATAGCCTCTTGAACCACTGCATCTTCCGGTATTCCAGTGACTCTTGGACCCGCCGGACCTGTAATGCTCAATAGGGGTCCCAGCAAGGTCCAATTAACCTTCCAAAACCTGCAGGTTATGCCAGAGCCAACATCACAAGAGATAAAGGGCCGAGCCAGTTGTCGGAGATCGCATAAGCTTCTCCAAATCCAGCTGCCCGAAGCTGCAGCATCTAGATCCCAGAAACATGAGGACCCAATATAGTGAATTCACACCCACGAGACCCAAAGCGAGCCCCCTGCAGCAAATATAAGCTAAATCAGTTTAAGACCGAGAACTTTGTTCCAAGCCAGCAGCCTCCTAAGTCCAAGCCCGCCACTTTCCTTAGGAGTGCAAATTGATTTCCAGCTTATTTTTGCTCCACGCGCTGAATGAGGAGAACCTTTCCGTAGAAAGGCATTGCAAAGATGCTCAAGCTCCTCTAAACAAGAGTTAGGAAGCAAGAAAACCGAAGCCCAAAATGTGATGGTGGAGTATATGACAGTACGAATCAGGACGAGGCGGCCAGCAAAGGAGAGTTTTCGAGATGACCATGCAGTGAATCTCTTTAATACTTTGTCGAGAAGAGGCTGATACTCTTGTTTTCTGAGCTTTTTTGAGGTGAGAGGCAAGCCTAAATATCTGACAGGAAAGGACCCTTGCTGTAACCCCAACCTTTCCGCCATGTCTTTAAGCTCTAGAAAACATCCCCCATCCAAGAACATATAAGTTTTGTCCTTATTGATCCCCAATCCAGAAATGAGTTTGAACTCCTCCAAGATCTCCAGAATTCCAATCACCGAGCGTTCAGATCCATCGAAGAAAATAAGAACGTCGTCGGCAAAGGAGAGGTGCGTGATGAGGGGAGCGTCGCAAGAGGGATGAGGCGCAAAGTGATTATCTACTACGCCCCTGTCCAGTTTCTTAGAGAGAACATCCATGGCGAGGACGAACAACAGAGATGAAATTGGGTCTCCTTGCCTGAGACCTTTCTTTCCACGAAAATGCCCCACCAGTTCCCCATTAAAGGCAATGCTAAAAGAAGTAGTTGAGACGCATTCTTTGATCCAACCTCGTAGCGCCAGAGGGAGATCAATTGCTTCCAGTATCTTGAATAAGAAGTCCCAGTTTAAGCTGTCAAAGGCTTTTGCTAGATCGACCTGCAGGCAGCCTCTGGTGACTCTTTCGGGAAGATGAAAATCCATGACGAGTTCTGAAGCTAATAGGACATTCTCGCACATCAATCTGTCCTTTAGAAACCCCACCTGATTCATCTGAATAACATCTCCAATAAAAAGCTTCAGCCTCCTTTTGATGATCCTCGCTATTATTTTGTAGACCGTAGAGCAACATGAGACTGGTCTGAACTGACGAAGAGAATCAGCACCTTGAACTTTAGGAATCAGGGTGATGGCAGTCGCATTGAATTTGACAGGTAGCGAGCCAGTGATAAAGAAATCCCTAACAGCTTCAACCAGATCAGAGCCAACAATATCCCAAGCCTCGATGAAGAACTCAATAGAGAAACCATCAGGGCCAGGAGCCTTATTCTTAGGCATTTTTAGAGCCACTTCTGTGATCTCCTCTACAGAAGGAATGGCTGAGAGCTGTGAGTGCAAGCCTTCCGGACATCTATAGGACATGAGAGATTGGATTTCTTGAACAGAAACTGATGAGACCGGATTAACTTCTTCCCCTAGAATTCCCTGATAATAAGAGATGAGCATAGACTTCAGAAGAACTGGATCGTCGACCTTAACATCATTTGAGTCTCGGAGATAACGAATGCAGTTCCATGCAAAATTAGAGGCAACAACCCGATGATAGAAGGAAGTACTAGCATCACCGTCTGTGTACCACCGAACACTTGATTTCTGCCTATAAAAGGATTCCTGGGCACTGGCGAAGAAGTTCCATTTCTGACGAGCAGCAAATTCTTGACGAAATAGGGAGTGGCTTGGCGAGGATAGCAGAGATGCCTGGATTTCCTCCAAATTCCTGAGAGCATCCGCTGTTTTCTGTTGAATATTACCAAATCCCGATCTATTGAGCTTCTTGCAGGCCAGCTTGGCCTCACGAAGTCTCTGCCCGAAGGTGAATAATTTCGATCCCACACAGACTTGCTTCTGCCAAGCCTCCAACATTGTGGCTTCGAATGAAGGATGAGTTGACAAAAAGGAAAAGCATCTGAAGCATTTGCATGATCCCTGCGCGGAAGGCTGAAGGGTGACAAGGCAAGGAGAGTGGTCAGAGTCTCCCGGAGAATCAAAGAACGCAAACGCCTCTGGGAAGGTGGATAGCAGAGCATCGTTCCCAACTGCTCTGTCCAGCTTCCTTGTGATAGGATCCTCAGGCCTCTCATTTGTCCAGGTGAAAGACGCACCTCTGGAAGGTAAGTCCGATAATTCATTGTCCATAAAGCAATTGTAGAGATCAGCCATTCCTGAAATAGGCAAAATTCCAGGAATAACAGAGTAATGCTCATCAACGGAGAGGATTTGATTGAAGTCCCCCATTAGGAGACAAGGATGATCTCGAGCCGGAGAGTTCCTGATCAGAGAAGAAATTTCTTTCCATAGACCTCGCCTGTCCATTTGAGTATGAAGGCCGTAGATAAAAGCTACTGAAAAGGAAGAGCATAACGAAGAGCTAGAGACCGCGCAGAGAACCAACTGAGCTGTTTTCTTCAGAACAATAACAGATAAAGAAGGGTCCCAAAGAATCCAGATGCGGCCTCTCTCAGCGAATTCATAATTGTGATCCCAGTTCCAACCCGGAAAGGTGGAGCTTATTATAGGTAGAGCATTAGCTTGCAAAACGTGTGTCTCCAAAAGGCTGCCTATTAAAGGCTTATTCAAACCAACCCAGCTTCTGATAACTCTTTAACGAGAACGGCGGTTAAAGCCCCTGACATTCCAGCAGAAGATCTTCATGATACATACACAAAAGGTGAAGAAGAAGCTTAGCTTCAGAGGGTGGTGTTCTTATTCAGGGAGGAACCCTGAACAAGGACAGATTGAGACACTTCTAATGCACTACGATCATTTGAATTATCCGGCAACACCTGTTTATCAATCATTTCCTGGATCCTACGGCGCATCCTAGCTCTTTTGCGAGCAGCATTCCTAGACACCGATTTAATAGCAGGCGGAGAAGGAATCTCATTTCCCATGAATTTTTCCAGAGGCCCAAGACCTGAAGCACTGGGGTCTTTGGCTTTCGCCCCTTGGGGACTCCCAGAGCGGGGGACTGACTTTGTCTTCGGGGAAGCAGAGCCATTGGACTGATTCTGATGCAAATGTTCCTTAGAATGAGTAGCCGGCAGTCCCCTGTTGATAACAGGAGGGGAGCTGTGATGCCTCTCCTTTTTCTCTGGGGGAGACTCCTTTTCCTTTGAGTGCATATGCTGAGGGGCAGGAGGCTTAGTTTCCTTCTCAGGAGAGTCACTTGAAACAGGTGAAGAGGAGTGTAGGTTTCCCAAGGCAGGGTCCGTAGCTGGAGGAGATGCAGCAAGAGAGATTTTAGTTGTGGTCGCTGCCGTGCCTTTTGGAGTCATTTCCTTATGAGGAGGGTTTTTCATCATAGGTTTAGGACATCTTCTAATCAGATGCCCAAATCTCCCACAGTTGCAGCATTTTGGGGGAAGCCTTGGATATTCAACCTTGACCTTAGCCGAGTTCCCACGAGCATCCCTAATGATGATAGTTTCCAGAGGCGAGCTGTCCAAGTTGATCTCAACCTTCACCTTGGTGCCTCCGAAGTGATAGGGGTCAAGCTTAGATTTCTCAGTATGAAGAGGTTCTCCAATGGCACTGGCAATGACACTGATACCTTTGAGAGAATACATTTGAGGCGGGATGTTCTTTAGAATAGCCCAAGTCGGAGCGGTGGAGAGCTCAGGCAGTTCCAATGAGACTTCAGGAGTCCAGGGATATACCGTGAAGGCGACATTATCTGCCTGCCAATATCCTACGCGAAGAGCCCATTCCCTTGTAGAGAGGCATGGAATGAGGATGAGGCAGGTTGTTTCAGACATGGTTCGTATGGTGATGTTTCCAAACTTTCCCCATGCCTTGTTGAGGTCATCATAAATCTTTTTTGGAGGCGGAAGTAGACCGTGAAACTGAGCGACTATGAAGTCTTTCCACATAGTGGCCGTTTCCAGCAGAATGGAGTCCGGAGCCTGCGCAACTGGAGTTCCATCTTCCTCCAGAGTCAGCGGAGAGGTAATTTTCTTGAGGTTACGAAGAGAAGCTTTGAATCTTTCTGCATAATATGGCGCAGAGGCCAGAGGAATGGGAGGGATTTGATTCCCAGCGGGAACCGAGACTTGGAGCTGCGGGGGACTGGCGACAGAAGAGAGTGGGTCGTCGGAGTCAAGAGCATCCGCCGGCGGAGGGAGGTTCTCTGGTTGAAGAACCGGAGCTGAGACGGGAGGAAGACCTAGGTCAGATTGGGGATCTGAGACTTGGTCGGAGATGTCCGGTGGATCCGGCGGAGATGGAGTCAGAGAGACCAAAGCCATGGAGAAGGAGAAGACCGGGGGGAGGGAGAGTTCTCAGTGACCGGCGTGGGGCCGATCTCCGGCGTGGATTCGAAAGAAAACTCAAATCGCACTTCTTATCGCCTGGCACAAGAACCGAGACGATAACTTCTTCTTGCGTCAATTATCTGTTATATCGGTGTTGCGTTTTGTTACCGCCATTGTTCCTGTTGTTGTCCACGATAAGGTCCTCTAACTGAAAACATAAGAGCATTCCAAATCTTAAAATTATATTATTCAATATTGCAAAAGATTGAGACTTTGTAACAAGTTAATAACATTTCCACAAAAAGATTGAAACTTTCTTGTAAGTTAATACTTTTGGGACCATGAGGGTGGTGGAGGAAGAGCACAGTAGGTACTTTTCATCTTTTCTTCATTTCTTCTCATAGAAAAGACAAATCAAAGTCGCAAACCGACTCCTTCGATGGTGATTCCGACCACCACTCATGTTGATAACCCATGTGAAGCAGGAGACTGCTAAGATAGAGTTTGAGGAGATCGTCCTCTGCTACTGCCTGAAGGATTCAATGGTGGTCCAACCAGTGACTGAAGAAGGTGTAGATTTTGAATAAAAAGATCCAAGAGGAATAATAGTTAATAGGTGCAGAAGGAGATGCCTGGGAAAGAGGATGGGAAGATCTCGGCGTAATTTGAATGGAAGGTGATGAAGGAGGAACAAAAAGACGAAAGATGAATGAGATCTAGTTTTTTTTTTAACAACATGATGTAACAAGTTAATTTTTTTTTTCTTAATAGTTGAAAGGAAAAAGGGTAAAATTATAATTTCAGATTCATGTCTGTGTTGAAAGACATAGACAAAGTGTCTCAATAGCAATTTGTGACCTTTTGTGATATTCTAAAGAGGAAAAGTGACCTGAGATATAATAATTTCTTAAGTTATTGCAAAATTGTCATTTCTGAAATAAATGCATTATTATAGTCTATAAAAAGCAACTAAATTAAGCACCATGATTTGTTGGAAGATAAAAAGAGATTGACACATGTAGAAAATCGGCCAATTCATACATCAACGGAGGATCGCGGTACCGATCAGTACATCAACACGGACCCTGTGCTAAAACATACCTCAACACCAAATATATTCAAATTTCATACATGAACAAAGATATTTAGGTTTATGCATACATTGACCGTATCTCTGTTAGTCAAAAGTAACGGATGTTGACGTGGCTTTGACGGATACTGACGTGGTTTTTATATTTTATTAAATTAATAAAAAATAATAAAAATCAAATGTCGTTAGGTGGTGTTGAACCCGGGTTCAGACGATAGTAAACCTTACGCACAATTATTGTGCTAAACCAGATTATTGGTTATGTTATTTATTGTGTCTTACTTATATCTAATATATTTTGTTCATTTATTTCTAATTAATTAGAATTAGTTCCACAAAATTGTGTTTAATTACCTTAATTATTTTTATTGTGTTCTAAAAGAAATTAAAATTTCAAAAGGAAAATTTGAAAATCAAAAAAGCATTTTCAAAATTTAAAAATAAAATATGAAAAACAATTAAAAAGATTTTTCCACAAAATTATAATAAAAAGTAAGAATTTGAAAACATATAATTCAAAACTATTTAAAACTATTTTTATTTTTATTATTTATTTAAATAATTATTTATACTTATAGAACTATATTTATTTAAATATTTTTTTATGTTTAAATAATTTTTTAATTATTTAAATAAATAGTAAATATAAAATAAAAACTAAAATAATATTTTTGAATAGTTTCAAATTACAAGTTTTGAAATTCAAACTTTTATAATATATTTTGAATTTGTTTTTTTTAAGTTATTTCATATTCTCTTTTTAAATTTCGAACATGCTTTTTGATTTTTAAAATTTTATTTGAAATTTTGATTTGCTTTAGAACGCAATAACAAGAATTAAGGTAATTAAACATAATTACTTAGAATTTATATATTTGTAGAACTAATTTTAGAGAATTAGAAATATATGAACAAAATATATTAGATATAAGTTTAATGAGAGGTTTAGTAATGTCCGAACCCAGGTTCAGTAGTGTCCGAACCCAGGTTCGACTCCACCCATCAACATTTGATTTTTATTTTTTTTATTAATTAAATACAATGAAAAAGCCACATCAGCATCCGTTAATTTTGACTAACAGAGATACGGTCAATGTATATATAAACCTAAATATTTATTTTCATGTATGAAATTTGAATATATTTGGTGTTGATGTATGTTTTAGCACATGGTCCATGTTGATGTACTGATCGGGACTGCGACCCTCTGTTAATGTATGAATTGACCTATTTCCCCTCACATAAATGAATGGCTAATTTGTTTATCTCTCATCTTAGTAACTTACACATAGACCGTTATGCATTCAATCTGTTACGATACCATGAGTCTTTGAAGCTTAAAAGTACCACTTTGAAATAAATAAAAAACTACTGTAATATTGGCAGCGTTTACATTTTCTAAAAGAACAAAGAAAACCTCAATAAGAGATAATAAAGCTCTGAGTTCCCAGGAAAAGAGGGGACGGAGGAGAGACCCTGTGGCATGATCACCGAAGTTTACAGTGGACACAGTTGTAGCTGCAGTATGATCTAGTTGCAACGCACTCGTGCTGATACGCTGGCTAGGTTCTTTCCAAAGGAGCTCATATACCACGTTTATTCTCTGCATAATAATTTGTTCTTCATGTTATGTTTTATTTTTGAATCCAATATTGCTATCATCACAGAAGTTAGTGATCTAAGAACCTGTAGAACACAGAGAACTGAAACACTTGCCATGGAAACTGAACGTTGGTTCTTCTTCTGTGTATTGCTCAGTGTTTTCAGCTCTTGGAAATATGAGACACCCAACCTACTTATGAGACACATCTCCAGCAGCTAGCTTTTTTAGTTCCTCTCCTATGAAAAAGAAATTATATCCGGTAACCTATGAAGATATTAAAACATGTGTTAGTCTAAGCATTAAGCAATTCAAGGATATGAAAGGACCTATGTTGTGTAGATTATTGCATGCATATATAACTATGAGAAGAATGACGAAACTCAGGAAAGCAATAAACAAAAAAAAAAGAGGATGGCGTCTCTTACCTTTCATATCCAGGGATAATGAAAAGATTGTAGAGATCGGACTGGGACAGCTAAAAGAATATGTTATACAGATAGCTCATCGGCTTCATCCACCATCTTAAATACAACATCTTTTCGTGTTACACTTGAAGCTTCTTCACTAGTGGGTTTGTTTTCAGATTTCTCAGGTATAACTGAAGGAGTCCAAACCTCAATTCAAGATGCTGCTGTGTAGACGACTACTTTCAGTAAACCCATGACCTGAAACATACAAAACACATAACTTGATGGTCGGAGGCGGCGCCTCCTCTGGTCTTCTTGTTGGTCTTGCGGTCGCTGGAGACTGGGGAGTTGCCTCTGGGTTCCATCGGGATGAATGTCCGAGAGAATCTTATCAATTTTAATCGAGACATAAACTAAGAAAAGAGATTTATGAATAGACAAATAGAGAGGAAGGTGAAAGGAATCTATTGAATGAGTTCAAACAAGATTATGTCCTTACTTTTGCATGTTCTTTTACAATTGACTACCATTTCCATTTTCAGAATATTTATTTTTATAATTCACTTAATAAATTCAACAAATAAGAAACAAAAACAAAGTTTTATAAACAAATCACATTGTAGATCATTTATAGGCCGAAGAGCTGTATTGTTATTTCGTCCCATTACATCATCATGTATATACAGAGGCAGATCCATTTTGTGTGTTGTGGGGTCAGTTGACACCAAAAAATATGATAATAATCTTTTGTTGTATAAGAAAAAATCAGAGACTAGGCAACTCATTTATCAGCATCACATGAAACATGACACACACAGTGGCTAGACAACTCGCCTGGACCACGCAAAACACATAAACAATTTAAAACAATTAAATAACCTCATACTAAAGTTCAGGAGGTTAGCTTACAACTCAAGGAACCTTAACTAGTTCCTTGTACCTCCATGGATATTGTTCATCTGAACTTTGCAGATTTGAGGTGTAGGTGAAGATCCCAACACTTCTCCTTGGTATGACCATCCCGCTTGCAGTGCTCATACCTGAGTCCTCTTTTCTCCTCCTTCTTGTAATCCACCTTATATGTCTGAAGTGGGACGGTTGCATGATTTGCAAGAGAAAGAGACTCCTTTCCTTCAAACAAGCCATGTGAGCCAAGCTCCTTTTGGACTTGGGAACACACTTCATCCAGAGTGGGAAGCTTCTCTGACCTCAGAATGTGATTAATGAGGTCAGTAACTCAGTATACATCAGACTGAGGGTGAGAAGGAGCCCAAAAACCTTGTCTTGCTCTCTTCTTTCATGGAGGATGATTGGGTCTGTTGTAGATGGTCTGAATCAAGCTAACCCCACAGAGAGTTGAACTTGCCAAAGTGATCATTAAACTCCATCTCCTCCTGAGATAGATCGTTTATGGCCTTCTTGAGCTCATACACTCTAATTAAGTTGGATAAGTTGCCATAAACCTCGTGAAGAGTCTTCCAAAGCTCCTTATCACTCTCACAATGTGAGTAAGACTCCATAATAGGAACTGCAAGTGGGCTTTGTAGAATAGATAAGACCAGTATGTCTTCTTGCGGCCATTTGTTTCCACTGTCAAGTTTAGAGCCGGTTGTCTTTGGAGCTGCTTGTGAGCAATGCTCCCACAATCCTTGCCCTCCAAGTGATGTCATCATCAGCCTGGAGAGAAGGTATTTTGACCCCTTGAGCGCCACAGATATCACCTTGCTTCTTGTTTTCTCCATCTTGAAGAGTTTTGGACCAGTGGACAATAGAGAGCACCCACTGGTTTTGAAAGAGACTGAAATTTACTGCATCTTGAGGAACTTAGCTGAAGCTTTCTTGAGTTTCAGAACAAGATATACTCCTCTATCTTGAATGCTAGTGAGGTTCTTCTCTCTTGGAAGACCTTTGGACCAGTGGATAAAAGGATGTATCCAACAGATTTTGAAGATAATCTGAGCAAGAAATAGATTTGCAGAAGCTTTTGTGAGGTTCAAGAGCTTAAATCTCTGATACCATGTAAAAGATATGAAGAATAAGTGAAGAACACTCAAAAACAGTGAGAAAAAGAGAGAGTTTGATCCAGAAAAGCTAAGAGAGATTGGAGAATGTTGTTAGTGAGAGAGATAAATTAAAGAGTAAATGAAGGATTTTCTCCTTAGGTTTATTATTGTGACATACATTTGAATATATAGAATGAGAAAAAGAATAAATAAATAAACAAAGGCTAGTGGGGACCACTTACAAAGGCTCCAAGATTCAAATTCAAATTTTATTGTGTCTAACAGTCGAATTGATGTGGATGGGTTACCATAGAAATAGCTTGCTGTAAATGGGAAGTTGTGGATGAGTTAGCTGTGGTTGGGTTTGGCTTAGACCATTCAATGATTCTTTTCCCTTGGTCATATCTTCTTCATTCCAACAACTCAGCCATTGCATCTTCTTTCTTACATTCCAACATGGATCATTGCTGCAGGAAAAAAACTTGCAAGATTCTTTAATTCAACATTTTTTTCTAGTTATTTTTTTGGGTTTGAATATTATTAGTCTTATAGCTTATATACTTATACAAGATTAATGTGAGTACTTTTTCATTTACTGAAACATATGTAAAGTTTGATTGGTAATCCAATACCACAATGATATGACTTCAAGATGATATTAGATGTTTAGAAGTGGTGTTCTCAACCAAATGGTTCAAACTATACAATAAAATAAACATATATGCTAATGTGATACCTACCAAAATAGTGAAATTTATAAGGTAACGAGTTATACAACTCAAAACTATGATTTTATAGGCGATATCAAACCAACAATTGTGTTTACTATGCGCTCTTTTCTACCTCAAGAAGCTTCAGACCAATGTTGAGCTTCAACCCTCTCTTTTTTCCTTTGTTGTCTCCGTTTGTTGTTTGCACTCTGGAATTGGTTTGTCGTGAGGCTTATCAATTCGTTTTCTAGGTTCTTATGGCTTGTTGGCGCTTCTTTGTATCAGGTTCACATGCTATGTTGAAGGTGTAGGTCGTTGCTATAAACGGTTCTCTTTTCCGTTTCTCTTTGTCTTTGTGTCTCTGCTTGGATGGTGTTCTTGTGGCGTTGATTCTTATTATCAGTGGTACTGTGCTGGTGCTTCTTTTCTAGTTTTCTGATACGTCCAAAATCTGGAAGGATCACTCAATCAGACTAAAGGGATATGAACCCGCCAAAAGGGAGAACTGGTGGATTTAATGGTGCACAAGAGGTGCGGAATGTCTCTTGATACTACCAGACTTCAGTTGTTGCTTCATGTGACGCACAAGTCCAACAAAAGAAGGGTTTCTAAACATTGCTTGATATGACGCACAAGTCCAACAAAATAGAGAATGTTTACTTGGAGACAACTCAACAAGAAACAAGAAGTGTTCTACAAAGAACAAGGAGATAAACTCATAAAAGAGAAAATTCGATTTAATAATAGTGAAGAAGCATTTACATGCTTGAGGTAATTGGGTAAAAAACAACAGAAGACGTCGAAATTAGTTAAGTGCCACGGGAGAAAAGTTGGGCCGACGTGGCATGGGTAAGAAGAGTTTAAAGACGAAAATGACCTTATCTATTAAGAAGTCGAAATCCAAAGATTAGAGGAGTAGATTTATATCTGACAAATGGAATTTCATTTAGATTTAGCGCTACTGTTGGAATATTTGATTAAGATATTTTAAAATTTCCTCGGTACAAGACGATCTACAGTCTCTACGAAGTTGAGCTGTATCCACACAATCTCTGACGAATTCGGCGTATCTAGATACCAAATCCAACTGAAGATTTTCGTCCTTTAGATACACAAGATTGTGTATAGAATATATTATATATTTCAAAACCCGAGGATCCTCTATAAAACCTGGAGACCGGTTGACCTTGGAATAGAGAACACAGAGAAGAAAGTTGAGTTTCCATAAATCATTGAGAAGGTTTTATTGTTTCTTGGAGCTCTTGGCAGTCTACTAATGAGTTGATTTCTGTATGTTTTTAAGAACCATTAAATAACTCAAACATATTTGTAGAGGTTATGATCTATATCTATCATTATATCATGTACATTAATGGTTATTCTCCCTGAATAATTTCGTAATAAATCTGTCCTGCTTTTTCTTTCACAAACATATTTGGTGAATTTATGGTCTATATCGTTAAATAATGTACATTAATGATTATTCTCCAACAATGTTTCATATTAAATCTGCCTTCGACTCACAACTCTGATGAATATTGTTAAGCTCTATTGTTATTATTTACCAACGACATACATATGATAACCAAAACAAAAGCCTATGTTGATTTTGGTTCCACACTTGCAGGTGATGGGGCATGTGTATCGTATTTAGCAAGGGGTTTTGAAGAAGAATGAGCGATTTAATTGGCATTTCGTCTCCGCACCTGGTGATTATGGGTTTACTATGTGGATGGAGTCTCCTGAAACCCTAGAGATAATCGATGACTGTGTGAGGGACAACTACTCTCTCGCACAGAGTACTCTGATTGTCTTTACTTATGGTATGCCAGACTGGATGTTATTCCCCCGTGGAGATACTCCACCGATAACAATATCAACTACTCAAGTTCTAGTGAGTCTGGTCACAGAGCGAACCTAGCTGTCTGAAGTGACCTTGCTAGTAATTCTCGGAGCCAAGAATATGGCGGATTATCATTTCCTACGTCGTTCTAACTTCTCTGTTCACAGGATGAAATGTCAAAAGCAACATACGAGAGTAAGTATTTAATGCCGTTTTTGAAAGACCAATGTTGTTTACAGTCGGTGGCTATAGTTTAGTATCTCATATTTTTGTTTATTTTCTGTTGGGGTCAAAATCGGTTAAGACGAAATCGATGTCCGAAAGTCTCGGAAAAACATGAAAGATGTTAGAGCAACCTCGAGAGACTAATTGTTAATCGAGAAACCTTGGAAAAATATTAAGTACGAGATTAATCATCTCGAAATCAACGGCTAGAAACATTTTCTACACGAGGAAAAACCTATGGAAAACTAAAAAGAACGCAAAAACACGCACAAGCCGAAGGAACCGAGCAGCCGACTCCAGTCGCGGCCGTGGCCGCCGGGCGGCTAGCTCCCGTGCTGGCCGTAGCCGCCGGCGGCTAGCGCCCGTGCTGGCCGTGGCCGCCGGGCGGCTAGCCCCCGTGCTGGCCATGGCCGCCGGGCGGCTAGCTCCCGTGCTGGCCGTGGCCGCCAACGGCTAGCGCCCGTGCTGGCCGTGGCCGCTGGGCGGCTAGCCCCCGTGCTGGCCGTGGCCGCCGGGCGGCTAGCCCCCGTGCTGGCCGTGGCCGCCGCCGGCTAGCGCCCGTGCTGGCCGTGGCCGCCGGGCGGCTAGCCCCCGTGCTGGCCGTAGCCGCCGGCGGCTAGCGCCCGTGCCGGCCGTGGTCGCAGGGCGGCTAGCCCCGTGCTGGCTCGGGTCGTCGGGCGACTAGTCTTCGTGCGTAAGTTCTAGGCCCCCGGGTTGCCAGAAATCCGTGTTTTGCGACTTTCCGAGATCCCGCAAACAAAACTCCTTTTCCTGCTCCAAGATTTCGGAGAACCCGTAAGACGTCAACGGACAGAAAAACTTCGTATAAAACGGTGATGGTTATCTTAAAACACCATTCGCCTCAGCAATGGATCGAAGATCTTCCGAAAGACTCGACATCCAAGTAGGAGCATTCTTTCAAAGAAATCGTAGAAAACAACGGAAGTCCGGAAGACGGCCCGAAAGGGACCAAACCCGATCGGACGGCCCATTTACGATTTTCTAAAAGATAGATACGACGGTTTACAATTATCTTCACATAACAAGATAAATGTTAAACTTCCGAAAGGATAAATGTCAAATTTCCGAAAGGATAAATGTCAACTTTCCCGATAAACACGAAGGCCGACGAAAATGGAAAAAGCCCAGCTCGCGGCAGACTCAGCCCATCAAGAATAGACCGTCATATGGGAGTATATAAGCAAGGCTAGGAGCAGAGGAAGGGGGATCCAAAATCAGAAGAAAGAAACCACTCTAGAGCAACTTAGAACTTAGGCTTTTATTTACTTTTTAGCGAGCTGCGACTCAACTAGGTTAGATCTAGGTTTTGAGACTAGTGACGATCGATAGCTCTTGCGGCCGAGATCTCGACCTATTGTTCAAACGCTCTCCGCGAATTCGGAAATAAGATTCTTTCTTTTGCTCTCTTTATTTTACGCATTTATTCCCAAACTAAACTCGTATTAACTTCGTGCGTGGCCCAGCAGATAGTCGGGATCCTCGGGGAAAACTAGGTCAACTTAGTTTTCCTACGTTTAAACTTGACTAAAATCGACAGTGCGAATTTCGGTTCCCACAGTTTGGCGCTGGAAGGAGGGGGATACACGGATTTATCTTTCTCGCAACTACGCACGCCCAGTAAAGCATGTCTGCTAACGCGGAAAAAGACAAGCAAACGCACGACGGACCAGCCGCCATTGTCAACGCTGAGAAGACTCCCGCCGGAAACGTATCGACGGTCACTGCCGAGGCAAACACCGAGATGCTGGACCAGGTGAAGGAACTGTTCGCCACCGCCCAGAAACGGTCGGAAGAACAAGAGAAATTAATGGCTTCACTCGCTAAACAGGTCAATACCTTAACAGCGAAAAGCGAACTCCCGCACGGATCCACCAAGGTGAGGCGTGTCAGGAGGCTCGACTTCGGAACTGCCGGAGACGAAGAAAAAGATGCCCCGAGAAAATCCCCGGAACTCATCCCTGACGATACCACTCCGGCGGGGCAGAAGAAAACGACGGATAACCTCCCACCTCCCGCAAGGGAAAATGAAGGAGACGACGTCGAAAGAATCAATCTGGATATCAGCGATCAATCGGATCCGTCCACAGAAGGACCCGAAGTCAGTCAGCTCGACTGGCGGCAGCCTTCGAAAAACCCATGACAGAAGAGGAAGAAGACCTCTACTGGTCAGAGCAAGAGAGGTTGGCTGAAGACCAGACTCAGACCTATCGCAGCCAACGTAGACAAAGGAGCGCGAACGGCGCCAACGAGATCCATGATTTGCGCGAGTACATCGCAAAAACTGCAGCCGAGGTGAAAGCGGTAAAATCGCAGATTCACCACGCAACCAGCACTGCCCCCGAGATCGACCTGCTCCTCGAGGAATCGAGAAAGACTCTGTTCACCTCTCGAATCACGGACGCACGAGTCTCAGATCCCGGGAAAATAAAGCTTCCCACCTACGACGGAACCACAGATCCGAAGGCACATCTGCAGTCCTTCCAGATTGCGATGGCGAGGTATAAACTTCCGGAGCGGGAAAAGGACGTCGGCTGCTGTCTCCTATTCGTCGAGAACCTCAGAGGTGCTGCGCTCGAGTGGTTCTCACACTTTAAAAGAAACTCCATCGGAAGTTTCCGCCAGCTTGCTTCAGCTTTTCTGAAGCAATTCTCCATGTTCATGGACAGGGAAACTTCCGACGTAGAACTTTGGAGTCTAATTCAAAAGGAAGATGAACCGCTCCGAGACTACATAAGGAGGTTCAAACTCGTGATGTCCAGGGTAACAGGCCTCAGCGACAGAGTCGCCATCGACGCCCTGAGAAAAAACTTCTGGTACAAATCGAAATTCCGAAAGTGGATTTCTTTGGAGAGGCCACACACAATCCAGGACACTCTCCACAAGGCGACGGATTTCATCATCATGGAAGAAGAGATGAAAGTCCTAGCGCAAAAGCATGGACCGCAGAAAGCGTCCGGCAAGAAGAAAACCTCTCGTAACAACAAGTACGTCCATCACGAAGGGGAAGACGTCCAAGGCGAACATAACTACGCCGTCAATTCCGAACAAGGAAGGACCGCGGAAACACTTGGACGCGGAACTCGTACAAGGACAATTCCAGCTGCGAGTTCCATCAGACGAGAGGTCACTCCACCGCCAGCTGCAAAGTCCTCGGCGCTAGACTCATTACGAAGCTGCTTGCCGGCGAACTAGCAACGGTCAGGAGCGTGAAAGACCTGCTCCTAGATTCTGATCATCCGCCGAAGACCGACAGAGCCAATCCTGAGAATAACGCTCCTGGAACTCAATCGTACTCAAGACAGCGAGGGAAACAACAACAACCGCCAAAGGATCAACATGATCATCGGAGGATCGCATTTTTACCAGGACTCCGTTTCGTCGATCAAAGCCAACGGACAGAGGGCCGAAACAAGCCCCGGATGGTGTCCAGAGGACTACGTTCCCAATCACACAATCATCTTCGAGGAACAGGATACGGCCGGACTCGATAAACCCCATTACGATCCTCTGGTCATCGACTTGGTGATTCAGGATCTCGAAGTCGGCGGCATCCTCATCGACACAGGAAGCACGGTCAACATCATGTTCCGCGACACTCTGTAGAGGATGAACATACCCCTCGGAGAAGTCATCCCAGAACCAAGACCGTTGACTGGATTCTCGGGCGTCACGTCCATGACCCTCGGAAAAATCAGACTCCCGGTCATGGCTAAAGAAGTCACGAAGATCATCGAATTTGCGGTAGTGGATAACCCGGCTATCTATAACGCCATAATGGGAACTCCTTGGATAAACGCCATGAAGGCAGTCCTGTCCACTTACCATCTCAGCGTCAAGTTTCCAACACCGACTGGAACAGCGGTAATCTGGGGAAGCCAAAAACAGTCGCGACTCTGCTTCCTGGCCGAACATAAATTGCGCAGCAATCGGAACGCCCCAGTAGCTAACCCGAAGCGAACTAAGAAGCATTTGAGTATCTCCGAGAACTCAGCAAAGAACAGCTCGGATTTGTCGAACAGGCCACAACTCAGGATATCGGGAAAATCCTCGAGTCCATCGCCAAAAGAACGGATGACCTAACTCCCAACGCGACCACCGACTTAGCTGAAACAGTCAAGGCGCCGGAAATCGTGGAGTAATAGCAACCGCGATAGAAACAGAACTACGAGATGGCTTGATCCTCGCAACCCGACGAGTTCAGCTATCCCCCTCACCAAAAAGGGGGGGGGAAGATGGGGACAAACATCCTTGTACTCCCGCAAAAATACTTTTCACATGTACTCTACATTATAAAGTCTTTAATTCAAATGCTTACTCAACGCATAAACATTACGGAAAACGAAAATCATATCTTTGAGGAACGCGAGACGTCGCTAGTTCCCGAAAAGTCTTGATTCTCCATTCTCCTCCAAACAGTCCATCCGCGACTCTAAAAAACTCTATCAAACAGTCTGTCCGCGACTCTAAAGTTCATTTCCGTCGATTGGCCCCGACGGAAAAACATAGAAACATTTCACTCAATCAAATTCGTAGTTTGGCTTCTAACGAAGTCCTCTTGCATCCGACAAGGATACCATAGCGCGCTATACAAAAAAATCCAAATTTTGGTTAGCTTTTCGTAAAGGAAGTAGCTCGACTCGTATCCAAACGAATCATATAAGCCGATAAGCACTTCGCAGATTCTAAAACGGTACGAGTCAGGTCGAAATCGCAAACATGCAAAACGAAAGCTGATTTGTCATCGCACAGCTTCAGTCCGAAAGTAGACCTAGGTCTTGCCCTAAACCCGGCCTTGCTGGTATCTAAGACATCTCATAGGCACAAATATCCAGAATACGAGATTCCAAAAAATTTGCCTCTTATCGCTTACAAATCTAACGTTCGCTACAAAGTAACCTACGGATCAAGCGACAAAAAAAAAGATTGAATACGAAGTGACTGCACGTATTCAAACCCTCTACACTTGACGAAAGTATAAATCAAAACGCAGAATTCATAAAAGCATTCATAGCAGGGATTCAAAAGCCACCAACGGCCAGTCCCGAGAAACACAAAGTCACGTGACCTCCTACAGGTCGCAACACATACATACAAACAGCCACACTTGGCCTATCACAAATTATAATCGAATGCATAACAATCGGTTAGAGATATTCCAAACGAGGAGTCGGGCTGGTCGACCTCATCACCCCCGTCGCCTGCATTCAAACCCGCGCCTACATCCGCCGTATCTTCCGAGACTTGGATAGGATTCCACAACTCTCGAATTCTTCCTTCGATCGGAGGAACAAAGGATTTGGCGTTAGCGCATATTCTCATCGAGCCATCCATCGCGGCAAGTTCGCCGGAAAGAGAAAAACCCTCACGCTGCATCTTGTGTAGAGTACCGACCGAACCACGACACTCGCGAAAATCGCCTACAAAGTCTTGAGCCTCTTTGTACGCCTCAAATTCGGTAGAGAAAATTTCGGCCCTTCGGTTCAGCTCGGCGGCAGCTCTTCTCCGCCCGCTCCTTTCCGCACGAACGAGGGCTTCGAGCCTGGACCTCGGCTTGCCGGCGTTTTTGCTCCTCCACCTCCAACCGATACTTGGCGAATTCCCTTTCTGTTTCCTCCGCTTTGAAACGGGCCAGCCGGGCAGTACGGAAACTTCCATCGATCGATGCGTTCCACACTCTCACGGCCTGCAAAGAAGTCGAGGTCAAATAAAAAGAAAAGAGGATTTACTCAAGTTTCGAAAACAAACCTCGTTGACCAAGCGAGCAACCTCCGCAGTCACCTTTTCCCTCTACTCGTTGTCCAAAGACTCGTCACGGGAAAACGCCGGAGGGAGTTCATCAAAGAAGTCACCCGGGGGAGGAACACCCTGATTCTCTGTAGTGAAGTCAGGATCGTATCTCGGCAGCTCACCATTTCCCGACGAGGCCTCGAAAGCAATCCCTTTATCCTTCCGAGATCTCCGCCTCCGCCTTGAAGGGGCAAAAACGTAGGATCCATCATTGACACAAGGCCGCGTACCGCCTCGCGATCGGTGAAGCGCGACCGCCCCTCGAATCCGGTCAAGAGTAAAGGAGTTCCAGGAACAAGGCATTGTCCTAAAAATGTCTCTCTTGGTCGAAATATCGGAAGGAACATGCGCGAGACACCTGTTCTCCGAACAAAAAAAAAAAACACACACGTTCAGTACTCGCTTTTCGGATTCTAAGAAAGGGGATGCGACAATCTTACCTCGTTGGTACAACCAGTCCGTCGGGAATAGGTGGAGAAAGCCTTCCTCGACAGACTCTCCATCTATCCTCACAAAAAAGAAACGGTCGACGTAATCCTTGACGTGCGAGGTGACTCCATGGATTACCGAAAAATTGGTCCTCGCCTTCATGGAGTATACTCCATTGATGCTCGTCGTCTTGGAGTTCCACAACCCTTCCAAGTCAGCAGGGCTAAGGTCCATCCCTAACTCGTAACTCAAAATCACAACGCCAAGCCAGCTTTCCAAAGCCGGCACGTTCAGCTGGCTGATTACGATTCCGAAACGGTCGAGAGCCTGAACAATGACCCCAGGGATTGGGAACCACAGTCGGCATTGCGTCAGGAACGCCTCGTAGCAAGTAAAGTAACCCTTCGGAGGATGCTCCGAACTCTCATTCCCACGAGGAATGCGAAACATGACTCCCTTCGGAACCTCATAAAACTCTCGAAGAGTTCCGAGATATTCAGGGGATACTTCGCTCGGCGAGTCAGTTTCCTTACGCGCCCTCAGAGGTCGCCGGGGAATCGGGATCACGGGAAGGGGAGCATCAGAACCAAAGACGGCGTCGCAATACGCGCTCCTGTCAATCTCTGGAACCTCGGGTTTCAGAACTTTCTCCTCGGCATGGAAACTATCCGAAGACGAGTGAGACTGCCTCCTCGAGGATTTTGATCTTGGGTGAAATAAGAATGGTAAAGAATTCACAAGTCTTTATAGGCAAGGATTTGACTATTCACCCCGACCTTCGACACGATTTCGTCTCCATACTTTCCTCACGAACCATACCGCAAGCTAGGACCTACAAACCCTACGGCTCCTAGCTAGCTGGAGGGCTAACTGTTGGGGTCAAAATCGGTCAAGACGAAATCGATGTCCGAAAGTCTCGGAAAAACATGAAAGATGTTAGAGCAACCTCGAGAGACTAATTGTTAATCGAGAAACCTTGGAAAAATATTAAGTACGAGATTAATCATCTCGAAATCAACGGCTAGAAACGTTTTCTACAGGAGGAAAAACCTACGGAAAACTAAAAAGAACGCAAAAACACGCACAAGCCGAACCGAGCAGCCGACTCCGGTCGCGGCCGTGGCCGCCGGGCGGCTAGCCCCCGTGCTGGCCGTAGCCGGCGGCGTCTAGCGCCCGTGCTGGCCGTGGCCGCCGGGCGGCTAGCCCCCGTGCTGGCCGTGGCCGCCGGCGGCTAGCGCCCGTGCTGGCCGTGGTTGCCGGGCGGCTAGCCCCCGTGCTTGCCGTGGCCGCCGGCGGCTAGCGCCCGTGCTGGCCGTGGCCGCCGGGGGGCTAGCGCCCGTGCTGGCCGTGGCTGCCGGGCGGCTAGCCCCCGTGCTGGCCGTAGCCGCCGGCGGCTAGCGCCCGTGCCGGCCGTGGTCGCCGGGCGGCTAGCCCCGTGCTGGCTCGGGTCGTCGGGCGACTAGTCTTCGTGCGTAAGTTCTAGGCCCCCGGGTTGCCAGAAATCCGTGTTTTGCGACTTTCCGAGATCCCGCAAACAAAACTCCTTTTCCTGCTCCAAGATTTCGGAGAACCCGTAAGACGTCAACGGACAGAAAGACTTCGTATAAAACGGTGATGGTTATCTTAAAACACCATTCGCCTCAGCAATGGATCGAAGATCTTCCGAAAGACTCGACATCCAAGTAGGAGCATTCTTTCAAAGAAATCGTAGAAAACAACGGAAATCCGGAAGACGGCCCGAAAGGGACCAAACCCGATCGGACGGCCCATTTACGATTTTCTAAAAGATAGATACGACGGTTTACAATTATCTTCACATAACAAGATAAATGTTAAACTTCCGAAAGGATAAATGTCAAATTTCCGAAAGGATAAATGTCAACTTTCCCGATAAACACGAAAGCCGACGAAAATGGAAAAAACCCAGCTCGCGGCAGACTCAGCCCATCAAGAATAGACCGTCATATGGGAGTATATAAGCAAGGCTAGGAGCAGAGGAAGGGGGATCCAAAATCAGAAGAAAGAAACCACTCTAGAGCAACTTAGAACTTAGGCTTTTATTTCCTTTTTAGCGAGCTGCGACTCAACTAGGTTGGATCTAGGTTTTGAGACTAGTGACGATCGACAGCTCTTGCGGCCGAGATCTCGACCTGTTGTTCAAACGCTCTCCGTGAATTCGGAAATATGATTCTTTCTTTTGCTCTCTTTATTTTACGCATTTATTCCCAAACTAAACTCGTATTAACTTCGTCGTGCGTGGCCCAGCAGATAGCCGGGATCCTCGGGGAAAACTAGGTCAACTTAGTTTTCCTACGTTCCCACATTTTCATTGATAAAACATGCTTGGTGTTTGGAGAAAGGATTGGGACCAGCGAAAGGGTTATGAATGAGATATTTGGAGAGGAGGAGATGCTCATCTTCCACAGAATTGCACTGGAGATGGCAAATGCTTATCGCCTCCGACCCCGTCAGGGAGAAAATGGAGCGGTCCATGGAGTGGAGATTATTCAGCTCGAAGACGACGAAGAAATGGTGGATGCTACACCAGCAACGTCCCAACTACATCAGAGCTTCGGACCCACCGAAGGTATTTCATTTGACGCCTTATATTTCTTATAATTTTTTTGCTGGGCAGTTGGACCATTTCAAAACTTTAAAAACCCTATGTACTAATCATAACCGGCTAAACGAGAAGCAAGTATGGATTGATCTTAGTAATAAGATACTCTAGTAATAACAACATAGACAATATTTTCCTGTGTAGATTACATACTCATACATGCTAGTATCTAAGCGGGGACTGATATGTTTTTTTAAATGGTGACGTTAAAATTAGGAGGGGTTGGGCCAAGCAATGGACAAGCTCTGACTACAATAAGTGCATCTATGGCACTGTCTGTCCTGTGGGACGTGGGTTTACCAATGCTGAACTACCCATCCCTCTTCAACGCCCAAGATGTGGCGGCAAGGGAGAGCAGTGATGCTTTGTTTTTGGAACCAGGTGATTAATGAGGGATCTAGGTCATGCGAAGAACTGGGGTTCGTGCGCACCGAAGCTGAAGTTACTCCAGTGCCTACTCATATTCAAACTATCGTTGGGTTGAACAAAGATAACATGGGGGACAAATCTGTGGACGTGGTCCAAGTTGATGAAGAGGATGGCTCCTCTCATGGATCCACTAACATAATCTGCTCTCAGATGCATGGGGGTCTCCCGGAGATGGCAAAGAGACTATGTCTGCTGATAATATATGAGTTTATAAGGTAAAGGCAATCGAGTAATGTAAGTCTTTGCAGCTGAAGGACTCAACACTGAAATTGAGCATACCATTGGGACAGCTGGTGTAAACGTTTCGGGAAGAGCTGAGAGTATGGAAGCAAAGGAACCGAAGGCAAAGAAAGCTGATGTGGTGGAGACAGCTTCAGAGGGGAGCGACACCGAGGGTGGGTGTTGATTGGAATAAGAAGCAACAGATCAATAACTACTGTATAATATGAATGCTTGCTATGGTGAAGGGTTTCGGGTTTACTCTAGACGGTTAACTAAAAGTTTGACCATGTTGTGTTGGTTTTTGGGTGGTTAAACTTCTTGCGTAACCGTCATCGCTTAAGTATGTTTTGTAAGGTCAAGAAATACTCATGTGTTGGGGTTCTTAGGCCTGCTTAGGAAACGGTTGACATCAACCTTGATGAAAGGGATGTTATGGTTTTTTATTGGGGGATATTTATGAAATCTGATGTAACCGTTCTCTTGTTTATAAACTAATCTATACTATTAAAGCAGAATCCCTCGTAGGATTCTGCCATTTGTTTTATTAGATATTTACAATGATATGCCACTCATAAATTTTTGTTTAATATAATTAGTTGAGATTGCCTAAAACACTTTAATTCAATAACGGAATATTCCTAATTAATGACTAACCAATTGTTAATTACAGTAGTTTCAGAATCTCAACATAATTATCTATTAATTAAACAAATACCTAACAATTCCCACACTAATAATCAAGATCCCACGTCCATCATTTTAAAAATGGGTCCTAAACAAAACATTTGTTATGTGTGTATATTCTTTAATTACCTATGTTAACTTATAACTAATTAACTGCATCATAAACTCAAATAGAACAACATATTATAATTTCATTTTAAAAATTGTTCGTTCAAGACTGAATATGATTTTTTTTAACTTCCCAACATTACAAAATATTTGTATAGATACACTTAATGCACGAGTTGTAAACTTGGGCAACATACACTTAATGACAGTTTGTTAATAGAGTAATGTATACCAAAAATTTCCATACAAGCGGAAGAAATGATTTCTATGGTACAATATAGGGGAAACACAATATATAGACACTATGAATAATCTGAGAGCTTTAAATTAATTTTTAGCTATTAACTTGGGCAACAATCTCAATTTTATTTGAAACCATAACAAAAAAAAATATAAAATATATGTTTTCAAAATAATTTCAGCAATTTGCTCATCATTAAAATAGAACTGAATAAACTACAGTTTTCCGAGTCATCCCATATTTATCAAGTACAAATGAGTTAAAAATAAGTTTTTTTCGTTTCTATTATAAATGACCAAACGAATTAATAATTTTATCAACAAAAATAATTCCGTGTTTTTAAAGCGTATATCAAAATAAATACTAAACGAGTAATATATTCTTAAAATAATATAATTTTGACCATTATTTTAGCAACTATCAAACTTTCAAACATGTGCTTTCCAAATCAACAAAAGATTTTTTTTCAGAATCTTATCTACAATTCAAAAAATCGAAAAACTTCTATGTATCTTGATAAAAGTTAGTAACCCATTGCAGTTAAATATTTTAAACTTCTACATATCTATGACTATCTTGCGTCGAGCTTAATATACCTTAAATTCTCAAAATTCAAAAATAAAATAATATAAAACGTTTAAATTTAAATAATGTAAGAGTAAATATCTAAAATTAAAAAGATTTCATTCTCTAAATATCTTGCATGGACTTTAAATATACCTTAAATTCTCAGAATCCAAGACATATTATTCTAAAATTAAAAGTATTTCATTCTATGACTATCTTGCATCAAGTTTAAAAATACCTTAAATTCTCAAAATCCTAAAATGAAATAATATAAAACGTATAAATTTAAATAATATAAGAGTAAATATCTAAAACTAAAATTGGATTTATTTGGAAGTTTTGATGGCGAACAAGTGTTTAGATATTTTCGGTGTTTTGAGCATTTTAGGATACCCGAAATATTTTCTTCAGTCGGGTTTGAATCTGGTTCTTCCTATATTAAAATTGTATATCCAATCATGTATTAATCAATTTTGATATGGGTTCCATATTACTTTTTGGATCGGGTTCGATAGGGTTTTCTGGGTCAGAAATATTTTACACAGCTCTATTATTTATCATAAAAAAAAATATAAAAACTAAATTAGCCCAATGCAAGACATGTTAGACGATGTATTACTCCGATTCAGTTTTTAACTTTTAAAAATAAACTAAAAATGTGATTTAGACATATTATTCTAAATTAAAAGCATTTCATTCTGTGATTATCTTGCGTCGAGTTTAAAAATACCTTAAATTCTCAAAATCCTAAACTAAAATAATATAAAACGTATAAATTTAAATAATGTGAGAGTAAATATCTAAAACTAAAATTGGATTTATTTGGAAGTTTTGATGGAGAACAAATTTTTAGATATTTTCGGTGTTTTGAGCATTTTAGGATATCCGAAATATTTTCTTCAGACGGGTTTGAATATGGTTCTTCCTATATTAAATTTGTATATCCAATCATGTATTAATCAATTTTGATATGGGTTCCATATTACTTTTTGGATCGGGTTCGGTAGGGTTTTTTGGGTCCGGATATTTTACCCAGCTAAAAATTATAAAAACTAAATTTGCCCAATGCAAGACAGGTTAGACGATGTATTACTCCGATTCAGTGTTTAATTTTTAAAAATAAACTAAAACAAATGTGAGGCATGTCAATGCTTATTTAACTTAAAGTATATAAAATTAAAATATGTAACTATAGATAAAAATTATAATTTATAATAAATCAAGTTTTGTAAACCGAAAAATCCCGCGCTTTGAAAGCGCGGGTCAAAATCTAGTGTTTGTTAAAGTTGCTATAAAAAAGCCTTTATTTTGCGTAACCAAGTAACTTGCTATTGACTAAGCTTGCTAATGATTAAAGAGAGTTTGAGTTTCAAGATATTAAAATGTTCAGCTTTACTAACAGGAACATCCGCATTATCATTGAAACCAAATGCACTTGTTTATTCCAAATGCTATAACTTGAATATTAATATTAGTCTAAGAAAAAAATGACAACAAGGCATATTTACTGTTACAGTAGTTGGTTGTTTCTCACATTACGAGTCTAATATATAGTCATTTTTGAACTGCAGGAGAACTTGGGTCTTATGGTGCAAATATTGAGATTGGAATAATGTTCAGAAACATGGACGCTTTCAAGCAGCATATGGCATTATAATCCATTAAGCAAAAATTTTGGTTCCGGAGCATGAAATCTGATCCAGGTCTCATGATCCTCAAGTATTGTGGGGCAACCTGTCAATGGCGGGTGTACGCAGCCAGATTAAAGGAATCTGACGTTTTCGAAGTGAGGAGTTTGGTAAGACAACATACTTGTTCTATTATTGAACGAGGTGGGTACCAAACCCAAGCAACAGCTTCTGTCATCTGGGAGTTGATGAAAACAAAATTTGCTGGTCTCGGTGGAGGACCAAAACCAGGTGAAATCCGCAGAATGATGCGTGGTGACCACAACGTATCAATCTCCTATTGGAAATCTTGGAGGTCCCGTGATCTAGCAGTAGATAATGGTCAAGGGAATTGCATCGACTCTTACAGTAAGCTACATGCCTATCTGAATAACCTTGTAGCAGCAAATCCAGGCACATTGGCCGCTTTTCACACTGAGAGTACTGAGCAAGGCGGGGGGCGGTTCAAATATATTTCCTAGCATTTGGTGCCTCCATCCAAAGATATGATTCCATGAGAAAAGTGTTTGTCGTCAATGGAACACACTTAAAAGGGAGATATGCTAGTTGTTTACTCACAGGCTCGGCTCAGGACGGGAATTATCAAATATTCCCCTTGGCGTTTGCGATTGTAGATAGTGAGAATGACATGCCATGGGAATGGTTTTTTCGTCAGTTAACAAGATTTGTTCCAAACAAGGACGGCTTGGTGATCGTCTCTGACAGGCACCCTTCTATATACAAGGCTATAAGCCAGGTATTAAAAAGTTGTGTAGCTTTATTATTATACTTGACCTGATTCACCTGTTATATCATGCTTGTTTAGTGTGTTATCCGGCTAATTAGAGAGTTACACATTTATTATTATTAATGTTCGTCTACTTTCCATGTAAACACCAACTTCAAAAGGAAGCACTTGGGGTACCTTGTTGCAAAAGCAGCAAGATCTTATAGTTTACACGATTTCTACATAACCTTCAACGAGATTAAAGTGATGGATGCAGCTTGCGCAGCTTACCTGATTGACATAGGTTTTGAGCACTGAGCTAGGTCACATTTTGCGGGGAGAAGATACAACATCATGACAAGTAACTTGGCTGAGTCGTAGAATTCCGTGTTAAAGGAAGCAAGGGAATATCCAATAATCCCTTTGATTGATTACATTCGATGTAAGCTCATGAGTTGGTTTGCAACTAGGCGTACAACAGCAAACAAGAAAGAGGATGTTCTGACACCAGGTATACCGGGAATTGTCACTAATAACTTTGAGTTAACGGGTGGATATGATGTCACTCAGATTGCTGAGTCAGAGTACGAGATCAGGAACAAGAATGGAAACAACTACAATGTAGACCTAGCGGCGCTGACCTGTAGCTCTTTTGAGTTTCAGATGTTGGCTATTCCTTGTTCTCATGCAATAGCGGCTGCGTTGAAGGCTGAAGTGAATGTTGACACCCTAGTAACTGAGTATTTCAAGGTTAGTGTTCTTAGGAGTGCTTATGAAGGGGTTATTAGTCCAAGCGCAATTAATACAAGCGAGACCGAGATTAAAACACTGCTCGCCGGTCAACGATTGTGCCCACTGGCCACACGACGCCCTCCAGGAAGGCAAAAGAAGCATCGCTTCTTCTCCAGAGGTGAGAAACTAGTAAGTTATGCACTATAGTTTGCTTTTGACCATAATTTAAGATCTCTGCTGTCCAAATATACCATCTTGATAATTGTGTTCCGCTGCCATTTTGACGCAGATGAAAACCATCCGGAGGAAGATCGCATGTAGAAGGTGCAAGAGGCTTGGTCACAATAAAGCCACTTGCAAAAATCCTATATAAGTTATCGAGTAATGTTGAATAAATGGGGCTTCTGGTGCGGGTGGAATTGTATTGAATAAAGGAGGATACAATGATGGGCTATAAGTGTTACGTGATGTAAAATATATAACTTATGTCAATCCATCTTGGGGTATGTAGGGGATTTGGTTAAAACTTAATGTCATTATAAATAAGAAGCACCTTTTTTTAAGACATGTTGTTTGTTTGTTTGTCGATTTGTGAAAGATATTAATAAGTATACAATTAAGCTGATGTTTTGTAATTCGATTATCTCGTATCTAATATCATTGACTTGCTAATAGAATAAGTGGTCAACAACCCTACATTCTAGAATCGTATATACATACCAACCATACGAAAACAATGATCACATACTCCATGCATTGATCTTAAGATATAGTTAGGGTTTAGGGTTTAGTGGTTTAGGTTTAGGGTTAGGGTTTAGAGTTTAGAGGTTAGGGTTTAGGGTTTAGAGTTTAGGGTTTAGTGTTTAGTATTTTATTGTAACTAAACTATAAACCCTAATCACTAAACCCTAAATTGTAACCCTAAACCCTAACCACTAAACCTTAAACCCTAAATCCTAAACCCTAAACACTAAACCCTGAACCCAAACCCTAAACCCTAACCATAAATCCTGAACCCTAAACTCTAAACCCTAATCCCAAACCCAGAACCGTAAACACCAAAACCCTAATCATAATACCGTTTTTTTTAGAAATCCTAAACCCAATATCAAGTATATCAAAACCTTATCCCCGCTTGAGCAAAACTTTAAACGCTAAGTACTAAAACCAAAACATTTTACGCTAAAACCTTAACGCTTACAAGTAACTTTGAACCCTTGGCACAAACACCTGCCACTGGGAAAATAACTCGTAAACCATATTAACCAAAACTAAACCGTAACTTACGTTAACCTTATTAACCCATGCAACTTATGTTAAAACCGAAACCCACTCACTTCAGGTTTAATTATGAGGAAAACTAACACATTGCACGAGATACCGGTTACAATTGTATTGACGGAAATAATTATCATAGTTTTCATCTAACTTTGTCTGATACCGGTTACGAATAAGGTTAGTTGGACAATGACATCGTTAAAAGGAAAACTGTAACTTCTTGAACATGAACACACATGAAAGGATTGTTACGCGTAATTCGTTTATTCGGATTTTAATGTTATTGACTTACTAACATAATGTTTATATGGTTCATTACCTACATAACTGTATAGTTGGTACGTATATACCACGTAAACAATGATCACTTACCCAATGCAGTAATTTTAACAAAGAGTTACAATAAAACGTTGGCAGAAATTTCTAAAAATATAAGGTTAATAAAACTAGTAAGTTATGCACTGTAGTTTGCTTCTGACCATAATTTAAGATCTCTGCTGTCCATATATACCATCTTGACAATTGTGTTCCGCTGCTATTTTGACACAGATGAAAACCATCCGGAGGAAGATCGCATGTAGTAGGTGCAAGAGGCTTGGTCACAATAAAGCCACTTGCAAGAATCCTATATAAATTATCAAATACTGTTTAATAAATGGGGCTTCTGGTACAGGTGGAATTCTATTGAATGAAGGAGGATCACATACTATGTCCTAAAATCAATGCATGGAGTATGTGATCATTGTTTTTGTATATACATATATACGATTCTATAATATAGGGTTTAGGGTTTAGGGTTTAGTGGTTATGGTTTAGGGTTTATAGTTTAGGGTTAGTGTTTAGGATTTTATTGTAACAAACCCTAAACCCTAACCACTAAACCGTAACCTAAACCCAAAACCCTAACCACTAAACATTAAACCCTAAATCCTGAACCCTAACCCTAAACCCTAAAAACTAAACCCTGAACCCAAACCCTAAACTCTAACCATAAACCCTAAACCCTAAACCTTAACCCCAAACTCAGAACCGTAAACTCCAAAACCCTAATCCCAATACCGTTTATTTTGAAATCCTAAACCCAATATCGACTATATCAAAACCGTATCCCCGCTTTAGCAAAACTTTAGACGCTAAGTACTAAAACCAAAACATTTTACGCTAAAACCTTAACGCTTACAAGTAACCTTGAACTCTTGGCACAAACACCTTACACTGGGAAAATAACTCGTAAACCTTATTAACCAAAACTAAACCGTAACTTACGTTAATACTATTAACCCATGCAACTTACGTTAAAACCGAAACCCACTCACTTCAGGTTTAACCACAACCCATAGCACATGAGAGTAAATGAGGAAAACTAACACATTGCATGAGATACCGGTTACAACTGTATTGACGGAAATAATTATCATAGTTTTCATCTAACTTTCTCTGATACCAGTTACGAATAAGGTTAGTTGGACAATGACATCGTTAAAAGAAAAACTGTAACTTCTTGAACATGAACACACATGAAAGGATTGTTACGCCTAATTCGTTTATTCGGATTTTAATATTATTGACTTGCTAACAGAATGTTTATATGGTTCATAACCTACATAACTGTATAGTTGGTACGTATATACCACGTAAACAATGATCACTTACCCAATGCAGTAATTTTAACAAAGAGTTACAATAAAACGTTGGCAGAAATTTCTAAAAATATAAGGTTAATAAAACTAGTAAGTTATGCACTGTAGTTTGCTTTTAACCATAATTTAAGATCTCTGCTGTCCAAATATACCATCTTCATAATTGTGTTCCGCTACTATTTTGACACAGATGAAAACCATCCGGAGGAAGATCGCATGTAGCAGGTGCAAGAGGCTTGGTCACAATAAAGCCACTTGCAAGAATCCTATATAAATTATCGAGTACTGTTTAATAAATGGGGCTTCTGGTGTGGGTGGAATTATATTGAATGAAGAAGGATACAAGGATGGGCTATAAGTGTTACGTGATGTACACTATATAACTTATGTCAATCTATCTTGGGATATGTAGGGGATTTGGTTAAAACTCAGTGTCATTATAAATAAGAAGCAACTTTTTTCTAAGACACGTTGTTTGTTTGTTTGTAGATTTGCGAAAGATATTCATAAGTATACAATTAAGCTGATGTTTTGTAATTCGATTAACCGGTATCTAATATCATTGACTTGCTAATAGAATGTGTGGTCAACAACCCTACTTACTAGAATCGTATATACATACCAACCATACGAAAACAGTGATCATATACTCCATGCATTGATTTTAAGATATAGTTAGGGTTTACAGTTTAGTGGTTAAGGTTTAGGGTTAGGGTTTAGAGTTTAGAGGTTAGGGTTTAGGGTTTAGAGTTTAGGGTTTAGTGTTTAGTATTTTATTGTAACTAAACCATAAACCCTAACCACTAAACCCTAAACCGTAACCCAAAACCCTAACCACTAAACCCTAAACCCTAAATCCTAAACCCTAAACACTAAACCCTGAACCCAAACCCTAAACCCTAACCATAAACCCTGAACCCTAAACTCTAAACCCTAATCCCAAACCCAGAACCGTAAACACCAAAACCCTAATCATAACACCGTTTTTTTTAGAAATCCTAACCCCAATATCAAGTATATCAAAACCTTATCCCCGCTTGAGCAAAACTTTAAACGCTAAGTACTAAAACCAAAACATTTTACGCTAAAACCTTAACGCTTGAACCCTTGGCACAAACACTTGCCACTGGGAAAATAACTCGTAAACCCTATTAACCAAAACTAAAAGGTAACTTACGTTAACCCTATTAACCCATGCAACTTACGTTAAAACCGAAACCCACTCACTTCAGGTTTAACTGTGAGGAAAACTAACACATTGCACGAGATACCAGTTACAATTGTATTGACGGAAATAATTATCATAGTTTTCATCTAACTTTGTCTGATACCGGTTACAATAAGGTTAGTTGGACAATGACATCGTTAAAAGGAAAACTGTAACTTCTTGAACATGAACACACATGAAAGGATTGTTACGCGTAATTCGTTTATTCGGATTTTAATGTTATTGACTTACTAACAGAATGTTTATATGGTTCATAACCTACATAACTGTATAGTTGGTACGTATATACCACGTAAACAATGATCACTTACCCAATGCAGTAATTTTAACAAAGAGTTACAATAAAACGTTGGCAGAAATTTCTAAAAATATAAGGTTAATAAAACTAGTAAGTTATGCACTGTAGTTTGCTTCTAACCATAATATAAGATTTCTGCTGTCCAAATATACCATCTTGATAATTGTGTTCCGCTGCTATTTTGACACAGATGAAAACCATCCGGAGGAAGATCGCATGTAGTAGGTGCAAGAGGCTTGATCACAATAAAGCCACTTGCAAGAATCCTATATAAATTATCCAATACTGTTTTAATAAATGGGGCTTCTCGTGCAAGTGAAATTCTATTGAATGATGGAGGATCACATACTATGTCCTAAAATCAATGCATGGAGTATGTGATCATTGTTTTCGTATATACATATATACGATTCTAGAATATAGGGTTTAGGGTTTAGTGGTTAGGGTTTAGGGTTTATAGTTTAGGGTTTAGTGTTTAGGATTTTATTGTAACTAAACCCTAAACCCTAACCACTAAACCCTAAACCGTAACCTAAACCCAAAACCCTAACCACTAAACACTAAACCCTAAACCCTAACCCTAAATCCTGAACCCTAACCCTAAACCCTAAAAACTAAACCATGAACCCAAACCCTAAACTCTAACCATAAACCCTAAACCCTAAACCTTAATCTCAAACCCAGAACCGTAAACACCAAAACCTTAATCCCAATACCGTTTATTTAGAAATCCTAAACCCAATATCGACTATATCAAAACCGTATCCCCGCTTTAGCAAAACTTTAGACGCTAAGTACTAAAACCAAAACATTTTATACCTTATAACCTTAACGCTTACAAGTAACCTTGAACTCTTGGCACAAACACCTTACACTGGGAAAATAACTCGTAAACCTTATTAACCAAAACTAAACCGTAAATTACGTTAATACTATTAACCCATGCAACTTACGTTCAAACCGAAACCCACTCACTTCAGGTTTAACCACAACCCATAGCACATGAGAGTAAATGAGGAAAACTAACACATTGCACGAGATACCGGTTACAATTGTATTGACGGAAATAATTATCATAGTTTTCATCTAACTTTGTCTGATACCAGTTACGAATAAGGTTAGTTGGACAATGACATCGTTAAAAGAAAAACTGTAACTTCTTGAACATGAACACACATGAAAGGATTGTTACGCCTAATTCGTTTATTCGGATTTTAATATTATTGACTTGCTAACAGAATGTTTATATGGTTCATAACCTACATAACTGTATAGTTGGTACGTATATACCACGTAAACAATGATCACTTACCCAATGCAGTAATTTTAACAAAGAGTTACAATAAAACGTTGGCAGAAATTTCTAAAAATATAAGGTTAATAAAACTAGTAAGTTATGCACTGTAGTTTGCTTTTAACCATAATTTAAGATCTCTGCTGTCCAAATATACCATCTTCATAATTGTGTTCCGCTGCTATTTTGACACAGATGAAAACCATCCGGAGGAAGATCGCATGTAGCAGGTGCAAGAGGCTTGGTCACAATAAAGCCACTTGCAAGAATCCTATATAAATTATCGAGTACTGTTGAATAAATGGGGCTTCTGGTGTGGGTGGAATTATATTGAATATAGAAGGATACAAGGATGGGCTATAAGTGTTACGTGATGTACACTATATAACTTATGTCAATCTATCTTGGGATATGTAGGGGATTTGGTTAAAACTCAGTGTCATTATAAATAAGAAGCAACTTTTTTCTAAGACATGTTGTTTGTTTGTTTGTAGATTTGCGAAAGATATTCATAAGTATACAATTAAGCTGATGTTTTGTAATTCGATTAACCGGTATCTAATATCATTGACATGCTAATAAAATGTGTGGTCAACAACCCTACATACTAGAATCGTATATACATACCAACCATACGAAAACAGTGATCATATACTCCATGCATTGATTTTAAGATACAGTTAGGGTTTACGGTTTAGTGGTTAAGGTTTAGGGTTAGGGTTTAGAGTTTAGAGGTTAGTGTTTAGGGTTTAGAGTTTAGGGTTTAGTGTTTAGTATTTTATTGTAACTAAACCATTAACCCTAACCACTAAACCCTAAACCGTAACCTTAAACCCTAACAACTAAACCTTAAACCCTAAATCCTAAACCCTAAACACTAAACCCTGAACCCAAACCCTAAACCCTAACCATAAACCCTGAACATTATACTCTAAACCCTAATCCCAAACCAAGAACCGTAAACACCAAAACCCTAATCATAACACCGTTTTTTTTTAGAAATCCTAAACCCAATATCAAGTATATCAAAACCTTATCCCCGCTTGAGCAAAACTTTAAACGCTAAGTACTAAAACCAAAAAAAATTACGCTAAAACCTTAACGCTTACAAGTAACCTTGAACCCTTGGCACAAACACCTGCCACTGGGAAAATAACTCGTAAACCCAATTAACCAAAACTAAACCGTAACTTACGTTAACCCTATTAACCCATGCAACTTACGTTAAAACCGAAACCCACTCACTTCAGGTTTAAGTGTGAGGAAAACTAACACATTGCACGAGATACCGGTTACAATTGTATTAACGGAAATAATTATCATAGTTTTCATCTAACTTTGTCTGATACCGGTTACGAATAAGGTTAGTTGGACAATGACATCGTTAAAAGGAAAACTGTAACTTCTTGAACATGAACACACATGAAAGGATTGTTACGCGTAATTCGTTTATTCGGATTTTAATGTTATTGACTTACTAACAGAATGTTTATATGGTTCATAACCTACATAACTGTATAGTTGGTAAGCATATACCACGTAAACAATGATCACTTACCCAATGCAGTAATTTTAACAAAGAGTTACAATAAAACATTGGCAGAAATTTCTAAAAATATAAGGTTAATAAAACTAGTAAGTTATGCACTGTAGTTTGCTTCTGACCATAATTTAAGATCTCTGCTGTCCAAATAAACCATCTTGATAATTGTGTTCCGCTGCTATTTTGACACAGATGAAAACCATCCGGAGGAAGATCGCATGTAGTAGGTGCAAGAGGCTTGATCACAATAAAGCCACTTGCAAGAATCTTATATAAATTATCGAATACTGTTGAAATAAATGGGACTTCTGGTGCAGGTGGAATTCTATTGAATGAAGGAGGATCACATACTGTGTCCTAAAATCAATGCATGGAGTATGTGATCATTGTTTTCGTATATACATATATACGATTATAGAATATAGGGTTTAGGATTTAGGGTTTAGTGGTTAGGGTTTAGGGTTTATAGTTTAGGGTTTAGTGTTTCGGATTTTATTGTAACTAAACCCTAAACCCTAACCACTAAACCCTAAACCGTAACCTGAAACCAAAACCCTAACCACTAAACATTAAACCCAAAACCCTAACCCTAAATCCTGAACCCTAACCCTAAACCCTAAAAACTAAACTCTGAACCCAAACCCTAAACTCTAACCATAAACCCTAAACCCTAAAAATTAATCCCAAACCCAGAACCGTAAACACCAAAACCCTAATCCCAATACCGTTTATTTAGAAATCCTAAGCCCAATATCGACTATATCAAAACCGTATCACCGCTTTAGCAAAACTTTAAACGCTAAGTACTAAAACCAAAACATTTTACGCTAAAACCTTAACGCTTACAAGTAACCTTGAACCCTTGGCACAAACACCTTACACTGGGAAAATAACTCGTAAACCCAATTAACCAAAACTAAACCGTAACTTACGTTAATTCTATTAACCCATGCAACTTACGTTAAAACCGAAACCCACTCACTTCAGGTTTAACCACAACCCATAGCACATGAGAGTAAATGAGGAAAACTAACACATTGCACGAGATACCGGTTACAATTGTATTGACGGAAATAATTATCATAGTTTTCATCTAACTTTGTCTGATACCGGTTACGAATAAGGTTAGTTGGACAATGACATCGTTAAAAGAAAAACTATAACTTCTTGAACATGAACACACATGAAAGGATTGTTACGCCTAATTCGTTTATTCGGATTTTAATATTATTGACTTGCTAACAGAATGTTTATATGGTTCATAACCTACATAACTGTATAGTTGGTACGTATATACCACGTAAACAATGATCACTTACCCAATGCAGTAATTTTAACAAAGAGTTACAATAATACGTTGGCAGAAATTTCTAAAAAAATAAGGTTAATAAAACTAGTAAGTTATGCAATGTAGTTTGCTTTTAACTATAATTTAAGATCTCTGCTGTCCAAATATACCATCTTCATAATTGTGTTCCGCTGCTATTTTGACACATATGAAAACCATCCGGAGGAAGATCGCATGTAGCAGGTGCAAGAGGCTTGGTCACAATAAAGCCACTTGCAAGAATCCTATATAAATTATCGAGTACTGTTGAATAAATGGGGCTTCTGGTGCGGGTGGAATTGTATTGAATGAAGGAGGATACAAGGATGGGCTATAAGTGTTACGTGATGTACACTATATAACTTATATCAATCTATCTTGGGATATGTAGGAGATTTGGTTAAAACTCAGTGTCATTATAAATAAGAAGCAACTTTTTTCTAAGACACGTTGTTTGTTTGTTTGTCGATTTGCAAAAGATATTCATAAGTATACAATTAAGCTGATGTTTTGTAATTCGATTAACCGGCATCTATCTTCATTGACTTGCTAATAGAATGTGTGGTCAACATCCCTACATACTAGAATCGTATATACATACCAACCATACGAAAACAGTGATCATATACTTCATGCATTGATTTTAAGACATAGTTACAATAAAACCCTAAACTCTATAAACCCTAAACCGTAACCACTAAATCATAAACCTAACCACTAAACCTTAAACCCTAAACCCTAAGAACTAAACTGTAACCTTAAACCCTAAACCTTAAACCATAACCACTAAACAATAAACCCTAACCCTAAACTTAAACCCTGAACCCTAACCCTAAACCCTAACCATAAACCCTGAACCCTAAACCTTAATCCCAAACCCATAACCGTAAACACCAAAACCCTAAACCCAATACCGTTTTTTTAGAAATCATAAACCCAATATCGACTATCAAAACCGTATCTTGAGCAAAACTTTAGATGCTAAGTACTAAAACCAAAACATTTTACGCTAAAACCTTAACGCTTACAAGTAACCTTGAACCCTTGGCACAAACACCTGACACTGGAAAAATAACTCGTAAACCCTATTAACCAAAACTAAACTGTAACTTACGTTAAACCTATTAACCCATGCAACTTACGTTAAAACCAAAACCAAAATCCACTCACTTCAGGTTTAACCAAAACCCACTCACTTCAGGTTTAACCACAACCCATAGCACATGAGTGTAAATGAGGAAAACTAACACATTTCACGGGATACCGGTTACAATTGTATTGACGGAAATAATTATCATAGTTTTCATCTAACTTTGTCTGATACCGGTTACGAATAAGGTTAGTTGGACAATGACATCGTTAAAAGGAAAACTGTATCTTCTTGAACATGAACACACATGAAAAGATTGTTACGCGTAATTCGTTTATTCGGATTTTAATATTATTGACTTGCGAACATAATGTTTATATGGTTCATAACCTACATAACTGTATAGTTGGTACGTATATACCACGTAAACAATGATCATTTACCTAATGCAGTGATTTTAACAAAGAGTTACAATAAAACGTTGGCAGAAATTTCTAAAAATATAAGGTTAATAAAACTAATAACTAATAAGTTATGCACTATAGTTTGCTTTTGACAATAATTTAAGATCTCTTCTGTCCAAATATATCATCTTAATAATTGTGTTTCGCTGCTATTTTGACACAGATGAAAACCATCCCGAGGAAGATCGCATGTAGCACGTGCAAGAGGCTTGGTCACAATAAAACCGCTTGCAAGAATCTTATATAAAATATCGAGTATTGTTGAATAAATGGGGGCTTCTGGTGCAGATGGAATTGTATTGAATGAAGGAAGATACAAGGATGGGCTATAAGTGTTACGTGATGTAAAATATATAACTTATGTCAATCTATCATGGGATATGTAGGGAATTTGGTTAAAACGCAGTGTCATTATAATTAAGAAGCACCCTTTTTCTAAGACACGTCGTTTGTTCGTTTGTCGATTTGCGAAAGATATTCACAAGTATACAACTAAGCTGATGTTTTGTAATTCGATTATCCGGTATCTAATATCATTGACTTGCTAATGTGAGGTCAATAACCCTACATACTAGAATCGTATATACATGCAACCCATACGAAAACAATGATCACATACTTCATGCATTGATTTTAAGACATAGTTACAATAAAACCCTAAACTCTAACCACTAAACCCTAACCCTAAACCCTAACCACTAAACCTTAAACCCTAAACCTAAATACTAAACCCTAAACCCTAACCACTAAATCCTAAACCGTAACCTTAAACCTTAAACCCTAACCACTAAACCTTAAACCTTAAACCTTAACCCTAAACCCTAACCACTAAACCCTGAACACTAACCCTAAACCCTAACCATAAACCCTGAACCCTAAACCCTAATCCCAAATCCAGAACCGTAAACACCAAAACCCTAAATCCAATACCGTTTTTTTAGAAATCCTAAACCAAATATCGACTATATCAAAATCGTATCTCCGTTTGAGCAAAAATTTAGATGCTAAGTAATAAAACCAAAATATTTTACGCTAAAACTTTAACGCTTACAAGTAACCTTGAACCCTTGGCACAAACACCTGACAATGAGAAAATAACTCGTAAACCCCATTAACAAAAACTAAACTGTAACTTATGTTAACCCTATTAACCCATGCAACTTACGTTAAATCTGAAACTCACTCACTTCAAGTTTAACCACAACCCATAGCACATGAGAGTAAGTGAGGAAAACTAACACATTGCACGGAATACCGGTTACAATTGTATTGACGGAAATAATTATCATAGTTTCCATCTAACTTTGTCTGATACCGGTTACGAATAAGGTTAGTTGGACAATGACATCGTTAAAAGGAAAACTGTAACTTCTTGAACATAAACACACATGAAATATTTGTTACGCGTAATTCGATTATTCGGATTTTAATATTATTAACTTGCTAACAAAATGTTTATATGGTTCATAACCTACATAACTGTATAGTTGGTACGTATATACCACGTAAACAATGATCACTTATCCAATGCAGTGATTTTAACAAAGAGTTACAATAAAACGTTGGCAGAAATTTCTAAAATATATGGTTAATAAAATGTTTGCTTTTGCGAGTCGGTAACTAAACCAGTGTACATCAGAATTGGCAGATATGTTTGTATAAATATCGTCAAGAAAAGGTTATCTCCGAGATCCGTTAACGAAAAACTGGAAAAGCATAAGACATTGAATGTCTTCGAGTAATTCACAACAAAATGTAAAATAAGAAGATTAAGTGGACAAACACACCGAATAGTACACAACAAACAAGAGTTGATAAATGTTCACACAAAGGAATTGACAAAGAAAACACAACTATCCAGTCGGGACATCTCTCATTTAAGTAGGTATTAAAACGCTGCATTTTAACATTGGACATATTTGCAAAAATATGAGCTCTCTTCACACATATCTATTTTATCTCATTTGGTCACATTTGCAAAAATATGGGCTTCTTCATGTAATTAATCTCATTTGGAGTAGATAATTGTGTTTGATAGGCTCTAAGACAGTAAAACACGTGACAATTGTTACGATGCAACATTAAGAACTTAAATGGTTAATTATGCACATAAATGGTTAATTAGGCACATGTATGATTAATTGAAATGCAAATACATTAACTTAAAAGTAATGATTACATGTTCCGGAACCAAAAGGTCGAGAAACAGAGTTCAGAGAGAAACATAGTTCAAATAGAAAACAAAGTCCAAAGAGAAAACAGAGTCCAGAATGAAACATAAAACATTATTGCAGCATAATTTTCTCCATTCTATAGCGTCCCCACATTAACTTCATACATGGTGACCACAATTCCTTCGGCCTTTATATCAAGGACGTCGGCGGTTTTACATTTTCAAACTTCACTGCCCGCAATGGCATGGGCTTGGATAAGCAGCACAGAAAACACTGCATAGTATGTTATGTTATTATGCTGGGGGATGGATCGTGGTCTCTCTAGTGTCATGAGTTTGCCTTCTCTTCCAGCACCTTGTTTACCAACCTGTTTAAGTAAATATGGGAACATCTGCGCAATTGGACGAAGTTCCTTTTTCATCATGTAGTCGGTCCTCAAAGATATGTTGCTGCCTAACACAGAGATGGACCAGCTACTGCAATCGACACATAGGCATACCCAATACTTTTTGTCGAGGTTGAAAGAGAAGTAGAAACAGTCGACATCACCTAATGACTCTCTCTCTCCATAATGATTTCAGTGACAGTGCTCGAAAATTTGAAGCTATCCTTTTTGGTAACCTTTGAGAACTTGGTATACGTTTTTGAAAGCTGAGCAGCAAACTGGCTATCCAGGAACATTGATGTGGCTGGCAGGTTTGCATTAGAAAGGGATTGGAACATTGAACTTAGGTGGAACATGAGAACATCTACAACCTGAACATGCATTAGAAAGAATCATGATTAGTTTCAGCAACAAAATACATGATAACTGACCTTTGGAGACAGTGGGTTTGTTCTAGCTACAATCTCGTAAACATCGCTGCTCTGGGGAACACCTCTTTTAGTGGTTATACAACTGATAAAAGAAGGTAACAAAAAATTTAGCTCTTGTATATAAACAATTATACGATGGCTCGCCAGTTAGTATTTTGTAAAGGAAACAAACACTCACAATTCCTCCTTCATCTTAACAAGGAGTACCGAAAACTTAGTTGGATAGTCAATAGTACCGCCAAGGTTGTTAGAGTCAGCAACCGCCTTTCTTGCTTGGTTTAAGAAACGTATATCACATTCATAGTGGCCCAGCAGAGTTTTGGGAGGAATTGGGAAGTTTGCTTTTCCATCACCCACCAACTGCTTCTTCACCATCTGCATCTATAGTTTCATCAACAACCTCTTCTTCTTCGACTACAGCTGTGCGCTGCCATTCTGTTTGGCAGGAGGTCTTTCCTCCTGATTTAGTTCAAGAGAGAAAGTAGGCTTCGGAAATAGAAGAGTAGGATCTAGAGTCTGGAAAAACAATCATTGTTTTAATCGAAGTAACAAAGTCATATAAGAAGTAGTATACGTATGTAAGCAAAACAACAGAGATTACAAACCGAATCAGGAATTTCATCAGCTTCAGGTGGTTGGTGTTGATGACTATTTCCCCGTTGAAGGGGTGACTGCAAACTGTCTTTCCTTTCAGCCTTTGCCTCCGGCGACTCATCACCAACGACCCCTGCCACTTCCTTATCATTGAGTGGTATTATGTACAAGTAGCATGTTTAAAGCTTAGCTGACTAATTTAATTGTTAATAGTTTTCTATATTACTAACTGCGCTAAGTGGGTTGGATGAACGGTTAGCGAAGGCGATAGCATCGTCAATAATCGTGTGTGCAACGTTATCGGTCTGCATGGATGCGTCTTCCACGGACGTAACGCGAGATGAAGGCTGTTGAGTATGAGCAAAATAAACGTTTTCATGTTTCCTTACAAGGTCGGTGAGAATTGTAACCTCCCCCCAATGTCGTCTACTTTATCAAACAAGTCTTTGATGTTGGACAGAACAAGGGTTCGAAAACTACTGAAGGTTTCCTGATTCATTGATATTTGATTCCCTAGCTTGGAAAAATCTTCACACACCCTTTCTTTAACAGCTGCTGCCACGCCCTTTACATCAAACAATTCTTGTACCACAGTGGGAGTAGAGGCCTTTGTCTTGCTTGATTTGCGGTTGCCTATTTCAGCTTTGGCCTCCTCTTGCAACCTAATAAGTTCGGCTTTGGTTACGCCACTGCCAAAACAGGGTGAGGAAAACAGATACTTCTTCTCAATGAGGTTCACCATGTTGTCAACACAAACATCTTCTTCATCGTTGGTCCAATCAAGCTCGGTAGAGTCTTCAATATCAATGTTTGTAACTGACATGATAGAGTGAACTTCCGCCTGTAGAGAGTTTGTAAATACAGTAAATTAAACAATTCGGAACAATTGTAGATAAAATGCCTAAATGGAATGACTATAAACACAAACAATTTGACAGAATAATTACATACCTTCCTCCGGCATCTGTCTCTCTAGCATGCCCTGGACAGATGCTTCTTTTGTCAGATTTGTCAACATCCAAACTGTCATCCTCATCCCCACGTTCAGTTTCGGATCCGGACGAGCTTCCATCATGAACCACCTCTGTGAGAGAAGGGACAGCTTCAATCATGACAAGCTGTAAGGACAGTACAAACCCTTCTAAGGCGATGGTGTTTTGAGCGAGGGAAACTTCTTTCCTCTCTTTAATGCTGTTGATCAACATGTCAAACGATGATATGCCCCAAGGAAACGCAAAAAAGGCGTAAAGATCTTTTATCCGCTCAGCGTGTTCTTGCGATATACGAGGATTGTGAGTCGTCGGGAGAATGACGGATGACAGAAGAGCAAGATAAGCGTACTTGAGCCTCAAATCTTTGTCGACAACTGTTTTCTTCTTCAGCATCCTAGTAACGGATGACACTGGAACTTCTTTTAATGTGCCAAAGAGTTCGCACCAGTATGGTTTCTCCTCTAGAAACTTCTTCGAACGCTTCTTCGATCGTTTTGGGAATCTCTGGCAGTTGAGCCCTGTCACCGCCGCGAATTCTCGGAGAGAAAACCTAATAGGTTTCCCCGAAAAGAGAAACCAGGCCTCATGCTTCTTCGCAACTTTCAGTTGCCTAGAAATTGTATATCGACCAAACCTGCCTGAGAACATCGGCCTATCCGCGATGTCCACCAGCTTTCCAAATGGCGACAACCTAACAAGCTCAACTCCGTCGGGGTCAAGTGAGTTGATTATTTGTCTAATACCGTATGCTTTGTGGTACGGTGTGACACGAACCCCAGTAGGCTCATCTCCGGCAGCAAAAATTCTCTCAGGTAAGTCCAACAACGGTAGTTGGCTACCCTTTGTTTCCACCGTCTCATGTACATCCATCGGTGAAGATCGATCAAATACTCAACAAACCAGATATGAATACAAAGAGAAAGTTATAAAAGAGAGATGAAAGAGTAAGATATGAATTAGAAAATTTGAAACGCTATCTACAAGACCGAATATCCTTTCTAACAAAAAATATTTTACTTGATTTTTATTCAGAACGCAGAATCCTCGGGAAATCTACGCAAAAGATTTTGAAGATTTTCTCTATCGGAGTTGTCAGCTGGAGAGAAGTGACGGTAGGAGCTTTTTCGTCTCAAAAAAATTAGCACAGTATGTGAACGCTTGCCATTGGTATACCGCTAAATACGACATATTCCTTTGGTAGGGACACTAATTTCTCTACATATTTATACTACTTGTGGCCAAAGAAAGAGATAAAGAAAGTGCGAAAGATTATGGATATAAAATACAGAGTTTTACATAACAGATCACTTTATGAGTTTTAATAACATTCTAAGTCACTTTCAACTCATTAGACACTTTCTTTTAACTTTATCTTCAATTACCAACTAAAACAGAACTAAATGGTAAAAAAAATGTTATGGTGTACATTTTCTTTTTATTGTCCACATGTACAATTTCACCAAAACGAACATATGTACACACATTTGGACATTGCATAAATAATGATAATTTATGATTTGAATGATTTTGAGTATCTTGTTTAAGTTAATATAGATCATTTTAAAATTTATTTATGTGTATACATTGCAGTTAAAATTTATTTTAAAATTTTAGACACTCTATTTGCTTCATCTAAATATTTTATGATTTTAATGGTATTTACCATTTTAATTTAGTTAATTTAAGTCATTTTATGTTCTATTTTGAAATATACATTGCGATTGTGTGTTCAAATGTATATACCAAGAGCAAAAGTTTATATTTGTAAGTTTAGAATCAAATAAAGAGGATAACAATTTTATTTTCAAGAGTTTGGGGTCAATTGACAATAAAGCTAAATATAAAGGGCTTAAATTGAAAACAGAAGAAGTTGTTTGGGTAAAGCTCGCTCGATCCCGATCTCAGGCTCGAGTTTCAGTTCGCCATGTAAGGAGTTCAATCAAAGCAAATGATCGTGGCGAGAGAAGGTCCTGGTGGTTAAGGTTGCGGCGACGACCTGAAATCATTATTAAGATCTGAAATCATTGAGAACAAAGAGGATTACGGCGGATTGTAGCTTGTCGGCGGAGCTCGGATGGAGCCATGGATATCTGTCTCTTTGTTTTTTTGACAAAGGATCTTTGTCTCTTTATGCTTGTAGCCATAGATCCCTGACTTTTCAAATTCACAAAAAGTAATGAGCTTTCCGTCATCTAAGGTCACAAGAAAAAGAAGAAATTGATAAGAAAGAGAAGAAACCGATAAGAAAGAGAAAAGAGGGGTCCACCAATTACTTTGTGATTATGTTTTAGTTAGAAATCCTAACGAAAAAAAAGATAAAAATTAGAAAAAGTGTCTATGTAAAATAAAGTGACCTATTGTGATATTAGCAAGTGGAAATGTGACTCATAGTGTAATTATACCTGATTACATAAACTAAGTTCTGGCTCTATATACCATTATACCTGATTGCAGAAGTTATTCTTATCAATAGTGTTAAGAGTGTTAGTAAGGTTATGTGGTTAGTTGCGACATCAACAATAACTTTCTAAGAAAAATATAGCAGCGGAAAATACAGAATAAAGCTAAGAGCTTGACTTTCTGAATGTTTTCGTTTATCATCCTCAAGCTAAGATTTCTCAGCTGTTTGACTCTGTTACATAGTAATTTATTTACTTTTTAATCTGGGATAGAAAATGCTTACTGAATGTTTGTTTGGTAGTTTTACTGGTTGTTGTAAGATTTTAATAGCATGAGCTTAGATTGAAGTAAGATTTTCTTGGGTTTGCTAAGGATTATTTTAGATGCAAGTTTATGCTGATTCTAAGGTTTTTGCTGAATGCATTCAAATCAATAGTTTAATTTTTAAAATGTATATTGGTTGATTTTAAGATTAAAACAAAGTTTGCATTATACATAAACTAAACCATATTTTCATAGAAACTCAAATAAGCGAGACAAAAGATTAATTGTATTTTAACTAAGACTTAATTAAAAAATTATTTAACATGCTTACCAGCTTATATTTATTTTCTGATATTGAAAATAAATAAAAACTGAATTTTAATAATTTCAAAATTGTAATCACCAAAACAATAAAAATAATTACACTTTTCTAATAATTTATAACTGTAGTTATTCTAAATATAGACATATATACTAAAATAAAAATGATAATATAAAGAGTGAATTGGAAAAAAATTAATGGAAAACTAAATTTAATTAAAATTTATGAAAAAAACCCGGACGTAGTCCGGAAAAATCTCTAGTATACTTAATGAATCTAAAAAGTAGTTTTACATATGATGTTCTCTTTATTATCTGTTTTATTAATTAAAAAAAATAAACAATAATCATAACTCTAGATCTATACGGTAAATAAGTGACTATTATGTAAACCAAAACTGATAAAACCAAATGATTAACCATTCAAATTACAATATTTATTCTTACAACTAAAGTCTCAAATTTTATAAATATGACAATGAGAATAGTTTATGAGAGCCAAAAATGATTTTATATTCTTTTTAAAAAATAAAATTAAATAATTAACTAAATAGTTATAGTCAAACATTAATTATGAAATAATAAATTTCAATAATAATTAAAAACATATTAATTATTTGTTAGGAGCCGAGTTTTAAATTCTCAAATCTGGATTTTAAACCAAATTGGACTTGGTTTCTTCAACAAGTCACAGTCAAACCAATTCGACCGTCCGATCTGTTTCGGTTTTCAAACCACTGATTTTAACACTTTTCAAGTATTGCACGGAAAATCTAAACCGATTTAATTCAATTATGACTGTAACAACAATTATGTTTTACGTAATGAAACAATAGAATCTCAAAATGTAATATTTACAAATAATTATTTCTTGTTTTCTATAAATCCTAATTTTGTAAACATGAGTATTCATGATTTTCATCTACATAATATGTATATGACTAAGTGATATTTATCTTTCTTTTTTGTGCAACAAGTGATATTTATCTATATAACCAGGTTACCTGTGGTCCTATACATTCTCAGAGTACAACAATATTTAGCATAGTCTTACAGTTACAGTCTGTCAAATTATACTGGTAGCATGTTTTTTCTTTGTCATTTACAAAAGTGGCCAGAAAAAATCTATCATAGAGAAATTTGGTTTTATCTTGTCAACTTTCAAAACTGGCAAAATGAGCAAATAAAAAGTGGAAAAGGAAAGCAATTTACAGAAAGGATCCAGCTGGAATTTGGCAGAGAGACAAAAGCTGAAATCCAACCAAAAGATAAACAATATTCTTTCCACCTCACTTCTCATCATCATCTTGGGACCTCATAAATTTTATTTTCCATTTTTTTCAATATATTTTAATTTAATAAAATATAAAATAAAATACCGTCAGTTACATTTCCTTCGTTATACTTGAAATATATGTAATTAAAAAGGTTAGAAGTATTTACATTGTTGGATTTTAAGAAAATCGATTAGAAAGCTGATCACTGTTACTAATCGGTGTCTTAATTCTCACAAATTTCTCAAAAAAAAGAAAGTATTCTCAACATTGTGAATTTGGCATTTAAAACAGCCGCTTAATCGATTACAATGGTCATACTTTGGGATAGCTTTGTTAAGAAAATACTAATAATATAACAAATTTTGAACATTCAATGAATAATCTTCTGTTTTTCTCAAATAATCAAGAGACTCCCGGAGAAAGAATAGAACAACGGATAAAAAAAAAAAAGTCAGAGAAATCCAACAACCCCCAAATAGAAGAACTGTGGAAACGTAAGAACAAGAATCATCATCTCAACAAAGAAAAGCCCTAGAAAAATACAATCAAACCCTCAAAGTTACATTTCAATGCAGAACCATCACCAAAGCCATCACTACCATTGAAAGACTCGTGAATCCAATGCTTCTAGTAGCCGATGATGATATCTTTTGTGGCCTGAAAACAACAACAAAAATAAAAGAATGAAATAAAAAAAAAACATAACTTTTTACAAAGTAGAAAGCGTGCTCGTGAAGTAATCTTACTTTTGTAATTTCTGTAGAGCACCACAGTAAAGGACATTAGCAGGGGCCCCAAACTCAGTCTTGTTGTTTTCATCTGGATTAACAACTCTAACATAAGTTTCTTGTCCAAGATACCAAGAATCAAGATTCTCTGTTCTCAGATTCCAAGCCCCAGGATTGTCCAAAGATATCAAGATCGCTGACCATGCCCCTGGATACACCTGAATAGTTGAGCGTGCAATACCGTCCCATTTGTTGTAAGTTCCTCTACTGTTCTCCGTCCACTCTCCGTAGTCCATTCTGCAACCAAAACAAATCTCAATAAAGACAAAGGTTGCAGTCATAAAATGAAGAAGAAACTAACTAACTAACTCACCCGACTGCGAAGAAGGCATAGCCACTCATGTGGTAGCTTTGCATCTTAGTGTCATTGTTCTGAAGAATGACTTCCATGAAACCGCGGTAAGTGCCATTGATAATTGAAGTCTCCATCCTAGGTGGTCCAGTCAAAGGTCTCTTAGGGAAATCAAGCTTATAAGCTCCTTTGACCTTATGCTTATCAGCTAGTCTTATAGGCGTAGAAGGATTCACAAACGATACGCCACTAAGTGTTGTCCTTCTTTTGCCGTTGATCTTCACAGGCGGCATGTTCCTGAGAACATAGACATCCGTCACATTGATGGAACCGTACTTAAACGAGCCTTGCGGGTTAGGACGTGCTCCACTTGCTGAAACGTTCCATCTGATGGATCTTGCTTGATTCATGGAGAAAGTTTTGTCGAATTCGTCTTGTGGTGCAGGGGGCAAGTGACCTATTGCCTTTCCTTTAGAGTTGGTATAGTGCAAGATTCCAACTCCTGTGACTCTTCTCCATATGGTTTCATTAACGATCCGAGCACTGGCGACAATGTAGTAATCAGAGCTTGCGTTTTGGTCCATAGTCACCAAGAAGGAGTATGATTGTCCAACATGAATGTCCAAACTTGTGTAGTTTTGCTGAACTGTGTAGGATCCTTCTGATTCAGCGAGAACCAAGTTGTGACCTTGGATCCTAAAGTTCAAACTCGTCGAGATTCCCACATTCGACACTCGAAGTCTATAAGTCCTTCCTGTGGTTGTCACAAAGGTATAACACTTTACAAACTCCAAAAACAAAGACTGTCTGATCAGCTAGTAGTAGTACTCACCAGGATGGACTGTGATGGTTTCGTAATCGATTCCGTCAGGAACAAGAGTCTTATTGTATTGGTAAGGTCCTTTTCCGTTAATAAGAACTCCATCAGGCATTCCAAGATCCTTACCATCGTCTAAAGCCTTCCTCAAAGCCTACAATTTTTAAACAAGTGTGTTATTGCTTGACCTGCAAGGTAAATTAAAAAAAAAAAAAACTAACCGTGTGGTTCCTTGTGTACCAATCACCAATGGCAATAGTGATATCACCGTCTGGAGTAGAGAAAGGGACTGGAATAACTGATCTAGGGTTGACAATGAAGGAGCCAAACCCACCAGAAGCTCTTTGGAAATGGAGAGATGGGAAGTAGAAGAAGCTACCAATCTGGTCCTTAACTTGAAACTCATAAGTCCAGTTCCACTTTGGTGGGATTGGACAGTTGGTTCCTGCAAGTCCGTCTTGCCAAGAAACACGTCTCTGTTGGATTCCAGACCTGTTAAAAAACATCAAAACATATTTAGAAATCAGAACACTTTATACTCTCAAGAGTCAATACAAAGATTTTAGTGAATCTCTTACCAGTGGAGAAGAAGTCCCTCGTCTAATTTGTTTCTCACATTCACCACAAGGTTCTCATTGGTCGTGACATTGATTGTAGGACCAGGGAACTTTCCATTTATAGCAATGACCTGACAATAGAATCAAAGAAGACGTTAGAACTCTTACAACAGTGTTTTTAGATCTTTTGTTTCACTTTTTGTTGGATTTGGGCTTAGAAAGACTGAATCTTTTGTCATTCATTCAGGTGGAACTTGATGTAAAACTTTGGATAAGTTAAAAGTAATTGTTTTTAAGAAAGTAAAAGTGAACTGGGCTTCTTAAGGATGAATTTTAAGTAAGCAAGAAAAAAAGAGAGAAGAAAGATTGGAACTTTTGAGAAATCTGGATTTTATACACACAAACAAAGATACAAACTTTTATCAAAATTTGACAAAAACAAACACCCCAATTACTTGGTGCAGAGGAATAGAATGTACACTCTATGTTCCATTAATAGTAAACCTCTAAAAATAAAGCGTTTATAAAATTAAAATCTCAAATCTACAATTTATTTAGCTCACTGGACCAACAGTAAAACTAAAGATTTACAAAATTAAGAAGTAATATGCAAAATGTGGATAAATCTACAAGTAACCCCAGAAAGTTTAAACTTTGGTAAAATCTTATTTATCGAAAATGTGAAAGAACAAGCTTCTTGTGTAATGAATATATTACTAAAAGTTAAATCTTTAGCTCACTGGAATTACAGTAAATCCCAAGAATTAATGGTTTTGCAACAAAAAAAAGGTCCAAGCTTTGATCAAATGAGCAGATATCAAAAGATCTAGAAAAAAAGAAAAGAAAAAGACAAACCTGTTGAGGAACACCAAGTGGAGAAGCGGTAATGTAGGAGACTTCGAAGTTGTAGAAAGAATATGGATCTGCAGCGAAGCAGAAACTGAAGTTCACCAAGAACGTAAGAAGCAGGATCTTGAACAAATCCATTAATCTCCTTTCTTTGCTTTTCTTTTCTTGAGCAGCAACGATTTAACGAACACAATGATGTTTAGTTGTTTTGTTTAAAATTTTTCTGTCTGTGAATTTACATTATCAGATTGGAGAAAAGGAAGGATTGAGTGGGAGAAACTATAAGCTATAAGGGAAAGAGACAGAAGAGAACGGCTACGATACTAGTTGCCTAATTAGTTGTTATCCTTATTATTTTCCGCAATTATTTTACCAGAAAAAGCCGCACAACGCGCCTATAAATCTGAGAAAATAATAAATTAAATGGTTAATTAGCCTTTTCTTTTGTTTGAAATATTATTAGTTTAGAATCTTATATTCGAATAGTATTCTACTATTCTTAATATTTTATATATAATAATAAACTAAACTACTGAATTAATAGATTTCTTTCCTTTCGACTAGTGAATTAATAGATACCTTACCCCTAATTATAAAGTTCTAATCTTCTTTTGTCGGTAACCGTAACTTTATAAATCGTTTAAAAGTTTAAGAAAATTCAAAAGAAAAATTAGTTGACAGATGAAAAGAAAACAAGCCAACGGATATAATGATAATAGTGATAGCAAGAAAGAATGGCTCCCATATGGTTGACAATTTTAATATTCTTTTTCTTTTCCACCGAAAATGTTTTTTTTTCTTTATTCATCAAAATGAGCTGTAAATTTGCATCACATAGACCACAATTTCCCGTACAAATATTACGACGACGCGTATAATAGTATGATGCATTGGAAAATGCATTTTTAATTACAGAAAAACAGTATTTTAATTACACTATAGTTTCTAATATCTTTAATCTTAATATTAATTGGAAAATGCATTGACCCCAATATATATACATTCAATTATTCTTAATTTATGTAAAAAATGTTAAATTAACATTCTTTATAGAACAGAGAAAAATAATAACCACGAGTCAGTGGTCGGGTGGTACATGGCGTTCCAGGATCCCTAAGGGACCTGAATTCGAATCCGTTACCATTCAGATTACCCTGACTTCTGGCCACGCGGATATGAACCATGCTTTTGGTCCATTTGAAAACCCGGAGAGAGGGTCCATTCGTGGGCTGCACCTTTCCTTGGGAATTAGTCTGGACCTCGGTCCGGGATACTCCATGTTAAACAAAAAAAAAAAAACAGAGAAAAATAATATATAAGACCTATATAAAAATCTTGATTTAATAATGGAAGTGCATTATGTACGCAATAATCACATGTTGCTCGCATGCTAGCTTGTTTAAAATAACCAATTAATAGTAACTTTACAGTTACATTACTGAGTTAATACTTTTAGTGGGGGAAATAAAAATAAAATAGTTTAAGCTTTTTTTTTTTTGAACACAAAAATAGTTTAAGCTAAGAATTGTATTTGACCGTTTGACCTGTGGCATCTCCAAAGAGATAAGCTTTTATTTATGAGAGGCGCAATGCAGCTGTGAGCCAGTCTGGAATTGCCATGTGGCTGCTGTCAGCCAAAACAAATGATACCCTTCCTATTTTTGAATCTTGTTTTTCTAGTGATGCAGAAAATACTACAAATTATGGTTCCAATTGGTGACTAAATATTTTTCATTGATTAATTTTATATTTTTACTAGTTTTATTTAGTTTCATCATTTTACAAATTAATTAAATAACTACTTTGTTCGCCATACTATTTACTATTTTCATATCAATTACCTACCTTGATCACTGCTGATTAGAATATATTGCGTGCACTTGCTCTTTGTGCATTTTATCCCTAAGTACTAGAATTGAATCTTTTATTTGAGAGATTAAATTACTCCTCATGGTAATTTGCGTAATATCAAATTTTGCGTCGTTGCATGGAGTTTTGATTATCACTAGATCTTATCTAGTTCGATTTAGTATAGGTTATTCTACTGTTTGAGTCTTTTCATAAAAAAATTATTGTCTTTTCATGGCATGCCCAACAGTACCAAAATCAACAAGGAACAACCACTACGCTTCTCAGATCCTCCATGTTTGGAACGCTTAATCCGCAAAAAGAAACACACCACATCGATTGACAACAACCTCAGTTCGTCGACCGTCACTCGACAGCAAACGTCGACCGACACTTCTCACCGAACGCTGATCGACACTCATCTGCAAGACATGGTTGTGACTCTAGTTCTTATTCAGGACGAGAATAGAAACATGCATGACCATGATGGTCATTTAAGACTGCATAATGCAGTATGTCAGAAAATAAATGATCAGGGGATTGCAATCCTTGATCCCTATTATCACTACAACCGCTGCTCAAGTTGTAGATGATGCTGCTCGACCAAAAATATTGGCTGATTACAACCGTCCGGATCAATACTACACCAGCAAATCTGCTATTTGTCCTCCAGCTATTCAGATGAACGATTTCGACACTACATGAAATGTGGGTAATAATAGTAGAGTAGGATTGTTTTTTTCGATTCTGTTATAGTTGACATACCTCTTAGTTTTAGATAGCGTTTGTGAAAATGCAAACGCTTTATTTAGTAGATCTGATTTTATTATGCAAATGCCTTTTAAAAATGTAGTATATATATTACTGTCAATTTTGAAACGATATGCATAATTGACGCAAAAGTCTCCTAACATTATTTGTAGCTAATACAATTTACTATTTTTGAGAAATTATTTAGTTTCCAATATATTTTGATTAGTGATAAAAATAATATATAAAAATAAATGAAACTAATAAAAATTGTGATACAAGCAGTCAAACATACTAGATCATTAAGCATGGTATACAACAACAAAAGAATTGAAAAGAGAACAAGAAAAATAAAGTTCAAAACTCAAAATTGATTTCTGATATCTCATGATTTTCATTGTTTTTATCTTCTCATTTTAGTTCATATAAGTCATTTTAGATTGCATTTATATGTGTATAGTGCACACATTTGTCCATTTGCATATACAGGGTTGGATTGCACATTTGAGAAGTTTGGGGCCAAATCACAAGGTTATTCTCGCAAATCACAAAGTTTGTGGTCGATATGGAAACCATCAAGAGTCAAGGGATCATTCTGCAAATATGCTGGGTCTATTCTGCAAAATTAAAAGTTCAAGCCTTGATTCGGGTGGACCTTGTTGTAACTTCAATAGGTTTGGGGCCGTTATTTAGAGAACAAGAAGTTCAGGGACCTGTTCAGCAAAATTTGTAAACCAGCCATTGTTGTTGTTCGATCTTCTTCTCTGGTTAACGCCGACGACTCTGACGGCCACCACGACGGCTTGAAGCTCGACGAAAGGGATAAAACGCAAGGAAGAGAAGCTTGAACCAGCGCTCTCATGGTGAATTGTCGCAGATCTAAGCCATGGCCGTGGAGGAGCATCACGAGGGAGACGACGACGAAGCTGCAGAGGTCGCAGAGGATGATAGCTCGAGATTAGGAGACGGGCCTGTTGCGGTGAGGAGCTTTGATTCCTGCGGGTTGCGTGGAGGAGCTGAGCACCGGCGCTTCTGGCCGGAGCACAAGATCAAACACCACCACGAGCGAAGTCTGAGACGAAGAAGGTGACAACTTTGCAGCGTTCGATTCCAAAGCTTCAGAGCGGTTTGATGTAATGAGGGAAGGAGATCGCTGGGAAGTGGGCGTAGTTCACAGCGACCAAAGGCAGCGGGGACGAGACATCGCTCGCAAAGACGGGGAACTCACCAGCGACTTGATGGAGCGACTCGAACATGTCGCTGTGGAGAGGACAAGAAACGTTATTTTGAGTTTGACCCGGTTAATTCTGGGTTGACCCGGTTTAATGTGTCCAAACCAGCACGACCTCTACTTCTCTTTAAATAGATTTTGACCTAAAAATATTAGATTTATCTCATTTTTCTCTCTAGACTTTGCTTCCATTGTAAAAGCTTGAATCTTTTTATCAATCTAAGAAGTACTTCATCATATATTTGTGTTTCTCTTGCTCATTAACATGATTTGCCTTGAATCTCATGTAGATTTAAAGTTTCTCATGGAGATTATGGAGTAGACATTATTTTGGATTCATGGGTTAAGGTAGATTATGGTGATTAGATTAGTTCTAGGATGTTTTAGTGTAGATCCTTCTTAATCCTTGCTAGTAGAGTATTCATAATGCATCTTTTGAGTTGGCCACTCAAAAGTTGATCTTTAGGCATTTCCCACCCAAAAAGTGTTTCATGAACTGTCTGAGAAAACTCTCCTAAGCTTTTAGTACACTTTGCCAAAGACATTTGTTGTTAAAGGTGCTAAGATAGCTAATAGACTTGTTAGTAATGATTGTTTTCATATTATTCAACCAAAGACATTTGATGTTTGAGATATGTTAGCAAATGAGCATTCATCTAGACATAGAGCTTGCTTAGAATTGTGTCTAGGCTTAAGGTTGATAGTTTGATTGATCATTTGCATTCCTTAGTTCGAAACCTGATCACCTTATATCAATTATCCTTACCCATGGATCCATCCTTAGCTTTTGATTGAGTTCTTGTATCTGTTTCTTGATTTGATTTGAGATCACTTTGTTTTTATTTTTAGGATCTTAGCTTGTCACAAATCATCCTCCATCTTCTTGTTTGTTTAGATTAGGAAAGCTTGTGTATTCTTGGTGTTATAAGTTTCTAGTTCTTTGTGGTTCGACAACCTTTCTATACTATCATTTGATTTGGGAGCCTTGAAAACTCCCACCATCAATTTCTATTGCGGATCATTCCTTGGATTGATTTCTATTGCGGATCATTCCTTGGATGTTATCCAGATACACATGTTCCTTGGAGACTCCTTTCTTTGATCTGAATCCAAGAACAACTTCTTAGAACCTGACTCCTTTCTTTGTTTAGTCCAATAGTTTTCACCGGAGAGTAATTGACTAGGTTCACGACCTGCAAGGGCTTCCCAGTCTGCAACAAAATCAAGGTCATGTAAACGTACACCCATAAATAACTGCATGATATAGAACTATCTGATACATCAAGTTACTGCTTCCACTAACTCACAAAAAATGTGTAGCTGTTAATGAAACGTATAATCATCTGAATAATGGAGAATCACGAGCAGCCGAATTATTGATAGGCTTATGTGGAATTCTCATACAAGGTAAACAACCATCAGCATTTTTGGTCATAAGTAAACAGAAACATGAATCAAGTCTGGCTATCCCCTGCATACATCATAACACATTTACCAAGACTATTATTAAACAATATAATGATTTTTTCACTGAGACATGTCAAAGAAAATTCGACCAAAAAATTTGATCACTGTTAATCGGTTGAAAGATGATGAAAATCCTTACAGTGGAAGGGATGGTTGGAAGACATGCTTCGAGCTCTCTCCTCCTCATCCCGCCTCATAACACCCTAAACCATAATACAAAGAACCATTACACAGAGAACAAAATCGTGACACGGCGACTATTAACAATATAAAATAGCTCTATAACACAGAGATAAGATAAAAAAGATAGTCAAGACCGGAGACAAACTATAAACAAGATAGTGAAGAACAGATACAAAGAACCATTACACAGATAGCAAGATAAATCAGATAAAGGATAAACCAGAGAATATATATATTATTTAACTTAATATATAATTAAATCTTTGGAAAATTGACATAAAAGTTAACTAACAAAAACTAAATCCTACAGAATACAAGAATTTCATATAATTAAAGACAATATGAATCTAAAAGCACATTTGACTTCAAATTGAAGCTACATTTTATTTAAAGTGTTCACATATAATTAACAAAAAACATTAGTAACATACCAAATCAGCATTCTAATTTGATATGTTTAAATATAAACTTCAATATTTTATTTCTCTGAAAGTAAAATGAAGATAAAATAAGGTAAACAAACAAAAGATTGTTTCTTAAAAATAATTAACTTGATATCAACTAAATATTTTAAAATTAAAATAAACGTTTAACTGACCAAAAAAAATCAAGGTTTTTTGATTTTTTTTTTCAAATAATCATGTATGTAAAACTCAAATAAAAATCAACAAAAACTACAAAAGAAATAAATTGACATGTAAAAGTTATCTTAAAAGTTAGGTTGATATTTATACTAAGTTACTGAAAACTTAACATAAAGAGTTCAACAAGAAAAAAAAACAAATTATGTTCACAACCTTTTTTACGATAGAGGCTATATGTTATTAAAATATTCACATATAACTCAAAATATAAAATATGTCAACCTAACATTGTAGTTTAATATTTTAATTTTTTTTAATATTTCCAAAAAAATCTATCAAAATAAATTTAAAAATATGAACTAATATAAAATAAAAAGAGGGTAAAAAGGGACTAACTTGATATATGCTAACTTTTCAAAAATTAGCATAAAAATATTGATAAAAATTATGTCGTAAAGTATGTAAAGACATACAAATTGCGTATATATCAAAATAAAAATAGTTAATATCAGAATAGTTAACATAATCAAATTAAGAAAAAGTAAACTGAAATTAGTATTTAAATTTTCTTATTTTTGTATTGGCTATAAAATCATATAAATTTATAGTAGGTTACACAAGTTTCTTAAGAAAAAAATGGTTGATTTTGGTCTCTTTTTATCAAGTCAATTCATTCTTTGATTTACAATAAGTTTACAAAATTTTATTAAAAATAAGTGATGGTAAAAGTAATTCCTTTTTATTAGACACATATTTTATTTTCGTATTTACAGGTTTTTAAACTAACTTTTATCAAAGAAATCAATTAACATATTTGTTTACCCATCAAGAGTTAAAATTTTGATAACACCACTATATTATGTTTTGACAGAAATGTTTTTAGAAATTTGTAGTTATAATCAAATCTTAATTAAAATAATAAAATTTGTTTTCATGAAATAAACCTAAATATCTTTATAATCTACAAGAATTTATAAAATAAAGTCATTAAAAAAATAAAGTACATGGCGACTCTTCGTACATGCATCTTTAATGTAATAAAAACTTGCCTAATATTTTGTGAGATCGTTTCCTATAAAAATAGCAATTTAAAACAGATGTAATCTGTAGAATTTATTATAAAATGGATATACATATTCATTAGATTTTTCGTAAATAATGTAATTAAGACGGTTAAGCTCTCCTAAAATATGAAAGATTCTGTTTTTAAACAAAATACTTTTTTTAATAAACAAGATTTAGGTGTTTATTAATGTATACTAGAGACTCTCCCGGGCTACGTCCGGGTATTCTCTTATAGTTTTAAATTTATAACTTAACATTTGTATTTGTAAATGTATGTTAGAATTTATCATAAATTACAAAATAATAGTAAAAGATCTAAATTTGTTTTATGTATTCATTATTTTTTTCATGAATTCTTTTTTTTTTTGATGGCAAACGGCTATTCTATTACTCAAACTTGAGGTGGTCTGGTAACCAGACCGGAATAGAATGAATTCCATAGGAAGGATCTAGCTGTCTTAGCTAAAAAATATGAAAACTGATTTCGCGCTCTTGAAATGTATGCAATCTTGAAATCCGGGAAGCATATGAGCAGTGTCATTATCCTCTCTAATTCCGTCGCAAAACTTGGCCAAGCATGGGGTTCCTTGATCATTGCAATCAGCTCTTTGCAGTCTGTTCCTAAGCTCTGACATGTTGAATGTTGAAGCATATTTTTTAATGAATTCAAAATGGTTAAAACTTACACTTTGTTATTTTTTACATTGGAAATTGTATATAGCATGGTCAGAAAATAGACGGGCAGTTATTAAGCTTTAGTAATGTTCAGAAATCTATTATTTTATTAATTTTATGTTAAATAATTGATAAATTTAAAAATGATTTAGCCATTGTTATGGTTTTAGAATTATTGAGCTCACGTTTGTAAGTCTTCCGTACTAGAAGTACAAACCAACATATTAAGTGGCTTCTTACTTGGTTTATTTCGATTGAGAAATTAAGTTCATTGGTCTAACTAAGTTTACAGCTAGGCAAACTTGGTTTGATTGAAAATATTTGATAAATGACCAAGAAAATAAAAAAAAAATCTCTAGAAAATTGTCAAATGGTATTTGATGAAATCTCTGCAGAATAGGGTGAATAAAATTAGTTAACATGGTTTCTGATTAAAATATCCCATGATATAAATCTGTTGTTTTTCATTCCAAACCGGACCATCTTATGATCGCGCATAAGTTAAATCAAAATATGACCAAAACTGCAAAAAGTATTGTTCTCTAAACCAGGGAGTTTATTGTCAAAATGGGTCGCAGACAAGTTTTTATATTGGGCTTTGGGTCGCATATAGTTTTTATATGAGAAGTGGATCGCGTGTTTTTTTGACCCACTACAACTCTGCCGGCAATTACGTAAAACACCCTTGTTATGTTTTAAAATAACGATTCTGCCACCCTTCTTTCGCACGTGAGAACGGTTCCGGTTTCGAAACTTTCGCGACCTAATAACTTCATCACCTTACCGTTTACCAGAAACCACCGGTTATATTAATTAAAATAATAACTCGCTCTCTCTCTCCACCACTCTCAGATCTCTCTCTCCACCGGAACTCCTCTCCCCTCCGTGAAGCCCTCTCTGAAAATGGTAGGAAAGTCGGGAAAGAAAGTAACAAAAGTCCGTCGGAGTAGTGCATCCGGCGACCCTGTCGCCGCACAGTCCGCGCGCGTGAAGTCTCCTCGGTATCCAGGTTCTCTATTTCCTTCGTAACCGAACTACAGCCATTTTGTTCCATTCTTCCTTGCATGTCTACGCATAACTTTAATTAACTTCCATCCACTGATAGTTTCCATTTCGATTTTAGTTTCTGATTCTACCGCCGACGCCGCGGGATCTTCGAAGGAAGTCGGCGTTGCGGGTCCTGACTCAAGTTCAGAAATTGAAGGGGTATCTGAATCATCGCCAAGATTTCCTCCGTTGCTGTTTGCTTATGGTTGCTACCCACAGAAATTGCGGCTGAATATCTGCTCAAAAGCTCACGTTATAGGAAGTATTGCGAGGACACTTGCAGGTTCGGATCACCTGGAGACGATACTGCAGTCTCAGTTTGGTAGGCTATTTCAGTTACCCGTTGCTCGTTGCCACAACTCTACCAAACTGGTTGGAGGCTTAGTCTGCCGCCAGTTTGTTACTGATCGCAAGTATGAGCTTTGGTTCCACTTTGCGACGCATCCCCTTTGCTTCTCGCTTGATGAGTTTCAGGATATAACTGGGTTGAACTGCGCCCCATTCGATGTTGCTGATTCGGAGGAAAATGTCGAACCAGGTTCTGCAATGTGGCAGCAGCTGTTTGATACATCCCTTGGGGACATAACCGTCGCCCAAGTTCTTCTGATGCTTAAGAATCCGGGTTTACCAGAGTGGAAACGTGTTCCTTTGGCGTTCATTGCGCTCGTTGACGGTGTTATATGTTGCAGCAACAAGAATCTCAAACTCACCCCGAGGTATGTCGAGATGCTTTGCGATCACGACTACTTCTTCAGCTATCCTTGGGGTAGAGAGTCGTTCATGAAGACTTTACCCCGGTTGTTACCTCCTTATGCCTCGGAAAACCCTCTTCGTGAAATGCGGGTCCGTTTATCTCAAAAGACGACAGTTGCGTATGGATTTCCGTTGGCTCTTCAGCTCTTCGCATTTCAAAAGATTCTGCTCCTGTTGGCTCAGATTCCCAACTCACACTCTGCCGATACTTTCTTGGTTAACCCTGAGGGTTGCGATAACGCTATCACCAAACAATGACATTGTTCATGTCGAAGAAGACCCAGATGTAAGATTCAAGAACTTCAATTTCTCAAGAACTTATTTCCGAAAATTTAATTCTCTTTTATTTTTCTTATCTTCTCTATTTCTTCACTAGTTAACCGTTGATTTCACCCCTATTCCGGAATCTGAGAGATACTTGTGGTTGGACGACCGTCTCAACGTTCGTGTTACGCGTTTGGTTGAGGCGTTGCAGAGTGGATATCAATTCCAGAAAACAGATTTCCCGGGTGGAGATGCTTCGTTTGCACCAGTTTTAGAGGGTGGGTTACAAAACCGGAAGCCGCTCCTACAGGTCGACCCGTGAAAAGCCGGAATCTGCGCACAGGTGTGCGTACGGCAACTGCATCGCAAGCTCCACCTGTCCACCAGCGCAACCTGCGCCCCCGTAAACCTCGTGTTGTTGTAATTGACTCTCTATCATCGTCATCATCTGAAGATGGCCAACGAGAAGGTCCTTATGAACCAGTTAGGTGTACACATGTTGATTTGAAGCCGTGGTTAGATCAGAAGTTCGAACAACTTGCTAAATCCTTTCGGAATCATGTGGATGAGTTGTTTAGAAATTCTTCCTGTTCTCGGTGTGGGTTCTCTGAACCTAGGGTGGAGCGGGCCCGCAAAAGGAAGTCAGACGAGGATAGAAGTGTACCGTCTGGGTCCTTTAAGGGTGTTGATCCTGAAGTTGTGCCCTCCAAACGCATGGCAAAGAGGCCAAAAACAGCGCCTAGTACACTTGGTCCAAAGAAACATGAGTATTCTTTACGTTCGGTCGAAGACAAGGGTGTCTCCGACGACGTACACCAGGGACCCTCCTCACCGATCGACAACATTGACAGATGCCAGGACGATGATGATCCGAATGAGGTAAGTTTGAGAGGTTTTTATCCGTTCTTTTGTTCTTGTTGTCTACAATATTAATTATTCTCGTGTATTTCTCTTGTTCAGGTATTTCAGGATTGTTCCAATGAGGTAAGGAAACATCATTTGTTAAGTTTTACTTCGGTGTGCTGAAGGTGTACACTTGAGTTTAAATGGTGTACCGTTGTCCTGCAGGGATTTTCCGTAGTATCCCCTAGGAACGAGAGTCCAAGACACGATGCAATCACAACCAATGCGATCATTCGGTATCAGGATCCCGTTTATATTCTACCACAGCGCTATGTCTCACCCCAGAAAAAGGTCGTTTTTTATTTCAGCTAGTTCGAATGTCCGTACTATTAAAATATGAATATACAAGTTTATTAACATTCATGTGGACAATGATTTCAGAGCACGATAGACCAAAGGAGTCATATACCAGTTGGTTCGTTAGAGGAGAGTTTCAAAGATGCCACCATTGCGAGAGATCTACAACCATCTTCCGGCCAACCAGATCGTGAAGTCCTTGCGTCATCCACCGCCAATGAAGGACGTCAGGTACGTGTTGATCCAAACCCTCTTCCACCAATCGTTGAAGACTCGGAGGGTGGAACACCAGCTGTCGAACATGCCCAACCACTCACCCCCATTGCTGAGCAGCACACAGATGCAACCTCTGCTGGTTTACATGTCGGTGTACGCGACAGCCCAACGGTGGATGCTCCTAAGACAGCCATTTCACTTGGTTCCGTAGACAACGTCTCAACTGGAACCCCAATGCATGTTCAGGTTGAACCTTCTTTGCAATTCGAAGATACTCCAGGTCAACCACCCCATTCCGTTTGTCAGATAGAAGACGATGTAGATTATGTTGAGACAGGTGGTAAACGTGTCCAAAAAATCTCCCAGTTAATACGAGGGGTGTATACCCCAGATCCAAGGTTGAAAGGGTTGTTCATGAGTGAGGAAAAGCCCCAGTATAAGCCCCTGCCAAAGTCCTCCCGAGTACAGTTCAAAAAATTTGATGCAATTTTGAGTGAAAATCTCGAGCAGTAAGTCGCATGTTTTGGATGCATTTGTTAATTACTATTGTTAATGATTTTGGTCACATTGTTGATAAGTATTGTTAAAGATTCTCGTATTTCAATGCACACCTGCAGGACGTTCGAGACCATAACCTCCCATGTTGTCTCGAATTCATTCTTTCTTGATATTGCTGAACCTCAGAAGTGGTTGTCGGACGAGGTACGACCTGAGTTTTAACATCCTAATTAGGTAGAATATTGACATATCTATTTGTTTTACACAGCACATGGCCGTTATAATGAAAATGTTGTCGAGGCGTCTTGGGGGTGATCTCGCTAAAAACCGAATGTTAATGGTTGACCCCTACTTTTCAAAGCTCATTAAGTCCTCCTACGGTTCTTTCTTGGAAGAGGAAGATAAGTTGCATTTCAATTGGGGCAGAAATATAATAAGCTATGTGACAGGAAAAAGCAGGGGGAGAACTAATAAGTTGGAATTTAGTTGGGATGTTGACATGGTGTATGCTCCAATGATGTGGGGTCCAGACCATTGGGTTGGTCTTTGTATTAACTTGGAGGTTTCCCACGTGACGATCCTCGACTCTTACCCCCCCCCCCCTCCATCCAACAGAAGAACAAATTGAAGAACAAATGGCTCCGGTTCTTGAATCGTTGCCATATATTTTAGAACAGTATACAGGTTTCACGAAGTACCTCAGTAATTCATTGAAACCTCGTTATTACTCCTGCAGCCGTTTGGAAGGTATCTATGTTAACGCAAGGACTGGGGACTGTGGGCCATGCGCTGCTAAATTCATGGAGATCCACGCTAATGTGGTCGGAAGGAGGAGATGAGTAAGATTGATGACAGGATAGTGGAACGATTTCGTGAGCAGTATGCTATGGACTGTTATGAAGAATTTCTTGGACCTGCGAATGTTGTGAATCAGGTGTGAAAGGAGCAGGAGTTTGGTGTAGTTTGTGTTTCTGTATGGATTATCTAAATTTTAATGTTGTCAATGTAGTCTTTGGAGCATTGAGTTTAAATGTTTCCAATATTGTAGATAATGTTGTTAATGGTTTGAAGAACTTTTGAATCGTTTAGACAGTGGAAATGGTTTATAAACTTTTCAAGCATTTCGTTAGTTGATATCGATGCTACTCTAAATTCTGTTTCTGACTGTAGTTTTTTGTTAAGTTCTCTATGCTACTCTAAGTTCTGTTTTCGGCTAGTACACTAAGTATTGTTTTACCCTCTATCTTGTTACTTTATTCGGATATAATATCTACTTTTGTTATTAATGTTATGCATCCATTGATGAACTAATTGGTGGACAACAAATATTCGGTACAACCAAAACCCGTACACCTCAACAGTAGATACATACACCTCAACATTTAGTAACAAATATTTGCTACAACCATAATATATTTGCTACAAGAGGTATATATTTTGCACAGTCTTCTTTTTGGAAAGAGATCAAGGTACACCGTACACCTATTTTATAATAAGGTTACTTCATACTATAGTATGACCATATAATTAAATTTTGACGCAATGTTTTTTTGTACAGCTTGGTGTACACTGCAAGGCTTTGACGTTGTAATAATTATCAAAATACATGTGTATACCTTTAAAGCCGCTTACGAATATATTAGTTTAGATAGTTCTTTCACTGTTAAAAGATGAAGACGTATAGCCATGAAATGGTGTACTTATATTTTTGAAAGAACAACTAATAATTGATTTGTCCACAGAAATGGTACTGAAATTTTTAAAGCAAGTGGGAGACATTGGAACAGATCCAAAAGAGCTTACCGTTTTTGCAGGGTCCTTCTTCTTGAACACCGTAATCATGGCCAGAACGGCACTTTGGTGCCTTGATTAATTCATCCTCTGGTAATTTGAATGTAGACGCGTATGTGTTCATATATGGTGGATCGAAGAGCAACAATTGTGACTGAAGCTCATCTCCAAGTTCATCAATGGCGTCTGACCTAAGGTTCGCATGAATGGCTGCGAACTCCTTGAAAACTTTTGTAGCTTCCTTGTCATTACCAAGGCATACATTGAATATACCCACGGCGAACATTGAAGGTGCGTGTTCAGGAACATTTGCTTCCAAAAGGTAAATGCTTTCCTGAAGTCATACAATTGCTGCTACATTGAGGCCCTCGTAATACAAGGCGTCCTTATTACCAGAGGCCATGCACTTCCTGTTGAATTTGTGGAACTTCCCATTATTCCCGATATCTCGGGTACTGTAGTCGAGCATATGTGTTACATTGCACTTTTGTAAGACGTATGGCTCATGGACCAGACGGTATCCGCGCTTCCCAGCACGCATGAAAGGTCGAAGGTGCCAAACTGAATCCTCCCCAGCCCGGGCTATAATTTTTGTAATAATTTCGTCTGGGAGATTGGGGAGTATTCTTTCCGTCATACTTTGGTTAGGGAGGAGTATAGGTTGTTGAAAAAAGGTAATTTACTGGAGTTGTTTGAAAACGTCTTGTTCGACCATTACTTTTAACCTAACAACCTTGGTTAAGTATTATCACTATCTCCCTCTGTGGTATGGAAAGTAATACGGAGTAATAAGTGTGGCTTCTACGGTTGGTGGAACATTAAATTTTTGTTTAACCGAAAAAGCCTCTATCAGTATTCCATCTATTTAACTTTGTTTCATCAGTGTTTTATTAAAAACACTTCACAAACACCCGAATATTGTGTCACCTACTGTTCTCCCAGACCTTCCCGACGATATTTTCATCAAAATCCTCAAGTATGTCGCCGAGGACTCATTTTACTTCCTTGGTGGCTTCCTGCTGGCTGGGAAAAGGGGTTACTCACTTGTCCATGAACCTTCCGTCTTAAAGAGTTGCTATATTATTGAAATGGTTAGCTTCGTCACGAGTCGAATCAGCACTGGTGGCCAGTTTCACGCATTCTTCCGCAAGTGCGTTGACGCCGGCCACAGAGAGGCTATATGCTATGCAGGTCTCCACGCAGCAATAGATGTTGATTTGCCCGAGAGTATCCGTATTTTGGAACAAAACGTGCCAGTGCATGGATTATCAACCTTAGCTGTTGCAATTTTCTATGTCTGTCTTGGCAAAGAGAAGGAAGCCAGCAACGCCTTTCAGTTGTTCGAAACCCATCACGCTGACCTCCGTTCGGAAACCGTTCTAGATATGGGAGAGTCGATCCACTATCTACTGACGACGTTTAATGCGCTGTTCCTTAACAAATATATGAGATCCTTCCAATTTCCGGATGATGATGTTATGATGCAACCAAAATGCCTTCATCTCGACAGGTGCTGGATATTTTATGTTGGGTTGGAGGGTTCGTGCGAGAACTGCAAGCTGTATTGGATATGTAACACCATTTGTCAGATGCTGTAAAAGATGTATTTGTTGTTGTTTTGGACTTCAATTAATATTTGTTGTAAAAGATGGATTTTATATTATGTACGAAAGTAACCCATTTTAAAAATATCGTTCATTTACTCCCTAATGTCAGTCAAGTACTTTTGAATTAAACGCAAACAACTACTAAAATACCTACCAAAGCCGATTCTGCAAGTAAGAAAGTAAATAATAGGTGGAAACATAAGCCGATTCTTCATTTCATTAGTTCATTAACTTTGGTGATGATGTTTAAAATATAGGTGGAGACATAACTTTTGTATTAAACGTACTCAACTGCTACGCAAAATTCCTCTATTTATGATGCTCCTATCAGGTCTTCTTTGAACTCTTCCTAGAAGAAACAACTTTTAAGGTCCCTACACTTCAAAATAGTATGGCTAATTCCCTTCTCCCAAATCTTCCAGAGGAAATTATATCCAATATTATTGATCTGGTAGGACAAGATTCTGCTACGTACCTTGGGCCATTCATGATGGCTGGGAAACTCGGTTACGAACTAGTCTATAATCCATGCATACTCCAGCGTTGCAAGGTCACTCCTATTGTCGATGCTTCATCTTGTCAAATCTGTGATAATAGTAAGTTTCGCGAGTTCTTCAAAAAATGCGTGGAGGTTGGAAACATAGAAGCGGTTTACTATGAAGGTCTACATCATTCAACAAGTGTAGGCCTTGAAGCAGGAATCAAAGTCTTGGAGGCAAATGTCCCGTCCCATGGATTGTCAACTTTAGCTGTCGGCATATTCTTTTTATGCCTGGGTAAAAGTATTGAATCAAACAATGTCTTCCACCAGTTCGCAGTCAACCACGGCGAACTAAAGTGCGACGCCATTTCTGAAATGGGAGATGAGCTGAAGTACAGATTGATCGAGTTCCATGCGCCATCTTCCCACAGATACAAGCCAACCTTAATATTCTCGGATAATGACGTTCTCACTGACAATCAAAAATGCTTCTTAGGTCATGAGTACTGCATGGATCGGGATGGAGGGTGTAAAAAATGCAGGCTTATCTGGGCGACTTGGCAAATTTCACTAATAATGTAAAATTACCCTTCAGGGTTTAACCACAACGAATGTAACTGCATCTGCAGTTTAATGTAATGTCCCCTTTTTAATTGGAAACTTAATGGTTTCAAAAAATTACCCTTTGTTTATTTATTTCACCCGCATTTTCTTGAACCATATACCCAATTAATCGGATAAGTAATTTTCTTTTTTTGTTTACGAAAGTAGCCGTTGGAAGATGTTAAGCATTTTAAAACAGGGGGATTATAGACGTTACGATATAGCCGTTAAGCATTGGTTACAAAATGTAGCCGTTGGAAGATGTTAACTCATCCTGGTTCTCCTATATAAGAAATATGAATTTTCCCTTTGATTTCACTCCTAGCAGATAATAATGACGGATCCTTACTATGCATATATGAAGCAGCATAAAAAAGGTAATGATTGGCGCGAGTGGGTATGCTATGTTGAACATGGCATACCCAAAAAATGTGTGTGTGATGCTCCTATCACTTTGGAAACGGACGATAAAGGAACGAGTTACTACTCCTGCAAATATTTTGAGGTGAGAACTAGAGTTCATAATCGTATTTATATTGTTAATCGAATAGTATGAATTTGAAGTTGACTTTTCATTGCAGGATGACGGCTTGCACATTCGACATCGCTGTTTTGATGCTATTGAAGAAGAGTTGCAGGAGTTAAAGGAAAAAGTTGCACATGAGTCGATCATGCGAAGGCAGGTGGAAGAAGAGTTGAAGAAAATGCGTGAAGAGATTAAAGATGTTAAGAAACTACTTATGCCGCAGCTGGAAATGGGACATCATCGTCCTGAGAGTGTCTTTCATGGTATTGAAGAAGAGTTGCGTATGGTAAAGGAGGAAATTGCTGTCGAGGCCAACAGCCGAAATAAGATGGAAGATGAGATGAACAAACTGCGTGAAGAATTCAAAGAAATTAAACAAATAATTATGTTATGTTCTTCATAATTGTTCACATAATAATGATGGTTTTTTCAATAAACGAATATACGCCCTTCTGATAACAATTAAACAATTTGCTAATGTTGGGTTGTTTAAACAATTTACTAATGTTTTATGAATTTAAGTGTGGTAACTTATCTAGTATCTCGTTCAGTTTATTATCGTGTTATTCATCTCTAAGTGGACATGTATTAAAATATAAGGGTCTTGTATAGTTGGTGTTAGATACGTATACCTAAGGGATAGACTGTTTAGTCTGTGCACACCTTTGCCAGTTATATAGTAGTATACATTGCTGAATGAACCATTACATAGCGTACGTAATGGTACTGTTCAATGTTAATATAAAGAGAAACGTAATTATTTGTTTTAAAACAGTGTACACTGTATTTTAAAAGTTGCACACCGAGTGTAGTTATAAATATTTGAGACTATGGTAGACGTGTGTAGTGTTTGATATTAGTATGTTGAAGTATTTACGTATAAATTTTTTACATCGTACACCTTACTTTTATAAATGACGATCAAGTAAGCCTTCAGGCTAACGTACTAAACATCTAATATAGGTTATAAATATAGTTGGTGTGCAGAGTGTTTTGCAGGTATATGTTTATTTATCTAGTGTACGTAGTACTACAATTAAAAATTTGTTAAGTTCTGAGTACAACTTTTACTAAATTTAAATTTGCACACTTTTATCCCATAAATAAAGCATAAATATAAAATAGTACTTCAATTTCACGTGAATACAAATATTCGACAATCCATTTGTGTATACCATGACAATAAAACTTAAAAAACTAATACTAAGACCATATACGAACTCTTACTGCCAATATGCGAAGTCTGGATGACCGGTGGATGGCTTAAAGTCGCATAGGAAAATAGCTACCTCTTTTATCCAGAAGCAGCGGTTACACATGTCTTCCGCCTTGCTATTCTCAATGTGGTAAAGTGCCCAAGCCCAATCCAAAACAGGAGTACAAGGACAACTGTAAAACGTCGGGAGCATTGTTGATTCAAATACGTGCCTCGTAATACCGAAGTCCTCCCTATGATCGATATTCCATATCCCGTCGGAGTTTCTGACGACCTTCCCGATATCAGCAATGTTTTTTCTTGTAAATCCACATAAGTGATCACTATCACCACCCCAAATCTTGGTTGTCATTGTATAGGTATACGAGGCAGGCTGGTATCCTGCATCTGCTGCTCTCTTTATCAAAGAGAGGCCCTCAACTTGACGATCTTGTCTGTAGAAGTACTCTACACCCTTGATGTAAAGAGTACTTGGGTTCCCCTCCTGATTGCATCTTCTCAACAGAGGAGGAAGCATAAACATCCCCATCCTCCAAGGGATACTCAACATATCCAAGGAAGCATAAACCTCTGCATCGTATGACAATGCACGCATAGATTTGCTAGTAGACCGGAGTGTAAAAAGATCCTGGCAGCCGTTACGTGCCACGCGTTGAACTACAAAGCCCTGGAGATCTGTCGGGAGGTTTTCTATCGGGAATTCTGTCATTATCAGCCTATTTTTGATGATTCCGGTTGGGAGATGAAGGGATGTGGAGTATGTGCAAAAATGGAGGTATTTATAAGGACTTAAACAGTGATGAAGTGACATTAACGAAGGGACGCCTACTTCAAATTGTTGTCTTGTCGATAAAGTTACGACTTTTAGAAAGTTACAACTTTTAGAAATCTATAACCGACACTAACGAAGGGATGTCTATTAGTGATTGTTGTTTATAACCGACACTAGCGGTTGCGACTATCAGTTAAAGTTACGACTATTAGAAAGTTACGACTTTTAGAAATCTATATAAATGTACCGAAAGAAAGTCTTCAACTAATCTTCAGACCAAATATGGCTTCAAATATATCACCACAGGGTTCAATGAGTGTAAAAGAATACGAGGAATATTTTCTTCAACATGAAGTCTGCAAAGCTTTGAGTCAGAAAAGCTTGATGACCTTGTACCTTTTTGGCCTCAACGAGAAAATACGCAACAGTTTAAAGGATGCCAAATTCTACACGTTAGAAGAACTGATGGTACGTGCTCGGTTGGCGGAACATCCGATTGAGCAGGGATCTATGACCGTTCAACAATACAAGGACTTCTTTGTTAACCATGACGTCTACAACAAATATGACTCAAACACATTGATTTCCATGTTTCTTTCTGGTCTCAAGAAGGACATCCGGGAGGCGGTGGAGGGAAAACATTTCTCCTCCATGGAAGAACTATTCGAAAGCGCACTATTGGCTGAAGATCCAATCGAGCAGCGTTCATCAACAGTAGATGAATACGTTGATTTCTTCATAAATCATCCTGTATTCAAAACACATAACCAAACGACATTGATGACGATGTTTCGTGACGGTCTGAAGGAGGAGATTCGCGATGAGTTAGGTGAAACAAAGTTCTCCACTCTTGAGGACCTCATTGAAAGCGCCCAAGAAGCTGAACAAATACTCCTTACCTCATCGGAGAAGTCAGAGGAGGCAGTCACTGAGATGGATCCAGAGCTGCGGGATATATTAGGCTTCTCAGATGAGAAAGAGGATATGTATGATTCAGACCCATATATGGATGAATTGGAAGACCCCTCTGTTGAAGAGGATTTAAGGGACGACACCATATCGTCGGGGGAGTTCAGGGTGACTGATTACAACGATGAGGATTCGGCTGAAGAGGACGAAAATGATTCCCATACCGGCTCCGAGAGTGATTAGAGACAGTGAAAACGATTAAAAACTACATATATGTTTGATTATTTTTCGGCAACATTAAAGACTACATCTATGTTTCGTTTACATTCTTGGTTAACTTTTTTTTTTTTTACGTTTTAGGATTATACCCTAAACTTATACCCTAAACTTATACACTAAACTTATACCCTAAACTTATACACTAAACATAAACCCTAAACTTAAACCCTAAACTTATACCCTAAACTTATACCCTAAACTTACACCCTAAACTTATACCCTAAACTTATACCCTAAACATGTATGGCAATGAAACCTAATTTAGATGTCAAAACAATGAGTTCGAACTCTATTTGGAATGAAAAATCAGATCATTAAAAGGATGTTAAAGGCATTACAAAGATGTTCAAACTAAATATCTTAAGCATTACAAAGATGTTTAGATGCATTACATGTCTTAAGCATTACAATAACATGATTTTAAGCATTACAATACGACCATTAGAGCTTTAGAAAGCTGTTGATAATGTCTTCTTCCAACTCTTCGTTCTTGACCAACTCACTTCTAAGCCCAGCAATTGTTTTGTTTAATTCCTCAATAGTTTTATCCTTCTTACGAATCTCATTTCTTGCTTCGATTAAAGCTTGTTTCTGCCATCCAAAAGCATCTCCTTCATCGTACCATTGGAAAAATTTGCATCCACTCTGAGACAAAAACGAAATTATACAAAGGAATACTCTAATTCAACATGTACAGAGGAATAATCGTTTTACCGGGTATAGTTCACATCCATAGAACCTTCTGCCTGGATTCTTATCTGTCCATGCTTGACGGATCTTCGCCTCTAAACGACAATGACAAATCACTTTTGTTTGAATTGCCTGGCCCCATCGCTTATTGTTGTTTCCTCTACCCAGTTCCATTTATCTCTTTCTCTGTTTTGATTTCTCTGTAACAAATCAATTTCTCTTATGAACCCTAATTTTGATTTCTAGAGAAGGACGTATATTAAAGTCGACCAGAGGTGGATATAACGTCCGGGTCGGGTCGGGATTGACTTAATGGGTTTATATTTATCTAATCACAATTTGACCCCATTATGTTTTGTTAAAATCAATTAAACCTCGATATGATGTTTGCACCATATTTTATGTTAAAACGCCTAAGTTCCACCGTATAATCAATTACTGACATACCCACTCAACCTTGCGTAAGTCAGCAAGTTACCGACAATCGAGAAGTTGCAAAGTCGCCACGCCTTAATCTACTGTTTAGGGAAAATGCGAAAAGTCCATTAATAGGTTAAAACAGGTAGTTTCTGAGGATTTTATAATTTCAACTTCATCTCCTAGAAGCCAAACCATTTCATCTTCATCTCCAAAACTAACCGTTGCTGCGAAACATGGTGTTAGACATCAACCAAGGTTCCATGAGCGTGGATGAATACAAGGAGTATTTCCTAAGTCATGAGATCGTTGCTACGAACGACGAGGCGTATTTGATACAGCTCGCTCGTGACGGATTAAACGATGCAATCGGTGAGGCTCTGGATTCTGTAGAGTTTTCAACGCTTGAAGAATTCTTTCAAGAATCAGCCGCTGTCGAAGAGGAACTGGAGATAGAGAAGAGTCCAAAAAAAAACCCAAGTCGCCGTAAGAGGAAGGCGATGGTATTCTCGGACCCGGAAGACGAGTACCCTGGGGAGAAACCGGAAGAGGAAGATGACGAAGACAGTGAAGAGGAGGAAGAGGGGTCTGATTATGGAGATACGCGGGCCGAATTTGACGAGGACGGGATGAGTGCCGACTCTGACTATGCCTCTGAGTATGGCTCTGACTATGCCGCTGATGGCAGTAGTGATGAGGATACCGCCCATGGCGAACGCCGATCCTTATCCGCAAACCCTTCTTCTGGTGACTCCAACCCCGTCATCGGCGGTGCTTCTGGCCCTGACTCCGCCACCGACGAAAACGCCTCACTCGCGGGGGGTTACATTGTCTCCACCGCCTCCATTACTGGAGAGGTGGTCAGCTCCAACGCCTCCAACACTGGAGAGGCGGTCGTAGTAGGCTCCGTCTCTTCCTCCAGCTCCGCCGCAGTATGATCGGTCTGTAGCTCTAGCTCTAGCTGCGGTGGATTTGGGTCCGTCGCTGACTCCAGCCCGGCTGTCGATGCCTCCAATTCAACCACAAGCTCGGGGGCACTTAACGGCGGTGGTAAATAAGCTATCCTCCTCTCCGTTACCTGATTTTAATATTGGTGGTTCTTTTTTTGACATGTGTGCGTCTAACGGAATGTAGCCGAACGGGTCCGATCCCTTTTAGTATTATTGCTTTAATTTTCCACTCGGTGTAGAACATGAAGCTAGCTGTTTCCTTATCGGATTTAAATTTCAAACATGTGGTTATATTTTGTTATATTTTGTATTAGGCGTACGTTTATTTATCGATGTACGTATTTTGGTTATTAATGTTATTTGTATGAAAGTTTATATACGCTAACACCATTTTTATTATATCCTAAACACTAAAACGAATAAACACTAAAACTAAACTACTAAGTCGGATGGTGTACATTGGTCTGTAGGTGTACATATAAAAACACTGTACACCTTTCCTATGCTTCGGGTGTACGGGACGTTAAAGCATGATATTGGTTTAAAACTTGAATCTATATGAGATAGAATCTTCTAATCAACCAAGAAGATAGAGTAACTACAAAATAACACTTGTTTGGCTTCGGTGTACAGTTTCTATGGGTGTACAGCCTTTTAAGATATTAAATGACAAAAAAAGAACGATCATTAAAATTATCACGGAAATGGTTGCTTGCATGTAGTCTTCTTGTGACCAAGCATGAAACACCTGGAACACTTGTTTGCCTTCTTTTTCCTCGGCCCCTCGTACAAAGAAAAACAATCAATATCATTGACATGACCTATATCTCCTTATATTCCAAAATTAATCAAAGGTGTATATTAGGAATCTTTACCGGATAGTCTCCAGCTGAGAGTTTCCTTTTAACACCGGGTCTACCCTTTGTTCTTTTTGTAGTCGGTGGATAAAGCTCTATCTTCAAAACTTCTGGGGGAACATCAACATCCTTAGGATCTTGAACGGGTAGTATGATACCCTTTACTGTTTCAGACCAGGTTGTTTTCAAATGGTATTGTGAAACAAAACTGGTGTACGCCATGTTACGATAAGAAGCAGCCGCTATTGCATGTCGGCATGGTAACCCAAGCTTTTGAAATTCAAGGCAAGAGCAAGTTCGCTTTTCAAGGTCTACAGTGCAACTGTATCCACTGGGTTTTAATGTCACCTCGAACAGCCAGCATGAGCATGGCATAACAAGATAGCCAGTTGACAACACCAACTGTTCAACAAGTACCTTATCGATTTCCTTAGGAATGCTCCCCTTCAATTTTTCGATGTCGCATCGTCTGCTCTCATACCATCTTGACAACATCTGGCTGATAAACTCAAACAAAGCCATTATAGGACTATCACGTGCGGGCAGAAGTGCGTGATTCAAAGATTCAGCAATGTTTGAAGTCATCATGTTATATCTGTCCCCTTCGAAATGTGAACGTGTCCATAACTTTTTATCGATTTCTCCAGATATTCCCAACATTTCCAGTCCGTAAGCTTTATAAGGTCACACACCTTCTGAAACTCTGACACTTTGTATGCTTCTCCTGTCCAGCCAACCATTGCTTTCTGCGAAAGGCCTTTGTACTTTTCCTGGACGTTTCGCTGAAGGTGTACGAGGCAAATTCCATGGTATGCACGTGGGTACCACTGTTCTTTAGCTGCAAATATGGCGGCGCATCTATCGGAGATTAAGGTTAACTCACTACTGTCTTCAACAATAGTGGATAACCTCTCGAAAAACCACTTCCAAGAATCTGAATTCTCACTTTCAACAACTGCAAAAGCAATCGGAAAAACCCGGGCGTCTGCGTCTTGACCGCTGGCACTTAGTAAACAGCCTTTGTATTTCCCAAACATATGTGTTCCGTCGACCACAAGGACCTTCCTCAAATGCTTCCACCCATCAATGCATGCCTTCAGTGACATGAATGCATACTTGAAACGTGTATTTCCTTCATCATCCTCTTCGGTTTCAATATCGGTGATAGTGCCCGGATTTGCTAATTTAAGTACGTGAAGGTACTGTGGTAGCATCTTATAGGACATCTCTTCTGTCCCTTGAGCAAACGCAATAGCGAGTTCCCTCGCCTTCCAGGCTTTCCAGTAACTGCATGGATAGTTGAATTCAGTACGCAGCACTTCTGGAAGTTCAAATGCACGAGGTCCAGAGTGCAGTCTTTCGTATTTTGAACGCAATAGTGCTGCAAGTACTTTTGATGTTCCATGTTTTTTGTACAGCCCTCGTACGTCAGCAGAACATACATGGTCCAATGTAGCCTTCTTCACCATATAAGTAGGAGACTCACCGAGCTGCTTACCCACTACCCTCCAACTGCACTCTTTATCAACGCATTTCGCCGTAATGAATCTTTTGCAATGCCTAAACTTGAACCGGCACACCTTAGCTAGTGCATATATGTGCATCGTTAGCTTGAATTGCGCTTTGTCCTTAAACAGCCTTCCAACATATATTTCTGAGTCCTCTTTGTTGTAGTCGATGTCTTGCGGATGGAAACTGTTTGCTCCCATGTCATTAAACACAAGAACTACGTCGTTGTACCCATACATTTCCGAAACTTGAATTCCTTTGATGAATTCTTCTCCACCAAGGTTTTGGCTACGATGGCTGACAGGAGGGTCAACAAAATCATCATCATTGTATCCACAGTTAAAGGTGGATGTAAAATCCTTTCCTCTTGCAACTTGGGTGACAGCAGGTTCAACATCATTATAAACATCTTCGGCACTATGACTGATAGTAGTTTGATCAGCTACCGGACCACCATTGTTGGCATCTACAGTTGGTCCACCATCACTGCTACGTGTCTGATCATTATCAACAACTTCAATATTCTGATTGATCCGAGTTTGATCATCTTCGGAAGCACTTACAGATTTCCCGCCAACTTCTTCGGCAGCTTCACTGATAGGAGATTCATCATCGTCAACAACACCATCATAAACGTCTTCCGTCGCAGGGTTGTCTTTTTGGTTTTGTTTTTCTGGAGTAACATGAAGCACATCTTCACTTTCCACATCAATGCCACGGTTGTGTTTCTTGTTGCCTTTCCCTGTAAATACAAATCCACATCAACAGTCTCGCCTAGTTCTGTATCTTTTGTACGTGAACAGGTAAAGGGTGGATAGTTTACATGTTCCACTTGGTAATTTTGGTCCACCGGTTAGTCTGTCATCAGTGTACGCGGAGATAATATCATCTTCCATGCAAGAGTCGCCTTTGTTGTTGTCGTTTGCTGAAAATACATGAACACCAGAAAATTTATGGCCTATTTAAATAGTTTCAGTCCATCAAAAAGGTAGATATATTACCTCTTCCATTGGGTAATGTTTGTCCACATCGATCTCTGACCCCTCGGATGATGGGATGTTGCTCTTCGTCGTCATGATCTTCAATCGAGTGGGTACTTTTCTCTTTTTTTTTAACTGGAGTAACAAGTACCACGTTTACACTATCACCGGTTAGGTTTTCATCGGTGCACACACGGTTAACATCATCTTCAATGCCACCGTCTCCTTTTTCGTTGGATTTTTCTGAAAATACAATGGAAAAGTGAACTAAGTACGGCATATTTCTGATGCTTTAGTCCAAACAGGAAACTTCTGCAAAGTTAGATATATTACTTGTTCCATTTACTAATGTTTCTCCGAGTTGATCATTGGTGTACGCCGTTGTGGTGGTTCGACAACTACATAAATAGTCAGATGCTACATCTGTGACTTCCTGATAACATCTACTCTTCGAACCCTGTTTTGTTGATTTAGAACCACCTCTACGACCCCCCAGTTTGCGCGAAGCCTCACCTCTACGCCCCCTTATAACTGAAGGAGACTGCCCATTGAGAGAATGCCGTCGACCACGTCCTCCTACAGATGGACCTCTATTATCGTCTTTATCATCATCGCTCACACAATCATTTCTAACATAACTATGCCACCAATTAAAATCATAATCGAAGTCATCATCTCCCTCTTCTCCAATGTCATCTTCCTCTTCTCCAATGTCATCTCCCTTACCATTCTCCTTCTCAGCATCCACAGCTCCAAGCCCAGCGACAGTATCATCTCCCTTGCTTTTTCCACCGTCCACTACCAAGTCTTCACAAGTTTCGTCATCGTCTACGTCCTTACAATCTACATTTTCCTCAACCACACCTTCCGAAGGACCTCCAACAGCAGATTTGGAGCTTTGTAGATTATCTGAACTTGGAATAAGGATAGACGCTACTACAGCAGTTTCGGCGCTTTGAAGATTCTCGGTGGACTTCTCGTTAACAGGCTTCTTCGTCCCTGACTTTTCTTCATAGGCTGCTTCAAATGCTTCTACTTCCATCAATAATTCCAAGTCGGCATCCTCAATTCCTTTCGATCCTGGCTCTTGAGATGCAATTACTCTGGCAGACCTTAGAAAAACTCTTTCTCTTCCAACAAGCTCCATAAATGTAACGAATAAATTTACAGATTTGTCGGCCCTAGCTAGCGCCGGGAATATTTTGTAATCCCTGACAGATGATATCTGAACGGGAGCAGCCTCTTTCCCAACCATGTCACTATCCTCATCATTAAGCCAATAGCTCATGTCAGCAAAGATCTCCCTTCCCAAAAGACCAAATTCATTTAAAATCCTCTCCTCCAGCCCGTCTGCTCCTTTTAATCCTGAGGTATCCACTACTCTACCCAATAAATCATTATCTATCTTAAAATCCCAAGAACCAGTATCATACATTATCCACCGGCCTGCCATTACGACAATATACGAATTGGGAACACCTACATAGAAATTACAAAGTAGTTGTTAGATTTATAATTCCAAAAATACGTGACAGCCTGAACGAGTTCCAAGTTCACAACGCATTACCCTGGTCACCAATTTCTTTGCCTTTAAGACTATAGCTTGAGCTGCGGCTACTTCCGTTCCCAGTTTCCATCAGTTTCAAATAGGGTGGATGCATTTTTCCAATCTCGCAGCGACCCACAACCCTTGTTCTGCAATAAGGGTTTTTGGGGGTACCAAACATATTATATTATGTCTGAAGATCCCCGACCACATATTAATTTATTAATTAAAGTACAAGGTTGAGATTTGGCGGGAAATTAGTACCGCTAACATAGAATTATCCGGCAACACACTCAGCCGGTGATTTCAACTCGTGTGGGGTCTTCGGAAAGTTGCGTGGATCGAAAACTATGACGGTCGCTCGGTAAAGTTTCGCCAAAATCGTCTTCAATTGTTTCTCTTCCCTATAGGTATGCAAAGCCCGAATTGAAACTTCTCGCGACCCAACTTCACATTTAAAAACTTCTGATGACCCACACGTATAATGGACTCCTAAACCAGGGCGTAATTCATGAAAACACAATACAAATGAAAATAGGACATAATCAAAACTAAACCATATAAAAATCGGGCTTCTTTCAAAAACCTGACTTCTTTTCCTTTAGAAATAAGCTAAGCTTCTTTGCTGGAAAATATACAGAAAATAAGATCCTTCACTCATGCTTACTAAGTGAGAAACTTATGCTCTTCTTTCTTGGCATCGTCATTCGCACATCACTTGGTAAATAAGTTTTTTTTGTTTGAGAAAGGTCTTAAATAAGTAGTCTAGTTGAATATAACGTTTGATCTTCTATATTATTTCTGTTATTTAGTTTAGCTGTGTCGATCTTTAACGTTTCACTAGATCATGACCCGCGCACCTGCGCGGATTTATCTTTTGATTCACATATTTTATATAAATGTTGTATATTATTTAAGATTTATAATATAAAAAGGTTAGAATGATCCGGAACCAAAAAAAATCGATCCGGACAAAAAAACAAATACCTACTTAGATCCAAATATTGAGAACTCGAATAACTTATACCTGAAATGAACAGATTTATACCCGACCCAGTGAGCTAAATTTCAAACATAATATCTTTTGTTATATTTTTAATTCATTTTTTGGGTTGGTGAGATTTACCATTTATTCGAAAGATTTCTGGCTAAATTAATGGTATATATTCGTAGGTTTCTTTTTTTCTGAACAGGAAAAAAAAAGATTTGGGTCTTGATTAAATTTATCTTATATAACAAATTGCTGTTATAAATAATATTTATAAAAACTAATTTGTAACAGTAATATCATTTTTGTTATAAATTAGTATATCATGGTTTATAGGTTCAAAGTATAGATTTAGTTGTCTTCATAGTATTGCAAATATTGATGGATGCAAGTTAATGAATACAGATAATATATTGTATTATTAGTAATCTGTCGTATAGTATTATATGTTAGTAGATGTATTATTAATAATTTATCTTATAGTATAATATGCTAGTGGATGTATCTAGCTTATAGTAAAATATATGCAATATAAGGAAACATGCGTAGTGGATATAATAATAAGATAAAAAGTGAAAAACTATGGTAATGGTTGATGTTAATTATTTATAAAAAGGCATGTTTAATAATAAGTAGATTAATATAGCATTAATTACATAAAGTCCAACATTAAAATCTACCTAGAGGAAGTTGTAATGTTTCTGTTTTAATAAGATAGATTGTTTTGGTTGAGAATTGTCAAAGGTAAATATGGTCTACCATATTGGTTTTGAACTCTTTTTTTGTTTTTGATTTCTCTATTTTTAAACATATATTAGAAAGTATTACTACACATTTTTAAGATTAGCATTGTATTGTATTCAGATGAACATCTACATGCCAAATTTTGGCATGTATGATATCGAAATAGGTATTAGGTACCATTTGGGAGCCTTTAATGCTCAAAACAGTAATTGAACTATTCCCTTAACAAATGGCTAAAGTATTGTATATGAACTCTTTGATTGACGGTTTAATGTATCACTAGATCCCGGTCGGGCGGGTATTCATTTTATTTTTAAAATTTTTGGTTTATAGTAAATGATGCATTTGTAACAGTTAATTGTATGACATTCAGTTATTTTTTTTTGTTTGTGTTAACAATCTAATGTGTCACCGACATTTTGAGTCAAATAAAGAAAGCGAAAATAAATAAAAAACCAAAATATAGGCAATTGCTTCGAGTTGGAATATTTCCTAAATTGCGGAAATATTGCGGAAGATACATTTTTGTGATTTAATGCAACAATATAAATTGTTTCAAAAAAATTTCATATATATTATTCGAAAAAATTTTGATAAAAAAAAATATTATCCGAAAATATAGGCAATTGCTTCGAGTTGGAATATTTCCTTTTACAACGTAACTAATGGTTGACTGTTCCGCAAGTTAAGAAAAGATTAATTCTTTTGAAAAAAATCTAAAGAGAATTTTTTTTTCGCCTAAATTTATAAATAGCCGAAAATTATGGATACAGATTATATCCTTTATGAGCATCATACAAATAATAAATGAGTGATTATAGGGTATAATTTATTATTTGTAAATATATATTCTGTTTAGATTTAGAATTAATGGATTTCGTTGCTTTAGAAAGATTATAAAATACAAGATATTCTGAATTTAAAAGTTGGCGCAATTAGGGGATTCAGTTTCTATACAAAAAAATTTGTGAGTGATTATAGGTAGAATTTATTATCGGCACATATTAACTGTTATATTTTGAATTAATTGATTTGGTTGCTTTAGAAAGATTTTTTCAGCAAAGATGACTCTGAACTGTATTTTACAAGTTTTATAAGTTATAAAAAATATAAATGAAATGCAATTCCATTGTAAAGGACTAAAGTTATCTTGTTATCTAAACAGGAATATGAAGTTATATGTGAAGAAGAGAAGTGTAGATTAAAGTCTTTAGCTGTTTTACTTCTCCAGTAATTCAAATTTTCATAGTGTACGTGTAGAAGAAAGGAGTTTCGTTACTGTGTTAGACTTTTCATATAATTGTAGTTCATTTAGAGTTTTCCGTTTTTAATGGAAAAAACAATGAGAAAATATGCATTTAATTAAGTGGAAAAGACAAGAGTATTTTAAGGAAAGATTATTAATAGTTTCAGTGGCATATAAATGTAAATAACACTAAAAACTTAGGGTTATTTTATAATTGTACTTCTCTTTTAATAATATAGATTTGAGAAGTTTTGATGTGAGTCTTTTTAATTTTTGAAAACACTAGAGTCTTTGTCCGCGCTACGCGCGGAAAATGGGTTTGATATTATTTTTTTTAGATTTGGAATCTTCTATTAATATTAAGAATTTATTTGATATGTTTAAATGAGTTTTTATATATTGATATTGTGCAATGTGAGTTTTTCACAGTGGGAAAGATTAAATTTATGAAAAATATAAGAATATATTAGCTTTTTTAAAAAAATAGTGAGAATAAAGTTTGGTGCATTTATTTCAGCCAAAGCAGAATACATTTTAGGTGGAATATGTGTAAAAGGAATAGGAAATAGTTGAAGTGCCAAAGTTAAGGGGTCAATTGTTATGTTTTTTTTTTGTAAATAAGTTTATCTACAACATCATTTTTTAAAATAGAACTAAAATTTGTGAAATAGACGAAATTGTTCTTTAGAAAGATAAAATGAACGAAAACAATTTATTAGTCTTTTGAAGTGCTTGACGTATTTGTTAATTGAACCGTCAAAGTTCATATACTAATTATATATTAATCACTATTTTAGTCTTAGTTGCATTGTTATTTTAATTTCGTTTTTGGATAACTTGTTAAGGAGTCAATAGTTTTTTTTTTAAGGAGTCAATAGTTTTAAGGAGTCGATGGTTTTATTCTTTTTTACAATTTTAAGTTGTTATTTAATTTCTATCAAATCACTTCTTCGTTCTCTTGAAGTTATTAAAATTAAATATGCAATAGAGCATACTTAAATTAATTTTTATTTTAATAAGGAAGAATTTAGAAAGTACATTGTGAGCAAATTTCACCGGAAAGTAGCATACTTAAACCAATATTGTACTAAAATTTTAGAATAAACATTCTTTATAAGTAGCAAAGTTAACAAATTGGTTTTGTTTATGGTTGGTAATTATTGTTTTATTTTACTGAGTAGTTTAATTTCAATTAATACACACATCTCATTTTAAACGACAAATACAATTATCAGAATTTGCCGTCTTTTCAACCAAACATGGCTTATTGAGTTGTAGGTTAATTTTCTTTTTAAATCCGGTCATTGGAAAAAAGAATATCAGTTTTCCCCCGAAAAAAAAACTTTCTCTTCTTGTGAAATAACTTGTCGAGTATTTCTAATCTATTTGGACTTAGTTTATACAAAAATTCAATCATCCTTTTTCCAGCCTTTTACTTCTTTCTCAGCAAATTTCACCGGAATCATTGTCTGTCTTGAAGTAGTAACGATTCTTTCCGAACTATCAACAATAATGGTTCTTATTTTATCTTCTTCCAGTACATCATTTTTTTATGAACTCTCTCAGTATTAGCTTTTCTCTATGTTTTACATTTCTCCGTCCATCTTCTCTTATTCATTGTCTCCTTTGAGTTCCATACGTTCACCATCTCAGCTATCCAACCAAAGCATTCTCTGTACATTTTTATTAGCAGTATATTTTACCATTGTTTCTCCCTTTTTGTCTCTCTCCCTTTGTAGTTTCTTTCTGAAGAGGAATGCGTCTCATTCTCATTCTGCGGAGGAACCTAATGATGATGAGTCGTCGTAGGCGAATGAAAGTAATAGCTGATTCGAGTTGTAAGAAGATGATCAGCAGAGAGAGAAGATCTTGAGCTACGAACTGAGATATTAAGTGAATGGTTTCAGTTGCTGTAGTTGCCATAACCAAGCTCACGTGTGAGCTCAAAGACACAGGCAGCGCACATAGCAGGCATACGGATCTTGCATCTTCTTCCTTCGACTTTGATGTGACTGTCCTTCACTGAGGTTTACCTCGGAGGTAGTTTTACTCATGTATTCGTACAGATTCATGGCTATGACGGGCATCCTAAGTGAAGTTCGAGAATCCATAAAGAGGTTCTCTTTCAAGCAGGACTTTGAAAGTTTCATCTATTCTCATTGTGCCTAAATACCTCTAATGCTCCAAAAAAGAATGAAAGAATTATAAAAGAAACAACGATGTGGTGGGTCTATCATACATTGAAATTAAGAAATATAAAACCGTTTATTGCTTACAGTGATATTTGGATGGGGTGATTCTTGAGAAGCTCAACTTACTCCGACAGCTTCTGGATATGAGACTATCTGAACCAAAGTAAGATATTCATAAAACAATCAGCTCATTGTAGATAAAGAAACGGCTAAGATCATGTTATGGAAAAGAAGTCATAACATAATAGTAACAAAGAAACATGTTAGTTTATCAGAAAGCTTGAGTTTTTTTTTCTTGGATGCAGTCAGAAACTCGTAATAACAACTAAAATCTAGTCAATTTAACAACAAAAACATTGTTAGAGTAAACACCAAAAAAAGAACAAAATATAATTATGGAGATATCTAACAGAATAAAGTGATGGGTTTTACTACAGATGTAGAACAAATGAGCTTGGATTATACCATTGACTACCAAAAACTCATCATAGCAATCAAACTCCACAGAGAAAATAAATTAAAAATCAAACTGCAATGGAGGACTACAGTTTCTAAAATCCAAAATGGAGTTAATAAATTAACCTGTTTAAGGGCGAGAAGCTCTCCGGAATCGAGGTTAATAGCAATTGAACATGCAAGATAGATTAATAGCCAAATTAGATTCTATTGTTCAGCAGATACCTATTACAATAGTGAAAACAGATCAAGTACAATGGAGAAGCCGCACCTTTTGCTGGAGCCATAACTCAAATCGTAGGCTAATATATGCCGATTATTTCCATACAAAAAAAAAGAGATAAATCATAGAGAACTCAATCAGTTAGAAGTAATCACCATGAGCATAGCTTAAAAAGCAACATAAAATTTTAAGCTTGGGAGGTAATCAATCAAAGATAAACATATAGTGTCCTGAGAATGATAGGGAAATCAATTCGCCTACAAATTCAGTAGATAATATAGATACCCAGATACTATCTACCATTTCACTTACTTCAACTTCCTGAAGAGCCGTAATGTAAGCTTCATCATCTGAATAAACTTCAAAGATTGGAAGCTATCAAACTGAATAAACACATCATTAACGTAAGTAAGCAAACTGAATAAACAGAGCCTCTTCAGTCTTCACAATTGAATTGATATCCATAAATTTGTGTTTAGGAGACAACTATTCATTAATTGGAAGCTATCAAATCCATTTGGCTGACAAATCAAATTACCTTGAGGATCGGAAACCAAGCGTTTAGAGTGTGGCCTTTTTCTTTGAAAATGTTTCAGGAGACGAAACGAAGAATCTCACTATCCCGTTACTTTTTTTCATCTCCGCTGTCACCATTGAGCTCCAGCTGCAAATCGTTGAAAGTCTCTTTTTGCAATCCAGTAGACTACCGTTCCAGCACCGATCTGCAGTAATACAAAGCGACGGGGAGTTTCCGGTGGAGAGAGGAGACTGCCCATTGGTCTTCAGCTTCTTCAGTGGAAGTTAGCGTTTATGGGTGGATTATAGTATAGCCGAAGGGTTTATAAAGATGGAGAAACAAAGGAAAACGGTACAAACTCATAAAGTGGAGAGTAATGGATACAATTGATTGTTAAGAGATGGGTGGGGATAACGGAAATTTCGTGGAGATGAAACGGAGAATACGAAGTGGGGAGACATAGTCACTGTGTCAATTTGGGCCACTACAAAGAGATTCAGCCCACGCGAAGAATTCCATTAGTTTTCATTTCGACAGAATAAACAATGATGTGGCGGAAATCTTTCTTTCTATTGGACGATTTTATTTGGGGACGTGGACATCTCCATGGATTATATCCTCCTTTTAATATAGGTTTGATTCCCAAAATAAATATAGCAAACATCAGTTTATGCAGTAGTCTTATTAATGCACATTAAACATATCATTTTGTTTTGTAAAATAAGGCGGAGAAAACCATAATCATTTACTACAAAGTTTGACTACTATTTTTTTGCATAACAAATGCTATACATACCTATTGCTTTTTCCTTTGAGTCTCTTCACAGCGACGGTAAGTGGAATAGAATGAAAATCACCTCTGGTAGGATTGTTAATGGTGGCTTTATAAACACTACCAAAACCACTTTCACTGATCTGAAGATTTCTATCAAATCCACATATGGCGTCAATGATTTCCTGTATGATAAAAATAATCATCGTACATTTGAAGAACTGCAGGTTATATTACACTCCAAACCGTCAATAATCTTAACTTTAATGGTGCAGAGTTCTTGTGTCATCACCAATGTTACGCTTACTCCCGGGGAACAAAGAAGAGATTATCTGATTACTTTCCTATTATCTTTTAGAATGATGAGATAGTCTTTTGTCAATGCTGTTTATACTTACCGGTTTAGAGAGATAGAGGATTCTCTTTCACATTATGTTAACCGGAAAGGAAATGATAAGCTGAAAGATTTGGGTCCCTGGATCAGGCTTATCATGTACGTAGTCCAGAAGCTGAATATATAATTTTGTTGGTGTCGATAGTTCCTGCAGCAATCAAAGCACAAACTATGAAGTTAATGGCCATCATCAAGATTGGTTCAAACCGTGGAAGAGATTCTAATAACGCTCTGCTAAATTTCACCCTATGCTCAGTATATCTATAGTCGGTGTATACTAAAATAAGTAAAGGATTTCAAAAGAGAAATTATTATCGAGAGCTTTACAATCTATAGACAAAACATGTGATAAAATAATGTGTGCAAAATAATGGCAACATTTGACAAAAATGATCCACTCAGTTCTGGAGCCCGGTATCATCTGCATAAACAATACTTATATGTTGGAGTTTTAAGGATACTGTACGAAACAAAACCCCTTGGAAAAAATCTGTAATCAAATAGTGAACATAACAGAAAGTCCAAGCGTTAATCAGATACATAAGATCATAAACACGTGTTATAAATGCTGAGTATGAGAAAGTAATTTTAAATATAGGTGAAGGAGAAGCATCTCCATCATGAACTGTGGAACTTCGGAGGTTGCGGATTTTGGTTAGAGCTACGATTCCTTGATGCGGGTTTATATAGGCAGAGAAACAAAGGGAGTGGAAATGAAAGCATCTCGCACGATTGAAAGAGTTAACCAGTAAATTTAATGGAGAAAGGTGGGGCGAACTAACTACGAAAAAACGGTTAGTTGCAGAGAGACTTATCCATTGCCTGACCGATGATGGCAAAGCCTGGAGAGCTCGAGGCGACCAAAATTGTCTAGATGTTGAGATGGGCCAAACCAAAACAAAATTAGCCCAAATGGTCCATTCTTGGCTGTGATGTGGCAGTTGATTTTAACTTGATGGTCTCTAATTAGTCGATTTTTTCATCCTACGTGGCATAGCTCAATAGAGCTCATATTCTCCTTTTAGTATTGTATGTATTCAAATAAACATCTACATTTTGGCATGTATGATATCGAAATAGGTATTAGGTACCATTTGGGAGCCTTTAATCCTCAAAACAGTAATTGAACTATTTCCTTAACAAATGGGTAAAGTATTGTATATGAACTCTTTGATTAACGGTTTAATGTATCATTTGAGAAGTTTTGATATGCGCCTTTTTAACTTTTGAAACATTCCCAAAATAAATATAGCAAACATCAGTTTATGCAGTAGTCTTATTAATGCACATTAACATATCATTTTGTTTTGTAAAATAAGGCGGAGAAAAACATAATCATCTACTACAAAGTTTGACTACTATTTTTGCATAACAAATGCTATACATACCTATTGACTTTGTCCTTTGAGTCTCTTCACAGCGACGGTAAGTGGAATAGAATGAGAATCACCTCCGGTGGAATTGTTAATGGTGGCTTTATAAACACTACCAAAACCACCTTCACTGATCTGAAGATTTCTATCAAATCCACATGTGGCGTCAATGATTTCCTGTATGATAAAAATAATCATCGTACCTTTGAAGAACTGCAGGTTATATTACACTCCAAACCGTCAATAATCTTAACTTTAATGGTGCAGAGTTCTTGTGTCATCACCAATGTTACGCTTACTCCCGGGGAACAAAGAGGAGATTATCTGATTACTTTCCTATTATCTTTTAGAATGATGAGATAGTCTTTTGTCAATGCTGTTTATACTCACCGGTTTAGAGAGATAGAGGATTCTCTTTCACATTATGTTAACTGGAAAGGAAATGATAAGCTGAAAGAGTTGGGTCCCTGGATCATGCTTATCATGTACGTAGTCCAGAAGCTGAATATATAATTTTGTTGGTGTCGATAGTTCCTGCAGCAATCAAAGCACAAACTATGAAGTTAATGGCCATCATCAAGATTGGTTCAAACTGTGGAAGAGATTCTAATAACGCTCTGCTAAAATTCACCCTATGCTCAGTATATCTATAGTCGGTGTATACTAAACATAAGTAAAGGATTTCAAAAGAGAAATTATTATCGAGAGATTTATAATCTATAAGAGAAACATGTCATAAAATAATGTGTGCAAAATAGTGGTAACATTTGACAAAAATTATCCACTCAGTTCTGGAGCCCGGTATCATCTGCATAAACAATACTTATATGTTGGAGCTTTAACAATAATTATATATACAATGTCTATGTTGTCAACATAAATCATGCTAATTAGAAAAATATTAGTCTCGAAGTGTAGATCAAAATATAGAACCAAAATATTTTAAAGTTATCCTAACTTCCCAAAAGAAATGAATCAACTAAATATTTTTATCTGAAATATTTAAATTTAGCATTATCTGATATTTGATAATATGATATTCACCAGAATTATTTAAATTATTTAAAACCGGGAACTAAACCGAAATCGAATTGAACTCAAAATGTTAACTTAGTTATCTGAACCAAATTGAAAAAAAAAACTGAAATCAAACCCAAATTTATAAATAAAGATGTTTCCTATATTTATTGAGCAAAAAACAAAACAAAAACCGTAACCAAACTGGAAGTAAACTAAAAATCAGTGTTTTGAAACCCGATTTGGACATTAAACCAAACAACTTCCCGGGTCACCAAGTTATTGAGTCAACCGGGTTAAAAATTAATTAATTTTTTATATAATAATATATTAGTGATTGAAAATATATAAAATATTTTATGTTTCTAAAAACATTTAGAAAAATACTTAACCTTAGTTTTCTTAGTTTTTTATTTAATTTTAGATACAAAATATCAAAACAAAATGTAGACTATTCAAAAAATTTTGTATCAATTTAAGAGTCATGACATTAAAAATATATCAAGATTTAAAATCCTCAAGTATTTAAATGTCTAATGTGAATAAATAAATTATACTTTAAATCCAAAATAAGCCGAAAGTAAAACATAAAATTATAATAGCTTATTGATAAGATAAAATAAACTAATAGCAAATTTCACCAACTGATTTTGTTAATTTATTCATAATGGACATGGTCATATGATATTTTATTTTTTTAAACGAAAGGATCTAACTTTTTAGTTAGAATACAAAATATATTCTAATAATGTAATTGAAATAATCTAAGAGAAAAATAAGTAGAAATTGTGTACTGGTTCAAAAAGTGGTTCAATCGGTAATCAGATTCCATGTTTAAACGGTTTTTTGTGGGTTTTATCGGATTTTTAAATAATGTTTTTGTCCTAAAATTCAAATCGGGATTATATATCGGGTCATCGGGTTTATCAGTTCGACTGCAGATCTGAGTCGGGTTTCAAAACACTGCTGATAACAACAAAAAAAATATTATGAAACTGAATCGAAAACCAAATGTCTGCTCTAATTATATTGAGAACACTAGGTAGATACCCGCGCTACGCCGCGGAAATCATAATACAAATTAGTTTTACATATGGATTCATGCATTTTATTTGTCATGAGACTATGGTTGAAAGATTATACAAGATTTAATTTATATCCAATTTTAAAAATTTGGTTAAAAATTGTAGTTTTTGTTTGTTTTATCTTTGTCAGATTAATACAAACATTACTTAATAAATCATATCTATCTACTTGTACTACTATTTATGAAGCAATTTTTGCAATAGAGCTCTAACGTTAAAAGTTAGAGCAGTTAATATCGTTCATATTTTTAATGAATAAAATATATAAATTAGATAAAAATAAAAATGAATTTAAAAGATACTTGATTAGATAAGTGATTAAAACTAATAATAAAAAGATAATCCAAAATCTAAAAAAAAAATATTTAAAATAAAGATATAATTCATATATATGTTGTGTTATTATCCAAATATATCTTTTAGTAAAAAGGTTAAAAGTTAAAAAAAAACATAAAAACGCATAGCTAAATATTAAATGATATTCTTAATTGAATATATTTGAAAATAGAAAATTGTATAATTTTGAGATTTATTTATTATTAATAAATAATTAATATAGTTTACAAAGAAATTTTCAAAAATTATGATACATAAAAATACAAATAAAAACATAAATAAAAATTTAACATTATATAATTTTAATTAGTAATACATATATTAATAAACAATTATAAAACATTTACGTATGCATATGCGGAAAGCACCTATTGTTTATGAATAAATAAGAAAATTATGTTGACCTGATGAATAAAAGACCTATACGATTTTTCAACCTATATGTAAAAAAGAGGTTTTTGGAAAACATGTCTGCTATTTTAAATTAAGATTAGATTTTTTATTATTATTTTTAGTTTCTTAAAATTTGGTAATTTTTCTATAAGTTTAAAATAATGTTTGTGACGAATCAATATTGTGTTTTTATGAACTAAACCTATTTAATTTGAATTTTAGTCATTTGAAAATATTTTCACTTTTTGTTATTGCATGACCATCTGGCCAGATATCTAAGGTTAAAACTTTTGAACATTTGACTTTTTCTATATTTAGATCAAAGTCTCGTTCACCTAATTTTTATGATGAAGTTACTATTATGTAACTTTAAAAACTGGAATGTATTATATTGGTAACTTATGAATTAAGGGATGGGGATCTCTCGCTACGCATGGGCATATTTCCGGGATCCAAAGATCCAAATTGGTAACGATTCAAAAAATCGGTTTTTGGATCGGATCTGGATATGATGAAATATCCGATTGGATATACTTTCATTTATGTTTCGGATACCGAGTTGGATCGGGTATTATCCGAGATCTGAATAGCTATCCAAAAATATTCAATTCTTATTTCATCTACTCGTTTAATATAGGTAGTTTTAGTTTGTTTAAAACTATTTTTATTTTTTTGTGAGTTAGTTCAAGTCTACTTTTATTTAGTTTCAGAGTTCTAGTATTTATAGGTATTATTATCTTATAATTGATTCATTTATTCGGATAAGTCGGGTAAAAACACTCATTTTAGATTTGTGAGGATAAATACACGTAAACCCAAACCAAAACCGACTTTTCTGCGGTTACTTCAGATGTAACCAAATCTGAACCGGGTCCGACAGATACTGAACCATATCCGAATCAGAATTTTAAATTATTCGGTCGGTACCATTTTTCTAGTTTTAGAATATCTGAATCCGAAAATTCCGATCCGGTAATCCGTATGCTCTCTCTCTATACGTTGTAAATTGTAATTATATGATGGGCTTCCATTGTTTTTTTTTCTTGGAAAAAAAGATTAAGCTTATGTGTAAAACTATGTGTACATACAAAATGTTTTTATTGGAATATTAACTTTTTTTTCATTTATTGACATGTCATCTTCACAATGCTTTTCAAATCTGATGTGTCATCTCCTTCGGAATCACTCGTGTTATTATTGTGTTGATACCAAACTTAAAATAAAATTAAACAATTCTCGTAAAAAAATTGTACAAAGATAATACTTCCGTCTTTATTCAAAACATTATCATCGACAAATGTAGACCTCACCGACGTCTCTCCTCCAACCACTCTGTTAAAGGCACTCAACTCCCACTTTCTCCTTTCTTCCTCACCAAACTTCCCCGACAAAATAAACCTTAACTTCCAAAATCATCTGAAATGACGACGGTTCCAATGGATATCGTCAACGACCTCTTCCTCCGTCTCCCAGCGAAGACCTTGGTCCGCTTCCGAGCTCTCTCCAAGCCCTGCTACCACCTCATCAACAGCCCCGACTTCATCTCATCCCACCTCACCCGCGTCCTCAAAACCAACGACCACCTCATGATCCTCCTCCGAGGCGCTCTCCATCTCTACACAGTAGATCTCTATTCCCTAGACTCCGGCGGCGTCTCCGACGTCGAGCACCCGATGAAACGCGGCGGTCCGACCGAAGTCTTCGGCTCTTGCAACGGTTTAATCGGGTTATCGAATTCGCCGACCGATCTAGCGTTGTTTAACCCCTCCACTCGCCAGATCCACCGGTTACCTCCTTCCCCCGTCGATCTCCCCGAGGGTTCGGTTACCCGTGGCTACGTGTTTTACGGTTTAGGGTACGATTCGGTTAACGATGATTACAAAGTTGTGAGGATGGTTCAGTTTAAGCGTGACCCAGATGACGAACTTGGTTGTACTTTCCCTTACGAGGTTAAAGTTTTCAGCTTTAAGATGAATTCGTGGAAGAGGATCGAATCGGTTCTGCCTTCGATTCAGCTCTTGTTTTACTTCTATTACCATTTGCTGTATCGCCGTGGATATGGTGTTCTTGCTGGTAATAGTCTCCACTGGGTGTTACCTCGAAGGCCCGGTTTGATTGCGTTTAACGTCGTTGTGAGGTTTGATCTCGCCTTAGAGGTTTTCGACATTGTGAGGTTTCCGGAGGATGTTGCCAACGGTGATGCTGATATTCAGATGGATATAGGTGTGTTAGATGGGTGTCTTTGTTTGATGTGTAACTACGATCAGAGGTATGTTGATGTTTGGGTGATGAAGGAGTATAATGTGAGAGGTTCTTGGAGCAAAGTTTTCACGGTTCAGAAACCGAAAAGTGTGAAGATGTTTGTGTTTATGAGACCTTTGGTTTATTCCAAGGATAGGGATAAGGTTCTTTTGGAGATAAACAATACGAAGCTGGTGTGGTTTGATCTTGAGAGTAGGAAGCTTAGTACCCTTAGGATTAAGGATTGTCCTAGCTCGTATAGTGCGGAAATCGTGGTGAGTAGCCTTGTTTTGGGATGTAAAGGAGATCTTGATAACATTAAGCATAGGAAAGAACAACGAGACAAAGAAGCTAGAGAAGCTAAAATGATGCAGAACAGTAATAAGAGGTGAGGGGTTCTTCTCTATGATATGATACGATATGAGTGAGTTAGTAGTGGTATGCTCAGCATGTTCTTTTATTGTTTATCTCAGGGATGATTTCCTGTCCAAGGGATTCAAACTGGTCTTATAAGCGAAATCAAGAGAACAGACAGAGAAGGTAAGTGTCATTATGCCTTTGTTATTCGTTAATGGTATATTCGTCTCTTTTTTCTCACAAGAGTTAAAGACACAGTTTGTCATCATAGGTATTGGTTGCTAAGAACATTCCCAAAAGTGTTAGCAACATAACTTCTGCATATGTCATATCAAAGTTTTTTTTGGAAACTTTTTATCTGCAAGCCGTTATATAAGGATTTTGATTTTCAGGGCGGAGAAAATGGGAAGGAAGAATATAGCACAGAGATATTAGTAATCAACAACTTAACAATAGCGTGTACCAAAAAGGCTTGGTAATAAACAACCTTAACAATAGTTTATATCAGAAAAGATACTTCAGGTGTGGGAAGTGTACTAAGATATGTTACTTAATGCAAGTGTTGTTGCTTTCTGTAAATGGATTGAAATCATAAAATCTCTATGTAACTCTTTTTAAAGCTTGTTATAACTTATGGACTATGCATAAATTAAGATGTGAAGAATATTTTATAAACCTTTCACACCGAAAAAATTATGCATTTATAACACAACAATTTGGGGTATTTAGCACAAATTAAAAACTTATTTATATTTCTATTTTCCTTAAAAGAAATTTGCTTTTGATATCTTACACTACATTTTGATAATGAATTAGATACTCTATTTGCTTCATAATAAGTGTCATATTAAGCTATTTTTCTTGTTACACAAAATATGTCACTTTATAATTTCAATTCAAATTATATTTATTTTCAGCTGAAAATTGATTTATTTTCAGCTGAAAATTGATTACAATCTGTATTGATTTTATAAATAATTTATTTATTTCGAATATTATTTATCAGAAATGTATAATTAATTATAACTTAGGTATATTTCAGCGACTTTTTAATATGTATGAAATATCAGAGTGAAAAAACTTATTTAAAAATGGAGAAAGTATTTTGTTTCGATATCTAAAATGAAATTTCACTACAGAAACCAAAAAGTAATATTATAACGGTATCGAAAAAAAAATAGGTTAGTGAAACGAGATTCCATTTAAGGTAGAGACGAGAGTAGCAAAAATTAAGGTAGAACTCTCAATAGTCCTTTTTGTTGTGAATATATATTGTGGATGACCATTAACCAGTCTGTGTTCATACATGAAGTAGCTGACCCATTAGAGACATTTTAGATAGGAACCATTTATGATCCAGTTGTATTAGGTCCATTGTCTTATAACGGTTTATGTAATCCTATATAAAAGACTTCCTGTTATGATTATGAATAAGAAGTTAATACATATTATTTTCATAACACATTATCAGTACGAAGCTCTAAATCCTAGGAGTTAGTCGATGGCCACAAATCTCACAATCTCCCCGGCGGCCACATAAACCCTAATTCCGGCGCAATTTCAAACCGTTCGTTCTCCCAAACCGTAAGGATCCAGACAACGAACAATATATCAAATTGAAGCTCTCGACAAGACGAATCCATAGCCGACGTGTCGATACGATCTCAGACGCGCCCTCACGCTCCGTTTCATTACGCGCCGTCAATTGCCTTAAGAACCCTAATTTAGGCGCAACTTCAACTCGATCGTTCTCTCAAACCGTAAGGACCTAGACGATGAGCCACATATCAATTTGAAGTTCTCGACGAGAAAAATCCATCAGCGCAAACAGTTCGACGATCCGATCTCAGACGTGCCCTCACGCTCAGATTCAATATGCGCCGTCAATTACACTAAAACCTTAATCCGTCCGCAAGCTCTCTCTCTTTTGGTGGTCCGGTTTCAGATCTTCTCCAATTCAAAGGTAAACCATCTGAAACCCTATAAAGAACTCACACAATCGAATTTGGATTGATTGGTAAAGGTTATGACAATAAAAATTTTGCAAAGCCCTAAAACCCTAGGTTAATAGATCCTAAAACCCCAGGAGCTCTTAAGTTCGACAGAGATTGATTCATCAATTAAAATCAAAATCATTCTGGTTTTGAATCTCACAGCCCCTGATCTATTGATCTAAGTAGTTAAAAATATATACTACAAACCCTAAAGTATCAGATTAAAACTATCAAAACACATATTAAATTTTAAAATTGAGTTTTGCTCTTGTTTTGATAATTGAATGTTTATGTTTTAATCTGAAAAAAGCTAAGTTGCTAGAATTGATTAAATGTTAGGGTTGATAGATTTTCAAATTGATTTTCCTAATCCTAAATCAAAATCGGAAATTTTACTTAAATCGGAAATTTTACTTAAATCAAAATTCTTTTTCTAATTGGAGTTTAATAATTTTTATTAAAAGGCCTTGAAACCCTAGTTTTTCAAAATCGAAATTTCTGATATCCTAATCCGGCCTTGAAACCGGTTGGCTTTGATTGATCTAAGATTTAAAATCGAATGATTGAATGCTTTGAGAGTTAGGATTCTAGATTGTTTGATCTCATGATATGTTTTCAAACCTGAAATCCTAAAGCCATAACACCCTAAATGAGTGCATTCAAATGTTATGGTATGTTGTTAAAGTGAGATTCTATTCAAGATATATGACCTTGAAAGTGTCATTATCTTGAGGGGGAGAATTAAGAGAATCTCACATCTAAGTTGAAAACCAGAAGCTTGTTTGCATTACCATCAAAACACAAAGATTTTCGATGAATGCATCATCGAGGATAATAATGAAAATGACAAAAACGGATACATGGCAATAATGACCAGGATAATAATGTCTATTGTTAGATGAGCAAAATAATCGAGACATCCTGGATCAGCCCCAATTCATGATAACAATAAGGTTGTAGAGGAAAAGAAAGAAAGCAACCATGTCCAAAGTGATAAACCATACGGCAAAGGCCGTGGTGGATGGAAAGGACGTGGTGGATGGAAAGGACGTGGTGTGCGTGGACACTACAACTCCAACAGCCGTGGACGAGGACACCACAATAACCGTGGTCGTGGGTCCAGCTATGGCTGTGGTGGAGGCAAAGGTCGTGGTGGCATTTCCAAGCCATCTCATTCGACAAAATCAGTACAGATGCAGAATGGGGAATCATTAGGCAAAGAATTGCAGGACCCCCAGGCATCTCGTTGACCTCTACCAAGAGAGCCTGAAAGGAAAGAACCCAAAAAAAGTAACCACGTCCATTATGAATAAACCACATGGAGAGGGTGTGGGCGTGGCCAATTAAATTCATATGACCACGGGAATAACTATGGTACATGCCGTGGGTATCAATCCCATTCAGGCCGTGGTCAAGGCAGTAGCAGTGGTATTACGATACCACAACACTCGACCAAAATTCAGTGTACCATAAGTATGGAATGGGGAAATATTGGATTAAGAATTAATAAATGAACAGAAAAGTATATTCGGTTTATATACCGTCGGTTTTCGGATTATTCGGTTTTATACCAAAAAAAATAATTATTTAGTTTGAGATCAGATTATATGAATTTTAGAGTCATGTCATCAACGCAGTCATTTGTTAAAAATATATTATATGTACAAATAAATGAACAGAAAAGTAAAAGCGCTTCTACCATCAAATAAATAATAAAATCTAGAATTAAAATCAAAGCTCAAAATTTTGAAAATGAAAAAATAATTTTTTCCACTTTTCCATATTTAGTGTTCATCAAAATCATGTTTCTTCGATTGAAATTTTTTTTTACGTTTATAGATAAGAAAAAGTCACTAATTGTTTTCTATAGAATTTATAACCTTCACTTCAATTTAGTCAGTGCTAAAATAAAGAAAAAAGGTTAAAAGTGAATATTCAGAAAATAAGAAGTCTTAGTTGTGATGTATTGTTATTTAATTATATTTCAAGTGTTTTTATAAATTAGGACTTCTTTATTACTATAAAAATATGGTAATAGTTATTAACAAAAAGTTTAACTTATCTAACAAATATATTTTCATGTGTCATTATAAAATAAATACATATTTACATGTTTATATTTTTGATCGGTTTTGTTCGGCTTATTCGGTTTAATCGGTTATAGACCAAACCATATCCAAATCCACCGGTTTTTATAAATCATATCCATTCGGTTTAAATGGTATATACCAAAACCAAACCATATTGTCTATTTCGGTTTGGTTCGGTACAGTTTGGTTTTACCATATTGAACAGTCCTATGTGATTTAATAGGATTTCTATAAATGTTATATTCAATAAGAGATGAATTGACAAAAATCTAGAATTTTATAAAATTTCAAGTCCAATAAGCCCGACTAAAACTCCACAACTTCAAATATTTCCAATATCAATGGATTTTAGAATGCTTTATAGAATGTCAAGTTCAATAATAGTGAATTTTGAATAAATTTTTGAAATTCATATTTGAATAATAGTGAATTTGTCATTTTAATACAAATCACCTAAAACTTCTGGTTCAATATACCCCTCTTAGACATAAAAATATAAGAGCATCTCTGCACATATACTTCTCAAAAGAAACAAATAAAATAGAAAAGAGAGAAAATCAACTTCCTGCACCTATACTTTTTCTGATTTTTTAGAACTTTTTATTCCACGTGTCATATTTCTAATGGTTGATTGATTTAGTTAAATATAAATCTTTGTTTTTAGTTTTTAGGAAGGGTTTTTACTTTTGACCAATGAGTGTGCTCTTATGTAATATGATAACTTCCATATTGTAATGTATCCATCTTTACATATTCCCCCTTAGGGTTGCGACTTTATGTCACGTATATATACTCTACCGTACATATCAATACAACACACACTTTACATTATATCAACTGTCTCTTCCGCTTCCTCTTCCTCTTCCTCTTCCTTCTCGCTTCTACCGAGTTATTTTCCGTTTAATGACTCGCCTTTTAACATCCTTAGACTCCTCGCCCTCCCACCGATCATCTTCCTCCGACAGACAGAAACGGAAACTCGATGGCAACGGCGACGAGGATCTCCTCCCCATGATGAAGAGGCCCAAGGTCAGCGCCAAGTCACTGAATCGTTCCGAGTCGACTCGTTTGCAGGTCTTGGTGAGGATGATGTCCGGAGGGAAAACAATAGTGATCCAGGCCGACAAGAACGACACAGTGGAGCAACTCCACCATAGAATCGAGCTAAAGACCAAGATTCCGAAGGAGCATTGCCTTGTCTACCAAGGCAAGCAGCTACGGCTAGGACACTACTTGAGCGACTACTCCATCGAGCAAGACTCCTCCCTTCACCTTCGTGCCCTTAAAATCACAAAGCATCCCTTTGCTTGGGAACTCGCTGATAATATCTTGGAAGCAGTCTCTAGAATGCTTAGGGGCGATTTGTCTGTCTCCGTCAGTGACATCCTCGTTACGTTTTTGGTGGTGTCTAAGAAATTCAGAGGTGAATATCTCGAGATTTTCTTGAGCTCTTCGGTTCCAGCTGCTCTGGTGAAGCTTTATGCTTCTCCTTTGGAGATCAACAAACCATGTGCAGAGAGATCTATTAAGCTCGTCTTTGATAAGTGCATAGAGTTGCCTGATGATGATCAGCGGAGATGTTTTTTACCCATCGTGTTAGAGTTCTTTAGATTGCTTAGAAAGGTTTGTCCTCGTAACGAGCTTTATGTGTCTTGTCGGAATACCTTGGGATCTGTGCTGGATTTGGTTTATAGCTCTGACGAGTCTCGTAGTAGCTTGCTGAGTATTGGGGATGAGATCTTCCCGTGTTTAAAAGATTTATTTAAACTTATGGTGAAACAGTTAGTGGATGATGATGGTGATGATAACTCAGGGCCTTGTTCATGTGACGTTCAGAAACTCTTTACCTTTTGGCAACCCTTGAGGTATTCAATACAAAACCAAGCTAAACCTTTCACTCCCATTGCTTTGCCTCTCCGAAAAAATGTATTGGGGAAGCTTTATCACGTCTTCGGAAAGCTGTTGAATGCAATGGGAAAAGGTATGTTAAGACTTGAATCACTATTGGCGAGAGGAGGAGCTGTGACTGCAAAGTGTTCTCAGTATCTTGCTATACTGAAGATTGTTAGTTCAATGTCTGAACTCTATCAAGGCGGTACGGAGCGGATAGCTATGCTTTTAAGTAGCAGGAAGGCTTCATTCGGCGCCCTCATTTTGAAATTCACGAAAAGAGGGGAGGATGATGATCACCAATGGATCTTTAAGTACAAGGAAGCCACAACCTTTGAATCTAGGAGGCATTTGGCAATGCTGTTGTTTCCGGACGTGGAAGAAGACTATGGGGAGATGCACGAAATGCTCATTGATCGGTCCAATTTGTTAGCTGAGTCATTTGAGTATATTACGGAAGCAAGCGCGAAGGAACTTCATGGTGGACTGTTTATGCAATTCAAGAATGAGGAAGCTACAGGCCCTGGTGTTCTTAGAGAATGGTTCTATCTCCTATGTCAGGAGATATTTAATCCGCAAAATACCCTCTTCACTCGATCTGCTGATGATTTCAGAAGATTCTCTCCAAATCCAGGTTACCTTTCTCAACATATTGCATATGGTTTATAAATCTAACTGTGCTTTTAATTTGATTCATGGAGTATTACACTTGAAATATAAAAATATTGTTGTTCTATCATTTTAGACTTGCATGTCACACTTTGTTCTCCAACGATTCTAAACGTTTGTCTTACATTCAGCATCCAAGGTGGATCCATTGCATCCTGATTACTTCGAGTTCACTGGTCGTGTGATTGCTTTAGCTTTGATGCACAAAGTTCAAGTGGGGGTGCTATTCGACCGTGTTTTCTTCCTGCAGTTGACCGGAAAGAATATTGGTTTGGAAGATATCAAGGACACGGATCGAATCATGTACAACAGCTGCAAAGAGATTCTAGAGATGGATCCAGAGTGTTTCGATTCAGAAGCAGGTCTCGGTCTAACATTTGTGTCTGAAACCGAGGTTCTGGGAAAAAGGAAAACAAAAGAGCTGCTTAAAGGTGGAAAGTCCATTGCCGTTAACAGCAAGAACAGGGAGCAATACGTCAATCTTCTAATCAAACATCGATTCGCCACATTAGTCTCTGAGCAAGTAAAGCAGTTTTCTCAGGGCTTCTCGGATATCCTTGTAGATACTGCATCCTTTTTCAAGAGATTATACGTAGAGGACTTCGATTGCATGCTTGGAGGAGGAGACAACCTGATAAGCATAGATGACTGGAAAGCTCATACAGAGTACAATGGATTCAAAAAGACTGACCGCCAAATACGCTGGTTCTGGAAGGTAATAACTCAAAATCCTCAACGTTATTAATAGCTATGGGACTGAGTTTTTTTAATCTCTCTCTTTTTTTGTGTGTAGATTCTGAAGAAAATGACAGAGGAAGAAAGGAGGAGTGTACTCTTCTTTTGGACATCGACTAGGTTTATACCAGTGGAAGGGTTTAGAGGGTTATCATCAAAGCTTTATATTTACAGATTACATGAAGGTAAGGATCATCTTCCAACGTCTCACACTTGCTTTTACCGTCTCTGTTTACCAAAATACCCCAAGATTGCTCTCATGGAACAACGACTTCGACTCATCGCTAAAGATCATGTCAGCTCCAGTTTCGGTCAACGGTGAATATTTATCAAAGACTGTAATATATCTGATCTTTTGGTTGGTAGATTGATGCTTTTGGTGTTTTTATTTAGCTGTAGTCAAGCTCTGTTACGACCGGGAGAAAAAGGTTAAAAATCAGATATATTACAGTCTTTGAACAGACAGATTCAACTCTCATCTCAATTATCTTCATGATAGACAGGAAATAAAAAGAAAACCCATAATATCTTTATATTAAACAAAGAGTACAGTAAATCATACTAGTACCTGAATTGTCTTATTACTATTATGTATAATCACCATCACCTTATATCTCGTAAGACAATAGGATTTACCAAAAACAAAGAGAAAAGAAAGACAAGAAATGTTTGGGTTCAACAGGAAGCTTATTACGCTGTCTTGACTTCAACAATCTTCTCCTCTTCTGCCGCCGGCTTGACATCTTTCTCTTCCGCAGCTGCGGGAATTTCAACCGGTTTCTTGTCTTTAACCGGTACTGTCTCGGTTGTTTCAGTCTCTTTCTCTACCTTTGGTACTTCTTCGTCTTCTTTTATTTCTACTTCAACTGCAGTGACCGAGTCATCTGTCGTTGTATGAACGGTTTCCTTAGGCATCTCGGTCATCGTCTTCTCTTCTGTGTTTGGTACTGTTTTCTCAACCTGCAGTATTAAAATTGATAGAGCTTAGACATACTTCATGATCAGCATGGTTGGCCGGCCCTAACCTAAGCTAAAGCTCATGCTTTAGACGTCCAAATACATAGGACAGACTTGGTGATCAGCATGTATACATGATATGTTATTGATCAACAACTAATATTGTGATGGACTTTTTACAAATTCTACAATAAAAGTATTGAGCTTCCAAGAAAAAGAAAAAGAAGGAAGATTACCTCAACACCAGCCATCTGCGGGACTGAAAAAAAAAATATGAACAATATGGAAAGAAAAATTGTGTAATGTACTTAGGGAATGATGAAAAGTTGTGGGTGAGTTAAGTGAAGAGAATGAGGCTATTTATAGAAGAGAGCTTGTGAGATGTCAATCTAAGTCCCACATTGGATATTAGACAAAGAAAAGTCTAATATATAAAGAGATGTGCAACTCTAATTAGTATGAGGTCTTTTGGGATGGAAACCAAAAGTAAATCCATGCGGGCTTGCCATTAAGGCTCAAAGTGGACAATATCGTACTAATCGGATATAGAGTTGGACATGGGATTTTACAATCCCAATAATTGGTATCAGAGCGGTTGACGAGAAATCTGCAAGAAGACCTAAATACCTTTTAAAAGATGAATGAGGTACCATTGAAGTTAAGAATGGGAGGTATGTAACAGAGATCAAGTGATGAGCATATTTGATTGATGATGCCTGATGTGTCATATTTACAGGTAAGAACATCACTAAAATGTCTAAACTATATTATGATGCTTATAGTGTGTTTATGTGTTGCGTGGAATACACATCAATTGTAACCCGTCTTAATCTTTAACATCCTTATTAATAATCAATTGTTGCATCAAACATCACATTTGATCAATACAAGATTATCCACATGGCATACAAGATAGCTTCTGCGTTAGGGAAACTTGGTTAACCACTTGGTGGTGTGGTAGTACACTTGGGGACATATGTATTGATCACACTCATCCGTCGCTAATTTGTTTTCCTTTTCAGCTTTCACTGATTCTCGTTCTCTCTACTTTTCAAGTTCAATTCTCTCACGTCACCACTTTTTTTTTCTTTTCTTTTTTGAACTGGGCTCTCACGTCACCTCTTTTATTATCTTTTATTCTCTCGTTGTTCTATTCATCTACTGCTTCCTATGTTCCAATGTGTTTTCTTGATATTCAAACAAATCTTTACACCAACAACAAATCATTCCATTCTTTTCTTGCTTTAGTATTTTACTACCGAGGCTTTTGTTATTCCTGGTTTTACCAATATATATTTGTATTTCTAGACTAGGCATGGGCGTTCAGGTACCCATTCGAGCACGAATTGGTTCTTTCGGGTATCGGATTTTTCGGGTTTGGAATTTAGGCCCAGTTCGGGTATTACGAAATTTCGGGCCGGGTTCGAGCCAGGTCCTCCTGGATTCGGGTGAGTTCGATTCTGATGTAAAAGAACCTGAAAATAACCAAATAACCAATGTATCTGAAACGGGTTCGGATAATAATATCCAAAATAACTATATTATCCGCTTCGGTTCAGATATTTTGTATCCAAACTACTTAAAAATATACCAAAAAATAATTAAAAATATTCATTAGACACGGTTATATGAGTATTTCTATCAAAACTATCATATTTTATCCGAAAGTACACAAAATAATCAATATATTTAATTTATAATTTTAATATTAATTGTTAAAATAATTATATAGATAATTATTAATAATATTTTTGAATATTTATTTACATTTCGGATATCTTCGGATACTCATTCGGTTCTCGGTTCGGGTTGGGTACCGGTTCTTCGGTACATCCGTTTAAGACCTATTTAGTTATTTACTCCGGGTCTAATCGGGTTTGGGACTCTGATTTTCAGGTCAGTTTCGGGTCGGTCCTCGGGTCCGGTTATTTTCAGGATAGACATTATCCGACAAGTAATTTGTCATGTGTCAATACCATATTTATTTTGAAAGAAAATTAATCACATGGAGTTTAATAACAACTAGTGTTTGACCCGCACACCCGTGCGGGTGTTATTTTCTTTTATTTTTTTGCGTAGATGTCGATTATTAATTGTACAATCTAATCTTTTCTGTTTGTTCTCCTTTTAACAGAACTTTGGTGTTTATTGATCAATATCACATTAGAGTTTCTCATTTTAGGATATCTATTTTATGTCTCTTACTGATACTAATATTTTTAAATTTAATTTCAAAATTCTTTTGTTATGTTTACATATTTAAACTACTCAGTTGAAAAGAAAAAAATTTTAGATAAAATATCATAAATACCAAAACCATAGAAGAAAGATGTATCACAATGTTGTTTCTAAATATTTGTTCATATTTCATGTCTTCATTTTCTTTAATCTCCATATTCCATATGAATTGAAAATAATTTTTTTCAATTTTTTTAAATAATAACACGTCTGTTTATTACTTTAGTTGAATGAAAATATTAAAGACACACTTCTAAATACTTTGATAAACATTTAACATTTTTAATTCGTATTCGAATCAATATTTTGGAAAACATACATTTCAAACCGACTCATATTATAAAAATCAGAAAAATCACCCCAAAATTAAAGTAAGTATTATTTACCAAAAATTAAGATCTTGGAAAACATATCCTACAACATAATTTTGTTGCAGATTTTTGTTTTTATGATTTATATTTGTTTAGGAAATGAAAGATTTCAATCTTTTATGTTAACTAAATATTAGGTAACCTGGTGTATCACATATGATATTTTAAGGAAATAATATCTATTATGTATTTTGTAATTTTATTTATTAAATTATTTATGATTAAGAGTAAAAAAGGGAATGGCATTCACTTGTAATTCTTTAGGAAAAATCTGGGTTATTTTAAATTTGTACTTCACTTTTAATAGATTAGATAATAACATGGTTTGAAGTTAACAGCGACATAGACATTAAAAAAAAGAGTGGCCACCTTTAAAAAAATAAAAACAGAGAAAAAAATTATTAGCCAGTATGGAGAGGACGGATATTGAACCGGTGTTGGTAAGACCGTAGACACTTGCACTAGACCACTAGAATAGGCCTCGGCATTCGGATTACTGGTTCGGATCCGGGTCGGATGTTTCGAATTTCGGATATTTCGGAACTAGTGAAAATGGTACCGATCGGATAATTTAAAATTTCGGTTCGAATACGGTTCGGTACCTGTCGGATCCGGTTCGGATCCGGTTATATTCGAAGTAACCAAAAAATTAACGGATCCGATTAATATTTATAAATTTATTATATATATATAGATATAAACTTTAAAATACATATATAAACACTATAGGATGCATTGGAGTAGTGTCACGTAATGTGGTAAGTGTAGGATGAGGTTCATGGTTCGATTCGCTAGTGATGCATATTAAATTTTACATCTCGGATACCCGTACGGATCTCGGATTTTTCGGATACCCATACGGATCTCGGATTTCTCGGATACCCGTACGGATCTCGGATATACCCGGAACTGATCCGGTACCCGACCAATTTTAAAACCTTATCCAACCGGGTATTTTTTAGAACCGAACCCGATCCGAGACCCAATTTTTGGGTAATTACCGGTTCGGATTTTCGGATCCGGATAATTTGCCCATGCCTACACTAGACAGAAGGGAATGTTAATTATTTGTGGCCGATTCATTTATAAAATTAACTAGATCATGACCCGCATTTTTTTTTATTTTTGTTTGTACTAAATGTTATACATGATTCATGATTGTAATGTGTATTAATATAAAATTTTGATAAATAACAGTGTGTACTAATGTGTTTAAATAAGCAATGTGTTTAATTACTAAATTTGATTTTAAAACTTTATGATAATGTAAAGTAGATTTTTAATATATTATTTAAAATATATAGTGCACTATATTTTGTATTTTCAACATTTATCATATAAAACTTACATTGGGGTATTATTTATATGAAAATATTTGTAACATAATATATTTATATATTATATAAACATATCTACGATTTTTGCAAAGGCCATGCGCACCCGCACGGGTTTTATTTTTAAAATGTATTCTATATTGTTTAGTTTTATGTAGTATCGAGTTTGTATAATTCAATTTTGTGTTAAAAAAACAATATCAAAACTGTCTTTCGTATGTAAAAATAACACTTTGCAAGTGCGAATTGTGTCTTTTTATTGTAACACAAAATTTGATATAAAACTTATGTTTTTTTACATTACGAAGTTTAGTTTTTAAAAATAATTATTACATAATTTCAAAGTGAATTTTATCTCTGAGGTCTAATATATTTTGTGTGTAATGGTTTAAAGCATTTTTGATATATATTACATTTCAGTTTGGTTTGTTTTTAGTATTATTGTATAAGTATAATACTATACAATATTATTATATTCTATACAATATATAAAGCTATGTGTTATTTGTTTTAAAAAGTAGATTAGACCTAACATAGTTAAAGAATAGTCATATCTTTATGTATATGTCTATGATTTATCTACCTAATGTTATCCGTGCAAATAAAATCAATATGGCCAATAAAAGTATACTGATCAATTTAAAATGAATTTTATAGAGTAACTCTAGTACGATTAATTTTTTAGTATTCTTAGTATCTATCTTATTTAAATCGACATGTAATAAAAGTGAAAGCCATATATGGAATATGGACAAAGAGAGGAATTGTATTTAAGGAAATACATCAATGTAAAGTTAGACTATGGTATGTATTATATATAAAGAATGAGACATTTAATTTAAATATATGAGGTCCACCTTTTAAAATCCACCTAGAAGAAGTTGTAATGTTTCTGATTTAATAAGATAGACTAGATCTTGACCCGCGCTTTAGAAGCGCAGAATATTTTACGATGAAAAATTTCACTAATAACTTAATAAATATTTTGGTAATTTTTATAGAGTGTATATTTAATATATTTTTGCATTTAAATCAGTGTTTTAAATTCAACCCGTTTGTGATTATACCGGTTAATCCGGAGATCTGACAATTCAATTTTGGTTTTTAAATTATTCATATTAAAAAATTACTAAAACCCGAGACTAACCGATTGAATTGATGGATGACCGATATGTAATCTAATTTGATTTAAGTTGTAATAGTTTCATAATTTGTAATCTTATAATCCAAATTTTAAAGTTCATTATTTTGCAATTTATGAAATTATGACGTTTCTGCAAAATTTTAAAGAGAAAATGATAGATATAAAATAACTAAGATTAATTATTGTATTGTTTGGAAACATTGATAGTAGTATAAAAATATATTGTTTGGAAACATTGATAGTAGTATAAAGAAATAAGTATATTGTTTGGAAACATGGATAGTAGTATAAAAAAAATAGCAATAGTGATTTAATGTAGGTTTAACTATAAAGTATAAATGTGTATTTAATTTAAAAACTTACAAAATAAATGTTAGGTCCAATAGAATGTTTCTGTTTTAATAAGATAGATGGTCGAAAGCAATCGCTTCTTCCGCGTGGTCCAAGAGCCGGCACTGCTCAAACCAGAAACTAGGACAAGTGAAAGAGCAAATCTTCCAAAGAACTATACCTAGCTCTATACTATAATTTCTGTTTTCCAGTGTTCGATTCATCAGTTTGTAATTTGCTACAGTTTCGGTTTGGATTGGACTCGGTTTTCCTTGAAATTATGATACATTGTGGGTAATTCAGTTCAGTTTCAGCATCTGGTTTCCATTTGATTTCTAATGTTAATTTTCAGTTTATAATTTGCTATAGTTTTGGTTTAGTTCGAGTTTGACTCGGTTTTACTCAAAATTTTGATATAACTCTTCTCAGTTTCTGTTAGATCCAATTTTAGGGGGGGGGGGGTTATTGAAACTAAAATTTGTGTGGAGTTTTAGAATTTTACAAGTTAAGAGGTTTCTTAAAGTTGAGTAGATTTGATGAATTCGTGCCAAAAATTTTGTATAAATTATCATTGATTGTTATTGATTATCATGAATTTTCATATATGACTTTCTTTCTCCAAAACTTTCCTTCTAATACATATATGTGTGTGTGTGTGTTTTCTAAAAAAACACTTTTTGTGAAATATTGTTATTTGATACTAAAATAAAATTTTGCTTTATAATAATGATAGTCTTGCTTAATTTTTATTTATATTCTTATGTTTAATATATATATATGTGTTCTAAAAAAAATTCGTGAAATATAGTTATTTGATACTAAAGTAATTTTTTGATTTTTAATAATGATTGTCTTACTTAATTTTTATTTATATTCTTATGTTTAATACAAAACTATAAATTTTCTCATAATGTTGTCTCAAATGATTTTGTTATAATTTTCTTTCTTTTACTATCATTCACTTAAAAGTAAAAATGCAATACAAAACTTTTATATTTGTGTGTATGTGTGTTTTAATTTCATAGATTTTAAGAATCTTATGAGTGTACATGGTATTTCCAAAGTTGAGTATTATGAGTAAAACTAAAGAAAATCCATGTCCCAATAACAAGAAACTTTAATATAGTTACAAAATCTATAAAAGCTAAACTTTTTGAATAGCAAGAGATTTATATAGAATTTAAAAGTCCATAAACCAATAACAAAGAATTTTAATAAGATTGTTAAAATCCACATACCAATAATAATGAATTCTCTAAATTTTCTAAATCAATTAAAATTCAACCACCAATAACCCCCTTAGTTAATTTCTAATGTACGGTTTCTCAGTTTGTAATCTGTTATAGTTTTCGGTTTGGTTTGGATTTCACTCGGGTTTTACTTGACATTTTGATAATATTTGGTTAGTTTAGATCGGTTTCGGTTGGATCCGGTATCTTCTTTTTGGTTTCCAAATCAACGTAGTCAAATGGGCTGGGCTATAAAAACTATGTTCGATTAGTAAATTGGTGGACATGTTTTCTTCTTTGTATATCAAAGAGATCTGATAAAAACCCTAAAATCGTTCCCTTTATAAAACCCTAAATCGTTGCCTCCTTCTCTTAGCCAAATTAATACCCTAGCTTACTCCGTATCTTCTCTTCAGAACTCCGAGGCAGAGATGACGGTGGAAGCTGTGAACCCTAAGGCGTACCCTTTAGCTGATTCCCAGCTAGCGATAACAATCCTCGATCTTGTTCAGCAAGCCACGAATTACAAACAGCTCAAGAAAGGAGCTAACGAAGCTACCAAGACACTGAACCGTGGGATCTCTGAGTTCGTCGTTATGGCTGCTGATGCTGAGCCTCTCGAGATTCTTCTTCATCTCCCTCTTCTCGCTGAGGATAAGGTATTGGTTCCTTCCTTTATCCTTTTTTTCTCTCTTACGAATCTCAATTAGTATTTTCATTGTGTAGATTTTAATATGCCTTTTAGTTTGTGTTTTTTTCTTCTATGTATTGAACTCTTACTATTGTTATATCCGTTTTATGTACATGTTTCATATCTGTTTCATAATGGTTCTGTGACTAACCGTTTGTTCTGTTTTTCTCTTTCTATTGTTTTAGAATGTGCCTTATGTGTTCGTGCCATCCAAACAAGCCCTTGGAAGAGCATGTGGAGTGACAAGACCCGTGATTGCTTGTTCCGTTACATCAAACGATGCTAGCCAGCTGAAATCTCAAATTCAGCAGCTCAAGGATGCCATTGAGAAGCTCCTCATCTAAAGATTTATGGTAGCTTATGAGTGATGATTTTTATTGGGTTTTGAACAAGAATAATTATTTGTTTTCTTAGGTTTGATTTGTTGGTTTGATGATTTTGGACATTTCTTGAAACTTAATGTTGATGTAAGAAGCCAAATGAAGCATCAATAAACACAAATATTTCCTCCTCACAGACAAAAATGGCTTTAAAGTTTACAGCAGTATAACAGACGGATGTGATCAAGTTTTAAATGGAATTTACAGTATGAAACTATTTATGGTCAGAGCCAAATCTGTCGATTTACATGAAAGTCTGGCAAGAGGACTTGTTGAGATCTTTTATCAAAAAAAAAAAAAAGAGGACTTGTTGAGAGCGGTCCTCCAAAACCGTACCATCTCTTACTACCCGTCTGCAATGTTTTTTTTTCTATTATTTCGTACATGTTGGTGCAATTGCAGTTTTGAACAAGAAGAATCGTTTAAAAACTGAGTTTTTGTTGATTGGTTCGGTGTAGGCCTGGGCACAAAAACCAGATCCGAGGATCTAAACCGGAACCGACCTAAAAAATCAGGGTATCCGGTTTATTCGGTTCTTCAGAAATAACTATTTGGGTCCTAAACTGTTGTATCCGAAAAACCGGTATCCAACCCGACCCAAACCGAAAATCGAATGGGTATCTGAAATAAAATATGTATTTCAAAATATTATTTATAATTATATGTATAATTATTTTAATTTTAATTATAAATTTAATATATTAGTTATTTTCAATAATTTTGTGTATTTTCGGATAAAATATTATAGCTTGGATAGAAGTACTTAAACAAAAGTGTGTCAAATGAGTATTTTTGGTTATTTTTTGGTACATCCGAGTAGTTTTGGATACAAAATATCCAAACCAAGTCGGGTAATATGGTTCTTTTGGGTACTATTATCCGAACCCGTTACAGATACATTGGTTATTCGGTTATTTTCAGGTTCCTTTACATCAGAATCGAACCCACCCGACTTGGAAAGACCCGACTCGAACCCGATCTGAAATTTTATAATACCCGAATGGGCTATAATTTTCAAATCCGAAAACCCCGATACCCTAAAAAACCGATCCGTACCCGAATGAATACCCGAACGCCCAGGTCTAGTTCAATGTTTGGTATTTTCTTGAACATAATGTGATTTAAGAAGCCAAGTCAAAGCATATTGAAGAATCTACCATCAAGAGGACACAAATATTTTAACCTTTCAAAAAAAAAAAACATTTTTACCATTCTACACAAGAAAATCCTAAAGTACACATACAAAATGGCTTTTGAAAGTATAAGCGCACTAGTATTTGGGGGTTTTCAATCGGTCTCTAAAAATTTTAAATCTATCTCTCTCTAAAAAAAAGTAGCCGCATCTCTTTTATGACAAAACTCTTAACTTCGGCTCGATTTATCCGGGCGATGATGACCTTCTTGAGAAAGATCCGGAAAAATGTGTTTTATTTCTATTACTTCCAAAACTTCGTTACAAAAATAGTTTTTTTTACATTTTATATAGTACTAGGGTTATACAAAAGTTCTAGACAATCTCTCATAATCTATTGACAAGTATTATTTCTTGATAAATTTTCTGGTTTTCAACTTAAAATCAATTGATAGTAAGTGGAATAGCCCAAATCCTTTATATATTACTTAAGTCCCATAGATATTTCCAATGTGAGATCTTCCCTCCAACATCTCTATGATCCTTTGATTCACACAGACAACAGTAGTAATGTGTTGTGAAGGACAACATTACCAGCTTGCTCTGTCTTCTTCATGAACATATTCTTGCAGTTTTGTTTTAAATATTTCACGTTCGGCGCATCTTGACTATGACTCTGTTGAAGTGGGCTTCGTCTTGTATGAAGGCCCATCGTCTGATTGTTGTTTAAGCCCGAATCCATCTCCTTCTTTCTTGGTTCTAAAGCAATTCTATTTGAGTTGTACTTTGTACACCTTCCCCCTCCCCTGCACAAACTTGGGAGTTGAAGAATCCCAACACCAAGATTGGATCGCAAAGTCTCAAATGCACGTCACAACATGGATTTTGTGAAGATATTAGTTAGATGCATCGTCGCCGGGATGTGATTAACTACAACTAGTCCAAACATTTGCTGATGTAATGATAGTCCACTTCGAAATGTTTCGACCTGTTATGAAACACTAGATTAGCCAATATGTGAACTGCAGACAAGTTATCACATCGAAAGAGAGCCGAACTTGGTTGAGGAATGCGTATGTCGCGAAGAAGGAAATTGATCCATGTTAGTTCAGCCGCAGTTTGAGCTAACACACGATATTATGCTTATGTTGAGGACCTCGAAACTGTAGGTTGTCTCTTATCACCCCATGAGACCAGATTAGATCCCAAGAATACACAAAAAGATCTCCTTGTATCATGACAACCTGCCCAATCTCTATCATTGTGTGTCAATAGGGACAACTTGCTGTATTTTTGAAGGTGAAGACCGTAAGCTGTTGTGCCTTTTATGTAGCAAAAAATTCATTTGAGAAAACTGAAGTCAGTCAATGTCGGAACATGCATTCACTGAAAAAATTAATCTGCGAACTGGATGTCAGGTCGAGTGAAAGTTAATTATTGAAGTTTGCCTGCAATACTTCGAAAATATGACAGTTCTGTGTCTTGAAGTGCAGCATCAAGACGAGAAAGCAACGGTGTTGGCATTGGATTTGTAGAGTCCATGCCTCTTTCTCTGAGTATTTCTTCAGCATATGTTGTTTGATAAAGGAACAGCCCTTTCTTAGTGTGCTGAGCTTGAATTTCAAGAAAGTAATGAATATCTCCCATGTCCTTCATTCAGAACTTGTTGCTGAGAGTTTTCACTAGACTGTCCACAAGTTTTGGTGAATTTCCATTTACCAGAACATCATCTACGTACATAAGCAAGGCCAATACTGATTTTCTCAATGGAAAGTGAACAACAATGTGTCTACAGGACTACACTTGAAATCAAACGCAAGAAGAAAATTTGTAAAATTGTTGAACCAGGCCCGAGGGGCTTGCTTAAGTCCGTAAAGAGATTTGTGACCTTTGCACACGTGATTTGGGAAGGCTGGATCTACAAAACCTGGAGGTTGCTCAACAAACACCTATTCTTGTAACTCTCCATGTAAGAAAGCATTTCGTACATCCAACTGCATGATTTTCCAGTCTTCTGACAATTGGACTGTACGTCTATACGAATTCAACCCCTTCTTCCTGATCACAGCCTTTGGCAATCCATCGTGATTTAAGTTTCAGAACTGTGTCGTCTGGATTCAGTTTGATGGTGTGAATCCATCGACTTCCCAAGACATTCATTCCGGGTCTTCAAGGTACTAGAGACATAGTACCATTCTGGTTTTGTGCATCCATTTCCTTAGTAATAGCATTTTTCCCTCCTTCATGTTTTAAATCTGATGCATTAGTCTTTGGAATTGCAGGTGTCATAGTGCTTGTTAAGAGAGCATAGCGTGGATTCTGTTTGCGTATTCCATTTTGCAGATGATTGTCATAGGATGAGTTCGACCAACCATTGTAGCAAGAGGTTGCAAAGATTCTGCATCATCTTGTCATTATTGTGGTGATGCAGAAGCTGACATATCCTGTACATATATATGGAGACTGGAGAAGAGACTTTTGCAGCAGGCTGTTGTACCAGTGGTAGAGATGGAGGGGTTATAGGAGTGTAAGCTGTAGGGTAGATGATGAGGTATGGATGGATCAGACTGTCATTCCTTTAAAAGAGGGATGAAGCACGGTTCAACAAAATTTTCAAACGGAAATGTATCTTCGTTGAATATCACATGCATAGCAAGATATGTACATTTTTCCAATTGGTAGGTAAACGCATCAGTAACCCTTGTACTGAGCATGATACCCAAGGAAGATACATTGAAGAGACCGTGGATCAAACTTTAGATGAGAAAATCGCCACAGCTGTTCTTGATATGTACCCAACACTTATATATTTTGCTTCTGCATATTCTCAGCTAGTAAGCTTTTTTTTTGTCTTGGCTCAGATCTTGCTTTCAACACAAAAACTTTGAATTCAAAACAATGAATCTCTCCCCACTGTTTTGAAGAAAGGGAATGTCTCAGCGTAAGAAGAGATGTTGAGAAATCGAAGTAACAATGTCATTCCTGCAACAGCTAGTAAGAATATTTTGAAGTTAGTTTGTAGTGAGTGACGTCTCGACTTGTATGTTAAAAGTGAAAGTCTTATGTTCAAAGAGCTAATAAAAATGTATAAGCAAAATTTATCTTTTAAGTTCAAACAAACTTGGTTACTTACTTGTTTGGTACGATTAATCAATAAGATTATAAACTTTAAAAATTCCTAATATTTTCAATTTCGGGATTGTTTTCTTAACCGAAACCAAACCTAATTTTTTTTTTATTTTGAGACCAAATCGAACTGAACTTTAATTTGTATAAAAAAGCCTTTCTTTCTCAAAAAAAAAAATTAGCAAATAAAAGAACAGAAAAAACTTTAATTTGTAGAACTGTGCAACTGTGGTCACCGTTTGGTACACGACCTGAATCCAACAGCTGGACTTTATCACTGTCTATTTTTAAAAAGATAACGCATATGAGCATATCTATCTGGAAAGAAAATAACACATTTTATCAAACCAACAATAAAAGCAAAACACAAATCCATAACATTAAAAACCAAATCGTCATTATAATAAAAGTAAACTGTAAACAACAATCATAAACGGCAGAATAAAGACAATAAATTGAAATGGAAACAAGAAAAGAAAAACTTTGTGGAATCATGCATGGTTTTTTCTGAAACGGAATGTGAACGTCCACTCTCGAACCCTAGCGGAACCATGTATTATTGGTAGGGTTTGAACTGGTTACGGGATTGATACTGCTTGAACTAATGGTTGTTGGAGTGGTGGAGAAAACGCCAGGGATCTGTCGCTGCTGCTGCTGTTGGTGGTGGTGGTGGTGGTGGTTATCATTAATGAACGAAAAGCCCATTTGCTCAGCTGCATGACTCATTTGCTGGGGATGGTTCATCCTGTGCATAAACCATTGTTGTTGTTGCTGCTCATGACTATGATTCAGATTCAGATTCAGAGGCTGCTCATAGAGTCCAACATGTTGGTGAAACTGTTGTTGCTGCTGAATCGTAGCGGCCGGAGGGGTTGTTGCCTCCACAACAGCCAACGTTCCACTCGCTTCAGCCACAACATTGTTGGAGGATTCACCGAGCTCCATACGAGAATTACCTAATATCTCGATCCTGCGGTTAACATCTTTAAGATATTGATCAATCAAATAACCTAAATCATTAAGATCCATTATATTCAGATTAAACATCCCCATGTTCCCGACCAAACATTGGAACATGACTTCGGTCATTTCCATCTCTCGATTGTCCTTCCTTTGTTTCTTCAAATTGTCGGAGGCTTTGGCTATCCTTTGTCTGAGAAAGGTTTCTTGATCCACCATTTTCTTGTTCTGGTCCATCTCCGGCAGTGTCCGAAACTCTGAAATTATCCTTTGCACTCCGGAGTTTGATGGCCACACCTCCGGATTGGAGTCGTAGGGACTGTAGATGATGGCGCATGCATTGATACCACAAAGAGTCGACAGCTCGTTCACTTTCTTCATCAAACCTTTCTTTCTTTTTTTATAAGTTGCTTTCCTAGAAGAATCGTTAGCAATGAAAGCAAGTTTCACCTTCTTCCTTGTCATGATACCTTTTTCTTTTCCTTTGTTTGTTTTGTGTGTAGTGAGATGGTGGATGTCTTGGGTTTTATATTGTGACCAAGAGGTTCAAAAGATTTTCTCTCTTTAAATCAAAGATATTATTTTTGAACTAATTAGCTAGTCAACAAATACAAAGTATTAACAATAGCTAATAAAGTATTGTATCTAATTAATAAATATTTTTATCTTGTAATAAAGCTCTAAAATAAAATAAAAACAGCAATAAAAAGTGCATGATTTGGAATCAACATTTGAAACAAGCTTTCTATGGGAATCTCTTCTCTTACTTATTAATAGAGAAACATTTTAAGAGAATAACCTTTGTTTAATACTATATTCACAAGTTTGCCATTATTGATGAGGTGTCATCACCACATGCTTCCTCATGTTTTTTGAATAAACCAACATTTACTAGAACAATTACAATATATGCCATTGGTAGGTTTATAATATGTTATGGATATAGTTACCGGACTAAATACGGGACCTAACTATATGCATTTGGTCAAACATTTAATGTCGTATTTGAAATTGAAAATCATATTTACAAGTTACCAATAATAGTTTAATGATTATGTTTACAATTAAGTTTTGAAATTTGTAACTCTATTTATTATTGGAAATAAATATGATCATACAATTAATATTATTCCCATAATATTAATACATTAAATATACAATTATGTACTATGTTTTTCTTTGCAAAATTGAATCTTAGATACTTCGAGTTCAAACATAAAAAAATCTAAAGAATGTAATAATTAGATATAAGAATGAAAAAAAAATTACGAGATCAAAATTAGTATAAAATTCATATATGTAGAAACCATTTTTTTCTGAAAAATTTAGATCAGAAATCTGGGATCGACAAATACCTATTTCTCTCTTTTTTTATAATGTCTAATATTTTTGCATTTTGAACCAAAAAGTTTATATACTACCTTTTGTAATATACTGACAAACTAATGGTTCACTATCGTTAACTTTTGTTAAAGTTTTCCTATATATTTCCCGATATAGTTTTGAGTCTATAGTTTTTATATAGGTGTTTGATTCAATACATATACAAGGGAAGTTACTATAACTCAAAGATTTGTAATATGTTGAGTAAATATTTTCGTGTGTTTAATCACATAATTAACAAAACTGTTTTACAACCATTTAAATGTGTACTTTCTAACTCCATTTTATGTATTTTTATTATAATTTTATTTTACAATTAAAGAAAATACAAATTAAAAACATTTTTTCCATATATGATTACAATTTTTTTAGATTTTGTCATATAAAATCTATATATTTAATATTTCAATTAAACATTAAATATGTTTGTTTAATTTGTTTATCCCGTGCAAGGCGAGGGTCTTGATCTAGTGTCTTATTACAACTCGGTGTTACGTCACAAAATAGATAGATGATAAAAGTCGCGAATTGGGATAAATTAGTGCGTCGTTTAATTTGGGTTCGTTAAAGTCGATATATTAAAATGGTAATAGGTTGTATATTATTTTGAAATGTTTTTTTTTCATCTTATTCACTTCTATGAAATTTTATAAACCAGTTCACATTAGTAAAAATGCTACGACTGTTTTAAAACAAATAGTTGCGTAAGCGTTTGTTCAAAAAAAACATATAGTTGCGAATATCTGTGATAGTTTTTAACAGAGCCGTTTCAAACTTTATTGGGACCCTGTTCAATTTTTTTTAATACATTTTAATCAGAAATAATTTATATGCTTCTTCACATATCATTATTGTATAAAATAAATAAAAAAAATTAGTTATTTAATTTTCTTAAAAATTTTAAATAATGATATTCTTCGAATTTTTGACGCAAAATTATCAATCGAATCAACTTGATCATTTGAAAATTTTAATGCAAAATCATCAACTAAATCACCAAGTTTGATAATTTTAATCACTCTTCTAGTTTTTTCAGTTTTTTTCTAATGTTTATTATATCCACAGTCAGAAGTTATAATCTATAAATATAATATAGTATAAAATATGGATAATGGTTAGACCAAAAATTGTAGACTTTAGCCTTTTTTCAAAAAAAAAGTGGGACTCTTTTTTTCTTGTCGACAGAAAATGTAAGCTAGTTTTCTTTTCTTTGTGTTTGCAATCTATTTTGTAAAACAAATTGGTGAAAAAATACATCTTGTTTTTTCTACTTATAATTCACTAAATAATAATAGTTTTATAAACACAATCAAATTAGAATATTAACTTTCTATACTACCATTGAATATTAAAAGGCACACCAACAACTATCTTTTACTTTCCATAATATAGAATTGATATAAATGCTAATTACTACCTAATTATTGCATTTTAGTTGGTTATGTATAAAAAAATAAAAAGTGTAATTTATTTTTATTGGTTAAATAAAACGAGAACTAAATTTAAAATATAGTTATTCTATTTTTTATAAATATAAGATTTTAGATTTATAAATATTACTAAAATAAAATAATAATTATGAACCCTCTAAAATTTTGGACCCTATTCAACCGCTTCAGTTGCACATGTTAAAAGACGGCCCTGATTTTTAAGATTTGGTTATTTAAGCAGCTGGTTTAATACATTTCTATGATTCTCTTCCTTTACTAGAAACTTGAGTATAGCTTTTCTTTTTGATCAAAACGGATGTATGTAGAGTATCTTACCACTTAAAGTAACTTATAACGGAAGCATTGTGGAAATTTTTCTAAAAATCAGAATTATACATCTCATCTTTTTATATTATATACTTTTTTTGTCAACATCAATATATTATACCTTATTTTTGTTTACAAGAATGAAATCCAACTATATAATAAAGTTACTCTATTTTTTCTATTTTTCACTTTATTATAGGGGCTGTTATTGCTTTGTCATTTAAAAAAAGTTCTAGGGATTTAAAAAATTTAATAGTTTACTGAATTTAAAAAGAATTTGGATTACTTAAAAAATTTGTTAAGAGTTTCGTAGATTATTATAGAAGATAATTATAAACTTTTACTGAGTATCACTAAAAATATTGTGTTGTTGTGTTTGTCATTTATTTATTTTTTTTCTTTTTGTCATCAACAAATATAGATTTATATAGACTATGTAAACTAAACTGGTAACCTTGCATTTATGTCAACGATTAAAGGTGGTTGTTGTCTGACACTGCATGCTAGACGATCCGTCCTTAAATTCTCCATCTGAGATACATGGATGATCTCTAAATTCAGGAAGCCTCCTCTTAAGATCTTGATATCCTCCACATAACTTGCAAACGCTGGTCATTCTTCTAGTTTTAAAACCATCTTCAACCAACTGAGAACAATCCGTTGCAAATATAACATGAACATGTCTTAAATTTCTCATACACTACATTGCTCATATCAATGCCTCCACTTCCGAATAGAGAGGTGGTAGACCTACCCTAACATTCCTTGTCCCCATCAGTCCATCAAATCTCTGTAAAGTGCTAAATCAACATTGTCCCGGAAAAATTTACTTATCTTTCCACGAACTATCTGTGAAACACCATCTCTTTGAAATTGTTGGGAGGTTCCGGATCTCTGCATATTGTACTGTCCGTTCTAAATTCAAATCTTGTGCCTCAGTCCATAATATTGATTCCATTTCTACTAGTTTGAGTGTATTTCTGGGATCCACATCCAAATTACTAAATACTTTTTTTATTCCTTGCTTTGTGTTTGTCATTTATTTGTTATCATCTTGTCATCGTATATTTATTTTCAATAATTTGCACGTTATAATTAAATGCATTTTTCCAAAATTTGAAGCTTGCTTTTAAACCCAGAAAAAAACTGCAACCTTGCAGGTATACTGGATTCTGAATTTTGTCTTTGATTTTTAGTTTTATACATTCTCTTTACCGTTTGACTGAGTTTTTGTTCAGGTTATGTTAACAATATTAATGTTTTTATTATGCTATAAACATCCAAAATTTTAGAAGAGGAAGTGGAGCATGAGCTGGTTCGTTATGGAGAGTGCAGCCTTCGGTTCAGTAACGACACCAACCTTTGCAAAATCCATTTGAGCAAAGAAAAAAAAATGAACGAATTTTTTTTTTAATTATAATATATTTAACTATAAAAAGATTTTGAGAATACATGGTTATCGTGCCATACTTTGAAAACTCGATTTTGTGAGGACAATGTGCGAAATCACTAAACTAATAACAACTGAATTTTAAAGAATGTCAAAATCAGTATTTTCATATATTTTTGAATAACGCAAGACTTTCATAGATTTTACAGATTAATGAATCGAGTGACACTAGACTTTTGAAAACTTCTAATTACTTAATACAAATTCATAAACTAATAACACCAGACTTTAACATAGTTTTGAAAAGTTTTAATTGAATAACACAAGAACCATTATAAAGTCTAAGGGGGGTTATTGGAACCAGAATTTGGAAGGAGTTTAGTGATTTTAAAAGTTGACAGATTTTTAGAAGTTAAATAGAGTTAACAAGTTTCTATCGAATACTTTGTATTGATTTCAACAGATTTTATTAATTATCATGGATTTGTATAATATATTTTTTCAAAATATTTCTAGTTATAAGGCAATGTATACAATAATCAATTTACTAATTACACATTTCTCATTTTCCTTATGTTTAGTGAGTTCCTCTTCTTATTGGTTTTCTTGTGATAATAATCAGTCTTATTTTTTTGACTTTTGTGATTTTCTCGAAACACTATTCTAGTTATCGTATGAGTTATATTCTTCACCATTATTAAATCAAACAGTTGTTTTATCAAATATGAAACTATTAAAAATAATGAATTACAGATCATGTGAGTTTGGTTGCTTCACCATTATTAAGTTTCGTGTAGTGTGTTTACGTAGATAAATATTCAATATGTGTATGTTTTTCTTATTTCACCGATTTCAGAAATCTTATGAGTATAGGTGATATTTTCAAAGTCTAGTCTCATGAGTAAAAATATAAGGAATCCACCTTCTAATAACAATAGAATTTAATGGAATAGTAAAATCCATAATAACTAAACTTTATGAATAACAAAGGATTTAAGTGGAATTTAGAAGTCATCAAACCAATAACAATGGATTTTAGTAAGACTTTTAAAATCTATAAACCAATAATAGTGGATTCTCAAAATTTTAAAACTCCTTTAGAATTTTTAAACCAATAACCCCCCCCTAAATCTTTAAAACTCTTTATCAATACACAATCTAATAACACTTATATTATACAGTAAACCATTGGAGCAAATTTAATTCTATAATAGAATTATTTTGTTTTAGATTAAACTATAGAATACCATTGGTCTGAAAAAATAAAAATATGTAAAGTTCTTCTTGTGTCTATACTTGACTATCGTTAGATATAAAGAACAAAATTATTTTTATATTTAAGTTTATCAATAAACTAGGGTAAAATTCGCCCTAAAGGCGGATACATAACTGAACACCAATTAAAATATAATAATTGGTAAAATATAGTTAAAATAAAATAATATTAATGTTTTCTTATTCTTGTTGAAAATAATACGGTTGTTTTATTTTAAACTATGTAAATGTCACCATTTAACATTTTCATCAATGTTTATTTTTAATTGTAATCAGTAAGTAACATACATTAATTTGTTGAAGTTGAAATCCAACATAAGTTATAAAGTATTTCTACCCTTAACTTTTTGTTTCTGAATTTATTGACACTTTATTCTCTGATACATTTTATTTTATACATATTAGTTTAGATAATTTGAAAAAATAAAATTAATGATCTTTTTTTTATAAATACCTAGATAGTTCAAAAATATATTACTGGTAGTTACCACGTAAATTTGAGATATTTATCAAAAAAAAGATATTAATATTCTAACTGATAAGTTTTAAAATGATATATATATATATATATAGTCTTCAGAATAAAATCAGTGATTGTTTTATTTTTATTCTATTATTTTTTTTTAGATTTGAATTTATTATCTATATAATTAATATTTTTGGTTACCAAATTTATTATAAATTTTATTCTTAAAAATTGTTTTACTTTTTATTAAGCATTTTAGAATCATTTAAATATTAGATATCATGTTAAAAATATAAATTTCGGATCAAGTCACATTTGTTCATCAAATATTTTTTTTAGAAATGTAATCACATCATTGAAAATTCAACGTTCAGAAAACATAAAAAGAAAAGTTTTCATAAACGAAGTCTGAGAATTACTATATCGTGCGTACATAATGAATTAACAAAGGAAATTAACTTTGTAAATGAGAGAGAAGAGAAACTAAAAATGATAAGATACAACATTTGATGAGCCGAACAGGCATATACTTCCTTAGAAACAGTTCCATCTCATGTCTGAACTGTTCAAGAGTATCTTTCTTCAGTTTAGGCTGATCAATCAATTTTACCAAAACAGACATTCCCTGCATGCAGAAACCACACTGACAGGCGTGGAAACAAGAAAACCGATTGTGAATGGAGTGGAAACCGTCTCTGCTGTTTCCAAGTCCTTCTGATGTTGTGATGCTGCAATGGTTTATGCTGCAGAGGAGTGTTAGGCAAGAGCTGACTGTGAAATCTTCCACGTTTTTGAGGATATGATCGTATTTGGAGGGGAGAGAAACACAAGCACCACATCCTCCTGAAAACCAGAAGAGCTTGTGATCAAACAAAGAAGAAGACAAAGGGTAATGAAAGTAATCTCACTCACCTTCGCTGCAGCTGAGCTTGATGCTCTTGACAGGAGTCTGGTAGGTTTGAGGGATTAAACTCACCTCCTAGATTTTAGATCATGTTAAGATTAGGGAAAGATAACCTGGACTAAATCCCGTAAGGACTTGTAGAATGAATGAATGATTTTATTGATGTTCTCGGTAAGAACTGTTTACAAAAGATGTAAATGAGATTACAAAGATAATGACAATGTTTTTAGAGCTTGCGCGTATGATCAGTTGAATTGTGGATGATGGTAGGAATGAACGTGGCCCTCTTCTTTGATCTTCTTTCTCTTTAAATAGCCTCAGGCTCCGATGGATCGTCACCAACTGATTCCCGAGATCCCCTCCGTGATTTGAGGGATTTGTAACAGTTTCCCTTTGACCAGGTCCTGCGCCTACTTATACGTCCACGAGCTACCTCCTTTCCGTGACCTCTCTGATGAATATCTTTAGCTCACAGCCTCCGGCTCTGACTTAGCTGCTTTCGAGGATTTAATCTGTGATGGGCCTATCGCGGCCCGTTATCACTTCTTGTTATTTACCATTAGCTAGCGGGCTATATTCGAGCCTAACAGTTGTCCCCAGCTTCCGAGAGACGATTTGTTATCTCGGGAGCTAAACCTAACCGTCCAGCCTAGATCTTCTTGTTGAGATAATGATTATCGGTTATCTCAATCTTAGATATTTTTTGCTTAATCAGACGGCTGTAGTTATATTTAATGAAATCGACGGTTCAGATTAAAGGGAATTTGAAATGTAATCTCTGATTTTCGAGACGTGATGGGATATAAAGCTGTAGGTATTAACTGCTTCTCTCTCCACTTCCTCCACGCTTCGATACGGTTTCCCAGGTAACTTCGCGCTCTCTTTTTATTTTACTACATTGTCTTTTTTTTTATATATCTCTGTTTCTTGATCGAGTTGGTACTTCGTCTATAACCTCTTAGAGGTCTCGTTCTTGCTCCATTTCTGCTTAGTCCGATTCCTTCTTTTCCTTTTCCTATCTTTTCATCCCTCGTTATCATGAGTAAAAAAAAAAGAAGGTTCAGGGGAGATTCAAATCTCTGCTTCTGGTGTTCGTATCATGAAGGTAAAGCAAGAGGTTGGCGAGAAGATGAAGAAAGATGCGAAGAAGAAGAGAGCTAAAGACTCGATCGGCGCGAGAGTCTCCAAGCGAACAAAGAAGAAAGATGGTTCCAGTGGGAGCGTATCCGCTGGGCCTCATTCACCTTCAATATTGAAGAGTCAGGAGGTTGTTAACCTCGTAGTCCAAGCTCATGGTAATCAGGATTTAGCCAGAGCTTGTAATCCTGACGAAACCCCTGAAACTGCTCCGGAGGGTTAGTTATGTATTCACGAGAAGTACATCTCCAAGTGTCACCTTAGGTTCCCACTTCCATCCCTTTTGCTAGACCTCCTTGACCACTATCAGCTAGCCCTTTCCCAGCTTTGCCCTTCGGTTATCCGAGTGATAAACGGATTTATCACCAGGGCTAAGGAAGAAGGAATTATCGTAGGGTTGACCGATTTGATGAGTCTTTTCTTGATAAAGGAGAGCTCATCGAAGGAGGGTGGGAGTGGGACCTATTATCTCCCCTGTCGTTCAGGGTTAGGCATTTTTAAGTTTACGGCCAGTGATGTTTCTATGTCAAGATTGACCCTTCGATGGTTCCTGTAGGCCGAACCCTCAGGACCTCTTGCTCTTATGCATCTGGTTAGGATTTTTAGGGATGTATTTGCTTGTTCTTTACCTGTCGTGACCCACTAAGCTCTTGATTTTTCTTGCAGAGATTAAGGATCCTGTTAAGCACTCCGGTAAACTTACCAGAGCTCTCTGTAGGAAGCTGCAGCACAGTCCTAGTACCTGGGGAGCTTTCACTACCTCACGGATAGGATCAGCTAGGTTCCCGGATCGGTACAACGCTTCCTTTCCAGACTCAGTCACGGTTGCAGGTTTAGAAGGTAATCTTCTTTTGATTTTTCTCTTGCATGTTTTAAGCTTGATTCTCAGTGTACTTGAATCTTTAAAGATTTTCTTTTGGTTCAGTTTCTGAAGGTGATTCGGTGTTGTCAATCGCAACGGGAGCTAGTACTTCGGAGACAGAGAAGACTCAATCGAACAAGATGCCTCTTCAGCCATCCTTCCGATCCAAGAATAAGTCAATCAAAGCTGCCAGCTCTTCTCGAGGAAGCGAGAAAAATCAAGGAGGATCCTTCCTCAGCTCTGTGAAAGAAGTCCTCGATGATGGAGGCTCTGCTCCTGCTAAAGACATTAGTCGCACCGAGCCTAGAGTTCAGGATGTTGTCCCTCATTCCGAGGTCCCAGAGATGGAAACTGAACCTCCAGCGTTCAAGGATCCTCATGAGTTTGAGCCCCCAAGGAACAAAAGGTCCAGGACCGATCAGGTTGACAGACCTTCTAGGTCTTCCTCTTCGTCTTCTAGAGGAGGAACCGTCGGCTGGAACTTCACTCACTCGAAGCCGGGGTCAGTTTTGGATGATTCATGGGGTCTAGCTACGTTGATGAGGCACATGAAGAGATCCGGATGCTCCCTCCCTTCTGTCAACAATCTTACGAACAAAGAGGAGTACGTCGAGATTGCTCATTTCATGGGTTAGGTATGGTTTCTTTTTGCCTTTTAACTTAATCTTCTTAGGTAGATATTCATTAAGTTGTCATTTTCGTTTATTTTTGTAACTAGCTGGAGCTGTTAACAGAGCTCAGTTGAAGTTTGAAGATGCTGTGCATAATGCTCCTAATGCTGGTGAGTTAGCTCAAGTTACTGAGTTAGTTAAAGCTACCAAGGTGGAGCTTGACAAAGCTCCTGCTCATGCTGCTGACCTCCAAGCTGAGGTCGAGAGACTTGGCTCTAAAGCCGACGCCCAGCAAGGAAAGATCGAAGGCCAAACGACCGATATCCAAGTGAAGGCCAGGAGGATCGCGGAGTTGGATGCTGCCAAGAGGATAGCTGAGCACCAGGTTAGGGAGCTGATTACTTCGACTCAAGACAACCAGAGAAACAAAGAGGCTGAGGTGAAGCAAGCTGTTAGGAGAGGAAAAAGGGAGGTAGCTGATGCCTACAACAAGATCTTAGCCTCTGTGAAGGAGAAATTTGCCAAGAAGAAGGATGAGGTCGAGTTTCAGATTTATGCTCAAGAGCTTCAGGCCAACACCGACCTTTTGAAGGACATGCTGGAGAATGAAATCCAGAATGCTGAAGACGAGTATAACCGTTTAATGGCTTTGATGACAGGGGCGACTGCTGCATATGAAAAGGCGCAGGTATCCGACTTCTCAGTTAGCAAGCTTCCCATTCCTCTTCTCAGAGAGTTCAGGTACTTTCGAGATTAACATGTTTAATATGTCCTTTTCTGGTGAGTATGGTTCTAACTTGGGTCTGGTGGGACCTGATTCAGCTCTAGTCGAGACGTCCCAGATGAGCGATGATCAGGAGGCAGATGAGGTAGATCCAACCAAAGAAAGCGAACCAGTTGAAGGATGCAAGGATGTCGGGATGAGCTCCCGTGATGATGATATCTAAGAGCTGAGGCTCTTTTTGAATCGTAATGTTGTTTCCATGACTTTTGCCCGATGGGCTTTTTATTTTGTGTATGTACCAGATTTATAGCCTGAGGAGGCTTTTAAACCTTGACTTTTGAATCTTCGTTAGCCTGAAGAGGCTTTTAAACCTTCAAGTTTCAGTTTTCTTTAATTTTTGTTCTAAGTCTTTTGACTTGATTTAATTGTTTCTTGGATGAATTCGAACTTTATTAAGTAAGGGTTTCGATAGGAAATGTTTCGCGATCACTAAATAAGAGCTTTAGTGACTCCTCAGAATTAGATTTCCGATTTTTATGATAAGTCTCGAAGACTTGGATTGTATCTGGTTCCTTAAGAGGAGTTCCTGAAATATTGAGATTAGCTCAAGGTTTTTAGGAACCTGAGTTTGGTTTGGGGTTCTCTTTCTTTTGAGAGTGGTTCATGGGAACCTGAATTCGTTTGTGGGATTTTAAGACCCATTGAAATTTGCTTAGGATTTTAAGACCTTTTGAGATTTGATAAGGATTTTAAGACTTTAGGTTCAGGTCCGTGGAGACCTGACTTTGTTTGAAGGATTTTATGACCTTGGTGGTTTCTAAGGATTTTAAGACCTTAGGTTTAGGTTTATCAAATTTGATTTCGCTTGAAGGATTTTAAGACCTTCGAGATTATTAAGGATTTTAAGACCTTAGGTCCAGGTTCTTGGAGACCTGAGTTGATCCGAAGGGTTTTAAGACCTTAGGTCCGTGTTTGTTGGGACCTGAATTGTTAAAGAGTCGAGGTATCGAGGATAATTGCTTTATTGATAATAGAATACATGGTATCATAATAGTCGTACAACTGCTGCTTGGGCTATGTGATTTTAATCAGACATATCCCCCATTTGGTCATGGTGAACAGAGTGTTGAAATGGGGTTGGGGCTGCACTCATGACGGAATTGCCTACGTACCCAGTCAAGAGATCAAGCCTAACGTAGTTCAAGAAATTTAGGTACCTAATGATAGTATCTCTTGAGGTTCGTGGCGTTCCACGATCTGATTTTAGGTACCCCGGTTCGCACCTTCTGGAGTTTGTAGACGCCAGGTCGTACCACGTGGATAATCCGGTAAGGACCTTCCCAATTGGTTCCTAACTTCCCAGCATATGGCTCCTTGGTTCCTTCGAAAACTTTCCTAAGTACTAGGTCACCTACAGCAAACTGTCGGGGCCTGACTTTGGAGTTGTAATGTCGTGCCATTGCTTGCTGGTAGTTTTGAATGCGAAGCAGGGCTCGGTCTCGTCTTTCCTCGATTAGATCGAGGCTGTCCGTCAGGAGCTGATCATTAGCTATAGGATCGGACGTACAGAGTTCCCGGCGGAGGCTACCAGCAGTGGTTTCGGCTGGGACGACAGCTTCCATCCCGTAAGCTAAGGAGAAAGGGGTTTCCTCTATAGCCTTTCGTGGGGTGGTTCGACATGCCCATTGTACTTCGGGTAACTTTTCTGACCAGAGTTCCTTCTGGGTTCCGAGGCATTTCTTGAGGTTTGCTAAAATTGACTTGTTAGCAGCCTCCACCTGGCCGTTTTCTTGAGGACGTCGAGGTGTTGAAAAGGTAAGGCGGATATTCCATTTTTCGCAAAATTCTTTAAAGTCGTGAGATATGAATTGTCCTCCATTATCAGTCACGATTTCGTATGGGACGCCGTGTCTGCACACGATGTCTTTCCACACAAATCGTTCGACCTCGAATCTGGTTACCTGTTGGAAAGCTTCAGCCTCAATCCATTTCGTGAAGTAGTCTGTTAGGACTAAGAGGAAGCGTACCTTCTTCTTTCCACTTCCTGACACTACTAGTGGTCCTACGATGTCCATGGACCACCTCATAAATGGGTAAGGAGCGGATATGTTGGATAGATTTTCCGCAGGTTGGTGTATAATCGGTGCATGCCTCTGGAATTTGTCGCATGAGGCCTCACAGTCTGCAATAATGGTAGGCTAGAAATAGCCCTGTCTTTTGATTCGGATAGCGGCCACTGGGATGGTTTCCACAGGAGCCGTCGTGCATTTCCTTCATGAGTTTCATAGCAACGAGGCCATGGACGCATTTTAGGTAAGGTCCGGAAACACTTCGTTTGTGGAGGGCAGAATTGATTATGCAGTATCTTGCGCTTAATGCTTTGAGTTTTCGAGCCTGCCATTTATTGGGTGGAGTCTTTCCCTCTAGGATGTATTGCATGATGTGTATTCTCCAGTCCTCTCTCCCTACAACTTTGTTATGAAGAGACGAGGGAGGTTCCTGTTCAGGACCTGGTGTCGTGGTGCCCCCGGAGATATTCGTAGGATTAGGCTCCAGGGAGTCTGAATTCTGAGGAATATCTCCAATTTCCTCGTTTTTCTCCGGGATCTGAGTGGTGCCCCCAGATGAGTTTTTGAGAGCGGAGCGACTTCTAGTTTTGACTCTGCAGACGAGTGGGTCCGAGGTCTGGTTGGTGCCCCCAGAGGTATTCGTAGGATTTGGCTATAGGGAGTCTGAATTTCGGGGAATATCTTCGTTGTTGTCGTTGTTCTCATTGATTTGGATCGTTTCCCGGAAGTATGCTTTTTAAAGCTGCGTATTTTGGCTTTTGGGAACCAGAATGTTGTGAGAACTTGGGTAGCTACCTTTTCAGGGTAGTTACCTTCTGTTTGCTCTTTTGGCTTGCTGTCTATCTCAGCTTTAGTAGCTAAGTCGATATTTGGCTTTTCGATTCCTTCCACGGGTATAATCCGTTTTCCGAGAGGATCTGATGTGGAGGCTAGAGCAGCCAACGCATCTGTTGAGGAGTTCTCTCCTCGTGGGATCCTTGTTAGCTCAAGTTTGTCGAACTGCCTAGTGAGGTTTTGGACGACTTCGAGATATGCCCCCATTCTTTCGTCCCTCGTCTAGTATTCCCCGTGAAACTGGCTAGCTACTAGCTATGAATCACTATATGCATTTAGCTCTCGAATTTCGAGGCTTAGGGCGAGTTTTAACCCTGGGATTAGTGCTTCATATTCAGCCTCATTGTTTGAGGCACTGAATCCGAGTCTATAGGACTGCTCGATGGTTTCTCCAGCTGAAGAAGTCAGCCTTAGTCCGACACCGGAACCTTGTTTTGACGAGGCTCCGTCGACATACAGGCTCCACTTCGGAGCTTCTATTTCTGAGTCTAATTGCTCAGATGCTAGCTCAATGACAAAATCGGCAAGGACCTGAGCTTTTGTTGCTGCTCGAGGTCTGTACTCGATGTCATATTCACTGAGTTCTATGGCCCACTTAGCCAATCGTCCTGATTGGCTGGGACTGTGCAGAATCATTCGTAATGGTTGTGAAGTCATTACGACGATCGAGTGCGACTGGAAGTAGGGTCGTAAATTCCTGGCAGCTGTTACGACCGCTAGCGCTAATTTTTCCATAGTAGGGTACCTTGTTTCGGCGTCTATCAGAATCTTGCTAGTGTAATAGACAGGTCTCTGTTTGTTTTGTTCCTCTCGTACCAGCACGCCGCTAACTGCAGCGGTTGATACGGCAAGGTACAGATACTGTGGCTCTCCTATTACTGGTTTGGACAGGATCGAAGGTTTGGAGAGGTAAGCTTTCAATTACTTGAAGGCTTCCTCACATATCTCGTCCCATAAGAACTTCTTATTATTTTTTAGAAGTTTATAGAATGGGAGGCACTTATCGGTGGACCTGGATATGAATCGATTTAATGCTGCGATTCGTCCAGTCAATCTCTGTACCTCTCTGGTTGTCTTAGGTGACGGCATTTCCAGGAAGGTCGCTATCTGCTACGGGTTGGCCTTAGTGCCTCTTTCGGTTACGAGGTAGCCGAGGAACTCGCCTGAGGGTATCCCGAAGGTGCATTTAGCGGGATTGAGCTTCATATCATATTTGTTAAGGATATCGAAGCATTCCCTTAAGTGGGAGATATGGTCTTCTCCAGCTGAGGATTTGACTAGCATATCGTCAATATAGACCTCCATGGTTTTTTCGAGTTGTCCAGCGAACATCTTATTTACTAGCCTCTGATAGTTAGCTCCTGCGTTCTTTAACCCGAATGGCATAACCTTGTAGCAATAGGTTCCTCGTTCGGTTATGAATGCCATTTTTTCTTGATCTTCAGGATCCATCATGATTTGATTGTACACTGAAAAGGCATCCATGAAGGACAGGAGTCGATGGCCAGCTGTTGCTTCGACCAGGCGGTCGATATGAGGTAACGGGAAACTGTCTTTGGGACAAGCCTTGTTTATGTCAGTGAAATCTACACAGATTCTCCATTTCCCGTTTTTCTTTTTTTACAACTACCGGGTTAGCTAACCAGTCAGGGTAGTGCACCTCTCGAATGGACCCAAATTTCGTAAGTCGATCAACTTCGTCGTTAACGGCTTGAGCCTTTTCGAGGCCCAGCTTGCGATGCTTTTGTTTGATCGGTTTGAAAGTGGGGTCTACTTTCAGTTTATGGGTGGTGACATTCGGATCTATACCTTTCATATCGTTGGTGGTCCATGCAAAGGTTTTGACAATGCTTTTTAGGAAGTCAATGAGCTCCTTTTTTGTCTCAAGAGGTAGCTCAGATCCGATGCTCACTTGTCTTTCAGGATTTGAGTCGTTGCTGCAAACTTTCGCGGTGTGGTTCCTAGGGGGACCTCGAATATTTTGTTGCATCTCACGACCCTCATGGTTCTGTAATTGCTATTGGGGGAATTTTTTGAGGATTTTAAATCCTCCTAGGTAACAGATCCTGGAGATCTTCTGGCTACCATGTATGGTAGCTATCCCTTCAGGTGTCGGGAATTTCACGCATTGATGATAAGTTGAGGCTACTGTTTTCATCTTATGGATCGAAGGTCTTCCCAGGATCGCATGGAACGGGGAGGGTCTGTCGATGACTACTAAATTGGTCATTTTCATTATTCCGCCAGCTATGATTGGGAGTTTGATAGTTCCCAGTGAGGTAGTTGTTTCTCCGGAAAAGCCTACGAGATTAGCTTTCTGGCCAATAATTTCGTAGTCGTCTATTTCCATCCCTTTTAGGGTGTTGTAGAAAATAAGATCGACAGAGCTTCCTGTATCTATCATAAGCTTAGGAACCTTGTACCCTGCGACGTTCAGGGTGACAATTAGGGCATCATCGTGCGACCTGTCAAGGTCTGACGTCTCGCTTTCCCAAAAAGAAATCTTAGTGTTAGACTCGGGGTTGGGAGGCTTAGGTCTAGTGTTAGATACAGCCTTCCGCACGTGATTTTTAATAGAATTAACAGAGTCCTGACATATATCGGATCCTCCAAGGATACAGTCCACCCTCGAATCAGGGCTCGATTGAGGTGATGGTTTGCTCAAGAGAGCCTCGATTTGTAGGCTTTTTCCTTGGGGGAATTTTCCAAGAATCATATCGACTCTTTTCTTGGGAGCTGGAGGTGGCGAGTCTGTCTCCTTCTCAGGTGACCTCTCGCGTTTTGGAGAGGTATCTCTGGAACCTCTTTTCTGATAGGGCGGTGGCTTTTTGAGGTCCACACCCTTTATTTCTCCGGCTGCGAATTTAGCTGCCAGCTGTCGTTGGAGGTCCCAACATTCCTCAGTTGAGTGCCTTTCTCGATCGTGATAAGAGCAATGTTTGTTCTTATCGAAGCCTTTTGATCAGGGGGCTTAAGTCGTCGTGGCGACGTGTTTTTCTTCCTTATCTTCCTCGACTGCATAAGAATGCTCTCCCTGAGTCTGGTTGTTTCGGAAGTTCCCCTTTTTATGAGGTCCTTTTGCTTCCGAGGATTCACCCTTCGGGTGATTCTGAGCTTTCTTGTGGAGTTTATCCAGTGCAGCTGTCTCTTCCTCCAGGGTAACAGATCTGGTGGCTTTATGAAGAGCATCATAGATAGTCGGGGGAGGATTGAGTGTTAGCTCCGACCAGAATTCTGATTTATACCATAGACCTCTTCTAAAGGCCTCGATGGCGACTTGGTCGTTGGGGTTCGAGAGCTTAGTTCTTACTGCTCTGAATTTCTCGATGTAGACTCGTAGCGAGTCTCCCATTCCTTTCCAGAGGTCAGCCTCAGATGCTTGTTTTAGGATATGGGTCGAGTACTGCTTCATAAAAGCATTGGTTTATTGACCAAAATTGTCTATCAAGGCTGGTTCAAGACCAGAGAACCACTCGAGGGCTGTTCCAACCAGGTTTTCGGCAAATGTTCTGCAGTAACCTGCTTCACATTCTTCTTTCGTAAAGTGGGCTTTCACGATAGCTAATCGAAAGGCTCTCAAATAGGCCTTTGGGTCGGAGGTCCCATCGTATTCTGGGATTCTAATTTTTCGGGTGTCTCTTATGTAAGAGCTGGCAATTCTGTCAATGAATGGAGTCCCACGGGTTTCTTCAATCAAACTCTCGATTTCGGGAGCTGAGCTCGTTGTCTTATGGACTTGAGCATTCAACTTTAGGAGAGCTGCGTGAGTTTGCTCCATATATCTGCGAATGGCGTTAGGTCCCTCTAGAGGAAGGACATTTGGGTCATTATTAGGTATCTGACGGGCAGGTTCATGACGGAATCGTGTTCGGTCATTTTTCCATGTTATCTGTATCCGTCCTTTGATGTCTGTCCGTATTCGGGGTCGAACTTCTGGTTTGATAAACGGAAGCTGATGTTCTGCCCCCGGATGGGATGGATACTCCTGCTCGGGACCTGAAAATAGGTGGCGGAGGTGGTAAGCGAGTGCTCTGGTCAGCAATCTGACTGGGCGTAGAGCTGGTTGTCGCTACGTTACTTCCCATAACACTAGTTACGGGAGGGTTAAACGCGGGAGCTGTCCCAGCATGAGGTGTCTGGAAAGCAGGTTCCCCTCCCTCCGGAACAGTGCTATCAGGAGAGAAATCTAAACGTCCTCGGGGGAACGAGGGATCGGCCAATCGATCTCGGAAAGTGACCCCCGGACCTTGACGTTGCGGTGGTTGGGTTGTAGCGTTTAGAGATCTAGTTATCTCTTCGAATCGTTGCTGCCGAACAGCTAGCTGTTGCATTGTACGCTCATTCTCTTGAGCTTTGTCTAATAAGTGCATCATCATCTGACGAATCTCAGAAAGCTGAGCTTCCGTTTGATTCGGAGCGGTTTGCCGCTGAGGATTCTCAGTGACTGGAAGCCCGGAGTTGGTTCCACCTGAAGATCTTGGGTTAGTTGTTCCAGTGGCAGTCTGGCTCGTCCGAGCGCTAGCCAAAGGTTGCTGCCCAGATCGGTGGTCGCCACGTCGAGGCTCCGGAGTTAGGACACTAGAGCCTCCATCGTTCGGTGAGCCACTGCTCTGAATCGGGAGGTTAGTGTCAGACGGATTTGCTGTCTGATCGGTAGGATTCATCCTCAAGTGTTTAGAGTAAGGGATTCGATTATTGTCCCCACAGACGGCGCCAAATGTGAGGGATTAAACTCACCTCCTAGATTTTGGATCAGGTTAAGATTAGGGAAATATAACGTGGGCTGAATCCCGTAAGGACTTGTAGAATGAATGAATGATTTTATTAATGTTTTCGGTAAGAACTGTTTACAAAAGATGTAAATGAGATTACAAAGATAATGACAATGTTTTTAGAGCTTGCGTGTACGATCAGTTGAATTGTGGATGATGGTAGGAATGAACGTGTCCTTCTTCTTTGATCTTCTTTCTCTTTAAATAGCCTCAGGCTCCGATGGATCGTCACCAACTGATTTCCGAGATCCCCTCCGTTGAGGAATTTGTAACAGTTTTCCTTTGACCGGGTCCTGCGCCTACTTATACGTCCACGAGCTGCCTCCTTTCCGTGACCTCTCTGATGAACATCTTTAGCTCACAGCCTCCGGCTCTGACTTAGCTGCTTTCGAGGATTTAATCTGTGATGGGCCTATCGCGGCCCATTATCACTTCTTGTTATTTACCATTAGCTAGCGGGCCATATTCGGACCCGACAGTAGAGAGGAACTCTAACAGAGTTATTGGAAGGTCCACGGAGGAGAGGTCAAAGCTCATTCTCTCTCTTTCTTGTCTCTCTTTTTCTATCAATTATTGTGCATACGTATTCTGGCTCATGCTTTGTCCACTTCGAAAAGAAATGTATTACCAACTCTAAGATCTTTGAGGTCACTCGCTTTCACCACTATAAATAGAGTCCAGAAATGAATTTGAAACAAAAAAAAAAATATAGAGATGACAATAAAATATACAGTGCAAAGAGTATCATATCTACTAGAAGATAACCCGCGCCTTGTGCAGAATGAAATTATTAATTTCGTTATTTATAAGATAAGAAGACATTTGGTCTGTTTAATATGGACATCGATTTGGTTCTACATTGGATAAATCCAAATTGAAAAGAGTGGAGGTCGATAATTTGCCTTAGTTGTGCGTGGATCTTGTTTACCAATATACTCTGCTCATTGAGGGATTCTGTAAGTATCTCACTTTTAAATCATTTTCCTTGGTCACAATTTATGTGTAGAAATTTAGGATATTTAGTATATATAAGGAAAATAAGAATTTTTTATAGAAATTATATTCAATCGGTTTTAAATTAACAGTGAGAGCTACACGTGTCGAGTTTAGTGTGAATGCATTAAAGTAAATGTTTCTCCTTCAATATATAAGGGATATTTAGACATTTTCAAAGTAACGGGGACACCTGCATAATTTTGACCCTTCTCATGTTTTTAAAAGAGAAAACATAGTCGGAATTAGGTTTTCGCGACAGCCTCTCTGATTCAATTTTAACAATAGTTTCTTGTGCTCGTTCCATTCCTTTAACTGCAATAAAAACAACAACCAAAAACAACACCTTTAGGAACCATTTATCAATTGATTCAAAAGGGTTCCTTTTCTTAAAAACCATAAACCTACTTTTATATGAATTGGAAGGTGATAATGTGTTTGCTTACCAGAATTACTTTTGCATCAAGTAGAAGCATATAAAAAACCATAGGTTAACCGGATTTCTTCAAACTCTAAGTCTCACAGGATCTGAGGAGCCACCGTCAATGGTGGAGTACAACCGCCGGCCTACAAATCGGTGAGTAAAAGGGAGGAGGTCACCTCAACAGTCGCTGAAAAAGTATGAAAGGAAGTAACTGAGAGGAATGGAGGTAATGATTTTTTTTGGCTATGAAACTTACATATTTATAGTGGAGAATTCAAGCGAAGGATTTAATGAGAGGTTCATTGAATGATAGATCGTGTGAGTAGTGGGAAATTGGTGTTAATGTGATAGTCAATGAGGATGCATGAATCCAGCCGACTTCCATAACGGTTCCAAAATTCAACCAAGGGTAGAAGAAGTGGAATTGAACAGCCAAATATGAGGCCTTCCAACTGACCTTGATCGATATTCAGCATGGCCGGTGTAGCGAATCTTCATTGGCAGTAGGTTTGAACCAGAGTTGTTAAAACGGGGCGGCGCTGTGATTCGTTCGTCGGCAATATTTTTGGAGAAGAAGCTGTCTCATGTGGGACCCCCTCATGTGTTACTCAACATACCAAGCCTAGAAACCCCATTATCTTAAGCCCAAAATCCTGATCTGAAATACTTATTAACATATAGAGAAAAGCCCATTAATCGTGATTAAGTGATACGGTGCACTTTAAAAGACAGAATGTGTCGCGCTCATGGAGCCTGACTTTCTGACCTGGAATCCCATGTGGCTTCACCAGGAGAGAGACAACTCTCTTTTATATATAAAGATATAACCTTCAAAATAGTATTAATTTACCTTGTAAATTATAACCTTGAAAATAAATTTATATCCATCGTAAATTATAAAACAATGCCCGTGTGGAGCACAGGATATAATACTAGTATACTAATAAATCAATATGATATGTTGTCAAATAAGCCTCAAATTTATCTCTGGCTCCTTTCTTTGCCATCTTCAAACTCTATATGTTCTCCTTTTTTTGTGAAAAAGACTTTCAATAGTAACTTAAAATTGGTTCATTACAGCTAGAGCGTGTTTGGCAACAAGATCAGCTCTAACATTAACTGATCTTGGGATAAACTTAAACTGGATAAACGAAAATAAGAGAGAGAGAAGGTTAATATCTTTGAGAAGTCCACCAATCTCCAAATGTATTCCATGCGATTTCACCAAGTTTATGAGAACCTGAGAATCAGAAGAGAGCTAATCCCACATTTGAGAGCAGAGATCATGGCTGAACGCATCGCCAAAGTTTCCGCAATAAGAGGCGACGTCACCAAAGAGGAGGTCACTCAGTGAGAGGATGATGATCCCGCATCATCGATGATCCAACCAAAGCATGCGCACTCAGTGGCAGGGTTCCAAGCTGCATATGTGTACATGCAAGCTCGATCTGGGTCTAGGAGAGGATCCTGGTTAATGCTAGGGTTTGATGGTGGAGATTTAGAATTGTTGAGGTGAAACATTCGCAAGCTTCATGGATTGTTTTCACCATTTATTCAATCGAGGTAAAGACTCTCTTCTGGAAGAGTAGATGATTCCTAGAGATCCATAGGTTCCAGAAGATCCAAGCAGAGAGCGTTCCTGCTCCCAAGCCCACCAGTGGGAGAGACGTGATCCTTCAGAACATTGAAAGTCCCTTGCTTTTAGTAGAAATGGGACTCGGGCTCGAGGTCAAAGCCAGTGGAGCTAAACTCCAAACCTCTTCAGCATAGGGGCAATTGAGAAGCAGGTGGAATCAGTATAGGTTCCTTGCTTCCGCTGGTCCTGGTAGTTTCGAGATGGTAGTTCTGTTCTCTTCTCTGACTCATGGGCTCGACCAGATTTAGCTTGGTGTAGGGGACAGTCATGAGCTTCATGGTCCAGCATGCCCCAACAGGAACAATTTTTTCGAGTTTTTCATACACCAGCGTTGCTAAGACTTCTTCACCAGAGTCAAATTCGAAGGTAGCTTTCTTGATGAGAGGTTGAGGCCTTCAATCAGGACCTTGATACGAGGTTTTGTTTAGATTATCTCGACAGTATCAAAGATCCCTATGTAATTTGCAATGGAGGTTAGGGCCACATCGGACCAGAGATGGAGGGATAATCCCCGAACTTAGATCTAAAAAGGGATTTGGTTTGGGAAGCTTGGGGAGATTGAAGGTTCCCACCTTTACAAGATTATCATCCAGTGAGCGAAGTGTTAGGGTCAGTTCTCAAGTACCTTGAAGACATCACTTTCAGATGCAAATTGAAACTGGAAGCAGCCCTGTCCCAGATCTGCACCCACTGGAGTTGTCTCTACTCTCCAGTGCTCAGCAAGAAAGGGGATTACTTTGGAAATTAGGGTTTGTGATTCTACCTACCGAGTAGGAGAATGCTTTCTTATGAGCTCTGAGTTGTCGAGAGCAGGGACCTGATTCTAGCTTTTTTTGGGGGGTCTGCTGGAGCTACAAGGCCCTTGCCTTTTTCGGCGTTAGTCTTCTAGACATGGTTGTGAATCTCACAGAAAGAGTTTTAGTATCTTTTCTTCTCATTAAGCGTAAGAGAGTGGTGAAGAGTGAGGAAGAGAAGGATATAAGGTAGAGCTTTAGTTGAAAAACCTAACAGGGTTTCAAGTTACAGATAGCCACCCAAGAGCCTCTGTATCTTCCAATATCCATATCCGGTGGGTTAGATAGATGTATCTGAGCTTGAGCGGCGGAAGGCTGTCCCTCCAACCCCGGTCGGGGGAAGAACCCGGGGGGGGGGGGGTAAGAGAGCAGAGAGTAGTATTATCCAACAGTTACTCCTAAAAAGGGTTGGGATTTGAAAAATGGAGCGAAGGATTTGAAGTTTAAACCAAAAAAGGAAGAAATCAGGTGGTAAAACAAAACCGTGTGCTCAAGGACCAGAGTGTAAGGACGTGTCTCAAAAACAGTGGCAGGGAGCGAAAACATGTGAACATTTTTTTCTTCAAAAGTTAGCCTTTTCACTTTTCTTTAACTCTATATGTTCTCTATTCTCTCCGTCTCCTCTATTACTCGTCCCTTTTCGCTAACTTTTGATTTTTCCGAATCAAAAGTCGGAACAAGAAAGAATTTAACATTAAAGAGAAAACCTAGAAAACTCAGTAAAGAGTGAGGAGGAAGAAGAAGATAAAGAAAATGAGAGGAATTGTGAAATCTAGATCCTGAATCGAGTTTGGAGGGAGAGGAAACAAGATAGTGTTTTATGGTTTGTTTTATCATTTAAACGTGAAAAAAAAAAATTTCCTCTCTTCGCCTTTTTTTGGTTGTATAGTATGAGTGAGAAAATGAAAATATCTGGCCAGCTTCTTTTTTCACTAAGTACTTAGCGGTTCCCGCCTAGACTAAAGATAGAATTTAAACTTATCAATGCTATTATATTACGCCTTTTGTTAACATTCACATATACAAACACAGTCTTAAATTATGGGTTATGTTAAAGATATCATTCATGTCCAAAAAGCTATCTTCTTATGCTATCTTCATTCAATTTTCTTGTGGTGTAAGGCTTAATAATACAATCCAACGTCAACAAAAAAGTGATTTTCTATTCACTTAAAATGCATGTCAAACTTCTTGTTCATGCATTAAAAAACTTGCATTTGAATTCTCAAATCAACATCTAAGTTACTGTTTTTATATTTTCAAAATTTTGTTTGCAAACCTATTAACCGTTTAACCTATTAAAATTTAAAAAACCAGTCAAGTTAGTTGTAAATTTTGAAGTACAAGAAACTTGAGTAATGAAGAATTTGATTATTTTTTCAAAATCTAAAATATCCGAACCCCACCCGAAATAACCGTGACCTGATATGTAGAAATACTCGAACGGCTCTAGAGCCCTATACCTAAGTACTCAAAAATGTGAAATAACCTATCCAAACCCGAAGGGGCACCCGAATGCCCAAGATTAATTACTCCCTCCTTCTATTTCGAAAATGCATGTTTTGTGTTTTTACACATATTAAGAAACCATATTAAATTTTGATTGCCAAGCATTATTTTTTGTAATTAACTATTTTCACAAATTTTCTACCGATAAAATTTTAATAACCACAGTTATTTTGGATATTTTCACAAAAGAACTATCATATAAATCATTTTTTTGTCAGCTGCCCATGTAAACTAGATCAACTGGTGGTAGACGAGTCGATTTTCCGAGGAGCATCGCCGTCTATCTGTGTCTGATCTATATGGAAGAAAATATATCCTCTGCTACTCGTTTCTTTTGCAAGCTATCATATAACATCATACATCTCCCAAACTATGATTGCATTCTATGTATCTCCAAATTTAAAGTTCAAAATCTGTATCCCCACAGATTGAAAGTTCAAAACTGCAAACTCCATGAAATTAAAGTCCGAAACTTCAAAAACCATAGACCTCAATTACATTGGTTCAGAGGGTTTAATATTTTTATTCAAATTATAAAGTTTATAAATCAGAATTAAAACCAAATTAATTCCCGCGTCGACCCTCCAAAGGGTTTTACTTTGGTTTTAAATCTGATTTATAAGGTTTATGGTTTGAATACAAAACATTAAACCATCTTTAAACTAATGTAATAACAATTTATGGGTCTTGGAGTATCAAAATTTAATTTGGGGGGGGGGGGTGGTTGGAGTTTTGAACTTTCAATTTGTGGGGATACAGAATGTTCTCATTGGTTGGGAGACATCTGATGATATATGATAGTTCTCGTGTGAAAATAATTTGTTAACCCAATTATTTTTCTTGAGGTTTACAATCTATCATTAAATAATATATTAAAAAGTAAAAATGTATATTTTGAAATAAATTTTCAAAAAAAAAATAGATATTTTCCCAATTGAGGCAGTATTTGTTCGTGTACTAAGTTGAGAATTTTGCTATTGTATGGAGTTGGAAATTTCAGGGAATTGCGCAGCCAGTACATTTGTTTTTTTTTAAGAGGAAACAAAAAACAAATCTCAAGTAGATATATTAGGCCATCCACAATGGGGATGTTGATAAGTTGTTTCAACTGTTGAAACCTTTGCAATGGGGTTGTTGATAAAATGTGTAAATCGACATGACAAACCATGCAAAGTTTCAACAGTTGAAACTCTTTTTTGGCCCATCTCCGCCACGTGTCAGTTTCTGATTGGGCAGAAGAATTGAATGCGTGGGTGCATGCGCCTGCTTCTCACGATTTTTTTTTTAAATCTAGATAAAGTTTAGATGCTGTGTTCTGATTGATTCTTCAGATTTCTTTTGTTTTTTTCCTCACCCATAATTCAAACATTATATTATATAATAAAACTTTTAAAAAAAAATTATATCAAAATTCATGATTTTTTAATCTATAAATAGAGACTACTCTCATAGGGGTGGGCGTTCGGGTACCCGTTCGGGTTCGGATCGGGTATTTCGGATTTTCGGGTATTTCGGTATAGGGCTATAATACCCGTTCGGGTATTTCTGAATTCCGGGTCGGGTTCGGGTATTTTTAGTTCGGGTTCGGTTATTTCGGATCAGGTTTGGATATTTAGATTTTGAAAGAAAAAAAAATAATTTTTCATTTTTTAAATTTTATTATATTTAAAATATAGATTTTACTTAACTTATTTTTAATTTTAATAGATTAAATGATTAATAGATTTATAGATAATGTTTCAAAATAAATAAACATTAGTTTTATTATTACTTTTATATTTCGGATGTAAATTTTGTTAATACATGAAACAAAAAGCTTAACATTCATTTTAAGTGAATGTCAAATAATTTTCTCCGTAATTATATGTATATTATATGATCTTGAAGTATGCATAGCATCAATATAAATATTTTTAAATAAAATGAGAGATGTAAAATTAGAAATATAAGGGTAAGGGTAAGTAACTCTCATATCATTTGGATACAGAAACAAAAACGTCATTTTCCGCAAACACCTCCTTTTTATCTTTTTTTGTTAAATGGATCTCAATAATAATCCTTTTAATTTTCAAAGCTCTTCTAATATTCCGTTTAACTTCCAAAATTCCAACAATTATCAGTTTCAAAACCAAACTTCCAACCAACACCAAAATTTACCAAACTATGGTTTTTCACAAAATTTCTTCATGCCATCATCTGTTCCGAATTATCCTCCAAATTATGGATCAGTGTTGCTATATTTTTCTCAAACACCTCCTCTTTCTTCTACCCCAACGGGTGGTGAAAATGTTCCGAGAACAACTGAATTCCCGAATTTTCTACCCAAATAGCTTTTGGTGGCATGAGCGATGTTAGTGAACCCATTCCAGATGCAAATGCAGATGATTCAGCTCAGCTTGCCGCAGAAGCCCTAAATGGACCACCGATCAAAATTTGGTCCTACTTAGTGGATGGATTAAATATGGAACAGACAGCATTGTTGGCAGGAACCAGAAAAGCGAAGCATACTGGAGTAAAATTTCTGAAATTGTAATGAGCATTTCTCATTTGATCCTCCCCGTGATGGAGCTTCATGCAGAAATCATTTCAACTATGTGAATAAAAAGTTGAGAAAATGGAGTGGCGCTTATGATAACGCTAGGCGTATGCAACAACATGGATGGTTGGAGAATGATGTAATAGCAAAAGCGCACGAATTATATTCAAGTGGTAAGAATTAACGTTTAAATTTAATGTCGGAGTGACTTGCTGTTCGTGATCAACCGCGCTATGGTAGTCAAGTAGGAGAAAATATTGGCTCTACAAGTAGTGGATCTAAGAGGTCCCGAGAGAGTGATGCTAGTGATTCGAACTCCGTAGGATCGAAATCTGTAAGATCAAGTGCTCGTTCAATGGGGAGAGAAGCAGAAAAAAAGGCAAAAAGAAAAGCAAAGGCGCAGCTTTGGAAACGGTCAACAAAGAGTGGAATGAATTCAAACAATTCAAAGAGCAAGAATTGGAACGATTGAAAAAAATAGCCAAGACACAAGAGGAGGCAAATCGATTGATGAAAGAAAAGACTCAAATTAAAAAAATGAATATGTTCTTGAAGCTAAGTGAAAAGAACATCTCGATGACAAGAACAAACAGCTGTTAGAGAAGTTGAGCAACGATCTATTTGGAAATGAGTTGATGTTAAGTTTAAGTTTGTATTTTAATAATGACTTTTTTTTAATAAAGTATGTTTTTATTTTTATCTTTTAATAATGTATGTTTGTTTTTTTTGTTTTAATAATGTCAATTTTTTTTTCTCTTTTAATAATGCGTGTTTGTTTTTTTCTTCTTTAATAATGTTTGTTTGTATTTTTCTTTTAAATAATGTGTAATTTTTTTTTCAACTTTAATTTTAATAATGTGTGTCCTTTTTACTTTAATAATTTTGTTTGTATGCAATTCGTGACTTTCTGATTTTGTAAGAGAATCCAATATTTATCTATTGTTTACGCCAATTTAATGTTTGGTTGGAGTCCAGAATTTTCATCCACTCAGTTTTTTTATAAATGGAAACTCATTTTCCCATAGATGTACCAATAACACAAATTTCATCTTACTAAAAATATCAATGGATCTATCATAATTTCTTTTCGATATCGAAGCGTTCAGAAAACAATGTGAGCTTGAAGAGAGGTATATCGTACACCGGTTCAGATAGCGCCGGAAAAAAATTGAGGAAAACCATGCATCTCGTAGCAAGAGAAAAAAATACTTCAAGAGTGATCATGTAGCAGTGAATCAAAGGCTGATTGATGACTACTTTGCCAATCAACCAACATATGATGAACAAATGTTTTGTCGATGATTCCGGATGCGAAAACATGTTTTTCTTCGGATCGTTGGAGACCTATCAAGCAGTGATAACTATTTCACCCAACGAGTTGACGCAGCAAATAAGGAAGGTTTTCTCCATTAGCAAAATGCACTACTGTCATACGAATGTTAGCGTATGGTGTTGCTGCCGATGCGATAGATGAATATATCAAAATAGGAGGTACTACAGCATTGGAGTGCTTACGTCTATTCTGTAATATGAATTAATAGTTGTGGGATAGGTTTAAAATGAAGTGGGTGTTAAATAAATGAGGTGGAAGGAAAATAAGATGATGTGAAATGATAAAAGGGGAAAATGAGGGTGTTGAAAGTGAAGAGGATGTTGAAACCATTGTTGATGGTCCTAGGGCATCATTATCGCCAAATCCTAACATTGGTCCTTAGTGTTTTGGTGTTGGGGCCCACCACTTTTTCTCAATTATTGAGCCAATATGTCCCAAAATAAGAAACATCTCAACTATGTCCTTAACACTGTTCACGGGTCCCACGACACGTGGTGTCTCACGATTGATTTATTTATTAAGTTTTTCAATTTTTTTGGACAAAAAAATTAAAAAAAAAATTACCTAAGGACTTTTACAAGTCCTACCGATAATGATGTCCTTAGAATATGTTTAAAAAAAGATGGTCTTAGAATGTTGCACGAAAGAAAACACCATGTGTCTTCGAATGGCAACCATAAAAAGTCCAACTCGGTAGAAACATATATGAAAACGAGTTGAATTTGTAATTAATTTAAAAAATTGAAATATACATTACAGAAGAAAATAAAACGGAAATGAGTGTCAGCGTTGAAACTGAGAGGTAGTTGGTAGAAGAACTTGAGGGAGACGGTGCAGTCATGACAGGCGACTCAGCTAAAGATGGTGTAGATGTTGATGACCTGATGGAAGATGGCGAAGCCATAGGTGTTCCAGCCGATGGAGAAACTGCATCATTATTATCATTCGTACATTATATTTCTTAACATAGAATATGATCTAAATAAAAAAAAATATTCAAAGAAGACTTTTGGTTTCTGAAAAAAATGAAATCTAGTTATAAATGTAAGACTAAACTAATATACAATCTAAAACTAAACTAACAAAGCAAAACTTACATAAGTACCAAACTAATATGTGAACTGCCTTTTCAATAATCAACAAAATATTTCAGATTCATTTTTTCTTCCTAATATTCAGTTCTGATTACGAGTATAAAACAAAATATATCATCAAAAAGGAAATATAGTTTACATAGCAAAAGTGTAGTTCACTTGTAATTATTGCCAATGCGATACCATTATTCTACTCTTATAACTCTAATGATCCTCAATGAAATAATAAATTTGGTTTACCAGAAAATATAGTAAAATTACTGAATATAAAACGTAAGATACCACACTATTTTAAATACTTTTATAATCGGCCTGAAAGGCAAAAGAAAAAAACACAGAGAAGCCTTCAATGTTAATTATGATTCATAATCGATTAATTATAAAAATAAACAAGAAGCAAAAATAACTAAACGCGTACCCGGAGACATACCAGCAATAGATGCAGCCGGTGTAGCCTCGTCCAGTATCACTACACCAGCAATAAAAAACAATTAAATTCGAAACAATGAAATACTACGTAGAAAAGCATTAGGTTTTGGGGGGGAAGGAAGTGAAAATACTCACCACAATGAGGAGCAACAATGTGGAGGTTGCAAGTCGTAGGCATGGCCCGAGCTCTAGTGTTATTCACTGCAAACCCCATAGTTTTGCTACTTTCTAAACCAACACAAATACACTTAGGGTTAAACTGCAGAACAGATAGAATTCCCCCACAACAAACTTTTGTGGGCTTGGTATCATTTGATCTAGGGGTAAGGTACGAGAGACAATCCATCATTTCATATATAATGCTGGAGCAATCAGAATTTGACGGTCCTGGCGCGGGAGCAGCTATGGGCGAAGGAGATTTTGCCGACTGTGGTTTGTCGCGGGCGTGGATGGGTGCAAATGATGATGATAGTAGAAGTATTAAGATGGAAAGAAGTGACTGCTTCATTATTTCTATATTATTTTCTTTGAAAGGGTTTGTTGTTTATTATTTTCTTTGTGGTGCAAGGGAAGAGGAGGTTATATATATAGAAGAGTGGACTCTAAAAGGATAAGATAAGAATTTTGTTTCTTTTTGTTCCTTTTTTGGGTTTGAGATTATTGTTAAATAGGTGGATGGGTTTTTATATATTGATTACGTTTGTTTTCTGTTCGTTGAGTTGATCTTTCTTTCTCCTTTTATCTGGGTCAAAGTTGAGATGATCTTCTAGCTCAAATTTGTAACGGACGCGAATATCTTTGGCAAATTTAAGATTGAATTTAATTTGAAATCTTTTTTGGTGTGTTTGTATTTTTATTTTTTTTGTAAAAGACCAACAACTATCATGGTTATATTTAGCTAACTAATTATATGAAATTGGTGAAAATAAATAGCTGATATGAAACTGTTAAAATATATAGTGAAACTATTCATCTACTACACTGCAAATCAATACTATTAAAATAGAACCAAAACTTTAGACTCAATTTGTTTTTAGGTAGAATATTTTTTTAAAAAAGTATACAATGTAATATTTTTGTGAGAAATACTTAGGTTCATCCCCTAGGTTGAAATTCTAAAATAGCTAAATTCTATTGGTCAGTGAACTTAAAGGGTGTTATTGGTTTATGTATTTTAGTGGATTTGGAAATCTAAGGCAAATTCAGTGTTATTGATTATATGATTTTAAAATCCATATTTAAATCCACTGTTATTGGTTTTACGATTTATAAATAATTTTTAAAATCAAGTGTTATTCAATAGCAATGATTTGTGTATGGATTTGATTTGTAATTGGATTTGATTGGATTTTAAAACGTTTTTAGTATAAAAATAAAAAAGAAAGAATATTGAACTGAACCTTGTTATTTTGATTGGATTTGTATTTTTGGTTTTTTCCATTATTTTAGGTCTGGCATGACAAGATGAACATCAATGCTGCTTTGATGGTTTCCTGCTAGGTTTTATGGTTCGCTTTTGGTGGTGATGTTGCTGTGTTCTGTAGGAACTCTTATCTGTGTATCTCGTTGCAACGGCTCAGTTACTGTAGTCACCGTCTCTAGTCTTTGTGACTCGGCAGTGATTCTCCTGCTCGGTTAGAAGGATTTGGAAGTTTTGGCTCTTCTTCTGCATCACGTCGTTGGAAGTCGCAAGGTAAAATCAGTGTATCGTTTCCCTGGTTTGTCTCTCCACCGGTTCAACCTGTGGGTCTTCCACCTATAGTGAGTTCCAGTTTGTGCTGCAAGCCTGCAACCTCAATAAAGTCCGGTTTATGATGTGTCTCCGTTATTCTCTTTTGGTTCACAGTGACTTTCATCTCCTCAAGTGTTTGGTCTTATGGTCACAGATGAATAATACTTTTAGTAGAACGTAATTTTAAAATTTAATTTATCAAGTTTTTCAACTAAAAAGTATCATTTTGTGTATATGAATGCTTTATCAATTGTTTCTACTTTTTACAAATTTTTTTGATTTGTAAAACTATTTATTTCATTAAATTTTAAAATTGGAAAGGGTAAAAGAGAGTAAAAGTGGACAGAAAAGTTTTTATACCAAAAAGACAACCATGCTGATTTTTTGTTCTATTTTGGCAATTTTCCCTAGTATTTTTGAGATTTAATTTTAAATGATAATCATATTCATAAATACCTTTAGTTAATACAGTATTTTATTTGATTAAATTATTCAAGAAGCTAAGAAGTAGGAATGAAATTGGAAAAGTATAGATTGTATGCATTAAATTTATAAATTAATATTCATAATGAAACAATTTTTATAATGTACAACAATACTTAAAATCAAACGAGAGTATTAGAGCATCACCAAGTTCATTTTATAATTTACTTAATAATAATATATTTCCACTTAATGATGTAATTCGTTTATTTTTTTTTGGTTACTCTATTTTTTAGTGGCAGACTTAATTTTATTATAAAATTATTCTATTATTCTATTATTTCATATTTGAGGAAAAATGGAGTTTCACGGGCTCTTAAACTCCTAAAAAGTAGCTAGACACGAATCCAATTTATTACAGGAAAATTGTCATTTAAATCACTAACTTTCAAATTTGGTTGAAAAAAAAACATAAATTTTCACATGAACCATTTAAAGCACCAAATTTTGTTAACAAGCCATTTAAATCATAAACTTCCATTGATTATATCATTTTAGTCATATCGTTAGTCAACTATAGTAGGCGTAAAATGAAAATTTTAAAATTGATCCAATCCCTTGTCCCTACAATCCAATCCCTATTGTTACCTATGCAACGACAACAACAAACCACAATCCAAGTTTTTAGTAACTCAATTGAGTAGATGCTCATAGATATGGTTCCAAAGACTTTTACATGTCCTACCGATAATGATGTCCTTAGAATGTGTTAAAAAAGATGGTCTTAGAATGTTGCACGAAAAAAAACACCATGTGTCTTCGAATGACTAACCATAAAAAGTCCAACTCAGTAGAAATATATATGAAAACGAGGTGAAGTTGTAATTAATTTAAAAAATCGAAATATACATTACAGAAGAAAATATAACGGAAACGAGGGTCAGCGTTGAAACTGAGAGGTAGTTGGTAGCAGAACTTGAGGGAGACGGTGCAGTCATGACAGGCGACTCAGCTAAAGATGGTGTAGATGTTGGTGACCCGACCGAAGATGGCGAAGCCATAGCTGTTCCAGCCGATGGAGAAACTGCATCATTATTATCATTCGTACATTATATTTCTTAACATAGAATATGATATAAATAAAACAAAATATTCAAAGAAGACTTTTGGTTTCTGAAAACAAAAAAAAATGAAATCTAGTTATAAATGTAAGACTAAACTATTATACAAATTAAAACTAAACTAACAAAGCGAAACTTACATAAGTACCAAACTAATATGTGAACTGTCTTTTCAATAATCAACAAAATATTTCATCAAAAAGAAATATAGTTTACATATCAAAAGTGTAGTTCACTTGTAATTATTGCCAATGCGATACCATTAATTTACTCTTATAACTCTAATGATCCTCAATGAAATAACAAATTTGGTTTAGCAGAAAATATAGTAAAATTACTGAATATAAAACGTAAGATACCGCACTATTTTTAATACTTTTATAATCGGCCTGAAAGGCAAAAGAAAAAAACACAGAGAAGCCTTCAATGTTAATTATGATTCATAATCGATTAATTATAAAAATAAACAAGAAGCAAAAATAACTAAACGCGTACCCGGAGACATACCAGAAATAGATGCAGCCGGTGTAGCCTCGTCCAGTATTGCTACACCAGCAATAAAAAACAATTAAATTCGAAACAATGAAATACTACGTAGAAAAGCATTAGGTTTTGGGGGGGAAGGAAGTGAAAATACTCACTGCAATGAGGAGCAACAATGTGGAGGTTGCAAGTCGTAGGCATGGCCCGAGCTCTAGTGTTATTCACTGCAAACCCCATAGTTTTGCTACTTTCTAAACCAACACAAATACACTTAGGGTTAAACTGCAGAACAGATAGAATTCCCCCACAACAAACTTTTGTGGGCTTGGTATCATTTGATCCAGGGGTAAGGTACGAGAGACAATCCATCATGTCATATATAATGCTGGAGCAATCAGAATTTGACGGTCCTGGCGCTGGAGCAGCTATGGGTGAAGGAGACTTTGCCGACTGTGGTTTGTCGCGGGCGTGGATGGGTGCAAATGATGATGATAGTAGAAGTATTAAGATGGAAAGAAGTGACTGCTTCATTATTTCTATATTATTTTCTTTGAAAGGGTTTGTTGTTTATTATTTTCTTTGTGGTGCAAGGGAAGAGGAGGTTATATATATAGAAGAGTGGACTCTAAAAGGATAAGATAAGAATTTTGTTTCTTTTTGTTCCTTTTTGGGTTTGAGATTATTGTTAAATAGGTGGATGGGTTTTTATATATTGATTATGTTTGTTTTCTGTTCGTTGAGTTGATCTTTCTTTCTCCTTTTATCTGGATCAAAGTTGAGATGATCTTCTAGCTCAAATTTGTAACGGACGCGAATATCTTTGGCAAAGTTAAGATTGAATTTAATTTGAAATCTTTTTTTGGTGTCTTTGTATTTTTATTTTTTGTAAAAAAACAACAACTATCATGGTTAAATTTAGCTAACTAATTATATGAAATTGGTGAAAATAAATAGCTGATATGAAACTGTTAAAATATATAGTGAAACTATACATATACAACACTGCAAATCAATACTATTAAAATAGAACCAAAACTTTAGACTCAATTTGTTTTTAGGTGGAATATTTTTTTTAAAAGTATACAATGTAAAATTTTTGTGAGAAATACTTAGGTTCATCCCCTAGGTTGAAACTCTAAAATATCTAAATTCTATTGGTCAGTGAACTTAAAGGGTGTTATTGGTTTATGTCTTTTTAGTAGATTTGGAAATCTAAGGCAAATTCAGTGTTATTGGTTATATGATTTTAAAATCCATATTTAAATCCACTTTTATTGGTTTTACGATTTATAAACAATTTTTAAAATCAAGTGTTATTCAATAGCAATGATTTGTGTATGGATTTGATTTGTAATTGGATTTGATTGGATTTTAAAACGTTTTTAGGATAAAAATACAAAAGAAAGAATATTGAACTGAACCTTGTTATTTTGATTGGATTTGTATTTTTGGTTTTTTCCATTATTTTAGGTCCGGCATGACAAGATGAACATCAATGCTGCTTTGATGGTTTCCTGCTAGGTTTTATGGTTTGCTTTTGGTGGTGTTGTTTCTGTGTTCTGTTGGAACTCTTATCTGTGTATCTCGTTTCAACGCCTCGGTTACTGTATTCACCGTCTCTAGTCTCTGTGACTCGGCAGTGATTCTCCTGCTCGGTTAGAAGGATTTGGAAGTTTTGGCTCTTCTTCTGCATCACGTCGTTGGAAGTCGCAAGGTAAATCAGTGTATCGTTTCCCTGGTTTGTCTCTCCACCGGTTCAACCTGTGGGTCTTCCACCTATAGTGAGTTCCAGTTTGTGCTGCAAGCCTGCAACCTCAATAAAGTCCGGCTTATGATGTGTCTCCGTTATTCTCTTTTGGTTCACAGTGACTTTCATCTCCTCAAGTGTTTGGTCTTATGGTCACAGATGAATTATACTTTTAGTAGAACGTAATTTTAAAATTTAATTTATCAAGATTTTCAACTAAAAAGTATCAGTTTGTTTATATAAGTGTTTTATCAACTGTTTCTACTTTTTACAATTTTTTTTGATTTGTAAAACTATTTATTTCATTAAATTTTAAAATTGGAAAGGGTAAAAGAGAGTAAAAGTGGACCGAAAAGTTTTTTATACCAAAAAGACAACCATGCTGATTTTTTGTTCTATTTTGGCAATTTTCCCTAGTATTTTTGAGATTTAATTTTAAATGATAATCATATTCATAAATACCTTTAGTTAATACAGTATTTTATTTGATTAAATTATTCAAGAAGCTAAGAAGTAGGAATGAAATTGGAAAAGTATAGATTGTATGCATTAAATTTATAAATTAATATTCATAATGAAACAATTTTTATAATGTACAACAATACTTAAAATCAAACGAGAGTATTAGAGCATCACCAAGTTCATTTTATAATTTACTTAATAATAATATATTTCCACTTAATTATCTAATTCATTTATTTTTTGTTGGTTACTCTATTTTTTAGTGGCAGACTTAATTTTATTATAAAATTATTCTATTATTCTATTATTTCATATTTGAGGAAAAATGGAGTTTCGCGTGCTCTTAAACTCCTAAAAAGTAGCCAGACACGAATCCAATTTATTATAGGAAAATTGTCATTTAAATCACGAACTTTCAAATTTGGTTGAAAAAAAAAACATAAATTTTCACATGAACCATTTAAAGCACCAAATTTTGTTGACAAGCCATTTAAATCATAAACTTCCATTGATTATATCATTTTAGTCATATCGTTAGTCAACTATAGTAGGCGTAAAATGAATTTTAAAATTGATCCAATCCCTAGTCCCTACAATCCAATCCCTATAGTTACCTATGCAACGACAACAACAAACAACATTCCAAGTTTTTAGTAACTCAATTGAGTAGATGCTCATAGATATGGTTCCAAAGACTTTTACAAGTCCTACCGATAATGATGCCTTTAGAATGTGTTAAAAAAATGGTCTTAGAATGTTGCACAAAAAAAACACCATGTGTCTTCGAATGACAACCATAAAAAGTCCAACTCAGTAGAAATATATATGAAAACGAGGTGAAGTTGTAATTAATTTAAAAAATCGAAACATACATTACAGAAGAAAATATAACAGAAACGAGGGTCAGCTTTGAAACTGAGAGGTAGTTGGTAGCAGAACTTGAGGGAGACGGTGCAGTCATGACATGCGACTCAGCTAAAGATGGTGTAGATGTTGGTGACCCGACCGAAGATGGCGAAGCCATAGCTGTTCCAGCCGATGGAGAAACTGCATCATTATTATCATTCGTACATTATATTTCTTAACATAGAATATGATATAAATAAAACAAAATATTCAAAGAAGACTTTTGGTTTCTGAAAACAAAAAAGAATGAAATCTAGTTATAAATGTAAGACTAAACTAATATAAAATCTAAAACTAAACTAACAGAGAAAAACTTACATAAGTACCAAACAAATATGTGAACTTCCTATTCAATAATCAACAAAATATTTCAGATTCATTTTTTCTTCCTAATATTCAGTTCTGATTACGAGTATAAAACAAAATATATCATCAAAAAGGAAATATAGTTTACATATCAAAAGTGCAGTTCACTCTTAATTATTGCCAATGCGATACCATTAATTTACTCTTACAAGTTATAACTCTAATTATCCTCAATGAAATAATAAATTTGGTTTACCAGAAAATATAGTAAAATTACTGAATATAAAACGTAAGATACCACACTATTTTTAATACTTTTATAATCGGCCTTTAAGGCAAAAGAAAAAAACACAGAGAAGCCTTCAATGTTAATTATGAATCATAATCGATTAATTATTAAAATAAACAAGAAGCAAAAATAACTAAACGCGTACCCGGAGACATACCAGCAATAGATGCAGCCGGTGTAGCCTCGTCCAGTATCGCTACACCAGCAATAAAAAATAATTAACTTCGAAACAATGAAATACTACGTAGAAAAGCATTTGGTTTTGGGGGGGGGGGGGGGGGGGGAGGAAATGAAAATACTTACCGCAATGAGGAGGAACAATGTGGAGGTTGCAAGTCGTAGGCATGGCCCGAGCTCTAATGTTATTCACTGCAAACCCCATAGTTTTGCTACTTTCTAAACCAACACAAATACACTTAGGGTTAAACTGCAGAACAGATAGAATTCCCCCACAACAAACTTTTGTGGGCTTGGTATTATTTTATCCAGGGGTAAGGTACGAGAGACAATCCATCATGTCATATATAATGCTGGAGCAATCAGAATTTGACGGTCCTGGCGCTGGAGCAGCTATGGGTGAAGGAGACTTTGCCGACTGTGGTTTGTCGCGGGCGTGGATGGGTGCAATTGATGATGATAGTAGAAGTATTAAGATGGAAAGAAGTGACTGCTTCATTATTTCTATATTATTTTCTTTGAAAGGGTTTGTTGTTTATTATTTTCTTTGTGGTGCAAGGGAAGACGAGGTTATATATATATAGAAGAGTGGACTCTAAAAGGATAAGATAAGAATTTTGTTTCTTTTTGTTCCTTTTTTTGGGTTTGAGATTATTGTTAAATAGGTGGATGGTTTTTTATATATTGATTATGTTTGTTTTATGTTCGTTAAGTTGATCTTTTTTTTTCCTTTTTTCTGGGTCAAAGTTGAGATGATCTTCTAGGTCAAATTTGTAACGGACGCGAATATCTTTGGCAAAGTTAAAAATGAATTTAATTTGAAATCTTTTTTTGGTGTCTTTGTATTTTTCTTTTTTGTAAAAAAACAACAACTATCATTGGTTATATTTAGCTAACTAATTATATGAAATTGGTGAAAATAAATAGCTGATATGAAATTGTTAAAATATATAATGAAACTATACTATATACTATACTTCAAATCAATACTATTAAAATAGAACCAAAACTTTAGACTCAATTTGTTTTTAGGTGAAATATTTTTTTATAAAAGTATAATATAATATTTTTGTGAGAAATACTTAGGTTCATCCCCTAGGTTGAAACTCTAAGTTCACTGACCAATAGAATTTAGTTATTTTAGATATTAGAGGGTGTTATTGGTTTATGTATTTTAGTGGATTTGAAAATCTAAGGCAAATTCAGTGTTATTGGTTATATGATTTTAAAATCCATATTTAAATCTACTGTTATTGGTTTTATGATTTATAAACAATTTTTAAAATCAAATGCTATTCAATAGCAATGATTTGTGTATGGATTTGATTTGTAATTGGATTTGATTGGATTTTAAAACGTTTTCTAGGATGAAAATACAAAGGAACAAATATTGAACTGAACCTTGTTATTTTGATTGGATTTGTATTTTTGGTTTTTTCCATTATTTTAGGTCTGGCATGACAAGATGAACATCAATGCTGCTTTGATGATTTCCTGCTAGGTTTTATGGTTCGCTTTTGGTGGTGATGTTGCTGTGTTCTGTAGGAACTCTTATCTGTGTATCTCATTGCAACGGCTCGGTTACTGTAGTTACCATCTCTAGTCTCTGTGTCTCGGCAGTGATTCTCCTGCTCGGTTAGAAGGATTTGGAAGTTTTGGCTCTTCTTCTGCATCACGTCGTTGGAAGTCGCAAGGTAAATCAGTGTATCGTTTCCCTGGTTTGTCTCTCCACCGGTTCAACCTGTGGGTCTTCCACCTATAGTGAGTTCCAGTTTGTGCTGCAAGCCTGCAACCTCAATAAAGTCCGGCTTATGATGTGTCTCAGTTATTCTCTTTTGGTTCACAGTGACTTTCATCTCCTCAAGTGTTTGGTCTTATGGTCACAGATGAATTATATTTTTAGTAGAACGTAATTTTAAAAATTAATTTATCAAGTTTTTCAATCAAAAAAATATCAGTTTGTGTATATGAGTGTTTTATCAATTGTTTCTACTTTTTACAATTTTTTTTATTCGTAAAACTATTTATTTCATTAAGTTTTAGAATTGGAAAGGGTAAAAGAGAGAAAAAGTGGACAGAAAAGTTTTTATACCAAAGGACAACATGCTGAATTTTTTTTCTATTTTGGCAATTTCCCCTAGTATTTTTGAGATTTAATTTTAAATGATAATCATATTCATAAATACCTTATATTTGCTATGAAAAAATAACTAAACTAATTTTCCTAAATAATTTATAAATGTTTAAAATTATTTATACAATTTTATAAACTCAACATGACCTTTAAATACCAAGACTTAAATAATAATCACTAAACCCTAAATCTACATGGTACGGTATTTTTTAAATAATTTTTTTTTTGAAAAGATGTATCCAACTTATGGTATTCTAGTTAGTTTTGTTCTATACCTTTAGTTAATACAGTATTTTATTTGATTAAATTATTCAAGAAGCTAAGAAGTAGGAATGAAATTGGAAAAGTATAGATTGTATGCATTAAATTTATAAATTAATATTCATAATGAAACGATTTTTATAATGTACAACAATACTTAAAATCAAACGAGAGTATTAGAGCATCACCAAGTTCATTTTATAATTTACTTAATAATACTATATTTCCACTTAATGATGAAGTAAACATAGATTTACTCCATAAATTAAATAATTCATTTATTTTTTGTTGGTTACTCTATTTTTTAGTGGCAAACTTAATTTTATTATAAAATTATTCTATTATTCTATTATTTCATATTTGAGGAAAAATAGAGTTTCACATGCTCTTAAACTCCTAAAAAGTAGGCAGACACGAATCCAATTTATTACAAGAAAATTATCATTTAAATCACGAACTTTCAAATTTGGTTGAAAAAAACATAAATTTTCACATGAGCCATTTAAAGCATCAAATTTGGTTGACAAGCCATTTAAATCATAAACTTCCATTTTTAGTTATATCGTTAGTCAACAGTTGATTAACAGTAGTTCTAAAATGACTTTTAAAATTGATCCAATCCCTAGTCCCTACAACTTATTGCCTATGCAACGATAACAACAAACCACAATCCAAGCTTTTAGTAACTCAATTGAGTAGATGCTCATAGATATGGTTCCAAATCAACTCTGAAACCTCACAAGCTAAAGTTTCAATCTATAAAAGCATGTAAAAATCAAAACTTTACCATATATTTTTACCTGAAGCAGCAACTCTACGATTGCCAAGCTTGGATCTTTCAAGCTCCATCTGCATATCCATCAACATGTTCATATGTTGCAACTTAAGCTCTTTTGCAGCTTCAACCCTCTGCTTTTCCAACTCAATCATCATCCTCTGCTTCGCACCTTTGATCCTCTCGTAGACCTCTCCCAACTTCAAAATCGCTCTCGCCAAGCTCTCTACACGACGACGACCCTTCACCTTCACTCAGATCCACATCCTCCGCTCTTTGATGCTTCGTCACCACAAACCCCCAATCACCCACCTCATCATCATAATCCAAAGAGCATTCAACGCCGGTCTCAACCCCCCCCCCCCCCCCCCCCCCCCCCCCCCCCCCCCCCCCCCGGCAGCGGTGGATTTCTTTCGCCGCTACTGTACCAATCAAGAAGTCGAGCCTCTCGAAGAAGCATCAAGACAAAGGAGAAGATGAAGCTCGAGCTCAAGAAATAGAATAGAAACGACCAAACTGCAAATATGTGTAACCTAAGTTGTTTATCAGAAAAAAAGTTGTTTATCAGATCGAGTAAAAACAAAAGAGAAGGAATGTAAACTAACTTTTTATATCGGCCGATCTCAAGCTCTTCACGAACCACCGGAGATCAATCACAGCCGCAACAGGGATGATAGGAGAAGTTTCGGGTTTCCATGTGGAGGTCGCTGAAACGAACAAGGTAAGAGAAGAACTTCTTAAGCTAATCAGATTGAGAACATGATTCTGAGAGGAGGATATCTAAACTTTTTAAAGCCACAGATACACGTCATAAATCAGATCGTTTCAGATGACGTGGTGAAACTCAGGAATCACCGCCGTCGATCGAGGTGTCGATCGAAGAAGAGGATGATCTCAATCTCCTCGTTTCATTAGAGTTAGGGTTATGCAAAATCTCATTTTCTCGGGCCACAAAAACCTATTATTTCGAGAGCCCAAAACGTAAATTAATGAAATGATGCATTCATTAAATATGACACGTGTCGGACGCTCAAAAACTGAATTTGGGCACTGGCGGCTGGCGTGTACAGGCTGGGAGAGAAGCAATTTGTATTATACATAAATAGACTAGGGCGTGCTCTCACTACGCGCGGATTGTTACTTTAAGTTTTCAAGTGTTGTAATGTTGTGTAACCTGATGAGGTCGTAGGTGTAAATTATTTAGATTTACTAGATGGTAGTTGAGATTGATTAGTGATGGATCTTTATTAGCTTGGAAGTTACTTGTACCTCAAGTTTTGGTATGCCTTTTTTTTACAAAGATGTTTATAGCTGTTACACTGGAACTTTAGTTATAAGCTATCTTGTCGGCTTATTTAGTATAGGGTTCAGAGACGTACGTGTATAGTAGTGTAACATCAAGTGGAAAAATGTAAGAACAAAACCGTTGAAACAAAAGCATGTTAAACAAAATGTAATACTCTAGAATAAAAATTAGTTCGAGAGATTGCATTGAGAAAGAGCCGACCTAGAATTACATGTTGCACATGTGTTAGTCAACTCCTTACTTGGTAGCCAATCCTTCAAAGTTTCCTCCATCACAAATGGTGATATAGGCAGGAACAGATGGATCTTTTAGTGGACTGCAAATGATATTAACCACGGTGTTTGATATGCGTCTTTTGGTTTCACAAGAGGTCAAAGATGTCATAATATATAATTTAAAAATATACATGATGAGCTAAAGTTTTGTGTTCTTACTGATCTTTCGCATGCGTGGACATGACCTGAGAAACATCTACTTTGTAACTGACAAACCACGCCTCATACATCACTCTCATGGTTTCACCTTCCATATAATGGTAATCATAGATGCTGTGCCATGATGAATGATTGAGAACGAACCATGGAGTTTCTGCTATGTTAATCTTTGGGAACTCATCTTCGAGCCATGTGTATTGCCGCATGTATTTTACCTGTCCAAAGTATTGTTAACAGTAAGAAAATACCAAGCGGACAATTTAGGATCAACTTTAACAATATACATAATATTAGATAACACATAATAATCACTAATATGAACAACCGCTTTCTCGCCATTAACCTCACCACGTCTCATAGATGCATCTCCTAATAGAATGTTAAAATCTCCGGGTAGTTAGAACCTGATACATTATAAAACAGTTCAATAAATTTTTAAATCAATAAAGTATTCCTGGAAAAGATAATTTGATAGTCGATGGCCAAGATTCTCATTTTTCAATATGTATACATTCACTTCCAAGGTCTCGCAACACATGAGACAGTTATGTACACAATTCAAAGATTCTCAGTCTCTTAGAAAGATAATACAGTAGCTATCACGTCAGGTACAGAAAATGATTGATATGTGATCAAGGAAGAAAACCATCACATCATCTGTTAGTCAACCAATGTTATAGAGAAATTCCTGATCTATGGTTGGTATCTATAGATCAAAATCAAATCAACATACCCTTTCCTTTCTAGGGAGCTCTTTCACCCATGTTGATACCAGCCGCCACCATTGTCATCAAAGTTAAATCAAACTGCTCCCCAATCTCTGTGAATCAAAAGGAATCACAACGCAAAGAGTGAGCAAACAAATCAATATCTAAAATGAAACCAAATCAATTAAAATTCGATGACCACAATGTTTGAGCCCATGAAATTGTGGCAGAGAACATAAATACTAACATGAGATAGCGAGTAGGAACATCCATGACCATCCCGACAGAAGCAATCATATCGGGAATATACAGAGTTTCTCGGTGAGGTTATTGAACTACACAATTGCAAGTAATTAGGTCGCAGAGTGACTGTCGAAAAATCCTTTGAAGGATCTGCGAATACAAACCACGGAGGAGATCCTCATTCAATGCACCTCCTGTTTTACTGTTATCAGAGCTTGCATGAACCCTAGAAACCAAATGTCGACAATAGTAAAGAAAACGAAGAGTGAGAAGGGGAAGGTGAATTGTGACGAACAAAAGAAACAGGGATATCCTTAGATTTGTTCTATGAAGCCAAATAATCCAAGCCCAATTGTTATTCACTCGTAAAGTCCATGATCAAACGGAACAAAAACAACGATTCTTGTTTAGAGTTGGACACGTGGCAGCGTTTCCTCCCTTTACTTTAGCTTACGATGTGTTTGAGAGTTGGGCGAGTGATAAATGAATTCCTATTTGTTGACTATAAAGATCTATGGAAGACGGGGCTATAGGGAGGGCCTATAGACATGCAGAAAAGAAATACTGTTCCCATCCTGGTGATAGATAGATCACCAAGGTTCCATCTTGGCGGGATGCATTTAGTTGTCTTACATGAAATAACTGGTACACTAGAGGTGTGTTCTTCAGTCAACCCACTAAAAGAAAATCCTATCGTGAATTTTTTTTATTTGGTAGGTAACATCTAATTTGATCGGATTTTGTGTTGATGATCTCGGATTTCCATCTTGATTAATGGAAATTTTAGTGGGAATTATCTTGTTCCCTGATCAAAGACTTGCTTTCCTTATCTTATTTTAGAATCTAGTCTTTTTTTTCCCCAAAACGGCTATTCTATTACTCAAGCTTGAGGTGGTCTGGGAAACCAGACCGGAATAGAACAACCAATGTAATACAGGCTCCTACGAAATGATCTCGCTATCTTAGCTAATGAATCAGAAGATACATTCTCATTACGAGGAATAAAACTATTAAGAACTCCGAGAATCTATTCTTCAGCTTCATCAGTTCTTTGAGCTCGGTAGAGAAGTTTGGCTATATTCCAAGGTCTTGGATCATCGATATTACGTCCTTGCAATCAGTTCCAAAGTTTGACAAGTTGATAGTTGTAGCATGCACTCTATTGCCCATGTCAGTGCCTCTAATTCTGAATGTAGAGCTGATATTCTCCTAGGTTGGTTCCTTGCCCCCAGTAGTTGTATCCCTCTGCATGCATTCTTCCATGTCCATCCATAACCACTAAAGAGTGTGTCATGTGTCTAAGATCCGTCAATCAAGCATACTTATGTAGTTCTGGTTGGGCCTGAACTCGGCGTCGGCGTTAATACCTCTTCTTTTTGATTAGCTGCAAACCACGCATGGCATTCAGATTTAACCTTGCTGCTTACTTGATATATTCCCACGTTCTGAGCATCACCAAGAGAAAGGAAATAATACTTTATATCCCCTATATATTAAAGGAGAAGCATTTTTAAGGCTTTCCTTAAACGGTTTTCACCAGAATGCATGAGAAGGCTCCATTCCACGTGTCACTCTGTGAGCGATTTGAAGAAAAACGCAACATTTAATGTTTAACTTTCTTTCCTTTTTTGCTTAAATGACAAGGAACATAACGATTTTTTTTTCATAGCTTTGACGTCAAACGACAAGAAACAACCACAATAACAACATATAGTTTCAATCCCCATCTCAGCAAGGGGATATAGATCGTACCAAACTCACCACCACGAACCAGAAACACTTAGAAGCATTTCATGTGGACGATGGATGGACCCGACTCATCGTACTCTCCCTTCGAGTCTTGCCGTGTTCTGTCGCGGGTTCTTGACCCGAGATCGATGAGGCAGCACTTAGCGTAGACGAGGAGGACAAAAGTTAGTGAGAACATTATATTGGCTGGAACTCCAGTTACGAAGGCCAAACTCGCCTCGAAATCCGTGGTGAGGTTGCCGTTTGCAAACAGGGAGAGCTAAGGGCTGAGCAGAGACATAGTAGTAACTATGGAAGATTGTAAGAGAGAAGGAGAAGATTTGATATGTTGTAAGAAGAAGAAACTTTATGTTTTTCATAGTCTTCTACTGTATATAGGACTATATACTACAAAACTTCTTTGTCCTTTATATTAAAAATTTACTTGCATCACACATTTTGTTCTCTACACTGATTTTTAGTTTAGTTCTCGGTCTACAACTATTACCCAACCATCACATCAAAAACTAAGCTTCCTTCTCGACCACAATTTTCTTTTATGTCTCTGTTGAATTATGTGTTTGTCGAACCGAGCTGATCGGTGGAGCTGATGTTTATATGCCCGTTTCTCGCAAGCATTACGTTAGTAATCAAGTGTAGATCAAACATTCAAAAGAAGTCTTGGATTCTAACAAGGCAAGTGGGTGAATCCTGTTTGGAGACATTTGCTGCTATGGTATAACCATAATTGCTATGGAACCAACCAGTAACATTATAGTAATGTTTGATAGTGAATTATGTTTTTTTTTTCTGTATGCTTTAGTATTATTTGTCTAAATTTATCCACACAGATGTTTCTTGTATGTAAGTTATATGGGGAGTCATTTGCTGCTATGGTATAACCATAATTGTATGGAACCAACCAGTAACATTATAGTCATGTTTGATCAGGAGTTATGTTTTTTTTTCTGTATGCTTTAGTTTTATTTATCCACACTGATGTTTCTTGTATGTAAGTTATATGTTGTATGAATTCTTTGAAGCAAAAAATAAAGAATTATGTGTTTCTTCTTCGCGGAAGTTTAATAACCGAAACAACAGCTTCAAATAATAAAAGGGTGCTCTTCTCTTTTTGTCAAACAAGGTTATAGAAAGAAGCTATATAGACGTACGGTGCAAGAAAATCTTGAACTTCAGGTGAACTCGAGTTGATTTAGTTGAACTTCACGACATGGGTGGATTTTAGTTGAACTTCGTTGGCTTAGATCACATTGTATGATAATAATATCGAGCAGATGCTGTAAAACACATTGGTTTGTTTCCCGTTTAAGAGGGCGTTGTGCATGTAAAGTTTTTTGTTAAATTTTAAGAAAGTTCCTTTTGGTTAATAAATATCACCTACGTTACAAGTAATTTTAAGTTATATAGTTATATAGCTATCAAATATACATTTAGAGTATATGTAAAAACCCACCCTTTTAATCTTAATTACCCATTACTGAACTTCCAGGCTTCTAAAGTAACATTGCTTTTGTAGCAATGCATGCAGAGGCAAAACATATTTAAAGCTATACATCCAAATATGGAAATGCTATATAAGATCGGGAATATTGTTTCTGAATTCACATCTACATATAGTACTCTCGTAATGTTAATGCTTGATTGACAAGTCTGTCAATATTTAATAAATATATAATATATCCAAATTCAATGTAGATTCGTTTTCTATAGCATATTTTACTTATTTTAGATATGTAATTAATATTGTCTTTCCTAATTAACAAATGTACAATTTTCTAACCTAATGTTTTAAGAACTCTATATATATAACCTGCGCCTCTCATAGTCTACATCACAAAACATTACACCCGAACATATCTATCACAGAAATCGATTGCAGCAAATTTTAACCAAGTTTCTGAACTGAAATCTTTTAAATCTATGTGGAGAATTTAGGTGAAGATCATTCGCCTATGGAAGCAATACCATGTACAAGGTGGTGAAACTATTGAATAGGTGTTAGTCGATTACCGTGTAAGTTTCTTTAGAGCAAGCGCACTAATATCTACATAATTTTTCAGCAACCATAAAAATTTATAATTTAAAAAGAAGAAACATGAAGTAAAAACGAAGAGGCGAGAGACGTACCACCAAAAAGAGACTTTGTTACTTTCTTGAGAGATTCTTCATATGTCCTTTTTAGTGGTGTAAAGTTTTTTAACATGATAAAATTAATCGTAAAAAAAAATTATGTAAAAGTATTAATATAATAAGGTGCAAAGCTCGAATTTAAAGACCCAACCAAGGAGGATGCTCTTATATTATGAACATGATCTAATATCTTATATATGACCGTTGGTGTTTAAAAAACTTTAGTCATACGGTTTTGTTATCTATTGCTAAGTGATAAGATTAATGTGTGCTAAAAAAGAATTGGTATCTACAAAGGTATTATAATCCCAAAGTTCTACGAAATTTTTTTTTTGGATCAGTTTTACGAAGTTGTTATCTGATTTTGTTACTGTATTATATTATATAGTTACATAATATCTCCAACATAATCTAATAAGGATTTATTTTTATAGGCACAAACCAATTTTTTTTTAAATAGACTTAGTTTTAATATGGAACCTAACTTTATTAATCGAAAACTTAATGAAACCGACGAAACCGGTTGCACAACCTTACACAAATTCCTTAGTACACTACAGACAAGTAATCTAACTAGAGCTATTTAATATGGTAAAATCGTTCCTTTTTTAAAACACTGTGCAATGACTTTGATGAACACTAAATATGGAAGAGTAGAAAAAACATTTTTTTCATGCTTCTATTTTGTTTTGTTTTTTTTTCCTTAAATTTCGAGCTTTAATTTTAACTCTAGATTTGATTATTTTATTTGATAGTAGAAGTGTTTTAATTTTTTTGTTCTTTCATTTGAACATATAATATTTTTTACTAAATAATTGTTTTGACAACATGACTCTAAAATTTATATAATATAATCTCAAATTAGTTAATAAAGGATTTTGGTATAAAACCAAATAAACCGAAATCCGACGGTATATAAACCGAACCAAAATAAATATGAATTTAGAATGGTAGTTGTATTTTACTAATCGAAAAACCAAAAAATCAAATCGAAATCAAACCGATATTCAGATTGAACACTCATAAATCTAACCAATGATCTCACCCCGCGGTGTGTCGCGGATTACTACCTAGTATATATAGATATGTCATCTAAAAAGTAAAAACTAATACGGATACTCCCTGCCTTTTGTGTTTACTCATTTATGGGATATTTTGATTGAACTACAAATATTCAACATTTCAAACCACACTTTTACCCTGGAAAGGGAAGCTTAATTAGATTACTACGAAAGTCCACCTAACCGAATAAAGAGGATTGTTGAGTTATAACTTTTGTGAGGTAGAAATTTGTTAATCAATACGCTGTTCGTTGAGCCAAATTTGGATCACTGAACGATCGATTCATATATGTCAGTATGATTTAGAAACTAAAAGACAATTGGATCAATTATCAATAAAATTTAGAAACAAAAATGAATATATAAAATATACTTTACTATCGATAAGTGGCCTAAGCCAATTTTTTTGTTTTTTTGCAACGTGCCAAACTCTTTAATAGTTCTTTTCTTTTTTTTTGGTCAAAAACTCTTTAATAGTTCAAACAACATGCAAAAACAAAAAAAAATTATTCAGTCCGTTTCTGTAAATTAGTGAAAAGGTCTTGGTCTTTCTTTTCTTTTGATTTTCCAAGAAAGTATCAAGGTGCTTCCTTTTTTGTTTATCTTTTCCCTGGTATTAGTGAAGAGGTCTGAGTCTTCTATCGCATGTTGTTGATAAAGAAAATATACATTATATGTGCAACTACCAGCTTACATTATTGGCAATAAACTAGTCTCTTCTTATTGTGCACATAAACTAGTCTCTTACATTATAAAAAAAAACCTCCGTATTGTAATCAACTAGCTCTAATGTACTACTGTATTTTCCTCGCTTATCATCTTCGTTTTTTTTTTAACAATGTGCAATATATCATAAATTCTTGAATATAATGTATAATATATCTGGGAATTATCTGGGAATCCCGGAGAGTCTCCGCTGATCAAAAATTCAGATCTTTGGTTTTCTAAATGAAAATATTAACAGTTGGACGGTTCGTTTCCTTACTCGAGATGGTAAAGAGGTCTTAATTAAATTTGTGTCTTCGGTTATGCAAACACATGTCATGTCATGTTTTAGACTCCCGAAAGGCGTTACAAAAAAAATAACGAGTACCACAGCACAATTCTGATGGAGAGGCAGCGGTAACAAAAAAGGAATACATTGGTTTTCATGGGATAAAATGTACACACATAAAGAAGAGGGAGGTTTGAGCTTCAAAGATCTACAAGTCTTCAATACGGCTTTATTGGCAAAACAACTATGGCGCCTAATAGACAAGCCAGATTGTCTATTTTCGAAAGTGTTTAAAGGAAGGTATTTTCGAAACTCTCATCCATTGGATGAACACAGATCTTATTCTTCCTCTTATGGGTGGAGAAGTATCTGTTCAGCTAGATCTCTGGTTAAAAAGGGTTAATCAAAAGAGTTGGAACCGGGCAATCGATTTCTGTTTGGAATGACCCCTGGATCCCAGCTCCTCGCCCGAGATCAGCAAAACAAAAAAATCATGTTCAATTTTTGAATCCATCTTTAACGGTGGAGGACCTCATCAATCCACTCGATAGGACCTGGAATGTAAACCTCCTCAATGCATACATACACCCGGACGATGTTAAGATCATCAGAGGTATGGCACTTAGCCGGAATCCTCGGCCTGATACTTATGGCTGGGCATTTACAGAATCTGGAAAATATTCGGTGAAATCAGGATTTCGAACGGAAACCTTATACCCGGATAGGGAACCAAGGATACCACCGTTTGGACCAAATATAAAACCTTTGCTGGCTTTCTCCTGGAAATTAAACTGCTCGCCTAAATTGCAGCATTTTATTTGGCAAATACTATCCGGAACATTACCAGTGTACAAAAATTTAAGGACACGTGGTATTGAGTGTGATCTTAGATGTAATATTTGTGGAGCTGAGGAAGAAACAGTCCATCATGTTTTATTTGAATGCCCACCAGCACTGCAAACATGGGCCTTATCTAGGATTCTGTCTCCCCCGGGACTATTTCCCTCAACATTAGTTTTTTCTAGCTTGGATTATTTATTCCGGAGGTTACCGAAAGAAGTGGATTCAAACTATTTTCCTTGGATTATGTGGTATATCTGGAAGAATATAAATAGCAAGATCTATACAAATAGGAATGGGAATCCTCAGGAGATACTAAGGATAGCGGATGTCGAGGAAAAACTATGGACAGAAGCACAATTATTGCTACCCGATCCTCATGGTAATGTTCAGTCTACCACCGATTGGCAAACTATGGGTACAACAAGGGTTTGTTGTGTCGATGGATCTTGGAAGGAAAAAGATGTTTTTACTGGACAGGGGTGGTACTGCCGGAAAATGGATTCAGAGGACAAGATGATGGGGGCAATGAATCTCCGACGTAGCCTATCTCCTTTACATGCAGAATGAGAAGCGCTGATTTGGGCAATGGAGTGCATGAAGACCCTGCAGTTCTCAGATGTGGTTTTTGCGACGGATTGTTCTCAATTGGTGAAGATGGTGTCTGTGAGGGATTAAACTCACCTCCTGATTTTTAGGTCAGGTTAAAGTTTAGGAAATAGGTTAGGGAAAAATAACGTGGGCTGAATCCCGTAATAACTTATAGAATGAATTTGATTTGTATTGATGATTTTGGTAAAGAATGGTTACAAAGAGTGTTCTCTGATGATTACAAAGATAACGAGAATGTTACAAAGATAATGAAAGTATTATGTCGAATAAGGGTTGGATCTCTCTCCTTCTTGATTCACTTTCTCTTTAAATAGCCTCAGGTCTCGTCGGTTGCTACCAACAGGTTCCCGAGACCCTCCTTGTGATTTGAGGGATTTGTAACAGCTTCCCTTTGACCGGGTCATGCGCCTATTTATTTGTCCACGAGCTACCTTTTTGATCGGGTCCTGCGCCTGTTTACTTGTCACCGAGCTGCCTCTTTTCCTTGACCTCTCTGATGAATATCTCCAGCTCACAGCCTCCGGATCTGACTTAGCTGTTTTTGAAGATTGAATTCATGATGGGCCTTTCACGGCCTGTTATCATTTCTTATTGTCTATCACTAGCTAGGGGGTCATATTTGGGCCCAACAGTTGCCCCCAGCTTTCGAGATAAGATTCCTTATCTCGGAAGCTAGACCTAGCCGCCGAGCATCAATCTTTTTGTTGAGATCTCGAGCAACAATTATCTTTATTGAAGATTTCCTTTGCTTAATCTGATGGCTACAATTGCGTATGAAAATGAGCAAGTATCCGACTTCTCGGCCAGCAAGCTTCCCATTCCTCAATTCTCAGAGAGTTCATGTACTTTCGAGATTAACATGTTTAATCTATCCTTTTCCGGAGAGTATGGTTCTAACTTAGGTTTGGTGGGTCCTGATTCAGCTCCAGTCGAGACATCCCAGATGGGCGATGACAAGGAGGCAGATGAGGGAGATCCAGCCAAAGAAAGTGATCCAGTCGAGGGAGACAAGGATGTCGGGATGAGCTCCCGTGATAACGATGGCTAAGAGCTGCGGCTCTTTTTGAATTGTAATGTTGCTTTTCATGACTTTTGCCCAATGGGCTTTGTTTACGTTTCAGACTTATAGCCTGAGGAGGCTTTTAAACCTTAGGGTCTTCTGAACCCTCGTTAGCCTAGGAGGCTTTTAAACCCTTTTATTCAAATTTTGGTTTTGTTTTTCGTATTAAGTCATTTGACCTGGTTTGATCGTTTCTTGGATGAGATTGACTTTTGTCAAGTGGAAGTTTTGGTTTGGACATGTATCGTGATTATTATATACAATGTCCAATGACTTATCAGGTCTCGAAGATTTCGAGTACATTCGATTACGAGGATCCTTAGAAGGAGTTCCTGAAACATTGAGATTAGCTCAGGGTTTTTAGGAACCTGAGCTACTCTGAAGACCTTAGGAGGGGGTTCATGGGAACCTGAATTCGTTTGTGGGATTTTAAGACCCATTGAAGTTTGCTTAGGATTTTAAGACCTTTTGAGATTTGATAAAGATTTTAAGACCTTTTGAGATTTGATAAGGATTTTAAGACCTTTTGGGATTTGATAAGGATTTTAAGACCTTGGAGATTTGATAAGGATTTTAAGACCTTGGAGATTTGATAAGGATTTTAAGACCTTGGAGATTTGATAAGGATTTTAAGACCTTGGAGATTTGGTAAGGATTTTAAGACCTTGGGTCCAGGTTCGTTAAGACCTGATATTGCTTGAAGGATTTTAAGACCTTCGAGGTTACTAAGGATTTTAAGACCTTAGGTCCAGGTTCGTGGAGACCTGAGTTTGTTGGAAGGATTTTAAGACCTTCGAGATTACTGAGGATTTTAGGTTCAGGTTGACGGAGACCTGAATTTGTTCGAAGGGTTTTAAGACCTTAGGTTCAGGTTCACGGAGACCTGAATTTGTTCGAAGGGTTTTAAGACCTTAGGTTCAGGTTCACGGAGACCTGAATATATTCGAAGGGTTTTAAGACCTTAGGTTCAGGTTCACGGAGACCTGAATTTATTCGAAGGGTTTTAAGACCTTAGGTTCAGGTTCATTGAGACCTGAATTTGTTCGAAGGATTTTAAGACCTTAGGTTCAGGTTCATTGAGACCTGAATTTGTTCGAAGGGTTTTAAGACCTTAGGTTCAGGTTCACGGAGACCTGAATTTATTTCGAAGGGTTTTAAGACCTTAGGTTCAGGTTCACGGAGACCTGAATTTGTTCGAAGGGTTTTAAGACCTTAGGTTCAGGTTCACGGAGACCTGAATTTATTTCGAAGGGTTTTAAGACCTTAGGTTCAGGTTCATTGAGACCTGAATTTGTTCGAAGGGTTTTAAGACCTTAGGTTCAGGTTCACGGAGACCTGAATTTATTTCGAAGGGTTTTAAGACCTTAGGTTCAGGTTCACGGAGACCTGAATTTATTCGAAGGGTTTTAAGACCTTAGGTTCAGGTTCACGGAGACCTGAATTTGTTCGAAGGATTTTAAGACCTTAGGTTCAGGTTCACGGAGACCTGAATTTATTCGAAGGGTTTTAAGACCTCAGGTTCAGGTTCACGGAGACCTGAATTTATTCGAAGGGTTTTAAGACCTTAGGTTCAGGTTCATTGAGACCTGAATTTGTTCGAAGGGTTTTAAGACCTTAGGTTCAGGTTCACGGAGACCTGAATATATTCGAAGGGTTTTAAGACCTTAGGTTCAGGTTCACGGAGACCTGAATTTGTTCGAAGGGTTTTAAGACCTTAGGTTCAGGTTCATTGAGACGTGAATTTGTTCGAAGGATTTTAAGACCTTAGGTTCAGGTTCATTGAGACCTGAATTTGTTCGAAGGGTTTTAAGACCTTAGGTTCAGGTTCACGGAGACCTGAATTTATTTCGAAGGGTTTTAAGACCTTAGGTTCAGGTTCACGGAGACCTGAATTTGTTCGAAGGGTTTTAAGACCTTAGGTTCAGGTTCACGGAGACCTGAATTTATTTCGAAGGGTTTTAAGACCTTAGGTTCAGGTTCACGGAGACCTGAATTTATTCGAAGGGTTTTAAGACCTTAGGTTCAGGTTCACGGAGACCTGAATTTATTCGAAGGGTTTTAAGACCTTAGGTTCAGGTTCACGGAGACCTGAATTTATTCGAAGGGTTTTAAGACCTTAGGTTCAGGTTCATTGAGACCTGAATTTGTTAAAAAGTCAAGGTATCGAAGATAATTGCTTTATTGATAATAGGATACATGGTATCACAATAATCATACAATCGCTGTTTGGGCTATATGTTCTCAAACATATGCCCCCTTTCGCCATGGTGGAAAGAGTGTTAAAATGAGATTGGGGTTACACTCATGACACAATTGCCTACGTACCCAGTCAAGGGGTCAAGCCTAACGTAATTCGAGGAATTTAAGTACCTAATGATAGTATTTCTTCAGATTTGTGGTATTCCACGATCTGGTTTCAGGTACCTCGGTTCGTACCTTCAGGAGCTTATAGACGCGAGGTCGTACCACGTAGACAATCCGGTAAGGACCTTCCCAATTGGTCCTTAGTTTCCCAGGATCTGGTTCCTTGGTTCCTTGGAAAACTTTCCTAAGTACTAGGTCACATACAACGAATGGGCCTGACTTTGGAATTGTAATGTCGGGCCATTGTTTGCTGATAGTTTCGAATCCGAAGCAAAACTTGGTCTTGTCGTTCCTCGATTAAATCGAAGCTGTCTGATAAGAGCTGGTCGTTAGCTTCGGGACCAGACGTACATAGCTCTCGACGGAGGCTCTTAGTGGAGGTTTCCGCCGGAACGACATCTTCCTTTTCGTAGGCTAAAGAGAAAGGGGTTTCCTCTATAGCCTTTCTAGGGGTGGTTCGTCATGCCCAAAGTACTTCAGGTATCTTTTCAGATTAGGTTTTCTTTTTGGTTCCGAGGCGTTTCTTGAGGTTTGCTAATATTGACTTATTAGCAGCCTCCGCCTGACCGTTGCCTTGAGGTCGTCGAGGTGTTTGAGAAGGTAGGGCGGATATTCAACTTGTCGCAAAATGCTTTGAAGTCGCGAGAAATGAAATGTCCTCCATTGTCGGTTACGATCTCATACGGGACGCCGTGGCGGTAGACAATGTCTTTCCACACAAATCCTTCGACTTCGAATCTAGTTATCTGTTGGAAAGTTTCAGCTTCTATCCACTTCGTGAAGTAGTCTGTTAAGACCAAGAGGAAGCGTAGTATTGAGGATAATTTTTCCGATGTCCATGGACCACCTCATGAACGGGTACTGAGCGGGTATTGAGGATAATTTTTCCGCAGGCTGATGTATAATCAGTGCATGCCTTTGGCATTTATCACATGAAGAGGAGTAAACCTCGCAGTCAGCTATAATGGTGGGCCAGAAATAACCCTGTCTTTTGATTCGGATAGCTAGAGCTCTGCCCCCAGAATGGTTTCCTCTGGAGCAAGTAGGCCTGGGCATTCGGGTCGTCGGGTCGGGTTCGGGCCGGGTCCTTTCGGGTCCGGGTCTTTCGGGTCTACGAGTTTAGGACTCGATAGGGTAATTTCAAATTTTCGGTTCCGGGTCGGTTCGGGTCGTACCGGGTCCGGGTCGGATCGGGTCTTATATAGTTGGACCCATTCGGGTAATTAGAATTTATCGGTTCGGTTCTGGGTCGGGTTCGGATCGGGTTCGGTTCGGGTTCGACCTAAAAAATATCTAAAAATACCTTAAAAGCATCTGAAAATATTAATATATCCGAAAATATTTGACATTTTATTTAAAATTTGTGTTTTTATTATATTAAAATGTGTATATATACTAAACTATACGAGATTGATCAATAATTGGTTGTCTCCTAATGGCTGATCCCTTTGCTCTGTAGACAAATAACCCGTCTTCGACTCCCCCTAAATTCATTTTATTTAATTTACATCATTAATTCGGGTACCCGTCGGGTTTCGGGTTCGGGTCGGGTCGGGTCCACGACCCGCGGGTCCTCTACAACAAGACCCGATAGGGTAATTTGATCGGATCGGTTTCTACCCGGACCGGGTTTTTTCAGGTCGGTTTCGGGTCGGGTCTTCGGGTCCGGGTAAAATGCCCAGGCCTAGGAGCAAGCATGCATTTCTTTCATAAGATTGATAGCATCGAGGCCATGGACGCATTTTAGGTAAGGTCCGGAAATGCTTCGTTTATGGAGGGCTGACTCGATTATGCAGTATCTTGCGCTTAATGCTTTGAGTTTTCGGGCCTCCCACTTATTGGGGGGGGGATCTTACCCTACAAGATGTACTGCATGATCAGTATTCTCCAATCCTCTCTCCCAATGATTTTGTCATGAAGAGATGAGGGCGGGTCTTGTTCAGATCCCTGAGTGTCGTGACCTGATGTGTCTTGTTCAGGTCCCTGAGTGTCGTGACCTGATGTCTTATTGCCCCCGGAGATATTGGTCGGATTAGGTTCGAAGGAGTCTGAATTCTGAGGAATATCTCCAGTTCTGGGGTTGTTCTCCGGAGTCTGGGTCGTTTCTTCGGATGCGCTTTCAAAAGCAGAACGACTCCTGGTCCTGGCTGCGTGGACAGGTGAATCCGAGGTCTGGATCTTGCCCCCGGAGGTATGCTTTTAAAGCTACGAATTCTGGTTTTTGGGAACCAGTACGTTGTAAGAACTTGGGTTGCTACCGTCTGGGGGTAACTACCTTCCGTTTGCTCTTTCGGCTTGCTATCGATCTCAGCTTTCGTAGCTATGTCGATACTTGGTTTTTCGATTCCCTTTACGGGTATGATCTGTTTTACGAGGGGGTCTGATGTTGACGCTAAAGCAGCCAGCGCGTCTGCTGAGGAGTTCTCTCCTCGTGGGATCCTCTTTAGTTCAAATCTGTTGAACTGCTTAGTGAGGTTCCGGACAACTTCTAGGTATGCCCCCATTCTTTCGTCCCTTGTTTCATACTCGCCGTGGAACTGGCTAGCTACTAGCTGTGAATCACTATAAGCGTTCAGCTCTCGAATTCCGAGGCTTAGGGCGAGCTTTAATCCTGCAACTAATGCTTCGTATTCAGCCTCGTTATTAGAAGCGCTGAATCCGAGCCTGTAGGATTGTTGGATGGTTTCTCCAGCTGAGGAGGTCAGCCTTAGACCGATGCCGGAACCTTGTCTTGGCGAGGCTCGTCAATGTACAGACTCCACTTCGGAGCTTCCGTTTCCAAGTCTAGTTGTTCGGAAGCTAGCTCGATTATGAAATCGGCAAGGACTTGAGCTTTTGCTGCTGCTCGAGGTCTATACTCGATATCGTATTCACTGAGCTCTATTGCCATTTAGCAAATCGTCATGATTGGCTAGGACTGTGCAAAATTGTTCGCAATGGTTGTGAAGTCATTACGACGATTGAGTGCGATTGGAAATAAGGTCGCAATTTTCTGGCAGCTGTTACGACATCTAGAGCTAGTTTTTCCATAATAGGGTATCTAGTTGCGGCGTCTATCAGACTCTTGCTAGTATAATAGACAGGTCTTTGCTCGTTTTGCTCTTCTCGTACAAGCACACCACTAACTGCAGCGGTTGATACGGCGAGGTAAAGATATAGCGGTTCTCCCATACTGGTTTAGCCAGGATCGGAGGTTCGGAGAAGTAAGCTTTCAATTGTTTGAAGGCTTCCTCGCACTTTTCGTCCCATAAGAATTTCTTATTATTTTTTAGAAGTTTGTAGAATGGGAGGCACTTATCGGTGGACTTGGATATGAATCGATTTAATGCTGCGATTCGTCCAGTCAATCTCTGTACCTCTCTGGTTGTCTTAGGTGACAGCATTTCTAGAAAGGTAGCTATCTGTTTTGGGTTGGCTTCGATGCCTCTTTCGGTTACGAGGTAGCCGAGAAACTCGTTTGAAGGTACCCCGTAGGTGCACTTAGCAGGGTTGAGCTTCATATCGTATTTGTTGAGGATATCGAAGCATTCCCTTAGGTGGGAAATGTGGTTTTCTCCAATTGAGGATTTGACTAGCATATCATCAATATAGACCTCCATGGTTTTCCCGAGCTGGCCAGCGAACATTTTATTCACTAGCCTTTTGATAGGTAGCTCCTGCATTTTTTAAACCGAATGGCATGACCTTATAGCAATAGGTCCCTCGTTCAGTTATGAATGCGGTTTTCTCTTGATTGTCGGGATCCATCATGATTTGATTGTACCCTGAAAAGGCATCCATGAAGGACATGAGCTGGTGGCCAGCAGTGGCCTCGACCAAACGATCGATGTGAGGTAACAGGAAGCTGTCTTTGGGACAAGCTTTATTTAGGTCGGTGAAATCTACGCAGATTCTCCATTTCCCGTTCTTCTTTTTTACAACTACTGGATTAGCTAGCCAGTCTGGGTAATGTACCTCACGAATGGACCCAGCTTTCGTAAATCGGTCAACCTCATCGTTAACAGCTTGAGCCTTTTCTAGGCCTAGCTTGCGACGCTTTTGTTTGATCGGTTTGAAAGTGGGGTCTACTTTTAGTTTATGGGTGGTGACGTTCGGATCTATGCCTTTCATGTCATTGGTAGACCATGCAAATGTTTTGACATTGCTTTTCAGGAAGTCAATGAGCTCCTTTTTGTCTCAAGAGGTAGCTCAGATCCAATGCTCTCCTGTTTTTCAGGATTTGAGTCGTCAATGCAAACTTTTTTGGTGAGGTTCTTGGAAAGACCTTGAATATTTTGTTGCATTTCGCGACCCTCCTGGATCTGTAATTGCTATTGGGAGGACTTTTTGAGAATTTCGAATCCTCCCAAGTAGCAGGTCCTGGATATCTTCTGGCTACCATGTACGGTAGTTATCCCTTCAGGTGTCGGGAATTTCACACATTGATGATAAGTCGAGGCTACTGCCTTCATCTTGTGAATCCAGGGTCTTCCCAAAATCGCCTGGAATGGAGAAGGTCTGTCGATGACTACTAAGTTGGTCATTTTTATTATTCCGCCAGCTATGATTGGGAGCTTGATAGTCCCCAATGAGGTAGCTGTTTCTCCGGAGAAGCCTACGAGATTAGCTTTTTGGCCAATAATTTCGTAGTCGTCTATTTCCATCCCTTTTAGGGTGTTGTAGAAGATAAGGTCAACAGAGCTTCCTGTGTCTATCATGAGTTTAGGGACCTCGTATCCTGCGATGTTCAGGGTGACAATCAACGCATCATCGTGAGGTCTGTCAAGGTTTGAGGTCTCGCTTTCCCAAAAAGAAATCTTAGTATTGGACTCGGGGTTGGGAGGCTTAGGTCCAGTGTTAGACACAGCCTTCCGTACGTGATTCTTAATGGAGTTGACGGAGTCTTGACATATATCTGATCCTCCAAGGATACAGTTTACCCTCGAGTCGGGGCTCGATTGAGGGGACGGTTTGCTCAAGAGAGCTTCGACTTGTAAACTTTTTCCTTGGGGGAATTTTCCAAGAATCATATCGACTCTTTTCTTGGGAGCTGGAGGTGGCGAATCGGTCTCCTTCTCGGGTGACCTCTCGCGCTTTGGAGAGGTGTCTCTGGGACCTCTTTTCTGATAAGGTGGTGGCTTTTTAAGGTCCACGTCCTTTATTTCTCCGGCTGCGAATTTAGCTGCTAGTTGTCGTTAGAGGTCCCAACATTTCTCAGTTGAGTGTCCTTCTCGATCGTGATAAGAGCAACGTTTGTTTTTATCGAAGCCTTTTGACCAGGGAGTTTTGTTTGCTGCGGCGACAGGTTTCTCTTCCTTGTCCTCCTCTATTGCATAGGAATGTTCTCCCTGGGTCTGATTGTCTCGAGAGTTCCCCTTTTTATGAGGTCCTTTTGCTTCTGAGGCTTCACCTTTCGGGTGATTCTGGGGTTTCTTGTGGAGTTTATCCAGTGCAGCTGTTTCCTCTTCTAAGGTGACGTATCTAGACGCTTTATGAAGAGCATCGTCGATAGTTGGAGGTGGATTGAGCGTTAGCTCCGACCAAAGTTTTGATTTATACCAGAGACCTCTTCTGAGAGCCTCGATGGCGACCTGGTCGTTGGGGTTTGAGGGCTTAGTTCTCACTGCTCTGAATTTTTCGATGTAGGCTCGTGGTGAGTCTCCCACTCCCTGTCTGATTTTCCAGAGGTCAGCCTCGGATGCTTGCTTTAGGATATGAGTCGAGTATTACTTCATGAAAGCGTTGCTTAACTGGTCGAAGCTATCTATGAAATTTGGTTCGAGACCACAGAGAACCATTCGAGGGCTGTTCCGACTAGATTTTCGGCGAATGTCCTGCAGTAACCTGCTTCGCATTCTTCTTTCGTAAAGTGAGCTTTCACGATAGCTAGCCGGAAGGCTCTCAGGTAAGCCTTTGGGTCTGAGGTCCCGTCGTATTCGGGGATCCTAATTTTTCGTGTGTCTCTTATGTAAGAGTTGGCAATTCTGTCAGTGAATGGAGTTCCACAGGTCTCCTCGATCAAGCTCTCGATCTCGGGAGCTGAGCTCGTTGCCTTGTGGACTTGAGCACCCAGCTTTTGGAGAGCTGCGTGAGTCCGCTCCATATATCTACGAATAGCCTCAGGTCCCTCTAGAGGAAGGACAGTCGGGTCATCGTTAGGTACCTGACGAACATGTACCTGGCGAACAGGTCCCTGATGGAATCGTGTTCGATCATTTTTCCAAGTGCTCGGTGGGCTGATTTGCTCATTGGCTATTGGGTTATTTTGACGAGTTAGGTTAGTGGGGCGAGCTGTAGGATCAGCATCCGTCCTTTGATGTTCACCCGGATTCGTGTTTAGGTTTCTGGCCCGAAACACCGGGGCTGACGTTCTGCCCCCGGACGGGTCGGATACTCCTTCTCCTGACCTAAGAATAGGTGGTGGAGGAGGTAAGCGAGCGCTCTGACCAGTAACATGATCGGGAATAGAGCTAGTCGATGCTATGTTGCTTCCCATAGCACTGGTGAGGGGTGGACTGAACACGGTAGATGTCCTAGCATGAGGCGTTTGGAAAGCTGGTCCCTATTCTCCTGATCCAGTGTTATCAAGGGAAAAGTCGAGACATCCTCGAGGGAACGAGGGGTCAGTTATTCGATCTCGGAAGGTCACTCCCAAGCCCTGACCTTGCGGTGGTTGGATTGTTGCGGTTAGAGATCTAGTGACCTCTTCGAATCGTTGCTGCCGAGCGGCTAGCTGTTGCATTGTACGCTCACCTTCTTGAGCTTTTTCTACTAGCTGCATCATCATGCGACGGATCTCAGAGAGCTGAGCCTTCGTCTGGTTCGGAGCAGGTTGGTGCTGAGGGGTAACGAGGGCTGGGAGCCCTGGATCGATCTCATTAGAGGTTCTCGTGTTGGCTGCTCCAGCACTGTTCATCGAGATACTGTTCATCGAGATACTGTTCATCGAGATACTGTTCATCGAGATATTGTTCATCGAGATACTGTTCTTCCAGTACTGTTCATCCGAGTATTGTTCATCGGGGTACTGTTCATCGGGATACTGTTCATCGGAATACTGTTCATCGAGATACTGTTCACCGAGATACTGTTCATCGAGATACTGTTCACCGAGATACTGTTCATCGAGATACTGTTCATCCAGTACTGTTCATCCGAGTACTGTTCATCGGGATACTGTTCATCGGTTAGATGAATTTGTTGTCTGATCGACTGGATTCATCCTTAAGTTGGAGTAAGGGATTCCAATGTTTCTTCCCCACAGACGGCGCCAATTGTGAGGGATTAAACTCACCTCCTGATTTTTAGGTCAGGTTAAAGTTTAGGAAATAGGTTAGGGAAAGATAACGTGGGCTGAATCCCGTAATAACTTATAGAATGAATTTGATTTGTATTGATGATTTTGGTAAAGAATGGTTACAAAGAGTGTTCTCTGATGATTACAAAGATAACGAGAATGTTACAAAGATAATGAAAGTATTATGTCGAATAAGGGTTGGATCTCTCTCCTTCTTGATTCACTTTCTCTTTAAATAGCCTCAGGTCCCGTCGGTTGCTACCAACAGGTTCCCGAGATCCTCTCCGTGATTTGAGGGATTTGTAACAGCTTCCCTTTGACCGGGTCATGCGCCTATTTATTTGTCCACGAGCTACCTTTTTGATCGGGTCCTGCGCCTGTTTACTTGTCACCGAGCTGCCTCTTTTCCTTGACCTCTCTGATGAATATCTCCAGCTCACAGCCTCCGGATCTGACTTAGCTGTTTTTGAAGATTGAATTCATGATGGGCCTTTCACGGCCTGTTATCATTTCTTATTGTTTATCACTAGCTAGGGGGTCATATTTGGGCCCAACAGTGTCCTCACCCGAAGAATGGCTAGCATTTACTACGCATATGGAGGAATTTCAACGAAGTAAGACTTTCTTCCCTAATTTCAAGATCCGACATTTTCCAAGGACGCAAAACACAATGGTGGACAAGCTTGCTCATGGGGCAAGGAGTTCACCATCAGCTATGTTATATATCGATTCGATTCCTCCGGTTTGGCTTTCTGAACCGGTGGAAACTCGTTAGAGTAATTCATTGTTGTCAAAAAAAAAAAATGTATAATATATTATTATCTATTTTCCGTTGAAAAGGAATATATACTCTTTTTCTTTTCGTTTCATAATAATTAACATTCTAACATTTTTTTCTTGTTACACTAAAAATATCATTTTACAATTTCAGTATAAATTATATTTACTTTCAGCTGAAAATTAATTGTAAACTGCATTAATTTTTTAAATAATTTTATTTATCTTAAATACTATTAGCCCGAGAATTATAATTAATAACAATTTATATATATATTTCAACTACTTTCTTAATTTATATAAAAAATATCAAATTGACACATATCTAGAAACGGATGGAAGTATAATATACTATTATCCTTATTGTACAAGTACTTAAAAGCCCTGCCTCTCATCTATATATATATGATTCTTTTTTTGACCAACTGAAATATCATCAATTTCACAAAGAAAAGTACAAACATGTGTGTTTCCGAAAACTAATAAAAGAAAGTGAACATTAAATTTTACTCCATCGATTTTATAATAATTTAATTTTATGTTTTTAATTGAATTACATTTTATTATAAATATATTATTTTATGTGATTTTCATTTTTAAAAGTTAAACCAATATTAATTTTATAAAATTGGTTAAATTTCAAAATTTTATTATTAAAGAAGATAAAACTTACAGAAATATAAAAATATTTTTGTGATTTATATATATATATATATATTTAAAAAATCTATCTTTTTGTAAGAACGGAGTATTTAACAAGTTATAATCTATAAGTTATTGACAGAAAAAAATCCATAATGGTTTTGCCCTAATTAGATTTTGGTTTCCATATGTATTGCCAAGTATGAGAAACTTGTTAGTTGTTACTAGGTCTGGGCACGGATCGGATATTCGGGTTTTTGAAGGTATTTGTGATTTGCTTCGAATGTTACGGATATCTGATTTTTCGATTTGCTTTGCTTCGGAAAAATACGGATATTCGGAAAAACGGATATCCGGAAAATAAATAGATATTTGCGGATATTCGCGGATACTTACGGATCTCTCATTTGTTTTGATTAATACAAATAATCTTAAAAATTTGATACAAATTTGTTTTGTAAAATATATTTTTTGCATGATATAAAAGATAAAAATTAAAAAAAGCAATGAATCTTCATATTTTGTAAATTTTTAAACTTAGTTAAAATTATAATAACACAAAACTTAAAAAAAAATTATAATTATCGTAAATATTTTCTCTTCCTTTTATGTAATACTTTTATATAAGTAATAATATGAATAGAATCTATCAAATAATATATTAGAATAATAATTATATAATTTTATACATTTAAAACTTTAAATATAATCAAAATATACATGTATTTATATATTGACGGATCGGATCGGATATTCGCTTCCCAAAATTTTAATATTTGTGATTTGCTTCGATTTTGACGGATATTGAATTTTAGTATTTGCTTTGCTTCGAAAGCTTACGGATATTCGGAATTTTCGAATCGAATAGCAACGGATAACGAATCGAATCAAATTTAACGGATAAAATGCCCAGCCCTAGTTGTTACTATGTTATTTGCTTGGAATCTGTTTAGACCAAACTCGTTACTATGTTATGGTCAACAACGGCTTACATTAGCTTAAGAACTATAATGGAAATACAGGATATTTAGCCAACTTGTCGTCGTTTCTCACGTCACTTGAAAGGTTGGAATGAAATGAAAAGTTTGAAGGCTATCTCTACTACATTTAGAATTATAAACATTTACTTAGGCGATAACGACCTTCATATCGGGATGCTTTTAAATTGATAGAGATAATGTTTCCTACAATGAAATCAGATGATTAAATTCTTATTTTGCAATCCTATCAATTTGAGTAAATGGGAAATGATTAGTTTAAATTTCGGATTTAGGGTTCAGGACATATGTGAGTCAGTCGAAGATTCTTAATGGGAATTAGTCAGTTCACAAACCTACTAATAATCCCTCCAAATTGAGTAGTCTTTTCAAAACTATGTCTCAGATCAAAGTAAGAAACCTAATTGAACCTTTGAATAATCCCTTATTATATACATTCAAATCCCGTCAAACATGAACGTTTTATTTACGGGTCAATACACAAAAAGATTGGTGAAGACCTACTTATTTAACTCATTCACATTTTCTTAGTCTTTGGTCTTGCTCAAAAATATAAATAGTATAACATAACGAAGTAGTAGAAGTAAGAAAAAAAGTTATTTCTTTTAATCATTTCTAAAAATGAGGAAATGCTTTGCTTTGATGATCTTCCTCGCGTCTTTTCTTCTTCTTGTCCTTCAAAACCTCGAACTCGTTCATGCCGTCGGGTGTGCTGGAAGCTTATTCAACGTTAACAGCACATACGCTCAGAATCGTCACAATCTCTTCTCTACTCTTGCTTCAAAAGTCATCGCCAACGGTAGATTATACAACGATTCACTCGGCCAAAATCCCAATAGAGTGCACGCTCTTGTCTTCTGCACAAGAGGTGACGAGAAAGCTTGTGTCAGCTGTGTCCAAAAAGTGACTCGGAATATACAAACGAGTTGTCCAGATCGCATGGATTCGTTCCAGTGGGGCAATGACGATGTAGACGACCAAGTTTCTTGTCTTGTACGTTCCTCAAACCACACAACTTTCCAGAACTTCGAGCTTCGCCCTGCTGTCATTCACCCAAGTCCAGACAGTATAGAACCATCCAAGAATATAACCCTTTTCACTGAACAGTGGGAAGCAACGGTTAATTGGACTATCAAGGTTGCCACCGAATCTAATACTACCTCGCTACTTCAGTACTTTGGTGCTGTAGAAGCCGAGTTCACGGAGTTTACAAGAGTATACATGTTGATGCAATGCTCGCCCGACATAACATCCCGAGAGTGCAAGATATGTTTAGAAAACTCCGTGGCATATTTTAAAACACAGTTTTGGGGAAGAAAAGGAGGCGCGGTTAGTCGCCCTAGCTGTCTTTTCAGGTGGGATCTATATCGTTTCCATGGTGCATTTGATAATGTAACAATATTTCTTGCACCTCCTCGATTTCAGCCACCTGAAAATGACAAGAAAGGTAAAACAAATGAGTTAGAGCATTGTCACATAAAAGATAGAGGGATAAGAACAAAAATGGTAATAATTTTCAGGAAAAGGTATTAGGCTGGGTGGAATTATTGCGATAGTTGTGCCTGCTTTCATTACTCTTTTGGTGTTTATTGGTCTCGTCAAATTATATGCTCGGAGGAGAAAATGCAACAATGGAATCTATGGTAAGTATATATACCTTGTTTCTTGCATAAATCAGCTTTAAATGTATAGAGGGTAAGACATATTTCGTTTTTTAGTTGGCAGTGCAGAGTACTCTGAGTTGGATTGTCAATATATGTTACGGTTTGATCTTGGTATGATCTTAATGGCAACAGACGACTTTTCGTCTGAAAACAAGCTCGGCCAAGGTGGATTTGGTACGGTCTATAAGGTAGTAACAATATTTTTCCTACTAATGAATTATTCAGATCTTGGTCTTTGATGAGTAACAAGTCGTAACGGTTTCAGGGGATATTACTAAACGGGAGAGAGATAGCAGTGAAAAGATTAACAAGAGGTTCAGAAGAAGGATATATGGAGTTTAAGAATGAGGTTGCACTCTTGACAAGACTCCAACATAAGAATTTGGTTAAGCTTCTTGGTTTCTGTCATGAAAGAGATGAAGAGATTCTTGTCTACGAGTTTGTCCCCAACTCAAGTCTTGACCACTTTATCTTCGGTTATACTTCGAAACTCATCTGCATTTTTGATTGTTTTTAGGGTCTGTTCAATCGGAAATCAGGATATCTAAGATAGTTCAAATTCGATTGAGGGGTCAGGAGAATTTGATGAGTGAATCTCGGCAATGATAAGGAAACTAGGTTGTAGGAGTTCATACGAATTAAAGACTCCAACATATCCTTTGAAAATGAATCAAGTTACTCGTAATCAGTTTCCAAAGTGATAAGTCATTATGATGCCGTTTTTATGAGGAAATTAGGTCTTTTTTTACCAAAAAATAAATAAATTAACATTAAGTATTCTTGGAACTGTGTTAGAAAATTGTCATTCCAAGACATGCCTTTTATTTATAGATGTTTGTGGGATTTATTCAATTTTTGTTGTAAGTTTTTCTTTTTTACCAGGATGAGTGGCTAGGGTTTCGAGAGTGAGCCGATTTTTAGTTTTTTTTCTAATTGAAAAATGAGCCGATTTTTAGTTAAAGAAGGCTTTAAGAGAGAGGTGTTGTTAAGGTAGATCGGTTTGGTGATTAGTGGAGTGATTTATTTATATTTATATATTAGTAAGGATCTCTTCCAATACCTGATGTGGGACCTTTGTCCCTAATACGTCCCCTCGAAATGATGACTTTTTGAGCGTCAATCTCGGAATGTTTGGGCAAGGATCGATGGACCGACTTTAGGCCAGATCGATGTGGATCGGGTTGGACTGCGTGGATCGGGCTCTAATACCATGTTAAGCTAGATGGGCTTCACACTTAAAACCAATTGGTGATTAGTGGAGTGGCTCATCTATCTTATATATTATTAATGATCCCTTCCACTATCCGATGTAGAACCTTTGTCCCTAATAGGTGTGAGACTGTTTCCAACAAAAAATCTTATTTAACAATAAAAAGTATGTTTCAAATCTGCAGATGAAGAGAAGCGTTCGCTTCTTACATGGGAGGTGAGATTCAAAATTATAGAAGGTGTTGCTCGAGGTCTTGTTTATCTTCATGAAGACTCTCAGCTGAAGATTATTCATCGAGACTTGAAGCCAAGCAACATCCTTTTAGATGCAGAGATGAACCCTAAAGTTGCAGATTTTGGGACAGCGAGGTTGTTCGACACTGATGAGACTCGAGCTGAAACAAAGCGAATAGCTGGAACTCGGTAAAAACATATTAAATCAACTTTAGTGACGCATTAATATGTGCTCACCATCAATTAACATTATCATTTGCATATATGTAGTGGATATATGGCTCCGGAATACCTGAACTACGGGCAAATCTCAGCTAAATCTGATGTATATAGTTTCGGTGTTATGCTTCTAGAGATGATCAGTGGTAAAAGAAACAATAGCTTTGAAGGAGAAGGAATTGCAGCTTTTGTAAGTTTCTTCACATATCACTCTTCTTGGTTCTTACTTTCTTATCTTCAAACATATGTTGAAGTAAGAATATATATAAATACATATTTGGGTTTAGGCATGGAAGAGATGGGATGAAGGAAGGCCTGAGATTATAATTGATCCATTCTTGATAGAGAAGCCTAGTAACGAAATCATTAAGTTGATCCAGATTGGTTTGTTGTGTGTTCATGAGAATGCAACAAAGAGACCAACCATGAGGTCTTTAATAGTTTGGCTCGGCCGTGAGACTATCAGCATCCCTTTACCTAAGGATCTTGCTTTCACAAGGAATGAATCCCAATCTGAGGATGGTACAATGTCAATGAGCAATGTCTTCACAGAGTTGAGTTCTCGTTGAGTTATAACTTGTAAATCAAACTATGGTGCTTTTAGGTTAATACCATGTATTATAGTTGTATTGATTGAGAAAGGTAGTAGTAAAAAGTGTAAGGAAATACAATCCTAAGTTCTATAAAGCTGCAAAAAGGATTGTATAGTATGTTAATAACTATAATGGATACGAAGTTGATTTACATTTTTTTGTTTGATGATTTCTGTGAATCTTAAGTCTCACCCTTAAGATTGACTTAGTTTGGACCAATCTTGGTATGCATGATCTTGAACGTGACCACTTGAGAGAATATGTAAGACCATCAGTGAGTTGTAATAATCTATGTTTTTATAGTTTCTAACTTTTGTTTTGAGCTTTTTTCGAGTCAAATTGTGTGTTTTAGATCCTTTTAGGCTTTTCTGATTTTTTTCTTCTTCTGATTTTAGGTCATTTGTAACTGAATGAGTAATTATGGAACATAAAGGGTCAAATTGGATGCAAGCAGATGGTTTATCAATGTTTGGAAAGCTTTCCACCAATAGATTTAACTTATTTTTTAAAACGAGACAGATCATTTAATTAGCTTTTTTATTAGAATATTTTAAGGATAATCCAACGGTCGGATAGAAGTTTATGCGTCCTTTACTGAAGTAGTCTCTTGTTGGTTCAGTACAATAAAAAAGGTTTTGGTTTTCCTTGTTTTTGGTTCAGTTTTCCTTAAAATTTGACTATAACATGATTTTAACTTATAGATTTGATCATATGTTCAAATTAAGAGTGTGATATATCACTTAGAGATCGAATGCAAATAGATTTGGATTACTCAAAAGACTTATGGTTATTAGCTTAAGATATATCAGTACTAAAAAGTATTAAATGACAAACACTAAAGGGAGTTTTAAGAAGTAAAATATCTATTTTCCCATGAGAACTATCATATAGCATCAAATACCCACCAAACTATGACCTCGTGCTATTTGTTCCCAAAGTTAAAGTTCTAAACTTATTTTTCCCCGAACTATTAGTTGTTATAAATCTATTATTTCTAAATTAATAATTCGAAACTTAGAAACCCATAGACAATGGTTTTAATAGGTTTGTTGTTAACCAAACAGTTTTAAACCAGCTAAACCAATCAAAATTTCTACTTTTTATTTTAGATATTTATTCATCAAGAAAATAAATGTTAAAACAATAAAAAATGATTTCCCAGAACAAAAAGAAGTCATCAACATTCTCATTCGATCTCAGTAATCTTCCGAAAACATATAATTAGATTCATCAAAATTTATTCCTAGACAAACTATTTATCTCTCTCGTCAACCCCCATCAACACAATCAAAGGTTGATTTCACTTTCAGACTCAGTTCCGACTTCAACCCATCTCTCACAAACTGTTACGAGGTTGGTTTGATCTAGTGTCGGAAGGGAGAGATGTGGGATTAGTGGAGTTTGAATGCGGTGGAGGATTGGCGAATTGCGACAAGGTTGAGATTATCGCTCACCGGCGGCTGCAGAGGGACAATACACATAAGTCGAGACAAGAGGAAACTGATGCAATTAAAGACATATCTGATTTGGGATTTGATTTGGATTCTTATGTCCATGGCTAGAGTTCGCAAGCCATACGGTCGAAGAAGAAGACGATTGGGAGAGAGAAGCTATAATGGAATCATCTGTAAATTTTGGTTGATGATAAATTTTTATGAATTAATATTTAAATATAAGAATTAGGGTGTTTACCGTTAAAAAAAGAATTGGAAGGTGATGAAAAAATAGTAATAATAAGAAGAATTGGAATTTCCATTGGTTTAGCTGATTTAAAAGGATTTGGTTAATTTAAAACAATTAATCGATAGTTAATGTGTAATTACGTTTGGATTTATCCATTTGGAGAGAAATAGATTTATAACTTTTAATTCATGGATGAATAGCACGAAGTCATAGTTTGGTGGGTATATGATGCTATAAGATAGTTCTCGTGGGGAAATACCCAGTTTTAAGCGATGGAAGAGCGCTAGATCCACGAAAATAAATCAAGTAATTTAGGATTGCTGTCAAACAGTTGCCAAAACAGGCTAGAAGCTATCTATGTCTAGATCCGAAAATCTCAAATTTCTTTGCGAATTCAGACAATAATGCTTTAACATCTACCAATTATCATATGATATCTAGATTTCAGGTTGTCAATCCAAATATAGCATTGAGAGTCATCAAGATGAAGAATAAACAGTAAAACTTAGCAACTTTATCAATTCACTACAAGAAAACATGCCCATAAAAACGAAAAGTTACAAGGAAATATATTTCTCGTAGATTTACGTGTAACTTACAACGACTTTATGAGGAAACTAAATTTTGTCGTAACTTTGTTGTAAAATTACAAGCAAACTGTTTCGTCAAAATAACATTGTAACTTTACAATGAACTTACGAGCAAAGAGAAATTTTATTGTAAAGTCCTTGTAAATTTACAAGGTGTTTACGACAAATCTTGTTACCGTTACTTTTGGTGAAAATGTGTTTTTAGTGAGCTTCACCTAACTAATTTCGTTGGAAAGTTGTTGTAAAATGGATGTTAAGGACTTGTAAAACCCTAGTAAATTATTTCCTTGTATATTCTTTGTTATAACTTCACCTACAACACTCAATAATTTACTATATATATATATATATATATATATATATATATATATATATATATATATATATATATATATATATATATATGTCCATTCTCAATTCAAAACAACACACAAACGAAAACAAAGGAAAAAAATCCAAAAAAGTCGAATAACAAAAATGTCCAATGGTAGAAATATTTACGAGTCACAGAGTTAGATGTATAAGCAAAAATATTCCACCAGTATAGTGATGGATGCATTTATTAGTGGGCTGCAGACATTCATGTACCAAGCGGGCCGACTATACACCTATCACGCAAAAAAGCGATAAGATGTTATGCCATTGTTGGAAGTGCACGAATTCAAAATCCGCCCGTAGTGAAACTGTATGGAAGCATTTAATAAACTGCGGTTTTACACCAAAATCCTATATTTGGTTTGAACATAGAGAGGTTATGGTGGAAATGAAGCTAGTAGTTGTGGGAATCAAAATTTGCACTGTCGATCTCCGTAAAATAAGGAAAATCAAGAAACCCTAACTTTACCTGAGATCTCAGATTTCTGCTAAGCCAAACAATAAGCAATCAGATAATGTAGACAGACGAAGTAATAAATCAATAAAAACGAAAAGAAAGCAAGAAAAATGTTATTCAGAAACTGTGTAATGAGCGTTTACAACAGGTAAAATTAAAGCCTCGGCCACAAGAGCTGTTGGCGACTTCCTATATACTCCTTAGCATCCCTTATATACTCCTTCTAGGTCGGTTTGTCCTTTCTTTTTCTGCCCCTGGTCGAGCTTACCGCTTCACGGACACATTCCATTTTTCTTCGATCTTCATGTTTATTCTTTGAAACTTGACATTTATCTTTTTCTGCGAATATCGTATAAACCGTCATAGTAGTTTTGGTGGAATTCATATTCAAAATTGCAAGTGGAGTTTTGCCGCGTTTTAGCCCTTTCCGGGCCATTTTTTTACTTAAGTTTTTTTACGATTTCTTTAAAAATCACCTTCGTTACAACGTTTGTTTTATGGAATAATGCAAACCCATCGTATAGTCGAGATAACTATGGTGTTAAGTTAACCGTTATCGTTTTATACGATTGATTTGAATTTATACGAGAAAACGAGTCTTCGTAATTTTATCATAAAGTTTCAACGGTAACTCCAGTCGAGACGAAACAAGAGACAATTCAACTAAAGTCCAAAGGAGAAGCTGGTCAGGGCAGATCCAGGTGGCCTGATGGCGAGTAGGACGAGTTGGATGCCATCAGGCTAGTTGGATGAGCTGATCCGACTCGCCCGATGGCGAGTGGGACTTGGCTGATCCAACTCACCTGATCGGGGAGTTGGATGTGGTCAATCCAACAGTTGGTTTTGTTGCTTGGGAGTTATTTTCTTAGAGATTGAATAATATTTTCTGAGAACTTGAAGTATAATTTCTTTTTATTATACGAAGTTTTAGTTTCCCACATTTTTATTTCTGTTTTAGAAAATAAATGTTTCTTGGGAAATTTTAAGCATTGATTCCGTTGTAACTAATTGTGGTCCCAACAGTTAACCCTCCAGCTCGTTAGGATAATGATGTTCTTGTGTGTGGTTCATCAAGTTAGGGAAATTAGGCGGCATTAATGACTGAAAGTCCGAAGGTGAATAATAAATTTTTCTTTCCTATATATGTGGAGTAAGTTTTCAAATTGTTTATTTGTTTAATTGTTCATCAAGTTGGGGAAATTAGGCGGCATTTATTTGTTTTCAAATTGTTTATTTATAAACCCAACAGTTTATGTGTGGTTTATTTGTTTACTTCCCTTAAGGTAGAAAAAAATTTCTCTCCCCTTCTCTTCTTTTGTTGTTCTTGATCATGTTTTCAGACCAAAGAGCTTCAGACAATGTCTTACCTGCTTGCTTCGATCCTGAGAGTCTCCATACCCAGGATGGTGAAGTTGTCCCAAAGGTCGAGTTCTTGAAACAGGATTTAGGGGTGTCACTAAAGGTACTTTACCAACTGAGCTAGCTATATTTCAATGTTTATCCATACAAAATACATTTTGAGGGTGATTGGTTGAGCTGTAACTGTAAAAAATTTACTTTAGATTTTAGTCCGTAGAATATTTTGATTTAGATTTAAGAGATGTAACTTTAAAATTTGCTACAGCTAAAAAGATAGAACTTTAGAAAACAAGGCTTTTAAAGTTTTTTTTTTATTTTTTTTGCTGTAGCTTTACTCTTTTGATTATAGCTGTAAAAATTAATATAAATCATGATTGATGATATTTAGAGTTGTAGACAAAAATTAAAGCTAAAGCCACTTCCTACAACCCAACCAATCACCCCCCTTATCTATTAAATTGAAGTAATGGTTTCTTTCATGTGTATTTTTTTTATTTGGACCATCTTTTAGAAATTTTATTAAATGTATTTTATCAAGACTAATAATATATATATATATATATATATATATATATATATATATATATATATATATATTTAAAAACAATCTAACAAATCTGTTTAAAAGATTTTAATTAATGTAAATATTTGTAAAAATATTTACATAAAAATATTTTCATATTTGTAAATATATGTAAATATTTGTAAATATATGTAAATATATTCACTAATTTCGTAAATTAGTAAATATTTGTTAATATATGTAAATATTTACATAAATATATTTACATATTTAAAAACAAAATCTTATTTTCAAAAAAATATATGTAAATATTTTCACTAATTTCGTAATTAATTTTCAAATATTATTATACATTAATTTATTTTATAAATGAAAATATAACTTATATCCTATTTTCTCTATTAAATAATCATATCAATCATATTAAAAGAAATTATTATATTGAGCTAATAAAAATTATATAATTTTAAATTTATTTATTTTATTTTCATAGGTATTATTGTTCAAAATATAATATGTTCATAACACGTGTTAAAATTAGCAAACTATATCATACATGTATAAAAAATTAACATGTATTTCATTAATGCTAATAATATAACATCTTTGTAATTACTTTGGTCGTCCAGTTTTCTTTAACATTTGCAACAGATTGTTCTGAGTTGGTTAAGACGGTTTTGAAACCAGAAGAATGGCCAGCATTTGCAAGTTATATAGAAAACATTACATCTTTGAAGAGAAGTTTCAATAATTCAGAGTTCGTTTATATACCATGGACGCATAATAAAATGGCGGATAGTCTAGCATGCAGTGTAAGAAAGCAATTATCGTTTGTTATCCATATGGATGTGGAACTACCGGTTTAGTTTGTAGAATCTCCATAAGTTTGTTTTGTTGGTGACAGAAAAAACTACTTCAGTCGTGTTATCTTTTCATTTAAATATATATTAAAAATTACAAATCTGTTGAGAAATATTTTTAAAAAATATTAATTTCAAAAATTTTATGCAAATAGTTTAACTAATTTCGTAATTAGCAATGAACTATTATTATGCTTTAATATATATTCAGTTATCCTTTATAAAATTAATTTTTTTTTATCTATCTTATAATAAAAATAATTCTTGTTAAAATAAAATTATTATATTGAACTAAAAATGATAAAGTTACATTAAATTGATAAAATTATATAAATGATATTTTCATAAATATAAAATATGTATGCTAAAAATATAATACGATTATGTAACGACTTAACCTTCGTAAACTATATAATACATGTATAAATTAAAATATTTTACACTTTTGTACGTACAATTATATATTATCTAAAATGAATAAACATAAAAAATATTGCTAAAAGGAATTTTGGCTTTGAAGGTAGGTATGTCAAAATTGAGAATAAATTTCATACAAAATAATTTTAAAATATATTGTTTCATGCATATATTAATTTTTACAATAAGTAAATTGAAATACAATAAGATAAATATATAATAAGAAACAGCGAATACATGTGACTGTTTTACAACATGAAAATTATATGATTATTATATTTGAAGTAGTTGCATAAAATTTTAAATATATTAATACTATTAAAAATGTATATCACTAATGATCTTTTATATATATATATATATATATATATATATATATATATATATATAACTGAAAACAACATCTACTTCTGCGTGGTTATGCGGATCAAAATCTAGTATCTATTAAATTCAAGTGGTGTTATGGGACATCCCATTTCCTAACCTGGATCCGCCACTGGCTTGATGTATTGTCTTACTTGAAATATCCACAGATCTTGTAGGAATGGCTTGTTAAAACCACTCAGAATACTCAAGATAAGTTGGAAACTTGGAATGGATCACAAGTGAAGTCGTAGAAAACATGGAACGAAGCTGAAATAGAAGTTTTGATTACTATCATTTAATCTACTTCTTAAATTTCAATTTTTTTTTTTTGAAAAAGGGTTTAAATTCAATTTCAATTTCTGATCCATAAAAGTAGAAACAAAAACGCAAGAACTAAAACAATATATAAAATATGAAATATAAACTCAGAAATTTCCTTTTACAAAATTAAAGAAAAAATCACAGAAAAAGTCTTAGTCTTTTGTCTTTTGGTTTTCCACGAAAGTAACAAGGTGCTTCCTATTGCTTCTTTATATTTTTGTCTGGTGTAGTCCACGGGTGATTCCGTTAAATTGCATGCAACTATGACATTAATACACATTCCTTTTCTAAACAGCCCATAGGTCTTGGACATATACATTATGACAAAACGTAACTACCATATTGTATGTTGTTGGAGGACAAAAAAATATACATATATACAATAGTCAGCTTACATTATTGACAATAAACTGATCTTACATTATCAAAATCCTCCAATCAACTAGCTCCGAGCCTCCGATATAGCACATGTATTAATTTCTTAGCTACGACATTTAACTTGAAAGCATTTATTTAGGTACGAACATGAATGGTTGCACTGCAAAATAACAACAATAACCTGCATACCGGAATGCTCTAAATTGATAGAGAGTATGCAATCTTGGTTTTGCAATCCTATCAGTTTGAGTAAACGGGAAAGAGTTGTTGGGTTCTACAAACTCATAAGAATTCTAGTATTAAAATGATATTGTCCACTCAGGCCAAATGAAATTTCTATTGTTTAGTTTTGACGATTCACCTCATGAACATGATAAGATCAAGGGATTCATTCTCTTTTTTTTTGTGAAACAGGGATTCATTCACTGTGAGGAAGTTTGCCTTCGATGAACGTGAAACAAGAAGCTAATTGATTAAGAAGATGATTAACACAGGATCAGAAGTGTTTAGTAATGTTTCTAACTGCAGTTCACATCCATATATTATTGACCCAAGATTGCAGCTGACCCTACAAAACATACAAAAATCATATTCAAGCCGCCGACGACCAACGATTGTGAGCATTTCTTTGACTAGGAAAAAAATATTAATAATAATTAAAAATTACACAAATATTTAGATTTCACTCATAAAATATCAAGTGTCATATGTCCTGTACTAGGTAGTTAATTTAAAATTTATGTAATGGTATATGTTAAAAATTGTTATTTTAAAGATTAGAAACTCACTCTAATAAACTCACAAGTTGGTTGGTGATGATCTTAGGAAGTCAAGCATTACACGTTTTCTCATTTTATAGGTATAAATATATCAGAGCTCTAAAAATCGATAACTTGCTGGCAATCACGAAATAATACAAGAAACATAAAAGTTGATATACTAAAAAAAAATGAGGAAATGCTCTGTGTTTATGATCTTTCTCTTTTCTTTTCTTCTTCTTGTCCTTCAAAACCTCGAAGTCGTTAGCGCCGTCGGGTGTGCCGGAAACTTTTTCAACGCTAGCAGCACCTTCCGTCAGAACAGGGACGATATCTTCTCTACCCTTGCTGATAAAGTCATTGCCAACGGTGGATTCTACAACGCTTCACTCGGCAACAGTTCCAACAGAGTTTACGCTCTTGTCCTCTGCCAAAGAGGCTACGACCAGCAAGCTTGTTCCAACTGTGTCCAAAGCGCGTTTCGGGGTATACAAACGAACTGTCCAGACCGCATGGATTCGTTCACGTGGGACAAAGACGTTGAAGACAATGTTTCTTGTCTTGTACGTGCCTCAAACCCCTCAACTTTCGGGAAACTCGAGCTTAGACCTGCTATTATATACCCAAGTCCACTTAGTATTGAGACATCTAAAAACATGACCATTTTCGAACAAGAGTGGGATGGGATGGTTAACGGGACTGTTGAGGCAGCCACGGATGCTGAAACTTCCTCCGTAAGTAAGTACTTTGGTGCGCGAAAAGCCGAGTTTACCGAGTTTCCGAATGTTTACATGCTGATGCAATGCACACCGGACATAACTTCTCAAGATTGCAAGACATGTTTAAGAGAATGCGTGACGTTATTTAAAAACCAGTTTTGGGGAAGACAAGGAGGCGAGGTCAATCGTCCGAGCTGTTTTTTCAGGTGGGATTTTTATACATTCCATGGGGCTTTTGGTAATGTTACTAGAGTTCCTGCGCCTCCAAGACCTCCGGCTCAGGAAAAGGGGAGCTCTGGAACCGAAAAGAAAGGTATTTCAATTAAGTTCAAGAACTGCTAAACTTTGTAAGTATATGATATATTGGTTTACACACTAAAAAGAGTTAGTAATTTTCAGGAAGAAGCACAAGGTCTTGGGTAATCATAGCGGTATTTGTGGTTCTTACTTTGATCAATATTCTGGTATTTATCGGTCTCATAAAGTTCTTTGCTGGGAGGAGAAGATCAAACAACGGAAACAATAGTAAGTGTACCTTGTTTCTTGCTTCAATCAACCTTATAATAGAGAGAGAGAGAAAGACTTATTTTTGTTTTTCTTATAGTTGGTAGTGCAGAGTACTCTGAAGCTGATGGTCAATTTATGCTGCGGTTTAATCTTAGTATGATCTTGACGGCTACTGATGACTTCTCGTCTGAAAATAAGCTTGGCCAAGGTGGATTTGGTACTGTGCATAAGGTATAAATAACATTCTTGTAATAATGAATGATTGGTCTTGGTCTTGTATAGGTAATATATCTTGAAAACCGGTTTCAGGGGATATTACCAAACGGGCAAGAGATAGCGGTAAAGAGATTAGCTAAAGGTTCAGGACAAGGAGATATAGAGTTTAAGAATGAGGTTTCACTCTTGACAAGACTCCAACATAGGAATCTGGTGAAGCTTCTTGGGTTCTGTAGTGAAGGAGATGAAGAAATTCTTATCTACGAGCTTGTCCATAATTCAAGTCTTGACCACTTTATCTTTGGTGAGCCTTTGAAAGAACCATTTTGTATTAGTCTTAGAAACTTGTATTAAAAAATGTTTATTTTAACTGTGCAGATGAAGAGAGACGTTCACTTCTTACCTGGGAGGTGAGATTCAGAATTATAGAAGGCATTGCTCGAGGTCTTCTTTATCTTCATGAAGATTCTCAGCTGAAGATTATTCACCGAGACTTGAAAGCAAGCAACATCCTGTTAGATGCTGAGATGAACCCTAAAGTAGCAGACTTTGGGACCGCGAGGTTGTTCGAGCCTGATGAGACTCGAGCTGAAACAAGACGAATAGCTGGAACCCGGTAAGATATATCAACCAGCCTTGAAAACACATAAAGATATAGACTTTTAGACAATCTTGGGTCGAATATTCATTAATTGTTTTGCATAAATGCAGTGGATATATGGCTCCTGAATACCTTAATCACGGACAAATCTCAGCTAAATCTGATGTATATAGCTTCGGTGTTATGCTTCTAGAGATGATATGTGGGGAAAGAAACAATAGCTTTGAAGGAGAAGGACTTGCAGCTTATGTAAGCTTATTTCCTCCTTTTTCTTGGATCTTACAGACCTCTCTGTAGAAAATGTAAAACATGTATTTTCTTGGGTGCAGGCATGGAAGAGATGGGTTGAAGGAAAGCCTGAGATTATAATTGATCCTTTACTGACGGAGCGTCCGATAAACGAGATCATTAAATTGATCCAGATTGGTTTATTGTGTGTTCAAGAGAATGCAGTAAAGAGACCAACTATGAGCTCGGTAATAGTTTGGTTTGGCAGTGAGACTACCATCATTCCTTTACCTAAAGCTCCTGCTATGAGTGGAAGTCAATGTCAATCTGAAGATGGTACAATGTCAATGAGTAATGTCTTCACGGAGTTGAGTTCTCGTTGAATTATAATATAGTGAATCAAAAAGTTGTTCAAGATATGTACATTGCACCTCTTCAAAAAAAAAAAGATATGTACATTGTATATGCCATCTAAAAATGGATATTGCCTCCCTTTTGTTTCCTCATTTATGAGATGTTTTGAGTGAACTATAAATATTCAACATTTCCTAAGTTTTTTTTTTAAACTTACTTTGAAACTAATGTAAAATTTATTCATAGGCCCTGTTCGTTTCGTGATCTGGACGCGGCATCCAGATGCAGATGCGGACCGATGTTCGTTTGATGCGAAATAGGAGGTTAAGTTGGACGCAGCATCCAGATGTATATCATAACTCATCCAGATTTTTCAAGATTTCTGGATGCAGTTTTCAAACGTTTCCAGATACAGTAAACTCATCCAAAAGTGTTAAAAGTCAATAATACCCTTAATTTATCCTATGAGTTATAAAGTTTTACCTGATTTCTAAACCTAATTTTTTTTTTCTCCGTCAAAGCAAATCTCTCTCTCTCTCTCTCAGATAACCGAATTTTCCCCCAAAACTGAAAAACCAAAAACCGAATTTTCCCACCAAAATCGAAAACCGAGTTTTTCCGCCAAAATAGGAAAAATGAATTTTCCGGCCAAAACCGGAAAACGAGTTTTCCTGCCAAAACCCGAAAACCGAGTTTTTTGACCAAAACCGGAAAACCGAGTTTTCGGCCAAAACCAGAAAATCGAGTTTTTCCGCCAAAATCGGAAAATCGATTTTTTTCCACCCAAATCGGAAAATCGAGTTTTTTCGTCAAAATCGGAAAACCGAGTTTTCGGCCAAAACCGAAAAACCGAGTTTTCCCGCCAAAATCCGAAAAATGAATTTTCCCGCCAAAACCCGAAAACCAAATTTTCCCACAAAAATCGGAAAATCGAGTTTTTCGGCCAAAATCCGAAAATCGAGTTTTCCCGCCAAAACCCGAAAACCGAGTTTCCGGCCAAAACCCAAAAATCGAGTTTTCCCGCCAAAACCAAAAAATTGAGTTTTCCCGCCAAAACTGGAAACCGGGATTTTTCGGCCAAAACCCGAAAATCGAGTTTTCCTGCCAAAATCCGAGAATCAAATTTTCCGAGACTTAATTAAATATTTTGTCTAAAAGTCATTTGAGTTTGATGTTATCATTGTTGTAAAACATGAAAATAGACTTTAGTGTTTATTATTGTTACTTTATAATGTTATAAATCATGAAAAATTGAATTTGATATTTATTTTTATTTATATATATTTTATATGCAGTTAAACAAAACTTTTTACAGGTTAATATATGAAAATTTAATATTTTTTTTTAAATGAAAAATTGAATTTAATGTTCATTTTTATTTATCTCGATTTTATTTGTAGTTAAATATATTTTTCTACAAGTTAGTTTCACTTTTAGATATAGTTATATATATGTTTAGACCAAAAGGAAAGATAAGGAGTTTTTGGTCATTTGACATAAAACTCATCTAGATTCAAAAATACAGAATACAAAACGAACAAAACTGCATCTAGATACAGTTTCTAGACGCATGATCTAAAATTTACAGAATCACGAACGAACGACATCTGATTGCTGCATCCAATTACTGCGTACAGATACCGCGTCTGGAATTCTCATCCAGTTCACGAAACGAACAGGGCCATACTCATTTTTCAGCAAGTGTGACTTCTTATTTCATAATCTGTGACTAAAATGAGATTTCTAAATAGTGTTGCTGCTGATTAGCTATGAATGGAGAATATCTTGAGAGGCAAGTCTCTTAGTTCGCATCCTTCATTGCTCTAATGGACAATCCTCTGTTTTCGAGTTGCTTATCATGATTATTTGTAATAGAGGACTACGGATTTCTACATGCCTTCTTGAGTTTCTGCTCTCCACAGGCCATGTAATGTTGGTTGGAAAGATCAAAAACAAAGAGTTCTGTTCTCATTGTGATTCAGATATAATCGATATCTAGTCATTCACCCCACTCCAAACCCAGTCCTAGAATTCTGCTTACTAGTCCAAAGGCTCGTCAAGTGTTAAGGAGGTCTAGAAGGTTCTAGACCGACATATGATATCGGTTCTGTTGTATAGATAAGGAAGAGTAGATATCGGAAGATTCTATGGAGATTTAGTCATATCTCTATTGTATATTGTATCATGTATATAAGTCACACAACGTGACTGAGATAATAATAACATATACTCTTCTCAATATCTCTGGTTTACATGGTATCAGAGCCACAACGGCAAAGATCATAGTTTTGTTTAATCTAGAGATCAAGTATGGCAGAAGAGAAGACAGCGATCGTGAGTTCATCGAAAGCTATGGGTGAGAGTCGGACGTCTCCGTACTACCTGGCTCCTTCCGACAATCCAGGAACAAGTATCTCACCTGTGATCTTGACAGGAGAGAACTATTCGGAGTGGTCGTCTGAGATGGAGAACGCACTTCGAGCCAAACGTAAGTATGGTTTTATTGACGGTAGCTTGAAGATTCCTGATGTAAAGGAAGACCCGATGGAGACAGAGTTGTGGAGAACGGCGAATTCAATGATTGTTGGATGGATAAGGGCGTCGATCTCACCTACTATTCGATCAACTGTTCCGTTTACTCCAGATGCGTGTAAGATGTGGAGTGAGCTTAAGAAACGTTTCTCGGTGGGAAGCGCAGTTCGTGTTCATCAGCTCAAGTCAGAGCTAGCTTCGTGCAAGCAAGAAGGATCGAGTGTGATGGAGTATTTTGGGAAGTTATCTCAAAAATGGGAAGAACTATTGAGTTGTAAGCCTCTTCCGTCATGTACGTGTGCTGCTTCTGAGGTGTACTCCAAGGAGTATGAAGAGGAGAAAGTGCACCAGTTTCTTATGGGACTGGATGAAGCTAGGTATGGGAACGTTTGCACCACAATCATTGGGTCAGAAACGTTACCAGATCTTAACTCGGTGTATCAACGAGTTGTTCGTGAGGAGAATAGGATTGGAGCTTCTCGAGTGGAGACTAAAGAAGCACCAGTCGGTTTTACTGTGAAGCTAGGAGAGGAGGCGAGTGGTAGTCAAGCAGCAGTAGCTCGAGGACGAGGTTCTATAGTGTGTGTGCACTGTGGGAGATCCGGTCATGAGAAGAAAGATTGTTGGCAGCTCATTGGCTTCCCGGAATGGTTTACTGAACGTAACCAGTCAGGAGGACGAGGAGGTAGAGGACGAGGCCGAGGGAGAGGTAACACTCCAAGAGCTAATACGGCTCAGGTCTCTGCAGCATCTACTCAAAGACCTTCGGTTCAGCTGAGTCCTGATCAGTGGGCGTCACTTGCGTCGCTTTTGGAGAGTCAGAAGCCGAATCCAATCCCAGATAAGTTGAATGGTATGGATCAAACGGGTGAAGTTATTATTGACACCGGTGCATCGCACCATATGACAGGAGACATTACTCTGCTCTCAGATATTACGAGTATGATACCTTGTCCCGTAAGGTTTGCGGATGGTAGTCATATTATGGCGACAAAGAGTGGTAGCTTGAAGTTATCGGAGAAGCTTACCTTGTTGAATGTTCTTTATGTTCAAAATTTGAACTGTACATTGTTATCAGTTGCTAAACTGCTTCGACAGACTGGTTGTCTAGCAATGTTTACTGACACCTTATGTGTTTTGCAGGACCGTTTTACGAGGACTCTGATTGGAGCAGGTGAGGTGAAGGATGGTGTCTATGTTTATCGAGATGTGACAGTCGCTAGAGGTCATCGAGTCAAGGCGTCGGAAGATCAGACTTTGTGGCATCGTCGGCTGGGACATCCTGCATTTGGTGTTTTGAGTTATTTACCTTTTGTTTCTGGTGTTAAAGACGTCCCAAACAAGTTTGGTGGATGCGATATTTGTTTTCAGTCTAAACAGACAAGAGAAATGTTTTCTGAGAGTTCTAATAAAAGTTTGGGTTCTTTTGACTTAATACATATTGATTTATGGGGACCGTATCGAGTTCCATCTTCCTGTGGTGCGGTTTACTTCCTAACCATTGTTGATGACTATTCAAGGGCAGTGTGGATACATCTCTTGCTCGAGAAGAGCGAAGTGAGGACTGTTATTCCTAACTTTATTTCTCTGACATATCGTCAGTTTGGAAGGAAAGTCAAGACGGTGAGGAGTGATAATGGGACAGAGTTTACATGTTTGTCGAGATACTTTGCTAAGCAAGGGATTATTCATCAGACATCTTGTGTAAACACACCGCAACAGAATGGGAGAGTAGAGAGGAAGCATCGTCATATCTTGAATGTTGCAAGATCATTGTTGTTTCAGGCGAATCTATCTACTCGCTTCTGGGGAGAGAGTGTACTAGCTGCAGCGCATTTGATAAATAGGACTCCATCCAAGGTTCTTAATGGGATGACGCCGTATGAGTGCTTGTATGGCAAGAAACCGGCATATGATGATATTAAGCTATTTGGATGTCTGAGTTTTGCTCATCAGGCTAGGAGAGATAGAGACAAGTTTGGAGTAAGGAGTAGGAAATGTATCTTTGTTGGGTATCCATTTGGAAAAAAGGGTTGGAAGTTATATGATATGGATAAAGATAAGTTCTTTGTCTCTAGAGACGTGGTGTTTGATGAGACCGTGTTCCCTTATGCAAGTAAAGTTGCAGTTCCGAAGCAAGTACCGGTTGGAGCAGAGGTTGACATATGTGATGAGTTATCTCAGCCAGAGACTGTAGTAGACAGGGGGAGAGTTGAGAAGATCATGCCGGTATCTTCGGATGCACAGATCACTGAAACAAAGCCGGTGGCAGAGACAGTTTCAGAAACAGAGCATGAAGGTTCCGAAACAGAGCATGTATCAGAAACGGAGCTTGGTGGAGCAGAGGTGCTGGGTCGTGGTCAGAGAGTTCCTCAACAGTCTGTTAAGCTCAAGGATTATGTACTCTACAACGCGCACAGCACTCATGATAAACATAACACCATCCCTCGCACCAACTCTCCAACAGTTTCTTCGCGAACGAGTCCAGGTAAAACTCGATACCCTATAGCTGATTATGTGAGTGATGATTATTTCTCAGATGCCCATCAGGCTTTCCTTGCGGCAGTAAGCGCTGGTTTGATACCAAAGAATTATAAGGAGGCATTTAAAGACAAGAAATGGCGCAAGGCGGTTAAGGTGGAAGTAGATGCGCTTGAGTTAAGCAACACATGGGATGTAGTTGATCTGCCTGAAGGGAAGAAAGCCATTGGTAGCAAGTGGGTATTCACCATCAAGTATAATGCAGATGGGACGATAGAGAGGTACAAGGCAAGACTCCTCTGCTGCGGAAATCATCAAGTAGAGGGGGAGGACTATGAAGAAACGTTTGCTCCGGTAGCAAAGATGGATACTGTTAGAACTCTCTTAGAAGTGGCTGTGGCAAAGAACTGGGAAGTACATCAGATGGACGTCCATAATGCCTTTTTACATGGAGAATTGGAAGAAGAGGTATACATGAGACTTCCCCCGAGTTTTCAGTCTGATGAGCCAAACAAAGTATGCAGGTTAAAGAGATCTTTGTATGGCTTGAAACAGGCTCCGAGATGCTGGTTTGAGAAGTTGACGAAGGCTCTCACTGGTTTTGGTTTTGTTCAGTCATATGAGGATTACTCACTGTTCTGTTATGAAAAGGAAGAGAAGTGTGTGCGTGTTCTTATATATGTAGATGATTTGATCGTCGCAGGGAATGATCTAGACATGATGGTGAAGTTCAAGAAGTATTTGAGTGATTGCTTTCATATGAAAGACTTGGGAAAGGCTAAATATTTTCTAGGTATCGAGATAGCGAGAGGGCCTCAAGGAATGTTTCTATCGCAGCGTAAATATGCGCTGGATATTGTGAGTGAGGCTGGGATGCTTAGCAGTAAGCCGGTGGCTTGTCCGATGGAGATAAATCATAAGTTGCTTGGTGATAAGAGTTCACTCTTTAGTGATCCTGTGAGGTTTCGAAGAACAGTAGGTCGTCTGGTTTATCTTACGATAACAAGACCAGACTTGTCGTATGCGATACATGTGTTGTCTCAGGTGATGCATGAGCCGAGGGAGGCTCATTGGGACGCAGTGATAAGGGTCCTACGCTATCTGAAAGGAAGTCCAGGACAGGGTGTGATGTTAAGGTCTGATAGCGATTTGCAGATACGAGCTTACTGTGATTCTGATTACAACTCTTGTCCTTTGACAAGAAGATCTCTATCGGCTTATGTGGTGTTACTTGGGAACTCACCGGTGGCGTGGAAGACTAAAAAACAGGATACAGTGTCGCACTCGTCTGCAGAAGCAGAGTACCGGGCTATGTCTGAGGCGTTGAAGGAGCTAAAATGGATGAAGAGGTTGTTAGGAGATCTTGGAGTTAAGCATGAGGCGCCTATGGAGCTATATTGCGACAGTAAAGCTGCTATCTATATTGCAGCGAACCCGGTTTTTCATGAGAGAACGAAGCACGTGGAGAAGGATTGTCATAGCGTACGAGATGCAGTTAAGGCGAAGCTCATTGATACCATTCATGTTAGGACTGGCGAGCAACTTGCAGATGTTTTGACGAAAGCGTTGGGGTCTTCCTCTTTTCATTACTTGTTGTCCAAGTTTGGAGTGTGTGATTTGCACTCTCCAACTTGAGGGGGAGTGTTAAGGAGGTCTAGAAGGTTCTAGACCGACATATGATATCGGTTCTGTTGTATAGATAAGGAAGAGTAGATATCGGAAGATTCTATGGAGATTTAGTCATATCTCTATTGTATATTGTATCATGTATATAAGTCACACAACGTGACTGAGATAATAATAACATATACTCTTCTCAATATCTCTGGTTTACATCAAGAGGACAAAAGGCCCAACAAGAATGAGGATCTATCTCGAGCTCGGAGGAAAATCAATGACGACCTGATTGAGGCAACAAAAAAGACAAAGAAAATCAGAACACTCAAGACGGCATTGATTGCACCAGATACACGCCGAAAACCACGTCACCGTTACAATCCTCCCTCAAACAACTATAAAAGGACGGCAAAGGAAAAGGAGAAGTGGAGGCCAAGCTTCTTGTATCTAAAATATACTTATTTTGCTCTCGAATTCACATGCATTCTTACACCTTTTGTTCATCATTATTGTTTCAGATTCAAAAATTGATAACAGAAACATTTCAACATTCAAATTATTTGCAAATAGTCATTTCATTCATTACTTTCTTACTATGTTATACTAAACCATAACTTTAATTTCTGAGTGGATCATATGTTCCATCAGTGGTACAATCCGTTGTGAATTGAGATCACAGAACGCTTGCGGTCAGTGACTGTTTGAGGTGAGTTTGGTCAGGGAGAACAGATGAAACTCGAGAGTGGGACGAACAGAGACGTTTATTAGATTCGAGATGAAAAGGTTACAAAGGTGGAGAAAATAGCGAATAGCCGGTGCTCGGAGAGCTTTAACCGGAAAAGTACAAAAGGCGGCTGAGATACAAAGGATAGCTTAAACCTTAATCTAGCAGCTAAGTGTGTGTGTAAGTGCTGATACCCCTTTCTCCTTTGCTCTCTTCTTTTTATATAGTCTCTAAGTCAGTGACTCTTGACCTAGCTCGTTGCCATTTGATTGGGTCTTTCGGCCTATAGGGCTTGTCGAGTTGGTCACTCGATTCGAGCTGTCGAGTCGATCTCCTTTGGTTGCTCGTCGCTCGGCTAAAAGCAGTCTGGAGTCGAGCCGCTCAGCGACGAGAGCCGACTGCTATTCAGCTTATCATATTGGACCTTCTGTTTGTTGGACCTTGTGGATGGGTATAATCCATCCCCAACAGTGACATTGAAAGTGGACTGAAACTTTATCACATATGCTTAGGAAACGTTTAGCTGAGTCATATACTCTGATGGACTTAGTGGATTAGGCAGATCAGGGTTGGTTAAACCGGTTTTAGGCTCGATCCTGGTTTGTTCTATGAGTCAATGGTTAGTCCAGTTTTGTAATCGCTTTGATATATAAAAGGGTAAAATCAGGGTTATGATGTTATCTGCTTGACTGTTTCCTTGGTCGCCGTTGTAACTATAGAAAATGGTTTGTTCTATGAGTCAATGGTTAGTCCGGTTTTTGTAATCGCTTAGATATATAAAAGGGTAAAATCAGGGTTATGATGTTATCTGCTAGACTGTTTCCTCAATCGAATTTGGAGGAGCCCAAGCGTACACCATTTCAGGCCCACTTGATATTTAAGAGAATAGACAAATAATGCAGCGGGTCTTCCTCTTCAACGATGCAGAGATTGCTATATCGCAAGATATGTCTTAACTCGCGCCTACGTACACTGGAAGCAACAAGCTTAGCTCGGATCATTCACTCTGCCCGCATTTGTGTTCTGTCAATTTTGCGTTCTTTATCTCGCGGCTACTAAGGGTTAGATTGTTAGGTGAAAAACTTGGTTAAGATGGAAAAAATGTTTTACGTGTTTGAAGAGAAAGAAACTTTACAAAGAATTTTTTTTTATGATTTACAAGAAGATTTTTTATTACTTAAAAACTTGGATTATTTCTTGATGATACAAAATAAGAGAGGAGAGGAGGTATTAATAGCCTCCATAGTACAAAATATCTGAAATATTTTAATCCTAAATCTAGATAATTCTAGCATAATATCTAGAAAATTTTATTGTAATTATCTAGATAATTTAGATAATTCTATGAAATTATCTAGATTTTTATGTTAAGGAGGTGGAACACTTCTCTAGGATTCGGGCTATGTTTGGGCTAAATATGCTTAGTGAATTATTAGCCCAATAATATGATCCAAATCAAGTTTACTTTTCAACATTGATCTCCATTGCTGTTATAAATACATCATCTTTTCCTCCGACCCGGCAGATTCCTGAGTTCACAGACTGTACCGAGTAAAAGAGACTGAAGCTGCCATGGTTTCACCGACTAAAATCTCACACCGACTAAAAGCTTATGCTCTAAGGGCTCATCTTCATCAACCCGAGAAACAAGAATCAAGTTGCCTCTGTCCATGAACTCTTCAAGTCATCAACACCGTAATGGCATCATTGAAAAAGTTTGCACATTCAGCTCAAGCTTGAGCTCCATCAATGGCGAGTTCAGCTCTTTTCTTTTCGGACTGCATCATCGAGCTTGCGACCTGCTGGGATCAAGGCGTGATATTCGAAAGTCTCAATGTCTCATCAGGTGTATCATGAGCGGTTTTATCGGCGTCTTGTCCCCAATAAATTGATCTCCTTCTGATGCGGCCATCAAATAAGTAGCTGAACCGGAGGTCAACCTAACACCCTACTCAACTAACCATGGCACCAACCAGAACATATGTGCACTAAAAATGCCATATATTTCAATCCAGGATGGTTTTCACAATGAAACCAATTTTCATGGATTCTAAACTCAAGAAGGATTCCAGCCCAATTGGAATCATCCCCAAAGATATCTGGACCAAAACGATATCAATTTTATAAACCGGAAGTTTTTCAGCCCGTCTATCTGCGGGTACCAGACCTTAGAAGAAGATTCAAGCCTGAATATGAAGCGGAATTCACCAGAGTCAATCATGGGCTTCAATAGGGATTTATCAGCTTTCCAGAAAGCCTAAAATCAAGAGAATTGGTCAAGGAAATCAGAAGTTATGATCAATTTCCCAGAACCGGCCAAACCAACATCATCTATGGAAAGTCTTCAACCAATTCAGATTGATTTGATCCAGAGCTATTTATGAAGACCAGGAGATCACATTTAGCAATCAGGAGATATTCCAGAAGTTATTAGCTGCACCAGAGTCCATAGGATCAGGCGGATCCTTGAAGAAGTTATCAAACCCACCCGGAGCCACTTATGGAAAGATTGGACAATCTTTCGGTTTGATCCTTTCCAACCCAACCAACTCCAACCAGAAGACATTCAGATCATACCAACACTTCCAGAAGACATCATTGGCGGCTAGGAGGAGTTCTACAAGTTTATACCATACACCAGCCAACATAGGATCAGGAGGATCCCCATTAACTCCAACTTGCCTTATTTGGAGATTCTTACATTCAAACTCCAATAGCTCTTTTTCCTTGAGTTTATGCAGGACATCAGCACCTTCCAAGCCATCAATAGGATCCCAAGGAAGCTCTCTTATCCCCTTACCTAAAACCGTCCAGTTTCAAGAAGAATCAAGTTTCTCACTTGGAGCCAAAATCCCATAAAAAGTGCCAACGGCTAGTTTCCGATTTTGTTGCTTTGTTTGATTTGTTTTCCTTTTTTTCTTCTTATGAACGTTAGGACCTTTGTATCTGAGCATTATATAAGCTCATTGTCGATATTGTAAAGGACCACCCTCAATCACCAAGTTAATACAAGTTTATTCAGTTTTTATCAAAGAGTATTCTTTGTATAAAATATCGGTCTTTAGGATTCAAAGAGAAATTATTTATTGTTCTATTGATTTCGTGAGTCTAGTTTGTTTGTAAAATCACATCGATCCATCATCCCATCAGATTGAGAGATTCAATCAAACCTTCATCTACAAATCCACTTCAATCCACCTTTTGATCAAGCTGAGAGTGATACACATCCAGCAGCTTGATTCCGCCTTATCTATCATTTTCCTTAGTTTATTTTATCTGTTTTATTCATATCATCAACCGCATTCCATCCATCTTCCATTTGTTTCAGATTATCAGGTCAGATTCTAGTCTTAGCGACCAATCAGCCACACCTTTGGTTAATCCGATTTGAACTCTATCAACCATTTGGACGACCCCATTCTGGGCTGTATCATCTTCACCACGTTCTCCTCGACTACAAAGATCATCAGCCGAGAACTAGCGAAAGAAAGAGTTCTTTCATGACAAGGAGAAGAACATGCTTCTCTTTTACTCGGCACAACTGAGAGAACAATGGAGACGAGATGACTCAAACAGTTCAGATTCAAGCCGTCGTGGTCTTGCCGACCTAAGCTCTAAAACAAGGCCTTGCTTCTTCCAGCGAGCTCTTTGACGAGCATGCCGTCACCGGCACAAGCTCCGTAAGAGTTCACAGTCCGGTTCATGTGCCTCCGTTTGAGCTTCATCATTGGTGGCTGCTAGCTGCCGAGCAACAATCATGCTGGTCACGCCTTTCTTCTCGGCAACGACATGAGGAAAACAGCTCAGCAGCACCTCTCTTAGACGATAATTGATTATCATCTCAACAAATCGACAAAAAAATATATCTTGGGCCTCACAATAAGAAGCAAAAGTTGAAGCCCAGCAAACAAATCATCAAATCGTCAAAAAAAGAAGAGGCATCAACTCGTCAAACGTTTAGTTTTGTTCGATGGGCCAGCCCACACATCAAAACTCAAACACAAGGCCGAGTAAAACACGCCTTTTCCAAGACAATGAGTGTACAAAAACTCGTGAATCACGGTTACTCGTCACTTTCACTTGTCCAAAAAAGTGACAAAAAGCCAAGTTGCATTTTGTCACTCGAAAAAAAGAAACAAGTAAATGCATTTCAAAGTCACTTTTACTTGTCAAAAAAAAATGAAAAAGCCAAATTGCGTTTGGGACTAAAAAACGAGTAAATGCACTTTGCAGCCACTGTTACTCAGCAAAAAAAATGACAAAAAGCCAAGTTGCGTCTTCATTCGGGCACGAGTTTTCACTTGCCTAGTGAGGGCGAGGTTACTCTCCATGCATGCCTGCAGTTACTCTCTGTGTGTGAGTTTACTCTCCATGCGTGAGTTTACTCTCTGTTTGTGAGTTCACTCTCACACGTGGGTTTACTTTCCATGCATGAGTTTAAAGGAGTAAATGCACTTTACAGTCATTTTTACTTGGACAAAAAGCGGTGAGTCCATTTTCTTATAAACCCTTTTCGTAAAATTCTTAGAGATCATCTTCATCTCTCTCAATGAACTGGGGGCTTACTGTTGAACATGTGCTTTGCATCCAACAAAGCCCATAAGATAATGGGCTCAGACAATTTAAAAAGAAGTTATTAGGAAACTCTAGACATCTTGCTTCTATAAATAAGGAGGTATCCACTCCTTGAAAAGGATCTTTTTTTTCATCTCTTACCTCTTCTCTTACTTTTTAGAGAGAAACACCACATCACATGCTTTCTTCAAGCATTTTTGATCATTTGTTGTAGAATTACGATAAACTTGATCCTCTTTGGGGGTACATAGGCCCTTCATCGGGTCCAGCCACAATCATTTAACTCTTTTTACTCTCCATCAATCCAGTTCAAACTCAGGATAAAGGTTTCTCATAATCCCACAATCGAAATATGTCTACTTCTATTACAACACCGTTTTCATATTAAACCCATAAACGGAAGAGGTGACCGATAATAAACTAAATAGTACGACCAGGCTGGATGGAGTTGAAGGTTGATTGGTGGAGGCCGGTTTGAGCAACTAGGGCAGTAGAGAGACCATTTTTGAGGAGATGTTATAAAGTATATGAAATGATGAGTTTTTTTAGTTGAAGAGTTCCGCCGCTGAAGAGTAAGAAAATATAAGAGGGTTAACGGAGGAGTTACCAATCGGTCCACTAATGGTGAATCGATTCAATGCGAGAAGATGTAGAGATTGAGGAAGAGAAACTGCAATCAAAAATAAAAAGGGTTACTTTTTGTTTCAAGATTTGTCTGAAGCAATGGAGAAAAACCCTATATTTTTTTCTCAACGAAGTTTACTGAACTAAGAAAAAATAATACATTTCAATTGAGTACTTTCTTTAATTTCTACAACGAAGAAAATTTGATATTACTCTTTCTTGGATAAATCTATAGATATTAATCTATACTCGCTATTAAAAGTTTTGAACATAATATTTTTTTTGCTATTACACATACTTTTTTTTTGAGTAAGACCCATACTGCTAGACGTGGACGCCTTTAAGAGAGATCAAACTCAACTATTATGTATATACTAGATTCTGACCCGCCTTCTTTTTGTTGAAAAAATTAATTTTATGTCATAAATATTTTTATCCTTGATAAATTATATTTTGTTAAGAATTTTATGAAATTTATCTAAAATTATTGTATGAATTATTTTTGTTATTTTAAATATGACCAAAATTTTGAAGACTCCAAATAATTCTGACCCGTATTATGATTTTTGTTTATTAACATGCTGTTAAACTTGTGAATTATTTCACACTGATTTTATTTTTAGTATTTTAATTTAAATAAAAAGTTTAATATTTTTATACTATTTTTTTTGTCCTAGACCCGTTATGTATTGATAAAATCTGTTTTTGTGTATTTTAAAACGTTTATATGTTTTTTTATTTTAAATAAAACTATTTTTTAAATATTTGAGAACATTCGGGTCTTCAGAATCTAGATTCTGATCCGTCCTTTCAAAAGGACATGTATATTTTTTTGTTTAACTTTTTCCTAGATATTTAATTGTAATACTTGTGTTTTTTTCTTAATCATATTTTTTGTAGTCATATATGTGTATGGGTCTGCATTCTTCGGTTCCTGAAAATTTAAATCCATATAGATATCTATAGTTTTTCAGGTCTACTCGGCCCAGATCTTGTCGAACTCTTTTCGGATTCAGGTTGATTTGGGTATATAGGACCCGAAAAAGACCTGACATATCCAAACTGAATTTGAAAACTCGAAAAGTACCTGCAAATCCTAAAAATACCTGGAGAAAATATATCTGAAACTTACCCAAAATCAGATTCGAAAACCCGAAAGGTATCTCAAATTTTATCCGAACACCCAAATTATATTTTTTGGAGATCTAAAATTTATCTGAAACCTGAAATTATACATAAAAACCTGAACCCGAAACTTAAAAAAATATCTGAAATATCCAAAATACACACAATCATCCAAATTTACCTAATATATAATAATTTTTGAGTATTTCGAATACCCGATTGGGTCTCTTGTAGGAAGTAGATCCAAACCGAGACTCGTGGGTCCCCATAAAAAAGATCCAATAAATATTTTAGCATAGACTCGGATCTGAACTTGTATTTTCGGATCCGTTCTAGTTTGGGTTTTCGGGTCCGGTAAAATGTTAGACCTATATTAGATTTTGATCTGTGCTTGAAGCGCATATATAGTGTTGTTTTGTATTTTTTTCTGTAAATATGTCTGAAATTAATTATTACTATTTTATTATTAAATTTCTAATCATAAATTTATGAATACAAATTGAAGATTTATTTTAAATTTTAAATATACTAATTTTTAGTTTATTAAAAATATTGCAATACAAACTATAAATAATATACATATATACACACACATACAGTTATGCTAAATTATAACACATACCATAAAACCATAGTTTTATATAAGAATTGTAATAGCATATTTTTAGTAAAATAGTCTAAACTGGCCTAATTATATAATCCTAACAACCGTTAGTTACTTAATAAAGTTAAAGTTACATATGTATGCAGTTAGTTACATACGTATGTAGTTATCAGCAGGGTTGGTTCCCGATTAATGTGGGGAAGAAGAGGTGGTTACGTTGATATATAAAATGTAAAAATAAAGAAATGATTAAATGTAAGCATCATGAATTTAGATAGATGGACATAACTTCATATCAATTGGTCATGCTGAAGAATTAATAAAATAGATAAAATAGATGATTGTGAATGTATTTAAACAATACTCATATCTTAATGAGGGGATTACTCGATGATGACTACTCTACGGATTGGAATATCATCACAACGATCATCAAAGACTCCAACTTAGCGCGAGTGTTAAGTTTCGATTAGTTCTAGTATATCACCGGATGTTCGGTTGTTCACTCGAGTGGTCGATGTTTTTTAGGGGTCTAAGAGACGGTGTTCTCCGAGCTGTGGAGAATACTTTTTCTCAGTGGGTAGAATTACGACAAAGTAGAAAATCGGGTTGCTTAAGATCCATCTATGTGTTCCTAGGTGATATTAGATCACTTTGTTTGTAAATGCATGTGGTTGAATCCTCTATGGTTAAAATCATGTACTGCTACTTTGGCTAATAAAAGTTGAAGTTGAGCAAAAAGAAAAAAGATTCCAACTTCGATCAGACCAAGCTCTTTATAATAAGGTATGCCTTCCAAGCAGCAGTCCACAGCGTTTGGCGTGAAAGAAATGGTGACATGTAAATGATTATTTTGGTTTACCACTGACAACGCACAGATGATCTAGGGAAAGAAACGACATACAGTCGTCGGTTTAAAATCTCATTAGAAAGACACCAGCATGCAATGGTGTTCACTGTATTCATAAATTATTAAAAATATAATTTAAATACATGCATAAACAAGATACATTCCGACGGTTTCTGCATATATCGAATTCCAGTTTTAAGGCTTGACACCAAGAGTGAGCTCAAGGGACAATTCTTCTTCACATTTGGAAGCTTTTATCGAGTTTAGTGACACAGTAACAACATTACCATCATCTCGGGTATCACAAACAATTTTACCATTGTCATCATCAGCTCTACGTTTACTAACTCGGACCTGTCAAAGCAAAAGTATAGAACTAATTATTTCTAAACTTTCATGTCTACTTTTGTAAGCTGAGAAGGATACATGCTGGATAAGATGATATCAAAATCCTTTTTACTATCAAAATCCTTTTCATGTTAGTTTCAAAAAAAAATTCCTTTTCATATTTCCACTGTTGCAAAAAACATTATTTTCTAATTAATAATTTATTGAAATTAAATACGCTTCAATTTTATCTCCATGTCAACACTAGACGAACAAACTGCATAAGCATTATACTGTTATCAACTAACAAAACATTAATTTAACAAAAATAAATAAATATTCAATAAATACATCTGAAAAAAAGAAAAGTATATAAACATAGTAGACAATTTTCGATAAACCATATATAATTAAGCAATACAATTGAAAATATATATTGTGATGTGTATATATATGGCATGTTGAAATTATATGTATGTATATATGGCATGTTGAAATTGTCTATGTATATATGGCATGTTAAAATATTAAGAGAAATTTTACTATTGATGACTAACAACAGAACAATCTGGTAGTATATCAACGATACAGCGACAAAAAAATGCTTCGAAAATTTACCCTTGAAGATTCATAGAGACTCTTGCAAGTAAAATAGTCACTTGGTGCGTCTTTAATTCCATTACTTGATTCTCCAAATGTTATTATTTTCTCATACATTTCGTCTTCTTGCCTTCAATAAATTCATAGAAAATTTTATACATATGTAATTGTGTTTCTCATTTAAACCCAGAAGTATATATTAATAAGTTAAAAAGGTAGTATATATTAATAAACAAACTTTTAATTAATAATTAGACATTACCTTGGTTGATTTTGGAAAAGGTTGGCACTGCCTCGAAGACGTTGATAGTTATGAAGGTACTGTTGAAACTGCCACCAAGTCACTTCTCCTGTCACTCTAACACTTCTCTTTGCTAATATCTCGTCTGCCATATATTTCATGTGTTTATATATGCATACATACATACATATATATATATACACATATATATATATATATATATATAAGCATTATGTGAATATCATTATATATGCATGCTCCTGCCGTCCTAAATCAATACATACAATACATACAATACCTACATCATCGTATAATGTTAGACTGAAATGTAAATTATATTTTGATCAAAAAAAAAATGTAAATTATATTTTTTTTACCTTGCATGGATTCTTCCAACTTCATGCTCCTATACATCTGTTGGAAAGTAACTAAGATATATGGTTCAATATCGAAACTAAAATCTAAAAAGCAAGTTTTTTACAAAAAGAAAAATCTGTAAAGTATGATGCTGTTCATAAATACAGATATAATGATTTATGTTAGGACCTGGAGATGACTCTTCACATGTGATATTGTGAGTCCTCTCACATCCATTAACTGTAAAACCATCTTAGGAGTTGCTCCTGCATATTTTCAGAAGGATAATAAATTTGTAAATATCTTGATTTTGAGTGAAACGAAATCAAAGAGGGTCTTTACTACAAGAATTTAAAAGCAATAACCTCACAAGAATAGAATTTCCATGGTTGATAAAATTTACTAGAGAACTGTTTTTTTTACTAGAAAAAATTGAATTTGAAAAATTTCTTCATTCTTGAGATAATTAGTAACAATAATTTTAGAAGAGAAAGGAAACTGCTTACTATGTTCTCCACCGAGTTGTTCAACGGCTTGAACAAAAGAGTTGTGAAGCTCACAATTCCAACGCAGCCGCGGCACTTTTGACCTAACATATGATCTAACGATAGGGGTCTTCATCGATCGTTTCTTTTCCTAATCTTACAATTTGTTCGAAAACTCTCGGTCGATTCAATATGGTTGCATCGAATCAAAAAGGGGTGAAGGGAACTACTAGAGAGTTCTCTATTTTCAGATAGGCAAAAGTTTTCTTGGACTAATTGTCTCGTAACCTCTGCCTTATTTTTTTACTTTCTCATTATTCTTTTTTTTTTTTTGTAAAAAAAAGGGTTAAACCCGGGTCACTATTGGAACCAGACCTAACCCCCGGGGGAGTCGCAAGCCCGCGGATGGACTCCTTCTCCTGGGCATTCAAATGGGTCCTAAAGCATGGACCCATATCCGCGTTAGGTGAACAGAACAATGTGACTTAGTTTCGCATAGCAGGAGGATCGAACCTGAAACGTGTTAGCGTCCCAGGCCCGTCCACTGCCACTTGACCACAAGGCCCGTTCGCTTTCTCATTATTCTTAGTGGGAAAAAAACAGGAAGTATAGACCTTTAAAAGGATATCAAATTATTTTAAAATTGGTGTTGTGATTTGTCATGTACTGGTGCTTTTTGTCGATATATTTTCCGTTTCTATGAATTCCTTTGTATAATAGAGTACAAATTGCTCGACACCTTCAGTCTTGTTTCTTGTGATAATAATATACTAGGTAGTTGTCCGCACCATGCGTAATGCGCATAGTGAAATAATTGATTAAAATTATTTATTTTAAGTTGTAATAAAAAATATGTAGTACATTTTTTCAAAAGATGAACATTCAGATATCTGTTCGGATTTAGTTAATATATTCAGATTTTAGATTTTGATGTTTAGAGTTAGAAATTTAAATATAATTCAGATATTTACAATTTTTGGTTTGAATGTGGTTTGAATTTGGTTCGAAGCATTGCATGTTCATTTCAGGTTCGAGTTTGGGTACACTTTTTAATTATGTAATTTTAAAAAAAAAATCTAAATATACTTAATCCTCAAAATCCAAAAATAAAAATAATATAAAATAGAAAAATTTAAATAATATAAGATTAAATACTTAAATTTACGTAAAATAGTTTAATTTAAATATTTTAAATGGAGAAAATAATATATTTTTAACATTTTGAACATATTTTATTATTTTATGTAATTTCATATAAATTAGTATCTAATAGATGTAAAATTTAAAAGAGCTAATATATTCAAATATATAATTGTGTTTTAGGTCTTTTCGGTATCCAAAATATTTTAGTTTGGATTGGATTAGGATCTGGTTATCCGGATATTAATCTTTAGATCCATTTGAGTACTTTATACTAACTCCGTTCACGAAAATAAGATTTTCTAGAGTATTCACGCTTATTAAGAATATAATTAATGTTTACAATTTATCTTTTTTTATTATTTTTATACGCTTTTCAATATCTATCCACCAATAGAATTTGAATAACTCAAATATTCTCAATTAATGTTTCTCAAAAGCATACAAAAGTACCTTAATAATATAGAAAATCTATCTTTGTGAAACAAGATTTTTTTCTAGAAAATCCTACTTTCAGGAACGGAGGTAGTATGTTTTAATTTGTGTTTAGTATTACTTTCAAATCAAGTTTAGTTCGGTTCTTCGGATCCAAATATTTTATCCAGACTTATTTTCTCTACTAATATAAAAACAATCAATGTAGTGTTGGGCAAGATGTAGTATATAACCAATAACATGTATTTTTATAAATATAATAAAAACAAAATATAATCGAGTGAAATAGATTAGAGTTGCCTCATAAATAATGTGATCTCTTTACTCGATACATAAATTCTATTTTCAATCGATTTCTCGAATTTTTTTTAAAGTTTTTTTTATTTCTGATTTTTTCGACAGTTTGATTATGTTTCTAATTCTTGGTTTGATATGAAAATTCTGTAAAGAAAAATAATATTTTGCTAAACCTAGATCTATCTTTGTGTGGTGTTTTTCACCTAAATTTTCTTGATTCATAACCAATCATAATTATCTGTTTCTTTTGTATGCATAAACCTCAACCATGGCCAAGTTCGGCAAAATACAGAACTTTTTCAATTTCTAAAAACATTCTCATTTTGACATTTTAGCTGATGTAAATCTTAATGAATTTGTAGTTTATTTCTTTCAACAATGATATTATTTAGTACTTGTCTCGAGAGAACTTGAATTCACCAATAGAAAAATTAATAATACAAAAACTAAAAAAAGTTAATTAAAAAATTAGTGTATGAACACATTAAATTGTCTGCCATAGAATTAAAAAATTTGTGCATGAGCGCATTAATTACAAAATAAATATGAGACTGACACATAAGCATTTTTGTGTCAATGTGTGTGAACACATTTTGCAAAATGCTTCCCTTTTAGTATATAAGGGATATGAGAACTTTTAAAACACTCAAACCAAAAAAAAAAACAATTCTCTCTGTTTCATATTAAGTGTCTTTGTAGAAAAAAAATTTGTTGCAAAATGAGTATCGTTTTACATTTTTAATGCATAATTTATTATTTTTATTCTCCAGTTTATTTTTCTATTGATTGAAATATGAGTAAGTTTATGGATAATGATATTTTTATATAAGCGATATATAAAATTAAATAATTTTTTAATATATGTGTATAACTTTAAAACGATACTTAAAATAAAACGGAAAAAGTACTACTTGTTTTTTTAAACACCGGTAGAAACCAAAAAGAAAAGCAGGTTTATTAAATGAAACCTCATGTACCATATATATCATTTTTAGCCAACTTAAAAATATATATATATTTAGATATCATTTTGAGCCAAATGATTTAGATAATCAAATAGTATTGTAAAAAAAACAAAATAAATCATATAATATAAGTGAACTATCAATATTTTATGAAAATAAGGAATGATGGAATTTCAGGGTTTTGCATAAATCCTTGACTATTTTTATTGTCTTTCATATCATGACAAAATATTGGTCAGAAGAATCCTCCAATTTAACAAATATTTATCTTCTCTTCAAGAATATAATGAACCTAAATTATTTAAATTCGCATTAAACATAATACCAAACATGCTAACTAAGACAAATTATCTACTACTTAACTAAAACAAAATATGGCTTTAAATAAAGAGAGATATCTAAATATCATGAACTGGTTAGAAATATAAATTTAGTTAATATTTTCAATATATCTAGGAAATGATTAAAATTACTGAAGTGCAGTTAGAAGAGTACTATATATTTATTTTTTTCTTAACCATGTACTATATATTGATTATCTAGTACTTAAAATAATAAAATAACTTTAAGAGTTATGTAAATAGCCAAAGAAATAGACTTAGGGCATGATTATTGGGAATTCTTAGCGGAAAATAAAAATCGTTTATTAACTTTTAACTAAAAAAGGTAACTCTTAAATAAGATTTTACTAAGCACCCCCCCCCCCCAATAATCATGCTCTTACTAGAGTAATTTATAAACTTCTTAAACTGTCTTAACAATGTAAACAATGAACTCTTATATAATGAATTTTATAAGCAGTGCTATCATTATGTTCATTAATGAAAACATTTTCTGTATTCAAACAACATAAATAATGTACTGGGAAGATACCCATAATAATCATAAATGCAATTAAAGTTCATACACAAGAAAACAGAAATTAATAACAATTTCAATTTAATATTATTGTTTTGTAACGGACGCGACTTGGTCCTTCTTATTCTCTCCAAAATGACAAAGAATAACCTCGTAACTCGGGAATATTCTTATTCAAAGCGGTGTTTTAAAAGTTGCTACTCCGTTGAAGTCCAATGATCACTGTTCAAATTTTCTTCAGTTTTAACCAGGTCAACCCAAATTCATCCAATATATATAGAGTCAGAGAGATGGTTTCAGCAAATAACCCTAATTACAAATCTTATTATTTGTTAATTAGTTTTAAAACATACGATGTTTTAAATGAGTTTTAAAACATACGATTTTTTATATTGTTTTTACCCTTCAAAAAAAAACATACGATTGCATTCAATACTCCTTCAGTTTCTATATAATTGTCAATTTGATATTTTTTACACTACAAAAGTAAATATATGTAAATTGTTATTAATTATATATCTATGACCAATAGAATTTAAGATAAGTAAAATTATTTATAAGATAAAATAGTTTGCAATTAATTTTTAGTTGAAAGTAAATATAATTTGAATTGAAATGGTAAAATGATAGTTTTTGTGTAAGAAAGAAAGTTAGAATGACACTTATCATGAAACATAGTGAGTATGATCTATCTTATTAAAACATAAACATTACAACTTCTTCTAGGTGAATTTTAAAGTTGGACCTTATGTAATTAATGCTATATTAATCTACTTATTACTAGACATGCATTTTTATAAATAATTAATATCAACCATTACCATTGTTTTTTACTTCTTACCTTATTATTATATCCACTACGCATGTTTCCTTATATTATATTTATATATTTTACTATAAGCTAGATACATCCACTAGCATAATATACTATAAGATAGATTATTAATAATACATCTACTAACATATAATACTATTTGTGGAAGCCCCCTTGGTCCAATGGTTTGACTAAGGTTCATGTAATGCTTTTACACCCGGAGGTCTGGGGTTCAAATCCCAGAAAATACCAAATTATGCAGCTTATGGAGAAACGGATTACAGGAGATCTTCAGCTTGGTGCAGGGCGTACCATCGAACATGGATCTCATAGGACGGCTTGGAGAAGTGCAGTCAGGCGTGTATTCTCACAAGATGGTAGAATTGTCGGCTGTATAATCGTCTTTGTAATATTTTCATCATTGTAATAGCATAATTAATCGATAATAATCGATCCAGATGTTCAAAAAAAAACATATAATACTATACGACAAATTACTAATAATACAATATATTATATGTATTCATTAACTAGCATCTATCAATATTATCAATACTATGAAGACGACTAACTCTATACTTTGAACCTATAAACCATAATATACTAATTTATAACAAAAATGATATTACTGTTACAAATTAGTTTATATAAAAATTATTTATAGCAGCAATTTGTTATATAAGATAAATTTAATCAAGACTCAAATCTTTTTTTTCTTGTTCAGAAAAAAGAAACCTATGAATATATACCATTAAGTTAGCCAAAAATCTTCCGAATAAATAGTAAATTTCACCAACCTAAAAAAATGAATTAAAAATATAACAAAAGATATTATGTTTGAAATTTAGCTCACTGGGTCGGGTATAAATCTGTTCATTTCAGGTATGAGTTCTTTGAGTTCTCAACATTTGGATCTAAATATGTATTTGATTTTTTTATTCGGGTCGATTTTTTTGGTTCCGGATCATTCTAACTTTTTTATATTATAAATCTTAAATAATATACAACATGTATATAAAATATGTTGAATCAAAAGATAAATCTGCGCAGGCGCACGGATCATGATCTAGTTTGTATTAAATTTGTGTAATGCATGTATATAAGTTGACGGAATGTACGAAGCTAAATAAATAGATTATTATTTTCAAAAAAATATAAAAATAAATAGAGAATTTGAAAACATTGTTGAAAAGAAAAACATTGAATTGTTTTGGCGAGAAGCGTATGGTGGCCTAGCGGTTCCAACGAAAAACTTCTTACACACGACTATCCGAGGTCGCCAGTTTGATACTCGGGGACAGCAGGGTGGTGCTGTGGTAGCTAAAAAACCAGTACTCCACAGATGGCCTGGGCCTAAAGTCCTAGAGGTTTCTCGGATGCGTTCATACGGTTTCTGACGAGGTGGCCCTTCGCGGTGAGCCCAGTCAATATAAAAAGATCAACCCATAAAGTTTTTTGAGAAGCGTATGGTGGCCTAGCGGTTCCAACGGAAAACTTCTCACACACGACTACCCGAGGTCGCCAGTTCGATACTCGGGGACAGCGGGGTGGTGCTGTGGTAGCTAAAAAACCAGTATTCCGCACATGGCATGGGCCTAAGGTCCTAGAGGTTTATCGGGTGCGTTCATACGGTTTCTGGCGAGGTGGTCCATTAGGGTAAGCCCAGTCACTATAAAAAGATTAACCCATAAAGTTTTTAACCACGAGTCAGTGGTCGGATGGTACATGGCGTTCCAGGATCCCTAAGGGACCTGAGTTCAAATCTGTTACCACTCAGATTACCCTGACTTATGGCCACGCGGATATGGACCATGCTTTCGGCCTATTTGAAAATCCGGAGAGACGGTCCATCCGTGGGCTGCAACTCTCTTTGGGGATTAGTTTGGGCCACGGTCCGGGATACCTTCATGTTAAAAAAAAAAAACATTGTTTTGTTTTGTCCCATGCAGGAACGTAACTTCCGCTTATGAGAGAAGCGTTGCATGTTTGTTAGCGAACACTCAAAATGATTTCCATCAGTTTATTTTAGTCAACAAGAATTCTCATTTCATTTCCCCTTGGTCAGATGCTTTCCTTCAAATGGACCATACCTCATATTAAAGTATTCTCTCTCTCTCTCTCTCTCTCTCTCTCTCTCTCTCTCTCTCTCTCTCTCTCTCTCTCTCTCTCTCTCTCTCTCTCTCTCTCTCTCTCTCTCTCTCTCTCTCTCTCTCTCTCTCTCTCTCTATATATATATATATATATATATATATTAGGGTCAGTCCGCCCTACGAGGAGGAAGTTATTGAAAAAAACTATTTTTATGAATTTATATTAATTTTATGAAGCATTTAAAAAAAACTGTAGGTTGATAACAATATTATAAACAAACAGAAAATGAATAGAATTTAGTCTGTTTGAAAAAATGAAAAAAGGAATTTAGAGATCATGTTATTATTTTTAATAAATACTTTGGATTGAATTAATGACAATAACCATCGAAAAACAGTCTAATATAATAGGATTAATGATGTCCTTCATATGTATATAATTATGCAATGATCATGCGAGAGAAATATGTTAATGAAAAACTTATATTATCTAAGCCAAAACAACATTTTGTTAGTGTGGGTAGCTTAGTCTGGGTATGTTTTAATTAAAATGTTATAGTTTTCTCCTAATGAAAGTCATACTTCAACCTTCCCACCACTCTTTAAATTAAAAAAGATATATCGTTATTAACTGGTATTTTCAAACTACATGAAGAAAAAAATAGAGTAAATAGTAGTGGACTTACAGGTGCAATATCTCATTTTTGGTGGGGAGGAATTGGAAATAAGAGAGGACTTCATTGGTTTCCTGGGAAAAAGTGTGTAAACCCAAGAATGAAGGATGTTTGAGTTTTCGAGATATTGAAAATTTCAACACTGCTTTATTTGCAAAACAATTATGGCGTCTAATAGACAAGTCAGATTATTTATTTTCAAAATTCTTCAAAAGTCGTTATTTTAGAAATACGGTTCCATTGGATCCATACAGATCTTACTCACCATTTTATGGCTAGAGAAGTATCTATTCAGCTAGATCTCTGGTTAAAAAATGGCTAATCAAAAGAGTAGGGAATGGTCAATCTATCCGTATGAAATGATCCGTGGCTCCCTACTCCTCGCCTGAGGTCAAAAACCCCAAAAAACCCATCCATGGTTTTATCCTCAGCTCTTACAGTGGACTATTTTATTGATACGGTTAACTTCTCTTAGAAGGACAATTTGCTTACAGAATACTTTCATCTCAATGATGTCATTCTGATAAAAGAATTGGCTTTTTGTAGGATGGGTAGGACAGATACCATTGGTTGGGCCTTTACCGATTCAGGTACATATACGGTTAAATCATGTTATAAGATAGAATGGCAGTATCCAGATAAAGCCATTCAGGGGATTACATTTGGACCGGATATTAATCCGTTATTGAGCTATACATGGAAACTGAGATGTCCACCAAAATTACAACATTTTATTTGGCAAGTTATTAAAGGGACTATTTCGGTGGCAAAAAAATTGCGGGCTAGAGGTATTTGTTGTGACCCACGATGCAGTTTGTGTAGTGCCGAAGAGGAATCTATTAATCATGTATTTTTTGAATGTCCACCGGCTGTGCAGGTATATGCACTGTCAAAAATACCTTCAGCCCCAGGTTTCTTCCCGGGTTTATCAGTTTTCTCTAATATAGATTATCTTTTTTGAAGATTACCAAAGGATTATGATTTTTTTCCCGTGGATTTTGTGGTACATATGGAAGAATAGGAGCAGTTGATGTCTTGCATATTTGCATTGTTTTAACCATTCATTCATAAGCATTTGCATCATATAGATTAGGATTTAGACATGTTTAGGTTGCATTTGGCATACATATGTCTCTATCAGGTATTGGAACACCACATGGAATTCTTAGAGACATTTGGAAGCAATGTGATCAAAAATAGGGTGAAAGATGAGCATGGATGGAGGCCTTAGAGAAATCTTCTGGCTCTAAGATTTTGTGGAGACACAGGAAATTGAGTTAGCTTTCTAATGGAAGTGGTTTCAAGTCATTTGGAGATGTAATGGAGGAGTTATGATCAATTTACTAGAGGCATATCCATCCTGGTCGAGAACCGCAGAGTGACCTTCTGGAGCGACCCCCTAAGGTAGCTCCCAACCAGAGCGACCTACCTAAGTCGCTCGCGTTCTCATCACCCGGAGACACAAAAATGGAGGCTGGAGCGACCTCCCAGAGCGACCCCCCAAGGTCGCTCCCAACCCCAGAGCGACTTCCTGGAGTGACCCTCTGAGGTTGCTCCGCGTTATCTGCTACACGATTTTATTATTTTGCAAGGACCTTTTTGCAATTGTTGTGCACGTTTTTGCACTTGGAAAACCTAATGTTTAAGTACTATGTAGCCACCTTTTGGCAGATTATCTTTTATCTATTGAAGAACACAAACTCTCTCAAGAAAAACATCTCTTTTTGGCTTGATTTGTTATTGTTCTTGTGATTTCTCATCTATTTCTCTACATGATTAATCTGAAATCCATCATGGGTTTAAGAGGAATCATGGAGATTAGTGAGTAATCACCTTTTGGATTCATGGGTTAGGGTGATTAAGGGTGATTAGGCTAGTTCTAGGATGTTTTAGGTGTAGATCATACTTGTTCCTTGCTAGTAGAGTGATCTTAATGCATCATTTGAGTAGACCACTCAAAGGGTGATCTCTAGGCATTTCCCATCCAAAAGGTGTTTGATGAAATGCCTGAGTCAACTCTCCTAGGCTCTTAGTGTACTTTGCCAAAGATATTTGTTGTTAAAGATGCTAAGATAGCTAATAGACTTTTTAGTAATGATTGCTTGCATGTTATTCAACCAAAGACATTTGATGTTTGAGACATGTTAGCAAATGAGCATTCATCTAGACATAGAGCTTGCTTAGAATTGTGTCTAGGCTTAAGGTTAATAGTTTGATTGATTCTTTTGTTGTCCTTAGTTCGAAACTTGATCACCCAAGGTCTAAATCCCTATACCCATGAGTTCTCCTTTCCAATAGCTTAAAAGTATAATTTCTATTACTTGCATTCTAGTTTTAGTTTAAAAACCATCCAATTCACTGATTGCACTTAGATTAGGCAAATACTTGCATTCTCTCTGCATTTGAATCCCTCAGAACTAGTTCGACAACTTACTTCCACTATACTATCATTTGACTTAGGAGCCTCAAAACTCCTAACACCAGCAGTAAAATTTATACAAATAAATCAGGGGATCCACAAGAAATCCTACGGAAAGCAGAAGTGGAAGCAGTGACTTGGGCAGATGCCCAAAAAATGGCCCCGGACAGAAATCAGGCAAATCATAGGCCTTATGATGATCTATCGTTAGAGGAGTCTAGGATCTGTTTTGTTGATGGAGCATAGAGGCCACAAGACAAATTCTCAGGACAAGGGTGGTTCTGCAGAATGAACTGTTCATTTGAAAAGATGATGGGTGCAATGAATCTCTGGAGAAGCTTATCCGCTTTGCATGTTGAATGTGAAGCTTTGATATGGGCTATGGAGTGCATGAAGACTCTCAACTTTTCAGAAGTAGTTTTTGCAACAGATTGTTCTCAACTGGTGAAGATGGGAATGGCCAACATTTGCTACACACTTGGAGGAATCAATAAGACTTTTTTCTTTACCTTCAAGATCCGACATATTTCAAGGCATATAATCTAGTGGCGGACAAACTTGCACGAGGGGCTAGGAGTTTCCCTTCTGCTATGCTATGTCAATTCTATGCTGCCGGTCTGGTTCTCTGGATATGACGTGCATAGATAATAGTTTTTAGTTTCATTGTTGTCAAAAAAAAAGTAGTGGACTTTACTGGAACTGCACAGAACTTAAAATCAAAATGGCGTAGGTAACAACTTCCCCTAATTCCACTTTTTCATATAGTTTCCATTCTCTCCAGTTATAGTAGCCACGTTGTTATACTCTCATATATGTGGTTTCTCATTTCTATCTCTAAAAAGTCAAAGCATCATTAACATATGGTTTGCATATTAAAAGTGAAAACATCATTGACATATGGGTCTTCTGCCACATTTCATTATTTATAAATGTTAAAACTTTATTTATATTTGTTAGAAACAGAGCAATAAGTACTTGAATGACTTGGAAGGAAAATAACCTTAAGTTAAAAGTTCAAACTTAAACATAATTTATAAGATTTGTCGGGAAAAACATAGCTAAATATTGTAAAAAGTTGCAAATGTAGATTTTTGATGTTTATTAAAATCACGTGGGCTGCATATATTGGAGAAAAAAAGACAACGATGTTTTTTGTTGATGAGACCACTTGAAGTTGCTTCAGGTTATTAGCAAGAGATTATCTTGCTCCTTTCTATTATGCCGCAGAATCTTATACACGAAGAAGAATGAATATACATTAGCCAAACTACTTAGAGATTCAGGGAGATTTAGGGAAATTTCCTCTGTTCCGCCAATTCAATCTCATGACTGATATTGGAATATCGTCTTCTGCTGTGGCCGGCACTGCAACAATACATCTCTTTGCCATAATAGCTAGCGGTGGCTATGTCAGGAGCCAAATCCTGAGGATTTAGAACAATCTTATTCGTATGACAAAACAAAATGCCATGTGAAACAGTGAAGTTGCAGGAGAGTAACTGATATACAATACCTTTGGAGGAGATGAGTCTATATACATGTCCGAGCAAGAGATTATTGGAAGGACGAAGTAGTTTGATTCGGATGATGCAGAGAGAGACGCCATGAGGTATAGAGGAGGAGATGAGGAGAGCTGGTGGCCGGGATGAGACTTAACCATCTCACTGGCACTTACTGTAAAGTAAAATCTTTCCAACTTACCGTTTGGTCGTTCTAACACCGTCTTTTCTGTCACCACCTTTGAACAGTAAGTACCCCATTTCACGGTGAATAAAAGTGAGATAAAGGAGTGAGAGTAAGGTATATGAAAGCTGCTGATACAAAAAACAAACAGAAGCTTTTTTGGGGTAAAAACAAACAGAAGCTATTGGGAAAAAAATGATAATCATTACATGAACAAATGGTTCTTCCCTAAATAAATATCTGGATAAAGTTTGATAATCAAGACATGAACCAAATGAGACAGAAGAATTGTGATGATTTTCCATGGATGAGGCCTTACCTTTTCTAATATAAAGCCAATAAACTTATAATAGAAATAGAAAATCGAATCTATTAAGCATTCCAATACAGACGAAACAGAGAGACAATGATATCAAAAGAGATCAAAATACTAATGCGGAAGACTCATTTGATGGAATATTTGCCATCTTGATGATAACGCAGGAACCCTGATCACTCTTTTCACTCTAGATTTCCTGATCACTCGGGATTTGATATATTTTCTTTTGAAAAATTCAAGTTCGTTTTACAGGATTTATTATCTTTTGTCCGGTTCATATTTTCATATGATTCTTTTGCAATTGGTCTAATTGAAAACTAAGGAACAAAATTTTAGCTAAACTGAAATTTGTGCAGCATCAAAAGAGATTTTTTTTTTTTGCTAAACTAAAAGAGAAAATATTTACGTGTGTCTCTAATTAGCTGACACAAATTCAAACAGAAACTACAAAACCATATAATAAGTTGTGTATTCGCCGTTCTGATTAACAAAGTTGGAAAAATATGTATTGTCTACATGAAAAGAGTAGTCACACTAAGATATATATTGTCAACTTAAATACATGTTTAACGTAGTTTTCCTGCTCTGGAGATTGATCCAAGGTGATGCATAGTCTCTACAAGTAGAGAGACAATTCTAATATTGATTAATAAACACAAAACGACAATTTTAACAAAAACTCCAAATATAACAAATGTGGAATTGAAAGAGTATCTCAAATATTCTTGAGAAAATCATTTAAAACTAATAAAAGATGTGCTGTTCATCAACTCAGTTTCTGTTTGCTTGTTCATATTGTTGTGTTCTAATCATAACATTGAAACACAAAGGCAGATAAACAATCCTGGATTTTCATGTATCTATGAGACCATCGACTAAATTTGTCAACAGGGGTAAAATATGACAACACTCATCCAAACTTAACATAGCTATCTTTAGTCAAAAAAAAAAGCTATCTGCTAACCTTCTCGCGCATATTAACATATCGTGGTGATTGGTTTCAGTGATTTTTTTGGGAATGAAATTTATTTACAGTTTTGGAATTGGTTTATCTTGGTCTGGTTTTGGAATGTTTTTTGGTTTTACCTTTTTTGTATTTTTATATATTGTTGAAAATTTCTATTTATTCTTAAAATTTACGTATTGTGTTATATTATGTATATTCACAAAAATATTATTTTAGTTAAATTTTCACCAAATTATAGTCGTATTATGTATTTCTGCTAATTTTATCGTTTCATTTGTATGAAATAGGAAATACAGGTACTGCATCGTTGCACTGATTATATATATATATATATATATTAAAAACACTAATCTTTTTCTTTACATATACATTGTCGAAAGTTTAGCAAATTTGAATGACTATTTAAATTACCAGATACATTTACAATATTGGTTTTAGTTTTGAAAACTGTTAATTAATTAATTAATTTTTCATTTGTTAATTTTTGTAGTGTAAATAATTCATGTATGTGTATTTTAAAATATTTCTCTGAAAATATAATTTTTACCACTTGATACCAATAGTCACATACAATAGCAAACTTGACCAAAAATCAATTACTTTGTTAAACTATCTTTTTTAATATACATGTTATTTAGTTCATCTTTTACATTTGTGTTAAATTATATTTGTTAACCAAAATAAACCAAATTTACACAAATCAAGCGAATCTCTTTTCTTACAACACAGCTATTGATGGAGCTCTCTATTCTTCATCCAGAATAAAAACAACACTAAAGAAAATTAAATATAACCGGTGGAAGCATTTAAGTTTACATTTTGTTTTTGTGCACTCATGTCTCTTGCTCTCTTGAGTCTTCCATAATTCTTCAGGAAAAGACAACGTACAAAAGGGAAGTTGTTCCAGTAGAGTCATGAGACTCTTGGTGGGTTTCTTGAGGGATAACTTCTGGTTCTGAAAGATCAAAGATGATGCTTTGATATGCCTTCGCATGTCTTTTCATTTTCTTTTTGGCCTTACTTCTTCCTTGGCTCAACCAGGTTGGTTTTCCAGATGTACAAGAAAGCAGTTGTGGTCACAGATTACTCTGCTCTAGACTCAAAAGTATATGAAAAAATCCGACTGCAACACCGTATCCCATTGGTATCCTCGTTTCAGGTGAAAATATCGTGTCACACTTGGGGCTGAATCTGTTAAAAGCTAGTCAATGGAGCTCATTAGTGACTTTAAAATGATTAAAATGTAAACTACGAATGGCCATCAGCCAAGAGCTTATGACTTTGAGATTGTCCTTTAAGACAGGAACGGTAACAGCCATAGCCTCGAACAAATACTCTCTGGTGTACCTGAGAGAATGGGACGTACAGAACCCCTGCCGCAGCCGGTCTGTTGCATGGATCTTAGAGCAGAGTCACTGAAAGATCATGAAAAAAGTAAAATATTGGTGTCCGAGAATAAATGCACCTGAAGGAGTACAACAAAAATTGATACTAACCAACTTTTTAATGGTATGTCAACTAACCTCCCCTGCCAGTCCAAAATCAGCAATGTTAATGATAGATTTAGAGATACAGATCTTTTGCAACAACCAACACAACATAAACAAAGAAGATCACTTTCTTATAGTCAGAGGCAAGAGAGAGAGAGAGATTGTAAAATACAAAACCTTTGAATTTGAAGCTGTATGAGAAAACGAAGCAACTTTCTCTTCTTGGAGTTTGGTTTCCATGTCTGAACTCGGTCTAAATGTGGATAAAAAATGTGTAATAAGTTTCTACCGTTATTATGAATAGCGAGGATGTGTCTCAAAGGGATGAAGCCTTACCTTTTACTGTATTTTAGAATCAAGCAAGAGCATGTCGACGCCCATGAGTTCTCCACCACGACGGACGTTTCTGGCCTTCCAGAAGTGAAGCAAGCGGACTTCAACGGTGGCAGAGGAGCGGTCGGTCTGTAGATCAGAGAGGAGGACCAAAACGTTAGCCATAGCTTTGATTTTTTTTTTACCGATGAGTTTACAACGAAGAGAAAAAGATTTTGAAAAGAGAAGAGCACACCTTTTTATAGTCGACTCCACCGACTCTCGCAACAAAAATCTCGCATTGAATCGACATCATGGGTGATTGATTAATGGTAACCTTAAAGACGAATGATCGGTTACCGGGATCCTGCGACGAAGAAGACCAAACATCGGCTGCGCAGAGGTCGCAATAATCTCTGTAGATGAGAAACACTGAAGTTTTTCATTTTACTTGGAGGTGGAAGAAAAATGAATTCAAATACCAAAAATCGTTTAAACATGAGAAAAAGATTGACATCATGTTAAAAGTATAAAGAATGACTTCCTAAATTAATTATTCTGAACAAATGTTTATGTTTACATGTGTGTCTATGTTCAAATATGTGAAACATACTAAACATTCAAGCTCCATCAAATTTGTAATTAATTTTAGTCTTTAAACAAAATAATTAATTGTTGCCCCACAAAAAAATTAATTAAATTTCAATTTATAAATTCAGTATTTTACTTTCCGTGAGAATTTAGCATCATTTCATTTCTCAAAGAAAGAAGAAGAGAATTTAGCATCTATTAAAAATAAAATAAAAATTAGCATCTATTTAACTAAACACGAGGACAAAAATGAATCTGGAACTCTTTAGGGACGCATTGGCACTTGGCAGAAATAATTTTATTAATTACACATCTTACATCATAACGTTTTTTCCAATATCGTAACATTTTGTATTCATTGTAACACATGTGTTACTTGTCACTTTATCGAAAAATAAGGAATGCTTTTTAATACTATTTTGAAAATATAACGCATGTAGGTTCTTTCAAGGGACAATTGGTGGACTACCTATTTGCATTGTAGCCATAGATGGATGTTTCAAGCTTTTGTCACACAATCATTCTCTTCGTTTAACCGAAATACCCTCTTGCTTTTTCTGCAGACTGTAACTCTTATTCCCTCTTCCTTCTTTCACACTCTCTTTTTTCATATCTCATTTCTTTATTCGTTATTCTTTCAATTTATGATATTAATCTATAAATAAACACTATATTTTCTTTTTTTCTTCTTTCATAATTCTATTTTATTTTTTTAAATTATTTAGTTTGATGGAAAACTGAAATTTTCATATAGATTCAAAACTCTTGTTTTGTTTGCGTTCACTCTGATTTTCCATCAAACTGAATAATTTTAAAAATTAAAATAGAATTATGAAAGAAGAAGGTTAACTAAACAAGTTACAAAATAATTTGATCACTAAACATGTTACAAAATATATTAGAGAGTTTAACAAATTTTGTAACAAGATACAAAATTTGTTAACATGTTGCAAAATATATTAGTGAATTAAGAAATTATGTAACATGATGTAAAATATGTTAACATTAAAATAACATCAATTATAGTCTCTCTAACATGATACACAATTTGTTAATATTTAAAATAACATCAATTTCTCTTGGGTTTATGATAAAACTACATAATAACTCATCAGTAATTTGATCACCAAACATTTTATGAATATGTTAGCGAATTAACAAAATTTGTTACAAGACACAATATTTGTTAACATGTAATAAAATATGTAACATGATGTAAAATATATTAACATTAAAATAATATCAATTATAGTCTCTCTAACATGATACACAATTTGTTAATATTTAAAATAACATCAATTTCTATTGGGTTTATGATAAAACTACATAATAACTCATCAGTAATTTGATCAACAAACATTTTATGAATATGTTAGCGAATTAACAAAATTTGTTACAAGATACAATATTTGTTAACATGTTATAAGATATGTTAGCGGATTAACAAAGTTTGTAATATGATATAAATTTTGTTAACATGATACAAAATTTGTTAACATTAAAATAACATCAACTATAGTCTAGCTAACATGATACACAATTTATTAACACTGAAATAACATCAATTTCTATTGGATTAATAATAAAACTACATTATAATTCATCAATAATTTGACCACCAAACATTTTACAAAATATGTTAACGCGTTAAAAAATTTGTACCAAAATACAAAATATGTTAATATGTTACAAAATATGTTAGCGAGTTAACAATTTTTGTAATAAGATACAAAATTTGTTAACACTAAAATAACATCAAATATAAAATGCATATACTTATTTCAGTTTTATACAACCAAAATGAAAAGTTTACCAGTAGCAGAAGCATAATCATGAGCTTGTGTGATTTATATAATAAAGTTTTAATAAGAACAATAACAATAACAATAATAGATATAAATATCAAGAATTTTGTGAAAGAGGAAAATAAATTGTTAGAAATAGAATTTGGTTTGTTGAAGATCCTAATTCGAAAACAGGGTGGAAAACAGAAAAATATAAGAAGAAAGGAAAAATAAAAAGAGAAGAAAAATGAAAAGAAAGGAAAATAAAAACAGAGAAAAATATAAAAAAGGGAAGAGCAAGTGTGAGTAGCCTGACGCAAAATGCAGGGCTAGGAGATAGGTGGGACATGTTACAGTAAGGATAAAAAAGGAATCAGAAATGAGTTTATCAACTGAATGATACTTGACTAATATCAATAGCGCGTGAGGCTACCTGTGCCAATTTTCCCTTCTTTCAACGATAACATAAAAAGCGTGCATTTACAATTAAGCAAAAAAAAACATAAAATCCTCGCATCTACGGGTTTGATAGGCACAATACTACCATAAACAATATACTCTTTATTATTCAATCAATATTTATCTCAAAAGCATTTAGAAAAATATTTACAAGACCAGGGGCGGATGCAGAAAATAATTTAATGTGAGGCACAATATATGTATATATTTATACTAATATATATTTATTTATAATTTAATTATTTATTAATAGAATGAATTATTCTTTAAATTATGATTTTTAAAGAGTATATACTTTTAAAAAAAACATTACTTAAAAAAACTTGAGTCACTTAATAATGTAAACATGTAAGTATTTGTTATGTAAAATACGTTTATTAGTTATTTTAATATAACTATTAAAAATAAAATTGATAAAAATATTTTTTAAAGCAAAACTTAAATAGATAATTTATATTGTTGAAAGGGTAAAAATAATATTAGAGTAAAGGAAGAAAACAAATATTTTCCATTAGATAGCGGAAAAAACAAAAGAGAAATGAAGACTTTTTTGACACAAGAGAGAAAGGAAGACTTATTTTATAAAAAAATGTGACTAAAATAGAATAAAGACAAGTGTACAAAAAATTATAGAAAAAAGAGTTCAACAGATTCGAATAGGGGCTGCATGGAGTGCACTTGAGTATTTAAACCAATAGAGCTGACAGCATTTGTATTTAACTTTGTACAACGGATTTTTATAATTTAGCATTTTTAAATTGTGATAAATATTTTTTTTTACTTTTTAAAAAGAACAATATCTCACATTTAAAATACAATCTAATTTAAATAATTAAACACAAAATATGCAAATATAAGGTGGCTGAACTGATGTTTTTCTAAACACAAAATATGTTTATTTATATATATATATATATATGTATTAGTTATGCCACCATGAGAGAATAATTTACTAAAAAAAAGATTACTTATATTTCATGTCATTTTATGTTTTCAATGCATTAACTAACTAATTTCCAATTTTATCTCTACTCTTTTAATTCATTAATTAACATAATCAAATAAAATAATATATGAAATAAGGGTAAAATAATAAATTTGATGATTTACTTAATCTAAAACGATAAATAAAATGAAACAGAGAGAATAAGTGGTATTATATGAAGAAATAAAGCTTTTCAAATCACTTTTGGTATTAAAAAAAACTTTTGGTGATATATTAAAACAGAGATAAAAGATATTCAAAAATATTTTTTTTTATTTTATAAAATAATCTAAGAAATATGCGAATATGTGAAGGGTTTATTGGGATATATTCAAAAGTATGAAAGTTTGCAGAATGATGGAGAACAGAAGAACACTGATATATGGTGTTTTTGCCACATTCTAACATTGTTTTCTAAAGTGTTTTTGAGTATTTATCGAGTCTTCCTAGTCTTTTTTGAGTCATTACAGGTTTGAAGTAGCACTGGATGAGAGATGGACCACTTGGAGCAAAAGAGGCAGAAAAGAGTGCAATTTGGTGATTTTCACGCAGAACAGTCTGAAGTGACTGTTCTCGATCGAGCGGAACGACCCGAGTAATTGTTCCAGCGGCAGAGATTTTTATGGAAACCACTATTATTTCGGATTTTACCTAGGGCTTCTCCCTTTTCCTTCTGGGCCGCCACAAACATGCAAATATACCTTTTCTAATTATTCTTATCATTCTACACTTCTTGGACACATAAGAAACTCATTGGAGACTTTGGTTTTGTTGGATTTGCTACTTTGTAAAGGGAGAAGGCTATCCTTCTCCATAGAGAAGAATCCCCTGAACCTTATCTCTTGTTTCTGTTTTCTTTATGCAGTATTATTCATCTATTGTCTCTGAGATTTCTCTGTTAATGTCTGAGTAGTCGCTTGTTAAGTTTAGGGTGTTAGAGATCATGGATCAATGAGTTAGACACAAATAAGATTTTATTCTTTGATATCTCTATCTATTGCTATACTTATTGATTGTGTTAAACTAGGTATTTAGCATCTGATCATAGGTTTAATCTAATTATCAAAAGTGTTTTAGGTTTATAGAAAAAGCATAGATAGGCGATTTTTCCTTAGCCAACGAAAACTTCAAGAAGAAAGGCATTGAAATCAATGTGAATGTGGGGACATTTAAGGGAAAATATCACTCCTGCCACAAAGTGGGGCAGAAGACTGTTGAGTATCGCAGCAATATTAGAGATGAGAAAGAGCCAGTTGTTTCTTTGGTTGAGTCTTTTAATATATGTCATGAAAGACTAGGCCATATAAAAACAATTCAATAAAGATTAATGAATTTAAATCTAATCCCTAAATGCAAAACAAGTAAACAAAAGTGTGAACTATGCATACAATCTAAGCTCATAAAAACGTCCTCACCTTATGTTGAAAGAACTATCAAACCTCTAAATTTAGTTCACACCGGTTTATGTAATTAGAATACATACAAACTAGATGTGGGAAAAGTACTTTGTCACCTTCATAGATGACTACACAAAATATGGTTATGTATATTTATTACATAGCAAAGATGAAACTTTAGAGAAATTCAAAGAACTTAAACTCGAGGTAAAAAATCAGCTTTGTTAGAAGCGACAGAGAAGGCGAGTCTGATGGTCCATTTTATGCATTTTATAAAGAACATGGAATAATCTATCAAACCATAGCTCTTTACTCACCAGAATCTAATGGAGTTGCTGAATGCAAAAATCAATCTCAAAAAAAGATTTTGGGTTACCCCAGAACATATGGGAGGGGGGATTACTTACCACTAATTATATCCTCAACAAAATTCCACACAGCGTAACTGGAAAAACACCATATGAATTATGGATATTTAATTTACCCTCATATAAATACCTCAAAGTGTCGGGGGATGCTTGGCAAAAGTTGCGTCACAACCACTAAAGAAGGTAACTATTAGACATAAAGTAGTGGATTGCATCTTTTCATCGGATATGCACATAATAGTAATGTTTATTAATATCTGGTACATAAATCTGAGTTAACAATCATGGAATCAAGAAATGCACCTTTCTTCGAAAATGTTTTCATGCTAGAAAAAAGGTTCAAAACAAACTCAAGAAGAAAGAGATGACGACAATGACTTGGAAATTGAAACAAACGTCGATACTTCAATAAATGATATTTCAGAAAATGAAATGGAAGATAAACCTAGAAGAAGCAAAAAAGTTCGAAAGAAAAAATATTTTGGTGAAGATTTATTAATGGTATTTTTAATAGAAAAAGATCCAAAAACTCTGGCAGAAGCCATGTCTTCACTAGACGCTCCATTTTGGAACGAAGCTATCAAAAGTGAATTTGATTATATCATGCAATATTATACAAGGTATATAACAGATGTACCACATGTCTGCAAAGCATTAGGGAGCAAATGGATATTGACATGAAAACTAAACCCTGATGGAACACCTGGTGATAAATACAAAGCCATGCTTGTAGTTCAAGGATTCCGACAAAAGGAAGGCTTTGACTATTTTAACATTTATTCTCTGGTAACGATAGTAACATCAATAAGACTAATGATAGAAATCACAGCTTTAAGAGACCTAGAAATCCATCAAATGGATGTAAAAACCTCTTTTTTAAATGGTGATTTAGAAAAAGAAATTTAAATGAAACAACCTGAGAATTTTGTCATTCCTGGATAGGAAAACAAAGTTTAAAGACTTGTAAAGTTACTTTTGGGAATTAAACAAGCTCGTAAAAAGTTTGACAACACAATAATGTCAAATGGTTTCAAAATCAATGAATATGATAAATGCATATACTACAAAAATACCAAAAAAGCATATGTTTTGCTATATCTATATGTAGATGAGATGCTCAATCAAACAAAGAACATGCTAAAAGGAAAATTTGAGATGAAAGATATGGTAGTAGATGTTACTCTAGGGATCAAAGTTACAAAAAAATCAAACGAGATTATCTTAACCCAATCTAATTATACTCAAACAATATTAGAGAGATTTAACCATTACTCTAATGGTATGACAAAAACTCTGTTAGATCCCTTAGTTCACTCAAAAAAGAATTCCGGTAAAGTGGTATCACAAAACGAGAATGCATGTGTGATCAAAAGTATCATGTACTTAACCAATTGTACTAGACATGATCTAGCGCAAACAGTAAATGTATTGAGTTGATATACAAGTAATCCAGGCCATAAACAGTAGGAAACTATAACGAGAGTACTCAATTACTTTCGACATGCCAAAGATTTTAGGTTTCACTATGGTAAAGAACCATCATTTTTATAAGGATACAATAATGCTAACTGGACATCTAATTGTAAAAACCCAAAATCCACAATAGGATATTTCTTTACAATAGGAAAAGCAGCAATATCCTAGAAATCTAACAAACAAACAGTGTTAGCTAGATCCACTATGGAATTTGAGTTCATATCCTTAGACAATTCAGCAAAAGAAACTGAATGGCAAAGAATTTTTTTGGAAGATATTCCTATGTGGAAGAAACATGTACCAGCCATACGCATACTTAGTGATAGTCAATCAGCTATAGCCTAGACTGAGAATAATCTCTACAATGGTAAATCTCATCATATCAAAAGACTACATAAAACCATTAGATAACTTATCTCAAATGGTGTAATCACAATAGACTACATCAAATCGGCTGACAACCCTGTGGATCCATTCACTAAATGTTTGCCACGAGATATTATTGCTAAATCTTCAAAAGAAATTGGTTGCCTATAACGAATGATGATGCTTGAGTGCAATCTTACCTATCATGACCGGAAATCCCAAGACGTAGGTTCAAATGGAAACAAAATTTACTAAAACAACTTTGAGAAAATAGTCTTTTCTCAGCTACTAAGAACATCATTAACCCTAGTGGTTTAATGGTTGCTTATGAATATTTTAATGAAAAAAAGAAGGAAAGAGAAGAAACAGAAGAAGAAGAACACTTAATTAAGCGTTGGTGTTTGGTGTTTTTGCAGGCCCCACTGACACGTGGTGGCCCGCCAATGGTCCTTTTACTAATTTTTTTTTTAATCACAAAGAAAAAGTTAAAAAAGAAAAAAAAAATTTAAGCACCCCTTTTTATAGCAACCACCGTTGATGATGCTCTAAGAGGATAAAAGTGCTAACGAATTTGAGAAGGATAAGCATAGACTTTTAATGATTTCATAGCTTCTAAAACGGAGTATTACTCAATATTTTTCATGGTCAATCACCTAATAAGTGTGAAATATGACTGTTTCTAGGAAATTAATGCAAGACTATATTCTCTAAATTCACTCATGAAAACCATAAATAGTTCAGACCATAATGAACATAATAGAGAACTAATGTTTACGAGAAAATGAAGCTGTGTTATGCATGTTGTCTCGATCTACATAGAACACCGGTTGGTTCAAAACATCATCCTCACCTTTTTGTAAAGTAAACCTAACATATATTAACTATGAGTGGTTCAAGGCTTAAAAATACCAACTTAAACACAATAAATTTTTTACACACTCTCGATAATTCTATATGTCTAGTCATGAATAGTTTAAGTATAGTAACTAGAATCTATTGAATCTGCATATATTTAGAGTCATTTATATTCATGTAGGTAATTGTTGACCTAATTATTAAAATCTAATAGCTAAAATTAATAAGAGGCAAATTTGTGAATACAAATGGGCTATTGGGTGGTCTTATTGTTAAATGAATGAGGAATTAACAACATTCCACATCGGTTGGTAGAGGAAAAATTGAGATATATATATATATATATATATATATATATATATATATATATTGAAGAGCTGATCAAAGCCTTCAAGGTGACAAGCATGGCCTTCACACGTGCTTTCGCCGTTGTCCGGCCAGCTCGGCGTGGACGTGGACATGGGCGTGGGCGTGGAAGTGGGCATCACCTTGGGCGTGGGTGTGGACGGTTTTGGATCTTTGTGAAGGACCATAGACCCAATAAAATTCTTTTTCGATAAAGTGAAGCCTAACGTTTTAGCCCATTTTTCGTACCAAAAACAGCATGATGTATAGTTCGTTTTAAAAAAACACGAAGTTTTTTTGTTCGCCAAAGATCAGAAAGAGTTAAACAGAGGAAAATCTTGCAGAAAAAGTTTCTCAGCTCTCCACACCCATCTGCAAGATCTCAGCTAACATGCTCCTTCAGTTGTGAAATTGAAACTCTCATTTTATCTTTAAATAACCCGTCTCTCTTGCTCTCTCTCATTAATTCTACAAGTTTTACTCAGCAAAAACCATCAAATCTCTCAGCGTAAGTCTAGAGAGTGTTTCATGGTTGTTAGTTTGTTAGAGCATTCACGATTGAAGTGTGAATCGTCTGCTATGGTTGTATCCTGTGACTCGATATATCGTTATGTCCTGTCTCACTACGGATCAATATTTAGAATTAAAGAAAGATATTGTATCTTAACTCCATGTTCGGTTATGAAAACATTTTTTTCTCTATTTTCCATTTCGTCTTTTCAATCATTTATTTCCTTAACATCGTTTTATGGTTATTCAATTTGGTTTCCGGCTTCTACAGATTAAACCCTGAAACATATCAGCTTTTTGATGCTGTTGAGAAACACTATAGGATTAGGATTGAGTATATGTTTCCTGAATTTGTTGAGGTTTAAGGTTTTGTTAGGAACAAGGGTTTATTCTCTTTCTATGAAGATGGTCTGGCCATCAAGAGTGTTGTCGTGTTTGAAAGGTGATACCTTTGAGGCATGCACTCAAGGGTTTAATAGCTTGGATCACTGGTCAGAGGAAAGATCAGTCTCCGGGGACAAGGTCTGAGATTCTTGTTGTTCAGGTTGATACGATTTTTGAGGGTTTGGATGGTTGAGCTGGTAGTTTGGTGAAGTGTAATCCGGTAGCAAACGTTGAAGGAACCATGTTTGGAGTTTACACATTGCACGCCGCAGGGTATATTTCCATCGGTTGTGAGCCGTGCACCAGAGCGGTTTTACGGGGCAACACGAGAGAAAAGGGAGATGGTGGTGGGAATATGCTAAGGCTAAAGAGCTTCACAAAGGGAACATCAAGTAGGATGCTTTAAGAGTGGACAGTGTAAGTGGGGATTCGAAAGCCATTGTGATAGATACTTATAATGAAGAAGCCAAAGCTGATGACGTGGAGGCTCAGCCAGCTGGCTAAATGACTTGAGTAAAGCTTTGGTTTGGAGAAGAGTCTTTGCGGTTACTGATTCAAGAAGTATAAAAGGAAGAGTCGAAGCTTTCATGGAGTTTATGCTTTGATGTTGTATGAAGAGTGACGCCATGAGTCATCTTGACCCGATCGCCATGAGATCGGTGACAAAGGTGAAGCTCACCATGAGAGCTTAACCGGAGTCAAGCTCGAAGCTATCCTTGTAATCTTTTGTTGCTGTTCTTGTAATTCCATTTTGATAATCAATAAAGGAGTTAGAGATATCAATACTGTATCATTGGTGCGGTGATACTGGTTCAGATTCAACGCGGTGCTGCGAGCTGCGACGGTGTGACAGAGCGGAGAAGACGAAGACGATTCACGGTACGACTCGTCGATCGGAAGCTGATTTTGATTCCGTTATGTTGATCGGAAGTTAAGCGACGAGTGACATTGACGTGACTGTTTTCTTTCGAAAGACGAAGCTTGAATTGAATCTCAATAGTAACTGGCGATGAAGTACTTCGAGATTCCAGTTTTCACAGGTAGCGATTTGCGATCTTGGCTTAATTGGATGGAGGATTTTTTTTGTTTGTATGAGTACGACGAAGAGGAGAGATTATGGTTCGTTTCTGGTTTCATTTACAGAGAAGCTGAAGCATACTATCTAAGATGTGATTCCTGGAAAGATTTGCGTGATTCTTTGTTGATGAGGTTTGGCGAGGATGATGATCCAGAGAAGATCATACTGAAAGCTCGATATGCTAGAGGCCAAGCAGATTTCATGAATCGTGAGGCAGAGAAGCGACGAGGTTTGGATAATGTTTTGAGTCACGAGAAAGACAGAGTGAAGAATGAAAATTTTGTTGCAGTAGATGATGAGACCGATTCAGTGTTAACAAAGGAGTCAGTTCATGAGTTGCACCAGGAAATTGCTATGCAAAATGACACAGATTTCACTGGGAGTTTAAAGTTGAGTGGTTCGCTTATAGAAGAATCATCTTGTAGCAGTGAAGTTGTGCCTGAGATAGAATTGGTGAAGAAGACAGCATAACCAACTGAGGAATGTGTTTTTGCTGATCTAAAACTGAAGAGACAGGTACATATGTGGCTGACTCACTTTGTGAGATTGACTTAATGACTGGTTTGAGATGCGAACCTGCAGCCATTGAGAGTGGGCAAAACGATGATCTGGTAATGGAGGATGAAATGCAGATAACAAAGTCATCAGTTACAGAAGGCATTGAAGAGAAATCGGTTGAAGTAATTGCAGAGCCACACTCTTTTGAATCAGAACAAACCTCGGTGAAATCTATGCTCAGGTATGAGACTGAGATTACCGAAGAGGAAAAGAACTATCAAACGTTCTTTTACAGTCCCATGTCTAGGAGAACAACTTGTAAGAAGAAGCAACAAAAGTATCCTAAAGCATGGAAATTTAAGTTCAGACCACAGAAAGGGCAGAGATTCATGCTTAGGAGATGGGTGAACTTGAAACCAGTGATAGAATCTGAAGATTGGGTGAATCAGCTTGTTGTTGAGAAGGATTCCACAGTGTCTGTCTTTGGCAGAAGAATGGTCGGAATGGACCAGGGTCGTCTTTACTGGTTGCTGGGACTGAGTGGACTTCCTTGGCAAGGATATGAGAGATCTCAGTTAAACTGCTTGTTTGATTTTGTCGGGGAGCAGAAGTTAGTGAGCTGTTTGCAAATTGTATATGTGTTACGTTGGATGGGTTTGTGCTGTGCAGAAAATGTGAAGAAATATCTTGTGTTACCTGGTATGTTGCAGTCTTGCAGTGATCTTAAAATGAGAAGAGCACCAAGTAAGTACCGACAGAGGAAGTTTATTAAAACTTGGAAGTGGAAATACAAATTTATACAGCCACTGGGGAACCGTGATGAACAATTTGAGATCATGGAACATAAATATATGAACGACATCAGTTCATACATGATTTCAGAAGAGAATGTGACGATGGCGATGCAGTGGTTTCCAGGGAACAGAAGGTGTGTTGTAAGGGACATGATACGATTTATTATGAGTGATTTGAAGTTTCACATGTGGCCCAAATGGAAATCCAATTCTGAGAATTTTCTGAACACGTCAGAGCATATGACGTTTTACGTGATCTATTATCAGCTTGTGCACGAGAGAAAGCATGTCAACTCTACATTGCGGCTTGCTCTGCAAACGTCTCATGCAACCCAGAGGAAGGCTTTGCTGTCTCAGATTTTAAGTGATCTTAGGAGATATTTTACTGCATCGACCGAGTGTCATACTCTGTTTTTACATCTTGGGGATCCAATAGAATGGTGGAGCTATTGCAATGGGAAGCCATTTTACATGTTTTCTGTAGAGTGGAAGTTGATATGGAGATTACAAGGATGTGTGAGAAGATTCACGAAGAAGGAGTACTCTTCTATCTGGCACCGATGGAGATACAAGACCTTGAAGTGTGCATCAGTGTTGTACGAATGTAGTGGAGTTATTTGGCAGTGGTAGTGTTTACAATTGCAGCGACAAAGATCTTTTCATGAGACTGCTTTCATCCTTTTGCTCAATTCAAGCTTGAGGTCAAGCTTGATTTCAGGGGAGGAGTGTACATGCGAATGTGGTTGTTTTCAACAGCATGTGAATCTGATCTTCTTGACAGAAATGTGAGACAGAAGGAGAAGACAGAATTGAGTACACATTTGAGGAAACTGAGTATACACTGGAGGATACAAGTGGCGAATCATCATTTTCTTAAAGAAAGAAGATTCATCTTATTGATGTGTAACTATTGTTGTAACCTCACGATAAAACTCAAAGACTTTAAGAAAACCTTCTTCTTATTAGCTCAAGAAACTAACTCAAAACTTGAACTCTCACAAAACCAAATCTCTAAATCTCACAATGAATGCAAACACACTTGCATATCTTATATAGAGATTGGATAAACACAAACACAATTAGAATATGAAAACCTATTTAGATAACTCCGAACCGGAGTCCTTATCTCCTAAACTATCTCCACTTTCCTTTAACTTAGGATCCAAGTAAGCTTCAAGATTATCCACAACATTCACCCCTTTAATCTTGAAGTGAGTGTTCTTCACGAATTTGAACACCAACGAGCTCACGCATCTCCTTGAACTTGATCCTACCCAAAGCTTTCGTCAAGATGTCGGCTTTTTGCAGAGTTCCAGCGATGTGCTCTACTAGTATCTGTCCATTGTCCACGCACTCCCTGATGAAATGGTATCTCTTGTGTATATGCTTGCTCCGTCCGTGGAACACAGGGTTCTTTGTAAGAGCAATTGCAGATTTGTTATCCAACCGTATCACCACTTTCTTGCTTGGCGTCTCGATTACCTCCTCTAGTAGTTCCTGCAACCAGATGGTCTGTTTAGCCGCTTCAGTAGCCGCCATGAACTCAGCCTCGCACGATGATAGAGCAACAGTCTCATGTTTTGCTGAGCACCAAGTAATCAGGCAGTTGTTCAAGTAGAACATGTGACCAGTTGTGCTTCGTCCATCATCTTTGTCCACATTGTGTGAACTGTCTGAATAACCGATCAACTCAGAGCAGCCTGTCCGTAAGAAAGTGAGTCCAAAAGAACACGTCCCCTTGAGATACCGAAGTACCTGCTTCAATGCTGCACTGTGGCTCTCCTTAGGTTCGTGCATATACCTGCTCAAAACACCAACGGAGAATGCCATATCTGGACGAGTATGTAAGAGATATCGTAGACACCTAATTACTCTTCTGTACTCCTTATCATCTACATTCCTTTCTTCCTGGGCTTTGGAAAAGTTCAAGCCAGCATCCATAGGAATCTGTACAGAGTTACACTCTGTCATGCCTGTTTCCTCCAAAATCCTCTTAGCGTAGCTTTCTTGTTTCAATGTAATTCCTCCATCAAACTGTATCACTTCGATTCCCAAATAATAGGTAAGCAAGCCAAGATCACTCATATCAAACTTTGATGACATTCCTGCTTTGAAATCTTCTATCATCTCTAGTTTGGACCCGGTGATGAGCAAGTCGTCTACATATACCGCCACTAGCAGTAAATCATGATTCTCTCTTTTCCTATACAGAGATGGTTCCTTGCTGCACTTGAAAAACTCTAGCTCCTTAATCACTTTATTTAACTTCTCATTCCAAGCACGCGGTGCCTGCTTTAAACCGTAAAGTGCTTTTCTCAATTTGTAGACCTTACTCTCGCTCCCTTTGGTAACGAACCCCTCTGGTTGTGTTACATAAACACACTCCTTGAGATCACCGTTCAAGAACGCTGTCTTGACATCTAAATGATGAACTTGCCACCCTCTTGACGCAGCTAAACTAATGATGAACCTCACTGTCTCAATACGTGCCACCGGAGCAAATACTTCTTCATAATCAACTCCATGCCTCTGGATATATCCCTTTGCAACAAGCCTTGATTTGTGTTTATTTATTGTACCATCAGAGTTCCTTTTAATCTTAAACACCCACTTAAGACCAATGGCTTTTGCTCCTTCCGGCAACTCAACTAGCTCCCATGTGTTGTTTCTTATGATGGAGCCAATCTCGGCCTCACATGCATCAACCCAAACTTGTTCTTGAATAGCCTCCTTGAAGTCCCAAGGTTCATCGTTGATAAGAAGAAGCAACTTTTCACCCTCTACTTCAGCCATATAAACGTAGTCATCCAAGTAGCTAGGTGGCCTACTGACTCTTGTTGATCGCCTCAGTAAATCATGTACCTGCTCTGTATCTGATAGAGGCAACTCTGTATTTTCTTCCTCTGTTTCCTCTGTTTTGACTACTGTTTCTCCGTGTTCTTCTTCTGTTATTACTTCTTCTTCTCGTTCAATACCATTGTTACCAAAGACTCCAAAGCTGATTTTAAACATCCCTGGTTGCTCAACTCCTTCGTTTTCGGTGTTTTTCCACTTCCAGCCTCTGCTCTCATTGAAAACAACATCACGACTCACCACTACCTTCCGAGATGTAGGATCCATCAGTATATAGGGCTTAGAGCCAGGTTCAGTTCCTAGGTTCACAAGCACTCTGCTACGATCATCAAGCTTTCGTAGGTGCTGCTTTTCAGGCTTTGCGAATCCTAAACATCCAAACACTCTTAGATGATCAACATTAGGCTTCTTTCCTTTGAATGCTTCGTATGGCGTCTGTGATACTAAGCTTCTAGTAGAGATTCTGTTGATCAAATATGTTGAATGTCGAGCAGCTTCTCCCCACAGATAATTTGGAACTGACATGTGCTTAAGAATGTTTCTGATCATCTCTAGCAGGGTCCTATTCCTACGTTCCACCACGCCATTCTGATGAGGAGAATAAGGTGCAGTGAGGTGTCGAGTGATTCCTGAGATCTCTACTGCTTGAACTCATTGGAAGTGAATTCTCCTCCCCCTATCAGTTCTGAGCGTTCTGATTTTCTCTTTTGTTTCTCCTTCTACGACAGCTTTGAATCTTTTGAATTTCTCAAACGCCTCACTCTTTTCCTGCAGCAAGATAGACCACATATAGCGACTATGATCATCAATTAAAACAAATATGTATCGACATCCTCCCGCAGTTTGTGGCGTGATAGGACCACATATGTCTCCATGAACAAGTTCAAGTATTTTCTCTGCTCGGTAAGATGTTGCATTCGGAAAGGGCTGTCTCGTATGTTTCCCAAGTAAACAAGCAGTGCAGGTTTCTTTATCAATACTCAACTCAGGTATACCAATGGTTAGTTGATGCTTTATCATAGTCTTCAATGCGTTTACTCCTATGTGTCCCAAGCGTGCGTGCCATCTGCTGTAGTCATTCAGAACTGAAGCTTGAAAACAAATAGTGGGAACAATATCCATTGGCACCTTCTATAGCCGATTCATTAATCTTTTAGCTTTGACAATGAGATTTCCTTCTTTGTCATGAAGTGTAAGATCTCCCTCTTTCATTCTTACTTCACATCCAGCTTCAGTTGCTTGACCAAGGCTAATGATGTTACTTTTTAAGTCCGGTATGTAGTAAACATCAGCAAGTATCTTCTGTCCTCCGTTCTGACTCACAAATAGTATTGAGCCTTTTCCCTTGATATCAACCCTCGAGTCATCTCCGAACCAAACTTTTCCAGTAACACTTTCATCCAATGACTTGGAATAGTCCCTTATACCAGTCATATGGTTGCTTGCCCCATTATCAAGATACCACACACGGATACTGTCACCATCACATTCAAACTCCTTCGGCTTCACATTCTTTTCGTTTAGAAAAACCATCTCGTGAAGCAGCAGTTTATCAGCTTCTTGTGTATCGTCGTTCTTTGCCTCATATGCTTCTTGCAGTTTCAAGAGCCTGTCAGGACAAGTCGTTGCAAAGTGACCCACTTTGTCACACCTGAAACAAGTAATCTTTGAATAGTCAACTTCTCTTCCATATCTTCCACGACCTCGTCCTCTACCATACCTTCCTCCACGACCTCTGCCTCTATATTCTCCATAGGACTGAGTGCTTTGTGAATCAGAATTAGCGTACATTAGCTTAGTTTGATCACTCTGTGTGACCTCTTCTTCTTCACTAATTCTCTCCTCATACGCTTTCATCCTCCCAACTATATCCTCAAACTTAGTCTCTTTTAGGTTGAGGAGTTGCTCTAGTGAAGCTACCATATGTATGTACTTCTTCCTCGGTAAACTCTTAAGAAACTTCTTCACCAGCTTTGTTTCATCTATGGCTTCTCCTAGAGCGACTGATCGAGAAGATAATTCTGATAACTTGCCAACAAAGTCATCGATTTTATCACTGTCCTTCATCTTTAATCGATCAAACTCTTCACTTAAGGTTTGCAATCTTGCTTCTCTCACCCTCTCAGCTCCTACATGTCTGGATCTAATGGCCTCCCATACTTTCTTCGCCGTGTCGAGCTCTCCTACTTGTAGAATAAGCACCTCAGGGACTGATTGAAAAATCAATGCTATCGCCATGTTTTTTTCTTATTATCATCCGACTCTGTTTCTACAAGTTCCCAAACTTCATGAACTTTAAGGAGTATCTTCATCCTAATAGACCACACCGTATAGTTTGTTGCAGACAGCATCGGACAGTTGATGGTCGAAGACGAAGGTTCCTTTGGTTTGTTAACTATGGTTGAAAGGTCTCCCATGGTTGACGGAATCTGCAAATCGCTTTGGCTCTGATACCAAATATTGTTGTAACCTCACGATAAAACTCAAAGACTTTAAGAAACCCTTCTTCTTATTAGCTCAAGAAACTAACTCAAAACTTGAACTCTCACAAAACCAAATCTCTAAATCTCACAATGAATGCAAACACACTTGCATATCTTATATAGAGATTGGATAAACACAAACACAATTAGAATAGAAAAACCTATTTAGATAACTCCGAACCGGAGTCCTTATCTCCTAAACTATCTCCACTTTCCTTTAACTTAGGATCCAAGTAAGCTTCAAGATTATCCACAACAGTAACAAGAGACATCTACAAAGCAGAGTTGTCTCAGTTCTAAAACAACAAACACAGAAATGGAGAAAGTTCTACAAGTCTCAGATGTTCAAGTATAAAGAGAAGATTCATGTGTTCAGCTTGACCAGTGGTGAAGTGTTGGAGTTTCAGCAGGAGAAAGGAAATTTGTGTGCTCAGCGGTTTCTTTCTATACAAGCTTGTGGGCAAGCTTGTTTTCAAAGGGTGGAGTATTGATAGATACTTATAATGAAGAAGCCAAAGCTGATGACGTGGAGGCTCAGCCAGCTGGCTAAATGACTTGAGTAAAGCTTTGGTTTGGAGAAGAGTCTTTGCGGTTACTGATTCGAGAAGTATAAAAGGAAGAGTCGAAGCTTTCATGGAGTTTATGCTTTGATGTTGTATGAAGAGTGACGCCATGAGTCATCTTGACCCGATCGCCATGAGATCGGTGACGAAGGTGAAGCTCGCCATGAGAGCTTAACCGGAGTCAAGCTCGAAGCTATCCTTGTAATCGTTTGTTGGTGTTCTTGTAATTCCATTCTGATAGTCAATAAAGGAGTTAGAGATATCAATACTCTATCACATTGTTGCGGATATTTTAAGAGTGAGAGTCTTGTAAGTTTAAGCAGACAAGGAGTTGAGAATATGATTAAGCTAGAGAACAGGAAGGAGACTTGGATGTTGTGCTTTATGCTCCAGGTGTCTCTTTTGTCTGACCTTCTTGTTCTTGAATCTTGTCCGGTAAATTAGCCACTTAAACCAGTCGATGTTTCTATGAAGAAGAGAGAATCAAATAAGAACCTTATCATCTCGTTCTAGATTGCTAGAACAGATGGAAGTTCGTGTTTGAAGAATCCAATTCAAAGCTTTAGAGATCCACTTTGCAACAAAAAGTTTAAGTTTTTGTACTACAGTGATGATTTTCCAATGTAAACTTGTGATTATTAGTGAAATCAAGCTCTTGTTTCTTCACATTGATGTCAAATTATCCTCAGTTACAAATATAAGTTGAGATTTTAAGAATCAAAACCAGAATAAGCACCACTCTCCCTAAAATCTATAACAATGGTTTGTAATCTTCCAGCCTCAAATCTATAATCATGGTTTGTAATCTTCCAGTAACGTTTCCTTCATATTGTAATGATTAAGAAGTGAGTGTAACCTAATCAGAGCATATTAGCAGGAAGATAGCAATAATGAAGACAGAGGAAACAAAAAGAAATGTAAACAGAGTCTCAAATTAACTGAAGATATATTTTTCAAATCCATTGAGAAAGGGAGTTCTCAGAAGATAAAACCACAAAGTAAAAGACATTATTAAGGTCGACCAATCAGAAGAAAAGAAGCTAGAGGGGGAAAACGAATGTACAATCTTCATCACCAAGAAGATCAAACTATCAAATCAGAGCATATTAGCAGGAAGATCCAAACGTGTTCTCACCACTGTATGTCATGTAGAGAAACCCATCTTCGTCTTTGTGTTCTTCATAGATTGCAGACATCAATGCAGCTGCTCAGAAGAAGAGGAAAAAGAGAGAGACCAAATCAAAACAGGAAGCATACAAGTTGAAGATTCAGAAAGCATTAAAAAGTCTCAATCTTTAATTACCAGTTGGGGGTAACGTGTTCTTGACAAAGACAAAGATTGCTTTCTCGGCTCCGAGCTTAATTCTTTTGCGCACAACGTACACAAATTGTCCAGCGGTTAGATCAGCTGGCACAAGGTACCTAAGAGTAGAAACAAAATCAGGTTTTAAAAATATGTGAATGTGATAAACAATAATCAATAATCAATATGTAACTCACTTCTTCTTGTCAATGTCAGGAACATCACTTTGTGCAGCTTTCTCCACAATCACCTGTGTTTGGTTTCTAATCAGAACAAATATAGACTTGAAAGAAACGATTTTGTCTGTGTAAAGTACAGGGAAACATACAGGAACTCTGTCTTGGTACTTCTCTCTGATACGAGTAGATTCAGCCATTCTCACCTCTGATACACAAAACAAACCCATAAAGATTCGATAATAACTTCAATCTATTTAATTAGACACAAGCGTAGAAACTAGCATCAAAAATCAAATCAGAACCATATGCACAAAGTAACACTAGATCAGAATTAAACAATAACAATAAACGCTTGACGAGTAACACCGATCAAGCAAAAACCAAGGGAAACAAAAAGAGAGAGATAAGAAACAACGGAACTTACCAAGAGGATTAGAAAGCTTGAAGGAGTTTTTGGCCATGTCGATTCGATCAGTATCTGCGATTATTACGAGAGAATAAAAAAAAAAAACAAATCTTTAGCCTTTCTGGCGAAATCGCGAAGGAACCCAGAAACTTTAATTGATAGAACAGAGGCGAAATCAAACAATATACCTAAAGAAGAAGAAGCGAATCGATGATCGAGAGAAACTAGGGTTCGGTGATCAAAGCCTGAGAAAAAATTGAAGGAAGAGAATATTTAAAGATGTATTTAGGGTTTAGTGATTGTTTCCTACACGGCACCCTAACGTGGATTTTACTATTTATTTTACTACTTCTGATTATCTTGGATATTAAGACGTTGTCTTACGTCAGCACGAGTACACGACTATCGTCGGCGCTTGTTGGGCCTTTATATGGGTCCTTGTGGGGCGTTTTGGGTCTTACTAAGTTACGATTTATTTATTTTTTCTTTTGCTCAACATTTGAAGACTTTTTTTTCTGAACGATGGTTTTTCAACATTTTATGTTTGAAACAAGATTGCTCGAGCGACTCCTACCACATCTCACCCTCTTTTAACTGTTTTTTTGCGGTAAGATGAAACAGCAACAAAGTAAAGAAATTATTGACATTATTTGCCTGTATGTTTTTAGTTATGTTCCGTAAGAGGGGAAATTGAAAAGACTATTGGTATCCATCAAAAGAAGGAATGTGACTAACGAGATCCTGGTCAAGTGGTAAGTGAGTGTTTAATAGTTATTCCTCCATTTAGGTTTAATTCTCTCGTTGGAACAACTAGGGTTCGTCAACCCCGCGCAAGCGCGGGGTTATATGTCATAATAATATATACTGATTTCCAAGAAGGCAAGAATCTCAGTTCAGAACTGCTCTCATATTTGTACTGCTAAATATCAAATTAATTTGGAAATACATGTAGTTGATTAACTCTTATAAAATTTGTTTCGGAGAAAAACGCCTAAAATGGGCTCCGAAATTTTTTTTTATTGAATTTAAATAAGTTACCAATAGCTTGGTCACTTTATCTGACTGTTCAGTAGCACAAATCTCTTCAAACAAAAACTTTGTTTATTAACTTGTGCATTAGAAGAACTAAAATCAGAAGTTTGGATGAAAGAGGACGATCGACAGCAATGGCATGGAGCGGACCTCCTTTTGCTGTCTATCACATATTTTTTAGATTTTTGCCACTAAACCTAAACGTGTGACAAAACAGAGACATTTAATCACATGCACATCTAAACTTAAATTGTTCAAAGATATTTTTGCCATTTCATCACCTTTTTCTTAAAGACTAAAAATGTTGCCATGCCTTTATATGAAACATTGTTTTATATAGCTTCAAATGTAGTCACACAAAACATTGGGTTCTACAAACCAAATTTAGGTAGATAATCAAAACGAAAAATGATACTCTTAATATATACTCTTAGTTTGCTTTGCTCTTTTTTTTTTGGACAGCAGCTTTGTTCACTTTGCTCTTCTCATGGTAATCATCAACGACCCAAACATTAGCGGAAGCAGAGGAGAAGAGTGTCGCAGCTAAGATAACCATGGCAGATCTTCTTCCACTAACCTCATTACCACCAACTCTTTTTGACCAGCTTTGATAACAGGAACTGTAGTTTCTTCTGACCAAACCCAACTGATGAATTCACTAAACCCGCTCTCTGGTTCAGCTCTGCTGAGTTAGAATCAGAGATTACGTAGCTACAATATGTGAGAACATTCGAGTTCATCGCTGCCATTAGAAAACCCTGTTGTTTCTCCTGTCTTGATTGGTTGGTTGTTAAACTTTTTTCAAAGAGGATAAATTTGAGGCCTGCCTTTTTTTTTCCTCTTCTCCTGCAACAAAAAGAGAAACAATTAAACTTCTAAAAATCATCTATACAAAAATTGTAGTTTCCTCTATTCTATGTGTGATTCACACGTGTGACTGGTTTCTTCTCCCACCCACGCGTGCGCACATACTTCATTGATTTCTCTACCATGTTACAACTATGTTTGGGTTTTTAGGCGTTTTAACCCAAACATACGAATTGCTTTTTTTCTGTAAAATAGCTAAAGGACATCATAATATTCCATTTAAGACTATTCTGTATTTATACTGCTTATGACAGAGAACACAAAAGAGAGACATTTCTACTTTCTTGATCCAACCATGTTAATAAAAAAGAGAAAAGAGAAAACAAAATGTTACCAACAATGGATCATGGGGATAACTGAATTCAACATACATAAAACAAAGGCTTACCTATTCGCCCTACGGAAACCAGAGTAATAACCAAAGACGATACCTAAAAAATATAATGGCAACTAATTATATGATTCAGGTTTCATAAAGAAGTGAAGCAAAGAGATTAGGATACCTGTCGCTTTTCTACTAAGAGAATAATTGTCAGCGTACTTTCAACATGTAAGTATAAGACAATAATAACAGAACCTGAAACGATCAACCACCTGCTTTTCCAAAACAAACACAAACACACAATTAAGCCTCAAGTCTCTCTTTGTTTTTCATTCAAACTCTACTTTACTTTACTTGCATGTTGTCTGAACCAGGAAAAAAACTTCCTTTTCTCTTCCATGACAGCGTTAGAGCCTCTTCTTGCCACAAGTCAGAGAGCCTTGTAATAAGAAATGAGAAGGGCGTAGGGAGATGGATCGGTGACTGACCTGTTCTAGATCGAAGCAGAGGCTCTTTAGGGTTTCTTGATCGTCTTCTAGAAGCTGAGGTTCGCGGTCAGAGGAAGTGAAAGCAATGTAATTGCAGAGAGGACGGTAGTGATCGAGTAGTTCGTTTTCTTTTAATCAATGGTAAGCATCAGATTAGAGAGCGCCGACGAAGCCATGGCGGATTAAGAGATTCCAATAATCGCTCTTCCTTGCTTATAGAATCCCAAAGGACCACTCTGTTTCTCGGACTCATCTGAAACGTTGGAAACCCTAAAAAGATTAGGGACCAAGAGGCCTAATCGGCCATTGATTTTTATTTTTAAGCAAGCCCATTTCGTTTATCGCAAAACACGTTAACAATACACAGATTTTTAAATAGCCCACATGTTTCATATAGATCAAAGAACATAACAGCCCAACTATTTAATAAAGGACACGTGTCCTCTCTAGATGGAGTGAACTCCGCCATTATATTATAGATTATTTACAATGTTTGAGTTCTCGACAAAAGAAATGAAATTATTTTTTAATCAAGTGATAATTTTTTGGGCTTCAGTGTATTTTTACGTCAGTTGTGGGTTTAGTTTCTGATAAAAACTAAATTATTATTATTTCGTTAGTTTGGGATTGGTCTTCAGTCCAAATGGTTTTTATGGTGGATAGTAGAAGACGATCGGTTTATCCCCTGACAATAATGAAAGGTATTCAATTATGTCAGGCAATATGGTGTCATTTTGGAAACAATTACTCTATAGGACACATTATCACTTATCAATTACACATTCAGACACTTTTTACATGAGACACATTTTATCTTTGTTTTTTGTCTTTCATACCCTTAACTAAATACAACTATATATTTTTACATTCTTATCTATCCAAACGTAATGCTTTCTTCTCTTAAAAATAAGGATTTTTAACACTAAAACCCCTCAACTAAATTTGTTTTGAGTTAAAACCTCCAAACTAAGTATTTAAAGAAATAACCCCCAAACTAATTTTATTTAATGAATTAAATTCTCTCAGGTCATAATTACCAGTACTACTGGTAAACTTTTAGTTTAAGGGTTTTTACATTAAGTAAACATAGTTGGAGGGGGGGGGGGGGGGGGGGGGGGGGTTTTATCATTAAAATAAAAAAAAAAATAAAAAAATCCAAAATATAATAACTTTATTTAAAAATTAGTAACTTCGGTTTTCAAAACTAGAATTTTCTAATTTATATAGATATGTGAGTCTGATTTTTTTTAAATCAACACTATATATGTATAAATTAAAAATGTAAAAACCCAAAAATAGAAAAAAGTGATCTAAGCTTTACCTGTAATAAAAAGTATCTAAAAAACTAAAAATGTAAAAGACAAGAAAATATACCAAAATTATATATTATTTAGTAACTTAAATTTTCAAAATTAGCATTTTTAAAAATTTCTATAAATATATGAGTCTTCAACATTATATATGTATAACTTTATACATTTTTTACTGATATATATATATATAATGTTGATTTTAAAAAAAAATCTGACTCATATATTTATAGAACTTTTTTTAAAATGCTAATTTTGAAAATTAAAGTTACTAGATAAGATATAATTTTTTTAATTATATTTACTTGTCTTTTACATTTTTTTAAATTTTTTGATAATTTTTAATACAGGTAAAGCTTTAGATATCTTTTATATTTTTGGGTTTTTACATTTTTAATTTATACATATATAATGTTGATTTAAAAAAAGCAGACTTATATATCTAGGGCTGGGCGTTCGGGTACCCATTCGGGTTTCGGTTCAGTCCATTCGGGTTTCGGATTTTCGGGATAAAAGATTTCAGCCCCATTCGGATATTTCTAAATTTCGGTTCGGATTCGGTTCAGATCTTTGCGGGTTCGGTTCGGGTTCCGATAACCCATTTAAAATGTTTTTAAATTTTCAAAATTCATTATATACTTTAAATTTTCAAAACCTATAAGAAAGATAATATATTATATATAAATTTTCATAGCATATATGTCAAAATACCCTAATTTAACATATAAATTGGTTTTTTTGAATATTTGGATAAAGAATCAATAGGTATTTAACTATTTTGGTGTTTTCAGTATAATTTAGCTATTTTAAACATTTACTTTTGACTATTTGCATATATTTTCCGAGTATTTTGGAAAACTTAAAGGTATCTTATATATTTTTATTATTTTTAATATACATTATATATAAAAATAATGTATATATTTAAGTATATAAATTTATTTTGGATACATTCTGGTACCCAAAATATTTCGGTTCGGATTGGGTTCGGTTTCGGTTTTTTAAATACCGAAATTTTGAACCCGTTCGGATATTTAATCAATTTCGGTTCGGGTTCAGTGCTATTTTTTCGGATCGGATTCGGTTCGATTTTTCGGGTTCGGATTTTTTGCCCAGCCCTATATATATCTATATAATTTTTTTTAAATGCTAATTTTGAAAATTAAAGTTACTAATTTTTAGTAATGTTATCATATTTTCGATTTTTTTTAATGGTAAAACTCTTCAACTATGTTTACTTATTGTAAAAAACTCTAAACTAAAGATTTATCAGTAGTATTGGTAATTATGACCTGAAAGGGTTTAATTTATTAAATAAAGTTAGTTTAGAGGTTATTTCATTAAATACTTAGTTTGAGGGTTTTTATCCAAAACAAATTTAGCTGAAGGTTTTTTACATTAAAAATCCTAAAAATAAACAATTAAAAAAATATGAGACTCTTTTTTTCTTTCCTATCCCCACTTTCCCAAACGATTTCTTGTTTTCCTCTTCCTCTAATTACAGAACATGAAGAACATATAAAATCACTTGGAACTAATGTTTGATAATGCTTGGTTCATGTCCGAAATGGATTTTTCTTTGATAGAGCTTTAATGGTGAGGACCTCTATCATCGACGTCGCATTGCAAGTTTAGTGGCGGTGAACAGATGACCTCCTTCATCTACACTGCAGCTTCAATGGTGAAAACATATATCGTCAACGCCACATCTTCATCGACGCCACAACTATTTTCTTAATCTTGTGTGTTCTAAATCTAATCCGAAAGGAACCGAACCCGACCCGAAAACCCGAATGCCCAAGCTTAGCTCTTTTTATGAGCTGTTTAGCTTCATCTTCAGAGAGTTTAGACCCAAGTCTGTTCAGACAAGTTTTTAAACTGCTTCATAAGTTATTTACCCGCTTTTGTCGGAATCTGTCCTCTCAAACATGGTTTTAACTTTTAAGGCAGACCCCTCTTTTTTTTCTGTCAACAAGACATATCGCTCTATGATGATGAATATAAGTCAATCTTTTCAATTAATTTAAGTTCTAAGATATTCAAATAATCAAATTTGCAGAATTTAGAAGAAAATATCTATATATATAAAAAAATGTTCCTTCTCTCCTGTTCATCCACGTCATCAAATCAAGTATCTTGGACGCGACACCTGTCCACGTTGCCAAAGTGCTGCGTTTCATTAAATCGAGTCATTTATTTTCGAATCGGTGCGGGCTTTTTTATTGCTATGACCTCATGTTTAGATGAAGATACCATCTTGACAGCCCAATAGGGGTCCACCCTAATCCTCTCTTTTTGCCGTCTCATCGACTTTTAGGCTCATCTCCTCTTTTCGTTCTATCACAACGTCTGATCTTTACTTCCATCACCGAAACGGTTCCTGTTACGAATTATCCGTGTTAAATAGCCTTGAATGCGCGTATTTCAGCTAGGCGGTGTATCAGCAAGTATAAAAAGATAAACATTCTTCCTCTCGAAAAACCATCTTATCACGAAATAAACTTTTTCTGAGAGCAAAGTTTTTCATTTGGGTTGATATGATCTTGGTGAATTTTTAATCAAACTTTTTTTGTTTGTTTGTTGATTTCGTTTCTATTTGTCCATGTTTGCAGGCACCTTCATAGTCGCCATTTTCCTTCTTCGCATTCACCGTCAATCATCACCGCTCCTCTGACCGATTAGTTCTCTTCTTCTCTTAGTGGAGGAAAATATGATCTATTCTTCATATATAGTGAGATTCTGTTTCGATCAGTTTGCATTTTAAGCTAGATTGAGAAATTCGAGTTGATGTTTAAGATGAGCAGTTGGGGTTTCTTCACTGTGAAATGGGGATACGTAGGTGGTGGAGATGGCAACAATGGTGTTAGAACGACCAGGTAAGTCAGATAGATTTTACTGTACAGCTAACGAAAATATGAATTTGCTTAGATTCTGTCTAAGTTTGACCAATCTTGAAGTTTCGAACTTTCAGATCTAAAAGCATTTTTTTTCTTATGAGTTTCAGTTATTTTCTGTGTTTCACATTTTCTATGACAACTATTTTGATTTGGTTCTGTTTTATGCTGTGTCTGTATGTGTGAATTTGCCGCTTATGTAAAAGGATCGTCTTTTATTTTAGGGCAGTATCTCATGAGCGATCTTCTTATGTGAGTTTCAGCGATTCTGTTCTCAATAAAATTGAATGCTCAGTTCGTTGCAGGCTTATATTTCTCAAGCACAGAAGAGACATCAACCCTAGCATTTTCACAATACGGCCAAGTGCTTGGAGCTCAATCTCTTAAATCTCAATATGGCCAAGTGCTTGGAGGTCAGCCTCTTAAATCTCAATACCAGTTTTAGTTCGGAATTTCTTGACGCAGCGGCATTTACACATCTCTTTTGTCCTCTTCAAATTTTTGGTCGCTTCAATGGATGTTGTAATGGACGATGTCAAATGAAGGCCAAAAGGGTTTGCTTATGTCACATTCTCTTCTAAAAAAGAACCTGCCAAAGGTTTATTAGAACTAAACGGACAGGTATCAAATCTCTTTTTTTTTTTCTAAGCCTAGCAAGCTTTGTTCGTAAGTTCAGTATCGTCTAAATCCTTTCACACAATAATGTTCTTTTGAATATATAGCTTTCTAATGTTAGGTGGGGAATGTATGATGAATAATTGTGAATTTCCTGGTGTAGTACTGCATCATCAACTCTCCGAGCTGTTTATGTTGCGTCATCTTGATGAGTTTTGTTATTTTGATAACAGTTGGTAGACAGGCGGATTGTGATCCTTGACACAACAAAAGCTGTAAAACAGAATCGACCCTTCTTGCATATTAAAGACACCAACAAAATCCTCCCTTGATCTGTGGTCGCTGTTCTTGGTTTAGGATCCTTCGGGAGGGGTAAGATTTATTAACCTTGAGAGCAAGAAGATTGCATAGTTTATAATACTTATCATACTGATGTTAGTAAACTCTTCAGGTGTAGTGGTCATTGGTCAAGAATATGCGTGCTCTCAAAAGAAACAGAGGAAGCTGAAGAGTAGTCCGTATTCTGCTCCAAACACAGACTTGGCTCTCATGGCTTGCTCTCTCCTGATCCTTCCAGTTGAGGTCTTGCTCTCTCCTGATCCTTCGATTTGAGGTTCTAAATGGTGAGCTTTTTGCTTACCGTAGTTCTTGTGTGTTTTCTATTTGTAGAAATTAGCTTAGAAAGTCTAAAAGATTCTTGGCTTGATGATAGTAGTAACATGTGACAGCAAATCATTATGAAAAGTTGTCAACCTTTTCTCTGTTGTTTGATCTTGAGTACAATTGTACAAGAATCTAGGGTGTGTATCGTTTAAATAACTATGTTTGTGGGAAAGAGTTTTAAGCTTCAGACGGGAAAAAGGTTATTTATGTTGGCCAATTATTGTTTACATCTTCCCTGGAAAGCTACCTTCACCTTCTTATCGAGTAAAGAATGATATTTGCCAATTATTGTCTCTCATTTTATAAAGATAAAAGTTATGATATTCAAGACTCATACATACATGTCAGAATATGAAAGAATCTAAACGAAAAAACATGACGATTGTACTCTGCCTATCAAATATGTCACAAATACTTCTTCGCCAAGTCAAAGCAAATTAACTCGCATTGTATACTAAAACCTAGCTTTACAGACCAACAAAATAACTGAGAGCGAAAATAATTTTACTCTACTCACTCTAAATTACTGTAATTTTAAGAAAATTTATTGACTTATTGTAATAGTTAATCTAGAATAGACACTGAGAGAAAAAAAATATATATTTTACAAATGTATGGTCAATAAATAGTTAAAATTGTTGTGAGAAATTTATTAATGTCAATGATACTTTTAGTTAAAATAAATCTAACACTAGAATAGAATTTTACTATTAATTTATTCATTCGCCCGCCCGTAGGGCGGGTTTACCCTAGTAATATATAAAATAATTACTGTTTCTAAGTCTTCTTCACAAGGATTACGAACAATTAGTACGAACGATGGAACAAAAAGGATTTAATTTGGTTACAAAGAGCCAAGACGTGACACAGTATATATAAAAACTCAGTTTTGAAGAGAAGAAATAACATTTTTGAGACAGTATCGGTTGATTAAATTACTCTCGCCTCCGGGTTTCCCCGGGTTAACATTTAATTTTTGATCAATGAAACGGAAGACGTTTCCCTTGTGGCTGTGTAGTACCGCTTCTCATCATTGCACAGAACTCCTCAAAGTTTATTCTTCCATCCTGTAACAGAGCCAGTCGTGTCAATACAATGTTTCAAAAACCGATTTTTTTCATAATTTTATATGTTGGATGTGTCTTACATTGTCGGTATCAACTTCAGATATAACTTCTTTGATACTAGCTTCATCTCCCATTCCATACTCCTTCATGGCACTTTCCAACTCATCCCTAGTTATGTGCCTGTTTTATATCATAACCAAGATAACACCATTAGCAATAATACCTCATGGCAGCTACACATTCGGACATTGATTTGTAAGCTTACCCGCTGTTGTCTTTATCAAAATGTTGGAACGCTTTGTATACATGCTCATCTCGATCCAGTTTGTAACGATGCATTGTCGCAGAGATAAACTCAAAGTAGTCGATTGTTCCGTTACCATCCACATCAGCCTGCAAAAATTAAATAATCATCATGTGGAGAAGTAAAAAGATAAGATGCTGAAAATAATACTCACAGCTTCCATGAGTTGCTTCACTTCAGTTTCAGAGAGTTTAGAACCAAGCCTAGTTAGCCCTGTTTTCAGTTCTTCGTATGTAATTGTACCGCTTTTGTCGGTATCTATGTTCGCAAACATGGTCTTGAGACCTTTGATTTCCTCTTCTGATAGGCTCTCCGCAATAACCTGCAAACCAATCACACAAAGAAGTTCAGACACCAATGAATATGAGATCTTTCAGTCAATTAAAGAACACAAAGAGACGACAAGGAAATAAAAAACATGCATTATTAGTACAAAGAACGGTTTACCTTAAGGGCTAGCTTCTTGAGCTTGTTCATGGCTCGGAACTGTTTCATACGAGATAATACAGCACTATCAATAGGCTTGTCTGGTGCTTCTCCGCCTTTGATCCAAGGATGTTCTATAAAACCATAAGGATTGCTACATATTAGTTAAGCATTACTAGTTAGGAGGAGGACACTAAACTTAAAGACCTAATAAAAAATGACTGGCTAACTTGTTCTGGTGCTGTGCCTACAAATGTTATAGTCATGCCTTCTAATATTTGGGTATTATTCAGATTCTCTTACCAAGAACCTGTGCAGCAGTGATTCGTCTCCTGGGGTCTTTGGTAAGCATCTTCCTGACAAGATCTTTCGCACTCTCAGATATAGAAGGCCATGGCTGGCTTTCAAAGTCAATCTCACCTTTTACAACCTCATCGAATATTCCTTTCTCGTTTTCTACAATACATAACATATTTTAATTACGGATCAAACCTCAAGAAGAAAAATATCAAAAGAGTTTGATTAGCTTAAAAAGGTTCTCTTACCAGCCCAGAAAGGAGGTACACCGCTGAGTAGGATGTAAAGGATAACACCAGCACTCCAAATGTCAATTTCCTTCCCGTAACTTCGCCTTAATACTTCAGGAGCAACGTAGTAAGCACTCCCCACTATATCCCGGTAAACTTTTCCTGGTTTTCACAAACAAACGGATATAGGAATCAAAACTTGAGTGACGAAGATTCTTTTTCGAAAAAAGAAAAAAAAAAACTTTTTGAGTCACCTTCTTCAATGAAGACAGACAATCCGAAGTCAGTGGCCTTAAGCATAGCGTTCTCCTCTTTACTCGACAACAAGAAATTCTCAGGCTTGAGATCTCTATGAACCACACCCATAAAATGACAAATCTGAACAACATTGACAATAGACCTAATAATCCCAGCGGCAGCTCTCTCCGAGTAATGCCCCTGAGCTATGATCCTATCAAACAACTCACCACCAGCACACAGCTCCATCACCAAATGCACAGACTGTCTATCCTCATAAGCTCCCTTGATCTCAACGATGTTGGCCTGTCCAGACAAGTGCTGCATGATCTGAATCTCTCTCTTCACATCCTCCTTGTCTTGCTTGCTGATCAGCTTCCTCTTCAAGATCGACTTGCAGGCGTACGTGTTCCCCGTCGAGATCTCTCTACACCTGTACGTTATCCCGAACTGCCCTCGGCCCAGCTCTTTCCCCAAGCTGTAGAACTTTCTGATGTCTTCGAAGGGTTTGCCTAGTATGGTGTCTGGATCTCGGACCACGGTGGGGCTCGAGGACGGTTGTGGCGGCGGCGGCGTTGTTGAAATCTGGTGATTCGTGGGGTTTGGTGGAGTTTGTGGTTTCCGGTGCTCCGGGACGACGTGGGTTTGTGCTGGAGTGATCGGAGTTGAGGGTTTTGCGGCGGGGTCCTCTTGCCGGTGTTTACTGCTGAGGCAACCCATTAGCTAAAGATGGGATTGAAGAGAAAGAAGACAGATCGGGAAAGTTGTTTAGAGAGATTGTGATGAGTTGTATGTCTTTGACTGTTTAGAAGTTAATGTCTTTTGTCAATTTCGCCGAAATTACTCCGAGAATATATCTTAGAATTAATTTTAAGTTTTTTTTTTTATGTACAAGACGACGAAGAAGAAACGGATTTTTTAAATACGCAATTACTGAAATTTTATGAAAATCAACAACCTACAAAAATCAATCAAGAAACGGATTTTGCTCACCATATATGCGGGATGTACTTATATTTTTTGTTTGAGTTATATATTTTCAGTTTTTTTCTTTCTGAACTAAGTTATATTGTCTCAGTTGTAAACAATTTTTTTTGTTCGTTGGTTTTCATATATGTATTGATTGTGTGAATGTTGGTGTGAGAGAGTTCGACGCATAGTGATGCAGTGGCGGAGCCAAACTGAGGATCAATTTCATAATTGACATACATCATAAGGATCAATAAGCTGAGTTTTATAATATTTTTTCAATTATGTCACTTAAGTATAAGCAGAATTTTTTTTTATAATACCAAATCACATGGGTCAAGTGACCCACGTAACATCTAATTTATGGGCATAAGAAATTTAAAGAGGCCCGAATAAGCATTAAATTCGAGATTGAAAGCGTTAAAATTGACAATGGAAAACACGCTAAAACATTCGATCAATTAGAGTTTTGGGACAAATTGTAAGGACTTGATTGCAATGATAATAGCAAACTTGGTCAAATTTCTCAACTGAGCCGGAAGTCATTAAAATTCTTCTGATATGTTTTCCGGCCTTCAAAATCACTTACATACCAAGGGTGCATAATGGAATCGTTCATTAGTTAGGTAGGAATACTCGTTCTTTTCATAGGTCTTTTTGTTTTATTGGTTGTTCTATTCCGATCCAATTATCCAGAATATCTCAAGTTTGAATAATACATTAACCGTTTGTTGCTAAAAAAAAGTGACTCACGTGCTATAGAGCTGCCTCCGCCACTATATTGATGTTAATTTAGGTTATAAAAAACTGGTGACCTTAATTTTTAAAATTCAGTATAGTAATTTAGTAGGTAAACATGTCGAGGAGATTTTATTAAAACAAAATTTAGGTTCATCTCCCAATATGAACATTTAAAATTCACATGCCTTAATAACCAATGGACTCTCATAACCAATCAAAATGTCATTTAGTCTCATTTAAGGATAATAAAGTTATACTTGATTTTATGATACATGGAAGGGACTATACATGTTAAATGACATACAACCACTGTGTCATTTATAATTTTAGTAAATATCAAGTGAACTTGATAAAAAAAGGTGAGCTAAAGATAACATAAAGGTGTTTTACAAAAAAAAAGAAGAAAAAAATATAACATAAAAGTTAAATGGGAGAATGTAAAAATATTTTATATTCTTATATGACATATATGTCTTTCAGTTTAAATATAAAGTTCAAGTTCACATTAAAACTATGAACTATAATATAAAGGGTGATCTGTGATGGATCGGTTTCGATTAAAATCATTACAATTTGGATGTATTGATGATAACCCTCTTTTATTGTCCTATTTAGGTATATATACTCTTCTATAACCATTTTTATATGTATATGTTGACCACATATAAAGTAAGTTTGTGTCCACTAAGTGAAGGGACACAAATTAGAAGATATCATCATAAAGACACAAATGAAAGTGTTTGATAATAAATACACAATGAAAAGGTGTGATCATAAGAGTACAATAACATTTATATATACATGTGTGAAGGTGGTTGTTTGTATGTGTAAGTTTTGGTGCTGGTAACAACAACAATGACAAATAAACACACACTCAAAAAGAATTATATAAGAGAGAGTTTGATCTTCTCCACCAAAGATCACTTACTATATATATAGGAATAAGGGAAGAAGAAAGCAATTGTAAATATAAACCATATGAAGCATGGATCACAGTTATTATCTTTTTTCATATCTAAAAAGTATTAGAGTTGAATTAACCTAAAGGCTTAACTGGTTTTTCCGCTACCATCCGCAAATGCAGTTTTTGCGGTTGGTAGCGGTTGTTAGCGTTTAGAAACAATCATAAAAAACACTACAAAACGTTTTAAACTGTTCTAAACCTTTTAAAATCAAAAGTTGGTTCTAGTTAGCATTTGCGGTTGTGGATGGTTGTAGAAGGAAATTCTTTAAAAAAAATTAAAATTACAGTAATAGAAAACTACAATGTATATATATTATATTTTAATTTATATTATAAAAATTTTAAACAAAAATATTTTCTATAATTAAAAACATTTACCAGAATAATTTTTAAATATAATTTTTATATTTATTATAATATATGTTTTAAAACTGTTAAAAAATGATATAAAATATAACTATTGTTATTTTATTATTTAACAGCTACTGCATTTGGTAGTTAACCAATCATAACTATCTCGCAAATGCACCGGCAACCGCTGCGGTTACACAAGTCAGATGCTATATCAGTCGTGCAAATCTCTTAATAATACTTAAGACCACAACCACCTGCAATCGCACCCGCAACCGCTGCGGTTACACAAGTCAACAGACGCTAAATCAAGAATATGGTTTTCAGTAAATTTCACAATTGAAATCTAACCAGGCGTCAATGCAGGAGATTGCAGAAGAGAACTGAACCAGGCGTCAATGCAGGAGATTTTACACCAGCTGAACATTTGCTACATACTTACCTTTTTTGAACAAATTTCTACTTACATATGTAAGCTTATAAGTTCAATTTTAATATTTTAATGGCGGATGTAGAAAGCTAATTAGTCGTGGCACAATGATTTTTTCCATTATGATAAATTTTAGAGTGAAAAGATTCAACAAGTTTTATAGTATTTACTATTTAGCAAATATATTTTTAAAACAATTGGGAGCATGTGCCCCTGTAGCCATAATCATGTGTCCGTCTTTGGGGTCAGCTGACCACTCTCATGCAGAGGCGGACCCTGTTATATAAAGGTGGATCACCTGGTACAGGTTTAAAATATATCCAAGAAAGTTTGTCCCCTGCTATTGGTAAACCCTTAGTTCAATTGGTTTGTTTTCTCCCTTACTGACCCATCATTATTTAAGCAACGTGAGTTCGACCATTTGTTTTGCACCAATTTTAAATGATTTTCCTTTCATTTTAATCTTAAGCTGGGCCAAACCTATTTAGTGACACCTCTAAAAATTATTCTGGCTCTGCCACTGCCCTCATGTGCCCTCATGCGCATGTAGATCGGCCCTAGGATGTAGAACCTGTTGTTCGCAAAATCGAGCATGTGCAAAGATACCTACTTGTCTACAACATTTCATTATAATGTTTTCAATTTGGGATAATATATTTTTAAACAAACTGAAATAAATGTTAAACTGCTTTAAGTAGGTTTCTTGGAGTACTCGCTCAATAAATAATACCTAAAAAAGCAAACACCAACGTCGAGTCCTTTTGCATTTCCTTTTATATTTGGTGAACCACTATTCTACATTTCTTGGCTTGTTTTCCTTTTTGATCAGGAGTTGACCCTGTCCAGGTATTCCTTCTTGGATAGTTCTTTCGACATGATCTGATATGTAACTGTATTAATCTTTTACCGTACTGTTAATTTCAGGCTAAGAGAAATGGAAGAAGAAGGTTTATTATTAGCTTCTCCGTCTTCTTCTTCATCACTTCTGTCCGGGATATCAAATGTCTCGACGAGACCTTTTGGTCTTGCATTTACTGTCTGTTCTTGCGGCGCTTTTGTATCTGGATGCGTAGTGAGCTACTGAATTGCGATTTATTAATAAAGTTTTTAATTTATTGCGTTTTGTCTATTTTTAGATTAAAATCAAAATTGTGTCTATGCATGTTGAATTAATACAATCTTTTTTATTTTTTAACAGAGTGGATATTCGGCGCCTACCCAGTCTGGTATCATGAAAGACTTGAATCTCTCCGTTGCTGATGAAAGTCTAGTTTACTCTTTCGGTTTATTTCTCTGGTTAGACCGGCTTGTTTTTTGTTCAGCCATTAAAAAATAACAATTGCTCGGTTTATATTTTCAGTATTCACTGTTTGGATCGATATTAACGGTGGGTATAATCCTTGGAGCACTAATATGTGGAAAATTAACAGATTTAGTTGGTCGTATCAACGTAAGTTCCTATTTTAGAAAAATATAATTAATAATAAAATTATGAATATGTCACTGTTATATATGTATTATAAATAATCCTTGGGACGTGCTTCTCTTCGAGCCAGACAATGTGGATCATCAACGCGTTCTTCATATCAGGCTGGTTCAGTATTGCATTTGCTAAGGTTACCATTTTCTCGGTTTTCTTTTATTTTTCCCCCTTTTGTTAATTCAAGAAATGAGAATCTTTTTACAGCACTTCTAGAAGTGATCTTTCTAAATATTTTAAGGAGTTTGTTCTATCCTTTCTTCTTTAATCTAAAGGTTATCTGGATGCTCGATATGGGAAGGTTACTGCATGGGATCGGAATCGGAATTAGCGCATACTTGGTAACACAACAAACTCGAGTTTGGCGGTTAATAAATAAAGATTCAGTTTAGTTTAATCAAATGAATATATGACAAGTGATAATAAAACATGTTTGTTTAATCACATTTTCGGTTTAGCTCCGGAAAATTGGTGTATATATGTTTTCTTAAATTATCAACCCTTTAATCATTGAATTTAAAAGTGGGTTGAGTATCAAACCAAACAAACTTTACATATACCATGTTCAAGAGATTTTGAGATGAATAAATTTTAATATTTTTTTCAAAAATGAAAAGAAAAGAATGTGTGTGATCTATGTATGAATAACTGATCACTTACCACAGGGGCCAATTTACATGACTGAAATAACACCAAGAAACTTAAGAGGAGCTGTTTCTTCTTGCTCACAGGTAAAACTAAAAACCAACATTTTTGAGAATGTATATAGATCTATATTTTGTAACTTACTAAAGTACGTATCTTCTATGTTCTACAGTTATTTGCGATAGTCGGTTCATCAGTCTTCTATGCACTTGGTACAGTCGTTGGTTGGCGCGATTTAGCCATTTTGGGTATGGTAAAAGAGATCAATCCTCATCAAATGCAAAAGTTAGATCACCTCTTTTGCAGCAAAGTGAAATAAAAGTTCTCGTAATGGTCTTTGCGTTTTGTCTTTGGACAGGAGCTATTCCTTTTCTTGTGATAGTTCCTCTTCTTTTATTCATCCCCGAATCTCCCCGATGGCTAGTAAGATCTTCATTTGTTTTCGTTTGCATCTAATTATATTTACACATAATTTACTATTTGTGTTTATATAAGTCTCTCCTTTGTCATTAACGAAATGAAAATTTGAACAGAATTAACTGCATTAGCTAAAAATCTTGGTGAGCAAATGTGAATCAGAATAGAACTAAGATGAATGAATTCTTCTGTTTTATAGGCGAAAGTAGGGAGGGAAAATGAAGTTAAAGCGGTCTTGTTAAGCCTGCGTGGAGTAGAATCTGATATATCAAATGAAGTCCAAGAGATATTGGTTAGGACCTATGTCAATAATAATCCTTATATTTATACATTGACTTTCTAAAATTTTGATGATAATATATAACAGGATTACACAGAACATGTTAAAGAACAAGAAGATGGCGACCGCGGTTTCTTCAAGCTCTTTCAACGAAAATATGCATTCTCACTTACTGTAAACCATTCTTTTTGTGTATAGAATAATTTTGTAATTTCTATTTGTATTTCTTGATTATTTAAACCTTTCATAGATTGGAGTTGCTCTTATAGCTTTGCCTGAGCTCGGAGGAAATAGTGGTTATAGTTATTACACTGATTCCATTTTCACCCGTACAGGTAAATACAAATTGCTTCTTCTGTTTTCTTTTACCGTTGATAATTGTTTTCATCTGATGTCAGGGGTATCAAGTGACTTTGGATTCATAACAACATCTCTGGTTCAGGTTTTATAGATTACAGAATATGAATAAAACTCCTTGGTATTTTATATGATCATTTAAAACATACTTTGTAGATGTTGGGAGGTGTTTTAGGTACTATGCTTGTGGATGTATCTGGGAGACGTTCACTCCTACTGGTTGAAGTCTAAAACTATAAACCGAAAGCATAAAATAACCGATTATTTTGGATGGTTTTAGAGTAAATGTAGGTTGCTTGTTTGTTTCTTTTGGTGGTGATTGTAGGTTTCTCAAGCTGGATCATTCTTGGGATGTCTTGCCACAGCCATTTCTTTCTTCTTGCAGGCATACTAACTAGTCTACTCTACCTAACGGGTACCTTGGTTTGATCACTCCAGACCTTAATCTCTTACTTTACAGGAATATCGTTGGTGGGAAAAAGGAACTTCTATCTTGGCTCTCATTAGTGTTCTGGTAAAACTATCACTTCAACAACAAATAGTTATTTAAAACCAAGTTATTGTCTTTAATGCCAGAGAAACAAACTAGGTGTACTTTGCATCATACGGATTAGCGATGTCATCAATACCATGGATCGTAGCATCAGAGGTAGATAATTATTTTTGTTAAAGAAATTTCAACAAAAAAAGAAATCAAATATATAATCTGAATGATTCATTTATCTAGATATATCCAGTAGACGTGAAGGGAGCAGCCGGAACAGTTTGTAACTTGGCCGGCTCTATAAGTTCATGGCTGGTTGCTTATTCCTTTAATTTCTTGCTACAATGGAGTTCCACAGGTGATTTTTAATATTGTTATACAGAAAGCCTGGATATAATATAAAAAAATTTAGAAGACAAATATATAATTTTCTTAGAATTCATTTAATTGCAGGAACATTTATGATGTTTGCCATAGTGACTGGCCTTGGATTTGTGTTTATAGCCAAGCTTGTTCCAGAGACCAAAGGAAAATCTTTAGAAGAAATCCACTGTCTTTTAACTGATTCTCCTCTTGAAAATTCTACATCCTAAGAGTTTTCCCCAAAGTTGTATAAAAATAAGTTTGTACACAACAAAAATGTTTATGACAATTTCATTTCGGTAAACGTTATTGTTTTCATGCTTCAGGCAAGAGTTAAATTATTAACAACACCTTTCACATGAAGCCATCAGAAGCATTACATAATACACAGTTTAACAGACTTAAAGCTTAAGAACAAAGACTGTTGTTTATTGTTCTGGAATTATGAGTTCTCTTTTTGTTCCTAACCCACTGATCCTTCAAGCTTGATTCTTATAAGCTGGTTAACTTCGGCTCCAAAGTCATCAGGCAGATCTGCAGAATCCAGAGATCAAACACGCTAATGCTCTCTCGTGATTGATTCCCCTCTTCTGTAAATAAAAAGGCTGGCCTTCTTCGATCTTTGAGGTACTCGCTTCATGCTCTACTCTCGCTGATGGGTTCTTGACCTGTTATTGTTTCAGACCCACCACACAGAAACAAAAACTAAGTTTACAGGTTACAGCTAAAAGTCCATATAGGTTTCAGATTCAACGATGTAAGGATATGTATTAGCAGCTGCTTTGTCACCGATAAGCATTGTTGGCGTTGAAATCGGACAAGGCAAAGTCGGCATCCAAATTTCCGTTAAAAATTATTTACTTAAGAGTTTTTTACGGTTTTTCGGAAAAGAAAAACTTATACGAAAAAATTGCGGAAGAATTTTGTTTTAAGACAACGATTCTTTAAAACGACGATTTCTTAATCTACGATTTAAGAAATCAACGATTTCTTAAAAACAACGATTTCTCAATCAACGATTTAAGAAATTAGCGATTTCTTAATCAACGACCTGAGAAATCAGCGATTTAAGAAAGAAACGATTTCTTAAAACAAACGGAACATTGTTATCAAAGGTCCGAACATCCGCAAACAAGCATCCTAAGAAAATCGTAGCTTCGCGATGGTTTCAAATGCTCGGACAACGGACCACAATCCACGGCACAAACCCGATCGCGATGGCGATCGGGTCACAAACAAGAGCTCGGTTGCTATAGCGAACAGATCACGAGACCACGCTCGGTCGCTATAGCGATCGAGCTTCGATTACAACTCGGTCGCTACGAGCCTCGGATGCGGCTCGGTCGCTATAGCGACCGAGCTGCGGATAGATCTCGATCAAATGGGTTTGAACGTTTGGTTTATGATAAAACCGCGGAAACTTAACCTTATCGGAGAAATCGTAAAAACGTCTCAAATCAAAAATACGGCCCAAAAGGGTCCTAAAACTTGATTCAAGGCCCACTTACGATTTCTTAAAAACCCATAAACCTTATGACGGTTTATGCTTGGAAGATAAGCATAAGTTTCCACGGAAAAATGGAAACTTTCCGCAGATAATCATGAAGATCGGAAAAAATAGAATATTCCCATTTTTTCGACTATGACGGCTTAAGGGCAAAAGGGGGAAGCGTAAATCGACCTTGGAGGGAGTATATAAGGAGTTCAAGACGAGAGACATAGAGGCATCACTTTTCCAGAGCAACTTAGCACTTAGAGCATTTTAGGCAACTTTTCGTTTTTCTTTTTTCGAGCTGCGATTCAATTAGGTTTAGCCACCTTTGGGTATTAGAACTAGGATCCCGTCGACAGTTCTCGTAGCCGAAGCACGTTATCCTGTTGTTGTTACGCTCATATGCAGATTCGGAATAAAACCCTTCTTGCTCTTTTTTACGATTTTTATTTTATTTTTCGTTATTTGTCGTGTTCTGATTGCTTGACGTGTGGTTTCTCAGAAATTCGGGACCTCATGGAAATTAGGGTTTTCCTAGTTTCCTTATTTATACGAAATATTGATGGTGCGAATTTTGGTTCCCACAGTTTGGCGCTAGAAGGAAGGGGGGGGGGGGGGGTACGGATCAATCTTACTCACGACCAGCTCACGCTCAACCAGACATGACAAACGACGATTCAGCAAACTAGCAAACTCCCCTAAACGGAGCACCCAAGGACGTCTTGAACACTCTCGCATCGGGTGTTTCTGCGGCCGACGCACCTGCTAACGTCGCGTCGCTCGACGAGTTCAAGAAGCTGCTTTCCGCCTACGAAAAAGGTCGGAAGAGCAGGATAAACTCGTGGGAACCCTGACCAAACAGGTTCAAACCTTAACGGTAAGGTCCCGCGCAGTTCTCCCTCGCGGAGCCACGAAACTCCGCGGAAGGAGGCTCGAGTTCGAGACCCCACACGATAGGCCTGGAACTTCGCAGGAACGTCCTTCGGGACAAAACCCTAACGAAACATCCTCTGTCGCGAAAGGCAACTCGGAAAAACCTCTGACGTCCTAAAAGGACTGTCATGTCCCAAGTTCTAGATAGTGCCATCAGAACGGACCATGGTGCGAGGACAAGCACCAGCCAGGTCATGAGACCTAAAGGTAAGCGTATCATGGTCCAGGAAAGGGGTTAAGTGCATCAGGAAGCTGAGACTTAACTAGAATGGAGGAAAGGTAAGCTCAAAGGAGCTGGACAAGTGTTTTGGTAGCTGGCCGTTGAGGTTTGGAAGCTCGGACAGCTAAGAAAGGAGTGAGGCAAGCTCACAGCAGCTTAGGCAAGTTTGGGACAGCTCCAGTAGCTGGAGTGTCAGCTCACTCAGCTGAGGAAGCTAGTGACCAGCTCATCTCAGCTAGGTGGAGTGTTTGGCTCTTGGACGGTTGGACCGGACCATGAGTGGTTATGGGTCCGGCTCGGTGGTGCCATGGTCAGGTGAGACCATGGAGCTTGGCAAGTGAGCTAGGTACTTGGTGAAGTACTGGCAGCTGGAGATCGATCAAAGGGAGCGGTTGGAGGCAGTTGGAAGCGGTTTGGCCGAAGGGATGTGAATGGAACCGTTTGTGTCTTTTCGCCCAAAACCGTGCAACCGTTCGGTCCAAACTTAGGAGACTCTGCCCATCGATTTCAACCACGAAAAACACTAGGCAAACCTCTGCCAAAATTACACCAGAAAGAAAGAGAGAAGAGACCGGCGGTGAGAAGTGATCCGAGTGGTGGTCCGGTGTGATTTAGGCGGTGGGAAGATTCAGGCAAGGCTATGGCAGGCGGGCAAAGTGATAAGGATAAGAGGAAGGAATCAGAGAAGGATGGAGGCGCAGAGGAACGCACGCCTAAGGTTAGTGATGCACTCCGGATGGTTATCGCCCAAGACCATGGGTTTATATGGTCTGGCCGATTGAACCATGATGTGTTGGTTGCATCCGTTTCTCCTTTTCTCTTTATCCATATCTTTCCTACTATATTCTGAAGCAGTCTGAGGGTTTAAACCCGCGGACAGACCCCCAGGCCTTGGATTGGTCAGAGTAATCTCTCCATGGCCTTGGTTGGGTAGGTATGGTCCGATCTCATGGTTCCTGATGGAATTATTGGAGTTTGGCGTTTGTAATCTCTTAGTTGGGATTTATAATGAATTATCAAAGTGATAGATTGAATTTCTAACATGGATTTCGAGATGGTTCAATGTGGCCGGTTTGGCGGTTCATGGTCAAGATCTATATGATTGAGGCCGGTTCTGAGGAATCCGCTTGGACCATTCTCTTAGTTTAGATTTATCAGGATTTATCATGAATTTTATTTAGTTTTTGGTCGAGTAATTATAGTGGTCATATTTGGGACTGAGATGTGATATAGGGTCCGGAACCATGTACTGTTAGTTCTGATGTTAGGATATCGGTTCATAAATGTATTCATGTGTTGTGGGTTTGGTTTCAGGAACATGCAGTGATCGTGGTAAAGCTAAGGAGTCTTGAAGACCTGGCCGTGGATGGATGTGTGATGTGTGTCTAGTTTAGTTTGAACTTATGATAGCCTATTGTGCAACTTGTGTGATATGAATGATTTGTATGGATCACATTGACTTATATATATGAAATGATCTTTTCTTTATGCTTCCGCTTTGTACTCATTGTTTATGAACCTCAAATCAAATGAAAATGACTTAGAAACTATTGAACCTAAACCGGCTTAACTACACTTACACATCTAGGTAAGTACTTGGACTGGTTGGATCATGGGATCCAGGTTCGGGTCTTACAAGGACACTCAGGAGGATGAAGTCGAGCGTATCGACTTGGAGCCCAGCGATGACTCCGACGAAGACGCCGACGTCTATCCAAGAAGAACCCGCAGCCGTTCAGCTCGGGAAAGTTCTCCGTTCGACAAACCCATGCCGGAAGAAGAGGAAAACCTCTATTGGATCGAACAGGAGGAACTTGCTGAAAGGCAACTCGAGATTACTCGCCGCGAACGCCGACAAGCTCGAAAATCGCTGGAGAGGATCCCGATATACGCGATCTATCACCAAGACCGCCGCGGAAGTAAGGGCCGTGAAATCGCAGATCCACCACGCCATGAGTGCTGCCCCAGAAATCGACAGACTGCTCGAGGTGGCTCGTAAAACTCCCTTCACCGCGCGAATCTCCGATACTAAGGTGTCTAATCCGGGAAAGCTCAAGATACTGATGTATAACGGTACGACCGATCGAAAGGCGCATCTCCAGGTGTTCCATATCACTATGGGAAGAGCCAGGCTTAGAGAAAGCGAGAAAGACGCTGGTTACTGTCGCCTGTTCGTCGAAAATCTCGAAGGTGCGGCGCTCGAATGGTTCTCCCAGTTAAAGCGAAACTCCATCGGAAGCTTTTGCCTTTTCGCATCGGAATTCCTCCTCAAGTACTCTATGTTCATCGATAGAGAAACTTCCGATGTCGATCTCTGGAGCTTAACCCAGGAAGAGGGCGAGTCCCTCCGAGAGTTCATAAGCCGTTTCAAACTGATCATGGCGAAGGTCAGCGGAATCAGCGACAAAGTCACCATCGACGCGCTTAGGAAGGCGCTCTGGTACAAGTCGAAGTTCAGAAAGTGGATAACGCTCGAAAAACCTCGCACAATCCAGGACGCCCTCCACAAAGCCTTAGATTACATAATAATCGAAGAAGAGACGAAAGTCCTGTCGCAAAAGCATAAGCCGACAAGGAACTCTTCGAAAGACGTGGATCCAAAATCAAAGAAGAAAACCTCTCGAAACGACAAGTACGTCCATCACGAGGGGGAAGAACTCCAAGGCGCGCACAACTACGCGATCAATCCAGAGCAGGACAGGACTTCGGGAAATACGTGGAACCGTAACCAGAGTTACGACAAAAACGTATACTGCGAGTTCCATCAGACCGAAGGTCACTCCACGGCTAACTGCAAAGTCGTAGGGGCAAGACTGGCCGCGAAGCTGCTTGCTGGAGAACACTCTGGAGTAACCAGCGTCAAGGATCTAATCCTCGAATCCGACCGTTCGCCAAAAAAGAATCTTCCCGCGAAAAACTCGTCGCCGAGAAATCAGGCCGGGAAAAAACGCGAGAGAAGATCGGACGATAGGGGGAATGATAACTCCCGCAGGAGGGTGAACATGATCATGGGAGGATCCCAATATTGCAAGGACTCGGTCTCGGCCATCAAAGCCTACCAACGGAAAGCCGAGTCAACTGCGAAGTATCCCCCACGGTCTCCCTCTCGAGACGGGCAGAACGCCTCGATCACGTTCACGAAAGAAGAGGCTTGCGCAATCGACCTGCCTCACTGCGACCTCTTGGTCATTGATCTCGTAATAAGAGATCTCGAAATCGCAAGAATACTCATCGACACCGGGAGCACGGTAAACCTAATCTTCCGCGATAACCTAAGAAGGATGGGCGTCGAGCTCGAAGAGGTCACTCCGGTACCAAAACCGCTCACGGGTTTCTCCAGACAAACGTCCATGACCCTGGGATCTATTCAACAACCCGTCATAGCAAAAAACGTCACCAAGATAGTTGACTTCGCGGTGGTAGATGGCCCGGCTATCTACAACGCAATCATGGGAACTCCATGGCTAAACACCATGAAGGCCGTTCCCTCGACTTATCAAATGGGCGTCAAATTCCCAACCAGGACTGAAGTCGCCGCAATCTGGGGTTGTCAAAAACAGTCGCGACTTTGTTTCCTAGCGGAGTAAAAGTTAAGGTAGATCACGGCGACCTCCACGGTTCAATGCAAGCGAACCCAGTCCTCCGCCGAAGATACCCCGACAAAGGGCACAGCGACATCTCCTGCGGAAGCAGATTCGGAGATCGGAACCATCCCCAACTCCGAAGACAACGTCACAACTCAGCGGGAAGAGAAAATCCCGAGGTGGACGTCGACCCCGCGACTAAAGCGGTCGACGAAAAATCAACTGACGAGTAAATACACTCGCGGCACAAACAGAACTACGAGATGGCTTGATCCTCGAAAGAGGTACGTAGGCAGCTCGTCGAAACCCGACGAGTCCAGCTATCCCCCTCGCCAAAAGGGGGGGGGGAGTGGGTACGTATACTCGTATACTTCCACACAAGGTCGAAAAACCCCGCACTTGTATTCGAAATTTTCGAAACTTTTTCAATAAAATTCTCTTTCTCAATCTATCAATTCCTTAACATCCCAGAAAACGAAAAACGTATCCTCAAGAAAACGCGAGACGTCGCAGGTTTACTAAAGATATTTAGTTCGTATCATCCGTCAAAATAGTCCATCCGCGACTTTAAACATTTTATCAAAATAGTCCATCCGTGACTTTAAAACAACCATGAAAATAGTCCCTCTGCGACTTTAAAAACGAAAACAAACCCGTCGATTGGCCCCGACGGGCACACAGAAACGTTTTACTTAAACAAAATTCGTAGTTAGATCTTTTCACAAGATCCTCTTACATCCGACCTGGATACCATAGCGCGCTATACAAGAAAACCGAAATTTCGTCTAGCACTTCGTAAAGGAAGTAGCTCGGTTCGTACCCAGATAAATCATATAAGCCGATAACACTTCACAGATTTTAAAACAGTGCGAATCAGGTCAAAATCACAAACAGGCAAAACAGAAGCCGATCAGTCATCGCATAGCCTTAAAGCTGAGAGTAGACCTAGGTCTTGCCCTAAGCCCAGCCTTGCTGGCACTTAACATCTCACGGACATAGTATCAAATATGAGATCCCAAAACATGTCTCTTATCGCTTACACCTAAAACGCTCGCTAAAAAGTAGCATATGGACCAAGCGACGAATTAAGAGTATAAAAACTTACTTGGCGAAAGTATAAATCAGACCGCAAAACATAAATCATCGAAAACTTACTTCATATTTATATAAAAGCCGCACAAAGACGGCAAAGATTCAAAGCCTTGAAAGGCCAGTCCCGAAATACATAAAATTACTCAACCTACTACGGTTGCGGCATAAACAGATAAAATGGCCACACTTGGCCATGGAAAATACAAAGATAAGTAGAGGATAAAATCATCTGACAATGAAGTCCCGAACTCCGTCGGATAAGTCACCTCATCCTCACCTCCCTCCGCTTCGGTCGCGACCTCCACCGTGTCGGGAGAAACTGGGATCGGCTCCCAGAGTTCCCAGATCCTTCCCTCGATGGGGGGAACAAGCGACTCGGCATGAACATTGTCCTTCATGCCACCCTGCATAAGGCTCAACTCCTCTTTGTAAACATAATCCCTCTGCTGAGTCCTCGTGAGAGCTCCAACCAATCCGCGACACTAGCGAAAATCGCCTACCGCGGCATCGGCCGCTTGGAGATTGTGATACTCCTCCTGGAATCGCATCGTCTGATTCTGCATCTCAGCGGCAATCTCCCGTTTGGCCTGCCTACTCGCTCTGCGAATCTCTCTGGCATGGTCGGCGGCCGCCCTTAAATTCCGCTCTAAGGTCTTCTCGTGGAGTCACACCAAATCATTCGCGTTCTTCTCCTCTTTGAAGCGCCTGATCCTCGACTCTCTCTGGCTATCCACCAACGCCGAGCCGAGATGGTTCATCGCCTGCGAAATTCGAAAATAGAATTTTTATTTTTTACAAAAATAAAAATACGATCGGATAATAAGAAAAATGTAAGAAGAAGTAAAGACTAACCATGTTTACCACGCGAGAAGTCTCCACCAATACTTCAGGCCTCTCCGTTTCCTCCACAAAGGGGAACGGATTATGGTGATCAGGAAGACCGGAAAAGAAGTCGTCAAAGTTGGGAATTGGCGCGTCGCTCGAACCACTCCCATCGCCAAAGCCAAGAGACGGATCCCATCCCGGAAGTGGAGAATCGTCGACGAGAAAGTCGTGATCCTCGACCTCGATGTCTTTGTCTTTTCGCGGCAACTCAAGCGATCTCTCGACCGGAACGCGCTCCGGGAGATGCTCAACAGGAGCCAAATCTATGTCACTTTCCGCCTCGAAGTCAGAGTGGACCATTCGGATCGCCTTCCGAACCCTCCGACGGGTAAAACTGGTCCACCAATGATCACCGCTCCTAAGTGCGTCTCTCACTTCCATAATGTCCCTAGGCCAGGGATGGATCACGCTAATGTGCGGAAGGGGATTTGGAACCGGTCGAAAAATCGGAATGAACTCCTCCGCGACGGACGAAGCGCTGAGTCGGACGTAGAAGAAAAATTGTTTCCAATTGATAAAATTGGAAACGGTTCCCCTGACTGCCAGCATCATGGTACGAGGAGTCAGTCGTCAGGAGGCCGACTCCTGGTTGTATTGCACCCGCAGAAGTGCCTCAAAATGGTTGGTGGTGAGGGATAAGCCGCGCTCGTAACTCAGAATTACGAGACCGATAAGGATCTCGAAACTCATAGGGCTCAGCTGGTTTAAAGAAACCTGAAAACGGTCCAGTACACGGACAATAATCTCAGGGATCGGAAACCAAAGACGGCAACGTGCAAGACGGCCTCATAGCACGTGAAGTACCCTTCCAGAGGATGGTCGACATTTTCTCCGCACTTAGGAATCCGGAACTCAACCGCATCCGGAACTCCGGCAAACTTCCGAATCACCTCGAGGAAAAGATCGGTGGTCTTGCTCGGTAGGTGGGCCCCCGTTTTCCGAGATCGCGATATCGGAAACTTTTCTTCTCCGGGACGTTTGATTCGATCACTGCTCGCTTTCCAATACGCATCACATTCAGCCGCATTCGGAGGAAACTCAAACTCGGCTTTCGGGACTAGGAGCTCTTCATCCTGATTGCAATCGGGAGAAGAAGTCACAGGAGTCTTCTTCTTAGAAGACTTCTTTCCGCTTCGAAACAACTTTGACATTTTGGTGAAGGATTCTCTTTCTAATTTTTTTTTCTTTTCTTGAGAGTATTCTTCAAAAAAAGTCTTATGAAAGATGGGTGAGTGAAAATGAAAGAGTTACCCCCTCTTTTATAAACTTCAGGATTTACTATTCAAGTTCGGACTTTTGGATACCAACTTGGCCAAAAAACTCGCCTAAACTCGCCAAACCATACGACATAATCTCGTCAACCCAGATTCTACCGCACTGGGGGGTTAACTGTTGGGGTCGAAATCGGACAAGGCAAAGTCGGCATCCAAATTTCCGTTAAAAATTATTTACTTAAGAAATCAACGATTTCTTAAAAACAACGATTTCTCAATCAACGACTTAAGAAATCAATGATTTCTTAACAACGGCTTAAGAAATTATCGACTTCTTAATCAACGACCTGAGAAATCAGCGATTTAAGAAAGAAACGATTTCTTAAAACAAACGGAACATTGTTATCAAAGATCTGAACATCCGCAAACAAGCATCCTAAGAGAATCGTAGCTTCACGATGGTTTCAAATGCTCCGACAACGGACCACAATCCACGGCACAAACCCGATCGCGATGGCGATTGGGTCACAAACAAGAGCTCGGTTGCTATAGCGAATAGATCACGAGACCACGCTCGGTCGCTATAGCGACCGATCTTTGATTACAGCTCGGTCGCTATAGCGACCGAGCTCCGAACAGAGCTTTGTCGCTGTTGGGGTCAAAAACGGTCACGACGAAATTAACGTTCGAAAATATGTCTTGAAAAAGATAATTTTTGTAAAAAATTACTTAAACTAATTCTACGATAAAATTATTGAAAAGATTTATTTGCAGCGTCGAAACAAGCTCTAATGGTTCGAGCATCGATCCGAGCAAACATCGTAAGCATCTTGTCGTTACGACAAGCACGGATACTCGAGCAATGGGTTCTCAAAACAAAGGTTTCGGTCCGCATCAGGAGCTCGGTCGCTATAGGAACCAAGCTACAGGAAAATCTGGGTCGCTATAGGAAGCAGGCTACAGGAAAAGCTCGCTCGCTATAGGGAGTAAGCTCACTCCCAATACAAGCTCACTCGCTATAGGGAGTGAGCTCACTCAATACAAGCTCCACTCGCTATAGGGAGTGAGCTCACTCAATACAAGCTCACTCGCTATAGGGAGTGAGGTCGGACACAAGCTCGGTCGCTATAGGAAGCGGGCTACAGGAAAAGCTCGCTCGCTATAGGGAGTGAGCTCACTCAATACAAGCTCACTCGCTATAGGGAGTGAGCTCACTCAATACAAGCTCACTCGCTATAGGGAGTGAGCTTGTATTGAGAAACCCTAAACGGGTATTTGCCTCAATACGTTTTCTTCTCTATTCTTCTTCTAACCTAAACGACGGCTGTTCACAACAAGTGGTATCAGAGCTTTAGGTTGCGAACCCTAAAGGATGACCGGAGGAAGTTCTCTTAAGTTCGATGTTCCAAGATTCGATGGGAAGGGAAATTTCGGTATGTGGCAACGGCGTGTTAAGGACTTGCTTACGCAGCAAGGGATGAAGAAGTCTCTGTTGGAGACGAAACCGGAAGCGATGGATCAGGATGATTGGGAAGAGATGCAGGATAAGGCCGTCTCAACGATTCGACTCTGTTTGTCGGATGACATAACACATCAGGTGATGGACCTCACAACTTGTAAGGAGATGTGGGATAAGTTGGAAAAGATGTATATGTCAAAATCGTTATCTAGCAAACTATACCTCAAGCAGAGGTTGTTCGGTTTGAAGATGTCTGAGTGCGGGGATCTGGTTGCACACGTCAACAACTTCAATCAAATCATCGGGGATCTGGTTCGTGTGGATGTGAAGATTGAGGACGAAGATCAAGCCATGATCTTGTTGTGTTCTCTGCCTCCTCAATATGAGACGTTGTTAACAGCTCTAACAGTCGATAAAACGACCATAAAGCTGGAGACAGTTTCTGCAGCACTACTCTCTCACCATGAGAGAAGGCAGAATACAAGCGTGGGTGACAACTCTCAAGGTGACGGGCTGTATGTCAGTCAGGATAGAGGAAGGCAGCGGGGGAAGCAGCAGGATGATACTAGCAAGAAAAGGTCAAAGTCAAAGTTCGGGAAGAAAGTAGTCTGCTATAGGTGTGGCAAGCCTGGCCACTATAGGAGAGACTGTCCGGACAAAGGGCAGAATTCGAAGGAGACGTCGAACTCTGCAAACATGGTTCAGAAGGTGGAAGACTCGGAAGGATCAGCTGATTCGGATATGCTTGCTGTTACGTCAGGTGATCACTCGGATACCTGGATAATGGATACAGGCGCTTCATTCCACATGACCCTTAACAGGGAGTGGTTTGAAACGTACAAGGCTGGAAACATGGGCTCTGTTCGACTTGCGGATGACAAGGCGTGTGGTGTTGTGGGCATTGGACAAGTCAAGTTTCGGATGTATGATGGGACTATCAGGACATTAACTGATGTCAGACACATACCAGTCATGAAGAAGAATCTGATATCTCTGGGGTTGCTACATAGAAACGGCTTCAAGTACAAATCAGATGATGATGAAGTATTGAAGGTTTTCAAAGGTTCTATGATGGTGATGAAGGGACAGATGACAGCTGGAAGCGTATATCGGTTGATAGGGAACGTGGTTGTAGGTGGTGCTGCAGCTGCAGTTTCTGAGTCGGAGTGTACAACCTTGTGGCATATGCGTATGGGCCACATTGGGGAACACGGTTTGAAAGAGCTCTTGAGAAGGGGTCTTCTGGACGGGTTGAAGGATTGCAAGATGGAGTTTTGCAAGTTCTGTGTGATGGGAAAACAGTCCAAGGTATCTTTTAAGACGGGCCAACACACGACAAAAGGTCTTATTGACTATGTCCATTCTGATGTGTGGGGGCCAACTCGGGTGCAATCTATGGGAGGATCAAGATACTTCGTTTTATTCATCGATGACTTCTCTAAGAAGGTTTGGGTGTACTTCATGAAGCAGAAATCTGAGGTGTTCGAAAACTTCAAGGTTTGGAAAGCTGAAGTAGAAAATCAGACGGAGAGAAAGGTGAAGTACTTGAGATCGGATAATGGCACAGAGTATACTGACGGGAAGTTCCAGAAGTTTTGTGCGGAGCATGGCATTCAGAGGCACTTTACAGTGCGTAAAACACCTCAGCAAAACGGTGTCGTTGAAAGAATGAACCGTTCGATTGCAGAGAAAGCAAGGTGTTTGAGGTTGAATGCAGGGTTAGCAAAGCAGTTCTGGGCGGAAGCAGTAAACATGGCAGTCTATCTCATCAATAGATCGCCAAGAAGTTCCTTAGAAGGAAAGGTCACAGAAGAGGTGTGGACTGGGGTAGATATTGATCTATCAAACTTGAGGATATTTGGATGTCCAGCTTACATGCTAGTTGCAGGAGATGAAAGATCAAAGCTGGATTCGAAATCCAAGAAGTGCATTTTTCTAGGCTTTGAGAAAGGTGTTAAAGGATTCAAGTTATGGGATCCTGAGGCAAGGAAAAGGGTGTTTAGTCGAGATGTGGTCTTTGACGAGCAGTATATGGTGCAGCAGGCGATATCAGACCGAGTGCCTGTGACCATTGAGACTATCACGGATTCTGAAGTTACTCAGGAGGAGTCTGGTGCAGCTAAACCAGATGAAGTTAGTGATGAGCGGTCTGTGGAAGTGACACAGAAAGAGGTTCAACGTGAAACAGAGGAGAGTTTGGTTTCTAGAAGACCAAAACGTGCAATAAAGGTTCCAGTCAGGTTCGGGTTTGAAGACATGGTCAACTATGCTCTTATGGTCGAGATGGATGATCCTACCACCTATCATGAAGCTATTAATAGCAATGAGAGGGATGAATGGATTGGTTCTATGACGGAAGAGGCAGTAAGTCTGGATAAGAACGAGACTTGGGATCTTGTGGAGTTACCTGAAGGGAAGAGAGCAATTGGCTGCAAGTGGATCTACAAGAAGAAGGAAGGGATGTCTGTGAAAGAACCTAAGAAGTTCAAGTCCAGAGTAGTGGCAAAAGGGTACTCGCAGAAGAAAGGAATAGACTACGACGAGATATTCTCGCCGGTAGTACGACACACTTCCATACGAGCTGTGTTGGGTTTGGTAGCTGTTTGGGATCTGCATCTTGAGCAGATGGACGTGAAAACGGCCTTCCTTCATGGAGAGTTGGAGGAGGAAATATATATGGAGCAACCTGAAGGTTTGGTTAAGCCTGGAGAAGAGCATCTGGTGTGTAGATTGAAGAAGTCTTTATACGGTTTGAAGCAGGCTCCAAGGCAGTGGTACAAACGGTTTGATTCATATATGATGAAAATAGGCTATCAAAGGTGCGAGTACGATTGCTGTGTGTATGTCAAGTCCCTTGACCATTCTCCCATATTCCTGCTGTTATATGTTGATGATATGCTCATTGCTGCAAACGATATGGATGACATAAATCGTTTGAAAGGGTTACTGGGACGAGAGTTTGAGATGAAGGATCTTGGTGCTGCAAAGAAGATTCTTGGAATAGAGATTCGCAGGGATAGAAGCTCTAAGAGGTTATGGCTTTCTCAGAAGAGCTACATTGAGAAGGTGTTAGAACGTTTTGATATGTCGAATTCAAAACCAGTCTCTACACCATTGGCGAAGCACTTCATACTTACAGCAGAGCAAAGTCCAAAGTCTGCTGAAGAACTCAAAGATATGGCGGAGGTTCCTTATGCTAGCGCAGTTGGTTGTTTGATGTATGCAATGGTGTGTACAAGACCGGATCTAGCACAAGCAGTTAGTCAAGTCAGTAAGTACATGTCGAATCCTGGGAGGAGACATTGGGATGCTGTGAAGTGGATCCTAAGATACTTGCGAGGTACAAGTGACTATAGGCTTATGTTTGGTGGAGAAGTGCAGGATTCAGTTATTGGGTTCGTGGATTCAGATTATGGTGAAGACCTTGATAATAGCAGGTCAACTACGGGGTATGTATTTACTCTTGCAGGAGCACCTATTTGCTGGAGATCGGTACAACAAGGTATTGTAGCGATGTCAACCACTGAAGCTGAATACATGGCACTTGGAGAAGCAGCTAAGGAAGCAGTATGGGTACAAGGACTTGTATCCGAGTTGGGTGTTGATCAAGAAGGTGTTCAGCTACACTGTGATAGTCAAAGCGCGTTATGCTTGGCTAAGAATCAAGTGTATCATGGAAGGACGAAGCACATACGTATAAGGTTTCACAAGATAAGGGAGTTAGCAGCTTCTGGAGAAGTCTTATTGGAGAAGGTGCATACGTCGGAGAATCCAGCTGACATGTTGACCAAGCCTGTTACAACGGAGAAGTTCAAGCATTGCTTGAATCTGCTCCGTGTTTGCCAATGCTAAGAAGCAATGGAGGTTCCCCCAGAAGATAGACGGGATAAGGAGTTTTGTAGAGATTTTTCGTCAAGGTGGTGTTTGTTGCATCTGTGTGTCTTAAATCTCTATTGTACCAGTAAAATGCCCAGCACTCGTGGAAGATCTCGGGAATCAGTTGGTGACGATCAAGCGGGACCTGAGGCTATTTAAAGAGAAAGCAAGTCAAGAAAGAGGGAATTGAACCTTTATCCATTTTTCACGATTATTGATATCAACTCTAAGGCATTGTCGATTATCTTTGTAATCATCAAGAGAAACATCTTTTGTAACCATTCTTTTACCAAAATCATCAATAAAATCATTATTCATTCTACAAGTTCTTACGGGATTCAGCCCACGTTTATATTTCCCTAATCCTTTCCTAACTATAACCTGATCTAAAATCAGGAGGTGAGTTTAATCCCTCACAATTGGCGCCGTCTGTGGGGAAGAAACAATCGAATCCCTTACTCTAACTTGAGGATGAATCCTACCGATCAGACAACAAATCCGTCTGATCTTAACCTCCCGAATCAGAGCGATGGCTCACCGAACGACGGAGGCTCTACCCTTGTAACCTCGGAGCCTCGACGTGGCGACCATCGATCCGGACATCAGCTTCCGATTAACGCTCGAACGAGCCAGACTACAACTGGAGCTACTAACCATAGATCGTCAAGTGGAACCGCCCCCGGGCTTCCAATCACCGAGATTCCTCAGCAGCAAGCCGCTCCGAATCAAACGGAGGCTCAGCTTTCTGAGATTCGTCAGATGATGATGCAACTAGTAGACAAAGCTCAGGAAAGTGAGCGTACGATGCATCAGCTAGCTGTTCGACAGCAACGATTCGAAGAGATAACAAGATCTCTAGACACAACAACCCAACCACCTCGACGTCAAACTACAGGGGTCACTTTCCGAGATCGATTGACTGATCCCTCATTCCCCCGGAGACGTTTAGACTTTTCTCCTGATAGCACTGCTCCCGAAGGACAGGGATCGGCTTTCCAGACACCTCATACTGGGACAGCTCCCGTGTTTAACCCGCCTATCACCAGTGCTATGGGAAGCAACGTGGCAACAACCAGTTCCGCACCCGGTTAGGTCGCTGATCGGAGCTCTCGCCTACCTCCTCCGCCGACTGATTTTAGGTCCGGGGAAGGAGTATCCTTCCCATCCGGAGGCAGAACAGCAGCTCCGGTTTATCAAACCAGAGGCTCAACCCCAAATGGGGACGGGTATCAACGGATAGATTCCGATAACCCAAGAGCTGGTGAGCGATTTAGCCCACCAACTGCATGGGAGGATGAGCCCACACGATTTCGTCAGGAACCTGCCCGTCGGGTACCTAATAACGACCCAAATGTCCTACCCATGGAAGGACCTGAAGCTATCCGTAGATATATGGAACGAACTCATGCAGCTCTCCAAAAATTGGGAGCTCAAGTCCATAAAGCTACGAGCTCAGCTCCCAAAATCGATAGTTTGATCGAAGAAACCCGTGGAACTCCATTCACTGACAGAATTGCCAGCTCCTACATATGAGATACCCGAAAAATCAGAATTCCCGAGTATGATGGGACCTCTGACCCAAAGGCCTATTTGAGAGCTTTCCGACTAGCAATCTTTAAAGCCCATTTTACACAGGAAGAATGCGAAGCAGGTTACTGCAGGACATTCGCCGAAAACTTGGTCGGAACAGCCCTTGAGTGGTTCTCTGGTCTCGAACCAGCCTCGATAGATAGTTTCGATCAGTTAAGTAACGCCTTCATGAAGCAGTACTCGACCCATATCCTGAAACAAGCCTCTGAAGCCGACCTTTGGAAGGTCAGACAAGGAATGGGGGACTCACTACGAGTCTACATCGAGAAATTCAGGGCAATAAGAACTAAGCTCTCAAATCCTAACGACCTAGTCGCCATCGAGGCTCTTAGGAGAGGTCTGTTCTATAAATCGAAATTCTGGTCAGAGCTAACACTCAATACTCCTCCAACTATCGATGATGCTCTTCATAAAGCCACCAGATACATTACTTTGGAGGAGGAGACAGCCGCATTGGATAAACTCCACAAGAAGCCTCAGAATCACTCAAAAGGTGAATCCTCTGAGGCAAAGGGACCTCACAAAAGGGGGAACCCCCGAAACAACCAAATTCAGGGAGAACATTCCTACGCAATCGAGGAAGACAAGGAAGAGAAACCTGTCGCCGCAGCGAACAAAACTCCCTGGTCAAAAGGCTTTGATAAAAACAAACATTGCTCTTATCATGATCGAGAAGGGCACTCAACTGAGGAATGTTGGGACCTCCAACGACAACTGGCAGCTAAATTCGCAGCTGGAGAAATAAAGGGCGTGGACCTTAAAAGCCACCACCTTATCAGAAAAGAGGTTCCAGAGACACCTCCCCAAAGCGCGAGAGGTCACCTGAGAAGGAGACCGATTCTCCACCTCCAGCTCCCAAGAAAAGAGTCGACATGATTCTTGGGAAATTCCCCCAAGGAAAAAGTTTACAAGTCGAAGCTCTCTTGAGCAAACCGTCCCCTCAATCGAGCCCCGACTCGAGGGTGGACTGTATCCTTGGAGGATCAGACATATGTCAAGACTCCGTCAATTCCATTAAGAATCACGTACGGAAGGCTGTGTCTAACACTGGACCTAAGCCTTCTAACCCCGAGTCCAATACTAAGATTTCTTTCTGGGAAAGCGAGACCTCAAACCTCGACAGACCTCACGATGATGCGTTGATTGTCACCCTGAACATCGCAGGATACGAGGTCCCTAAACTCATGATAGACACAGGAAGCTCTGTCGACCTTATTTTCTACAACACCCTAAAAGGAATGGAAATAGACGACTACGAAATTATTGGCCAAAAAGCTAACCTCGTAGGCTTCTCCGGAGAAACAGCTACCTCATTGGGGACTATCAAGCTCCCAGTCATAGCTGGCAGAATAATGAAAATGACCAACTTAGTAGTCATCGACAGACCTTCCCCGTTCCATGCGATCCTGGGAAGACCCTGGATTCACAAAATGAAGGCAGTAGCCTCGATGTATCATCAATGCGTAAAATTCCCAACACCCAAAGGGATAGCTACCGTACACGGTAGCCAGAAGATATCCAGGATCTGCTATTTGGGAGGATTCGAAATCCTCAAAAAGTCCCTCCAATAGCAATTACAGATCCAGGAGGGTCGCGAAATGCAACAAAATATTCGAGGTCCCCCCAAGAACCTCACCGAAAAAGTTTGCATCGACGACTCAGATCCTGAAAGACAGGTGAGCATCGGATCCGAGCTACCTCCCGAGACAAAAAAAGGAGCTCATTGATTTCTTGAAAAGCAATGTCAAAACCTTTGCATGGTCCACCAGCGACATGAAAGGCATAGATCCGAACGTCACCACCCATAAGCTAAAAGTAGACCCTACTTTCAAACCGATCAAACAAAAGCGTCGCAAGCTAGGCCTCGAAAAGGCTCAAGCTGTTAACGACGAAGTTGACCGACTTACGAAAGCTGGGTCCATTCGAGAGGTACACTACCCCGATTGGTTAGCTAACCCAGTAGTGGTAAAGAAGAAAAACGGGAAATGGAGAATCTGTGTAGACTTCACAGACCTGAACAAAGCTTGTCCTAAAGACAGCTTCCCGTTACCTCACATCGACCGCCTGGTTGAAGCAACAACTGGCCATCGACTCCTATCCTTCATGGATGCCTTCTCAGGATACAACCAAATCATGATGGATCCTGAGGACCAGGAGAAAACTGCATTCATAACCGAACGAGGAACCTATTGTTACAAGGTTATGCCATTCGGATTAAAAAACGCAGGAGCTACCTATCAGAGGCTAGTAAATAAGATGTTTGCTGGGCAACTTGGAAAAACCATGGAGGTCTATATTGACGATATGCTAGTCAAATTCTCAGCTGGAGAAGACCATATCTCCCACTTAAGGGAATGCTTCGATATCCTTAACAAGTACGATATGAAGCTCAATCCCACTAAATGTACTTTTGGGGTACCCTCAGGCGAATTCCTAGGCTATCTCGTAACCGAATGAGGCATTGAAGCCAACCCGCAGCAGATAGCAACCTTCTTAGAAATGCCGTCACCGAAGACAACCAGAGAGGTACAAAGATTGACTGGACGAATTGCGGCATTAAATCAATTCATATCCAAGTCCACCGATAAGTGCCTCCCATTCTACAAGCTTCTAAGAAATAATAAGAAGTTCTTATGGGACGAGAAATGCGAGGAAGCCTTCAAGCAATTGAAAGCTTACCTCTCCGAACCTCCGATCCTATCCAAACCTGTAGTAGGAGAGCCATTGTACCTGTAACTCGCTGTATCGACTGCCGCAGTTAGCGGTGTGCTGGTACGAGAGGAACAAAACGAACAAAGACCTGTCTATTACACCAGTAAGAGTTTGATAGACGCCGAAACAAGGTACCCTGCAATGGAAAAATTAGCTCTGGCAGTTGTAACAGCTGCCAGAAAATTGCGACCTTACTTCCAATCGCACTCAATCATCGTAATGACCTCACAACCATTACGAATGATATTGCACAGCCCTAGCCAGTCAGGGCGATTGGCCAAATGGGCCATAGAGCTCAGTGAATATGATATTGAGTATAGACCTCGAGCAGCAGCGAAATCTCAGGTCCTTGCCGACTTTATCATTGAACTAGCATCCGAGCAATTAGACTCCGAAATAGAATCTCCGAAGTGGAGCCTGTATGTTGACGGAGCCTCGTCAAAACAAGGCTCCGGTGTCGGTCTAAGGCTAACTTCTTCAGCAGGAGAAACCATTGAGCAGTCATATAGGCTCGGATTCAGCGCCTCAAACAACGAAGCTGAATATGAAGCACTAATCGCAGGGTTGAAACTCGCCCTAAGCCTCGGAATTCGAGAGCTAAACGCTTATAGTGATTCACAGCTAGTAGCTAGCCAGTTTCACAGAGAATATGAAACGAGGGACGAAAGAATGGGGGCATATCTCGAAGTCGTCCAGAACCTCACTAGGCAGTTCGACAAATTCGAGCTAACAAGGATCCCACGAGGAGAGAACTCCTCAGCAGATGCGTTGACTGCTTTAGCCTCCACGTCAGACCCCCTCGTAAAACGGATCATACCCGTAGAAGGAATCGAAAAACCAAGCATCGACATAGCTACTAAAGCTGAGATAGACGGCAAGCTAACAGAGCAACCCGAAGGTACCTGCCCTGAAACGGTAGCTACCCAAGTTCTCACAACATTTTGGTTCCCAAAAACCAGAATACATAGCTCTAAAAAGCATACCTCCAGGAACACAATCCAAAACACGGAAGGTATTCCTCGAAATTCAGACTCCTTGGAGCCTGATCTCACGAATACCCCCGGGGGCACCAACTCAGACCCACTCGTCTGCAGAACAAAAACCAGAATACGTAGCTCTAAAAAGCATACCTCCGGGAACACAATCCAAAACACGGAAGGTATTCCTCGAAATTCAGACTCCTTGGAGCCTGATCTCACGAATACCTCGGGGGCACCAACTCAGACCCACTCGTCTGCATAATTAAAACCAGAAGCCGTTCAGCTCTCCAAAATTCATCTGGGAGCACCATCCAGACCCCGGAGAATAATGAAGGAATTGGAGGTATTTCTCGGAATTCAGACTCCCTGGAGCCCAATCCTACAAATACCTCCGGGGGCACCACGACACCAGGTCCCGAACAGGAACCTCTCTCGTCTCTTCATAACAAAGTTGTAGGGAGAGAGGATTGGAGAATTCCAATCACGCAATACATCCTGGAAGGAAAGACTCCACCCAATAAATGGGAGGCTCAGAAGCTCAAAGCATTAAGCGCGAGATACTGCGTAATCGAGTCTGTCCTCCACAAACGAAGCGTTTCCGGACCTTACTTAAAATGCGTCCATGGCCTCGTTGCTATGAGACTCATGAAGGAAATGCATGACGGCTCCTGCGGGAACCACTCTGGAGGAAGAGCTCTAGCCATCAGAATCAAAAGACATGGATATTTCTGGCCTACCATTATTGCAGACTGTGAGGCCTATTCCTCTTCATGCAACAAGTGCCAGAGGCATGCACCGATTATACACCAACCTGCGGAAAAGCTGTCAACCATATCCGCCCCTTATCCATTTATGAGATGGTCCATGCACATCGTAGGACCACTAGTAGCATCAGGAAGTGGAAAGAAGAAGCTACGCTTCCTCTTAGTCCTAACAGACTACTTCACAAAATGGATAGAGGTTGAAGCTTTCCAACAGGTAACCAAAGTCGAGGTCGAACGATTTGTGTGGAAAGAAATTGTGTGTAGACACGGCGTCCCATACGAAATTGTAACTGACAATGGAGGATAATTCATATCCCACGATTTCAAAATATTTTGTGACAAGTGGAATATTCGCCTGACCTTCTCAACACCTCGCTGACCTCAAGGAAACAGCCAGGCGGAGGCTGCTAATAAATCAGTATTAGCAAACCTCAAGAAACGCCTCGGAACCCAGAAGGAACTCTGGTCAGAAAAATTACTTGAAGTACTTTGGGCATGTCGAACCACCCCACGAAAGGCTACAGAAGAAACCCCTTTCTCCTTAGCATATGGGATGGAAGCTGTCATCCCAGCTGAAACCATTGCTGGTAGCCTCCGCCGGGAACTCTGTACATCCGATCCCGCAACTAATGATCAGCTCCTAACAGACAGCCTCGATCTAATCGAGGAAAGACGGGACCGAGCTCTGATTCGCATTCAGAACTATCAGCAAGCAATGGCACGACAGTACAATTCCAAAGTCAGGCCCCGACAGTTCGCTATAGGTGACCTAGTACTTAGGAAAGTTTTCGAAGGAACCAAGGAACCAGATGCTGGAAAGTTAGGAACCAACTGGGAAGGTCCCTATCAGATCATCAATGTGGTACGACCTGACGTTTACAAGCTCCGAAAGGTGCGAACCGGGGTACCTGAAATCAGATCGTGGAACGCCACGAATCTTAAGAGATACTATCATTAGGTACCTAAAAATCCCTGAACTACGTTAGGCTTGATCCCTTGACTGGGTACGTAGACAACTCCGTCATGAGTGCAGCCCCAACCTCATTTCAACACTTTGTTCACCACAACCAAAGGGGACATATGTCTGATTAAAATCACATAGCCCAACCAGCAACTGTATGATCATTATAATACAGCAATTGTATGATTACTATGATACCATGTATCCAATTACCAATAAAGCAATTATTCTCGATGTCTCAATTCTTTAACAACACAGGTCCCTGCAAACACGGACCTAGGGTCCTAAAACCCTTTAGATCAGCTCAGGTCTCCATGAACCTGGACCTAAGGTCTTAAAATCCTTATTAATCTTGAAGGTCATGAAAATCCTTTAAACGAAATCAAATTTGATAAACTAACCTAAGGTCTTAAAAATCCTTAGAAACCACTAAAGGTCTTAAAATTCTTCAAGCAATATCAGGTCTCAACGAACCTGGTCCTAAGGTCGTGAAATCCTTATCAAATCTCAAAGGTCTTGAAATCCTTATCAAATCTCAAAGGTCTTAAAATCCTCATCAAATCTCAAAGGTCTTGAAATCCTTAAAAACAAAGGTCTTAAAATCCTTATCAAACCTCGAAAGGTCTTAAAATCCTAAGCAAGTCTCAATGGGTCTTAAAATCCCACAAACGAACTCAGGTTCCCAAGAACCCCCACCTAAGGTGTCTAAGTTAAACTTAGGTTCCTAAAAACCTTAAGATAATCTCGATATTCCAAGAATTCCTCTTAAGGAACTAAAAACGACCAAAGTCTTCCAGACTTATCATAAAACCCGATTATGATCAAATGTCATATTTTACGACTAAAGCGAAAAACTTAAAATAAAACTAAAAACCAAGTCTTGATAGATAAAAGGTTTAAAGGCCTCCTCAGGCCGACGAAGGTTCAAAAGACCTTAACAGAAACAAAGGTTTGAAAGCCTCCTCAGGCTATAAGTCTTAGAAATAAAAGAAATCAAAGCCCATTGGGCGGAAATCCTAGAAACACATGAAAGAGCCTCAGCTCTTAAACTTCCTTGTCATCCGAGCTCTTCTCAGCTCTCTTGCCAACCGGATCATCCTCCTCAGGAACCTCTTCCTCCATCTCCTTGTCGCCATCTCCAGGGGCGGCTTCGACCGGGGCTGAGTAAGAACCCACCAATCCCAAATTAGAACCGACCTCTCCAGAAAAGGAGAGATTAAACATATTAATCTCGAAAGTACCTGAGCTCTCAGAGAGTTGGGGAAGAGGGAGCTTGCCGATCGAGAAATCCGAGACCTGAGCCTTCTCGTACGCCGCAACAGCCTCTGGCATCATTGCCACCAAGCGATCATACTCGTCTTGAGTGCTCTTAATCTCACCATCCAGCATGTCTTTCAGGAGCTCGGTGTTGGCTTGAATCTCTTGAGCATGAACCAGGAGATCGACTTCATCCTTCTTCTTGGAGAATTTCTCCTTGACAACAACCAGAACTTTGTTGTAAGCATCAGCTACCTCCTTCTTTCCTCTCCGGACGGCTAGCCTGACCTCAGCTTCCTTGTTCTTCTGGCTGCTCTGGGATGAAGCAATCAGCTCCTTGACTTGGTACTCGGTGATATACCATGGATTTCACCCGTTTTTAACCATGGTATACTAGTATTTTATTATATATTTAATCTGTTTTCTAGCCTGTTAGGTATGTTTTCAGGTTCAGGAGCATTTCGTGAGAAAGTGATGTTTTTGGAGCATTTTGGAGTACAAGAGATGATACACCCGAGTTGACCATTCAAGACTAAGTCGGAAGTCAACATTGCGATTACAATCGATCGATACTCATCCTGAGTCGTCGATCGATGCAGCTGAGAAGATCCGCGTACTAGAAGATTATAATCGATCGATACACATTCAGTGTTGTCGATCGATATCGAGGACGGAATGGTTTAGCCGACTACTTCACCAAGACTTCACCAAATTATGAGATTGCCCCTGACGAGTTTTTAACCTAATGGAAATGCTTAAATACTCCTGCAAAGTCTTTTTGACGGCAAGTTTTGAAACCCTTTGAAGCTTGAAGCTTTTCACAACCAAAGCAGAGAGTGTGAGAGAGAGACTAGAGTTTTATTTGTTTGAGAGAGATTGGAGAGATTTCTCATCTCCTTTTGTATTCCTACTTTATTCTATCTATGCAATTCTTTCATCTATCTATTGTTATGAATTGCTTAGCCATGTCTGAGTAGTCTACTTGTTAGATCTAGGGTTTAAATAGGTTTGTGGGATTAGCCCCAAGCTATAATTGCTAAGTTGTGATACTCATCAAATGGATTGTACCCTATGCTTGTTTTAGAGTAGCTAACTAGAACATAGATCACTAGGATCTTAGATTATCTTGAATTATCCATTTGGGCGATGCCTGTTTCCCGTTGAGAAGAACGACAGTTCCAACTTGAGACCTCGCGGTCATATTCAGTTCGCGCCTAGGCAGATCTAGAAGCCGTCGATGGATACCCTACTGGTAAATCGATCGGCGCCGCGAAAGGTGTATCGCTCGATATCTCAAAAGGATATCGACCGACTCTTTTTCTGTGTCATCATGCGAAAGGTGTGGCCAGAGATCTAGATATTTTAACCAGTGATTCATTCACATGTGTTAAGCGGCTGAGATCTATAGTATCATGCAAGCAACTTATTAAAGCATTTATAGAGATTATAATCTCCATCCCTGAATAGAAACCCTATGTCTAGCACTCTTTATCCCATTTAAACAACCCTTCATATTGTTAGTTGGAGCAACTACCTTGCTCATATTAGGATTTGTTATTTTTATTTCCATCATATAAACCAACCTTGCCTAGGATTGATTAGCAGATTTTATTTAATTGGTTCCCTAGCTCCTCGTGATTTGATCCCTAAGTACTACAGCTGTACCTCTTATTTGAGAGAGTAAGCTCTACTGGGTAATTTGAGCACTATCAAATTTGGCGCCGTTGCCGGGGAGCTTTGATCGCCATTAGATTTAATCTTATTAATCTTAGGTTTTTCTTTTACCCCCTTTCTTATTTAAAATTTTCTTGTCTTTTCAGGTATATGCCCAGCAGTACCAGAAGTAACAAGGGAAATCAACTATCATTCTCAGAGGATCCTGCACACTTGGAACGCTCAATCCGCAAAGACCTACGCTCCGCATCGATCGACAGAACTGCATTACCGTCGACTGACACTCACGTTCAAGTGCCGACCGACATTCCGACCGCACCGTCGACCGATACCGTTCACCGATCTACATCGATCGATACTTCTAACCGTATACCGATCGACACTACTCCGCGAAGCATGGTCGCGATTGTCATTCTCACGCAGGGCGAGAATGGAAACCTGTATGACCAAGATGGTCATCTGCGTAATGCAACAGGTCAGAAACTAGATGCACAGGGAAACATAATCCCTGAAACTGAAGCTGAGGCTACAGGAGAAGCTCAAACACGATCGTTGGCAGACTATAACCGTCCAGACGAGTACTACACCAACAGATCAGCTATTCGACTTCCAGAGATTCAGAAGCCGAACTTCGAGCTCAAGCCACAGTACTACTCTCTCGTGTCTCAGATACCTTATTCTGGGCAATCACACGAGCATCCTATGGACCATCTGGAGAGGTTCGAGGATCTTATCGCTGCTATTCGTATGGATGGAGTCCCCGAGGACTACCTACTCTGCAAGCTCTTCAAATACTCACTGGTTGGAGAAGCTTTGCACTGGCTGAAGCAGCTACCTACAGGATCACTGACATCCTGGGCCGACATCAAAAACGCCTTCCTGCGTAATTTCTTTGATGAGGCACGCGCTGAAGACATGAGGAGCAAAATAGCCACTTTCACGCAAAAGCCTAGTGAGACTTTTAAAGACGCGTGGATAAGATTCAAGTTCTTCCAGCGAGACTATCCACACCATGGATTCAATGAAGTGCAGCTATTAAGCACTTTTTACAGAGGTATCGCCTTAAGGTATCAGATGGCTCTTGATACTGCTAGTGAGGAGAACTTCAACACTAGGAATCCAAGAGAGGCTGTGAGACTTATTGAGAACCTAGCCAACAACAGCAGCACCAAGAACTGACTATGACAAGAAGAAATCGGTTGCAGCCATAGGTGAAGACAAGATGAATGAAGTCAGAACCAAGATAGATGCATTACATGCTCTTCTGGGACAACCAGTCTGCTCAGCTGAAGAAGGAGAGGCTAGAGAGGATGATACAGAGGAAGATGTGAACTACATTGGAGGTACTGGATTTCAAAGATATGGAAACCAGAGTGGAAACAGAAACTTTTTTGGCAGTGGTCAGAAGAGTAACTACAACCAGAGTTCACAGTATCAGAAACCCTTCACCAACACAAGAAACTATGGCAACTCAGCTTACCAAAACCCACCACCACCCACCCAAGAGAGTAAGTTTGATGCCATGATTGATAGAGTTCTGGAAGGTCAGCAGAAGCTTACAGTAGACTTCAATGGGAAGATTGATTCTGTCTTTAACAATCTAACCACGAGGATAGATATCATCTGCACTTAAGTTAAGAAACTTGAGACACAGATTGTCCAAACTGAAGACTCTATCAGGAGGATTGGAACTTCTAAGGAAGTAGGAGAAGGAAATAGGAGACACCACGTCAATGCTATCATAGATGATGATTTCTGGCAAGTGGTGAAACAGGAGAAGCTACAAGAAGGAGACTTTGAAGTGGAAAGTTCGCTAAGTCTCGGTGGATCACAATGGTGTCGATCGACACCAACTAGTCCACATCGATCGACATCGACGATGTCTTATCCGGACACGCTTGCAGACTCCAACACGGTTAGGATTTTGACACATGCTGAGTTCACGGCTTCTCACCCATAACCACCCACCCACACCTACGTAGATATCGACCGACGAGCCGAGCCACTCATCGATCGACACAACGAAGAGAACCGTATCGATCGATCTTATACTCCACCTATCGATCGACACGCACCTCTTATATACCGAGTGCAACTACCATCGATAGACAGCAACCGAATCAATGCACTCAGACCCACACCGAAACCACAAGCTATCCCTACCGAAATAACTAGTAACCCTTCAGACATTACACCTACATCAGAAGTAACTGAAGGAAGAAGGTTAAGGAGTCGGAAGGAGAAGATTCCTAAGAACCTTAAGAGGGAAGCTAATGAAAAGGAGATTGATGGTTTCACTAAGAGAGTTATCGGAATCCCACCAGAGAAACATTTTGAGGAGGTTTATTTCACAAAGAGATTGTGGATTTTCTTCAGAGAAACAAGGGAGACTGAAACTAACATTAGGAGAAGGTTTGACAACGTCAGATAAGAGATGAGGAAAAGGATTACTTTGCTAAAGAAGAGTGATCCTGGGAAGTTTGCAATACCCTGTGTGGTACAAGGTATTGAATTTCCTCACGCACTATGTGACACTGGTTCATTAGTCAGCATTTTACCAAAGGTCATGGCAGACCATCTAGGCCTGCAAGTAGAGCCTTCACCACAGATCTTTACTTTCGTGGATTACTCTTAGAGAAACTCTGGAGGCTTCATCAAAGACCTAGAGGTACACATTGGTGATGCTATAGTCCCTGTGGATTTTCATGTCCTAGACATTAAGTTAAATTGGAACTCTTCCCTCTTACTTGGAAGAGCATTTATGGCTACAGTAGGAGCCATATGTGACATGAAGACCAACAGGATGTGCTTGACTATGATAGATCCAGATATCCACTACGACCCTGTCAAGCTTGACAAACCACCAGCCAAACTAGTGGTAAAGGAAGATGATACTGGTATCATCGCAGTTTGTCATTGTGAAGTTGAGTACGAGACAGAGTACTCGGGATCGATCGACAGTACTTTGACGTCATCGATCGACACATTCAAGTCAGAGGAGATCGACAACAACTATGGATCATCGATCGACAGAGACCCACCGGATGATGAACTCGATCTACCAGATCATTGCTACCCGAATTTCGCCATCCCACCCAACCGAAAGCAAGATGATTACTCAATAAGGAGTTGGGCAGATAGCGGATTTCATGAAAGTTTTGCAGTAGACACAGCCACCTCTTTCCACAGTGGAGACCACATTGAAGAATATGATGAAGACTATTGGGAAGAGAGAGCTTGGGAAATTTACTTGGAGGATGACAGATTTGCACCAAAATCGATCGACAACAGACGCCCACCATCGATCGATTATCTACTTCATCCAGCAAAACGACATCGTCCATCGATCGACATCGCCAGTATAATATCGATCGATATTAACCCGGACGACTTAAAGGACAAAATCGGAATTTCATCGATTAGGACAACACATGGGTATAAAAGGTTGACGACCCAAGCTACAAAAATTCAAAACTTTTCACCTTCTACCCAGCAGCTTCCAGCATTCAGAGATTCATCAATGGAAGACTGCACCAACATGTTCAATCGATCAGACAGTGCAGCTAGACGTGCACCATCGATCGCCACCACCACACACCCATCGATCGACACCTTCAACAGAGCTCAACCGAGATCTCATGAACCTTATGATATCAGGAATGTTTCACTAACACCTGATGAATTTGGAATTTTCAGAGACACAGATGGCTATGCAAGAGCTATGGATGGAAGAGTTCTGCACATAACCAGAGAAGACATAGCAGACATCCTCCAAGTTGCCAATGGACCAGAAAACCTGTTCACACAGCAACGTAGCCATCCAAACATCCTACAACATGTCCAGGACAACCACAACACCAACACAAGGGAGGATCCAGTTCCACAACACTTCGGTCCACCTCGACATTCACGATCGATCGACATCGTTTCAACACCGTCGATCGACGGCGGATATCCAGGATCGATTGACAGACCGAGAGTCCGATCGCCCGACAGACGACTGGAGTTTGGACGACGTGCCTTCACTACCGATGGATCCAGGAGATTCAAGTGGGAGGCTAAGGATGAATATGGTGTCTACCGAGATGAGTTTGGCTATACTAGAGGAGTTGATGGTGAAATCATACATGTTACCAAGGAGCAAGTAAAGAGACTTTTGGATAGAGCATCCCTTTTTCACAATGGTTGCTTACAACTTCCAATACACACACGTCTGTGAGGGATTAAACTCACACCTAGATTTTAGATCATGTTTTAAGGTTTTAGGAAAAGTTAGGGAAAGATAACGTGGGCTGAATCCCATAATAACTTGTTGAATGAACTTCGATTTGTATTGATATAATGGTAAAAAGGATGGTTACAAAAGGTGATCTTTGATGAATACAAAGATTATAAGAATGTTACAATAAGAATGTTTTTATGAATGTCGAGTGAAAAATGGATTGAATCGGCCCCTCTCTTTAGTCCTCCACCTTCTCTTTAAATAGCTTTGGACTTCTTTTGATTGTCTTCAACTGATCTCCGAGATATTCTCCGCTTGATGTGGAATCTGCAATAGCTTCCCTTTGACCGGGTCCTGCGCTTCTTTCGTTATGACGTGAGCTTCCTCTTCGCCGTGACCTCTTTTGGTTAAAGTCTTTAGCTCTCAGCCTCCGGCTCCAGCTTAGCTCTTCTCAAAGGTTGAATTCGTAATGGGCCTGTCATGGCCTGTTATTGTCTTTTATTGTTCAGCAATCAGCTACCGGGCCATATTCGGGCCCAACAGTTGCCCCCAGCTCTCGAGATTAGGTATCGTTATTCTCGGGAGCTAAACCTAGCCGCCCAAGCTAGATTCTCTTGTTGAGATCATGATTACTAGCTATCTCATCCATATTTACTTTTATCTGATCGAACGGCTGTAAATTCCCTTCGATTAGATCGATGGCTTAGATTAAAGCGAGTTTGAAATTTGATTTCCGATTTTCGAGACGTGACAAGATATAAAGTAGCTAGCATTAACTGCCGCTGTCCATATTCTCCACGTCTCCACTCGGTTTTCAAGGTAATTCCTCCTCCACTCCTTTATTTTACTGCGTTTGTTTTTCTTTTTACTTTCATCCTTCGATTCACCATTAATCCTTTGCGAAGTTCTTAGAATTCTCAGTTCCTAAGAGATCTAGTTAGCTTGTTCCACCATTTCCCTTTCGATTCTCCTTATCTCTCTCTTTAATGGATCCTCCGAAAGAAGGTTCCAGCGAGACCGGAATTTCTACCTCCGGTAAACGTTTAATGAAAGTTAAACAGGAGATCGGTGAGAAAATGAAAAGAGACAAGAAAGAAGCCAAAGACTCAATTGCAGGAAGGGTTTCCAAGCGGGTGAAGAAGAAGGATGCTTCTGGTGGGAGTGCCTCTGTGGGACCTCACTCGCCTTCCTCATTGAAGATCCAAGAGGTTGTTAACCTCATGGTTCAAGCTTACGGTCAAAAGGAGTTGGCCAGGGTATGTTCCTCCGACGAAACCCCTGAAACCTCCCCGGAGGGTTGGTTTTGCATTCATGAGAAATATATCTCTAAATGCCACCTCCGGTTTCCGCTCCCAGACCTTTTGTTAGATCTTCTTGACCATTACCAGCTGGCCCTCTCTCAGCTCTGTCCCTCTGTTATCCGGGTTATAAATGGTTTCATCACCAGGGCCAAGGAAGAAGGGGTCGCTGTTGGGCTAACCGAGTTGATGAGTCTTTATACGATCAAGGAGAGCTCTAGTAAGGATGGTGGCAGCGGTACCTACTACCTTCCTTGTCGTCCTAGGCTCGGTCTTTTTAAGTCCTCCGGTAGTGATGATGATTGGAGGAAGAAATATTTCTACGTCAAGATCGACCCCTCAACAGTTCCTGTGGGTCGTGCTCTCTCGATTACTTGGTCCGATATAACTGGTTAGGAGTTTTAGGAACGTGCTTTGCTCATATCGGGTTATTGTTGTTTACTGAACTCTTGGTTTCTTGTGCAGATATCGAGGATCCTCCCAAGCTTACTGATAAGCTGTCTAGAGCTCTTTTTCGGAAACTGTATCAAAGTCCCAATACTTGGGCGTCTTTTACCATTTCTCGCATTGGATCTGCTAGGTTCCCGGAGAAATATAACGCCAGGTTCCCTGTCCCAATTCCATCTGAAGATTTAGAAGGTATTTTTCGGATTTCGCTTATCCCTTCTTTTTTTTTCTAGATTTGCTTTCAGAGATAGCTAAAAAGCTTTCCTTTGTTTAGTTTCTGAAGGTCCTTTCGTGGTAGATCTTTCGACTGGAGTTAGTACTTCCGAAACTGAAAAGACTCAAGCTCCCAAGATGAGGCCTTCTTTCCGTTCCAGGAGCAAACCTGCTGCAGCTGCCAGTGCTTCGCGAGGCAGCGACAAGACCCAAGGAGGAGCCTTCCTTAGCTCGCTGAAGGAGGTCCTTGACGATGGATCCTCTGTTCCTGTCGGGGATGTCATCCCAGTCGAAACCAGAGCTCAAGATGTTGTTCCTCGTCTCGAGATTCCGCCGGTTAATGTTAACCCTCAAGCTGCTGGAGATCCCTCTAAGGTCGAACCTCTGAGAAACAAGAGGTCTCGGACTGATTTGGGAGATAGGCCCCCCAGGTCTTCCTCCTCGTCTTCGCGGGGAGGGACCGTCGGCTGGAACTTTACCCATTCTAAACCAGGATCGATCTTGGATGACCCTTGGGGTTTGGCAACCATCATGAGGCATATGAAGATGGTCGGATGTTCCATGCCTTCAATCAATGGTCTAACCAACAAGGAAGAATACGTTGAGATAGCTCACCACATGGGTCAGGTACGTACTCTTGTTTTCCTTTTTGGTTTGCTTCTGAGTTGATATTTTCTGAATTTTTAGTTCTTTTTTTTTTTTTTAGTTAGCTGGAGCCATCAACAGAGCTCAGCTGAGGTTCGAGGAGACTGTGAACGGTGCTCCCAGTGCTGGGGATTTAGCTCAGGCTACCGAGTTATTCAAGACTACTAAGATGGAGCTCGACCTAGCTCGTGCTCGGGTTTCTGAGCTTGAAGCTGAAGTCGGGAGGCTCGGTTTAAAGGCTGACACTCAGCAGGGGAAACTCGAAAGTCAGGCTATCGATATTCGGGTGAAGAACAGGAAGATCAATGAGTTAGATGCTGCTCGCAGGATAGCTGAGCGTCAGGTTCAAGAGATGATCGCCTCATCCCAGGTTAGTCAAAGGAACAAAGAAGCTGAAGTTAAGCTTGCTGTTAGGAAAGGTAAGAAGGAGGTAGCCGATGCCTACAACAAGATCCTGACCTCTGTGAAGGAGAAGTTTGTCAAGAAGAAGGATGAGACTGATGCCCTGATCTATGCTCAGGAGCTTCAGGCGAACATCGAACTTCTGAAGGATTTGTTGTCTAAGGAGATTGAGAATGCTGAAGAGGAGTATCACCGTTTGATGGTTTTGGTCCCGGAGGCTGCTGCTGCGTACGAGAAAGCTCAAGTTTCCGATTTCTCAGTCAGCAAGCTCCCCATTCCACAATTCTCCGAAAGCTCAGGTACTTTTGAGATTAATATGTTTAATCCGGCGTTTTCTGGAGAATACGGTTCTAACTTGGGTTCGATGTCTCCTGATCTAGTCCCAGTTGAGACGACCCTAGGAGGTGTCAACCAGGATGCTGAAATGGAAGCTTCCGCCAAGGAGGGTGGTCCTATCGAGAAGAACAAGGATGATGAAGCTGATCCTGGATCCGAGGAAGGTTAAGAGCCGATGCTCTTTATGTTTCAAAATTTCTGTCCAATGGGCTTCTGTTTCTTTTGTTTTAAGACTTATGGCGTGAGGAGGCTTTTAAACCTTTATCTGTTCGTACTTTGAATCTTTGTTAGCCTGGGGAGGCTTTTAAACCCTTGTTTAATTTCAAACTTGGTTTTCAGTTTCATTTTAAGTTTTTCTGCTTTAGTCGTAGAATATGACATTTGATCACAATCAGGTTTCATGATAAATCTTGGAGACTTGGATCGTTTTTAGTCCCTTAAGAGGGGTTTCTCGAAGTATCGAGGTCAGCTTAGGATTTTTAGGAGCCTGAGCTTAACTCGGGTACTTTAGGTAAGGGTTCTTGGGAACCTGAATTCGTTCGTGGGATTTTAAGACCCGTTGGGACTTGCTTAGGATTTTAAGACCTTTTGAGATTTGATAAGGATTTCAAGACCTTTGAGTTTTGATAAGGACTTTAAGAACTTTAAGATTTGATAAGGATTTCAAGACCTTTAAGATTTGATAAGGATTTCAAGACCTTTGAGATTTGATAAGGATTTCGAGACCTTAGGTTAGTTTATCAAATTTTGACTTGATTTGAAGGATTTCAAGACCTTCAAGGTTATTAAGGGTTTTAAGACCTTAGGTTCAGGTTCATGGAGACCTGAGCTGATCCCTGAGCTGATCCGGAGGGTTTTAGGACCCTAGGTCCGTGCTGGTAGGGACCTATGTTGTTAAAGAATTGAGACATCGAGAATAATTGCTTTTTTTGATAATTGGATACATGGTATCAGTAATCATACAATTGCTGTATTATAATGATCATACATTTGCTGCTTGGGCTATGTGATTTTAATCAGACATATGCCCCCTTTGGTTGTGGTGAACGAAGTGTTGAAATGAGGTTGGGGCTGCACTCAGGACGGAGTTGCCTACGTACCCAGTCAAGGGATCAAGCCTAACGTAGTTCAGGAATTTTAGGTACCTAATGATAATACCTCTTAAGATTCGTGGCGTTCCATGATCTGATTTCAGGTACCCCGGTTCGCACCTTTCGGAGCTTGTAAACGCCAGGTCGTACCACGTGGATGATCTGGTAGGGACCTTCCCAGTTGGTTCCCAACTTTCCAGCATCTGGTTCCTTGGTTCCTTCGAAAACTTTCCTAAGTACCAGGTCACCTACAGCGAACTGTCGGAGTATGACTTTGGAGTTGTACTGTCGTGCCATTGCTTGCTGATAGTTTTGAATGCGAATCAGGGCTCAGTCCCGTCTTTCCTCGATTAGGTCGAGGCTGTCCGTTAGGAGCTGATCGCTAGCTGCGGGGTCGGATGTACAGAGGTCCCGGCGAAGGCTACCAGCAATGGTTTCGGCTGGGACGACAGCTTCCATCCCGTAGGCTAAGGAGAAAGGGGTTTCTTCTGTAGCCTTTCGTGGGGTGGTTCGACATGCCCAAAGTACTTCAAGTAATTTTTCTGACCAGAGTTCCTTCTGGGTTCCGAGGCGTTTCTTGAGGTTTGCTAATACTGATTTATTAGCAGCCTCCGCCTGTCCGTTTCCTTGAGGTCGGCGAGGTGATGAGAAGGTCAGGCGAATATTCCACTTGTCACAAAATATTTTGAAGTCGTGGGATATGAACTGTCCTCCATTGTCGGTTACGATTTCATATGGGACGCCGTGTCTACACACGATTTCTTTCCACACAAATCGTTCGACCTCGACTCTGGTTACCTGCTGGAAAGCTTCAGCCTCTATCCATTTCGTGAAGTAGTCTGTTAGGACTAAGAGGAAGGGTAGCTTCTTCTTTCCACTTCCTGACGCTACTAGTGGTCCTACGATGTCCATGGACCATCTCATAAATGGGTAAGGGGCGGATATGTTTGACAATTTTTCCGCAGGTTGGTGTATAATCGGTGCATGCCTCTGGCACTTGTCGCATGAAGAGGAATAGGCCTCACAGTCTGCAATAATGGTGGACCAGAAATATCCTTGTCTTTTGATTCTGATGGCTAGAGCTCTTCCTCCATAGTGGTTCCCGCAGGAGCCGTCGTGCATTTCCTTCATGAGTCTCATAGCAACGAGGCCATGGACGCATTTTAGGTAAGGTCCGGAAACGCTTCGTTTGTGGAGGACAGACTCGATTACGCAGTATCTCGCGCTTAATGCTTTGAGCTTCCGAGCCTCCCATTTATTGGGTGGGGTCTTTCCTTCCAGGATGTATTGCGTGATTGGAATTCTCCAATCTTCTCTCCCTACAACTTTGTTATGAAGAGACGAAGGAGGTTCCTGTTCGGGACCTGGTGTCGTGGTGCCCCCGGAGGTATTTGTAGGATTGGGCTCCAGGGAGTCTGAATTCCGAGGAATACCTCCAATTCCTTCATTATTGTCTGGGGTCTGGATGGTGCCCCCAGATGAATTTTGGAGGGCTGAACGGCTTCTGGTTTTAACTCTGCAGATGAGTGGGTCCGAGTTGGTGCCCCCGGGGGTATTCGTGAGATCAGGCTCCAAGGAGTCTGAATTTCGGGGAATACCTTTCGTGTTTTGGATTGTGTTCCCGGAGGTATGCTTTTTAGAGCTACGTATTCTTGTTTTTGGGAACCAAAATGTTGTGAGAACTTGGGTAGCTACCGTTTCAGGACAGGTACCTTCAGGTTGTTCTGTTAGCTTGCCGTCTATCTCGGCTTTAGTAGCTATGTCGATGCTTGGTTTTTCGATTCCTTCTACGGGTATGATCCGTTTTACGAGGGGGTCTGACGTGGAAGCTAAAGCAGCCAACGCATCTGCTGAGGAGTTCTCTCCTCGTGGGATTCTTGTTAGCTCGAATTTGTCGAACTGCCTGGTGAGGTTCTGGACGACTTCGAGATATGCCCCCATTCTTTCGTCCCTCGTTTCATATTCTTTGTGAAACTGGCTAACTACTAGCTGTGAATCACTATAAGCATTTAGCTCTCGAATTCCGAGGCTTAGGGCGAGTTTGAACCCTGCGATTAGTGCTTCATATTCAGCTTCGTTGTTTGAGGCGCTGAATCCGAGCTTATATGACTGCTCAATGGTTTCTCCTGCTGAAGAAGTTAACCTTAGACCGACACCGGAGCCTTGTTTTGACGAGGCTCCGTCGACATACAGGCTCCACTTCGGAGATTCTATTTCGGAGTCTAATTGCTCGGATGCTAGTTCAATGATAAAATTGGCAAGGACCTGAGCTTTCGCTGCTGCTCGAGGTCTATACTCAATATCATATTCACTGAGCTCTATGGCCCATTTGGCCAATCGCCCTAACTGGCTAGGGCTGTGCAATATCATTCGTAATGGTTGTGAGGTCATTACGACGATTGAGTGCGATTGGAAGTAAGGTCGCAATTTTCTGGCAGCTATCACAACTGCCAGAGCTAATTTTTCCATTGCAGGGTACCTTGTTTCGGCGTCTATCAAACTCTTGCTGGTGTAATAGACAGGTCTTTGTTCGTTTTGTTCTTCTCGTACCAGCACGCCGCTAACTGCAGCAGTCGATACAGCGAGGTACATGTATAGTGGCTCTCCTACTACAGGTTTGGATAGGATCGGAGGTTCGGAGAGGTATGCTTTCAATTGTTTGAAGGCTTCCTCACATTTCTCGTCCCATAGGAACTTCTTATTATTTCTTAGAAGTTTGTAGAATGGGAGGCACTTATCGGTGGACTTGGATATGAATCGATTTAACGCTGCGATTCGTCCGGTCAATCTCTGTACCTCTCTGGTTGTCTTCGGTGACGGCATTTCTAGGAAGGTTGCTATCTGCTGCGGGTTGGCTTCAATGCCTCTTTCGGTTACGAGATAGCCTAGGAACTCGCCTGAGGGTACCCCGAAAGTACATTTAGTGGGATTGAGCTTCATATCGTACTTGTTAAGGATATCGAAGCATTCCCTTAAGTGGGAGATGTGGTCTTCTCCAGCTGAGGATTTGACTAGCATATCGTCAATATAGACCTCCATGGTTTTTCCAAGTTGTCCAGCAAACATCTTGTTTACTAACCTCTGATAGGTAGCTCCTGCGTTTTTTAATCCGAATGGCATAACCTTGTAACAATAGGTTCCTCGTTCGGTTATGAATGCGGTTTTCTCCTGGTCCTCAGGATCCATCATGATTTGGTTGTATCCTGAGAAGGCATCCATGAAGGATAGGAGTCGATGGCCAGCTGTTGCTTCAACCAAACGGTCGATGTGAGGTAACGGGAAGCTGTCTTTAGGACAAGCTTTGTTCAGGTCTGTGAAGTCTACACAGATTCTCCATTTCCCGTTTTTCTTCTTTACCACTACTGGGTTAGCTAACCAATCAGGGTAGTGTACCTCTCGAATGGATCCAGCTTTCGTAAGTCGGTCAACTTCGTCGTTAACAGCTTGAGCCTTTTCGAGGCCTAGCTTGCGACGCTCTTGTTTGATCGGTTTGAAAGTAGGGTCTACTCTTAGCTTATGGGTGGTGACGTTCGGATATATGCCTTTCATGTCGCTGGTGGACCATGCAAAGGTTTTGACATTGCCTTTCAAGAAATCAATGAGGTCCTTTTTGGTCTCGGGAGGTAGCTCGGATCCGATGCTCACCTGTCTTTCAGTATCTGAGTCGTCGATGCAAACTTTTTCGGTGAGGTTCTTGGGGGGACCTCGAATATTTTGTTGCATTTCGCGACCCTCCTGGATCTATAATTGCTATTGGGGGGATTTTTGGAGGATTTCGAATCCTCTCAAATAGCAGATCCTGGATATCTTCTGGCTACCGTGTACGGTAGTTATCCCTTCGGGTGTTGGGAATTTTACGCATTGATGATACGTCGAGGCTACTGCCTTCATTTTGTGAATCCAGGGTCTTCCCAGGATCGCATGAAACGGGGAAGGTCTGTCGATGACTACTAAGTTGGTCATTTTCATTATTCCGCCAGCTATAACTGGGAGCTTGATAGTCCCCAATGAGGTAGTTGTTTCTCCGGAGAAGCCTACGAGGTTAGCTTTTTGGCCAATAATTTCGTAGTCGTCTATTTCCATCCCTTTTAGGGTGTTATAGAAAATAAGGTCGACATAGCTTCTTGTGTTTATCATGAGTTTAGGGACCTCGTATCCTGCGATGTTCAGGGTGACAATCAACGCATCATCGTGAGGTCTGTCGAGGTTTGAGGTCTCGCTTTCCCAGAAAGAAATCTTAGTATTGGACTCGGGGTTAGGAGGCTTAGGTCCAGTGTTAGACACAGCCTTCCGTACGTGATTCTTAATGGAATTGACGGAGTCTTGACATATGTCTGATCCTCCAAGGATACAGTCCACCCTCGAGTCGGGACTCGATTGAGGGAACGGTTTGCTCAAGAGAGCCTCGACTTGTAAACTTTTTCCTTGGGGGAATTTCCCAAGAATCATGTCAACTCTTTTCTTGGGAGCTGGAGGTGGCGAATCGGTCTCCTTCTCAGGTGACCTCTCGCGCTTTGGGGAGGTGTCTCTGGAACCTCTTTTCTGATAAGGTGGTGGCTTTTTAAGGTCCACGCCCTTTATTTCTCCAGCTGCGAATTTAGCTGCCAGTTGTCGTTGGAGGTCCCAACATTCCTCAGTTGAGTGCCCTTCTCGATCATGATAAGAGCAATGTTTGTTTTTATCAAAGCCTTTTTACCAGGGAGTTTTGTTCGCTGCGGCGACAGGTTTCTCTTCCTTGTCTTCCTCGATTGCGTAGGAATGTTCTCCCTGAGTTTGGTTGTTTCGGGGGTTCCCCCTTTTGTGAGGTCCCTTTGCCTCAGAGGATTCACCTTTTGAGTGATTCTGAGGCTTCTTGTGGAGTTTATCCAATGCGGCTGTTTCTTCCTCCAAAGTAATGTATCTGGTGGCTTTATGAAGGGCATCATCGATAGTTGGAGGAGTATTGAGTGTTGACTCTGACCAGAATTTCGATTTATAGAACAGACCTCTCCTAAGAGCCTCGATGGCGACTAGGTCGTTAGGATTCGAGAGCTTTGTTCTTATTGCCCTGAATTTCTCGATGTAAACTCGTAGTGAGTCCCCCATTCCTTGTCTGACCTTCCAAAGGTCGGCTTCAGAAGCTTGTTTCAGGATATGAGTCGAGTACTGTTTCATGAAGGCGTTAGTTAGCTGATCGAAACTATCTATCGAGGCTGGTTCGAGACCAGAGAACCACTCAAGGGCTGTTCCGACCAAATTTTCGGCGAATGTCCTGCAGTAACCTGCTTCGCATTCTTCCTGTGTAAAATGGGCTTTAACGATTGCCAGTCGGAAAGCTCTCAAATAGGCCTTTGGGTCAGAAGTCCCGTCATACTCGGGAATTCTGATTTTTCGGGTATCCCTTATGTAGGAGCTGGCAATTCTGTCAGTGAATGGAGTTCCACGTGTTTCTTCGATCAAACTATCGATTTCGGGAGCTGAGCTCGTAGCTTTATGGACTTGAGCTCCCAATTTTTGGAGAGCTGCATGAGTTCGTTCCATATACCTACGGATAGCTTCAGGTCCTTCCATAGGTAGGACATTCGGGTCGTTATTAGGTACCCGACGGGCAGGTTCCTGACGCAATCGTGTGGGCTCATCCTCCCATGCAGTTGGGGGGCTAAATCGCTCACCAGCTCTCGGGTTATCGGAATCTATCCGCTGATACCGGTCCCCATTTGGGGTTGAGCCTCTGGTTTGATAAACCGGAGCTGCTGTCCTACCTTCGGATGGGAGGGATACTCCTGCCCCGGATCTAAATTCAGTCGGCGGAGAAGGTAGACGAGAGCTCCGATCAGCGACCTGACCGGATGCGGAACTGGTTGTTGCCACGTTGCTTCCCATAGCACTGGTGATAGGTGGGTTAAACACGGGAGCTGTCCCAGTATGAGGTGTCTGGAAAGCCGATCCCTGTCCTGCGGGAGCGGTGCTATCAGGGGAAAAATCTAAACGTCCTCGGGGGAATGAGGGATAAGTCAATCGATCTCGGAAAGTGACCCCCGGAGTTTGACGTCGAGGTGGCTGGGTTGTTGTGTCTAGAGATCTTGTTATCTCTTCGAATCGTTGCTGTCGAACAGCTAGCTGATGCATCGTACGCTCACTTTCCTGAGCTTTGTCTACTAGTTGCATCATCATCTGACGAATCTCAGAAAGCTGAGCCTCCGTTTGATTCGGAGCGGCTTGCTGCTGAGGATTCTCGGTGATTGGAAGCCCGGGGGCGGTTCCACATGACGATCTCTGGTTAGTAGCTCCGGTTATATTCTGGCTCGTTCGAGCGTTAATAGGAAGCTGCTGCCCGGACCGGTGGTCGCCACGTCGAGGTTCCGAGGTTACAAGGGTAGAGCCTCCGTCGTTCGGTGAGCCATCGCTCGGAATCGGGAGGTTTAGATCAGACGGATTTGTTGTCTGGTCGGTAGGATTTATCCTCAAGTTAGAGTAAGGGATTCGATTATTTCGTCCCCACAGACGGCGCCAATTGTGAGGGATTAAACTCACACCTAGATTTTAGATCAGGTTTTAAGGTTTTAGGAAAAGTTAGGGAAAGATAACGTGGGCTGAATCCCGTAATAACTTGTTGAATGAACTTCGATTTGTATTGATATAATGGTAAAAAGGATGGTTACAAAAGGTGATCTTTGATGAATACAAAGATTATAAGAATGTTACAATAAGAATGTTTTTATGAATGTCGAGTGAAAAATGGATTGAATCGGCCCCTCTCTTTAGTCCTCCACCTTCTCTTTAAATAGCTTTGGACTTCTTTTGATTGTCTTCAACTGATCTCCGAGATCTTCTCCGCTTGATGTGGAATCTGCAACAGCTTCCCTTTGACCGGGTCCTGCGCTTCTTTTGTTATGACGTGAGCTTCCTCTTCGCCGTGACCTCTTTTGGTTAAAGTCTTTAGCTCTCAGCCTCCGGCTCCAGCCTAGCTCTTCTCAAAGGTTGAATTCGTAATGGGCCTGTCATGGCCTGTTATTGTCTTTTATTGTTCAGCAATCAGCTACCGGACCATATTCGGGCCCAACAACGTCCTTCCCATGCATACACACCACCACCAGTGCCCTACAGTAGAGAGGAGGTGGATGATATGGTGACTGATGTATGGAGAGCTCAGGCGCCCCTTGAGGCAAACATGCGCACATTGGTGGAAGACACTTTCCAGCCTTTGGATGTCAGTTACAAAGACTTCCGGAATGATATGGCTGAGATAAGAGTGGAGCTTGGAAGCATATTAACCACGCTTGAGAAAGAGGCTACGCCACCAGTATCGACCGACAGAGTACCTGTACCATCGATCGACATCGGCAAGACTGCATCCATGGACCGACCGGAATGTTCATCACCTAAGAAAGATGAATGGGAGGTTGCTTACATCAATACACGGATTGAAGACGTCTACAGCCCTCTCAACAACAATGTCGAATGGTTAAGCAAGAGGATCGATCTTCTTCAGAAAGAGTTGGACACAATTTACCAGAATGATCAAGCTCAGAATACTACTTTTCCATCGATCGCCAGGCCAAGACCAACGTCGATCGACACCGAGCCACCACCAGCGAACAAAAACCCTCACTGCACCCCATGAGTCACTCACCTACCACAGTCAAGCTAAATGACTTTAACCAAGCGCTGAGTGGGAGGCAACCCACTATTAGGTTTTCTTTTTCTTTATTTTATTTTATTTTCTTTTTGCTTTTGTTTTTCGATTTCTTTTGCAGTTTTTATTTAAGATCTAAGTAGAATGATAATTCCATCGACCGACATTCAACATTCATATCGCTCGACACCACACGACCATTACTAACGATCGACGTAGATCACTACGAATCGATCGACATCTTGTCGATCAGGTTTATTCATTCTAACTTGTTATATTTATTATGTTTTATTTACCTCACCACTGGTTGTTACACTAGGATAGTGTAATTTAAGTCTGGGGGGGAGTTTACTAATATGTGTTTTTATTTTTGTTTTTATTAAAAGGAGTTTACTAATATGTGTTTTTATTTTAGTTTTTATTTAAATGTTTTTCAAATTTATTTTTCGCATAAGTATCAAATAGGAACATTGATATGGATTATTATTTGATTGTCTGACCACTCTTTAGCACCATTCTAGATTACTAATTGCAGATAGTACTAAAGATGCTAAAGTGGATCAACTTGCTATCTATATTCACTAGCTAAGATTGTTTGAAGGAACCAAAGCTGACCTCCAACACTAATACTGACTTATTTGCTTGTCTTGGGGCTTGGATATCACTTGATCGGAATCCTCTTACAAGTCTGAAAGGTAAAAAGTATGTGTGTTTCTGATTTCCTTCCTTCGCTCTCTTCGGCATCTCGAGATCTAAGTTTATGTTATAAAAGATTGAAATGATTTCTTGAGAGGCAGAGGGATAGGTAAATTACCTGCGACCCCATTATTCTAAATCTCGAGGATGATCACACATTGTGGAAACGAGGGATAGGTAAATTACCTGAGACCCCATTATTCGCTACAGTTTGTCAAAAATGTATGAGTTACAATGCAAATGTCAATGAGATGGACTAGATGACCTTTGTGGCATCGAAACCTGTTGAAATTGAAACTAATAAGAGATTCAGTGAAGAGACAAGAGGGGAGAAAGGGATCAGAGAAGACTACCTGTGTGTTCAGATACTTGTTTGAGTTGAATCCATGTGTTCATTGATCGATACTCCCAAGGTAAAGCCTGCACTTTATTTTATGTTAAGAAATGAGGTTAGTAGAGGGGAATGTCAGATAAGAACTGCTAAGTTGTTGACTAGATGAGTTTAGTTGCTAAACTAGGATAAGGCATGATGAACTTCTGTGATTAGGATTTTAGACATGAATTGCAAACCCATAGAGTGATGACTTCAATATATTGAATCCTTGAGTTCCTGCTATTTCCAAACCTTTTCCAAAGACTACTGTTTTTGCTTGAGGACAAGCAAAGGAGTAAGTCTGGGGGAGTTGATATACCATGGATTTCACCCGTTTTTAACCATGGTATACTAGTATTTTATTATATATTTAATCTGTTTTCTAGCCTGTTAGGTATGTTTTCAGGTTCAGGAGCATTTCGTGAGAAAGTGATGTTTTTGGAGCATTTTGGAGTACAAGAGATGATACACCCGAGTTGACCATTCAAGACTAAGTCGGAAGTCAACATTGCGATTACAATCGATCGATACTCATCATGAGTCGTCGATCGATGCAGCTGAGAAGATCCGCGTACTAGATGATTATAATCGATCGATACACATTCAGTGTTGTCGATCGATATCGAGGACGGAATGGTTTAGCCGACTACTTCACCAAGACTTCACCAAATTACGAGATTGCCCCTGACGAGTTTTTAACCTAATGGAAATGCTTAAATACTCCTGCAAAGTCTTTTTGACGGCAAGTTTTGAAACCCTTTGAAGCTTGAAGCTTTTCACAACCAAAGCAGAGAGTGTGAGAGAGAGACTAGAGTTTTATTTGTTTGAGAGAGATTGGAGAGATTTCTCATCTCCTTTTGTATTCCTACTTTATTCTATCTATGCAATTCTTTCATCTATCTATTGTTATGAATTGCTTAGCCATGTCTGAGTAGTCTACTTGTTAGATGTAGGGTTTAAATAGGTTTGTGGGATTAGCCCCAAGCTATAATTTCTAAGTTGTGATACTCATCAAATGGATTGTACCCTATGCTTGTTTTAGAGTAGCTAACTAGAACATAGATCACTAGGATCTTAGATTATCTTGAATTATCCATTTGAGCGATGCCTGTTTCCCGTTGAGAAGAACGACAATTCCTCCTTGAGACCTCGCGGTCATATTCAGTTCGCGCCTAGGCAGATCTAGAAGCCGTCGATCGATACCCTACTAGTAAATCGATCGGCGTCGCGAAAGGTGTATCGCTCGATATCTCAAAAGGATATCGACCGACTCTTTTTCTGTGTCATCATGCGAAAGGTGTGGCCAGAGATCTAGATATTTTAACCAGTGATTCATTCACATGTGTTAAGCGGCTGAGATCTATAGTATCATGCAAGCAACTTATTAATTCATTTATAGAGATTATAATCTCCATCCCTGAATAGAAACCCTATGTCTAGCACTCTTTATCCCATTTAAACAACCCTTCATATTGTTAGTTGGAGCAACTGCCTTGCTCATATTAGGATTTGTTATTTTTATTTCCATCATATAAACCAACCTTGCCTAGGATTGATTAGCAGATTTTATTTAATTGGTTCCCTAGCTCCTCGTGATTCGATCCCTAAGTACTACAGCTGTACCTCTTATTTGAGAGAGTAAGCTCTACTGGGTAATTTGAGCACTATCACTCGGCTATCTTCCGATCAGCATCCAAATCCCCAATCTTCCTATTCTTCACCTGGAGGTCAATCAACTGGCTTTCGATTGTCCCTTGCTGAGCATCACACTTGGAGCCGAGTCTCTTTACCTCAGCTTGGAGATCCGAGATCAGAGCCCGAGTCTGATTGAGCTCAGTCTTGTTGGCCTTGACCAGATCAGTGACCTGAGCTAATTCCTCAGCACTAGGGGAATTGCGTAGGGCGTCCTCAAACTTGAACTGAGCCCTGTTAATAGCGCCAGCCAGCTACAAAAAACAAAAGAAAACGATTTAGTGAAAATCTTCCAAAAATAAATTAAGCTAAAAAGTTGAAATAAATTTCATACCTGACCCATGTGATGGGCAATGTCAACGTACTTATCCTTGTTCGTGAGATTGGAGATCGAGGGAAGGGAACACCCGGTACTCTTCATATGCCTCATCAGAGTAGCCAAACCCCACGAATCATCCAAAACCGATCCAGGCTTCGAATGAGCAAAGTTCCAGCCAACGGTTCCTCCTCTAGAAGAGGAGGAGGAAGACCTCGAAGGTCTGTCAACCTGGTCAGTCCGGGACCTCTTGCTCCTCGGAGGCTCAAATTCTGGAGGATCCCTCGCCATTTGAGGATTAGCTTCAGTCACCGGAACCTCGGAGGGAAGGCCAACTTCCTGAACTTTAGGCTCCGAAGAACCAACACCTTTATCAGGAGCAGAGCCTCCCTCATCAAGAGCTTCCTTCACAGAGTCAAGGAAGGATCCTCCTTCGTTCTTGTCGCTTCCTCTAGAGGAGCTGGCAGCCTTGGTCGATCTGCCCCTGGAACGGAAGGAAGGCTGGATAGGCATCTTCTGTGAATGTGTCTTCTCGGAAGTACTTGCTCCGGACGAAACTTCAAAAATTGAATCACCTTCAGAGACTAGAATCATGAAAAGGATTCATTAATCACATAAAACAGATTCGAATAATGAAAATTAGAAGTTATCAAAGGAAGGGTACCTTCTAAACCAGCAATGGTCACTGAGTCAGGGAAGGACGCCTTGTATCGATCAGGAAATCTAGATGACCCAACTCTCGAAGTGGTATAAGCTCCCCAATTATTAGGGCTGTGCTGCAGCTTCCTGTGAAGAGCTCTGGTGAGTTTACCAGACAACTTGATAGGATCCTCAACTTCTGCAAAAGGAATCAAAAGGCAATTAGCACATCATGATAAGCAAAAATAAACATGCAAGCATATCCCTAAAGTCCTAACCAGAAATGTCAGACCAAGAGGTCCTGAGGTCTCGGCCTACAGGAACCGTCGAGGGATCAATCTTGACATAAAAATACTTCTTGCGCCAGTCATCGTCACTGGCCGTGAACTTGAATATGCCTAGCCCTGGACGACCGGGGAGATAGTAGGTACCGCTCCCACCATCCTTGGAAGTACTCTCCTTTATCGAGAAGAGACTCATTAGCTCAGTCAACCCCACGATAACTCCTTCCTCCTTGGCCCTAGTGATGAATCCGTTTATCACTCGGATAACCGACGGACAAAGTTGAGAAAGGGCTAATTGGTAATGATCTAAGAGATCTAGCAAAAGGGTGGATAGAGGAAATCTAAGATGACACTTAGAAATATATTTCTCGTGAACGCAGAACCAACCCTCCGGAACGGTCTCGGGGGTTTCGTCTTCAGTACAAGCTCTAGCTAGGTCGCTCTTGCCGTGAGCTTGAACAGCAAGATTGACGACGTCCTGACTCTTCAAGAGCGAGGAAAAGTGAGGTCCGGAGGAGGCGCTCTTGCCGCCTTTCTTCTTCATCCTCTTGACTCTTGCTCCTATCGAGTCTTTAACCTTCTTCTTCTTGGCTTCCGTCATCTTCTCACCAGCTTCCCGTTTGACCTTCATAATGCGGGCACCGGAGGCTGAGATTTGAACTTCGCCGGAACCTTCTTTTTGACTCATAGTAGTAAAAGGAAAGGGAAATAGGGAGCAAAAGAAAGGAATTGGACTAAGGCGAAATCTCAGAGAGAGTTAGGAATGAAGAACTTGTTCGATCAGGAAGCAGATAAAAAGAAAAATAACAACATGCAGGAAAGAGGTGAGTTACCTTGGAAACCGTCGAGAGGCGTGGAGGAAGTGGAGAGACAAGCAGTTAATTCTCTCAGCTTTATATCCCATCACGTCCTGAAAACCGGAAATCAAATTTCAAACTCGCTTTAAACTGAGTCGTCGGTTTAATTAGAGAGAGATTACAGCCGTCCGATCAAGCGAGAATATATATGGTTGAGATACCAAGTAATCATTATCTCAACCATAAGATCGAGGTTGGGCGGCTAGGTCTAGCTCCCGAGAATAAAAGTCTAATCTCGAAAGCTGAGGGCAACTGTTGGGCCCAAATATGGCCCGCTAGCTGACAATAGAACCAAAGCAAGTATTGGGCCGAGACAAAGCCCAACGCGTATCAGAGACCTGAGCTAAGGTTCATTACGGAGCCGGAGGCTGGAAGCTAAGGGCAATCTTCGAAGAGGTCACGATGAAGAGGAAGCTCACATCGTAACAGAAGGAGCGTAGGACCCGGTCAAAGGGAAGCTGTTGCGGATTCCTCAATAAACGGAGAAGATCTCGGGAATTAGTTGGTGACGATCAAGCGGGACCTGAGGCTATTTAAAGAGAAAGCAAGTCAAGAAAGAGGGAATTGAACCTTTATCCATTTTTCACGATTATTAATATCAACTCTAAGGCATTTTCGATTATCTTTGTAATCATCAAGAGAAACATCTTTTGTAACCATTCTTTTACCAAAATCATCAATAAAATCATCATTCATTCTACAAGTTCTTACGGGATTCAGCCCACGTTTATCTTTCCCTAATCATTTCCTAACTATAACCTGATCTAAAATCAGGAGGTGAGTTTAATCCCTCACAGTTTCCTCTGTAGCCTTTCGTGGGGTGGTTCGACATGCCCAGAGTACTTCGGGTAACTTTTCTGACCAGAGTTCCTTCTGGGTTCCGAGGCGTTTCTTGAGGTTGGCTAATACTGATTTATTAGCAGCCTCCGCCCAGCCGTTTCCTTGAGGGCGTCGAGGTGTTGAAAAGGTCAGGCGGATATTCCATTTGTCACAAAATATTTTGAAATCGTGGGATATGAATTGTCCTCCATTGTCAGTCACAATTTCGTATGGGACGCCGTGTCTACACACGATATCTTTCCATACAAACTGTTCGACCTTGAATCTGGTTACTTGCTGGAAATCTTCAGCCTCTATCCATTTCGTGAAGTAGTCTGTCAGGACCAAGAGGAATCGTAGCTTCTTCTTTCCACTTCCTGACGCTACTAGTGGTCCTACGATGTCCATGGACCACCTCATAAATGGATAAGGGGTGGATATGTTGGATAGCTTCTCCGCAGGTTGGTGTATAATCGGTGCATGCCTCTGGCATTTATTACATGAGGAAGAGTAGACCTCGCAGTCTGCAATAATGGTAGGCCAGAAATAGCCTTGTCTTTTGATTCAGATAGCTAGAGCTCTGCCACTGGAGTGGTTTCCACAGGAGCCGTCGTGCATTTCCTTCATGAGTCTCATAGCAACGAGGCCATGGACGCATTTTAGGTAAGGTTCGGAAACGCTTCATTTGTGGAGAGCGGATTCGATGATACAATATCTCGCACTTAATGCTTTGAGCTTTCGAGCCTCCCATTTATTGGGTGGAGTCTTTCCCTCCAGGATGTACTGCGTGATTGGTATTCTCCAATCCACTCTCCCTACAACTTTGTTATGAAGAGATGAGGGAGGTTCCTGTTCGGGACCTGGTGTCGTGGTGCCCCTGGAGGTATTCGTAGGATTAGGCTCCAGGGAGTCCAAATTCTGAGGAATACTTCCACTTTCTCCGGTATTCTCCGGGGTCTGGATGGTGCCCCCGGATGAATTTTTGAGAGCTGAGCGACTTCTGGTTTTGACTCTGCAGACGAGTGGGTCCGAGGTCCGGATGGTGCCCCCGGAGGTATTCGTGAGATTAGGCTCCAAGGAGTCTGAATTTCGGGGAATACCTTCGTTGTTTTCGGTGTTTTGGATTGTGTTCCCGGAGATCTGCTTTTTAGAGCTACGTATTTTGGCTTTTGGGAACCAGAATGTTGTGAGAACTTGGGTAGCTATCGTTTCAGGGTAGGTACCTTCGGTTTGCTCTTTTGGCTTGTTGTCTATCTCAGCTTTAGTAGCTATGTCGATGCTCGGTCTTTCGATTCCTTCTACGGGTATGATTCGTTTTATGAGGGGATCTGATGTGGAGGCTGAAGCAGCCAGCGCATCTGCTGAGGAGTTCTCTCCTCGTGGGATCCTTGTTAGCTCGAATTTGTCGAACTGCCTAGTGAGGTTCTGGACGACTTCGAGATATGCCCCCATTCTTTCGTCCCTCGTTTCGTATTCTCCGTGGAACTGGCTAGCTACTAGCTGTGAATCACTATAAGCGTTTAGCTCTCGGATTCCGAGGCTTAGGGCGAGTTTTAGCCCTGCAATTAGTGCTTCATATTCAGCCTCGTTGTTTGAGGCGCTGAATCCGAGCCTGTAGGACTGCTCAATGGTTTCTCCAGCTGAAGAAGTCAACCTTAGTCCGACACCGGAACGTTGTTTTAATGAGGCTCCGTCGACATACAGGCTCCACTTTGGAGACTCCATTTCTGAGTCTAATTGCTCGGATGCTAGCTCAATGATAAAATCGGCAAGGACCTGAGCCTTTGCTGCTGCTCGAGGTCTGTATTCGATGTCATATTCACTGAGCTCTATGGCCCATTTAGCCAACCGCCCTGACTGGCTGGGGCTGTGCAATATCATTCGTAATGGTTGCGAAGTCATTACGATGATCGAGTGCGATTAGAAGTAAGGCCGTAATTTCCTGGCGGCTGTTACGACTGCTAGTGCTAAATTTTCCATTGTAGGGTACCTAGTTTGGGCGTCTATCAGACTCTTGCTAGTGTAATAGACAGGTCTTTGTTTGTTTTGTTCCTTTCGTACCAGCACGCCGCTAACTGCAGCAGTTGATACGACGAGGTACAGATATAGTGGCTCTCCTACTACAGGTTTTGGACAAGCCTTGTTTAGGTCGGTGAAGTCTACACAGATTCTCCATTTCCCGTTTTTCTTTTTTACAACTACCGGGTTAGCTAACCAGTCAGGGTAGTGTACCTCTCGAATGGACCCAGCTTTCGTAAGTCGGTCAACTTCGTCGTTAACGGCTTGAGCCTTTTCGAGGCCCAGCTTGCGACGCTTTTGTTTGATCGGTTTGAAAGTGGAGTCTACTTTCAGTTTATGGGTGGTAACGTTCGGATCTATACCTTTCATGTCATTGGTGGACCATGCCAAGGTTTTGACATTGCTTTTCAGGAAGTCGATGAGCTCCTTTTTGGTCTCAAGAGGTAGCTCAGATCCGATGCTCACCTGTCTTTCAGGATTTGAGTCGTCGATGCAAACTTTTTCGGTGAGGTTCTTAGGGGGACCTCAGATATTTTGTTGCATTTCGCGACCCTCCTGGATCTGTAATTGCTATTGGGGGGACTTTTTGAGGATTTCGAATCCTCCCAGGTAGCAGATCCTGGAGATCTTCTGGCTACCATGTACGGTAGTTATTCCTTCAGGTGTTGGGAATTTCACGCATTGATGATAAGTCGAAGCTACTGCTTTCATCTTGTGAATCCAGGGTCTTCCCTAGGATCGCATGGAACGGGGAAGGTCTGTCGATGACTACTAACTTGGTCATTTTCATTATTCCGCCAGCTATGATTGGGAGCTTGATAGTTCCCAATGAGGTAGCTGTTTCTCCGGAGAAGCCTACGAGATTAGCTTTTTGGCCAATAATTTCGTAGTCGTCTATTTCCATCCCTTTCAGGGTGTTGTACAAAATAATAATGCAACAGAGCTTCCTGTGTCTATCATGAGTTTAAGTACCTCGTATCCTGCGATGTTCAGGGTGACAATCAGAGCATCATCGTGAGGTCTGTCAAGGTTTGAGGTCTCGCTCTCCCAGAAAGAAATCTTAGTATTGGATTCAGGGTTGGGAGGCTTATGTCCAGTGTTAGACACAGCCTTCCGTACGTGATTCTTAATGGAATTGACGGAGTCTTGACACATATCTGATCCTCCAAGGATACAGTCCACCCTCGAGTCGGGACTCGATTGAGGTGACGGTTTGCTCGAGAGAGCCTCGATTTGCAGGCTTTTTCCTTGGGGGAATTTTCCAAGAATCATATCGACTCTCTACTTGGGAGCTGGAGGTGGTGAATCTGTCTCCTTCTCTGGTGACCTTTCGCGTTTTGGAGAGGTATCTCTGGGACCTCTTTTCTGATAGGGCGGTGGCTTTTTGAGGTCCACGCCCTTTATTTCTCCGGCTGCGAATTTAGCTGCCAGCTGTCGTTGGAGGTCCCAACATTCTTCGGTTGAGTGTCCTTCTCGATCGTGAGAGGAGCAATGTTTGTTCTTATCAAAGCCTTTTGACCAGGGAGTTTTGTTTGCTGCGGCGACAGGTTTTTCTTCCTTGTCCTCCTCGATTGCACAGGAGTGTTCTCCCTGAGTCTGATTGTTTCGGAGGTTCCCCCCTTTATGAGGTCCCTTTGCCCTTGAGGGTTCACTTTTGAAGTGATTCTGAGGTTTCTTGTGGAGTTTATCCAGTGCAGCTGTCTCCTCCTCCAAAGTAATATATCTAGTGGCTTTATGAAGAGCATCATCGATGGTTGGAGGAGTATTGAGTGTTAGCTCTTACCAGAACTCCGATTTATACCACAGAACTCTTCTAAGGGCCTCGATGGCGACTTGGTCGTTGGGATTCGAGAGCTTAGTTCTTACTGCTCTGAATTTCTCGATGTAGACTCGTAGCGAGTCCTCCATTCCTTGTCTGGCCTTCCAGAGATCGGCCTCAGAGGCTTGCTTCAGGATATAGGTCGAGTACTGCTTCATGAAGGCATTAGTTAACTGATCGAAGCTGTCTATCGAGGCTGGTTCGAGACTAGAGAACCACTCAAGAGCTGTTCCGACCAGGTTTTCGGCGAATGTCCTGCAGTAACCTGCTTCACATTCTTCTTGCGTAAAATGGGCTTTCACGATAGCTAATCGGAGGGCTCTCAAATAGGCCTTTGGGTCAGAAGTTCCGTCATACTCGGGAATTCTAATTTTTCGGGTGTCTCTTATGTAAGAACTGGCAATTCTGTCAGTGAATGGAGTCCCACGGGTTTCTTCAATCAAGCTATCAATTTCGGGAGCCGAGCTCGTTGCCTTGTGGACTTGAGCTCTCAGTTTTTGGAGAGCTGCGTGAGTTCGTTCCATATAACTGCGGATAGGTTCAGGTCCCTCTAAGGAAAGGACATTTGGGTCGTTATTAGGTATCCGACCACCAGCTCTTGGGTTATCGGAGTCTACCCTTTTATACCCATCCACATTCGGGGTTGAGCTTCTGGTTTGATAAACCAAAGCTGATGTTCTGCCCCCAGATGGGAAGGATACTCCTGATCCGTACCTAAAATCAGGCGGCGGAGGAGGTAAGCAAGTGCTCCGGTCAGCAATCTGACTGGGTGTGGAGCTGGTTGTCGCTGCGTTACTTCCCATAGCACTGGTGACAGGTGGGTTAAACGCGGGAGCTGTCCCAGTATGAGGTGTCTGGAAAGCAGACCCCCGTCCTTCCGGAACAGTGCTATCGGGAGAAAAGTCTAAACGTCCTCGGGGGAACGAAGGATCGGTCAATCGATCTCGGAAAGTGACCCCCAGAGCTTGACGTTGCGGTGGTTGGGTTGTTGCGTTTAGAGATCTAGTTACCTCTTTAAATCGTTGCTGCCGAACAACTAGCTGATTCATTGTACACTCATTTTCCTGAGCTTTGTCTACTAATTGCATCATCATCTGACGAATCTCAGAGAGCTGAACCTCTGTTTGATTCGGAGTGGCTTGCTGCTGAGGATTCTCGGTGACTGGAAGCCCGGGGGCGGTTCCACTTGACGATCTTGGGTTGGTAGCTCTAATGGTAGTCTGGCTCGTTCGAGCGCTAGCCGGAGGTTGTTGCCCAGATCGGTGATCGCCACATCAAGGCTCCGAAGTTACGAGACTAGAGCCTCCATCGTTCGGTGAGCCATCGCTCGAATCGGGAGGTCAAGGTCAGACGGATTCGTTGTCTGATCGGTATGATTCATCCTTAAGTAAGAGTAAGGGATTCGATTGTTTCTTCCCCACAGACGGCGCCAATTGTGAGGGATTAAACTCACCTCCTGATTTTTAGGTCAGGTTAAAGTTTAGGAAAGAGGTTAGGGAAAGATAACACGAGCTGAATCCCGTAATAACTTATAGAATGAATTTGATTTGTATTGATAATGTGGTAAAGAACAGTTACAAAAGATGTTTCTCTTGATGATTACAAAGATAAGGAAATGTTTAAAAGATGATGTGAATGATCATAAAAGTGAATAATAGGTTTAATCGGATCCTCTTCTTTAGTCCTCGATCTTCTCTTTAAATAGTCCTGGACTTCTCTTGATCAACTTTCACTGATCTCCGAGATCTTCTCCGTTTGTTGAGGAATCCGCAACAGCTTCCCTTTGACTGGGTCCTGCGCTCCTTTTGTTATGATGTGAGCTTCCTCTTCACCGTGACCTCTTCGAAGATTGCCCTTAGCTTCCAGCCTCCGGCTTCGTATTAAACCTTAGCTAAGGTCGCTGATACGCGTTGGGCTTTATCACGGCCCAGTACTTGTTTTGGTTCTATCGTCAGCTACCGGCCCATATTTGGGCCCAACACAGACAAGCCACCTAAGGGTAGGCTCTCTTACATCCGACCAGGATACCATAGCGCGCTATACAAGAAAACTAAAATTTTGTTTGAGTGCTTCGTAAAGGAAGTAGCCCCGACTCGTACCCAGACAAATCATAATAAGTCGATAACACTTCGCGGATTTTAAAACGGTACGAGTCAGGTTAAAATCGCAAACAAGCAAAATGAAAGCCGATTTGTCATCGCAAAGCTTCAGTCCGAAAGTAAACCTAGGTCTTGCCCTAAACCCAACCTTGCTGGTACTTAATGTTGGGGTCAAAATCGGTCAAGACGAAATCGATGTTCGAAAATCTCGGAAAAACACGAAAAATATTAGAGCAACCTCGAGAGACTATTTGTTAATCGAGAAACCTCGGGAAAATATTAAGTTAAAGATTAATCATCTCGAGATTAACTGCTAGAAACATTTTCTACACAAGGAAAGACCTACGGAAAACTAAAAACGCAAAAAACACGCACACGCCGAAGGAACCGAGCAGCCAACTCCGGACGTGGCCGTGGCCGCCGGGCGGCTAGCCCCGTGCTGGCCGTGGCCGCCGGCGGCTAGCGCCCGTGCTGGCCGTGGCCGCCGGGCGGCTAGCCCCGTGCTGGCCGTGGCCGCCGGCGGCTAGCGCCCGTAACGGTCGTGGCCGCCGGGCGGCTAGCCCCGTGCTGGCCGTGGCCGGCGGCGGCTAGAGCCCGTAACGGTCGTGGCCGCCGGGCGGCTAGCCCCGTGCCGGCCGTGGCCGCCGGCGGCTAGCGCCCGTGCTGGTCGTGGCCGCCGGGCGGCTAGCCCCGTGCTGGCCGTGGCCGCCGGCGGCTAGCGCCCGTGCTGGCCGTGGCCGCCGGGCGGCTAGCCCCGTGCTGGCTCGGGACATCGGACGGCGAGTCTTCGTGCATAAGTTCTAGGCCTCCGGGTCGCCAGAAATCCGTGTTTTGCGACTTTCCGAGATCCCGCAAACAAAACTCCTTTTTCTGCTCCAAGACTCCAAAGAACCCGTAAGACGTCAACGGACAGGAAGACTTCGTATAAAACGGTGATGGTTATCTTAAAACACCATGTGCCTCAGCAGTGGACCGAAGATCTTCCGAAAGACTCGACATCCGAGTATGAGCATTCTTTCAAAGAAAATCGTAGAAAACAGCGGAAGATCGGAAGACGGCCCGGAAGGGACCAAACCCGATCGAACAACCCGTTTACGATTTTCTAAAAGGATAGATACGACGGTTTACAATTATCTTCGCATGGCAAGATAAATGTTAAACTTCCGAAAAGATAAATGTCAACTTTCCGAAAAGATAAATGTCAACTTTCCCGATAAACGCGGAAGCCGACGAAAATGGAAAAAGTCCAGCCTGCGGCGGACTCAGCCCATCAAGAATAGACCGTCATATGGGAGTATATAAGCAAAGCTAGGAGCAGAGGAAGGGGATAGGAAATCAGAGAGAAAAACCACTCCAGAGAAACTTAGAACTTAGGCGCTTATTTCCTTTTTAGCTAGCTGCGACTCGACTAGGTTAGATCTAGGTTTCGAGACTAGCGACGATCGACAGCTCTTGTGGCTGAGATCTCGACCTGTTGTCCAAACGCTCTCCGCAGATTCGGAAATAAGATTCTTTCTTTTTGCTCTCTTTATTTTACGCATTTATTCCCAAACTAGACTTGCATTAACTTTGTCGTGCGTGGCCCAGCAGATAGCCGGGATCCTCGGGGGAAACTAGGTCAACTTAGTTTTCCTACGATTAAACTTAACTAAAATCGACAGTGCGAACTTCGGTTCCCACACTTAACATCTCACAGACATAGTATCAACACCCGATACGAGATCCCAAAACTTGTCTCTTCACTTCAGTCTATCCGTTTCACGAACCTTCGCGTAAATCAGTAAACCGCGAAAAATCTCGCTTTGTACAATCGATGGATACGGTGATCATCGGAGAGGCAGGAATGAGACGACAACTCACACCCTGTCCCTCTAACTTCGATAAACGGAAGTTCTCTCGATTTATAAAAACCATGATTTTATATATTTGAGCAAAATATTTTTTACAGGCAAAAATTGGCCAAAATAAACACCCTCCGAGGCTACTTTTGCAGCTGACAAAGGTCCAATACGAAATACCATCGACAGCAACATGCTTGAAATAACTAGACAATAAAGTCTCACTGGAAAACATGTCATAAGAATCTTAACTCCAAGACGTACTACGAATGGCTTGATCCCTTTTGACAAAGGGTACGTAGGCAGCCTCCATCAATCGCAGCCCCAATCTTATAAGATTCCACACTTTTTGGAATGAATGTACAACTTTCAACGAACATCTTCAACCGTTAATTCCGCCTAACTTGACTAACTTGTCTTATCGCACGCTAGAACCTCACATCTACGATCTACGGTTCTAACGGGCTGGGGGGCTAACTGTTGGGGTCAAAAACGGTAACGACGAAATTAACGTTCGAAAATATTTCTTGAAAAAGATAATTTTCGTAAAAATTACTTAAACTAATTTTTACGATAAAATTATTGAAAAGATTTATCCGCAGCGTCGAAACAAGCTCTAATGGTTCGAGCATCGATCCGAGCAAACATCGTAAGCATCTTGTCGTTACGACAAGCACGGATACTCGAGCAATGGGTTCTCAAAACAAAGGTTTCGGTACGCATCACAAGCTCGGTCGCTATAAGAACCAAGCTACAGGAAAATCTGGATCGCTATAGGAAGCGGGCTACAGGAAAAGCTCGCTCGCTATAGGGAGTGAGCTCACTCAATACAAGCTCACTCGCTATAGGGAGAAACCCTTCACTCAATACAAGCTCACTCGCTATAGGGAGTGAGCTCACTCAATACAAGCTCACTCGCTATAGGGAGTGAGGTCGGACACAAACTCGGTCGAGATAGGACGCGGGCTACAGGAAAAGCTCGCTCGCTATAGGGAGTGAGCTCACTCAATACAAGCTCACTCGCTATAGGAAGGGAGCTCACTCAATACAAGCTCACTCTCTATAGGGAGTGAGCTCACTCAATACAAGCTCACTCAATACAAGCTCACTCGCTATAGGGAGTGAGCTCACTCAATACAAGCTCACTCGCTATAGGGAGTGAGCTCACTCAATACAAGCTCACTCGCTATAGGGAGTGAGCTCGGACACAAGCTCGGTCGCTATAGGAAGCGGGCTACAGAAAAAGCCCGCTCGCTATAGGGAGTGAGCTCACTCAATACAAGCTCACTCGCTATAGGGAGTGAGCTCACTCAATACAAGCTCACTCGCTATAGGGGGTGAGCTCACTCAATACAAGCTCACTCGCTATAGGGAATGAGCTCACTCAATACAAGCTCACTCGCTATAGGGAGTGAGCTCTCTCAATACAAGCTCACTCGCTATAGGGAGTGAGCTCGGACACAAGCTCACTCGCTATAGGGAGTGAGCTCAGACACAAGCTCGGTCGCTATAGCGACCGAGCCCATACACAAACTCGGTCGCTATAGCGACCGAGCTCGGGAACAAGCACGGTCGCTATAGCGACCGAGCTCGAGAACAAGCCCGGTCGCTATAGCGACCGGGCTGCGGACAAAGCTCGGTCACTATAGCGACCGAGCATACAAATATCAAAAAATTTCCGAAACGTCCAAAGTCTTCTCAAACGACGATACGACTATGCACTCTCGACTATCCTTATAACAATCCTCCGCAAGTCACGACTAACCATTTCTTGATTTCTCGATCAAATGGGATCGTCCGTTCGGTTTACGATGAAACCGCGGAAACTTAACTTTATCGGAGAAATAGAACAAACGTCTCAAATCAAAAGACGGCCCAAAGGGTCCTAAACTTGATTCGAGGCCCACTTACGATTTCTTAAAATCCCATAAATCTTGTGACGGTTTATGCCTGGAGGATAAACATCACTTTCCGAGGATAAATGGAAACTTTCCGCAGAATAATCATGAAGATCGGAAAAATGGAATATTTCCATTTTTTGGACTATGACGGCTTAAGGGCAAAAGAGGGAAGCGTAAACCGACCTAGGAGGGAGTATATAAGGAGCTCAAGGCAAGAGGCATAAAAGCAGAGAAAAAAAATAGGGAGAGAGAGCAGATCCGAGATCCTAGACTTAGAGAACTTAGAACTTAGGTGGTTAGACTAGCAAGGCAGGACCTAGAACGTCTGTCCGCCTCTTGTTCTATTTTCATCTTCTCCGCAGACTTCCGTTTCTCTCGGAAGGATCTAACGATTCTTTTACTTAGAGTTCCGCACATAGAAACCCTAGGCATTATTCTCGACATGCCCATTTCTATGACCAACGCTCATACTAGACGAACTCCGGCCGGCAGTTCGATCTCTTGTTCAATCCTTTCTAACTGAACTACGTCCGACTTGATCCTCGAAAGGTCCAGTCCCAAATCCTAACAAAACCTTCTTAAGGTCCAGTCCCAAATCCTAACAAAACCTTCTTCGTACGATTTTCGTCTTTGTTATCGAGCTGCGACTCAATTAGGTTTATGGTTTTGAGACGGCAAGAACTAGGAAAATCGCGGATAGTTCTCGCAGTCAAAGCTTTTACAATCTTTTCTAATTGCCGCAACGCTCTTACGCGCATTCGAAACATATATCTACTTTACGTAAAACTCGTTTTGTTATCTTTTCATATTTTCTGCGTCTATTTGGTCACTTGTCCTTGGCTCCGCAGACATCCGGGACCTCTGGGAAGTTAGGGTTTTCCTACTTTCCTTATTTATACGATATATTGACGGTACGAATTTCGGTTGCCACAGTCGCTATAGCGACCGAGCTGCGGATAGATCTCGCACTACAGGAAATGTGGGTATTGATAGCAGAATATCATAGCGGTTTTTCCGATTGTGCTATGGTTGATATACCTCATACTTTTAGATAGCGTTTGTGTAAATGTAAACGCTATGTTTCGTTGGTTCGATTTTAAGAGGGAAATTTTCCTCTCACTCTTATTTCACTTTCCCTCTCACTCTATTTTATTTTCCTTTAAAAGATCCTAAATTCCTTGCAGTTTAATATAAAATTATTAAAAGAAAACATTATATAACACTGAAAATAAATCAAAACAAAAATACCTCATTGGGTTATCATTTTCGTCCATTTTATATGTCTTATTTTTCATTGGTTAATATATTTTGGTGAGGATAAAAACTTTTAATCTCCACCGTTCATAAAATCTAATCCAGGGTGAAGATATCCAGATTTCTCTCTCAATCTCAATCTCTCTTGAGCGGACGCTCATCCAAAATCTCTAACGCTCTCAGTCTCCATCTCTCTCAATCGCCACCAATTTCAGTCTCACCACGACCACAACCACCAAGAGAGGAAGAAGAAGAAATAGGCTGGTGGTGGTTTGTGGAACGTGACGGCGATTCGCGACCGTCTCAGTCGTCGCCTTGTATCTGTTGTAACCTCGTCTCCGCCAGTTTCCTATCTCTGTTGTAATCTCTCTCTCTCTCTCTCTGTTTTGATATTGATTCATCGTTGATTGATATGGGTTTAGGTTTGTGTCCTAAAGTTATCCCCTTTTTCATTTTAAAGACCTTTTTTTAACTCTCAAGACATATGATAGAGTAAAGGTCTGAGATGCTCTTGGATTCTTGATGGCTGATGATTTGATTTGTGGGTGTTTTGTATGTTTGATTTTAGAGATGGAAGTGGATGGTGCTCGTTTAGTTAAGACCGTTGGTGTTAAAATTGCAAGTGGATGATGCTGTTTAGTTAAGAACTGAGCTTGTCTTGTGTCTGAAACACCTTGTGTGTGATTGTATTGATAGCTTGTGGTGAGATCTTATTTGGTCTTTCTCTGATCTGTGAAGAAGTGTATGCATAAAATTATACTGTCTTTTTGGGGTCATCGTAGCTCTTATTACTGAGTTTAAGTTTCACTCTTTTCATATCTGTTGCAGATGACTGAACCCATCTTAAAGGCTCCTAAGTATTGATTCTGTAGGAACGATCTCTCTACACTCCCTGAAACTGGGTCAGACACAGAAGCGCTCACCGTCATCTCTGTCATGTTTCTTCCGTTAATGGCTCTGTGATGAGTTGGTAATCAGAGATGCACAACAGAAAGAAGAGAAAGTGTGAGAGTTCTTTAATGTCAATCACAAATTCAGAAGATATCTGGAGATATTGCTGGGGATTTCAGTAATGAGGTTCCTATAGTCGATGAATCAGATTTGTCTCTGAGTAAATCTGATTCCTAGCTTATTATTTTTCAAATTTCTGTATCAAACGACGTTGTAATCATATCAAATATTTGTTGGTTTCGGTCAAATGTATAATCTGATATGTTTATAAATTTAATGAATAGAATTTTGTTAAAACCAATTATAATTTGTAATTAAAAAAATAAATAACAACACCCTAAACCCTAAATATAAACTTTAAATTTCAATATTCATAATATGACTTCCATCTTAAACTTAAACTAAAAATTTAATCATTTTAAAAATATAATCTCAATTTGAAATCTAAACCTCGAACACTAAATCTAAATCTACACTCTAAATCTTATACCCTAACCCCAAATTTAAACCCTACATACAAAGCCTTTAGTCTATTCTAATATTTGTAACATCAAGTCATAAGATCCAAACCCTAAACCCCAACCCTAAATTTTTAACCTCAAGATATATAAATGTAAAACTAAAGGATAAAAATGATAATAACAGTTTTGTTATACAATATATATAATAGTTTGGGGGTACTTAAAATCCTAAACCCCAAAACTTAATCTCAAACCTTATATCATACTTCAAACCTCTAATTTTTTTTTTCACAATTCACTCATAAAAAAATATTTCAAAAATTAAATCTAAACCCCAAAACCTAAAGTATAGACATACATATATATACTATACCCTAGATTAATCATATATCATAAACTCTAACTAATAAATTTGAAACTCTAATCTTCATTAGAACTCTAGCACAATTTCAAAGGTCCAAAATTTATTCATTTTAAAAATCTAATCTTAAATTTAAATCCTAAAATTCAAACACTAAATCTTAAAATCTACACTCTATATTTAATACCTTAAACCCCAACCTTAATCTCTACATAGAAAATCATAAATCCAATATTTACAAACTTATAATAGAAACTTATAAACTCCAAGTAAATTCTAAAATTCAAATCAGATACTTAATCCTAAATCTTAACACTAACCCCTAAACCACATATCTCATTTTTACATATATCTTAAAACATTAAATCTTAATTTTAAATGAATTATATTTCTGTAAATAAATTAAAATTTCAAATAAAAAATTTAGATTTAAATATTTAAATTATTATACCAAATTATTTAAAACTTAAATAATTTTTATAATAGCTTTAAATAGATAAGAAGACAATCTGTATTGTTTTTTTTTGAACCATTGATTGATTTGAATCAAAGGCCCAAAATCACTTTTGTATCTATCTTCACCCTTTTTTCCTATTGGTTAAAAAAAGCTGTGTGTGGATTGATAATCTTAACCATTGATTAAATATTTTGAAGGGTTCAGATTAAATGCTTTTGTGTTTGTTTCTCTCTCTCTCACGGACGCTTCTTCACTTTCTTCTCTCCCTCTCTCTCCCTCTCTCTGAAACAAAGAACAATGAGATTCAAACCTCGTCTTCGTCTCCACCACAGTTCGTCGTTACAACCACAGTTCCTAATCTCACAGATCTTGTCTCTCTAATCTCTATCTTCATCACCACTAAGCCTTGTCACCACCAAACCTTGTCTTCCACCACAGTTCATCGCCATTACAACCACAGCTCTGCGTGTGTGTTTTATATATTTGGGACAAAGTTCTTATCTTGTACCGGTAACCTCTCTCGCACTCTCTGTCTCTTTCTCTCTCTCTCTGTCCTAGTAATCTGATTCTGGTTTTGCTTTTGTGTTCTCAGTTAAATAAAGTGGAGGAGGCTGAAGAAGCTTGATGGTGGTGGTCTCGTCACCGACTCCATATCAGAAGAAGCATGGTCGAGACGAGAAGACAAAGGGCTGGTGATTCGAGAACAGAACATAACTCGTGCTCTGTTTTTCCTGTGGTGATGCGACGACTAAGTGATGCGACGACAGCACTCTGGAGGCTGGAGGCGGATGCTCTGGAGGCTTGAGGCTGGAGGCTGGAGGCGGAGGAATTAGGGTTGTAGGCAGAGGCTTAGATTTTTTTTTGTCGACAGGCAGTGGCTTAGATTAGGTTTAGGTTAATTACGTTTTGGTTAATTCTGTTTTGGTTTAATGGTTTAATATTTTTTGGTTTAATGTGTTTTTAATTACTTGTATTACTGATTTTAATTAATAAATAAAATAAATTTTTAATTATGAATTAACTTTCGTTTTCATTTGAATTATTTAATTATGAATTATGTTTAGGTGTATTTTTTTTAAAATTGTTTTTAGTAATTATTTTTAGTAAATTTTCAGATAATAAAAAATAAATTAATGACACGAAACATTTGCTATCGTTGTAAGATTAACAATAGCATAAACAAAAACTGTTATTAAAAGTTTCGGACCTATTATAACGGGCGATGTCAGAGCGTTTAAGGAAACGCTATTATATATGATTCATAGCGTTTTTCGGCCGCTATTACTACCCTTATTTCCTGTAGTGTCGGTCGCCACAGAGACCGAGCTGCGGACAAAGTTCGGTCGCTATAGCGATCGAGCGTTCGTACATCGATCATTTTCCGAAACGTCCGAAGTCTTCCGAAACGACGCTAAAATATGCATTCTCGACTATCCGTATAGCCGTTCTCCGCAACTCGCGACTAACCGTTTCTTGATCTCTCGATCAAATGGGTTTGTCCGTTTGGTTTACGATAAAAGCGCGGAACCTTAACCTTATCGGAGAAATCGTAAAAACGTCTCAAATCAAAAATACGGCCCAAGGGGGTCCTAAAACTTGATTCGAGGCCCACTTACAATTTCTTAAAAACCCATAAACCTTATGACGGATTATGCTTGGAGGATAAGCATCAGTTTCCGCGGAAAAAATGGAAACTTTCCGCAGGTAATCATGAAGACCGGAAAAAATGGAATATTCCCATTTTTTCGACTATGACGGTTGAAGGGCAAAAGGGGGAAGCGTAAACCAACCTTGGAGGGAGTATATAAGGAGTTCAAGGCGAGATGCATAGAGGCATCACTTTTCCAGAGCAACTTAGCACTTAGAGCATTTTAGGCAACTTTCCGTTTTTTTTTTTCGAGCTGCGACTCAATTAGGTTTAGACACCTTCGGGTATTAGAACTAGGATCTCGCCGACAGCTCTCGTAGCCGAAGCACGTTATCCTGTTGTTGTAATGCTCATACGCAGATTCGGAATAAAACCCTTCTTGCTCTTTTTTTACGATTTTTATTTTATTTTCCATTATTTGTCGTGTTCTGATTGCTTGACGTGTGGTTTCTCAGAAATCTGGGACCTCAGGGAAATTAGGGTTTTCCTAGTTTCCTTATTTATACGAAATATTGACTGTGCGAATTCCGGTTCCCACAAGCATTGAGTCGCAGGTCGAAGTGTTTTTAGCATTCTCATCTTTGGACTGAACCTGAACAAGACCAGGTAACAGATCCTCAAATAACCAGCCCAATACCCTTTGAAATGATCCTACTTTTCCTTTGTGAATCATCTTAGTCCATTTATCAGCTTTCTCATAGTTATTAGTCAAAGGCCACAAAGTAAAACTCTTCCACAGAGTCATCTCCTTCCAAAACCATGCTCGGGTACTTCAAAGTTATTGCAGACCAAGTCTCAATCAGCTTAGTAACAAAACTGTAGATCCCTCATTTACCTTGTTCAGCACCGGCACCCTTTATATTAGGGACAAAGGTTCCACATCGGGTATTGGAAGGAATCCTTAGTAATATATAAGATAGATGTGCCACTCTTCTTATCACCAATTGATTTTAGGTTGGAAACCCATCTAGCTTAACATGGTATCAAAGCCCGATCCAGCCTAGAGTCGGCCTATCGATGGGACAAATGTCCCACATTGGGTATTGGAAGGGATCCTTAGTAATATATAAGATATATGTGCCACTCCTCTTATCACCAATTGGTTTTAGGTTGGAAGCCCATCTAGCTTAACACTTTCTGCACCGTGGGATACTTGATCTCAGATTTTTCCCATAATAAAGCTCCAGAACAGCAGCATGAAGCTGATTCATATCATAAAGTAAATCAAGATGTCAAAAGTCATTAGTTCAACTGAAAAGAATCATTGGTTATTGTGTCAGAGGTTCCGAGTTCGAGTGACTGTTAGAACAAACTAATATTACATCTCATGGTTTCGGGTCTGGGATTACAGGCACGAACCTCCTGGGATTAGAGAAAAGATTTACATAGAAATAGGCAAGGAACATCTAATAATCTTAGGTGTATGACAGAAAGAACCATTGCTAAACACAGCAGAGTTTAAAGTTGTGTAGTACTGTAGTATTATAATCGCAAGGAAAAATTCTACTGATCTTACTCAAATTACTCTAAGGAGTGAATTACTCTCTCAAATAAGAGGATCAGTTGTAATACTTAGGGATCGAATCCACACAGAGCTCGGACACACAATAAATCCTAAAAGCAATGATTATGGTAGGTCGAATATGATTAATTAAAACAAGCAGTGTTGAACAAGTAATTGTTCAAATGAGTTGATTGGGGTTTAAGACAATATTAATAAAGAGTTAAGCCTAGAGTTTTTATTCAGGATTTCAGGATTATAGAGGTATGGATACTAAGATGCATGCATGATATATAAGAACTCAACAAAAGCAATAGTCGATCAACTTCTGTATTTGTAGACTATATATTGTATAGATCTTCAAACCTCAGCTTCCGCTTGTTGGTCTGAATAAAGTGTCGATCGATCTTCAAACCTCACCTTTCGTCGGTGTCGATCGATTAGTCTATATGACTATCGATCGGTACGCTTCTATAGAAGCTTTAAGATCGGGTTCAACAATTCCACTAGTCTTCTTAGACCAACTTCTGTGTGTATCTAGTAATCGTAGCTCAGAGAATCTATTCAGGTGAAAAACCAAGCCGTCGCTTGCGCCTAACTATCCTATTATCAGGGTTCTAGTTAACTACTCAAGAAAATAAGCATTAAACACAATTCTCAAGATGAATATCTCTAGTAACTTAGCAATTCCATATTTTGAGCTAATCCCTCATATCCTATTTGAACTATAAACCTAACAAGGTGAGTTACTCAGACATAGCAAAGTAAAACATTGCAATAGATAAAGAAAACTGCATAGATAATATATAACAAATTTAGAGTTGCAAGATAATCTCTGAAGTTTATGCTCTTCTCTCCAACTCTAAACCTAAAACCTTTTGCTGTGAAAATAATAAAGTTTTGAAAGCGTCTGTTGCCAATACAATGGCAGAGCACTTAAATATTAGGTTAAAACTCGTCAGAGGCATTCTTGTAATTTGGTGAAGTCTTGGACTTCAGATCGGCTGTGACCAAAGTGGGTTTCTGCTCGCTGTCGATCGATAGCACATAGTGTGCATCGATCAATTATAACATCTCCTTGTCGACCCAAGTGTGTTGGTCGACGGTAAGCTTGGGTGAAATCTCTAGAATACTCTAAAATGCTAGAAAATCTCCACCTTACTCCAAATGACTCATAAATCTGTAAACATACTAAATAGACTCCAAAACATAATAATTATATCTTAAAACACTTATATACCATGGTTGAAATCAGATAAATTATATGGTATATCATCTACTTAGATACCTCCTTGATCAAAATAGGATTTTAATGCTTCGACCGTCCACAGTTAACGGGCCACCCATGCCTATTCTCTCGGTCCGTGGGCCCCATCCTGTTCGACGGGTGGTGCTATAAATTTTCCGAAGGATCAAAACATTGTTTACTAATATATAGTGTTTTAACATCATTATATAGATGTTTTAAAAGGGTTTTCAATACTTTATCAAGTCTGTCTAGTTCTTTTTGAGTCATTTCAGGTCTGGAGTATGTTGTAGAGTTGAAGGACGGTGCATGAAGAAAGAAGCCAAACTGGAGTGTTTTCACGTGGAGCAGCCAGGCGGAGCAGTTCGGCGATTGTTCCCACAAGGGACATCCGAGTAATTGTTCCCAAATATTAATGAAACCTTCAGGCTATTTCGGGAATTTTCCCTAACTACCCTATGTTTTTTTCTAACCTAATGGCTCCTCCATATAAAAGCAGCTACTTATCTTTATTTCTTTTTACGCTAGTTGTTGCAAGAGAATAGACTTGAGAATTGCAATTTGCATTGTAAGGGAGACGACTCCATCTATGTCACCTAGAGAAAATCATCACGAACCATATTTGTTCAAATTTACCTTATGCAGTATAATTCACTAATCATGTCTTTTGTCTCTTGTGAAATGGATGAGTAGTCGGCTAGCTTGCCTACGGTTCTAGGGTGTTAATCGTGTGAGCTAAACATAGATAAGCGACATTGTTCTATTGTCTTTATTCATATCTATTCTTAATGCCTACATTAATTTGATCATTTAATGTTTGAATCTAAGTTTAATCGGATCATTAACAATGTAGTAGATAACTCTTCAGAATCTTGTCTCAAAGGCGATTGTAGACAAGTTGGGCATTGCTGATGTTGAGCCTTCTCAGGTGACGCTGACTTTTGCAAACTCTTCCAGAGCAGTTCCTTATGGCACCATTCACAACCTTCCTGTCCAAGTTGGGGAATGTGTTCTCCATACTGAATTTCAGATTGTTGAGATGAACAAGGATCATGAGATGCCTTTGATCTTAGGAAGGACATTTATGGCTACAGTGGGAGCAATCGTTGATATGCCTAATAAGAGAGTCTCCTTCTCCAACATCAACAAGAATGTCTTCTATCAGGCTGTTCCCACCAGATTTCAGAAACTACACGCCTCTTGCATCTCAGTGCTCAGTGGAGAAAAGCTGAAGGTTGTTCCAAGGAAGGAGCTTGGTAAAAACAGTGAGATCAAGGAAGTCCTGGATGGAGATTCTCACACTGATACCCATACATTCAGTGGGAATGCTAAGGTGAATGTAAAAGTCCAGAAGAAAAGGGCCATGAGAGATCCTACCATGACTTTGATACCTTGCATGTGTGATGAGAAATCCATTGAATATGCGGTAAAGTGCAAGGGTACCTCCAAACCTTTCTCCAAGGTTAGAGTTATTCTCACAGATGAGCTGAAAGAGAAAGGAGAAGCTGCTGTGAAAGGGTTGTTGAGCAGAGTTTTGAATATGCTACTGCCAAGTTAACAGTTGTAATTATAGTACTTTAGATTCAAATTCAGAGGACCAGTCTACACTTTATTTCTATGAGTTTCGAAATCAAGCTAAGAAGAAGATTTGTTTTGGTTTAAAAGGTGACGATAGGAAACAAGAAAAAAACAAGAGATTGATTCAATTTAACAAGGAGCTAGCCTAAGGTATTTAATTGGGTGTTGAATTGGAGCCAGACAATTACTCAAGCGCGATGAAGTGCTTTCTAGAACTCGGATCACTCAGCCGGTTCACTCCATTGTCGTGGTAGTGATCGCTTTGAGATCGATCTCACCATCTAACTGTCGTTGAGATGAGAATCGATTGCAAGCCTTAGAGAACAGGTCCGATCAGTTCATTTACTACCCTAATATCTACTTTCGCTGATTAGGGATATTAAGCTCATTCAATACATGTCAAGTTATCTCCTAAGCTGTTAACTAGGTTATGAACTTAAGATCTAACATCAAGTGATCAGATTAAAGAAAGCATTAAGAACAGTATGAATGAAGAACAATTGTAAATCGCTTATCTATGTTTAGCTCATGTCTCAACACCCTAAAAACCCTAGGCGAGCAAGGTCACTACTCGATCATGATGCAAGAAATCAAAGACATAATTCCTGAAATAAATTGCATAAGAACAGAGTAGAAAACAAAGGGTTCAGATGATCTTCTCTATGGAGAGAGAGATGAAGCCTTCTCCCTTTACAATAAGAAAATCAATAATCCCAAAAATCTCCAATGGTTTCTTGTGTCTAGAATAGCGTAGAATGATAATGAAAAACAGAAAATATGATATATCAAAGCCACAGGCGGTTGGGAGAGAAAAAGAGGATAATTAGGGCAAATCCCGAAATAATAGTGGTTTCCATAAAAATCTCTGCCGCTGGAATAATCACTCGGGTTGTTCCGCTCGATCGGGAACAGTCATTAGACTGTTCTGCGTGAAATCACCAGATTGCACTCTTTTCTGCCTCTTTTGTTCCAACTGATCCATCTCCCATCCAATACAACTCCAGACCTGTAATGACTCGCAAAGGACTAGGAAGACTCGATAAAGACTTGAAAACCAATTAGAAAACATATATACAAGATGTCTAAAACACCATATATCAATGACGTAATTAGCCTAGCATCCCTAATCAGCGAAAGTAGATATTAGGGTGTGTGGTGAACCTATCGAGCTTGATCCCTATTGCTTGCTATCACATCTTGATCCAAGCGAGAGTTTAGGTATCAAGATCGATCAGCATATGGAACAATACCACGACAGTGGGCTGTTAACCTTGAGTGATCCGAGTTCTAGACCAACGCTTATCTGCGCTTGAATAATTGTTTGGCTCTAAAATATTAGCACCCGATAAAGTAACCCTAGGCTGACTTCTCTTTAAATTGAATTACATTTATATTAGTTTGCTTGTTTTGCACGATAACCAAAAATCAAACCCCATCATCTTTTTAGCTCAATTGAGAACTCATAAGAATAAAATGTAGACTGGTCATCTATCTTATTAAAACTCAAGTACAAAATCATTTTGTTTGGTTACTTGGATAAGAGTATTAAAAAAAATTTGGTGTGTTTGGAAACATGGATTGTAGTCTTTTTAAAAAAATATAATTTTGTTTAGAAACAAAAATAGTAGTATTAAACAGAAAAAATAATGGGCTTAAGTTATTAAGTCCATTATAAAAGAATGTTGTCAATATAAATATAAGAAAAATACAATAAAAAGCCCAATTTGAAATACCAACTCAAATTATGGTTTTTATATTTCATATTAAGTTTTTAAAATATAATATATGTAATTATTTATATGATACGTATTAAATACTATTAATTATATGATTACTTATATGATGGTATATATAAAGTACGATTAATTATATGATGAAATTATACGATATATAATAATGCCTAAGGATGGGTTTTCAGACATCCATACGGGTTTGGTTCTGATCGGTTTGTGTTTCGGGTTTTCGAGGTCAAAGATTTCAGTCCTATTAGGATGTTTCTAAATTTTTGTTTGAGTTTGATTCGGATCTTTGCGGGTTTGAGTTTGGATAACCTATTTAAATTATTTTTAAAGTTTTAAATCACTATATATTTTAAATTTCTCAAAATCTATAAATAAAGTAATATATTACCTATAAATTTAAATAACATATGCCAGAATACCTAAGCTTAACATATCAATTGGTTTGATTTAAAATTTTGGATACGAAATCAATAATTATTTTAAGTATTTTTGGTGATTTGAGTATACTTTAACTATTTCAGATATTTGTTTTTGACTATCTATATACATTTTCAAGTATTTAAACCAATTTAAAAGTATCATTCTTGATGTTTTATATACGTTAAATATAAAAATAATTAATATATAAGTATATAAATCTATTTTTAGATACTTTCAGGTACACGAATACTTCGGTTTGGATCCGATCCGATTCGGTTCTCTAACTAACAAAATTTTGAATAATTCGAATATTTAATCAATTTATGTTCAGGTTTGGTACTATATTTACGGATTGGTATCAGTTCTGTTCCTCGGATTCATTTTGCCAAACCCTAATAATTACATGAAAAACAAATATCATCATATTTTTAAAAATATACATCCGAGGAGGTGCAGAGATCAAAGTTTATAATCATTTATTTTAACAAATATGTTGATTGAAGAGCGAATAAAATAAAACTAGAGAAATACATAGTTTACGAGAGACACTCTATGTGTCGAATTTATTATAAAGAAAATTTTATTAAAATAAATAAATCCAATAATTACAAATAAATAATATATTTCATAAAAGTGAAAAATAATACCCGCGCTTTCGAAGCGCGGATCAAAATCTAGTATGAAATTAAATCTTAAGTATTACAACAACCATTGTTAACTTGACAGTAGTAAGAGTCCATTTTTAGTGTATAAAATTTTGGCGCCGTTGCCAGGGACAAGTTATTTAACTTTCTTTTTAGGTTTTATATTTAGTCTATAACCTCTAACTTGCTCTTTCCCCTTTGTTCCAGCTAATGTTCCAGGTGCATGACCAGTAGACATACTTGGAGCAGCGTACAAGGACACTTAGTTACACTCAGCAACCAAGATCTCTTAAGATTAGAAAGACATAACCGTCAACAGCCAAGGCCAACCAACACCACTATGGGTGATCATGGCAATTAAGATGATCTCGTTGCTGAAATTGCCCTCATGCAACCTTCAGCGTAACTTCTCTATTACACGCTTTGCCATCAACCCCCCCCCATCATGCACAAAACAAGACTTTGAGGTCAAGCCTGATTTGATCAACTTGGTACAAAGGAAGATGTTCAATGGTCTGGCGGCAGAAATCCTGATGGATCATATTGAGAACTTCGAGAAAGTCGGTGGTTTCACGCGTGCGAATAGATACCACCAGACTACATCAAGTGAATGTTGTTCCCGTTCTCCGTTGATGGGAAAGCTGCACTCTGGCTGGACTCTCTTCCTACCGGATGCCTTACCTTAAGGGAGAAGGTCCAATCGACATTTCTGAGCCACTTCTATACAAATTCTTAAGACCGCAGCTCTGAGAAAAAGTATCTCCTCTTTCAAACAGCTAGCTGATGAGCCGTTATGTGACGCATGATAGCATTTCAATAAATAGCGCATGGAATACCCTCACCATGGTTTTGAAGATGATTATCTCCTGGGAGTGTTTTATGATGGAGTTGGCAGTGAGTTCCGAAATGCTCTAAACTCTACTAGCAAGTAAGATTTCATGACCCAATCTACAGAAGGAGCATTTCTTTGAGTTGATTGAAAACATGGCATCTAGCTCGTTAAACAAGAATCAAGAAACTGATCGCTCTCAAAAGGTGAACAGTGTCGTCATGCAGAAGATCAACGATTTGACCGCCAAGGTTGAGATTAAGAGCAACAACAGCCATGTTTTCATCATGGAAGAAGCCGCACATGAGCAGAGCACTGCCGATGCTGTACATGAAACAGACAACCCAACAGATGATCATCATGAAGTCATCTATGTCAATGGACTAGGATGGAAGTTCAAGAATTACCACCCGAACCCCCATGTGAGGAACAACCCACAACTGTTCAACACTTCAACTACACCAACACTAACAATCACACGGATAATGCACAGAGAAGTCGAGGGCAGAAGACGGGCTTTCAGAAGGGTTACCAAGGAAGGACATATGTTCTCAGTCATGCGCAGAATAACCAGTACCAAAACAAGAAACAGCATAGCAGCCAGGAAGTTGCTCCTGCCACTATGATTTCTCCGCAAGATGAGCTCAAGAGTTTATCTATGATGATGAAAAACTGCTGTAAGGACAACAGATTCAGGGCAAGGCATTGAACTAGGTCACCACAGACAACAATGCCAGAATGAACAACAAGTTCAATGACTTTATCAAGAAGTATGATAATGTTTCGAGCCACATACTCAATCACAAACTCATATCCCAACAGCTTTTGTAACCAACGTTGATACCTAAAATTAACTTCCCGTTGCTCCAAAAAACACTTCAAACTCTTTTAGTCGGTTCTCACAATAAACCTCTTTCCTAATAAGTAATGATGCCATCTTTGTATAGAAAATGCAATTACCATTAGCTCATGATCATACCAGGTTTAAGTTGTTCCTTCTAAGTGAGAGCATAGCTAAAATAGGCAATACGATTCTTTTTCTGCATCAGTATTGCCCCCAGACCCGTACCAGACACATCCGATTCGACAATGAACAACGGCTAAGAATAGTATGGCAATGACAAAACTAGAGCACTGATTATTGCTTGAACCAATTTATCAAACGCCACTTGTGTTTTACTGGTCCAACAAAATCCATTCTTCCTCAAAACTATTCATGGTTTAGCAGTGGAACCATACCCTCTCACAAACCTCTGATAATAACATATCAAGCCTAAAAAACCACATATGTCTTTAACTGTTTTTGGGATTAGCCATTTGGAAATTTGAAATTGTTTTCGCATTGCCAATTGCTACTCCCTCCTTCAAAATCACATGACCAAGATACTCTACTTGATACAACTCAAATGAACATTTTATTCTAGTTAACATAAAGCTTGTGGTCTCGAAAAATCTGCAACACCACTCTTAATTGATTTTCATGCTCCCTTACTGACTTTCTATATATCAGCACATCCTCAAAGAAAACCAAGACAAAGTTTCACAAGTAAGATCTGAACAACTCATTCATAACAACTTGGAAGGTTGCTGGAGCATTTGCTAAACCAAAAGGCATAATAACAAGAAATTCATAATGGCCATCATGAGTTCTGAATGATGTCTTCTCCACATCTTCCTCCACCATTCGAATCTGATGATAGCCCTTAAATCCAACTTCGAGAAAACCACTGCTCCATAAATTTCATCTTGAAGTTGATCAATCACCGGAATAGGAAAACAATCAGCTATTGTGGCACGATTCAGTTCTCTGTAATCAACATAGACGCGCCATGTACCATCCTTCTTATGAACCAATATCACTGAACTTGAGAAGGGACTATGACTATAACATATAATGCATGCTTCCAACATATCTTTAACTTGTTTCTCCATTTCTTATTTTTGAGCATGTGGATATCTGTATGGACGAACATTAATACGGCATGTTCCTGACAACAAGTTGTTGCATGCTCTTGGTTTCTTACAAGAGGAAACTCAGAAGACACCGCAAAGACATCTTCAAATTCACCCAGTATCTCCCCGGTTCCTGACTGTTCTCCTCAAAACAGAGCACCTGAGCTTGAGTCTTAATAGTAGTATCTTCAGTAATCAAAGAACAAAATGATAACTTCCTGGAGTGCAAAGTAGAATCTCCACACAAAGTGACAATAAGATTCTTATACCAGAAAAATAATTCATGTGTCTCCCAATTCATCTGACATTGATCCAAAGTTTGAAATCATTGAACCCCTAATATCACATCCATATTGCCTAACTCCAAGGCTATGAAATCAGTATGAAACTCCACATGAGAAACTTGAAATTTCACTGCTGCACAGACTCGATTCCTGAAACTGCTACACCAGTTCCAAAATTAGATCCAAACCACCGTGTTTAGTTATCCTCAACTGAGCTTGTCTGGCCAACATCGGAGAGATGAAATTCTGAGTGGCACCACTGTCCAACATCAAAATCACTTCTCTTCCCCCCCCCCCTCCCCACTAAACCTCTCAGTTTTGTGGTCGTTAGAGATGGTTGACCCAAAAATGCATTCAATGACAACTCCATCAGTTCTATAGCTTTGCCACCTTCATCTTGAATCGTGTAAATAATTCCTCCTCTATAAGCTCCACTTTATACACTTCAATCACTGTCAACACTTGAAGTTCTTTATTGGAACAAACATGAGCATAGAAATCTTTTTGGCTACACTTGTAACACAATTGATACTCATACTCTGCTGGTGTTAAGTGTATGCGCTCATTCTGGTCCGTATTAATTCGTTGTTGACTTTGTTTTGTCCCCTATTTCTCCCATTTACTATCTTTCTCGAGTAACACTGGTTTCGTATGCCAACTGTTTTTTATATTGTAAGCTGAAGATGAACGTAAATGAGTATTCTGGGCTTATTTACTTCCTCTAGACCTATCAATTTTAACAGTCACCATTGATTTACACAACAACCCGCCTTTCATCTCTAACATTTTCTCTATCATATGAAAGAGATCTCGAGGTTCCTGTATCCTCACTATTTCTCTCAATTCAGGTTAAGTCCCCCCTTAAAATTGCTTCCAACATTTCATCATCCACTCCAATAATTTGGGTAGATAATTCCTCAAATTCTTGAACATACACAACCGCTGATCATGTTTGCTGCAAACCAGCCAAGACATTCTTTGGTGTACGCATTTGAGAGCTTCCGAATCGTCTCAATAATCTTCGCTTCAAGAAAGACCAGCTATCAAAAGGAACATGCCTCTCTTCCCAATTAAACCAACTCAACACTAGTCCTTCCAAACTCATTGAAACTAACTCTAGTTTCTCGGCATCAGAAAATATGCCATGAAAAAAGAGATGTTCACAGGAGCTATCCATCCATGTGGATTCTTTCCATCAATCACAAGCATATCAAAAAAAAATTAATCGTACTTTCTCTATCGGCATCATCTGTGACATATTATGTGCTCCTAATGTGCTATTAGTAAGGCCAGGTTCTGAGGTCGAAGCTTTTACATGAATCAGATGTTTTTGGTTATGAAACAGTAAACCTTCCTCCTCCATTGTCTAAATCCTCTCATGTACCAATAGCATAAGGTTCAACATCGTCGCATGAACTGACGCTTGTTGTTGAGCTAATGCCTCCACGGAATCGGACAATTTATCCATTCGAATTGAAGAATCTGCAACAGAATCATTCAGTTAGTTGAGTCTTCGAAATCTCTCCTCGATCTCGTTCATCATCGCGCTGAAAGTTCGATCCGATCGTCACACACACCAATTTGATAAGAATCAAAGTCATATTCCTATCAATCTCTCAATAATTGCAACTAGTGACCTCTCACGGCCCATCACTTCGTCTTACAATCATCTCTCTACAATTCTCAGTTTCTTCTTCGATAAAGCTAAAACAACAACTTTCAGTCCAGGGTGTCTTTTCTAAGGCAGGAGTGGAGTAAGTAAAGCGTGCTTTTCTATCAGTCCTGGGTGTCTTTGTGTTGATAGGTGGTGTGGTTTTGTCTAAAACGAGGCGATAGAGCTCTGTTTTGTTGGCACATACACATCGGTTCGAACAGCCATATGGTTATTCATACTATGTGGGTCGGCGCGTGCAGCCTTTCTCATACAGTGGCTGCTCTCTCTTTGTGCCCCCTCCTCACTCTCTTCGTCTTGGTTTGGTCTCACCATCACGGATGGACTTGTCCCGGTTCTCTGGTATGGAGTTATGGGGTCAGATGTTTCAGCGGTCGTGGCGTTGATTTGCTTAAGAATATTGCCATCCCAGTGCCAATGTTCTTTTCCATTTTTGCAGATTTTGAGTCTTTGGCTTAAATACTGTTCAGCTCGTTTTTGTCTGTAGAGAGTCGAGTCAAGATAGTCGGGTCAACTGTCAAGGCTACCCCAGCTAGATTGGCTCTGTTTCTCCAATCAAATGCTTCAGCTATGCTTCCTATGGTTTTTGTGTCTCTGTGTTAATTGCCTTCCCAGTTTGGAGTTTTGTGTGCGTCAATATCTATCCTTATGCGATGGGCTTCAAAATGGTAAATGAATTTTAACACTTTTTACCAAAAAAGAAAAGAAAAAGTATTACGACAACACAAGTCACCACCATGTCACACAAAATCCCTTGCTTTTTCTTTCCTATTTTCTTTTTATTTTCATAAAAATGCAAACTCTAAACACTACAACATGTCTACTACACATATCGGAAAACAAATCAGAAAAACCCTGAAGTATGCACAAACTGGCGATCGAACTTTGATTTTTTTTTCTCTAGCCCCTATTATGATATGTTTTAGATTAGTCGAGATACAGTTGATTTGTACGAAGATTTAGATAAAATAGATGATCTTGAAGATTTTGGAGATAATGATGATGAAGCCGACTTCTTTCTTCTACTTTTCTTGTTGTTATTTTTTGGTAAATTTAATGGAGTAACTGGAGGTATATCTCTTGGCGTATCACATATTGTTCGTCGACTCGATCCTAGATCAAATTATACATATACAAAATCAACATAGTTTGTTTCAAAAATAAATTAAAAATAACGTAGTGTAACTAGCTAGTTCACTCTAATTAATTACACTTACCAGTGGAAGAAGAAGTGAAAAAAGAAGAAGAAGGTCTTGCACTACTAAAAGATGAGGCTCTTGGAGATAAAGCCTGATCAGCTCCGATCTTAAACTCACTCATCTTCACAATAAATACAACAGTTTAGCTATAAATTACTGATTTACATTTTATTGTTTACTTGTTAATTAGATAGTATATTTTTCACACAAGTATCAAAGCAAAAAAATGAAAACAACTAACTAAAGAACTTACCCAACCAGGACCACTGCTAGAGGAACCCTCCAATCCAATATGAGCCATATGTTTTACATCTGTTGGATACCCAATTTTTATTTCGTCCCTCTCTTTCTCCATGGCTGAAACATAATAATTATTTAACTTCATAATGTATTAGTGTTTCTTTTCTGAAACATAAAATGTTCCTTACAACTAATAAATAATTACATGAAGTAAGCTACAAACTCATGTATAAGTGAATGAAGTGATATCCATTTGGTGTAATGGATTAGCAAACTATGTGGAAGAAAATATTAAATGTGATAGCCATTTCAGTATTTGTTCAAGTAGTATTAACATGAGGAGAAACTAAACTACGAAAGTTTATGAAGATAGAAAAGGGTAAAGCTTACCAAATATTTGAGAGATGCGTTTGAAGCCTTTGTAGATGCCCTTCATTTTCATTGCCATGGTGAAGAGATTACAAAACCACAAACGTTTCACAAAAATTTGTCTTGGATTATTGGTTCTGTAAACTTGATTACCGCAGTTCCTTCTTATTGTGAAGATTGAAGAATCCCAACAATAGTCTCCTCTCTCACACTTCAAGTTTTGTTTTTGTTAGCAAAAATGAAGGTTTCAGTATTTAACTTACTAAACAAGCATTCATTCATATATACAAAAAAATAAGCAAGTAGAGAAAGATCATAAAGGGAAAAAGAGTATAGAAAGCATGTGATATATGAATAAGGTTTTTCCATGGAAATGGATTGGAATTAATGCCTCTGACTTATATATCTTTTATTGCAAGATCTAAGCATCAAAACTGAACTTTATAAAAGCACATTAATGCTGGTGTTATATAATTTGACAACATTTTGGTTTCCAAATTAAATATTTTATTGTTGTCAAAAAAAAAATATTTTATAAGGTGATCACCATATACACCAACGCCATCTGTTCAAATACATGAGCACTAAATAGAGTATTGATTTGGTTTTGTTTAATGTTTACAGAAATTAGTAAATGATTTGCGATAAATTCACCTGTAATCTTAGATATTCGTTGGAAAAGAAGTGATGAAAACAAAAATAGAAGAATAGAGAAACGGCCTTTCTTTTAATTATATGCTTCCTTCAGAAGCCTCTCTTGACAAATTACAAAACATATTTACAAAAAGAATATTAATGAAAAAACAGGAGTCTCAAAGAAAAGAATGGGAAGGCAAAGGAAAGAAGAAGATGAAAGACTCAATCAGGTTTAAAGAGACAAGTTAGTGGATCACCATGAAAAAGCATATACACGTATATATATTGTTAAACAAAACAATATAGAAGGAAAGTTTCAAGTTGCGATTCAATCACTAATCAATGATTAGTTTGTCATACAGTATATATAATATAGTAGATATGAGGTGCCAATTATGACAAATCACCGTTGGGATATGTAAGGATTCACCTTTTCAAAAGTGCAAACTGTTCTCAAACATGTCATCTTCGTTTAGAAAAAAGATTTAACGGTAAAAAAAAAATTAACGTTGTGCAATCAAATTTGAAGTTACCAGCTGTTCATTTACACAGTTATAATATAATTCTTTTGTATTTTCAAAGCTATAACCTTCTTTTAGTTACAATTGACAAAAAAACATAGAAACTAGTTTAGGAGATTTGTCTTTTATCATCCTGTTAGGAGATTTATACCTGCAAACAAAGCTAAAAGACAAATGAGCGATCAACAAATTTGACGACATCTCAATTTGCATTAAATCTTGTACAGTTATGTCTAGCCCTATATATTATTGGAACAAATGAATAATACAAGAAATTACCATTTGAAAGATAATTTTAGGCATGGGATTCTAAACCAAACCAAACCGATCATTATGCCATTCGGTTATCGTTCGGTTATAGGGAGCAAATCGATCGGAGGATGTTTCAAATATGTTCGGTTATTGCCTCAGTTCGGTTCGGTTCATGAATTCCGATCAATTATCCGAAGTTAAACCTAATCCATATTTCTCTCTCTCTCAAACCCGAGCCTCTTCTAGTCTTTTTCGTCGGAATCTTTGACATCCTGTCTTTTTCATCTGATTTTAACATCTTGCCGACCAAGAGATAATTTTTTGTTTCTTATTTCCTATTTTGTGTCGTTTTCAGTGGGTTTTGGGCTTGAGATCAATTTGAGATCTAGGGTTTCTGTTAAAATCAGTTAGGTGTTGATTAGGGTCAAAGGAATGGTCGATTATAGGTGACAGTGCCTCGTAAGGTTTGTTCTTCGTTCATTTTGTATAGAATTTGGGATGGATTTGAGATTAAGGGTCTCAAATCAATTAGAGGTTAAGATTTGGATCAAAGGACGAGCACTACAAGAAAACACACCTGTTGCAAGGGAAAAAATCATTGCAATTCCCTTGCAAATCGCAATTTGCAAGGAAATTGCAACGGAAACATATTCCTCGCAAATCCTTTGTCGCAAATAGAAAACGCTTGCAATTTCCTCGCAAATTTGCAACGGATAACGGTTCCTCGCAAATTTGCAACGGAGGACGGTTCCTTGCAAATTTGCAACGGAGTATATTTCCTCGCAAATTTGCAACGGAATATATTCCTCGCAAATTTGCAACGGAATATATTTCCTCACAAATTTGCAACGGAAACACAATTTCCTCGCAATATTTTTAAAAAATATTAAAATAGAAAACACAAATAAATGTGTATATATATATTTGGTTTATAATTAAAATCGGGTTATTAGTTGAAATGGTTTATTAATTAAACCAGTTTACAAAATTTAAATTTTACCAAATGAATTTTATTTATAAATCAAAATTGGTTTATTACAGTTACAATACGTTTACAAATTTAAACCAAATAAAAAAAATCAAAACAAACAAAAAGTAAACCTAGATCTATGGATCTTCCTAAACAGGTTTTCATAACCAAATCTAACCAAAACTTAGAAAAAAAACCAAACCTAGATTTAAAAAAAACTAAGCCTAATCTTCTTAGCCGCCTCCTCCTTCTCTGTCTCTTCCGTCTCTGGTCACGCTTTCTGTCTGCCTCGCCATGCCTCTTCCAACCCTAAAACAAAGAAATCAGTTCAAAACAGAGAGAATAGATAGACAGAGAGAGATAGAGAGGTCGAACCGTGGTAGTGTTGAGTGGTGGGACGGCGAGAGTCAAAGTTAAGGCTGTAGAACTCGTTTCTTGGTGATAGAGGAGGAGATTTGTACCTTCTCCGGTGAGAACATGACGACTCTTCGACACAATGATTCATGAACTTAAGATGATTAGGCGAAAAAAAGAGGAACACACAAGATAAAGAAAGAAGATTAGCTAGGTTGTGAACCAAAAAAAAAGAAAGAAGATTAGTTGAAAAAATGAAATAGAAGAGAGTGAGTTTCGTCAGATGAGAGCAAAAAGGAGAAGATATTTGTCAGACGAGAGGAGAAGTAAAAGAATATTCAAGAGAATAGAAGAGATGAGATTTTAAGAGAGAGAGAGAGAGGAGATGAGAGTGTCGGAAAGAAGAATAATGGAGAAGTTGAGATGTGTCGAGAGAAATAAGAAACACAAAACTAAGTAATCTTGACCTTTGATTTCTTGTTATCAATGGTTCAGATTTTCAATCCATGCACTCTTCTTTTCAGCCAATGAAAAACTAGCAAAGATACTTTATTTTTCTTTTCTTTTTTTCCTGAACAGCAAAGATATTATTAATTAAGTTTTTTTGTTTGTTTAAGTTTTAAAAGTACAGATAGAGGAGAATAGAAGTGTTATATAATAGTGTTTAAGATTAATGGTTGTATGTGTAATTTAAATTTGAAGATTACAATCTTAAAATGAAAGGCTTAGTATTTATGATATAAGGTTTAGTGTTAAGAGTATAGGGTTTAGGGAATTATATTTATGATTTTCTATTTGAAAGTTATAACATGAGTTAGATATTTGTTTAGTAACAGTCTAGCATTTAGTTTTTTTCTATATTAAAAAGTGTTTTTATCAAAAATTAGAAGTAAGTGTTGATATTTTAAAGTTTTAAGTGTGTGGTTTAAAGCATAATACTTGAAATTAAATTTTGAAAAGATTTAGAGTTTTACAATTTGTATATAGGATTATGGTTTGAAATTCAATTTATGGTTTAAAATTCAACTTATGTCTAACTTTGAAAGTATTAGATTTAGTGTCTAGATTAGTGAGTTGGGATATAGAGTATATATATAGAGATTTTAGGGTTTGAGTTAGATTAGTGATTTTGTTTTTTGTGTTGTTTAGTGTTTTTTGAAATGTATAATGTAAAAATTTTAATTTTGTATATAGTTTTAGATATATTATATATATATATTATATATAAAATTCAGATTTTATTTAAAGTTTGAGTTGGGAAAAATGATTTTGTAAGGAAAGTAGTTTTGCAACGGAATTGCAACGGAATGCTCGCAAGTCCCTCGCAAATTGCGACGGAACTTAATCCCTTGCAAATTTGCAAGAGATTTGCGAGGGAACCATTGCAATTTCCTTGCAAATTTATGGTTAAAGTGTTTTAGGGTTTTGTTATGTTTTCTATACATTAATATGTTTCTTTATATTTACTTTTTGAAATTTACTCTATAAGCAATTTAAAATTTGAAGTTAAATAATAAAAAAATATTAGTTTTAAGATTTTAGTTAGAGTTTATGGTATTGGTTAATTTGGAGTATAATATATATAGGGTTTAAGGGTTAAAAGTTTGGGGTATTGATTTAAGATTTTAAGCTAAAGTTTGAAAATAAATTTGAATATATTTTAAGAATTATAATTATGTTGGAAAAGTTTTTATTTAGAGTTTAGATTTAAAGTTATGAATTTAGAATAGAGGTTAAGTATAGGGTTAAAGGTTTAGAGTATTGAGATTTGAGATTGATTTTTGAAAAAGAAATAATTTTTGAGTTTATATTTAATATTTTAAGTTAAATTTAAGATTTGATGTTAGAATATTAAAGTTTGGAGTTTGTGTTTAGATTTTAGGGTTTAAAATTCATTTAGGGTTTAGGGATTTAAAAAGATAAACTAAAGCTTGAAAACATGGATTTGCAAGGAAATTGCAACGAGCCTCTTGCAAAACCCTTGCAAATTTGCAAGGGAAATTAGATTCTCTCGCAAATTAACAAAGGAATTGTGAGGGATCCTTTGCAAATTCCTTGTAAACTCCTTGCAAATCAATAACTTTAAGATTTTATTTAGGGGTTTGGTATAATTTGGTGGACTACTGTGTATTCTGTATTTGTTGTTTAACAAATAACTAATGTGAATTTTTTTTTTTGGGAAATTTACTTGATGTGTATCTATTGTATAAATTATAAAGTTTTGATATTTAATACTTACTAATATTAGTTCAAGTTTTGAATTGTGAGAAAACAAAATAGACATATAAAGTTCTTGCAAATCCCTTGCAAATTTGCGAGAGAATTGTTTTCTTGCAAATTTGCAAGGGATTTGCGAGAATGCTTTAATCTACCCTCGCAAATCTCTTGCAAATTTGCGAGAGAAATGTTTTCCTCGCAAATATCTTGCAAATTTGCAAGCGAAACGTTTCTCTCGCAAATTTGCAAGAGACTTGCGAGGATTATATTTTTTCTTGCAATTTCGTTGCAAATACGTCGCAAATTTGCGAGGAAAATTTCCCCTTGCAAATTTTCATTGCAATAGGTCTGTTTTCTTGTAGTGGAGTTCGGTGTGATAGTGTCTCATAAGATTTGTTTATCAATTTTCAGTCTAGGGTTTGGGATTGATTTGGGATTTAGGTTTCAGTATAAATCGATTTGGGGTTTTAGCCGTTGTCTTGGATTTGTGTTGATACTCTCTTTATTCTCTAACTTGAATTTCTTCGTCATATGTAGATGTTAGGTTGTGAAGATAAAGAGGAACTACTTGGAAAGGATACTGAGCAAATGCTACTTATGGAAAGATCAGAGCTCTATATAGGTAATGTTATTTCTTTTTTAACTGGCCTGTCTTTTGTGCATTTTTATTCTGTCTTTTAACTGATTTTCTGATTGCAATAAGCTTGAAGTTCGAGTGCGAGATTGAGGGACTTGATGGTATCATGTTTCTGTTTTCTTATGATTCTTTTGGTCCCTCATTCTGTGTTTTGGACATTCTCAGTTTCAAAAATATGAATCTATGCATCTCTAAATGATTGTTACTTACAAGAGTCATAGATTCTGAATATTTTAACTTTTGTTATGAACTTGTGATGATAGGGATAAGGACAAACAATTATATGTTCTTATTGGGCACACTACAAGAAAACGCGTCTGTAACAACGACAATTTATGAGGAAAATAATTCCTCGTACATTTACGAGGTGTTTACGACGAAGTTACGTAGAAATGAACTTTCTTCGTTAAGCAGTTGTAAAATTACAATGAAACACTTTCGTCGTAAAACAGATGTAAGTTTACGAGGACTTTATGTGGAAAAGGACAAATTGGTCGTAAACTCGTTGTACATGTACGAGTGATTTACGACGAATCATGTTATCTTTACTTTAGGTGGAAACGTGTATTTAGTGGACTTTAAATTAACTAACTTTGTTGTAAATTAGTTGTAAATGAGATGTAAAAACGATGTAAAACCGTACTAAACATTTTCATTGTAAAATCCATGTTATACCTTCACCTAACAAATTCAAAAATTGTCTATATATATGGTCATTTCTCAATTCTAACAACACACAAACGAATTCAGAGAAAAAAAAATACAGAAAAAATGGCTGATGGCTATAATATTTACGAGTTACGAAGTTATATGTATCTGCATAAAGATTCTGCATGTAGAGTGACGGATGCATTTCTAAGCGGGCTAGAGACATTCATGCACCAGGCGGGCTGCACACCGATCACGCAGGAAGCGGTAAGATATTCTGCTCTTGTCGGAAATGCAAGAATTCAAAATTGCTCGTAGTGAAACTGTATGGAAGCACTTAGTAAACAGATGATTTACACCACAATATTATATTTGGTATCAATATGGAGAGGGTTATGGTGGAAACAAAGCTAGTAGTAGTAATAATTTTGACGATGCTGGTAATAGTGAAGAACCAAATCATTTGCATAATGAATCTAGTTATCATCAGGAGAAGCAGATGGTAGATCATGATAGGGTCCAAGACATGATTACTGATGCATTTTTAGAAACAACTACAACAATAGCTCATGAAACTGGAAATGTAGAAGAACCTAATTTGGATGCAAAAAAGTTTTATGAAATGCTAGTTGCTGCAAATCAACCAATCTACACTGGTTGTAAAGAAGGTCTCTCTAAATTGTCTCTAGCAGCTAGGATGATGAACATTAAGACGGATCATAATTTACCTGAGAATTGCATGGATGCTTGAGCGGAGTTTTTCAAAGAGTATTTGCCAGAAGAAAACGTGTCAGCTGAATCTTATTATGAGATTCAGAAATTGGTTTATAGTCTTGGGTTGCCTTCAGAGATGATAGATGTTTGCATCGACAACTGCATGATCTACTGGACGGATGATGAGAAGTTAGAAGAGTTTCGATTCTGCAAGAAACCACGATTCATACCGCAAGGACGTGGGAGGAATATGGTACCGTACCAAAGGATGTTGTACCTACCAATTAAAGACAAGTTAAAAAGATTATACCAATCGGAGAGGACTGCTGCATGGATGAGGTGGTATGCTGAACATGTCCAGAAAGATGGTGAGATCGCTCACCCATCAGATGCAAGAGCGTGGAAACATTTCAACAAGGTATACCCAGATTTCACTACAAATATTCGGAATGTCTATCTTGGGTTATGCACCAATGGAACCCCTTTTCACCTTGAATTGGTGAAAGTCTAAAATCTGAGTCCATTTGGTATGTCTGGGAGACAATATTCTTTGTGGCCAGTTATTCTTACGCCGTATAACCTGTCGTCGAACATGTGCATGGAACAAGAATTTCTATTCTTGACCATATTAATCCCTGGGCCGAAGCATCCAAAATGGTCGTTGGATGTATTTCTTCAACCACTGATACATGAGCTAAATGAATTGTGGTCAGAAGGGGTAAGAACTTATGATTGTTCCATGAAAACTAATTTTACGATGCGAGCAGATGATAAGTGACTTTCCTACTTATGGAATGTTGTCTGGCTAGACAACTCGTGGAAGGTTATCTTGTCCATATTGTTTTGGATCTACGGATGCTTTTCAACTGAAGAATGGTAGAAAGAGTTTTTGGTTTGATTGTCATCGTCTATTTCTTTCCATTGCCCATCCCTACAGAAAAAAAGACATTGTTTAGGAAAAACAAAGTTGTCAGAGACAGTCCTCCTCCATATCTCACTGGCTAGCAGATCGAGGAGGAAATTGATTATTACGGAGCTCGGGAAACTGTGAAGAAAGGAGGAAACTGGCATGTTCCTGGAAATATGCCTGATGGGTATGCGGTGTCTTACAATTGGCATAAGAAGAGTATATTTTGGGAGCTACCTTACTGGAAGGATCTTTTTTTACGCCACAACCTGGTTGTGATGCATATAGAAAATATTTTTTTGACAACATCATGAATACAATACTGAACGTCCCAGGAAAGATAAAAAATAAAAAAAGTCAAGGATGGACCTACCCGATATTTTCTCAAGAAGTGAGTTACATATCAAGAGCAATGAAAACGTTCTTGTTCCCATCTTCCGATTGTCATCAGAAGCGAAAACAACTTTGTTTGACTGAGTTGCATCAGAAGTTAAGTTCCCTGATGGTTACGTTTCAAATTTGTCAAGATGTGTTGAACGAGGTCAAAAGTTCTTAGGAGTGAAGAGTCATGATTGTCATGTGTTTATGCAACGACTACTTCCATTCGCTTTTGCTGAGCTCCTTCCAACAAATGTATATGAAGCACTTGCAGATAAATATTAATTAATAATATATATATATATTGCAAAAAAAATATATATATATATATATATATATATATATATATATATATATATATATATATATATATATATATATATATTGCAAATATAAACCAAATTAGTAATATTTCATAATATATATATATATATACGATCAGAGCTTTCTTCAGAGACCTTAGCAAACGTACGTTCAAGGAAGAAGTCATCGAACAACTTCATGAGAACATTCCGATCATAGTGTGCAACCTATAGAAGATATTTCCTCCATCATTTTTTAACGTCATGGAACATCTAGTTGTCCACCTCCCGTACGAAGTTTTGTTTCGTGTTCACAACGGATGGATGTATCCATATGACCGCTCTATAAAATATTTGAAGGGGAAAGCAAGAAATCTTGGAAAGGTGGAAGGTTCAATTGTTGCTGGAAGTTTGACAGCAGAAACATCTAACTTCACATTATACTACTTTGCTTCAACGGTTCGTACGAGGAAAAGAGTTCCTAGAAGATATGATGATGGTGGAGTACCGCAATCTTATGTAGTAAACGGTGTTCCTGGCATTTTCGGCCAAATTGGACAGTTTGGTGGTAGACTGAAAGAAGTATGGTGGTCCAATGAAGAGGATAAGCATAATGCCCACACTTATATTCTGATTAACTGGGAGGATGCTGTGACGCATTCGTTTGAAAGGTAAATATTGGTGTGTATTATATGATACGATGTTAATTATATGATATGGTGTTACTTATATGATATGATGCATATGTTTAATTTGCAGCCTGTTTGTATCTCAAGTTGAAGAAGCAATACCAGGAATATCCGCAACCGAGGTGGATGCAAGGAAAGATAAGCACTTTGTCAAGTGGTTAAAAGGACATGTAATATTAAAATATTAAACAATCTTTGGTACTATAATAATGTAAAAGTCTAACTGTGTTGTATTAATTTGTAGGTTGATTATGACGATCCATATTACCTTGTATGGTTTCATGATTTGGTCCAAGGTCCAGTAGCAAAGGTCACCACATCACCTATGTACTTCACACGAGATTTCACTTTCCATACATATGAGTGTGGGACACATCGGGCAACAAGTAACTACGGAATATGTGTGAAAGGCGAAACAGATTTTTACGGGATCTTGCTGGAGATTGTTGGAATTTCCAGAGTTGTTGAAGCTAAAATGCATCCTCTTCAAATGCAAGTGGTTTGACCCCGTTGAGAACCGCGGTGTTCGGTTTAACAAATTTGATATTGTGGATATCCATTCTGGGAGAAGATACAACAAATTCGAGCCTTTCATCTTAGCTTCCCAAGCCGAACAAGTTACCTTCCTTCCATACCCTCGCTTTCGAAGTTCTGAGATAAATTGGTTAACTGCTATCAAAATTACACCTCGTGGACGGATTGTTGCTGGAGAAGAACCACCTTTGCAAGAAGAAGATTGTTGAACCTAAAATTTACACTCAGTATTTTGTAGTGTTTTTAAAGTAAACTGGAGAATGACAAAAGATGTGGGCAAAGATATCCTTAGAATATAACGATGTAATCGGAAATCAGTTGACAAAATGGACTTTTATTGAATAAGAAATCGATTACAAAGAGTAACAAAAAAATTGACTATAACAAGGAGATCGATCAAGATCGAGATCTAAGACAAAGTAAGAAAAGTAAAAGTGTGTAATGTGCTCTCTCTCTCGGGTTTTCGCTTTCCTTTTCCTTTTGTAATCTCGATTCCGTTATTCCCGTAACTGACTCCGCGATCTTCTCGATCTCGTCGACCTCTCTTCGATCTCGTCGACGTCGTCATAGGCTTTCACTATTAGGTCTAAAAGGTGTCATCTAAACACTCCTAATTTTTGTTCCCCACGAACGGTGTCATCTAAACACTTCACAATATTTAATTTTTTGAGTGGAATCGGAAGCGAAAAGTATCTCCGTAAGGTTCAAAAACCATGTAATTACTGAAACGGGTCTTGATGTATAGTGACTTGTTAGACTTTGGTAATATCCCCGTATGGGTTTGCAGGTTTGCTTCTTGTAGACAGTAAAACTTCTTGCTATGACCTCATTCTTTGATTCCTCAAAAGATATCTAGTAGAGACTGTGGAGAGCAGCATGGTGATGGTGATGGTGTAATAGATAAGAGTTCATGATGGTGATTATGTAGAATCAAGGAAGGCAAGAATATTTGCTTTACTGTGATTTCCGGATCTAAAGTTTATAAAGGGAAAATCTCGTAAAAAACAATGAAATTGGTAAAAGTTTTGCAATTTAAACATTGAGTTCAACTTCTAACATTTTAAACAATAAAACTCGTTTCAAAAATATATTAAATATCGAAACTAACTTATTTGTTGCACACATCAAAACTGTAAACGGTTATTGTTCATTAACATGTAAAAATTGGTGATATAGCTGTTTGGTTTATGTTAAAAAAATTTTTTAATTATTTTAATTGTAAAGTTTATTCTGAATTGATTGTCGTTTAAACCTTCTAACTAGTTAGCTTAAATATGATTAGCTGAACTACTAGATCGATTAACCTCAACACTAACTTGATGTTTGTTTATTTGACAGGTTGTTTAAGAGACAAGACACGACAAATTTGGTTACCGAGTTCCCGTTAGGTACGTCTGGGGGAAAGACTACGCTTCCAATCCACTATCTCAAATACAAAGAGAGTAATACAAGAGATGTAAGCTCTAACCACTTCAACACCGAAGTTATGAGCTGAGAACTATTAACCTAGTTCTACTTCTTCTATCCGTAAACTCAAGTATGATTGAACGATCTTTTAACCAAGACAATTCACCTTAACCTGACTGCTCTGATCTGCTGATGTTTCCCGTAATCTTCAAGTAACAATAAGCAGCTCCTTTTATACTCAGGTAGAGCGTAAGCCCTAAGCAACTTGCTGGGCTTAAGACGCATACGAAGTGGGCTTTATTAGCTTTAGCCCAAGACGAAAACCAGATACTATAGCCCGACATTAATTAACAAAACAAATAAAATTAGATAGAAATCATATAAATTCTAAAAATTGATACAAATTCATGAAAAACCAAGAAAATAAGATAAAATTCATAAATTCCAAAAATAATAATAATAATAAAGATAAGTTTATAAATTCAAAAATATAATAAAATAAAAATAAATTTTAAATTCCAATTAAAATTAAAAACAATTAGTAAAAAAGAAAACAAAAAAATTAGAAATTCAAAAAATAAAAATAATAAATTGTTAAAATTGATAAAAATTAGAAAATAGGATATTTATAAAAAAACCGGCAAAAATAAAAGTCCAAAAAATCAAAAAATTAAAAATTGAAAATGAAAAGTACTTGAACACAAACCTCTTTGGTGTTTAGGTAGGCATATGAGATTTGGACCCAACAAGACGCTTGAAAATTTTCGGTTCGGGTTTGACATAGTGGTGATGGTGCCAAATCTAATCATATCACTGTAAAAATATATTATGAGATATAATAGGATTTTAACACATTTTGTTAAATATTAAATTTTTACATTTTTTGAATTCTTTTAAAAATTATAATATTTTATTTTGACTTTTTATAAACTATTTTCATTTTCAGTATTTTAATGTTTTGTATTTTTTTATTTTTCCATATTTTATTAAACATTTCCTAATTTTTATCGATCTTTATAATTTATTTATTTTTTTTTTTTTTTTGAATTTATGAATTTTATTTGATTTTCTTGATTATTTTCTGAAAATCATCAATTTGTGTGTATTTCTCTTACATGTCATATTAGTCGTGGCTTAGCAGCTGCAAGCATTTGCCACTGAGGGTGGCTCAAGAAAGTAACCATATGCTTCTTTGGATCATTTCTCAATCACGATCTCTTCTTAGCAATATTGATTTGTTAACTTTAGTCTCCAGCATCATAGGTCCCTAGGAGTTGATGATATTGATGTGGATGTTACAATCGAATCTGTTTTTAACAGGATTAGAACTATTATGAGATCTGTTTTTATCTTTGTTTATAAGATCTGTTTCTTTCATTTTAGGTGGTTAACACATGTTTGTTTATTCATGACCTTGTTTACCGTGAAAATTACCAAATGTCAAGTCAGAAACAGTTAACTTGAACACCATAATGTTTTCGAGAAAAAAAAAAAGAAACTGATGATTTTATCGTTTCGTAGACCAATGGCAAAATAACTGCAGATTTGTGCAAATTGATGATTTTTTCGAGAAGAATCGTAAAAATGGGTAAGTTGTAAAATGGTCTGAAACTGCCTATAACACGGCACAGCCAACTTACGATTTAGAATGTGAAGTGGCCTAATCCCAATTACAGTTTTATCTTACCTAAAGAGGATAATGAAAAAAAGACGAGAATAAAATATTTTCTTGTAGGATCCCAAAAAAATAAGGCAGATAGGAGGAAATGGAAGATGTGAATCTACAGAGAAAAGGAATATCGGCCGACCTTGGAAGACTATATAAATAAAGGCGAGACAGAGAAAAAGGGGGGGAAGGAACCTAGATCTCGAAACTCTCTGTAATTAGAAACCTTAGCCTTTATTTTCGTCTTCTAGTAATCGAGTTGCGACTCGCATGTGATCTTTTGGCTTAGGTTGTTCTATCAAACTTAGTTAGATTTTACTGCCTTTTTCTCATGCGATTTTTTGTCTCGCAAGATTCTATCTATGGAACACTCATACACATATTCAGAGTATAATATATTGTTTCTAAGTTTGTTTTTTCGTATTAGGTTATTTCGTTTCCACTCTTCTTTATTACGTGTCATTGGTTTTTGCATAAAATCCGAACCCCCCTCAAAAGCTTTGCATTCTTCATTATAAATTCTCACAAGGCGAATTTTGGTTTTCACAGTATATTTATATTATAATTTTTAATTATTGACTAAATTTTGATATCTATTTTCTCATATTTTTATTGGAAACTTTATTTACATATTCATTACTAAAATTTCGAACTCATCAAAAAATTAAATTGTGATATTGTTAGAAAATATATTTAATATATGTCAGATGAAACAACATACTTTTTCTTTGAAATATTTATTGCCTATATATCCAGGATTTTGTTTGCGATATTGTAATAAAATAAATTTAATTTCAATAACATGAAACAGCATATTTTTTCTTTGATACTTGGAAGAGGAATAATCTTTCTTTGCCAAATGAAGCTTCTAACAAGATTATGAATGTTGAAGAAGATGAAAAACGATGAAGGAGAGAAAAGTTTGTTATGAGATGTTCACCTCAACATGAAGAGTAACTATACAGTAAAGTCAGCTTATATACAAGGGATAATCTATCTAACATAATCTTAAATAACACACTAACGTGCACCCTGAGTTAAAAACACGCGAATAACACTTGATACGCCCCCTCAAGCCTTTAATCCGGTTCAGGTGGAAGAGTGTAAAGGCTTGACATGGACATCCAATAAAGAAGATAATGAAACGGTCCAGGGTGAAGTGGTTTAGTGATAATGTCAGCTAACTGATTAGCACTGGCAACATGAACGCTCTCAAAGTACCAAGCTTCAACTGATCTCGAAGTGTGTGACAGTCAATTTCGATGTGTTTAGTCCTCTTGTGGAAGATTGGTTTGTCACGGAAGAGCTTTGCTGTTGCAGTAACGCTGATTCCAAAATCACGCAAAAGTTGTTGCAACCAAAGAATCTCTCGTGTAACATCGACCATGCTATGATATTCAGGTTTTGTACTACGACTGACCACATTCTGCTTGCGAGAATTCCAAGCAACCAGAGACGTGCCTAAGTTCACACTGAAACCTGATACTAATCGTCGAGAATCAGGACAAGAAGCTCAGTTAGAATCAGCAAAGGTGTTCAAACACAGATTCGCCGTTGCAGAATAAAACAGACCAAGACCTGGATCGCCTTTGAGATACCGAAGAATGCGATGAGCTGCTTGCATGTAGGCATTAGTAGGAGCCTGAAAGAACTGGCTAAGTTTATGAAACGCGAACGTGATATCAGGACGGGTAGTCAAGTAGAGGAGTCTGCCAATAAGCTCTCTATAAGTAGCATAAGGTAGCAGAGTACCAGTCTCTTTACTAAGCTTAACATATGGGTCTATATGAACTGAGATTGGCTTACACGCAAGCATTCCATTATCTTCAAGAAGATTCAAGGTATACTTCCTTTGACATTCCGAGATACCCTTTGTAGAACGAGCAATCTACAAGCCGAGGAAAAACCGCATTGAACCTAGATCTTTAATCTCGAACGCACTAGAGAGCACCTTCTTGAGAGCAGCAAGATCAGCAGAGCAATTACTGGCAATGACAATATCGTCTACATACACAAGAAGAGCCAGGAGCCATGTAGCTGTCCTCTTGGTGTACACAGTTGTATCAGACTAAGACTGAATGAATCCATCAGCCAAAAGAACATCTGTGAACGTTTGATTCCATCTCCTAGATGCCTGTTTCAAACCACAAATGCACTTGCGAAGTTTACAAACAGCATTAGGAGGAAGAATCGTGCCTGGAGCCAGAGTGTATCCCTGAGGTGAACTCATATAGATTTCCTCTTCGAGATCACTATGCAAGAAAGCATTAGACACGCCCATTTGAGTAAGTTCCCATCCTTCAACAGAAGCAAGAGCTAACATCAATTTAACTCTGTTCAACTTAGCCATATGAGAAAAAGTTTCATCAAAATCCAAAACCCTCCTGTTGCGTATAGCCTTTAGCCACCAACGTCCTTTATACCGTTCAATTGTGCCATCAGCATTGAACTTTATAGTGAACACCCACTTCCAACCCACCAGATTCTTCCCTGGAGGTAAAGAAACAACATACCAAGTCCTGTTTAAGGTGTATACCGTCTAGCTCCACATTCACAGCTCTTTTCGAAACATCAGATGACATGGCTTCCTTATAATTTCTGGGTTCTTTTTTTGACAATAATTAAGTTGGAACATATGGTAGGAAGGAGACAGCCGGTGATAAGAGAGAACAGAGGAAATAGGATGTGGCGATGTATGAATTGGGGAAGGAAGAGAAGAATGAGAAGTAAGAAGGGCACAATGATACTCAGACAAATAAGATGGAACTTTAGTATGAAATTTAGGCCTTCCTATGTTTCGAAAAACCCACACATCACTAGACAAAACAGATTCATTACCAAGAGGCGAGGACGCAAGATCATTAGTAGTTGGTACCGGCAGAATGAATGCAGGGGATGTTGCAATTCAGAATCGGAGTGATCAAGTGCATATGAGCAAAGAAATCAGGCACCAAAGAAGTGGATAACTTGAAAGGAAAGACTGTCTCATGAAATACCACATTCCGGGAAATAGAAACATACTGTGTATCAAGATCTAACACCTTGTAGCCTTTATAACCAGCAGGATAACATAGAAAACACACAAGGTCGATCTCGAGGAGAAAACTTATGTCTATCCTTATCCTTGGGAAAAGTAGAAACATAACATAGAGAACCAAAATAACAAGCAAAGAATAGTCAGGAAGTTTGTTGAGCATTAGTTCAAAAGGACTCTTATTACCTAATAGAGGAGAAATAATACGATTGATAAGAAATGCAGCCATAAGAACACAATCCGACCAATATAGCAGATGAACATTGGATTGGAAAAGGAAAGCACATGCAACATTAAGAAGATGTTGATGTTTTCTCTCAACAAACGAGTTTTGTTGAGGTGTATAAGCACATGAAAATAATGTTTCATTCCCAAATCTTTAACAAGATGTGCAAAGTTCAGTTCAGGAACATTGTTAGTTCTTATAGCTTTAACAATAGCCTTATATTGTGTAGAAATATATCTCAAGATCCCATCTTCTTCCTGATTATTTACCTTGAGCTTAAGGGCTATGATCTCCTTCTCCCTGGCCGACACCTTGTCCTTCTCTTCACGGAGTTGAGAAATTAGAGCATCCACCTCGTCCTTGCTTGAAGCTTGTTCGGTCATCTTTTCCCCAAGGTGGAACAGCTGAGACATCACCAAAGAGAAACACACAGTGAGATCAAGGATCGATAGATTCGCTCAAGCGATAAGAATAAGAGCAGAACATCCCACCTGGAGAAGATCACCCTGCAGAGACGGGATAACCCCTTAAAGATCTCCTTATGGTAAGCAAGAAGGAACCAAAGGGACCACTTTGGTGCTGAGATTAGCCAAATTTTTGGTTTAGTCATCCTGAGGTGGAGAAGAAGTTTTCGGAGCTGGTCCTAAGCCTTTTGATTTCTTCTTTGAGTAAGAAGGAGCCGGGCTAGCAGCTAATTTACGTTTGCTGCTCCTGATGAATTGAACATTGTCATCTTCGCCTCCGCCTGAGGCAATAGCTTTTGGAGCCGACTTCTTCGCTGAATATGCTTCCAAGGCCTTCTTATACGCTGTTAGTGCTTCTTTTCCTGTCGATCCTGCCATGTTACCTGAAAACAAATAAAAAATCAGCCGCAAGAAGATCAACCCGAGAAGATGACATAAAGGAAGTGCTTACCCTAAATATTGCAACGTTCCAAAAATTATTTGCTCACTAGGAATGGGATCTGACGACGCTCGATGGGAAGCTCCAAGACTCTTTCAATCGTCCCCTTCCCCGCAGGCGAAGGCGAGCGGGACACGTCTGCAAAAGACAAAGAGAAAAGAGAGCATCTTTAGAATCATACTAAAAGGCTCAAAAGACATGACTCCTAAAACCTACCAGCTAGGTCTCAAACGGGAGAGAATCCAGGAAGGGTCGTCATAAAGGCAAATTTCTCAGCCCAGCCACTCTCGAATACGGGATGACGTTTTCGATCCTTCTTTGAGATCTCTTGAACACGAATCTTGCAGTCCATGGAAATCTGAGAGTTCCATCAGCTTTGAGTTCTGGAGGAGGCAACTTCTCCTGGAGGCTGTAAAGAGTGTGTTGGATGCTTGCTTTTTGCGGTTTTTTCAAAATCTTGTCACTAAGAGATGGCCAAAGAGCTACTCTGGCAAATCGTCGAAATTGAGATCGTGAAAGTTTAGGGATTCGCCTTTTTTTCCTGAATTGGGGTCGCAACAAAAGAATGTTGTTACCTTCTGTTATTCTTAAAGAAATAATTGTTAAGATTTGTTTTACGAAGAAAATTGATTTATACCCAAATTAAAATATTTAAGCTCAGTGACTTATTTTAACCCAAAATTTATTATTCTTAAATAAATAATTTTCAAGGATTTCATATTCAAGTAATACTTTAAGTATTTTAATTCAAGTAATAAGTCTGATTAAGTAACTTGTAAATATTCCAATTTTAACAGCTTATTTTGTACGAATCAAGTGTGCAAGTAATAAATTCGATTATTTGACCATATCAAGCTAATTGTAAAGTATATGAAAATTAGCAGATTGAGATATTAAGCTTGACTTGTTCAAATAATCAAAAGTTATTACTTTGTATTTGACTCATATTTATACGAGTTCTCACTATGTATATCAAAATATGTCCAAAATTAGAATACTACAAGTTACTTGACCTAACTTGTTGTGTTGCAAGTAGCTAAAAATTAAGAACGTAGATAACCCTTAACAGCTTAATCAAAATACAGTAAGTCAGTAAGCCAAAAGAGAGTAGTGAACCAGATTAGTTGTGAGATGGATCTCAGTTTCGTCTGCTTGAGAGAAGGCATTCAGGAAATGGTGAGAGCGATAACCACTTTTATTGCAAGTAATTAGAAAAAAAAAAAAACATGAAGCTCACCTTCTCCTTAATCAATTTATTATTTTCGTTCGTATTATTTAACAAACTAAACTTCATCCTGGAATGTTTTGAATCTGAAATTTGAAGTGATTTGATTTTTAATGAGTTTTTAGATGATTGAACTAGAATATGAAAGTTTTGTTTGATTTTTATTAAACAATTCTAAAATCTCATCTAAAACTATGAGATTTAGATTTTAATTTTTATAACTAATAAACTTCTCTCAAATACACTACAAAAATAAAAGCACTTTAAAATCTTCAACTTAAATTTGGTTTAAGAACAATAGATTTCAAAATATTTTATAAAATGACAAATTCAATAACACTAGATTTTAAAATGTTTTTAAAAATACATATTTGAATAACATTGGATTTGTCATATTAATTCAAATAACCTCAAATTCATTTTCTTTTTAGTAAAATGTTAAATATTATACCAAGTTTTGAAATTTTAACAGGATTTACAAAGATAACTAGCAGCGAAATGCAGAAAATAAACTAAACAATTCAACAGAAAAACGACAAGGACCAAAGGCAGACCGGATGTTCGAAGAAAAAGAGACGGTTGCCACGAGCTACAGAGGGATAGGCGCCCTGAAACCTAGAAGCTACTGCTCATGTAGCTTCCACAACCCCGACCCGACACAAACCAGCGCAAAGAATCAATGCACGAACCTACCAAAAACATAAGAGAGAGAGTTTCCACTCGACGACGCCGTCGTTCGAAAGGCAGATCTGAAGAATGCCGTCTCCAAATCCGACCTGTCGGAACCGTCTACACCCACTTTACCGAACCCACATATAGTAGGAGCGGACCACACTGACATTCCCCCTCCGAGAACAGACCTACAAGAAAACTAGCAAACCGAATGTCCCACTGCCGCAACTAAATCACAGCAAACACCACCGGGGTCAACAAGACAAAGTCGTTCAATAAAAGGGATGAGAGAGTGGGGTGCAAGTCCACACCACCGAGAACTCCAGGGAAGTGGGAAGGATAAACAACCGGAAACTGGAATAGCTCGTGAACGGAGCCAACATTTTCGCAACTCCGGAAACACACATCACCACCATGCGCCGCCGGACCTACCATTCGCTGCCACCAAGCGCCTCCACCAACACCACGCGCCGCCAGAGGGATAACCGGGAAATCGAGACGTAGCACGACCACTGACGATCCCACGCGCCTCCACCAGAGACCACCAGAAGAGCTTCAGGAGATAGATCTGAGACTCGCAAAATTTGAGACCTAGAGAAACCACAACCACGTACCCCACCGACTCGCCAAGACGTCAATACACAAAACATGCATCATAGCAACGCTTCTCGACGCTAACACCGCACCACTTGCATAGAAGAATGACCAAACTTAGAGGAAAAAGGTCATTTCCAGGAGGCACAACCACCGTCCTCAAGAAGCGCCACCACCCAGAAACCGACTAGACAAGCAACAAAGAGACCGGATCTGAACCGGATCTGAGACACGCCGCACTAAACCCGCCGGAAAAAGAGAAACACAGAAGTAGACGCCGGATGGAGAGAACAACATAGACACCGGGAAGAATAAAACAGAAGGATGGAGCTCCGGCGGTCACGAATAGGATGTGACGCGACTGCCAGAGGAGCAAGATCTGAAAGGACACTTAGAGGAGAGAAGGATGAGAAAGGTCGAGAGGAGAGAGGAAAAATGTATTCGAGAAGAGAAAGATCGAAAGGAAAGTAATATTCTCGAATTCCTAGTTGAATACACCCCTTAGTAATTTGCTTATAAAAGTGTCATCCAAAGTTGAATTTCACCAAATCCTGAAAACATGCAGCAGCGACATCAAATTAAATATTATAGAACTAACGACTAGTGCTAATAAAATTTGTCATCCGTCGTGTTAACCAACTCAGCTCGATATCATTTGATACATAAAAAAAGTTTCCTTTTTCTGTCCCAACGTAAAGTCATTTCCAATCCAACTGCAAAACACAATTTTAGTATAGTTTTTACACCAAAATTATTTCCAACTCAACTGCAAAAATCACAATATTTTAGTGCAACACTATAATTTTATACTAAATTTGGTATAACACTATTCATCACTATTCACTCTACTAAAACACTATTTATTTATTTTATTAATAAAATATACAATTAAATAAATGATAAATAAAAAGATAAATACATATAACATTATAAAATAATTTTTAGTTTGAAGTTTGATGTTGTGGTTGGAGAATAACTTTTTTTAGTGCAAAAACTACATTAAAATAGTGCCGTTTTGACGCTAAAATAGTGTTATAGTTAGAAATACTCTAACAAAGACAAAAACTCTGTTTGAATTTATTTATTTTTTGCCAAAAACTTTGTTTGAAATTTGATATGGATAAATATAGATAATTATATTAAATCGTACCATTATTATATGTTATCTTGAAGTTGTTAAAATCCTAACTATATGTTAAATGTATTAGTTTTTATAGTCAATGCATATATCATTAGTATTGTGAATGATTAAGGAGCATCTTGTTTTCTCGCTGATAGCTAACTGAAGGCTGAGATGCGGCTGTCATATAAAAATAGAATCACGGCCACTATTAGTTTTCAGGGAATTTAACTTAGCCATACCCTAAGTCTTCATGCTGTTTGAAGGATTTTCATTTATTTTTATGGTGAAAAGAATTTATGGTCCACCAGGCTTCAGCCACATCAACTTTAACCTTGATTTCCATAATCGAGTGACTTCATGCTCTATATTCTATTTATGCCATGTTATTTTTGATCTCGATGAAATTTTTCTTGTATATTTGACTTCATGTGTTATATATTTAACCTCCGAAACTTAGACCTTACAAGGTTATTTTAGGTCTTTTTAAACTGATTTTACAAAGAAATCTCAAATACTAGGGCTGTGGTGATGTGGTCCATGACAGTCCCGTATCTCTAACCTATACTCTTCTCAAACATTCACCTTTAATAATTATATGCTCGCTGTATCAATCAAATACAAATCACAAAAATCCTCAACGAGAGAGAAGAGAAAAAAATGTCTTCGACCCTTCAGCCGGAGATGGACAACGACTCAATGGCATCATCGCCGAGATCGGAGTATGATAATCAGCCATGTGTACGGTTCATGTGCACTTTTGGAGGAAGGATCTTGCCTCGTCCACCCGATAATCAGCTAAGCTACGTTGGCGGGGACAATCGTATGATCGCCGTTCACCGTAACTCTAGTTTTGCCTCTCTACTCAACAAACTTGCTAAACTCTCCGGTAAGAAAATCATATCCTCTCGATTTATAACCAATTATAAGTTATAACAAACATAGTTATGTAATAAAAGAGTTTGGTTTCGGGAAAACGAGTTGACGTCATGAACAAGAAAATCGATTATAATATTTTAAATATTTTTGCAGCTTTTTAATAATAATTGCAGTAAATCATTCGCCAGTCGCCAGATAATTATTGGTATATTATGTTTTTGCAGCTTTTAATAATATTTTTGAACAAAAAATATATTTTTGCAATAAACTGTTGGAAATTTGGCAGATAATTATTGGTCACAAAGCTTTTGCGGGAAAGTATTCAATTTATGATAGAAAAAGTATAATCAGAATTATAAATACTTCCTATTGTGTGAGTTCGGTCTCTTGAAAACGGATTGATGTTATGATCTCAAAAATCGACTAGAAATATTTGAGTTTTTGTCAACTATGATATGCGTGAATTATTGGTCATAGTATTTTGCAGCTTTTTTTTTTGGTTGTTCAAAAAAAAAAAGTATTTTGCAGCTTTTTAGTTTTATTAAAAAAAATAGTCTGGGATAATTGTTGGAAACTGGAAAGATCATCCCATGTATATTAATAAAAGAACATTTAAAAATATGTAACCTTAATTTTGTAATAACTAAAAAATATCTGCTTATGTTGCAATCAATTATATAGTCAACTAGTTCTATATGTTAGCCTTACATTCAATTAAAAAATAAGATGGTCCAATTCAATTTTTATATCTCACTAGATATATTCAATACAAGTAAATATATATTATGTTTTTTATTAAACTAAGTATCACATTGATTAGTAGTCTTAAATTATTTCCGTAAATAAAATCTACGAAAGTACCTAATATGATTAACGTATATAAGACAATTAATGATCATAAATCATACATATTTGACTACAGTTTTGTATATTCTCTCTTATTTTATTAATTTTATATTATTAAAAGAGATTAAACAATCATATTAAACATATAATAAAAAAAATTAGGTTTTTTCTTATATGTTATATTTTGAATTTTTAAAACGCTTATAAATTACTAAAAGGGTAGAAATTCCACATTGATAATTTTGTGATCAATGATTTATTTTTTTAAGCAAGATACAAATAATCATAAATCGTATGAATATGAAATCTCATTAATTGATATTCATTATATATATCATTTAAATTAAATTATCTAATATATAACAAATATAAACATGTTAATTTAACAATTTTCATTGAAAATTATTGAGATATTAATATTATATATATATATATTAATATAAGTTAAATTAAACTATGTACAACATAAAAATACATAAATATGTTAACCCTCTTTTCTTTCTTAACATTAACCCTCTTTGTCTTCGTTAAAACACCGACATAGTATAATGTCGATCGATAATTTGAAATGATAACGTTTTCTTTAATTTAGCACATTGTTTTTTCTTAAATGGGCATATAACCGTTTTTAATGATTAACTAAATAGGCCACGAACATAGAAGAAGGTGTTTTGGTTTAAAAATGTTTGTATTACCAAATTCAATATGCCATCATCAATTTCGTTTAAAATTTTGTTAACAATCAAAAATAGACTTGGGCAAAAATCAGAATAAAGAAAACGAACCAAATCTAATCCAAAAAAATATTACAAAACTTTAACCAAAATTGGTTAGATATTCGAAGGGGTTCAAAATTTTGATATCTAGAGAACCATAACGAAACCCAATCCAAAACAAAATATTTCAAGTATCCGAATATATCCAAACCAAATATATATTTTTAAATATATTAATTATTTTCAGTTTAGTCTATACAATAATATACAAGAATATACAAAATATATAATTTTTTAAGTTGTCCAAAATATTTGGAAATATATAAAAATAGTTAAAAATACATGTTTAAAATAGTTAAACGATATTTAAAATACCAATACTTAAAATATTTATTGATTTTTTATCCAAATATTTAAGCTATGTTAAGTTTAAGTATTTTAGCCTACATTGTACATATTTATATGTTATATATAATTTTTATTTTTAGATATTAAAATTTTTAAAATATATATGAGTTTTATTTTATTTTTACAAATTTAAATGTGATATCCGAATCCAAACTCAAACTCAAACCCGTAGGCAGTAGATCCAAACCGGATCAAACCCGCAAAAATCAAAACATCATCGAACTAAACCAAACCAAATCGAAAAAAGGTACTCGAATGTTCATCCCTAATCAAATATAAAAAATAGTTATTGATAACAAAATATATATTTTTATTATATTTAAATATAATATAGTTTTAAAACTCATTCTGCGAAAAACGGATTATCAGCTAGTATTCATTAGTTGGAAAGCTTTGAAATTTTGCGGGAAAGTATTCAATATATGTAAAAGTATTTAATTGGTAATAAATAATAATAGTTATTATTATTAAAAAAAATATTATTATCATTGTGATTATTGCGGTGGAATATTTGGATAAGGTAAAAGCAACATCAGCGTGAAGTACCAGCTACCAAATGAAGATCTGCTTAACTGCTAGAGTTGTATCTCGTATATAATCCAGTTCAAATTTAATAAAAATTTCGTTAACTAAAAACCCGATAGAATTCGGTAAAAATTCTAAAATTGTTATTCATCTGTGATATGAAACCAATGAACCAATAAACATAAAATATCTGATAATATTTTTTATTTATTTATATTAAATTAATCATATATTTTTAATATTATATAAACTTTGATGATATTTTTATTATGTCATCCAAATAAAAAAAAGATAATGTAAAAACTTATTAATATGACATTATTAATGTATTTTCTTTTTAGTAACCTATTATAAGTTTGCTTTTTTTATTTTTTATTTTAGATTTATAATTAATTTTATCATACATAGATTTAAGAAAATAACATTATGATGTTATTATGTTTTTGATTAATTTAGTTTGACAATATATATGTATAATATTTAAACTTAAAATATTTATATTAAATAAAAATAGATATGCCATAAGTATGTGTAAGCCCATTATTTATTAATTTATTTTAAATATATATAAGCATGTCCAAAACCAAAAACTCAATGCCGTTAATAAATTTTATTAATTATAAATATATATAAGCATGTCCAAAACCAAAAAACTCGAATGCTATTAATAAATTTTATTAATTATTTGTAAAAATAAGAATACTTTTAGAAAAATGAAATTTTTATTTACGGCATTATAAAATGAGAATGATATCTTTTTAATGGTATAGATTATTATTAAAAATATTATTATCATTGTGATTATTGCGGTGGAATATTTGGATAAGGTAAAAGCAACATCAGCGTGAAGTACCAGCTACCAAACGAAGATCTTGACGCGTTGATCTCCGTATCAACGGACGAGGATGTAGAGAACATGATAGACGAATACGACCGCGTCGCACAGAATCAAAACCCACGCTCCTCTCGTCTCCGTCTCTTCCTCTTCACCAATAACATCGCCGGAGAAGATGATAACGATAGTCGAGCAAGCAGTATCAGCTCTCTCCTCGATAGCTCCGTCAATCGAGAGCAATGGTTCCTCGACGCTCTCAATCTCGGCTCCTCCGCCGTATCCAACGGTGGTTCCGGCAAAGGTTTCGAGCGCGTCAGATCTGAAGTCTCCTCGATCGTCTCCGAGGTTCCTGATTACCTCTTCGGGTTGGATACTTTCGACGAGACTGCGCCGCCGCATGAGCTCCGTGATCGTGATCCGAGAGCTAAGATTCGACGTGAAGTCTCGACGCTTTCGGATCCTGGCTCGCCTCGTCGGGATGTTCCTTCGCCGTATGGTTCGACCTCTTCGGCTCCTGTGATGCGGTCATCTACACCGGAACTTCAACCGGTTCAAACTAAACCGGATAGTCCAGAGCCGGTTTCGACTCCAAAGTCTGATCCTCAACCGGAGCAAGTAATTCAACAGAGTAATCTTCCGGTTAACTCGCAGTGGCAATATGCCCCTGGCCCACATGTTCATTACCAGCAACCCGTTTATTATGTTCCTAGTTCGGTTCAACCAGGGAATCATATGGTTCAACCGGGCAACCAAATGGTTCAACAGGGTAACCATATGGTTCAACAGGGTAATCATATGGTTCAGCCGGTTCAAATGCCGGGTCAGTATCTTCCACAATACCATCATGTACCTATGGGATACCACCACCAACCTCAGACTCATCAGCTTCATGGTCCTGGTATGGGTCAAGTATATGGTGGAACTGTTAGGCCGGTTATGATGGCAGTTGATGGAGTTAACCTGACAACTTATTATGATACGAAAACGCCCGGTTCGGTTCAGATGTATCACCATCACCCTGGCATGGTTGTTCCTGGTGTGGAAAGACAATACAGAACCGAAACGGATTCTGATCCGGGTCGGGCTTCTTAACGTGTTGAGGAGAAATGAGAAAATAATCATCGTCCTTGGAGGCGTGTCTATGTGTGAACCGTGTATTACATTTTTTCTACTTTATTTTAATTTTCCATTTTTTGGTGTAATTGTGAAACTTCTATTACAACTACAATGAAACCCAATATAAACCATATAGTTTATAAATAATGAAGTATATTCGTGATTTGTTACTACTCGATTTACTTTCTTATCGTTTTCTGTCGACTACTACTTAGTTTAGTTTTTTAATTATAATTTTGTATAGATAAAAAGAACTTTGCAGAAATATAATGGGTTTATTGACGAAATTGCCATATTTGAGAACAAAATTAAGAATATAACAGTGATTTTGACGTTTTTAAAATTTATAGCATTTATGCAATTTTTTCTCGGCTTTGTGTTTCTTTTGAATTGGTTGTCAGTAATAGAAAAAATAATGATACCATAAAGAATTGTACGAAGATTGGTGACTATGCTAGAATTAATTACCGATGAAACATGGATCACTATTTCAAAAGAAGCAGTGATTTTTCATACAAGGATAACTATGACTCCCATGATTGGAAAAAAAAATAATGTTATGGAAGAAGATAACAGATTAAATAGAATAGAGTATGCTAAATGGTATAGTTTATGTTAATAAAACTATAAAATTTTAAATATATTATATTATCTATACTATTAAAAGAAAATCATTCTCAAAAATATACTTAAAAAGGTTGTTGCATTCTTTCTTTACCTAATTGTGTTTTTAGTCCTACCTAATATTTTCCTAACAATACAAGGTAACATGAGATATATATATATATATATATATATATATATATATATATATATATATATATATATATATATATCAAATTAAATTAAATGGTTTAGTCAATCCCTATCCCACTTTAGGAAATATATACTTATCTAATATTTTTCTAACAGTGCCTTTCTCATTCTTTTGACGTCCTAAACCTTCCTCATTAAAATCATAATATCACTTATTCATATCAAAACCATGGCTTTGTTACATAGCTAGATCTCTAGTTTTGATCCGATTATAACATGTTTTTCATCACATAAGTTATATTCAGGATCATTCTCTCACCTCAATACCTTTAAGAATATATTATATACAATTTTCAAAGCAGAATACAGAATACATAAGAAAAATATTAAATACTATTAAAAGAGAGTCATCCTAAAAATCAAATTATACAAGGTTATTGGATTTTTATTAGCTAATTATTGGTTTTATCTTATATTTCTCTAACAATACAAGGTCACATGACATACATATCAAATTTTAAAGTGTAGGTCGGGATCCATGATTCAAATACATGTAAAATATCTATAATTTTGGATATGTAATGTGTCCGAGTTGGTTTGAGTATTTTAGAATTCGAAAAGGACTTGAAGTACATGAAAACAATAAAAAAATACTGAAACACGAAAAATATCTGAAAATATGCAAATACCAAAAAACAAAATTTTACCATATATCTGAGGAACCAAAAACACCTTAAAATTTTCCTAATACCCAAAATATATTTTGTAAATTAGAAATTTACCAGAAAATTGAAACTATAATCGGAAGCATGAATTCAAAACTTAAAAAATATTCATAATACCGAAAACACATTTGAAATATTGAAAACATATTTGAAATAATCAAATATATCTAATATACACAAAAGATTTCAGGTACTTTGGATTTTTGATTGGGTCTCGGGTAGGACCCGAAATCAAACAGAGAACACGGGTCGAAGAAAAAATCAATTACAGTGGACCCAGACCCAAACCACACATATTTCTGGATTCCACAAAAAATCAAAACCTAAAATAGTTATATAAGAGTGTAGACACAAAATCTTATATAAACTAATTCAAAATTTATATAATTTTAAACAAATACCGCTTCGATATAATGATTTTGTAACATAATAATGTACATTGTATCCAAAATATTTATTCAAAAACTTTGTTTATAATAAAAAGAACTGCGCTGTCGAAGTGCGAGTCAAAATCTAGTATATGTCCAAAATTAGGAAATAGCATAAAACATATTTTTAGGGCGGACGATTTAGCAATATAGTTCACAATCAGTAAACTTTAAAATGAAATATAAATGTTCAACTCAAATATTAAAATATGCAAATAGAATAGTAACAAACAAATAGCATAGTACATATTATCCAAATTTTGAAATGTATATGATTATAGGGAATGAGGCAATGCTTAGCCCAACATCCACCCAAACCTTCCATAAACTAAACCCAAAACACTAATCACTAAACCCTAAAAAGAAATATAAACTATAACCCAAATATCAAATGCACATAATACATATTATGAAATATTATCAAATAGAGTAGTTACAAACGAAATAGCATAGTACATATTAATGTTCAAATTTTGAAATCATATATATAATGGGAGAGTTTTCTCTACTCTTAAGCCATCCACGTCGGATTCACATTATTGTGTGTGGGACCCACCTACTTAATGTTTGATTATTTCTATGCTTAAAGAAATCGTGAAATCGTTTTATGTTGTTTTTGGGCTATAGGTTTGATGTCCTATATTAACGTGAAGCCCATTGGTATCCAGAAGCATTTTTTCAACCCAAATAATGAACTTGAAAAAAACGCACAGAGCCCCCCACCTACAGAGAACGCTTTGATTCAGGGTTTCCATTCCCACTCATTTCTTGCTACAGATTCTGCGTATCCCCTCCCTTCCTTTCATATACGTAACTCCGTATTTATGGAACTCTTAATCTCCTTACTCCCCTTCCATCTTCCCCTCTTTTATGATACCCTTAATCACTCGACTATTTAAAAACGTCTGCCATAGCCGTTTATATATAAAGTCGATCCTCGAGCCCGAAATTGGACATCGCAACTCTCATCCCTGCTTTCGTCATCCGCCGTAGCTTTAGACTCCTCCACATGTGCAAAATGTCTCTCCTGTTGTTGCTGCTCAATCAGCCGGTACACACGCCACTTTCGACTATCTCCACCTTGGTCGGTCTACTCAAGTCATTGTCGGCCGCTTCCTGCCCCTTCTGGATTCCTGCAACATCAAGAAGAAATGAGAGTTTTAGGTTCACCCTACTCTTCCTAGGTATGTTCATCCATTCTCTCACATGATTTACCTCGCAATTTCCTGATCGAGATTGAAAATTTTTATTTAACCAAAAAACTCTTATGTCTGTTTGTGTTTGTGATCATTCATGGGTTTATCCCTGCTGCTCGTGCCAATCAGTACCGTACTTTTTACGAACCGGTGTGATAGTAAAAGTTGATCGTTTGAAGTCGGGAGATGCACAAATATGTACAAGATTATGGGCCAGTCCAACTCCGACGACCAGGTCAGTGTAGCTCTTTCATATTCTTTTTTTTTAATTCTCCATGTGTTACAAAATTTATCCTTCGATGTTAAATCTGTTTATGCCTTAAAGAGCTAGGAAGCTGATTTCCTCTGTAAAGCTAGGATTGTCGGCGTCCTCCAACAGAATGGCTGATCTTATGTCTCTTGCACCGGTTGCAGCAGGAAGTTGGACAAATATGGCACCTACCTCCGCTGCAGTAGATGTGTACCCAATGTAACTGGTGTCATCATGTTAGAAATAGAAAGACTCACCCATGTCCAAAAGAACACTCCAAATTGCAAATGATCATGAAAACTTAAGGCTATTTTACGCAGATTCCGTGTAAAGCTGGCCGTTGAAGATGGAAAAGACAGTGCAATTGTGATCTTCGATACCGAGATGTCTAAACTCACCGACGGAATCAGCCACAATAGCTCTGGAGAAGGTTTGGTCTGCAGCTAAAGAGTTGGCTCTAAAGCTGGGTCTGGCAAAGGCACATCTTCTAGATGATGGGTAACTTTGTATAACATATAGGTAAACAACTTTTTCTAATGTTTTTCTATCTTGCGCTCGGTATATTTTTATATGCATCTCTCTATTGCCGTAAAATCAAAATATTAAAGGTGAGACAATCATGTGTCCCTATAGCTTCCTTGATAGCAATTGGAGGTTCACTCTTTGTTATCGGAAAAATATTTGGTGCTTATCTGGTTAGGCTTCCTTCTTGCTAATCTCATGTTTACAACAAGGTTTACAAAGCTTGCCACTGTTTGACTTTAAAGTCTCAATTTTTTTTTTTTCAGAATTTACTGTACAGTATGATGTTCAAAAAAAAACTGTACAGTTAACAGTTATGTATGATAGCCCTGAGGATCTAGATTCTTTTTTTTTTTCATAGAGCTCTTAAAGGTTGTTCAGAACTTTATAGTTATTGTAATCTCAAATCTTGATAAAGCAGAGAGAGGATAACAAAAACATAACAGCTCGATCAAAAATAACACACCTTCATAGTCTTCCATCCTTCAACAATGTTTGCAGTTGACAACGTCCCCGCGCTTGCGCGGGGCTCGACCCCTAGTGTATATAATTGCAGAGAATGATGTAATTTTTACTCCAAAGTTAACCCAGACCTTCCATTAAACAAAACCCAAAACAATTATCACTGAACTCTAAAAAGAAATATAAACCTTAACCTAAATATCAAAATATGCACATAGTACATAATATAATATTTATCAAAATAGAATAGTAACAAACAAAATAACATAGTACATATGGTTCAAATAGTATAGTACAACCAGAAACTCAGATGACAAACGAGGGCGCTTCAACCGTAACGCCATCTGTAGATTTCATAAGCGGAAACGACATATGTAGCAGAGTTTATGGATTTGGGGGTGGTTGTGGTGGCTATGGTGATGGTAGCTCAATGATGAATGTGAATGTGAATATGAATGAGGTGATAATGATTATAGAAAAAGGGGTTATTGATTATAAAAAAGAGGTGGTGACTAAGGATTCAATAAATACGAAGCACAATGTAGAATTGGTGATGAGCGTATCGTAACGGTGACAGAGGATTAAGTGGTGGGGATGGAAGAAGAGTGGTGGTGTTGATAATCAAGAAGAAGAAGGTATTTTTCTCTTTCACTAACCTGTAACTAGGGGTAATATAGTATATATTACATAAACAATGGAGGTAGTTTTTTTGTTAGATATTTAATTATGGTTTGTTTTGTAGATATACAACCCAACTTCCCAAATATAGAGTGTGATTGTTAGTGGCTGTGAGTGCTCTATAATCCATTTATTTATACAGCACTAAATCTATAACAATCTTGATTTGTATTTTTTTTAAAGCTCACAGCCCTTTTTTAAAATTCATGTCTTTACAATTTCTCTGCGGAGACAAATACCTACAGTCCAAATCTATATATTTTTAAAAATTAAAAATCTAAAGCCAAATCAGAAAATTCACAGCAATATTTCTATAGCCAAAAAAATGAAATCACACCTCTTACCAATCACACGCATAATAACAGATTTTTTAACAATATTCTTGATATATTCAACACTTCCATGGACAAATCAGAAACATAGCATGAATATTTCTTCAGAGACAAATAACTTATCAAATACAAAGGCTTCCAGGTTTCTCTCCAAACCTGTGAGGCTCGGCGCTGCAGAATTAGTACAAGCGACCGCTTAGGGCCCAATCATCTATCTAATTTTTTTTCTTTAAGGTACTGTTCATCATATTTTTTTACATAGCTGGAGCCCATTTGTTAGTAGGGATCATAACAGATGTGGACTGATGCTGAAACTAGTCCATGTATACTTTTAGTCCTGCACTTCTCTCATTCTTCTCCTAACTTTCCATAGCGTGAAACTTGGAATATCTAGATTGCTCCAGATAAGCAAGGTCTACCTCTATCATATCCCAGGTGAAGTTCCAATTGCATTTGTTGTCCGATCACCAAAATAGCTCAATAATAGAGGAAGATCGATATTAAAAATTTAATAGCCAAACTTGTTTAGTAACTGGCAACTCAAGTCTTTGGAATCAGTTGCATTAGGTTGTCTTTAACTTATTTTCTTTTTCTATGTTTACTTATATTATATCGTTTTAGATAAAGAAAAATATAATTCCTTTTTACTTAGGGTTTTGCTTTATGGCTTTACTATATATATCATTGCCTAGGTGTTGTAAAAGACACAACTTATTTGATTAATAAACAGAGCTTTTATAAACTCTAAAATTTGTTCTCGGATAGAGATTTGACTCTCAACGATCTCAAGAATGCAATTATTCTAGGTATTCTCAGAATCAATAGATTACTTGCATTATATGTAGTTTGCGCTATACCAGATTGGGTTATCGTTTATATACTAAAGGGCAAGTCGCTTGGCGAATCAAATCACGACATATGGGAAAAATTGCAAAATAATTAAAACAGTTAAAATTTTGTTTTTCCTATTTTTCTACAATCCAAATTTTTAATTACTTTTATTCCTAATTTTTCTCAAAAAGTTTAACCCACGTTAGCTCATATATTCTAAAACTGTTTTCTTCATTTCCTATCTAAATATCAAATCATCCCCACTTTCTTGTACGTTGTATCTCTCACAGTCAAAATTTTATACCATCTTGCCTTCATTTATGGCTGAATCATTAAAGTAAGTTGTTAACTAACGTTATGAAAAGGAAGAGGTAAGTGTTTCATCGTCTTGCAACAATAACATAACATTTACATGTGTATTTACTACCTATCTGCAACCATAATCACTACTATGTAACCTTTTGCTTATTCATTTATATATATACTAGGGGAAGTCCGCGCTACGCGCGGGATTTGGTGGATCGGTTTTTCTAAACGATATGATTTTGTATAAATTTTCTTTTATGTTAAATTGGGTGTGACTAAGATTATGTTGTTTACACCAAATTTCAATTATATAACTAAAATTATCAGGTTTTTGGTATTGTTGTTGTTTTAATCCTGAAGTGGAAGCCATTATAGTGGTTAAGTTTTATAACTAAAGCTTTTGTAGATTCGTTTACTGTAGTTTTAACTTTAGTTTTAATGAGCCAGTTATCTTGGTATATGTAAAACAACCGATTTTGGTATATGTACATTCCATTACATGATACACATAATCTAATCGTACTCGATATATTTATTTTTCTGTCTAAAGAAAAAAAGATAATTAGCATGAAACAAAAGAAGTACAAAAAACAAAAAAAAATATAGGAGAATACTCGATTTGCCACCTGCTTGAAAATCAAATAATAGGTCACTGGATGGAAAAAGAAAGTTCTCTTCTTCTGGATCTCAAATGAAATAAAAGGCAATTAAGCAATCCACTTTTTGAGAAACACAATTCGCAAACTGCACCATATCCTCAAACCGGTCCATCGTCTGCTTCTCTTGCAACCAGTAATGAGAATTTGGATTAGCAAACAAATAAATTATAAAGCCTGAGTCACGATGGGTGTGTTTCTTTGCTTGGGTTGTTGGTTTACTAATACCACACAACGTCAGTTTGCAAACTATGGATCAAAGAGTCTCAAATGCAGCCTTGAAAGAGAGTAACAAATTTCAGCCCAGAAAACTAAAGACAACATGTGTAACCTGTGGGGGCAAAGCAGAGCTAGAGCTCAAAATCTACCTTAATACCAGTGGCACGGATCTCTTGTCCGGTGGCTAGATCAACCAAAGCCGGGCCATCTCTGTGAATAGGTAAGTAGTGGTCGGTTTCTAAGTAACAGCAAAATCACATTGTCATGACAGGTTCACAGAAAGTAAGACACTGATGAAAGGTAGCTCGGAACACTTACTAATTTCGCCTCTCTTATCAATGGGTTCTCCAAGAACATTCATGATACGTCCAAGGGTAGCTCTTCCAACAGGAACCTTTTGAGGGAAAAGAAACTATATCATCAAAACTATACAGTATTCTTATTTTTAGGGTGAATCTATTAAGGAACTATTCTGTCGTTACGCACAAACGAAGACCTAAAGACTAATTAGCATATTGATCACATGCCATTATCTGAGAGACAAACCTTATCTCACAGCCTGGGACCAGTTTCTGTAGCAGCTTCACCCATGCATTAATCTTCTCCCTTCTTGCCTATAATCCGAACATTAGTAGCGTATTAGCAATTAATCAACTGATTAAGATCAAAAAAGAAAATAGTTGTGAAATATGTGAGATTCTAAATTACACGTTCTGCTAAGATATGGCTATCTGATGCTTCACAACAGCCAGCACTAACATGAACATATGAAAGCTTCTCGTTTTCGTCAGAGCTTTTGTTTTTCTTCTTTGTTAGCTTTATCAAATGTCAACAAAACATAACTTTTGTGTCTCACCTTCTTGTGGAGTTCTTTAAAGAGAAGCTGTGGTGATCAAGTGACTTGTAATGGTATTTCGCATACACATCTGCCCACGCCAAATTAAGATCTTCACGGCCCTTTTTTTCATCCATCTTGTTTCTGCATTTTCCCTTTTTCTGTATATTACTCTCTCCTGCCATGAACCACAAAACATATCACCCAACCTGAATAACATTAAAAAGCTGAACTTTAAAACACATAGAAAGATCACTGCTTCTCTACACAGCTAAATTCAGAAACATTGGATAAAACAGCAAACTTTACAATTTAAACCGAAGTTTGTCTCAGAAATAAAGCTATTATTAAGTAAACAGAATAAGATTCAACTTTCATGGCAAAACCTTTCCATCAACTTCCTCTATCAAAAACAGAGACAAAAATCAGAATCAAACTTCATGGCAAATCCTTACCATCCTCCTTTTACAGCCTATATAAACTATATATTACCCATCATCCTCAAATCACAAACCTGCAAAAATAAAAATAATATTCATCGGTGGTTTCAAACAAAGAGCAAAATCCAGATCTAATAAAACATACCATAACTTTAATTACTCGGCGGTGGTAATCCTCTTCACCGATAAACAAAACCCAGATTTGTCTACTCGGCGGTGGTAATCATCCGTACAGCCTCTATTAACTAACTTTGCACTCCACACCGCATCACTCCTCTGGTTCGTTTTCACCCTTTGATTATTCAAACTGCACCAAAATCAAAGCCACGCAGAAAAGAGATGATGAGAAAGTAAATAATTTAATTTGTAGATCTAAGAAGGAGGAGGAGATTCGTTACCATTGATGGAGACAGCATGAGAAGAGATCTCGATGGGGTGGAGGGACATGGAGAAGATATTCGAGGGAATAGAAGAACAGACGTGGAGAGTGAGAGAGAGTCGGAGAAAAGTAGAGACTCAACGAACGATAGTTGGAGAGGAGAGAGCTGCCACAAAGTAGGAGAGGAAACATCACGGTGCTTGATAAATTCACGTAGGAGAAAGGCAGAGGAGGAGAGGAGGCGTCATCGCTCAGAGGAATCAAAGAGGAAGAGATGTGAAACGACGTGAGTGATTAGGTTTGGGCCTGGGGCACGTTAAAGTAACGAAACACAAAGCCCACAACCCACCGTAATACACAATTCGCAGCGTTTAATGAAGGTGACGTGTCAAGACCTGGTGAGACTAATTTATGTGCTGGCATCCTAGGTGGCTTCATGGGAGAGATGAAAACTCTCTTTTATATATAAAGATATATATATATTTTGTCGATTATGTTTTAAAATTTCTTTTACATATTTGGCGTAGATGGAAAGAACAAATGTGAAAGAAGATTACAAGGATCTGCAACTCCGCTCAACTATCTCAAGATTTGATAATCATCACTAAAAGATAACGTCGAAAGTGACTTAACAGTTAAATCATTGATAACTCCAGATCTAATACTACTCTATATAATAAAAATTTTGAAACTATACTCTATATAATAAATCACGATATACTTGACCAGTTAAAATCTGCTACATAATATTTGTTTAGATATTTGTCTTAAAAAACAATTAAAACAAAATAGTGCAAAAAATAAATAATGATTATATAGGAAAGGAGAAAAAAAAATGTAACTACCCACAATTTATTATTTATCCACTATATTTTCTTCTTTCTGCTCCTATCATTTATTTCTTAAATTTGACAAACAAATAATAAAGAAACTCACAATATGATGTCCAACAAACAAACAAAAAATCCCAAGAAACTCCCAAGTTGAAAGTTGAGCACGAGTGTCCTACACTCCTTTCATTTAAAACCCTAATTCAAAATTAGAACAAATCTTTCATTTTAAAATCTCGAGTTTTTTCTTACCAAGAACTACCTTAATTTTGTTCAATAAAAAACTACCTTGATTTTACGATCTCTAAAACCATTTTGACTTCTTCTGTCATAATCACATTGTCACTAGAAATATACTTTACACTGCTAGATAATTGATTCTTCCTTCTTTGTCTACTCATCGCCCCTATGAAACTTAGAGCGTTACTTATGTTGATTTTTTAATATAAAACCATGTTATAACCCGATATGTAAAATACCTCTGACATTGATCTTAACTATTAATTTTTTATATTATATTATCATCTATCAAAACGATATGCAATTAAAATACAGATATTTCTGTTTCTATTTATGCAATTAAAATAAAGATATTTCTGTTTTTTTTTATTTATTAGGGTGTTTTGTTCCAATTTTAAATCTCAAAAATACATAGACGTATGTCTTATATGTATGTGTGTGGTTTGTGATAATAATAAGAGATTTCAATCTAGAAGAACTGAGGAGCAACATGGGGAAAAGATAAGTAAGTCTGTAAATTTATTTACAGTTTTTAAAGATAAATGTGTTTCCAGTTAGTCAGTGTTATTACAGTTTTGATTTTTTTGTTTGCTGTTAATCCGTGGTAAATGTTTTAATATTTATTATTTTTATTTTTGGCTAAGTTTTACACAAGAAAACTATGAGTATATATTGCTAAACTTTTTTAGTAAGAAAATATGTTTCATATGCAGCACAGGGCAAACACTAGTTTAATATACGTTACGGGTCATGAAGGGCCTATACAACTTTGATTTCATTTGAAGCCTACGTAAAGTATGCAACAAGAGAGAGGTTCAACTTTAGATTGTTTGTAATTGTTTTCACCTTTCTGTTGTTATTTTACCTTTATCATAGACTACAGATTAATAAATTATAAAAGATAATGTATTTGAAAAATAGTCTATTTATCAATACAATAGAATAACTAATATAGAAATGAAATATAGGAAGATGGGTTAAAAAATCTGTAGTATATAGAAAATATGCCTTTTGTTTTTTACTATCATATAATACAATGGAAAACGAAATTACAAAAGGAAACAAATAAGAGAAAAGGCTTAGAAGACTTTTTTTTGTTTGGCTTGGAAGACTTTGTAGGTACATTAGGTATATTGACGAAACAAATACAGAAGTAAGCAAAATTAAAAAGACAACAAATCTCAGAGAATAAATAATAAAAAGAAACATTGAACTTGACGTGGTGATGACACACTGTCTTTGAATTCATCCTCATCCTCCTCGCGCTCCAGGCTATATATATCTGTCGTTCTCTCTTCTTCTCCAACCCAACACACAGGTCCTTCAGTCTTCGTTGCATGTCCTCCAAGTTTTTCTACACTGCAACCAGCAAAAAGTAGGAAAACTTGTAAGATTCATAACGTAGACTGGAGGACCTACCTGATAAACCGGAGACAAAATCCAATGGTGGTAGTAACAGTGCCAGAAAGAAGAGTCTTCTTCGAACGGTGGGCGAGGAAACGCAGAGATAGGACTATCTACTTCACATTTTGTAGAGAATACCCAGAAACTGGCATACACTTCTGCTCTAGAAACTGGGTATCCTCTAGAAAATGTGAGGAAGATAGTCCTATCATCTGCCTTTCCTCGCCCACCGTTTGTTCCTTGTTCAGGACCCGACCCCTTAAGAACCGCCTATTACTTGATTCACCTTTTGGAAAAAACTGTCAATTCCCATCTGGTTCTTCCTCGCTATCACCCTTAGCCTCACTTCTATCTCTCTGTAGTACATCTCAGCACACACGCATATATCCTCAAAAGATGCACACACACCTTTTTGTTTCCTTTTATTTATTCTAATGATTATAGACAAATAGAAAAAAAAAGTTTGCAAATTTGCTCTCGGGTTTACAAGCAAAATTCAGTTCACCTTTCAAAATATTTTTTCTTTTCATTTTATTATTTAATCTCTTTACTCCAAACTCTAAAATGTGTCCGCGTTAATCATTTAATCACCAACCGCCAATGGCTTGTCAACCGTGGCATTTTGAGACAATTAGCTTAAAAACTCAAAAGTTTAACCAACATTTGTTTTCTAAATTATGAGGATACAGTCATTTTAGTAGGATGAAAATTTAATAAATCTGGATAAATTCGTCTAAAACAAGTAAAAAATGGCTGGGTAACAATTGTGGAAGATAAATCACTCAGTCAGAAATTGAATGTGAATTGAATAAGGTTTAGGAAACGGTGAAAAAGATCTATATAAATATATCTCTAAGATAGTTTGCATGAATTTGACTAATATTAATGATAATAAATACAAAGAATTAAGAATAAGAAAATGAAACAAAGAGAGTAATATAGATATGGAGTATAGGTAAGTCAAATGGTTCATGATGAATAATGATCTTGACTTTGTCTTTTTATACTGATCAACTCGTTCCAACTACTCTGTATATCTAGGATGCATTACTTCAGAGATTTTGGTCTGTTGTGTAACCAATTGACCGCGAATTGATTGGGCCTTAGATGTTATCAATAGATTTAGAATCCGTTACCTCGGGCCTCAAGGTGTCCCATTTTATAGATCATATCTTCATTGTTAATTCAATCTCTTGTATTTGGGCCTTTTATGTACCGAACTTATGTGATAAGACATATTCCAACAACAGTCGACATGACTGAGGAAGAATTCACTACAGTTCATCACACGCTATTCAAACGTTTCATTTATATCATGGAAGACTCGAACCACTAGATTGCAATGGAATTACATGTTAACAATACATATACTTAAAAATAAAATATTAAAACAAATCTCTTAATTTTTGATTAATCTCTTTTTTTTTAATAAATCACTAAACCTAATCGAGGGTACAAACGAGTCTAACGAATTTCTAAACATAGAGCATCCACCTCCGACAGATGCAGATGGCCAGAAAATCATGTTATCTGGGACATCACTACAGCGGAGTGTCCATGCCAGCCTATAGAACCATCACCGGTGTACCTTCAAAGCTAAGCCATCTCGGAGGAATCCCGCGGCCACATAACGCCAGAGCCATAAATAACACACGACTCTCGAACTCTTCCGTCGTTTATTGAGAAGGGTCTCTACCTTCTCACACTGGCACTAGGAGCCAGAAATCCAAGCTATTGCTGATGGAAAGGAAAGAGAGAACTAAGAAAATTGACACTGTTAATTGAGAATGGAAACAACGAACATAAACAGAACTGATTTATAAAGAAGCAGTATTAAAAAGGTTTCGAGACACTAGAAATTTAGTTTTATGGGAAAGAAATAGGAAAATAATATAATATGACAAGTAGTCTGACAATTAAGATTTTGTGTAATGATGGTTAACAATCAAAACCAATCGCATGCAAATAGGTATCATATGAAATAGGAATAGGGGTAGAATGGTCTATAAATTTTTGACAAAAACAATGAAATGCCTAAATATGTATAGAGCTAAATATGGAATAAAGTGTGTGTGTAGAGTGCAAATACTACTTTTTTTTTAAATATAAAACCACGTTATAACCCGATATGTAAAATACCTTTGACATTGTTCTTAGCTCTTTAAAAGAGTTTATTAAATTATCATCTATCAAAACGATATCCAATTAAAATACGGATATTTATGTTTCTATTTATGCAATTAAAATACAGATATTTATGTTTTTTATTTATTAGGGTGTTTTGTTCCAATTTTGAATCTCAAAAATACATAGATGTATGCCTTATATGTATGTGTGTGGTTTGTGATACTAATAAAAGATTTCAATCCAGAAGAACTGAAGAGCAACATGGGAAAAAGATAAGTAAGTCTGTAAATTTATTTACAGTTTTTAAAGATAAATTTGTTTCCAGTTAGTCAGTGTTATTACAATTTTGATTTTTTTGTTTGCTGTTAATCAGTGGTAAATGTGTTAATATTTATTATGTTTATTTTTGGCTAAGTTTTACACATGAAAACTATGGGTATATATATTACTAAACCTTATTTAGTAAGAAAATATATTTCATGTGCAGCAGAGGGCAAACACTAGTATAATATATGTTACGGGTCATTAAGGGCCTATACAATTTTGATTTCATTTGAAGCCTACGTAAAGTATGCAACAAGAGAGAGGTTCAACTTTAGATTGTTTTTTTTGGTCTAAAAAGGTGTTTCACCTCTTTGCCGCGAACCAAAGCAATGTAAATAGTTGCTCCCAGCGCAAATCGTACCCTGGTGGCGGAAGTTACAGCTGCAACTCCTTTACCACTAGAGCTGACTCGTTCTGGTTCAACTTTAGATTGTTTGTAATTTTTTTCACCTTCCTGTTGTTATTTTATCTTTATCATAGACTACAGATTGATCCCATCGCTTGCCATCATATACCTGCAGCACCAAAATTAAATTCAACAGATAATAAAAAGGAGAAAAATGAAGGACTTGATATGTAGAGATTGGGAGATTTTAGATTTTGTTGTTTCTTCTGTGAGATAACATAAATAAGGTTAGAGATTCTATGGGTCAGACAAAACACCAATGAAGAACTAGGATTCTTTCCAAGAATTCTAAATTGTCATGGATGGAGTCAAGAGCTATGGCGGAGAAGACAACGCAAAAAGAAAAAGAAATTAGGGTGACCCGATACCTTCAATCGTGTCTATCGTGTTTTTTCCTTTGTTCTTTTTACCCTTTTTAATGTTAAATCAATTACAAAAATTATAATTTATAATTATAATTCATATTAATTGGTTAATTTTAAGGGTATTATGATATTTACAAGAATTGAAATCATATTTTCCTAAAATAATCTGCTAAAATTCTTATTAAGACAAATCAATTTAAAATTAATAGTGTCCCTTTTTATAATTTTCTCATAAAATAATCAAATCTAGAATTAGAATCGAAGATCGAAATTTGAAAAAAAAAAAAAAGCATGAAAGAAAAATTTCCCACTCTTCCATATTAGTGTTCATCAAAGTCATGCTTTTTCCATTGAACACGAAACTCTTTCGTTTATAGATAAGGAAAAAATTGTGAAAAGTTTTCGCTAGCTGTTTTCCATTATTATAATATTCACTTCAATTTAGTCAATGCTAAAGGAAAGGAAAAAGCTTAAAAGAAGAAGATTAAGAAAATATGAAGCTTTGGTTGAATCTATCTTATTAAAGGTGAAGTACAATTTCGGTGTGTTTGGATACTTGGATAGTATTTATAAAAAATAAGTTTGTTTGGAAACTTGGATTGTAGTTAAAAAAATTGTTTGGAAACTTGGATTGTATTTTTATTAAAAAAATATCTCTATCCAAATAAAATCAGCAAATCCATTTAAACTTCCTACATTTTAGGAAACCACTAATTGATCATATATGTTTTCGTGATACACAATATTTTTCCCCTAGATTTTTAAATTAAATAAATATCATTCGAATATTATAAATACCGTAGGAGGTTCGAGTTGGATCATTTTCGGTCCGGGTTGGTTTGTAGTAACCTAAAAATATATCAATAAACTTTCATTTTAAATATGGCAGTAATAAATAATTTATATACAAAAATACAAACTCGTGCAGGCGTGCACGTCAAAATGTAAACTGAATTAATACTTGTGCAGGCATGCACGTCAAAATGTAAACTAAATTAATATATAAATATGTTATATTGCTATGTAAATAATTTTTTATAGATTCTTTAGTTGACTAATTTTTGATATAGCTTATATTGAAAGAAATTTATTTAAAAAAATTATATGGACCGAAGAAAATACAATACAAAAGTACTGTACATTTGAATTCAAAATCATTTCTTTTAACAACAAACTAGACAAATATGTTGATTTGTATACAAATTACAATGTAAATATTTAATTAATATAGAAATATGTCACATTGTTTAAACAAAATATCAATTTAAAAGTATTGTACAGTTATGTTCTAAAATCATTTATTTTAACAACAAGCCAAATAAATATATTGATTGAAGAGGGAATAAAATAAAGTCAAAGAAACACATAGTTTACCGTAGTCACTCTAATATGTCGAATTTATTATAAAAAAAGTTTTACTAAGATAAATACATTCAATAATTACAAACAAATAATATTTTTCATAAAATCGAAAAATAAAAGCGCGGGTCAAAATCTATTTGTTATTTAATTATAGTTCAAATGTTTTTCAAACCAAGACTTCTTTATTACTACAAAAATATGGTAATAGTTATTAACAAAAAGATTAACTTATATAACAATTTATGTTCATGTGTCGTTATAAAATATATACATACTTACATGTTTATATTTTTGATCGGTTTTGTTCGGTATATTTGGTTTAATCGGTTATAAACCAAACTATATCAAAATCCTACGGTTTTTATAAAATTATATCTATTTAATTCATATTTTATATATCAAAACCAAACCATATTGTTTATTTCGGTTTGCTTCAGTATGGTTCGGTTTTACCATATTGAACATGCCTAGGTGTAATTGACGCTTGTGGTTGGTAGATTCAATCCAAATGACCAATTATGAGAAAAGTAATAACTTTACCTTTTAAGAAATTTTACACATGTTCAGTTTTTCGTTTGTCTATTTTTGCAAATTCATAAAAATATAAATTCAGATGAAAACAAAATTTCGGCTATTGGTTCAAGCGTTATGTTCATAATCTATACTATTAAAACATAATACACTTTGATTTTTTCACTAATATCCCCTATCTTTGAGTCTAAACCTTGTCTTTCATTAAGTGTAATTTGGACATTAATATATCTACTGGTTATGGTGGTATTACTTTATCTACCGAGATTTTATCAATATTTATTATATTCAAAAACAATTTAAATGGTAAAAATCCTCAATGATTATAGGAGCTAATCAATGTCAATAAATATAGACACTAATAACAAATATGATAAGAAAATAAAATTAGCATGTAATTTTCTGAACTACATTAATATATTCCCAACAAGATATTATACATTTTTTGATATCATTCGTCTATCTAATATATTCTTAGTAATATATTGTCCATTTATCAGTTTTATTGCTGCAAATACAATCATATTTAAAGAAATAATAGTGTATATATATGTGTATAAATATTTTTAAGGAAATACTTCAAATATTAACTACACAATATCTTTAAGATATGTTATCTTATTTGGCAACTGATAAAAGGGTATCTGGCGATCATAAGGAACTTGATACGTCGTAATATGAGATGCGAAAATTATGAGAAATAATCTCTGATGCTCTTAATGAGGTAAAAAGTATTATGGCGTACTCTTAAGAATTCTGCCGTATTATTGTCTATTCTGATACTTTTCATATAGATGGGTAAAGTCGAAAGTGCCACTCTCTACATGACCAATCAAAAGCAAGTGCTCTCTCTCTCTCTCTCTCTCTCTCTCTCTATCTCTCTCTCTCTCTCTCTCTCTCTCTCTCTCTCTCTCTCTCTCTCTCTCTCTCTCTCTCTCTCTCTCTCTCTCTCTCTCTCTCTCTCTCTCTCTCTCTCTCTCTCTCTCTCTCTCTCTCTCTCTCTCTCTCTCTCTCTCCAGGTGGATTTATCGTTTCTCTCTCCTCCGTATTCTCCTTTCAGATTTGGCGCTTCTATAGGAGATCGCGAGAGCTCTCCTCCCTCAAATCAGCGATTCTTCGATTAGAGACTGTGGCTCGCTTGAATGCTGAATCATTGAGCAATTGATTCCCAACCCAGGTCAAATCAACTTCAGGTAAAGCATTATCTTGGTATGTATCTCTTATGAATTCTCGTCCCCATCTCAAAATGAAATGAAATGCTCGTTCGGGTAATTAGATGTGATATTAGACAATAGATTTCATATATGGCAAAGTGTGGAGGAGCTGGATGGTGTGGTTGTTATGGCATTGGATAATCAACAAGAAATGTTGGGAATCAAAGCTGAATTCCCGAATGAATAGCGTGAACTGGTAGACTAGAAAAGTGTAAGTAGGTGAAACTTTACTCCCTGACAAAAATGTGTAATAAGGTATAACTTAGTATAACTTCAATAGCAAAACTGTGTAAATAGGTGAAACTTTACTCCCTGACAAAAATGTGTAACAATGTATAACTTAGCATAACTTCAATAGCAAAACTGTATAACTAGGATTAACCTTAATGGTTTTAATTTTTTTTGTACAACAGATAATGAGTTATTCTTCTACAAACATACACTTTGACTATAATGGACATTATGCGAAATCTGAAGATGATTATGAATGGATTCCAAGCGATGATCATTTGTATGCTATATCCTTTAAGACATCATCATTGAATGAGATCACTTATCTGTTTTTGAAGGAGAAGATATGCAAGAAGAAGACCAAAGATCCGTGTACAAAGAGGCTGAATCTGAGTTACATTCCACTGGTAGTAGAACCTAAGAGGCAATCATATATTTTGGATGATGAATATGTGTTTTTGTATCTGACATTAGTGGATAAAGAGGGAAGAAGAAGTATTTTGCATGTAGAGGTCATCGAAGAAATGGAAATATTTTCAGTAACGGAGCAACAATCAAGAGTTGAGAAAGAAAGCTCATATGGTGGGAACTATAGTGAGCTTGCGAGTGGATTACCTGAAATTGGAGGTAATCCAGGTGCACTCACTCTATTTACTCACATTGAAGAAGCGGAATGATATCTAGCGGGGGCTGAACGGGTGGAGAATGTTGCTAATGGAGAAGCCGACGAAAAGGCATTGGTTTGGATAACATGGACAGCGTGGACAATGAGGGCGACATGGATAACTCTATGGGAGTTCGTCCTATTTGTGACTATTTTGAGCTGCCACGTGTTGCAAAAGAAATTCCAGTGGTTACTGAGTGGGAAGATGGTGGGTATTGTTTCAAGAATTTCAGATTAAAGAAGATCTGAAAGATATTATTGATAGAGCATCACAGCAGAACTCTTTCGGAATCAGTATCGCCAACTCGGATAAGAGTCGATATGTGGTGAAATGTCGGGATCAACTGAAGGTTGTTGATGCAGATAAATATTTGGAATATTTCCATTTATCTTACTATTTATTTTATAAATTATTTGATAATTATCTTAATGTTTTAGGGTTTTATGGTTTTCTTATATATAGTCTTTTAGACTCTATGGTTGTAGGGAGTTTATGATGATTTAATAAAAAGACTTTTCCAGAAGAGGTTTTGATAAACCACTGAGAAGAGTATTCTCAAACCCTAAAGAGGTTTTTATAAACCACTGTGAAGAGTATTCACAACCCCCTAAGAGCTTTTAGTTAAGCACTGTGAAGAGTATTCACAAACTTAGATTCGTGTATTCTTGGAATAAACGGATCTAATTCTATCCCTAGAAGCTTTTCCGCTACATCTGTTGGTATCAGAGCCAAACGGTTCTATTATCTTGATCGCAGATGTATCTACAACAACAACCACTAGCTGAGATCTTGGAAAAGCTTAAACAAGATCAGATCCTGGAAAAGCTTAAACAAGATCTCAACAAGATTTATAAGAAGTTAGAACAAGATTTCTGCACGGCATTAAATAAATTCGATGAGGCATTAAAGAAAAGAGAAGCGGCACGAGCTCAAGATGTGCAATTGGATGATGATGAAGACGAGGAGAGCTTTATCGAAGAAGATATATGTGTTGTCGACTCTGTCTATAAAGATGAAGTTTGTGCAAAATTCGGACGGGGCGAGATTTGTGTAAAGTCTGTGCAGAATGATTTTCGTGCAAAAATAGGGCGAAGTTGTATTGATGAAGATTTTGGGCAGAATCTTAATTATATGTTATGTGCAAATTTTGTGCAAAAACGGATTTTTGAAGATTAAAGTTACAATCGGATTCGTGCAAAAATCGTGCGATACAAGCTATTGAAGATTCGAGGAAGAGTTTTTCTTGGAAAACGTTCTGGATTCGAAGACTATGATCAAGATTCGAGGACGAATCTTCTCCAACCCGGAGAGAATGATGCAGATAAATATTTGGAATATTTCCATTTATCTTATTATTTATTTTATAAATTATTTGATAATTATCTTAATGTTTTAGGGTTTTATGGTTTTCTTATATATAGTCTTTTATGATGATTTAAGAAAACAAGTTTTCCAGAAGAGGTTTTGATAAACCACTGAGAAGAGTATTCTCAAACCCTAAAGAGGTTTTTATAAACCACTGTGAAGAGTATTCACAACCTCTAAGAGCTTTTAATTAAGCACTGTGAAGAGTATTCACAAACCCTAGATTCGTGTATTCTTGGAATAAACGGATCTAGTTCTATCCCTAGAAGCTTCCGCTACATCAGTTGGTATCAGAGCCAAACGGTTCTATTATCTTGATCGCAAATGTATCTACAACAACAACCAATAGCTGAGATCTTGGAAAAGCTTAAACAAGATCATATCTTGGAAATTATCAAATAATTTATAAAACCATAAAATCCTAAAACATTAAGATAATTATCAAATAATTTATAAAATAAATAATAAGATATATGGAAATATTCCAAATATTTATCTGCATCATTCTCTCCGGGTGGGAGAAGATTCGTCCTCGAATCTTGATTATAGTCTTCGAATCATAATTTTTTTCCAAGAAAAACTCTTCTTCGAATCTTCAATAGCTTGTATCGCACGATTTTTGCACGAATCCAATTGTAACTTGAATCTTCAAAAATCCGTTTTTGCACAAAATTTGCACATAACAGATAATTAAGATTCTGCCCAAAATCTTCATCAATACAACTTCGCCCTATTTTTGCATGAAAATCGTTCTGCACAGACTTTACACAGATTTCGCCCCGTCCGAATTTTGCACAAACTTCATCTTTATAGACAGAGTCGACAACACATATATCATCTTCGATAAAGCTCTCCTCGTCTTCATCATCATCCAATTGCACATGTTGAGCTCGTGCTGCTTCTCTTTTTTTTAATGCCTCATCGAACTTATTTAATGCCTTGCAGAAATTTTGTTCTAACTTCTTATGAATGATGCAGATAAATATTTGGAATATTTCCATTTATCTTATTATTTATTTTATAAATTAGTTGATAATTATCTTAATGTTTTAGGGTTATATGGTTTTCTTATATATAGTCTTTTAGACTCTATGGTTGTAGGGAGTTTATGATGATTTAAGAAAACAAGTTTTCCAGAAGAGGTTTTGATAAACCACTGAGAAGAGTATTCTCAAACCCTAAAGAGGTTTTTATAAACCACTGTGAAGAGTATTCACAACCCCTAAGAGCTTTTAATTAAGCACTGTGAAGAGTATTCACAAACCCTAGATTTGTGTATTCTTGGAATAAACGGATCTAGTTCTATCCCTAGAAGCTTCCGCTACATTAGTTGGTATCAGAGCCAAACGGTTCTATTATCTTGATCGCAGATGTATCTACAACAACAACCACTAGCTGAGATCTTGGAAAAGCTTAAACAAGATCATATCTTGGAAAAGCTTAAACAAGATCTCAACAAGATTTATAAGAAGTTAGAACAAGATTTCTGCACGGCATTAAATAAGTTCGATGAGGCATTAAAAAAAAGAGAAGCAGCACGAGCTCAAGATGTGCAGTTTGATGATGAAGAGGTTCGAAATAAATCGTTAAAGTAGTTAACAGCCACTCTCTCAATGTCCTCTTCCGAGTTAACCCACGTTCCATCCTCCTTATGTAAACCAATTATCCTAGTTTGGACTCGCCGTTGTTTTGTCAATGCATGGTAAAACTCTGTGTTTCTATCCTGGCAAGTGCGCCATTTGACTCTACTTTTTTGTTCCCAATATTCCTCTTCGTCTCTATAAGCTTCTTTTAACTTTCGGGAAACCTCCAATACCTCTTCATTAGACTTTGTGAAGTCATTTTGGATTTCCTCAAGTGCCTTTTGGAGAGTATTTATTTTTTCCTTCCCATATGGAGGATTGTTCTTTCGCCAGACTGAAATCTCATGTCTACACCAGTGTACTCTATCCACAATTCCAACCTTATCGTTTACCCGTTTCGATTGCCAGCCCCGCGATATTGATTCCATTTGTCCATCTTCTCCTATCCATCTAACCAGAGTAATTAACCAGAAAAAATAATCATTTTTTCTCTCCACTTTAATCCTTTTTGAAACTGATAGATCTTCAACATCAATTTTCCGGTTGCCATTGTCTAAGTGTCCGCAAGAGATGATTCAGAAAAATCTTCAGCACTTGTAAGTTATAAAGACTGCATATGAAATGTGTTTAAGTCAGAAAGAATCATACTTTAAAATGAATAATTTGATGAATAAATGAATATAAAGAGCGTAATACATCAGAAGAATTTGCAAGTCAGGAGAATTTGCAAGCCACTCATCGACGAATGTCTTCATCATCCAAATAACAGTCAACAACAAAAGGTGAGTTTCTAAACTTATTATTATCCTATTTGAGTGTGACCTTGAATATAACTCTCTTCCCAACAATGGAATCAAGCCATTCATGATAAACTGGTATGTCATCAAACTGAAAATAATACAAAGATTACATGATATATTAAAATCACAGTTAAATAATAGTTCAATATATAAATTACCTCGTTGTATTCCCGCATCAAACTATCGACAGATTTTCCAAGGAAATTTTCAGTAATTTGATCGAATATCATAAACCTCATCTGATCATGTGCGCGCACAACCAAATAATATCTAATTACATAAAAATATATTAGTTATAAATGTAGGAAAATTAATTATTAAATTGATAAAAAATCAAACAAACAAATTTAATATATACGTTGGCTAAACAAGATTAACATCGCCACATGTCTTACAATTGTACTTCGATTGAGTACCATATTCCTGAACTTTAAGATTGCAGGTTTTGCATGCCGAATAATACCAATTTTTGGAAAAAAATAAATTCCTTTGATGGTAACACAACAAACCGATTTTCCAAACTACATGTAACATATATATTTTGATATGTTTATATTTTAATTAAAAAGAAAACAAAAACAGTCATAAAGAAAAACGCACTCAGCGAGACACTAACCGATGCTGACTCTAAAATACCGGACAAAGTCTACCAAGGATTTCTGGAAAAAAACTCACTCGAGACATCTAAAGAATTACCATATGAAATCTGGTTGAAAGCACCTTGTGTAATAAATTGATGATTACTGGACAAGCTATTTTGGAAAATAAATAACAAATCAACAGTAATTAATTATGCATGAATCATATAATGTTCTTAAAATAATCATAAGTTTTATATACATACCTATTTCTAAAAGTATCAGCATGTTCAGTAGTAGGATCAAACAATATCTTTGTGGCACTGAAAGCATTAGATATGCTTATCTCACCAATAAACACCGATAGCTCATTATACATCTATATTATTAAAATTGAAGTATATTTTGGTATTGTTTGGAAACATGGATAAAATTATAAATAATTATTTTTTGGAAAATGTATAGAAGATTAAGTATTTTCTTTTATTTACACATTTAGCCATTGTGTTTAAAATAAAAGTACTTTCTTTTTGTAATTCTTTTTTATTTACAGATTCAGTCATTGCATTTAAAATCAATTTAAATTAATTAATTACAATGGTTGTTGTTTTTTGTGATAAAAATTAAAAAAACTGAAATATATAGTAAATATTATATAGAACTATTTATAAATATAGTGTTACCTTGTTTATTTTAGTTAAATATAAAAATCTCAATAGTTCAATTTGAAAGAAAAATATCATAAAATTAATAATAATTTGTAGAAAACTAATGCAAAATATAAAACAGTTTATTATGTTGTTTCATTTTGTAATAAATTAACAAAAGACAACAATTTAATATATGAATAGTACAATTACATCAAATTGTATCAAGTTATAAATTTTTAATATAATATTATGTACATATAAAGAAAATTATTATCAAACAGCTATTTTATAAAATAATATATTCTACTCTATATGTAAATTAAAAAAACATACAAAATATACATGGACTTTTTTTATAAAACCAGCGGTTTATGAATTTACGTTGAACACAAGTTAAATCAAACACATGCGCGGAGGCACGGGTCAAGTTCTAGTATGAATTAAGTATATACAAATTAAAAAAAAAGTAGGAAATAAGGTTTTTCCTTTTTAAGATTTGACAAACATAAAACGCACCACACATATACCACAACCGCTTCCATCTTCTTGGTGGTATGAGCAAATATTCGTTTTATATGTACTCTACATAAAGTAAACTTAAGTGTAACCTCACTAAAAATACTATCTATAAGATACTATATAGTTGATCATAAAATGAAATACTATATAGTTGATTAGAATATATAAATATAGACACTCCTTACTTTGTATCACGAAAAATAAGTTGTAGTTTGGAATAATTGTTTGACTTCCCTTTTGTCTTCACTTCTTCAACGTTACCAATTTCAATGATTTGGCCACTGAAATATATTTATTACAAACATGAGTGATTATACAAACTATAGATTATGAAAAATAGTTCTTTTACTTATCAATACAACATAATGATATTGTTACCTATCAATTCATTTATTTCGTATTTTCTGTCTAAGATCTCACCAAATCAGTGAATGACTTCTCCAGTACCTCACTAGAAAAATTTGTCAACGGTTTGGTCCTAGTTGTCCTTAGGATAGCCAGTTTACAAGGAAACGATCTGGTCCTAAACTCGCCACCGTATTCTTTCAGACTGAATGAGTGTATTGATAAAGTTTGACCTTCGTTTAGAAGATGTTTATGTTTCTGAACCAAATCTAATCTATTAATTTAGGGATTATCTACTATTTGAAGTTTTCATTTAAATTTTGGACTCTTTCATAGTTGTTGCTAGAATATATCATGCCTCCTATACAATGCAACCTACCAACTTAAATTAAACCAAATCTTAACCAACATAGATTAGTTAAACCTAACCAGTAACACTTTTATAATATTTTTGGTTAATCTCTTAATATAATTAGATCATATAAAACTGAACCACTCTTAAATCAACGAGTTCCATATCATTCCAGACATAAGAGAAAAAATATCCGACTCAGTTACAACGTAAGCATACAAAGACCGTGTATGCTTATGCTCATTGATCTTCCAAAAACCAAATAATTGTGGCATAGACCAACATAGGCTCATGTTCGTATCACTAACTTTACTTCGATATATTTACTCTTCACCTACATCATATCACAACATACACAGTTATGCAAGAACATGATATTTTTTTTGTTCAAACAACCAAATAATGGTGGCATATGGTCAGTAGATTTTTTAAATATGTTTTTTATATATTATATTTTACGAGACTATGTGTATAAGTTTTTTCTTTTTGAAAAAGAGCATAACTATGTGTATAAGTTAAAAGGTAAAAGGTGTGACAAGGCAAATTATTATACTAAAAATGAAAGAAGATTAAATACAAACTAATAACAAGTACAACACAAATTATAACACTATTAAATTCTATATATATTTAATAAAATATTATATATATGTCTAATATGTATATATATATATATATATATAAATGTTACACAAAATATATATAATATTATATACACATATTATATATACCATATATTATTAATTGAAATTTGACAAATCAATTTCTGCCCTTTAGGGCGGGTCCTAATCTAGTTATTCTCTATAGAAGCGTGCAATCTGGTACCCTGTGATAATTAAAAATATGAAATTGTAGTTTAATAAGTAAGGAATGAATATGAATATCATATTATGAAGGTAATAGATCTTGAATTAAAAAATTTACAAATTCATCCACGAGGACTAATTCAATAGATTTTCCGGATCTAGAGTTGTATTAATTCTATTTGTTGATGACAATCAACATTTTGAAGGAGAAGCAAGAGTAAAATGCTTTGATCGTAAATGAGTGGAAGTATATATAAGTATTAGACTGTTTAATCTAAAAGACCGAAAATATGCCCAAGTATCTCGTTGTTTCCTTTTTAAATGGTTAACAATAAATATAGTATCTTAACTAACATAATATGTGATAAACTAAAACGATTGGCTAAACGAATAATGGTATATACCTTGAGATAGTATATTTTCAAATGTGAATTCGTAATTAGAATATATTATGCAAATGTCATAATTGGAAACAATATCTAAACAGAATTTCAAATAAAACGTGTTAACCAAACAACCAAACTTCATAATATATCTGCATATTTAAATGACATAATAGAGTCTATAATACGTTTCACTAGAAATATAAATTATAAACCCTAAATCCTAACTATATGAAATACGAAACCCTAACCATGAACGTATACAAACAGAAAACATAATCCATAAATCATAGAACACATAACACATAACTTTGAAACTGAAATCACATATCATCAATTCTTTGTAAAAATCCATATAATATGTTTCTAAACCACAGAAGATGCATCATTTGTATGTACAATAAAGTCTTAGAAGAATATGGTCGGAGAGCATTCAATAGTCAAGGACCAAACCTAGATTAGAACATAGTAATCGAGAGAGGTTTTATTAGCATAACCAGATAATAGATTAAATCGAAACCGAAATTGATTTAAAGCGGAAATTAAAAACGGTTTAGGAAAGGTGATCGCGAGTGGTTTAGCGAGAAAAACCATATCAACATTGTAAAATAGTGGACCAATCAAATTATAACTTTCTTACTTAAGCGTGTTCTCAAATAATAGTATAACATAAAAATATTAAAATCTATGAAAAAGATAATAATATTAAAATCTAAAAGATCTTGACCAAAAAAAATCAAATATGGATTTAAACATCAACTCGCCGCGATTAAAGTAAATAGGCCCCACATGGAGCTATACTTTTTACATGTTAACTAGGATAAGATTCGCGCCTTGCGCGGAATGAAACTGTTATTTTTAATATGTTTTGGAAAATGAAACAATAGTTCGGTTTCATTTGGATTATGGGTGTTCAATCCGGATATCGGGTTGGTTTTTTGGTTTGGTTCAGTTTTTTTGGTATTTTGGTTAGTAAAATATAACTACTATTATAAATCCTATTTACTTTGGTTCGATTTGGTCTATATACAGTCGTTTTCAGTTTATTCGGTTTTATAACAAAAACTTAATTATTTAGTTTGCGATCATATTATATGTTATACGAATTTTAGAGTCATATTGTCAAAAAGTCGTTTAACTAAAAGATATTATATATTTAAATAAAAGAATAAAAACAAAAAAATGCTTCTATCATCTAATAAATTAATTAAATCTAGAATTAATACCAAAGCTCTAAATTTTGAAAATAAAAATAAAAAAAAAACAAAACAGAAGCATAAAAGATTTTTTTTTCTATTCTTCCATATTTAGTGTTCATCAAATTAATATGTCTTCGATTGAACACAACTCTGATTGTTTAAAGATAAAAAAAATTGTAAAGATTTTCAACTAATTGTTGTCCATCAAATTTATAATCTTTACTTCAATTTATATATGGTTAAAATAAAGAAAAAAGACAAAAAAAGACTAAGAAAATAAGAAGCCCCAGTTGCAGTAAATTGTTACTTAATTATAGTTCAAGTGATTTATAAATTATAATTATAGTTCAACTCATATAACAAATAGATATTCATGCGTCGTTATAAATATAATACATATTTACATGTTTCAGTTTAACCGGTTATAAATCAAACTATATTTAAATCCTACGGTTTTTATAAAATCACATTCATTCGGTTCGTATGGTATATACCAAAACAAAACCAATTTATATATTTTTGTTCAGTTCTGTACCTTCGGTTTTAGCATATTGAACATCCCTAATTTGGATATTAGTTGGTTTTGGATTGTTTTTTTTATCATGTCTTAATATCCTATTGTAGAATTAGATTTTAAATTCATATTTTTTTGGAACCTTACACGTAAGTTTTATACTAAAAACAAAACAGAAAATACATAGTTTGAACACATTTATGTAGAGTGTGAAAACATATATGAGAGTGTGAATGCTCATTATCAAATTATTGTGAAACTGACACATGTCCATTATAGTGTGAACACATTTTTTAGAATGTTTCTCCTTTAATATATATAGGAGATATGTTGGGCTAGACGTTTGTAATTGTAATTGTGAACCGAAATCTATTTTGAATTTATGATGAGCCTGATCGATTTGGACTTAAATTTTTTATCATCCTGTTTATATATATAAAAACTGTAATGTGGTCAATAAATCATTTTTTTACAAAACAGGTTCTACAATTTTTTAATATTTAACTTTCAAATCATTGAGAATTATTTTAATGATTTTAGAACCATCATCTTATTATTTTCAAAATCTAATTACTTTGACTTTATTCTTCCACATAGTTTTGAAATGTTTCAAATGGACGACTAAATTGATGCAGCAAATTTTGTTGCTTTAAATTGTTAGTATATATATATATTATTTAATTTGAATATTTATTAAATAAAAATTCATATTAATACAATTTTATGATCATTTGCATCTTATTATAACAAAACAAATTAAGCTATTGGATCACAAAATTTTCAAAATGGGATCTTCAATTTCTAATAATTTATAGACATTTTGAAAAATTCACAATATAACATATAAGAAAAATCAAGATGTTTTTATTATATAGTTAATGTGATTGTTTAATATATTTTAATAATATAATTTTTTTTAAAAAAGAACAAAGATACAAAAATTGTTATCAAATATTTATTATTCATAATAATTAATGTGCATATATACGTTAATCATATTAGGTAATTTCGTAGCTTTTATTTAAGGAAAGTGCGAGATTGTTTTTTGTACACTATTTATCAATTCGATAGTTAGTTTAATAAAAAGTGTAATATAAGTTAAGATGAACCAACCTAATTTTCTAAGAATAATATATTTTATATATAGTTATTTATTAAATAAGACTTCATAGTCATACGGTTCTATTATCATTCATAAAATGAGACTTTGTAATTAAGGTCCCGTGATTTACACAATAATTACACTTTCTATATTCTCACCTCACAGAGTATACATAATTATATAATATTTGAATAAAATTCTATATTCTCACTAATGGTTTTTACGAAATTTAATAGTTATTTATTAAATGTGAGCTCATAGTCATACGGTTCTATTTAAAATATAACACATACCGAAAAATCTAAATTTTTATTATTAATTTATTTTAGTAAGTTATTTTTTTAAAAAAGTGATAAAGGATATTCTATTTTAATTTTTATCAAATTTTTATTATTCAAAATCATTAATTGTCATATATATACTTTAGCTACATTACAAAATTCCGTAATTTTATTTAAGGAAGTAATGAAGAGCATTAATAATTAATTTATTGTTAGTTTAATAAAAAACTTATTATATATATATATATATATATATTTTTTTTTTTACTTTAAATTTCCGTTTATTCAAAAAAAAAAATAATAACAACCAACAAAATTCAAAGACAAACACGCAACATAACAAGCAAAAACAAAAGGAGCTAAATCTGCCTATCGAAATGACGACGCCAGGTAGATAGGAAGGTGACCGTAGAGGGGAGGTTCCTTTGTTCCCTGGATAGAATATCCATCTTGGCTCTAAGCTGGCGTTGAACCTCCTGGATAAAAGATGCTGCTGGTCTGGATACCTGCGAATGAATTCTCGAATTTCTTTCCTTCCATATCATATAAAGAGAGGCCTGATAAGCAATCTTTAAAATGATATTGATGTTTCTGTGGGGAGTAGGAGCTAAGATCCACCGGAAGACATCTAATACCAATGGAGGAGGAGTGAGACCAACGGCTGAGAAGAAAAAAGACCACACCTCTCTGCCATAGGCACAGTCCGAGAAGATATGTTGATGAGACTCAACTGCAGAGCCGCAAAGCACACAAGAAGGAGGAACATTGAGTCCCCAGTTTCTCATCCTACCTCTGGTACTTAATCTGTTTAGAGCAATCAACCACATCATGAAAGCATGTTTCGGGATTCTACCCTTAAACCAAACTGATTTATGCCAATCCACTTCTGGAAGCCTGTCATGGAGGTGATCCCACACACTAGAGGCAGAAAAGGTCGAGACTGGAAGCCCATCCCCCACTTTCCATAAGTACCGATCATCCTCTTCAGAGACTACTATCTCCTGAGGAGACGGCAGACAGTTCCTTAACAAACTTATGATCGGGTTCCTTGAGCGGAAGCGGTTTACCCACCAATCATTGTTCACAAGAGCATCCCTAACCACTGCATCCTCTGCTAGACCCGAAACCCTTGGACCCTGGTCTCCAGTCAAATGTAATAACGAGCCCAAAGAGGACCAATTATCATGCCAGAAACTGGCTGTAATCCCTGAGTTGACTTCACAAACCACAAATGGCCGAGCAAGATGCCGAAGCTTACATAGCGATTTCCAGATCCAACTACCAGAATTGGAAGCATCTAAGGTCCAGAAATTGTCACCACCAATAAGATGTCGCCTAGCCCACGATACCCCTAAGGAACCAGAAACAGTAAACAAAAGCCAAATCAGCTTCAGCCCCATAACTCTGTTCCAGGGACTCAACTTCCTCAGGCCGAGACCACCTGCCTTCGTTGCCGAACAGACCACATCCCAAGCCACTTTAGCTCCCCTAGCTCCTGTAGGTACACCCTTCCATAGAAAGCTGTTACACATCTGTTCCAGAGCTCTGAGGCAGCCATTAGGAAGAAGAAATATCGATGCCCAGAAGGAAATGGTGGAGTAAATCACCGACTTTAGCAATTGAAGCCTACCCGCAAAGGACAGGTGCTTCACTGTCCAGGAGGTGAAACGAGAATGAATTTTATCCAGCAGGGGCTGATAATCTTGTTTCCTCAGTTTCTTTGTTGTAAGAGGAACACCTAGGTAACGCACCGGGAAGGATCCCTGAGCTAGACCGTGAGCAGCAGCTGAGGTACGATTTCTAACCCTGTCTCCACCATCAAAGAACACTGCGGTCTTACTCCTGTTAATGCCCAATCCCGACCAGTTATTAAAACTCTCTAGGATCTCCAACAAACCCTGAAGCGACCTGTCTGTGCCATCAAAAAACAGAAGGACGTCATCCGCAAAGCTGATATGGGTTATTAGGGGGGCATCACCCAGCGGATGAAGTCCAAATCGATTCTCCACTGCTCCCTTGTCCAGCAGCTTGGATAGGATGTCCATTGCCATAAAAAAAAGGAGAGAAGATATGGGATCACCTTGCCTCAATCCCTTCCTCCCTGGAAAACAGTCTAGCAGCTCACCGTTGAAAGCTATACTGAAAGATGTCGAAGTGATGCACTCCTTGATCCAATTTATAAATACCTCTGGAAGACCAAAAGCAGTAAGAATGTTCAACATGAACTCCCAGTTAAGGTTATCATAAGCTTTCATTAGATCGATCTGTAGGCAGCCTCTGGTTGTTGGACCTCTCTTGTGGAACCCTGTAACCATCTCAGAAGCTAACAGAACATTTTCGCAGAGCAGCCGGCCCTTGATGAACCCCACCTAATAACCTTAACTTATTATATATTCATATAGACCAACCTATTTCTCTAAGAATTCTAAGAAGCATTGTGGTGATGACACATTGGTACAGTTGTAATATTTCTCTTTTAATATATAGGATATAATTGTTGAGTTGTTAAAAAAAAAATATAATTGTTGCAACGCTAATATATTAGTTAGTAACGTTACGATAACCAAAGGCTCCGCCCATCTTATTTTTCAAAATTTCAAATCGCAGGCTCCTCTTTCAAAACTCTCCTGGGTTCTTGTATTTCAATCAGAGGTTTCTTGATTGTGGAAGATGCCGCTTCGTAACCAGAATCGCAGTCCAAACGCCGTAAGCCTTCCTTTGCGTTCTTCTCTTCGTCCACTTAAAGTTTGTTCCCTTTTTGAGACATTCGTAGATGAGATCTATACTTAGGATTAGATGTGTTCTTTCTTTTGATGATGAATCGATTAAAAGTATGTTTTTCAGAGGAAGGAACCTCTCTCCAGCATACCCAGGCGAAGGAAAGCGGAGACGCAAGGTGGTGTAAGAAGACAAGTGCTTTCGTCAGTGAACAGACAAGAAGATGTTGTTACTACTGCAAACAGCGATGAGTGTAGCAGTAAAGTCGATTTCACAAAAGATGAAGTCTTGGCTTTGCTTAACGAGAGATCAAAAGCTGGCAAGTTTGATACTAAGGTTTGTTTGATAGTCTAATGTTCTTCCTTTTTCTCCTTTCGCTGAAATAAAAATGTCATTTTCTATTATTCACAGGGAAAGATTGAGCAGATGACTGATATTATCAGAAGACTTAAGGTCTGTGTTAGATGGTTCCAACAAGGGGATGAAACCCATGTCCAGGAGAAGGAAGATCTTCGTTCTTGTCTTGAATCTGCAGAGAGAAGATGCAGTGATAAAGGTGACTTGACTTGACTTCATTACCTTTGTTCCTCACATCAAATGTTTTGTACGCTGAATATTGTTTACTACTACCTTAATTTTTCCAGAGTCGGATGCAAAGAGCAAAGAGGAAGAGCTGCAAGCAACCATAACAGAGATGAAACAGAACATAGTGTCACTACAGGAGAAGTTCTCAAAGGAGGAACTGAGTAAACTGGTAAGGGCATTTATTTATCACTGAGAAACTTATCATCTTTTGTGAAGCTTTACTGGTTATGATGACTACTACTAGGATGCAATTCTAAATCACACCAGAGAGAAGGAAAGCAGAGTTGCAGCTGAGAATCTTAGGGATTCCCTCCGAGTAGAGCTTGACAAAGCGAAAGAAGAGATAACGGCTGGCAAGCATAAGGTACAACACCTTTTGCCTTTGCCTCATTTCTCTTAATCTTTCTAGCTGTTGAATGGATTGTTCTGATGTTCTAGGAGACGACCCTTAAAGATATTAACACAAGACTGCAAGAGTACAACACAAGTTTGCAGCAATATAACACCAAACTCCAGAATGATATTGAAGTAGTTCGAGAGGCACACACTCGTGCTGAAAAGGAAAAGTCAAGTATACTGGAGAACCTGACTACACTTAGGGGTCACAGTAAATCATTGCAAGATCAACTAGCATCCAGCCGAGTAATTCCTCCTCATCTACTACGTTACTGCATCTTGCTTACCTTTTGATTAGTTAGTGAGTTTTTATAATTCCTTAAATTTGTGATCAAGGTTTCACAAGATGAAGCAGTAAAACGAAAAGAGTCACTGCTGATGGAAGTCAAGAAGCTTCAAAGTGAGCTGCAACAAGTACGGGATGATCGTGATCGCCAGCTTGCACAGACACAAAAGCTGGCTGATGAGATCCTTAAGTACAAGGAGAGTGTTGGGAAGTCATCTCATGAATTGGACATTTTGATAGCAAAATCAGGATCTTTGGAGGTTAGTTCAAAATAGAACACTTTATTTTTTTTTACACATCCCCTTGTCTTATATATTCACTTAGGTCTGAAAGAGTACCAAATCCTATGGTGCAGGAAACATGTGCGTTGCAAAAAGAGCGTATAAAAATGTTGGAGCAGGAACTAGCTTTTGCTAAGGAAAAGCTAAAGGTAAATGGTGTGATCAGTTTGTACTTTGAATTGGTGATTTGTCTAACTTTAATAAAACTGGCTTTATACAGATGGTAGATGCGTCTATGTCTCTTACTATGACAGAATATGAGGACCAAAAGCAATGTATGCGTGAGCTGCAAGACCGCCTTGCAGACACCGAACATCAACTTTTTGAAGGAGAGGTGTTACGGAAAAAGCTTCATAACACCATTCTTGTGAGAATTGCTTTTATTTGGCAACATGTTTTAACTTCTAGCTATACGTTATTATTATGTAACGCTAAGCAAAGCTTTTATTTTCAGGAACTGAAAGGAAACATACGCGTGTTTTGCCGTCTGCGTCCCTTGTTACCAGATGATGGAGGAGGACGCCAAGAGGCCAGCGTTATTGCTTACCCAACATCATCTGAGTCTCTGGGGAGAGGCATTGATGTGGTTCAAAGTGGTAAGTTCAGTGACACCACTTTTGCTCCAGTTAAGATAATTATGCACTTCGTAGACATTATTAACTCGTTCTTATTTGGATCTTCAGGTAATAAACATCCTTTCACCTTTGACAAAGTCTTTGACCACGGAGCTTCTCAGGAGGAAGTATTCTTTGAGATATCTCAACTTGTTCAAAGCGCATTGGATGGCTATAAGGTCTGTATATTTGCGTACGGCCAAACAGGTTCTGGTAAAACCTACACCATGATGGGGAGACCCGAAACGACAGAACAGAAAGGACTGATACCTCGATCGCTTGAACAAATATTTGTTTTTATTTAAGTTTAATTCTCGTAGGTCTCAATGTTGGAGATCTACAATGAGTCCATTAGGGACTTGCTTGCTACGAACCGAACAATTGCTATAGAGGCTGTACGAGCAGATAGTAGTACTTGTGGAAGACAGTATGCAATCACACATGACGTGAATGGGAACACTCACGTTAGTGACCTGACAATTATAGATGTATGCAGCATCGGACAAATCTCCTCACTCTTGCAGCAGGCTGCTCAAAGCAGGTTTGTCTCTGCTTTTTTTTTTGAGGACACTGTCACCAATGATTTACGAAACTAAAGCATGTTTTCCTTTTGCAGGTCTGTTGGTAAGACTCACATGAATGAGCAGTCATCAAGGAGTCACTTTGTGTTTACTCTTCGAATTTCTGGTGTGAATGAGGTTAACATCTTTTCTTTGCTTTTTGATTTGATTTGATTTCTCTCTCACTGCTAAACTTCTTCTTTAAACATCAACGCTCTCTACTATTTCAGAGCACTGAGCAGCAAGTACAAGGTGTTCTTAATCTAATAGATCTTGCTGGAAGTGAGCGACTCTCAAAGAGCGGAGCAACAGGAGAACGGTTGAAGGAGACACAGGTATTGTGCTTGATTCCTTCACATTGAAGTATTTGTGCACTACTAAAACCTTCTTCTTTCATTCACCAGGCAATAAACAAAAGCTTGTCTGCTCTGAGTGATGTTATATTTGCACTGGCAAAGAAAGAGGATCATGTTCCTTTCAGAAACTCCAAGTTGACGTATCTGCTACAGGTTAGATTACAATTATGACCCATGAATCATTCATTATGCACACATAATGCGTTTGTGTTCTAATATAAGGAGAACCATTTTTTATTTTTTATTTTTAAAACAGCCATGTTTAGGAGGGGACTCAAAAACTTTGATGTTTGTCAACATATCACCGGATCCATCTTCTACAGGAGAGTCTCTTTGCTCTCTTCGGTTTGCCGCTAGAGTCAACGCATGTGAGATTGGAATACCTAGAAGACAAACTTCCTCGAAACTTATTGACAATCGCCTAAGTTACGGTTAAAAGACTGGTTGTTTTAGAGGTTTGTAACATCTTATTGTGGTTTTGACATAGTTTCTTGATGCGTTGTATATCATTTCTAGTAGTCGCTCGTGGACTTCTATATCTGCATCAAGGGCTCTAGGCTAAGAATCATCATCCACGGAGATCTGAAAACGAACAACATTATGGAGACTCCATGTCCATCCAATACTAACCGATTTCTAGTTGTCGGATCTTAGTAAATGATCTTAACATTTTTTTAAGCATCATATTCCTTATTTAAAAACTACAAAATGTCTCCAGAGAATATTCCAGATGGTCTTTTCTCATTGATATCAGGTGTCTTTAGTTTCAGTGTGGTTGTGATTGAAACTATTAGAGGGAAACATGCGACACAGAAGAGTTCTTGAAGCTTATAAGTTTTCAACAGATAGAGAAAACTGTAATAGCTACTCAACCTCTGACAGAGAGAGACTATGCATATAACTTTTAATGGAAGGAGATTTTGGCTTTGGAAGATGCCTTTGAGAATCCCATTAACTGTGACCTTATCATCTGTCTCCGAAGGTTGTCTCTACAGAGGAAACTTGATCTCAGAGTCATCTTGATCAAAGCCTTTCCATGTCTCAGCAGAAAGATAGCAAGGCTCATCTCATTCTCACACTCTAAGAATCCATGAATCTCCACAAACTCCAAATTGTTCAAGAAAGATTCCACTTCATAGGTCTGAGATTCCCAGTACTGAATCTCTGAGTTAGACATATCCCACAAGTCCTTATTCCATTGCTGCCAAAATCAGGAGACAAGTTCAGTTCAGAAGTGAGAAAGAAATAAATCATCGGTTCTCTTAATACTTACCCTTCTTTCACTCGTTTGATCATTAATGATTTTCAGAAGAAGTATGTTAAGCATAGGACAGCTCTTGAACAAACATGACAGTGCTTGAACATTGTGTCTGTCGAAACGTGTTTGCAGTTCCAAGAATCTCATGTTGTGAAACGGTAGAAGATGATTCTTCACTAATCCCTTCTTGCTTGACAAAATCTGTCACAACATTAACAAACTAACGTGAGAAAGATGTGTAAGCATGTATATTAATAAGTTTACAAATACCTCTACAGATTGGTTTCCAAGTTGTAGTTTATAGGAATTTCCGAGTTCAGACAAGAGAGTGAGTAAGCACTGAGTCTGAGAATTGATATCTTGATGAAGAAGCAACATAACTCCAACGAAAGCCTTTCTCAGACAAACTAACTTGTCCAAGAAATGAACAGTTGTAGTGACTGCGTTTAAGTTCCAGAGGAACGTTTTGAGATTTGGAGTGTTAATCTTCACAATGCTCTCCTTGGAGTATGAATGGAAGCAACTCACTACCTTAAGTCTATGAAGTTTATTACCAGAAACCTCTAAGCTATCAAGCTGTAAAGAGTTTTTTAGAGTAAACTCTTGGAGAAGACGGCAACAAACCCTAAGTTCCTTGAGTCCTAAGCAATTTTCTAGGGCTAGTTTCTCTAGGAGAGGAAAGTTTGGGTCTGTGAAGAAATCTGAGAGATGAGGTTGGTTGTACAGAATCACAAGAGACAAAGAGAGTGAAGTGAGTTTTTGAAAACCTCCAAAGATTGATGATGAAGGAGGTAATCTAAAACCAGGGTAAGATGACTTGAGCTTCAAGGCTCTTAACTTTTGTGATGTTACAATCCAGCGAGGGAAGTTGAAGTAGTCTCTGGTAGTGACTTCAACGTCAAGTTCTTGAACCTGATGAGTAACAGCTAAACGGATCAAGGAGTTGAGACTCGTGAATGTGATTGGAGTGCGGAAACGAAGTGACCTGAGATTGTTGGCATCACGGTGATGACGAAGAGAAAGCAGTTGGTAAATGGAGTTTGAAGAGAAAGATGGTGGTTTAGGGTTTTCATTGATGGAAGTGAAATCAAGATCAGGCAATGAGAGAAAGAGAGATCTCCATCGTTTCGAGAGTGAGCTGGTTATAGCTGCGGATTGTAGAGGAAGTAAGAGAAGAATCTGATGAAGAAGAGAGTCAGGGAGGTTACTGATCCTATCTACTTTGATAATCTCTTCTCTCTTCTTCTTCTTCTTTCTTCTCACAGATCTTATCTCCATTGTAAATAAAAAACAACAACCCTAATCAAGTTCTTTTTTATTTTATTTTGTTTTCCTCTAATATGAGATTAGAGTTTGAAACATTCAAAACAATCCCTGAAAATCATTAACGATAAGTGCGTTGAGAGTTTGTTTCCACAAATTTCGCATTTTCTGTTTAATAAGCTATTTAAAATTCAACAACAGATAATCAATTATATTTTTTACATAAACAGATTCATCAAAGAGAGAGAGCCACATCTTTTCTTTTGATCACAGTAACGTGCTGACCAAGTTAAAGAGAAGATTGACTTAAAGAGGAGTAACATGAAACCTCGTAGCATCAAAGCAATAATCATAAATCATATGATTAGCTTGAACCTAAATAGGGTGATGATTCTGATGAAAGCTTAACTCGGACACAGTTGGCTCATCCCACCAAAATCTCTGGTCTCCATTACACTTGCTTAGGTGAGTTGTTGTCGGAACCTCACAAGCATCAATCTTGAAATCTTTATAAGAAGCAAAAAAAAGGGAGCTTGACTCCAATCGGTCTTGAGCTAACGGCTCTTTATCTTCAGACTCATGCTTTATTAACTGTGTTGGTAAAATTTGTAAAGTTTAATACGTTTATTATCATCATAATCTATTGAAACAACTTAAGAGCTTATCTGGTTTTTGGGGTGTCCTTGAATATATTCAACTTCTTTACACTGTTTGTCATGGTGGTCTTACTTCGTTTAACTTGTTATGCTACTGTCCAAATGCCTGATCTTGTCGAGCTTCTTAGTCAGACGCTCCCAATTGCAGAAGCTATGGGTGAGTATCATGCATTGATAGAGGACAAAGGTCTTAAAGCTGTTGCCTCGTGTTGTAAGGAACTGCGAGAACTAAGGGTCTTTCCATCTGGAGCAGATGTCGATGAAACAGATGTTAGCTCTGACAGAACATGGTCTGGTCTCTCTGTGTCTGAAGGATGTCCAAATATTGAATATGTTCTCTACTTTTTGTGTCCAGTTTACAAACGCAGCTTTGGTTATCATCGAAAGAACCCGTCCAAATCTCAGATGCGATGGAGCTATTTTGCTCCTGGCTACATACAGAACACAGCAGCAACTTGATGAAGGATTCAAAGCCATATAGTTAAGAGATGCAAGGATCTCTCTGTCTCTGGTCTCCTCACCGACAATGCCTTTGAATACATTGTTGGGATACACGCCAAGAAGCTTGGCGTCCCATCAATAGCATTCGCTGGGGATTGGGATTTGATGCTTCATCACTTGTTGTGAATTTAAAGAAGCTTGAGATAAGGGATTTTGCCCTTTTTGTCTTTGTATTAAAGTTTTTGAAACAGCCCAAAAATCATGGGATAAACAGTAAGTAAACACCAATGTGCTGACACTACTAGCCATAAACTAGAGAATGTTAACCTCAAACCAACACAAGAAGGCAAAATTTGAAACAAGTAATAATGTGTTTGGCAAGAAGGGAAATATAAGTATCCGTAATGAAAAGCCAAGGGATTACTTGTCTGAGATGTGCATTCCATCGTTTTGAGAAGTTTTCTTGATGGATTCAAGAAGATGCTCAATTCTGTACTTCATAACAGGCTGACCATGCCGAGTCTTTCTCATCATTTTCCCTTTAGCTGCCTTCCTCCGGGACTCGGCCTCTTCTTTGGCTAGTTTCTTGGCCTGAAACGCTTCCTCCCTCTCCCTCCTCGCTTTCTCCATCTCTTCTCGTGTCTGTTTGTACACCTCCTCAACACCGATTCTCTTGTGAGATTTTTTACCCTTGTTGTGCTGCTTATCATCATCAACCACTTTACTACTCTCATCCTTTTCATGAACGTTCTGCTGCTGCTGCTGCTGCTTCATCGACTTCCTAAACTTGCTCACATACTTGGCATTCTTGTAGTATTCCTTCTGCTTTTCTGTAAAAGAGACAATAAGACTCCTTCAGTGAGTGTCTCATCAACTAGTTATCTTCTAATTACTATTATACTTTCTTCTAATCACCACAGCTGTAGCAATCCAATCATCACCCTAAAGCTAACAACGTTGCTCATAGATCAGCCAAAGTAGATCATATTATATTTTTTTACGAATGGGTGGCTTACTGATGAAAGCAGGGTTGTAGTGACTCTTCTTCGACTTCAAGTTAGCAAAGGTTTGGAGAGAAAGACCACCGCCTCCTAACCTCTTCATGTTCTTCGACTTGTAGCTCTTCCTTGTATTACTCTCATCTTCCTCTCTTTCATGAAAGTTCTTCATGATTCTTCAAGCTACCAAATCGAACTCCACAATCTAATCGAGAAAGAGATTAGGAACCCTAAATTTGTTATCTGCGGCGACTCTGGAGTTCTCAAGAATTGAATTGGTGAAACTCGGACCTTATTACAATTACAGCGATACCCTTGTATCTTTTTTATCTTTCTTTTTTTCCACAGAGCTACATTTATAAACTTATTAGCTTCTCAAGTGCGGGTATATCTTTAGTTTCACTAGGGATATAACTCCGCGCAAGCGTAGAGAGTCGTGAATGTTTAAAAGAATTTTCGATGTGTGTTCATGAATTCGATATCTAACAACATTTTTTTCAAGAATATGTCAGACATACATCATATATCCACTCAGATTCAACATCTGATACGCTGACTAATTAACATCCTTATTAGCTATCCAGTAAATCTGCAACCTGTGTAAATATAAAAAAATAATAATCTATCCTAATTTAGAAATTCCACACAATAGTAAAACCATTTATTAGACATAGCACAATAATATATACATACCTAGAAAAATAGTCAAGGCGAGATTTTTTAACATAAATTAAAAATGAATCTCCATGAGCTTCTCTGAGATCTATACGAACTCTCTCGGTCTGTCCAAAAAGTTGTGTTTCTTTTTCATTGGGTTTTTCTGTAGTTATCAGCTGTGTAAACAATTTTGTTCGCCTCCTCCTTGAAACTACCAGTGTGTTCTAATTAAATTTGAAGTATGAGAAATTAGTGAATCCTTCTATGGCGTACATGTCTCAGCGGACAACTTCAGAAAGTAGAACAAAGAACATAGAAAAGTTATACTAATCAAGTTTTCAGTAGGACTATGAAATTATATCAATTTAAGGAGTTTTAATGATATGTGACACTGAATAGAACGGTTTAGAGTGTAATTGTTTATCATTGGATGTGAGAGTTAAGCGACAAAGTGGGAGAACCCTATGCCATATTCAAAGACAGTGCAAAAGAATAGCCGATTAGGAAGCTTTTTGGATATGTCTTACGCATCAGCCGCACATTTTAAAGGTTATGTAGAAACTGAATGCCATAGGCCGCAAGTTAATTTAAAATGATCCAACAATCATTAATTCATTACATAATCACGTTCGAAAACTCACTACCGAGGGCCGTAAAATCATCGGAAAAACGTAATTCGGACACCCACGATGACGATTTAAACTGACTCAGTCCAAAAACCGAAATTCTTAAAAACTTAATTTTTCACTTATTTCATCCTATAATCGAGTAGTCTATTTAAAATTCATGAAATTTTCATGAAAATGGTAAAAAGCAAAAAAACTGATGTATAACTCTTGAAAAATTATGAGCTGTCGGAGTCAATATTGCAGAAAGTCTAAAAGTCTAAAGAAGAAGACGACTTGTAAAAATCATAATTGCCTTTCATTAAATTTAATCATAAAAAAATACAAAACACACATGTTCTCTATTCGAACCCGGGTTGTGAGCTTTTTTAATGATACATAAACCACTGCACTAAGTGATATTTAGTAATATTAATATGAATACATACTATTTTAAAACAAAAATATAAAGATGAGTTCCACAAACATTTATTAAAATCTGATGTGGACAGCTTAAAACGAGAAAAAGTGTCTCATTATATATATGATTTTTATTTTTAATTTAATTTTCATATTGTTTTTTTTCTTTGTAACCATATTTTTTTTTTTGTAATCATATTTCTATATAAATGAAAATATATTTTATAAAATAATAGCAATTTAAAAATTACTCCGACATACATTTGTTTTTTGTAATTATGTAACGGTTTATTCATAATCATATTTATTTATTTTAGATTTTGAACCACGGGTATAATGTTTGTTTGTAATTTTTGTTTGTTTCTGTAAATATGTAATTTTCTGTATTTTTAATATATGAAAGAAATTTAATTTATATACTGTTATATAAAGTAGAGTTATCATAACGTAGTGGTTAATGTATATTTACATAAAATATAGGGTTATATAACATATATCAACATAGTTTAATTTTTTTTTAACTGTTGATAATTGTCATAACGTAGTGGTTAGTGTGTAAATAAAATTAGATACATTTGCATAAAAAGAATAATAAGTGGTTCTTTAAATAAATAGAATAAATAGTTAGACATATTAATTATCAATATGTCGTGTTTCAATAGAATATGTAACAATATTAATTTGTCTTGTTATTAATAGCCTATTATAAATTTATATTTGTTTATTTTAGATTCAAATTTAATTTTATAATATTATTTAAAATATTTTGAATACTCAATTTTTATACATTTACACTGAACCGGCAAACTCTTATATATTGATAAAATAATTATAATGAACTGGTTAGTTTCTTTTGAACCATAAACTGATTTCTTTTTACAGAACCGAGAAATATTTACACATTTATTGAAAATTCTAATTGACCGATTTCTGTTTTTCTTGTTTAGTATATTAAAATTGTTACCCTTTAAAACCCAATGCGTGAACTGAATTTAAATATTTTTTGTTTAGTATACATATAATACAAATAATAGCGTATGTTGGGCCCAAATATGACCCTCTAGCTAGTAATAGACAATAAGAAATGATAACGAGCCGCGAAAGACCCATCATGAATTCAATCTTCAAAAACAGCTAAGTCAGATCCGGAGGCTGTGAGCTGGAGATGTTCATCAGATAGGTCAAGGAAAAGAGGCAGCTCGTTGACAAGTAAACAGGCGTAGGACCCGGTCAAAGAGATAGTTCGTGGACAAATAAATATGCGCATGACCCGGTCAAAGGGGAGCTGTTACAAATCCCTCAAATCACGGAGAGGATCTCGGGAACCTGTTGGTAGCAACTGACGGAACCTGGGGCTATTTAAAAAGAAAATCAATCAAGAAAAAGGGATTGAAACCCATTTCACACACAAGCTCTCAATCATTTAATTTTTGCTTTGTAAACAGTATAAACATCTTTGTAAACATATTCTTTACCCAAAATCATCAATAAAATCATTCATTCATTCTACAAGTTCTTACGGGATTCAGCCCACGCTTTCTTCCCAAATAATCTTAACCTGACCTAAAATCAGGAGGTGAGTTTAGTCCCTCACAATTGGCACCGTCTGCGGGGAAGAAACAATCGAATCCCTTACCCTAACTTGAGGATGAATCCTACCGATCAGACAACAAATCCATCTAACCACTAAATAGTGTTACGATGAAAAGTATCCCGATGAACAGTACTCAGATGAACAGTACTGGAAGAACAGTATCTCGATGAACAGTATCTCGATGAACAGTATCTCGATGAACAGTATCCCGATGAACAGTATCCCGATGAACAGTACTCGGATGAACAGTACTGGAAGAACAATATCTCGATGAACAGTATCTCGATGAACAGTGCTGGAGCAGCCAACACGAGAACCTCCAGTGGGATCGATCCAGGGCTCCCAGCCCTTGTTACCCCTCAGCATCAACCTGCTCCGAACCAGACGGAGGCTCAGCTCTCTGAGATCCGTCGCATGATGATGCAGTTGGTAGACAAAGCTCAGGAAAACGAGCGTACCATGCAACAGCTAGCCGCTCGGCAGCAACGATTCGAAGAGATCACTAGATCTCTAATCGCAACAACCCAACCACCGCAACGTCGGGGCTCAGGAGTTACCTTCCGAGATCGAATAACCGACCCCTCGTTCCCTCGAGGACGTCTAGATTTTTCCCTTGATAACACTGGTTTGGGAGAACAGGCACCTGCTTTCCAAACGCCTCACACTAGAACAACTCCTGTGTTTAGCCCACCTCTCACCAGTGCTATGGGAAGCAACCTAGCATCAACCAGCTCTGTACCAGAGCAGATTACTGGTCAAAGCACTCGCTTACCTCCCCACCACCTATTCTTAGGTCAGGAGAAGGAGTATCCAATCCGTCCGGGGGCAGAACATCAGCTTCGGTGTTTTAGGCCAGAAACCTAAACACGAATCCGGATGAACATCAAAGGACGGATGCTGATCCTACAACTCGCCCCACTAACCTAACTCGTCAAAATAACCCAAGGGCCAGTGAGCAAATCAGCCCACCTGGCACTTGGGAAAATGATCGAACACGATTCTATCAGGGGCCTGTTCGACAGGTACCTAATGATGACCCGACTGTCCTTTCTTCTAGAGGGACCTGAGGCTATTCACAGATATATGGAACGAACTCACGCAGTTCTCCAAAAATTGGGAGCTCAAGTCCACAAGGCAACGAGCTCAGCTCCCGAAATCGAGAGCTTGATCGAAGAGACCTGTGGAACTTCATTCACTGACAGAATTGCCAACTCTTACATAAGAGACACCCGGAAAATTAGGATCCCCAAATACGACGGGATCTCAGACGCAAAGGCTTATAACCTGAGAGCCTTCCGGTTAGCTATCGTAAAAGCTTACTTTACGAAAGAAAAATGCGAAGCAGGTTACTGCAGGATATTTGCCGAAAATCTAGTCGGAACAGCCCTCAAATGGTTCTCTGGTCTCGAACCAAATTCGATAGATAGCTTCGACCAGTTAAGCAACGCTTTCATGAAGCAATACTCGACTCATATCCTGAAGCAAGCATCCGAGGCTGACCTCTGGAAAATCAGACAGGGAGTGGGAGACTCACTACGAGCCTACATCGAAAAATTCAGAGCAGTGAGAACTAAGCCCTCAAACCCCATCGACCAGGTCGCCATCGAGGCTCTCAGAAGAGGTTTCTGGTATAAATCGGAACTTTGGTCGGAGCTAACGCTCAATCCTCCTCCAACTATCGACGATGCTCTTCATAAAGCGTCTAGATACGTCACCTTGGAAGAGGAAACAGCTGCACTGGATAAACTCCACAAGAAACCCCAGAATCACCCGAAAGGTGAAGCCTCAGAAGCAAAAGGACCTCATAAAAAGGAGAACTCTCGAAACAATCAGACCCAGTGAGAACATTCATATGCAATCAAGGAAGATAAGGAAGAAAAACCTGTCGCCGCAGCAAACAAAACCCCCTGGTCAAAAGGATATGATGAGAATAAACACTGCTCTTATCACGATCGAAAAAAGCACTCAACTGAGAAATGTTGGGACCTCCAACGACAACTGGCAGCTAAATTCACAGCCGGAGAAATAAAGGGCGTGGACCTAAAAAAACCACAACCCTACCAGAAAAGAGGTCCCAAAGACACCTCACCAAAACAAGAAAGGTCTCCTGAAAAAGAGACTGATTCACCACCACCAGCTCCTAAGAAAAAAGTCGACATGGTCCTCGGAAAGCTCCCCCCAAGGAAAAAGCCTACAAGTTGAGGCCCTCCTGAGCAAACCGCTACCTCAATCGAGCCCCAGCTCAAGGGTAGACTACATCCTCGGAGGATCTGATATGTGTCAAGACTCCGTTAATTCTATTAAAACTCATGTACGAAAGGCTGTGTCTAACACTCAATCCAAGCCTCCTAACCCCGAGTTGAACACTAAGATCTCCTTTTGGGAAAGTGAGACGTCAAACCTTGACAGACCTCACGACGATGTCCCGTCACCTTGAACATCACAGGCTACGAAGTACCCAAGCTCATGGTAGACACCGGGAGCTCCGTCGACCTCATTTTCTATAACGCCCTAAAGGGGATGTAAATAGATGAGTACGAAATTGTCGACCAGAAAGCTAGCCTCATAGGCTTTTCCGGAGAAACAACTACCTCATTAGGAACTATTAAGCTCCCAATTATAGCTGACGAAATCATGAAAATGATGAATTTTGTAGTCATCGACAGACCTTCCCCGTTTCACGCGATCCTAGGAAGACCTTGGATCCATAAGATGAAAGCAGTAGTTTCAACTTATCACCAATGTGTGAAATTCCCGACACCTGAAGGGATATCTACCGTGCATGGTAACCAAAAGATCTCCAGGATCTGTTACCTGGGAGGATTCGAAATTCTCAAAGAATCACCCCAATAGCAATTACAGATCCGGGAGGGTCGTGAGATACAACATAATATTCGAGGTCCCCCTAAGAACCTCACCGAGCAAGTTAGTATTGACGACTCAAATCCTGAAAAGCAAGTGAGTATCGGATCCGAGCTACCTCTCGAGACTAAGAAGGAGCTCATCGACTTTCTAAAAAGCAACATCGGAACCTTTACATGGACCACCAGTGACATGAAGGGTATAAACGCCGACGTCACTACTCACAAGCTTAATGTAGACCCCACTTTCAAACCGATCAAACAAAAGCGTCGCAAGCTAGGCCTAGAAAAGGCTCAAGCTGTTAACGACGAGGTTGACCGACTTACGAAAGCTGGGTCCATTCGTGAGGTACATTACCCAGACTGGCTAGCTAATCCACTAGGTGTAAAAAAGAAGAACGGGAAATGGAGAATCTGCGTAGATTTCACCGACCAAAATAAATCTTGTCCCAAAGACAGCTTCCCGTTACCTCACATCGATCGTTTGGTCGAGGCCACTGCTGGCCACCAGCTCCTGTCCTTCATGGATGCCTTTTCAGGGTACAATCAAATCATGATGGATCCCGACGATCAAGAGAAAACCGCATCCATAACTGAACGAGGGACCTATTGCTATAAGGTCATGCCATTCAGTTTAAAAAATGCAGGAGATACCTATCAAAAGCTAGTGAATAAAATGTTCGCTGGCCAGCTCGGGAAAACCATGGAGGTCTATATTGATGATATGCTAGTCAAATCCTCAATTGGAGAAAACCACATTTCCCACCTAAGGAAATGCTTCGATATCCTCAACAAATACGATATGAAGCTCAACCCTGCTAAGTGCACCTTCGGGGTACCTTCAAGCGAGTTTCTCGGCTACCTCGTAACCGAAAGAGGCATCGAAGCCAACCCAAAACAGATAGCTACCTTTCTGGAAAGGCCGTCACCTAAGACAACCAGAGAGGTACAGAGATTGACTGGACGAATCGCAGCATTAAATCGATTCATATCCAGGTCTATTGATAAGTGCCTCCCATTCTACAAACTTCTAAAAAAAATAATAAGAAGTTCTTATGGGACGAAAAGTGCGAGGAAGCTTTCAAACAATTGAAAGCTTACCTCTCCGAACCTCCGATCCTGGCTAAACCAGTATGGGAGAACCGTTATATCTTTACCTCGCCGTATCAACCACTGCAGTTAGTGGTGTGCTGGTACGAGAAGAGCAAAACGAGCAAAGACCTGTCTATTATACCAGCAAGAGTCTTATAGACGCCGAAACTAGATACCCTACTATGGAAAAACTAGCTCTAGCTGTCGTAACAGCTGCCAGAAAATTGCGACCTTATTTCCAATCGCACTCAATCGTCGTAATGACTTCACAACCATTGCGAACAATTTTGCACAGCCCTAGCCAATCATGACGATTAGCTAAATGGGCAATAGAGCTTAGTGAATACGATATCGAGTATAGACCTCGAGCAGCAGCAAAAGCTCAGGTCCTTGCCGATTTCGTAATCGAGCTAGCTTCCGAACAACTAGACTTGGAAACGGAAGCTCCGAAGTGGAGTCTGTACTTTGACGAGCCTCGCCAAGACAACGTTCCGGCATCAGTCTAAGGCTGACCTCCTCAGCTGGAGAAACCATCCAACAATCCTACAGGCTCGGATTCAGCGCTTCTAATAACGAGGCTGAATACAAAGCATTAATTGCATGATTAAAACTCGCCCTAAGCCTCAGAATTCGAGAGCTGAACGCTTATAGGGATTCACAGCTAGTAGCTAGCCAGTTCCACGGCAAGTATGAAACAAGGGACGAAAGAATAGGGGCATACCTAGAAGTTGTCTGGAACCTCACTAAGCAGTTCAACAGATTTGAACTAATGAGGATCCCACGAGGAGAGAACTCCTCAGCAGACGCGCTGGCTGCTCTAGCGTCAACATCAGACCCCCTCGTAAAACGGATCATACCCGTAGAGGGAATCGAAAAGCCAAGTATCGACATAGCTACCAAAGATGAGATCGATAGCAAGCTGAAAGAGCAAACGGAAGGTAGCTACCCCCAGACGGTAACAACCCAAGTTCTTACAACGTACTGGTTCCCAAAAACCAGAATTCGTAACTTTAAAAAGCATACCTCCGGGGGCAAGATCCAGACCTCGGATTCACCTGTCCACGCAGCCAGGACCAAGAGTCGTTCTGCTTTTGAAAGCGCATCCGAAGAAATGACCCAGACTCCGGAGAACAACACCAGAACTGGAGATATTCCTCAGAATTCAGACTCCTTCGAGCCTAATCCGACCAATATCTCCGGGGGCAATAAGACATCAGGTCACGACACTCAAGGACCTGAACAAGACACATCAGGTCACGACACTCAGGGACCTGAACAAGACCCTCCCTCATCTCTTCATGACAAAATCATTGGGAGAGAGGATTGGAGAATACCGATCATGCAATACATCTTGGAAGGTAAGACCCCCCCCCCCCAATAAGTGGGAGGCCCGAAAACTCAAAGCATTAATCGCAAGATACTGCATAATCGAGTCAGCCCTCCATAAACGAAGCATTTCCGGACCTTACCTAAAATGCGTCCATGGCCTCGATGCTATCAATCTTATGAAAGAAATGCACGACGGCTCCTGTGGAAACCACCCTGGGGGCAGAGCTCTAGCTATCCGAATCAAAACACAGGGCTATTTCTGGCCCACCATTATTGCTGACTGCGAGGTTTACTCCTCTTCATGTGATAAAACCAAAGGCATGCACCGATTATACATCAGCCTGCGGAAAAACTATCCTCAATATCCGCTATGTCCCGTTCATGAAGTGGTCCATGGACATCGTAGGACCACTCATAACGCCAGGAAAGGGAAGGCGGAAGCTACGCTTCTTTTGGTCTTGGCAGACTACTTCAAGAAGTGGATAGAGGCTGAAGCTTTCCAACAGATAACTAGATTCGAAGTCGAAGGATTTGTGTGGAAAGACATTGTATGCCGCCATGGCGTCCCGTATGAGATAGTAACCGACAACGGAGGACAATTCATTTCTCGCGACTTTAAAACATTCTGCAATAAGTGGAACATCCGCCTTACCTTCTCAACACCTCGACAACCTCAAGGTAACGGTCAGGCGGAGGCTACTAATAAGTCAATATTAGCAAACCTCAAGAAACGCCTTGGAACCAACAAGAAAACCTGGTCTGAAAAGATACCTGAAGTACTTTGGGCATGTCGAACCACCCCAAGAAAGGCTACAGAGGAGACCCCTTTCTCTTTAACTTACGGGATGAAAGTTGTCGTTCCGGCGGAAACCTCCACTGGGAGCCTCTGACGGGTGCTCTGTACGTCTGATCCCGAAGCTAATGACTATCTCTTATCAGATAGCCTCGACTTAATCAAGGAACGACGAGACCGAGTCTTGCTTCGCATTCAAAACTATCAGCAAGCAATGGCCCGACATTACAATTCCAAAGTCAGGTCCCGACAATTCGTTGTAAGTGACCTAGTACTTAGGAAGGTTTTCGAATGAACCAAGGAACCAGATGATGGGAAACTAGGGACCAATTGGGAAGGTCCTTACCGGATTATCCACGTGGTACGACCTGGCGTCTATAAGCTCCTGAAGGTACAAACCGGAGTACCCGAAATCAGATCGTGGAATGCCACAAATCTGAAGAAATACTATCATTGGGTACTTAGATTCCTCGAATTACGTTAGGCTTGACCCCTTGACTGGGTACGTAGGCAATTGTGTTATGAGTGCAACCTCAATCTCATTTCAACACTCTGATCACCATTACCAAAGGGGGCATATGTCTGATTAAAATCACATAGCCCAAACAGGCGATTGTATGATTATTATGATACCATGTATTCTGTTATCAATAAAGCAATTATCCTCGATACCTTGACTCTTTAACAATTTGGGTCCCCAAGAGCCTGAGCCTAAAATCTTCGAACAAATTAAGGTCTCTACGAACCTGAACCCAAGGTCTTAAAACCCTTTGAACAAATTCAGGTCTCCATGAGCCTGAACCTAAGGTCTTAAAATCCTCAGTAATCTCGAAGATCTTAAAATCCTTTCAGCAAATTCAGGTCTCCACGAATGTGGACCTAAGGTCTTAAAATCCTCAGTAATCTCGAAGGTCTTAAAATCCTTCTAACAAACTCAGGCCTCCATGAACCTGGACCTAAGGTTTTAAATCCTTCCGACAAACTCAGGTCTCCATGAACCTGGACCTAAGGTCTTAAAATCTTTAGTAACCTCGAAGGTCTTAAAATCCTTCAGGCGAAATCAAACGTCTACAAACCTAAGGTCTTAAAATCCTTAGAAATAACTGAAAGGTCTTAAAATCCTTACCAAATCTCAAAAGGTCTTAAAATCCTTATCAAATCCCAAAAGGTCTTAAAATCCTTATCAAATCTCAAAAGGTCTTAAAATCTTAAGCAAACTTCAATGGGTCTTAAAATCCCACAAACGAATTCAGGTTCCCATGAACCCCTTCCTGAGATCTTCAGGGTAGCTCAGGTTCCTAAAAACCCGGAGCTAATCTCAATATTTCAGGAACTCCTTCTAAGGATCCTCGTAATCGAATACACTCGAAATCTTCGAAACCTGATAAGTCATTGGACATTGTATCTAATAATCACGATACATGTCCTAACCGAAACTTCCACTTGACAAAAGTCAATCTCATCCAAGTCGATCAAACCAAGTCAAATGACTTAATACGAAAAACAAAACCAAATTTGAATAAAAGGGTTTAAAGGCCTCCCTAGGCTAACGAGGGTTCAGAAGACCTTAAAACAAGTCAAGGTTTAAAAGCCTCCTCAGGCTATAAGTCTGAAAAATAAACAAAGCCCATTGGGCCAAAGTCATGAAAAGCAACATTACAATTCAAAAAGAGCCGCAGCTCTTAGACATCATTATCACGGGAGCTCATCCCGACATCCTTGTCTCCATCAACTGGATCACTTTCTTTGGCTGGATCTCCCTCATCTGTCTCATTGTCATCGCCCATCTGGGACGTCTCGACTGGAGCTGAATCAGGGCCCACCAAACCTAAGTTAGAACCATACTCTCCGGAAAAGGATAGATTAAACATGTTAATCTCGAAAGTACCTGAACTCTTTGAGAATTGAGGAATGGAAAGCTTGCTGGCCGAGAAGTCGGATACTTGCGCCTTTTCATACGCAATCGTAGCCATCAGATTAAGCAACTGAAATCTTCAATAAAGATAACTGTTGCTCGAGATCTCAACAAAAAGATTGATGCTCGGCGGCTAGGTCTAGCTTCCGAGATAATGAATCTTATCTCGAAAGCTGGGGACAACTGTTGGGCCCAAATATGACCCTCTAGCTAGTAATAGACAATAAGAAATGATAACGGGCCGCGAAAGGCCCATCATGAATTCAATCTTCAAAAACAGGTAAGTCAGATCCGGAGGCTGTGAGCTGGAGATGTTCATCAGAGAGGTCAAGGAAAAGAGGCAGCTCGTTGACAAGTAAACAGGCGCATGACCCGGTCAAAGAGGTAGCTCGTGGACAAATAAATAGGTGCAGGACCCGGTCAAAGGGGAGCTGTTACAAATCCCTCAAATCACGGAGGGGATCTCGGGAACCTGTTGGTAGCAACTGACGAACCTGGGGCTATTTAAAGAGAAAATCAATCAAGAAAAAGGGATTGAAACCCATTTCACACACAAGCTCTCAATCATTTAATTCTTTCTTTGTAAACAGTATAAACATCTTTGTAAACATATTCTTTATCCAAAATCATCAATAAAATCATTCATTCATTCTACAAGTTGTTACGGGATTCAGTTCACGTTTTCTTCCCAAATAATCTTAACCTGACCTAAAATCAGGAGGTGAGTTTAGTCCCTCACAGCGTATATATCAGTCATTAATATGAATGAAAGTGGCATATTATTGCTTCAAACATTAAGAATATGATTAACTAGGGTTTGTCTGGTGCTATGCGCCGGGTTCGGACTTTGTGTTCTATGATTGAATTTGTAATTCAAGTGAAGTTGATGTATTTATATTTGCAGCCATTCATTTTTGTATAAGGGGTTTGTAAGAAACTACAGGAAGTTGTGTTGTGTAATAATAGATTGTGATGAGAAAGTGCAATGGAGGAAAACTATTATTGAAATTAGAAACGTAAAAGAATTACGTTAGGGAGACATTTATATTGTTTTTTGTAAGTATTATAGGGTGTCTCATTTATATCCAACTGAGTATGCTTGTGTCTTTCATGAATCTTATATTTGCTAATTTTATACAATTCATGAAACGACATACCCTATTAATATTAAAACTATAGAATATTTTGATGGATTTGGAGAAAGATCGAAGGGTGTTGATAGAAAGTATTTAATAATTTTGCTGCGAATTTTACTTGCTTTTTGGTGCTTTTATATTTGGATTCAGTCAAGCAGAGTTATTTAATATGAAAGGGTTTGTTTTTAAAGTGTCGATTTGTATTGAGATTATTTTTACTTTGTATCATTTTTGCGATAAAAGTAAGGCGTAGTGGATTCGCATGGGGATTGACTTGATATTGTCGACAACATTTGGAAGCCCAAATCATAACACACAAACACATAAGACGATGGGTTGAATATTGTCGACAATATTTGGAAGCCCAAAACATAAGACATGAACACATAAGACGGTTTGTTAAAGATATACACCACAAAGCAAATCCGAACTACGAGCGTATAAATTTAAAACTCGTACAACTCACTTAGCCACTTAAGAGTCGACACGTATCATCATTCCCCATTCTAAAAATGATGTGGATGGCTTGATAATAAATTAATAATGTGTTTTTAAAAAATATATTTAAAATTTTCAAAAATTTATGATTGTATAACACCAACAAAATTTACTTAACCTGATTTATTTAACTAACTGATTTAGTTAATGAATTAGTTAAATTTTGAACCGGAACTTTCTCAAAGAAAAAAAATTGAATAGAAGCATTTTCTGTTTTTTATAAAACTGTAATGAAATGGTTTGTTTAACCAATTGGTTTAATTAATGAATTAGTTAACATTTAGACTAAAGCATTCCTCTGGTTTTTAACTGTATGTGTGTCTACGTCAGTGGCAGTTCTAGGTGGAATTTTTTGTGGGGTCATAATAAAAAAAAATATATTTGAAGAGTCATTGAGGTGGGATCAAACCCATATCTGTGGGTTCAATATTTCTATTTCTAACCACTGAGCCATAATTGATCAATGAACATTAGCTTACAAACTAAAATTTATAGTATTTTTGTGATGTCACTTGACCCCACAACCTTTCAAGTGGGTCCGCCCTTGGTCTACGTGTGCGTACATATCTAATTATTTACCTTTTTGTCAAAATATTTTGTTTCTTCTGAATTAGATATGTACGCACACGTAGACACACGTACGTAGTTTCTGAATTGTTTCTGAAACTGTCTTTTGGTCAAAATGTTTCGGGGTGAGTTAACTGCACCAAGTAGTTGATCTCTAACAAATGTTACAAATGGGTCAGAAAATTAAACCATGGAAACTTGAGACTGGAGTGACATAATAGTAAGGACAATGTTGTGTGTACCAGACATTCTCGGTGACCTTGAAATCCATCAGGGTTAAAACTCTTGACAGGAACTACAATACCTGTGATGGATTTAGTTGGAGTAAGAGTAGTCTCATCGATCGAACATATAAGCAGAACCGAAATCATCTTCTCGTATAACAGAGTTTGATCTGAAGTCTCTAGTTGCACGTTGGAGTTCGCTGAGGGTAAAGCTCTTGACGATCGCTTTTCTAAATATATCCTCTTTCTCTTATGAGCTCCAGATGATGATGATAGAACACTCGAAAGATGAAGGTCGTAAAAGCTACTGCTCTTATCTGCAGAAATATACACAAAGGATTGACTGAAGTCAAAACTAAGGACAATTGAAAAAGGTGGAGACTTTTTTACTTGGATCACATGAAGATTCTCACAGAGTTAATATCTTTTTTCAGAAATTATCATTTACAGAGAGATACTTGAAATTAAAAATCTCAATATTTTCTGGAAAAATTGTACAATGAAAATTAGAAAGGAGATGGAGAGAACGTAGGCTCAACACGAAATCTGAGGCAATAACCCATTAACAGAGGATGGAAGTAAAACAAGATTACATGTTTAAAGTGAGAATCTTTGCCTCATCTGACGAACTCCGACTACAATGCCCGACTTTCAAGTCAGAGAGGAGGAGAACAGACTTTGCCATTCTATTCTGCAGAAGTTTTTGGATTAATATGAATGTGAGGAAATGGATCGATAAGAGATATGAAAAGAAGATGACTTGGAGATGAGAAATACTGACATACTTATACCCGAGAACACACAGATTCACCGTAAACAATGCATTGGAGACCTCATCGTTGGTGATTGAATTAATGGCAAGCTAACAGGGAGAAGCCACAACTCAAACCGTTTCAGAGATTTAGAAGAAACTCAGACGTTTCTAAGAGCATCTACAATGGTGTAACCCATTGTGGAATCCTTAGGATTAGTTTAGTAATATATATATATATATATATATATATATATATATATATATATATATATATTTTGAATAGTTAAGGATATTAGTCTAAAAAGTGTGTCCAATGGTGTTCCCGAATTAGGAGTCCTTAGGAATAAAAAATATTTTTTTTAAAAAAGTGAAATTAAAATTTTTTTTATTCCAAGAAATAAAATAAAATACAATAATTAAACATAAAAATACAATAATTATACATAAAGATACAATAATTATTCATCACCAAATTTGTTCCAAATATGCTCAATTAAATCTTTTTTCAGTGGTTCATGTATACGCCTATCCCGAAGTTCTTTCTCGTTCTGATTGACAAATATGTTATTGAGATTTGTAGGCATGTCGGTTTGGATTTCCACCTGTGAACTTCTGGTGACACTTCTTTCTTCAAATTCCGATATGTCGATGCGAGTGTATCCATTGCGTTCATTTTCGACTATCATATTGTGTATTATGATACATGCTCGCATAATCTTCCCTATCTTTTTTTGTCCCATGTAAGAGCCGGGTTTTTGACAATTGCAAATCAAGCTTGCAAAACTCCAAAGGCCCGTTCCACATCTTTTCGGGCTGCTTCTTGTTTTTTAGCAAATAAATGTGCTTTAGGACCTTGAAGACGTGAGATAGATTGGATAAATGTTGACCATTTTGGATATATACCGTTTGTGAGATAGTAAGCGAACTTATACTTGTGTCCGTTGACCACGTACTCTAACCTTGGAGCTCGACCTTCTATAATGTCATCAAAAATAGGAGACCGATCGAGGACATTAATATCGTTTAAGGTACCTGGAGGACCAAAAAAAGCGTGCCATATCCAAAGATCTAGTGAAGCTACAGCCTCTAAGACAATGGTCGGTTTGTTTGATCCACGTGCGTACTGTCCTTTCCAAGTCGTTGGCCAATTTTTTCACTCCCAATGCATACAGTCAATGCTCCCAATCATCCCAGGAAACCCGCGTTTCTCTCCAATATCGAGGAGTCGTTGAAGATCCTCTGCTGTGGGTCTTCGTAGATACTACTCCCCAAATAACTGTACTATTCCATCAGTGAAATGATGTAAACACGAAAGTGCCGTGCTCTCACCAAGTCGGAGATATTCGTCAACCGCGTCGGCTGCAGAACCATAAGAAAGCATACAAATTGCTGCGGTACATTTTTGTAGTGGAGAAAGACCAAGCCTCCCGGTAGCATCTGGTCTATGTTGAAAGAATGGAACGTTCTAAGAGAGGGCATAGACAATACTCATGAATAATTCCTTGTTCATACGGAAACGGCGTCTGAATATATGTTCTGCATATGTGGGATTTTTGGAGAAGTAGTCATTCCATAACCGGTTGTGTCCTGCTTCACGGTTTCGTTCAATATATGCTCGTTTCCTTTGCTTTTTGGTTTGGGCCTCGATAATATTGTTGATTGTATCTTCACAGATATCTTCGAAAACTTCGTCCAATCTTTCTTCCAATTCTCCCATTTCATTGGATGAAGATGATGACATCCTGATTGAGAAATTAAATTTATAAGTTATTCATTTTTCTTTAATCTATAAGTTCAAAATATGTATAAGTTTTTAATTTTTTTTAATGTATAAGTTCCAAAATAAGTTTAGATTTTTTTTATTATCTCAAATTTTGTATAAGTTTATATTTTTTTTAATCTATAAGTTGAAAATATGTATAAGTTTATATTTTTTTTAATCTATAAGTTCCAAAATATGTTCAAAATATGAATAAGTATTTATTTTTTTAAAAATCTATATGTTCGAAAAAATGGTCAAACCTTATTGTAATTTGTATTGTGGTAATCAAACCTTAGCAAGTGTTAAAGAGAATCAAGACAAGGATGTTGGTGAATGCTCCTGCTGGTTTCTCCACAGCCTCTGTTAACATTATAGACAAGGATGTTGGTGAATCAAGACAATTCGTATAAAGAGAATCAAGAGCACAATCTCCATAAACCGAAATCAAGAGAACTGCAAGAGAGTTACATTAACATTAACCGAGGAGAACAGCATTGATACAAAGAGAATGAAGATAACATTTTACATTAACCGAAATCAAGTCTTTATATTGATACAAAGAGAAGAACTTCTTACACCCAGATATTACAAGAGAAAAATCGGGTTTAGAAGATCTCCGAGAAAATATTACAACATCTCCGAGAAAACAGAAGAACATAAGTCAAGTTTTGATGAAGAGGAAAGAAAGAGAAGCTGATACAAAGCTACAGACCAAACGACAACTACTTATACTACATAAACTGCAAGAGATGAACCCGTGAACTACTTCAAAGCACCCGTGACTTGCACTACTCCTAATGCACCCATGACTTTCCCAACCTTCAATGCACCCGTGACAACTTCAGCCTTAACCTGAAAGAAGGAGAATCAAGACAAGAGTTAGTTTACTTTTAAAGAAATAACCACTGAAGACAACAGTAATACCTTAAACCAAACAGAGAAAACATCAAAGCAATTCAGACATTAGTTTGAGTTTTAGAGTTGTTTCCATCTCAGTCAGAGGCTCCTTTTTCGCGAATAAACAAACGATCAAGGAGCTTTTTCCTTGAGAGTTTTTCTTTGATTTCTAGAACGCCATGTAAGTTTGACAACTCCTGCTCTCTGCCATTCTTCTTCTTCTTCTTAAGAGCAGCTTTCGCAGCCTTCACCCCGGGAGGTCTAGCCTCTGGTTCTCCCACAGCCGCTTCTTCTCTATCAATGTCCACCACTTTGCGCTTCTCCTTAACAGTGTCCTTACCCTGAACCAGGGAGCACCATTTCTGGTCATACCTCAGCTCCCTCCAGCAGTGATCCATGGTGAACTTTAAGTTCATAATAATGAAGAATGAATCTAAAGCAGCCTTCATCACATCGTCATCATTCTGACCACTTCTTTGCTGCCGAAGAGCTTGATCATAGCAACCACAAAACTTTGAAACGTGGTCGTTAATCCAAGACCACCTCTGCTTGCAAGGACCAAGCTCTCTCGGTATTGTCCCAACCAAGAGAGGGCTTGCGTTATAGTACTCCACAATCCGCTTCCAAAATGCTCCACCTTTCTGCTCATTGCTCACGATCGGGTCTTTACTGGTGTTAAGCCATGCCCCAATGAGGATTATATCCTCTTTGGGAGACCATTTCTTTCTCTCAGATACTTGGGGACTTTACTTCACACCAGACGCTTCTGGCACTTCGCTACCAGACATCACATAAGCCTCATCAGGACCTTCGCTACCGAACCAAAAAGGTTCGGCTGCATCAAGGTCAACTGGAAGTTGACTCTGTAGTAGGTTAACATAGCTTGACAACTTATTAGCCATGGTTGATCTGTGCCACTCTACTAGCGACACAGAGGCTTAAGTAAGCCTTCTATGACTTACAACTAATTAATGGCAATCAAATCAATGCAGTTGGGAAGCTGGAAAGTAAATAAGTATCATTTACAGCTAATTAAGGCAATGAACTAGTTACAGAAAGATAACTAATACTACCTACACACAATCAATTCAATACGACTTATAGGACTAGCTACAGAACACACATATGGGAACAGAACAGATAGTAACTAAACCAATTCATTATAGGCAATCACATCAGACAGATAATAAAAGGCAATCACATCAGAACACATAGCACAATATTATCATTTAAACCAATTCATAATGAGAAAAGACAGGAAATTTCTTACATTATTACAGAAACAAGCGAGGTCCGCCACTGTCCTTTGAAGCCTTTCCTAATATTCCTGAAAAATGAGAAGAAACTATCAATTGTCTACCAAAATGAGATAAAACAATTCATTTAGAACCAGATACTCACCAAGTAGAATAAGTAACACCAACCCTATTAAAACTAAGGTAGAGACCATTAGCTTAACTCCTGGTTTCTTCTTTGAAAACTCGGATACTGTCTTCTCGAGGATAAGAACCTTCTGCTCACTCTCGTTAAGTTGACCCTTAAGCTGCCTAAGCTCCTGCTGAAAGTCCCTCATCTCCTCTATGACTGCCACGTCCCACCATTTCCAAACGTGGCAGTCACCATCTTCAGCATTGTTGCACGTAAAGTAACGTCTGTATGGGTCTTTAGGAGTTGTAGAGTAGCCGACATCTGGCTCCGCACCACAGTAGCAGGTTGTAGGGATTCCATCATCACACTCTGGTTGCGGTTGGTACTGAAGCGGCTCTGCATTGAAGTGGCTACTCTCAGCTTCATCCGCGTACAGCTGAGCTTCTGCTTCAAGAAGGGAGGTTATGTCTACAGAGTTTGATGATGAAGATGTCTGGCTGTAACTGTAATCTTGCCCCATTATGGTTACCTGAAAACAACAACTCGATGGTTAATATACATTCATTAACCAACAAAACCAACGACATAAGAACAGATTGAAATCGAACACAAGTAAACATAAGAAAACACAATCTCGTTGTAATCGATTAAAAACATAAAAAGTATTGATTCAAAAAAATAAAAGGTTTTGAAACTGTTAATCAATTGAAAAAAATATGGAATTTCTAACTGTGTAAGAAATAAAGACCAGATTTACTTCCGATTGAAAACAAAATTGTTTCTAATCTATATTTACAAAGGCAAATAATACAGAAATTGATTTTTCCCCAAATTTTTTCAAACCTAATTTCACAACTTTTCCCAAATCGATCGAAACAACAAAACCCAGCTCTTTACGGACAACAAAGAAGATGGAAACTGTTTTAATCGAGAAATCAACGGCTTTGAGGATTGGATTTACCTTCGTCAAGCCGAGAGAGAGAGATCGCTTCGAAATCGCCTTTCTCTCCAGAGCTCTTTTTTTTCTCCTTCGGTTGAGAATGATTTTATTTTTTTTACTCCAGACCGACCCACTCAACTCTAAACCGACGACGACCACTCTAGCATTGACACGTACTCTCGGACTCGATCCTTAAATCCCTTCCCGACGGACCAATCCTTAGCTCTATTACGAAAATTAATCATATTTAATTAAAACTACCCTAAGAATTAGCGCTAAGGATCCCTCATCAAACCCCATTGTGGATGCTCTAAGCTCCCATAAGGAAGGAGAGAGACGATCTACGTTACTTTTCTTCATTAAAGGTAGGTTTTCATGGACACGTGAACACACGCGCGCAAGAAGGAGAGAAAAAGAGCAACACTGAAAGCGTGTGATATCCACTAACTCAGTCAACTCGCGACACGTGGCGAGAAAGCCCCCACCCTAAAAAGAGACGTGGATGGCTTAAGAGGGCAGATTTATCAACTTATATATATATATATATATATATATATATATAGATTACTTGTTTGAGAAAAATACAAAAAATAGTACCAAACCAAGTTTTTGTTACAAAAATAGTATCACAAGGAGGAAAATGACCAAAATAAGTTTTATTGAATGGTAAATATGCATTTATAACCCTTGGGTTAATTAATTTACAACTTAGGGTTTAGAAAGGGGTGGTTTTAGTAATGTGTTCAAATATTTAAAAATAGAAAAATAAATATCAAAATTTTCAAAACAAAAAGATGCTATTTTGGTCATTTTATTTTTTGAGTGCTATTTTGTGACAAAAACTTAAAAAGTGTTATTTTAGAGATTTGCCCTATGTGTTTGTTATGTAAAAAAAAATATTAGTCAACCATATAGTAGTATTTATTATCATACGTTCAAATGCATTGCATAGTCCGAGTGTTATTATATGTATGCGGTAGAAGTGGACAGGGAGAATAATGGGACTAAAAAAGAAGTTACAAAATTCAATATTACTAATTGTTAGTTATTAAAATGGCAGTTTCTATATTTAAATGACAGTTTATATAATAAGTAGTCTAAAAAAAACTAATGATTAGACACAACCTTTTATCAATTGGTCATGTTCCAAATTTAATAGTATTGATAACTACGGAAAGCACCACGATAGCTTTGTATGAACTATGAAGAAGAAGCCCATATTCGTTTGTGACCATTGCGTAGTATGATGTTATTGGTATCTTTTTTTAAAGGATTTTTTTACATTAAGAGACATATCATGACTTATCAATTACATCAAAAAGTACATTCCATTTGGGACACACTTTGTAATGTTGATTTGTCTATTTTATCATTTTAACAATTCGACCCAACTAATTTTGTTGTGAACTCATTCATCTTCGTACGGTTCTGTTTTCCTCAATCCTCTCGAAAGTTCAAGTCCAAATCACCAATCATGTAGATCTCATCTACAATCGACCCTCAGACGCCATTGGTGAACCTGTTCGAACTTTCGCCGTGCTGGCCGTTTGGAGTCGTAGAGTGAAGCTCGAGCAACAACAACTCGTTTCTCTATCCAGATGTTCGTTTAGACATTAAAAGTACAAGTCATCTAGATCATCATGTGAATAAGTTTTAAAATTTAGGCTTAATTTTAAAAATCAGCTGACTGATCCAAATTGAATCATCTAGATGGATCTGTCAAAATGGTATAATGTATATTATACCCATATATAATATACAAAGTACAATCTTAAATTAATATCACTTTGTCACTCACGAAAAATGACAAATCTGACAGTCTGACGAGAGGTCTGCTCGAGTCCAGATACACAGAAGATTGGGAGCATATAGTCAAAATCCTTACAGATTTTAGACAGAATAGTATAAGAAGATTTTTGCTTAGATACACTTTTCAAGCTGCAACCCATACGATATGGAGAGAAAGGAATCGTCGTAGACACGGTGAAAAGGAGCTCCCGTACACTCACCTGATCAAAACCATTGATAAAAATGTAGGAAATAGCCTTTATAATATAAGGAGGCAAGGAGATCATAAAATGGATGAAGGACTAATCACATGGTTTTGCGCTAGAAGCTGAATTTTAAATAGTAGAATTTTCTATTTTTTTTACATTTCACGAATAAAGTTACATCAAATGTAAAAACATTTTGGATAAATAAAATTTTACACTTATTCAAAAAAATGACAAACCCACAAAAACGTGTTTTCCACCAAAATCATAAAGTATATTTTTTTTGTCAAAACCGCAAAAATACATTTTCCAATCAAAATCGCAAAAATGCGTCCCGCTAAGACCGTAAAAACATGCTTTTTGCAAAACCCCAAAAATGTGATTCCCGCAAAAACCGCAAAACACATTTTTCCGCTAAAACCGCAAATATGTATTTTTCGTCAAAATTGCAAAAACGCGATTTCCCACCATAACCACAAAAATGTATTTTCCCGTCAAAACCTAAGAAACATGATTTTTCGCCAAAAACGCAAAGAGCATTTTCCCGCCAAAAATACAAAAATGGATGTTCCTGCCAAACCGCAAAATCGCGATTTTCCGCCAAAACCGCAAAACACCTTTTCCATAAACCACAAAACATGTTTTTCCGCCAAAACCGCAAACATGTATTTTGCCGCAAAAATCATAAAATTCAATTTAATCGTAAAATGCAATTTCCCGCCAAACCGTAAAAAACTCATTTTCCCGTCAAAATCGCAAAAACGTGTGTTACCGCCAAAACCGCAAAAATGGTTTTTTCAGAACAGCATAAACTCTTCGCTAAAACCGCAAAAACGTGTTTTCTCATTAAAACCGAAAAACCTTGTTTCCCGTCAAAACCCCAAACTGCGGTTTCTAGCCAAAACGTAAAAACGTGTTTCCCGCCAAAAACGTAAAAAGTGTATTTTCCAGTAAAACCGGAAAAAAGCATTTAACACCAAAACTGCAAAAATGTGTTTTCCCACAAAACCCCTAAACGAGATTTCCTGCCAAAATCGATAAAATACATTTTCCCGCCAAAACCGAGAAAATGCATTTTCCAGCCAAACACCTTTCATTCACTCTGATTAACGCTACCCGGTCCACTCAAAATTGCTCAGTAGCGCTTCGACACTACCGTAGCTGGCGGACCGCTAAAAATTTGTTTTCCCACTAAAAGCGCAAAACATGTTATCCCGCCAAAATCGCAAAAAATCATTTTTCCCACAAAACTGCAACATTGCGTTTTCCATCAAACCGCAAAACGCGGTTTCCTACAGAAAACCGCAGTTTCCCACAGAAACCCGCAATTTCCCACCAAAATCGCAAAATACATGTTTTCCCCCAAAAACTCATTTTCCCAGAAAAATTGGAAAACATGTTTTCCCACCAAATCCGCACAAACACTTGTTGCCCTTATACTCCAAAACTGAAAAAGATCACAATTTTTGTAAAAGCGAAAAAATTGTGTTTTCCATAAAAAGTGCAAAACTAGTTATATATATATATATATATATATATATATATATATATATATATATATATATATATATATATATGAGGAGTTCAGCCACGGTTTTATCCTTCTTGAGGTCGGAGCCCCAACGCTCTGGTAAAATTAAAACGTAGGAGTCGGAATAAGAGAAAGCATATTTAAAATATCATATGAAATAAAACGTAGATTAACACATATGAGAGATATAATCTAAACAAAATTTTAAAATAACAAAACAGAAACAGAAATATGGGCGGTTAGACCAGCCACTTAAACACAAAACAAAAGATTAAAAGCATAAAATGAAACAAGAAATATTGAAAATTGAAATTTTATTTATTAAAACTTACTTAAAAGGAGATTGAAGCAATGTTCTCGATTACAAGGATGGAGGAGAGGATGAAAGAGAGGATGTGAGTGAAAGAAATGGAGAATGAGAGAATGAGAACCTGTCCTACAACTGAAGCAAAGACTCCTTTATATAGGAGTTTACAAGGGTGCAGTTATACATAAAAATTTAAATTTAAAAATAAAAGTGGCATATATGGATAATATCACTAGCAAAAGCTAGCTCCATTAAGCTCCATAATTGCTTGCTGTCTACTAGAAGTGGACCTTGGTCTTCATGGCTACAGGAGATAGCACTTATTAATGTTTTGGATTTTTCTCGGGTATTCCGACAAGAGATCATAGAGAATATTCGTAACAATGTAATCGTATCTGACAGATTCGTAACAAACATTTTGATATATATCATCTGTGAGAATAAATGCAGTTTTAATAAAGATATTTTCTTTTAATATTGAAGCTTCTGTTTTAGATGTTATACGAAGCTTAGAATTATTTGCAGCAGATAGTTTTTCTCAGGTTTCTAGATGAAAACATTTTGGAACAAGCCCAGTTTTGATGCAATTAAGATCTGCACCAGTATCGAATAAAGCAATTGTATCAATTTTGTACTTTTCAGAAAAAACAGTGGTAACTCTGATTTTATATTTTCGCGAAGTTATTTCCCTTAGAACGAAAAGGAAATCATTTGGGGCCATATCGAGAGATTGGATTTGTTCTTTGAGATTTTTATCTTCATTATTTAAGCTATCATTTTCTTGTTCTTCTGAACTAGAATCATGATGACCTTTTGTAGAAGATATAATTGAGTGAAAATACTCAGAATCTCGTTTTTGTTTTTCTTTGAGAAATTTTAGATCATTTTTTACTTCTTTGATTTCAATCCTAAGATCCTGTATCATTTTTTTTAGCTATCTTTCTTTCTTTTGTTAAGAATGGTGGTTAGATCATAAGAGGTTTTGGAAGAAGTTGGAACATGGGAATTTGGAGAACTCTCTATGTTTTTTACATCTTTCTCGTTTAAAGAAGAAAGGAATTTTTCAAGGAATTTTTATTTTAGGTTTGGATCAGTAATGGAATTTAGTATTTCGAGGTGTAATTCTTGATCTTTTGTAAGAACATAAATATTCTTTTTATTGAACTCTGAATCAGAAGATGAACTATTTAGTTCATCAACCTGAAGGGCTTTTTCCGAAGCCATTGATAAATCAGAGTCATAAGATGAAGAAGAAGAATCATTTAACAGGAGATTAGAGATTTTATTTGTAATTTCTTCTCCGAGGTTGAGTTCCTGGATTTTGCGATTAAGACGACAAAATTTTGAAGTGTGACCTTTCTTATTGCATTTGAAGCAAGTAAGGTTTTTATAGAAGGGTTTTTTGGCTGAGGTTTCCTTTGAGGGAAATTTGTTTTGGGGTTTCTTCCAAGAATTCTCACGATTTCTAAAGCTCTTATAGTTTCTAGAATGTTTTCTAGGTTTATTTTTAGAATAGTAGTTTTTGTTGCAATCTCCAACACAAGATTTATTACCTTGATTGGGATCTATTTCAAATGGTTTACAGAAAGATCCTAATTCTACTTTTGTTCTTTTAAGTTCCCATTTAAGATGTTTTTGGAGTTTCAGGTCTTGGCATATCCTAAGACCTTCTTGTTGAACAATACTGATCAACTCTCCATATGTGAAATTATCATAATCTATTATTTGGATTCCCATGGAACCTCTAATTTTGTTTCTAACTTTGTCTCCTAAGAGATTAGGAAGGCCAACTAGGAATTTTTCTTTCCAAAAAGGCTGGTTAGAATCTTGACGGAGTAAAACTCTAGTAAGAAAAGTATTTTTGTACCATTGGAAATCACTTAGTTTTTTGCACTTAAGATTTGAAAGGAGTTCAGCATTTTTATCCCTAAGGACCGAGGGATCTCCTATAAAGTGTAGGGTTATGGCTATGACTAATGTAGCAACAGCATGTTGTTGAGGATTTCCAAGATTATCTAGAATTGGCACATTGTCTTCATCCATTTTAATTGAATCGAGGATTTCTGTTCGTTGCTGATTGGTTAGGTAATTATCCCACCATCCTTTAAGCTGTCCCGAAAACCCAGCTATGAGGAGTTCAGCCACGGTTTTATCCTCATTTCCTATTTGGGTCCTATAGGCGTTTGCGGCCATTGTCATTTTTTGGAGGAAGCTTAATATATTATATTCAGATATACCATCAATATTCCAGTCATAGACTGATGATGAGTTAAACCTAGATTGTTCTATTGGTTGGATTTGTCCTAGATCAGGGGCAGAGATTAACTGACGATATTCATGGTTTTGCCAATCAAGACGGTTTATTTTTGGGGCTGAATTTATATCAGAGCATTCACTAATGTCTGAATCATTTGCTAGGGTGTTTATCTGGATTTTGGAAGTAGGAGTATCAGGTATATCAGAATGATTTGGTAAGCTACTATCTCCTATTTCAACTCTGCTTAATTGACTTTGGAGATCTCCTATTTCAACTCTGCTTAATTGACTTTGGAGAGCACGAATGAATTCTAGGTTTGTATCCTGGTAAGTTTTGACGCTTGAATTAGAAATTTGGAAAGGTTTGAACATGAGACTTTTGTTTTTCTTTTCAGAAGGAGATTCCATTGGAGCAGGGTTTTGATTTTGGATTGATTTCTCAATCCTATCAAGTTGTTTGCTTATGGTACCCAGATTAGTGTTTGAAAAATTGTTTTGGACAATAATATTTTTTACGTTAGCTTTATCATCTTCTTGAGGTCATTTAAAAGGAATTAATTCAATTGGGGTTCCCAACCAATCTAGTTTTATCCCTTGGGGAGGAGGATGGTTAGAGCAAATAATTTTACCATTAGCAAGAGTTTCCCATTCGGGAGTTTTATTGCGGTTGGTAATGGGATTTACTGTTTTAGAAAAAGGGAAATTTATATTATTTTTAGAAGAATAATCTTCAAACCAGTTAAAAATAAATTGTGTACCTTATTTGTTTGAAGGTAATTGTAAAATTTATTTTGAATATTATTTCTTTCTTTCAAAAAGTTTCTGAAAAACCAAAGCCTTTTCACTATTATTTTAGAATAGAAATCATCTCTTAAAAATTCTTTGTCAATTATAAATTCTTTTTCTAATACATTTAACTCATTTAACATGCTATCTGTAATGGCTGAAAATGTTGGACTTGTTGGTTCAGATTTTGTAACAAATTCATTTTTTGAAAGATCGTTTTCTGCAGAGTAAACCGGTTTTGGAATCTGTGATTGAAAGTTAACATTTCTCAAAACAGAATTTGGAATGTCTGAGGTTGAAAACCGTGGACGGAACTTCATACTATTATCTTCTCTAGTAAAATTTTGACCTAATTGTGAGACTCTTCCTAAATCAATAGTTTCTGGATTAGAAGAAGATTCACACATGTTAGAAGAAGACCCACACAAATATTCATCAATTATATTTTGATTATTTCTAATTAATGATAGATTTACTTTTCCATCATGAAATTGTTCAATATGTTTTAAACGTGTGTTTGGTTCCATAGATTCTTGAGGAGCAGGGAGTTTTGGTTGGACAGCTCCTTCGAGGACCCATTCGTCTGGAAGATTTATATCTTTCCACTGGATGGATCTCGGAATAACGGAGTTGGATCTAGAAAGATCAGTTTGAAGTAACAGGGTCTCCCCTTTTTTGCTAGAAAGTTTTACCTTTGAAGAAAAAGCACTTGTCATAGCTTTGTAATGAACTCTAAAAATCAATGCAATAGGAATTGATCCTTCAATCATTTTATAGTTGTGTGTTTTAACTTGTAATACCAAAGATTTTAAAATATTTTTGTCACTTAGAGAAACAGTAAAGTTTGGATAGCAGTCAAAAGAAATTGGTCAGTACATAAACTAGATTCAACTGAGCTTAGCAAAGAATCTTCAAACACTTTAAACCATGTGTCTCTTAAAATAGCTAATATTGAAGTATTTAATCCTTCTTTTGAAAGAGGTTTTATACCGACTTGGACTAAACCAATATGAATATATTTAAAAATATTTTCTCTATGCCTTTGCAAAGCACTTTCAGAAAGCAAATTAATTGTCTCAAAAGGTTTTGTAAGTTGAATATCACGTTCTTCAGTTTCTATAGAAAAATTTGTCCTTAGAAAATTCATTTTCGAGATTTGATAAATTTGATCTTTATGAACTCTTGGGATCTCCCAATTATCAATTGATCCTTGGAAATCATCTATAGTAGTTTCTTGGCTAGTTACTATTTTTTTTTTTGAATCTTTTATAGCTTTCTTTTCCGATCTGGAAGAAGAAGAGGCGGATTGAGATTTGTATGATGAAGATCTAAAATATGATTCCATTTCTGATATTTGTAGGTTAAATCTAAGACTCCTTACAATCCTATCTAGAGAGAGGTTTTGTCTTCCCAACACCTACGGGATAAAGGACCTTATCTAGACCGGCAAAAACACCCAGGAGGACTAAGACTTAATCCTAAAAGATCAAAAATCAAAAATTAATAGACCACCAACACAAAATATCAAAGACGCCTACCCAACCATGGCTCTGATACTATTAGGAGTCGGAATAAGAGAAAGCATATTTAAAATATCATATGAAATAAAACTTAGATTAACACATATGAGAGATAAAATCTAAACAAAATTTTAAAATAACAAAACAGAAACAGAAATATGGGCGGTTAGACCAGCCACTTAAACACAAAACAAAAGATTAAAAGCATAAAATGAAACAAGAAATATTGAAAATTGAAATTTTATTTATTAGAAATTACTTAAAAGGAGATTGAAGCAATGTTCTCGATTACAAGGATGGGAGAGAGGATGAAAGAGAGGATGTGAGTGAAAGAAATGGATAATGAGAGAATGAGAACCTGCTCTACAACTGAAGCAAAGACTCCTTTATATAGGAGTTTACAAGGGTGCAGTTATACATAAAAATTTAAATTAGGAGTCGGAATAAGAGAAAGCATATTTAATATATCATATGAAATAAAACGTAGATTAACACATATGAGAGATATAATCTAAACAAAAATTTAAAATAACAAAACAGAAACAGAAATATGGGCGGTTTGACCAGCCACTTAAACACAAAACAAAAGATTAAAAGCATAAAATGAAACAAGAAATATTGAAAATTGAAATTTTATTTATTAAAACTTACTTAAAAGGAGATTGAAGCAATGTTCTCGATTACAAGGATGGGAGAGAGGATGAAAGAGAGGATGTGAGTGAAAGAAATGGAGAATGAGAGGATGAGAATATGCTCTACAACAGAAGCAAAGACTCCTTTATATAGGAGTTTACAAGGGTGCAGTTATACATAAAAATTTAAATTTAAAAATAAAAGTGGCATATATGGATAATATCACTAGCAAAAGCTAGCTCCATTAAGCTCCATAATTGCTTGCTGTCAGCTGGAAGTGGACCTTGGTCTTCATGGCTACATGAGATAGCACTTATTAATGTTTTGGACTTTTCTCGGGTATTCCAACAAGAGATCGTAGAGAATATTCGTAACAATGTAATTGTATCTGACAGATTCGTAACAAAGATTTTTCTTGCTTTTGAGGAGATTTGTATTTCTTGAGGAGAGAGATCAGACTCCACTGTTGCCGAATATTTCTTCATCGATATCCGGCACTTGAGATCCTGAATCGCTTCCTGTAGTATGAGAGACTTGATCGGACATTGACGGTAGAAATTGTAAGGAGATCGCCTTAATTTCTTCTTCAGATTTTGCACCTGCTAACATGGCTAACATTTTGGATTTTTGAGCCAGGAAAATGGTTGTTTCTGGTGTTTGGTTTGGTGTTTGGTTAAGTGTTTGGATTTATGAGTTTTGTTCCTTTATCCAGGTAAGGATATTTGACGCATAAAGATTCGAGGGAATTTTATATTTATCCCACCACTTAACTCTGAATTTTCTTTGGATAATAGGGATTGGGTCGGAAGTAAATTCAAGGGTCCATGAAAATACCCAGGGAAAATGAAATTTAGAGTGAAAAAGGGCTAATGGTGGAAATTTCTTTTCTTCTTCAGACGGAATGAAATTTGTCTTGAAGATCTGGAATGATTTTTGGATATTGGGTTTAAATATTTCTGTGACAGAACCAAAGTAGTTCCACCATGGCATGAACCAATAGGGAGATTTGGATAAGTTACAAGTGGTGTCAAAGAAGATCAACCACGTGTGTTTGTGTCTAGGAGATTGGATCAAAAAAGAATTGTACCATGCCTGACAATAATCCCAGTAGTTAAAAGGGACATTGTAACAAGGGAGATTTCTAAGATCTTCTGGAAAGTTTAGATTCTCGTTAAGACCATATTCCCAATCACTTGGTGCAATGGTTTTATGGATTTTGAAGGTGGAATAAGCGGCATCAGTGTGATTTTCGTTTAGATAAAAGTGTTTGAAGGACACTGAATCCGTAATTTCCAAAATGGTTTGAAAGAATAACACAGTTTTATCTGTATTATGAGGTTTGAAGAAATTATTTTCCAAAAATATTTTTCGGGCGTTAAAAATGGATCATTGTTTACAAAAAAAAATCCTTTTTCAATATTTATAATATTTTGGTAGGTATGTTTTTCGAAATATTCAGAGGGAATGTTTTGGGAAATCTCCTTCAAAATAATCTGTGAATTATTTAAAGGTTTTGAAATAATTTTAGAGGTCTAGTTTTCTCTTGAAATCATTTTTGAAGGGACCTTGTTAGATTTTGAAATAGCTTGAGAGGAAATTTTTGGAAGATTCTCCAGACTCTTGTTTCGTAAAACTGAGCTCAAAAGCCTTTTGTAATTGTAACATTTGGTTCATGATAGCTTCTGGTGTTTGAAGAGATTTTGGGGTGGCTGATATTTCTTCTTTTTAGCACTCTTTTTTGTAACTGAGATCCAGGGTTCGGTTTTTGGGTGAGTATTTTTTGGTTCGGGTTTTTCTGAGATTGGTTCCAAGGGAATTCTTTTGCCTTTGTCAATTATCTTCTTCGGAGGCATTGTACCTGTTTTGGAGAAATTCTCGCGTCAAGAAATCGGGGACAAAGTTTGAATCTCCTTTTATAATTTCAATTTCAAAATCAAAAATACTCAAAATCGCTTGCCACCTTGCAAAAATCTGTTTTGAGGCAAGATTTTTTACGTCTTTTTGTAAAACATCTTTAGCACTTTTTCAATCAATTCTTAAAAGAAACTTTTTGTTTAAGAGATCCCTTTGAAACTTTTGAATACATAAATCTATACTTAAAATTTCTTTTTTGATAGTAGAATAGTTCTTTTGGGTGTCATTCCAATTCGATGATGTAAACTGGACAATACTTTCGCGCCCATCTAAATTCTTTTGTTTAAGAATACCTTCATAGCCTACATCTTAAGCATCTGTTTCTACGATTTTATCTAGATCCGGATCTGCTATATGCAGACACGGGATTTCTAGGACCTGTTTTTTAATCCTTTGAACTATTTCGGTATGTTCTTTTGTCCATAGAGCTGGATTTTTCTTTAAGCGACTATGTAAAGGTTTAGCTATCCTATTAATATTAGGACAAAAATCTAGAACATAATTGAGGCTTTCAAGGAACCTTTGTAATTGAGTTTTATCAATAATTTTGTCTGGAAATTTATTTGCAAATTCTAAAGATCTTTCAATAGGTGTTATCATACCTTGTGATATGTAGTGACATAGAAATCTTATCTTAGTTTGAAACAGGGACATTTTTGTTTTGGAAACAACTAGACCATTTTTCCTCGCAACATAGTAGAATGTTTTGAGATTTTTGAAATGTTCATCAATAGAATTTGAAAATATTAATATATCATCAATATACACAATGCAAAATTTTGAATAGTCAGAAAATATATCATTCATGATTCTTTGGAATTCAGAAGGTGCATTTTTAAAACCAAATGACATTACATTCCATTGGTATTGGCCAAATGGAACAGTAAATGCTGTTTTATAACGATCATTTTTAGATATTTGAATTTGCCAAAATCCTGATTTTAGGTCAAACTTTGAAAATATATGGGATGAGTAAAGCCTTTGAAGTAAATCTTTTTTGTTTGGTATTGGATATCTAATCCATTTTAGGGCAGTGTTTAAAGGTTTGTAATTAATAACTAATCTTGGGGTTCCTCTTTCAATTTCAGAATTTTTATTCACATAAAAAGCAGCACAAGACCAAGGAGATCTTGACTTCGAAATTAGTCTTTTATTAAGGAGATCAGATATTTCTTTTCTACAATGTTTTCTAATTCTGAGTTTATTTGAATTGGACGGGCTTTGGTGGGAATCTCCTTTTCAAGAAAATTTTCGTCATAAGGTAAATAACCAATATGTTGTTTTCGATCCCAAAATACGGTTGGTAAATCCGAGCAAATTTATTTTTCAAATAATTTATTTAAGTTGGAAATTTTTTCTTTTATTTCTTTTGAATTTAAGGTTTCCAAAGTTTTCTAGAGTAATATTTCTGATTTTAAATTTTCCAAGTGGAAGGTTTTACTGTGGATTAAAGAATTTACAAAGTTTTCTTGTATTGAACAAGCTTTTATTAAATTTAGACTTCACTTCTTTGGCGTTTCTAAAAATTTAAAGGATAATTTTTTTATTTTGATGCTTAAATGAAATTGCATCATCCATAACTTTATATGGTGTAATCAAATTAATAAATGGTGTTCCTAAAATAACATTTTGATATATATCATCTGTGAGAACAAATACAGTTTTAATAAAGATATTTTCTTTTAATATTGAAGCTTCTGTTTTAGATGTTTTACGAAGTTTAGAATTATTTGCAGCAGATAGTTTTTCTCGGGTTTCTAGATGAAAACATTTGGGAACAAGCCCAGTTTTGATGCAATTAAGATCTGCACCAGTATCGAATAAAGCAATTGTATCAATTTGTACTTTTCAGAAAAAACAATGGTAATTCTGATTTTATATTTTCGCGAAGTTATTTCCCTTAGAAATATATATATATATATATATATATATATATATATATATATATATATATATATATATATATATATATATATATATATATATATATATATATATATATATTTCTAAGGGAAATAACTTCGCGAAAATATTTTACATTTGTAGTTAAAATTAATATGAAGCATATGATTAAAACAAAACGAGAATATTTTACATTTGTTTACTAAACTCATCTGGATGGAAATGAAGATAAAGAAACAAACATCAGATCTATTTAGCTGATTCATATAATGAACCATCTGGATGGACAAACAAAAAGTCCTATAAAATCTGAATTGATCATTTGGATGGATACAAATGGATCATTTAGATGGATGATACAGATGGATCATCTGAATGAAGATGAAAGATGGTGAAACGAATAGCCTCTATTTGTTTTTTTATCAAGAAACACTATCTATTATGTAATATTCTCTTCGTTTCATAATACTTGATGTTTTGCTTTAGTACGCAAAGATTAAGAAAACAAGATTTCTCCAAAATTTTTTTTTAAAGATACAATTTTAGAATCAGTTAAAATAAAAAAGACCGTGAAAACTAATTGGTTACAGTTTTCAATAAGTTTAAGTTAACCTTAAAATCTCAGAACTTCATCTAATTTGAAGCAAAATTATCATTCTAAAACATCATCTATATTGAAACAGAGGGAATAATACTTATAAAGGAGTTACGAAAGATGAGATGGGACCACTCTGTGTTTTATGTTTGCTAAAAATCTATGTTACATGGAAACAGAAGCGGGTACATTATAAACTTATAATTACGGAAAGCACCACAATAGGTATGAGAGAGAGAGAGAGAGAGAGAGAGAGAGAGAGAGAGAGAGAGAGAGAGAGAGAGAGAGATGGTGAAACGAATAGCCTCTATTTGTTTTTTTATCAAGAAACACTATCTGTTATGTCATACTCTCTTCGTTTCATAATACTTGATATTTTGCTTTAGTGCGCAAAGATTAAGAAAACAAGATTTCTCCAAAAAAATATTTTAAAGATACAATTTTAGAATCAGTTAACCAATAATAATAAAAAGACCGTGAAAACTAATTGGCTACAGTTTCCAATAAGTTAAAGTTAACCTTAAAATCTCAGAACTTCATCTAATTTGAAACAAAATTATCCTTTTAAAACATCATCTATATTGAAACAGAGGGAATAATATTTATAAAGGAGTTACGAAAGATGAGATGGGAACAGAAGCGGGTACATTATAAACTTATAATTACGGAAAGCACCACAATAGGTATATATGAGAGAGAGAGAGAGAGAGAGAGAGAGAGAGAGAGAGAGAGAGAGAGAGAGAGAGAGAGAGAGAGAGAGAGAGAGAGAGAGAGAGAGAGAGAGAGAGAGAGAGAGAGAGAGAGAGAGAGAGAGAGAGAGAGAACGAGCCCAGTTTTGATGCAATTAAGATCTGCACCAGTATCGAATAAAGCAATTGTATCAATTTGTACTTTTCAGAAAAAACAATGGTAATTCTGATTTTATATTTTCGCGAAGTTATTTCCCTTAGAAATATATATATATATATTTCTAAGGGAAATAACTTCGCGAAAATATTTTACATTTGTAGTTAAAATTAATATGAAGCATATGATTAAAACAAAACGAGAATATTTTACATTTGTTTACTAAACTCATCTGGATGGAAATGAAGATAAAGAAACAAACATCAGATCTATTTAGCTGATTCATATAATGAACCATCTGGATGGACAAACAAAAAGTCCTATAAAATCTGAATTGATCATTTGGATGGATACAAATGGATCATTTAGATGGATGATACAGATGGATCATCTGAATGAAGATGAAAGATGGTGAAACGAATAGCCTCTATTTGTTTTTTTATCAAGAAACACTATCTATTATGTAATATTCTCTTCGTTTCATAATACTTGATGTTTTGCTTTAGTACGCAAAGATTAAGAAAACAAGATTTCTCCAAAATTTTTTTTTAAAGATACAATTTTAGAATCAGTTAAAATAAAAAAGACCGTGAAAACTAATTGGTTACAGTTTTCAATAAGTTTAAGTTAACCTTAAAATCTCAGAACTTCATCTAATTTGAAGCAAAATTATCATTCTAAAACATCATCTATATTGAAACAGAGGGAATAATACTTATAAAGGAGTTACGAAAGATGAGATGGGACCACTCTGTGTTTTATGTTTGCTAAAAATCTATGTTACATGGAAACAGAAGCGGGTACATTATAAACTTATAATTACGGAAAGCACCACAATAGGTATGAGAGAGAGAGAGAGAGAGAGAGAGAGAGAGATGGTGAAACGAATAGCCTCTATTTGTTTTTTTATCAAGAAACACTATCTGTTATGTCATACTCTCTTCGTTTCATAATACTTGATATTTTGCTTTAGTGCGCAAAGATTAAGAAAACAAGATTTCTCCAAAAAAATATTTTAAAGATACAATTTTAGAATCAGTTAACCAATAATAATAAAAAGACCGTGAAAACTAATTGGTTACAGTTTCCAATAAGTTAAAGTTAACCTTAAAATCTCAGAACTTCATCTAATTTGAAACAAAATTATCCTTTTAAAACATCATCTATATTGAAACAGAGGGAATAATATTTATAAAGGAGTTACGAAAGATGAGATGGGAACAGAAGCGGGTACATTATAAACTTATAATTACGGAAAGCACCACAATAGGTATATATGAGAGAGAGAGAGAGAGAGAGAGAGAGAGAGAGAGAGAGAGAGAGAGAGAGAGAGAGAGAGAGAGAGAGAGAGAGAGAGAGAGAGAGAGAGAGAGAGAGAGAGAGAGAGAGAGAGAGAGAGAGAGAGAGAGAGACTTGTGAAGTGTTTTTTATTTATTTCATGTACATACACTTTTATTTATAGAATGGGGCAGCAGAACATACACATGACTAGGCATGGGCAAAAAACACCAGAACCGAAGAACCAAACCGAAATATCCGAACCAGAATCGAACCGAAGACTCTCAAATATCCGAATGGTTCCTATATTTCTATACCTGAAATAATCGAACCGAACCGAGAACCGAACGGGTACCCGAATATATAAAAATATTAATTATATATACATATAATATAACTAAATATAAATTTATAATTTAAAAATCTATTAAAAGTATCCAAAAATTTTTTTAAGAAAAGTAAATATTATAAAGTATCTGAATTACCCTAAGAATATCCGAACTACTTGAAAGTATCCGAATATTTATATTCGAAATATCTAAAGTAATCCGAAATATCCAATTATTTTAATCATAATTGCCTCAATCATAATATCCAGTGCAGTAGCTCAATTCTGGAGTGGTAATACTAAAGGACTACACTGGAAATCATGGGATAAGGTTTGTGAGAATAAGGACGATGGAGGGCTCGGTTTTAGGGATTTTACGGATTTTAACACAGCTATGCTTGGCAAGCAGCTCTGTAGATCAATAGAGAAACCAAATACTCTATTTTCTCGTGTCTTTAAAGGTCGATATTTCAGGAATGCTTCACCCCTGGAACCGATCAGATCGTACTCGTCCTCCTATGGGTGGCGTAGTATAATTTCTGCTAGATCTATGGTTAGCAAAGGACTAATTAAAAGGGTGGGACCAGGTACATCCATATCAGTATGGAATGATCCCTGGCTCCCAACCACTCGCCCGAGACCAGCAAATAAAAAACAAAATGTTCTTTTACCGGATCTTACGGTTGACTTCCTCATTAATGAAACCTTGCGAACATGGAACTCACAGGCCCTTCAGGAGATCATGGACCCCGAGGATGTTAAAATTGTCGAGAGTATCCCTCTAAGTAGAACACAAACAATTGATCGGGATGGCTGGCATTTCACAAAAAATGGAAAATATACGGTTAAATCAGGATATCAAGTGGAGAGAACATATCCAGATAAAGAACGAGGGGCAGTGGAATTTTTTGGTTTAAGCTTGAATAAACCGGAAGCTTGAGTCATAAGCAAAAGAGTCCTAATCCTATTAAGACTTGGAGATAGAAACATAATCTTTAGGAGTTATCTATTATTGTGTTTATCAAAATAGGATTAGGAAAATATAAACTCTATATAAGTGAATATCGAGATGTGATATCACGTGTGATTGTTTAGAGTTTAAGAGTTGTGGAGAACTTGAGTTTTGAGGTTAATTTTCTCAAGTTATAATAAGAGAGTTCATTCTTATTTTGATTCTTAAGTTCTATATTTGGTATCAGAGCCTTACGAAATCAATCTTCTTGATTAACAGAAGGTTCATCGAAGATGGGAGATCTTGCAGTTGTGTCAACCGCGAAGCTTAAGGAGGGAGATCAATCTTCCGTCAAGTGCCCTATGTTGAATTCAGTGAATTACACAGTTTGGGCAATTAGGATGAAGAACTTGCTCCAAGTTCATAAAGTATGGAGTATTGTCGAAACAGAAGCAGAGGAAGAAGAGAAGAACGCTTTAGCAATATCTCTGTTGTTTCAGGCGATACCGGAAGTTATGGTGTTACAGGTCGGGAGTTTGACTACAGCGAAGAAAGTCTGGGATGCGATTAAAGTTCGTCATGTCGGCGCAGAAAGAGTAAAAGAAGCCAGGCTGCAAACGTTGATGTCTGATTTTGACAGATTAAAGATGAAGGATACGGAGAAGATCGATGACTTCGCCGGCAAGTTAGCTGAGATTGCTTCTAAAACTTCTGCCCTAGGAGAAGAAATTGAAGAATCTAAACTTGTCAAGAAGTTTCTTAAAGGTCTTCCTCGAAAGAAGTTCATTCATATGGTCGCATCACTTGAACAACTCCTTGACCTAAAGAAAACAGGCTTTGAGGACATTGTTGGACGGCTCAAAGCTTATGAAGAACGGATAACAGAGGAGGATGAAACTCAAGAAGAGCAAAGCAAACTTATGTATTCAAATACAGAACAACAAGCTAATCGAGAGTATCATTCTAACCGCGAGTATCAGGATGATAACAAAGGATATCGAGGACGGGGAGGACGCTCCTTCAGGGGACGTGGTCGTGGTCGTGTTGGTGGAGGAAGAGACACTTCGAAGATTATGTGTTTTAGATGCGACAAGATGGGTCATTACGCCTCAACATGTCCGGATCGTCTCCTCAAGCTCCAAGAAATACAGGAACATGATAAGGACGACACAGAAGGTGCAGATGAACTCATGCTAAACGAAGTAGTTTATCTAAATGAAGAGAATGTGATGCCAAATAAATATGACATCAATAGTGGAGAAGACATGTGGTATCTTGATAATGGAGCCAGTAACCACATGACTGGAGACAGACGCTACTTTAAGAGGATCAACGAGTCTATAACAGGGAAAGTGAAGTTCGGAGACGACTCTCGCATAGACATCAAAGGAAAGGGCTCGATTGAATTCATTGATCGGAATGGAGAAATCAGAATCATGAATGACGTCTATTACATTCCGAGTCTTAAAAGTAATATCATCAGCCTCGGCCAAGCAACAGAAGCTGGCTGCGACATAAGATTAAGAGGAGAATGCTTAACAATGCACGACCAAGAAGGAAAGTTACTTGTCTCTGCAACAAGATCGAAGAATCGACTATACAGAGTTCGAATGGGAATAAAAGACGCCGTATGTCTTTTATCTACAACATCCAGCGAGTCGAGCAAATGGCACGCAAGATTGGGACATGTAAACATGGAAACAATCAAGTCTATGGTTCAGAAGGATCTAGTTGTCGGATTACCTCACATTACATTTGAGAAAGGGATTTGTGGTTCTTGTTTGCTTGGCAAGCAAACACGACAGGTGTTTCCTCAAGCGACATCATTCAGAGCAGAAAAGAGCCTTGAGCTTATTCACGGTGATCTCTGTGGGCCAATATCTCCTAGCACAGTTCCTGGAAACAAATATGTATTCGTGCTTATTGACGACCACTCTAGGTACATGTGGACTATACTCATGAAAGAAAAGGGAGAAGCTCTAGAGAAGTTCAAGAAATTCAGAAACATGGTGGAGCAAGAAACAGGACACAAGATACAAACCTTTAGAACAGACAGGGGAGGAGAGTTTGTTTCTAAAGAATTCAATAGTTATTGTGAGGAAGCAGGAATAAAAAGGCATCTCACAGCGCCCTACACGCCGCAACAGAACGGTGTGGTCGAGAGACGCAACCGAACTATGATGGAGATGACTAGGAGTGTGCTCAAGCATATGAAGGTTCCTAACTACTTATGGGGAGAGGCTATCAGACACACGACCTATCTACTTAATCGAGTAGCGACTAGATCACTAAATGAAAAGACTCCGTATGAAGGACTACGAGGAAGAAAACCAAGTGTTGCACATATTCGCGTCTTTGGCTGCATAGGTTACGCAAAACTCGTGAAGCCACATCTTAAGAAACTTGAAGATAGGTCGCGAGTACTGGTTCACTTGGGAACAGAACCAGGCACGAAAGCCTACAGGATGTTTGATCCAATTACTGCAAAAATAATAGTGAGTAGAGACGTCATCTTTGACGAGACCAAAGGATGGAACTGGAGTCAGCAGGAAGCAGATCAAACTCTGGGAGAAAGCTTTAGTATAAAGGTTGGAGCATACGGGAACCATGGAATTCAAGATGATATGATTGAGAAGCCTAAAGAAGAAAACGAAGTTATCATCAATGACATCCCTAGTCATGATAATGAAGTTCTCGAGGAGGAAGAGCAAGAAACAGAGCCCACTTTGAGAAGATCAGAAAGACTAAGTAACAGACCAAAATATCTAGAAGACTACTGGTTGTTTCTTGCCGAAGAAGAAGGTGAAACTCTGCTTTTAGCCTTGAACAATGAACCTAGGAACTATAGTGAAGCAGAGACATCTAAGGAATGGAGACTTGCGTGTGAAGATGAGATATGTTCAATTGTTCAGAACGGAACGTGGACGCTTGTTGAACTACCGAGAGGTGCAAAGGCAATTGGCCTTAAGTGGGTATTCAAACTCAAGCGTAACTCTGACGGAACTATAAAGAAACACAAAGCGAGATTAGTTGCCAAGGGATATGTGCAACAGTATGGAGTGGACTTTGATGAGGTTTTTGCACCAGTTGCCAGAATAGAAACAATTCGGCTTCTGATTAACTTAGCTGCGTCTAATGGCTGGGTGATACATCACCTTGACGTCAAGACGGCGTTTCTGCACGGCGAGTTGAAAGAGGTTGTTTATGTATCACAACCTGAGGGATTTGAAGTTAAAGGATCAGAGAGCAAAGTCTACAGATTGAACAAGGCACTATACGGTCTTCGTCAAGCACCCCGAGCATGGAACAATAAACTCAACTCGATCTTATATGAGTTGAACTTTCGTAAGTGTTCTAAGGAACCGTCGGTGTACCGGAAGAGGATCAATGAACAGCTTTTGATCGTCGCAGTATACGTTGACGATTTATTTGTGACAGGTTCAAACGTGGAGCTAATTCATAAGTTTAAGAAGGAGATGTCAACGAAATTTGATATGAGTGACTTAGGAGAGCTGACTTATTATCTTGGAATAGAGGTAAAGCAACATCAGGAAGGAATAACTTTAAGTCAAAAGGGTTATGCAATGAAGATACTCGAGGAAGCTGGCATGAAGGATTGCAACCCGGTTCATACGCCTATGGAATCTGGTTCTAGGCTATCCAAGTCAGAAGAAGAAAGATCTATTGATGCAACAGATTATCGCAAGAAGATTGGTTGCCTTCGGTATTTACTTCATACACGTCCGGACCTTTCTTACAGTGTTGGCGTGTTAAGCAGGTTTATGCAAGACCCTAAAGAGTCGCATGGAGTGGCGTTGAAGCAGTGCTTGCGATATCTTAAGGGAACTGTATCTTTTGGGCTAACATTCAAGAAAACAACAGGCGGAACGTCGAGACTTATAGGCTTCAGTGATAGCAGTCACAATGTGGATCCTGACGATGGCAAGAGTACTACAGGGCATGTCTTCTACCTCGGTGATTGTCCAATCACGTGGTGTTCATCGAAACAAGAAACTGTAGCTTTGTCATCCTGTGAAGCAGAGTTCATGGCAGGGACAGAGGCAGCAAGACAAGCCATATGGCTTCGTGACTTACTTGAAGAAATCAATGGAGTTGTAGGTGAGAAGGTAGTCATAAAGATTGATAATCAGTCGGCCATCGCTCTTACCAAAAACCCAGTCTTTCACGGTCGCAGTAAGCATATACACACGAGATTTCACTTTATCAGAGAATGCGTCGAGAAGGGTTTGATAGAAGTTGAACACATCCCTGGAACAGAGCAGCGAGCAGATGTTTTGACAAAACCATTAGGACGCATCAAGTTCAGAGAAATGAGAGATCTTATTGGAGTACAAGATCTAGCTGAGATTGAATTCAAGCTTAAGGGGGAGTATGTTGGTTTAAGCTTGAATAAACCGGAAGCTTGAGTCATAAGCAAAAGAGTCCTAATCCTATTAAGACTTGGAGATAGAAACATAATCTTTAGGAGTTATCTATTATTGTGTTTATCAAAATAGGATTAGGAAAATATAAACTCTATATAAGTGAATATCGAGATGTGATATCACGTGTGATTGTTTAGAGTTTAAGAGTTGTGGAGAACTTGAGTTTTGAGGTTAATTTTCTCAAGTTATAATAAGAGAGTTCATTCTTATTTTGATTCTTAAGTTCTATAGAATTTGGACCTACGGTTACTGATCTTAAAGCTAATTGTTGGAAAGTGCGTTGTCCACCAAAGATGAAGCATTTTCTATGGCAACTATTGTCGGGATGTATAGCAGTAAAGAAAAATCTAAAGGAAAGGGGTATTCAAGGAGATATACGGTGTGACAGATGTGGGGCATCAGAGGAATCTATAAACCATGTTTTCTTTGAATGCCCACCAGCAGTTCAAGTTTGGGCACTATCAATGATCCCAACGCATCCAGAGCACTTTCCAGGACAATCTTTGTTTGCGAATATGGATTATTTATTTTGGAGGGTGAAGCCAACAATGGAGGATCATCATTTCGCATGGATACTTTGGTATATATGGAAAGGGCGGAATAACAAGGTATTTAGTAACTTGGATATGGATCCGAGGGATACTCTTCAAAGAGCTATGACTGAGTCTTTACTTTGGACGGAAGCTCAACACGAAATAGTCCAGAAACAGAACCAGGTTACACATACGGTTGATACAGTATTGCCAATTAGATCGGGACAATGGTGTTTCACGGATGGTTCATGGAAAGCAGAGGATACCTTTTCAGAGCAGGGATGGTATAGTACTTTGGAAGGCTTCGAAGGGTTATTGGGAGCTAGAAATACGAGGGCTAGTCAATCCCCGTTACATACAGAAGTCGAAGCCCTTATATGGGCGATGGAATGCATGAGGAATTTAAGGCAATATAACGTTACATTTGCAACGGATTGTTCTCAATTGGTGAAGATGGTTTCAGAACCAAAAGAATAGCCGGCGTTTGCAAGTTACTTAGAAGACATCAAGAATCTGAAGAGAAGTTTCAACAGCTTAGAGATTATTCATATACCACGGACGCAGAACAATATAGCGGATAGCATAGATTATTCATATACCACGGACGCAGAACAATATGGCGGATAGCTTAGCACGTAGTGTGAGGCAACAGACGTCGTTCATTGTCCATATGGATACAGAGCATCCAGTTTGGTTTACAGTGTCCACATGAGTTGTAAAATGGTTGACAAAAAAAAAAAAATCCAAAAATACCCGATATTTAACCCGAATTATCCGAGCTACCCGAAATAATCGAACTGGAACCGGACCCGACTGAGAACTGATTTTTTTGGGTATTTTCCGGTTCCAACTTTTACTATCCGAACTGAACTGAACCGAAAATAAGTCAAGTAGCAAAGGGATCCTCTAGCCCCTACCCAAACTACCTGATACCCGAAATAACTGAACCAAACCGATACCCGAAATGCCCAGCCTACACATGACAATTGATGGATTTTTTTTTGTGCAACATGACAATTGATGGCTATTCACATTTTTTTGAAGTTAAAAGTAAAAGATAGGACAATTGCATATTTGATTAATTTTTTATCTTTTTCTAGAAGACACTTTCTCAAGAGGTCACCCATTGTCTCTCTCTCTTCTAACCAATAAGAAAATTCTCTGTAAATTAAATTTTTAAAAACCCATTATACTCGTTTCTCTCATTTCCCATTATTATGTAACTTTAGTTATCAAATATAGTAGTTTAATTCAAAACTAGACCTTGACCCGCCCGACCGGGCAGGTATTTATTTTCTGTTTTTAGTTTTTTTTTATATCAAATGATGAATTTGTAATATTTACACATAAATCTAGATTGAAAATTAATTTTTGCAGTTATAATAAAAATTAAAAGCTTAATAAAATATTATGATATAAAATTTAAATTTCTTAATTAAAATAATATAGAGGTGGGTCATATTTTTTTTCCAATTCCAAAATTTTAACATCCCAAACAAAAATTTTTATAAATATATAAAAAGTATAAATATATTTGAAAATATAATTTCTATCAAAATAAATTTGTTAAAGAAAAATAATTTAGTGTTGTTGTTGTTTATTTCTAGAGCTTGACCCGTGACGGTATAAATATTTGCTTTCATTTTAAATTTTTTATTTGTACTAATGGTATAATATATATATATATATGTAAATTAAAATGTATTACATAATTATTAATAGAACATTTTAAAACATAACAATTTCATTTATTACGTAGAATAATTATATTTTGTGATTTTGACGTCTATTATATCACAATGTATCATATAAACAAAACCAATATTTATAACTAATTAGATTTATATTATGAAACCATTATACTAATAATATATGAATAAATTATTTTATATTTTATTTATATGTTATATAAATTGATTATGATGTATGATTTTTTATTTTATTATTTATACTAATAAATGTTAAAAAATATTTAATATGTTAAAACAAAGCATATTGGGAAATCTATATTTGTAAAAATTTGATTAACAAAATCTATTATTTCAATTAAGAAAATGCATTAAATGCTTAAATCTATTATTTAAATTGAAAAAAAGACAAACATACTTAAATATAGGTTCAATAAAGACAACTACAATTAAGGAAAATGAATTTATAAATCAGAAAAGACAACTATAATTAAGGAAAATTAATTTATTACTTCAGTGGCATTCTAATGTAAATAACTTTAAAAACTTAGGGGCATTTTTAAAGTGTACTTCTCTTTTAATAATATAGATATGTATGTATTTGGTATTTTATACTTTCATTTAAAAAAAAAATATATTTTTATTGTATTATCTATAATATATGCTTGTAAAAATATAATATATTGGTATATATATGTATTAACTGAAACTAGAAAATCTGTAATTTTAGTTCATACATATTAAAAACAAATAGTATCTATATAAATATTTTCAAAATTTTAATTTTAGTGTTAAAGAAGATTTATAGAATTAATGTAAATAGAATGAAGAGGATATATATGTTAGCATATTTACCTAGGTTTAATCGGTCGAACCCGATTTTTTAGTTTTTAAAATTAAATATATATATATATATATATAATCATATATTTACATTATATAAACTTTTTTTTGTTGAAATTACATTATATAAACTTAAAAAGTATTTCTACATAATGTTATATATTTTCTTTTATTAACTCGAAAAATAAACAATAAGTATAAATCTAGCTATATAATAAACAAGTAAATATTATGTAAATTAAGATTGATAAAAACCAAATAATTAACCGTTCAAATTGCCATATTTATTCATTCTTACAACTAAAGTCTTAAATTTTATGAATATAACAAAATAAGAATAGTATATGAGAACCAAAAAGGAAAGAAAATAAAATTAAAGAGAAAATTAGCAAATGGTGATAGGTAAACATTTATCTAAATACTTTTCATTAAATTATTTCATCTTTTTAATGTATTATTTATATTATATGTTGATATTTTGGTGTAATTTTTTAATTTAAATATGTGATTTACACCGCTTGAACTGTTTTTGACATTCATAACTATAACAAATTATTTGATTTTCTTGATTTGCATCTTTCCTTTATGATCTTCTTGATTTGCATTTATTTCACTTGATATGTACCGTTTGAACTGTTTGTACCATTCGAACACATAGTGTGAAAATAAAGTTTAGTCTAGTCATCTATCTTATTAAAAGAGAAGTACCCATTTAAAAATACCCCTTAGTTTTCACTTTCATTTACACTTCATGCCACTGTAGTATTTATTAAGTTTCCTATTTTATGCTTGTCTTTTTCACTTTAGTTAATGTGTTTTCCAAAATTAAATATACAATTAAACAATACTTTCTATTTTAATATTTTGTCTTTTTCACTTAGATTAATGTGTTTTCCAAAATAAAATTTGAATTAAATACACTTCATTAATTTCTCCATTAAATCAATTTCAAATTAAAAAAATTACATTTTTATTGGACAAACAATTCATAGAAATTATAATATCAACTTTTCATTTAACGAATCTGAACGAAAAATATTATCAAATTTGAACCGAAACTAGATAATATCTAAACGGATTTTTACCATTTTGGTATCTAGAAAACCATAACCAAACCTGATCTGAACGAAATATTTTGGATATTCGAATGTATTTAAATCATATTTATATACTTAATATGTTAACTATTTTTAGAGTTAATATCAAAGATATAAGCTATTTTAAAGTTGTTTAAAATATTTGAAATATAAAAAATAGTCAAAAGTAAACATCTAAAATAGATAAACAATAATCAAAACACCAAAAATACTTAAAATATATATTTATTCTCATCCAAATATTCAAGTTAAACATATTTTTAATTTTTAATTTAGGTACTTTGGCTTACATTAGTCAAATTACATTACTCATATTTACATGTTATATTATTTTTATTTTTAGATTTAGAGATATTTAAAGATATATAAATTTTGAAAATTTAAAAATAGTTTAAACGGGTTATCAAACCCGCAAAAATCCGAATCAAACCGGAACCAAAATTTATAAATACACGAATAAAGCTAGAATCTTTAAACTCGAAAATCTCAAACCTGAATAGATTTTAACCAAATTCGAGTGGATACCCAAATATCCACCCCTAACTTAGTCAATATAAAACGATCAAATATTATAAATATATTATTTTGTATAAATAAATAAAAACTAAAAGTGAAAATTAATACTTGTGCGGTCGCACGGGTCAAGATCTAGTCTTCTCTTTAAAATTGACAATGACATGTGGGGCTGATGAGAATGATATGAGAAAATGACAAGTGTCTTTGGATATTATCAAAATTCTGATACTTTCCCTTAATTATCCAATTGTAATGGTTCTTGCACATATTTGACCATCTACTAGATGCATCAATCAATACTATGAAATACTTAAACAGTCCTCACGGTGGGTGGATCAGCCCATATATATATTACCATGTATTTTTTTCTACAAACATTGGTGATTCATTGCAAATCATTGCATGATCCACCCGACCATTCTCACTCTAGAAAATACGAAACAAATTCATGTTTACGAAGTCATCATGTTGAATTCGAAAGGTATCAATTTCCGAAACAAAAGCTGGCTAATCAATAGCATTCATAATCATGTCCTCAAGGTCTGAGGAATCCGTCTCTAAGCGGATTGAGGGGATCATCATGTTTCTCATACATGAGACCACCCAATGTAGTCATTCCATCTCAGAGTGAAGGGTTGAGAGGCTTCTATTGCACACACGTAGTCTGAAAGATATGATACCCATGTGATTCTTGAGACTCCACCCTAGACTACTAACACTGACATTACCGATCCATGAAGTATCGATTTAGCAAGTTGTATTTCGAGGTATCCAAGGGGGTATTGTCTCGGTACCTGAAATATGAGGGACGTCATGATCCCCGTCTATTTCCTCCTCTTTTTGATTAGCTTTTCTCCAACTTTCTGCTTCAAGAAAAGATAGTTGGAGGGAGTTGATCGGAGAGATAACTTTTCCATTAAAGAGTTTGTCATTCCTTATCTTCCGAATGTACCAACAGATTCAAGGGAGAATTTTGAATTGTAGCTCCAATAGAGACACCCCTTTTCTCTTCCAAAACAGAAAATCTTGAATGTCTAACTTCAGTTTTAAAAGAGAACGACCTATAGATTGTTCTTGAACTATATTTTCCAATTAAAATTTATAGTTTAGTGATTTATATCACCTTGATTGTAAATTGGATAACATGCATATTTTTATTAATATGTTTTGATAATTAATTCTTATAACTTTTTTAGTTCTGGATAAAAATTACTAAAATAATACTAGATTAACAAAAAACAACACTACAAAGAAACTATCATAAAAGGCAGTTTCTTATCCTTACGCGAAATTTGAAGTTTTCATTTAGATAATGAAATATATGAAGAATCTCCGGTAATTTAAATTGTAATATACTCCCTACATTTCATTTTAATTGTCATTATTGTTTTATGCACACAGGTTAAGAAAACATGTGATTTATATATTTGCAAAATAAAAACACAATTACCTATAAACATAACCATATTTCAACGAAAATAAAAATAAACTGGAGAATCTTATTAATAAATTTTACATTGCAATTCTAAGACGACACTTTTTGAAACAATTTTTTTTTGCACAACGAAAATTAAAATAAAACGGAAGGAGTATTGTTTTAAAGGGTGGATATGGTTTTGAAACGAGAACAATTGCATGATTTTGCAACTAACTTTGTAAAATACAGAGAATAAAGGAAAACTTCATAACTTTTGTGCTCACACATGCATCCTAGATTCAAAATACAAGGACAAATAGTCTTACATTTGGTACTCAGAGTCAATCACTCTTATTTGTCCACATTAACACATAGTCACATGTTTAGTTAGCAGAATTTTAATGGAGTTTGTTTGAGTTGATCACAATAGAAAAATTGTCATAGTAACGATCAGTGACATAACCTTAACTCAGCCTTAGATTAAACCCACCACGACTACTAAAAAAATAGAAAACTCCAACCACATCAATTCCGCTACAACCAAAAACACTGTAGCTTCACTAGAAAAGTACGAATCTACAACCAAATTAGTCATCATAACGAAGAAACACCGTAACTTTCTGAAAAAGTACAAAGCTATAACTACCACTTAAATTATCACAATAAATATAGGAGTTTATTGACTGAATAAACCGTTTACCTTAAATAGGATGTCAATATATATAGAAAGGAATCTAGGGCATGATAATTAATGAAAATATACTACTTTACATAATAGAGAAGATCCTAAAGTAATGATTATATCTGATGGGAATCAATCAAGATATGATTGATCCTTAATATCCCCCCCTCCCCCCCCCCCCCCTCAAGATGGTGGCCCTTTTGTGACACCAATATTGTTCGTGATGTAGAGGATAGTTGTCGTGGCAGAGGTTTGGTCATAGCATAAGCCAACTGATCTTTAGTAGAGACATGAACCACACATAACACACCTGGCTGAACATGTGTCCTTATAAAGTGATAGTCCAATGCTACATGTTTCATATGGAAGTGAAAAACTGGGTTTGCACATAGATATGTTGCACAGACATTGTCACAGTTATGACTGAAGATTTTGATTGTTTAACACCAAGTTCTTGCAGTAGAGAGTTGATCCATATGAGTTCCGAAGAGGTGTTAGTGACTGATCAGTATTCCACCTCAGTGGATGATTGTGCTACTGAATTATGTTTCTTGGATGACCATGAGACTGGATGTTTGCCAATGTAGACAATGTATCCATTTGTGGAGACAAAATCATATGTGTCTCCTGCCTAATCTGCATCAGACAATTCATGAAGCGTGAAGGTGTTACCTCGTTGTAGATAAATGCCATTGTATGTTGTTCCTGCCAAGTAGCAAATAACTTGCTTAACTGCATTCCAATGATCCATTGTTGGTGTGTGCATATACTGGAAAGTCGATTAACAACATAAGATACATCTGGTCTAGTGAATGCCAGATATTGCAGACTTCCAACAAGTTGCAGATACTCCTTAGGATCATTTAGTGGTGTTCCTGAGTGAACCAACAATCTTGGTATAGTCGTCATTGGTGTGTGCACTCATTTGGCTCCAAGCATATTAGTGTGAGCCAGAAGACAAGCGTTTATTTGTGTTTGCTTAAATGCAGACAAGAGTTGGTATGCCTTGCTTCAATGCCAAGAAAGTAATGAAGTGGCTCATAATCTTTGACTGAGAATTGGTTGGTAAGCGAGAGTAATGTTTTCTGGAGCAGTTGAGGATCATTCCCTGCGATTAAAATATCATTCACATATACAAGAAGGTAGACAAGAGAATGACCTCTCCTCATGATAAACAGGGATGTGTCTAAGACCGAGTTCGTAAAACTAGGCAAGAAGATACAATTGTAATTCAACATACCAAACCCTCGATGCTTGCTTGAGGCTATATATTGCTTTGCGCAGACGGCAAACATGATTTGGTTTCTCTTGATCAACAAACCCCGGGGTTTGAGTCATGTATACTTCATCTATAAGGGTGCCTTGGAGAAACACATTATAGACGACTAACTGATAGATTGGCCAGTTACAGTTGGTCGAGATCCCAAGCACAATGCGGATTGTCGTCGACTTGATGCCTGGACTGAAGGTTTCTGTATAATTTAGTCCTTGTCATTGATTATAGCCCTTGACGACATGTCGAGTTTTGTAGAGACTGGCAGTACCGTCGGGATTGTACTTTTGTGGTGAAGATCCATCAATATCCTACGAGAGTAACATTTTCAGGTGGAGGCACTAGATCCCAACTGTGATTTTCTATATGGGCATTGATTTCAGCTGTTGCAGCTTTCCGCAAATGGTCATGTTGTAAGTCTTGGATGATGGTTCGAGGTTCAGTTTCTGCTGGGAAAGTGACAAAAATAAGTTATTTCTTGTTAGGTTTGCAGGTTCCTGTTTTAGCACGAGTGTGCATAGGATGTGTTTGCAGGCTGTGGTTGTGAGGGTGGGTTTTGTGGTTTTGGTGGAGGTGGAGGTGGAGGTGAGGACGATGACGATGATGAAGAAGATTGGGTTGAATTTGGTTGATCGGAGGCAGACAAATGCAGGTTGTTTGTCGGTTGCGGAGTAAGTATTGTGGGTTTGTTGGGCTTGCTTTTGTGAAGTGGTTTGTGTTTGGGTTTGATTTAGTGGTATAGGGTTTATCTGGGCCATGGGTTGCGGCTCATTTTCATTTGGAGCAGTGGGCTCAGATATGGGAGAAACAGAAAAGTTTGGTGGGTTTAGGACGATACCTGAGTGTGATGTGGGTTTGACTGAGGCGAAGTTGATGTCGTACGGTGAATTTCCGAGGGTGGGGTTCCTGATGATGATGTCGGTGCCGTTGTTGGAATCACCGAGTGGAGTGGCCATGACAGAGAATCTTGAGAGAAGGGAAACAATGTCTCGTCAAACTGAACGTATCGTGAGACATAGAGTTGACCAATCAGAATGTGCAAGCACAAGTAAGAACTTTGGGTAGGAGAGTAGCCAAGGAATTTACACAGAGCCAATCGATCTTCTAGTTTATGTCGATTGTAAAGTCTGAGCCATGGGAAGATAGCACAACCAAAGACTCGTAACTTGTTGTAATTTGGAGACTTTCCAAATAGCTTCTGAAACAAAGATTGCATCGAGAGTAGTGGTGTGGATAAGCGATTTATTAGATAGATGGCGATAGAGAACGCATAAGGCCAGAATGTCTTGGGAACTGGAGATTTCGCAATGAGTGTAAATCCTGTTTCAACCACATGACGATGCTCTCTCTGAGATGCCGCTGTGGTCTGGTGTGTGAGGTGGGGACGTGTAATGAGGGATTCCAGATAAACTGAAGAACTCCTTTAACGCAAGGTAGTCTCCACCATTGTCCGAGTAAAATGTACCAATGTGTTTTTGCTGATTGTTTTCGATTAAATTCTTGAAAGAAATCACTGTTTCTTTTACTTGAGACTTCTGTCTGAGAGGAAAGAGCCATGTATAGTGATTTTAGTGGTCAATCATCACAAGATAGTATTTGGAGTTGTCTAAAGAGGTTATGGGAGAGCTCCAAACATCTGAAAATAAGTATTTGTTAGGTCTGGTAGAAATGATTATAGACTGATAAAAAGGTAGCTTATGGATTTTGTTGATTAAGAAGTCAGTGCAAGACAAAAGATGTTTGAGAAGATTTAGAAAATGGAAGGCAAAAACTTGAGATAACATTGTTTAAAATTGATGATGGATTGCTAGAGTGCCATGAAGATAGAGTTGCTCTTGAGCTTGGCATTGTCAAAGTGGCTAGACCCTGAGGGACTGACTGCAGCCACTCGTAAAGTTTAGCTTTAGCTTTGCCTGATATTAATGGATCCCCCGTTCTCAGATCCTTCACCTGAAAGTTGAATGGGAAAAATCCAAAATGACTCCACTAGAGTTACATAGTCGATAGACTGAGATAAAGTTCTTGTTGATGTTTAAATCTAAAGAGCGAGTTTTAGTGGAGAGAAAGGTTGAAACAGTTTGCTGAATGGGCATAGTTGAGCCATCAGCTATCATGACGTCCGTACCACCATTGTAAGGCTGATGGAGAACAGATGTTGAGATCCAACGTGATGTGATGGGTTGTTCCACTATCCATCCATTAACCAGTTTGTAGCATTGTAGGGCACAGCAGCAGTATAGCTAGCTCTCGGATTCCATGGAATGAATGGATTTTGTGGCATCTGGTTCTGGTTTGGGTTGATAGGTTTGAAGTTGGGAGCATCTCTCTGCACTATTTCCTTGGACACCACAAATTTGGCAGCGGCCAAGGTAGGGGCGAGGTCCTATGTTCTCGTACAGATTCTGTTGGTTTAGTGCCGGCTGTGATTGTTGCTGCCATGAAGTGTTGTTGTATTTATTTTGGAGATTTTGGTTTCAGTAGTTGTTGTTGTTGTTACACTGTTGAACTAAGTTTGTTGTGACCGGTGCAGGTGAAAGAATGGTGTCAGGTGCAGAGAGTAGCTTAGCTTCATGATTGAGTAACCTCTCATGGAGCTATGTGATTGACAGAGGAGCATCTCTGTCTTCAACTTGATCAGCAACAGTCTTATACTCGTCTATAATTCCATCCAGAATGAGATCAATCTGATCATCATGATCGACTGTTTTCCCTAGTATTGTGAGTTGATCAAGTCTGGTGGTGATACCTTGGAGATAGACATCAATGGTTTTGGTCTCCTTTTTCCAGTGTTTGAGTTGTGTCTTTAGTTTCTTAATGTGCCCACAACTAGGCTTCGCATAGGTGGCAGCTAGTGTGGTCCAGACTTCAAACCATGAGGAGGTGTGTGAGATGATAGGCTGTAGGCTGGGGGAGATACAACCACATAAGTCCCACTACAACGAAAAAATCATCACAGCATCGTGGGATTCTTTGCTTGTCCTTACATTTACATAGTATGTAAATATGTTGACGTATTTTACTCAAGATAAACTCAATAAATTGGACTACATCTTGCTTAGTCTAGTGTTTTAGATAGAACTAGATCTTGATCCGCCCGACTGGGCGGGTGTTTGTTTTAACTTGTATAACTATAACTAATTTATATCCAATAGAAAATTATTGGTTGGATTAAGTACGGGCCACGTTTCCACGGTATTCACTATGATATAATTATTATTGTATTTAATATATTTGTAAACTCCAAAAACGTGGAAATACATTAGTATTGTTAAATATATATATTTGCATTGTTTATTTGACATTGTAGTCACAATAATGAAACTGTAATTAAAATATGTTAATTATATATATATATATATATATTATTCAGAACAAAAAACTTTGTTGAGAGAAAAATATAATTACATATGTATTATATATAAAATATAAAATATAAATTTCAATAACTATAATAAAACAACAAAAACTTTGGTGACCCAATTAATATTTGAGTTCTCAAAATTGAGTTATCAAAATGGACAATAATATGAAATGAAATAATTTGGCCCAATTCAATAGTAACAGGTTTTTTCCGGGAAAAAAAAATGTTAAACCTAAAAACTAAAGCTTTACTCTATCTCTCTCTTTGTCGGCTCAAATTGAGTTTTCAGAATCTCACATAACGATTTCAAAAGCTCCATCGATATCCAATCGGTCAATATCGTTCTGTTTAATTGAAATTCGATTTTGTAATTAAGATGGTTTCTGATAGGAGGTTCGATCTTCTTTCTCCTTTGTTCTTTGTTATACTGATGTTTATTTTCAGATTATTTTTCTTACAATTTCTTTGTAAACTGGATTCACTGTAAGTTAACATCCGATTTTTCATATTTCGTAGATCCATAAACTATCTCAAGTACTGTCTTCCACATGACAGTCTTCATAGCTTCAACCTCGGACATCAATTCTGATCTTCTACATTGAGCGATCTCCATGACCATCGAGTCTTACAGCGGGGTTAAACATCATCACTAAAGGTTTATTCTTAAACACTGACTTTAGGCATCTGAAAAGATCAGCCTGATGACTATTTATTAAACCACATGACCCTGATTTGTCCACAGAGTACAGAACATCAGGAAATTAGAACAGCAGCACGAAGATGAGGCTTGACTATACAACTGATCTCAATGAAGTTACATTGCTCAAACGCTTTTTATACGAGAATAAGGGTGATTTTAGTGACATGAAACCTGAAGAATTCGATTATTCGGCTATGAGATTGTGTAAGTTACTCTTCTACAGTTTAACAATCCAACATTTATTATAATTTTCGAAAAGTTTTTTAGTTCTGAAAACAAAATCTACAAACCATCTTGCAGTTTTCTTCTTTGGGGGTTTATCAAAAATTAAATTTTAACTTCTGACACAAAATTCATTGAGTTGAAATCGCATTCGAGATTTTTTTGTGTTTTCTCCGCAGATTTTTCATCTACGTATATAATTTTCCATTGGTTCGAATGTTAGGTTTCAGAAGAAATTATGATGAGGAAACTTTGACAGGAAGAGAGTATGGTGTCAGGCTACAATGTTACTCGTCGGTGGCAGATAACAAAGCGTGAATCAAATCCTGAATACATAGAGAAGGTTAGTAATATACGGACTTTCTTTAAGTCATCGTTTGTGACATTGATATGCAAAGATCATTATTAGTTCATAAAATCTGCCGGTTTAGAATCCTATCAAATTAGAGTTGAGAATAATTTTCACCTTATCAATAGTGTTTAGGTTATGGCTGCTTCTAGTATATCTTAGTTTCCATTGAATACTTGTGATCTTTGCAATAGTCGAGCTTTATAAGCAGTTCTCTAGCTATCTTAAGAACTTGTGATTGCAATTGAAAAAAAAACAAATAGGTATTGAATAGAATCACGTGCATTATTATAGGAATGAAGTTGTTCGGAAATAAATTGCAATGTGGCTACAAACAGAAAATGATTTCAGTCTAGGTAACTTCTGAAAGAAGAGCCCATATCCTTGCTGTAATAAAATCTGCAATGATAAAAAAAAATTCTTAGACAACAGGAAAATGAATTTGAGGAATATAAAGTAATCCAAACTATAGTTGCATCCACTCGCAACTTATAACAAATTAAATAGTTCAGTTAAAATTAAAATTATTGAAAAGACATACCTCATCAATCTCTTTGTTCAAGATTGTTGAAAATCTGTTTAAAAACAACATTCATGGTTTTTTCTGAGGCTTGCCATCTTTGTCCAGAATCAATATTTTTAAATCTTTCTTTGACGTCACTCTAGAAATTGCTACATATAGCTGTCCATGTGAAAACATCGGTCTTGGCAGAAAGAGCCCAACTTCTGATAATGATTGTCCTTAGCTTTTGTTTATAGTTATAGCAAAAGCCACAGCTAAAGGTAATTGCCGTCTGTGCATTTTAAAAGGCAATCTAGTATCTGATGGTGTTATTAACAATCTGGGAATGTATACTGTCTCCCCAACTCTTTCTCCAGTGATGATTCTAGCCTTAACCATCAAATCCATTAACTCTGTGATCTGCAGCCTCGTTCCATTCATTAATCCTTCTGTAGGAGCAATATTCCTTAGAACCATAACAGGACAACCAACCTTGAGTCTAAGACTGTGGTTTGGCAATCCAGACACCTTAATAGTGTTCAAGAAATCAGGACCAAGAGCTTCATCACTAATAGAAATTTTATCTATTGGATCAATACTATCTGCGCTGATGTAGATCCTTTCCTCACCTGTCATGAAAATTATTAATCAGCACAGAAATCCTCAAAAAAAAATTAGATTTTCGTTACTTAAGGAGTAAAAACATAATCTTACCATCAAGCTTATCCAACATATATTCATTTATCATGTTGACATCTTCATTAGTAGGACAAAGAATAGCTTTCTCTTGGAAAAATTTAGGTTCTTTCTTATCTTGTAACAAAGCACTATCCCCATACACAGCTTTGCTTATGGCTTCTATAGAATCATCCGAATCCATAATCAAAAACTCTTCAGGAATATCGATCTCAGCTTCGCCATCGTTAGGGTCTGCAGTTTTACCTTCTCCAACCTTTAAGATCCACTCAGAGAATTCCTTAAGTTCTTGTGCCTCTTCTGGTGTCAAATCACCAGACAATAGCCGCATGTTCTTTGTGAGTTTGAAGACTTTACAGTGCTCCCAAAGATAAGAAGAATTCAGTGTGGCCAAAACAATGTCAGCCCTTTCAGCTCCATGTATTACAGGTAGAATCTGTCGAAAATCACCTCCAAACACTACAACCTTCCCACCAAAAGGTTTAGTTCTATGCTTCCCCATAATATCAGACATGCTTCTATCTAGAGCTTCAAAACAATGCTTACTCATCGTGGTGCCTCATCCCATATAATGAGTGATGCTTCTTTTACCAAATTAGGTTGATCTGATCCAGGAGCCATAGTACACGAAGAAAACTCATCAGGGCTGAGTGGTATGCCAAATCTTGAGTAAGCAGTCCTTCTGCCTTGTAACAACAAAGATGCTATTCCACTTGACGCAACATTAAGAACAATATCTCCTTTAGAACGAATGGCTGCAGATATTAATTTCCAAAGGACGGTTTTCCCAGTACTGCCAAATCCGTAAACGAAAAACATTCCACCTCTTTCTTCATTCACGGCATCGACAATTTCATCAAAAAAATTCTTCTGTTCATCTGTCATCTTTGGAACGTCTCTATCAAGAGTATCTACCAGTTGTTGACGATCATAACTCCGCTCATCTAATATCAGAACATTGTCATCAGTATCGTCTGTAGGAGGAAGTTGTGGCATAGATAAGAAGTTTGCAAGAGAAGTCCCATTTCGCTTCAGATGCTTCTCAATCTCTTGTAAAGCAAACTTCTTTTTCTCCTCATCACTTAACAAAAGTTCTACAACAAAAAATAGTATAAATTAGGAGATGTTGTAATAACAAATAACGTACATAGCGTGTCTGAAAAGATTCTGAAATTGGCAGAAGACAAAAATACATACTACTAACCTGGTCTGTTGAAATAAATCCGACGATTATACTCAATATCTTCAGACAAAATCTGCCAAGTTTTTTCCCATACTGTTTCTGGTGTAGATAAGGTATTATTATTCAGCATCATAACAAACACATGTCGCAGATCACTTCAAAAGCTCTCAAAACTTCTCCTCACTATATCGTCAATGTACTCTTGATCATCATCTATAAGCCACGAGCAAAGCATGCATCTTTGTATTCAGGATATGTAACACCATTGTAGGTTTTGATGTCTTCATAACTGGTAGGCCCTCTAACAACGTTCAACAACACACGCAAATAATATGCATCTTCCTGTTTATGGGGAGCATAATTTATCCTGCCGACGCTAAATCCTCTTTTCCGCCTAGTAAACTTCTTCAGGTTCTTCTTGTAAGTATAAAAGTTGGGAATCTGGGCATAGAGGAGAGTTCTAGCAAACACATCAATTTTATTCAGCTCAAACCATGCCAAGAACATTGTATTTTCAATGAGCTTCCTATTTACAACAACTTCCATCTTATCTTTCGCTCAGAAAATAACATGTTGCTTTCCAGGTAGATGGAAAATAAGCTTCTCAACTGATGTAGATCGAAAGTGAATTGGAAACTGAAAAATCTTCCAACCAGCTTCACATACCGAAACATATCTACAAAAAAAATCATTTGTGATGAAATGTGATCAACGATTAGACAGTCAAATATTTATAAACGAATTTGTGAAATGTAAATATAGCAATGCCCATTACCTGCAGTCGAAGTAATCTTTGAATTCATTTCTTTTTTCTACATTTTCTCCTGCGGTTTCAAGCTGGTTCATAAGTACATGGTCAGGTGGTTCGACAGCGACGGTAACACGGTCCTGTCCTTTATTAATGTACTTAAATAAGTACTTAATAGAACCAGCTTGGTTGCACCATTCGACATTGATATGAGCTCGGTAACAAAGAGACAGTTTCTTGTTGTAAGGAATAACCCAGCGATTGTCTAACTTTATCCCATTCTTTACCACAAAGCGTTCGGACTGCTCACGCCTTCTGTAAACAGGAAATCCTTCTCTATTAACTGTAGTCTTCTCAGCATATGGTTTGGGATATAACTTTGAACACTGTCCATTCTCCATGCATGGTGAATTCATATTAGCAGCTCCACACGGACCATGCATCATCATATCTTTAATGACATCATATAGCTCTGGTTCTTCGTCTTTATCAGGGATTTCCGCACAAATTATCTTATCAATGTCATCTGTAGTAGGAAGCTTGATTTCTTGATGCAAGAATAATAAAACATGTGCGTGCGGCAAACCACGTTTCTGAAACTCAATTGTGTACATTGCTGCAAAATTAGGTTTAAAAGATCAGTTAGTGTATATACCAATTAAGAGGAAAAAAATCGAACACTAAAGCTGAAATTTAAGAAATTAAAAAAATTCTGCTTACACGATACAGTCTTCCCAAGAATGTGCTTCTTTGTTAAATCATCCATGAATGCTTCAAGTTTCATTTTAAAGATCCTAGAAACAATTTCAGATATATCCTCTGCCTTCAAAGTTCTTTTCTCTAGAAACCTGGTGATCTCTGGCCATTTAGGATTGCATGTGTAAGTGATGAACAGATCCGGAAATCCAAAATGCTTAGAAATGGTCATAGCATCCAAATATTTGTTTTTCATATATCTTGGACCACCAGTGAATGAAGCTGGCAACACAAATTCAGTTCCTTGATCATGCATATCGATTTTTCCTGAAGTCTCAGACTGTTTGATAGAGTCATAACTATCAGATCTCAAAGTAGACTGATTGAACTTGAGATACCGTAGACGGTTAGACTCAATAGTTGTGAAAGCATCCATTACAAATTGCTGAAACAGACGCCTAGCATATAAAAGAGTGTGAGACTCATTCCTACGCTCATGAAGACGAAAAGCATAATATTGCCTCATACTAATTGTCTTCTTCTTCAGCTTCTTAGCAGCTTCTGTTACTCCTTTCTGAATACCAAGTCTAAATCCATCTTCTTCATGTGTAAATAATAAAGGGTACGGCAGTGCTAGATATGAGGGATGAATCTCATTAATCCTCATTAACTTTCCACAATGTTTCTGAAGTACAATATCTCTTTTATCCATATCAAGATTAAAATCTCCAGGAATCAAAGCTGCAACTTCTGATGCTGTTGGTGTGTTGTATGTTCTGCCATCCGTTAGACGATCGCTGATGATCCTCATATGAAATGCTTCTTTAGGATTAGTATTAAATCGTTTTCCTGCTGATTTGAAGCTCTTAACATATGGATTGACTTCATCTAAGACTTTCATCAAAACTTCAATAATTTCTTTCCTCAGGTGATCATTTTTCTTGCCTTTATAGGTAGTTTTACCTCCCCTGCAGTTAAAATGGTAATTATTAGAAGACAAATAACATGGCAGAAACTATAGAAGGTCTCGCCAATCCTACTTTTAAAAAAATATGTACGAAAATGATACCTTAAGCAATTAGCTCTATGTTCAGCTTCATTTTCAGTATCACAGATATACATCTGTCCGAATTTGGCATCTTTACCATCTGGTGGTTTTAAACTACCCAAAAGATGGTAATTTTCTCCTTGCATTTGAAACATCTCTGGCCCAACTCCTTTTCTTAGAAATCTTTCTACTTTCCCACCAAGTGAAGTAAATGAGAAGACCATGTTATAGGCTCTGATATTTTTCTGAAAATGCTTGCATTTTTTATCATCTCCTTCAATCAATCTTTTAAGTTCTGTTGGCGGATCTTTTAACAGAGGCAAAACTACCTGACCTTGTCTACAACAGAGTGAAAAAGAAGGATTTTTGCTATTTTTACGCTTGTTTATCCTTTCGTCATACCACATAATAGTACTACAGTGAGAACATGTATATGTTGGATCACCTTCATCAACGTAAACTGTATATTGGAAAAAAAAAGAAATGGTGACATGATTCTAATTACTCAATGTCAAAAATGATAGTGTAGAAAATAATAACTTCTAGATTTTGGCTCAATTCTTACCATCATCCTTTCGAGCAGTTTTGGTTTTACGTTGTTTGGATGCACGTGTACTTTTCTTTGCTTCAATGAATGATTCTTTAAGAAATTCAGTTTGAGGTTCACATGTTTCCGGCTCTACAGAATCAGCAAGTGATTCCTCACTTTCTGTGTCTGAACTCTCCTGGGAACTACAGTCAAACTCTAGAGAATTATCAATTTCTTCAAGTACACCTGCATATTATGTTTAAGTTAAAAGTATCTGTGTGATAAAAAAATATCGGCAAATAACTCGGTTTTACAAATCTACCTCTAAAATCAACATTGTAGTTGCTGTCTGCATCCTCATCATCACTGTCATGATCTTCACACGCATCATCTCCTATGTTAGATTTCATATTTGCCTTGTCATTTCTTAAGGTCTTTGATATGTTGGTAATTTCTTTTAATACTGTTGGAGGATTCTTTCTTGGCTTCTTTGGGATTTGAACATCAGAATCGTTGTCTCCTACATTGATTCTATCTCTTGCTAGCGCTGTTATGAAAAAACATAATTAGTCTTGTAAACTATGGTTATTTGATACTATGTAAATGTCTTATATACAACATATATGTTTTATATGTTTCTCACATGATATTGAAGTGAGAGGACTTCTATTCTCCGGAGTAATGTTAGCTGCAAGTTGATGTAAAACCCAACATATATAAGTACGTGACATCTTTCACTCAAAAAAATCAGTATATAAAACCAGTTACCTATCTTTCTCTTGTTCTTGTTTGCTGAGGTTTTTGGAGTGGTTGATATTTGCTGTTCGATAGAACCAAATAAATTGATAGCTGGACTGATAGGTACATGCTGTTGAGTTGTCCTTTGTTTCTTTAGTTTTTTCATAATTTCTTCATTTCCTTCACCTCTGTTCAAATCTCTTGCTAGGAATGTGTCAGAACAATTCGAATTTCAGTGTTGCATCATAGGTGTAGACACTGATTATAAGAAAATTACAATACATCATTTACTACATAGTAATATTGAATCTTACATGATGTAGCAGTGAGACAGCTCCTCTGTTCTGGAGTATAGTTAGAAGCATTTGACGAACCTCCAAAAACTTGCAAAAGAATTTTAAACTCAAGATTTCAATAAGAAAAATAAGTCATATAAATTTTCCAGTTGCATAGATTAACATAGTTAAATTTAGAGAATACCACTAAATATGTTACGTTTGTTTCTTGGTGTTTTAGGAGTGGTATAGATTTGTTCATCTGTAGAACGAATAGAAATAGTGGCAGAATGCTTAGAAACACCCTCAGAAAGGCTCTTAAAAATTGATGTTAATGGAACTGAGTCATTTTCCCTTTGCACTCTTGTAGTTCGAAATCTGCTATGTTCGTCTTGTAAACCGGCAATTGCGATGTTTTCAGATGGATGAAGAGGCTGATTCTCTTTTTTTAGAGACACCTTTGTCAATATTTCGTTTCCTTTTCATAGATGCTTGACTCGTCAATAGTGGTTTAGAAAGTTTGTCAAAGCTCTTTGAAAATCTTTTTAATGGTGGTTGTCTCCTAAAGGTGGTGGTTTTAATAGTTTAGTACATTTTAAAATTAAAATAGAAACTAAATATGATGGAAAAAATAAGATGCAATCGGTTTTGGTAAGATATCAAAGTGCCGGGATTTGTTTGGATATTATAATCAAATCATTGAAATTTAAAATAATTATTGGGAAGATGTAATCTATCTCAGATTCAGGATTTCTAATAAATCTTCTAAACTGTATTAGATTCTTTTAATGATATTCCAAGATAATAAATTCAAAAATTTATTGGTTCTTTAAGATCTATAGGAACTTTCGATGATACCTCTAAATGTTTATAAGAATTCGACTTTATAAATGTATTATCTTTCAGTACATTTTATAAGGAATTTCGATGATCTCTTTTACAGTTTTGACATTATTTCGACTTTGTAACTAAAATTATCTTACTAACCATAAGTTTCTATTTTTTTAGTTTTTCAGAGAAGCTCGCGAAAATCAGAGGAATCTTCCTACGCACATATCTCCAACAGAGCTCATGTAAGTTGTAGAACTTTTTCAAAACAGAATGCTAAGTTGTATGGTAGAATAGGCCGTGGAATTATAGGTTTAGTATGAAATGTTATGATAGTTTTTTTAGTACCGATTTATAATCTACAAGATGAGTTGCAAAAAAATATTATCCTAAGGAGAGTCAAATACTATGGTAAAAAGATATGAATCATATTACTAAAATCCAAAACACTCTTAAGTAAAAAAAAACATAAGAATTCAACAACTTAAGCAAATAAACTATAGAAAAAACAGAATTGAAAAATCCATTTGAGCAAGAAACTAATGGCACAATCACTTAGTCTTCTCCAACTTCACTGGCTTAATGCACAACTTCTTAGATGTAGACGTAATGTCTTTCAGCTCAGCATCCTCTTCCTTGCGCTTGACAGTTGGTGTGGTAAATCCTTCAGATGAACTTTCCGAGTTTGGCTTAAGCATAAGAACCTTGTAATGCATTAAAACAAACACATTTCAATCGAGAAAAGTATACAAATCAATATAAAAAAATTACAACACAAAAGGATATGATAAACTAAATAACAAACCTCTCCACTGGACAGGGTGCTCGAATTGGTGTCTAAAGCCGAAACAGGTTCAGATTGAGTCTCGATTTTAGGCTGATCATCACCAGTCCATACTTGGGAAACAAAGAAAGTGTTTGATCCACTATCCAGATTTCCTGAGGCAATTGAAATACCAAAAGAAAAAGACTTTCCAACTAAAGCCTGCAGGGCTGGGGGTATTATTTCAGGATCTTCAATCTACAAAAAGCATCATAGTTTTACAACAGGAATTTTGGAAGAAAAAAAAGATAGTTAAATTTATATTTTTATATGACATAAAATTGCCTCATCATATGAACCATCCCAAAGTTCAACAGCCTCAGTACCAACAATGACATTGGCAATAGTGTCAAGCATCATCAATTTGCATGAACCACTGTCACCTTTAACATTCAAATGCAGCTTATACCTGTTTAAATTCACAAACAAATTAGTAATCATCATTAGAACTCAGATTCGTAGGAATACATATCATTACATATAAAGTATCACTTACTTTGGTTCAACCTTTGTGACATTTGATCTACATTTATCGCAATACCACAATGGTTTACCGTTTTGAGACAACTCATTACCACGGATCTTAGTGACACGTCTACCGTCGCCACAACATCCAAAGTAGAACCAACCCCAATCTGTATCGACAAATTCAATTGAACATATTATTTTGCAACTCTCAACCTGTAAAACAGCGCACAAAGTATCAATACAATTACAATTAGTGAGATATAAAAATAAAATGCTGATTCAACCTGAATTGCCACCAATATCTCAGCAATGGATCGGATTTGAACATCATCCCAATCTGTTTTTTGGTGCTTAATCACTTGACTGTCACTATTTTTACCCTCAATAGCAAGAGGAAGATCAACTTGTAACAGTCTGTGAATCGACAAAAAAATAATAAAAAACAGGACATGAAAGCCATAAGCTATATAAAAAATACTATTGGTCACGGTCACTTACGCCTCTTTGAACTCGATGGCTTCCTTCATGGTTGGGTTGAGGATTACAAGTGAAGCATCAAATGCATTAGTGATTTGTACCTCACCTACAAAAAGATTCACTTTTATATCAAAGTAAAATATGAATTTTATCTGAAGATAATATTTCATTTTGAGGATGGATATACCTTGGTAGAAGCTGATCTTAGCAAATCTAATCAAGCAGATTAGGTTTTCAACATTGTTATCATCAATAAACGGCTCAAATTGTTCTGCATATTTCCCCCACAAGCAACACCTCACATCATGACCACTGCATAAAAGTAAATTGAGTTTTCACCAAATATTTTATATAAAATCTTTATAAAGTCCTACAAATTGTATGAAGCTTACTTAGTGTCGCTTAAATGAAAGTGAAGTCTCTTTCGGTCTTTTCCATTAACTTGGATGATTTGTATTCCACCAAGATTGAAAACTTCACCAATGATATCTGAATAAAATTAAAATTTATTTCAAGCTAACACAATCACAAGTTACAAAAATGTTGATTTATCAGAGAAATATATTTTTATAAAACTCAAAGTAAAGATTGTACCGATGAGGACGTTTGCATCTGACCCTTGTCCACCAAGGTTTTCATAACTCACAAGATTAAGATAACGATCATCGTCCTCAAACACTGACCGCCCTACGATAGTGTCAGTCGTGAAAGTTATTTTGTAAGGCAGCAGTGTTGGGCGAAATTTACCACTTGAACCTGAAACCTTGAAGTTTTCAATGAATCTCCACTAACCAAGAGGGAGATTTCGTTGATGACGAAACATCTGAGTCTTTTTGCAACTGGCGTGAATTTTACCGCCCTAAAATACAACAATAGCAAAGATTAATATTGCAAGTAGAGACAAAGATTTAGATATTTAATTTCTAAACAATTTCTCCTTACTGTTTGATCAGCAAGAACACATTCGAGAGTTCCCCTCCGTAGCTTGTGTTTTGCGACCATGAGTGGAGTAGCTTGACGTGCACTTTCCACGAATCCTTGTGTGGTTTCACTTTGTTAACCATGACGAAAGCTTGATTGTTAGCCATTGATGTTTTCTGTGAACTTTGAATGGTTGTGTGGAAAATAAGTGTAGGATGTGCTATCTATATATAAGGTGCCGATGAGATTTAGGTATTGGACGGGAATGAGTTTAAATTGTAGATATCGCTAGATTGTAGGAAAAAATAGTTAAAGAAGTTACTTGATACATGAGAAGATATAAAATTCGAAAAACAGAAAGTTAATAAAAAAAAAAGGAAACGTAGTTATAAAACGGTTTGTGGTTTACGTGATGAAAAGAAAAGATCTAAATCACAAAATCTAAATCATTAAAGTTTGAGTTATCTCCAAGAAAAAGATTAAACAGTTATGGCTAAATCTGCTGAAGATATTTGACTTGCAGCATAAGTCAATGCTTTTTTTTATTAAATAGTTATCGTAAAATCCGTTTAAGATATATAATTTGTATGCATGAATAGTAATGGATAATTCGAAATGGATTTCAGATTTTTATTAAGGCCCACAATTATTTACGTTGAGTTGAGAGAGATTTGTTATATGTCCAAATAGTTTTTTTAATACTCTTATATACATGTTACTAAACAAAAGTTAAAAGTACTTCTACTTTAATAAGATAGATGGTATAGTATCATAGACATCAATGTAATACTAGGAACTCACACCAATAGCTCACATGTTTTGATAGAAAAGGCAATCCGTAGTAGGCTGATGTAGATACAAATTTTTGGTTGGTCTTTGAGAACAAAGAAGAGACACATGTTTAGCGAAAAGCCCATCAGAAAGAGATGTTAAAGGTACAATCAAGCTTATAGATTGAAAAGCCTCGTTAAGCAAATGCTTAGTAATCAAGGCACCGGTAGTAAACCCTAAACCCTTTTTGGGTCTAACCCTAGCTTATATACTTCCGTTGCTATTTCTCTCTCTCTCTCTCTCTCTCTCTCTCTCTCTCTCTCGGGACCAGAACGAAACCCTAGAGGAGTCTGACCATGCGTAAGGTCAAAGGCGGCGATCGGTTGGATAAGTATTATCATTTGGCCAAGGAGCGTGGCTTTCGTTCTCGAGCTTCTTACAAGCTTCTCCAGATAAATGCAAAGCACAATCTCCTCCACAGCTCGAATGCCGTTCTCGATCTCTGCGCCGCCCCCGGTGGTTGGATGCAAGTAGCAGTCGAGAAAGTTCCCGTGGGAAGTCTCGTTCTAGGTATCGATCTTGTTAATATCGCTCCCGTACGTGGCTGTGTGGCTATCCAGCAGGATATCACGCGGACCGATCAGTGCAGGTCGAAAATCAAGCAAGTGATGGAGAAACATAATGTGTCGGCTTTTGATCTTGTTCTGCACGATGGTTCTCCGAATCTCGGTGGTGCGTGGGCGCAAGAGGTTATGAGCCAGAACGCTTTGGTTATTGACTCCTTGAAACTGGCCACAGAGTTCTTAGCTTCAAATGGTAACTTCATCACCAAGGTATGTGTCTGAAAGATTCTTGATTTCGTATTTATCTCTGAACTGAATTTCTTTCTTCTCTTAGGTTTTCAGGTCTCGAGATTACGAGTCTGTGCGGTACTGTCTTGGGGAGGTACTGATTACTTCTTACTCATCTGATAGGTTCTTCTTCTTGGTCTTACTGGTAGTTACTTGTTGGTGCAGCTGTTTGATGAGGTAAAAGTGTTTAAGCCAATGGCGAGCCGTTCAAAATCTTCAGAAACGTACCTGTTGGCTTTGAGATACAAAGCTCCTGCTAAGATTCCATCTCATCTACTCGATTACAGACAACTCTTTAAGTATACAGCAGAACCCAAGAAAGTGGTGATGATCGCTATATATGTGTCTTACATAGTGTGTTTGGATGGTGTTTTTTCTGCAACTCCCACATAATACTTCTTGTTGTGTTTTTTTGTAGGTGGTGGATGTGCTTAAAGGATCAAAACAGAAGAGAAACCGTGAAGGGTATACGCACCATTATCCACTATCTATTAAATCTTCTTGTTACATGTTATATTAAGTGGGGATTTATATATATATATATAGGTATCAAGATGGAGAGTCAGTTTTGAGGAAAGTTGCATCTGCTGCTGAGTTCATATGGTCCGAGAAACCTATTGAGATTCTTGGCATAGTTACTTGTATATCCTTTGATGATCAAGCCTCTCTACCTTTAAAGGAACATGACTTGACTACAGATGAGGTACTTATTTCTAATTCTCTATATACGATTAATAACTAGAAGGCTTTGAGCCTGTTCATCCCCTAGGACGAGACCTAAATCATGTTAAATGTTTTCTCATTCGAATGAACAAATGACCTAATAACATGTGTCCCATTATAGTCTTGCCACTATATCAACTTTTTGTCTTCTTCTAATTCTTCATAATGCGATTAATTAATAACTAGGAGGCTTTGAGCTCGTAAATCCTCTAGGACGAGACCTTGACTATGTTAAATGTTTTCTCATTCGGATGAACATGACCTATTATACTATTTTTAACTAATCCAAGAGTTTTAGCCATTATATCAACTCTTTGTTAGTTCCGTATGTAATTTTTTATCTGACTTGTAACTTTTTACTCTCTTTTTTTTTTCTGAATGCAGATTAAAATTCTATGTGAAGATCTTCCTGTTTTGGGGAAGAATGACTTCAAGCATATCCTCAAGTAAATAAATGCTTCACTTACTCCATCATGGACCCTTTTGTTTATCTAATATTTTTCCAAGAACTTTGTAGAATTTTGTTTCTAATGAAAATAGCTCTTTTGTCTTGTAGATGGCGAATGCAAATCAGGAAAGCTCTAACTCCTGAGAAGAAACAAGAAACTAAAGAGGCTGATGTGGCAAAAGAAGGAGAAGAAGAAGACGAGGATGATAAGCTACTCAATGAACTGGAAGAGCTGACAAACACAGTAGTTCGCAGGAAGAAGAAACGTGCAAAGAAGCTTCTCGCAAAACGACTTGCTAATGTTACTGATGCACAGATACATGCACTTGAAGATGGCTATGTAGACCATGAATTGTTCTCTCTTTCTTCTATCAAGGGAAAGATAGATCTAATGGCTGTTGACAATGACCAAGATGCTAACGACAATGCCTATGAGAGTGACAAGGAAGAAGCTTCAGATGACATAGATTCTGATGAAGAACGTCAGAGGTCAGACCCTTTTTTCTATATTGCTATTTTCATGATATGCCACTCTTGGAGTGTGGATAGAGTCTTGCCTCACTCAAGCTCTTCCTTTACTCCTTTATTCATCTTGTTGTTGGATCCATTCACCAATCTTCCCTTCACGTCACTTGGTTTAGTTCTTCCTATTGATTGCTTGGTTCTCATTTAACAAATACATTGCTCAAATGTTTGTTTCATCGATCTTTTTTTTTATTTTAAAATTATACAGATACACTGAAAAGATGGAAGAGGTTTTTGATGAGGCATACGAACGGTATATGGTGAAGAAAGAAGGAAGCTCCAGGAAAAGGAAGCGGGCTAGGCTGGCCAACGCTGAGAAGCTGGAGGATGGTGATGGAGAGGAGGAAGAGATGAGTTTCGATTACTATTTGGACAAGGATGAGTTAAACCCTCTTGTGGTAGCACTTGGTGATGAAGAGGAAGCGCAAACAAAGGAGGACGTATCCAACCATTGGTTCAGTCAGAATATATTTGTAGAAGCTGTTGAAGAAGGAGACCTTGGAACTGAGAAACAAAGCAAAACTTTGTCTAAACCCTACCGAAAGTCATCCAAGCAGACAGAGGAAGACGATTTTGAGATTGTCCCTACCCCAGAGACGGTTTCAGACTCATCCTCTGATGATGATGATGAAGCTAATACAAACAAGGCCGAGATATTGGCATGTGCCAAGAAAATGCAAAGGAAGAAGCAGAGAGAAGAGATGCTTGACGATGCTTACAACAAGTACATGTTTGATGACCAAGGCTTACCCAAATAGTTTCTGGACGAAGAGAAGAGGCACAGACAGGTGGTGAAACCCATTACGAAAGAAGAGGTCAATGCAATGAAAGCTCAGTTCAGAGAGATAAACGCTCGTCCGGCCAAGAAAGTGGCAGAGGCCAAGGCGCGGAAGAAGCGAGCCATGGAGAAAAGATTGGAGAAAGTGAGGAAGAAGGCAAACACAATATCTGACACAGCGGATATATCGAACCGCTCAAAGGACAAGATGATAGACAAGTTGTACAAGAAAGCGGTAGAGACAAGGAAGCCTAAGAAAGAACTTGTTGTGTCTAAGAAAGGAGTTGATGTCAAGGTCGGGAAAGCTCAGAAGATAGTGGATAGGAGGATGAAGAGTGATGCTAGGAAGCGTGGAGGAGGCAAGCCCGGTAGGAAGGGGAAGAAGAGTGTCTAGAAAAGACAAATGTTTTTTTTTTTAAGTTTTCGATCAAAGTGTAAGACCAACACTATGAAACTCAAGCATTTTAGCCTTTTATTTAACTGGTGGTTTTAATAAATAAAAAAGAAAGAGATTCAAGAGAAACAAACTTGGGACGCAAGTTAGGCTTGCTTGGGAGAGTTAGAAAATGGGTCTTGCTCACAACACAATAGTTCTTGCTACATATCAACACGCAATTCATAATCGTAACTTGTCTAGTTCCTTGTAATGCGAATATAATTGTGACATATCTCTCAACAAACATTTTAGAACATTTGTGAATATAAGGTTTTCTAATTTGGAAAATATGTAGCTGCGTATAAAGACAAATAGATTACGAAAATATGGTGGCAAAGGGAGTAAAACAAATAAAAATGGAAAAAAGAAATAGAGGCGTTCCGAGGATTGAACTCGGGACCTCTCGCACCCTAAGCGAGAATCATAACACTAGACCAAACGCCCATGTTTGAACTGTCATTACTATTAATATAAATAATTATAAATGAATACGATAACACAATTGCTTTTCAAAACAATATCCAAGCTCCTCGTCTCGTCTCTCTCCCGCGCCTAAAGCCGTGGAAGAACTGTATGCTCTCTGCTCCAAAGAATAAGCTCGTGTGTCAGAAATGAGGGATCAAGTCAGTAATCTCTCTCTCTCTCTCTACAAGGAACAATGATACCCATTCACAATTGGAGTGCTCTGCTTAGTGCTCGCTCCGAACAAGAATAGAAAACTCTAATTAATGGTTCATGTCTATCGATATGGATGTTGCAAATCCAAGGCACAAGTCATTTCTTCAGACGGAGATCACAAAGCTTGGTGGATCAACAAAGGTAGGTGACTTGTCGTAGGAACTAGGAAATACTTGAGAGAAATAAAATTAATTCTTCGATATTTTGAATGAATACAAGAGAAAGGCCTCATGCGAACCTCAAAATTATTTGGTTTTCTATTTTTGCAGGGAGTGATCGTCTCTTATAAAATTGTAGGCAAAAAGGAAACATACAGTTTAAACATCCACTTCTGTCTACAAGCAATGAGTGAAGCCATGTTTCATAAATCTTACCTGTTTGTTTTAAGAGACCACAACAACTCAATACTTTAAGCTCTCAATCACTCTACGAACATGAGAATCTATCACATGCATTTGACATGCATCACTTGTAAACCTCTTCACATATATTGGATTAGGAAAAGGTAAAACATACACTATAAAACAAGGCCTCTGAGAATATTAGAAAATGAGAAGAAAAAAAAACACGACTAAACTCTACTCATTGCTCTCAGGAGATTCAGCACCGGGGTTTGAATTGTTGAAGCCACCACCACTTGGCGGAGGAGCAGCAGCTGGATTAGAATGAAAAGGAGGAGGCGGAGGAAGAGGAAGTCCATTATAATTGGAAGGTGGTCCACTACCTTGACCAGGTATTGGAGCCATTCCTGGTGGCCTAAGAATACTGTTTTGTGGAGGTGGAGGTAGAGGAGCACCAGGCGGTGGAGGAGGCATGTAACCTGGCAAAAGTAGAAAACATTACATATCAATTGAAAAAAAAAAACAACCGAATGCAAAGAAGAAGTGAAACATGTATATAGGACGTTTGACCAACATGATTTTTAAAAGTGAAACCTATTTCGTAAGAGTAAGTCATGATACAGTTTATTTCTCATCAAACATATAGTCTTTTCTAAGTGGTTACCTTGGGTAATGTAACTGGACACACGAAACACAAGTAGTTATTCTAGTAACAGAAAATTACCTTGACCAGGAGGCATCATGGGTGTAGGCAGGACAGGAGGAGGCATCCCCATAGGCATAATAGTCCCAGGTGGTGGCATCATAGGAAAGCGAGGTCTAAATATGCTGCTGATTAAACACACCACCAACCTGTTGGCCAAGATGCTCTTTAATCCTCTGATCAATCAGACTCTGAGTTTGTTGTTCCTCAAATTGCTGGTAGTATATTCTCTCACATTCGCCTGAACAAGATAATCAAAACTCAATTACATATATTAGAAAAAAACATTCTTGGACTGCTTAGATACCTACCTTGTGCTTGTAACCAGCATTGTGCTGCTTCCTCACCGATGGCTGAACAAATAAAACAAACTTGAGATTTTAGTCACAGATTCATAAGCTTGGTTCAATCATCTTCACCAATGTACCAAGTTAAAAAAAAGAACTAGAGCTTCTCTAAAGAGGAAGGTAGGTTTAAACTTACGGAATCGTGGGTGAGATAAGTATCGCAATAATCACAGTAATACCTGCGAAAAAATCAACAGTAATTAAAACCCTCCTCTACTATCGAAGCTGCATATATGTACCAGTGTAACTATGAAGATCTCGAACCCTAATATCTTGGCATCCTTCATTCTGAAAATTCCCAAACTTGGAGAACGAGAGGAGTAAATGATATGTGGTACACATTTACTTTTCGTGATATCTGACGGCTACTAAGACCAACATTATAGGTAAAGTCCTGGTAAATGTCCTTAATTTTTTTATTTCTTGCTTTTGAGGATTAAAAAAAAAATTAAAAACGAACCAATCGCGGGTGGTCACGTATCAGTGGGGTCCGCGAACAATGAACAAACATAACAAGGACGTTCCTTAATTAGGGGCTTTTCTTCTTGGTCTCTCTGATTTTCGTGGGTCCCTCCACCTAAGGACGGTTCTAAAAGCTGCCGATATTTATGTTCTAAGTATCTTTACCAAAACAACACCGTTTCGCACGATGCTAAGAAAAAAAAATTATTTTTAACGATGATCAGAGATATATCTTCCCACTGGTCGCTTCAAATCCCGGGTTTGTCGGATCTTTCGACGTGATTCTGCTCTATTAGTTTCAAGTTGATATTTTCGAATCGATATTTGAGTGATGTGTAGTTGTTGAAGGAAGTGAGGAAGATGAAGAATCTGCCTCCGCCGGGGGCGTCTCATTTTAGCACAATCGGATTGTCTGTCACGTTGCTCACCGGCGTGACTCATCCTTTCGGTTAGATTCCCAACACCTTGTTCACTCACTCCTATATGAATCGAATTTAAACGTTGCTGTTTCGGTTTTCGAAAATAGAAAAAGACTTTTCTGGTCAAAGAAACAGACTACTTCTCTACCTCAACTTTATAACACACTTGGTTAGATCGGTTGATTCGGAACCTAAAAAGTTTTCAATTTTGTTTTTGAAACAAAAATTTTGCTATTTGGTTTTTGGTTTTCATTTTTTTGTTACGGAAGGGAACCAACAGTTTTTAGACTTTTCGATTCAAACCTTGGTTAAATCCACAGAATTTCTGTTATATTCAAGTAATTTGTGATTTCAGTTATTTTCTGTTTGAAATAATGGTATGAATCGATTCGGTTTGGAATTATTTTGGATATAAAACCCGAAAATTTGCTGACTGGTTCAGAATCCATAACCAAACGTGAACTGAAAACAAAAGAAATTTGGATCGGTTCAAAACCACATATGTGGAGGTTTTGTAGCACTTGTGTGTGATGGGTGTTTAAGTTTTATCTTAGGATAGTGATCTTTGGATAATGTAGCAAAATATTCTTGTTCTTGTAGTTGGTCGATACATAAGTCTTTTCTTTTGGCATATAATGTGGGATTTAAAAAGTTACGGACTTAGAGATATCTCCATGTTTATTGCAGATGCAACATGTTGGACAAAGAGGCCCTTTAGTTAGAATGGTAATATAATCTTGTAATGAAACATGAACTCTTTAATTTGTATATTTTTGAAATGTTCAAACATGAATCTTTCTTCAACTAATGAAGAATGAAGGGCCTAGGTCTTTATACTTGGGTTTGACTTCTGCTCTCACTGGATCAGTGCTTTACGGAGGTCTCAGATTGGACCATACGAACCCACCTAGGTTTCTTTAGATTGGGCATTGGGATCTACAAATGTCTTGGTCGAAATAGCAGCAGGCGCATTTGCTATGGCCTTTTCTACTGCATTAGCCAACCCTGGTGAAGTTGTCAAGGTAGATCAAAACCTGAAGCAAAGTTAAATTCTTCTCATACATGGATTATTGAGACGCGTATCAATTTTCCTTTCTCTTAGGTAAGACTGAAGATGAATCCAAACGTAGTTCCCTTCATAGAAGTGCGTGAGATAGTTTCTGAAGAAGGCATACAGAGTTTTATGGAAAGGAGTTGGTCCTGCAATGGTTAGAGCTGCAGCACTAACTGCATTACAGCTTGCAACATACGACCAAACAAAACGGGTCATATTCTAAGACTAGACTACAATTGATTTAAAAGAAGGTTTGCTGCTTTCTAACATTACAACACCTGAATTTTTTTGTAATTGCAGATTCTGGTTTAAAAAACTTCTTTGGAAGAAGGGTTTCATCTTCATTTATGGTACAACCATTACTCAATTTGACAGAGCGGAAGTACCGTTAGTAAACGATAACGTAAAGGTAACATTGAATTCTAAGAATACCCGTTATCTAAGCCTTCTTAAATCTGTTAGAATACCCAGAAAATAAGAATGCAAGAGTTGTTTAAAACAAAGTTCTAAGTTTTATAAATCAATAATCCAAAGTTGTGTCTCTTACAAATCAAGAGATCACCTTATATAGGTACGTAAAAGCCTAAAACTGACATAAAAAAGGAAAACTAACTTAGTTTAGAAAAGGAATGCAAAAACAACTAGGAAAAGGAAATAAGTAAAACCAAAACTCGATAGGATAACGATGTATGCTGCATCAGGTCCCCTCCCGTACGAGAGATTCGTCTGAATCCAGAAAGCAACTCGTCATCAGGTTCATATTTGAAAAGGTGCTTGACATTAAAAACTTCTGCAGTATTGATGTGAGGAGGAAGAGCCAGTCGGTAAGCATTTTGATTGATCTTTTCAAGGATTTCAACTGGACCGAGCTTCCGTGCCTTTAGCTTGTTGTATTGACCTGTAGGAAAGCATTCATTAGTTAGTACAACCCATACATGATCACCGACCTGAAAGTGAACTTCACAACGACGTTTATCAGCCGTTCGTTTGTATTTTATGGTAGTGCCCAGAAATTGTCTTGAGCCTGCTCATGGATGCGAGAAAGTTCACTGATAAGTTCTTCAGCTCGCCCATGGAACTCCCCTGGCTGAGGGAGAGAAGACAATGCCAAAGGTGCTTGGGGCACAAACCCGTAGACGACTTTGAAAGGACTGAATCCCAAGCTTCTATTGTTGGCTTGATTGTGAGCAAACTCAGCCTGACACAAAAGAGAATCCCAAGAACGAAGATTATCACCCACTAAACAACGAAGCATATTTCCCAAACTTCGATTAGTCACCTCCGTTTGTCCATCAGATTGGGGATGGTACGCAGAACTCATGTTTAAGCTTGTCTTAAACAACTTCCAAAGAGAACGCCCAAAGTGACTAATGAACCTTGAATCGCGATCCGACACTATAGACAATGGAAGGCCGTGAATCCTGTATATCTTCGGAAAGAACAGTTGAGCCACTTCAACAGCATCCGTGGACTTCTTGCAAGGGATAAAATGTGTCATTTGGGAGAGACGATCAACTACCACAAAAACAGAATCATTCCCTCGTTGAGTTCGCGGAAGACCGAGCACAAAATCCATACTGATATCGCTCCAAGGCTGCGTCGGATTAGGTAAAGGCAGATATAGTCCGACGTTGGACGCATGTCCCTTTCCTTTTTGACAAGCTGTGCACCGAGTAACAAAGCATTCTCCATCACGCCGTAATGTTGGCCAGAAGTAAGACACGGACACAAGATTTAGGGTACGGTCCCGACCCACATGACCTTCGCCATGTAACTCTTTGATAATATGGAGGCGAAAACTACTGGCCTGTACACACAAACGATTGTCTTTAAAAACAAAACAATCAGTCAGTGAGTAATCAAATCGAACCCCATGTGTAAGATCCAACCATATAGCCGAGAAGAATGGGTCCGTAGGATATAAGCCTGCTAAGCATAAAGCACTCAAACCCAACAACGGAGACACGCATGGTAGAGACTAAAGCATGGCACCTACGACTTTGTTGATCTTTCCCGACTGATGTTTAATGACGAAAGTTAATTGTTATAAATAGACTGTCCACGAAGCATGACGAGAAGAAATCTTGTCTTGCGTGCCCAAATACTTTAACGCCACATGATCCGTAAATAAAATGAACTCCTTATGAGCAAGATGATAACTCCAATGCTTAATGGCCTGAATAATTACATAGAACTCGATATCATGCGTACAATAACGGCTACGAGCTCCTGCAAGTTTTTCACTATAATAAGCAACGGATTGACCATTTTTGCTCAAGACAGCACCCACACCAAGCTTGGAGGCATCACAATGAAGCTCAAAGGGCGAGTCAAAATCAGGGAGCCCTAGAATCAGAGATGTCGTCAACTTCTCCTTGATGAGAACAAATGCACGAGCTGCATCATCAATCTACGAAAACGAAACGCCTTTCATGCAGTTTGTGATTGGTGCCATACAACACTAAAGTTGTGCACGAATCGTCCATAGAAAGAAGCCAAACCGTGAAAGCTTCGTACTTCAGAAATTGTTGTAGGTTTCTGCCAAGAAGCAACATCGTCGACCTTAAGAGGATCGACGCGAAGGCCATCTGCAGAAACTACATATCCGAGGAAAAGAACTTGTGAAGTCCCGAATTCACACTTTTTGCGATGAATAACTGCTATTTGCGTAACACGAGTAGGACGTCGCGAAGATGGGTAAGGTGCTCGTCCAATGAGGGACTAAAAACCAAGATATCGTCAAAATAGACGACAACAAAGCGTCCAATAAAAGTTCACAGAGTTTGGTTCATGACACGCATAAACGTGCTTGGCGCATTTGATAACCCAAACGGCATTATGAACCTCTCAAACAAACCCTCACGAGTCTTGAAAGCAATCTTCCATTCGTCCCCAGGGCGGATACAAATCTGGTGATAACCACTTTTAAGATCTAATTTGGTGAAGATTGAGGCTTTGCCGATTTGATCAAGGAGATCGTCAAGTCGAGGTATGGGAAACCGATATCGCGTAGTAATCTTGTTAATCGCTCTGCTGTCAACGCACATTCGCTACGACTTTTCTTTGTTAGGGATGAGTAACCCCGGGACAGTACATATGCTTAAGCTTTCGCAGACATAACCCTTGACTAATAAATCCTCAACTTGGCGTCTAAGCTCTTCATGTTCTTCCGGACTCATGCGATAGTGTGCACGGTCGGGGAGAACTGCTTCTGGTACCAAATCAATGTGATGTTGAATATCTCTGAGCTGGGGCATTCCTGATAGGAGCTCGTCTGGAAAGAGATCATCAAAGTCTTGAAGTAAAGGTACAAACGCATGTGGACAAGAGAACGATTGCAGTGGTGTTGGAGTGACCGAAACAAAAGCAAAGAGTGGTCGAGAATCTTGCAACTCTAACTCAAACTGACCTTTAGAGATGATTAATAAATTATGCTTCGACTTCGCCGGAAGAGTGGAGGTGATGGTCGTTGGTTCACTTACCGGAGATGGGAGAAGAGTAATTTTGCGGCCTTGAAATAAAAACAAGCTGGTGTACGTTTTCCCATTATGGATCACTTCCCTGTCGTATTGCCATGGTTGCCCTAATATGATGTGAGAGACATACATAGGAGTGAAATCACAATAAATGTCATCCTTGTAGAATTATCCAATTGAGAGAGATATTAGAGTACGTTGGGAGACAAAAACTTCGGCCCGGTTTGCATCCAAGGAGCCAGTATGGGTGGAGATGTGCCTCAGGTTTGAGTCCCAGTTTTCGTAAGCTTCCTCTTAGACGAAGTTTGCTGAAAATCTAGAATCAATTACAAATCGACAAACTTTTCCTTTGACTGTGCAAGTTGAGCTGAATAGAGAGGTCTGTGTGAGGGGTAAAACTCACACCTAGATTTTAGATCAGGTTTTATGTTTAGGAAAGGTTTGGGAAAGATTATCGCGGGCTGAATCCCGTAAGAACTTGTTGAATGAACTTCGATTTTATTGATGAATGGTTACAAATAGTGTTCTCTGATGATTACAAAGATCACGAGAATATTACAAAGATAATGAAAGTATTATGTCGAATAAGGGTTGGATCCTTTTCCTTCTTGATTCACTTTTTCTTTAAATAGCCTCAGGTCCCGTCGGTTGCTACCAACAGGTTCCCGAGATCTTCTCCGTGATTTGAGGGATTTGTAACAGCTTCCCTTTGACCGGGTCCTGCGCCTATTTATTTGTCCACGAGCTACCTCTTTGACCGGGTCCTGCGCCTGTTTACTTGTCACCGAGCTGCCTCTTTTCCTTGACCTCTCTGATGAATATCTCCAGCTCACAGCCTCCGGATCTGACTTAGCTGTTTTTGAAGATTGAATTCATGATGGGCCTTTCACGGCCTGTTATCATCTCTTATTGTCTATCACTAGCTAGGGGGTCATATTTGGGCCCAACAGTTGCCCCCAGCTTTCGAGATAAGATTCCTTATCTCGGAAGCTAGACCTAGCCGCCGAGCATCAATCTTTTTGTTGAGATTTCGAGCAACAGTTATCTTTATTGAAGATTTCCTTTGCTTAATCTGATGGCTACGATTGCGTATGAAAAGGAGCAAGTATCCGACTTCTCGGCCAGCAAGCTTCCCATTCCTCAATTCTCAGAGAGTTCAGGTACTTTCGAGATTAACATGTTTAATCTATCCTTTTCCGGAGAGTATGGTTCTAACTTAGGTTTGGTGGGCCCTGATTCAGCTCCAGTCGAGACGTCCCAGATGGGCGATGACAAGGAGGCAGATGAGGGAGATCCAGCCAAAGAAAGTGACCCAGTCGAGGGAGACAAGGATGTCGGGATGAGCTCCCGTGATAATGATGTCTAAGAGCTGCGGCTCTTTTTGAATTGTAATGTTGCTTTTCATGACTTTTGCCCAATGGGCTTCGTTTACGTTTCAGACTTATAGTCTGAGGAGGCTTTTTAAACCTTAGGGTCTTCTGAACCCTCGTTAGCCTGGGAGGCTTTAAAACCCTTTTATTCAAATTTCGGTTTTGTTTTTCGTATTAAGTCATTTAACTTGGTTTGATCGTTTTTTGGATGAGATTGACTTTTGTCAAGTGGAAGTTTTGGTTAGGACATGTATCGTGATTATTATATACAATGTCCAATGACTTATCAGGTCTCGAAGATTTCGAGGACATTCGATTACGAGGATCCTTAGAAGGAGTTCCTGAAACATTGAGATTAGCTCCGGGTTTTTAGGAACCTGAGCTACTCTGAAGACCTTAGGAGGGGGTTCATGGGAACCTGAATTCGTTTGTGGGATTTTAAGACCCATTGAAGTTTGCTTAGGATTTTAAGACCTTTTGAGGTTTGATAAGGATTTTAAGACCTTTGAGATTTGATAAGGATTTTAAGACCTTGGAGATTTGATAAGGATTTTAAGACCTTGGAGATTTGATAAGGATTTTAAGACCTTGGAGATTTGGTAAGGATTTTAAGACCTTGGGTCCAGGTTCGTCGAGACCTGATATTGCTTGAAGGATTTTAAGACCTTCGAGGTTACTAAGGATTTTAAGACCTTAGGTCCAGGTTCGTGGAGACCTGAGTTTGTTGGAAGGATTTTAAGACCTTCGAGATTACTGAGGATTTTAGGTTCAGGTTGACGGAGACCTGAATTTGTTCGAAGGGTTTTAAGACCTTAGGTTCAGGTTTACGGAGACCTGAATTTGTTTGAAGGTTTTTAAGACCTTAGGTTCAGGTTCACGGAGACCTGAATTTGTTTGAAGGGTTTTAAGACCTTAGGTTCAGGCTCACGGAGACCTGAATTTGTTTGAAGGTTTTTAAGACCTTAGGTTCAGGTTCACGGAGACCTGAATTTGTTCGAAGGGTTTTAAGACCTTAGGTTCAGGTTCGTAGAGACCTGTATTTGTTAAAAAGTCAAGGTATCGAAGATAATTGCTTTATTGATAATAGGATACATGGTATCACAATAATCATACAATCGCTGTTTGGGCTATATGTTCTCAAACATATGCCCCCTTTCGCCATGGTGGAAAGAGTGTTAAAATGAGATTGGGGTTACACTCATAACACAATTGCCTACGTACCCAGTCAAGGGGTCAAGGCTAACATAATTCGAGGAATTTAAGTACCTAATGATAGTATTTCTTCAGATTTGTGGCATTCCGCGATCTGATTTCAGGTACCTCGGTTCGTACCTTCAGGAGCTTATAGACGCCAGGTCGTACCACGTGGATAATCCGGTAAGGACCTTCCCAATTGGTCCCTAGTTTCCCAGCATCTGGTTCATTGGTTGCTTCGAAAACTTTCCTAAGTACTAGGTCACCTACAACGAATTGTTGGGGCCTGACTTTGGAATTGTAATGTCGGGCCATTGCTTGCTGATAGTTTTGAATCCGAAGCAGGGCTCGGTCCAGTCTTTCCTCGATTAGGTCGAGGCTGTCCGTTAGGAGCTGATTGTTAGCTGCGGGATCAGACGTACAGAGCTCTCGACGGAGGCTCTCAGTGGAGGTTTCCGCCGGAACGACAGCTTCCGTTTCGTAGGCTAAAGAGAAAGGGGTTTCCTCTGTAGCCTTTCTAGGGGTGGTTCGTCATGCCCAAAGTACTTCAGGTATCTTTTCAAACCAGGTTTTCTTGTTGGTTCCGAAGCGTTTCTTGAGGTTTGCTAATATTGACTTATTAGCAGCCTCCGCCTGACCGTTGCCTTGAGGTCGTCGAGGTGTTGAGAAGGTAGGGCGGATATTCCACTTGTCGCAAAATGCTTTGAAGTCGCGAGAAATGAACTGTCCTCCATTGTCTGTTACGATCTCATACGGGACGCCGTGGCGGCAGACAATGTCTTTCCACACAAATCCTTCGACTTCGAATCTAGTTATTTGTTGGAAAGCTTCAGCTTCTATCCACTTCGTGAAGTAGTATGTCAAGACCAAGAGGAAGCGTAGCTTCTGCCTTCCTCTTCCTGACGTTATGAATGGTTCTACGATGTCCATGGACCACCTCATGAACGGGTACTGAGCGGGTATTGAGGATAATTTTTCCGCAGGCTGATGTATAATCGGTGCATGCCTTTGGCATTTATCACATGAAGAGGAGTAAACCTCGCTGTCAGCTATAATGGTGGGCCAGAAATAACCCTGTCTTTTGATTCGGATAGCTAGAGCTCTGCCCCCAGAGTGGTTTCCTCAGGAGCATGCGTGCATTTCTTTCATAAGATTGATAGCATCGAGGCCATGGACGCATTTTAGGTAAGGTCCAGAAATGCTTCGTTTATGGAGGGCTGACTCGATTATGCAGTATCTTGCGCTTAATGCTTTGAGTTTTCGGGCCTCCCACTTATTGGGGGGGATCTTACCCTACAAGATGTATTGCATGATCGGTATTCTCCAATCCTCTCTCTTAATGATTTTGTCATGAAGAGATGAGGGCGGGTCTTGTTCAGGTCCCTGAGTGTCGTGACCTGATGTGTCTTGTTCAGGTCCCTGAATGTCGTGACCTGATGTCTTATTGCCCCCGGAGATATTGGTCGGATTAGGCTCGAAGGAGTCTGAATTCTGAGGAATATCTCCAGTTCTGGTGTTGTTCTCCGGAGTCTGGGTCGTTTCTTCGGATGCGATTTCAAAAGCAGAACGACTCCTGGTCCTGGCTGCATGGACAGGTGAATCCGAGGTCTGGATCTTGCCCCCGGAGGTATGCTTTTTAAAGTTACGAATTCTGGTTTTTGGGAACCAGTGCGTTGTAAGAACTTGGGTTGCTACCGTCTGGGGGTAGCTACCTTCCGTTTGCTCTTTCGGCTTGCTATCGATCTCAGCTTTGGTAGCTATGTCAATACTTTGTTTTTCGATTCCCTTTAAGGGTATGATCCGTTTTACGAGGGGGTCTTATGTTGACGCTAAAGCAGCCAGCGCGTCTGCTGAGCAGCTCTCTCCTCGTGGGATCCTCGTTAGTTCAAATCTGTTGAACTGCTTAGTGAGGTTCCGGACGACTTCGAGATATGCCCCCATTCTTTCGTCCCTTGTTTCATACTCGCCGTGGAACTGGCTAGCTACTAGCTGTGAATCACTATAAGCGTTCAGCTCTCGAATTCCGAGTCTTAGGGCGAGTTTTAATCCTGCAATTAATGCTTCGTATTCAGCCTCGTTATTAGAAGCGCTGAATCCGAGCCTGTAGGATTGTTGGATGGTTTCTCCAGCTGAGGAGGTCAGCCTTAGACCGATGCCGGAACCTTGTCTTGGCGAGGCTCGTCAATGTACAAACTCCACTTCGGAGCTTCCGTTTCCAAGTCTAGTTGTTCGGAAGCTGGCTCGATTATGAAATCGGCAAGGACCTGAGCTTTTGCTGTTGCTCGAGGTCTATACTCGATATCGTATTCACTGAGCTCTATTGCTCATTTAGCAAATCGTCATGATTGGCTAGGGCTGTGCAAAATTGTTCGCAATGGTTGTGAAGTCATTACGACGATTGAGTGCGATTGGAAATAAGGTCGCAATTTTCTGGCAGCTGTTACGATAGCTAGAGCTAGTTTTTCCATAGTAGGGTATCTAGTTTCGGCGTCTATCAGACTCTTGCTGGTATAATAGACAGGTCTTTACTCGTTTTGCTCTTCTCGTACCAGCACACCACTAACTGCAGCGGTTGACACAGCGAGGTACAGATACAGTGGTTCTCCCATTACTGGTTTGGCCAAGATGGGAGGTTCGGAGAGGTAAGCTTTCAATTGCTTGAAGACTTCCTCGCACTTCTCGTCCCATATGAACTTCTTATTATTTTTTAGAAGTTTGTAGAATGGGAGGCACTTATCGGTGGACCTGGATATGAATCGATTTAATGCTGCGATTCGTCCAGTCAATCTATGTACCTCTCTGGTTGTCTTAGGTGACGGCATTTCCAGAAAGGTAGCTATCTGTTTCGGGTTGGCTTCGATGCCTCTTTCGGTTACGAGGTAGCCGAGAAACTCGCTTGAAGGTACCCCGAAGGTGCACTTAGCAGGGTTGAGCTTCATATCGTATTTGTTGAGGATATCGAAGCATTTCCTTAGGTGGGAAATGTGGTTTTCTCCAATTGAAGATTTGACTAGCATATCATCAATATAGACCTCCATGGTTTTCTCGAGCTGGCCAGCGAACATTTTATTCACTAGTCTTTGGGACAAGCTTTATTTAGGTCGGTGAAATCTACCAAACGATCGATGTGAGGTAACGGGAAGCTGTCTTTGGGACGAGCTTTATTTAGGTCGGTGAAATCTACGCAGATTCTCCATTTCCCGTTCTTCTTTTTTACAACTACTGGATTAGCTAGCCAGTCTGGGTAATGTACCTCACGAATGGACCCAGCTTTCGTAAGTCGGTCGACCTCGTCGTTAACAGCTTGAGCCTTTTCTAGGTCTAGCTTGCGACGCTTTTGTTTGATCGGTTTGAAAGTGGGGTCTACATTAAGCTTGTGAGTAGTGACGTCGGCATTTATACCATTCATGTCACTGATGGTCCATGCAAAGGTTTCGACGTTGCTTTTTGAAAAGTCGATGAGCTCCTTCTTAGTCTCGAGAGGTAGCTCGGATCCGATACTCACTTGCTTTTCAGGATTTGAGTCGTCGATACTAACTTGCTCGGTGAGGTTCTTAGGGGGACCTCGAATATTTTGTTGTATCTCACGACCCTCCTGGATCTGTAATTGCTATTGGGGTGATTCTTTGAGAATTTCGAATCTTCCCAAGTAACAGATCCTGGAGATCTTTTGGTTACCATGCACGGTAGATATCCCTTCAGGTGTCGGGAATTTCACACATTGGTGATAAGTTGAAGCTACTGCTTTCATCTTATGGATCCAAGGTCTTCCTAGGATCGCGTGAAATGGGGAAGGTCTGTCGATGACTACGAAATTCATCATTTTCATGATTCCGCTAGCTATAATTGGGAGCTTAATAGTTCCCAATGAGGTAGTTGTTTCTCGGGAAAAGCCTATGAGGCTAGCATTCTGGTCGATGATTTCGTACTCATTTATTTCCATCCCCTTTAGGGCGTTATAGAAAATGAGGTCAACGGAGCTCCCGGTGTCTACCATGAGCTTGGGTACTTCGTACCCTACGATGTTCAAGGTGACGGGACATCGTCGTGAGGTCTGTCAAGGTTTGACGTCTCACTTTCCCAAAAGGAGATCTTAGTGTTCGACTCGGGGTTAAGAGGCTTGGATTGAGTGTTAGACACAGCCTTCCGTACATGAGTTTTAATAGAATTAACGGAGTCTTGACACATATCGGATCCTTCGAGGATGTAGTCTACCCTTGAGCTGGGGCTCGATTGAGGTAGCGGTTTGCTCAGGAGGGCCTCAACTTGTAGGCTTTTTCCTTGGGGGAGCTTCCCGAGGACCATGTCGACTCTTTTCTTAGGAGCTGGGGGTGGTGAATCGGTCTCTTTTTCATGAGGCCTTTCTCATTTCGGTGAGGTATCTCTGGGACCTCTTTTCTGGTAGGGCTGTGGTTTCTTGAGGTCTAAGCCCTTTATTTCTCCGGCAGCAAATTTAACTGCCAGTTGTCGTTGGAGGTCCCAACATTCCTTGGGTGCGTGCCATTTCCGATCATGGTAAGAGCAATGTTTGTTCTCATCACGTCCTTTTGACCAAGGGTTTTTATTTGCTGCGGCGACAGGTTTTCCTTCCTTATCTTCCTCGATTGCATAGGAGTGTTCCCCCTGGGTCTGATTATTTCGAGGGTTCTCCTTTTTTATGAGGTCCTCTTGCTTCTGAGGTTTCGTTTTTCGAATGACTCTGGGATTTTTTTTTTTTTTTTTTGGAGTTTATTCAGTGCAGCTGTTTCCTCTTCCAGGTTAGCATATCTGGAGGCTCTATGAAGAGCATAGTCGATAGTTGGGGGAGGATTGAGCGTTAGCTCCGACCAAAGTTCTGATTTATACCAGAGACCTCTCCTGAGAGCCTCGATGGCAACTAGATCATTGGGATTCGAGAGCTTAGTTCTCACTGCTCTGAATTTTTCAATGTAGGCTCGTAGCGAGTCTCCCACTCCTTGTTTAATTTTCCAGAGGTCAGCCTCGGATGCTTGCTTTTAGGATGTGAGTTGAGTATTGCTTCATGAAGGCATTACTTAACTGGTCGAAACTGTCTATCGAATTTGGTTCAAGACCAGAGAACCATTCGAGGGCTGTTCCGACAAGGTTTTCGGCGAATGTCCTGCAGTAACCTGCATCGCATTCTTCTTTCGTGAAGTGAGCCTTCACGATAGCTAGCCGGAAGGCTCTTAGGTAGGCCTTCGGGTCCGAGGTCCCGTTGTATTTGGGGATCTTAATTTTTCGGGTATCTCTTACGTAAGAGCTGGCAATTCTGTCAGTGAATGGAGTTCCACAGGTATCCTCAATCAAGCTCTCGATTTCGGGAGCTGAGCTCGTTGCCTTGTGGACTTGAGCACCCAGTTTTTGGAGAGCTGCGTGAGTCCGCTCCATATATCTACGAATAGCCTCAGGTCCCTCTAGAGGAAGGACAGTCGGGTCATCGTTAGGTACCTGACGAACATGTACCTGGCGAACAGGTCCCTTATGGAATCGTGTTCGATCATTTTTCCAAGTGCTCGGTGGGCTGATTTGCTCACTGGCTATTGGGTTATTTTGACGAGTTAGGTTAGTGGGGCGAGCTGTAGGATCAGCATTCGTCCTTTGATGTTCGCCCGGATTCGTGTTTAGGTTTCTGGCCCGAAACATCGGAGCTGACATTCTGCCCCCGGACGGGTCGGATACTCCTTCTCCTGCCCTAAGAATAGGTGGTGGAGGAGGTAAGCGAGCGCTCTGACCAGTAACCTGATCGGGAATAGAGCTAGTCGATGCTATGTTGCTTCCCATAGCACTGGTGAGGGGTGGACTGAACACGGGAGCTGTCCTAGCATGAGGTGTTTGGGAAGCTGGTCCCTGTTCTCCCGATCCAGTGTTTTCAAGGGAAAAGTCGAGACGTCCTCGAGGGAACGAGGGGTCAGTTATTTGATCTCGGAAGGTCACTCCCGAGCCCTGACGTTGCGGTGGTTGGGTTGTTGCGGTTAGAGATCTAGTGACCTCTTCGACTCGTTGCTGCCGAGCGGCTAGCTGTTGCATTGTACGCTCACCTTCTTGAGCTTTTTCTACCACCTGCATCATCATGCGACGGATCTCAGAGAGCTGAGCCTCCGTCTGGTTCGGAGCAGGTTGGTGCTGAAGGGTAACAAGGGCTGGTAGCCCTGGATCGATCCCACTGGAGGTTCTCGTGTTGGCTGCTCCAGCACTGTTCATCGAGATATTGTTCATCGAGATACTGTACATCGAGATACTGTTCATCGAGATACTGTTCATCGAGATACTGTTCATCCGAGTACTGTTCATCGGGATACTGTTCATCGGGATACTGTTCATCGGGATACTGTTCACCGAGATACTGTTCACCGAGTACTGTTCATCGGGATACTGTTCATCGGGATACTGTTCATCGGGATACTGTTCACCGAGATACTGTTCACCGAGATACTGTTCTTCCAGTACTGTTCATCCGAGTACTGTTCATCGGGATACTGTTCATCGTGACACTATTCAGTGGTTAGATGAATTTGTTGTCTGATCGACTGGATTCATCCTTAAGTTGGAGTAAGGGATTCCATTGTTTCTTCCCCACAGACGGCGCCAATTGTGAGGGGTAAAACTCACACCTAGATTTTAGATCAGGTTTTATGTTTAGGAAAGGTTTGGGAAAGATTATCGCGGGCTGAATCCCGTAAGAACTTGTTGAATGAACTTCGATTTTATTGATGAATGGTTACAAAGAGTGTTCTCTGATGATTACAAAGATCACGAGAATATTACAAAGATAATGAAAGTATTATGTCGAATAAGGGTTGGATCCTTTTCCTTCTTGATTCACTTTTTCTTTAAATAGCCTCAGGTCCCGTCGGTTGCTACCAACAGGTTCCCGAGATCTTCTCCGTGATTTGAGGGATTTGTAACAGCTTCCCATTGACCGGGTCCTGCGCCTATTTATTTGTCCACGAGCTACCTCTTTGACCGGGTCCTGCGCCTGTTTACTTGTCACCGAGCTGCCTCTTTTCCTTGACCTCTCTGATGAATATCTCCAGCTCACAGCCTCCGGATCTGACTTAGCTGTTTTTGAAGATTGAATTCATGATGGGCCTTTCACGGCCTGTTATCATCTCTTATTGTCTATCACTAGCTAGGGGGTCATATTTGGGCCCAACAGTCTGTTGCCAAGCTTCATATGTTTTAGGGGCGAGACAATTTCTGCGTATCATAAGTAAGGTTCCAGTGTCACCGCTGACTTGTTTTTCGTCCACATCATTGAATTGATCATCTTTCTCATCGTATATAGGATCTCCCACCAATTTCTTATCAGCCGCGAGTAAACCTCGACGCCCATGTGTTGGACAGACCTTTTGAAGATGGCCATGTTCTCCACATGAGAAGCATCAGAGAGCATTCGGTCGCGAAGGTCGTGCCTCTGCAGGTTCTGTGAGTTTGTTGGCGGGGCGTGTACTTCATGAAGCTGTAGCAGTGTCGCGAGTAGTGGCAGACTTGCTGTCGTCTGATAGGGTTGTATTGCGGGGTCGGGAGTTTTCTATCCACTGATTCGTACTGAAACGCGATTGTTGCTCGACGAGTACAGCTTGCTGGCGAGCCTCTGAAACAGAGCAAGGGTCGAATTGATGAAGCATAGTCTGAAGTTGTGGTCGTAATCCTGCGATAAAACGAGCCACCAACTGATCTTCTGAAACATGTATATCGACTCTTGTTAGCATATGATAAAATTCAGTAGAATAATCTTCTACAGAATGTGTTCCCTGGTGAATGTTATGGAACTTATGGAATAAGAGACGCTCAAAGTTATACGGAATAAAGGTTTTCCGCATATGTTTTTTACGCTTATCCAGTGAAGTGATTTTTTCTTTCCCACGATGTGTTCGTGAAATTTTCAGTTGATTCCACCATGAGGTAGCATGTCCGCGAAAACGAGTTGTCACAAGAGGCACCCTCTTTTACTCTGGGACGTCTTTGAATTCAATAAATTCGTCGACGGCAACAAACCAGTCAAGTAGCTCCTCTAGTTGTAAACCTCCATGGAACTCGGGTAGTTCATGTTTTACTCTAGATTCCCATCGAATCCTTGTTGTGCATGTTGTATTGCTCTTGGCGATGAGGTTGACGTTGATTACCATCAGCAAATGCGTTTTCTTCATCATTGGCCTCTTCGCGATTGTTGAAGATTGGGTTGTTGTGGCGGTGTTGTCGTTGTGGTGACGGTGCGTGCAGTGCCTCGGCGTTGGCTGTAAAGGCAGCTTGCACACCAGCCTGAACTCCGGCCTGAATTGCTTCAGCCATAGTTCTTCTCATGTTGTCTTGAAAATTTTCTCGAAAGTCTTCGAGGAACTGCTGCATGTGAGTCCAATCGTTGGCTGGTTCTTTGCCTGGTCGAGGAGCCATCACAAGATCGTAACAACGATAAAAGTCGAAGTTCTAAGGCTGTGATACCAACTGACGGAGCGGAAGTACTGTTAGTAACCAATAACGCGAAGGTAACGTTGAATTCTGAGAATACCCGTTATTTAAACCTTCTTAAATCTGTTGAATTCTCAAAGAATACCCAGAAAATAAGGATGCATGAGTTGTTTAAAACAAATCTCTAAGTTTTGTAAATCAATAATCAAAAGTTGTGTCTCTTACAAATCAAGAGATCACCTTATATAGGTAAGTAAAAGCGTAAAACCATCATAGAAAAGGAAAACTAACTTAGTTTAGAAAAAAAATGCAAAGACAACTAGGAAAAGAAAAGAGCAAATTGGATTTAAGAGACACATTCATCTTAGCTTTGTTACTATAGGATTTTTAGAACATTTTTTGGGGAAATAGGATTTTCATTTTCTATAAATACCATAGTACCCTTCATTTAGCAATAAAGTTAAATTATAGTTTTTTTTTTATAATTATTCGTTTATGATTTACGAAATAAAAATATGGTATATCAAAATAATTAGTAAAAATCAAAATAATACTTTTAACTTAAGTGAAAATAGTAAAAAATAAAAAAAAGTTAAAAAAAGACAAAAGGGGAAAAGGGATTTTCCAACCCTAATTTCATCGATTTCTTCTCTTCTTCGCCGTGGAGGTCCCTTCAATGGCGATTCTTCACTGAACCTCATCCCCGTGGTCCCCTTCGATCTCTTTTGCCTAATCTCTTAAACCTCATCTTCCTCTTCGATCGCTTGTGGTCTTCCTCTTCGATCTCTTGTCTTCCTCTTCGATCTCTTGTGGTCTTCCTCTTCGTCTGTTATCAATCATCAATCAAGAGGAAATCCGAGTCTTCCTTCTCACAAGGTATTTGATTACTTCTTTTCTTTCTCATCTTACACGATTTTCGATTTGCCTAGTGTCTTTGACACAACTTCAATTTTTTTGTTTGTCCGGATTTGTCTTCGGGTTAGTTAATATTTTTTGAGGGAAATTTCTTCACTTGAAATCTTGCCTAGTGTCTTCGAGGGAAAGAAAAATCAATTTTAAAGGACTTGTCTTCGATTTGCGATTTGCCTACTGTCTTTAAGGGAAATTTTTTCACTTGAATACTTGTTGTTGTCCGATTGCTTATATCTCAATTGTTGTTTTGATGTCTTTGATTGAACTTTGTTCCTCGGGTTAGTTAATCATCTAGTACACCACTTGACAACTTTGATTGAACTTTGTTCCTCGGGTTTGTTCTTCGGTTTTGTTCTTCACTTGACATCTTGTACTCGTTGTTGTCCGATTGTTGAGATATTGTTGTCCGATTGACATATAAAGAATCGTAGCTTTGGTTCTTGGCAGATTGTTTATATATCTGTGTAGCTTTTGTTCAATTGTTATGTAGAGTTTTTGTTCTTCGATTGTGTTTATTTTCCTCTCATTATTTGTCTGATGATGTTGATAATTTTTACATGTTCAACTAACAATTGTTTTCATGCCTTGTAGATATGTCTGAGGAGCTACCAAAGAGGATTTTTAATGAGGGGGACGAGCCCCAATTCACTCATATCAATAACAACTGCAGGATCGACTACATTATCAAGAAGTTCGAGAAGTGGATGCCAAAGGAGTTTGCTGATGTGAAGAAAGATCCGGTTTTCTCTCAGGTTTTCAAGCTTCATGAGAATGGTCTTGGGTACTACGCGAGAGTGATACACAGCATCTTGTGCAGGGAGCTTTTGACTTACATGATGCACGAGCTATGGTTTGTTTTCGCGCGAAGGCCACATCGATTTTCACTCCAAGAGTTCCACGCAGTGACCGGGTTTGAGTGCAGGACTAGTCTTTCACTTATGATTGATTTAAAAGACTATGCATATGACGGTGGTTTCTGGAGCAAGGTCTTGAAGAGGAAAGATGAATCCATTACACTCTTCAACCTGTGGAATAAGGACAAGGCAGCTGTGATGAAGTGGAAGAATGCAGATCGCATTAGACTGATCTACTTGACCATCATTCTCTGTGTGGTGTTGGCGAGAGATGAGAAGGCCAATATCCCCCTCAAATACATCACACTGGTCATGGATCTCGAGAAGTTTCGGAAGTATCCTTGGGGAGTTGCGGCTTACGACCTTCTCTGCAGTTCGATAGCCAAAAACCGTCACAAACTGAAGGAGAAGACAACAAGTTATGTGTTAGATGGATTCTCCTACGCCTTGCAGATTTGGGCTATGGAAGCTGTACCAAAGATTGGGAAACTTTGTGGAAAGAAACTGGACAAAAGCTTTGCTAATGGTCCTAGATGCATCAACTGGAGGGGAGCTGCAAAGGTTTCATATGATGAGATCAATAGGCTGGAGCAAATCTTTAGAGCAGAGGTAATTTTCTGTATTTAAAATGACTCTTCCATGCGGCTTGAAATGAGATTTTAGGATCTAACTTTCATAACTTTTCTTGTGTAGAATGTCAGCTACCCATACATCTCATGGGCAGGGAATATGGTTGTAATCCAAAGTCCAGATTTTCGCAGAGATGATGATGTCGAGGATGACAGGATCAATGTTGTGATGGAGTTGATACGGGCTAAGCATGACTTCAGTGAGCATATTTGGGAATTTGAAGAAACTGAGGTTTCTTTAGATCTTAATGATGAAGCACCAGCGAATGTTGAAGCTGCTGAGAGTGAGGAAGAGTTCGAGACTCCACAAGGATCAAATAACCTAAGCTCTACATCAAGAAGGGGTAAGAAGAGGGTCCCTGATCGTGGTATGGAAAAAAGGAAGCATAAGGTTCTCTCTAGTGCACCAAAGCAAGCGCCTTTTAACGAAGACATGAAGGCTTTCTTGACACAGTTGTTTGAAGACAACTTCTCTGCAATGGAAAAGAGGCTACAGAAACAGATGTCCGAGACTTTTGAGCAAATGAAGTCGGACCTCATTGCTTCCCGAAAAGAAGCAAGCGTTGAAGTTGAGCATGGAGGGCCTTCACCGTCCAAGGCAACAACGAGCCAACCACCGTTGAGGAGGTCCACACGAGGGGTAAAGAAACTATAATCTTCGCCAATCTCTGCAATGTTTTTTTCTCTTGTTTATTAGATGGTTTCGGTGTCTGTTTGTGTTATTGTCTTATATGATATCAGCCTGGATTTTGTTGTGTTTTATAAGGTCTCGGTTTGGATGTGTGCTTGATGTGTAAGTGTCTTGTTTGAAATTTATGTAATGGTTGTGAACTTGTACTAAGATATTTATGTAATGGTTTATTAATGTGATGGATATGTGGTGTTATTTTTGTGTTGTTATGTAATGGTGGTGAATTTGTACTAAGATATTTATGTAAGTGTCTTGCCATTGTGTCTTACAGGAAGCATTCGCGAGTCCAGTTAAATTCAGTCAAGATGATGATATCTTTCGAGGGATAGGTACTCAAGGCGTTGAAAATCTTTCTCAGGCTTCGCATGTGCCCGAAGTTGATCCATCTCAGACAGATAAGGAAGAAGATTGGTGGACTCCAATGACTACAGCGCGAGGTTCACGAGCTAAAGACAAGACACCACCTCCGTCACAGTGGAAGAAATGGTCTAAAGGAAATGGCAAAGGACCTCAGCTTAGTGATACACCATTGCCACAAGATGATTCTCCTGAGTCACAACTGTATTATTTCTCTGAAGAATCATGGAATAGATTCACGCAATGGTCTATGAATGCCATACCTTTGCAAATTGGTCCTACAATCTTCAATTCGACTGTAGCTATAAGGATAGTATGTGCTGGAAAATGGCTTGGGAACGACGTAATGATTTCTTTCTTTTGCTAATTTGATGGATATATCTTTCTTGGTGCTGAGTTTATTTACATTTTCAATGTTCAGGAAATGGATGCTTATATGTTTATATGGCGAGTTAACACATCTTTGAGACGTTGAGGCCCAGCCCGTGTTGCTTTCATGTCCGCTATTTTCAACCTCCAACTCAACGCCGCAAACAATGTGTTCCACCCTGACAAGAAATCTTACCAATTGCCTGAGTTTCTTCTTGGTTACGGGAGAGGAGAACTTCCATCTCATGGGCGGACTGATCTAGTTTGGGGCGTTGATATTGATCGTCTATACTTTCCGTTGTTTGTGAACGGTAATCAACTTTGTCCTCTACACTTCCTAGTTCTCTTTTCTGATCTTAAATCTACTTATGTCCATTGCAGGTAATCACTGGATTGCTGTCACCGTAAACATCATTGAAAGAAAAGTGGAAGCTTTTGATTGCGGTGGGAGAAGGAATAAGAATAGACAATCCCTTGAGAAGTTTGCTCACATGATTCCTAGGATAGTGAAGGCCGTTGCACCACCTGATAGACAGAAGAAGCAACTCTTGTCACCATATACTATTGTGGAAGTCCCTATGAAGAAGAAATTGAACAAGTCATGTTGTGATTGCGGTGTATACGCACTCAAACACTTGGAGTGCCTACTGCTTGGTGTCGACATCAGCTTACTGGATGACGAAATCATCCAGGATTGCAGACAAAAGATTGGTGTGGAATTATGGGAGGCTACCCAAGATCCCATTTTCGCTGAGGCTATGACTCGATATGTGCCTTCAGCATGGGAGAGGTCTGAGGTCTTTGACCTTGAAGAAGACTGATTTTTTTTCTATTTAATGGTTAGGCTATAATTATGTGGTAAAACTCTGTGTGGTAAAGCTCTGTGTGGTAAAACTCTAGCTTTTTAATGTTTTTAGGAACATGTGCGAAAATTCTATTTTGGCGGATTTATCTGACCATTATAACATGGGTTATGGTTATGATTTTTTATGGAACATGTGTCTAATCTTGTTTTTTCTTAAATAAACCCTAAACCCTAAACCTTTAACCTTAGTAAATCATAAGATGATAACCTAAATAAATCCTAAACCCTAAATAAACTCTTAACCTTAGTAAATCATAAGATGATAACCTAAATATACCCTAAAAAAACTCTAAACCATAACCCGTGAACAACTCCTAACCAAACTCTTAACACTAACCAACCAAAACTAAACTCCAAACATAAGGTAAATATACATAGGACCCTAATCGAAGGCCACTCCAAACCATAACTCCATGCCTTGGTCACTAATTCATGGCCACCTTAAACATAAGCAATATATACATTGGTCACTAATTATTGTACACTGATCTACATTGCCGATGATGATTTTGTGGTTTTTTTTCTTATTTTTTACTGATCTGCTTTAGATATAGTAGACCTTATAGGAGTATGAAACAGCGTCGTTTTGGCTAAATTTTTGATCTACTCTATTTTCTTCATCATTCTTCATCGAGAGAGAAATACAGAGGCGAAAAATTGGAGATCGAGTGAATAATGTCTTCGGTCAATTCTTCATCCTATTCAACAGATCGACTCGCCAGACAACGTGGAATTCCCACAAGATGCAAGTGCGGTGAGAAAGTGGGTCGTTTCACTTCGAAAACAGTGAAAAATCCGGGAAGATTATTCCATTGTTGTCCGATGGGATCTGAGATGGTTAGTCGTGTACTTATAGATATGTGTCCTCGTTTTAATCTTACTAACTGTTGGATGTTTTTGATGAAGGACAAAACCCATATGTTCAAATAGACTGATGAGTCAGTTGTTGAGGAGGTTGAAGATTTCCAGGAACTGTTTGACGTGCTGCTCGTCGACACTTCCGAGATTCAGAGATCAATGCAAGCTTGTGAGACGAGGCTGAAATGCCATGAGAGTAGAATTGTTGAGATGGAAGATGCTGTTTCACGTTGCCAAGAGAAGACCATCAAATGCATTAGTGAGTTAAGGATCCTAAAAGCTTTGTTCCTGTGTTGTTTGGTGATGATCTTCATCTACTTTAACTATGCATGATGGTCATGTGCGACCTCAATTTGTTCTGTTTTATTTTGTGGAATAAGTTCTACACTATGTTGCTTCTTCTTTGTTGGTGATAAACATCTAATAGAACCAATATTGGGCGAAATACCAGATTGTCATAAACAAATTGTCAACTTTTTCTAAATCAAAGATCCATCTGTCTCAAGGGAAATAAGAAAAAAAAACAGAACACACATAAAAGCTAAATGGGTAAATCGCAAGTTCCCCTCTTGTGTCCTTCGTTACCACAACGGCTGCACTTGTGCTTTTTATTCTTGCTTGATCCTTGAGAAACTTTAATCTTGTCTTCTACTATTTCATACCTTCTCTTCACGGGTCGACCAGCACTCTTTCTTGAATCTGGTGGCAACACCTTTGTACTTTTAACCTTTGCTGGGACATTCCAGTCAGACTCTGGGACTGCTATTGGATTAATGGACTCCTCATAGGCTTTTCTCCACGTTGCAGTGGTGTATACATCATCAGTAAAAATGTGTTCTTCCCTTCCTGCGTAAAAAAATAGGGTAAATAAATAAGGTAAATAAATAGGTCCCAAGCTGCCAAAAAAAAATTAAATTGGTCCCAAGTTCATGTGTTTATACTTCTATACCTCGTGAATAAATTGCAGGAATGACGTGTCTGCAAGGTATTTTTCCTATATCGTACTTTCCACATGTGCATGTTCTTCTTCCCAAATCAACATGACAATCATACTTGTCTCCTTTCACAAGCGATCTGAAGTTGTCAATCTTGTAAACCTGAAATCCTTTTGCCTTCACAATTCTCCTATCAATTTTTTTCTCCACCTTAACGGTTAAAGGATCAAGATGTTTAGAGCTTAACAGGCGACGCTTGTAGAACCATCGAGTCATGAATTCTCTTATACTATCCAGCAAAAGAATAACCAGATATTCTCTAGGTATTTTCAGAAGTGAATTTATGGATTCTGCGGGGTTTGTGGTCCTAATGTCATACTTGGAACCAGGGAAGACAGAACGAGCCCATTTTCGCACATCAGCCTCCCGTAGATATCTTCCGAGCTCAGGATTCATATCAAAAATTTCGGTGATATGTTCCTGAAATTCAGTGTACCTATATGCCTTTGAAGCTTGTTCGACCAAGGCAGTCAACCCCTTCTCCTTAAAAATTTTAACCACATTGGTCAGCAAGTGGTGAATGCAAATTCCATGTGCTGATCGAGGGTAGACAGTGGCAATAGCTTTAGCGATTGATGAATTTCTATCCGAAACAAAAGCTAAGTCGTTGGAGTCAGCAACAACCACTTTCAATTGTCTGAAGAACCACTCCCATGAATCATCATTCTCTGAATCAACAACTCCAAATGCTAACGAATACAGATTAGAGTTATCATCAACAGCAGTAGCAACAAGTAGAACTCCTTTGTATTTATTTTTCAGAAACGTTCCATCTACAACGATCACCCTACGCATTGTATTGTAGAATCCTCTAACTGATTGCCCAAACGACATAAATAGATACAAGAATCTCCCATCGTCAGTAGTTTCATAGTGAGTATGCGTACCAGGATTAGCTTCTTTGATCATATGCAAATATTTAGGTATTTTAGCATAACTTTCATCTGGTATACCTCTAACAGCTGCTATTGCAAACTAACGAGCTTCTCAAGCGTGCGAATAAGTGATCTCAACATTGTGCTCCATTCTCATAAATTGAACGATCTCGTTTGATTTTGGGCCTTCATTTGAATCATCAAATCGATGTTGTATCAGACTCCCAATTGTTCTTGCCGATGCTGTTTTCCCAAACTTGCTTCTCTTCGAAGGAGCACATGTATGTCTTCCCTCGCACTTGTTGATCATGAAGTATGTAGACCCATCCAGACATCCCGCACGCACAGCCCAGTTGCACAATCTATCCTTACATCGAATGTACCACCACTTTCTAGTAGATTTGTTAACAGTGTAATCAAAATGATGCTTCATCGCCCAACTCTCCATTGTTGCTTTAAGAACCATTTTACTTCTGAAAATTTGATCCTTCTTCACAAAATCTGGGCGCAAAGATTTACCATCCTTTTCAGTAAGGCTTTGAAAACTCTTGTTTTCACTGTCTCCATTTTCGTCACCACAACCATCCCCAGCGACATGCTCCTTCCTTGTATCACAAGGCTCCTTTGACGCTTTGCCAAAGTCTGCTAGATTTATTTCAGGAACTTCCTCATCCTCAATATTACTTGAATCACACGGCTCCTTATTTAAATCGATGTTGACTCGTTCCTTTTGATTCACACCACTACTAGAGAACATGACACACAAGGTAGGACCTAAACCCTTCTTCGCATAGCCCATAAAGTTAGCTACTTGTCGATCATTGCTGATGAGAATGGGAGGATTCCCTCTCTGATTCACCATCTCATAACTCAACTCAACATTAACAGAATTAGGTTCCACGCCATAATCCTCACACACCATGATCTTGAGCCGCTCCAACAGAGTTGTAGCATCTAATGTCACCATTCGACCACGCCTGTCTTTGTCTACCACGAAACTCCACTCCTCGCTGGAACTAGACATCCATTCACCAGATTTGACATATATTAGAACCATGTTGATAGAGAGAAGAGGGAAGAGAGAAAGAGAGAAGAGAGAAAAGAGAAGAGAAGAGAAGGCCGCGATAAACACAAAGAACAAAGAGAAGGGGATCGTGGGAGGAGGAAAACGTGGGATATCAATAAAATATTCTCCAAGATTTTTAGGTTAGATTTAGGAAACTTCTAAAACAGAAAATGGAAGTACTACACGTAATATACCCAACCCAGAATATAGTACTACACGTGCAACACCTATTCTTCCCCAGGCGTCACATAAGGTAAAAGGCATAAGAGCCTATGACACAATTTCTAAGTTAGGTACATCATAGAGTTCAAGATATATATCGTTATATATCTACTAGTACACTGAAGACATACTGCTATATGTTGACGTAACAAATCTAGCTCAGATAGAGGGATGAAGAAACATTAGTTTACGTTATATACCCGAGATATATCTATGTATTATACTTAGTTTTGGTTTTCTGTATTAAGCAGACTAACGGAATGTGTATTCTATTTTGGCTAGAAGAGAAAATAAAATATGATTCCCTATTTTTTAAAAAATAAATTTAAACATATAAATTATCATACATATGTTTCCAATACTTTTCATATTTTTTTACATTTTTAAAGTTATGTTTACTATTTTTCTCATCAACCAAGGGCAAAACAAGTCAAAAAATGACCAAAGTATGAAAAGTCCTAAATTGACAATAAAAAATTCAAAGTGTCTCTTTTTGTCAATTCTCTCAAAAGAAAATAAGTAAAACCAAAATTCGATAGGATAACGATGTATGCTGCATCACAGTTCCACTGTTACATCCGGGCAACAATATCAAACCAAAACCAACTTAATCTACGACTTGATGAGTTAAGCTCAAGTGTGGTTGCAGGTGTAGTAAGCATGCTGATAACTGCACCCATGGACATGATTAAAACCCGCTTGATGCCGCAACAAGATTCCGAAAGCTCAAGAATCTACATAAATGGGTTTCACAGTGGTTACAAGGTGATATAGGGCATGTTCGTTTCCCCATTTGAAGGATCCATTTGAATGGAAATGAGATTGTTGTTTGTTTAGGCACTAAAAGTACATCTCATTTGAATGGTCTATTTGGATGACTTCTAAACCACAAAACCGCAAAAACACGGTTTCCCGCAAATCGCGGTATTCCGTCAAAACCGCAAAATGCAGTTTCCCGCCAAAACCGCAGAAACGCAATTTTCGCCAAAAATGGGAAAAACGTGATTTTTCGCCAAAACAACAAAAACACAATTTTCTTCCAAAACCGCAAAAACAAGATTTCTCGCCAAAACCGCAAAACGCGATTTCCCGCTAAACCCGGAAAAACACGATTTGCTGCCAAAATCGCAAAACTTGATTTCCTGCCAAAATCGCAGAAAAAAACCGAAAAACACGGTTTCCCTCAAAAACGCGGTATTCCGCCAAAACCGCAAAAACGCAGTTTCTTGTCAAAACCGCAGAAACGCTTATTTTCGCCAAAACTGGAAATACGTGATTTTCCGCCAAAACAACAAAAACGTGATTTTCCGCAAAATCCATAAAAACGCATTTTTCCGCCAAAGCAACAAAAACACAGTTTCCCGCCAAAACCACAAAACATGTTTTCTCGCCAGAACTCCAAAAACAAGTTTTCCACCAAAACCGCAAACCACGGTTTTCCGTCAAAATGCTAATTTTAAAATAATTATGCTGTAAATATAATAGATTAAATAATTAAAATTAATATAGTTGAAATGAATATCAAATATATGGTTAAGTCAAAACAAGGGTAATTTGGTAATTTGTTTAGATGATTCATCTAGATGAATCATTTAGATGGACAAACAAACGTAAAATCCATTTAAATGATTCATCTAGATGAATCACTTGAATGCACAAACAAACATCTAATAAAATCTGAATGAATCATGTGAATGGACCATACGAATGGATCATTTGAATGGAGATAAACAAATGGTGAAACGAACGGCCCCATAATATACATTTTAGTATATACTTTCACTGGGAGTAACTTGTGTTGAACGTTAATGTTTCTATATCTATGTTTCATCCTTCAAATTGTTCTCAAAGAAGGACTTGTGGGACTTTACAAAGGGTTAGACAAAAATATACATTTCTTGAGTATATAGAGAAACAGTTAATAAAAAATGTTTCTTGTTTTTCTTCTATTGACATTGACGCTTTGCGATTTTCGCACGGCTAGGGCCACAAACGATGATCACGTTCACACTCTGCGAGAAGCTAAGATCACTCGCTGTACTTCACACAATGTCGCCACTCGAGATTGTCTCGGTTCCAGCTAAAGTTTTGCTCCACTTTCGAAGGGAAGAAAAATCAAGAGTACGCAAGATTGTTTTTCACTACAAAATTTTTAGTCGAGTTCGAGCTAAATGTACACGTGAATGTTTTCCGACTCAAATATGTTCTAAGTGTATATAGCATATGAAGGGTAAAAAAAAACAGTTTTTCCAGTCGAATCTGTGTCCAGTGATTCTACTTGAAATGATCTATGTTCTTTAGACCAAAAAAAAGAAAAGAAAGATTATTCATTATTTATTTGTTAATGTCTTAGGTTTATTTATATTTATCAACCGTCTACTTTTGGGGAATCACAATCTTGCTCACCATTGGAAGCCTTAGAATCAACCGTTATTATAAAGAAAAGGTTAAGTACTTTGTGTTTGTTGTAAAAGGTAAGTTTCTGTGTTATTAATCTCAATGACCAAAGGTCCCTTTTATATACAAGTTTACAAAAGAGATAAATATAAATCCCATAACATAAGAGAATACAAATCCAAATCTATCTATGATTATGATAAACACTAATAACATATAGATAAACATGAATCTTCCTTGATGTTAATCTTCTTGGACCGTCTCTATCTCTCTATCTTCTGTCGCCATCTTCTAGTCTTCTTGGGCCGGGCTTGAGTCGGGCTTGGTCATGTCTAGTACGACATAGACTGGTCTGGTCCGGTCCGTCCGATTCGTCCGGTTATGGGTCGATCACACAATATATTCATAACACTCCCCTTTGATCGACACATACGGTTCAGGGTCAGTAACATGCTCTTAAGTTACCTCGTTAAAACCTTTCCAGGAAAACTCAGTGGGATAAAACCATGGATAAGAAAAAAGAGTACAACGCATGAACTCATTCTTAGATGTCATAGACATACGGACCTCGTGGATACATTTTATCAAAATTTGGTGTTTTGGTGTTGCCTCATTAAAACCTTACCGGTAAAACACAATTGGGACAAAAACCAGGTGAAGGGAAAAGAGTACAACATGTATCTCTCCCCCTGACTTGAACCTCCGTGCAATGTCTTTCAATTGCTGTATAATTCATCTGAACTTGTTTCAGTGAACATGAGGTATATGTACTTATTAGTACTTCGTCCATTTCATAAATATGGTCAGATATGTTCTATGGTTCTTGACCAGAACATATGGACTTTCTATGGGAGTATACATCCATCTTGAAATGGAACTTGACCATAAATGCTTTCTGTACATCCTTGGTCCATACGAATTTTTATCTGACTAAGATAAAATTTCGATCTTGAATACCATTAGTATATCCACGATTTTATTTGGATCATACTATTTTCATTGCATATTCCGTCCTTAGAAGTTAACCAAAGTTCTTCATGAAATTTTCTATAGCATACACCAATAGTCTTTTCATGAACGGCTGGAAGCTTACTTTGGGTCAACATGTCGTTCCATTTTACTTGATATTTCAAGGTCGGATCAGGACCTTATGGAACGGGTCGGAATTGTCTAGGACTAAGGTGATTTAAGGTCAGACTAGGATATGGATCCTTATGGTCGTGAATCTGATGGATTCATCCCTTTATTACTTTGACCATATCATATCCAGTTCTTGGTATGTTAGATCATGGATCTCAATATATATATGGCTATGATCTCCATTATAGATCATTGTATTTTCATTACAGCCTATCCAAGAATCAGCTGGACTTAATCATCCTTTCTTAGGTTATAAACACAAGGAGTTTATTTCATATTTTATGGACTAATCTGAAATGTTCTTATAGAACTTTCTTACTAAGCTTCTCTTAGTCTTATTATATGTGTATACACGCAGGCAGCTGCATCTACGATAGTCCATGAACAACGCAGGAACGATGTTGTTCTATGAGATTCATACTTCTCATCTTTAGATCTCTTGATCTCTCAAATCTCAGGTCATATGTACCTTTATATCCAGGGATTTATTGTACTGCTCACTGCGATTTTCTTATGTGTTTCCAGACACTAATTATATTGTGCAGTAGCATTCACCACATAGGAATTAATTTCCTTGTAATCTGTTCCTTAGTCTCTGTGGATAACCTTGTGTAATAAAGCCATTCCTTGAATGCTCTTATGTTTGGATATGGACGACCTCTATATGGTCATGTCCTTCATCTCACGGTTTCATTCATCACAAGACTCTTATGTCCCTTGGTTAGATGGCGTCCGCATCTCTTATTCTTACTTAGAACCCCACGTTCATTTCTTTTATTTACGAGTAATCTCATGTGTGGGTTCGAGATCCTCTCTTATTTCTTATTCTCAAGTGCTTTCTTTATATGCATCTTATCACTTATGTGTGTGTATGTGTCGACACCCATTTGTACTTGTTCCATCGCGTTTCATCGCGTTCCAGACATGTTCTAATCGATTAGAGATTATATTATCCAGGACCTTTACCTTGTATCTCGGCTAATCCAATCTACATGGTTTGGTACCTTAGATGTTCAGCTGGCCAGCATTTTCTCCATGTCTGGTCTGGTTTCTTTCAGTGAACTCGGATCTACCATTATGAGCACCTTATTCTCTTTCTCATCCGAGGTTCCTATGTATATGGAACATACAGGTCTATCTTTATAGACTCACTTATAGCAACTTGAATATGTCTCTACAAGGACATTTTATTTTCGTGGTGCTAAGCTGGTTATGACATAGTCATTCGGGTCTAATCTGTCTGGCTATCATCTTGTATGATTTTCTTTCTTTGTATGGACGTCCAAGATTATAATCTATGGTCCGAGGATCTTGCCAAGACAATGGTGGTTCATACCAATTCATTTCTTTATTCTTTCCAGCTTATTGCTTTCCCATTTTAATGAATGTTGGATAGACGGATTCATCTTGTATAAATCCATGTACCTTGGCCACAATCTAGTCACTCATTTTTGGCTCATGGTTTATTTAAAATCGTAGGAGAAAACATTTTATTTATCCAACATATATTCCCAATCTTATCTCATTTCCTATGAGGTTTCATCCTAGACGGCACACATGTTTGTGGTGGTCTATTTATTATATCTTAGGATGGTGTCTGGATTGTGACCCGTAATCACTTTGAGATGGGAATATCTATGCTTTACTTTAATGGCCTGATGCTTATACTTCAACGTGTATGAATAGTTCGTTTATGTCCCCAAGTCTTGGACTATAATTTTGAATTCTTATTCTGTCCCCAAGGCTCGGATCTATGGCCAATGGCTCATTTAGATTCATAAAATAATTCAGTCCGTGTAGATCTATAGCGTGGACATGTGCGGATTTGTCCTCACTTCCATTTCATGGACATACTATACTCTGCTAAAAATCTTGGGAATTAATCCACGTCCTTAACCAGATATCTTTGTGACCTCTGTATGAAGAGTCGGTGAACTATAAGTTCATATTTCTGATTTTCTTTAAAGGACAATATGTCTGAGCTCTTATATCCGTAAGATTATGGTGTGTTCATGTATCATAGGGTTATCCTCTCTCCCCCTCATGTACATACTGTAATTTGTGGATGCTCATGACTTTTCATTATTTTTATAGTCTAAACCGTATAGGTTGTAATTCGAAATTTTAGCCAGGTTATCACATTTTCTTTGGCTATCATGTTCATGTTTTTATTGTATGGTTTTCCCATAAAATCATTTGTGTAAGGACACAAAGTTATTATGCCATTTTCGTGATACTTTTGGGACAATGAAGCCTCATTAGTTTCCCTTGTGTTCATACGACACACATGAGATTTATGGGAGAACTCTTTTGTGCCTTTAAATCTTTGCATCAGATTTTTAAATCCGGATGGCTAATCCGGTCGTACCAATAAGTATAATTCCGTGGTCAATCCTTACTGGTTACCTAGCTAATGCCATTGTTCCTTATCATATTGATCCTTGGCATAGTCTAGATCAACATGGAGAATATAGTCTCGATCATTGATATACCTTTGGCGATTTTTCTTTATATAATCTGAAAGGATCATTTCTGTCCTTAGCCCATTCGAAACCATTCAAAATAAATCAATGGGTCTTTCATTTTGAGTGAATAAAAATCGTACCCCTTAGGGTAATGCCATAGGCGTGGTCTCTTTTAGACTCATTGATTTTCGAAATTTATTTGTCATTTGTCAATCAAAGATTGTAAGCAAATCAATTAAGATAAAAGAAAACTTTTATTAATGCTTTTATAGATGACAAGATAAAATAAAACGAAAACCTGATCATAAATAAAATCAGAATGTCGAAAGGCTTAAACAATAGACGGCCAGTCCATAATAACACCTTGGACGTGGCTTACATTGATTCTCTGTTCGATATATAAACCAAGCTCACTATTCATGTCTCTCTTCTTAGCTTCATCATCTTTAGAATATATTTCAAATACTTGGTTCTCATGGTATATCTCCATAACTTCATCAAGTTTGTTGAGGTTATCTATCATGTTCTGCTTCTTTGCTCAAGAGCTAAATGATATGAGAGAAGGTCGTAATAGGTTGTGAAACCTTTAGCCTTATGTGATAACAACACTTCCTTTGAATGGAATGTGTCACGAGTTTTGTTTAACATATCCTCGTTCGTTATCACTTCACCACATAGTCTAAGACCATAGGTGATTCTCATAAGATCAGAGTGATAGTCATCCACGGATTCATAATCATGGAACCTCAGAGCATTCCACTCTTTCGTGGACTTATACAATAATGGCTCTGAGAATTGTATATTCAAACTTGACCAGAGAACGTGAGGATCGTTAATGTAGCTGTACTCATTTCTTAGATCCTCAACGAGATGATTTCGCATAATCATAATGGCTCTACGCCTTTCACACGCAAGGGTGTCATTTCCATATTTGATACACTTCCCGAGTCCTTTAGACTTTAAGTCGGCTGAAGTGTTCATGCCCAATCAAGATAATTGTCTCCATTGAGATCAAGGGCATCATAATCCAAGTGTTGGAATCTCGACATCTGAATCATAACAATGATCAGTCAGTATCAGTGTATATAGTTTCTCATGCCAGTCGGCTATGTAAAGGAACAATGCCACACGCCCATTTGAGCAGTCAAGGCCATTCGGCCATAAAACAAAATCAAGGCCATTCGGCCACAATATGATCAAGGCCACTCGGCCATATCAGAAATGTAATGTCAATAACAAATCATTTCAATACAATTAAGGTTTCAAAAACCTTTAGATCACAAGTGAAATAAAATAATCTAGATGATAATTTATAAATTAAACAATCAAAGAAACAATGTGATCAAGATGCTGGAACAATCATACTAAATGCATAAGCCACACAGCTATGATTGAAAATAAAACAAGACCTAATTACTTCAAGATAATTATGCATCCAATATGAGATTATCAATTCCTAAATTTCAGGTTTGATAAATCTAACAAATTATTTCAGATAAACAAGAAAATAGTCTAGGGTTTATCAGATCAAAATCGACAATCAAACAGCATAGAAACAAGTCGGTTTCAAGATCTAGAGAGAACACAAAAACCGATTTGTGATTAAGGTTTCCAAAGTTCTCAAAGTTCTAAATTATTTTGTGATTTCCGATTTTACTAACTAGATTAGGTTTCTCATACTTTCAATCAAACAATCAGTATGGAAAGACAAACAGTCAAACAAGCATAAGGGGAAAATCAGATATCATTATGTTACATACAATTAGTATGAACATGGTTTAGGGTTTTCAGATTTTGGATTCAAATTTTAGAGTTTAAGTTGTAATTCTTACTAACCAGGTTCATTAGAGTTTGTTCAATGGTTCTAGGGATTAATAGGTATATCTGATTGTATTTGAAGTGTAGATTTTGGACCACCTTAGAGAGAGAGAGAGAGATCGGGTGGATTAGGGTTTCTTGTCCGTTCGTCTTGTAACGGCGATTGGGGGCTCGTCAGAGATCGGATTGAGGTGAGGTCTGCGGCGTTGGAATCTTATTTCTGAGAGCTTCAGATCGGTAGGTGGCTCGTCGTCTAGTTAGTTGTGGTTAGGGACGTAGAGCAGTTTAAAGTCGGCGCCTGAATTAGGGTTTTGATGGGATTTTTAGGTTAGCTCGGGTTTTGGGAGTTTCGTGCTGATAACGTGTTGTAAAGGGTAAGTTTCTGTGTTATTAATCTCAAAGACCAAAGATCCCTTTTATATACAAGTTTACAAAAGAGATAAATATAAATCCCATAACATAAGGGAATACAAATCCTAATCTATCTATGATTATGATAAACACTAATAACATATAGATAAACATGAATCTTCCTTGATGTTAATTTTTTTGGACCGTCTCTATCTCTTTATCTCATGTCGCCATCTTCTAGTCTTCTTGGGCCGGACTTGAGTCGAGCTTGGTCATTTTTGGTACGATATAGACTGGTCCGGTCCGTCCGGTTCGTCCGGTTATGGGTCGATCACACAATATATTCATAACAGTGTTACTTATATTCTTATTGTCTTCTTAATCAGATTGGATAGGCATTGAATTGAAATGATATTTATCCAAATAAAAATATATGCGTAGTGGTTATGTCGAAATCACTTATATATTGCAAAAGTGTGTGTCTCTAGTCTCTATCACGAAGAATACAATTAATTGATTACAACTAATTATCCAAACAACAAAATAATTATTAGATTTGTCATGGTGGAAGTTGGTTGTCGACAAATGATGCAAACATGCACGTTAAGAACTTGTAGGGCTATAATGTGAAAGATAAAAGAATTCATGGGTCTATTTGTTTGAATAGAGGAGAAATTTAATTTTGTGGCGTTGAGAAAGGAGCAAGTTGGAGCTGCTCGAGTCTTTTGTTTTCTGGTCGCGTTGGCGGGACAGTCTGTCATGCATATGTTTTGTCCCTCAGTTTACGATTTAATCACGGTTGTGCCATTCTTTCTATTTGATCTGACCGTTTTGCCCTTAGACATTGATGTTTCAGTTGTGATCCTCTTTTATTGAGAGCTACGGTCAAACCCTTTTCCCGTTTATCCAATAACGTTAAAAGAATGTTTTAAAGTGATCTCTCCACTTTTAAAAAGGAATTTCTTAACTATAATAATTAAGATTTAACTAGCCAAGTCTTTTTGATAAAAAAAAATCGATAAAAAAAAACTAGCCAAGTCTGTAGGGGTTGATTTGTTTAAATGATACAGCTGCAAATGTTGAAATTTGAGGGTACAAAGTTGCTGGTTATCAGCTTTAATTACTGTACCATTTATCTTGGTTTGGCATGGACGGTTTCCAGATAAATGTTTCATTCGTTTTTAGTTCAATTTGATTCAAGTATTTTGATTTTTGATTCTAGACATTTAGGAATCCGTTCATATATTTATAAAGTTTAGTTTGATTTCAGTTTAGTTATTTTGATTTTGCATTTCGGATTACAAACTTGTGAGTCAACTAATACTAAAAATTCAGGCCAAGTTTAGTTAGAGATTTTGGTAATTTGGATAATGTTGATAGATAGTGTTGTTCATTTTTGGGTTAAATATCAGGTAATTCGGATTATTCACATAAAATTATCAGATAATTTTGATAATTTTAAATATTTTGAATAAGCATTTAGTAATTGAGTTTTTTGGGTAATTTAGTTTAGAAACAGTATTTTAAGATATTTTGTATTTAAAAATATAACATATGTTTTAGATATTCAAGTACCCATTTGGTTATTGATCGCTTTTGGTTTTCAGGTTCAAATTTGTGAATATTGATTATTTTTGTTTTATCAATTGGTTCTGGTTAAATTTTCGGTTCTCATTTAATTAGCACAACAAGCATTGTGCTAGACATTAGAAAACATAGAAATGTTTTCAGTAAAAATAAAATTGATACAATATTTTGAATCAAACAATTTGATTTTTATATGTGTTTTACATAAAACAGTCAAATTTGTTGATAACTGTAACTTTATATGTCAAAATGATTATGAAGATAGTTGTTTTTCCCAGTCTTTGCATATTGTTTCTATCTTATGTTACTTGAAAACTATGAATGAAGATCTTGGGTGAGACCATGCACACATTTAGTTGTATTATTGATACTTTTTACAATTTTAAAGTGATTTGTTAGGTCTTCCTTTTATTGTACAGTGTATAAACTTGATTTATGCTTCGAAATGGTAATAGTGGAGTGAGTGGTACAAATAAAGTGAATCATATAATACAATACAATACAATTACATGGAATTATTGATGTTAGGATTTTTGAGTCTCCTAAGACAAATGTTGTAGTATGAGTGAAATGTCGAACCAATTCTGAAGGATCTAAAGCACCAAGAATGCAAGTATTTTCTCAATCTAAGTGCAATCGAAATCGAAAGCTTTGAAGTTTGTGAATACTAATAATACTAATGATGAAACAAGCAGTAAACGAGATGACTTTTAAACTATTCTAAAGGAGAACTCATGGGTATAGAAACTTGACCTTGGGTGATCAGGATTCGAACTAAGGATGAACAACAATCGACCAAACTAAACATCCTCAAGCCTAGACGCAATCCTAAACAAACTCTATGTCTAGATGAATGCTCATTTGCTAACTTATCTCAGACATCAGGTGTCCTTGGCTGAATAATAAAGAAGCAATCAGTTACAACAAGTCTATTGGCTATCTTAACACCCTTAACAACAAATGTCTTTGGTAAAGATTGTTAAGAGCTTAGAAGAGTTGTCTCGGGCATTTCATCGAAGACCTTGTGAGTGGGAAATGCCTAGAGATCAACTTTTGAGTGGCCAACTCAGAAGATGTGTTAAGAACACTCTTCTAGCAAGGAGATGGAATGATCTACACTAAGACATCCTAAAACTAACCTAATCACCCTTGATCTCCTAACCCATGAATCCTATGGAGAATTACTCACTAAAGTTCATGATCATCCTTAAACCCATTTTATGTTTCAGATTGATCATAAACAGAATAAGAAATCAATAAGAAAAACAATAAGAACAAGAGAATCAATGATCAAAAGGATGAAATCTCTCAATAGTTTGATGTTTACCAAGTGACAAAAGATCCTTAGTCTCCAATAGCTTTCAGAATACTTAAACTTAGGTTTTAGAAAAGTAAAACGTGCATACAAAAGGACTAAAATGCCCCTGAAAAGTGATAATCTTCTAGCTGGAACGGACGCGGAGGGACCAGGAGGGGTCGCTCCGGAGAGGTCGCTGCGAAGGCTCCGAGAAAGACGAGCGAGGGCTGGAAGTCGCTGCGCCGAGGTCGCTCCAGGAGAGAGCTTCACAGCGACCAGGAGGGGTCGCTGTGATGGGTCACTCCGGCTGGTCGTGAAAATACGAGCGAGGGCTGGGAGTCGCTGCGCTGAGGTCGCTCCAGGCTGGTGGCGTCACAGCGACCAGGTAGGATCGCTGTGATGGTGCTCGACTCTAGATTGTTCATTTCACCTCTTTTGAGCCACAAATGCATTCCAAATGCCTCCAAGAACTCCATGTGGTAATCTAATACCTGATAAAGACTCATGTGTCCAAAATGCAACCTAAACATGTCTAAATCCTAGTCTAGATGATCAAAATGCATATGAATATGAAGACAAAACAATGGAAATATGCAAGACATCAATTATTTAAAGAAAAACAAATACTGCGAAATATGAGTAGTTGAAAGAAAAAAATAGTCCATCATAAAGTTTGAATGGTAATAAAACTAATTGGGATATAGAATGAATATTTAATTGATAAAATTAAATTAAAGAAATATTTATTAAATTAGTTTCCTAATATAAAATTGTATCAATCAATATAAGTACCATTATCTTTTTCTTAAATATTTTAAAAAAATTTAAAAATAATTTATATGTTATAACGCACTATACTAGTCAAACCACACCACGATTGATGTATCTATACTATTAAAGCAGGATCCTATTGGTTTTTTTACTAAACCTACCCTTCTGTTATAAGGAAGTTGCAGATTTCATTAAGGGTATTTCTGTTATTTTGTATCATTTTCAATTAATGGGTCTTTTAGTTATAGGTCCAAACTTTTTTTGTTCCTTTAATTTCATGGTTTTGGGCTATTTGGGCCGATTTTAATATTTATCTAAGTTCACATTTTTCATTTGAGCCAAGTTCTAATATTGATATTAACAAATATTTACACATAATTATTATTTTTTTTCTTAATATAATTAAAACTTTCTGAAAATATTTTAATATTGATAATGAAAGACTTAAATTATTAAAAAAATATAATATTAATTTATTCACAAGTTAAATCTGTTAAAAATTATATCTTTCAAAAATTCAGTACATAAAAGTGAAAATTGATTGAAAAATTTTAAAATACCACTTCAAATTTTTGAAAAAAAATCAAGTTCAATTTTAAACATAAATACCCATTTATAAAATAAAAATAAAAATAAAACAATACAATAAAAATAAATGAAAATATTTCATTTCACAAACTTATTCAAAATTTAAAAAAAAAAAAAAAAAAATAAACCCGCGCTTTCAAATCCTAGTTATAATTGTATGTGCGGTTTTACCAATTTTGATCAAGTATAGTCAAATTTAATTTTAAATATATTATTTTTTAAACCACTTTCAACTAATAATGTTGGGAATGAAAATTTTTGTTTGATTCCGAACTAAATAACACGTGTTACCATTCATTGTCTTAGTTTTAACAGTTATTTGACAAAAAATTATAGAAAGAAAACAAAATATTTAGTAAACAAATGATTATATCTTGTTTTATTATTCAATTAGATTTTTTCTAATAGCATCCACTGTATTGCAGTTTTTCATTATAGTATTAGATGTACTTATTGTAAAAAAAGAAAATTCAGATGAATAAATTTAATATTAATTGAATAAAAATAATATTTAATCAGATTTTTGGAAATCTCAACCTTGTAAAAATTCTAGAGTAGGTTATAAAACGGGGAAATTGTCACTTAAATAACGAACTTTCAAATTTGGTTGAAAAAAAAACATGAACTTTCACTTGGACTATTTAAAGCACTAAATTTTGTTGACAAACTATTTTAGTCATAAATTTTTATTGATCATATCATTTTAGTCTTAGTCAACTGTTATATTTGACTAACATTAGACCTAAAATAGCTTTTAAAGTTGATGATTTTTTGGTCCAAATATTAATTATCTAAATTTTGGAATAAATACATTTCGTAACTAGAATTTCTTATATAAAAATAAATATTGAATAATTAAAATATAATTTTAATTATTTTCTTCAAATGAAAATTTAAATAATTTTAGTTATATTTTAAAATAGTTAGTTAATATATCATTAGTTTAATAATTATTTATTATAATTTATTAAAAATTATAGTGAATAATTATGTCAGTTTTGTAACTATTCATAGAGTTTAGATTATGTTTCATAATTTTATTGTCAAAATCTATGTATTTTTGAAAAAATATAAATCAACGCTTTTTCAAAAGATTAAATATTAAATATTGAAAATATATTTAACTATAACACTAATATCAAAGCTTTTCCAAAAGATTAAATACCAAACTAAGTGGTTTGCTCACACATGTGGGCATAATCTGTTTATGAATACTTGTTAGTTTATATTTTATTATTCAAAAAATCAGCATGGTAAGTTATTATTTATGTATTTAGTATTTATTCAATATTTATTAATTTTCATTTGAAGAAAATAATGAAATTATATTTATTTATTCAATATTATTTTTATAAAAAATTCTAGCTACTGAATGTATTTATTCTAAAAGTTAGATAATTTATATTTGGGCCAAAAAAATCATCAACTTTAAAAGTCATTTTAGGCATACTGTTAGTCAATTATAACGGTTGACTAACGATATGACTAAAATGATATGATCAATAAAAGTTTATGACTAAAATTGTTTGTCAACAAAAATTGATAATTTAAATGATCCAGATAAAAATTCATGTTTTTTTCAATCAAATTTGAAAATTCTTGTTTTTTCAATCGAATTTAAAAGTTTGTGATTTAATTAACAATTTTCTCGTTGTAAAACTGACAGCTTCCCCTCCATTTTTTAACTAAACAATACAAGTTGGTGTCCAAAATGAAGGAAAAAAAAAGGTAAATAAGTTTGACTACTATTATCTTTTTCGAAGTAATAAAGGAGAGAGAAAGAGTAACAGAAAAACAACCATACAACGCGGGTAACGGGTAGGGCAATATGGTACATTCCCAAAACAAGACAAAACAATCCCAAGTGTTTTCCTCGCATCATAAAGCTTCGTCTTCCCCTTTGTACAGCTGTCAATGGCAAACATCGTAAATAAGTAGTAACAGAAAGGGTTTATATTTGGTTGTCAGCAATTTTAGTTTAATTCCAGCTTTTCAAAATTCCACCATTTTCTTCCTCTCCTTCATAATTGATTTTAAATAAATAATTTTCTAAGAAACAAAAAAAAATGCAGAGAGAGAGAAGGAGAAGACGACAGGAGAGAGAGAGACGACCATATTGTCAATAGAGAGAGAGAGAGAAGAAGAAGGAGAAAGACGGAGACAACAATGGCGGAAGAAAATAGGGAGAAGAACGAAGGAGGTGAAGAAGAAGAGAGCGTTAAGGTTTTCGTCGGGCAAATACCGAAACACATGTCGGAATCTCAGCTCCTTACATTGTTTCAAGAGTTCGCTGTCGTCGAGGAGGTTAACATCATCAAGGACAAGATCACACGCGCCTCTCGAGGTTTATTTCTCATCCTCTCTGTTTCTCTTTCAATGTGATTGGTCGAGATTTATTTAAATTATTCGAAACCCTAATCTTTGTTCTGGGTCATCTTCATGATGTAGGATGTTGTTTTGTAATATGTCCATCGAGAGAAGAAGCAGATAAGCTGGTCAATGCTTGCCATAACAAGAAGACATTACCTGGTGTATGTTTTTTTTTTTAATATATTTCTGAATCTTTTTCTGGGAATTTATTATGTTCAGGTTCTTGAATTTGATTTATAATGATGCTATAAATAATTGATTTTTACATTTATTCAGAGTCAGGTTTTAGAATCTCGAGAATTGTTTTCAATTACTATTGTATTTGGTTTTGGGTTTCTGTTTAATTTCCAGAATTGGCAAGTTTTGATTTGTATACATGCTTCCAACGAAGCGTTCCCTTTCTGTATTTAGGCGTTTCCCGAATCAGAACCGAATCTAAGACCATCCCCATTGGGGGGTTTTACAAAAAGTTCACACAAAAACCAAGAAAAAAAAATAATATAATAATGTCTTTGCAATGAACCCAAGAAGCGGGAGGTCTTCGCGATGAACTCGGTTCATCACTATTCTGTGGGCCCCACGTGACGTGGCGGCCCACAACTGGTTTATTTTTTTTTTTTTTTTTTTTTTTTTTTTAATAAATCAAACCGAAAAAAAAATTAAAAAAAATAATAAAAAAATACCTTTATGACCCCCTATCACAGGTTCATTGATGGGGGTGCTCTAAGAGTCAGCTTTGTCTGAATCATGCGAAATTGGTCGGAAATGGTGTCTTCAAACCCAAGAAACTGAAACCAATTGGATATTTCTAGTAAATTACTAGAAATGGGTCCTTAACCGAAACAGATTGTTAGTTTTATCCTTGCTTCTTATGAGATCCTGAATATTTATTGTCACAAAAATGCAACATTGTGAAGTTTGCTTTATCTGAGATGATCTATTGTTTGTTTTTGCATCTTTGACAATGGTTAAATTATTTATTTTTCTGTGGGCTTATCGTTCTTCTAACTTGCCTTGTTTCTCAGGCAGCTAGTCTATTGCAAGTAAAGTACGCAGATGGCGAACTGGAAAGGCTAGGTAAATGCCAGCATCTGTTGTTTCAGCTGCTTCTTTGTGATTCTTTCTTTATTTACTCTTTTATTCGACCAATCCAGAGCACAAGCTTTTTGTTGGTATGCTTCCAAAGAATGTCTCTGAAGCTGAACTTCTAACTTTATTCTCCAAGTATGGGACCATAAAGGATCTACAGATTCTAAGAGGTGCTCAACAAACAAGCAAAGGTTTTAAACCTATTCTCTGTGATCTTTCTTCTTCCTTCTTGTTTCTCTCCATTGTTTTGATATTTTTTTTTGCTAGGCTGTGCTTTTCTCAAGTATGAGACAAAAGAACAAGCTGTTTCTGCCATGGAAGCCATCAATGGAAAACACAAAATGGAGGTGATTTGCTTTTGCTTTTTTTTTTTTTTTTTTTGTAAACTATTACCTTTCCATCCTGTGCAGTGTTTAACAGATTCATCACCTTTTTTTTTGTTTTCTTTCTTCTTAGGGTTCAACTGTTCCTTTAGTTGTCAAATGGGCAGACACAGAAAGGGAAAGACACACAAGAAGACTTCAAAAGGCTCAATCTCACATCGCTAGATTAGCTAACGCTGACCCAACAAACCCCTCTTTGTTTGGAGCATTGCCCATGAGTTATGCTCCACCATATAATGGATATGGTTACCATGTAAGCAAAGCCTAGTGTTGCTTTACTTCAAACCTATAACATCTGTTTCATTGAAACTCCTTTTTTATTTCCACAGCAGGCTCCTGGAACTTATGGTTACATGCTACCACCAATTCAGAGCCAAGCTCCATTACCCGGTATAGGTAATAGCAACGCGTTGCAAAGAACGTCACCTGACTCTGTGCCACCTCGCTTGGCCCGTAGAAACATTCCTTTGCCTCCAGCAAACTACATGGGCTCTGGTTATCCTCCTGTAAGAGGTCTCCCTTACCCACTGGCTTATCCCAGAGGAATTATGAATCCTCGCCCTCTAAGTAGCTCTCCTGGATCCATATCACCTGGCGGGTCAACACCTCTAGGAATTGGTTTGAGTTCCGTGGTTCAAACTCAAACCGAAGGTTAGTGGTAAAACCTTTACTCTGATATTCTCTCCCATTTCTTTAGACCTGAAACATTGTTTTTTGGTTCTTCAGGTCCGGAAGGTGCTAATCTGTTTATATATAATATACCTCGTGAATATGGGGATCAAGAACTCGCGGCTGCGTTTCAACCTTACGGTATTGTTCTGAGCGCAAAGGTGTTTGTAGACAAAGCCACTGGTGTAAGCAAATGTTTTGGTAAGCAGTCTTTTTGTTTTGGTGTTTGGTACTAAAGATTGGTCATTGTAAATGGTAAAGTGAAATGACTCGCAAGTTGTTGTTATTGTTGTTGGCTGTAGGTTTTGTTAGTTATGACTCACAAGCAGCCGCTCAGAACGCTATTAACATGATGAATGGTCGCCATTTAGGCGGTAAGAAATTGAAAGTCCAGCTTAAGAGAGACAACAACAACAACAACAACAATGGTCAACAGAATAGTTAAAACGCCTTAAAACTCTCCTCAACTACAAAATTTCATGACGAAAAACAAAAGGCCGGGTAATGGGTCGACCCGTTTCAAGATTGGGACTAATCTTGAATGCATGCAGCTGTGTATAACTCCAAAACTCTCAAACCAAATTAAAACCTGTAACTTCCTCTGCAAGTGGATCATCTTTTTCTTTTTTATTTTATTTCTTCAAAATAACAATTTGTAATTTATGCATCATTGAAATTCATGTAGACATTTTATGATTTATTAACATTAAATTCATTGAACTTTTCTCTTCTCTCTTTATGATCTTATGTTGTCTTAAGAAGAAAGTGATCAGATTTTCTTTGCTACACAAACATCACAGCACAAACATGGAGAAGGACAACACTCAGCAGACAGGTTCAGCCCTTGTCAGACTCCAGCACCAACATTCCAAAGTCTAAAAATTGTAAAATAATTTTTTTTTTTGTAATACATACTTCAATTTAAATTAGAAAGTGGTCTCAGGCCCAAGATCAGTCCAAGCTAGGGTCCAATAACAAAGAAGAAGCAAGAGACTGCTTTGCCAAACAGTCGGCTTCGACATTCAGAGAACGAGAAAAGTGATAAAAGTTTATCTCGATGAAAACAGAGGAGATGTTCTTGATATCTTTGACGATACCGAAGACTTCCTTGATCTGCATGTCGAGAGAGATAGCTCGGATGAGCGTTGCATTGTCAGAGAAACATCGTAGCTTCTGGAGCCCTAAGTTTCCTGCAGAGGTTACAGCTGATCGGAGGGCGAGTGCTTCCGCAATCAGAGGGGAGTTGACCCGATTCACAGTCATCGATCCTTGATTGATGGTTATCCCAGTTGAATCCGTCAGTATTCACGCCAATCCAGCACGTCGTGATTTCACATCCCACGCCGCATCGGTTCTACACATCACCATCGAATGGTCGTTCGTCGTGAGAGTCATCGATCGGTTACTCGAAGGTACTGCTCCTGATACCCTTGTCCTTGGTTCCTGCACTGAGCACCACTCTCGTGCTAATCGTAATCCCCCCGATGCAGTTTCAATCGGCGTTAGGGTTTTGTCTTCGAACAGTAGCTGATTGCGCGCACTCCATAGGGCCCAACAAACCCATGGTAGTATCGCTTCTGTGGTTCCAGTAGGAGCGAGGCAAACAACATTCCACAAAGTCACCACTGCATTGTGAAGCTTCTCTCGGTAGCTAGGTGAACTACACGGCTTAATGGAATGAGTTTCCAGACTTCTTGTGCATATGGACATTGTAAGAAGGCATGTGTTGCTGTTTCCACCTCGTTGTATCTCTTACACCTAGCAGCAGAACTCATTCCTCTTTGTTGCAGGTTCTCTCCCAGCGGCAGAGCTCTCTGTATGATAAACCACATGAAGAGCTTCAGTTTTGGTGAACAAGCTTCAGACTAAATATCCTTTACCCAGTCAAAGGTTTCTGGATCATACATGTTTGGTGTCGTAGCTGTCTGCATTGTTGCGGAGAAGTAACCCGATCGAGTAGTGTATACTCCAGAGGCCAGTGGTTGCCAGATAAAAGAGTCTGGTGCTTTCGATAGGCTTGGCTGTAATGATTGGCTGTAAAATAATCTCTGATTTGATTTACAGACACAACATGTTCTCTTCCTTCTTGTTTGTTCTCTGCAGCAGATATAAGGAAAGCTGCAAACAAATGTGATTGTTACTCGAACCCGTGGAAGCTGACTTGAAATAGACGGTCATAGCTTCATCTTAGTCACTTGTTCTTCAGCCTGTTTTGTTGTTTGTGAATGATATGAGTGGAGAGTTGCTCCTCCTCCTCCTCCTCCTCCTCCTCCTCCTCCTCCTCCTCCTCCTCCTCCTCCTCCTTATCGAACCGTATCCGAACCGGAACTTTAAATTATCCGATTGGTACCATTTTGTCTAGTTCCGAAGTATCTGAAATCTGAAAAATTCGAAACGGATGCGAACTGGTAATCCGAATGCCCATGCCTAGTCACAACTTGACATCTTCTTACTTCAATATTCTCCCCCTTAATCTTGTACCCATTCTTCCACATGTTGAACTCCTGTAAGACTTCTCATCTCCTTGAATTTGATTCTTCCAAGTGACATAGTCAAAATATCAGCTTTTTATTCATTTCATTACAAAAATAATTAATTTTTTTTGAAATTAAGAAATATTTTTGGCTGGTAATTATTCAAAAAAAAAATATTAATTCTGCAACAAAACCACTCATGCCCGATCGCAAACAGAAACTAAAAAAAAAAAAGCAATGTTGCATCAGACTGCTTGTCTTTATGTAGTTGGAGCTCCAAGTTTTTGGAATGCCCCAAATTCCACCTGAGCATCCAAATCTGGATCAATACCAGCAAAACATCTGAAGAGGGTTCTAGAACCATGCCAAATGTGTTCCTAAAAATACTTCGGTTTTCAAGACCGACTCTTTCAACATGGATGTCGTCAGCTCGTGCCGTAAGGTGTTGGGTTAAGTCCCACAACAAGTGCAACCCTCGTGTTTAGTTGCCACCGTCGAGTTTGGAACCCTGAACAGACTGCCGGTGATAAGCCGAAGGAAGGTGAGGATGACATCAGGAAGATCTTTTATCCACACCGAATACATAATGAGATTCCTGATCCAATAAAAAGCTATTTATTTATTTATGATTATTTCACCGCTTTCTTTTCTACAACCTAGTACCTCTTTGTACAATCATCTGATGAAATATCATAAAAAAACTTTTCTACTTCGATTGTTTAGAAAAAGAGTTTCTAAAGAACCTTAAATAAACAATAAAAATCAAATAATTTCAGAGGTTTTCCCTGACTTTGTCCGTGTCAACAAAAAATTCGAAATGCCTAACAACTCGACGAATTTAGTATATCTTTCTAGGAGGACCCAATGACTATATATAGGACCTATCCGATTTCTACAGTGATCCAGGAACGGAGAGCTTTTCCCCCTTTTCCGCCCAGCCTCTTGAATCTTCTAGTTTACCTATCTTTATTATCTTTTTTTATTTGGTATTTGTATGGAATGAGAATACGGATTTCTTCTTGTTTTCTTTATTATTGATAGGAATTTTCTTGTTAAGACCCAAAACCAAAGCAAGCCACTCCAGAAAGAAATAAATGAATTCCAAAAATCTGTCTCATGGTAGACTGCTTCAGCCCCCTTACGTTCTAGTCGCATAGCTTCATAATAATTCTGTAATGCTTCCGCATAATTTCCTTCAGATTGAGCCGGCATCCGTTACGGTGGTCATTCGCTTTAACGAATTCTCTGTTTCATCGGATTCCATTCACCTCACGGTTCGGAACTAGTGATTGGTTATATTTACAAAGATTTTGGGTTTGCTCATTATGAGCAAATTTTATCTGGTCTAGTTTCTACCTTTCCAGTCATTCTTGATAAAATGAAAATTCAAGAGGATGGTTTCTAATTCTAATAATTCATTAAGGAAATTCTCATATTGTGGGAATATGTTCAACTTCTACTTATTCATTCTCAACACACTCAAGTATGAAGTAAGATCTCCTATGTATATGCTTAATTTTACCGTGAAACACTGGGTTTTTAGTAAATGAAATCGCAGGACATTATCAAGTTGTATGGTCACTATCTTGCAATCTTGCCGACGAGTTCACATTCTTGAAGCCAGGCCACTGGTTTAGATTCCTTTGTAGCTGCCATGAACTCGGCCTCACGAGATCAGATTGAAACAATCTCTTGTTCTTGTGAGCACAACGCTATAGGACTTCTATCAAGCTAAATGATGTTAGGAGTTTTCAGGCTCCTAAGACAAATGATGTAGTATATGAGTTATGTCGAACCAATTCCAAGGGATCTAAAGCACCAAGAATGCAAGTATTTCCTTAATCTAAGTGCAATCGATGATTTGATGGTTTTATAATTAAGAATGCGATAATAGAACAATAAAACAGTAAATGAGTGACTTTCTTGGCTATGCTAAAGGAGAACTCATGGGTATAGGAATTAGATCTTGGGTGATCAGGATTCGAACTAAGGATGACAACGATCGATCAAACTAACAACCTTAAGCCTAGACACGATCCTAAACAAACTCTATGTCTAGATGAATGTTCATTTGCTAACTTATCTCAGACATCAAGTGTCCTTGGCTGAACAACACGGAAGCAATCAATTCTAACAGGTCTATTGGCTATCTTAGCACCTTTAACAACAAATGTCTTTGGTAAAGAATGTTAAAAGCTTAGAAGAGTTGTCTCGGGCATTTCATCGAACACCTTGTGAGTGGGAAATGCCTAGAGATCAACTTTTGAGTGGCCAACTCAGAAGATGTGTTAAGAACACTCTTCTAGCAAGGAGATGGAATGATCTACACTAAAACATCCTAGAACTAACCTAATCACCCTTAATCTCCTAACCCATGAATCCTATGGTGGATTACTCACTAAGATTCATGATCATTCTTAAACCCATATTGGATTTCAGATTGATCATAAACAGAGAAAGAAATCAACAAGAAATGAAATAAGAACAAAGGATCAATGATCCAAAAAGAGATTGATCTTCAATAGTTTGATGTTTTCCAAGTAACAAAAGATAAAAAATGCTTGGTGGCTCCCAAAAAGATAACTTAAACATAGGTTTAGAGTGTGTAAATCGTATAGGGGCAAAATGGTAAATTCAACAAAGAACCGGGTCACATCGGTTTAATGACGCGCCAAAAGGACGCTGGGAGTCAAAAAACCGCTGGGACACTTAGCCGTGTGGGGGTCTTGTTTGTGGTGCGGCTTGTGAAACCGCTGCAGAACTCATCCAATCACAGCGGTTTTATGACAATGTGTCATTATGCCGCTGTGAACACAAAAGGCCGCTGGGACACTTAGAAAAATCGGCTGACGAGCAAAACCATTACTCTTGCCTCCAAAACACCTCTCAAGACTTCCAAAGTCACCAACTAGCACCTCCAACACCTGATAAAGACAAATGCAATGCAAATGCAACCTATATGCATTCTATATGGATTTTAAAGATGAAAAAGAAGCTAAAACAAAGATTAAAATCATGCAAATACACAAGATATCAACTCTCCCACACTAGTCCTTTACTTGTCCTCAAGTGAACTTGCTAGAACTAATGGGGAAGAGGTTTGAAGGCGGGATTCCATAGCCAAGAGAAACACACAAAGCACTCGTTTCAACATCTGAATTCAACATGAGCACACTCTCTCTTATTATCCTCTATCTTCTCTAGGCCTATCTTAACTAACATCATGCATTCGCACATTCAATTCAGCCAACTCTCACATTCATTAAGCATAACAACAAATGAGTTCTTTGTAAATGGTCAATTGGTCCAAGTCATTTGGGTAAGGAAAGGCTTTTTATTTCAAGTAAATCAAGGGTTTCAAAACATATGATCTTCAACACTCTCAAAACAAATAGCCCTGACATTGCACATAATATATCTAAGAAAGGGATCAACTAAAGCATACAATACTCAATCTTCATTGTTCTACCCTTTTCCAAACATACAAGTGACACCATTTTCCCCCAAAGTTTTACCCAACTCACATCTCTCACCCAAAAATCTCAAGAACAAATCAATAAACTCTTTATTCAACAAGGGAAAAGCTCAAACTTTTAGACACACCTCTTAGCTCATTCTCACTTTGCTAGCCCCTTTTCATTCTTCTTTTTTTTTCGTTTTTGTTTCTTTTTTTTTATTTAGGGACCAAGACTTTCAACAACTTGAGCTAGAGGTCTCTCTACAATTCCCACAAAGATTTGACGATTAAACACAAAGAGTTCATTCTTTTCTTTCAACTTTTCAAATTCCCAAATCAACTTTTAGAACACTCACCCCCATCCTATAGCTAGACAATAGTGTATCAAATCTAGCAAGAATGAAGACCAAGCATTGTCGTTCACAATACTCTCAACATTATGTGCAAGTAAGACTTTCCGAAAAAGGCCTCACTCAACAATCCATGAAGGCTTAAAAGGAGGAGAGGGTTATTTTTGGGAGTGGACTGCCACTAGAGATTGTCAAAAAGATCGGCATAAAAGATGTGACAACTCTAGTGTGTATATCCATGACTCAGTACACAAGGGACCATGAGAAAGAAATATTAAGTTCATTCAGTTCAAACAAGGTTGTAGCTGGCTGATAAAATTGAGTTTCAGGAAGAGTTTTCAAGGCTCGAAGCGTGCAAGGTTTTCAAGAGAGGCACAAAAACTATTCGAGGCGAGACAGTGCTCTCTACAAGGCATTTTAAATCATTGCTCCCAATGCAAATGAATGCAACCTATATGCTCTAGACTCTCCTAAAAATGCAAATGATGCAACTACATGATTCTTTTCGAAATTTTCAAATTTTTATGGTTTTTTTCATGCAAATATGAAAGTACAATGCAATGCATGAGACTCAAAATCATCAAAGCAAACATGATCAAATACTTGGTACCTCCCCCACATTTAAATCACACAGTCTCTGTGTGAGTGAGAGAGAGATACCCAAAAGAAAGATATATGAAAAGAAGAAACTGATATCTTAAAGGTTAAGATGAAGGAGTACCTTCCATGGGACTTCCTCCCAAGTGAGCTTGTTTTAAGTTTCTAGCTTGACTTTCATTTCTGCAGCTAGTGAGTAGGAGGGTCCTTCCCACCTTCAGGAGTGATGGTTAGGATCTGAGAGAGAAGCTCTTGAAGCTTGATAAGGTCATCTTTGAGTTGAGGAGTGATGGTGGCTCTTGCGTTTGAGAATGGTCTAGACCTTCCCTTGCACTTGATCTTGTACTCACTGGCTCCATCTTTGATCTTCATTGGCTGGAGAGTGAGATTGTGTGGCTTCTTATCAAGAGGTGGAGGGTGAGATTCTTTCACTATCTTCTTCTTGTCATGAGCAGCCTTTGTGGCTCTACTCACCTCCTCCTTTTTAGCGCTTTCCAAGTGCTCATCACACATCTTTCTAGAGGACTCTCCAGCAAGACTTTCTTTCTCAACATCAACCACTTCAGTCTTGGTTTTCTCAATGGATGATGCTTCACAAGTGATTGTTCCACAATACTCATCCTTCATCGCTGGGGACTGGAGTGGATATGAGACAGCTTTGTTCACTTTGAGGAGTGTGACCTTCTTGTTTTCAAAGTCTATGCAAGCTCCTACTGTTGTGAGAAATGGAGTGCCAAGGATGAGTGGAAACCTCTTTGCAGTTGCCATCTTTATAACAGTGAGGTCAACAGGGATGGTGCATGCTCCAATCTTCAAAAGAAAGTCCTTGATGAGACCAACTGGAGTTGTAGAAGTAGAATCCCCAAACTGTAGTGAAAATCTGTTTGGCTCCATGCTCTCAATCCCTAGAGTCTTCACCATCTCCATGGAGATCACATTCACACTTGCAACAGAATCAACAAGAGCATCATTGAAAGTGAGCTTACCAAGGGAGCAAGACAAGGTAAACATCCCTTGGTGTTCTTGTTTGGGGAGAGACTTTGGTGGGACTTGTGGATTAAGTTGCAGAGTAGAGAAGTCCAGGAGTCTGCTACCTCTTCTTTGTGAGTTAGAATGTCCTTGATGAGCATCATTTGTTCATGAGCCTCCCGCATACCCGATATCTCTGGAAGCTTGACCCCAACATCACTGAGATCTTTCCTGAACTTGGAGATAACCTTCTTCTGAGCTTTGGTGAGGAACCTTTAGGGAAATGGAAGTTTTTCATAGGGTGACTGCTCAACCGCAGTGGTGTCCTCCTGCTGGACCTCTTTCAGCTTGTGTTCAGCGCTCCTCTCAACTGGTTTCTCAGCCTTGTGTTCATCTCTCTTCACAAACTTTGCTGCAACCATCTTGTCTACTTCCTCCATAATATTTGCCCCATTTGTGGTCACAATCAGTTGCTCAACCTGTCCAATCTCAGTTTCCAAACACCAGTTGTTCAATCTCATCTACCTCTTTCTTGTAGTCACTCAGCTCAAGCCCTGAAGAAGTAGTAGAGAGAGCAACATTGCAATACTTTGTGGGATTCTGCTCTGGTTTCCCTGGTAGAGACCCTTGCTGGCGATTTTGGTTAGTGTTCATGGAAGCAAAATGGTTCTCCAAAGCCTTGAACTTGTTGTTGAGATCATTGTAGCTTCCATCAATCTTTGAGTGAAGGTTCTTCAACTCATAACCAACATGCTTTTCACTTATAGTTTGAGACTCCAAGATCTGCTTCAATAGAGTATCGGTGCTGCTTTCCTGAGGAGTGGAGCTAGAAGGGTTGCACTGCTGTTGAGAAGATTGGTTTCCTTTGTTGTTGAAACCAGGAGGAGGGTTCTGCTGCTGCTGATAGTGTCCTTGCTGGTTGTTTCTAGGCTGTTGACCACTATGCTGGTTGTTAGGATAAGATCTATGTTGGTAGTTGTTGTACTGGAAATTTGGTTCCTTCTTGTACCAACTACCATTGTTGTTGATGAAGCACAACTCTTCTTGACCTTCTAAACCCTCAACTTCATTAGCTCCAGGTGGAGCTTCCTGAGTTAGGTTGCCAACAAAGTTCAGCTGCTCTTGTGTGACCTTATCAGTATGTCTATCTTCTCCTGCAGAGCCTTTAGCTCCTTCCTCGTCTGCTTATCATCAGTTCTAACAGTTCTGTCATGGTCTCCATTGTAGACTGCATCACTCTTGACCATGTTGTCAACCAGCTTCTCCGCATCATTCTCAGTTCTTCCCAAGAAGAACCCATTACTTGCAGTGTCCAAACTTGCTATATACTTTGGAAGAGCACCTCTGTAGAATGTGCTCAACAAGCTCTCCTTGGAGAATCCATGGTGTGGGCACTGAGCTTGGTAGCCTTTGAATCTCTCCCAAGCTTCACTAAATCCTTCCAAGTTCTTCTGTTGGAAACTGGAGATCTCGTTTCTCATCTTAGCAGTCCTTGAAGTCATCCCAAGTGGTGATGGAATCGCTGGGCAGAGACTTCTCCCATTGTCGTGTCTTATCTCCCAAAGAGAAAGGGAAGATCTTGAGTTTGAAAGCATCCTCAGAGACACCATTGGTCTTTGACAATCCGCAGTAACTGTCAAACTTGTCCAAGTGATCGAATGGATCTTTTACTGCCAAGACATGATACTTGTTGTTCTCGATCACATTGAGGAGTCCTGGTTTGACCTCAAAGTTGTTGGCTTCCACTGCTGGGGCTTGGATGCCAAGCCTAATCCCATGAATGTTAGGGCGGTTGTAGGTGCCAATAGGTCGAGCAGGTCTCGGTTGGTGCTGAGGTTGGTTTTGGTTTCCAGGGTTTTCAAGGTTGTTAGCCCCGTTTGCTGCCCCTGGTGGTACTGGATTCATCTCAATGTCCAGTTGAGCTTGTTGTTCTTCGGTTCTTCTTTGTCTGGTTATCTGCCTTTCAAGTACTTTGATGTCTTCAACTCTTGGAACTAGGTTTGTTGAACCTCTGCTCCTCAAGTTCATACACCTGAAATGCACAAGGAGTTGAAGATGGAGAATCAGTAACAAAAATAAGATAAAGTGACTTAGTCTCAAGCAAGTGACTAAATCTCAATGTTTAAATCTACTCAGAATTTGGCAACGGTGCCAATTTGATGTTAGGAGTTTTCAGGCTCCTAAGACAAATGCTGTTGTATATGAGTTATGTCGAACCAATTCCGAGGGATCTAAAGCACCAAGAATGCAGGTACTTCCTTAATCTAAGTGCAATCGATGATTTGATGGTTTAATAATTAAGAATGCGATAATAGAATAATAAAACAGTAAATGAATGACTTTCTTGATTATGCTAAAGGAGAACTCATGGGTATAGAAATTAGACCTTGGGTGATCAGGATTCGAACTAAGGACGACAACGATCGATCAAACTAACAACCTTAAGCCTAGACACGATCCTAAACAAACTCTATGTCTAGATGAATGTTCATTTGCTAACTTATCTCAGACATCAAGTGACCTTGGCTGAACAACACAGAAGCAATCAATTCTAACAGGTCTATTGGCTATCTTAACACCTTTAACAACAAATGTCTTTGGTAAAGAATGTTAAAAGCTTAGAAGAGTTGTCTCGGGCATTTCATCGAACACCTTGTGAGTGGGAAATGCCTAGAGATCAACTTTTGAGTGGCCAACTCAGAAGATGTGTTAAGAACACTCTTCTAGCAAGGAGATGGAATGATCTACACTAAAACATCCTAGAACTAACATAATCACCCTTAATCTCCTAACCCATCAATCCTATGGTGGATTACTCACTAAGATTCATGATCATTCTTAAACTCATATTGGATTTCAGATTGATCATAAATAGAGAAAGAAATCAACAAGAAATGAAATAAGAACAAAGGATCAATGATCAAAAAAGTGATTGATCTTCAATAGTTTGATGTTTTCCAAGTAACAAAAGATAAAAAATGTCTGGTGGCTCCCAAAAAGATAACTTAAACTTAGGTTTAGAGTGTGTAAATCGTAGAGGGGCAAAATGGTAAATTCAACATAGAACAGGGTCACAGCGGTTTAATGACGCGCCAAAAGGCCGCTGGGAGTCAAAAAACCGCTGGGAAACTTAGCCGTGTGGGGGTCTCGTTCGTGGTGCGGCTTGTGAAACCGCTGCAGAAGACCGATTCAGAATCCATAAAACTCATCCAATCACAGCGGTTTTATGACAATGTGTCATTATGCCGCTGTGAACACAAAAGGCCGCTGGGACACTTAGAAAAATCGGCTGACGAGCAAAACCATTACTCTTGCCTCCCAAACACCTCTCAAGACTTCCAAAGTCACCAACTAGCACCTCCAACACCTGATAAGGACAAATGCAATGCAAATGCAACCTATATGCATTCTATATGGATCTTAAAGATGAAAAAGAAGCTAAAACAAAGATTAAAATCATGCAAATACACAAGATATCAGTAAACCATATGACCTGTTGTACTTTCACTAATCACATTTAATTTTTTTTTTGGTAAAAATGTTAAATATTATTACCAGTTTTCTTTTTTGCAGAATTACAAGAAAACTAGAAGCGGAAATAGAAAATAAAACAACTAAACAGTACTCTTCTTAACCCAAACGGGCGAGACACAACAAGTAAAGATAACTAACCACCGGACTAGACAGAGTTGGAACAACCCGCTTGTCGCAAAAGGAGGAACCTCTGTTAAACCGAGAGACGGAACCCGGTAATATTGGCCTCCCCGATGTTCTGCTCTTTATGATCAGGTACAACCAAGAACAGCTTGCCGGCAGCCTCCAAAGCTAAGACAACTCGGCCAGATTTCAAGAACTCGAGGCCAACCACAACACAAGGCAAGACAAGCTTTTATTCATGTAACAATAAACAGAAGCCAACCAAGCCATAGACCTGACTCGACTCCAGAAACCGCTACACAGGACCGAGACCGAAAGGCCACAGACCAAAACGGCTGAGAGAGAGGCAAGCAAAGACCGCGCCCATCAACACCTGCAGAAAGAAGAGAACGGCCTACGCAGGAGTTCAAGTGAACCACCTTGCATTGGGATGACCAATCTCAAGTAAGTCGCCACAACGTTTCAAAGCCCAACTGACCCAATCGGAAACTCAAAACAAACCCTTACTCCGGGTACATAGAACATGAACCTGGTGATACGTCCTGAAATTGGACAGGATCACTCAATCGGTTTGTGAAGGATATGAACTCTGAAAAGAGAACTATGGAATGATGGGTGACACAAAAGGTTGCGGAAAGACCCTTTGATACTACCAGATTCGATTGTTGCCGGATGTGACGCACCGGTCCAACAAAAGAAGGTTTGTTTGCTAAGTGATAACCTCACTAGGAAACAGGAAAGTTCTATGCTAAGAACAAAGAGAGAAGACTCAAAATAAGAAGAAAATTTCGTGGATCCCATTGCAAGGAAATGGGATACATTTTATAGTGTTTTTGAGTCAAAGAAAAATAAAGAAAAATGCAGAAAACAAGGCATAAAAAACATAAATTTGACTAAGACTAGTCAAAGTGTGGAAAACAAGGGAAGACCAGTCAAAGTGTGGACTCAAAGGTTGACTGGTCCAGATTCAGAAAGATGTCCAAGTGCATCCGTGATGATCTGGTTCGTCGCGGTCAGGAGATGGACGTACGGAGGTGCGGCTGCGGGGGTGATCATCGAAATTTCTTGAACGTATGAAGAATTTACTCGACCCAAATCTTCAGAAAGTCTAAGAATCCTTGCCTTAGAGAATTTGGTCAAAGAGAAGTCCATGATGGCGTCAAAAGAAGAAGTAAGAACGTTGGTCCGATCATCGGGATGTGCGGTACGGACCAAACGGGTGAGAAGTGAGAAGTTGCGGTCGTGGTCTGACTCCGCCTGATCCAAGTGAAGTCTGGCTCGTCTGTTGGCTTTGTCTTGACGAGTTGGACGGGAAAGATCATCTGTGGTTCGGTCAGATCGGTCATCAGGTCGTGGATCCAGCCTTAGCTCCTTTCCGGACGAACGCGGGTTGATCCGGTACACTGCTCGGTTGGACTGCTTGGCCTGGATGGATGGATGAACCTCGGTTGGTCTGATCTGAGCGTCCTGATCGTCGAGCTGGTCCTGGTCCGGGTCCTGGGTCGCATCATTCCCTTCCTCTTCAAAAGGATTTGTCCTCAAATCGATTGTACCTGTATCAAAAGGAAATAAATCAGATTCAGAAGAATTGAAATTCAAGGAAAAATCAGTGAATGGAAAGTTTGGACAGAAACTTCCTTGGTGGTTTGAACTCGTTTCCCACAAGTAATTCCAAGTCCTTTGGCGTCCATCAGTGCTTGCTCTCCTTGGGAAATGATCATGCTTATCATGTTCATTCAAAACAACTAGAGAAACCACATCAAATCTGCGAAAGAAATGATCAAAGGGTTCCTCTATCCTTAAGACATCAAAAACATGATCCAAGCTCTTAGGATAATCATCAAGCACGGGGGCAAGCATTAAGCAAGTAAACTGAGTGCCAAAAATCGGTTTATCAAATTCAAAATCAGGCCAAGGTGTGAAACTGTTAGGAAAAGAATGAGATAATGCCAAATTTGAAAAATTCTCATCATGAACGAAATTAAATTGATTCTTTGGCCTAAGCAATTTTGGTTCATGCCTTCCCCTAAACCAAATCTCTTTCAAAGCACAGCTCAATGAAAATAGCTCATGAAAAGGTTTAAGCAAAACGTTTTTTAACCAAGTAAAAATGTGTTTTCGCTTAGAAATTCTCGGTTTCAAAACATTTTCATGAAGAGCAGAGACAATCAACCCATGATCCTTACAGTGCTTTTGGTTTGGGCATGGGGTGGACTGAGGAAACACCTTTGGTTCAGTGCTGGCAGATTTCTCCAACAGTTTCAGTTCCTGTGACAAAGAAACAAGACTACTCGGCTGTGCCGGCTCAAGATGGTTAACTTCATCACAAGACTGTTTATTTTCAATCACCATATAAGAAGAAGAAAGTAAACACTTAGCTTCCAAGAATTTTATGAGAAAGGTTTGGATTGGACCTGACTGTGTAGATTGATCTCCTGGTCGCCAAGGTCGGGTTTGAAGCTGATCAGATCGGCTAACTTCCCAATGAAGCAAGTGCAGAACAGGTTTGACCGGTTTTGGAGAATGGATCATAACTTCATGATTCCGTGACCATTTTTCCTGATATTGAGCTTTCTGAAAAGAGGAGAGATTCATCTTGAATCCTATGATCGGATTTGGCTCAGGCCGCTTCTTCACAAGGCCTGAATCTGCTTCAAAAGCTGGGTACTCGCAGATAGATGGACTGAGAAACCGCCTGTTTGAAAAATTCATAACTCCTTCCTCCGTGACGATTTTCAAGTGATTCCAAGCCTCAGTGAATCCTTGGGGAGTTGGCTTTCTAAGAAAAGTGGAGTCAAGACGAAAGACCTTCTGTACGCCGAGATATTTTCTTTGGATTAAACCTATGTCGCTGGCATCTCTAAGGTGGCCAGTTTGAGTGGATGTATCAATGCATCTCCAAATTTCAGGCTGACGAGCATGGTCAATGCTTTCTCTTCTCTGAGGCTGAACCTGTTTATCCTGGACACTCAAAACAAACATTAAAATACCAGGATCATATGTGCAAGACATGTACTTATGCAAATCAGAAATCAAGCTATCTTTTCCAAGAACAAGTAGCACACATTTCAGCCTGTCAAGATGCACATCAAAGTAAACATTACAGAACAGAATGGTGTCAAGGCTCGTGATTTCATAGTTCCTAAAGAACAATTTCACAACATGCACAAGTTTCTCAGATTTAGAACACAAAAGATCAAGCTCAAACTGAGAATTACTTTTCCAAGGCTCAATATGTTTTTCAAAGAAGGTGTTGCAAATCAGAATGCTTTTAAGGCATGAAACACCATAGAACATATTCAAGACAAGCCTAGGTTGATCATATTCAGAAGACAAAAGCTTGAGATCAAGATCAGATCCAAAATAAGAAGGGGCAGGTTTCAAATCAGAATTACAACAAAAATCGGTTTCTGTTCTAAGTGATTTCTGTTCTAGCAAAGTCTTAACCATAAATTCGTCCAAGGCACAAGGGAATGCAAACAAATCACCAGTGATCAGTCCATGACTAGAGAAACTCAGATCAAAACCATTAATCTTGAAACAAACAAAGGAATCACAAGGTTTTCGGAAACAAAAATCTGGTTGTTGCAAAACAAGCTCAAATGATTTTTCAAGATGATCCAAACCTTTGTGATGTTTCAGAAACTGATCAAAACTCAAAACAAGACCAGGAGAGATGTCATTGTCATTTAGAAAACGTTTTTGATCACAGAGTTTATCAGGTTCAAGTTTCTCAAAAGAATGAATCATGTTATCAAAAATGGAATTTGACACACAAAATTCTTTCACATTTTCTAGACCAAAAATTTTGACATTATGAGAACTGATTCCAACAAACAATTCAGGCAGAGAATAAATCAAATCAAGTTTCTCACAGTGCTCTTGAATGTCAGTGGATAAAAGGGGAGGAGTTGTGTCGGGATCAAAGCAAAGATGACTATCCATGTTGATGCTTGGTGCTTCCTCATCAAAGACTGGACCAGGTTCGTCCTCCTCATCAAAGATAGGATCTAGATCTTCATCCAAGGGTGTCCTAGTGCCAGGAAGTCGTCCATGATGTGAATGGTTGAATGACTCTTCCTCAAAATCCTGTGAACTAAAAACAAGACTGCTCGGAAGTTCCGGCTCAAAACAGGTTAGTCCATCATCAATCATAAAATCAGATTTTGGAGAAAGAAGATCACATTCATCCTCACAGGTGATCAACCTTCCAATTAGCTCTTCATCAGATTCATCATAAATGGGTAAAGAATCTGAAAAATCTTTAAGCTTTTCAAAATGGTTTTCAGATTCACCTTGAGTTTTCTTACTGATGAACAAGGATGGCTCAGCTACAGGTGCACGTGTGGATGTGCTCTTCTTGTGGCTTTTGCTGACGTCCTTGAGAGCTTTCATCATTCCCTTCTCAAAGTTGTCACAGATCTCTTGGACATCAAACTGAAAGGATCGCCTCTTTGGATCAGCCACATCTCTGATTGTTTCTTTGCACTTTTGGTTTGGCTTTTCCTGCACACTAACAAACTCATCAAAATTGTTCAAAAAATATTTAAATGGAGTTTGAGAGACAGATGGTCGTGGGGAGTTCTCCTTGCTACTTTGCCTTAGAAGACCAAACATCTTAACCTGAAAAACTCAACACAAAAGTTAGATAAAAAATCTCACACTCTCAAGTGTTTGATCCTTACCCACACAACTGTTTCACTCAATTTAGTGGTCACTCAAAGAATTCCTCCCAAGGTTCTAAGAAAGACAATCCAAATAACCCGATGGGATCTCAAAGCAAACAAACAATGAAACACAAGATAGAGAGATAAGAGAATTGGGTTTGGGAATCCGCTTTAACCACTCCAAGGCTGGATTTCTCTTCAGCCAGCAGGATTTCTCTTCCACCACCTAGCCAAAAACAATCAAACTTTCGATTTCTTTTTCTTTCTTTCTTTTTTTTTTTTTTTTTTGGTTAGATCTTTCTTTCTTTTTTCTTTTTTTTTTATAAATAGATATGGCCTAGGTAAGGTAGTGGCCCGGATTCAAGATAGACAGAAGAAGAAGAGTGTTTAGAAAATGGGAGATGAGAAAGATGGAAAGATAATACCGAATTGAGTGGCTCTGATACCACTTGATACGTCCTGAAATTGGACAGGATCACTCAATCGGTTTGTGAAGGATATGAACTCTGAAAAGAGAACTATGGAATGATGGGTGACACAAAAGGTTGCGGAAAGACCCTTTGATACTACCAGATTCGATTGTTGCCGGATGTGACGCACCGGTCCAACAAAAGAAGGTTTGTTTGCTAAGTGATAACCTCACTAGGAAACAGGAAAGTTCTATGCTAAGAACAAAGAGAGAAGACTCAAAATAAGGAGAAAATTTCGTGGATCCCATTGCAAGGAAATGGGATACATTTTATAGTGTTTTTGAGTCAAAGAAAAATAAAGAAAAATGCAGAAAACAAGGCATAAAAAACATAAATTTGTCTAAGACTAGTCAAAGTGTGGAAAACAAGGGAAGACCAGTCAAAGTGTGGACTCAAAGGTTGACTGGTCCAGATTCAGAAAGATGTCCAAGTGCATCCGTGATGATCTGGTTCGTCGCGGTCAGGAGATGGACGTACGGAGGTGCGGCTGCGGGGGTGATCATCGAAATTTCTTGAACGTATGAAGAATTTACTCGACCCAAATCTTCAGAAAGTCTAAGAATCCTTGCCTTAGAGAATTTGGTCAAAGAGAAGTCCATGATGGCGTCAAAAGAAGAAGTAAGAACGTTGGTCCGATCATCGGGATGTGCGGTACGGACCAAACGGGTGAGAAGTGAGAAGTTGCGGTCGTGGTCTGACTCCGCCTGATCCAAGTGAAGTCTGGCTCGTCTGTTGGCTTTGTCTTGACGAGTTGGACGGGAAAGATCATCTGTGGTTCGGTCAGATCGGTCATCAGGTCGTGGATCCAGCCTTAGCTCCTTTCCGGACGAACGCGGGTTGATCCGGTACACTGCTCGGTTGGACTGCTTGGCCTGGATGGATGGATGAACCTCGGTTGGTCTGATCTGAGCGTCCTGATCGTCGAGCTGGTCCTGGTCCGGGTCCTGGGTCGCATCACCTGGTCTATCCTGCGCACGAAGCTGTAACCGCCCCACTAGAGACGGATAACAACAAACGGTGCGATGCTAAAGGCTCCAGACACTATGGCCAGAGCAACACGAACCTACTAGTGACGACGACAGAACAAGGAGAGAGCAATACCAGAAAGGAGGAAGAGAAGCCATAGACGACAGATCTTGAAGCTCCAAACTTCGTTTGTAAGCGCAAACCACGAGGACAAAACGACCACACAGCCACCCTAACCAACGTGCACGCTTTGACAAGCAGAGCCGCCATCACCCCTGAGCTTAGGACAGAACCTTCGACAGACAACGAGACGCCAAGTCGCCGTCTTGGCAGAGCTTAGAACCCCACTCCTCAACGAAGCTGTATACTTCGGAAGAACACAAGAGAAGAACCAGAGTGAGACCGCCGCAACAACACCCGCCGCAACCTCCGTTCACACCACAGATCTGCAAAGACAAAACTGAGATCTTCATCTGAACACCAAAACGCCGACTCTGAGTCACCCCAGACCCCCAATGATAGAACCAAAATCAAGCACCGTCCTTTTTGGTTCATGGACACGGTCCAAGATGGAGATTATGTCGATCAGCTTGATCCAACCGAGATTTTTCCATCAGATCGGGACACTACTTTGGAGTTGGATGAGCTGAGTGGATAAGTGACACTACTATGGAGCTGGATGAGCTAAGTTACACTGAAGAAGGAGGTGGTTTTGATGCACCCTTGGATAGCACACCGGGCAAAACAGACATGCATGGTTTGGTCATGGAGAGCAGTAATGATATATGTTCATTGTTTGACTCATATATTCCAAACCACAAGGAATCTACGCATGAAATCACCTGGAAAATATGCTCAACTCAATTACGGAGCTCCTCGACGAAGAATCAGATCAAACGGAGTTCAGATGTGAAAATTATGCAATTTACAAATCAGGTGATCTTTAGTTCTCGCGAATTCGGGCTGCGTGGATCGTCCGGCGTGCATCCCGATCATTCCCACCATGGACCAGCACGACCAGAATGAACCTGGACAGTGCCTGAAGATTCATTTTAACCAGTCTTTCTCAAATTCGCCAACATTGACCAGACTTCATCAGTTTCCGCACTTTGACTCATTTATCACATTCTAGTCAATGTTTTCATTTTCTATGCATTGTTTTCCCCCACAAATGTATTTATTTCTGTGACTACAAAATAATATAAATATGTAGTCTCATTCATGAATAAAATCAGATCATTTTGGTTGTTTATTTTCGTTCTTCTTCTCTGAGTGAGAGAGAGTTCTTAGCTAGTTCATCGGTTTGAACCGGCTTGTTGATTTGGTGGTCAGCCAATCATCTTTCTGCGTTATTTGGTGGTTAGCCAACGCACTACATCTGCTATTTGGTGGTTAGCCTTAGATTGTGGGTATATCAAGAGCCATTCCGCACCTCTTGACGATCCTATCAATCCATCCTAGTTCCAGAAGTGCCTTCGCCTTCTCGGTTCATATTCAACATCCGGCCAAAGCCATCCTCCCGATTTTGGGTCTATCACCCAACGCCTCGCTGATACTCCAGCCAGAGCCCACAATCTCGGATCTAAACCACCCCGGAGCCGATCTAGATGAATCGTCGACGGCGGAACTCCAACCACAACATCACGCATATCGACGGAGGAGCGTGGAGAGGCAAAACAAAGCAAAGAGGAAAGAGGAGAAGGAGGAGAGGAGGCTCCCGACGGTCACGCGCGCCGGAGGCAACCGCCGGAGCCAAGCAAACATCGTTTAGGTTGAGAGAGTTTGAGGAAAGAGAAACAAGCGTGTTTTGTTAAGACCTTGCTACGTAACTTTTTTTTTGAAACACGATACTGATCACATTAACTAAATATCTATAAGAAACCACATATTTAAGGATCCTTGACAGCGACTTTAGTCAATTTTCAAAACTGTTGTATTGAAAGGACATTTGGTCAAATTGCTCTCTGTTTATCCGTGTATGGGAAAGAGACGATAACGTGAGTCGTTACATTCATTACTAGATCCATTTTCTTAAAATTATTTTATGTTAATGCTGGAAGTTAATAAGTTTCTAATTTAATAATAATAAGCCAACAATAATCATATTTTTCATATTAGTTTGAACCTGCTAGTATCGCTTTCTTATCCACAGCTAACCATTAACCAAGATCAATTTCTATTGCAATGATGATATATATCTGTCTATTATTTTATAAAATGAATAATTGATTATGGACCATGATCTCCAGGTACTCGGTAAGGTCTTCTAATGACAAGATATTGCACTCATTGCAAAAAAAGATTCAGCCACTGTATAGTTCCACAGAAGTGGAATCATAATTATTATTATGTCAATAATATCTGCCTAAAAATTCGGAAATTATTATTGCACTAGATAATTATAGAACTCTCAACAATAAACTTGTTTGTTTCACAGTTTCAAAAATAGAGTGGTGACAACAATAACATGATGATGAGCTGACCACAATGACTTCACTTCATGTCGCATTACCAGTAAAAATGGTGACAACACCAATGGTAAGATCAAAGCTCATGAGGACTAAGTTTCCAACACTCTATCATGTGCTAATCTCGTTTCAATAATCAAAAACTATTGTTTAGTGGACATTAAGAGCTAATATCTTAACCTACGGGAAATACAGACAAGTCAGAAACAGCTGTACAATACTGAAGTCAGAGTCTTGGATATTTCACAGCAAACACAATCATAAAGTCCCTAAAATCCATATCTTCCATCCCTTAACACATAAACGAAGTAATGCACACATCAAATTAAACGCATAAACTAAAGCTCATTAATGGTCAAGTAGCAAACAAACAGTGACTATGATGCACAATAAAGAGCAGCCTACAAGAACAAAAGCATAAGTACCCACACAAGCAGCACAATGAAGCAAAGCAAAGCAAAGCAAAGAAAATCAATCATCAGCTCCATCGGTCTTTCCAGCACCAAAAGGAGGCCCCAACTCTTCTCCCAGATGGTGTTGTACAAGGCTTGAAAGATCATACATAACCTTAGCCTCATAGTTAAACATAGCCAATGCCCGTGCACTGTAAACTTGGTTTTCCTTTCTGATACGAATAGCATTCATCCTTTGATGCCTACTTTCACTAATCACATACCCAAGATCCTCAAACCTCTGAATCTCATCAGCGTTAAGACCCACTTCTCCTCTTCGTGGGATAAGTTTCCCTTGCTGCACATAACTGATGTGACCTTCAGCTTTAGGTAATGGCATTGGACCGACCTCAGCTTCTTCTTCATCTTTAGGAGCTGCTAAAGCTTTCTTCTTTGACTCAATCATCTCTTTGAACTTGTTCAACTCCTCTTCATCAAACTCAGGATCCTTCACTGTTTCTTCTACTTTCGCCTTTGAATCAGTATCAGAACCAGACGACTTCTTTCTCTTTGACTTGTGTGTTACGGATCATCTATTTTCGACCTTGTTGACTACTATTATAAGAAGGGCTTCAGGTAAAAATATTTGCGCCTTCTAATATTGGGCCATATACAAAAATAAAGCCCAACGAAAGTTTATCGAACATCTTCGATATTCATTACAAAGCAGAGCCCCAAATGTTTTGATTAGTGTCAATTGAGTCCTCTAATCCTTTTATCCTTCTTTCAAATGGGAAGTCTCTCCATCTCCACCCTTCCTCTGTCGCCGTTTCGGATTCAGACTCAAACCCGATTTACGATAATCAGTACCCAAACGAATACCGGATCATTCAATCTCAAGCAGACAAGGATTTGCACGAAAGTTGGAGGTTTGGGAGGAAATCGAAGAGAGCAGAATGATTCGAGATTCGTCGATGAAAATGACGACATGGAAGGTTACTTGAATCATCTCTCTCTCGAATACGACTCCGTATGGAATACAAAGCCCTCCTGGTATGTCTTAATTACAGTTCTCGACAACAAAGCTTAGTTTCTTGCAACCACACTTTCGAAATAATCTCGGTCTGAACTCAGTTACAGTTCTAGCATATTCAGACAACAAAGCTGGTTTCTTGGTCTCTGATTAAGTCTTAGCTCAGTTAGAGTGTACTAATATGTGTCTCTTTGGTTATTTCACTCTCTATTAGGTAATAGTAAGAAGACAATAAATAGCCTTTTAAATATCTATGAACTGGTTTGATCAGACATATATTACTATGTTTTTTTTTTCAGGTGTCAACCATGGACGATAGTGGTGACGGGTTTGTCAATAGTGGCTTGTAGCTGGGCAATACTACATTCGGTTTTAGTTTCATCGCTTGCCGTTGGTTTAATTGGCGCGTGGTGGTACATTTTCCTTTACAGCTACCCAAAGGTATGCTTTTTACATTACATGCAACATATCTGATAAAAGGCTAAGTTCGACTTATACTACTTACTACTTGTACTAGTAACATCTTTAAGACAATGCTGCTGGTTCTTTTGAACAAAACTTGGTCTCGTGTCTGATGGTTTATGTGTTTTTTCTCTTCAGTCTTACTCAGAAATGATTGCTGAAAGAAGGAAAAGAGTAGCTGATGGTTTTGAAGATATATACGGCAAAAACAAGACTTCGTAGTCAATAATCCCCTACTCCTAATGTTCGAAATATCATTCGTCATACCTTGTATCTATCTATCTATCTATATATTAGTTTATCTCAGTTTCATACATCAGATGTTTTTATAACAAACAGATCAAACCAAACAACAAGTTTTTTTAACTGAAATGAAAACACAGAACCAAATGAAAGTTGATTCGAGGTCTTGTAGATGATGTAAACTCATTACATAAGTAGAAAGTCATGTGATTACTAGAAACATAACTAAAATCCATAATGACCATGTCCCTTTCTTCTCAAAACTCACACCAAATGTTTCGCACGGATGATGTGGATCTTAACTGCGTAAACCAGATCTTTCTTACGCAAGAGCTCGCACACGACACGGTCTTGTTTCTTCAGTTTGTTCCTATCGCAGATCTTTGCCCATTTTTTGATGCACACACGTTGGTCTCCCCACTTGGCTGTTTTCGCCTCTAGTTTCCCCTTTGGGTCGATGTAAGAGATGTAGTCTTTAAACCTTAGGCAGTAGTCTTTCACCAGCTGTGCATGAACCAGCTTGTGTGTTCAAAGCAAAACAAACAAACGTCAAGTTATTACCCTATAAACCAATAATAATAGTGTGTTTGAAAGAGATACTCTATAGCTTTTTTACCAGCTCGTATTTCCTGTTCTTCACGCCCGTCTCAAAATGTATATTCGTTGGATCATCCAGATACACCTCAGGGTTTTCGATTATGGCCTTTACTGTAACCAAGCACAAAGGAGAAAACATATCTCAATATTAGTAAGTGATGAAAGTAAAAAAGCCAATAGTGTAAAATATACCTTTCTCCCTAGTCTTTTTCTCCTTTTTGACTCCTTCCACAGCACAAGAACTGTCACCAACTTCAACCACATCTTTTATCACTTTGGACTTTCCTTGTGAACCTAAAAAAAATCAAGTTTTATATAAATATAAGCAGCCGTTTACACAAAGCAGCCGTTTACAGCCGTTTACACAAAAGCAGCCGTTTGTTCAAAAAAAAAAAAAAGCAGCCGTTTACACAAAATGATCAAAGTGGTGAATATATTTTTTACCTTTCTTCTTTGGACTTGTCACTTTTCGTTTGACATGAGTGGCTGTGTCTTCACTGTCTGGAGCATAGGAACTGTCACTGCTGCTGGAGTCCTCTTCCAAATCCAAGCGACCAAACTCTTCAGCATAATCACTGTCAGAACTCTCCACAACTTTCTTTTTCTTCTTTCCTGGAAAAATCTCAATGTCTATATATAAAGCAATCACATAAACTCAACTCAAGCCATGTAAAAAAAAAAGGTAACAGTGAGCAAAAACCTTTGTTCTTGGCCATCTTGGATTCAGAACTAGTTTCTGTCTCTTCGTCTTCACTGTTTAGAGAATGATCACTATCCTCTTTCCCATCAGATTCCTCCTTAATCACTTCTTCTTTCGACTTTCCTGTTCAAGAGAGACAAAACATTTTGTTTGTCTTACTCTTATATATAATGAATGAAGAAAAAAGCTAACAGTCTGTTGTTGTCAGACCTTTGTTCTTGCTTCTCAAGATCGTATTGGCCATTTCGAATTCAGAAGAACTGCCTGTGTCTGTGTCTTTGATGTTGTTAAGAGAATAAACACTGTCTTCTTCCTCATCATCAGAATCCTCCACAGCTCCCACTTTGGCCTTTCCTGAAAAAAAAAGACAAAACAACTTGTCTATATAAGCAAACCACATAACAAGCAAACAAGGAATCAACTAACTAACCTTTGTCATTGCTTCTCTGAACTGTATTGGCCTTCTCGGACTCAGCACTTGTATCATCTGTACTTAGAGCATAGATACTGTCTTCTTTTTCTTCATCATCCTCCAATTCAGCCACTGCTCTAGCCTGTTTACATCCATCAAGGCCATAGATGCTGACCTCGAAAACGTTGTCTCCGTTATACACGAAGGTCATAAAGTCTCCATCGACGAGATCATTATCCTTAACGAATTTGGGCCATCCCTGTTCGAAATACACTTCCTCTTCCTCTTGCTTCAGCGTCATGCCTACCTTCCAAACGCATCCACCAGTGCCTTGGAGAATAGCCGTCTTGGGAAGATGACGTGGAAGTTCATCATAGTAGGAGATGGGTATCAGCTGCAGCCAAAAAAATGTGAAGCCCAAACTGTTAAGCCAAGACTCGTGAGAGTAAAACAAATCTGAGTTATGAACATTATACTAACTAATCAATGAACAAATATTTTGAGTAAAACAACTAAATGAAACTGATTTTCATGTTAAGGTAGAGACTTTAGGAGAAACCTATCTCTACAACACAAACACACAAAAATTAAACTGATTCACATCACATGTAAAAGCTAACATCTTTACCATTCAAAAACAGAGTAAAAGAAGCAGAAGAGGAGAATAAGAGCAAGAGGAGAGAGACCCAAAGCGATAAAAGCTACAAGGTATGTTGTTACCATAGAGTCTGAGCTAAAATGGGAGATGAAAACTTTGAAGAAACGAGGAAGACTATCATCATCAGCGGCAGCCATTGCAAGAGGATGTTTGAACTCTGAGGAATTGAGAGAGTGAGAAAGAGAAGACAGGATTCTTGAGGGTAAAAAGCATGGGACAGAGAGAGAAGAGACAAAAACAAGTTTCAAAAGAAAAAGTACTTTCTATATATCTTCTCGTCATTGATTCCCTAGCTGTTATAACTGAAACGTACATCAACCCTCTGCGACGCGATGAAAGGACGGTCCAGCCTTGTGTTTGTGTTTGACTCTTGACTTAAGAGTACACAGAGGACAGAGTTACACTGACTTGGCTCTAAAACGCTGAAAGTCTCGCACATTGTAACGTAAACATCAGCCTACCCGGTTTAGTAATTAGTAGTAATGCCAAAAATCTATATATGCTAAGATGTTAAATATATTTAAACTACTTATAGAACAAGATGAAATATTTGTAACTGAATATTGTTTTAATATAATTAAACCTCACCTAAGATTATATATTTTTCAAGAAATTCTAAAATAAATGTTTAACCATTCTAAATTAAACCTCACCTAAGATTATATATCTTTGAATTACTTGTAAAACAATGTTTAATGTTTATAATAACCAAATATTTTTTTCTAACATATCTAAATCCTACCATATTATCCATATCTGATCAAAATATTTAAATTATTTTTACATTTGCCAATAATTTCATGTTACAAGAAGTATTACTCAAACTATCAATAAGTCAAAATTAATTTGTCAAATGTTTAATAACGGGTACGGTCACTATTTCTACAGCACATAAATTATTTGATTGCTGTGTTTATAAAAAAAAATAAATATGATAAATATTTAAAAATATAAACCAATAGATATTTAAATAATATTTATTTATATAATAAATGAAAGTAAATACTCTTCCGGTCGGACGGACCCAACTCTAGTTTAATCTATAAAAACTGATGTATAGTTAATAATTGATCCTAACTTTTTTTAAATAATTACAATTTATGCCAATGCATTTAAAATAAATAACTAATTCAAATTACAACAACTAGGGGTGGAACGACCAACTTAAAATTTTAAAGATACATACAATAACTGCCTAATATTATAAATCAATGTAACCACCCATATAAGTTTCTTTTAATGATTTATATTTAAAAAAAAAATACTAACTGCATCAGTAAAAAAAACTAACATCAACAACGATGCGATCTATCTAACAATACTAAAAGGAGAATAACAAGAGCAAAAAGAGTGTCCACGTAGGCACATAAAATCAACCAATTATAATATGAATTGGTGCCATGTCACTACTGCTTTATACGATGAAGATAAAAAATAGGCCTTTAGTTCGGTTTCAAAGAAGCCCATATCCTTACCCAAGATTAATCTTTAAGGAAAACCTTATCCTTCATGGCCAATTCATATTCCTCATTCCCCATCCGTTAAAGACTGTTGACGTACTCCTCCTCCTTACCGTCGGCGTCGTAAGTTAAAGCATCATAAAGACCAATTATTCAGGGAATTAGACGATGGCTATGAAACTGTTTAAACTAGTTTCATAGCCCCCGCGCACGCGCGGGGCCGGGTGCATTGTCGACGCGGAATGTATTTTTGTGTACGTGATTTTGTTATTTGATTAGGTTGATGAATATTTACGGGATATAGTATTATTATAATTTCTGGAGTTGTAAGAGATGAGAAAATTAATTCCGAGTTTGAAACTTGTTTGTTTTTTAATATTATTAGCATGTATCGGCTCATAAATTACTTGCCCGACACACTGGGCAACTTATATTTGTCTGAAGCCAATGATCAATGCAAAGAAAATGAAATTTATGTCCGCAGTTGAGGGTTGAAATGGTCACGTCGGTGTAGTTCTCAAAGCAGATGGAGCATAAATGGGTTTCCTCTTCAATTGTCGGCGGTCTATCAGTTCCTTCTAGATCGGTGATGATCAGATCTACATCAAGTCTTGCGGTTGCATTTATATTGTAGTCTGTGATGGTCAAAGTAACTTGAAGATCTTGAGGTATAATATTATTGTTTTCTCTAAGTAACCTCATCACATATTTGTAAGTCTCTTCTATTAGAAACGTTGAGTCGGGGTGATGAATATCATGGTATGATAACATGAAATCCAATGACTCAGGGACCAAATCATTGTAATTACCTACATCGTCAAAAATTCTTGGTACCTGAAAATCGATGACTGATTGCTGTGTGTTCGGTCTGTGTATATAGACTTGGAGGAATTGTCCTCGATTTGCTCCTAACGATCTTGAAAATCGATGAGTAAGTAGTGGAGTGTTGTTCATGTTGTGTTTGTTGTGAAAGCTTAGCACAATATATTTTTGTTTTATAGGTGATTATTAGTTGTTTTTTTCTTAGTTTTTTTACGTTTGTTTATGTATTGTATTTATTAGTGAAACTTCTAAACATTAAACTTCTAATTTGGGTAATTTATTATAACAAAATGTTAAGTTTCTTAAATGCATTATATGGTAGTAATGTTTTGTGAAGTAACTTAAACTTTCTTCGATAAGTGTAGAGTATTTAATAAACGGTATTGGATTAATTGATGTTGTTTAGGTTGTTTTTTTTCCTAGTATATGATATATATTATGTATTTCTGTATTGAAATAAAATGAAGATCAAATCTGTATAGTAATAGAAATAGTAAGTGGTTTGGTTAATTTCTTGATATATTAACCACCGAATTTAAACTGGTTAATTGTAATGTTGAATGGGTCTATTAGCAAACATGGGTCTAAAGAGGTGGGCTCAGATTAAGTTGGGTTTAAAAAGTTATGTTATGTTTTGTTCGTGAAAATATTTTTTTTGAACAATTGAACTGGAAAAAAATACGTCCGGACAACTTCGTTTCCTCCGTGGTCGTGTATACGTCTCCTCCGCGATACCTGCACTGATTATTACATAGGTTTTTTGAGTTTAGTGATGGGGGTTTGCTCTAGACTGTTATTGTAAGGTGAAAACTTACTTCAGCTATGGTTGGTCCGCATCGGCACGGAATCATTAATTCTCCGAGGGTTCGTCGTTGTCAGAATCTGCAACAATAAAGGTTTTTAATTTATTTGTTTATAATTTATGATAACTAAATCATTTTTTCCTGATTCTAGTATATATGTTTTTGGGTGAATTTCTCTGATTTCGAACTCCTAATTTCAGATGTTTTAGCCGGTATTTCATGGAGTCAGAAAATAGATGTGAAGATCTAGTCATCAGGAACGTACCGGTCGATCGTGGCAAGCCTTTGAATGCCTCTCTGTAGACGATGTTGGCTATTGTTCTGCTCTTCTCTCCTGTTCTGCTCATGTCTAAAATTTTGAGGCCTTTCGGTGTAGTAACTCTCGACAGTGCCACGTACAGCTGACCGTGGCTGAAGACAGGTTTTGGCAAGTATAGTGACACGTTTGACAAAGTCTGACCTTGTGATTTGTTGATTGTCATCGCGTAACAGACCCGGATCGGAAACTGCCTTCTCTTCAACGTGAAAGGATGGTTTGATTCCGTTGGCGACAGTATAATCCGTGGCAGGAGAATAGGCTCTCGCTTCGTTGTCGATGTAAGCATTTCTGTCTTGATAACCTTTTCTCCCATGTGTGTCACTATAAGTCTTGTGCCGTTGCATAAGCCTTCGTTTTGGTTCAGGTTACGCAGGAGCATGACTGGGACACCCACTTTGAGACGTAGCTTATGAGCTGGTAAACCTGGAAACTCCAATGAGTTTAGATATTCCAATGGGTATGACATTTTTAATTCTTCTGAATCCTGCTCATTTTCTGCAAAGCTGTCCGCACTGAAGTACTCCTTCTCTTCTCCAGGTACTTGAGACACCAGATAATTGTTGATCTCGTCAACCGTGATATTTCTTGGTGTCAAGATGGCTGTTTCCCTGAGTTTTTGCCGATCTGTTTAGTCATTTGCAAAATCCGAAAATGCAGAAGAGCAAAGTGTCTCCAAAGGGTCTGAATTGACAGGGAGTAGAACAGTGTTGTCTATGAATATTTGATCTTCTGGTGTTTCACTGTTGGACATTAGCTGATGTTCTGCTTCTGCTCTGCCATCGCCAACCTGAAGAATCCAGTCTGCGAAAGCCTTTTCATCCGGATCTACACGCATGTTCTGTGTGAGAAGGAATATCTCGCAGTTTCTCCATAAGAGCGAACGATTAAGAGCTGCGTTGACTGTTTCTGGTCTTGTTCCTTGTGGGATTACTGGCAATATCTGGCGGAAGTCACCTCCTAGAAGAATGGTTTTGCCACCAAAAGGTTTCGTTGATGCCGATGGATCTGAGACAGACAAAATATCTTTGAGAGTACGATCAACAGCTTCAAACGCGTGGCGATGTGCCATAGGTGCTTCGTCCCAGATGATCAGGTCTGCTTCGCCTAGGAAGTTTCCTAAGACTGTTCCGGGTTTAACTTCGCAGTAGGTGTCTTCGTAAAGCTTGAGTGGGATACCGAATCTTGAGTGTGCTGTTCGTCCTCCAGGTAAGAGAAGCGCGGCAATGGCGGAGGATGCTACGGGGATCACCTTCTTTCTTCTCGATCTTAAAGCTGCGATGATTGTTCGGTACAGAAACGTTTTACCTGTACCTCCTGCTCCATAAAGAAAGAAAAGCTTGCCTTCGTTCTCATACACGGACTTGATCACTGCATCATAGACTGCTTGTTGTAGCTGGTTGAGTTTATCAAAAAGCTTCTGGTGGGTCCTGGCTTCCTCGGTTATGTCAAAGTGGTTGTGCTTCTCCATTGCTTTTTTTTTCATGTCATCCATAATAGCTTTGTTAGGAAGTGGCATTCCCGTGAACTGAGTCAATGACTTCTCAAAACCTTGTAACATGCTTTCTATCTCGATGAGAGTGTAATGCTGGAGTTCGCATGATGTCAGCTGAAGGCCAGGGAATCTAAGCACACGTCTCTGGTGCATGAGCACATCTTCTGCCATGTCCTGCCAAGAGTGTTCCCAAAGTTTTTGTGGATCTGAGACTTGACAAAAGACGAGGATGAGCACAAAAAGATAACGAAGACTTCTTGGAGATGAGAACTGTGATGCATCCGACATTGAATCATGCCAGTCCTTGTCTGACCCGAGCAAGCCTCTTGCATAGCAGGCTTCTTGGAAAGAATCATACTTGATGTCACCCACTGTGTACAAATCATCATAGCTTGTAGGGCCTCGAAGCAGGCTCACCAAAATGCCAAGGTAATATTTGTCGCCAGCTGCTGGGTTTATGTTGACGATTCTCCCAATGCTTCCTCTCTGCTTTCTTCTTGTGTAAATTTTGTTTGAATTGTCCCACACAAAATAAAGCAGCATCTCGATGTATTTTATTTTCCTAACCTCCTCGTAGAGTCTGTTCATTTCGAACCACTCGGTTAACATTGTTCTCCCATGTAGGTACCGGGTCTGGACATCCTCAAGGTCTTCATCCTCATCAAAAATAGCCGTTTGTTCTCCAGGAAGGTGGACTGGCAACTTCTGTACCGCTGGGGTGTTGTGGTGAATGTCGAAAGCAAATATTCTCCACATTGATTCACAGGCTGAAAGGTACCTACCCTCAATAAAATCATCTATCTCATTCCTTGGCTTTCCTTTTTTACTATCAGAGGGACCAGATTGATCTTTGTTCTTTACGAACTTGAATGCGGCTCTATCAACACCTTTTGTAATGTACTTGAAGAGATATTTGATGGCGCTTGATTTGTTGCACCATTCGACGTTGACATGCGCCTTGTATTTTTTCAGTATCTCGATGTTGTGTGGGACGACAAACTGGTTATCTAGCTTTATGTTTCCCTTCTGAACGAACTGATCTGTGTTCCGGCGCTTATAGACGATGTAACCAGTGTTGTTGACTTGGGTGTGCGGGACATAGCTGCGGGGGAACTTCTTAGTACAGACACCATCTTCCATGCACGGAGAATTTTTCCTGTCTTTCCCACAGGGGCCATGCATCATGTGCTGCTCCACCAGACAATAAGCTTCTGGATCTTTTTCTCTGTCGGGAAGTTCTGCCGAAACGATTCTGTTAATGTCTCTAGCTGTTGGGTTTCTGAAGTCTCCTTCGAGCCATAAAAGTATGTGACAATGTGGTAGCCCTCTCTTCTGGAACTCTATGGTGTAGACAACTGGTTGTTCAGAAATGAAAAGGTTAGTATTTTTGAAAAAACCGTTTAGAAATAGATGCCGTGATGTATAGGATTAATTTTTTAAAAAATTGTATGTCGCAGGGATCAAACCTGCTTTAGCACGGGGGAAGAAGACGCCTTTGTTGAAATCTGAAATCATCTCGTCAAGTTTCATCTTGAACACTCTAGCCTCCAGGTCGGGGCGGTCGTTGGGATCGTCAGAGCCATACATTTTCAGGTGGTCAGATATCTCCTCCCATTTAGGATTGGTTGTAAAAGTGATAAATAAGTCTGGATTACCTTCCCATCGACATATTGCCATCGCATCGTGATATTTTTCCGCCATATAACGGGGACTCCCTGTATGACTTGAAGGTAATATGACTCTCTTCCCAATAGATTTTGCATCAGTGTCACCATTCATGACTGCATCTTCTACATTGTTGTACAGGTCAGCCCTGATTTTCTTCTGATTTAATCGAAACCAACGCAACCTCTCCTGTTCTATGCATGTGTAGGCGTCAACGATATACTGGTGCAATAACCTTTTCGAACCCACGATAACCATGCCTTCATCTAAGCGAGTCTGTATCTGGTAAGCAAAGAATTCTCTCTTTGTGATGTATTCCCTTTTCCTTGTGTTCCCATCAGTATTAGTGACAGGTATGTTTTCATTGAAGCCCGCCTGCCCATATGGGAATAGGAGTGGATATTGCAGAGTCATAAAGAGTGGATGCATATCACTTATATGCTGCAGTCCTGACGATCTGTGTTGAACAACTATATCTCTCTCGCCCATATCCTCGTTGAAGTCACCAACGATTAAGCCTGCTATTTCATCTGTCTGAGGCAAATCATATTGACGATTACGTTTGGACTTGCCGGTCAGTTTTATGCTGAATTCCTCGCAGCCACCAGACTCATGAAGGTCTCTTGCTTTCCTGAAAATCTTGGTAAGACAGTTGTAAGTGTCCATTGTTTCCACCAGCTCTTTCACTATAGTAGGATCCAGTTCACCTACTTTAGCTGTTCGACTGACTGTTGAAATTCTATTCCGGATCTCATTCGCGGTATCAACGATGTATAGCTGACTGAATTTTGGAGTTTTCCCTGGTTCAGGTACCAAAGATCCGATCCTGTGTGCATTTTGACCATGGATGCGGTAAGTGAAAGGACCTGTTTTGTGCATGACCGATTGATCCATCTGAGCCCCCATAGACGTGAAAGCTAAGATGGAGTTATATGTGCGGATATCACGTTGGAATTGTGTTGAGCTGAGGAGTTTTTTCAAGGATGGAGGAGCTTCTAGTTCAGGTGGGAGTTTTACACGTCCTTGTTGACAGCATATACTGAATAGAGGTGTCTTGTTTCTGGTTCCTTTTTTTTCCTTTTCCCAGACCAGAGCTTGGCAAAATGGGCATTCAAGAATCCCGTTATATGTCTGTTTCTGAGACCGTGGCTTCTTCGCCTTAGATTGTGACTTGGACCCTAAGAAAAATAGAAGTTGGCCTGAGTTAGGTAGATTGTTTGGAAGAAATTTGGTTAGTTTCAGAAAGCATTTCCATAGTAGACAATCACCTTTCCTATTGGGTTTTATTCGGATTGGTCTCTTTGATAGAATGATAGCTCTCCGCATAGACCTTGCTATTCTTTGGGTTTCTGCATGAACTATAGTTTTTAGTGACATCAGATTCGTAGGTATTATATAGAATCGGAGCTGACCTTTACGGTTTTGAGTTTCGTTGCTCGAGCCAGCAATCAGCGGAGCAGTGTCTGATGCATGTGAAGTGTTTCCCTTGTGCCGTTTGTTCCATCCTGTTGCAGATTCATCGTGTGTTTTTCTTTTTCCCATGATAAGCTTCTTCCAATGTTTATTGTAACGTCAACATTCTTTGATCAAGAAATGGAAATCCGTGGGAGTGACGCCGACTTCTGTGTTACCTCTCTATTTTGTAACCTACAATAAATGAGACTGTTGGGTTTATGTTTTGAAGCTTTTGTTAATGTTTGATCTTAACACCATGTTTTTTTTGTTTAGGTCCATTTTCATAAGGAAATCGAAATGTAAAACTGTCTACTTGTGGTTTTAGTGAATGCCTAATAATTGTGGTTGTATTATGAAGCAAACATTTGAGACCGAGCTCATGAAAATAGAATAATTGATTCTACACAGTAGCTACGTGATAAAAACTGGAAAATATGAAACAGGGTGATGGACTCTTGATGGTTTTCCAAGTGAGTGATTGAAGACTTGCAGTAATTGGGCCGTTATATGGGAGTGAATGTATAATATAGTTTAGTTATACAAGTTTAAATTAATTTATTATTTTTAATAAAATTACGTTTGTTTCTTTTTCCAAACCTGGAAGTAAGATGTTAAATATTAGGAGTGTTGTGTAAGGAACCATTTTTCAATGCCATGAGTAGAAAAGGTATAATAATAAGTATATTCTCTATAAAAGCAGCCACTCAATATTTCGAAATTATAACTCATTTGGAAATTTAAAGAATAAATCAATTCCGCTGTAATCAAGGGGGTTAAAAATTCCAAGCAATGGTAAAATGTAAATAACAGCTGAGAACCTCTACTTATTGCATTTTTTAAATCTTAAGTATGTAGGAAAAACCCAGACTCACTGCTAAACTATAAATCAAATAAAGCCCGTCAAGGATGCATTAATAATTGAAAACAGGAAAAATTATCCGTTCATGTGAAATGGCAAAAAGAAAAGCATAGATAGAGGTCTTGACATAGCTATTAGAAGCTTTTAATTAAGAAAACATAGATAAGGGGTTTGACGGGCTGAGTGGGGAGAGTCTTCACGATTACTCACGTCCACCACGCTTGCGTTTCTTCAATCCATCTGCCTTCCCTGTCCCCGAAGTTGAACCTGCCACTTCCACGTTTTCCTCAGCATGGGGAGGGATCCTCTCAAGTTGGTCCTGAGTAACATAAACTTGAACTGTTAATAAAACGATGAAACCAGCAAACATATTAACATGTTGTTTAGACAACCTTTCCATGGTTCGCCAAAGTGTCATCTTCAGTCATGGTAGAGACGGTGAAGGTCCGGTGGTTAGGAGTGAAGTTGAAAGGTGTCACACGTATGTGAAACACAAACTTTTTCCCTTCTAACTCTTCAAGACATGCTGGGAGTTTCTCCTCTCCACCGTCATGCACCTGCAGCAGATGAGCAATAGTCAGGAGTTATATTATACCCGCATAGAATGATATAACTGTTCTAGTTGTTTTAGTACCACATCAAGGGCAAGAGCAGCAGCATCCTGTTTAGTCATTTTTGACATCTCCTTATCGAAGACAACAAACGTGGCGCTGTCTTTGCCATCATCGACAGCGAGCTCAACACGGAACCTAACACAAAGGGTTGGAATTAAGGGTGAGAATATAAATATATCTGGGTTGATAACTGTTAAAGTGTAGACCATCTTACCTGACGACACCAGTGACGTCAGAGGTTAAACATCTGGTGCAGTCAAGGGATGTTCCATTCCTCTCCAATTTCTTGTTGCAGCCAGTGCATGACACAAATGACCAGCCATTTTCCTGGTTGACACAAACAATCTGTGCCTTGCAGAGAAAGTCAGCTTCCTGTGTCTGCCCAAGCGCAATGTTTTAGTCACCGGTAATTATGGAAAAACTTCTGAATTATACCAGAGTAAGGAAAGAGTGATGATTACCTGCTCATTGGAGTTGGAGATGTACGTGTTCAGATCCCCAATGGTGACAAGCTCTTTTCTCTTGATCCCTTCGAGAGTGTCAACACAAGTGTACGCCTGAGGTGCTGTAACTCCAAGACCGCCGCTAAACTCTGCTATCTCAGGGATGCTGGTGTCAAAAAAGAACGTAGTTCCTTGTGTGGAGTTCAGGTATAGGTTCCCTGTTTATTAAAAACACATGTAAGTCAGTCTTTTAGAATGTAAAAAAACTTGTAAGAATGATAATTCTGTTTATACATACACACATTCAGTGTGATCAAAAAAACCAAACTGACTAATAGGCTAGGCTACATTAATATTATTGTTTATAATTTTTCATTTAGGTGCGGTTAACTAATAGGCTAGCTACTCTTAAACAGCCTTATATAGATATTAGAAGATGCTCATATTATTTTTTACCTCCAAACAGCTTAGGATTAACAGAGGTCACCAACATCACGGACTGGGATCTATCCCCATCCTTCAAAAAACCCCTAAAGGTGGACGCAGCCTCATCCCACAACGAAACGTACACGGTTACATTCCTGTGACAGTACAAAAAGGCAGACAGGACAACAAAATAATAAGTTCATATGAAGACAAATTTCATACAAAGTGTCTTACATTGTAACACCATTTAAACTCAAAAGACACATAAACTCAGAAAGACCATTTCACAACCTTGAGAATATAACATCATTTAAAAGATAACTTACGGTTCGATTAGGAGGCGGACAACGATCCTGGTCGTGTCCGTGGTGTTCTTGAGATCAGAACCTTGGACAGAGCGAATCTCCCCTACGACATCTGGGGATGTAAAAATAATATTAGCAACTGTGAGTGATGATTTAACTACAAACTGTTATAAGAAAGTTAACAAACCTGGAAGCTCCAAGTTAGTATTGGCGAGAACTTGAAATTGGCCAATACGTCTCACCATGAAGCTGTTGGTTTTGATCACGGGGGCATCCACATGGACGTCAACAATACGTGTCGAAGGAAGGAATCGGATCAGAAACTGATGTTCGGTGACCTTGTACTTTTCGGACACCCTACCAACCTCAAAACGTTCCAATCTCACGATTGAACCAGACACCAGAGACGACCGGTAATAGCTGACCCGGTTAGCTGGGATAAAACAATGGATCACAGTGTCCTGTAATAAGAAAACATTATCTCATTAGCTTATCATAACAATTTTCACAGGAAAAAAAAAATAAAGATGAAGAGTTTTCACACACGACCAATGAATAATCAAGTTCATATATCGACTTTAAAAAATCCACGCAAGTATGTTGGAAAGAACCATCACCATCTCATCGAGGAGCAGAATGGTTATTCCCAGAAGCTCCCCATTCTTATTGATGTTCTTAGCATCCCAAAATCGGATGATCCTACCGACCACAGCCTGGGCGGATCTTCCAAGTCTGAGTGAATTGAAGGTGGAGTAGGGGACGGCAGCGACGGCGGAGACGGCAGCGACGGAGGGAACGGCGGCTGAGGCAGCTGGTGAAGTCATTTTCGCAAGAGAGTGAAGAAGCTGTAAACGATGTTGTGAGAAATTAAGAGAAAAGGTTGAGAGATTACCTCGAGAAGGCTATATAAATGAGGATTCGACAGGCGTTACGAAAGAGTCTTAATGATGGTCATTAAGTGATGAACAACGGAAGAGAAAAAGGAATCGTCAGGAGAACGAACTTGAACGTCACAGGCGGATGCCCTGATTAGTCCGTCGCCGTTGAGAGGAAGAGATATGGGCCTGCATAAGGACATGAATTCTAACAGACATAGCTCATTAAAAGACATATGCTCAAAGGCCTAAACAGACATAAAGCCCATTAGTTAGTCCTAAATTAACTATTCAGAAATTGTTAATGAGCTATCTCTCCGATAATGACATTCGACCGGAGGGGGTAGCTTATGTGAAATTCATAGGACTATATAATCATACTCATATTCAAATACTTGATTAACCTGAATATATATCTCTATTTCATTTGGGTTTATGTAACTGATTATACATGTAAATAAAATGGACTGACCTATCAATCTATAGAACTTTTGTTGCAATCTCTTGGTTTAGTATTAATATTATAAAAGCAGGCATGTCGATGACTACATTTGAAAGTAAATAAAATGGACTGACCTATCAATCTAGAGAACTTTTGTTGCAATCTCTTGGTTTAGTATTAATATTCTGTTAGTAGTAATCCAACTTAAACCAAATAAACCGAGTTCGGTTTGTCCTAATCCATTACGGTTTACATAGAAACCGGTGAGATTTCAAAATCAATTAGTATTATGTGTGAACCGGGAAACGGTTAACAAATAAAGTGAGATTAAATGTTAATTATGTTCTATACCATAAACAATGTCCTAGATACCTCGAGAAACACTTTTATGGTCATGGTTTAAATCTATAAGCAATGGTCAAATAGATATGCAGCTGATAAATCACATGAAAAAGCTACACCATTCGTAAAGTAGCAATTAAATAAAGCCCGTCAAGGATTCATTAATAATTAAAAACAGAAATAAAAAATCCTTGCATACGAAATGGCAAAACGAAAGCATAGATAGAGGGTTTGACAAAGCTAGTAGAAGTTCTCTTAAAAACATAGATAAAGGTTTTGACGGGCTCAACGGGAAAAGGTTTCCCAATTACTCACTGCCACCACTCTTGGGCTTCTTCTGAGCATCTGACTCCCCTGGAGGGGTGTCTGAAGCACACTCCTCATCCATCTTGTTTCCCAACATAGCAGGCCCAGAAGATGAAGCTGCAAGTCCGACGTTTTCCTCAACGTGGGGAGGGAAGCTCTCAAGGTGTTCCTGAGTCACATAGGTGTATCCCTGAGCTGCTGTAGCTCCGATACTGCATATAATATGTCGACACCGTTAACTTACAGTTGTTGCATCATATTAATTAAGTTTGATCTTTACCTGCTCACAAACTCTGCTATCTCAGGGAGGCTGGTGTCAAAAAAGAACCTAGTTCCGTGGGTGGAATTCAAGTACAGGTTCCCTGTTTATTTTTAGAAAATCATGTAAAGTGTGGAATAAAAAATACTCACAGCTATATCAATTAGAAGATGATCATATAATTTTTTTTTACCTCCAAACAGCTTAGGACTAACCGAGGTCACCAACATAACAGACTGAGACCTATCTGCAACCTTCAAAAAACCCCTGAAGCTTGATGCAGCATCATCCCGTAAGGACACGTAAACGGTCACAGCCCTGTAATAGCAACAGAACCGAAGATTCATGAAGCCAAAACTTAGACAACACAACAGAACAATAATCTCAACCGAACCAAAGATTTATGAAGCCAAAACTCAGACAACACAACAGAACAATAATTTCACAGATAGACATCACAACACCATTAAATTTTTTAAAACAGAACATGCTTCCCAACCTGAGAGAATATAAAACTTCACCGAAGATTTATGAAGCCAAAACTTAGACAACACAACAGAACAATAATCTCAACCGAACCAAGATTTATGAAGCCAAAACTCAGACAACACAACAGAACAATAATTTCACAGATAGACATCACAACACCATTAAAATTTTTAAAACAGAGCATGCTTCCCAACCTGAGAGAATATAAAACTTCAAAATGACTTACGGTTCGATCAGGAGACGGACAAGAATCCTGCTCGTGTCTGCGTTGTTCTCCAGATCCGAACCCTGCACCGATCGGATCTCTCCTACAACATCTGCAGAGTTTAAAATATTTAAGAAACAGTCTGTCATGATACAACTAAAGCGGCAGTACAAAAAACAACAAACCTGGAAGCTCCAAGTTAGTATTGGCAAGAACTTGCAGATGGCCAATACGCCTCACCATGAAGCTGTTGGTTTTGATCACAGGACCAACCACTTGGACTCCGACCATTCGTGTTGAAGGAAGGAATCGAATCACGAACTGATGTTCGGTGACCTTATACATATGGGACACCCTTGCAACCTCAAAGCACTCCAATCTGACAATTGAACCGGACACCAGTGATGACCGGTAATGGCTGACCCGGTTAGCGGGGATGAAACCGTGTATCACCGAGTCCTGTGGATACAAAAGATTATCAATAGCTCCTCATTCAAAATTCTTACCAAAAATAAATTCAAGAAGTCATAATGAGTAGTTTTCAGAAACGAAATCAGAATCACCAGGTTAACTCTACGGAATCATAATCTACGTAACCAATACACATACGCATAAGTCTATATCTTAATGTTTTCAACCTCAACACTAAAAACCTTCATTCCCCTAACACACGGAGTAAACGAACAGAGCTATGAGAATCATATTTCTGAATCGTATAATAATCAGAGAGGAACATCACCTTCTCATCAAGTAGTAGAAAGGTTATTCCCAATATTTCCCCGTTTTTATCGATATCCTTAGCATCCCAGAACCGGATGAGTCTACCGACCAAAGACTGGGCGGTCCTGCCAAGTCGGAGTGAGCCGAAAGTGGTGTATGGGACGGCGGCGGCGGCGGAGACGGCGGCGTCTGCGGAGACGGCGGGGACGACGGAGACGGGGGCGACGGCAGGGACGGCGGCGAAGACAGCTGGTGGAGTCATTTTTGCAAGAGTATCAAAACGATGAAAACGATGCTATGAGGAGTGAACAGAAAAGGGTTGGGAGCTAACCTCGTAAACTCTATATAAAAGGATTAGAGAGACGTTACGGAAGACAGAAGAAGTGCCCAGTTGAGTGTTAATGAACACCATAACTGCAGAAGAACGGAAGAGGAAGAGGAAGAGGAAGAGGGATCGAGGGCGATCAGAAAAAAAAAAAAAACCTAAACGACAAACCGTAGAGAAGAGCAGCGATGGGCTAGAGGAGAGAACAAACAAAGTGAAAACAGGTTAAAAGCCCATTAAAAACGCCACGTGGCACCTTGGTGGGAGTGATACTCCCCTATTATTATATAGATTTCCACATCTTTTCATCCACATTTCCTCTTCTGCATCTAAAAAAAATTAAAGAACCGTGAAATCTTCCGGCAAAGCTCCACCGCTTAGTTCTTCAATGACCTCACTCCTGGGTTGGGAGAGTGAGCTGCGATTTCTGTCTTACACTTTTGGGAATTAAGTAGCAGAGCAAGAGGGGGCATGTCAATTGGGCTAGAGCTGGTCATCTTATGTTATCATCTTCCCCAAAATATTTTTTTTCACTTGAGCCTTTATTGCGATTTACTAACTCAGTTGAGTTTCAGAGAACTGTCATTTTCATCTCCAAATCGGATTTCCCGATCGCCTAAACCGTGGAACCATCTTTAGTCTCATCAATTTTGTTGCAACCAAAAGCAAAGACATCTATCGTGTTACTGACCAGGAGCTGGCAATCTGTTTAACTCAAAGTTCTGTCCTCTTCCGGTGGTGATTGACACATACATGTTCAGGTTCCAGTCTTTCGAGGATTTTGAAGCAGACCTATGGCCTCAGGGCTCAGGATGATTTGTATGGTAAAAAAGATTTTCTGTTCTCCATTTGAATGTTTTTTTAATCATATTTGTGTATAAATTTTAATCAAAATAATTTTTATTAAATAATAACAATTTAAAATTGATCTGGTATATTCACGGTTAAGGCTGGGTTACGGGTCAAATTCACTCCACTGACCCACCAACCCGCGGTTTTTCAATTTTATTTTGGTTAGAAAATATGACCCACTCTAGTATATTTTTAAATGCTATTTAAATCTAACACACCCTCAATATTTTTTGTTATACATATTTTCTTAGAAATTTAATTTTCATATTTGTGTGTTTCTTTGTAATCATATTTGTATTTTTTGTAAGTATATTTGTGTTTTTCTTTGTAATCATATATGTGTAATTTTTTGTTTTAATAATTACTAAGAATTTCGATAATCATTAGGAGATAAAATTATGTGTTTCACGTAAAAAGGAAGATAAAAAAATAACAGCTTATGTTAATTAATTGGAAGAAAGATAACTCATTATATGATTGAAATATCACTAAAAATATTATTCATTAACTGAATCTCTCGGTTGCTTTTTTATCCAAAACCATTTTATCCAAAACCTTAACCATTATATAAATATACGTTACGGCCTATTACCCAAGAGATTCGGTTATTGTTCACGTATGTTACGTCCAAGGTTCGAAGCCTTGTAAGCTTTTTTTTTCATTTTTTAATTATTTTTCCATTAATGGCAAAGTTGTAATATCTCTGTCTTCTTTCTTTTAGGGTTTTAACTTTTCTGCGATTTTAATGGCCGCCGCACAAATGTTTTGATACAACATATCAACTTTTTTACAGTTTTCGTATCATTTATGCATCAAACATAGAGAGATGTTACTTAGCAATCAATTTCTATCATCTAAAACAACAAAAGAAATTTCTTTAGACAAATCCGATTATTTCAATGAATTTGATGAAATCGCCGCGGCTGGCCACCCCGAGCGTTGCAACGCCGTTTAATCGCCGCCTTGGACGCATTTTCGAACACGGGATTGTAGTTTGTACTCTTTATTTGTGTATGAGTTCTGTATTTGTTGGTTACTGGTGAATTAATTGATGATCATAAAAACCGTAACTGATTTTGGTAGAGAAAACTATAATGTGGTTAGTGTTTTGATATAATTAGATGCAATTATATACAATTGCAGGTCCCTTATTAATACAATTATTAATATTCAATTATTGAACGTTTCTGCTACGTTCCAGCGATGGAAGTGCCTCCCACGACCCACCGGGTGGATTTTCACCACCTAGGCCGGGATCTTCCTTAGCGGTTGTAAGCTGGAACTGTTGCGGGTTGGGGAACACCGAAACAGTCCAGCGGATAAAGGATATGTGTAAATCCATATGTCCTCATATTCTGTTCCTCATGGAAACTAAGAACCAAGATTCGTTTGTATTGAATGAGCTCGCCCCTATTCCTCTGGATAATCACTTCTTAGTTTCGCCACACGGACATGGGGAGGTGGCTTAGCTCTCCTATGGTCGCAAGAAGTCTCTATGACGATCCTTACCCACACTCATAACTACATCGATGCATCTGTAAGGTTTAAAGGTGTCAATTTCCATATCACTTTTGTTTATGGAGAGCCGGAGATCTCTCGTCGACAAATGGTGTGGGATGCTATTTCTGCATTGGCTCTTGACAGGGAGACCCCCTGGCTCTTGACGGGAGACTTTAATGAGATCCTTGATAATTCAGAAAAGTCAGGGGGATCAGAGCGCTCAGAGAGATCGTTCACTGCTTTTAGAGAGTTTATGGCACGCAACGACATCTTTGATCTTCGCCACACTGGTAACTTTCTTTCATGGAGGGGAAAGAGAGGACGCCATCTCGTATACTGTAGACTAGACAGGACCCTTGCGAATAGCTCCTGGTATGAAGCTTTTCCTAAAGGCCGATGTCACTACCTGAAGTTCGAAGGATCCGACCACCGCCCTGTTCACTCAGCGTTTGATTCCTCACGGAAGAAAGGGGGCAAAATATTTCGCTATGACAGGCGCTTGAAAGAGGTCACAGAGGTCCGTGAGCTGATTGATACCATCTGGAACTCCAACTCCAGCTCAACGGTGGCGCAGCGCATTTCAGAATGCCGACGAGCTATTGTACGCTGGAGTCGCGCTCACCACACAAACAGCCGCAAGATGATCGATAACCTAAGGCGGCAGCTAGATGTTGCTATGTCAAACCCGGCATTGGAAGATACCGTCACAAACATTAATCAAGCTCTGCTCACCGCCTACAAAGCTGAAGAAGCCTTTTGGAAGCAGAGGAGCCGCCTTCTTTGGCTCACCTTAGGTGATAAAAACACAGCCTTCTTTCATGCGGTCTCAAAAGGACGGAAGGCGAGAAACAAGCTCACTGTGCTGGAGAACCCACAAGGCACCCCAGTTTATGAAGAGGAACAGATTGCAGATGAAATTGCTCGGTACTTCTCTGAAATCTTCACTTCCACTGGTTCAGGGAGCGAGCAGGTGGTTTCAAAGGCTCTCACACACAAGATCTCTTCTGCAACGAATCGGACACTTACGGCGCTGCCAACGGCTAAGGAGATTAAGAAAGCCCTCTTCGCTATACACCCTGATAAAGCGCCAGGACCATCTCCGCCTCCTTCTTCCAAGCAAACTGGACTTCTGTGGGCCCAGCAATTGTCGATGAAATCCAACAGTTTTTTCGCACTGGAAGGATGCCGGCTACGATCAATGCTACGCACGTCCGACTCATCCCCAAAACCCAGAACGCGATGACGGTATCAGAGTACAGACCCATTGCCCTCTGCAATGTGTACTATAAGGTTATCTCCAAGCTTCTCTCGCTACGGCTTAGACCGATTCTCAGTGAGATAATCTCGGAGAACCAATCCGCTTTTCTCCCGAGACGTGCGATTGCGGATAATGTACTCATTACACATGAGATCCTCCACTACTTGAAGAACTCGGAAGCAAAGAAGCATTGCTATATTGCGGTTAAAACTGACATGAGTAAAGCCTATGACAGGCTTGAGTGGAGCTTCATTCGCCTAGTGTTTGAGAAGCTAGGTTTTGATAGTGTATGGATCACTTGGGTTATGGAATGCATCACGACTGTCTCCTACTCGTTTCTGGTCAATGACTCAGCTCTTGGCAACGTAGTACCGCAGAGAGGAATACGCCAAGGAGATCCACTATCTCCATATATCTTCATCCTGTGTGGAGAAGTATTGTCGGGTCTGTGTCGAGCGGGACAACAGAGTGGGGATCTCACGGGGGTTAAGATTGGACAGCATTGCCCACGGATAAATCATCTACTCTTTGCGGATGATACGATGTTCTTCACAAAAGCTACTACGGAAAGTTGCTCCTCCCTCGCTTCGATTCTCCAAGAATACGAGTTGGCTTCCGGTCAGCTCATAAATGCCTCCAAATCTTCTATCTCCTTTTCTTCGAAAACACCACAGGAGACCCGAGATCGGGTCAAATCCATCCTTGGTATAGAAAAGGAAGGCGGAGTAGGAAAATACCTTGGACTCCCAGAGTTATTCTCTCGGAAGAAGCGGGATGTTTTCTCTTCGATCGTTGATAAGATCAAGATTCGAGCAGCCTCTTGGTCAGCCCGTCGACTTTCAACTGCGGGAAAACTGACTATGCTGAAGTCAGTTCTGTCTGCTATCCCGACATACTCGATGTCTTGCTTCCCATTACCTATTGGCTTATGTAACCAAATCCAATCTGCCCTCACGAGGTTTTGGTGGGATCAAGACCCGGAGGTCCGAAAGATCTGTTGGATTGCATGGGATGCACTTGCTGAACACAAAGATCAAGGGGGCTTAGGCGTTAGAGATATTCAAGACTTCAATGTGGCCATGCTAGCCAAGAACTCATGGCGGATCCTGACGTCCCCAACAAGCCTCCTAGCGCGACTGCTCTTGGGGAAATACTGTCACAACACAGCCTTCTTGTCTGCTACCTGCCCATCGTCAGCATCTCACGGGTGGAGAGGGATAATTGCAGGATGCCAAGTGATCAAACTACAATTGGGAAAAGCGATCGGCAATGGAAACACCACTAAGATTTGGTCGGAATCATGGATATCTCCTACAAACCGACTCGTTCCTTTTGGCCCGCCTACGGAGATGAGCAGAGATCTATACGTCTCTGATCTTTTTATCAGAGGCACTTGCGACTGGAATCATCTTCTCGTGGATTCAATCTTCCCGGAGCTGGCTCAAGCAATCTATCTTATAAGACCAAGCTTATTTGAAACAGAGGATAAATACTGTTGGCTTAAAACTAGAACCGGTGTATACAGTGTGAAGTCTGGTTATTATGCCTTGAGAGAGGAAGCTGGAGCTCACGTCAACATCCATCCCCTGCACCAAACCTTCAACTGGAAGAAATTTGTGTGGAGAGAGGAAACTTCACCAAAGCTGAAATTATTTCTCTGGAAGCTCTGCCGTGGTGCTTTGCCTGTAGGAGTTAACCTCCAACGTAGGAGAATCGAAACCAACGGACGCTGCCCACATTGCCTACTACCAGAAACGGAGCTTCATCTCTTCTTCCACTGTCCATACGCAAAGCAAGTATGGGATGCATCTCCCTTCACACTCCCACCGGACTTCTCATCTGCGATCTCACTCCATGATGCGTTTACTGCCATGTCGACTCTTCAGTGTTTACCACCAACGGGACTCACCAGCAACTTATCATCTTGGATACTTTGGGGACTTTGGACCTCTCGTAATCTCCTTCTCTTTGAAAACAGAGCTGTAGCTGCAAGAGAAACACTGGGAAAAGCCATCCCAAATGCAAGGGAATAGCTACAAGCCCAAGCAAGTTTGATCTCTAAATCCCAAGAGACTCAAGTAGCTCCTGAGATACCCTCCCACGACGACGATCGATATCTCTGTCACACCGATGCCGCTTGGACTGTGGCACAACGAGCAGGTTTAGGATGGTGGTTTGAGAACTATGCTGCAGGGTATACGCATTTGGATTCCAGGGCGATCGATCATGTCTCATCCCCCCTCATGGCGGAAGCGCTGGCCATGAGGGATGCTCTACACGATGCTAAGCGCAGGTCCCTTCTTAACGTCTGGTTCAAAACCGACTCGCAGGAGCTCGCCAGAGCTATCAACTCGAAGACCTATCCGGTGGAGCTTTTCGGGGTTCTCATGGATATCGAGTTTCTATCCTCGTCTTTTTCTTCTTTTTTCGTGTCTTTTGTTAGCCGGAAGAACAACATGGTTGCTGACTCTCTTGCAAAGTCTGCTCTCTACAACTTCTCTACTACTATGTAATGACGTTTTAGATTTATAAATCGATCAGTTGCCCAAAAAAAAAAAAGATGCAATTATATAAAAATCTTTTTTTTAATTGGACACAACATATATCAATGAGACATACTTCAACGTTAATAGTATTACTATTGATTAAGATATGAATATGACCTATTGATATAGGTGTGGTCCATCTCTTTTAATACAATTATTAAAATTTCCTATTAATCATATTAAAAAAATATTATACAATGAAAATACAAAAATGACTAAAAGATACAAATATGAAATTTAAAATTTCTTAAAAATTATAAAAAAAGATATACCCGCCCTTAATCAAAATCTAGTATGAGTTTAAATACAAATTCATTATATACAAATAACTAATCAAACGTTATTCTCTTGAAATCTAACATTCTAATTTCTAACATTAATATTACCTTAATTCTAAACTGTTTATTTATGTTTTTAAGTGTTGTACTAGATTTTGACTCGCCCTTTAAAGGGCGGATATATTTTTTGTTTTAGTTTAATTCTCATATTTGTGTTTTTTTGTGACTATATTTGTATTTTTCTTTGTAATCATATTTGTGTATAAATCTTAATCAAAATATATTTTATTAAATAATAGCAATTTAAAAATTGATCCGGTATATTGCCGGTCAAACCCGCCAACCCGCGGGTATATTGTCGGTCGAACCCACCAACCCGAGGGTTTCAGTTTTGTTTTGGTCAAAAAATTTGTACCGGTACAATCCGCAAACAAATAATTTATACCGGACCCGCCCCATTTAATTTTTTGGTTATTTGCAGGTTATAAACTTTTTAAAGCTAATTATTTAATTTAATTATTAAAAAAATAAAAAACAATATATTTATAATAAAAAAATATATTTTAAAATCTTAAAATTTTTTTTTAAGTTACCATATTTTTAAAAAAGTGTTTACTTTTTTATTTTTATTTTTAAATACTTTTCGGGTCGGCGAGTACCCGCAATCCAAAATCTACCAACCCCGCACCCACCCTGATTTTTAAATGAACATATTTTATCGTAAGTTTCCTTAAAGTTTAGATTCTGACCCACCTTTTTAAAGGGCGGGTACATTTTTGTTTTAATTATTTTGACAAATTTAATTCTATATTTATATTTTCTGTAATTATATTAGTAATTAATATTAATTTAATTTAATATAATTTTTGGTAACTATATTAAATATGTCAAGTTACATAACTATATACTTGTGTCATATGAATTTCAGAAATTTTCATAAAACTTTATTTCTAAAGTTTACAACATATTATACTTTTGTAGTAGTTACCTAACATAATTAGTCAAGAATATTCGTACCTAAAAACCCGATTCAGAATCGACCAGAAAATCAAAGTCTCATACTCAGTGTTTTGAAACTCGATCCGGACCCGCAGTTGAACCGGTAAATCTGGTGATCCAAGATAAATCCGGTTTAGGTTTTGTGAAAAACCTAATATTTAAAAACCCAGTAAACCCGCAAAAAATCACCAAAATCTGGTTGCCAGTTGAACTACTGGTTGAACTAAAAGATAACTTTTACTTCTTTTTGGTTTTTAATTATGTTTTGAAAATCTATTTTATATAATTTTAATAAAGAAATTAGGTTTTTTTATTATCGACAATTTATTGATAATGTTTTACTTCTGGTTTACTTTGGATTTGAAATTTAATTTTATTATTCACATTATACTTATAAATATTTATGAATTTTTAAGTTTTGATATTATTTGTTAGATGTCATAAATTAACTTGTTACAAAAAAAATATCTAAACTATTTTTGATATTTTTTTATCATGAATATAAATGCTATTAATTGTTATTGATAATATATACAGTATACATAATGATATTAGGCATGGAGAAATCAAAACATCTAATGTATGAATTGTTTACTGTCAATGATTGTAGTTGAATATTCTTGCTTTGCATGTATATAGTTAATGTATACGTGACTTTTTTTCACAACAAAATAAAGGCATCCGAAATTGTAGGAAGTAAAGAGGAGGAGGTAGGAAGTATAGGCGTCATGGATCAGTTACATTATTTGATCGTTATGTAACCATACAATTATATACGCGTGTGTAGCAATTGTTTTTTTTTTTAAATTGGACCTAACACATATCAACTGATCATATTCCAAAATTAATAGTAATGACTAGAGTTTGACCCGCCCTTTCAAAGGGCGGATAAAAATTTTTTTTGTCATCATCCTATGTATTGATCTTCTTCATTTGTTAAATGTTTGAGATTGGTTTAGTCAACAAATTTATTAACCCATCTTTTTATTCATCAATATGTTTAAATATAATGTTTGGTTTTGGTTTTAGGTTATCTTTCTTTTTTGATTTCGGTTTTAGTTTGATTATAATTTTTTCTTTTTTGGTTCAAGAGATATATAAACCGTTCAGTTATTTATAAAATATAACTTAATATAATTATACTTGTGTTTACCCGACCCGGATCTATGGGCTTAGTTTTTTTTCCGAAAAATTTATTTACTGAAAATTAGGAATTTCATACATGTATTTTTATTAAAATTGTTTTTATAGATACATAAATTAAAATTAATAAATAGAATTTGTTTAAAATAAGATAAATCATTTATAAAAGCCGTCATTATTAATTTTACTTATATTTAAAACTGTAAATTATAGTAAAAATATTTTTAATTTTTATATTGGTAAAAATATATTTTATTATTATATAAATAAAATATACTTCATTCAACCCGTATCATACTATATCGAATTACTTTTTAATACTCAAATTTAAATATGTAATTATTTCTTATTTTATATATCTTACTTTAATATTTTATTTTAAAACGTTGAAGTATGTGGTAAAATTCATGAATGTGTGTTATACTTTAATTTTATGATTTATAAAATATTTAATAAATTAATTAAGTTACTTTATATTTATTAGTTTATGTATTAATTTAATTATGAATATTATCATTACGGGAATATTATTTTTTAATCTATAATGAAAGAATTAATATTTGTTAATAATTGATTTAATATTAATTACGATTTTTATAATTTAAAAATAAATATTGAAAAGAAATTTTGTTTACATCTTAAATAAAAAGACTTTAAAATATAACGCATATGCTTTTTAGTTGTATGACTTTTTAGTTTTTTTATGAAATAAGACTATACAATCTTGTGGATCATGAAACTATTAACAAAGTTAATTGTTGTGATTTGGCATTAGTTTATTTTGTTATCAATTATCTATTATAATATTTATGTTTTATATTTAGATTTTTTAGATTTAAAAATTTAATTTTCTTATTCACATTAGACATTAATAATACTTAAAGATTTTCGGTTTAGGATATAACTCGTAAACTGAAATTTTATACTGGTAGATTTTTATCCGCGCTTTCAAAGCGCATGATTATTTTCGAAACATTTTAAAATTTGTTTTATATAAATATGTATTCTTATACATTTAGATTTATAAATGAAACTTTATATTTTAAAATCTGACCCGACCCGCAGTTAAATTGACAAATTGTGTGGTCTCGTATGTAGTTCGGTTTAGTTTAAAAAAATATTATTTAAAAATCCTATAAACCCGTAAAACAACTAAAACCGGGGATCTGGCTACCGGTTGAACTGATAGATGATCCAATATGAAATTCGGTTTGACTTAAATTATTATAGTCAAATTAATTTTTCATTTTGTTGTAAGGGTAATAGATCAATATTCGAGAGGATGCATACTAAAAATGAAATATATGTGAGCATCAATAATTTGTATATATTTTTATTATAATTTATTGATTTATGTTTGTAAATATAATTTTCATTTATTTAATTAGTTTACTTTTATTATCACATGTTATTAGATTTTTTTTATTTTTTGTTTATGACTTATTTTAAATTTAATTTTAATTTCATTATTCGCATTAGAAATGTAAATATTTAGTAATGTTAATCTTTATATATATTTTATTATATATATATATATAGTTATGTTTTACAACTAATTAAATCATTGATCCACACTCTCTTGCATCAATTTATGTTAATGTTATGTTTTATGATATAATTGTGTTAATATATTTGTTGAATTAGTTAATATTTAATAAATATATTTTTTGTGTTTGAATAATCCGTAAAAATATATTCATAAAAATATCAAGTAACATGTTTCATCTTGTTTTAAATATTAATAGTATTGGACTATTAATATTTTTTATCATATATATATATATATAGATTTATGTATATGTATATCTAATTTAATAAGAATTATATTTTTATGTATTTAGTGAGTGTTTTGAAAGAAATTGTTTTTTGTTTGCATTTGGATTAATATATAGTTGTATATATAGTTGTATATATACGAATTAATAGACATATATAATTATTTATTACATTAATAAATATAATATAATTTATTTTTATTGAAATTTCGTATTTATATAAATTAAATTCATTAATTTAAAAAAATAATAGATTAGTTAGTTAGTTCCTTAATTTTAGGCATGGTGTATATTTAATTTCAATTAAATTAGATATATGAATATATGAATAGAAATAGTATGAAAGATAATTAAATTATATATATAAATATATGAAGTAAAATAATAGGACCAACCTAGACTTTTTTGATAGTCCAAAAAGTAGTCGATAAATATTGCTTCTGTTTTAATAGTTTGATGTTCCTCACTTATTTCCAATATAAAGAAATCTAATAGACATACAAAATGAAAAAAAATATAAAAAATACTTGCCATAATATATTTGTTTTAGAGAAATAAGTGTATTAGTATATACAAGCATATTAAATGGTTAAATTTATAAACAAATACAAAATAAAATGGTCAATGTAATAAAAATGATCAAATTTATTTAGATGGCATTTTGGTTAGTTTAGCATCTAACCACAATATGTATAACTGACACATTTAAAAATATTTATAATATATCTATAAATCACAACTAAGTCATAATATCATCTATTACAAGTGAAAAGAATACTTGTGCAGAGAGATCTAGTTTAGATTAAAAATGATTTAAGATTTCTGAACATAAAAATCTTCAAAAGCGGAAATCCCAAAATTCACAACTGATTTTACGTTTTAAATATGTCAAGGGACTCTTTATTTAGTTAACCGAAATAAACGGAACCAATTAACTAATCGATTGATCCACACAAAACTGAGACGAATTTGTATTTAATTAGAACCAAACTAAACCAAACTCTAATGAAAGTTGACATTAATCTGAATAAATACATTTAAATAATTAGATTAATGAACAAAAAAAAAAAGATTGATGAAAATAGATAAAGTTGGAAAACCAGAAATCGGAAACTTATAAAATTAAATTTGGTAAGGTACCCTATTATTTACTTTGGTAAAACCGGATTGAACCGAAGCAATACTCATTCGATTGATCCAAACCAAACCGAGGGGGAAGAGAATGGTAAGAGACAGAGAATATGTATATTGTTATCGCCGGTTCATGAATGAATTTTATTATACATATTTTCTCTGCGACCGAGAAGATCGGTACGGAACGGACGGCGATGCCAAGCGGAGTGGGTAACGAAGCGGTGAACGCAGGCACAAGCGGAAGCACCCCGAGTTTCAAGCCTTACCGTCACCTGAAAACCCTAGAAGGGCACGCGGCGGCGATCTCGTGCGTGAAATTCTCCAACGACGGAAACCTGCTGGCGTCGGCCTCGGTGGACAAGACGATGATCCTGTGGTCGGGGACGAGCTACTCGCTGATCCATCGGTACGAAGGTCACGGGAGCGGCGTGTCGGATCTAGCATGGTCCTCGGACTCGCACTACACCTGCTCCGCTTCCGACGACTGCACGCTTCGAATCTGGGACGCAAGGGCTCCCTACGAGTGTCTCAAGGTGCTCAGAGGCCACACCAACTTCGTCTTCTGCGTCAACTTCAACCCTCCCTCGAATCTGATCGTGTCTGGCTCCTTCGACGAGACGATTCGGATCTGGGAGGTGAAGACGGGGAGGTGCGTGCGCGTGATTAAGGCTCACTCCATGCCTCTCACGAGCGTGCATTTCAATCGCGACGGGTCCTTGATTGTTTCGGGGAGTCACGATGGTTCTTGTAAGATATGGGATGCTAAGGAAGGGACTTGCTTGAAGACTTTGATTGATGACAAATCTCCTGCTGTTTCTTTCGCTAAGTTCTCTCCTAATGGCAAGTTCATCCTCGTTGCCACTCTTGATAGTACTCTCGTAAGCTCCCAAACCAACAAAAAAAGCTTCTTTTATTTTGTTGAATAATGTTACTAGTAACTCAACAATTTATTGTTTGAACATTCAAACTTTACTAAAGAATCAAAATCTTATCTCCTTGATGCAGTTATCTTTGATACCTACATTAGTCTTATTATCTCTTTGTCTTTTACAACTTTTTCCTGGATACAGAGCAAAATGGTTGTACTGATGAATTTTTTTTATCTTTTTTTTTTTTTTTTGATCTGGTTAAAAACCACACAGAAGCTGTCTAACTATGCAACTGGCAAGTTTATAAAGGTATACACCGGACATACCAACAAAGTATTCTGCATCACATCCGCGTTTTCTGTGACCAACGGCAAGTACATTGTGAGCGGATCTGAAGACAACTCTGTGTATCTGTGGGATCTTCAGCATAAAACTATACTGCAGAGACTACAAGGCCACACAGACGCTGTGATCTCTGTGAGTTGCCATCCCCTTCACAACGAGATTGCTTCATCCGCAAATCATTTAGATAAAACCATCAGGATATGGAAACAAGAGGCTTAGACACATGAGTTTGATTATAATGTAATTTGCTTTTGTGAGATTTGATTGTTATACACCTTCAGGTGTGATTGCAATATCTGCTGCATGCTGGTCAACATATCCATCACACATGAAAGCATACTATGAGATGTTATTAATATCCATGTTTATTTATCAAACTTACAATGTACTAAATAAATATGAAGTTCCCCAGCGATTAGTGAATTCAAAAACTCTATAATTTCTCTCTCAGATTCAACAACATTCAAGAATGAGATACACAACTTGTTACGCTCAATCCTTTGCCACCTCTACAGAGCAGTCGCGCTATATTAGAGTCTCGAGCTGACCGTCTTTGCAAGTATGCCCCATCACAAGTTCCCTTTATGATAAACTTTTCTTAATATGTGACCGTAGGTGTTTTGACCGCAATATATGGACATAATTATGGGAAATTAGGTGTAATAACCAAAAAAAAAAATATAATTCACTAATTACCCAAAAACCCACCCTCTCTCCTACTTTCTCTTCCTATCTCTCTCTACTCTCTCTCCCAAAATCTAATTTCTTTTTTTTTCTTGGTTATTTAGCAAAGAAGCCCCATAATTATTTTACACACGTTAATAATATTCAAAACTATTGTTTGTATGCTCAAAAACATTAATCTATAATATTATACAAAAAGTTTTTGCTTTCTACTAAGGTTGTCCACATCAGTGATGAACCTCACTTCTTTTTTTAAAAAAAGATTTATGCACTTGAAATAATTGGTTTTGTGTAGAATCTACATTTATTTATTTATTTTCTCTGTCGAATCTTCTGTCTGCCTCAATTCTCTTTCATCTCTTTTTTTTTTTCTCAAATTAAAATATATTAAAATCTGGCCGAAGCCCACGCATACACATCCGGCCTAACCAACTAGGCCCATGAAAAAACAAAATACAAGAAATTGGACCAAGGTCCAAAGAGAATGTATCCCACCGACAGCCCAGACTCGTTTACGTCCCGAGACCCGAGACCACCTTGAAGCCGCGACCGCCGAGGAGACCTCCGCCGGGGAAGGCTACACCGTTGCAGAGCCATCAGTTCACCGGTCGCACCGCGCGCGTACATCTATGCTGCCTTCCACTTCGCAATCATCGAGTGGCCAGTACCTCTTAATCTTCGCTTGGCTTGGTTCACAGAGAGCTTCTTCGGGACACACCCAAGATCTCAACCACCGCCATCGAAACCACCAACTTCGTGTTCTTCATCCTCTCTTCTTTCAAGAGATATCTTAACGCGACCTTGAGCGCCTCCAGAAACGAAATCCCACCCAACAGCAAAACAGAACAACAACCAACGGGACCATATAACTACTAACCCTAACAGAACCGCCGCCTCCTATGAACAGACTAGAAAACGCGGAGACTTAATCCGACCGTTCACCCTTGACGGAAAGGTGCCACGGCGGAGACCGAAACCGAACGCCCACCACGCGGAGGATGCGACGCCGGACGCACGAGAAACAACTTTACACAAGCTCGGAAGCCAAAAGGTAAAGAGACAAGACTACAACGAGACTAACGCCGGACCGACGGTGGCTGTGGAAGCCCTCACCGTCGGCCTGAGGCAAGGAAACCGCCGGATCTACATTCTCTCTCTAAGACTGCTCTCTCTGTTCTCTCTCTAAAAAAAATATTTTCAATATTCTGTACTCTCTTTCATCTCTTCTCACTCGCTTTAAATACCGGCAACATTTCGTAACTCTGTCCATTCCTTCATTGTCATTAAAGTATCAAAATAAATACATCTCCTCCGTTCTTGAAGACGATGAATCTGCAATTATATATAGGTTAGTTTTCATCCGTCAAAATCAATACTTTTATAAAACAAATATTTTTTTGTTGAGCAGAATAGATTCGTTGTAGCACCGCCGTTGAAGTTTTTTTGCTCCGATTTGGGAGGTCAGAAATATGATGAGTGTCAGCGAGCTTATGGCGTTAGACACAGACACAGTGACACTACAGCGACCCTTAAGTATCTCCGTATTTTTAGAAAGTCACACTTTAATCTTGCAGAGTGTTATCTTTACAATTATTTATTAAACATCTCATTATATTGTTTTTCAGTCTACCCGTATGTAACGCCCACTTGAACAAGACCGGTTCCATGTATGGCATGAGCGGGTTTGAAGTAACGCAGAGTAACCTCAACTTCAAACTGTATGACTGTCCTCTGTCTGTGATTCGACTCTCTTGATGTTTCCTTACACAAAAATTGGAAAGTGACCCTATTCCCTAAGGTAGTTGTTACAATGAGCATAAACCCAAAGATTTTTTGAGGTGGTTAAGTTTCTTTTTATCTTACTATATTTAGGTGATAATTTAATGGGAAATTAGGATCCATACCAAGGCATTATGCCATATTTAACAACTTACCAAACGTCTACTTTTACTCGACTGTGCATCATATTGTTAGACTATTATACCCCTAAATCGTTTCATTCGTTTTATGTCTAGAAAATTATACAAAAGATACGAAGTACAAATCACTAGATTTTCTCAGTAGCAAAATCTAAAGATATCTTAGCAGATCTTCCAAATATTGTTTCTATCGAGAACTACATTATTCTCGAGATTGAATCATATACTAAAGTATCATTTAATTTAAAGATTATCCTCATCGCTCGCTCTCTCTTCTCTTCTCGATTCATCATCTTCGCCGAAATCGCTCTCTGCAAATCCACTGATCGAATGGAAGGAGAAGATGATTCACCTCCGCCGCTTACTCTTCTTCTGGCTCACGTTCTTTGGTTTGAAATTTTTGTTTGGGTGAATGGTTTTTATGCAGGAATAAGCGTCATACTCGGGCAGTGCACTGATAAAACTCAAGCTCCGGTGGTGCACTGGAATCTCAATCTCGTCACCTTTATTGCATCTCCGGTGAATCTCTCTGCCATTTTGTTTCTTAGGAAGCCCTCGGTTGCTGTGTCTCCTGTGAATCTAACGGACTATGCGTATCCTATCAAGCTCTCCGCCTATGTATCTTCGGTACATCTTTTGCTGCTGCGTTTCCGGTGAAGCTCTCGAGTGTGCAGCCATGGAAGAGCTTGAAGAGCGACTCGAAGGATTGTTCAAGGTATACAAGTTACGGGTCTCTTGGACTCTACATTACGGGTCTAGATCTCCACCGCTGCGTCTCCAATGAATTTCTCCCCCATTGCATCTCCGGTGAACTCTCCGCCGCTGCGCCTCCACTGAAGCTGTTTACCACTGCATCTCCGGTGAAACTCTCAATAACTGATTCACTGCGTCTCTGTCAGATATATAATGTGTGTTGTCTTTGTCTGCTAACGGTGAAAAAGAAAAGCAAACGTGATTTTAATTTGTTTGATGAAAAGCATGTCTACTCATAAAAGGACTGTTCCTTGAAGATCTCTAGTTAAATAAAAAAAGCAAGGAACCTGCAACATTTTTATTTGGATAACTAAATTTATTACCAACTCCCAAAATTAACCATAAACTTTATTAAATGGACAGCAAAAAAAAAATTATTGCACCGCAACAATGGATTAAGGATAATTGAAAGTTATGTTTCTCAATATTGTTAACAAGCTATCAAACTTACAAAATTAACAAGCAAATTTATATATATCATAGCTAAGATTATTATTGGCATGTTCATTAATTAGTTAGCCATCCAAAAAGATTATCGTTTAGGGTGAAAAGACAAGTTATCCCGTCAACAAGATAAATAACTGTATAAGAAATCAGTTTTTTAGATAATTTGTTTACATTTGCATGGAGGTGTAGAGGCAAGGTTGGGAATAAGTGTGTTGGTATAAAGGTTTTGATAACCACACCAAAAAATATTATACCCTAAACCCTTAATAATAAACACTTAATCCAAACAATAAATCCAATGTCTTGAACCCTACCCTAAACTCAAAATACAAGATCCTAAACCCAATAGAAACCCCGGAATCCAACCTTTGTGATTAAACCGTAAACAATAAACCTAAAATACTATACCCAAAATACTAAACCCTAAACCGAATAGGAACCCAAAACCAAAACCTAATGTCTAATCCCTATTGTATTTAGGTTTTAGTTTTTGGGTTTAGGATTTAGGGATTAGACATTAGGGTTTGGGTTCAAGGGTTTCTATTGGGTTTATGGTTAGTATTTTAGGTTTAGGCTTTAATGACTAGGATTTGGGTTCCAGAATTACTATTGGGTTTAGGATTTAGGGTTTAGTGACTAGGGTTGGGGTTTCGGGCTTCCTAGTGGGTTTAGGGTTTAGTATTTTGGGTTTAGGGTTTAGTATTTAGGGCATTAGATTTTTTGTTTGGGTTAAGCGTTTATTAACCTATGTACATGTAATATAGAAAAAATCTAATTAACCGGTCAAAGGTTATGACACTCGGTTCATTTAGAAAGTATCCGACTAAGCGGAAATTTTAACCATCATGTTTTTAGGTGAACGGAGATATTAGCCGGTTAAATCAAAAATAAACTGTATACGAATTTAGTTTTCTACATAACTTGTTTACACTTATGTTGGAGCGTAGGTGGTAGAATTGAGAATAAGGGTATAGAGTTTAGTGTTTGGGTATATGGACTAGACATTAGAGTTTGGATCCGGGGTTACTATTGGATTTAGGATTTAGTTATTAGGGTTTTGTGTATTAGTTATTATGATATTAAGTTAAAATCATGAATCTGCTTAGTTCTATATTCAAGTAAATACTCATCTAACAAATTATGATACCGGTTATAATTTAATAAAACCAACTAAATGGTCATTTAACAAAGTAAGATTTCTTAGTGGCTTTTGTGTCTCCGGTGAAACTCTCGGCCGTTGCGTCTCTGATCTAGTTTTTGGCCTATGAGTCTCCGACGAAGCTCCGCCCATGAGTCTCCGATGAAACTCTCCGCCTATGTATCTACTTCCTCAATTTCTATTGTTTTTGGTACTTTGCTAATATTGACTTCTTTCAAGGCATAAGTTCTTGATGATTTAATATGTGTAGGGTTTCAATTTCTCGACTATGTTTGTTTGGATAAGATCATGATGGTGAAATTTTTTCTTTTTGAGTTTGTGTGATTTAGAATGTGTCAGGTCGTCATTGGAGATGCTTACACATGCGGGAATTAACTGTTTGTTTCTATTTAACGATGTATATCTTACAAATCTACTTTAGATATTATTGTACTTGTATAGATACAGTGAAACCTCTATAAATTAATAATGTTGGGACTACACCAAAACTATAATTTTTTATTAATTTATAGAGATTATTAATTTATCGAGATAGTAACTGAACCAAAAATTAATTTGGAACTATGAAATTATATTAATTTATAGAGATATTAATTTAAAGATTATTAATTTATAGAGGTTATACTGTATTATAAGATTTCTACATGTACTTTCCCTATAACCTACTACCCTACAATATGATCTGTTTGAAAGGACAGTCTCGACTTATCAACACCCCCCACTTACACAATCACCTCACCTGTTTCGCTATTTTGAGCAAATGCTGAATTTCCATGTTTTCCTTGGTTTTTGAGCAAATTTTCTCTAATTTAATTTGTTAATTTTGTTTAACACTAAATCCATGAGTTAAGGCCACTTCTATTATTCCAAGCTAACTCCATTGTAAGATAAAACTTTTATGATTTCCATTATGAAATCTACCCAAGACTATATTCTAGATTTAGATTAATTCAACTCTATTACTAAAAGAAGATAGAAGGACTAACCTTGATCCATGCTTAGATGCAATTTTACCAATTGATCTTCTCCCCTTTAACCTTTTCTTTGGTGATTTCTTTGATGGACAGGAAATCCCAAATCTTCCTTACACTACAGGAAATGTGGATATTAATAGCATCGGATTATAGCGTTTATGAAAGTTCTGCTATTGTATATTAATGCTTGCTTTTTTCATAGCGTTTGTCAATTTAAAACGCTATGTTTACTATAGCGGGAAAATAATTTTTTTAAGGCGGGTTAATTTGCTAAGTTTAGGCTCCAACACTTAGAAAGAAAAAAATTTGCCACCAAAACATGTGAGATGGCTTTGTATTGCTTCTCAGAATCGTAAATTGGAGTCTCTTTCTCCACCTCTCTCTCTCTCTCTCTCTCTTGAACTCATTGTCTCTTCGTCTCCATCTCTCCTCCGTCGTGTTTGCCGGTCAGTTTCTTCATGGCTTCCACCAGACAAACCTCCAATCTTCGTCGTTCACGGCCAGCCGAGTTATATCTCCAGTCGTAATCTCTCTCTTTGCCATTGTCTCCGTTTCCTTTTCGTACTTCATGTTCGGCTCCCTAAATCCCTCTTTGATTCGAGTAAGAACCCTAATTTGTGATTTAATTTATGATTCATATCTTCTTTAGAGATGATATTAAACAGAATCCTACTTCGTCACCTCTCTCTCATCCTCTAAGGTCATCTCCTTCTCTTCTTCCTCTCAGGCCCTTCTCTGTTTGTCTCCAATGGAGAAGAACAATGCCAAGAACGGTTCAAAGTCTTCTCCTTTCGATTTCAACAAGAGTAGAGCTGATGGTTTTGACGAAACTTGTAAGAACAAGAAAATCTGGAAAGAAAAAAACGCAAGCTCAATCCCAACACCACTGCTTACGCTCAGCTTAACATTACAGAATCCTCAAAACAAAAAAAATCTTATTTTGTTGTGTAAAATTTGAAAAATTGATCTTTTTTGAACAGGAATGGATACACAAGATACTTTGTCTTCTGTATTACTCTTCTTTGATAAACAATGATTCATCTTTAATGGATAGGTAAATAGTTCCTACCTTTTTATTGTATGATCTTAGTATTTATTGTCTCTTAGTTGATCACTTACTGGTCAATTTGTTGTATTATGCAGGGCTTGCAGGTGGACTTCCAAGTTTGTTCTTGCTTTTGACTTATGGCTTTGTCTTATATAGAGTTATAATAGTGTGTTCATGCTTTGATCTTAAGGTTTATCCGAGTGATGTGATGGGATCTTCAGTACCTGGTCCCATTGTTCTCCTTGTGGACTATCCAACTGAGTCGCACGTTGCACAATTGTTATCAGCTGAGTCTTTGCTGGACACCAAAGGTTTCTTGCTCCTCTTCATTTCTGTTGTTTTCATCAAAAACTGTTAGTTAATTTGCTTGGTGCTAATGTTTCTTCTTGGTGTATTCAAGAAGAATATGGAGTTTCCAATTCTGAAAGCATGTTCAAGAATCGCAGGTGACTGAATACTCTTTGTGCTGACTAATGTTAAGGCAGCAAAGTTCTTATCCAAGGTGTATCTTTTTGTTTTTCAAAAATTTGGATGGTTAACTGAAGCTTTAGTTTGCTAGACTGACCAAAACATAGACACCCTTAGCCCCTGTTTTCTGATTTGTTTCTCTAATTGTTCAGATGATGAAGAAGAACTTGCTAAGTACCCACTCACCACTGAATCCACAATGAAGATGACTGGGATACTGGTACTTGTTCAGATGATGAAGATGAGGAGCAACTCTTTTCTGAGGAATTATTGTGTGCTCCAAACGAAACCATAACCAAATATAAGTGTAGTTTTTTAGTAACATTGTTTGTTAGTTTTGGGTTTTATTCTATTCTTATTCTGGTGCAAACGTTCATAAAACATATTATTTCTTATGTCCCATTTGTAAAATAATATCTTACATGATCGAGTTTCTTGCAAAATGGTTTAGTTCCATCTAAACATATGAAAATGAAAAGTGATTATACTTTTGTTTCACGCAAGTGAAATGATCTCTTGTTTCCTAAACTGTTTTTTTTTCTTGCAATTAAAAATAACAAAACACAAGTGAAATGATCTCTTGTTCATAAAATGCTTTTTGATTTATAAAAATATTTTTGATTTATTTGTATTTTGTATTTAAAAAAAAAACAAAACCCTAAACCCTATAACTTAACTCCAAACCCTTCAAACCCTAAACCCCAAAACTTAACCCCAAATATATAATATATACCTAAACTATATATAACATTTTAAACTTAAACTATAAATTTTTTAAAAAAATCTAACCATATAGGGTTTATAATTTTCAGATACAAAACTATAAATCTAATACCCTAAGCAACATACTCTTAACACCAAACCCTATATCATAAACACTAACCTTTCATTTTAAAATTGTAATCTTAAAATTTTAATTATAAATCAAAAAATCAAAAATATAAATTAACTATATTGGGTTTATAACTTTCAAATACAAAACTATAAATATAATACCCTAAACAACATACTCTTAACACCAAACTCTATAGAAAAAGTAATAAATCATAACATTTTAAATGTATAACCTTATTTTATACTAAATTACGAAATTATACAAACTACAAAATCTAAATAAAATCAGTATATTCATAATATAATTTTCAATCCTTTTTTGGTCAAAAGTAACTTCATTCCCTAAACTCCAAACCACATACTTCATATTGAATTATATCACATAAAATATTAAATCTTAATTTTAAATAAATCATACAATTTGAAAATTTAAATACAAAATACAGATAAAAATTTTTAAATTACGATATCGAATTATTTAAAGTTTAAATAGTTTTACAATAATTATAAATAAAAAGAAGATAATTTGTACTGTTTTTTTTCTGAGCCATTGATTGATTTTTAAATCAAAAGTCCAAAATCAATTTCCTATCTATCTTCACCCTCCTTATTTTTCATTGGTTTGGCGCGGATCACCATCTGCACTGTTAGATCATACTGAACCAACGCTTGAGATTTGTTTCTTCTTTTCCAATTATTTTCGCGTGTTCGAGAGAGAGGCGATTGCGTACTCGACGCCACCCCTAGCAAACCTCTTCCTCGTCGGCCTCGAGTTGATCTGAAATCTCTCCGCCGCACCAGCCAAAAGTGATTTCCATCGCAGCCGCCAGAATCGGAGTTGGCCTTCCAGAGGTTCCAACCAAACCAACAAGGCAATCGATCGGTGGTGGAAGCTTTTGCCTGCTCTTCATGGCTTGTTGCTTAACACGTTAAACTGTTGTTACCTTCTCTTTCAGGAAGAAGTTGCTGTTACAAAGAAACCTGCAGCAGCTAAGTAAGCTGTGAAAGATTCTTCATCCTCTGAGGATGAAGATGATTCAGAAGATGAATCTGAGGATGACAAACCTGTTGCCAAGAAGGAGGTTGCAAGCTGTTTAGATTCTGATGAGGTTAGTTTCTGCTCTTTAACGAGATCATTAAACATCTTTTGATGACAAGGAAACATTTGATTCATTTACCACATGGTTGATTGGTTGATTGCAGGAAAGTGAAGATGAAAATCCTGCACCAAAGGCTAAAGAAGATACCAAGAGTGCTAAAAAGGATAGTAGTAGAGATGAATCCCGTTCTGATGAATCAGAGAATGAAGACGAGGACGAAACTCCAAATAAAAAGGTGGTTCGAGCACTGCTTACTGCCTATTGCATATTGTTGCTTTTACTTGTTGTTTGCTGATGGAAAGTTACTCCCTCTTATGAAAACAGAGCTCTGATGTCGAAATGGTGGATGCCGAGATGAAACAGGTAAAGAATATTCCCTTCTCTTAACATTGTATTTGCTGTAATCTCTTTCTGTATCTTGCTTCGAGTTTTAATTTTTGTTCCATGCTTCGTCTTTCAGCCAAATACAAGTCATGGTAGGGTAACCACTGAATTTGTCTCTTACCATCATTTTTATTTGCCTGACCTCCTACTGAGTTGTTGTTGATTACTGTCTTGCTTGTAGAATGGATGATTTACTTTCAATCTTCCGAGTTTTGAGTGTTAATATCCAAGTTCTATTGCTTGTAGGTTGGTCATAATTCAATGGTTTATCTACTACAGCACACATCGATATTCTTACAGTTTCTAGGAAAGCAACACCAGCAAGTGTGGACATCTCAGATGATGTAAGAGAACATAGACGTAAGTCCGAGATGGCAGAGAAAGCTAGAGGTGGTGGTGTAGGTGAAGCCAAACAAGAAGAAGAAGAACATAAGAAAGTGACAGAAAGAAGGAGACGACAGAACTGCGATCAGAGGGAGACAGCAGCTTAGAACTTTAGGTTTTGGTTTATTAGGTTTGGTTTAATTTTTTCTGGTTTATTTAGGTTTTGGTTTTTTTTTTGGTTAATGTATAAACTGATTTTATTTGTAAACACAGTTTAAATAATAAATTCAATTAAATATTTAATTATTGTTTTTAATCTTTTAAATATTTTTATAGTTTTTATAATATTATTAATTGCTTTAATTACAAAATTCGAATTAAATATTATATTAAAAAAATAAAATCAATTCATTATTATAAATATTAACAATTGCATAAAACTTAATGCTATTGTTGTTTATTTAACTATAGCACACGATAGATCCGCTATAGAAAGTGTCGGACCTATTATAACGGGCGCTGTGAGAGCGTTTAAGGAAACGCTATGGTAAGAAACTAATAGCGTTTAACGGCCGCTATTAATACCCACATTTCCTGTAATCTCTCCATTTGATAATCACTATTGTTATGGTATATTTATGGAGATGTTTTTTTATCCCCTTATTATTAATAGACAAGCATTTTTAAAAAATAACCTTTAAACAAATATCTTGTCTTCTCCTGGAGATATTTCTTTCAGGGGAATAAAAGAGAAAGTGAATCAGAAGTCCAAAAGATAATTCTATAGCTTAGTAAATCAGTTGCCAGAAGCAACTAATGACCCTAATGTAGTGTGACGAAATCACATATAGCAGCTATAAATGCTATAAGAAACCTTTAAAGACACACCAATTCCTCCTTTCTCTTGTCTTCTCTTTCTTTACTAAGCTATAGAATTTTCATATTTCTTCCCCTGAAAGAAATATCTCCAGGATATGTATTTCAGTCAAACAAATTTCCTTTGAAATTGAGAATATCATAATAAACTCTTTCCATTAGAATATTCAATATCTATGGACTTTTGGTTCACTTTCTCTTTAGTCTGAGGATCAATGATAATTCATTTCAACTTGTTTTCTTTTCCAGCTTTTTATTTTCTCCCACTTATGTTGGAAATACTAATTTAGTTTTTAACATCCATATCGAGCCTTATTTATATACTTCGGGGATGGCTCTAGATGCTTAAGTATCAATGGAGATTCATATCCAACATATATTACCAACCTGATTTGAAAACTCATCTTAATTAAAGCTCTGTGGTGGAGCAACTGGAATGTATATTGCACATCCAACATTCTTAGATGAAAATGGTTGGTTTCTGACCCAATACCAATGATGGGGAGAATTAATGATTACTTTTTGGCTTGATGCGAATTAGTGTTGCTCAAAATATTTAACACTTATCCCAGTAAATTTGCTATAGTCGCCAAAGACTTAAGACGTGAATTCACCAATAAAGATGCATAGTGGGTGATCAGTCCACCAACATCTCTTTTATTCATGCCAATAACTTCGTTTGGCTGGTGAAAACCGTATTTTCATTCTATCTTATGAGTAAGAAACATTTGTGAAATCCTTCACAAGAATCTTTTGGTTCTTCAATGAATATTCATATAAATCTTTATGTATCTTTTCGCATCATCACTGAACCAAAATGGTCTAACTGGTTCATGCCAAGTATTTTGTAAACTTCTAGTTTACTCTATATGTATCTCCATTACACTAATATTTGTGTAGTACAATCTATAAGAGGTTGTATATACTTTCTCTAAGATACTTATACTGCCTTGAGAAATATTTCTGATTTGAAATATATATAGCATTTCTTTTGCTTATTGTCTCAACATATGTGTCTCAAAATCCCACAGGTTTACTTTGAGAATTATTCATCAATCTTAGTTTAGTGCAAACATAATCTTCTGGATGTTTCACTTATCATAAAATGTGAGATTCTTTAACTTTTCCCCTCGAGATGATAATATTACAAGTTTATCAATCTCGATTGAATCTCATATTAGAATTAACAACATATTCTACATGGGTCATGTATTTTTTTGTTAGATTCTTCAAACTTTTGAGACAAAAAAGAAAAATAATATAACCATTAAAGGCTTTAAATCACATTATTATGTGCATCAATATTTATGTACTCTTCTGGAGCATTCATATATCATTTTCCTGAACTTTTCATTGCCTTTTATTGTACTCACAATAATTTTATTTCATCTTTAGATGATTGAATCATATCTCTTTTTTATTACCATCTTTATGAGTTCTAAAAAGAAACTCTATGGGTCTTGACCTTATATCATAGCTCATTGTTTTTCTGAGTCTCAAAGAGACAAGATACAAGTATGAACTCCTTTAGTCTCTTTTCTCAATCATGTGTCTGCTGGACAATATTGCTTGTTTGAAAATATGTATTCTTTAGTATATTTGCATCATTGATATTTTCTTCAGGAAAATAACCTTTTAACTCTTAATAGAGTACTCATTAAGAGACATTCAGATCTGATAATTTTAGATGCAAAATACATAATGAGCTTTAGATAATCACATTAGATGATCGTGCTTTTCTTTTGGATTATTTTCCAAAATACATAGATGTTTTAAAGTCAAGTCTTATACATAAGACTTCATATATGTAATGGTAATAAACTATAACATAAAATACATATGACAAGTTATACACGAATTTATATAAACCATTTAACTCCACATTTGACGTGTATTGTAAGCATAAATCTAGTTCACTAGAACAAAGCATATAAAATTGTGACCCATGATTATAGTACATGAATCGAGAATTCAAATCAGTTTTCTATGTAAATTTAATCAGACCCAATCTAATCAGACCAATAAATCAATATACGAATTGTCTTGTTTCAGAATTTCTAATAAGACGAATACTATTACTATATATACTCGACATGTAGAAGAATTAGAAACGACGACTTCTTATATATAATATAAATAAGAGAACTCTCATAGATGTATTTTAACGTGATGTTATAAAAAAAATATAAGCATCACATATTAAAAATAAAATAAAAATAAGAACACATACAAGCATAGATCTTAATAAAGTTGAGCATTAGCTTATTATCATCGACAAGATCTCTTTTAAATCAAACGATTTTTTTTTCCTTGAAACAAGGGTAGATCAATATTGTCGACTAAAGCTCCTAAGCTCATACCGTGTATGAATCCATTCTTACAAACCGTGAATTGATAATAAGCATGCTTTGAAGAAGGATGAAACTTAAAAAAAATAGAATTAGAATCTATACCTATTAACTCAAGATCGCTAGAGCTTCGTGCTGATAACATGTTATAAAGTAAAGAAAGAGAAGACAAGAGAAGAGAGGAATTGGTGTGTCTTATTCCTATTGAGTAATGGATCCTTTATATATGAATACAATAGCTTGGAGAGAAAGCCTAACTTGGAGTGGGGAACAAGTATATCTAGAACTTTCCATATGGACATCACTACAATATTTATAACAGTTTAGTATTATATTCACAATTTTGCCATTTTGCTGAGGTGTCATCACCATATGCATTCTCAACCTACTTTTTTAACATACCAATATTTACTAGAAGAATTACATAATATACCATTGATGATTATATAATATAGAACGATAAATAACATTAAACACACACATGACAGCTTTTAAAAGAATGCGTGTATTCATATACTCACACCACTTCTTCCATGCATGTAACCTAATGGTTTCTTCCATTGAAACGTCTGTAATAAAATAGAAAACACATTTCACTGAGTAGAAAAACTATATCTAACTCATCTCTGCTTTCTCATTATGTTTTATAATTTATTCACATTCTAAAAAAGAACATCCAGTGATTTAACTTGCGGCCAAATATGGTTATCTTAAGAACAATCGAATGAACATCATGGATAAATATTCATATAGTGTTCTAATATATCATGATCATTAAGAAGATCATCAAATGTCAAAGATTTAGCTTAACAGACAGAGCATTCCATTGCTTAGATTGGAGACAATCGAACCATAAACACGAATGTTCATTTTAAATATATTTGATGATATTTTTAATAATACATTTGTATATATTTTGTGTCTATAGGGTAATTCGTTGTCTTTTTCTCCATTTGGATCATTTCAATCGTGTTCCAGGGGTTGAAGGCCATAGAAATTCAAAAGAAGATGAAGACAGATTTTTAATATTATAATTAGCTTCTATTTTCAAGTTTTAACTAAGAGATATTACAAAAAAATCCAAATATGGAAGCAATTTATGGGTCCAACTATCTAGAAATTATTGATTCTTTCAATAGTTAGTGTGATCGTATCTAATACAATAAAGTTGGGAAATCTGCCATTTTCCGCTGCCACGTCGCTATGGAAGATGGGGGCTTTTTGCGCCACGTGTCGTGACTCCATTGGTTATTGTTATTTCTTGGACTGGGCTTCTATCTCAATAAAATTTCTTTTGTAATAGATTTTCGAGTGGGCTTCTGAAAACAAATGGCAAGCCCAATAAGTTTTAGGTTTCCTCTTCTTCCTCACGTCTCCGACATTCGTAGAGTAGCCAAAATTTACAGAAACTAAATCGACCAACATCTCTATGTAACGTCTCAAGCTTCCATTAACAGCTGATTAATTCCGATCTTTTGCGTAACTATCCCACTCCTCTCACTAGGAAGCAATCAATCGACCTCTTCGCATACTACGGTAACCGGCTGAAGCTTCAACTATAAATATCGCATCTTCCAACTATGGGCAGCACAACTCAAACGAGATCCCGAAGAATAGTTTACTCTAACAACCGATACCGACGATGGGGAATTCATACACTCTCCTTACCGATTTGACAAGCAAGTCCTCTTATTCTGATCATAGAAACGGAACTTGGTCTATGTTAGATGAATTGATCGTAGGTTTCCTCTTTCTTTAACTGTCTTTCCATGCTCATTTCCTTACATATTGCCAGGTGGTGGGACATACGAGTCAGCGTCTTCATCAAAGGTGGTTCACGCACAATTTTTTTTAACCCCTTTCCTTTTTGGGCTAAACCAATTCATTGTCACTGCTGATCCTCTCAGGTGAAGTCTGATATATTTTAATTTAAAACCCTTTGAGAATATGCTTTACATTTTTGTGTTTCGCCTAAACTTGGCAGATCATTGAGTTTCTCTGTACGGTTAAAGTGACTGGAATTCAGCTAGAGGAGGGTTGGTGTTATATTGGCTGTTCCAGGTGTTCAGAGAAACTCATCCGAGAGAAATCTTCCTTCACATGTGTCTCATGCAATGAAACAAATGTTCTCGCTGAACTCAGTAAGAAAATTTTAGTGTTGTATTTCTGCGTATTGGAAGCAAAAACCAAATAATCTTTTCCCCTGCAACATGTACCGGTGATACTTTCTGTGTCAGACAACACTGGCACATCAGCCTTCCTTGCCTTTGATATGGAGGTGGCCAAACTGACGCACGTTCTATCTTCTGAGGCATCACAGATTGTGGTATGAACTATAATCAACCACTGACTATAAGAGTATTATTACTTGTATGTAATGAGTAATATATAATGCTATCAACCGTTTTGTAGGGGATAAGTGTTAATGCTCAGGTTGACACTGAACATCCTCTATCACTAGCTGAGATTGTTGGGAATGAATACATACACCTTCCAACTCAAATTAAACGACTTCAAACAACCCAAACAACCCAAACCTTTACAATTTCCCCCATATTTCCTACAAGAGAGCTTGCACCTACGCCAGCCTTCGTTGTAAGTGTTGATCTCTTATTCCAATATGAATTTGCTAATTAAAAGAATATATGATCTCACTCTTTGTTGTTTAATAACAGGAAGGTGTACAGGTCCCTAAAGCAGTCCTTCCTGAAGCTGTGGCAGCTGGATTAGATGCCAGAGTTGTTAACGCTGGCAAACTTGCAGAGTAACATCTACATCTGATGGTTCACATCCAGAATGTTCAGCACCAGCGAAAAAACAATTTGCTGAGGATGAGAATGCCCCGAAAAAAACACGTTTGGAATGAGTCCAATATAGAACCTAAACAACCACCTCTTCTCCTTATCAATTAATGTTTTAGCATCTTTCAACTTCGTTGAAGTCTATTTCCTTTTTTTATTTTTGGAAAAACTCAATGCGGTGGTTGTTGTTTCTTTTATTAATGCAAATCTTTTCAGAATAAACATCTACATGTCTTGGCTTAATAAGTATTGTTGTCATGCACTTTCGTTATTACGTTCAAGCTTACCAGCACTTGCAAGGCTTATGTTAACATATTATAATGCAGACAATAGATAATATTAGCCATAATCTATTGCGCAGCTAGCATCACATAATTTCCACTTCCTGTATATTTTTCACGTCTCTTTAATCCCCAAGTAAGAACTATATATCTCAAGTGTCCCTAATCCAAAAGTAAGGACTATATTATAACACTTCTAACATCCCAGTTCGTTGGGTAACTACGTATATTATTACACTATATAAATCACCCAGCATGAACAGAAAAAAAATGAAAAAGAAAAAATCAATATCAGTCAAATTAGCAGAAGCCTCATTATATGATTCAAATGGTTTAAAAACTAAGCACCCTGAGAAAACTTTAAAATTAATAGTACAAATATCATTGGTTAATTAAAACATAGGGTGTTACCAAAAAATAAACAAAACACAAGAATCTTGAACCAATTTTAAATAATAGTTATATAGATAAGGTGCAACGTCAATCTAATGATGCTCTCATACAAATTCACACTAAATATAAATTATTATAGATAATGTCGTAGAAATTAATAATCTAACGTAAACAAACAGTCTTCATCGCAAACCATTAACTCAAAAATTCAAGCGCTTCTAAATAAATGGTCCTTTAAAAAAATGTTTTACAAGAAGTCAAGAACCTGATGTGGGTTCTAGGATTTCACGCTTGTATGTTTCTTCAAGTTTCATTAATCAAAAACCAGATGGGAAAAAAAAAGAAGTCAAGAACCTCACCATCTATAAGACATAGCTATATAACCTTAGGCTGCTTTTAACTTTGAACTCACACAAATAAACAAAGAATGAATAACAAATCCATTCTCTCTTATGAGTGCTCACACCAAACAAGACTTTCAGGAGCAAATCCCCGGTGCACACTCTAACGCTACATCCATAAGCTCAACACACAATAATCTATCATTGATTTCTAGCTACCATCAATTATCGACAAACAAAGTAATCTTACTGACTCAAAAACTTAAGGTATGTAATTCATGTTAACATATCATGAAATAAAACAGGCGACTCAATCCTGCTTATTCAAGAGACAACCCAATGCGTGATAAATTTACAAACAGCCAAAAACAAAGACATAACTGATGATCTTCATGTTACTCTTACCATCATAGACAACAATCAAAACCCAAATGCAAGATTTGACGTCGACCTTATCATTGCTGATCTTGAGGAAACTAATAGGACTCCAACTACAGAAGAAGAAAACAATTCATGAACGGTATACTTCAAAAATTACAACAATGAAACCTATCTACGCTCTCTTACTTTCGGCCATACTTTCCATATCCACTACATTGATCAATGGCTTCGTACAAACATAAGCTGTCCATATGTAGGGAAAAAGTAATCTATGATTCAGCTTTATTACAATTTATAAGAGGGGTTTTTATGTTCCAGTTTTCAATTTCATTAACATATTGTTTTCGATTTTCATATTATTTTTTAAACAAAATATAAAAATGATTTTTCTCATTTTCTAATATGTTTCATTTCCAAAATTAGTTTCTCACCAAAAATCAAATAAAAAGAATATATGAACAAAACTTCATTATTGTCCCAGTGATGCCCCAATAAATTGCCACGTCTTTGACATATACAAAGTATGCGAGCATTGTTACTACTTCAATAATATGAATACTTTATTATCTTCTTTTAAACAAGATAATCACAAAACAAACATAACCATTTATATTTTTCTTTCTCGAACATCAACTTTTTTTATATTTAAATTTCAACTAAATTAAATTTGTTACAACTATTGTTTTTTTTGTTCTGCTTTTATTAAATTGATCAATCACAACCTTTTATGCTATTCCACTTTGAACTAATCGATTTTAATACGAAGTTATATACTACAGTCGCTAAGCACTATCAAATAGATCAGGAAAAATATCATTTTCTTTCGCGTTATTCTCATCTTCATATTTTTAAATATGATTTCTTTACTAAGACCATGAAATAAATTGTAAAATCATTCAAGAATAACATATACAACCCGGCGCGTAGCGCCGGAAGACCACTAGTATTCAATAATATGAAATTATATCAAATATAGAAAAACTTTAAATGTTAAACTTTGTATGCAAGTTAAATTAAAACTTGATTTCTTTTTTTTTATTCATATTTGGTAAGCTCCGTGTGTGCATAGTCAAAAGTTTAATATTCTATGTTGCCAAACTTTTAGGCTTAATTGTGGGAACTCAATATTCTCCTCATATCTTTCATTCACTACCTAAATCTTATTACTAATTATGGATGAGAATTCCTATTAAGTCTAGGATTTCATACGACTACTATTTAAACAAACCTTGCAGACGCAAAAAAAAACAACTTCGTAAGATTATTTTTCATATACTGTCAACACACAATAAAGCGTTTAGCAAATACACCTACTTTGTTTCCTGCTCTTGATCATCTATGATAATAGATGGACCTTATAAATAAAAAAAATTATTTTCAGAATTCCAATAACTTTGAAGACTGAGAAGAAAGGTCGAAGTATCATTTCAGTTATTCCTATAAAGTTTCTGGTTTTATGTTTTTTATATTAATGTGGCAACATACTTTTTTTTTTTTTTCCTCGATGAACTTCATTAACATAAACAACCATTTTTACAAGGATCAAACTACAGCTGGCGAGCAACCAAAGCCCCCAGAAACTTAAGCTAGCGGAAATAAAAAGAAAATTTCCCTAGAAACTAAAGCCGGCGAACGAGTTACAAGTTCCCCGAGACCATAAACAACAAAATCAAGCCAAGAACTTTACCATCTAAAACTGATCACACAAGATTAAGTTATGAAAATAGAGAAGAAACTCAAGTAAAGGAGGAGAAGAGGTAAACCAAACATCCACAGTCGATCTTTATTGAAGAGGAAGACCAAGAACGTCACTCTTATTGCTGCTCCAAACCACACTAACCCACAACGGAGCCATGAGTACGATTGAATTGGTACCACCTAGGAAGACTCAGAGAAGAACATGGTTGAACTGAAGACTTCCGACGACTGGATGATAACAGAGCCGAAGCTCCAAATCCTTTGAACATGCCGGTTAAACCAACCACCGCAATAGCAATAGCCGCACCGTCGCATCGAAACAAGGATAAGCCATCCTCCGAAACCCAAAAACTTCTCTATCATAACAACGCTACACACTGGCGATGATCCGAGGCAGAGAAACGCTAACGAAGTCGGAGATGAGCAGGTCCCGAGAACCAAATCCAAGGCCTTAGAAACCAAATAGATCAACAACTTAACAAGGAAGATCAAGGATCACGGGAAGGACATGCAAGCACCAAACCTCGAAGCATAACCCAACAAGAAAGCATCGATGTTGATCAAGATCTGAGAGTGGAAGAAACTTAGCTGGAACAAAAGGATCTACACATGCAAAGATAAAGAACAAAGAAATCTAACAGGATCTGACCGACGCCGTGGCTGAGAAAGCCCACCGACGTCGGTCAGAGCAACGGCAATGATCGAAAGTGAAGAGAGAAGCTGGAGCTTTAATCTAGAGAGAGACTTTGATTCGTGTATGTGGCAACATACTTTATGCAAGATTTATTTTCGGTTCAAAAACATTTGTTTTCAGAGTTATTTTTTTTTTTGTAAGACAATACTATGTTATATTAAGACTTCATAAATAAATAAATAAATAAATAAATATATATATATAACTAAATAGTAAATTTGCCACTAACCTTGCGGAGGGTAGCCATACATGCTCCCATAAAGATATGATCGAGACTTAGTTTTTTTTTTAGAAATAGTGCTTGCCACAGTAGTATACATCCATTTTTTCAAACAATCAGGTTATTTTTGCCCGTACCTTCACTGAAAAGCAAATATTAAACAATAGCAAATTTTAGTACTTTTTTTAGTACTTCCCTACTACGAAAAATGGTTATATAGTTTTTCTTTCAGCCGAATCGGTTTTAAGAACTTTTACCTTCAATGTTTCACATTTATTTTGTAGAAACTTTTATTTTCGAGATACTAACATTATTTGGTTAGCTCTCTTATTTTGTAGAAGCTCGGTCGCTATAGCGAGCGAGTGTCCGTGCATCGATCATCTTCCGAAACGTCCAAAGTCTCCCGAAACGACGATACGACGTAAAACTATGCATTCTCGACTATCCGTATAGACGTTCTCCGAAACTCACGACTATCCGTTTCTTGATCTCTCGATCAAGTGGAATCGTCCGTTTGGTTTACGATAAAACCGCGGAAAACTTAACCTTATCTGGAAAAATCGTAAAAACGTCTCAAATCAAAAATACGGCACAAAGAGGTCCTAAACTTGATTCGAGGCCCACTTACAATTTCTTAAAAACCCATAAACCTTATGACGGTTTATGCTTGGAGGATAAGCATCAGTTTCCGCGGAAAAAATGGAAACTTTCCGCAGATAATCATGAAGATCGGAAAAATGGGATATTCCCATTTTTTCGACTATGACGGCTTAAGGGCAAAAAGGGAAGCGTAAACCGACCTTGGAGGGAGTATATAAGGAGTTCAAGGCGAGAGGCATAGAGGCATCACTTTTTCCAGAGCAAACTAGCACTTAGAGCATTTTAGGCAACTTTCCGTTTTTGTTTTCGAGCTGCGACTCAATTAGGTTTAGCCACCTTCGGGTATTAGAACTAGGATCTCGCCAACAGCTCTCGGAACCGAAGCACGTTGTCCTGTTGTTGTAACGCTTATACGCAGATTCGGAATAAAACCCTTCTTGCTCTCTTTTTACGTTTTATATTTTATTTTTCCGTTGTTATCGTGTTCTGATTGCTTGACGTTTGGTTTCTCAGAAATCCGGGACCTTCTGGGAAATTAGGGTTTTCCTACTTTCCTAAAATATACGAAATATTGACGGTGCGAATTTCGGTTCCCACAGTTTGGCGCTAGAAGGAGGGGGGGGGTACAGATCAATCTTACTCACGACCAGCTCACGCTCAACCAGACATGACTAACGACGATTCAGCGAACTTGCAGACTCCTCTAAACGGAGCACCCAAGGACGCCTTGAACACTCCCGCAGCGGATGTTTTCTCGGCTGACGCACCTGCTAACGCCGCGTCGCTCGACGAGTTCAAAAAGTTGCTTTCCGCCTACGAAAAGAGGTCGGAAGAGCAGGATAAACTCGTGGGAACCCTGACCAAACAGGTTCAAACCTTAACGGCAAGGTCCCGCGCGGTTCTCCCTCGCGGAGCCACCAAACTCCGCGGAAGGAGGCTCGAGTTCGCGACCCCACACGATAGGCCTGGAACTTCGCAGGAACGTCCTTCTGGACAAAACCCTAGCGAAACATCCCCCATCGCCAAGGGTAACTCGGAAAAACCTCAGACATCCGAAAAGGATACATAGGAGGACGAAATCGAGCGTATCGACTTGGAGCCCAGCGATGACTCCGAGGAGGACGCCGATGTCCCTCCAAGAAGAACCCGTAGCCATTCAGCTCGGGAAAATTATCCGTTCGACAAACCCATGACGGAAGAAGAAGAAAACCTCTACTGGATCAAACAGGAGGAACTGGCCGAAAGGCAGACCGAGATTACTCGCCACGAACGCCGACAAGCTCGGAAAACTGCTGGAGAGGATCCCGAGATACCCGATCTCCGTGATTACATCACCAATACCGCCGCAGAAGTAAGGGCCGTGAAATCGCAAATCCACCACGCCACGAGTGCCGCCCTAGAAATCGACAGGTTACTCGAGGTGGCTCGAAAAACACCCTTCACTACGCGGATCTCCGAAACTAAGGTGTCTAATCCGGGAAAACTCAAGATACCGATGTATAACGGAACTACCGACCCCAAAGCGCATCTCTAGGCGTTCCACATCACCATGGGAAGAGCCAGGCTTAGGGAAAGCGAAAAAGACGCAGGCTACTGTCGCTTGTTTGTCGAAAATCTCGAAGGAGCGGCGCTCGAATGGTTCTCCCGTTTGAAGCGAAACTCCATCGGGAGCTTTCGCCAACTCGCGTCGGAATTCCTCCTCAAGTACTCTATGTTCATCGATAGAGAAACTTCCGATGTCGATCTCTGGAGCTTAACTCAGGAAGAGGGCAAAACCCTCCGAGAGTTTATAAGCCGCTTCAAACTGATCATGGCAAAGGTCAGCGGAATCAGCGACAAAGTCGCCATCGACGCTCTTAGGAAGGCGCTCTGGTACAAGTCGAAGTTCAGAAAGTGGATAACGCTTGAGAAACCTCGCACAATCCAGGATGCCCTTCACAAAGCCTCGGATTACATAATGATCAAAGAAGAGACGAAGGTCTTATCGCAAAAACATAAGCTGACAAGGAACTCTGCGAAAGACGTGGATCCAAAATCAAAGAAGAAAACTTCTCGTAACGACAAGTACGTCCATCACGAGGGGGAAAAACTCCAGGGCGCGCATAATTACGCGATCAATCCGGAGCGGGACAGGACTTCGGGAAATACGTGGAACCGTAACTAGAGTTACGACAAAAACGTATACTGCGAGTTCCATCAGACCGAAGGTCACTCCACGGCTAACTGCAAAGTCGTAGGGGCGAGGATGGCCACGAAGCTTTGATATATGGTGTTTTATACATCATTGTATATATGTTTTCTAATTGGTTTTCAAGTCTTTATCGAGTCTTTCTAGTCCTTTTCGAGTCATTACAGGTCTGGAGTTGCACTGGATGGGAGATGGACCTGCTGGAACAAAAGAAGCAGAAAACAGTGCAGTTTGGTGATTTTCACGCAGAACAGTCTGATGACTGTTCCCGATCAAGCGGAACAAGCAGACGGAGTGATCCCGCGATTGTTCCCGACGAATAAGGAAAATACAACATCTCGGGATTTGCCCTAAGTATCCTCTTTTTCTCTCTGGCCGCCTGTGGCTTTTGATATAACTTCTTTTTCTATTTTTCTACATCATTCTACGCTTTCTGAGACACAAGAAACCATTGGAGACTTTTAGATTATTGGATTTGCTTATTGTAAAGGGAGAAGGCTTCATCTCTCTCTCCATAGAGAAGATTATCCTGAACCCTCTCTTTGTTTCTGTTATTTTATGAAGTATTATTCAGTATCCATGTCTTTGATCTCTTGTGTCATGGCTGAGTAGTCGGCTAGCTTGCTAGGGTTCTAGGGTGTTGATTTCGTGAGCTAAACATAGATAAGTGAATCCATTGATTGTCTTCATTCATAAATGTTCTTATTGCTTGCATTAAACTGACCACTTAATGTTAGATCATAGGTTTAACCTGTTCATTAACCGTGTAATAGGTTGCTATATCTGTTTTGAATGAGCATTGCATCCCTAATCAGCGAAAGTAGATATTAGGGTGTTTTGTGAACCTATCGGACCTGATCTCTATTGCTTGCGATCGCTTCTCACCTCAACGACAGTTAGACGGTGAGATCGATCAGCATAGGGAGCAGTACCACGACAGTGGACTGTTCTACTTGAGTGATCCGAGTTCTAGACTGTTCTTATTAGCACTTGAATAATTGTTTAGCTCACAAGTATTAACACCCGATGAAGTAACCCTAGGCTGGCTTCTCTTTAAATTGAATTCTCATTTATATTATTTTACTTGCTTGGCACGTTACCATCAAATCAAAACCCCATTATTGTTTTAGCTAGATATTGATCCCATAGAAATAAAGTGTAATAGTTGGTCTCTGTGGATTCGATCCTAAAGTGCTACATCGACATACCATTCGATTGTGGTAGTGTGCACATTAGGTTAATTGGTGTACGTGAACACGAATATCAATTTGGCGCCGTTGCCGGGGACCATCTTTTTACCTTTATTTTTCGGTTATTTATTTAGTCTAAGACCTCTAACTTGCTCTTTTCTCTTTGTTGCAGGAGATCGCAAGGTTTAGAAAATCAGCCAAGGCCTACTGACACCACCATGGGTGATCACGGCCATCAGGATGATCTCGCTGCAGCAATGCAACTGATGCAACAGCAGATGCTTCAGATGCAGCAGACCATCCAAGCTCAGCAAGCAGCTGCAGAACAATCTGCTCAACAGGCTGCTCTCGCGCGGCAGGAACAAGCAGCGCAGACTGTTCCAATCGGGGAGAGAAACCTTCCGCGGAACATTCCTACTACGCGCTCTGCCATTGTTCCTCCACTCTGCACCAGGCAGGACTTCGATATCAAGTCTGCTCTGATTGATCTGGTGCAGAGAAAAGTGTTCTCTGGTCTCTCTGCAGAAATTCCAATGGAGCATATTGAGAATTTCGAAAAAGTCTGCAGTTTTACTCGTGCGAATGGTGTGCCAGCAGACTACATCAAGTGCATGCTATTCCCATTCTCTCTTGATGGAAAAGCTGCACGGTGGTTGAACTCCCTCCCTACCGGCTCTCTCACTTCATGGGAACAGGTCCGATCAGCGTTCCTCAACTATTTCTACTCTAAGGCGAGAACAACTGCATTGAGGAACAAGATCACTTCATTCAGACAGCTCCATGATGAGCCTTTTTGTGACGCATGGGAGCGCTTCAATGACTACCAGAGAGAATGCCCTCACCATGGATTTGATGATGATTACCTCCTGGGCATTTTCTATGATGGGGTGGACTGGAAATACCAAGGTGCTCTAAACTCTTCGAGCAATGGAGACTTCATGACTCAGACCACTGATGGAGCGCTCAAGCTGATTGAGAACATGGCAGCTAGCTCAGCCAATGAGAATCAGGAGAACAACCGCTCCAAGAAAGGGAACAGTGTACACACCCAGAAAATTGATGAGCTAACAGCTAAGGTCGATCAGCTACTGCAGAACAACCAGGCACAAGGATCTGGGTATCAGAACCATCCCGCAGAGCAATCAGCAAGTTGTTCCAGCCGCGAGTGCTCCGACTGCAGGGAACAGTCCGCCAGATGATCTGAAAAATCTGAACATTATGATGCAGCAGATGCTCCAGAGCCAGCAACTTTAGGTCAAGGCTCTGAATCAGGTTACCACAGACATCAACACCAGGATGGACAGCATGTTCACCGAGCTGAATTCAAAATATGATACTGTGAGCAACCACATAAAGAAGATTGATGTTCAGCTTGCTCAAACTGCTGAAATTGTTAAAAGACAGCAAGAGATCATTCATGGAAAAAGTGTGATGAATCCTAGGGTTGAGCACTGTAATGCAACCGAGCAGAGACGTGAGAAATCTGAGGAAAAACAAGCGGAACAACTGTTCGCTGAGACTGTTCTGGGCGCAGAGCAGAGAACAGAGCAGTCTGCTAGCTCTAGAGTGACTGCTCCCGCGACTGCTCCCGCGACTGCTCCCGCGATTGCTCCCGCTCCTGACGGATCAACTGATATTCCACCAGTGCGAGTCTATGTTCCTAAGGTTCCCTATCCGATTCCACCTAGACACCTGAAGGTGTTGCCTAAGGTTGATGACCCTGGAAAATTTGCTTTTCCATGTTCTATTGCTGGAGTAGAATTTGAGGAAGCTCTTTGTGACTCTGGATCTTGTGTGAATCTTGTCTCAAAGGCGATTGTAGACAAGTTAGGCATTGCTGATGTTGAGCCTTCTAAGGTGACTCTGACCTTTGCAAACTCTTCCAGAGCAGTTCCTTATGGCACTATTCGCAACCTTCATGTCCAAGTTGGGGACTGTGTTCTCCATACTGAATTTCAGGTTGTTGAGATGAACAAGGATCATGAGATACCTTTGATCTTAGGAAGGACATTTATGGCTACAGTGGGAGCAATCGTTGATATGCCTAATAAGAGAGTCTCCTTCTCCCACATCAACAAGAATGTCTTCTATCAGGCTGTTCCCACCAGATTTCAGAAACTAAACGCCTCTTGCATCTCAGTGTTCAGTGGAGAAAAGCTGAAGGTTGTTCCAAGGAAGGAGCTTGGTAAAAACAGTGAGTTCAAGGAAGTCCTGAATGGAGATCCTCACAATGATACCAAGAAACTCAGTGGGAATGCAAGGGTGAAAGAGAAAGTCCAGAAGAAAAGGGTCAAAGGAGATCCTACTATGACTTTGACACCTCACTGGTGTGATGAGAAATCCATTGAGTATGAGGTAAAGTGCAAGGGTACCTCTAAACCTTTCTCTAAAGTCAGAGTTATTCTCACTGATGAGCTGAAAGAGAAAGGAGAAGCTGCTGTGAAAGGGTTGTTGAGCAGAGTTTTGAAGCTGAACATGTCAGATTGTGGAGCTTGTTTTGGAACAAGCCCTCATGCTCAACCCGATTGATCCCTGTCACCAAGTCAAGCTAGTGACTTTAACCAAGCGCTTGGTGGGAGGCAACCCACTGGTAAGTGTAAATACAATTTGGTTTTGTTTTTGTTTGCTTATTTTCGTTTTAGTTTATTGAGTTTCAGGTCAAAAAGCAGAAAAATTCGAGATACTTCAAAAAATTATGGGTTGCAGAAACGGAGCTCCCTGTTCTGCATGAGCCAAGAACAACCGCCCAGGTGAAAATCTTGCGACAGAACACCCAGAATTTTTCGGAGCACCCGCTCCAGATAAGTATCTAAAAAAAAAAAATTGTATATTCTGGTTTTCACCTTTTCTCTGGTTTATTTTCGCACCGAGACGTTGTGAAGTAAGTCTGGGGGAGGGTCTTCGTCGTTTACTAACTCGTTTCTTTCTTTTGTTTATCTTTTGAGTCAGTCTGAGTTAGTTTTTAGGATCGAGTCAGTCAAAGTTTTGTGGGAATTAGGACATTATTCTGTGTTGATCACTAACCACCTCGTGCTTTAGTTATCTTATTCAGTGACCTTAGCAGTGGCGAAAGACACACATGTGGATCCGTAACACCCTGACATATCTCACTTGATTCTCCAGAAGTTCTCAGCCGATCAGGTTACACTGGGTAGACTCAACTCCACCTAACTTGAACATAATCTTGACTGAAATTCTTCTTGTTATGGGCACTAGATCAGGGAAACGTGAACTACACTCAGGACTTCTTATCCTTTATATCCATCTTGTTGTTCCTGAGTGGCTAGCTCATCTTTAGCTAGTTCCCACCCTGCGCCTTAGCCTTTATTCCACCTTCATGCATTTGTTTTTCAGTGTTATATGTGCAGATATGTGCAAAAAGGTCGGAGAGGAAAGGATCGACGCAGCCTCTTACTCGTTACTACTGCGCAGATTCAGTCAGATGGAGAACAAGCAGATTAAGGGAGGAACCGCTCCATAGCCAATGAGCTGTGCAAGAACACGGGTGGAGAACCAGAATGATTTGAACCAGAAGAACCACCAGTGGCAATCCAAACATCACATGTTACCTCCTTCTTCGTCACCCCACCATCTTTAAAAAAAAAAAAAAAAAAAAATCTTTCATTTTATTTAGCATATGGTGATGGAGAAGGAGAAGAATTCAGGATACACGAGCCATTGGGAAGGTCGAGCAGAAGAGTAGGTATCAATATGAAGGGATGAGGAGCAGACAGATGAGCGGAGCAGTCTGATGATTGTTCCCGAACGAAAAGAACAGTCGCTCCTGAGATAGCAAAACGAGTAAGGGCTGTGGACATCAGTGGAGCCGTCCTCTCACGACTATTTTGCGCGATATCCTGCATCCACTACGAAAAGTTGGTAGCCCCTAAACACTCTTTAGCTCCACCATAAAATTAGCATGTTCCACACCTAGCCCGTCTACCCTGAATAGTGCCTGTGATGAGAAGCTCACGCTGCTCTTAAATGAATGTAGGGAGTTCTGTCTCGATAGTGTTGCTTTTTCAGGTTTGAGATGTAGAGTATGGAGCCGATTTTTGAACAGCGGTCAGTGGGGTTCTGGTAAGGGTGTGTTGTCCTAGTTTACTGCTTGTATGGTTCAGAGATTCGTGGTTAAGGTATGGTTGCTGAGAATAGGAGAGTTCCCACACTTTCAAACCTTTCTCCCTGTTCTTGATACTTGGTCTTGTTCGAGGACAAACAAGGATCTAAGTCTGGGGGAATTGATATATGGTGTTTTATACATCATTGTATATATGTTTTCTAATTGGTTTTCAAGTCTTTATCGAGTCTTTCTAGTCCTTTTCGAGTCATTACAGGTCTGAAGTTGCACTGGATGGGAGATGGACCTGCTGGAACAAAAGAAGCAGAAAACAATACAGTTTGGTGATTTTCACGCAGAACAGTCTGATGACTGTTCCCGATCAAGCGGAACAAGCAGACGGAGTGATCCCGCGGTTGTTCCCGACGAATAAGGAAAATACAACATCTCGGGATTTGCCCTAATTATCCTCTTTTTCTCTCTGGCCGCCTGTGGCTTTTGATATAACTTCTTTTTCTATTTTTCTACATCATTCTACGCTTTCTGAGACACAAGAAACCATTGGAGACTTTTAGATTATTGGATTTGCTTATTGTAAAGGGAGAAGGCTTCATCTCTCTCTCCATAGAGAAGATTATCCTGAACCCTCTCTTTGTTTCTGTTATTTTTATGAAGTATTATTCAGTATCCATGTCTTTGATCTCTTGTGTCATGGCTGAGTAGTCGGCTAGCTTGTCTAGGGTTCTAGGGTGTTGATTTCGTGAGCTAAACATAGATAAGTGAATCCATTGATTGTCTTCATTCATAAATGTTCTTATTGCTTGCATTAAACTGGCCACTTAATGTTAGATCATAGGTTTAACCTGTTCATTAACCGTGTAATAGGTTGCTAGATCTGTTTTGAATGAGCATTGCATCCCTAATCAGCGAAAGTAGATATTAGGGTGTTTTGTGAACCTATCGGACCTGATCTCTATTGCTTGCGATCGCTTCTCACCTCAACGACAGTTAGACGGTGAGATCGATCAGCATAGGGAGCAGTACCACGACAGTGGACTGTTCTACTTGAGTGATCCGAGTTCTAGACTGTTCTTATTAGCACTTGAATAATTGTTTAGCTCACAAGTATTAACACCCGATGAAGTAACCCTAGGCTGGCTTCTCTTTAAATTGAATTCTCATTTATATTATTTTACTTGCTTTGCACGTTACCATCAAATCAAAACCCCATTATTGTTTTAGCTAGATATTGATCCCATAGAAATAAAGTGTAATAGTTGGTCTCTGTGGATTCGATCCTAAAGTGCTACATCGACATACCATTCGATTGTGGTAGTGTGCACATTAGGTTAATTGGTGTGCGTGAACACGAATATCAAGCTTCTTGCTGGAGAACTCTCCGGAGTAACCAGCGTCAAGGATCTAATCCTCGACTCCGACCGTCCGCCAAAAACCAACAAGAATCCCCCCGCGGAGAACTCGTCACCGAAAAATCAGGCGGGGAATAAGCGCGAGAGAAGACCAGACGATGGGGGAAACGATAATTCCCGAAGGAGGGTCAACATGATCATGGGAGGATCCCAGTACTGCAGGGATTCGGTTTCGGCCATTAAGGCCTACCAACGGAAAGCCGAGTCGACTACGAAGTATCCTCCGCGGTCGCCCCTTCAAGACGGACGGAACACCTCGATAACGTTCACCGAAGAAGAGGCATACAGAATCGACCAACCTCACTGCGACCCCTTGGTCATTGATCTCGTAATAAGAGATCTCGAAGTCGAAAGAATACTTATCGACACCGGAAGCACGGTAAACCTAATCTTCCGCGATACCTTGAGAAGGATGGGCGTCGAGCTCGGAGAAGTTACCCCGGTACCGAAACCGCTCACGGGTTTCTCCGGACAAACGTCCATGACCCTGGGATCGATTCAGCTACCCGTGATGGCAAAAAATGTTACCAGGATAGTTGACTTCGCGGTGGTAGATAGCCCGGCTATTTACAACGCAATCATGGGAACTCCATGGCTAAACGCTATGAAGGCCGTTCCCTCAACTTATCACTTGGGCGTTAAATTCCCAACCCGGACTGGAATTACCGCAATCTGGGATTGTCAAAAACAGTCGCGACTTTGTTTCCTAGCGGAGCATAAATTGAGACAAGTCACGACGACCTCTATGGCTAAACGCAAGCGAACTCAGCTTTCCGCCGAAGACAAAGAGACATTTCCCGCGGAAGCAGATACGGAGGTCGGAACCATCCCCAACTCCGAAGACAACGTCACAAATCAGCGGGAAGAGGAAAATCCCGAGGGGAACGTCGACCCCGCAACTAAAGCGGTCGACGGAAAACCAACCGACGAGTAAACATACTCGCGGCATAAACAGAACTACGAGATGGTTTGATCCTCGAAAGAGGTACGTAGGCAGCCCGTCGAAACCCGGCGAGTTCAGCTATCCCCTCGCCAAAAAGGGGGGGGGGAGTGGGTGCGTATACTCGTATACTCCCACAAAAGAAAAAAAAAACATTTGTATTCGAAATTTTCGAAACTATTTTAATAAAAATTACTTTCTCAATCTGTCGATTCTTAACACATAGACACTTCGGAAAACAAAAAACGTATCCTCAAGAAAACGCGAGACGTCGCAATTTTTACTGAAGATATTTAGTTCGTATCATCCGTCAAAATAATCCATCAGCGACTTTAAACGAAATAGTCCGCCCGCGACTTTAAAAACAAAAACAAACCCGTCGATTGGCCCCGACGGGCAAATATAGAAATATTTCACTCAAGCAAATTCGTAGTCTGATCTTTTTACAAGATCCTCTTACATCCGACCAGGATACCATAGCGCGTTATACAAAAAAAAAAATCGAAATTTCGTCCAGCACTTCGCAAAGGAAGTAGCTCTATTCGTACCTAGACAAATTGTATAAGCCGATAACACTTCGCAGATTTTAAAACGATACGAATCAGGTCAAAATCACAAACAGGCAAAACGGAAGCCGATCAGTCATCGCACAGCCTTGAAGCTGAAAGTAGACCTAGGTCTTGCCCTAAGCCCAGCCTTGCTGGCACTTAACATCTCACGGACATAGTATCAAATACGAGATCCCAAAATATGTCTCTTACCGCTTACACCTAAAAACGCTCGCTAAAAAGTAGCATACGGACCAAGCGGCAAACTAAGAGTTAGAATACGAAGTGACTACTCGCATTCTGCCCTCTACACTTGGCGAAAGTTTAAATCAGATCAAGCAAATCACCGCAAACTTACTTCATATTTATAAAAGCCGCACAAAGGCGGCAGGGATTCGAAGCCTTAAAAGGCCAGTCCCGAAATACATAAAATTACGCGACCTACTACGGTTGCGGCATCGACAGATAAAACGGCCACACTCGGGCACGAAAATACAAAGATAAGGGAAAGACATTTTTCCCGATAAACTCAGTAGAGGATAAAGTCATCCGACGACAAAGTTCCAAACTCCGTCGGATAAGTTACCTCATCATCACCTCCCTCCGCTTCGGTCGCGACCTCCACCGTGTCAGGAGAAACTGGGATCGGCTCCCAGAGTCCCCATATCCTTTCCTCGATAGGGGGAACAAGCGACTCAGCGTGAACATTGTCCTTCATGCCATCCTGCATAAGGCTCAACTACTCCGAGTAAACATAATCCCTATGCTGAGTCCTCGTGAGAGCTCCAACCGATCCGCGACACTCGCGAAAATCGCCTACGGCAGCATCGGCCGCCCGGAGGTTGTAGTACTCCTCCTGGAAACGTGTCGCCCGAGTCTGCATCTCGGCGGCAATCTCCGGCTTGGCCTGTCTCCTCGCCCGGCGAATCTCTCTAGCATGATCGGCGGCAGCCCTTAAATCCCGCTCCGAGGTTTCCTCCTGGAGTCGCGCCAAGTCGTTCGCATTCTTCTCCGCTTTAAAACGCCAGATCCTTGATTCTTTCTGACTATCCAACAACGCCGAGCCGAGATGGTTCATCGCTTGCGAAATTTGAAGATAGAATCTTTATTCGGATAAATGAAGAGGATGAAGGATGAAATAGAAACTAACCCCGTTCACCACGCGAGAAGTCTCCGTCAATACTTCGTGATAGAACCAAAATACGGATCACTCTACCGGTACGGATGATATGAACTCAGATCCGAGAGGATTGAGAACTGGTGGGATGAACGGTGACACAAAGGATTGCGGAAGGCCCGATGATACTACCAGAGGTGAACTCCGAAGAGAACTGATGGATTGAACGGTGACACAAAGGGTTGCGGAATGACCCAATGATACTACCAGAGGTGCTTGATTGTCGCCTGATATGACTCACAGGTCCAAAAAGGAAGCAAACTCGATCTGTTGCCGGATGTGACGCACCGGTCCAACGAGAAAGAGAGAGTTACTTGGAGCTAACCACACCAAGAACAAGAAAAGTGAGATACCCTCTCAAGGTTCCAAAAATAAACACTCAAAACTTATTTATTTCATTGATCAAATGGCCTTTATATAATAGGCAAAGAATACAAAAGATCTGATTACAACATACTAGTCAAACATAGAAATTAGCAATTTGTAAAAACAAGGAAGACTTGACCAAAGACTTTGAATTGACCAAAAATCATAAATGTCTTGACTTGACCCAAATTGAAGAATTGTAGTCGTCGCACTCTTCGTCTGGTCTCGTGCTTCCGGATGGTCGACCGTCTCTGCATTGCTGTCAGATTGATATATTATTCGACCATGACTTGTATTTTCTTGTTGGGCCATTCTTTCATTGGGCTGAAGCATGTTCATAAACATATTTTCATAAATCGTCAAGCCCATCTCGTTTAAAACTTAAGCCCAAAAGCCAAATTTTCTTGATTTGTTTCTGCTGCTGATTCAGAGCACATCATTCCCTCCTTCTTTAAAAAGATTTGCCCTCAAATCTGTCTTTCTTTAGCTTCAGATAGAATGATCTCTTGGCTTTTTGTAGAACTTTTTTTTTTTTTTTTAGAAAATAAGATGAAAGGTAGAAGATGGATGAAGAAGATGGAAATATGAGAAAAATGAACAGACAAGTACCGGTTGAGTGGCTCTGATACCACTTGATAGAACCAAAATACGGATCACTCTACCGGTACGGATGATATGAACTCAGATCCGAGAGGATTGAGAACTGGTGGGATGAACGGTGACACAAAGGGTTGCGGAAGGCCCAATGATACTACCAGAGGTGAACTCCGAAGAGAACTGATGGATTGAACGGTGACACAAAGGGTTGCGGAATGACCCAATGATACTACCAGAGGTGCTTGATTGTCGCCTGATATGACTCACAGGTCCGACAAGGAAGCAAACTCGATCTGTTGCCGGATGTGACGCACCGGTCCAACGAGAAAGAGAGAGTTACTTGGAGCTAACCACACCAAGAACAAGAAAAGTGGGATACCCTCTCAAGGTTCCAAAAATAAACACTCAAAACTTATTTATTTCATTGATCAAATGGCCTTTATATAATAAGCAAAGAATACAAAAGATCTGATTACAACATACTAGTCAAACATAGAAATTAGCAATTTGTAAAAACAAGGAAGATTTGACCAAAGACTTTTAATTGACCAAAAATCATAAATGTCTTGACTTGACCCAAATTGAAGAATTGTAGTCGTCGCACTCTTCGTCTGGTCTCGTGCTTCCGGATGGTCGACCGTCTCTGCATTGCTGTCAGATTGATATATTATTCGACCATGACTTGTATTTTCTTGTTGGGCCATTCTTTCATTGGGCTGAAGCATGTTCATAAACATATTTTCATAAATCGTCAAGCCCATCTCGTTTAAAACTTAAGCCCAAAAGCCAAATTTTCTTGATTTGTTTCTGCTGCTGATTCAGAGCACATCATTCCCTCCTTCTTTAAAAAGATTTGCCCTCAAATCTGTCTTTCTTTAGCTTCAGATAGAATGATCTCTTGGCTTTTTGTAGAACTTTTTTTTTTTTTTAGAAAATAAGATGAAAGGTAGAAGATGGATGAAGAATATGGAAATATGAGAAAAATGAACAGACAAGTACCGGTTGAGTGGCTCTGATACCACTTGATAGAACCAAATACGGATCACTCTACCGGTACGGATGATATGAACTCAGATCCGAGAGGATTGAGAACTGGTGGGATGAACGGTGACACAAAGGGTTGCGGAAGACCCGATGATACTACCAGAGGTGAACTCCGAAGAGAACTGATGGATTGAACGGTGACACAAAGGGTTGCGGAATGACCCAATGATACTACCAGAGGTGCTTGATTGTCGCCTGATATGACTCACAGGTCCGACAAGGAAGCAAACTCGATCTGTTGCCGGATGTGACGCACCGGTCCAACGAGAAAGAGAGAGTTACTTGGAGCTAACCACACCAAGAACAAGAAAAGTGAGATACCCTCTCAAGGTTCCAAAAATAAACACTCAAAACTTATTTATTTCATTGATCAAATGGCCTTTATATAATAGGCAAAGAATACAAAAGATCTGATTACAACATACTAGTCAAACATAGAAATTAGCAATTTGTAAAAACAAGGAAGACTTGACCAAAGACTTTGAATTGACCAAAAATCATAAATGTCTTGACTTGACCCAAATTGAAGAATTGTAGTCGTCGCACTCTTCGTCTGGTCTCGTGCTTCCGGATGGTCGACCGTCTCTGCATTGCTGTCAGATTGATATATTATTCGACCATGACTTGTATTTTCTTGTTGGGCCATTCTTTCATTGGGCTGAAGCATGTTCATAAACATATTTTCATAAATCGTCAAGCCCATCTCGTTTAAAACTTAAGCCCAAAAGCCAAATTTTCTTGATTTGTTTATGCTGCTGATTCAGAGCACATCACTTCGGGTCTATCCTCTGTTTCCTCCACAAAGGAGAACGGGACAGGATGATCAGGAAGACCAGAAAAGAAGTCGTCAAAGTTGGGAATTTGCGCATCACTCGAACCGCTCCCATCGCCAAAGCCTAGAGACGGATCCCATCCCGGAAGTGGAGAATCGTCGGCAAGAAAGTCGTGATCCTCGACCTCGATGTCTTTATTTTTCTGCGGCAGCTTGGACGACCTCTCGACCGAAACACGCTCCGGGAGATGTTCAACGGGCGCAAAATCAATCTCACCCTCCGCCTCGAAGTCAGAGTGAACCAATCGGACCGCCTTCCGAATTCTCTGACGAGTAAAACTCGTCCACCAATGATCACCGCTCCTCATTGCGTCTCTCACCTCCATAATATCTCTAGGCCAAGGATGGATTACGCTGATGTGCGGGAGGGGATTTGGAACTGTCCGAAACATCGGGATAAACTCCTCCGCGACCGACGCAGCGTCGAGTCGGACGTAGAAGAAGAATTGCTTCCAATTGTTAAAATTGGAAACAGTTCCCCTTACTACCAGCATTATGGGACGAGGAGTCAGTCGTCACGAGGTAGACTCCTTGTTGTATTGCAGCCTGAGAAGAGCCTCAAAATGGTTGGCGGTAAGGGATAGGCCACGCTCGTAACTCAGAATTACGAGACCGATAAGGATCTCGAAACTCGTAGGGCTTAGTTGGTTAAACGAAACCTGAAAATGGTCCAGTACACGGACGAAGATCTCAGGAATCGGAAACCAAATACGGCATCGTGACAAAACGGCCTCGTAACACGTGAAGTATCCTTCCGGAGGATAGTCGGCACTCTCTCCGACCCTAGGAATCCGGAACTCAACCGCGTCCGGAACTCCGGCAAACTTCTGAAGCGTCTCGAGAAAAAGATCAGTGGTCTTACTCGGCAAATGAGTCCCCGTTTTCCGAGTTCGGCAGATCGGAAACCTTTCCTCTCCGGAACGTTTGATACGATCACTGCTTGCTCTCCAATACGCGTCGCGTTCAGCCGCATTCGGAGGAAGTTCGAACTCAGCTTTCGGAACAAGGAGTTCTTCATCCTGGTTGCAATCAGGAGAAGAAGTCATGGGAGCCTTTTTCTTAGAAGACTTTTTTCCGCTTCTGAACAACTTTGACATTTTGGTGAGGGACTTTCTTTCTGAATTTTTCTTTTCTTGAGAGGATTCTTCAAAGAAAGTCTTATGAAAGATGGGTACGTAAAAATGAAAGAGTTACCCCCCTTTTTATAAGCTTTAAAATTTACTATTCAAGTTCGGACTTTTGGAAACCAACTTGGCCTAAAAACTCGCTTAAGCTCGCCAAACCATACGACAGAACCTTGTCAACCCACGATTCTACCGCACTGGGGGGCTAACTGTTAGGGTCAAAATGGGACAAGGCAAAGTTGGCTTCCAAAATTTCCGTTTAAAAATTATTAACTTAAGAACTTTTTACGGTTTTTCGGAAAAGGAAAACTTATACGAAAAGTTTGCGGAAAAATCTTGTTTTAAGACAACGACTCTTTAAAACAACGATTTCTTAATCAACGACTTAAGAAATCAACGACTTCTTAATCGACGACTTGAGGAATCGACGATTTAAGAAAATAATGATTTCTTAAAAAACAAACGGAACTTTGATATCAAAGGACCAAACCTCCGCAAACAAGCATCCTCAGAGGATCGTAGCCTTGCGGAAGGTTCGAACACTTGGGCAACGGACCATAATCCACGATATAAACCCGATCGCGATGGCGATCGGGTCACGGATAAGAGCTCGGTTGCTATAGCGAACGGATCACGAGACCACGCTCGGTCGCTATAGCGACCGAGCTCCGAAAAAAGCTTGGTCGCTAGCGAGCGAGTGTCCGTGCATCGATCATCTTCCAAAACGTCCAAAGTCTTCCGAAACGACGATACGACGTAAAACTATGCATTCTCGACTATCCTTATAGCCGTTCTCCGAAACTCACGACTATCCGTTTCTTGATCTCTCGATCAAGTGGAATCGTCCGTTTGGTTTACGATAAACCCGCGGAAAACTTAACCTTATCGGAAAAATCTTAAAAACGTCTCAAATCAAAAATACGGCCCAAAGGGGTCCTAAACTTGATTCGAGGCCCACTTACGATTTCTTAAAAACCCATAAACCTTATGACGGTTTATGCTTGGAGGATAAGCATCAGTTTCCGTGGAAAAAATGGAAACTTTCCGCAGATAATCATGAAGATCGAAAAAATGGAATATTCCCATTTTTCGACTATGACGGCTTAAGGGCAAAAGGGGGAAGCGTAAACCGACCTTGGAGGGAGTATATAAGGAGTTCAAGGCGAGAGGCATAGAGAAATCACTTTTTCCAGAGAAAACTAGCACTTAGAGCATTTTAGGCAACTTTCCGTTTTTGTTTTCGAGCTGCGACTCAATTAGGTTTAGCCACCTTCGGGTATTAGAACTAGGATCTCGCCAACAGCTCTCGGAGCCGAAGCACGTTGTCCTGTTATTGTCACGCTTATACGCAGATTCAGAATAAAATCCTTCTTGCTCTCTTTTTACGTTTTATATTTTATTTTTCCGTTGTTATCGTGTTCTGATTGCTTGACGTGTGGTTTCTCAGAAATCTGGGACCTTCTGGGAAATTAGGGTTTTCCTACTTTCCTAAAATATACGAAATATTGACAGTGCGAATTTCAGTTCCCACACTTACGCTCTTTCTCAGAGCATCTCCAATGTATTACTTCAAATTTTACTCCAAAATAGAGTGATATTTTACTCCAATGTATTACTCCATTTTTTATTCCAAAATAGTTAATAATTGTTAATAATATCCAATACTTAAAAAATTTACTAATTAATCCCAACTATTTTATATTTTCAAAAATGCCTTAAAATATAATTTATTTAAAATTAAACATTTATTATTAAAAATTACAAGAAATCATAAAAATAGAGTAAAACATGATATATAAGTTGGTTCAGTAATGAGCATTCGAATATTTTTCCATCAACTAATGAATTTCGTAATGAAAAATGAGTTTCTTTATCTTTGATATTCCTAAATAGAGTAAGAAAATTTTAAAATCATACATTTTCATCTTCTGCAATTTCGATCTCTAGAGGTAGAGCTTCTCTTGAAACTTCAATTGGTGCATCAAATTCACGCTTATCTTCAATTATCAAGTTGTGTAAAATTATACATGTAGTCATGATGTCATGTAACCCATTTTTTTTCCAAAAACGAACAGGTCTTTTCACAATAGCGAAACAAAAACGCCAAATTATTAAATAATGAAATATCTTATTTTTCATGTTATTGTATCATTTTAAAATATTATTTAAGTAAAAAGTAAGAACACTAAAGATTAAATGATCATTTTATAAATAAAAAAAAGTTCTAACTCCAAAATAGAATAGGATTAGGGAGAATTTTACTCCAAAATGATGTTTGGAATAGAAAAAAATGGAGTAGGATTGTAGATGCCATCAGCTTCAATATCTACATAATAAATTGGGCGATTACGTTTTATTTTAGCAATTAAAGACAGACGATAGAGAGGACAACACAACATAGAAATGATCGTAACTCATCAACAATCTAATAAAGCATAATTTATAGGAGAATATGTGTAAACTGACCTGGAATTGTGATGTAATATTTAATTGCTCATGCTTTATCGAGTAAACCTTCGCAACAAGAATCCTAAGTAAGCCCCTTTCAGTTTTTTTTTATGTAGATGACGAGTGTGTGTTAATTATTATTTCCGTGTGTGTTTACGAGATTAAAAGGCCGTCTTCTTCTGATATATTATTTACAGAAGTTAGGCTTTTTACCCTAGAAGCTCAATGGGCTTTTTAACTTACATAGACAGAAAAACAAACTGAGAGTATGAGCTTTTTAATATTAATTTGTAACCTAAGTCATAAATGTTGTTTTTCAATACACATAAAATAAACATCTCGGTCATCTCGGTCAACCAATAATCTTTCTTGGTAAAGTGTAATCCATGCAATTTATAGTCAATTTCATTATTTATACGATTAATAAGTTACTAACGATATGCAATAAAAATTAATATTAACTTGATTATTATGCATTATTAAGCTCATTCCGTGCAAGGCACGGGTCTTTCACCTAGTGTACGTGTAAAAATGATGTTACAAGTCATTTTTATATTAGTCAAAGAGATGTGTATTAACCAACACAACACTTAGACACAACCCTTCATTATGTCAACCGTACTAGTGCACCATAATATATAATCATATATTATGGTAATATATTTCATTATTATTATGTATACGATCATCAGATCTATTTTATTAAAACAGAAAATATTCTAACTTCTTCTATGTGGATTTTAAATGTGGACATCACATTATTATTCTTAGCCTAATATTTCATTTAAATATTTCTTTAAAGAATTTAATATCAAGCACCTATCATTTAAGTCCACCGTAATTACCCTATCATTTAACTCCACCGTAATTATCTTTTAACATCACCTCTTTTTATCTATTCTTTCATTTAACATATACTCCATCGAACTTTCATATGAACGTAAATCATTTGACTATAATGTAACTCCACCGTAAATTATTTACAAAATATCTAAATCATTTGACTATCATTTAACTCCACCGTATATATTATATAATAGTACAAATATAATAATTCCTCTCTTTTTTTTGTCAACAATAATCCCTCTCTTAGTCAAATGAATACAACAAATGTCTCTAATATAAATATCACACGAGTCTGAGTTCTTAAAAATAAATATATAAATAAATAGAAATAAAAATAAATGTTACACATGTTATTAAAAATATAAACGAGTCCGAAACATGTCATTGCACAATTTTGACTATCTTGATCCAATTATCTCCCAAACCAATGGATTGAATTAACCAAATAATTTAACATGTTTCAACTACATCGGTACATTTTTGAAACTCAATACTAAAGATATCATAATATATTTTTTTCATGATGCTCAAATAATGAATATACACTAAATAGAAACATCAATTTATTCTTTAAAAGTAACTAATTATGGGAAAACCCCTTTCACCAAGTTAAAAATATATTCTTATTTCAATAACCGAAACATCAGTTCAAACTTAAAAAAAAATTCGATTATGAGTTTACTATACCTAAAATCTCGGTGGCAATCAAATATTCACAATCAAATTTATAGATTTGAAATATCTTAAATATGGAAAACCCCTTTCTCCAAAATTAATCTACTATACCAAAAATTTCGGTGTCATGAAATCTTGTATTTATGTATATCTAACTTAATAGGTAACTTGACGTATTTATGGGATTTCAATAACAGAAACATCAATTTTAACTTAAAAAATCGATTATGAGTCTACTGGCCTAAAATAAGATGTAGCTTTTTTTTTTCTTTTTTCCTGGATAATTATTGTTACTAATGGGCTTATTAATTCTATATGGACATGGATATTTATAATGAAATTTTCCTTTCTTGGGCATAATAGTTAGATAGTCAATAAATATAAAACAAAAGATTGTATATTTTTATCGCACTTAACTTTCTAAAAAAAAACATTGTCATTTTTTATTTATTGAATGTATTTCATACAAATTCAAAATACTATTCTTTTAATATAAAAATTTGAACCTATAATTGTTTTTGGATTAATACAGTTTCATTTAAATTATTTTACCAAATATAGAACATTTATGTATCCGCACGATTAATCTTTTTTGCTATTTTTTTTATTTTTTCCATTAAATTTTCTGTTTATCTATCTTATAATAATTAATAACTATTTTATTAAAATTATAATGAAGATTTCAGTTTTGTTCGTCTAAATCGTATTGGTTAATATTAGAGTAGCGTCTCCACCTTACGTCTATATCTATAATATACTATTATATTAGTCCAAATCGTATTGGTTACTATTAGATTAGTGCTTCACAGTAAATATGTAATACACTGATATTTTAATCCAAATCGTATTGGTTAATATTATATTAATGTTTTTACCATACAATTATATCTCTCATACACCAATAAAAAACTATTAATACAAAAAAACAGTTTTAACATTGTTCTTAAACAATATGTTTTGGACAAACTCAAAATTATATAAAACTATATTATGTGAAATGGACAAACTCAAATTGTATTGACTACTATAGAATATATGTTATGTGTTAAAACAGAAATAAAATATGCGCGGTCGCGCGGGTCATGATCTAGTTAAGATTATGGAAAATTATAAATATAAGGTGAAGTAGGAGGGTTATCAATACACCCGGATTCTAACTCATTAATTGAAACCATTCCATCACGGTATCGTCTTTTATATTAGAATCTAAAAACATTAATATGAACTTGAACCTTATATTAAACCAATATATACATAGGTCATATAAGAATATGAAATATTTTTATATTCTCCCATTTAACCTTTGTGTTACTTTAAAGGTTCAATAACGTTAATGCACACCTTTACATCAAGTTCTTTTGATCTTTACTAAAACTCAAACTGATCGAGTCATGACGGTTATATGTTATTTAACCGGGATAGTCCCTTCCATGTATCACAAACCAATTCCAACTTTATATCATCATTACATGAGAAAAACTTTTATTCTCAAAACTTTACTAATATGTTATCTTTAAACCATAAATGTGTACACATACTTTAATGATAACATCTTATATAATAAAGGAGAGTTATATGGCTGTTTAGCCCTCCACTTCACCTTAGAGAGAGGGGAATTTTGCTCCACGTGGCATCTCCTAAATTATGTCTTCAACATATTTGTTTGCATATTTCTGAATCGGCTGTTATGTAAGCCTCACGATCATAAAGGTTTGTTATTTTGATCTGGGCCAGATCAAAATAACAAACCTAAAGAATAAGCCCACAAGTGTCTTATAGACAAAACGTAATCTTTTCATATTCATCTAGACGAAACCTGCTGCATTTTTGATCTACGCTCCATCTCCTTGCTCTGATGAGGCGTCGTCGCAACAGTCGTACTTTGCATTCAGTGATCCTCATTCACGAAGGCTTGAACGCCACCGACCCACGCCTCCTACTACCCTCATTCAATAGACCATCTTCTTGCTCAAAGACTACGAATCTACACCTATAAATAAGGGTTTTAATTATGTCTGATTCATTCCCTTCTCAACTATTATAAATTTTAGAAAACCCCACACAGGGAATGGCTTCCTAATTGATTCTTCTCGCCAACTTGAAAGCTAGATGCTGTTCCAATACCATGGAAGTATGATTGTTGAGATTCTAGAGCCCGAAATGTTACGAAAGGCGCCGAACTCATGTATTTCGACATAATACTCCTTGATGGGGAAGTAATTCCGGCGTTTAACTCTTTCTTACTAATTTCACGTGTTTTTTTTTAATTCACACCAGAAAAAAACGGTCGACGATGATTCAGGTTCCGTCGACGCACACTGACTCTAGACTTTCAAACACCTGTTTAAGGAAGGCTTGATGTACTATTTGAGTGGGTTTGACGTTACACGTAGCAACCCAAACTGCAATCTGTCGGATTTCAATCTCTCGATACGATTCATTGATCACACCTCATTTGCTGAGATAACTGATCATGTCAATCTGATACCTTTTGAGCTGTTTCGGTTCGACAATGAAGAGAAGTTGCTAGATTTGGCTAATACCAATACTCATCTTCTTGGTTGGTCTCTAAGATTCTGCTTCTATAACAGAGAATTCAAATATATCTATGTTGTGATTGTTTTTGTCTTTTGTGCAGACATTATTGGTCAGTTTACCACAATCAAAAGCACACGACACATGACGTGATATTTTCACATTAAAATTCAAAGGCCAGTCTCATTCTCATATCAAAAACTTTCTTCATTGTCTTCTATTTTCACACGATATTTCACTCATACTACAACATTTGTCTTAAGAGCCTCAAAACTCTTATCATCAAATAGGCGCCGTTGCCAACTTCTTAGTAGATTTAAACATTGAGATTTAGTCACTTGCTTGAGACTAAGTCACCTTTTATTATTTTTGTTACTGATCCTCCTTTTTCATCTGCTTGTGGATTTCAGGTGTATGAACTTGAGGAGAAGAGGCCTTACAAACCTAGTTCCAAGAGTTAACGACATTAGAGCACTTGAAAGACAGATAACCAGACAGAGAAGAACCGGAGAACAGCAGGCTCAATCAGATACTAAGATGAATCCAGAAATACCAGGGGCTGCAAATGGAGCTAACAACCTCCATAACCCTGAAAACCAAAACCAACCTCAGCACCAGCCGAGACCTGCTCGACCTATTGGCACCTATGACCTCCCAAACATTATTGGGATTAGGCTTGGAATCCGAGCCCCAGCGGTGGAAGCCAACAACTTTGAGGTCAAGCCAGGACTCTTCAATGTGATTGAGAACAACAAGTATCATGGATTGGCGGTAGAAGATCCATTCGATCACTTGGACAAGTTTGACAGTTACTGCGGACTGTCAAAAACCAATGGTGTCTCTGAAGATGCTTTTAAGCTCAAGCTCTTCCCTTTCTCTTTGGGAGATTAGGCACACATGTGGGAGAAGTCTCTACCTAGTGACTCCATCACCACTTGGGATGACTGCAAGCGAGCATTCCTGGAGAAGTTCTTCTATACTTCAAGGACTGCTAAGCTGAGAAACGAGATCTCCAGCTTCCAACAGAAAAACTTGGAAGGATTCAGTGAAGCTTGGGAGAGATTCAAAGGCTACCAAGCTCAGTGCCCACACCATGGATTCTCTAAGGAGAGCTTGCTAAGCACATTCTACAGAAGTGCTCTTCCGAAGTACAGAGCCAGATTGGACACAACAAGTAATGGGTTCTTTTTGGGAAGAACTGAGAATGATGCGGAAGAGATGGTTGACAACATGGTCAAGAGTGATGCAATCTACAGTGGAGACCATGACAGGACAGTTAGGACTAACGATAAGCAGACGAGGAAAGAGCTCAAGGCTCTTCGAGAGAAGATCGACATACTGATTGCTGATAAGGTCACACAAGAGCAGCTGAATTTCGTTGGTAACCCAACTCAAGAGGTTCCACCTGGAGCTAATGAAGTTGAGGGGTTGGAAGGACAAGAGGAGCTGTGCTTCATCAACAACAATGGTAGTTGGTACAAGAAGGAACCCAATTTCCAGTACAACAACTACCAACAGAGATCCTACAATAACAACCAGCAGAGTGGTCAGCAGCCTAGGAACAATCAGCAAGGCCACTATCAGCAGCAGCAGCAGAATCCTCCTCAGGTTTCAATAACAAGGGAAACCAATCTTCTCAACAGCAGAGTAACCCTTCTAGCTCCACTCCTCAGGAAAGCAACTAAAGAAATTCGAGTGGTCGGATGAGTGCGAAGACGCTTTCAAACAACTAAAGCACTATCTGGCGACTCCCCCGGTTCTCGCAAAACCCGTAGAAGGGGAGCCTATATTCCTATACATAGCAGTATCGGCAACGGCCGTTAGTGGCGTCCTGATCCGGGAAGAACATGGAGATCAGAAACCCATCTTCTACGTAAGCAAAACACTGCTGGATGCCGAAACACGATATCCCCTGATGGAAAAATTAGCATACGCAGTCGTAACATCAGCGCGGAAGCTTCGACTGTATTTTCAATACACCATCGTCATCCTTACAACCTTCCCCGTCCGAACTATCTTGCATAGTCCGAGCCAGTCGGGAAGGTTAGCCAAATGGGCCGTCGAACTCAGCGAGTACGATATAGATTATCGTCCCAGAACGAGTGCAAAGTCTCAAGTACTCGCAGACTTCTTGGTGGAACTACCAACCAAAGCCATAACTAACAAAGAGCATAAACTCGACTTGGCTCCTCCATGTTGACAGATCGTCGTCAAAACAAGGATCCGGAATCGGCATCCGCCTGACATCGCCGACCGGAGAGATCCTCGAACAATCATTTAGATTGGAGTTCCACGCATCGAATAACGAGGCAGAATACGAGGCCCTTATTGCGGGATTACGATTAGCCCACGGTTTGAAGATACGAAATATCCATGCTTACTGCGACTCTCAACTGGTTGCGAGCCAGTATAGCGGGGAGTACGAAGCCAGGGACGAAAGGATGGAAGCATACCTCAAACTAGTCCAAAATGTTTCCCAAGACTTTGATTCTTTCGCTCTCACTCGAATTCCACGTTCCGAGAATACGCAAGCAGACGCCCTCGCAGCCCTGGCCTCGAGTTCGGACCCGGGACTCAAAAGAGTAATCCCAGTCGAGTTCATCGAACATCCGAGCATTGGACCTCCTGTCGTCATCAATCTCATTCAAGATGATAACGAAGAAGAAATTGCAGTCCGGTCATAAGAAACGCCAGCACAAAAAGAATATGGCTGCGATACGCCATGGCTGGAGACGATACGAGCGTATATCATCGACGGAAAATTACCTCCCGAGAAGTGGGCAGCTCGAAAAGTCCGAACCCAAGCCGCTCGTTATGTAACGGTCGACGGAGAAATTTACAAGTGAAAATTCTCTGGACCACTCATGACATGTCTAGAAGGAGATAAGGCTAGAAAAGTAATGGAAGAAGTTCACTCTGGTTCCTGCGGAAATCATTCCGGCGGAAGGTCGCTCGCCGTAAAAATCAAACGCCATGGGTATTACTGGCCAACAATGATCAGAGACTGCGAAAAATTCACACGAAAATGTGAAAAATGCCAGAGGCATGCTCCGACTATTCGGAAACCTACGGAAGAACTCTCCTCCATTACGTCACCATACCTTTCATGCGCTGGGCTATGGATATCGTAGGGCCTCTTCACAATTCCAAGCAAAAACGCTTTCTGCTGGTCCTCACGGATTTCTTTTCAAAATGGGTAGAAGCCGAATCATACGCAAGTATAAAGGACGTCCAAGTCGAAAATTTCGTATGGAAAAACATTATCTGCAGACATGGAATCCTGTACGAAATAGTAACGGATAATGGATCCCAGTTCATCTCTACTCGCTTCGAAGCATTTTGCGAAAAATGGAATATACGATTAAACAAATCAACTCCCAGATATCCGCAATGCAACGGACAGGCAGAAACAATCAATAAGACCGTCCTCGACGGACTTAAGAAACGCTTGGACGAAAAGAAAGGAAGATGGGCGGAGGAACTCGAAGAAGTCCTCTGGTCACATCGCACAACTCTGAGGCGTGCAACGGGAGAAACACCCTTCGCCCTCGTATACGGCACCGAATGCATGATTCCCGCGGAAGTCGAATTTCCCGGGATCCGTAGACGACTTCTCCTGGAACAGAAAGAAATAAACAATGCCATGCTATTGGATAACCTCGATCTCGTCAACGAGCAACGAGACCAGGCCCTGACCCGAATCCAAAACTATCAACATGCAGCCCCAAAATACTATAACTCCAACGTTCGAAATCGCCGATTTCACGTAGGAGACTTAGTTTTGCGCAAAGTCTTCCAGAACACTGCCGAACGAAACGCAGGAAAGCTAGGAGAAAACTGGGAGGGACCATACAAGATTATAAAAGTCGTCCGGCCCGGTTCCTACGAAATTGAAAACATGCAAGGTGTGAAAATCCCAAGAACTTGGAACATCATGCATCTCAAAAAATATAATCACTAAAACATCGCAATCAAAGAACTACGAGGCGGCTTGATCCTCGAAAAGGGGTACATAGGCAACTCGCTAACCGGCGGGTTCAGCTATCTTCCCCGATTAAAAAGGGGGGGAGTGGGGTGCGTATACTCGTACACTCCCACGACTTTCGAAACTTAAAAAAAAATCGAATTTTCGAAACTCTTTACGAACAAAGAGTCCGAATTTTCGAAACTCTTCACAAACAAACAACGGATCCAGCATCCACCAAAACGATTATCACATCTAGAAATTATCACCCGGAAACAATTCGCGGTCTAAACTACGCTATTCAAAAGCCCGTAACTCTTTTTTGGCATAAGAAAAATTCATTCACCGCACTGCGAGACGTCGCTTCATGCCCGAATAAATTTTTTCTCATACAAAACTTTTAAAACGCCTACAAAACGACATCGTGTCTTTGTTGCTGATCACAACAAACGAACTCTAACGTCCTAAACAGACAAGCCACATAAGGGTAGGCTCTCTTACATCCGACCAGGATACCATAGCACGCTATACAAGAAAACCGAAATTTCGTCTGAGCGCTTCGTAAAGGAAGTAGCTCCGACTCGTACCCAGACAAATCATAATAAGCCGATAACACTTCACAGATTTTAAAATGGTACGAGTCAGGTTAAATCGCAAACATGAAAAACGAAAGCCGATTTGTCATCGCAAAGCCTCAGTCCGAGAGTAAACATAGGTCTTCCCTAAACCCAGCCTTGCTGGTACTTAACATCTCATAGGCATAGTATCGACGCCCGATACGAGATCCCAAAATTTATCTCTTCACTGAAGTCTGTCCGTTCTACGAACCTTCTCGTAAATTCATAAACCGCGGAAAATCTCGCTTTGTACACACGATGGATACGGTGATCGTCTGAGAGGCAGGAATGAGACGACAACTTATACCCTGTCCCTCAAACTTCGATATACAGAAGTTCTCGTAAATACGCAAATCTAAATTTCATTGATTAAAAACCGCAATGCAGTAGGTATTCGAAGCCACAAGTGGCCAGTCCCGAAAATAAAAACACGGCCTTTAAAGGCCGGAACAAACTCAAACTCAGAAAACATTTGAACCAAATACAACAACCTTAAACCTAAACATCCCCTTCACCTGCTTTGCTCGGGGCCGCGTCGTCGCCATCCTCTCCAGTCGCCGAACCGGGCTTCTCGGTATCCTCCGCAGATCGCTCCATAACGCACTCAGATCGCATATAGGACAGCAGAAGCTCGAAGTTCCTGTCCACGGATCCCAACTCGGACCTACGGGCCGATAAGCTATCCTCCTCGAACTGAAGAGACGAAGAAGGATCGTCTTTGGCGCACGAACAACCGCCATCCCGCCATCGATGCTTGCCGAGATCAGATTCCTGCTGTAAACGAGCTCTAAGGAGCCCAGGATCTCAGCGAAACCCGCTAAACGGGACTGGAACCCGGCACGCAAAGCACTCATGGCATCATCAGCACTACGGTGCATCAAGTCCTCACTAGTCTCGATCTGGCGCTGAAGTCGACGAACCTCCGAAGCCTTTGCCTTCCTGGTCTTCTTCTCCTTGATCAAAGCACTCGCTGTTTTCGCTAGATCTCTCTCAAGCTCGCCAACCTGCCCCTCAAGCCTAGACACCTTAGCAGTCCAGGAATCCGTCAGCGCCGTCATTGTACCCTGGATCTAGGATATATGGCCCTGCGCTTCTCCGAGCTCCCTAGCAAGACGAGCGGCCTCGGTGCTGCAATCTCCAATCATCCCGTCAATCAGAGATATGAACTGCAGAGGGAAAAGTCGTGTTAACAAGCATAAAATCAAAGCGGAAGGATAAGTTAAAATCTGAACAACATACCTTTCCACGGAGAACAGGTGCAATGCGCAATCCCTCCGGCAGCGAAGGACCTCCCTCGGCAAGTGCCACACACTTCCTCTTCCGAGACCGAGAAGAAGCAACCGGAGCAGCACTTGCTGCACGCAACCCCAAAACGATCTCCCTTTTGACTGGAGGTACTGGCTAAATAGCTTCCTCCTTTTCATCAATGATGATCGGAACAGACAACGAACCTGAACCCTGGGGCGGAACTCCTAGAGATTGCATCTCAGAATGTTCACCGACCTCAGGAAGGATTGGGACCTCAGAACCGGAAACTGGGGCATCCGCCGCGGCGGGAGTGGATGGGTTCTCTTCAACGGCACAAATGATTTCCTTCTCGGCCTTGCGACGAGCCATCCTCTCGCGGAACGAAAGGAAGCCGGAGACACAAGTAGGCTCGGGGGCAGGTTCACCAACCGGAGCCAGCGGAGCTTCAGCCATCTCAACATCTGAGTTCTTCTTGCCATCTTGAGAGGAAGACATCTTGAGAGAAAAGTTTGGGAGAAAGAAAAATGAAGTGGTGTGAATGAAGTGAAGGAGCAAATCTCAATACTTTATAGAAGTATGGTTACATACTATTCAAAAAAAAAAATTTACGATCTCTTTTTTCGTATGAATACCTTTTACGAGTTTACGAATACGAATTTCGTCAAAAGAAACGACTATCTTGTCCGACTCACCTTAACGTACGCTTGAATCTCCCGACGATTCTAATGTACTGGGGGGCTAACTGTGGGAACCAAAATTCGCACCGAAAATTCGCATGGCTCGGAGGCAGGCTCACCAACCGGAGCCAGCGGAGCTTCAGCCATCTCAACATCTGAGTTCTTAAGAAAGTTGGGGTCAGAATTGTTGGGGTCCGAACCGAAATCTGACCCCAACAGAGTATTGAAAGTACTCCTCCAAAAATCAGACATCTCATTTGGCAAACGATTTCTGGACTATTAGCGGTAACTAGCAACTTAACCCATCGTTATATGCGATGCGACAATCATTGTCCTAGATTTGGCGCAGAAAATGAAACTATAAATCATGCCATATTTGAATGCTCTCCAGCTCTACAAACATGGGCTCACGTAGTAACTCCAACTCCACCATCATTGTTTTCCAGTGCAAGCCAATATACGAATACGGACTACCTTTTCTTGCGCAAGAACGACAATGAAGATCCAGAGTTTGATAAGGACCCACACCCTTGGATTTTATGGTACATCTGGAAAGCGTGTTACGATAAATTGTTCATAGGGATAGTCATGGACCCTTTGAAACTGTCCGACATGCTGAATCTGAATGCCATACTTGGTTTAAAGCAAATCAGAAACAAGAACTAGTGGAGACACAAGCTTCACAACAAGAGGAATTCTCTGAGAGATGCATAATAGAAGGATCATGAACGCATGATACACTATTTAGTGGTTACGTGTGGACATGGAAAAACTCAAGAGGAGTAATCCAGTTAGTGGGTGCAAAGAACCAGAGGCGACGTATCTCACCATTACATTCGGAATTTAAGGTGTTATCATGGGGAATTGAGTGCATGTTTTAGCTATCGACTTGTCAAACTTTTGGCACCGACTGTAGAGATTTAGTCTCGATGATCCACAACCTTGGAGCGTGGCCAAACTTCTCTACTGAACTAAAGGAGCTGAAGAAGTTGAAAGACAGATTTACAGACTTCTCGCTAGTTTTTATTCCTCGTTCTCAAAATGTATCATCTGATTCATTAGCTAAGATAGCAAAATCCTTTTAGAGGAACTTGTATTACATTGGTTTTTCTATTCCGGTCTGGTTTCTCAGACCAACTCAAGCCTGAGTAATAGAATTACCGTTTGATGAAAAAAATATAGAAATGTTAAATAAAATACATGGATGATTTTATAAATTAAACTCACATATTCTTGTTACAAAACTTGGAAGAAACAAACATACACAAAATTTAACACTAATATTCTTTTATTTTGAAGGTTTAACAACTTTTAAGCAATCTCAAAGTCAAATTGTGTTTTTTCTTTTAAATATTAATGATTTTTTCTTCTAAGATATTTATTATTTTTTGTTTTCAATGAAGTTTGAATTTCCTAAACATTAATTAAATTAAAAATATGGAGTATAACATTACAAAAGGCTACTGTCTCGTATAATCTTAATGGTAATAGAAAATATGAGTCCCGTTCTTTTCATCAACGCTGCATCAGCGATAGCGTCTGAATATTAAACCTTTAATAATGGCAAAACACAGCACCGTGAAACACGGTTAACTGATTTTTGGATCGCTGCGGCGACTAACAGGAGAATAAAATGGACGGGGAGTAAATCAGTTTCATAGGTGTCTGATTTCCTGTGTCTCCGGCAATCTATCTTCGACTACTTTGAGTTTTGAATCTTATATTTTTGTCTCCGTCACATTACATTTTTCTGCCGCCGCGGCAGGATCCGGGGATTGTGAAACGAACAGAGCTGTGGTAGATCCAAAATGTCTCAGACCATAAGGCTAAACACAATCATATATCTGTTGAATTTACTGACATGTGACTTAAATTAGTGTCAATCATATACACAAAGTATTGTAAAAATGTATATAAAATTATTAACTCTTTTTATATTTCATTTCAAAATCATATTTCTACTTTATTAGATCAATTGTCATTTCACATTTATCTTTATGTTTCTTTTCTAAATATATATTATATAAATTCTGCTTAAGTGAATTAATCAAATTGATTGTTTATGTATATCCAAATTATTTTAAATGAATTTAGATATAAGTCAATTAATTTTTCACTAAACAAATTAAAAACTAGAGATTGTGATTTTTTTTGGTCAAACTAGATCCTTTTATATCGGAATTTAAAAGGATATATAGCTTAAATTAGATATATTTCAATCTGTTATTCATCTATAAATGTACTTCTTTGTCTTTCCGATTTCTAAAACACAATTATCTAATTATCGAAGATGAAAATTGCTTTTAAACTTTGGTTTATTGGTTTCGCTATGCTTACACTTTTTCTGTTCGGTTTGTATTTCATTTACAACTTTATTAATACATTATATAATCATTCCAAAATAAAGTTTTTTTGATGCTGTATTAATTTATATACCTATATAAATTGGATGTCTAATCAAATGATTTAGAAAGACAATGTTTAGATATAGTTGTTTCTATAAGTATGCAGAAAAATCTCTAAACATATGTTTTACAAAAAAAATAATCATTTTCTGTTTTAAATAGGTACCCTAATGCTATGTTTAAATTTCTTTTTTATAATAACAGGAGAAATGAAGCCTGTTGAGAAGCCTGCTAAGAAAGAAACACCAAATCGACCAGATATAGGACCTGATGGTAGACCATGTCAAAAAATTTATTATTATAAACGTGGAACGTGTCAAAACAAACTGTGCGAATCCCGATGCGACAAAATGCATGGACAAGGAACGAATGGACGAGGATCGGTTGGTTTCTGCTTTACAGAACAAACGGAATGCCGATGTCGTTTTTTTTGCCCTTCCTAATTTTTTATCTACACTAAAACTTAAATAATATTTATAATTATATAACGCATTTTTCAAAGAAAAGAATAAGAATTTTAATAATTTTTTCTAATGTTTTGGTGAAATAATAAGGTGTATTATGATACTGAAAATAAATAGAAATAACAAATATCCCCTTCTTATTAATCAAGAAGCATTTTTAAAGAGTAACTTTAAATGTGTAAGTTATTTACATGAGTGCCATGCTGACGTGTCGGCACCATATAATTCACTCTCAACCTATATATAGAATCACCCTTGATTCACTAGAGAAATTACAAAGAAATGTCATTGTGGTACCACTCGAATTTCCTCATATACATTATAGTTCAAAATGAATAATTGGACGATTTCGTGTAAAAAGGAAAGTCAAAGATAAGTGCGATTTCATCATTTCATGTTTAAGGAAAGTCAAAGATCATTACTATTTCTCTTAATTCTATTTCCCATTAACTCATTCCATGATTTCCTTTTCTATCAAAATATATTGCCATATATAAGGTTACATAGATTATTGCCATATAATGTATTACGCAATTATGTAGTATAATGTTGTAAAATCTAATATTTGTTTTTTTTTTCAATGCAAGATGTATCAGAAGCCATTTTATTAAAAGTAAACTAAACATTTTTTATAATGTATCAGAAGCCATATAATGTATCAGAAGCCATTTTATTATAACCGTATTTAATATATGAAAACTGCAATAAATTTTAAACTAATTTAGTATGTTATTTAATATAACCGTAATTTATGCCAAATCCTCCACAGAAATAGTAATCATTTTAAGTTTATACTATACACTTAATATTTGGTCAAATATCGTATTGAATATTGTTTCCTATATTAGGTTTGAAAATATAGTACTAACCAAATTTTGGAAAGCGATAATGCGTGTAGTTAAATATAGTAATAAATTTTGGATAAACTACTCAATATTTGTTTCTGGTAATTCTTGTGTGCCTAAACCCTAAGTTGCCTTACTATATATGACCTTCTAAACTCATTTACTCAGCATCATTACAAACCAAGTTCGAACCGGTATGCAATATAACAAAAAATGAATTCTATGCACTCAATATCTGAGTTGAAACATTTCAAAGGTGAAAAAGAGATGTAAAAGTTTTTGGAAGCAATAATAGGCTAAAGGTGTAAAAACTTTTATAATATTTTTTCATGGATGCAAAATAAGTTTTTTTGTAGTTTATTGCAATATGCTCTATATCAACTTAGCCCTGTCTAACCAAACAACTAACACTTTCATATGGTAAATTTTTGCAGGAGGACAAATTGCGACATTTAAAAAGGTTTTGGTTTCTTAGTTTGATCATTTTCTGAAACAAGGATAAAAAAGATTTGATTTCTCTTTTTGATTCAAATATATAAGCAGGTGACTTCAAATAGACGAGGAGCTTCATGTTCTCACATTTTGTTTGACCCTGAATTCCTAGAAATAGAAGCCTTAAAAAACAAGTAAGCATATATGAACATTTTCATCTGTTAATTATTTTACTTCTATGTTTGCTTACACAAACTACATTGACAGGATTTGTTTTTCAGGATACCAAGAAGAGCCTTTTCATGTGAGTTGCATATTAATTCAAATTTTATTTTGGTTTTCAGTTTCTGAATAATAAAGCCTTTGCAACGTATCGTTCATATTTTGATTTGTACCATTGTTGTTTTTAGCATTTGATCTTAAGATTCTAATTGATGAACTATGTACCGTTTAAATTATCTTGCCAGGACTAAACTATTGAAAGCGTTATTTTTAGTTATTTATTGTCCATTGTTTAGTTTGTTTTATTTTGTTGCTAAATATTTCATTGAAATTAAATAATCGATTAGTTTATAAATATTATAAAAACTACAAAAGAGATTTCGCATGTATAATTTCGGAAACAAAAGAAGGTAAGAAATATTGAAAGAGTAATAAACTCCATAGTTTTGGGACATATTTAACAACCATTGAAGGTTCGTCTTCTGGATTTTATATGTACTAGTATAAACTAATGAAATAATCGATTAGTTACGTTAGTTCATCATTATTATTAGTTCAAAAAAAGAAGAAGTAAGCCCCTGTTATAATATTTTTTGTACCTGCAAAATCTCTTTAGTAGTTTTTGTATATGTATTTTCTTATAGTGATTTTTATTTTACAACGCAAACAAAAATTAAATTACAGAAAATATGAATATTAATTTCCAACATTAAAAATATAAGAACAATTTAAGTTGAAATGGTTTCACAGATAAACTAATTTATTTGAAATCAAATTTCTATATATTTAAATGTAAATGATACACTTTATGGTATCAATTCATAATCGTGATTTGCAAGTTATGATCTTTAATTTAATGCATTTATGATTTAGAATATAAGTGAGTGATATTTTTTATCAATATATTGATCTCCACTCAAATTTAGATTATTATTTAGGTCAATATTGTATTGTATATGGAAAGTTTTGATTGCAATCACAAAATTTTATGTGGAGATAAAATTAGTGCTGATTGCCGTTATTTATACTATCTTCTTAATCTTTACATCACAAACGAAATCCTTGATTCAAATGTTTAATATTAACCTAAAACAGTATTCAGGCGTATTTATCAACTTCCGAAAACAAAAACATTTGAAGAAATCTTAACTTGCAATTTGCCAATCAGTATCATCGAGCGTATATTTGATATATTGATCTCATTTAATAACGAAATAATTTGAAACTTATATAAATATAAGTGATGGAAGTGCTTCAATGATATCATCTTCTCTCTATTCTTTTGTCTCTAACTTTTTTTGAGATCCAGTACTTAAAGAAATGGCAGGTTTAGATTTAATTTGTTGGCGATTTGAAGCATGTCTACACAATATGCCACTCACATAGAAGACCCACATTTAACATTTACTAGATCTTGACCCGTAGAACCGCACAGGTATTAATTTTCAGTTTTAGTTTTCATTTATTTATACTTAATTATATATTTGTAATATTTGATCATTTTATATTGACTAAGCTAGGGGTGGGTATTTGGGTACCCATTCGAATTTCGTTAAAATTTATTTGGGTTTGAGATTTTTGAGTATAAAGATTCTACCTCTATTCGGCTATTTATAAATTTTGATTCCGGTTTAATTCAGATCTTTGCGGGTCCGGATAACCCGTTTAAACAATTTTAAAAATTTTAAAATTTATATACTTTAAATTTCCCTAAATCTAAAAATAAAAATACTATAACATGTAAATTTGAGTAATGTAAGCCAAATTACCTAAATTAAAAATATGTTTAACTTGAATATTTGGATGGATAAGAAATATATATTTTAAATATTTTTGGTGTTTTTTATATTTCAAATATTTTAGTCAACTTTAAGATAGCTTATATCTTGGATATCAACTATAAAAATAGATAACATATTCAAGTATATATGATTCAAATACATTTGAATATCCGAAATATTTTGATCGGATCATGTTTGGTTCTGGTTATTTAGATACCAGAATGATAAATTTGTTTGGATATTTATCCACTTTTGATTCAAATTTAATAATATTTTTTTCTAGATATACGCTTAAGTCAAATTTTAGTTGTTTCCATATCTAAAATGACTTTCTGTACACGATGTTTTTTTAATTGTTTAGTTAAACAAACCAGTTGGTTAGCAGATAAACATGGTAAGTTAACTGATAATGTATATTTTATTGATTTCAATTTTGGTTAAAGCCGTGTGATACTGAAATTACGAAAAATGACATTAGCAAAGGAAGCAAAAAAACGACCGAATGCTATACCTATTTCCAAACATAATTAATTTTTTTTTTTAATATTACTATCTATGCTTCTAAACAAAACTGAAATGTAATTCAGTTTTAATAATATAGATATTTGGTTATCCTTTTATGGTATAATATTTTACATTCACGAACCTAATAAATGATATACTATAGAACCACAAAATCATATTATTTAATCATATTTGCCAATTAACCTAAAACTCAATATCATGATCTCAGTTATGCATAATGTTTCTCTCTTTATACTATAGAACCTACAGAATCGTATCATGTAACTATTTTCGATGGTAGTCTATCTATAGTTTAACTATTTTCAATACAAAAATACATGTAACCTAATGTTACCTATCAAAGATTTGATTGATTCCAGTCAGTGCTTCAGATTGTCTTGGGATTTGTATTTGATTTTTTGTTACTGATTTGTTCAAAGCTCCTTCAGATAGATATACACAAACCAAAATTAAATAGAACAAAGACACTGGTCAGAAGACCAAACCGGAATGAAAGTTTGGTTTATTATTTCATTAACGAACAAAAATCACTCAAGTAGTGTAATGTATACAAAAGGTCGCTACGTACCTTTCGAACGAAGAGATAGATGAAAATTAAAAATATATGTCTATCATCCGTAGTTAAAAATAAATGTCTATCATCTGTAGTTAATAATTATGAACAAAAATATGTTGAGAATGTTATAACATAACCGATCCATAAACTATGTTTACAAATTTAGAACATATGTTAAAATTAAATTAAAATTTTAGAAACCAATCTCACCCTGCGCAAGGCGCAGGTCCTACCTAGTTGATAAGTATTTCTTCCATTCTATTTTCTGTACAACTAGGTTGCCCGCACAAAAATCATCCTTAAATTTGATGTTTACATTTCTCTATGATTCATTATGATCATATGTATTCTCTTATGTTAACTTATGATATATGTATATTGTTTAACACTGTTTTACTAAAACTGATTTGGAACATATTACGACATGGAATAATATGACAAGACAATAATAAGAAACTAATGGTTCTTCCGCACGGAAACTGCATAAGGAAAATCATCATTGATAACATATTAGCTATAACAAACTAGTCTTGTGTCTAAATAAAGTAAATTAGGTGTTCTAGTTCCAACAATAGCTGACAGACTTCTAATACCTACAAAACATGACAATAAATCTGATTGTTTAGGTAAGTCTCCATCTTCAAGTGGTTCGGTAGGCTCAAAGAACTCCGTGTAGTTCTTCTGCCCATTTCCCGTGAGAACCCTCCAGACACGTTTTTAGCATGTTGACCACGGTCTTGTTTGTGGATTCAGCATGTCTGTTGGATTTCTGGTCGTGGCGAAGGTTAGCTTTATGCCCCAGTCTTTGCAGAATTTTTTTAAGTTACGGCTTGTAAACTAGGATCCATTGTAGGTGACAATCTCTTGTGGGACCCCGAAGCGGGTGATCACATTTGTCCATAGAGACTTCTGGATATGGAGGTCAGTTATTCTACTAAGCGCTTCTGCTTCGACCATTTCGAGAAGTATTCGGTCACCGCCAGAAGGAAGACTTTCTGCCCCGATGTGGTGGGGAATTTCCCCACGATATCCATGCCGCACTTCCCGAAGGGCCATGGAGAGCTTATGGATTTGAGGTTTTCTGGAGGGAACTTGGAGGCTGGGGCATGTCTCTGACACCGGACGCAATGTTTGGCTTGCTTGTTCGCGTCCTTGGCCATCGTGGGCCAGTAGTACCCAACTCTTTTGGCCCTTAGCACCAGACTCCTTCCGCTGGAATGGGATCCGCAGTCTCCTTTATGGAGCTTCACGAGGACTCTGACGGCTTCTCGAGGTGTGACGCAACTGAGATATGGGCCAGTTCTTGCATTTAAATCGTTTAATTTCAATCATAAAAACCCATAAAAAGTTATCTTTGTTTCGTTTAGATTCACTGCTAAGTTATAGTTGTTTTGATTTATAAAATAAAACCCCATTAAGATTGTCGATTGTTCTTTCTTGCATTCGTTTTGTTTTGATTCATAAAAACCTTGAAAACCCAAAAGAAATCATGTTTGCTTCCTAATTAAGTGTCTAGATTCATCAAATTTTCAAAACCTCAAAGAATATTGTGCTATTTTTTTTTCTCGCCCACGCAAATCCTTCTTGGTCGAGTTTCCTTATTCAAGATTTTAAAAAAAAAAATTGAAATCTTTTTTTTTTGTAACTTTGTTACCGTTGGTACCTTGATATCTTTGTTGTTTTTGATTAAGTTTTAGCTGCACCAGCCAAATCATGGGAGACATTGGATCTGATGGAGCTAACCCTCCGACTATGGAGCAGATCATGGCAGCTATGAGGGAAAAGATGAGGGCTGTCATAGGAGAGTTTGGTCAGCAGATCAACAACCGTTTGAACCGATTGGAGCAGCCTCAAAGGAGAGCACCAATCCGAAATCAACACCCAATCCCTGAAGATGAAGATGAATATAATGGCGATGATGAGAGCATGCCGAGTCTTGATGATGATGATCCACTCCAGAACCACAATCATAGGAGACAGGATCCCTTTAGGAACAACCGAGCTAGAGAGGTACATCATAGAGGAAAAGATAAAGATATTGGGGGTGATTGGTTGGGTTGTAACTAGTGACTTTAGCTTTAATTTATATCTACAACCACTTAAGTTACCAATTGTGCTTTAAGTAGTTTTTAAAGCGAAGTCAATAAAATAAAAAATGGTTGTAGAAATCTTATTTTCTAAAGCAAAAAAATATGGATGTAGAAAACTATTTCTTTTTTAAAATATTGCTGTAGGAATATATTTTCTTTTTCTCATTTCTGTTATTTAATTTATACAGCTACATTAGATACAGTAACATCAAAAATTTCTACAGTTTAAACTCTATAATAAATTTTCTACAGCTGCAATCCAACCAATCAGCCCCATAAAGCTTGTTCCTCCTACTTTTGCAGGTAAGTCCAATCTGGAAGCTTACATGGACTGGGAGAAGCGCCCAGAATACATCTTTGAGTGTTATGGCTATGGAGAACACAAGAAGGTGTCCCTAGCCGCAGCTCAACTCACCGAGAATGCTCTAGCATGGTTGGATAGAAACGTAACTGAAAGAAGGAGAAACCGCTTTGGAGCAGTCACCACTTTGACTGACATGAAATATCTCCTAAGGTTAAGATATGTTCCTGATTATTACCATAGAGATTTACAAAAACGTTTTCGCAAGTTGTCTCAGGGTAATAGGACAGTAGAAGAATACTTTGAAGAGTTTGAGAAGCTGATGAACTCACTGGAGTTAGAAGAATCCGAGTAAGCATTGATGGCTCAGTTCATTGATGGACTTCATGAGCGCATATCCCGGAAGGTAGAAAGAGAGATTGAGCAACAAATCAAGCGTAAGACAGCCACTACTGGACGATCTAGAACCACCCAACCATGGACATCTAATGTCAAGAAACAAACCGATAAGGGTAAGGCTGTAGAGATTGATTCTCGGTTCAAGGATAAGAGTAATGAGCCATACAAAGGCCCCTGACAAGATCAAAATAAGAGTACTAACAACCAAAGAACTCGAGATATTACTCGTTTTAGATGTCAGGGACGAGGCCATATGGCTAGGGAGTGTCCAAACCAGAGAGTCATGACCATTACTGCCAATGGAGACTATGAATCTCAAGATGAGGCCGACATGGAAGCTATAGATTCTGGAGAAGAGGCAGAGTTTCCTGATACTGTAGAGATGTTGGTAACTAGAAGAGTGTTAAGTGTGATGACTAATCCTGAGGAGAAAGCTCAAAGAGAAAATCTATTTCCACACTCGCTGCACCATCAAATCTAAGGTATGTAACTTGGTTATAGATGGAGGAACTTGTACTAACATGGCTAGCAAGTATATGGTGGACAGGTTAGGTCTTGAGACAACCAAGCATCCCCGGCCTTATAGGTTGCAATGGTTAGATAAGAGGACTGAGCTGAAGGTCACTGAGCAAGTGAATATATAGTGTTGGCAAGTACCAAGATGATGTAGTATATGACGTGGTCCCTATGCAAGCCGGTCACATTCTGTTGGGGAGGCCTTGGCAATTTGATCGAGCCACATTCCACAATGGGGGCACCAACTACTATTCTTTCAAGTTCAAAGACCGCAAATACAACTTGGCACCTCTCAACCCATCCGAGGTACATGAGTACAAGCTAGAATGAACAAGGAAGATCAGGTAAGTAAGACTAACCTTATGATATCTCCTGGTTCAATTATTAAGACTTTGAGTGCCAAGGGAACCGTGCTACTAATGATCTTAAAATAATGTCTAAGTGTAGGGAGTTCAGACTTACAGCTTCCACAGCATGCTCAAGCCGTGCTAGACAAGTTTCAAGATGTATTTCCTGATGAGATACCAGCTGGACTACCTCCGGTCAGAGGGATAGAGCACCAGATTGATCTTGTTCCCGATTCAGCCTTGCCAAACAAACCAGCTTATAGAATGAATCCGAAGGAGACCAAGGAGTTAGAAAAGCATGTACAAAACCTAATGGACAAATGATACATCCAAGAGAGTCTAAGTCCATGTGTTGTGCCAATGCTCTTAGTCCCAAAGAAGGATGAATCAATGAGGATGTGTGTAGATTGCCGAGCTATCAACAACATCACCATCAAATACATGCACCCAATCCCACGTCTTGATGACATGCTTGATGAACTTAGTGGAGCAATTATCTTTTCTAAAGTAGATTTGAGAAGTGGGTACCATCAAGTCAGAATGAGTGAAGGGGATGAGTGGAAGACTGCCTTCAAGACCAAGCAAGGTCTATATGAGTGGTTGGTCATGCTCTTTGGGCTAACCAATGCACCAAATACTTTCATGCGGCTCATGAACCAGGTTCTTAGATCATTTATAAGTAAATTTGTTGTTGTCTATTTTGACGATATACTTATTCAAGAGCCTAGATGAACACCTTAAGCACTTAGAACTTGTTTTGCTTACACTTCAGAAGGAAGGTCTATATGCCAACCTAAAGAAGTGCACATTTTGTACTGACCAGCTTGTTTTCTTAGGCTTTGTACTGAGTAGGCAGGGACTACAAGTTGATGAAATGAAGATCAAGGCCATACAAGAGTGGCCTACTCCAACAACCATTGCGCATGTTAGGAGTTTTCATGGAGTGGCCAGTTTCTATAGGCGTTTTGTTAGGGACTTCAGTAATATAGCTGCACCCTTGACTGTTGTGATCAAGAAGAATGTCTCTTTCTCATGGGGAGATCCACAAGCAGTCGCTTTCAACACCTTGAAGGTCAAGTTAACCCAAGCGCCGGTTTTAGCTCTCCCTGATTTTGAGGAAATGTTTGAGGTAGAGTGTGATGCATCTGGAGTGGGTATAGGAGCCGTGCTGCATCGAAGAAAGAAACCAGTGCCTTTCTTCAGTGAGAAACTAAGTGGTGCAACTCTCAACTACCCTACGTATGACAAGGAGCTATATGCATTGGTTATAGCTCTGGAAACATGGCAACACTACTTGCTGTCTAAGGAGTTCATCATCCATACTGATCATGAGACCCTCAAGAACTTAAGAGGTCAGACATCACTCAAGAGAAGACATGCTAAGTGGCTGGAGTTCATGGAGACATTCCCTTATGTAATTAAGTACAAGAAGGGGAAGGAAAATGTGGTAGCTGTGAGAACAGAAATTCACACCGTCAAAGAATCATATATTTTAGGAAAGTAGGAAAACCCTAATTTCCCAGAGGTCCCGGATATCCGAGCTCTGTTTGGAGCTCGGTCGCTATAGCGACCGAGCGTGATTTCGTGATCCGATCGCTATAGCAATTGAGCTCTTGTTCGTGACCCGGTTGCCATCGCGACCGAGTTTGTGCCGTGGACTGAAATCCATCGTCCATGCGTCCGAAACCATTGTGATGCTACGATGCTTTTAGGATGTTTGTTTGCGGATGTTTGGACCTCCGATAATATCGCATCGTTTATTTAAGAAATCGTTGATTTCTTGAATCGTTGATTAAGAAATCGTTTATTTCTTAAATCGTTGATTAAAAAATCGTTGATTTCTCAAATCGTTGATTAGGAAATCGTTGTTTTAAGAAATCGTTTTTTTAAAACAAGATTTTCCCGCTAACTTTTCGTATAAGTTTTTCGTATAAGTTTTCCTTTCTTGAAAACGTAGAAATTCTTAAGTTAATAATTTTTAACGGACATTTGGATGCCAACTTTGCCTTGTCCGATTTTGACCCCAACAGTTAGCCCCCCAGTGCGGTAGAATCGTGGGTTGGCGAGATTCTATCGTACGGTTTGGTGAGTTTAGGCGAGTTTTTAGGCCAAGTTTGTATCTAAAAGTCCGAGCTTGAATAGTAATTTCTAAAGCTTATAAATTAGGAGGTAACTCTTTCATTTTTACTCACCCATCTTTCATAAGAATTTCTTTGAGAGAGAATCCTTCCAAGAAAATAAGAATTTCTTTTGAGAGAGAGAATCCTTCGTAAAAATTTCGAAGATGTTTAAAGGCGGAAAGAAATCTTCCAAGAAGAAGACTCCCAGGAACCCTTCTCCCGAGTGCAATCAGGAAGAGGAGTTTCTTGTTTCGAAGGTCGAGTTTGACTTTCCTCCGGATGCGGCTTAGCTCGACGCATACTCGAAAGCGAGCAGCGACCAAATCGAAACTCCCGAGGAGGAAAATTTTCCGATCTCGCGATCTCGGAGCGTAGGATCTGACCTGCCGAGCAAGACCACCAAATCTTTCCTCGCGAAGCTTCGAGAGTACGCTGGGGTTCCGAAAGCGGTCGAGTTTCGGATTCCTAGGCGCGGGGAGGATGCCGACAATCCTCCGGAGGGCTACTTCACATGTTATGAAGTTGTATTGACGCGTTGTCGTCTTTGGTTTCCGATTCCTGAGATTATCGTCCGTGTGCTGGACCGTTTCCAGGTTTCTTTCAACCAGTTGAACCCCACGAGCTTCGAGATTCTCATTGGACTCGTAATTTTGAGTTATGAGCATGGCGTATCCCTCACTACCGATCATTTCGAGGCGCTCTTACGAGTGCAATTCATTCGGGAGTCGGGTTCTGGCGGCTGACCCCTCGTCCCATGATGTTGGTGGTCAGAGGAACCGTTTCCATTTTAAACAATTGGAAACAATTTTTCTTTTTTCGTCCGGCTCGATGCCGCGTGCGTTGAGGAGGAATTTATTCCGATGTTCCGGACGGTTCCGAATCCCATGCCACACATTAGTGTGACGCATCCCTGGCCTAGGGATATAATGCAAGTGAGGGATACGCTTAGGAGTGGCGATCATTGGTGGACCTGTTTCACCCGTAAGAGGGTTCAGAAGGCGATTAGATTGGTCCATTGTGATTTCGAGGCGGAGGGCGATGTAGACTTTGCTCCCGTGGAGCGTCTTCCGGAGCGCGTTCCGGTTGAGAGACCGTCTGGATTGTCGTCCAAGGACAAAGACATCGATCTGGATGATCATGATTTTCCCGTTGATGATTTTCAACTTCCGGGATGGGATCTGACTCTCGGTTTTGACGATGGAAGCGGTTCGAGCGACGTGTCAATCCCTAACTTTGACGATTTCTTCGCCGGCCTTCCTGACAATCCTACCCCGCCTCCTTCGTGGAAGAAACGGAGAGGGCTGAAATAGTCGCGGAGACCTCTCGCGTGATTAATGGGGTAAGTCCTTCCCTTTTTTCTCAAACTTTTTTGCGAACTTATTCGAGTGTATCTTTGTTTTCTTTTTCGAGAAAATAAGAATTCATTTTCTCGAATTTCGTAGGCGATGAACAATCTCGATTCGGCGTTGGTGGAGAGCCAAAGAGAAGCGAGGATCTGGCGTTTCAAGGCGGAGAAAAACGCGAAGGACTTTGTGCGTCTCCAGGAGGAGACCCTGAAGCGGAAATTGAGGGCGGCCTGCTACGGAGATTCGCCAAGCGAGGAGGCAAGCCAAACGGGAGATCGCTGCCGAGATGAAGAATCGGGCGATGTGATTCCAAGAGGAGTACCAAAATCTCAGGGCAGCCGACGTCGCCGTGGGTGACTTTCGCGAGTGTCGCGGTTCAGTTGGAACTCTATCGAGGACTCAACAAAGAGACTATGTTTATGAGGAGGAGCTGAGCCTTATGCAGGGTGGTATGAAGAATAATGCTCACGCCGAGTCGCTCGTTCCTCCCATTGAAGAGAGGATTTGGGGACTCTGGGAGCCGATCCCGGTTTCTCCCGATACGGTGGAGGTTGCGACTGAAGCGGAAGGAGGTGAGGACGAAGTGGCCTATCCGAGGGAGTATGGAGCTTCGTCGGAGGAGGATTTCATCCTCTATTGATTCAAGTTTGATTGTGTCGGGAAAGCGATTTCCCTTACTTTTGTATTTGCGTGGCCATGTGTGGCCGTTTATTTGTTTATGTCGCGACCGTAGGAGGTCGCATAACTGTGTATTTCGGGACTGGCCATTTGCGGCTTCGAATCCCTGCCGTTTTTCGCGGGTTTTATGATATGAAGTAGATTTCTCGAAAAGTTTGTTTTATGATCCAATTTATACTTTCGTCAAGTGTAGTGGGTAGAATGCGAGTCCGTATGCTACTTTTTAGTAAGCGTCATAGGTGTAACCGATAAGAGACATGTTTTAGATCTCGTATGGTTTCGATACTATGTCCACGAGACGTTAAGTACCAGCAAGACTGGGCTTAGGGTAAGACATAGGTTTACTCTCAGCTTTAAGGCTGTGCAATGACTGATCGGCTTCCGTTTTGCCTGTTAGTGATTTCTTCCTGATTCTTACTGATTTAAAGTCTGCGACTTGGCGCCGGCTTATAAGACTTGTGTAGCAAGAATTGAGCTATCTCCGAAGGAGTGCTAAACCAAAATTTGGATTTCCTGTATAGCGCGCTATGGTATCTTTGTCGGATGTAAGAGGATCTTTTTAAAAAGATCTAACTACGAATTTGTTTAAGTGAAACGCTTCTACGTGTACCCGTCGGGGCCAATCGACGGGTTTGTGTTTTTTTTTAAGTCGCGAACGGACTGTTTTGACGGAAGTTTAAAGTCGCGAACGGACTATTTTGATGAAATGTTTAAAGTCGCGAATAGACTATTTTGATGAAATGTTTAAAGTCGCGAACAGACTGTTTTGATGGATGACACGATTTTAGATATCTTCAAGGAAACTGCGACGTCTCGCGTTCCTTGAGGATACGATTTTCGTTTTCCGGAATGTTTATGTGTTAAGAATCGACAGATAAGAAGAATTTTATTGAAAAAATTTCGAAAAATTCAAATACAAGTGCGGGTATTTTGACCTTTTGTGGGAGTATACGAGTATACGTACCCACTCCCCCCCCCCTTTTGGCAAGGAGGATAGTTGAACTCGCCGGGTATCGACGAGCTGCCTACGTACCTCTTTCGAGGATCAAGCCATCTCGTAGTTTTGTTTGTACCGCGAGTGTATTTACTCGGCGGTTGATATATGGTGTTTTCACATCATTGTATATATGTTTTTATTTGTTTCCAGTCACTAATTCGTGTCAGTCTAGTCCTTTTTGACATTTTACAGGTCTGGAGTTAGCAGAAGAAAGAAGAGAAGGTGCCTGATGAAAAGAAGTCCTTTTGGAGCATTCCTGCGGAGAACACTCAAGAGAACAGTCCCGAGACTGATCTCTCTCAAGCGGAACAAGCAGACGGAGTGATCCGGAGATTGTTCCAGACAAATATGGAAACTCCTATTTCGGGAATTTAAGCCCTGTTGCCCTAATCTCTTTTCTTCTGATGGGCGCCTCCATATAAAACACCACCTATCTATTTTCTATTTTTTTGACGTTAGTTTTTACAAGAGAACACTGAGTATTTGCGATCTGCAACTTGTAAGGGAGAAGAATCCATCCTCTCATAGAGAAGATCATCTGAACCCTATTGTTTCATACTCTGTTCTTATGCAATTTTATTCAGGATTTATGTCTTTGTTTATGTGCATCATGATCAAGTAGTGACCTTGCTCGCCTAGGGTTTTTAGGGTGTTGAGACATGAGCTAAACATAGATAAGCGATCCATAACTGTTCTTCATTCATACTGTTCTTACTGCTTTCATTAAACTGATCACTTGATGTTAGATCACTAGTTCATCACCTAGTTAACCGCTTAGGATGATAACTTGACATGTATTGAATGAGCTTAGTATCCCTAATCAGCGAAAGTAGATATTAGGGTGGTAAGTGAACTGATCGGACATGTTCCCTAAAGCTTGCAATCGATCTTCATCCCAACGACAGTTAGGTGGTGAGATCGATCTGCAAAGCGATCACTACCACGACAGTGGAGTGTTCCAGCTGAGTGATCCGAGTTCTAGAAAGCACTTCATCGCGCTTGAATAATTGTTTGCCTCCAATTCAACACCCAATGAAATACCCTAGGTCAGCTCTTGTTTAATTGAATCAATCTCGTGTTTATTTTGCTTGTTTATTATCGCCTATTGCAACCAAATCATATCTTCTTCTTAGCTTGATTCTGAAACTTATAGAACTAGAGTGTAGACTGGTCCTCTGGATTTGAATCTTAAGTACTACAATTGCAACTGTTAACTTGGCAGTAGCAAGGATTCATTTTTAGTGTATCAAGTTTTGGCGCCGTTGCGACGGGGACCAGATTTTTACCTCTAATTTTCGGTTTCATATCTAGTCTAAGATATCTAACTCGTGTTATTTTCTTTGTTTCAGCTGATGATCCAGGTGCATGACCAGTAGACATACTCGGAGCAACGCACAAGGACCATTGCATCAGCTTACCAACGAGGAACTAGCGAGATTGGAACGACAGAACCGTCAACAGCCGAGATCAACGAACACCAACATGGGTGATCATCCAGATGATCTCACTGCTGCGTTTGCACTCATGCAACAGCAGATGCAGCAGATGCAGCAAACGATCCAAGCGCAGCAAGCTGCTGCCGAGCAAGCTGCTCTGAATGCTGCGAACCAGCAGAACCAACAGGAGGAAGTGGTCCAGATCGGCCTGAGAAACTTACTGCGTAATCTGCCTGCTACGCAATCTGCCATAACCCCTCCACCGTGCACTACACAAGACTTCGAGATCAAGCCAGCCTTGATAAGTCTAGTGCAAAGGAAGATCTTCAATGGGCTTCCTGCTGAGATACCGATGGACCACATCGAGCACTTTGAGAAGATGTGTGGTTTCACTAAAGCGAATGGAGTACCACCCGATTACATCAAGTGTACTCTGTTCCCTTTCTCTCTCGATGGGAAAGCTGCTCGCTGGCTTGATTCACTACCCACCGGATCACTCACCACTTGGGAACAAGTCCGAGAGGCTTTCTTAAGTCACTTCTACACAAAATCGAAGACAGCAGCTCTGAGACAGAAGATCGTGACCTTCAAACAATTGGTGGACGAGCCGTTCTGTGATGCTTGGGAGCGATTCAATGTCTACCGCAGAGAGTGCCCACATCACGGTTTTGAGGAAGACTATCTGCTGGGAGTGTTCTACGATGGAGTAGGCTGGGAGTACATGAACGCTTTGAACTCAGCCAGTAAGGGAGACTTCATGACTCAGTCCACTCAATGTGCATTCGAGTTGATTGAGAACATGGCCTCAAGCTCAGCTGACAATAACCGCGAGACTGATCGCACTCAGAAGGTGAAGAGCATCGACAACAGCAAGATTGATGAGCTCTCTGCCAAGGTCGATCAGCTGATTAAGAGTAACCAGAACCAGGTCTTCATCATGGAAGAATCCCCATAGGATAAAGCTACCGCGGAAGGCACATCAGAGGCAGATCAGTCGGCTGAGAATCAGCATGAAGTGAGTTATGTGAATGGGCAAGGATGGCAGTTCAAGAACTATCACCCGAACCCTAACGTGAGGAACAATCCCCACATGTTCAATGCCCCTAAACCAGACGATAAAGCTCAAGGGAACCAGGGTCAGAACAGTGGATACCAAAGGCCTTATGGCAATCAGGGAAGAACCTTTGTCCTTAACCCAGCTCAGAATGCTCAGTTCCACAGCCAGAAACAGCCGGTTAATCAGCAAGCTGCACAACCGACTCAGACTGCTCCGCATGATGACATGAAGAGCCTCGCCAATATGATGAGCCAGCTGCTCCAAGGACAGCAGATCCAAGGGAAAGCACTGAACCAGGTCACAAACGACATCAACACCAGGATGAATCATATGTTCAATGACCTGAGTGTGAAGTATGACAATGTCTCAAGCCATATGAGACAGATGGATATTCAGATTGCTCAGACTGCTGAGAATGTGAAGAGACAGCAAGGAACTCTCCCTGGAAAAACAGACAAGAACCCCAAGGAGTGCAATGCAGTAGGTTTGAGGAGTGGAAAGCAACTACCTGATCTAGACCCCAGGAGATTCACATCGGCTGAGAAAGGAAAGCAGAAGGAGTCAGATCAGCCATCTAAGGTTGTACCCACAGATGAGGAAGATGCAGAACAACCTGATGAGGCTGTTCCGACTGAAGCAGAGCGACCCGCTGGGGTTGTTCCACCGACTGCAGCACCTTCTCCTGCTCGTCAGTATGTACCGAAAGTGCCCTACCCTGTTCCAGCTAAGGCTACACGCAAGGATAAGGAAGAGATGAAGTGCAGGAAGATGCTGGAAGACCTAACTGTCAAACTCCCTCTGATGAGTGCAATCCAGATGATACCATCCATGCGTAGCTTCGTCAAGGGACTGATCTCTGGGAAGATATCTGATGACAGCGACTTCATGATTGTCTCTAAGGAGTGCAGCGCGGTGCTCCAGAACAGAAGGATCAAGAAGTTGGGTGACCCGGGAAAATTTGTTCTCTCGGTTCAGATTGGGAGAACACTTTTCTCATGCTCACTGGTCGATTTAGGGTCAAGCATAAACCTCATGCCATATACTGTGGCTAAGCGCCTTGGATACTCGGACTTCAAGCCTACCAGGATGTCCCTGGTGTTTGCTGATCGATCTGTGAAGTCTCTAGTTGGAATCCTAGAAGATCTTCAAGTTCTGGTTGGAAACACAATTGTTCCTGCCGATTTCGTCGTTCTGGAAGTTGAGGAAGATTCCAATGATCCCATGATCCTAGGCAGACCATTCCTCTGCACTGTTGGAGCTATCATTGATGTCCGACAAGGGAAGATTGATCTCCACCTGGGAGATATTGTGATGAAGTTTGAGATGGATCAGATGCTCAAGAAGCCGATGCTGGATGGACAAACTTTCACTGTCCAAGAAGATGGTGACCCGCTAGAGCCGCATGAAGGCATGATCGAGGAGATTCTCACCGAGGATCCACTTGAGCTCGCCTTAGTCAGAGCTGAAGCCGAGCAGAGCTTAGAGAGTGTTGATGCTGATGCCTATGCCAAATTCCTGGATTCAGCCAGGAGTATTGAGAGAATGGTGGCGAATCTAAGTCTGGGGGAGAACAGTGAGTCCAGCACAGCGACTGGAACAACCACGCCCAAGAACCCGTCTGTTCCGGCAGCTCAGACCGATGACTCATGGAGCGAGCTGAAAGCTCCAAAGGTAGAGCTCAAATCCCTTCCCAAGGGACTCAGGTATGCATTTCTTGGACCCAACTCCACTTATCCTGTCATTATGAATGCTGACCTGAACAATGCAGAGACTGCTCTGCTTTTGTGTGAGCTGAGAAAATATCGTAAGGCTTTAGGTTATTCTCTAGCTGACATACCTGGCATTTCACCTGATCTGTGTATGCATAGAATACACCTGGAAGATGAATCGATGACTTCTGTGGAACATCAGAGGAGGTTAAACCCGAATCTAAAAGATGTTGTAAAGAAAGAGATAATGAAACTTCTAGAAGCAGGTGTGATCTATGCGATCTCTGATAGTAAGTGGGTTAGTCCTGTGCATGTAGTACCTAAGAAAGGTGGGATCACTGTGATAACCAATGAAAAGATCCCCACTAGAACAGTTACTGGTCATCGCATGTGCATTGATTTTCGTAAGTTGAATGCTGCGACTCGTAAGGATCACTTCTCACTTCCTTTTATTGATCAAATGCTTGAGAGATTGGCTAACCACCCTTACTATTGCTTTTAGATGGTTATTCAGGTTTCTTTCAGATTCCCATCCACCCAGATGATCAGGAGAAGACGACGTTCACATGCCCCTATGGAACATATGCATACAGGAGGATGCCCTTCGGCTTGTGCAATGCTCCAGCGACTTTCCAGCGATGCATGATGTCGATTTTTACTGATCTGATCGAAGACATAATGGAGGTTTTCATGGACGATTTCAGCGTCTATGGAAGCTCCTTTCATGTCTGTTTGTCAAATTTGTGCAGGGTGCTGAAGCGATGCGAGGAGAAGCATCTGGTGCTGAACTGGGAGAAATGCCACTTCATGGTCAGAGATGGGATTGTTCTGGGACACAAGATATCAGAGAAAGGCATTGAGGTGGACAAGGCCAAGATCGAGGTCATGATGAGTCTGCAACCACCAACTTCAGTGAAGGGAATCAGGAGTTTCTTGGGACACGCTGGTTTCTATAGGAGGTTCATCCAGGACTTCTCTAAGATCGCGAGACCACTCACTCGACTGCTCTGCAAGGAAGCTCAGTTTTCCTTTGACAGCGACTGCTTACCCGCATTCCACACGATCAAGGGAGCCCTAGTCAGTGCACCAGTTGTCCAACCTCCAGACTGGGATCTTCCTTTTGAGATCATGACAGATGCAAGTGATTTTGCAGTAGGAGCAGTCCTTGGACAGCGTAAGGACAAGAAGCTTCACGTGATCTACTATGCAAGCAGAACCTTAGACGAAGCTCAGTGCCGATACGCAACCACAGAGAAGGAGCTCCTTGCCATCGTGTTCGCTTTTGAGAAGTTCAGATCCTATCTGGTTGGATCAAAGGTGATTGTGCACACAGACCATGCAACTCTCAAGTACCTACTCACGAAGAAGGATGCTAAACCGCGGCTCTTAAGGTGGATTCTTTTGCTCCAAGAGTTTGATCTGGAGATAAGAGACAAGAAGGGGGTTGATAATGGAGTAGCAGATCATCTCTCCAGGATGAAAGTGTCAGATGAGACAGTTCTTGATGTGGAACAACCGATGGAGTACGTCAATGCGATTGGTCTGCGCAACATGGAGCAGTCGTCACCTGCCATCAAGGACTGTTCCCGCGTAGAAGGAGCATTCGTTGCAGTGATCCAGAAGGAGTACCCGAACCTTCCATGGTTTGCTGAGATTGCCAACTTCTTGGCAGCTGAGAAAGAGCCTTTGAGGTTCACTGGGAATGAGAAGAGGAAATTTCTAAGGGAGGCGAGGCACTACTTCTGGCATGAGCCGTATCTCTATCGGCAAGGCAAGGATGGGATCTTCAGGAGATGTGTTCCAGAGGCTGATATTCCAGGGATCCTTCACCACTGCCATGGTTCCTCTTATGCTGGTCACTTTGCCACCTTCAAGACTGTTTCCAAGATCCTCCAAGCCGGTTTTTGGTGGCCCACTATGTTCGGAGATGCTCACGCCTTCATATCTCGATGTAATTCCTGCCAAAGGATGAGGAGTATAAGCAAGAGAAACGAGATGCCTCAGAACTACATCTTGGAAGTTAAAGTGTTCGATTGCTGGGGGATCGATTTCATGGGACCTTTCCCAGTCTCTCACAAGAATGAGTACATCCTAGTTGCTGTGGACTATGTCTCAAAGTGGGTAGAAGCGATTGCTAGTCCAACCAATGATGCGCGAGTTGTAACCAAGATGTTCACCTCCATCATCTTCCCAAGATTTGGAGTGCCTAGAGTGGTTATAAGCGATGGTGGAACTCACTTTATCAACAAGTTGTTCCAAGGATTGCTGAGCAAGAATGGTGTGAAACACAAGGTTGCAACCGCCTACCATCCTCAAACAAGTGGTCAAGTGGAAGTTTCGAACAGAGAGATCAAGAACATCCTGCAGAAGACTGTCAACACCACCCGCAAGGATTGGTCCCTTAAGCTCGACGATGCTCTCTGGGCGTACAGAACAGCCTACAAGACCCCTTTAGGGACCACTCCCTATCATCTGGTCTATGGCAAGGCGTGCCACCTACCTGTTGAGCTAGAGTACAAGGCGGCTTGGGCTGTCAAACTACTCAACTTCGACATCAAACCTGCCAAGGAGAGGCGAACCATTCAGATCCACGAGTTGGAGGAAATCAGGCATCTGGCCTATGAGAGTTCTAAGATCTACAAGGAAAAGACCAAGGCGTTCCACGACAAGCGGATCATCAGCAGAAGCTTTGCTCCGAACGATCAGGTCTTACTCTTCAATTCACGGGTTAAGCTGTTCCCTGGAAAGCTTAAATCTAGATGGTCTGGACCTTTCACCATCAAGGAGGTTCGCCCTTATGGAGCTGTTGTGTTGCTGGACACAAGAGGAGGAGAATTTGTTGTCAATGGTCAGCGTCTCAAGCCATATCTTGCTGACACAACAATCGCTGAAGGTGTAGAGATACCCTTAAGCGATCCCCCTCAAGCCTAATCGGCTCATTGAAGTCAAGCTAGTGATAGAAAACAAGCGCTTGGTGGGAGGCAACCCACTGGTGAGTGTAAATATTGTTTTCTTTTTGTCTTTATCTTTCTAGGAACTAACTTGCAGGTTGAAAAATCAAGAAAATTCGAGATCACTCCAGGAGAGCACTCCAGCGGTTGTTCCGCCAATTGTTCCCAGGTAAGTTCTCAAACAAAAAAAATAAATAAAAAAAAAGGAAAAAAAAAGAAGGGGAAGCGGTTTTGATTGGTTTTTAAAAGCCCAACATTCCACTTCCCCACTTCATCTCTCTCGCCGCACAACCCCCCCCCCCCTTAGAACCCTAAAATCGCGAACTCACCTCTCTTTCTTTCTCTTCGATTTTGGTTCTAACCTCTTGCGATTCTCTTGAGATTGGGTTGTTTTACAGGATTCACCTCTCCAATCAAGGTAATCGGACAAGAACTCTCCCCCTCTTTGCGCATGCAAATCGCGAATTGGGAGTGAATTCTTGGATCCTCTTTTTCCTTTATGCTTGCGATTTCATCCTAGATTGTAGCCCTTGATAGTATATTTGCTACTAGGATTGAATTCATGGTTGATTCTGAATGGAATAAGAAACCGATTGTTGCTTGTGATTCTTGGCCTTTGTGATTTCTAGCTACTCTTGAGATTGAGGCTTGTGTAGGTTGTCTAGTAATCGATGGACTTGGATAGAACGAGAAGATTGAATTGTTCCATCGTTTCTAGAACAACCAACGAACTGGGCTGATATTGGATTTTGTTTCTGTCTTGTAGATGCCTCCAAAGATGCGGAACGCAAGAGCCACCAAGAGCACAGCTTCTCCAGCCGCGAGTGCTCCACCTGGGTACCCGTGGCCGAACAAGACTGAGGGAGCGCCCATCGACCTTAATGATTCGATGCTCCTTGACTTCAACGTCGAGGGATGGGACAAGGAGTCGGCAGCAATATACAACAAGCTCCTCCTAGCAGAGATCTTGCCCACGCGGTTCGTGAACCAGCAAACACTAGGCGATCTAGGCCTTGACACTGAGGTGTTCGACACGATGCAGGCTATGGGAATCATGCCTCTCTGCTACCAGGCTCAGGTTCTCTACCCCGACTTGGTCAGGCAAGTGCTCGCGACATGCAAGATCACTTACCAGAACCCCAATGCGCCTACGTACGAGAACTGCTTCTTCTCCTTCATGGCTGATGGCAAGTTCTGCACCATCTCTCTCGACGACCTGAACTCGCTATTCGAGATTGCAGACACGCCAAAGGGGTTTCAGTGGAAAGGAAATTCAAACCGGCAGACACCTTTTGGGATCTCATTGCAGCCGGCAAGTTCACTTCTCGCAAGGCCTATCAGTTGCAGATTCGGAACCCTGCCATCCGGATCATCGCCAAGATTGTGTCCAATGTGCTGTTCGCGAAGGAGTACACATCCAAGATCACAAATGGAGAGCTCCAGGTTCTCTATACGGGACTTGAGGACGAGATGCGCAGAGAGAACATCACCCCATTCCAGGAAGTCAAGACCAACCCGGGGTTTCATCTCATCTCCATGTTCGCTGACCGCAAGGACACACTGGTTCGTACTGATGATAAGAAGGATCGTTGCGGCAGTCTGCTCACACCATTGTTCCAGCGCTTCAACATCAACCTCAGCTCGTACACGGTCGTCTCTGAGATGGAGTACATCGATACTCCCTACCTGATCGCATGCCACATCCTGCGCGACGAGACCACCTACAAGTTCCAGGATAAAGAAGGGAACCCTCTGTACAGCAAGCTCCCTATGCCTGGGTTCACAGACTTCTTATCCTTGGAGAACATTGTGTTCTCACTCGATGAAGAGCACCTCTGCGATGATCCGAAGGCGCAGGTTCAGCACGATGATGAAGACATGGATGATGTGGAGCATGTGACTCCACCGGCTGATGGTGAGTATGACTTGGAGGACTTCACCGATGTGACTGATGATCACGCCTACAGACGCTGGATGGTTGACTCCCAGAAGAAGAACAACAGCCTCATGAAGAGGATACTGAAGGCGATCACAAGCGGCTGCATTGGAGCACAGGAGGAGCGTACGCCGCAGAGAACAAGGCGCCCAGGCAAGGAACACGCGGGAACATCGACTGGAGCAGAGAGACTGCCGAGGAACAGGAGGACAGCTGGTCACTCCGGTAGCGGCGATTCAGACTGAGTCCGAGAGGACTATTTCTATCCCTTGTCTTATCCATCTGAACTATTTATTTTTCATGTTATTTGCTTCTGTTTGGTGTGTTTCAGCTTCCTCTGATTTATTTTCACAACCAGGGATGGTGTGAACTAAGTCTGGGGGAGCGATTGTACTATATTCGCTTGTGTGCTTCTTGAGTCAGTCCTTGTGTCATTTTTATGTTTTTATCTAGTCAGTCCTTAGGATCGAGTCAGTCAAAACTATTGTGGGAATCAGGACCTTATTTTGTGATGCTCTTTAACCACCTCGTGCTTTAACCTTCTTATTCAGTGACCTTAGCAGTGATGAAAGACCCACACATGGACCTGGAACACCCTGACTTATCTCATTTGACACTCCAGAAGTTCTATACCGATCAGGTTACACTGGGCAGACTTAACTCCACTTTATCTGAACCTAATCTGGACTTTAATTCTTCTTGTCATGGGCACTAGATCAGGGTAGAATGAGAACTACACTCAGGACTTCTTATCCGATTTTTATCCCTCTTACTGTTCCTGAGTGGCTAGCTCATCTTTAGCTAGTTCCCACCTTGAACCCTGACCTTTAATTCCACCCTCATGCATTTGCTTTTCTAGTACTTTATGTGCAGATATGTGCAAAAAGGTCGGAGAGGAAAGGATCGACGCAGTTCTTACTCATCAATGCTCACACAGCGGAAGCAGGCAGAACAACCGGAGTGCTTGTTCCGACACGTAAGGGAACAACCGAGATGCCTGTTCTGATACCATGGAGAAAAACGAAGAAGTAAGTGGCTAGAACAGACCAGAATGAATCACCAGTGGCATCAAGTACATCACTTGTTACCTCCTTGCTCGTCACCCCAGCATTTTGTAATTCAGTATAAAAAAATATATATATATATATATATTTTTGCTTTGATTTACTGGTGACGAGAAGGGGAAGAATCTATGATGCATGCCACTGGGGAAGTTGAGAAAGTAATGGTGGTTTCAGTGAAGTGTTCTGAAGGGGAAGTTGAATCGCGCAGAGCAGTCCTATGATCGATCTATCGGAGAGCAGTCCGATTAGCAGAGATGAGTAAGGACTGTGGACCTCAATGGAGCCGTCCTCTCACGACCATTTTGTGCGATATCCTGCACCCGCTCTTGGTAAACCCTAAACACTCTTGAACTCCACCATAAAAGTTAGCCTGTTCTATACCTAGCCCGTTCTCTCTGAGTAGAGCCTGTGACAAGAAGCTCACACTGATCTTAATTGAACATAAGGAGTTTTGTCTCGAAAGTGTTGCCTTTTCAGGTTAAGATGTAGAGTAAGTGTGTGTGGTCCTAATCTACAGCTTGTATGGTTCAGAGATTTGTGGTAAGAGTATGGTTGCTGAGAATAAGCGAGTTCCCGCTTTCAAACCTTTCTCCCTGTTCTTGGTACTTGCCTTGTTCGAGGACAAACAAGGATCTAAATCTGGGGGAATTGATATATGGTGTTTTTCACATCATTGTATATATGTTTTTATTTGTTTCCAGTCACTAATTCGTGTCAGTCTAGTCCTTTTTGACCTTTTACAGGTCTGGAGTTAGCAGAAGAAAGAAGAGAAGGTGCCTGATGAAAAGAAGTCCTTTTGGAGCATTCCTGCGGAGAACACTCAAGAGAACAGTCCCGAGACTGATCTCTCTCAAGCGGAACAAGCAGACGGAGTGATCCGGAGATTGTTCCAGACAAATATGGAAACTCCTATTTCGGGAATTTAAGCCTTGTTGCCCTAATCTCTTTTCTTCTGATGGGCGCCTCCATATAAAACGCCACCTATCTATTTTCTATTTTTTTTTACGTTAGTTTTTACAAGAGAACACTTAGTATTTGCGATCTGCAACTTGTAAGGGAGAAGAATCCATCCTCTCATAGAGAAGATCATCTGAACCCTATTGTTTCATACTCTGTTCTTATGCAATTTTATTCAGGATTTATGTCTTTGTTTATGTGCATCATGATCGAGTAGTGACCTTGCTCGCCTAGGGTTTTTAGGGTGTTGAGACATGAGCTAAACATAGATAAGCGATCCATAACTGTTCTTCATTCATACTGTTCTTACTGCTTTCATTAAACTGATCACTTGATGTTAGATCACTAGTTCATCACCTAGTTAACCGCTTAGGATGATAACTTGACATGTATTGAATGAGCTTAGTATCCCTAATCAGCGAAAGTAGATATTAGGGTGGTAAGTGAACTGATCGGACCTGTTCCCTAAAGCTTGCAATCGATCTTCATCCCAACGACAGTTAGGTGGTGAGATCGATCTGCAAAGCGATCACTACCACGACAGTGGAGTGTTCCAGCTGAGTGATCCGAGTTCTAGAAAGCATTTCATCGCGCTTGAATAATTGTTTGGCTCCAATTCAACACCCAATGAAATACCCTAGGTCAGCTCTTGTTTAATTGAATCAATCTCGTGTTTATTTTGCTTGTTTATTATCGCCTATTGCAACCAAATCATATCTTCTTCTTAGCTTGATTCTGAAACTTATAGAACTAGAGTGTAGACTGGTCCTCTGGATTTGAATCTTAAGTACTACAATTGCAACTGTTAACTTGGCAGTAGCAAGGATTCATTTTTAGTGTATCAGCGGTTAATTTTTCGTTGACCGCTTTAGTCGTTGGGTCGACGTTTTCGTCGGGATTTTTCTCTTCCCGTTGAGTTGTGACGTGTTTTCGGAATCGGTGATGATTCCGATTTCTGAATCTGCTTATGCGGAAGATGTTGCGACTTCGAGATCTCTTATTACGAGATCTACGACTAAGGGGTCGCAGTGAGGCTGGTCGATTCCGCAGGCCTCTTCTTCCGTGAATGTAATCGAAGCGCTCCGTCCATCTCGTGGAGGAAACCGTGGGGGGTACTTCGCACTCGACTCGGCTTTCCGTTGGTAGGCTTTGATGGCAGAGACCGAGTCCTTGCAGTACTGTGATCCTCCGATGATCATGTTTACCCTCATGTGGGAGTTATCGTTCCCCCTATCATCCGGTCTCCTTTCGCGTTTATCTCCCGCCTAATTTCTCGGCGAAGAGTTTTACGCGGAAGGATTTTTATCGGGTTTTGGCGGACGGTCGGTGTCGAGGATTAGATCCTTGACGCTGGTTACTCTAGAGAGTTCTCCAGCAAGCAGCTTCGCGGCCAGACTTGCCCCCACGACTTTACAGTTAGCCGTGGAGTGGCCCCCGGTCTTATGGAACTCGCAGTAGACGTTTTTGTCGTAACTCTGGTTGCGGTTCCACGTGTTCCCCGAAGTTCTGCCTTGCTCCGGGTTGACCACGTAGTTGTGAGCACCTTGGAGTTCTTCTCCCTCGTGATGGACGTACTTGTCGTTATGAGAGATTTTCTTCTTTGACTTCGGATCCGCGTCTTTCGAAGAGTTCTTTGTCAGCTTATGTTTTTCCGACAGGCCTTTCATCTCTTCTTCGATAATTATATAATCTGAGGCTTTTTGGAGGGCGTCCTGGATCGTGCGAGGTTTTTCGAGTGTTGTCCACTTTCTGAACTTCGACTTGTACCAGAGCGCATTTCTAAGCGCGTCAATGGCGACTTTGTCGCTGATTCCGCTAACCTTCGACATGATCAGTTTGAACCGGCTCATGAACTCTCGGAGGGGCTCGCCCTCTTCCTGGGTTAAGCTCCAGAGAGATCGACATCGGAAGTTTCTCTATCTATGAACATAGAGTACTTAAGGAGGAATTCCGATGCGAGTTGGCGAAAGCTTCCGATGGAGTTTCGCTTCAACCGGGAGAACCACTCGAGCGCCGCGCCTTCGAGATTTTCGACAAACAGGCGACAGTAGCCAGCGTATTTCTCGCTTTCTTTAAACCTGGCTCTTCCCATAGTGATATGGAATGCCTGGAGGTGCGCCTTAGGGTCGGTTGTACCGTTATAGATTGGTATCTTGAGATTCCCCGGATTAGACACCTTAGTCTCGGAGATCCGCTCAGTGAAGGGCGTTTTACGAGTCACCTCGAGTAGCCTATCGATTTCTGGGGCATCACTCGTGGCGTGGTAAATCTGCGATTTCACGGCCCTTACTTCCGCGACGGTTTTGGTGATGTAATCGCGGAGATCGCTGATGTCTGGATTTTCTCCAGCGGTCTTCCGAGCTTGTCGGCGTTCGCGGCGAGTAATCTCGGTTTGCTTTTCGGCAAGTTTCTCCTGTTCGACCCAATAGTGGTTTTCTTCTTCTTCCGTTATAGGTTTGTCGAACGGAGAATTCTCCCGAGCTGAACGGCTACGGGTTCTTCTTGGATGGACGTCGGCGTCTTCCTCGGAGTCATCGCTGGGCTCCAAGTCAATGCGCTAGACTTCATACACCCCGGTGTCCTTTTCGGACGGCGGAGGGTTTTCTGAGTTGCTCTTCTTGACAGGGGATGTTTCGCTAGGGTTTTGTCCGGAACTACGTTCCTACGAAGTTACAGGCCTATCGTGTGGGGTTGCAAACTCGAGTCTTCTCCCACGGAGTTTCGTAGCTCCGTGAGGGAGGACTGCGTGGGCCCTTGCCGTTAGGGTTTGAACCTGTTTGGTTAGGGTTCCCACGAGTTTATCCTGCTCTTCCGACCTCTTCTCGTAGGCGGAAAGCATCTTCTTGAACTCGTCGAGTGTCGTGGCGTTAGCAGGTGCGTTGGCCGCAGTTATATCCGCTGCTAGAGTGTTCAAGGCGTCCTTGCTTGCTCTGTTGAGAGGAGTTTGCAAGCTCGCTGGGTCGTCAATAGTCATGTCTGGTTGAGCGTGTGCTGGTCGTGAGTAAGATTAATCCATTCCCCCCCCCCTCCTTCTAGCGCCAAACTGTGAGAACCAAAATTCACACCGTCAAAGAATTGTATATTTTAGGAAAGTAGGAAAAACCTAATTTCCTAGAGGTCCCGGATATCTGAGAAACCACACGCCAAGCAATCAGAACACGAAAATAAACGAGAATAAAAATAAGAAATCGTAAAAAGAGAGCAAAAAGGATTTTATTCCGAATCCGCGTTTGAGCGTAACAACAAGGTAACGTGCTTCGGCTACAAGAGCTATCGGCGAGATCCCTAGTCTAATACCCGAAGGTGGCTAAACCTAATTGAGTCGCAGCTCGAACAACAAAAACGGAAAAATTCCTAAATCACTCTAAGTGCTAAGTTTGCTCTGAAAAAACGTCTCCCCATGCCTCTCGCCTTGAACTCCTTATATACTCCCTCATAGGTCGATTTACGCTTCCCTCTTTTGCCCTTAAGCCGTCATAGTCCGAAAAATGGAAATATTCCATTTTTCTGATCTTCATGAATATCTGCGGAAATTTTCCATTTATCCGCGGAAACTGATGTTTATCCTCCAAGCATAAACCGTCATAAGATTTATGGGATTTTAAGAAATCGTAAATGGGCCTCGAATCAAGTTTAGGACCCTTTGGGCCGTCTTTTGATTTGAGACGTTTGTTACGATTTCTCCGATAAAGTTAAGTTTCTGCGGTTTCATTGTAAACCAAACGGACGATCCCATTTGATCGAGAAATCAAGAAATGATTAGCCGTGGCTTGCGGAGGATTGTTATATTGATAGTCGAGAGTGCATAGTTTTACGTCGTATCCTCATTCGAAAGACTTTGGACGTTTTGGAAAATGATCGATGTACGAAGGCTCGGTCGCTATAGAGATCGAGCCGTGCTCGAGGCTCGGTCGCTAGCGACCGAGCCGTGTTCGGAGCTCGGTCGCTATAGCGACCGAGCCTTGCTCGTGGCTCGGTTGCTATAGCGACCAAGCTCTGTTCGGAGCTCGGTCGCCAAGGCTCGGTCGCTATAGCGACTGAGCGTGATTCCGTGATCCGATCGCTATAGAAATCGAGCTCTTGTTCGTGACCCGGTTGCCATCGCGACCGGGTTTGTGCCGTGGACTGAAATCCATCGTCCAAGCGTCCGAAACCATTGTGATGCTACGATGCTTTTAGGATGTTTGTTTGAGGATGTTTGGACCTCCGATAATATCGCATCGTTTATTTAAGAAATCGTTGATTTCTTGAATCGTTGATTAAGAAATCGTTTATTTCTTAAATCGTTGATTAAGAAATCGTTGATTAGGAAATCGTTGTTTTAAGAAATCGTTGTTTTAAAACAAGATTTTCCCGCAAGCTTTTCGTATAAGTTTTCCTTTCTTGAAAACGTAGAAATTCTTAAGTTAATAATTTTTAACGGACATTTGGATGCCAACTTTGCCTTCTCCGATTTCGACCCCAACAGCAGCTGATACTTTATCAAGAAGACACGCCTTGAACACTACCATGGATGCTAAGGTGTTAGGGTTTGAGCACATCAAGGAGCTCTACAAAGATGATCCGGAGCTGAAAGAAGCCTTCCAGTCATGCGGAAAAGGAGTTTTCCAATCTTATCATCTTCATGAAGGGTTTCTATTTAGGGATAAGCGGCTTTGTGTTCTTCAGTGCTCAATGAGAGACTTTATACTTCAAGAAGCACACGGTAGAGATCTTATGGGTCACTTTGGAGTAGACAAGACCTTGGCTATTGTAACTGATCACTTCTTTTGGCAATACCTCAAGAGAGATGTGTCACTTACCACAAAGCCAAGTCGAAGTCACCTCCATATGGTTTATAACTAGCACAATGAGTAATTTTGATCGTTTTTATCTTAAAAATAGATGATTCATTTTATTTTATGTGAAATATATTAAATATAGTCTTTTTAATATTACTAAATTAAATATAATATAAACATTATGTAAATAATTTAATATTATTAAATAGAATATAAATGTATTATCATTAGAATTTTTTAATTATACACATAAACTAAATCAATAAAAAATTTGGAGGTCCTCCAATTACAATCTATACTATTATTTGAGAAGTAAATTTGCTTAGTTGTCATGTATTCCATGATTTTAGGTAATTTTGCTTATTTGTCATGTTTTCCATAGTTTTAGGTAATTTTACTTATTTATTATATGTTTAATAATTATAATTAATAGTTTTGCTTATTTATAATAATTTTAATTAAACATGTGATTTAAGATAATCACAATATTATAACATCTTATTTAGTATATATCATCTTATTTATAATTATTTTTGATATCTGCTGGTTGATTCTTATTTTGATGTTTTAAAGTAAAATTTTAAGTAATTTTGTTTATTTGTCATATTTTTCATTGGTTTAGGTAATTTTGCTTATTTATCATATGCTTAATAAATATAATAAATAATTTTACTTATTTTATATTATAATTAAACATGTGATTTAAGACAATCACAATATTAAATCATCTTATTCATGATATATCATCTTATTTATGATTATTTAACTTTTGGATATATATTGGTTGATTCTCATTTTGATGTTTATTTATTTTGGATATATATCTATACTATTATTTATGAAGTGATTTTGCTTAGTTGTCATGTTCTCCATGATTTTGGATAATTTTGCTTATTTGTCATATTTTTATTAAGTTTAAGATAAATTATCATTGATGTATTATTTGTTTTGAGCTGAGTCACTAAATCATTAATTTAAAATAATAGCTTTGATGAATATTCTATATAAATAAAAACGAATTTTATTTTATTAATATTAGATTTATATGTTATATTAGCTTTTCTTATTTGTCATATTTTTATTAGGTTTTAGACTTTTAGATATGTTATTAATTTATTATTAGTTTCTAACTATTCACTCATTTATTTTAATGATATAAAGTTTATATGTTATATGCTATATCAAATAATTGATTACAAAATAATATTTTAGAATTATCAAAAAAAAGATAATTCTTCTATATATATTATTTTTCTGTGCCTATCTGAAAACAATATTTTTATTATAAAAGTTAAAAAAAATTAAGATACAAAACAATTTATTATTAATTATTAGTCAACCAGAAAATATAAATATATTTTCTAAAATATCTCTAAGATATGAGTGTTTTAAAAAAACTTAACACAATAATAAGTATATATTTTGATTAAAAGTATTTGACATATATAAATATTTTGATGTTTGATTTAACTATTTAAAAACATAAATAATAATTTATTATACTGGTTTTAGATTAATAAGACATAAACTAATAAGTATTTAAAAGAAATTTATGCCCGCATGTGCGGGCAAAACACCTAGTAGCAAGTAATTAAGAATTCACTGAGCATCGATCTCGGAAAACGTATAGCCGTTAACTGTATGGGAAGTAGATTTGGAAGATTCTCCCTTCAGGTTTGAAGAGGAAGGAATCCCACTTTTGCCTTCATCAATTGGGTAAAAGCCAGGGCGTTTTGGCTTTTGAATCTCAACAGCTTTCTGTTGTAGTTGAGCCACCACCAGGGAGATTTTTGGTCTGTCCCTTGCAAAATATTGAGAACACAGGAGTCCCACTTCAATGCATCTCAACACTTGCCAAGACTCTACACAGTCATGTCTGATCTTCTCATCGATGATATCACTCCATTTTCCTTCATTATATTTGTTCCACGCCTTTTCAACAAAACAAAGAAAACACAATGTATTGTTTCTGTTTCTTCAATTTTTCTATTTCTCAAAGAAGAAAACATATCAATTCTAAAAAGAAAAAGCTTACGTAGCCGAGAAGATAGCCAATAGAAGAGGAGAATGATCTGTTCCTTTTCCCGTTAACAATTTCAAGAACAACAACTCCGAAGCTGAAGACGTCAGACGCAGATGAGAATATGCCATCTAACAGGGATTCTGGCGATATGTAGCCTCTGCATAATAACGAATCAAAACCTATACTAAAAAAAAATATACTATTTCAGAGATGAAGAAAAATATAAAGTTTTTGATTACATACTGCGTTCCAGCCCTATGCTGTGTGAAAACTTCCTTCTCGCTCCTTGCACACATTCTGGCCAACCCGAAATCGGATATCTTCGGGTTCATATCTCTGTCAAGTAAGATATTATCAGGTTTCAAGTCCCGGTGTATAATCAGATCGTATCCCCCTTCTTCGATATATGCTAGGCCTTGAGCTACACCCTTGATAATATGAAATCTAGTTTGCCAATTTAGCTCACCACCACCTACAAAACCGACCAGAATATATCATCAATTTCTTTGGACTTATATGTATATGATTCCCAGTCAAAAATTAAAACAGCTAACCAAAAAGATGTCCTTCTAAGCTGCCGTTCACTAGATACTCGTATATCAATAGCTTCTCTTCCTTGTAAACGCTCCAACCATACAGGCGGACGATATTAATGTGTCGGAGGCGTGAAATAGACCTCACCTCGGTACGGAACTCATCCAACCCTTGTTTCGAGATTTCTGAAAGTTTCTTGACAGCGATTTCTTCCCCGCTGGCTAACACACCCTGGTCATACATACCCCATAAAATAAGCACTAAAATTAAGAACCCTACATGGGTCAACTACCATGCAGAGGCATGATGCAGCAGAGAATGTGAAATGCTAGGACTAAAAAAATTGTTTTACCTTGTACACAGACCCAAACCCACCATGTCCGATCTCTTGAGAGAAGTTGCCTGTGGCATTCAGTATCATCGCAAAATCCATTGGGGCAGATATTTGATCCTCTATTGGGTTTTCTCTTTCCCTTGACATCATTATTTCTTCAACAACAAAAAAAAATTAGAGATGATCAGTTATAAAGATGTACGTACGTACGTTCGTATGCAACTAAAACATACAGAGTAGTATAGATGATCTTTCTTTTGCTCAAAAAGAAAAAAACAAAATTCCTCTTTCGTTACTTACCAATTGATGCAGCGGTGATGGCTCTTTCTCTTTCTCTTTCTCTTTCTCTTTCTCTCTTCTTTTTACTCTTGCAGTAGCAAAATAATGCAAAAAGACCCAAAACCACCGAGATGCAAACACAAGTACCTACGATCAATCCTGTTTTGCTTTTCTTCTTCCCTGGAGAAAAAAAAAAAGAAAAGAAATAGTTATAGAAGCAATTTAAGTAAATAGATTCCAAAGAGTTGAGAAGATAATTAATGTAATTACCACCACCAGCCGTTCGCACATAAAGGTCTAGACCCTCATTGGAATAACTGCGGATATCAACCAAGTCTCCGCTCCATGTTATACAGCTCCGGTTTCCAGTTTGTAGGCTTACGCTTATAGAATAAGCAGTACAACTGCAATCCCCAAGGCAAATCTTACGGCATTGTTCTGGCTTGGTGATGGACGGGTTCGATTTGGCGTTTCTGCTGTCGGGCAGATTCATTTTCCGAACAAGTGAGAAATGGTTGTCTCCGTTGCAGATACCATTCTTTTTCCGCACACACTCTTTTGTTGTCACGTTCAAGCCAAAACCTGGGATACACTCACACACTTTAGATGATGAAACAACGCTACAATAAGCGTTCGGAGTACATGAGTAATACAGATCGCACTGTTCAAGGGATGAGCTCCATTGCTGGTCCCACTTTTTGCTTATTTGATTCCAGGTGTAGTGTCTCACTAATCCCTCATAGTCTAGCTGTACCCTTGTGTATGATCTGTTGTCTGCAGTAGTAATTGACAAATACGAAATTTCCTTGTACCTCCATTCTAATCTAAACAAGGGAGTAGCTCCGATGAACTTGTTTCCGTTCCAAGGACCGCTTCTATGTATAACCATTGAGCCTTTCAAAGTGGCAATAACCGGATATTCTGCACTTTCGAATCCTAATTCGAAATCTCCTGGTTGTGGATCATCAAGTGCTCTCCACGAAGTCAGATATTGGTCATTCCATAGTAGTTTCATCTCTGGAAGTATGGTATCAGTCGGTTCGTCGAAACTCTGCCAAAAAAAGTCTTCTGGATTGTCGTTGTTGGGATCTTTGAGAACGAGATTACCGTTTTCCAGGAGTTGAGCAACTGCCGTTGTTGTAGAAGAATGATCTCTTCTAGTCGAGAACCTCACAGCTAAGTTAGACTTGTCCCTGATAACCAACTCATGATCATCATATATCTCTAAGGTCCCGTTAGAGCTGTGTAAAGGGTCTTTTCTATTACCTACCCAAACATAAGTTCTTTCGGGTACATTTTTGTACCAAATTCCTAAAAACCAGCTCTCCCTTCCTGCAAATCTAAAGAACCCGGCCTCGAAACTTCCTCTAGAAGACACAAGTGTACCGCCCTTAACTGAAACCCATCTATCCCCACTCCTTAAGATGTCCCCAGAATTACCGTACTGAAACAAGACGATGCAAAGAAATAGAATGTGTCTCAACATCCTCCTCCTCCTCCTCCTTCTTCTTCTTCTTCTTCTTCTTCTTCTTCTTCTTCTAGTGGTTCTTCTTTTTTGTTCTACTTTCAGTTTTTTTTTTCTCTCTCTTGATTGGTAGGTTAGGCGTTATAACTACCATCGAAGCGTTTTGTCACCACCAACTTTAAGTTTTATTGTCGTATGTCTTGTTTCTTCATTTGGTATTGCATAGGCCTAGTACTAGCATGTGCTTGACAATCCCAAAAACAAATAGTATTGGAAATGTGTATGCGGATCTGTCTGTCTAAGTTTTTTTTTTTTTTTTGTTAGTTTTCTGTTTGGTCTAATAGTGTAGGAATGAACTTATATTAGCAAAAGTTTTTGTCATGAAGGAAACTTGTGATGGGGGATTACTTACAAAGACAGCCAGCTCAAGACTCTAATATTGCGTGACTGCTCGGAAAAGGATGGAGCGTTGTGTATCTCATTCTTGATGTTGCCCTCCTTACTGTTGAATGTTGTTTTTGAATCCACTAATCGCTGGGGGGGGGGACTTCATATTTTATTGTAAGTTTGATAAATAAATATTGAAAGTGTGGATATATATTAATAACTAGGTGTTTTCCTGCACTATGTGCAGTAAGAAATTTTTTTAAATCTAACTTATATTTAAAAATAAATATTTATAAAATTTGTTGATATATAAAGAAATTAATAATCTTATGATTAGATATTTAATTTTTTTTTTAAATTGTAGAAGTTTTTGAAAATTTTAGTAATACAAATTGTATAATTGTACAAAAATAATAATATTTCGAATTTGAAATGTTATATATGTTTTTTAAATCTAACTTATATTTAAAAATAAATTTTATTGAATTTATAGATTTTACTATTTTCTTACTTATATTTAATATATATTTGATATATATTAAATCAATTTGTATAAAACTAATAAAATGATATAAAATTGTATAATTATAAAAAATTTAGCCTAAACAATATTTATAAAATTTGTTGATATATAAGAAACTATTAATCTTACGATTAGATATTTATTTATTTTTTTTAAATGTAGAATTTTTTGAAGGTTATAGTAATACAAATTGTATAATTATACAAAATAATAATATTTCAAAATTTGAAATGTTATATATGAATATATTTATTTTATAGATGATGTATGAGCTATTATCATATTTTAAAAAAAGTTTACCAAAAAAAATATCAATATTAAATGTAATATATGAATTATTACCATATTCTAATAAGTTTGCCAAAAATATAAATCAATATTAAATGAAATTATCCATGTCATATTTTTCGGAAGACATGTCATCAATTGTAGTAGCCATGTCATATTTATTTTGTGAAACTGATTGTAGAGATGACATGTGGCAAAATTACTTCGCAAATATAGTCTAGGGGAAGTTTTTGAAATTTTTAGTAATACAAATTGTATAATTGTACAAAAATAATAATATTTCGAATTTGAAATGTTATATATGTTTATTAAATCTAACTTATATTTAAAAATAAATTTTATTAAATTTATAGATTTTACTAATTTCTTACTTATATTTAATATATATTTGATATATATTAAATCAATTTGTATAAAACTAATAAAATGATATAAAATTGTATAATTATAAAACATTTAGCCTAAACAATATTTATAAAATTTGTTGATATATAAGAAACTATTAATCTTACGATTAGATATTTAAATTTTTTTAAAAATGTAGAATTTTTTGAAAGTTATAGTAATACAAGTTGTATAATTATACAAAATAATAATATTTCGAAATTTTGAATGTTATATATGAATATATTTATTTTATAGATAATGCAAGTTTCACATGGATAGCAGCTGCTGGAGTTGGTGTAGATTTGACCTCTCGATTGTTTCTGATGTTGATGGTTCTAATATGGCTTGGTGATATTCCCTTCAGGGTTGAGACTGCTCAAGACATTTGTTCTTTAGGTCAGCTCCATTGATATCGAATTCTTCTCGAAAGGTGGAAGGAATAGATTTGTGGACATATATGGGTTTTAGGCTCAGTTTATGTCTTTGTTTTATTTTGTTTTGTTTATGTTCTTTGTCTTTGGTTTCTTATCGACACTATGTATCTCAACTTTCTTCGAGTTAAAAAAAGATGATGTATGAGTTATTACCATATTTTTAAAAAGTTTACCAAAAATAATATCAATATTAAATGTAATATATGAATTATTACCATATTCTAATAAGTTTGCCAAAAATATAAATCAATATTAAATGAAATTATCCATGTCATATTTTTCGGAAGACATGTCATCAATTGTATTAGTCATGTCATATTTATTTTGTGAAACTGATTGTAAAAAGGACATGTGGCAAAATCATTTCGCAAATATAGTCTAGGGGATAATACATCCTGTTGTGTCCATATGCTGATGGTTTTATCAAAATGATTTGCGTGTATAATCAAATCTCAGAAAGCAAATTACATAATAATCAAACTCATGTGTCTAAGCATCCTGTTGTGTCCATATCCTGATGGTTTGCGGATGAAGCAATCAGGTTGTGAAGAGGATGGCAAGTGACAGAGATCACGGCGTCTGTGTGGCCTTGATCCCACAGATACACAGAGTTGTCTTCAGATCCGCTCACAATGTACTTTGCCGTTGGTAACAGAAAACGATGCAGAATACTTTGTTGGTATGTCCGGTGTATACCTTTATAAACTTGCGAGTTGCATAGTTGGACAGCTTCTGTGGTGGATGAGGCAATTATTATTAATTAGTTAAGGAAGGGTTCACCAGAGAAAAAGAGAGTAAAGCTTACGAGAGTAGTATCATCAAGAGTGGCAACTTGCCATTAGGAGAGAACTTAGCAGCAGGAGACTTATATCATCAAGCAAGTGAATACAGTGAAGGATGTTAGGTTGCGTTGGTTCCAACTAGTGAATCAGGGTGTAACTAGACTACTTCATTGTATATGTGGTAGAAACGTGTGTGGTCATAAGCTTTGTACCAAGAATTGGTGAAATGAATATGTAGTTGTTGAGTCAAAAAAAAAAAAAAAAGTCTTCAAGCAAGTCCCTTCCTTGGCATCCCATATCTTACAAGAACCATCGCGATTGAAATGCACGCTCGTAAGAGGCATGGAGTGAGCCTTAATCACGCGCACGCACCTCCCAGATCCGAATCGTCTAGCCAGACACGATCAGACTCGACGGTGTGGCCTCTGAGCACCTTGAGACACTCGTAGGGAGCCCTAGCGTCCCAGATTCGAAGCGTGCAGTCGTCGGACCATGCTAGATCGGAGATGCTGCTCGCTTGCCGACCAGAGGATCATCGTCTTGTCCAGGGAGGCCGAGGCCAGGAGGTTTCCGTCGTTGGAGAATTTCACTCGGACTAGTTCCGCTCGTCCCTGCGTTACCCACTCCGTTCCGTTACCACCGCTTGGCATCGTCGTCCGTTCCCGTCCCAGTTCCTGTTCCTTTCCATCTTCTGGAACAATATACATATTCTGTCGAATTACATTTTTTACCCTTCTTCTTCCATCCCGGTTCGGTAACCGATTAGTATATTGCTTCGGTTCAATCCCTTACCAAACTAAAACCCAGTTCCGTTTTCTGGTTTTCCAACCTTTGTTCATTAATCTAATTACTAAATGTATTTTAGATATGAATTCAGATTAATGTCAAAGTTTATTACAATTTCAGTTCAAATTAAATACAAATTCGTCAATGTTCACCTTCCTTCTTTTTTTCTTTCTGAAATTGACAATTCGGGTTTGGTTTAAGAAAATTGAAAACCAGAATTGTTCTTACTTCTGCAGTTTTGTTGAATTACACTTATCATGTTCTTTCCTCTCGGTTTGGTATGGACCAATCGATTAGTTAATTGGTTCGGTTTAACTAAAGCAATTTAAACCGGAAAATCAATGACAATGAAACCGGATGGTATTGAAACTGAATTGTTCTTTAACTTTGCAGTTTCTTGCGTCCTACTAATTACTAAACCGGGTTGGGTGATGTTTACGTTACATGTACGAGACTTTCACCGTTTTAGAGTCTAAGTCTGTCCTCTATTCCTCTGTGTACTCTTTTAAGTCAAGGAGTCAAACACAAACACAAGGCTGAATCGTCCTTTCATCGCGTCGCAGAGGGTTGATGTACGTTTCAGTTATAACAGTAAGGGAATCAATGACGAGAAGATACAGAAAGTACTTTTTTTCTTTTGACCCAAAGAGATTCCTGTCTTCTTTTTCTCACTCTCCCATTCCCTCAGAGTTCAAACATCCTCTTGCAATGGCTGCCGTTGATGATGATAGTCTTCCTCGTTTCTTCAAAGTTTTCATCTCCCATTTTAGCTCAGACTCTATGGTAACATATACTTTCTAGCTTTTATCGCTTTAGGTCTCTTTCTTAAACTTGCGAAAGCCTCTTCTTGCTCTTCGTTCACCTCTTTAGCTTCTTTTACTCTGTTTTTGAATGGTAAAGATGTTAGCTTTACATGTGAATCAGTTTAATTTTTGTGTGTTTGTGTTGTAGAGATAGGTTTCTCCTAAAGTTTCATTTAGTTGTTTTACTCAAAATATTTGTTCATTGATTAGTTAGTATAATGTTCATAACTCAGATTTGTTTTACTCTCACGAGTCTTGGCTTAACAGTTTGGGCTTCACATTTTTTTTGGCTGCAGCTTATACCCATCTCCTACTATGATGAACTTCCACGTCATCTACCCAAGACGGCTATTCTCCAAGGCACTGGTGGATGCGTTTGGAAGGTAGGCATGACGCTGAAGCAAGAGGAAGAGGAAGTGTATTTCGAACAGGGATGGCCCAATTTCGTTAAGGATAATGATCTCGTCGATGGAGACTTTATGACCTTCGTGTATAACGGAGACAACGTTTTCGAGGTCAGCATCTATGGCCTTGATGGATGTAAACAGGCTAGAGCAGTGGCCGAATTGGAGGATGATGAAGAAGAAGAAGAAGAAGAAGAAGACAGTATATGTGCTCTAAGCAGCGATGGCACAGAAGATACAGTTCAGAGAAGCACTGACAAAGGTTAGCGGACTTCTTCTTGGATTTGTTAATGCGAGTGTCTTTTCATGTGGTTTTCTTATTTAGACTTACTGTTCTGTCTTTGAGTTTTACTCATCCTTTTTTTTTTTTCAGGAAAGGCAAAAGTGGGAGCTGTGGATGAAGAAGAGGACAGTGTTTATTCTCTTAACAACATCAAAGACGCAGACACAGGCAGTTCTTCTGAATTCGAAATGGCCAATACAATCTTGAGAAGCAAGAACAAAGGTCTGACAAGAACAGATTGTTAGCGTTTTTTCATTCATTATATAAGGAAAAACAAAATGTTTTGTCTCTCTTGAACAGGAAAGTCGAAAGAAGAAGTGATTAAGGAGAAATCTGATGGGAAAGAGGATAGTGATCATTCTCTAAACAGTGAAGACAAAGAGACAGACACTAGTTCTGAACCCAAGATGGCCAAGAACAAAGGTTTTTGCTCATTGTTACCTTTTTTTTTTTACATGGCTTGAGTTGAGTTTATGTGATTGCTTTATATATAGACATTGAGATTTTTCCAGGAAAGAAGAAAAAGAAAGTTGTGGAGAGTTCTGACAGTGATTATGCTGAAGAGTTTGGTCGCTTGGATTTGGAAGAGGACTCCAGCAGCAGTGACAGTTCCTATGCTCCAGACAGTGAAGACACAGCCACTCATGTCAAACGAAAAGTGACAAGTCCAAAGAAGAAAGGTAAAAAATACATTCACCACTTTGATCATTTTGTGTAAACGGCTGCTTATATTTATATAAAACTTGATTTTTTTTGAGGTTCACAAGGAAAGTCCAAAGTGATAAAAGATGTGGTTGGAGTTGGTGACAGTTCTTGTGCTGTGGAAGGAGTCAAAAAGGAGAAAAAGACTAGGGAGAAAGGTATATTTTACACTACTGGCTTTTTTACTTTCATCACTTGCTAATATTGAGATATGTTTTCTCCTTTGTGCTTGGTTACAGTAAAGGCCATAATCGAAAACCCTGAGGTGTATCTGGATGATCCAACGAATATACATTTTGAGACGGGCGTGAAGAACAGGAAATACGAGCTAGTAAAAGAGCTATAGAGTATCTCTTTCAAAACACTATTATTATTATTGGTTTATAGGGTAATAACTTGACGTTTGTTTGTTTTGCTTTGAACACACAAGCTGGTTCATGCACAGCTGGTGAAAGACTACTGCCTAAGGTTTAAAGACTACATCTCTTACATCGACCCAAAGGGGAAACTAGAGGCGAAAACAGCCAAGTGGGGAGACCAACGTGTGTGCATCAAAAAATGGGCAAAGATCTGCGATAGGAACAAACTGAAGAAACAAGACCGTGTCGTGTGCGAGCTCTTGCGTAAGAAAGATCTGGTTTACGCAGTTAAGATCCACATCATCCGTGCGAAACATTTGGTGTGAGTTTTGAGAAGAAAGGGACATGGTCATTATGGATTTTAGTTATGTTTCTAGTAATCAAATGACTTTCTACTTATGTAATGAGTTTACATCATCTACAAGACCTCGAATCAACTTTCATTCGGTTCTGTGTTTTCATTTCAGTTAAAAAAACTTGTTGTTTGGTTTGTTCTGTTTGCATATGATCTTCAAAATTCAAGAGCTTTGTTATAAAAACATCTGATGAATGAAACTGAGATAAAAACTAATATATAGATAGAATGATATTTCGAACATTAGGAGTAGGGGATTGATTGACTACGAAGTCTTGTTTTTGCCGTATATATCTTCAAAACCATCAGCTACTCTTTTCCTTCTTTCAGCAATCATTTCTGAGTAAGCCTGAAGAGAAAAAAACACATAAACCATCAGACACGAGACCAAGTTTTGTTCAAAAGAACCAGCAGCATTGTCTTAAAGATGTTACTAGTACAAGTAGTAAGTAGTATAAGTCGAACTTAGCCTTTTATCAGATATATTGCATGTAAAAAGCATACCTTTGGGTAGCTATAAAGGAAAATGTACCACCACGCACCAATTAAACCAACGGCAAGCGATGAAACTAAAACCGAATGTAGTATTGCCCAGCTACAAGCCACTATTGACAAACCCGTCACCACTATCGTCCATGGTTGACACCTGAAAAAAAAAACATAGTAATATATGTCTGATCAAACCAGTTCATAGATATTTAAAAGGCTATTTATTGTCTTCTTACTATTTACCTAATAGAGAGTGAAATAACCAAAGAGACACATATTAGTAAACTCTAACTGAGCTAAGACTTAATCAGAGACCAAGAAACCAGCTTTGTTGTCTGAATATGCTAGAACTGTAACTGAGTTCAGACCGAGATTATTTCGAAAGTGTGGTTGCACCGTTGCACGAAACTAAGCTCTGTTGTGTGAAGATGAGAGAAGTGTAATTGAGACATACCAGGAGGGCTTTGTATCCCATACAGAGTCGTATTCGAGAGAGAGATGATCCAAGTAACCTTCCATGTCGCCATTTTCATCGACGAATCTCGAATCATTCTGCTCTCTTCGATTTCCTCCCAAACCTCCAACTTTCGTGCAAATCCTTGGCTGCTTGAGATTGAATGATCCGGTATTCGTTTGGGTACTGATTATCGTAAATCGGGTTTGAGTCTGAATCCGAAACGGCGACAGAGGAAGGGTGGAGATGGAGAGACTTCCCATTTGAAAGAAGATAAAAAAGGATTAGAGGATTCAATTGACACTAATCAAAACATTTGGGGCTCTGCTTTGTAATGAATATCGAAGATGTTCTAATTGGGCTTTATTTTTGTATATGGCCCAATATTAGAAGGCGCAAATATCTATCTATATTATGAAAATAGAAGTACACGTATATAATACTCTTTGGTTTTCAATATTATTTATATTTCCATGCTACTGACATTAAATAATACTTTCTATTTTAATAGTTTTTTTACACTTTGATTAATGTATTTTCCAAAATTAAATTTGAATTAAATAATACTTTCTATTTTAATGTTTTAGCTTTTCCACTTACATTAATGTGTTTTCCAAAATTAAATTTAAATTAAATACACTTCATTAACTTCTCAATTAAATCAATGTCAAATTCAAAAAAAAATATTTTTATTGAACAAACAATTCATGAAAATTATAATATCAACTCTTCATTAAACAAATATGAACGAAAAAATATTACCAAATTTGAACTGAAACTAGATAATATTCAAAAGGATTTTACCATTTTGGTATCTAGAGATCCACAACTAAACCTTATCCGAACGAAATATTTCGGATATTCGAATGTATTTAAATCATATTTATATACTTCTATATTAGCTATTTTTCGAGTTAATATCCAAGATATAAGATATTTTAACGTGTTTAAAATATTTGAAATATAAAAAATAGTCAAAAGTAAATATCTAAAGTGGATAAAAAATAATCAAAACATCAAAAATACTTAAAATATATATTTATTCTTCATCCAAATATTCAATTTAAATTTATTTTAATTGTTAATTTAGGTACTTTAACTTACATTACTCAAATTTACATGTTATATTTTTTACATTTAAAAATATTTAAAGATATATAAATTTTGAAAATTTAAAAATAATTTAAACAGGTTATCAAACCCGCAAAGATCCAAATCATAACTGAAACCAAAGTTTATAAATATCTGAATAGAGTTAGAATCTTTAAACTCAAAAATCTCAACCCGAAATAAATTTTAACCGAATTCAAGTGGATACCCAAATACACATCCCTACCTTAGTCAATATAAAACGATCAAATATTATAAATATACTATTTAGTATAAATAAATAAAAACTAAAACTGAAAATTAATACCCGTACACTCGCATGGATCTTATAGTCAAGAAGGTCAAAGACATTGGTAGCGGCTAAGAACGCGCGGGTAGCAGTGTAAATAAACAAGGCTCCGATTTGATAACACAGATCGCTAACCCTAAATTAACAAAATGTCAGAACAGCCGTTGAATGACGAAATCAAACCCCTTATCCTGAACGATGAGTTGGACAAACCATCCCTACACCTTTGGTGATAAACAAAGACTGTGAGACAGTCGTCTTTTGGGACGTGGATGATTACCCGGTTCCTAACGATGTCGATCTCGATTCGCTTCGTAGCGATATAGAATCAAATCTTCGGAAACTGGGCTGTGGGGGAAGTGACTATTGTGGCTTACGTTTACAAGAATACGTTTTCGGATGAGCTGGAACGTAAATTTATTGATGCCCAAATCTATGTCGATTTCTTACCCGAGGGTGAGTGAGTGAATTAATACCTTTTTTTTATTTATATGTCCTCTGTAATTACTTATACATACTTTCCATTCCAGGGGATGACGAAGCGAGAATCACTTTGATGTTAGTGGACATTGTTTGTTTCCCAGTGTAACTCCTGAATCAAATGTTGTTGTACTCTCAAAACACCTTAATGAAGAGGCTGTCGATTAGGGCTGGGCGTTCGGGTACCCATTCGGGTTTCAGTTCAGTCCATTCGGGTTTCGGGTTTTCGGGGTTAAAGATTTCAGCCCCATTCGGATATTTCTAAATTTCGGTTCGGGTTCGGTTCGGATCTTTGCGGGTTCGGTTCGGGTTTGGATAACCCATTTAAAATGTTTTTAAATTTTCAAAATTCATTATATACTTTAAATTTTCAAAATCTATAAGAAAGATAATATATTACATATAAATTTTCATAACATATATGTCAAAATACCTTAATTTAACATATAAATTGGTTTTCTTTGAATATTTGGATAAAAAATCAATAGATATTTAACTATTTTGGTGTTTTCAGTATACTTTAGCTATTTTAAACATTCACTTTTGACTATTTGCATATATTTTCCGAGTATTTTGGAAAATTTAAAGATATCTTATATATTTTTAATATTTTTAATATACATTATATATAAAAATAATGTATATATTTAACTATATAAATTTATTTCGGATACATTCGGGTACCCAAAATATTTCGGTTTGGATCGGGTTCGGTTTCGGTTCTTTAAATACCGAAATTTTGAACCCGTTCGGATATTTAATTAATTTCGGTTCGAGTTCGGTGCTACTTTTTCGGATCGGGTTCGGTTCGGTTTTTCGGGTTCGGATTTTTTGCCCAGCCCTAGTGTCGATGCTTTGGAATTCTTTTATGGTCAAGGCACTGGTGTTCTCTTACCCAAGACCGAACCTGGTTGGCTTGTTCCTGATGAAAATTCAGTCTTGTTTTTGACAAGCCTATTTGAACAACGTATTGACGATAAGAAGCCGCAGAGAGATGGTAATGGTACCCTTGCAATCTCTGTCAATGACTCTGTCAGCGACAACCTCTGTGCGCGCCTCCAAAGGGAGGCCAATGTATCTTCTTGAGGCTTTGTTCCGTCTTTGAACAGCTGTTACATTTGGGTTTGTTGACATGAAAGTTTTGAACATATATATTACTCCTTTGTTTTTCTTCTTATCTAAACCCTGTGCCAAAGGGACTTCAATGCATATTCTTGAAGTTTTATGTCAACTGTTTCGACTCTATTTCCGTCTATGAAAAGCTGTTACTTTTGTGTTTCTTGACATAAGAGTTTGGATTAAACCCTTTTCAAATTATTGAAAGCAAAATTTGTTTCTCCCAACTTGATTAAGAAACCCGCAATAGATTTTGATTAAGAAACCCACAATAGATTTTGGGTGATTGGTAACTGCGGCAAATTTACTATAGAATTTCTTTAGAATTTATTGCAAAAGCAATATATTTCCTACGACTAAAAAAATGTCGGTTTTAAAATAAGCTTGCTACAACAATTTTTTTTATATTTTGACTGTAGTTTTATAAACAACTAGTATTGATCCCATGCTTCGCATGGGAATATTTTTCCATTAAAAATTGTTTTAAATGATTAAAAGTTTATGTATAAAATAACTTCTATTTATAAGAAATAAATGTGTATCGAAAACAAAATCTTCAATACAGAACATTTTTTGAGTGAAAACTCATTTATATATTCATTTCCAATCTTCAGAACATTGACGTAGAGAATATATAAAATCATTGATCTTCCTATTATTTTTTAATCATTGTGTATTAATATATCGAACATCTAAAAGAAACATTTGTATTGCAGTAATATAGTGATGTACCAGCTAATATATATTTGTGTCAATCCTACTGTTTAATCAACTTTGGCATTGTCTTCTTTATGTCCCTCTCGCTACAACCCACACGCTTACCAAGTTTGATTACTTAATTAATACTAGGTGACCGACCCGCACCCTGTGCGGGTATAAAAATATTGTATAATATCGATTGAGTTCAAATGTAGGAGAAGGTGGATCAAGTGAGAGTTTCAATGCTGAGACATGATTTGCGCAAATCTCCAAGATGCAGTAAGAGTGGAATTCTTTACTTTTTCGGTTCGGTTGGTTTGTTTAGTTCGATTTTAATATTTTTTTCAAATGAAGTAAACCATATTTAGTCTGGTTCGGTGTGGTTTATGTCCATTTTAGTTTATATTCGGTTCGGTTTGTTTTTTTGGATCAGTTTAATTAGGCTCTATGTCGCTTAATTTTCTAAAAGAAAAATTATGTTTTAAAAACTTAAATTATGTACACATAAACTATGTGAACTAAATTCAATATAAAACTGAAACAAAAACTAAAAAAGTCACAAAAAGTATATAAGAATAAAACAAATGAATGTTAACTAAAGTAAAAAAAATCAACATCATTAGTATGTTTTGAATATAAGTTAACTAATAAAAAAAACAAATGTAAGAAAAATATACAGGAAATAGTGATGTATTAAAAAATGTGATAAAGATCTCATAGGTATCAGATCTGCTTGGGTTTTGGGTTTCGGAGGTCAAAGATTTTAGCTCCATTCAGATATTTCTAAATTTTATTTCGAATTATATTCGGATCTTTGCGGGTTCACTTTGGGTTCGGATCACTCATTTAAATTATTTTTTAAAATTCATTATATATTTTGAATTTCTTAAAATCTATAAATAAAATAATATATTGTATATAAATCTGAATAACATATGTCAGAATACCTAAACTTAACATATAAATCGGTTTGAAATATACACCCGCACGGGCGTGCAGGTCAAAATTTAGTTTAAATTACAATGTAAATATTTAATTAATATAAAAATATGTCACATTGTTTAAACAAAATATCAATGTAAAAGTATTGTATAGTTTCGTCTTAAAATCATTTATTTTTAACAACAAGTCAAATAAATATGTTGATTGGAGAGAGAATAAAACAAAGCCAGAGAAACATATAGTTTACCAGAGACACTCTATGTGTCGAATTTATTATAAAAAAAATTTCACTATGATAAATACATTCAATAACTACAAACAAATAATATATTTCATAAAACTGAAAAATAATACCCGCGCTTCGAAAGCGCGGGTCAAAATCTAGTATTTATTGTTGTGTTTAAATAATTTACATTTAGTTAATTCAGTTTTAATAACTTACCTTATATTGAATATGGATTACTTGGGCAAGTTGATATCATATTTACTTCAGAACAATTTATGACAATATAATAGGTATATTAATGTTGTAAGATCACTATTATTAGCTCATATAACCAATCTTTTAAATATTTCCAATTAGTTAATTTTTTATAATAAATTACACTGGTTGCATAATTTGAATCCCAAGAGTATTTACTTCACGACTTTAAATGTAATTTACCATGTTTGTAATTTGTTAATTTTTTTATTTATAACTTACCTTATTTTCATTGCGGATTACTTACGCAACTTGGTATCATATTTATTACTTTGTTTAAATAATTTGTCTTTAGTTAATTTGGTTTTAATAACTTACCTTATATTAAACACGGATTACTTGGGCATGTTGAATTATATTTACTACAGACCAATTTATTTAAATTAATAGGTATCTTAATGTTGTAAGATCACTATTATTAGTCCATATAGCCCATCTTTTAAATATTTTCAATTAATAAGTTTTTTTATAATAAATTACACTGGTTGCATAATTTGAATCTCAATAGTAAATCATAAACACTAAGCACTATACCTTAAACCCTTGGACAAAGCTTAAACCCTTGGGTAAAAATCCAAACACTAAACCCTAAATTCTTGGATATACCATAAACCCTTGGGTAAATCCTAAACACTAAACTGTAAATCTTTGGGTATACCCAAAACACTAAATCTTTCTCACCCTCATCGTAAACCTTTTTTTTGAAAAATATAAAAATGTAAACATTATTTTAATTCAATGATTATCTTTTAACTATCACAATTTTGATTTATATAGGAATGTTTCCTAGTTTAATATTTTATCATGAATTTTTCTTGGGTGAATTACCAATTAATCATAGTTTGCCAATTAATGTACAACTTTTTTTAAAGATAATAAATAAAATAATAATAATTTGTGTTAAGTTTTTTAAAATAAATGAAAAATATTAGTAGCTCCCAAAAGATGAATTTTTTTTAACAATTTTAAAACCGTCACAAAAGAGTAAATCATAAACACTAAACACTATACCCTAAACCCTTGGACAAAGCTTAAACCCTTGGGTAAAAATCCAAAAACTAAACTCTAAATTCTTGGATATACCATAAACCTTTGGATAAATCCTAAACACTAAACTGTAAACCCTTGGGTATACCCAATACACAAAATCTCTCTCTCTCTCTCTCTCTCTCTCTCTCTCTCTCTCTCTCTCTCTCTCTCTCTCTCTCTCTCTCTCTCTCTCTCTCTCTCTCTCTCTCTCTCTCTCTCTCTCTCTCTCTCTCTCTCTCTCTCTCTCTCTCTCTCTCCTTCTCTCTCTCTCTCCTTCTTTCTCTTCCCCTCATCGTAAACCTTTTTTTTTTGAAAAATATAAAAATATAATTCTTTTAATTCACTGATTATCTTCTACTACCACAATTTTGATCGATATGGGAATGTTTCCTAGTTTAATATTTTATCATGAATTTTTCTTGGGTGAACTACCAACTAATCATAGTTTGCCAATTAATGTATAGTTTTTTTTAAGATAATAAATAAAATAATAATAATTTGTGTTGAGTTTTTAAAATAAATGAAAATATTAGTAGCTGCCAAAAGATGAATTTTTTTAAAAAATTTTAAAACCGTTACAAAAGAGTAAATCATAAACACTAAACACTATACCCTAAACCCTTGGACAAAACCTAAACCCTTGGGTAAAAATCCAAACACTAAACTCTAAATTCTTGGATATACCCTAAACCCTTTGATAAATCTTAAACACTAAACTGTAAATCCTTGGGTATACTCAAAACACTAAATCTCTCTCTCTCTCTCTCTCTCTCTCTCTCTCTCTCTCTCTCTCTCTCTCTCTCTCTCTCTCTCTCTCTCTCTCTCTCTCTCTCTCTCTCTCTCTCTCTCTCTCTCTCTCTCTCTCTCTCTCTCTTTCTCTCTCTCTCTCTCTCTCTCTCTCTCTCTCCCCCCCCTCCTCGTAAACCTTTTTTTTGAAAAAAATAAAAATGTAAACATTCTTTTAATTCACCGATTATCTTTTAACTACCACAAATTTGATTTATATGGGAATGTTTCCTAGTTTAATATTTTATTATGAATTTTTCTTGGGTGAATTACCAACTAATAATAGTTTACCAATTAATGTACAGCTTTTTTAAAGATAATGAATAAAATAATAATAATTTGTGTTAAATTTTTAAAATAAATGAAAAATATTAGTATCTGCCAAAAGATGAATTTTTTTAACAATTGTAAAACCGTCACAATAGAGTAAATCATAAACATTAAACTATACCCTAAACCCTTGGACAAAGCTTAAACCCTTGGGTAAAAATCCAAACACTAAACCCTAAATTCTTGGATATACCCTAAACCCTTGGGTAAATCCGAAACACTAAACTGTAAATCCTTGGGTATACCCAAAACACTAAATCTCTCTCTCTCTCTCTCTCCCCCTCATCGTAAACCTTTTTTTTTAAATATAAAAATATAAACATTCTTTTAATTCACCGATTATCTTTTAACTACCACAATTTTGATTTATATATGAATGTTTCCTAGTTTAATATTTTATCATGAATATTTCTTGGGTGAATTACCAACTAATCATAGTTTGCCAAATAATATACAACTTTTTTTAAAGATAATAAATAAAATAATAATAATTTGTGATGAGTTTTTAAAATAAATGAAAAATAGAGCTTAATATTTTATCATGAATGTTTCCTAGTTTAATATTTTATCATGAATATTTCTTGGGTGAATTACCAACTAATCATAGTTTGCCAAATAATATACAACTTTTTTTAAAGATAATAAATAAAATAATAATAATTTGTGATGAGTTTTTAAAATAAATGAAAAATATTAGTAGGTGCCACAAGATGAATTTTTTTAACAATTTTAAACCCGTCACAAAAGAGTAAATCATAAACACTAAACACTATACCCTAAACCCTTGGACAAAGCTTAAACCCTTGGGTAAAAATCTAAACACTAAACTCTAAATTCTTGGATATACCATAAACCATTGGATAAATCCTAAACACTAAACTGTAAACCCTTGGGTATATCCAAAATCCCCGAATCAGCTCAGACCAAGTCGATATCAGCCCATTATTAGAAGCACACTTGACCCAACTCTTTAAGTAATAAAAAATCTAATCTCTTTCTCTCTCTCTCTCTCTCAATAAAATAACACAAAATCGTTAAATAATATTTTTTTATTGTGAACATATACATAAACTACATTCATTAATTTTTAAATTCACTCAAACCAAAGATATAAACCCAAATTTGTTCTTCAATATCTAATTTCTCTCCCACTCTCCCTCCTCCCCCTCCCCCCTCCCAAGTCAAAAATGTTGACATATTTTAGAAAAAAACAAATTTAGAGAAAAATTTATAAATATGACGCTTTAAAAATGCCACAAAATCATCAGAGAAATATTTTTTCCTTTATCGTGTATATACTCAAAACTATGCTCAATTAGTTTAAGAGATCTGAAAACTAAATTTGTTTTTCAATGTCTCTCTCGCATGAGGATGGTCGCATCATGTTTGCAGTTTTTTTTATAAGAGTCCATTGAGCCTCGGATCATAAACATCTTTTCATAATTATATCACTATTTTCTCCTATCAAATTTTAAGCTTTGAATTTTCTTATATAAAGATCATTTTCTCCGTCACCCATATCAAAATCTGAGATCATTCAAGGAGCTGTAAAAATTAATTTTGTATAAAAATATGATATTAAATTAAAATTAATTTTCACACTCAGCCTCATCTATTTCTACTAAGAGTTCATCGAGCCTAGGATCATCAATGTCTCTTAACATTGATATCACTATTTTCTATGATCAAATTTAAAACTTTAAATTTTAATATATAAAGATCAGTTTTCTCTGTTGATCCAGTTTAAATTCTAAAATAATTCAAAGAGCTATAAACATTTATTTTCTCTAGAAAATTTGAAGTTAAATTAAAATTAATTTCCACACTCAGCCTCATCTATTTTTACTAAACGTTTGAAGGGCCATAGATACAAAGTGAATGTTCTCATATTAATGACGCCAAGATAATATTCATATAATAAATATTGATATCTTTTAAGGAAAGATTTTATATTTTTATTGTCATAAATTGATATACATATAAGATGATTTTAACTTGCGCAAGTAATTAATATTAGGAAGGTAAGTTAATAAAAACAAACTACCTAATATGTTCTCATATTAACTTGTGCAATAAGCAATGTAATTAATATGATATTAAGAGTGTATGGTTTACCGTATTTGTAATAAAGAAACTTATAACGTTTCTTTGATTCAGACAATTAATTAATATTCATGCGCAAGTAATACATAATAAGGTAATTATTATATTTGTATTCTCATAAAAACTTTGATACCTATTTGTAATAAGGAAACTAATTAATACATTTGTTACTTTCCTTTTTATACTAAGTCGATGATTAAAAAAAATCAACTAATAAGATTAAGAGAATTATGCTTAAAATATAAAATATAATAATTTCTAAAAGTAATAACACATATATGATATCGCATTTTCATTGGAAAATGATTGGTATTTTTATAATTATATATTTGATTGTTTTGCCTTCATTTGACTCATTTTTATACTATATATATATATATATGTATAGTGAATGACTGAATTTAATTAATATTATCAAGTTTTTATTAATAATATAAACATAATAAAAACGTTTTTGGGAGAAAGTTATAATATTACACGTATTATGCCATTAATACATTTAATAAATGGTCGACATTTATTAATATTCTTGCGCAAGTTATGATTAATGAGATTATGAATTAATTTAAATGGTCGACATTTATTAAGATTCTTACGCAAGTTATGATTAATGAGATTAACAATTAATGTAACTTTCCGATTAGTAGCTTGATTAGAAAAATAAATCAAAAAAGAAATTACAAAAAATCAGCCGATAGAATCGCTTGGTTGATGAGGTTATTACATTCATGAAATTGGTTGATGAGGTTATTACAAAAAATCAACCAAAAAATCAACCAATAGAACCAATAAATCAAAAAAGAAACAACAAAAAATCAACAAAAAAAAGAAATTACATTGATGAGGTTCCAACAATGAATTGTGACGAAACGTCAATGATGGTGTTTATTGTAATTCTGCATATAAGAAAACAAAGAAAAAATATAATAAAATACATATAGATTCAACCCCAAAACTTAGACTCAAATCCAAGGCTCCAGCTCTGCAAGATCAGTTTCACCAAATTTAGTGACATTGATTATAACAAAACGATTTGAAGATGTATACAATCCCGAAACAAAAACAAAATTGTATAGTTGATAGAACAAACCCGATGAGATGCATCATGAATGGATGAAGGAAGTTTTGTGGTCTTTTTGGTGACAAAACAAAACTTTTTCGTCTCAAAGATTGATAGAGAGACAATGTGGAGAACAAGAGAACAAAATAATTGGAGAAAAAAAGTCTCGAATAAATTACCAGTAATGATGTTCGTCTGTGAGCTAAGTATTGATTATCATCCCTTGGATCATAAACCTGCTCAGGATCACAAAATATAATTTAAATTAGAACGATCAAAAACATAAAAAAAAAGCTTAAACAATAGATGCGTGAGACTAAAGAATGGTTGTGTTGCTTGAACTCGACATTGAACTCTATATATATAAAGTGATGGTGAAAAGTATTAATGACGCCAAGAATATTACTTGCTAGATTTGTGAAAGTAATTGGTTATACTAAGGTATGTAAATTAAATTACGTTTGATTAAAGGAAACATATTAAATTTGTAGTGTTAAAAACGATTATGCATATTATATGATGCGAGACTTGCGCAAGTAATCAGTATAAATAAGGTATGTTAATAATAATAAGTTTCCTAATTAGATATAAAACGTATTATGCCATTAAGACATTTAATGATTGGTCGACATTTATTAAAATTGTTCTGCAAGTTATAATTAATGGTCGACATTTATTAAGATTCTAGCGCAAGAAATAATTAGTACGATTAACAATTAATGTGACTTTCCAATTAGTAGCTCGATTACAAAAATAAATCAAAAAGAAAAATACAAAAATTCGACCAATAGAATCCTAGATTTTTCGTGAGAAGCTCTGTATGAGCGCCATGTGTCAATAGAATCGCTAGATTTTTGGTCGGTAAATATTTAATCCTTCTTTTTTTGGTGGGTAAATATTTAATATATTTTTCTTTAATACACTTATATAATATTTATGCGGATTTCACAATTATACATACACACAATAATTTATTAATCCTTCAATTCTTAAATAGTCTTTATGTAGTATTTTTAAAAAATACATTTTCTGTTGGCGATCTGCGATAATGTATTTAAATATTTTATATAAAGGATAAGAAATAATTACTAATTTTAAACATAGTTTAGTATAATATGTATGTGTGTTTTTCTATCAATAATTATATAAATGATAAGACACTAATTTTTAACTCTATTTCTTACCATTCTCATTCGCAGGTTGAAAACCAAATTATATATATATATATATATGTATATATATATATACTAATGTTTTAAAGAGTTAGTATATATAATTTATAATAATGTTCTAAAGAGTATAATATATATATATATATATATATATATATATATATATATATATTCGTACTACTTCTAAGAATGAAAGTGTTTGAAAGCCTAGATTTAATAGGTTTTAGGTTAACTCTAGAATGAGAGTGTTTGGAAGCCTAGATTAAATGGTTCTAGGTTTATTCTTCTCTGCCGATTTTAAAATAAATCAAAAAGAAATTAGAAAAAATAAACCAATAGAATTAAGAGAATTAATTCGATAGTGGCTTGTATGAGTGCCACGTAAGCAAAAATCACTAAAGTGACTTCTCTTTTAATGTATAGGAGGATCTGAAACATTAAAACTATAAAATTAAAAAGTGTATCCAAGTGCTCAGCATAATATATTAAAGGATGTTTTCTATGTAAATTTGAGGTAAAACCTGTTGAATATTAGTAGGAAAACAATTCAACAATATGATCCTTTCGACATTGATTTTGATGAATTAATAGACGCACAGTTACCTTTTATCAAAGCCGTTCTTCTAGTTCAACCACGATCTTCATCAGCATTTGTGTCTGCTTTTCTTTTTTCTTCTTTCTCTTTTTCTCGTATAAGTCTTTGATAGCGTGAGAAACAATCTAGAGAGAAATGCATAACCATTTCTTCTGGTACACCTCCTAGCAGTCAGAATAATGTCAGCAATATCTCTTCCAATGGCAGTTTGAAAACATGTTAAGAGGTTAAGGAAATATCTAAAGTCATGATCTAGGCGAAGATATTTGCCAAAGCCAAGGAAACGGTACAAAAAAGGAGATAGCTTCACTGGGAAATATCAAATATGCTTTGTTGGGGATCTGTTTGTTACAAAAAAAAAATCGGTTTTTGATCGATGAGGAGTTCCTCTGCTATATGTATATTCAATTCAATCTGAAAATATATAAAAATATAAAAAAGTAAAAGATAGTGGTGGCAAAGAAGAAGGATCGTGGCTTACATATATTTTTTAGTTTCTTCTTTTAAGCATTATCTTGTTTAACTAATTTTTCTTTAAAATTTTGTAAACATTTCTGATGTGGCACGATTTGATTGGTAAATCGACTTACGCTTTAGTATATAGGGGATATAAAATATGATTGGTCAATTTGAAGATTATAGATAAAAATTAAAGTTATAGTCACCTTGTGCGGCCTAAACAATCTCACTCTTTGATTAACAAATCCACATTAGATTTTGATCTGTTAGATAAAAAAATTGGTTGACAACAGTATTTAAGTATTTAAACTAGACTTCGATACGCACAATCGTGCGGGTATTGATTTTCATTTTATATACATAAATATTTGGATTAATAATAAGGTAAAAAAAATCAAATATTCAGAATTAGAATAATAGGATTACATGTAATAAGGAATCAAATAATTTTTTTTTGAAAGTTTTAATTTTTATATTTGAATTTTTTTTGTAATTATATTTTGTTTAGTATTAATTTAATTTGATAGAATAATCTCTTAAATAAATTAAATATATAGTTATTTAAACTTAACATTTATCAATAGATCATGTCTAATTTTTAATAGATGCATACACATATTTAAATTTAATAGATGCCAAAAATATATCCATATTTACTGTTGACTAGATGTTTTCCTGCACCATGTGCAGAAATAAAAGTTTTAAAATTTAAATTTAGTTTAAAATACAAATTTTGTTAATTTTTGATTTTATTATTTGCTTACAATATATAATATTAATTTAATCATATGTAAAACTTTAAGGTTAAAAAAATTATTTTTCTTAAATGTATTTTTAGTAATATATATGTATATATATTTAAAATTGCAATTTTGAAATATTCTTTAATTTATATTTTTTTTATTAAAATATTAAATCAAATTTTGTAAATGTAAGAGAAAATTTTGTTAAGTGTATAATTATCAAAACATAAAACTAAATAATTTTATAAAATTTATGGATATTAAAAATAAACTAATAGTATTGGGATTAGAAAATTACATTTAAAACTGTATAATTATAAAGAATTGTTTTACTAATAATAATTATAAAATAGAATTAAATTTTGAAAATTCCAAAATAATATTATACTTCTATTTATAACATAATATTACTAATTGTTATATTAATGATGATCTATTAGTTATTACCATATTTTATAAAGCTACTAAAAATACAAATCAACAATAAATGTAAATGTCCATGTGATTATTTAAAGAAAATTATTCTTTTTTAAAAAAAATTGCATAGTATTTTGAAGAATTTTTTTTGTAATAAAAATTATATACTTATTAAAATTTGGCTAAATGATATTTAGAAATTTTAATTATTATTATATTTCTATTTAATTTATTATTTATTGTTATATTAATTATGATATATAAGTTATTACCATATTTTAATAACTTACCTTAAATATAAATCAATATTAAATGTAAATATGTCATAATGATCTAAGTTATTACCATATTTTTATAAAAATATCTTAAATATAAAGCAACACAATATGTAAATATCCATGTCATAATTTACTTCAAGCCATGTCATCATTGTTAGTGTGCCATGTCATCATTTTTTTTCAAAATTAATATGGTGATGACACATGTCGAAATCACTTCTCAAATATAGACTAGGAGATATTTAATCTATTAACCATATACAAAAAATACAAAAAAACTAATTTCGTTCATTTTGCCAACCATCAAACTAAATAATGTTTCTAATGATGTACTATATAATTTAAAACATAATGCTTTTTTATAATCTAGTAATATTTGTAATGTTGGTACCACAAAGTTTATTTATAAAGTAACTAAACTCTGTTATGAGTCCAATAATTTTATAATGAAATGTTGTTAATATCGTCTATAAAACTATCAAACAACTCTTTATTAAGAAAATAAATTAATAGCAAACAGTTATACATGAATTAATAAATTAATATATAATATATTAATATATAATAATATTTCATAACTAATTTCGAAATTATTAAATATATTTACATATAATCTTTAAAAATTAAGATCTTGTTAAAATCTTTTTAAAAGTTTAAAATATATATTTATATTTAAAATGAAAAGATATCAAAAGATATTATGATTAAAGTAGTTGAAAGATTCTATATATTATTAGTCTTAGTAAACTACATTTAATAAAAATTAAAGGATGGTCCAAACTAAAACATCACACATGAAAGAAGTCATGACTTCTGTTTTAATATATAAGATGTATATAATATTTATTTGTTTTTGAATGATATAATTAAAAATAAAATAATTTGCTTATTTTTAATTCATCTTTATATATATATATATTTAATAATATAATTTAAAAAAAAATTATATTATTAAATTTATTGCATTAGTTCAAATTCAATTTAATACTCTATAACAAATATTATTTAATAATTTCTTTCATGCTTTGTTTAATAGTTTAAAGAAAACTAAACTTATACACACTAAAATAAATTTAATAATACTTTTTTCTATAAACATCAACACTATTAAAACATGATCATTCCTCATTTATACTCTTAATGAAAATCTCAATTTTGTAAAGAAAAAACTCAAACTTTTATAAAGGATTATCAAAATTTATGAATGACCTTAAAGTCTTTTGATTTTGTGCCATACATATCTACCTAAATGTATAAATTAAATATTGGGCCTAAATATATTAACCCTAACTTTAATTTAAATATTATAAGTTTCAATATTGGACCAACATATATTACGAACACTATGTAAATTAACAAGCATAGCTGTTGTGTTGGGGAAAAATATCCAAGTACAAGTTTTCTCCAGCTTTCGGATAGGCTCCCAACTTCCAAAACCCTGCTTAAGAAGAAATTAGGGATCGACCCCTGCTATCGGTCCGACCCCTTCAATCGGACCGACCCTTAAAGCAAAATAGAAGTTTTCCGTCTAAGAGGAAACTTCTATTTTTCCGATTATGGAAGATTTCGTCCTACTTGAAGCCGACATCTACAACTATAAAAGGGGAGTCCAAACCCTAGAACAAGGGATCGACTTTGAGAGGCTAAGAGATTAGTGTTTAGGCGACAAAGAACTAGGTTTATACACCAACGTTGTAGTTCTGAATCATATACTCAATAAAAATCTCTTCTATCCTTGATTTCTTGCTCTTTATACATATCTTATAATGTTCCGTAGTACTTAAACGATCCTACACAAAAATACCATAACAGTTTGGCGCTAGAAGGAGAGAAGTAATCCAACTACGTGACGATGACACTAGAAGACGATGCCAATCAATCTGAGATGACCCCGAGGGAACTCGAGTTCCTCAGCCGACTCGAAACCCTTCAGAGTCAAATCACCGACCTCCATAAAGCTCAGGAGACCACGTCTGGAGGTCACAAACTTTTCCAAGAAGTTCAAACCCTAAAAGATCAGCTTCGGGAACACTCCAAGCAGCTGCAGCAAAGCGCCGAGAAGCTAGACACTATGGAGGCCGAGAATCTTGTCCTTCGACAGGAGAATTGAACCCTCGGCGAAACCAGCCACAAACGAAAGCGGTTTTTATGTTTGTGGAACTTAACATAACCATAATCAAAATATATATGAAAGCAAATCTGAATTCATATTTTTAAGATTATTTAAAATAAATTTCAGTTTAACATTAAATAAATCTAAGGCATAAAAATATATAAAATATTTTTATTACTGTAGATATTGATATGTGTTCATGAGCTTCCAAAAATATATCAGTTACTTATATATGTAATTTCGTATTGATCATTGATAAATATATGAAAATACATGCACATTAAACGATAAATAAAATTAATTTGATATGACTTAACTATAGTAAAAATAATTATATTTCAGTTTTAATTTGAAAGATAATATGCAACTTAATATACTCACAACATGACTAACTCGACTAATCCGACTTATGTCTAATAGCATAGATTAAACTACAATAAGAATATATTTTATTGTAATAATTAATTTTATAAATATTAATTATAGAATGATTCAAAATATATTAACAAATGAAAATAAAATATGAACCAACTGTTACAATTTAGTTCTTTTGTAACATTTATATATGTAGGCATGAGACTTCAAAATATCATCGTTATATTAATTTATTTAATTTGGAATCCGACACTTTAGTTTGTTTTTTATTTCATTCTAAGCACAATATATCTAAATTTATAAATGATAATCCTAAAATATATTTACATATATAAGACAACCAACCAACCTACCTAAATGAAAACAAGAAAATTAATCAAAAATTTAATATATTTAGAATAAAAAATATTATAATTGAATTCAAAAAAATAAATGCAAAACAGTATATCCAAATAATAACTAAATCGACTGTAAAAATAATAAAACTGACAACCTATAACATATCTAAAATCGTATGTCTAACTAAATTAATATAATATTATTAATATAAATTATTCATACAATATAAATTAAAAGTAGATAGCAATTAATTATTATAGTATATTTACTTTATAAATATTTATATCCGTCCAGGTATCTTTCTCGTCCTTCACCACCTACCAGGCGTTCCTCTCAGTCGAGAGACTGGCGTTCCTCGAACGAGCTGCTCGAAAAGGGTAATGGTTGGACCTGCACTTGCAAATACAGCAGTACTCCGCAGGCAAACAGCTGACCTATCATGCCTCCTGGATAATCGTTCCCGGATAATGCCTGCCGCAGGGCCGGAATCATAAACTCCAGGTTCTTCGGCGTTTCAGGAGCTATATATATATATATATATATATATATATATATATATATATATCACTACAATAGAAACTGATCTTGGTTAATGGTTAAATGTGGATAAGAAAGCGATATTAGCAGGTTCAAACTACTGTAATATGAAAAGTATGATTATTGTTGGCTTTTTAAATTAAGAAACTTATTAATTTCCAGCATTAACATAAAATAATGTTAAGAAAATGCATCTAATAATAAATGTCACGACTAAAAGGGAAAGGGAAAAAAAGTCGAGAGAAAAGGGAAAGGGGGTAAGAAAACCTAGTAGCCGACATCAACTTTGGCTTAGAGGAGGGGGTGATTCGTCGCTGTGAGAGCCTGCTCCTCCTCCTCTGCTTGCTTTTATGTTGTTTGTTTCTTTGTTACTCACTTCTGGTTCTCTTCTCCTTTACACGACATCGAGATGCGAGCTACTCTGGATTTCGATGGATTCTCTGGTGGATCTACAACGGTGAGACAGTTTCTGTCACGTCGCTGGAGTAGCAGCGAGATGCTGCAAGGAGTCGGGAGGGAGGGGCTTCATATGAGAGTAATTTCGATATGGTAATATTGTGTATTGTCTTGGGCTTAGCTTATCTGTCAATCGCTCTTTCCTGCGGTTTAGATCCTCCTTGTTCCGGGATGGGTTAGTTCTGAGGTGTGGGGGCGAGTGGAGAGTATCCCCTCGTGTGGTGGTGTTGAATCGTTGGGTTTCAAAGGTTCATATATGTGCTCTGATGCTCCTCTCAATCGTGACTCTTCTCCTCTGTTTTTCCTACTGATCCACTCAACGAAGAGGTTATATTCTCTGAATCCTTGTTTGTCTTATAGATTGCTTGATTTAGTCTCATCTCAGCATCAGTACGGTTGTGGCGTTAATGGCAAGTCCGGGAGCAAAACATGTTTAGCATCATTGTTGTCTAGAGAGAGACACGTCATTAAGTAATTTAAGGAGAGACTTACATCTGTCCACCTGACTTAAACGATGTGTTTTGATGTGGTTATAGTGTGTCGTATTTGGGCTTCAATTAGTCTTTCAAAAAAGTTAGCCCATTTTGCGTGAGCATAATGTTATTGATCAAACATTAAGGTCCGTCTTCAACTATTAGTCTATTTCCATCTCGCTGGCTAGGGTTCTTCGTGTTCTTCACCTTCAGCTTTCTGACCATGAAGTTTGTTCAAAGTGATGGGGGACAACAATTTACGGCTGATATCTTGGGCGTTAAGCTTTTCGTGTTCTTTGGAATGGAATTCTTTATGCTTTGAAAGGGAAGTTAGAACGTTACGGGATGCAATGAGACGTTGCCATTAACTATCAACTTAATTCCTTAATCAATGTATCTGCCCTCTCTTCCAGTCAGTGAATCTCCATGTATAAAAAGGTATGCCATCATCCCGTAAACAACATCCTTTTATTCCTCACTAACATTCAAAACATGTTTTTAAGAAGAATGTCTAACTCATTTATCTCTTTCTCTGAGATTCTAAGTTCCCGGTGTTGTTGGCCGGAATTGTTACCGTTTATGGATCTGGCCGGAGTATTCGGATCTACATCCGGCGGCGTTGGGCCGTTCTGGGAACTAACATGGCTTGAATCGCTTTGACGGTTTAACGGCGACGACGACTCGTCATCAGCAGTGTAGCTTCTCCATTTCAGTGATTCGTCATCGTATTCTCAAGGCGACCATAGCCGGAATCGGTTTAGATATCTCCACTGCCGCTTCACTCTTAAGGGACATTAACGTTTCCTTCTAACTTAGCCCTTTTGGAACGAGCAGCTCGCTTTTTGGCGATTCCTAATGAGCAGCAGGAAAACGGAAACGTCTCCGGTGAGACTACTACTACGAGGTCGGTATCTTCCAACTCTAACTCTGTTATGGATAGAGTCAAAATCGAGCCTGGTGAGCAAGATTCATCTCATCGTTTGGTTTCTGATCATAGCACGTGTAAGCGTGAAACTGGGTGTACCCTTACAGTTGTAGTTCAGACAAGAATAAATCATCTTTGTTTCTGTTAGAAAAGAAAAAAATTGGGTTTCGCTCATGTTGTTTGTTGACGAATTCGTGAATTGTGGTTTATTTTTTGCTCTAAGGTGGAACATGCGGTCAGGGAAGTGATGGTTATGAGCTCTTTGGCATCTATTGCAAGTTTCTACATGTTCGGATGTGCAGATCATATATCACCGTCGTATTCAAGCCCCTCAATGTTCAAGGTTATGTGTTTCAAGTTTTGAAATTCCTGTTATCAAATAAATTTAGGTTCTGCACTTCTCTGTAATTGATTCCTATTAAATTTTACATGTCATTTATTGAATCGCACCTATGTTAATCTATTTATATAAAGTAGAGATTGCTCTCTCCTGGTGATGCCACATCAGATTCCAGGTCATAAACAGGAGGTCTCATGTGTCGACACGTCAGATTAAATGAAACTCAGTTCACTGAGCTTCTCTGTGTAATTCGGGCTCAGCTTAGGCTTTCCTTTGCGTTCCGTATACGGCCCAGAGACCATGACATTGAACACGAACCCTAAGCTCTCGCGACTTTTGTTTTCTCTGTAACTTTCCGGTGGCGATGATGGCGATTATGCTTCTGTAACGGTCGTGTTTACTGTGTAATTACTCTCAGCGTCTTTAGACTCCGCGTTCATAGGCAGAGAGACCAGCCGCAAAAAGTTTTAGGGTTTGGTGTTCTTCTTCCACAATGAAACGAAGAGTTTTTCTTCTTCGATCTTTGCAAGGCGGTGTCTATATTCCTCTAAAATGGCTAATTCATCAATCCTTTTTCAGATAGAAGTCAGCCGTATGTTGATAGAAACGTCAAACGCGGCGGAAAGACTTTCCATCTGATCCGGAAATCAAGTGATTGAATCACGAGCAAGGAGAGATGGGTTTGGGTTAGATCTTGGACTCAACGAAGGATGATGAACTAGGTCTATATGCTTCTCTTTAAAGATCACCTATAGGTATTGTTTTTGTTTTTGTTGTTTCTTTGTCGATGATACAGCTTCTTTCTTTACTGATCTTACACGGTTTTTAGGCAATGATGACGGTGAAGAACTGGTCCCAAAACACTGGTTCTACATCAACTTCAATAGGTAGACCTGCAATTCATCTGGCAATGGTGGATCTGAAAGGCAAAGCAGTAAGCATTTTCTTTCTTTCTTTCAACTAGAAGAACACGAAGGCATTTGCTTAATAATGTTTGGTGCTTACAGAGTGTAAAATGTTTTTTTGACAGGCTTTTAAGACATAACGCAGAGAAATTATTGAGGGAAGATCTGTACAGAAATCCAGGACCCCTTCAGTACGATGGACCTGGTGCAGATGCTAAAGCAGTGAGTCTCTGTGTTGAAGATCAAGACTACATGGGACATATCAAGAAGCTGCAGGAATATCTAGACCAGGTATGTGTTTCTTTTACTAAACGATTGTATATTCATAATTTTTTTTTTGACATTTTGGGGGGGTTCTGGTCAGGTGAGGAGGATAGTGAAGCCAGGATGCTCGCAAGACGTACTGAAAGCACCACTGAGTGTGATGGCTCCGGTGACTGATGTTCTCACCACCATTTCTTCATCTTCAAATGATATGGTTAATAAACTGCTTAGAACTTCAAAAAAGAGCCCAACCAACTCTTTAGAAAGCCTCAATGTTCTTTGCTTTGTGTTCTCTCTCTCTTTTTTCAATATATCCCAACCATTTAAATCACAGGGCTTTACTGAATCTTTGTTGTAACTGTTTCTAAATGGTTATCATTGCAGCTTATTTGACTCTTATGAAGATTCTGACTTTATAAGGACTGAAAGTACTGCAGTGACATTGAATCTGTAAGCTTCCTCTGTGTGTGGCAGAATGCTTGATTAATCATAGAACCATTTAGTTCGAACTTTCTATGGTTGTGAAATATCTTGCTTCTCGATTTGATCCTTCTCACTTACATACAGCTAAAGAACCAGTTGCGAGACAGAGAAAGAGCATTGGTTTCCTTCTTGCTTTAGTTCTTTGCTGATTCAATTCAATGATTCTACCTCACTGAATGAGATAACCGAACCGCAATCTCCATTGCCTGGAGAAGGATTCCGGTTTCGTAATCAGACCGAGCACCTTGGATTAGCTCACACAAACACTCAGCTCCCAGGTAAATGTACTTTAGTTGTTTGACATTTATGTCCAGAAAAAATATTTATATCAATCTTCCTGCAGACGTTGCAGGTGATCCTCCACAAGAAAACAATCATATCATGGTGACTATCAAGCTGGATAAGTAACTCTTGAGTCATCCTTATCCCTCAGTATTTTGCATATCTAACTTACTATATCACGTTTAAACATAAGTTTTATTAACTGCTAAGGTTGAAAGTGGAGGGAGCAGTGATCAGGCATATCTAACTTACTATATCACGTTTAAACATAAATTTTATCTAACTGTTAAGGTTGAAAGTGGAGGGAGCAGTGGTCAGTCAATGTTAGGAGCTGGTACAGAGAAGGTGGTCAAGAGAGCGCATATGGCTTAAGTTGGAATAACAAGATCTATGGATGCAGTACTCTGCATTTAAATAATGCTTATGCATTGATTTTTCCTTTCATGTTTGCTTTTTCTTACTTTTGTCTTTCCCCACTTTATGGGTGCTATATGTTTGATTTAGATTTCAGACACTCTTTCTTTTCTAGGATTGTATATCACATTTCTAAAACCTTTTTCTCTGTACTTTGTTTTTTGGTAAAATTCTCTGTACTTTGTTGGAGAATGGGTTATGAGATTTTTTTTTTCCCAATGGGTTATGAGATATGAGAGAGTCTACATGAGAATCTGCGAAAGGATTATGAGAGTCTACAGACAGAACCATTCTTAAAAATAACTTCACTAACTTCACTACGTGCCTTAATTTTGAAACTTCAATACTAAGGTTAGCGTGCATTAATATGAAGTGTTGGAAAAATCAAGTCAGTGAGGCTAAGGCCATTCATATAAATGATTTATCAGTTAAACTCTTTTATCATAGATATTTGTATTTAATTTGAAAATGTTTCAGAAGCCTGAATTACACATCAAAATCTATATATATATACTGGGACATTTTTCTCTCTTTGGAGAGTGTCCACCTCAGATTTCTTTTAATGATTGTGGGTCCCACAATTTCTTAAACAAATCTGAATAATTCGATTGAAAGGAAAATTATTCTCGATAAAATGTCATATTATTTATTGTTCTCCTAAAATTAATGTATATCATTAATTAGATATTAAATATCTAAAACTGATATAGTTCCTTTCATATTCAAAAAAATCGGGATAGTGTATCTGAGAAGAGAATTTTGATTATTATCATTTTGGATGTTCTCAATGTCACTGGTACACTCTCTCTCTCTCTCTCTCTTAAGCGACATCTGAAAAAAATTGAAAAGGCCGATTAAAATGGAAAGTATTCTCCTTTGACCTAGTTGAAAAAACTATTCTCAATACCCTACCAAAATTCTAACTACCCCGTTTTATTTTCTCATATTTTTCTTCTCTTTATTACCTTCAATATTATATTATTATTCTACAATCGCGGTCCCCACATCCCACTAACAATATTTTCTATTTTTTTAAAGAAAAACGGATCCCACATTCTCATAAAATCTCAATTTAATTTGCAAATCCAACAGACGGACCCCACAGCAATCCACCTCTCTCCTTCCCACAACTGTCTCTTTTGTCTCATTTCTCCCATTTTACTCTCTTTTTCCCAACCACCAGCGAACATCTTCTCCCCTTCTTGATAAAGTTAGCGATTTTGAAGCTTTTTTTGAGGTAAATTCATACATTTTTCACGAAATTTTCATAATAATATACTACTTATGTTCTATGTGTTATAAGTAATGAAAAATATAAACGTATTGCTGTAAAAATCTTGAGAGTTTTCAAAGAAAAATGAAAATAATGTTTGAAGAAGATTTTGTATTATTCTCTATTTTTAACACGGTTTTGAAAAAAAAAACATGAAAATGGTGTTAGACGATAATGTGGGTTGTGTAACACGTTATTAGTTGATTAAAAAGACTTAAAATCGATGAGAAACTAAAGTTTTAGGTAAAAATAGAATTTTTATGTATATTGTTATGAAAAAGGATGTTTAAGGGCGATTTTGTATATTTCTTCTTATTTTGCACTGTTTTAAACCATAAAAATGCATTACAATAGTGGTAGACGATATTTTGAGTTGTATAACACTCTCTTGGTCAATTAAAAGTGTTAAATCGACAAAAGCAAAATTTATAAGAACTACTGGAACTACTGGTATTACTAAATTGATGTGTGTATTACTTGTATTAATTGTATTACTGTATCGGCTATGTACCGAAGATCTTGGACAACTTAGATTTTTTAAATGGTTAACTAATCATAATTTTATTTTCTTTAGAGAATTCTATGGCTTCTCCTATTACAATCATATGTTTTGACAATGGAGAAAGTTACATCAACGATAAGGCTGAGATTAAGTAGATCTCAGGAGAAGATCAAATCCACACTCTAGTGATGAAAACATTTGTGGAAAATGTTACATATTCTGAATTGGTCGAGTGTATATGCAGAAAGATTAAGGCAAATGGAGATTGTTGGGCCCAAATATGACCCCCTAGCTAGTGATAGACAATAAGAAATGATAACGGGCCGCGAAAGGCCCATCATGAATTCAATTTTCAAAAACAGCTAAGTCAGATCCGGAGGCTGTGAGCTGGAGATGTTCATCAGAGAGGTCAAGGAAAAGAGGTAGCTCGTTGACAAGTAAACAGGCGCAGGACCCGGTCAAAGAGGTAGCTCGTGGACAAATAAATAGGCGCAGGACCTGGTCAAAGGGGAGCTGTTACAAATCCCTCAAATCACGGAGGAGATCTCGGGAACCAGTTGGTAGCGACCAAAGGGAGCCTGAGGCTATTTAAAGAAGACATCAAACAATAATCAAAGGATCCGCATTCTCTACGATTCATACACATTAGCTCTTAAATACTATTATCTCTTTGTAATCTCAAAAACATTCCTTGTAAACAATTCTTATCAAGAATCAATAAAATCATCATTCATCTTATAAGTTCTTACGGGATTCAGCCCACGTTATCTTCCTTTTAATCTTAACCTGACCTAAAAATCAGAAGGTGAGTTTAGTCCCTCACAATTGGCGCCGTCTGTGGGGAAGAAACAATGGAATCCCTTACTCCAACTTAAGGATGAATCCAGTCGATAAGACAACAAATTCATCTAACCACTGAATAGTATTCCGATGAAAAGTACTCGGATGAACAGTACTGGAAGAACAGTATCTCGGTGAACAGTATCTCGGTGAACAATATCTCGATGAACAGTATCTCGATGAACAGTATCCCGATGAACAGTATCCCGATGAACAGTACTCGGATGAACAGTACTGGAAGAACAGTATCTCGATGAACAGTATCTCGATGAACAGTATCTCGATGAACAGTATCTCGATGAACAGTGCTGGAGCAGCCAACACGAGAACCTCCAGTGGGATCGATCCAGGGCTCCCAGCCCTCGTTACCCCTCACCACCAACAGTATCTCGATGAACAGTATCTTCCTGATTTTTTTCTTTTCTAGGATTGTATATCACATTTCTAAAACCTTTTTCTCTGTACTTTGTTTTTTGGTAAAATTCTCTGTACTTTGTTGGAGAATGGGTTATGAGATTTTTTTTTTTTCCCAATGGGTTATGAGATATGAGAGAGTCTACATGAGAATCTGCGAAAGGATTATGAGAGTCTACAGACAGAACCATTCTTAAAAATAACTTCACTAACTTCACTACGTGCCTTAATTTTGAAACCTCAATACTAAGGTTAGCGTGCATTAATATGAAGTGTTGGAAAAATCAAGTCAGTGAGGCTAAGGCCATTCATATAAATGATTTATCAGTTAAACTCTTTTATCATAGATATTTGTATTTAATTTGAAAATGTTTCAGAAGCCTGAATTACACATCAAAATCTATATATATATATACTGGGACATTTTTCTCTCTTTGGAGAGTGTCCACCTCAGATTTCTTTTAATGATTGTGGATCCCACAATTTCTTAAACAAATATGAACAATTCGATTGAAAGGAAAATTATTCTCGATAAAATGTCATATTATTTATTGTTCTCCTAAAATTAATGTATATCATTAATTAGATATTAAATATCTAAAACTGATATAGTTCCTTTCATATTCAAAAAAATCGGGATAGTGTATCTGAGAAGAGAATTTTGATTATTATCATTTTGGATGTTTTCAATGTCACTGGTACACACTCTCTCTCTCTCTCTCTCTCTTAAGCGACATCTGAAAAAAATTGAAAAGGCCGATTAAAATGGAAAGTATTCTCCTTTGACCTAGTTGAAAAAAACTATTCTCAATACCCTACCAAAATTCTAACTACCCCATTTTATTTTCTCATATTTTTCTTCTCTTTATTACCCTCAATATTATATTATTATTCTACAATCGCGGTCCCCACATCCCACTAACAATATTTTCTATTTTTTTAAATAAAAACGGATCCCACATTCTCATAAAATCTCAATTTAATTTGCAAATCCAACAGACGGACCCCACAGCAATCCACCTCTCTCTTTCCCACAGCTGTCTCTTTTGTCTCATTTCTCCCATTTTACTCTCTTTTTCCCAACCACCAGCGAACATCTTCTCCCCTTCTTGATAAAGTTAGCGATTTTGAAGCTTTTTTTTAGGTAAATTCATACATTTTTTCACGAAATTTTCATAATAATATACTACTTATGTTCTATGTGTTATAAGTAACGAAAAATATAAACGTATTGCTGTAAAAATCTTGAGAGTTTTCAAAGAAAAATGAAAATAATGTTTGAAGAAGATTTTGTATTATTCTCTATTTTTAACACGGTTTTGAAAAAAAAACATGAAAATGGTGTTAGACGATAATGTGGGTTGTGTAACACATTATTAGTTGATTAAAAAGACTTAAAATCGATGAGAAACTAAAGTTTTAGGTAAAACTAGAAGTTTTATGTATATTGTTATGAAAAGGGATGTTTAAGGGCGATTTTGTATATTTCTTCTTATTTTGCACTGTTTTAAACCATAAAAATGCATTACAATAGTGGTAGACGATATTTTGAGTTGTATAACACTCTCTTGGTCAATTAAAAGTGTTAAATCGACAAAAGCAAAATTTATAAGAACTACTGGAACTACTGGTATTACTAAATTGATGTGTGTATTACTTGTATTAATTGTATTACTGTATCGGCTATGTACCGAAGATCTTGGACAACTTAGATTTTTTAAATGGTTAACTAATCATAATTTTATTTTCTTTAGAGAATTCTATGGCTTCTCCTATTACAATCATATGTTTTGACAATAGAGAAAGTTACATCAACGATAAGGCTGAGATTAAGTAGATCTCAGGAGAAGATCAAATCCACACTCTAGTGATGAAAACATTTGTGGAAAATGTTACATATTCTGAATTGGTCGAGTGTATATGCAGAAAGATTAAGGCAAATGGAGATTGTTGGGCCCAAATATGACCCCCTAGCTAGTGATAGACAATAAGAAATGATAACGGGCCGCGAAAGGTCCATCATGAATTCAATCTTCAAAAACAGGTAAGTCAGATCCGGAGGCTGTGAGCTGGAGATGTTCATCAGAGAGGTCAATGAAAAGAGGCAGCTCGTTGACAAGTAAACATGCGCAGGACCCGGTCAAAGAGGTAGCTCGTGGACAAATAAATAGGCGCAGGACCCGGTCAAAGGGGAGCTGTTACAAATCCCTCAAATCACGGAGGAGATCTCGGGAACCAGTTGGTAGCGACCAAAGGGGGCCTGAGGCTATTTAAAGAAGACATCAAACAATAATCAAAGGATCCGCATTCTCTACGATTCATACACATTAGCTCTTAAATACTATTATCTCTTTGTAATCTCAAAAACATTCCTTGTAAAAAATTCTTATCAAGAATCAATAAAATCATCATTCATCTTATAAGTTCTTACGGGATTCAGCCCACGTTATCTTCCTTTTAATCTTAACCTGACCTAAAAATCAGAAGGTGAGTTTAGTCCCTCACAATTGGCGCCGTCTGTGGAGAAGAAACAATGGAATCCCTTACTCCAACTTAAGGATGAATCAAGTCGATAAGACAACAAATTCATCTAACCACTGAATAGTATCCCGATGAACAGTACTCGGATGAACAGTACTGGAAGAACAGTATCTCGGTGAACAGTATCTCGATGAACAGTATCTCGATGAACAGTACTCGGATGAATAGTACTGGAAGAACAGTATCTCGATGAACAGTATCTCGATGAACAGTATCTCGATGAACAGTATCTCGATGAACAGTGCTGGAGCAGCCAACACGAGAACCTCCAGTGGGATCGATCCAGGGCTCCCAGCCCTCGTTACCCCTCACCACCAACAGTATCTCGATGAACAGTATCTTCCTGATTTTTTTCTTTTCTAGGATTGTATATCACATTTCTAAAACCTTTTTCTCTGTACTTTGTTTTTTGGTAAAATTCTTGTACTTTGTTGGAGAATGGGTTATGAGATTTTTTTTCCCAATGGGTTATGAGATATGAGAGAGTCTACATGAGAATCTGCGAAAGGATTATGAGAGTCTACAGACAGAACCATTCTTAAAAATAACTTCACTAACTTCACTACGTGCCTTAATTTTGAAACCTCAATACTAAGGTTAGCGTGCATTAATATGAAGTGTTGGAAAAATCAAGTCAGTGAGGCTAAGGCCATTCATATAAATGATTTATCAGTTAAACTCTTTTATCATAGATATTTGTATTTAATTTGAAAATGTTTCAGAAGCCTGAATTACACATGAAAATCTATATATATATATATATACTGGGACATTTTTCGAGAGTGTCCACCTCAGATTTCTTTTAATGATTGTGGGTCCCACAATTTCTTAAACAAATCTGAACAATTCGATTGAAAGGAAAATTATTCTCGATAAAATGTCATATTATTTATTGTTCTCCTAAAATTAATGTATATCATTAATTAGATATTAAATATCTAAAACTGATATAGTTCCTTTCATATTCAAAAAAATCGGGATAGTGTATCTGAGAAGAGAATTTTGATTATTATCATTTTGGATGTTTTCAATGTCACTGGTACACTCTCTCTCTCTCTCTCTCTCTTAAGAGACATCTGAAAAAAATTGAAAAGGCCGATTAAAATGGAAAATATTCTCCTTTGACCTAGTTGAAAAAAACTATTCTCAATACCCTACCAAAATTCTAACTACCCCATTTTATTTTCTCATATTTTTCTTCTCTTTATTACCCTCAATATTATATTATTATTCTACAATCGCGGTCCCCACATCCCACTAACAATATTTTCTATTTTTTTAATGAAAAACGGATCCCACATTCTCATAAAATCTCAATTTAATTTGCAAATCCAACAGACGGACCCACAGCAATCCACCTCTCTCCTTCCTACAACTGTCTCTTTTGTCTCATTTCTCCCATTTTACTCTCTTTTTCCCAACCACCAGCGAACATCTTCTCCCCTTCTTGATAAAGTTAGCGATTTCGAAGCTTTTTTTTAGGTAAATTCATACATTTTTTCACGAAATTTTCATAATAATATACTACTTATGTTCTATGTGTTATAAGTAACGAAAAATATAAACGTATTGCTGTAAAAATCTTGAGAGTTTTCAAAGAAAAATGAAAATAATGTTTGAAGAGATTTTGTATTATTCTCTATTTTTAACACGGTTTTGAAAAAAAAACATGAAAATGGTGTTAGACGATAATGTGGGTTGTGTAACACGTTATTAGTTGATTAAAAAGACTTAAAATCGATGAGAAACTAAAGTTTTAGGTAAAACTAGAAGTTTTATGTATATTGTTATGAAAAGGGATGTTTAAGGGCGATTTTGTATATTTCTTCTTATTTTGCACTGTTTTAAACCATAAAAATGCATTACAATAGTGGTAGACGATATTTTGAGTTGTATAACACTCTCTTGGTCAATTAAAAGTGTTAAATCGACAAAAGCAAAATTTATAAGAACTACTGGAACTACTGGTATTACTAAATTGATGTGTGTATTACTTGTATTAATTGTATTACTGTATCGGCTATGTACCGAAGATCTTGGACAACTTAGATTTTTTAAATTGTTAACTAATCATAATTTTATTTTCTTTAGAGAATTCTATGGCTTCTCCTATTACAATCATATGTTTTGACAATGGAGAAAGTTACATCAACGATAAGGCTGAGATTAAGTAGATCTCAGGAGAAGATCAAATCCACACTCTAGTGATGAAAACATTTGTGGAAAATGTTACATATTCTGAATTGGTCGAGTGTATATGCAGAAAGATTAAGGCAAATGGAGATTGTTGGGCCCAAATATGACCCCCTAGCTAGTGATAGACAATAAGAAATGATAACGGGCCGCGAAAGGCCCATCATGAATTCAATCTTCAAAAACAGGTAAGTCAGATCCGGAGGCTGTGAGCTGGAGATGTTCATCAGAGAGGTCAAGGAAAAGAGGCAGCTCGTTGACAAGTAAACAGGCGCAGGACCCGGTCAAAGAGGTAGCTCGTGGACAAATAAATAGGCGCAGGACCCGGTCAAAGGGGAGCTGTTACAAATCCCTCAAATCACGGAGGAGATCTCGGGAACCAGTTGGTAGCGACCAAAGGGGGCCTGAGGCTATTTAAAGAAGACATCAAACAATAATCAAAGGATCCGCATTCTCTACGATTCATACACATTAGCTCTTAAATACTATTATCTCTTTGTAATCTCAAAAACATTCCTTGTAAAAAATTCTTATCAAGAATCAATAAAATCATCATTCATCTTATAAGTTCTTACGGGATTCAGCCCACGTTATCTTCCTTTTAATCTTAACCTGACCTAAAAATCAGAAGGTGAGTTTAGTCCCTCACAATTGGCGCCGTCTGTGGAGAAGAAACAATGGAATCCCTTACTCCAACTTAAGGATGAATCAAGTCGATAAGACAACAAATTCATCTAACCACTGAATAGTATCCCGATGAACAGTACTCGGATGAACAGTACTGGAAGAAGAGAATCTCGGTGAATAGTATCTCGATGAACAGTATCTCGATGAACAGTATCCCGATGAACAGTACTCGGATGAACAGTACTGGAAGAACAGTATCTCGATGAACAGTATCTCGATGAACAGTGCTGGAGCAGCCAACACGAGAACCTCCAGTGGGATCGATCCAGGGCTCCCAGCCCTCGTTACCCCTCACCACCAACAGTATCTCGATGAACAGTATCTTCCTGATTTTTTTCTTTTCTAGGATTGTATATCACATTTCTAAAACCTTTTTCTCTGTACTTTGTTTTTTGGTAAAATTCTCTGTACTTTGTTGGAGAATGGGTTATGAGATTTTTTTTCCCAATGGGTTATGAGATATGAGAGAGTCTACATGAGAATCTGCGAAAGGATTATGAGAGTCTACAGACAGAACCATTCTTAAAAATAACTTCACTAACTTCACTACGTGCCTTAATTTTGAAACCTCAATACTAAGGTTAGCGTGCATTAATATGAAGTGTTGGAAAAATCAAGTCAGTGAGGCTAAGGCCATTCATATAAATGATTTATCAGTTAAACTCTTTTATCATAGATATTTGTATTTAATTTGAAAATGTTTCAGAAGCCTGAATTACACATCAAAATCTATATATATATATATATATATATACTGGGACATTTTTCGAGAGTGTCCACCTCAGATTTCTTTTAATGATTGTGGGTCCCACAATTTCTTAAACAAATCTGAACAATTCGATTGAAAGGAAAATTATTCTCGATAAAATGTCATATTATTTATTGTTCTCCTAAAATTAATGTATATCATTAATTAGATATTAAATATCTAAAACTGATATAGTTCCTTTCATATTCAAAAAAATCGGGATAGTGTATCTGAGAAGAGAATTTTGATTATTATCATTTTGGATGTTTTCAATGTCACTGGTACACTCTCTCTCTCTCTCTCTCTCTCTTAAGCGACATCTGAAAAAAAATTGAAAAGGCCGATTAAAATGGAAAATATTCTCCTTTGACCTAGTTGAAAAAAACTATTCTCAATACCCTACCAAAATTCTAACTACCCCATTTTATTTTCTCATATTTTTCTTCTCTTTATTACCCTCAATATTATATTATTATTCTACAATCGCGGTTCCCACATCCCACTAACAATATTTTCTATTTTTTTAATGAAAAACGGATCCCACATTCTCATAAAATCTCAATTTAATTTGCAAATCCAACAGACGGACCCCACAGCAATCCACCTCTCTCCTTCCCACAGCTGTCTCTTTTGTCTCATTCCTCCCATTTTACTCTCTTTTTCCCAACCACCAGCGAACATCTTCTCCCCTTTTTGATAAAGCTAGCGATTTTGAAGCTTTTTTTTAGGTAAATTCATACATTTTTTCACGAAATTTTCATAATAATATACTACTTATGTTCTATGTGTTATAAGTAACGAAAAATATAAACGTATTGCTGTAAAAATCTTGAGAGTTTTCAAAGAAAAATGAAAATAATGTTTGAAGAAGATTTTGTATTATTCTCTATTTTTAACACGGTTTTGAAAAAAAAACATGAAAATGGTGTTAGACGATAATGTGGGTTGTGTAACACGTTATTAGTTGATTAAAAAGACTTAAAATCGATGAGAAACTAAAGTTTTAAGTAAAAATAGAAGTTTTATGTATATTGTTATGAAAAGGGATGTTTAAGGGCGATTTTGTATATTTCTTCTTATTTTTCACTGTTTTAAACCATAAAAATGCATTACAATAGTGGTAGACGATATTTTGAGTTGTATAACACTCTCTTGGTCAATTAAAAGTGTTAAATCGACAAAAGCAAAATTTATAAGAACTACTGGAACTACTGGTATTACTAAATTGATGTGTGTATTACTTGTATTAATTGTATTACTGTATCGGCTATGTACCGAAGATCTTGGACAACTTAGATTTTTTAAATGGTTAACTAATCATAATTTTATTTTCTTTAGAGAATTCTATGGCTTCTCCTATTACAATCATATGTTTTGACAATGGAGAAAGTTACATCAACGATAAGGCTGAGATTAAGTAGATCTCAGGAGAAGATCAAATCCACACTCTAGTGATGAAAACATTTGTGGAAAATGTTACATATTCTGAATTGGTCGATTGTATATGCAGAAAGATTAAGGCAAATAGAGATTGTTGGGCCCAAATATGACCCCCTAGCTAGTGATAGACAATAAGAAATGATAACGGGCCGCGAAAGGCCCATCATGAATTCAATCTTCAAAAACAGCTAAGTCAGATCCGGAGGCTGTGAGCTGGAGATGTTCATCAGAGAGGTCAAGGAAAAGAGGCAGCTCGTTGACAAGTAAACAGGCGCGGACCCGGTCAAAGAGGTAGCTCGTGGACAAATAAATAGGCGCATGACCCGGTCAAAGGGGAGCTGTTACAAATCTCTCAAATCACGGAGGAGATCTCGGGAACCAGTTGGTAGCGACCAAAGGGGGCCTGAGGCTATTTAAAGAAGACATCAAACAATAATCAAAGGATCCGCATTCTCTACGATTCATACACATTAGCTCTTAAATACTATTATCTCTTTGTAATCTCAAAAACATTCCTTGTAAACAATTCTTATCAAGAATCAATAAAATTATCATTCATCTTATAAGTTCTTACGGGATTCAGCCCACGTTATCTTCCTTTTAATCTTAACCTGACCTAAAAATCAGAAGGTGAGTTTAGTCCCTCACAATTGGCGCCGTCTGTGGGGAAGAAACAATGGAATCCCTTACTCCAACTTAAGGATGAATCCAGTCGATAAGACAACAAATTCGTCTAACCACTGAATAGTATCCCGATGAACAGTACTCGGATGAACAGTACTGGAAGAACAGTATCTCGGTGAACAGTATCTCGATGAACAGTATCTCGATGAACAGTTTCCTGATGAACAGTATCCCGATGAACAGTACTCGGATGAACAGTACTGGAAGAACAGTATCTCCATGAACAGTATCTTGATGAACAGTATCTCGATGAACAGTATCTCAATGAACAGTATCTCGATGAACAGTATCTCGATGAACAGTATCTCGATGAACAGTGCTGGAGCAGCCAACACGAGAACCTCCAGTGGGATCGATCCAGGGCTCCCAGCCCTCGTTACCCCTCACCACCAACCTGCTCCGAACGAGACAGAGGCTCAGTTCTCTGAGATCCGTCGCATGATGATGCAGCTGGTAGAAAAAGCTCAAGAAGGTGAGCGTACAACAGCTAGCCGCTCGGCAGCAACGATTCGAAGAGGTCACTAGATCTCTAACCGCAACAACCCAACCACCGCAACGTCAGGGCTCGGGAGTGACCTTCCGAGATCGAATAACTGACCCCTCGTTCCCTCGAGGACATCTCGACTTTTCCCTTTATAACACTGGATCGGGAGAACATGGACCAGCTTTCAAAACGCCTCATGCTAGGACAGCTCCCGTGTTCAGTCCACCCCTCACCAGTGCTATGGGAAGCAACATAGCATCGACTAGCTCTATTCCCGATCAGGTTACTGGTCAGAGCACTCGCTTACCTCCTCCACCACCTATTCTTAGGTCAGGAGAAGGAGTATCCGACCCGTCCGGGGGCAGAACGTCAGCTCCGGTGTTTCGGGCCAGAAACCTAAACACGAATCCAGGCAAACATCAAAGGACGGATGCTGATCCTACAGCTCGCCCCACTAACCTAACTCGTCAAAATAACCCAATAGCCAGTGAGCAAATCAGCCCACCGAGCACTTGGAAAAATGATCGAACACGATTCCATCAGGGACCTGTTCGCCAGGTACATGTTCGTCAGGTACCTAACGATGACCCGACTGTCCTTCCTCTAGAGGGACCTGAGGCTATTCGTAGATATATGGAGCGGACTCACGCAGCTCTCCAAAAGCTGGGTGCTCAAGTCCACAAGGCAACGAGCTCAGCTCCCAAGATCGAGAGCTTGATCGAGGAGACCAGTGGGACTCCATTCACTGACAGAATTACCGGCTCTTACATAAGAGATAACCGAAAAATTAGGATCCCCGAGTACGACGGGACCTCAGACCCGAAGGCCTACTTAAGAGTCTTCCGGTTAGCTATCGTGAAGGCTCACTTTACGAAAAAAGAATGCGAGGCAGGTTATTGCAGGACATTCGCCGAAAACCTGGTCGGAACAGCCCTCAAATGGTTCTCTGGTCTTGAGCCAAATTTGATAGACAGTTTCGACCAGTTAAGTAATGCCTTCATGAAGCAGTACTCGACTCATATCCTAAAGCAAGCATCCGAGGCTGACCTCTGGAAAGTTAGACAAGGAGTGGGAGACTCGCTACGAGCCTACATCGAAAAATTCAGAGCAGTGAGAACTAAGCTCTCGAATCCCAATGATCTAGTTGCCATCGAGGCTCTCAGGAGAGGTCTCTGGTATAAATCAGAACTTTGGTCGGAGCTAACGCTCAATCCTCCCCCAACTATCGACGATGCTCTTCATAGAGCCTCCAGATATGTAAACCTGGAAGAGGAAACAACTGCACTGGAAAAACTCCACAAAAAATCCCAGAGTCATTCGAAAAACGAAACCTCGGAAGCAAGAGGACCTCATAAAAAGGGAACTCTCGAAATAATCAGACCCAGGGGCAACACTCCTATGCAATCGAGGAAGATAAGGAAGGAAAACATGTCGCCGCAGCAAATAAAACCCCTTGGTCAAAAGGACATGATGAGAACAAACATTGCTCTTACCATGATCGGAAAGGGCACGCAACCGAGGAATGTTGGGACCTCCAACGACAACTGGTAGTTAAATTTGCTGCCGGAGAAATAAAGGGTCAAGAAACCACAGCCTTACCAGAAAAGAGGTCCCAGAGATACCTCACCGAAACGAGAAAGGTCTCCTGAAAAAGAGACCAATTCACCACCCCCAGCTCCTAAGAAAAGAGTCGACATTGTCATCGGGAAGCTCCTCCAAGGAAAAAGCCTACAAGTCGAGGCCCTCCTGAGCAAACCGCTACCTCAATCGAGCCCCAGCTCAAGGGTAGGCTACATCCCCGGAGGATCCGATATGTGTCAATACTCCGTTAATTCTATTAAAACTCATGTACGGAAGGCTGCGTCTAACACTCAATCCAAGCCTTCTAACCCCGAGTCGAACACTAAGATCTCCTTTTGGGAAACTGAGACGTCAAACCTTGACAGACCTCACGACGATGCCCCGTCACCTTGAACATCGCAGGGTTCGAAGTACCCAAGCTCATGGTAGACACCGGGAGCTCCGTCGACCTCATTTTCTATAACGCCCTAAAGGGGATGGAAATAGATGAGTACGAAATCGTCGACCAGAAAGCTAGCCTCATAGGCTTTTCCGGAGAAACATCTACTTCATTGGGAACTATTAACCTCCCAATTATAGCTGGCGGAATCATGAAAATGATGAATTTCATAGTCATCGACAAACCTTCCCCGTTTCACGCGATCCTAAGAAGACCTTGGATCCATAAGATGAAAGCAGTAGCTTCAACTTATCACCAATGTGTGAAATTCCCGACACCTGAAGGGATATCTACCGTGCATGGTAACCAAAAGATCTCCAGGATCTGTTACCTGGGAGGATTCGAAATTCTCAAAGAATCACCCCAATAGCAATTACAGATCCATGAGGGTCGTGAGATACAACAGAATATTCGAGGTCCTCCTAAGAACTTCACCGAGCAAGTTAGTATCGACGACTCAAATCCTGAAAAGCAAGTGAGTATCGGATCCGAGCTACCTCTCGAGACTAAGAAGGAGCTCATCGACTTTCTAAAAAGCAACGTCGGAACCTTTGCATGGACCACCAGAGACATGAAGGGTATAAACGCCGACGTCACTACTCACAAGCTTAATGTAGACCCCACTTTCAAACCGATCAAACAAAAACGTCGCAGGCTAGGCCTAGAAAAGGCTCAAGCTGTTAACGACGAGGTTGATCGACTTATGAAAGCTGGGTCCATTCGTGAGGTACATTACCCAGACTGGCTAGCTAATCCAGTAGTTGTAAAAAAGAAGAACGGGAAATGGAGAATCTGCGTAGATTTCACCGACCTAAATAAAGCTTGTCCCAAAGACAGCTTCCCGTTACCTCACATCGATCGTTTGGTCGAGGCCACTGCTGGCCACCAGCTCCTGTTCTTCATGGATGCCTTTTCAGGGTACAATCAAATCATGATGGATCCTGACGATTAAGAGAAAACCGCATTCATAACTGAATGAGGGACCTATTGCTATAAGGTCATTCCATTCGGTTTAAAAAATGCAGGAGCTATCTATCAAAGGCTAGTGAATAAAATGTTCGCTGGCCAACTCGGGAAAACCATGGAGGTCTATATTGATGATATGCTAGTCAAATCCTCAATTGGAGAAAACCACATTTCCCACCTAAGGGAATGCTTCGATATCCTCAACAAATACAATATGAAGCTCAACCCTGCTAAGTGCATCTTCGGGGTACCTTCAAGCGAGTTCCTCGGCTACCTCGTAATCGAAAGAGGCATCAAAGCCAACCCGAAACAGATAGCTACCTTTCTGGAAATGCCGTCACCTAAGACAACCAGAGAGGTACAGAGATTGACTGGACGAATCGCAGCATTAAATCGATTCATATCCAGGTCCACCGATAAGTGCCTCCCATTCTACAAACTTCTAAAAAATAATAAGAAGTTCTTATGGGACGAAAAGTGCGAGGAATCCTTCAAGCAATTGAAAGCTTACCTCTCCGAACCTCCCATCTTGGCCAAACCAGTAATGGGAGAACCATTATATCTGTACCTCGCTGTGTCAACCGCTGCAGTTAGTGGTGTGCTGGTACGAGAAGAGCAAAACGAGCAAAGACCTGTCTATTATACCAGCAAGAGTCTGATAGACGCCGAAACTAGATACCCTACTATGGAAAAACTAGCTCTAGCTATCGTAACAGCTGCCAGAAAATTGTGACCTTATTTCCAATCGCACTCAATCGTTGTAATGACTTCACAACTGTTGGGCCCGAATATGGCCCGATAGCTGATTAATAGATAACGAAAAAATAATAGCAGGCCGCGACTGGCCCATCACGAATTCCACACCTAAGAGGAGCTAAGCTAGAGCCGAAGGCTGAAAGCTAAGGATCTTAACTAAGGAGGTCACGACGAAGAGGAAGCTCACGTCACAACAAGAAGAAGCGCAGGACCCGATCAAGGGGAAGCTGTTGCGGATTCCATCTCAAGTGGAGAAAATCCCGGAGGTCAGTTGGAGATAACTTAAAGAAGTCCAAGGCTATAAAAGGAGAGGGTCGAAGACTAAGAAGGGGATCCGATTCAACTCATATTTTTACTCTACATTCATCAAAACATTCTTATCACAATATTCTTGTAATCTTTATAATCATCAAGAGAAACAACTCTTTGTAACCATTCCTTTACCCCATTATCAATACAAATCGAAGTTCATTCATCAAGTTCTTACGGGATTCAGCCCGCGATAATCTTTCCCTAACCTTTCCTAAACATAAAACCTGATCTTAAATCTAGGTGTGAGTTTTACCCCTCACAATTGGCGCCGTCTGTGGGGATCAAACAATCGAATCCCTTACTCTAACTTGAGGATGAATCCTACCGATCAGACAACAACCCCGTCTGACCTTAACCTCCCGATTCAGAGCGATGGCTCACCGAACGACGGAGGCTCTAGTCTTGTAATCACAGAACCTCAACGTGGAGACCACCGATCTGGACAACAGCTTCCGGTTGATGCTCAAACGAGCCAAACTACAACCAGAGTTACTAACCCGAGGTCATCAGGTGGAAACACCTCCGGGCTCCCGATTACCGAGAATCCTCAGCAGCAAGCCATTCCGAATCAAACGGAGGCCCAGCTCTCTGAGATCCGCCAGATGATGATACAATTGGAAGACAAAGCTCAGGAAAGTGAGCGCACGATGCATCAACTGACTGTACGTCAACAACGATTCGAAGAGATAACTAGATCTCTAAACGCAACAACCCAACCACCGCAACGTCAAGCTCCGGGGGTCATCTTTCATGATCGATTAACCGATCCCTCATTTCCCCGAGCACGTTTAAACTTTTCCCCTGATAGCACTGCCCCGGAAGAACGCGGATCCGCTTTCCAGACACCTCATACTGGAACAGCTCCCGTGTTCAATCCACCTAACGCCAGTGCTATGGGAAGTAACATAGCGACAACTAGTTCCACACCCGGTCAGGTCACTGACAGGAGTACTCGTTTACCTCTTCCGCCGCCTGATCCTAGGTCCGGAGCAGGAATATCCTTCCCATCTAGGGGCAGAACGTCAGCTTCGGTTTATCAAACTAGAAGCTCGATCCCGAATGGGAACGGTTATCAAAGGATAGATTCCGATAACCCAAGAAATGCCGAGCAACTTAGCCCACCAACCGCATGGGAGGATGAGCCAACTCGATTCCGTCAAGAACCTGCCCGTCGGGTACCTGCGAACGATCCAAACGTCCTTCCGTTTGAAGGACCTGAAGATATCCGCAGATATATGGAGCGAACTCACGCGGCTCTCCAGAAATTGGGAGCTTAAGTCCATAAAGCTACGAGTTCAGCTCCCGAAATCGATAGCTTACTCGAGGAAACCCGTGGAACTCCATTCACGGACAGAATTGCCAGCTCTCACATAAGAGATACCCGAAAAATCAGAATTCCTGAGTATGATGGGACCTCCGACCCGAAAGCCTATTTGAGAGCTTTCCGATTGGCAATTGTTAAAGCCCATTTCACACAGGAAGAATGTGAAGCAGGTTACTGTAGGACATTCGCCGAAAACTTGGTCGGAACAGCCCTCGAGTGGTTCTCCGGTCTCGAGCCAGCCTCGATAGACAATTTCGATCAATTAACCAACGCCTTTATGAAGCAATACTCAACCCATATCCGGAAGCAAGCCTCTGAGGCCGACCTTTGGAAGATCAGTCAAGGAATGGGAGACCCATTACGAGTCTACATTGAGAAATTCAGGGCAATAAGGACTAAGCTCTCGAATCCTAACGACCTAATCGCCATCGAGGCCCTTAGGAGAGGTCTGATCCATAGATCGAAATTCTGGTCAGAGCTAACACTCAATGCTCCTCCAACTATCGATGACGCTCTTCATAGAGCCACCAAATATATTACTTTGGAGGAGGAGACAGCTGCACTAGATAAACTCCACAAGAAACCTCAGAATCATTCGAAAGGTGACTCCTCTGAGACTAGGGGACCTCATAAAAAAGGTAACCCTCGAAATAATCAGATTCAGGGAGAACATTCCTACGCAATCGAGGAAGACAAAGAAGAAAAACCTGTTGCAGCAGCAAACAAAACCCCCTGGTCAAAAGGCTTCGATAAAGGCAAACGTTGCTCTTATCACGATCGCGAAGGACACTCAACCGAAGAGTGTTGGGACCTCCAACGCCAGCTGGCAGCTAAATTTGCAGCTGGAGAAATAAAGGGCGTGGACCTTAAAAAGCCACCACCTTATCAGAAAAGAGGTTCCAGGGACACTTCACCGAAACGCGAGAGGTCACCTGAGAAGGAGACCGATTCGCCACCTCCAGCTCCCAAGAAAAGAGTCGACATGATTCTTGGGAAATTCCCCCAAGGAAAAAGTTTACAAGTCGAAGCTCTCTTGAGCAAACCGTCCCCTCAATCGAGCCCCGACTCGAGGGTGGACTGTATCCTTGGAGGATCAGACATATGTCAAGACTCCATCAATTCCATTAAGAATCACGTGAGGAAGGCTGTGTCTAACACTGGACCTAAGCCTCCTAACCCTGAATCCAATACTAAGATTTCTTTCTGGGAAAGCGAGACCTCAAACCTCGACAGACCTCACGATGATGCGTTGATCGTCACCTTGAACATCGCAGGATACGAGGTTCCTAAGCTCATGATAGACACAGGAAGCTCTGTCGACCTCATTTTCTATAACACCCTAAAAGGGATGGAAATAGACGACTACGAAATTATTGGCCAAAAAGCTAACCTCGTAGGCTTCTCCGGAGAAACAGCTACCTCATTGGGAACTATCAAGCTCCCAGTCATAGCTGGCGGAATAATGAAAATGACCAACTTAGTAGTCATCGATAGACCTTCCCCGTTCCACGCGATTTTGGGAAGACCCTGGATTCACAAAATGAAGGCAGTAGCCTCAACGTACCATCAGTTCGTAAAGTTCCCAACACCCGAAGGGATAGCTACCGTACATGGTAGCCAGAAGATATCTAGGATCTGCTATTTGGGAGGATTCGAAATCCTCAAAAAGTCCCCCCAATAGCAATTACAGATCCAGGAGAGTCGCGAAATGCAACAAAACATTCGAGGTCCCCCCAGAAACCTAACCGAAAAAGTTTGCATCGACGACTCAGATCCTGAAAGACAGGTGAGCATCGGGTCCGAGCTACCTCCTGAGACAAAAAAGGAGCTCATTAATTTCTTGAAAAGCAATGTCAAAACCTTCGCATGGTCCACCAGTGACATGAAAGGAATAGATCCGAACGTCACCACCCATAAGCTAAAAGTTGACCCTACTTTCAAACCGATCAAACAGAAGCGTCGTAAGCTAGGCCTCGAAAAAGCTCAAGCGGTTAACGACGAAGTTGACCGACTTACGAAAGCTGGGTCCATTCGAGAGGTACATTACCCCGACTGGTTGGCTAACCCAGTAGTGGTAAAGAAGAAAAACGGGAAGTGGAGAATCTGTATAGACTTCACAGACCTAAACAAAGCTTGTCCTAAAGACAGCTTCCCGTTACCTCACATCGACCGCCTGGTTGAAGCAACAGCTGGCCATCGACTCCTATCCTTCATGGATGCCTTCTCAGGATACAATCAAATCATGATGGATCCTGAGGACCAGGAGAAAACTGCATTCATAACCGAATGAGGAACCTATTGTTATAAGGTTATGCCATTCGGATTAAAAAACGCAGGAGCTACCTATCAGAGGCTAGTAAATAAGATGTTTGCTGGACAACTTGGAAAAACCATGGAGGTCTATATCGACGACATGCTAGTCAAATCCTCAGCTGGAGAAGATCATATCTCCCACTTAAGGGAATGCTTCGATATCCTGAACAAGTACGATATGAAGCTCAATCCCACTAAATGTACTTTCGGGGTACCCTCAGGCGAGTTCCTAGGCTATCTCGTAACCGAAAGAGGCATTGAAGCCAACCCGCAGCAGATAGCAACCTTCCTAGAAATGCCGTCACCTAAGACGACCAGAGAGGTACAGAGATTGACTGGACGAATCGCGGCATTGAATCGATTCATATCCAAGTCCACCGATAAATGCCTCCCATTTTACAAACTTCTAAGAAATAATAAGAAGTTCTTATGGGACGAGAAATGTGAGGAAGCCTTCAAGCAATTGAAAGCTTACCTCTCCGAACCTCCGATCCTATCTAAACCAGTAATAGGAGAGCCACTGTACCTATATCTCGCTGTATCAACTGCTGCAGTCAGCGGCGTTCTAGTACGAGAGGAACAAAACGAACAAAGACCTGTCTATTACACCAGTAAAAGTTTGATAGACGCCGAAACCAGGTACCCTGCAATGGAAAAACTAGCTCTAGCAGTCGTAACAGCCGCCAGAAAATTGCGACCTTACTTCCAATCGCACTCGATCGTCGTAATGACCTCACAACCATTACGAATGATCTTGCACAGCCCCAGCCAGTCAGGGCGATTGGCTAAATGGGCCATAGAACTCAGCGAATATGATATTGAGTATAGACCTCGAGCAGCAGCGAAAGCTCAGGTCCTCGCTGACTTTATCATTGAATTGACATCCGAGCAGTTAGACTCCGAAATGGAATCTCCGAAGTGGAGCCTATACGTCGACGGAGCCTCATCAAAACAGGGCTCCGGTATCGGTCTAAGGCTAACTTCTTCAGCAGGAGAAACCATCGAGCAGTCATATAGGCTCGGATTCAGCGCCTCAAACAACGAAGCTGAATATGAAGCACTAATCGCAGGGTTGAAGCTCGCCCTTAGCCTCGGAATCCGAGAGCTAAACGCTTATAGTGATTCACAGCTAGTAGCTAGCCAGTTTCACGGAGAATATAAAACGAGGGACGAAAGAATGGGGGCATATCTCGAAGTCGTCCAGAACCTCACTAGGCAGTTCGACAAATTCGAGCTAACAAGAATCCCACGAGGTGAGAACTCCTCAGCAGATGCATTGGCTGCTTTAGCTTCCACATCAGACCCCCTCGTAAAACGAATCATACCCGTAGAAGGAATCAAGAAACCAAGCATCGACATAGCTACTAAAGCTGAAAAAGAGAGCAAACTAAAAGCGCAACCCGAAGGTACCTGCCCTGAAGCGGTAGCTACCCAGGTTTTCACAACATTTTGGTTTCCAAAAACCAGAATATGCAGCGCAAAAAAGCATACCTCCGGGAACATAATCCAAGTCACGGAAGATATTCCTCGAAATTCAGACTCCTTAGAGCCTGATCTCGAGAATACCCCCGGGGGCACCAACTCAGACCCAGTCATCTGCAGAGTTAAAACCAGAAGCCGTACAGCTCTCCAAAATTCATCTGGAGGTATTCCTCGGAATTCAGACTCCCTGGAGCCCAATCCTACCAATACCTCCGGGGGCACCACGACACCAGGTCCCGAACAGGAACCTCCCTCGTCTCTTCATAACAAAGTTGTAGGAAGAGAGGATTGGAGAATTCCAATCACGCAATACATCCTGGAGGGAAAGACTCCACCCAATAAATGGGAGGCTCGAAAGCTCAAAGCATTAAGCGCGAGATATTGCGTAACTGAATCTGTCCTCCTCAAACGAAGCATTTCCGGACCTTATCTAAAATGCGTCCATGGCCTCGTTGCTATGAGACTCATGAAGGAAATGCACGACGGTTCCTGCGGGAACCACTCTGGAGGAAGAGCTTTAGCCATCAGAATCAAAAGACAAGGATATTTCTGGCCTACCATTATTGCAGATTGTGAGGCCTATTCCTCTTCATGCGACAAATGCCAGAGGCATGCACCGATTATACACCAACCTGCGAAAAAGCTGTCTAACATATCTGCCCCTTATCCATTTATGAGATGGTCCATGGATATCGTGGGACCACTAGTACCATCAGGAAGTGGAAAGAAGAAGCTACGCTTCCTTTTAGTCTTAACGGACTACTTCACAAAATGGATAGAGGCTGAAGCTTTCCAGCAGGTAACCAGGGTCGAGGTCGAGCAATTTGTATGGAAAGATATTGTGTGTAGACACGGCGTCCCATACGAAATCGTAACTGACAATGGAGGACAATTCATATCCCACGATTTCAAAATATTTTGTGACAAGTGGAATATTCGCCTGACCTTCTCATCACCTCGCCGACCTCAAGGTAACGGACAGGCGGAGGCTGCTAATAAATCAGTATTAGCAAACCTCAAGAAACGCCTCGGAACCCAGAAGGAACTCTGGTCAGAGAAGTTACTTGAAGTACTTTGGGCATGTCGGACCACCCCACGAAAAGCTACAGAAGAAACTCCTTTCTCCTTAGCATATGGGATGGAAGCCGTCGTTCCAGCTGAAACCGTTGCTGGTAGCCTCCGCCGGGAACTCTGTACATCCAATCCCGCAGCTAATGATCAGCTCCTAACTGACAGCCTCGATCTAATCAAGGAAAGACGGGACCGAGCTTTGATTCGCATTCAGAACTATCAGCAAGCAATGGCACGACAGTACAATTCCAAAGTCAGGCTCCGGCAGTTTGCTGTAGGTGACCTAGTACTTAGGAAAGTTTTCGAAGGAACCAAAGAGCCAAATGCTGGGAAGTTAGGAACTAACTGGGAAGGTCCCTATCAGATCATCCATGTAGTACGACCTGGCGTTTACAAGCTCCGAAAGGTGCGAACCAGGGTACCTGAAATCAGATCGTGGAACGCCACGAATCTTAAGAGATATTATCATTAGGTACCTAAAATTCCCGAACTACGTTAGGCTTGATCCCTTGACTGGGTACGTAGGCAACTCCGTCATGAGTGCAGCCCCAACCTCATTTCAAACACTTCGTTCACTACAATCAAAGGGGGCATATGTCTGATTAAAAACACATAGCCCGCGCAGCAAACGTATGATACAAGCAAATTGTATGATTGCTATGATACCATGTATCTAATTATCAATAAAGAAATTATTCTCGATATCTCAATGCTTTAACAAAACAGGTCTCTACAAACCTGAACCTAAGGTCTTAAAATCCTTAACAATCCCCAAAGGTCTTAAAATCCTTCAAACAATATCAGGTCTCGACGAACCTGAACCTAAGGTCTTAAAATCCTTCAAGCAATATCAGGTCTCGACGAACCCGGACCTAAGGTCTTAAAATCCTTACCAAATCTCTAAGGTCTTAAAATCCTTACCAAATCTCTAAGGTCTCAAAATCCTTACTAAATCTCCAAGGTCTTAAAATCCTTGTCAATTCTCCAAGGTCTTAAAATCCTTATCAAATCTCCAAGGTCTTAAAATCCTCATCAAATCACAAAGGTCTTAAAATCCTAAGCAAGTCTCAACGGATCTTAAAATCCCACAAGCAAATTCAGGTTCTCAGGAACCCCCACCTAAGGTGTCCAGATTAAACTTAGGTTCCTAAAAACCCTAAGCTAATCCCAGTACTCCAAGATTTCCTATTAAGGAACTAAAAATGACCAAAGTCCTCCAGACTTATCATAAAATTCGATTATGATCAAGTTGTCATATTTCACGACTAAAGCCAAAAACTCAAAATGAAACGAAAACCAAGTTTGAAATTAAACAAGGGTTTAAAAGCCTCCCCAGGCTAACAAAGATTCGGAGTGCAAACAGATAAAGGTTTAAAAGCCTCCTCAGGCTATAAGTCTTGGAAACAAATGAAACAAAGCCCATCGGGCAGAAATCCTAGAAAACATGAAAGAGCCTCAGCTCTTAAACTTCCTTGTCATCCGAGCTCTTCTCAGCTCCCTTACCAGCTTGATCTTCCTCCTCAGGAACCTCCTCCTCCATCTCCTTGTCGTTACCTCCAGAGGCGGTTTCGACTGGGGCTGAGTAAGAACCCACCAATCCCAAATTAGAACCAAACTCTCCAGAAAGGAAGAGATTAAACATATTGACCTCAAAAGTACCTGAGCTCTCAGAGAGTTGGGGAAGAGGGAGCTTGCCGATCGAGAAGTCCGAGACCTGAGCTTTCTCGTACGCTGCAACAGCTTCCGGCATTATGGCCACCAAGTGATCATACTCGTCTTGAGCACTCTTAATCTCGCCATCCAGCATGTCTTTCAGGAGCTCGGTGTTGGCTTGAATCTCTTGAGCGTGAACCAGGAGGTCGACTTCGTCCTTCTTCCTGGAGAACTTCTCCTTAACAACAAACAGAACTTTGTTGTAGGCTTCGGCTACCTCCTTCTTTCCTCTCCGGACGGCTAGCCTGACCTCAGCTTCCTTGTTCTTCTGGCTGTTCTGAGATGTGGAAATCAGCTCCTTGACTTGATACTCGGCTATCTTCCGAGCAGCATCCAACTCCCCAATCTTCCTATTCTTCACCTGGAGATCAATCAGCTGGCTCTCGATCGTCCCTTGCTGAGCATCACACTTAGAGCCAAGTCTCTTCACCTCGGCTTGGAGATCCGAGATCAGAGCCCGAGTCTGGTTGAGCTCAGTCTTGTTGGCCTTGACTAATTCAGTGACCTGGGCTAATTCCTCAGCACTAGGGGCATTGTGTACAGCGTCCTCAAACTTGAACTGAGCTCTGTTGATAGCACCAGCCAGCTGCAGAAAACGGAAAACGATTTAGCAAAATCTTCCAAAGAAAAAAGCTGAAAAATGAAATAAACTTCATACCTGACCCATGTGATGAGCAATATCGACGTACTCATCCTTATGCGTGAGATTGGAGATCGAGGGGAGGGAACACCCGGGACTCTTCATGTGCCTCATCAGGGTAGCCAAACCCCACGGATCGTCCAAAACCGATCCAGGCTTCGAATGAGCAAAGTTCCAGCCAACAGTTCCTCCTCTAGAGGAGGAGGAGGAAGACCTCGAAGGTCTGTCAACCTGGTCAGTTCGGGACCTCTTGTTCCTCGGGGTCTCAGACTCCGGAGGATCCCTCACTATTTGAGGATCAGCCTCAGTCATCGGGACCTCGGAGGGAAGGCCAACTTCTTAAACCTTAGGCTCCGAAGAGCCAACACCTTTAGCAGGAGCAGAGCCTCCTTCATCAAGAACCTCCTTCACAGAGTCAAGGAAGGATCCTCCCTGGTTCTTGTCACTCCCTCTAGAGGAGCTGGCAGCCTTGGTCGATCTACCCCTGGAACGGAAAGAAGGTTGAATTGGCATCTTCTGTGATTGAGTCTTCGAGGAAGTACTTGCTCCGGAGGAAACTTCGAAAACGGAATCACCTTCAGAAACTAAGATATGAAAAAGATTCATTAATCGCGAGAGACAAATTCAGATAGTAAAAATCATGAATTAAGAATAAAAGGTTACCCTCTAAACCAGCAACCGTCACTGAATCAGGGAAGGATGCCTGGTATCGTTCAGGAAATCTAGCTGATCCGACTCTTGAAGTGGTGTAAGCCCCCCAGGTGTTAGGACTATGCTGTAGTTTCCTGTAGAGAGCTCTAGTGAGTTTGCTAGATAACTTGGCAGGATCTTTGATTTCTGCAAAAGGAGTCGAAAGACAATTAGCATAACATGACAAACAAAGATAAACATGTGAGCATATCCCTAAAATCCTAACCGGAAATATCAGACCATGAATTCCTGAGGTCACGGCCTACAGGAACCGTCGAAGGGTCAATCTTGACATAAAAATACTTCCTGCGCCAGTCATCATCACTGGCCGAGAACTTGAAAACGCCTAGCCCTGGACGACAGGGGAGATAGTAGGTACCGCTCCCGCCATCCTTGGAGGTGCTCTCCTTTATCGAGAAGAGACTCATTAACTCAGATAGCCCAACGATAACTCCTTCCTCCTTGGCTCTAGTGATGAACCCGTTTATCACTCGGATGACCGACGGGAAAAGTTGAGGAAGAGCTAGCTGGTAATGATCTAAGAGATCCAGCAAAAGGGTAGGAAGAGGAAATCTAAGGTGGCACTTGGAGATATATTTTTCATGAACGCAGAACCAACCCTCCGGAGCGGTCTCGGGGTTCTCGTTTTCAGCACAAGCTCTAACAAGATCGCTCTTGCCGTGAGCTTGAACGGCAAGATTGACAACGTCCTGACCCTTCAAGAGGGAAGGAAAGTGAGGACCAGAGGAGGCGCTTTTGCCGCCTTTCTTCTTCATTCTCTTAACTCGAGCTCCGATCGAGTCTTTACTCTTTTTCTTCTTGGCTTCCGTCATCTTCTCACCAGCTTCCTGTTTGACCTTCATAATACGGGCGCCGGAGGCTGAGATCTGAACTTCGCCGGAACCTTCTTTTCGACTCATGATAGTAAAGGAGAAGGAAAATAGGAAGCAAATGAAGAGAATCGATCTAAGGTAGAATCTCAGAGAGAAGTTCAGGATGAAGAACTAGATTGATCGAGAAGCGAATAAACAAAAAAATGACGAAAAAACGGTAAAATAAAGGAAAGAGGGTGAATTACCTTGGAAACCGTCGAGAGGCGTGGAGGAAAGTGGAGAGACAAGTAGTTAATTCTCTCAGCTTTATATCCCATCACGTCTCGAAAGTCGGAAATTGAATTTCAAACTCGCTTTAATCTAAAGCCGTCGATTTAATTAAAGATAGATTACAGCCGTCCGATCGGATAAGAGTAAATGCGGTTGAGATAGCTAGTAATCATGATCTCAACAAGAGAATCTAGCTTGGGCGGCTAGGTCTAGCTCCCGAGAATAACGAAACCTCATCTCGAGAGCTGGGGGCAACTGTTGGGCCCGAATATGGCCCGATAGCTGATTAATAGATAACGAAAAAATAATAGCAGGCCGCGACTGGCCCATCACGAATTCCACACCTAAGAGGAGCTAAGCTAGAGCCGAAGGCTGAAAGCTAAGGATCTTAACTAAGGAGGTCACGACGAAGAGGAAGCTCACGTCACAACAAGAAGAAGCGCAGGACCCGGTCAAGGGGAAGCTGTTGCGGATTCCATCTCAAGTGGAGAAAATCCCGGAGGTCAGTTGGAGATAACTTAAAGAAGTCCAAGGCTATAAAAGGAGAGGGTCGAAGACTAAGAAGGGGATCCGATTCAACTCATATTTTTACTCTACATTCATCAAAACATTCTTATCACAATATTCTTGTAATCTTTATAATCATCAAGAGAAACAACTCTTTGTAACCATTCCTTTACCCCATTATCAATACAAATCGAAGTTCATTCATCAAGTTCTTACGGGATTCAGCCCGCGATAATCTTTCCCTAACCTTTCCTAAACATAAAACCTGATCTAAAATCTAGGTGTGAGTTTTACCCCTCACAACAACCATTGCGAACAATTTTGCACAGCCCTAGCCAATCAGGACGATTAGCTAAATGGGCAATAGAGCTCAGTGAATATGATATCGAGTATAGACCGCGAGCAGCAGCAAAAGCTCATGTCCTTGCCGATTTCATAATCGAGCTAGCTTCCGAACAACTAGACTTGGAAACGAAAGCTCTGAAGTGGAGTCTGTATGTTGACGGAGCCTCGTCAAGACAAGGTTCCGGCATCGGTCTAAGGCTGACCTCCTCAGCTGGAGAAACCATAGAACAATCCTACAGGCTTGGATTCAGCGCTTCTAACAACGAGGCTGAATACGAAGCATTAATTGCAGGATTAAAACTCGCCCTAAGCCTCGGAATTCAAGAGCTGAACGCTTATAGTGATTCACAACTAGTAGCTAGCCAGTTCCACGGCGAGTATGAAACAAGGGACGAAAGAATAGGGGCATACCTCGAAGTTGTCTGGAACCTCACTAAGCAGTTCAACATATTTGAACTAACGAGGATCCCACGAGGAGAGAACTCCTCAGCAGACGCGCTGGCTGCTTTAGCGTCAACATCAGACCCCCTCGTAAAACGGATCATACCCGTAAAGGGAATCGAAAAGCCAAGTATCGACATAGCTACCAAAGCTGAGATCGATAGCAAGCCGAAAGAGCAAACGGAAGGTAGCTACCCCCAGACGGTAGCAACCCAAGTTCTTACAACGTACTGGTTCCCAAAAACCAGAATTCGTAGCTTTAAAAAGCATACCTCCGGGGGCAAGATCCAGACCTCGGATTCACCTGTCCACGCAGCCAGGACCAGGAGTCGTTCTGCTTTTGAAAGCACATCCGAAGAAATGACCCAGACTCCGGAGAACAACACCAGAACTGGAGATATTCCTCAGAATTCAGACTCCTTCGAGCCTAATCCGACCAATATCTCCGGGGGCAATAAGACATCAGGTCACGACACTCAGGGACCTGAACAAGACACATCAGGTCACAACACTCAGGGACCTGAACAAGACCCGCCCTCATCTCTTCATGACAAAATCATTGGGAGAGAGGATTGGAGAATACCGATCATGCAGTACATCTTGTAGGGCAAGATCCCCCCCAAATAAGTGGGAGGCCCAAAAACTCAAAGCATTAAGCGCAAGATACTGCATAATCGAGTCAGCCCTCCATAAACGAAGCATTTCCAGACCTTACCTAAAATGCGTCCATGGCCTCGATGCTATCAATCTTATGAAAGAAATGCACGCATGCTCCTGAGGAAACCACTCTGGGAGCAGAGCTCTAGCTATCCGAGTCAAAAGACAGGGCTATTTCTGGCCCACCATTATCGCTGACTGCGAGGTTTACTCCTCTTCATGTGATAAATGCCAAAGGCATGCACCGATTATACATCAGCCTGCGGAAAAATTATCCTCAATATCCGCTCAGTACCCGTTCATGAGGTGGTCCATGGACATCGTAAGACCACTCATAACGTCAGGAAGAGGAAGGCAGAAGCTACGCTTCCTCTTGGTCTTGATAGACTACTTCAAGAAGTGGATAGAAGCTGAAGCTTTCCAACAGATAACTAGATTCGAAGTCGAAGGATTTGTGTGGAAAGACATTGTCTGCCGCCACGGCGTCCCGTATGAGATCGTAACCGACAATGGAAGACAGTTCATTTCTCGCGACTTCAAAGCATTTTGCGACAAGTGGAATATCCGCCTTACCTTCTCAACACCTCGACGACCTCAAGGTAACGGTCAGGCGGAGGCTGCTAATAAGTCAATATTAGCAATCCTCAAGAAACGCCTCGGAACCAACAAGAAAACCTGGTCTGAAAAGATACCTGAAGTACTTTGGGCATGACGAACCACCCCGAGAAAGGCTACAGAGGAAACCCCTTTCTCTTTAGCCTACGAAATGGAAGCTATCGTTCCGGCGGAAACCTCCACTGGGAGCCTCTGTCGAGAGCTCTGTACGTCTGATCCCGAAGCTAACGACCAGCTCTTATCAGACAGCCTCGATTTAATCGAGAAACGACTAGACCGAGCTTTGCTTTGGATTCAAAACTATCAGCAAGCAATGGCTCGACATTATAATTCCAAAGTCAGGCCTCGACAATTTGTTGTAGGTGACCTGGTACTTAGGAAGGTTCTCGAAGGAACCAAGGAACCAAATGCTGGGAAGTTAGGAACCAATTGGGAAGATCCTTACCGGATTATCCACGTGGTACGACCTGGCGTCTATAAGCTCCTGAAGGTACGAACCGAGGTACCTGAAATCAGATCGTGGAATGCCACAAATCTGAAGAAATACTATTATTAGATACTTAAATTCCTCGAATTACGTTAGGCTTGACCCCTTGACTGGGTACGTAGACAATTGTGTTATGAGTGCAACCCCAATCTCATTTTAACACTCTTTCCACCATGGCGAAAGGGGGCATATGTTTGAGAACATATAGCCCAAACAGCGATTATATGATTATTGTGATACCATGTATCCTATTATCAATAAAGCAATTATTCTCGATATCTCAATGCTTTAACAAAACAGGTCTCTACAAACCTGAACCTAAGGTCTTAAAATCCTTAACAATCCCCAAAGGTCTTAAAATCCTTCAAACAATATCAGGTCTCGACGAACCTGAACCTAAGGTCTTAAAATCCTTCAAGCAATATCAGGTCTCGACGAACCCGGACCTAAGGTCTTAAAATCCTTACCAAATCTCTAAGGTCTTAAAATCCTTACCAAATCTCTAAGGTCTCAAAATCCTTACTAAATCTCCAAGGTCTTAAAATCCTTGTCAATTCTCCAAGGTCTTAAAATCCTTATCAAATCTCCAAGGTCTTAAAATCCTCATCAAATCACAAAGGTCTTAAAATCCTAAGCAAGTCTCAACGGATCTTAAAATCCCACAAGCAAATTCAGGTTCTCAGGAACCCCCACCTAAGGTGTCCAGATTAAACTTAGGTTCCTAAAAACCCTAAGCTAATCCCAGTACTCCAAGATTTCCTATTAAGGAACTAAAAATGACCAAAGTCCTCCAGACTTATCATAAAATTCGATTATGATCAAGTTGTCATATTTCACGACTAAAGCCAAAAACTCAAAATGAAACGAAAACCAAGTTTGAAATTAAACAAGGGTTTAAAAGCCTCCCCAGGCTAACAAAGATTCGGAGTGCAAACAGATAAAGGTTTAAAAGCCTCCTCAGGCTATAAGTCTTGGAAACAAATGAAACAAAGCCCATCGGGCAGAAATCCTAGAAAACATGAAAGAGCCTCAGCTCTTAAACTTCCTTGTCATCCGAGCTCTTCTCAGCTCCCTTACCAGCTTGATCTTCCTCCTCAGGAACCTCCTCCTCATCTCCTTGTCGTTACCTCCAGAGGCGGTTTCGACTGGGGCTGAGTAAGAACCCACCAATCCCAAATTAGAACCAAACTCTCCAGAAAGGAAGAGATTAAACATATTGACCTCAAAAGTACCTGAGCTCTCAGAGAGTTGGGGAAGAGGGAGCTTGCCGATCGAGAAGTCCGAGACCTGAGCTTTCTCGTACGCTGCAACAGCTTCCGGCATTATGGCCACCAAGTGATCATACTCGTCTTGAGCACTCTTAATCTCGCCATCCAGCATGTCTTTCAGGAGCTCGGTGTTGGCTTGAATCTCTTGAGCGTGAACCAGGAGGTCGACTTCGTCCTTCTTCCTGGAGAACTTCTCCTTAACAACAAACAGAACTTTGTTGTAGGCTTCGGCTACCTCCTTCTTTCCTCTCCGGACGGCTAGCCTGACCTCAGCTTCCTTGTTCTTCTGGCTGTTCTGAGATGTGGAAATCAGCTCCTTGACTTGATACTCGGCTATCTTCCGAGCAGCATCCAACTCCCCAATCTTCCTATTCTTCACCTGGAGATCAATCAGCTGGCTCTCGATCGTCCCTTGCTGAGCATCACACTTAGAGCCAAGTCTCTTCACCTCGGCTTGGAGATCCGAGATCAGAGCCCGAGTCTGGTTGAGCTCAGTCTTGTTGGCCTTGACTAATTCAGTAACCTGGGCTAATTCCTCAGCACTAGGGGCATTGTGTACAGCGTCCTCAAACTTGAACTGAGCTCTGTTGATAGCACCAGCCAGCTGCAGAAAACGGAAAACGATTTAGCAAAATCTTCCAAAGAAAAAAGCTGAAAAATGAAATAAACTTCATACCTGACCCATGTGATGAGCAATATCGACATACTCATCCTTATGCGTGAGATTGGAGATCGAGGGGAGGGAACACCCGGGACTCTTCATGTGCCTCATCAGGGTAGCCAAACCCCACGGATCGTCCAAAACCGATCCAGGCTTCGAATGAGCAAAGTTCCAGCCAACAGTTCCTCCTCTAGAGGAGGAGGAGGAAGACCTCGAAGGTCTGTCAACCTGGTCAGTTCGGGACCTCTTGTTCCTCGGGGTCTCAGACTCCGGAGGATCCCTCACTATTTGAGGATCAGCCTCAGTCATCGGGACCTCGGAGGGAAGGCCAACTTCTTAAACCTTAGGCTCCGAAGAGCCAACACCTTTAGCAGGAGCAGAGCCTCCTTCATCAAGAACCTCCTTCACAGAGTCAAGGAAGGATCCTCCCTGGTTCTTGTCACTCCCTCTAGAGGAGCTGGCAGCCTTGGTCGATCTACCCCTGGAACGGAAAGAAGGTTGAATTGGCATCTTCTGTGATTGAGTCTTCGAGGAAGTACTTGCTCCGGAGGAAACTTCGAAAACGGAATCACCTTCAGAAACTAAGATATGAAAAAGATTCATTAATCGCGAGAGACAAATTCGGATAGTAAAAATCATGAATTAAGAATAAAAGGTTACCCTCTAAACCAGCAACCGTCACTGAATCAGGGAAGGATGCCTGGTATCGTTCAGGAAACCTAGCTGATCCGACTCTTGAAGTGGTGTAAGCCCCCCAGGTGTTAGGACTATGCTGTAGCTTCCTGTAGAGAGCTCTAGTGAGTTTGCTAGATAACTTGGCAGGATCTTTGATTTCTGCAAAAGGAGTCGAAAGACAATTAGCATAACATGACAAACAAAGATAAACATGTGAGCATATCCCTAAAATCCTAACCGGAAATATCAGACCATGAATTCCTGAGGTCACGGCCTACAGGAACCGTCGAAGGGTCAATCTTGACATAAAAATACTTCCTGCGCCAGTCATCATCACTGGCCGAGAACTTGAAAACGCCTAGCCCTGGACGACAGGGGAGATAGTAGGTACCGCTCCCGCCATCCTTGGAGGTGCTCTCCTTTATCGAGAAGAGACTCATTAACTCAGATAGCCCAACGATAACTCCTTCCTCCTTGGCTCTAGTGATGAACCCGTTTATCACTCGGATGACCGACGGGAAAAGTTGAGGAAGAGCTAGCTGGTAATGATCTAAGAGATCCAGCAAAAGGGTAGGAAGAGGAAATCTAAGGTGGCACTTGGAGATATATTTTTCATGAACGCAGAACCAACCCTCCGGAGCGGTCTCGGGGTTCTCGTTTTCAGCACAAGCTCTAACAAGATCGCTCTTGCCGTGAGCTTGAACGGCAAGATTGACAACGTCCTGACCCTTCAAGAGGGAAGGAAAGTGAGGACCAGAGGAGGCGCTCTTGCCGCCTTTCTTCTTCATTCTCTTAACTCGAGCTCCGATCGAGTCTTTACTCTTTTTCTTCTTGGCTTCCGTCATCTTCTCACCAGCTTCCTGTTTGACCTTCATAATACGGGCGCCGGAGGCTGAGATCTGAACTTCGCCGGAACCTTCTTTTCGACTCATGATAGTAAAGGAGAAGTAAAATAGGAAGCAAAAGAAGAGAATTGATCTAAGGTAGAATCTCAGAGAGAAGTTCAGGATGAAGAACTAGATTGATCGAGAAGCGAATAAACAAAAAAATGACGAAAAACGGTAAAATAAAGGAAAGAGGGTGAATTACCTTGGAAACCGTCGAGAGGCGTGGAGGAAAGTGGAGAGACAAGTAGTTAATTCTCTCAGCTTTATATCCCATCCCGTCTCGAAAGTCGGAAATTGAATTTCAAACTCGCTTTAATCTAAAGCCGTCGATTTAATTAAAGATAGATTACAGCCGTCCGATCGGATAAGAGTAAATGCGGTTGAGATAGCTAGTAATCATGATCTCAACAAGAGAATCTAGCTTGGGCGGCTAGGTCTAGCTCCCGAGAATAACGAAACCTCATCTCGAGAGCTGGGGGCAACTGTTGGGCCCGAATATGGCCCGATAGCTGATTAATAGATAACGAAAAAATAATAGCAGGCCGCGACTGGCCCATCACGAATTCCACACCTAAGAGGAGCTAAGCTAGAGCCGAAGGCTGAAAGCTAAGGATCTTAACTAAGGAGGTCACGACGAAGAGGAAGCTCACGTCACAACAAGAAGAAGCGCAGGACCCGGTCAAGGGGAAGCTGTTGCGGATTCCATCTCAAGTGGAGAAAATCCCGGAGGTCAGTTGGAGATAACTTAAAGAAGTCCAAGGCTATAAAAGGAGAGGGTCGAAGACTAAGAAGGGGATCCGATTCAACTCATATTTTTACTCTACATTCATCAAAACATTCTTATCACAATATTCTTGTAATCTTTATAATCATCAAGAGAAACAACTCTTTGTAACCATTCCTTTACCCCATTATCAATACAAATCGAAGTTCATTCATCAAGTTCTTACGGGATTCAGCCCGCGATAATCTTTCCCTAACCTTTCCTAAACATAAAACCTGATCTAAAATCTAGGTGTGAGTTTTACCCCTCACAACAACCATTGCGAACAATTTTGCACAGCCCTAGCCAATCAGGACGATTAGCTAAATGGGCAATAGAGCTCAGTGAATATGATATCGAGTATAGACCGCGAGCAGCAGCAAAAGCTCATGTCCTTGCCGATTTCATAATCGAGCTAGCTTCCGAACAACTAGACTTGGAAACGAAAGCTCTGAAGTGGAGTCTGTATGTTGACGGAGCCTCGTCAAGACAAGGTTCCGGCATCGGTCTAAGGCTGACCTCCTCAGCTGGAGAAACCATAGAACAATCCTACAGGCTTGGATTCAGCGCTTCTAACAACGAGGCTGAATACGAAGCATTAATTGCAGGATTAAAACTCGCCCTAAGCCTCGGAATTCAAGAGCTGAACGCTTATAGTGATTCACAACTAGTAGCTAGCCAGTTCCACGGCGAGTATGAAACAAGGGACGAAAGAATAGGGGCATACCTCGAAGTTGTCTGGAACCTCACTAAGCAGTTCAACATATTTGAACTAACGAGGATCCCACGAGGAGAGAACTCCTCAGCAGACGCGCTGGCTGCTTTAGCGTCAACATCAGACCCCCTCGTAAAACGGATCATACCCGTAAAGGGAATCGAAAAGCCAAGTATCGACATAGCTACCAAAGCTGAGATCGATAGCAAGCCGAAAGAGCAAACGGAAGGTAGCTACCCCCAGACGGTAGCAACCCAAGTTCTTACAACGTACTGGTTCCCAAAAACCAGAATTCGTAGCTTTAAAAAGCATACCTCCGGGGGCAAGATCCAGACCTCGGATTCACCTGTCCACGCAGCCAGGACCAGGAGTCGTTCTGCTTTTGAAAGCACATCCGAAGAAACGACCCAGACTCCGGAGAACAACACCAGAACTGGAGATATTCCTCAGAATTCAGACTCCTTCGAGCCTAATCCGACCAATATCTCCGGGGGCAATAAGACATCAGGTCACGACACTCAGGGACCTGAACAAGACACATCAGGTCACAACACTCAGGGACCTGAACAAGACCCGCCCTCATCTCTTCATGACAAAATCATTGGGAGAGAGGATTGGAGAATACCGATCATGCAGTACATCTTGTAGGGCAAGATCCCCCCCAAATAAGTGGGAGGCCCAAAAACTCAAAGCATTAAGCGCAAGATACTGCATAATCGAGTCAGCCCTCCATAAACGAAGCATTTCCAGACCTTACCTAAAATGCGTCCATGGCCTCGATGCTATCAATCTTATGAAAGAAATGCACGCATGCTCCTGAGGAAACCACTCTGGGAGCAGAGCTCTAGCTATCCGAGTCAAAAGACAGGGCTATTTCTGGCCCACCATTATCGCTGACTGCGAGGTTTACTCCTCTTCATGTGATAAATGCCAAAGGCATGCACCGATTATACATCAGCCTGCGGAAAAATTATCCTCAATATCCGCTCAGTACCCGTTCATGAGGTGGTCCATGGACATCGTAAGACCACTCATAACGTCAGGAAGAGGAAGGCAGAAGCTACGCTTCCTCTTGGTCTTGATAGACTACTTCAAGAAGTGGATAGAAGCTGAAGCTTTCCAACAGATAACTAGATTCGAAGTCGAAGGATTTGTGTGGAAAGACATTGTCTGCCGCCACGGCGTCCCGTATGAGATCGTAACCGACAATGGAAGACAGTTCATTTCTCGCGACTTCAAAGCATTTTGCGACAAGTGGAATATCCGCCTTACCTTCTCAACACCTCGACGACCTCAAGGTAACGGTCAGGCGGAGGCTGCTAATAAGTCAATATTAGCAATCCTCAAGAAACGCCTCGGAACCAACAAGAAAACCTGGTCTGAAAAGATACCTGAAGTACTTTGGGCATGACGAACCACCCCGAGAAAGGCTACAGAGGAAACCCCTTTCTCTTTAGCCTACGAAATGGAAGCTATCGTTCCGGCGGAAACCTCCACTGGGAGCCTCTGTCGAGAGCTCTGTACGTCTGATCCCGAAGCTAACGACCAGCTCTTATCAGACAGCCTCGATTTAATCGAGAAACGAAGAGACCGAGGTTTACTTTGGATTCAAAACTATCAGCAAGCAATGGCTCGACATTATAATTCCAAAGTCAGGCCTCGACAATTTGTTGTAGGTGACCTGGTACTTAGGAAGGTTCTCGAAGGAACCAAGGAACCAAATGCTGGGAAGTTAGGAACCAATTGGGAAGATCCTTACCGGATTATCCACGTGGTACGACCTGGCGTCTATAAGCTCCTGAAGGTACGAACCGAGGTACCTGAAATCAGATCGTGGAATGCCACAAATCTGAAGAAATACTATTATTAGATACTTAAATTCCTCGAATTACGTTAGGCTTGACCCCTTGACTGGGTACGTAGACAATTGTGTTATGAGTGCAACCCCAATCTCATTTTAACACTCTTTCCACCATGGCGAAAGGGGGCATATGTTTGAGAACATATAGCCCAAACAGCGATTATATGATTATTGTGATACCATGTATCCTATTATCAATAAAGCAATTATCTTCGATACCTTGACTTTTTAACAAATTCAGGTCTCTACGAACCTGAACCTAAGGTCTTAAAATCCTTCGAACTAACTCAGGTCTCTACGAACCTGAACCTAAGGTCTTAAAATCCTTCAAACAAATTCAGGTCTCAATGAACCTGAACCTAAGGTCTTAAAAACCTTCGAACAAATTCAGGTCTCAACGAACCTGAACCTAAGGTCTTAAAATCCTTCGAACAAATTCAGGTCTCAACGAACCTGAACCTAAGGTCTTAAAACCCTTCGAACAAATTCAGGTCTCAATGAACCTGAACCTAAGGTCTTAAAACCCTTCGAACAAATTCAGGTCTCAATGAACCTGAACCTAAGGTCTTAAAACCCTTCGAATAAATTCAGGTCTCCGTGAACCTGAACCTAAGGTCTTAAAACCCTTCGAATAGATTCAGGTTCAATGAACCTGAACCTAAGGTCTTAAAACCCTTCAAACAAATTCAGGTCTCCGTGAACCTGAACCTAAGGTCTTAAAACCCTTCGAATAAATTCAGGTCTCCGTGAACCTGAACCTAAGGTCTTAAAACCCTTCGAATAAATTCAGGTCTCCGTGAACCTGAACCTAAGGTCTTAAAACCATTCGAACAAATTCAGGTCTCCGTTAACCTGAACCTAAGGTCTTAAAATCCTCAGTAGTCTCGAAGGTCTTAAAATCTTTCCAACAAACTCAGGTCTCCACGAACCTGGACCTAAGGTCTTAAAATCCTTAGTAACCTCGAAGGTCTTAAAATCCTTCAGGAGAAACCAAACTTCGACAAACCTAAATCTAAGATCTTAAAAATCCTTAGAAACCACTAAAGGTCTTAAAATCCTTATTAAATCCCAAAAGGTCTTAAAATCCTTATCAAATCTCAAAAGGTCTTAAAATCCTTATAAAATCTCAAAAGGTCTTAAAATCCTAAGCAAACTTCAATGGGTCTTAAAATCCCACAAACGAATTCAGGTTCCCATGAACCCCCTCCTAAGGTCTTCAGAGTAGCTCAGGTTCCTAAAAACCCGGAGCTAATCTCAATGTTTCAGGAACTCCTTCTAAGGATCCTCATAATCGAATACACTCGAAATCTTCGAGACTTGATAAGTCATTGGACATTGTATCTAATAATCACGATACATGTCCTAACCGAAACTTCCACTTGACAAAAGTCAATCTCATCCAAAAAACGATCAAACCAAGTCAAATGACTTAATACGAAAAACAAAACCGAAATTTGAATAAAAGGGTTTAAAAGCCTCCCCAGGCTAACGAGGGTTCAGAAGACCCTAAGGTTTAAAAGCCTCCTCAGGCTATAAGTCTGAAACGTAAACAAAGCCCATTGGGCAAAAGTCATGAAAAGCAACATTACAATTCAAAAAGAGCCGCAGCTCTTAGACATCATTATCACGGGAGCTCATCCCGACATCCTTGTCTCCCTCGACTGGATCACTTTCTTTGGCTGGATCTCCCTCATCTGCCTCCTCGTCATCGCCCATCTGGGACGTCTCGACTGGAGCTGAATCAGGGCCCACCAAACCTAAGTTAGAACCATACTCTCCGGAAAAGGATAGATTAAACATGTTAATCTCGAAAGTACCTGAACTCTCTGAGAATTGAGGAATGGGAAGCTTGCTGGCCGAGAAGTCGGATACTTGCGCCTTTTTATACGCAATCGTAGCCATCAGATTAAGCAAAGGAAATCTTCAATAAAGATAACTGTTGCTCGAGATCTCAACGAAAAGATTGATGCTCGGCGGCTAGGTCTAGCTTCCGACATAAGGAATCTTATCTCGAAAGCTGGGGGCAACTGTTGGGCCCAAATATGACCCCCTAGCTAGTGATAGACAATAAGAAATGATAACGGGCCGCGAAAGGCCCATCATGAATTCAATCTTCAAAAACAGCTAAGTCAGATCCGGAGGCTGTGAGCTGGAGATGTTCATCAGAGAGGTCAAGGAAAAGAAGCAGCTAGTTGACAAGTAAACAGGCGCAGGACTCGGTCAAAGAGGTAGCTCGTGGACAAATAAATAGGCGCATGACCCGGTCAAAGGGGAGCTGTTACAAATCCCTCAAATCACGGAGGAGATCTCGGGAACCAGTTGGTAGCGACCAAAGGGGGCCTGAGGCTATTTAAAGAAGACATCAAACAATAATCAAAGGATCCGCATTCTCTACGATTCATACACATTAGCTCTTAAATACTATTATCTCTTTGTAATCTCAAAACATTCCTTGTAAACAATTCTTATCAAGAATCAATAAAATCATCATTCATCTTATAAGTTCTTACGGGATTCAGCCCACGTTATCTTCCTTTTAATCTTAACCTGACCTAAAAATCAGAAGGTGAGTTTAGTCCCTCACAGAGATGGGATGGTGAAGATTAGTTACTTTCCATTGATATTGTATTCAAACAAGCGTGAACTACTAGTACTGCTAGAACTACTATGTGTAATATGGACTACTAGGAACTACTATGTACTACTCTGAACTACAAGAAACCTACTCCGTATTACTATTTGTTATGCATGTTTCTAAGAACTTTAATTTTCTTCTTATTATTTATTTTTAAAAGATGTATCTTGTATATTACGTGATTATATGTCCATGCATGTGTTTATTTGTCAAAATAGACATAAAATACTCTTAAAATCTCAAGTTGTTAGAAAATTTCTCATTTGAATAGAAAACACCCTTATACTTCCTAGTTAATGTCTTGATGGGAAGGCCATCATGAGATGAATTTCAGAAAACACATATTTTCTGAATTTTTTTCTGTCAATGTGTTATATACAATCTAAAACTGTCTAAATATATTGGTATTACTAATTAATTTAGTTTAATGACGTTGTATTACTAAAAAATGTTATAATTTGCAAAAATATTACTATGAAGAGTGAAATATTACTACTACCTTGAGTACTACTAAGAGTAAGATAAATATCACTTTAATATTCAAACATGTTTGTTTAATATTATCTTTTACACGTTTTAGACATGTGCCATATATATATATATTTTTTTTATACAATGTGTTACCCGTTTTAGACATGTGTCTTAAGTTTATTTTTTTTTATTTTCATGAAGTGTTAGACAATGTTTTTGTCTTAGTAATACTACCTAATAAACCTAGTAGCACAAATTTTTTTCTTAGGACATGGATCTTTAATTAAGCATGAAATTAAAAACCCAATGCTTACATATTTTTTTTATTTATACTTGTAAATGTTCATCATGAAATTAAAAATTCAAAGTTTACATATTTTTATTCATAATTTTATAATGTTTATCATAAAACTAAAAACTCAAAGTTGTACTCTTCCAAGATTCCAAATCTCCAACATTTTAGCTCTCTTCCAAGGCTTCAACATCTGTTTTCAAGAACTCCAAAGTCTGCAACAACAAAATAATCTATCTTCACAACAGCTGATAAAAGTTTTCACTTTTGAAATTCAAAACAACTAATGGCACCAAATATGTCTAGCTAACGGTAACGCAATAGATGTAATCAATCTTCCATGCTTCCATAACCTCAGGCCCAATTGAGAAACAAACAAGACTACTTAAACCACACTTACACATAGATTGTTGGAGATAAACATGAAGATAGCTTGGAGTCTAAGCAAGAGTAATCCTAAGTGTATTAGGAATATGAGAGTTAATACCTAAGAGTTTAGGAATTAGAGAAACTATAAATAGAGTTGCAAGAGTGTTGCATCCATTAAGAGTTTTATGAGTTTGTGTTTGAGTGCTTAAGTTTTGAGAAGTTTCTTAAGCAATAAAGAGAGTTCTTTATATATTGAGTTCTTGTGTTCTTATACTTGCGACTGAGATAATATTTGGTATCAGAGCTATAATCAAAGTTACTCATCGAGAAAGATATGGGAGACCTAGTTGTTGCGTCAAAGAAAGAAGGAAGCTCATCCATACGATGTCCAATGCTAAGTCCAACGAATTATACAGTATGGGCAATACGGATGAAGTTAGTCCTTGAAGTTCAGGAAGTTTGGGAGATTGTTGAAGAGGAGTCAACCGACAAGAAGAAGAATAATATGGCAACCGCTCTCATCTTCCAGTCCATCCCTGAATCGATGATCTTGCAATTAGGGCAATTAACCTCAGCAAAGAAAGTATGGGAAGCCATCAAAACCCGGTATGTTGGTGCAGAACGAGTTCGAGAGGCACGTCTTTGCACGTTGAGGACTGAGTTTGATCGAATGAGAATGAAAGACACTGAGAAGATTGATGACTATGTGAGTAAATTAACAGAAGTATCTTCAAAAACCTCAGCCTTAGGTGAAACTATTGATGAATCGAAGCTTGTGAAGAAACTACTTGGAAGTCTTCCAAGAAAGAAATACATATATATGGTTGCTTCTATTGAGCAACTAGTAGACCTAAAAACAGTAAGCTTTGAGGAAGTTGTCGGACGCCTAAAAACATACGAAGAACGAGTAAGTGAAGAGGATGAAGATACAGAGCAAAACCAGAGCAAACTCATGTATTCAAATACAGAGTCACAGTCTCAAAGAGACTATTATGGGGGACGAGGACGAGGTGGCCGAAACAACAGAAGAGGGAGAGGACGTGGAAGATCCTATTGGGATAACAGAGACAATGTAAGATCGTACTGGGAAGGTCGAGACACTTCAAAGATTACATGCTTTAGATGTGATAAACTAGGACACTTTGCAGCTACTTGTCCTGATAGATTGCTCAAGCTACAAGAGACAACAGAGAATAAAGACGAGGATGAGACACATGAGGCAGATAGACTTATGATGCACGAGCTTGTGTATCTAAACGAAAGAAATATAACTCCAAAAGAGTTTGAGTCAAGCGCTGATGGAGATAGAGTGTGGTATCTTGATAACGGAGCCAGTAATCACATGACTGGGAGTCTCAACTACTTCAAGAGCTTGGATAGATCAATCACGGGAAAGGTTCGATTTGGAGATGATTCAAGGATAGATATAAAAGGAAAAGGTTCCATCTTGTTCGTGAGTCATGACAGAAAGAGGAAAATACTTGCAAACGTATACTATATTCCTGAACTAAAGAGTAATATCATAAGCCTTGGTCAAGCCACAGAGTCAGGTTGCGACGTAAGGATGAGAGGGGACTACCTTACATTACACGACAAAGATGGAAATCTTATTGTCCAAGCTTCAAGGTCTCGAAACAGACTATACAAGGTAATAATGAAAACCGAAGAACCGAAGTGTTTGCAAACGAGATGTGAGAGTTCACAATGGCATGCACGACTTGGGCATCTTGGAGGTGATGCTTTGAGAATAATGATCAGTAAGGAACTTGTTACAGGACTCCCAAACATGAAAATAGAAAAGGAGATTTGCAGCTCATGTTTAAAAGCAAAACAGACAAGACAACCTTTCCCATCTTCCACATCCTATCGGGCATCTAGAGTACTAGAGCTAGTACATGGAGATCTTTGTGGGCCAATAACACCATATACTGCAGGAGGAAATCGATATATATTTGTGCTTATTAACGATCACTCGAGATACATGTGGTCTATCTTACTAAAAGAGAAATCAGATGCATTCGAAAAATTCAAAATATTCAAGAAGATTGTCGAGCAGGAAACTAATGAGACCATTAAGACATTAAGGACAGATAGAGGTGGAGAGTTTACAAGCACAGAGTTTCGTGAGTATTGTGATAAAGCAGGGATACAACGTCATCTTACGGCTCCGTATACTCCGCAACAAAACGGAGTGGTTGAAAGGCGAAACATAACGTTGATGGAGATGACAAGAAGCATCTTAACTCACATGGAGGTGCCAAACTACTTATGGGGAGAGGCAGTACGACACTCAAGTTATCTCATTAATCGTATAGCGACTAAGACTTTGGAGTCTCAGACACCGTATGAAGCATACAAAGGAAAGAAACCAAACATCAAGCATCTACGAGTGTTCGGATGTATTGCTCATACGAAGATAGAGAAGAAGGGTTTGAGAAAACTTGATAGTAGGTCTCGTACTCTTGTACATCTTGGAACCGAGCCAGGCTCCAAGGCGTACCGTCTGTTCGACCCCACACATGAGAAGATAAGTGTTAGCCGCGACGTTGTATTCGAAGAAGATAAAGCATGGCAGTGGAACAAAACTAATCGCAATGAGATACCTGGTGGCTTTAAAGTTACACTTGGAAAATATGGGAATCAGGGACTTGAGGAAGCACAAAGAGATACGAAAGCAATAGAGAAAGACGAAACAGAGGAGGAGAGTGAAACAGAGGAAACAGAAACAGAGGAGACAGAGGACGAAACAGAGGAGTTGGGAACAGAGCTTCGACGATCAACAAGAGTTACTAGAAAGCCGGCTTACCTTGATGACTACATATATCTTGCCGGGATAGAAGGGGAGCGACTACTATTGTTGTTAAACGAGGAGCCATGGGATTTTAAAACTGCAATGGAAGAAAGAGTTTGGCGTCTTGCGTGTGAAGAAGAGATAAATTCCATAGTTAAGAACAAAACATGGGATCTTGTTGATCTTCCACCAGGAGCGAAGGCAATTGGGTTGAAGTGGATATTTAAAATTAAAAGGAATGCAGATGGGAGCATCAACAAGTATAAATCGAGACTCGTAGCCAAAGGATACATTCAACGCCACGGAATAGATTTCGAGGAAGTCTTCGCACCAGTTGCAAGAATAGAAACTGTGAGATTTCTTATTGCCTTGGCTGCATCAAACGGATGGGAGATCCATCATCTGGACGTTAAAACCGCGTTTTTACATGGAGATTTAAAGGAGGATGTTTATGTTAAGCAACCGGAAGGTTTTGAAGTCGAAGGAGAAGAAGAAAAGGTGTATAAACTCAATAAAGCTTTATACGGATTGAGACAAGCTCCACGAGCATGGAACGAGAAGCTTAATAAAGTTCTAGAGAAGCTAAAATTCAAACGGTGTGCAAAGGAACCTGCCTTATACCGCAAGCAGGAATGTGATCATCTACTTCTGGTAGCCGTTTATGTGGATGATCTATTGATCTTTGGGTCTGATCAACAGATGATATATGGTTTTAAGAAGGAGATGTCAAGTAACTTCGAGATGAGTGATCTTGGTTTGTTGACTTACTATCTCGGAATAGAAGTGAAGCAAGAGATTGGGAGAATCACATTGTGTCAAGAAAGGTATGCAAATAAAATCTTAATTGAAACCGGCATGAGTGATTGTAATGCCACTCAAACGCCGATGGAGTTTGGCTTAAAGATGTCAAAAGCGGAAGAGGAAGAAAGTATAGACGAGAAAGAGTATAGGCGAACCATTGGTTGCTTGCGCTATTTAGACGAGAAAGAGTATAGGCGAGAAAGAGTATAGGCGAACCATTGGTTGCTTGCGCTATTTACTTCATACCAGGCCAGATCTTGCATTTAGTGTGGGTTTACTTAGTAGATACATGCATAATCCAAAGGTGTCACACGGTAAAGCTCTAAAACAAGTGTTGAGATATCTAAAGGGGACAACGAAGTTGGGGCTGATGTACAAGAAGTCGGATGATATGAGACTTGAAGGTTTTAGCGACTCGAGTCATAACGTTGATGATGATGATGGAAGAAGTACTACGGGTCATCTGTTCTACCTCAATGAGTGCTTGATTACTTGGTGTTCTCAGAAGCAAGAAACGGTGGCTTTATCATCATGTGAGGCCGAGTTTATGGCCGCAACCGAGGCAGCAAAACAAGCCATATGGCTTCAAGAGCTATTAGAAGAAGTCATTGGGAAAACAAGTGATCGAGTGGTGATAAAATTGGATAATAAGTCCGCCATAGCACTTACGAAGAATCCCGTGTTCCATGGTCGTAGTAAACATATTCACAAGCGTTATCATTTCATTAGAGAATGCATTGAAAACGACTTGGTTGATGTTCAACACATACCGGGAACAGGACAGAAGGCGGATGTCTTAACCAAAGCTTTGGGAAGGATTAAATTCAAGGAGATGAAGGATCTTGTGGGAGTTCAAGATATGGATGAAGCTAACTTCAAGTTTAAAGGGGAGAATGTTGGAGATAAACATGAAGATAGCTTGGAGTCTAAGCAAGAGTAATCCTAAGTGTATTAGGAATATGAGAGTTAATACCTAAGAGTTTAGGAATTAGAGAAACTATAAATAGAGTTGCAAGAGTGTTGCATCCATTAAGAGTTTTATGAGTTTGTGTTTGAGTGCTTAAGTTTTGAGAAGTTTCTTAAGCAATAAAGAGAGTTCTTTATATATTGAGTTCTTGTGTTCTTATACTTGCGACTGAGATAATATAGATGACCACCACACAGTGACTTAAGTCACATTACAATAAAAACAGCAACAAGCATTACCTTTGTAGCGATCACCATATAAGGAGAGGCCATATGCCTCCTTCCATCATGACTCGATTATTTGGAACTACATAGCGCATTCCTTATGTCTGAATCACCATATGAGCAAGTTGAAAGGTTAAAATATAACTTCTGTATGAACGAAAGATCATCACGTGAAAGGAACTTACCCAAGACAAAATCATTAATTGCTAAGACAAAGTAGGTGCTGCCTCCAGGGCAATTCAGTACAGCTAAAACAGAGCACACTTGTCTGTAAATATAAGACTTTACTTAGAAAGATCATCACATGAAAGAAACACAATACAGTGTGTGACATTAGAACTAAGAACTTTGACAATCACTATATCCTTCTTGTTGCATGACTCAAAGAAGAAGTAGGACATCCTAAACACACCAAGGAACATGTGAACAAACCTTGTGAGTTGTAAACTCTCGGGAACCGGACAAGAACCAGCAACTTCTTCGGTCCAGGACAAGGATCCTCTTTTTACAAGACAAGATTCTCAGCGTCTTCGATCTCTCAAAGCACGAATCCAACCATTATCCATCCTATGGTCACTGGTTTCACTCTGAATTTCTCATTTACATAAAAGCAACAACAAATCTCTCCACACTTCCTCCAAATCAAACCATACAATTTCCCATGTAGTTTCGAAGGTCGACCAAGTTTCAACCCAATTTAACCGAACCAGTCCGTAGACAAACCCCCAACCTGTCGCTGATCATACCAAAATCCATAATGATATCGAAAAGGATTAACAGATGTCGTACCTGCAGCGAGGTGGCTGGACTGTTACCAGGTCGAATATTAAAGTTCCGTCCTCAGGTTTCCCGTTTAGATTAGGAATCTTTTTTTAGATTAGGAAAACTGGTACTTTGAGAGCTCGAGCTCTATGTAAATAGATTCTCCGACGAGAATGTGACTAACAACGAGGATAAAATTCTTTGCTGAACAAATCAGAGAAAGGATTCAAAATCAGAAGAAAAAAAAAGTGAAAAGGAAGAAGACGAAGAGATGACGAGAGAGATGAAAGAGTAAAATATTGTTTTTTTAATTAAACTAGGGTCGGCCCGCCTTTCGGGCGGGATGTAATATTTAAAAATTTTCAAAATGGTTATGATTTGTGTTATATAAAATTATATATATTAGTTAGGTTTTTACATGTTTTGGTAAATTTCATACAAAATTTAATAATGATGTCGTCATTAATCCGGGATTTGTATAACTATAACATAAGAGTTGTTTGTGCAGGAAATGTAAAAATTGAAAACAGAGTGCAGAGTGTCAAAATAATACTGATGGTAGTATTGGGAACGATGTTTGTTGATGAAAATTTTTTTTGTTTTAATTCATTTACTGTATCTAGATATAATTTATATAGTTTGTATATGTATTTTCATATGCTCGTTAGTTACAATTGATTTGTATCTATTTACATTATAATATTCTTTTCGTTTTAGAAAAGGTTTAACTTTTTTTTTGTCATCAGAAAGGTTTAACTGATGTTAAACCAGTTTGGTTAATCCAATTCCATGGCTTGCGGTAATAGTACACGATCACACGGTTAACAATGAAAAATCTTTATATTACAGGCACCTCTCAAGTTTAAGTGTTTAATCAACGTTGGTTATTAAAAAATACAAATACTACCAGCATTTATATCTTCTTTTGGCTTCGGCGCTCGACTTAGAGTTCATCGCAAATTAAAAACGACATCTGTTGACAAAGCTACACTAAATCATTATGCTGCAAAGGCACATGAAGAAAAAGAAGGTGCCCTCATGTTTCTTTCAGGTTTCATTCTACTGATCGAAAGTTCCTTCTCCCAATTGTTGGATTTTATTGTTCTCTACATCCCCTCATGTACTTGAACCTGTAGGACAGTAACACAAATCGGTCTAAAGATATTAGGTATGGGCCGTATGGCTAAAGCTTAGTACAAAAGTATTCTATTACTTTTCCTTTTGCAGCCAATTGAATGACAGCCTGATGAATTTTTGTGAATTTCTTCAGTTGTTCACGTCATCTCCATCAGTAAAAAGATAAATCAAGGAAAAAACCAACAAATGTAGCAGAAAGATTCTTCTCCCATCCTAACTCTGACTTGCTTTTTCGCTTCTTCTCCCATCCAACATATGGTTACTCACCTCCAACAACCATCTCTATAACAATCCAACCTTAAAGAGAAAGTTTCAAATGTTAATATACACTTTAATGATGATGAACAGTGAAGTTTGCTTTCGAGAAAAGAACCTACCGTTAAGCAAGTTGTGATACAGATTATGGACTGATGAGCTCTGAACTTTTCTTAAACACCTCCACCAACGGCTTGTCCTAAGCTGCAGTCATATTGAGTTCACCATAACCATCAAGGCATCAAACAATGTCTTTCAAATAACTAATCATATAAAAACCAACAAAAAGTCTTTTATATACAAAAACAATAACAGCTAAAAATAGAATATGAAAGGCAATAAGGAGTTGATGTCTGTCTCTTACCTCTGACGCTTTGTAATATATGAGAATCAGATGGTTTTTTACATCTGCATATAAAAGAAAACATCTATTTTTAAGACATCCGAAACAGCATATAAAAGACGTGAGTGTTAGATTACTTACCAACTAAGGCTCTAGTTATATCCAAATTTGTATCTTTTGGCATAGGAGCTGGAGGGTCCTGCAAATCATAAACGATCCAGTTAAATAACAATAACTCAAAGAGCCTAAGAATGGAAGCTGGAAACAAATAAGTTGACTGAAGGATAATAATCACAATACCGTTCGCATATAGTAATAAATCAGATCAGTATGACTTTATATCTCTGAAAACAAAGAACTAAAGAGAAAAAAAAAAGAATAATAACAGTACGACGGAAAAATCTAACACATAACGATTGATACATAATATAAAACAGTAAAGATCACTCACGTTAAGATCGACCATGAGCAGATCCATGTGATCAGAAAAATATGAATATGAGTGAGATGTGTAGAAAAGAGATGTAGATATCACGATTCACAGGGAAGAGATTGCAGCATATTTATACATGATCTCGCCGAGGAACAGCGCAAAAGATAATTTCGTAGTGGGATTGTGAATTAAGATGATTTAAGAAGAATAAAGCCAAACCACCGTTGCATAAACTGGAACGTCGCCGATCTGAACGAAACGAAGAACACGAAGGCTTGCCTCCAAACCAATTAGGGTTTCATCGACATATGTGGTCGATAGGCCGCAAGAGACGTGCGGCATAGGCCCAATGTCAAGCCCGTAATTATGAGAATAACACATTAATGAAACGATGCGTTTCATACGTGTCAAGCCAGGAGACTTTGAATTTGTGACATGTCAGCTGACGTGTCAGCAGGAGAGAAACATCATTTTTTTATTTTTTTAATTAAATTGTATGAAAAGATCCATTTGAGTCGGATCTGGGTGGATAACCCGTCAATGTTGTGGTTGGGTTGGTAATTCTGAAGATTCATCAAGGAGTTTATAGTATTTAGATCTGTTTTAGATTTAAAAGAAAATAAAAATAATATACCTTTTATAAGTGGGGCAAAACAGAATTTTGATAGGAGTTTGTAGGGTATATTAGAATAAAGTCCGATTAAAATGGAAAGTATTCTAATACACCCTAGTTGGAAAAAATCTATTCTAACTACCCCACTCATTTTCTCACTACCCTACCTTTTTTCCCCCTTTTTCCCTTTCCCTTCCTGCCCTTTCTTTCTTTATTATATATATTGTTTTCTTTTTCTTTTTGTTTTCAAATACGGCGGGACCCGCCAAAATATTTTCTTTTCCCTTTCTTTTTTATTTTTTTTGTTTACGTGATCCCTTTTTTTTTGTACTAACCAGATTTTTTTCCAATTTTTTTAGCAATTTTTTTTATTTAAGAATATTAATGATCAATATAGCTAAAAAATATAGGAAACTTTTTTTTTCAATTCAGTTTTCTGTTTACCTAAAAAAAATATTTTTATAAATAATAAAATAAGAAAAATATTATTTTTAATAATATTTTTTAATCAACAATTTCAAAAATAAACTTAATAAAATATTTCTGTAAATTATTTTTCAAAAATAAGTCTATTTTGTATAAAAAAATTCAATAAAAAATTAATTGCAAAAATATTTATCAACGTTATTTCAGTAATATTTTTTTAAAAATATGTATTTCAATAATATTTTAATAAACACTTAATTTAAAAAATATATAATAAAATATTTACATAATTTTGGATATATGAAATTATTTCAAAAATACAAATTTAATAAACCGTGCATTTCAATAATGTTTTAATCAACAGTTAATTTTAAAAGTAAATTTAATAAAATATTTATATAAATTATTTTCCTTAATTAATCAATATGCTTTGATTCTATAAATAATTTTATTTGTCTTAAAATTTGCTTAAATAGATGTAGTTGTTAAGAACATGAATTTATTTAAATCATTGTTAATCTACATTTTTCATTAAACAGAAGGATTGTGGACTACTAGTAGTACTAAGACTACCTTGAATTACCTTGGATTACCTTGTACTACTATGTTTATCCATATTTCTAAGAACTTTATATTTTTGGCTTATTATATATTTTTAGCAGATATAACTTATATATTTTGAAGTTATATGTCAGTATATCTGTTTAAATCAAATTAGTCGTGAAATCTTTAAAATTACTTAAGTTTTTAGAAAACTTATCATTTCCACAAAAAACCTTCCTTATCTTCCATACTTGGTGTGTAGATGGTGATGCCATAATAAGGTGAATTATACAGATTGCATATTTTCTGATTTTTTTTCTATGCAAGTGTTATATATGATCTAAAACTGTCTAAATGTATTGGTTTTACTAAAATTTCTTTATTTTTCACGTGGTATTACTAATAAATGTTAAAATTTGCAAAAGTATTACTATGAATAAGATAGTATTACTACTACCTTGGGTACTACTAAGTGTAAATATAATAATAGTGTTTTTAAAATATTTGGCATGCACACATTTAAAATGAGTGAAATTTTAATTATATATTAATAACATGGGTTAAATATGTTATAGACAATTTAAACATGTTTGAAGCTTTTTTTATTTATCTTAGTAATACCTAGTAAAACTAGTAGTTCAAAAATTTTCTTGCAGTCAGTGTTTTATTTTTAATTTTACTTTATTTAGTTGTACATATAATACCAGTGGTGATATATATATATATATATATGTTTTAAATGTATAATTTAATATTAAAAATTATAAGCAGATGATAAATACAAATTCTTGAAAAAGAGATTTATATATGATCTATACGACCAACAAAATCAATTTTTGTTGCTAGTATTTTATTCGAATCAACAAAAATTGATTTGTTTGAAATTTTTCTAGGAGTTATACGCATATTCGGGTGGGTCTAAAGCTTAATGAAAAACTGAATTTTTGGTGATTAATCGGAGATCAATCTTGGGGTTTTATTTTACTTTCAAAATAAATATATATTTTTTTGAGCAAATAAAATATATGTATATCTACTGTAGTTATGTAAAATAAAGCTGGATATCACGTGCTGGTGGTAGTGTTATTTGATTGTTTGTTTTGCGTATTTTATTTTAAACAGAATACATAGAAAATCTAGTGTCTGGAATCATACAATGGAGTGACATGTGGTCTGGTGGTACCGACTTGGTTTCTTAACAAGCCAACCCTGGGTTCGACCATGGGTTTCTTTTTTTTTTCCTTTTTAATGAGTGGCAGTTTAGTAATTATTTCTTCCCTTTCCTATTAGGGTTTTGGCGATTTTGCAAATTTCTTCTGCGGCCGCCATGGATTTTCTTCAAAGAATCTTAAGTTTTATAGGTTTTACTTGTTGTTTGTACATCAAAACTATAGATTAATCGATACTCATTGATTTGGAATTTCAAAATCGCGAAAAACAAAATATTTTTTGTTTTAACACACCTAACTATCCGATGGATAGAAATTGCCATGGACATGAGCTGAACTCGCCGGAAAGTTAGGCATCTTCACCGCGTTTTAAAAGAGAGAAAGAGAGAGAGAGACAGAGAGAGAGAGAAAGAGAGAGAGAGAGACAGAGAGAGAGAGAGAGAGATCTTTGTCGACAGAGTAAAGGGGAAAAGAAAACCTTCAGAATAGGTCAGAGTGTTAGCTTAGGTTGGATTGTAATTTACATAATTTATTAAGGCTATTATAGTATTTAGCCACGTTTCCGTAATTAAAAGAAAATAAAAATAAATGATTTATTAAGATGGGTCAAAATAGAATAAAGCTTGTAGTAACTAGGGCAAATTAGAATAAAGTCCGATTAAAATAGATTAATTTTTGTGTTCTTTTCATCCTGAGAGGACGAAGTTCTTCGTCGAATGCCGCTTTGATTTACGCAACTACATATTTGACTGGATCCAAGAAAATCCGGAGCCTGAGTCATTGGAAACATCACTCTCTGTTACGCTTCCTCTTACATGCAAATCATCGGCAAACCCATGATCTAGGTTCCTCCTTGGCTTCTTTTTTCCATCACCTCCACCTCTACTACATATAAATCTTAATGTCGCGCTTTCATTTATTTGTGTTCTATCTGCCAAGTTTGCAACTCATGTTTCAAAAATAAACCACTTTTTTTTTAATTTTGTTCTTGGACAGAGATTTTGGGAGAGGCTGGTGTTACCTTCTATGCTTGATGAATTTGGTAATGTTACTCTCTACTATTTTTGGTTGGCTCTGTACATAAAAAAGTTGTGTGCTTTATGGATCAAAGAATGATTTTTAATTTTTTTTTGTTAACTTGTGATTGTTAAGACAACAAAAAGACTGATTTGTTGTTTAAAAAGGACTTATTGGTTGTAACTCAGATAAAATGAAAATTCGTTGGCTCGGTTATTGATTTTGGTGTAGGATGATGCGCTATCACATGTTTGAATTTTCTGATCTTAGAGCATCTCCAACTCATTGCTATTTTTACTTCTATAATAGCATTTAGAGGTGAAATTGCTCCAACCCACCTCTATTTCTTTCTCTATAATAGAAATCTCTATTTTTTCCTCTATTTATAGAATAAGAAATAGTATTCCTCTATTTTTTACTCTATATTTTAGAGATTGCTATTTTAGAGGAATACATTAGAGCATATATTACCTCTATTTTAGAGGTGAAAATAGCAAAATACATTGGAGATGGTGTTACTTACCATTTCTCTTCTTTTCAGTAATATGTAATATGGTATAATTAATCAAATCCTTTGCATGAGACTGCTTCGATAGATACTTTTTAAACTGATATTTATACTAATTTTCATGGGGTTTGCATGCTCTTATCTACATCTCAAAATTGCTTTTGAATCATGTGTGTTTTTGTAGACAAAGGTTTTTTTTTTGAACAACTTGTAGAGAAAGGTTTCTAAATATTAAGAGAAAGTTTGTTCTAGATTGTAGTAATGATTTTTCCTTTTGGCTGCGAGTAAATAATCAAAATATGATTATGTACTCTGAAGTCAAAGAGAAAGGCAGATTTTATACACTCTTCTACCATACGCTTTTAACTTGCATTTGAATGTGATTTGTTTTTTGAACGACGTTCCTGAATAGCTCTGTTTTTGATTATCTTTTATTTTAAAAGGCTTCCCAACTTTCTTGGTTGTGAAACGATCATTTGGAGTAATGAAGTTTAAACAACCGTTGATTTCAGCCGATATATTGATAACCTTATTAAGATTATGCGTGCTACTGGTTATATTATAATATCGTGTAAGAATTGTAATTTATATACATGATCACTAATCATTGATATAGATTGAAGAAATACAGATAAGCGGAGATAAACGCTGGCATACCAACTAAAGAAAATAAAACAGCCATTAAAGTCTCCATCTTTGCAGGAAACAGAGTTCAGACCACAATACCCGTAGAGCTTTTTCTTGGAATATATGGAAAGCTAGAAATGCCCTCCTTTTTGAACGGACCAGCTCTCAACCTGTAAGCATTTCAATCAAAGCAAAGGAGGATGCAAGTATTATTTTTCATGTGAACTACCCTGAACCCCATACTCCTAACACTCCAGTTCCTCTGGTTCTTAGTAGTGGGCAGAAACAATCAATAGGCTTTTTAAAATGCAACACTGCTTCATCATGGTCTCCTAGACAGGTTCATCAGTGGCGCTTCCTGGATCCTGAGAAACCATTCAGGTATTCCATTAACGCACAGCCGTAGGTCTTCTCAAACACACCTTCGGCGGATCTCCTTAGTCTTCTCTGGGCAGTTGAAAGCATGAACCATCTCCACCTTGATCAGGTCATTTTTGAGTTCTCTTCTGAGCTTCTCTAGAATGCCCTCATAACGCGGGTCTCATTCCCCGACGTATCTGCCATCTTTTCCCAGCTACAAAGCTTACTTCAAGGACAAGTCTCATGGTGTATGCGCTTTGCCCCTCCCTCAGAAAATTGTGTTGCCTCTACCATTGCAAACAGTATGGTTCGTGACCTCCTACTTCAGTCCTACGTGGCCTCGCAAGGACCCTCCTGGCTTTCGTCACTTATCGACAAATTGACCTTTCTCCTCGATCTCTTCCTACCTTCTGGATTTCTGGCATCTACTAATGATCAGTCCATTATCTCTTCCTTCTCTACTATCTTATCTTTTTCTTATCTTGCTTTGGATCCTTTTTCTGTCTTTTTCACCGTCTGTAATACTCTGAACTCATAGTTCCTTTGTCAATTTAATGAATCCAGTGTTTAAAAAAAAGTCTCCACCTTTGCGTATAAAAATCTGGGAGCCAAATTGGCTCCGAGCCATTAAGAACATTACTAACAAGAAAAAAATAATATCTGGCTGAAACAAACTATGCACATTATGACAGTGGTAGCTGCTAAAACAGGAACTTAAACAAAACTTTTTGTGATTAGATAGAGCAACACCAAACGAACAAAAAATGATCACACTTCATCATCCAACCTCAGTCCTTTTACAATACACATTTCCAAAACTAAAGCGAACAGCAAAACACGGCATAGAGAATGATACACCGATGCAGGTTTATTATTCGAGAAAGAAACAGGGGAAACAGAGTGAGAAGGCGCAAGAAGTGGAACGCTGAGCTGGAGGCGGGAACTTCAAATAAATCATTTGAATAAGATAGTTGAAAGTCTCTGATTGTTTTAGAGTGTTTGTCAGTTACAGTCGTTAGAGTCTTATATCTGTTGAGCTTGTTGCTCATTATTCTTTTATCCGTTTTGTGATCAATCAAGAGTGATAGAGTCGTAGACTTGAGGCGATTCTCATATTGAGGATTCGCGAGAGAAGAATCGATATCGAGAGATAGAGATTGCTTCTTGAGTTGCTATTGTAGATTGTAATACGGATTAATGGAATTGCTATAGAAAGTTGAGTTTGTTGCTTTTACAGTGAATCGATATCTTCAAACTTAACAACTGGTGCGTTCGTGACTGGATTGATCTTCGCAATGGCGGCAGCAGCAGCGAAGTTGAAGATAGATGAGATGGATCAATCGATCGAAGATATCCATAACGAGCTAACGGTCTTCAACGATTCGTATAAGCAGCTCGCTTCATCGGGAGAACAGATGTCGAAGAAGATTGACGAATCGTTTACGCGAATGGAGGCTTGGGAGAAGCGATTCGATCTATTAGAGAAACACATGTTCAAAATGGCGGAATCAATGGAGAGAATCGAGACGAATCACCAGCGAGTCAAACCGAACGGCAAATCTCACGAATCACAATCAGATCCGGTGTCTCAGGTACCGAATTCGAATTCCCCTCATCATCGGAGGAATGAACCGTTAGGTTATCGGGATCTTGGTGTATCTTTAGAGAACAGAGATGATTTGTTGAGAAAAATAGAACTACCTGTGTTTGATGGTGTGAAGCCGTACGGCTGGATATTTCGTGTGGAAAGATATTTTCGTGTAGGACGCTACAACGAAGAACAGAAGCTTGAGCTGATTTCGTTGAGTTTAGATGGGAGAGTGTTGAACTGGTTTGAGGGAGAGATGGCAGAGCAGAGGTTTACAGATTGGACTGATTTCAAGACAAGAATGCTGGCTAGGTTTGCCGTTTCAATCGAAGATGAACCTGGTAAAAGACTGTGCAACATCACTCAAACGGGCACCATACAGGACTACATCAGTGAGTTCGAGGAGTTGAGAGCTCAGGTCACTGGTATAGACGAGAAGAACTTGGTAAACATATTCTACAAGGGATTAAAGAAGGAAATGAAAGAGATCATACGGCTGAAGGAACCGAAGGGGTTAACAGCGCATAAGGCTGCAGTGGTTCAAATGGAAGATAGCTTACTTTGTCAGGCGTTGAGTGCAGTTAAAGCAATGCCGAATAAAAATCAGAAAGGATATACATATACACCTTTCAAGGCAGTAAATGTAACTCCGAAAAGTCAAGGCGAGTCAAGTGAGCAACAGAACAAAAAGCCTCAACAACGCCCTCGTCTTCATCTCTCAGATGCAGAATTGCAGTACCGCAAAGACAACCACCTATGCTATAAGTGTGCAGGCAAATGGTCAAGAACTCATGTGTGTGCCAACGCAGAATTACAAGTGATAACAGTGATCAATGGACTAGAAATGGAGGTACTAGAAGAGGGTAATGAAGCAGAAGTTAGCGATGAAGGTAGTCAGAACACACATCTGATGGCTATATCTTTCAACGCGTTTATGGGGATCGAAACGTTAACGACGACTAAAGTTAGAGGAGTGTTGGAGAAGCAACCCATCATAGTGTTGTTGGATAGTGGAGCGACGCATAATTTCATATCCCCTGCACTAGCCAAGAAAACAAAACTAAGGATGGAGTGTGACGACAAGCTTAATGTACTGCTGGGAACAGGAGTCTCAGTAGACGGGGCAGGAATTTGTAGGAACGTGACATTCCAAGTCCAAGATTTGCAGTTCTCTACTGACTTCATTGCTTTGGAGCTTGGTAACGTAGATGTGGTGCTAGGCATTCAGTGGCTGCGCACACTTGGGAGATGCGAAGTAGATTGGGAAATGCATGAGATGAGTTTCCAATATAAGGGTCGTCAAGTGACTTTGAGAGGCGACTCTACGATTTCAAAACCTCAAAAATCTTTGAAATCACTAATATCCACAACCTCAGCAGGGACGAAGGAGGTTGAGCTTTGGTTTGGTAATCACCAGGTGCAACCACAAGTAGCAACACCAATTCCTGTGCGGGTAATCACGGTTTTGGAACGTTTTGCGAAAGTTTTTGCACCACCAGTGGGATTACCACCTCTGCGTGGAAGAGAGCATCCTATTACACTGAAGACAGGAACTGAAGCAATCAGTGTAAGGCCTTATCGCTATCCTCAAGCGCATAAGGCAGCCATGTCAACTATGGTTAAAGAGATGCTCGAGTCAGGAATCATACGTCAAAGCACAAGTCCTTTCTCAAGTCCAGTTTTATTGGTGAAGAAAAAAGACGGGTCTTGGCGTTTTTGCATCGATTATAGGGCTCTTAACAGAGCAACAATACCCAACAAGTATCCTATACCTATGATCGATCAGCTATTGGACGAACTACATGGTGCCACTATCTTCTCTAAGTTGGACCTACGAGCAGGATATCATCAGATAAGAATGGTGGACTCAGACATTATGAAGACGGCATTCAGAACACAAGATGGTCACTACGAGTTCTTAGTCATGCCGTTTGGCCTTACTAACGCGCCAGCAACGTTTCAAGCTCTAATGAATGACTTGTTCAGACCATATTTGGGTGTCTTCGTGTTGGTTTTCTTCGATGACATATTGGTGTACAGCAAGAACATGGACGAGCATGTACATCATCTCGAGACGGTGCTACAGATTTTGGAAAAGAACACATTATTCGCGCACCAAAAGAAATGTCTATTTGGTCAGACACAAGTTGATTATCTGGGACATATCATCTCTGCTGAGGGAGTCTCTACGGATCCTTCAAAAATAGCAGCTATGAAGCTATGGCCTACGCCTACAAGCATCAAACAGCTGCGGGGGTTTCTCGGACTAACAGGCTATTATAGAAAATTTGTTCGGGATTATGGTTCAATAGCAAGACCATTAACGGAGCTGCTTCGCAAGGACAAGTATCAGTGGTCTTCTGAAGCACAACAGACGTTTGATGCCTTGAAACTCAAGATGATAACAGCACCTGTTTTGGCTCTTCCTCAGTTCGACAAAACCTTTGTGGTGGAGACAGATGCATCAGGTTTTGGCTTAGGAGCGGTGTTAATGCAGGAACGTAAACCAATTGCCTTTTTCAGTCATGGGTTAACACCAAGGGAGCAGCAGAAACCGGTATACGAAAGGGAACTCATGGCAGTGGTAATGGCAATCAACAAATGGAAGCACTACCTGTTGGGTCGCAAGTTTATAGTTCACACGGATCAGAAAAGCTTAAAATTTTTGCTGGAACAGAAGGAGGTGAACATGGAATATCAAAAGTGGATGACTAAATTGCTGGGATTTGATTTTGAGATCATCTACAAACCGGGTATTGAGAACAAGGCAGCTGATGCTTTGAGCAGGATGAATCAACCAGTGGAACAGTCAACAAGTTCAGCTCTGTTAGCACTAACGATTCCTTCGGTTATTCAGTTGCAAGAATTATATCAGGAGATCGATCAAAATGTGGGGATTCAGGAGATTATCAAGCAACTGAAGAACGATACGACGACTAACAGGAGCTATTCGGTGTTGGATGGTCGTCTATGGTACAAGAAGAGACTGGTGATCCCAAAGGATTCTCAATTCATTCAGCAAATACTGCATGAGAATCATGACGGTTTAATGGGAGGCCATTCGGGGGTTCTTAAAACAGCTAAGCCGATTCAGCGAGTGTTTCACTGGGAAGAATTAATGAGGGACGTTCAGAGGTATGTTAGCGAGTGTCAAGTGTGTCAGACACATAAGACGTCAACAATGTCACCTGCAGGACTTCTACAACCACTTCCAATTCCATCGACGGTTTGGGAGGATATATCGATGGATTTTGTGGAGGGCCTTCCTACTTCCTACGGCAACAACGTCATCTTTGTCGTCGTGGATCGTCTTTCGAAAAGTGCTCATTTTGTTGGACTCAGTCACCCGTTTACAGCAGTAGATGTGGCCAAAAAGTTTATCAAGGAGATTGTTCGTCTGCACGGGTTTCCTCGGTCCATTGTCTCTGACCGTGACAAGATTTTTCTCAGTATATTCTGGAAAGAAATGTTTCGTCTGGCTGGTACGAAGCTGCGTTTCAGTACGGCTTTCCATCCTCAGACAGACGGGCAGACGGAAGTGGTTAATCGCACGATGGAGACTTACCTTCGCTGTTTCACTTCAAGTCATCCTCGTCGTTGGTTCCAGTATCTGAGTTGGGCTGAGTTATGGTATAATACATCGCATCATTCATCACTTCAAACATCTCCCTTCAAGGTGCTGTATGGCAGAGATCCACCAGCTTTGCTACGCTATGAGGAAGGATCAACAGAGAACTTTGAGCTAGAAGAAATGCTTAAAGCAAGAGACGATATACTCCGAGATGCCAAAGAACATTTGATCAAGGCTCAACAATTGATGAAGAACAACGCCGATAAGCACAGGAGAGATGTAGAATATGAGGTTGGCTCATCGGTGTTTTTGAAACTAAGACCGTACAGGCAGCAATCAGTAGCGCGACGAGTGTGCCAGAAGCTCTCTGCCAAGTATTTCGGTCCTTATGAGGTTATGGAGCGTGTAGGAAAGGCAGCTTACCGTCTACGTTTACCGGTGGAGTCAAAGATACATCCCGTCTTCCACGTTTCACAGTTGAAAAGAGTCTTGGGGGAGCACCATCAAGTGTCAGTGTTACCACCAGTCTGTGATGATCTACAGGAAGTGGTTGTGCAACCAGAGACAGTGGTAGCAACACGTTACAATTCGACTGGAGGGTTGGAATTGTTGGTTAAATGGAAAGGGCTTCAGTCGCATGATGATTCGTGGGTGTTGGCGAAGGAGTTCAAAAAAGAGTTTCCACTGTTCAAGCTTGAGGACAAGCTTAATGTTGAAGGGGGGGGGGGTATTGATACACCGATGCAGGTTTATTATTCGAGAAAGAAACAGGGGAAACAGAGTGAGAAGGCGCAAGAAGTGGAACGCTGAGCTGGAGGCGGGAACTTCAAATAAATCATTTGAATAAGATAGTTGAAAGTCTCTGATTGTTTTAGAGTGTTTGTCAGTTACAGTCGTTAGAGTCTTATATCTGTTGAGCTTGTTGCTCATTATTCTTTTATCCGTTTTGTGATCAATCAAGAGTGATAAAGTCGTAGACTTGAGGCGATTCTCATATTGAGGATTCGCGAGAGAAGAATCGATATCGAGAGATAGAGATTGCTTCTTGAGTTGCTATTGTAGATTGTAATACGGATTGGAATTGCTATAGAAAGTTGAGTTTGTTGCTTTTACAGTGAATCGATATTTTCAAACTTAACAGAGAACTACGTCAACGACCCCGCGCTTGTGCGGGGCTTCGCCCCTAGTCTCTTAAATGATACTCTAAACTTGCTAATCAAAGAGTTCGGTTACTTGGTATATTTGTTCGGTTTTGAGCTTTAGGATCTTTTTTGGTATCACACGTACCAAAAGAAATATTCATCTCAATATTATCGATGGTAATTAAAAAATTGTGCAGTACATTTATTTATTAATATATATTTCACTAAGAAAATAGATTTTCATACAGACAGACACCAATACATATTCTTACATATATTCTTACATGACATGTGAGGAGGAGTTAGTGTTGGAGTACAATTTTTGCGTTCTGAAGTTTTCTTTTCAAGTTTCATACTTTTTTTTTTGGAAAAATTCTTGGGTTCATCCCTAGAGTGAACCTAAAGGTTCATTCAGCCAATAGAATTTTGTTATTTTATATTCAGTATCTTTTAAAAAAGGAAATAAAATATTGTCAAGTTTTATTATATTTTTAAAATAAAAAATAAATATAAAATAATAGTAGTCACAAAAAAAAAATTATGATTTAGGATTTAAGATTTATCCAATGGTTTAGATAAATTCTTAGAGTTTATCTAAACTCTAAGAATTCTTAGAGTTTATCTAAATTCTTAGAGTTTATCCAAGAGTTTATCTAAACGAAATTCTTAGAGTAAATTCTAAACCTTTGGATAAATCATAAACTCTAAGATTTAGATTAATTTTGTCAACTCTCACATTCCCAAAATTTAAAGTCCCAAAGACGAGAAAATAACAATGAAGTTGATGACTCTTTAGTATATGTTTTTCTGCAAACTTAAACTAAAGTAAAATGATCTTTACATGTGTAAAAATATATAAAAAGCTCAGCTATTAGAATAAGTAAAACAAATAAATTATAAGTTGTATTATATCACTTCTTTGGTCTCTCTAAGAAGGAGAAGAAGAAAGACGAGAAATATCTATGGGGTTATAATTTTTAATCACTTTACTAGGTTAGAGCTTCTAGAGTTACAAAATTAGCATTTAAATAACCTTTTATATGATCTTATATAATAATATATAACATAACTAAACCTTTGAGAAAATGACTCAAATAGCACTAATCCAACTTTTTGTCCCCAAAATAGCACTCAGGGCCAAAAGTCACAAAAATAGGTTTCATTAAATGTGTCATTTACCCTTATGCCCTCTCCTTTAATTATTTTGATTGATTAAATTAAAAAAAAAAATTGAGATTCCCGATTTGAAATATCTTTGTCGTGTCTCCTTCTCTGCCGTCGTCGTCATCTCATCTCCGTCGTCGTCCTCGTCGTCTCCTCTCCGTCGTCGTCGTCGTCGTCGTCTCCTCTCCGTCGTCGTCGTCGTGACGGGGTCGCCGACATGTATCTAGACTTGTGTTCGGTGGGATGTTTGGTGCTGGAGATCTACACGGGTGTGCGTCTGTGGAAAGGTGTTCATCTCAATCTTAGCTACTCGTCTCCGTTGTGGTGAAGCTGTGTCTGTGGAATGTGTGAACATATGCAATCTAACGAAAGGAGACGGGAATGTAAAGAAGTGATTGCAGTGTTCTCTCCTGTGCTTGGAAAGCTCCTAGAGCCTTAACTGGGTTTCTAGCTAGCACTGCTCATCCGCCTGTGTGTTCTTTGTATCTATGTGGCCGAATTGGAAGAAAGAGTAGAGTAAAATCTGTAAGTATTGTTTCTTCTTTTTGCTTTGTTTCAGTCTTCTAGTTATTCTTAAGGTTTTTTTATTTTGATTTGCCTCATTTCAGAAGCATGCTCGTTCTGAAAAACTAATGAAGGAATAAAAGCTTAGAACCAATGATGATGATGAAGTTGATGATCCAGAGAAGCCATCTCAGGGTTTTTTTGTGCATTTGACTATTTGAGAGCATGCCAACGAGTTCTTCTGATGAGTCCTAATAAAATTACCGGCTTTAATGTTAGGAGAAGCAGATAAAAGGGAACAGAAGATCACAAAGAAAGGATAAGAGATCACAAAAACAAGGAATGCTCAGAACCCAAGTGGATAACCCAGACACTCCATCTCAGGTTTGGGTTTTATTGAGAAAATGCAAACAAGTGCGTTTCACTTCTTCTTCAGATGAGAGTGCTTACCAAAACTCTTGAATGTAGGAGAAGCAGATAAAGGAAAACAGAAAATCACGAAGACAGGGTATGAGATCACAAAAACAGAAAAAGGTAAGAGTAGCTGGTTCATTTACTGTAACTTTGTGACCAATCCTTAGTCTCTCAAAAGCCTTACCGGTTCATTTTTATTATATGAACATCCGGGATTCGTCTATTACAGATGGAGGTAAAGCAGACGCGACGCCAGAATCTAGAAAGAAAATGCGTCAAACTAAGGATTGAGACTATTGTGTATCTCTCCTTTCAATATGAAAGATTCATTTTCATATTTTCTTGAGGAAAAATAGTAGGAGAGTGGGTTGGATATGCGTCAGTTTTTTACTTATCTACAAAATATTTTGCTTGTAACTGATATATGGTTTTGATTAATTCAGATTTGAGTTATATACAATTTTTGTGTGTTTCTTTTTTTTTATGCAATTTGGATCTTGTCTAGACTTGATGTTATTACGTTCTTTTGAACCTCTTACTCTTTTATCTCCTGATTCCAATTAACTTTTGACTGAAACCTTCCAATGCATAACCAATTAATTTTTCTGGAAGCCCTTCCTAAATATGTTACTTGCTTTCCTAAATATGATATATATGTAACCGAGACTAGTCTCTTACCTTTAAAAAAATTCTAGAAACTCATCCTGAATATTTTATATGCTATCATAAATATGTGATATGTATTTTTGTAAATATATACATTCAAGTTTCGGTTTTGAATAATATTTCATCGTAGTTTAGAGGCTAAATCACTATTCTTACTATATCCAGAATCCAATATGTTCTGCGTTCGTTTTCCTTTGGAATCCAAACATTTTTCATTTTTAACTAAATGTTAATTTTTCTGGAAGTCCTTCCTAAATATGTTACTTGCTTTCCTAAATATAACATATATGTAACCGAGACTAGTCTCTTACTTTTAAAAATTTTCTGGAAACCCATCCTGAATATTTTATATGCTATCATAAATATGTGATATGTATTTTTGTAAATATATACATTCAAGTTTCGGTTTTGAATAATATTTCATCGTAGTTTAGAGGCTAAATCACTATTCTTACTATATCCAGAATTCAATATGTTCTGCGTTTGTTTTCCTTTGGAATCCAAACATTTTTCATTTTTAACTAAATGTTAATTTTTCTGGAAGCTCTTCCTAAATATGTTACTTGCTTTCCTAAATATAACATATATGTAACCGAGACTAGTCTCTTACTTTTCAAAATTTTCTGGAAACCCATCCTGAATATTTTATATGCTATCATAAATATGTGATATGTATTTTTGTAAATATATACATTCAAGTTTCGGTTTTGAATAATATTTCATTGTAGTTTAGAGGCTAAATCACTATTCTTACTATATCCAGAATCCAATATGTTCTGCGTTCGTTTTCCTTTGGAATCCAAACATTTTTCATTTTTAACTAAATGTTAATTTTTCTGGAAGCCCTTCCTAAATATGTTACTTGCTTTCGTAAATATAACATATATGTAACCGAGACTAGTCTTTTACTTTTCAAAATTTTCTGGAAACACATCCTAAATATTTTATATGCTATCATAAATATGTGATATGTATTTTTGTAAATATATAAATTCAAGTTTCGGTTTTGAATAATATTTCATCGTAGTTTAGAGGCTAAATCACTATTCTTACTATATCCAGAATCCAATATGTTCTGCGTTCGTTTTCTTTTGGAATCCAAACATTTTTCATTTTTAACTAAATGTTAATTTTTCTGGAAGCCCTTCCTAAATATGTTACTTGCTTTCCTAAATATAACATATATGTAATCGAGACTAGTCTCTTACTTTTCAAAATTTTCTGGAAACACATCCTGAATATTTTATATGCTATCATAAATATGTGATATGTATTTTACTTGTTATCCTAATATTTTTTTTTAATTTTTAAACTTTCAGGAAGACTTTCCTAAATATTTTACTTGCTATCTTAACATTTTATTTTAATTAAATATTAAATTTTCAAGAAGCACTTCCTAAATATTTTACTTGCTATTTTATTTTTAATTAAATATTATTATTTTAAAGTCCTTCCTAAATATTTTACTTGCTATCTTAACATTTTATTTTAATTAAATATTAAATTTTCAAGAAGCATTTCACTTGCTATCCTAACATTTTATTTTAGTTAAATATTAAATTTTCAAGAAGCACTTTATAAATATTTTACTTGTTATCCTAACATTTTATTTTTAGTTAAATATTAAATTTTCAGGAAGTTCTTCCTAAATATTTTATTTGCTATCCTAACATTTTATTTTTTATTAAACATTACATTTTCAGGAATCCCTTCCTAAATATTTTACTTGCTATCCTAACATTTTATTTTTTTATTAAACATTACATTTTCAGGAATTCTTTCCTAAACAATTTACTTGCTATCCTAACATTTTTCTTTTTAATTAAATATTAAATTTTCAGGAAAACTTTACTAAAACTTTTACTTGCTATCCTAACATTTATTCTTTTTAATTAAATATTAATTTTCAGGAATCCCTTTCTAAATACTTTATTTGCTATCCTAACATTTTATTTTTTTATTAAACATTACATTTTCAGGAAGCCCTTCCTAAATATTTTATTTGCTATCTTAACATTTTATTTTTTATTAAACATTACATTTTCAGGAAGCTCTTCCTAAATATTTTACTTGTTATCCTAACATTTTCTCTTTAGTTAAATATTTTTGAAAATACTTCAAGTTATCCTATTTTAATGTTCTCTATTTGATATGTGTTCTCTATTTTTGTAAACAATGAACTTTATTCGGTGATTTTTATAGCTAGTGAATTTTTTTATAGATTTTGACTATATATAAATATTTTTTTTGGAAGATTAAGTTCCAATTCAGGATAGCCATCCAGAACAAGAATTGTCTAACATTCCTTAGACGCTTTTTGATTCTCTTCAAAAACAGATTTTTCGAAAATAAATTTATATAATAAAACACTCTTTTTTTTCTGGAAACCCATCCTGAAAAAGCTTTCTTTATAGAATTACTGAAAAAACTTTAGGATAGCCATCCAGAAAATCACACGAATGACATATTAACAATATGACAAAGTTATAAACTTTCAATTCACTCTCCAGAGCTAAGGCTTGAGACTTTGGCATCAAGAAGCGAACCTGCTGATATCAAATTTGTCCTTGTAGCACCATAAGACACTAGGATTGGACCTAATCACAGCCTTTGACAACATGTGGTGAAGGTTCACAATCTGTTAGAGAATAAACACACACGCACACACATAGATTAGTAGGGATGTGAGTGAAAAGTAGAGAGCTTTGCCGCCAGAAGAAACTTCCCCATCCACTAGTGAAAAGTCAAGTGATATAATGTACTCAGTGTAAGCTCCGGTCCTGAACCTTCTTGCCGCCAGAAGAAACTTCCCCTTATCAGTGAATGCTGGTGAACAAAAACAAAATTAATAAAAGTATGCATTCAACTTTGACGATACAGAAGTTGATTATTTCCTATATTACTACTATTAAGATTGCAGAGCAAGAAGCTTCTTCGTTATTACCCAAGTGAACAACATAGTCAACTCATCTTATGGGTGGGTGAGAGTCTCTTTCACTGACCACTAAAGGCATCATTCTCGTGAGAAACTTAGACAAATTTAAATTACACGCCTAGAAAGTCACTAACTCGATCGTTTTCACACTTGGAAAAAAACAAACGTAGACAGATTTTTTGATAGAAGTCATATCTTTTTTTTTGACTTCAGAAGTCATATCTTTCCACCCAAGATTTGACATAATCAAAGCAAGTCAAAATAAGAGAAAAAAAAGCTTTTGGAATTTGCTTACATGGAGTGAGGGTGAGATACAAGTAGAAGGTTGATGTCCTCTTGTTTCTCTTTATCAGGCACTGATTTGAAAACTCCCGTGGTCCTGGCTGCATCCATCCCACAGAAAACTCAGAATTTTCAGCAACAAATCTCACACCATTTTCAATTGAAAGCCAAGGCAAGGTTTAGGGGAAACACTAGACCTGGTCACGAGACTTGTCACCATCCTCTTCAGCCTTATCTCCTCCAGCCATGTGTACGACGTCGACATCGCCTCTATCCACGGATACACGTACCCTCCCCATCCCTCCGGCATCAGATTAAAGTCTGCGAAGTGCGGTTTCCCCTAAGCTCCACAGATCTCAGTTTCAGGAACCTCCTTATCACCTTCGCGGGGCTGACGGAAGCAGTTCCCGATGAAGACTCTCCTCCTGCACCACCGCTGGATTACCTCCGGCGATCGAAATCGGAGAGCGTCGCCGCCGTCGCTTCCCGTCGAAGAGATCGAGATCGACGTCGCGTGAGAGAGAGATGCATTTCTGATTTTTTTTTTCTTTTTTTATGTTTGTTTAATTAATTTTAAAACAAGGGTATTATGGATATTTTAACCCTTTAATAAATGCTATTTTTGTGACTTTTCCTCCTTGGTGTCATTTTTGGGATAAAAACTTCAAAGGTGCTATTTTAGACAATTGCCCTAAACCTTTTATAGGGATATAAAATATGTAAAATTTTAGTGTCATACAATTATTCAGACATGACAATATATAACATTTCACAAAAACATATATTCAAATAACTACAAAGCTAGATACAAACAAAACAGAGACGTTAATTTTTTAAAAAAATTAGATGCAAATTTGTTCAAATTTGGAAAATAATTTTTTGGCTCTAAAAATTCAGATTCATAGCACTTACCGCTAATATCAAATATATTAAATAGCTTACATTTTCAAGTTTTGTACCATCTCACCCAAATAATGTAGTGTTGTAATATAAACACAACCATCAAAATCTAACATAATAAATCTTAACATGTATAAACCCTCTACACCCGAGAAAAACATAAAAACCACAAAGTTATACATCCCTCCTGCAACTCCAAACATGAAACACATACAACGAAATATACGACTATATAGTAATGTACAACTCCAAGTAAGGCCAAATCAATTCTTGGTGTATAATTAAAAGATAAAACAAATGTTAACTAACAAAATAAATATGTATTATATTTTTTAAAGCCATAAATACTTTCCAACATAGCATGATATTTGTGAAACATAACTAATATGTTTATTTAGATACAATAAAAATATGTATTAACATATACTATAACTATTTAAACTCTTTTAAATTTTAAATCTCGCCTGTAAGACTGGTCGACCTTGGTACACGAATAAACAAAGAGCAATTTGACCCTAGAGTTTTGAAAATTGACTAAAGTCGGTTTCAAGGACCCTTAGTGTGATTAGTGTAAATGGAGAAGGGCAAAATGGTGAGTGAGACGAGAGGGTTATTAATGTAATCTCATCCCAGCAGAATTATGAAGTAATTGTGGGGTGGGCATTTCGGTTTAGTTTCGGGTTCGGTTTGGGTTCGGTTTGGTTTGGGTAATTTGAGTTTTATAAAACTCAAACCAATTAAAATCAAAGTAGCTTTGGTTTAGGTTCAGTTTGGATTTAATTCGGTCCGGTTTAGTTCGGTTCAGTTTAGATTTAGTTCGGTTTACATTATTATGGTCTAGTTTGGTTCGGTGTAGTTCGGGTTGGTTATAAAATATGAAGGCATTAGTTTTATACTTTTATTAAAAAATAATCAACTCATAAACGATAGAATGAGAATATAAATACTTATGCTACATGATTTTATATATAATAGTATTATTTGAATCATATTTATAATTTTTTTTAAAGATATGGAAGTTGTGAAAAACGAAAAACGAAACTTTAACTAAAATTTACAATATGTTAATACATATATATATATATATATATCATATATATATATATTTACTATATATATATATATTGGATTATCGGTTTGGTTCAGTTTGGTTCGGTTTAAATCCAAACCAAACCAAACCGTTCAGGTTGAGTAAAACATGAACCAATTGGGTTACATGAAGAGCACGGTTTGGTTTGGTTCGGTTTAACTTCGGTTTGGTTGGTTCGGTTCGGTTCGGTTTGGGTTTTTTGCCCACCAGTAAGTGTGCATACTTAAACGACAAGTGCTCTGTTCCTCTTCTCTCTCTATACCTCATTTCGGATCTTCGTTTCCATGGAGGTTTAATAGATTTTCATTCAAACAGAGATGTATTGATCCACTAGTAAAGAAGCAATCATCTCTGTATCTTCTTCTAACGAGAAGAAATCAAGGGCCTTCTGCTCTGCTCCAGGTGAATCTCTCTAATGGACTCTGTTACCTTTTTACTTTTTCTTTGGGTTTCGCTTTGCTTCTTTGTATCTGATGATGATTTACTTTGTTTGAATTGTTTGAGCTTGGGTTATCAACAGAGCTTGGATTGAGAAAAGGAGTGAAAGTTTTGATTTCGATGTCAGATTAAAGCTACTACTAGGAGGATAGTGTCTTCAAAAATGGAAACGCTTATCTTAGCTTCTGCAGAACAAGATAGGAGTCAATATTATGGGAAGAAACATAGTGATGGTTTCAGATCGAAAACTTTCAGGCATATCAACTGCAGAACGTTTCATTCTTTGCTTCCAAGGCCAAAGAGAACCTCTTTAACCAAAGGACCTCTTTGATTCCAGTAGAACCAGTCCCATTCCCATTGCTAGCAGCAGAGGCTCTCAGATCCTTTCTAGTGAGTTTGTTGACAAAAGGAGAAGCCTTTCTTACTCTGAGCTTTGGGCAGGTCCTACTTACTCCAACTCTCCTCCGCCTACTTCTCTGCCCATGCCTAACTTCTCTCTCCGCCAAAACAGGACGGTTTCTCAAGCTGCTAAGTCTCCAACCTCATGTGCTGCTGACAACCCTTTTCACACTACTGTCTCTGCCACTATGACACTCAGGAAGCAGATTAGAAACGCGACTTGATTCTTGGTTTAGCATTTAGGATGGCTAAAAAATCTAACATATACCCTGGGTGAATGCTAACTTCATGTGGCCGATACTTGTGTATTAGCATTTCCTCTTTGCCCTTCTTTGTATAGTTTCTCTTTTAGAGTCGTCTCTTTCCCTTTGGTTTCTTTCCTTAAATGGGGTTAGTTAGCAACTAGGTTCCTGTGTCTTTTCTTCCAAGCTACAACATCTTTTGGTGGTCTTTAATCTTACCTTCCTCTTTTGTCTCCCTCCTTGTTCATATCTTTTCTTTTCATTCCTTTGTGTCCTCCAGCCTTAAAAGATGTAAATCCTTGCTACTTGTGTTTACTGGTCTTCCTCTTCAGCCCTTTCCTGATTTTGTTTTGTAAAAGGAAGAAGGGAACAGGAAGCTCTTTCTTGTGACCAACCCCTCTTTGACTCTCTCTATTCTACTGGTAAAGATAATGTTTCTTCTGGCGATACTTGTTCTGAAGACAAAGACATTCCTCAGGTTCTTCTTGATACCAGTCTTACCTAGACTACTTTAAAAGTTTCCTTGGAGTTTCGTGATCCCCCTTAATCTGCTCACCAGGTAAATTTTTTGCAGCTCATTTAACTCTCCCATCTTGTGAATATCTGAGTGTGTAGCTTCTTCATGACTTTGTAACAGGGGACCTATAGAAGCTGCTGGTCCGCTCTGCTGTTGATGCTTTCATCCTAGTTCCTTTGTCTTTACTATCTTTTGGTTTTCTTGTACTGGTTATGCAGTGACGAGTCTTGTCTCGGTGTTTCGACCTCTGTTTCTGTGAAGCTTTCCACAAACACATATGTTTCTCTTTGTCTTTTGTGTAGTTTGTAGCAGTGTTGTATACGTTCTGGTATCTTGTTTTTGAGTTTTAATGGTGAAGGAGATGTATCCCTTGTTCCCTATAATTATTATTATCAGAGATCATCACTGATTATGGAGATTTTTGATGAATTCATGGATCTAAACATAGAAGTAAACAAAAAAGAGGAAATACTTGGTTCAGACTTGCAGAAACTATTTTCTGTTTTCTGCGTTCTATTAACAACATATGAACCATAACCAGAATATATACAAAAGACAGACGCACACTTTCTTAGTATAACATTTTCTAGAGATCAAGAAAATTTTAATCATCTATCTCTGTAAAGCTCTAAATATAGTAAGAAGAGATAAGAAGAGATTGATGATGTCCAGGTAGAGAGAAACCGCTGCCCATATATACTCATCATATGTGTAACGTTTGATCAGATTGTCTGTATCATAGACTATGTACCCGCAGAATATTACGGATGCCAAGCAACCATAGATCATCACCGATGTCCTCCCTAACGGGAAAAATACCTGCATAACATAAATCAAAGGCCCAGTGATGCAATCCAAGGCTACCACATATCATAGGTTAAAACTAATAGGCCTAATGCGTGAGGTGCAAGTTTCTTACTTGTAGCTGAAAATACTACCAAAACCACCAAATGATTTAAGCTGAACCTCTAACGAAACAATCAAAAATTTTTACCTTCCAAGTAGACTAAAAACGCTACTATATTTCACACTAGCTAAGCCTAAAACTATCACTCTCTGTTATGCGTGGGGCCTTATTTGTATCATGCCAAAGACAATGAGGACGATGAGAGCACCGAACAAGAATGGTCCGAGGAAGTTGAAGTCATGTCCTCTCTTAGCAGCCCAGAAGGTGTACACGGTGAGGGAAAGCACCACAACCGTTGTCAAGATCGCCGACTCTAGAATCACTTTCCCTGTTCCAACACACAGAACAAGATTGATAAAGTTAAAAAAAAAAAAAAACAGAGACAATGTAATGGAATAACAAAGCGAATAAATGATCTTACCATTGGTGAAGGCACATGTCAATCCAACGACAAAAGCCAAAGCCAAAGTGAACACCCCTAAGAGTAAGTAGTTCACCGGATGTCTCTGGTGGTAATAGTACAACGGACACAACACTAAAACCGGAGAGACAACACACAGAGAGACGTAAATTAAATCCAAATTATGAAACCTTTTTTTGATGTCTTTTAATAAGTGCATAGATGTTCTTTTTACCTATGAAGGGGGTGATGATGATGACTATGTAGAGAGCTAGTCCAGCGCCGGTGGTGGCGAAAAACAGAGCGATTGGGCGAAAAGTGACCACAGTGGCGGAGACGGCGATGGTGGCTAGAAGCTGAAAGGCGATTATAGAGTAAACCTTGCGTATGAATCCCCACCGGAGCTCTGGAGTTTCATGCATGGTTGGGTATAAAGGTCTCGAGCCTCCTGCTTCCAAGTCATCTTTCCGGTACGGTAAGTTCCACTGATACATTATCGGTTTCTATCAGACTTGAAGGCAATGTTTTACAAACCGGACCGGATAATGAACCGGCAAAATATATGAGTCAGGGTTCAACCCGGTTTAACCGGTTCAACCGGGTTTCAATATTTTGATAATCTCGTACGCTGTATATATGTATAGTAACATCACCACCATAATGTATATATATAGACTTTTCCATATTATCGATGTTATATTAAAGATTCATTGACTTTTACCTACCATAAACCAAATCTACCTTTTAATTTTAAAATATCCGTTTTCCATTTCCATATACCGACATTTCTTCCTCTTCTCCATCTTTACGCGAGTTCAAGTTTCTCTAAAACTAATTCATCTTTGTATCTTTGTTTTCATGCACATACATTGTTTCTTATTCACTCTATCTATGTTAAATAAAAGAAAACTTAACAAAAAGATATCATCAATTTACGAATCTATGAAAAACAATGGTTTGACTAGATTTTAAAATACAAACCGGGTTTTTTGCTAGAACCGGGTCACCGGTTCTTACGGTTTTATGGCGGTTTCACTGGTTCAATTCAAATCCGGTTTTTGAACCAACCCGGACTCAGCTAGATGAAGGAGTCGCGGCTGAACCGGTCCGACCGGCCGGTCCGGTCCGATTTTCAAAACATTGCTTGAAGGAAAACGCTTTAGACCGGAAAAAAAAGATGAGCAAAAGTTCTCGTTTTGGATTTTCTTAGCAAAGCGGTGTGTGAAAGGAATTAAACACTCATGTGCTCCTGCCCGAAAAAAATGATCTGAGATACTCCTGCCACAAACTAACCGGATTTAGAATTAAACATATCTTTAATTAAATCAGAAAAATTATTAAAAGACCACAGACCCAACATAAACTTGCATAATTACAACCCAACCATGTTGTATTCGCGGACCATCTACACCTGATCCATTAAATTCGGATATCTTTCTCCATAACTTCCGAAATCTTTGTAAGAATTGATGTAATTTTCAATATTGGTGAAACTGTACATCGTAATTATTCTTCAACAAACATACACACAAGTTATTCTAAATTGAACTAAATTGCACTTTTAGATTTGGAAAGTTTTTATTATGTTATTGTTTGGACACAATTGTTGTTATTGACATATTTATTGATTTTGAAATAAAAAATAGTTTATATAAATAGAGTTGGGTCAAAATGTGAAGAGTCAGTTACAGAAATTTAATAATTATAACTATGTATAAGTAGGTGAAACTCTGAGATTTATATTGTCTAACTATACATTACATTATCTGAAAATTAGTAAAAGTAGACATTACATTATCCGAAACTTAGTAAAAGTAGATAAAACTACATGCCATAACTAGAGAAACTAATCTTCAATTGGCCAGTGGGCAGCGGTAATGTGAATTTTATGGCAGAAGTCCCAAACTGCACATTGCCAGAAACAACGATCGCATATCCACTGAGTTCCTGATCCATTTAGGAGACTACAAACACCGGTTCTTCTACTGCGGAGCACAAGCAATCCTTTGAGATGGACCAAGGCTTTATTCTTTGCAGTAGAGACGTAAACACCTCAGATTTTTCATAACCCCAATGGGCTGAGCATATATTATTCCTGATCATGTAATACAGCCGATCAGCAAATTCACGAGTGAAGTTAAGATAGTTGTGAACCAACCCTCTATCATCAACACTAAACGCTAAGTTGAGCATTCCATCTACATACTTGGCCAACAACAATCCTCTCTCAGCAGCAAGATGGATTTTCTCTCTTCCTTGATCAAGTAAATGGAGGTAGAAGTACTCATACATACCGCGGAAGTAGATGGCCTCTGGATTACCGGCTTGGTAACACATAAGTCGGAATTTTCTTACAGCATTAACCTCATAAATCCAGTCATTGAAGTGAATGAGATCAGCAGATCAGTAGAAGTAGTCATCTCCGCCGATTTGATTAAACCCGGAGAAAGCAATTCTAGCACTACCGAAGTCCCGGATGTGACGTGTTGCTACCTTTGAGAGAATCTTATGGAGGATGGAAGGAGGGAGAGAAGCCAATTTCGACATGGAGGAGTGTGGAGAGATATTCGAGATAATTCGATATTCGTTTAGTCGAGTAAATGGAAAGATTAACGTTTTTGGACAAGTGATAAACCTATTTATAATGGGGATGATCCTCTTATAGATAAGATTGTATTTACTATCGCACTTAAGAGTGATTTGATAGACGTCTATAGAAGACTAGAAGACACGACTTCTCACTGCAAGAACAGGCGCATGGGTTGAAAAACGAACATGCAATAAAGAAGAGATATTCTGTGAATAATTTAGCGAAACTCACTGAGTGAGTTATTTTAATAACTGTCATTTCATGATTTATTTGCATTTAATCACCATAGATAGCGTGTCCCTTTGATATTTTCAAACATATTTTCAAACCGTCACGACTTCTCAAGCACGCTTCTGACTCGAATAGTATCTATAGGCTTTGGAATTATGTATAACTCTGTATATTTAAGTGAAACTAACTAATTTTGATTGTCTAAATTTATGAAACTAACCAAAATTTCAGAATTTAGATAGTCTAAATTTATGAAACTATGTATATCTAGATATTATATTGTTTTATTTTGCAAACAAATAGAAAAAATATAATTAATGATATCGAAAATCCTGTAATTAATGATATTCCAAATCTCATGTAATTAATGATATTGAAAAAGTCTCTTATAATCATTACACTTGCGACTCTACACTTGCGACTCTACACTTGCATTGAAACGCCACGAAACCATCATCTCATTGCATTTAAACTCCACCAAAGTAACTTACTTCAGTCACCAAAAAGAAAAGAAACGATTAATCATCTCATCTCTTCTATCATCTCTTCTCTCATCTCTACTCCATCTCTCTACAAACAACTCCAAGATGACACACTACAACAAGCTTTCTGAGGTTTGTTATAACCCCAAGCTCAGGGCTTGGCGTTTCAGAGTCAAAATACACAGGGTCTACCCTGTCTATTTACTCTCCTATCTTACCTCCATACCTTTCTATTCCTATATCTTCGTAGATGAAGATGTAAGTGTTATCATCACCTCTCAAGTTTGTCATTCATAACATCACCTATCTTACCGACAGTGATCCTTGTACTTTATTTATTAATATAGGGGTCCAAGATGGAAATGAACGTTTATGGGGATAATGATAAGTTTAGAGGCTTCGAGGAGAAAGAGGGAATGTGGGTGGAAATCTTTCGGGTACAAGTTGGACATTCCTGTGGAGGTTTCCAGGCAACTAAGTCTCGGTTCAAACTAACTGCTACGCCCGACACAGAAGTCCGCAAAATCGATCCTCTGAACAATCGACTCTTCATGGAGTTCATGAACATCCATGCAATCCCTCACTTGTCCTACAGGGAACAAAACTATCCCATAGGTATGAGTTCTGCTAACATATGTAGATCTTGGTAATCGCAACATTGTTTAGTTGAGTAACTATGTAGATGTAAGTGAAACTAAGTGAAACGAACATTGTTTAGTTGAGTAACTATGTAGATGTAAGTGAAACTAAGTGAAACGAACTGATTTAGTTGAGTAACACTTATATGGTAGATACAATGGGAGTGGTCTTCGATACACAAGCCTATTTTGATGACCCTACAAGACCAAGGATGGTGTTCTACATAAGGGACAACATGTAAGTAGAAAGTAACATATTATCCAAGATAAATTTATCTATATTGTAACTGACACACCTTCTCTCAATAGTGACAACCAGATAAAATGTGTGATAACTGGCAAGCATGCCTATACCTTCTGGGATGGTCTTAAAAACAAGAGAAGACAGGTGATTGTGGCCCTTAAGATGTGGAGGGTCTGCTATTGTTGGAGTAAGTGTAGTTTCTGTGTCTACTTTTAAATGTGATAATTGAGTTAAACGTTTACTAAAGTCATTATTTATACAGATATTATTGATCCTGCTGATCTATGGCTTGAGACCGCAAATGGACTGTCGGACTTCAGGTTCAATCCGCGTTTGTCCGAGGTTGAATAACTCAGGCAGTCTCTAATAAACATCGACCCCTATGTTAATAAATATGGGGTTGAAGGTCTTGTGTAAATCTTGTATTAACTTCTGGTTTCTCTTAAAAAATTGTATTAACTTCTGGTTTCACTTAACTTTCACTTAAGTTTCACTTAATCAATTGTTCCAACTTCTAGTTTCACTTAAGTTTCACTTAATCAATTGTTCCAACTTCTGGTTTCACTTAAGTTTCACTTAATCAATTGTTCCAACTTCTAGTTTCACTTACGTTTCACTTAAGTTTCACTTAATCAATTGTTCAGCTTTTCATATAAATAGGTCATATTTTGTGTTAGTTTCACTTTTTCAATGGTCTAACATCGTAAAAATAATAGAAACTTGTACATCATAATACCTGCTACAACTACAACTACGACACTGATGCCGACAATAACAGGGACACAACCTCATGATATCTTAGGCATTAATGTCGGACGTTCGCTCCTTATTGTTGCCTTGAGCAATTGAACTTCTTCTTCTAGGATTCGAACTTGGTTGTGCAATTGTCGAATCTCATCGGTGAAAGCTTCATCCACCCATTTGAAGACGTGGTCGTCGTTCTCCAGCTACAACATTAGATCGAATACTCCATTAGATCTCACAACATTATGTAAAAATGAAAAAACGTGAAGCTAAAGAGACACCGATAATACCCTAAGTGAAGCCGCATAGAGACACCGATAATACCGGCGGTATGGATTTGGCCGGGATTTGGATATTAGCTCGACGATTCTCTCCCCGCACGAACAATTTCTAGGTATTCCCCCAGATCTTGCTCGTCCCAGACCACTGGTAATGGTAATATATCCAGTCGTGGACGATGAAGCGGCCGTTATTGGGTTGGACATTATCTTATCTGACGGAGAGGGAATCAGAGGGAAAGGAGACGATTATTCGATTGAGCAGAAGAGAGATGGAAGAGAGAGAAAATTGAAGATAGAAATGGGGAAAATATAAAAAAGGTCTTTAATACGATTTTGGGATTTTAGCAAATTGGGAAGAGGGAAATTCAAAATTTGCAGAGCTGGGCGGGAAAATTATCACAGGGTTTTTCGTGGTCTAAGTTTCACCAAGTACTCAGTTTTACATAAAGCATCAAAGTTGTACTTTTTAATTATTTCCATTTATCTTGGTTATACTCTGCTTTGATTAATGTTTTTATGGTTATACCAATGCAATTATGTTTCTTATGTTCATTTCTCATACGATCATGTAAACATAAACTTGATTTCGTGCCATAGAGAGTTATCAAATTTAACAAGGTCAGTTTTAGCGATAAAGCTATGATAACACATTGTATTTCTTATATGATTGCTACAGATGGAATTTTAATAATTCCGATTAAATCATAATTAACATATCAGTAATATTAAATTACAGTCTTATTACCTCCATGACTTATAAAATTCAAAAGTTTAAAATTTACAATCATATTACTCAGTTTACCTATCGTAGTTATACAGTAAAGAAAACAAGTTTCACTTAGTCATACAACACACAAATATAAAAAATTTCGAGTCAACTCCACAATGATCCCATGCGATAAAAACACCAAAACTGAAAGTGAAAAGGCTTACAACCTAATCCACATCAAAACTGAAACACCGAAACAAAAGGTTTACAACCTACTCTTCTTCTGTTTCTGGTGGGGATGTTCATCGTGTAAATCAGTGCCCACATTCTCTTCTTCCCCATACCACTCTCACGCTCACAAAAGTTCCTACTACAAGAGCTCTCTCCAACTCTCGACAGTTTCTCGGTTATTTGAACTATTTGCAATTCTTCGATGTCCTCCACATGCAAAATACTTCTTCTTTGCTCTCTATCCACTGATGTTAGATAAACATACACATCTTCATCATCCAAAATATATGACTGCCTCTTAGGTTCTACTACCAATGGAATGTAACCCAAATTGAGCCTCTTCGTAAACGGATCTATTCTCATCTTCCTGCATATCCTCTCCTTCAACAACGAATAAGTGATCTCCTCCAATGATGATGTCTTAAAGGATATAGCATACAAATGAGCATCGGCTGGAATCCATTCATAATCATGTCCATCTTTCGAATAATGTCCATCATAATCAAAGTGTATGTTCGTCGAAAAAGGACACATTGTCTGCAATAAAAAAAATTAACCCCTTGGTTACACAGTTATACCATTAAAGTTATACTTGGTTATTCAGTTATACCGTTAACGTTTTACTTGGTTACACAGTTCTACCGTTAAAGTTATCCTTCGTTATACCATGTTACACAGCTGTGTCAGTAATCAATTAGTAATCACTGAACGTCTAATCTTCTTTGATTGAATCGTCATTTCATTCCCGACATTCAATCAGAGTATTCATTCAATCATTCCTCTCCGATCCTCGATTAGTTTACCCAAAAGAATAAGAATTTTTCATTTACAACTACCAAAATTTCGAGTCGAGTCTTCAATTCAAAACCAAATTGTAATCAACTTTGATTCCCGACAATCAATTATACAGTTGTTGATTATCGAATTCCCTAATAAACAGACCATTCAAACTTTCCGATCATCGACTAGTTCATACACAAATACGAAATCTACTATCTAGTCGGAATCCCTGCGAATAATGAGTTTGTCTATGGTGGATTCTATACATTGGTCTTAACGACGATTTGAGATACATACCCTGTAAATGATCCAGCATCCAAGCGACGAGATCGCAATTCGATGATAGCGAGGAAGAATAAGGACGGAGGAGTGGAGAAGAAGACTCGACGACGACTGAACGCCGATTGAGTAGTTCCTCCCGATGATTATCGGAGGGAGGAGGAGGAGAGAGAAGAGAGAGAATTTGAGTTATGAATATATTATATTCATTAAATCGGTCAGGGGTATTTTCGAAATCAACCACACTCCCCAAGAGTATCAGATCACGTAAGAGTATGCCAGATCACGTGAAAGTATGCCAGATCACTTTTTGCCTCATTAAGAGTACCTGAGCACTTTACTCGTGTGAAAGAAACAAGGATCCTGGTTCAGGAGGAGGTGACACATGGTGACCGGAGAATAAGCATAAACCGTCACAAGGATGGATAGTTTCTACATTTCTAAGATTGGCTTTGTGTTGTAAAGGGAACAAACTATGTTCAGGTTTTTTGGATTATTTTGTTTAATAAAATCATCAAACTTGTACAACAATATTTCCAAATTTGACAAAACAAAATTTCAATTTTATTTTAGGTAAACTGCAAAGTTATAAATATAAATTTACATGTTATATTAACTTTCAGTCTAATAATTTTTAATGTTTTTTTTTAAAACATAAATATTTCAAAAATGTAAATAAAATAAATTAGAGCATTTCCAATGATATTTTTTCTTTCAATTTAATCTCTTATTTCATATGTATATGATGTATGTATATAACTATATAAAATATTGTTTAATTATGGATATCTCAATATGGTAAGAAAGCCATTTTAAAATGTTTCTTTTGGTATACTTTGAGCTGAGATTTCATCATATTGAAATATCCAACAATATTGCTCTATATCTGACCGAAGTCTCCAAGAATCTGTTATCGGTTAGGGTGTACTAGGCTGTTAAGGAAAGAGTACCGTGACGCTGAAGAATCATGCGTTTAATCTAGGCCATGTGTATTCATCTACTGGTTTAGCAAGAATAATAATAGGTTACCATCATTTCTGGGGTTACGAGAAGCTAACCTCTGTTATCTCCTCTGTTTCGCCAAAGAAAGGTCTTTATACTGTGAAGGAGGTGATAAGAAGCTTGAGAAAGCAACAGAGCTTGACCCGATTTTGAATTATACTGTCAAGTTCGACGTCATGTCTCTCATCAATGAACTGGGGGGACTTACTGTAGGGACTGGACTGGTATCCACCTCAAGGCCCGAACAGTAGATGACAAAGGCCCAAAGGATTTCCTCAAAGCCCATGTAACGACCACGCCAGCTTGGCTCGGCGGCTCGAGAACTCGCCCCAACGGCTCCTCGTGAGAGAGAGGCTCGGCTACGAAGCGACGCAGCTCCTTGGCAAATTCGCAGAGTCGGCGAACGGCCCAACACGGAAATTAGGTCAAGCAGGTCGACTATATAAGGGAAAACAGAGGCAACGAGAAAGGGATCCGAAATCACACACACTCACTTGGCGGCTAGAATTAGGGTTTTCACTCTTTATCTTCTCACCGACTCGTACTTTTCCGGGTGAACCCCGACGAGCTCCGGCTTGTTTCTTGTACTCTTTCCCTTACTTGTAAACCGACCTAACGCTATTCCGACCGTCAATAAACGTCTTTGCTAAACCCACATCTCTTCTTTATTTACCGTTTTCTGATTAAACAGAGGTGATGGTGGTGGTTTGTGTTTGTAGAATTGTAGGAGGAGAATTTCTAAGATGGAGAAAGGATAAATGTGAAAAGATTAAGTTTCAGAAGAGAGAAGAGGAGAAAACCTTGAGAAGTGAGAGATAGAAACATGAGAGGAAAGAGTGAGAGATGAGATGTCGTAAGTCAGAGAAAAGAGAGATCCTTGTCTTAAGAAGCCTATGAATTATCCAGTTTAACCCTCACATCGTCCATCTACTCCTTCCCAAGGGTTTTGGCCGATTTTCTCCTCTCATAAGCAGTGTTATTGGTGTTGTTGCTAGATTACAAGTTCTCTATAAGTCTCACATCCTCTTTTGGATTCCATGTGTTGAAGTTCCCTTCACTAGCTGTGTCTAGAGGTGTCTGATAGGCCAGATCTAAACCTCTTAAGAAAGTGCTGAGCAGCTGCACTTGGTTGAACCCATGGTGTGGACATTGATAAGATTTGAAGCGAACCCAACAGTTCCTGAAAGACTTTGTAGGCTCCTGCTCAAACGTAGCAATCTTGCTCTTCAAATCCTCTGCGTGCGCCTAATCAAAGAAATTGCGCAGGAATGAGTTTTTGATGTCTGCCCAGGATGTAAGAGATCCTGGTGGTAACTTCTTAAGCCATTGTAGATCTTCTCCAGTAAGAGAGTACTTTAAGAGCTTGCAAAGTAAGTAGTCAGCATGGACTCCATCGGCTTTGATAGCAGAAATAAGATCCTCGAACCCTCCAGATGCTCCATAGGATGCTCATGTGATGTACCACTTATGGTGTCTGTCCCATGAGTGTGTAGTACTGAGGCTTCACCTAAAATCAACCTTTTGAATATCTGAAGGACGAATAGTAGATTTGTTGGCGTAGTATTGATCTGGACGGTTGTAGTTAGCCAATGATCTGTTTCGAATAGCCTCTTCTGCAGCTAGAGCAGCAGCTGCAGAAGCTGAGGCTTCTGGATCAGAGATTGCAGCCCCCTCATTTTCTACTCTCTGACCTGCTGCATTACGCATGTTACCTTGTTGGTCAAGCAGGCTCTTATTCGCGTCTTGCATGAGAATCAAAGGTGCAACCATGTCTTGTAATTCAATATCGATCGATGTGCGAGGTGTGGCATCGGTCGATGTTGGTGGATGATGTCGGTTGAAGGGTACTGAGAAGTATCGGTCGATGTGGATGTGCGAGTGTCGGTCGACGGTTGTTGAAACTCGGTAGACGGTTGTTGATCAGAATCGGTTGATGCGGTAGCAGATGGTCGATCGAAGTAGAACGTCTATCTCTGTGGATTGAGTGTTCCAAACGTGCGGGATCAGTAGATTGTAGCTATTTCTTCTTATTGCTTCTGGTGATGCTGGGCATGTACCTTAAAAGCACATAATTGTTTTCATCAGTTTCAAGCAGTAAGTAAAATAAACCTAGACTTAAACAAAATTTAATGGCGATCAAAGTTCCCCGACAACAGCGCCAAATTTGATATGTGCTCAAATTATCCTAGAGCAACCTTACTCTCATCAAAAACATGTCAAGTTGTAGTACTTAGGGATCGAATCCACAAGGAGCTATGGCACACACTAGATTTATGATGATGGCGCTAGACTTAGTGTTTCTATTCAAGTAATCAGGATTTATAGGGATACATAAGTTAGATAAGTTGTTTGCACGATATATATGAACTAAACAATAAGAATAACCAATTGACTCTTGTATTCTGGTTATCTATTACTAGAGCTGGGAGAGCATCGATCGATATTTTTATAGGAGAATCGACTGATATGCTACTCGTTGCGTGCACCGATGTCTCTATAGGAGAATCGATTGACACACTTCTAATAAGCTTTGGGCGTGGGTTGATAACATGTTCGCTAGGGTTTCTAAATTAGCTCTCTCTGTATCTATCAATCCTAGCAGAGAAGAACTATCAGATAATGAGTCTAAGGCATATTCAAGGTAGCTAATCCTAAATAGGCATTAAGAATAATCTTCTAAGATGAATATCACAACTCAAGCATCTATATTTTGGGCTAATCCCTCATAACCTATCTGAAACATAAACCTAATAAGGTGATTTACTCGGACATAGTTTAGCAAAACATCATAATCATAATAAGAAACTGCATAGAAGAGAATAAAGTAGTAAAAATGAGGAGTCTCACGACAATCTCTAAAGAAGACTGCTCTTCTATACAAAAACTCTAAAAACCCTGAACTGTTTGCTGTGAAAAGAGATGTGAAAACGTGTGTTGCCTAATACAATGGCAGATCACATAAACACTTAGGTAACACTCGTTAGGAGCAATTTGTTAATTATATGGAATCTTATGCTTTAAATCGGCTGTGACCAAATCTGACTTATGCGTGCTTGCCATCGATCGATGTCACAGAGTGTGCATCGATCGATATGAATCACTCTGTGTCAACCTCTAATGCTGGTCGATATGGGCATCTTGGGTGAAATCTCTAAAGTGCTCCAACATGCTCCAAAATCACCATCTTCTCTCCAATCACTCATGTAGCTATAAATATGGTATCTAGACTCCAAAACATAGTTAATCTATCATAAAAAAACTCCTATATACCATGGCTAAAATCAGGTAAATTCATGATATATCAGCTACATAGTATATACTCTGGTGTACACTTTGGTATATACTCTAGTATACACTACTGTGTATATTATTTTGTACATTATATTGTACATTATTGTGTACACTCTAGTGTACTCTCTTGTGTACACTCTTGTGTACATTCCTGCGTACACTCTGGTGTATACGGTTAATGGTATAAATTTGTACAAAATTTGAAATTTTGATTATATTTATAGTGTATACTGGGTGTAAACTACGGTGTACACACTACACTTGGAATTCACACTATGTGTGTACACAAAACTCTTTTTCAGATCAGTGCCGTGTGTGGGAACCGAAATATGCACTGTCGATTTCCGTGAAATAAGGAAAGTTAGGAAATCCAAATTATTCTAGAGGTTCCGGATTTCCGATAAGCCAAACGTAAGCAATCAGATAACAAAAACATACAAAGTAATAAATCGAATAACAAAAATGAAAGAGAGCAAAATAGTTCTTATTATGAATTTGCGTTTACAGAAGGTAAGAGCCTTGGCTACGAGAGCTGTCGACGAGATCCTAGTTCTAGCAACCTAAGACTACGTAAACTTAATTGAGTCGCAGCTTGATAACAAAAAAGGGAAATAATTGCATATTGCCTAAGTGCTGAGTTTTCTTGTGTGTCTGAAAAGGGCCTCCTTTGAGTCTCTTGCCCCTGCATCCCTTATATACTCCCTCCTAGGTCGATTTCCGCTTTCCTTTTCTGCCCCCGATCAAGTTTATCCTCTCACGGAAAATTCTATTTTTCTCGATCTTCCTAATTTTTCTTAGAAACTTGACGTTTATCTTCCGAACTTGACACTTATCTTCTCCTGCGAAATGAATAAACCGTCATAGTATCTTTGGATTTAATTTCAGTTTAAAATCGCAGGTGGGCTATTAGTCGCAATCTAAGACCTATTTGGGCTGTTTCGTCGATTTAAGCATTTTACGAGTTTTCCGAAAGTAAACCTTCTATACGATGTCGGTTTGTAAAATCATTCGAATCACCCAAATAGTCTTGTTAATATTGGTGTTTCTTTTAACTGTTTTTTTTGTTTTATCGATAGATTTGAATTTCACAAGAAACAAGTCTTTGCGTTTTTTCTCGTAAAATTTCAATGGTAAATTCAATCGAGACGAAACAAGGGACAACCTGATCGAGACCCAAAAGAAGAAGTCCGAGAGACGAGAATGTATGGTGAGAGACTGATCCAACTCACCATTGGGCGAGATGTACCTCCCAAGTCCAACTCGCCATTGGGCGAGTTAGATTCGTCGTATGTCCAACTCCATGTTCTAAAATACGCCCGTGAAGACGATTCAGCGGCCGGAAACTCGTACGAGGGTAAGTGGCCGTGGAGTTTCGAGATGATTCAGTTGACTTACGCGGATACTCTGTTTTTTGTTAGATTTTAAACTAAAATTTCTGATGTTTCTTTATAGATCAAGTGTTGTTAAGGTATAAAAGATAAGAAAATAGTGAGAAATCAAATAGAAAAGCTTGAAAGCCATGGATGTGAAAACCATAATTGCATGTATCATTGAAGAAGAAGAGGATATAATTGTCTTTTTACTAACTAATCCGAGGAAAAAAGCATAAAAATGACAAAACACCACCTTCAATGCTCGAAACCGGGTTACATAAGCTAAACAATAGTACATAAATCACTTGACCACACTTTATTTTCAGTCAATATACACATGTTTAATATATATATTTATAAATAGCAAAAAATTCATGAAAAAAATCCCCGATTACTCCCCGATTTATTTCCGATTTTCTGATAACTCGCTAGGCATGGAGTCACCGCACGGATAGCGCATAGCAAGTTTCCGAACAGGGGTCCAACTTGACCTGTCTTATGTACTGGTTTGTTTTGGTTTTCTCAAATTTCCTATTTTAGAATTTCATTAAAAAGTCCGATTTTTTCAGTTTTTTCATATTTTAATTATTTTTTATTCTTCTATTTAAAGATTTTATCGGTAATTTACTCGCATCGATTTTGTCGTTACCGTTTGTGACCCCAACAGTTAGCCTCCAGCTCGTTAGAATTGTAAGTTTCTTATCGAAGGATTCTAGCGAGCGGTTTGGCCAGTTAGGCAAGTTAGGAGAAGTTAGGTGGAATTGATGGTAGAAAAAGTCCGAAGATGAATTGTGAAATTTTTTTTCTATAAATATATTGAAAACAAATTTGAAATTGTTTATTCATTCACTCCACAAGGAATTTTCTCAAGGTAGAAAAATCTGTCTCTCTCTCTCTAAGTTTCCTCCGATCATCTTCCTCCGGTTACCGACTCCGGTGGCTTCCATAGCGCCGGAGTCGGGGTTCTAATCTCTAGTTTTCTTCTCGGTGTTGTTGCATGTCGATTTCGAAAGTAATAATCGGTAGATCCATTTCTTTTCAAGATTGGATCGGGTTTAAGCTTGCTTCGTGATGAAGGTACGGGATCTGGGTTTTCAATGGCGTGGTGTTTAGTCTCCAACTCTGCATGTTTCCTTCTCCTCATCGATGGTCTCTTTGGCTTCATACTGTCTCGATCCTTCTTCCGTCTTGCTTCTCAAGACTGACTTTGGCCGGTGTGAAGCGATTCGCTCCCTGTCTACAACCTAAAGGTCAGATCGAGGCCTTGTCCTTAACTTGCTTCTTCTTGACGTCCCTAGTCGCATGTTTGACCTCTTCGGTTCCTTGTCGCATGTTGACTTAGTCAATTTCGGGTGAATTTTATAGAACTTTTGTTCTGTTCCCCGTTTGAAGCTTTGGTTTCTTGCTCAAATCCGCTTGCGCTATTCACTATGGGAGGTATCAGTTTCAAGTTCTCTTCATCAAAGAGCCGATAGGAGTTTGGACATCTTGTTGCTTAGGAGATTTCTTCACTGTCTTTATCTGTGTTTGCTAGCTTTTATCATTAGGTTTTTGCTTTCAATCGACATGTATTATGTTTCCAGGGATTGTTCTTTATCCGCTGGCCTAGGATTCCGAGAGTTTGTTTAACTCGTCGGCTTTGGTTATCAGTTGTTGGTTTGATCTTCAAGCTGGTCCTCTGTAAAATGTTTAAGCTAATATAATCTCTTAGTGTTTAAAAAAAAAAGAAAAATCTTTCTTTCTCCATTCTTCCTTATTATTTTATTGTAAAACTATGTCCGAGGATCAGAGAGCTTTTGATTTCGCTTCACCTTCCATCTTCGATTATATGAGCCTTCGTACCGATAAAGGAGAGATTATTCCGAAACCAGAATTTGTGGCTCATTCTGTTAGTCCCAGCAAGGCTGACACATATCGGCTTGCTACGTGTAGCATGGAGCCTCCTCCACACGAGTCGTGGCTCCCAAGATGGACTCGGAAAAACAAAGATAATCCAGGTTCGAGCGAGAGTTGTTTATATACCATGGATTTTACCCGTTTTTAACCATGGTATACTAGTATTTTATTACATATTTAATCTGTTTTCTAGCCTGTTAGATATGTTTTCAGGTTCAGGAGCATTTCGTGAGAAAGTGATGTTTTTGGAGCATTTTGGAGTACAAGAGATGATATACCCGAGTTGACCATTCAAGACCAAGTCGGAAGTCAACATTGCGATTATAATCGATCGATACTCATCCAGAGTTGTCGATCGATGTAGCTGAGAAGATCCGCGTACTAGAAGATTATAATCGATCGATACACATCAGTGTTATCGATCGATATCGAGGACGAAATGGTTTAGCCGACTACTTCACCAAGACTTCACCAAATTACGAGATTGCCCCTGGCGAGTTTTTAACCTAATGGAAATGCTTAAATATTCCTGCTAAGTGTTTTTTGATGGCAACCTTCGAAAGAAGCAAGCTTTTGACAACTCAAGAGAAAAGCAGAGAGTGAGAGAGAGAGAGACTACAGTTTTATATTGTTTTGAGAGATTGGAGAGATTTCTCATCTCCTTTTGTATTTCTACTTATTTCTATCTATGCAATTCTTTCATCTATCAATTGCCATGAATTGCTTAGCTATGTCTGAATAGTCTACTTGTTAGATCTAGTGTTTAAATAGGTTTGTGGGATTAGCCCCAAACTATAATTGCTAAGTTGTGGTACTCATCAAATGGATTGCACCCTATGCTTGTTCTAGATTAGCTAACTAGAATATAGATCACTAGGATCTTTGATTATCTTGAATTATCCATTTGAGCTAGCTTGTCTCCCGTTGAGAAGAGCGACAGCTCCTCCTTGAGACCTAGTGTTCACTATCGGCTCGCGCCTAGGCATATGTAGAAGCCGTCGATCGATATCCCGACAGGTGAATCGATCGGCGCTGCGAAAGGTGTATCGATCGATATCTCAAAAGGATATCGATCGACTCTTTTTATGTGTCAACATTACGACAGTTGAGACCAGAGATCTAGATTATTTAACCAGTGATACATCACTTGAGTTAAGCGGCTGAGATCTATAGTATCATGCAAGCAACTTGTTAAAGCATTTATAGAAATTATAATCTTCATTCCTGAATAAAAGCCTTATGTCTAGCACTCTTTATCACATTTAAACAACCTATCAATTTGTTAGTTAGAGCAACTACCTTGCTCATTTTAGGAATTGTTACTTTTATTTCCATCATATAAACCAACTTCACCTAGGATTGATTAGTAGATTTTATTTAATTGGTTCCCTAACTCCTCGTGATTCGATCCCTACAGCTGTACCTCTTATTTGAGAGAGTAAGCTCTACTGGGTAATTTGAGCACTATCAAATTTGGCGCCGTTGCCGGGGAGCTTTGATCGCCATTAGATTTAATCTTATTAATCTTAGGTTTTTCTTTTTACCCCCTTTCTGATTAAATTTTTCTTGTCTTTTCAGGTACATGCCCAGCAGTACCAGAAGCAACAGGGAAAATTAACTATTATTCTCAGTAGATCCTGCACACTTGGAACGCTCAATCCGCAAAGACCTACGCTCCGCATCGATCGACAGAACCGCAGTACCGTCGACTGATATTCACGTTCAACCGTCGACCGACACTCAGACAGCACCGTCGACTGATACCGTTCGCCGATCCACATCGTTCGATACTACTCCGCGTACATCGATTGACACTACTCCGCGAAGCATGGTCGCGATTGTTATCCTCACGCAGGGCGAGAATGGAAACCTGTATGACCAAGATGGTCATCTGCGTAATGCAACAGGTCAGAAGCTAGATGCACAGGGAAACATAATCCTTGAGCCTGAAGCTGAGGCTACAGGAGAAGCTCAAACACGATCGTTGGCAGATTACAATCGTCCAGACGAGTACTACACCAACAGATCAGCTATTCGACTTCCAGAGATTCAGAAGCTGAACTTCGAGCTCAAGCCTCAGTACTACTCTCTCGTGTCTCAGATACCTTATTCTGGGCTATCACACGAGCATCCTATGGACTATCTGGAGAGGTTCGAGGATCTTATCGCTGCTATTCGTATGGATGGAGTCCCTGAGGACTACCTACTCTGCACGCTCTTCAAATACTCACTGATTGGAGAAGCTTCACACTGGCTCAAGCAGGTACTTACATGATCACTAACATCCTGGGCCGACATCAAAAAAGCCTTCCTGCGTAATTTCTTTGATGAGGCACGCGCTGAAGACTTAAGGAGCAAAATCGCCACTTTCGCGCAAAAGCCTAGTGAGACTTTTAAAGACGCGTGGATCAGATTTAAGTTCTTCCAGCGAGACTGTCCACACCATGGATTCAATGAAATGCAGCTGCTAAGCACTTTCTACAGAGGTATCGCCTTGAGGTATCAGATGGCTCTTGATACTGCTAGCGAGGGGAACTTCAACACTAGGAATCCAATAGAGGCTGTGAGACTTATTGAGAACCTAGCCAACAGCAGCAGCACCAAGAACACTGACTCTGACAAGAAGAAATCGGTTGCAGCCATCGGAGAAGACCAGATGAATGAAGTCAGAGCCAAGATAGATGCATTACATGCATTTCTGGGGCAGCCAGTCTGCTCAGCTGAAGAAGGAGAGGCTAGAGAAGATGATACAGAGGAAGATGTGAACTACATTGGAGGTACTGGATTTCAGAGATATGGAAACCAGAGCGGAAACATAAACTTTTTTGGCAGTGGTCAGAAGAGTAACTACAACCAGAGTTCACAGTATCAGAAACCCTTCACCAACACAAGGAACTACGGCAACTCAGCTTACCAAAACCCACCACCACCCACCTAGGAGAGCAAGTTTGATGCCATGATTGATAGAGTTCTAGAATGTCAGCAGAACCTTACAGTAGACTTCAATGGGAAGATTGAATCTGTCTTCAATAATCTGACCACAAGGATAGACACCATTTGCACTCAAGTTAAGAAACTTGAGACACAGATTGTCCAGACTGAAGACTCTATCAGGAGGATTGGAACTTCTAAGGAAGTAGGGGAAGGAAATAGGAAACACCACGTGAATGCCATTATAGATGATGATTTCTGGCAAGTGGTGAAACAGGAGAAGCTACAAGAACGAAACTTTGAAGTGGAAAGTTCACTAAGTTTCGGTGAATCACAATGGTGTCGACCGACACCATCTAGTCCACATCGATCGACATCAACAATGCCATTTCCGGATACGACTGCAGATTGCAACGCGGTTAGGATATCGACACATGCTGAATTCACGGCTTCTCATCCATACCCACCCACCCACACCTACGAAGATATCGACCGACGAGACGAGCCACTCATCGATCGATATAAAGACGAGAAACGTATCGATCGACCCTTTTCTCCACCTATCGATCGACACGCATCTCTCACATACCGAGTGCAACTACCATCGATAGACAGCAACCGAATCAATGCACTCAGACCCACACCGAAACCACAAGCTAACCCTACAGAGATTACTGGTAACCCTTCAGACACTACACCTAAATCAGAGGGAACTGAAGGAAGAAGGGTAAGGAGTAGGAAGGAGAAGATTCCTAAGAACCTTAAGAGGGAAGCTAATGAGAAGGAGATTGATGGTTTCACTAAAAGAGTTATCAGAATCCCACCAGAAAAACCTTTTGAGGAGGTTTACTTCACTAGTAGATTGTGGATGTTCTTCAGAGAAACAAGGGAGACTGAAAATGACATTAGAAGAAGGTTTGACAATGTCAGAGAAGATATGAGGAAAATGATTACTTTGCAAAAGAAGAGTGATCCTGGGAAGTTTGCAATACCCTGTGTAGTATAAGGGATTGAATTTCCTCATGCACTATGTGACACTGGTTCATCAGTCAGCATCTTAACAAAGGTCATGGCAGACCATCCGGGCCTGCATGTAAAACCTTCACCAGAGATCTTTACATTTGTGGATTACACTCAGAAAAACTCTGGAGGCCTCATAAGAGACCTGGAAGTACATATTGGTAATGCTATCGTCCCTGTGGATTTTCATGTCCTAGACATCAAGCTAAATTGAAACTCTTCCCTCTTACTTGGAAGAGCATTCATGGCTACAGTAGGAGCCATATGTGACATGAACACCAACATGATGTGTTTGACTCTGATAGATCCAGATATCCACTACGACCCTGTCAAGCTTGGGAAACCACCAGCCAAATCAGTGGTAAAAGATGATGATCCTGGTATCATTGCAGTTTGTCATTGTGAAGTGAGTACGAGACAGAGTACTCGGGATCAATCGACAGCACCTTAACATCATCGACCGACACCCGCCAGTCAGAGGAGATCGACAACAAATATCGATCATCGATCGACAGACACCCACCAGATGATAACTCGATATACCAGATCATTGCTACCCGAATTTCGACATCCCACCCAGCCGAAAGGAAGATGATTACTCAGTAAAGAGTTGGGCAGATAGCGGATTTCATGAGAGTTTTGCAGTAGACATAGCCACCTCTTCCCACAGTGGAGACCACAATGAAGAACATGATGCAGACTACTGGGAAGAGAGAGCTTGGGAACATTACTTAGAGAATGACAGATTTGCAAATCGACTCCCACAATCGATCGACATCAAACGCCCACCATCGATCGATTATCTATTTCATCCAGCAAAACGACATCGTCCATCGATCGACATAGCCAGTATCATATCGTTCGATATTAACCTGGACGACTTAAAGGACAAAATCAGAATTTCACTGATTAGGACAGCACATGGGTATAAAAGGTTGACAACTACAAACACGAAAATTCAAACCTTTTCACCTTCTACCAAGCAGCTTCCAGCATTCAGAAACTTATCAATGGAGGACTGCAACAACATGAACAATCGATCCAACCATGCAGCTAGACGTGCACCATTGATCGCCACGACCACATCACCATCGATCGACGCCATCAACAGAGCTCAATCTCGATTTCATGAACCTTATGATATCAGGAACGTTTCACTAACACCTGATGAATTTGGAATTTTCAGGGACACAGATGGCTATGCAAGAGTAATGGATGGAAGATTTCTGCACATAACAAGGGAAGACATAGCAGACATCCTCCAAGTTGCTAATGGACCAGAAAATCTGTTTACACAGCAACGTGGCCATCAAGACATCCCAGCTCACGTCCAGGATAACCACCACGTCACCACAAGGGAGGATACAGTTCCTCATACCTTCGGTCAACCCAGGAGTTCACTATCGATCGATATCGTTTCATCACCATCGATCGACATCGTTTCATCACCATCGATCGACGGCGGATATCCCGGATCGATCGACATACCAAAAATCAGATCGCCCGACAGACGATTGGAGTTTGGAAGACGTGCCTTCAATACTGATGGATCTAGGAGATTCAAATGGGAAGCAAATGATGAATATGGTGTCTAAAGAGATGAGTTTGGCTATGCTAGAGGAGTTGATGGTGAAATCATCCATGTTACCAAGGAGCAAACAAGGAGAATTCTGGAGAGAGCATCACTTTTTCACACAGGTTGCTTACGCCTTCCAGAACACACACGCCCTTACCATGCATACAGACCACCACCAGTACCCTACAGTAGAGAGGAGATAGATGATATGGTGACTGATGTATGGAGAGCTCAGGCACACCTTGAGGCAAACATGCATACATTGGTGGAAGACACTTTCCAGCCCTTGGATGTCAGTTACAAGGACTTCCAGAGTGATATGGCTGAGATAAGAGTGGAGCTTGGAAACATATTAACCATGATTGAGAAGGAGGTTATGCCACCAATATCGATCGACAGAGTACCTGCACCATCGATCGAAATCGGCAAGACTACATCCAAGGACCGACCAGAATGTTCATCACCTAAAAAATATGAATGGGAGATTGCTTATATCAATACACGGATTGGAGATGTCTACAACCCTCTCAACAACAATGTCGAATGGTTAAGCAAGAGGATCGATCTTCTACAGAAAGAGCTAGCATCAATTAGCAAGAAAGATCAAGCTAAGAATGCTACTTTTCCATCGATCGACACTATGTCTTCACCGTCGTTCGACACAAGGTTCGCAGCACCGGAAGATAGGATGAAAGCATACGAGCAAAAGCATGAACATTTCAGTTCACCTATCCTGCGATACCGGGACACACTGTCACAGCAGCTGATCGAGCTACAACAAGACATGAGCATAGTTCAAGATCATCTTGGTCTTCGTGACAGCAACACAACATCAATCGACAGGCCTAGACCAATATCGATCGACATCGAGCCACCACCAGCGAAGAGAGCATGCACTACAGCAGAAGTTGATGAGATCAAACATGAGCTGTACGAAGCTATGGATGCTATGGAAAGGAGACTCAACGGGACCTGTAATACCATTGAGGACAGTTGTTAACGAACGAGTAAACAACCTATGCAGAACCACTCGCCAAATCAAGGGCGATATACGTGCTTTGCAGTACCAAGGACAACGCTCAGAATCAATCAACACAATTGACACTGCATCGACCGACAGAACTCTCAGCGAAACGACCGACGCACAAGTTGTTGCATCAATCGATACAGAATCCTTGGCAGATCACGATCAGCAAATTCAAGACCAGCACGACAAAGAACAACATGAAGAACTACCTGAGAATTCAAGATTTGATTTCTATCAGCATCAGTTAGACATAGAAAATTTGGACAGAAGGTTGCAAGTCATCAAAGCAGATTTAGCAAAGATATATCCTAGATGGACAAGATCAGATGATGCCACAAGAAGCTTCACTGCTGCTGAGTCCAAATATGAGGGAAATGTTTGCCCACCAGCAAACAAAAATCCTCACTGCACCCCATGAGTCACTCACCTACCACAATCAAGCTATATGACTATAACAAAGCGCTGAGTGGGAGGCAACCCACTATTAGGTTTTCTTTTATTTTTCTTTATTTTATTTTTTTTCATTTTTGCTTTTATTTTTTGGATTTATTTTGCAGTTTTTATTAGATCCAAGTAGAATGATGATTTCGTCGACCGACATTCACTATTCATATCGCTCGACACCGCACGGCCATTACTAACGATCGACGTATACCACTACGAATCGATCAACACCTTGTCGATCAGGTTTATTCATTCTAACTTGTTATATTTATTAATTATGATTTATTTTCTTTACCTCACCACCGGCTGTGTTACACTGGGACAGTGTAACTTAAGTCTAGGGGGGGGGGAGTTTACTAATATGTGTTTTTATTTTGGTTTTTATTTAAATTGTTTTTCAAAATTATTTTTTGCATAAGTATTAAATAGGAACATTAATATAGATTTATATTTGATTGTCTGACCATTCTTTAGCACCATTCTAGATTACTGATTGCAGATAGTACTGAAGATGCTAAAGTGGATCAACCTGTCATCTATATTCACTAGCTAAGATTGTTTAAAGGAACCAAAGCTGACCTCCAACACTAATACTGGCTTATTTGCTTGTCTTGGGGCTTGGAAATCACTGGATCGGAATCCTCTTACAGGTCTGGAAGGTAAAAAGTCTGTGTGTTTCTGGTTCCCTTCCTTCTCTCTCTTCAGCGTCTCAAGATCTAAGTTTATATTATAAAAGATTGAAATGATTTCTTGAGAGGCAGAGGGGTAGGGGTGTCTCCTGCGACCCCAATATTCTAAATCTCAAGGATGATCACACATTGTGAAAACGAGGGATAGGTAAATTACCAAAGACCTCATTATTCGCTACACTTTGTCAAAAATGTATGAGTTACAATGCAAATGTCAATGAGATGGACTAGATGACCTTTGTGGCACCGAAACCTGTTGAAATTGAAACTAATAAGAGATTCAGAGAAGAGAGATGAGGGGAGAAAGGGATCAGAGAAGACTACCTGTGTGTTCAGATACTTGTTTGAGTTGAATCTATGTGTCCTTTGATCGATACTCCCAAGGTAAAGCCTGCACTTTTATTTTATGTTAGAAATGAGGTTAGTAGAGGGGAATGTCAGATGAGATTTGCTAAGTTGTTGACTAGATGAGTTTGGTTGCTAAGCTAGGATAAGGCATAATGAACTTCTGTGATTAGGATGTTTAGACATGAATTGCAAACCCATAGAGTGATGACTTCAATATTTTGAATCTTTGAGTTCTTGGTATTTTCAAACCTTTTCCAAAGATTACTGTTTTTGCTTGAGGACAAGCAAAGGAGTAAGTCTGGGGGAGTTGATATACCATGGATTTTACCCGTTTTAACCATGGTATACTAGTATTTTATTACATATTTAATCTGTTTTCTAGCCTGTTATGTATGTTTTCAGGTTCATGAGCATTTCGTGAGAAAGTGATGTTTTGGAGCATTTTGGAGTACAAGAGATGATATACCCGAGTTGACCATTCAAGACCAAGTCGGAAGTCAACATTGCGATTATAATCGATCGATACTCATCAAGAGTTGTCGATCGATGTAGCTGAGAAGATCCGCGTACTAGAAGATTATAATCGATCGATACACATCAGTGTTATCGATCGATTATTGAGGACGAAATGGTTTAGCCGACTACTTTACCAAGACTTCACCAAATTACGAGATTGCCCCTGACGAGTTTTTAACCTTATGGAAATGCTTAAATATTCCTGTTAAGTGTTTTTTGACGGCAACCTTCGAAAGAAGCAAGATTTTGACAACTCAAGAGAAAAGCAGAGAGTGTGAGAGAGATACTAGAGTTTTATATTGTTTTGAGAGATTGGATAGATTTCTCATCTCCTTTTGTATTTCTACTTATTTCTATCTATGCAATTCTTTCATCTATCCATTGTCATGAATTGCTTAGCTATGTCTGAGTAGTCTACTTGTTAGATCAAGGGTTTAAATAGGTTTGTGGGATTAGCCCCAAACTATAATTGCTAAGTTGTGGTACTCATCAAATGGATTGCACCCTATGCTTGTTCTAGATTAGCTAACTAGAATATAGATCACTAGGATCTTTGATTATCTTGAATTATCCATTTGAGCTAGCTTGTCTCCCGTTGAGAAGAGCGACAGGTCCTCCTTGAGACCTAGTGTTCACTATCGGCTCGCGCCTAGGCATATGTAGAAGCCGTCGATCGATATCCCGACAGGTGAATCGATCGGCGCTGCGAAAGGTGTATCGATCGATATCTCAAAAGGATATCGATCGACTCTTTTTATGTGTCAACATTACGACAGTTGAGACCAGAGATCTAGATTATTTAACCAGTGATACATCACTTGAGTTAAGCGGCTGAGATCTATAGTATCATGCAAGCAACTTATTAAAGCATTTATAGAAATTATAATCTCCGTTCCTGAATAAAAGCACTATGTCTAGCACTTTTTATCACATTTAAACAACCTATCAATTTGTTAGTTAGAGCAACTACCTTGCTCATTTTAGGAATTGTTACTTTTATTTCCATCATATAAACCAACTTCACCTAGGATTGATTAGTAGATTTTATTTAATTGGTTCTCAATCTTCTCGTGATTCGATCCCTAAGTACTACAGCTGTACCTCTTATTTGAGAGAGTAAGCTCTAATGGGTAATTTGAGCACTATCAGTTTTTACCCGTTCCTCGGTAGTTTTTCAGACTTCAGCCGCGTTCCAGATTCTTTGGAGTTCCTGATTCCACGAGCGGAGAAACGTGCCGATACTTCACCTGACGGCTACTTCACGTTCTACGAGGCGCATCTGGCGTGCTGTCTGTTAGAAATATTTTCATAAGGAAGGAAAATATTTCTATACCATTATGTGGTCTCATGGTTAACATATTATTATTGAGATTGTTAAACTCTAAAGAAACTTGGTTACCAATTAAATTTGTTTAAAAGAGGAGTTAAGCTTCTAATGATGATGATTAACTAATGGACAAGTGATTTCTTCTAGAAGTTTTCTCATTAGATGACTCATGAAACATGTGTCATTGTAGGAAAGCATTTGAAATAAGTTCAATGCATCAAAGGAGAACAAGTTCATTGTATGAATGAATGATTCTAGAAGACTAAACACTTGTCATTACTCAACCATGATGGATGGTTGAGATTAAAGAAGAAACTTGCCAAGAAAGTTATCAAAACTTGGTGAGAAAGCTTTTGGTCTCTCTCCCCACCTATAAATAGTGGTGTTTGGACCATCACAAAGACACATCAAGAAAATCTAAGAGAAAGACATAAGAAAGGTTGTAGGCAAGGGGAGAGAAGGCTTAGCTCCAACTTAAAGATCAAGAGATCATCTTAGGGAGAGAAGTCATAACTTCCAATTTAAAGATCAAGCACTCATCTTCTATATCCGAAACCGTTCAAGAAGATTTCCGCAACAATGAAACGAGGTATTCCGATAAACCTCTTTATAGTTTTATTATGTGATTAGTCTAGATGTTAAAGATCTTAGGGTTCATGTAAAATCATGTTTTTACATGTGGTATCAGAGCTAATGGTTATAAACATCTACCGGAAAGTATAATAGATTTATGTTTATGAAAGTAGATCAATTCTTAAGAACCGAAAATTAGATCTAAATTAATGTTTAAGTTTTTCGGTATAAAACCGATGAGAGTTTCGGAAATCTTGAATCATATATTATATGTATGTATTCTATTTCAATCTCTGAAATGAGAAATAATTGATGCATAAATTTTTCTATACATAAATCGTATAGAAATTAAATTAAGTAATTTATGCATGATTTTTATAAAACAATATTTTCATATAAAGAGCGAAATTAGGATAAAGATATCACCACAGTGACTTCATCCTAAAATGATTTGCAAAATGAAAATTATTGTTCAAATAAGCATTGATGGTTTTGTGTAGTAAATAGTTACCCACAGGTAGACTATGAACACAAAATACGATCAAGTGACTTATAGAGTGTTTGTAATGTGAGGACAAAGTATATCCACAGATAACTTAGTCCGGGTAATTCGATACAGCACTCATAAATGTTTTTCGAATACTATGATTATTGATGAAACTATGGCTGCTACCCACAGGAGCACCATAATTTCTTGGCGTAAGTATTAAATAAATATATGTGTTGATTATGTTTAAAAGCCTAATTTAAACTTGTATATCTCAAAATTATAAAACTTATCAAAGATTGTCATATGAAGTCTCGTCTATTCACGTCCTTACCAGAACCAACTTCGCATAATGAAAGAGAAAGTTCAGTTCATATTAAGAGTACTATACTTGAATTTCGCACTCTGCAATAATGAGTCAAGTTCACTAATGAGTAGATAGTACTTAGGACGAAAAGAATTTCCATAAAGTTATAGTGAAATTGAATAGACTGAGTATTATGATCTTAAGATGACAATAATTATGAATACTAAAATTTTCCATATAACGGCTAGAAAAGCTATAAATGTATAGAAGAACGGTTTAAGATTGCAAGCAAATCCCGAGTTAGGAAACTTATGGCAAATCTTATAACCATAAAAGAATAATGAAATAAGGTTTATGCATGAATTTTGCATTGAAATGACCTATCTTTCGGCTAAATTAAAGAATTTAGGAACGAATGTGGAAGATTAATTTCTTGTCCAGATTATCCTAAATTTATCTTTTCTTATTATGAACCATTCCAAATTAATTATAACACCATGTATGTAAGATGGATGTTGAATGAATTGGCTAATAAAATGGTTCAGTAGGAGGATAGGCTTAGCCGTAAAGGTATTAAAGTTGTCTATTATGTTCAAGAAGCTAGACTTAATTAAGTCATAAAAGACCATCACCATAATGAATATCAAGTAAATGAGAAGGGAAATGCAAAGAAAGATGATAGATGAAAATGTCTTGACTCTTTCAGAAAGATTGCGATAAAAGAAGAAATAGTTCGAAAAAGGTAACTTTAAAAGTTCCGTAAGGGTTTTCGATCTATTCTTATAATATTTCTTCTAAAACTTGGTGGGTGGATAATGATGCTTATGTACATGTAATTAATTTCGTGCATGATTTATTTATGATCAAAACTGTAATTTCAAGTGTAAACTAAGTACTTATGAGAATTAGAGCGCGGTGATAGCTGAAGCTATTGACACTCCTCACTGTGAATAGTGGATTTTATTTGGATTCAATCCAAAAATTTTATGTTCCATCTATTTTCCATAAGTTTTAGTTTCATTAAGAAAACTTGATGACTGGTTTATAAAATCGACTTAAAGAGATAGTTGTTTTAATTGTTCTTGAATTCTAATTGAATCAGTTCAAGGATATTAGTTGATGGCCTATATTATGTAACATGGCTGATCAACATTTTAAAACACATCTAATTATGCACATTAAAAGAAAATTAAAGCATAAAACATGTACTAATGGTAAGTATCTTGTGGCGTAGGAGAGTTGAATATATTTCTCATAAAAGAATCTAAAGGTTGGTAAAAGTTTGAATTATTCTAAATCTTTATTTTACCAACAATAAATGTGTGTAGATTGCATTGAGGATAGGCAAAATACACTAAGAAATGAGCCACAAGAAATACATAGCTTCTTGAAACTATACATACAAATATTTGTAGACCCTTTAACGTTTTATCTTTTGGAGGTATAAATTGTTTTATTACCTTTATTGATGATTATTCACATTATTGTTATGTATATCTATTGCATGAAAATCTCTAATTTTGGATACATTACAAGTATTCATAATTAAAGTAGAGAGACAATAAGATATAAAAGTGAAAATCATAAGGTCAAATAAAGGTAATGAATTTATTTCTCCAGATTTTATCAAGTACACATAGCATGATTTCCATGGCATAATGGTGTAGTTGAAAGGCATAACCGTACTTTTATGTAAATGGTTTGATTTATGAAAATTCACTTATATCATTATGGATAGATGCATTATGTAATGCAGTATATTTCTTGAATAAGGTTACCAGCAAAGCTGTTCTAAAGATTCCTTTTGAACTGCATAAAGGCTGCTAACCTAGTATGGGACATCTCAAAGTTTGACGATGTCCAATTAAGCAAGAATATATAATCCACATGAAAATAAATTAGATTTCAGAACGATCAGTTGGTTTCTTTATAAGTGTCCCTGAGAAATCTAAAGGATATAAGATAACTTTCCAAACCATAGTACGTGATAATAGAAACCAATAATGTCAGATTTTGTAAGAATGGCAACATTAGTGGGAGTCATAAAGTTAAGGAAATGGTCATTCAAGAAATTAGGATTAACAACAAGTTTCCCTAAATTATAAATTGTGGAAACTATCATGTTGTTGTAAGCTTACAATGAGTAAAACCCAATGAATGACCATATACTCCATGATGAAAAGTTGCCAATAATGATTAAGTACATGTTGTTAAAGAGGAAAAAGCATTAAGAAAATCTACTCGTATGAGTAGATTTGCTATTTCCAATAGGTACTTTATCTAGTAGAATCTGAAGAATTGAATGATTTGGTTTCTTATTGAGAGTCATAAGAGATGTTAATTCTGATTAATGAATCGATGTCATGAAGGATGAATTAAATTTGATGGCTATAAGTGAAGTTTGGGAAGTCGTTCTATTATCTTAAGAATATAGACTATTCGAGTGTAAGTGGATCTGTAAGACCAAACTCGAATATAATAGAAATATTGAACGACATAAAGCCTGACTTGTTTCCAAAGGTTTCAACGGAAAGAAGGCATCGATTAGACTGAGTCTATAAAAGACTTTAAGAATTATCATGGCATTGGTAGCTCAGTACGTTAATGAGTTCCATAATGTATGTAGGAATTGCCTTTTTAATGGTGACTTAAAAGAAGTCTGTATGCGTCAACCTGAAGGCTTTATAATCGAAGCGCAGAGGAAGACATGGTCTACAAACTAAAGAAGCCAATTTATGAACTGAAACAAAGCTTGAGAAATGGTATTTAAAATTTGATGAAACCATTTTGAAATTCGGTTTCAAAGAGAATATTTAGAGATCCATGTACATACCTCAAGATCAGTGGGAGTAAGTTCATATTTTGGTTATGTATGTTGATGATGACTTATTGGCCAGAAGTGATCTTGGTCTATTAAATGAGACCAAGAATTATCTCTCTTAAACTTTGCAATTAAAGATATGAACGAGACAACTTATGTGAATTGATTGAAATTTTCCATGAAAGATCACTTAGAAGTCTAGAGTTGTCTCAGAAAGCATATATTGACAAAGTTCTTAAGAGATATGGCATGATAACGTGTTCTTCTAGTATGTTTCTATGCAGAAAGGTGATAAGCTTGATCTTAAGCAATATCCGCATAATGAAGTGGAACTTAAAGAAATAAAAAGTTTAAAATAAATTTTGAGATATCTAAGGAGAACAAGAAATCACTTGTCACATATAAGAAATCAATACACCCACAGGTGGTTGGATTTTCAAACTCAGGTTCAATGGATATAATGGTCTAAGCATTACAATTTTTAGCAATGTGTATTTCATCAAATGAGATACCTTATTATGGAAAGGTTCATAATTGTAATTGGTTTAAACATCCAATAAAGATGTTGAGTGTGTGACAAATTTAAGAGGCTTTTAAAAAGTTAATTATGATTGCAAAATTATCTTTGAGTTTCAGTCCGTAAGTGTTCGACTCTTTATGTGATAATGAAATAGGCAATCATATTTGTAAGAAAGACATGATATATAAAGGTACCAAGTATATAGACATTAAGATTGATATATGTCATTAAAGTAAGATTTCAAAAGAGAAAAGTTTGTCATTATGCATATATGCACTAAATTTATGGTCACAGACATATTTACGAAAGCTTTATATCCAAAAACATTAAAGAAAATCTAGAAATTATGGGTGTAATGGATAGCTATTAAATTTGTCTGATTATGTTTAGCATATATTTGACAATGTATATGAGCTCCTAACGACTTTTGAATCTTTTGCATTCCGTTTCCAATGTGCACACCAATTATTTTTGGTTGGATTTATGATAACGGAATGAGTCTTTATATAAGACATAAACGGGACCATTATGGTAACTCCTACTTAAGGTCTAAATATAATAGTAAGCAATGTAGTAGTGCATCGAAGGAATCATGTTGCAAAATAATATGTGCCCGCGGGTACAGTATGAGTTGACTGATTCGATGCAGGAGGAGCAGCTGGAGGTGTGGGAATCACAGCTGGCGAAGTTAGGATGCTCTTGAATATAGGAGAAACATCCGATTCAACTTCAAGAAAATCGTATGAAGACTCAGTAAGAGGAATAGAGTCAACATATGGAAAACAAGATTCATCAAATGTAACATGACAAGAAATGATGATCTTTTTGGTCTGCAAATCAAAGCATCTGAACCCACGATGAAATTGTGGATAGCCAAGAAAGATACATCGAGATGATCTTGGTGAAAGTTTAGAAGTAGTTGCATGGTTTTGATTTGGATAACAGAGGCAGCCGAAAACTCTGAGATGTGAGTAGGATACTGGCTTTTGAAATAGAAGATTAAAAGGGACACGATTAGAAGTAGCTTTTGAAGGTAGAAGGTTAAGGATATGAATCGTAGCGTTAAGAGCTTCAACCCAGAAAGTAGAAGGAAGCTTTGCTTGAAAGAGCATGGATCGAACTGAGTTGTTGATGGTACGGATCATCCTTTCGGAGCGTCCATTATGTTGGGACGTGTAAGGACAAGAGAACCGAAAGTTGATGCCTTGCTCTGCAAAAAAGTTATGAAACTTGGAGTTGTTGTACTCTGTTCCATTGTCGCATTGCAAGTTTTGAATCTTAGTTTTGAAGTGTGTCTCAACATATTTGAAAAAGAGATGGAATTTAGAAAACACTTCAGATTTTGAACGAAGAGGGTAAATCCATAGAAAATGAGAAAATTGATCCAAGAAGAGAATATAGTATCTCATACCTCCCAAACTTTGAACAGGGGATGTCCATAAGTTGGAATGTATAGTTTGAAATGGAGCAGTGACAGTAGAATCAGATTGAGAAAATGGTAACTTTATTTGTTTTCCAAGTTGACAAGCATCGCAAACATGAGAAAGATCATTTTTATTGCAAGACAAAAGATTAGAAGATAACAAAGAAGAAAGAGTTTGATTGCCCAAATGAGCTAAGCGACGATGCCATGTGTTTGAAGAAGCAGTGAGAAATGCAGAGTGCCCTGAAGAGAGCTTATTGGCGGTTGGAAAGACAGGATAGAGGTCACCAGTACTGTCACTGCGGAGAATCGTCTGTTGAGTGTGAAGGTCCTTCACAGAAAAACCATAAGGATCAAACTCAATAGAACAAGAATTGTCTTTAGTAAACTTCCTAACATATATGAGATTTTTAATAATTGAAGGAGTTACTAAGACAGAGGAAAGATTTAAAGGACGAGATAAAGAGGGAAAAGAGAAGCAACCCGTTTTGGTTATTGGAATACTGACCCCATTGGCGGCTGTGACAGATTGATTGGTGCTATTGTTGAGGATAGACTTAAGATTACCTGAATTGTTCGACAGGTGAGAGGTGGCACCGGAGTCCATATACCACTGATGATCGGAGGGGTTCATCAACGTCATTGTGTTAAACTCAGAGGCAAAGTCAGTCGTCGGAACTGCAGGGAGAAGACAGTTGTTTTGAGGCTGAGTTTGAACTTGATGCGCCTGAATTGGGGTAGGACGAGGACCAAGGATTCCCGGGTTTTGAGGCTGTTGTTGAGATCCCCACGGCATCATTTGTTGATTACCCCAGAACGGATAACTTTTAGGCCAGTATGGGACGCCCCATTGATGTACATTGGTTGCTGTTGGTTGTAGTTGTGGCGACCACGTCCTCGGTAGTTATTGCGACCGCGACCTCTGTTGTTGTTGTAGAACCTCTGTTGCTGTTGAGGTTTCTGGTTGGGGCGTTGAGGTGGAGACGTGGTTGACACGTTAAGGACCTTGTCAGAGGAAGCAGAGTCTTTGACGACAGAAGAGCGTTTGCCTTTGTTGAGTCTATCCTCCTCAAGAATCAACATAGACCTTGCTTGCTCAAACGTTGGGAACGGTTGACGATGCATAATCACATTGATGATGTTCTCATATTTCTCGCTTAAGCCATTGATGATGTAAGTGACGAGAGTTCTCTCTGAGATCGGAGCATCAACATTGGATAGCAGATCAGAAAGAGCCTTAAGCTCCTGACAGTAAGCGTGAATGGTGAGATCTCCAATCGTTTTGGTTCGAAGTTGGTGATCAAGTTGAACAGCACGAGCCTCCTTGTTGTCTCTGAAATAGTTCTCGAGGCGAGCCCAAATCTCTTGGGCAGTCCCACCAGTCTTGAAGATGCTGCGGAAGAGATCTTTGGACAGGGTTCCATAGATCCACAATTTGACCAATCCATCTCGTTTGGTCCATTGCTGATCATTGGCATCGGTAGGAAGGAGAGTACCATCCAAATGGCCAGCCACTTCAAAGCTTTGACAGTGAGTCAAAAACAGCTCTCTCCAAGCGTCGTAGTTGTGTTCGTTGGAGTTCAAGATGAACGGAATATGATGTTTGATGTTAGTAACACCATACGCACGTTCAAGAAGTGCAGCGGTAACAGCTGGAGCAGCCATGACAGAAATAGAGAGATAGATAGAAAGGAAGAATGATGAACAGAGAAGAAAAGGTTTACGAAGAAGAGATTAGGGAAAAAAATAGTCCAGGATCGATGAACCCTCTGATACCATGAAAGTGGAAATATTTCCCTTGATTTGATATAATGATTTACATGAGTATATATACACAAATCAGTTACAAGATATTCCAAGAATATAGGAACTTAGTTGTAACAAGAATAAGAATATTCTTCATTGGCTAACACGTTCCTCCGCTGCTTTTCACCACCATCGCATTTTGCCGCTTCTTCTTCATATTCCATTTTGTTTTATCAAAATCTCAGTTGCACATAAACTAAACTCTAGAGGTCCTCGACCTATATCCTTGGAGAAGGTATGGCTCAGCGTGAAGACGTTTATGACCTAGGTAGCCACTAGATTCTACTCTAATGCTCCAATTTCAATTGGGCTTCTCTAAAAATCTCTCCTTTTTGTTGTTCAATTTCGCTGACAAAGGTTTGCCTTTTTGGTGATTGTTTCTCTTCTATTGATTTACTCAACTGGGAACTGAGTCCTGATATTGCGTTTTCTGTGAAAAGTTTCTCTTCTAGCTTTCATCTTCCTCTCCTTAGCAGCTAAAACGCGATCTTGTAGAGTTTGGTGAATCTCCGCTTCTATAGCTTGATAATATCATTTAGTAGTGTACATCTTGTAGCTTAATTCCTATTAGACTCGATTTGCGTAGACATATAGTTTGTTACTTAGCCATGTTTTATATATGTTTGTGATGGATCCCTCTAGATCCTGCGGTTTATTGATGAGATTGCATCTGTCTGTGTTGCTGACCTTTTTGTGATTATTATGTGCACAGGAAAAACCACATTTGTAAACAGACGTCTTACTGGAAAGTTTGAGAAGAAGTATGAACGTAAGTACAAAGAGTCTTTGTGTATTCCATTCCATGTGGATACTTGAGAGCTCTGTATCCACGAGTTTACTGATTCTGATGGTTTCTTGTTTTAATGATGCCTCAAGGAGTTGTACCAGTTCAATGATGGATTCCCTACACCATAAGGGTCAGCTCGGCTCAGTTTCTCCTTCAGGTACCGGAACTGATCACAACAACTACAGAAAATTGCAGCAAAACGAGTCAGGCTAATCTGTCCTCTTGGCGGGATCTATGCACTCTTCTTCCTTGAAGGTTTGAAAGTAGGTTGAAGTTTGTTTGTTATGAATATATATAAGTTTAGAGTTTGAGTCTTGGTTGTTTATTAATCCCTCTAAGTAGTCTCCAAACTCATATATCATGTACATACTCTAGTTTATGTGACATTAACAGCTGAGAGTTGAGGCTTAGCTGCAAAAATGCAATTACATAGCTCGTGTACGTATTCTAGTTTGTGTCTGATTATGATGAATGGAACATTGCTCTGTTTCTCTCTGTAAGGTTCTGCGAACTATTGTTTAGTGAAACAGTCTTATTCAAAGACGCCTTTTGTTACAAGTATCGTTTACCGTTTTTGCAGGCGAGAAATTTTATTGGTTGAGTGAACCTAAAGTTATTTCATATTCAGTATTTTTTTTTAAAGAAACAAAATATTGTCAAATTATAATTAATATTTTTAAACTAAAAAATAAAAATTAATGTTAATTGCAAACAAAAATATGTTTTAAAAAATATATTTTTAATACTGTCAGCCAAACACTAAACTCTAAATCTTAAATCCTAAACCCTTGGGTAAACTCTAAACTTTTGGTAAATCCAAAATGGTTGGATAAATTTTAAATCCTACGGTTTAGGATTTATCCAAGGGTTTATGATTTACCCAAAGGTTTAGGGTTTAATATTTAGGGTTTAGGGTTTAGTGTTTTGCTGATTGTGTTAAAAATATTTTTTTTTAAATCCAAAGATTTAGGATTTATCCAAGGGTTTACCATGGATTTAAGGTTTATGATTTAGGATTTAGAGTTTAGGGTTTAGTATTTTGCTGACGATATTTTAAATATAAAATTTTTTTTTTGCGACTACTATTATTTTATATTTATTTTTTATTTTAAAAACATAATAATACGTGACAATATTTTGTTTCATTTTTTAAAAGATATTGAATATGAAATAACGAAATCCTATTGGTTGGGTGAACCAAAAAGTTCACTCTAGGGATGAACCCAAGTATTTTTTTTTGCTGGTCATCACACAAGAATATGAGAACGGAAACGTCAAACTTGATGTTTTTCGTATTATCAATGAGCCTACTGCTACTTCTTTGGTTTATGCTTTTGAAAGGAAAAGCAATTAAATAATTCTTGTCTTTGATCTTGGTGGTGGTACCTTTGATGTCTCTGGTACTTTACATTAAACTGTTGCTATATATATTAGTTTGATAAAACGATTATAGTCTTGTAAACGAATCTATATTATTAAAAGAGAGTACCCATCTAAAATACCTATTAGTTTTCGGTGTTATTTACAATGCATACTACTGATAATTAAATTGAATTTCCGATTTTAATGATTGTCTTTTTCAGTTATATTAATGTGTTTTTTTTTCTTTCCTATTTTAGTGGTTGTCTTTTTCAGTTAGATTAATGAGTTTTTTTATTTCCTATTTTAATACTTGACTTTTTCACTTAGATTGATATATTTTGTTTTCTTTTGTCAACAATTAATGTTATTTTAATGTTGTTTTTTTTATCAATCTAAAGTTGTCTAAACTATTTGAAAATATAAAAATAGTCAAAAGTAAACATTTAAAGTAGATAAACAATAATCAAAAAGCCAAAAATATTAAAAATATATATTTATTCTCCATCCAAATATTGAAGTTCAACATATTTTTTTCTGTTTTTTTTTAATTTTTAATTTAATAACTTAGGTATTTTGGCTTACATTATCAAATTTATATTTTTGAGAAATTTAGAGTATATATAAATTTTGAAAATTTTAAAATAATTCAAAAGGGTTATCCATATAACCGAACCCGCAAAGACCCTAATCAAATCGAAACCAAAATTTATAAATATTCGAATGTTACTGAAATCTCTAAATTCGGGAATCTCAAACCCAAATATGTTTTAACCGAATCAATGGGTATCCAAATACACACCTCTAACATAGACATGTAAAACGATCAAATATCACAAATTCTTCATTTAGTATAAATAATAAAAACTAGAACAGAAAATTAATATCCGTGCAAGTCGCACGGATCAAGATCTAGTTTAGATTACAAAACCTCAATTGCAATGTATCTCAAATGGTGACAATATATATAATATGATTAAATTGCAATGTATAAATGAAAATTAAACTTTTAGATTAAATTTAAGTATTTGAAATTAAATTTCAATATTTTCATAATATAATGTCAATCTTGAATTTAAATTTAAAATCTAATCATTTAAAAAAATATAATCTCGAATTTTAATTTTAAACCTCAAACACTAAACCTTAAATCTATACCCCAAATCTAATACCCTAAACCCCAAACTTAAATCTTACATACAAAGTCATAAATCTATTTTCAGTTTATAATATAGATTTTAAACTTGGACTCCAATTATATTCTAAAACTCAAACACATACACTATAAACAGTGCCGGCTTTGACCACAAACTTTAGAAACATACGTATGTGGCCTATTAATTTTGTAAAATTTTAGGGCCTAGTTTTTCCTTTAGTATTAATTATAAACATAGAAAATTTTTTATATTTACTATATTATATATGTTGATAAGTAACGATTAAGGAAGGTGGATAAACATGAGTAAATTAAAAAGTAAAAAAAGGAAAAATATTATGATGATAAAAAAAAGAAAATAAATGGATGTAAAGATTTAAAAACAAGACGATGGCGACTCAATAGGCAATTTAGGGTTCGCCGCACTCCCGATGGTTCTGATGAAATTTCGAGGATGGGATCCGGGGATTTTGGGGGAATCTTCTTCCAAATATTGGTTCACTATGGGTGTAGATCATCTCGACCGATCGGATTGTAGGGGTGGGAGATCTTTTGCGATTGATGTGGAACGGAGCGTGATTATGGTTCTCATTAAAACCACATCACAGGAGTGTAAAGGAATATTACTAAGGGAGGATTCATATGAGATTGCGATTGATTTTATCACTTATGGCAGATTGGAATATCTTAATAACATAGGTAGTGATGAAGAATGGATTTCACGGGATTATTATAAAAGGAATTTGGGGTCTAGACCTTTTTCGATACTTCTTTGCAGATTCTCCATATCGTTTTACAGTAAAATAAAAAGTGGTGTGTGTGCTCTGTTTATCATGACACATGGACAGCTTCTTGGTAATTACAGGGACCCTAATAGGGTTTTGGCTTCTTTGAAGGACTATAGAGACCGTCTGATCTCTTTAAATCAGATGCAAAGGTCTCTTTATATGGTTTTTTTAATCAGCACTAATCAAAGGAGAAGGAAAAAAATGGGATTCTGGCCAATCATGTGGGAAACAGAGATTATAATTGTTTGTGGAATGGGTTATGGAAGTGGTGACAGAAAGGTTTTCTGTGGCAAAGTTGGTTTCTACTGTGATTTTTTTTCAGATTGGACTATTAGATTATCTTTATAAAATAGTGCACTGGTACTGCCAAGTCTTCACGATGTTGGTTTGTTATAATAGTAGGAGATATTAATTTATTCAAAAGGTGCTAGTTGTGTTATCCTTGAAACAACGAGGTTTTATTTTACTTGTCTGGATACAAGGTGAATTGGAGAACAGTTATATGGTATCCAATGAGGCTATTAGGTTCTGTGTGTACGTAAGGTGGAACGTGTTATCTTTTCTATTAAGACATGAGATGAGGATCGGGGTTTTTAAGACACAAGGGCTCAATCGAAGTTTTTGTGTAAAGGAGACATTATTAGTTTTGGATTATGTTTGGGTAAACAGGCTTAGTATGACATTTCGAAATTCCCGACTCATATTATGGAACTTCAAGGAAATACGGACCACTGAGTTTGGTAGTAGTGTACGATCACAAGTGATGTCTTGCTGGTTTTTTCAGGGTCTCTTTATACCCGAATTACTAAGCTCTAGTGAGCAGTCCAAAGAGTTATTTTAATGCGAGTTCTAAGTTGGAATTGTAGAGGTGTTGGAAGTAAATGGACTATTAGTTATCTTCGCGAGATTTGGCAAAAACATAAACCGGATTTCTTATTTCTCTCTGAAACGAAAAAGGACTATGAGTTTGTACAAGGCTTTCAAACTCACTTTGGATATGATAATTTGGTAACAGTGGATCCTATAGGATCAAGTGGTGGTCTTGCGCTTTTTTACAATAATGAGTACCAAATAAAAGTGTTATACTCTAGTAACAGAATAATTGCTGTGGAAGCGGTGACTCTCGGGAGGAAAGTTTTTCTATCATTTGTATATGGTGATCCGGTACAAAAATTAAGGGAACAAGTTTGGGAACGGTTAACTAGATATGGGCTCTTACGCTCAGATCCTTGGTTTATGATTGGGGATTTGAACGAAATTACGGGAAATCATGAGAAGGAAGGGGGTGCATTGAGACATCCAGACTCGTTTGTGCCTTTTAACAACATGATACGGAATAGTGGTTTACTGGAATTTCCGGCCAGGGGAAACAAAATGTCATGGCAAGGGCGGCGGGGAAAAGGAAAAGGAGCTTTTATGGTAAGATGTCGACTTGATCGAGCTTTAGCGAATGATGAGTGGCACACTCTCTTCCCTTTCTCTTACACTGAGTACTTAGGTATGGTAGGATCAGATCACCGGCCAGTCATAGCTTATATGGAGAATAAAGTGCCTAAACGACGAGGGCAATTCAGGTTTGATAAGAGGTGGTTAGGACAAGAGGGATTTATGAACTCGATTGAGATGGGGTGGTATTCAAATTCAAGAAATGGTAATGTGGATATAGTCGAGAAGATCAGTAACTGCAGACATGAAATTGCTAAATGGCGCAAAGATAACCCACCGTTCGGAAAAGAAAAAATAAATGAACTTCAAAAGGCCCTGGAAGAGGTCCAGACCGACAACTCTAGGACTCAGGAGGATATTCTAGAGGTATCACGGAAATTACAAGCCGCATATAAGGATGAAGAGGAATATTGGTATCAGAAGAGTCGAAATATGTGGTATACGTCTGGGGATCTTAATACAAAATTTTATCATGGCTTAACAAAACAACGACGGGTTCGTAATAGGATAGTTGGTCTTCATGATAATAATGGGAATTGGATTACGGAGGATATGGGTATGGAGAAAGTGGCAGTGGACTATTTTGAGCATCTGTTCACAACCACTCTACCTTCAGAGTTTGATACTTTTCTGGAGGAAATAAATCCGGGTATTACTCCACAGATAAATCAACGACTGTTGAGATTAGCAACGGAGGAAGAGGTACGACAGGCTCTGTTTATGATGCATCCAGAAAAGGCCCCTGGCCCTGATGGAATGACCGCTCTTTTTTTCCAACATGCTTGGCATGTAATAAAACAAGACTTGGTTAATTTGGTGAACGATTTTATGGTATCAGGGGAAATGGACCCAAGATTAAATCTTACTAATATTTGTATGATACCGAAGACGGAAAGACCCACAAGGATGACAGAATTAAGGCCGATAAGTTTATGCAATGTCGGGTATAAGATTATATCTAAGGTATTATGTCAGCGGTTGAAAACCTGTTTTCCGGCACTTATTTCAGAGACCCAATCGGCATTCGTGGCAGGTAGGCTGATTTCGGATAATATTTTGATCGCTCAGGAGATGTTTCACGGGCTACGCACGAATAAGGCATGTCAGGAAAAATACATGGCAATTAAAACAGATATGAGCAAAGCTTATGACAGGATTGAGTGGGATTTTATTAGAGCTCTTCTCCATAGAATGGGTTTTGATCCTCATTGGATTAAACTTATGCTGGAGTGTATTTCGTCTGTACAATATCAAGTGTTACTTAATGGTCAGCCACGGGGACTTATAATTCCCCAAAGGGGTTTAAGGCAAGGGGATCCGTTATCTCCGTATCTTTTTATTATGTGTACGGAAGCTCTGATCGCGAATATTAGAAAGGCAGAGAGGAATAAACAGTTAACTGGTATGAAGGTGGCGAGGGCCTGTCCATCGATCTCACACTTGCTCTTTGCAGATGATAGTCTTTTCTTTTGTAGAGCACGTATTGATGAGTGTCAAACCATTCTAAGGATATTAAAGGAATACGAGGCTACTTCTGGTCAATTAATTAATTTTGACAAGTCATCAATACAATTTGGACATAAGATTGAGGAGTCAAGTAGGCAAGAATTGCGAGATATCTTGGGTATACAAAATCTGGGAGGTATGGGATCATATTTGGGTTTACCAGAGAATTTTGGAGGATCTAAAATTCAGGTGTTTAGTTTTCTCCAGGACCGGTATAACAACAGGATAAATGGCTGGACTTTTAAATTTTTTACCAAAGGGGGTAAGGAAGTGATCATTAAATCAGTGGCTACAGCTTTACCTAATCATGTAATGTCTTGCTATCGGTTACCGAAAGCGATAGTAAAGAAATTAACAAGTGTGGTCGCACAGTTCTGGTGGAGTCCAGGAGGAAGTACCAGGGGTATGCATTGGCAATCTTGGGATAAGGTATGTATCAGTAAAGAGGAAGGTGGTCTGGGTTTTAAAGATATACTGGATTTCAACACAGCTATGCTGGGGAAACAACTATGGCGGCTGATAGAGAAGCCTAATACACTTTTTCACGAGTTTTTAAAGGACGGTATTTCAGAAATGCTTCACCCCTGGAACCGATCCGTTCATACTCACCGTCATACGGCTGGCGGAGTATTATTTCAGCTAGATCTCTGGTTAGCAAAGGACTAATCAAAAGGGTGGGAACAGGGTCTTCCATATCAGTATGGAATGATCCTTGGCTCCCAACCACTCGCCCGAGACCAGCAAACAAAAATCATGTTCTCAGTCACCCCGATCTCACGGTAGATCAACTTATTGATCCAGAGCAACGTATCTGGAACTCACAGGCAATAAAGGCTTTGGTGGATCCCAATGATGTAAGCATTATTGAAAGCATTCCATTGAGTAGGTTTCATAGCATGGACAGGGATGGATGACATTTTACTCAAAACGGAAAATATTCGGTCAAATCAGGGTACCAGGTGGAACGGGTTTATCCGGATAAGGGGAAACCTTTACCGATTTTTGGTCCGACAGTTGATTTCATTAAGGCACATTGATGGAAAATTCACTGTCCACCAAAGATTAAACATTTCTTATGGCAAATAGTGTCAGGATGTATTTCGGTAAGGAAGAACTTACACTCACGAGGATTATGCGGGGACTTATATTGTGATAGATGTGGTGCTCCAGAGGAATCAATTAATCATGTATTTTTTGAATGTCCTCCAGCGCGTCAGGTTTGGGCACTATCCCAGATCCCATCTAATCACTCATTTTTCCCCACAGAGTCTATATTCACTAATATGGATTATTTATTTTGGAGAGTTCTTCCAAAATTGGAGGATCATCGGTTTGCTTGGATATTATGGTATATTTGGAAAGCAAGGAATAATAAGGTTTTTAGCAATTTGGATGTTGAACCTATGGATACTCTAAAACTAGCAGACACAGAATCAAAGCTTTGGAAGGAGGCACAAATTCCCCCTACACCAGTAATAGGTCAACAAAATTCGGATCTTCCGTCCACTCCAGGACGGTGGTGTTTTATTGATGGATCCTGGAAGGATAAGGAAATCTTCTCGGGACAGGGGTGGTATAGTATACTTGACGGATATGATGGTCTTATGGGAGCACGGAATGTCAGAGCTTCCCTATCTCCTCTCCACTCAGAGATAGAAGCTTTAATATGGGCAATGGAGTGTATGCGGAATCTGAGGCAGTACAGGGTTACATTTGCGACATATTGTTCTCAATTGGTGAAGATGGTTTCGGAACCAGAAGAATGACCTGCTTTTGCAACCTATTTAGCAGATATCGAGACTTTAAAAGGAAACTTTCATAGTTCAGATATTATTTATGTATCTCGCACGAAGAATCAAAAGGCCGACATCCTCGCTAGAAGTGCTAGGAATCAACCGACCTTTGTCGTGCATATGGATGCAGAGTTACCCGTTTGGTTTACAGAGTCGTTTTGAGTCTGTAAAAGTCGATGACAAAAAAAAAATGATTTAGAATGGTTTGGCTATATTGACGATTGAAAAGGATACGATCAAGAACTTTGATTACGAGAGTTTGATGGATGATTTTGCAGGAAAAAATGCAAGAAGATCTATATTTAAGAACTGATAATTTTTATTAGTTTTGAGAATATTGTAATTTTCTTGTTATAGACTTGAGTTTCTTATCGAGAGATTTTTTATATATTATCTAAGGGCCTCAGTTTTATATTTCGTATTGGACCATGAATATCTCAGAACCGGTACTGACTATAAACACCAAACACCAAACCCTACATCAAACCCTATTCTTCAAACCAAAAAGTAATAATTTTTATTTCAAATTATATACCCTAAACATGTCCTAAATCCTAAATTTTGAATATTTCATCATAAATCCTAATATAACATAACAAGTAATAAGATAAAGAGAAAATCTACTACTGATAATAAATTAGAAGAAAAAAAAATATTTTGTTATCTCAAAATCAAACTTTAAACATGCCCTAAACTTCAACATCCAATACTTATAATAAATTTCAAAATGAACATTTGTAATTTTAAAATTTTAAAATTCATAAGTTTAAAATTTCTTGTTTAAATCTTAATTATAAAATCTAACTCCAAAACACTAAGTATGTTTTAACCCCTAAACTCAAAACATAAGTAAAACTCTAATTTGTGTTACAAAAGAAAATTAGAACTCTAATTTTCACATCTTAAAATTAAACTCAAAAATTAATTTTCTAATCTTAAGTTATAAATTACAAAACATAAACCTTAAATCTTCAATCAATTTCTATACCCTAAACCCTACTTCTAAACATGAACCATATATCCACTTAATAAAAACCTAAAATCTAAATTTTATTTTTTTCAAAAAATCATTTATACAAGTGTGTTATAAACAAAAGAAATTATATAGAAATTAAAACGTTAAATAAATAAATAACAAAACACAATTGGAAAATAAAACTAACAAAACACAAACAAAAGAAATGTTTTTTGGTTAAGAAACAAATAAATGGAATGAAAATATGAACCACTAATACATAAATGTGCGGATCACCATCTTAACCACTGATATCCTTTAATCCAAGGGTCAGATTTAACTCTTTTGTGTTTCTTCTCTTGTCCCTCTCTCTCCTTGTCGTAATCCCCTTTTCTCATCTTTCTCACAAATTATATTTTATTCTTCCTCTGTCAATCTCTATCAGTGATTTCTTCCATATTCATCCTCTGGGTTTTTCCTTCTTCTATCCTTTATTTCTCTGATTTCTGTTGTCCCTCTCTCTCCTCTGTCGAAATCATGAAGTTTGTGGTTTTTGTTTAGGGGTATCACTAAACTTAACAGAGAGACTTTACTAAGTTGAGGCAAGACAAGCGTGTTGAACGAGTTGAAGAAGAACAATAGGACATGTGCAACATGAGTAAGAGAGTAGAGGTTGTGGAGGCTCGAGCAAGAGAACCGTGGCTTCAGGCGGGTGCTGGGGAGGCCTGAGGCGGAGGCTCTGTTAGCAGTGGATTAGGTTTAGGTTAAGGTTAATTATGTTTTGGTTGGTTAGATTTTGGTTTAATGTTTTATTAGTTTTTGGTTTAATGTTATCGATTGGTCATTGTTTTCTTTGTATACTGATATAAATTAATAAATAAAATTTTATCTTAATCATGAATTAATTTTCGATTTAGTAAAATTAATTTAATTTTAATTAATTAATATAATTAATTAATATAATTCAATAATATAATTAATTAATATAATTAATTAAGGTAAAATTTTAATTATTATTATTTTTAATTATAGCTTTATACTCCCTCTGTTTTTTAAAGATGTATGTTTTAGAGTTTTCACACATATTAAGAAAACACATTAATCATGCATTGTTTTTAAAAATTATCAAATTTCAATGCATTTTAACCAATAGTCTTTCAATAAATTCAATTAATTTTATTGAAAATTGCAATTTTTATATAGAAAACATAAAAAATACATCTTTTTGAAACAAATATTTTTTCCAGAATATGCATCTTTTAAAAACAGAGGGAGTATTTACTAGGTGACCGATCCGCACCCTGTGCGGACAATGTACAGTTTCAAATTATGGTCAAAATACTGATGGGGTTTGGAAAGAACGGATTTTGTATCATAAGACACTACAAAAAAAACATTGTTTAACATCATTTATTTTAAATTTTTGCATTACTTATAAATGATGTAAAAGAATTTTGCATCACTTAAATAAATGACTCTGAAAGTGGTGATGCAAATAATTTACATCATTTTATTAATAACTGATGTGAAAAAACAAATATTGAAATCAGTTAATTTAACTGATTTTTGTATGTATCAATTGTAAAAAATGATTCTACCAATTATATCAATTGTTTAAATGATGTTTATATTAGTATCAGTTACAATAATTGATTTAGTTAATTATATTATTATTAATAATTAAATTTAAATTAACATCGACTTTTAAAAAATATATTTATAATCATTAATTTAAAAATTATCGTTTACTCAGTATATCTTTAAACAAAAAATTTTTTTATTAATAATTTCTTTTTCTGTGACAATACAATCTAACGAAAAAGAAAAATAATAGAAAGAAACTTGAAGATAAATTTGTAGAGAAAAAGAACTCAAAAATAGATAAACATAATTGGTCATGAAATTTCTTCAATTGAGGCTCTTCATCTTTGTTTTCTTTTCTTTTTGTTCTTCCTTGGTGGCATGAAGACTTCCTCAGACTTCTACTCTTCCTCCATATTTGAGATCAATGTTGTATCTTCTAGTATCTCTGGACAATTTCCAAAGATTTTTAAGTCATAAACAGAAAGTCATATATAAATTTTGTAATTTTCTCTAAACTTTAAAAGTTGAAAAAATGGAAAAGCAAAAAAAAATATACCTCTCATAAATTTCCATATCCTTCCTAAGAAGAAACCAAATCGTCATCATAATGACTCATAAGTGCTTGATTCTTCTTGTTCTGAGTCAGATGACTTTCTAAGCATAAATGTTAAACTGATAAAAGAAACTATAGAGCAATAAGAAGAGGACATGAAAATATTAGTTATTGAAATAGAAGAATATGCTTTGTTTTATTGGGTGAAACAGTTATATATGAGGACATGACCAATCAAATAAAAGCAAAAGAGAAAATTAAACACTCAACATTCTTTAGGATCGTGATCTATTTCTTTTGTTGTTTATATTATTTTCTTAGCTATATTGGTTCTAGTAGTTGTGATAGTGGTTTCTTTTTTTCTGGGATTTTACATATTTGCGTACACTGTTTTATTGATGTTGGTTATGGTTATCTTTATATTAGCTCAAATGTTTAATTGATGCAAATAAAAACTAAAACCATCATTTTTATTAAACTGATGTTAAGGAGAAAATATAGTTATATAATTTTAGTTAGCATCAATTTTCTATTGACGTAAATTATATATCATTTTAGATTTTTAGTAAGTGATGTCAACAAAACAATAAATACATCATTTATTTAATTGATATAACTTTATATCATAGTATCATTTTTGGTAAAGTGATACAAAGTAGTAAAAAAGAAAATCATTTTGTTGAATTGATGCAAAATAAATTAATAAAAATATCACTTGTTATAAATGATGCTAATTTATATTTATTTGTCTCATTTATAAATAAGTGATTTAGAATAAAATCATTTAATTATGTGATACAATTTAAGTGATTTAATTCATCTCTTTTTTTGTAGTGAGACCACCTATTTTGGGATAAAGCATCAGGCACAGTGCATATGATGGTAGTCAATATTTTAAAAGGAGGAGATAGAACAAAATAACTTCGGTATCAAGAGGTTGTTATTGTGTGTATGTATAATTGCAACGTCCAAAAAAATTATGTGTTTAAGAATCAATTTTTTTTCCAAATCGATAATTAATAGTGTATATTTAGAGATGGCTACATATTTTACATTATCACTAATTAGAATTGGATGGTATATATGTTGTAATTTTTTATTTTAGTGAAAATTATTGTATGCATACATTTGACGCGTAAAATGTATCTAGACACATTAAAAGAAAATATAATAAAATTGAAAATATTATCCATAAATTATATAAAGTATGAAGTACAATTCTCGATAAAGAAAACAACTTCAATGAGAGACCTGAAAAAAAATCAATTTCATTTTGTAAGAAATTGAACGGGTTAACATAATTTGAAAGATTTAAAAATTTGTAAATTTTATTAAACAGAAAACAATATTAAATTGACATACCATGATCAAAATAGTCAGAAAACTTATTTCCGAAAATGAAATAGTATCGATCTTCATACTCATCACCACCCATCTGCCAAATACAAAAAATAAATAATTCTAACAGTTTATATATTTTTAAAAAGATATTGGAAAAAAATAGATAACAATTATGTATCATGCCTACGGAATATTTTGAAAAACTTGTTTGTAGACAACATTCAATGTTTTTGTCTCCGCCTTCCTTTCTTTACCAGTTATTAGGATTTTTAATCAAGATCTCGACTTAACTCTTGAGAGTGCAACGTAGAGCTGACCATGAGAGAACACCGGCCTAGGCAAAAACAAACCAACACTTTCTAGTGTTTGACCTTGACTTTTGTTGATGGTTATCGCGAAAGCCAATGTAACGGGAAACTGTCTTCGACGCATTCTGAAGGGAAACTTTGTGTCAGGTGGACTGACATACATTCTAGGAATCCAGACTTTGTCTCCAGCAATACTGTTTCCGGTTATAATTCTACCTTCTATCACATGGGGGAGCAACTGAGTAACAATTAGCCTAGTACCATTGCATAAGCCATCTGCCAAATCCAAGTTACGGAGACACATAATAGGAGCACTAACCTTCAGCTTCAAATTATGTCTAGGCATTCCTGCCACTTTAACACTGTTCAAAAACTTTGTTGGATATACCACATTTTCTTCTACATCAACATCGGATGGGATTATACTGTCAGAGCTAAGGTAAACCTTGTATTCACCTGAAAGCATGTGTAAATCCTTTACTCTAGCGACATGTAAAAAGTTACTGGAACATAAGAGTAAACATAATCAAATGTTACCTGGCAACTGCGAAAGCATGTAATCATTTATTTTATCAACTTCATCATTTGTGGGTGTGAGAATGGCTCGATGTCTATATAAATCCTTATCTTCTGAGGTTTGAAAAGCTTGTCCATAAACCTCATTTGCAATAGTCTGAATAGGATCTTCTCCAATATTTTTGATCAACAAATCAGAAGGGATGTCAATCTCAACTTAACCGTCGTTTGGCAAATTTATTTTTCCATCTCCAACATCCAAAATCCATTTTGAGAAGGATTGAAGCTCTTTTTCTGCATCATCAGTAAGACCAGCGAGCAATCTCATGTTTTTTGTTAGCTTCAAAACTTTGCAGTGCTCCCAAAGATATGATGAATTCAGAGCCGCCAAAACAGTCTCTGCTCTACCACCTCCAGGTATAACTGGTAAAATATGTCTGAAATCTCCACCGAAAACAACAACTTTACCCCCAAAAGGTTTGTCTTCAGAAGATTTTATAATATCATGCATAGAACGATCCAACGTCTCGAAACAGTGTCTGCTCATCATAGGCGCATCATCCCATACAATGAGCTTTGCTGCTTTAACTAATTCTGCACGATCTGATCCTGGCTCCTTTTTCTTGCAAGTAGTGAACTCGTCTGCATCTATCGGAATACCAAACCTGGAATGTGCGGTTCTACCTCCTTCCAACAATAATGCAGCAATTCCAATGAATGCGTTATTTAGAACAATCATACGTCTAGATCGGATTGCTGATGAGAGTGCTCTGTATACGAAGGTTTTACATGTGCCTCCATAACCATAAAGAAAGAACACTACACCGCTATCATTTAAAACTGCATCCAAAATCTCGTTGTAAACCCCTCTTTGCTCATCTGTTATCATCGCCATAAGTCTTTCATTTTCCTTTAGCTGATCTTCCACAACATACTTAAGCTCATCATCTATAAGGCGATTGCCGTTGTAACAACCAAAATCTTTTGGCTTTGGCATTAGGGGCCATTTCTGGAGGCTACGACCATTGCTAAGCAAATGATTTTCGATCTCGGTAAGAACAATGTTTTTGATCTGATCTATGGTCAAGTTCAAATATGCAAGTTTTAAAAATTTATTAAATAAGAGAGACCTGATTTAAAACAAAATAGTTTAATAAGAAAAACGCTCACCGGGATCTCCAGTTTGTCGTCGTTTCTTGTAGAGAATATCGTCGGTAAGATACTCCCAAGTAGCTTCCTCGCATACGTGCCAGAACTATTATCACTGCAATCTTTGATAGCTTCTATGTATTCGTTGTCATCATCCATCAATCCCAAAGCATAGCAAGCATCTTCGTATGTAGAATATACAACACCATCAACTGTTCTTATGTCCTCGTATGATTTCAGCCCTCTTACCCAATTTAGCATTACTCTTAAGATATATAGCTCATCTTGTGCTGGATTAATATGCGCAATCCTCCCTATCGCAAAGCCTCGTTTACGTGGTACCCATTCTCTCATACTTGCTTTCCAAACAAATTTTGTTGAAAATTCGGCATATGTCAAATCTCTTGCCTCTAGGTATTTTTGATTTGCTATGAACAACACCAGAAACATGGATTGGTTGACAAATTTTTTCTTCAGAATATTCTCAATAGGTTCATCTTCATCAGAAAACACCAGCTCCTGATCCGGGAGATGAAATCCAAGTTTCTCTACAGAAGTAGTACGAAAATGTGTAGGAAAAGCAAGAATCCGCCACGACGATTTGCATGCAGTAATATATCTAATTAAGAAATACGATAAACATAAATTAGAAACAACAATCGTAGACCTTAAAATGTAAAAGACAGTTTAACTAAATTTTTAATAATGTAATTATTTTATTGTAAAAACAAAGTTTTATTAATTTCATAGACGATAGTATATATATTTGTCTAAGCATATACTTTAATAATTTTGACTAATATTTAATAGATTATTCATGTATTTTCGGTTCATGCACACATAAATACTAACTAATAATAATAAATATAATAATACCTGCAGTCGTAATATGTTTTGATTTCGTCGATGACGCCATCTTCATCTTCTTTATCCATTGCAGCTGAAGTATAATCAGGTCCCTTATGGATATATTTGAAAAGATACTTAACAGCTCGTGTTTGGATGCACCACTCGACATTCATATGCGCGTGATATCGAAGCATGAGGTTTCTATTGTAAGGTACAACACATCCATTGTCTAATCTGATTCCATTTTTCTCAATGAACCTACCATCAATACGACGCATGTAAGCTGGAAATCCATTTGCGTCAATCGATGTCCTGATGTCAAGTGGTTTCGGAAACATCTTAGAACATTTACCGTTAACCATACATACATTATCCTTCTTTGCTGGACCGCAAAGACCATGCATCATACAATCCCCAACGATTGCATACATGTCTGGATCTACCGTCTTGTCCGGTATTTCAGCCGATATAATCGTGTCTATATGATCGGCTGTTGGAAATTTGGCTCCATTTTGCATGAAGACGATAATATGAGCGTGTGGCATTCCTCTTTTCTGAAACTCAATCATGTACATTACTGACAAAATAAAAAAGAAAACATTTAAAACATTTTAACTTAGGGAAATACTATCTAAAGTAGTTCTTTGAAAAACAAAACCATCAAACACCGGCATCACTGGAGAATATTTGTTAGGAGATTTACCTGCAGAAACTGGGCCAAATAAGGAGCCGTCCTTTTTTGTCAAACACTCGATAAGATTATCGAGTTTCATCTTGAAAACTCTGCACAATATTTCAAGTCTGTCTTCGGTGGTCTGGTTATATTTTTTCAGATACCTTGTAACTTCAGGCCATTTTGGATTGCACGTAAAAGTGATAAAAAGATCTGGAAATCCATAGTACTTGCACAGAGCCATGGCATCGTAGTAATTCTGCTTCATATACCGTTTACCTCCGGTGAAAGTTGTTGGGATGAAAATTCGGCTCCCTTGCTCAGCCATCTTAGCTCCGCCTTTTGCAGCTGCTTTCTGGATTGCATCATAACTAACTGACCGGAGTTTTTTCTGATTCAGCCACAAGTAACGCAGTCTACTCGATTCTATCATTGTGTAGGCGTCCACAAGGAACTGATGAAACAATCTGCCTGATCTCGTAATCGTGGGTGCTTCCCCCCTCCTTTCTAAAATGCGAAATGCAAAGTATTCACGCATAGTTACATTTTTGCATTTTCTCCCAGGCGTGTCTTCAAAACCAATTGGAATATTTAATCGAAAACCATCCTCTCCATATGGAAACAATTGTGGATACTGCAGAGGAAAATACGCCGGATGTAATTCACTTATCCTTTGCAACTTTCCACTTGTACTCTCTAGAACAATATCTCGGGGCTCCATATTTAAAACAAAATCTCCAGGTATCAAAGCAGCAACTTCATTTGCAGTGGGCAGATTACGGGTCCGTCCATCAGATTTCCGACTTTCAATCAACCTCATCCTATAACCTGTTGATCATATAACCTGTTGATCCTTCCACGTCGAACCTGTCTCTTGTAGACCTAAAAGCCTTAACATGAGGATTATACTGATCTAACATATTCTGCAGAAGAAGAACAAGTGGTTCTCTTAGTTTCTTAGCTCTAGCTCCGTCAGACCTGGAAAGTATGTTATATATCAAAACTAAGTTAACAAATTGTAGAGAAACATGCAAAATCCTAAAATATAATCATAGTAAGTTCAAAAAGTCTACAAAATTACCCGGCATAAGCGTCAAGTCTATTTTTTATCTCATTTAAACTATCAATGATATAAAGCTGGGAGAATTTTGGAGCTTGTCCAGGCTCGGGAACTATATCACCAGTACGATGATAGTTCTCACCGGACATTCGGAAAACAAATAGTCCAAGACCATTGTTAATAGAATGATCTATCTTCCCCCCCAAGTGATGTGAAAGAGAACATCATATTGTAAGCTCCTGTGAACTCTCGATAATGTTTACTTAATTCGTCTCCTTTGCATAACAAATACATTAACTCCATTGGAGGATTCGCGAGCCGAGGAAGCACAACTTTACCATGTTTACAACACATTGAAAAGACAGGTTTCTTGCTACGACGGCGTTTTGCAATTCTTTCACCATACCACATGTATGCTTGACAAAACCTACAATTCCAAACTGGATCTCCTTCGTCGTAATAACCTATCTAAAAAATTACTTCATTAGGAAAAAAACAAACTAATAAATTCTTATTTATTTTCAAGAGACATTGTCATATTTTGAAGTCATCACCGTTTTTTTTGTAACCCGATAGTAATTGATGAAGTAACGGTATGATTTTCTTGTTGGGATATGTTGTGGTGATGGGTTTGTCAAAGACTCTCCACCAGGATAGCCACTGTAAGTCTGATTCTCGTCATCTTCATCTTCATTTTCAGTCTCACTCTCCATTTCATATCGATTATTGTAAGCTGCGTGAAAAAGTATATCACAACATATAAAATCGCATATCATCAATGAATATAAATAAATGTCTAAGTATAAATGGCAAAGACTTTCTACCTTCAGGATGGTCCTGTACGATGAACCTTGGTGAAGGAATGAATTCATTTGTTTTGGTTTGGTTTGGACACGAGTAGCTGGAAAAGATTGATTTAAACATATAAATGAATGTAAGTATGTTAGAAATTCCTGAAATTGGTAAACATCTATAACATTTAAATTGCGGGCTGGTCATCATATTATTAGGATTAAAACAGGGTAAATAATACCTTCAGGATTTGAATTTGTTTCAAACAATGGTGGAAGACCAGAAGTTGATGGTCCTGTAATGTTAGAACGTGGCCTTGCTGTTTTTGGAGATGTTTAAGTTTAGTCGCACTTTAGAGATAGTACAATACAATATATATATGCCTTCGTTATTATTTAAAACCCGTTGTTACCTTTATTTTGTTTTGTCTTTGAATTCACCGATGGAGGTGATCCAATTATCTTACGTTTCCTCAACGAAATGTTGGTACTCCTGATAATAGATTCTTGATTACCAATTGTAGCTAAAAGATAACATTGTTTTATTATAAGAAACTTTTTATCAATCAGAGTCCATTATTACTATTGTCTTTACTATTTCTATAAAATAATACTACATCAAAAATAACTTATGTTATCTGCAGTGATTAGTTACCGGTTCCTATACTCGATGGATCCATGTTGGTTCCAGAGCCACTGCCATTTGAAAGATTTAGTGAAGTTTGGGTTCAAGTATAGGAACCTGCGGACGTAAGTACAATAACCTTTAGAAATAAGTAAGGTAATTTCGAGAAATGTTTGCATATTTTTTTCTATAGAAAAATTGTAAGTATCAATGAAAAAGAAACTATTACCGAAATTTGGTACAACTGATGGCTTTGTTGGCTTGAAAATCCTTGTCACTGTTTAATTTAACGTAGATCATGGTCAGAAATATTTTGTTCTTTGCCAGATTAACAAAAATCAACGTGGGGAAAATCAAAGCGCAAAGAGAGTAACCTCTATTTGAGGTAGTAAGGCCTATTGTTCTTTTGTTATTCAGAATTTCCTTTCTCGCAGATCTAGCTTGTTGTGTTAATCCAGGTTTAGGCTCCGATGGCTGTGGATTAATGGGTCGAAATACTTGATTCGTAACATTATGAAAGGACGCTATAAAAGGATTGATTGTTGGTTGTGGTGAAACGTTTGTGATGGATGAATTTTGTGTTATATTCCCCCTTTGAGTATTTTCTTTGTCATTGATACCTATGTTATCACAGTGTGGCAGCAAATACAAAAATTATTTCAAGTTTGTCACTTCAGAATGTCTACCAAATTCTTATGAAATATATTTGTTGTAGAGAATTTATTTTATTTGTATCACTTTTCCATAGCAATCGGTTACCTATACTCAGTTATATATTCAGCAGTATGAAAATTATAATATATTCATAAGATTTTTATTTATTTTAAGTAAAACATACCAATTTTTTTAATCTTCGGTGGTTTCTTCCCACTGTCTGTTCTCAGTGGATTACTTCTCTTCATGCGTTAGACTTTGCAAATATTGCTTGTGTCTTTTGTAAGAACAGAACTCTACCTATAGAATTTTCCGAATGCAGTTAGAAAAAATGATTCAACAAACTTATATAGTTTGAAAGAAAATCAAACCTATAGAGTTCAGAAGACGACATATTGCTTGAATATAATAAAAATAGATTCATGACCATTAGGTTATACCATTATTTCAAATATATGCAATATCCTTTGTTGCCAAAAAAAAAGTTGGTATTAATTTCTTACCATGTTTATATTCCTTGCGCAAATGAATATGATATTTTTTCGGAAAACAGTTGATATTTTTAGAATTCACGAATCATCTTCTTTTAGCTGTGTACCTTTATTGTCTCTGATTTTTTTGGTAAGTTTAACATATATAGAACCCCAATATTTTATCACCTTAGATATAAAATTATTTATCGGATCTAAATTTCAACTGATTGGGTTATTCTTTTGATAAATTTTTAAAGAATAAATTTGCTAAGATCTTTTTAAAAAGTGGTATAGTAGTTGTTTTAAAAACCAAGCAAATACCAACTTATTATTCATTCTGATAAGTAAGAAACGCAAAAGGGAGATAATGGAAAACATAATGAAATTTTTTTAAAAATACCAAAAACAAATAATTGCTTAAACGCTTCCACTTTCAAGTGCATAATGGTCTTGAACTTTCTTCCTTCATTTTGGATTAGCATCGATTCTTTTAATACTCACTCCTTATCTGAGTCATAATCATGAAAGATGACAACATGTGGCTGCATAAATAAATAATTTTGTTAGAATATTTAAATATACTAAAAATAGTTGATATAATAGTAAAAACAAAAATTACATGTGGATGAAAGAGTTCGATTATTTCTGCATTTTCAACAACTGAATCAACAACATATGATGAATTTTGTTCTTTTGACCATTAGATTCGATAGTCAGCATAAATAGAATTTTCCTCCCAATCAATTCAGTTAGAGATTGTGGTAGAAAATGTGGATTTTCCTATCAAACATAATTATTCATTTACGATGTAAAGTATCGAAATAATATATTCTTTAATCCCCCTATTCAAAATGAAGCAAATACCTGAGGAGCCTCTTGGACCAACTGAAACGCAGGTCTTCTAATTAGCTTCTCCGCGATATTGTTGAAAAGCAAAAACTTGGCTTCAACATTTGATTCATCGCTAACACATACAACCAAGTAGTAACTAAAGATCCACAAATGTAATTAGTATATGAACTTTTAACAAAATGAGAGTATAAAGTCTGGAAGGTTGAAAACTATAAAGACCATACCAGTTAATACCATGTTCAAAATCAATTCTACATCTTTTGCAATTGTATAGAGGGTTCTGGTGAATATTTTGATTCTCTCTCTCAATACCATTTCCTTGTGTATCCATTTTTGTTGTGCAAACTTTGCAGGCCGTGTAGTACCATGGTTTATCCAAATCAATGGCCTCGATTTTAGCAACAACCATAAACTTTCCAGACTATAATAAAGCATTGAAATGCAAATCATATAAAAACTATTAGATGCTGAGAATTACTTTTACCTTATACAAAAAAACATTTTGGAAATTTAGTAAAATGACGAAATATTTACCGAATTTGATTCAATAATTTCAGATATGGATTTTTCACGGTTGCCATTGCCATTTTCTGTATACAAAAATACCAATATCAACCTTCATGGCCAATTTGTATAACTTAATAATAGAGAAGATAGAGAGTGGATATTCTAACCTCTTTGTGCTCAATATGATCTACACAATGGTCGAGTATATCTTAGTTTTATTTATAAGAGCATATGAAATTAATAAATCAAGTCAATATTTAGTTTTAGCAACAAAATATTGTTATACATATGAAAAAGGAGACGAGTAATGGTCAAGTAATTTTTAAACGTTTATTATAGTTAATGGCATAAAATGTATGCCTTCCTAAAGTTATTTCGATCCCAAGCATTAATGCATTTCCTAAATTGACAGCTTAATTGATTGACTAAAAATATATAGAACTACAGAATATATTATGTAAACTATTATTGGTCGACTTGATGTTTTATTTTCTACATTTTTTATTACTAAAATGACTTATTTTGATGCTAACTATTGGTGCATGCCAAGAAAAGCAACGACAATATTGTCTTCTTAAATGACAATACAATTACAACAGCCTTTTAACCTAGAAGGTGTAGACCCTTCTGCATGTGTCGTCCCTTCTCCTTTTTTAGCACGTACTTCTAGCATCCTTGTAATAACCAAGTTGGTAACAACTTTTTTATAACATGTAAACAGCATTTTCGGCACGTACAATCACATCATGAACACAATAAAAGTATTCTTTATAAATATCCTACAACTTCCAACATTACTTACACAACATTCTCAGTATCAATTGCGAGTAAACAATACATTAATCAAAATAATATACTTCCCGAGAAGAAAGACACTACTTTAAAGATGGGAGAAGATGCATCGGTAAACAATTATGACATCATCTCCATCGGTGATTCTGCTAATTTCAAATGACGACCACTCCAACTCCGATCGCACCAACTACTTCAGAAACATTTCCTTGTCATATTTTGCTGCCCAACCTACCGAAATGCTGTCTAAGCACATAGACTTCAAGGAACTATGCTTGGAGAGTGGAAACCCTGAGGCACACTATATTGAGGGCATACTTCAATTGTTCGTAAAGGAAGACGAGCAGGCAGGACTATATCATTTACGCCAAAGGGAGGTTATATAGACCGTACGTATCTTTATGGTTTGTCACTGCTTGCCGTAGAACGATTTCATGAAGGTCAGAAGTATTAGGATAAACTGGGATGGAAGGAAAATCGTTCAACCTCCGATCAATGTTGGGAAAGAGTCAAGAAATCTCTGACTGATATCTCATACTTCATGAATCAAGGCTACTATATAGCTCGTGCCAACCTTGAGACACTCTGTGGTTGCCGCTCAAGGAAAAGACATGGTCAAGTATGCAATCATGGTTACTACTATCAAAGGCTTAATCAATTTGTTAACTTTGCTATGAATAAAAACAACTAAAGGGAGAGTTGTCATCAGTTATTATCTATGAACGCATGTAAAAGTACTTATGTTTTTACATGTTTATTTATCTATTTCGTTCAGTTTTCTAAGTTGCTACTTTCTTTGTTTTATTTGAATATTTATATAATATAAAATCTAAATAACATCTCCCTCACTATATAAACTACTGAATTAACTTAGATAATACTATATACGTAGTTAATGTATTATCAAAATTTATGATTACATATGTCTTGAAAATTTCTACAAAAAGGACCTAACAACCTTTGTAGGTTGATTACATATGTCTTGGAAATTTCTATAAAAAGAATCTAACAACCTTTGTAGGTTGAAGATAGAATTTGGTCACACACGTTTTTTACTAAATGGTGTGTCCATGAAAATAAAATTATTTATGCAAGGTCCACACAATCTTCAAAATTCATATCATCTTTATTGATAACAACTATTTTTTCTTTTGTACTTTCAATATAAAAGTTAATAAAATTTATTTACTTTAGTTGCGATGACATTAATTACTCGGCTTTCTAAATTCAATGATAAAGATCTTTTGTAATAGGTACAAAAGAAATATAATTCATTAAATATTATACTATTACGTAGTGGTAAAGTAATTCACCTTCCAAATACGTATTGGTCGTAAATGGTGTTTCCATCATGGTAAGATTATATATGCAAGGTCCACACAATCAAACTACTTTTTATTGATTGAATGTTAATAAATATTGTTGACGTTAGCAGGCAATTTATTTGCATTCAATTTGGCTTTGTAAATACAATTATTAAGATCTGATGTAATAGGTACAAAAGACAATAAATTTAAAACATTCAAAATATTTCTTAGGCACAATATAGTGGTCAAGTAATTCACCTTCTTTGTATACGACAAATCAATGATGTTTTGGATATTAGAGGAAATGATATAAGACAGATCAAGATCTCAAATACAAAACTTAGAAAACACCAAATTTTGTCTTAAATAAAAACAAATCTTATTAATTATTCAATAAATACGACAAATTAGGAAATAACATACAGCAAACTTCAAATCTGAAAATTTGGTGCCCATGATTTAGCTTTTGGATCCCAAACAAAGTTACGAACATCATAGCAATATGAAGACTTTAGATTTACTACTTGAGGTATTTGTTTGTTATTCTCCATCCAATACACAAACTTGGATTTATGTTGTTCATCGTGGATTTCGACTGAATGTTGCTCTCTGTGTGTAAATGTCATCATATTGTGATATCGATGTCTGTGATGGACTTCAATCTCTGTATGATTCTCTACTTTTTCGTAAACTTGTCAAATATGGTACGACAGGTTATTCCCTCGAAGAACTCCAAACGTATAATTCATAGTAAATATTTTATAAGATAAAAAGCACTTACATAACAATAGGAAGACTGTGAAGTTTTAACATGATCAAATGTGCATAATTCCTAAAAAAAAAAACATGAGTCCTTAACTATAAAAAAGTAATATTCACCATAAATGTTTGGATCTCGAGTTCGAGCAAACCTGTGTAGAAATTGACCAACTATATTTGCCCGGCTGCATGTTAAGCTAAGAATTTAGTATCGCTACGTTTGCCTAAGGATTTTAAGTTTCTTGATTTATTGAGTTAGGTTTACACTAATGGGACCTTAGGGTTTCCAGTTTTAAAGGCCCTCTATTTGATATATTTGGGCTTAAGTTCAATTTTAGTTCGCATTAATACAATGTCCTATGGTAGTATTAATTCGTATAAAAGGCTAATAAGGAAAATCGGTTCGATTATCATTTTAACAATGCGATGATCCTGGTTCCTGAACAATAGTTTTATTTGTTCGGTTTACATGTATTAAGATATTATTTTATTTTTTCGGTTTAAGCATTTGCTGATTTTGATCTCAGGTTGACCATCAGATTAATACCTATTAATACAATCACAGGACATTGAAGAACATTTTAGTAGTTTGATGGGAAAATCGATTAAATATTCCAATTGGTTTTCGTATTTCTTCTGTTCATTGAAGAAAATTTTAAGACCTGATTATGGGTTGAAATATCCTAACAAATTAATGTAAATATAATTCCACACCTAATGTTTTTCATGTATAGTATATTTAATTCTATAACTACAAAAATATCATAGCATTGAAGTCTTATAACTTTTTATCATTACACCAAGTATAACTGATGATCAATCCCTCTAATAAATCTTAAAGGACATCGAAACTAAATTAACTAAACCGAATCCAAGCCAAGATGAATAATGTTATTAAGAGATTTAAACGATGCCTAAGAGGTTAATCAAAATATGAAATATTCCACTGATCCATGTCCATAAAAAAGAAATTTAGCATAAGGAACAATAAGTTTAGTTCCACAAAATAAGATAATTCAATAAACTGGTTCACAGAACCAGATGAAAAAAACCGAAATCAGTAGCCGAATGAACACAGAACCTTAAACATTCGAAACATGGAAGATTATAGAAGCAAAGAGGTTAATCAGACATTTGTGGCTCACCCAATCTGATCCAATCAACGTCAGGAATCTTAATCCTATCCATCTTCTCCTTTGCGAGAACAAGTTCGGTCTCAAGTAACTTCTTCTCCTTCGCCATAGCCGCCAGATTGAAGAGTTCCTTGAGTAACTCTAATTTACCTAGAATGTGATACACTTCACGCTCTTCATCATGCCTTGCTGTGATTTGTTCCAATCGGTTCTGATACACAAAGAGCAGGCCTCGGTAGCACTCCCTAGTGGCAATCATTCCATTGTTGAAAGCCTCCTGAAGGTATTTGCGACTGTGTTCTTCAACCATCGGTGTATTGAGATTTAGATCCCTGTTGAATGCCATCGCGAGATCTTGTCTTGCATATGTACAAAAGAATTTGCATTAACATATATTTCAGACGTATTCAGATGTAAAAAGAGACAAAGCTATAGTAACAATAAAATAAATTCATTTAGTCAGGTCCGCAAAATTATAGAATAGAATAAAATCGTGAACTAAATCACAATCCTTATTATATATAACCCTAGAAAGATGATTGTAATGTATTGTCGAATAAACATATACACAGAAGTTATGAATCTAAGAAACCGTGATTCGATATTAGAATAAGTGGCTGATGATCTACATGTGTTGATAACATAAATTAGAAAACAAAATCTTACCAAATGATAGGTGCAAGTAAAAAGAAAATTGTAGAGAAAACGTCGGAGAAGAAGACTGATATTAGGTTTGGTAAGATAATAATAAAGTTAAAAAATGTATGGAAAGACCACCGATTCCCATATAATGCATTTCCATTTGCCCTTTTAAGACTCATCCAATTAGATTTGAATACAATATTTATTTAATGCATTTTTTTGAAAAAATGAAAGTTTAATTTATTAAGAACCGCAAAAGGTATTTAATCAATTTGATATTTTGGACAGTACATATAAATATAAAGATTTATTAAGAACCACAAATCGAAGTGAAATCTTCGTTGAAATTCAATGGATTATATTTGACTTGTCTTTGAAAACTATAATTTCATATCTCTTACGATGTAATTATGCAAAGATGATATATATTTCCTTATATATAGATATTCGACACTATTAAGAGAAACAATTATTGGTAATGAAATAAATAAGACATGGTCACGCATATAGTTAGCTTGTAAAATGAATTTTAAATTATTGCCTGTCAAATTTAGGTAGATACGTTTCCATATTTTTGCATGCGATTTAATATCAAAAAAATTAATAACTCTTGAAAATTGTCCATACTGACATGTCAAAATCTTTCAACATGTCTGCAAATAAAGTTTAGAAGATATCAAACAGATCATCATTACCATACCTCGATTGCATATTTGACAGTACAATCACCTAGACTCTATTAACTTGAGACACAAAATATTGCTATCAAAGATTTGTATTTGTATTTTGGATTATATTCTAAGATCTCAAAAATTATTAAGTTATGATTATGAAAATTAAATCCATAATTGAAGGATTCCTAAAGACAATTAAATCTTTCATTCAATTGCAACTAATATCTCTTCATGTTAAAAACGGAAACTTATAATTAACCAATTTCTATTTTATATTATGTAAAGAATATATAATCAAATCAATTATCAAGTTCATAATATATCAAATAATTTTGTCTAATTGGCATTATCATCTTGAGAAATGTGAAAGACTGCTCAAATCTGTCCAACTACTATATCTAACAATATACGCTAATATTTATCCTTTCTATGCAAAAGTCATGATTAACTTCATATATAGTCTTCTAACTATAGAAACAACCTAAACGAAAGTCTAACTAAAACATGCTAATGAATTATAATCTATGCAATAACAAACACCAAAAATAGATAACCGAATAGATTATAAGCACAAATAAGTAGTTAAGTTTAATTTCCGACCACAAAGAAAGGAAAACTGGTTTAAAAACCAGGAAATAAGTTCCGAAACACATAAACATAATATTAAAACAACATTAAAAGTTTTAAACTTGGAGAGATTGAGGAACCGCCCAGATTAGTCAAACATCTGTGGCTCACCCGACTTGTACCAATCGATGTACGGAACCTCCACATCAGACACCTTCGCTGTAGCAAGCACAAGATCGGACTCCAACTTCTCTTTCAGATCAGTGAATGCAGCCTCATTGAAGAGTTCTTGAATGAGTTTGCATTTACCTGCAATGCGTGAGACTTCAAGCTCTGCATCATGTTTCTTCATGAGGCCATCTTGTAGTTGCTTGTACATGAAGAGCTTGGCTCGGTAATGCCCAGTTGTCTCCACACGGCCTTTGTTGAATGCCTCTTCTACGGTTGAACCATAGTCTTCAACCATGGGAGCCTTCATTTTTAGATCCTTGTTGAATGCCATGTTATAGATCTTGTTCTGCATGTTATCGTAAACAGTAATGGTTAGAAAAATAAAAGAATCTAAATGAAACAACCAATAATAACCATTTGATTACTTGTAGATGAGTAAATTCTAAAAATATATGGTGACAAACAAACTCGATGAAAACCCCTGAAAATATTTGACTGAGCCAAATCAAAATTATAATAACCCTAGCAAGATCAATATGCGTAACCTACAGAACAAAAATAAAAATGATGGCTACAAAACCTATCTAAACTCCTTTCTTTGTGAATCGATCAACAGTTTTTCATATTGATTACTAACCAAATATACATCCTATGAATCGAAATATACATAACGGAATATACAGAAAAATAAAAATGATGGCTACAAAACCTAACGAAATATACAGTTTATAAATCGATCAACAGTTTTTCATAAACAGTAAACGAAAACCTAAAGAGAAAGAGAACTTACTTGCGTAATAGTTGGAGAGACAAAAACAAGCGAAGAAGAGAAATGATAGATTTGGGAAGTTTCTCGGTCAGTGTACAGTTTATATAGAAGAAGACATGATCGAAGGGTCGTGACTTTTCACATGAGAACTGGACCTCGTCAAATGTTTTCATACATTTTTGTTAATAGCATTTTAAGTATTTGGGCTTCAGTTTGTAGTTAGTTCGATATAGCTCATAGGCTAAGTGTATTAGAATGTAAGAACACCCTAAACCGGTTCAATTTTTTCCTAAACCTTTATGAATGTCAATCGATTAAATTATGAACCAAGGCATGTCTATAAAAATTAAATCATACGAAAAATTAATTCACAATTACACAATATAAAATCCGGTAACCTAGATTTATATGAAAACATTTGCAAGATATACGTGGAATTAATTCATAACAGGTCTTTTTCTGACAATTTCATAGATTCATAGCAGAGTAGTAAAAATTCTATATTCACTCTCGACTAACAATCTTTTTCTGACAATTAGTAAACCATGGATACTGAGATTGAAACAACCGTGTATAACATTATTAATTCATAGAAGATTTGCTTATAAAAAATATAAAAATTTCATAGATTCATAGGATATTGATTTATAAATTGTAAATCTTCACTCTTGAAGTAGAATTTCTTACTAACAATTAGTAAACCATGGATAGTAAGATTTTAACATCCGTGGATAGAAAAAATAGTAACAATCTCAATGATATAATGCAATATTCGTAAAAGAGTTTCCAACGAAGGTTTAAATAAATAAAAACCTTTAAACAAACGTACTTAAGCAAACATACAAAAGTGACTATAAGAAAATAAAAACCAAGACAAAGCCAGGGTAGTAGATAGTAACGGAACATTAGCTATCGTAGACATTAGCTATCTTACTCTCCCTTGACTTTCTTTAGAAAAAGTTTCTTGTTCACGGAGTGTTGATCCTCAAGACTACTCTCTTGTTCATCTTGGCTTTTTCTTTTAGACAAAAGAGTTCCTGATAAACCACCTGAACCAGAAGAAATATCATCTGAAGACTGCAGCATTAGGACCTGGAAGGAAAAAGTATAACCGATCAGTATTATGATAATGTAAGAATTAGTTGTACGATACACACCAATCAGTGTAATACCTGTTTAACTGGCAAAGCAGCAAATTCTTCAATCAGTTCACGGTCAGCAGTAGCAATTCGGACAACATACTGAGAGCTCTTTCCTTTGATGTTATCAGCATCAACTGAAACCTCAAAAAGGATTTTCTTGCCAAAAAGGTCGCTAACTGCTTCTGGTAACAAGTCTTCATCTAGATTCTACAAGTACAAAGGGAAAAGTGATACAAATAAAATTTACAATCAAAATATATATATTACTATTTAAATTATACGGTACCTCATCATAGAGTTCAGCGGCAGAACGACGCACAAGCACTTGAGCATTGCCATCAAACAAAAGAAAGTTTGCCTCACCGGTTTCGTTTTTAACGTGGACAATTAATTTAAACCTGAGTTACCAATTCGGTTTAATGTCAAATAATAACTGGATGACTTATCCGATAATTAAACATAATATACCATAAACCACAAGAATAGAAAATACATTTATATACTTAATTATGTACGTGCTCAATGCAATACCTCGGAATGACATCAATGTGTTCTTTATCACATGTATTGCAGAAGAACAAGGGACGGTTCTCATCATCAACATTGGTTGTAGTCAATACTTTTTTGTTGTGGTATTTGGAACTTAGATATTGCCAACCACGCTCAGTATCTATGTTTTCAATAGTACCCAGAGTGACAAAAGTCCCAACCTATTCAAGACGACAACATGTTAGGATCAGTATATAGAAATTCATATTTTAAAAAAAAAATATCAATAATAGTGAACGTCTAACCAGAGTACTATCAACGATATCTCTTATTGTTAGCCTCTCATTAAGAACAAAAAACCGGGCACGAACAGATGTAGCACTAGCAACAGACCATTGGCTACTATCTTTGTTTGTAATAGCAAGTGAATCATCAGGAAGACTACATAAATGAAAAAGACATAACTTTACTTTAGAGTCCAATTTAATATCACATTTAAAAAAGAATAACATAATATTATGTGTTACGTACCACAATTTAAACTCATCAACCAATGAACACGTTGTGTTTAGCAAAATGTGGGTGGAATTAAACCCGCTAGATATGGAGTAAACCCCTGTAGAACATTCATCTTATTATATTGTATGCGAGTAATAATTAGAAACCTTAACAAAGTCTCATTACATACCTTTTCACTCTTTAACGGAACATAACCTGATAACACAAATAATCATTATGGACATGTTACTCATACTGTAGTCGTATACTTGTTTAGCATAACCACCCCACAGAGTACACATCATCTTCACATTACTGTATAATAAAAACTCATCATAAAATGCAGAGTTTGGATATTTAACAAAAAAAACCACAATAATAATAAAAACTTCAGCTTACCTATGGTCACGTAGCTCGATCAAAAGCCTCATGTTATCTTTTCCTTTAATGCTTTTGTTTTCCAATGACCCAAAGTTGACTATTTGGCCAATAACATCTACAATATACAATTTTTAAAAATAAGAACAAATTTAACATAACAGAACAGACAATTAATTGTATGATAAACTGACTCACCAACTAAGCAGCTGCTATCAATATTTCCTTCCAGAATATCGGTAAAGTCCGCAAAATTCTTTTCAGGAACTTCACTTGGAAAGTCTTCAGCTTTTCCAACAAAAGTGGTTGGATAGAAACCAATTTTGTACGGATGTGGAGTTGTACGATATTCACCAATTGCATCGAAGACCTTGAACAACTGGACGACAATTGCATCTCCCTCATGTAGCCTGTCACCATATTTTTTAATGAGTTGTTCACCAACTGAAGCATGAATTCTTGTCCCCTGAGTACCATTTAAAATATGTGGTATATTACTAATCAGTACATATAAACGTTAGGACTATTAGGGTAAGAGAAGAATATTTAACTAATATCAGTAATAATATTACTAAATAAGCAATACCAAAATGAAAAACGTTAGGATTATGAGTAATAAACAATATTAGTAATAAACAGTAAACAAAATCTTTACAAAACTGTGTGATCTTCACTTACTTCTTTATCAGCAAAAACCATTTCAATAGTGTTTCCTGATTCTTTGTTGTAGTTCTTCCACAACCGAATAATCCTAACTTCAATACGGGACGTATCTTTACGGGGTTTTAATTCTCGAACCAAAGATACAATATTTTTTTACTTTGCGACCATTGCCATTTTCCTTTCAAAATAGAAGAATGGTTGTGTTGCTTCAACGCCACTTTGTACTCTATATATAGTCCTGTGATGGTGAAGAGTATTAACGACGCAAAAAATATTACTTGCGAGACTTGCGCAAGTAATTGGTTATACTAAGTTATGTAAATTAAATTACGTTTGATTAAAAAAAATTATGTTTGATTAAAGGAAACATATTAAATTTGTAATGTTAAAAACGATTATGCATATTATATGATGCGAGACTTGCGCAAGTAATCAATGTAAATAAGGTATGTTGATAATAATAAGTTTCCTAATTAGATATAAAACGTATTATGCCATTAAGACATTTAATGATTAGTCGACATTTATTAAAATTGTTCTGCAAGTTGTGATTAATGGTGGACATATATTAAGATTCTAGCGCAAGAAATGATTAGTACGATTAACAATTAATGTGACTTTCCAATTAGAAGCTCGAGTAGAAAAATAAATCAAAAAGAAAAATACAAAAATTCGACCAATAGAATCGCTAGATTTTTCGTGAGAAGCTCTGTGTGAGCGCCACGTGTCCAATGTACTTCTCTTTTAATATATAAGAGGATGTCATTATAAAATATTTTGCAGCACTGGAAATTAGTCATGAATAAATATATTATAATGATAGGACATGTGCAACATGAGTAAGAGAGTAGAGGTTGTGGAGGCTCGAGCAAGAGAACCGTGGCTTCAGGCGGGTGCTGGGGAGGCCTGAGGCGGAGGCTCTGTTAGCAGTGGATTAGGTTTAGGTTAAGGTTAATTATGTTTTGGTTGGTTAGATTTTGGTTTAATGTTTTATTAGTTTTTGGTTTAATGTTATCGATCGGTCATTGTTTTCTTTGTATACTGATATAAATTAATAAATAAAATTTTATCTTAATCATGAATTAATTTTTGATTTAGTAAAATTAATTTAATTTTAATTAATTAATATAATTAAATAATATAATTAATTAATATAATTAATTAAGGTAAATTTTAAATTATTATTATTTTTAATTATAGCTTTATATTTATGTCATTATAAAATATTTTACAGCACTGAAAATTAGTGATGAATAAATATATTATAACACGAAACAAATGTTATAAAATACTATTATATAGCAGAAAACTAACGTTACAATACATCAATTTATTATAGCATACGAAAAATGCTATGATAGGGAGTCTACCATAGTTGCGGCTGTCAGAACATTTACAAAAACGCTATGAAAACTCTATGGTAGCTTTTTTCGGGTGCTACTAGGGCCGGACCCGTCCTACGGGCAAGTAAACAAATGAACAAAACAATATAAACATATTTAAATTTTAATATATTTTTGTTCTATATAAATTATAATTTTCAATATTTTACTATAAATTTAATGTTTCTTCCTTTTTAGAAAGAAATATTAATATTTTCTGTTTCGAATATATATAAATATATATATGTATATATACATAGTCTATTGAAATTATAATTTTCACTATTTTACTATAAATTTACTGTTTCTTCCTTTTAGAAAGAAATGTAAATATTACTGTTTTAATATATATATATATATATATATATATATGTGTGTGTGTGTGTGTGTGTGTTTGTGTGTGTGTGTTTATTATACTAAAGTAATTCATAAGAAATATAAATATTTTACTTTGTCCATACTATTTGTTCATAATATTTTCTTTGTTCATAGTATTTTTAATACATTTTAATTAAATTTTACAATTTAACAATTCATAAAAATTCAATTTATTATATTTCTTAAGCAAGTACCATTAAATTATGATATTAATTGTTACGATTTAATATTTATAAATAACATGTTAGGTTATATATTTATGTATGGCTATATTTGGAAGAAAATATTTATGTTGTTTTTTTATGTTTCTTCAAGTTCACTTCACAAAAAATTGAAAATAATGAATTCTTCACTTGTTTCTTTTTTTTTTAATCACAAAAATTTAAGCTAAACCAAAAAAAATATATAAAACCACAACTATTTGATATATTGTTAGCTATAAAGATTATTCATGGAGAATTTGATGTATTGTTAATATATATGGTTCAGATGTTAAAATAATTTTGAAAGAGATTTACTAATGATTAATAAAATAACATCGTATCTCTTATATTCTTTTAGATGATGAATCCAACTAAAAAAATTAAAGAAAAAAATGAATTCATCTCAAAGTATTTTAAAAGTTAATTAACTGAATTAATTTCGGTTCAGTTCGGTTTGGTTATCGGCTATTTTCCATTTTCACTTTTATTTCAGAAAATAACTGATTTGTTTTTGTTTTTCATTTCAGTAAATTTCTTAAAAAGTTATATATTTTCAGTTAAATTCGATTCTTTTTGTATAGTTAATCTATTCTGTTTTAAAGTTGTTTAGTTTGTATAGTTAATCTATTTTGTTTTATTTACTGAGTTCATCCACTATCATATAGGAGAAACTCTGTAAATCATATTTTATAAATTAATAGATACTATTAGTTAATAATTTTTTCTGATTCTAAATTGATACGTTCAAAATATGATACAAACGATAAGATAATAATAATAATATTTTTTTACAAAATCTAATGTAAATATATGATCTTATTAAAATTATAAAATTAATTATTAATAATTGTAAACTATATTTTTATTACGATAATAATATTTAATTTTTTAATATTGGTTTTAATTTATTCATATGCATGTAAATTAAAATATAATAAATAACATTTTATATTTATTTCAAATTAATTTGAATTATATTTAAATATTAAAATTATTAAAATTAAATTTAAATAATGTGATAAACATATGGATGATGGTATTTATGATCTTTCTTTTTCTTTTGAATAATATTAAATTTTGAAATATTTAAAATATTTATATGAATATAATCAAATCTATTAATTCTACTATTTGTTAATAAAGTTGTTTTTTATTAATTGTTTATAATTTAAATTTACAGTTGGTTTCTGTTTTAAAAATTACGAATCTGTTTAGAATTTTAAAGTTTTGTGTAAGAATGGTTTCATTAGGTTAGATGTGTGTTTTAGTATTCTTTGAAGCTTTGATGTTGCATGACTTCCCTTTTTTTTTTAGCTTAGCTTCTTTTGAGCCTTGTACACTTTTAATGGATTCTAACGAAAGAGTGTTTGACAAAAAAAAAGACTGTTATGGACATGAAACAAATAATTCTCTTTTTTGATCTATCCCATTGAAACAAATAGTTTAATCAGTACAAATAAAACTTATCAGCCTAATTTTAATTTGGAAACCCTTTTCTCCGCCATTAAAAATAAGTATAGAAACAGAACGCGAAATCGCCCTCCTCCAATCACCCAGATCCGCTTCGCATGTAACACCACACATTTCCCAGACCACTGCTTCTCTTTACTTTCTCAAACAGGTCGGTTCCCTCCAACCCTAAACCGGTTCAAATAATCTTTTCTGTGATCTCCGTTTCCTTTGAGGGTTTCAGATCCAGCCAGTGGAAAGTCGAATTCGCCTCCAGATACTCTCCTACTCGCAGCACCGCACGGAAATGATGTTCGTGTCTGTGTATGGACGCAGCTTTGGCTAACCCATTACCATTACAGTTGCTTATCAGGTCTCTAAACTGGCAACAACATGAAGCAAGTCGTTGACACCATCACCTTAAACTCACTGGATTTTTCGGAAAGCTTGATATTGAAAAGCTTGGATTGATGAATTCAAGGGTGTAGAACATACCTCTCTATAGTGCGAGATCCAGAAGAACGAATTAATGGAAGATGCTTTGAAGGAGAAATCATGGTAGGAGTGGAGAGATTTGGTTAACGCATAAGATAAGACGTCCCTTGGGTTCTCATTAAGATTCCGTAACGCCTTGGATACTTTGATACAAACGCGCCATTTTTAATAAATAATCAGGCCCAAAACATTAAAGGATCAAAGTCCATCATGGTCGGGAGTGAATGAAACGCTGAGTTTCATCCTTCAGAGACATGTGTCAAGCTCACAGAGCTCAAATTTCTGATCTGTCTTCACCTGGAAAGAGAAAACTCTATTTTATAATAATATAGATAGATGTCTTATGTTATAACAGAATATGGAGATTTTGTTAGTTAATGATTTTGAGTTTATGTAATATTATTTATTAGTTTTAAACATTAAATATACGTGATCTGCAAGTTTTGATTTAGGATCTCTTGATATAGTTTATTTATTACTTCACTAGATATGGATCTGTGCGCTGCATGAGTTTTATTTGATGTTTTAATTTCACGAACCCAGAAATGATGAAAATATTTTTTTCACATTAGTTCTTGGATTTTCCGTATACATTGGTGCCATTTTAATAACAATAATATGTTTTATTACATAAATTTTGATCGATATTTCTATTTCAATAATTATGATGTTTTAAATAGTAAATTAATATTTCATTTTAATAAATAATTCAATTTTTAATTATTTTTCAAAATAATATTAGTTATAGTTAATTGAAACATATAGAACTGTGAACTCTCTATATTGTTTATATTGTGTAAGACAAATTCAAAATAACTCAATTCAAAATATTAATATTACACAACACCAATCAATATGTTTTATTGATAGTCAGCTAAATATCGAATATTTTGATAGATAAAACGTCAAATTTGTTTACTTTAAAATTCAAGTATATTGCTAGATTTTTAAAGTCGTTCTATTTGATTTAATTTCATAGTAGCATCTACAACATCATAACCAATTTTATATGTCGATAAGATTAAACACACATCATCATAATCACACATAAGCATAGTAGTCACATTAACTTAGTCACAACAACATAACATTTATATAAGGATGAACAAAATATCCATAAATTTTGATTCGATCCATTATCCATTTCGATTTGAACCGAAATTCCAAATATCCGTAACTCTATTAGGCAAAGGAAATACTTATATGCAATATCCGAAATAAAACAAGTAAATCACAAATACTAATATTTTTAAGAATGGACATCCGGTCTGTTATATGCATATATACATGTATTAAAGAAGTATATATATAAGTTGTATTAAATATTATATTGTGTATAAGTTTATAATATTTTTATTTACTAAATTTATTAAGTTATTTATTATAATTTTAAAAAGTAATAAATTTTTAATTTTGTAATAAAATATTATTATTATTTTTTATATTTTTGGATTTTTTTTAATTTTTATTTTTTAATTTATTTTTACGGATCGAATTAGATGTCATGTCAAAATTCTAAAATTTTCTGTATATCGAGAACACTGAATATCTGGGTGGCTACAGATTGAATCAGATCGAATATCATGACAATTATATATATTCTTAAATGAACATCAGTTTTATTTTCTCAACATGTGACACTCGGAGAAAAGGATAACACGCGAAGATGTGAAAGAACATGCAGAAAAACTCACCTAGTATTTTTCTTGTATCTCTTAACAATATATGAGAGAGCTTAATCACATATATAGATGTGAATAATTATAATTCGTTTTGGTTTATGATTTTTTAAAAGAAAATTAGAGAGTTTCATCACATATATATATATATATATATATATATATATATATATATATATATATATATATATATATATATATATATATATGTCAATAATTATAGTGCATTTTGGTTTCTGGTTTTTAAATAGGAAGATTAATTTAATTATTCAAAAAAAATATTTGAAATAGTTATTCTACAAATCTTTTTGATTAGGATTTGAAGAAACAAAAATTATTATTAAACTCTCTCTCACAATTTTTTTTCTTATGTTTAAGATTTTAGGAAAGGAAAATTACTATAAAATAATTCTATCAAAAACTTTTAGAATATATTTTCATTAGAAATTTAGAAAACAAAAATTAGTTTAAATAAAAATTTTGACCAAGATTTTTTTGGTTTAAAATTTTTAAAATAAAAAGTAGAGAAAATATACCATTAAATAATTATAAAACTACTTTTAAACATTTTTTATTATCTTGTTTTATATTTTATCAATCGTGAGATATTTTAACACAAGTAAATTTTTTAAAAGGGAAACTAATACCAAATAATATTTTACAATTATCCTTTTTTGGATTTTAGAAAAGGAAAATTAGTATTGAATAAGTTATTTTACAAAAACAAATCTTTAGTTTTTTTAAAAACGAATTTTTCTAGATTGATACCAAATAAAATTTTACAATTATACTTTTTGGAATTTTAGAAAAGAAAAATTATTATTAAATAAGTTATTTTACAAAAACAATTCTTTAGTGTTTTTAAAAAGGAAAATTTCTAGAAAATTACTATTTAATAATATTTAAAATTTTAATTTAACTATTAAATAGTTTTGAAAATGATCTTTTTTCAAAATTCGTTTTTTTTATTTTATTAGTATATATATTTTTAATTATGAGATATTCTAACACATGTAACAACATTAAAAATAAAATTACCACTTTTGTTTAAGATTTTAAAAATGGAAAATTACTATATTTTTAGCAAAAATAGTTTTTATTATCTTAGTCTATTTATTTTTAATTATGAGATAATTTAATACATATCACAATTTCAAATATATAACTTCCATGTGTCGCAATCATGTTAATTAATAGCTTTGAAGAACCAAGCTTAAAATAGTCTTTTAAAAAATTATTTTTCAAATATTTTTTTTAGGATTTTAAAGAAAATTTTATAAAAGAATATTATTAAATAATTATTAAATAATGTTTTAAATTTTATTTTTTACTATTAAATAAATATCAAAATTAATTCATTTGAAAAATCATTTTTAGTATCTTAGTATGTATATTTTATGTCATTATAAATTTTAACACATTACACAATATTAAAAAAAATGTATATCAAATAATCTTTTGCATTTATATTTAGCTTAGGATTTTAAAATGGAAAGTTACTATTAGATAAAATTTATAGTTACTTTTTAGAAAAATAACGCATGTCGCAATCTTAAAAGTTTTATCGGCATATGTTGCGATCATGTTAATTAGTAACTTTGAAGAACCAAATATTATATAATAAGATGCTTGCGTGGAAGTACGAACCGTTTTTGGAACTATAATATTATGATTTTGTGGACCGATAATATCTAATTATACTAACTATAATATCTCATGTTTTTCTCTAAACTAAATAAATATTTTAAATATATAATAACATTTTAATTTTTATACATGTTTGAAAAATCATAATATATATGCTTTACAAACCATGCAATTGATCATAAAAATATCCGAGTAAACATAACAATACATGGAGTTAATGGTTTAGATGAATAAAAGTTCCTTGCTAGCTACAATAATGTCTATTACATGACTTTTAAGCATGATATATTGGATACAACTGTGTGGTTAAGAATTTAAGTACTAAGTAATAATCTGCGCCTTGCGCGGAATGAGTGACTGTTTGAGATTTTTATTTTAGTCTTACGGTATATATTACGAATAACCAAGTTATATGCACAAATATTAGATCTAATTTTTTGATATCAAATGAAAATGCGAATGTATATATAATGGATGATTAATTGTCTAGTTGAAAAAGCTTGTGATGTAGGTTAAGTGTCAAATTAATTTATTTTATGAAAAATATATAATAGTATGCAATAATTTCTATCAACTTATTACAAATTTAAGACAAAAAACCTACAGAATAGATTTATTGTTATCATAATTAAAAGTAGGATTACAATTTAAAAAGGACAATAAGTAAAGAAAATTTAAAATCTCCAAGAAACAATATATAATAAAAAAACATGATAAAACCAAAAAGTCACGAAAAAGGTCTTCAGAACTCATGATTTGCAATCCTATAGAAATAAATCAGTAAGAATTAGTTTACCGAACAAAACGTAGCTGATAACCAAATGCACTAAAGTAATTGATATACCTTTTTCTGAAATCATCAATCTCAGGAACATCTTTGGGTTCAAAAATAATTTTGGAAAACCCATCAATGTTGATCACATTCTTCAATCGACCTTAAAATGAAAAAAAAAATGATACCAAAAAATAAATAAAAACTCACATTGCATAAATCATTTCTTAACACTTGCATGAATCTTATCATCATGTACATGTTGAAATCAGTTTCTTAGTAATAAATAAAAATCGTAAATATAGCACTATACGATTTTAAAAATGTATAAGTTCACATTGGAATCAATGAGAATCATTTTAATGGTTAGGCCACCAGCAGAAGAATAATGTTTCCACAATCTCACCATACTCATTCTCACTTTCCACATTTTTTTGAAAGGTTTCAAGTCGGAAACGTTGTTAAAACCTGCCATGAGTTTGCTTAAGATATAGCTAAATAAAATCGTTTATGCTGTGGAGAAGGAAGTGATGAGTCGATTCAAGAAGGAGCACATATATTTATACGAAGAAACGCAACCGTGTAGGGCAGAAGAATATCGAGATTTCTGATATCGACGTAATTAAAGTTCATGGATCTAATATTAATTAGCGTAGCTTGGATTAGAAGGTGAATACTAAGACTAACCTAAATTAGTTAGCCGTCAAATAATACCTTCTTTTTTTTTGCTAAGAAAATAATACTTTTCTTTTATATGACTAAATGTCCATTTAAAATGGAACAAAAAGTAAACAAATTGATTCGAAAATAATTGATACAAAATCTAAATTCCTTGTATAAAACAATCTAAAGACAAATAACCATAATCGCGCTCCTTAATAATGAATCAATATTAATCTAATTAATAATAATGTATATTATTATTCTTCAATCAAGGTGAATTGTTACCAAGACCGTTACTCACATTCTATCAATAAGAGCCGCGAGATAATAATACTATACGGGTTAATATTTACACCGTATAAAACCTTCCTTTTGTATGAACAAAATTCCATGGCTCAATTAATATAGTCAATTATTTATTGATTCAAAAACATTGAATCTATAATTTAAATTTCTTATATAATACAATCAGAACTATTTTTTAAGACTACTCCCCATAACCGCCTCATTATTAATTACCGACATTAATCCAATTAATATAGAATTATTATAGAATCCCTGTAATTAGGCTTATAAACACGATTTTTTCAAGACTACTCCCCATATTGAATACATGTAATTAGGCTTATAAACACGATTTGGTTACCTAAAATCTAAGATGTCGTATATACTCTCAAATCAGATATAATTCAATTTGATGTTTGACCAAGGAGCGATTTCTAATGCAAATCAAAATAGGAATATCCCCCTATTATTATCAGTACTATTGCGTGAAAAAATAAAAGCAAGGCGCATGAACACTAATTTTGTAGAATTATATGCATTAAACCGTGATATGTTAAAAGACTGACTTAATTTATTTCAACATTCAAATGCATGAAAGACAAAATTAATTTATATATATAAGCCAAGCAAGTATGATTTTAACAATGGATCAATATTAATCCAATTAATAATACTGTATATTCATCAATCAAGGTGACTTGTTATCAAAACCTTAACTCACATTATATTTTAGATTTTTAAAAAATGATTGTTACACCAATCAAGATATATTATTCTTCAATCAAGGTGACTTGTTACCAAAACCGTAACATTATATTTTAGATTTAAGAAAAATTATTGGTGCACCAATCACGAAATCATTTGACATTTTATTGGTACGTTTAATATAATTTAATGCATGTTATTGGTTCTTAGTATTGGTTATTTTTTTTACAAAGATTCGTTATTCTTATAGTTTTCAGTGTAAAAATTTAATACTTGATATTTTAATTTTTTTTATAGTAATATAAGTTATATGGATTTAGGAACTCGCCAATCCTACAAAAAGATAACCATGTCTTACTATATAATCTTTAATTGTATGTGGAATATACGTCAAATTATATTTATACAAAGTTCGTATATATAATATAATATATGTATGAATAGATTATATATGATAACAGAATAACGTGAAGTATATATAGAATAAGGGAATATACACTACGTAACAAAATAATTTGGTCCATAAATAATACTCTACGTAAACAATACTCTACGTATCACTAATTTGGTCCATAAATAATACTTTAAGTAATTAGTTTGATATCGTATTAATTAGCATTTAATTACGGAGCGCATTTTTTAGGATGTATAATATGATTAGTCAATAGTAAATGTTGTAATATGTCTAGTGTAGAAAGGATTTTTCAATTTTCTTTGTGAGAGAGCTTGTGAGCATGCCACATAGAAAATGTCACTCATGTAAATAACACATGAGGTAAATGTTAGTTTGCTATAATACTCCTAAAATAATATATAGGGGATATACAATTGGTTTTGATTATGTAGGCCAAGATAAACCAAGGATGCTGCAGAGAAAGACGTTATTTTTGGTTCATTCAGATTAGGTAGATTTTATTTAATGGTAAGTACCGTGAATTTCTTGTGGTGATTTAGGAATATTATAAAGAAACAGTTTATTAAACCAATGGCATAGATTGCAAATATTAAGAAAAATTTAGGATTAAATATTATTTGTACTTCAGTTTTAATAGCCAACTAGATTTTGACCCGCACGCCCGTGCGGGTGTATATTTTTATAAAATATGTTGTTTTTCATATCAATATTAGAGTTGTGCAAAAAAACGGAATCCGAAAAATCGAACCGATCCCGATCCAAAAAGAAATATCAAATCCGAATCGATTAAATTTCAAAATTTGGTATTTAGGGAACTGAAACTAAATCCATCGAACCGAAGTATTTCGGATACCCAAATATATCTCTAAAAGATGTGTTCTGCCTCCAAAAATGAAGGTACTTAACTTAGACTCACCAGTTATTCATAAACGGTCTGAGTTTTGTGAGAGGAACAAAAATAATCATCTTAGACATTTTGGAGGTTTTTCTTTGAACGATATTTGTTTTGACACTATAGGGAAAGATGTATATATAGCTAGTTAGGAAAAAGTAGGGTTAACGCCATAAAAATTTATAAAGATCTTGTTAGTCTTGATTTTGTAGCATTAAAACCGAATATATTATTAGAATATATTCCTAGAATGATTCGTTTATTTTAAAATTAAGGTTTTTTAAGGAACATAAATTATTCTTGATTTGCAATATTACAATGTAGTTTGTGGTAGTTAATTGATATCCTAATTGTTTTGTTGATTGGGCGTAAATATAGGAAAGTATTTTGGAATGTAATTTTGTTAAGGAAAACAATAAATGATTAGTTTTGATTTTGAATTCACAAATTAATAGTGATAAGATTGTATTGTTTAAGTTAGTTTTCATTTTGAATTATGATATACTATGATAAAATATTGATATTTTAAGGCTTACTAAATCAATTTATACATCTATATGAATAACGAATTGTGTATCTATCTAATAGGTTGGTTTTGATTCTGCAGACCAAGATTACCCGAGGAATATCACAATGGAATTCTATGGTTTAGTAAAGTTATGGAAATGTATGTAAGAATCTTATGACTTTTTAGACCAAGAGGAACGACGTAGGTTAAATTTTTATTAGATATTGTACTATTGTCATATAATGATATGTTGGAAAATAGCTATTGTATTCAGATGATTTAGTATTGTTAAGGTTTTCTTATGGTTTGGTAATTATATGGTTTAGTTGATAAAAGAAATGGCTATTTGCCGACACAAAAAAAAATGGCTATTTTTAAGGGGAGTGACAGGCGTTTAATATTGTTAATGTTTAGTTGTGGTTTAGTCATTTATTGGTTAAGTTATTAAAAGAAACGGCTGTAGTTAAGGGAGTGGCATTCAAAGGTAAATTTTGTGGAAAACTCTGGGGTATTTTAACTATGTACTTCAGTTTTAATAGTTTAGATATTCTTATGAAACTCTCATCTAACGTATAAATGTTAGAGTTAAAAATTTACCAATCTTTATTTTCTCTTTCTTAAATTTTAGATTTTATGATTTTATTTTTGGATAATAACATAATATATATATATTTTCTGATAATAATAACTTTATCTGACGGTTATAGTGTCGAATTGAATAAAAATATTTGTATTGAGAAATTCCAAATAACATAGCGTTTGATCTGATAAAATACCCTTGAAAAAAAATATGTAAAACAACTTATTAAAAAAATATGAAAAATAAGAAAAACTACTAACTAAAGTTTTTGAGAACATACAGTTAGATATTAATATAATCCAAAATAAATACCCAAAATAACAATCAACCAACATATATAAAATAAAAAGTAATAGACCAGATTGTCCTATGTAAAATGTTTGCAGTTTTTAATAAAGTAATAAATAATAATATAGATTATTTAAACTAATATATATATATATCACACGCACTATACTATCAACAAAATAAAACTAATATATAAGATCATTCGTTTTATGTATAGCTAAAAATAAAATAATTTAGCTAAAATAATTAAAAATATGACAAATATACTCCTATAAAATCACTAACTAATTAGCTGAAACTATGGATAACACGATAAGTAAACCAATTCAATTCTAAAATAATAGTATAGATATATAATTTCTTTGTACTATTAGACATATCCATATACACATCCCATTTATATTATTTTAGGAGCACCTTTAATAATGAACCTTGACTTGATGTGTGATTAACAAAGATACCATTATTTATATGATTAGCCATTGGCATATTTGTTACATCATGGACTGTTACATATAAACAAAGAAATATAAATAGATTAATTTAGACGAACCAAATAAAATTAAAATATAAACTAGACCGTTATGTTATTTGTTTGGCTGTCATATATTGTTTAAATACTCTTTAAATATGATAAAAGTATCATTATGTTATACATGACTTTTATTTGATTCATAACTTCTAATATATATGACATTAAGTACCGACACAATATATGTATATATATATCAGCTTCTATATATTTAAATTAACCATATAATATACCAGTATATTATATATGAAAGTGAAGTTGTCATTTACAAGTTCACACGTAGATAATACAAAAAATAAATATGTGCCTTATAATTGACCAGTAAAACTAGTCGGGTTAGTATAATTGGTACTCGGTTAGGAGGAACCAGACCGTTTACTGTAAATTCATTCGATTTGTTTCAAATTTATTTTCAATGGTCTTGATGAATCACTGTTGAAACAAATATACTTCTTTAGGTTTATTATTTTTTAGTGATCAAAAAATATTTTTCAAAGGTTTTAGTATATAGTAAATCAAACCGGAAGGTTTTTAGTAACTGATCAACTTTTGCATATGTGAATTTATTAAACGTAAGTTTGGGTTTCTTATTGTTCAAAGTTATCTCAAGATAAAACCATATTCCATATTATTGTCTATACATATATCATTTTGATTTGAAAATATATTTAGAATTTGAATAAAAAGATATAATTGATACAATTTCTTAACTAATTGTACGATATTAAATTAGTCCTTGAAATTCTTTAATTTAAGATTTTTTAACTAAGCAATCAACATAAATGCTAATAGACAAATAATTCTGACCATATAAATTATTATATTCTTTAATATGGTCAAATCTCATAGTTAATATTGTTTCTTATTTGTTGATTTTTAGTTATAATACTTTTAAAAAAATTTAAATTATAAACTAAAAGTTAGGTATTATTCGGATTAAAATTTTGACGATAAAATATTCGTTTTCTTTCAAATCGAGGTGGAATTAATCCTGTCAGTTATTAATCCGTTCTTGGGTTAATGTTTACTAAAGAAATAAAAAATAAATCTAGAACCAATTAATATCATTTCCAAATATTCTAAATTATATTGAAAATAATAATTTACTTGGTAGATAATATTTAAATATATTTATTTTAATTTAGCTTTAAAATAAAAAAAATAATTCTAAAACCAACTAATACTTTACAAAAATATTAGTTACATTTTTTTCAAAAAACATTAAAAATGTGAATATCAATATATATATTATCACAAAAAGTTAGTGACCTAAACCCTAAACTATATGTTTGACCGAAATAAAGATATATATTGTTTTCTATCTATACTATTAAAAAGTAATCAGTCTTGAAAAATCTACTTATGAAAGATGTTTTATACCCTTTCATTAATTAATAATATTTTGGTCTTATCTTATATTTCTCTAACTGTTCTATAATCTAACTAATTTAAATAATCTCATTTAGTACAGTCCAGCTAATTCGTAATTCAAATATATTAAAAGGCCTCCTACGTAACTTATTATATCCAATACGATATTCTAATGATAAATCCAAAAACCAAAACATGCCACTATTGAATCCCACTACAAAAATGATAGTGGTTGTTAAATTCAAAAATTTAATGTTGATATTCCGTAGGTTGTAACAATCAGTCTGAAACCAAAAAGAATATATTATTGATATGCAAATTATATTCATTTACTTGATTAACATTTTGCTGATTAATTCGAAATCATTTTAAAGGAAGTTGATTGTTAGAATATATTTTTAGAATATATTGTATTTTGTTAGGTATAAATTATATATACGATTTGTAAATCAGTTACAGAAACTATTCATTTTAGAATATATTTCTAACTTTCTCTTTTTTTTTAATAATAAAGTAATCATATCATATATAAACATTCCCACTAAAATCTCATATCATATACTAAACTTTCAACCGTCTAGAGTTTGGACAGAAATTTTCATATTTAAAAATGAGATTTCTGAATATTCATATTACCTTCACAAAAATGTAGAAATACATTGGTTCTTATAAAGCTAACCGACTTCACGATATCAGTATTGATTATTCACAATTTTGAAAATTATTGGTTTAGATATTATATTTTTATATACTTTTCACTTAAAAAACGAATTTATTGTATTAAAAATATCATTGTAAAATCTAATATAAAAAAAATTGTTGGAGTAATGTATAACTATTTATTACCTTTTTGGTAATACCATTAATCATTCTAACCATAAAATATTTTAAATATTTTTAACAAATCCTAATATTATTCTTTACGATACATTTTCTCAGAAAAATATTTCATCAACCATGCTTTTGTAAAATAACATCAAAAACCTATATCAAAAGGTTATTGGACCTGATATGGACGTAAAGGGTTCACATCTATTCGGGTATTTCGAATCCTAAAAAATTCGAAATATCTAAAAAATCTAAAAAATACCCGAAACACTACCTGAAACTCCAAAGAAATACCCAAAAAATAAATACCTAAAAAATTAAAATTTTATTCAAAATCTAACACGGTGAAATACCCAAAAGTTTATCCAAATACACGGTGAAAATTTACTTGAAATCAAAAACTATAATCGTAAACCAAAAAATTTATAAAATATATCTATAATATCCAAATATACCTAATATACACAACATATTTAAGATCGGGTCTAGGGTAGGATCCGGACTCAAACAAAGACCTGCGGGTCCAGAAAAAAACCCAATAAGTTATCTTCTCTGGACCTGAAACAAACCCATATTTTCGGGTCGTTCAGTTTATTTTTTTGGTCCTGATAAAATTCTCGTGCCTAACAGAAACTTACTTAAGAGTGTACAAATAAAATCTCAAATAAACTAATTCATAAATTATATAACTATTAAAAACTTATATTTTCGGTATAAAAAACTTTGTGTTATAATATAATCAAAAAATCATGTGCTTAGAAAGCGCGGATCAAAATTTAGTAATACATTATAAATCATAATCATGTCATTATTATAATGGCCATCACCGCTATAAATCATAATCATGTCATTAATTGTTCCTATATTAATTCAATTTTATGTGTTCAGGCGATTCACAATGTCAATCATCTCATTAACATTATTAATATTATGAATTGATATTATAAAATATAAAGTACATAAAATTCAAAATTGAAATTTATGATAAATTGCAATCCCTTAACTTGAGCATCAAGACCTTGAGATTAAGAAATCTCAATAAATATTAATAGATTAATAATGTTATTGTTCATCAATTTTCATATGAATCAAAAAGATATAATTATGGCCATAATTAAACCAAATTTAATTCAATATTAAATTTAAGTTTCATATGCAAATTTAAATAATAATATTCTAAGGAAAGATAAATATAAGGAAATTTAAATTTGACTGTAATTTATGCGATATCAAAAAATTTACTATAAATGATATACACAATCATCATAATGCATTTTAGTTTTGGTTAATATAAGAAATTTACTATAAATTTATTTAAATTTTCATAACTAATTAAAAATCACACACAAAATTTTGGGGATTTACCTGAAAAACATTGTTAAACAATTTTTTAAAATAATTAAAGAAAATCTAACCAATTACACAAATTGTAAATTACTCTTATAAATCTACTTTCACAAATTTACTTCAATTACATTTAACCAATTACACAAGTTAAAAAAAATTGAAGTTTACATTCTATAATATACACAATGTCCTTCAATCTTTCATTATATACCATGTATGTAATATTTGTGACTAAAACTTTTATGATTCTAATATTTTTAGATTAAAAATTCTAATCTTTATTTAGTTCATTCACTCCGGGCAATGCGCGGGTATCACCTAGTTTCCAATATTAATTTTGGGATTGTCAAGCATACGCAGTACTAGACCTATGAAGTACCAAATGAGGAAGATATATACGACAATAATAAAACTTTAGCCATACCTTAACAATAAAAGCCATACCTTAACAATAAATTGGCATTGCATCACCTAGGTCTCGAGTCGTTTATTCTGACCACTCACTTATTTCTTCGCACCATGATGGTAGAATACGTTAGAAAAAGTCTAACCTACCAAACATATACGAGTTAAAAAAAACTGAAAGTAGAACAAAAGCAAAGAACCGGTAGAAGAAGAAGAAGAAGGAGGAGGAGGAGGAGGAGGAGAAGGATGTCATTCAGACAACTCCTATTTCTTTTCATCTTGTTTCAGTGCGGTAATTCTGGGGACATCTTAAGGAGTGGAGATAGATGGGTTACAGTTAAGGGCGGCACACTTGTGTCTTCCAGAGAAACTTTCGAAGCTGGGTTCTTTAGATTTGCAGGAAGGGAGAGCTGGTTTTTAGGAATTTGGTACAAAAATGTACCCGAAAGAACTTATGTTTGGGTAGGTAATAGACAATCCCCTTTAAACAGCTCTTACGGGACCTTAGAGATATATGAAGATCATCAGTTGGTTATCCGGGACAAGTCTAAAATAGCTGTGTGGTTCTCGACTAGAAATGAAAGAAGAGAGAATTCTTCTTCAACAACAACAGTTGCTCAACTCCTTGAAAACGGTAATCTTGTTCTCAAAGATCCAAACAACGACAATCCTGAAGATTTCTTTTGGCAGAGTTTCCATGAACCCACTGATACCATACTTCCAGAGATGAAAGTACAATTTAATACAATATTATTTATATTTAATATGTTAGTGTTTTCGTGGAATTACCAAAAGAAATGGAATTACCAAAAAAAGTATCTGACTTCGTGGAGAGCACTTGATGATCCACAACCAGGAAATTACGTCTTCAAATCCGGAAGTGCTGAATATCCGGTTCTTGCCACTTGGTTTAAAGACGTCGTGCCTATTTATAGAAGCGGTCCTTGGAACGGAAACAAGTTCATCGGAGCTCCACCCTTGTTTAGATTAGCATGGATTGACGACCAGATCTCGTATTTGTCAATTACTACGACAGAAAACAAATCATATACAAGAGTACAGCTCGACCACGAGGGATCAGTGAGACACTACTCCTGGAATCAAAGAAGCAGAAAGTGGGACCAGCAATGGAGCTCATCCCTTGAACAGTGCGATCTGTATTACTCATGTACTCCGAACGCTTATTGTCGCGTTGTTTCATCATCTTTAGTGTGTGAGTGTATCCCAGGTTTTGAGTACAGTGGCTTGAACGTGACAACAAAAGAGTGTGTGCGGAAACAGAATGGGACCTGCAATGGAGACCATTTCTCACTTATTTCGAAAATGAATCTTCCCGACACCTACAAGGTCTAACCTTATCTGTCCATCACCAAGCCAGAACAATGCCGTAAGATTTGCCGTTGGGATTGCAGTTGTACAGCGTATACTATAAGCATAAGCCTAGAAACTGGCAACCGAAGCTGTATAACATGGAGCGGACACTTGGTTGATCTCCGCAGTTATTCTGACGAGGGTGTAGACCTTTATGTGCGAACGGCTGGTCGTGGTAGTTCCAGTAATTAACTTCTAAACTCTTTGGAATCTATTTGATTTTATCAACTCTTTTTCTTTTCCAGGGAAGAAGAAAAGCAAAACAGGATTGATCGTAGGTACTTGTGTTTCCATCTCGGTGGTTTTGGCTCTTTTTGCATTATTTTGCTACTGCAAAAGGAAAAAGAAGAGAGAGAAGAGAGAAAGAGAAAGAGAATGACAAAGAGCCACCACCGCTGCAGCATCAATTGGTAAGTAAAGAAAGAGGATTTCATTTTTGTCTTTTAACTGATCTTCTCTAATTTTTTTTTTTTTTTGGTTCAAGAAGAAATAATGATGCCAAGGGAAAGAGAAAACCCAATAGAGGAACAACTATCTGCCCCAATGGATTTTACGATGATACTGAATGCCACAGACAATTTCTCTCAAGAGATCGGACATGGTGGGTTTGGGTCTGTGTACAAGGTAAAACAAAAAAAGTTTTAGTCCTCTCTGCTGATCATGCCTCTGCATTAATTGTAGTTGACACCATGCTTAAATAACTTATGTTATGTATGACCAGGGTGTGTTAGCCAGCGGGGAAGAAATCGCTGTCAAGAAACTTTCAGAAATCTCGAAACAAGGGTTGGATGAGTTCCGTACCGAGGTGAGGTCTATTTCACGCCTTAGACACCTTAACATCGTCCGTCTGTATGGTTGGAGCGTTTACAATGAAGAGAAGCTCTTGATATACGAGTATCTAGTCAACGGCAGCTTAGAACGACATCTTTTTGGTTAGCTGTTTTAATTTTGATTGGGGATCATATACATATACGTCAAAGAAGATTGATGATATATATTCTGGTCGGTTTTGTAGGTGGTGGTGAGCTAAATTGGGAAACGAGATTTCATATTATCAAGGGTGTAGCTCAAGGCCTAGCATATATCGAAGAAGGGGGATACGATCTGATTATACATCGGGACTTGAAGCCTGATAATATCTTACTTGACAAAGATATGATCCCTAAGATATCAGATTTCGGGTTGGCCCGAATGTGTACAAGGAGCGAGAAGGAAGTTATCACACAGCATACGGCTGGAACGCAGTAAGTAATAAAAAACTTTATATATTTCTTCATCTCTGAAATATTATATTTTTAGTATAATGATTACCTAGGTTCTTGATTCGTTATTATGCAGTGGCTACGTATCGCCAGAATCCCTTTTAGATGGCATATTCTCATCTGCGTCAGACGTCTTCAGTTTTGGAGTTATTGTTCTTGAAATTGTTAACGGGAAAAGGAACAGATCATTCTCCTCTTCTATTGGCTATCTTCTCGGTTACGTAAGCTTTTTCTTAGAGTTGATAGAATCAAACGCTCAGGTACTCCTGCCCGAAAAAAAAAGAGCTGTGATACTCCTGCCCGAAACTGCCCAAATTTAGAATTAAATAATTCTTTATTTAAATACGAAAATTTATTAAAAGACCACATGACCAACAGAAACTTGCATAATTACAACCCAACCAGGACCATTTCGCGGACCATCCAGACCCGATCTATGAAATTTGGATATCTTTCTCTATAACTTTCGAAATCTTTGTAAGAATTGGTGTGATTGTAAATATTGGTGAAACTGTACATCGTAATAAATCATCAACAATATTCTGTATATAATACTAAGTTGAACTAAATTTAACTAAATCGCACTTTTAGATTTCAAATGTTTTATTATGTTATTTTTTGGACAGAGTTGTTGTTATTGATATATTTATTGAATTTTGAATTTAAAAAATAGTTTATATGCTATAAATAGATTTTGGCCAAACTTAGAAATGTTGTACATATTTAATAAAAGTAGAAATGTTGTAAAAAGTAAAAATGTTGTAAAAGTTGATAAAACTAATCTCCAAATGGCTAGTGAAGTTTATTTGTTAAAATAAAAGTAGAAATGTAGTTAATTTTTTAATGATATATTGAAGTTAAAATATACAAAGATTAGTTTATAGAGAGAAACTAGATGATTGAAACTAGAAACATTACATTAAGTCAAACATAGTGAAAGTAGATAAAACTACATGCCATAAACTCGAGAAATAAACACCACAACTAATCTTCAATTGGCCAGTTGGCAGCTGTCAAGTGAATTTCATTGCAGAAGTCCCAAACTTCACATTGCCAGAAACAACGATCGCACTTCCACTGTGTTGTTGATCCATTATAGGAGACTACAAACACCGGTTCTTCTATTGCGGAGGAGCAGCAGCAATCATTTGAGAAGATGGGATTCTTTATTCTTTCAAGTAGTGACATAAACTCTTGAGGTTTCTCGTAACCCCAATGGCCTGAGGGTAGAACAGTCCGGATCATGCAATTCATCCGATGAACAAACTCACGACTAAAGTTAGGATAATTGTGAAACAACCCTCCATCATCTACACTAAACGCTAAGTTCAGCATTCCATCTACAAACTTGGCCAACTCCAATCCTCTCTCAGCAGCAAGACGGATTTTCTCTATTCCTTCATCAAGTAAATGAAGTTGAAAGAACTCATGCATACCTCGTAGGTAGATGGCCTCTGGATTACCGGCTTGGTAGCACCTAAGTCGGAATGTTCTTACAGCATTAACCTCTTCAATCCAATCATTAAAGCCAAAGAGATTAGCAGATTGGTAGAAGTAGTCGTCTCTGCCTATTTGATTGAACCCGGAGAAAGCAATTCTAGCACTACCGAAGTCCCGGATGTGGTTTGTTGCTACCTTTGAGAGAATCTTATGGAGGATGGAAGGAGGGACAGATTCCAAGTAGAAGTTCGACATAGAGTACAAGGATGATGAAAAACTTGAGAGATATTCGTTTAATCGAGTAAATAGAAAGATTTACGTGTTATTTATAATAGAGATAAGATTGCATTTACTATCCCACTTAAGGGTGTAATTTGATAGACGGCTTAAGACACGATTTTTCACTGCAAGTACAGGGAATAAGAACAGGTATGTTTGAATAAAAATAGGTGTGTTTGAATAAATGAAACTATGTAAAAAACATTAGGTGAGAAAACTAAGAAATAATAATTGAAATATTTAGTTTGAGAAAAATCTGTCATTTCATGATTTATGACCTGATTTATGACCATAGCTTCGTGACCCTTGATATTTGCAACGCTACACGACTTCTCACGCACGCTTCTGACAGTTTAAGTGAAACTAACTGATATTAATTGTCTAAATTTATGAAACTAAGTAAAATTATATTGAATTTATAGTGTAAATATATGGAACTATGTAAAAATTAAAAAATTTAGGTATTATATTGTTTTATATTTTGAAAATAAATATAATATTATGGATTATTTACTGAGCAAGCAATAAAAGAGATCATAAAAATGGTTGAGAAAAATCCAGTAATTAATGGTATTGATGGACAGATGAGAGAGTAATTAATCGATTGAAAAAGTCTCTAATAATAATCATTACACTCGCAACCCCTCGCGACTCTACACTACACTTGCATTGAAACCAAACGTGAAACGTCACAACACTACACCGTCTAGAATCATCACCATTGCATTTAGTTGTAGTTAAACTCCAACTCTGCAAATTCTCTCATTTCATCTCATATCCGAGTTCTATCTTCTCTTCTCTCATCTCTGAGTCAAATTCTCTCATCTCTATTCAACAAGATGACAGACTTCTACAATAAGCTTTCCCAGATTTCTGAGGCTTCTTATAACCCCGACGTCAAGGCTTGGCATTTCAGAGTCAAAATACACAGGGTCTACCCTCTCTATTCCTCGGTTACCAACAGGGTTATGCCTTTCTATTCCTATGTCCTAGCAGATGAAGATGTAAGTGTTTTTTCATCATCTCTCAAGATTTTCATCATCTCTCAAGTTTTTCATCATCATCTCTCAAGTTTTTCATCATCATTTAACTTGATCCTTGTACTTTATTTATGTAGGGGTGCAAGATGGAGATGACCGTTTATGGGGATTATGAAAGTTTTAGAGGCCTCGAAAACAGGGAGGGAGAATGGGTGGAAATCTTTCGGGTAGGAGTTGAACGTTCCTGTGTAGGTTTCAATGCAACTAACTCTCGGTTCAGACTAACTGCTTCGCGACTCACACAAGTCCGCATGATCGATCCTCTGAACAATCGGCTTTTCATGGACTTCAAGAACATCCATGCAATCCCTCACATGTCCCACAAGGAACGAAACTATCCCATAGGTATGAATGCTGCTAAAATAAATATATTCACATATAGTCACATATTTAGTTTCAGAACTTTGGTAGATGTAAGTGAAACTAAGTGAAACGAACTGATTTAGTTGAGTTACACTTATATGGTAGATACAATTGGAGTGGTCTTCAATACGGAAGCCCGTTTCGATGACCCTGCAAGACCAAGGATGATTTTTTACATAAGGGACAACATGTAAGTAGAAAGCAACATATGATCCAAGCAAAGTTTATTTATATTGTAATTGGCACACGTTTTCTTTATTCTGAGAATCTCTTATTCTGAATAGTGACAGCCAGATTAAATGTGTGGCAACTGGCAAGCAGGCCTATGCCTTCCGGGATGGTCTTGAAAATGTGGAAGGTGGACAGGTGATTGTGGCCCTTAAGATGTGGAAGGTCTGCAAGAGTTGGAGTAAGTGTAGTTTCTGTGGCTAGTTTTAAATATGATAGTGGACTAAAACGTTTACTAAAAGCATTTACATTAATACAGATTTATTTGAGGCTCCTGATCTATGGCTTCAGACCGAAGGTGGACTTTCAGACTTCAGGTTCAATCCGCGTTTGACCGAGGTTGAGGACTTCAGGCAGTCTCTACTGAACAGCGACCCTTATGTTCAAAAATATGGGATTGAAGGTCTTGTGTAAATTGTTGTTTCAACTTGTTTCACTTAATCTCACTTGTTTGAACTTTTGGTTTCACTCAATCTCACTTGTTTCAACTTTAGGTTTCACTTAATCCCTTTTTCCAACTTCTGGCTTAACTTAATCCTCTGTTCGACTTTTTCGTATAAATAGGTCAGATATTGACTCGATATTGTGTTAGTTTCACTTTCTCAATTGTCTAACATACTAAAAATAAAAAATAATAGACACTTTTTCGATAGATCAAACAACATGGTTGTTCAACTTCGCATAACTTAAAAAAACATAGCTTAGCAATAACAGTTAGTTCTAGGAATTGGAATTCTCTTAGGAATTTCAATTACTTTTTGTACATCATAATTCCTAGAACTAAAACGATGGTAAGAAGAACACAACCTCCTGATATCTTTATCATGGGCATCTTTTTGGGACCTTCGCGGATATCTCCTTCGTTCCTTATTGTTGCTTTGAGACTCTGAACTTCTTCTTCGAGTATTCGAACTTGGTAGTCCAGCTGCTGTATCTCATCGGTGAAGGCTTCGTCAACCCATTTGAAGACATGATTGTCGTTCTCGAGCTACATGATTTTTTTTTCAAAACGAGTTAGCGTGATTCATAAGCGTTCCATATGTAAACAACAAACGGATGTACCCTCTGTGAAGCCGCAAAGAGACACCGATAATACCGGCGATATGGGTTTGGATTGCTTTTGGAGATGAGCTCGGTGACGCCCACCCCGCACCAACACCCACTAGGTATCCCCGGAGTTCGTACCCGTCTCCGACCACCGGTCGTGGATGATGAAGCGGCGGACATCTAGGTTTTTGGGAGGAGAGGGAGTGAGGTCGAGGAGAGAGATTTAGGGAAGAGAGAGAAAATGAAGATAGCAAATGGGGAAAACCTAAAAAATGGGTGTTTAATACTTCGATTGAACGATTCTGGGGTTTTAGTAAATTGGGAAGAGGGAAATTAGAAATTCGAAAAGCTGAGCGGGAAAATTAATCCCAGGGTTTTTTCTGTTGTAAGTTTCACCAAGTACTCAGTTTTACAGAAAGCGTCAAAGTTGCACTTTTTAATTATTTCTATTTATCTTAGTTATACTCTACTTAAATTAATGATTTTGTGGTTACACCAATGCAATTATGTTTCCTAAGTTCATTTCCCATACGATCACGTACATATAAACTTGATTTCGTGCCATAGAGTTATCAAATCTAACTCAGTCAGTTTCAGCGATAAAGCTATGACAACACATTGTATTTCCTATACAATTGCTACGAGCAATGAGATGGAATTTTAATAATTTTAATAATTCTTATTAAATCATAATTAACATAACACTACTAATAAACTAAAAGCGTACTACTTCCATGACTTATAAAATTAAATTAAAAACTTTAGAGTTTACAACCATGTTATTCAGTTTACATAACGTAGTTATACCAGTTTCACTTAGTTATACAACACACAAATAAAATTTATTTCACCTCAAAACGTTCCCATATGATAAAAACACCAAAACCGAAAGTGAAAGGCAAACATCAAAACAGAAAGTGAAAGGCTTAGAACTTAATTTAGACCACTTCATACATCAAAACTGAACTGAAACCGAAAGGTTTACAACATACTCTTCTTCTGTTTCTTGTGGGGATGTTCATCGTCCTCCAAACATGTTCCCACATTTTCTTCTTCTCCATATCCACTCTCACGTTCACAATAGTTCCTACTACAACAGCTCTCTCCAACTCTCGACAGTTGCTCGGTTATTTGAACTATTTGTAATTCTTCGATGTCCTCCACATGCAAAATACTTCTCCTTTCCTCTCTATCCACTGATGTTAGATAAACAAACACATCTTCATCATCCAAAATATACGATTGCCTCTTAGGTTCCACTACCAATGGAATGTAACCCAAATTGAGCCTCTTCGTAAACGGATCTATTCCGATCTTCCTGCATATCCTCTCTTTCAACAACGAATAAGTGATCTCCTCCAACGATGATGTATTAAAGGATATAGCATACAAACGAGCATCGGTTGGAATCCATTCATAATCATCTCCATCCTTAGAATAATGTCCATCATAATCAAAGTGTATGTTCGTCGAAAATGGACACATTGTCTGCAATAAAAACATTTAACCACTTAAAGTTATACTTGTTTTTTCAGTTACACCATTCACGTTATACTTGGTTACACAGTTACACCATCAAAGTTATACTTCGTTATACTTGGTTATACCATGTCACAGAGTTGTGTCAGTAACCAAATAGAGTACTGATAAGCAAGCAAGCACCTCTAATCTTCGATTGAATCATCATAATACCCTCACATTCAATCATTCCTTTCCGATCCTCGATTAGTTCATGAAACTCAAATGAATAAGAATTTTTCAATTAAAACTATAAATTTGGAGTCGAGTCTTCAATTCCAATTCAAAACCAAATTGTTATCAGCTTTGATTCCCGACATTCAATTATGAGTTCGTCTATGGTGAGATACATACCCTGTATAACGGAATTAATAGCTCGATGATCCAGCATCCAAGCGACGAGATCGAGTTCGATTGGGAAGAAGAACAAAGAGGGAGGGAATGATCGGAGTGATCGAGTCGATTCCGAGTCGACTCGGGAGGGGCGAGTGGAGGAGAGGAGATGGGAATAGAGTGGATCGATTTCTTTCCATTTCCACATTCGATTAATTTATTCATTAAATTGGTCGGAGGTATTTTAGATATTAACCACATTCTTCAAGAGTATGAAAACATATAAGAGTATAGCAGATCACATGAGAGTATGGTAGATCACTTTTTGCCTCATTAAGAGTACCTGAGCACTTGACTCGAGTTGATATGTTTTACTTCTTTTTTTTTTTTTTTTTTGATCAATGATATGTTTTACTTCTAGAAATATAAAAATATGAGAAACTGAAACGATCAATTGTGTTTTCTGTTTTTGTTGAAAAGGCGTGGAACAAATATAATGAAGGAAACTGGAGTGAAATCATCGATGAGAAGATCAGACAAGACTGTGTAGAGTCTTGGCAAGTGTTGAGATGCATTGAAGTGGGACTCCTGTGTTCTCAATATTTTGCAAGGGACAGACCGAAAATCTCCCTGGTTGTGGCTCAACTCCAACAGGAAACCATTGAGATTCAAAAGCCAAAACGCCCTGCCTTTTACCCAATTGATGAAGGCAAAAGTGGGATTCCTTCCTCTTCAAACTCGAAGGGAGAATCTTCCACACCTACTCCCTATACAGTTAACCGCTACACGTTTTCAGAGATCGATGCTCGGTGAATTCTTAACTACTTGCTATTGTATTTGGAGGACCTCCAAGAAAATAACAAAACTTTGGGGCTGATCGTAGCTGGAACTTGGTGTATATCCTTTTATCTGTACTAGGAAACGAATCCACGCATTCGCGTGGGCGTATATGTTTTTTAATAAAAATTTATTTTGTTAACAATATTAATAAATGTATGTTCTTGATACTTATATTTATTTTGAGTTATTTGAATTTTTATTTTATTTTATTATTTCACACATTATTAATATTTTTTATCATACACAAAATTTACGAGATATATTATAAATATACATTATGTGATGAAAATAGAATGTGTAAGTTAGTCAAAAATAAATAAATAGAATGCGTAACAGACTAAAACAAATTCGAGGTAAAAATGTTTTAAATGTACAAGACAATCTCCATTTTATTTTATTTTTGTTTTAGAAACACTTTTTTTCAGGATGAAGGTTTATAATCTACTTAAATTAGAAAGAGAGAAAAACTGCATTTTTTCAGAAATTAAAAATAAACGTCTGAAAAGGTGTTATTCATAAATTAAAAGAGATGAATATACAAAGATGTTTCAAAGAAAAAAAAAACAGATGAAAAACTCATGTTTCAAAGAAGAATATATCTCAGGCTTCGCAGTTTTTATTTGTTTCTGGAACCCTCTTTCTCGCTGAAGGTTTATAAGCTATTAAAAATATCAGGGTCTTTGTCCGGGCTACGCCCGGATAATTTGTTTCTTATAATTTTTAATTAAATTTAACTTGTTTAGTTTTTATAAAACCATGTAAATATATTATTTTAAAATTGACTACCAAAAATATAAGTAATGGATACGCAAATTAATTTATCATGTTGTCCAATGAAATTGAAATGAATAAACTCAGGGGTTGATTGGTAATGTTGGTAAATATTTTAGACATCCACTTTTTTCTAAATTTTTTTTTTTAAAAAAGCAATCATATTTTAGCTTTTAAATTTAAAGATACAGTATAAATTTTTTTTATAATAATATATTAATTTTCAAAATCAACTTTTCTAAAGATTCTATTTAGTGCATTGAAAATAAATATATAGAAAAACAATTAAAGCCGAAACAAAACAATTCACAGCTTATTTTCTAAAGTAAAACAAAAACAAAAACTACTGAACAACCAATCAACCCCTCACTCTTTGTTGTTTATTTATTATTAAAATTAATGGAAATGGATGAATAGTCAATATTGTTAAGTTTCAGCTAAAATCTTTTGTTTCATATAAAACAATTGTTAAATCTCCATTTAATTTAAAACTTTCTTATGTATTTAGAATTATTGATTTTACATTTTCAATTTCTGCCCTCTCTACAAAAAATAAAAACCGACATGTATACAGGCTTTTTGCATTGTTTATTTCAAAAAATAAATAATTCCATTTGTATAGTTAATTTACGGCTATACAATATTGATTTGAAACACTAACCAAAATTCTTTTATCAAGGAGACTAAAAACAATTTTTTTTAGCTAAAGATTAAGAATTTTTTCGATCAAATATCAACGGAATTAAAAGAAATGAAATTGCTTTACATGGTTTTTGATTAAAATAGATGATTTAAATCGGTTATTTTTACAAAACCAAACTATTTTATGATAAAGAGTAAACTGAATAAAAATATCAAACAACAAAAATGCTATTTTCTCAAAACCAGCTTATGGAAATACATTACAAATAAAAATAAAACCAAACTAATCCAATTTTTTTTTTCAAACACCACCCAAAAATTAGTCTTTAAATCATATAAACCAGGCCATCACTCTATAGATTTGGAAACACTACATAAAATTTAGAGTATAAAATATGTTTATACTCTAACTTTTATGCAAAAATACGTTAAAAAGCCAATATTATCTTAAAAACAAACTATGTTTTAAAAAAATTTTAAAAACAAACTCTTGTTAGTGTGAATAGCTCGGTCGGTATATGCTTTCATCTTCTCGTAATGAAAATTATGTCTCAACCTCTCTGCCACTCTTCAAGTTGAAAACTATGTTTATATTAACTGGTCTTGATTAAAATTGCATGAAAAAAATAGAGTAGACATAGTAGTCTCTTAGTGGATCTGCATTTATTTTTGTAGTATCCATCCTCTCCAATTATGCAAGCTGCGTTGGTGTGCTCTCTCTTTTAGACTGTGGTTTTCATTCATGGTTTTGAAATATGATAAGTGTGAGTATTTTCATGATCGCATCACCCATACTTTATGGCTGACAAAATATATGTGTATTAATAAGGATATAGACTATAATTTTCGACGGTCATGACAGCTTGATTATATATGTGCCTGAGACATCAACTAAGATTCACATTCACATTTTTAAGTGCATTTTCAAGAAAAAGAATTGGCATTCACATGAGATTGATATATTATTTGGTCTTTTAACTCATTACTAAACCGAACCGTCAAGGGTTATGTGAGGATGTTCCATGACCATATCATTATTGTATAAAAGGCTTACATGAAAATGTTATACCAAGCTAGTGATAGTTGAGGAACTTACCACAATAGCAAAGTTTGAGGTTTTGGGAGGGAAGCCTCAGTTGCCATCATTTCTTTTGAAGATACTGCAGGAGATACCAAATTGGATGACATCTTCATCCACAGTAGGAAATATTAGTGAAAATATATTTGAATACATATTGAGCCCTAAATCATTTTTACAATCCATATTATTGTCATATATATAGATAAAATTAAACATATAAAATTGTGATATTATTTTACCTTTAGATGCATAGTTTTTCACTCGGTTTAGCTTTCTTCAGTGTTAATAGAGTGATCAAGATCGTTGAATGAATTGTCCTAAAAGCACATGCTAAAAGAGATGATATGAAGACACATTTTCTTATTGGCCCTGTTCTTTTGCCTGCTTTTTTACTTCTCACTCACTTTTGTTACATTAGCAATCTATGAATCACAAACTCAATCAAAACACCCATCTGTTGGAATCGGATTATTTTCTTTTAAGATGGAAACACTTACCTGATCAAAAAACAGGATATATGTACTTTGCAAACTGAATTTCTACATTTTCTCGATTTTCCTGTCAAGATCAAACACCAATCAAACACCAATAGATGTCAAATTCCGTTTACAACCACTACAAAAAACGTCACATATATAGCATGTAAAAAACACTATTACATGATAGCACAACGTTATGGCGAATGCTGTTTCCACTCCCGCAATCTTTTCTCTGACACTCTATATAGCGTTTTAGATTTTCTATGTTTAGATATTAGTTCGATAGCGTTTTGTTAATTGTGCAATTATATAACTTATAATAGCAGATAATAATTGTCATTGTAGAATTATTAAAAATTTTAAAAAAATACAAATAAAAAATATTTTAAAATTTTTATATATTGAAATTGGTTACAGCAGAGACTCCAGACTTCAGAACCAATGAACAATACTTGCTGCAAGATATATCACAACGTAACTGAACAATCAAAATACTTGATAAGGTAAGAGAGGTGTTAAGTGGAGAATATTACCCTTTAGAGACGCATCTCTCAAGGAAAGCAGATTGCTTCCTACTGTTTGAGGCGTAGTTCATGTCTGGTAGCTCTTTATTATACAACTTGAGCACTTGCTGATTCGAAGAAAACAACAGTGCTTATGTGCAAAAAAGATCAAAAATTTAAACTTGGTTTGGTGAGAATACAACTAACCTGGAGATGGGTCTTGGTGAAATCACCTTCGTCCCAAGGATTGAGAAGAAGAAACATGTCTTGTCAGCACCAAGATCCTTGTTTTCCTGGATAAAAGAGAGAGATATCAAACCCGATGAGGAGTCTATAAACTTCACGTCGAGATTGATTTGCTAGCAATTATGAAACAAAAAGAAACCTTAAGAGCCTTCAAGAATTTGGAAGTACCACTCTGAGAAATGGTTCCAAGACAGACAGTCTATAAGTTCTTCCTTTGTCACCACCATCTCCAAGCAGAGCAGGCGCTGTCACACTCAAGAACCTCAGCTTATCAAAGCACCACTTGCATTACTGTAAACATATACAAAATACACATTCAATCAATTCTTGTGACTATATAAGCTATGAACAATCAAATCCAACAATCTGCTCACCTGCCAGTGATAAAGTCTCAAACTTTCACATTCATTTCAAGTTCCCATGACTAAAAATAAAAACTTTAGTAGAAACGAACCTCAGCTTTGCACTCGAACTTCTCACCAAACCCTTCACCGCGAACCAATTACATATCTTCGCGAGGTCCCAGCTACATGAAGTGCCGGTTCTCAGACCACCACCACTGCGAGGAAGAAACACACAAGTAGAAATATTGATTTCAATTAACATACACAAGGAAGAGACTTTAACAAACTAACAAACACACAAGCGAGATTTCTGAGATTAACAGTAAGAAAAATATAACGTAGCCAAGAACACATCTTCGCTGCTAGACCAGTACCAAACCCAACAATGCCTGAATCCAATCAGATACAAACCCAGAGAAAAGCTTATATGAACTGCTCATGAGAAACAATAAGTCTAAACCAAAACACAAGCAAGTCATATATGTAAAGGATTCAAAAATGCATAATTGCTCACAAAGATTGCTGAAGACACGACTGTTCGTGGATCCGCTAATCATGTTGTGCAGGGAAAGACTCCACCAATGCAAGTATCTTCCCCAAAGCCATAAGAGCTTCCACGAAAGAATAAAAAAAATACAGAATACCCAAAGTTTTATCATAATAAAGAAAAACAGTTGCCTTTTAAGCTTCTGAATCTCTGTACCGATGAGCAGTATCACAAGGACAACACAAAGCCTTGTGGTTTGAGAAACTTGTAGACATGCCCTCGCTTACTTCGGTTAAATCTCTACCACAAAAGTAGAAACAAAGCTGAGCAGTAAAAAAAATTAGTATCTTTGTTCTTTCTATGTAACACATGAAAATTACTAAAACCTAGACTTGGTGGTGGTTACCAGCAAAGTACAATATGCACTGGACTGAGATTGACGTCCGAATAAGTTCAGCATGTTGGAGAATCTTATAAACTTATCAAAAAAAAAAATCTTGTTCAGAAATATGCAAATCATCTGCAGTGAGAGTGAAGGAATTGATACAACAAAATATTTAAGATTGAACATGCTGCAACCTCTTAACATAGACAGTGTTGAATCATGATGAAAAAGAAAATGAGTGTTAAAGATTAAAACTTGTTGGTGAGAATTGTACTGTACTAAGGAAGAACTGAGTTTACATGTAGCAACTGCACGGCTCAGTCACCACAATCATTAAAAAGCATAACTCTTGATCTTACATATCTAAAGTACTTATTATCGACAGCTATGGGCAAACCTAATTGCCAATCCGAAGAGAGAAGGAAACACACATTGATACATCTTTTGATTAAGATTGAAGAATGAAGCTAGAAAGAATGTTGAGCAGTTTCACAAAAATACAACTAATATCAAAAATGAGCAAAAGAAGTTTGGAAGCGAATCCCAACCCTTCAACAGCTCGCCCCAACTGATGATATGAATTTCAAGGAAGCTGTTGCTTTGTTCAGAGGTTCGACCTGTCTCCCTCCAACGGGTATCAAACACAGCATCCTTCCTTGGGTCTGCTGGATGCTATGGACAGCACGCAATCGTCTCATCTTTGAGGATAAGACATCGACACCTTCGGAAGTGGCAACAAAATCTTTAGTAGCAGCGAGGGAATGGGACCAGGCACAGATTGAAAGCGACAAACCCCAAAGCGGAGTCCCAAAAGCGAGATCACTACCTCGACGAATTGACCCTCGGTTCACAACCATTTGCAAAACCGATGCTGCATGGAACTCCACAACAAATCGAGCAGGACTCGCTTGGACGCTGATGGATTCACATTCTCATCACCTCGGGTCAGGATCGCAGACAGCGGATTTCGTCTCTTCGCCTCTCGTGGCGGAAGCCATGGCCCTCCGCTTAGGCATCTCAATTGCAGCATCAAAAGGAAGTAACGACATAGTCTTCCTCTCCGACTGCTCAACGCTCATCCGAGCAATCACCACCAAGCAACCGATCAAGGAGATTCGAGGGATCCTTCGGGACATCGATCACCTCTCCTCTTCCTTTGCGTCTATCGGTTTCTCTCACATCTCTCGTTCACAGAACAGAGATGCGGATCTTTTAGCTAAACAGGCCCTTAGCGGGCCTTTATCTTCTTCTTCAATACATGTTGTTAACGCAACCCACCAGTTGGGCTAGACGTTTCTTTTCTTTGGGCTGGACCCTTTGCTCTTCTTTTTCTAATATATCGTCCGTTACAAAAAAAAAAAAAAAAAAAAATCAAAAATGAGCAAAATTTCATACATGATCATCTTTAAGAAGAAGCTCCATACCGGTTGATTTCCTCATTCTCGATGTCATCGTTTTCTCTGTAAATTTGGTTTGCGTGAATAGAGTGAAGGGGAGAAGCGAGGAAGAAGGGAGATATATAAATGTGGGGCTTATGGAAGGGGAACAGATTCATGTCGTTTGGGGTATGATTAAGCACATGAACTTTATGAGACGTAGATGTGGAGGCAAAGGAGAATCAAAATTGATGTTACCGCGGTTTGCTCCGTTGCTTTGAAGGAAGACGAAGCGGAGAAGTCTGAGTCAATTCTTCGTTGAATGAATGAACGAATGACGTGGCAAATTAGAGTCATTTTATTGGCTGATTTAATATGTCGACGTGGACAGCCTCCCCTTTTATCTTATTCTCCTTTTAATATCATTCAAAAATTAAAAGAGGAGTATTAAAAGGTGTCATTCAAATCCTTTATAAGAAAAAAGGTGTCGTTCAAAAATTAAAAAATGTGAATTATGTGTTTCAAAAATTAAGAGAACATTGTAAAATCATACATTCAAAAATTAAAAAACAGATATTTAAAAAGTGCATCCGACAATGACACATCTTTTACTAAACAATTTGATGATGTCAGATTTTATATAAAAATTTATGTGATAAACTGAACCGTTAAATTTTTTCTTATGAAAGATGGTGACATCAGCGGATAATAATAATAACTACAAAACCAAATAACAAAGAGAATGGTAGATCAGTAAAGAGAAACCTGATCATTTCTCTTTTTTTTTGACGGCAGAAACCTGATCATTTCTCTTTACAAAGACACTAGATTCTTTCACCGCGCTACGCGCGGAAAAGTGTGTTGATAGTTTATTTTCCGATCATATGTTTCAATGTTTGTGTTTGGAATGAGAGTGTTGTATTTCTCAAAGCAATGAGAAAGCCGGTGAATTATTTAGGGGTGCTCAATCCGGTAAGAATAAACTAATTATAATCGAACTTAGCCGAGATTAAAAAATGGTTTTAGTTTGGTAATCCATAATATACCGAATAGATGTGATTTTTAAGAAACCGCACTATCCAGAATATTCCGAATAAACGTGGTTTACTCAGTTTTTTTATAATGATGATTTAAATAATTTGTTCCCACAAAGTCTGAGTCATCTGCATTTGTTAAATGGAACACACTTATTTACATAGTTAGTGTTTATATACTTTGGCCGAAAATATTTTCAAACCCCTAAATTTTTTTCCCTGATGTCTCATTCGACATAGGAATATCCTTCGTGCAAACGCCCGGACCAGGGTACGAACTCTCCGTCCAACATATTTTTAATTTTCAGCCATTTTCCGTGTTCCGCAGATTTAAACTTTGAAATTTGGTTTTACTAAATTTATGATTTTTTCAACATATAGTTTCATTTTCATAAATCATTAATTTATATACATACTATTCATATAAGTAGAAATAAAACATTGTTTTATTTTTTTTATATTGAAAATGTAATACATCATTGTTTTTTTAACACTTCTATAAATTTTGATAATATTTAATAATATTAAGTTAAATTAAAATTACATCAATGAAATTTAGTTAATGTATAAAATATAAAAATATTTTTTTCTTACTTTATACACAAAACACATATGATAAAACAGAAAATAATAAATGAAACTTATACATATGATAATAGATGTGACTAAAACAATGATCATCCAAATAATTCATACACTAAATCTCTATCTCTTGAATAATCTAGGAATATATGTTTTGGCTTGAAACATACAATAAAAATAACTCCACGAAACTCCTAACCCTTTTGCTTAAACCAAAAAATAACTAAATAACTCTCTACCTCTCCTTGGAAACCAGAATCTACTAATGAGTTAAAGCCTCAAACACCACATACTCTTTAATATATTTGTATCATATGGCTATTTCGATAAATATTTTGAACTTGGTCCTGTAACCAGATTATGAACATTGTAAGACCATTATGAATCCCTAGTATATTCGTATCATCTATGCCATGGTAGCAATGTTCAAAATTGTAGGTACTACGGTTTCATATTCAATTATTGGATTTTTATTTTATAAAATATTTAACAGTTTTGAAATATTTTGAAGTTGTGATTTGTAGCAGTTTTCAGTCATTGTAAAGTGTTTTTTAGTGAAGTTTTTAGTTTAAACTTAGATCAGAGTATTTCTTAAATCTTCCAAAATCATTTCTCAAAAAAAAATAAAAAAATCTCTTCAGGTTCTAAATTATATAGATTCCCCATGTATTTCTGTTGATATATAACTGTTATTCGTTTAGTTGTACTTGCATATTGTTGAATATTTGTTATACGATGGAAGTGTTTATTATTAAAGTTTCACGTGTTACGATATTACTGTTTATTATTCCATTCCTCTATTGAGTGATTGATTATCAATGTAGACTACAAATTTTTTTTAAACATGTAAAAATAATAGACCTTTGGATCTCTACCGGGAAAATATTTTTTTAGGCTGTTGCAGTTTGTATTTGCAACCCGAAAAAAGAAGAGAATCAGAAGATGTCCAAATGCTTTATCAGTAAAAGTTGACATGGAGAGACTAGGTGTTCACCACACACATTGGCAAAATATACGGAAAAGACACAACACCATTCTCAATGGCACATGTGATTGAGAACAACTTACACTATCACCCCATACACAATTGAATTCAAGAGATCCTCTAGATGATAAAAAGTTTTAGGTAAGTTATAGAACTATAAAAACTAATCTTGTAGATGTCTTCACATGTCTTGAAATCATACTCACACTCTATGTTTCAAAAATTTTACATAAACAGAATGATGGAAAAGCTTATAAACATACAATTTGCCTTCTCGAGCTTTTAAATTGTATCTGATAGCAACTAAATCGTATCTGATAGCAACCTACGTGATGGAAAAGCTGAAAAAAAATGAAGACGATTGTAAGTGTGAAATTTTAAATTGTATGTAATGGCAATGTTATATATGAGAAGGTTCTTAAGGTGGTTTAGTGAAGGATTTTTTCTACATATTCATCAATCTAATTTCGACAAATTTTCTTGTTTTATTCTTATGTTGGAATCATAGTTGAGATAAGTGTATACGTTTTTAGTTGATTTTTGTGATAAAAAGTTTAGTATGCAGCTGGTTAGGTTAAACCGTTCTTCTAAATTTAAGGACATTCTTAGGAAGCTGAATGAAACATTAGTTTCTAATCTTAAAACTTTTAAAGAAAATTACAGAAATAGAACTCCAATATGACTGAAAAATTTAGAAATCGACAGTGTTTATGACTTAAAATATAAACATTCAGTTTTGTTATTTGGCATATTTGTAAATATATTTTATCTTACAATAAAAATATATAAGAAAAATACATCTTTTATCTTAATTTTCTTTTTCTATTTTGGTGATATGTGTGAATGTTTACTTTAAGATTTATTATCATGGACTGAAATTTGGGCCTTTTCTTGTTAAAGGTTGTTAATTATTATTGTTGATATTTTGGATTTTTTGAAAGATGGGTTTGATCTAAGCTGTTAGGTCTAACTATTAAAATGGAGCATGAAGCTTTTGAATCATTTAGAATGGTATCAAACGTTCAAATGTTTAAACATTGTGTCCATTGTTGTGTATTGTGTTTAGGTGGGGTTGTTTGTTTATTATGTTTATTGAATTTTTTTTTTCTACGCAGTTGACAAAAAATGTTGTTTTTTTCTACGTGATGCAAAGATTATATTCTAAATATAGTCTTTTTTCAATTTTTGGGAAATAACTTATTCTCACATAATATTATAATTTAAATTCATAAGATTATGGACATATAAGGGATGATTGGTAGTGAATGTAGCTTTATGTTTTTGGTTGTAGAATTTAGTCTGTAGAATTATTTGTTTTATTTTTTTTGCTGTAACTTTCCAAAGCACTATTTTTTTTGCTACATACTAAAAAATATTACTTTAGGAAATAGATACAATACATAAATTAAAAGTGTTTGGTTGTGAAATTAGATTTTATCATTGTTTATTTTTGTTGTATTTCATTCTTTTCAGTTATACAAATATGCAATAAATTTGAACCTTTTTATAAATTACTAAAATGTTTTTTATTAAAAATTTACTAAAATGCTTTTTAATGTATTTTCAGAGATTTTTGGATTTCACAAAGCTCCTTTTCACTCCACATTATGAGCGCAGTTCTCACCTAGCTCTCCTCATGACCACTCTTATTGTTTCCATAAAACTTTTTCAGACTTTGGTGGTGTTTCCTTTGGGATCATTTTTATATTCGAACTCCTCAGGAAATTACTCAATTTAAGATTCTACCTCCAATCATCTACACTGGTGATGTCGAGAACAATGCTTCCCTTTCACCTCATATATGATGAGATTAATATTTTTCTGCTGCTCTTCTTACGGTTAAGGTTCGGTGACTGGGGCCAAGTCAGAGAAACTGTGAGGGAGTTTTATCGCTGTAGTGATGATGTAACTTCCGATAGCAAACCAAGTGGGGATATGGTGTTTGAGGAAGAACCTTGTACGACGCTGGTCATCGTATGATTGTTTTGGGCTAAATGGAGAACCAGTTGGGTCTTCTTCGATGGTGAATGATGTTCTTGTAGTTCCTCGAAGCTGTACAGATTAAATAGTCCTGAAATTGTCCGGCTAAGCACTTTGCAGAAATTGTATTAACCATCTCCTAGGATTAACCAACTAATTGTTAAGATATACAAAAAGTTATCAGTAGTACCTCTTCCGGGTCAAGCAATGAGGTTTCCCAGAGCAATCCAGTCATCCCTCTCATCCCACCAATCACCTATATTTAGAAGGGGACTGAAATGAGTGATTCAAGGGGATGATTATTTTTTTTTTAAAACACGTGGGTCATCATGTCTTTACCATATCAACAGTGATGTTTCCTAGTTGGACCTTCCCATGTTCTGACTTCAGTTTCTTCAGACGGTCCTGAAATAAAAAAAAAACAAATTATATGAGAAAAGGGAAGCTAGAAAATCAAAAATAGGTTTACTGCAAGTAGTCTGCCTTAACTTGTCAGAAACAATCTCAACCAAAAGTAACCACAATATACAAATTCAATGGAAAATGAGTCAAAACATCACAAAATTTCCATTTCATGTAAAAATGGAGAGTCAAAGCTTTTACCTGTTGTTCCGGAATCAACTCTTGCAGCTGCGATTTGAGGTCCTGTGCATTTGACATCATTTAACACAAATAAAAGAGCAGCAAGTCGAAAAGCAATCTCAGGATACCAAAAAAAAAATGAAAAACCATAGCATTTTGTATACAATAGAAGGAAGATCATACGCAAAACACAGAAACAAAAATTACCATATCGGTAGAGCGCTGCATCTGAATCCATCTAACGGAATTGCTGAGTCGAAGATTGTTGCGAATGAACAATAATATCAAAGAGAGAGAGATAAACTTAAAGAAGGATGTATAATAGCAGAGTTTTGTATACCTACTGGAGACCATGCATGCTGCTGGGTTCGCCATCTGCAGGAAATCAATTTCCTTTTTTTATTTCAGTGAGAGGTCAAATTATCCCTCGAAGAGAGAATACCTCCCAAGAGAACAGAGATGTTGATTATGTATGGGTATATCATCCCAGCACCCACATATGTTGCTGAAAATCAAAGTCGAACCTGTTTGTACATCAAGACTTTAACATTGTGATACAGAGAGGAAAAAAAAAACAATAAGCCAGCTTCAGCGTATTGTTTGTTGAGCTTACTTGTATTGGTCAGCTTTGAGTCCAAATGATGGGAAATTTGAGAACCCACAATTCTCTCCTTCAGTGAAGAACCATTAGAAGAAACTCCAAAAGAAGCTACAGGAGAGGAATCTACCCAACATCCTCACTTGTTTCCTGATGCAAAGAAGCAGTATAGAGTAAAAAGAAAGCAGACAAGTCAAAACTAATAAGCATAAAGTGAAGAAGTGAAAGGTACCTTGAGGGGTATGGAAGCCGTTGATAAGATGAGCAGTTGCAGTACCACTTGGGTATGTTAGTTTGAAGTCTATTACCATTATCTGCAAACAAATAGAAACAGTAATCATGAAGAACACCATAACAGATTATTGCAGTAACCAAACAAAGGAAACAACACCATAACAGATTTAGCCTATAAGACTTATTGCAGAAACCAAACAAAGGAAAGATAAAAAAAATCCATAAACGAAAGAGGGAGATTTTAAAAATCATCGGAGTCAATGAATTAAGAAGATAAACAGATATGTACCCATCAAATCCTTTTCCACAACAGTGAACTCGAGAATTGCGGCGTTTTTTATTAGTCACATTTTTAACGTTACAGAGGGGAAGCTAAGAGGTGAAAGGAACCCATCGACAATTGTTTACGATGATAGGATTTGTTCATCGCAGAAAGAGGAAATGATCGTGAGATGAGCTACTGGGCTTGGACGAAACTGCGATTGAAGCCCAGCTGATCTAAGTGACATCTGACGTGGCGCAAAGCTCTTCTCCTATTGGTCGATTTAATCTGCCGACGTGGACAGCTTCTCCATGGCTTATATAAGCCTTTTAGTATAGTATTGATTATACATTATACAATATAATTAACCAGTGTATAAAAATCATTCCTCTTAACCATGCTTACTTATCCTGCTGATCTCCGTCCGCTCTTTCCTGAGGTTAAATTTTTTTCCATAAGTACAAACAATCGTTGATTCTAAAAAAAAAGTAACTTCACAAACATTTTGATGGATTCATTGTTAGTTTCTTTCTTCATCCATTGATTTGTACAAATTTCACAAACTTTTTTGTTGAAGGACTAAGCACGAAAACTGATTGAATCTTTAAGAATTCCGAATTCAGAAACATATATATATATATTTTTTTTTGTCATCAACAGAAACAAAACTCTCATCTTGACTCGGAAGTCCAAGCCGGTAACTCTGAGTCCATGTAAACGACAAAAGACGGTTGCATCTTGGCACTGCGTGCTAGTCGATCCGCCTGCAATTCTGTGTTCGTGGTACATGAATAATCTCTGAGTTGATGAGGACGTCTTTTAGGGTCTTTATGTCTTCTAGATAACTTGCAAAAGCTGGCCATTCTTCTGGTTCCGAAACCATCTTTACCAATTGGAAACAATCCGTTGCAAACGTAACCCTGAACTGACGTAAATTTCTCATACATTCCATAGCCCATATTAGCGTTTCCACTTTTGAGTGAAGTGGGGATTGACTCGCTCTAACATTTCGGGCCCCCATCAGGCTATCAAATCCTTCCAAAGAACTATACCAACCTTGTCCGGAAAAATTATCTTTATCCTTCCATGAACCATCTATAAAACACCATCTCCCTTCTCGTGTTCCAGGGTTATTTCCGGCGATCTGTCGTACCTGAACCTGTGGAATCACAATCTGTGCATCATTCCATAATACAGATTCTGTCTCAGCCAATTTCAACGTATCCCTCGGGTCAACATCAAGATTACTGAAAACCTTCAAATTCCTGCCTTTCCAAATGTACCATAGTATCCAAGCAAACTGATGAATTTCCAGTTTAGGTTCAATTCTCCAAAATAAATAATTCATATTTGCAAATAGAGATTGATAGGGGAAGATAGTTGAACTGGATGGAATCTGTGAAAGAGCCCATACCTGACGCGCCGGTGGACGCTCAAAAAACACATGATTTATAGTTCCCTCGGGAGCGCCACATTTATCACACCATATATCTCCTTTTAGCCCTCTTGCTTGCAAATTCTTCTTTACCGCTATGCAACCTGATACCAATTGCCACAAGAAATGCTTCATTTTTGGAGGACATTTTACTTTCCAGCAGTATGCTTTCAGAATATCAACTGTAGGGCCAACCAGTGTCAATGGTTTCTCCTTATCAGGATAAACTCTCTCCACTTGATATCCTGATTTCACCGTATATTTTCCATTGTTGGTAAAATGCCATCCATCCCTATCACTTAATTGAGCTTTACTCAGAGGTATACTTTCAATAATTTTGATGTCCTGGGGGTCCACAAAATTCCTTAGTGCCTGTGAATTCCACGTTCTTGAAGTTGAATCAATGAGGGAATCAACTGTCAAATCCGGGTAAGTAACATGAAGATTTTTGTTTGCTGGTCTCGGGCGAGTGGATGGGATCCAGGGATCGTTCCATACTGAGATAGAAGGTCCTGTACCCACCCTTTTAATTAGTCCTTTGCTAACCAGTGATCTAGCTGAAATTATACTCCTCCAGCCATACGACGGGGAATATGAACGGATCGGTTCTAGGGGTGAAGCATTCCTAAAGTACCGTCCTTTAAATACTCTTGAAAATAAAGTATTAGGTTTCTCTATCAATCGCCATAACTGCTTACCAAGCATAGCCGTATTGAAATCCATAAAATCTTTGAATCCCAATCCTCCTTCTTCCTTACTTAGGACTAGTTTGTCCCAAGATTTCCAATGCATACCCTTAGTATTTCCACCGGGGCTCCACCAAAATTGGGCCACTGCACTCGTTAGTTTCTTTGCATTCGCTTTTGGTAGTCTAAAACAAGACATCACATGATTTGGCAATGCCGTTACCACTGATTTAATGATCACCTCTTTGCCCCCCCTTAGTAAAAAACTTAAAAGTCCAACCATTTACTCTACTATTTAAGCGCTCCTGAATGAATCCAAAGACTTGTATTTTAGACCCTCCAATATTCTCTGGTAATCCCAAGTAAGATCCCATTCCACCCAGATTCTGAATACCCAAGATATCTCGTAACTCCTGCCTGCTAGCTTCCTCAATTTTGTGACCAAATTGAATTGATGATTTTTCGAAGTTTATTTGTTGACCAGAAACCGCTTCATATTCCTTTAGAATCCTAAGAATGGTTTGACATTCTTCCTTCTGGGCCTTGCAGAAGAAAAGACTATCATCTGCGAAAAGCAAATGAGATATAGATGGACATGCCCTAGCCACCTTCATTCCGGTGAGTTGTTTCACTCTTTCAGCCTTCTTTATATTAGCAATCAAAGCTTCAGTACACATAATAAATAAATAAGGCGATAACGGATCCCCTTGGCGTAAACCTCTGTGGGGAGTAATGAGACCTCGAGGTTGTCAATTTAATAAAACCTGATACTGCACCGAAGATATACATCCCATCATCAATTTTATCCAGTGCGAATCAAAGCCCATTCTATACAGAAGAGCTTGAATAAAATCCCATTCAACCCTATCATACGCTTTACTCATATCCGTTTTGATTGCCATAAACTTTCCTTGGCATGCTTTGTTAGTTCGCAGTCCATGAAACATTTCCTGAGCAATGAGAATATTATCCGAGATCAATCTTTCTGCCACAAATGCGGATTGTGTCTCTGATATCAGTGTTGGGAGACAACGCTTCAGTCTCTGACATAAAACTTTCGATATGATCTTATACCCAACATTACATAAGCTGATTGGTCTTATCTCTGTCATCCTTGTTGGTCTTTCCTTCTTTGGTATCATGCAAATGTTAGTAATATTAAGCCTGGAATCCATTTCTCCTGAGACCAAGAAATTATTTACCATATCCACTAAATCTTTCTTTATTATATGCCAAGAGTGTTGGAAAAACAAAGCAGTCATTCCATCTGGCCCGGGTGCCTTCTCAGGATGCATCATAGACAAAGCCTGTCTAACCTCCTCTGTCGCCAATTTTATCAGCATTTGGTTCGTCTGACAAGTAATACTTGGTGTAATCTCCTCAAGAAAATCCTCGAACTCTGATGGAGAGGTGGTGGTAAACAGACCCTCAAAATAGTCTACAGCAACCTTCTCGTTACCTTGCTCCTCTGTGATCCAATTTCCCCCTTCATCATAAAGTCCTACAATCCTATTTCGAACCCGACGTTGCTTGGTTAGAGCATGATAAAATTTAGTACTACGATCTCCAGCCGTGTTCCATGTATTCCTACTTTTCTGTTGCCAATACTCCTCCTCATCCTTATATGCATCTTGCAATTTTTTAGAAATCTCCATTATCTCTTCATGAGACCTATTATCATCCGTTTGAACCTCATCTAAAGCCTTCTAAAGATCTGCTATTTTATCCTTTCCATATGGTGGGTTATTCTTTCGCCATTTAGCTACCTCGTGACGACAGTTGCTTATTTTGGTGACAATATCCACCGCATCATCTCCATCATTTTCCTTCCATCCCATAGTGATGGATTCCATGAGCCCATCTTGACCTATCCACCTTTTATCAAAACGGAATTGTCCCTTCCTTCATTGAATTTTGTCGTCAAGAAAGGCCACCACCGGCCGATGATCTGACCCGACCATCCCTAAATATTCCGTATAAAAAACTGGGAAGAGTGTATGCCAATCTTCATTCGCTAGAGCCCGATCCAATCTACATCTAATTGTCATTGCTCCTTTACCTTTACCTCTTCTTCCTTGCCATGACATTTTGTTCCCCCTAGCCGGAAATTCAAGTAATCCACAATTTCGTATCATATTATTAAAAGGAACAAAAGAGTCAGGACTCCGCAAAGTACCTCCCTCTTTTTCATGGTTTCCAGTAATATCATTCAAGTCTCCAATAATAAACCAGGGATCATTTCGTGATAACCCATATCTAGTCAGCCTTTCCCAAACTTGTTCTCGTAGCTTTTGGACAGGATCACCATATACAAAAGTTAGAAAAACTATCTTCCCTTTTACCACTGCCTCCACATCAATCATCCGATTACTAGAATATAGAATCTTGACCTGAAACTCATTATTATAATAGAGGGCTAAACCACCACTTCTTCCGATCGGATCCACAGTGACCAAATTATCATAACCAAAATGTGATTGAAACCCATTCATAAACTCAAAATCTTGCTTTGTTTCAGACAAAAATAGAAAATCCGGTTTATATTTTTGCCAAATTTCCCGAAGATAACTTATAGTCCATTTACTTCCCGCACCACGGCAATTCCAGCTTAGTACTTTCATAAAAAATAAAATAAAATGAAGCTCCACCGAGCTGAGAATTGTGGAGATAATGAACCCCTATTAATTTCCATTCTGAAAGCCAAATACCTCATTTTTTGTCCCTTACGCCAATGCCATCGTTGCACACTTTTTGTTTCCATGAAAATTAAATTCAGACCATACTTCAAATCTCCTGGTCCAAACCGGTCCTGAATCATATGTCCTATGCGTTTAAGAAAACCCCCATTCTCAACTGGTTCAACGGTCACTTTGTGATTCGTATGACTCATATCCACACTACCATTAACATATGCAAAACACCAAGACACCAGGCTTAGTAGATCATTCGAGTTTATTATATTCCATCATTTGTCCTCTGTTGCTTCCAAATGATCTCTTTGTACCCCATCACAACTCAGTTTTATCAATTTTAAAATCCAAAGGACATACCTTATTTGTTGTGTACCATATGCCTCTCTTGTCCATATATTCCATCGATACCAGTCACCAACCATAAACCAATTTAAAACCATCCTGCCAAAACTGTGATTTAATCCTACTACCTTTGCTGCCATAATAAAAAACCTCCATCCAGTTATTTTATTCCAATACCATTTCTCATGGTCAATACAATGAAGCAAAAGAAGGCCATCCAACAGCCAAAAAAACACAGAGACCAGAAACATGGTCCGTGTGTGGTTTAAAGAGACCCAACACAGCCATTGATCTCCAACCAAAGCCATAAACAGTGTCCACCATAACCAATAAACCTTTTTGATCACAAATACAGTCCAACCCTTATCCAAAATACCAAAAAGCTCAGAATAAACATGAGTGGAAACGCTAATAAGAATCACTGAGAACCACCAGTACCAATAATAAAAGAATCCATTTTTATTCCTTTGATATAACTTGAAATTAAGCATTGCAGAAAAACATGCAAACAGATATGATAAAACCAACAAGACCTTAGACCCAACGTGAGTACACATGCGCATGAAGCTTATGAAAAACCAAAGGCTATAAAGAACTAACGCCAAACCCAGGACCTGCTTACTGAATATTGAGAAGATGATATCCATAAAATTAAAGTTTCTGCTGTCCCCCTTTCGGATTTGAAGTACCCTTCTCCTCCATCTTTTTGGCACCACCTCCATGACGACCACCACTATGTCTCCTCGCAAAATATTTTGCCCATTAAAACCATATATTCCATAAAAGATATGACTGACCTCACAGCCACAATCCAGTCTCCAAATTGATACCTCTAATAACCCTTTCCGAGTCACATACAAATGGACTCGAATCTCTCCGATCTCCCTTGTCCAGATACGAATGGAGAAAACGGAAATAATACCTTGGTTGATTTTCGATTTTGTCTTGATGGTGACCCCAATTGTAATCCACTGTAATGATATTGAAGATTTCCTCAGCCTCGCAAGGATCCCCTTTCCTTCTTTTGGATCAAACCACCCCTCCCAAAAATTTAGTCGTACCCGTTGTTTCCTTTCTCTAGAGCCCCCTTCGTAAGCCCGATTTACTTCCAACCCAACAGCCTCACCGATCCCCGGATCCCATCGTTGCGATACCATCGAGAGCCCTAGATCGCCGTTTTCATCGCCTAGTCCGTTTGCAGAGAAAAATCGTCCGTTTGCAGAGAAAAATCTTTTTTTTTTCTCTATATTATACATGAATATCTATGCACATTATACTACAAGAGATAATGTCTGAATTTATAATCTACTAATTTGAAAATTAAAGATTTTGAATTCTCATAGAGAATATATATGCACATTACTGCGATATCACGTGGGAGCATATTTTTTATAAATAAAAATCAGTTTATAATTCAAATTGTTTTCACTAAATTCTTAATTTTATTTTTGAAAAAAATTCTCATGTCAAAGCGTAGAATATATATGTTTATATTCATTTATATATAATATAATAAATGTATATTTTACAGTTTTAGATTACAACTAAAATACATATACATCAGTGACAATTTAAATATACCAAGTTATTATAAAAGTTTAATTGATATTTTATTTTTGAATTATTTTTTTTATTTTGTCTGCTTTTTACCCATCTGCAGTTTTTTTTCTTCTGGTTCCCATTTCAAAATTAATAACTTCAACAAATTTTTTATATTCACTAGATAACAGCCAACAAATATGAGTAATTAACGTTCATAACATAGTCAAGAATTTAAGTCTCAAAACCAGTTAAAAGAAACATACCTATAATATATGCATGATAAAGTGAATTTTTAACATGGATAACCAATTTGGTTCAAGGATTAACATACAACCAACAACATTCAAAGATTCGTAAAATCTGGACATCAAACTGTTTACTATTAATTCTCTGGCTAAAATGATTATAGGAATTATAAACATTTTTTCAGTTAGCGTCACAGTGAAATATGTACCTTTTAAATTTTGTGAAATGAGAGGAGTGGATGATTTTTATATAAGGACTGTGAAGACAAAAAATTATATGGATGTGTAAAAACAGATGAAATCAAAGAAATATTGAAAAAATGATATATTTCTGAATTAAAGAATCTTTTTATATTGACCAAAAAAATCATGCTCTTAGATCACTAACACTATGGTTGACCTTTATCACTTTCTCGGTGATATCTCGTTCACATCCTTTCAGTCACAGTCTATTCTTACCTCTTCAATCATGATCCATTTGCATCTCTTTGGCTACGACTCATTTGCACCCTTTCAGTCACCACTTATTCATACTATTTCAGTTATGATCTGTTCACACTCTTTTGGTTATGGCTCGTTTGCACTTTGTCGGTCACAACCCATTCGTAACCTTTCGATCACAACCCATTCGCAACCTTTCGGCCACAACCATTTGCACTCTCTTGGTTATGACCCATTTCCACTCTTTTGGTCACATTCACAACACTTTCACATCCTAACGATCAAGATCCATCACATTCTTTCGGCTACGACCTGTTCTAAGACCCGTTTGCACCTTTTCGGTCATGATACATTTAAAGCTTTTCATTTACATCACGTTTGCACCCCTTGGATCTTGACACGTTCATATCTTTTGGATCAACACACGTTCGTACCTCTTAGATTACGAAGCATAGATACCCCTTAGATCAAAACACATTTGGATCTTGATCTCACTCAAATTATCCTAAGGAGTGAATTACTCGCTTAAATAAGAGGTTCATATGTAGTACTTAGGGATCAAATCACGAAGAGTTAGGGAACCAATTAAATCTAATCAAAAAATCAATTTTAGGTTAAGGTTGGTTTTATGGTTTAACAGTAAATAGCAGTCCTAATTGAGCAAGGTAGTTGCTCTCCTAAAAAGATGATTGGGTTGTAAATTTTATGGGAAAGGTGCTAGACATAAGGTTTTTATTCAGGTATTAGAAATTATAATTTCCATAGATGCCTAGTAAGTTGCATGCATGGTATATTAGAGCTCAACCACTGATATACCATAGATTTTACCCGTTTTTAACCATGGTATACTAGTATTTTATTATATATTTAATCTGTTTTCTAGCCTGTTAGGTATGTTTTCAGGTTCAAGAGCATTTTGTGAGAAAGTGATGTTTTTGGAGTACAAGAGATGATATACCCGAGTTGACCATTCAAGACTAAGTCGGAAGTCAACATTGCGATTATAATCGATCGATACTCATCCTGAGTTGTCGATCGATGTAGCTGGAAGATCCGCGTACTAGAAGATTATAATCGATCGATACACATTCAGTGTTGTCGATCGATATCGAAGACGAAATGGTTTAGCCGACTACTTCACCAAGACTTCACCAAATTACGAGATTGCCCCTGACGAGTTTTTAACCTAATGGAAATGCTTATATATTCCTGCTAAGTGTTTTTGACGGCAACCTTCGAAAGAAGCAAGCTTTTGACAACCCTCAAGAGAAAAGCAGAGAGTGTGAGAGAGAGACTAGAGTTTTATTTGTTTTGAGAGATTGGAGAGATTTCTCATCTCCTTTTGTATTTCTACTTTATTCTATCTATGCAATTCTTTCATCTATCTATTGTTATGAATTGCTTACTAGAACATAGATCACTAGGATCTTTGATTATCTTTAATTATCCATTTGAACTTGCCTGTCTCCCGTTGAGAATAGCGACAGCTCCTCCTTGAGACCTTGTGTTCATATTCGGCTCGCGCCTAGGCAGATCTAGAAGCCGTCGATCGATATCCCGACAGGTGAATCGATCGGCGCTGCGAAAGGTGTATCGCTCGATATCTCAAAAGGATATCGATCGACTTTTTTCTGCGCCAACATTACGACAGTTGAGGCCAGAGATCTAGATTATTTAACCAGTGTTACTTCCCTTGAGTTAAGCGGCTGAGATCTATAGTATCATGCAAGCAACTTATTAAAGCATTTATAGAGATTATAATCTCCATTCCTGAATAGAAACCCTATGTCTAGCACTATTTATCACTTTTAAACAACCCGTCATATTGTTAGTTAGAGCAATTACCTTGCTCATTTTAGGAATTGTTACTTTTATTTCCATCATATAAACCAACCTTGCCAAGGATTGATTAGTAGATTTTATTTAATTGGTTCCCTAGCTCCTCGTGATTCGATCCTTAAGTACTACAACTGTACCTCTTATTTGAGAGAGTAAGCTCTACTGGGTAATTTGAGCACTATCAAATTTGGCGCCGTTGCCGGGGAGCTTTGATCGCCATTAGATTTAATCTTATTAATCTTAGGTTTTTCTTTTTACCCCCTTTCTAATTAAAATTTTTCTTATCTTTTTTAGGTACATGCCCAGCAGTACCAGAAGCAACAAGGGAAATCAACTATTATTCTCAGAAGATCCTGCACACTTGGAACGCTCAATCCGCAAAGACCTACGCTCCGCATCGATTGACAGAACCGCAGTACCGTCGACTGATTCTCACGTTTGACAGTCGACCGACACTCAGACAGCACCGTCGACCGATACCGTTCGCCGATCCACATCGTTTGATACTTCTAACCGTATATCGATCAACACTACTCCGCGAAGCATGGTCGCGATAGTTATTCTCACGCAGGGCGAGAATGGAAACCTGTATGACCAAGATGGTCATCTGCGTAATGCAACAGGTCAGAAGCTAGATGCACAGGGAAACATAATCCCTGAGCCTGAAGCTGAGGCTACAGGAGAAGCTCAAACACGATCGTTGGCAGACTATAACCGTCTAGACGAGTACTACACCAACAGATCAGCTATTCGACTTCCAGAGATTCAGAAACCGAACTTCGAGCTCAAGCCTCAGTACTACTCTCTCGTGTCTCAGATACCCTATTCTGAGCTATCACACGAGCATCTTATGGACCATCTGGAGAGGTTCGAGGATCTTATCGCTGTTATTCGTATGGATGGAGTCCCTAAGGACTACATACTCTGCAAGCTCTTCAAATACTCACTGATTGGAGAAGCTTCGCACTGGCTCAAGCAGCTACCTACAGGATCACTAACATCCTGGGCCGACATCAAAAACGCCTTCCTGCGTAATTTCTTTGATGAGGCACGCGCTGAAGACTTAAGGAGCAAAATCGCCACTTTCGCGCAAAAGCCTAGTGAGAGTTTTAAAGACGCGTTAGATTTAAGTTCTTCCAGCGAGACTGTCCACACCATGGATTCAATGAAGTGCAGCTGCTAAGCACTTTCTACAGAGGTATCGCCTTGAGGTATCAGATGGCTCTTGATACTGCTAGTGAGGGGAACTTCAACACTAGGAATCCAATAGAGGCTGTGAGACTTATTGAGAACCTAGTCAACAACAGGAGCACCAAGAACACTGACTCTGACAAGAAGAAATTGGTTGCAGCCATTGGGGAAGACCAGATGAATGAAGTCAGAGCCAAGATAGATGCTTTACATGCATTTTTGGGGCAGCCAGTCTGCTCAGCTGAACAAGGAGAGGCTAGAGAAGATGATACAGAGGAAGATGTGAACTACATTGGAGGTATTAGATTTCAGAGATATGGAAACCAGAGTGGAAACAGAAACTTTTTTGGCGATGGTCAGAAGAGTAACTACAACCAGAGTTCACAGTATCAGAAACCCTTCACCAACACAAGGAATTACGGCAACTCAGCTTACCAAAACCCACCGCCACCCACCCAGGAGAGTAAGTTTGATGCCATGATTGATAGAGTTCTGGAAGGTCAGCAGAATCTTACAGTAGACTTCAATGGGAAGATTGATTCTGTCTTCAACAATCTGACCACAAGGATAGACACCATTTGCACTAAAGTTAAGAAACTTGAGACACAGATTGTCCAGACTGAAGACTCTATCAAGAGGATTGGAACTTCTAAGGAAGTAGGGGAAGGAAATAGGAAACACCACGTGAATGCTATCATAAATGATGATTTTTGGCAAGTGGTGAAACAGGAGAAGCTACAAGAAGGAGACTTTGAAGTGGAAAGTTCACTAAGTCTCGGTGGATCACAATGGTGTCGATCGACACCAACTAGTCCGCATCGATCGACATCAACGATTTCTTTTCCGGATACGATTGCAGATTGCAACACGGTTAGGATATTGACACATGCTGAATTCACGGCTTCTCATCCATACCCACCCACCCACACCTACGAAGATATCGACCGACGAGACGAGCCACTCATCGATCGACACAAAGACGAGAAACGTATCGATCGACCATTTTCTCCACCTATCGATCGACACGCACCTCTCACATACCGAGTGCAACTACCATCGATAGACAGCAACCGAATCAATGCACTCAGACCCACACCGAAACCACAAGCTAACCCTACAGAGATTACTGGTAACCTTTCAGACACTATACCTACATCAGAGGGAACTGAAGGAAGAAGGTTAAGGAGTAGGAAGGAGAAGATTCCTAAGAACCTTAAGAGGGAAGCTAATGAAAAGGAGATTGATGGTTTCACTAAGAGAGTTATCAGAATCCCACCAGAGAAACCTTTTGAGGAGGTTTACTTCACAAGCAGATTGTGGATGTTCTTCAGAGAAACAAGGGAGACTGAAAATGACATTAGAAAAAGGTTTGACAATGTCAGAGATGATATGAGGAAAATGATTACTTTGCAGAAGAAGAGTGATCCTGGGAAGTTTGCAATACCATGTGTGGTACAAGGGATTGAATTTCCTCATGCACTATGTGACACTGGTTCATCAGTCAGCATCTTACCAAAGGTCATGGCAGATCATCTAGGCCTGCAAGTAGAGCCTTCACCAGAGATCTTTACATTCGTGGATTACACTCAGAAAAACTCTGGAGGTTTCATCAGAGACCTGGAAGTACATATTGGTAATGCTATCGTCCCTGTGGATTTTCATGTCCTAGACATCAAGCTAAATTGGAACTTTTCCCTCTTACTTGGAAGAGCATTTATGGCTACAGTAGGAGCCATATGTGACATGAACACCAATAGGATGTGCTTGACTATGATAGATCCAGAGATCCACTACGACCCTGTCAAACTTGGCAAACCACCAGCCAAATCAGTGGTAAAAGAAGATGATACTGGTATCATAGCAGTTTGTCATTGTGAAGTCGAGTACGAGACAGAGTACTCGGGATCGATCGACAGCACTTTAACATCATCGATCGACACTCGCAAGTCAGAGGAGATCGACAACAAATATAGATCATCGATCGACAGAGACCCACTAGATGATGAACTCGATCTACCAGATCATTGCTACCCGAATTTCGCCATCCCACCCAGCCGAAAAGAAGATGATTACTCAGCAAGGAGTTGTGCAGATAGCGGATTTCATGAGAGCTTTGCAGTAGACATAGCCACCTCTTCCCACAGTGGAGACCACAGTGAAAAACATGATGCAGACTATTGGGAAGAGAGAGCTTGGGAAAATTACTTGGAGAATGACATATTTGCAAATCGATTCCCACAATCGATCGACATCAAACGCCCACAATCGATCAATTATCTACTTCATCCAGCAAAACGACAACGTCCATCGATCGACATCGCCAGTATCACATCGATCAATATTAACTCGGACGACTTAAAGGACAAAATCAGAATTTCACCGATTAGGACAACACATGGGTATAAAAGGTTGACAACTCAAGCCACGAAAATTCAAAACTCTTCACCTTCTACCCAGCAGCTCCCAGCATCCAGAAACTCATCAACGGAGGACTGCAACAACATGAACAATCGATCCAACCGTGCAGCTATACGCACACCATCGATCGCCACCACCACATCACCATCGATCGACGCGTTCAACAGAGCTCAACCTCGCTCTCATGAACCTTATGATATCAGGAACTTTTCACTAACACCTGATGAATTTGGAATTTTCAGGGACACAGATGGCTATGAAAGAGCAATGGATGGAAGAGTTCTGCACATAACCAGAGAAGACATAGCAGACATCCTCCAAGTTGCTAATGGACCAGAAAACCTGTTCACACAGCAACGTAGCCATCCAGACATCCTAGCTCACGTCCAAGACAACCACAACACCAACACAAGGGAGGATACAGTTCCTCAACATTTCGGTCAACCTAGGAATTCACCATCGATCGACATCGTTTCATCACCATAGATCGACGGCGGATATCTCGGATCGATCGACAGACCAAGAGTCAGATCGCCCGACAGACGATTGCAGTTTGGACGACGTGCCTTCAATACTGATGGATCCAGGAGATTCAAATGGGAAGCAAAGGATGAATATGGTGTATACAGAGATGAGTTTGGCTATGCTAGAGGAGTTGATGGTGAAATCATCCATATTACCAAGGAGCAAGTAAAGAGAGCTCTGGATAGAGCATCCCTTTTTCACAAAGGTTGCCTACGCCTTCCAGTACACACACGCCCTTACCATGCATACATACCACCACCAGTACCCTACAGTAGAGAGGAGATAGATGATATGGTGACTGATGTATGGAGAGCTCAGGCACACCTTGAAGCAAACATGCACACATTGGTGGAAGACACTTTCCAGCCTTGGGATGTCAGTTACAAGGACTTCCAGAATGATATGGCTGAGATAAGAGTGGAGCTTGGAAACATATTGACCATGCTTGAGAAAGAGGCTACGTCACCAGTATCGACCGACAGAGTACCTGTACCATCGATCGACATCGGAAAGACTACATCCATGGACCGACCATAATGTTCATCACCTAAGAGAGATGAATGGGAGGTTGCTTACATCAATTCACGGATTGGAGACGTCTACAGCCCTCTCAGCAACAATGTCGAATGGTTAAGCAAGAGGATCGATCTTCTACAGAAAGAGAGCATCAATTCGCAAGAAAGATCAAGCTAAGAATGCTACGTCTCCATTGATCGACACACTGAATTCACCGTCGATCGACACAAGGTTTGCAGAACTGGAAGATAGGATGAAAGCATACGAAGAGAAGCATGATCTTTTTTTAAGTTCACCTATCATGCGATACCTGGATACACTGTCACGACAGCTGAACGAGCTACAAAGAGACATGAGCATAGTTCACGATCATCTTGGTCGTCATGACAGAACCGCGACATCGATCGACAGGCCTAGACCAATATCGATCGACATCGAGCCACCACCAGCAAAGAGAGCATGCACCACAGCAGAAGTTGATGAGATCAAACATAAGCTGTACGGCAATGAATTCTATGGAAGAGAGACTCATAGAACGAAGTGATGACATTGACAACACCCTCAACGAAAGAGTGACCAACCTCTGTAGAGCTACTGGTCTATTGAAGAATGAGATAAGCAATATGCAGAGAATTCTTGCGTACCAAGGCCAACGCTCAGAATCGATCGACACAGATGATACTGAGTCGACCGACAGAGATCCCAGCGAAACGACCGACGCACAAGTTGTAGCATCGATCGATACAGAATCCTTGGCAGATCAAGATCAACAGATTCAAGACCAGCACGAAAAAGAACAACATGAAGAACTACCTGAGCATTCAAGATTTGATTTCTATCAGCATCAGATAGACACGAAAGATTTGGTCAGAAGGTTGCAAGTCATCAAAGCAGATTTAGCAAAGATATATCCTACAAGGACCGGCTCAGATGATGCCACAAGAAGCTTCACTGCTGCTGAGTCCAAAGATGAGGGAAATGTTTGCCCACCAGCAAACAACAACCCCCACTGGACCCCATGAGTCACTCACCTACCACAGTCAAGCTAAATGACTATAACAAAGCGCTGAGTGGGAGGCAACCCACTATTAGGTTTTCTTTTATTTTTCTTTATTTTATTTATTTTTTATTTTTGCTTTTATTTTTCGGATTTATTTTGCAGTTTTTATTAGATCCAAGGAGAATGATGATTCCGTCGACCGACATTCACCATTCAATCGCTCGACACCACACGACCATTACTAATGATCGACGTACACCACTACGAATTGATCGACACCTTGTCGATCAGGTTTATTCATTCTAACTTGTTATATTTATTAATTATGCTTTATTTTATTTACCTCATCACCGGCTGTGTTACACTGGGACAGTGTAATTTAAGTCTGGGGGAGAGTTTACTAATATGTTTTTTATTTTGGTTTTTATTCAAATTGTTTTTCAAAATTATTTTTCGCATAAGTATTAAATAGGAACATTGATATAGATTTATATTTGATTGTCTGACCACTCTTTAGCACCATTCTAGATTACTGATTACAGATAGTACTAAAGATGCTAAAGTGGATCAACCTGCCATCTATATTCACTAGCTAAGATTGTTTGAAGGAACCAAAGCTGACCTCCAACACTAATACTGACTTAATTGCTTGTCTTGGGGCTTGGGAATCACTGGATCGGAATCCTCTTACAAGTCTGGAAGGTAAAAAGTCTGTGTGTTTCTGGTTCCCTTCCTTCTCTCTCTTCAGCGTCTCAAGATCTAAGTTTATGTTATAAAAGATTGAAATGATTTCTTGAGAGGCAGAGGGGTAGGAGTGTCTCCTGCGACCCCAGTATTCTAAATCTCAAGGATGATCACACATTGTGGAAACGAGGGATAGATTGAGTACCAAACCCCATTATTCGCTACACTTTGCCAAAAATGTATGAGTTACAATGCAAATGTCAATAAGATGGACTAGATGACCTATGTGGCATCGAAACCTGTTGAAATTGAAACTAATAAGAGATTCAGAGAAAAGAGATGAGGGGAGAAAGAGATCAGAGAAGACTACCTGTATGTTCAGACACTTGTTTGAGTTGAATCCATGTGTCCTTTGATCGATACTCCCAAGGTAAAGCCTGCACTTTTATTTTATGTTAAGAAATGAGGTTAGTAGAGGGGAATGTCAGATGAGATTTGCTAAGTTGTTGACTAGATGAGTTTGGTTGCTAAGCTAGGATAAGGCATAATGAACTTTTGTGATTATGATGTTTAGACATGAATTGCAAACCCATAGAGTGATGACTTCAATATTGTGAATCTTTGAGAGCCTGCTGTTTTCAAACCTTTTCCAAGGACTACTGTTTTTGCTTGAGGACAAGCAAAGGAGTAAGTCTGGGGGAGTTGATATACCATAGATTTTACCCGTTTTTAACCATGGTATACTAGTATTTTATTATATATTTAATCTGTTTTCTAGCATGTTAGGTATGTTTTCAGGTTCAGTAGCATTTTGTGAGAAAGTGATGTTTTTGGAGCATTTTGGAGTACAAGAGATGATATACCCGAGTTGACCATTCAAGACTAAGTCGGAAGTCAACATTGCGATTATAATCGATCGATACTCATCCTGAGTTGTCGATCGATGTAGCTGAGAAGATCCGCGTACTAGAAGATTATAATCGATCGATACACATTCAGTGTTGTCGATCGATATCGAAGACGAAATTGTTTAGCCGACTACTTCACCAAGACTTCACCAAATTACGAAATTGCCCCTGACGAGTTTTTAACCTAATGGAAATGCTTAAATATTCCTGCTAAGTGTTTTTGACGGCAACCTTCGGAAGAAGCAAGCTTTTGACAACCCTCAAGAGAAAAGCAGAGAGTGTGAGAGAGAGACTAGAGTTTTATTTGTTTTGAGAGATTGGAGAGATTTCTCATCTCCTTTTGTATTTCTACTTTATTCTATCTATGCAATTCTTTCATCTATCTATTGTTATGAATTTCTTACTAGAACATAGATCACTAGGATCTTTGATTATCTTGAATTATCCATTTGAACTTGCCTGTCTCCCGTTGAGAAGAGCGACAGCTCCTCCTTGAGACCTTGTGTTCATATTCGGCTCGCGCCTAGGCAGATCTAGAAGCCGTCGATCGATATCCCGACAGGTGAATCGATCGGCGCTGCGAAAGGTGTATCGCTCGATATCTCAAAAGGATATCGATCGACTTTTTTCTGCGCCAACATTACGACAGTTGAGGCCAGAGATCTAGATTATTTAACCAGTGTTACTTCCCTTGAGTTAAGCGGCTGAGATCTATAGTATCATGCAAGCAACTTATTAAAGCATTTATAGAGATTATAATCTCCATTCCTGAATAGAAACCCTATGTCTAGCACTATTTATCACTTTTAAACAACCCGTCATATTGTTAGTTAGAGCAATTACCTTGCTCATTTTAGGAATTGTTACTTTTATTTCCATCATATAAACCAACCTTGCGAAGGATTGATTAGTAGATTTTATTTAATTGGTTCCCTAGCTCCTCGTGATTCGATCCTTAAGTACTACAACTGTACCTCTTATTTGAGAGAGTAAGCTCTACTGGGTAATTTGAGCACTATCAACCACTTGTCCATCGGCCACTCCCTTGCTGGACAAGCGGTGACTAGATCCAATAACCGGAACAAATATGTTTGATCACTGGCAGTGTCGATCGATAATCCTATAGAGATATCGTTCGATTAACCTTCGTCGCTGTCGATTTACACTCCAGTAGGGATATCGATCGACGCGTCTAGTCTATGGTTTATCGTGCTCGATAAGTCTCAAGGAGGGCGTTTAGCTCTTCTCAACGAGAGACAAGTTAGCTCAAATAGATAATTCAAGATTCAAAGTCCTAGTGATCAATATTCTAGTTAGCTACTCTAGAACAAGCATTGGGTAGAATCTATTTGATGAATATCACAACTTAGCAATCCATAGTTTGGGGCTAATCCCTTTAAACTATTTAAACCCCAGATCTAACAAGTAGTCTACTCAGACATAACTAAGCAATTCATAACACAAGACATGTATGGAAATTGTATAGAATAGAATAGAAAACAAATGGAGTTCCAATCAATGATTTTCTCTCCAAAACTCTCTAAACTTTGGTATGAAAAGTAAGAAAATATTAAAAGCTCCCTTTGCCTCTAAATACTTATGCAAGTATATAAGTCTCTCTATTAGGTTAAAAACTCGTTGGGGGTAATCGTGTAATTTGGTGAAGCCTTGGTCAAGTAAGTCGGCTGAAACCATATCAAGCTTCTCGCCCTTCGATATTGATCGATAGCACATGATGTGCATCGTTCGATTATAATCGTCAATAGTCGGGTCTTCTCATCTACATCGATCGACAACACGAGGTGTGTAACGATCGATTATTGTCTCTGAATGTTGACCTCTGATTTGGCTTGATGGTCAACTCGGGTGAAATATCCATTGTGCTCCAAAATGCTCCATAAGCATCACTTTATCACAAAACACTCATGAACCTGAAAACACACCTAATAGGCTAGAAAAAATAATAGTTAAATATCAAAAGCATCTTTATACCATGGTGGAAATGGGTGAAATCCATGGTATATCAACTCCCCCAGACTTACTCTTTTGCTTGTATTCAAACAAAACAATCAATAGTCTCTGGAAAAGGTTTGAAAACAGCACGGACTCAAAGATTTTAAAAACTGAAGTCGTCCATCTATGGATTTGCAATTCATATATAAAAATCATAATCACATAAATTCATTATGCAATATCCTAGCTTAGCAACCAAATTCATCTAGCTGATGTTAGGAGTTTTCAAGGCTCCTAAGACAAATGTTGTAGTATATGAGTTTATGTCGAACCAATTCCAAGGGATTTAAAGCACCAAGAATGCAAATACTTCCTTAATCTAAGTGCAGTCGAAAGCTTTGATGTTTGTAATATACTAATGATTCTAAGAATGAAATAAAGAACAATAAAGCAGTAAATGAAATGACTTTCTTGACTATGATAAATGAGAACTCACGGGTATAGGAATTAGAGCTTGGGTGATCAGGATTCGAACTAAGGAGACAATGACCGATCAAACTAACAACCTTAAGTCTAGACACGATCCTAAACAAATTCTAAGTCTAGATGAATGTTTATTTGCTAACTTATCTCAGACATCAAGTGTCCTTGGCTGAATAACACAGAAGCAATCTTTTCAAACACGTCTATTGGCTATCTTAACACCTTTAACAACAAATGTCTTTGGTAAAGAATGTTAAAAGCTTATGAGAGTTGTCACGGGCATTTCATCGAACACCTTGTGAGTGGAAAATGCCTAAAGACCAACTTTTGAGAGGCCAACTCTGAAGATGTGTTAAGAACACTCTACAAGCAAGGAATATGAATGATTTACACTAAAACAACCTAAAACTAGCCTAATCACCCTTTATCTTCCTAACCCATGAATCCTATGGTGGATTACTCACTAATCTCCATGATCACTCTTAAATCCATATTGGATTTTAGATTAATCATATACAGAGATCGAAGATAAGAAATCAACAAGAAACAATAAAAACAGTAGGAATCAATGGTCCCAAAAGATGAAATCTTCTCAATAGGTTTGATGTTTACCAAGTAATAAAAGATAGATTAGCCTCCAATGGCTTACAAAATACTTAAACTTATATTTTAGAAATGTAAAACGTACATAACAAATGACCAAAATACCCCTGATTAATGTTCAACTTCGAGCACACTCGCAGCATGGAGCGACCAGGCAGGGTCGCTCCAGGGGGTCGCTCCACAGGTAGAAGAGGCAGCGAGCGACCAGGAAGGGCCTCTGGCTGCTGGTCGCTCCAGACGTGGTGGCTGGCGAGCGAGGGGTCGCTGGTCTTGGTCGCTCCAGGACGATGAGGTCACAGCGACCATGTGGGGTCACTCCTGGAGGTCATTCTGGGGCTGCTCGTCTCTTGATCACTTTTTCACCTCTTTTGAGCCACAAATGCACCCCAAATGTCTCCAAGAACTTCATGTGGTACTCCAATACCTGATAAGGACTTATGTATGCAAAATGCAACCTAAATATGGCTAAATCCTAGAGGGTAATCTGAAATCCCCACCACCATCGACCATTTGAAAAAGAGTTTTGGTCAAATGAGATCATTTTATATCGGAATTTTAGAAGGTATGTAGCTTAAATTAGTTATGTTTCAATTTTTAATTCATCTATAAATATTCTTCTTTGTCTTTGTAAATTTAAAACACCTTTAGTTCATTATCTAAGATGAAAAATTCTTTTCAACCTTTGCTCATTGATATCATTATGGTCACAGTTCTTCTGTTCGGTTTGTATTTATATTTATAATTTTATTATTATATTCAGTAATCATTTGAAACTAAAGTTATTGTGATATCATATTATCTTATGTATTCATATAATTTTTATAAAATTCTATAATGTTGGGTTTAGAAAAAAATTCCAGAATAATCAATGATTAAGAAAGAGATGTTCATATTTGAAGTTTTTTTCAATAAATATGCAAAACACTCTCTAAATATATGTTTTACCAATAAATAATAATTTATATTTTAACTACGAGGATTAAAGTTATGTTTTAACTATTATAATAACAGGAGTAATGACGATTGCTCAGAGACCTCTTTGTACTGAAGGCTACTATAAGAGAAACAGAACATGTAAGAGGGAAGATTGTTTGGCTGAATATTCTAAAAAGAGAAATGGACTTGGTGGATGTGGGGGCAGCTATTGTTTTTGTTTATATCAAAAGAATAAAATGAAGTCTTGTTTACCGTAATTTTTTATCTACATTGGAACTCAAATAATACTTATAATAATACACACCTTTATCAAAGGAAAAATAATAATATTATTATTTTTGTTAGGTTTTGTTGCATAATAAAATGTATAATATTACAAATATAAATAAAAATAATAAATATTAATTAGACGTTTGTCTTTTACCTTTTTCTTGGGTGGCGTGAAATAAAAATAATATATTATAATTAGTACTTATTCCATATAAATTTGAAAGAAAATTAGAGGTAGCAAGAGGGAAAAGGCCTGTCGATAATGCTGGTACGGTGCTTGTTGATTGGTAACTTTTACTGTATGTACTGATAAAAATGATTTCATTGTTTTATTTCTTATTAAATTTTATTTTTAGTTTTCAGTGAATTTTTAACATAAAATTACCACTGAATATCCAACAAAAAAAACTAGTTAAATCCTAATGGAAGTACACAGTTATATTTCATCGTAAGACGAGTAAACTTTTGAAATATTGCTTGAAATAGGCTAAGTTTGATATAATTATTCAAATATACAATTTATCAGAATAATATAATATTTGGGTTATAAAGTCTAGGGAGTATTTGTTTTAAACATTGTAGTTAGGGGGTGAGGTTTTGTCTATACACTTTTATAAATAATTCTTAAACAACATCTATAAATGATTTACTTGAGTTAATTTTGTTTTCTTTTGATAAAAATAAGGTATTTATTAAAATGATTATTATTTAAATGTAAAATGAAAAAGCAATATTAAATTTGAGTAAAAGTAATAATTTCCTCTAAATTTCTTCTAAAAGTTATAATTTCCTCCAAATTTGATCACTTCCTTCACTATTTATGTTAGGTATTATTAGTCTCATATGATATCCGTTGTAACAAAATTTATACAAGTGCTGTAGTACACACTATTTTACATGGAAAACCGAACATCCTAGACAATTCTCCTTTTGAGATTTCGTAAGCTATAATAAACAGTTAAAAATCAGAATTTCCATAAACCGTATTTTAATATGTTGACGTGGACAGCCTCCCCTTTGATCTTATTCCCCCTTTAGTATAGGTTTGATATCATTCAAAAATTAAAAGATGAGTATAAAAAGGTGTCATTCAAATCCTTTATAAGAAAAAAAGGTGTCGTTCAGAAATTAAAAAATGTGAATTATGTGTTTTAAAAATTAAGAGAACATTGTAAAATCATACATTCAAAAATTAAAAAACAGATATTTAAAAAGTGCATCCGACAATGACACATCTTTTACTAAACAATTTGATGATGTCAGATTTTATATAAAAATTTATGTGATAAACTGAACCGTTATATTTTTTCTTATGAAAGATGGTGGCATCAGCGGATAATAATAATAACTACAAAACCAAATAACAAAGAGAATGGTAGATCAGTAAAGAGAAACCTGATCATTTCTCTTTTTCTTTGACGGCAGAAACCTGATCATTTCTCTTTACAAAGACATTATACAATATAATTAACCAGTGTATAAAAATCATTCCTCTTAACCATGCTTACTTATCCTGCTGATCTCCGTCTGCTCTTTCCTGAGGTTAAATTTTTTTCCATAAGTACAAACAATCGTTGATTCTAAAAAAAAAGTAACTTCACAAACATTTTGATGGATTCATTGTTAGTTTCTTTCTTCATCCATTGATTTTTACAAATTTCACAAACTTTTTTATTGAAGGACTAAGCACGAAAACTGATTGAATCTTTAAGAATTCCGAACTCAGAAACATATATTATACATGAATATCTATGCACATTATACTACGAGAGATAATGTCTGAATTTATAATCTACTAATTTGAAAATTAAAGATTTTGAATTCTCATAGAAAATATATATGCACATTACTGCGATATCACGTGGGAGCCTTTTTTTATAAATAAAAATCAGTTTATAATTCAAATTGTTTTCACTAAATTCTTAATTTTTCCTTCTAAGATCCATCCACGAAACACCACCTGCCGAGAATCATCGGTAGATTCGATTGTTGTGGATTTTGTATTGGCACTTGCACTATTTGGGCCTCAGCCCATAGTCGTGCTTCTGTTATAGCCAATTGAAGAGTCTCCCGTGGATCTATATCCAAATTACTGAAGACCTTATTATTTCTTCCTTTCCAAATATACCATAATATCCAAGCAAATTGATGATCTTTCATTTCGGGCCGTATTCGCCAAATTAGGTAATCTATATTTGTGAACAAAGATCCCGTTGGGAAAATTGTTGAGTTAGATGGGATATTGGACAGTGCCCAAACCTGACTCGCTGGAGGGCATTCAAAAAACACATGGTTAATCGATTCCTCCGTAGCCCCACATCTATTGCAGTGCAAGTCCCCTGATAGCCCTCTCGCATTTAAATTCTTTCTGACAGATATACATCCTGAACCAATTGCCATAGAAAATGTTTAATCTTTGGCGGGCAGCGAACTTTCCAACAATGTGCTTTAAGTGAATCCACATTTGGCCCAAATACTGCAGCCGGTTTGGCTGTATCTGGGTAAACTCGTTCCACTTGATACCCTGATTTTACCGTGTACTTTCCATTTTGTGTAAAGTGCCATCCGTCTCTATCCCCCCGAGTAAACCTACTCAGAGGTATACTTTCTATGATCTTTGCATCTTGGGGATCCACTAATTCCTGTATTGCCTGAGAATTCCAAATTCGTAATTATGGATCTATCAGTTGATCAACCGTAAGATCAGGATTACTATGAAGACTGGTAATTTGATTTTTGTTTGCTGGTCTCGGGCGAGTGGTTGGGAGCCAGGGATCATTCCATACAGATATGGATGACCCTGTTGCCACCCTTTTAATTAGTCATTTGCTAACCAGAGATCTAGCTGAGCTAATACTTCGCCATCCATATGACGGTGAGTATGATTTAATCGGTTCCAGGGGTGAAGCATTCCTGAAATACTTTCCTTTAAAGACTCTCGAAAATAAGGTGTTTGGTTTCTCCACCAGCCTCCATAACTGCTTACCCAACATAGCCGTGTTAAAATCCGTTATATCTTTGAAATCCAACCCACCATCCGTTTTCTCTGGGCAGGGATGGTATAGTACACTAGAAGGCTTCACAGGACTAATGGGAGCACGGAATATAAGGGCTTCTCTCTCTCCTCTTCACGCGGAGACAGAAGCTTTAGTATGGGCAATGGAATGCATGAGGAATTTGCGTCAGTTTCGGGTCACGTTTGCAACAGATTGTCTGTAACTGGTGAAGATGGTTTCTGAACCAGAGGAATGACCCGCGTTTGCTAACTATTTAGAAGACATAAAGACGTTGAAAGAATCCTTCCACAGCTTGGAGATCATTCATGTACCTCGCACACAAAATTTGAAGGCCGATGGCTTAGCACGTAGTGCTAGGAAACAAACGTCCTTTGTTGTCCACATGGATGCAGAGCTACCATTTTGGTTTACAGAGTCTGTTTGAGTCTGTAAAAGTCGATGACAAAAAAAAAATTCTTAATTTTATTTTTGAAAAAAATTCTCATGTCAAAGCGTAGAATATATATATTTATATTCATTTATATATAATATAATAAATGTATATTTTACAGTTTTAGATTACAACTAAAATACATATACATCAGTAACAATTAAAATATACCAAGTTATTATAAAAGTTTAATTGATATTTTATTTTCGAATTAATTTTTTATTTATTTTGTCTACTTTTTACCCATTGCAGTTTTTTTTCTTCTGGTTCCCATTTCAAAATTAATAACTTCAACAAATTTTTATATTCACTAGATAACAGACAACAAATATGAGTAATTAACGTTCATAACATAGTCAAGAATTTAAGTCTCAAAACCAGTTAAAAGAAACATACCTATAATATATGCATGATAAAGTGAATTTTTAACATGGATAACCAATTTGGTTCAAGGATTGACATACAACCAACAACATTCAAAGATTCGTAAAATCTGGACATCAAACTGTTTACTATTAATTCTCTGGCTAAAATGATTATAGGAATTATAAACATTTTTTCAGTTAGCGTCACAGTGAAATATGTACCTTTTAAATTTTGTGAAATGAGAGGAGTGGATGATTTTTATAGAAGGACTATGAAGACAAAAAATTATGGATGTGTAAAAACAGATGAAATCAAAGAAATATTGAGAAAATGATATATTTTTGAATTAAAGAATCTTTTTATATTGACCAAAAAAATCATGCTCTTAGATCACTAACACTATGGTTGATCTTTATCATTTTCTCGGTGATATCTCGTTCACATCCTTTCAGTCACAGTCTATTCTTACCTCTTCGATCATGATCTATTTGCATCTCTTTGACTACGACTCATTTGCACCCTTTCAGTCACCACTTATTCCTACTATTTTAGTTATGATCTGTTCACACTCTTTTGGTTACGGCTCGTTTGCACTTTATCGGTCACGACCTATTCGTAATCTTTTGGTCACAACCCATTCGCAATCTTTCGGCCACAACCATTTGCACTCTCTTGGTTATGACCCATTTGCACTCTTTTGGTCACATTCACAACACTTTCACATCCTAACGATCAAGATCCACACATTCTTTCGGCTACGACCTGTTCTAAGACTCGTTTGCACCTTTTCGGTCATGATACATTTGCAGCTTTTCATTTACATCACGTTTGCACCCCTTGGATCTTGACACGTTCATATCTTTTGGATCAGCACACGTTCGTACCTCTTAGATTACGAAGCATAGATACCCCTTAGATCAAAACACATTTGTATCTTGATCTCACTCAAATTACCCTAAGGAGTGAATTACTCACTTAAATAAGAGGTTCAGATGTAATACTTAGGGATCAAATCACGAAGAGCTAGGGAACCAATTAAATCTAATTAAATAATCAATTTTAGGTTAAGGTTGGTTTTATGGTTTAACAGTAAATAGCAGTCCTAATTGAGCAAGGTAGTTGCTCTACTAAAAAGATGATTGGGTTGTAAATTTTATGGGAAATGTGCTAGACATAGGGTTTTTATTCAGCTATTAGAAATTATAATTTCTATAGCTGCCTAGTAAGTTGCATGCATGGTATATTAGAGCTCAACCACTTGTCCATCGGCCATTCCCTTGCTGGACAAGCGGTGACTAGATCCAATAACCGGAACAAGTATGTTTGATCACCGGCAGTGTCGATCGATAATCCTATAGGGATATCGATCGATTAACCTTCGTCGCTGTCGATTTACACTCCAGTAGGGATATCGATCGACGCGTCTAGTCTATGGTTGATCGTGCTCGATAAGTCTCAAGGAGGGCGTTTAGCTCTTCTCAACGGGAGACAAGTTAGCTCAAATAGATAATTCAAGATTCAAAGTCCTAGTGATCAATATTCTAGTTAGCTACTCTAGAACAAGCATTGGGTAGAATCTATTTGATGAATATCACAACTTAGCAATCCATAGTTTGGGGCTAATCCCTTTAACCTATTTAAACCCTAGATCTAACAAGTATTCTACTCAGACATAACTAAGCAATTCATAACACAAGATATGTAAGGAAATTGTATAGAATAGAATAGAAAACAAATGGAGTTCCAATCAATGATTTTCTCTCCAAAACTCTCTAAACTTTGGTATGAAAAGTAAGAAAATATTAAAAGCTCCCTTTGCCTCTAAAAACTTATGCAATACATAAGTCTCTCTATTAGGTTAAAAACTCGTTGGGGGTAATCGCGTAATTTGGTGAAGCCTTGGTCAAGTAAGTCGGCTGAAACCATATCAAGCTTCTCGCCCTTCGATATTGATCGATAGCACATGATGTGCATCGTTCGATTATAATCGTCAATAGTCGGGTCTTCTCATCTACATCGATCGACAACACGAGGTGTGTAACGATCGATTATTGTCTCTGAATGTTGACCTCCGATTTGGCTTGATGGTCAACTCGAGTGAAATATCCATTGTGCTCCAAAATGCTCCATAAGCATCACTTTATCACAAAACACTCATGAACCTGAAAACACACCTAATAGGCTAGAAAACATAATAGTTATATATCAAAAGCATATTTATACCAACTCCCCCAGACTTACTCTTTTGCTTGTCTTCAAGCAAAACAATCAGTAGTCTCTGGAAAATGTTTGAAAACCGCAGGGACTCAAAGATTTAAAAAACTAAAGTCGTCCATCTATGGATTTGCAATTCATATATAAAAATCATAATCACAGAAATTCATTATGCAATATCTTAGCTTAGCAACCAAATTCATCTAGCTGATGTTAGGAGTTTTCAAGGCTCCTAAGACAAATGTTGTAGTATATGAGTTTATGTCGAACCAATTCCAAGAGATTTAAAGCACCAAGAATGCAAGTACTTCCTTAATCTAAGTGCAGTCGAAAGCTTTGATATTTGTAATATACTAATGATTCTAAGAATGAAATAAAGAACAATAAAATAGTAAATGAAATGACTTTCTTGACTATGATAAAGGAGAACTCATGGGTATATGAATTAGAGCTTGGGTGATCAGGATTCGAACTAAGGAGACAATGACCGATCAAACTAACAACCTTAAGACTAGACACGATCCTAAACAAACTCTATGTCTACATGAATGTTTATTTGCTAACTTATCTCAGACATCAAGTGTCCTTGGCTGAATAACACAGAAGCAATCTTTTCTAACAAGTATATTGGCTATCTTAACACCATTAACAACAAATGTCTTTGGTAAAGAATGTTAAAAGCTTATGAGAGTTGTTTCGGGCATTTCATCGAACACCTTGTGAGTGGGAAATGCCGACCAACTTTTGAGAGGCCAACTCAGAAGATGTGTTAAGAACACTCTACAAGCAAGGAATATTGATATACCATGAATTTCACCCGTTTTTAGCCATGGTATATAAGAGTTTTCAATCATATTTACTCCGTTTTCAAAGTATTTTAGAGTATTTTCAGGCACATGTACCTAATTGAAGAAAGCAATACTTTGAGGCATTTTTAGAGTATTCTCACGAATGAAGAATCGACCGATAGGAAACATGCGAGATCGGACGATTAGAGTCAATTACAATCGATCGACAGAAATCGAATAGTGTCGATCGACATTAAGCCATTCGATGGATCACGATTTAGAAGATTTTCAAGTATCACAAAGTGTGCTATTTTTACACAATTAGTCCCTGGCCGCCTGTTAGGCTTTATATACTAGGGTTTTGTATCATTTTAGAGGCAGACTTGCCTAGAGACCTATTGGAGAAGAGAAGCAATTTGGTTACCTTAGGAGAAGAGTTAGAGTTTGAGAGATAGATCTGAGACTGCAAAACAGAGAAGATCTTGAACTCCCTTTTTATCTTACTCATTACTCTTTGTGTTCCTTATTTCATTTTAAGTTTTATTCAAACCATCATGACTTTGTCTCTCATGAATATGTCTGAGTAAACCTAATTGTTAGATTTAGGTTTCTCATAAGCGTGAATCATGTGATGAGATTGTGGCAATTGTTAGGGTGATTAAACTAGTTCTTTCACCTTAGTTATTCTTTATACTAGATTTAGGATTGATCACCCTTAAATCTAGATCTTAGGATTGAAGAGATAACCAACTGTATACTCTCAATACCCTGAAACAAACTAAAGTGATCTAACTGACTAGACTCATGCGAAAGGTGGTCTAGATCATTAGAGAACGTGTTCAACCAAATCGATAATGCTTGCTAGAATTACCATCGATCGATACAACCATCGTTGTAGAGATCAATTGTATGAAAGGTGTATCGATCGATTAGACGAAAGTCGTATCGATCAACTCTTTTCCGAGATAAAAAAACGACAGTTGAGATCCGGGATCTAGTAAAGGAGACCCTACTGGTCGTACAAATTGATTGAGTTCAAGGACTAAAGCCCTAATGTCACTTTCAAACTGCATAATTTCATACCTGAGAAATACCTGAATCTAGCTATCTCCCTCATTTAGAAACAACCTTCATTTCAGTTACTGAACAACTTCTTTGTTCTCATTAATATTTATTGCTTTAAAACATATAAAACCTTAAGTCTATCTTTATTTCTAATTAATTGAACCTTCAAGTAATCCTAGAGTCCTTGTGGATTCGATCCCTAAGTACTATATCTGAACCTCTTATTTGAGAGAGTAATTCACTTTTTAGGGTAATTTGAGTGATATCAAATTTGGCGCCGTTGCCGGGGACTCTTTCTTATTACTTTTAGATTTAATTTAAGATTTAGCATAGATTTTGTTACTTTTGCTAATTTTTCTATTCTTTTGTTATTCAACACAAAGGATGGAGAATACAGATGTCGGCCAAGCATCGATCGACACGGAACATTGTCAATCGAGCGACGCAGATACAGAAGAATCGATCGTTTCATCCGAAACTTTATCGATCGATACCACCCAGCCGGAAGCAGGTAAGTACCCTCTTACCGATGCTGTTAATAAGAAAGTAGTCCAAACTGAACCAATAGGTCAATCAAGCAATATTTCTAGCCAAACTAATGAAAAATAGGGGACTGAAATCCCTGTTAAGTCAAACTTTACCTTAAACATAGGTAAAGAAATTAAATTGCCCTTGCAAGACTACTTAAACCCCGATAGGACCTATTCCAATAGGTCCGCTATCAGAATACCTGAGGACGTCACCTCGAAAACCAAGTTTAATGCTGATTATTATAATATGGTGCGTCGAAACCCTTTTAAAGGATCTTCTCTAGAACATCCACAAGACCACATCGAAGGTCTAGAGGAATTGATTCCAGACGAGTACATTCGTTGCAGACTTTTTCCATTTTCACTAGAAGGGGGAGCCTTAAGATGGCTAAACTGTCTACCAAGAGGATCCCTGACTAGCTGGAAAGAGATTAGAAACGCTTTCCTTAAGCAATTCTTCGACGGTACTCGTTACTGGGAAGTGAGGAGGCGAATCTCTACCTTCCGTCAAAATCCTCAGGAATCATTCAAAAACACATGGGGAAGATTCAAGAGTTACGAACTCGAATGCCCCCACCATGGTTATCCAGAACCACAATTTCTTAAGATCTTTTACAAAGGTGTTATTCTGAGCTATAAGACAACGCTTGATACAGCAAGCGAAGGGAATTTCGTTACTAGAAATCCTATGGAAGCAAGACGCCTAATCGAAAACATGGCAACAGGAAGATCCTATGAAGAGATGAATGAAGAAAAAGAAAAAGCTATAGTCTCAATAGAAAATACTGAGTTAGCTGAGATAAAAAATTCTATAAATTCGCTTCATTCCCTTCTGACAGATCGAAACCCACCTAACCTGTGCCAGTACTATAATAAAACTCTTCCTATATCAGATGATGAGCTCGACTTTATAGAAGAATTAGACACTACTGATCCTCATTCTGTGTTTAACGTCGACATCTTTACACGAGACTATGAAATCTGTATGCAGTCTCGTACTGGGAGAGAAAAGTACAATCTAAAACAAGCTCTTACAGGAAACCGTAAAATGAAGTCCGAATTCTATGGGAAAATAAACAGCGTTTACGGTGAGCTAAATTAGAAGATGGATTCATTAATTGAACACCTGCGGGGAATGAAAAACCAAATTGCTAACCTTGCAACTACTTTAAAAAGAGAGATAGACCGTCTTCCTGGAAGGACCGATGCTAACCCTGGAGCAAAACGCCAGGCATATGCCGTGATGCACTACAAGAAAAATTGGTTTTACTAGCGGACGAAAAACGCTATCTAACGATATAATAACGGTTTTCGGAACACTGTATCATCGCCCGTCATAGTAGGTTAGACACATTACATAGCGGTTTTTTGCACTGTTATCGTATTGTGATATATTATAGCATTTGTTTGTATGCAATTAAATGTATTAAAATAGCATTTCTTTTTCGTTATTATTTACATTAAAATTATTATTTTTTTAATTAAATATTTTTGTTAATTATTTAAAAATAAAAACATAATTAAAAATTTAAACGGGTTTTTATATTAAAATTTTTGTTTATTATTTAAGCTGATTACAATCAAACTCAAACTGGTTTACAAAACTAAACCAAAAACTTAAACTAACTTAAACCTAAACATATTTACTAACTAAACCTAATACATTAACGACAAAACCAAAATTAATAAACCTAACTAAACCAATCTTCTGAACTCCGCCGTCTTCAACCTCTTCTGCCTTCGCCTCCTCATGACTCCTCAAATCATCTTGCTCTGAACCGCATCTGCCTCCGCCTCCATCTCTGGTACGTAACACCTCCGGCGCATCTCCGCTATGTCAACCTTCACATCTGGCGCGCATCACTTTCATCATTATTCCAGATCTGTGAGCAAAAGCTAGATTTTATTAGAAAAGAAAAGATGAAAACAAGATGAACACGAAAGAAGAGACATACCAAGGAGGAAGAGGCGAGGTCATGGTGATGGTGGCTTCAGGACTTGAGCAGAGGTGGTGAGCTTGAACCCATGACGACAATAAGGATAAGGATAGATGATGAGAGAGGAGTATTGCAGAAGTGATGGGAGAAGATGATGAGAGAGGAGGATTTCAGATGAGTTATGGTGAGCAAGAAGTTGAAGAGATGGTGAGAGAGGCGGAAACGAGAGATCGTGAGAAAGAAGATGAAAGAGATATTGCAAAAAATAAAAAAATATGATGAATCACTTTGTCCGTCAGATTAAGTGAAATCAACGGTGGAGATCAAATTTAGTCTATCCTTACCATCCTGTTTTAACCAATGAAAAATTTTATCATTGTTTTATTAATTGACCAATGGAAAAGAAAGATGAGGATTAACAAAGAGTTAGTTGTAACCATTGGATTAAAAGCAATCAATGGACATAGATTAACTAATTTAAAACTGTTTTTATTTAGTTGTAATTTTATTGTTTAAATAATTTTATTTATATAGAAATTAAATTATCATTTACATTTATAGAGTTAATGAAAAAAATTATTGGATTTCAGATTTATAGTATAAAATTCTAGAGTAAAGGTTTGTGTATAGGGTTTTAAGGTTATAGTTAAGATTTGAAAACTAAACTTGAAAAAGATTATAATTTTAAAAGTGTTTTCTTTTAGTTTTTTATTTTATTAAACCTTGAAAATATTAGATTTGGAATTTTTGATTTAAAATTTAAAGTTTAGCATTTATATGAGGTTTGGAAAGAGATATAGGGTTTAGGGTTTGAAAATATGCTAAGGGTTAAAGGTTTCAGGTTTAGGTTTAAGATTTGAACTGAAACTAAAATTTGAAAACATCAAAATTTGAATTTAAGCTTAAGTTTACAGATTAGATTAGAAATATATTGGAGTTTTAAAATATATTAGAGTATGTGTTTAGAGTTTAAAGTTTAAAATATCTTAAGAGTTTAGGGTTTCAAATACCAAACATAGCGTTTTTTAATTATGTTCTGCTATTAAAAATAAGTGTTACGTTAAAACCATACACTATTATAGCGTTTTCAAATAGACCACTTTATCATAGCATTTCTCAATGAACAAACGCTATCTAAAATCAAGACGTATGTCAACTATAGCAGAAAGACAAAAAATGCTATCCTCTACTGCTATCAAAACCCATATTTCTTGTAGTGATGTTACGAAGCGGAAAACGCCTTGAAATAAATGCCAGAGAAGACGCCAGCAATAAAAAATTCATTGATAACGCAGGAAAAAGCAATTCCAACCCCATAGAGCTTCTCGACAATGATTCTGACTCAAGAACATCAGAACAAATAAGAAATTTTTCAAATAAACAGGATCAGGGAAGAACTGTAGACTTAGAAAAAGAGAATCTCGATGCCGAGATAGAAGTCGATCATCTAGACGTACCAAATATCGATCGATTCCCTGAAAAGGAAAACGATCGACCATCTGGCAACACCAACGATTGCAATACACAATCTCCCGGAACTGAAAGAGACTATAGAACTCCTCCCCCATTTCCTCCAAACAAATCACAAACTAAGAAGGCATTGGAACATGCAATCTGCAAAAAGGCCTTCGACAAAATCACTCTCGAGATGTCTCTCAGTGACGCTCTTAAGATAGCCCCCTCGGTGAAAAAGTACGTAAAAGATATGATATCCTCGAGCGGAGAACAAAGCGTTATGCTGGTGTCAGAGGAAGTAAGTGCGATGATACAAGGAGAAACTTCAATCAAAAGGTCTGACCCTGGTAGTTTTGTCCTAGATTGCAAGATACAAAACGCACGTTTTCCTCGATCGCTTTGTGATCTTGGCTCTAGTGTAAACCTCATGCCATACTCTGTGGCAGTTTCACTAGGATATAATAAATTCGTTCCAACGCCTATTACGCTAGTTTTAGCTGATCGTTCTATTAGGGTACCTGAGAGAATCCTCGTAGATGTACCAGTCAAAATTGATGATTGCTTCATACGAGCAGATTTTGTTGTACTAAAGTATAAACAAGTGCCGAAAGACCCCCTTATATAAGGTCGGCCCTTTTTGGCTACAGCAGGAGCAATAATAGATTGTAAAGGAGGAAAAATTAACTTAAATGTCGGAGATATATCAATGAACTTCGACATGGAAAAACTAGTAAAACGTCCTCTGATAGACGATCACGCCTTTTACACAGAAGAAGTTTCTGAGCTGGAAAAAGAATACCTTACGGATATATGTGCTGCCAATTCATCAGAAGACACATTCACTCCTGATGAACAAGAAATTCTGAATGTAGATAGCAGAACAAAAGATTATGCGAACCTTATGGACGCAAGTATCGGAATCGCAAATAAGGAAACTGATGATTCTGAAATCATTATGGATCAATACCTTAGGGAAACTATTGATCGATCATCTTCTTCATCGACCAAATGGACTAAAGAAAAAGCACCCGAGGTTGAACTAAAACCACTTCCAGCTGGCCTGAAATACGCATTCCTTTGCGATAAATCATACCCTGTCATTGTTAACGCCAATCTCACGAATGGAGAGCTTGCTCTCCTTTTGAATAAATTGCGTAAGTATCGGAGAGCAATCGGGTATTCTCTCGATGATATTCCCGGAATAGCTCCTGACCTTTGCATGCACCGTATCCACCTCGAAGAAGATGCAAAAACATCTATAGAACAGCAAAGGAGACTCAACCCAAACCTAAAAGAGGTAGTGAAAAAGGAAATAATTAAACTTCTGGATGCTGGAGTTATATATCCTATCTCAGACAGTAAATGGGTAAGCCATGTGCATGTTGTACCAAAGAAAGGTGGGATCACAGTGGTTAAAAATGATAAAGATTAACTTATCCCTACACACACTGTCACTGGACATCGAATGTGTATTGATTACAGGAAACTAAATGCTGCTACTAGGAAAGACCATTTTCCCTTACCTTTCATCGATCAAATGCTAGAAAGACTGGCCAACCATAAATATTATTGTTTTCTTGATGGATATTCGGGATTCTTCCAGATACCGATACATCCTGAAGATCAGGAAAATACAACTTTTACTTGTCCTTACGGAACATTTGCATATCGCAGAATGCCATTTGGACTATGTAACGCACCAGCCACTTTCCAACGTTGCATGATGTCGATATTCACAGATATGATCGAAGATTTCATGGAAGTCTTTATGGACGATTTTTCGGTTTACGGATCAAGTTTTAAGGATTGCCTGGACAATTTATGCAAGGTATTGGAAAGATGCGAAGAAAAGAATCTTGTCCTAAACTGGGAAAAATGCCATTTCATGGTAAACGATGGTATAGTCCTTGGACATAAAGTTTCCGCAGCTGGAATAGAAGTAGACAGAGCTAAAATTGAAGTAATGACTGGTCTACCGGCACCCACAAATGTTAGAGACATAAGGAGTTTCCTCGGACATGCCGGATTTTACAGACGATTCATAAAAGATTTCAGTAAAATTGCTAGACCTCTGAATAATCTTTTGTGCAAAGAAGTTAAATTCGATTTTACACCAGAATGTAAGAAAGCTTTCGAAGCACTTAAGAAGTCTCTTATAACTGCCCCAGTCGTACAACCCCTAGATTGGAATCTCCCTTTCGAGATTATGTGCGATGCGAGTGATTTCGCAGTTGGAGCGGTTCTAGGACAACGAAAAGATAAGAAGCTACACGCTATATACTATGCGAGTCGCACACTCGACGAAGCGCAACGGAATTACTCTACCACAGAAAAAGAGTTACTAGCAGTGGTTTATGCTTTCGAAAAATTCCGCCAATACTTAGTTGGAGCACATGTTATAGTCCACACTGATCATGCTGCCATCAAATATTTAATGCAGAAGAAAGATGCTAAACCAAGACTCATAAGATGGATATTACTACTCCAAGAATTCGATATCAAGATCAAAGATAAAAGAGGAGTAGACAACGGTGTCGCTGATCATCTTTCCAGGATTCGAATTGAGGATAAAGTTCCTATAGACGATTTCTTTCCTACAGAGAATATCGCTCTTTTGGACACGTCATTCATAGGCCACATATCGCTCATATCTGACGGATTACAGGACGAATCAAATGACAAATTGACAACAGACACTACTGATGCAGAATCAATCATATCTATCAGCGACAGATCATCAACACAACTTATTGACATACCAGTTAAGGTTGCTTGTAATACTTTGAATCACAATATATCTGATTTCTCTCTACAAGAAGCAAATGCGATTGGACGGAACATCAAAGATCGACCCTGGTATGCCGATATAGTCAACTATTTAGCCGCTGATTTTGAACCAGAAAATTTAAAAGGTTATGAAAGAAAGAAATTCTTTCGTGAAGTTCAGAGATACCATTGGGATGAGCCCTATCTCTACAAGCACTGTTCTGACGGCATATATAGAAGATGCGTCTCTGAAGTTGAAATTCCGAACATTATTTACCAATGTCATAGCTCTGATTACGCAGGACATTTCACCACTTTTAAAACAGTTTCCAAAATTCTCCAAGCAGGATTTTGGTGGCCAACAACATTTCGTGATGTTCACGCTCATATAGCACAATGCGACAGATGTCAGAGGAGAGGAAAAATAAGCAAGAGACATGAGATGGAACAAAAATTTATCTTGGAAGTAGAAGTCTTCGACTGTTGGGGAATAGATTTTATGTGTCTTTTCCCATCTTCTTATGGCAACAAATATATCCTGGTCGCTGTAGATTACGTTTCAAAATGGGTTGAGGCAGTTGCTTCTCCAACAAATGATGCATCTGTTGTGTCAAACTTTTCAAGAGCATTATCTTCCCAAGATTTGGAGTTCCCAGAATAGTCATTAGTGACGGTGGATCACACTTCATCAACAAAGTTTTCGACCGACTACTTGAGAGGAATGGTGTCCACCATCGAGTGGCTACACCCTATCACCCACAAACCAGTGGACAAGTGGAAGTTTCGAACCGACAAATCAAGGAAATCTTGGAGAAGACTGTCCGAATAGACAGGAAAGATTGGTCTCGCAAACTAGACAATGTCTTATGGGCATATCGGACCGCTTATAAAACACCACTGGGAACGACACCCTTTCACTTGCTTTACGGAAAATCATGCCATTTACCAGTTGAACTGGAGCACAAGGCAGCCTGGGCAACCAAATTATTAAATTTTGATATTAACCAGCTGCCGAGAGACGTCTAATTCAGCTCAACGAGCTCGATGAAATACGACATTTGGCATATGAAAATTCGAAGTTATATAAGGAAAGACCAAAAGCTTATCACGATAAAAGATCATATCTAGACATTTTGAACCGAATGATCAAGTTCTCCTATATAACTCCAGGTTAAACCTTTTCCCTAGAAAACTAAAATCTCGTTGGTCAGGACCTTTTACCGTCAAGGAAGTAAAACCTTCCGGAGCACTAACGATCGTTAGTGAAGAAGGCGACGAGTTCACAGTAAATGGGCAGCGAATAAAACATTATTGGGCCAAACCGCCAGATATAAAGCCCCTTCCGCTGCTACCACCCGATGATAACTAAACACAGTTATCCTAAGTCGAGCTAAAGACTCTAAACTAAGCGCTGAATGGGAGGCAACCCATTTTTCTTTTTATCTCTTTATTTTTCATTAAATCGTTAGTAACATTTTAATTTTAATTTAGATCATTCCTCCAATCTTGCTAAGTTAGATCATTCTTATTTTAATTTTTACTTTTACTTTTATTTTTATTTTTATTTTCATTTTAATTCTTATTTATATTTATTTTTGCTTAATTCTTTTAGTTAGAAATTTTACTTTTTAGTTAGTAACATTTAATTTATTTTCTAAGCATTTACTTTCACTTTTGCATAAAATCGATCGATATCAATCTAAATGTATCGATCGACACGGGATGTCGAGGCAACTTCTCATTTAACTCGACATCCGCCTCTTCTTCCCTTATTTCGCAACCCCTAGCCGAATTCTAAAACTCCCTTTTCTCTCTCGTTTCTTGACGATTTCCATTGTTTCTTTGCCCAAAACCACTCGATTTCAAGTTCTCCATCTGTTTCCATTAGCATTTCTCTCATTCTCCAAGGTATTGGTCCGAAGTTCTCTTTGGATTGAAACCCTAGGGTTTGGGTTTTGAATTGGGGAAAATCGGGTTGATTTGGTGCAATTCTAGGTCGTTTTAGATGTTTAAATTGGTTATCTAAGTGCTAGGATAGTTTGTTTTGCTCCAATCCTCTCTCTCGATTCGTTTTCGTATGAACTGTGAATTGCAGGTTTCGCGAGTCGCTATCGATCGACACAGACTTTGTCCTGTCGATCGATTTCCGATTTTCTGATGAACACTGATCTAATCTATCGATCAACTCACACGAGTGTGCATCGGTCGATATGACTCGTGTTCGCGAACCAACGCTAACTCACTTGTTCTACTTTTCTTTTCCGATGAGCACAGATTCGGACACTGAGAGAGAGAGGAGGACGAAGAGGAGGAGTGATCCCGCTGGCCCTTCAAACCGCCGGCAACCACGAGTCCCGCGGGATGACGAGAGGCCTCCATGGCCACGTGATGATAGGACTCCCATCCCGTACACAGAGGGTCCCGATGCCTGAGGCAGACTTTCCGAGGACGGTCGTGAGTGCTCTTCTAGCCATCTGGGCTAGAGTCACGCGACCCCCATGTACGAGCAAGAGGAGTGTCAGAGCCGCAGACCCAGGACCATCTCACCAGTACCAGCAGGAGGAGGACGAGGAGGCCACCGACTAGCCTTCTTATCTCTTCTCTTTATCTTTCAGACTTTTTATTTCTATTTTTATGTTTTGGATTTGCAGGATTTATGTTTTAAACTTATTTATGTTTTATGCTTTTGCACTATTTCGTATGTTTAATTTTCTTTGTGTTTGGACTGACAACAGAGCTAACTTGAGAGACAAGCTAGACGTGTGAGTGAGTTCCGTGCTAACACATTACCACACATTCTGTCTTTACCTGTCGATCGATACACCGAGACGGGAAAGACAGAAAGGTACGACACTTTGCTTCATTATCTTCACCTCTGACTTTTTCTATTTATATCTCTCCTACTTATTATTACACCGAGACGGTGTAATTTAAATCTGGGGGAGACTGTTACTAACATTTATCTCTTATCATCTATTTTTCAAAAATTAAATTGTTTTCAAGTCAGAAAGGAAATATAAATTTTTATTTTCTAAAACCACTCTTTGGCACTACTCTAGACCTATTAACCATAGATTGCACTAGAGATACCAAAGTGGATCAACCTGTCAGTTAGCCACACTTGCCCATATTGTTTAAAGGAACCGAAGCTAACCTCCAACCTAATACTGACTAGCTTAGCTTGTCTTGGGGCTTGGTATACATCGGATCGGAATCCTCCTACAATACTGAAAAGGTACAAGTCTGTGCAATTCTGGTTTCCTTTCTTCTCTTTTCGGCATCTCAAGATCTAAGTTTATAAAGAAAAGATTGATATGATTTCTTGAGAGGCAGAGGGGTAGGAGTGTCTCCTGCGACCCCAGTATTCTAAATCTCAAGAATGATCACACATTGTGGAAACGAGGGGTAGGAGTGATTCCTACGACCCCATTATTCGCTACACTTTGCCAAAAATGTATGAGTTACAATGCAAATGTCAATGAGATGGACTAGATGCCTATGTGGCATCGAAACCTGTTGAAATTGAAACTAATAAGAGATTCAGAGAAGAGAGATAAGAGGAGAAAAGAATCAGAAAAGACTACCTGCTCAGGAAACTTGTTGGAGTTGAATCCATGTGTCTTTTGATCGATACTCCCAAGGTAAACCACACACTTTTATTTTATGTTAAGAAATGAGGTTAGTAAAAGAGAATTTTAGACAAGATCTGCTAAGTTGTTGGATAGATGAATTTGGTTGCTACACTAGGATGAGGTATAAACATGCATTTGTGGTTGAGACCGTTTAGATTCTTATGACGAAGAAGTGAGGATTTTTAAGTTTTCAAAAATAGAGTCATGTTGTTTTCAAACCTCCTTCGGAGAGACTACCGTTTGTTTTGCTTGAGGACAAGCAAAAGAGTAAGTCTGGGGGAGTTGATATACCATGAATTTCACCCGTTTTTAGCCATGGTATATAAGAGTTTTCAATCATATTTACTTCGTTTTCAAAGTATTTTAGAGTATTTTCAGGCACATGTACCTAATTGAAGAAAGCAATACTTTTGAGGCATTTTTAGAGTATTCTCACGAATGAAGAATCGACCGATAGGAAACATGCGAGATCGGACGATTAGAGTCAATTACAATCGATAGACAGAAATCGAAGAGTGTCGATCGACATTAAGCCATTCGATGGATCACGATTTAGAAAATTTTCAAGTATCACAAAGTGTGCTATTTTTACACAATTAGTCACTGGCTGCCTGTTAGGCTTTATATACTAGGGTTTTGTATCATTTTAGAGGCAGACTTGCCTAGAGACCTATTGGAGAAGAGAAGCAATTTGGCTACCTTAGGAGAAGAGTTAGAGTTGGAGAGATAGATCTGAGACTGCAAAACAGAGAAGATCTTGAATCCCTTTTTATCTTACTCATTACTCTTTGTGTTCCTTATTTCATTTTAAGTTTTATTCAAACCATCATGACTTTGTCTCTCATGAATATGTCTGAGTAAACCTAATTGTTAGATTTAGGTTTCTCATAAGGGTGAATCATGTGATGAGATTGTGGCAATTGTTAGGGTGATTAAACTAGTTCTTTCACCTTAGTTATTCTTTATACTAGATTTAGGATTGATCACCCTTAGGATTGAAGAGATAACCCACTGTATACTATACCCTGAAAGAAACTAAAGTGATCTAACTGACTAGACTCATGCGAAAGGTGGTCTAGATCATTAGACAACGTGTTCAACCAAATCGATAATGCTTGCTAGAATTACCATCGATCGATACAACCATCGTTGTAGAGATTGATTGTATGAAAGGTGTATCGATCGATTAGACGAAAGTCGTATCGATCGACTCTTTTCCGAGATCAACAAACGACAGTTGAGATCCGGGATCTAGTAAAGGAGACCCTACTGGTCGTACAAATTGATTGAGTTCAAGGACTAAAGCCCTAATGTCACTTTCAAACTGCATAATTTCATACCTGAGAAATACCTGAATCTAGCTATCTCCCTCATTTAGAAACAACCTTCATTTCAGTTACTGAACAACTTCCTTGTTCACATTAATATTTATTGCTTTAAAACATATAAAACCTTAAGTCTATCTTTATTTCTAATTAATTGAACCTTCAAGTAATCCTAGAGTCCTTGTGGATTCGATCCCTAAGTACTATATCTGAACGTCTTATTTGAGAGAGTAATTCACTTTTTAGGATACTATATCCCAGCCATATCATTCTGGAAGTCCTTGTAACTGATATCCAAAGGCTGGAAAGTGTCTTCCACCAATGTGTGCATGTTTGCCTCAAGGTGCGCCTGAGCTCTCCTCTCTACTGTAGGGCACTGGTGGTGGTGAGTATGCAAGGTAAGGGCGTGTGTGTATTGGAAGTTGTAAGCAACCTCTGTGAAAAAGTGATGCTCTATCCAAAAGTCTCTTTACTTGCTCCTTGGTAACATGGATGATCTCACCATCAACTCCTCTAGCATAGCCAAACTCATCTCTGTAGACACCATATTCATCCTTAGCTTCCCACTTGAATCTCCTGGATCCATCAGTATTGAAGGCACGTCGTCCAAACTCCAATCGTCTGTCGGGCGATCTGACTCTTGGTCTGTCGATCGATCCGGGATATCCGCCGTCGATCGACGGTGTTGAAACGATGTCGATCGATTGTAAATGTCGAGGTTGACCGAAGTGTTGAGGAACTGTATCATCCCTTGTGTTGGTGTTGTGGTTGTACTGGACGTGTTTTAGGATGTCTGGATGGCTACGTTGCTGTGTGAACAGGTTTTCTGGTCCATTGGAAACTTGGAGGATGTCTGCTATGTCCTCTCTGTTTATGTGCAGAACTCTTCCATCCATAGCTCTTGCATAGCCATCTGTGTCCCTGAAAATTCCAAATTCATCAGGTGTTAGTGAAACGTTCCTGATATCATAAGGTTCATGAGATCTCGGTTGAGCTCTTTTGAAGGTGTCGATTGATGGGTGTGTGGTGGTGGCGATCGATGGTGCACGTCTAGCTGCACGGTTGGATCGATTGAACATGTTGTTGCAGTCTTCCATTGATGAATCTCTAAATGCTGGAAGCTGCTGGGTAGAAGGTGAAAAGTTTTGAATTTTCGTGGCTTGAGTTGTCAATCTTTTATACCCATGTGTTGCCCTAATCGGTGAAATTCTGATTTTGTCCTTTAAGTCGTCCGGGTTAATATCAATCGATATTATACTGGCAATGTCGATCGATGGATGATGTCGTTTTGCTGGATGAAGTAGATAATCGATCGATGGTGGGCGTTTGATGTCGATCGATTGAGTTGCAAATCTGTCATTCTCCAAGTAATTTTCCCAAGCTCTCTCTTCCCAATAGTCTGCATCATATTCTTCACTGTGGTCTCCACTGTGGGAAGAGGTGGCTATGTCTACTGCAAAACTCTCATGAAATCCGCTATCTGCCCAACTCCTTACTGAGTAAACATCTTCCTTTCGGTTGGTTGGGATGGCGAAATTCGGGTAGCAATGATCTGGTAGATTGAGTTTATCATCTGGTGGGTCTCTGTCGATCGATGATCCATAGTTGTTGTCGATCTCCTCTGACTTGAATGTGTCGATCGATGACGTTAAAGTACTGTCGATCGATCCCGAGTACTCTGTCTCGTACTCGACTTCACAATGACAAACTGGGATGATACCAGTATCATCTTCCTGTACCACTAATTTGGCTGGTGGTTTGCCAAGCTTGACAGGGTCGTAGTGGATATCTGGATCTATCATAGTCAAGCACATCCTGTTGGTGTTCATGTCACATATGGCTCCTACTGTAGCCATAAATGCTCTTCCAAGTAAGAGGAAAAAGTTCCAATTTAGCTTGATGTCTAGGACATGAAAATCCACAGGGACGATAGCATCACCAATGTGTACCTCTAGGTCTTTGATGAAGCCTCCAGAGTTTATCTGAGAGTAATCCACGAAAGTAAAGATCTCTGGTGAAGGCTCTACTTGCAGGCCCAGATGGTCTGCCATGACCTTTCGTAAGATGCTGACTGATGAACCAGTGTCACATAGTGCATGAGGAAATTCAATACCTTGTATCACACAGGGTATTACAAACTTCCCAGGATCATTCTTCTTTGGCAAAGTAATCCTTTTCCTCATCTCTTCTCTGACATTGTCAAACCTTCTCCTAATGTCAGTTTTAGTCTCCCTTGTTTCTCTAAAGAACATCCACAATCTCTTTGTGAAATAAACCTCCTCAAAAGGTTTCTCTGGTGGAATTCCGATAACTCTATTAGTGAAGCCATCAATCTCCTTTTCATTAGCTTCCCTCTTAAGGTTCTTAGGAATCTTCTCCTTCCTACTCCTTAACCTTCTTCCTTCAGTTTCCTCTGATGCAGGTGTAGTGTCTGAAAGGTTACTAGTGATTTTGGTAGGGTTAGCTTGTGGTTTCGGTGTGGGTCTGAGTGCATTGATTCGGTTGCTGTCTATCGATGGTAGTTGCACTCGGTATATGAGAGGTGCGTGTCGATCGATAGGTGGAGAATAGGGTCGATCGATACGATTCTCTTCGTTGTGTCGATCGATGAGTGGCTCGTCTCGTCGGTCGATATCTTCGTAGGTGTGGGTGGGTGGGTATGGATGAGAAGCCGTGAATTCAGCATGTGTCAATATTCTAACCGCGTTGCAGTCTGCAAGCGTATCCGGAAAAGACATCGTCGATGTCGATCGATGTGGACTAGTTGGTGTCGATCGACACCATTGTGATCCACTGAGACTTAGCGAACTTTCTACTTCAAAGTCTCCTTCTTGTAGCTTCTCCTGTTTCACCACTTGCCAGAAATCATCATCTATGATAGCATTGACGTGGTGTTTCCTATTTCCTTCCCCTACTTCCTTAGAAGTTCCAATCCTCCTGATAGAGTCTTCAGTCTAGACAATCTGTGTCTCAAGTTTCTTAACTTGAGTGCAGATGGTGTCTATCCTCGTGGTCAGATTGTTGAAGACAGAATCAATCTTCCCATTGAAGTCTACTGTAAGCTTCTGCTGACCTTCCAGAACCCTATCAATCATGGCATCAAACTTACTTTCCTGGGTGGGTGGCGGTGGGTTTTGCTAAGCTGAGTTGCCGTAGTTCCTTGTGTTGGTGAAGGGCTTCTGATACTGTGAACTCTGGTTGTAGTTACTCTTCTGACCACTGCCAAAAAAGTTTCTGTTTCCACTCTGGTTTCCATATCTCTGAAATCCAGTACCTCCAATGTAGTTCACATCTTCCTCTGTATCATCCTCTCTAGCCTCTCCTTCTTCAGCTGAGCAGACTGGTTGCCCCAGAAATGCATGTAAAGCATCTATCTTGGCTCTGACTTTATTCATCTGGTCTCCCCGATGGCTGCAACCGATTTCTTCTTGTCAGAGTCAGTGTTCTTGGTGCTGCTGCTGTTGGCTAGGTTCTCAATAAGTCTCACAGCCTCTATTGGATTCCTAGTGTTGAAGTTCCCCTCACTAGCAGTATCAAGAGCCATCTGATACCTTAAGGCGATACCTCTGTAGAAAGTGCTTAACAATGCACTTCATTGAATCGATGGTGTGGACAGTCTCGCTGGAAGAACTTGAATCTGATCCACTTTTGTGCGAAAGTGGCGATTTTGCTTCTTAAGTCTTCAGCGCGTGCCTCATCAAAGAAATTACGCAAGAAAGCGTTTTTGATGTCGGCCCAGGATGTCAGTGATCCTGTAGGTAACTGCTTGAGCCAGTGCGAAGATTCTCCAATCAGTGAGTATTTGAAGAGCTTGAAGAGTAGGTAGTCCTCGGGGACTCCATCCATACGAATAGCAGCGATAAGATCCTCGAACCTCTCCAGATGGTCCATAGGATGCTCGTGTGATTGCCCAGAATAAGGTATCTGAGACACGAGAGAGTAGTACTGAGGCTTGAGCTCGAAGTTCGGCTTCTGAATCTCTGGAAGTCGAATAGCTGATCTGTTGGTGTAGTACTCGTCTGGACGGTTATAGTCTGCCAACGATCGTGTTTGAGCTTCTCCTGTAGCCTCAGCTTCAGGTTCAGGGATTATGTTTCCCTGTGCATCTAGCTTCTGACCTGTTGCATTACGCAGATGACCATCTTGGTCATACAGGTTTCCATTCTCGCCCTGCGTGAGAATGACAATCGCGACCATGCTTCGCGGAGTAGTGTCGATCGATATACGGTTAGAAGTATCGAACGATGCGGATCGGCGAACGGTATCGGTCGACGGTGCTGTCTGAGTGTCGGGCGACTGTTGAACGTGAGTATCAGTCGACGGTAATGCGGTTCTGTCGATCGATACGGAGCGTAGGTCTTTGCGGATTGAGCGTTCCAAGTGTGCAGGATCCTCTGAGAATAGTAGTTGATTTTCCCTATTGCTTCTGGTACTGCTGCGCATGTACCTGAAAAGACAAGAAAAATTTAAATAAGAAAGGGGGTAAAAGAAAAACCTAAGATTAATAAGAGTAAATCTAATGGCGATCAAAGCTCCCCGGCAACGGCGCCAAATTTGATAGTGCTCAAATTACCCAGTAGAGCTTACTCTCTCAAATAAGAGGTACAGCTGTAGTACTTAGGGATCGAATCACGAGGAGCTAAGGAACCAATTAAATAAAATCTACTAATCAATCCTAGGCAATGTTGGTTTATATGATAGAAATGAAAATAACAATTCCTAAAATGAGTAAGGCAGTTGCTCTAACTAACAATATGAAGGGTTGTTTAAATGGGATAAAGAGTGCTAGACATAGGGTTTCTATTCAGGAATGGAGATTATAATCTCTATAAATGCTTTAACAAGTTGCTTGCATGATACTATCGATCTCAGCCGCTTAACATATGTGAATGAATCACTAGTTAAAATATCTAGATCTCTGGCCACACCTTTCGCATGATGATATCGAGCGATACACCTTTCGCGGCGCCGATCAATTTACCAGTAGGGTGATCGATCGACGGCTTCTAGATCTGCCTAGGCGCGAACCGAATATGACCACAAGGTCTCAAGGAGGAACTGTCGTTCTTCTCAACGGGAAACAGGCATCGCTCAAATGGATAATTCAAGATAATCTAAGATCCTAGTGATCTATGTTCTAGTTAGCTAATCTAAAACAAGCATAGGGCACAATCCATTTGATGAGTATCACAACTTAGCAATTATAGCTTGGGGCTAATCCCACAAACCTATTTAAACTCTAGATCTAACAAGTAGACTACTCAGACATAGCTAAACAATTCATAACAATGGATAGATGAAAGAATTGCATAGATAGAATAAAGTAGAAATACAAAAGGAGATGAGAAATCTCTCAAATCTCTCTCAAACAAATAAAACTCTAGTCTCTCTCTCACACTCTCTGCTTTGAGGGTTGTTAAAAGCTTCAAGCTTCAAAGGTTTCAAAACTTGCCGTCAAAAATACTTAGCAGGAGTATTTAAGCATTTTCATTAGGTTAAAAACTCGTCAGGGGCAATCTCGTAATTTGGTGAAGTCTTGGTGAAGTAGTCGGCTAAACCATTTCGTCCTTGATATCGATCGACAACACTGAATGTGTATCGATCGATTATAATCTTCTAGTACGCGGATCTTCTCAGCTACATCGATCGACGACTAAGGATGAGTATAGATCGATTATAATCGCAATGTTGACTTCCGACTTAGTCTTGAATGGTCAACTCGGGTGTATCATCTCTTGTACTAAAAAATGCTCCAAAAACATCACTTTCTCACAAAATGCTCCTGAACCTGAAAACATACCTAACAGGCTAGAAAACAGATTAAATATATAGTAAAATACTAGTATACCATGGTTAAAAATGGGTAAAATTCATGGTATATCAGCAGCTCGAATAACAAAAATGGAAAAATGCCTAAATTGCTCTAAGTGCTAGAATGTTCGCAGGAAGTATTTATCCGAACAAAAAGTCTCGTATAATTTGAAAATAAGTTCATATGACGTCATTCTCAAATTAGAATATCCAGTTTATTTAACGAACAACTCTCGGGAAACAAACGGAAAAACGAAAGAAGGTCGGAGCTTGATCTTTGATCTTATCAGGTCAACTAGCCATGGGGTGAGCTCAGTTTTCCCAGTCTGCCCGAAGACAAGCTCACTTTGTTCTCCTTTAAGTCTAGATCAAAATGGCTTTTGTTTTGCCTTAATCGTGGTTTCTGTTGAGATTTTACGAAAGAAACAAAACTCACGTCTAGTTTCTGCGCGACGGGCGCCCAGACTTACGTTCTGGTCGCCGGGCAAGCAGAACGGACATCCCGTTTCTGCTCGTCGGGCGACCAGACTCACGTTCTGCTCGCTGGGCGACCAGACTCACGTTCTGCTCGCTGGACGACCAGACTCACATTCTGCTCGCCGGGCGACTAGACTCACGTTCTGCTCGCCAGGCACCCAGACTTACGTTCTGGTCGCCGGGCGAGCAGAATGGACGTCCCGTTTATGCTCGCCGGACGACCAGACTACCGTTCTGCTCGCCGGGCGCCCAGACTTACGTTCTGGTCGCCGTGGTTGCCGGGCGAGCATAACGGCATCCCGTTTCTGCCCGCCGGGCGACCAGACTCGCTTTCTGCTCGCCGGGCGCCCAGACTTACGTTCTGGTAGCCGGGCGATCAGAACGGACGTCCCGTTTCTTCTCTCCAGGCGACCAAACTCGCGTTCTGATCGCCGTACGTTCTGGTCGCCGGGCGAGCAGAACGGACGTCCCGTTTTTGCTCGCCGGGCGACCAGACTCACGTTCTGCTCGGCGGGCGCCCAGACTTATCTATCTATTGTATTTTCATCTATTCATTTATGATTTCTGTGACATACTTCATGTCTGAATAGATCCACCTGTTAGATCTATGGTTCAGATAGGTTTGTGGGATTAGCCCCAAACTATACTTGCTAAGTTGTGATATTCATCAAAAATGATTGAACTCTATGCTTGTTCTAGAGTAGCTAACTAGGGCATAGATCACTAGGATCTTTGATATCTTGAATTATCTGTTTGAACTAGTATCTCCTTGGAGAAGAGCTAACCGCCCTCCTTGAGATCTAGTGTTCATTATCGGCTCACGCCTAGGCATATCTAGAAACCGTCGATCGATATCCCGACAGGTGAAACCACACGTCAAGCAATCAGAACACGACAATAACAGAAAATAAAAATTAAAATCGTAAAAGAGAACAAGAAGGATTTTATTCCGAATCTGCGTATGAGCGTGACAACAACAGGACAACGTGCTTCGGCTACGAGAGCTGTCGGCGAGATCCTAGTTCTAGTACCCAAAGGTGGCTAAACCTAGTTGAGTCGCAGCTCGAAAAATAAAAACGGAAAGTTTCCTAAATTGCTCTAAGTGCTAAGTTGCTCTGGAAAAGTGATGCCTCTATGCCTCTCGCCTTGAACTCCTTATATACTCCCTCCAAGGTCGGTTTACGCTTCCCCTTTTTACCCTTAAGCCGTCATAGTCGAAAAAATGGGAATATTCTATTTTTTCCGATTTTCATGATTATTTGCGGAAAGTTTCCGTTTTTTCCGCGGAAACTGATGCTTATCCTCCAAGCATAAACCGTCATAAGGTTTATGGGTTTTTAAGAAATCGCAAGTGGGCCTCGAATCAAGTTTAGGACCTCTTTGGGCCATATTTTTGATTTGAGATTTTTTTACGATTTCTCCGATAAGGTTAAGTTTCCGCGGTTTTATCGTAAACCAAACGGACGATTCCATTTGATCGAGAGATCAAGAAACGGATAGTCGCGAGTTGCGGAGAACGGCTATACGGATAGTCGAGTATGCATAGCTTTACGTCGTATCGTCGTTTCGGAAGACTTTGGACGTTTCGGAGAACGATCGATGTACGAACGCTCGATCGCTATAGCGACCGAACTTTGTCCGCGGCTCGGTCGCTATAGCGACCGAGCTGTAATCGAAGCTCGGTCGCTATAGCGACCGGGCGTAGTCTCGTGATCCGTTCGCTATACCAACCGAGCTCTTATCCGTGACCTGATCGCCATTGCGATCAGGTTTGTGCCGTGGACTATGGTCCGTTGTCCGAGCGTTTGCAACCATCGCGAAGCTACGATTCTCTTAGAATGCTTGTTTGCGGATGTTGGATATCGTCATTTTAAAGAATCGTTGTTTTAAAACAAGATTTTTCCGCAAATTTTTCTTATAAATTTTTCTTTTCCGAAAAACCGTAAAAAAATTCTTCAGTAAATAATTTCTAACAGAAATTTGGATGCCGACTTTGCCTTGTCCGATTTCGACCCCAACACAAGCTCACTCGCTATAAGAGTGAGCTCACTCAATACAAGCTCACTCGCTATAAGGAGTGAGCTCACTCAATACAAGCTCACTCGCTATAGGGAGTGAGCTCACTCAATACAAGCTCACTCGCTATAGGGAGTGAGCTCACTCAATACAAGCTCACTCGCTATAGGGAGTGAGCTCACTCAATACAAGCTCACTCGCTATTGGGAGTGAACTCACTCAATACAAGCTCACTCGCTATAGGGAGTGATCTCACTCAATACAAGCTCAATCGCTATAGGGAGTGAGCTCACTCAATACAAGCTCAATCGCTATAGAGAGTGAGCTCACTCAATACAAGCTCACTCGCTATAGGGAGTAAGCTCGCTCAATACCAAAAGCTCGCTCGATACCAAAAGTTCACTCGCTATAAGGAGTGAGCTCGGACACAAGCTCGGTCGTTATAGCGACTGAGCTCCATACGAAGCTTGGTCTCTATAGCGACCGAGCTCAGACACAAGCTCGGTCTCAATAGCGATCGAGCTCGGAAACAAGCTCGGTCGCTATAGCGACCGAGCCCAGACACAAGCTCGGTCGCTATAACGACCGGGCTGCGGACAAAGCTCGGTCGCTATAGCGACCGAGCATACGAGCATCAACAAGTTTCCGAAACGTCCAAAGTCTTCCGAAACGACGATGCGACGTAAAACTATGCACTCTCGACTATCCTTAAAACAATCCTCCGCAAGCCACGTCTAACCATTTCTTGATTTCTCGATAAAATGGGATCGTCCGTTCGGTTTACGATGAAACCGCGGAAATTTAACTTTATCGGAGAAATCTGAACAAACGTCTCAAATCAAAAGACGGCCCAAAGGGTCCTAAACTTGATTCGAGGTCCACTTACAATTTCTTAAAATCCCATAAATCTTGTGAAGGTTTATGCTTGGAGAATAAATATCAGTTTCCGCGGATAAATGGAAACTTTCCGCAGATAATCATAAAAAACGGAAAAATGGAATATTTCTATTTTTTCGGACTATGACGGCTTAAGGGCAAAAGAGGGAAGCGTAAACCGACCTAGGAGGGAGTATATAAGGAGCTCAAGGCGAGAGGCATAGAGGCAGAGGAAAAAGGGAGAGAGAGAGCAGATCCGAGATCCTAGACTTAGAGAACTTAGAACTTAGGTGGTTAGACTAGCAAGGCAGGACCTAGAACGTATGTCCGCCTCTTGTTCTATTTTCATCTTGTCCGCAGACTTCCGTTCCTCTCGGAAGGATCTAACGATTCTTTTACTTAGAGTTTGATAGTGCTCAAATTACCCAGTAAAGCTTACTCTCTCAAATAAGAGGTACAGCTGTAGTACTTAGAGATCGAATCACGAGGAGTTAGGGAACCAATTAAATAAAATCTACTAATCAATCCTAGGCAAGGTTGGTTTATATGATAGAAATGAAAATAACAAATCCTAAAATGAGCAAGGCAGTTGCTCTAACTAACAATATGAAGGGTAGTTTAAATGGGATAAAGAGTGCTAGACATAGGGTTTCTATTCAGGAATGGAGATTATAATCTCTATAAATGCTTTAATAAGTTGCTTGCATGATACTATAGATCTCAGCCGCTTAACATATGTGAATGAATCACTGGTTAAAATATCTAGATCTCTGGCCACACCTTTCGCATGATGACACAGTAAAAGAGTCGGTCGATATCCTTTTGAGATATCGAACGATACACCTTTCGCGGCACCGATCGATTTACCAGTAGGGTATCGATCGACGGCTTCTAGATCTGCCTAGGCGCGAACTGAATATCACCGCGAGGTCTCAAGGAGGAACTGTCGTTCTTCTCAACGGGAAACAGGCATCGCTCAAATGGATAATTCAAGATAATCTAAGATCCTAGTGATCTATGTTCTAGTTAGCTACTCTAAAACAAGCATAGGGTACAATCCATTTGATGAGTATCACAACTTAGCAATTATAGCTTGGGGCTAATCCCACAAACCTATTTAAACCCTAGATCTAACAAGTAGACTACTCAGACATAGCTAAACAATTCATAACAATAGATAGATGAAAGAATTGCATAGATAGAATAAAGTAGAAATACAAAAGGAGACGAGAAATCTCTCCAATCTCTCTCAAACAAATAAAACTCTAGTCTCTCTCTCACACTCTCTGCTTTGGTTGTGAAAAGCTTCAAGCTTCAAAGGGTTTCAAAACTTGCCGTCAAAAAGACTTTGCAGGAGTATTTAAGCATTTCCATTAGGTTAAAAACTCGTCAGGGGCAATCTCGTAATTCGGTGAAGTCTTGGTGAAGTAGTCGGCTAAACCATTTTGTCCTCGATATCGATCGACAACACTAAATGTGTATCGATCGATTATAATCTTCTAGTACTCGGATCTTCTCAGTAACATCGATCGACAACTCAGGATGAGTATCGATCGATTGTAATCGCAATGTTGACTTCCGACTTAGTCTCGAATGGTCAACTCGGGTGTATCATCTCTTGTACTCGAAAATGCTCCAAAAACATCACTTTCTCACAAAATGCTCCTGAACCTGAAAACATACCTAATAGGCTAGAAAACAGATTAAATATATAGTAAAACACTAGTATACCATGGTTAAAAACGGGTTAAATCCATGGTATATCAACTCCCCCAGACTTACTCCTTTTCTTGTCCTCAAGCAAAAACAGTAGTCTTTGGAAAAGGTTTGGAAATAGCAGGAACTCAAGGATTCAATATATTGAAGTCATCACTCTATGGGTTTGCAATCCATGTTTAATCATCCTAATCACAGAAGTTCATCATGCCTTATCCTAGCTTAGCAACTAAACTCATCTAGTCAACAACTTAGCAATTCTCATCTGACATTCCCCTCTACTAACCTCATTTCTTAACATAAAATAAAGTGCAGGCTTTACCTTGGGAGTATCGATCAAAGAACACATGGATTCAACTCAAACAAGTATCTGAACACACAGGTAGTCTTCTCTGATTCCTTTCTCCCCTCTTCTCTCTTCACTGAATCTCTTATTAGTTTCAATTTCAACAGGTTTCGATGTCACATAGGTCATCTAGTCCATCTTATTGACATTTGCGTTGTAACTCATACATTTTTGACAAAGTGTAGCGAATATTGGGGTCGCAGGAATCACTCCTACCCCTCGTTTCCACAATGTGTGATCATTCTTGAGATTTAGAATACTGGGGTCGCAGGAGACACTCCTATCCCTCTGCTTCTTAAGAAATCATTTCAATCTTTTATAACATAAACTTAGATCTCGAGATGCTGAAGAGAGCGAAGGAAGGGAACCAGAAACACACAGACTTTTTACCTTCCAGACTTGTAAGAGGATTCCGATCCAGTGATATCCAAGCCCCAAGACAAGCAAATAAGTCAGTATTAGTGTTGGAGGTCAGCTTTGGTTCCTTCAAACAATCTTAGCTAGTGAATATAGATAGCAAGTTGATCCACTTTAGCATCTTTAGTACTATCTGCAATCAGTAATCAAATATAAATCCATATCAATGTTCCTATTTAATACTTATGCGAAAAATAATATTGAAAAACATTTTAATAAAAACCAAAATAAAAACACATATTAGTAAACTCCCCCCCAGACTTAAATTACACTGTCCCAGTGTAACATCCGGTGGTGAGGTAAATTAAATAAAACATAATAAATAAATATAACAAGTTAGAATGAATAAACCTGATCGACAAGATATCGATCGATTCGTAGTGGTATATGTCGATCGTTAGTAATGGTCGTGTGGTAACGAGCGATATGAATAGTGAATGTCGGTCGATGGAATTATCATTCACTTGGATCTAATAAAAACTGCAAAATAAATTCGAAAAAGATAAAAAAAAATGAAAAAAAAAATAAAAAAAAAAGAAAACCTAATAGTGGGTTGCCTTCCACTCAGCGCTTGGTTGTAGTCATTTAGCTTGACTGTGGTAGGTGAGTGACTCATGGGGTGCAGAAACTGCTGATTGCCTGACAGCAATCATCAATCTTGTGTCTCCTACTATTGAACCATGTGGCGACGAAGCTTCTTGTGGCTTCATCTGCTCGTAGTTGCTTCTTATCTATCTGGATGACTATATCTTGAAGTTTCCTCACAGAATTCTCGATGTATTCGATTTTGTCAACTTCCTTGTCGATGGTCTGGTAGGTGTGTACGGATAATAACTTTAGCTCACTCTGTAATGCATCAATCCTGTCCAAAATAAACTGATCTCGGTCTGCTAAAGACTCAGTGTCGATCGATGCTACAAGATGCGCGTCGGTCACTTCGCTGACGGTTCTGTCGATCGATTCAGCATCCATTGTGTCGATCGACTGTGAACATTGTCCTTGGTACTGCAGAGCACGTATATTTCCCTTCAGATGGCGAGTAGTTCTGCAGAGGCTGTCAACCCGTTCGTTAACAGTGTAGTCAATGGTATCACAGGTCCCGTTGAGTCTCCTTTCCATAGCTTCCATAGCCTCGTACAGCTCATCTTTAAGTTCATCAACTGCTGCTGGAGTGCCTGATCCTCTCGCTGGCTGGCGAATTGTATCCAACTCTTTCTGTAGAAGATTGATCCTCTTGCTTAACCATTCGACATTATTGTTGAGAGGGCTGTAGACGTCTCCAATTCGTGTATTGATGTAAGCAACCTCCCATTCATCTTTCTTAGGTGATGAACATTCTGGTTGGTCCATGGATGTAGTCTTGCCGATGTCGATCGATGGTACAGGTACTCTGTCGGTCGATACTGGTGGCGTAGCCTCTTTCTCAAGCGTGGTCAATATGTTTCCAAGCTCTACTCTTATCTCAGCCATATCATTCTGGAAGTCTTTGTAACTTACATCCAAAGGCTGGAAAGTGTCTTCCACCAATGTGCGCATGTTTGCCTCAAGGTGCGCCTGAGCTCTCCATACATAAGTCACCATATCATCCACCTCCTCTCTACTGTAGGGCACTGGTGGTGGTGTGTATGCATGGTAAGGGCGTGTGTGTATTGGAAGTTGTAAGCAACCTTTGTGAAAAAGGGATGCTCTATCCAAAAGTCTCTTTACTTGCTCCTTGGTAACATGGATGATCTCACCATCAACTCCTCTAGCATAGCCAAACTCGTCTCTGTAGACACCATATTCATCCTTAGCTTCCCACTTGAATCTCCTGGATCCATCGGTAGTGAAGGCACGTCGTCCAAACTCCAAACGTCTGTCAGGCGATCGGACTCTCGGTCTGTCGTAACCGAAAGAGGCATTGAAGCCAACCCGCAGCAGATATCAACCTTCCTAGAAATGCCGTCACCTAAGACAACCAGAGAGGTACAGAGATTGACTGGACGAATCGCAGCATTAAATCGATTCATATCCAAGTCCACCGATAAGTGCCTCCCATTCTACAAACTTCTAAGAAATAACAAGAAGTTCTTATGGGACGAGAAATGTGAGGAAGCCTTCAAACAATTGAAAGCTTACCTATCTGAACCCCCGATCCTATCCAAACCTGTAGTAGGAGAGCCACTGTACCTGTACCTCACCGTATCGACTGCTTCAGTTAGCGATGTCCTAGTACGAGAAGAACAAAACGAACAAAGACCTGTCTATTACACCAGCAAGAGTTTAATAGACGCCGAAACAAGGTACCCTGCAATGGAAAAATTAGCGCTAGCAGTCGTAACAGCTGCCTGAAAATTACGACCTTACTTTCAATCGCACTCAATCGTCGTAATGACCTCACAACCATTACGAATGATATTGCACAGCCCCAGCCAGTCAGGGCGATTGGCTAAATGGGCCATAGAGCTCAGTGAGTACGACATCGAGTACATACCTCGAGCAGCAGCGAAAGCTCAGGTCCTTGCCGACTTTATCATTGAGCTAGCATCCGAGCAATTAGATTCCGAAATAGAATCTCCAAAGTGGAGCCTGTATGTCGACGGAGCCTCATCAAAACAGGGCTCAGGGCTCCGGTATCGGTCTAAGGCTGACTTCTTCAGCAGGAGAAACCATTGAGCAGTCCTATAGGCTCGGATTCAGCGCCTCAAACAACGAAGCTGAATATGAAGCACTAATCGCAGGGCTGAAACTCGCCCTAAGCCTCGGAATCCGAGAGCTAAACGCTTATAGTGATTCACAGCTAGTAGCTAGCCAGTTTCACGGAGAATATGAAACGAGGGACGAAAGAATGGGGGCATATCTCGAAGTCGTCCAGAACCTCACTAGGCAGTTCGACAAATTCGAGCTAACAAGGATCCCACGAGGAGAGAACTCCTCAGCAGATGCGTTGGCTGCTTTAGCCTCCACATCAGACCCCCTCGTAAAACGGATCATACCCGTAGAAGGAATCGAAAAACCAAGCATCGACATAGCTACCAAAGCTGAGATAGACATCAAGCTAAAAGAGCAACCCGAAGGTACCTGCCCTGAAACGGTAGCTACCCAAGTTCTCACAACATTCTGGTTCCCAAAAGCCAAAATACGTAGCTCTAAAAAGCATACCTCCGGGAACACAATAAAAAACACGGAAGGAATTCCACGAAATTCAGACTCATCGGAGCCTAATCTCACGAATACCTCCGGGGGCACCAACTCAGACCCACTCGTCTGCAGAGTCAAAACCAGAAGCCGCTCAGCTCTCAAAAATTCATCTGGGGGCACCATCCAGACCCCGGAGAATAATGAAGAAATTGGAGGTATTCCTCAGAATTTAGACTCCCTGGAGCCTAATCCTACGAATACCTCCGGGGGCACCACGACACCAGGTCCCGAACAGGAACCTCCCTCGTCTCTTCATAACAAAGTTGTAGGGAGAGAGGATTGGAGAATACCAATCACGCAATACATCCTGGAAGGAAAGACTCCACCCAATAAATGGGAGGCTCGGAAGCTCAAACCTTTAAGCGCGAGATACTGCATAATCGAGTCTGTCCTCCACAAACGAAGTGTTTCCGGACCTTACCTAAAATGTGTCCATGGCCTCGTTGCTATGAGACTCATGAAGGAAATGCACGACGGCTCCTGCGGGAACCACTCTGGAGGAAGAGCTCTGGCCATCCGAATCAAAAGAAAGGGCTATTTTTGGCCTACCATTATTGCAGATTGTGAGGTCTACTCCTCGTCATGGGACAAGTGCCAGAGGCATGCACCGATTATACACCAACCTGCGGAGAAGCTATCCAACATATCCGCCCCTTACCCATTTATGAGGTGGTCCATGGACATCGTAGGACCACTAGTAGCGTCAGGAAGTGGAAAGAAGAAGCTACGCTTCCTCTTAGTCCTAACAGACTACTTTACAAAATGGATAGAGGCTGAAACTTTCCAACAGGTAACCAGATTCGAGGTCGAACGATTTGTGTGGAAAGATATCATGTGTAGACACGGCGTCCCATACGAAATCGTATCTGACAATGGAGGACAATTCATATCCCACGACTTCAAGACATTTTGCGACAAATGGAATATCCGCCTGACCTTCTCAACACCTCGACGCCCTCAAGGAAACGGCCAGGCGGAGGCTGCTAATAAATCAGTATTAGCCAACCTCAAGAAACGCCTCGGAACCCATAAGGAACTCTGGTCGGAAAAGTTACCTGAAGTACTTTGGGCATGTCGAACCACCCCACGAAAGGCTACAGAGGAAACCCCTTTCTCCTTAGCTTACGGGATGGAAGCTGTCGTCCCAGCCGAAACCATTGCTGGTAGCCTTTGCCGGGAACTCTGTACGCCCGATCCTGTAGCTAATGATCAGCTCCTGACGGACAGCCTCGATCTAATCGAGGAAAGACGGGACCGAGCTCTGATTCGCATTCAAAACTATCAGCAAGCAATGGCACGACAGTACAACTCCAAAGTCAGGCCCCGACAGTTCGCTGTAGGTGACCTAGTACTTAGGAAAGTCTTCGAAGGAACCAAGGAACCAGATGCTGGGAAGTTAGGAACCAACTGGGAAGGTCCCTATCGGATCATCCACGTGGTACGACCTGGCGTTTACAAGCTCCAGAAGGTGCGAACCGGGGTACCTGAGATCAGATCGTGGAACGCCACGAATCTTAAGAAATACTATCATTAGGTACCTAAAATTCTCGAACTACGTTAGGTTTGATCCCTTGACTGGGTACGTAGGCAGCTCCGTCATGAGTGCAGCCCCAACCTCTTTTAACACTTTATTCACCACAACCAAAGGGGGTATATGTCTGATCAAAATCACATAGCCCAAGCAGCAATTGTATGATTACTATGATTCCATGTATTCTATTATCAATAAAGCAATTACCTTCGATACCTCGACTTTTTTAACAATTCAGGTCTCCAAAAACCTGAAACTAAGGTCTTAAAATCCTTAACAACCTTAAAGGTCCTAAAAATCCTTCGACATACGCAGGTCCCCGAGAACCTGAACCTAAGGTTCTAAAAATCCTTAACAAAAACTAAGGTCTTAAAATCCTTAACAAAAAACTAAGGTCTTAAAATCCTTAACAAAAAACTAAGGTCTTAAAATCCTTAACAAAAAACTAAGGTCTTAAAAACCCTTAACAAAACTAAGGTCTTAAAATCCTTAACAAAGTCGAAGGTCCCGAAATCCTTCGAAGAAATCCGAAATTCAATAAAACAATCTGATTTCTCGCGAAGTCAGCTCAGAAAAGGTCTCATAAGCCTTCGAAATAATTCAGGTTCCTAAAAACCTCGAGCTAAGCAAACCCGATCATTTTTGGCGACTAAAGCACAAGACTAATTTCGAAACAACCAAGTTTAAAAATTAAACAAGGGTTTAAAAGCCTCCCCAGGCTAACGATGGCTCAAAACACAAACATATAAAGGTTTAAAAGCCTCCTCAGGCTATAAGTCTAAAAAACAAAAGAAATAAAAGCCCTCTGGGCGAAAGTCTTAAAACATAAAGAGCATCAGCTCTTAAACATCCTCAGTTCCATGACCAACTTCAGCATCTTTATCCTCTTCGATAGGATCACCTTCCTTGGCAAGGACCTCCACTCAGCTTCCTGGTCGACACCTCCCGATGCCGCTTCGACTGGGGCTAGATCAGAACCCAAGTTAGAACCATATTCTCCGGAAAATGCCAGATTAAACATATTAACCTCAAAAGTACCTGAGCTCTCAGAGAGTTGAGGAAGAGGGAGCTTGCTGATCGAGAAGTCCGAGACCTGAGCCTTCTCGTACGCCGCAACAGCCTCTGGCATCATAGCCACCAAGCGAGCATACTCGTCTTCAGCACTCTTAATCTCGCCATCCAGCATGTCTTTCAGGAGCTCAGTGTTGGCTTGAATCTCTTGAGCATGAACCAGGAGATCGACTTCATCCTTCTTCTTGGAGAACTTCTCCTTGACAGCAACCATAACTTTGTTGTAAGCATCAGCTGTGGGAACCGAAATTCGCACTGTCGATTTTAGTTAAGTTAATCGAAGGAAAACTAAGTAAACCTAGTTTTCCCTGAAGGCTCGGATTCTCTGCGATAACCAAACGAAATTGATAGAATAAAGCAACGTAGCGAAAAATTGCACTAAGGCGTTTTATTGAATGGATGGTACAATATTCTTCCGAAAAAGGGAAGTAGAGAAACGCTGAAGCAAAAAACGACGGAAATAAAGGAGACAAAACGTTCTAAGCTTTGCTCTGTTAGTCTAACTCCTAAGTCCTAAGCTAGCAGGAATTCTCTAAGTCCCTAAGTTTCGGATTTGCTCTCTCTCTGAGATTTTTTGCTCTGCCTTTCTTCCTCTCCCAAAGCTCCTTTATATACTCCTTCTTATGACGGTCTATTCTCCTTCTGGGCCGCAAGGCGGGCTTTTTTCCATTTTCGTCGGTCTCCACGTTTATCGGGAAACTTGACATTTATCTTCGGGAAACTTGACATTTATTCTTCCGTCGATTTAGCATTCGTCTTGTCACGTAAAGATAAACGTAAATCGTCGTATCCATCTCAGATAATCGTAGACAGACTGTCCGATCGCGTTTGGTCCCTTTCGGGCCGTCTCTAGGACTTCCGTTGTTTTCTACGATCTCTTTGGAAGTTCCTCGTTCATTCGTATAGTTGAGACGAGTGGTGTTTTAAGATGACCACCGCTGTTTCGTACGAAGAATCTAAGATCTTCCTTCCCGTTGATATCTTACGAGTTTCCGGAATGTTTCCGACGGTCCTAGATTGGAGTAAGAACCGGAGTTTCGTACATGGAATCTCGATGATTCGTCCTGCGAGGACTTGGGAAAGACTCGAAGTACAGACTTCAGATTACCGGGGACTGGGATTCGTGTACCGAAGATCGTTATCCGAAGTCCCGAACCAGCACGGGGCTAGCCGCCCGGCGACCACGGCCAGCACGGGTGCTAGCCGCCGGCGGCCATGGCCAGCACGGGCGCTAGCCGCCGGCGGCCACGGCCAGCACGGGGCTAGCCGCCCGGCGGCCACGGCCAGCACGGGGCTAGCCGCCCGGCGGCCACGGCCAGCACGGGCGCTAGCCGCCGGCGGCCACAGCCAGCATGGGGCTAGCCGCCCGGCGGCCACGGCCAGCACGGGGCTAGCCGCCCGGCGGCCACGGCCAGCACGGGGCTAGCCGCCCAGCGGCCACGGCCAGCACGGGCGCTAGCCGGCGGCGGCCACGGCCAGCACGGGGCTAGCCGCCCGGCGGCCACGGCCAGCACGGGCGCTAGCCGCTGGCGGCCACGGCCAGCACGGGGCTAGCCGCCCGGCGGCCACGGCCAGCACGGGCGCTAGCCGCCGGCGGCCACGGCCAGCACGGGGCTAGCCGCCCGGCGGCTACGGCCAAGGCCGGGGTTGGCTGCTCGGTTCCTTCGGTTTACGGGTGTTCGTGTTCGTTTTTCGGAAGGTTTTTCGTATGACAAATAGACTTAGCCGTTAATTTCGAGATAACCGTTTTTGACCCCAACAGTTAGCCCCCTAGCATGCAAGATGCGGGAGCGATTTTGTGTGCGAAAGATTTGAAAATCGAAATTTTCGGCTAGGAATATTTTATTCCGAAAAACTCTACCACCTTTGATTTCTTATAAGTAGCACCCCATCTCCCTCTCATTTTTCACTCACTCTCCTTTTCTCAAATTTCAGAAAACATGGCTTTCTCTCCAAATGAAAAGAAGGATTCCGATGTCGAAATGAGTGAAGCTAACCAAGCCTCGCCTGCGCAGGATGCTTCTGCTCTTACGCAGACATTTGTCGAGGGGTTCAGTTCTTTCCAGGACAAGATGGAGCGACGCCGTGCTGAGATGGAGTCTAGCGTGGCAGGTCCTAGTGCTACTTCCGTGGCTCCGACTCTTGGATCCGATGTCACTTTAACTCCGGATCCCGCGGCCTTGGTTCTTGGACCCGACGTTACTCCAGTCCCGATCTCCGCACTTCCAGCCTCTGGATCCGATGTCTCTTTGCCTGCTGGAGAAATTGTCGTTCCGGAGCAAGCACCCGATGTCCAGGCTCGTCCGGAGGGTTCCCCTTTCGCACCGATAGTGGTTTCGGAGGATGCGGCAGAAGTCATGCCTCCTCCTCCAGAAAAGAAGAGGGAGATCGTCTTGGGACTTCCCGCGTCCAATGCTGTTCCACCATCGAGGGGACGTTCAAGAGCTGGGGCTGCCGGATCAGCGAAGAGGAAAATGTGTACTAGGAGTGAGGAAGGCGAGGTTTCGGCGAGACTATCGCAGCGTCGCTCCAAGGTATTTTGTGAAAACCTTCTTCTCTTTGCTATCCCCTTAATTCTCACATTCTCTCGTGTGATCAGTTTGTGTCGTTGATCGACGGGATGCTTGGTGATTGCGGACTGGAGGTTACACGTTTGTCCAAGGAGCTGGATTCGTCGCGGGAAACTCTGAAGCTTACCGAGGCTGTGCTTCAATCGATTGAGAGCACTCATGCTGCCCAGACGTCGATGCTCGAAGCTAGGATCAGCGATCTCGAGCGTGATCTGGGAAAGACTGTGAGCTCGCTGCTCAAGGCGAAGGAGGAGAAGAAGAGCAAGTCCTCGGAAGTTCGACGTCTGAAGAGGCGGATTCAGCGCTTTGAGGAGATGGGAACTTGCACTGCGGCGGAGCTTGCCGGCCCGTCATCCTCGGGTACCCTGGTCCCGGGCTCGGAAATTCCAGAGGTCCAGGATGCTGGAATTGTTGCGGACAAGGGTGGTGAGGAAGTCGGCGAGGGCGATGGCGAGGCTGTTCCTGCTTTGGGTGAGTCGGAGGATGAAGGCGGTGTCCCGGAGGACGCCTAGGTTGATCAATCCCTGAGGGGATTTTTATTTTGATTGTATTTCGGCCGTTGGTTGGCCATCATGTATGATTTCGGGACTGGCCGTTGGTGGTTTTGAATCCCTGCCCTTTTTAGGGCGTTGTGTTGAATTCGCGGTACGCGTTTATAAAATATTTGCGTTTAGAACTTCTGTTTGTCGAAGTTAGAGGGGCAGGGTGTGAGTTGTCGTCTCATTCCTGCCTCCCTGACGATCATCGTATCCGTAGTTTGTACAAAGCGAGATTTTCCTGCGGTTTACGATTTACGCGAAAATTCGTGGAAACGTACAGACTTGAGTGAAGAGACAAGTTTTGGGATCTCGCGTCGTTGACGCTTTGCCTATGAGATGTTTAAGGTACCAGCAAGGCTGGGTTTAGGGCAAGACCTAGGTTTACTCTCAGACTAAGGCTGTGCGATGACAAATCGGCTTTCGTTTTGCATGTTCGTGATTTTAACCTGATTCGTACTGTTTTAAAATCTGCGAAGTGGTATCGGCTTATATGATTTGTATGGGCACGAATCGAGCTACTTCCTTTACGAAGTGCTGAACCAAATTTGGATTTTTTGTATAGCGCGCTATGGGATCCTTGTCGGATGTAAGAGAGCCTACCCTTAGGTGGCTTGTCTGTTTAGGACGTTAGAGTTCGTTTGTTGTGATCAGCAACAACGATATGATGCCGTTTTAGAAGGCGTACGAAAGTTTTAATTGAAAAACGGATGTTCGGGCACGAAGCGACGTCTCGCAGTGCTTTGAAGTTTGTTTTTCTTATGCCATAGAGGACTTATGGGCTTTTTAGAAATCGCGGAATGTTTCTGGGCGATAGTTTTATGGTTTGTTTGATGGATACTGGATCCATTGTTAAGGCCGTCAGGCGAATTGATTTGCGGAAAGATTTCGAAAGATTTCAGTATTTTCGAAAATTGTGGGAGCGTGCGGGTGTACGCACCCCACTCCCCCCTTTTAAATCGGGGGGATGGCTGAACCCACCGGTTGGCGAGTTGCCTACGTACCTCTTTCGAGGATCAAGCCATCTCGTAGTTCTGTTGTCCACGTTTACGATCTAGTGGTAGTATTTCTTGAGATGCATCGCATTCCAAGTTCTCGGGATTTTTACGTCTTGCATGTTCGCGATTTGATACGAACCTGGTCGGACGACTTTTATGATTTTGTATGGTCCTTCCCAGTTTGCTCCCAGTTTTCCTGCGTTTCGTTCTGCAGTGTTTTGGAAGACTTTTCGCAAGACCAGATCACCCTCTTTGAATCTTCGATGACGTACGTTCGCGTTGTAGTATTTTGCGGCGGCCTGCTGGTAATTTTGAATTCGAATGAGGGCTTGGTCGCGACGTTCGTTGACGAGGTCAAGATTATCCAGCAGCATGGCATTGTTCAGGTCTTCCCGTTCAGGAAGAAATCTCCCCCGTACGCCGGGGAATTCTACTTCCGCAGGAATCATGCATTCTGCTCCGTAAACGAGAGCGAATGGAGTTTCCCCCGTTGCTCGTCTTGGAGTGGTTCGATGAGATCAAAGGACCCCTTCGAGTTCTTCTGCCCATCGTCCCTTTTTGGCTTCCAAGCGTTTTTTCAATCCGTCTAGGACGGTTTTGTTTATGGTTTCAGCCTGTCAGTTGCACTGCGGGTATCTGGGAGTAGACTTGTTAAGTCGTATTTTCCATTTTTCGCAGAATGCCTCGAATCGAGTGGAAATAAACTGGGACCCGTTGTCCGTTACGATTTCGTATGGGACACCGTGTCTGGTTATGATGTTTTTCCAAACGAAGTTCTCGACTTGCACGTCTTTGATACTTGCGTAGGATTCTGCTTCCACCCATTTTGAAAAGAAATCTGTGAGGACCAGTAGGAAACGTTTTTATTTTGATTTGTGCATTGGTCCGACGATGTTCATCGACCATCGCATGAAAGGGTACGGAGACGAGATAGAAGAGAGGATTTCGGCGGGCTGATGAATTGTCGGGGCGTGCCGCTGACACTTCTCGCATTTCCGAGAGAACTTCTCGCAATCTTTTACCATAGTTGGCCAGTAGAATCCGTGGCGTTTTATTTTTGTTGCGAGAGATCTTCCGCCGGAGTGGTTTCCGCACGATCCGGAATGAACCTCTTCCATGATTTTTCTTGCCTTTTCTCCTTCCGCGCAAGTCATGAGAGGTCCGGAGAATCGCCATTTGTAGATTTCGCCTTCCACGGTTACGTATCGTGCTGCCTGGATTTTTTTTTCCGGGCTGCCCATTTCTCCGTGGGTAGGGTACCATCTACGATGTAGGCTTTGATAGGTTCTAACCAGGGAGCGTCGCAGCCATAGTCTGTTTGGTCTGCGTCGTCTTCCGGTTGATCTTCGTTTTCTTCCGCGCCTTCGATCTGTGTTCTGATCAGGTTGGCGATCACCGGCGGTCCGATGCTTGGATGCTCTATGAATTCGACGGGAATTATTCTCTTAAGTCCTGGATCCGAGCTTGAGGCGAGAGCGGCTAAAGCGTCAGCTTGGACGTTTTCCGAGCGGGGAATCCTGGTTAGCGCAAATTGCTGAAAATAGTGGGCCAAGTCTTGGACGACCTTCAGATATGCGTTCATCCTTTCATCCCTTGCTTCGTATTCTCCGCTGAACTGGTTTGCGACTAACTGAGAGTCGCAGTAAGCGTGAATGTTTCGAATCTTCAGCCCCTGGGCCAGTCGTAGGCCCGTAATTAGTGCCTCATATTCTGCTTCGTTATTCGATGCATGAAAATCCAAGCGGAATGATTGCTCGAGGATTTCTCCTGTCGGCGAAGTGAGCCGGATCCCGATTCCAGATCCTTGCTTGGTCGAAGATCCATCGACATGGAGATCCCATGTTGACCCAGGATCCTCGTTAGTTAAATCCGTCGTGGGTAATTCTACCAAGAAGTCCGCGAGTACCTGCGATTTCGTGCAGGTCTTCGGACGATATTCGATATCGTACTCGCTTAGTTCAATCGCCCACTTCGCGAGTCTACCAGACTGGCTTGGACTGTGTAGAATCGTCCGTAACGGAAAGGTGGTAAGCACCACGATGGTATGAGATTGGAAATACGGTCTAAGTTTTCTTGCCGAAGTTATGACAGCGAGTGCCAATTTTTCCATCAGCGGATACCGAGTTTCGGCATCTAGTAATGTTTTACTAATGTAGAAGACCGGTTTCTATTCTCCGAATTCTTCTTGAATCAGGAAGCCACTGACTACTGATGCGGATACTGCGATGTAGAGGAACAAGGGCTCTCCGACTACGGGTTTTGCGAGGATAGGAGGGGTGGCCAGATACTGCTTCAGCTGTTGGAAAGCTTTCTCGCAATCCTCTGACCACTCGAACTTTTTGTTCCCCTTTAAGGTTTCGTAGAAAGGGAAACACTTATCCATGGAGCGCGAGATGAATCGGTTTAAGGCCGCGACTCGTCCGGTCAGCCTCTGGACTTCCCGCTTGGTTCTCGGGGAGACCATTTCTATCAGTGCGTTGATTTGTTTCGGATTGGCCTCTATTCCGCGGAATGTTACGAGGTAACCGAGAAATTCTCCCGACGCCACGGCGAATCTGCAATTTGCTGGATTGAGTTTCATGTTGTGCTGGTTCAATCTCTCAAAGCATTCCTCTAGGTGGACTACGTGATCGCGTTCGTCAAGAGATTTTACCAACATATCGTCGATATACACCTCCATGGTTTTTCCGAGTTGCTCGGCAAACATCCGATTGACGAGTCGCTGATACGTGGCGCCGGCGCTCTTAAGACCGAAAGGCATTACTTTGTAGCAATAGGTTCCTCGGTCGGTAATGAATGCTGTCTTCTCGCGGTCTTCGGGATTCATCATGATTTGATTGTAACCGGAGAACGCGTCCATGAATGATAGGAGTTTGTTTCCTGCGGTCGCCTCGACCAGACGGTCGATGTGTGGAAGCGGAAAACAATCCTTCGGGCACGCTTTGTTGAGATCGGTAAAGTCGACGCATACTCGCCATTTCCCGTTCTTTTTCTTGACGACGACGGGATTGGCGAGCTAGTCGGGATATCTTACTTCTGTTATTGATCCAACTTTGAGGAGTCTTTCGACTTCCTCATTAACCGCAGTCGCCCGTTCGGGGCCTAGCTTTCGCCCCTTTTGTTTTACGGGTTTGTGAGTTGGATCAATGTTGAGTTCGTGACATGTTATGTTAATGTCGATTCCCGGCATATCTTCCGCAGCCCAAGCGAACGTGTTAAGGTTCTTCTTGAGACATGCGATGAGTTCTGCTTTCAACGGATCGCGAAGATTGGCTCCAATCTCTACGCAACGCTCTGGGTTAGTCTCGTCGAGGCAGACCGAAATTACAGGTTCGCAAGTGGGCTCACGTTTCCCTTCCAGGACCTCAGCTCTTTGCGATTGCCAGAAGATTTCTGGAGGGTCCTGCGATGCTGGTTCGTGGGTTGCTTGCTTTTTTGGTTTAGTTTCGGGCTCAGAGTTTTTCCGTTTTAACCCAGCGGCCAAGCAGACTTGCGGCGCTTTACGATCTCCTTGTATCGTTTCCACTCCGGAGAGGGTCGGAAATTTGAGGCACATATGGAAAGTCGAGGGGATCGCTAGCATGGAATTTAACCACGGAGTCCCGACGATCGCGTTATATGCTGCTGGACCGTCGACTACTAAAAATTCTGCCGTCTTTGTGACGCTCCCGGCTCTGACCGAAAGATCGACCGAGCCGAGGGTCATTGTGATGTTTCCTGAGAGTCCGATTATCGGATTGGGATCGTCCGTGATAGCGTTTAGGTCGATTCCCATCCTCTCGAGGGTGTTTTTATATATAATATTTGTCGAGCATCCGGTGTCGACCAATATTCTCGCTACGTCGATGTCCTGGATCGTCAGTCTGATAACGAGGAGTTCGTCATGAGGTTTGGCTTGATCAGCCGTTGCTCTGTCCCCGAATGACACGATGTTGCGGACAGGTGATGTGGCCATGCTGTTGTTACCAATCGTAGGTTTTTGAGTAAGAGAATCCGACCCCCCCTCCTTCTAGCGCCAAACTGTGGGAACCGAAATTCGCACTGTCGATTTTAGTTAAGTTAATCGAAGGAAAACTAAGTAAACCTAGTTTTCCCTGAAGGCTCGGATTCTCTGCGATAACCAAACGAAATTGATAGAATAAAGCAACGTAGCGGAAAAATTGCACTAAGGCGTTTTATTGAATAGATGGTACAATATTCTTCCGAAAAAGGGAAGTAGAGAAACGCTGAAGCAAAAAACGACGGAAATAAAGGAGACAAAACGTTCTAAGCTTTGCTCCGCTAGTCTAACTCCTAAGTCCTAAGCTAGCAGGAATTCTCTAAGTCCCTAAGTTTCGGATTTGCTCTCTCTCTGAGATTTTTTGCTCTGCCTTTCTTCCTCTCCCAAAGCTCCTTTATATACTCCTTCTTATGACGGTCTATTCTCTTTCTGGGCCGCAAGGCGGGCTTTTTTCCATTTTCGTCGGTCTCCACGTTTATCGGGAAACTTGACATTTATCTTCGGGAAACTTGACATTTATTCTTACGTCGATTTAGCATTCGTCTTGTCACGTAAAGATAAACGTAAATTGTCGTATCCATCTCAGATAATCGTAGACAGACTGTCCGATCGCGTTTGGTCCCTTTCGGGCCGTCTCTAGGACTTCCGTTGTTTTCTACGATCTCTTTGGAAGTTCCTCGTTCATTCGTAGAGTTGAGATGAGTGGTGTCTTAAGATGACCACTGCTGTTTCGTACGAAGAATCTAAGATCTTCCTTCCCGTTGATATCTTACGAGTTTCCGGAATGTTTCCGACGGTCCTAGATTGGAGTAAGAACCGGAGTTTCGTACATGGAATCTCGATGATTCGTCCTGCGAGGACTTGGGAAAGACTCGAAGTACAGACTTCAGATTCCCGGGGACTGGGATTCGTGTACCGAAGATCGTTATCCGAAGTCCCGAACCAGCACGGGGCTAGCCGCCCGGCGACCACGGCCAGCACGGGCGCTAGCCGCCGGCGGCCACGGCCAGCACGGGGCTAGCCGCCCGGCGGCCACGGCCAGCACGGGCGCTAGCCGCCGGCGGCCACGGCCAGCACGGGGCTAGCCGCCCGGCGGCCACGGCCAGCACGGGCGCTAGCCGCCGGCGGCCACGGCCAGCACGGGGCTATCCGCCCGGGGGCCACGGCCAGCACGGGCGCTAGCCGCCGGCGGCCACGGCCAGCACGGGGCTAGCCGCCCGGCGGCTACGGCCAAGGCCGGGGTTGGCTGCTCGGTTCCTTCGGTTTACGGGTGTTCGTGTTCGTTTTTCGGAAGGTTTTTCGTATGACAAATAGACTTAGCCGTTGATTTCGAGATAACCATTTTTGACCCCAACATCAGCTACCTCCCTCTTTCCTCTCCGGACGGCTAGCCTGACCTCAGCTTCTTTGTTCTTCTGGCTGCTCTGGGATGAAGCAATCAGCTCTTTGACTTGGTACTCGGCTATCTTCCGAGCAGCATCCAACTCCCCAATCTTCCTATTCTTCACCTAGATGTCAATCAACTGGCTCTCGATCGTCCCTTGCTGAGCATCAGCTTTGGAGCCAAGTCTCTTGACCTCAGCTTGGAGTTCCGAGATCAGAGCCCGAGTCTGATTGAGCTCAGCCTTGGTAGCCTTGACTAGATCAGTGACCTGAGTTGGGGGCATTGTGCACAGCGTCCTCGAACTTGAATTGAGCCCTGGTTATAGCCCCAGCCAGCTACAAAAACAAAACAATGATTTAGTGAACATCTTCCAAAAAGAATTAAGCTAAAAAGATGAAATAAAATTCATACCTGACCCATGTGATGGGCAATGTCAACGTACTCCTCTTTGTTGGAGAGGTTGGCGATCGAGGGAAGAGCACATCCAGTTCTCTTCATATGCCTCATTAACGTAGCCAAACCCCATGAGTCATCTAAGACTGACCCATGCTTCGAATGAGCAAAGTTCCAGCCAACGGTTCCCCCCCTAGAAGAGGAGGAGGAAGACCTCGAGGGTCTGTCAACTTGTTCTGTCCGGGACCTCTTGCTCCTCGGAGGCTCAAATTCTGAGGGATTCCTCGCCATTTGAGGATCAGCTTCCGTCATTGGAACCTCGGAGGGAAGACCAACTTCCTGAACTCTGGGCTCCGAAGAACCAACACCTTTAGCAGGAGCAAAGCCTCCCTCGTCAAGGACTTCCTTCACGGAGTCAAGGAAGGATCCTCCTTGGTGCTTGTCGCTTCCTCTAGAGGAGCTGGCAGCCTTGGTCGATCTACCACTGGAACGAAAGGAGGGCTGAATAGGCATCTTCTGTGACTGAGTCTTCTCAGAAGTACTGGCTCCAGACGAGACTTCGAATACCGAATCACCTTCAGAGACTAAATCATAAAGAGAATCGTTAATCTCATAAGACAAATTCAAACAGTGAAAACCAGAAATCAATAATGGAAGGTTACCTTCTAAACCAGCAACCGTTACTGAATCAGGAAAAGATGAATTGTATCGATCAGGGAATCTAGCTGACCCAACTCTCGAAGTGGTATAAGCTCCCCAAGTATTAGGGCTGTGCTGCAGCTTCCTGTGAAGAGCTCTGGTGAGTTTACCGGACAACTTGATAGGGTCCTCAACTTCTGCAAAAAGAATCAAAAAACAATTAGCACATCATGATAAGCAAAAATAAATATGCAAACACAGCCCTAAAATCCTAACCAGAAATGTCAGACCAAGAGGTCCTGAGGTCTCGGCCTACAGGAACCGTCGAAGGGTCAATCTTGACATAAAAGTACTTCTTCCGCCAGTCGTCGTCACTGGCCGTAAACTTAAAGACACCTAGCCCTGGACGACCGGGGAGGTAGTAGGTACCGCTTCCACCATCCTTGGAAGTACTCTCCTTTATCGAGAAGAGACTCATCAGCTCGGTCAAACCCACAATAACTCCTTCCTCCTTGGCCCTAGTGATGAATCCGTTTATCACTCGGATAACCAAGGGACAAAGTTGGGAAAGGGCCAGTTGATAGTGATCTAGGAGGTCTAGCAAGAGGGTGGGGAGAGGGAACCTCAGATGGCACTTAGCGATGTACTTCTCATGAACACAGAACCAACCCTCCGGAACGGTTTCGGGGGTTTCGTCTTCGGTACAAGCCCTAGCTAGGTCACTCTTGCCATGGGCTTGAATGATAAGGTTGGCGACGTCTTGACTCTTTAAGAGCGACGGAAAGTGAGGTCCAGAGGAGACACCCTTGCCACTTTTCTTCTTCATCCTCTTGACTCTTGCCCCGATCGAATCTTTAACTTTCTTCTTCTTGGCGTCCTTCATCTTCTCTCCGGTTTCTTGTTTAACCTTCATAAGACGAGCACCGGAAGTAGAGATTTGAATTTCGCCGGAGCCTTCTTTCTTACTCATGATAAGTAAAGGGAGAAGAGAAGGGAGGTAAAAAAGGAAGAATCGAGTTGAGATGAACAAGAATGGATTCTCTAGAGAACTTAAGAATTAAAATCAAATTCGATCTAGAAACAGAGATAAAAAAAAAAAAAAAAAAGCACGCAGTAAAATAAAGGAAGGGGGAGAAGTTACCTTGGAAACCGTCGGAGGCGTGGAGGAAGTGGAGAGACATGCAGTTAATACTCGCAGCTTTATATCCCATCATGTCTCGAAAATCGGAAACCACATTTCAAACTCCCTTTAATCTGAACCGTCGATTTAATCGAAGGTAATCTATAGCTGTTCGATTAGATAGGAATACACATGGTTGAGATAGCTAGTAATCATGATCTCAACAAGAAAATCTAGGCTGGACGGCTAGGTCTAGCTCCCGAGAATAACGAAACCTAATCTCGAGAGCTGGGGGCAACTGTTGGGCCCGAATATGGCCCGATAGCTGAACAGCGTATAACAAAAGATGATAACGGGCCACGACAGGCCCATCACGAATTCAATCCTTGAAGGCAGCTAAGCTAGAGTCGGAGGCTGAGAGCTAAGGACCTTTAATAAAGAGGTCACGGAAAAGAGATAGCTCGTAGACGTGAAAGTAAGCGCAGGACCCGGTCAAAGGAGAAGCTGTTGTCAATCCCTCAAGTCATGGAGGAGATCTCGGGAACCAGTTGGTGACGATCAAGCGGAACCTGAGGCTATTTAAAGAGGGAGCAAATCAAGAAAGAGGATTCATTCAACCCATATTCTATTCGACACTCTGAAAACATTCTCATTTACATTAAATTCTTATTATCTTTGTAATCACAAGAGACCAACCTTTGTAATCAATCTTTACCAAAATCATCAATACAAATCGAAGTTCATTCAACAAGTTATTACGGGATTCAGCCCGCGTTATCTTTCCCTAATCTTTTCTAAACCTTAAACCTGATCTAAAATCTAGGTGGTGAGTTTAATCCCTCACACTTTCCACAATCGGAAGGGACATTCGACTGAAGAATGCGGAGCAGCACACCGCTTGAAGGAAAAGAAAGAAGAAGAGGAGAATTCTCAGGAAGAAGAACCCCCATCGACTCCAAAGAGCGATAAAAAATCAAAAGAGCCGTCCCCACAAAAGAGCCCGCGAGACAGAAACCGAATCACCGAGCTCGCCGCCACCTGCTACAAGAAAACGAGCCGACATGATCTCACTAAACACGAGTCGTCGAGATAAATACGATACCCAATGTACGATAGCGAACTCGAGACAAGGAAACATAGTAATCACTATCCAAATTCCCGGACTTGACGACGAACTCGAATTCATATCGGAAAGTCAACCAACCAAACATACGCTAGCAAACAAAGTCAAGAGATTCAGGCAGCAACTGGAAGAGTCGAAACCACCCAAATTCAGAAACAAAAAAAAAAGACAGCACGCGGCAACCCAGCCACGAGCTGTCTGGGGGAGAAAGGCAATACCAGTCGGTATGGAAGAAGAAATGGTACTTCCCTACCGGTAACAACCAGGTCGTACGCAGCATTAACTTTATTTACGGAGGCTCAAAATTTTGCAACTCTGTAAACTCAATCAAGGCTTACAACGAAGGGCCGAAAAACCCCCACGAGTTTGAGAACCTCTCTCCAGCCCAGATCAAGAAATCACATTCGACAGAAGCGAAAACGAAGACCTCGATCAGCCTCACGACGATGCCCTTGTCATACGACTCGACGTCGGTAGATGAGAATTCTCACGGATAATGATCGACACCGGCAGCTCGGCCGACTTCCTTTTCTACGACGCATTCAAACGAATGGGATTCACCAAAACTCTTCTCAAACAAAAACCAACCCCGCTCATCGGATTCACAGGAGATACGGCCTACTCTTTAGGATCTATCGAGCTCGCAGTCACCGCCGGAAACGTAAGGAAGATCGCAGAATTCATCGTAATAGATCGTCCAGCCCCATTCAACGCCATCCTAAGAAGGCCCTGGCTATAAAGTATGAAAGCAGTACCATCCACCTACCATCAATGCCTGAAGTTCCCAACTCCAAAAGGAATCGAACCCATTCGAGGAAGTCAAAGGAGCACCCGGACATGTTATCTAGCGAGCTTCAAAGACATCGAACCGCACCCTTAAGCCGAGATAGATACCTCAAGGTAACCCCACCAAGAACCGTATGAACACTCGTACACGATCAAAAGCCAAAACGATCATTTGCAATTTTAGAACTAGATTGTATCCAAAATTTTCTAAAGGTTGACAACTCAAGCCACGAAAATTCAAAACTTTTCACATTCTACCAGCAGCTTCCATCATTCAGAAACCTATCAATGGAGGTCTGCAACAACATGTACAATCGATCCAACCGTGCAGTTAGACGTGCACCATTGATCTCCACCACCACATCACCATCGATCGGCGACTTCAACAGAGCTCAACCTCGATCTCATGAACCTTACGAAATCAGGAACGTTTCACTAACACCTGATGAATTTGGAATTTTCAGGGACACAGATGGCTATGCAAGAGCAATGGATGGAAGAGTTCTGCACATAACCAGAGAAGACATAGCAGACATCCTCCAAGTTGCTAATGGACCAGAAAACCTAGCTCACACAGCAACGTAGCCATCGAGACATCCTAGCTCACGTCCAAGACAACCAAAACACCAACACAAGGGAGGATACAGTTCATCAACACTTCGGTCAACCTAGGAATTCACCATTGATCGACATCGTTTCAACACCATCGATCGACGGCGGATATCCCAGATCGATCGACAGACCAATTCGCCCGACAGACGATTGGAGTTTGGACGACGTGCCTTCAATACTGATGGATCCAGAAGATTCAAATGGGAAGCTAAGGATGAATATGGTGTCTACAGAGATGAGTTTGGCTATGCTAGAGGAGTTGATGGTGAGATCATCCATGTTACCAAGGAGCAAGTAAAGAGAATTCTGGATAGAGCATCCATTTTTTCACAGAGGTTGCTTACGCCTTCCAGTACACACACGCCCTTACCATGCATACATACCACCACCAGTACCCTACAGTAGAGAGGAGATAGATGATATGGTGACTGATGTATGGAGAGCTCAGGCACACCTTGAGGCAAACATGCACACATTGGTGGAAGACACTTTCCAGCCTTTGGATGTCAGTTACAAGGACTTCCAGAATGATATGGAGGAGATAAGAGTGGAGCTTGGAAACATATTGACCATGCTTGAGAAAGAGGTTACGCCACCAGTATCGACCGACAAAGTACGAGTACCATCGATCGACATCGGCAAGACTACATCCATGGACCGACCAGAATGTTCATAACCTAAGAGAGATGAATGGGAGGTTGCTTACATCAATACACGGAATGGAGACGTCTACAGCCCTCTCAACAACAATGTCGAATGGTTAAGCAAGAGAATCGATCTTCTACAGAAAGAGTTGGACACAATTCACCAAAATGACCAAGCTAAGAATGCTACTTTTTCATCGATCGACAGGCCTAGACCAATATCGATCGACATCGAGCCACCACCAGCGAGAAGAGCATGCACTACAGCAGAAGTTGATGAACTTAAACATGAGCTGTACGAGGCTATGGATGCTATATATGGAGAGGAGACTCAACGGGACCTGTGATACCATTGATCTACACTGTTAACGAACGAGTTAACAGCCTATTCAGAACTACTCGCCATATGAAGGGCAATATACGTGTTCTTCAGTACCAAGGACAGTGCTCACAGTCGACCGATACAGTAGATTCTGAGTCGACCGACAGACCCCTCAGCGAAATGACCGATGCGCATCTCATAGCATCAATCGACACCGAGTCTTTAGCAGATCGAGATCAGTTTATTCTTGACAGGATCGATGCATTACAGAGTGAGCTGAAGGAATTGTCAGTACATACCTACCAGACCATCGACAGGAAGGTTGGCAACATCGAATACATTGAGAATTCTGTGAGGAAACTTCAAGATACAGTCCTCAAGATAGATAAGAAACAACTACGAGCGGATGATGCCACAAGAAGCTTCGTCGCCACATGGTTCAATAGTAGAAGACACAAGATTGATGATTGCTGTCCGGCAATCAGCAGTTTCTGCATCCCATGAGTCACTCACCTACCACAGTAGAGCTAAATGACTATAACAAAGCGCTGAGTAGGAGGCAACCCACTATTAGGTTTTCTTTTATTTTTCTTTACTTTATTTTATTTTATTTTTCATTTTTGCTTTTATTTTTTCGGATTTATTTTGCAGTTTTTATTAGATCCAAGTAGAATGATGATTCCATCGACCGACATTCACCATTCATATCGCTCGACACCACACGACCATTACTAACGATCGACGTACACCACTACGAATCGATCGACACCTTGTCGATCAGGTTTATTCATTCTAACTTGTTATATTTATTAATTATGATTTATTTTATTTACCTCACCACCGGCTGTGGTACACTAGGACAATGTAATTTAAGTCTGGGGGGATTTTACTAATATGTGTTTTTATTATGGTTTTTATTCAAATTGTTTTTCAAAATTATTTTTCGCATAAGTATTAAATAGGAACATTGATATAGATTTATATTTGATTATCTGACCACTCTTTAGCACCATTCTAGATTACTGATTGCAAATAGTACTAAAGATGCTAAAGTGGATCAACCTGCCATCTATATTCACTAGCTAAGATTGTTTGAAGGAACCAAAGCTGACCTCCAACACTAATACTGACTTATTTGCTTATCTTGGAGCTTGGAAATCACAGGATCAGATCCTCCTACAAGTCTGGAAGGTAAAAAGTCTGTGTGTTTCTTGTTCCCTTCCTTCTCTCTCTTCAGCGTCTCGAGATCTAAGTTTATGTTATAAAAGATTGAAATGATTTCTTGAGAGGCAGAGAGGTAGGAGTGTCTCCCGCGACCCCAGTATCCTAAATCTCAAGGATGATCACACATTGTGGAAACGAGGGATAGGTTGAGTACCGAACCCCATTATTCGCTACACTTTGCCAAAAATGTATGAGTTACAATGCAAATGTCAATGAAATGGACTAGATGACCTATGTGGCATCGAAATCTGTTGAAATTGAAACTAATAAGAGATTCAGAGAAGAGAGAAGAGGGGAGAAAGGGACCAGAGAAGACTACCTGTGTGTTCAGATACTTGTTTGAGTTGAATCCATGTGTCATGTGATCGATACTCCCAAGGTAAAGCATGCACTTTTATTTTATGTTAAGAAATGAGGTTAGTAGAGGGGAATGTCAGATGAGATTTGCTAAGTTGTTGACTAGATGAGTTTGGTTGCTAAGGTAGGATAAGGCATAATGAACTTTTGTGATTATGATGTTTAGACATGAATTGCAAACCCATAGAGTGATGACTTCAATATTTTGAATCTTTGAGTTCCTTGTTTTCAAACTTTTTCCAAAGACTACTGTTTTTGCTTGAGAAAAAGCAAAGGAGTAAGTCTGGGGGAGTTAATATACCATGGATTTTACCCGTTTTTAACCATGGTATACTAGTATTTTATTATATATTTAATCTGTTTTCTAGCCTGTTAGGTATGTTTTCAGGTTCAGGAGCATTTTGTGAGAAAGTGATGTTTTTGGAGCATTTTGGAGTACAAGAGATGATATACCCGAGTTGACCATTCAAGACTAAGTCGGAAGTCAACATTGCGATTATAATCGATCGATACTCATCCTGAGTTGTCGATCGATGTAGCTGAGAAGATAGGCAGATCTAGAAGCCGTCGATCGATATCCCGACAGGTGAATCGATCGGCGCTGCGAAAGGTGTATCGCTCGATATCTCAAAAAGATATCGACCGACTCTTTTTCTGCGCCAACATTACGACAGTTGAGGTCAGAGATCTAGATTATTTAACCAGTGATACTTCACTTGAGTTAAGCGGCTGAGATCTATAGTATCATGCAAGCAACTTGTTAAAGCATTTATAGAGATTATAATCTCCATTCCTGAATTGAAACCCTATGTCTAGCACTCTTTATCACATTTAAACAACCCATCATATTGTTAGTTAGAGCAACTACCTTGCTCATTTTAGGAATTGTTACTTTTATTTCCATCATATAAACCAACCTTGCCTAGGATTGATTAGTAGACTTTATTTAATTGGTTCCCTAGCTCCTCGTGATTCGATCCCTAAGTACTACAGCTGTACCTCTTATTTGAGAGAGTAAGCTCTACTGGGTAATTTGAGCACTATTAAAGGCTCGTCGCGGTCACTCCTTGTAGGCTTTGATGACTTCTGATCATACTTCGGACCGGCCTTAGCCCTACTAGCGACATCTTCTTCCCATCTTACTTGAGCCCAAGCACGAGACATCACGCCTTCCATAATTCTGCACTTTTATTTGATCAGCTCCTTGTAAAGGTATCCCTCTGGAAGTAGACCCCTCTTGAAGGCTGAGATAGCCGTATCAGCGTTGCACTCAGGAATAGCTACCTTCGCCTGGTTGATGAGAGCTATGTAAGAACGAAGGGGCTCATTCCTATTCTGGATGATCTCATAGAGATCATCCGAGTTCTTCTCTAGGTCACGGCTGCTAGTGAACTGCTCCATGAACTTATCGCTAATGGCTGCAAAGGATTTGATGGATTTGATGGGCAGGTGGATATACCACTGAAGAGCAGGGCCGGTCAAGGTCGATCCGAACACTTTGCACATGGTAGCTTCCCGTGCATCCCGAGGGATTGCTACTGCTAGCATGCATTGCTTGTACTGAGCAATATGATTGTCGGGATCCCCAGTACCTTCATACATCTTTATGCTTGGGAAAGAGAATTTTCGCGGCATCTCCACCGAAGCAATCTCTTCCACGAAAGGTGTATCGGAGTAGGACCCCTGATTGCTTCTTCGAATAGGAGGAGTTGCCCTGGGAGCCTTTCTACCATAGATTGAATGGTGCCGAACCTTTCGGAGACCACTCTTTCTAAGTAGGCTGCTAGGGCCGGATCTGAGATCTCAGGATCATCGGGTGAATACTCCTCGTCCTCCGTATCGGAATCGCTATCTACTTGTACTCGGGTCCTACTGTTCGCGGCTCCTCGGCTTTCGGGTTCGTCTTCGGTTGAGGCGGGTCGACGAGGTACCTCTTCACTGTCGCGCGGAGTGTTGAGTGAAGCCATGGGTCATACCTTAGTCCAGAACCACTTTCGCTTGTTGCTAGCTTCACCGAGGGTATGGTTCTCTTGTCGGAGGACAAGATTCTCCGCCTCAATGGCGTCTAGCTTCTCGGCGCTTTGCTGTAGTAGCTTGGATTGCTCTCCAAGTTGGTCTTTTAGGGTTTGAACATCGAGGAGAAGTTCAGGACCTCCGAGTGTTGTCTCCCGAGCTTTGTAAAGATCGGTAACCTGACTCTGGAGAAAGTCGAGCTTGTTGAGGAGCTCGATCTTTCTCGGAGTCATCTCCGTCTGGTTAGCATCGTCCTCTAATTCCATCGTCACGTAGTTGGATCACTCCCCTCCTTCTAGCACAAAACTGTTAGGGTATTTTTGTGTAGTATCGTTTAAGTGCTACGGAACACTAGAGGATTAGTATGAAAGCAAGAGAAATCGTAAACTAGAAGATGTTATTGAGTGTTTTTGATCGGGACTACAATGTTTGGGTGTATAAACACTAGTTCTAGTCGCCTAAACTCTAATCTTCTAGTCTCCGAAAGTCGATCCCTTATTCCAGGGTTTGGGCTCTCTTTTTATAGTTGTAGATGTCGGCTTCAAGTAATAGAACTCTTCCATAATCAGAAAAATGGAAGTTTCCCCTTAGGTAGAAAACTTCTATTTTACTCCAAGGGGTCGGTCCGATCTAGGGGTCGGACCCAAGGCAGGGGTCGGTTCCTGATTTCTTCTTGAGCAAGTGTCCGGAAGTCGAGGACCTAGCCGGAAGTTGGAGAAAACTCATGTCTGGATATTTTTCCCCGACACTCTTACCTGTTGTTCACGCTTAAACGCGAATTTGGAAATAAGATCCTTTGCTCTACTTTTGTGTTGTGCGTGGCCCAGCTGATAACTGGGACCTTCAGGGAAAGTTAGGTTTACTTGACTTTCCTCCGATTTAACAAAATTTGACGGTGTGAATCTTGGTTCCCACAGTTTGGCACTAGAAGGAGGGGGGTTACGGATCTATCTATCTCGCAACTACGCACGCTCAGTCAACCATGTCCACTGAGACCGACAAAGATCAGCAAACGCACGACGGAACATCCGTCGATGCCAGCGTTGAGAAGATACCGGCTGGAAACGCATCCACAGTCACTGGAGAGGAAAACACCGCAATGCTAAACCAGATGAAGGAACTTTTCGCTTCCGCCCAGAAACGGTCGGACGAACAGGAAAAACTAATGAACTCACTCGCGAAACATGTCGAAACCTTAACAGCGAAGAGCAAACTCCCAAGTGGAGTCACTAAGGTTAGACGCGGCAGAAGACTCAATTTCGGAACTCCCGGCAATCGAGGCAAATACGCCCCGAGGGAGCCAACGGAACAAAATCCCCATCAAACGTCTCCAGCAGGACGGCAAACGGCCTCGAAAAACCTTCCACCCCCCGCATAGGAAAACTAAGCGGACGACATCGAACAAATCGATTTGGACATCAGCGACCAATCGGATCATTCGGACGACGATGTCCATCCCAGGAGAACCCGAAGTCAGACCGCTCGACAGAGAGTATCTTTCGAGAAACCCATGACGGAAGAGGAAGAAAAACTCTACTGGGTAGAACAGGAAGAGCTGGCCTAGGACCAGACTCGGATATATCGCAACCAGCGCCGACAAGCTCGGAAAAACGCAGGTAGCAACAACGAGATCCACGATCTCCGCGAATACATCACAAAAACTGCAGCCGAGGTGAAAGCGGTAAAATCGCAAATTCACCACGCAACCAGTGCCACTCCCAAGATCGATAGACTTCTCGAGGAAGCACGAAAAAAACTCCGTTTACCGCCCGGATCACGGAAACAAACGTCTCAGACCCTGGGAAGATTAAAATTATCTACTACGACGATACCACCGATCAAAAAGCGCATCTGCAGTTCTTCCAAATTGCGATGGGAAGATGCAAACTCCCGAAACGTGAACGAGACGCTGGCCACTGCCTCCTCTTCGTCGAAAATCTCAGAGGCGCCGCGCTCGAGTTGATCTCTCGTCTCCGAAAAAATTCTATCGGAAGTTTCTCAAGCAATATTCCATGTTTATGGACAGAGAAACCTCCGACGTGGACTTATGGAGTCTATCCCAAAAGGAAGACGAATCACTCCACGACTTCATGAGAAGGTTCAAACGGGTAATGGCCAGGATAACAGGTACCAGCGACAAAGTCACGATTGACACCCTAAGAAAAACCCTCTAGTACAGGTCAAAGTTCCGAAACTGGATATCTCTGGAAAAACCGCGGACAATCCAGGATACCCTCCATAGGCCAACGGATTTCATCGCCATGGAGGAAGAGATGAAAGTCTTAGCGCAGAAGCATGTTTCGCAGAAACCATCCTCCAAAAAGAAATCCTCTCGTAACGACAAGTATATCCATCACGAAGGGAAAGACGTCCAGGGCTTGAATAACTACGCCATCAACTCGGAACAGGGTAGAACCTCCGGGAACACCTGGACAAGGAACCAGTTCAAGGATAACTCTTTCTGCGAGTTCCTCTCAGCTGAGAGGACACTCCATGGCCAATTGCGAGGTTCTCGGTGAGAGACTCGCTGCCAAGTTCCTCTCAGCTGACCTATCGAAGGTCACTGGCATGAAAGACCTTCTCCAAAAACTGATAAGGCCGCTCCCGAAAACAAAGCCCCCGAAAATTAGTCAGGCGAGAAGCGCAGAAGGAGATAGGACAATCAAGGGAACAACAACAATCCCTAGAGAATAAATATGATCATCGGAGGATCGCAGTTCTATCAAGACTCGGTCTCGTCGATCAAGGCTTACGGGCGAAAAGCCGATTCAAGTTCTGGCTGGTCTCTGGAAAACGTCGTTCCCAACAACATGATCATTTTTTAGGAACAGCAAACTATCGGGATCGAAAAATCTCATTGCGACCCGCTAGTCATCGATTTGGTGATCCAAGATCTCGAAGTTGGCCGCATCCTTGTCGATACAAGAAGTACGGTCAATATTATGTTCTGCAACACACTCCAAAGGATGAATATCCCCCTTGGAGAAGTCATCCCGAAACCAAGACCTCTAACTCGATTTCGAAGTTGCAGAGAATAACCGAGAAAGGGGTTCCCTTTCTTCCTCGCCTCTTCCCCTTTCATGTCTTCTCAAGTCGCTGACTCCATCATGGGTCTCAAACCCTAGATTTTCTCATACTTGTTTCATTTCCTTTCCGTTGGATCTCTCTCTGAATCAGATTACGTCTTTTGGGCTCTTGTCCCTGCTCTTCAACTTCTTCTCCTTCGCCCTTGTATGTCCCGCCAAATATGAGTGACAAGAAGGTAACTTTCGTACATGTTCTCTGCCCCTCTGAGTTTCTTAGCTATGTTGTTTGCAGAGTTGAACATGGATTCTGTTATTGTCGTTAACGAAGCGTTTGTGTCTGTTTCCGACAAAAGCTGTCAACTTTAAACAGCCAAAAGCTAGTACCTTTAATATCTTTTCTTTGATAGGTGATATTAAAAATTGTGATTTTTTGTATTTTATGTAGCTTCACTTTGATCATGTTGCTTGATACTTGTAGTTATTCTCTGAGGCAATGTGTATGCGAGAGACTATTAATTATCTTCCAGATTGGTTTAGTTTCGTAAATTTGTTTATTTGATTCCATATATTACTTATAGTCTCCTCTAACCGAAACTTGCTATGTTTGTTTTGTTCATGGCTGGCAGGTGTTTGTGTTTGGATCCTTTACAGAACATGAAACAAGGTCATTACTTGAGCAGAAACCCACTAAGGCTCCTCAGAGTCATAAAGAAAAGTCTGTAGGCAGTATACAATTTGGCTCCTTCAATACTATAAAAGGGATGATTTGAAACTTAAAATAATGCTAGTTGCCAATAACAAACACAGTATACTTACTTGATATGTTTGCTATAGAGAAAAAAAATTAAAATATATCAATCTACGACCAATAACAACAATGTCTTAAGTTCTAACAGAAATATCTCAAAACATGCTACTATTTTCTTCTCTAACGTTAACCAAAAAGAAGAAACTAGTACTTTTTTCTAACGTGTCACATCATTACAAAGATAGGTTCAAATCAATTAGGTCGTTGGATTTTATGAAGTTGTTTATTGACTATAAGTTGTTGGATTTAAATATTTAATCAAGTTGTTTATTGACTAGCTTTTGACAAAATGGTAAAAATACGGAAGAAATGGATAAGAACACGTCGGACATGTCGGAAGTTAGTCTTATCTCAAATCTAAAATTAGGAAAATCGTCGACTTCGCAGTAGTCGACAACCCGGCCATCTACAACGTGATTATGGGAACCCCCTGGATCAATGCTATGAAAGCAGTACCATCCACGTATCACCTTTGTAACATCCGCTTTCCCCCGATTCTGACCGGGGTTATCGAAAGGGAGTTATAGACATGCGTATACCCTTATAGGTAACCCGCCGTGTCAGTTACTGGTCCCAAGAATCGACGATTGCATTGCTTTTTTTGAAATTCCGATCCACCCGTATCCATACACTTCTATTTACAGTCTTGCGCACAGAGAAATGGAAAAGGAGGGTCTGAGTATTGGATTATTCAGTGAAGTGACTCTAGTCCAGCCTGCCCGCAAGACACTCTACATTACTCTATGCGGAAACCAGGGCTGACTAGCCACTACAAACAAACAATGCATTATAATTCACTTCATACAACATCATTTCTAGCAACCTAGCGAGCAATCAATACAATAAACTCAGTCATTGTTACACAACACACATAAATAGATTAGACCCACTCGACAAACACAACTGACTCAACTTCAAGAAATGGACCTATGACCGTTTACGGATGTCCCTACGCGTTCCGGTCTATCATGGGCGGCACCTCTTTCGAGCATCCGTACCCGCCCAGCTTCTTAGAGGCTACCCGGATTGCAGCACGTTGGCCCACTGGTTCTGTCTGCCCCCCGACCATTCATAGCCTTACACAGCCACTTTTCGGCTTGACTCGATCCTATGGCGCCTCTACACTTGCTTATTTATATCCCGCCCTCGCGCGGTACCTTTACTTGCTTATTTATATCCCGCCCTCGCGCAGTACCTCTCACATCTCAACACATCACACCCTAGACTCTAGACGCCCACCCGTTCTCGGTGGTCCAAGCAGGATATAAATAAGCATCTTAAATGGAATTCGCCCCCGAATTCCGCGTGCGGGTCTCCCATTTCTTAACATCTCTTATCCAAGCGGTCAACTAAGCATCGTCGTCTTCCAACGGTTTCTGCAATCCACGATATCCCTCGGTACCAACTCGCTGCGGCTTTATACTACTCCTAGGTCGCTTCAGGCGGTACTACTTACTCCATGGTTTCAAAGGTCTTCTTCACTTCGTCATTAGTTCTCCCCCACTTCGATCAAGCATACAAGGTTCTTAAACGATCTCTCATACGTTCCTTGTACAAGTACCTCCAGAAGTCCAATAGGTTGTAAGATTGCGCAAGCATTCATCAGAGCTATATGTACCCTCCACCTTCTTCCTATTCCAGCACATAAGCTTGCTACTCAGGTCGGTCAGTCCGTCTTGACGATCCCATTTCCATATGGTACATATACCTTTCGTCACACTCCATACAGATTCGCTAATTACATTGTCCACGACTAACATGCCTCAACTCAGAATCTGGATCAGGGTGCTAACTGTTCCCCCTGACTGGTCGAATCCCGTGCTCAAACTCATTCGTCCGAATCAGGAATACCCACACAAATTCACAAATCACCCCCGGGAAACGAACCGGATACAATCACTTTGCTCAAGATATTTAAAACCAGCGAATGAATTTAATAAATGGGATGGAGTAGGACTACAATAGATTAGAAAATCTCGAGGCATTTGTACAGACACAGAATGCCCATAGAAATGAAAAAACACCAAAGCCAACGATAAATAAATAGAACAATCAAATAAAAGCGCGAGTCCTACTCCAAGGAAATGATCAAATGGCCTCAGCTAGCCACCATGATGTGGGGAAGCACGGTCGGCCTCAGATCCAGGACCAACCGCGCTGGCACTCCTAGTTGGAGGTGCCGGATCGTCATCGTCCTCGGTAGAGCAGTCATACTCGACTTTCGCATTCCTCTCCGCTAACCACTCCTCTGCCTCTAATGCTTGACCAGCTATCTTCTTAACAAGTGCAAACTCCATGGGTTCCAGGACACCAGCGAGCCCGGCCTTGAATAGCCGACACCACTCCTCTGCAGGCTTTGGTTGGCACTTCTTTGCCGTATCCAAGAACTCATCCAGGTAATCTCTCACCGTGTGTGGCTTTTGCACCATCTGGACTAACACGTCACAATCACAATCACAAGATGCTATGGAGGATTTCCGTGGATGTCCCCGCTTCTTCTTAGGAGGTTCCCCAACCGACGCCTCTAGGCCGTAGTCGTCCATCTTCGGAGCTCCTTCCTTATCCTCCTTCTCTGCGCTTGAGAGGGCAGGCAACTCGGCTGCAATCATTTCCTCTGCCTCGATTGCGAATCCGGCCATCCGTTTCACCAGTGCGAACTCAAGAGGCTCTAAAATACCCTCCTGCTCAACTTTAATGTCCCCATGAAGCCCGTCATTGTACCACTTGCACCATATTTCTGCATTTTTGGGCTTTCACAGCTTCGCTTGGTTAATGAAGTCCTCAGTGTATTCCACAACCGATCGATTTCTCTGAGTATTCTGAAACAGTGCCCGACATTGACACATCCCAGTGAACGCCCTCGGGGGCTCCCCAGCTGCACTTGGCGCCTTGCTCGGGCAGCCCCATTTCCTCGGAAACTCTCCCTCGGATGAGAGCTGAAACGTTGCATGTCCCTGTAGTATGCGCTTCTCCATTGCCATCCTCTCAAAATGTGGCATCATCACTTTACGCCCCACGGTCTGCTCATGAAGACACCCCAACGGAAGTTTCCTGTACTGCTCTTCTGGTTCTCGAAACATGGGCAGCACCCAGTTACCCTCTGCGACACGGTACTGCTCACGAATATACCCCTGGGTACCCACCCGTCCATTGTGCATACGCGGCATCCACCACTCGTAATGGTCAAGCGAAAACATCCTGCAAGTAGAGATCCGATAAAAGCCGTATAGAAGCATAGATATAATGGGTGGTTTTTGAAAACATCACACAACTTTCTCAAACATCAAAACTTTCGCAAACTCTTTTCTAAAACAAGGTTTTGAAAAACTTTGGAAATGCCGATTCCCTAGGATAGCACAAAGGGTCTTAGCCAGGCTCTGATACCAATTGTAACATCCGCTTTCCCCCGATTCCGACCGGGGTTATAGAAAGGGAGTTATAGAAACGCGTATACCCTTATAGGCAACCCGCCGTGTCAGTTACTGGTCTCAAGAGTCGACGATCGCATTGCTTTCTTTGAAATTCCGATCCACCCGTATCCATACACTTCTACTTACAGTCATGCGTACAGGGAAATGGAAAGGGAGGGTCTGAGTATTGGATTACTCAGTGAAGTGACTTTAGTCCAGCCTGCCCGCAAGACACTCTACATTACTCTATGCGGGAACCAGGACTGACTAGCCACTACAAACAAACAATGCATCATAATTCACTTCATACAACATCTTTTCTAGCAACCTAGCGAGCAATCAATACAATAAACTCAGTCATTGCTACACAACACACATAAATAGATTAGACCGACTCGACAAACACAACTGACTCAACGTCAAGAAATGGACCTATGCCCGTTTACGGATGTCCCTACGGGTTCCGGTCTATCCTGGGCGGCGCCTCTTTCGAGCATCCGTACCCGCCTAGCTTCTTAGAGGCTACCCGGATTGCAGCACGTTGGCCCACTGGCTCTGTCTGCCCCCCGGCCATTCATAGCCTTACACAGCCACTTTTCGGCTTGACTCGATCCTATGGCGCCTCTACACTTGCTTATTTATATCCCGCCCTCGCGCGGTACCTTTACTTGCTTATTTATATCCCGCCCTCGCGCGTTATCTCTCACATCTCAACACATCACACCCTAGACTCTAGACGCCCACCCGTTCTCGGTGGTCCAAGCATGACTACAGACAAGGTTCATTGACACTTCCACTTTCACATCCACATTATCTTACTCATACTTACACTTCCTCTTTCACTTACTCAATCACTTACACTTAGACTCTTACTCATACTCAAGACGCCACATGTTATCGGTGTCTCACACAAGTCACTTAGCACAAGATTATTATAAGCAACCACTAGACAAGATGCAAAGGAAATCTCTATCATCACATGGGACCAAGACAAGCACACAAGCAGTCATTATACAATAGCCACATCAACACAAGGCAGTCCATTAATGTCCCTTTTAAGCAGTGTGAAGGTTCTTATGCAACATGGTTCATGCATCTATCAACCTAATATCCATCATGATCTACCAACCTAACACACAAACAAGAACTATCCTGATCTAGATCCAACAAGAATAATATAAAGAACTTGAGAGAGACTGGGTTCGGATCACCTCACCTTAACCTAGATCTGGATCTGGAACAAGAGACAAAGGGAAAAACGGAATCTGATCTGATCACCAGCACACCACCACGCCACACGGCTTTCACCACCACCACCACCAATCCGACGCCGGCAAGGAGAGAGAGAAGGCGCCGAGGAGAGGGAGAGAGAGAGATCACGCGGAGGGAGAGAGAAAGGAGAGAAGAGAAAGACGGCGGCGCAGGGAAGAGAGCTTGACGGCTAGGGCTTCCAGTCTCCGGAAATCTCTACAGAGCTTCGGTTCTGTTTCTAATGGGGACAAGAGAAGGGGACTGCAGTTCTATTTATAAGAAAATGCAGAGAACCCTAGGTTTTTCACAAATGGGCCGTAGAGAAGCCCATACTCTCTTTAAAAAAATCCAGCCCGGGATAGGGATGTTACAACCTTGGCATCAAATTCCAGACTCGAACTGGAACAGCAGTAATCTGGGGAAGGCAGAAACAGTCGAGACTTTGCTTCCTAGCTGAGCACAAGCTACGGAAAGATCAAAACGCCCCCGCGGCTAAACCGAAGCGAGCAAAGAAATCGCAAAATATTCCCGAGAACTCGGAAAAAGATGATTCGGAATCATCCCACTTGGTAACGACTCAAGACAACGATAAAGTTTCCAAGTCCATCGCCATAGAAGCGGACAACTCGACTCCCCAAACAACGGCTGACCCAAATAATATGGTCGGAACGGCTACACTCGGACAGTAGATACACCCGCAGCAACAAGCAGAACTACGAGATGGCTTGATCCTCGAAAGAGGTACGTAGGCAGCTCGTCGAAACCAGGCGAGTTCAGCTATCCCCCTCACCAAAAAGGGGCGGGAGTGGGTGCGTATACTCCCACAAAAGTTCAAAATACCCGCACATGTATTCGATATTTTCGAAACTTTTTCAATAAAATTCTTTCTCTCAATCTTTCGATGCTTACTTAACACAGTAACACATAAACACTTCAGAAAAACGAAAATCATATCCTTAAGGAACGAGAGACATCGCAATTTCCCAAAAGATATCGAAATCGTATCATCCGTTAAAACAGTCCGCCTGCGACTTCCAAAAAACGCCCCTCGATTGGCCCCGTCGGACAAACATAGAAACGTTTCACTAGCACAAATCCATAGTCAGACCTTTCGTAAAGAATTGTGGGAACCGAAATTCGCACTGTCGATTTTAGTTAAGTTAAAACGTAGGAAAACTAAGTTGACCTAGTTTTCCCCGAGGATCCCGGCTATCTGCTGGGCCACGAACGACAAAGTTAATACGAGTCTAGTTTGGGAATAAATGCGTAAAATAAAGAGAGCAAAAAGAAAGAATCTTATTTCCGAATCTGCGGAGAGCGTTGGACAACAGGTCGAGATCTCGGCCGCAAGAGCTGTCGATCGTCGCTAGTCTCAAAACCTAGATCTAACCTAGTTGAGTCGCAGCTCGCTAAAAAAGGAAATAAGCGCCTAAGTTCTAAGTTGCTCTGGAGTGGTTTCTTTCTTCTGATTTCGGATCCCCCTTCCTCTGCTCCTAGCTTTGCTTATATACTCCCATATGACGGTCTATCCTTGATGGGCTGAGTCCGCCGCGGGCTGGACTTTTTCCATTTTCGTCGGCTTTCGCGTTTATCGGGAAAGTTGACATTTATCTTCTCGGAAAGTTGACATTTATCTTTTCGGAAGTTTAACATTTATCTTGTCATGCAAAGATAATTGTAAACCGTCGTATCTATTCTTTTAGAAAATCGTAAACGGGTTGTTCGATCGGGTTTGGTCCCTTTCGGGCCGTCTTCCGGTCTTCCGCTGTTTTCTATGATTTTCTTTGAAAGAATGCTCCTACTTGGATGTCGAGCCTTTCGGAAGATCTTCGATCCATTGCTGAGGCGCATGGTGTTTTAAGATAACCATCGCCGTTTTATACGAAGTCTTCCTGTCCGTTGACGTTTTACGGGTTCCTTGGAATCTTGGAGCAGAAAAAGGAGTTTTGTTTGCGGGATCTCAGAAAGTCGCAAAACACGGATTTCTGGCGACCCGGAGGCCTGGAACTTACACACGAAGACTAGCCGTCCGATGACCCGAGCCAGCACGGGGCTAGCCGCCGGCGACCACGGCCAGCACGTGCGCTAGCCGCCGGCGGCCACGGCCAGCACGGGGCTAGCCGCCCGGCGGCCACGGCCAGCACGGGCGCTAGCCGCCGGCGGCCACGGCCAGCACGGGGCTAGCCGCCCGGCGGCCACGGCCAGTACGGGCGCTAGCCGCCGGCGGCCACGGCCAGCACGGGCGCTAGCCGCCGGCGGCCACGGCCAGCACAGGCACTAGCCGCCGGCGGCCACGGCCAGCACGGGGTTAGCCGCCCGGCGGCCACGGCCAGCACGGGCGCTAGCCGGCGGCGGCCACGGCCAGCACGGGGCTAGCCGCCCGGCGGCCACGGCCACGTCCGGAAGTGGGCTGCTCGGTTCCTTCGGCGTGTGCGTGTTTTTTGCGTTTTTAGTTTTCCGTAGGTTTTTCCTTGTGTGGAAAATGTTTCTAGCAGTTGATTTCGAGATGATTAATCTCGAACTTAATATTTTCCTGAGGTTTCTCGATTAACAATTAGTCTCTCGAGGTTGCTCTAACATTTTTCATGTTTTTCCGAGACTTTCGGACATCGATTTCGTCTTGACCGATTTTGACCCCAACAGTTAGCCCCCCAGCTAGCTAGGAGCCGTAGGGTTCGTAGGTCCTAGCTTGCGGTATGGTTCGCGAGGAAAGTATGGAGACGAAATCGTGTCGAAGGTCGGGGTGAATAGTAAAATCTTTGCCTATAAAGACATGAATCTTTTACCATTCTTACTTCACCCAAGATTCTCAAGTTAATCTCTCTCTTGCAGATTCTCTCTCTACTTTTAAGAAAAGAATGAGTTCAAGATCAAAATCCTCGAGGAGGCAATCTCACTCATCTTCGGATAGTTTTCACGCCGAGGAAGAAGTTCTGAAGCCCAAGGTTTCAGAGATCAACAGGAACGCGTACTGCGACGCTGTCTTTGGTTCTGATGCTCCTCTTCCCGTGATTCCGATTCCCCGGCGACCTCTGAGGATGCGTAAGGAAATTGACTCGCCGAGCGAAGTATCCCCCGAATATCTCGGAATTCTTCGAGAGTTTTATGAGGTTCCGAAGGGAGTCGTGTTTCGCATTCCCCGTGGGAATGAGAGTTCGGAGCATCCTCCGGAAGGTTACTTTACTTGTTACGAGGCGTTCTTGACGCAATGCCGACTGTGGTTCCCAATCCCTGGAATCATCGTTCAGGCCCTCGACCGTTTCGGAATCGCAATCAGCCAGCTGAACGTGTCAGCTCTGGAGAGCTGGCTTGGAGTTGTGATTTTGAGTTACGAGTTAGGGATGGACCTTAGCCCTGCCGATTTCGAAGGGTTTTGGAACTCCAAGGTGACAAGCATCAATGGAGTATACTCCATGAAGGCGAGGACCAATTTTTCGGTCATCCGTGGAGTTACCTCGCACGCCAAGGATCATGCTGATCGTTTCTTTTTTGTGAGGATAGATGGAGAGTCTGTCGAGGAAGGCTTTCTCCACCTATTCCCGACGGACTGGTTGTACCAGCGAGGTAAGATTGTCGCATCCCCTCTCTTAGAATCCGAAAGGCGAGTACTGAACGTGCGTTTGTTTTTTTTTTAGAGAACAGGTGTCTCGCGCATGTTCCTTCCGACCTTTCGGTCAAGAGGGACCTCTTTAGGTCGAGGCCTTGTTCCTGGAACTCCTTAACTCTCGACCGAATTCGAGGGGCGGTCGCGCTTCACCGATCGCGAGGTGGTACGCGGCCCTGCGTCAATGATAGATCCTACGTTTTTGCCCCTTTAAGGCAGAGGCGGAGACCTCGTAAGGATAAAGGGATCGCTTTCGAGACTTCGTCGGGAGATGGCGCGCCGCCGAGATATGATCCTGGCTTCACCTCAGAGAATCGGGATGTTCCTCCCCCGGGTGACTTCTTTGACGAACTCCCTTCGGCGTTTTCCCGTGACGAGTCTTTGGACAACGAGGAAAGGGACAAGGTGACTGCGGAGGGTGCTCGCTTGGTCAACGAGGTTTGTTTTTGAAACTTGAGTAACTCCTCTTTTCTTCTTATTTGACCTCGGCTTCTTGGCAGGCCGTGAGAGTTTGGAATGCATCGATCGATGGGAGTTTCCGCACTGCCCGGCTGGCCCGTTTCAAAGCGGAGGAAACGGAAAGGGAATTTGCTAAGTATCGGTTGGAGGTGGAGGAGCAAAATCGCCGGCGAGCCAAGGTCCAGGCTCGAGCCCTCGTTCGTGCGGAAAGGAGCGGACGGAGAAGAGCTGCCGCCGAGCTGAACCGAAGGGCCGAAATTTTTTCTACCGAGTTCGAAGCGTACAAAGAGGCTCAGGACTTTGTAGGCGATTTTCGCGAGTGCCGTGGTTCGGTCGGTACTCTTAGCAAGATGCAGCGTGAGGACTTCTCTCTTTCCGGCGAACTTGCCACGATGGATGGCTCGATGAGAATATGTGCCAACGCCGAATCCTTTGTTCCTCCGATTGAAGGGAGAATTCGAGAACTGTGGAATCCTATCCAGGTCTCGGAGGATACGGCGGACGTAGGCGAGGGTTCAAATGCAGGCGACGGGGGTGAAGAGGTCGACCAGCCCGACTCTTCGTTCGGAATATCTCTAACCGACTTTTATGCATTTGATTATAATTTGTGATAGGCCAAGTGTGGCCGTTTGTATGTATGTGTTGCGACCCTTAGAAGGTCGCGTGACTCTATGTTTTTCGGGATCGGCTGTTGGTGGCTTTCGAATCCCTGTTATAAATGTTTTTTATGAACTATGCGTTTTGATTTATACTTTCGTCAAGTGTAGAGAGTTTGAATACGTGTAGTCACTTCGCATTCAATCTCTTTTTTTTGTCGCTAGGTCCGTAGGTTCACTTTGTAGCGAACGTTAGGTTTGTAAGCGATAAGAGGCAAATTTTGGGATCTCGTATTCTGGATACTTATGCCTATGAGATGTCTTAGATACCAGCAAGGCCGGGTTTAGGGCAAGACCTAGGTCTACTTTCGGACTGAAGCTGTGCGATGACAAATCGGCTTTCGTTTTGCTTGTTTGCGATTTCGACCTGACTCGTACCGTTCTAGAATCTGCGAAGTGCTTATCGGCTTATATGATTCGTTTGGATACGAGTCGAGCTACTTCCTTTACGAAGAGCTAACCAAAATTTGGATTTTTTGTATAGCGCGCTATGATATCCTTGTCGGATGCAAAAGGACTCCATTAGAAGCCAGACTACGAATTTGATTGAGTGAAACGTTTCTATGTTTTTCCGTCGGGGCCAATCGACGGAAACGAATTTTAGAGTCGCGGATGGACTTTTTGGTAGAGTTTTTAGAGTCGCGGATGGACTGTTTGGAGGAGAATGGAGAATCAAGACTTTTCGGGAACTAACGACGTCTCGCGTTCCTTAAAGATATGATTTTCGTTTTCCGTAATGTTTATGCGTTGAGTAAGCATTTGAATTAAAAACTTTATAAGGTAGAGTACATGTGAAAAGTATTTTTGCGGGAGTACAAAGATGTTTGTTCCCATCTTCCCCCCCCCCCTTTTTGGTGAGGGGGATAGCTGAACTCGTCGGGCTGCGACGAGCTGCCTACGTACCTCTTGCGAGGATCAAGCCATCTCGTAGTTCTGTTTCTGTTGCGGTTGCTACTACTCCACAATTTCCGGCGCCTTGACTGTTTCGGCTAAGTCGGCGGTCGCGTTGGGAGTTAGGTCATCCGTTTTCTCGGCGATGGACTCGAGGATTTTCCCGCTGTCCTGAGTCGTGGCCGATTCGGACAAATCCGAGTTGTTTTTTGCTGAGTTCTCGGAGATACTCAGGTTCTTCTTGGTTCGCTTCGGGTTAGCTACTGGGGCGTTCCGATTGCTGCGAAGTTTATGTTCGGCTAGGAAGCAGAGTCGCGACTGTTTTTGGCTTCCCCAGATTACCGCCGTTCCAGTAGGTGTTGGAAACTTGACGCCGAGGTGGTAAGTGGACGGGACTGCCTTCATGGCGTTTATCCAAGGAGTTCCCATTATGGCGTTATAGATAGCCGGGTTATCCACTACCGCGAATTCGACGATCTTTGTGACTTCTTTAGCCATGACCGGGAGTCTGATTTTTCCGAAGGTCATGGACGTGACGCCTGAGAATCCAGTCAATGGTCTTGGTTCTGGGACGACTTCTCCGAGGGGTATGTTCATCCTCCGCAGAGTGTCGCGGAACATGATGTTGACCGTGCTCCCTGTATCGATGAGGATGCGGCCGACTTCGAGATCCTGAATCACCAAGTCGATGACCAGAGGATCGTAGTGAGGTTTATCGAGTCCGGTCGTATCCTGTTCCTCGAAGGTGATTGCGTGACTGGGAACGTCGTCCTCTGGACACCATCCGGGGCTTGTCTCGGCCTTCCGTCCGTAGGCTTTGATCGACGAAACGGAGTGTAAGACCCGAACCCGGCCGGCTAGGCCGCGGTCGATGCCTCACGTCGCTCAGTCCATACCCTGACCGAACCACTCAATTTTTCAATCTTTATATATATTTTCGCCTAAAGGCGAAGTCTATCTTGGACCTTAGCTTAAGACTACCTTAGTCATTCCCTAGCTTAGATCCTTTCAACTTATGCACAGCGGAATATTATCTATCAACCATTGGTCTAAAACCAATCTAACACTTGTCAGGTCGAATCACCTTAGCCATGATCAGTAGACACAACTACTACCAGCTCCAAGGTTGATCCTGAACCTAATCCAAGTCATACAATAACTGAGGTTCCATTCCCCTAACCATTCTATCTAGATCTATGCAATATTGCTAGATCATACCTTTGCCACATCCACGGAGCTTGATAGCTCTTTGTCTCAGCTGCCTTAGCTGTCTAGCTAGCTCATTCAGCTAGCTGAACTGAACCACTTCACGTGAGGTTCCCAACTCTCTTCCAGCTGATCGAGCTGCGAGGTAGCTTTGCCTAGCTCCCCATCCACTCGTCCAACTCCTCATTATACCTGTATAAACTCTCCCCTTAGGTACTTAGTCATTCAACCAACCATCCCCACAGACCAAGTACCTTTGAGAAGTCTTCAGCTGCAAAACCAACCACAAGCAAACATGCTCCAAAAACTAATTAAAATTCATGATAATTCATGATAATTCATAACTAAGAGGATGGTCAAGTCAGATTTCTCATAACCGGCCTCGATCATACTGATCTCGCCCATGAACAGCCCATATGACCATAACTGACCACCTCTAAATCAATGAGATAAAACTAATCTTTCACCATGATAATTCATGATAAATACCCATTAAGAGATATTTGAAGTCGGATCCTAACAATTCCTTATGGAACTATCAGATCCCCACTTACCTGCCCAACCAAGGCCATGGAGAGATTTCTCTGAATCGGCCACTCTAGGGTTCAGTACCTCCATGTCTGAACATCATAGAACAAGATTAACAATGCCCACCAGTTCCTGAGTCAATCAACCAACCTCCCCACATGACTCAGAACTGATGAGTCTTCACTCCTTCTAACCGGCCATGGAACTATGTCCCACTGAACCTGATTAGTGTTGCTCTTATCACTGGTGCATCCTTTGATCAATCAGATCAGACACCTTGATCCATCATCCATGGATCAGGTCGTCCATCCTTGCCCATGATCAGATCAAACACAGCCTTCCTTGTATAAACACACCAGCACCATACTTGTGGTCCATACCAACAAGTACTAGCCTTACTCCTCTCCTTTGCTTGCTGTTGGATCCCAACGAATTGGACCTTACACTCCACATGGTTTCTCTGGTACTAGGACTCCCATGTGTCTCATCAGTGGGTCGGACTCATGGTTCACACCATGATCAAACCCAACACCAAACCATGATCCATCATTGATCACTATCCAATGAACAGCATCTAACCATCATCCCACATGGATGAGTTAGATCAGTTATGATCCGCCCCCTTTGTCCAGGGTCTTGGATTCCTAAGACACATCACAATATACATTCCTCAAGGGGCGTGCCATGCCTGGCCTTGATCCCACCCCAAGAGACACAACACAGACATAAATATAAACATAAACATAAGTAATCAACATATGTTACCTCATACTTGATCTTGCTAGATCTTGTGCTTCCCTGATCAGGTCTGGCCTTGTGCCTCTTGCACTTGTCTTAATCAGGTCTTATCACATACCTCCAGTATTGATAAGATCCATCCATGGGTCGCACCCATCATCCCTTCCATGGAACTTCCATGAAAACAGTTTCTGCACTGCATCCACCTTCAAGGCTGTACATGCCTTTGGGAGTGGAGTCCGGCCTTCTCCATTCTAATCTGACCATTTGCGTGTGTCCCTAAGACACAGAGGAAGCCTAGGGTGTGTTCATCCATGATCAAACACCACCCAAGGGTCGTCCATCACTTCTCACTTCAGTGACCATGAAACTGCCTTTCTACACACCACTGCCCTTAAGGCTGCTCTTGGACTTTGAGAGTGAATCCGGTCATCTCACTTCTTCCCTGCCTATTTGGATGTGTAGTAAGGATGTAGAGGAAGCCTGGGACGTGTTCATCAATGGTGAAAACCCATCACAGGGGCGTTCATAACTTCCCACTTGATTGCCCACAAAACTGCCTCTTTGCTGCCTTCATCCCACTCTTGGGGTTGGATGTTGCCATCCGACTTTCTCTCTGTTTTCTCTGGTTTTTCTTTGTGTTTCAGGAAGAAGAATGAAGTCCTGACGTGCCTGCAAAGGCACGGACTTGCCTTCCTTATATAGAAGAAGGGGTGGTTACTTCTTAACCATTGCATCCCTTCGGTATCATTTTCTGGCCATTTGATTTCATCAATGGCTCAGATCACACCCATTCGCCTATGGCAGTTGGCTGACGTCCTGGGCTTGTCAATCAGCTCCTGGACATGTCCAAAGTCAGCCCAAACCGAATGCCAAGCTCCTGGCCCCATCCCAAGAGCCCACCAGCCAACCAGCACACATGGCTCATCCACATGGACCGGTCCTGGCCCGGACCTGGCCTAACTGCCCAAGACTTGAACACTCAGTCTAGCTGAGTTGAGCTGATCCCCAGCTGACCCAGCTGAGTGAGCTAGTTCATCCAGCTCAGGGAGCTGACATACTCTTCAGTGAGCTACACTGAGCTACACTGAGCTGTCCTACACTTCTTCCAGCTGGTCGAGCTTGCTCCCTGCATCGCCCAGCTGCCATACACTTTGTACAGCTCCTTTATACTTGTCTCTTTCTTGGTTTAGCTATATCTTAGCTTCCTGATGCCTTTAACCTTACTACCAGGCCATGATACCCTTGTGTTTAGGTCACATGACCTGACTGGTGCGTCTCCTTGCACCATGGTCGATCCTAATGATCAGATCCAGGATCAGGGACATGACAAGTCTCCCCCACTTAGAATGGATTCGTCCTCGAATCCAGTGGTGCTGTCATTTTGCTTGATGCCAAAGGTTCCACCGAACTCTTTTGCATCATCATCCTTGTTCCTTTTCATTGATCACCTTTTTGATCAATGTATGAACAAGTCTCTCCCACTTGGACGGAACTCACTTGATTCCGAACCAAATGGTCTTCTCCTTTTACATATCACACCATAACAGACTTGTGTCACTGAACTCAACTTTCCAAGTTGCAGTCTAGTATACACCAAGTCAATTATTCTCTGAGCGTAGTCCATGACTAGATCATTTTTAGTCCTTAAGAACTTACTGCATACTCGAGTCTTAGTAGATTTACCCAATCTCCAAGACACTCGATGTATCAGTCAAGTCTTTAAAGAACTCGATCACATTCCGGTCCTGTCCACTCCGGGACTCCACCGTTTCAATCCAACCATAGGTCAATCTCCGACTTGGTTGTGCTGCGACTCTCGTCCCTCACTGGACTTGGTCGACTTCATTCCAACCCTAGGTCAATCTCCGACTTGGTTGTGCTGCGACCCTCGTCCTTCACTGGACTTAGTCGACTTCAGCTCGGCCATCTCGGCAGGAGCCATGCAGTATGGGTTCTTTGACATTGGGGCCGTCCCTGGTTCCAGTTCTATTATGAACGGGTCAGCCCTATCAGGGGGAATGCCCTGTAGCGCCCGAAACACATCCTCGAACTCACTGACCAGCGGTATCCCGTCCGGGCCACCAACCCCTACGACCTCCTTAGTGCTGGTTGTGGCCAACTAGGCTCAACAACCCCGCTCAAGCATCCTTTCTGCACGGACTGCTGATAACACTAAGCATCCAGAGGCCGGATTAATACCTTGGTACTTGATCGGGGGTCCACACCCACTCTCAAACTGCATCCTCTCATGATGACAGTCCAAGGTGGCCCGATTCTTGCCAAGCCAGTCCATGCCTATGATCACCTCGTGATTCTTAAGGCGGACTACAATCAGATCCGCAGGCATTACCCTGTCTGTGATCAACAATCAGATCCGCAGGCATTACCCTGTCTGTGATCAATACCAGGATGTCTCTAACCAGACAATCCCATGTTCCCATCTGGAACAAACCCTTTCCGATCAATCCTGGACTCACAAACCTATGTGTAGCTCCAGTATCAGAAAGTACATGTGTTTCCACACCACTGATCATTAAGTACCTAGATGAATAAGACATCGGTTTGATCACACATTTGGAAAACGTCCCATACCATTCTCCAAAGTGTCACACTTCTGTGAATGTCCCATACCATTCACAGGAGTGTTTATAATATACCTCAATCCCCATCATACTAAGCCACTTAACATCATATACCCAATTCATTCAAATTGATCTAAGGAACCCTACCTTGGCCTATACTGAGTCCCAGCTGATCCATCTGATCCCAAGCCACTCGTATACTAGCCATGTAGCATCTCCCTTAAACCAACTTGAACCTCGCAAATGCTCACTTGTTTTGAACGGCCACCAAGGATAACACTTACCCCCAAAGAGTGCTGCACGTTTCTTTCAACCTAAGCCACTCTCAGGTTCATGTTACTTCCCTGGTCCAGGTCATCCATAAAAGATCTTGCATTGCATCGATCCGTTCAATCCGTCTATTATTTCCAGATAACTAGATCAACCAACCTTCTGTTCAGGATCTTGCCCTTGGATAATGCATCTTGGCCAAGCCGGTTCACCTTGGAACTTTCCCGTTCACAAGCATGATACCCTATCTTGCCTCAGCTCCCTCTTGGCTCACCTAGTAAGGTTCCATGGTCGTCTCAGTTTCCAGAAATAATTTTGGTTTGGAACATACTACCTTTGAGCAGTGAGTTGAGCTGAAGTTACAACCCAATCAGAACCTCCACTCATCTGCCTCAAAAGGATCCATACTACCTGAGAAATACTTAGTTCTCATCTGAGCTATGTGCTCCAGCACCCTCAGGTAGTCCACGAACCAAGCTGCCCTAGCTGGTGGATCAATCTAGACCACCTCAGCTACTGGCCCAGCTTGATCATTAGCTGCCGAAACAGCTGCCCAATCAACCGGTTAGTCCTCTCATTGTTTGCAACAATGTTTGGATCAGCCCGGTTCACATCACAAGAGGATTCAACTTCCCCTTCCAGCTGCAGCTCAGCTCTCCCCCACTAGAACCTCAGTAGGGTTGAGCTGACTTACAGTTAATCCAGCTTCATTGTTAACTTCCTCCAGCTGAGTCAACAATAAAACTGGTGGATTAATCACATCAGCATCTACTTGTTCGGATGCCTGGGTGAACAACCACAACCCAACAATCCTAGAATCAAGCATGCTCTGATACCAACTTGTAAGACCCGAACCCGGCCGGCTAGGCCGCGGTCGATGCCTCACGTCGCTCAGTCCATACCCTGACCGAACCACTCAATTTTTCAATCTTTATATATATTTTCGCCTAAAGGCGAAGTCTATCTTGGACCTTAGCTTAAGACTACCTTAGTCATTCCCTAGCTTAGATCCTTTCAACTTATGCACAGCGGAATATTATCTATCAACCATTGGTCTAAAACCAATCTAACACTTGTCAGGTCGAATCACCTTAGCCATGATCAGTAGACACAACTACTACCAGCTCCAAGGTTGATCCTGAACCTAATCCAAGTCATACAATAACTGAGGTTCCATTCCCCTAACCATTCTATCTAGATCTATGCAATATTGCTAGATCATACCTTTGCCACATCCACGGAGCTTGATAGCTCTTTGTCTCAGCTGCCTTAGCTGTCTAGCTAGCTCATTCAGCTAGCTGAACTGAACCACTTCACGTGAGGTTCCCAACTCTCTTCCAGCTGATCGAGCTGCGAGGTAGCTTTGCCTAGCTCCCCATCCACTCGTCCAACTCCTCATTATACCTGTATAAACTCTCCCCTTAGGTACTTAGTCATTCAACCAACCATCCCCACAGACCAAGTACCTTTGAGAAGTCTTCAGCTGCAAAACCAACCACAAGCAAACATGCTCCAAAAACTAATTAAAATTCATGATAATTCATGATAATTCATAACTAAGAGGATGGTCAAGTCAGATTTCTCATAACCGGCCTCGATCATACTGATCTCGCCCATGAACAGCCCATATGACCATAACTGACCACCTCTAAATCAATGGGATAAAACTAATCTTTCACCATGATAATTCATGATAAATACCCATTAAGAGATATTTGAAGTCGGATCCTAACAATTCCTTATGGAACTATCAGATCCCCACTTACCTGCCCAACCAAGGCCATGGAGAGATTTCTCTGAATCGGCCACTCTAGGGTTCAGTACCTCCATGTCTGAACATCATAGAACAAGATTAACAATGCCCACCAGTTCCTGAGTCAATCAACCAACCTCCCCACATGACTCAGAACTGATGAGTCTTCACTCCTTCTAACCGGCCATGGAACTATGTCCCACTGAACCTGATTAGTGTTGCTCTTATCACTGGTGCATCCTTTGATCAATCAGATCAGACACCTTGATCCATCATCCATGGATCAGGTCGTCCATCCTTGCCCATGATCAGATCACACACAGCCTTCCTTGTATAAACACACCAGCACCATACTTGTGGTCCATACCAACAAGTACTAGCCTTACTCCTCTCCTTTGCTTGCTGTTGGATCCCAACGAATTGGACCTTACACTCCACATGGTTTCTCTGGTACTAGGACTCCCATGTGTCTCATCAGTGGGTCGGACTCATGGTTCACACCATGATCAAACCCAACACCAAACCATGATCCATCATTGATCACTATCCAATGAACAGCATCTAACCATCATCCCACATGGATGAGTTAGATCAGTTATGATCCGCCCCCTTTGTCCAGGGTCTTGGATTCCTAAGACACATCACAATATACATTCCTCAAGGGGCGTGCCATGCCTGGCATTGATCCCACCCCAAGAGACACAACACAGACATAAATATAAACATAAACATAAGTAATCAACATATGTTACCTCATACTTGATCTTGCTACATCTTGTGCTTCCCTGATCAGGTCCGGCCTTGTGCCTCTTGCACTTGTCTTAATCAGGTCTTATCACATACCTCCAGTATTGATAAGATCCATCCATGGGTCGCACCCATCATCCCTTCCATGGAACTTCCATGAAAACAGTTTCTGCACTGCATCCACCTTCAAGGCTGTACATGCCTTTGGGAGTGGAGTCCGGCCTTCTCCATTCTAATCTGACCATTTGCGTGTGTCCCTAAGACACAGAGGAAGCCTAGGGTGTGTTCATCCATGATCAAACACCACCCAAGGGTCGTCCATCACTTCTCACTTCAGTGACCATGAAACTGCCTTTCTACACACCACTGCCCTTAAGGCTGCTCTTGGACTTTGAGAGTGAATCCGGTCATCTCACTTCTTCCCTGCCTATTTGGATGTGTAGTAAGGATGTAGAGGAAGCCTGGGACGTGTTCATCAATGGTGAAAACCCATCACAGGGGCGTTCATAACTTCCCACTTGATTGCCCACAAAACTGCCTCTTTGCTGCCTTCATCCCACTCTTGGGGTTGGATGTTGCCATCCGACTTTCTCTCTGTTTTCTCTGGTTTTTCTTTGTGTTTCAGGAAGAAAAATGAAGTCCTGACGTGCCTGCAAAGGCACGGACTTGCCTTCCTTATATAGAAGAAGGGGTGGTTACTTCTTAACCATTGCATCCCTTCGGTATCATTTTCTGGCCATTTGATTTCATCAATGGCTCAGATCACACCCATTCGCCTATGGCAGTTGGCTGACGTCCTGGGCTTGTCAATCAGCTCCTGGACATGTCCAAAGTCAGCCCAAACCGAATGCCAAGCTCCTGGCCCCATCCCAAGAGCCCACCAGCCAACCAGCACACATGGCTCATCCACATGGCCCGGTCCTGGCCCGGACCTGGCCTAACTGCCCAAGACTTGAACACTCAGTCTAGCTGAGTTGAGCTGATCCCCAGCTGACCCAGCTGAGTGAGCTAGTTCATCCAGCTCAGGGAGCTGACACACTCTTCAGTGAGCTACACTGAGCTACACTGAGCTGTCCTACACTTCTTCCAGCTGGTCGAGCTTGCTCCCTGCATCGCCCAGCTGCCATACACTTTGTACAGCTCCTTTATACTTGTCTCTTTCTTGGTTTAGCTATATCTTAGCTTCCTGATGCCTTTAACCTTACTTCCAGGCCATGATACCCTTGTGTTTAGGTCACATGACCTGACTGGTGCGTCTCCTTGCACCATGGTCGATCCTAATGATCAGATCCAGGATCAGGGACATGACACGGAGTCCTGGTAAAAATGCGATCCTCCGATGACCATGTTGATCCTTTGGCGGTTGTTGTTGTTTCCGTCGCCATCTTGTCTCCGTTCGCGTTTTTCGCCCGATTGAGTTCCAGGAGCGTTATTCTCGGGATTGGCTCCGTCGGTCTTTGGCGGACGGTCAGAATCTAGGATCAGGTCTTTCATGCTCTTGACCGTCGCTAGTTTGCCGTCGAGCAGCTTCATAATGAGTCTAGCGCCGAGGACTTTGCAGTTGGCGGTGGAGTGACCTCTCGTCTGATGGAACTCGCAGCTGGAATTGTCCTTGTACGAGTTCCGCGTCCAGGTGTTTCCGGCGGTCCTTCCTTGTTCGGAATTAACGGCGTAGTTATGTTCGCCTTGGATGTCCTCCCCTTCGTGATGAACGTACTTGTCGTTACGAGAGGTTTTCTTCTTGCCGGACGCTTTCGGCGGTCCATGCTTTTGCGCTAGGATTTTCATCTCTTCTTCCATGATGATGAAATCCGTCGCCTTGTGGAGAGTGTCCTGGATGGTGCGTGGCCTTTCCAGAGAAATCCACTTCCGGAATTTCGATTTGTACCAGAGGTTTTTTCTCAGGGCGTCGATGGCGACTCTGTCGCTGAGGCCTGTTACCCTGGACATCACGAGTTTGAACCTTCTTATGTAGTCGCGGAGCGGTTGGTCTTCCTTTTGAATTAGACTCCAAAGGTCTACGTCGGAAGTTTCCCTGTCCATGAACATGGAGAATTGCTTCAGAAAAGCCGAAGCAAGCTGGAGTTGGCGATGGAGTTTCTTTTCAAGTGTGAGAACCACTCGAGCGCAGCACCTCTGAGGTTCTCGACGAATAGGAGACAGCAGCCGACGTCCTTTTCCCGCTCCGGAAGTTTAGACCTTGCCATTGCAATCTCGAAAGACTGCAGATGTGCCTTTGGGTCTGTGGTTCCATCGTAGGTGGGAAGCTTTATTTTCCCAGGATCTGAGACTCGTGCCTCCATGATTCGAGAGGTGAACGGAGTTTTTCTCGACTCCTCGAGGAGCAGGTCGATCTCGGGGGCAGTGCTGGTCGCGTGGTGAATCTGCGATTTTACCGCTTTCACCTCGGCAGCAGTTTTGGCGATGTACTCGCGCAAATCGTGGATCTCGTTGGCGCCGTTCGCGCTCCTCTGTCTACGTTGGCTGCGATAGGCCCGAGTCTGGTCCTCAGCCAACCTTTCTTGCTCTGACCAGTAGAGGTCTTCTTCCTCTTCTCTCATGGGTTTTTCGAAGGCTGCCGCCAGTCGAGCCGACTGACTTCGGGTCCTTCTGTGGTGGATGTCGGCGTCTTCGTCGGACGGATCCGTTTGATCGCTGACATCCAGATTGATTCTTTCGACGTCGTCCCCTTCGTTGTCCCTTGCAGGAGGTGGAAGGTTGCCCGTCGTTTTCTTCTGTCCCGTCGGAGTGGTATCGTCGGGGACGAGTTCCGGGGATTTTCTCGGAGCGTCTTTTTCTTTGTCTCCGGAAGTCCCGAAGTCGAGCCTCCTGACACGCCTCACCTTGGTGGATCCGCGCGGGAGTTTGCTTTTCGCTGTTAAGGTATTGACCTGTTTAGCGAGCGAAGCCATTAGTTTCTCTTGTTCTTCCGACCGTTTCTGGGCGGTGGCGAACAGTTCCTTCACCTGGTCCATCATCGCGGTGTTTGCCTCAGCAGTGACCGTCGATACGTTTCCATCAGGAGTCTTCTCAGCTTTGACATCAATGGTTGGTCCGTCGTGTGTTTGCTTGTCTTTTTCCGCGTCAACAGACATGCTTAACTGGGCGTGCGTAGTTGCGAGAAAGATAAAGCCATGAATCCCCCTCCTTCTAGCGCCAAACTGTGGGAACAGAAATTCGCACTGTCGATTTTAGTTAAGTTAAAACGTAGGAAAACTAAGTTGACCTAGTTTTCCCCGAGGATCCCGGCTATCTGCTGGGCCACGAACGACAAAGTTAATACGAGTCTAGTTTGGGAATAAATGCGTAAAAATAAAGAGAGCAAAAAGAAAGAATCTTATTTCCGAATCTGCAGAAAGCGTTGGACAACAGGTCGAGATCTCGGCCGCAAGAGCTGTCGATCGTCGCTAGTCTCAAAACCTAGATCTAACCTAGTTGAGTCGCAGCTCGCTAAAAAAGGAAATAAGCGCCTAAGTTCTAAGTTGCTCTGGAGTGGTTTCTTTCTTCTGATTTCGGATCCCCCTTCCTCTGCTCCTAGCTTTGTTATATACTCCCATATGACGGTCTATCCTTGATGGGCTGAGTCCGCCGCGGGCTGGACTTTTTCCATTTTCGTCGGCTTTCGCGTTTATCGGGAAAGTTGACATTTATCTTCTCGGAAAGTTGACATTTATCTTTTCGGAAGTTTAACATTTATCTTGTCATGCAAAGATAATTGTAAACCGTCGTATCTATTCTTTTAGAAAATCGTAAACGGGTTGTTCGATCGGGTTTGGTCCCTTTCGGGCCGTCTTCCGGTCTTCCTCTGTTTTCTACGATTTTCTTTGAAAGAATGCTCCTACTTGGATGTCGAGCCTTTCGGAAGATCTTCGATCCATTGCTGAGGCACATGGTGTTTTAAGATAACCATCGCCGTTTTATACGAAGTCTTCCTGTCCGTTGACGTCTTACGGGTTCCTTGGAATCTTGGAGCAGAAAAAGGAGTTTTGTTTGCGGGATCTCGGAAAGTCGCAAAACACGGATTTCTGGCGACCCGGAGGCCTGGAACTTACACACGAAGACTAGCCGTCTGATGACCCGAGCCAGCACGGGGCTAGCCGCCGGCGACCACGGCCAGCACGGGCGCTAGCCGCCGGCGGCCACGGCCAGCACAGGGCTAGCCGCCCGGCGGCCACGGCCAGCACGGGCGCTAGCCGCCGGCGGACACGGCCAGCACGGGGCTAGCCGCCCGGCGGCCACGGCCAGCACGGGCGCTAGCCGCCGCCGGCCACGGCCAGCACCGGGCTAGCCGCCCGGCGGCCACGGCCAGCACGGGCGCTAGCCGCCGGCGGCCACGGCCAGCACGGGGCTAGCCGCCCGGCGGCCACGGCCAGCACGGGCGCTAGCCGCCGGCGGCCACGGCCAGCACGGGGCTAGCCGCCCGGCGGCCACGGCCACGTCCGGAAGTGGGCTGCTCGGTTCCTTCGGCGTGTGCGTGTTTTTTGCGTTTTTAGTTTTCCGTAGGTTTTTCCTTGTGTAGAAAATGTTTCTAGCAGTTGATTTTCGAGATGATTAATCTCGAACTTAATATTTTCCTGAGGTTTCTCGATTAACAATTAGTCTCTCGAGGTTGCTCTAACATTTTTCATGTTTTTCCGAGACTTTCGGACATCGATTTCGTCTTGACCGATTTTGACCCCAACAAGAATCAGGTCCTCTTACATCCGACAAGGATATCATAGCGCCGTATACAAGAAAACCCAAAATTTTGGTTTAGCACTCCAGATATTCTCTAGAGATAGCTCGGTTCTTATTAAAAAAGTCACATAAGCCGGCGCCAAGTCGCAAATTTTAATCAGGAAGAATCAGGAAGAAATCACTAACATGCAAAACGAAAGTCGATCAGTCATCGCACAGACTTAAAGCTGAGAGTAAACCTAGGTCTTACCCTAAACCCAACCTTGCTGGATCTTAACATCTCACAGACATAGTATCAGTACCTGATACGAGATCCAAAAACATGTCTCTCATCGCTTACACCTAAAAACGCTCGCTAAAAAGTAGCATACGGACCAAGCGACAAAATAAGAGTTAGAATACGAAGTGACTACTCGGATTCTACCCTCTACACTTGACGAAAGTATAAATCAAATCATAAGAAAAATTCTCACAAAATCCACAATATATATTTATAAGCCGCAGAACAGCAGGGATTCAAAGCCGCCAACGGACAGTCCCAAAACAAGCAAGTTACACGACCTTACAAAACTCGGCCTAACGTACATATATCAAAATAAAAGGGATGTAATCCCAGCAATCCTCAGAACTCAAAGTCAAAAGGGCCAAACATGGGGCCCCCAAATGAGTCCGGAGGCTGGTCCACTTCTCCATCCACGGCTTCGGCGCCTCCCCCGGCTCCCGTGTCCGACGTTTCCTCTTAAACCTCAATGGGATCCCAAAGCTGTCGGACCCTTCCTTCGATTGGAGGAACCAAGGATTCGGCATGAGTGCATTAATCCATGAAACCCTTCATCTCGGCAACCTCAGAAGGAATGGAAAAATCCTCGCTCTGAGACTTGTAGAGGGTAGCAACCGAGTCCCAAAACTCGAGAAAATCGCCCACGAATTCCTGAGCATCCTTGAAAATCCAGAATTCAGTGGCAAACGAAGTAGCCCTCAGCTTCATCTCAGCAACGATCGCTCTCCTTCCTTTCCTCTCTGTACGGACAAGAGCCCGAGAATAGAGCTCGAACTGTCTTTGGTTATGTTCCTCAACTTCCTTCCGGAACCGGAAAAGCTCTCTTTCGGCTTCCTCGGCTTTGAAGTGAGAAATGTGCAATTCTTGGAAATTGCCGTCGAGCGCCGCGTTAAACATCCTTATCCCCTGCATGAACTTGAGATTAATATATATATATATATATATATATATATATATATATATATGTAATAATATATATATATATATACGATCAGAGTTCAAAGGGTAAACCTCGTTGATTAGACGGAACCTTCAGCGACTACTTTCCTGCTCGACTCATCGTCTAGCGACTCATGAGTAGTAAACGCAGGAGGGAGGTCAGCAAAAAAGTCGCTAGGAGGAGGAACCTCACTAGTCCCACTCCTTTCCCCTTGGGCAAAACTACGATTCCATACCGGCAGTGGAGGATCTCCCGAGACAGGCTCAGAGGAAACCCCTTTCCCCTTCCGAGACATGTTTCTCCGCCTCTGAGCAAGCAAGTTTACGATCGGCTCAAGGTTGTACGGAACGTCAAGAGGATGGGGGATGGCTCGGGATCGATGGAGCTCCACCGCGCTTTGGATCCGTTCAACGGTAAGAGAATTACAGAAAAATGGCCTGTCACGAAGAAGATCTCGCTTGGCGAAAAGATCGGCAGGGGTTGGCGGAAGGATCCTGTTTGCTGCATGATAATAAAAAAATTATTATTATTATCTTCACGCACTTTCAAAGTATCAAAACGAAAAACAAAACTAGTCGTATTACCGCGATTGAAGTTCCACTCATGGGGGAATAGGTGGAGGAAGCTCTCCTCGACGGACTCCCCATCTATTCGGACAAAGAAGAAGCGGTTGAACCACGATTTGGGGTCCGAAGTATGCCCCTGAATTATCGCCATCTCCTTCTTTGGCATCAAGGAGTATGAACCAGCGATAACTGTTGCTTTGGTATACCAGAGTCCCTCGAAGTCGCCAGGGTTATGGTCCATGCCTAGCTCGTGACTCGAGATTAGCACATCGAGCCATATCTCCAAGGATGGAACAGTTAGCTGGCTGATCGAGAGCCCGAAGCGGTGAAGCACGCGGACGATGGTGCCAGGGATCGAGAACCACATGCGGCAATACGTCAGGAAGCCCTCAAAGCAAGTAAAGAAACCTTGCGGAGGGTTCCTCGCGCTTTCGTTGCCGGACGGGATCCAAAATGTAACTCCACTCGGAACTTGGTAAAAGTTCTAGAGAGTCGTAAGATAGTCAGCAGACCATGCTCAGCATAAAGGGTGCACTCGGCGGCCTCAAAGGCCTTCTGGGAATGGGAATGTCATGCGGAGGCGGAAGCGAGTCGCATAAAGCTTTGTAGTACACCTCCCTCGCATCTTCCTCAACTTCAAACTCGTCTTTCGGGATAACCACTTAAGGAGAATCACCCGAAGACGAGTGTGAGGAAGAATGCCTCCTATATGATCCTTTTCTTGAAGACATTTTCTTTGAGAGAAGAGAGAATTCTTAAGAGTGAAGTTCTTGGATGAAGTAATAATGATAAAAAATTCTTACTCCATCTTTATAAGGAATGAAAGTTACTATTCATTCCGACTTTTGGCAAAATATTACGTCCCCACACCTTCCTAACAAGCTATACCGCAAGCTAGGACTTGTTACCGAAACACCACGGTTCCTAGCTAGCTGGGGGACTATCTGTTGGGGTCAAAATAAGTCAAAGATGGAATTGATGCCTGAATGTCCTCAGAAAAACTTAGGGGTGGTCAAAACCAAGAAAATTAATAACCGAATTGGGTTACCCGATGAGCACGGCTACTTGCCGACGGTTGCGATCACACATGGCCCCGGGCGCCGGGGAGCATGATTGCGTCGCGGCTCCGGGCGCCGGCGGTAGCAACCGCACCATGGCCTCGGGCGCCAGAGAGAGTAACCACACCACAGCCCCGGGCGCCGGCGAGCGCAACCAAGCCACGGTCCTGTGCGCCGTGCTGCGGGTCGCCATGCGAGTGCGGCCAATTCCTCTTAAAACCTTCTGGATCTAGTCCAATCACGTACTTTGCATCCTCGCTCGAAGCCGCGTAGTTCAAATCCTTAAAATCGTGAATCTAAAACCCCCATTTCATTTCGATCGGAATGATCGGGAAAGTTACGAAAAAACTCGGAAGGTTCGGTTAACGAATGGATTGCAATTCATTGTATAAAACGATTACGGTTATTCTAAAACACCAATCATCTCAACTATATGCAGAAGTGGGGTTCCTTCGGAAGACCGATACCATGACGGAGTATTTTCTCGTTAAAATCGTAAAACCCGTCAAAGGTCTAAAACGGCCCGAAAAGGCCCGAACACGACCAAACGGCTCGTTTACGATTTTAGAAGATCAAGCTCGAGATAAACATGACGGTTTATGTTTATCTTTTTTTTTTAATTATGCAGAGGTATCCTGGCCCCACAGAAATGGTCCAGACTAGTCACATGTTGCCACATGTCGGTCCTCTGCCTCTGGCGATGCCGAAATGTTAATTCTCCAGTGGCCGGGATTCGAACTTTTATGTAAAGATAATTGTAAAGTTTCCAAAGATAAACGTCAAGTTTCCCGATAAATATGAAGGTCGAAGAAAATGGAAAAAGCCTGATTCGCGACAGATTTGGCCCAAGGGAAGGATAAACTGACCTAGGAGGAGTATATAAAGAGAGCTTGGCGCAAGGAGCAGAGAGAGAACAATTTTCGCACCAAACTTAGCACTTAGAGCAACTTAGGCATGTTTTTCCGTTTTTACTAGCGAGTTACAACTCAACTAGGTTAGAATTAGGAGGCTAGACTAGCGAACTTATCGACAGCTCTCGTAGCCAATCTCTTACCTGTTGTTCACGCTTAAACACGAAATCAGAAATAAGATCATTTGCTCTACTTTTGTTCTTACGATTTTACTAATCCGAATTACAGTTCTGATTTACTATTCCGTGTTTTCTGTCATACTGATTGTGTTGTGCGTGGCCCAGCAGATATCCAGGACCTTCAGGGAAAGTTAGGTTTACTTGACATTCCTCCGATTTAACAAAACTTAACGGTGTGAATCTTAATTCCCACAGTCTAGACCTTTCACCATCAAGGAAGTCCGTCCTTACGGAGTTGTTGTGTTGCTGGACACAAGAGGAGGAGAGTTCGTTGTCAACGGTCAGCGCCTTAAGCCTTATTGTGCTGAGTCAACCATCGCTGAAGGAGTAGAAATACCCTTAAGCAATCCCTCCTTAGCCTGATCGGCCACTGAAAGTCAAGCTAGTGACTTTAACCAAGCGCTTGGTGGGAGGCAACCCACTGGTCAGTGTATATAAATCTCTTTCAGTTTTTAGATTTTTAGAGTACAAAACCCGAGCCCTTCCCAGGGGAACAGTCAGGGGCATGTTCCGTCATAGGAACAACTGCTTCACCGACTGTTCCATGTAAGTTTTTGGGACCAAAAATAATTTTTTTTTTTAAAAAGAGAAGAGGAAGCGGTTAGGGTTTGCCTAATTTAAGGAAGCCTCACTCCACTTCCCCACTAACTCTCTCCCTCGCTGCAATCTCTCTCACCCTCTTAAGAACCCTAAATCGAAAAAACTCTTTATCTTTTCAACTTCATCCTCTTCGATTTTAAGTTTTTGAATGCGGTCTCTTTCGCAAGCATCACCATTTTGAGCAAGGTAACTGTTTGATCCTTATTCATCTTGTTGCATGTGATTCATAGATTGAGAATTACCATTTGATTATCTATATCCCATCGCTATTTGGTTATATTTTCACAAGGAAATGGCGAATCTAGGTTGGTTAGAAAGAGAATGTGAATCAGTATGTTGGGTATTTCTGGGAATGAACCGCTTGAATAGCCGGATTGATTGTTTTGATATTTATGGGTTGTTCGGAAATGGATGGACTTGTGTAAATGAAAACCGATGATCAGTGCTAATTGAGTGACTTATTTATATCTTGCAGATGCCTCCACGCACTAAGGCGATCAAGTCCAGGAGCTCTCACGCAAACGCCACCCCACCTCCAAACCGGAATGTCCCAGCCTCTTACCCATGGCCTAACAAGAACGAGGGTGAACCCATTAATGTCAGTGACCCTCTCTTGCTCGACTACAACTGCGAGGGATAGGACAAGGAATCTGCGGCTAAGTATAACTGGCTTCTCAATGCCGAGATCTCGCCCACTTGTTTCGCTCATTCGGAATCATTGGCAGAACTGAGGCTGGACACCAATATCTTTGACACACTCGGAGAAATGGGCATTGGTCTTCTCTGCCATCAGGCATACGATCTCTATCCGGATCTCGCCCGCCAAGCGCTCGCGACAGGCCAGATCAGCCATAGCTACCCCACCGATTCGACGTACGAGAACTGCTACTTCTCTTTCATGGCTGATGGCAAATTCTGCCCGATTTCCATTCTCGCCCTGCGTGAGAATAACAATCGCAACCATGCCTCGCGGATTAGTATCGATCGATGTACGGTGTAAGGTGTCGAACGATGTAGAACAACGAATTGTATCGGTCGACGGTTGTGTTTGAGTATCGGTCGACAGTTGAACGTGAATATCAGTCGACGGTGTAACGGTTCTGTCGATCGATGCGGAGCATAGGCCTTTGCGGATTAAACGTTCTAGGTGTGCATGATCCTCTGAGAATAGCAGTTGATTTTCCTTGTTGCTTATGGTACTACTGGGCATGCACCTGAAAAGACAAGAAAAAAAATTATTCAGAAAGGGGGTTGAAAAAAAAAAGAAAACTTAAAATTGATAGAATAAAATTTAATGGCGATCAAAGCTCTCCGGCAACGGCGCCAAATTTGATCTCACTCAAATTACCCTAAAGAGTGACTTACTCTCTCAAATAAGAGGTTAAGGTGTAGTATTTAGGGATCGAATCACGAGGAGCTAAGGAACCAATTAAATATAATCAATTAATCAATCCTAGCTGAAGTTTAGTTTTAGTGGTGGCAATGTAAATAGCAATCCTATATGAGCAAGGTAGTTGCTCTACTAACAATATGATTGGGTTTTAATGATATAAAGAAAGGTGTTAGACATATGGCTTTTATTCAGGTATTGGAGATTATAATTTCTATAGATGCCTAGTAAGTTGCATGGATGATATATTATAACTCAACCGCTTAAAATCAGTGATCTCTCACTCGTTAACCAACTGGATCTTGGATCTCAACTGTCATATGTTGATCACAAGAAAGTGTCGATCGATAATCCTATAAGGATATCGAGCGATACACCTTTCGCTACACCGATCGATTGTCTAGTCGGGATATCGATCGACGGCTTCTAGCTAAGCCTATGCGCGAATTGATAATGAACACTAAGTCTCAAGGAGGGTGGTTAGCTCTTCTCAACAGGAGACAGGTTAGCTCAAATAGATAATTCAAAATTCAGAACATCCTAGTGATCAGTATTCCAGTTAGCTAGGCTAGAACAAGCATAGGGTACAATCTATTTGATGAATATCACAACTTAGCAATCTATAGTTTGGGGCTAATCCCTCTAACCTATTTAAACCCTAGATCTAACAAGTAGACTACTCAGACATGACTATGCAATTTATAACTCAAGATAGGTAAAAAAATTGCATTAGAAATAGAACAGGAAACAAATGGAGTTCAATCACAAATCTCTCAATGATCTCTTTCCAAACTCTCTTGAACTTTAAACAAAACTGAAAACTATAAAACTCTAGCCAACTCTCTCCCTGCCGTCAAACACTTAGGCAGGTATTTAAGCATTTCTATTAGGTTAAAAACTCTTCAGGGGGGGGGTAGTCTCGTAATTTGGTGAAGCCTTGGTCAAGTAATCGGTTGAACCATTTCGTCCTCTATATCGATCGAAAGCACTTGAGGTGCATCGATCGATTATAATCGTCAATTACGTGGGTTTTCTCAGCTACATCGATAGACAACACAAGGTGTGTAACAATAGATTTGTCTTTGAATGTTGACCTCCGACTTGGGCTTGATGGTCAACTCGGGTGTAATATCTCTTGTGCTACAAAATGCTCCAAAAGTATCACTTTATCATGAAACACTTCTGAACCTAAAAAACATACCTAATAGGTTAGAAAATATATTATATATATATTAAAAATATCTTTATACCATGGTAAAAATGGGTGAAATCCATGGTATATAATAGGTCATGAAAGACTGATATACCATGGATTTCACCCATTTTCTACCATGGTATAATGATATTTTAATATATATACATGGTATACAATATGTTTTAATCCATGGTATATGATATGTTTTATAGCCTATTAGGTATGTTTTCAGGTTCAGGAGTGTTTCATGAGTGTTTCATGATGAAGTGATGCTTTTAGAGCATTTTGGAGCACAAGAAATATTACACCCGAGTTGACCAATCAAGAGCAAGTCGGAGGTCAACATTCAAAGACGAATCGATCGATACTCACCTATAGTTCTCGATCGATGTAGCTGTGAAGACCCGCGTACTCAAGATTATAATCGATTGATACACCTCCAATGCTGTCGATCGATATCAACGACGAAATGCTTGAAATGGATTACCGACTACTTGACCAAGGCTTCACCAAATTATGAGATTGCCCTTGAAGAGTTTTTAACCAAATAGAAATGCTTAAATACCCTGCCTAAGTATGTTTGACGGCAAGCAAGCAATGTTGGGGTCAAAAACCGTCGTTACAAAGTTAGTATCCAAACATTCGATAAAATAAAATTTTATTTTGTTTTTACGGTAAGAGATCGTAAAATAAAATATCTTGCGAAAAAGTTCCACAAATTAAATAAAGTTCTCGTCAAAACACGATCATCGGAGATAACAAAGAATCGTTAAAACACGAGAATAGGGACTCGATAATCGCAGGATCATACAAAGCTCGGTCGCTATGGCGACCAGGCTCATACGCAAGCTCGGTCGCTATAGCGATCGAGCATTCGTATATCGATCATTCTCCGAAACGTCTGAAGTCTTCCGAAATGTCTGAAGTCTTCCGAAACGACGATACGACGTAAAACTATGCATTCTCGCTATCCGTATAACCATTCTCCGCAACTCACGACTATCCGTTTCTTGATCTCTCGATCAAATGGAATCGTCCGTTCGGTTTACGATAAAACCGCGGAAACTTAACCATATCAGAGAAATCGTAAAAACGTCTCAAATCAAAAATACGGCCCAAGGGGATCCTAAACTTGATTCGAGGCCCACTTACGATTTCTTAAAAGCCCCATAAACCTTATGACGGTTTATGCTTGGAGGATAAGCATCAGTTTATGCGGATAAATGGAAACTTTCCGCAGATAATCATGAAGATCGGAAAAAATGGAATATTCCCATTTTTTCGACTATGACGGCTTAAGGGAAAAAGGGGGAAGCGTAAACCGATCTTGGAGGCAGTATATAAGGAGTTCAAGGCGAGAGGCATAGAGGCATCACTTTTTCCAGAGCAACTTAGCACTTAGAGCAATTTAGGCAACTTTCCATTTTTATTTTTTGAGCTGCGACTCAACTAGGTTTAGCCACCTTCGTGTATTAGAACTAGGATCTCGCCGACAGCTCTCGTAGCCGAAGCACGTTGTCCTCTTGTTGTTACGCTCATACGCATATTCGGAATAAAATCCTTCTTACTCTCTTTTACGATTTTTATTTTTATTTTCCGTTATTGTCGTGTTCTGATTGCTTGACGTGTGGTTTCTTAGAAATCCGGAACCTCTGGAAAATTAGGGTTTTCCTACTTTCCTAAAATATACGAAATATTGACGGTGCGAATTTCGGTTCCGCGCTAGAAGGAGGGGGGGGGTACGGATCAATCTTACCCGCAAAAACCGCTCAACAATCAGTCACGAGATGGAAATCTCATCCTTTCCAAACGAGATCTCATTCAGGGAGGGAGAAGTGGCCGAACAGGCCAAACCTTGCGACGATCTCCTGGTAATTGAGTTGACAATCCACGACATCGACGTCGCGAGAGTACTGATCGACACCGGAAGCTCGTTTAACATCATCTTCAAAGAAACTCTCGCAAAAATGCAGGTCGATCCGTCGAAAATCACGGAAAACTCCAGCCCGCTGTTAGGGCTTTCGGGAGAGCCCACTATCCCTTCGGGGTCAATCAGTTTCGCAGTCAAAGCCGGAACGGCAGAAACACTCACGGAATTCCTAGTGGTGGATCTCCCGGCATCGTACAATGCGATCATGGGCACTCCCTGGATAAATTCCATGAGAGCAGTTCCATCAATGTATCATATGTTCCTTAAGTTTCCGACCCCCACGGGATCGAAACAATCTGGGGAAACCCCAGAGCGTCGCGAATATGTCTCGCTGCGGAACTCAAGCGCAAGAGGTCTGATCTCGACACCGCCCCCAAGAAAACTAAGAAAACGGTTTCAGATGAAGGCACACAGGATTTGGCTGAACTCTTCTAGCAATCTCGAAGGGCTGATGCCCTAGAAGAAAAACACAAACCAACCTGTGAACCCGTAATTACGATTTGTCTCGATAAAGCGTATCCAGAACGGTGTGTCGAAATCGTAGCCAATCTCCGCGAACCCTTGAAAACAAAACTCGTAACCTGTCTGAAGAAAAATCTCCACACATTTGCATGGACTGCGGAGGACATGCCAGGGATTGACTTTAACATTACCTGCCATGAACTAAATACCGATCCAACGTTCAAACCAATCAAGCAGAAAAGGCGAAAGCTAGGCCCCGAACGAGCAACTGCAGTCAACGAGGAAGTCGAAAAACTTCTTAAGGTGGGGTCCATAACGGAAATCCGTTACCCCGATTGGCTTGCAAATCCCGTTGTGGTCAAAAAGAAGAACGGAAAATGGCGAGTGTGCATCGATTTTACCGATCTCAATAAAGCGTGCCCGAAAGATATTTTCCCTTTGCCGCACATCGACCGACTAGTCGAAGCAATGACAGGAAATGAACTCTTATCCTTCATGGATGCATTCTCGGGGTACAATCAGATTATGATGAATCCCGACGACCGCGAGAAAACAGCGTTCATTACGGACCGCGGAACTTATTGCTACAAAGTAATGTCTTTTGGCCTTAAGAACGCCGGCGCAACATATCAACGACTCGTCAATCGAATGTTCGCCGATCAACTCGGAAAAAAAAATGGAGGTCTACATCGACGACATGCTCATCAAATCCCTCCACGCTAAGGCCATGTCGACCATCTTGAGGAATGCTTCGCTCGGCTGAATTCACATAACATGAAACTTAATCCGGCCAAGTGCAGATTCGCCGTAGCATTGGGAGAATTCCTCGGGTACCTGGTAACTTATCGCGGGATAGAAGCCAACCCAAAACAGATCGATGCACTCATCGGGATGGCCTCTCCCAAGAATAAGCGAGAAGTACAAAGGTTGACCGGGAGGGTCGCAGCACTCAATCGTTTCATATCCAGATCAACGGACAAATGCTTACCTTTCTACGATGTCTTGCGGGGAAACAAAAAATTCGAGTGGTCGGATGAGTGCGAAGACGCTTTCAAACAACTAAAGCACTATCTGGCGACTCCCCCAGTTCTCGCCAAACCAGTAGAAGGGGAACCTCTATTCCTATACATAGCAGTATCAACAACTGCCGTTAGCGGCGTCCTGATCCGGGAAGAACGTGGGGATCAGAAATCCATCTTCTACGTAAGCAAAACACTGCTGGATGCCGAAACACGTTATCCCCTGATGGAAAATTTAGCATACGCAGTCGTAACATCAGCGCGGAAGCTTCGACCGTATTTTCAATCCCACACCATCGTCATCCTTACAACGTTCCCCATCCGAACTATCTTGCATAGTCTGAGCCAGTCGGGAAGATTAACCAAATGGGCCGTCGAAATCAGCGAGTACGATATAGACTATCGTCCCAGAACGAGTGCAAAGTCTTAAGTCCTCGCAGATTTCTTGGTGGAGCTACCAACCAAAGCCATAACTAACAAAGAGCCTAACTCAACTTGGCTCCTCCATGTTGATGGATCGTCGTCAAAACAAGGATCCGGAATCGGCATCCGCCTGACATCGCCGACCGGAGAGATCCTCGAGCAATCATTTAGATTGGAGTTCCACGCGTCGAATAACGAGGCGGAGTACGAGGCCCTTATCGCGGGATTACGATTAGCCCACGGTTTGAAGATACGAAATATCCATGCTTACTGCGACTCTCAACTGGTTGCGAGCTAGTATAGCGGGGAGTATGAAGCCAGGGACGAAAGGATGGAAGCATACCTCAAACTAGTCCAAAATTTGTCCCAAGACTTGATTCCTTCGCCCACACTCGAATTCCTCGTTCCGAGTATACGCAAGCAGACGCACTCGCAGCCCTGGCCTCGAGTTCGGATCCGAGACTTAAAAGAGTAATCCCGGTGGAGTTCATCGAACATCCGGGCATTGGGCCTCCCGTCGTCATCAATCTCATTCAAGATGATAACGAGGAAGAAATCGCAGTCGAATCAGAAGAAACGCCAGAACAAAACGAATATGGCTGCGATACGCCGTGGCTGGACGCAATACGAGCGTATATCATCGACGGAAAATTACCTCCCGAAAAGTGGGCAGCTTGAGAAGTCCGAACCCAAGCCGCTCGTTATGTAACGGTCGACGGAGAAATTTACAAATGGAAATTTTCTAGACCACTCATGACGTGTTTAGAAGGACATAAGGCTAGAATGGTAATGGAAGAAGTTCACTTATGTTCCTGCGGAAATCATTCTGGCGGAAGGTCGCTCGCCGTAAAAATCAAACGCCACGGGTATTACTGGCCAACGATGATCGGAGACTGCGAAAAATTCACACGAAAATGTGAAAAATGCCAGAGGCATGCTCCGACTATTCGGCAACCTGCGGAAGAACTCTCCTCCATTACATCACCATACCCTTTCATGCGCTGGGCTATCGATATCGTAGGACCACTTCACAAATCCAAACAAAAACGTTTTCTGCTAGTCCTCACGGATTTCTTTTCGAAATGGGTAGAAGCCGAATCATACGCAAGTATAAAGAACGTCCAAGTCGAAAATTTTGTATGGAAAAACATTATCTGCAGACATGGAATCCCATACGAAATAGTAGCGAACAACGGATCCCAGTTCATCTATACTCGCTTCGAAGCATTTTGCGAAAAATGGAAGATACAATTAAACAAATCAACTCCCAGATACCCGCAATGCAACAGACAGGCAGAAAAATCAATAAGACCGTCCTTGACAGACTTAAGAAACGCTTGGACGAAAAGAAAGGAAGATGGGCCGAGGAACTCGAAGGAGTCCTCTGGTCACATCGCACAACTCCGAGGCGTGCAACAGGAGAAACACCCTTCGCCCTCGTATACGGCACCGAATGCATGATTCCCGCAGAAGTCGAATTTCCCGGGATCCGCAGACGACTTCTCCTGGAACGGGAAGATATAAACAATGCCATGCTATTGGATAACCTCGATCTCGTCAACGAGCAACGAGACCAGGCCCTGACCCGAATCCAAAACTATCAACATGCAGCCGCGAAATACTATAACTCCAACGTCCGAAATCGTCGATTTCACGTAGGAGACTTAGTTTTGCGCAAAGACTTCCAGAACACTGCCGAACGAAACGCAGGAAAATTAGGAGCAAACTGGGAGGGACCGTACAAGATTATAAAAGTCGTCCGGCCCGGTTCCTACGAAATTGAAAACATGCAAGGTGTGAAAATCCCAAGAACTTGGAACATCATGCATCTCAAAAAGTATTATCACTAAAACATCGCAATTAAAGAACTATGAGACGGCTTGATCCCCGAAAAGGGGTACGTAGGCAACTCGCTAACCGGCGGGTTCAGCTATCCCCCCGTTAAAGAGTGGGGGGGAGGAGCGGGGTGCGTATATTTGTATACCCCCACGACTTTCGAACTCTTTACAAACAAAGACTCCGAATTTTCATAATTCTTCAACGGATCCAGTATCCACTAAATCAATTATCACATCTAGAAATTGTCGCTTGAAAAACAATTCGCGATCTAAACTACACTATTCAAAAGCCCGTAACTCTTTTATGGCATAAGAAAAATTCATTCACCGCACTGCGAGACTTCGCTTCGTGCCAGAATAATTTTTTTCTCGTAAAAACTTTAAAAAACGCCTACGAAACGGCATCATGTCTTTGTTGCTGATCACAACAAACGAACTCTAACGTCCTAAACAGACAAGAGCCACCTAAGGGTAGGCTCTCTTACATCCGACCAGGATACCATAGCGCGCTATTCAAGAAAATCGAAATTTCGTCTGAGCGCTTCGTAAAGGGAGTAGCTCCGACTTGTATCCAGACAAATCATAATAAGCCGATAACACTTCGCGGATTTTAAAACGGTACGAGTCAGGTTAAAATCGCATACAGACAAAACGGAAGCCGATTTGTCATCGCAAAGCCTCAGTCCGAGAGTAAACCTAGGTCTTGCCCTAAACCCAGCCTTTATGGTACTTAACATCTCATAGGCATAGTATCGACGCTCGATACGAGATCCCAAAACTTGTCTCTTCACCGAATTCCATCTGTCCTACGAACCTTCGCGTAAAGTCATAAACCGCGGAACATCTCGCTTTATACACGCGATAGATACAGTGATCATCTGAGAGGTAGGAATGAGACGACAACTCATACCCTGTCCCTCAAACTTCAATATACGGAAGTTCTCATAAATACGCAAATCCAAACTTCATTAATTAAAAACCGCAACTCGGTAGGGATTCGAAGCCACAAGTGGCCAGTCCCGAAAATAAAAAAACGGCCTTAAAAGGCTGGAACAAACTTAAACTCATAAAACACTTGAACCAAAGACCACAACCTTAAACCTAGACGTCCCCTTCACCTGCCTCGCTCGGAGCCGCATCGTCGCCATCTTCTCCAGTCGCCGAACCGGGCTTCTCGGTGTCCTCCGCAGATCGCTCCAGAACGCACTCAGATCGCAGATCGGACAGCAGAAGCTCGAAGTTCCTATCCACGGATCCCAACTCGGACCTACGGGCCGATAAGCTATCCTCCTCGGAGTGAAGAGACGAAGAAGGATCGTCTTTAAGCACACGAACAATCGCCATCCCCACCATCGATGCTCGCCGAGATCAGATCCTTGTGGTAAACAAGCTCTAAGGAGCTCAGGATCTCGGCAAAACCCGCTAAACGGGACTGGAACCCAGCACGCAAAGCACTCATGGCATCATCCGCGCTACAACGCATCAAGTCCTCACTAGTCTCGATCTGGCGCTGGAGTCGACGAACCTCCAAAGCCTTTGCCTTCCTGGTCTTCTTCTCCTTGATCAAAGCACTCGCAGTTTTCCCAAGATCTCTTTCAAGCACGCCAACCTGCCCCTCAAGCCTAGACACCTTAGCAGTACACGATTCCGTCAGCGCCGTCATTGTACCCTTGATTTCGGATATTTGGCCCTGCGCTTCTCCGAGCTCGCTGGCAAGACGAGCGGCCTCGGTACTGCAGTCTCCAATCATCCCGTCAATCAGAGATATGAACTGCGGAGGGAAAAGTCGTGTTAACAAGCAAAGAATCAAAGCGGAAGGATAAGTTAAAAACTGAACAACATACCTTTCCGCGGAGAACAGTTGCGATGCGCAATCCCTCCGGGAGCGAAGGACCTCCCTCGGCGGGCGCCGCACACTTCCTCTTCCGAGACCGAGAAACTGGGACAGCACTCGCTGCCCGCAACCCCAGAACGATCTCCCTCTTGGCTGGAGGAACGGGCTCAACAGCTTCTTCCTTGTCTTCAACGATGATCGGAACGGACAACGATCCCGAAGCCTGGGGCGGAACTTCTAGAGATTGCATCTCGGAACGCTCTCCGACCTCAGGGAGGATTGAGACCTCGGAACCGGAAGCTGGGGCGTCCGTCGCGGCAGGAGAGGATGGTTTCTCTTCAACGGTGTGGATGATCTACTTCTCGGCCTTGCGACGAGCCATCGTCTCGCGGAATGAAAGGAAGCCAGCAACAGAAGTAGGCTCAGGCGCAAACTCATCGACTGGAGCCGACAGAGCTTCGGTCATCTCAACATCTGAGTTCTTCTTGCCATCTTGAGAGGAGGACATCTTGAGAGAGAATTTAGGAGAAAGAAAAGAGAAGAGGTGTGAAAGAAGTGAAGGAGAAAACCTCGATACTTATAGAAGAGTGGTTGCATACTATTCAAACAAAAAAAAATTCTTTCACGATCTTTTTTCGTATAAATATCTTTTACGAGTTTACGAATACAAACTTCGTCAAAAGAAACGACTATCTTGTCCGACTCACCTTAAAAGTACGCTAGAATCTCCCGACGATTCTAACGTATTGGGGGGCTAACTGTTGGGGTCAAAAACCGTCGTTACGAAGTTAGTATCGAAACATTCGATAAAATAAAACTTTATTTTGTTTTTACGGAAAGAGATCGTAAAAATAAAATATCTTGCGGAAAAGTTCCGCAAATTAAATAAAGTTCTCGTCAAAACACGATCATCGGAGATAACAAAGAATTGTTAAAACACGAGAATAGGGACTCGATAATCGCATGATCATACGAAGCTCGGTCGCTATGGCGACCAGGCTCATACGCAAGCTCGGTCGCTATAGCGATCGAGCGTTCGTATATCGATCATTCTCCGAAACGTCTGAAGTCTTCTGAAACGACGATACGGCGTAAAACTATGCATTCTAAACTATCCGTATAGCCGTTCTCCGCAACTCACGACTATCCGTTAGTTGATCTCTCGATCAAATGGAATCGTCTGTTCGGTTTATGATAAAACCGCGGAAACTTAACCTTATCGGAGAAATCGTAAAAAAGTCTCAAATCAAAAATACGGCCCAAGGGGATCCTAAACTTGATTCGAGGCCCACATACGATTTCTTAAATGCCCCATAAACCTTATGACGGTTTATGCTTGGAGGATAAGCATCAGTTTCCGCGGATAAATGGAAACTTTCCGCAGATAATCATGAAGATCGGAAAAAATGGAATATTCCCATTTTTCGACTATGACGGCTTAAGGGCAAAAAGGGGAAGCGTAAACCGACCTTGGAGGGAGTATATAAGGAGTTCAAGGCGAGAGGCATAGAGGCATCACTTTTTCCAGAGCAACTTAGCACTTAGAGCAATTTAGGCAACTTTCCGTTTTTATTTTTTGAGCTGCGACTCAACTACGTTTAGCCACCTTCGGGTATTAGAACTAGGATCTCGCCGACAGCTCTCGTAGCCAAAGTACGTTGTCCTGTTGTTGTTACACTCATACGCAGATTCGGTATAATATCCTTCTTGCTCTCTTTTACGATTTTTATTTTTATTTTCCGTTATTGTCGTGTTCTGATTGCTTGACGTGTGGTTTCTCAGAAATCCAGGACCTCTGGGAAATTAGGGTTTTCCTACTTTCCTAAAATATACGAAATATTGACGGTGCGAATTTCGGTTCCCACAAGCAAGAGGGAGAGTGTGAAAGAGATAGCTAGAGTTTTACAGTATCCAGTTTTGTTCTACGTTCTAAGAGAGATTGGAGAGAGATTTGTGATTGAACTCCTTTTGTGATATTCATCAAATGGATTGAACTCTATGCTTGTTCTAGATTAGCTAACTAAAACATAGATCACTATGACATTTTTGAGTCTTGAATTATCTATTTGAACTAACTTGTCTCCCGTTGAAAAGGGCGACAGCTCCTCCTTACTTCGATCACTAAGTACTACAACTGAACCTCTTATTTGAGAGAGTAAGTCACTCCTTAGGTAATTTTAGTGGTAACAAATTTGGTGCCGTTCCCGGGGAGCTTCGATCGCAATTAAATTTAATTATATCAATTTTGGGTTTTTCTTTTTTTTACCCCCTTTCTAATTAAATTTTTTCTTGTCTTTTCAGGTACATGCCCAGCAGTACTAGAAGCAACAAGGAAAATCAGCTGTTATTCTCAATGGATCCTCACACTTAGAACGTTCAATCCGCAGAGATCTACGCTCCGCATCGATTGACAGAACCGACACACCGTCGACTGATATTCAGACACCACCGTCGACCGATACTCAGACACCACCGACGACCGATACTCTTCGCTGCTCTACATCGCTCGACACCACACACTGTACATCGATCGATACTAATCCGCGAGGCATGGTTGCGATTGTTATTCTCACGCAGGGCAAGAATGGAAACCTGTATGACCAGGATGGTCATCTGCGTAAAGCAACAGGTCAGAAGCTAGATGCACAGGGAAATGTAATCCCTAAGCCAGAAGCTGAGGCTACAGAAGCAGCTCAAAAACGATCGTTGGCAGACTACAATCGTCCTGATGAGTACTACACCAACAGATAAGCCATTCAGAGATTCAGAACCTGAATTTCAAGCTCAAGCCTCAGTACTACTCACTCGTGTCACAGATACCCTATGCTGGGTTACCACACGAGCATCCTATGGACCAGCTGGAGAGGTTCGAGGATCTTGTAGCTGCTATTCGCATGGATGGAGTCTCTGAGGACTACCTACTTTGCAAGCTCTTCAAATACTCACTGATTGGAGAAGCTTAACACTGGCTTAAGCAGCTACCTACAGGATCACTGACATCTTGAGCCGACATCAAAAACGCCTTCTTGCGTAATTTCTTTGATGAGGGTCGCGCTGAGGACTTAAGGTTCAAAATCGCCACTTTCTCGCAGAAGTCTGGTGAGACTTTTAAGGACACGTGGATCAGATTTAAGTTCTTCCAGCGAGACTGTCCACACCATGGATTCAATGAAGTGCAACTGTTAAGCACTTTCTACAGAGGTATCGCCTTGAAGTATCAGATGGCTCTTGATACAGCTAGTGAGGAGAACTTCAACACCAGGAATCCAATAGAGGCTGTGAGACTTATTGAGAATCTAGCCAACAGCAGCAGTACCAAGAACACTGACTCTGATAAGAAAAAGTCTGTTTCAGCCATTGGAGAGGAACATATGAGTGAAGTCAGCGCTAAGTTAGAATTTGTTAATACAGAAGAAGATGTGAACTACATTGGAGGTACTGGATTTCAGAGGTCTGGAAACCAGAGTGGCAACAGAAACTTTTTTGGCAGTGGTCAGAAGAGTAACTACAACCAGAGTTCACAGTATCAGAAACCCTCCAAATACATCAGAAATTATGGGAATTCATCTTACCAGTACCCACCACAACCTACCCAGGAGAGTAAGATTGAAGCCATGATTGACAGAGTTCTTGAAGGACAGCAGAAGCTTACAGTAGACTTCAATGGAAAGATTGACTCAGTCTACACTAATCTGAACACAAGGATATATACCATTTGTACTAAGTTAGGAAGCTTGAGATGAAAATTGTTCAGACTGGAGACTCTATTAAGAGAACTGAAGCTTCTAAGGAAGTAGGAGAAGGAAGCATGAAACACCACGTCAATGCCATCATAGAAGATGATTTCTGGCAAGTGGTGAAGCATGAAAATCTCCAAGAGGGAGACTTCGAAGTGGAGATTTCACTGAGCTTTGGTGGATGCAATGGTGTCGATCGACAATAGATAGGTCAAATAGATCGACACGATCGATGTCATTTCCAGATATGGCTGCTGATTGCAGCGCAATAAGGATTTTAACACATTGCAAATCAAAAAAGAGTTTTACGCAGCTATGGATACTATGGAGGAGATGTGATGACATTGACGGTCCTCTCAACAACAAAGTGATCAATCTATGCCAGGCCACTGGTCTACTGAAGCAAGATGTACTCGCTTTTCAGAGAATTCTCGAGTATCAAAGTCAGAAATCAGCATCGATCGACACAACTAACACTGAATCGACCGACAAAGCTCACAGAGGAACGACCGATGAACACATTGTTGCATCGATCGACACCGAGTCTTTGACAATCCGGAATCAGCTGATCCATGATAAGATCAACACTTTGCAGCAAGAACTGAAAGAGCTATCAGAATACGCCTACAACACCATCTACAGGAATGAAGGCAACATTGAATCACTTGACAAAAGACTGCAGAACATCATAGATGTCACCATCAAGATGGATGAGAAACAGCTCAGAAGTGATGATGCCACAAGAAGCTTCATTGCCACATGGTTCAACATGAAGAGACATGCAGTTGAAACTTGTTGTCCAACAAGTAGCAGTTTCTGCACCAACTAGCTCACACCACCAAAGTCAAGCTAAATGACTATAACAAAGCGCTAAGTGGGAGGCAACCCACTATTAGGTTTTATTTAAAAGTTTTGTTTTACATTTTTATTATTTATTTTTCGTATTGGTTTTTTAAGATTTTTAAACCCAAGTAGAATGATGAGCCCATCAACCGACACAACAAAAGTCGCATCGCTCGATACGACACTACCATTACTAACGATCGACGTATGTCTATACGTATCGATCGACGCCATCGCGGGCAGGTTTAGTCGTTCTTACTTGTTAAATTAAGTACTTATGATTTATGTCTTAACTTAACTCTGGTTGTGTTACACTGGGACAATGTAATTTAAGTATGGGGGGAGGTTTACTGATATGTGTTTTTATTTTGATTTTTATTAAAAAGTGTTTTCAAATTGTTTTGCACATAAGTACTAAAATAAGGACATTGATCTTGATTTATACTTAATTATCTAACCACTCTCTAGCACCATTCTAGATTTACTAATTACAGATAGTACTAAAGATGCTAAAGTGGATCAACATGTCACCTATACACACTTGCCTAGATTGTTTGAAGGAACCAAAGCTGACCTCCAACACTAATACTGACTTTATTTGCTTGTCTTGGGGCTTGGTATACATCGGATCGGAATCCTCCTGCATGTCATGAAGGTACAAAGTCTGTGTGATTCTGGTTCCCTTCTTTCTCTCTCTTCGGCATCTCAAAGACCTAAGTTTAAGTTATAAAAGATTGAAATGACTTCTTAAGAGGCAAAGGGGTAGGTACATTACCGATGACCCCACTATTCTAAATCTCAGGGACGATCACACATTGTGGAAGCGAGGGGTAGGTACATTACTTATGACCCCACTATTCGCCTACACTTTGCCAAAAATGTATGAGCTACAAATGCAATGTTAATGAGATAGACTATTTTGGGGTCAAAAACGGTCATGACGGAATCAATGTCTGAAAGTCCGTGGGAAGTATTTATCCGAACAAAAAGTTTCGTATAATTTGAAAATAAGTTCATACGACGTCATTCTCAAATTAGAATATCCAGTTTATTTAACGAACAACTCTTGGGAAACAAACGGCAAAACAAAAGAAGGTCAGATCTTATCAGGTCAACTAGCCATGGGGTGAGCTCAGTTTTCCCAGTCCACCCAAAGACAAGCTCACTTTGTTCTCCTTTGAGTCTAGATCAAAATGGCTTTCGTTTCGCCTCAATCAGAGTTTCCGTTGAGATTTTACGAAAGAAACAAAACTCACGTCCCGTTTCTGCGCGCCAGGAGCCCAGACTTACGTTCTAGGCACCGGGCGAGCAGAACGGACGTCCCATTTCTGCTCTTTGTACCTCTTCTCAAATTAGGAAAATACAAAGTTCGAGGGCAGACCCGACGCGACTGACAGATAAGCCGACGTTAATAGCAGGTCCGAATCTAAAGCCACTTGGCGTTCCAATCCATGCCTCCTATTCAAGGAGAAATCCGGTGTTCGTCACAGGGCGACCAGACTCGCGTTCTGCTCGCCGGACGACCAGACTTAATTTCTGGTCGCCGGGCGTGCAGACGGACATCCCGTTTCTGCTCGCCCGGCGACTAGACTCGCGTTCTGCTCGCCGGGCGCCCAGACTTATGTTCTGGTCGCCGGGCGTCCAGACGGACGTCCCGTTTCTACTCGCCGGGCGACCAGACTCGCGTTCTGCTCGCCGGGCGCCCGAACTTACGTTCTAGTCACCGGGCGTCCAGATGAACGTCCCGTTTATGCTCGCCGAACGACCAGACTCTCGTTCTGCTCGCCGGGCACCCAGACTTACATTTTGGTCGCCGAGCGTCCAGGTAGACGTCCCGAGTTTGGTTGCCCAGAGAGCAGAACGCGAGTCTGGTTGCCCGGTGAGCAGAACGCCGGGCGTCCAGACTTACATTCTGGTCGCCGGGCGTCCAGACGGACGTCCAGTTTCTGCTCCCCCGACGGCCAGAATCGCGTTCTGCTCGCGGGCGACCATATTCGCGTTCTGCTCGCCGGGCGCCAAGACTTACGTTCTGGTCGACGGGCGTCCAGACAAACGTCCCGTTTCTGCTCGTCGTGCGACCAGACTCGCGTTCTGCTTGCCGGGCGCCCAGACTTACGTTCTGGACGCCGGGCGTCCAGTCAGATGTCCCATTTCTGCTCGCCGGGTGACCAGACTCGCGTTCTGCTCGCCGGGTGCCCAGACCTACGTTCTGGTCGCCGGGAGTCCAGACGTACGTCCCGTTTCTTCTCGCCTGGCGACCAGACTCGCGTTCTACTCGCCGGGCGCCCAGACTTACTTTCTGCTTGCCGGGCGTCCAGACAGACGTCCCTGCGTCCTGGGCGCCGGGCTGCTGGTCGTTCGGCGAGTACGGCCAATTCTTTGTATAACTGTCCTGGCACTAGTCCAGTCCTATACTATGCATCCTTGCTTGAAACTTCGCAGTACGAATCTTTAAAATCGTGAACGTAAGACTCCCGTTCCGTTTCGATCGGACTCGTCGAGGAAATTCGGAAAACCGCGAAAATGTTCGATTAACGGAAAGATTTCAATTCATCGTATAAGACGATGGCAGTTATCTTAAAACACCAATCATCTCAACTATGCTAGGAATTGGGGATCTTTCGTAAAATCGATATCGCGACAAGATTACTTTCTCGGAAAAATCGTAAAAACGTCCAAGGTCTAAAGAACGGCCCGAAAGGGTCCAAACGGCCCGTACGATTTTTTAAATCTAATTCGAGATAAGTATGACGGTTTGTGTTTATCTTTACGTAACAAGATAAATGTCAAGTTTCCAAAAGATAAATGTCAAGTTTTCCGAAGATAAATGTGAAGTTTCCCGATTGACATGAAGATCGATGAAAATGGAAAAGCCCGATTCGCGAGAGATCTGGCCCAAAGGGAGGATAGACCGTCTTAAGGAGGAGTATATAAGAAATCTTGGGGGCAAGGAGCAGAGGGATATATCATAAATCATGGGAGAAAAATCCAGAGAGAGAGAGAGAGCAGATCCGAAATCCTAGACTTAGAGAGCTTAGAATATAGGTGGTTAGACTAGCAAGGCAGGACCTAGAATGTCTGTCCACCTCTTGTTCTATTTTCATCTTGTCGGAAGGATCTAATGATTCTTTTACTTAGAGTTCCGCACATAGAAACCCTAAGGATTATTCTCGACATGCCCGTTTCTATGACCAACGCTCATACTAGACGAACTCCGCCAGGCAGTGCGATCTCTTGATCAATCCTTTCTAACTGAACTACGTCCGACTTGATCCTCGAAAGGGGTACGTATGCAGTCTTTCATAAGGTCCAGTCCCAAATCTTAACAACACCTTTTTCGTATGGTTTTTGTCTTTTGTTATCGAGCTGCGACTCAATTATGTTTAAGGTTTTGAGATGGCAAGAACTAGGAAAATCGCCGACAGTTCTCGCAGTCAAAGCTTTTACGATCTTTTGTAATAATCGCAATGTTCTTACACGAATTCGAAATATAGATCTACTTTACGAAAAACTCGTTTTGTTATCTTTCTATATTTTCCTCATTTGTTCGGTCACTTGTCGTTGGCTATCGCAGAGAATCCGGACCTTCAGGGAAAGTCGGGTTAACTTTGCTTTCCTTTGTTTTTTATTCATTAAAATCGACGTTGTGAATTTCGGTTCCCACAGTTTGGCGCTAGAAGGAGGGGGGACGGATTACTCTTACTCTCAAGGCCACAAAACGCTTAACCGAAGCGAAGTCTGGAAATATGAAAGACAAAACTCGCAGCTCGCATCAACGTTGGTAAACAACTTTAGCGTAACTGTTCCTACGGCCAACGCTTATGCAAACCCCGCAGTGCTCAAGAAAATAGAAAAACCTAGTCGCGGCTTTTCGCCACACGAAGAGCACGAAAACGAGCTCGAAACTTCTCTATCAAAATAGAAAGGGCAACCATAAAATCTATCAAACCCCAAGAAATTCGTCTAATTACCAAGTTTTAGAAATCTCGACGAGTAGGGGTTTGACCAAAAATGTTTTTTGCGAATTTCTTGGAAAAATATATCTCGTTCTCCCCGAAACCATGGAGAAAGCCTAATTTACTCGCAACCGAGAGAACGGATAATCGAAACAGATCATCCAAGGAACATGTTTCTGCGTGCCGGGCGTTCAGACTAACGTCCGGGGCGCTGGGCTACAGGTCGTTCAGCGAGTGCGGACAATTCCTTGTAACACCCCCATTTCATTTCGATCGGAACGATCGGGAATGTTATGGAAAAAGAACTCGGAAGGTTTGGCTAACGAATGGATTGCAATTCATCGTATAAAACGATTACGGTTATTCTAAAACACCAATCATCTTAACTATACGAGAAATTGGGATTCATTCGGGAGACCGATACCATTACCGTCCTTCTTCCAAACAATTCTTCCGAGCAACTCCCGTTGAGAATGTGGCTTGTCTCGGTCCTGTCCTAACCTGCTCACCATATGGCGAGCTCGATCCTTCTCAACCAGCTTCGACAAAATGGAGTGATTTCTATAAAATCACTCGAAACTTAAAACGGTTAACGAAGACTAAACAAAGCGAAAACGAGAGATCGTATCCCTCTTTGCTAAGACGTTTTCTGACACCTAAAATTTCACTCGTTGTGGACTCCCGACTTTTGTCTACTAATCTTACTTTCGAAAAACTACTCAAAACTCCTTCGGGTCAATCCTACGGAAACGAGAGAGTTTATAATTAAGTTTAGTCACCAAAATTACGCCTCACCGCGGCTAGGGATTTCCGATATTAAAATTCGATAACTTTTTACGCAACACCTTTCGTAAAACAAAACTCGACAATATTTCACGAGAAAGATTTTGTACAATTAAACTCGACAACAATTTTACGAAACGACTTCCGTAAAATTACCTCGGCAGCAGTTGTGGAATAACTCTCGGAAAATAAAAGCTCGATAGCGCTTTAGGAAACAGCTTCCGTAAGATCAAACTCGGCAATATTTTACGAAACATCATCGTATCAAACAATAAGATCTGGAACATGAGCAGATCTGAGAGCCTCCTTCGAGTGACGCCTTGTCCATTGACCCGTCTTTCCAAAACGCCCCTCTTTGCCTGCTTCTCCTCCCTTTGGTTCAACGATTTCGTAAAATTCCTTCGATACATGAAACGCAATATGATTTTACCAGATTCTGCCACGTTGAGTCGAAAAAGTCTATTCATAACTTTACATAGACTCTTCAACAATATACAAAGCGCACCTGGTCAATTTGGCAAAATAAGAGATACGAAGAAACGGGGACAGGAACTTGGACATTAACATCCCTTCCTCACTCCGATATTCTCGTCGGAATTTCGTCGAAAACCAAATTCATATGAAATTCAGTAACTGACTTTTCGAAGTCCTTTGACGTTGAATCGAAAGTGGCCATTCCTAAACGCCTAATAAAACTTTCGATAAACTACTAACTCATTCTCGCAAGAATCCTTCGACGGAATACACACCCGTTCTTGTAACTAACGCTACGAAAGTTGAAACTTAGGTACGTCCGACTTAATATTCTATCAAGGTTTTTAACTTTTTGGTAGGAAAGGAATGAAAACTTCTTGAAAACTACCGTAGAAATTAGGGAACTTAGAACCTAGGTGGATAGTCTAGCAAGCTAAGTCTTAGGCAAATTTTCCAGTCTTGTTCCATTGTTCCTTGACTATCCAGGCAGAGCATGCAAACCGATCTACTCTCTCGAAAAACTGAGAAAGGATCGCCACGCATTCTAAAGCACACTCGTCCTGCTTCCTAAAGAAAGAAGAACCTTCGAAAGAACGGTTAACCCGTTTTTTCGTAAAATAAAATAACAGATCCAACGGATATCTGTCGTAGATAATTTTTGCTCCATAAGGTTGCTGATTCCTGCTTTTACTACCCTCGGTTACGTCCAGGCAGGAAATGACCCTGCAACCGAATCCGCAAATATTCTACGACGATCCTTTACCAACAACTTCCTTGGCTATACGGCTGAACCTAGCCTCTATGCCAATCCAAAACTACTGAGCGACCACTGCTCCAACTTCTTAGCGGCTAACGGCTAAACGACAATCCACGATTTGTCGTGAAACGCCAAGTGACTATTATGCAAGTAATTTGTCGTATAACCCGGAATCGGAAATCATACGACTAATTCTTCGTAACGAAACTCAGTCCTAACAACCATATGGTTAACGGAAGATTTAAACTTATCATCAATCGATTAAGTTCTATATGCCCCGTAAAACGGGGCATAAAAAGAAACACTCGTAACAAAGCTCCTAGAGCTATACGAGTCATTCTTAAAAATACACAAAATAAATCTCCTAGGAGGCCAACACTTCACGAAGCACAGTGGAGGAAGACGCTCCTTCCCTGGGACAAACTTACGCAACCCTTCGGTTCCAATTCCACGATCAAAAATCGAACAAGTCAGCTCCAAAACTGAAACAATAGTTTTTGGCTGGGAACAATCGCAAAACACCTCCAAGCCCGCGAACATTTCAAACACGAAATGCGGCACAAGGAAAACTCAACCTTCGGCACTGCGAGACGTCTCTAACGCTCGAAGGATATTTTTTCCTCAAAACATTCCAGACGAAATTCTCGTCTCAGGAACTCTAAACTGTAAGACACCTTCAAAACGGTATCATATCGTTGTTGCTGATCACAACAAACGAACTCTAACGTCCTAAACAGACAAGCCACCTAAGGGTAGGTTCTCTTACATCCGACAAGGATATCATAGCGCGCTATACAAGAAAACCGAAATTTCGTCTAGTGCTTCCTAATGGAAGTAGCTCGATTCGTACCCAGACAAATCATATAAGCCGATAACACTTCGCGGATTTTAAAACGGTACGAGTCAGGTTAAAATCGCAAACATGCAAAACGAAAGCCGATTTGACATCGCAAAGCCTCAGTCCGAGAGTAAACCTAGGTCTTGCCCTAAACCCAGCCTTGCTGGTACTTAACATCTCACAGACATAGTATCAACACCCGATATGAGATCCCAAAACTTGTCTCTTCACTTGAGTCTATCTGTTTCACGAGCCTTCGCGTAAATCAGTAAACCGCGGAAAATCTCGCTTTGTACAATCGATGGATACGGTGATCATCTGAGAGGCAGGAATGAGATGAAAACTCACACCCTGTCCCTCTAACTTCGATAAACGAAAGTTCTCTCGATTTATAAAAACCACGATTTTATAGATTTGAGCAAAATATTTTTAACAGGCTAAACTTTGCCAAAATAAACAGCCTCCGAGGCTACTTTTGCGGCCGACAAAGGTCCAATACGAAATACCATCGACATCAACATGATCAAAATAACCAGACGATAAAGTCTTGCTGGAAAACAGGTCATAGGGATCTTAAACTCCAAAACGAACTACGGAAGGCTTGATCCCTACGAAAAGGGTACGTAGGCAACCTTTGAAAGGCGCACCCACCAATCTTATGACTTTTCACGGTGCTTTTCAACCATTAATTCCGCCTAACTTACCTAACATATCTTACCTGTAACACCCCCGAACCGTCCTAGACATAGGTCGAACCACCGGCCAACAATCAAACAAGAACATGACCGACGGAGCGACCAATCACTACAAGAAATACGAGTATTGGTAGCAGTTCGCGGTAGCACGAATTCCCGAACTGCTACTAAAAATGTCAAAACTCAGATTCTAACTCTATCATAGCATTAAATAAAAGCTATACCGGATTTTCATTAAGCGGGAAATCAAAAACCCACTTTCGAGTCTGTTTTTCTTTGGTAACATTTTGAACCGCCAACACTTAGGGAAATTTTGGTTTTAACACCAAAACTTTTTGTGTTTGGGATTTTTTTTTGTTTTTGCTAAGTCCTTTCTTCAAATCAACAAAAAAAAAATTTCATTCATGTCTAGAGAAAAAGGTCAATTCTTTTTCCACTCGATGTGTTGATCTCAAACCCAGACAAGGCACAGATCCGACGAGTTTCCCCACATCTTCCGTTCTCAATCCAGCGACGCTTCTATCTGGCAATCCCAAGCCTCTGCTTCTGCGAAACCCTAGACGTTGGAGGTGAAGAATACCTGCTACTCTTCAATGGCAGAAGTAGAGAACACTAATTCTATCCGGTCTCAGAAGACGAGATGGCAAGCTACGAGCCTGGAGACGGGTAGAACTTCATCCGCCTCTCTCTCTGTCTGTTCAATCCGATCTCATATATATTTCTCCATCGCTGCTTCTCTGTCTATTTCAAGTTCCGTTGATTCTTCTTCTTCGTCGGGTATGATTTTCTTTGGATTTCATCATCATCGGTTGTTTCTTCTCTTTAGAATTTGCTTTCAAATCCAAATCGCTAGGATTCTGTTTCCTCACAACGCTTCTCTGCAGTTTAACAGTTTAGTAGACTGAAGAAGTGAAAAGTCACATTCTTTTCTCTAAATGTTTCACTTAGGGACTATTGATTCAGTTACTCCAAGAGATCTGAAGCAACTGCAGATTTGAGTGGTGCTATTGAGGTTTGTCACTCTTACTTACCTGTTGAGTTACTTGTTTTACTACCGAAAGAGCATAGCCTTAGTAGCCATTTTCATGTTGACAGGCAGGAAACAAAAAGGACATTGAGAAGTACAGCAAACGAACTGTGAAGTTATTATACCATCCACTTCAAAGCAATTGAATCAAGTACTCTTATTAGTACATCTACAATATCCCACTCTCCATGTGACAAAACAACTCAATGACGATTGCAGAACAATCTTCGCTCTGTGGTTGCTGTAACAGACTCGGAGTTGCTCTATAATCAGGCAAGTCTCTTTCATATTTATTTGTAGATTTGTTGTTTATATGAAATGGCTTTGTAGATGCCTATATGTTTTCAGTGGCTTTGTTTGTTCATTGAGTTCTAAAGGTTGTCGCTTTAATGGTGTTTGTTGTGTAGGGGAATGATTTTACTCTTTTTAGCCTCTCCTTCTAGTTTTCTCTGCTCTAATAATCTTCAAAGACTTAAATTCATTGTTGATAATCACTTATATACAAGGATGTATCCGTAACTACTCTTCCCTTGTTAAATCTCCTTCCACACTTGTCGTGTCCTTGTGAGATTCTGTAGTTAAGAGCTGAATCTTGCTGATTGTTCATGGGTTTGATATAAAGATCTGAATTTTGTTGTCTTTTGTCGGTTTATTTTGGTGTAGGCTGAGAGATTCTCTGGCTGCTTCAATTGAGAGTTTGGTCTCCTCACTTGAAGGGTACAATGTACTGAAGGATCAAGAATAGCTTGAGTGAAAGATTAAGTGAGATTAAGATGGAAATGGAGTTCTTGGATGCTCAAATGGCTTGTGTGCTTGATCAAAGAGACAGAGCCTTTAAAAAGGATTGTCTATGCCTGCTTCAATTGAGAGTTTGGTGTCGTCACTTGAGAAAGAGAAGCAGAGGAGCGAGAAGCTTTATTTACTAGTATTGAGTTAGTTTAACTTGTTCTTTAGTTTTGTTTATGACTAGATTTGATGGTTACATGTTCTCTTATAGAGTTCATGTGTTTCATATATTGATTTTGTATGTTATTGAAACTTTAATGGAAAAGCAATGGTATTTTATGGTTTACTTGTGTTTAAAATTAAATTATAAATTCTATTTATAAATTTAGGGATATATAATTTTAACAAAGTGACTAGCTATATTTATTTTTAACCCCTAAACCCTAAATATATTTTTAATCCCTAAATCCTAAATATATTTTAACCAATAAACCCTAAATATAATCATAAAATATAAATTTAAAACTTTTAACTTTACATAAAAAGACAGTTTGATATAAAAATATTAATGCAACCCTAATCCATCTAATACCCTAAACTCAAACACAGATAAATGATATTATAAATACTAAATAAAATCTCTGAATATAATCTTTTCAGATTTTAAATCCAAAATTTAAAATTAAAATTAAACTCAGTTTAATCTTTTTATTTTAGTCTATAAATTCCAAAACTTAAATCTTAAATCTTCAATACCCTAAACCCTATCTTCAAACATAAACCATACACATCAACTCTAAACTCTAAATTCTAAATATTTTTCAGTTATACTTTTAACTTAAATTTTATTTTAATGTAATAATACTGTTTTGTATTTTTACTTGTGTGTTTACTAGAGTACAAACTCCAAACCCTATTTGATAAACTCTAAGTACTCTACTTCAAACCCTAAATACTAGACCATAGATTATACCACTAAACTTCAGTTAATTATAAATTCCAAAACGTAAATTATAAATTTCTAAATTGGTTTTTCAAATATCATCCTAAATTTTAAATTAACCAGAACTCTATTCACAAACCTTAAACGTTATACTTTAAACTCTCTTTTTTTTGTAACTTACCTTATACTTTAAACTTCACCATAACTATATAAACTAATAGTCAACGATTGTAAAATTAATCAACAAATTTAAAAACTAGACATAAGTATGAATTACAAAGTCTTAGTTTTATAACAAACATCAACTTTAAGAAAATTACAAACTAAAAGTCACAAAATATTGAAAAATAGAACAACGAAAGATAAAAACCAAAAAAAGAATATATTAACATGGGGAGAATCTCTTTATGCAGAAAGGCTATATCCACATGGAAGAGAAGTGCCAAGCCAAACTCTGCGTTGAGAATCCAGGAGCTAAGTTACAAAATCGATGAAGCCTCCCGAGAGGAAAGTTTCAAGAAGGAGGAGCTGGACATTCTACGCAAGGAGCTTACAGAGGAATACTACAATGAGGAGCTCTTCTGGATGCAGAAGAGTAGGCTCAACTGGCTTAGATCAGGAGACAGCAATACTAAATTCTTCCATGCCGTCACCAAGAACAGAAGGGCACAGAATAGAATCAAGAGCCTATTGGATGACGAAGGAAAAGAGTGGTTTGCTGATACAGATCTTGGCAGAGTGGCAGAGCAATACTTCAAGAGTCTATTCTCTTCTGAGGATGTGGGACTGGATTCAGTCGAGTGGTGTGAAATCCCAGCTATTATAACCCCAGAGCAGAACTCAGATTTGATGAAACCAGTAACAGTGGAGGAAGTGAAGCAGGCGGTCTTTGACATTAATCCAAGCAAGTGCCCGGGTCCAGATGGGATGAATGGCTACTTCTTCCAACAGTTCTGGGAAAGTGGGGCAGTGGAGATAACGGAAATGGTGCAGAAGTTCTTTAGCTCTGGAGTGATGGAGGAAGGGATGAATGGCACCAATATCTGCCTTATCCCCAAATCGATAAATGCCAAGAAGATGAGTGAGTTCAGACCCATTAGTCTGTGTAATGTTGCCTATAAGGTGATATCAAAGCTGATGGCGAAGAGATTGAAGAAAGTACTACCAAACCTCATCTCAGAGACGCAAGCTGCGTTCGTGGAAGGGCGGCTTATATCTGATAACATTCTGGTGGCACACGAGCTTCTCCACGCACTCAAATCAGACAACAAATGTGCCTCAGAATTTATTGCCATCAAGACAGATATCTCCAAAGCGTATGATAGAGTGGAGTGGTCTTTCTTGGAGAAAGCTATGAAGGCTTTGGGTTTCTCGGAAGCTTGGATCAAGCTGTTGATGAGCTGTGTCTCATCAGTAAGATATCAGGTGCTGATTAATGGTTCACCTTTTGGGCAGATAACTCCATCAAGAGGCCTAAGACAAGGTGACCCATTATCACCATATCTCTTTGTGATCTGCACAGAGATACTGGTTCAAATGCTACAAAGGGCAGAGAGTTTGAAGAAGATATCAGGGCTACGGGTTGCACGAAGAGCCCCACCAGTGTCTCATCTCCTATTCGCTGACGACAGTATGCTATACTGCAAGGGCTCCGATGAGGAGTTGGATCAAGTACTGCAGGTTATACAGACTTACAGCATGGCATCAGGTCAGAGGATTAATTATCAGAAATCAAGTGTGTACTTTGGCAAACACATTCCCAAGAAGCGAAGGGAGGAGATAATGGGGAAGTTGGGAATCGAGACAGAAGGAGGTGATGGTCTATATCTTGGGCTCCCAGAATCCTTTGGAGGATCTAAGGTCTCCATCCTCAGTTATCTTAAAGAGAATCTGACTCAGAGAGTTCATGGATGGCAAACGAAATTTCTCTCCCCCGGAGGAAAGGAGATACTCTTAAAAGCTGTGGCGATGGCACTACCCACATATACAATGGCCTGCTTTCTTCTTCCCAAAACTACAATCAAGCAGATCATGTCTCTAATGTCTGACTTCTGGTGGAAGAGTGGGAAGGACTCCAAAGGAATGCACTGGAAGAGTTGGGATAGTCTATGTAAACCAAAAGCTTGTGGGGGCTTGGGTTTTAAAGACTTGGAGGCTTATAACATTGCCTTGCTAGGCAAGCAATTATGGAGGATGATTAAGAACCCCGACTCCTTGATGGCTAGAATCTTCAAGAGCAGATACTTTAGGAACTCTGACCCGTTAAACGCTGAGCTTGGTTCCCGACCCTCCTATGCATGGCGAAGCATACACGCAGCACAGCGTATGATCCAGCAAGGAGCCAGGGTAACCATAGGCAATGGGAAGGACGTCAAGGTTTGGAAGGCGAGGTGGATTGGCTCGGTACCAGTTGAAAAGATCACCACAGCGAAGCTAACAGCAGGTCGAGACTTTGGGTACCTGAGTGAAGACATGTACGTGTCAGAGCTTATAGATGGAAGTGGCAGAGAATGGAATGTTGAGAAGATCAACAAATTATTCACTGCAGAAACTAGAGAGAAGGTGCTTAGTACCCGGCCGGTAGGAAGAATCAGCAGGGATACATACTTCTGGCACTACACCAATACAGGACACTACACGGTGAAATCAGGGTATTGGGTACAAACGAGTCTACTTGCTGAGAACATGGACAATCAAGAAGTGCTCCAACCAAGCTTAGACGCCATCTATCAACAGATTTGGAAGCTCGAAACCAGCCCCAAGATCAAGCACTTTCTTTGGAGATGTCTAAATAATGCGCTTCCGGTAGCTGAAAACATGAGAAGGCGCCACATTGCCAGAGACGGCAGTTGTAGTCGATGCGATGGAGAGAAGGAAAGCGTTAACCATCTGCTATTTCAGTGTCATTATGCTAGACAAATCTGGGCTGAAGCCAACATCCATGTTCCTCCAGGAGGTAAATGGTCTGATTCTTTCTATACTAATCTGTATTGGGTCTTAAATCTAAAAAAAGAGTACCCTACAGAGGAAGTGGAGGAAGGATTTGTTCCATGGTTATTATGGAGAATCTGGAAGAATAGGAATGAATTTGTGTTTAGAGGCACAGATTATATGGCTCAGGCCACAACCAGAAAAGCTTGGGAGGATGCAGTAGCATGGAGGGATAGAGTTGAGGTTGAAATTGAGGAGGTTAAAAGACCTGCAGCAGAAACACCAGTAGTGAAATGGAAACCACCAGATTCGTTAAAGCTCAAGTGCAACACTGATGGAGCTTGGACTAAGGAATCAGAAATGGGAGGTGTGGGGTGGATATTGAGAGATCATCATGGTCTTCTGGTGTGGGCAGGGGCGAGAAGAATGACTGGGTTGAGAGCGGCAATTGAAGCAGAAGCGGAAGCACTGAGATGGGCCTCTCAAACATTGGCTGGATTTGGTTACAAGGAGGTAACATTTGAAACTGACTCTTTGCAGTTAGTAAAGATGTTGAATGGTGAAGAAGTATGGTGGCCAGTGTTGGAGCCTATCCTACAAGATATTGTCAGCTCACTCTCAGCTATTGATGGGTGGAAAGTTCAGTTTGTCCCAAGAGAGGGGAATAAATCAGCAGATAGAGTAGCAAAGGAGACTTCTACATTCATGTCCTTTGTCCCTAAGCTTTACTCTATGATGCCTTTGTGGTTAAGTTCTTGTTTACAGGCTGATAAGCCATTTGTAAGACAGTGAAGTTGGATTAATATAAGTTTTTGTTGAGCCAAAAAAAAAAAAAAAAAAAAAAGAATATATTAACTAACTATTCAGAGAAAGGGAAAACGATGAGCCAATCCACACTCATCACTCGGATCACTCTCTGAGCCGTATGATACATTTAGATCAATGGATGAGAATTTTTCTTTTTCTTTTTCCCTTTTCTTTTTTTTCTCTTTCTCTCTTATCTTCACGAATCTCTAATCCTCTCCGTCGTCTTCGAAAAATCTCTCTTCCTTTTCAGATTTCATCTCCGAAAAATCTCTCACCAAACTCCATCTTTGTTCTTAATCATCTCACACACACCTCTCCCTGTCTTACTCTCCTAACCTCACTCACAGACAAGATTCATCTCACACAGACATCTCTCTCACACACAAACACATCCACAAACGAAAGAGAGAGATGGAATTCGGAGAAGACGCGACGGCCGGTCACATCGATTCAATGATTTGGAGTATTGTCTCTTGTGGGGATGTTGGTTCATGAACGGATTCAATGATAGAAGAATGTGGCTTTAGGTTTCTGCTAGCTTTCGAGCCGTATGGTTTAATATGAAGTTAAAGTTCGTTTCTTTGTTTATGTGTGTTTCAGAATTCTCACATTTAGTTTCCTTTTTGATTTTATAGGTTGATTTTTGTTCGAGCTATGCCACTGGAGTAGGCGAACGGAGGCAGATGCTGGAACAGAGGCGTGGGCTCTGGAGGCTTGAACAGAGGCGTAGGAGTTGGGGATATTTTTGGGGGTTTTTAGATTTAGGTTTAAACCCGGTTTGATTGTAAACCAGATAATTTATAAACCGAATAAATTTGTAATCTGGTTTAATTTATAAACCGTAAACAGCTGTAAACCGACTTTTTAATATAAACCGAAGTCATTTGTATAACCGGTTTAATTTATATATCGAGTTCTGTAAACCAAATTTCAATATTAAACCAGATTAAATCCAAAATTAATAATAATAATAATAATGATTAATTTTAATTTTATTATATTTTGTCGTAAATCAATATTAATTTTAATTTTCATAGCATTGAAAATATGTCAATAAAAATTACATAATGGCAAAATAAAAATGCCATAAACAATTAAGTAATAGCCAAAATAAGGTGCTATAAAAATAGTTTTTTTTTTTTTTTTTTTAACTCAACATCTACTTTCCATTCACCAAAGAGATTACACAATCAAATTGTAACCACAATGTCTCAGCAGAGACTTCAACCACTTGTGACATAAGGATGAGGATATAGTATCACCTAAGCTCACTCATTTGGAACCTACATTACCCTATCACTCATCCAATCACTTAACCACCATGAGAACAAACTCCTTTTACCACAAACGGTGAAAAAGAGTTGCCTCTTCTACCACACTATTACAGAGACAAGACCAAACCTGAAAACTAAACCTAAACAAGGATTCCAATTTGACCATAGCCGGAGATCACCATTTGATTGGAATTATGACCTTGGATCTTACCGGCTCAACACCGAGGCGCATGTTCCTCCTTTAAGACAGTTTCAGAGTTCGGTCAATATCCCCAGCCTTATTCAGCGGATGCAAACATCAATGAAGCAGAACTGATGAGTCCATACCTTGAACAGCAGATCCGTTTCAGACCAGAATGAGCTCTCCACCAGTTCGGTGCTTAAACTACCACCAAGGCCTTCTTCATCACTTGATTCTTGAGCTTGGATCCTAAACAGAGCCGCCGGGACACAAATGAAACTCCACCAAACAGAAAGTGAAGCTTCCACAAACGCCCGGAATGAAAAAAAGGAAAAACGGGTACAGTTGACAGAACCACCAGAGCTCTTCCTACAACCTGCAATGAAACAAGTAAGCCCATAGAAGAGCTTCCAGTAAACGGTACGCCAACTTCGGAACAGAACGAAGCGACCAAGGGAAAATTGCTCCGCCCCAGAACCAAACCCTAAAAGCCGACCTTCAACGAACAACCATCTTCCTGCCTCAACTCGCCATGACTCCAAGAGGCTCGGGAATCGCCTGAGACTAGCTACAAACGACCAGATCTGAGATCTGAAGAACCGATGAAACCAGAGACCATGAGCATCTCGAAGAGGGGAAGAGGTGCCGATAAAGGCAAAGAAAAAAGATGAAGGTAAAGGAACGGATCTCCGGCGTCGACACTGCGTCGAACGCCGGAAGGGAACGGCGGCGATTAGGGTTTTCGCTTTCTCTCTCTAACTCTCTCTCTCTCTCTCTCTCTCTCTAAAATTTTTTTAGTCTTTTAAGCTCTCTTGCTATAAAAATAGTTTAATATAGCACATAACAAATGTTATAATATCTCTATTTTTTATAGCACACGAAAATACGCTATGATAGGAGGGGGGTCTACCATAGCTGCGGCTGTCAGAGCGTTTACAAAAACGCTACGAAAGCCCTATGGTAGCGTTTTTCGTGTGCTACTAATACTGATATTTCTTGTAGTGAATGCCAAGGGTTGGAGATGAAAGACCAACCGGCCAGCCAACAATCAAACAAGAACATGACTGACCGTCCAACCCAACACCATGGTCCGGAAGCGCTACATGACGGGCTAGGGACGATCCGGTCAGAGTCACAAATTTACTCCACGACTTAGACCAGTTCATCAACTAACTCGTCCCGCTAACTCAAGGCATAAGGCTTTGCAACCGGTATCTAGAGTTAACGGTTTCCGTTAGATCGAGGCCTAAGGCTTTTCAACCCGTACAACGACCTAACGTTGTGTTAGACCGGACTAGTCAAATATCAGAGTACTCATGAAGCGCATATAAAATAATTACTTTATTGATTCAAAGAAATATTCATACATTGAATAATTCGAGACCGATCCCGGCCTAACGCCAAAATCGAGTCAACTAAACGCAAATCAAAAATACCGTTTAACAAAAGGCAAGCAAATCTACACCGGTGGTCCTAACGTCCAGCACCAAGCTATCCGATCGTCCTTACTAAAGAAACCTGCAAAAAGGACAACGGAAATGGATGAGTAACCTAATGTTACTCAGTGAGCTGGCTACCTCTACCCCAACCTAGAACTAACCCAGACAACCCAAAAAGAATAACGATAATAATATACGTATATCAAAAATATCAGAAATCCGCAGCAGAAAATAATACGAGTAAAATATCGATACTATAAGATACTCGATAAAACTTAACCAGGGTTTACCAATCCCTTAACACTATATAATATATATCTAACTCGGGCCCCGGTGACGTTAGGTTCCTCCTTCACTATCGGCAATATCCTATCTACCTACCACAGAGGCCAGAAGAAGGAACTTTCAACCGACCGCGGCCCACAGTCATTCGGGTCACCGCGCGACAGCCCACAGTCCTTCGGGTCACTGCCACGTTACACCGTCGTGTAACACTCAGCCCTAGGCCATGACCCCGTCTCTCTGAGTCTTCCCGATCCAGCGTATAAGGGGTTTCCTTAAACCCGCCAGGTACAAGGTCTGAAGGAACACTAACTCACCCCTAATATGCCTAGCAATGTGGGTTACACAATGCTGTCGGCCAATATATAAACAATACCAAGCCCGGTAATATAACCGAGGATCCAAGCAATAATCACAACAACCACAATCAAACATATTCCAGAATCTAGCATAAAGATTAATTCCAGAATATCTAACTAACCACAACCTAGCGATATCATCTAAGCATTCAGCAATCGCTAACTAACCAATCAATCTAACCATTAGCATGCTACTACGATTCTCAAGCAATAACTAAGCATGCTATCAACCAATCAATCTCAACAATAAACTAATCAAACCGTTACTCAGTTTAGACCTGGCCTCCTGCCATGATCCAACCTCCAAGTAACAGGAACCTGCATGAAAACAGCTTAGCAAACAATTGACTATAACTCACAAAACTATCCTAAATTCCAAGTGGAATTCAAACAAACCAACTCACAAAACTATCCTAAATTCCAAGTGGAATTCAAACAAGCCAACTCACAGTGTTCTTTGCCGATAAGCAGCTGGTTGATCGGAGAGGACGTAGCTAAAACCCAACCCTGACATCTTGAATGGACTGGACTGGAGAACCTCCCCTGATACTGGTCTGGACAGAACTCAACTCGAGCAGAACCTCCCCTAGCTGCTGGACGATTTCTTCGAACTTTCAGCAGAGTATCGAACTGACCTCGACTGAACTGAACCCATGGATATGAACTTGCCTTGGACAGCACCTCCACTTGATCACCATAGAATATGACTTACTTGGACGAATTGATTTGGAGAGAGCCTTCCCTAGGCACTCACTCGAAATCAGTACAGAATCTGATCTCGAAAACTCTCTAAAACCCTCGAAAAAGATCGGAACCTCTTGCTTTCTTTTACTACTTTCTCTCTCTCTCTCTCTCTAGGCACGTTTGGGACTGATTTTGAAAGGTCTGGATGAATGAAATGGCAAGGGGTCGTGGGGTATATATAGGTTACATCAGCGAATCAGATCAAAGTTGGTGGCAGCGCGTGTGTCGCTTCGCATGGCTCCGGACACATGCGTCGCGGCACCTCGTGCTCCACATGTCACTCAGCATGTACAGGATGGCTTGCATGAAGACACCTCGAGCTTCTCGGTTCATTTGTGCGGTTTCGGTCCTTCTGGTGAATTTTCGACCCGCGATCAATCTTGAATATTTTTCCGCTCCCGTTCTGATACTCTGAATACTTTTAATAAACTCCATAAGGATTCTGAACTTGAATAAAAATATTTCCCGAGCCTTCGGCTTCCCCGAGAAATTCCGCAATACTGAAATTAGGGTTTTCGGCCAACTTCGGGTTTTCCCGTCGTGCTTTCTTCCCGTCTTGCTTGCTTCCCATCCTGCTTACTTCCCGTCCTGCTTCCGACTTATAATGTCTCCAGAATAATATTTTACTGATACGAAGATTTTCCGAGAAAACTTCGTGATGAAGAAACGTCGGTCTTAAAACATCGAGCTTCTAAACCGTCGTGCTTCCAAAAATGTGATGCTTCCAAAACGACCGTCTGATCAATCTAAGCCACTTCTAAAAATGGTAGAGCAGCTTATCTGTCTCCTGGTTCACTCACGATCAATTCTTCAACCATCTCGTACTTTGAAACATATCGATCGATCCTTATCGCCCGCGATTCGACCACTGAGTTGATACTCGACCAATCTTCTATTTTCTCTGAACTATGTTAAGTTTGAAATGATCAAAACTCAACATTCCTTCTCATCTTTTGATTCCCAAAAGCTTGGCTCCAAACTCCGACTTTGTCGATCTCGACCATTTTACCCCGAAGGGCGGGTTATCACATTCTCCCCCCTTAATAGAATTCGTCCTCGAATTCTTAAGTGTGTAACTGCTCAGCTTCACGACATGCTCTCCCTTGATGACTATCTCTCCTTGGATCATTTTGTCTCACGGTCTTGATCACTTAATGTGCTTCTTTGTCAATTCGCCATAGGAATCTCTCTTTCGGTTTCTTTGGTCTCCATACTCGTCTCTGTCTCTCTTCAATGGAATGATCACTGCGTCATCTTGCTTTGCCTCTGCCATAGCACTGATTTCCCATGATAATATCCTTTCCTTCAGATAGATCATTCTTGCTCCTGATTACTTAATCCTTTTCCCGATCTTCCTTTACCCAGATACTGCTGAAGTCCTTTCCAAATGAAGTCTCGCTTCTTTCCATCTGTCCAGTCCATACCACTGTCCAGTCCTCTGAACCATCTTCACTCTCTCTCTCTCTTCGGCTTTGGGTTTTTGGCCTTGAACTCCTTTCACTTTAAGGTTTTCACCATTAAAATGCCGATCAACGAACACACTTACAAGCTGCAACTAAAAGAACACTCACACGCAAGTTAGTCAACAACTAACCCAACAAAAACTAACCACCTAACCGCAGAACTAGCAAAGCAACCTAGCAATGCTAACCAACAACTTAACAATTCTAGACTCCACTACCTAATCCTAATTCCTAAAACAATAAATCCTATCGCTGGACGTGACCGGTTTCCCTAATGCCTTTTGTGACTTCTTTGACTCGATAAAATATTTGAAAACCAATTAAATCATGAGTTCCGGAAGCATGGACGTAACACCCCCGAACCGTCCTAGACATATGTCGAACCACCGGCCAACAATCAAACAAGAACATGACCGACGGAGCGACCAACGCCAAGGGTTGGAGATGAAAGGCTAACCCGCCAGCCAACAATCAAACAAGAACATGACTGACCATCCAACCCAACACCATGGTCCGGAAGCGCTACATGACAGGCTAGGGACGATCCGGTCAGAGTCACAAATTTACTCCACGACTTGGACCAGTTCATCCACTAACTCGTCCCGCTAACTCAAGGCATAAGGCTTTGCAACCGGTATCTAGAGTTAATGGTTTCCGTTAGATCGAGGCCTAAGGCTTTTCAACCCGTACAACGACCTAACGTTGTGTTAGACCGGACTAGTCAAATATCAGAGTACTCATGAAGCTCATATAAAACAATTACTTTATTGATTCAAAGAAAAATTCATACATTGAATAATTCGAGACCGGTCCCGGCCTAACGCCAAAATCGAGTCAACTAAACGCAAATCAAAAATACCGTTTAACAAAAGGCAAGCAAATCTACACCGGTGGTCCTAACGTCCAGCACCAAGCTATCCGATCGTCCTTACTAAAGAAACCTGCAAAAAGGACAACGAAGATGGATGAGTAACCTAATGTTACTCAGTGAGCTGGCTACCTCTACCCCAACCTAGAACTAACCCAGACAACCCAAAAAGAATAACGATAATAATATACGCATATCAAAAATATCAGAAATCCGCAGCAGAAAATAATACGAGTAAAATATCGATACTATAAGATAGTCGATAAAACTTAACCAGGGTTTACCAATCCCTTAACACTATATAATATATATCTAACTCGGGCCCCGGTGACGTTAGGTTCCTCCTTCACTATCGGCAATATCCTATCTTCCTACCACAGAGGCCAGAAGAAGGAACTTTCAACCGACCGCGGCCCACAGTCATTCGGGTAACCGCGCGACAGCCCACAGTCCTTCGGGTCACTGCTACGTTACACCGTCGTGTAACACTCAGCCCTAGGCCATCACCCCGTCTCTCTGAGTCTTCCCGATCCAGCGTATAAGGGGTTTCCTTAAACCCGCCAGGTACGAGGTCTGAAGGAACACTAACTCACCCCTAATATGCCTAGCAATGTGGGTTACACAATGTTGTCGGCCAATATATAAACAATACCAAGCCCGGTAATATAACCGAGGATCCAAGCAATAATCACAACAACCACAATCAAACATATTCCAGAATCTAGCATAAAGACTAATTCCAGAATATCTAACTAACCACAACCTAGCGATATCATCTAAGCATTCAACAATCGCTAACTAACCAATCAATCTAACCATTAGCATGCTACTACGATTCTCAAGCAATAACTAAGCATGCTATCAACCAATCAATCTCAACAATAAACTAATCAAACAGTTACTCAGTTTAGACCTGGCCTCCTGCCATGATCCAACCTCCAAGTAACAGGAACCTGCATGAAAACAGCTTAGCAAACAATTGACTATAACTCAAAAAACTATCCTAAATTCCAAGTGGAATTTAAACAAACCAACTCACAAAACTATCCTAAATTACAAGTGGAATTCAAACAAACCAACTCACAAAACTATCCTAAATTCCAAGTGGAATTCAAACAAGCCAACTCACAGTGTTCTTTGCCGATAAGCAGCTGGTTGATCGGAGAGGACGTAGCCAAAACCCAACCTTGACATCTTGAATGGACTGGACTGGAGAACCTCCCCTGATACTGGTCTGGACAGAACTCAACTCGAGCAGAACCTCCCCTAGCTGCTGGATGATTTCTTCAGACTTTCAGCAGAGTATCGAACTGACCTCGACTGAACTGAACCCATGGATATGAACTTGCCTTGGACAGCACCTCCACTTGATCACTATAGAATATGACTTACTTGGACGAATTGATTTGGACAGAGCCTTCCCTAGGCACTCACTCGAAATCAGTACAGAATCTGATCTCGAAAACTCTCTAAAACCCTCGAAAAAGATCGGAACCTCTTGCTTTCTTTTTTTACTTTCTCTCTCTCTCTCTCTCTCTCTCTAAGCACGTTTGGGACTGATTTTGAAAGGTCTGGATGAATGAAATGGCAAGGGGTCGTGGGGTATATATAGGTTACATCAGCGAATCAGATCGAAGTTGGTGGCAACGCGTGTGTCGCTTCGCATGGCTCCGGACGCATGCGTCGCGGCACCTCGTGCTCCACATGTCACTCAGTATGTACAGGATGGCTTGCATGAAGACACCTCGAGCTTCTCGGTTCATTTGTGCGGTTTCGGTCCTTCGGGTGAATTTTCGACCCGCGATCAATCTTGAATATTTTTCCGCTCCCATTCTGATGCTCTGAATACTTTTAATAAACTCCATAAGGATTCTGAACTTGAATAAAAATATTTCCCGAGCCTTCGGCTTCCCCGAGAAATTCCGCAATACCGAAATTAGGGTTTTCGGCCAACTTCGGGTTTTCCCGTCGTGCTTGCTTCCCGTCATGCTTGCTTCCCATCCTGCTTACTTCCCGTCCTGCTTCCGACTTATAATGTCTCCAGAATAATATTTTACTGATACGAAGATTTTCCGAGAAAACTTCGTGATGAAGAAACGTCGGTCTTAAAAACGTCGAGCTTCTAAACCGTCGTGCTTCCAAAAATGTGATGCTTCCAAAACGACCGTCTGATCAATCTAAGCCACTTCTAAAAATGGTAGAGCAGCTTATCTGACTCCTGGTTCACTCACAATCAATTCTTCATCCATCTCGTACTTTGAAACCTATCGATCGATCCTTATCGCCCGCGATTCGACCACTGAGTTGATGCTCGACCAATCTTCTATTTTCTCTGAACCATGTTAAGTTTGAAATGATCAAAACTCAACATTCCTTCTCATCTTTTGATTCCCAAAAGCTTGGCTCCAAACTCCGACTTTGTCGATCTCGACCATTTTACCCCGAAGGGCGGGTTATCACATTCTCCCCCCTTAATAGAATTCGTCCTCGAATTCTTAAGTTTGTAACTGCTCAGCTTCACGACATGCTCTCCCTTGATGACTATCTCTCCTTGGATCATTTTGTCTCACGGTCTTGATCACTTAATGTGCTTCTTTGTCAATTCGCCATTGGAATCTCTCTTTCGGTTTCTTTGGTCTCCATACTCGTCTGTCTCTCTTCAATGGAATGATCACTGCGTCATCTTGCTTTGCCTCTGCCATATCACTGATTTCCCATGATACTATCCTTTCCTTCAGATAGATCATTCTTGCTCCTAATTACTTAATCCTTTTCTCGATCTTCCTTTACCCAGATACTGCTGAAGTCCTTTCCAAATGAAGTCTCGCTTCTTTCCATCTGTCCAGTCCATACCACTGTCCAGTCCTCTGAACCATCTTCACTCTCTCTCTTCGGCTTTGGGTTTTTGGCCTTGAACTCCTTTCACTTTAAGGTTTTCACGATTAAAGTGCCGATCAACGAACACACTTACAAGCTGCAACTAAAAGAACACTCACACGCAAGTTAGTCAACAACTAACCCAACAAAAACTAACCACCTAACCGCAGAACTAGCAAAGCAACCTAGCAATGCTAACCAACAACCTAACAATTCTAGACTCCACTACCTAATCCTAATTCCTAAAACAATAAATCCTATCGCTGGACGTGACCGGTTTCCCTAATGCCTTTTGTGACTCCTTTGACTCGATAAAATATTTGAAAATCAATTAAATCATGGGTTCCAGAAGCATGGACGTAACCATGCTCTGATACCACCACTGTAACACCCCCGAACCGTCCTAGACATAGGTCGAACCACCGGCCAACAATCAAACAAGAACATGACCGACGGAGCGACCAACGCCAAGGGTTAGAGATGAAAGGCCAACCGGCCAGCCAACAATCAAACAAGAACATGACTGACCGTCCAACCCAACACCATGGTCCGGAAGCGCTACATGACGGGCTAGGGACGATCCGGTCAGAGTCACAAATTTACTCCACGAGTTAGACCAGTTCATCCACTAACTCGTCCCGCTAACTCAAGGCATAAGGCTTTGCAACCGGTATCTAGAGTTAATGCTTTCCGTTAGATCGAGGCCTAAGGCTTTTCAACCCGTACAACGACCTAACGTTGTGTTAGACCGGACTAGTCAAATATCAGAGTACTCATGAAGCGCATATAAAACAATTACTTTATTGATTCAAAAGAAATATTCATACATTGAATAATTCGAGACCGGTCTCGGCCTAACGCCAAAATCGATTCAAATAAACGCAAATCAAAAATACCGTTTAACAAAAGGCAAGCAAATCTACACCGGTGTTCCTAACGTCCAGCACCAAGCTATCCGATCGTCCTTACTAAAGAAACCTGCAAAAAGGACAACGGAGATGGATGAGTAACCTAATGTTACTCAGTGAGCTTGCTACATCTACCCCAACCTAGAACTAACCAAGACAACCCAAAAAGAATAACGATAATAATATACGCATATCAAAAATATCAGAAATCCGCAGCAGAAAATAATACGAGTAAAATATCGATACTATAAGATAGTCGATAAAACTTAACCAGGGTTTACCAATCCCTTAACACTATATAATATATATCTAACTCGGGCCCCGGTGACGTTAGGTTCCTCCTTCATTATCGGCAATATCCTATCTTCCTACCACAGAGGCCAAAAGAAGGAACTTTCAACCGACCGCGGCCCACAGTCATTCGGGTCACCGCGCGACAGTCCACAGTCCTTCGGGTCACTGCCACATTACACCGTCGTGTAACACTCAGCCCTAGGCCATGACCCCGTCTCTCTGGATCTTCCCGATCCAGCGTATAAGGGGTTTCCTTAAACCCGCCAGGTACGAGGTCTGAAGGAACACTAACTCACCCCTAATATGCCTAGCAATGTGGGTTACACAATGTTGTCGACCAATATATAAACAATACCAAGCCCGGTAATATAACCGAGGATCCAAGCAATAATCACAACAACCACAATCAAACATATTCCAGAATCTAGCAAAAAGACTAATTCCAGAATATCTAACTAACCACAACCTAGCGATATCATCTAAGCATTCAGCAATCGCTAACTAACCAATCAATCTAACCATTAGCATGCTACTACGATTCTCAAGCAATAACTAAGCATGCTATCAACCAATCAATCTCACCAATAAACTAATCAAACCGTTACTCAGTTTAGACCTGGCCTCCTGCCATGATCCAACCTCCAAGTAACAGGAACATGCATGAAAACAGCTTAGCAAACAATTGACTATAACTCACAAAACTATCCTAAATTCCAAGTGGAATTCAAACAAACCAACTCACAAAACTATCCTAAATTACAAGTTGAATTCAAACAAACCAACTCACAAAACTATCCTAAATTCTAAGTGGAATTCAAACAAGCCAACTCACAGTGCTCTTTGCCGATAAGCAGCTGGTTGATCGGAGAGGATGTAGCCAAAACCCAACCTTGACATCTTGAATGGACTGGACTGGAGAACCTCCCCTGATACTGGTCTGGACAGACCTCAACTCGAGCAGAACCTCCCCTAGCTGCTGGACGATTTCTTTGGACTTTCAGCAGAGTATCGAACTTACCTCGACTGAACTGAACCCATGGATATGAACTTGCCTTGGACAGCACCTCCACTTGATCACCATAGAATATGACTTACTTGGACGAATTGATTTGGACAGAGCCTTCCCTAGGCACTCACTCGAAATCAGTACAGAATCTGATCTCGAAAACTCTCTAAAACCCTCGAAAAAGATCGGAACCTCTTGCTTTCTTTTTCTACTTTCTCTCTCTCTCTCTAGGCACGTTTGGGACTGATTTTGAAAGGTCTGGATGAATAAAATGGCAAGGGGTCGTGGGGTATATATAGGTTACATCAGCGAATCAGATCAAAGTTGGTGGCAGCGCGTGTGTCGCTTCGCATGGCTCCGGACGCATGCGTCGCGGCACCTCGTGCTCCACATGTCACTCAGCAAGTACATGATGGCTTGCATGAAGACACCTCGAGCTTCTCGGTTCATTTGTGCGGTTTCGGTCCTTCTGGTGAATTTTCGACCCGCGATCAATCTTGAATATTTTTCCGCTCCCGTTCTGATGCTCTGAATACTTTTAATAAACTCCATAAGGATTCTGAACTTGAATAAAAATATTTCCCGAGCCTTCGGCTTCCCCCAGAAATTCCGCAATACCAAATTTAGGGTTTTCGGCCAACTTCGGGTTTTCCCGTCGTGCTTGCTTCCCGTCATGCTTGCTTCCCATCCTGCTTACTTCCCGTCCTGCTTCCGACTTATAATGTCTCCAGAATAATATTTTACTGATACGAAGATTTTCCGAGAAAACTTCGTGATGAAGAAACGTCGGTCTTAAAAACGTCGAGCTTCTAAACCGTCGTGCTTCCAAAAATGTGATGCTTCCACAACGACCGTCTGATCAATCTAAGCCACTTCTAAAAATGGTAGAGCAGCTTATCTGACTCCTGGTTCACTCACGATCAATTCTTCAACCATCTCGTACTTTGAAACCTATCAATCGATCCTTATCGCCCGCGATTCGACCACTGAGTTGATGCTCGACCAATCTTCTATTTTCTCTGAACCATGTTAAGTTTGAAATGATCAAAACTCAACATTCCTTCTCATCTTTTGATTCCCAAAAGCTTGGCTCCAAACTCCGACTTTGTCGATCTCGACCATTTTACCCCGAAGGGCGGGTTATCACATTACCGCTCGCAAGAACATCGCAAAAGTTCTAACGAGCTGGGAGGCTAACTGTTGGGGTCAAAAACGGTCACGACAGAGTCAATGTCTGAAAGTCCGCGGGAAGTATTTTTCCAAACAAAAAGTCTCGTATAATTTGAAAATAAGTTCATACGACGTCGTTCTCAAATTAGAATATCCAGTTTATTTAACGAACAACTATTGGGAAACAAACGGCAAAACGAAAGAAGGTCGGAGCTTGATCTTATCAGGTCAACTAGACATGGGGTGAGCTCAGTTTTCCCAGTCCGCCCAAAGACAAGCTCACTTTGTTCTCCTTTGAGTCTAGATCAAAATGGCTTTCGTTTCGCCACAATCGGAGTTTTCGTTGAGATTTTACGAAAGAAACAAAACTCAAGTTCCGTTTCTGCGCGTCGGGCGCCAAGACTTACGTTCTGGGCGCCGGGGGACGAGACTCTCGTTCTGCTCGCCAGGCGCCCAGACTTAATTTCTGGTAGCCGGGCGTCCAGACGAAAGACCCGTTTCTGCTCGCCCGACGACCAGACTCACGATCTGCTCGCCGGGCGCCCAGACTTATGTTCGGGTCGCCGGGCGTCCAGACGGACGTCCCGTTTCTGCTCGCAGGGCGACCAAACTCGCGCTCTGCTCGCCGCATGCCCAGACTTATGTTCTGGTCGCCGGGCGTCCAGACGGACGTCCCGTTTCTGCTCGCCGGGCGACCAGACTCGCGTTCTGCTCGTCGGGCGCCCGGACTTACGTTCTGGTCGCCGGACGTCCAGACGAACGTCCCGTTTCTGCTCGTCGGGCGACCAGACTCGCGTTCTGCTCGCCGGGCGCCCAGACTTACGTTCTGGTCGCCGGGCGTTCAGGCAGACGTCCCGTTTCTGCTCGCCGGGCGACCAGACTCACGTTCTGCTCGCCGGGCGACTAGACTTGCGTTCTGCTCGCCGGGCGTCCAGACAGACGTCCCTGTGTCCTAGGCGCCGGGCTGCTGGTATTTCGGCGAGTACGGCCAATTCTTCGTATAACCGTCCTGGCACTACTCAAGTCCTATAGTTTGCATCCTTGCTTGAAGCTTCGCAGTACGAATCTTTAAAATCTTGAACGTATGACTCCCGTTCCATTTCGATCGGAATAGTCGAGGAAGATTCCGAAAACCGCAAAAATGTTCGATTAACGGAAAGATTTCAATTCATCGTATAAGACGATGGCGGTTATCTTAAAACACCAATTATTTCAACTATACGAGGAATTGGGGATCTTTCAGAAAATCAATATCGCGACAAGATTATGATAGAACCCAGGACCTGGACCAGGACTTGGAGCAGACTCAGGACGATCAGATCAGTCCATCTGAGGTTCAGCCACTCAGCCGTACCAGATCAACGGACAAAGCCGTATACCGGATCGACCCGAGTGCACTCGGACGCGACCTAAGGATGGATCCACGACCTGATGACCGAATCAGCCGACCCACAGGCGTTCTTCCCTGACCCATTCGTCATTCCAGAGCCAACAGTCAAGCCAGAACCCATGATCATCATGAAGAATCAGATTCCGGACTTAGCCTATCTTTCTTGGCCCGTTTGGGACGTACCGCACGACCGTATCAGGCCAATCTCGACTTTTCCGACCACTTTGATAATATCATGATGATCGATGCATCCAACTTCTCCAAAGGGATGTTACTTAGGCTCTCTGAAGATTTGGGTCGAGCTATCTCTTCATCCGTTCATGGATCATCGATGATCAACCATGCGGGCAGCCTTGCGTCCGTCCTTCTCCTTACCGCGAACGACCTGATCATCACAGCATGAACCTGGACACATCATGAACCTGGACAGTCAATGAACCTTGCCAAGTCTTCATCAATTTCCGCACATTGACTGGTCTTGGTCAAATTCATATTTTCTATGTCTTGTTTTCAACATTTCTAGTTTCAATGTTGTCTTTTCCAAGAATTCTCTTTATGTTTCTTTGACTCACAAACACTATATATATGTGATGTCTCTCAATGAATAAAACACATCGATTTTTCTTCTTATTTTTTGAGTCTTCTCTCATTGTTCTTTGTCTTAGAACATTCATAGTTTGCTTGGTGAGGCTATCTCCGAGTGAAACACCTTCGTTGTGTTGGACCGGTGCGTCACATCCGGCAACCCTCGAAAACCCTGGTAGTATCTTTGGGCTTCCGCAACCCTTAGTGTCACCCTTCGATCCACTAGTTCTCAATCCACTCGGATCTGAGTTCATATCATCCGTACCGGCAGAGTGATCCGAATCTAGGTTCTATCAAGTGGTATCCGTACCGGAAATTCCTTTGCTGGATTATCTAACTTGCATATGTGTGCTCTCAATGATTCTATGTCTAACTTGTTGAATGCAGGTTTGGAGGCGATCCATCTTAGGCTGGATGAACTTCAGGGCCGACCAGCTCAGTCCCGAACCAGAACCAGGCGTGACCGCCCAAGGAGACACAGCCGGTCCGACCTTGAGATCCGAGATGAGTCCTATGATGATGATCAGTCCATCAACCGACCAAGGAGAGCTCCTAGACAACAAAACCAAGGTGATGTCAATCCATTTGGTAGAAATGAAAGAACTGATAATGGATTGGGTGGGTTGAAATTGAAAATTCCAAGTTTTGATGGCAAGAATGATCCGGATGCTTTTCTTGAATGGGAAAGAAAGATTGAACTTGTTTTTGATTGTCAAAACTTTTCTGATATTAAAAAGGTTAGACTTGCTGCTACTGAGTTTACTGGCTATGCTATTAACTGGTATGATCGAGTTGTGACTAGCAGGAGAAGAGCAGGTCAGGCGCCAGTTGATACATGGGATGAGCTTTCCATGCTGATGCGGAGACGCTTTGTTCCCAACCATTACCACAGAGATCTACACCATAAACTCAGGCGTTTGCTTCAAAGTTCTAAGTCAGTTGAGGACTACCACCAGGAGATGGAGACCTTGATGATCAAGGCTGATGTAGAAGAGCCCTTAGACGCCACCATGGCTAGATTTCTCACCGGGCTCAACCGGGACATACAAGACCGCATGGAGCTGGAAGACTATGACAGCATGGAACAGATGCTACACAAGGCCGTGCTGATTGAACAACAACTCAAAAGAAAAGGTCTCTCCAAACCGACCTTTGCTTCAAAACCGACCTTTGCTTCCAAGCCAAACTATCAAGACAAGGGTAAGTCTTCTTCCACAACAAATACAGCTTTTAAGACTAATGTCCCTGCTCGTGTTGATAGAGAAAAGAAAGAAGAGGCTCCCAAACGAACCAGAGACATCCAATGCTTCAAGTGTCATGGCCTTGGCCACTATGCCAACCGATGTCCAAACCAAAAGGTGATGGTGCTCTTGGAGAATGGAGAAGTCGAATCTGAAGAAGACAAGGAGGATCTCGGACCAGTTTATGATACTGATGATGAGGAAGAAGCACTAGACTTCCCAGCTCATGGTCCCCTTCTTGTTACTAGAAAGACTTTGGACGACACCTTTGATCCCATCTTTGATGAGGAGGCCGATGGCGTGATCGATGAGTTTTGCTCGACCTTTGTGGAGAGCTCTGGTCCGATCTATGATGAGGATGTTTTTGATGAGCCGAGCCAAGGTTCACTACTGGTTACTAGGCGTGCCTTGAGTGTCCAACCCAAATCTAATGAAAAAGAACAAAGGGAGAATCTCTTTCACTCTAGATGTCTCATTTCTGATATAGTTTGTTCTTTGATTATTGATGGAGGCAGTTGCACTAATGTGGCCAGTGACACTCTTGTAAAGAAACTTGGGCTTGTTACTCGGCCTCTTTCTCGTCCTTTCAGGTTGGAGTGGCTCAATGAGGCTGGAGAACAATATGTGAAGGAGCAAGTCACAGTCCCACTCTCCATTGGCCGATATGAGGATGAGGTTGTGTGCAATGTGCTACCCATGGATGCTTGCCATGTTCTCTTGGGCCGGCCTTGGCAATTTGAAAAAAAGGCAGTGCATGATGGCTTCACAAACAGGCACTCGTTTGATCACAAAGGAAAGAAGATCACTTTGGTGCCTTTGTCACCTTCGGAACTCCATCAAGACAAGGTCCAACTTAAGAAGAACCGAAACCAAGACTCTAAGGCTGATAAACCTGAGATAAGTACCAGAAACTCCAACTTCTTTGTCAAAGAAAGTCAGGTAAGGAAGTTTCTTTGCTCTCAAAAGCCATTTCTCCTACTTGTTTATAAAGAGTCTCTTTTGGCCTCATCTTCTTCTGACCTTGCACCGGAGATTCCGAGTGAGTTTTTAGGTATATTGCAGGATTATTCTGATGTGTTTCCAGAAGAAAATCCCAAAGGATTGCCACCAGTGAGAGGCATTGAGCATCAGATCGATCTCGTCCCGGGCGCCTCTCTTCCGAACCGACCAGCGTACCGCACCAATCCGGTCGAGACCAAGGAGCTGGAGAAACAGATCAACGACCTGCTTGAGAAGGGATACATCATAGAGAGTCTCAGTCCCTGTGCAGTGCTTGTTCTACTTGTACCAAAGAAGGATGGCTCCTGGAGGATGTGTGTGGACTGCCGGGCCATAAACAACATCACGGTAAAGTATCGACATCCTATCCCTCGCCTTGATGATATGCTTGATGAACTCCATGGTTCTAAGTACTTTTCTAAGATAGATTTGAAAAGTGGCTATCATCAGATTAGGATGAAAGAAGGTGATGAATGGAAAACAGCCTTTAAAAAAAAACTAGGTTTGTATGAGTGGCTTGTCATGCCCTTTGGTCTCACAAATGCACCTAGTACTTTCATGCGCCTAATGAATCATGTCTTGAGGTCTTTTATTGGCCATTTTGTTGTAGTTTACTTTGATGACATTCTTATTTACAGCAAAAGCCTTGATGAGCACAAACAGCACCTGAAATCTGTTCTTGAAGTCCTTAGGAAGGAACATTTGTTTGCTAACCTTGGGAAATGTTCTTTTGGCACAGATCATGTGGTCTTTCTAGGTTTTGTTGTAGGTGCAGATGGCTTGAGAGTGGACGAGCAGAAGGTCCAAGCAATCCGAGACTGGCCAATTCCGACCACCATTGGTGAAGTGAGAAGCTTCCATGGCCTTGCTGGCTTCTATAGGCGATTTGTTCAAAACTTCAGTACCTTGGCCGCTCCTCTCACTGAAGTGATCAAGAAGAACGTGGGGTTCAAATGGGGACCAGCTCAAGAAGAAGCATTCGAAATCCTTAAAGGGAAGTTGACTAATGCCCCTTTACTTGTACTTCCAGATTTTTCTAAAGCTTTTGAGATCGAATGTGATGCTTCTGGTGTTGGTATTGGTGCTGTGTTGATGCAGGAAGGAAAACCAGTAGCTTATTTCCGTGAGAAGCTTGGTGGTGCCATGCTCAACTACCCCACATACGACCAGGAACTCTATGCCTTGGTGAGAGCCCTTCAAACGTGGCAGCACTATCTTTGGCCTAAGGAGTTCATCATCCACACTGACCATCAGTCTCTAAGACATCTTAAGGGTCAGCAGAAGCTCAACAAGAGGCATGCTCATTGGATGGAGTTCATTGAAACATTCCCTTATGTGATCAAGTACAAACAAGGTAAGGAGAATGTTGTGGCCGATGCATTGTCTCGAAGGTATACTCTTCTCTCAGCCCTTGAAACTAAATTACTTGGCTTTGAATTTATCAAGGATCTTTATGCCTCTGATCAGGACTTTAAAGAGATTTTTCGAAAATGCACCAAGGTTGCTTATGGGAAATACTTTCAAAGTTCTGGTTTCTTATTCTTTGATAACCGTTTGTGTGTGCCCCAATGTTCTTTGAGGGAGTTGTTTCTCAGGGAAGCTCATGGAGGAGGACTTATGGGACACTTTGGTGTCAAGAAGACTTACAAGGCTGTTCATGACCACTTCTATTGGCCGAGTTTGATGAAAGATGTTGAGAGGATCTGTAGCCGATGTGTGGTGTGCAAGAAGTCTAAGCCTAAAGCATCAAACCACGGTTTGTACTCAGCTCTACCCATTCCTTCTCATCCTTGGGTAGACATTTCTATGGATTTTGTGCTTGGTTTGCCTAGGTCCAAAGCTGGACGAGATTCTATCTTTGTGGTTGTAGATAGGTTATCAAAAATGGCTCATTTCATTCCTTGCCACAAAACTGATGATGCTGTGCAAGTTGCAGATTTATTCTTTAAGGAAGTTGTTAGATTGCATGGAATGCCTAAGACCATTGTCACTGATCGTGATGCTAAGTTCCTTAGCTATTTTTGGAAGACTTTGTGGTCTAAGCTAGGTACTAGATTGATGTTCTCTACAACTTGTCATCCGCAAACTGATGGGCAAACTGAAGTAGTTAATCGAACCTTGTCTGCTTTGCTTAGATCTTTGGTTAAAAAGAATCTTAGAACTTGGGAAGAATGTTTGCCTCATGTTGAGTTTGCTTATAACCATGCATTGCATTCAGCTACTAAGTTTTCTCCTTTTGAGGTTGTTTATGGATTTAATCCTTTGTCTCCACTTGATCTTTTACCTTTGCCTTTGAGTGAACGAGTTAGTACAGATGGCAAGAGGAAGGTGGACACGATCAAGAAGCTGCATGAACAGGTCCGGGCCAACATTGAAGCCAAGACCAAAGGCTACAAACGACTTGCAGACAAGAAGAGAAAAGAAGTGATCTTCAAGGAAGGTGATCTTGTTTGGGTCCATTTGAGGAAGGAACGATTCCCGGAACAAAAGAAGTCCAAACTCATGCCCCGGGTCGATGGTCCATTCCAGATTCTCAAGAAACTCCATGACAATGCTTACCAGCTTGATCTTCAGGGTAAGTATGATATCTCTTCAAGTTTTAATGTTTCTGATTTATCTCCTTTTCTTGCAGATGATCCGGATTTGTGGTCAAATCTTTTTGAAGAGGGAGGGAATGATAGAACCCAGGACCTGGACCAGGACTTGGAGCAGACTCAGGACGATCAGATCAGTCCATCTGAGGTTCAGCCACTCAGCCGTACCAGATCAACGGACAAAGCCGTATACCGGATCGACCCGAGTGCACCCGGACGCGACCTAAGAATGGATCCACGACCTGATGACCGAATCAGCCGACCCACAGGCGTTCTTCCCCGACCCATTCGTCATTCCAGAGCCAACAGTCAAGCCAGAACCCATGATCATCATGAAGAATCAGATTCCGGACTTAGCCTATCTTTCTTGGCCCGTTTGGGACGTACCGCACGCCCGGATCAGGCCAATATCGACTTTTCCGACCACTTTGATGATTTTATGATGATCGATGCATCCAACTTCTCCAAAGGGATGTTACTTAGGCTCTCTGAAGATTTGGGTCGAGCTATCTCTTCATCCGTTCATGGATCATCGATGATCAACCATGCGGGCAGCCTTGCGTCCGTCCTTCTCCTTACCGCGGACGACCTAATCATCACAGCATGAACCTGGACACATCATGAACCTGGACAGTCAATGAACCTTGCCAAGTCTTCATCAATTTCCGCACATTGACTGGTCTTGGTCAAATTCATATTTTCTATGTCTAGTTTTCAACATTTCTAGTTTCAATGTTGTCTTTTCCAAGAATTCTCTTTATGTTTCTTTGACTCACAAACACTATATATATGTGGTCTCTCAATGAATAAAACACATCGATTTTTCTTCTTATTTTTTTAGTCTTCTCTCATTGTTCTTTGTCTTAGAACATTCATAGTTTGCTTGGTGAGGCTATCTCCGAGTGAAACACCTTCGTTGTGTTGGACCGGTGCGTCACATCCGGCAACCCTCGAAAACCCTGGTAGTATCTTTGGGCTTCCGCAACCCTTAGTGTCACCCTTCGATCCACTAGTTCTCAATCCACTCGGATCTGAGTTCATATCATCCGTACCGGCAGAGTGATCCGAATCTAGGTTCTATCAGATTACTTTCTTGGAAAAATCGTAAAAATGTCCAAGGTCTAAAGAACGGCCCGAAAAGGTCCAAACACGACCAAACGGCCCGTTTACGTTTTTTTAAATCTGATTCGAGATAACTATGACGGTTTGTGTTTATCTTTACGTAACAAGATAAATGCCAAGTTTCCAAAAGATAAATGTCAAGTTTCCCGAAGATAAATGTGAAGTTTCCCGATAGACATGAAGATCGACGAAAATCGAAAAGCCCGATTCGTGAGAGATATGGCCCAAAGGGAGGATAGACCGTGTTAAGGAGGAGTATATAAAAAAGCTTGGGGCAAGGAGCAGAGGGATATATCATAAATCATGGTAGAAAAATCTAGAGAGAGAGAGCAGATCTGAAACCCTAGATTTAGAGAGCTTAGAACTTAGGTGGTTAGACTAGCAAGGCATGACCTAGAATGTTTGTCCGCCTCTTGTTCTATTTTCATCTTGTCGGAAAGATCTAACGATTCTTTTAGTTAAAGTTCCGCACATAGAAACCCTAGGCATTATTCTCGACATGCCCGTTTCTATGACCAACGCTCATACTAGACGAACTCCGCGAGGCAGTTCGATCTCTTGATCAATCCTTTCTAACTGAACTACGTCCGACTTGATCCTCAAAAGGAGTACGTAGGCAGCCTTTCATAAGGTCCAGTCCCAAATCTTAACAACACCTTTTTCGTATGGTTTTCGTCTTTTGTTATCGAGCTGCGACTCAATTAGGTTTAAGGTTTTGAGATGGCAAGAACTCGGAAAATCGCCGACAGTTCTCGCAGTCAAAGCTTTTACGATCTTTTGTAATAATCGCAATGTTCTTACACGAATTCGAAATATAGATCTACTTTACGAAAAACTCGTTTTGTTATCTTTCTAGATTTTCTGCATTTGTTCGGTCACTTGTCGTTGGCTATCGCAGAAAATCCGGACCTTCAGGGAAAGTCGGGTTAACTTGGCTTTCCTCCGTTTTCTATTCATTAAAATCGACGGTGTGAATTTCGGTTCCCACAAACTAGATGATCCTTGTCGGCATCGAAACCTGTTGAAATTGAAACTAATAAGAGATTCAGAGAAGAGAGATGAGGAGTGAAAGGGATCAGAGAAGACTACTTGTGTGTTCAGAAACTTGTTTGAGTGAATCCATTTGTCCTTTGATCGATACTCCCAAGCTAAAGCCTGCACTTTTATTTTTATGTTAAGAAATGAGGTTAGTAGAGGGGAATGTCAGATAAAATTTGTTAAGTTGTGGACTAGATGAATTTGGTGTTAAGCTAGGATATTGCATAATGAACTTCTGTGATTAGGAATGTTTGGATATGAATTGCGAACCCGTAGAGTGATGATTTCAATGTATTGAATCCTTGAGTCCCTACTATTTTCAAACCTTTTCCAGAGACTACTGAGTTTTGCTTGAGGACAAGCAAAAGAGTAAGTCTGGGGGAGTTGATATACCATGGATTTCACCCATTTTCTACCATGGTATAATGATATTTTAATATATATATATATATATATATATATATATATAATATGTTTTCTAGCCTATTAGGTATGTTTTTAGGTTCAGGAGTGTTTCATGATGAAGTGATGCTTTTAGAGCATTTTGGAGCACAAGAGATATTACACCCGAGTTGACCAATCAAGAGCAAGTCGGAGGTCAACATTCAAAGACGAATCGATCGATACTCATCTATAGTTGTCGATCGATGTAGCTGTGAAGACTCGCGTACTCAAGATTATAATCGATCGATACACCTCCAGTGATGTCGATCGATATCAAAGACGAAATGCTTGAAATGGAATAGCTGACTACTTGACAAAGGCTTCACCAAATTACGAGATTTCCCCTGACGAGTTTTTAACCTATTAGAAATGATTAAATACCATGCCTAAGTATGTTTGATGGCAAGCAAGCAAGAGGGAGAGTGTGAAAGAAATAGCTAGAGTTTTACAGTTTTCAGTTTTGTTTTAAGTTCTAAGAGAGATTGGAGAGAGATTTGTGATTGAACTCCTTTTGTTTTCTATTCTCTTTCTAATGGAATTTCTTTACCTATCTTGTGTTATGAATTGCTTAGTCATGTCTGAGTAGTCTACTTGTTAGATCTAGGGATTAAATAGGTTAAAGCAATAGCCCCAAACTATAGATTGCTGAGTTGTGATATTAATCGAATGGATTGAACTCTATGCTTGTTCTAGAGTAGCTAACTAGAACATAGATCACTAGGACATTTTGAGTCTTGAATTATCTATTTGAACTAACTTGTCTCCCGTTGAGAAGAGCGACAGCTCCTCCTTGAGACTTAGTGTTCATTTTCGGCTCGCGCCTAGGCCTAGCTAGAAGCAGTCGATCGATATCCCGACTGGACAATCGATCTGCGTTGCGAAAGGTGTATCGCTCGATATCCCTATAGGATTATCATCGACACTTTTCTTTGGTCAACAGACGACAGTTGAGATCACGAGATCTAGTTAGTTAACCAGGGAGACATCACTGATTGTTAAGCGGCTGAGTTCTATATCATGCAAACAACTTATTAGGCATCTATAGCTATTATAATTTCCCATACCTGAATTTAAACCCTATGTCTAGCACTCTTCCTTATCTTATAAAAACCCTTATCATATTGTTAGTGGAGCAACTACCTTGCTCAATTAGAATTGTTATTTTACATTTTCATCATTAAAACCAAACTTCACGTAGGATTGGTTAATTGATTAGATTTAATTGGTTCCCTAACTCCTTGTGATTCGATCCCTAAGTACTACAACTGAACCTCTTATTTGATAGAATAAGTCACTCCTTAGGGTAATTTGAGTGGTATCAAAGACTTGTATATATACTGGAGTCTTGGATATGATTTACTCTTAAAGTATATTGCTTCTTGTTGTGGTCAGTGTTGGGGAAAAATATCCATGCATAGGTTTTCTCCAGCTTCCGGATAAGCCCTTGAAGAACGGATCCTTTATTCAAAAAGGACTCAAGGCCGGATCTCCGCTCAAGAATGACGCAAGGCCCGACCCCCTTGATAGGCCCGAAGGCCGCGGTCGGGCCTGCCCCTTGAGGAAAAATGGAAGTTTCCTATCTAAGGGGAAACTTCTATTTTTACTAAATTGGAAGAATTCTAATACCTACAGCCGACATCTACAACTATAAAAGGGGAACCCAAATCCTAGAATAAGGGATCGACTATTCTAGACTAGGATATTAGGGTTAGGCGGCTAGAACTAGGGTTCATACACCATAAAACGTTGTAGTCCCTTTCCAATACACTCAATAACACATCTCCTTGTCTTAATTTCTCTGAGAAACTCTTATTCTCTTAGTGTTCCGTAGTACTTAAACGACTCTACACAAAAATACCATAACAGTTTGGCGCTAGAAGAAGGGAAGTAATCCAACTACGTGACGATGACACTAGCTAGGAGAAGAAGACACTTCTCAAGTTACGATGACTCTGAAGGAAGCCGAGCTCCTCAGCCGACTGGAAGACCTTCAAAGTCAAGTCACCAATCTCCACAAATCTCAAGAGACGACATCTGGAGATCATGGGCTTCGTCAAGATGTTCAGAACCTAAAGGAGCAGCTCGGGGAACATTCCAAGCAACTGCAACAAAGTTCCGAGAAGCTAAAGGCGATGGAGGCCGAGAACCTTGTTCTCCAAGAGGAGAACCAAGCCCACGACGAAAACGGTCTCAAATGTAAGAGACTCCAAGATAGGGTTCGTCCCATGGCATCGCTCAACACTCCTAACGACGATGGCGAAGCACCCCACCGACCTGACGCTGCGACTCAAGAGCCCGATAGCCACGAGACCACTCGAGGTTCACCATCGCGGAGATATGGTGAACGAGCAATCATCCAAGACGGAGGTGGAGAATTTGACTGCTCGGCTTCGAGAGGAGAAGGACAACACCTTGTCTGAAGGGAAGGAGCTCAAGTCTCTCCAACTCAAGCTGAAGAATTCAAAGGAGACGGAGGCTGCTACTGCTGCGGAGAATGCCACCATGAATTCAAGGGCTTTTTGCAAAAGTGACTCAAAACTTGAAGTCAAACAGAAAACTAACATTTTCTTTTGACTCATTTTTTTTTTGAGTATTTAACCCCACTCCTGCATTTTATCTACGAAAATGCCATTAACTTTTTATTTTTTTTTTGTTTTTCGAAAATGGCTTCTTTACTATCTCAACCTCATATTCTTCAAGTATTTACAATATTGCCACTGCCATGAATAGTGGGAACAACCTTGTACGAACTGTTTGGAGCTTTTAATGTCCTTTAATGCACGTAAATCTCTTTACACTCTCTCTGTTTCAATTGTTATGAACTAAAACCAACATTTCTTTCACTTTCTCTCCATATTCATCCAAAAAACTCAAGCTTTTGATTCAAAATATGGGCGATGGTTGACAGAGCCATATTTCTTTCGTTTTGACTTACAGTTGCTTTCGTTTGAGGTTATGGGTGGTTGGAGAAGACCATGTGTGCAAACGAAGTCATCTCACCTAGTTTAAGGTACGAATTTGAATTTTTTTCAAATTCTGTTCGCGTAGAAGACTTACAAGTAAGTCATCTGTATGTAGAAGACGTACCGATGAGTCTTCTGGTCAAACGGACGACTTAAACTAAGTCGTCCAGCTTTGTTTGTTGAAGAAAAACACTCCAGACGACTTATATATAAGTCGTCTACGAGAAACAGGCTAGTTTTGCATTTGACCGAATCGTGTCAGATCTTTGACTATGTCTGGACGACTTATAATTCAGTCGTCTCTGGGAAAGTTAAAATTTCAATATTTTATTAAACTAGACGACTTACGTGTAAGTCGTCTTAGGTTAGTTTTGTAATTGAAAAATAAAACTTCATAATTTAACTTTTACCAGACGACATAATATAAAATCGTCCCGTCAAAAGACTTAATTTAAAGTCGTCCGGGGAAAGCAAAGTCGTCCAGAATTTTCCCCAATTTTCTGGTCAAACCTTGCTTATCCCGGACGACCTTAAATTAAGTCGTCTAGCTGGACGACTTTTAGTTAATTCGTCTGGAGAAAGTTAAATTTCAAGTTTTATTTTTCAATTACAAAACTAACCGAGGACGACTTACATGTAAGTCATCTAGTTTGAATAAAATATTGAAATTTTTACTTTCCAGAGACGACTGAATTATAAGTCGTCCAGAAATAGTCAAAGATCTGACATGATTCGGTCAAATGCAAAACTAGCCCGTTTCTCGTAGACGACTTATATATAAGTCGTCTGAATTTTTTTTTTTAACAAACAAAGCCGGACGACTTAGAATTATGTCGTCCCTTTTAATTTTCAATTGCAAAAGTGACCTCTTTAGACGACTTACCTTTAAGTCTTCTGGACGACTTAATTCTAAGTCGTCTGCGATAATGTTTATTGAACTTCTTCATTTTCTCTATGTTTACTAATATGTTTTATTTTGAATATTTGCAGATGAATTTTAAGTTACATGCAGTGTATGGAGAATGGTTGTTGAGAGATTTCCGTTGGGATTTTGTGGTTGATGATCTCAAAGGAGCAAGATTGTTTTTATTGAATGAAGATTCAACACATGCTGAACTTGTTGCAATGGCTCAAGAAGATTATAACCTGGACATGAGATCAGTGACTGTGGAGATTAGCTACTCATTACCAGCAGAAATGATGATGACTCCAGGCACTCCTCCCATTCATGTTACAAGTGATAGACAAGTTCGAAACTTGCTCGAGATACTCAAAACGCATAGAGTATGTCTTTGTGTATCAAGCCGCAGCAAGGTGGAAACAGTTTCAGAGAAAAGAGAAGAAGCTGGTGAATGGGAAGAAGATGTTGGTGATAATGATGAAGCTGGTGAATGGGAAGAAGATGTTGGTGATAATGATGAAGCTGATGAATGTTTTGAAGATGTTGGTGATGGGGAGGAGGAAAATGGGGAGGAGGAAAATGGGGAGGAGGATGCTGATAACACTATTGTTGGTGAAACGGATCAGAATGGTGGGGATTACAGTCTTTATGGAAAGGTTCAAGATGAGGACGAGGAAGATGATGATAATATTTGTTTTGAAGAAATTGAAAAGACATATGCTAAGACAAATGCTATTGAAGGAGGAAAATCGGATTGTACCAGCATCTATGTCAACCAGAGTTTTGTTAGCAAGGATGCACTGCTTTCAGAGCTGCGGTTGACAGCAGTGAGGGGTAAGTTTTCTTTCAGAATATACAAATCATCAAAAACTCTCCTTGTGGCAACATGTCGGGTTAGCGGTTGTGGATGGAAGATCAGAGCGAGTGTGAAACATGGGCCAAACACGTTTTGGGTAACAAAGTATGTGGAAAAACATTTATGCTCAATTGGAGACCGAATCGCTCAGCGGAGACACTGTACTCCAAAGTATGTTGGTAGTCTTTTCATTGATCGTGTTGGAATCATTGATGGGATAACTCCACAACATATCACTGATGCAATGAGAAACATGTTTGGCATGACGCTTGATTACACCACTTCATACAGAGCACTGTTATATGCACAAAAATTGGTGAGAGGATCAGCAGAAGAAGGGTATTCGCGTCTGCCTTCATATCTCGAGCAAATCTCCATTGCAAATCCTAATTCTATCACGGCTATAGAACTTGATTCTATGAAAAGATTTAAGTATCTATTTCTCTCTTTTGGAGCTTCTATCAAAGGTTTTAAGTACCAGAGAAGGGTCATTGTGGTGGATGGAACTCACCTAAGTGGAAAGTATGGAGGTGTTATGTTAGTTGCAGCCGCACAAGATGGCAATTTTCAGATATTCCCATTGGCTTTTGGGATCGTGGATGCTGAAGATGAACCTTCTTGGGAATGACTTTTCACAAAATTGGCTAGTTGTATATCTCATGACAAGCCTCTGGTGATAGTCTCCGACCGGCACGCGGCCATTAAAAGTGCGTGTGAGAAGGTGTTTCCTTGGGCAACCCGAGGAATATGTTATTATCACCTTCAAGATAACATTGTCAAAAAGTTTAAAGGGAAACATCTCATGTACTTGGTGAAAGGGGCTGCTTATGCGCACACGGTTTACGATTTTGACCGGTACATGGCTGAGATACGGAGTGCAAACCCGGAACTTGCAACGTATTTGGAGAAGGCCGACGCCAGGCTATGGTCAAGGGTTTATTGTAAGGGGAACAGGTTCAACATAAAAACAAGCAACATCGCTGAATCTATTAATTCCGCACTGAAGCGAGCAAGAGGATTTCCGATTCCGTTCCTGCTGGAGTTCATAAGGCAGAAGTTAGGAAAATGGTATTGGAAAAGGAGACAAGATGCTTTGAGTCTCCCAACTGAACATAGCCGGGGTGTTGAATACTTGCTTGCTGTTCGATCAGAGATAGCGGATACGATGACGGTCGAACCAATTGATGGATGGCGTTTCTTTGTCAAAGGTGGCAAAATGGACTGTGTGGTTGATTTGGAACATGTAAAGTGTGATTGTGGTGTCTATGGAGTGGAGAAAATACCTTGCTCTCATGCTATAGCTGCTGGAACACATGCTGGTTTGCATATCTCCACACTTGTATGTCCACTTTACTCAAAGAATCATCTGTATGCAGGATACTCAGAGAATATATATCCTATCGTGTCACAACATATTGAGGAACGAGAATGCTTTCCTCCAGACGTAAAGCGTGGTCCGGGGAGACAGAAGAAATCAAGATGGCAATCTTGGTTGGAGCTATCTAGGATTAGAGGACACAAACCCAGGAAGAAACACATGGCACGAAGATGCTCAAACTGCAAGGAAACTGGCCATACGAAACCACAATGTACACAACCAATTGACTAGTTGTCCAGAGGACCTAAATTTAAGTTGTCCAGTCTTGATTACCCGTCCAGACGACTAATTGTTAAGTCGTCCAGTGTTTCGTCTACCAGATAACCTTCAAGTAAGTCATCCAGAAGACCTTCTACTATCCCTTCAAGTGTATTTTTTTAGACGACCTTTTACTAAGTCGTCCAGTGTATTTTATTTTTAGACTACCTTCTACTACCCCTTCAAGTGTATTTTTTTAGACGACCTTTTACTAAGTCGTCCAGTGTATTTTATTTTTAGACTACCTTCTACTATCCCTTCAAGTGTATTTTTTTTAGACGACCTTTTACTAAGTCGTCCAGTGTATTTTATTTTTAGACTACCTTCTACTATCCCTTCAAGTGTATTTTTTTTAGACGACCTTTTACTAAGTCGTCCAGTGTATTTTATTTTTAGACTACCTTCCAGACGACTTATTTTTAAGTCGTCCAGCTGGAAAACCTTCCAGACGACTTATTTGTAAGTCGTCCAGCTGGAAAACCTTCCAGACGACTTATTTGTAAGTCGTCCAGCTGGAAAACCTTCCAGGCGACTTATTTGTAAGTCGTCCAGCTGGAAAACCTTCCAAACGACTTATTTGTTAGTCGTCCAAACCTACCAGACGACTTATATATTTACAAATCTATACAAAGACAAGTTCAAATAAATCATACACAAGTTAGAAAATCTATACAACGACAAGTTCAAATACAAATACACAAATCATACACAAGTTAGAAAATCTATTCAAAGACAAGTTCAAAGCCATACACAAATCTAATCATACATGCCCACGAACATATCACCATCCTCATTATATTTCAAATGCTGATCAACAAGCTCCGTCCATATAACCACCGCCATATTATCCCTCATATTCTTCACATTGGACCTAACAAAGTTTTTAGGGCTAAAGGGGACCCCAAGAGCATGACATTCAATGTACTTTAGAGCTTACACGCCACAATCACCATTGTTGGCCGTGGGTACATCTTTCAGCCGTCTCTCATATGTGTATCGCTCCAACCCGTATTTAACCCTTCCTTCGTTGGTTTCGGCGCACTCAACAAGCAGATAAGGGACCATCTCGAGAAAAGGCTCCATTATCTCATCCCATGCTTCTGGTATGGTACATGTAGGTATGCTGTCCCAGACGACTATGTGCCTGTTAAGGATCGATATCCAAATAGCAACCCAATGTTTGTTGTCCAAGTTCACTGGCGCATAGATATCATCAATGTCCTCCCCCCACTTCTTGTTTGACTGGCAAAATGAAGGCATTGATCCGTCATAAAAACTCGACGCCCCACCAGGTAGCATTCTTCCTAAACCTTTGTGATCAGGTTGCGATGCTTTGAAGAACAGATACTGGTCTCTCCAAGACTGGGAAAAGTTGTGATCCGGGAAGCACATTCGCTCGCTCCGGAAAGCTTGTGGGTTCTCCTGATACCTCTGCCTCAGCACATTAATCCAAGCATCTATATGCTGCATATAAAATAATACAAGTTAGAACCTTCCAGACGACTTTTATTTAAGTCGTCCAAACCTACCAGACGACTTATTTGTAAGTCGTCCAGCTGGAAAACCTTACAGACGACTTATTGGTAAGTCGTCCAGCTGGAAAACCTTCCAGACGACTTATTGGTAAGTCGTCCAGCTGGAAAACCTTCCAGACGACTTATATATTTACAAATCTATACAAAGACAAGTTACCAGACGACTTAAAGATAAGCAGAAGACTTACTACGTCTTCCAGCCATTCTTGGGGTGTCCGGAGGATGTGATACCACCAAGTTGGTGATGTACGTGGTTTGTCCTCTTGCTTAGTGAAATAATGACTGCAAACTAAAAAGCAATCAGTTTTGGTAGACTAAATCAAGCTATTATGGGTAAAGCAATCACTTACGGATCAGTTTTCAACCAATCAGCGAGCTCCTTCAACTTAGGTATGTTTAGTGTGGGAAATGAATTATACTTTGCCACTCTAAGGAGTTTCTTTCTCTCTGCCGTATAAGGAGATATCTGCGTGGGAGCAGGTTTCTTCGTTCGTTCACTCCTTGCACGCACAGAAGCAGTGGGAGCTGTTTTGTCCAATACAACCAGGCTCGGTTCTGAAACTGGAACGCTTGGATCGGTGGAAGCGAAGCTCGGTTGTTGATCGTTGGAAGCGAAGCTCGGTTGGTAAGTGGAAGTGAGAGGAACAATCTCTTTGGAGGTGACACCATCTGCTTTATCCTCCGGCAAGATCTTATATACCGAGATCGCCTCATCTGCTGTATCCTCTGGCAACAATCTCTGCAATAAAAGTTGCACACAAGTTAACCCTGGACGACTTAAATAAAAGTTGTCTGGACGACTAGTTGACCACGGACAACTAGTCGTCCAGACAACTTTTATTTAAGTCGTCTGGACAACTAGAAGACCCTGGAAAACTTTTATTTAAGTCGTCTTGATACTAACCTCTTTGGGCAGAGGAGGAGGCTGTTTCTTTTGAGGAGTAGGCTGTTTCGTTTGAGGAGAAGGTTGTTTCTTTTGAGGAGTAGGATTTGCCTTTTGAAGAGTAGGCTGTTTCTTTTGAGGAGTAGGCTTTGCCTTTTGAGGAGTTGGCTGTCTGGTTTGAGGAATAGGATGATTGGTTTGAAGTGTAGGCTGATCCTTTTGAGGAGTAGGCTGTCTGGTTTGAGGAGTAGGCTGATTGGTTTGAGGTGTAGGGGTAGCCTGTTTGTTACTAACCCCGGTTTCTGTGGCTTGAGGGTTAGGCTGTTTGTTACTAACCCCGGTTTCTTTGGCTTGAGGGGTAGCCTGTTTGGTTAAAGGTGTAGGGGTAGCCTGTTTGTTACTAACCCCGGTTTCTGTGGCTTGAGGGGTAGGTTGTTTGTTACTAACCCCGGTTTCTTTGGCTTGAGGGGTAGCCTGATTGGTGACACCAACCTTCTTCTCCACAGCTTCCAATCTATCGGACATCTTCCTAATCTCCCTGATGCACTTCTTAAACCCATCTTTCATCATTTCAACTACGTTAGAGGTGTAGGAGTTGAACATATTTTCCAACTCCTCTTTGGTCACCCAACTAGCCTCTTCTCTAGCCTATTCTCTAGCCTCTTTAGGAGCCTTTTTAGGAGCCTCTTTACGAGCTTTCTTCCAAGGTCTCTGATTGTCTTCCTCCTCCTCCTCCACCTCCACCACAACCATCTCTTTGGCTCTTTTCGATGGAGTCACAACCTTAGGTTTTGTACCAGTGATTTCCCAGCAATCCATGGTCCACTTCTACGGTCTCCGATCATACATGACTTTAATGATGTTCTCCGCGGGCACGTCCTCAACCTCAGAGTCCCATTTTGGCCACATTTCACAAATGTCCTTCTCAACAAAGTTGATCACGCGGGTCTGCAGTAAATAGAAGAAGAATCGAGTTAGATATTTGAAACAAAATACTAAATAGACGACTTAATTATAAGTCATCTACTAAGTCGTCCAGCTGGACGACCTTCCAGACGACTTATTATAAGTCGTCTACTAAGTCGTCCAGCTGGAAGACCTTCCAGACGACTTATTATAAGTCGTCTACTAAGTCGTCCAGCTGGAAGACCTTCCAGACGACTTATAATAAGTCGTCTACTAAGTCGTCCAGCTGGAAGACTTTCCAGACGACTTATTATAAGTCGTCTACTAAGTCGTCCAGCTGGAAGACCTTCCAGACGACTTATAATAAGTCGTCTACTAAGTCGTCCAGCTGGAAGACTTTCCAGACAACTTAATTAAGTGAAGATGGAAAGGTACCTGACTCAAGATAGCAGCTTTCATGAATCTGCGGCCTTTGCTGCCCTCGTAAGCCAGAATCGGTGGAAGCGGTGGAAGCGGACTGTTTCTGGGACTACCAATACTAGCACCCATTCCCGGCAGAGCTGTGTACGCCCAGACCTGAAGAACTTGTATAAACCCATCCACGGTGTAACAGCCAGTAAGGTCTTTGTTCCACAAAGAGTCCATCAGCACCTTAAACGCGACTCTCCCCCATGGATAATTCTCAAACCGTTCTAAATCCATCACTAGCCTTGCCAGAGTAGATCGTGTAGCGGTTGAAAACTTTCTCCCTTCAATGAATCCAGTGAAGATGGAAAGGTACGCGAGCCGCTTGCGATCTTCCGTGGACCAATCCCCGCATCTCTTCAGTGCTGCTACTATCTGATCAGTAGTTGGCCCAGCTTCCAGATGAACTCCCATCATCCCCCAGAAAGAAACCATCTCTGGGGTAACTTCACATTCTGGTGTCTCAAGGTCCTCGATGTACTCGCAGTTTAGACCAGTGAGGTTTTTAAACTCTAACAGTGAAAACCTCACAGGTTCTGGACCAACGAGAGACCACATCTCGTACTTCTTCTTAATGTCCAGCTTTAAACAGAGCATGTGGTGAACCAGCCTTGAAGCCCAACCAAATCCCTGCTCCTTGAACTTGATGAAAACTCCCAATCTCGACCCCTTGAGCTCTTCAAATTCATCATCAGTGAGAGCTTCCCTAAGAGCAGTATGCAACCTGTTGTTATCCGTATGATACGAAATGCTATGCTGGGGTTCTGGCTCTTCCCCTAATGTGTATAACCTACGGGGGAGTTCTGGAATATCCATCCTTTTTGTCTGCAAAATAATCAAAGACAACAATAGAAGTCAGAACACAAGCTAAATCAATCACGCCTTAATTGTTACTCCAGACGACTTAGTAGACGACTTTAATATAAGTCGTCTGGAAAGTCGTCCAACTGGACGACTTAGTTGACGACTTATATTTAAGTCGTCTGAAAAGTCTTCCAAATGGACAACTTATATTTAAGTCGTCTACTAAGTCGTCCAGTTGGAAGACTTTCCAGACGACTTACTTACAAGTCTTCCAGTAGAAAAATTTCAAGCGGACCTGATTAGTCGCAGAAGGAGTTGGAGTACTCGTCATTGTGGTTATAGATCTGAAAAAATAAACGTGAAACGGTGAGAATGAGTAAATTGATAGAGACAACGTTTTATGTTCATCGTTTCCTCGAGATTGATGACTTACCGGCGTTAGGGTTTACAGAGAAACGGCGCTACGGTTTACAGAGAAGAAGCGGCGGCACTAGGGTTTAGAAGAAGCGGCGGTGCTAGCTAGTGTTTAGAGGAAGCGGCGGTGAGAACGTTGGTGAGCACGGTGGCGAGGGCGACCGTTTGTTCGGAAATAGTTGAAGCGGGGGCGATAGGGTTTAGAAGAATCGGCGGCGCTAGGGTTAGAAGAAGCTGCGGCGACAACGGTGAGAATGAAGTGAGATAGATAGCCGACATTGAGAACGATGGTTTGTTCGGAAATAGTGGGAATTCGAATCGCCTTTGATATCGCCGGTGAGAGAGAACTGTTAGGGTTTCTGAATTTCGCGGAAAATGAAACAAAAAAAAATCACCTTATATATTGGGTGAATAATCCAGTTAGCTTTAAAAGTACATTGGTAAACTTTAAGGTTTGGTCCGGTTTAGACGACTTATTCTGGCTGATAATGTACATCAGACGACCTAATATTTAGTCGTCTGTGCACAGAAGACTAAATATTAAGTCGTCCCAGACCCTAAAATGAACCCCTAAACTAAAATGACTAAATTAACTTACTAACCACGTTATAAAATCAAATTATACTTCAATAGTGTTTACTATACACAAAAATGAACACGCTTAGGTAATTTTAAAAAATTTCAAAAACGGTTTTAATGCTTTCCAAAATCTAACCCTAAGAACACATACAATACTACAACATATGTTGATGAAACATAAACTAAAGAATATCATGACTCACTACTTTCACTCATCTGGGCTGAAAACAATTGAAATTTGTTATATATTAATTTATATCTCTTAAGACATATGTTAATTACATAATTCCAATTTTTCACTTATCAAAATATTTTTTACAAAATTTTTAAATTATGTTTAAGAATAACTGTCCAGACGACTTTAAGTTAAGTCGTCTGGACGACTTATTTTCAAGTCTTCTAAACAGACGACTTGCAAGGGGTAGAAACGTAAAAAAAATCCGTTTTTTGTTTGTTCACAAGGAGATAGTTGTAATTTCAATAGCCTTTTAGGTTACTTTTGCCTTTGACCCAAGTTGGGGTATTCTTTTGGGTTTGACTCCAAGTTTTGAGTCACACTTGGCAATTCTCCCTGAATTCAAACCCTATGTCTAGCACTCTTCCTTATCTTATAAAAACCCTTATCATATTGTTAGTGAAGCAACTACCTACCTCAATTAGGATTGATTAATTGATTAGATTTAATTGATTCTCTAACTCCTTGTGATTCGATCCCTAAGTACTACAACTGAATCTCTTATTTGAGAGAATAAGTCACTCCTTAGGGTAATTTGAGTGGTATCAAAGACTTGTATATATACCGGAGTCTTGGATATGATTTACTCTTAAAGTATATTGCTTCTTGTTGTGGTCAAAACGCTACTACTTCTTAGAAAAAAACACTTTAGAGACTTTGCATAGGCCATGAAATACTCATATATATTACGAAATCTATTATTGTGGATGTTCCAGCAACCGTAGATTGTACTAAGATTTACTTACTAGGCTTTGGTCCATTAGTGGCCCATCTTGTATTTGGCCCATTAGGGTTTCAGACATTGTAACTCCCTATATAAGGAGCTCATATTCGACAATAATAAGACACACATTCACAACACGTTATCAGCACGAGCTAAGCTCAAAAACCCTAGCTAAAATTCGTAGCCCACCAAAACCCTAAAAACAGCCGCAACTTAAAACCGCCGTATATCCCTAACCGTAACGACTTAGACAACAAGCCACCTAACAATCTGTAGCTCTTGACGAGAGGAATCCAGCGCCGCAAACCTTACATCCATCGGACTTTAGACGCGCCCGCACCTCCCAACCGAAGCCGCGCCATCAGAAACCCTAACCATCCGAGACTTCTCTCTCTCTCTCTCTCTAAAGGTGGTCCTTTTCAACCCGTCAAACCTAAGGTAAAGATCTGAGACTCTAGAACACTAATAAACAGACCTTAAAGAAACTGAGTAACAAGAAATACAACTTGAATATTTAAAAGATGAATCCGCAAAACATAAACCCTAAAACCGTGTATCATACAAATCGTATAAAACACATATGAGATCCGATTTTCCACTTCTTTTTTGTGCTTGTTTGATTGAAAAATATAGAAAACCTAAACTATATTGAAACAGAAATCTTAAGAAAAAAAATATGAACTTGTTTTGTTCTTAAACGTTTTGCTTGTTCATTTTACAAGGTCTGACATGATAAGTATTATCAGATCCTTAAAATCGGAGATGATAAAGCTTTATCCGATCAGTTGGACATGATAAACTTTAATCCGATTTTTCGGACATGATAAGTTTTAATCCGATTAGTTTCCATAAAAGGAAACTTTCTATTTTTAGAAACTTACTATAAAAGGAAACTTTTTATTTTTAAAACCTACTAAATAAGGAAATTTTCCATTTTCTATAACTTTCCTAATAAGGAAACTTTCTATTTTTAGAAACCTAATAAATAAGGAAATTTTCCATTTTCTAAAACTTTCCTAATAAGGAAACTTTCTATTTTTAGAAACCTACTAAATAAGGAAATTTCCCATTTTCATAAACTTTCCATAAAAGGAAATTTTGTTTATCATAGCCGTGTGGTTTTATACATTGATATGAATGAGATTCGCTGAACATAAGTAGCCGTATGGCTTCTTGTTTGATTGATTGGCCGAAGAGCCTTGTTCAGCTGAGTGGCCTTGATTGCAAACTGGTCGTGTGGCCCTCTTATTTGTTTGCTGGCCGTGTGATCTTGAATATATGATGGCTGAATGGCATTGATCACAGTATAGCCGTGTGGCCCTCTTATTTGCATAGTGGCCGTGTGATCTTGAATATATGATGGCCGAATGGCATTGATCACAGTATAGCCATGTGGCTTATGATTGCATAATGAGCCGTATGGCCTTGTTTCTTTGTATAGCCGAATGGCATCAGAAACCATATGCATTAATACTAAATCATTGTTTGATATGATTCAGATGTCGAGATTCCAACCCTTGGATTATGATACCCTAGATATCTCTGGAGAGAACTATCTAAGATGGGCAATAAATATCTCGGTTATACTAAAGACAGAAGGTCTTAGTGAATGTATCATCAAGAATGATCATGGAACCGAGAATGAAAAGTATATGGCATTAACAGTAATGCACCATCATCTCAATAAGGAACTGAGAAATCAGTACCAAGATATACAAAGCCCTCGATGCCTTTGGACAGAATTAAAGTCCAGATACACTAAGGTGTTATTACCAAAGGTAAGGCATGAGTGGATGAGCCTCAGGTTCCGGGACTTTGGGTCCGTGGAAGAATACAATTATGCTCTATCCAAAGCAGCTCATACACTGATACTATGTGGTGAAAAGTTGACAGAGGAGGAATTACTTGAAAAAGTTTTCTCCACAGCAGATCCAAGAGATCTAACTTTACAACTAACCTATCGAGATAAAGGTTTCACCACATACAACGATCTATTCTTATACTTATCTCAAAATGAGCAGATGAATCAGATAAAAGATGAAATGAGCGGCTATGAGGCAGATAGTGATGAAAATGATGATGAAGAATCCATGGGAGCCACGTCCAAAGTGACAGATGGAGTGGCCGGCTTGACCATTGTCTAAAGCCTTCGACATTCTGATTTTATATTTTATGATTTGGTTTTGTTTTCAATTTGATTTGTCATTTAAAATTTCACAGCATTAATAAAAGTTTTCTTTTATCTTCAATGATTGATTTGCTTTAAAAATATTTTGATTGACAAATGAGAATGAAAACTCGAGAAGAGTATGTCTAAGACCATCACGCTTAAGGCATGTCCTTAAGGGGCACGAAATTTAGTCACCTAAAGACCCATTGAGTTATAAGAAAGACCCAACAACTCCACTGGCCGTGGATACCACAATAACCGTGGTCGTGGATCCAACCATGGCCGAGGAGGTAGTAGAGGTCGTAGTGGCATTTCCAAAGCCACCTCATTTGCACAAATGGTTTCCATAGTGAACCAATGGGCAAAGCAAAGTAAAAGGAAACAAAAATGTTCCTTCAGCTTATGAAAATCGCCAAGGCATTATAAAGAGGTCGAGACTACATTCTCTCCTTACTGATCTTGAAACTATGCTAAAGATCAGTGTGATAAGGCATAAAGGCCTAGATAACCAGAAGGGTTCACCAACGAGTTAAACACTTTATGGCATGACCGAATTAGCCATCCTGGTCCAAAAACTTGATGCAAAGTTTAAAATTACTAAGGCACAAAGAGTTATACCATAAAATCTCACGTAGTGAAACATGTACACAAGGGAAACTCAGTAGGCTTCATTGTCCCAAGCAACACGAAAATATAATCTGATCATGAGGGAAGTGAGGACAAAACCCGTGATCATGACCAGACTACAAATTCGTGTACCATGGTCTATGACCATGCTGGCCGTCCAAGCATTACGTTTAAGTGAGAACATAAAAACGAATTTTATAGCATATTCATGAGGGGGAGAATAGACACTCTGTGTGGTCCATGACCATACTATAAAAACGTGAACATAACAAGCCTGGCCGAAGGCCATAAGGCATGATAGCTTTGCCGTACAAGCCATAACCTATAAGGTTCAGATTTCAAAAGTCTATAAGCTTGGGGACATCACAAGTATACATGTATAAAAGATAAGATACATCAAGCCATATAAAGTGAGCATAGATATTCCCATCTAAGAATGATAACGGGTCATAATCCAGATATAGACCATCCTAAGAGTTTATGAATAAATCACCACATACATATGTGCCATCTAGGATGGAGAATCTCATATAAGGATGAGATGAGTAATAAGGGAATATATGTTGGATAAGAGAACATGATCTTTCTCCCACGAATTCAATGAGACCATGAGCCAAACATAAGGTGATAAGATTGTGGCCAAGGTACACAGATTACATACAAGATGTATCCGCCTATCCAACATCAAGGAGAAAGAAATAAGCTTGTAAATGGTAAATAGAAAAGTGGAATGGTTTTAACCATCCTTGTCTTGGCAAAGATCCTCAGACCAGAGATATGTACTGGACGTCCATAACAAAGAAAGAAAGATAGCCAGACAGACCCGAAAGAATGACTAAGTCATACCAGCTTAGCACCACGATATAAATGTCCTAGTAGAGACATAGTCAAGTTGCTGTGAAGTCTATACAAGATAGACCAATATGTTCCATAGATAAGAAACCTCGGATAAGAAGAGATAGGTGCTCATAATGACAGATCCGGGTTCATAAGAGAAACCATACTAGACAATGAGATAAGGTCGGCCGACCCTAAGGTACAGGTATCATACATTGTAGTCTTGCAAGCTACAAAGTATTCAGTGATCCTAATAAGAATATAAAATCTCAATCGATTGTATCATGTCTAGAATGCGATAGAACGCAAAGGAACAATATATAAGGTGTCGACACATACACACTCATAAGTGATAAAGATGCATAAGAGAAAGCACTTGAGCATAAGAGATATAAGCGAGGATCACGAACCCACGTGAGAGTACTCATAGAGAATAGAAAGGGACGTGGAGTTATAGTAAAGAATGTATGAGATGGGCGTATTGGCCAAATACATAAGAGAGACGCCATCTAACCAGTGAAGAGATGATTCTTGTGAGGAAAAGAAAATCGTGAGATGTAGAACATGAATGTATATACAAGAGGTCATACATGTTGCTACATAAAGCATTCAATAGAATGGCTTGATCACACAAGGATACTCACATGGACTAAGGAACAAGAAAATGAATTCCTATGTGGTGAATGCTACTACCCAATATCAAAATTGATAAGATCTGGGCATATAAGAGAGATGTAGTAGACATTGAATATATCACTAGATATATAAAGGTAATCTAGATACCTTAAGAGATGAGAAAGAAGTTCTCACAGAACAACATCGTTCCTGCGTTGTTCATGGACTGAGATAATGCAGCTCCATGCATGCATATGTACATATGATAAGACTAAGTGATACTTAGTAGAAAGTTCTATTAGAACGTTTCAGATCAGTTCATATAGTAGTCCATATATTCCTTGTGGTTATACTTAAAGAAAGGATGATTAAGATGATTGATTCTTGGGAAGGCTGTGGAGAGACTACAATGATCTATAATAGAGATCATTAGTCGTGTATGAATGTTGGGATCTATGATCCAACGTACCAAGAATAAGAATGTGATATGGTCAGAGAGAATCCATCAGATTCACGACCAAAGAATTCATATCGACTAGGATCATGTCCGACCTAGCTCGACCTTAATCATCACTGGTCCCGACCAGTCCGTCCCGATCAGTCTGTTCCGTCCAGCTCGTTCCGACCAGTTCCTCTAGGTCTTGATCCGACCTAAACCATCCAAGTGAGAGGAACATTCTATTGACTCAAAAGTGGCTTAGTTTTGATTAGCTTCAAACTATAACATAGTAGCCATTCATGAACAGACCGTGGGCATATAATAAAGAAGGTTCATGAAAGAGTTTTTGGTCAAAAGTTGTGAACGGCATACATATTGGGCGAGAGCATGACCCGGATAGGTCAACATTGGACGAGAACATAATCCGGATGGATTATGGATGATGTCATGATCCGGACAGATCATGGACATATAAAGGCATTCATGGTCGAAATTTATCTAAGAGAGATAAACCATATGATCTGAATGGACCATGAATATCATGAAAGCATTTATGGTCGATATACCCCATGTATAGAAAGTCCATATGTTCTGGTCGAGAACCATAGAACATGTCCGACCATATTTATGAAATGGACAAAGTACTAAGAAGTACATATACCTCATATTCACTGAAACAAGTTCAGATGAAATACTTAGCAATTGAAAGACATTGCACGAAGGTACAAATCAGGAGGACTTATTGGATATATGTTCACTCACGGAGGAACAGCCATTTCCTGGCGGTCCATGAAGCAGTCACTTGCTGCTACATCATCCAACCATACGGAGATCATCGCCATACATGAGGCGAGTCGAGAGGTGGTGTGGTTACGGTCCATGACCAACCACATCCGAGTGGACAGTAGCTTATCCGAAGGTCAAGATGCTCCGACCATCATCTATGAGGACAATGCAGCATGCATAGCTCAGCTCAAAGATGGATACATCAAAGGTGACCGGACGAAGCACATCTTGCCTAAGTTCTTCTCCACACACGATCTGCAGAAAGCTGGACAGGTTCAGGTGGTCCAAGTCCGTTCCAGCGACAATTCAGCAGACCTATTCACCAAGTCACTTCCAACCGCAGTATTCAAGAAACTTGTGCGTCAGATTGGGATGCGTAGGCTTAAGGATCTACACTGAGGTCTAGATCAGGGGGAGTAGTGGGTGTTGTACTCTTTTTCCTGTCCTTGGTTTCCCTTTTTACCACATTGGGTTTTGGGTTTTCCAGGAGAGTTTTTAATGAGGCAACATTAAGCACACTACGAACTCTAGACGGTTCTGGCATCCAAGAGGGAGTGTTATGAAATCTATTATTGTGGATGTTCCAGCAACCGTAGATTGTACTAGGATTTACTAACTAGATTTTGGCCCATTAGTGGCCCATCTTGTATCTAACTCATTAGGGTTTCAGACATTGTAACTCTCTATATAAGGAGCTCATATTCGACATTAATAAGACACACTCACAACAATATAATCGGATAAAGTAAAGCAATTTTTATTGTTGGAAACTAATTCGGTAACTAAGAAATAATAACATTTTATAATAAAAAACTGGAGAAAGAAACAGCATAAGTATCTCATTTGGAAAACAATTAGGAACTCTTGTTTCATTTACATGAATGATTTAGTTTAAGTTCATAAGAAAATAAGTTAAAGTAAAATTACATCAGTTTGTTATATAAATATAGAAATGTTTAATAAAAGACATGGATGATTTTAAAAATTAAACGCAGATATTCGTGTTACAAAACTTGGAAGAAACAAACATACACAAAAGTTAACATTGATATTATTTTATTTTGAAGGTTTTTAATTATGTATAAGCAAATCTGAATATTCAAACTATAAAACATGCATACGAGAACATAAAAAATATAAAAAAAATTCAGCCCGCAAGCCTAGCGCGAATATTTAGCTAGTTGAAATAAAGAATTATAAAACCTCAACTTCTTACTCATTAACAATCTCAAAGTGAAACTGTGGTTTTTTTTCTTTTAAAATATATTTTTTATTTATTTTAAGTTATTTATTTATTTTTTGGTTTTCAATGAAGTTTGAATGTCCTAAACATTAATTAAATGAAAAAAGGACCATATCGATCATTACAAAAGGTTATGGTCTCCTAATAATCCAAATGCTAATACAAAATATGCATCATTTAACGGTCGATCAAAAATGCCTCAGACGATAAGGCTAAACACAATCATATATCTGTTGAATTTACTGATGTGTGACTTAACTTAGTGTCACTCTTATACGAAGTATTGTAAAAATGTATATAAAATAATTAACTATTTTTATATTTCTAGACAATAGATGATCTAGAAGACGAAAGTTGATCGATCATTATACAAGTTAAGTTCTATAATATCATGCTTGCAACAATTAGTCTCTATATCCTTATAATCCTGAATATCTGAATAAAAACCCTAAATCTAACGCTTTTTTATTATTGTTTAAACCTCAATCCAATCAACCGAACAACTACTTTGTTCACCCTACTGTTTAGATTTAATCATATTCAACTTAACTTAATCACTGTTGATTTGGAATTATTATGTTCCTTTGCTCTTTTTAGATTTGATCCCTAAATACTACAACAGTAAAATTACTCTATGGTAATTTGAGCACGTTATCAAACACATGATGCTTTTCGGGTTTTTTGGTGTTGTCTTTGGAGAAACACGTGTGGGTTTAATATATACCATATACAAAAGGAGGAAAGTTGGTGAATTTTTCAGAAAAAACATACATCTTTCTATAAGTTGGTGAAAAATTTCCATCTCCTTTAACACATTGCGATATCCTTATAGTATAAGATGGACAACAACTCGGTGACTAACCTTAGCTATCTGTTTCAGGCTTTGAATTTCCAATAATTTTCAACGTGGCCTTTTAGTTTTTAACTTTATAGTATGAGAAAAAAAAGTTTCGGTGCAAAAGAGAGGTTTTTAGGAAGAAAACCATGCAAAATAAGGTTTTTTGTTGTTGTTTTTCTTTGAAATATTGGTTTCAAAATTATCTTTAGGAAAATGGAGCAAGAATTACATTCTTAATTATAAACATGCAAAGTCTTATACCTTAGCTAGCTAACTAGTCATGTAACCCTAGTTACATTTTAACCATTGTAGACGATTTGACGTGATTTCGTGCTATTGTTGCTTATTTGAATTTTGAGGCCAGTGATTGGTTTTTATAAAGCAAAGCAATAATGTAGAGCAAAAAGGAACAAGGCCCATTGTTAAAGCATGATCTTTTTACTGTCCTTGGTTTCCCTTTTTACCACATTGGGTTTTGTGTTTTTCAGGAGAGGTTTTAATAAGGCAACATTAAGCACACTACGAACTCTAGACGGTTCTGGCATCCAAGGGGGAGTGTTATGAAATCTATTATTGTGGATGTTCCAGCAACCGTAGATTGTACTAGGATTTTACTAACTAGATTTTGGCTCATTAGTTGCCCATCTTGTATCTGACCCATTAGGGCTTAAGACATTATAACTCCCTATATAAAGAGCTCATATTCGACATTAATAAGACACACATTCACAACAATATAATCGGATAAAGTAAAATAATTTTTTTATTGGGAACTAATTCGGTAACTAAGAAATAATAACATTTTATAATAAAAAACTGGAAAAAGAAACAGCATAAGTATCTCACTTGGAAAACAATTAGAAACTCTTGTTTCATTTACATGAATGATTTAGTTTAAGTTCATAAGAAAATAAGTTAAAGTAAAATTACATCAGTTTGTTATATAAATATAGAAATGTTTAATAAAAGACATGGATGATTTTAAAAATTAAACGCAGATATTCGTGTTACAAAACTTGGAAAAAACAAACATACACAAAAGTTAACATTGATATTATTTTATTTTGAAGGTTTAATTATGTATAAGCAAATCTGAATATCCAAACTATAAAACATGCATACGAGAACATAAAAAAAGAAAAAGAAAATGTCAGCCCATAAGCCTAGCGCGAATATTTAGCTAGTTGAAATAAAGAATTATAAAACCTCAACTTCTTACTCATTAACAATCTCAAAGTGAAACTGTGTTTTTTTTTTCTTTTAAAATATATTTTTTTATTTTAAGTTATTTATTTATTTTTTGGTTTTCAATGAAGTTTGTGTGTCCTAAACATTAATTAAATGAAAAAGGGACCATATCATTACAAAAAGTTATGGTCTCCTAATAATCCTAATGCTAATACAAAATATGCATCATTTAACGGTCGATCAAAAATGCCCCAGACCATAAGGCTAAACACAATCATATATCTGTTGAATTTACTGATGTGTGACTTAACTTAGTGTCACTCTTATACGAAGTATTTTAAAAATGTATATAAAATAATTAACTATTTTTATATTTCATTTCAAAATCATATTTCTACTTTATTAGATCAAATTGTCATTTCTCGTTTATCTTTACGTTTCTTTCTAATTATATATTATATAAATTATTATTGTGTGACTTAATAAAATTTTATTGTTTACGTTTATAGAAATATATTTTAAAACAAATTTAAATATAAATGAATCAATTTTACGTGAAATAAAATAACTAGATATTGTTAATTTTTGTGGTCAAACTAGATCCATTTATATCGAAATTTAAAAAGATAGATAGCTTAAAATAGACATGTTTCAATCAGTTATTCATCTATAAGTGTACTTCTTTTTCTTTGTGATTTCTAAAATACCATTATTTAATTATCAAAGATTAAAGTTGCTTTCAAACTTTGGTTTGTTAGTTTCGTTTGCCTCACAATTCTTCTGCTTGGTTAGTATTTACATTTACATTTAAAACTTTATTAATATATTATATAATTATTCTGAAACAAAGTTTATTTCATGCTGTATTATTTTATATACCTATATAAATTGAATGTCTAATTATATAATAATTGAAGAATAATCAATGATTTAGGAGAAGATGTTTAGATATATAGTTCTTTTCTATAAGTATGCAGTAAAATCTCTGAAAATATATTTTACAAAAATTATTTTTGTTTTAAATTTGAAAACTAATTTTATGTTTTAATTATTATAATAACAGGAGAAACGAAGCCTGCTCCGCCTGCTGAGAGAGAAACACCAGATCGACCAGATTTAAAACCTGATGGTACACCGTGTTATTGGAAAATGTAACGCCAAAGCCTGCAAAGCCAGATGTGACTTAATTCATGGACTAGCGGTTAGTAACTGCAGACCAACAGATTGCCGATGTCGCCATCGTTGCCGATGACCAACTAATTTATTATTTACACTTAAAACTAAAATAATATTTATAATAATACTATGGATTTGTAAAAGAAAAAAAATAATAATTTTAATAAGTTTTTCGTTGTTTTTTTGGTTTAATAAGGTGTATTACGTTATTGAAAATAAAACTAAATAACAAATATTGATAACTATTTCTTCCTTTCCATTTTTTTGTACAATTAGGTGGATGATCCACGCATATGTGCGGGCATAAATATGATTGTTAGATTTAATGTTTATATTTTTCTATTATTCATGATGATCAGTTTTTTTTTCTTATGTTAAGTTATCATATATGTTTATGAAAGCTATCCTGTTATGTAGTATGAAGACATTCATATGTGACATATCATATATGTAAATGTAATATATCAATCTGCCTGTTTATATGTTGTATTTAGACATTTATATATGTAACGTGTTCAAATTACCCTAGAATAGCATTTACTCTCATCAAAAGATGTTAAGTTGTAGTACTCAGGGATCAAGTTCACAAAGATCTAGGACACACAGTATATCCTAATCAGCAGTGATTAAGTTAGGTTAAATATTATTAATGTAAACGACAAGGTGAAAAAGTAGTTGTTCGGTTGATTGGATTAAGGATTAACAGTAATGAGAAAGCTTAGACTTTTAAGTGTTCTATTCAGGCAATCATGATTACAATGATATATAGGCTAATTGTTTCATGCATGATATTCTAGAAATCAAATTGTATAATGATCGATCAACTTTTGTCCTGTAGATCATGTTATAGTATTTTGTGTAGGGTTGTTTTAGTACAACGGAACACTATAAGAGTTTGTATCGAAAGCAAGAGATCAAGACTAGAAGATGTTTATTGAGTTATTGATTCGGGACTACAACGTGGAAGGTGTATGAACCTTAGTTCTAGCCGCCTAAACCCTAATCTCTTAGTCTAGAAAAGTTGATCCCTTGTTCTAGGTTTGGGCTCTCCTTTTATAGTTGTAGATGTCGGCTGTAGTCTTTGGAAGTCTTCCATAATGAGAAAATGGAAGTTTCCCCTTAGTTAGAAAACTTATATTTTCCGTCAAGAGTCGGCCCGATCAAGGAGGTCGGGCCTATAGCAGGGGTCGGTCCTTGATTTCTTCTTGAGCAGGGGTCTGGCCGTCAAGGGCCTATCCGGAAGCTGGAGAAAACTTATGCTTGGATATTTTTTCCCAATAGTTTGCCTCTTATTCCTTGATTTTCTCGTGGGAATCAAGGGATAACGTGTGTTCTTGGACTTTGTCTTGGTAGTGTTATTTTAGGTTGAAGATTGCTTTAGATGCCGTGTCTTCTGATGCTGATTTAGGCCGGGACCTTGTTGACGGCTAGAGCAGATGATGTCGTGAGGCTCCATATACTGTAATTCTCAGAGATATTTGGAAATTTATCGTAACCAATCCTTAATAGAGAAGAGGGAAAGGGATAACCCCTTTCAAAGGCTCAAGGCGTACGGGCCTTGTTGATGAAATACATTTTAAGAGTATGGGCTTCGCGAAGAGGCCCAGCGATGGTTGAGCTTCCTCCTTTGGCGCTCAGTTAATCGCGTGGCGATTACCCCAAGGCGCGTGGTCGTCACTTTAGGGCTTCTTCCCTCTCTCCTTCATTTGATCGAAACCAAACCTCTCTTTTTCATTTCTTCTCCATTTCTTCTCAAGACCTTCTCTCGGCGGCTTCCTTCCTCGGAGATTCCTTTTCGCTCTCGACAGGTAGCCATATTTTCCCTTCTTATCTTCTTTTACTAGATCGTTCTTAGTAATGTCTGGCGACTCCCTTAGCAAAACCCTAGATTCCTCCCCCGTAGGCGATAGGGTTAGGTCTAGGAGTTTAGATCCAATGGACTCTTCTTCCCACTCCCCTAGCCACGCGGTTGAGGTAGAAAGTCCCCGACTTGATGAGGTCGAAAACATCTCCTCCGATGATGAAGCCGAGGGATCACTGTTGACGGGTCTGGTTTCTAGGAATGGGAACAGAGATATTGAGGAGTGGAGGAGGAAGTATGCTCTTCCTCAGGAGCTCGTCTTCCGGATTCCAGGTCCTTCTGATAGGATTTCGGATTTTGGAGTCGATAAAGTCCCGATCTACGAAGCGTACTACGAGGCGGGCTTCCGGGGTCGTGTCCCTTCACTGATTTCCAAGCTTTCGGAGTATCTGGTCATCTCTCCTGGTCATTTAAATCCTCCGGCTTGGAAGACTTTGATAGCGATCCAAAACATTGGTGATCTAGAGGGCCTGATGTTGGGAGTGAACGAGGTTCTCTATTCGTACTATGTCACCCCCTTGTCTGGATCGAAGGGAAAGTATTATCTCCATCCTCGGGGCGGCAATGCACTGGTCAAGGAGATTGAGAAGGGTGGAAGGAAACGTCACTCGAGCTTTAGTGGTAGATGGGCAGAGATATTTTATTTTATAACTCTTCCCGGCTTTTCTCCAATTTGGCATGTAGCGGGTAGGTTACCATACTTTCACGATGATTCAATGCAAGATGAGCTGAAAGATATCTCAGATTACACATATGCCAAACTTGGAAGGTATCAGCTCAGCATTGGAAGTCTTGGAGAAAGGTTGTAAGTCATGGAGAATGCTACAACAACAATGAATGATAAGTGGACCAGAGGAGATGAAACCATAAGAAGCTTCATTGCTACATTGTCATGTTCCATATGAGTAGAGAAGATGTGGATACTTGTTTTCTTACAAGTAAGTGCTTTCAAACACACTAGCGAAACACCTCCAAAGTCCAGCTAAATGACTATAACAAAGAGTTGAGTGAGAGGCAACCCACTATTAGGCAATTTACTGAAGTTTTATTTTAGTACTTTATTTTTGCTTTTATATTTTATGCAGATATAAAAAATGAAACAAAATTCTAGTAGACGATTGCCAGCAACATCGACCGATGAGACCGGATTGATATCGATCGACAAGACATCACCATCCACTGATCGACAGTCATTTCATTCCATCGATCAACGCGGAAATCGGTCAGGTATATCATTCTTACTTGTTAAATTCAGTATTTATGATTTATTATTCACCTTAACTTTGACTAGATATATATTAGGGACATTATAATTTAAGTATGGGGGGAGTTTTACTGATATTGCTTTACTTTATGAGTTTTAATAAAATGTTTTCAAAGTTTTTATTGAGTCAAGAAAGGGATGATGAACTTTTTAAATTTTTACTTGTTATCTAACCACTCTTTAGCACCATTCTTAGACTTATTGACTGTAGAATGTACTAGAGATACTAAAGTGGTTCAACTATGTTCACACTTGCTGAGATTGTTTGAAGGAACCAAAGCTGACCTCCCAGCTAATTTGAGTTAACTGCTTGTCTTGGGGCTTAGTATACAACGGGCACGAATCCTCTTGCAAGTCTGGAAAGTAAAAGTCTATGTGTTTCTGATTCCCTTCTCTCTCTCTCTTTGGCTTCTTAAGATATAAAATATCGAGATTCTAAATGGTAACAGCGGATTGAGCGATGTGAAACAAACGGTACATCTGTGTTGCGGTTCTAACAGTTATAAAAACATGTAAATATATGGTATATGTAAAGATTTTTGTTATTGTTAGATGCGGTACGAGGAGGGTGGATTGTAAATGATTTCTTGAAAGAGGAAGAAGGATAGGTAAATTACATTTTACCCCATTATTCTAAGTCTGAAATGAATTATCACACACTGTGGAAACGAGGGGTATGACTGTCTCCTATGACTCCATTATTCGCTACAGTTTGTCAAAATAGAGCTACAAAAGTAGACAAGTCAATAAGATGAACAAGATGGATTGCATCAGCATCATCATCAACATTGATTGATATTGAAACTATAAAGATTTAGAGAAGAGAGAAAAGAGGGAAGAAAGAATCAAAGAAGAATGCCTGGATATTCACGAACTTGCTTGATTGAGAATTCATTTGTCTGTTGATCGATACTCCCAAGGTAAAATCTGCACTTTTATTTATGTAAGAAATGAGGTTAGTAGAGGGGATTGTGAGACAAGATTTACTAAGTTGCTGGCTAGATGAATTTAGCTGCTAAACTAGGATATGGTACAATGTACTTCCAAAGTTAGGATTTATTTGATGTAGTTTGGAACATTGTAGAGGTGATGATTTAAAGTTTTTAATTAAATTGTGTGAGTCCCTTCTGTTTAATTTCAAACCTCTTTAGAGAGACTGTCGTTTGTTTTGCTTGATGACAAGCAAAATGGTAAGTCTGGGCGAGTTGATATACCATAGATTTTACCCATTTTCAGTCATGATATATAAATGTTTTAAGATATAATTGTTATGTTTTGGAGTCTATTTAGTATATTTATAGGTTCACGAGTGTTTTGAAGGAAAGTGGTGACTTTTGAGCATTTTAGAGCATGAAAGGAGATTTTACCCGAGCAGATGATATTACTCAAATTACCCTAAGGAGTGAATTACTCTCTCAAATAAGAGGTTCAATTGTAATACTTAGGGGTCAAATCCACAGAGACTCAAGGATTACACAATAGATTATATAGTCTTCGAAATAAAGCTAGAAAAATAGGTTTTAAACAGTAAATTAAATGGTGAGTAAGGCAGTTGCTCGATTGATTTGATTTGAGGTTGGTAACAGGAAGATAGGTAGCTAGATTCAGGTATTATCACAGGTTTGACAAGTTTGCAATTTATTTAGGGTTTTTACTATTCATAGTTCTGAACTCAAACTGTTGGTTTAATCAAATGATTAACTTCGGTTGGATCTTGGGTCATCAACTCTCGATCGATGATCATAAGAAAGTGTCGATCGATAATTCAATGGAACATCGATCGATGCACCTTTCACAATATCGATCGATACAACCCTAGCTGCGTCGATCGATATTGCTTCCAGCGAGCCTTAAGATCAGGTTTGATGGGTTCTCTAATCTAACTAGGAACAACTCTCGTTTGTTCTCAGTCAGATTAGAACATGCTAGTTTAGTTTTGAGGAAATTGCTAAGTTCTCACTTATCCAATTTAATCCTAAGATCTAGGTCAAAGATGACTAATCCCAAACAAAGTATTAAGAACAACTAGATGAAGAACTATATTTTAAACACCCTAACAATGGTTTATTTGCAATATATGAGTCAACCTTATGAGAAACCTAAATCTAACAATGAGACTACTCAAACATATTCATAAGAAACATTATGATGGTCTGAATAATACTGCAATATAATAAATAAGAGAAGAACAAAGTAAAGAAACAAGGGAGTTCAAGATCTTCCCTCTCTCAAGGTGCTCAGATCTCTCTCTCCAATCCTAAGCTTTCTCTCTCTCTAGAATAGTATGAAGCATATCAGCCAACAATGGCTTAGAAAATAGTAAAATAAGGTTTCTGGTCGACCAAGGGCATAAGGGTAATTTGTGGTTACTTCTGGGCTTCAGTTGGTCATAAAATATACTCAGCCCATATTCTGATGTCCCTTTCGATCGACATGCAGTGTGCTGCATCGATCGATATACAATCCTCTTCTCGACAGCTTCCTCTCGCGAGGCAGACTGACTACTCTTTAGTAAAACGGGCATAACGTCTGCTAAAGGATGCGGATTGACCTCATACCGGTCGCATTGAAAAGCTATCTCAAAGCTCTATCTTTTGTCAAAAGATGAGCTAAATCCAACGGTGGGAAGGTCTTCATCGAGAGCTAAACATCTGAAGCGTCTGTGCAGTTCTGCACTGCGAAAGACTCCAAAAGGCACCAAAATCACCATATATCTCCAAATCGTCCCTGAACCTGTAAATACTCTAAATAGACTCCAATACATAATAAATAGTATATAAAACACTTATATACCATGGGTAAAAATGGGTAAAATCCATGGTATATCAACTTCCCCAGACTTATCCTTTTGCTTGTATATCAACTTCCACTGATTGCCAAGTTTTCGGAGCATCTGGTCATCTCTCCCGGTCATCTAAATCCTCCGGCTTGGAGGACTTTGATAGCGATCCAAAACCTTGGTGATCTAGAGGGCCTGATGTTGGGAGTGAACGAGGTTCTCTACTCGTACTATGTCACCCCCTTGTCTGGATCGAAGGGAAAGTATTATCTCCATCCTCGGGGCAACAATGCACTGGTCAAGGAGATTGAGAAGGGTGGAAGGAAATGTCACTCGAGCTTTAGTGGTAGATGGGCAGAGATATTTTATTTTATAACTCTTCCCGGCTTCTCTTCAATTTGGCATGTAGTGGGTAGGTTACCATACTTTCACGATGATTCAATGCAAGATGAGCTGAAAGATATCTCAGATTACACATATGCCAAACTTGGAAGGTATCAGCTCAGCATTGGAAGTCTTGGAGAAAGGTTGTAAGTCATGGAGAATGCTACAACAACAATGAATGATAAGTGGACCAGAGGAGATGACACCATAAGAAGCTTCATTGCTACATTGTCATGTTCCATATGAGTAGAGAAGATGTGGATACTTGTTTTCCTACAAGTAAGTGCTTTCAAACACACTAGCGAAACACCTCCAAAGTCCAGCTAAATGACTATAACAAAGAGTTGAGTGAGAGGCAACCCACTATTAGGCAATTTACTGAAGTTTTATTTTAGTACTTTATTTTTGCTTTTATATTTTATGCAGATATAAAAGTTGAAACAAAATTCTAGTAGACGATTGCCAGCAACATCGACCGATGAGACCGGATTGATATCGATCGAGAAGACATCACCATCCACTGATCGACGGTTCCATCGATCAACGCGGAAATCGGTCAGGTATATCATTCTTACTTGTTAAATTCAGTATTTATGATTTATTATTCACCTTAACTTCGACTAGATATATATTAGGGACATTATAATTTAAGTATGGGGGGAGTTTTACTGATATTGCTTTACTTTATGAGTTTTAATAAAATGTTTTCAAAGTTTTTATTGAGTCAAGAAAGGGATGATGAACTTTTTAAGTTTTTACTTGTTATCTAACCACTCTTTAGCACCATTCTTAGACTTATTGACTGTAGAATGTACTAGAGATACTAAAGTGGTTCAACTATGTTCACACTTGCTGAGATTGTTTGAAGGAACCAAAGCTGACCTCCCAGCTAATTTGAGTTAACTGCTTGTCTTGGGGCTTAGTATATACAACGGGCACGAATCCTCTTGCAAGTCTGGAAAGTAAAAGTCTATGTGTTTCTGATTCCCTTCTCTCTCTCTTTGGCTTCTTAAGATATAAAATATCGAGATTCTAAATGGTAACAGTGGATTGAGCGATGCAAAACAAACGGTACATCTGTGTTGCGGTTCTAACAGTTATAAAAACATGTAGATATATGGTATATGTAAAGATTTTTGTTATTGTTAGATGCGGTACAAGGAGGGTGGATTGTAAATGATTTCTTGAAAGAGGAAGAAGGATAGGTAAATTACATTTTACCCCCATTATTCTAAGTCTGAAATGAATTATCACACACTGTGGAAACGAGGGGTAGGACTGTCTCCTATGACCCCATTATTCGCTACACTTTGTCAAAATAGAGCTACAAAAGTAGGCAAGTCAATAAGATGAACAAGATGGATTGCATCAGCATCAGCATCAACATTCATTGATATTGAAACTATAAAGATTTAGAGAAGAGAGAAAAGAGGGAAGAAAGAATCAAAGAAGAATGCCTGGATATTCACGAACTTGCTTGATTGAGAATTCATTTGTCTGTTGATCGATACTCTCAAGGTAAAGTCTGCACTATAATTTATGTAAGAAATGAGGTTAGTAGAGGGGATTGTGAGACAAGATTTACTAAGTTGCTGGCTAGATGAATTTCGCTGCTAAACTAGGATATGGTACAATGTACTTCGAAAGTTAGGATTTATTTGATGTAGTTTGGAACATTGTAGAGGTGATGATTTAAAGATTTTAATTAAATTGTGTGAGTCCCTTCTGCTTAATTTCAAACCTCTTTAGAGAGACTGTCGTTTGTTTTGCTTGATGACAAGCAAAATGGTAAGTCTGGGCGAGTTGATATACCATAGATTTTACCCATTTTCAGCCATGATATATAAATGTTTTAAGACATAATTGTTATGTTTTGGAGTCTATTTAGTATATTTATAGGTTCAGAAGTGTTTTGAAGGAAAGTGGTGACTTTTGAGCATTTTAGAGCATGAAAGGAGATTTCACCCGAGCTGACTATCTACCAAGACATGAGGTCGATCCTGAGAGATAATAATCAATCGATGCACACTATGTGTCGTCGATCGATGGCGAAGCGCGCAAGGCCAACTTGGTTCCATCTGACTTTAAGCCCAAGATTCCACTTATTACCATAATGCCCCTGACGAGTTTTCAACTAATATTTATGTGATCTTTCATTGTATTAGGCAACACACGCTTCGATAATTATTATTCTCATAGCAAATGTATTGTGTTTGGAACTCCAGTTTTCTATCATTTATATATCTATGCAGTTTTATTTATTTCTTGTGATGTTTTGCTTAGTCATGTCTGACTAATTCACTTTGTTAGGTTTATGTTTCAAATAGGTTATGAGGGATTAGCCCAAAATATAGAATTTCTAAGTTTTAATATTCATCATTAAGACTGTTCTTACTGCATGTGTTCTTGAATAACTAACTTGAACCTTAATCATAGAATAATTAGGCACAAGCAAAAGTTTGGTCTTTTCTCTGAACTAGTCTTATTGAGCTATGATTGTTAGAAACATGCGAAAGTTGATTTAGTAATCCTAGTGAACATTTACTCAATTTGTTCATAAAGCTTGCTAGAAAAACATTGATTGGTAGTCCAATAGACTAATTGATCGACGTTATACCAATCGATATTCATATAGAATCATCGATCGACACTTTTCTAAGATCGAAGGTGAGAGTTGAAGATCTTAGATCTAGACAATAGATGATCTAGAAGACGAAAGTTGATCGATCATTATACAAGTTAAGTTCTATAATATCATGCTTGCAACAATTAGTCTCTATATCCTTATAATCCTGAATATCTGAATAAAAACCCTAAATCTAACGCTTTCTTATTATTGTTTAAACTTCAATCCAATCAACCGAACAACTACTTTGTTCACCCTGCTGTTTAGATTTAATCATATTCAACCTAACTTAATCACTGTTGATTTGGAATTATTATGTTCCTTTGCTCTTTTTAGATTTGATCCCTAAATACTACAACAGTAAAATTACTCTATGGTAATTTGAGCATGTTATCAAACACATGATGCTTTTCGGGTTTTTTGGTGTTGTCTTTGGAGAAACACGTGTGGGTTTAATATATACCATATACAAAGGGAGGAAAATTGGTGAATTTATCAGAAAACATACATCTTTCTATAAGTTGGTGAAACGTTTCCATCTCCTTTAACAGATTGCGTTATCCTTATAGTATAAGATGGACAACAACTCAGTGACTAACCTTAGCTATCTGTTTCAGGCTTTGAATTTCCAATAATTTTCAACGTGGCCTTTTAGTTTTTAACTTTATAGTATGAGAAAAAAATAGTCTCGGTGCAAAAGAGAGGTTTTTAGGAAGAAAACCATGCAAAATAAGGTTTTTTGTTGTTGTTTTTCTTTGAAATATTGGTTTCAAAACTATCTTTAGGAAAATGGAGCAAGAATTACATTCTTAATTATAAACATGCAAAGTCTTATACCTTAGCTAGCTAACTAGTCATGTAACCCTAGTTACATTTTAACCATTGTAAAAGATTTGATGTGATTTCGTGCTATTGTTGCTTATTTGAATTCTGAGGCCAGTGATTGGTTTTTGTAAAGCAAAGCAATAATGTAGAGCAAAAAGGAACACGGCCCATTGTTAAAGCATGATCTTTTTCCTATCCTTGGTTTCCCTTTTTACCACATTGGGTTTTGGGTTTTCCAGGAGAGGTTTTAATGAGGCAACATTAAGTACACTACGAACTCTAGACGGTTCTGGCATCCAAGGGGGAGTGTTATGAAATCTATTATTGTGGATGTTCCAGCAACCGTAGATTGTACTAGGATTTTATTAACTAGATTTTGGCCCATTAGTTGCCCATCTTGTATCTGACCCATTAGGGTTTCAGACATTATAACTCCCTATATAAGGAGCTAATAGTCGACATTAATAAGACACACATTCACAACAATATAATCGGATAAAGTAAAACAATTTTTATTGTTGGGAACTAATTCGGTAACTAAGAAATAATAACATTTTATAATAAAAAAACTCGAAAAAGAAACAGAATAAGTATCTCATTTGGAAAACAATTAGAAACTGTTGTTTCATTTACATGAATGATTTAGTTTAAGTTCATAAGAAAATAAGTTAAAGTAAAATTACATCAGTTTGTTATATAAATATAGAAATGTTTGATAAAAGACATGGATGATTTTAAAAATTAAACGCAGATATTCATGTTACAAAACTTGGAAGAAACAAACATACACAAAAGTTAACATTGATATTATTTTATTTTGAAGGTTTAATTATGTATAAGAAAATCTGAATATCCAAACCATAAAACATGCATACGAGAACATAAAAAATATAAAAAAAATTTCAGCCCGCAAGCCTAGCGCGAATATTTAGCTAGTTGAAATAAAGAATTATAAAACCTCAACTTCTTACTCATTAACAATCTCAAAGTGAAACTGTGTATTTTTTTCTTTTAAAATATATTTTTTATATTAAGTTATTTATTTATTTTTTTGGTTTTCAATGAAGTTTGAATGTCCTAAACATTAATTAAATGAAAAAGGTACCATATCATTACAAAAGGTTATGGTCTCCTAATAATCCTAATGCTAATACAAAATATGCATCATTTAACGGTCGATCTAAAATGCCTCAGACCATAAGGCTAAACACAGTCATATATCTGTTGAATTTACTGATGTGTGACTTAACTTAGTGTCACTCTTATACGAAGTATTGTAAAAATGTATATAAAATAATTAACTATTTTTATATTTCATTTCAAAATCATATTTCTACTTTATTAGATCAAATTGTCATTTCTCGTTTATCGTTACGTTTCCTTCTAATTATATATTATATAAATTCTTATTTTGTGACTTAATAAAATTTTATTATTTACGTTTATAGAAATATATTTTAAAACAAATTTAAATATAAATGAATCAATTTTACGTGAAATAAAATAGATAGCTTAAAATAGACATGTTTTGTGGTCAATTTTTGTGGTCAATTTTTGTGGTCAAACTAGAACCATTTATATCGAAATTTAAAAAGATAGATAGCTTAAAATAGACATGTTTCAATCTGTTATTCATCTATAACTGTACTTCTTTTTCTTTGTGATTTCTAAAATACCATTATTTAATTATCAAAGATGAAAGTTGCTTTCAAACTTTGGTTTGTTAGTTTTGTTTGGCTCATAATTCTTCTGCTTGGTTAGTATTTACATTTACATTTAAAACTTTATTAATATATTATATAATTATTCTGAAACAAAGTTTATTTCATGCTGTATTATTTTATATACCTATATAAATTGAATGTCTAATTATATAATAATTGAAGAATAATCAATGATTTAGGAGAAGATGCTTAGATATATAGTTCTTTTCTATAAGTATGCAGTAAAATATCTGAAAATATATTTTACAAAAAAATATTTTTTAAATTTGAAAACTAATTTTATGTTTTAATTATTATAATAACAGGAGAAACGAAGCCTGCTCCACCTGCTGAGAGAGAACCACCAGTTCGACCAGATTTAAAACCTGATGGTACACCATGTGTTACATATCATGATATTGGAAAATGTAACGCCAAAACCTGCAAAGCCAGATGTGACTTAATTCATGGACTAGCGGTTAGTAGGTGCAGACCAACAGATTGCCAATGTCGCTATCGTTGCCGATGACCAACTAATTTATTATTTACACTTAAAACTAAAATAATATTTATAATAATACTATGGATTTGTCAAAGAAAAAAATAATAATTTTAATAAGTTTTTCGTTGTTTTTTTGGTGTAATAAGGTGTATTACGTTATTGAAAATAAAACTAAATAACAAATATTGATAACTATTTCTTCCTTTCTATTTTTTGTACAATTAGGTGGATGATCCACGCATATATATGTGCGGGCATAAATATGATTGTTAGATTTAATGTTTATATTTTTCTATTATTCATGATGATCAGTTTTTTTTCTTATGTTAACTTATCATATATGTTTATGAAAGCTATCCTGTTATAGTATGAAGACATTCATATGTGACATATCATATATGTAAATGTAATATATCAATCTGCCTGTTTATATGCTGTATTTAGACATTTATATATGTAACGTATTCAAATTACCCTAGAATAGCATTTACTCTCATCAAAAGATGTTAAGTTGTAGTACTCAGGGATCAAGTTCACAAGGACCTAGGATACATAATATATCCTAATCAGCAGTGATTAAGTTAGGTTAAATATTATTAATGTAAACGACAAGGTGAAAAAGTAGTTGTTCGGTTGATTGGATTAAGGATTAACAGTAATGAGAAAGCTTAGACTTTTAGGGGTTCTATTCAGGCAATCATGATTACAATGATATATAGGCTAATTGTTTCATGCATGATATTCTAGAAATCAAACTGTATAATGATCGATCAACTTTCGTCCTGTAGATAAGGTTATAGTATTTTGTGTAGGGTCGTTTTAGTACTACGGAACACTTTAAGAGTTTGTATCAAAAGAAAGAGATCAAGACTAGAAGATGTTTATTGAGTTATTGATTCGGGACTACAACGTGGATGGTGTATGAACCTTAGTTCTAGCCGCCTAAACCCTAATCTCTTAGTCTAGAAAAGTTGATCCCTTGTTCTAGGTTTGGGCTCCCCTTTTATAGTTGTAGATGTCGGCTGTAGTCTTTGGAAGTCTTCCATAATGAGAAAAATGGAAGTTTCCCCTTAGTTAGAAAACTTATATTTTCCGTCAAGAGTCGGCCCGATCAAGGAGGTCGGGCCTATAGCAGGGGTCGGTCCTTGATTTCTTCTTGAGCAGGGGTCTGGCCGTCAAGGGCCTATCCGGAAGCTGGAGAAAACTTATGCTTGGATATTTTTCCCAATAGTTTGCCCCTTATTCCTTGATTTTCTCGTGGGAATCAAGGGATAACGTGTGTTCTTGGACTTTGTCTTGGTAGTGTTATTTTAGGTTGAAGATTGCTTTAGATGCCGTGTCTTCTGATGCTGATTTAGGCCGGGACCTTGTTGACGGCTAGAGCAGATGATGTCGTGAGGCTCCATATACTGTAATTCTCGGAGATATTTGGAAATTTATCGTAACCAATCCTTAATAGAGAAGAGGGAAAGGGATAACCCCTTTCAAAGGCTCAAGGCGTACGGGCCTTGTTGATGAAATACATTTTAAGAGTATGGGCTTCGCGAAGAGGCCCAGCGATGGTTGAGCTTCCTCCTTTGGCGCTCATTTAATCGCGTGGCGATTACCCCAAGGCGCGTGGTCGTCACTCTAGGGCTTCTTCCCTCTCTCCTTCATTTGATCGAAACCAAACCTCTCTTTTTCATTTCTTCTCCATTTCTTCTCAAGACCTTCTCTCGGCGGCTTCCTTCCTCGGAGATTCCTTTTCGCTCTCGACAGGTAGCCATATTTTCCCTTCTTATCTTCTTTTACTAGATCGTTCTTAGTAATGTCTGGCGACTCCCTTAGCAAAACCCTAGATTCCTCCCCCGTAAGCGATAGGGTTAGGTCTAGGAGTTTAGATCCAATGGACTCTTCTTCCCACTTCCCTAGCCACGCGGTTGAGGTAGAAAGTCCCCGACTTGATGAGGTCGAAAACATCTCCTCCGATGATGAAGCCGAGGGATCACTGTTGACGGGTCTGGTTTCTAGGAATGGGAACAGAGATATTGAGGAGTGGAGGAGGAAGTATGCTCTTCCTCAGGAGCTCGTCTTCCGGATTCCAGGTCCTTCTGATAGGATTTCGGATTTTGGAGTCGATAAAGTCCCGATCTACGAAGCGTACTTCGAGGCGGGCTTCCGGGGTCGTGTCCCTTCACTGATTTCCAAGCTTTCGGAGTATCTGGTCATCTCTCCTGGTCATCTAACTCCTCCTGCTTGGAAGACTTTGATAGCGATCCAAAACCTTGGTGATCTAGAGGGCCTGATGTTGGGAGTGAACGAGGTTCTCTATTCGTACTATGTCACCCCCTTGTCTGGATCGAAGGGAAAGTATTATCTCCATCCTTGGGGCGGCAATGCACTGGTCAAGGAGATTGAGAAGGGTGGAAGGAAATGTCACTCGAGCTTTAGTGGTAGATGGGCAGAGATATTTTATTTTATAACTCTTCCCGGCTTTTCTCCAATTTGGCATGTAGCGGGTAGGTTACCATACTTTCACGATGATTCAATGCAAGATGAGCTGAAAGATATCTCAGATTACACATATGCCAAACTTGGAAGGTATCAGCTCAGCATTGGAAGTCTTGGAGAAAGGTTGTAAGTCATGGAGAATGCTACAACAACAATGAATGATAAGTGGACCAGAGGAGATGACACCATAAGAAGCTTCATTGCTACATTGTCATGTTCCATATGAGTAGAGAAGATGTGGATACTTGTTTTCTTACAAGTAAGTGCTTTCAAACACACTAGCGAAACATCTCCAAAGTCCAGCTAAATGACTATAACAAAGAGTTGAGTGAGAGGCAACCCACTATTAGGCAATTTACTGAAGTTTTATTTTAGTACTTTATTTTTGCTTTTATATTTTATGCAGATATAAAAAATGAAACAAAATTCTAGTAGACGATTGCCAGCAACATCGACCGATGAGACCGGATTGATATCGATCGACAAGACATCACCATCCACTGATCGACGGTCACTTCATTCCATCGATCAACGCGGAAATCGGTCAGGTATATCATTATATTTGTTAAATTCAGTATTTATGATTTATTATTCACCTTAACTTCGACTAGATATATATTAGGGACATTATAATTTAAGTATGGGGGGAGTTTTACTGATATTGCTTTACTTTATGAGTTTTAATAAAATGTTTTCAAAGTTTTTATTGAGTCAAGAAAGGGATGATGAACTTTTTAAATTTTTACTTGTTATCTAACCACTCTTTAGCACCATTCTTAGACTTATTGACTGTAGAATGTACTAGAGATACTAAAGTGGTTCAACTATGTTCACACTTGCTGAGATTGTTTGAAGGAACCAAAGCTGACCTCCCAGCTAATTTGAGTTAACTGCTTGTCTTGGGGCTTAGTATACAACGGGGACGAATCCTCTTGCAAGTCTGGAAAGTAAAAGTCTATGTGTTTCTGATTCCCTTCTCTCTCTCTCTTTGGCTTCTTAAGATATAAAATATCGAGATTCTAAATGGTAACAGCGGATTGAGCGATGTGAAACAAACGGTACATCTGTGTTGCGGTTCTAACAGTTATAAAAACATGTAGATATATATGGTATATGTAAAGATTTTTGTTATTGTTAGATGCGGTACGAGGAGGATGGATTGTAAATGATTTCTTGAAAGAGGAAGAAGGATATGTAAATTACATTTTACCCCATTATTCTAAGTCTGGAATGAATTATCACACACTGTGGAAACGAGGGGTATGACTGTCTCCTATGACTCCATTATTCGCTACAGTTTGTCAAAATAGAGCTACAAAAGTAGACAAGTCAATAAGATGAACAAGATGGATTGCATCAGCATCATCATCAACATTGATTGATATTGAAACTATAAAGATTTAGAGAAGAGAGAAAAGAGGGAAGAAAGAATCAAAGAAGAATGCCTGGATATTCACGAACTTGCTTGATTGAGAATTCATTTGTCTGTTGATCGATACTCCCAAGGTAAAATCTGCACTTTTATTTATGTAAGAAATGAGGTTAGTAGAGGGGATTGTGAGACAAGATTTACTAAGTTGCTGGCTAGATGAATTTAGCTGCTAAACTAGGATATGGTACAATGTACTTCCAAAGTTAGGATTTATTTGATGTAGTTTGGAACATTGTAGAGGTGATGATTTAAAGTTTTTAATTAAATTGTGTGAGTCCCTTCTGTTTAATTTCAAACCTCTTTAGAGAGACTGTCGTTTGTTTTGCTTGATGACAAGCAAAATGGTAAGTCTGGGCGAGTTGATATACCATAGATTTTACCCATTTTCAGCCATGATATATAAATGTTTTAAGATATAATTGTTATGTTTTGGAGTCTATTTAGTATATTTATAGGTTCACGAGTGTTTTGAAGGAAAGTGGTGACTTTTGAGCATTTTAGAGCATGAAAGGAGATTTCACCCGAGCTGATGTTATCACTCAAATTACCCTAAGGAGTGAATTACTCTCTCAAATAAGAGGTTCAATTGTAATACTTAGGGGTCGAATCCACAGAGACTCAAGGATTACACAATAGATTATATAGTCTTCGAAATAAAGCTAGAAAAATAGGTTTTAAACAGTAAATTAAATGGTGAGTAAGGCAGTTGCTCGATTGATTTGATTTGAGGTTGGTAACAGGAAGATAGGTAGCTAGATTCAGGTATTATCACAGGTTTGACAAGTTTGCAATTTATTTAGGGTTTTTACTATTCATAGTTCTGAACTCAAACTGTTGGTTTAATCAAATGATTAACTTCGGTTGGATCTTGGGTCATCAACTCTCGATCGATGATCATAAGAAAGTGTCGATCGATAATTCAATGGAACATTGATCGATGCACCTTCCACAATATCGATCGATACAACCCTAGCTGCGTCGATCGATATTGCTTCCAGCGAGCCTTAAGATCAGGTTTGATGGGTTCTCTAATCTAACTAGGAACAACTCTCGTTTGTTCTCAATCAGATTAGAACATGCTAGTTTATTTTTGAGGAAATTGCTAAGTTCTCACTTATCCAATTTAATCCTAAGATCTAGGTCAAAGATGATTAATCCCAAACAAAGTATTAAGAACAACTAGATGAAGAACTATATTTTAAACACCCTAACAATGGTTTATTTGCAATACATGAGTCAACCTTATGAGAAACCTAAATCTAACAATGAGACTACTCAAACATATTCATAAGAAACATTATGATGGTCTGAATAATACTGCAATAGAATAAATAAGAGAAGAACAAAGTAAAGAAACAAGGGGGTTCAAGATCTTCCCTCTCTCAAGGTGCTCAGATCTCTCTCTCCAATCCTAAGCTTTCTCTCTCTCTAGAATAGTATGAAGCATAGCAGCCAACAATGGCTTAGAAAATAGTAAAATAAGGTTTCTGGTCGACCAAGGGCATAAGGGTAATTTGTGGTTACTTCTGGGCTTCAGTTGGTCATAAAATATACTCAGCCCATATTCTGATGTCCCTTTCGATCGACATGCAGTGTGCTGCATCGATCGACATACAATCCTCTTCTCGACAGCTTCCTCTCGCGAGGCAGACTGACTACTCTTCAGTAAAACGGGCATAACGTCTGCTACAGGATGCGGATTGACCTCAGACCGGTCGCATTGAAAAGCTATCTCAAAGCTCTATCTTGTGTCAAAAGATGAGATAAATCCAACGGTGGGAAGGTCTTCATCGAGAGCTAAACATCTGAAGCGTCTGTGCAGTTCTGCACTGCGAAAGACTTCAAAAGGCACCAAAATCACCATATATCTCCAAATCGTCCCTGAACCTGTAAATACTCTAAATAGACTCCAATACATAATAAATAGTATATAAAACACTTATATACCATGGGTAAAAATGGGTAAAATCCATGGTATATCAACTTCCCCAGACTTATCCTTTTGCTTGTCCTCAAGCAAACCGAACGGACAGTCTCTCTGAAAGAGGTTTGAAAACAGCAGGGACTCAAAGGAGTTTAAAAACTCAGTTCATCATCTCTCTACTAGTGCAAACCAAATCATTAAACATCCTAACCTTAGAAGCACATTATACAATATCCTAGTATATCAACCAAATTCCACTAGTTCCACAACCTAACAGATCCTGTCTGACAATCCCCTCTACTAACCTCATTTCTTGCATAAAAATAAAAGTGTAGGCTTTACCTTGGGAGTATCGATCAAAGGACACATGGATTCAACTCAAACAAGTTTCTGAACACACATGTAGTCTTCTCTGATCTCTTTCTCCCCTCATCTCTCTTCTCTGAATCTCTTATTAGTTTCAATTTCAACAGGTTTCCATGCCAACACAGGTCATCTAGTCTATCTCATTGACATTGCATTTGTAACTCATACATTTTGACAAAGTGTAACGAATAATGGGGTCACAGGTAATTTACATATCCCTCGTTTCCACAATGTGTGATCATCCCTGAGATTTAGAATACTGGGGTCGCAGGAGACATTCCTACCGCTCTGCCTCTCAAGAAATCATTTCAATCTTTTATAACATAACACTTAGATCTTTGAGATGCCGAAGAGAGAGAAGGAATAGAACCAAAAACACACATACTTTTTACCTTCCAGACTTGCAGGAGGATTCCGATCCCTTGTATACCAAGCCCCAAGACAAGCAAAATCAAGTCAATATTAGTTGGAGGTCAGCTTTGGTTCCTTCAAACAATTTCAGCAAGTGCAAACATAGTTGACAGGTTGATCCACTTTAGTATCTCTAGTACTTCTGCAGTCATAAATCTAAGACTGGTATAAAGAGTGGTTAGATGACAAGTAGTAAATCAATTAAGATTATATCCCCTTCTTGACTCAATAAAATCTTGTTGAAAACATTTTAGATAAAACTCATAAAGTAGATAAACGTTAGTAATCCCCCCAGACTTAAATTACACTGTCCCCAGTGTAAAACAGTCAGTGGTAGGGTGAAAATCATAAAGCATAAGTACGAAATTTAACAAGTAAGAACGACATACCAGCTCGCTGATGTCTGTGTCGATCGACACAATGAAGTGACAATCGATCGTTTTACCTGAAGCGCTGTCGAACGATATCGACATGGTCTCATCGGTCGATGTGCTGAGCAATCGTCTACTCGGATCTGTTTTCTTTTTTCCTTTTTTTTTTACAATAAGCAAAAATTAGTAATAATCAAAACTAAACTTTGAAGAAATTACCTGATAGTGGGTTGCCTCCCACTCAGCGCTTGTTTTATGTCATTGAAGCTCGACAGTCATGTTATATCAATTGGTAGGTGGCAGTCCAAGACTTGTAATTTGTCTGTCTGGTCTCTCTGCTTCCGCCCAATAGTGCTTTACTCGTTGTCCATTCACCTTGAACTCTTCTCCCTTAGAGTTGATTAGCAATATGGCTCCAGAGGGGCTTACCTCTTTAACAGTGAAGGGACCACACCAGCGGGAACTTAATTTTCCAGGAAATAATGCCAAACGAGAATTATACAAAAGCACCTGATCATTCGGTTCGAAATGTCTAGATATGATCTTCTTGTCGTGATAAGCTTTTGTCCTCTCTTTGTATAACTTTGAGTTTTCATAAGCGTGATATCTGATTTCATCTAACTCATTCAGCTGAATTAATATCTTTTCCTTAGCAGGTTTGACGTCGAAGTTCATCATTTTTACAGCCCATGCCGCCTTGTATTCTAACTCTACCGGAAGGTGACATGATTTTCCATAAAGTAGGTGAAATGGTGTAGTTTCGAGTGGCGTCTTAAATGCAGTTCTATAAGCCTAAAGTACATCATCCAGTTTTGTGGACCAATCTTTTCTTGTTTTCCCTACCGTCTTTTCCAGGATTTCCTTGATTTGACGGTTTCAAACTTCTACTTGTCCATTGGTCTGAGGATGATACGGTGTAGCTACTCGATGGTGGACTCCATGCTTCGCAAGCAGCTTCTCAAACACTTTGTTAATGAAATGAGAGCCTCCATCGCTTATTACCACTCTAGGAACTCCGAATCTAGGGAAAATGATGCTTTTGAAAAGTTTCACGACTACAGCAGCATCGTTTGTCGGGGATGCTATTGCTTCTACCCACTTAGATACATAGTCGACAGCGACTAGGATATATTTGTTCTCGTCTGAAGAAGGAAAAGGGCCCATAAAGTCGATGCCCCAACAATCAAAGACTTCTACTTCTAATATGAAATTTTGTTTCATTTCGTGTCTTTTGCTGATTTTTCCTCTTCGTTGGCAGCGATCACATTTTGCTATATAAGATTGTGCATCACAAAACATGGTTGGCCACCAAAAACCAGCCTGAAGAATTTTTGACACTATCTTAAAACTCGCAAAATGTCCAGCATAATCAGATCCATGACAGTGGAAAAGTATATCTGGAACTTCAACCTCTGCAATGCAGCGTCTATATATTTTGTCAGCACAATGCTTATAGAGATATGGTTCGTCCCAATGAAATCGTCTGACTTCTCTGAGGAACTTTTTCCTTGAGTAACCTTGGAGGCCTTCTGGTTCCACGTCAGCAGCTAGATAATTTACTATATCAGCATACCAAAGTCGGTTTTTTAAATTTCCGTCAATTGCGTGCACCCCCAGACTTAGACTTCTACACCCAGGAGAATCAAATTCAGATTGCATAGAGTTATATGCAACATTGACATTTATATAACCTATCAATTCGTCTTGTTTTGTGTGGGTCCGCCGGTTGTCTAAGGTGTCGATCGATTCTTCATGCAGGGTATCGATCGATTTTTCCTCAAAAGTTGAACACATGTTTCCAATGAACGCAGAGTCCGTTTGATAGACGTTTTCTATGGGTAGTGAGTCATCAATTGGAACATTGTCTGCGACTCTAATTCGTGAAAGATGATCAGCAACTCCGTTTTCTACTCCTCTTTTATCTTTTATTTCGATATCGAATTCTTGTAGGAGCAGGATCCATCTCACAAGTCTTGGCTTTGCGTCTTTCTTCTGCATTAAGTATTTCAAGGCAGCGTGGTCGGTGTGGACAACTACTTTTGAGCCAACTAAGTAGGGGCGAAATTTTCAAAAGCAAAAACAACTGCTAGTAACTCTTTTTCGGTCGTCGCATAGTTTCTTTGCGCATCATCCAGAGTCCTACTAGCATAGCAGATAACATGTAACTTCTTATCCTTTTTCTGCCCAAGTACTGCTCCTACAGCTAAGTCGCTTGCGTCGCACATTATTTCGAAAGGTAAATTCCAATCCGGAGCTTGCACAATGGGAGCAGTCACTAGAGCTGTCTTAATTTCTTTAAAATCTCTTAGGCACTCAGGGGTAAAGTTGAATTTGACTTCTTTGCTCAGGAGAGATGTAAGGGGTATGGTTATTTTGCTAAAATCTTTTAGGAATCTCCTGTAGAAACCAGCATGTCCCAGAAAGTTTCTTACATCTTTTACATTGGTCGGTGTTGGAAAACCTGTCATCACTTCTATTTTAGCTTTATCCACCTCGATACCGGCTGCAGATACCTTGTGGCCTAAAACAATCCCATCGTTAACCATAAAATGGCATTTCTCCCAATTTAGAACAAGATTTTTCTCCTCACATCTAGCTAATACCTTGCACAAGTTGTTGAGGCATGATGTAAAATCAGATCCATACACCGAGAAATCATCCATGAAAACTTCCATGAAATCCTCGATCATATCTGTAAAGATAGACATCATGCATCTCTGGGAGGTAGCAGGAGCATTACAAAGCCCAAAGGGCATCCTTCGGTATGCGAATGTACCATATGGACAAGTGAATGTGGTCTTTTCCTGATCCTCAGGATGAATAGGGATTTGGAAAAATCCTGAATATCCGTCGAGAAAACAATAATACTGATGATTTGCTAATCTTTCGAGCATTTGGTCGATGAAGGGCATGGAAAAATGATCCTTCCTAGTGGCGGCATTTAATTTCCTATGATCAATACACATTCGATGCCCAGTGACGGTTCTGGTAGGAATGAGTTCGTCTTTATCGTTCTTCACCACTGTAATACCTCCCTTTTTCGGAACGACATGCACCGGGCTTACCCAATTACTATCCGAAATCAGGTAAATGATTTTGGCATCGAGTAGTTTAATGATTTCTTTCTTAACTACATCTTTCAGGTTTGAGTTTAGCCTTCTTTGGTGTTCTATTGATGGTTTCGATTTATCTTCTAAATGAATGCGGTTCATGCATAGAGTTGGAGAGATACCAGGAATATCTTCGAGAGAATACCCGAGAGCTTTCCTATACTTGCGCAATTTGTACAGTAGCAATGCAAGTTCTCCATCATTCAGGTTGGCATTAACGATTACAGGATAAGAATTATCATAGAGAAAAGCGTATTTGAGTCCAGCTGGTAATTGTTTCAACTCGACCTTCGGTGCTTTTTCAGAGCTCAAATTGTCCAGCGAAGATGGTTGTCGATCGATGGTACGTTGTGTATACCGATCGACGTTGATTTTTGACTCGTCGTTTTCCTCTTCATCAACATTTTTTATTTCCTCGCTTGCGTTCATCAGCCGTGTATATTCGTCAGTCCTGTCATCTATGCTAAACATGTTTCTTTCAGTGGTAGAAAGGTCATTTTCTAAGGGGTCATCTGAGCGTAGATCCGCGAAAGATTCTTCAGCTTGCTCAGAGATGTCATCCACGTAGAATGCTCGATTATCGATTAGGGGATGCTTGATTAATTTTTCCATGTCAAAAGTCATTGAAATGTCTCCAATGTTCAAACGTAATCGTCCTTCCTTTACCTCAATTATCGCTCCAGATGTGGCTAGAAAAGGTCTTCCTAAAATAAGGGAATCCTTTGGTTCATGCTTGTATTTTAACACAACGAAGTCCGTAGGTATCTGACAATTGTTTATCTTTATAGGTACGTCCTCAAGTATTCCTTCTGGTATTCGAATGGATCTATCAGCAAGAACCAGGGTTATTTGGGTTGGTTTAAATTCGTCAAACCCGAGGGATATAGCAACAGAGTAAGGCATAAGGTTGACGCTGGAGCCTAGATCGCAAAGTGATCTATCAAATCGTTTATCTTTTATGTTGCAATATAGAACAAAACTTCCAGGGTCAGGTCTTTTGATCGGCATTTCGCCTTGGATTATGGCACTTACATCTTCAGAAACCATCATGACACTGTTTTCCGACGATGGCAAATTTTTGGATACCATGTCTTTCACATATTTCTTAATGGGGGGTGAAAATTTCATGGCATCGCTCAGTGGCATTTCAACTGTGATGTTTTCGAGGGCTTTCTTGCAAATTGCTTTATCCAATTCTCGTTTTGTCTGCGACGTGTTGGGAGGGAAGGGTGTTAAAGGTTTGTACACTCTCTCTATTACCGGTTCGACGGGTGTCGTTCTCGGTGTAGTAGGTGTAGGACATCGATCGATGGTTGCATCAACACGTTGATCTATGTTCTTACCCTTCTGTCGATCGATATTTTGTTTACTTCGTCGATCGATAGTTGCATCTTCCTTTTTATCATCGCTGAGGTTAATCGGTTCAGAATCATCAAGAATTATTGGTTTGGGTCCACATTTTTCAGTTCTCTCTTCTTCAGCGAGTTCGCCATTGGAAACACTTTCTCTTGTAGTTGGAACAAGGCGTTTCCCGCTCCTTAGAAGTACAGAGCAGACTTGACGTTTTGGGTTTGTGTCGATCCTTCTAGGGAGACATTCTTTTTCTCTTCGGACAAACCCATCGTCATGGGAAACTCGGCTATCCAAAACTTTTACATGATCGCTCAAAGCCTCTAATTTCTTATTGAAATTAGAGCACATGGAATCTAATCTTACATCAACATCCATGACCGTCTTCTGCTGGTCTTTCAAAATTTCTTCCAATTTAGATTCCACAATGCTCTCATGAGTCTGTTCTTCCTCATGGCTTCTTGTAAACCTCATGTTTATCTGCGGGTTAACAAGTTTTTGTTCGCAAAATACAATCTGATCGATGAGTATTTCATGTTCTTCTTCATCTCTTTCATGTGAAGAGGTCTTGGATATCCGATCTCCATTGGAAATCTCCATCTTTCTCCTCTTGCGATCAACCTTTGCGGTACTAGTGCTGGTTGCTACATTTTCAATTAGCTTTGTGGCTTCTTTGGGGCTCCTAGTTTTGAAGTTCCCTTGACTTGCAGCGTCCAAAGTCGATTGGTATATCAAATCGAGACCTCTGAAGAAAATATTAAGTAGTTGAATCTCGGAGAATCCATGGTGGGGGCAGTCTCGCTGGTAGCCTTTGAATCTCACCCAAGAGGCTTTAAAAGCTTCAGCAGTGCCTTGAGAAAAATTATAGATATTATTCCTAAATTCTTCGGTCCGTGCATCATCGAAGAAATTGTTGAGAAATGCACTTTTGATATCGCTCCAACAAGTCAGAGATCCTGGCCGCAACTCTTTAAGCCAGCAGGTCGCGTCTCCATCAAGAGAGTGCGGGAAGAGTTTGCAGAATAGGTAGTCTTCGGAAACTCCCTGCATCTTTATGTTAGACACAAAGTCCTCAAGTGCTTCGATATGGTCTATGGGATTTTCATGAGGGAGACCATGAAAGGGGTTTTTACCTACTAGAGATAAATATTTTGGTTTCAATTCAAAGTCTTTCCTCTGAATCGCTGGTGGGTGGATCGCAGACCTGTTGGTGTATAACCGATCAGGTCTGTTGTAATCTCCAATCGTTTGGTAACGCTCCAGTCCAGCATTCAAAACAACAGCTATTCCAACAGGGATTGCAGTCCTATGTCTAAAATTAATTTTCTTCGCTGCATTGCATACTTGATCCCTTTTATTTCCTAGAACTACTTTTCCATTATTGAAATTCGTAAACACAGACTTACCTGCTTCCGGCTGGTGGGCGTCGATCGATGTGTGTAAATCAGGGTCAATCGATTTTGGTTGACCGGTATCGATCGATTCCAGCAGTGAAGTGTCGATCGTCTCGTTCGTTGATACGTCGCTCGATATGCTCATATCTGCGCCGATCGATTGTCTGGCCGAGACTTGTGTTCTTCTCCTAAGTACCTTTGTCAGCAGGAAGGTGAATGATATTCGTGTTCACGCACACCAATTAACCTAATGTGCACACTACCACAATCGAATGGTATGTCGATGTAGCACTTTAGGATCGAATCCACAGAGACCAACTCTTACACTTTATTTCTATTGGATCAAAATCAAGCTAAGACAAATATGGGGTTTTGATTTAAGTAGTGACATGCAAGTAAAGTAAATGATTGCAAATAGTAAATTCAATTTAAAGAGAAGCCAGCCTAGGGTTACTTCATCGGATGTTAATACTTGTGAGCTAAACAATTATTCAAGTGCTAATAAGAACAGTCTAGAACTCGGATCACTCAAGTAGAACAGTCCACTGTCGTGGTACTGCTCCCTATGCTGATCGATCTCACCGTCTAACTGTCGTTGAGGTGAGAAGCGACAACAATCAATAGAGATCAAGTCCGATAGGTTCACAAAACACCCTAATATCTACTTTCGCTGATTAGGGATGCAATGCTCATTCAAAACAGATCTAGCAACCTATTACACGGTTAATGAACAGGTTAAACCTATGATCTAACATTAAGCGGCCAGTTTAATGCAAGCAATAAGAACAGTTATGAATGAAGACAATCGAGTGATTCACTTATCTATGTTTAGCTCACGAAATCAACACCCTAGAACCCTAGACAAGCTAGCCGACTACTCAGTCATGACACAAGAAAAGACAAGCATCAATACTGAATAATACTATATAAAATAACAGAAACAAGAGATAGGGTTCAGGGGTTCTTCTCTATGGAGAGAGATAGCCTTCTCCCTTTACAAAGTAGCAAATCCCAAAGTAAAAAGCTCTAGAGTCTGTTTCTCTATGAAAAGAAGCGTAGTATGATGTAGAAAAATAGAAAAATATGTTATATCAAAAGCCACAGGCGGCCAGAGAGAAAAAGAGGATAATTAGGGCAAATCCCGAGATGTTGTATTTTCCTTATTCGTCGGGAACAACCGCGGGATCACTCCGTCTGCTTGTTCCGCTTGATCGGGAACAGTCATCAGACTGTTCTGCGTGAATATCACCAAACTGCACTGTTTTCTGCTTCTTTTGTTCCAGCAGGTCCATCTCCCATCCAGTGCAACTCCAGACCTGTAATGACTCGAAAAGGACTAGAAAGACTCGATAAAGACTTGAAAACCAATTAGAAAACATATATACAATGATGTATAAAACACCATATATCAATTCCCCCAGACTTAGATCCTTGTTTGTCCTCGAACAAGACCAAGTATCAAGAACAGGGAGAAAGGTTTGAAAGTGTGGGAACTCTCCTATTCTCAGCAACCATACCTTAACCACAAATCTCTGAACCATACAAGCAGTAAACTAGGACAACACACCCTTACCAGAACCCCACTGACTGCTGTTCGAAAATCGGCTCCATACTCTACATCTCAAACCTGAAAAAGCAACACTATCGAGACAGAACTCCTTATATTCATTTAAGAGCAGCGTGAGCTTCTCATCACAGGCACTATTCAGGGTAAACGGGCTAGGTGTGGAACAGGCTAATTTTATGGTGGAGCTAAAGAGTGTTTAGAGGCTACCAACTTTTCGTAGTGGATGCAGGATATCGCGCAAAATAGCCGTGAGAGGACGGCTCCATTGATGTCCACAGCCCTTACTCGTTTTGCTATCCCTGGAACGACTGTTCTTTTCGTTCGGGAACAATCATCAGACTGCTCCGCTCGTCTGTCTGCTCCTCATCCCTTCATATTGATACCCACTCTTCTGCTCGACCTTTCCAGTGGCTCATGTATCCTGAATTCTTCTCCTTCTCCATCACCATCTGCTAAATAAAATGAAAGATAGTTTTTTTTTTTTTTTTTTTTTTACAAGTACAAAAAGAGATGGTGAGGTGACGAAGAAGGAGGTAACATGTGATGTCAAGGATGCCACTGGTGGTTTTGATTCAAATCATTCTGGTTCTCCACCCATGTTCTTGAACAGCTCATTGGTTATGGAGTGGTTGCTCCCTTAATCTGCTTGTTCTCCTTCTGGCTGAATCTGCGCAGCAGTAACGAGTAAGAGGCTGCGTCGATCCTTTCCTCTCCGACCTTTTTGCACATATCTGCACATATAACACTGAAAAACAAATGCATGAAGGTGGAATAAAGGCTAAGGTTCAGGGTGGGAACTAGCTAAAGATGAGCTAGCCACTCAGGAACAGCAAGATGGTTATAAAGAATAAGAAGTCCTGAGTGTAGTTCTCGTTTCCCTGATCTAGTGCCCATAACAAGAAGAATTTCAGTCAAGATTAGGTTCAAGTTATTTGGAGTTAAGTCTACCCAGTGTAACCTGATCGACTGAGAACTTCTGGAGAATCAAGTGAGATATGTCAGGATGTTCCGGGTCCACATGTGTGTCTTTCGCCACTGCTAAGGTCACTGAATAAGACAACTAAAGCACGAGGTGGTTAGTGATCAACACAGAATAAGGTCCTAATTCCCACAAAACTTTGACTGACTCGATCCTAAAAACTGACTCAAACTGACTCAAGAGAAAAACAAGAATTTACTTCACAACGTCTCGGTGTGAAAATAAATCAGAGAGAAGGTGAAAACAAGAATTTACAATTTTTTTTGGTCGAGATACTTACCTGGAGCGGGTGCTCCGAAAAATTCTGGGTGTTCTGTCGCCAGATGTTCACCTGGGCAGTTGTTCTCGGCTCCTGCAGAACAGGGAGCTCCGTTTCTGCAACCCAGAATTTTTCGAAGTATCTCGAATTTTTCTGCTTTTTGACCTGAAACTCAATAAACTAAAACGAAAATAAGCAAACGAAAACAAAACCAATTTATATTTACACTTACCAGTGGGTTGCCTCCCACCAAGCGCTTGGTTAAAGTCACTAGCTTGACTTGGTGACAGGGATCAGTCGGGTTGACCATGAGGGCTTGTTCCAAAACAAGCTCCACAATCTGACATGTTCAGCTTCAAAACTCTGCTCAACAACCCTTTCACAGCAGCTTCTCCTTTCTCTTTCAGCCCATCAGTGAGAATAACTCTGACTTTAGAGAAAGTTTTAGAGGTACCCTTGCACTTTACCTCATACTCAATGGATTTCTCATCACACCAGTGAGGTGTCAAAGTCATAGTAGGATCTCCTTTGACCCTTTTCTTTTGGACTTTCTCTTTCACCCTTGCATTCCCACTGAGTTTCTTGGTATCATTGTGAGGATCTCCATTCAGAACTTCCTTGAACTCACTGTTTTTACCAAGCTCCTTCCTTGGAACAACCTTCAGCTTTTCTCCACTGAACACTGAGATGCAAGAGGCGTGTAGTTTCTGAAATCTGGTGGGAACAGCCTGATAGAAGACATTCTTGTTGATGTGGGAGAAGGAGACTCTCTTATTAGGCATATCAACGATTGCTCCCACTGTAGCCATAAATGTCCTTCCTAAGATCAAAGGCATCTCATGATCCTTGTTCATCTCAACAACCTGAAATTCAGTATGGAGAACACAGTCCCCAACTTGGACAAGAAGGTTGTGAATGGTGCCATAAGGAACTGCTCTAGAAGAGTTTGCAAAAGTCAGAGTCACCTGAGAAGGCTCAACATCAGCAATGCCCAACTTGTCTACAATCGCCTTTGAGACAAGATTCACACAAGATCCGGAGTCACAAAGAGCTTCCTCAAATTCTACTCCAGCAATGGAACATGGAAAAGCAAACTTTCCAGGGTCATCAACCTTAGGCAACACCTTCAGATATGTAGGTGGAATCAGATAGGGAATCTTAGGAACATAGACTCGCACTGGTGGAATATCAGTAGATCTGTCGGGAGCGGGAGCAGTCGCGGGAGCAGTCGCGGGAGCAGTCGCGGGAGCAGTCGCGGGAGCAGTCGCGGGAGCAGTCGCGGGAGCAGTCACTCTAGAGCTAGTAGACTGCTCTGTTCTCTGTTATGCGCCCAGAACAGTCTCGGCGAACAGTTGTTTCGCTTGTTTTTCCTCAGATTTCTCACGTCTCTGCTCGGTTGCATTACAGTGCTCAACCCTAGGATTCATCACACTTTTTCCACGAATGATCTCTTGTTGTCTTTTAACAGTTTCAGCAGTTTGAGCAAGCTGAACATCAATCTTCTTTATGTGGTTGCTCACAGTATCATATTTTGAATTCAGCTCGGTGAACATGCTGTCCATCCTGGTGTTGATGTCTGTGGTAACCTGATTCAGTGCCTTGACCTGATGTTGCTGGCTCTGGAGCATCTGCTGCATCATAATGTTCAGATTTTTCAGATCATCTGGCGGACTGTTCCCTGCAGTCGGAGCACTCGCGGCTGGAACAACTTGCTGACTGCTCTGCGGGATGGTGTTCTGATACCAAGATCCTTGTGCATGGTTGTTCTGCAGTAGCTGATCGACCTTAGCTGTTAACTCATCAATTTTCTGGGTGTGTACACTGTTCCCTTTCTTGGAGCGGTTGCTCTCCTGATTCTCATTGGCTGAGCTAGCTGCCATGTTCTCAATCAGCTTGAGCGCTCCATCAGTGGTCTGAGTCATGAAGTCTCCATTGCTCGAAGAGTTTAGAGCACCTTGGTATTTCCAGTCCACCCCATCATAGAAAATGCCCAGGAGGTAATCATCATCAAATCCATGGTGAGGGCATTCTCTCTGGTAATCATTGAAGCGCTCCCATGCGTCACAAAAAGGCTCATCATGGAGCTGTCTGAACGAAGTGATCTTGTTCCTCACTGCAGTTGTTCTCGCCTTAGAGTAGAAATGGTTGAGGAACGCTGATCGGACCTGTTCCCATGAAGTGAGAAAGCCGGTAGGGAGGGAATTCAACCACCGTGCAGCTTTTCCATCAAGAGAGAATGGGAATAGCATGCACTTGATGTAGTCTGGTGGCACACCATTCGCACGAGTAAAACTGCAGACTTTTTCGAAATTCTCAATATGCTCCATTGGAATTTCTGCAGAGAGACCAGAGAACACTTTTCTCTGCACCAGATCAATCAGAGCAGGCTTGATCTCGAAGTCCTGCCTGGTGCAGAGTGGAGGAACAATGGCAGATTGCGTAGTAGGAATGTTCCGCGGAAGGTTTCTCTCCCCGATTGGAACAGTCTGCACTGCTTGTTCCTGCCGCGCGAGAGCAGCCTGTTGAGCAGATTGTTCAGCAGCTGCTTGCTGAGCTTGGATGGTCTGCTGCATCTGAAGCATCTGCATCTGAAGCATCTGCTGTTGCATCAGTTGCATTGCTGCAGCGAGATCATCCTGATGGCCGTGATCACCCATGGTGGTGTCAGTAGGCCTTGGCTGTTGTCTGTTTTGATTTTCTAAACCTTGCGATCTCCTGCAACAAAGAGAAAAGAGCAAGTTAGAGGTCTTAGACTAAATAAATAACCGAAAAATAAAGGTAAAAAGATGGTCCCCGGCAACGGCGCCAAATTGATATTCGTGTTAACGCACACCAATTAACCTAATGTGCACACTACCACAATCGAATGGTATGTCGATGTAGCACTTTAGGATCGAATCCACAGAGACCAACTCTTACACTTTATTTCTATTGGATCAAAATCAAGCTAAGACAAATATGGGGTTTTGATTTAAGTAGCGACGTGCAAGTAAAATAAATGATTGCAAATAGTAAATTCAATTTAAAGAGAAGCCAGCCTAGGGTTACTTCATCGGATGTCAATACTTGTGAGCTAAACAATTATTCAAGTGCTAATAAGAACAGTCTAGAACTCGGATCACTCAAGTAGAACAGTCCACTGTCGTGGTACTGCTCCCTATGCTGATCGATCTCACCGTCTAACTGTCGTTGAGGTGAGAAGCGACAACAAGCAATAGAGATCAAGTCCGATAGGTTCACAAAACACCCTAATATCTACTTTCGCTGATTAGGGATGCAATGCTCATTCAAAACAGATCTAGCAACCTATTACACGGTTAATGAACAGGTTAAACCTATGATCTAACATTAAGCGGCCAGTTTAATGCAAGCAATAAGAACAGTTATGAATGAAGACAATCGAGTGATTCACTTATCTATGTTTAGCTCACGAAATCAACACCCTAGAACCCTAGACAAGCTAGCCGACTACTCAGCCATGACACAAGAAAAGACAAGCATCAATACTGAATAATACTGCATAAAATAACAGAAACAAGAGATAGGGTTCAGGGGTTCTTCTCTATGGAGAGAGATAGCCTTCTCCCTTTACAAAGTAGCAAATCCCAAAGTAAAAAGCTCTAGAGTCTGTTTCTCTATGAAAAGAAGCGTAGTATGATGTAGAAAAATAGAAAAATAAGTTATATCAAAAGCCACAGGCGGCCAGAGAGAAAAAGAGGATAATTAGGGCAAATACCGAGATGTTGTATTTTCCTTATTCGTCGGGAACAACCGCGGGATCACTCCGTCTGCTTGTTCCACTTGATCGAGAACAGTCATCAGACTGTTCTGCGTGAAAATCACCAAACTGCACTGTTTTCTGCTTCTTTTGTTCCAGCAGGTCCATCTCCCATCCAGTGCAACTCCAGACCTGTAATGACTCGAAAAGGACTAGAAAGACTCGATAAAGACTTGAAAACCAATTAGAAAACATATATACAATGATGTATAAAACACCATATATCAGTGAAAAACTTTTAAGCAACAGAATGCAAAATCTAGACTATATTATAAATTTAATCTACTGGTAATAAGAATGAGTCCACGGCAACGGCGCCAAATGTGATATCACTCAAATTACCCTAAGGAGTGAATTACTCTCTCAAATAAGAGGTTCAATTGTAATACTTAGGGGTCGAATCCACATAGACTCAAGGATTAAACAATAGATTATACAATCTTTGAAATAAAGCTAGAAAAATAGGTTTTAAACAGTAAATTAAATGGTGAGCAAGGCAGTTGCTCGATTGATTTGATTTGAGGTTGGTAACAGGAAGATAGGTAGCTAGATTCAGGTATTATCACAGGTTTGACAAGTTTGCAATTTATTTAGGGTTTTTAGTATTCATAGTTCTGAACTCAAACTGTTGGTTTAATCAAATTAACTTCGGTTGGATCTTGGGTCATCAACTCTCGTTCGATGATCATAAGAAAGTGTCGATCGATAATTCAATGGAACATCGATCGATGCACCTTTCACAATATCGATCGATACAACCCTAGCTGGGTCGATCGATATTGCTTCCAGCGAGCCTTAAGATCAGGTTTGATGGGTTCTCTAATCTAACTAGGAACAACTCTCGTTTGTTCTCAGTCAGATTAGCACATACTAGTTTAGTTTTCAAGAAATTGCTAAGTTCTCACTTATCCAATTTAATCCTAAGATCTAGGTCAAACAAAGTATTAAGAACAACTAGATGAAGAACTATATTTTAAACACCCTAACAATGGTTTATTTGCAATACATGAGTAAACCTTGTGAGAAACCTAAATCTAACAATGAGACTACTCAAACATATTCATAAGAAACATTATGATGGTCTAAATAATACTGCAATAGAATAAATAAGAGAAGAACAAAGTAAAGAAACAAGGGAGTTCAAGATCTTCCCTCTCTCAAGGTGCTCAGATCTCTCTCTCCAATCCTAAGCTTTCTCTCTCTCTCTAGAATAGTATGAAGCATAGCAGCCAACAATGACTTAGAAAACAGTAAAATAGGGTTTCTGGTCGACCAAGGGCATAAGGGTAATTTGTGGTTATTTCTGGGCTTCAGTTGGTCATAAAATATACTCAGCCCATATTCTGATGTCCCTGTCGATCGACATGCAGTGTGCTGCATCGATCGACATACAATCCTCTTCTCGACAGCTTCCTCTCGCGAGGCAGACTGACTACTCTTCAGTAAAATGGGAATTACTTCTGCTACAGGATGCAGATTGACCTCAGACAGGTGGCATTGGAAAGCTATCTCAAATCGCTATATTTTGTCAAAAGATGAGCTAAATCCAACGGTGGGAATATCTTCATCGAGAGCTAAACATCTGAAGCGTCTGTGCAGTTCTGCACTGTGAAAGACTCCAAAAGGCACCAAAATCACCATATATCTCCAAATCGTCCATGAACCTGTAAATACTCTAAATAGACTCCAATACATAATAAATAGTATATAAAACACTTATATACCATGGGTAAAAATGGGTAAAATCCATGGTATATCAGCTGACCATCTACCAAGACATGAGGTCGATCTTGAGAGATAATAATCGATCGATGCACACTATGTGTCGTCGATCGATGGCGAAGCACGCAAGGCCCAACTTGCTTCCATCCAACTTTAAATCCAAGATTCCATTTATTACCATAATGCCCCTGACGAGTTTTCAACTAATATTTATGTGATCTTTCATTGTATTAGGCAACACACGCTTCGATAATTATTATTTTCATAGCAAATGGATTGTGTTTGGAACTCCAGTTTTCTATCATTTATCTATCTATGCAGTTTTATTTATTTCTTGTGATGTTTTGTTTAGTCATGTCTGAGTAATTCACTTTGTTAGGTTTATGTTTCAAATAGATTATGAGGGATTAGCCCAAAATATATAATTTTTAAGTTTTAATATTCATCATAAAGGTACCCGAACGCCCAGGCCTAGGACTAGGCTTTAACCATTCGTCGTTTGCATGATTTTCCGAGCATTTTAAAGTACTTTACTTTTTACTTTTGAATTGTTTTTGGTAATTGAACCCAGCGTCACGAACTTCTTTACACACTCACGATACAATTTAACTTTTGGGATGTATAACCAACCAAAAACGTCTAATTTACTCACTAACCGAGTTCCCTGACAGTTGTATATACGGCATTATTTTTCATATTAATATTGTTTTGTCACTTATGTCAACCGACAAAACCTGAAAGAAAAAATAATTAAAATTTCAATTATTATCGAAGAAAAATAAATTGCGTCTTAGTTCCCTTCACATCTTCCTTTTCATTTCTCTTGGCAACTTCGTCGAAGCTGAAAGATCTTCGGCACCGAGTGGAATAACCTCATCGCCTTACCTTGCGTTTTTGTTAAACAGATCGATGTAATGTTATCCACATATACAGATATTGATGTCATCACTATTTCAGCCACACATGTATATTTCTCTATCATGTCTATTTTCCTTTCCATTTCATATAGTTAATAGTACAAAATATTATATATTATTTCGAATTTTAGTTTAATCTCAAATATTTTACATTTGGGTTTGAATTTAGAAATTCAAATTTAGGGTTTAGTATTTACATCTTGGAAATGCGTAGGGTTTAGGGTTGGAAGTGGATTGGAAGTGGGTATTGACATCATCACTATTGCAGCTACACATATGTATTTCTCTATCAAATATATTTTTCATTTCATATAGTATAGTTAATAGAACAAATAGTTTTATACTATTTTTGAATTTTAATTTGATCTAAAATATTTTACATTTGGCTTTAGGTTTAGAAATTCGAATTTAGGATTTAATATTTACATCTTGGAAATATGTAGGGTTTAAGGTTGGAGGTGGGTATTGACGTCATCACTATTACAAGCACACATATATATTTCTCTAACAAGTCTATTTTCCTTTCCATTTCATATAGTATAGTTAATGGTACCAAGAGAAGAAGGGAGGAAGGCATCGTTTAAAGAGCTCTTTTCTTTCTTTCTGAACCATGTTGGAAAATTGCGGAATGCTTTACTTTCCATATAAGGAAAACTCATTCTCGTGGGTGGGAAAAAAACAATCCCGTAAAGTCAAATGTAAGCTCGACAGAGTAGTGGCAAATGAAGAATGACACACCTTATTTAACCACTCAGTTGTAGAATTCTTGCAACTATGGGGATCGGACCACAGACCGATCTTAGCACAGATCCAGTCCAGTGTCAGGAGGACACAAAAGAATTTACGCTTCGACAAGAGATGGAATGGTAAATCGGGGTTCAGGGAAGCGGTAACCTCGGGGTGGGGAAAATTTGATGAAATTCCAATAAGGTACCTCATGTCGAAATAAAATTAGTTCATGGAAAAAGCAAAACCCTACAAATTCGGCCATATTGATAAAATATCTAAAAGATAAGATTGACTTGGCACAAGATGATGAACGCACTACAGCAGAAGAATTGGAAGAATTGACAAGGAAACTGGTTTTGGCATTTCGAGAAGAAAATACCTTTTGGGAACAAAAAAGCAGATATCAGGAACACCAAATTTCATCATGCTACCACAAAACAACGAAGAGCCCAGAATCGGATAATTAGTATTAAAGACAAGTATTGGAAGCTGGTAGAGAGTGTAATTGAAGTGGAGAACGTGTCTGTTCAATACTTTCGAGATCTCTTCTCTACCTTTCGCCGACACAGCTAGACGCTTCCCTTTGCTTTATCTCGAATAAGGTGTCTAGTACCGACAATATGTTACTTTTGACACTAACCGTCGGAACAGGAAATCAGAAGAGCTCTCTTTGACATTAACTCAGATAAAGCACCCAGTCCAGATGGTATGACCAGTAAATTATTTCAGAAGTTCTGGCGGCAAATGGTCAAGATATTATTAAACTTGTCCAAGATTTCTTTGCGACTGGTACGTTTAACCCATTACTGAACCAGACGAATATCTGCCTCATCCCAAAAAAGAAGAAACCTCGAGATATGACTGAGTTCAGACCTATTAGTCTTTGTAATGCCAGTTACAAGATTATATCCAAGCTTCTATGCAAAAGACTCAAGAGAGTCATCCCACATTTGATCTCAGAGACACAATCTGCTTTTGTGGCAAACCGGCTGATTACTGATAACATTCTGATAGCCCAGGAAAATTTTCACGCCATACGGACGAATCAGCGATGTAGAGAAGACTTCATGGCTATTAAAATAGATATGAGTAAAGCTTACAATAGAGTGGAGTGGAGTTTCTTAGAAGCTTTAATGCTAAAGATGGGCTTTGATGAAAGACTGGTTGACCTCATTATGTGTTGTGTCACGTCGGTCACATATCAAGTCTTAGTCAATAGGCAAGCAAGGGGAAAAATTCTACCAAGGAGAGGGTTACGACAAGGAGACCCCCTCTCCCCCTCACTTTTAAATGGCGCAGAAGTGGAGAAGAAGATTATAGGCCTCCCTGTTGCTAGGGCGAGTCCAAGGATCTCACATCTTCTTTTCGCAGATGACAGTCTTTTCTTCGGTATGGCTGAATTAAGCCAATGCAAAGAGATCATGAAAATTATATACATATATGGGAAGGCGTCAGGACAACGACTAAATGCGTCCAAGTCATCGATTTTTTTTGGAAACCGAGTGGAAAGTTCTCAGAAACATGATATAAAAGATGTCTTAGGGTTTTGTTCAGAAGGTGGCATGGGGATGTACTTTGGGTTACCGGAAGGTGGCTCAAAGATGAAAGTGTTCTCATTTGTACAAGATCAATTCAATGGCAAAGTCAACATATGGTCATCGAGACTCCTCTCTAAGGAAGGAAAAGAAGTTCAAGTCAAATATGTGGCTGAAGCAGTTCCGACATTTGTGATATCGTGTTACTTGCTTCCACAAGGCATTACCGATAAACTAAGGAGCACAACGTCTAATTTTTGGTGGAGTTCAAAACAAAACAGCAGAGGTTTACACTGGATAGCATGGGACGAGATCTGTACCCCCAAAATATTTGGGAGGACTAGGTTTTTGAGATCTTCATGACTTCAATATAACGCTTCTTGCAAAACAATTATGGAGACTAATTCATTAGCCGAACTCCTTATTGGCACGTGTTTTAAAAGGAAGATACTATAATCCCACTTCTCCCTTGGAAGATTGACATACATACTCACCATCATATGGATGGCGTAGTATCATGGAAACAAAAAATCTACTCATATCGGGCTTACGGAAAACAATCGGTTCGAGTCGAGATACGAGGGTTTGAAGTGAGTCTTTGGTTCCAGATTCAGTGGCTCGACCACTTAGACCTGCCAACCACATTGTATATAAACTACCCCAACTTATTGTTCATTCCTTTATTATACATCTTTTGCGGGATTTCTTTCACCCAGATGATATCACTTTGATACTTGGGCTGAAACCTTCTCGCTCTCGTACTCCGGATGGATATGTTTGGAATCACACAAAATCAGGAGTTTCTTTAGTTAAAACCGGTTATGACCTATTCCGATCGACCAAAATGAGGCTGACACATGAAAGGGTTTTAGAACCGAGTATGACGAGCCTACAGAGCCATGTGTGGAAGATAAAGGCCCCGGGTAAGAAGAAGAATTTTTTGTGGCAAGCTATCTCGGGCTGTGTGGCGACGGCAGAGAGCCTCACTTATAGACACATGGGCACCGATAGGAATTGTCCTAGGTGTGCTAGCCCAGTGGAGTCGATTAATCATCTTCTTTTTGAATGCCCTCCATCTCTTCAGGTTTAGGCTTTATCGGACTATTCGTCCCTTCCGGGTTACTTCCCGAGTACATCTTTATACCAAAACATGAACTTTCTGTTTTGGAAGAGAAAAGAGGTGGCTCCTCTGACACAAAAATTTGATACATTCCCATGGATTTGTTGGTACATTTGGAAGGCGAGGAACGACAGACTCTTTAATGGAAAAGACGTATCCCCGATTGACACTCTCCAACACGCTTCCCTTGAGGCAGAATGTTGGAAGAAAGCTAACGAAAAGGAGGAAGCAAATGAGGATCATGATGACCCTCCTACTATAGAGGTTGCGATAGTGCCCCCTTGGATACCCCGAATCCATACCTGTCAAATTGATGCATTATGGATCAATAATGGCAGCGTCAGTGGCTTAGGATGGAGTCTTAAGGATCAACTGGGTTTAGAATACTTTGGATTATGGGTGTGCAATAGGAGCCTCTCAGCTCTGCATGCTGAGATGGAAGGTATACTTTGGACAGCCTCATGTATGACAGATAGAAGGATAACCTCGGTCCGATTCGAGACGGACTGCTCGGACTTAGTGGATATGACTACAAACCCGATGGATTGGCCATCATTCGCGACAGAGATCGAGATGTTCCAAAGGTTACAGGATGACTTCGAGGATGTGAGTCTGTCTCATATGATATTCCTCGGAGTCGGAACGGTCGGGCAGACGTTTTAGCAAAAGATGCAAGGACCAGAGGCTACATTTTTTTCCATATAGATCAGATCCGAACAGAAGGAGATGCTCCTCGGAGAATCGGCTCGTCTGTTCTCCACTTGATCTAGCCTAGATGGGTAGACGACAAAAAAAAATTAATGATACTAAATATTACATACTATTTCCAAATTTTAATTTAATCTAAAATATTTTATATTTGGGTTTGGGTTTTAGAAATTCGAATTTATGGTTTAGTATTTACATCTCGGAAATGTGTAGGCTTTAGGGTTGGAGATGAGTTAGAGGTAGGTTGGTAACACAAATGTGTTTACAAGAATAGTCTCCGTTCCATCTTAGATAGTGTAGAATAATAGTTTTGCTTTCATTTTATAAACATGACTTTTAAAATTGTGGGCCAGATTTGGATAGTGTAGAATAATAGGGTTTCTTTCATTTTATAAACATGACTTCAAAACTGTGGGCCAGATAAATATGTGTCGACATTATATATATTTTCTCTGCAACCTGTGATTTGTATTAAAGAGGGATATTACCGGATGAGTTCAACCTTAATTGTTAATGACCTAAATATGTCAAAATCAATACCATTTACTTAGTCATACTTCAGATTTTTGTCATTTCGCAAATTCACTATTAACTTTTCTTATTTCTTTCTACTGTTTCCACAACATCACCAACAAGTTTTTAACTTTTTGTATCACTTGTAATACAAAAAGATGAAGAAGAGAAAAAGAAAAGAAAAAGATGAAGAGAAAATGTAACCCACTTACAGTCTCGTCAACAATTATGGTATGAGTCGAAGCTTGTAAGTTGTAACTTTTCCTTCGGTTCGAACAGTCACAGGCTCATCGCCTTAGATACTCGTTATTTTCTCATAAATTTCAGAGAGCTGTTTTCTAACTTTAAAGTGATGAGAATTATATATCTATGACTAAGGCTTCGAATGTTTCTAACCGCCCCTCCCCACTACAAGAAAACAAGGCATATTCTGACAGAAACTCCGAAAGACACCTCCTGACAGCTTTTTGATGACATTCCAACGAAACCAGAAAACAACACTTTGTCAGAATGTCGTCGAAATGTCGTCGGAATAATCTGATGAGATTCCGACAAACTACATATTGTCGGAAAGTTCGGACGAAAATCTGAGAACTTACCAAGAAAAATATAACCGTTACATTCGTCGGAATTTGTCGGTATATACCTACAAACCATTTGACTGTTGCCGAGTGCGAATATGACCGTTTATAGCCGTTTGATATTTTAAAATTTCCGACGTAATTTGGACCAATTTTAAAAATTTCGTCAGAATTCCGTCGGATTGCCATAAGCATTTTTCTATACATACAAGCTCTCTTCATTCACCTCATTCACTCATCATTCTCTCTAATCACAAGAAATCCGAAAAAATTATGTCTTCTGGAAATTATTAACGTTTGTGGATGGGGATAAACCGCATTTGGATCCCAACACCAAAAATACATTTAAGGTATTGAAGAATTCATGAGGCTTGTTCAACAGAAACCGGATGCAAATACCGGTATGTTAAGATTTGTATGACAGCACCCTAGATCGAGGAGTGAAGACTGACGCTTTTGATGTTACATCGGTTCATGATAGTGCTCAAATTACCCAGTAGAGCTTACTCTCTCAAATAAGAGGTACAGCTGTAGTAATTAGGGATCGAATCACGAGGAGTTAGGGAACCAATTAAATATAATCTACTAATCAATCCTAGGTGAAGTTGGTTTTAAAGATAGAAATGTAAATAGCAATTCCTAAAATGAGTAAGGTAGTTGCTCTAACTAACAATATGATGGGGTGTTTAAATGTGATAAAGAGTGCTAGACTTAGGGCTTTTATTCAGGAATGGAGATTATAATTCCTATAAATGCCTAACAAGTTGCTTGCATGATATATTAGAACTCAGTCGCTTAATCTCAGTGATGTCTCACTGGTTAAATAATCTAGATCTCTGGCTTCAACTGTCGTATGTTGACACAGAAAAAGAGTCGATCGATAATCCTTTAGAGATATCGATCGATACACCTTTTACTCGGCGATCGACTCACCTGTCGGGATATCGATCGACGGCTTCTAGATATGCCTAGGCGCGAGCCGATAATGAACACTAGATCTCAAGGAGGGCGGTAGCTCTTCTCCAGAAGATACTAATTCAAATAGATAATTCAAGATTATCAGAGATCCTAGTGATCTATATTCTAGTTAGCTACTCTAGAACAAGCTTAGGGTGCAATCTATTTGATGAATATCACAACTAAGAAATTATAGTTTGGGGCTAATCCCACAAACCTATTTAAACCCTAGATCTAACAAGTAGACTACTCAGACATAGCTAAGCAATTCATAACAATAGATAGATGAAAGAATTGCATAGATAGAATAAATTAGAAATACAAAAGGAGAAGAGAAATCTCTCCAATCTCTCAAAACAAGTAAAACTCTAGTCTCTCTCTCACACTCTCTGCTTTGCCTCTCAAGACTTGTGTTTCTTAGACTCTTCAAAGCTTGCCGTCAAAAACACTTAGCAAGAATATTTATGCATTTCCATTAGGTTAAAAACTTGTCAGGGGCAATCTCGTAATTTGGTGAAGTCTTGGTGAAGTAGTCGGCTAAACCATTTCGTCCTCGATATCGATCGACAACACTGATGTGTATCGATCGATTATAATCTTCTAGTACGCGGATCTTCTTGGCTACATCGATCGACAACTCTGGATGAGTATCGATCGATTCTTATCGCAATGTTGACTTCCGACTTAGTCTTGAATGGTCAACTCGGGTGTATCATCTTTTGTACTCCAAAATGCTCCAAAAAACATCACTTTATCATAAAATGCTCCTGAACCTGAAAACATACCTAACAGGCTAGAAAACAGATTAAATATATAATAACACACTAGTATACCATGGTTAAAAAAGGGTAAAATCCATGGTATATCAACTCCTCCAGACTTACTCCTTTGCTTGTCCTCAAGCAAAAACAGTAATCTTTGGAAAAGGTTTGAAAACAGTAGGAACTCAAAGATTCAAAATATTGAAGTCATCACTCTATGGGTTTACAATTCATGTCTAAACATGCTAATCACAGAAGTTCATTATGCCTTATCCTAACTTAGCAACCAAACTCATCTAGTCAACAACTTAGCAGATCTCATTTGACATTCCCCTCTACTAACCTCATTTCTTAACATAAAATAAAAGTGCAGGCTTTACCTTGGGAGTATCGATCAAAGGACACATGGATTCAACTCAAACAAGTATCTGAACACACAGGTAGTCTTCTCTGATCCCTTTCTCCCCTCATCTCTCTTCTCTGAATCTCTTATTAGTTTCAATTTCAACAGGTTTCGATGCCACAAAGTTCATCTAGTCCATCTCATTGACATTTGCATTGTAACTCATACATTTTGACAAAGTGTAGCGAATAATGGGTCTCTAGTAATTTACCTTTCCCTCGTTTCCACAATCTGTGATCATCCTTGAGATTTAGAATACTGGGGACGCAGGAGACACTCCTACCATTCTGCCTCTCAAGAAATCATTTCAATCTTTTATAACATAAACATAGATCTCTGAGATGCCGAAGAGAGAGAAGGAAGGGAACCAGAAACACACAGAATTTTTACCTTCCAGACTTGTAAGAGAATTCCAATCCAGTGATTTCCAAGCCCCAATACAAGAAAATAAATCAGTATTAGTGTTGGAGGTCAGCTTTGGCTCCTTCAAACAATCTCAGCTAGTGTATATAAGTGACAGGTTGATCCACTTTAGCATCTTTAGTACTATCTGTAATCAGTAAATCTAGAATGGTGCTAAAGAGTGGTCAGACAATCAAATATAAATATATATCAATGTCCCTATTTAATACTTATGTGAAAAATAATTTAAAAAAAAACATTTTAAATAAAAACCAAAATAAAAACACATATTAGTAAACTCCCCCCAGACTTAAATTACACTGTCCCAGTGTAACACAGCCGGAGTGAGGTAAATAAATAAATAAATCATAATAAATAATAATGATTAAACCTGATCGACAAGGTGTCGATCGATTCGAAGTGGTGTACGTCGATCGTTTGTATGGTCGTGTGGTGTCGAGCGATATGAATGGTACGTGTCGGTCGACGGAATCATCATTCTACTCGGATCTTATAAAAACTGAAAAAAATAAATACGAAAAATAAAAGTAAAAATGAAAAAATAATAAAATAAAAGAAAATAAAAGAAAACCTAATAGTGGGTTGTCTCCCACTCAGCGCTTTGTTATAGTCATTTAGCTTGACTGTGGTAGGTGTGTGACTCATGGGATGCAGAAACTGCTGATCATCGGACAACAATCATAAATTTCATGTCTCCTACTGTTAAACCATGTGGCAGCGAAACTTCTTGTGGCATCATCTGATCTTAGTCGTTTCTTATCTATCTTGAGGACTGTATCTTGAAGCTTCCTCAAGGAATTCTCAATGTATTCGATGTTGCCAACCTTCCTGTCGATGGTCTAGTAGGTGTATACGGACAACTCCCTCAGCTCATTCTGTAATGCATCGATCTTGTCATGAATTAACTGATCTCGGTCTGCCAAAGAATCGGTGTCGATCGATGCTATTAGGTGTGCGTCGGTCGTTTCGCTGGGAGTTCTGTCGGTCGACTCAGTGTCAACTGTGTCGATCGATATTGAGCGCTGTCCTTGGTACTACAAAGCACGTATATCGCCCTTCATTTGGGGAGTAGTTCTGCATAGGCTGTTCACTCTTTCGTTGAAAGTGTCGTCAATGTCATCACATGTCCCGTTGAGTCTCCTCTCCATAGAATTCATTGCTTCGTACAGCTCATGTTTGATCTGGTCAGCTTCTGCTCTAGTGCATGCTCTCTTCGCTGCTGGTGGCTCAATGTCGATCAATATTGGTCTAGACCTGTCGATCGATGGAAAAGTAGCATTCTGAGCCTCATCTTTCTTGCGAATTGATGCTAGCTCTTTCTGTAGAAGATCGATCCACTTGCTTAACCATTCGACATTGTTGCTGAGAGGGCTGTAGACATCTCCAATCTGTGTATTGATGTAAGCAATTTCCCATTCATCTTTCTTCGGTGATGAACATTCATGTCGGTTCTTGGATGTAGTCTTGCCGATGTCAATCGATGGTACAGGTACTGTGTCGATCGATATTGGTGGCGTAGATTCCTTCTCAAGCATGGTTAATATGTTTCCAATCTCCATTCTTATCTCAGCCATATCACTTTGGAAATCCTTGTAGCTGATATCCAGAGGCTGGAAAGTGTCTTCCACCAATGTGCGCATGTCTGCCTCAAGGTGTGCCTGAGCTCTCCATACATCAGTCACCATATCATCTATCTCCTCTCTACTGTAGGGTACTGGTGCTGGTCTGTATGCATGGTAAGGGCGTATGTGTTCTGGAAGGCGTAAGCAACCTTTGTGAAAAAGAGATGCTCTCTCCAGAATTCTCCTTATGTGCTCCTTGGTAACAGGGATGATTTCACCATCAACTCCTCTAGCATGTCCAAACTCATCTCTGTGGACACCATATTCATCTTTTGCTTCCCATTTGAATCTCCTGGATCAATCAGGATTAAAGGCACGTCGTCCAAACTCCAATTGTCTGTCGGGCTATCTGACTCTTGTTCTGTCGATCGATCTGGGATACTCGCCGTCGATCGATGGTGATGAAACGATGTCGATCGATGGTGAACTCCTGGGTTGACCGAAGCTTTGAGGAACTGTATCCTCCCTTGTGGTGACGTGGTGGTTGTCCTGGACGTGAGCTAGGATGTCTGGATGGCCACGTTGCTGTGTGAACAGGTTTTCTGGTCCATTAGCAATCTGGAGGATGTCTGCTATGTCTTCTCTGGTTATGTGCAGAACTCTTCCATCCATCGCTCTTGCATAGCCATATGTGTCCCTGAAAATACCAAATTCATCAGGAGTTAGTGAAATATTCCTGATATCATTAGGTTCATGAAATCGAGATTGAGCTCTGTTGATGGCGTCGATCGATGGTGATGTGGTGGTGGCGATCGACGGTGATCGTCTAGCTGCTTGGTTGGATCGATTGTTCATGGTGTTGCAGTCCTCCATTGTTAAGTTTCTGAATGCTGGAAGCTGCTGGGTATAAGTTGTTAAGGTTTGAATTTTCGTGGCTGGTATTGTCAACCTTATATACCCATGTGTTGTCCTAATCGATGAAATTCCGATTTTGTCCTTTAAGTCGTCTGGATTAATATCGATCGATGCGATGCTGGCGATGTCGATCGATGGACGTTGTCGTTTTGCTGGATGAAGAAGATAATCGATCGATGGTGGACGCTTGATGTCGATCGATTTTGGGAATCGATTTGCAAATCTATCATTCTCCAAGTAATTTTCCAAAGCTCGCTCTTCCCAATAATCTGCATCATGTTCTTCACTGTGGTCTCCACTGTGGGAAGAGTTGGCTATATATACTGCAAAACTCTCATGAAATCCGCTATCTGCCCAACTCCTGACTGAGTAATCATCTTCTTTACAAATGGGTGGGATGGCGAAATTCGGGTAGCAATGATCTGGTAGATCGAGTTCATCATCTGGTGGGTCTCTGTCGATCGATAAACCATGTTTGTTATCGATCTCCTCTGACTCGCTGGTGTCGATCGATGCAGTTAAGGTGTTGTAGTTCGATCCTGATTACTATGTCTCGTACTCAACTTCACAATGACAAACTGCAATGATACCAAGATCATCTTCTTTTACCACGGTTTTGGCTGGTGGTTTGCCTAGCTTGACAGGGTCGTAGTGGATATCTGGATCTATCATAGTCAAGCACATCCTGTTGGTGTTCATCTCACATATAGCTCCTACTGTAGCCATAAATGATCTTCCAAGTAAAAGGGAAGAGTTCCAATTTAGCTTGATGTCTAGGACATGAAAATCCACAGGGACGATAGCATTACCAATCTAAACTTCCAGGTCTCTGATCAAGCCTCCAGAGTTTTTCTGAGTGTAATCCACAAATATAAAGATCTCTGGTGAAGGCTCTACTTGCAGACCCAGATGGTCTGCCATGACCTTTGGTAAGATGCTGACTGATGAACCAGTGTCACATAGTGCATGAGGAAATTCAATCCCTTGTACTACACAGGGTATTGCAAACTTCCGAGGATCACTATTTTTTTCAAAGTAATCATTTTCCTCATATCTTCTATGACATTGTCAAACCTTCTTCTAAAATCATTTTCAGTCTGCCTTGTTTCTCTGAAGAACATCCACAATCTGCTTGTGAAGTAAACCTCCTCAAAAGGTTTCTCTGGTGGAATGCTGATAACTCTCTTAGTGAAACCATCAATCTCCTTTTCATTAGCTTCCCTCTTAAGGTTCTTAGGAGTCTTCTCCTTCCTACTCCTTAACCTTCTTCCTTCAGTTCCCTCTGATGTAGGTGTAGTGTCTGAAGGGTTACCAGTAGTCTCTGTAAGGTTAGCTTGTGGTTTCGGTGTGGGTCTGAGTGCATTGATTCGGTTACTGTCTATCGATGGCAGTTGCACTCGGTATGTGAGAGGTGCGTGTCGATCGATAGGTGGGGAAAATGGTCAATCGATACGTTTCTCCTCTTTGTGTCGATCGATGAGAGGCTCGTCTCATCGGTCGATATCTTTGTAGGTGTGGGTGGGTGGGTGAGGATGCGAAGCCGCAAATTCAGCATGTGTCAATATCCTAACCGCGTTGCAATCTGCAGTCGAATCTGGACATGATATCGTTGATGTCGATCGATGTGGACTAGTTGGTGTCGATCGACACCATTGTGATCCTCCAAAACTTAGTGAACTTTCTACTTCAAAGTCTCCTTCTTGTAGCTTCTCATGTTTCACCACTTGCAAGAAATCATCATCTATAATGGAATTCACATGGTGTTTCCTACTTCCTTCCCCTACTTCCTTAGAAGTTCCAATTCTCCTGATAGATTTTTCAGTCTGGACAATCTGTGTCTCAAGTTTCTTAACTTGAGTTCAAATGGTGTCTATCCTTGTGGTCAGATTGTTGAAGACAGAATCAATCTTCCCATTGAAGTCTACTGTAAGCTTCTGCTGACCTTCTAGAACTCTATCAATCATGGCATCAAACTTACTCTCCTGGGTGGGTGGTGGTGGGTTTTGGTAAGCTGAGTGCCGTAATTCCTGGTGTTGGTGAAGGGTTTCTGATACTGTGAACTCTAGTTGTAGTTACTCTTCTGACCACTGCCCAAAAAAATTCTGTTTCCACTATGGTTTCCATATCTCTGAAATCCAGTACCTCCAATGTAGTTCACATCTCACTCTGTATCATCTTCTCTAGCCTCTCCTTCTTCAGCTAAGCAGACTGGCTGCCCCAGAAATGCTGATAGTGCTCAAATTACCCAGTAGAGCTTACTCTCTCAAATAAGAGGTACAGCTGTAGTACTTAGGGATCGAATCACGAGGAGCAATGGAACCAATTAAATAAAATCTACTAATCAATCCTAGGCAAGGTTGGTTTATATGATGGAAATAAAAGTAACAATTCCTAAAATGAGTAAGGTAGTTGCTCTAACTAACAATATGATGGGTTGTTTAAATGTGATAAAGAGTGCTAGACATAGGGTTTCTATTCCGGAATGGAGATTATAATCTCTATAAATGCTTTAATAAGTTGCTTGCATGATACTATAGATCTCAGCCGCTTAACTCAAGTGAAGTATCACTGGTTAAATAATCTAGATCTCTGGCCTCAACTGTCGTAATGTTGGCGCAGAAAAAAAGTCGATCGATATCCTTTTGAGATATCGAGCGATACACCTTTTGCAGCGCCGATCGATTCACTTGTCGGGATATCGATCGACGGCTTCTAGATCTGCCTAGGCGTAAGCCGAATATGAACACAAGGTCTCAAGGAGGAGCTGTCGCTCTTCTCAACAGGAGACAGGCAAGTTCAAATGGATAATTCAAGATAATCAAAGATCCTAATGATCTATGTTCTAGTTAGCTAAAACAAGCATAGGGTGCAATCCATTTGATGAGTATCACAACTTAGCAATTATAGTTTGGGGCTAATCCCACAAACCTATTTGAACCCTAGATCTAACAAGTAGACTACTCAAACATAGCTAAGCAATTCATAACAATAGATAGATGAAAGAATTGCATAGATAGAATAAAGTAGAAATACAAAGGAGATGAGAAATCTCTCCAATCTCTCAAAACAAATAAAACTCTAGTCTCTCTCTCACACTCTCTGCTTTTCTCTTGAGGGTTGTCAAAAGCTTTCTTCTTTCGAAGGTTGCCGTCAAAAACACTTAGCAGGAATATTTAAGCATTTCCATTAGGTTAAAAACTCGTCAGGGGCAATCTCGTAATTTGGTGAAGTCTTGGTGAAGTAGTCGGCTAAACCATTTCGTCTTCGATATCGATCGACAACACTGAATGTGTATCGATCGATTATAATCTTCTAGTACGCGGATCTTCTCAGCTACATCGATCGACAACTCATGATGAGTATCGATCGATTATAATCGAAATGTTGACTTCCGACTTAGTCTTGAATGGTCAACTCGGGTATATCATCTCTTGTACTCTAAAATGCTCCAAAAACATCACTTTCTCACAAAATGCTCCTGAACCTGAAAACATACCTAACAGGCTAGAAAACAGATTAAATATATAATAAAATACTAGTATACCATGGTTAAAAACGGGTAAAATCCATGGTATATCAACTCCCCCAGACTTACTCCTTTGCTTGTACTCAAGCAAAAACAGTAATCTTTGGAAAAGGTTTGAAAACAGCAGGAACTCAAAGATTCACAATATTGAAGTCATCACTCTATGGGTTTGCAATTCATGTCTAAACATCCTAATCACAAAAGTTCATTATGCCTTATCCTAGCTTAGCAACCAAACTCATCTAGTCAACAACTTAGCAAATCTCATCTGACATTCCCCTCTACTAACCTCATTTCTTAACATAAAATAAAAGTGCAGGCTTTACCTTTGGAGTATCGATCAAAGGACACATGGATTCAACTCAAACAAGTGTCTGAACATACAGGTAGTCTTCTCTGATCCCTTTCTCCCCTCATCTCTCTTCTCTGAATCTCTTATTAGTTTCAATTTCAACAGGTTTCGATGCCACATAGGTCATCTAGTCCATCTTATTGACATTTGCATTGTAACTCATACATTTTTGGCAAAGTGTAGCGAATAATGGGGTTTGGTACTCAACCTATCCCTCGTTTCCACAATGTGTGATCATCCTTGAGATTTAGAATACTGGGGTCGCAGGAGACACTCATACCCCTCTGTCTCTCAAGAAATTATTTCAATTTTTTATAACATAAACTTAGATCTTGAGACGCTGAAGAGAGAGAAGGAAGGGAACCAGAAACACACAGACTTTTTACCTTCCAGACTTGTAAGAGGATTCCGATCCATGATTCCCAAGCCCCAAGACAAGCAAATAAGTCAGTATTAGTGTTGGAGGTCAGCTTTGGTTCCTTCAAACAATCTTAGCTAGTGAATATAGATGGCAGGTTGATCCACTTTAGCATCTTTAGTACTATCTGTAATCAGTAATCTAGAATGGTGCTAAAGAGTGGTCAGACAATCAAATATAAATCTATATCAATGTTCCCATTTAATACTTATGCGAAAAATAATTTTGAAAAACAATTTGAATAAAAACCAAAATAAAAAACATATTAGTAAACTCCCCCCAGACTTAAATTACACTGTCCCAGTGTAACACAGCCGGTGGTGAGATAAATAAAATAAAGCATAATTAATAAATATAACAAGTTAGAATGAATAAACCTGATCGACAAGGTGTCGATCGATTCGTAGTGGTGTACGTCGATCGTTAGTAATGGTCGTGTGGTGTCGAGCGATATGAATGGTGAATGTCGGTCGACAGAATCATCATTCTCTTTGGATCTAATAAAAACTGCAAAATAAATCCGAAAAATAAAAGCAAAAATGAAAAATAAATAAAATAAAGAAAAATAAAATAAAACCTAATAGTGGGTTGCCTCCCACTCAGCGCTTTGTTATAGTCATTTAGCTTGACTGTGGTAGGTGAGTGACTCATGGGGTGCAGTGGGGGTTGTTGTTTGCTGGTGGGCAAACATTTCCCTCATCTTTGGACTCAGCAGCAGTGAAGCTTCTTGTGGCATCATCTGAGCCTGTCCTTGTTGGATGTATCTTTGCTAAATCTGCTTTGATGACTTGCAACCTTCTAACCAAATTTTCCGTGTCTACCTGATGCTGATAGAAATCAAATCTTGAATGCTCAGGTAGTTCTTCATGTTGTTCTTTTTCGTGCTGGTCTTGAATCTGTTGATCTTGATCTGCCAAGGATTCTGTATCGATCGATGCTACAACTTGTGCGTCGGTCGTTTCGCTGGGATCTCTGTCGGTCGACTCAGTATCATCTGTGTCGATCGATTCTGAGCGTTGGCCTTGGTACGCAAGAATTCTCTGCATATTGCTTATCTCATTCTTCAATAGACCAGTAGCTCTACAGAGGTTGGTCACTCTTTCGTTGAGGGTGTTGTCAATGTCATCACTTCGTTCTATGAGTCTCTCTTCCATAGAATTCATTGCTTCGTATAGCTTATGTTTGATCTCATCAACTTCTGCTGTGGTGCATGCTCTCTTTGATGGTGGTGGCTCGATGTCGATCGATATTGGTCTAGGCCTGTCGATCGATGTCGCGGTTCTGTCATGACGACCAAGATGATCGTGAACTATGCTCATGTCTCTTTGTAGCTCGTTCAACTGTCGTGACAGTGTATCCAGGTATCGCATGATAGGTGAACTTAAAAGATCATGCTTCTCTTCGTATGCTTTCATCCTATCTTCCAGTTCTGCAAACCTTGTGGCGATCGACGGTGAATTCAGTGTATCGATCGATGGAGACGTAGCATTCTTAGCTTGATCTTTCTTGCGAATTGATGCTATCTCTTTCTGTAGAAGATCGATCCTCTTGCTTAACCATTCGACATTGTTGCTGAGAGGGCTGTAGACGTCTCCAATCCGTGAATTGATGTAAGCAACCTCCCATTCATCTCTCTTAGGTGATGAACATTCTGGTCGGTCCATGGATGTAGTCTTGCCGATGTCGATCGATGGTACATGTACTCTGTCGGTCGATACTGGTGGCGTAGCCTCTTTCTCAAGCATGGTCAATATGTTTCCAAGCTCCACTCTTATCTCAGCCATATCATTCTAGAAGTCCTTGTAACATACATCCCAAGGCTGGAAAGTGTCTTCCACCAATGTGTGCATGTTTGCTTCAAGGTGTGCCTGAGCTCTCCATACATCAGTCACCATATCATCTATCTCCTCTCTACTGTAGGGTACTGGTGGTGGTATGTATGCATGGTAAGGGCGTGTGTGTACTGGAAGGCGTAAACAACCTTTGTGAAAAAGGGATGCTCTATCCAGAATTCTCTTTACTTGCTCCTTGGTAATATGGATGATTTCACCATCAACTCCTCTAGCATAGCCAAACTCATCTCTGTAGACACCATATTCATCCTTTGCTTCCCATTTGAATCTCCTGGATCCATCAGTATTGAAGGGACGTCGTCCAAACTCCAATCGTCTGTCGGGCGATCTGACTCTTGGTCTGTCGATCGATCCGGGATATCCGCCGTCGATCTATGGTGATGAAACGATGTCGATCGATGGTGAATTCCTAGGTTGACCGAAGTGTTGAGGAACTGTATCCTCCCTTGTGTTGGTGTTGTGGTTGTCTTGGACGTGAGCTAGGATGTCTGGATGGCTACGTTGCTGTGTGAACAGGTTTTCTGGTCCATTAGCAACTTGGAGGATGTCTGCTATGTCTTCTCTGGTTATGTGCAGAACTCTTCCATCCATTGCTCTTGCATAGCCATCTGTGTCCCAGAAAATTCCAAATTCATCAGGTGTTAGTGAAAAGTTCCTGATATCATAAGGTTCATGAGATCGAGGTTGAGCTCTGTTGAAGGCGTCGATCGATGGTGATGTGGTGGTGGCGATCGATGGTGTGCGTATAGCTGCACGGTTGGATCGATTGTTAATGTTGTTGCAGTCCTCCATTGATGAGTTTCTTAATGCTGGGAGCTGCTGGGTAGAAGGTGAAGAGTTTTGAATTTTCGTGGCTTGAGTTGTCAACCGTTTATACCCATGTGTTGTCCTAATCGGTGAAATTCTGATTTTGTCCTTTAAATCGTCCGAGTTAATATCGATCGATGTGATACTGGCGATGTCGATCGATGGACGTTGTCGTTTTGCTGGATGAAGTAGATAATCGATCGATGGTGGGCGTTTGATTTCGATCGATTGTGGGAATCGATTTGCAAATCTGTCATTCTCCAAGTAATTTTCCCAAGCTCTCTCTTCCCAATAGTCTGGATCATGTTTTTCACTGTGGTCTCCACTATGGGAATAGGTGGCTATGTCTACTGCAAAGCTCTCATGAAATCCGCAATCTGCCCAACTCCTTACTGAGTAATCATCTTCCTTTCGGCTGGGTGGGGTGGCAAAATTCGGGTAGCAATGATCTGGTAAATCGAGTTCATCATCTGGTGGGTCTCTGTCGATCGATGATCTATATTTGTTGTCGATCTCCTCTGACTTGCGAGTGTCGATCGATGATGCTAAAGTGCTGTCGATCGATCCCGAGTACTCTGTCTCGTACTCGACTTCACAATGACAAACTGCTATGATACCAGTATCATCTTCTGTTACCACTGATTTGGCTGGTGGTTTGCCAAGCTTGACAGGGTCGTAGTGGATCTCTGGATCTATCATTGTCAAGCACATCCTGTTGGTGTTCATGTCACATATGGCTCCTACTGTAGCCATAAATGATCTTCCAAGTAAGAGGGAAGAGTTCCAATTTAGCTTGATGTCTAGGACATGAAAATCCACAGGGACGATAGCATTACCAATATGTACTTCCAGGTCTCTGATGAAACCTCCAGAGTTTTTCTGAGTGTAATCCACGAATGTAAAGATCTCTGGTGAAGGCTCTACTTGCAGGCCCAGATGGTCTGCCATGACCTTTGGTAAGATGCTGACTGATGAACCAGTGTCACATAGTGCATGAGGAAATTCAATCCCTTGTACCACACAGGGTATTGCAAACTTCCCAGGCTCACTCTTCTTCTGCAAAGTAATCATTTTCTTCATATCCTCTCTGACATTGTCAAACCTTCTTCTAATGTCATTTTCAGTCTCCCTTGTTTCTCTGAAGAACATCTACAATCTGCTTGTGAAGTAAACCTCCTCAAAAGGTTTCTCTGGTGGGATTCTGAAAACTCTCTTAGTGAAACCATCAATCTCCTTTTCATTAGCTTCCCTCTTAAGGTTCTTAGGAATCTTCTCCTTCCTACTCCTTAACCTTCTTCATTCAGTTCCCTGATATACAAGGATTTTACCCATTTTTACCTATGGTATATAAGTGTTTTATATACTATTTACTATGTATTGGAGTCTATTTAGAGTATTTACAGGTTCAGGGACGATTTGGAGATATATGGTGATTTTGGTGCCTTTTAGAGTCTTTCGAAGTGCAGAAGTCCACAAACGCTTCAGATGTTTAACTCTCAATGGAGACCTTCCCACCATTTGATTTAGCCCATATTTGGACACATGCTAGAGCTTTGAGTTAGATTTCCAATTCCACCGGTTTTAGATCAATCCAACGGTTAGACCGGGAGTTATTCCCGTTTTAATTAAGAGTGGTCAGTCTGTCTCGCGAGAGGGAGCTGCCGAGAAGAGGATTGTATGTCGATCGACACAACACACTGCATGTCGATCGACATGGACATCAGAATGTTGGCTGAGTATATTTCATGACCGACTGAAGCTCAGAAGTCACCACAAAGTTACCAAAATACCCTTGACGACCAGAAACCCTATTTATGTTATTTCTAAGCAATTGTTGACGGCTACGCTTTTCTACGCTATCTTACTTTCATTGTTTCTCTTAGGAGAGAAGGGAGGAACTCCTTGAGAGTCCTCCTGGAACTCCTTTGCTTTTGATTTTATATTATCTATTGCATTTTCATCTATTCATCTATGATTTCTGTGACAACTATCATGTCTGAATAGGTTCACCTGTTAGATCTATGGTTCAGATAGGTTTGTGGGATTAGCCCCAAACTATACTTGCTAAGTTGTAATATTCATCAAATGGATTGAACTCTATGCTTGTTCTAGATTAGCTAACTAGAACATAGATCACTAGGATCTTTGATTATCTTGAATTATCCATTTGAGCTTGCCTGTCTCCCGTTGAGAAGAACGACAGTTCCTCCTTGAGACCTTGTTGTCATATTCGGCTCGCGCCTAGGCAGATATAGAAGCTGTCGATCGATATCCCGACAGGTGAATCGATTGGCGCTGCGAAAGGTGTATCGCTCGATATCTCAAAAGGATATTGACCGACTCTTTTTCTGTGTCATCATGCGAAAGGTGTGGCCAGAGATCTAGATGATTTAACCAGTGATTTATCACATATGTTAAGCGGCTGAGATCTATAATATCATGCAAGCAACTTGTTAGGCATTTATAGATATTATAATCCCCAATACCTGAATAGAAGCCCTAGATCTAGCAACCATCCTTCCATCAACTACCTTGGTTTCATTAGAACAACTACCTTGTTCGCCCTTGCTATTTAATATATTTATTATTTTATTTACTACTTTACAATATATTTACTTTTAGCCTAGCTAAATCATAACTATTAGATCTAGTGTGTACCTTAGCTCCTTGTGGATTCGATCCCTAAGTACTATAACTTGACCTCTTTTGATGAGAGTAATTCACTCCTTAGGTTAATTTGAGTGATATTAAATTTGGCGCCGTTGCCGGGGAGCTTCGATCGCCATTAGATCTAGTTTAGTTAGATTTTGTTTAGGTTTTATTATTGTTCAAAAATATCATAAAATTTTCTTTTCTTCTGTTTCAGGTACATACCAGGAACAACAATGAAGAAAGGATTTTTAGCTTATTCAAAGAAGCAACCTACTGGTTTATGCACGATCCGTAAGTCTACGAGGGATGTAACGATCGACACCCTCCAAGCAGCATCGATCGATAGCATCCACCACAAATCGATCGACATCGTCCATCACGAATCGATCGACACCCTACAAGAACCGGTGATCGACAGAGTACACAAATCGTCAAACGACACTGTTCACGCGAACACTGTTCACATGGATACTGTTCACCAAGGTACTGTTCATCAAGGTACTATTCACGCGGGTACTGTTCATCCAGGTACTATTCATCCGATTACTATTCATCCGATTACTATTAATCCGATTACTATTCATCCGAACACTGTTCATTCTGTGTCGATCGATACTGTTCATCGCGACACTGTTCATCGTGACACTGTTCATCGCGACACTATTCATCCGACGTCGATCGACACTGTTCATCCCGTGTCGATTGATACTGTTCACTTCAGCACTGTTCACCGAAACACTGTTCATCCCGTATCGATCGATACTATTCGTTTGACATCGATCAACACTGTTCATCCGACGTCGATCGACACTGTTCAACGAAACACTGTTCACCGAAACACTGTTCATCGCGACACTGTACATCAGGGGTACTGTTCATCGCGACACTCTTCATCGCCGTACTGTTCATCAAAACACTGTTCACCGCGACACTATTCATTCGGGTACTGTTCATACAGACACTGTTCATCCGACGCCGAAAAATTTTGTTCATCAAGAGTCGACCGACACCACTTGCGGAAAGACACATGAGGTCAAAGCGCTCATACTTAAGATTGATAAGAGAGGTATCTGGCGAGACGAAGAAAGTCGTCCCTGCAACACCAGAGGAGAATTGATTAATGCAGACGGTGATGTAATCCCTGATGTGATTGATATTGCTGAGACAAACGACTTTAATTTGACAAGCCAATGGTATGATTTGGGAAGCGAGGACCCTTTCAAAGGTCTTCCTTTTGAAAATCCCAAAGATCTTATCAAGACACTCGAGGATTTAGCCTCATCAGCCCTCTCATCAGCAAACAAGCAGAATGAGGTACATGTAGATCACATTATCTGCAAGATTTTCCCATATTTTTTATCTGGAGATGCTTTTAGCTGGTTCAGTAAGTTGCAGCCAAGATCTCTAACCTGTTGGGAAGACATCAAAAGCGCATTTCTAGATAAATTTTTCAGTGAAGCTGTAGCAATTCGAAGTAAAAGGTTTGATTACATGATAGAGAAGATGACTAAAGATCATGAGAAAGGAATAATGACTAATATCAGCCAGATTATTGATTATGTCTACAGCGAGCAGAATGAAGATTCTGAGACCCCAACAACTCATGTCAAGCAGCCAGACATTCAGGATCAACATGCTTATGAGGATACACAGAGGGACAAACTGAACAAAGGACAGCTGGTCAACCATGGTACGGTTGAGGATGATGAACAAGATGGATCTGGAGAGCCAAGCATAGTAGAAAAGCTGATACAAGTGATTCGATTTCAGCATCGATCGATATCGACACTTCAGAAATGATCGATACAGACTCGTTTCATCGATCGATACCTCTCGAAATCCCTGATGCTACTACTGTGAATACTGGGACAGAACGACAAAGAGCACTCAGAGACTACAACAGTCCTGAGGATTTATATGCTAAAAGGTCTGCATTGCGTCGTTCAACATTCCAGAATTCCGTCCCTGAGCTACCTACTGCATATATCTCTCTTGTGGGTCAGACTCCTTTTCATGGTCTTCATTATGAAGATGCCACTAACCACTTCGAGGCATTCAAAGATTTAGCTTCGACCATCAAATGCAATGGAGTCCCCGAAGACTACTACTTCTGCAAATTATTCTCATATTCTCTTGCTGGAGAAGCAGCATTTTGGTTCATGAAGTTGCCACAAGGATCTGTTACTACCAGGAAAGACATTACAAAACGCCTTCCTCAACAATTTCCGATGTGATTCTGCAGCAAATCTAGAGATTGAGAAGAGAGCTATGCTGGAATATATGGTAGAGGATGATGAACAGATGACACCTGAAGAACTGAGTAGAGTAGAAGAAGCCGATATTAGTGACACAAGCTCAGCATCGATCGACCCCGCGACTTCGACATCGATCGATAACATCACTTCAGCATCGATCGCCACCAGCACCCCCGAGTCGATCGATACATACTTTGGTCATCGATCGATACTATTTGAAATCCCTGAAAGTTCGAGTTGTCCTCAGGACATTGCAGACTCGACACAGAAGAGCGTTGATGTATCAAGTTGTTATCCTGACCCAGATGAAGAAAAAGAGATCACCATGGAAGATTTCTTAGAGCTAGAAGATTTTTTGGAGTTAGAGGATGGAGAACAACTTGGAAACTTTGATTCGAATGTAGAAGTCACTATGGAAGACTTCATAGAGCTGGAGGAATGGCTTGAGTCAGAAAAGAAGCTTGATGACGAGCGGAACACTATGAGAAAAAATTTGGAGACTTCGTCAAAGACTAGAAATGATCGATACAGACCTGATGAGATCGATCGACACCCGCCAGATAGCATTGATCGACACCAATGGTTGGACGAGCTACCAGGATACCCAGTTGAGTTGGAACCAATTGAAGTGAGAATGCACAAGTCTGAGACCTCATACCTTGCTGTCCCTGAACATCTAAGACCCATATGCGCAGAAGAAGCTGCTGGGATTTGCAAAAGAGTGAAAAGGATTCATGACCCTGTGAAGATTGTGGCTCCCTGTACCGTGTTTGAAGCTGAATCTCCTATACCACCAGATAGAGGTATACATCTAGATTCATGCAATGGAGTATTTAATGATCATCAGCATGTAGTAGCTTCTCGGAGGGAGATGAGGTGTAGAACTGAAGTCGACAAAAGCCTTAGAGAAGAAGCCTCGATCGACACTGTTCAGAAAACATCGATCGATAATATCACTCCACCATCGATCAACATCTACCGGATACCACCGATCGACATCATTAATCTGTCATTGATCGACACTACCACTGGTTCATCGATCGGTACCAGACGCGAATCAGAGCAGAATGAGTATGAAGTGTGTGGCAATATTTTTGATGGAGATACCACCACACATTCAGACAAGTCTGGGGAAAGATGATGATGAATTGGAGGAAGAGGAAAAGAACCAAAAGGGATTCTCAGTTATCATTGATTCCTCACTTCTCCGATGATGTCAGGAAATTTGGAGTGAGACTACACAAGTCTGTGGAAAAGAAGACGAGAAATTGGAAGAAGAGGAAACGACCAAAGAGAGGTTCTTCTCAGTTACCATTGACTCCTTACTTCTCAGATGGTGTTAGGAAATCCAGAGTGTGCAACAGAAACTTCTCACACCCGTTTGCAAAGCTTCGAGCACTCCGTATTGCTGAGATGATAGACAAAGGAGAAAAGTCTATGGAGGAGGCTTTCACACAAGAATCATAAAGCCTCAAAGATTGGACATTGAGATTTGTTTTGGAGCATATTCTCATTCTCATCCGAACTAAATCAGATCTCCAAAAGTCAAGCTCATGACTAAAAATTAGCGCTGAGTGGGAGGCAACCCACTGATAGGTTTGTTTTCAATTTGGTTTTATTTTCATATACTACTGATTTTTGTTTTTAATTATTGCAGGTAAAAAAAAAGATGAACAGTAAGCCCGACACTGTAGCAACAGTGCCGAGCGACACTGTAGCGAGGACATCGATCGATACAGTAGCAAACAAATCGATCGACACTGTAGCAGAGTTACTGTAGCAGAAACATTTTACCAATGTTACTGTAGCAGTGTCACTGTTCATCCGAAAAAAAAAATTTGGTTTTGTATTTATCTGTTACTGACTTTTAGTGTTTTATTTTAGCATTTTATGTTAGGTTAAAATACAGGGGATATAATCAAGGAAGATGAGTTTCCACAAGAATCGACCATGTTTGGCCAGCATCGGTCGACAGAGCATTAATAGCATCGATCGATCGCCACTTAATTGTGTTGATCGATAGAGCATCAAGAGTATCGACCGCCACTTAACTGTGTTGGTCAATATTCACATCAAAGTTAGGTATACTGTTTTTCCTTGTTAATTATTGTCCTTATGATTTATTCTCACCAAACTTAGACTGTATAACACTGGTAACAGTGTTGTTTAAGTCTAGGGGAGGTCATACTAATATTATAATTTAGATTAGCTATTTAGAATAGGGACCCGAGTAAACGATTGGCATAATATTCGACCAACGAGAAGAAGTCGATATCGATCGACATAACCAAATCTGTCACGACCGATGACAACACATTTACATCGATCAACATCTATTCCGGTCAGATATTTCGTTCTAACTTGTTAAATTGAGTACTTATGGTTTATTTCTCACCAATCTCCGACTTGATAACACCATTATAGTGTTATTTAAAATCTGGGGGAGGTTCTACTGATACTGTGTTTTAGTTTTGAAAAAAAAAAAAGAGATCCAAGTGTAGACGATTGCTCACCACATCGCCCGATAAGACCAGCTCGATATCGATCTCCAGCGCTTCATATCAAACGATCGATTGTCTCTTCATTGTGTCAAACGATCTCTCTAACCATCGACCGATGCGACCATGTCGATATCATTTGACAATGCTTCATCTTCAACGATCGATTGATACTTCATTGTGTCGATCAACACAGACATCAGCGAGCTGGTATATCGTTCTCACTTGTTAATTTTGTGATATTGCTTTATGATTTTCACCTTACCACCGACTGTGTTACACTGGGACAGTGTAATTTAAGTCTGGGGGGATTACTAATGGTTATTTACTTTATAAGTCTTATTTAAAACGTTTTCAAAAAGTTTTTATTGAGTCAAGAAGGGGATATATCTTAATCGATTTATTACTTGTCATCTAACCACTCTTTAGACCAGTCTTAGATCTACTGACTGCAGAAGTACTTTTTTTTTGTCACATGACTGCAGAAGTACTATAGATACTAAAGTAGATCAACCTGTCAACTATGTTTGCACTTGCTGAAATTGTTTGAAGGAACAAAAGCTGACCTCCAACCAAATACTGACTTAATTTGCTTGTCTTGGGGCTTGGTATACAAGGGATCGGAATCCTCCTGCAAGTCTGGAAGGTAAAAAGTCTGTGTGTTTCTGGTTCCCTTCCTTCTCTTTCTTCGGCATCTCAAGATCTAAGCTTATAAAGAAAAGATTAATATGATTTCTTGAGAGGCAGAGGGATAGGTAAATTACCTGCGACCCCATTATTCTAAGTCTCAAGGATGATCACACATTGTGGAAACGAGGGATAGGTAAATTACCTGTGATCCCATTATTCGCTACACTTTGTCAAAATGTATGAGTTAAAAATGCAATGTCATTGAGATAGACTAGATGACCTTTGTGGCATCGAAACCTGTTGAAATTGAAACTAATAAGAGATTCTGAGAAGAGAGATGAGGGGAGAAAATGATTAGAGAAGACTACCTGTGTGTTCAGAAACTTGTTTGAGTTGAATCCATGTGTCTTTTGATCGATACTCCCAAGGTAAAGCTTACACTTTTATTTTTATGCAAGAAATGAGGTTAGTAGAGGGGATTGTCAGACATGATCTGTTAGGTTGTGGAACTAGTGGAATTTGGTTGATGTAATAGGATATTGTATAATGTGCTTCTAAGGTTATGATGTTTAATGATTTGGTTTGCACTACTAAAGAGATGATGAACTGGGTTATTTTAAAATCTTTTGAGTCCCTGCTGTTTTCAAACCTCTTTCAGAGAGACTGCCTGGTTGTTTTGCTTGAGGACAAGCAAAAGGGTAAGTCTGAGAGACTATTTACTATGTATTGGAGTCTATTTAGAGTATTTACAGGTTCAGAGACGATTTGGAGATATATGGTGATTTTGGTGCCTTTTGGAGTCTTTCGAAGTGCAGAACTCCACTGACGCTTCAGATGTTTAACTCACGATGGAGACTTTCCCACCATTGGATTTAGCCCATATTTGGACACATGCTATAGCGTTGAGATATATTTCCAATGCCACCGGTTTGAGATCAATCCAACGGTTAGATCGGAAGTTATGCCCGTTTTACTGAAGAGTGGTCAGTCTGTCTCGCGAGAGGAAGCTGTCGAGAAGAGGATTGTATGTCGATCGACACAACACACTGCATGTCGATCGACCGGGACATCAGAATGTGGGCTGAGTATATTTCATGACCGACTGAAGCCCAGGAGTCACCACAAAGTTACCAAAATACCCTTGACGACCAGAAATCCTATTTATGTTATTTCTAAGTCATTGTTGACGGCTACGTTTTTCTACGCTATCTTGCTTTCATTGTTTCTCTTAGGAACTCCTTGAGAGTCCTACTGGAAATCCTTTGCTTTTGGTTTTATATTATCTATTGCATTTTCATCTATTCATCTATGATTTCTGTGGCAACTATCATGTCTGAATAGGTCCACCTGTTAGATCTATGGTTCAGATAGGTTTGTGGGATTAGCCCCAAACTATACTTTCTAAGTTGTGATATTCATCAAATGGATTGAACTCTATGCTTGTTCTAGATTAGCTAACTAGAACATAGATCACTAGGATCTTTGATTATCTTGAATTATCCATTTGAGCTTGCATGTCTCCCGTTGAGAAGAACGACAGTTCCTCCTTGAGACCTTGTGGTCATATTCGGCTCGCGCCTAGGCAGATCTAGAAGCCGTCGATCGATATCCCGACAGGTGAATCGATCGGCGCTGCGAAAGGTGTATCGCTCGATATCTCAAAAGGATATCGACCGACTCTTTTTCTGTGTCATCATGCGGAAGGTGTGGCCAGAGATCTAGATGATTTAACCAGTGATTTATCACATATGTTAAGCGGCTGAGATCTATAGTATCATGCAAGCAACTTGTTAGGCATTTATAGATATTGTAATCCCCAATACCTGAATAGAAGCCCTAGATCTAGCAACCATCCTTCCATCAACTACCTTGGTTTCATAAGAACAACTACCTTGTTCGCCTTTGCTATTTAATATATTTATTATTTTATTTACTGCTTTACAATATATTTACTTTTAGCCTAGCTAAATCGTAACTATTAGATCTAGTGTGTGCCTTAGCTCCTTGTGGATTTGATCCCTAAGTACTATAACTTGACCTCTTTTGATGAGAGTAATTCACTCCTTAGGGTAATTTGAGTGATATCATTCCCTCTGATGTAGGTGTAGTGTCTGAAGGGTTACCAGTAATCTCTGTAGGGTTAGCTTGTGGTTTCGGTGTGGGTCTGAGTGCATTGATTTGGTTGTTGTCTATCGATGGTAGTTGCACTCGGTATGTGAGAGGTGCGGGTCGATCAATAGGTGGAGAAAATGGTCGATCGATATGTTTCTTGTCTTTGTGTCGATCGATGATATACCATGAATTTAACCCATTTTTAGCCATGGTATATGAGAATTTTCAATCATATTTACTACGTTTTCAAAGTATTTTAGAGTATTTTCAGGCACATGTACTTAATTGAAGAAAGCAATACTTTTAAGGCATTTTTGGAGTATTCTCACGTCACGAATGAAGAATTGACCGATAGGAATCATGCGAGATCGGACGATTAGAGTCAATTACAATCGATCGACAGATATCGAAGAGTGTCGATCGACATTAAGCCATTCGATGGATCACGATTTAGAAGATTTTCAAGTATCACAAAGTGTGCTATTTACACAATTAGTCCCTGGCCGCCTGTTAGGCTTTATATACTAGGGTTTTGTATCATTTTAGAGGCGGACTTGCCTAGAGACCTAGTGGAGAAGAGAAGCAATTTGGCTACCTTAGGAGAAGAGTTAGAGTTGGAGAGATAGATCTGAGACTGCAAAACAGAGAAGATCTTGAACTCCCTTTTTATCTTACTCATTACTCTTGTGTTCCTTATTTCATATTAAGTTTTATTCAAACCATCATGACTTTGTCTCTCATGAATATGTCTGAGTAAACCTAATTGTTAGATTTAGGTTTCTCATAAGGGTGAATCTTATGATGAGATTGTGACAATTGTTAGGGTGATTAAATTAGTCTTTTCACTTTAGTTATTCTTAATACTAGATTTAGGATTGATCACCCTTAAATCTAGATCTTAGGATTGAAGAGATAACCAACTGTATACTCTCAATACCCTGAAATAAACTAAAGTGATCTAACTGACTAGACACATGCGAAAGGTGGTCTAGATCATTAGAGAACGTTTTCAACTAATCGATAACGCTTGCTAGAATTACCATCGATCGATACAACCATCGTTGAAGCGATCGATTGTTTGAAAGGTGTATCGATCGATTAGACGAAAGTCGTATTGATCGACTCTTTTCCGAGATCAACAAACGACAGTTGAGATCCGGGATCTAGTAAAGGAGACCCTACTGGTCGTACCAATTTCTTGAGTTTAAAGGACTAAAGCCCTAATATCACTTTCAAACTGCATAAATTCATACCTGAGAAATACCTGGATCTAGCTATTTTCCTCATTAAGAAACAACCTTCATTTAAGTTACTGAACAACTTCCTTGTTCACATTAATATTTACTGCTTAAAAACTTATAAAACCTTAAGTCTATCTTTATTTCTAATTAATTGAACCTTCAAGTAATCCTATAATCCTTGTGGATTCGATCCCTAAGTACTACATCTGAACCTCTTATTTGAGAGAGTAATTCACTTTTTAGGGTAATTTGAGTGATATCAAATTTGGCGCCGTTGCCGGGGACTCTTTCTTATTACTTTTAGATTTAATTTAGGATTTAGCATAGACTTTGTTACTTTTGCTAATTTTTCTATTCTTTTGTTTTACAACACAAAGGATGGAGAATACAGATGTCGGCCAAGCATCGATCGACACGGAACATTGTCAATCGAGCGACGCAGATACAAAAGAATCGATCGTTTCATCCGAAACTTTATCGATCGATACCACCCAGCCGAAAGCAGGTAAGTACCCTCTTACCGATGCTGATAATGAGAAAGTAGTCCAAACTGAACTAATAGGTCAATCAAGCAACATTTCTAGCGAAACTAATGAAAAACAGGGGACTGAAATCCCTGTTAAGTCAAACTCTACCTTAAACATAGGTAAAGAAATTAAATTGCCCTTGCAAGACTACTTAAACCCCAATATGACCTATTCCAATAGGTTTGCTATTAGAGTACCTGACGACGTCACCACGAAAACAAAGTTTGATGTTGATTACTATAATATGGTGCGTCGAAACCCTTTTAAAGTATCTTCCTTAGAACATCCACAAGACCACATCGAAGGTCTAGAGGAGTTAATTCCAGACGAATACATTCGTTGCAGACTTTTCCCATTTTCACTAGAAGGGGAAGCTTTGAGATGGTTAAACTGTCTACCAAAAGGATCCCTGACTATTTGGAAGGAGATTAGAAACACTTTTCTTAAGAGATTCTTCGACGATGCTCGTTACTGGGAAGTAAGGAAGCGAATCTCTACCTTCCGTCAAAAATGCTTGGGGAAGATTCAAGAGTTATGAACTCGAATGCCCCCACCATGGTTATCCAGAACCACAATTTCTTAAGATATTTTACAAAGGTGTTATTCTGAGCTATAAGACAACGCTTGATACAGCAAGCGAAGGGAATTTTGTTACTAGAAATCCTATGGAAGCAAAACGCTTAATCGAAAACATGGCAACAGGAAGATCTTATGAAGAGATGAATGAAGAAAAAGAAAAAGCTGTAAACTCGATAGAAAATACTGAGATAGCTGAGATAAAGAATTCTATAAATTCGCTTCATTCCCTCCTAACAGATCTAAACCCACCTAGACTGTGCCAGTACTACAATAAAACTCCTCCTATATCAGAAGATGAGCTCGACTTTATAGAAGAATTAGATACTACTGATCCTCATTCTGTGTTTAACGTCGACAGCTTTACACGAGACTATCAGATCTGTATACAGTCTCGTACTGGGAGAGAGAAGTACAACCTAAAACAAGCCCTTACAGGAAACCGTAAAATGAAATCCGAATTCAATGGGAAAATAAACAGTGTTTACGGTGAACTAAATCAGAAGATGAATTCATTAATTGAACACCTACGGGAATGGAAGACCAAATTGCTAACCTGGCAACTACTCTAAAAAGAGAGACAGGTCGTCTTCCTGGAAGGACCGATGCTAACCCTGGGGCAAAACGCCAGGCATATGCCGTGATGTTACGAAGCGGAAAACGCCTTGAAACAAATGCCAGAGACGATACCAGCTATAAAAAAATCACTGATAACGCAGGAAAAAGCAATTCCAACCCCATAGAGCTTCTTGACAATGATTCTGACTCATGAACATCAGAATAAATAAGAAATTTTTCAAATAAACAGGATCAGGGAAGAACTGTAGACTTAGAAAAAGAGAATCCCGATGCCGAGATCGAAGTCGATCATCTAGACGTACCAAATATCGATCGATCCTCCGGGAAGGAAAACGATCGACCGTCTGGCAACACCAACGATTGCAATACACAATCTACCGGAACTGAAAGAGTCTATAGAACTCCTCCCCCATTTCCTCCAAACAAACCACAAACTAAGAAGGCATTGGAACATGCAATCTGCAAAAAAGCCTTCGACAAAATCACTCTCGAGATGTCTCTCAGTGATGCCCTTAAAATAGCCCCCTCGGTGAAAAAGTACGTAAAAGATATGATATCCTCGAGTGGAGAACAAAGCGTTATGATGGTGTCAGAGGAAGTAAGTGCGATGATACAAGGAGAAACTTCAATCAAAAGGACTGACCCTGGTAGTTTTGTCCTAGATTGCAAGATACAAAACGCATGTTTTCCTCGATCTCTTTGTGATCTTGGCTCTAGTGTAAACCTCATGCCATACTCTGTGGCAGTTTCACTAGGTTATAATGAATTCGTTCCAACGCCTATCACGTTAGTTCTAGCAGATCGTTCTATTACGGTACCTGAGGGAATCCTCGTAGATGTACCAGTCAAAATTGATGATTGCTTCATACCAACATATTTTGTTGTACTAAAGTATAAACAAGTGCCGAAAGACCCCCTTATATTAGGTCGGCCCTTTTTGGCTACAGCAGGAGCAATCATAGATTGTAAAGGAGGAAAGATTAACTTAAATGTCGGAGATATATCAATGAACTTCGACATGGAAAAGCTAGTAAAACGTCCTCTGATAGACGATCAAGCCTTTTACACAGAAGAAGTTTCTGAGCTAGAAAAAGAATACCTTACGGATATATGTGATGCCAATTCATCAGAAGACACATTCACTCCTGATGAACAAGAAATTCTGAACGTAGATAACATAATAGAAGATTATGCGAACCTTATGGACGCAAGTATCGGAATCGCAAATGAAGAAACTGATGATTCTGAAATCATTATGGATCAATACCTTAGGGAAACTATTGATCGATCATCTTCTTCATCGACCAACTAGACTAAAGAAAAAGCACCCAAGGTTGAACTGAAACCACTTCCAGCTGGCCTGAAATACGCATTCCTTTGCGATAAATCATAAACCTGTCATTGTTAATGCCAATCTCACGAATGGAGAGCTTGCTCTCCTTTTGAACAAACTGCGTAAGTATCGGAGAGCGATCGGGTATTCTCTCGATGATATTCTCGGAATAGCTCCTGACCTTTGCATGCACCTTATCCACCTCGAAGAAGATGCAAAAACATCTATAGAACAGCAAAGGAGACTCAATCCAAACCTAAAAGAGGTAGTGAAAAAGGAAATAATTAAACTTCTGGATGCTGGAGTTATATATCCTATCTCAGACAGTAAATGGGTAAGCCCTGTGCATGTTGTACCAAAGAAAGGTGGGATCACAGTGGTTAAAAATGATAAAGATGAACTTATCCATACACGCACTGTCACTGGACATCGAATGTGTATTGATTACAGGAAACTGAATGCTGCTACTAGGAAAGACCATTTTCCCTTACCTTTCATCGATCAAATGCTAGAAAGACTGGCCAACCATAAATATTATTGTTTTCTTGACGGATATTCGGGGTTTTTCCAGATACCGATACATCCTGAAGATCAGGAAAATACAATTTTTACTTGTCCTTACGGAACATTTGCATATCGCAGAATGCCATTTGGACTATGTAACGCACCAGCCACTTTCCAACGTTGCATGATGTCGATATTCACAGATATGATCGAAGATTTCATGGAAGTCTTTATGGACGATTTTTCGGTTTACGGATCAAGTTTTAAGGATTGCCTAGACAACTTGTGCAAGGTATTGGAAATATGCGAAGAAAAGAATCTTGACCTAAACTGGGAAAAATGTCATTTCATGGTAAACGATGGTATAGTCCTTGGACATAAAGTTTCCGCAGCTGGAATAGAAGTAGACAGAGCTAAAATTGAAGTAATGACTGGTTTACCGGCACCCACAAACGTTAGAGACATAAGGAGTTTCCTTGGACATGCCGGATTTTACAGACGATTCATACAAGATTTCAGTAAAATTCCTAGACCTCTGAATAATCTTTTGTTCAAAGAAGTTAAATTCGATTTTACACCAGAATGTAAGGAAGCTTTTGAAGCACTGAAGAAGTCTCTTATAACTGCCCCAGTCGTACAACCCCCAGATTGGAATCTCCCATTCGAGATTATGTGCGATGCCAGTGATTTTGCAGTTGGAGCGGTTCTAGGACAACGAAAAGATAAGAAGCTGCACGCTATCTACTATGCGAGTCGCACACTCGACGAAGCGCAACGGAATTACTCTACCACAGAAAAAGAGCTACAAGCAGTGGTTTATGCTTTCGAAAAATTCCGTCAATACTTAGTCGGAGCACATGTTATAGTCCACACTGATCATGCTGCTATCAAATATTTAATGCAGAAGAAAGATGCTAAACCAAGACTCATAAGATGGATCTTACTACTCCAAGAATTCGATATTGAGATCAAAGATAAAAGAGGAGTAGACAACGGTGTCGCTGATCATCTTTCCAGGATTCGAATTGAGGATAAAGTTCCTATAGACGATTTCTTCCCTACAGAGAATATCGCTCTTTTGGACACGTCATTCATAGGTCACATATTGCTCATATCTGACGGATCACTGGACAAATCAAATGACAAATTGAAAGCCGACACTACTAATTCAGGATCAATTGTATCCATCAGCAACAGAACATTAACAGAACTTATTGACTTACCAGTTAAAGTTGCCTGTAATGCTTTGAATCATAACTCATCTGACGTCTCTATACAAGAAACAAATGCGATTGGACGGGACATCAAAGATCGAACCTGGTATGCCGATATAGTAAACTATTTAACCGCTGATTTTGAACCAGAAAATTTAAAAGGTTATGAAAGAAAGAAATTCTTTCGTGAAGTTCGGAGATACCATTGGGACGAGCCCTATCTCTACAAGCACTGTTCTGACAGCATATATAGAAGATGCGTCTCTGAAGCTGAAATTCCGAACATTATCTACCAATGTCATAGCTCTAACTACGCAGGACATTTCGCCACTTTTAAAACAGTTTCCAAAATTCTCCAAGCGGGATTTTGGTGGCCAACAACATTTCGCGATGTCCACGCTCATATAGCACAATGCGATAGATGTCAGAGGAGAGGAAAAATAAGCAAGAGACATGAGATGGAACAAAACTTTATCTTGGAAGTAGAAGTCTTCGATTGTTGGGGAATAGATTTTATGGGTCCTTTCCCATCTTCTTATGGCAAAAAATATATCCTGGTCGCTGTAGATTACGTTTCAAAAAGGGTCGAGGCAGTTGCTTCTCCAACAAATGATGCATCTGTCGTTGTCAAACTTTTCAAGAGCATTATCTTCCCAAGATTTGGAGTTCCCAGAATAGTCATTAGTGACGGTGGATCACACTTCATCAATAAAGTTTTCGACTGATTGCTTGAGAAAAATGGTGTCCATCATCGAGTGGCTACACCTTATCACCCACAAACCAGTGGACAAGTGGAAGTTTCGAACAGACAAATCAAGGAAATCTTGGAGAAGACCGTTCGAATAGATAGGAAAGATTGGTCTCGCAAACTAGACAATGCCTTATGGGCATATCGGACCGCTTACAAAACACCACTGGGAACGACACCCTTTCACTTACTTTATGGAAAATCATGTCATTTACCAGTTGAACTGGAGCACAAGGCAGCCTGGGCAACCAAATTACTAAATTTTGATATTAAGCCAGCTGCCGAGAGACGTCTAATTCAGCTCAACGAGCTCGATGAAATACGACATTTGGCATATGAAAATTCGAAGTTATATAAGGAACGAACAAAAGCTTATCACGATAAGAAGATCATATCTAGACACTTTGAACCGAATGATCAAGTTCTCCTATATAACTCCAGATTAAACCTTTTCCCTGGAAAACTAAGATCTTGTTGGTCAGGACCTTTTACCATCAAGGAAGTAAAACCTTCCGGAGCACTAACGATCGTTAGTGAAGAACGCGACGAGTTCACAGTAAATGGGCAGCGAGTAAAACATTATTGGGCCAAACCACCAGATATAAAGCCCCTTCCGCTGCTACCACCCGGTGATAACTAAATACATTTATCCTAAGTCGAGTTAAAGACTTTAAACTAAGCGCTGAATGGGAGGCAACCTATTTTTCTTTTTATCTCTTTATTTTTAATTCATTTTTCATTTAATCTTTTCATCCTTATTTTAATTTTTATTTTTATTTTAATTCTTATTTATATTTATTTTTACTTAATTCTTTTAGTTAGAAATTTTACTTTTTAGTTAGTAACATTTAAATTATTTTCTAAGCATTTACTTTCACATTTGCATAAAATCGATCGATATCCACCAAATTCTATCGATCGACATGGGGATGTCGAGGCAATTTCTCATTTAACTCGACATCCGCCTCTTCTTCCCTTATTTCGCAAACCCTAGCCGAATTCTAAAACTCCCTTTTCTCTCTCGTTTCTTGACGATTTCCATTGTTTATTTTCCCAAAACCAATCGATTTCAAGTTCTCCATCTGTTTCCATTAGTATTTCTCTCATTCTCCAAGGTATTGGTACGAAATTCTCTTTGGATTGAAACCCTAGGGTTTGGGTTTTGAATTGGGGAAAATCGGGTTGATTTGGTGCAATTCTAGGTCGTTTTAGATGTTTAAACTGGTTATATAAGTGCCAGGATAGTTTGTTTTGCTACAATCCTCTCTTTCGATTCGTTTTCGTATGAACTGTTGAATTGCAGGTTTCGCGAGTCGCTATCGATCGACAAAGACTTTGTCCTGTCGATCGATTTCCGATTTTCTGATGAACATTGATCTAATCTATCGATCGACACACACGATTGTGCATCGGTCGATATGACTCCTTTTCGCGAACCAACGCTAACCTACTCGTTTTACTTTTCTTTTCAGATGAGCACAGATTCGGACACTGAGAGAGAGAGGAGGACGAAGAAGAGGAGTGATCCCGCTGGCCCTTCAAACAGCCGGCAACCACGAGTCCCGAGGGACGACGAGAGGCCTCCCTGGCCACATGAGGATAGGATTCCCATCGCTTACAGAGAGGGTCTCGACTTCTCAGACCCGAAGAAGATCATCTCCAGCAGCGAGTGTCTCGATAGAGAGCTCACAGAGCAGTGGAACGACTACGACAGCTTGCACTACAACACCTGGATCGATGTCGACATCGAGCCCACACGCTTCATTGACCCGGAGGTCATACACAAGATGCGGATCCAGGATGATCTGTACGCGATGATTGCTCAGCTCGGCCTGGGCACCATAGCCACACACGCCTACGACCTCCACGTCCCGTTAGTGCGCCAGTTCATGGCCTCTGTCCGTCTCACCTACCGCCATGACGGTCCTAAAGTAGCGGGCGACGGCGTTCTCTCTTTCTTTGCTAGAGGGAAGAGATACTCTATCACCATCCCCCAGCTATGCGGCATCTTCGATTTTGAGGAGGATGCGACATCTTGCAGGTTCTCGCCTCTCCCTGGTGTGAGCGACTTCTGGAAGATCATAGGCACAGGTAGCTGGAGCGGCTCAGCAACTCAGTCCGACGTTCGTCACCCAACGCTCCGCTACTTCCTACGAGCTATTGCCAACACTCTGTTGTGCAAGATGGAGCCCAACAAGGTGCGCCTACATGATCTCTCACTGCTCTTCCCAGCGGTGAATGGACTGGTCGATCTCTCTCACCTCGACACTGCGGGACTGGTAGTCCCCAACCTTGGAGCTCTATTCGCCGAGCATCTGATCTCACTGAAGAAGAAACTCTTCTCGGGTTCGGGTAGGAAGAAGGAGAGCGTGGGAAGTCTTCTCACTTCGATCTTTGAGTTATATGGTGTCCGTCTGGACAGGAGTACCGCAGACCGCCGCCATCTCTTCATGGACGAGCAGCACCTGATGAACTGCGGCTGGCTCAAGGAGAGCCTTCTCTGGTTCTTCAGGATTGACCGCCGTTTCCGTATGTTTCAGCTCCCGCATGCCGCACTCACTGACTTCCACCATCAGGTCGACAGGATCCGGTTCAGGCCCGACGACGAGTTCTTATTGGATCTCACCACCGAGTCTCGCCAGGAACCAATGGAGCGTGGTGTTGGAGGATCGCAGGCAGCACACGCAGCTCTCCTTCCTGACTTCCCGGACATACCAGACGTCCCGATGCCTGAGGCAGACTTTCAGAGGACGGTCGTGAGTGCTCTTCGAGCCATCTGGGCTAGAGTCACGCGACCCCCATGTGCGAGCAGGAGGAGTGTCAGAGCGGCAGACCCAGGACCATCTCACCAGTACCAGCAGGAGGAGGACGAGGAGGCCATCGACTAGCCTTCTTATCTCTTCTCTTTATCTTTCAGACTTTTTCTTTTTATGTTTCGGATTTGCAGGATTTATGTTTTAAACTTATCTATGTTTTATGCTTTTGCACTATTTCGTAAGTTTAAATATTTTGTGTTTGGACTGATAACAGAGCTAACTTGAGAGCCAAGCTAGACGAGTGAGTGAGTTCCGTGCTAACACATTATCACACATTCTGTCTTCACCTGTCGATCGATACCATCTCCGGTACATCGATCGACGGGAAAGACAGAAAGGTACGACACTTTGCTTCAATATCTACACTTCTAACATTTTCTATTTATACTTCTCCTACTTATTATTACACCGGGACGGTGTAATTTAAGTCTGGGGGAGGGTGTTACTAACATTTATCTTTTATCATCTATTTTTCAAAACTAAAATTGTTTTTCGAGTCAAAAAGGAAATATAAATTTTTATTAATTTTCTAAACCAATATTTGGCACTACTCTAGACCTATTAACCACAAATTGCACTAGAGATACCAAAGTGGATCAACCTGTCAGTTAGCCACACTTGCCCAGATTGTTTAAAGGAACTGAAGCTAACCTCCAACCTAATACTGACTATCTTAGCTTGTCTTGGGGCTTGGTATACATCGGATCGGAATCCTCCTACAAGACTGAAAAGGTACAAGTCTGTGCAATTCTGGTTTCCTTCCTTCTCTCTTCGGCATCTCAAGATCTAAGTTTATAAAGAAAAGATTGATATGATTTCTTGAGAGGCAGAGGGGTAGGAGTGTCTCCTGCGACCCAGTATTCTAAATCTCAAGAATGATCACACATTGTGGAAACGAGGGATAGGTAAATTACCAAAGACCCCATTATTCGATACACTTTGTCAAAAATGTATGAGTTACAATTCAAATGTCAATAAGATAGATTAGATGACCTTTGTGGCATCAAGATCTATTGATATTGAAATTAATAAGAGATACAGAGAAGAGGGGAGAAAAAGATCAGAAACGACTACCTGCTCAGAAAACTTGTTTGAGTTGAATTCATGTGTCTTTTGATCGATACTCCCAAGGTAAAGCATGCACTTTTATCCTCCGTAAAGAAATGAGGTTAGTAAAGGGAATTTTTAGACAAGATCTGCTAAGTTGTTGGATAGATGAATTTGGTTGCTAAGCTAGGATAAGGTATAAACGTGCGTTTGTAGTTGATACCGTCTGGATTCTTATGACGAAGAAGTGAGGATTTTTAAGTTTTCAAAAATAGAGTCATGTTGTTTTCAAACCTCCTTCAGAGAGACTACCGTTTGTTTTACTTGAGGACAAGCAAAAGAGTAAGTCTGGGGAGTTGATATACCATGAATTTCACCTATTTTTAGCCATGGTATATGAGAGTTTTCAATCATATTTACTACGTTTTCAAAGTATTTTAGAGTATTTTCAGGCACAGGTACTTAATTGAAGAAATCAATACTTTTAAGGCATTTTTGGAGTATTCTCACGAATGAAGAATCGAATGATAAGAATCATGCGAGATCAGACGATTAGAGTCAATTACAATCGATCGACAGATATCGAAGAGTGTCGATCGACATTAAGCCATTCGATGGATCACGATTTAGAAGATTTTCAAGTATCACAAGGTGTGCTATTTACACAATTAGTCCCTGGCCGCCTGTTAGGCTTTATATACTAGGGTTTTGTATCATTTTAGAGGCGGACTTGCCTAGAGACCTAGTGGAGAAGAGAAGCAATTTGGCTACCTTAGGAGAAGAGTTAGAGTTGGAGAGATAGATCTGAGACTGCAAAACAGAGAAGATCTTGAACTCCCTTTTTATCTTACTCATTACTGTTGTGTTCCTTATTTCATATTAAGTTTTATTCAAACCATCATGACTTTGTCTCTCATGAATATGTCTGAGTAAACCTAATTGTTAGATTTAGGTTTCTCATAAGGGTGAATCTTATGATGAGATTGTGACAATTGTTAGGGTGATTAAATTAGTCTTTTCACTTTAGTTATTCTTAATACTAGATTTAGGATTGATCACCCTTAAATCTAGATCTTAGGATTGAAGAGATAACCAACTGTATACTCTCCATACCCTGAAATAAACTAAAGTGATCTAACTGACTAGACACATGCGAAAGATGGTCTAGATCATTAGAGAACGTTTTCAACCAATCGATAACGCTTGCTAGAATTACGATCGATCGATACAACCATCGTTGTAGCGATCGATTGTTTGAAAGGTGTATCAATCGATTAGACGAAAATCGTATCGATCGACTCTTTTCCGAGATCAACAAACGACAGTTGAGATCTGGGATCTAGTAAAGGAGACCATACTGGTCGTACCAATTGCTTGAGTTTAAAGGACTAAAGCCCTAATATCACTTTCAAACTGCATAAATTCATACCTGAAAAATACATGGATCTAGCTATTTTCCTCATTAAGAAACAACCTTCATTTCACTTACTGAACAACTTCCTTGTTCACATTAATATTTACTGGTTAAAAACTTATAAAACCTTAAGTCTATCTTTATTTCTAATTAATTGAACCTTCAAGTAATCCTAGAGTCCTTGTGGATTCGATCCCTAAGTACTACATCTGAACCTCTTATTTGAGAGAGTAATTCACTTTTTAGGGTAATTTGAGTGATATCAATCGATGAGTGGCTCGTCTCGTCGGTCGATATCTTCGTAGGTGTGGGTGGGTGGGTATGGATGAGAAGCCGTGAATTCAGCATGTGTCAATATCCTAACCGCGTTGCAATCTGCAGTCGTATCCGGAAAAGAAATCGTTGATGTCGATCGATGCGGACTAGTTGGTGTCGTTCGACACCATTGTGATCCACCGAGACTTAGTGAACTTTCCACTTCAAAGTCTCCTTCTTGTAGCTTCTCCTGTTTCACCACTTGCCAAAAATCATCATCTATGATAGCATTCACGTGGTGTTTCCTATTTCCTTCCCCTACTTCCTTCGAAGTTCCAATCCTCCTGATAGAGTCTTCAGTCTGGACAATCTGTATCTCAAGTTTCTTAACTTGAGTGCAAATGGTGTCTATCCTTGTGGTCAGATTGTTGAAGACAGAATCAATCTTCCCATTGAAGTCTACTGTAAGCTTCTGCTGACCTTCCAGAACTCTATCAATCATGGCATCAAACTTACTCTCCTGGGTGGGTGGCGGTGGGTTTTGGTAAGCTGAGTTGCCGTAATTCCTTGTGTTGGTGAAGGGTTTCTGATACTGTGAACTTTGGTTGTAGTTACTCTTCTGACCACTGCCAAAAAAGTTTATGTTTCCACTCTGGTTTCCATATCTCTGAAATCTAGTACCTCCAATGTAGTTCACATCTTCCTCTGTATCATCTTCTCTAGCCTCTCCTTCTTCAGCTGAGCAGACTGGCTGCCCAGAAATGCATGTAAAGCATCTATCTTGGCTCTGACTTCATTCATCTGGTCTTCCCCGATGGCTGCAACCGATTTCTTCTTGTCAGAGTCAGTGTTCTTGGTGCTGCTACTGTTGGCTAGGTTCTCAATAAGTCTCACAACCTCTATTGGATTCCTAGTGTTGAAGTTCCCCTCACTAGCAGTATCAAGAGCCATCTGATACCTCAAGGCGATACCTCTGTAGAAAGTGTTTAGCAGCTGCACTTATTTGAATCCATGGTGTGGACAGTCTTGCTGGAAGAACTTAAATCTGATCCACGCGTCTTTAAAAGTCTCACTAGGCTTTTGCGCGAAAGTGGCGATTTTGCTCCTTAAGTCTTCAGCGCGTGCCTCATCAAAGAAATTACGCAGGAAGGCGTTTTTGATGTTTGCCCAGGATGTTAGTGATCCTGTAGGTAGCTGCTTGAGCCAGTGCGAAGCTTCTCCAATCAGTGAGTATTTGAAGAGCTTGCAGAGTAGGTAGTCCTCAGGGACTCCATCCATACGAATAGCAGCGATAAGATCCTCGAACCTCTACAGATGGTCCATAGGATGCTCGTGTGATAGCCCAGAATAGGGCATCTGAGACACGAGAGGTAGTACTGAGGCTTGAGCTCGAAGTTCGGCTTCTGAATCTCTGGAAGTCGAATAGCTGATCTGTTGGTGTAGTACTCGTCTGGACGGTTATAGTCTGCCAACGATCGTGTTTGAGCTTCTCCTGTAGCCTCAGCTTCAGGCTCAGGGATTATGTTTCCCTGTGCATCTAGCTTCTGACCTGTTGCATTACGCAGATAACCATCTTGGTCATACAGGTTTCCATTCTCGCCCTGCGTGAGAATAACAATCGCGACCATGCTTCGCGGAGTAGTGTCGATCGTTATACGGTTAGAAGAATCGAACGATGTGGATCGGCGAACGGTATCGGTCGAGAGTGCTGTCTGAGTGTCGGTCGACTGTCGAACGTGAGTATCAGTCGACGGTACTGCGGTTCTGTCGATCGATGTGGAGCGTAGGTCTTTGCGGATTGAGCATTCCAAGTCTGCAGGATCTTCTGAGAATAATAGTTGATTTATCATGTTGCTTCTGGTACTGCTGGGCATGTACCTGAAAAGACAAGAAAAATTTTAATTAGAAAGGGGGTAAAAAGAAAAACCTAAGATTAATAAGATTAAATCTAATAGCGATCAAAGCTCCCCGGCAACGGCGCCAAATTTGATAGTGCTCAAATTACTCAGTAGAGCTTACTCTCTCAAATAAGAGGTACAGTTGTAGTACTTAGGGATCGAATCACGAGGAGTTAGGGAACCAATTAAATAAAATCTACTAATCAATCCTAGGCAAGGTTGGTTTATATGATGGAAATAAAAGTAACAATTCCTAAAATGAGCAAGGTAGTTGCTCTAACTAACAATATGATGGGTTGTTTAAATGTGATAAAGAGTGCTATACATAGGGTTTCTATTCAGGAATGGAGATTATAATCTCTATAAATGCTTTAATAAGTTGTTTGCATGATACTATAGATCTCAGCCGCTTAACTCAAGTGAAGTATCACTGGTTAAATAATCTAGATCTCTGGCCTCAACTGTCGTAATGTTGGCGCAGAAAAATAGTCGATCGATATCCTTTTGAGATATCGAGCGATACACCTTTCGCAGCGCCGATCGATTCACCTGTCGGGATATCAATCGACGGCTTCTAGATCTGCCTAGTTGCGAGCCGAATATGAACACAAGGTCTCAAGGAGGAGCTGTCGCTCTTCTCAATGGGAGACAGGCAAGTTCAAATGGATAATTCAAGATAATCAAAGCTCCTAGTGATCTATGTTCTAGTTAGCTAATCTAAAACAAGCATAGGGTGCAATCCATTTGATGAGTATCACAACTTAGCAATTATAGTTTGGGGCTAATCCCACAAACCTATTTGAACCCTAGATCTAACAAGTAGACTACTCAGACATAGCTAAGCAATTCATAACAATAGATATATGAAAGAATTGCATAGATAGAATAAAGTAGAAATTCAAAAGGAGATGAGAAATCTCTCCAATCTCTCAAAACAAATAAAACTCTAGTCTCTTTCTCACACTCTCTGCTTTTCTCTTGAGGGTTGTCAAAAGCTTGATTCTTTCGAAGGTTGCCGTCAAAAACACTTAGCAGGAATATTTAAGCATTTCCATTAGGTTAAAAACTCGTCAGGGGCAATCTCGTAATTTGGTGAAGTCTTGGTGAAGTAGTCGGCTAAACTATTTCGTCTTCGATATCGATCGACAACACTGAATGTGTATCGATCGATTATAATCTTCTAGTACGCGGATCTTCTCAGCTACATCGATCGACAACTCAGGATGAGTATCGATCGATTATAATCGCAATGTTGACTTCCGACTTAGTCTTGAATGGTCAACTCGGGTATATCATCTCTTGTACTCTAAAATGCTCCAAATACATCACTTTCTCACAAAATGCTCCTGAACCTGAAAACATACCTAACATGCTAGAAAACAAATTAAATATATAATAAAATACTAGTATACCATGGTTAAAAACGGGTAAAATCCATGGTATATCAAATGCATGTAAAGCATCTATCTTGGCTCTGACTTCATTCATCTGGTCTTCACCGATGGCTACAACCGATTTCTTCTTGTCAGAGTCAGTGTTCTTGGTGCTGCTGCCGTTGGCTAGGTTCTCAATAAATCTCACAGCCTCTATTAGATTCCTTGTGTTGAAGTTTCCCTCGCTAGCAGTATCAAGAGCCATCTGATACCTCAAGGCGATACCTCTGTAGAAAGTGCTTAGCAGCTGCACTTCATTGAATCCATGGTGTGGACAGTCTCGCTGGAAGAACTTAAATCTGATCCACGTGTCTTTAAAAGTCTCACCAGGCTTTTGCGCGAAAGTGGCAATTTTGCTCCTTAAGTCTTCAGCGCATGCCTCATCAAAGAAATTACGCAGGAAGGCGTTTTTGATGTCGGCCCAGGATGTCAGTGATCCTGTAGGTAGCTGCTTGAGCCAGTGTGAAGCTTCTCCAATCAGTGAGTATTTGAAGAGCTTGCAGAGTAGGTAGTCTTCAGGGAATCCATCCATACGAATAGCAGCGATAAGATCCTCGAACCTCTCCAGATGGTCCATTGGATGCTCGTGTGATAACCCAGAATAAGGTATCTGAGACACGAGAGAGTAGTACTGAGGCTTGAGCTCGAAGTTCGGCTTCTGAATCTCTGGAAGTCGAATAGCTGATCTGTTGGTGTAGTACTCGTCTGGACGATTGTAGTCTGCCAACGATCGTGTTTGAGCTTCTCCTATAGCCTCAGCTTCAGGCTCAGGGATTATGTTTCCCTGTGCATCTAGCTTCTGACCTGTTGCATTACGCAGATGACCATCTTGGTCATACAGGTTTCCATTCTGGTCCTGCGTGAGAATAACAATCGCGACCATGCTTCGCGGGTTAGTATCGATCGATGTACGGTGTGTCGTATCGATCGATGTGGATCGGCGAACGGTATCGGTCGACGGTGCTGTCTGAGTGTCGGTCGACGGTTGAACGTGAATATCAGTCGACGGTACTGCGGTTCTGTCGATCGATGTGGAGCGTAGGTCTTTGCGGATTAAGCCTTCCAAGTTTGCAGGATCTTCCGAGAATAGTAGTTGATTTCCCCTATTGCTTCTAGTACTGCTGGGCATGTACCTGAAAAGACAAGAAAAAAAATTTTATCAGAAAGGGGGTAAAAAAAACCTAAGATTAATAAAATTAAATCTAATGGCGATCAAAGCTCCCCGGCGACGGCGCCAAATTTGATAGTGCTCAAATTACCCAGTAGAGCTTACTCTCTCAAATAAGAGGTACAACTGTAGTACTTAGGGATCGAATCACGAGGAGCTAGGGAACCAATTAAATATAATCTACTAATCAATCCTAGGTGAAGTTGGTTTTAAAGATAGAAATGTAAATAGCAATTCCTAAAATGAGCAAGGTAGTTGCTCTAACTAACAATATGATGGGGTGTTTAAATGTGATAAAGAGTGCTAGACATAGGGCTTTTATTCAGGAATGGAGATTATAATGTCTATAAATGCCTAACAAGTTGCTTGCATGATATATTAGAACTCAGTCGCTTAATCTCAGTGATGTCTCACTGGTTAAATAATCTAGATCTCTGGCCTCAACTGTCGTATGTTGACAAAGAAAAAGAGTCGATCGATAATCCTTTAGAGATATCGATCGATACACCTTTCGCTCGGCGCTCGATTCACCTGTCGGGATATCGATTGACGGCTTCTAGATATGCCTAGGCGCGAGCCGATAATGAACACTAGATCTGAAGGAGGGCGGTTAGCTCTTCTCCAGAAGATACTAATTCAAATAGATAATTCAAGATTATCAGAGATCCTAGTGATCTATATTCTAGTTAGCTACTCTAGAACAAGCTTAGGGTGCAATCTATTTGATGAATATCACAACTTAGCAATTATAGTTTGGGGCTAATCCCACAAACCTATTTAAACCCTAGATCTAACAAGTAGACTACTCAGACATAGCTAAGCAATTCATAACAATATATAGATGAAAGAATTGCATAGGTAGAATAAAGTAGAAATACAAAAGGAGATGATAAATCTCTCCAATCTCTCAAAACAAGTAAAACTCTAGTCTCTCTCTCACACTCTCTGCTTTGCCTCTCAAGACTTGTGTTTCTTAGACTCTTCAAATATTGCCGTCAAAAACACTTAATAGGAATATTTAAGCATTTCCATTAAGTTAAAAACTCGTCAGGGGCAATCTCGTAATTTGGTGAAGTCTTGGTGAAATAGTCGGCTAAACCATTTCGTCCTCGATATCGATCGACAACACTGATGTGTATCGATCGATTATAATCTTCTAGTACGCGGATCTTCTTGGCTACATCGATCGACAACTCTGGATGAGTATCGATCGATTCTTATCGCAATGTTGACTTCCGACTTGGTCTTGAATGGTCAACTCGGGTGTATCATCTTTTGTACTCCAAAATGCTCCAAAAACATCACTTTATCACAAAATACTCCTGAACCTGAAAACATACCTAACAGCCTAACAGGCTAGAAAACATATTAAATATATAATAAAACACTAGTATAACATGGTTAAAAACGGGTAAAATCCATGGGATATCAGTTCATTCGTGAAGAAAACTTCAATATTATGATCCTTTCATTCTTGGTTCGCAAGCTGATCAGGTATGTCAATTTATACATAATATTATAACAATATATTTTATATTTTATATATTACTAATACCTTGTAAAATTGATAGGTGCGCTACATCAGTTACCCTCGGGTTACGTACATAGACAATCCATGGATCAATGTCACGTATATCAACCCAAGAGGACGAGTGGACGGAACTTCTGATAATGATCCATTACAACCAAATTCTACCAGCAACGTGAGTGCAGTTGAAGATTTGGCAGATGTTGAACTCGTTGTGGATATGACCGAGTTTGAACTTGATGCTATTGTTCACTCGGAGCCGGAAACTGAGGTAGGCGAGTTTGACGAAGATTCTGAATATTCAACCGGTTCTTATTAGGAAAAACTTATTGGATCGAGACAGGAGAGTCGAACAGCTTGAAGTTCAAAGTGCTTCACATTACATCAAAACCGCATTAAAAAAATTCTTGAAAGTGTTCAGGCCATGGTTTAAATTCACGGTGGCTTGGATGACGGTCACCGGCAATGTTTGAACAATTGGAAACAGAATAACAAACGAATAGTCATCAACAACAAACTAAAGCCTCGGGATTTTTTTCATAATCAAGACATAAGAAAATGAATCTCCCATAAATAGAATTTGGATTTATATGAATAAAAATACATGAACAAAATGAAACAGAATCAACAAAAAAAACAATGATCATATTCCAAATATTTAAGATAACAAAAATGTGTGGGAATAATTTTTGATAATCAAAACATGAACACTCGAAACATAAAAACAAAAATACATAGAAGTTGGACTTACCTTCGCGTCCGGTAGGAGCATGTCGACCCTCATTACCTCGACGCTACGCTTAACATTCCTAGTTTCCTAGAACCTAATCAAACGGACCTCAACGGTGGAGATGCAATGGCCGGAGTTCGAATCGGCGAGGAAGACAGAGGAATTAGCTATCGTTGAAAATAGAGGTTTCTTAGAAACTTATAAAGGAGAAGAAAGAACTGATGCATTTTGTTAGACCCAATTTCGGTCTCCTAAATTATTGGGCCTATTTCCGATTATGGGCCATAAACAAAGAAACCCGCGAAGAAGTATCGATCTGTTCGTAGGAAAATGATCATCAGGAAGATGCATAGCTCGAGCCAGATATTCTATGGTCGAAACGGATGGGCCGAAATTAGGAGGCCCACAGCGACGTCAACGAGGTGGGAAAGGAAGTCGCCTAGGTCGAGAAGGTCGCGGAAGCAGTTACAGGAATAGCGGAGTCAAGCTTATAAAAGGGAGAGGAGATTAATGCTAAAGGGACAGCGAAAATCCTAGAGAGAGAGCACACCACACATTTAACCTTTCTTACTTTTTTTTTGATCTGATTCTTGATCGATCTCTTTGTTATAATCGATCTCTTAGTTATTCCTTGTACTCGACCTCATAATCAATAAAAGTCCATTTTTGTCTACCGAATTCCGATTACATTGTTGTGTTCTAAGGATATCGTTGCCTACATTTTTTGTCACTTCCCTAGTTTACTTACAAACACTACAAAATACTTGAGTGTAGATTTTAGGTTCTACACATTTCACAGGGTCAAGCATACCTTTTTATACTTGAAGTTTCTGGTGAAGGCAATAAATAAGCAAGCATTGAAAGATAAATCGACAATGGTTGATATATGCGTTGAAGACGACCCTTGGCTTGAGCGTAATCACAAAACGTTCTCAGTTTGTGGCAATCAGGAAGATGAACAGAATCTTCACTTAGGGTTTGGTGAAGTCTTTCTGAAGATTTCTCCCTTGATTTTACCCTTTATAATAATATAATAGATGTCATTAAACTCTTAAGAATAAAATAAATAAATCAAAAGAAAAATTTAATTCGAGATACACGATATTGCTATATCCGATCTGTTAAGATGCTATACACATTAACTAACAAAATCTTTTTATTATTCTAGCAAATATTCTCCGCGTTGTTATTAGAAACAAGCTAAAAGAAAAACAGAATTAGAGGTGTACATTTAAGTACTCATTAGGGTTTGACTCGGGTATATTCGGATTTTGATTTTCAGAAGTAAAAATTTTAGTGGAAGGCCTCCTTGGTCCATTGGTTTGACCAAGGGTTCATTAATGCTTTTACACTAAGAGGTCTGGATTTCAATTCCCTATGCAAATTAAGGGAGAAAATGCTTAAAAGAGATCTCCAGTATGGCGCAAGGAGTACGGTCAAGTGTGGATCCCATATGACAGCTCAGGTGATGCATTCAGACGTGAATCTTCATACGGCATGTAGAATTGTCAGCAGCATAATCGTCTGTAATATTTCTCATAGTTGTAATAGCATAAGTATCCAGCGTTAAAAAAAAATTCAACCTCATTCGGGTATTTATAAATTTCGGTTTAGATTTGGTTCTGTTCTTTGCAGGTTCGGATAACTTGTTTAAATTATTTTAAAAAATTCAAAATTCATATATACTAAATTTTTCAAAATCTGAAAAATAAAATTACATATAAGTTCGAGTACCCATTTGGGTTTGACCCGGGTCTATTTGGGTTTTGGGTTTTCAGGACCAAAAATTTCAACCTCATTCGGGTATTTATAAATTTTGTTTCTGATGACAAAAAAAAAAAAAAATTGTTTCTTGTTCGAATCTGATTTTGCTGGTTTGGATAATCCGTGTAAATTATTTTAAAAAAATAAAATTCATATATACTTTGGAAATTTTCAAAATATCATATATATTGGATATCTTTTATATATTAAAAAAAATTAATATGTTGAAATATATAAATCTATTTCAGATACATTTGAGTACCCGAAATAATTCAATTCGGATTAGATTTGGTTTTGATTCTCTAGATACAAATTTTTTGAAGCCATTCAGATATTTAACCAATTTTTGGTTTGGTACTAATTTTTTTGATCGGATTCGGTTAGGTTCTTCGGATTCGAGTTTTTTTCGTAGCACTAACTAAAACAGTCAAACTGAAACCAAATCCAAATTCATAGATAACCGGACGGTTCCTATATCTTGGATTGAAAAACCGGAAAACAAAATTTAAACGAGAAGTAAACAAAAATAACAAAATTGAATTAAACCAAAAAAGTAAAATACTCCCGAGCTTTTAAAACGCGGATTAAAATCTTTTAAAGTAAAATGTTAAAACTAATACACTTACAACTAACTAGTTTAAAAGTGGAAGTTCATAATAAGCTCAAATTTAATATGGTATCAGACTTATCACCCAGATGGAAGCCCAAAATAAACTCAGATTTAACATACACAATGGTAAACTTCCATCCAGAAAATAATTAATTTTCAAAATATTTTCTATGTTAACGGCCATGATGCCTAAGAACTTGATTTACATAGTTGATTCTCCATTTTATAATCTTCAATGAGACAGCCGTGCACGTAACCCACTCATTATTCAACAGTATTGCTCTCTCTTCCAAAACCAGAAGTTATCATAGATTCACCTGAACAACTTGTTGACGAAAGACATCCCCGTATGCGCAAACCCTTTGAGTATATAAGTGCTGTTTGTTTGGTCGCCACAGGTACCTGCGTCTGCGGCTGCGGCGATATTTTTCGGAAATCTTGTTCGTTTGATTGACGCTGGTACCTGCGTCGATCCGCTGCGTCTGACGCCGCGTCTGACGCTGAAGCCTGCGTCTGACGCCAGAAAATCTCGCGTCCGCGACGTAAATAATGCGGCTAGAAAGGAAATTTACAATTTTGCCCTTAATATCTTTCAATATTTACCAATAAACCTAACCCTAATTGACGCAGCCGCTCTCTCCTCCCATTGACGCGCTCCGAGCTCTCTCCATCTCAAGCCCTCTCTCCATCTCAAGCTCTCTCTCCATCTCTCTCGAATCTCTCCCTCTCCATCGCTCTCGAATCTCTCCCTCTCCATCACGAGGCCTTCGACACAAACCCATCTCAAGCTCTCTCTCTCTCTCTCTCTCTCTCTCTCTCTCTCGATCTCTCTGTTCTCCGACAAACCCATTCTCTTTGAGGTAATAGTCACATTCTCTGTTTGACACTGATACTGATGGTCACTGTTCTAATTGATGGTATGTTGCAGATTCTTCAAGTGAGATGAGTTGATGGTGCAATGCGAGGATTGTTCTGAGTGCCAAGTGTTTTTGATTTCGTGATGTGATTGTGATTTTGTGTTGCTGCATTTTGGTTTGAATGTGTTTGTTTACATATTACTTCTAGGAAGCTTACTGTTATGGTTGCTAGTGATAGAGTAAACCTGTAAACTTTTTGCTCGTTTTAGGAAACTTGATATGGGTTTGTTTACTTGGCCTTTGATTCAATGCTGAGACTTGATTGATTTTCTTTGTTAGTGTCAAAGCTTCTGTATTTTTAACAGCAGCAGATATGAGTTACTGTTAGCTTGTCGACTTTTTATTACAGATCAGTTTGTATGTGCGTGCATTTGTGGTCTCTGTTCCTTTGATTATTTAGGATATGGAATGCGTTAGATGGGTTTGTCTCTTGTGAGGATGTTTTACTTAGTTGAACACTACAAGAAAGATCCATTTATCTGCAGCTTTGTTTCATTTAGTCTCATTGCATATTTTTTCTATCTTTTTATAGGTTTCTCAAGTTCAGACCCTCTCAAGCTCAGACTGCTGCTGTTCTCGAGGTCTGTTGTAATAGTCTAGATGTTTGAATGGTCTCCAGCTTGCTCAGACAACCATTGTTCCTCTCCAGCTTTGCTCAGACTATGTGATCTTTTCTCATTATTCTCTTGTTGTACAAAGAAACTTGTCATTGTATTGGAAAATCTGTATCAAAGAAACAGAATTTTGTATCCTTGTGAATTGAACACTCTTTCAAATCTCATCTATTTCCTTTTAGTGTATGTGTATCCCATAAAAACAAATTTAAAGTACAAAATTTTCTAACGAAAAAGCAAATCAGACGACATTATTGGAGAGAACAGATTAGTATAAAACATATACAAAATTATAAATTTTTAACATTTTTATATATATAAATATATTTAAACTACATTTTATTATTTTAATATATTAACTCATGTAAATGTATGATTTAGTTTTATGACAAAAATATTGTTATATTTGTATATTTGACCAAAAATTTATTACCCAGTAAACATAATATTTTTTATGGATATAAATATATTTAAACTACATTTTATTTATTTAAAATATAATTTTACAATTTTTTAAAATAAAATAATGAATAAATGAAAATACCCGCAGCGTCTATCAAACAAACATACTCAAATTTGTTCTCTGCGAAGCTGGTCGTCGAATTAATCTTCTCTCTATGCTTTATGTGCTCTCTGAAGACATTTAACTTGATTCACAGTAATGAGTGTAATGACTAACTGATTCCTCTTATCAAGTCCAAAATTACTTTTTATGTTTTAGGTTTGCCATTTACTATGTTTTCATACGCATATGCATAAACATAATACACCCACCATATAGGCTCACAGAGAAGAAAAATATCGCATAGTTTTTTTTTTCTTTTTGGGGGAAAGAGGCAATAAACAAAGAAAAAAAACAAGTATACCATTCTCTGGTACGGTAAGTAGGTTATTATATTAACACATGTGCGGCAGAGTATGTGAACACTGCAATTATTGAACCATACCATCTTTTACTATACTTGTATAGAGTTGTACCAAATTCTCAAATGCTTCTACCTTGATGACTTCAGTGAATTGTGAAAATCGCGAACGCAATTTAGTTTCAGATGTATGCAAACGAGCTTCTGTCAAAGTCTGGTTGTGGCCTCCCTCGTGTTGGAGTAGGCGGTCTCTGGATATTTAGCTCCTGCACACAGATACTTTAGTTCTAGTTCTGATTTCTTTCTTAGCTACACCACAACTATGCAGCCTATATAAACTCTACTATATCATTCGAGGACTATTCAACAGCAAGTGAACAAAGTTGTGGATGCACACAGATAACCAGTAATTAACTAAGGTCGACTTGTTCCGGTTCACAAGCTAAAAATAAAGACAGTGTGCTGGTGTACATGATAATGAACAATGTCTTGTTCCAGAACTGCATGTGTTTCGGTTCTTACAGAAAGACAAGACACAAGTGTTATTACCTGCATCCAAGCGTCGTCTCCATAATGCTCTGGAGAATTCTCTGGAGATAAGATGGGAGGTGGAAGAGGATGAATCAGCTTAGGAACAATCACCAAACCTCTGCCAACCACCGATTACTATTATTTAAAATACTTAAATAAAAATAAAATCTTATATTTAAAAGTTAGACTAAGTAATATATATTTATGTTTTAATAAATCTAACTTCATTCATATAATCTATAATAAACTTGCATATAAGTATACTAATATATTTAATTAATAAATTTATTCAGCTTAATCGATTTAATCGGTATTTATACCAAACCATATCCATGTACACCAGTTTCTTAAAAAATAATATACATTCGGTTTATTCGGTACTACCGAATCCAAACCACTTTCTCTATTTTAATTCGGTTCGGTTTTAATTGATTTGGTATTGAACACCCCTAGTTAGAAGATACGAAATGCGCAGACAATTCTAAGAAAATCATCTGTATTTTTATACAATTTCGAAACTTTGAAGTTTGATTCTTCTCTTTTAAGAAAAAAATATGTTTACATAGTAGTTTTTAAAGAATTTCAATTGATTTTCTATTAACTATAAGTACCTTACTTATACTAATTTAAATAATCATTAGTCATACATTGGCATTTTTCATAAAGCTTATAAATTGATCATTTATTAAATTTATCATAATAGTAAAGTGTTTTTTTTTGACAAACAAACAGGTGTTCAATCACTCTAACTACAGGTGGTGCAGGAATCCACACCATAAAAGAACAACTAATAAAAAATAAACTGTTGTGGAACGCTCTCACAGTCCTGGCTACGCTCTCACAGTCCAATAAAAAATAAACTGTTGTGGAACGCTCTCACAGTCCTGGCTACGCTCTCACAGTCCTGGCTAGTGAATCAGATGTCCTATTTTGTGCCCTTGAAACGTGAATGATCTTGAAGTTTTGGAAGCGTTCTTGAAGACGTGTTATGTCTGATAGTTCTGTTGAGAAGCTGGCCATGCTGTCGGATCAGTGATTATCGAAATTAAATTCTTGCACTATGTCTCGAAATGATAGCTTGTTGTATGCTGAATCATATTCTCCATTGACCAAATAAGAGCATCTAATTCTGAGATTAAAAGAGATAATCGTCTCTCCTTGTGAGTTGTTCACTTCCCATTTCATCTAGCCATACCCAACCGTATCAACTATATTATGATTCTTCTGTTCATAGTCCATCTACCATATTATGATTCTTGTGTGTTTAATATGGTGGATTTGCATCATTGTTGGGTTTTAAGTTTGCATCAAACAAAGTATTACATTGGACATGTCTAATTAGCTTCGTTGGGTCTCGATTTAATTTCTCTAAACAATTTATCATTCTAGCTTTTCAAAGATACCTTATAATCCATGGATGTGTGTCTCTATCTAGTTTTGGATCTTCTATTGCACTCTTTCTCCAGAACAGATAATCTTGATTGGAGTGCAGACTTAATATAGTAGAGGTGATGGACCAAAATGGAGTCAAAGCCTATGTCCATATTTGTAAAGAAGGAACATTCAAAAATCGCATGGTTGACTCTTTCATCATCTTTTCCACGTTTTAGATAGTGATTATTGCATCGCATATGGCGACATGATAAGTTTCATGTCACTGTCAAATACCCCGAGACCATTTTCCATATTAGATGACACATCTTTTGAGAGACATTTATTTACCAACCCTAAACTTGTAATTTTGTAATACAGTGAAACTTCTATAAATTAATAATGTTGCGACTACACCAAAAATATAATTTTTTATTAATTTATAGAGATATTAGTTTATCGATATACTAATTGAACCAAAAACTCAATTTGGAACTATAAAAATTATATTATTGTATAGAAATTATTAATGTATATTAGTTTATAGAGTATTAATTTAAAGAGGTCAGACTATACTTGGTTATGACACCATAACGTCAAGATTTCGGTCAAGGATATTTCTTGAAACTCAATATCTCAGTTTTATGGTATACAATCCGCTCTTCGTATATCCCCAACAGTATTTGTCATCTCGATTGGATTGACTTATGGCCAAATTCCTATTAAGGAGTATATCCTCTTTTACCACAACTTGATCTTAGCATATCAACATTCCAAACTCTTGGTGAAGCATAGATAAATTCACTCGCTTTCATACGCGGATGGACTACTAGCATAGTCAAATTGGCAGATTCCACCGGAAAAACACCCTAATAAAATTTTATTGGAATATGAATATCTAGTGAGAAAAATATTATATTTTTGAAAATAGATATTATAATCAATAAATATTTCATGAGATAGCTGAGTAGAATTTTCAACTATTTAAAATATATATTTAAAAAAAAAATCATTTTTGTTTTGTGTATGAAATTTTTTTAATAGAGTTAGTCTTACATTCTAGGGAAAAATATACCTTTCAAAAGAGTTAATAATGCTAATGGTATATCTCTTATCTAATCTATTAAAATTAAAGTACAAAAAAGAAATAACCCTTAGTTTTCCTCAAAAATTATCAACTTATGCCACTAGGATTTAACTCAATGTTTTGATTCTTTTCTAAACCGACATTCACGTGAGTTTAACTATTATACCATTAACAAAACCATTACTAACCCACTGCTATTTAATTTAAAAGTAGATATTATGGTAGTTATTTAAATTAGCAAACAAATGTTTCCTATTTATATCTCAAGTTTGATTAGAGATGGCAATTGGACCGTGACCCGCGGGCATGGCCCATTAAGTCTCATGGCGGCACGGGTTTGGAGGTTACTCAACGATCCTACCAGTTTGATTGCGAGGATTTACAAAGGGAGGTACTATTCGTCCAAGGATTTTATGGAGAGTGGAAAGGGTTACAAACCCTCTTACGCATGGCGAAGTATATCCTTCGGTAAAGAGCTTCTCAAGAAAGGTTTGTATAAATCGATGGGCAATGGGGAAAACACATACATCTGTTCTGATAACTGGATCCTAGACCCTCTTCCCCGAAGACCAGTGAACAAGGAAAGGACCATCGATGTCAACAGGAAGGTATCATCATTGATCGATCATAATGGGAGCTGGAATAGAGAAGCTCTGCATTCATTATTTCCTGAAAACGAAGTCAAGAGAATCTTGAAAATCCTTCATGGATGTGTGGCTGATAAGGTCATAGGCTCATACAGATCATGGATCATACACGGTCAAATGTGGTTATTGGCTAGCGGCAAACATCGTGAAGAACGCCTCCCCCAATCGCAAAGAACAAGAACAACAAGTCATAGCGGTAAAGAAGAAGATCTGGAAAGTCAAGACTCTGCCCAAGATATGCATGTTTCTGTGGAGAGCGGCTTCAGGCGCCCTGGCAGTGGCTGAAAGGCTCAATACACGTGGACTACAACTAAACACAACATGTAGACTCTGCAATGCTGATTCAGAGTCGATCAATCACGTGCTTTTCCAGTGCTTGCCGGCGAAAGGCATCTTACAGCACGCCAACTTCCCGCCAGACACCGCGCCGAGACGGAGCCTTATGGAGAATCTCTCACTAGCCATTACCTTAGCAGACAAGGCAGACGCAAATACAGAGAAAAACAGAGCAATTCCTTGGCTGCTATGGTCTATATGGAAGAACCGAAATGCAATTTTATACAGTGGGATCCAAGACTCTATCGCTTACATTGCTACACAAGCTATTGATGAGGCTATGGTGTGGACAGCTATTAATTTTCCACCAATTCAACCGATGGAAAATTCAGATAGTCTAGGCATCACACGTTTTTGGCAAAGACCTGAACCAGGAATGGTTAAGTGCAATGTTCATGCTAACTGGAGGAATGAAGGTTCACTGGTTGGTGGCGCTTGGATATCTAGGGATTATCAAGGCAATGTTTTACATCACGCTCGAGATGCCCTCATAAGCTCCCCGAACAGACTTGCAGCTGAATTAAGATGTACAATCTGGGCTTTGCAAAGTTTGAAAGATCTTGGCTATAACAACGGTATCATTGGTCTGGATCTTAAAACAGCTTTTCAATCTATCTCAAATGCAAAGCTTTGGTCTAGGTATCGTCATCTTCTATCCCAACTTGATCATCTACGACGAGGATTTCTATGTGTTCGTTTTGAACATTAATCTACTGCGTCCAACGTTATTGCACGTGATATCGCCCAGAGTGTACTGCGTGATGGCAGACTCAGATCTTATCTGGCTTTGGGAGGACCAGCATGGCTTCACAACAGAATCCGAAACGAGGCTTCAAACGTCAAGTGCTAGATCTTTCTTTAAGATTATTTTGATGTTTAGGGTCCTCTTTTCTTTGTTATGGGATCAGTTTTTGTCCCTTGCTTTTTGCACTACATGTACTTCCTCTCTTTATTGAGTTCAGACGTTTAAAAAAAAAGTCAATATCTTGATGCTTTACATGTATTTGTATAAAGGTAGAAGGCCATGGTAATAATATGTTGTTTAATAATAAAAAACTAGGTGATAATGAAATAGATAGAATAATGATATGATTACAATCTAAATTCAATTATGTATTTGAAATTTGTTTTTTTTTCTCTATGTAATGAGAACATGTGTAAAATTTAATAAAGCATAAAGAAGCCATGAAATATTAAGTAATGTTACTTGTTGTTTTTATTTTAGTATTTTGATGGCCGTAGTTGTTTAAAAATTTGAATTCTCTTTTTTTTTTGTATAAACGTGTCTAAAGAGTTACCAAAGCTATGGGATTTTACCGAAGCTAAAGAGGTAAAGGTCTGGATTGATGCGTGTAAAGATGAACTCTCTTTGATTGAAAAAAATAAAACATGGGATCTTGTCGATCTTCCTGTAGAGTGAAGCCAATCGTTTTGAAATGGGTATTTAAAATAAAATAAAATGCTGATGGAGGTTCAACAAGCACAAAGCGCGAGTAGTAGCAAATGTTCATAGACATGGCATTGATTATGATGAAGTATTTGCCCATGTAGCTCGTGTTAAAACAATTTGGTTGGTCATTGCAACAACAGATTCGAATGGGTGGAAAATTCACCATCACGACGTAAAAACCGTGTTTCTGCACGGACAGTTAAAAGATGAAGTTTTTGTTACTTAGCCGGAAAGTTTTGTCATCTCGGGAAAGGAAGACAAAGTTTATAAGTTGAAAAAAGGCTTTCTATGGTCTAAGACAAACACCTAGAACATGGAATAAACTTAACAAGATTCTCTGAGTCAAAATTTCAGAGATGCTCAAAAGAACCATCACTATATAGAAAGGAAAGAAAAGGAAGGTCTCTTCAATGTGGTGGTATATGTGGACGATTTATTCTTTACGTGATAATTGCATTTGATACTTGAGTTTAAATGTGAGATGGCAACCAAATTTGAATGAGTAGCCTTGGTAAATTGACTTATTATCTTGGAAACCAAGTACATCAACATGAAGAAGAAATCATGTTGAAGCAAGATAGATATGCACATAATATACTTGAAGAAACTAGAATGGGTGCTTGTAATCCATCGCATGTACCTATGGACCTGAATGTAAATTTATCCAAATCTCCAAAATATAGAAGTATTGAAGAAAAGGAATATAGAAGGAGCATAGGTTGTCTTCGAGATTTTGTTTCATACTCGTCCGGATTTGTCCTACAGTGTTGGGGTGTTGAATAGTTACATATTAACCTAAGGAATCTCACGGTGAAGGACTGAAGCAAGTGTTGAGGTATTTGCGTGGAACATCTTCTTTTGGTCTCTTGTTTACATGTGCAAAGGGATTAGAGTTGGTGGGCTATAGAAAACGGAGGGTATACAGGAGGGTATTATTGTAATCTAATCCCAGCAGAATCAGTATCACGAAGTAACTGTGCTGTGCTACTAAACGGCAAGTGGTTTTATCTTCAAAAATGGAAACGCTTATCTTAGCTTCTGCAGAACATAGGAAGAATCAATATTATCATGGGAAGAAAACTCTTGGACATAGTGATGGTTTTAGATCAGCTCCTTCCAGAACTTTCAGGCTTATCAACTGCAGAACGTTGTTTCATCATTCTGGAGTGGGTTTGCTTCCGAGGCCAAAGAGACCTCTTCAACACCTGTAACCAAAGGAAAGGACCTCTTCTCCATCCTTCTCCCAACTCCGTCTTGCCTTGCGTTAGAACTTAGAACCAGTCCCAGCAACAGAGGCTCTCAAAGGAGAAGCCTTTCTTACTCCCAGCTCTGGGCTGGTCCTACTTACTCCAACTCTCCTCCGCCTACTTCTCTCGGACGATTTCTTTGAGCTTTCCAGCTCCTGACCCTGATTTTGACATTCCTCAAGCTTCTAAGTCTGCGCCTGTTTTGACAACCTCCTGTGCTGCTGACAACCCTTTTCACACTACTGTCTCTGCCACTATGACACTCAGGAAGCAGATTAGAAACGCGACTTGATTCTTGGTTTAGCATTTAGGATGGCTAAAAATTCACCCGTCTCTATCTAACATATACCTACCCTGGGTTAATGCGGTGATACTTGTGTATTAGCATTTCCTCTTTGCCCTTTGTATAGTTTCTCTTTAGAGTCGTCATTTTTCCCTTTGGCTTCTTTCCTTAACTGGGTTAGTTAGCAACTAGGTTTCTCTTGTGTCTCCCTCCCTGTCCATATCTTTTCTTTTAACCCTTTTGAGTCTTCTTCTCTTCCTTCAATTTCGTTTCTGTCCAGCCTTAAAAAGATGTAAATCCTTGCAACTTGTGTTTAGTGGTCTTCCTCTTCAGCCCTTTCCTGATATTTTTTTGTAAAAGGAAGAAGGGAATAGGAAGCTCTTTCTTGTGACCAACCCTCTTTTTGACTCTCTAGTCTACTGTCAAAGATTCATCCAAATGTTTCTGGCGATACTTCTTCTCAAGACAAAGACATTCTTCAGGTTCTTCTTGGTACCAGTCTTACCTAGACTACTTTAAAAGTCTCCTTGGAGTTTTATCCTACCTAATCTGCTCATCTTGTGAATATCTGAATGTGTAAGCTTTATACAAGTTTCATGTCTTTGTAACAGGGGCTTATAGAAGCTCTTGCTCCGCTCTGCTGTTGATGCTTCATCATAGTTCCTTTTTGCCTCAACTATCTTTTGGTTTTCTTGTGTGACAGCTTTCCACAAGCACATATGTTTCTCCTCGTCTTTGTGCAAAGTTTGTGGCAGTGTTGTAGAAGTTTTGGTATCTTGTACTGAGTTTTAATGGTCAAGGAGCTGTACCCCTTGTTCCCTATAAGTATCATCTTCAGAGATTGTCGATAAACGGGAGATTTTCTATGGATTCATGGATCTATCTGAACACAAACGTAAACACGAGAGAAGTTCTTGAAATATTTGGTTCACACTATAGAGAATCTATTTTCTGTTCTCTCTGTGAGAACAGTAACCAGAATATATATACAAAAACACACACACACACACTTTCTTATTACAACAGTTTCTAGAGATCAAGAGCATTTTAACTACCTCATACTCGCAATCACCTACCTCTGTAAAGCTCTAAACATAGTAAGAAGAGACAAGAAGAGATTGATGATGTCCAGGTAGAGCGAAACTGCTGCCCAAATATACTCATCATATGTGTAACGTTTGATCAGATTGTCTGTATCATAGACTATGTACCCGCAGAATATTACCGATGCCAAGCAACCATAAATCATCACCGATGTCCTCCCTAACGGAAAAAAAACCTGCACAACATTAATCAAAAAAAAAAAAAAACACAGTTATGCAATCCAAGGCTACCACATTTCATAGGTTAATAAATCTCTCATTCTCTGTAATGACTTTGGAACGAGTGGGCTTTACTTGTATCATGGCAAAGACGACGAGGACGATGAGAGCACCAAACAAGAAGGGTCCAAGGAAGTTGAAGTCATATCCTCTCTTAGCAGCCCAGAAGGTGTACACGGTGAGGGAAAGCACCACAGCCGTTGTCAAGATCGCCGACTCTAGAATCACTTTCCCTGTTCCAAACACAGAACAAGAAGACTTCAAACACATACATATTACACAACAATAGAAACAGAAACAATGAAACAACTGAATGATATTTTACCATTGGTGAAGGCACATGTCAATCCAACGACAAAAGCCAAAGCCAAAGTGAACACCACCAAGAGTAAGTAGTTCACCGGATGTTTCTGGTGGTAATAGTACAACGGACACAACACTAAAACCGGAGAGACGTAAATTAAATCCGACCTTATTAATAAGTACGTATAGATGTTCTTCTGTTGTCGTTTACCTATGAAGGGGGTGATGATGATGACTATGTAGAGAGCTAGTCCTGCCCCCGTGGTGGCGAAAAACAGAGAGATTGGGCGGACGGTGACCACAGTGGCTGAGACGGCGACGGTGGCTAGAAGCTGAAAGGCGATTATAGAGTAAACCTTGCGTATGAATCCCCACCGGAGCTCTGGAGTTTCATGCATGGTTGGGTATAAAGGTCTCGAGCCTCCTGCTTCCAAGTCACCTTTCCGGTACGGTAAGTTCCACTGATACATTATATCGGTATCTATCAGACTTGAAGGAAAACGCTGGGTAAGTTGAAAAGAAAAAAAAAGAAAGCTTTGCTTCGTATTCTTCGTCGTGTGTGAGCAAAAGTTCTCGTTTCAAGAAGAAAATGCCTAGCAAGTTTTTGGATTTTCTTAGCAAACTAAAGCGGTGTGTGCAAAGACGAAAAGGATCCTGCTTCAGGAGGAGGTGGTGACACATGGTGACCGGAGAATATGCATAAACCGTGACAAGGATGGATGGTTTTTGGTTTCTACACTTCTAAGATTTGGCTTTTACCGAAAAAAACTATGTTCAGGTTAACTGTTTTGGATTATTTTGGTAATAAAATCATCAAACTTGTGCAACAATATTTCCAAATTTGAGAGAACAAAATTTCGAAAATTTTAAAGTAAACTGCAAAGTTATAAATATAAATTTACATAACTTTCAGTCTAATATTTTTTAATGTTTTTTTTAGATATGGATATTTCATAAAGTAAATAAAATAAATTACAGTATTTCCAATGATATTTTTTTTTCAGTTTAAGCTCTTATTTGATATGTATATGATGTATGTATATAAATATATAAAAATATTTTTCAGTTATGGATATTTCAATATGGTGAGAAAGCCATTCTAAAATATTTCTTTGGTATATTTTGAGCTGAGATTTCATTTAAAATACCCAACAATATTGTTCAATATCTTTTTGAGCATTTCTAGTCTTAGATACTTGCAATATTTTTTTCTGGTAAATATATAATGATATGTTTCAACAGCTGTAAACAAAATCTGCTTTAATAATTTTTAATAATCTAAATAGATCTTGAATTTTAAAATTTGTAATAAATTTTAACATTTTACCAAAAAAAACTAAATCGGTCAATCTGATATATTTTCTTTGACAGCTTTTTATTTATTTTAGTGATGTAGTATTTTGTTAAAAAAAATTAAGTTTTAAGAATTAGTTTAAATCTAAGATTATTCTTTTTTGACCTTTGCTTTCAAAATACATAATTATTTTTTGAAATTTCATTAAGTTTGTTTCCATTTTAAATGTTTTGATTATAGATATAAAAGCTTCAAATGGGTTATCAATTTTAGTTTTGGTGTAAATGTATTATATAGTATACTAACGTGTTATTAATACATGATACTTTATTTTTTTCCGTTGTTTTGTACTTTTTATAGTAATATATTTGCCAAAAACAAAATTTGAGGTGAGTTGATACATTTCTTTGGTATAGATGATAATATTATATAATTTATATCAGGTTTGTATTTATAGAATGATTATATAATATAATTACCAGTTCTTATATACATAGATATATATATATATATATGTAATAATTGTACCATCCTATTTTATATAATATTTTATACCCCATATTTAATATTAGTAAAATTAATATAATTTTATATTTATGAAAATAAAGCAGAGTTACCTAGTAATTTAATAAATTTGATAGAACAACCTGCAAAATCATATTATATAAATAAAGCAGGGTTAGCTATTTATCTGTATTTATATTGCTAAAACTAACTCAAATATTGATTACAACCTTAAAAGTAGATCACATTTCAATCAATTGTAAATTTAACCTAAAGGGATGTTAAAACTACTATTTAGCTCTTATGACCAAAGAAAAAAACATAAAGTCATTTTACGGTTCTGTCATTCGTAAGTCTACATTTAACAAAAATAGTCTACATATCCGTAGACACGTCTACTTTGTTGACTTAATTTGTAGTCTACATTGTAATTTGATCTAGTTAAATACTTTTAAAAATATATAAAATTAATATTTGTGAAATTATTAATTAATCATCAATGTAAAAGTTAATATAAAGTTTATAAACTAATTTTGTATATAAGTGAACAGTTAAGAAGAATATATGTTGATTTGATAAATATGTGAGACCATGTTTATGGTTTAGTAACAAAAGGTTATAACATGTTATATCTTTAAAGGTTAGATCTTTAAGGTTAGATTTAGATAGATAATTTTTTTAATCTTTAACTGATTTAAATTAGGTTAGTATTACCGAGTAGTTTATATTTTGTAAATTTGATATTTGATACAATAAAATTGAGACTCTTTTGATTATCAAACTAACATTTATGGTTTGAATTTTGTGGTTTAGGGTTTCGTAAACTTACAAATCAGTCTACTTTAGTGAGTGTAGACTGACTTTAAGGTCTATTTTCATCGAATTAAACCTAACCGGATTTAACCAAGTAAATTCCAACATAATCCAATTTAAACCAAGCCTTAATATTTAGGGTTTAAGTTTTGTGATTTATGGTTTCGTAAACCTACAATAAAGTCTTTATATCTGGAGACGTATTTTTCTGCCTGCATTTTTAAATTTTGTTTACAAAATATAATTATTTTAAATTAAGTGAGTTCTTTAAGAATAAAAATGTAAAATCATATACTATAACTATTAAAATAAAGAAAGAAAATTAGTAAATCATATATTAAAATTATCAAAGCAATAAAGAAAAAAATAATAATGAAATTGTCATAGTAGACTTCCTAAGAGGTCTATTAAGTTACAATAAAATATACTCTAAATTTTTAATTTTAGTAGACTTCAAAAGAAGTCTACAGTGTCGTAAATTTTAACCTAGTTTCATTTTTGTCTCTTTGTATAAAAGAAATTTACACAACCGCTCTTCAAAATAGCTGCATATCTCGCTTCTCTCTAAAACTCTCTCCTTTCTCTCTAAAACTCTCTCCCTTCTCTCATATCTTTCTCATAATAATTATCTTGTTATACTAGGTATTATGATTCATGGTTTTCATCTTCTCCTTTACAGATGTAAGTTTTAGATCTGTAGATTTAAAATGTGTAATTTTATGTTATTTATTTCTCACAATATTATCTTTTTGTAGGTATTATTATATATGGTTTTTATCTTCTCCTCTAAAAATGTAAGTGTTAGATCTATAGATTTTAAATGTGTAATTTTATGCTATTTCTTTCTCACAATATTATCTTTTTTTGTAGGTATTATCATTCATGATTTTCATCTCCTTCTCTAAAAATGTAAGTTTATCTATAGATTTTAAATATGTATTTATATGTTTATATTCAAATAAAAGTATAGATCAATCTATGTGCATTTAATTTGGTACTATTTTATCTTATAAATTCTATTTTGAAGTATTTCCAGATTTAAAACTAGATTCACATTTAAAAATGAACACATTTTTTCAGATCTGAAAATTATCAGATAGTGTAGACTTCTAATGAAGTTTGCTTATAAGCTAAGGCTAGTAAACTTTATATAAAGTCTACTGAACCATAAATTTTTAAGTAGACTTCGTTGGAAGTCTACGAAAATATAATTTTATATTTTCTTCTGTTCTTTAAATAATTTTATCTAATTTTGTAGATATTTTCTCCATTGTTGTTATCTCCTCCTCCCAAAAATGTAAGATTTACATCTATATATTTTAAATATATGTGTATTATATTTACATTTAAATAAAATTACATATTCAAACTATATGTCTTTAATTTATTACTATTTTGTCTTATAAAATATATTTTCTAAAAAAAATTTAGATTAAACTTATTTCATATTTTTAATGTATATATTTTCAGATTTAAGAAGATTTCATTAGAAGTTTACTCAAATATGATTTTATTTTATCTTATTTTGCAGGTATTCTCCTCCAATGTTTTCAAATCATTTTCCCAAAAAATGTAAGATTTACATTTATCCATTATAGGTAATTTTTTTCTGTTTTTATTGAACCTATAAATTCATACTTTATGTTTTTCTTTACTACAAAAGTTGGAAAAAAACTATCTTAAAATATTTTCCAGAAAAAAAAACAATATTTCAAATTTTCTAAGTGTACACTAATATATCTGAAAAATTTCCGCTAGTGTAGACTTCAACTAAAGTCTACTAAACCATAAACTTTAAGTAGATTTATTAAAATTTCTACTAAAATATGATTTATATTTTTTCTTATGTTTTTCTCATAACTTTATCTTACTTTGCAGGTACTCTTTTCAAGATTTTATTTGAGGCATCATGATTGTGAAAAATCAAACACACTAAAAACATATTTTTAATAAAATGATTTGTAATAATTTCTCATAATAAAATATTCATTTGTAAACAATTGTTTGATGCATAATTTATAAATATTGTAATCATTTTAGTTGTGTTTCACTTGTATGATTTTATTATTTTTTTGACACTTGTATGATTTTATTATTTTTTGGGCTTATTGCAAAAGTGACTCAAAACTTGAAGTCAAACACAAAACTAACATTTTCTTTTGACTCATTTTTTTTTTGAGTTTTTAACCCCACATCTGCATTTTATCTACGAAAATGCCATTAACCTTTTATTTTATTTTTTTTCGAAAATGGCTTCTTTACTGTCTCAACCACATTTTCTTCAAGTATTTACAATATTGCCACTGCCATGAATAGTGGGAACAACCTTGTACGAACTGTTTGGAGCTTTTAATGCCCTTTAATGCACGTAATCTCTTAACACTCTCTCTGTTTCAATTGTTATGAACTAAAAACAACATTTCTTTCACTTTCTCTCTATATTCATCCAAAAAAACTCAAGCTTTTGATTCAAAATATGGGCGATGGTTGACAGAGCCATATTTCTTTCGTTTTGACTTACGGTTGCTTTCGTTTGAGGTTCTGGGTGGTTGGAGAAGACCCTGTGTGCAAACGAAGTCATCTCACCTAGTTTAAGGTACGAATTTGAATTTTTTTCAAAATCTGTTCGCGTAGAAGACTTACTTGTAAGTATTCTGTATGTAGAAGACTTACTGCTGAGTCTTCTGGTCAAACGGACGACTTAAACTAAGTCGTCCAGCTTTGTTTGTTGAAAATAAACACTCCAGACGACTTATATATAAGTCGTCTACGAGAAACTGGCTAGTTTTGCATTTGACCGAATCGTGTCAGATCTTTGACTATTTCTGGACGACTTATAATTCAGTCGTCTCTGGGAAAGTTAAAATTTCAATATTTTATTAAACTAGACGACTTACGTGTAAGTCGTCTTAGGTTAGTTTTGTAGTTGAAAAATAAAACTTCATAATTTAACTTTTACCAGACGACATAATATAAAGTCGTCCCGTCAGAAGACTTAATTTAAAGTCGTCCGGGGAAAGCAAAGTCGTCCAGAATTTTTCCCAATTTTCTGGTCAAACCTTGCTTATCCCGGACGACCTTAAATTAAGTCGTCTAGCTGGACGACTTTTAGTTAAGTCGTCTGGAGAAAGTTAAATTTCAAGTTTTATTTTTCAATTACAAAACTAACCTAGGACGACTTACATGTAAGTCGTCTAGTTTGAATAAAATATTGAAATTTTTACTTTCCAGAGACGACTGAATTATAAGTCGTCCAGAAATAGTCAAAGATCTGACACGATTCGGTCAAATGCAAAACTAGCCCGTTTCTCGTAGACGACTTATATATAAGTCGTCTGAAATTTTTTTTTTAACAAACAAAGCCGGACGACTTAGAATTAAGTCGTCCCTTTTAATTTTCAATTGCAAAAGTGACCTCTTTAGACGACTTACCTTTAAGTCTTCTGGACGACTTAATTATAAGTCGTCTGCGATAATGTTTATTGAACTTCTTCATTTTCTCTATGTTTACTAATGTATTTTATTTTGAATATTTGCAGATGATTTTTAAGTTACATGCAGTGTATGGACAATGGTTGTTGAGAGATTTCCGTTGGGATTTTGTGGTTGATGATCTCAAAGGAGCAAGATTGTTTTTATTGAATGAAGATTCAACACATGCTGAACTTGTTGCAATGGCTCAAGAAGATTATAACCTGGACATGAGATCAGTGACTGTGGTGATTAGCTACTCATTACCAGCAGAAATGATGATGACTCCAGGCAGTCCTCCCATTCATGTTACAAGTGATAGACAAGTTCGAAACTTGCTCGAGATACTCAAAACGCATAGAGTATGTCTTTGTGTATCAAGCCGCAGCAAGGTGGAAACGGTTTCAAAGAAAAGAGAAGAAGCTGGTGAATGGGAAGAAGATGTTGGTGATAATAATGAAGCTGGTGAATGGGAAGAAGATGTTGGTGATAATGATGAAGCTGATGAATGTTCTGAAGATGTTGGTGATAATGAGTCTGTTGAAGATGAAAATCAAGATGGGGAGGAGGAAAATGGGGAGGAGGAAAATGGGGAGGAGGATGCTGATAACACTATTGTTGGTGAAACGGATCAGAATGGTGGGGATTACAGTCTTTATGGAAAGGTTCTAGATGAGGACGAGGAAGATGATGATAATATTTGTTTTGAAGAAATTGAAAAGACATATGCTAAGACAAATGCTATTGAAGGAGGAAAATCGGATTGTACCAGCATCTATGTCAACCAGAGTTTTGTTAGCAAGGATGCACTGCTTTCAGAGCTGCGGTTGACAGCAGTGAGGGGTAAATTTTTCTTTCAGAATATACAAATCAACAAAAACTCTCCTTGTGGCAATATGTCGGGTTAGCGGTTGTGGATGGAAGATCAGAGCGAGTGTGAAACATGGGCCAAACACGTTTTGGGTAACAAAGTATGTGGAAAAACATTTATGCTCAATTGGAGACCGAATCGCTCAGCGGAGACACTGTACTCCAAAGTATGTTGGTAGTCTTTTCATTGATCGTGTTGGGATCATTGACGGGATAACTCCACAGCATATCACTGATGCAATGAAGAACATGTTTGGCATGACGCTTGATTACACCACTTCATACAGAGCACTGTTATATGCACAAAAATTGGTGAGAGGATCAGCAGAAGAAGGGTATTCGCGTCTGCCTTCATATCTCGAGCAAATCTCCATTGCAAATCCTGATTCTATCACGGCTATAGAACTTGATTCTAAGAAAAGATTTAAGTATCTATTTCTCTCTTTTGGAGCTTCTATCAAAGGTTTTAAGTATCAGAGAAGGGTCATTGTGGTGGATGGAACTCACCTAAGTGGAAAGTATGGAGGTGTTATGTTAGTTGCAGCCGCACAAGATGGCAATTTTCAGATATTCCCATTGGCTTTTGGGATCGTGGATGCTGAAGATGAACCTTCTTGGGAATGGTTTTTCACAAAATTGGCTAGTTGTATATCTCATGACAAGCCTCTGGTGATAGTCTCTGACCGGCACGCGGCCATTAAAAGTGCGTGTGAGAAGGTGTTTCCTTGGGCAACCCGAGGAATATGTTACTATCACCTTCAAGATAACATTGTCAAAAAGTTTAAAGGGAAACATCTCATGTACTTGGTGAAAGGGGCTGCTTATGCGCACACGGTTTACGATTTTGACCGGTACATGGCTGAGATACGGAGTGCAAACCCGGAACTTGCAACGTATTTGGAGAAGGCCGACGCCAGGCTATGGTCAAGGGTTTATTGTAAGGGGAACAGGTTCAACATAAAAACAAGCAACATCGCTGAATCTATTAATTCCGCACTGAAGCGAGCAAGAGGATTTCCGATTCCGTTCCTGCTGGAGTTCATAAGGCAGAAGTTAGGAAAATGGTATTGGAAAAGGAGACAAGATGCTTTGAGTCTCCCAACTGAACATAGCCGGAGTGTTGAATACTTGCTTGCTGTTCGATCAGAGATAGCGGATACGATGACGGTCGAACCAATTGATGGATGGCGTTTCTTTGTCAAAGGTGGCACAATGGACTGTGTGGTTGATTTGGAACATGTAAAGTGTGATTGTGGTGTCTATGGAGTGGAGAAAATACCTTGCTCTCATGCTATAGCAGCTGGAACACATGCTGGTGTGCATATCGACACACTTGTATGTCCACTTTACTCAAAGAATCATCTGTATGCAGGATACTCAGAGAATATATATCCTATCGTGTCACAACATATTGAGGAACGAGAATGCTTTCCTCCAAACGTAAAGCGTGGTCCGGGGAGACAGAAGAAATCAAGATGGCAATCTTGGTTGGAGCTATCTAGGATGAGAGGACACAAACCCAGGAAGAAACACAGGGCACGGAGATGCTCAAACTGCAAGGAAACTGGCCATACGAAACCACAATGTACACAACCAGTTGACTAGTTGTCCAGACGACCTAAATTTAAGTCGTCCAGTCTTGATTACCCGTCCAGACGACTTATTGTTAAGTCGTCCAGACGACTTATTTTTAAGTCGTCCAGTGTTTCGTCTACCTTCTACTATCCCTTCAAGTGTATTTTATTTTTAGACTACCTTCTACTATCCCTTCGAGTGTATTTTTTTTAGACGACCTTTAACGAAGTCGTCCAGTGTATTTTATTTTTAGACTACCTTCTACTATTTTTAGACTACCTTACTTGTAAGTCGTCCAAACCTTCCAGACGACTTATTTGTATGTCGTCCAGTGTATTTTATTTTTAGACTACCTTCTACTATTTTTAGACTACCTTACTTGTAAGTCGTCCAAACCTTCCAGACGACTTATTTGTAAGTCGTCCAGCTGGAAAACCTTCCAGACGACTTATTTGTAAGTCGTCCAGCTGGAAAACCTTCCAGACGACTTATTTGTAAGTCGTCCAGCTGGAAAACCTTCCAGACGACTTATTTGTTAGTCGACAAGTTCAAATACACAAATAAATCATACACAAATACACAAATAAATCATACACAATAAATCATACACAAGTTCAAATACACAAATAAATCATACACAAGTCATAAATCATACACAAGTTCAATTTTTAATACACAAATATACAAATACAAATACAACGACAAGTTCAAAGCCATACACAAGTTAGAAAATCTATACAAGTTAGATTTGTGTATCTAATCATACATGCCCACGAACATACCACCATCCTCATTATCTTTCAAATGCTGATCAACAAGCTCCGTCCATATAACCACAGCCATATTATCCCTCATAGTCTTCGGATTGGACCTAGCAAAGTCTTTAGCGCTAAAGGGGACCCCAAGAGCATGACATTCAATGTACTTTAGAGCGTACACGCCACAATCACCATTGTTGGCCGTGGGTACATCTTTCAGCAGTCTCTCATATGTGTATCGCTCCAACCCGTATTTGACCCGTTCTTCCTCGGTGGCTGCGCACTCAACAAGCATATAAGGGACCATCTCGAGAAAATGCTCCATTATCTCATCCCATGCTTCTGGTACACTAGATGAAGGTATGCTGTCCCAGACGACTATGTGCCTCTTAGGGATCGATATCCAGATAGCAACCCAATGTTTGTTGTTCAAGTTCACTGGCGCATAGATATCATCATTGTCCTCCCCCCACTTCTTGTTTGATTGGCAAAATGAAGGCATTGATCCGTCATAAAACAACGACGCCCCACTAGGTAGCATTCTTCCTAAACCTTTGTGATCAGGTGCCGATGCTTTGAAGAACAGATACTGGTCTCTCCAAGAATGGGAAAAGTTGTGATCCAGGAAGCACATTCGCTCGCTCCGGAAAGCTTGTGGGTTCTCCTGATACCTCTGCCTCAGCACATTCATCCAAGCATCCATATGCTGCATATAAAATAATACAAGTTAGAACCTCCCAGACGACTTATTTGTAAGTCGTCCAGCTGGAAAACCTACCAGACGACTTATTTGTAAGTCGTCCAGCTGGAAAACCTTCCAGACGACTTATTTGTAAGTCGTCCAGCTGGAAAACCTACCAGACGACTTATTTGTAAGTCGTCCAGCTGGAAAACCTTCCAGACGACTTATTTGTAAGTCGTCCAGCTGGAAAACCTTCCAGACGACTTATATATTTACAAATCTATACAAAGACAAGTTACCAGACGACTTAAAGATAAGCAGAAGACTTACTACGTCTTCCAGCCATGCTTTGGGTGTCCGGAGTTTATGATACCACCAAGTTGGTGATGTACGTGGTTTGTCCTCAAGCTTAGTGTAATAATCACTGCAAACAAAAAAGCAATCAGTTTTGGTAGACTAAATCAAGCTATTATGGGTAAAGCAATCACTTACGGATCAGTTTTCAACCAATCAGCGAGCTCCTTCAACTTAGGTCTGTTTAGTGAGGGAAATGGATTATACTTTCCCACTCTAAGGAGTTTCTTTCTCTCTGCCGTATAAGAAGATATCTGCGTGGGAGCAGGTTTCTTCGTTCGTTCACTCCTTGCACGCACAGAAGCAGTGGGAGCTGTTTTGTCCAATACAACCAGGCTCGGTTCTGAAACTGGAACGCTTGGATCGGTGGAAGCGAAGCTCGGTTGTTGATCGTTGGAAGCGAAGCTCGGTTGTTGATCGTTGGAAGCGAAGCTCGGTTGGTCAGTGGAAGTGAGAGGAACAATCTCTTTGGAGGTGACACCATCTGCTTTATCCTCCGGCAAGATCTTATATACCGAGATCGCCTCATCTGCTGTATCCTCCGGCAACAATCTCTGCAATAAAAGTTGCACACAAGTTAACCCTGGACGACTTAAATAAAAGTTGTCTGGACGACTAGTTGATACTAACCTCTTTGGGCAGAGGAGAAGGCTGTTTCGTTTGAGGAGAAGGCTGTTTCTTTTGAGGAGTAGGCTTTGCCTTTTAAGGAGTAGGCTTTGCCTTTTGAGGAGTAGGCTGGGTTTGAGGAGTAGGGGTAGGCTGTTTGTTACTAACCCCGGTTTCTTTGGCTTGAGGGGTAGGCTGTTTGTTACTAACCCCGGTTTCTTTGGCTTGAGGAGTAGGCTTTGCCTTTTGAGGAGTACGCTGTCTGGTTTGAGGAGTAGGATGATTGGTTTGAAGTGTAGGCTGATCCTTTTGAGGAGTAGGCTGGGTTTGAGGAGTAGGGGTAGGCTGTTTGTTACTAACCCCGGTTTCTTTGGCTTGAGGGGTAGGCTGTTTGTTACTAACCCCGGTTTCTTTGGCTTGAGGGGTAGGGGTAGCCTGATTGGTGACACCAACCTTCTTCTCCACAGCTTCCAATCTATCGGACAACTTCTTAATCTCCCTGATGCACTTCTTAAACCCATCTTTCATCATGTCACCTAAGCCACTTCTTAAGTCCTTGAACATATTTTCCAACTCCTCTCTGGTCACCCAACTAGCCTCTTCTCTAGCCTCTTCTCTAGCCTCTTCGCTAGCCTCTTCTCTAGCCTCTTCTCTAGCCTCTTTAAGAGCCTCTTTACGAGCCTCTTTAGGAGCCTCTTTACGAGCTTTCTTCCGAGGTCTCTGATTGTCTTCCTCCTCCTCCTCCACCTCCACCACAACCATCTCTTTGGCTCTTTTCGATGGAGTCACAAACTTAGTTTTTGTACCAGTGACTTCCCAGCAATCCATGGTCCACTTCCACGGTCTCCGATCATACATGACTTTAATGATGTTCTCCGCGGGCACGTCCTCAACCTCAGAGTCCCATTTTGGCCACATTTCACTAATGTCCTTCTCAACAAAGTTGATCACGCGAGTCTGCAGTAAATAGAAGAAGAATCGAGTTAGATATTTGAAACAAAATACTAAATAGACGACTTAATTATAAGTCATCTACTAAGTCGTCCAGCTGGACGACCTTCCAGACGACTTATTATAAGTCGTCTGCTAAGTCGTCCAGCTGGACGACCTTCCAGACGACTTATAATAAGTCGTCTACTAAGTCGTCCAACTGGAAGACATTCCAGACGACTTATTATAAGTCGTCTACTAAGTCGTCCAGCTGGAAGACCTTCCAGACGACTTATAATAAGTCGTCTACTAAGTCGTCCAGCTGGAAGACCTTCCAGACGACTTAATTAAGTGAAGATGGAAAGGTACCTGACTCAAGATAGCAGCTTTCATGAATCTGCGGCCTCTGCTGCCATCGTAAGCCAGAATCGGTGGAGGCGGTGGAAGCGAACTGTTTAATCTGGGACTACCAATACTAGCACCCATTCCCGGCAGAGCTGTGTACGCCCAGACCTGAAGAACTTGTATAAACCCATCCACGGTGTAACAGCCAGTAATCTCTTTGTTCCACAAAGAGTCCATCAGCACCTTAAACGAGACTCTCCCCCATGGATAATTCTCAAACCGTTATAAATCCATCACTAGCCTTGCCAGAGTAGCTCGTGTAGCGGTTGAAAACTTTCTCCCTTCAATGAATCCAGTGAAGATGGAAAGGTACGCGAGCCGCTTGCGATCTTCCGTGGACCAATCCCCGCATCTCTTCAGTGCATCTATTATCTGATCAGTAGTTGGCCCAGCTTCCAGATAAACTCCCATCTTCCCCCAAAAAGAAACCATCTCTGGGGTAACATCACATTTTGGTGTGTCAAGGTCCTCGATGTACTCGCATTTTAGACCAGTGATCATTTCAAACTCTAACAGTGAAAACCTCAAAGGTTCTGGACCAACGAGACACCACATCTCGTACTTCTTCTTAATGTCCAGCTTTAAACAGAGCATGTGGTGAACCAGCCTTGAAGCCCAACCAAATCCCTGCTCCTTGAACTTGATGAAAACTCCCAATCTCGACTCCTTGAGCTCTTCAAATTCTTTCTCAGTGAGAGCTCCCTTAAGAGCAGCATGCAACCTGTTGTTATCCGAATGATACGAAATGCTATGCTGGGGTTCTGGCTCTTCCCCTAATGTGTATAACCTACGGGGGAGTTCTGGAATATCCATCTTTTTTGTCTGCAAAATAATCAAAGACAACAATAGAAGTCAGAACACAAGCTAAATCAATCACGCCTTAATTGTTACTCCAGACGACTTAGTAGACGACTTTAATATAAGTCGTCTGGAAAGTCGTCCAACTGGACGACTTAGTTGACGACTTATATTTAAGTCGTCTGAAAAGTCTTCCAAATGGACGACTTATATTTAAGTCGTCTACTAAGTCGTCCAGTTGGAAGACTTTCCAGACGACTTACTTACAAGTCTTCCAGTAGAAAAATTTCAAGCGGACCTGATTAGTCGCAGAAGGAGTTGGAGTACTCGTCATTGTGGTTATAGATCTGAAAAAATAAACGTGAAACGGTGAGAATGAGTAAATTGATAGAGACAACGTTTTATGTTCATCTTTTCCTCGAGATTGATGACTTACCGGCGTTAGGGTTTACAGAGAAACGGCGCTACGGTTTACAGAGAAAAAGCGGCGGCGCTAGGGTTTAGAAGAAGCGGCGGTGCTAGCTAGTGTTTAGAGGAAGCGGCGGTGAGAACGTTGGTGAGCACGGTGGCGAGGGCGACGGTTTGTTCGGAAACAGTGGAAGCGGGGGCGCTAGGGTTTAGAGGAATCGGCGGCGCTAGGGTTAGAAGAAGCTGCGGCGACAACGGTGAGAATGAAGTGAGATAGATAGCCGACGTTGAGAACGATGGTTTGTTCAGAAATAGTGGGAATTCGAATCGCCTTTGATATCGCCGGTGAGAGAGAACTGTTAGGGTTTCTGAATTTCGCGGAAAATGAAAAAAAAAAAATCACCTTATATATTGGGTAAATAATCCGGTTAGCTTTAAAAGTACATTGGTAAACTTTAAGGTTTGGTCCGGTTTAGACGACTTATTCTGGCTGATAATGTACACCAGACGACCTAATATTTAGTCGTCTGTGCACAGAAGACTAAATATTAAGTCGTCCCAGAGCCTAAAATGAACCCCTAAACTAAAATGACTAAATTAACTTACTAACCACGTTATAAAATCAAATTATTCTTCAATAGTGTTTACTATACACAGAAATGAACACGCTTAGGTAATTTTAAAAATTTTCAAAAACGGTTTTAGTGCTTTCCAAAATTTAACCCTAAGAACACATACAATACTACAACATATGTTGATGAAACATAAACTAAAGAATATCATGACTCACTACTTTCACTCATCTGGGCTGAAAACAATTGAAATTTGTTATATATTAATTTATATCTCTTAAGACATATGTTAATTACATAATTCCAATTTTTCACTTATCAAAATATTTTTTACAAAATTTTTAAATTATGTTTAAGAATAACTGTCCAGACGACTTTAAGTTAAGTCGTCTGGACGACTTATTTTCAAGTCGTCTAAACAGACGACTTGCGAGGGGTAGAAACGTAAAAAAAAATCCGTTTTTTTGTTTGTTCACAAGGAGATAGTTGTAATTTCAATAGCCTTTTAGGTTACTTTTGCCTTTGACCCAAGTTGAGGTATTCTTTTGGGTTTGACTCCAAGTTTTGAGTCACACTTGGCAATTCTCCCTTATTTTTTTGTTAGCTGTCAATTTTTACACAAGATACTCTAATCAACTAAACAATTAAAACTGATGTAGTAGATCTTTGTATTAGACTTGTGATTGTAACCGACTATATAATTTGTATGCAGCAAACTTATGTGAAAGTCTTTTGTTAGCTGTCAATTTTTACACAAGATACTCTAATCAACTAAACAATTAAAACTGATGTAGTAGACTTTTGTATCAGACTTGTGATTGTAATAGACTATATAATTTGTATGCAGCAAACTTATGTGAAAGTCTTTTGTAAAAAAAGACTAATACTTAAGTCTACTGCTAGACTATCATGCAGCTTCTTTTGTATCAGATATTATTAGTATTATTCTTATTTTTAAAATATTCATCACAAATTCAACGAAAATACAGTAGACTAACCAATAAATCTATTTTAAAAGAGATTAAAATGTAAGTCTGCTCGGCCGAAAGCAGACATGTAATAAACCTGTCAAAAGACCTACAAACTCAACATTATCACATAAGACATCATCCAGAGTAACAATACAACTCATAAGTTCAACACTGACTAAAGACCCACAAATCCAACATAAGTTCAACACATAAGACAACATCCAAAACAACAATACAAGTCATAGGTTCAACACATATGACATAAGACAAATCATAACACTAAACCTTTCATCCTAGACAATTAGGACGGGTGTGGCCCGGTTTCTTGCACTGGGAGAACCTATAATCCTTGTGATGCTTCTGTGGGTTTTTTCTCCTCATAATTTCATGTTTGATAAAACTATAAACGTAGACTTCCAAAGATGTCTACACATGTTAGTTAACTACATGCTCAAATCAAAAAATTGATAGTTTCATAATTATAAAAGATTATCTTTTAAAAATAGTTAATGACCATTATTACTAACTAATACACACTTTCAAACAAAAAAATCTTGAAAATACATTATGAATACTATGAAAATTCACTTTATATAGATTTTCTAGTGTAGACTTTATTTACTGTCTACAAAAACATAGACTTTCTCATCAGTTTACGACAGTTGACTGGCATTTAGGTCTACAGTTTGGGTTAGTTTTTGCAATTGCAAAATTCACGGGTTACTATCTGCATTTAAAAAAACGTTGTGATTTTATACTATGTGTTTCTCTGACTTTATTTTATTCTCTCTTCAATCAATATATTTATTTGGCTTATTGTTAAAATAAATAATTTTAGAATATAACTGTACAATACTTTTACATTGATATTTTGTTTAAACAATGTGATATATTTCTATATTAATTAAATATTTACATTGTAATTTGTTTACAATTCAACATATTTGTCTAGTTTGTTGTTAAAAGAAATGATTTTGAATTCAAATGTATAGTACTTTTATATTTCTTTTTATTCAGTTCATATAATTTTTTTAAATAAATTTCTTTCAATATAAGCTATATCAAAAATTAGTCAACTAAAGAATCTATAAACAATTATTTACATAGCAATATAACATATTTATATATTAATTCAGTTTAATATATAAATTATTTATTACTGTCATATTTAAAATGAAAGTTTATTGATATATTTTTAGGTTGCTACAAACCAACCCGGACCGAAAATGATCCAACTCGAACCTCCTACGTATTTATAATATTCGAATGATATTTATTTAATTCAAAAATCTAGGGGAAAAATATTGTGTATCACGAAAACATATATGATCAATTAGTGGTTTCCTAAAATGTAGGAAGTTTAAATGGATTTTCTGATTTTATTTGGATAGAGATATTTTTTTAATAAAAATACAATTCAAGTTTCCAAACAATTTTTTTTAACTATAATCCAAGTTTCCAAACAAAATTATTTTTTATAAATGCTATCCAAGTAACCAAACACTGATTTTGAATTCAAATGTACAATACTTTTATATTGTTTTTTCTTCAGTTCATATAATTTTTTTAAATAAATTTCTTTTAATATAAGCTATATCAAAAATTAGTCAACTAAAGAATCTATAAACAATTATTTACATAGCAATATAACATATTTATATATTAATTCAGTTTAATATATAAATTATTTTTTACTTTTAGGTTGCTACAAACCAACCCGGACCGAAAATGATCCAACTCGAACTTCCTACAATATTTATAATATTCGAATGATATTTATTTAATTTAAAAATCTAGTGGAAAAATATTATGTATCACGAAAACATATATGATCAATTAGTGATTTCCTAAAATAGGAAATTTAAATGGATTTGCTGATTTTATTTGGATAGAGATATTTTTTTAATAAAAATACAATTCAAGTTTCCAAACAATTTTTTTAACTACAATCATGGACGGACCCACCGCTATGATGGGTGTGGCACTTGCCACATGCTGTTTTATTTTTTTCTCTTTAGTCATTAAAAAAAAATTTCTAGTTTACACCAAAGAAAAGTATTAGTGCCCCACCCAGCAAAAGGTATCGTGCCCCATTCAGCAGAAACTAAAATAATTTTACTAACCTAAGTGTTCCAGCCCAATAAACAATAATATCAAAGTATCAAAGTCCACTTTAAATACAATAACTTAACTAAATCTGATCCAACTAAATCTGACTCAAAAGTTTATTAGCCCAAATATTTTAAATCCTACCTATCTGTTACGTTCTTCCTTCACAGGAAATCTGCAGATTTTTTTAGCCCATGGTCCACAGGAAATATATGGACCATGGGCTAAAAAATATTTTCCCATACAGAATTTTTTTTCAAAAAATATTGGACCCTAATTTGGGCTAGAAAAAGTTGAAAATTGTAGTGGATCCTGTGCCAATGCACCCCCAGCACATGTCTAGAGACGGGCCTGCTTTTCACGTATAACAAAACTTACGTGTTATCTCTTTCTTTGACTTGACTACAATCGACCATAGGAGCCTTTTTGGTATCTTTTCAAAGTAAGTATATATACCATCTGTAAAGATTTGTTATATATTTATTTGATTTTTAGGTTTTTTACGTGTTGTGTATTATCGTTTTGAATACTAATATATTTTTTACTAGGTACTATGGAGAGATATTTTAAAAAGCAATGTGTATCAAAGTCGAATACTAATTCGGAGAATTTGACTTCAAATCCTTTATTATCAACATCAGAAACAAATGTGAAGGATCCAGCTTCGACATCAAAAATCAATAAGGAACAAATGTGAAGGATCCAGCTTCGACATCAAAAATCAATAAGGATTTGCCTTCAGTTTCAAAACCCAATTTGGAAGATTTGCCCTCAGATCCTGCAAATAGAAAGAGAATATCAGAATATCATCCTAATGAAAGAGATAAGGTAAAACGCAAATATCTTACTAAAGGTCCTTGTCAATCTCGTTTCCTAAGACACTGGTAGATAATAAATATAGAAGATTTAATCCAGCTTGGTTTGATCTCTACAGTAGGTGGTTAGAATATAGTGTAAGAACAAACAAAGCATATTGTTTGTTTTGCTACTTGTTTAGAGACTACACTGAGAACAAAGGTGGAAGTGATGAATTTGTGACAAAAGGCTTTGATACTTGGAAAAATCCGAAGAGGTTAGGAGACCATGTGGGACTAGTGAATAGTTTTCACAACAATGCTATGAAGATGGCTGATAGTCTAATGAATCAAGATCAGTCAATCGCTCGTTCTTTTTATAAGCAGAAGAAGCAGCAAAAAATGAATACAAGATCAGATTGAATGCTTCAATTGATGCTTGTAGATATTTACTACGACAAGGATTACCTTTTCGAGGACATGATGAGTCGATGGAATCAGCCAATAGGGGAAACTTTGTTGAGCTTGTGAAATATACTGCAAATCAGAATGAGCTTGTAAGTAAGGTTGTGTTGGAGAATGCTCCTAAGAAGAATCAAATGGTGTCTCACAAAATTCAGAAAGAATTAGCACATTGCTTTGCGGAGGAAGTTATTCAATCTATTATTCAGGAGCTTGATCATGATGTATTTTGCTTGATGGTGGATGAGTCTGCAGATGTTTCTACTAAAGAGCAAGTGGCAGTGGTTTTTCGCTTTGTTGATAAAAAGGGGATAGTCAAAGAAAGATTTATTGGTCTTATTCATGTTCAAGAAACTTCTTCTGCAACTCTAAAAAGTGCTATAGATTCACTGTTTGCAAAACGTGGACTAAGCATGAAAAAGTTAAGAGGGCAAGGTTATGATGGAGCTAGTAATATGAAGGGTGAGTTCAATGGGTTGAGATCTCTAATTTTGAGAGAAAATAGTTCTGCATATTATGTCAACTGCTTTGCTCATCAGCTTCAATTGGTTGTCGTTGCAGTTGCTAAAAAACATTTTGAAATTAGTGATTTTTTTTATAAGATTGATGTCTTGTTAAATGTTGTTGGAGCTTCTTGTAAGAGACAAGATATGATTCGAGAAGACCAACGTAAGATACTCGAGGAAGGAGTTAGTCGGGGTGAAATTAAGACAGCAAATGGATTAACTCAGGAGCGTTCAATTCAAAGACCTGGTAATACTCGTTGGGGTTCTCACTACAAAACTTTATTGAGATTGGCTGATTTATTCACTTCTATCATTAAAGTGCTTGAGCATGTGGAAACAGATGGGCCAGATGGTATCAAAAGATGTCAAGCTAATGGTCTCCTCAAATACTTTCACACATTCGACTTTGTGTTCTACTTACAGTTCATGTTACTTCTTCTTGGTCTCACAAATAATCTATCACTGGCTTTACAAAGCAAAGATCAGGATATTTTGAATGTGATGTCTTTAGTGCAATCTACCAAGCAACAATTGTACAAGCTCAGGGATAATGGATGGGATTCAATCATTGGAAAGGTGAACTCATTCTGTGAGAAAAATAAAACAGAGTTACTCAGTATGGAAGAAGAATTTGTTAATCCAAAGAGGCCAAGGCAGAGAAGCAACATAACAAACTTGCATCATTATCAAGTTGAATGTTTTTACACAGTATTGGATATGCAAATTCAAGAGTTTAATGATCGTTTTGACGAGATAAACACTGAGCTGCTTGGTTGCACTGCATCTTTGAGCCCCATTGATTCATTCCACCAGTTTGATCAGTCAAAATTTGTAAGATTATCAGAGTTTTATCATGAAGATTTTAGCTCTGTGGAACGAATATCTCTTGAGCATCAACTTGCTATTTACATCGATTATATCTCTGAAGATCAAAGGTTTGCCAATTTGAAGGGTCTTGGAGATCTTTCACTTATGATGGTGGAGACCAAAAAACATCTTTCACATCCTCTTGTTTATCGCCTTTTGAAGCTAGTTTTGACTTTACCCGTTGCCACTGCTACTGTCGAGAGATCTTTTTCTGCGATGAAAATTGTGAAGACTACCTTACGCAACCGAATGGGTGAAGAATTTTTGAATGCTTGCATGGTTTGTTATACTGAAAAGGACCATTTTGACGAAATAACAAATGAAGCAGTGCTAAAAAGATTTCAAGAAATGGGAGATCGAAGAATGACTTTATGAGATTTTTGCATTATTTTTATTATATCTGAGGTTTTTTTAGTTACTATTTCAGTGTGGTTTCGATTTTTAAATATATATCGCACAAACAAATATGTTTTATTTATTATTTATTATTAATTATTTTATTTACTATAATAAAAATAATGTGCCACAGTCTACTTAAATTTCTGGGTCCGCCTCTGACTACAATCCAAGTTTCCAAACAAACTTATTCTTTATAAATGATATCCAAGTAACCAAACACACCAAATTTTTTTAATACTCTTATCCAAGTATCCAAACACACCGAATTGTACTTCAGCTTTAATAAGATAGATATCTTGGAAATATAAAGGTATAAGAATTACTATTTACTAAAGGTCTTAGAATCACTAAGATCTTATATAAAATCACTGATAATTTCAATGAAAGAGTGGTTAGTACAATGAAATATAAGATTTCAGTTAAGTATTTGTTAGAATCATAAATATTTTTATGCAGAATGCAATTTAGAATACTTTAATAGATAATGTAATTGTGATAATGGTCCATTTCCAGGTCAAAAAAAAAGATAATGGTCCATTTCAAAATTCTCGTATAAACTAAAAAATATAGTTTGGTAAAATGAGGGTTTTACACGTTTTACTATGATTTTCTAATCCATGCGTGCAATGCGATATGCGATAATATAATTTGGTTTTGGTGGCTAGCATAGGTTTGATTTAAACTTTTTAGTCTTTAATAAACGATATCATAATTATCTACATATATATAAATCTAACTACAGTATAATCTCTATAAATTAATATTCTATAAATTAATATTTTATAAATTAATAAATTTCACCAGTCCTATTTTGAACCGGTGTAAAATACGACAAAAATCGATAAAATAATAAAATAATAATATTTTTAAAATTTTCATGCAAATATATAATCCTATTAAAATCATAAATTAATAATCTATCTATATATAATTTTTATATAAATACAAATTAAAAATTATATGATTAGTTTTATATTCACAATGAAAATACCTCTATTTTTATTAACATTTCAATTTATTTTGACAATATTTAGTAAAATTAACATAAAAGTATACACCAAATAAGATAATAGAACAATATGAAAGTCAAATTTACAAAGTTTAAATAATGTATATACGGTAAAATTAAATACTTTCTTCTTTTATAAATAAAAATAGAAACAAAACAGAAAAAATCTAAAATCTTTTTTTATAAATTAATATCTGTATAAATTAATAAAAATTTAAAGTACCAAAATTATTAATTTATATAGGTTTTACTGTATATATGTTTAATTTTAATATAATAGTTGCGATACTACAACCATAATTTTGTTTTGTTAAGTACTATATGTTTGCATATGGAGCATCTGTAGGAAATCAAATATTATTTGGTACAGCTTTTTTTTTAACACTGCAAATCGAAAGACGTAGTATGGTGTTCTCGAAGAAGACAAGCCCCAATATTACGAAACCGAAAGAAGAGAAATAAGGATGTCAGTAGACACCAAAGAGAAAAGGGATAGCAACGATTGTAGAGGAAACACATGAGGGTGTTGGATGGTAAATCGTCCCTTCCTCGATTTGGAAGAAACTTCCAAGGTTAGCAGTTGGTGAAGACAAGATGGTTGATGATCAGATTAAACCTATGATCTAACATTAAGCGGCCAGTTTAATGCAAGCAGTAAGAATGGTTATGAATGAAGACAATCGAGTGATTCACTTATCTATGTTTAGCTCACGAAATCAACACCCTAGAACCCTAGACAAGCTAGCCGACTACTCAGCCATGAACATAGAAAACACAGAGTTCATAGATGAATAATACTGCATAAATATAACAGAAACAAAGAGAGGGTTCAGGATGATCTTCTCTAAAACGAGAGAGAGAGAGATCCTTCTCCCTTTACAAGGTATGAAATCACAAAGTAAAAAAAGCTCTAGAGTCTGTTTCTCTATGAAAAGTAGCGTAGAATGATGTAGAAAAATAGAACAAGAAGTTATATCAAAAGCCACAGGCGGCCAGAGAGAAAAAGAGGATAATTAGGGCAAATCCCGAGATGTTGTATTTTCCTTATTCATCGGGAACAACCGCGGGATCACTCCGTCTGCTTGTTCCGCTTGATCGGGAACAGTCATCAGACTGTTCTGCGTGAAAATCACCAAACTGCACTGTTTTCTGCTTCTTTTGTTCCAGCAGGTCCATCTCCCATCCAGTGCAACTCCAGACCTGTAATGACTCGAAAAGGACTAGAAAGACTCGATAAAGACTTGAAAACCAATTAGAAAACATATATACAATGATGTATAAAACACCATATATCAATTCCCCCAGACTTAGATCCTTGTTTGTCCTCGAACAAGACCAAGTATCAAGAACAGGGAGAAAGGTTTGAAAGTGTGGGAACTCTCCTATTCTCAGCAACCATACCTTAACCACGAATCTCTGAACCATACAAGCAGTAAAACTATGACAACACATCCTTACCAGAACCCCACTGACTGCTGTTCGAAAATCGGCTCCATACTCTGCATCTCAAACCTGAAAAAGCAACACTATCGAGACAGAACTCCCTACATTCATTTAAGAGCAGCGTGAGCTTCTCATCACAGGCACAATTCAGGGTAGACGGGCTAGGTGTGGAACAGGCTAATTTTATGGTGGAGCTAAAGAGTGTTTAGGGGCTACCAACTTTTCGTAGTGAATGCAGATATCGCGCAAAATAGTCGTGAGAGGACGGCTCCATTGATGTCCACAGCCCCTTACTCGTTTTGCTATCTCAGGAGCGACTGTTCTTTTCATTCGGGAACAATCATCAGACTGCTCCGCTCATCTGTCTGCTCCTCATCCCTTCATATTGATACCTACTCTTCTGCTCGACCTTCCCAATGGCTCGTGTATCCTGAATTCTTCTCCTTCTCCATCACCATATGCTAAATAAAATGAAAGATAGATTTTTTTTTTTTTTTTTTTTTTTTTTTTTTTTTTAACAAAGATGGTGGGGTGACGAAGAAGGAGGTAACATGTAATGTTTGGATTGCCACTGGTGGTTCTTCTGGTTCAGATCATTCTGGTTCTCCACTCATGTTCTTGCACAGCTCGTTGGTTATGGAGCGGTTGCTCCCTTAATCTGCTTGTTCTCCTTCTGACTGAATATGCGCAGCAGTAACGAGTAAGAGGCTGCGTCGATCCTTTCCTCTCCGACCTTTTTGCACATATCTGCACATATAACACTGAAAAACAAATGCATGAAGGTGGAATAAAGGCTAAGGTTCAGGGTGGGAACTACCTAAAGATGAGCTAGCCACTCAGGAACAGCAAGATGGATAGAAAGAATAAGAAGTCCTGAGTGTAGTTCTCGTTTCCCTGATCTAGTGCCCATAACAAGAAGAATTTCAGTCAAGATTAGGTTCAAGTTATTTGGAGTTAAGTCTACCCAGTGTAACCAGATCGGCTGAGAACTTCTGGAGAATCAAGTGAGATATGTCAGGGTGTTCCGGGTCCATATGTGTGTCTTTCGCCACTGCTAAGGTCACTGAATAAGACAACTAAAGCACGAGGTGGTTAGTGATCAACACAGAATAAGGTCCTAATTCCCAAAAACTTTGACTGACTCGATCCTAAAAACTGACTCAAACTGACTCAAGAGAAAAACAAAAGAAAGAAACGAGTTAGTAAACGACGAAGACCCTCCCCCAGACTTACTTCACAACGTCTCGGTGTGAAAATAAATCAGAGAGAAGGTGAAAAAAAAGAATTTACAATTTTTTTGGTCGAGATACTTACCTGGAGCAGGTGCTCCGAAAAATTATGGGTGTTCTGTCGCCAGATTTTCACCTGGACAGTTGTTCTTGGCTCCTGCAGAACAGGGAGCTCCGTTTCTGCAACCCATAATTTTTCGAAATATCTCGAATTTTTCTGCTTTTTGACCTGAAACTCAATAAACTAAAACGAAAATAAGCAAACAAAAACAAAACCAAGTTATATTTACACTTACCAGTGGGTTGCCTCCCACCAAGCGCTTGGTTAAAGTCACTAGCTTGACTTGGTGACATGGATCAGTCGGGTTGAGCATGAGGGCTTGTTCCAAAACAAGCTCCACAATCAGACATGTTCAGCTTCAAAACTCTGCTCAACAACTCTTTCACAGCAGCTTCTCCTTTCTCTTTCAGCTCATCTGTGAGAATAACTCTGACCTTGGAGAAAGGTTTAGAAGTACCCTTGCACTTTACCTCATATTCAATGGATTTCTCATCACACATGCAAGGTATCAAAGTCATGATAGGATCTCTCCTGGTCCTTTTCTTCTGGACTTTTACATTCACCTTAGCATTCCCACTGAGTGTATGGGTATCAGTGTGAGGATCTCCATCCTGGACTTCCTTGATCTCACTGTTTTTCTCAAGCTCCTTCCTTGGAACAACCTTCAGCTTTTCTCCACTGAACATTGAGATGCAAGAGGCGTGTAGTTTCTGAAATCTGGTGGGAACAGCCTGATAGAAGACATTCTTGTTGATGTGGGAGAAGGAGACTCTCTTATTAGGCATATCAACGATTTCTCCCTCTGTAGCCATAAATGTCCTTCCTAAGATCAAAGGCATCTCATGATCCTTGTTCATCTCAACAACCTGAAATTCAGTATGGAGAACACAATCCCCAACTTGGACAGGAAGGTTGCGAATGGTGCCATAAGGAACTGCTCTGGAAGAGTTTGCAAAAGTCAGAGTCACCTGAGAAGGCTCAACATCAGCAATGCCCAACTTGTCTACAATCGCCTTTGAAACAAGATTCACACAAGATCCAGAGTCACAGAGAGCTTCCTTAAATTATAATCCAGCAATGGAACATGGAAAAACAAACTTTCCAGGGTCATCAACCTTAGGCAACACCTTCAGGTGTCTAGGTGGAATCGGATAGGGAACCTTAGGAACATAGACTCGCACTGGTGGAATATCAGTAGATCCGTCGGGGGCGGGAGCAGTCGCGGGAGCAGTCACTCTAGAGCTAGAATAATGCTCTATTCTCTGTTCTGCGCCCAGAACAGTCTCAGCGAACAGTTGTTCCGCTTGTTTTTCCTCAGATTTCTCACGGCTCTGCTCGGTTGCATTACAGTGCTCAACCCTAGGATTCATCACACTCTTTCCACGAATGATCTCTTGCTGCCTTTTAACAGTTTCAGCAGTTTGAGCAAGCTGAACATCAATCCTCTTTATGTGGTTGCTCACAGTATCATATTTTGAATTCAGCTCAGTGAACATGCTGTCCATCCTGGTATTGATGTCTGCGGTAACCTGATTCAGTGCCTTGACCTGAAGTTGCTGGCTCTGGAGCATCTGCTGCATCATAATGTTCAGATTTTTCAGATCATCCGGCGGACTGTTCCCTGCAGTTGGAGCACTCGCGGCTGGAACAGCTTGCTGATTGCTCTGCTGGGTGGTGTTCTGATACCCAGATCCTTGTGCCTGGTTGTTCTGCAGTAGCTGATCGACCTTAGCTGCCAACTCATCATTTTTTCTGGGTGTGTACACTGTTGACTTCCTTGGAGCGATCGCTCTCCTGGTTCTCATTGGTTGAGCTAGCTGCCATGTTCTCAATCAGCTTGAGCGCTCTATCAGTGGTCTGAGTCATGAAGTCTCCATTGCTCGAAGAGTTTAGAGCACCTTGGTATTTCCAGTCCACCCCATCATAGAAAATGCCCAGGAGGTAATCATCATCAAATCCATGGTGAGGGCATTCTCTTTGGTAGTCATTGAAGCGCTCCCATGCGTCACAAAAAGGCTCATCATGGAGCTTTCTGAATGAGGTGATCTTGTTCCTCAATGCAGCTGTTCTCGCCTTAGAGTAGAAATGGTTGAGGAACGCTGATCGGACCTGTTCCCATGAAGTGAGAGAGCCGGTAGGGAGAGAGTTCAACCACCGTGCAGCTTTTCCATCAAGAGAGAATGGGAATAGCATGCACTTGATGTAGTCTGGTGGCACACCATTCGCACGAGTGAAACTGCAGACTTTTTCGAAATTCTCAATATGCTCCATTGGAAATTCTGCAGAGAGACCAGAGAACACTTTTCTCTGCACTAGATCAATCAGAGCAGGCTTGATCTCGAAGTCTTGCCTGGTGCAGAGTGGTGGAACAATGGCAGAGCGCGTAGTAGGAATGTTCCGCGGAAGGTTTCTCTCCCCGATTGGAACAGTCTGCGCTGGTTGTTCCTGCCGCGCGAGAGCAGCCTGTTGAGCAGATTGTTCTGCAGCTGCTTGCTGAGCTTGGATGGTCTGCTGCATCTGAAGCATCTGCTGTTGCATCAGTTGCATTGCTGCAGCGAGATCATCCTGATGACCATGATCACCCATGGTGGTGTTGGTTGGCCTTGATTGTTGTATGATCTGATTTTCTAAACCTTGCGATCTCCTGCAACAAAGAGAAAAGAGCAAGTTAGAGGTCTTAGACTAAATAAATAACCGAAAAATAAAGGTAAAAAAAGATGGTCCCCGGCAATGGCGCCAAATTGATATTCGTGTTCACGCACACCAATTAACCTAATGTGCACACTACCACAATCGAATGGTATGTCGATGTAGCACTTTAGGATCGAATCCACAGAGACCAACTATTACACTTTATTTCTATGGGATCAAAATTAAGCTAAGACAATATGGGGGGTTTGTTTTGAGGGTAACGTGCAAAGCAAGTAAAATAATATAAATGAGAATTCAATTTAAAGAGAAGCCAGCCTAGGGTTACTTCATCGGGTGTCAATACTTGTGAGCTAAACAATTATTCAAGTGCTAATAAGAACAGTCTAGAACTCGGATCACTCAAGTAGAACAGTCCACTGTCGTGGTACTGCTCCCTATGCTGATCGATCTCACCGTCTAACTGCGTTGAGGTGAGAAGCGACAACAAGCAATAGAGATCAAGTCCGATAGGTTCACAGAACACCCTAATATCTACTTTCGCTGATTAGGGATGCAATGCTCATTCAAAACAGATCTAGCAACCTAAGCACTTTTGATGATCAGATTAAACCTATGATCTAACATTAAGCGGCCAGTTTAATGCAAGCAGTAAGAATGGTTATGAATGAAGACAATCGAGTGATTCACTTATCTATGTTTAGCTCACGAAATCAACACCCTAGAACCCTAGACAAGCTAGCCGACTACTCAGCCATGAACATAGAAAACACAGAGTTCATAGATGAATAATACTGCATAAATATAACAGAAACAAAGAGAGGGTTCAGGATGATCTTCTCTAAAATGAGAGAGAGAGAGATCCTTCTCCCTTTACAAGGTATGAAATCACAAAGTAAAAAAAGCTCTAGAGACTGTTTCTCTATGAAAAGTAGCGTAGAATGATGTAGAAAAATAGAAAAAGAAGTTATATCAAAAGCCACAAGCGGCCAGAGAGAAAAAGAGGATAATTAGGGCAAATCCCGAGATGTTGTATTTTCCTTATTCGTCGGGAACAACCGCGGGATCACTCCGTCTGCTTGTTCCGCTTGATCGGGAACAGTCATCAGACTGTTCTGCGTGAAAATCACCAAACTGCACTGTTTTCTGCTTCTTTTGTTCCAGCAGGTCCATCTCCCATCCAGTGCAACTCCAGACCTGTAATGACTCGAAAAGGACTAGAAAGACTCGATAAAGACTTGAAAACCAATTAGAAAACATATATACAATGATGTATAAAACACCATATATCAATGATACTCCTCGATGCATATGACTGACGCGACCCCAAACCACAATCAAGGAAGCTCACTCTTCTGAAGTATTTAACCTTGAGTACTCTAGACACCAAGAGTTAGGATTGCTCCAGATTCACCATGCATGTTTCCCTAGGAGGGCTTGATTGAACTTCCCAATGTCATGGAAACCCAGACCTCCTTGCTCCTTTGGTTTTCATAATTTTTGCCATGCTACCCAAGGAATCTTCCCTTTCTTGTCTCCACTGCTCCACCAGTATTCAACAATGGCACTTGTAATTCTCGCACAAAGGTCCTTAGGTAATCTGAACACTGGCATAACGTAAATTGGGAGGGCTAATGCCACTGATTTCAACAATACCTCCTTAGCACCCTGCGACAGAGTTTTAGAGTACCAGCCTTGGTGTATTCCTTCGAGTTTCTATTTTATGAAGTTGAGAAGATCCCGTTTTGACCCCTGGAAACATTCAGGATGCCCCAAGTACATCCCTTCACCAGCTTCCTTATGGATACCCAATGCTAGTTTAACGCCAGCCTTTGTTTGGTCATATATGCTTTTTCTAAAGATAATTGACGACTTAGCCTGATTGATTAACTGGCCTGATGCGCCTCTATACAGTTTCAGACATCTGGTTATTTTCTCGCTTTCAATAACAGAGGCATTGCATAGCAAAAGGCTGTCATCAGCGAACAACAAATAATGAATTGGAGGACTCGAGGTTGCCAGCTTGACACCATGTAATTTTTCTTTTGCTTCGGAAACGTTAATAGCATGGACCAGAGATTATGGACAAAGAATAAATAAGAAGGCGGAGAGAGGATCTCCTTGCTTTATCCCCTTTCTGGTTTTATAAAACCATGAGATCGGCCGTTTAGCAACACAAAAAGGATATTGTGCTTATACATGCCATTGTCCAGCTCACCCGTTTTCTGTCGAAGCCCATCTTTTACAGTAAAACCTCAAAAAAGTTCCACTCTACCCAGTCCTAAGCTTTCGACATGTCGGTTTTCACTGCCATACTCCGCCTACCAATCGTATCATTCGTTAACAGACCGTGCACTAACTCATGAGCTCCTTGAGTTTCTGAGATAATATCTGGCAGTATCTTCTTGAGCTGATTACACATAATCCTCGAGATGATTTTATATTGTACAAACATAGGCTTATGGGCCTCATATCCTTCATCTATGTGGGGTAGGGACCAACAGGGAGTATTGCCGTTCGAAAGAATTTTTGCACATCATGAACAAGTTTAGGACCAACCACATGTCAGTATTTTTGGTAGAAGAAACCCGTGAGACAATCTTCCCCGGTTAACTGCTTGATTTTATTCGAAAAGCTGCCGTCTTAATTTCCTCCAGTGAGACATGTCTAGTTAGGTTACCATTCGTCTCAGTGGTCTCTTTAGCACTGAATCCTTCAAATAAAGTTTCCAAATCACATGAGTTTTAGCTGGCGAAGAGGTCTCTAAAGTACTCAATCGCTATGTTTCCTTTAGAATCCTCTCAGTATCAAAGATATCTTACTCCTCACCTTCTTTCCTTTCACGACATTGTGAAAATATGTGGTGTTTATGTCTCCCTCTCTCAACCATTCTTCACGATTCTTTTGTCTCTAGAAGATCTCTTCTTCATAGTAAGCTCTCGAGAGGTCATGTTTTAATCTCCTCATGACATCAAAGACGGGAAACGGTTTTGATGATTCTTTCTCCAGCTCAATCTGCAGACGCTCAATCTTTGATTTGGAGTTCCAGTCGTTAATTTTTTTAGTTTGGCTAGCTCTGTTCTGCATTGTGCGATGCGATCCAAGGCGCTTAGCTCCGACGAGTTATTCTCAGCATCCCAACCACAAATGATAGCTTCCTCCACTCCTCTTTTGCCAAACATCTGTTTGTTGAAATAGAAGCGTCGTCTCTGTAAGTTCTCTGGTTCCAATGCAAATCCAACTCTCAGCGGATGGTGTTCAGAAGGCTACATGCTCATATATTCAGTTGAGGATTTAGGAAAGAGGCGGAACCATTTATCACTACCAAAGCTTTTGTCCAGGCGACACTGCACCCATACATTGTCTCTCTTACCAGACCAAGACAGGGTGTTACCTTTGAACCTCATCTCTCTGATTTTACATGCTTTAGCGATGTTTCTGAAATCACAAAAGGTGGATTCATTTCTAGCTGGACCACCAAGTTTCTCCCCATTGTGCATCAACTCATTAAAGTCCCAAACCAACACCCAAGCTTCATCTCTATAAACTCCAATGTCAGTTCAACAACGATTGCCTTTTGCACTCTTTGAACTCCGATGTCAACATGATTTCCTTTTGCACCCAAACAATCGTGTGCATCTTCACCTTTATATCTCACTTGATATATCACTGTCCTGTTCTGATACCAATTGTAAGTGAAAGATGCACAAAATTAAGTATGACAGAAGATAAATCAAGAGAAATGATACAAATGATGTTAGGAGTTTTGAGGCTCCTAAGTCAAATGATAGTATAGTGGAAGTAAGTTGTCGAACCAAATCTGAGGGATTCAAATACAGAGAGAATGCAAGTATTTGCCTAATCTAAGTGCAATCAGTGAATTGGATGGTTTTTAAACTAAAACTAGAATGCAAGTAATAGAAATGATACTTTTAAGCTATTGGAAAGGAGAATTCATGGGGATAGGGATTTCAGACCTTGGGTGATCAAGTTTCGAACTAAGGATGACAAATGAATCAATCAAACTATTAACCTTAAGCCTAGACACAATTCTAAGCAAGCTCTATGTCTAGATGAATGCTCATTTGCTAACATGTCTCAAACATCAAATGTCTTTGGTTGAATAACATGCAAGCAATCATTACTAACAAGTCTATTAGCTATCTTAGCATCTTTAACAACAAATATCTTTGGCAAAGTACACTAAGAGCCTAGGAGAGTTGACTCAGGCATTTCATCAAACACCTTTTGGGTGGGAAATGCCTAGAGATCACCCTTTGAGTGGCCTACTCAAATGATGCATTAAGATCACTCTACTAGCAAGGAACAAGTATGATTTATACCTAAAACATCCTAGAACTAGCCTAATCACCCTTAATCACCCTAACCCATGAATCCAAAAGGTGATTACTCACTAATCTCCATGATTCCTCTTAAACCCATGGTGGATTTCAGATGAATCATATAGAGAACTAGAAGAGAAAATCACAAGAACACAAGAACAATCAAATCCAAAAGAGAACTTTTCTTGAGAGAGTTTTGTGTATTCAATAGATAAAAGATAATCTGCCAATGGTGGCTACAAAGAATACTTAAACATTAGGTTTTTCAGTGCAAAAACGTGCACAATAAATTGCAAAAAGGTCTTTGAAAATAATAAAAATCGTGCACTGATAACGCGGAGCGACCTCGGCCAGTCGCTCTGGGCTTCGGGAGCGACCTCGGGTGGTCGCTGCGAGGGGTCGCTCCGGAGACATTTTCTTCGTTTTCGAGCCGTGTAAAGCTGAGCGACTTGGAGTGGTCGCTCCAGCTTTGATCGTCAAGGTCGCTCCGGCTGGAGCGAGGTCTCACAGCGACCTCTGCAGGTCGCTCCAGGCTCCTCTCGTCCAATCATCTTCCTTTTCACATCTTTTGAGCTCCAAGTGCATCCAAATGTCTCCAATAACCTCACTTGGCACTCCAGTACCTAATAGAGACTTATGCATGCAAAATGCAACCTAAACATGTCTAAATCATATTCTATATGATGAAAATGCTTATGAATGAATGGTTAAAACAATGCAAATATGCAAGACATCAACTCCCCCACACTAGTCCTTTACTTGTCCACAAGTAACTTTCAAGAACCAAGGAGAAAAAGTTTGAAAATGGGGACTCATAACCAAGAGAAACTCTTCTTAGTTCTCAACCTAACAACCTTGCATAATCATACCAAATAGCAAGAGCAAAGATTTTATCCATCTCTAACTTCTCTAAGCCTATCCCAGCTCCTTTGATCTCTACACTCATTAATCATGCATCCACAAACCACAAATCCACCATCTCTCTAACATTCAGGAAGCAAACTCAATAGACATCTCACAAATGGTCAACTGGTCCAAGTCATTTGGTTTGGTAAGACAAAGGCTTTAATGCAAGTGAAATCAGAGGTTCAAAATAATCTTTTAAGGTGGTTTACTCTCAAAACACAGTAGCCTTGACATTACACATAATATATCTAAGAAAGGGATCAACTCATGCATACAATGCTCAATCTCCATTGTTCTACCCTTTCCCAAACATACAAGATATTTAATTATTCCTCAATGTCAAACCCAACTCACATCTCTCACTAAAAGATCCCAAGAACATTCTTCACATCAGACTCTTTCTTTTTGAAATCAATAAAGGATTTTTCACAATTTTAAAACAAATCTTAGCTCCTAACAACTTTGCTAGCCCCCTTTTTCATTCCTTTTTTTTTCTTTTCTTTTTTTTTATTTTTTTTTTTATATTTGGGGGCCAAGACTTTTCACAATAAGAGCTAGATACTTCTCCACTTATCCCATAAAGACTAATCATTTAAGCACAAAGAGTCAAACCTTTCATAATCCCAAATCACAATCACAACACTCACCCCCTTCCTATAGCTAGACAATAGAGTGACTAATCTAGCAAGAATGGAGACTAAGCATTGTCGTTCCCAATACTCTCAACATTATGCACATGTAAAGCTTTCCAAAGAGGCCTCACTCAACAAATAATGATGGTTTAAAAAGGAGGTATGGGTTTTGGGAGTGGAGTACCACTTGAGTTTGTCAAAAAGATTGGTAAAAAAGATGGGACAACTCAAGTGTGTATATCCATGACTTAGTACACAAGGGACCATATGCAAGAGACATTAAAAAAAGAGGAGCTTGCTTCAAAGAGAGAGTATCAACAGTCAAATGAGTTTCAAGAGGAGCATTCAAGGCGCGAAGTTTACAAGCTTTCTAAAGGGTGCTCAAGCTACTTGTCATGATTACAAAGGTCAACAAATTCAGTACTTAGCATGAGCTCTTTACAAGGTTGAAATCCCCCTAATGCATGAATGCAAACTATATGCTTCTAGACTCAATCCTAAAAATGCAAATGATGCAACTAAATGATTCTTTTTGTGTTTTTCAAATTTTTTTCTTTTTTTTGGATTTTTCTAATGCAAATAAGAATGTAATATGCAATGCATGAGACTCAAAATCATGGAAACAAACATGATCAAATACTTGGTACCTCCCCCACACTTAAATCACACAGTCTCGGTGTGAGTGAGGTACCCAATGGAAATGTGAAATACAAAGAAAAGATGGGAGAAGGGAAGTTTCCAGTTACCTGAGACGGGAGCGAGGTGGAAGGGCCGCTGTGGCAGGTCGCTCCCAGCTGGAGCGACCTCATGACGTCGCTACGGATACCTCGCTCCACGGTCAGTTCCGCTCCGGAGGACACGAGCGACCTCTGGGGGTCGCTGTGGGCAAGTCGCTCCCAGCTGGAGCGACTTCTCTCCCTCGCTCCATGACCTCGGTCTGATTTCCAATTTTCTGCTCCACACCTGCACACAACTTCATTTTCCCATTGTTTTATGCAGTAAGATGAAAATGTAAACACTAATGCAATATATACAAGGATACTCATGGGACTTCCTCCCAAGTGAGCTTGTTTTAAGTCTCTAGCTTGACTTTGCCTCCTTTGGATCAGGCTTGACTAGGTGCAGAAAGTGGAGTTGACACCCCATCTTCCTCAGGTGGTAGCTCATCAAAGTGATCATCAGCAGGAGAAGGATTCATCTCTTCAATGGTGAAGGCTTGTCCAAATACAGTGGGGTTCCTCATCTTCTCCTTGATGTCAAAGTGGATGATGTTCTCCTTGCCCAAATGGAGGTCAATCTTCCCTTCCTTCACATTCACAATAGCCCCTGCTGTAGCTAAGAATGGCCTTCCAAGAATCAATGGGTCTTGAGCCTCCTCACCCATTTCAAGCACCACAAAATCTGTAGGTATCTCATACCTTCCAATCTTCACAGGGAGGTTCTCTAGGATGCTCACAGGGTACTTCACTGAACGATCAGCCAACACCAGAGAGAGTCTACACTTCTTGTATTGAGTGAAGCCAAGCTTCTTTGCCACAGACAAAGGCATCAAGCTGACACTAGCTCCCAAATCGCAGAGACATTTCTCAAATACCATAGGTCCAAGAGCACAAGGGAGTGTGAAGCAACCTGGATCCTCTAGCTTCTCTGGAGCATCAAGCCTCTGAATGATGGCATTGCACTCATGACTCAGAACCATCATGCCCTCCATCTCCTTCTTCTTAGCAGCTACAACATCTTTCAGGAGTTTTCTGTATTGAGGAATCAGCATGAAAGCATCAATGATGGGCATTGTAACCTGAGCTTCACTCATCTGCTTCTCAAACAAAGCCTTGTACTTCCTGTAGCAGCTGCTTACCAGGGAATGGAAGCTTTGGTTCATAGGGAGGGGGGACAGGAGAGCTCTCACTTGCTGGAGCAGCAGATTCACCATCTTTTGTTGTTTTCTTCTCTTCTCCAACCTTTCCTTTACCCTTGGCTTTCACAATCTTCTCCAAGATCTCAGCATCTGTCTTCTCATCAACAATGACCACTTCATCATCTAGGTTGATGGCCACCTCCTCACCTTGTTTCTCAGCATCCTTGGTGAGGGTTACAGGAGTCAACTGCTTACCACTCCTAAGTGTGACAGCTTTTGCTTCCTTGGGGTTTTGATCTGCCTTTCCAGGTAGAGATCCTTGCTGGCGGTTCTGGTGGGAGCTCATGGAAGCAAACTGATTCTCCAAATTCTTGACAGAAGAAGCAAGGTGGGAGAATTTGTTGTTGAGCTCATTGTAGCTCCCATCAATCTTGGAGTGAAGGTTCTTCAGCTCATAGCCCACATGCTTCTCACTTCTAGTCTGAGACTCCAAGATCTGTTTCAGTAAGGCATCAGTGCTGCTCTGTTGAGGGGCAGAGGAGTTAGGAGAGGAGTTTTGCTGAGACTGATAGTTGCTCTGCTGGTTTTTTCGAGGCTGATAACCACTCTGCTGGTTGTTTGAATAGGGCTTCTGTTGGTAGTTGTTGTACTGAAAGTTGGGTTCCTTCTTGTACCAGCTACCATTACTGTTGATGAAACACAATTCTTCTTGCCCTTCCAAACCCTCAACCTCAATGACAGTAGGAGGTATCTCCTGGCTTGGGTTGCCAACAAAGTTCACATGCGCTTGTGTGGCCTTATCAGCAATGAGTTTGTCAATCTTCTCCTGAAGAGCTTTTATCTCTTTCCTTGTTTGATTGTCATCACCTCTGCTGTTTCTGTCATGGTCTCAGCTGTAGACTGCATCACTCTTAACGATGTTGTCAACTAGAGCCTCTGCCTCTTCCTCAGTTCTCCCCAAAAAGAACCCATTGCTAGCTGTATCCAGTCTGGCTCTGTACTTAGGAAGAGCACCTCTGTAGAATGTGCTCAGCAAGCTCTCCTTAGAGAATCCATGGTGTGGGCACTGAGCTTGGTACCCATTGAATCTCTCCCAAGCTTCACTGAATCCTTCCAAGTTCTTCTGTTGGAAGCTGGAGATCTCATTCCTCAACTTAGCAGTTCGTGAGGTAGAGAAGAACTTCTCCAAGAATGCCCTTTTGCAGTCTTCCCAAGTGGTGATGGAGTCACTTGGTAGAGACTTCTCCCATTGACGTGCCTTATCCCCCAAAGAGAAAGGGAATAGCTTGAGCTTTAAGACATCCTCTGAGTCTCTGACACACCATTAGTCTTTGACATACCACAGTAGCTGTCAAACTTATCCAAGTGATCAAATGGGTCCTCCACAGCCAGACCATGATACTTGTTGTTCTCTATGCAGTTTAGCAGTCCTGACTTGATCTCAAAATTGTTAGCAGCCGCAGCTGGTGCTCGGATTCCAAGTCTAGGACCATGGATGTTGGGGCAGTCATAAGTGCCAATGGGGCGAGCTGGTCGCTGTTGGGGCCCTTGTGGAGCATTGTTTACTCCATTGGGGTTCAGAGGATTTTGTGCATCAGCCATCTCAGCTTCATGTGTCTGCAGTAAAGCTTGTTGCTCTTCTTCTCTTCTTTTTCTAGCACACTCTCTCTCTAAAGCTCTGATGTCTGCGGCTCTTGGAACAAGGTTTGATGTACCCTTGCTCCTCAAGTTCATACACCTGAAAATCACAAAGAGTGAAGAAGAGAATCAGTAACTTACAAAAATAAAAATGACTTAGTCTCAAGCAAATGACTAAATCTCAATGTTCAAATCAAACTCAGAATTTGGCAACGGCGCCAATTTGATGTTAGGAGTTTTGAGGCTCCTAAGTCAAATGATAGTATAGTGGAAGTAAGTTGTCGAACCAAATCTGAGGGATTCAAATACAGAGAGAATGCAAGTATTTGCCTAATCTAAGTGCAATCAGTGAATTGGATGGTTTTTAAACTAAAACTAGAATGCAAGTAATAGAAATGATACTTTTAAGCTATTGGAAAGGAGAATTCATGGGGATAGGGATTTCAGACCTTGGGTGATCAAGTTTCAAACTAAGGATGACAAATGAATCAATCAAATTATTAACCTTAAAGCCTAGACACAATTCTAAGCAAGCTCTATGTCTAGATGAATGCTCATTTGCTAACATGTCTCAAACATCAAATGTCTTTGGTTGAATAATATGCAAGCAATCATTACTAACAAGTCTATTAGCTATCTTAGCATCTTTAACAACAAATATCTTTGGCAAAGTACACTAAGAGCCTAGGAGAGTTGACTCAGGCATTTCATCAAACACCTTTTGGGTGAAAAATGCCTAGAGATCACCCTTTGAGTGGCCTACTCAAATGATGCATTAAGATCACTCTACTAGCAAGGAACAAGTATGATCTATACCTAAAACATCCTAGAACTAGCCTAATCACCCTTAATCACCCTAACCCATGAATCCAAAAGGTGATTACTCACTAATCTCCATGATTCCTCTTAAACCCATTGTGGATTTCAGATGAATCATATAGAGAACTAGAAGAGAAAATCACAAGAACACAAGAACAATCAAATCCAAAAAAGAACTTTTCTTGAGAGAGTTTTGTGTATTCAATAGATAAAAGATAATCTGCCAATGGTGGCTACAAAGAATACTTAAACATTAGGTTTTTCAGTGCAAAAACGTGCACAATAAATTGCAAAAAGGTCCTTGAAAATAATAAAAATCGTGCACTGATAACGCGGAGCGACCTCGGCCAGTCGCTCCGAGAGGTCGCTCTGGGCTTCGGGAGCGACCTCGGGTGGTCGCTGCGAGGGGTCGCTCCGGAGACATTTTCTTCGTTTTCGAGCCGTGTAAAGCCGAGCGACTTGGAGTGGTCGCTCCAGCTTTGATCGTCAAGGTCGCTCCGGCTGGAGCGAGGTCTCACAGCGACCTCTGCAAGTCGCTCCAGGCTCCTCTCGTCCAATCATCTTCCTTTTCACATCTTTTGAGCTCCAAGTGCATCCAAATGTCTCCAATAACCTCACTTGGCACTCCAGTACCTAATAGAGACTTATGCATGCAAAATGCAACCTAAACATGTCTAAATCATATTCTATATGATGAAAATGCTTATGAATGAATGGTTAAAACAATGCAAATATGCAAGACATCAACAAACAAACACATATTGCTTTATTAGAAATCGCCTTTAAACAATCTTTACAAGACTTGCTTATTTAGTTTAACACAGCTTGTTAACACCCTAAAAGTTGCTACTGAAAGATTCCTAATCTACCTAATTTTTGTCTCTCTATCGTCTGCTACGTCAGTCTATGATTCAAAACGACCCAAGAACACCCAAAAAGATTTTCACCATTCCTCTATAATAACAACCTCGGTGTCTTATTCGATTCCTCATCGACCCCTTGCTCTTTTATAATGAATTCCACGTTTCCAAAACCCTACTCATGGATCTTCAAGGAAATCATGCATATGGATAACTTCCATATTAATAAGTATAGCTTCCTTTTCTAGAATTATAATTATTCATTTCTCCAAGACATAAAATTGATCCCAAAGTTTATTTACTTGCCTTATCTCCACGGTATAAACTTGCTCCTCAAGTTTAACATATTCTAGCTCAGCATCTTGCATCCACATGGTCCCCAGAACTCTGCATGCTTTCTGGAACACTATCTGACACCACCTGCGTCAGAGACAATGTCAACAACTACCTCAGTGTCTACGTCACCAACTTCGTTAAAGAAAATTATTGATATCTATAAACTCCAACTTACATCTTCATAATTTGGAATATTATGTAGGGGAGACGTGCTATTTCCCCACGAGAAGTATTGTATCTTCCCACATGTCTCCCAAAATATGACATCATCTTAGAAATAAAAATTGGAAACCAGTTTTCTCATGAAACTATAGCATAACTCTTATATCTCCCTGAAATAAAAGTTCGAAAGCCATAACCCCCATAAAATTAAATTAATTAGTTTAAACATATAATCTAAAACCGTTTTGGTTGACTAAACCAGTTTAGATCAATAACGATCCGATTAAGATCCGATTACAACAATCAAACCAGAAATTATAAATTATGGAGTCATTCTTTATGATTTCTAGTTTGATTGCTGTAATCGGATCTTAATCAGGTCGTTAATGGTCTAAAATTGGTTTGACTAACCTAAACGATTTTAGTTTATAGGTTTAAACCAAGTAATTTAATTTTATGAGGTTATGGCTTTCAGACTTTTATTTCGGAGAATATAAGAAGTATAATATAGTTTCATGGGGAACTAGACTTTGAACTTTTATGTCGGAGATATCTGGAATGAAAGCATAGTTTCGAAGACACATGGGAAGATACGATATTTCTTGTGGGGGAAATAGCACATTTTCCTTATTGGTTATAGATAAAAAAATTAAAGAGCGATGAAAGTTTGGAAAAAAAAATTGATGGTAGGTTAAGTCTTTTATTTTTGGACATGGAGACTTTTCAAAAGGAGATATGAGAATATTATTTCTTTTTAAAAAACTGAAAAAGGTAAACTGAAGTGAAATAGAAATATAACACAAAGTCATCCACATGAATATGTATCATAATAGGACACAAAAATATCAACAAAGTAAATATTCTATTTTGATATCCACAGCCAAAAACGATTTTGGAGCATTGGTATAGCTTTTGTGAGTGTTGTTTCCTTTTTTCTACAAATGTGTATCTTTGTGAGTGATTTAAATTAAAGTTCGGCTATGATGAATGGACGATGTTGAATTTTTGTGTTCCAAATTTGAACTTTAAGCTGAGAAATAGACAAAACTTAATTAAAATTCTTAAACTTTAGGTGAAATAAGTTTTTTTTTATAAAAACTGTTTGATTTGGAAATAAATACGATAACTGATAATATCTAAGGTTTTTGATTGTTGTAGAAAGAGGCCAATGTATATGGACTATGAACTGAAAATGCAAAGTAAACTTTTATTTTATTCAACAAACTTTTATTGTTCAAAAAAAAAAAAAAACTTTTATTTTATTCAACAAACCTTTGAAGCATTCCGTGGTTAAAGATTGGCTCAGAAACAGAGAAATGAAGTTTGGTAGTATCATTGAAACAAGGGTTAAGGAGGGTAAGGTGAAGAATATTATTCAGTCTTCGTTCAGAGATTGGTCTATTATGACTAACTATGAACATAGTAGTGGTGGAAGAATTTGGGTTTTGTGGAGGGAACCAATCATCATGACTCCGGTTTATAAGTCTGACCAGCTAATTGCGTGTTCTGTGGGTATGAAGGATGAGGAAGAGTTTTGTTGCACTTTTGTTTATGCAAGTAATCAGATGGAGGAAAGGAAGATGTTGTGGGAAGATTTAATCAATCATTATAATTCTCCATGTTTTCAAAATAAGCCTTGGCTTATTATGGGGGATTTTAATGAGATCTTGGAAGCAGAAGAAAGTTCGAGGTTTGCTGATTTTGGTAGTATTTCATTGGGGATGAGAGACTTTCAAAGGGCGGTTCTCTACTGTCATTTAACTGATATGGCTTTCCAGGGTCCTCTCCACACTTGGTGTAATAAAAGAGAAGAGGGAGTAATCTGTAAAAAGCTTGATAGGGTGTTGTTAAATGATGCTGCTCTTCTTCGGTTTCCTAATGCTTACTTAGTTTTTGAAGCGGGAGGATGTTCAGACCACATGAGATGTACGATTCAGGTCTGGCCTTCTACAGAAAAGATTCGTAGACCATTCAAATATGTCAATGCTATTGGGAGTTTGCCAGGGTTTCTTCCGATGATTAAGAGTTATTGGAATTCTACAGATAAGCTTTTTCATTCTACTTCGGCTCTATTTCGATTCTCGAAGAAGCTTAAGAATTTGAAGCCGCTTATCAGAGAAATGGGTAAGAGTAAGCTTGGAAATCTTTCACGAAGAGCTAAAGAAACTCATGAAGTTCTCTGTGTAAAACAGCAACAAACTCTTTTGTCTCCAAGTAGTAGTGCTATACAGGAGGAAGCAGATGCATATGAAGAATGACTTCATGTTGCTGGATTAGAGGAGGATTTTCTTAAGCAGAGGGCTAAGCTTCATTGGCTTGATGTAGGAGATCAAAATAACAAAACCTTCTACAATGCAATCAAAATGCGGCAAGCTCAAAATACCATTAGAGAAATCAGAAACCATGATGGAGTTGTTGTTTCTACGCAAGCAGAGATAAAGGAGGAGGCAGAAAGATTTTTTTCTGATCTTCTGAATCTTCAGCCAACTGAGTATAAGGGTGCCTCTATGGAGGAAATTCAGGGATTATTGAATTTTCGATGTTCTGAGAGAGATTGTACTATGTTGGAGGCAGAAGTCACAGAGGAGGAAATCAGAAAGGTTCTCTTTGCAATGCCGGCAAACAAATCTCCCGGGCCAGATGGATATTCTAGTGAGTTCTTCAAAACAAACTGGTCAGTTATAGCTCAAGACTTTGTAGTTGCTATCCAGTCAGTTTTTAGATTTGGTTTCTTACCTAAGGGTGTTAATTCCACTATCTTAGCTTTGATTCCAAAGAAAACTGACTCGATGGAGATGAGAGATTACAGGCCGATATCATGCTGTAATGTCTTATACAAGGTTGTCTCGAAGATAATTGCGAACAGGTTAAAGCTTCTTCTTCCGAGTATCATCAAAGAGAATCAATCGGCATTTGTTAAAGGGAGGTTGCTTATGGAGAACGTGCTTCTTGCTTCTGAGCTGGTGAAGGAGTACCATAAGGATACGGTTTCTCAAAGATGTGCCATGAAGATTGACATATCAAAAGCGTTTGATTCAGTTCAATGGTCGTTTATGCTTAACTGTCTTCAAGCGCTGGGATTTCCTGATAAATTCATCCACTGGATCAGACTCTGTATCACTAGTCCTTCCTTCTCTGTTCAGGTTAATGGGGATCTTGCTGGCTATTTTCAGAGTGCTCGGGGGTTGAGACAGGGTTGTTCGCTTTCGCCCTACTTGTTTGTGATATGCATGGATATTCTTTCAAGAAAGTTAGATATAGCAGTGCAAGAAAGGAAGTTCAAGTATCATCCAAGATGTAAATCTCTTCTCTTGACTCATCTCTGTTTTGCTAATGATTTATTGGTGTTTGTGGAGGGATCAAAAGAATCAGTTGAAGGAGCTTTATCAGTGTTTGATGATTTCACAAGTTGGTCGGGTTTAAAAATCAGTATGGAGAAGTCTACAATATATATGGCAGGTGTTCCAGATCTTGAGAAGAGTAGAATCTTAAGAAACTTTCCGATGGATAAAGGTGAGCTACCTGTTAGATATTTAGGACTTCCCTTAATGACCAAAGCCATGAGGAATAAAGACTATCAGCCTCTCTTGGAAAAAATCAGGCAGAGAATCAGTACTTGGACATCTCGTTACCTCTCATACGCGGGCCATCTGCAATTGATCAGGTCAGTTCTTATGAGTTTTGTTCACTTCTGGGCTGCTGCTTTTCGTCTTCCTAGTATATGTCTAAAAGAAGTAGAGCAACTTTGTTCGGCTTTTCTTTGGTCGGGTCCTGAACTAAAAACCAAGGGAGCTAAGGTTGCTTGGAGAGATATTTGTTATGAGAAGGAAGAAGGTGGCCTGGGAATTAGAGTGCTTAAAGACATTAATAAAGTCTATGGGTTAAAGTTGATCTGGAGATTGCTTGCGGGTTGCTCTCTTTGGGGGAAATGGATTTATGAAAATCTTCTCAAGAAAAAGAGTTTTTGGGAGATAAAGAGCACTACTCAAGTAGGATCTTGGATGTGGAAGAAAATGATCAAGTTAAGGGAAGTTGCCAAGTTTTTTTATCAGAAGGAAATTGGTAATGGGAAGCACACTTCTTTTTGGTACGACAAATGGCTTGATAAGGGAGTGTTAATGGATCTTTTAGGAGACAGAGGCATTATTGATCTGGGTATAAAAAGAGATGCTACAGTGGCTGAAGCTCTTTCTGTAACCAGAAGAAGAAGGAGGCATTGCATTCAGTTGTTGAATGATATTGAAGATGATCTGGTCAAAACCCGGGAGAAGATGGATAGTCTAGTTGATGATATATGTTTGTGGAAAAGGGAATCGGGGTTCAAAAAAGATTTTTCTACTTCTGAGACTTGGAGGTTGCTAAGGGATAGAAAACTGAAACTGGCTTGGACGCGTGTTGTTTGGTTTAGTAATGCTACTCCAAAGCATGCTTTCATTGCTTGGTTAGCTAACCTAAATCGCTTATCTACTTTAGACAGAGTATCAAAGTGGAGCCAGGGTGTGGATGTGACTTGCGTGTTGTGCAAGAATGAGGAAGAGTCGAGAAACCACTTATTTTTTGAGTGCTCTTATACATCTCAAGTTTGGGAGTTCTTAACCAAAGGGATCTTGACTACTTCATATTCAAAAACTTGGGATGTGATCATTCAGATTCTTTCAGATGGCAAAATGGAGAAGAAGCGTCTGTTTTGTCTTCGCTATGCGTTTCAGATAACGATTTATACACTTTGGAGGGAGAGAAATCGTCTGAGACATGGTGAGAAACTGGTACCTATGGAAGCTCTGAAGAAGTTGATTGATAAAGGCATTCGTAATAAGCTTAGTCTTTTGAGGAGAAAGGGGATCAGAAACATGGGGGAGGCGCTTACTTTCTGGTTTCAAACAAGAACAGGGTGATGAAAGTTGTGCTTTGTGGCGGTTATGGACTGATGAAGGTGGTTGATTTTGCAGCAGTGATTGGTAGCAAGGCCCCTAGCTGTGAGATTCTTACTTTTTTCCCTATTAGAGTTTTGTCCCATTTGGATTTTCTCAAATAGGGTTTTAATGAGGAGAATCTCACAGCATTGCCAAACTTGACTTGTTCTCTATGGTTGAGTTTGAGGGGGATTTGGAGCTTGTGGAGCTTTAGATAGAATTCTTTCTTCTTGAGTTGGTTTTATTTTCTTGTGGCATAAGTAATCAGGATGCACTTGTTGTATAAAGGTTCTTTTTGATGAATAAAATTTAACATTCATTCAAAAAAAAATGCAAAGTAAACTGATATAATTCTAATTTTCTCAAAAATACGTATATAATAATAAGCATCTTGGTCCCAAAATTGATGAACAGTCAATATATATTTGATCTTTTTCCTTTACAATATTGGAGAAAAAAATTCTATATATTGTAGTAGAACTATTAATGCCATTACTCTTTAGTCTTTAGTAAATAAATAAAATGGTTTATAGGAGAAGCATCAGTTGAAAAAGAAGAAGAAGAAACACCCCCCACACCAAAATAATAGTGAGTCACTGAAGCTAGTTATATATTGTAGTAGAACTATTAATGCTAATACTCTTTACTAACTAAATAAAATGGATAATACATATAGAGAAGAAATGTTAGTTAAAAAGAAGAAGAAAAAATGTTTTATATATATGCACACAATCGCTAATGTTATTGCACAAGTTCTAAATATTGTTGATAAAACAAAAATTATGTATATTGTAGTAGAACAACTAATGCGAATACTTTGTAGTCAATAAATAAAATGGATAATATATGTATAGAGAAGAAATGTTGTTAGTTGAAAAATAAGAAGAAATGTTATTTATATGTATAGAATAGCTGATGTTATTATACAAGTGGGATCTTCCCCTCCCCCCTTCAAGTGATAACGAGTTTCTGAAGCTAACTACTTCCTCCGTTCCTAAAAGATAGATTTTTTAGTGTTTTCACACATATTAAAAAATACATTAAATCACTATAATAAATTTATTGTTTTCCGTAGTTTTCAATTTCCAACAATTTTTTATCAATAGTAATCCAATAAAACCAATTTTTTTTTTAAGTTTGTAAATTTTTCATAAAACAACCATCTTTAGAGACAAATTTTTTTTCCATAACAACCAAAGGAATGGAGGGAGTATTATGCTGATTTTAAAACCAAATCTAAAGTTCCTAGGTCTTGAAGCTAAATGTTGTGCTGATTTTTCTTGTAAACAACAAATGTTGTGCTGATTCTAGAGTCAAAAGACTTCTTACTATACGAGGTTAGATTGTTGTATCTTTAATTGGCTCATACCGATTGTTCAATGGTAACCTCTTGCATGTTCTCAAGTTTTGGACAACTAGATCAATTTCCCCTTTTCCCTATGAGTTTATATTTCCTTCGCTACTTGTACTTTATTGCATAGCGTATGATAAGTTTCCTTGGAATGATAAAATAAAAGGTTTCCTTGGAATGATCAGTTTGCCTTTTAAAGAAATTTGGGTATTACATGGGAGAAACTATGAGCAAAAAAGAAGATAAAGTTTTTATTCTTTGATAAAAAAAAAAAAGATAAAGTTCCATCAACCTTAGTCGAAAATAACATCACTCAAATTCATAATAAAACACCAAAAATAAAGTACAATACGTAAAGATATAAATATCACATATGAAAAGATGAAATTAAAATCATAAATTAAAATAAAAAGAATAATTCAAAAAGCTATAGCTTAATTAACCAGTATATATATTTTTATCCTCGTTGATAAATTGGATTTTTGAAGTGAAAAAAAAATAATCTTGGAACATATATAATACGCAACTATGGACAACATTTTGAACAGAGTTAGATTTCTTAACTAGTGAGGATAGTTCTTTTTTTCTTTCTTTGAAACACCACTAGTGATGATAGTTCAAACAGTCATATATAGAAGAAAAGTATCAACGTATTCGATTTTTTTTCTCACTAACACGATGTATTGCATATGTAAACGAAACTAAGATCCAGTACTCCACTGAGCTTCAATTTTCAATTCATATACACACGAGTTAGCTATCTTTTAAAGAAAAAACATTTTCCAATATTGGACTCAATAAAAAAGTAATATTTAGTGTATTCGTCAATCTTTCTATGATTATATGTAGATCTTTTTTTTGTCATCTGTTAAGTTAATATTAAGCTTAAAGAAACAGCTTATCCTAAATTAATATTATGCAAAACACATATTTTTGGGTGAAATGTGGGTTTTGCATCAAAAGCAACTGAGATTCTATCCATCCTATCCCAAAACCCATATTTCACCCAAAAAATAAAGCCATGACCCAGATCAAACTAACCAACCAAGGCTCTAGCAAAAAAAAACCAACAATCAGTCACGGACAATCAAACTACACATGGAGCAGTTTCCTCATTTCAAAGAAATCCGCCAGTGTTTATGTAAATTGTAAATATTCTTCATAAGAACAATGTTTTCTTTGGCTAAGTAATTGTAAATTGTATTTTAGATTCTCTTACAAACTAAATACAACAAAAACGTTTTCTTTATACTTACCTAATAAACGAAAAGCATTATTTTTCTCGGTATGTAAGTAATTATTACTTCTATTTAAGGCAATTAGGCCTGCTAAGTCTTATCTCACAATATTTCCATTAATTGGACGGTTTGGACCAACTGAAATCTTGCTTTCTTTTCTTTCTGTGGTCTACTCTTCTTTTTAGTAGCCAATTTCAAGTAAATGCTGATAAACTGGTCCTGTAATCATCACTCTTCACTGACATGCTGAAGAGTTTCCAAAACAACATTAATTTTTTAAACAGGCAATAATATATGAAAAACATAAGGTTAAGACTTAAGACTCTTAAGAGTATTTGAAACAAAGTCAAAGTCTCACTTTCAAACACACTATCGCTCCTCTGTTGTACTTATCTGCACCTAGAAAAAGCTAGTACAAAATTGGAATCAAAACAGTCTTTGCATTTATTGTAAGTACACACACATATATATTGTACATTATATTGATAGTGACTTTGGAGAATAATAAATCATCATGGTCGTCTCTTGCTTTTGAAATCTGTACATACAAATGTGTATAGATATATACACCCAAGAAATTAAAATATGTTTTTTTTCCTTACATATATAGCCAAAGAATGATGTCTTTCTGTGTAGACTTCTTACTCTCTAGGTACTTGTTTTAAGAGATCAGAAGAAACCAAAGTTTGGATAGTTTCCTTTGACCTTTTGTTTTTTCTCTAGTTGGAGTTTTCTTCTTCATATAGCTATGGATATGTTTTCATCTCGTAACTGGTCCAATAGACCAAGATCGTTGTCTGCTGAAGCAAGTGTTTCTTCTGGTAATGCTGTCAGTGCCATCCAAGATTTTTATGGCTTGGACAATGTTACATCTAGTGGTCTTTGTACTCACACAGAGACTCAGAAAGCGAAGAAAAGGAGAGGCGTTCCTGGAAATCCTGGTAATAAAAATACGATCTTTTTAACTTATTTTTCTTTTTATCTGATGACTTTTTTCGTATGGGATTTTTGGATTACTAGGTAGCTAGTAGCATCTGATTACTTTGTTCATATAAGTTGCTATATTACGAGTAGAATCTGGGAACTTTATTTCTTTCAAATGGGTTTTGTGAAAAGTGTTTTTTTTTTCTTTTACAATTAGGGTTTATCTCAAAATCATCTTTTTACCAAGAATGTTTATGTACTTTTTTTCTGATGAGAAACTGGTTTCTCTGACAGATCCAGATGCAGAGGTAGTTGCATTATCGCCAAAGACACTTCTTGCAACAAACAGATTCGTCTGTGAGATATGCAACAAAGGGTTTCAAAGAGATCAGAATCTGCAGCTTCATAGGAGAGGTCACAATCTTCCATGGAAACTAAAGCAGAAAAACACCAAAGAACAGCAAAAGAAGAAAGTCTATGTGTGCCCAGACACAAACTGTGTTCATCACCACCCATCTAGGGCGCTTGGTGATCTCACAGGGATCAAGAAACACTTTTGCAGGAAACATGGAGAGAAGAAGTGGAAATGTGAGAAGTGTTCAAAGTTCTATGCTGTTCAGTCTGACTGGAAAGCTCATACTAAGGTCTGTGGTACAAGAGAGTATAGATGTGACTGTGGCACTCTTTTCTCGAGGTACGCTTTTTATTTTAATTCTTATTTATTTGTGTTGTTCTTATATGGAGATCTTTCTTTGTTCTAATTTGATTTCTTGATATTTTTACTGATGTTTTCTGTGACAATTCTAGATTATTTTCTGTACATAGAGCGAGGTACACATGCATGTTTTATGTGAATCTGTATACATTTTCTTAAAATTTATTTTATATATATATATATATATATATATATATTATGTGAATTTAATGCTTTCGCGTGATTAAATTCAGCTGTCTTCTTTTGGTTATATGTTGTTTGACAAAACGGCTAGCGTCTATCATGGAATATAGTTTGAGTGCAAATTAAATGCAGTGGCAAAATTCAGGGATTAAGACATTATATATATATTTCGGCCATTAACGCTTATACACAGAAGAAAACATGAAATATACACATTGAAAAATAGTTTAGAAAAACGTTTTTTTGTAACAAACTTCATGTACTGAGATAGACATAAATAAATTTCACAGTTCTTACTTCTTAGGTTGATGTGTGTGTATATAAGTATAATTCAATTCAAAATAACTTTCATTTTCTTTTTGTGTATATATGTAAAATATGTATTGCATTATTAAAGTAGATAATAAAAAGCCTGCATGTGAATCTTCTTATTCATCATGATGGTGAATAAGAATCCCGAATTGTTTTTATCGATCCATGATTTGACTTGTTATGTCTACATTGCATAGGTCCATTATTACACTGAGGCTTCAAAAGCTTTTATCTTGAAACTTCTTACACTCTGTTTGGTCCACCTTAAATTATTTCACTTGTTGCACTTTCATCATCATCGATTGTGTATATATATATATATATACAAGTCTTGTTCATATTCTGTATATCTAATTTGTTTTGGGTGAAATCTTTATAAACAGGAAAGACAGTTTCATAACGCATAGAGCGTTCTGTGATGCATTAGCAGAAGAAAGTGCAAGAATCATCTCAACTCCTTCCTCTAACTTCACAAACCCAAGCCCTAGTTTCCAAGATCGTCCCTTCTTGCTCAACAAATCTCCCTCTTCTTCCTTGCTCTTCACGTCACCACCTCCTTACGTGAACCCTGCACCACAACCCACCACCGCAGCAGCTCTTTCCGCGACAGCTCTCCTCCAAAAAGCGACCGCTCTCAGCTCCGGCCCCTTCGGCGGCGGAGGACAAACTCGGTCAGTTGGTCATCACCGACCTTTGACGACGGTCAACGAGCTTCTTGGTGCTGGCCAAGTGATGATGAGGCCCTCTTCTTCGTCTGAATACGACCAGCTTGTTGCTGATGGGTTAACATCCACGTGGCAGAAAGCTGACCGTTTGACCAGAGACTTTCTTGGACTCACGGGTCATGGAGCACACGTTAGCGTGAGACCCGGTGATATGCTGGAGTACGCAGGTGGAGTGTCGTTTCCTTTGTCAACATACCTTACTGAATCTCATAATCACGAGTCGTCTTCGTCGTTTCAGCAGGCTTACGATCTGGGATTCTCTGGGCCCCATAATATGTAAAAAGGGTTAAAATGGAACTTACTTCTATTGTTTTGTTGCTCTTTAATGAATTTAAATACCATCGGGAACATGAACACAAAGACAAAGAGCATATGAGCATTTCTTTCTGGTTACTTTTCTAGGGTTTGTTTATTTCTTTTAATTTTCTAATTGTTAGAGCATCTTTATAAACATATTTCAATGCATCTTAGAAAATTATAATAAAAGAAAAAAATTGAATAAATGATGAGAGATGTATATTTTGGGTTCTAAACAAGAAGCATTTTGGATAGATTCTCCCATTTATCTTACTACTAATTATTATTAAATTTTACATCTTACATTATTTTATTAATTTTTTATATCTAAGATATATCATTCCACTTATACCATTAAAGATGCTCTTACAGCTTATAAATTTCTCAATTTTAATGTTAGATTTTCTTGTCAAATACTATAAAAAATTCCCTTTTATGAAAATAAAATCGTCGGTTAAAAGAATTAGTGTTCTTTTAATTAAGCTTTGAATACAAATTACATATCTTTGAGTTAAAAAAAGTACCGAGATATCTTTCCACAACATCAAATAATAGGATCAGTGACGGACCCACAAACTGCACCTCTAGGGATTCACGAATGTGTCCTCTCAAAGATAGTTTCTTTGATTGTGATAGAAATCATATAATATTATATGCAATTGTTGAAGATATATATGTAACATAGTGATAGACATCATATTATGTTCAACTATTTCATGTCTACGTTTCAATACAAACAAAAACTCCATATACGTACGTGTACACAAATTATATGCAATTATTGAATATGTAACATAGTTTGTCAAAAAAAAAACATAGTTTGTCATTTTTCTTGTTCGAAAGTTTGTCAACTTTAGCAATGTAATTAAGAATAAAAATGTATAGCAGTCTTATAAAGGTCGAACACAATTTGTAACTATTGCTGCATAATTCATCGTTAGCTCAAATTTTGCAATACAGACCAAAAAAATATTTATCGTTTTTCTGATACTGTTAACGAATTTCTATCGTAACCACACTAATTAATAGGAAGACGCGTCTTATTTATTGATGGTCATTCATGTTACCAAGATAACATTAGCAAACACAAAGCAATAGTTCAAGAAGGAAAAAAACATAAGCATTTTTTTTTTTCAAAAAAAAAAAAAAAAACATAAGCAAACACAAGAACAAGTATCCTATGTATAGCATACTGCAATGAATTAATAGTCGCTAATTTATTAATCAGCATTATGAACCAAATTGACGAAACTATATTCTCTACTAGGTCTAGTCCGCCCTACGAGCGGGATACACTTTGTTCGTTATTTAGATAATATAATTTAAAAATTGTGTTTTTGGTTTCCATTAGAGATGTATATGATAATATTTTGTCTTTTAAAAAGTTTTAGGTAAGAAGAGATTATATGTGATAAAATATATTTTGGGGTGTATTCAATTTAACATTTGATGTGGTTTAATTTTTAATGGAGTTTTAGATGATTTAAATAAATTGTAGAGATTTAGGTGATTTTTGTTAAACTACTCTAGAATATCACCTAAATCATGAGATGTGATTTTTTTTTAACTAAGAAAATCCATCTAAATACCCTAAAATCACATAAAACTTTAAAACTCACAACTTAAAATATTTTCAATAACAGTAGATTTCAGAGTACTTTACGAAATGTCAAGTTCAATAACAGGTATTTTAAATGAATTTTAAAAATTTATGTTTGAATAACAGTGGATTTATCATTTTAATACAAATCACCTAAAACTCTCAGTTGAATACACCCCCCTTGCTTGTTTCTAATTATTGTTTTTTTATTAAAGAATTGTGGCATTGGTATACCGTGAGTGCTTCAAATAGTCTTCATATTGTTTTTTTAAACAAAAAAAAATCGATTTCGTATTTGGTGTGTTATTTATGACTCCTAATATTTGGGTTTAGAAGGATTGAGTTGTCTGTATTTTTTGTGTATGCTATAAAATATTTATTTTTATGTTAAAATCATAATCTCTCGACATGCTATTGGAGTTGAAGTGGTGATTATTTAAAGTTGCATTTCTTATTAAAAATAGAATATTATATTAAATGAGAAGAAGATAATAATACAAACCTAATCAAAATAAGAAATTATTGAAACTGGAAAATGTAAAAACTGAGTAGTAGCTGATGAGTGTAGGCGTTTGACAGTCACCGTAAAACCAACATCACTAATATACCATCAGCTACGAAAGTGGAATTGTTCCATCGTGATTTACTTACTGTCCTCTGCTAGCCCATTCAATTTTGTTTGATCAGTGAATCTAACAGACACAGGGGCATCAACGAATCTAAAGCTTCGGTTTCTCCAAGTAGCAACAAACCACACACGCACACTGTCGCAGACATCATGGTCACCCGAACAAATGTCAAACAAAAAAATATTCAGAAAATCTTGTTAATAAGGATTCAACACGACATACCTCCCCTAAATATAATCAGAAAATTATTTAAAACAATCACTTATCAGTTCTAAAGATCTAAACATGAATTAGGTATAACGACTGAAAACGACGGATCAATTAAAATTGTAGTAAAAAAATAAAATTTCAGTTTTCAACTCACGCGGGAAAACAGAACAAACCTGAGAATCAACTCATCAACATAGAGATTCGAAGAGAAGATGAATTGAAAGGGAGAAATCTCGCATCTATTTATACAAAAATCACACCGCCTCTCTGCTCGAAGAATGCTTTGAATACACATCGTGGAGGAGAGAATCAATGGGATTAAACACAAACTCTTAACTCGACCGTTTTAGATGGTGAGAGAAAGGGTAAACAACATCGAGACGCCGTCGAAGGATGTGAGATGCGACTCTCGAAGCGGCTACTGTTCTTTCAGTCCAGAAACTGATCAAAATTTGAAAATCCTAAACCCATACAGAGATCACACGAAAGAAGCCCAATAAGAGAAAGAATTAATGAAACGGGACGTTTAGTGCAAGGAGACACGTGGCGACTTCAGGATGCGGGAGTTTCCAGGCTGGATGCTGAGGTGGCTTTACCAGGAGAGAAGAAACTTAACTTTATATAAATAGATATGAAAACGAAGTTACCCATATTATCAAATGTTATTGACTAATTTATAAAATATAATTCTTATGGTAATTTAACTATACATATTCAAATATTATATATTGACTGACTTGATAGTATTTCATTACTTTTTTGTTTATTAGATATTTATATATTTTATATTTATATATTTCTAAACTATTTTATATATATAAAAATATGTAAATTTTATATTTAATGATTTAGCATATGCTTGGATGCAGAGTTATCGGTGTAGTTTAGAGTCAATATGAGTCCGTGCTAAGTTGATAACAAAAAAAATCATACGTGTAGATGTAGATGATAAAGATGTTTGGTACTAAATTTATATTTATTTGAATTTAAATTTTTTATATAAACTATTTAGTATAGAAATTTATTAAATCAGTCACTGTCTGAGTAGTGTATAATATTTGTTTTTGTATATTAGTAGTGTAGAATATTGTTAAATGCATTTTGACATTCTAAGCTTTTTGGGAACATCATGTCTATCTTCGATGATATTGTAAGAGTAATCACTTTCTCATTTTATAACCATTGTCTTTTTAACATGCAATTTGAGTGATTCGATAATAATGTGAACTTGGATTTCTTATAAAAAGTAGAATAATATTTCATGCAATGATAGCAGAAAAAAATAATAATAAGAGAGCATGAAAACCGAAAAGTGTGAAGACAAATTGTGGGAGACGGTGGGAGGACACTACGGACTTACGGGGAGTATTTCTAAGATGTTTAGTCATTGTGAAAGAGTTTGTGTTGTGAAGATTGTGATGAACTGGGTAATTGGATACATTTATACAATTGCGGAAGGTTTGGGGTGATTAATTGTGATTAGCCATGTGTGCTACGTACACGACTGATACTATGTTCATTGTAATATCTGCAATATAACCCATATGATTTAAACCATCGTTTTGACACATCAGTTGTATTAAATTAATAGATAGCATCATTATATTGATGTAATATGGGACTGGTACTAACTATCATTTGAAAACGAATAAGTTTTGTTTGGACCAGAGATTTGTAATATATTAGCTTTTGCTTAGATTACGAACCATGTTTCCAACAGAAACAAAGCAGGACCAATTGTAGAACGTCTTAACATATCCTCATTTAGTTATACAGACTTGGTTTCAGATTTCCCTCGAACCACAACTCTAAATGTCCTGCAATGATGTAAACTGTGGAGATTGAGTGAGTGTTGTCACGATTAAATCGTATAGGTATGAACCTTTGTTGTTTTCAGATAAGCTTTGAGTTGCACTATTCCAGGGTTGATAGAATATCTAGAAAAACATTTGGAAAGAGAAGAGAGCAGTATGTTTGTCTATTATAAACATTTCATAAGCAGTTTTATCTCTGTAATATTTTATTCTTCTGTATTTTCCTTTTTTTTCAACTTCTTCTGTTATGGTCTAGAGAAAACTAAAAACAATTGACTGATTGAGTCTATTCTTGTAGGATCGTCATCTCTCTATCCTTCTCAGCCAGCAATGAAGGCTCAAATTCATCTTTGGATCTCTTTCTATTCTCAGCTAGTTATGATTGTTCAACCTCCTTCCATTTAAGCTCTTCCTCTCTTTCTTCAAGTTCTTCTCCTTCAAGTTCCTTCTAACTTGAAGCTCTCTCTTTTGCTTTTCACATTTCTTTGTCGTTGAGACTAATTGTTCTTCCAAAGACTGTTTTAAATCATAATCCTTTTTTCTCATGCAGCTCCAGGGATTGTTTCCTTACAGATTCCACCATAAGCTACATCATCTCTTTATATTATTTCCATTGTAGTCTACTAAATCTTCATCCAACATCACACTAAGTTCAGTCCTATCAAACAAAAACAGTAAGAAACTAAAAAAATCAAGAGACACCAAACACTATGGCCCTAAGAGTAAGAGACTTACTGATGTCCAAATCTTCTCACCGGATCCTTCTCCAGTACGTGGTGGTGATGACTCAGGTTCTATGGTGATCTAGATACCATGTTCTCTGCTAAAATGAAGCAAAAAAAACAATTTATAACTCTAAGACTGTGACCAAAGAAGAAGAAGAAGCGATAAGGTAATCAACAAAGGTTCAATAAAGATATGAACACAATCGCTTGATAATTTAAGTTAAAAGCGCTGGAATAGTTTAAAAATACAATGATAATGAGTTGAAAGAAAGGAAGAACATTTACATCAAGGAAGAAGAATCTTTACATCAAGAAGCATGTTCAGACCCAATTAACTCGCCACAGCTTTTCATGTTCCTCGCCTCCCAGATCTGAGAACTCGCACATCAAGTGAAAGAACAGTGGCCAGTGCAAGATAAACCGATGAGTCAGCCATTAGACTGCAATAAACTTTTTGGGATTACATGAAAAAAAAATCAAATCTTCACTGGAAAATGTACAAAAGGGAAACTAAGGAGATGGAGAGAACTTGAAGAGTACCCATATTCTGCTCCAAATCACTGAAACTCATAAGAAAAAGAAGATGCTTTTACATCTAAAAACCTGATCAATTGCACCTCGACAGTGGAAGAACGAACATCTCAGCCAACGCGATGTGTGTGGATCGAGATGTATGTGAGTGAGATGAGTAGAATTGAGATGTAGAGATCGCGATTCGCAGAGAAAAGATCGTAACTTATTTATACCAGAACTCGCCGACGAACATCACAAACAAAAGCTTCGAGGTGGGCTCACGAATTAAGAGGATTTAAGACGATTAATCACCACGAAAACCGTTACAGGAACTGGATCGTCCCATCCACCGATTCCGAAGAGAAACGATAATCATAAATACGTTCTTCACCACCGATTAGGATTTCTCTGTAGTCGTATGGTCGCTGGGTCTCAAAACCGGAGAGCAACACGAAGCCCAATTGGAAGAGACGATGAAAGTCGAAAGTCCACAGCACTGCGTTTTATTTAACCCGACACGTGTTGGCGTCACATAGACTCTATTTCTGACCTGGCATCTGACGTGTCAGTAGGAGAGAACCAACTCTTTTTTATAGTAATAGATTTAACAACGACGGATAATCACAGATCATTGAAAAGTTATTCCTATTGTTCCTAATTCGTTTAAATTTTGTATTCCTTTTTAACCTTGAATTCCTATGGATAAAATTATACAAAAGCTTGTAATATATTAACATGTAAATTCAGAAATGAAAACTGGTTAAAAAGGAATACAAAATTAAAAGGAATTAGGAACACATAAAGAGGAGGGTGATAAGGAATCAATTTAAAAAGATGCAGAAAACTACGAGGAATAATATAAAGTGGAGCCATAACATTTTTCTTTTAGCCTGTTCTTCAAAAAAAATATATATATATATATATATATATATATATATATATATATATATATATATATATAAAGTGGAAAAGATTTAAAGAGATTAAAAATGAAGGTCAAAGTGTTTGTAGACGAGGAGGACACGCATGATTGAACATGCGAAGTCGCGAACACTTTAAGCCAAAAAATAAAGAGAAAATGCGACCACTAAAAGTCAAAAGAAACACTAAAGAACATTGTTAATAGGATCAATATAATTTCCTTTTTTTTGTTTTTTTGAGCGCTATTGTAACATTCCTATCCCCGGCGTCCGATCGGGATTATCGAAAAGGAGTTATGGACACGTGTATATCTTTAGAGACAATCCGCCGTATCTGTTACTAGTCCTAAGAGTCGACAGACGTATTGCTTTCTTTGAAATTCCAATCCACCCGTATCCATATACTTCTACTTACAGTCATGCACACAGGGAAATAGAAATAGGAGGGGTGAGCAATTGGATTACTCAGTGAATTGACTCTAGTCCAACATGCCCGCAAGACACTCTACACTACTCTATGCGGAAACCAGGACTGACTAGCCACTACAATCAATCAATGCAACACAAGACATTTCATAACATCACATTTCTATGCATTTCTAACAACCTAGCGATCAATCAACACAATGAACTCAGTCACTGCTACACTTCACTCAACGGACCAGACTCCAATCATACAAACTGACTCGACACCAATCAACCTAGACGTATGACCTATAGCCGTTTACGGATGTCCCTACACGTTTCGGCCTGACCTGAAAGGGGTGCCCTCTCTCGGAAAATCCGTCCCCCCTCAGCTTCCTAAATGACTATCCGAACCACAGCACGTTGGCCCGTCAGCTCTGTCTGCAGCCCGGTCGTAATAGCCATAATTATGCCACTACTCGGCATTGACTCGATCTTAAGGCGCCTTCACATATCCGTCCTTATTTATATCCCGCACTCGCGAGGTCATCACATCTCACCCACGGGTGCTTCGTGTTAGGCTAAGGCCCGCAAGTCCCCACGGGTGCCTCGTGTTAGGCTAAGGCCCGCAGGTCCACACATCCTAGACTCTAGACGCCCACCCGTTCTCGGTAGTCCAAGCAGGACTACAAGCAAGTTCATTGACACTTCCACTTTCACATTCTCATACTCATTCTCGTTCACTTTCACTTTACTCATTCACTTTCACTTTAACGTACACTTTCACTTCTACCTTCTCATACTTTAACACTTGGACTCTTTCTCATACACTAGACGCCACCCGTTATCGGTGTCTCACACAATACACTTCACATAGCGTTGGTACCAAAAGACATCTCAATAACATACATGTATCAATCACTTATCACTTGTAACTCTATCATCCTAGATACCAATTGTGCTATACTTCACATGCATCAATCACCAAAGCCTACCCTTTTCTCTAGCAACCTAGCTTTCAATCACATAACATCACATGGGACACAATCAATCACACAATCATTAACCACATCAACACAAGGCAGTCCATTAAGTCTCATTTAACAGTGTGAAGATTCTTATGCATCATGATCATTCATCTAACACCCTAGTTTTCATCATGATCTAACACCCTAACTTTCAAACAAGGACTAATCAATCCTAGATCCAACATAGGCAGTATAGAGATCAAGGGAGCAAGATGGGTTCAAGACACCTCACCTTAGCTTAGATCTAGAAACAATGAACGAGAGGAGATGAGATCTGAACCACCACCACCGATCAGCTACACCACCACCATCACCACCACGCGGCACCGGCGAGAGAGAGAGAGAGAGAGAGAGCGCCGAGGTGAGAGAGAGGAGAGATCGCGAGGAGAGGGAGAGAGATATCACGCGGAGAGAGAGAAGAGAGGAGAGACGGCGCATGAGAGAAAAAGGGAGGCGACGGCTAGGGTTTCCAGTCTCCGGAAATCTCTGCAGAGCTTCGCTTCAAGTCTGTGATGAGACAAAAGAAGGAGGTTGCAGCTCCTTTTTATAAGAGAGGGAGGTGGAGACCTAGGTTTTAGACAATCGGGCCGTAGAGAGGCCAATTCTCTCTTTAAAAAAATTGGGTCAGGAAGTGGGATGTTACAGCTATGTTATATTTGCTTCTATACTCTATAATAGAGTAAAATCTATTGAGATTCATCTCTATTTCTTCTCCTAAAATAGAAGTTTTTATTTTTACCTATATATTTAGAGGAAAAAGTAGTATTTCTCTATAATAGATGCATATATTTTTTATTTGAAAAATGATTCTTTAATTTTTTGTGATTATAACTAAAATATATGTTTATGGGTAAGTATATTTTTTTACATATAATAACACAGTTTTTGTTTATATAATAATTTTAAAGTTTTCACAATCATAGATAATCATAAATAAAAAATACTATTAATTTATTCAAACTGAAGAAATTAACAAATGATATTAAATGTTTTATATTCAACTAAAACTAAAATTAAAATTTAACTATTAAAAATTTTACATAGCTTTAACATATTAATAAAAATATTTAAGTTCAACCTAAATATTAACCATTACTCATTTCTCACTTCGGAAATGCATTAATAAATCATTTCTGTGAAAATATAGTAATATTGATGGTTATATAATGTCTAGCTACTTTATTTGATTTTATTATATATTATAGCTTTTTGTAATAAACTGTTTATTTTAAATAATATTGCAATTTTATGAAAAATCAAAAGTTACATTGGGTGAATTTTCTACATTTATAAATAGAAGATATTAGTTGTAAAATAGTAAAAAAATATTTTCAGAATATTCTTTTTTGAAGAAAAAATAAAGGAATACATTGGAAAAAAATTCATCTCAATTCTATTATAGAGTCTCTCTATTATAGAGGAAAAAATAGGAAAATACATTGGAGATGGTCTTAGTCCCTATTATATACCAACTTCTTTTTTTTTGTATAAGTATTACGGTAACTTCTTTTCCTTTGCTTGTGATTGAAAATTTTAGGTGATGTAAAATTAATACTAGGTAAAAATAATTCATATAACATGATATATATATACGATTCACTTTCCTTTGCTTTTGAGCTTAGGCTTAATATTCAGAGATATATATCTCAACTAGGGGTGTCAAAATGGGTCAAATGGGTCAACCCAACCCATAACCCAAATGGGTTGACTATTAATGGGTCATGGGTCAACCCAATCCATTTATTAAATGAGTTGGGTTGATCCATGACCTATTAAATTAAATGGGTCAGATGGATTAATGGTTGACCCATAAACCCAACATCTTTATAATGAACTATTTTAAAATTAAGACCAAGTTGATCGAATTGAGACATAAATTAAATTAATACCAAGTTGATCGAATTGAAATTTTTATTTTTTTGGTTTTTACGAAAAATTGTGTTTTTTCCGGTTGCGGCAAAAAATTACATTTTTCCGATTTTGGCAAAAAAATAGGTTTTCGGTTTTGACGGGAAATTGTATTTTTCCGGTTTTGACGGGAAATTGCGTTTTTCCGATTTTGATGGGAAATTGCGTTTTTCGGTTTTGGCAGGAAATTGCGTTTTCCGGTTTTGGCGGGAAATTGCGTTTTTCCAAATTTGATGGGAAATTCCGTTTTCAGGTTTTGCCGGGAAATTGTGTTTTCCGGTTTTGGCGGGAAATTGCGTTTTTCCGGTTTTGGCGGGAAATTGCGTTTTCCGGTTTTGGCGGGAAATTAGGTTTTCCGGTTTTGGCGGGAAATTGCGTTTTTCCAATTTTGGCGGGAAATTGCGTTTTTCCGGTTTTGACGGTAAATTGCGTTTTTCCGATTTTGACGGGAAATTGCGTTTTCCGGTTTTGGCAGGAAATTGCGTTTTCGGCGAAATTTTTGTTTTTCCATTTTTGCGGAAAATTACGTTTTCCGGTTTTGGCGGGAAATTGCGTTTTTTCCGGTTTTGGCGGGAAATTACGTTTTACGAATTTGACGGAAATTGCGTTTTTCCGGTTTTAGCGGGAAATTGTTTTTTTTTTACGATTTTGGTGGGAAATTGCATTTTCGGTTTTGGCGAGAAATTATGTTTTTCTGGTTTTTGTGGGAAAATGTGTGTTTTGTGATTTTGATCATTTTTTTAATTAAAAACTAAATGGGTTAGAGTTGACCCAATCCAATAGACTTATTTAACTTGTTAACCCATTAACCTATTAACCCATTAACCTGTTAACCATTAACTTGTTAACCCATCAACCCATTAGATCAAAACTAAACAATTCATTTGGGTTAATGGATCAGTTTGGGTTGGATCAACCCATGGGTCATGACCCATTTTGACATCCCTAATCTCAACACACGTATATATCCATAGCTCTGGACTGTTCATTGGGTTGGTTGTTCATGATCTTTTATATAGTGAGATGCATGCACACTCATTGTCCTCATAACACAAACCATTTGCACTATTCAAATATCTCATTCTGAAATTTCCTCTGACCAAAGGTTATTGACTGTCCATTTCAAAAATGGAGTCAGGTAACTGTAGCATGAAATGATCAGATATTCATGTAACACCTTAGCTTGTTGGGATATCTTGAAGAGTTTACAATTTACTTTAGACAAGAGAAAGCTCCTTATCTTCAATGGCCTTTTTATTTTATGTTTCAGTAGCGAGGTGTGTAACAGTGTAAGAATAATGTCCCATTGAGTATTGGACTTGAAAATGTTGTTGTTGGGTTTGCTTGAAATTCATGTGACCTGTCTTCCAGTTATGTTGTATTGATCCCACATCATTTGTTCTTCCATCAATAATCTCTGTTTATTCTCAGTATCGTTCATTTGCACGTACGGTGGTGGAGCCACCTCTAGTGACTCTGCAAAAGGGTCCACTGTCATCAGACATTTACTTCCGGTTCTGTCTCCGTTGGCCGTTGGTGTCAGAGCCGGCAGGGCCAAAATTGAGGCTACATCACCATATTGCAACAACATCGGATTATAATCCGAACTAACCAAACTGAACCAAAAATATATTTTAAAAAAAAAATTTAACCAAACCCAAAATCCAAACCAAACTCAAACAAAAAAAATTTGAAATTTGTTCTAAACAGTTATAAAAAAAAACAAACGAAATCTAGCAGCTAGTTACTTTTAGATTTAAATACATCATCATCTGAAAATAGCCAAAACTAGTTCAATCAATTAATTTTCTTACATATGTTAATGTTTAGGTTAGTTTATAGATTTTTATAGTTTATATTTTCTGTTATTTTGAATAATTTGCGTTAACTCGTTTTTATTTAAATTTTTAAATATTTATGTATTTGAGTTTTTTATAAATTTCATTAGTTTCAAAAAAAAGAAGATGTTGAACGATTTCAAACATTGAAAACTGATTATCACCGTTACGAACTAGATAATATTTAGTGAAATTTCAATTTAAATAAAAACTAATTTATCTCCTAGATTATTGAATGTTTACGTAGATAAATATTCAATATGTGTATGTTTTTCCTACTTCACAGATTTAAGAAATCTTATGAGTATATGTGATATTTTCAAAGTCTAGTCTCATGAGTAAAAATATAAGGAATCCACCTTCCAATAACAATAGAATTTAATGGAATAGTAAAATCCATAATAACTAAACTTTATGAATAACAAAGGATTTGAGTGGAATTTAGAAGTCATCAAACCAATAACAATGGATTTTGATAAAACTTTTAAAATCTATAAACCAATAATAGTGGATTCTCAAAATTTTAAAACTCCTTTAGAATTCTTAAACCAATAACCCCCCAAGTGATTTTGGAATTTTGTTAACATGTGCACTCTCGTAAGTTTGTGTTATGCATCATGCGGTAGAGTTTACGGTTGTTTTTATTAAAGCACAGGCATAAATTAATTATTTCAATCTATAACAGATTCTCTTTCGTTCATGAACATTTACGGTATCAACCGTTTTTTTTTCTTTTTAAACATCGAAAGGCTATTATATTATTCAAGCTTGAAGTGGTCTGGATAACCAAACCGGAATAGAACAACCAAAGTAACAAAAAGAACGATGGAAAGTACGAGCAGTCCTAGGTAACGAATCAGCTACTACATATTGGTTTCTTGGGATATAGTGGATGGTGAACTCCGTAAAAAACATCTTCAGAGTGTGTATCGTTTCTAGCTCTATAGAAAAGGTTGGCCATACCTGTGGTTCCATTATCATTGCGATCAAATCCTTGCAGTCTGTCTCAAATCTTTGGCAGTCCGAATATTGCAGCGTTGTATCCATTGCCCATTTTAAAGCTTCAAGTTCCGAGTGTAATAGTGTTTCGCGTCTCCTCAGGTTTCTTGTCCCCATAAGTTGGAACTCCCATGCTATCCTTCTAAGCTCATACTATTCCAGTTAAACGGTCAGTAGAGGTCCATGAACCATCCACCATACAGATGTCATCCAAGCTTAAGACTTGTGGTTGATGTGAGGTTTGTTCCATAGGGACTGTCAGTATCATCTCCCTTGCATTGTGGCATGCCTGACATTCAGACTCCGCATACCTGAATAGCTCCCCTGGATCCCTATCTAATCCTCTGAATAACTTGTCGTTCCTAAATTTCCAGATATACGTACCATATTATCCAAGGATACGGATCTCTATCATTTTCTGGCTCAATGATGCTATTCTTTCTCCAAAACAGATAATCCATATTGGCGTAGACACTCGAGAGAGGAAACGTCTGAGGATTAGATGGCGTAGATGATAATGCCCATATTTGCAATGCTGGTGGGCATTCAAAGATTGCATGAGTAGCAGTCTCTTCTGGTTTTGCACATCGTGGGCAATAATTATCACATCTCATATTGCGTCTTAGAAGGTTCCTTGTAACTGCTATATGTCATGTAATCAGTTGCCATATAAAGTGACGAATTTTCTGGGGTGCATTCACAGTTCAAGCAAAGGCCTGGAGTTTGGTTATACTCAGTTCCAAAACCTGTATCTCTTCGTTTTTCCTCAAAATATTCATAGCCATCCAGTATTCAGATTTGACTGTATATTGTCCATTTTTGGTATAGCTCCAACAGAACGTATCGCGTTTATGAGTATGGCTTATGGCCAAACTTTGAATCCTCGGAATATCCTCATGATCTACATACTGCTCCAATAGTTGATCATCCCATTCATTCGTCTGAAAATCAATAAGACAACTGACTAGCATATTCGGGTTGACCACTGGAACTTTAGGCTTAACTGGTCTAGCTGGTGTTGATGGGATCCATGGATCCTGCCACACCTTAATTTCATATCATGAGTGAACTTTGTTCCTGATACCCAATTAAAAAAGCTTCCTCGCCGCTATAATACTTGTCCACACATAAGATGGGTTATCAACAGAGCATATTCGTAAGGCAAGCTCAAACGATAGTATTTGCCTCTTAGGACTCTAGCCACTAATAAGTCTGGAAACTGTACTAGACGTCAGAGTTGTTTTGCTAAGAGTACCAAGTTGAATTCATGGATCATGTGAAAGCCAATTCCTCCTTCCTCTCTAGGTGCATACATCTTGTCCCATGTGGCCCAGTGAATTCCTCTCTTTGGCGGGTTAGAACTCCACCAAAATTGTGCTATGGCACTTGCAAAATTTTCACATATCTTTAATGGTAGCAAGAAACTGGACATGACATATGTCGGTAATGCCAGCAAAATTGATTTGATTAATACTTCTTTCCCTCCTTTCGAGAGCAGTCTGCCCGTCCACTCATTCATTGTATGTGATAGTTTCTCCTTTAAGAAAGCAAATAGTTTTAAAGAGTGTTCATGAGTTAAATTACATGTTGAGAACAGCCGTCGTTAGCTTAGAAGAATAATAGAGAAGAAAACGTATTGAGGCAAATACCTGTTTAGGGTTTCTTATTAATGATGTGATAATAATTTACAAATCCTTAGACTCATATTTATACAGCCTCAAAAACCCCGATTTCTTTTTCCCAATAGAAATAGTAATTTTCCTAAACCGAAAAAGCATACCGTACCGCGGGGGGCCTGCGGCCCCCGCACCCCCCAAATGTCAACCTTGATAACGAGTTTCGCCCGCACTCGTACATCAGATATTTAAGACACACAAATGCAACAAACACCACCTTGACGAAAAATCTCTACAAAACTCTTTATCCCGTCTATCTTCTGGGGGGAACCTCCATTGCTACTTAGCATTGGCAAACACGGAGCAGATCCAAGCAATGCTTGAACTTCTCCATTGTAACAGGCTTGGTCAACATGTCAGCTGGATTCTCCGACGTATGCACCTTCTTCAATAAGACTTCTCCAGAAGCTGCTAACTCCCTTTTCTTGTGAAACCTTATATGTATGTGCTTCGTCCTTCCATGATACACTTGATTCTTAGCCAAGCATAATGCGCTTTGACTATCACAGTATAGCTGAACACCTTCTTGATCAACACCCAACTCAGATACAAGTCCTTGTACCCATACTGCTTCCTTAGCTGCTTCTCCAAGTGCCATGTATTCAGCCTCAGTGGTTGACATCGCTACAATACCTTGTTGTACCGATCTCCAGCATATAGGTGCTCCTGCAAGAGTAAATACATACCCTGTAGTCGACCTGCTATTATCAAGGTCTCCACCATAATCTGAATCCACAAACCCAATAACTGAATCCTGCACTTCTCCACCAAACATAAGCCCATAGTCACTTGTACCTCGCAAGTATCTTAGGATCCACTTCACAGCATCCCAATGTCTCCTCCCAGGATTCGACATGTACTTACTGACTTGACTAACTGCTTGTGCTAGATCCGGTCTTGTACACACCATTGCATACATCAAACAACCAACTGCGCTAGCATAAGGAACCTCCGCCATATCCTTGAGTTCTTCAGCAGACTTTGGACTTTACTCTGCTGTAAGTATGAAGTGCTTCGCCAATGGTGTAGAGACTGGTTTTGACTTCGACATATCAAAACGTTTAACACCTTCTCAATGTAGCTCTTCTGAGAAAGCCATAACCTCTTAGAGCTTCTATCCCTACGAATCTCCATTCCAAGAATCTTCTTTGCAGCACCAAGATCCTTCATCTTAAACTCTTGTCCCAGTAACCCTTTCAAACGATTTATCTCATCCATATCGTTTGCAGCAATGAGCATATCATCAACATATAACAGCAGGAATATGGGAGAGTGGTCAAGGGACTTGACATACACACAGCAATCGTACTCGCACCTTTGATAGCCTATCTTCATCATATATGACTCAAACCGTTTGTACCACTGCCTTAGAGCCTGCTTCAAACCGTATAAAGACTTCTTCAATCTACACACTAGATGCTCTTCTCCAGGCTTAACCAAACCTTCAGGTTGCTCCATATATATTTCCTCCTCCAACTCTCCATGAAGGAAGACCGTTTTCACGTCCATCTGCTCAAGATGCAGATCCCAGACAGCTACCAAACATAACACAGCTCGTATGGAAGTGTGTCGTACTACAGGCGAGAATATCTTGTCGTAGTCTATTCCTTTCTTCTACGAGTACCCTTTTGCCACTACTCTGGACTTGAACTTCTTAGGTTCTTTCACAGACATCCCTTCCTTCTTCTTGTAGATCCACTTGCAACCAATTGATCTCTTCCCTTCAGGTAACTCCACAAGATCCCAAGTCTCGTTCTTATCCAGACTTACTGCCTCTTCCGTCATAGAACCAATCCATTCCTCCCTCTCATCGCTATTAATAGCTTCACGATAGGTGGTAGGATCATCCATCTCGACCATAAGAGCATAGTTAACCATGTCTTCAAACCCGAACCTGACTGGAGCCTCTATTGCATGTTTTGGTCTTCTAGAAACCAAACTCTCCTCTGTTCCACGTTGAACCTCTTTCTGTGCCACTTCCACAGACTGCTCATCACTAACTTCATATGGTTTATCTCCACCAGACTCCTCCTGAGTAACTTCAGGATCCGTGCTAGTCTCAATGGTCACAGGCACTCGGTTTGATATCGCCTGCTGCACCATATACTGCTCGTCAAAGACCACATCTCGACTAAACACCCTTTTCCTTGCCTCAGGATCCCATAACTTGAATCCTTTACCCCAGTCCACACCTCTTCTGCTACCTTTCCTTCTAAGGAACTTCTTGGCAATCTATTGATGAGATAGACTGCCATGTTTACTGCTTCCGCCCAGAACTGCTTTGCTAACCCTGCATTCAACCTCAAACACCTTGCTTTCTCTGCAATCGAACGGTTCATTCTTTCAACGACACTGTTTTGCTGAGGTGTTTTACGCACTGTAAAGTTCCTCTGAATGCCCTGCTCCGCACAAAACTTCTGGAACTTCCCATCAGTATACTCTGTGCCATTATCCGATCTCAAGTACTTCACCTTTCTCTCCGTTTGATTTTCTACTTCACCTTTCCAAACCTTGAAGTTTTCGAACACCTCAGATTTCTCCTTCATAAAGTACACCCAAACCTTCTTAGAGAAGTCATCGATGAATAAAACGAAGTATCTTGATCCTCCCATAGATTTCACCCGAGTTGGCCCCCACACATCAGAATGGACATAGTCAATAAGACCTTTTGTCGTGTGTTGGTCCGTCTTAAAAGATACCTTTGACTGTTTTCCCATCACACAGAACTTGCAAAACTCCATCTTGCAGTCCTTCAACCCGTCCAGAAGACCCCTTCTCAAGAGCTCTTTCACACCGTGTTCCCCAATGTGGCCTATACGCATATGCAACAAGGTTGTACACTCCGACTCAGAAACTGCAGCTGCAACACCACCTACAACCACGTTCCCTATCAACCGATATACACTTCCAGCTGTCATCTGTCCCTTCATCACCATCATAGAACCTTTGAAAACCTTCAATACTTCATCATCATCTGATTTGTACTTGAAGCCGTTTCTATGTAGCAACCCCAGAGATATCAGATTCTTCTTCATGACTGGTATGTGTCTAACATCAGTTAATGTCCTGATAGTCCCATCATACATCCGAAACTTGACTTGTCCAATGCCCACAACACCACACACGTTGTCATCCGCAAGTCGAACAGAGCCCATGTTTCCAGCCTTGTACGTTTCAAACCACTCCCTGTTAGGGGTCATGTGGAATGAAGCGCCCGTATCCATTATCCAGGTATCCGAGTGATCACCTGACGTAACAGCAAGCATATCCGAATCAGCTGATCCTTCCGAGTCTTCCACCTTCTGAACCATGTTTGCAGAGTTCGATGTATCCTTCGAATTCTGCCCTTTGTCTGGACATTCTCTTCTATAGTGGCCATGCTTCCCACACCTATAGCAGACTACCTTCTTCCCGAACTTTGACTTTGATCTTTTCTTGCTAGTATCATCCTGCTGCTTCCCCCGCTGCCTTCCTCTATCCTGACTGACATACAGCCCGTCACTTTGAGAGTTGTCACCCACGCCTGTATTCTGCCTTCTCTCATGGTGAGAGAGTAATGCTGCAGAAACTGTCTCCAGCTTTATGGTCGTTTTATCGACTGTTAGAGCTGTTAACAACGTCTCATATTGAGGAGGCAGAGAACACAACAAGATCATGGTTTGATCTTCGTCCACAATCTTCACATCCACACGAACCAGATCCCCGATGATTTGATTGAAGTTATTGACGTGTGCAACCAGATCCCCGCTCTCAGACATCTTCAAACCGACAACCTCTGCTTGAGGTATAGTTTGCTAGATAACGATTTTGACATATACATCTTTTCCAACTTATCCCACAACTCCTTACAAGTTGTGAGGTCCATCACCTGATGTGTTATGTCATCCGACAAACAAAGTCGAATCGTTGAGACGGCCTTATCCTGCATCTCTTCCCAATCATCCTGATCCATCGCTTCTGGTTTCATCTCTAACAGAGACTTCTTCATCCCTTGCTGCGTAAGCAAGTCCTTAACACGCCGTTGCCACAGACCGAAATTTCCCTTCCAATCGAATCTCGGAACATCGAACTTAAGAGAACTTCCTCCGGTCATCCTTTAGGGTTCGCAACCTAAAGATCTGATACCACTTGTTGAGAACAGCCGTTGTTAGGTTAGAAGAAGAATAGAGAAGAAAATGTATTGAGGCAAATACCCGTTTAGAGTTTCTTATTAATGATGTGATAATAATATACAAACCCTTAGATCCATATTTATACAGCCTCAAAAAACCCGATTTCCTTTTCATATAGTAATTTTCCTAAACCGAAAAAGTATACCGTACCGCGGGGAGGGGGGGGGGTGCCTGCAGCCCCCGCACCCCCCAGATGTCAACCTTGATAACGAGTTTCGTCCGCACTCGTACATCAGAGATTTAAGACAAAGATGCAACATTACACTAATTATTTTGACATTAAAGTACGGCATCGTAAGAGAAAAATGTATATATTAGTACGGTAATTAGATTGTGTGAACATATGTTTAATTACATCAAAAATTAATAATGATATGGAATCCCGATCAAGTACGGCACTCTCGTAATAATACACGATGCCATAAGCTTTACGTGTCTGGAATTTTTTGATAGCATATGATAATTCATTTAGTGTGTTATATACACGTGAATTATCTATCAAACTAAATGCATATCCATATATATTAAAAGAGATGCATTCGTAATTAATGCATTTACACTATATTTTTTGAATTTGCTGACGTGTCGCCTTCACAATCGTTTAACATTTAATGCGTTCACACACTAAGTTTTTTAACTACACTCGAGACAATTTAATGTATTCGCATTCTATTTTTTTCAATAAGCACTTTTGATTCATACATTTTTAACATTTGTAATAATGAATTGAAATTATTTAAAATTTTCTTTGTACAACTACTGAATAATAGCATTTTAAAAAAAAATTATTAAGATTCGCATCAACTAAAATGCTTGAGTGAGAATATTTTAGAAATTGAAAGTTTCATATCTAACTTGGTTTCTCTAAAAGAGACATGTGACAGATATGGTGATGAGTAGGGTCCAACGCTATACTCCAAGTGTATAGATTGTTTCAAAATGTTATCTTTGGCAACTGTGATATCAAATAACGTCTACACAACTCATGGAGGTCTCTTTCAAAGCTCTTCTCGGATCTATGAAGATAACACTTTATTGTTGGGTTCTTTAGAGGAACTTGACAAGATTAAGAGGAGGAGACATGTTGGTGAGAATGATGATGATGATGATGGGAATATAACTATAAACCATGTTTTATGGTCGTGTCCATGGATGGCTGATGGTCTGAGCAAGAGTGACTACAAGGAATTTCTTTGGGGAGCTGATTGCACCGAGAGTTTTCTAAAACAATCGAAGTTATAGGTAAGTGGTTAACTTCTAATGATGTTTTCGTATGTGATTATTTAAATTTAATGTGTTTTGTTTACCGTTTTAGATGATCATAGGATCACATGAAAGATCTGATGCAAGATCAGTTCGAGAAAACATGGGAAACATGCTATGCGGGTACTCACATTAACATTAATCAAAATTTACATTATTAAACTCAACAAAAACCAATTTATATGAGTATAAATATACAACTTTTTATATTATGTCTAAGTTCAAACAACAAAATAATAATATATTATCTTATATAAAATACAAAATTTTAAAATATCACCAACATTGTTTGTACAAACAATACAAATAATATTGGATGTCCTTTTTCTTAAACTATTATTTAGATTTTATTTGATTTTGCAAGAATTTAGAAACTTAAAAATGAAACTATTGGTTCGACATAAGAACTGTCGAAAATTCATATAACATGAAACCAAACAAATATAATAGTTTTAGGTTTATCAAGGAAAAATGAAAACCCTCGATCATTTCAACTGAACAAAACAAAATAAATATGGATTTAGAATGGAATTTATATTTTAGGAGGTTAAAAAATAATGTAATATCGAACGAATATCCAGATTAAACATATATAATATTTTTTATCTTAAAAAGTAGGGCTGGACAAAATATCCGGAACTGAAGAACCGAGCCGAAACCGAACCAAAATTCAGGGTCCCGAACTCGATCAAACACGGGGTAAATAACTGAATGGTTCCTAAACTGATGTATCCGAAAAACCGGTACTCAACCCGATCCGAACCGAGAACCGAATGAGTATCCGAAGATTTCCGAAATGTAAATATATATTTAGAAATATTATTTATAATTATATGTATAATTATTTTAAAAAATAAAATCAAAATTATATATTAAATATATTAATTATTTTGTGTATTTTCAGATAAAATATGATAGTTTGTATAGAAATACTCAAAAAATCGTGTCCAATGAGTAATTTTAGTTTTTTTGGTACATTTGGGTAGTTTGGATACAAAATACCCGAACCTAATCGGGTAATATGGTTAATTTGAGTATGAACGAGTTTCAGATATATTAGTTATTCAGTTATTTTAAGGTTTTTTACATCAAAACCTAACCCACTCGAACCCGGGAGGACTTGACTCGAATTCGACTTGAAATTTTGTAATATACAAACGAGACTTAATTTTCAAACCTAAAAAACCCGGTATCCGGAAAAAAAGACGGATACCTGAATACTCATGCCTATTAAAAAGATAACAAAATCAATAATCTCATCCCGTACAAGGCACGGGTTATTACCTAGTTTAAATTAGTCAAGATTCATTATGTTATCTTGTCATGTTTAGGTTAATGGTGTTCTCGCCAATACCATTGAACATGACATAAAAAGACAAGAATGAATAGATAATTAACTGAAGTTTATTTTGTTAATTAAAATAAAATAAATAGTTAAGTCTAAAATGCTTCGCTGCAATTTATTAAAAGAATAATTGTATTATGAAATATTAACATAAGTAATATTAACATAATTTAAGGAGTTTTCTCCTTATTTTTTTAATGTTTATATGTATATAATATGATAGTCATCAAAGTGACTTTGTTATGTTACATATAGATATTAAAATAATTTTACAAGGTTTCTTAATTGATCATAATCAAAGATACTAAATGACATAAAAGTTTTGATTGATCAATTAATTTATTTTTTATATTCTAGGAGATTATCCAAAGGTGAATCATTTAATATATTTTTACGATAGTCGATAGTATGTATGTCCAAAAATAACATATTTATTTGACTAGTGTTTGATTTGATTAATATTAAAGTACATATAATTAGCATCACTGAAAATACTTATATTTAAGTATTGTCCAAAGGTTATTTAAGTATAAGTTTTAGAGTTACTATTAGTCTGAATATAGTTTAAAATCTCAAAGCACTAACGGGTAAACATGTATAAATGCTTACAGTTTCATCAAATGTGTTTGCATCTACTAACTCTGTGGTAAAGTTTAATGGCCTCAATTAGGTGAGTGGTTCGAGGAAATTTGGTTTATACTGGGTGTAATGGCTTTGGACTCCTCCATACTAACTGATGAGGAACTCTCAATTATTACAGTAGATAACTCTGAATCTAAAAATTCTCGTTATGAGAGACGGGAGCGATCTAACAGGCCGAGCTTGAACTTAATGAGGTTGACGATGATGGAAAGTATTAATCCATCAATGCCTAAGACAGAGAAAACAAGGGAATTCATAAAGAAAATTAAGGAGTGTTCACAATCGCAATTGGCTGACAAGTCGATTGTAGGAATTCTCATGAATGAGCTAACTACGAAAAAGTTTGACTGGTCTCAACCAATCCATGATCATGTGACGAACATGTCTAATCCGGCAGCAAGGTTAACGACCTTAGGAATGGAGGTTCATGAACAGTTCTTGGTTCAATTCATCATGAACTCTCTACCTCTTGAATTTAGCCTATTCCAGGTGAATTACAACACTATTAAGGGTAAATGGAACTTTAAGGAATTAAAGGCTATGCTAATTCAATAGGAGGGGAGATTAAGGAAGATAAAATCAAGTTGCTAATCTTGTGGGTCTTGGAAGTGCCAGTGGCAGCAAAAGAACTCAAGTAAAAATGACAAAAAGAATGTTAAGAACTTCGTGAAAGGACCTCAAAGTCAAATCCAGAAGGAAAATAAGTGTTTCTTTTGTAAGAAAGTAGGACACTTCAAGAAGGATTGTCCTAAAATGAAGAGTTAGTTTGACAAGAAAGGTAAACATTACAACTTTGTTTGCTATGAAATGAATCTTGTTGAAGTTCCTAATAATACGTGGTGGTTAGATTCTGGTGCTGCTACTCATGTGTCTCATATGAAACATGGATTCAGTTCGATCCAGCCTATAAGAGGACCTGAGCAGTACTTGTGCATGGGAAACATGATGAAGGCACAAATAGAAGGAATTGGGACGTATAGATTGATCTTGGACACTGGAAGTCATATGGATCTTGAAGGGTGTCTCTATGTACCTGAGTGTGCTAGAAATCTTGTTTCGTTTTCTGTTACTAGGTTGGACAATTTAGGTTTTAGTATTACGGTTGCACATGGTGTTTTCACATTGTACCGAAATGATTACTTTTACGGTAGTGGTATTTTATTTGATTCACTTTATAAGTTCAACATTGATGCAAAGTTTTCTGAATCCCTATTTAATGTTAAAAGTCGAGGCATTAAGCGTAGCGCAATTAATAAAAATTCTGCTTTCTTGTGGCATCAACGACTAGGTTATATTTCCAAAGAAAGAATTATGAGGTTGATAAAGAATGAAATTCTTCCTCAGTTAGATTTCAGTGACTTAGATGTATGCATAGAATGCATTAAAGTAAAGCAGACGAAACATACTTTAAAGAAACCAGCCACAAGAAACACTCAGCTTCTTGAGTTAATACACACCGACATATGTGGCCCCTTCAATGCTCCTTCATGGAGTGACAAAAAATATTTCATCACATTTATTGATGATTACTCACGGTATGGATATACCTGTCTACTGCATGAAAAGTCTAGTTCTGTGAATGTCTTAAAAGTATTCATTGATGAGGTTGAAAGGCAGTTAGATAAAAAAAAAAGTAGTGAGATCTGATAGAGGTGGTGAATTTTATGGAAAATTCGATGAAAGTGGACAATGTCCTGGTCCATTTGAAAAGTTACTTGAAAGTAGAGGTATTTGTGCACAATAAACTATTCTTGGTATTCCTCAGCAGAATGGTGTAGCTGAGAGGCGAAATCATACTTGATAGAGATGGTTAGGAGCAGGATGAGTAATTGCTCTCTACCCCTTTCATTGTGGATATATACATTAAAAACTGTAACGTATGTGCTGAACTGGGTTCCTAGTAAGACCATTCCTAAGACTCCTTATAAACTCTGGACTAGAAGGAAACCTAGTTTACAACATCTACGTGTATGGGTTTGTCCAGTAGAAGTAAGGCTATATAATCCACTTGATTCTAGGATTATCAGTGGATCTTTGATTGGCTATCCTGAAAAATCAAAGGGGTACGCATTTTATTGCCCTAACTATAGTACGAGAATAGTTGATTCGGATAATGCTAGGTACATTGAAAACGGTGAAACTAGTGGGAGTAGAGAATAACGAAAGGTGGACATTAATGAGGTTCAGGTTGAAGTTTTTTCACCTGTAATTCCACCTAAGATAGTTGTTCCTATTGTTGCATTATAATTTAGATTCCAGTATATGCTTTCTTTTTTTGTAACTCATTTAAGATCTCTACCAGATATTTTCTTATTTCTTATTCATGTTTCAAACTGGTATCCCTTTTGATATATAATCATGTTTGTTGCATTTTCCCTTCTATTTCTGTGGAATTGTACTTTATTACCGTCTAGTTTTCTTAAATTAATTGATCTTTCGTCCCCTTTTTCCTATATTTTAGAGATAACCGTGAGACAAATTGAGGATGCTTTCAAGGAATTCTCATCTAGAGATGATATTGCTATCATCCTCATCAGCCAATACGTAACTACTTTGTTCTATATTTGTTCTCTTGGATTAATGAATACTAAAGCTTGATCCGCACGTTTTGCATATTTGACTTTAACTTTTTAATAAATTATTTAGTGACATTTTTAAATATATTAGTTATTTAGATATTTTTAGGTTCATAAAAATTAATCCAGATTCGGAAGAATTCAAATCTAATATTGTTTAAAAAAATTAATAGCCAAAAATAGTTTAATTTTAAAATCCAAAAACCCGATACTTGTAAAAATCGATCTGTAACATATATCTGAATGCCCAAGTCTAACTGATTTTTATTTATTGATCTTTCGTAAAAATGACAGAATTTTTATTAATTGCGCTACGCTATCTGAATGCCCATGTCTAACTGAATGCCCATGTCTAACCGAAGTACAAGATAACACTTGCTTAATTTTAAGTGGATTCTTACCGATTTTTATTTCATTTTCGACTAATTCAGATAGAATATACTAGATTTTGACCCGCCCTTAAAAGGGGGGGGGGTATTTTTTGTTTTAATTTTTTTTTTTATATTTGTTTTTTCTTTCTGATTATATTTATATTTTTTGTAATCATATTTGTGTATAAATTTTAATCAAAATATATTTTATTAAATAATAAAAATTTAAGAATTGATTTGGTATGCGCACGGTTAAGGCTAGGTTGCGGTCGAACTCACCCCGCTGATCTGCCAACCCGCGGGTTTTCAATTTTGTTTTGGTTAAAAAATATGACCTGCACAATCCGCAAACAAATAATTTTGTATTCGCACCCGCTCTGCTTAATTTTGTGGTTATCCGCAGGTTATATATATTTTAAAAATCATTATTTTATTTAATTATTATAAAAATATATTTATATTAAAAAACTTATACATGATTTAAATTTTAAATTATTATTTTTAAATTCCTGTATTTTGAAAAAAAAAAAAATTTTACTTTTATTTTTTAAATACTTTGCGGGTCGACGGGTAGCCGCGATCCAAAATCCACCAACCCAACATTTACACGCATAAAATACTCATAACCCACATCCGCAAATCGATTTTTCAAATAGTTGGACCAAACTTATGATCCGTCCTTAAAAGGACATATATATTTTGTTTTAATTTGAAAGTGCGGTATATTTTTTGTTTTACTTTTTTGAAAAATTTAATTTTTATATTTGTGTTATTTTTTGTAATCATATTTGTATTTAATATTAGTTTAATATAATTTTTTGTTACTATATTAAATATGTCAAATTGTATAATTAATTAATTAATTATACATTTGTACCGCATACATATAAGAGATTATTTTAAAATTTTATTTCTAAAATTTTCAATATATTAGAAAAATATACGTGGTGGTTACAGAAATGTATATGTATATTAAAAAGGTGTAGCAGAAAAAAAAATATGTGGTACAAAGTTAAAAAAATTTTAATAGGTAGGTGGGGCCACAATATATGTGGTGGTTACAGAAATTTCGAAGCAGTTACTAATCTAGTATATTAAAAAGGTATGTAATGTTGTATACATGGTGGGAAATGGAAAATAATAGATGAACATAACTAATATCAATTGGTCATGCTGCAGAATTAATAGAATAGATTATAACTAATGTTTTTGTGCGGTGCTATTTTGTGTCGTTATCAAAGAGGTCATCTCATGTCTTGTATTACTCCAAGTTTATTGAGCCTCTTGTGTTTAGTGAATACCTTCTTGCTTTCACCATGTAATTGTAGGGTAGTTTGAAGAAACATAACATGAGTTGAGACCACTTTGCATATATGCCCTTTCAAACACATATCATTCATGAGTTTAAAATATAGATTGAGATCTATTTTATGTTTCCTCTAAACTTATCCAAAATCCGTTTCTTTCTAGTGTCAAAAAACATGATAAGAAACAATGCGTGTAGGTTGCCAATATGATTAGGTTCTTGGTGGATAGCTACAAAAAGGCGGTTCCTGCAATCCTTGAGATCCCTTCCGAGGACCATCCCTATGACCCTGCCCATGATTCTGTTCTCTCCTGTGTCAAGTACCTCTTCTCTGCTGCATCTGTGTCACAGCATTAAAAACATATTGTAAATTCTGCAAGCAAAGCTCCAAGCCTGGGACTTTTACCCATATCCAATTATCCGAACCGAACCGATCCGAAATCGAACCGGTTTGGATCGGATTGGGTAAGCCAAATTTACCCGATGGACCAAATTATATTTAACCATGGATATCGGGTCGGATTTTTACCTGGAACCGAATGGATACCCGATTTAAACCGAATTATATGTAAAAACACATAAATATGTACTTCGCGAGAGTCAAACCCGGGTGTGGAAGACGAAATAGCATGTGCAATACCACTAGGCTACTGTAACTTTGTTGTATTTGTTTACATTTTACAAATATATATCTGCTTTCAATGTATTTTTCTTTAAAAAAATTAATTAGAAAAATATAAAAATAAATAAAAAATATAGTATTTCGGGTTTAAAATTGTATACCTGAACCGATCCGGAACCGGTAGGAACCGAACCGAATCCGAACCGAAATTCAATTGGGTACTACATCTGGATACACTTTCTAAATAACCGACATATCCGGAACCGAATGGATCCTATCCGGAACCGAACCAATTATCCGAAGTTGCATGCCTGCAAAGCTCGCTGAGCCCTTTAGGCCTGGGCCTTCGGTCCACCGTTCGGTTTCGGTTCGGTTGAATCGGTTGTTCCGACTATCTGTTCATAGAGCACAAGTACCAATCGGTATTTTCTATAATGAAGAATGGTTTAGGTTTGGAATCAATCGGTTTCGGATCAGTGCGGTTGAAGGAAACAAAATCCGCTACCAACCGATAACTCTACGGTTCCGGTGTGGTTTCGGTTTTTAACAACCATAGTCAATCAATAATAACCAAACAAACCGAAATATACCAAACTTAACCAAACATCCGAGAATTCCATTGAAACAATCTGAGTTCAAACACACCAAAACACAACTGAAACACAAGTTTTAAACACAACAAGAGAAGAAAATTTGTGAGTAAACTTAAAACCAACATTCAAACCAAGAACAAGTCTTCAAATTGCAAAAAAAAAAAAGATAACTTGAAACCGAGATTAAAAAGATAGCCATGATCTTCTTAAGACACCACAAAGCCTTAGTCTTTTACTCTTCTTCTGCAACTAAAACTATTTTTTCTTCATACTCTGTTTCATACAAAGTCAAAATCAATTACTAAAACTAAACATTCATGTTATAAGTAAAGAAGATGAGGTGTGTAAGAATTTACCTCTTTCAAGCCTGTCCATATCTTCAAGGTCATCTAGTATCTGAGGATTTGTAAGCACTCTTGACTCCATTTTTATGTCTTGCTTCATCCACTGCTCTGTGCACATCAAAACCTCCACCATATAATGCGTCAAATAGCTCCTGTGAGGTTCTAGAAGCTGACCGGATGTACTAAAGGCACTCTCTGAAGCAACTGACGAGACTTGTATAGCTAGAACATCCCGAGCAATCTCAGACAAGATAGGAAACTTAACTGAGTTCTTTCTCCACCATGAGAGTACATCATACTCCATTCCAACCATCAAGTCAGGCTGTTCCAGGGATAAGGTATGTTTCCAGCTCATCCTTCTTTTCTCTAACCCCTATTTCGTATAGCTTCTGCTTGTATCTAACATCCATCCTCTTGTAACCCACAAAGTCATCCACGACCTCCATCCTTTCAATGCTTTGGTCTCTCGGCTGAGTAGATTGGTCAGACTGAGATGATTGGTCACTTGGATCAACCCCGGGTCCATGTCGTTAACTGTACTCTTTGAACAAGCTCCTCAAGAGACACATCAAGGACTCATACATCTCCTTGTAGTTAACTGTATCCAGCACATACAACTCTTCGAAACAGAGCTTTGCAAGCTCCAACTTATTGATGGGGTCGAAGACAGTGGCGACAAATAACATCATGTTAATATTCTTCATGCCATTCCAGTACTTCTCAAACTTCTTCAGCATCACTGTGGCTTTGACCTCATTTCAGAATCAGAGCTTGTGGAGAGACCTATCAGATTAGTCGCAATGGTTACAATCTCACCATAGCACCTATGGGAATTGAGTGAAGTTGAGGCCGAGACCACCAGTGTCGAGTTGTAGAAGATGACCAGAAAGCGACACAGCTTCTCAATAGCATTCCAATCCCTTAGCTGAGGAGGTCCTACCCTCTTTTCTCCACTTTCCATCTCGCTAAAATGATCATTGTACAACTTGTCTTCTACTTCCATCTTACTGAAAGCCACCTTGAACTTCAGAGCTGTTGATAACATTAGGTAGGTAGAATTCCATCTTGTCTTGACATCCAACGGTAGACTCCCCCTTGTGATCTTACCAGAGTCAACTTTCAACTCAAAAGAGCTCAACCTGTTTGCATGCGATCTAACATAGGAGACAGCATTGCGGATAGCAACGACATTGTGATCTATTTCAGCCATTCCATCCTTAACTATCAGATTAATTATATGGGCCCTACATCTCAGGTGTAAAACTCCCCATCTAACACAAAAGCCTGATCTGAACCAAGGACAAAACTACTCTGAAACTTCCTCAAAGCTGAACTATTGGCAGTAGCATTATCGACAGTTATGCAGAACACATTTATGATTCCCCATTCAGACAAGCACTCTAGTAAGACATTGGCAATAGTCTGACCTTTGTGATCCGTGATGTGTTTGAACCCAATGATCAGCTTCTTTAACTGCCATAAAGGGTCAATGTAGTGCACTGTGATGACCATATAGCTCGCACCTGTATACATTGTTTAATAAAAAAACCATGATCAGCTTTCTAATATTACTAATATGTATAAAAGAATTGAGAGATGTCAAAAGTATAAAGTTTACCGGTTGTTTGAGAGACCCAAATATATGTTGTCAAAGACACTCTTTGATTGCTTCTCAAGAACCATTTCTTGAGTGCATCCTTCTTTTCCACATACATCTTGTTAATGTCTTTTCTCGCAGTTTTTCTTGAATGAGGAGTGTACCCAAAGTGTACCTACAATCATAGAAAGAGAAGACATTAGTTACAACTAAACATGATACTTGAGGATTATCATAAGTTAGAAGAACATAATACATTACTAACCTTGTGACTGAATTGTTTCCATGCTACGCTTTCAACGAATGATAACGGCAATTGTCCTAAGACAACCATCTGATTTGTGGCTTCTCTCAACTGACCTTGAGTCAACTTAGCCTTCTTAAGTCTCCCTTCATCACCAATGTTTGCTTGCTGATCTTTTTGTCCAGCCGACCAAGCAAGATGGCTCTTACATTTCTCAAGATGGCTCCTTAGATTGGACGTCCCTGAGGTTGTGAGACACGAAAATGTGTTCTGACAGTAGTTTCAAACACACTTGTTTCGGTCTTCTGTAGTCCTTGTGTAGTGCTGCCAAACATCGGATCTTAGAGGGAGAATACGCTTCACTTTTGTAAGACCCGAACCTGGATCCCAAGACCCAACTGATCCGCGGCCTTAACCTAAACATCTAAGTGCAATTGGCCGGTTTATGTCCAAATAATTCTAAGTCATTTTCAAGTGATCTGAGGTTCATATACAATTCATAAGCAATGCGGAAGCTAAAGTAAACATTCATTTTATTAATATAAACCATGTGATCCATACAATGTAGTAATATCAATCAGTTTGCACAATAGGCTATCATAAGTTCCATACTATCTAAACACACATCACACATCCATCCTTGGCTTGAGTCTTCACAGCTCCTTGGCTTTCCCACGATCCTGACCAGACCCTGCAATCATATAAATTCCATCAAATACACAATCAAACCGATATCCTAGCAACAAGTCTAGCAATGCATGGTTAAGCCCCTTAGAACTAGCTTCTGTCCCAATACTTGACCCACTCGGATAAGTCTCTAAAAACTAAATAAAAACCATGATAAATCATGATAATTCACAACTAAGAGAATGGTCAAGTCAGATTTCTCAGAACAGGTCTTGATCATACCGATCTCAACCTAGAACCGCCACCATGGCTACAACTTACCACCTCTTAAATCGTGATATAAAATTATCCTTTCATCATGATAATTCATGAAAAATCCCAATTAAGAGATATATGAAGTCAGAATCCCCAAACCTCAACCGGAAGTAGGAGATCCCACCTTACATGCCCAACCAAGGCCATAGAGAGATTACACTGATCAGTCCATGTCTTGGCGGCCTGACTATGAGTCTAAACTCATAGATTACATCAGAATATATAATAAAAGAGATAGAATGACAGAGAAGGGAGAACGGATGCAACCAACATCACTTGGTCCATGCGGATCATCCATCCGGACCCATGGATCATGGCGATGGTAAATGGTTAGCATCACTAACCTTAGGAGTGGCCGACGATGGGTTCTGATCCTTCCCACTAGCCTTCTCGGTTCCTCTTGTATCCATCTTCACACGGTTCCTTCCCACAACACTTCCTTGGTCGCCGGTCAAGAACAAATCACCACCGCACTCACACGGCTAAACAAGCAAACCGCCGGTCTCTTTCTCTCTTGGATTCTCTGGCAATTTTGGCAGAGTTTCCCCTCTCTTGTCTGATGATTAAATCGATGACCAGAGCCCTCTATTTATAGAGGAAGGGTTCGCCAACTGCTTTTGGGCGAACCGGTGCGAAGATTGGCCGAATGGGCGCATGTGGGAATCAACGCATCCCTTTGGCCCAACCGCCTCTCAACCGCCATTCCAACTGCTTCTCTTCATCGATCAGCATCAGCTAGCACTTGACCAAGTGTCTAGTTGCACCACCAGCTCACTTGGCCTCACCGGACCGCACCACCATCCCACCGGACCATAACCGCTCATGGTCCAGTCACACCATCTCAACTCCTAACACTCCTCCAAGCTGAGATGAGCTGACCACTACTGTCACCAGCTGAGTGAGCTAGCACTCCAGCTACTGGAGCTGACCAGAACTCTTGTGAGCTACTGTGAGCTCCCTCACACTTCATCCTAGCTGCCCGAGCTTGTTTCACACTCCGGACAGCTGTCTAAACCCTTGTCCAGCTTCCTTGAGCTTGAACCTTCTTGCCTTGGTTAAGTTTCAGCCTTCTGATACCCTTAACCCACTTCCCGGACCATGATACGCCTTGTCTTAGGTCTTTAGACCTGATTTGGTGCATCTCCTCGCACCATGGTCCATGCGGCCGATCCTATCTAGGATCGGGGACATGACAAGTCTCCCCCACTTGATAGGGATTCGTCCTCGAATCCAGACCAAGTGCATCCTCACTAACATACTGATCACACCACTCAGGGTACTCAGCCTTCATTCTTGCCTCAGTTTCCCAAGTGATAATGTCCTTGCCATTACTCTCCCACACTACCTTGATCATAGGTACTGTCTTCTTCCTTGTTGCCTTCTCCGCCCTATCTATGATTCGAACCGGCCTTGTCTCTAAGGTTAGGTTCTTACCAAGATCTTTGGGAATCTCAGGCAACACCACATCCTGCTCGGATAGACACTTCCTTAGTTGGGACACATGGAACACATTGTGGTATGCATCCATTGCTGAGGGCAAATCCAACTTGTATGCCACTGCGCCCACTCTCTCTGTGATCCTGAATGGACCCAAGTACCTAGGATCCAGTTTCCTTCTTCCAGAAACCCTGGTCCTGCCTCTGAAGGTAATCATCTTGAGGTATACTAGGTCACCAACCTCAAACTCAAGATGTTTCCTCCTCTTGTCCGCATAGCTCTTCTGTCTATCTTGAGCCTCCTTCATCTTCTCTTTGACAAATTTGATCTTCTCTGTGGTCTCCTCCACAATCTCCGGTCCAATCATGCTGCGCTCCCCCACTTGGGTCCAGCATAATGGTGTCCTGCATGGCCGCCCATACAAAGCCTCATATGGTGACATACCAATGCTTGTATGGAAGCTATTGTTGTAAGCAAACTCTACCAAAGGCAAGTGCTTCTCCCAGGTCTCTCCCCAGTCCAAGACACAGGCCCTTAGCATGTCCTCCAACGTCTGGATTGTCCTCTCTGACTGACCATCAGTCTGAGGATGATACGCTGTGCTCATGTGCACCCTTGTGCCTAAGGCCTTCTGGAAAGCTTGCCAAAAGTAGGATGTAAACCTCGGATCTCTATCCGACACAATGCTTGCTGGTACACCATGAAACCTCACTATTTCATTGATGTAAATCTGCACAATCTCATCCACACCATCCCCCTTCTTGATTGCCAAGAAGTGAGCCGACTTGGTTAGCCTATCGACCACCACCCAAACAGCATCCTTCTTGTTTCTGGTCGTAGGGAAACCAGTCACAAAATCCATTGTAATGTGATCCCACTTCCACTCTGGAATGGGTAAGCTTTGGAGTAGTCCACTGGGCACTTGGTGCTCCGCCTTGACCAATTGGCAAATGGGACACTTTGCCACCCACTCGGCCACATCAGTCTTCATGCGCACCCAATGGTAATATCTCTTCAAGTCCCTGTACATCTTGTTCAATCCCGGATGTACTGAGAACTTAGATCTATGAGCTTGCCTCATAATCTCTTCCTTGAGTTCCTTATTGTTAGGAACACTTATCCTCCCATTGACCAAGATGGTACCATTGCTTGTGGTTTGGTACTCAGTCTTGTCATTGAGAGCAACCTTTTGAAGGTTCTCATCCAGTTTCTGAGCTGCACAAATCCTGGTAAGGAGATCGGCCTGATCCACTGCCTCCAACCCCAATGGCTCATCAGCACTAGCCAGTGTGTTAAGGTTGAGTGACCGGACCATCCCTTCCAATATATCAGCCTCCTTCTCAGCTGAAACCTCAGCCCTCCTCCGGCTCAGAGCATCAGCCACTAAGTTGGCCTTACCTGGATAGTAAGTTATGTCCAGATCATAATCTGCCACAAACTCCATCCATCTTCTTTGCCTTAGGTTCAACTCAGGCTGAGTGAAGATATACTTTAGACTCTTGTGGTCTGTAAGTATCTGAACCTTGGCACCATAGAGATATGACCTCCAAATCTTCAAGGCAAACACCACTGCTGCCATCTCCAGATCATGTGTTGGGTAATTACCCTCATGCTTCCTCAATTGTCTTGAGGCATACGCAATGACCTTCCCATGTTGGGTCAGTACACAGCCTAATCCAGTAATGGAGGCGTCGGTGTACACCACATATGGTTGGTCCTCCTCAGGCAGGACAAGGACTGGTGCACTAGTAAGCATGTCCTTAAGCGCAGAGAAACTTCTCTCACACTCCTCTGACCATACAAACTTAACATCCTTTCCTGTCAACTGGGTCATCGGCTACGCCAAGCTAGCAAAGCCCTTCACAAACTTCCTGTAGTAGCCAGCCAGCCCTAAGAAGCTCCTGACTTCTGTGGCATTCTTAGGCTGAGGCCATGCCTTTATGGCCACTATCTTCTCCGGATCAACAGACACACCTTCACTTGACACAATGTGTCCAAGGAAGCCAATGCTCTTCTGCCAGAAGCTACACTTGCTTAACTTAGCAAAGAGCTGCTGCTCTCTCAATCTTCCCAGTACAGCCCGGAGATGCCTTTCATGATCCTCCTTGCTCTTGGAGTATACAAGTATGTCATCTATAAAGATGATTACAAATTCATCCAGGAAGTCCCGGAAGGTACCATTCATCATCTTCATGAATGCTGCTGGTGCATTGGTCAGACCAAACGGCATAACCACAAACTCATAGTGGCCATACCTGGTTCTGAATGCAGTCTTCTTTATATCACTTGGTTCAATTGGGATCTGATGATACCTTGAAGCCAAATCAATCTTGGAGAACCACTTTGCTCCCTTAAGCTGATCCAACAGCTCATCTATCCGAGGCAATGGGTACTTATTCTTGATAGTAACCCTATTCAGCCCTCGATTGTCAATACACAGCCTAAAGCTACCATCCTTCTTCTTCACAAAGAGGACTGGTGCTCCCCAAGGCGACACACTAGGGCGTATGAAACCCTTATCCAACAACTCTTCTAGTTGTTTCTTTAGCTCGGCCATCTCAGCAGGAGCCATGCGGTAGGGACTTTTTGACATTGGGGCCGTCCCTGGTTCCAGTTCTATTATGAATGGGTCTGACCTATCAGGGGGAATGCCCTGTGGAGACCTAAACACATCCTCAAACTCACTGACCAGCGGAATCCCGTCCGGGTTACCACCCCCAACAACCTCCTTAGTGGTGATTGTGGCAATATAAGCCTCACAACCCCGCTCAAGCATCCTTTCCGCTTGGACTGCTGATACCACTAAGCATCCAGAGGTTGGACGAATACCTTGGAACCTGATCGGGGGTCCACACCCACTCTCAAACAGCACCCTCACCCGGTGACAATCTAAGGTGGCCCGATTCTTTCCAAGCCAATCCATACCCAAGATCACCTCATGATTCTTGAGTTGGACCACAACAAGATCCACAGGCATTACCCTGTCCTGGATCACCACTGGGATATCCTTCACTCGTCCTAATGAGGGCATCAATTGGCCTCCAGCCGCACTCACCAGGCCAGGATCATCCCCTGTCCCAATCTGGAACAAACCCTTTCCGACTAGACATGGACTGACAAAACTATGTGTAGCTCCAGTGTCGAAAAGTACATGTGTTTCCACACCACCAATACTTAGGGTCCCTACAGGAAACCCAATCTAAGCATCTAATCCATTCTAGGTTCCATACCATGCATTTCTAAAAATTTAAAAGAATAAGATCAGATCATTACCAGTGATCGCCATGAAAGGCTTGGCCTCATCAGTGTCCTTAGACAACTCATAGACCCTTGGTGCAGATGTCTGGCCACGGCTTGGTTCCGGCTTGCTAACCTCAGACTTCATCCTGCCTGATCCAGCCTGAAGCTTAGGACAGTCCTTTCGGAAGTGTCCGGTCTTCCCACACTGGAAACAAGTCCTAGAGTCACCACCAGCCGCTTGACCACGACTCTGATCTGGTCCAGGACAGTCCCGGACTGAGTGGTCCATCTTGCCGCACCTTGTGCAAGCTCCCATAGCTCTCCAGCACTCACCACCATGGCGCCTTCCACACTTTTGGCACTCCGGCCTTCCACCTGAGGTCTTACCTTCATCACTTGAATCTCTCTTCCTCTTCCGATCACCAGCATGACCAGAACCACTTGCCTGACTCCTACTCTTGAGTCTGGCCTCTTCAGCAAGGTTAGTTTCCAGCATTGCCATGCGCTCCACCAACTCAGAGACAGTACGGAAGGTACGGACTGAGCAGTAAGTCCGGAGTTCGACCCTAAGGCCCCTTATGAACCTGCGGACCTGAACCTTCTCATCCTCCAACTCCTTACCCACATACTTCCTGAGCCGGTTGAACTCCTCTTCGTACTCCCTGACTGACCTACGCCCTTGGGTCAAATCCAAGAACTTGGCCTCCAAACGATCCCATGCTTCAGCTGGGAAGTACTTGTGGTTGAACTCAACCTCAAAGTCAGAGAACTTCTCAATAGAACCATTGGTGCGCTTGTCCACAGACAGCCACCAGTTGTGTGCATCTCCCTCCAGAAAGTGCACTGCTATGTCTCTCTGGTACTCCTCCGGGCACCTTGTAGACTTGAAGTTCCAGGCCAGCCTGTCCCTCCATTCATCCGCCTCCATAGGGTCAGCACTTCCAGCAAAGTGCTTTGTCCCTAGGCGAGATATGTGCTCCAGCACCTTCAGGTGTTCCACCTTACCAGATCTTCTAGCTGGCGGATCAAGTTCAATCACCTCATCAACTGGTGCAACTTGTCCAGCAGCTCCTGGTACCACCACCAGAACTTGTGGAGCTTGCCCCACTGATGAATTCACCAAGGGAGTGATCACTTGGGTCATAGCCAACATTTGACTACCCATGAGCCTGATTGCATCAAGCACTTCCTTCATGGAAGGTTCCACCAGTTGGTTTCCTTGGTTGACTCCACCATTGGCTGCACCAATGCCTCGGCCGCCCTGATCACCAGCATGTGAGGACTCTCCCTCAACTTCCATGTCATCTTGCAGCTGCCTTGCAGCTTCCTCAGCTTGCTCTTGCAGCTGCCTAGTTTCCTCATCCGCCTTTTGCTGCTGTTCCACTAGACCTCCTTGAACCTCAGTCGGATTGATCCGAGCCAAAGGCAATCCAGTTGTACTATCCACACCAATGCTTAGGTTAGGCAGCACCACACTTGGATTGGCTCCATCCGCGCCACCTTGGCCAGATGCTCCAGCTCCATCCTTAGTCCTTTTGGACTTGCTCCGACTCTTACCACCCTTAGGAACATCAAAACAATACACAAGATCAATGTTAGTAACATTTAACCAAAGATCCATCAAAACAGTTCCTAAGACAAAACTAAATCAAGCCCTATACTGTGAGACCCCCAGCCGGATGTGTGATGATCAAACCATAACCCCCAAGTCCTAGAATCAAGCATGCTCTGATACCAACTTGTAAGACCCGAACCTGGATCCCAAGACCCAACTGATCCGCGGCCTTAACCTAAACATCTAAGTGCAATTGGCCGGTTTATGTCCAAATAATTCTAAGTCATTTTCAAGTGATCTGAGGTTCATATACAATTCATAAGCAATGCGGAAGCTAAAGTAAACATTCATTTTATTAATATAAACCATGTGATCCATACAATGTAGTAATATCAATCAGTTTGCACAATAGGCTATCATAAGTTCCATACTATCTAAACACACATCACACATCCATCCTTGGCTTGAGTCTTCACAGCTCCTTGGCTTTCCCACGATCCTGACCAGACCCTGCAATCATATAAATTCCATCAAATACACAATCAAACCGATATCCTAGCAACAAGTCTAGCAATGCATGGTTAAGTCCCTTAGAACTAGCTTCTGTCCCAATACTTGACCCACTCGGATAGGTCTCTAAAAACTAAATAAAAACCATGATAAATCATGATAATTCACAACTAAGAGAATGGTCAAGTCAGATTTCTCAGAACAGGTCTTGATCATACCGATCTCAACCTAGAACCGCCACCATGGCTACAACTTACCACCTCTTAAATCGTGATATAAAATTATCCTTTCATCATGATAATTCATGAAAAATCCCAATTAAGAGATATATGAAGTCAGAATCCCCAAACCTCAACCGGAAGTAGGAGATCCCACCTTACATGCCCAACCAAGGCCATGGAGAGATTACACTGATCAGTCCATGTCTTGGCGGCCTGACTATGAGTCTAAACTCATAGATTACATCAGAATATATAATAAAAGAGATAGAATGACAGAGAAGGGAGAACGGATGCAACCAACATCACTTGGTCCATGCGGATCATCCATCCGGACCCATGGATCATGGCGATGGTAAATGGTTAGCATCACTAACCTTAGGAGTGGCCGACGATGGGTTCTGATCCTTCCGACTAGCCTTCTCGGTTCCTCTTGTATCCATCTTCACACGGTTCCTTCCCACAACACTTCCTTGGTTGCCGGTCAAGAACAAATCACCACCGCACTCACACGGCTAAACAAGCAAACCGCCGGTCTCTTTCTCTCTTGGATTCTCTGGCAATTTTGGCAGAGTTTCCCCTCTCTTGTCTGATGATTAAATCGATGACCAGAGCCCTCTATTTATAGAGGAAGGGTTCGCCAACTGCTTTTGGGCGAACCGGTGCGAAGATTGGCCGAATGGGCGCATGTGGGAATCAACGCATCCCTTTGGCCCAACCGCCTCTCAACCGCCATTCCAACTGCTTCTCTTCATCGATCAGCATCAGCTAGCACTTGACCAAGTGTCTAGTTGCACCACCAGCTCACTTGGCCTCACCGGACCGCACCACCATCCCACCGGACCATAACCGCTCATGGTCCGGTCACACCATCTCAACTCCTAACACTCCTCCAAGCTGAGATGAGCTGACCACTACTGTCACCAGCTGAGTGAGCTAACACTCCAGCTACTGGAGCTGACCAGAACTCTTGTGAGCTACTGTGAGCTCCCTCACACTTCATCCTAGCTGCCCGAGCTTGTTTCACACTCCGGCCAGCTGTCTAAACCCTTGTCCAGCTTCCTTGAGCTTGAACCTTCTTGCCTTGGTTAAGTTGCAGCCTTCTGATACCCTTAACCCACTTCCCGGACCATGATACGCCTTGTCTTAGGTCTTTAGACCTGATTTGGTGCATCTCCTCGCACCATGGTCCATGCGGCCGATCCTATCTAGGATCGGGGACATGACAACTTTGCTTGTGGCTCCACTAACTCTCTCTGACTCTTTCCTTGTCTCGGTACTATTGGGATCTTGAATGTTTCCAGCATCATCTTTGTTTCCGGTATCTCGGCCAAGTGATGATGTTGAGTCCATATGAAAACAAAAGAAAAATAACATCAAAACGTTAGACTTGCAAAAAAAATTAACATCAAAACCTCTGATCATAACAGATTCCATTTAAATCATAACGACATAACCTATTCGATTCAACTTAAAAAAATAAGAACACAAAGAAGAACTGAAGAAACAGAAAGAAAGATAACCTCTGATTGGATTCTCGATTGCTCGTGTGAAGAAGAAGAAGATGGAGATGGTAAGACATTTATAGAGGCCAGTTTGAGATTCTTAATGATGATAAATAACCGAAGAGGCTTTTTTTTTTGGAACTAGGGTTTGTAAATCACGCCTCACGCCGCTCGCCCCACGCGTGAAAGAGAAGAGACCGATGAGTTTCTGTATCAGTATAAATGAATGTATGTATATGTAAGAGAAATATATAAATGCTCGGTATGTTTCGGTTACCTTGTCTTGATCTCGGTTTGAAACCGGACCGGACCAGACCATAGCCGAAATTTTTGGGCTTTAAAGTCCAATCGGTATTTTCTTTGGGTCCGCTACCGATCCAAAACTGATACTTCGGTGCGGGTTACACTATGGACTTCGGCTTCAGTATATTAAGCCCATGCCAAGAGCCCTTTATCACTTCCACTTGTTTGTTTTTTGGCAATATACATTCTCTTATTTCTCATATACGGAACTCATAAATTTTCAATAATGTTCTAACTCTTGGTTTTTTTAAGGAGATGGATGTTAATATCATTGTTATGAAGCAGTGGTAACACCATCTGGTTCTTTAGCATTTAAATCAAACAGAACAGCCACTGTGTATTCAAGAGACAATAGCATGCTGAATTTTAAAGATTCAAGGGAAAACAAAGCAAATATTTGGTTTCTATATTTCATAAACCAAAATAACTGAACCTAAATTATGCAATGAACAACAGACAGCTACTGTTGAATCCGAGTTTGGTTAGGTCGAATGAAATGAAACTAAACTCGATTGTGGGATCTTCAAAAATGTTTTATTGATCAGTATGTAATAACAAGCGGATATTACAAAAATATTAAGGAAAAGAAAGTAGGCCAGAGCTTTGTTAAAAACACCGGCAAGAACACAAAGAAACTCGATTGGTTGGTAAAACCCTAAATCTTTCCGTCAGTATCCTAATGTGTATTTGATCCAAAAACAGTCTGTTTGCTGGTCATGTTTGTTGGAATCATACAGCTACAATGTTCAAAACCAGCTGTGAAATGTCACTATAACTGAACAGAGGGAGTATATATATACAAATAATAGATTCAGTTCCCAATTCTAACGCAAAAAGATTTTTAACCAGAGTTAAAATAAAATAAAATAAAGTCACTACAGCTTTTATGTATAGCAACATAACAGGATATGGAAGCTAACTCTGACTATAAGAAAGATATAAGTTATCTCTAGACTCTACTCAATGGTTGTCATGAGCAGGTGTAATCTCATTTTGTGTCGTCTCCCCTGCGTTGTTTCTTGTTAATCTGTTGAGCTGAATTCCTGCAAAACCTGCACCAGTACTAGGAGCAGCACCGGGAGGACTAGGACTTGTACCAGCCTTAGAGCTACCTTCGTTCCCATTATTAGCTCTCTTGTTCTTCACTTTCTGTGCCCAGCCAACAAGACCAACCTGCACATTCTCCTCAAATATCGCTTTCTTGTAGTTACTTCCCATCTGTTGTAATAAGACAAGGGTTATTTTTTTTTTCAGACAAGAATTTGCAAAAACCAAACCGAAAAATCCTGAGCTTGTTTACCTGTGAGACAATGGCGTAAAGAGGCAGTGTACTATAACTGCAAAGCACTTGAATGAAGACACTACATAGAAGAAGATAGATATATGTGTAAATGAAGATGTATTAAAATAAATAAATGATAAAAGGCAAAAACAAATCAGTACCCAATCACCAATCTTGGAACAATGTATCTCACTTGTCCCATAATGCATGAATCAAAGCCATAGGTAACCTACAAAGTACACACTTATCCATGCTCAGGTGAATATCTTGGATGTAGTTTTAATAAAAAGAATCAAAGTCTTTTGACTTTTACCCAAATCCAAAAGAAGAAGGCAATCTCAAAAGCATTCTGGAAGAGGATGAAATGAATCAAGAAGAGAACAAACTCAGGTTTGCTGAACCAGAAATGCTCATCTGATGGTTTCACCACTAACTCTCCTTCAATTGCTACATGTTTCTCTGCAACTTCGTGAGCTAACTGTGATATCACATGCTCCAGCTTTGTTCCCACCGCAAGAAGCAGCTTCAAAAGTAACACAACAAGACAAGAGACAAAAAGTTTAGTTGAAAAGAAGAAGAATCAGCAGCACATTCCTGAGAGAACAATACAAATTGACTCACAATGAAGGGAATGAATGCTATCCAGAAATATGTGTGCCATCCTGAAAGATACAGAAACATAGCTTCAATATTCTATTAATTAAGAGACTGAAAAAAGCGTTACGTTTTCGTGGAACCGTTACCATTAACATTAAGCAGCAAGAAGATGACGACAAAGATCCAAAGATACCAACTAATACCAACAACATGTTTGAAATCATCCTCAAGAGCTCTCATCATGTACTTGTGAAAGTTAAGCTTGGGGTTTCCTTTACAATGCGTCTGTTGATGATACAAAAACAGATGTTAGTCTAATGATCACATTAGAGCTTTGTTTCAAAATGATCAAAGATTTTACCATAATGAAACCAAGGCGCAGAGTCACGTAATCTGCTTTTGTCACTGATCCATAGAATTGCTTGAAGAATGATTGCTGTCATGGAAAAATACATAACCTCAACATCCGCTATGAAGTTACAAAGAGCACATTTACTTAGAGAATAACCTTACCGTCCATCCGAGGAAGACTGAATCTTTACCAATGCCGAGAAAATGCTCTTTAATAAAAGCATGTTGGTGCACATGAGTGACTCTTTTCTTCTGAAGTGCTGCAAAAAGGAACAATGCATGCAAATTATTTACTTACAAAGATTTCACTTAAAACGAATAAGTTAGACAGAGAGCGAATAAGTACCTGCTTCAGGGTCATAACTCTCGTCTGCAAGAGCATCTTCCCACTTCTTCCATTGGTGGATCTGCATTACGCAATAGAAAAACATTGAATAAAAACCACACCCTGAGATGGTCGCATTAATTAACTGACAAAAACTACTACAGTTTTAAGCTCACCCTAGTGCTTCCAAAAACCACAGTAAGAGCACAGAATGTCACATGTGAAATGGCAAGTACGAAGATGAAGATATGTAGATGGTGCAACGCCTCAATCGAAAGCAACGGTGCTTTATCCTACCAAAAAGAAAAAAAAAACAAGAATTAGCAAAAGAAGACACACCCTTTATACAAGAGATGTATTTTAAAAATCAACCTTTAGGCCACAGTAACCAGCTTCAGCAGCAGCGTGTTCGGCTAGTAGACGCCTAGTGGTCCCAACAATAGGGAAAAACGACTGAAAATGCTCTGTTGCTGTCGTCACGTTTTTATGTTTACTTAGCACGGCTTCTTGTTTTGAACATGGAAGCATATGCATTAGCACATCCTCTTTCACACAGATCTTGGAGACTATTCCTTGTGTTACCGTCAGGAACAAGGATATGAACCCTAACAACATCAACTCTGCCAAAAAAAAAGAAATCCCCAAAAAAGGGAGTAAAGGTTTAAACTTTTTAGGACTGAAACTACTTATGAGATGTTGTCCCCACTAACATCATCAAACTCTGTTCCTCAGTAGAATCAAGATCCGTGGAACCCACTTTACGTATAAGTAAAAAAATAAAAAGATTGATTTTTTTTATTACCTTCTTTAACCTTTTGAAGAGCTTCGAAGAGTGGTTTCTGCTTCTTCCTCTTGAGAACAGTGCCGAAATGGTGAAGCAAACGCTCCACGGCGAGAGAAATCGCGACGATGATGGTACAAACTCCGGCGACGACCCACGTCGGAGTGAATTCAAGAGACACTCCTTCTCCATGACCACCCATTTTTTCTCAGATTGTTTCTCTTCGATCTGACAAGAGAGAATCAGGAGGACAAAGGAACAGTCTTGTTGTCTCTCTACGAGAGGTGTGATGCATTTATATTAATCTCTAATGATATGTAATAAAATATATTTCTGGTAAGAAAATCATTCAGTTTTAATGGTAAATGAATAAATTAGACATATAAATAAACAAGAAATTGCAAATTAGATTTATTTTTAAAACAGATTAATTGGTGTATCATTCCTAATTAAGTAAAAATTTGAACAGAACTTTCCATTTAATTAGAAAACGCGTTTTCAGACTTTCCAGTTTTCCACAATCCGTTTGAATTCCGTGTGTTGCATTCTCATTCGTAATCAGTTAGTTTATCTGTTATAATCAAGACATTTAGTACCTTTTTCTCATTTTTATATAATAGTTTTATGAAAACTGTTGATTTTAATTTTAAGTGAATATTATATGATCTTGAGACGCAGAGCAGATGTAAAGTTTTCTAAAGTTTTTGATGGTTTAGAATTATTTTACTGCTTGCTGACACTATAAAGTGTCGTTTATGAAAAGGCCGAACCGAATCCTTAATATTCAATTCCACTTGTTAGAGAAAGGTCGCTGTCAATTAATAATGCGTCAATCTGCCAACTCATCTTTAGACTCTGGTCAGAGAATCTAAACCGTTGTCCGAATTCTAGGATGCTCAACCCTTTTCTTTTTTCTTACATCGAATCCGGAAATTCTATTGGATGTTCGTAGGCCTAAATATATTTGAGGGAGAATTGATTAATTGGACTATATTCATAAAAGGTTTGCCCATTCTGTTTATACCTTTGAACATATTGATTTTTGTCTCAATATACCTTTGGTTTTATAATTACGAAATTAACCTTCTAACTAAACAAATAACAAAATTTTGTTACACTTAAATATTAATATATTTCTGTTTATTATTTTAATTCTTTTCCAAAAAACCTAATAACTAAATATTTTTTGTTTTTCTTTTCGTCGTTGTTACGAGACAGAAGAGAACGACGAACGATAAAGACGATTCTCTCGTACTTTCCAGCCTAGTTGCAACGTTTTAAAAATGTAAACCATTTAATTTGATAAGTAAGAAATAGTACAGAAGAAAGCACAAAGACTGTTTTCTTTTTTGCTAAAATTTGGTGCATTATATTAAATAATGGCAAGAGTTATTTTACAAAAACTCTAGTTGGAGCAAAACATTAATCCCATGTTAAGAATCTGATAAGTTAAGAAGTGATGAACCCAGGTCTAGTCTGTATCTTGAATAAAGCCTTGAAAGGCTTAATAGAATGTCTTGAAGGCAACAGTGAAAGAAGTATGAGAAGGCCCAATCCCAATCAAGGAAGTAACGGAGAAGAAGGCAGAGACTCTAAATGTCGATGGAAGCCAAATATTCAGGCCACCAAGAGAGATGATCAGAGAGTAACCAAGGACAAAATCAATGGAGTCTTGTCTCCTCAGCTTAGGGACAACCAGAGTTGCATCATATTGCTAGAGAGAGCAGGATTTTTGTCCCTGAAAGATGAGATTCTATTTTTGATTGTGGAGTTGATCGAAGACAGAATTGAAGGACATTGCCTGAAGATATTGTGGTGGAGCCTGTTATTCCTTTCTCCAGAGTTCATATATTGATGCTTGCCAAACCAGGATCATGAGATAACGAAGATCAGTGCCTCCGGGATGGTTACATAATGCAAGAAGAGAGTCAGTCCAAGAGTTGGAGGATAGAGGTAGATTCAGCTTACTTGCAAGAGCACCCCATATCGAGAATGAGTAGTCACAACAGTAGAAAGATGGTCACGAGATTCAGGCTCTCTGTTACAGAGGAGACAGCCTGCATCAGTTTGAAGTCCCCGAGCTAGCATTCGGTTCCTTGTGGGACAGCGATCAAGAACAAACAGCCAGGCAAGAGTTTTGTGTTTAGGTATATTAGACACAAAGTGTCCCACATCGGTAGTTGGAAGGGATCCTTACTAATATATAAGATAGATGAGCCTCTCCACTAATCACCAATTGGTTTTAAGTGCGAAGCCCATCTAGCTTAACATGGTATCAGAACCCGATCCACGCAGTCCAACCCGATCCACATCGATTTGGCCCAAAGTTGGCCTATCGATCTTTGCCTGAACATTCCGAGATTGACGCTTAGAGAGCCATCATCTCGAGGGGGCGTATTAGACACATAGTTGTCCCACATCGGGTATTGGAAGGGATCTTTAGTAATATATAAGGTGGTTGGGCTACTCCTCTTATCACCAATTGGTTTTAAGTGCGAAGCCCATCTAGCTTAACAAGGTATTCCTCTCTTTAGCCAAACAATATTTTTCCAAGGCACTGAGGGTTTAGGCTCTCTGATGAGATTATAGAGATGGCTTGCAGAGAACTTCTAGTTCCGATTAGGCGAGGAACTTGAAGCATCCCAAGTGATAACGTCTGGAGAATCATAGAGAGAGAGAGAGAGAGAGAGTTTGAAGAGAGATAAATCAATACCTCTTCCATTGAGTCCGATCTTGCTGGGGAAACTGACCAGGAGCCATTATGCCATAACGAAGCTAGAGATGCAGACAATAGAATTCTAGTTGATCGAGGGCCAGAGCTACCAACAAAGGTGATGAGTTGACCAAAGGGCGACCAAGGAGAAGTCCAAAATCTGCAGAAGATGCCATTGCCAGGTGCTATTTTAATCCATTGAACTGCTGCTAGATGCCTCAGCCTTAGAATTTTCTTGAAAATCCAAGTGTGAGATTGCTGCTCTTTTAATAACCAAATATCTGAGTCTTTGATGACATTTTGGTGAATCCAAGCAACCCAGATCGAGTCAGTTTGAAAGAATAGCATCAATAGAAGCTTGATACAGCAAACCATGTTCCACAGAGAAATGTTTTTTAGGCCAAGACCCCCTTCCTCCTTCGGTAAAAATATTGTTTCCCATGCAACTCTTGCTGTGTATCTTCCTTCCGTTGACCCTTTCCACAAGAAAGCAGCGCAAAGGGAATTGTTTTGTTAATGCACTCAGTAGGAAGAATGAAGGCTGCGCACCAGAAGTTTATTATATCAGAGATTACTGAGTTCAGAAGTTGAAGCCTACTAGCAAAAGATAGGTGTTTAGTTATCCAAGAATTGAGCTTAGACTTAATCTTCTGCAAAAGAGGCCCGCAGTTTAAGAGTGATAACTTTTTTGTATTGAGCGGTAGTCCAAGTTATCGCATGGGCAGGATACCCAATGGAATTTCTGGCAAAGAAGATATCAAGTCGATTTCTGGAAGGGAGAGAGCAGCATGGAAGAAGCAAGACTTTTGAGGGCTTATTGCTAGGTCAGATATGTACTGAAAATCAGATAGCACTTGAAGAATACCTTGGACTGAAGTTGGGAATCCATCTGAGAATATCAAAAGGTTATCCGCAAAATAGAGATGAGTGAGCAGGGAGTCTTTACATCTTGGGTGGTATCCAATTAGTCCATCTCGGGCTGCTTTATTAAGCATGTGGGAGAGAACATTCATGGCTAACCCAAAGAGATATGGACTAATAGGATCACCCTGGCTGAGACCTCTAGTTCCCCTGAAGAATCCATGAAGAGACCCATTTATTCCTACTGAAAACGCAGCAGAGCTAAAGCATTCGCTGATCCACCTTATAAATTCCAATGGGAGGTTTAAAGCTCCAGACAAGAGAGAACAAAATCCCATTTAGCAGAGTCAAAGGCCTTCGCGATATCAACCTTAATGATCAGACTTTTAGGTCCTTTGTTTCTATGGTCTCCACTGACAATCTCTGAGGCTAACAGGCAGTTTTCCAGGAGTTGTCTGCCTTTGATAAACGCTGATTGGTTAGGAAAATAATGCCTGGGAGAATAGGTTGTAGCCTTGCCACCAGGAGCATAGAAATCACCTTATAGATGGTATTACAACATGATATAGGGCGATAATCTTTAATATCAGTTGCGCCCAGAAACTTGGGGAGCAGGTTGAGAATAGTTGAATCCGTCGCCGTTGGCAACGCTGAGAGTGCGAAGAACTTAGAGATAGAAGCCGTGACCTCTGCTCCCAAAATCTGCCAAGTAGCACTATAAAACCTTGAAGTCATACCATCAGGCCCCAAACTCTTATTAGGGTTTAGCTTGAACATAGTTGTAACACCCGGTTCATCCTCACTCGACACCGGCGTGTTACCAAACCACAATTGTGTCTCAAAATCCAATAAAAGTCTCAAAGTCAGCTTTCATATAAATAACGAAATAAATCCATAAATCCAATAACTCAAATACTGAAATAATCGCCGAAAATAATAGAATAATAAAATATAAGTCTGAGAATAAAAACAATGAAAACGCCTAGAAACACCAGCTGTCCGATCAGTCTCCTACTCGTCTGTCTCACCTGAAAGGGAGGAAAAATGAGGGATGAGTAACAGGGGAGTCACTCAGTGAGGTATGGGATGCTAAGCCCGAACTTCATTGACTTAGACATAGCGCTCCGGATAAATATAATTTAATACTAATATATAGCAAACACGGCACCTAAAGTACCCAAAGAACATACAATGGTCCTAGCGAGATGTACACCCGCTGCCCACTAACAGGCCAACAACACCCCGAGATAGTGCTCGGCACACCGCCCGTAGACGATTTATCGACGCACACTAGGTTACGGCCCAACCGGTCGACTGTAGCTGTCCGTAACCCCGCAAACAATCTAGCATATATAAATACCTTTCTAATTATGTCTCAACACTTTTAACTAAGAATTTACAAAAACGAAAAGCAATCAATGTTGAATCATTTAACACCCTAATTCCGGTTTAAGCAAACAACGTAAAACTAAACAAGCAATGACGAACTCGATTTCACACAGACTGTACATATTAGAAATAAATTATACTTATTCGAGGTCTTAAGTCGTGTACGAGAAATTACGAGAATAGCCTTCACCTTAGCAATGGGAAAAAGTAGTAGCTATGAACTCCAACTGCTCAAACAGACTCCAAATCTGAAATCAGGGCGAAAAATCGAGTCAGAACGCCCTTCGAACGGTCAAAAACGGATAACCGGGAATCTGGTCAAAAAGTCAACCCGCATGTCAAAGGTCAACCTGGTCAACTCTGACCCAAGCCGGTCAACCACTGACCCAATTGAAATCGAATTGAACCAACCGGTTTTCCTTAACCGGATTCGATTTCAATTGAACCAGATTCAAATCAATTACAAACCGGTTAACCTAAACCGAAATCCAATTCTCAATAACCAACAAACCGAAATCAAATCAAATTAAACCGGCTTGACCAGTCAACGGTTTGACTCGCCGAGTCACCGAGTCACCGGCGAGTCGGCGAGTCAGCCGGCGAGTCACCGGAGACCGGTCGCCGGCAGCGACTAAAGCGGCGGCGGCTTACCGGGGGTCACCGGCGACGAAGACTCCGGCGAACAGCGGTGACTGGCGGCGGCGCGTGAGATGCACGCGCGGTGGTGCGGCGGCGCGTGGAGGCGCGTCGGCGGTGGTCTGCGGCTGATCTTCTAGCTCTGGATTCGTCTCGACGTCAGGATCACGATTGTGGTCTTAAAATCACGAAATTCCATACGGTAAACGAGTTATGATCGATTTAAGAATCGTTTATAAAACTTCCAAATAAAAGGGCGGCAGTTTCGAGTTACCTTCGGCTGGGATCGGTGGTGAACTGTCCGATCTCGACTCTGGACGTGGTGACGTCGGCGGTACGATCTCAGACTGAGGCGACGGCTCTATCTCTGCAGGGTTTTGATACTTAGGATTTCTGGAGAAAAAAATAATGGGAAATAATGGTTTATATAGGTGGCTCACCAATAGTCTCCTGCAAACCTAATGGGTTTTGGCGGGCCATAGAGTTTGGGTCGTTACAACTCTCCCCCACTTGAAAAGAATTCGTCCCCGAATTTAAGTCTTGTGGTATCTGTCCAGTACCATCCTGAAAGAGCTCTGGATAGTCAATCCTCATCTGAGTCTCGGTCTCCCAGGTCTCCTCCTGGATCCCGTCTCTTTCCCAACGGACCTTGACCATACTGGTCATCATTCCCTGAACAGCTTTCGCTTGACGCTCAACAATCTCAACTGGCTGACAAGGTGCAGACAAATTTTTACCAAGATCTCTTGGCGGCTGAGGCAAAATAATTTCTGGCTCTCTCACAACTTTCCTCAAAACAGACACGTGGAACACATCATGAAAGTCTGATAACTCTTCTGATAACTGTAATTTATAAGCCACTGCTCCAATCCGCTCCAAAATAGGGTACGGTCCCATATATCTCGGTTTAAGCTTCTTTAGCTTTCGAGTCTTAGATCCTCCCTGAAATGTCCTCATTTTCAGGTATACTAAGTCGCCCACCTGAAACTCCAAATCCTTACGGCGTTTGTCTGCATAACTCTTCTGACGGTCATAGGCTTCCTTAAGTCGAGTCTTGAGCATCTCCACTTGCTCTACTTTCTCCTGAACCATTGCTGGTTCTAAGTCTCGTCTCTCCCCCACTTCTGTCCAACAAAGTGGTGTACGACAAGGCCTATCATAAAGTGCCTCATACGGTGCCATCTCAATGCTCGAATGATAACTGTTGTTGTAGGCAAACTCAACTAGAGGTAGATACTTTCCCCAGCTACCCTCCCAATCTAGGACGCAAGCTCTAAGCATATCCTCCAATGTCTGAATAGTCCTCTCCGACTGTCCGTCTGTCTGTGGGTGATAGGCTGTACTCATATGGATTTTCGTCCCAAGTGCATTCTGAAAGGCTCCCCAAAAAGCGGATGAGAACTTTGGATCTCGATCAGAAACAATACTAACAGGAACTCCATGCAACCTCACAATCTCATTGATGTATATCTGTGCCAACTGCGTAGCTCCATATGTCTTTTTAATCGGCAGAAAATGAGCAGACTTGGTGAGTCTGTCTACTATCACCCAAACAGCATTCTTCCCACCCGTGGTTATCGGTAGTCCAGAAACAAAATCCATAGTCACCATGTCCCATTTCAATTCTGGCAATGGCAGGTTTTGCAACAACCCGCTAGGCACTTGATGCTCAGCCTTAACCATCTGACACGTCTGACACTGCGATACAAATGTAGCAACATCTTTCTTCATACCAGGCCAATGGTAATAGCGCTTCAGATCTCTGTACATCTTAGTGTTGCCCGGATGGATAGCAAATTTTGAGTGGTGTGCTTGCTGTAAGATTTCCTTTCTTAACAACTTATCATCAGGCACACAAACTCGGTTCCGGTACATGTACATCCCACTCATAGCTGTATGATAACCGGTACTCTCAATCTCAATCTGCTTAACCAAAACCTTGTCATTATCCTGAACTTTGCGTATCCTCCATAATAAATCTGCATTCTCCAAGGCATCAAGACCAGATGTCTCTTATTCTGCAGTAACTGCGCACACTCTGAGAGTGGCAAGTGTCGCCGTCAGCTCTTGAACCTCTTTGGTTCCTGATACATCATTCTTGCGTCTACTCAAGGCATCTGCCACCTGGTTGGCTTTACCAGGATGGTAAGTAATATCCAGGTCGTAATCTGCTAACAACTCCATCCATCTTCGCTGCCTCAAGTTTAGATCTGCCTGAGTAAATATATACTTCAAACTCTGGTGGTCTGTAAGGATCTTAACCCTCCATACAGATATGACCTCCAAATTTTTAGTGCAAACACAACTGCTGCTAACTCCAGATCGTGAGTAGGGTAATTAACCTCGTGAGGTCTCAACTGGCGTGATGCATAAGCAATAACATGACCCTCCTGCATCAATACACAACCCAAGCCAATACCTGACGCATCTGTATAAACCTCATATGGTATTCCTGGTCTCGGTAGTACCAAAACTGGTGCATTTGTCAGTCGTCGCTTTAGCTCCGTGAAGCTATGTGAACACTCATCAGTCCAAACAAGCTTAACATCCTTGCCTGTCAACTCTGTCATCGGCTTAGCGATACTGGCAAAACCCTTGACGTACTTCCTGTAATAACCTGATAGACCCAAAAAGCTGCGGATCTCTGTAGCATTCTTAGGTGTCGGCCACTCTGAAATTGCAGTAATCTTCTCTTGGTCAACAGCAACTCCTTCCTCAGAAACTACATGGCCGAAAAATCCAATCTTCCTCTGCCAGAAGCTACATTTACTCAGTTTAGCAAACAAGTGATGTTCTCTCAGCTTCTCCAAAACAATCCGCAAATGTTTAGCATGCTCTTCTCTGCTCCGAGAATAAATCAGAATATCATCAATGAAGACAATCACAAACTTATCCAAGTACTCGCGGAAAACATCATTCATCAACTTCATAAACGCTGCAGGTGCGTTTGTCAGCCCAAATGGCATCACCACAAACTCGTAATGACCATAACGTGTCCGAAAAGCCGTCTTCCGTACATCCCCATCTGCTATCGCAATCTGGTGGTAACCTGATGCCAAGTCTATCTTAGAAAACCATGAAGCTCCCTGCAACTGATCCAACAACTCATCGATTCGCGGAAGTGGATACTTATTCTTGATGGTCACCTTGTTCAACCCCCTGTAGTCAATACAAAGCCTGAAACTCCCATCTTTCTTCTTCACAAACAATACTGGTGCTCCCCAAGGTGAAGTACTAGGTCTGATGAAACCTTTCTCCAATAACTCCTCTAAGTGCTTTTTCAATTCAGCCATCTCTGCTGGTGCTAATCAGTACGGAGCCCGTGAAACTGGTGTTGTCCCTGGTTCCAACTCAATGGTGAGGACATCATCTCTGGCTAGTGGTGGCCCTTTTAAAGCCTCAAATACATCTTGAAACCCTGCAACCACAGGTATGTCTTGCAACTCTAAATGACCATCATCTTTAACCACCGAGATAGTTGCTAGAAATCCCTCTGCTCCTCTCTCCAACAAGTCCTCAGCACGCATCATGGAGACAATAGAAACTCCCCGCTGAACTTGGATGCACTGGAATGTGATATTCCCTTCCTCTCTAGGGATAAGAACTCTTGCCTTTGGACAATCTACCACCACTCGATGCCGCGACAGCCAATCCATCCCAAGTATAACATCGTAGTAATCTAGATCCATCTCTGATAAGTCTCCGATGAACTCCACTCCTCCTAGTACAACTGGTACCTCTCGATGGATACCAAGGGTTCCTAAACTCTCTGCGCCAGCTGTTATAATATTCTTCTTCTTTGGGTCAAAGACACCTTGAAAGGACCAAGACTTGACTAGCCGCGAACTCACGAAGCTGTGGGAAGCTCCCGTGTCGAAAAGAGTGTGAGCTATCTCACCTCCAACAGAAACCAATCCTACACACATTTTTTAACTAAACACTATAATCACCAACACAAGTACTCAAAAGAAAAGATAGGGTATGATTACATACCAGCTGCCGGCTCAGCTCCATCAGTTCCTCCTAAAGCATACACTCGTGGAGCGATAGCTTGACGCTTTGCGGCAGGCTCTGTCGTGCAATCTCTAGCGAAATGGCCTTGCTTGCCACAATTGAAGCAAGCTCCTGGTGAGACTACTGCAGCTGCTGGTGCTGCTGGTGTTGTATTCTGCCTAACTTGAGATGCATCTGCTGGCCTCACCCGGAAAAACTTCATGGTGTGCCCCAATCGTCCACAAGTAAAACACTTGGTACAGTGTCCATTATGGTGACGACGACATCGAGAACAATACGGTGCCTCTGACTGGTCTCCGGTCCTCCTCTGAGACTCTGTAGTCCTCCCAGGCTTAGGCTGAGCAGATTTGAGAAGTTTCTGCTCCTCTATCCAACCTGCTTCCTGTTCAGCTGCTTTCTCCACCAAGTCTCCCAATCTGTAGTAAGTGATGACATTGCACCTGTTGCGAATCTCCAAACGCATCCCATCCAAAAACTTCCTGATCAACTCATCTTCAGGAATACCACTTCCAACAAATCTGCGAAGCTGGTTGAACTTAACCTCATACTGCTTGATCGACAAGTCACCCTGGCTCACATGCTCGAAGTCCCTCTTCTTTCTATCCATAGCTTGTTTCGGAAAGTACTTCTTATCAAACTCCTCGATAAAATCTTCAAAAGTCAGAATGTTCAGGCCCATGGTTCAATCGCACTCCCTCCCACCAAACCAATGCATCTCCACGCAAATACTGCATAGTCAATCTAAGCTTAAACTCTGGGGGACAGTCAATATTCTCCAGCTTCCGTTTCAGACTCAGCTTCCAATCATAAGCGGCTGTAGGATCCACTGTTCCTACAAAATGCTCCATACCCATGTTCTTCATCATACTGGTGAGTCGGTAATACCTCTCATCATGAGCTGGATAAACATGTGGTAATGGCGGTGGAGGTGGCAGAATCTGCTGGCCTGGAACCTGCTGCAATGGTACCTGAGGAATCTGTGCTGCTGGAATCTGCTGCGCTGGGACCTGAGGAATCTGCACTGCTGGAATCTGTTGCGCTGGGACCTGAGGAATCTGCACTGCTGGAATCTGTTGCGCTGGGACCTGAGGAATCTGCGCTGGAACCTGCTGTGGTGGAACCTGAGCGGCAGCCAACTGGCGAGCAACTTCATGTGCAGCTACTCGAGCAGCTTCCTGTGCAGCAACCCGAGCTGCTTCCTGGGTAACCTGCTGAATGGCAGCCTGAGCAGCTTGCGTAGCTGCTGCCTGAACCATCTGCATGAGTGCAGCCTGATCAATCGGTGGGGCTACTGGCGGCACACCTTCTGCCTGGACACCCGCTGCAGTACCTTGCTCATCCACAACTTCACGAGCATCAACTCTGGCTCTAACAGTACGAGTACGCTTAGCTCCTCTCTTTGGCGGCATCTGAAATGGAAAATGGCAAAACAGTCAACTTCAGCTATTCCAGTTCACTAACGATCAACAGACATTATCGAATAGAAAGGTGTTTCTAAGTTTTGAAAACCGTTGAAAACTTTTTATATCTTTGAAAACCAGGTCCCTTAACCGGCGTCCCGGGTCAGGGCCGAGACACAACCCCGCTCTGATACCAAATTGTAACACCCGGTTCATCCTCACTCGACACCGGCGTGTTACCAAACCACAATTGTGTCTCAAAATCCAATAAAAGTCTCAAAGTCAGCTTTCATATAAATAACGAAATAAATCCATAAATCCAATAACTCAAATACTGAAATAATCGCCGAAAATAATAGAATAATAAAATATAAGTCTGAGAATAAAAACAATGAAAACGCCTAGAAACACCAGCTGTCCGATCAGTCTCCTACTCGTCTGTCTCACCTGAAAGGGAGGAAAAATGAGGGATGAGTAACAGGGGAGTCACTCAGTGAGGTATGGGATGCTAAGCCCGAACTTCATTGACTTAGACATAGCACTCCGGATAAATATAATTTAATACTAATAAATAGCAAACACGGCACCTAAAGTACCCAAAGAACATACAATGGTCCTAGCGAGATGTACACCCGCTGCCCACTAACAGGCCAACAACACCCCGAGATAGTGCTCGGCACACCGCCCGTAGACGATTTATCGACGCACACTAGGTTACGGCCCAACCGGTCGACTGTAGCTGTCCGTAACCCCGCAAACAATCTAGCATATATAAATACCTCTCTAATTATGTCTCAACACTTTTAAATAAGAATTTACAAAAACGAAAAGCAATCAATGTTGAATCATCTAACACCCTAATTCCGGTTTAAGCAAACAACCTAAAACTAAACAAGCAATGACGGACTCGATTTCACACAGACTGTACATATTAGAAATAAATTATACTTATTCGAGGTCCTAAGTCGTGTACGAGAAATTACGAGAATAGCCCTCACCTTAGCAATGGGAAAAAGTAGTAGCTATGAACTCCAACTGCTCAAACAGACTCCAAATCTGAAATCAGGGCGAAAAATCGAGTCAGAACGCCATTCGAACGGTCAAAAACGGATAACTGGGAATCTGGTCAAAAAGTCAACCCGGAGGTCAAAGGTCAACCCGGTCAACTCTGACCAAAGCCGGTCAACCATTGACCCAATTGAAATCAAATTGAACCAACCGGTTTTCCTTAACCGGATTTGATTTCAATTGAACCATATTCAAATCAATTACAAACCGGTTAACCTAAACCGAAATCCAATTCTCAATAACCAACAAACCGAAATCAAATCAAATTAAACCGGCTTGACCAGTCAACAGTTTTACTCGCCGAGTCGACTCCGCCGAGTCACCGAGTCACCGGCGAGTCGGCGAGTCAGCCGGCGAGTCACCGGAGACCGGTCGCCGGCAGCGACTAAAGCGGCGGCGGCTTACCGGGGGTCACCGGCGACGAAGACTCCGACGAACAGCGGTGATTGGCGGCGGCGCGTGAGATGCACGCGCGGTGGTGCGGCGGCGCGTGGAGGCGCGTGAAGGCGCGTCGGCGGTGGTCTGCGGCTGATCTTCTAGCTCTGGATTCGTCTCGACGTCAGGATCACGATTGTGGTCTTAAAATCACGAAATTCCATACGGTAAACGAGTTATGATCGATTTAAGAATCGTTTATAAAACTTCCAAATAAAAGGGCGGCGGTTTCGAGTTACCTTTGGCTGGGATCGGTGGTGAACTGTCCGATCTCGACTCTGGACGTGGTGACGTCGGCGGTACGATCTCAGACTGAGGCGACGGCTCTATCTCTGCAAGGTTTTGATACTTAGGGTTTCTGGAGAATAAAATAATGGGAAATAATGGTTTATATAGGTGGCTCACCAATAGTCTCCTGCAAACCTAATGGGCTTTGGCGGGCCATAGAGTTTGGGTCGTTACAATAGTTCTCATTATATCATCTGAGGAGGGAATTTTGCTGATAGCACTCTTCTGATCATCTGAGCAGGAGAAATCAGTAAAGTGTTGGACCAACAGCACCATATTTGGAGCTGGTGGAGACAAAGGAGGCCCCAAGATGGATTTGAAATGCTCGACTGCTAGGATTCCTACCGATTCAGGAGTGTTGGCAACCATACCATTTACAACAGTAAGAGAGTGAATATCATTGTAGAAATTCCTTGCTGTTGCCACTTTGAGAAGGAAACTAGTATTCTGATCTCCAAGCTTTAGCCATTTTATTCTTGATTTCTGATGGAAGAAAGACTCTTCAATAGTCTTCAAGAAGGCCACTTTGTCCCTACTGGTTCTCTCTGCATGGAAAGAAGCTTCAGAAGGATTCCTTAAAGAACGAAGTTGGTGGTTTTCCAGTTGGAGGGTAGCTTCACTGACCCTCTTTTGAATATCCGAGAAACTGTTTTTGTTTAGAGTTTTCAGGAACCTCTTTAATTTTTTTCAATTTCTTGGACAATGAAGAGAGAGTCCAAGCTTCTGGAGAAGAAATCTCCCATCTTGCAGTGACTGTTTCCTGAAAGTCGGGATGAGTGACCAAGTAGTTAAAAATTTTGAACGCTTTAGTGCCTGCCTTAGGCGAAGAACAGTCCAGGTAGACCAGCGCAGGAGTGTGATCAGAGAACATTGGAGCAGAAAAAGAGGCCTGGCACCAAGGTTGTTGAATCAAAAAAGGATGAATTCAACCTCATTCAATATAAATTTACGTCAAAAACAAGATAAATTTGAATAAAATTCGCTAAGATTGTGTTCTAGATTTTTCCAGATTCAAAAAGGTAAAGTAACCAAAAATATAGGATACATATTCTAAATAGAATAGAAAACAGATACAAGGTTACAATATAAATTCTAACCTTTTTAGAACATATCATAAAGGTAAAAACAGATGTTTTATCTACGATATATGATAGAGTAAATGATAGAACAGAGATAAATGTTTTATAGATTTATCTACAATGAAGTAAAAAGCTTACAATATACATTGTATTTTAGAAATAACAAAGCTTTTTGGTCAGAACTGAGGCAGAAATATTATATATTTAGATAGATCATAAAGAAAATATTACAATACAAATATTAACTTTAATAAAACGTTGAAGCCAAGATAGAACGTCTATTTTATCATTGTAAAAAGGATTATAATATATATTCTAATAAAATCTAAATCAACACATCAATATTGTTTTTGGAATTTAGTTTTTATATCAAAACATATAAAATATTATCATGATTGTATTGATTTTTTCATATTTTCAGAATTCTATATAAATTTTAATAATTGTTTTTATTATTATGAGGATAAGTATGTCTAGAACTGACAAATTATTGTGAATGTATATATGGACAAAAATATTCTCGTTATGGACTATTTGTCCAATTTCACCAATATTTTATGGGTTATTTGCAAACTTGACTCAAAACTCAAAGTCAACCCTAAAATTAACCCATGTATTTTTGGATTTTTCTTTTGCCATATTCACCCCACAAGTTCACATTATTCACGAAAATACCATTTTCGAAAATAGTATTTTTACTCTCTCAACCTCATCATCTTCAAGTATTTACAAGATTGTCATTGCCATCAATACACCAACCACCATGAACAACCAATTTGAAGCTCTTAATGCACCTCAAATCGATTTACACTCATTCTTTATCAATTTTTATGAACTAAAAACAACATCTCTTTCACTTTCTCTCCATATTCATCCCCAAAAACTCAAGATTTTGATTCTAAAATTTTTATGGTTTAATGAAGCGTTGAAGCTTACGATTCTTGGTGGGTCACTTTTGTTTGAGATTATGGGTGCTTGGAGAAGACTTATGTGTACTAAACAAGTTATCTCACTAGTTAAAATTATGAAATCAGTTTTTTTCAGATATGTTCGTCCAGTCGACTTCCGGATAAGTCTTCTAGTTGTAGACGACTTACATGGAAGTATTCTGGTCAATGCAGAGATTAATTTTGCAATTGACTCTTATATTTTATTATACCTAGAAGACTTTCATGTAAGTTGTCTCAGGTTAGTTTTGCAATTAAAAATAAACTTAAAATTTATTTGTTTCTAGACGACTTACACTAAAGTCATCCGTTAGACGACTTACACGAAAGTTGTCCATGATTTTATTCCAAGATTCTGGTCAAACCTTGCTTATCTTGGATGACTTCCATGTAAGTCGTCCAAAAAAAATTTTAAGTTTTATTTTTCAATTGTAAAACTAACCTGAGACAACTTACATGAAAGTCGTCTAGGTATAATAAAATATTGATTTTTCTACTGGACGACTTATGTGTAAGAGTCCTCCAGGAAAAGTAAAACTTCTTACACAATCCGGTCAAATAAAAAACTAACCCGTTAACCCTAGACGACTTACATGGAAGTCGTCTCGAGATTTTTTTTAACAAACAAAGATGAACGATTTTCATGTAAATCGTCTAGTTTAAAAATCAATTGCAAAATTAACCTAAATGGATGACTTCCTAGAAGTCTACAGACGACCTCCGTGGAAGTCATTTGCGTCAATGTTTAATAAACTTTTATTTTCTCTAAAACTATAAAGACTTTTAAATATTTTTTTGTTAATTTATGTATATTAGTTAATATTGGGGCTACTGAATGAAATTTATAACTTAATTGGTTATATTTATGAGGTTACCAACATTCATGTGTATTAATGGTTCATGGAAGTCTTCTACTTTTGTAAATTTGTTAAGTAACTTAAAGATATATTTATTCAATTTTAAAAGTGTTAAGTAACTTCAAGAATATCAAGTAACATCATTTAATGTGTCTTCTTAGATCATAAGATATACTAGATCTTGACCCGCCCAACCGGGCGGGTATTTATTTTATGTTTTTAGTTTTTTATTTATAAATGATATATTTGTAATATTTAAACATAAATTTAGATTGAAAATTAACATTTGTAGTTATAATAAAAATTAAAAGTTTAAAAAAATATTTTGATATAAATTTTAAATTTCTAATAAAAATAATATAGAGATGGGTCATAATTTTTTCCAATTCCAAAATCTTAGCATTCTTAATAACAAATAAAATAATTTATAAATACATAAAATATATAAAAATATTTGAAATTAAAATAAATTTGTTAAAAAAAATCTTACGCCATTTTTGTTTATTTCTGTAGTTTTACCCGTGGCTGTATAAATATTTGCTTTCACTTCAATTTTTTTCTTTGTTCTAATGATAATATATATATATATATATATATATATATATATATATATATATATATATATATGTGTGTGTGTGTAAATTAATATGTATTACATAATTGTTGGTATAACATTTTAAAACAAAATTTTTATGTATTACTTTAAATAATTATATTATGTGATTTTAATCGTCTATTATATCACAGTATATCATATAAAAATCTAATATTTATAACTAATTGGACTTATATTATAAAAGTGTTATACTAACAATTTATAAATAAAATATATGATATATAAATTGATTTTGAGGTGTGATTTTTATTTTATTATTTTTATTAATAAATATTGAAAACTTAAATGTTAACAAAATATCTATTAGAAAATTTATTTTGGTTAAGATTTATTCTATTAAAAATCTATTATTTAAATTAGGAAAAGACATTAAATACTTAAATCTATCATTTAAATAAGGAAAGATAAAATTCTCTACTATCTTTGTTACCAAACAAAATTTAATTTTTTTAAAGACTACTATTCATGTTACCAAACAAAAGCTTAAAGTACTTCTACTTTAATAAGATAGATTTTCTAACTTTCAAGAAATTTAAAATTTCAATTTTCACTTAAAATTTTGAGTTTTCCGTTTAAATTTTAATTTTTCGCTTAAATTTTCCGTTTATATTTCAATTTCCCGCTTTAAATTTAAGTCTTCCGAGAAGACTTCCCAGAAGATTTCTAATGAAAGTGTTATATCTTTGAACTTATGTAATGATTTATCTTTTGTGAATTTGACTAAGTTTTCTTGAGAATTCTTCTCCCTTAGTTGTAATAAATTTGATTAATTTGGTGTGTTATTGTGTTTTGCTATTGAAATTGTATCAATAACTTCAATTATGTCAATTAATATTGGCAAGAAAATATTGTGGAAAATGAACATATTTACCAATTTTCATTAATATCTCTTTAAATTTACAAAAATTTACAAAACATGCAAATCACAAAACTGACCACAAACAAAACTATTATAGATCATTCCTCCACAAAGACAAGTTTAGACTCCACTTGATATAGAAGAAGACTCTCCAGAAGACTTTCAGAAGACTTTCAGGAAGTCGTCTAGTGCATTAAATGATAGAAGTCTTCCAAGAAGATTTTCCTCGAAGTATTCTAAGAGGGGATTATTGGGAGAAGAATTTGTATAGAGTTTGTGAATTTTAAGAGTTGATTGATTTTAAAAGTTATGTGGATTGTGAAAATGTATATATATTGACTTATAGAATTTGATCATGATTTTCTTAGATTTGTCTAGCTTTTCATTAACTTGGATTACTAAAAGAGGTTTCATTAAAGAGACACACTTGTTATATATAAAGAATAATACAAAAATATTTTTAAAAAAATATTTCGAATTATAGTTTTCAAATTCTAACATTTTTATAAAAATTTTGTTTTTTTTTAATTTTCTTTTTGAAATTTGAAAATGATTTTCCAAACTATTATAAACTTTTTATTTAAATTTTTATATATATAAATATAATTATATATTGAAAATGATAAACATTATAAATATAAATTATGTTTTCAAAAGTGTAATGGTATACAAAATGTAATGAATTATAGATTTGGACATAATTTGGTAAAAGTTGCACATGGATTTTGAAAATCACATGGATACATATAGGGGTGTCAAAATGGGTCATGACCCATTGGTTGACCCAATCCAAGTTGACCCATTAACCCAAATGAACTGTTTATTTTTGATTCAATGGGTTAATGGATTAACAGGTTAATGAGTTAACAGGTTAATGGGTTAACAAGTTAATGGGTTAACAAGTTAAATAGGTCTATTGGGTTGGGTCAAATCTGACCTATTTAAAAAATTTTAATTAAAAAAAAATCAAAAAATCAAAAAATCAAAAAACAAATTCTCAAAAAAATAGAAAAACAAAATTTTCCGCCACAACTAGAAATGCAATTTTCCACCAAAATCGGAAAAAAACAATTTCCCGACAAAACCGGAAAATTGAATTTTTCCGCCAAAACCGAGAAATAGAATTTCCTGTCAAAACCGGAAAAACGCAATTTCCCGCCAAAATCGGAAAAATGAAATTTCCCGCCAAAACCGTAAAACGCAACTTCCCGCCAAAATCGGAAAAACAATTTCCCGCCAAAACCGGGAAAAACAATTTTCCGCCAAAACCGAGAAAAACACAATTTCCCGCCAAAAACGGAAAAACGCAATTTCCCGCCAAAACCGGAAAACGCAATTTTCCGCAAAAACCGAAAAATTGCAATTTTCCGCAAAAACCGAGAAATATAATTTCCTGTCAAAACAGGAAAAACGCAATTTCCCGCCAAAACCGGAAAAATACAATTTCCTGCCAAAACCGTAAAACGCAATTTCCCGCCAAAATCGGAAAAACAATTTCCGCCAAAACCGGGAAAAACAATTTTCCGCCAAAACCGAGAAAACACACAATTTCCCGCCAAAAACGGAAAAACACAATTTCCCGCCAAAACCGGAAAACGTAATTTTCCGCAAAAACCGAAAAATTGCAATTTTCCGCAAAAACCGAGAAATATAATTTCCTGTCAAAACCGGAAAAACGCAATTTCTCACCAAAACTGGAAAAATACAATTTCCTGCCAAAACCGTAAAACGTAATTTCCCGCCAAAATCGGAAAAACAATTTTTCGCCAAAACCGGGAAAAACAATTTTCCGCCAAAACCGAGAAACACACAATTTCCCGCCAAAACCGGAAAAACGCAATTTCCCGCCAAAACAGAAAAAATTACAATTTTCCGCAAAAAAACGAGAAATATAATTTCATGTCAAAACCGGAAAAATGCAATTTCCCGCCAAAACTGGAAAAATACAATTTCCTGCCAAAACCATAAAACGTAATTTCCCGCCAAAATCGGAAAAACAATTTTCGCCAAAACCGGGAAAAACAATTTTCCGCTAAAACCGAGAAACACACAATTTCCCGCCAAAACCGGAAAAACGCAATTTCTCGCCAAAACAGAAAAAATTGCAATTTTCCGCAAAAAACGAGAAATATAATTTCATGTCAAAACCGGAAAAACGCAATTTCCCGCCAAAACCGGAAAAATGCAATTTCCCGCCAAAACCGTAAAACGCAATTTCCCACAAAAATCGGAAAAACAATTTCCCGCCAAAACCGGGAAAAACAATTTTCCGCTAGAACCGAGAAAACACAATTTCCCGCCAAAACCGGAAAACGCAATTTCCCGCCAAAACCGAAAAACGTAATTTTCTTTCGAAAGCGGAAAACACAATTTTCCAAAAAAGCAGAAAAATATTTTTTTTTAATTCAATCAAATTGGTCTTAACTTAAAAATGATTCATTATAAAGATGTTGGGTTGATGGGTCAACCATTAATCCATCTGACCCATTCAATTTAATGAGTCATAGGTCAATCCAACCCATTTAATAAATGGATTGGGTTGACCCATGACCCTTTAACAGTCAACCCATTTGGGTTATGGGTTGGGTTGACCCATTTGACCCATTTTGACACCCCTAGATACATATGATATTTTGAAAGTTGGGTCTCATGAATAAAAATGAATAGAATTCATGTCCCAATAACCATAGATTTAGTTAGAATTAGAGAATCTATAATAACAAAACTTTTTGAATAACAATGGATTTGAATGGATTTTGAAAATTCTTAAACCAATAATAATAGATTCTATTAAGATTTATGAAATCCAAGAACCAATAACAAAGGAATCTCAAAATTTCCAAAATTCATAAAAATTCATCTCCCAATAACCCTCCCTAAGTATCTCTCAGATCTGAAAAACCTGTATATCCAAAAGCATTCATATGCTTTCAAAATATAGAAAAATAAGGTAAGAGCTTAAAACAACCAAAAGACTTTTCAAAATGTAAGAGTTTTTAAGGAACAAGAGGTTACCAACTAATTGCCAAACGACTTCCTGGAAGTTTTCTAGTGCATTTAATGTTAAAAGACTTCTGCGAAGTTTTTCAGACGACTTACAGGGAAGTCTTCCAAGTCTGTCTCAGATCTGAAAAAACCTGCATATCATAAAGCATTAAAATGGCTTCAAAACATAGAAAAACTTCAAAAATAAGGTAAGAGATTAAAACAACCAAAAGAGTTTTCAAAATGTAAGAGCTTTAAGCAACAAGAGGTTAATATGATTTATAGATCTACCTTTAAAAGAGTGGAATATGAGAAACATGTAATGAAAAATCTACAAAAACAAAATAAATCAGTGAGAAGACATGAAATAACAATAAATTGATATAAAGATTGGTGTTTTTAAGTAGAAAGAGATTAGAGAGAGGTTGAAGAGTTTTAGAATGAGGAACATTACATTTTTGTTGTAGCCATTTGAGCGGAAGATAGAAAATGTGTAAATTTTCTTTATATAGGGAAATAAAGTTTTATTTTTATTTTTATAAAGTTTAAATTTTTTATTTAATTAAAGTTTTATTAAAAACGTTTAAAACTTTTTATAAAAATAAAAATTTGTAAAATGTTTTTTAATAAGTTTATTTAATGTTTTTATTAAAAACATTTGGTAAATTATTTTTATTTTTACAAAGTCTATTTTTATTAAAAAACATAATCTTTTTATTTTATTTTCCCTTTTTAAAACGTTTTAAATTAAATTTTTAAAAATTCTTTTAATTTAATGTGTTTAATAAAAACTTTAAACAAACTTTATAAAATTTGTAAACTTTACAAAAATAAAAATAAAACTTTACAAAAAAGTTATTAATAAAAAGTTTAAACAAACTTTATAAAAATACATTTTAAATTTCTTTATTTTTATTAAAAATTTTGATAAAATTAAAAAGTTTACAAACATTTTAAACTTTTTTATAAAAATAAAACTTTGTAAGTGTTTTTTATTAGGTTGATTTAACGTTTTTTGTTAAAAAAATTGTAAATTATTTTTTATTTTTATTTTTATTAAGTTTTACAAAGTTTATTTTTATTAAAAAAATTAAAAGTTTTTATATTTATTCTCCCTTTTTAAATGTTTTTAATTATTATTTGTTTTAAATTATATTAGCTTAATATGTTTAATTAGATTAATCAAGGGTTAGTTTTGGAATTATGAAAGAAATTATACTAAAATGACAACTAAATGATGGTTTTATACTATAGGGACAAACATGCTGAATTTTTGTTCCGTTTTGGCAATTTTCCCTAAATATTTTCAAGTTAGAAGACTTCCAAGTATGTCTTCTAGAAATTTAATATTTGCCCAGAATAGTTTAATATTTTTAGCGGAAAACTAAAATATTTTTAGCAGGAGTTAAAAGACTTTCAGAGAAATCTTCTAACCGATAATACTAATCGCCAGGCGACTTCTCTGTAAGTCACCTAGATCCTAAACATAACCCCTAAACTAATTTAATTAACTAAACACTTCATAAAATCAAATTAAACTTAAAAAGTGTTTACAATACACAGAAATAAAAACATATAGGTAAAAAAAATATTTTTCAAAAAAACATTTAAGATTTTCAAAATCTAGCCCTAAGAATACATGCAATCCTACAACTTATGTTGCCAACCCCTAAACCAAAAAATATCATGATTCACTACTTTCACTCATTTATATTGAAAATAATTCAATTTTATTATATCTTAATTTATATCACTTAAAACTATTTATAATTACATGATTTTAATTTTTCACTTATAAAAATATTTTTTACAAAATTTATAAATTATTTTTAAGATCAACTATACCAGAATACCTTCATGGGCGTCGTCTAGACGATTTACAGTATCTCAGAAGACTCAGAAGACTTTCCAGAGTTATATTCGTAAAAATGAGTTATGTTTTTTTGTTTAGTCACAAGAGGCTGGATGTAATTTCACAAGGCTTTTAAGTTAATTTTGCACTTGATTCAAGCTTGGGTATATTTTGAATTTAAAATCAAGTTTTGAGTCATATTTGGTAAATTCCCCATATTTTATTAAGTTTTGCTGTTTTTAGATTATCTATACTATTAAAACAAAATATGAGATTATATCCTTTATTTTATGAAAACATTATATTGCTATGAAATTTAGTTCTAATATAAATATTATTTATTTAAATTAAACAACAAATATGGTAACAAATAATATCCATATCATGTAAATAACATTAATTATAGCTTTTATTCAAATTATATTCTCCATTTTTTTATATATTCTCCATTTAATTTGAGTATCATTTGTGTGCATAGGATATTTAATGATCGAATATGAATATATACATGAAAATTAAAAATATATTATTTACTATATCATATTGTACATATTATTGATATGCTAATTTCAAATGTTCAAAAATATTTCAAAACTTATTATAATATTAAATATTAGATCTAAAATATATATAAATACAAATTTATCATAAGTTATTAAAAACGAAAAGAAATTAATATTTTCTAATAAGGAAATTTTGCTTTCTTCATTACCATTATTATATTTTTTCAGATGACATAATAAAAAATTTCATTAGAATCTAAGATTTTTTTTTATAATTTTATATAATATTAAAAAGTATGATTTATTTAATCAATAAAATTCAAAAATATGATAATATTTTTGGGTTTATAGCAAATCATCGAATATTGGATTGTGGGTTAATTGTAGAATTTTATAGGATTTTATCAGATTTTTAATTAACAAATCTATACTTTTTGTGCAAATACAAATCTATACTATTAATGAAGAATCTCTCATAGGATTTTTGCCCTTGATTTTGTGAAATAATTATAATAATATGCCACTCATATATTTATGCATATCATAATTAATTAATATTAACTAAAAAGTTTAATTTAGGAAATATTTAAAAACTAAATAAAAACTATATAAGGTATAATCTCTCTTCTATATCATTTTATTTTCAAAATGTACCACTTTATCTATGATCTTTAAACCATAGGATTTAGAAATGATTTACTTTATAACCGATTAAAATCGAATAAACCAAATAAAATTGATCAAAATTGCTATAATATTATGAAAATATATTTGTTATATAAAATATTTCTTTGTTAATAACCAATATCATATATTTTTACAATAGTAAAGAAGTTTTAATTTTAGAAACAATTAAAATATAATTAAATAACAGTTCATCGTGGTCGATGATTCTTATTTTCTTAGTTTCTTCTTTACTGTTTTTGTCTTCTTTTACCATTGAATAAATTGAAGTTAAGGTATAACTTTGATGGACACTAATCAGTCAAAAGTATTCATAACTTTTTTCTTTAACTATAAACAAACAGAATTTCATGTTTAGTAGAGGAAACATGACTTTGATGAACATTAAGTAGGTAAGAGTAGAAAAACTTTTCTTTCATGCTTGTGTTTTGTTTTTTAATTAGTTATTTTCAGAGTTTCGAGTTTTGATTTTGGTTCTAGACTTATTATTTTATTTGAGTATAGAAACATTTTTATTATTTTGTTCTTTTATTTGAACATATGGTTTCTTTTTAATAAATGACCAAACTGACAATATGACTTTAAAATATATAATATAATACCACAATTTGATCACTCCTAAAAGGGTCCACGTCAGCATTTTGTAGGACCCGCAAAAAAATTCTGTGTGTTAATCGTTTTTAGACTTTGTTGTTTTGATTTGTTATGTGGCCTAATTGACGACGGCCCATTAAACATATGTGCCTAGGCCTGGGCGTAATTAACCATAACTGAACGGCCCATTAAACATATGTGCCTAGGCCTGGGCGTAATTAACCATAACTGAAACCCGCTCCTAACCCGATCCAAATTGTCGGTACCGTACCGGTAATGGTTCTGGCTAAATACCCGGTTGGGTGCTACATTCCGATTATTTGGACATCGGGTCAGTTCGGTGGAGAACCATGGTCCATATTAATAACCGTTGAAAACCGATATTATATGTTTAATAATTTTGTTGGTGAGGTGTCATTAGTTCCAAGAAGAATTCCTCGACTTCTCCTCCTCTTCGGCTCTTCCTCTTCCTTTACGGCATGGCGAACCCTAGTTCCCAAACGAGGCTCATCGATTCAATCCCGCATGCGCTGCAAAAGCTTCAAACTGGCCACTATAAATATCCCAATCTATCAGTCTTGTACTCCATCAGCATCCTCTAACAATCAATCACAGGTTCGTATCCTCTAAGTTCTTCACCGATACGAGATTTTGTGTTTTCATCTATTAAGTTTTGATATTTGTATTTGTTTAGGCATCGATTACAATTTATACATTTAGTTTCGACAGTGATTAGAATTTCAGCATTTGGTTTCAAGATCGAGTACAGTTTATAGCTTTGATCAATTTGGTTTCAAAATATTTATAGGATAGTTTATCTTTAGTAATTGAATTTCTTCTTTGTTATGTCTATTTGTGTGTGATTTCTAAACTTTTTTTTTTGTTCTTGCACTTGCAGATGGATTCAAATTCTTCTCTTGATCGAGAAACTTGTAACAAAGATGATGAGGGAGACTTGCAAACTCCAGACAGTAACCGAGTTAAAAGGAAGGGAACTCCAGTTGTTAGTGGAGCGACTTCTCAAGCAAGTCAAGCTAAAAGGCTACTTCCAACAAGATCAGAAATGTGGGAGCATTTCACAAGGACTAAGGAGGACAGAGACAAGTGCTTATGCAACTACTGCTAGAAGGATTTCTCGTGTCTCACCTCATGAGGGACATCAAACCTGAAGAAGCATCATGAAATTTGCAAGGAACACAAGGCGTGGAAAGCTGGCCAAGCTGATAAACAGGATGTTATTAACAAGGAAGGGAAGCTGAAGAAGGCTAGATTCACGGATTCTATGTTCAGAGAAGCAACAAATGAGATGCTCGTTTGGGGACAAAAGCCTTTAGCATTTGTTGAAAGCGTGGCTTAGAAGCATTTTTGTAACAAGATCCAGCCCTTGTTCTAACAAAGCTACGATGTGAATGAACTTCGTTCTTTGAAGTCCATTCAGAAACTTCTTTACCATCTTCGATTCTTCGATTATCTCTCCTAACGCGGCTGCTCTCGATGCTAAGCCTGAAAGTTTTCCTGCGTATCATCCACCGTGTCTGTATCTATCATCTTCAGCTTGTCGAACTCAGACATCAAAGTCTGTAACCTCGCTTCTCTCACACGATCAGCACCTAAGTTATGGAATTTGATAGTTTCCCAAATCTTCTTCGATGTATCATGTTCTCCTATCTGTAGTATCAGCGCCTCCGGGACTGATTAAAAGATTAGAGCAATCGCCATATTGTTCTTCTTTACGTCATCGCTCCCTGGATCAATTGTATCCCAACATCACTTTCATGTGCATTGACCGTACGGTGTAGTTGGTCGATGTTAGCATCGGACATCGTATGTTCTTCTTCATCTCAAGACCTTTATCACGTGCTTGAAAAGTGACATCGTCTCCCATGTTTTGATTGAATTACAAGTAAACGATTTTCGAAACTTGGAGCTCTGATACCAATTAAAGTTGCAAGAACACACAAATTATAAGAAGTAGCACTTCTTATTAGATTTAAAAACTCTCTCAAAACTAAATCAATGTGTTTCTCTTAAGGGATGCAACGTCTCTGCAACTCTTTATATAGGTCAAAGATACTTTCTTAACCTAATAATAATATGGAAGCATTCCTAACTTGATATGTTTTCTTTTTTCGTTAACCTACTAAACTTTTTTTTTATAAGTTAACTTTCTCCTTAAATTAATTGGAATTATCCAACATGAGTTTTGTTTAGCAAATCTTCTCTACACTGGAGCCTCAACGTCGAGCGGCAAGAAAATATAAAAGGATTTAAAATTCTAGGTCATTAACAAGTTAGAATCCAGAATTAAAATATAATAATAATTGAGACATAGCATTATCGCCGAACCACTAATATTTACAACGTCGATGAAAATATCAGTAGAAACAGTCGCCGGTGTGGCAAGTTGATAATGACATTGTGATTAAATTTCTCTTTGTGGAACTTTGCATCTGACATTCGTTGGGCTTCCCTCTTCGGGAACCTGAGTCTCAGCGTTTCTTGTTTGCTGATTTTTGGTCGTTCTAGCGTTGACATTGGCGTTTGAGGAACGAACAGGGCCAATGTATTCTCTAATTTTATTTACTTGCGTTTTGGTAATTTCCTTCGTTTAAGGATGAAACTTTTTCAAGCGTTATTTACTTGGGTATCCCTTAATTTGCGTTATTTACACTTGTGCGCCTTCGTTTGAGTTATTTACTTTTATACCCCTTACTTTGCAGTCTTTACTCGGTGTTGGCTTTCACAAGAGGAAACCCAAACCCTAACGCCCAACCCGATCCGACTCCCCTCACATCCGAAATTTAGGTTTCATTGAATCCCTCGTCTCACCTTCGTTCGATTCACTGAATCTCGGCGCGGGACGGGTTCTCTGATGCACATTTCGAGTTACGGACACGACGTATTGCTCGAGCATGGACGACGCGTTCAAGGAGGAGATAGAAATCGGGAGCTCGGTGGAGTCGTTAATGGAGCTATTGAATTCGCAGAAGATGATTTTCCACAGCCAGATCGATCAGCTCCAAGATGTCGTCGTTACTCAATGCAAACTCACCGGCGTTAACCCTCTCGCCCAGGAAATGGAAAGATTCTCTTTTTTCCTTCTCTTCTTTATTTCATTATTGATGTTAATGATGGTTTGACATTGATCTGTTTTTTTGTTTTCTCAAATTTTTACAGGCTGCTGGTGCTTTGTCCATTAAAATTGGTGAGTCTTTTTAGGATTCATTGCTTCTCTTTATCTTCTTTAAAACAAGGACATCATAATGGTTCTATCATTATCTGATGATGAATTTTGTAAATATTAATTTCAGGAAAGCGGCCTAGAGACTTGTTAAATCCAAAGGCTGTTAAGTATATGCAAACCGTTTTTGCAATTAAAGATTCTATTAGTAAGAAGGAATCTCGGGAGATAAGTGCCCTATTTGGCATCTCAGTTGCCCAGGTAGGTATTCTTTCTTCTGTTTTTCAAGTGCTTTTCGCTTTTATCTCCCTCATCTTCAGACTATCTATTTTTTTTTTTTCCATGGCAGGTTCGAGATTTTTTTGCTACTCAAAAGATTAAAGTAAAGAAACAGGTGAGGCTTTCAAGGGAGAAGTTAATGATGTCCACTACGCATGCTATACAAGGTGATGGTGTTATGGAACAGAACAGTGCAGTACCTCATGCTGAACCCCTTCCATTGAACTCTATGGATCCGGAGGCATCATCTATAAGTTGGGGTGAAGGTGAAACACCGGCACTTATGCCAAAGGAGGATGTTCAAGAGGAGGATGTTCCACCTGATATCAGTGATTCAGACAAGTACTTTGTTGATAATATATTTTCTCTGTTGCGGAGAGAAGAAACATTTTTAGGACAGATGAAATTAATGGAGTGGATCATGCAGATACAAGATTCTTCTGTGCTGATCTGGTACTAATTGGGGGGTTTTTTTGCTCACTCAGTGCCTTGTTTTATTTTATTGTTTTCATATTCTCGCCCTGACTGTCATTTTATATGTGTGTGATCAGGTTTCTATCGAAAGGAGGGGTTTTGATACTTACAACATGGTTGAGTCAAGCTGCTACTGAAGAGCAAACAAGTGTCTTACTACTTATCCTTAAGGTACAAGATTAATCTACTTGCAATTGTATTACTATAAACAAATTTCATTTTGTTGTATTATGAATAACTGATAATAAGAGCGCAGGTTCTTTGTCATTTGCCTCTCCACAAAGCATCTCCGGAAAATATGTCAGCCATATTGCAAAGCGTCAATGGACTTCGTTTTTATAGGACATCAGGTGTGATTCCTGAAAATGTTCTGTGTTGTGTATCTTTCATTAATGTCAAAGTTCGTATTGTGATTTCTTTGGTTTCATTATCTGATTTGATGATCAGACATATCAAACAGGGCAAAAGGTCTGTTATCAAGGTGGACAAAGTTATTTGCGAAAATCCAAGCCATGAAGAAACAAAATCGTAACATCTCGCAAGTTGATTCGCAGAGTCAATTGCTTCTGAAACAGAGGCAAGTTGTGGTTTATGTGCTGGCCAGACAGTTCTCGTTACCTCCCATTTTGTTTTCTTAGTGGCATTGTCTCATAGAGTGTTGTCATGTTATGCAGTATCGCTGAAATCATGGGTGATAAAACCAATCCTGTAAGTGGACCAAAATATTTGTACGGTTTATGTGCCACACCAGCTCTTTATAACATATTTTTGTGCTGTTACAGGAAGATATTCTTAGTATCTCAAATGGAAGGTCAGAGAACGGCAGGTACCAATTCTTATCGCTATCTAGAATCGGTTCCTGTTTGATGGTTAGGTGGTTTCATAATATTGGTCGTCTTTTGGTCCAGGAGGATGAAATCGTCACAGGGTCCAAAACTGTTGCTTACTTCTGCAGATGATTCCACCAGGAAACACATGCTTGGTTCAACTCCATCATGTATCCTTGTGTTTAAATTCTTTTTATTGAAGTACCAATCGGTTTATATTAAGCATATTGAACCCATAGGCTTCTTGTGTTACTGAATCGCTGTTATACATGTGAACCTGCTACGTCAAGAGGGCGACCATCTACATCGCTTCATGTTATGGTCCTCTTCATAGCTCATTATAAACCTTGTCTTGTAGTTTTCAGCTCAAATTCAATTTCCTTAGCTTGCAACAGATAACAAAGAACGCAGGAAAGTTCAGATGGTGGAGCAACCAGGTCAAAAAGCTGCTGGAAGGGGCCCTCAGACAGTTAGAATAGGAACTTCAGGTCGAAGCCGCCCTATGTCTGCTGATGATATTCAGAAAGCAAAGATGCGTGCTCTTTATATGAATAGCAAGAATATTAAAAAGGATACATTACCTAGTGCCATTGGTGATACGAGAACAGTTGTTCCTGAAAAGGCCTTGGCTATTCACTCAGTCAAGGATTCTCCACCTAGTCAGAGCAATGAAGCTAAGACTGAAAACACACCTGAACCTTATGCTGTACAGTTTCCACCTAGTCAGAACAATGAAGCTAAGACTGAAGACAAACCTGAACCTTCTGCTGTACAGCAGCCTGTCACTGTAAATGTCCTGGTTCAGCCTGTCAATTCACCGGCTGTAAATGTTCCAGTACAGGCTGATGAATTTAGAAATAGAAAACTTTCAACACCTCCTAAAAGTATTTCTAGTAAGGTGGGAGTTTTGTCAAGAATGAGCCCACAGACTATTCTAAAGAATTGCAAGCGAGAACAGATTGAATGGCATGTACCACCAGGTACGCCATTCTTGAACTTTCCATCTCAGTGACCACTTATGGAAACTATTAGGTCACTTGTATTTTGGTACCTATTCAGGTCTCTCATGCTCATCATATGATTTTCTGCAGGAATGGTACTTGACGAACTCTGGAGAGTAGCTGCTGGTGCTAATAGCAAGGAGGCTGATGTTCAGAAAAACCGAAACCGGCGAGAAAAAGAAACAACATATCAATCTCTTCAAACTATACCGCTGAATCCTAAAGAACCATGGGACAGGGAATTGGACTTTGATGACAGTTTGACACCTGAAATTCCATCTCAACAGCCACAAGAAGAAAGTATAACAGAACCACAGGATTCACTTGATGAACGGAGAACCGCTGCTGGTGCTGCCTCAACCTCTTCATCTCAAAGTAGTTCCGTTGAACCTGATTATGAGTTATTGGCCGCGTTACTTAAGAACCCGGATCTTCTACATGCGCTGACTTCTGGTCAGCCCGGTAATTTAGCCGGTCAAGATATGGTAAAACTGCTTGATGTGATTAGAACTGGTGCACCAAATTTAAGCAGTAGCTCAAATATGAAGGTTGACGAACAGGTTGAAGTGTCCCTTCCATCTCCAACACCATCAACCAATCCTGGAATGGTGGGTTTTCCCAAATCTTAATATTAATATTGCTAAATTGGATCAGATGATAGTTAGTGTTTTGAAAATCATGACAGTTCATCGAAAAGAGACTACAGTAATACATGCTATGCCCCCTTTTTTTTTGCAGAGCGGGTGGGGACAAGAAGTGACTCGGAATCCATTTTCAAGACAAACCCAAGTTGGTGCCTCAGTTGCTAGAATGAGTACTCGGCTTCCTGTTGCTTCCATGCAATGGCAACCATCAAACGGACAATCGATCCCTCAACATACTCCATCAGCATATAACTCATTCACATTGCCTCACACAGAAAGACAACACCAACAACGCATGCAACCAAGGCTCCATCAAAATCAACATCTTCAACAACAACCAATCTCGACAACCTCGTATGTGGTCAGGGAATCAGTAGGAAAGATGGACATAGGTACATCGGCTTCATGGAGGTCCCAGCAGAGTCAGAATAGTTACTACTCACATCAAGCAAACGGGATTGGGTCAGATGCTTCCTACCAAGGGAATGAGCAGTACATGACTAGTAGTAATCCAGGATATGAATCATGGAGTCCTGATAATAGCCCAAGTAGGAACCACCCTAACATGAGGGGACAACAACAACCATCGAGGAAACATGACCCTTATTGGAACCAAAACAAAAGATGGCGTTAAAACATATATCAAAACTTTTTGTTCTTTCGATGCCCCAATACTTGTTTTAACTGTTCAATCAGCATCATGCTGTCATGAGACACACATGTGCTTTTAACTCACAAAAGATTCATAAGAGATGACAAACCAAAAGATTCAGTAAGATAAGCGAAGTCAATTTTACTTTCAATTGGCTTCAACAGTTTCCGTCTAAATAGATATATTCAAACCATTGTTGTACCCGGTAGATAGCCGTTTGTGAAGATTAAAAGAGCATTTTGTTTTATTGTTCTCCCAGTTTCATAGAAAGGATTTTGGGCTAAATCAAATATCTATCCTGTTGCAAGACAATCTTTGTGGAAATTAGAGATGTCAAATGGGCAGCTTCTCACTGATGGTCTGCGTCAATATTATTTGAAAAAGGTAAGGACTAGTTGGTTAGTAGATGGCTTAAATAATTTAACTTTGTTGAATTTTCTTTTTTTTAGCAACATGTTGAGGCTTCGATTGTTTTATTGTTAACCTTTTAAAAGTGAAGAAAAAAATGGAAGTTGAGGCTTTGAGTGTTTTTTAGGGACTTTGAGAGATTTTAGGAAAGCCGAAGTGTGATTGGTAAAATTATTAACTTTAGAAACTTTGGATAATTGGAAAATCCTTAAAGCCTTTAGTAAAATTACAGAAGCCGGCAAACCTTTTTTTTTTTTTTGTGCGACAGCCGGCAAACCAATACACAAGTTTCCAGAGACTAAAGCCTATAAATGGAGACAAACTGAAACATAGAACATGCAATGAAACTGAACTTAACTGATCTAAGCTGGAAGGAGTGTGAGGAACATAACAAAAGAACCCCAAAAAGAACCAAGAACAAACAAAGCATGAAGACTTCAGTAGAGCTCCTTTGAAAGTGACAAAGTGAGAAAGTCAACCATGACTAAAACTTTCGGCTCAGTGACGAATTCAAAGATTTTTTTAGTGGGGGCATAAATGCTAGAATAGGTGTAAATTTACATATGACTATAGGTGTAGGCATCAAATTTGTTAAGAAATATACAAAATTTTAAAATTATTAAGGGGGATGTGCACCCTTTATCATCTATTTAGGTTATGTTCTGGCTTGTGATCATATTCCAGGAGACAAAACAATTTCAGTTCATGTGTCTTCAACTGGAAAGGCATTGATAACAAAGTAACACTAACCGACAATATGAAACACAACAGAAAAGAAGATCCCGATCAAATCTTGAAGGTAAATGACAATGAGCGAGACAACTCACAAGCAGGTTCAACCTTGCTCAAAAGACTGAGAAGGTCGAAGATCGAACCCAGTTATAAGCCAAAGAGAGCTCAAAATCAACAGGTATCATTAATCAACACAAGTTTCCAAGGAAACCAAATCTGGAGGGTAATAAACTCAACCCACTCCAGCTAGATAAATCGAGAGCATAAGAATGATTAAAACACAGCAAGATCAATACAAACTCTTATTTTCTCTGGAAAGAACCAAATCGAACTGGATACAACACCGTTGAGTAGAATAAGGCTAAAATTAAGCTTACGGCTTCACCATGGTTATACTCTACAATTTTACCATCACCTTAATTTCACATACGCTTCTTTCAGAGTCCATCCCTCTAAGCCTCAGTGACTGCTATACTTAAAAATGGACAAAAATTAACTTCTTCCTACAAATAAAAATTCTTTGCAAGTGATAATGCATCTATCTCATCTTCTTCTTGTCTTTAAAATCAACACCAACCTGATCATTACAGTAATACTGTAACATATATTTCAAAACTTGTTAACTATTTGCAAAAAAAAGTGGCTAAACAAATTATGAATTGCATTTTCTAGATAAAAGATACATAGTTCTAAGGATAGAAACATGCTAGCTAAACGGCCAATTCGGACTAGATCCAAGTACAAAACTTGTCTAGGCCACATACTTAGTTTATAAACAATTCCTACCAGTAGTCATTGGTTATGTAAAAATGTGGATCAGAATTACATCTAATCAAAAGTTTTACAGCTCACCGAAACAGAGAAGAAAGAGAGTTACTAGCATGGAGAATGTGCTTACACGTCTTGAGAATAGTGTAGTAAGTAATACAGTTTTAGCCTCATGGCATTGACAAAGCATAGTTAACACCAGTAGAATACTTTCAAAGCCAAAGTTCTGCAAATACTCAAACTAGCGCTGTTCACGTACACAAACTTACAAACAAAGAAAGAATGGTTTTACCAATGAGTCAAAACCATGAGTCAGCATGAAGTTGTCTTCTTATAAAGTAGATCCTATGATTCTGTTAAAACATTCACAACATACATAAGGATCAAAAAGGATTTACAGGATTGTGGGAATTATTTGATTCTACATACGGTTGAGGAAGTAATAAGCAGATTTAACCAAACATCACTGCTTAAAAGCCAAACATGAAGACACTTATCAGGAAAATTCAAATGAAAGTATCTTTTTCTAAAAAAATGATCAAACAAAACGCAAAATCCCTAATTTGGGAGGAAGGTGATAAGATCAAGACCTTGAATTTATATTATTTCGAGTATATGAAAACTTCCAATATAAGTTTTAAAAAAAAAAACTTCCAATAGCTCTTAGATGAACAATTGTCACAGAAATAGAAAACTTTGAAACAACGAATAAAATTATTCAAATAGATATAAATTTAGTCTTCCTATTATGAAACTGATATCAAATCTCATGGATGAATCAAAGGCTAACCTATCCTACTATCATTAGGACAATGATGTAGCCATTTATGGATTCATACCAGAGAAAGAAAAACAGAATACAAATAACCTAATGAAATTATAGGAAAATATATGGGAAAACGGCCAAAACCTACCCAAAGTTTCACAATATGTTCAAAACAAGTTTCACAATATGTTCAAAACCTACCCAGCTTATACAGCCGTACGAAAACATGCATAATCTTTTGTATAATCCAAATTTCATACCCAATCTTTTGTTTTTGTACGAAAACCTTTTATTGTCGTTAGTTCTTAAGCAATCGTTAAAGTACCGTCTAATCTTAGTTATGGTTCGTGACATGTGTATAATAACGTGTATTATCTCTTGTATTAACACATTAAAAAAAAGAAAAAAAATCATTTAAGAACTCTAAAGCTTCGACAAAGACAAAACAGAAACTCTTGTCCTCTTCAACTCAAACCTCTCACTCTGAGAATCTCAATCCAAAACTTGACAAAGACAAAGAAAAGAAATAGTGGCGAGTTCATATTCCACCAGATAAGAACATGAGGTAAATTTCTTACTCAATTTTCGCCCTAATTTTTTTCATAGGTAACAGAGGGTTTTTAAACATTGGGGCTTTCACACTTTTTATATTGCAAGTGACTGATTTAACCATAACAGTGATAGAAATCGTTGCAATTTTGGGGTTTTACTTTGGATTTGAAAGGGAGACTTTGTTTCTGTTTATGAGCACCAACTGTTCGATGAAATGCTAATGTGACTGTTTTTTTTTTCAGTGAGTCCTTCGAAGTATATTTCACCATACATTGGAGGGGAAAGTTTGAAATAACTGAAGGTATAACATCATACAAGGGAGGAGATGTTGTTCAACTTGAATGTCCTCCCCAAATGTTGTTCACAAAGATGGCTGAGGCACTCGGGAATTCCTTGAATGGGCAAAGGGTTTGGTACAAACTCCCTAACGATGATTTCACAGAGCTTAAATTGATGTGTAGTGGAAATGAAATGTTTGAGAAGATGCTTGAGGAGACAGTCTTTTGTAAGGCAGTTCAAATTTTTATGGAGAAAGACGACGACAATGATGGTGGAGATGGTGATGGAAGTGGGGATAATGGAGCTTCAGGTGACAGAAGGTCTGGTGAAGGTGATAGAGTGTCTGGTATAGGCGATAATTGTGATGAGGAAATTCTTGAGGAAGATGCACGAGTGGAGAAAAACATAGAAGGATTTGTGGATGAAGAAGAGAATCACAATGATGAGGTGACTCCTCAGAATTCTGACTTTGAGGATGATGAACGCCATTACCAAAGGTATAAAAAGGGAAGTGGGGTTCTTACCTTAGGCCAAGCATTTGATAGTTTGGCTGAGTTCAAGGAAGCTGTGGTTGATTACTCTTTGAAGGAAGGATTCAATGTTAAATTCACAAGATGGGGATCTCAAAAATCTGAGGTTAGATGTGCAGTTGTTGCTGTACGTGAAGATAGCAACAATAGTTGAGCTGATGGTGATGTAGTTGCACCGGTAACTGAAAAGGATGGAGATGGAAGTACTGAGAATCAAAGCTGTCCTTTTAGAATCTACTGCTCCTTTGAAAAATCTTTAGGGATGTACTTGATCAAGACATTCGAAGATGAGCATTCATGTATACCAGACGGGTATTCTACGGTTATTAGGGGTCGTATCATTGCAAAGTTGTCACTGAATGAGATAAGAAGAGATCCTAAACTGAAGCCTAAGGCGATGCAAGCAAAGATGGAGGAGAAATATAATGTGATTGTCTCTAATGATCAGTGTAGGAAGGCTAAACAACAAGCACAGAGGATGGTTCGAGATGAACATGACGCGCAATTTGCAAGGTTAAAGGACTACAAAATGGAGGTTACAAAGTGTAACCCGGATTCTACTGTGGAACTTGGGACATTAACCAATGAAAGTGGAAAAGAGATATTTGACCGGATATATGTCTGTTTAGCGCCTCTGAAGAGAACTTGGACTGCTCACTGCCGTCCAATATTTGGGGTAGATGGATGTTTTCTGAAGAGTAATGAGAAAGGACAGTTCGTAGCAGCTGTAGGGAGAGATGCAAACAATCAATTATTTCCCATAGCGTGGGCAGTAGTGGAAGTTGAAAATACTGATAGTTGGCTATGGTTCATTCAGCTGCTGAAGCTTGATTTGAACTTGTTGGATGGAACAGGGTTCACTTTAATCTCAGATAGGCAGAAAGTAAGTGTTTCACTCTAATCTTCGATCACTATAATAGGTAAATGTGGTTGCAACGATTTCTATCACTGTTATGGTTAAATCAGTCACTTGCAATATAAAAAGTGTGAAAGCCCCAATGTTTAAAAACCCTCTGTTACCTATGAAAAAAATTAGGGCGAAAATTGAGTAAGAAATTTACCTCATGTTCTTATCTGGTGGAATATGAACTCGCCACTATTTTTTTTCTTTGTCTTTGTCAAGTTTTGGATTGAGATTCTCAGAGTGAGAGGTTTGAGTTGAAGAGGACAAGAGTTTCTATTTTGTCTTTGTCGAAGCTTTAGAGTTCTAAATGATTTTTTTCTTTTTTTAATGTGTTAATACAAGAGATAATACACGTCATTATACACATGTCACGAACCATAACTAAGATTAGACGGTACTTTAACGATCGCTTAAGAACTAACGACAATAAAAGGTTTTCGTACAAAAACAAAAGGTTGGGTATGAAATTTGAATTATACAAAAGATTAGGCATGTTTTCGTACGGCTGTATAAGCTGGGTAGGTTTTGAACATATTGTGAAACCTTGAGTAGGTTTGGCCGTTTTCCCGAAATAACTCTAATTTATCCTACTTACAAAAAAATTATTCTCACTACTCCACTTATTTTCTCACTATCTCTCATTTTTTTTCATTCCCTCCTTACTCTTTCTTTTCTAAATTTTTCTTTTCAAATTTTGAAGGACCAACATTACTCTCTTTTTTTCGGGTGGGTCGTATCTCATTTTTTCTGTTGCGACCAGATTTGTTTCTTCCAATTTTTTCCATTTTTTAAAACAAATTATTGTTAAAAGGAATTATTATTGGTTAAAATTTCGAAAATCATGGAAAAAAAAATCGGTGTATCATAAAATAATATTTTTATAAACAATAAAATAACAAAATAAATTATTTCAGCAATATTTTAGACAGCAATTAATTTCAAATATAAATTTTAAAAATATTAATATAAATTATTTTCCTAAACTAATTTTTTCTCTTATATAAAATTTATCAAATTAAAGTAAGATGTTTCATATTCTAATCGAAAACTACTTTCAAAAATATTTAAATAAAATTTTCAATAAAATTTTATTATTTTTCAATAAAATATGTCTTTCAATAATATTCTAATCAACAACTTCAAAAATAAATTTAATAAAATATTTATATAAATTTGGGTTATATAAAATATTTTAATTTTTTTAATAAATATATATTTCAATAATATTTTAATCAATAATTAATTTCAAAATTGAATAAAATATTTATATAAATTATTTTCCTTAATTTAAGTTTTTATATTTTTTTATATAGCCTTAAAATTTAACAATCTATATATATTATAAATAATATTTTCTTTGTTTCATAAAAAGTAATTTTTCACACATTTTCTTATTATGTAAAGAGTATCATTTTAGATTCCAATTCAGTTATATCTATTTTTACTTTAATATTATTTACAAAATTCTTTGATAATTTATTTGTCTTAAAAACTTTTATTAAATAGATGTATTTATTAAGAACATATAAGCATTTAAATCATTTTTTATCTTTGTGAAAATATAAAAATTAAATTCTTCTTGAAACAGAAGGATATACATTATTTTATTTAAATTTGAAAATTTGATATTATATTTTTATTTATATAAATGTGTATTATGTACTACTAGCACTACTAAGACCAGCTTGTACTACTTTTGATTACTTTAGACTATTATGTATTATGCATATTTCTAAGAACTTTAAATTTTTGGCTTATTATATATTTTAGCAGATACAACTTATATATTTTGAATTATAAGTCTACATATGTGTTTTTTTTTGGCTCAACTTCAATATTCATTTCACAAAGCATTGGTACAAAGATTTAACCCCACTAGAGATTATACTACATAATACAATGAAGCAGTTTAGTTCCACCCTGGATCACTGAGTTGGATCCAACATAACCTAACGTGCATCATGTATTTTTTAACCACAGTGGGATGAATTCACTTCACGACAGGAAATGGACCATTCCTTTAACCCCCTAAATTCGACCTCAAATACAAGATAACATCAACACACAATTGACCTGAAACCTATATGGGATTATCATTCTTTGATCATGCTGTTAGCATCCACAGAGTAAGCTTGACGTCCTTGTACCAACAGGCCAACACCGAGAGGCGCATTCCCCTATTGTCTTGAGTCCATTGGGTTTGTTATCTCAAACTCTCAGCCGAGAAGCCGGACATGGAGACCGGAATGAAACTTGGGCTTCAACAGCTTAAAGCAAGCCATACAACAAATCTTTCGCTTCAGGGGTGTAGGCTCGTACCACCGGATCGAGAGGGAGCTTCAATTCCGGTGCTGGGATGTAGATCTCTGCCACGTACACTGTCGGAACTCACGTCTCTGGTTGACTACGCCGTCACCGTAAAGCTCCCGTACATGTTGACTCCGAGAACCGGATGACAAAACCACCTTCTGCTGACCACTGATTTACTCCTCTGAGAGTTTCACCGCCGCTTAGGAAACGAGTTCCACTCTGGAGGAAGTGTCTGACCACTACACGCCACTGCTGCTGAGGAAGGATATGCCAAAGATCTTGAAAAGGAAAATTAGATCTGGCGAATCTTCACCCTAAAAGCCGACTCCCTTCCTTTTCGTCATCCCTATAGCCTCGCCGTTACTCCAAAAGAAGCCAGAGCCCGATGCGTCAAAACCTAAGAGGGGATTCTTCGACTTGGGCTCGACAGCTCGGAGCTCACAGCAAAGAGACAGAGGGAGATACGATCGGCGAGGGAGCAAAAAAAAAAACGAGTTAAGGGAGAAGAGAAAGCCTCCGACTTCGGCGGCCGCCGAGCCGGAGCTAGGGCTCTTCGATCTGTTTTTAGAGAGAGGTGGGAGCGTCTGTTTAGATATGTCTGTTTAGATATGTGTTTAGATATCAAATTAGTCATGATATCTTTAATATTTCTTAAGTTGTTAGAAAAATTATCATTCCCACAAAAACTTCCTTATACTTCCATGTCTAATGTTTTGATGGTGATATCATAATAAGGTGAATCACACAAATTACATATTTTTAGAATTTTATTTCTACAAAAGTGTTTTTTTTTAATCTTAATATAAATACAACAATAGTGTTTATTGAATCTATGGCATATAGACATTTTTAAGTAAAATTTAGATTATATTTTACTAACATGTGGTTAATATGTTATAAATGTTTTAGACTTAAAAATGTTACTTAAAATTTGATCTTAGAGGTGTCTGAGGCTTTCTCTTCTCCCTTAACTAAAATTTGATCTTAAAGAAGTTTTAAACTGCTAATAAAACACTAAGTGTAATAAACACTATGGCTTACAGTATTTATGATCAATAAATTTATTATCATAATTTAATAGTTGTATTTAGTTTTGTAAAATGTGATTTTTAAATTTGATCTTAGAGAAGTCTGAGGGTCCCCAAACTGTGTGCTGTGATCTCATTCGTATCATGATCGAGTCAAAGATAGTCTGAAAGATGTCAAAACCTTAATTTGGTCAACTGTGATCTATTTGTATTCAAAGAGAACACCAAAGCAAGATTCAAAAGAGAAGATCATAGAGGAAAATAAGATTAACAAAGGAATAGAGAGGAAAGAGCCAAATGATCAGATAATTGTAGTCTGAATTTTGGTCGACAGAATAATTCGGATTAAGAGTACTCATCATTGCATTTGGCTCTATAACTCACATCAAAAAGAAAAAAGAAAAAAAAATGTAAAGCGAAGAAGGCTCAGAAGGATCCATTGGTAAAATTTTCTAATCAGAGTTGTACTCATAAAATAGGTAGATTTTCATCATCACTGCCTTCACTACAGAATCCTCTAACTACTCCAAAAATCAAAGATTGTTTTTTTTTTGGGAAAACACAAAATTGAAAACCATTGAAAAACAAAGCGAGACTGTGAAAAAAACAATAGAGCTATTAAGCATGGACATAGCTTAATCGTATAAGCGGGTATAAATATGACGATGGTGGTGGCTAGGGTTTACGTTATCGTACTAGGCTTGTTATAACCTCTGGGGCTTTCCAATGAATTATTTCAAACTCGGCCCACTAAAGTTTGAGTATTTAAGAGTGGACATTCAAATCTATTCGGATATTCTGTACTTCGAGTCGTATTCATGTATTTTTAGTTTAGATTTGATTATTTCAAATCAGATTCAGATATTTAGATTTTGAAATTTTTTTTTTTTCATTTTTCAAGTATCTTGTATTTTAAAATTTAGTTTTTGATTAATTGACCTTTTATTTTTAATAAATCTAATTATTAATAGTTTTTGAGGTAAGATTTCAAAAATAAATAGGTATTAATTTGACTATTATTTTTAAAATTTGGATGTAATTTTTGTTAATATATGAAACAGAAATATTGACATGCATTTTAAATGAGTATCAAATCATTTTCTCTACATGATCTTAAAATATGTCTAGTATCAATATAAATATTTTAAATAAAATGAGAAAGGTGAATTAAAAATATAAACGTAAGTAAACATGTGTTCGGTTATTCAGATATCTATTTGGGTTTGGATATTATCCGTTTTGATTCAAATGTTTAATCTCTCTTAGATTAATATCTGTTGGAATATTTTGCTATTTCGGGTTGGATTCATATAGGGTTTTGGGTATCAGATAAAATGGCCACCCAAGTAAATTATGTCACGTGTCTGATCATTGAGGACCGAGCGAGAGAGAAAAAAAATATTAATTTTCCGGGAAAAGAAAGGGAAGAAAAGAGCAGACATGACGAATCTGGGGTCGTTTGAAACGCACCGTATTGTCAAAGCGCAAATGGGGAAATTTCATCGACGACTTTGGTTTTCTCGAGAAAATTCACTTAAAAGAGAGACCAAACAAACCCTAAATCAAAACTTATCCTCTCCTCTCCTCTCCTCTCCTCCTATGTTCATCATCGGGGGATCTGAAGACTTGGATTCAACCTGATTTCGTCTCACACAAGGTATGTATATCCGCAATTGATTTCTGTTTTAGGTCGTTTATCTTCAAATGGTCGATACAGCAGAGCTTCCTTGTTTCTTCTTCTTCGACTTTAACACTTACTAGAGAGAGATTAGGGGTTTTACTCTTCTTCAATATCATCACTAGTTTTTGTAGATGCTTTGCTTACTTCTTTATCAGCAAGAGTGTATTCTTTTGTCATTCAACATAATAGTAGATAGAGATGGTTTAACTTTCTTTCAACTTTGTCACTGTTGTTGGACATTGATTGCACATATAATATAAGATTGAATGGTATCTTCTTATGTATATTTTCATGAAATGATGGGCAACCCCACCTTTTGAACCAGGAATGGATCAATACGGCTTGCCAGTACAGAGAAGGGAGATGAAACATAAAGGGAGAAACGTTGTATGGTCCGTTGGTATGGATAAGTGTCTCATCGAAGCTTTGTCTTTCCAGGCCAAAAACGGCAACAAGGTTGACAAATGCTTCAACGAGAACGCGTACTCTGCTGCTTGTCTTGCCGTTAACACTCGTTTCAACCTTAACCTCAATAGCCAAAAAGTCATCAATCGCCTCAAGACAATCAAGAAAAGGTACAGAGTTATGAGAGACATACTTAGTCGAGATGGGTTCTGGTGGAACGCAACCACAAAGATGATCGATTCTCAGAGTGATGACCTCTGGAAAAGATATATTGCAGTAAGCCTTTTTTGACTTCAAAAAAAGTATCATCTCTTTTTTTTTTGTGCACAGTTGTAACTTGAAGACGGTTGGAACAGGTACACCCAGACGCGAAAGCATTCAAGGGAAAGCAAATTGAGATGTATGAAGAACTTAGAATAGTATGTGGTGACCATCACCAAGCCCCAGGTCGATATGCCAAGGTGAAAGCTGAAAGCAATCATCATCAGAACGACTTTAAACATTTTGAAGAAGACTCTGTTTCGTTCCCTTTACCAAGCTCTGAAGACAATAACAGCGATACAGATGGAACTGAATCCTACGCAGGAGGTGGTGGAGGAGCAGATGAGTATTTGCATGAAGAGCCTCAAGATCTTCCTCTTCCTCCTCCACCTCGAAATCCTTTAAAGCAGCCTCTTAAACGACCTAAAAATTCAGATCCTTTCCAAGAAGCCATGTTAGCAGTTGCTTCAAGCATTCGTCGCCTAGCTGATGCAGTGGAAGGAAGCAAAAGTTCGGTCAACACAGAGGAACTGCTTGAAGCAGTGATGGAGATTGATGGATTGGAAGAAGCCAAGCAGATGTATGCGTTTGAGTATCTGAATGGTGATCCGGTGAAAGCTAGAGCTTTCATGGCTTATAATACTAGGATGAGGAAGTTGTTTTTGTTTCGACAGTTTTGGTGGTGGAAGTAAAAACAATGTGTGGATTTGCTTTGCTTCGCTTCTCTATGAACCAGTAGCAGAATTTTATTTCTAGGTAATTTAAAGTCTGGAGTTTGTATTTGGTGCTTGTTGTCTATGGTAAAATGATTTAATCCCAAGTACCATTACAAAACCAATGTTTAGGTTTGTAGTCAGTAAATGTTTAACTCATAGTAGATTAATTGGTCTGACTAAATTATCGGAATCAAAACCGAAGTAATAAAATATCAGAACGTGTATTGAACTGAAGTAATAAAATATTCGAATGTGTTTTGAATTAGCAGAGATTAGATATCCGAATTAAAATGGGTAATATTCGAATCCGAATGAATATCCGAAGATAACCAAATATACGCATGGTTAACCTTATATTTCTATTTTTTTCTCCCATTTTATCCAAAATATTTATATTGATACTACGCATAATTTGAGATTAGATAATATCTACATAATAATGGATTACTACTCACTTGAAATATATGTCAAGTTTCTTGATTCGTGCATTAGCAAAAATTGTATTCAAATTTTCAAAATGATAACCAAATTAGTATATTTTTAGTTTAAAATTTTATCTCCAAATCTATTAATCATTTAATTTATTAAAAATTAAAGAATCAATTAGGTTAAATGAATACTTTTAAAAGAAAAAAATTGAAAACCAAAAATTATGATTTTTCCTTTCAAAATTTAAATATCCGAATCCGACCCGAAATAACCGAACTCGAACTAAAAATATTCGAATCTGATCCGAAGTATAAAAGTACCCAAACGGATTCTATATCCGTATACTGAAATACCTGAAAATCTGAAATACCTAATTCGAACCCGAACAGATATCCGAATGTCCACCCATAGCTGAAACCAAACCAAATTCAAAGAAAGTGTGCCAAAAAATTACAAATATCATTCTAAATGTTTTCACTGTCTGAGATATTCACCGAGTCCGAGATCTTTACATATCTGAATATATGATGTTAGGAGTTTTGAGGCTCCCAAGTCAAATGATAGTATAGTGGAAGTTGTCGAACCAGTTCTGAGGGACTCAAAGCAGTGAGAATGCAAGTATTTGCTTAATCTAAGTGCAGCCAATGATTTGATGGTTCTTAACACTATAACTAAAATGCAATTAACTAAATGATATTTTTTTAACTATTGGAAAGGAGAACTCATGGATATAGGGATTTAGACCTTGGATGATCAGGTTTCGAACTAAGGATGGCAAATGATCAATCAAACTATCAACCTTAAGCCTAGACACAATTCTAAGTAAGCTCTATGTCTAGATGAATGTTCATTTGCTAACATATCTCAAACATCAAATGTCTTTGGTTGAATAACATGCAAGCAATCATTAATAACAGGTCTATTAGCTATCTTAGCATCTTTAACAACAAATTTCTTTGGCAAAGTACACTAAAAGCCTAGGAGAGTTGTCTCAGGCATTTTATCAAACACCTGTCGGGTGAGAAATGCCTAAAGATCAACCTTTGAGTGGCCTACTCAAAAGATGCACTAAGATCACTCTACTAGTAAGAAACAAGTATGATATACACCTTAAACATCCTAGAACTAGCATAATCACCCTTAATCACCCTAACCCATGAATCCAAAAGGTGATTACTCACTAATCCCCATGATTCCTCTTAAACCCATATTTGATTTCAGATTAATCATGTAGAGAGATAATAGATAAGAAATCAATAAGAACACAAGAACATAACAATAAAATGATCAAAAGAGATGAACTTTTCAAGAGGTTTTTGTGTTTTCAAAGATAAAAGATGATCTAGCCTCCAATGACTTACAAAAGGTACTTAAACATAGGTTTAGAAAGTGCAAAACGTGAAAGACCCCTGACTAAACATAAAATTTGGGCACTCTCGCAGCACGGAGTGAGTAGGCAGGGTCGCTCGAGGAGGTCGCTCGAGGCGTGGCTGAGGTGACGAGCAACCAGGAAGGGTCGCTGTGCTTAGTCGCTGCGAGGGAGGTGGTGTCACAGCGACCAGGAGGGGTCGCTGTGGTGAGGTTGCTCCAGGCCAATGAGGTCACAGCGGCCAGGTGGGGTCGCTCCGCTCAGGTCGCTCCGGATGGATATGTCTCTAGTAAATTGGTCATAACTCCTTTATTACATCTCCAAATGACTTGAAACCACTTCTATTAGAAAACTAACTCAATTTGCTATGTCTCCACAAAATCTTACCAACAGAAGATTCCTCTAAGGACTCCATCCATGCTCATCTTTCACCTCCTTTTGGATCACAATGCTCCCAAACATCTCAAATCACTCCATGGCACACTCCAACACCTAATAAGGACTCATGTATGCAAAATGCAACCTAAACATGCTAAATCCTAGTCTAAATGATAAAAATGCACATGAATGAATGGGTAAAACAATGCAAATATGCAAGATATCAATATACAAAATACAAGTTTTGTATTCATCATAATTATAACTAAATTTAAAATAATTAAATATCTATATTATTATTTGAGAAGTAAATTTGTTTACTTCTCAACTTCTCCATGATTTTAGGTTGATTTAGTTTTAATAAAAACTAGGTGATTTTCCCGTGCTCATGCACGGATATAAATATTTATAAAATAAATATACTATAGTAATTGATCGCTATATATTTTAACTTTTAAATTAATTTATAATTTTATGCATAATTTATATTAATAATATTACAATATTTTAATTAGAAATATGATTTTAGATATGTTATATCTATTCGATTTTTTTACAGTTGATTTAGTTATCATTTAAGTATATTGGATTACATTTATTTCTCTGAATTCAACTATAATATTTTTTATTCTAAATATATTAAAATTTTGATTGATTTTCTTATTTGCATTTATGTTGGTTGTTGTCTACCTTAATTTTAATATAATCTATTATTTTAGATATAAAGTTAATTAGTCGAATCCTTCATATTGTGAGTATATTGAGTTACATATATTATTTAAAATTCAAACTGAAATATAATTATTTTTATGGTTTACGTGGTCGGACTAATAGAACTAAATATCCAGGTTCCGTTTAGCAAAACTCCAATTGATAATTAATATATAATATACAATAATTAAAATATTTTATATATTGAGTTACATACATAAGTAACTGATACTTTGATAAAAAAAAGTAACTGATACATTTTTGGAAGCTCATGAACACATATCAATATTTACAATAATTAAAATATTTTATAAATTCTAAAAGTTATTAGATTTATTGAAAGGTAAACTAAAAGTTATTTAATATATTCTAAAAATGAGAAGTCATATTTACTTTTGTATTTTAATTATGGTTATATTAAACTCCACAAACATAAAAACATAAAATTTAAAAGCAAATTTAATATTAAAACATATAATTGTAATAATGAAAATATAATATATCTACCTCGTTAAAGTATATAGTGTTATGTTATTTAAAATATTTTATAATTATTTGATCAAAAGATGTTTATTGTTAAAATGAGTTTTTTAATATCTCTTAAGAATAAGCAATAAAAATTGTGATTGTATTTGAGAAATCATATTATATAAGTAAAATAAAATTTATAGATATTTTTGCTGTAACTGAAAGATATTATAGTCAACTAAATATATGAAAAATAAATAAAAATTTTCAATAATACTAATTATAAACTATTTTTAGTAAATTAAACCTATATCAGTTTATGTTACTTAATTGTTTTATGTAATCATCTAAGAATTAGATAGATATATCAAATATTTCTATTACTTTGAAAATATATATATTGTATTGTTTAAAATTATGTTTTAAAATAAATAATATTTCTTTTTCTAATATCAAGATTATCTTTCTGAAATTTGTTTTTATGAAATCACATTATATAAAAATATATATATTTTCATCTAAGAAACAATAGATATAAAGCAAGTATTTTATTACTTCAAAAGTATATTTTATGTTATTTAAAAATACTTTTAAAATAGAATATTACTATTTTGTGAAATTTCCTTTTAATGAAATCATATTATATATACATATATATATTTTCGATTTTTTAAAAATTTATAAATGTTTCCTTTTTAATATATATGTTTATGGAAAATTTTAAAAAGGAAACTAATTAAAAAACAGTAATAGTATTAAATGTAATATTTTTAATTCATTAAGGGTATCAATGTAATCAACCATCGTGAGAATTAACGTGAGCGCGACACATATGAAACTGACTTCTCAAATAATATTATAGAGATTACTTGTAATATTTATAATTAGTTAAATTTAAAAGTTAAAAGGACATTTGAAAATTAAAAAAAATGATTTTATAGTAAAATTATTATTTTATAGAAAATAGCAATCTCTATTTTAAAATATAAAAATGATTAAATACCACATGAAGTAATCAGAAGATATCTATGGAGAAGTTTTACTATTTGTGACAAATGTGTCCTCTCTTGTGGTACTGTCTACATGCTGAATTGGCTTATTTCAGTGTTATTTAGAGCAATATCCAATAGTTACTTCTATTTTTTACTCTCAAAATAGAGTATTCTAAAAACAAATATAGGTTTTTCTCCAATAATTACGTCTATTTTCTACTTTAAAAATTAAATGTTCCAAGTATATTCTTATTCTATTTATTTATTTATGTATTTATTATATAATCCTTAACTTTAAAAATATTAAAAAATTTACCTTTTTATTTTATTTTATGACAATATAATACCAAAACTACATTATTATGGTATTATATTTTTCTACTCCCAAAATAGAGTACTCTAAAAATAGATGAAGGTTTTTTCCAATAGTTACATCTATTTTCTACTTTAAAAATAAAATATTCCAAGTATATTCTTATTCTATATATTTATTATATAATCCTTAACTTTTAAAATATTATAAATTTACCCTTTTATTTTGTTTTATGACAATATAATACCAAACTTATACTATTTATATGCAATCAAAATTTTACTATAATATATAATTATAAACATACAATATACTAAGGATAGTGTTTAAATGTGTAAAATTATACTACATAATCTTATTTTATTGAAAAGTGAAAACATATAAGAGTGAAGGGTCATTTTGTAAAGAGAAAGTTTCACTCTAAAAATATAGTAATAGTGTTATTCTATATTTGGCGTATTAGTGTTCATTTCCCTATATTTGGTGCAACATATAGCGCATCATTGGAGGGTTGGACAAAAAAATCAGAATCTGAAGAATCAAATGGAATCTGATCCAAAAAATTAGAACCAAAATTAATAAATATTCGAACGGGTTCAAAATTTTGTTATTTAGAGAATTTAAACCGAACCCGACTCGAACCGAAGCATTTTGAGTACCCGAATGTATCCGAAACAAATTTATAAATCTAAATAAATTAATTATTTCTAGATTTAATGTATATTAAGAACATCCAAAATATATACAATATTTTTAAATTATTCAAAATACTTGAAAATATATACAAATAGTCAAAAGTAAATGTTTAAAATATCTAAAGTATAATCAAAACACCAAAATACTTAAAATATCTAGCTAAAATATACTCAAAACACCAAAATATTTACAATATCTATAGATTATCTATCCAAATATCCAAACCAAACCAACTTGTATGTTAATTTTAGATATTTTGACATATATATGTCATTCAAATTTATATGTAATATATTATTTTGTATATAGATTTTGAGAAAAATTAATACATAATCAATTTTAAAATTAAAATAATAATTTAAATGGGTTCTCTGAATCCGAATCGAATCCGAGTCGAACCCGCAAAGATTCGAACCAAACTCGAACCAAAATTTAGAAATACCCGAATGATACTGGAATCTTTAACCCAAAACCCCTATAAACCCGACCGAAGCCGAATAGATACCCGAACATCCACTTCTAGGAATGATTTTTATTCTATAATAACTGGCATTTAGAGAAAAATAAAATACTATTGGAGATGCTAGTATCACTAAACCCTCTTTTTTTTTACTTTTCTGTTCTTTCTGGGAGCTGCAGGTTTGGTTTTTGGGAAAGGCACTTGATACCGAATGGGTCAAAACCGTTAATTTGGCTTTCACAAAGGTCTTTTGATTGCTCTTTTTTAACTAACAATGGTCAAATCAGTTTGATTAAATTCATTTACAGCTGGTCAAAACATCCATTTTCTCTCTTTTTGCATAAGGTACATTTTGTTTTAATGGTTTTGTTACATTAATCTTTAATCCCGGAAGAGAATACAAAGGTGGAAACATTTAATTAATCTTTGGCTTCTCTTATTTCATCGGGTACGTTATTCTTCTTAACTTCTCGATTCACAAGCATCAAATTTATCCATTTAAAACACACATAACAAAGATCTTCTTGAAACTTCGTTACGCAGTGAACAAGAACGATATAGACATCTAAGCTCGCGTTTGTGTCATCGGCTAGTGCATTTGAGAAATTGACGAGCTTAACAGGTCTTTTGGGACAGCTTAAGAGAATATGATAGGCTGCCTTACAAATTGTCTTTATTTTTCTACAGATGGTCAACAAAACAAGAGTGGGAACAAAAAAAATAATCCTTTGAAAATGCCATCTTAACATTTGTTCATACTTACCTTGCATTGGCTAATTTTTTTAAAAGTTTCAGTCACGAGTTTGAATGGTTAAATATCAAATTCAACACTAAAAGGAACCTTTCAACCATAAATTCCACATAAATAGGCTTAAATAATAAAAACCTTTGAACCGGGAGAAGTCATGCTCGAAATGCTAACCAGGAGTGTGTCTATCCAGGATTGGATCTAAACACAATCCAATAAAACATTGATCTTAACCTCTAATTTTTTTTATATGCAAAAGTATAGATCTCTATATTATGAAAAAATGATTAAAGTTTTTTTTAAAATGATTATACTCTCTAAAATCTAATATTCTACTCTAGTATCTAGTAAAGTTGTAAACCAATCGGTAGACTTTTTTCGTTTCATTTTAGTTATTTTTTTTAGGTTAATGCACATAAATTAATAAAATATTTAATTTTGAATATTACCAAAATAAAAAACCATTATCAATAAATTTAACTATATTTTAACAAATAGAAAAATAAATAGGAGAATATTATTATCAAATTTTGAATTAGAAATTTGAAACGATATTTATTTTGAAACGAAAATTTTACTTTACAGTAATAGTTAAATTGAAATGGAGGGAAAATATAGTTTTATATCCTAACCAAGAACCATGTTAAACCCATTTAAACAGAGAAGGCATTCCGGGTTAAAGCATCTCAAAAACTACAGGAAACAAGACCAAACCGGTAATAATCAAGAGTGCATGTCATGTTACTAGGTGGAGGTTGACTATTAGGTGGAAGTTTCAGACATTTGGCCGTTAGCACGCACTTGTTTGATCTTTTCTTTGATGACGTTCATTGAATGCTATATTTTTAAAAATCTATATCTCATAACAAATTGTAAAAAACAAATATATTTAAAACGTTAAACAATCCAATTCTACTTTGACAAATCCTCCAAATAAGACTAAGTCAATATTGGTTTGCGAAGGTATTGTAGATGCATTATTGATCTGTAAAACAATATTAAACATTAATAAAAATGCATAAAATGCTCTGTTTTTCACTTGTATAAATACTATCACTCCTTGTGTCTTGTTTCATCACCTTCACATTCAACAGCAAACGAATCACATTTCAAAGACTTTCTTTGTGATCAATTCAATGGCAGGTATCAAAGTTTTCGGACACCCTGCTTCCACTGCCACCAGGAGAGTCCTCCTCACCCTCCACGAGAAAAACCTCGACTTTGAGCTCGTTCATGTCGAGCTCAAAGACGGTGAGCACAAGAAAGAGCCCTTCCTCTCCCGCAACGTAAGTATTTATATATAACTATGAGTTTTGAGACAAGACAAACCATTTTGGTCTGAATCTTGAATGTTTTGTGTTTGATTGATGTTTGCAGCCTTTTGGTAAAGTTCCCGCCTTTGAAGATGGAGACCTCAAGCTCTTCGGTATGAACGTTTTGGTGCAGTCATCATCTCTGATTTGACAATTTGACTAACAAGATTTGATCCTTTTGTGCAGAATCAAGAGCGATTACTCAGTACATAGCTCACCGATATGAAGAGGAAGGAACCAACCTTCTCCCAGCCGACTCCAAGAACATATCCCACTACGCAATCATGGCCATTGGAATGGAAGTAGAAGCTCACCACTTCGACCCAGTGGCTTCAAAGCTTGCCTGGGAACAAGTGTTCAAGCTCTTCTATGGCATGACCACAGACCAAGCCGTTGTTGAAGAAGAGGAGGCTAAGTTAGCCGCGGTCCTTGATGTGTACGAGGCTAGGCTCAAGGAGTTCAAGTATTTGGCTGGTGAAACATTTACTTTGACCGATCTTCACCACATTCCCGTGATTCAATACTTGCTTGGAACTCCCACCAAAAAGCTCTTCGCCGAGCGTCCACATGTCAACGAGTGGGTGGAAGAGATCACCAACAGGCCAGCTTCCCAGAAGATCCTTCAGTGAGAAATTTCTGAAGAAGGGAAAAGAAAATGATTCTGCTTCAGTCACAGTAATAATAATATGCTCAAAGTAAATAAGTGGCTGCCTCATTGCCCAATTTCTCAGTGCTCTGTTTTGTCTTTCTGTTGTGTCCTCTGTTTTTATTCTCCCTTTTATATGTATGTGTTTGTGTTCTTGAGAGATTTTTGTTGAATCAAAAGCTATTTATCTAATGTTCAAACTCATATATGATGAAACAGCTTAGCTAGTTATTTAATACAAAGATTGCAATGTCTTTCACTAAGGAGTTACTTATTAGTGAGAGAATAATAGTATACGAATACTTTTAGTGCTTACTTTCTAGGCATAAGACTTTGGACATTCTCATCCTTTAAAGTCTCCTTTGCTTTATCGGATCTGCAAATGACAAAGTAAGAGATGGTCTTTACCTAAAAGTCATATAAAGCAAACACACATTATATTTCTTTTAAACACAAGAAAATTCAAATCTATAGATTACAGAAACGAATAGATCTTCTCTAGACTCGATCAACAGAAACAAATCTTAGCCGGGTTGGTCTGTACCTTGACCACCTCAAGCGTTAGGTGTAGCAACCCCTGCTGCTCGTCTTTAACTCATTCCTCACTATCCTGACTTTAATGGTACCCAACAAATTGTGTGGGTAAAGCCATATACTTGCAGCCTCATAGTTGAAGGCTTTGCAGTATGCACAGATTTACTCCACCAAGAAGTATCCATTTTATGTTATCAGAGTTTGTCTGCTAATCAATGTAAGCTTTGCCCAAACCCCAACCATTTCAAATGAGGAGCGCCATGTTGTAGAAGATCTCGATCCAGTGTAACTCTGCAACTTCCATATCAAATAAGATAAAACCCATGGGATAAAACTAAATGCATAATAAATATCTTCAAAAACTAAAATTAATTTCCTAACCACCGCTTAGTTTGATAACTCAACCACTCAATCACTCAACCTTTGCAATTAGTTTAAATTAATATCAATCTGATGAATCTCAATATATATAAAAAAATTGGAGCATTGAGGTAATGAGGTTATTGACGTAGGCATGGAAAATCAATTAATGAGAGGGTTTAATTTTGCCACGTCATCAATGCTGAGTTAGAAAGGGCATATCGGTTGGGCTTTGTAAAAATTATAATTCGGTCCATCCCTATCCCCCACCCCCACCCTGACTCTTCCACTTCGTCTTCTCCGGTCTCTGAGTTTTGTGACTTTCGCGTTACCCTAGCCACTTCTAATCAATCAATGATATTTAAACTCTTCTTCAGTGTTTTACTCCACATCTCGATGATTCTTCTCCTTCAAATCCAGACGTTTCATGATTTATCAACCACTTGCTATAAATTTAGGGCCATACACACGAACCCTCAGTCCCTCACTATTCCAAACCAAGTTCTCTGCAGTTCCTACTTTTCCATCATGGCTAGCCTCGATTTTTTCTTCCTAATTTACATTCGACAATATGCATCTTTGCCGTTTTCTCAAGAGGTTGTCCGGCGACTCATCCTTCACTGGGTTTATTAGGTTTTTAATCTAATATTTCCTGTGCAATTGCTATTAATCTCGATACCAAGAACTTCTCGTAGATAAACATGTTAATTAGTTAACTCCCTTTTGGATTTTCAGAACTGTTATCATTCTATGCAAGTCAATATTTATTTTCCATTTTTTTACGTTTGATTTCTCTTACGAGATTTTGATAATCAATAAACTTACCAAGCTGTTTCGTTCTAAATCCTTTATATATTAATAAAGGAGAAACATTTGCAATAAATGCGTTCACACACAAATTGACACATGGCAGCTTTACAATTCAATTCAATTTTAGTTTTCGTATTTTTAACTTTTGTATTAGTGAATTCAAATTCTCTTCGGACAAGTACTAAACAATATCATTGTTGAAATAAATAAATTACTAAATTATTAAGATTCACATCAACTAAAATGCTAGAATAAGAATGTTTCTAGAAATTGAAAGTTTCGGTTTAAGGTGGAAGCACCTTAGCCTAATGGTTAAGGTCTAAAGACTTCTACACCCAGGTCTGGGGTTTAACTCCCAGACTATGCAATTTATTGCAGAATTTCTCAAATCCAGGTTTCAAGTCCCGGAGAGAGCGCGATTAGGCAATTATGCAGATTATGGAATGAAGGATTACAGGCAACTATGCGATTATGGAAGGAAGGATTACAAGAGATCTTCAACATGGTACAAGTAAATCTGGTCAGGCGTGGATCTTCATAGGACGGCTCAGATGATGCAGTTAGGTGTATATCTTCATAAGACAGGTAGTATTGTCGGTTGTCAAATCGTCTATATAATGTTCCTAATAGTTGTAATATCATAATAAATCAGCGTTAAAAAAAAAAGAAATTGAAAGTTTCGATCTTGCCGAATTTGGCCGTAGTTGATGTTTATGCATGTGAAATATGAAAACAACAAATAATTATGATTGGTTATGAATTAAGGAAATTAGGTGAAAAACGACACATACAAAATTTGATCTTTAGTTTAGCCAAATATCGTTTTTCTATGTAGAATTTTCATATCAAACCAAGAATTATAAACATAATCAGATTGTAGAAAAAGTCAGAAATTAAAAAAGTTTTAAAAGAAAAGAAAATTCTCAAATGATTGAAAACAAAATTTATGTACCGAGTGAAGAGATCAGATTATTTCTGACAGCAACTCTAACCAATTTTACTCAATTATGTCGTATTTTTATTATATTTACAAAAAGAATTTTATAAAAATACACGTTATTGGTTATGTACTACGTCAATTTTGTAGCATGCCCAACAATATTGACACAACGCCATTAAAGTATGGTCCAATAATTGTGTTTGTAAAATAAGACCAACATATTAGTTTTGCCCAGAAAGTAAGTCTGGGTAAAATATTTGGATCCGAAGAACATAACCAAACTTGATTTGAAAGTAACACTAAACATAAATTAAAACTAATTAAGTACTCTAATGGATCTAAAAGATTAATATCCAGATAACCAGACCCGAATCCAATCCAAACTGAAATATTTTGGATATCAAAAATATCTAAAATAACAAAATATGTTCAAAATACTGAAAATATTTATTTTTCTCCATCTAAATATTTAAATTGAACTATTTTATGTAAATTTAAGTATTTAGTCTTACATTATTTTAAATTTATGTTTTATATTATTTTTATTTTTAGATTTTGAAGATTAAGTATATTTGGATTTTTCGTTAAAAATTACATAATTAAAATATGTACTCAAACTCAAACCTGAACTGAATATGTAATGATTCGAACCAAATTCAAACCAAATGTGTAAATACTGAATCATATCTAAACTTCTAACTCTAAAAATCAAAATCCAAATAGATCAATTAAATCCGAACAGATATCTGAATGTTCATCATTTGAAAAAAAGTATATGACAAATCTCTTATTACAATGTAAAATAAATAATTTAATAAGTTATTCACTATGTGCATGGCGCGGGTTACTACCTAGTATATGTAATAAAACCCATCATCTTAATTCGTTGATTATTCACATAATTCTACTTTTTGTTTTGGTTTTCACTCTAACGATTGTTGTTGTTGATTTAACTTGATTTTAGTTGTTCTTTCAGGTTCTGATTGCATCGCCTCCAAGGGAAAAAAATCAGGTTTGCTAATAAATGGAACATCTCTTTCATCACATGATCTTAGTTGGTTCTTTCTCTACAATCAGCTGATTGCTTCTTGACTTTCCTACGTTGGCTTACTGTAACTTATATTCAGGAGCTGGAGGAGGAAATGAAGCTTCTCAAGAATCACTCTCAACCAAAAATAGTTGTAAGCAATAAAAGCTTTCTGTATTTCTTACTGTCTGGTACATGCTACATGGTCTTTGTTTCTTTTTAACTCTTTCATTCAAACCACTGAAAATTTTGTTTCTTTATAACATGAAACATGAAAACAAGAACTTGTGATTTATTTATTCGTAGAAATCTGTGTTTTGTGGACTTATGGTCCATCAGGGAGAGAGAGAGAGAGAGAGAGAGAGAGAGAGAGAGAGAGAGAGAGAGAGAGAGAGAGAGAGAGAGAGAGAGAGAGAGAGAGAGAGAGAGAGAGAGAGAGAGAGAGAGAGAGAGAGAGAGAGAGAGAGAGAGAGAGAGAGAGAGAGAGAGAGAGAGAGAGAGAGAGAGAGAGAGAGAGAGAGAGAGAGAGAGAGAGAGAGAGAGAGAGAGAGAGAGAGGGTTTTCCAATAAGCAGATATTCATCCGTCTCTGTGAGTCTCCTCTTCTCAAGGACGTTGTGAGAACGGCAAGTTTGCATGACCTCCCCGGCCTGTTTTGTAATGCATAGTTTCTCCAAACTGATTGTTTAAAATCTTGATTTAGATCTTCTGGATGGAGAAGAGTAGCGGGAAGAAATATTGGATGTTATCAGTGAGGAAGCGGTAGCATTGGCCACGGCTGACAGAACCAAGAGCTTGAACTAAAGTTTTATCTAAAATAATGGTCATCAGAAAGTTTTAAAGTTAAAGAATGCCATCTTCTTTGATCGTGAGTTGAGATTTTATTTCTATTTTTGATCGTTTATTTTTTTGAAATTTTACAACTTTGCTTAAGTGTTTCTTCTCATTAGCATTATTCCTGTGAATAATCTTCAAATGTCAATTTTTGAATGCAATGTAGATTTGATTTGTCACAAGTATTTGTTTGTATCAAATTCATCTATGCAGACTGATTGTTTTAAAAAGCATCAGCTGTTGCAGCGGAGTCGGTTGTGGTTGTGGTTGTGGTTGTTAAAGACAAGAGTGATGGAAAGGCTAAGGAAGAAGATGAAGATCAATGAAAAAAGCGGATGGTTGGGTAAAAGAGGAGAGCGCAAAACTTTCTAAGAAGGTTGTGATTGGACATTTGAGGTCTCATAACAGAAGTAACTATAAAATGATTTTCACCTCCTACATTATTTGACGAGGCTGGAGGGCTTGTGATTCGAGGACCGGACTCTGTTTTTGTTTTCTTTGGTGGTGGAGAAAAGAAAAAAGGGAAAATTGCCAAAAGAGAACAAAAAAATAAGGGTGTTGTCCCTTTGATATAAATCATTTTTTGTCCAAATTTTCTCCTTTTTACCCTTTGTATTTCTGAAAATTAATGAAATAAATACTTTTGTGAAACAAAAAAAATATTAAAAATATAAACAATTAATAAAACACCTATATATACATGCTGGTATTTTTATTTTTTTCAAAAAGTTCATAAATAAAAATTTGAAAATACGTTCTACTAAAGGTAGAAAGTGCCTTCTACGAAAAATGGTATAGTAGAAAGCGATTTCTAAAATAAATACGTTCATCTACTATTTTTAGAACATACATTCTACTATTTACTAATTTTCTAAAAATGTGGAATGCACATTCTACTAATCCTAAAGCTATCTACTTTTCGTCCTGAAGCATCTTCTACTTTTATTAAGTATTCTAAATTTTGCGGAATGTGTTTTCTAAAGTTTACTCTTCCGTCTACTAAAAGTAGAAAGCGTGTTCTGGATTTTTTCAATGTTCTAAACTTTTAGAAGGCGTTTTCTACGGATAAGATTACCTGATTTGTGCGAAAATTAATGAAAGTTTCAGTTAAGGAAATATTCTAAAAATCTCCTAAAAATATTCTAACTTCCTAAAACGTGTTATTTTCGATTTTACTTGTCAAAGTTTTTAAAAAAATGATTCTCCCTTGTCTTCTTCATTAATCTATGGTTTTTCCATAGTTTTTCTTTTGATTTTTTTCACAAACTCTTGTTATCTATGATACATATCTATACAACATGTGGTGTTTTGAAATTATGTACAATTTTTTGTAAAGTTTTTTTCTTTTTTTAGTAAAGTTTACAAATTTTATTTTTATAAAAAATTTTATTAAAAACATTTTTAAAAGTTTTGTTTTTATTAAAAAGTTGGATAAAATTAAAAAGGTTACAAAATTTTTAAAATTTATATAAAATAAAACTTTGTAAAATGTTTTTTATAAAGTTAGTTTAAAGTTTTTATCAAAAATATTTTGTAAAGTTTTATTTTTATTTTTATAAATTTTTTAAAAAAATATTTAATTAAAGTTTTATTAACGTTTTAAACATTTTATAAAAATAAAACTTTGTAAGCAATTTTTATAAAATGTTGGCTATGTTTAAAAAGAATTTTGTTGGCTATGTTAAAAAGAATGTTTCTACTCATTTCTTTTGCTTTTTAGAAATCTTTTTATATAGTTTTTTCATTATAAATGTATATAAACCTTTTAATTTCATTTTAATTTGATTTTAAATTACTTAAGGAAAGGTTAATTTTGAGATTATGAAAAGATTTATACCATTAGGACAACTATGAAATGGATTTATACCAAGGGGACAACACCCTTGTTTTTTTGTTCTCTATTGGCAATTTCCCCAAGAAAAAACATTGTTTGATACACTAAGCGTTCAGATTCTAGACTCTCCTTACATAAAATAAATTTTAGTATCAAAATTCTTAAACAAAGTAATTTCAAGCAAGTATATATTTTCTGATTTACATCTCAGGACTCTCCCGTGTCTACATCTATCTATACTAATAAAGTTGAGTTTTTTATCTCCTTAGGGGGAAAAATGCCATGCGGTATTTTTCTTTTAATAATTAAAATGTTTTTTCAACTTTATTTAATGTGTTTTGGTCTTAATTGTGGTTAGGTGTTAGTTTATTTTTGTTATTGACAATTTATTACAATGATATTTTAATTTTGGATTGAAAGTTTAATTTATTTTAAAGTTGAGTTTTTTATCTCCTTAGGGGGAAAAATGCCATGTGTCATTCTCCTTTTAATAATTAAAATATTTTTTCAACATTATTTAATGTGTTTTGGTCTTAATTGTGATTAGCTGTTAGTTTATTTTTGTTATTGACAATTTATTACAATGATATTTTAATTTTGGATTGAAAGTTTAATTTATTATAAAATTCATAATAAATTAAACTTTCAATCTAAAATTAAAATATCATTGTAATAAATTGTCAATAACAAAAATAAACTAACACCTAATCCTCCTATATATTAAAAGAGAAGTACATTGGACACGTGGCACTCACACAGAGCTTCTCACGAAAAATCTAACGATTCTATTGGTCGAAATTTTGTATTTTTCTTTTTGATTTATTTTTCTACTCGAGCTTATAATTGGAAAGTCACATTAATTGTTAATCGCACTAATCATTTCTTGCGCTAGAATCTTAATAAATGTTCACCATTAATCACAACTTGCAGAACAATTTTAATAAATGTCGACTAATCATTAAATGTCTTAATGGCATTAAATGTCTTGCGCAAGTTATGATTATGAACATATCTTACTTATACCTTACAAATTTAATATATTTCCTTTAACCAATTGCTCTCATTAATCATAACTTGCTAATCGGAATATTACATTAATTGCTCTCATTAATCATAACTTGCGCAATAATTACAATAAATACATGTATTAATAAGTTTCTTTTTTACAAATTCAGAATTAAAATATTATGATATTTTGGCTTATCATGCAAGCTAAATCATTGAGAAACGTACACCAATTTACTATATATATAAGATATTCACAGTAGAAGAAACGAAGCCACTGATTTTTTATTCTCAACTTTTTATGTTCATATTGTTTTTTTTGTTTTACATCATTAAACTTTTATATATACATATTTCACCAGAGCTGACTTTTCTTTTGGTTTATATGCAGATGCCCTATTATAACGATTTCACCACGATGCAGGTAAATTTTTTTATCTCTTTATATGATTTGATTAATCGTAGATTTATTTGAATTCTAATTCTTACCTTTTTAATATGTTAGAAATGATTGTTTGTTAGAGTTTAGAAGGAGAATAATGCTTTCATATGTATTTTTCTATTGGTTTTTTAATTTACAATTTTAGTTTATATATGTGCAGACCAACGATTATGACGTTTCCTCATGTGGATCCATATGTACTTAAATGATCATATCATCCAAAACACGTAAACTACAATGTAAGTTTCATGCTTTGTTACATTCTTTATGTTTTTCAAATAATTATTTGCTTATACATTAAAGAACACAATCTTTAATCAATATTTTATTATAAAAGTTAGTATAACTTCTTATACATATTATCAACTTTGTACTCAAATATGATTTTATAAAATTTATCATATTATAAAATGTATATCTTATAAATTCATATATATAAACTATATAGTTCTTTTTTGTCATTATAAACTATATAGTTCTATGTCAACTATATTATAAATTGATTGGCCGATTTATTTTTTAAATTTTTTCTTTTTCTAAAAACCTATCCTACGCCATCTCTTTCTCTCATCTCCTTCTCTTTCTTCTTCTCGATTTCACTTTATACTAAAACAAAACTAAACGGAGTAAGGGAAAGTTGGGAACACATATCTGCACATTTTTTATAGAACATGCATTGATTATTAATTCTTTTCTTGCGCAATTAATATGATCTCTTATGAATCTATTATAAATGTAATTTACCTTATTTATTTGAATAATTCTTGCGAAAGTTTTAATCACATTTATTGATATTTATTGAGAATTTGTTATTCTTGCACAATAGGGTATCACATTAATTCGACTTTTAAATCTTTCTAAATTTTCAAAGTCGTTTTTAATTTTGTTGCCTTATTTTAAATAAATCTAACTTGCGCAAGAAGACTAATATTTAATTCAAATCAGTTTATGATATTGTATATTTAATAACTTTATTTATTCTTGCGCAATGTGGTATCACATTAATTGGACTTTTAAATCTTTATAAATTTTCAAAGTCGTTTTTAATCTTGTTGCTTTTTTTAAAATAAATCTAACTTGCGCAAAAAGACAAATATTTAATTCAAATCAGCTTATGATACTGTAGATTTATTTACTTTATTTTATTCAATTTAAATGTTTATTATGAAAAATTAATATTTCATGCTTTGCCTCCTAAACAGGTATTACACTTTAGTGTTTGCTTACATTTTAGAGTTACAATAGCATACTAATGAGATGAACTTTTTTTTTTGCAGGTCCTGATGTTACAGTCCTCAGGTGATATTTTCTCTGGTTCTGGATTTTTCAGGAACTCCCTTGTCTAAAAGAAAAAGCCAAAAAGATCATGACAGTAGCCTTGAGGATCAACACTCTCTCAACAAGAGACATTCCCACAAGAAAATCAAGGGGGAGTGATCTCGAAGATTTTTAAAAACATTTATTTCCTATCGTTATGGCTTTGTCTTACTTCCGCATTCTTACTATGATAAAAAAGGATTTGACTTATCATATCTAGCTTGGGATTTTTTTGATTATTGAAAACTTACTTATGTTGCAATGATTTTTGTCACTATCCGCGTTATTCATTATTATTTATTTCAAAGAAAAACACATTTAGTCTTTTCTTTTCTTGTGCTCATGATAATTTTTAAAATAATTGCATTGTAATAACGCCCATATTTTAGTAATAATCTATTAGAAGAGATGAAATTATCTAATTTTCGTTCTAATGACATGTTATTATTTAGTTAATGTATTCGTTATTGTTTTTAGTTATATTTTTTTATTGGATTATTTTTTGTTTTCAGATCTCAATATATAATAAGGTCATTTTTATAATTATTATTATCATCATTTAACAATTATATTATTACTTGTTTATTATTTAGTTGTCACAATTTGCCTTGAATGGAAAATATGTCCATATTTATAACATTAATGATTACCAATTAATGATGATTACAACATCACGTAACATATATTCGTCATATTTAATTCACAAGATTGATTGGTAATAAATAAGAATGATTTATGTTAACGCATTAAATTCAAAACATCTATATAGCAATAAAAAGAATGTAATAAATTGTATGAATATATTATTTGATACTAACTTGTCGTGCAATCATATTTAAACACAGTAATAAATATGATACCAAGTTGCGCAAGTAATCCACATTGAAAATAAGGTAAGTTATTAATAAAAAATTAACAATTTACAAACATGGTAAATTACATTTAAAATCGTGAAGTAAATACTCTTGGGATTCAAATTACTGTTAAAAGAACGTTTACATTTTTGTATTTTTCAAAAAAAAAGGTTTACGATGAGGGGGGGAGAGAGAGGGAGATTTAGTGTTTTGGGTAGACCCAAGGATTTACAGTTTAGTGTTTAGGATTTATCCAAAGGTTTAGGGTATATCCAAGAATTTAGGGTTTAGTGTTTTTGGTTTTTTACCCAAGGGTTTAAGCTTTGTCCAAGGGTTTAGGGTATAGTGTTTATTGTTTATGATTTACTTTTTTGTGACGATTTTAAAATTGTTAAAGAAAATTCTTCTTTTCGCAGCTACTAATATTTTTCATTTATTTTAAAAACTTAACACAAATTATTATTATTATATTTATTATCTTTAAAAGAAGATGTACATTAATTGAAAAATTATCATTAGTTGGTAATTCACCCAAGAATTACAACATTCATCTGTTTGACATGTTATTACAACATTTATCTGTTTGATTTCTACGAAAGGTGATCTTAGAATATTAAGATACCTATTATATTATCATAAATTGATCTGCAGTAAATATGATATCAACTTGCCAAAGCAATCCGTATTTAATATAAGGTAAGTTTAAAACCAAATTAACTAAAGGTAAATTATTTAAACAAAGCAATAAATATGATACCAAGTTGCGTAAATAATACACAATGAAAATAAGGTAAGTTATTAATAAAAAAAATAACAAATTACAAATAGGAAAGTAACACAAATTTGAGAGAGAGAGAGATAGAGAGAGAGAGAGAGAGATTTAGTGTTTTGGGTATACCCAAGGGTTTACAGTTTAATGTTTAGGATTTATCCAATGGTTTAGGGTATATCCAAGATTTTAGAGTTTAGTGTTTGGATTTTTACCCAAGGGTTTAAGATTTGTCCAAGGGTTTAGGGTATAATGTTTAGTGTTTATGATTTACTCTTTTGTGATGGTTTTAAAATTGTTAAAAAAATTCATCTTTTGGCAGCTAATAATATTTTCATTTATTTTAAAAACTTAACACAAATTATTATTATTTTATTTATTATTTTTAAAAAATGTTGTACATTATTTGCAAACTATGATTAGTTGGTAATTCACCCAAGAAAAAATCATGATAAAATATTAAACTAGGAAACATTTCTATATAAATCAAAATTGTGGTAGTTAAAAAAATAATCGGTGCATTAAAAGAATGTTTACATTTTTATATTTTTCAAAAAAAAAAGGTTTACGATGAGAGGGAGAGAGAGAGAGAGATATTCTCTCTCTCTTTCTCTCTCTTAAATAGATACAAAATATTCCGTAATATTTAACCCGTGGGTCCCGCGGATTACCTGCAAATTTGGACGGGGCGGGTGAAGGTATTTTGAATCTTTCATTGCGGGTCATGCGGATCGAAATTATGAGTCAAAAAACTAGGTGACCCGCGGGTTGGCGGGACGGACGGGGTGGGTCGATCCGCAGACCCAGCTCTACCCGTATAATTTGAATATGTACAATGCCCGCACAGGGTGCGGGCCGGCCACCTAGTCACAATTAAGACCAAAACACATTAAATAAAGTTGAAAAAATATTTTAATTATTAAAAGGAGAATGCCCCATGGCATTTTTCCCCCTAAGGAGATAAAAACTCAACTTTATTAGTATAGATAGATTTTATGTCTTGATTTTCTTTAATTTCATAAACTCTTATGTTACATATTTTTTCTAAATACTTTAAACTATTTTTTTTTAATATTTTGTATGTCAAATAAAAAATACAAAAATGGAAACTAAAGTTGAGTATTTGAAAAAATTTAAACATAAAATACATAAAATAGATACATATCCAAACTATTACTTTATGTTTGAAAACATTTAAAATATTTTTAGTTTTTATATATTTATTTTCATAGCTAATATATTATTATATAATAAAACTAATTCATTTACTAAACCGCGGTTCACCCACGGTTGACCCAATGATCCAGAGACCCAGTAAATCGTCCGGTTTAATGTCTGAATCGGGTGTCAAAACACTGGTTTATAGGGTTTCTTTGTATTTGATGTTGACGATGGAGAATGGAGTCTCAACAGTTCTCCTTCTTTAACGCAATCGACGTAACCGTCATATAATCAATCTAGAAATTCCACTCATCTCACTCTAATAATGTTTAGTAATTGATGGGGATTCAAGTCCAAAAGACTAACATTTGGTCTATTGGTATTGACACATAAACTTTATGGTATCTTCCCATGTTATACTGTACAAGGAAATCAATAACTTCTCTGATGCATGCTATCCGTGTTTACATTTTAAAAACCGTGAACATGATTAATATATTCTTAAAACTTAACTAAAAAAAAGAATCACTACTTCCAATTCGAGAGAAATTTAAAAACGTTGTCTGGTTGGTAAAGTTATTTAAAATTGATATAAACCACACACCACCCTCACCATTAATCTTTTGCACCAGACTAACCATTTATTGTCAAAACCATTACTAAATGCAACAAGTAAGTAAGCCTGAATGTCACAGATAGTTAGAATTTGTCTTTTTCATGATATCGTTATAGATGCTAACATCTCATTTACTAATTAACAAATTGACTTTTTACTAGGAAGATTTGGTGAAATTGTTCCATTCCAGTTAAAATAGAAGTTGTCCATTAAATAGAGGAGTTTTAGAACGATTTATAGTTTTTAGATAAAAAACATATTTAGATTCATATTAAGATTCATTCATATTCTAAATAAGGGTGGACAAACAAGAATTTCGTTATGAACACACACAAAATCTTCCATTATAATAAAACTAATATAGAAAATAATTTTATGTTTCTTATTTTAAGATACATCTTTTTGAGAGACCTTGAAACCAAAGTAACACATACAACTCGCACTTCTGTATTTTAAAAGTCAACATGGTAATTTTGAAAATATATATTAGATACTCACCAATTATTTTACCAAAAATTGACACTTCACCCTTATTTTTTGTAAAATTTATAAAATTTGAAACGTATTCTATCTTTCTATTATTTTAACTAAATATATTAGTAAAAGTTTTATAGTTCATATATAGTTATTTTAATAATTAATAATATAAGTATGTTCTCCATATAAAATATCAACTTTGTTTTATGTTTAAATTCCTAAATTAATTTTGGTATGACTATCGGCTTTTTATTCTATTTTTATTAAATCGATTAGTAACAACTACTTATGTTATTACACTTTGAACTAAACAACTTCAAACAAAGTAATGCACTACAGTCACTAAAAACTATAAAAAAATCAGAAAATATCATTTTTAATATATTTTTATTTTCATATTTAACATATTTTATTTGTTAAGACCATATAATAATTTATAAATTTATGTAAAAGTATAATATACGAACCCGGCTCGTAGCGCCAGAAAATTACTAGTACTAAATATTTTATAGTACTCATGTCTCTTTATATTCAGAAATCCAGAAGCAGAGAGTATGCATTCTCACACATTGACTTCAGGCCGATAACATCATATAACAGCATATTCTATTTTTCTTTCCAAATGCAAACCGTACGGAATTCACATAGAAAGCACCTACTTTGTTAGATGCATGAGCTATGATTAAGCAACATCAGTCATCAAGAATACTTTGTGAGAAATTCGAATTTTGTGATCATACAACGCAAACACAAGCATATGCGGACAAGTTCTCCACACTTCACTCTATTATACTATATTGAAATTTGAAATGAATTGACAAATCAACAAGATATGAGTTTTAAAATCCATCCTCACACAAAAATTTCCGGCCACAACAACGGCTACTCACCTTTTTGAACATGGCTTACAACCAATCTATGTTTTAGAAAGAAAAATAATCAATTTAAAATGAGAATAAGAACAGTTGCATGTTACTTATTTATATAAGACTTCCAAGGGAATAAATGAACATATATGTTATGCGGTTTTCAGTCATTATTTTCAGTTAAATGTAATCTTCTTTATATAATCAAAAGGTAAAGCCATCTGTGGTAAGCTTCAGGTTTTAATGAGGCATGTAACGAGTAAATCTCACGAAACTACGGTTATAGGAAACCATGGAGACTGGATATAAGGAGTGATTCCACACACAATGTAAAACACAGCTATACAGCCCATAAAAAAAAACAAAGTAAATAAGGTTATCATGAATCTATAAAACAGGCAATTGCATATTCACTACTAAAAATAAAAGTGAACATTACTAACCAGCATAAAACCACTCTGTTGCAAATTTAACTAAACTCATCTTTGTTAACAGATCATGACATCTCCAACCCATCACATCAGTGGTGAAATCAACCAACTAGAAAATGGCATCTCAGGCCCAACTAGAACTATCATCTCACAATTTTCCATTTGTGTCAATAAGATATTCCATGGTACAATCATCTACACTAAACAAACGGACGTACCTTTACGTGTATTACTTTTAACTTATAAAAAATAATAATAACAAAATGCTTGATTGTTAGGTTTAGAATGAAGCTAACATTTTGAAATACATTTAATTTACCTATCAATGATTGTTAATTTTAAGTTTCGATTTAAGTTTGTTTTCGCAACCTCACAATTCAACTAGATTTCCGAATCTAAAGAATTCAAGAAGAACTTTTATATAAAAGGATTTTGATATAGAAAATAAATGTTGCATAAATGTTCAGTAAGAAAAATAGGAATATGAAATACAAAAAAAGAAAAAAAAACAATTCTTTTGCAAGATAACAATTGGTTCAAGATCAACAGACGAATCCCTGAGGAGGAGTCTTGCCACAAGAGTTGAGAAGCAAAGTGAGAGCAACAGGAAGTTTAACCGAAGCGACTCCGAGTAGGCTGGTTTTAAGAGCAGTGCAAAGACAAAGTGCAGCTTCAAGATCAGCCAAACCTTTGACAAGTGAGCAACACTCCTGGCTCGGTGGTGTACCGATGACCTCATGAACTAGACCTAACCAGCTCCCACACACTCCAAACTTGACCGTGTCTCTTGGACATTTCATTGATGATTGTTTTGTGGGAGGAGGGCATTGCTTAACGGCATGACAAAAAGAGAATGTTAAGTTGAGGACTAGCAACAAGACGAGAAGCAATGGAAAAGCTTTTGAGATAGCCATTGGTTTGTTTGACTTTGAAGCTATAGCTACGGGATATCAAAGAAGAAGAAGAAGAAGAAGAAGATAGGCCTTTTAATTTGCTTTCTCTGGTGGGGAGTTTATCATGATGCATGTGGCTGCAATCATTTGTGTTATCTCTAGTCTTGAAAGCATTTTGTCTTAATATGAAAAACTGATGGAAAATCGGACGGCATAAATATGAATTTTTTTAGTGGGTTCTATTGGAATTTTAATAAAGATAATTTTCGTTTAAATGCAAACCAGATTATATATAAGGTGCAATGTCACCGGTTCAACCACAGATCTAGGTTGGATATGAAAACACTGATTGAAACTCAAGCACTATAATAACAACTAGATTTTGACCCGCACACCCGTGCGGATATATTTTTTATAAAATATTTTTGTTTTTTATGTCAATATTAGAGTGGGATAAACAACCCCAATCCAAAAAATCAAAACGATTCCAATCTAAAAAGAAATACCAAACCTAAACCAAAATTAATTAAATATCAAAATTTTGCTATTTAGAAAACTGAAACTGAATCCGATCCGAACAGAAGTATTACGGATACTTGAATGTATTCGAAATAGATTTATATACTTATATATATATATATATATATTATTTTTTGATTTAATGTATATAAAAACATCCAGAATATATATTGTACTTTTAAGTTGGTTTAGATAATTGAAAATATATATAAATAGTGAAATGTAAATATCTAAATAGTTAAAGTATACTCAAAACACCAAATATACTTAAAATAATTATTGATTATCTATCCAAATATTTAAATCAAACCAATTTATATGTTAAGTTCAGGTATTCTAACATATGTTATTCAAATTTATATGTAATATATTATTTGGTTTATATACTTGAGAAATTTAAAGTATATAATAAATTTTAAAATAATTTAAATGGGTTAGCCGAACCCGAACAAATCCGCAGAGATCCGAATCGAATCCGAACCAAAATTTAGAAATATCCGAATGTGACTAAAATCTTTGACCCCAGAAACCTGAAACCAAAACAAACCCAAACCAAAACCGATTGGATATCTGAACGCCCACCTCTGACTCACAATCTATTTTTTTTCCTTTAAAAACAGAGCAAACATATAATTAATAGTATTTTATATGTACTATCAAATAAATAATCACATATATTATATTTAAAAATTTAATGTGAAATATAAAAATCATAATTTAAGTAGGTATATGAAATTTGACTTTGTATTATATTTTTCTTATATGTATTGAAAACATTTTTTTTAATAATGATTATTGGAAATATTTTAGTAAATTTGTTTTTTGAATATATGTATATTTTGAATCAATTTTTGATATAAATCAACTTTAAACTATTATTTTTGATTTGATATATATATATATATATATATATATATATATATATATAAAGTTTAAATTTTGTTTTATGATTAATTTAGACAAATGATATTTTTAGATAATTAGATTAGCTAATTTTTGTATTTTTCAAAATTGATCCAAATAGATAGTTTCTCATAATATAATAGATTTCTAAATTTTTAATAACATAAATTCATTATTTTCTTCATATATTGTTATCTATGTTTCCAAAAAATATTTTATTTTTATACTGATATACATATTTTCAAACAAATCATTTTTTTAATTGGTATCCAAGTTTCCAAAACAAACATTTAAAAAAAAATTATTATCTATATTTTCAAACAAACATAATTTATACTTCAGTTTTACTAATATAGATCGGGCCATTTTGTTATCATGAAAAATTAGGTACTTAATAACATAACAATATGTATCATCGTGGACATTAAAGATGAAGCAAAGCCCACATATTTTTATCCGACCTTTATGTACTTAATAATATTTTCTTTTGAAAAAAAAATTATGTGTGTTTCAAAAAAAAAAAGAAGAAAAAATTTATGTACTTAATATTTTATTAGATCAATGCATAAGTTACGTGGTTAAATATTTATATATTTAGTTTTTATTTTTCAGGGAAGGTCAAACGACGATTGATGGGGAGAACGGAATTAATTTTGGTTACTCGGTTTAGGAATAATAGATTTACAATAGGATAGATACGGTTTGGATACAAAAGAAAATCGAGAATGTTGACTTTTGATAATGAAACGGTAGTGTATAAGGTAATGGCAATTTATTGTAAATAAAAAGAAAAAGTCAGGGTAAGTACTTATTTGTATTTCACTTTTAATATGATAGATTTTTAACTATTTATTTTCTAAAAAGAAGTTATAAATTCATAGAAATTTTATCAAAATGGTCAACAAATGAAATTTGCGCTTTGAAATAACAGGTAAAAAATATAAATCGAATAAGGATATAGAAAAATTGTGTAGATTAATGGTTAGAACTATAATATAAATACATGAAAAAATAAATTCATTTTCAATTAAAAATTAAAAATTCATGTCGTTACTACATTTCCATAATTAGAACACATTTTTCTTCAATATAATAATATTGAATCACACATTTTAATTTTAAATCTTTATTTGTAATTGTATTTAATCTTTATATGATGTTCAAATTTTAATTGTATTTATTGAATAATGATAATATTTTTATTAAAAATATTTAACTTACGTGTTTTTAGTGTTCAAGGGCGGATCGTCTAGCACGTAATGCCAAACAACAATCGTCTTTTGTCATTCACATAGATGCAGAGCTACCAGTTTGGTGTGCAGAATCTATATGAGTCTGTATGTTTGATGATAAAAAAAAAAAAGTATTCAACCAATTTGATAGTTCGAATTGCGTAATCCATTGAAGCATAACTCAGTACCCTTATTAATCAATCGTCACTCGATGTAATTTTTTTTCTAAAACTTGTATGCCAGAAAAACAATCATTGGTTGATAGATGTAGTTATATTGTAAATCAGGTTAAAAGAAAAAAAAAGCTTTTTGTTCATAGAGCAAGTTAAAAAAGTCTTGAATTAACAGTGATTATTGATTTACGAAGCTACAAAATCTCATGTTCTATAAGAAAGAAGACGCAACAATCTGAACTCTTTGTAAAATTGTAGACGTAGAGACGAAACAAAAACAAAAAATAAACTTATGTCTCCGCAGAATACATTTTTTTCATCCATCTTAGTACAACAACAAGCAAAGACAATAAATAAAGCAAGAATCCAAATTCAAACTTGGTTTGTTTGTACCTTAACAGCCTTGAACGCTGGATGAAGCAATCCAAGCTCGTCTTTCATCTCAAGTGGATTGCTAGTCTCGTTCCTCACTCTCTTGACTTTGCGACTAGCCAAAGATTTGTGAGTGAAACCATATATTTGCAGAATCTGGTTATCCCCAAAGTTAAAGGCTCTGTCCATTTGCTTTAGACACCGTTCCACGGGGTAATCCCCAAACTTCCCGCATGGTTTGCAACCCACAAAGTGAGTCACCAAGGGCCATCTGTGATCGCCTAGACCCGGGTGGTAGTTCTCTATCATTTCTTCGTATTTGTCCACAAGTATTCCCCAGTAGCCGTGAAGATAGTATCCATTTTCTAGGAATACCTATAACAACAACGGAGCAGCTCAAATGAGACTAGACCAAAACCACAAGGTGCAACTTGTATTGTGATGAGAAATGTCAATCTTTATGTGGTGAAGAGATGTTATAAACCGAAAATATGCAACTCACTTTGTGACTTGTGAGTACAAATCCAATCTTGATGTGATCAAGATACATTATATAACTAGAAGATGCAACATCACAACGCTATTTCCTATTTATAAGCATAAAAACAATCTTTATGTAATCAAGAGAAGCTATAAAACAACCATATGCAACTCAGATTGTTTGATTTGTGATTAAGCTACAAATCTAATCTTAATGTAAGAAACATAATAATACCGGAAGATGCAACTTACATTGCCATCTATGAGCAAAAAAAAAAACAATATTTATGGTAATCAATAACCGAGAAGATGCAATCACAATGCAATTTTGTGAGCAAAAAATGAACTTTAGATAATCAAAAAGATGGTGGAGATTTGATAAGTATACTTTAAAGATCAAACCAATGCTTAAATAGAATCAGTGAGAAATGAGTTGTTACCTTATTACCCCAAGTGTCACGCTGAGTAGCCAAGAGATAAACCATAGCAGACTGATCATCAGCTTCGAAAACAGGCCTACCCTTGAGCTCACGGGTCAAAACCTTACCGGCTTCCTCACGGATCTTCCCTTTAGGACCCATAGGAGCCCAAGTATCAAGCAAATCAAGCGCCCATTGATTGTTCCTAAGCAAGAAACTCCCAGTGTTCAACCCAATCCAATTCTTCTCATCGTAAACCATCTCATTCCACCCGTGCATCACCAAGTTGTAATCTTTATACCTCTCCCACGGAAGCTCAAACGCCATGTCCGTAAACATCGCATCACTATCCATCCACCACAGAAACTCAATCTCAGGGTGAGATAGCAACAGCTTCCTGATCAACGGCAGCTTCGCCCAGAAACCAGCCATCTCGGCATCTAGTAAAGCCATGTTGTAGAAGATCTCGATCCCGTGAAGCCTACAGTAATCGATCTTGTTCTTGATCGACTTCAACAGGTAATGGTCTCCGACGGGATTCTCACACGGCTTCGGAGCAGAACCAGTCACCAAGAGGACACGTGGCTTGCTCGGTCCGATGAAGTTGGGGAAGCTAGGGTTCTTAGCTAACCAGTCGGATCTCTGTTCGTCCCAATCGGATATCTTGGGTCCGAGAGTGTACGGTTTATTCGGGTCGGGTTTCTCTTCTTCTCCTTCGTCAACGAATATCTTGTTGATGTCAAACGTCTCGTAGTTATTGCTCCCGCCGGAGTTTGCATCGCCGGAGGAAGAAGAATCGCCGCCGGTCTGTATCTCTTCGAGCACACGGTGAGGCTCCGCTCGTTTACGAGATGCGTAGATATGCTGACGGATCTCGTCGAGATCTTGCTCCGGAGTTCCGAACTTCCCGGCGCCGATTGTGCCACGTAGGACGACTACGGTGAGAACGAGACATAGAACCGTTACCTTCAAGTGACGTAATGCTCTCTGGATTCTCCGGCACCGGTGAGCTCCCAAACACCTCTCCATCATCCTCTCCAATCTTCTTTCTAGTAGTCCAGATCCTCTCTGTTGTGATAAAGATCTAAATCGAGGTATTTTAAGACAAGATCTGAGTTTCCATTAATGAAGATTCGAACTTGATATAAAAAATATTCGGACACGAAGTTACTGTTACAAGATAATTGACATTACAGTTAAGGTTGTCTGATTTCACTCGGTTTTGTCGGTGGTCGTAGTGGGTTAGTAGTATTATTTACAGGTGGCATGACATCAGGGTGTGCGACTTGTGATCTATTGTTCCTGTCCGTTGATGTAGTTTGGATCTAGAGATCTGAGAGCGTTGAAAAGTCAGCTCAGTATTAGTAATACTGTAGTTTTATAAATAGAGAAAAGGTTGAAAAGAAAAAGGAACATAAATAGGAAATGATTTTCAACTTGTTTGATACGGTTAATTACTAACTAGAGGTTACTAAGATATCAAATAACAACTTTTTGAAATAATTATGTTTTTGATGTATACTAATTTTTAGTTCTTTCATTTATACTAAAAAGTCAAGATTTTTGATTTATGTGTGTAAATTATTTAAAGAAAGTACCTGTTTCGAAACATATCAGACAATTAATTTACATATTTTGTTATTATATTTAACAAATTTTCTCTCTTTTTAATTTTTTTTGATGTATTCATCAAATTATAGTTCTTTTCTATTTATATACATAGATGAAAACGACAGAAGAAAACATTAGAAAGTTGGTAATATAACTAACTGAATATCTTGTTACGATTGTTTTGGACAATAAAAAAAAAAGCAATTCAATATTTAGTTACTTTACAGCCACAATATTTAGTTACTTTACAGCCACAATATTTAGTTTTCACCATCGCAAATAAAATTCACAAATATTCTCTCTGTCTTTTCTAGATGTAACACTAGGGGTGACCAAAATATGAGTAAAATACTAAAATTTGATTCGATTCGTTATTTGTTTCAATTCGATTAAAAAAATTACTTTACGAATTGAAGCAAATACTAAAATTCAAATCCATCAAATAAGAAAAAATCACAAATACTCATTTAAAAAACGAATATATGATCCGATCCATAATGTACAGATGCATATACATGTATATAAATTATATATAATTTAATATTTATATATAGATTTTAAGTTATTTTAACCACTAAATTAATTATTTGATCATTTTATTTTTAAAAGTATCTAGTTTTAAAATAATTTGTAATGAAATATTATTATTTTATTTTTATTATTTATTTTTCTTTTATTATATTTAAAAATGATTTTTTATTATTTTTTATTGGATCGATGAATTGAATTGAATATCCAGTAAAATATATTGATTATATTGATTTTTTCGGATATCCAAACACCAAATATCCAAAATATAGCGGATCGAGTCGAAAAATCAATTATTCGTATTGGATAAATCATATCACATATATCTTTAAAATTTCGGATATCAGCTCTATGCCCATCCCCCTGTGTATCACTACTAGAGATGTCAATTAAGATGGAATTCCGGAGCTTAAACTATCCAATCCAAGTGTTCAAAAGTAATAAAAAAGAATTATCCAATCCTTGAAATTACTTGGAATGAGTTTAGTTTGAGCTTTACACAGTTTAGGCTTAAATCTGTTTGGAATATATAGCCGGTATGCAAAATCCAACATTTCATATTATAGTTTAGATAGTAGTGTTTGTCATTCCGTAAGAACTCGAGCAAAGAAAGCCGAGTAAACAAAAAAAATTGGTTTTTGGCTTAACATCTTTTTTATTAAAACAAAATTTTACATTTGGATCTAATATTTTTTTGTAAATTTTAAGTTAAATACATATTTCTATTATATAGTTAAATATACTTTAAATCACTGATAATCATTTCTTTATGCTAATATCTATGTTTCTAAATAACACTACAATTAATCTTTATATCCAAACAATATAAAACATTATATCTATCTTTTTAATAATTTTTAACAAATTTATTCTTAATTATTTAATAAATTAAATAATTGAAAATTTAAATAGATTATAAAAACAACGAAAATAAATAGAACATATCTTAGAGGTTTAGATACTACAAAAACATTTCAATTAATAACAAATCAGTTAAATGAACCGATTGTTTTATTTACATTAAATACACCTTTTACTTTATAGTTAAACCTATCTTAAATCCATAATATTTTTTATACTAGTATCCATATTTTCAAATAGCACAATAATTAATCTTGTATTCAAACAATATAAATATCTAATTTTAACAATTTTTAAAAATTATTTAAATATATTAAAAATATAAAAAATCAAATAATTTATAAAACAACGAAAATAGATATAACCTTTGCCATTAATAACCAATGGGCTTTAAAGTTAATAAAATGGCCCAAACGCTTCGATTTTGGCGGCAAAATACAGACCTAGGGATTTTACTCTCTCAGCTTCTCCGACGTTGTTCCCAGATTACGGTGTGACGATTTCGAAGAGGGTTTAATCGATTGTTTTAGGGGTTTTCGAAAATGCAAGGAGAGTCCTCTCCGTTGATCAAACCCATCAACAGAGCCGCCGTTCACAGAATCTGCTCCGGACAAGTCATCCTAGACCTCTCCTCCGCCATCAAGGAGCTCGTGGAGAACAGCCTCGACGCCGGAGCCACCAGCATCGAAATCAACCTCCGTGACTACGGCGAAGACTACTTCCAAGTCATCGACAACGGCTGCGGCGTTTCCCCGCCCAATTTCAAGGTTCTGGCGCTTAAGCACCATACTTCGAAGCTGGAGGATTTCGCAGATCTTCAGAGTTTGAGCACGTTTGGTTTCAGAGGAGAGGCTCTGAGCTCTCTGTGCGCCTTGGGGAATCTCACGGTGGAGACGAGGACAAAGGAGGAGCAAGTTGCTACGCTCTTGACCTTTGACCGTTCCGGTTTGTTGGTTGCTCAGAAGAAGACTGCTCGCCAGATTGGTACCACTGTCACTGTGAGGAAGTTGTTCTCTAATTTACCTGTTCGAAGCAAAGAGTTTAAACGCAACATTCGCAAAGAGTATGGGAAGCTTGTGTCTTTGTTGAACGTGAGTTTCTAATTTTACTATGCTCAGTTACTTTTTTTTTTTTTTACTTTTGCTGACTGGCTCTCCCCTTCAGCGATGACTAATGTCTTTTTCAATAATTTCCCCTTTGTGCAGGCATATGCACTTATTGCGAAAGGAGTGCGGTTTGTCTGCTCCAACACGACTGAGAAAACCCCAAAGTCTGTTGTGCTGAGCACACAAGGGAAGGGTTCACTTAAAGATAATATCATTACAGTATTTGGCATGAGCACCTTTACAAGTCTACAACCTGTAAGTATAAGTATATCAGATGAGTGTAGAGTGGAAGGGTTTCTTTCCAAGCCTGGGCAAGGTACTGGACGCAGTTTGGCAGATCGACAGTATTTCTTTATAAATGGTCGCCCTGTAGATATGCCTAAAGTCAGCAAGTTGGTGAATGAGCTTTATAAAGATACAAGTTCTCGGAAATACCCAGTTGCCATTCTGGATTTTGTTTTACCTGGTGGAGCATGTGATTTGAATGTCACGCCCGATAAAAGAAAGGTCTTCTTTTCTGACGAGACTTCTGTTATGGGTTCTCTGAAGGAAGGTCTGAACGAGATATATTCCTCTAGTAATGCCTCTTATATTGTTAATAGGCTCGAGGATAATTCTGAGCGACCAGCTAAGGCTGGAGTTTCATCTCGTCAGGTGAAATCAAATGTCCTGTCAAAAGGCAGTTCTAAAACCAGCGATGGGAAAGCTATTGAAAAGAGAATCTCTTCCTCGAGGGAAGCTGAGCTGGATAATAGTTTGACACTAAAGGTTTTCAAATTCGACATTAAGCCACGTGCGAGTAAGCAAGGGGAAGGTTCTTTATCTGTCCATGATGAGGCCTTGTCTCTGACGCACCTTAACAAGACAACTCGCAAAGGTTTGCCTTGCGTCAATGTGACTGAGAAAGTTATGGATGCAAGTAAAGACGTAAGCAATCGCTCTAGCTTTGCACAGTCAACTTTGAATACTTTCGTTACTGTGGGAAAAAGAAAACATGAAAGCATAAGCACCCTCCTCTCTGAAACACCTGTCCTCAGAAACCCCCCTCCTGGTTGTCGTGTGGAGAAGGGTAAATTTGAAGTCCGTGCTTTGGCTGCAAGATGTACGATGGAAGGTGATCAAGTTGGTGTCTCGAAGCAACATGTAACGCCAAATGAAGTGAACTCTGAAATAAGAAATTTGACATCTCCTAGAACCCATCCTGACAATGTAGAAAGACACAAAAGAGTAAGTAGGCTTTTGTTATAGAATAATATATATGCTTAGTAGGTTACTGATTGTTTATGCGAAGCTACCATTAATTCATCAACAGGAGCAAGAGAAACCATTGTGTTTCGAAGAACGGACATCAGAAAACACACGCACCGAGGGGGATACGGAAAGGATTTTGGAGAATAGTCCACGTTGCAGTCAGCCACTGCGACCTGTTGCCACAGTGCTGGACTCCCCAGCTCAATCAACCGGCCCAGAAATGTTTTCCACACTAAAATTTAGTTTCCAAGACCTCAGGAAGAGGAGGTTAGGAAGGCTGTCAAGATTACAGTCCACAGGTTATGTATCTAAAAGTATGAACACGCCAAGGCCCAAAAAGTAAGATTTCTTTGCATATCTTCTTTTGTGTGTCCTGAATGCAGTCAGAGGAATGTGATGCTTTAAAATGATAAGTTACAGGTGCTTTACCGCCGCAACGTTAGAGTTATCTCAACAGGATGACGAGGAGCGAAAGGCAAGAGCTTTGGCTGCAGCTACTTCTGAGCTGGAAAGGCTTTTCCGAAAAGAAGATTTTAGGAGAATGCAGGTTCTTATCTTATTGTTGGAAAGATCGATTCTTAGTGTGTGTGTGTTTATTCGTTCTGCTCTATCCTAGCTTATGTGGAGATAGATTTATCTGTTTGCGCTGTGTGATAGGTACTCGGACAATTCAATCTTGGTTTCATCATTGCAAAATTGGATCGAGATCTGTTCATTGTGGATCAGGTGAATCTTCTTTTTGCTTAGTTATTAGTTGAGTAATGGAAATGGAAGCTTTCCGTCCTGTGTGCCTGAATTTTTGACTTAATGGACAAGACTATTGATTGGTTTTTTTATGGGCAGCATGCTGCAGATGAGAAATTCAACTTTGAACACTTAGCAAGATCAACTGTCATGAACCAGCAACCTTTACTCCAGTGAGTTGCTTTATGATCTCAATCTACAGTAGATGTTTGATTCTATTTCACTGTTTTCACTTTCGCAAGTTTCCATGTTGATGAGAAACAGTTGAACTAGTTGTAGTATCACCTGTCCCTACTATTCTTGTTACTCATATTTATTCACTTTGTCCCCGACAACCAGACCTTTGACTTTGGAGCTCTCTGCAGAAGAAGAAGTTACAATATTAACGCATATGGATGTAATCAGGTGAAAGATCACCGTTATTCACCTTGCATCATGTTCTTATCTTCAACATTGGGTAATATTCTTCCACTGCTTTCTAGGGAGAACGGCTTTATTCTTGATGAGAATCCGAGTGCTCCTCCAGGAAGACACTTAAGACTGAGAGCGGTTCCCTATAGCAAGAAAATCACTTTCGGTGTCGAAGGTACCCTTTTTCTCTTTCCTTCTGTTGCTGCATCACATGTTTCATCTTGTTTAAATTATATTTGCATCGGGTGGGCAGATCTTAAAGACCTAATCTCAACTCTGGGAGATAACCATGGGGAATGTTCGGTCATCAGTAGTTACAAAACGAGCAAAACAGATTCGGTATGTCCATCAAGAGTCCGAGCAATGCTAGCATCAAGAGCATGCAGATCGTCTGTGATGATCGGAGATGCACTCAGAAAAAACGAAATGCAGAAGGTACAAAGTCCCTCTTCTTATTTAATAAAGCTTGTGATGACGGAATCAAACTCTACTAAAAAAAATCAACTTGAATAGTATTATATAACACAGACATTAGTGTTCACCAATTCTTCTGCATAAGTTAAATGTCTCAACTCATCTGATGTTTTGCAAAAAAACCAATGCTTTTTGGTGTGGGTTTGTGTGCAGATAGTAGAGCACTTGGCAGACCTGGACTCTCCTTGGAATTGTCCGCACGGACGACCAACGATGCGTCATCTTGTGGACTTGGCAAGTTTACTCACATTACCTGACGACGACGACAATGATGATGATGGTGGTTTAGCCATTTCGTTGTCATGAAATTTAAAAAGTCGTGGCCAGTGGTCCAGTTACTAACTATCAAATGTAAAATGTAATTCTAGTCTCTATTTATATTCTTCGCCGGTAGTCAAAACTCAAAACAGGTCAACGTACTATCTACAGTTATATATAATGCGTTAGAAATTCAAAATCAGTTTTACAATTACTATAAACTCCATTCGCTCACAAAGAAAGAAAGATGCTATCCCCAAATCAATTCAAATAATATTCGGTTTGAGTTGAAGAAGATAACCGGGAATTTTGATAAAATAGCTCAGAAATTAGAGTCTGCTTAAACCCTAAATTGAAGCCGTTCATCTTAACCGTTAAAACATTTGAAAAGCCTGTCCTTTCTTAATCTTTAACCGTTGATTCGTCGTGACCCACCTAAAGTTTTGTACACTAGCTCGTACGAGATAATCGCTTCGAGTACTATAACACGATCTATGTGGAGCAACTAATTTCTTCCTCTGCCCCGATCAAAACAAGTAAACACAAATCTAATCTTCGCGTCACCGTTTGAGTTCTTTCTCTCTTATCTAGGGTTCTTCTTCTTCTTCTTCTACAAGCTTCGTCCATTAAACATGAGGTATTCAGTAATCCTTTTTTTCACTATCTCTGAGATCTCTGCCTCACGATTTCATTGGGTTCGGTAAAAAAAAATTAGGGTTTTAAAATCGGGTTTAGGGTTTATTTTACTCTTTACATTGTCGCCATCAATTGCATATGAATACGTTTGCATCAGTTTATTCTTGCTAAAGCATGAATCTTTGAGCAGTTAGATTCAGGGTTTAGGGTTTTAATCTGATTTTATTTTTTTTCCTTCTTTTGCTGAAGTTGCAGACATATTGGTTTTGATTTGAAGTTTCTGTTTACTGTATAGAATCAAATGACAGTTACTTTACCTGTGTTGGTGTCTCTTACGTGATTGGTTTTGATGTGTTATTACAGTCGTCATCCTGAAGTGAAGTGGGCCGAGACCACTGACAAGATTTTCCTCACCGTAGTGTTGGCTGACTCCAAGGAGACTAAAGTTAATCTTCTCCCTGAAGGTGTCTTTGATTTCTCGGCAAAAGTTGGTCCTGAAAACCACGTTTATGAACTCAAACTCCAACTTCACGACAAAGTCAACGTTGATGTGAGTTTCGTTGACTAGCCTGGTCTTGATTCTTGACTATTTATGGTTCTAGATCTTGAACGTTTTTATCTTCTGAGTTTTCAGGAGAGCAAAATCAACATCGGAGTGAGAAGCATTTTCTGCATAATAGAGAAAGCAGAGCCGGAAAGGTGGAACAAGCTAATCCGCGGTGGGAAAGCGCCACACTATGTCAAGATTGATTGGGACAAGTGGGTAGATGAGGACGATGAAGGCACCGCTGGTTAGCATTCTTCTTTAAGCTTTTATATATATGTTCTTGTGTTGCATTCTTTGTAAAGTTTTAGAGGTGTTAACTCGTTTTGTGCTGTTTTTTTTTTGATTTAGGTGCTGGAGATATGGATATGGGAGGAATGGGCGGAATGGGCGGAATGGATTTCTCGGTTTGTTTCTAGCTTGTTATATTCTTTATTTTAATACGTGTGTAGATATCTAGTCCTTTGAGAAATGACTTCATGGTCGATTCTTGTTTCTTGCAGAGCTTGGCCGGTATGGGCGGTATGGGCGGAATGGCCGGCCTTGAAGGACTTGGTGGTATGGGTGGGCTCGGCGGTATGGGTGGAATGCCCGGACTTGAAGGACTTGGCGGCATGGGAGGTATGGGAGGAATGGGAGACGGCATGGGCGGCATAGAAGATTTTGAAGACAGTGATGATGAGGGTAAGGCTTTTCCAAGATCTTAATAGTTTATGTTTGGTAACATCTACTTGATGAACTGAGAGTGAATGACTGTTATTCAAGTACTCAATATAGCATTTGAGTTGATGTTAGTCTTAGAAAACATTTTGTCAGAGTTTGGTACTTATTTGTTGTGTCATTTAATCGTAATGAAATGTGTTATTGCAGAAGAAACTGCAAAATCAGGAGACAAAAAAGATGAAGCCGCCGTTAAGGAGGAAACGAAGCCACTAGATGTGAAGTGAAGAAGACACTCTTCCTTCCAGAAATTATTGTTTTCAAGTTTGTTAGCTAAGGGTTTACTATTAGATTCTTAAGTTTATGATCAAACCCTCTGATTTTACTTCTTTTAAAAATTATGTTACTCTTGTTTTGCTTTTATGGATTTGGTTCAATTTTTAAGTATCTCTGCATTTTTGGCACTGCCAAATGCATTGACATTGAGTTTTGTAGGATGCCTTTTTCTATGTCTGCGGAGACAATCAAACATAAATATGGGCATAGGCAAAACAGCCCGAATATTCATCATTAAGATCTACATGTTAAAATATGGGTGATCAAGGAATAACTGTCTGTTTGTTCATTCCATGCAAGGGCTGTTCGTTTCATCCCATTCTTTATTTTGAATAAATCTTGAATTTTATTTATCTAAAACTTTTGTACATAAAGAATTTTGACTATGCTTCTATCTTAATATTATCCTCCTGAGCCAAACCATATTCCCATATTAAATCTAACCCAAACTATGTTTGCGTCTATTTTTTTCCACCAAATCTCATGAGGCAGCTGCTTGAAAAGTATATCTCAGCAGGAACATCCTTATATGGTCCAGTCTTTGATCCAACATAAGAGTTACTATCTCCTCCCAATCTTCTGTGTATCTAGACTCAAAAAACCCTCTCATCAACCTCTCTCATCAACCTCTGCCATATTTGACTCGCTAGTTTATGGAGTTCTTGCTACTTGGTTCTTGAGGAGTGTCCTCCTTGTTCTAGGAGAAAATGGTTTTGCGGTGGTTTGGATGAGAGAATTCCCGTTAAACGGTTTCATAGGTTCTCTTGATGCTTGCCATACCGATTCCCGTTAAACAGTTTCATAGGTTCTCTTGATTGTTGCCATACCTGTTAATCGGAGAGTATTACTGATGGCTTGAAACCTAGTTGCTTAACTTAAGTCTGTAGTTTGTACTCACTCTTAGGTGTGGGAGTTTGGGTACCCGTTGACATTCGGATCGGGTTTTTTGAGTTTTCGAATTTTTAGGTTTACCCTCGTAGGTTTCATACTAAAATTTTATTAGCACGGGTAAGGTTCGGATAATAACACTTCGGATTCGGTTCAAAATTGTATTGTGTCCTAAAATCCATAAAGTAACCATATATCATACGAATTCGGGTTATATCGGTTCAGTTCGGATATAACCGAAGTAAAAAACAAAATTTTGAATCAAAACATAAAGAAAAAAATCTAAATTAAATAAAAATTAATCTATCACATATAAAATTGATAACATAACAATAAAATGTTAAATCAAACATGAAAACGAACATTATTTGTAAACAATATGTATTGTCTTATAGAGATTAGATTTGTTATTTCAATGAAAAAATTATAAAATATTTATTTATAACTAATTATGTACGTCAAACATTTATTATTATATATTATATTACCAAAAATATTGAATTTAATAATTGAAATACTTATATATATTTCAAAATATTTATATTGACTATTAAATTTATCTGAATTCGGTTAATAACACTTTGGGTTCAGATATTTTTGTACCATCCTACAAGACCTATTCGGGTATTTTTACATTTCGGGTTTTTCGGTTTAGGTTCGGTTCGGATTTTTGCCCATGCCTACTCTCACCCTTTAATGTTGATTTCGTTTGGGGATTTGCTTTCCCTGCGTGAGATCTCGTTTCCGAGGATTATTTCGTTATCAGTCGGCTTAACTAAAATCATGTGTCCGTTGGTCTTGTATCAGTGCTTGGATATATACAAAATCAATCTGAGAAAGAAAAAGATTGTTGAAAGCTTTGGATTTCTACAACGTAGGTCAAGCTTCATAAACCCAAGATGTAATATAAACTAGAAAGAATGGAAGACTCTTGATCAAAGCTTAGCAGACTATAAAATGGTATCCAGTTTAAAACTAGAAGGTAACAACACCAAACGAAGAACCAACCAATAAAAACAAAAGAAACACAACCAACAACGAAAACAAAGACAAGGTAGAGAAAGATCCGAAAAGGGACAAATCTGAAAAGTAAAAGCTGCCTTATGATCTCAGGCGGACACAATGTCAATATAAAGAACTTAAGAACCTATTCATATCCAGCTTTGAGCCTCTTCTCCAACAAGTCATTGCTACCCTTATTATTTGTAGACCCTCTGCAACGTACCAGATGTTCCTTTACCAGCGCACCCAGTGCATTGTCTTTGTCATATTCACTTTGATAGGCCAAGGCCTGCTTTGCCGCTGCGGCCTCCATCTCCCCCACCTTCAGTTGGGTATCTCGCACCTGCTTCAGCAACTTCTGATAAGTGACGGCCGCAGTGGCGGAGCCTGGAATAAAGGTAGAGTAACCTGCCTGGAACAATAAAAAGAAAGAAAAGTAAAACTGAATCATAGAGTTTTGTATTGTAATAATGTGAGGAAAGCAGAAGCTCAAACAAACCATATATATGATGCAAACGATAGAATAAATAACAAAGATATCTTAACAAAGATATCTTCACAGAAAAGAAGTTACCATTGTTGACACAGAACCGCCAGATTTGTCAGACTCGGGAAGAATCTGACCGCAGTTGGCGATTGTCAAGGGCAGGGAAGGGTTCCTAAATTCATTACCAACCAATTGCTCAACAAGAGAGATCACATCAAAGCCTTCCAAAACTTGTCCAAACGCGACGTGCTCGCGGTCGTAGCCAGGGGACTCCTTCATGAGGAGCATGAATTGAGAGGTGTGGTTTCCACCAGAGCAGCTGAACATAGAGAGGACACCTGGACGGTCGTGTTTCCTGATGCAGTCCTCCTTGGGAAATCGATGGCCGTAGATCGATTCGCCTCCAAATCCGTTCCCCTGAGTGATATCCCCGCCACACCAAATACGATTTGGCTTTATAGAGTGGATGATAGATCCCTTGTAGTGGAGTGGTATACCAGACTCCCTGTAGGGACAGGATTTACATCCTCTCACAAGGCCCGAATAATAGATGGCCCGGCCCACTAATAACTTTGCGTCGGCTCGGCCCGATAGCACAGAAGGCCGCCACTTCTAGTTGGCAGCTCGCTTCCCGACATAGCGGCACCCCGAGGTCCGCTAAGTAGGAGTCGCGACGTCCGGCCCACGGACAAAAGCCCAACAAGCTTAGGTCACGAAGATTAGGTCATGAGATCAAGAGGACGTCAGCTATAAAAGGAGGCAAAGGGACAACGAGGAGAGGATCCGAAAACACACACACTCACCTGGCGGCTAGAATTAGGGTTTTCATCTTGTATTCTCGCCGTTGTACTTTTCCGACCGTCAGCTTCGAGCTCCGGTCTCTCTCTCTCTTTCTCACCGTTTGTTTCCCTTTTTGTACACCGACTGAACTCTTTCTCATCTGAATAAAAACGTCTTCGACTAAACCCCCAATCGAAATCTATCTACTTTAGCATAGAACCGTTTTCCGATCAAACAGTTGGCGCCCACCATGGGGCAAAGCGAAGTAACGTCAATACCAGATGGGATCGACTAACGACGGTTCCACTTCCGGCGAAGAGCAGGATGCTCGTGAGCCGACTCCAACCCCGACACCAGCGACTCCCTTGCCGGTGCCACCACCAGCATCCATCGATACCATTATGGCGCGTCTAGCTCAACAAGACGCCGCCCAAAAGGCAGTAACCGACCAACTCACTGCTCTCGCTGCTCTCATCGCCCCCCTCGCCGCGAACGCCGACGCTTCGACGGCAGCATACTGGCGACACCTTTTCGCCACCGAGAGGACGGCCGGCGCAGTACCTACTCAAGACAAAGCTCCCGACGCCGACGACCACGCTCCGGAACAGACCACCAGCGTCTCCGACGTGCAAACCATCAACGAGCTCGCGGCGCTCAAGCAGTCCATCCTCGACATCAGCTCGCAGATCCACCACGTGACGACATCTGCTCCGCAGATCGAACTCTCCGACCCGACGGTCCACGTCACGTCGTTCAACATCGCTATGCGCCGTGCAAATCTCTCCGACGAAGAGAAAGACACCGGCTTTTGCCAGCTCTTCGTCGAAAACCTAGAAGGAACAGCCTTGGCTTGGTTCACCGGCCTCAAAGAAAACTCTGTCAACAGCTTCCACGATCTCTCCACCGCCTTCCTAAAGAACTATATCATGTTCACTCGCGAGGAAGCGACTGCTTCCGATCTGTGGAACCTCACCCAAGCCAACGGTCAAAGCCTCCGCGACTTCATGGAAAAGTTCAAGTCTGTCGTCTCAAAAATAGACATCCCCGACCAGATCGCCGTCGAATCCTTGAAGAACACCCTTCACCTCAAGTCTACTTTCCGAGCCGATCTTTACCGACACCCGACGCGATCCCTTGCAGATGCCATAACACGTTCCCATAACTTCATAAAATGGAGGAGGACACGAAGGCAATCATCGGACGACAAAACGCTACGAAAGACGCAGCAGCGAAGCAGAACTCGGCCAAGACGAGTGACAACCGTCAGGAGCCGAGGCAACATTCATCCGGCAACCCGAAGCGTAACTTCGCATACGCCGTCACCAAGGAAGAGGATCCTGCATCTACTGCCGTAGTCCGGGAAAAGGGTTGGAACGTCTACAACCGCCCGACTTCCGAAAACGATCCGAAGAGCCAAACACCTTCCGAGTCCTCGGGACCTGGCGCTCCCCCTTCCCGTAAATACTGCGCCTATCACAAAGTCGACACTCACAACACGAATGAGTGCAACGTCCTCTACAAACAAATCTTATCGTCTGTGGCCAGCGGCAAGCTGGAGATTGAGCCACCCCCCAAACCGAAGCCCAAGAACGGCAAGAGCTGGAGCAAGAACAAAGAAAAGAAGTCTCAGAAATCCAAAGAGAAGCAACCTCAAGCCAATGCAGAAGAAGATGACGCTCAGGACAAAGACGACTCATCGGCCGAAGAAGATCAGCCGAGAAACCGTCGACGAGTAGAAGTCATCCTCTCCAGAGTGAGCGACTCTTCGGACGACGAGCAGACCGAGCAAACTCCTCCCCGAGTAAACGCTACCAACGCAGAAGGGACCGACCTTCGGGCTTTGCTGAAGCGAAAAGCCGCAACTGCAGCGACCCTCGCATCAACTGAAGCTCCGCACTTTGGTACCACAGATAGCGCATCCAAATCCCGAAGGATCGACCCAGATCACCCCTTCCAAGTCTCCTACCTACGCGATAGCCTCAACTCTAAGGCTGACGACCTGAGGATAAAGCTCAACCGTTCAAAACATTCTGACCTGCGTCGGCACTTGGAAAAAGCGAAAGAGCGCCATCCCAATGCCGCATCTGATTATAACGGAACTGCCGATCTCCGAGAACAAATCAAATCTCGACGCCGAAGTCGCTTCCCACGGATCAGCGTAATCATGGGTGGATCTCCCCTCTGCGGCGATTCTGTCAGAGCATTCAAAGACTACAGGCGACAAGCTGTCACCTCCAAACGTTGGCCCTCGTCAGCTGACGACGAACATCAGATAATGTTCTCCAACACCGACACACGGGGCATCCATATGCCTTATAACGATCCACTCCTCGTAGATATCGGGATCGGAGAATGCCAAGTAACCAAAGTCTTGATCGACACCGGGAGCTCGGTTGATCTCATCTTCCGCCACACATTGGATAAGATGGGCGTTGATCTACAAAATATGAAACCATCCTCTCGCACCCTCACCGGATTTAACGGAGCTTCGGAGCAGATGCTCGGCACTATACGCCTCCCCGTCTACGCGGGAGATATCGTTCGCACGGTGAAGTTCTCTGTTATACAAGCCAAAGCACCGTACAACGCGATCCTTGGCACTCCCTGGCTCCATGCAATGAAAGCCATCCCATCGTCTTACCACCAATGTGTCAAGTTCCCGGAAAAGGACGGCAGCACGCAAACCATCCATGGAGACCAGCAAGCCGCAAGAGAAATACTCATCGCAACGTTGAAACTCCAGCAGTCTGTATCCCTTATTAACTCCGTCTCCAAACCCATCCATAAGGTGTACCCTCAGAAAGAAGAGATCCGCGAGGTCCCGCTTGACGTCAACGACCCGACGAAGGTCGTACGAATCGGCGCGTTCCTCTCAGATGAAATGCAAACCCAAATCACCTCCTTCCTCCGAGACAATGCCTCGACGTTCGCTTGGTCCGCATCAGACATGAAGGGGATCGACCCAATTGAGTTGAACGTCGACCCCACTTTCAAACCTATCCGGCAAAAGAGGTGGAAACTCGGGCCCGACCGGTCGAAAGCAGTCAACGAGGAAGTAGACCGATTACTCGCAGCAGGATCCATCACCGAGGTGAGGTACCTCGAATGGTTAGCAAACCCGGTTGTCGTCAAAAAGAAAAATGGGAAGTGGCGTGTCTGCGTCGATTTTACTGACCTCAACAAGGCATGCCCGAAGGATAGTTACCCACTCCCCCATATCTATCGACTAGTCGAGTCAACCGCAGGTAACGAACTACTTACCTTCATGGATGCCTTCTCGGGGTATAATCAAATAATGATGCACCCCGATGACCGAGAGAAGACAGCTTTCATTACCGACAGAGGAACCTACTGCTACAAGGCCATGCCTACTCTCACCCTTTAATGTTGATTTCGTTTGGGGATTTGCTTTCCCTGCGTGAGATCTCGTTTCCGAGGATTATTTCGTTATCAGTCGGCTTAACTAAAATCATGTGTCCGTTGGTCTTGTATCAGTGCTTGGATATATACAAAATCAATCTGAGAAAGAAAAAGATTGTTGAAAGCTTTGGATTTCTACAACGTAGGTCAAGCTTCATAAACCCAAGATGTAATATAAACTAGAAAGAATGGAAGACTCTTGATCAAAGCTTAGCAGACTATAAAATGGTATCCAGTTTAAAACTAGAAGGTAACAACACCAAACGAAGAACCAACCAATAAAAAAAAAGAAACACAACCAACAACGAAAACAAAGACAAGGTAGAGAAAGATCCGAAAAGGGACAAATCTGAAAAGTAAAAGCTGCCTTATGATCTCAGGCGGACACAATGTCAATATAAAGAACTTAAGAACCTATTCATATCCAGCTTTGAGCCTCTTCTCCAACAAGTCTTTGCTACCCTTATTATTTGTAGACCCTCTGCAACGTACCAGATGTTCCTTTACCAGCGCACCCAGTGCATTGTCTTTGTCATATTCACTTTGATAGGCCAAGGTCTGCTTTGCTGCTGCGGCCTCCATCTCCCCCACCATCAGTTGGGTATCTCGCACCTGCTTCAGCAACTTCTGATAAGTGACGGCCGCAGTGGCGGAGCCTGGAATAAGGGTAGAGTAACCTGCCTGGAACAATAAAAAGAAAGAAAAGTAAAACTGAATCATAGAGTTTTGTATTGTAATAATGTGAGGAAAGCAGAAGCTCAAACAAACCATATATATGATGCAAACGATAGAATAAATAACAAAGATATCTTAACAAAGATATCTTCACAGAAAAGAAGTTACCATTGTTGACACAGAACCGCCAGATTTGTCAGACTCGGGAAGAATCTGACCGCAGTTAGCGATTGTCAAGGGCAGGGAAGGGTTCCTAAATTCATTACCAACCAATTGCTCAACAAGAGAGATCACATCAAAGCCTTCCAAAACTTGTCCAAACGCGACGTGCTCGCGGTCGTAGCCAGGAGACTCCTTCATGAGGAGCATGAATTGAGAGGTGTGGTTTCCACCAGAGCAGCTGAACATAGAGAGGACACCTGGAAGGTCGTGTTTCCTGATGCAGTCCTCCTTGGGAAATCGATGGCCGTAGATCGATTCGCCTCCAAATCCGTTCCCCTGAGTGATATCCCCGCCACACCAAATACGATTTGGCTTTATAGAGTGGATGATAGATCCCTTGTAGTGGAGTGGTATACCAGACTCACTGTAGGGACAGGATTTACATCCTCTCACAAGGCCCGAATAATAGATGGCCCGGCCCACTAATAAATTTGCGTCGGTTCGGCCCGATAGCACAGAAGGCCGCCACTTCTAGTTGGCAGCTCGCTTCCCGACATAGCGGCACCCCGAGGTCCGCTAAGTAGGAGTCGCGACGTCCGGCCCATGGACAAAAGCCCAACAAGCTTAGGTCACGAAGATTAGGTCATGAGATCAAGAGGACGTCAGCTATAAAAGGAGGCAAAGGGACAACGAGGAGAGGATCCGAAAACACACACACTCACCTGGCGGCTAGAATTAGGGTTTTCATCTTGTATTCTCGCCGTTGTACTTTTCCGACCGTCAGCTTCGAGCTCCGGTCTCTCTCTCTCTCTTTCTCACCGTTTGTTTCCCTTTTTGTACACCGACTGAACTTTTTCTCATCTGAATAAAAACGTCTTCGACTAAACCCACAATCGAAATCTGTCTACTTTAACATAGAACCGTTTTCCGATCAAACAGTTGGCGCCCACCGTGGGGCAAAGCGAAGTAACGTCAATACCAGATGGGATCGACTAACGACGGTTCCACTTCCGGCGAAGAGCAGGATGCTCGTGAGCCGACTCCAACCCCGACACCGGCGACTCCCTTGCCGGTGCCACCACCAGCATCCATCGATACCATTATGGCGCGTCTAGCTCAACAAGACGCCGCCCAAAAGGCAGTAACCGACCAACTCACTGCTCTCGCTGCTCTCATCGCCCCCCTCGCCGCGAATGCCGACGCTTCGACGGCAGCATACTGGCGACACCTTTTTGCCACCGAGAGGACGGCCGGCGCAGTACCTACTCAAGACAAGGCTCCCGATGCCGACGACCACGCTCCGGAACAGACCACCAGCGTCTCCGACGTGCAAACAATCAACGAGCTCGCGGCGCTCAAGCAGTCCATCCTCGACATCAGCTCGCAGATCCACCACGTGACGACATCTGCTCCGCAGATCGAACTCTCCGACCCGACGGTCCACGTCACGTCGTTCAACATCGCTATGTGCCGTGCAAATCTCTCCGACGAAGAGAAAGACATCGGCTTTTGCCAGCTCTTCGTCGAAAACCTAGAAGGAACAGCCTTGGCTTGGTTCATCGGCCTCAAAGAAAACTCCGTCAACAGCTTCCACGATCTCTCCACCGCCTTCCTAAAGAACTATATCATGTTCACTCGCGAGGAAGCGACTGCTTCCGATCTGTGGAACCTCACCCAAGCCAACGGTCAAAGCCTCCGCGACTTCATGGAAAAGTTCAAGTCTGTCGTCTCAAAAATAGACATCCCCGACCAGATCGCCGTCGAATCCTTGAAGAATACCCTTCACCTCAAGTCTACTTTCCGAGCCGATCTTTACCGACACCCGACGCGATCCCTCGCAGATGCCATAACACGTTCCCATAACTTCATAAAATGGAGGAGGACACGAAGGCAATCATCGAACGACAAAATGCTGCGAAAGACGCAGCAGCGAAGCAGAACTCGGCCAAGACGAGTGACAACCGTCAGGAGCCGAGGCAACATTCATCCGGCAACCCGAAGCGTAACTTCGCATACGCCGTCACCAAGGAAGAGGATCCTGCATCTACTGCCGTAGTCCGGGAAAAGGGTTGGAACGTCTACAACCGCCCGACTTCCGAAAACGATCCGAAGAGCCAAACACCTTCCGAGTCCTCGGGACCTGGCGCTCCCCCTTCCCGTAAATACTGCGCCTATCACAAAGTCGACACTCACAACACGAATGAGTGCAACGTCCTCTACAAACAAATCTTATCTTCTGTGGCCAGCGGCAAGCTGGAGATTGAGCCACCCCCCAAACCGAAGCCCAAGAACGGCAAGAGCTGGAGCAAGAACAAAGAAAAGAAGTCTCAGAAATCCAAAGAGAAGCAACCTCAAGCCAATGCAGAAGAAGATGACGCTCAGGACAAAGACGACTCATTGGCCGAAGAAGATCAGCCGAGAAACCGTCGACGAGTAGAAGTCATCCTCTCCAGAGTGAGCGACTCTTCGGACGACGAGCAGACCGAGCAAACTCCTCCCCGAGTAAACGCTGCCAACGCAGAAGGGACCGACCTTCGGGCTTTGCTGAAGCGAAAAGCCGCAACTGCAGCGACCCTCGCATCAACTGAAGCTCCGCACTTTGGTACCACAGATAGCGCATCCAAATCCCGAAGGATCGACCCAGATTACCCCTTCCAAGTCTCCGACCTACGCGATAGCCTCAACTCTAAGGCCGACGACCTGAGGATAAAGCTCAACCGTTCAAAACATTCTGACCTGCGTCGGCACTTGGAAAAAGCGAAAGAGCGCCATCCCAATGCCGCATCTGATTATACCGGAACTGCCGATCTCCGAGAACAAATCAAATCTCGACGCCGAAGTCGCTTCCCACGGATCAGCGTAATCATGGGTGGATCTCCCCTCTGCGGCGATTCTGTCAGAGCATTCAAAGACTACAGGCGACAAGCTGTCACCTCCAAACGTTGGCCCTCGTCAGCTGACGACGAACATCAGATAATGTTCTCCAACACCGACACACGGGGCATCCATATGCCTTATAACGATCCACTCCTCGTAGATATCGGGATCGGAGAATGCCAAGTCACCAAAGTCTTGATCGACACTGGGAGCTCGGTTGATCTCATCTTCCGCCACACATTGGATAAGATGGGCGTCGATCTACAAAATATGAAACCATCCTCTCGCACCCTCACCGGATTTAACGGAGCTTCGGAGCAGATGCTCTGCACTATACGCCTCCCCGTCTACGCGGGAGATATCGTTCGCACGGTGAAGTTCTCTGTTATACAAGCCAAAGCACCGTACAACGCGATCCTTGGCACTCCCTGGCTCCATGCAATGAAAGCCATCCCGTCGTCTTACCACCAATGTGTCAAGTTCCTGGAAAAGGATGGCAGCACGCAAACCATCCATGGAGACCAGCAAGCCGCAAGAGAAATACTCATTGCAACGTTGAAACTCCAGCAGTCTGTATCCCTTATTAACTCCGTCTCCAAACCCATCCATAAGGTGTACCCTCAGAAAGAAGAGATCCGCGAGGTCCCGCTTGACGTCAACGACCCGACAAAGGTCGTACGAATCGGCGCGTTCCTCTCGGATGAAATGCAAACCCAAATCACCTCCTTCCTCCGAGACAATGCCTCGACGTTCGCTTGGTCCGCATCAGACATGAAGGGGATCGACCCAATTGAGTTGAACGTCGACCCCACTTTCAAACCTATCCGGCAAAAGAGGTGGAAACTCGGGCCCGACCGGTCGAAAGCAGTCAACGAGGAAGTAGACCGATTACTCGCAGCAGGATCCATCACCGAGGTGAGGTACCTCGAATGGTTAGCAAACCCGGTTGTCGTCAAAAAGAAAAATGGGAAGTGGCGTGTCTGCGTCGATTTAACTGACCTCAACAAGGCATGCCCGAAGGACAGTTACCCACTCCCCCATATCGATCGACTAGTCGAGTCAACCGCAGGTAACGAACTACTTACCTTCATGGATGCCTTCTCGGGGTATAATCAAATAATGATGCACCCCGATGACCGAGAGAAGACAGCTTTCATTACCGACAGAGGAACCTACTGCTACAAGGTCATGCCTTTCGGACTGAAAAACGCTGGAGCGACTTACCAGCACCTCGTCAACAAGATGTTATCCGACAGATTGGGTAACACCATGGAGGTATACATCGACGACATGCTAGTCAAGTCACTTCACGCGAACGATCACCTCGACCATCTACGCGATTGTTTCAAGACACTGAACGAGTATGGGATGAAACTCAACCCGGCCAAATGCACCTTCGGCGTCACCTCGGGCGAATTCCTGGGATACATAGTGACCCAACGAGGCATTGAAGCCAACCCCAAGCAGATATCAGCGATACTCGATCTACCCAGTCCGAAGAACAGTAGAGAGGTGCAGCGCCTAACATGCAGAATCGCGGCCCTCAACAGATTCATTTCTCGATCAACCGACAAATGCCTTCCGTTCTACGAGTTGTTGCGAGAAAACAGACGATTCGTCTGGGACGATAAGTGCGAGGAGGCATTCACCCAGCTCAAGCACTACCTCACCACGCCCCCAGTCCTCGCAAAACCAGAAGTCGGTGATATCCTATCCCTTTACATTGCAGTCACCTCCTCGGCAGTTAGCAGTGTCCTCATCCGGGAAGACCGAGGCGAACAGAAACCCATCTTCTACATCAGCAAACGCATGACTGAAGCGGAAACCCGCTATCCGACTCTTGAAAAAATGGCTCTTGCTGTCGTCACCTCGGCTCGTAAATTTCGCCCCTACTTCCAGTCACACAGTATCGAGGTTCTCTCCAACCAGCCTCTTCGAACGGTGATGCAGAACACGAATCAGTCAGGACGGCTGACGAAATGGGCGATGGAACTAAGTGCCCACGACATAACGTACAAGAACCGCACAACAGCCAAATCACAGGTCCTTGCTGATTTCCTCATCGAGCTCATACCGGAGCTCGAACAGGACCTCATACTACCTAATAACAACTGGATATTGCACGTGGACGGCTCCTCCACGAACAAAGGATCAGGTGCGGGCGTCCAGTTGCAGTCGCCAACCGGAGAACTGATCCGACAGTCCTTCACCTTCGGCTTCACTGCTTCCAACAACGAGGCAGAGTACGAGTCTCTCATCGCGGGACTCCGTCTCGCCCAAGCCATCAAAGCTAAACGACTAAGCGCGTATTGTGACTCCCAGCTCGTCGTAAGTCAATACCACGGTGACTACGACGTACGCAACGATCGGATGGATGCATACCTTCGCATCGTCCAAGATCTAGCCCAAGGTTTCGAGTTCTTCGAATTAACCAAGGTTCCCCGTGGGGAGAACATCTGCGCCGACGCTCTTGCTGCCCTCGGCAGCAAACTTCATGATCAAGTCAAGCGGACGATTCCGATCCATCGCATCGAGAAGCCGAGCATCGACCTCGACCACCAAGAAGGTGGAACCGTTGCTTCGGTTACCGAAGCAACGCCCGTCACCGACGATTCCCCTATTATGATCGACGACGATCAAACGACCGACTGGCGTACCGAGTTCATTAATTTCCTTGCCCACGGGACTTTACCCACTGACAAGTGGGAAGCCAGGAGATTAAAGCGACGCAGCGCGCATTACGTCGTCACCGAAGGAGAGCTCCACCGTTGGACCGCCACTAAAGTTCTCCTCAAGTGTATTCATGGCGAGCAAACGAGGCTCGTTATGGCAGAAACTCATGAAGGCGCAGCAGGAAATCACTCGGGAGGCCGAGCCCTCGCTCGGAAGATCAAGAACCTCGGTTTCTACTGGCCATCAATGAACACAGACTGCGAGTCCTCCGTTCGCCACTGCTACAATGCCAACGCCATGCTTCTACGATCCACAGTCCGACCGAAATCCTCCGCACCATATCCCTTTTTGCGGTGGGGAATGGACATCATCGGTCCGTTGCCGACCTCCCGGCAAAAGCGCTTCATCCTTGTCTTAACCGACTATTTCACAAAGTGGGTGGAAGCAGATGTGAGGGGTAAAACTCACACCTAGATTTTAGATCAGGTTTAATGTTTAGGAAATGTTAGGGAAAAATAATCGCGGGCTGAATCCCGTAAGAACTTGTAGAATGAATAATGATTTTATTGATGTTTTTGGTAAAGAATGGTTACAAGGAATGTTCTTTGATGATTACAAAGATAACAAAATGAATTGGAGATTACGTAAATGATCGTAAAAAGTGAATAAAAATTGGATCCCTTCCTTAGTCCTCGACCTTCTCTTTAAATAGCCTTGGGCCCAACAGTTGCCCCCAGCTCTCGAGATGAGGTTTCGTTATTCTCGGGAGCTAGACCTAGCCGCCCAAGCTAGATTCTCTTGTTGAGATCATGATTACTAGCTATCTCAACCATATTTATTTTTATCTGATCGAACGGCTGTAAATTCCCTTCGATTAAATCGATGGTTTGGATTAATAAGAGTTTGAAATATAGTTTCCGATTTCCGAGACATGATGGGATATAAAGCTGCGAGTATTAACTACATGTCTCTCCACTTTCTCCACGCCTCCGACGGTTTCCAAGGTAACTTCTCATTCTTCCTTTATTTTACAGCACATTTTTTTTATCTCTGTTTCGAATTCTATTTTCATCCCTAAGTTCTTTAGAGATTTCATTCTTGCTCATCTCAACCCGATCCTTCCTCTTTCGCTTCTCCTCTCTTTTCCTTTTACTTACAATGAGTAAGAAAGAAAGCTCCGGCGCAATTCAAATCTCCACTTCCGGTGCTCGTCTTATGAAGGTCAAACAAGAAACCGGAGAGAAGATGAAGGACACCGGGAAGAAGAAAGTTAAAGACTCGATCGGGGCAAGAGTCAAAAGGATGAAGAAGAAAGGTGGCAAGAGCGCCTCCTCTGGACCTCACTTTCCGTCGCTCTTAAAGAGCAAGACGTTTCCAACCTTATCGTTCAAGCCCATGGCAAGAGTGACCTAGCTAGGGCTTGTAACGAAGACGAAACCCCCGAAACTGTCCCGGAGGGTTGGTTCTGCATTCATGAGAAGTACATCGCTAAGTGCCATCTTCGGTTTCCCCTCCCCACCCTCTTGCTAGACCTCCTAGATCACTATCATCTGGCTCTTCCTCAACTTTGTCCCTCGGTTATCCGAGTGATAAACGGATTCATCACTAGGGCCAAAGAGGAAGAAGTCATTGTGGGTTTGACCGAGCTGATGAGTCTCTTTTCGATAAAGGAGAGTACTTCCAAGGATGGTGGAAGCGGTACCTACTACCTCCCCGGTCATCCAGGGTTAGGCGTCTTCAAGTTTACGGCCAGTGATGATGACTGGCGGAAGAAGTATTTTTATGTCAAGATTGACCCCTTGACGGTTCCTGTAGGCCGAGACCTCAGGACCTCTTGGTCTGATATCTCTGGTTAGGATCTTAGGGAAGTTTGCGTTTTTATTTTGCTTATCGTGATGTGCTAACTGCTTTTGATTATCTTGCAGAGATTGAGGATCCTATCAAGCTATCCGGTAAACTTACCAGAGCTCTTCATAGGAAGCTGCAGCATAGTCCCAATAACTGGGCAGCTTATACCACTACGAGAGTCGGATCGGCCAGGTTTCCTGAACGATACCAGACGTCCTTCCCTGATTCAGTGACGGTTGCCGGTTTAGAAGGTAACCTTCTACTCCTAATTCGTGATTTTTATTGTCTGAATTTGTCTCATGTTATTAATGAATCTTTTTCATGAATTAGTTTCTGAGGGTGATTCAGTTTTCGAAGTTTCATCCGGAGCAAGTACCTCCGAGAAGACTCAATCACAGAAGATGCCTATTCAACCTTCCTTCCGTTCCAGGGGTAGATCGACCAAGGCTTCCAGCTCCTCTAGAGGGAGTGACAAGAACCAGGGAGGATCCTTCCTTGACTCTGTGAAGGAGGCTCTTGACGAAGGAGGCTCTGCTCCTGCTAAAGGTGTTGGCTCTTCGGAGCCTAAAGTTCAGGAAGTTGGCCTTCCCTCCGAGGTCCCGATGACTGAAGCTGATCCTCAAATGGTGAGGGATCCTCCGGAGTTTGAGCCCCCGAGGAACAAGAGGTCCCGGACTGACCAGGTTGACATACCTTCGAGGTCTTCCTCCTCCTCCTCTAGAGGAGGAACCGTTGGCTGGAGCTTTGCTCATTCGAAGCCTGGATCGGTTTTGGATGATTCGTGGGGTTTGGCTACTCTGATGAGGCATATGAAGAGTCCCGGGTGTTCTCTCCCCTCGATCTCCAATCTCACGCACAAGGATGAGTACGTTGATATTGCCCATCACATGGGTCAGGTATGAAGTCTATTTCAACTTTTAGCTTTTTCTTTGGAAGATTTTTGCTGAACCGTTTTCTGTTTTCTGTAGCTGGCTGGCGCTATCAACAGGGCTCAGTTCAAATTTGAGGACGCTGTACACAATGCCCCCAGTGCTGAGAAATTAGCCCAGGTCACCGAACTGGTCAAGGCCAACAAGACTGAGCTCAATCAGACTCGGGCTCTGATCTCGAATCTCCAAGCTGAGGTAAAGAGACTTGGCTCCAAGTGTGATGCTCAGCAAGGGACGATCGAGAGCCAGCTGATTGACCTCCAGGTGAAAAATAGGAAGATTGGGGATTTGGATGCTGCTCGGAAGATAGCCGAGTATCAAGTCAAGGAGCTGATTGCCTCATCTCAGAGCAGCCAGAAGAACAAAGAAGCTGAGGTCAGGCTAGCCGTTCGGAGAGGAAAGAAGGAGGTAGCAGATGCCTACAACAAAATTCTGGTTGTTGTCAAGGAGAAGTTCTCCAAGAAGAAGGACGAAGTCGATCTCCTGGTTCATGCTCAAGAGATTCAAGCCAACACCGAGCTCCTGAAAGACATGCTGGATGGCAAAATTAAGAGTACTCAAGACGAGTATGATCGCTTGGTGGCAATAATGCCGGAGGCTGTTGCGGCATACGAGAAGGCTCAGGTCTCGGATTTCTCGATCGGCAAGCTCCCTCTTCCCCAACTCTCTGAGAGCTCAGGTACTTTTGAGGTTAATATGTTTAATCTCTCCTTTTCTGGAGAGTTCGGTTCTAATTTGGGATTGGTGGGTTCTTACTCAGCCCCAGTCGAAGTCGCCTTTGGAGGTAGCGACAAGGAGATGGAGGAGGAGGTTCCTGAGGAGGAAGATCCAGCTGGTAAGGGAGCTGAGAAGAGCTCGGATGACAAGGAAGTTTAAGAGCTGAGGCTCTTTCATGTTTTCTTAGGATTTCCGCCCAATGGGCTTTGATTTCTTTTGTTTTAAGACTTATAGCCTGAGGAGGCTTTTAAACCTTTGTTTCTGTTAAGGTCTCTTAAACTTTTGTCGGCCTGAGGAGGCCTTTAAACCTTTTATCTATCAAGACTTGGTTTTCAGTTTTATTTTAAGTTTTTCGATTTGACTTAGTCGTTTTTTGGATGAACTCGAAATTGGTTAAGAGTTTCGATAGAGACTGTGCTTTGGTTACTAATTAAGAGGTTTAGTGAATCCTCCGAATTAGGTCCCTGATTTGGCGGTAAGTCTTGGAGACTTGGATCGTTTTTGGCCCCTTAAGAGGGGTTCCTGAAGTATCGAGGCTAGCTTAAGGTTTTTAGGAACCTGAGTTCAACTCGGACACCTTAGGTAGGGGTTCTTGGGAACCTGAATTCGTTTGTGGGATTTTAAGACCCATTGAGACTTACTTAGGATTTTAAGACCTTCTGAGGTTTGATAAGGATTTTAAGACCTTTGTGATTTGATGAGGATTTTAAGACCTTGGAGATTTGATAAGGATTTTAAGACCTTGGAGATTTGATAAGGATTTTAAGACCTTGGAAATTTGATAAGGATTTTAAGACCTTAGGTCCAGGTTCGTTGAGACCTGATATTGCTTGAAGGATTTTAAGACCTTTAGTGGTTTATAAATTTTGATTTCGTTTGAAGGATTTCATGACCTTCAAGATTGTTAAGGATTTTAAGACCTTAGGTCCAGGTTCGTAGAGACCTGAGCTAATCAGAAGGGTTTTTAGGACTCTAGGTCCGTGTTTGCAGGGACCTGTGTTGTTAAAGAATTGAGATATCGAGAATAATTGCTTTATTGATAATTGGATACATGGTATCATAGTAATCATACAATTGCTGTATTATAATGATCATATGTTTGCTGCGTAGGCTATGTGATTTTAATCAGACATATGCCCCCTTTGATTGTGGTGAACGAAGTGTTGAAATAAGGTTGGGGCTGCACTCATGACGGAGTTGCCTACGTACCCAGTCAAGGGATCAAGCCTAACGTAGTTCAGGAATTTTAAGTACCTAATGATAATATCTCTTAAGATTCGTGGCGTTCCACGATCTGATTTCAGGTACCCCGGTTCGCACCTTTCGGAGCTTGTAAACGCCAGGTCGTACCACGTGGATGATCTGGTAGGGACCTTCCCAGTTAGTTCCTAACTTCCCAGCATCTGGTTCCTTGGTTCCTTCGAAAACTTTCCTAAGTACTAGGTCACCTACAGCGAACTGTCGGAGCCTGACTTTGGAATTGTACTGTCGTGCCATTGCTTGCTGATAGTTCTGAATGCGAATCAGAGCTCGGTCCCGTCTTTCCTCGATTAGATCGAGGCTGTCAGTTAGGAGCTGATCATTAGCTGCGGGATTGGACGTACAGAGTTCCCGGCGGAGGCTACCAGCAATGGTTTCAGCTGGGACGACAGCTTCCATCCCATATGCTAAGGAGAAAGGAGTTTCTTCTGTAGCTTTTCGTGGGGTGGTTCGACATGCCCAAAGTACTTCAAGTAATTTTTCTGACCAGAGTTCCTTCTGGGTTCCGAGGCGTTTCTTGAGGTTTGCTAATACTGACTTATTAGCAGCCTCCGCCTGTCCGTTTCCTTGAGGTCGGCGAGGTGTCGAGAAGGTCAGGCGGATATTCCACTTGTCGCAAAATATTTTGAAATCGTGGGATATGAATTGTCCTCCATTGTCGGTTATGATTTCGTATGGGACGCCGTGTCTGCACACGATTTCTTTCCACACAAATTGCTCGACCTCGACCCTGGTTACCTGCTGGAAAGCTTCAGCCTCTATCCATTTCGTGAAGTAGTCTGTTAGGAATAAAAGGAAGCGTAGCTTCTTCTTTCCACTTCCTGATGCTACTAGTGGTCCCACGATATCCATGGACCATCTCATAAATGGATAAGGGGCGGATATGTTGGACAACTTTTCCGCAGGTTGGTGTATAATCGGTGCATGCCTCTGGCATTTGTCGCATGAAGAGGAATAGGCCTCACAGTCTGCGATAATGGTAGGCCAGAAATATCCTTGTCTTTTGATTCTGATGGCTAGAGCTCTTCCTCCAGAGTGGTTCCCGCAGGAGCCATCGTGCATTTCCTTCATGAGTCTCATAGCAACGAGGCCATGGACGCATTTCAGGTAAGGTCCGGAAATGCTTCGTTTGAGGAGGACATATTCAGTTACGCAATATCTCGCGCTTAATGCATTGAGCTTTCGAGCCTCCCATTTATTGGGTGGAGTCTTTCCTTCCAGGATGTATTGCGTGATTGGAATTCTCCAATCCTCTCTCCCTACAACTTTGTTATGAAGAGACGAGGGAGGTTCCTGTTCGGGACCTGGTGTCGTGGTGCCCCCGGAGGTATTGGTAGGATTGGGCTCCAGGGAGTCTGAATTCCGAGGAATACCTCCAGATGAATTTTGGAGAGCTGAACGGCTTCTGGTTTTAACTCTGCAGACGAGTGGGTCTGAGTTGGTGCCCCCGGGGGTATTCTTGAGATCAGGCTCCAGGGAGTCTGAATTTCGAGGAATACCTTCCGATTTGGATTGTGTTCCCGGAGGTATGCTTTTTAGAGCTGCATATTCTGGTTTTTGGGAACCAGAATGTTGTGAAAACTTGGGTAGCTACCGTTTCAGGGCAGGTATCCTCGGCTTGCTCCGTTAGTTTGCTCTCTTTTTCAGCTTTAGTAGCTATGTCGATGCTTGGTTTTTCGATTCCTTCTACGGGTATGATCCGTTTTACGAGGGGGTCTGACGTGCAAGCTAAAGCAGCCAACGCATCTGCTGAGGAGTTCTCTCCTCGTGTGATCCTTGTTAGTTCGAATTTGTCGAACTGTCTAGTGAGGTTCTGTACGACTTCGAGATATTCCCCCATTCTTTCGTCCCTCGTTTCATATTCTCCGTGAAACTGGCTAGCTACTAGCTGTGAATCACTATAAGCGTTTAGCTCTCGAATTCCGAGACTTAGGGCGAGTTTCAACCCTGCGATTAATGCTTCATATTCAGCTTCGTTGTTTGAGGCGCTGAATCCGAGCCTGTATGACTGCTCGACGGTTTCTCCTGCTGAAGAGGTTAGCCTTAGGCCGACGCCGGAGCCCTGTTTTGACGAGGTTCCGTCGACATACAGGCTCCACTTCGGAGATTCCATTTCGGAGTCTAATTGCTCGGATGCTAGTTCAATGATAAAGTCGGCGAGGACCTGAGCTTTCGCTGCTGCTCGAGGTGTATACTCAATATCGTATTCACTGATATCTATGGCCCATTTGGCCAATCGCCCTGACTGGCTAGGGCTGTGCAATATCATTCGTAATGGTTGTGAGGTCATTACGACGATTGAATGCGATTGGAAGTAAGGTCGCAACTTTCTAGCAGCTGTTACGACTGCTAGAGCTAGTTTTTCCATTGCAGGGTACCTTGTTTCGGCATCTATCAAACTCTTACTGGTGTAATAGACAAGTCTTTGTTCGTTTTGTTCCTCTCGTACCAGAACGCCGCTAACTGCAGCAGTCGATACAGCGAGGTACATGTACAATGGCTCTCCTACTACTGGTTTAGATAGGATCGGAGGTTCGGAGAGGTAAGCTTTCAATTGCTTGAAGGCTTCCTCGCATTTCTCGTCCCATAAGAACTTCTTATTATTTCTTAGAAGCTTGTAGAATGGGAGACACTTATCGGTGGACTTGGATATGAATCGATTTAATGCCGAGATTCGTCCAGTCAATCTCTGTACCTCTCTAGTTGTCCTAGGTGACGGCATTTCTAGGAAGGTTGCTATCTGCTGCGGGTTTGCTTCAATGCCTCTTTCGGTTACGAGATAGCCTAGGAACTCGCCCGAGGGTACCCCGAAGGTACATTTAGTGGGATTGGGCTTCATATCGTATTTGTTAAGGATATCGAAGCATTCTCTTAAATGGGCGATATGGTCTTCTCCAGCTGAGGATTTGACTAGCATATCGTCAATATAGACCTCCATGGTTTTTCCAAGTTGCCCAGCAAACATCTTATTTACTAGCCTCTGGTAGGTAGCTCCTGCATTCTTTAATCCGAATGGCATAACCTTGTAACAATAGGTTCCTCGTTCGGTTATGAATGCAGTTTTCTCCTGGTCGTCAGGATCCATCATGATTTGGTTGTACCCTGAGAAGGCATCCATAAAGGATATGAGTCGATGGCCAGCTGTTGCTTCAACCAGGCGGTCGATGTGAGGTAACGGGAAGCTGTCTTTAGGACAAGCTTTGTTCAGGTCTGTGAAGTCTACACAGATTCTCCATTTTCCGTTTTTCTTCTTTACCACTACTGGGTTAGCTAACCAGTCGGGGTAGTGTACCTCTCGAATGGACCCAGATTTCGTAAGTCGGTCAACTTCGTCGTTAACAGCCTGAGCCTTCTCGAGGCCAAGCTTGCGACGCTTTTGTTTGATCGGTTTGAAAGTAGGGTCTACTTTTAGCTTATGGGTGGTGACGTTCGGATCTATGCCTTTCATGTCGCTGGTGGACCATGCAAAGGTTTTGACATTGCTTTTCAGAAAATCAATGAGCTCCCTTTTTGTTTCAGGAGGTAGCTCGGATCTGATGCTCACCTGTCTTTCAGGATCTGAGTCATCAATGCAAACTTTTTCAGTGAGGTTCTTGGGGGGACCTCGGATATTTTGTTGCATTTCGCGACCCTCCTGGATCTGTAATTGCTATTGGGGGGATTTTTTGAGGATTTTGAATCCTCCCAAATAGCAGATCCTGGATATCTTCTGGCTACCGTGTATGGTAGCTATCCCTTCGGGTGTTGGGAATTTTACGCATTGATGATACGTTGAGGCTACTGCCTTCATTTTGTGAATCCAGGGTCTTCCCAGGATCGCATGGAACGGGGAAGGTCTGTCGATGACTACTAAGTTGGTCATTTTCATTATTCTGCCAGCTATGACTGGGAGCTTGATAGTTCCTAATGAGGTAGCTGTTTCTCCGGAGAAGCCTACGAGGTTAGCTTTTTGGCCAATAATTTCGTAGTCGTCTATTTCCATCCTTTTTAGGGTGTTATAGAAAATGAGGTCGACAGAGCTTCCTGTGTCTATCATGAGCTTAGGGACCTCGTAACCTGCGATGTTCAAGGAGACAATCAACGCATCATCGTGAGGTCTGTCAAGGTTTGAGGTCTCGCTCTCCCAGAAAGAAATCTTAGTATTGGATTCAGGGTTAGGAGGCTTAGGTCCAGTGTTAGACACAGCCTTCCGCACGTGATTCTTAATAGAATTGACGGAGTCTTGACATATGTCTGATCCTCCAAGGATACAGTCCACCCTCGAGTCGGGGCTCGATTGAGGGGACGGTTTGCTCAAGAGAGCTTCGACTTGTAAACTTTTTCCTTGGGGGAATTTCCCAAGAATCATGTCGACTCTCTTCTTGGGAGCTGGAGGTGGCGAATTGGTCTCCTTCTCAGGTGACCTCTCGCGTTTCGGGGAAGTGTCCCTGGAACCTCTTTTCTGATAAGGTGATGGCTTTTTAAGGTCCACGCCCTTTATTTCTCCAGGTGCGAATTTAGCTGCCAGCTGTCGTTGGAGGTCCCAACATTCCTCGGTTGAGTGCCCTTCGCGATCGTGATAAGAGCAATGTTTGCCTTTATCAAAGCCTTTTGACCAGGGAATTTTGTTTGCTGCTGCAACGGGTTTCTCCTCCTTGTCTTCCTCGATTGCGTAGGAATGTTCTCCCTGAGTCTGATTATTTCGGGGGTTACCCTTTTTATGAGGTCCCTTAGCCTCAGAGGGTTCACCTTTCGAGTGATTCTGAGGTTTCTTGTGGAGTTTATCCAGTGCAGCTGTCTCCTCCTCCAGAGTAATATATCTGGTGGCTTTATGAAGAGCGTCATCGATAGTTGGAGGAGTATTGAGTGTTAGTTCTGACCAGAATTTCGATTTATAGATCAGACCTCTCCTAAGAGCCTCGATGGCGACTAAGTCGTTAGGATTTGAGAGCTTAGTTCTTATTGCCCTGAATTTCTCGATGTAGACTCGTAGTGAGTCCCCCATTCCTTGTCTGACCTTCTAAAGGTCGGCCTCAGAGGCTTGCTTCAGGATATGGGTTGAGTACTGCTTCATGAAGGCGTTAGTTAATTGATCGAAACTGTCTATCGAGGCTGGCTCGAGACCGGAGAACCACTCAAGGGCTGTTCCGACCAAATTTTCGGCGAATGTCCTGCAGTAACCTGCTTCACATTCTTCCTGTGTGAAATGGGCTTTAACGATTGCCAATCGGAAAGCTCTCAAATAGGCCTTCGGGTCAGAGGTCCCATCATACTCGGGAATTCTGATTTTTCGGGTATCTCTTATGTGAGAGCTTGCAATTCTGTCCGTGAATGGAGTTCCACGGGTTTCCTCGATCAAGCTGTCGATTTCGGGAGCTGAGCTCGTAGCTTTATGGACTTGAGCTCCCAATTTTTGGAGAGCTGCGTGAGTTCGTTCCATATATCTACGGATAGCTTCAGGTCCCTCTAAAGGAATGACGTTTGGGTCGTTAGCAGGTACCCGACGGGCAGGTTCCTGACGGAATCGAGTTGGCTCATCTTCCCATGCGGTTGGTGGGCTAGATCGCTCACCAGCTCTTGGGTTATCGGAATCTATTCTTTGATAACCGTCCCCATTCGGGATCGAGCTTCTAGTTTGATAAACCGAAGCTGACGCTCTGCCCCCAGAGGGGAAGGGTATTCCTGCTCCGGACCTAAGATCAGGCGGCGGAGGAGGTAAGCGAGTGCTCCTGTCAGTAACCTGACCGGGTGTGGAACTAGTTGTCGCTATGTTACTTCCCATAGCACTGGTGTTAGGTGGATTAAACACGGGGGCTGTCCCAGTATGAGGTGTCTGGAAAGCAGATCCGCGTCCTTCCGGAGCAGTGCTATCAGGGGAAAAGTTTAAACGTCCTCGGGGGAATGAGGGATCGGTTAATCGATCATGAAAAATGGCCCCCGGAGTTTGACGTTGCGGTGGTTGGGTTGTTGCGTTTAGAGATCTAGTTATCTCTTCGAATCGTTGCTGACGAACAGTCAGCTGATGCATCGTGCGCTCTCTTTCATGAGCTCTGTCCACTAACTGCATCATCATCTGGGCGAATCTCAGAGAGCTGAGTCTCCGTTTGATTCGGAATGGCTTGTTGCTGAGGATTCTCGGTGATCGGGAGCCCGGAGGTGGTTCCACCTGATGATCTCGGGTTAGTAACCCCGGTTGTAGTTTGGCTCGTTCGAGCGCCAGCCGGAAGCTGTTGCCCAGATCGGTGGTCGCCACGTCGAGGCTCTGCGATTACGGGACTGGAGCCTCCGTCGTTCGGTGAGCCATCGCTCTGAATCGGGAGGTTAAGGTCAGACGGGTTTGTTGTCTGATCGGTAGGATTCATCCTCAAGTTAGAGTAAGGGATTCGATTGTTTCTTCCCCACAGACGGCACCAATTGTGAGGGGTAAAACTCACACCTAGATTTTAGATTAGGTTTAATGTTTAGGAAAGGTTAGGGAAAAATAATCGCGGGCTGAATCCCGTAAGAACTTGTAGAATGAATAATGATTTTATTGATGTTTTTGGTAAAGAATGGTTACAAGGAATGTTCTTTGATGATTACAAAGATAACAAAATGAATTGGAGATTACGTAAATGATCGTAAAAAGTGAATAAAAATTGGATCCCTTCTTTAGTCTTTGACCTTCTCTTTAAATAGTCTTGGACTTCTTTAGGTTGTCTTCAACTAATCTCCGAGATCTTCTCCGCTTGAGGTGGTATCCGCAACAGCTTCCCTTTGACCGGGTCCTACGCTTCTTCTTGTTATGATGTGAGCTTCCTCTTCACCGTGACCTCTTTAAAGATTGCCTTAGCTCTCAGCCTTCGGCTTCAACTTAGCTCCTTTTAGATGTCGAACTCGTGATGGGCCAGTCGCGGCATGTTATCGTCTTTCATTATTCAGCAATCAGCTACCGGGCCATATTCGGGCCCAACAGCAGAGGCATACGCAAACGTCACCGACAAAGAAGTGCAAATATTTGTCTGGAAAAACATCATCTGCCGTCATGGACTCCCTTATGAAATAGTCACCGACAATGGGTCCCAATTTATTTCGCACAACTTCCGCGAATTTTGTGAGCGATGGAGAATCCGTCTCAACACCGGAACGCCGAGGCACCCGCCGTGCAACGTACAAGCCGAGTCAACGAACAAAACCATCATAGACTGTCTGAAAAAACGACTCGACTTGAAGAATGGATGCTGGGCAGACGAATTAGATGGTGTTCTATGGTCTCACCGTACGACACCTCGGGGAGCAACACAAGCTACTCCCTTTTCGCTGGCATACGGAGTCGAGGCAATTGTTGGGGTCAAAAACGGTTATCTCGAAATCAACGGCTAAAAATATTTATCGTGCGCGGACTTTCCATAAAACAAGCGTCGAAAGCAAAACAAGTTGTATAGCTTAAAAAACCTATGTTAAAGTCGATCGTTCTTGTTTTACACGATAAACTTTACGAGAAAACCAACTCGGATTTAGTCGTAAAACTTCGATGATACAATCAAGAAGAACCGAGAGACATTAGGTCCGTAGCTGATTTGAAACGACCATACGAAAGTATACGGAAGAAACGAGAAGTAATCTAAGTTTGGACAGGCCGAACGACAAAGAATCCGCCTTGAAACTTCAAAGAGCCCGTTCTCTCAAACCGTGAGGACCCAGAAAACGAGCAAGATATCAAATCGAAGCCCTCGCCGAGACCCAGGCCGCCCGGCGGCTAGCCCCCGTGCTGGCCGTGGTCGCCGGCGGCTAGCGCCCGTGCTGGCCGTGGTCGCCGGCGGCTAGCGCCCGTGCTGGCCTTGGTCGCCGGGCGGCTAGCCCCGTGCTGGCCGTGGTCGCCGGCGGCTAGCGCCCGTGCTGGCCGTGGTCGACGGGCGGCTAGCCCCGTGCTGGCCGTGGCCGCCAGCGGCTAGCGCCCATGCTGGCCGTGGTCGCCGGGCGGCTAGCCCCATGCTGGCCGTGGCCGCCGGCGGCTAGCGCCCGTGCTGGCCGTGGTCGCCGGGCGGCTAGCCCCGTGCTGGCTCGGGTCTTCGGACAACAATCTCCGGTACACAAGTCCCAGTCCACGGCCATCAGAAGTCTGTACTTCGAGTCTTTCCCAAGTCCTCGCAGGACGAATCATTGAGATTCCGCGTACAAAACTCTGTTTCTTACTCCAATCTAAGACCGTCGGAAACGCTTAGGAAACTCATAAGATATCAACGGGAAGGAAGATCTTAAATTCTTCGTACGAAACAGCGATGGTTATCTTAAGACACCACTTGTCTCAACTCTACGAACGAATGAAGAACTTTCGAAGAAATCGTAGAAAACAACGGAAGTCCCAGAGACGGCCCGAAAGGGACCAAACACGATCGGACAGTCCGTTTACGATTATCTGAGGTAGATACAACGATTTACGTTTATCTTTACATAACAAGATAAATGCTAAATTCCCGGGAGGATAAATGTCAAGTTTCCCGAAGATAAATGTCAAGTTTCCCGATAAACATGAAGGCCGACGAAAATGGAAAAAGCCCGCCTTGCGGCCCAGAAGGAGAATAGACCGTCATAAGAAGGAGTATATAAAGGAGCTTTGGGAGAGGAAGAAAGGCAGAGCGAAAATCATTAAGAGAGAGAGAAATCCGAGATTGGAGACCTAGAGAGCTCCTGTTAGGTTAAGAACTTATAATTTAGGCGGTAGACTAGCAAGGTAGGACCTAGAACGTCCGGCCGCCTCTCGTTCTATTTTCATCTTGTCCGCAGGCTACTGTCTCTCTCGGAAGGATCTAACAATCCTTTTACTTAGAGTTCCGCACATAAAAACCCTAGGCATTATTCTCGACATGCCCGTTTCTATGACTAACCCTCGAACTAGACGAACTCCGCCAGGCAGTTCGATCTCTTGTTCAAACCCTTCCAACTGAACTACGTCCGACTTGATCCTCGAAAGGGGTACGTAGGCAGCCTTCCTTAAGGTCCAGTCCCAAATCTCAATAAAACCTTTCCGCATTTATTTGATCACTTGTCGTTGGTTGTCACAGAGAATCCGGACCTTCAGGGAAAGTTAGGTTTACTTAGCTTTCCTCCGTTTAACTTAATCAAAATCGACAGTGCGAATTTCAGTTCCCACAGTTTGGCGCTAGAAGGAGGGGCGGACGGATTACTCTTACTCTTACGGCCGCAAAACGCTTGATCAAAGCAATGTCTGGAAATATGAAAGACAAACTCACAGCTCACATCGACGCTGGTAAAACAACTTCAGCAGTGACTGCTCCTACGACCAACGCTTATGCAAACAGTTATCTAAGATTATCATCTTACGGACAAACGTCCCGAGAACGGACCATCCCAACCAAGTTCGGGTCCTATCAACCATGCACCCCCGTCCAAGTTCCTGCAACACGGTACTCGGGTCCATGGACACAACCCCCCTCGTTTGGGATTATCGAAGAAAGACTTCGGGAAAATTCATAAAAAGACTTGGTAGTGGAGACGGATTCCTGCCTGCCGTATAAAACAGGCTATGGTTAGCTTGAACACCAGTTGCCTTAACTATACGGGGAATTGAAATCCTTTCGGAAAAACCAGCGTCACATCAACGGCTTTTTCTAAAGAAAAATCGTAAAAACGTCTAAGTCCCAAGACAGCCCAAAAGGGGCCCGAATCACGGCTAAACGACCCACATACGATTTTAGGTAGGATCGAGCCCAAGGCTGATATGACGGTCTGATTACCGAGTAGAGTTTCGACTGGAAATGTTTTTTAGAATTTCCCGGAAAAATAAAGACTTGTTCTCCTGGAAATCGCGGAGAAACCCCAGATTACTCATGAAACAGAAAGCACGACTGATCGGGTTACCAATCAGCGTTTCTAAAAATAAAATTCGATAACATTTTACGGAACACCTTTCGTAAAATAAATTCTCGAAAATATTTCACGAGACAGCTTTTGCATGATTAAACTCGACAACATTTTACAAAACATTTTCCGTAAAATTAACTCGACAACATTTTGTAAAATAACTCTCGTAAAATAAAAGAATCAACAACGTTCTAGGAAATAACTTCTTGCTGGGATCAAGATCGATTAAGATGAAATCGATACCTGAAGGTCCTCGGAAAAACATGAAAGATGTTAGAGCAACCTCGAGAGACTAATTGTTAATCGAGAAACCTTGAAAAATATTAAGTTCGAGATTCATCATCTCGAAATCAACGGCTAGAAACATTTTCTACACGAGGAAAAACCTACGCAAAAACACGCACAAGCCGAAGGAACCGAGCAGCCGATTCCGGTCGCGGCCGTGGTCGCTGGGCGGCTAGCCCCGTGCTGGCCGTGGCCGCCGGCGGCTAGCGCCCGTGCTGGCCGTGGTCGCCGGGCGGCTAGCCCCGTGCTGGCCGTGGCTGCCGGCGGCTAGCGCCCGTGCTGGCCGTGGTCGCCGGGCGGCTAGCGCCCGTGCTGGCCGTGGTCGCCGGGCGGTTAGCCCCGTGCTGGCCGTGGCCGCCGGCGGCTAGTGCCCGTGCTGGCCGTGATCGCCGGGCGGCTAGCCCCGTGCTGGCCGTGGCCGCCGGCGGCTAGCGTCCGTGCTGGCCGTAGTCGCCGAGCGGCTAGCCCCATGCTGGCTCGGGTCGTCGAGCGGCTAGTCTTCGTGCGTAAGTTCTAGGCCTCCGGGTCGCCAGAAATCCGTGTTTTGCGACTTTCCGAGATCCCGCAAACAAAACTCCTTTTCCTGCTCCAAGATTTCGAAGAACCCATAAGACGTCAACGGACAGGAAGACTTCGTATAAAACGGTAATGGTTATCTTAAAACACCATTCGCCTCAGCAATGGATCGAAGATCTTCCGAAAGACTCGACATCCAAGTGTTGGCTAGCCCCCGTGCTGCCTCTAGGCGCCGGACGACTGGCGCACCCGTACTGCGCTGGTTGTCGGGCGTCACAACATTCGTCAAGCACGGCCAATCCTCGTAAAGATTGACCCAACGACTATCCAAACCAATTTTACGAAACAGTTTCCGTAAAATTAACTCGACAACATTTTGTTGAATAACTCTCGTTAAATAAAAGCTCGACAATATTTTACGAAACGTCATTCGTAAAGTATAACAAGACCGTAAGCTTCTTGACCTGACCAGTTCGCTCATAGCTTGACGAAACAAGAAGCCTCACTTAGGTGACGTCTTGCCAATCATTTTCACTTGTCCGCCCACCTTAGCCTTCTTCGAGTTATCGCTTACTTCTCCTCCCTTTGCTTCAACGATTCTGCAACGATTCTGCACTGTTCCTTCAGGTTTCATCAAAAATCGATTCAGTATCAGACTTTTCGAAGACCTTTGACAATGAAACGGTAGAAGACAAAGAGGAACGGACATGAGGCAATCTCGAGTAATCAATGAGACTAAGGTACGTACGACTTAGAAAATTTTATCAAGGTTTTAATTTTTCGTAGGAAAAGAATGGGAACGTCTTGTAAACTGCCGTAAAATTTAGGGAACTTAGAACCTAGGTGGATAGTCTAGCAAGATAAGTCTTAGGCATTTTCTTCCAGTTTCGTTCTATTGTTCCTTGAATGTCTAGGCAGAACGCGCAAACCGATCTAATCTCTCGAAAAACCGAGAAACGATCGCCGCGCATCCTTGGCATACTCTTTCCGCTTCCGTGAGACTAATGGCACGATGGCGAGCTACAAAATTAACGAAATAACCTTCGGTAAAACTTCATTAGTAACCCGAAGCAACTTCCGCCAAAAAAAACGAAGTCAAAGCGGAAACATTTCCCGTATAAACCACGGAAACAAGGCTACTTTGACTATCTGCGATTTTCTATCTCCATGAAACCGGTCATCCATTACTTTCGTATAACAAGAACATGTTACACAAAAACAGCATAGGGAAAACCAAGATCGGTCTCATGCAAAACGACATCGCAATAAGGAAAATTACGTCCAAGCGGGAAATAACCCAAAACTGAATCCGAACGTGTTCTTCGTCGGTTCCTTAAACTTTATTTCCTCGGATAAAACGAAACAATTTTCATGCGACCAAAGGAAACTTTATACGAAGCATCTATCGTATAACTGAAACCTAAAGTGGAAAATCGTTTCAAAAAGCCATCACCCATAACTCGGAAAACTCCGCTATGATTGGCATGTCTATCTCGATGAACTCTATTCGGCCCTCGGCCAACTACGTCTTTCCATAAAGCCCGGACCTGAATTCGGCATCACCATTAAGGACAATCGTGAACCAATATGACCTTAATGCGAAAAGGTCGTGGTCTGATCGTTTACCAACTCCTTGGTTAAACGGCTGAACACAGCCTTCACGCCAAGAAAAACAGCTGAACGATCGCCGCTCCAATCACTTAAGGGCCAAACGATAATCCACGATTTGTCATAAAACGCCGAGTGACCATTACGCGAGCAACTCTGTCGCATAGCCCAAAAGCGGAAATCATGCGATAAATTTCTCGTAATAAAATCAGTCCTAACAGCCATACGGTTAACGGAAAAATTTGAACTTAACATCGACTGATTAAGTTCTATACGCCCCGTAAACAAAGCATGAAAAGAAACACTCGTGACAAAGCTCCAAGAGTTATACGAGTCGTCCTTAAAATCCCGGAAGGCCAACACTTCGCGAAGCAAAGCGAAGGTGGACACTTCTCCCTGGGTCAAATATACGCGACCCCTGGTCCTAATTCCTCGATCAAAATTTTATAACTTGCACGTCCAAACTGAAACAACAGTTTCTGACTACGGACATTCGCAAAACATCTCCAAGCCCGCGAACATTTGAAATGCGGCACAAGGGAAAATTAACTCGTACACATTTGAAATGTGTATACTTGTATAATCCCACGTTTTTTGAAGAAACCGGATTTTCGAAACTCTTTACAAACACAGAAACCGAATTTTCGAAACTCTTCGCAAACAAACTCACCAATCGCTAAACGGCCTCAACAATGGATCCAGTATCCACCAAATAAATCATAAACTATCTCCCGGAAACATTCCGCGATTTCTAAAAGCCCATAGTCCTTTATGGCATAAGAAAAACAAACTTCAAAGCACTGCGAGACGTCGCTTCGTGCCTGAACATTCGTTTTTCGATTAAAACCTTCATACGCCTTCTAAACGGCATCATATCGTTGTTGCTAATCATAACAAACGAACTCTAACGTCCTAAACAGACAAGCCACCTAAGGGTAGGCTCTTTTACATCCGACAAGGATCCCATAGCGCGCTATACAAAAAATCCAAATTTGGTTCAGCACTTCGTAAAGGAAGTAGCTCGATTCGTGCCCAGACAAATCATATAAGCCGATACCACTTCGCGGATTTTAAAACGGTACGAATCAGGTTAAAATCACAAACAGGCAAAACGAAAGCCGATTTGTCATCGCACAGCCTCAGTCTGAGAGTAAACCTAGGTCTTGCCCTAAACCCAGCCTTGCTGGTATCTTAACATCTCATAGGCAAAGCGTCAACGACGCGAGATCCCAAAACTTGTCTCTTCACTCAAGTCTGTACGTTTTCACGAATTTTCGCGTAAATCGTAAACCGCAGGAAAATCTCGCTTAGTACAAACGACGGATACGGTGATCATCAGGGAGGCAGGAATGAGACGACAACTCACACCCTGTCCCTCTAACTTCGATAGACAGAAGTTCTGAAAACACAACATTAATATTTTATAAAGATTGAGCCGCAGAGTTCAACAGAGGCCCTGAAAAAGGCCGGGATTCGAAGCCATCAACAGCCAGTCCCGCAAATACACATCATCGCCTCTTAAACGGCCGAAACACAATCAAAATAAAAATCCTTAAAGGGATTGATAAACCTAGACGCTCCCCGGAGCATCACCTTCATCCTCAAAACTCACCCAAAGAAGGAACGGTCTCACCGTCGCCTCCATTGGTCGCACCACCGCTGCATGTCTCATATGCGCCGGCTTCGCGATTCTTGACTGCCTGGTCCTGGTCCTCCGAACCCTCCGAATCCAGGACAAGGGTGCACACGGATTTCAGACTAGCGAGAATCGAGTCAAAGTTGCGAGTCTCCGTCTCCTCGAGACTCTGAATCTTCTGTTGAAGACGACGGACTTTCGAGGACATAGGTTCTTCTCTTTCTTCACATTAAGCAACGAACTCACGGTCTTCCCGACATCACGTTCAAGATCGCTAATCCAAGGTGATGTGGATTTCCGCAATGAAATACTCTTAGCCAAAAATTTCGATTTTCAACTCATAATCTTCCGCCCGCAAGATCGTCTCCGCGTCTTACAGGCTGGGGGGCTAACTGTTGGGGTCAAAAACGGTTATCTCGAAATCAACGGCTAAAAATATTTATCGTGCGCGGACTTTCCATAAAACAAGCATCGAAAGCAAAACAAGTTGTATAGCTTAAAAAACCTATGTTAAAGTCGATCGTTCTTGTTTTACACGATAAACTTTACGAGAAAACCAACTCGGATTTAGTCGTAAAACTTCGATGATACAATCAAGAAGAACCGAGAGACATTAGGTCCGTAGCTGATATGACACGACCATACGAAAGTATACGGAAGAAACGAGAAGTAATCTAAGTTTGGACAGGCCGAACGACAAGGAATCCGCCTTGAAACTTCAAAGAGCCCGTTCTCTCAAACCGTGAGGACCCAGAAAACGAGCAAGATATCAAATCGAAGCCCTCGCCGAGACCCAGGCCGCCGGGCGGCTAGCCCCCGTGCTGGCCGTGGTCGCCGGCGGCTAGCGCTCGTGCTGGCCGTGGTCGCCGGGCGGCTAGCCCCGTGCTGGCCGTGGCCGCCGGCGGCTAGCGCCTGTGCTGGCCGTGGTCGCCGGGCGGCTAGCCCCGTGCTGGCCGTGGCCGCCGGCGGCTAGCGCCCGTGCTGGCCGTGGTCGCCGGGCGGCTAGCCCCGTGCTGGCTCGGGTCTTCGGACAACAATCTCCGGTACACAAGTCCCAGTCCACGGCCATCAGAAGTCTGTACTTCGAGTCTTTCCCAAGTCCTCGCAGGACGAATCATTGAGATTCCGCGTACGAAACTCTGTTTCTTACTCCAATCTAAGACCGTCGGAAACGCTTCGGAAACTCATAAGATATAAACGGGAAGGAAGATCTTAAATTCTTCGTACGAAACAGCGATGGTTATCTTAAGACACCACTTGTCTCAACTCTACGAACGAATGAAGAACTTCCGAAGAAATCGTAGAAAACAACGGAAGTCCCAGAGACGGCCCGAAAGGGACCAAACACGATCGGACAGTCCGTTTACGATTATCTGAGGTAGATACGACGATTTACATTTATCTTTACATAACAAGATAAATGCTAAATTCCCGGGAGGATAAATGTCAAGTTTCCCGAAGATAAATGTCAAGTTTCCCGATAAACATGAAGGCCGACGAAAATGGAAAAAGCCCGCCTTGCGGCCCATAAGGAGAATAGACCGTCATAAGAAGGAGTATATAAAGGAGCTTTGGGAGAGGAAGAAAGGCAGAGCGAAAATCATTAAGAGAGAGAGAAATCCGAGATTGGAGACCTAGAGAGCTCCTGTTAGGTTAAGAACTTAGAATTTAGGCGGTAGACTAGCAAGGTAGGACCTAGAACGTCCGGCCGCCTCTCGTTCTATTTTCATCTTGTCCGCAGGCTCCTGTCTCTCTCGGAAGGATCTAACAATCCTTTTACTTAGAGTTCCGCACATAAAAACCCTAGGCATTATTCTCGACATGCCCGTTTCTATGACTAACGCTCGTACTAGACGAACTCCGCCAGGCAGTTCGATCTCTTGTTCAAACCCTTCCAACTGAACTACGTCCGACTTGATCCTCGAAAGGGGTACGTAGGCAGCCTTCCTTAAGGTCCAGTCCCAAATCTCAATAAAACCTTTCCGCATTTATTTGATCACTTGTCGTTGGTTGTCGCAGAGAATCCGGACCTTCAGGGAAAGTTAGGTTTACTTAGCTTTCCTCCGTTTTACTTAATCAAAATCGACAGTGCGAATTTCGGTTCCCACAGCAATGGCACCAGCCGAGGTGAACGTCACCAGCTTACGACGTTCAAAGATGCCCCTTCACGACGAGATCAACCGAGACATGCTCCTCGACGCTCTGGATAACATCGAGGAAAGACGCGACCAAGCGCTCCTCCGTATCCAGAATTACCAGAATCAGATCGAGAGTTATTACAATAAGAAGGTTCGATCCCGACCTCTCGAACTCGGAGACCTCGTTCTGCGCAAAGTGTTTGAAAACACCAAAGAGTGGAAAGCCGGCAAGTTAGGTGCCAATTGGGAAGGTCCCTACAAGATTACACAAGTCATCCGGCCCGGAGTCTTCCGACTCGAGACTTCTCATGGAGACACGGTACCTCGCGCCTGGAACTCCATGCATCTACGACGCTTCCACTCATAGGGCAACTGCTCGCCCTAAAAAAAAAAAAAAAAAAAAACCCAGTAAGTGCACCATTCAGTCACTCTTACTCACACAAAAAAAATCCGAGCAAGTGCATCCTTCGATCACTCTTGCTCGCGAAACCGAGTAAGTGCACCTTACAGTCACTCTTACTCACAAAACCCGAACTACGAATGGCTTGATCCTCACTCGAGGTACGTAGGCAGCCTTAACCGGTCCAGCTATAACCAAAAACAAAATCAAACCTTCCCCGAGAAGAATATCTCACAACACGAGGGTCCGTTCCCTCATAGCGATATCTATACGCGAGCTCGGCCCAGTCCTCTCGCAAACGTACAACGATACTCGCCCCCATCGACGAATACGTCCTGATCAGACACATATTCGCGAAAACATGGTCGCGTCGCTACCGTTAGTCGGCGTGCCCGAAACAATGACTCTATTATTTCGTGATTTGTAAAGCAACGGTTTGGCCGACCAAAATTTTTGAAATTACTTCGAAATCGATAGAACCGTCAATGTTTGAAATTTCCTCTAAGTCTAAAAGACTCCACACTCCTCTTTACATTCTCAAAAGAAGAAATGATAAATATTAAAGCAATAACTAACATTCTTCTGAACAAGAAGCCGGAACTATATCAACTGTTCCTAAAAGAAAAGCGTTACTTGCCCAAAGGTCAAACAAAACGACGAGAGGATCAATAGAGTACTGCGAATCTTAAACGATAAAGCCCCATCAGGCATAAAAAAAAATACATTACAGTCTAAAGGCAATAAGTAGACAAAAGAGAAGGAAGGAGGATCGAATCACTCCTTAGCAAGATTCTCGACCACACCGGGCTCTTGTTCCTCGAGCCTCTGCGCTTTCGCTCCATCGTCTTCGGATCCGCGTTCTCCATCCTCACCCCGTCCCGTCGGTTCCGTCGAAGCCTCAAGATCAGCACCGGGCGACTTCTGCAGTCCACTTCCTTGCTCCGTTGGGGGAGGGATCCTCTGATTCACGGCCGCTTCCTCTTCACCCTGATCGTCTGCCTGGTCTTCGGCGGAGGTATCTGACGCGAGGAGGATCAGAGATCCCTTCCCAGCCACATCCGAAACTGGCTCTTTCTCCGCAGGCTCTTTCTCCAAAGTTTGGTCTCCAGAAGTTAAAGCACCAGCAGGGTCATCGTTTGAAACCATCGCTCGCAAAGACCCTTCACCGAGTTTCCGGCGTTTGCAGCCTTCAGCAATTGAATCCGAAAGAGCAGCCGCGTCATTCGGATCAATCAGACTGGTGTTAGACCCGAAAGTGTCGAGACCAGCCAACATCCTCTCGTCAACAAACTGGGAAGGCAACACGAGCGGAGAAAGGGTGAGGTCGCTTTCCGGGATATCTCCCACGTCGAGCTCCTTAGCCACCTGATCGTAATCTTTCTCCCGAACCGCAAACATGTCGATAGTGTCCTGCGGAATGTCGCGGCCTGCTTCCAGCAAGACCTCAAGGCAAGACCTCGTCCCGAACGCCTGATTATACATAGCATTCGCATCATCAAAAGGCCCTCGGCGTTTCTCCCGATCGACTATGTTGCGGAAGCATCTGTTGCACTTCGCAGCACCCAACTCGGCTTCAGTAGCAGCAAATTTCTCCTTTTGAGCCTTCCGACGAGAGATCACACGGGACGCCTTGACTTTGAGCTTGTCGGTCTCCTCCGTCCACTCGGCTTTCTTCCTCCTAATAAACGCGTCCTTAGCCGCCACCAGTTTCTCGGAGCGCCTCAATTCGACACGAGTCGCCTTAAGCTCGGTGTCATATAACTCCACAACGAAATTCATGCTCCCATCGCCCTGCAAAGAAAAGGGTCGTGATCATCATCAGCATCACTACAAATACACCTTCTGTTTAACCAAAAGACAAGAAAAATCCTTACTCGAAGCTTGGCTTTAGCAGCGTCAGTGTACTCCTTTTTGAAGACGAGATCGTTCAGGAGTAGTGGCCGGGGACCACCGTTTATTTGACTCATCAGCTCGGCGCACTTACCCGGAGCATAGATGAGGGGAGTTGTCCCATCATACTCAAAGCGCACTTGATCTGGAAACTCGGGAGGACCCCTTCTCGGGACAGAGCTTCGTCCGGCTGGAGCCTTCGACGCAGATGGCTGAGCCGGAGCCACCGTGGAACTTGGAATCGGCGGGTCCTCGGTTGGAACGATCCCTTCGCTAGGACCCGTTTTCTTCTCCTGCTCAGACGGAGCTGAGCCTCGGGAGAAGCGTCCTCTGTCTCCTTTGTTGGTTCGGCGGTAATATCCTCACGATCACCCTCCTCGCTTTCCCGAGGCCCGGTCTGTTCCTACAGAAGCGGTTCCCGAACAGTCTTAGTTCCCTTCTTCTTTTTCTTCTTGGGAGGACCCTCGGTTTCCGAACGATCGACGGATCCGTCCTCCTGATCCCCTTGAGCCGGAGAATCGCTTCGGGATCTCTTCTTTCCTTTCTTCTTCTTCGAAGGACCGGGAGTTATCACTGGAACATCCTCGGAGACCTCGTCGAGTTCCTCAGCAGCAGCAGCAGCAGTGATAGAACCAAAATCGAGCACCGTCCTTTTTGGTTCATGGACACGATCCAAAGTGGCGATCTTATCAACCAGCTCGACTCAACCAAGGTTTCTCCACCAGTTCGTGATGATCACACCGACCGAGCCGCACATTCTAAGACCCATGGTCGAGCCAGACTTAACTTGGGTCGTGAGGAAACCCAAGACGGACATGCATTCTCATCCGGCAGACCATCCGGACAGTCCCGTAGGCGTCCTTATCTTTACCCCGTGCATACATCTGGTTCGGATGAACCTGGACATTATCTGAAGGGTCATCTTTGACCAATCTGCATGGAAGACTGAGTCTTTGACTCATTAATTCAGATCTGGTCAAATTTATATTTTCTATACATTACTTTCTGTGCCTTGACTAGATCTGGTCAAATATCTAAATTCTATGTATTGTTTTCCGCATTTCTCATTATTAGTCTTTGACTACAAACACTATAAATATGTAGTCACTTTGATGAATAAAAATCAGTTCATTTTGGTTTCATTTTTGTTTCTTTTCTCTGAGTGAGAGAGAGTTCTTAGCTAGTTCATCGGTTTGAACCGGCTTGTTGATTTGGTGGTCAGCCAATCATCTTTGTGTGTTATTTGGTGGTTAGCCAACGCACTACATCCGTTCTTTGGTGGTTAGGCTTAGATCGAGGATATATCAAGAGTCATTCCGCACCTCTTGACGATCCGTTCAATCCATCCCAGTTCCAGAAGTTCCTTCGACTTCTCGGTTCATATCCAACACCCGGCCAAAGCCATCCTCCCGATTTTGGGTCTATCATTTGGTATCAGAGCCACTTTGGCTGGTTTGTTTTCTATCTTCTTTTCACCTTCTCATCTCTTCATCATTTCTTATTTCTTTTTTGATCCGGGCTGTTCCTTTACTCCATTGTGATCGCCATTTAAAAAAAAAGAAAAAAAAATCAGAAAAAGAAAAAAAAAGTAAGAGATTGGTTTGAATCACTTGGAGTGGTGGAAGAGTAATCCTGCTGGCTGAAGAGAAACCCAGCCTTAGGACAGTTAAGGCGGATCCACACATAACAAAAAAAATCTCTTCATCTTCATTTCTTTTCTTTTTCCACAAAGTTTGTTTTGGGTTTTTGATTGCTGAATTTTGACTGCCTATCATCCTTTGAACCAGTAAAAGAACTCTGAGTGATCACCTAAAAATCATGAGATCAAACACTTTGAGAGTGTGAGGATTTTTATGTGCTAACGTTTATTAAGTGTTTCAGGATGTTTGGACTTCTCAAGAAATCAAAACCACTACAAGATGATATCCTCTTTCCTTTTAAAACTGTTTCGGAAAAAGAGCAATTAATTTTTGGAAATAAGAAACAGTTTGCTGCTAATAGGTTTGATTTTGTGCAGAAAAGGAAGAGACAAAACAGGTCTGATGATGAGAAGTGGGTCAGAAGTGGTGATCGTCCCTTCACCAAAACCAAGAGAAGCAGCCGTGATGTGTTTGATCAGAATGAGATTCAGACTTATGCCAGTTTGGAGAAGATGTTGCATAAAGCTATTCATGCTGTCCGGCAACTCAAAAGGAAGGAAAACACCAACACTTCTTCAGCATCAAAACATCAATGTAAGTCTTCTTATCTTTCAAATTCTGATTTGAAAACTAATGAGATTTCTTTTGATAAAAGCAAAGCTGTGAAACCCACAAGCAAAGCTCATTCTACCAGGTGCTTCAAATGCCATAAGGTCGGCCATTATGCTAACAAGTGCCACAAACAGAAAACGTTGGTGACCTTGAAGAAAGTTGAAACCGAGCCAGAAAAGGAAGTATCTTTGTCCATTCAAAAGTCGGACCACATTCATAATGAGCTTTGTGTTGATTATAATCCTTTTGCTTATAATCCTTTTCCTTTTAATGATTCAGATTTGAGGACAAATCTTTTTGAAGAGGGAGAGTATGATAGAACCAAAACCGAGCACCGTCCTTTTTGGTTCATGGACACGATCCAAAGTGGCGATCTTATCAACCAGCTCGACTCAACCAAGGTTTCTCCACCAGTTCGTGATGATCACACCGACCGAGCCGCACATTCTAAGACCTATGGTCGAGCCAGACTTAACTTGGGTCGTGAGGAAACCCAAGACGGACATGCATTCTCATCCGGCAGACCATCCGGACAGTCCCGTAGGCGTCCTTATCTTTACCCCGTGCATCCATCTGGTTCAGATGAACCTGGACATTATCTGAAGGGTCATCTTTGACCAATCTGCATGGAAGACTGAGTCTTTGACTCATTAATTCAGATCTGGTCAAATTTATATTTTCTATACATTATTTTATGTGCCTTGACTAGATCTGGTCAAATATCTAAATTCTATGTATTGTTTTCCGCATTTCTCATTATTAGTCTTTGACTACAAACACTATAAATATGTAGTCACTTTGATGAATAAAAATCAGTTCATTTTGGTTTCATTTTTGTTTCTTTTCTCTGAGTGAGAGAGAGTTCTTAGCTAGTTCATCGGTTTGAACCGGCTTGTTGATTTGGTGGTCAGCCAATCATCTTTGTGTGTTATTTGGTGGTTAGCCAACGCACTACATCCGTTCTTTGGTGGTTAGCCTTAGATCGAGGATATATCAAGAGTCATTCCGCACCTCTTGACGATCCGTTCAATCCATCCCAGTTCCAGAAGTTCCTTCGACTTCTCGGTTCATATCCAACACCCGGCCAAAGCCATCCTCCCGATTTTGGGTCTATCAAGCAGGTTCCTCAGTCGGAGAACCTTCAATACGAACCGGAGATCCGTCACTCGGATGATCGGGTGGTGCGCTCTCGTCAGCCTGCGGTAGAAAGTGACGCGGAGGATCGGTTCTCGGCAGATTCAGCTGAGCCCTTATTAGCTCGCTCAGATTCGGCTGAGGCCTCAGCTTCCTGCCTGCGTTGATTATCTTATGATCCGCTCGAGAGAAAAGCGCTAAACGTCTTTTACCGGGAATACCAGCTGGAAGAATGCTCGAATTCCAATCCCCTAAAGAGAACAAGAGCAGTAAATTATTCGCTTAGCACTAAAAGGAAAACGAGCATAAGCAAAAAAAAAAAAAAGAGACTTACTCCTCGAGATTCTGTCGACACACCGAAGAATCCTTTCCCGAGTAATAGCACTCCAATTCTCCTGCCGAAGCAGCGCAACTGCACGAGCGTTCGCAAGAAATTCCTCCGGATAGACGGCTGATGTTGGATGATCGACTGCAAAAAGAAGATAACATATTAGCTACCCAAAAAACGAACCTAAGTCGATCAGAGCAAACTACCAATATATGGATTCCACAGGAATCGATAGTCTTCGCCCGGAGGATCCTCGAATACCGATTCATCCGACTTGACGTAGAAATAGTTTCTCTGCCAGTCTGCCGTCTTACTCGGATACCCAGTAACAACGTTGTAGCTAGGGCGCATCTTGATCACCCAGAGACCGTCGTTCATCGTTTGAACAGATGTCAATTCTTCAAACGCTCGGACGCTCAGCGAAACATCGTTCTCGGCAGCCATGACCATCAACGCCACAGCTAAGCGATACGAACCGTTCAAAAACTGACTTATCGCTGCATCCCGACGTCTCTCATACGCTGTAATTAACCGAGGAATCGGGAACCATAGCCTCGTGTCTTTCTGGAAGTAGAACTTGTAGACGCACTGAAAACCGAAGCGCGGAGACCATGGTCTCTGTTCCTTTGACGGAATCAGAAAGGTCACTCCAGTCCCCCGGAAATTCCGAAGCAACGCCTTCACACTGCTCGGCGTCGATCGAGTCTCCTCGATGTTGCTCCAGGCCTGTCCCTCTACATCCGGAGAACGGAGGAACTCAGGAGGCAGTGCCGAAAGCTCCTCAAAGATTCCTCCCAGAAATACATCGTTGGGAGAAAATCTTGAGGAGAGTTCCGACTTCTCGCTCCTCCTTGACCATCCCGTCCGCACTTGCTAGCCCGAGGAGTCATTCCCTCTCTTTCCTCCCTATGTAACCGTGCCGCCTCGGAAACCAGAAGTCTCTGTGACCGGCTCATGCTCTCAGTATCCATCGCTTCCCGATGGATCTGATCAAAGTCGTCACTGTCTCCCGTATGACCGGATCCACTCGCCACTCTCTTCCCTTTATGTTCTCTCGTTAACTTCCGACTTGCCGACATACCGCTATATAATAATACAACAACAAACTAGAGAGAGAAGTGGACGAAGAGAGAGAAAGTACCTGGTCTCGCGAAGAAGAATGAGAGAAATGAGAAGGGAAGGCACTATATATAGGAGAGAGGGACTCGCGTCTAATCGAGGCGTCATAATTAGGTCTATCTGGGCCTATTTGAGCCTCGATTAGACATTAATTGCCTTACTAAACCAACGTGTCGCTTCGCCTTCTCGGACAGAACCGGAGTAAACCGAGGTAACCAAGATGAACCGTCGGTTTAAATCAACAAATAACCGAACCAATGCGTCGGTCCGATTTCCCATGGAAACCGAACCAAGCCAAAAAAACCACCGGTTTAAGGTAAAACCGATACCGATCTCCCGCCAATCGACTGGATAGAACCGCTGCGCCGACTTAATGTCAAACAGCCAAATCCACTCGTGCCGCGTCACCGTACCTAGGCCCATCTACTATTCAAACCATCTTCTTCACAATTCATGTAGGGACAGGATTTACATCCTCCCACAAGGCCCGAATAATAGATGGCCCGGCCCACTAATGACTTTGCGTCGGCTCGGCCCGATAGCACAGAAGGCCGCCACTTCTAGTTGGCAGCTCGCTTCCCGACATAGCGGCAACCCGAGGTCCGCTAAGTAGGAGTCGGGACGTCCGGCCCACGGACAAAAGCCCAACAAGCTTAGGTCACGAAGATTAGGTCATGAGATCAAGAGGACGTCAGCTATAAAAGGAGGCAAAGGGACAACGAGGAGAAGATCCGAAAACACACACACTCACCTGGCGGCTAGAATTAGGGTTTTCATCTTGTATTCTTGCCGTTGTACTTTTCCGACCGTCAGCTTCGAGCTCCGGTCTCTCTCTCTCTTTCTCACCGTTTGTTTCCCGTTTTGTACACCGACTGAACTCTTTCTCATCTGAATAAAAACGTCTTCGACTAAACCCACAATCGAAATCTGTCTACTTTAGCATAGAACCGTTTTCCGATCAAACACTCCCCTATGCCTTTCTCGCCGGTACACAGAGCCCGGAAGTTCTCCGCCGTCTTAGGGTTCGTGTCCGCGAAGAGCTCTATCACGATACGACCAACTATTCCGAAGACGACGGCAATTTCGAGGAAAACTTTAGGGTTATTTGCCATCGGAAATTGATCAAAGATTTTTAGGGTTTCTACGTGTTAGGATTGCTTAAATCCTTGAACCTCATCTCAATTTATACTATGATCACATTATAGCTTTTTCCTTTTCCTTATTGTTAATGTAAAAGAATTGTTTTTTTAAGGGCTAATTTGCTCAAAAACCAAAAAGAACTATGAAATTAACTAAATACCAGTAACAGTAAAAAATTAGGTTTTACTATAGATAAAGTGGTTACAAAATGACAATTCAGCCTTTCTTAGTATACTATTCGACTTTCCATCCAAATCCTATTGTACTATATGGACTGGCACAAATTTTTTGACAAATATCAAAAAGATTTGAAAAGATACGTGAAAGATCTTTAATAGATCTCTGAGAAAAGAGATAGAGAGCATTTAACAAACAAAGAACCTTTTTCTTTTTTATATCCCCCCCCCCCTCCCTCATTTTATTGTGATGAGAAGATGAATTATTACAATGATCTCATAGCTTCCCAGTGTGAATTGTAAATTGAGAATTAAGATATTTCAAAGAACAAGTTCTGGATCAGATCTTTGGCACAGAAGAAACAAAGACATGCACAGACGTCGAAGCTGTCACACATATTTATACACGGGAGGAGAGATACATCAGAGGGTTAACAGTATTTACTGTGTTAAATTCCTGAGAAGATTTGTCTTCCTTGCTCCATGATGACATTAAGCCTACAAATGGTATTTCCCATCTTCTTGTTGCAGATTTATTTTTCCCTGCTGATTCCTCATTTATCCATTGTGATGAGCTTTTTATTACAGACTTCATCTTTTACTTTCTAGTACTTATTGAAGGATTTGAATTGTGTGTGCTTAATGGTTGTTGCAATTCAAGATCTGTTTGGATAATGTATTGTGAAAATATATACAGAAATGGCAATACCAAAGAATAGATGGTTAATTTCAAATATAAATTAATAAAACATTATTTACCTGTTTAGTCTATGATGGTGTGTAACCGGCTAAATTTTGACGTATCCTTTCAAACATTTTATTAGCTTCAATAGAAAAAATACAAATACTTGAAAAAATGATGTATCCGGATAAAATTTCCATAGCTCAACTAAAATTAATGTTAGCTACCACTAAAAAAGATTAGACGTTTAACAATAAATCTCAAGAATCAATTCTAAATAGATAACAAATATAAACAAAGAGTTATATGTTAGCAAATAAATTAACCGGCTAATAATAAAACTAAGAGGCTAGTGCAAGCCCTAACGTAAGTGTAAATAAGTTATGTAGAAAACTAAATTTGTATACAGTTTACTATCGATTTAACTGGCTAACATCTTCGTTCACCTAAAACGATAACGTTTAAAATTTTCCTTAGCAAGATACTTTTTGAATGCCGAGAGTGCTGTAACTGTTGACCGGTCAATTAGATTATTTCTATACTAACGGAACATAGGTTAATAAACACTTAATCCAAACAAAAAAATAGAATGATATGAATACTAAACTCTAAACCCGAAATACTAAATCCTAAACCGAATAGGAACCCCTGAACCCAAACCTCCATGTTAGCCAAAAATCCAAACCCTAGTCACTAAACCCTAAAACCTAAACTCTAAACCTATTAGTAACCCCAAAACCTAGTCATTAAAGCCTAAACTCAATACTAAATCCTAAACCCAATAAGAACTCCTGAAACCAAACCTCCACATAAGTGTAATCAAATTATATAGAAAACTGGTTTTTTATACAGTTTTGTATTTTGTTAACCGGATAACTTGTCTTTTCACCCTAAACGATAATGTATTAAAGTTCATCTTAGCCAGATATTGTTAAAATTACCCGTCGGTTGTAAATATTGACCGGTTAAATAGTTTGACTTCATATTGCAGGTACATAACTTTATGAAAATCAAGATCATAACTATGACATATGAATATACGAGTAACGTTTAGTCAGTGTTTTCGTTGATCACGGTAAATTATTAGCCAACTAATATTATATATATACACCTTTAAAAATCCAGTTACTTGAGATTAATTATTTTTACCTTTGTTTTGGGTCTTGTTAAGAATGATATATGTATTAAGAAAAAAGTTTCATCTTTCACAATATCTGTTATCTTCTGGTAATTGGAAGCTATTTACAGAAGAAAAAGAATGAAATATAAGAGATGAAAGAGGAAGAAAAGTGAACATTAATTTGAAATAATTGGTAAAGTAATGTAATACTAATATTTCTGATTTGACAGGAGAAGAATCGACTAATATTATATTGGAGTAGCTATAAGGATAGCAGAGTCATAAAAAATTATATACAGTGTTTTAATAGTGTTAATTGGTATATACCTAAATAGACTAAAGAGCTTAGGTAGTAGTCCTAATTTCCTTTTTTTTAATGATTAATAGTGTTTACTAATCTTCTATAATAATACATTGTTTTCTACCTCAGTATTTCTATGCCCAAATCGCGACACGTGTCGAGTAGAGAACAGCTTCTTTCTTTCCTCTCTTTTTCACTCGCGCATCTTCTATTTTTTTCTATTCTCTGATTAAAATGTGAGCAGATGTGGGCTTTCTGATCATTTTGGGCCAAATTTTTAATTTCAAGGCCCGATAGTTTTTAGGGTTGGGTCTTCAGATCTCACGTTGTCGACGTAGTCGCCTCCTTCTTCTTCCTCTCCACTGAGTTCTGTAACGTTAGTTTCAATATTATTCAATTCGATCTTCAATTCTGTCATTACCCTCCGCCCACTTCTATTCCCTCTCTGTCATTTAATTTCAATAAGAGCAGCCTCTGTAACCGATTGAAGCTTCCCCTATAAATAAGGGTTATTGGGGAAATGGAGACTTACACAGTCGAGATTTCTTGCTTATCTGCAAAACAGCCGTGAGCCCTTCGAAAATGGCATCTTCCTATGTTCTTCTCGGCAACCTGAGAGCAGGCCGTTGCTCAAACACGGCGGAGGTGCTCAATAAGAATACTAGATATACTCTTAAACCAGTCCGATGTAAGCTTCAGAGGTTTATAATATTAAGTTGCAGAATTTATAATATTAACCTTTTGTTCTTTTCTCACGCAGATTGTAGAGGATGGCTATGACAATGCTGTGAGATCATAAGTGTTGATGAAAATTTAATGTACTTTTTCCAAATTCTTAAGCATATGGATCAGAGGCCCTGGTTCTTATAATGAATAAAGGTACTTCAAGTACACTCTTGATTCGGTCTTTTAGATTAGCATGTTGCATTACCCTTTCATCAAAAATAACGTAGCAAAGCTGTAACAACCTCATAGACAAGCTGATGTATATTATATTCCCAAATTGTGTTGACTATGACACCAGCTCTCACCATTTGCGTGCACAAAATATTTTAAGATTCGATTGATTGAAAAAAGAAACTGGATTTGTTTGTATGCTAAAAGTTTTGAACTTGATGTTCTGTATTCACTTTCAGAAAGATTTTTTTTTTTTCATTTTGCAGTTTGCTGTTTGATCCTCTCGGAGAAAGAAGCCGAGATTGGCAACATGAATCCGGGGAAGAGACATTTGACGCTATTTTAGACATTGTCCTGAGGCCTTGCAAGGAGGCTTAAAATGCATGGTACATGTTATATCATATCTTCATGAACACTCGCCATTTCTTTTCTCAAAACTGTATGTTCTTATGAGCTTCTCTGACTCATATTGCACAGTCAAAGTATGTTCTTCCGTCAACTGAATTACTCAGTTATATACAACCTCTATTATGTATCACGCACACTCAGGAGTCTTAGGTCATGATATAGAGTATGATTAGTTAAATCCTTGACAGACTGAACTTAAAACTCTAATATGCACTCAAAGAGGTCAGTGGTTACATTTGAAACTGTTGAACTCTGAAAGTGACTAGAAACGGAAAGCTTCTCTGTTACTTAACATCCTAAATTTAAGGTTAACCAGTCAGGAGTTTATAATATGCAGTGTAGTATATTCTTGAGTCATCTCCTCGATACAAAGATCACTATTTTTCCTTGCTTTTCACAAGAACCACCACAAATATTTTTACTATTGGTTTGTGACCGCTGTATATACAATAGTAATCTATAACAGGACATTGCCTTCGGTTATTATTTCTGGTACTGTAATTTAGTTTATGAGAAGTCATACCACTGTTGCCTCTTCCATCCCAACCTCTGTCACCATCGTCTTCATTGTCCAGGCCACTGCTTTTTAAGCAATCTTGAGATTTTTCTTGAAATTGCATGAATAAATGGTGCAGTCATATCACATATGTATTTCTCTTACTGCGTTCTTAAACGCCTACAATAGAGAAAAGATAAACAAAATGGTGATTTCTTTTCCCCATAAACTTTTATAGAAAGAAGACATATGTCTTGATATGTTGAAGATAAGCCAGTGCAAGTTTGCTAAGGTCAAAAGACAACGTTCTGGTGAAACAGAGGATCTCATGAATTCAATGATTCTGTTGGATAATAGGCTTAAGCACATGATCATGTTTTCATAAACAACTTAAAGAGACATTAAAGCAATCAAAGGATTTCAAGCTCAAAATAAAGTATACATGACTTACATAACATTGTTGCTTGGAACTGATCATATCATTTAAGATGTACATGACTTATAAGTATATCTTGAGCTTTGAAAAAGTTGTAAAGCTATAGCAACTAATAAATTATTAAAAATAACAAGCAACGATGATATCAGCAATTACTGAATTTGGACAAAACATATATAATAAAACTCAAACCATTTGCCTAAACGAATCCAAAAGGTTATCAAACAGAGTACAAATTTTGTAAGTTTTTTAGTTTTCTATGTCCAGAATACCAAAATCCAAACCTAGACAAAGGACTTTATACTTACTAAAGGGAAATTTGATCACATATACATTGTAGGATTTAAATGAAACATATGTACATAGCAAAGCATAGGCTATGATATTTGTGAAATATTTGTTATATTGCCCTTGAATGGGTTTTTTTTTTTATTTTTTTTTTATAAATATGGTTTCCCCTTCAATTCTTAATTGGTTTCAATTTCTGTAAAAACAATTGTACAATTTTGTTGTTTATATGATAAAAACAAGTCTTTTTTTTCTACACATAATATGTTTTAAAAATTTCAAAACAAACATATATTTTATAATATTTCATAATCGCAATTTTGAATCCATACTATTTTAAATTACTGTATAGTATGATAATTTTTTTTTCTCTTCTTTTGTAATTTATATATCCTTCTCTGCCTCTTGATTCTTCTTACTCACTACTTGATCAAGTACACTGTTTTGTTCTCCAACACTGTCGCCACTCATCATCTCTCTCTCTAAGAAAATTTTAGAGAATTTCATATATACAAAGTTTGTGGGAGTGTCGAGTATTCCATACCATAATATGTATAGTATAGTTACGAAATGGATAAAAGTTTGGGTTTAGGATTTAGGGTTTAGGATTAGGGTTTGGGTTTAAAGTATATGGTTTGGATATATGGTTTGGGTTTAGAGTTTGGGTTTAGGGTATATAGTTTGGGTTTAGGGTTCAGAGTTTGGGTTTATGGTTTATGGTTTGAGTTTAGGGTATATGATTTGGGTTTAGGGTTTGGGTTTAGGGTTTAGGATTTGGGACTAGGGTATATGGTTTGGGTTTAGGGTTTAGTATTTGGGTATATGGTTTGGGTTTAGGGTTTAGGTTTAGGGTATATGGTTTGGGTTTAGGGTTTAGTGTATATGGTTTGAGTTTCGGTTTTGGGTTTAAGGTATATAGTTTAGGTTTAGGGTATAGTGTACTCTCTACAAACCTTTCATCTTTTTCAACCTTTTTATTTTCTTCGTCCTTTTCATAATGGTTGGTATTATAAAATAATTGTTCTGTACTATATATTAGACAAATATTGTATAGTATGATATCTAGTGTTGTGTTAATTATCTTTTACTCGCGGGAAAAAAAAGCGTTGTCTACTTTTGTATCAAATTGACACCGCTTTTCATGCATGGCTATATTCTTCATATATGGTACTGCTATGAATATGAAGCAAATTGACCATTTACTAAACCCCTTTTCTTTTAGAATAAAAAAATCAGACCACCCGAAATTTGAAAATAATAAATAATACAATTGTCTTACAAACAAATAATTGTTTGAAATGAATTTCACCAAAAAGTCACGTGCTCGTCACTTCTTCATAAAATAAATCAAAACCATCATATAAAAGTCACGTGCTCGTCACCTTTTTTGTATATTGGACCTAATTTCCCTACTGTTTAAAGTAAACATCAAAGCTTTGCTCAAAAAAAAAAGGTAAACATCAAAGGTAACCGTCATTTCAGCACCACAAAATCCGAGTCAAGTACTCACTTCTAATATCAACATCAAACACACACCAAGCATTTGATTACATAATTAACACACATACCCCGCATGTATGATTCCTATTAAAAAAAAGTTAATGATCTTTTCAACTTGAACCAACAATGTTTAATAAAATTTACAATATAATTTATAATTAAAAAGATTACATTTATTATTTTCAATATAAAATAAAATTTCAAACGTTTTATAAATTAATATATCTTTTATATAAAATATAAAATAGTTTTAATGTAAACTCACCCGTCCGTAAGGCGGACCAACCCCTAGTATCTAAATAAATTAATAATGATAACAAAAATACATATCAAAAACTAGGCCTGGACATAAAATTCGGAACCCGAAATCCGAACCGAACCCGATCCGAAAAACCCGACCCTTTATCCGATCCGAAATGTAAAAATACCTGAACGGATTTTGTAGGGTGGTATAAAAAATATCCGAATCTAAAGTGTTATTAACCGAACCCGAACGAGTAACCCGAAAAACCCGAAACTAATACTCAATATAAATATTTTGAAATATATATAAGTATTTCAATTATTAAATTCAATATTGATGATAATATGATATATAATAATAAATATTAAAAAATTTATAAATGTTTTAAGTACACAATTAGTTATAAATAGATACTTTATAATTTGCTCATTGAAATAAGAAGTCTACTTTTTGTAAGGTAATGTATATTGTTTACAAATGATGTTTGTTTTCATGCTTGATCTAACATTTTATTATTAATTATTTTTATCAATTTTATGTTTGATAGATTAATTTTTATTTGATTTAGGTATTTTTCTTTATGTTTTTCTTTAAGTTTTTGTATTTTACTTTAGTTATACTCGAACCAAACCGATATAACCCGAATTCGAACGATATATGGTTACTTTATGAGTTTCAGGAAGCAATACAATTTTTAACCGAATCCGAAGTGTTATTATCCGAACCAGACCCGTACTAATAAAAGTATGGGACCTAAAAGCGTAAAACCGAAAACCTGAAAATCCAAAAAACCCGATCCGAACGCCAACGGATACCCGAACACCCAAGCCTATCAAAAACGTTAGAAAGTAAATTCTTAATTTGAGACATATGATACTTATTCTCATAGATTTCTCATAGATTTCTTAATTTGAAAACAGTTCCCACAAATACTTATTCTCATAGATTTCTCGGTAAAGTTTATCAGAATAATGTCAGAATTTACTGACATAGGACCATTCTCGGTATTTAGTTGAGGCATCTTCAGAAAAATGACAGTAATAAATTAATTTATATTTGTCGTTGTTATATCTTTTTTTTTGATGAAATTTCAAATTTATTCATCCTTTAAGGGAGCTGACATTTACAAAAGAATAGTAAGAGTAACTTTGACTACTAAGCTATGCTAGCCTATGCATATTTGAAGAAAATGAAAATAAAAAAAGATTCGTGACTAAACAGTGTGGAAAAACCACCGACGCATTAATCCTTCAAGCTTGTGGCCAGCTCTGTATTTGAGTGAGGTGATGCGATTTCGCATAGCTTTATCTATTATTTTGCACATAGCTTCTGCAGTCATCCAACTAGTATGATGCCTCCTCGCATTACGTTCTCACCATAGATGATAAAACGTTGTTTGAAAGAGCATTTTGATAAGAATATCATCCATATTGAACCCCCTCGAGTCTCCTCCATATAATCTGTTGTCGTCGTTATATCTTACCAATGAATTTACAGAGCAATGGTGGTGGTCGGAAGTTTCAGAGTAATGTCATTATATTGCATAAAAACAAGAACTTATAAGTTATAAAGATACAAGCAGCATAAAAATAATTTTTAAGTATGTGGATGCCCGTACAGTTTTAAATGTACTAGAGATTTTACCGCACTATGCTCGGTTTGTTTGTCTAAAAATATTCTACAACATTAATGTTAAATATACTTAAATTATATACTTCAAAAAAAATTGTTTTTTAAATATTATGTCATTTATTTGTTTTGAAACATTATATTTTTTTGTTTGAAATATCATTAATTTATTTTAACATATCAAATGTTTCTATTAATCTTATAGTAATCATGTTTAAATCTTTCTTAAAATCTAAAATACTCTAAATTTAACAAAAATGTTTTCTATTGTCTTATGGATATCATATATATTTTTTTATAGATCATCTGATTGATTTTAAGATTATTTTATGAAGTAAAATAATTTTGAATACTAAAATCTGTAAATTTTCATGCTAATTAAACGATTCAGTAATTCTTTAAGTTTTGAAGCCATAATTTATTTTCAATATTGATTCTTTTGGTATTTATTATTTTGTAAATAGTTATTTGTTATATAGATGTGAAATCTGTAGTAGATTTCAGTATGAACAATTTAATTATTAGTTATATATATTAGTCATCGGGTTGGGTTCAGATATACATGTTTGGGTATCGGGTAAAATGTCCATCCCTATTCGAAATTTGTTTTGATTACGTTTAATTTTTAAAACGTATTTTGAAGAAAAAAAAGAGAGACAACATGATTAATAAATGTGTCAGACTAAAAAGGAAATCATGACATCAATAGCATGACTAAAGTGAGATACTTTGATGCTCAAATCTTTTGGTTATTTTGGAAATACAAGAGCTAAGATACAAAGGCTCATACATATTTTTCCTTTCTATAAATAAGGCCAAAAACAAGACTCTTCAATGATATTTTATTAATCATTTTCTCTAACACAAATCAAATTGAAAATCAGAAACTATGGCAAAGGTGGAAGGAGAAATGAATGCTGTGAACCATGACGGCATAGAGGATTCAGCGCCTGCAAAGTTGGAAGGAGAACTGAATGCTGTGAACCATGAGGGCATAGAGGATTTGGCCGCTGCGAAGTTGGAAGGAGAACTGAATGCTGTGAACCATGAGGGCATAGAGGATTCGGCCGCTATGAAGTTTGAAGGAGAACTGAACGCTGTGAACCATGAGGGCGTAGAGGATTCGGCGGCTGTTGCGGCTAAGAAGACCAAGGGCGATACCCACGATATACCATACGAATTGGTCGACGATTTACGTGACCCAGAAGACGAGTGGATCGATGATGCACCGTATGTTGATGTTAACGAGTATGAGAGTGATGAAAACGAGTATGATAGTGATGAATACGAGAGTAAGGTACACTTCAATGACTACGTGGAGTACCTTCAGAATCAACATGACGACTCCAACTAGCCAGTTCAAGTAAGTGTTCTGTCTTTCTCATGCTATGGTAGCTTTTGTTTTTTGCTTTTGATTGTATGTGATGATATGAAAATGGTAGTTCATATTATGCATGGTTCAACTAAATGTTATATGTTTACGGTGATTCACTGTCAAAATGGTTATGAGTTTAGTAGCTGGTTATGCATGGTTCACTTAATTTATTTACAATACAAATACAAAAGAACTCACTACTTACACTACAAGAAAATGTAACGGAATCTGACAAAAAAAACTCCGACATCCTTAATTCTCGGAACGCTACCGACAATTTTTCGAGATAATAGTGAGGAACTTCAAATTTTATCGGAAATTTGTAGAAAAATATTGAGGAAAAAAAGTTCTCGTCAAGTTCTTGGAAAAAATCTCGGAATATTCTCGGCAATTAAAAACAGTTCCCACAAATACTTATTCTCATAGATTTCTCGGTAAAGTTTTTCAGAATAATTCTGGAATTCACCGACATAGGACCATTCTCAGTATTTAGTTGAGGTATCATCAGAAAAATGACAGTAATAAACTAATGTATATTTGTCGTCGTTATATCATGCCGGTGAATTAACAGAGCAATGGTGGTGGTCGCAAGTTTCAGAGTAATGTCATTACATTGCATAAACACAAGAGCTTATAATTTATAAAGATACATGCGGCATAATAAATAATAATTAACTACGTGGATACCCGCGTAATTTTAAATATACTAGAGATTTTAACGCGCTACGCACGGTTTATTTGTCTAGAAATATTCTATAACATTAATGTTATATATAACTTAAACTACATATTTCAAAAAAGTATTGTTTTAAAATATTATATCATTGATTTGTTTTGAAACGTTATATTTTTTGTTTGAAATATCATTAATTTATTTTAACATATCAAATGTTTCTACTAATCTTATAGTAATCATGTTTAAATCTTTCTTAAAATCTAAAATACTCTACATTTAATAAAAAAATGTTTTCTATTATCTTATGGATATTATATATTTTCTTATAGATCATCTGATTGATTTTCAGATTATTTTATGAAGTAAAATACTATTGAATACTTAAATCTGTAAATTTTCATGCCAATTAAATGATTCAGTAATTCTTTTTAGTTTTAAAGTCATAATTTATTCTCAATATTGTTTCTTTTGGTATTTATTATTTTGTAAATATTTATTTGTTATAAAAATATGAAATCTGTAGTAGATTTCAGTATGAACGATTCATTGGGTTGGGATCAGATATACATGTTCGGGTATCAGGGAAAATGCCCATCCCTATTCAAATTTTTTTTAATTACGTTTAATTTTTAATACGTATTTTGAAGAAAAAAAGAGAGACTACATGATTAATAAATTTGTTAGACTAAAAAGGCAATCATGACATCAATAGCACGACTAAAGTGAGATACTTTGATGCTCAAATCTTTTGGTTTTTTTGAAATTACAAGAGCTAAGATACAAAGGCCCATACATCTTTGCCCTTTCAATAAATAAGGCCGAAAACAGGATTTTTCAATGATATTTTATTAATCATTCTCTCTAACACAAATCAAATTGAAAATCAGAAACTATGGCAAATGTGGAAGGAGAAAAGAACGCCGTGAATCATGAAGGCATAGAGCATTTGGCGGCTGCGAAGTTGGAAGGAGAACAGAACGCTGTGAACTATGAAGGCATAGAAGATTCGGCCGCTATGTTGTTGGAAGGAGAACTGAAAGTTGTGAACCATGAGGGCGTAGAGGATTCGGCGGCTGTTGTGGTTAAGAACAAGGGCCATACCCACGATATACCGGACGAATTGGTCGACGATTTATGTGACCCATAAGACGAGTGGATCGATGATGCATCTTATGTTGAAGTTAACGAGTATGAGAGTGATGAAAACGAGTATGACAGTGATGAATACGAGAGTAAGGTCCACTTCAATGACTACGTGGATTACCTTCAGAATCACAATAATGACTCCAACTAGCCAGTTCATGTAAGTGTTCTGTGTTTCTTATGCTATGGTAGCTTATTTTTGCTTTTGATTGTATGTGATGATCGATGAAAATGGTAGTTCATATTATGCATGGTCCAACTAAATGTTATGAGTTTACTGTGGTTCACTGTCAAAATGGTTATGAGTTTAGTAGCTTGTTATGCATGGTTCACTTAATTTATTTACAATACATATACAAAAGAACTCACTACTTATACTACAAGAAAATGTAACGGACTCAAAAACTCCGACATCCTTAGTTCTCAGAACGCTACCAACAATTGTGCGAGATAATAGTGAGGAACTTCAAATTTTATCAAAAAATTGCAGAAAAATGTCGAGGAAAAGACGTTCTCGTCAAATTCTCGGAAAAAATCTCGGCAACTAAAAACAGTTCCCACAAATACTTATTCTCATAGATTTCTCGGTAAAGTTTATCAGAATAATGTCAGAATTTACCAACATAGGACCATTCTCGGTATTTAGTTGAGGTATCATCAGAAAAATGACAGTAAAAAATTAATATATATTTGTCATCGCTATATCTTGCCGGTGAATTTACAGAAAAATGGTGGTGGTCGGAAGTTTCAGAGTAATGTCATTACATTGCATAAAAACAAGAGCTTATAAGTTATAAGGATACATGCCGCATAATAAATAATTTTTAACAACGTGGATGCCCGCACAGTTTTAAATGTACTTTGACCGCGCTACGCGCGGTTTGTTTATCTAAAAAATTCTTTAACATTAATGTTAACTATAACTTAAACTATATATTTCAAAAAAATTGTTTTTAAATATTATATCATTTATTTGTTTTGAAACATTATTTTTTATTTGAAATATCATTAATTTATTTTAAAATATCAAATGTTTCTATTAATATTATAGTAATCTTGTTTAAATCTTTCTTAAAATCTAAAATACCCTACTTTTAATAAAAAAATGTTTTCTATTATCTTATGGATATCATATATGTTCTGATAGATCATCTGATTTCTTTTCAGATTATTTTATGAAGTAAAATAATTTTGAATACTTAAATCTGTAAATTTTCATGCCAATTAAATGATTCAGTATTTCTTTAAGTGTTGAAGCCATAATTTATTTTCAATATATATATTCTTTTGGTATTTATTATTTTATAAATAGTTATTTGTTATAAAAATGTGAAATCTGTAGTAGATTTCAATATGAACTATTCAATGTTTAATTATATATATATTAGTCAACGGGTTGGATTCAGATATACATGTTTGGGTATCGGGTAAAATGCCCAGCCCTATTTCAAATTTGTTTTGATTACGTTTAATTTTTAAAACGTATTTTGACGGAAAAAAAGAGAGACTACATGATTAATAAATATTTCAGGCTAAAAAGACAATCATGACATCAATAGCATGACTAAAGTGAGATACTTTGATGCTCAAATCTTTTGGATATTTTGAAAATACAAGAGCTAAGGTACAAAGGCCCATACATCTTTTCCCTTTCTATAAATAAGGCCGAAAACAAGACTCTTCAGTGATATTTTATTAATCATTCTCTCTAACACAAACCAAATTGAAAATCAGAAACAATGGCAAATGTGGAAGGAGAAATGAACGCCGTGAACCATGATGGCATAGAGGATTCAGCGCCTGCGAAGTTGGAAGAAGAAATGAACGCTGTGAACCATGAGGGCATAGAGGATACAACCGCTATGAAGTTGGAAGGAGAACTTAACGCTGTTAACCATGAGAGCGTAGAGGATTCGGCCGCTATTAAGTTGGAAGGATAACTGAACGCTGTGAACCATGAGGGCGTAGAGGATTTAGCGGCTGTTGCGGTGAAGAAGACCAAGGGCCATACCCACGATATACCAGACGAATTGGTCGATGATTTACGTGACCCAGAAGACGAGTGGATCGATGATGCACCGTATGTTGATGTTAACGAGTATGAGAGTGATGAAAACGAGTATGACAGTGATGAATACGAGAGTAAGGTCCACTTCAATGAATACGTGGAGTACCTCCAGAATCACAATAATGACTCCAACTAGCCAGTTCATGTAAGTGTTTTGTGTTTTTTATTCGATGGTAGTTTTTATTTTTGCTTTTGATTGTATGTGATGATCGAAGAAAATGTTAGTTCATATTATGCATGGTTCAACTAAATGTTATGAGTTTACTGTGGTTCACTGTCAAAATAATTATGAGTTTAGTAGCTGGTTATGCATGGTTCACTTAATTTATTTACAATACAAATACAAAAGAACTCACTACTTACACTACAAGAAAATGTAACGGACTCCAACTACGACATCCTTAGTTCTCAGAACGCTACCAAAAATTGTGCGAGATAATAGTGAGGAACTTCAAATTTTATCGAAAATTTGCAGAAAAATGTCGAGGAAAAGACGTTCTCGTCAAGTTCTCGGAAAAATTATCGGCAATTAAAAACAGTTCCCACGAATACTTATTCTCATAGATTTCTCGGTAAAGTTTATCAGAATAATGTCGGAATTTACCGACATAGGACCATTCTCGGTATTTAGTTGAGGTATCATTAGAAAAATGATAGTATTAAATTAATATATATTTGTCGTCGTTATATCTTGCCGGTGAATTTACAGAGCAATGGTGGTGGTCGCAAGTTTCAGAGTAATGTCATTACATTGCATAAAACAAGAGCTTATAAGTTATAAAGATACACGCGGCATAATAAATAATATTTAACTATGTGGATGCCTGCGCAGTTTTAAATGTACTAGAGATTTGAACGCGCTACGCGCGGTTTGTTTGTCTAAACATATTCTATTAAATTAATGTTAAATATAACTTAAACTATATATTTAAAAAATGTTTTTAAATATTATATCATTTATTTGGTTTGATTTTGTTTGAAACTTCATTAATTTATTTTAACATATCAAATGTTTCTATTAATCTTATAGTAATCATGTTTAAATATTTCTTAAAATATAAAATACTCTACATTTAATAAAAATGTATTCTATTATCTTATGGATATCATATATTTTTTTATAGATCATCTGAATGATTTTCAGATTATATTATGAAGTAAAATAATTTTGAATACTTAAATCTGTAAATTTTCATGCCAATTAAATGATTCAGTAATTCTTTAAGTTTTGAAGCCATAATTTATTTTCAATATTGATTATTTTGGTATTATTATTTTGTAAATAGTTATTTGTTATAAAAATGTGAAATATGTAGTGGATTTCAGTCTGAAAGAAATTTGTTTTGATTATGTTTATTTTCTAAAATGTATTTTGAAGAAAAAAAAGAAAGACTATATGATTAATAAATGTTTCACACTAAAAAGGCAATCATGACATCAATAGCATGACTAAAGTGAGATACTTTGATGCTCAAATCATTTGGATATTTTGAAAATACAAGAGCTAAGATACAAAGGCCCATACATCTTTTCCCTTTCTATACATAAGGCCGAAAACAAGACTCCTCAATGATATTTTATTAATCATTCTCTCTAACACAAATCAAACTGAATATCAGAAACTATGGCAAGGTGGAAGGAGAAACGAACGCCGTGAACCATGAAGGCATAGAGGATTCGGCGCCTGCAAAGTTGGAAGGAGAACTGAATGCTGTGAACCATGAGGGCATAGAGGATTCGGCTGCTGCGAAGTTGGAAGGAGAACTGAACGCTGTGAACCATGAGGGCATAGAGGATTCGGCCGCTATGAAGTTGGAAGGAGAACTGAACGCTGTGAACCATGAGGGCGTAGAGAATCCGGCGTCTGTTGAGGCTAAGAAAACCAAGGGCCATACCCAAGATATACCTGACGAATTGGTCGACGATTTACGTGACCCAGAAGACGAGTGAAACGATGATTCACCGTATGTTGATGTTAACGAGTATGAGAATGATGAAAACGAGTATGAAAGTGATGAATACGAGAGTAAGGTCCACTTCAATGACTACTTGGAGTACCTCAAGAATCACAATGACGACTCCAACTAGGCAGTTCATGTAAGTGTTATGTGTTTCTTATGCTATGGTAGTTTTTATTTTTGCTTTTGATTGTATGTGATGATCGATGAAAATGGTAGTTCATATTATTCATGGTTCAACTAAATGTTATGAGTTTACTTTGGTTCACTGTCAAAATGGTTATGAGTTTAGTAGCTGGTTATGCATGGTTCACTTAATTTATTTACAATACAAATACAAAAGAACTCATACTTACACTACAAGAAAATGTAACGGACTCTGACAAAAAACTCCGACATCCTTAGTTCTCGGAACGCTACCGACAATTGTGCGAGATAATGGTGCGGAACTTCAAATTTTATCGGAAATTTGCAGAAAAATGTTGAGGAAAAGACGTTCTCGTCAAGTTCTCGGAAACATTCTCGGAATATTTTCGGCAATTAAAAACAGTTCCCACAAATACTTATTCTCATAGATTTCTCGGTAAATTTTATCAGAATAATGTCAGAATTTACAGACATAGGACCATTCTCTGTATTTAGTTGAGGTATCATCAGAAAAATGACAGTAATAAATTAATTTATATTTGTCGTCGTTATATCTTGCCGGTGAATTTACAGAGCAATGGTGGTGGTCGGAAGTTTCAGAGTAATGTCATTACATTTCATAAAAACAAGAGCTTATAAGTTATAAAGATACACGCGGCATAATAAATAATTTTTAACTACGTGGATGCCCGCTCAGTTTTAAATTTACTAGAGATTTTACCGATCTAAGCGCGGTTTGTTTGTCTAAAAATATTCTATAACATTAATGTTAAATATAACTTAAACTATATATTTCAAAAAAATGTTTTAAATATTATATCATATATTTGTTTTGAAACATTATATTTTTTTGTTTGAAATATCATTAATTTAATTTAACATATCAAATGTTTCTATTGATCTTATAGTAATCATGTTTAAATATTTCTTAAAATCAAAAATACTCTACATTTAATAAAAAATGTTTTCTATTATCTTATGGATATCATATATTTTCTTATAGATCATCTGATTGATTTTCAGATTATTTTATGAAGTAAAATAATTTTGAATACTTAAATCTGTAAATTTTCATGCCAGTTAAATGATTCAGTAATTCTTTAAGTTTTGAAGCCATAATTTATTTTCAATATTGATTCTTTTGGTATTTATTATTTTTACATAGTTATTTGTTATAAAAATGTGAAATCTGTTGTAGATTTCAGTATGAACGATTCAATGTTTAGTTATATATATATATAATAGTCATCGGTAAATTCAAAAAAAAAAGAAATTTATAAATTTATTACTTAAGAATATTGTTTGTATGTTACAGTAGAAAAACATTTCCTCTATTTTTAAGTTAAAGAAGGCTTTGGAATAGTGAGAAGTAATTTAGAATATTTTTATAGAATTGTAAAGAATTCTCAATGCATTAATTGGTGATGTTTTAACCTAAATTAGTCTTTACACAAATTCATTTAATATAACATTATAAATGAACGATGGACAAATCTAACAGTAAATTGATAGATTGAAGGTAACAATTAAAAATGTATTGCGATTTACTTAAGTGTAATCAAAAGCTCTAAACAACTTATTAAATTCATAATTTTTATCTTATAATTTTGTGATTAAAATATATTTAACCTTATTTCTATTTTATATTGACACATATGATTTTTTAGAATTTTCAACACTTTTAAAATTTAATTTGTTTCTTCGTGCAGTTAAATTTTACTATATTTTAATATTTGATTAAATATAATATGTTAATTTTCAATAAATTAACCTAGATATTTAGATAATTTCTTCTAGGTACTTTTAGTCATTTTAGACTGATTTTAACCCTTTTTATTTTGAGAAATTGATTTGAACTTTATTTTGACATAATTATTTTTGAAATTTACATTTAATACATTTATGTTAGTGAAACTTTGATGTTTAGTTTCCAAAAATTAGTCTAAATATCAAAATTTAAATTTAAGTTTAGTTTTATGTTGATTTTCATTTTGTTTAGACGATATAGATGCTCTAATTGTTTTTTAAGTTTTTCTGGAATTTTTCTTGAATCAAAGAACATGTGATGAAAGAAGATATAGTACTCAGGACGTTGCTCTGATAAACAAATGAATTAAACTATATTTCCTAGAATATCATAGACCATATACGAAAATAGTCCCAGTGTTTTCTTGGCTAAACATGTCATAATAAGTGATCATGCAAGCAATATATATGTATCATATATGCATGAACATGTCCATTAAAATTTGTGACAATTGGACATCGTAATTGTCCTATTAATGAGAGGAAGGGTGTCAAATACGTGGAATTTCTGGATTATCATGAAAATTTTTAGAAGTAACATGAATTTAAACATCATAAACCAAACTGGTATATACTAAAACAAAAAAAAAGAAAAGATAACATCTCAATTTGCAATTAGCGCTTCTGCTGAACGTCTTTGCGCATATTGAATATCTCTCAACAGGAAAGAAGCTCAACCTTTACCTCTCATAACTGTGTCTTAATTAGAAGACTGTTTTTCCTCGGTTTGCTCACCAAGAATCATTAACAAAGAAAACTAAACTAAAATAAGTTTCAGACAACAAAAGCTTGCTTTCTAATCAAAGAGGAACTACAAAATGGTCAGCCACAAATGTCCTTAGGTGTCCAACACCGCTTGTAACGCTTTCACAATCTTTAAGGCGTCCCCCTGTACAGCAATATCCTCCCATCTTTTGCAGCACAAGACATTGTTTCCTTTAGCAGCGCGAAAAAAAAAAACTTTACGTATCATTATCTAATAGCCTCAGATGAAGTATAATTTATAGCACACAACTTCAAATACCAATAAAGAGATTCATACGAAAGTATGTATGATGATAATACCTTCTGACAAAATGTGAACTGATGCACCGGAGTTCGCCACTATTGATTTTATAAAAGATCCTTGCTTTCCAATTAAACATATCGCCTGCGTCCATGTAACCAACAAACGCACCGAAGAGAACCACTTCCAACGTTTTGGACATGTGCTATTAGGCAACCCTGAATCTAGTCTGGTTTTTACTTGAAGCTAAGTAATTAGAAGACTTTTCAAGATTTCTAAATATACAAGTATGCGACATTCAGTGGAGAAGAAATACCTTCTTATCTACCAGAACCATATGAATTCTCATAAAATCTCCATTTTTTTACATTCCTTGTTTCCCTGATACGAAGGAGCCGTGTAACAATAGTCTGCATACATTGACATGCCTTCAACTCAGAAAGAAGAACTTGAGAATTCGACATAATCATTGCTGCTTTTAGAAAGAGTTTGGTCAGAAAGAAGATTGCAAAAGACTGAGTTCTGTGGAGGTACGTCTAGCAGCTCTAGCTTCGTCTTCATATTTATAATGATTGACATGGGTAATGAAGGTAGGGAAGTTGGATGGTTGAGCAAGTGCTGATCTACTTTGATTGATAGATATTATTAACAATAATAACTTAAGCTCCGGGAAGTAGAGGATATGCGTAACGTTTCGCACAGCCACCGTCTTTGAAAACATTAAAAAGATACAACGTGAGAAGGGACTTATCTGTTGACCAAAAGAAAAACAAAAGGAGAAGGGACTTATCTTAGTGAGCCAGAAAGCCTACATTTTATCAAACAGAAAATCACTTATTAGGACAGTTTATCTATTGGGCATTCGAAGTCTTGACCCCCACTCGAGTGAACCGTATAAAGACAGCTATAGAAAGTATACATAGAAGAAGACATCTGTCCTAATTTGCTCTCCTCTCCATGATGATGTGCCACTCTAAAGAGATAGCAAAGCTAACTTTATTATAATAGATAGATATATGAATTTTGAACTCTCTCAGGCACAATAACCGAGACAATCCAGATCTGCTTGAATCCCGACGCCGGTGGAGCACGAGTTCGCCGGCGTCAACCCTCACCCATTCTGCTTTTATCTCCCTTCTCTTCTCAACCCGTTTTACACTCGTACTCTGTTTCAATGTTTCTCTGTTACAAACCTTTTGTTCTGGGTTGGGTCACGCCGTCGTCTACCATGACCGTCGCAGTCTATGGTCACTATGGCATACTCACTGGAACAGCACTGTTAATCGGGGATTCCCGAAAAGCTCGTCCAAGATTCACCACCAACAACACTTCCGCCTCATGTGCTCTCCACTCTATTCCCGTCCTCTTTCACCCCAATAGCCTTCGTTCAGTGTGGAGAAACGACGGATCTGCTCTCGTCGGTCACGAGTTCACCGGATCTCGCTTTTCATGGGGGACTCCCCATAAAGCTCTGCCTCTCACAACTCCTGGCCACCGTGAAGCTCCACTCTTCATCACCTGCTCACCAGCTCACACGGCCGCTACACCTTACCGCTCTACAACCGCCACTCCTCTCCTCCCTCGTCGCTGTTCCATTGCCGCTCCGTTCAGTTTCCCACAACGTCATGACTTCACGTCTTTTGGGTTGGGATATCATGAGCTACTTATGGACCTGTTAAACTCAATAGGTTGTATATGTGACTACTTGCCCAACCCACTAGCTTCACAGCTCACATTTGTGTGGGGATTATTAGTCTCTTTGACTACTTGTCTAAAGATTATCGGTGGAGTCACCGGGATCTTTACCGAAGCTGATTTGCACACAACTCTGTATCTCTTTTATGCAAAGAAAGCTCTACTTCATCACTTACCAGCGGATTCATTGGGACCAACCGTCTTATACACTGCCTCCTTTTTAAGGAGTGTTTCTCTTCCAAACGTTAAATAGAAGTGTTTATCCATATCTATAACTATTTTGCTATCTTGTGTACCGGTCCGTTCGGGGCCTGAAGATGCAACGGATTTCGTTTCGACGATATTCCGAGGTGCGGATTTGGTGTCAACGTCACAATTCAAAGTGACTAATTCTCAAGCTTCCAGCAGTGCTGTGAACCTTGTTCGGACGCATTCGAGCTTCGCTCCGAATTCGCTGTCATTCTATCTCAGAGGAATCTCTATATCTAGTTTGTATGTTGTATTGCTTGTTGTTGGTAGAGTTTGTTTAAACTCCTTTCTTGATTGTAGTTCGTATGTTTGAAGATTAATGAAAGTTTGTGTTTCAAAAAAAAATAGATGTATATATAAGTATTATTTGTTAGTGGTGAAGTGAGCCACTGATGTAAAGCATATTGAATTTTAATATCTTTGCATTTAGGTATTTGTTGATTTTATGACTAACAGTTTCAGCGTTCAAAAATTGTATTTTATTTTTTCAAAATGTTTGACATTATTATTTTAAGATTTTTTTGTCTTCTACCCATATTTGACCTTAAACCATCACCATCTATATATTTTGTTTACCTTTCCAATGTGCGGTACTTCTCTTAGGAATGGTTGTTATGTTTGGGAATAAAATCTTTCTTCCCTTCTTTTCATGTGAGATTATCTAGTATTTTTTGTAGATCATACTTATGAGTTCCGAGTTGTGTGGTTGTTTCTCACGCCATTGTAGGTTTTTCCGGTCAATATTGGTTGTCCTTTTCATCCTTAGATTTTGGCTGATGTTTTGGACTATATCTTCTTGGGTTGGATCAGAGTTTAGTCGTCTTTCATGTTGTTTTCCTCGCTGTTATCTTACCTTCGATTCTCCTCGCTCGTCTCGGTTTTCAAAATCTGGTTTTTGGTGATATGACTTCTATGCTCTCTTTCATAACTCGAGAACAGTTCCACGATTTGTTGATTTTGTGCGTGATGTTTCCCATTCTCTCTCTATTCTCTTATCTCGTTGCAGCTTTTATTTCTGCTCGCGTCTTTAGTTACTCTCATTTTCAACATGTTTGCCACTCTTTGTTAGGGTAGTGTTTTTGTGTATGCTCTGTGGGTTGAAAGTTTGTTTCTAGTCTCAAGCTTGGACTCTGGTTTCGGTGGTTGGCTTTCATTCTTCTTCTCTCATGCTGTTTCTCTTTTTCCCCTACTTCCTTCGGTATAGGTGTACATAATTAGTTTTTTGGAGCTTTGATCCCTTTTATCCAAAATTTTATGGTTCTCTACTGGCATGGGCGCCTTGTTTGTGCTTCTTATCTCTTAGCTGATGGTTGTGTTTTCAATACTTTAAGCATGTGTCTTCCTCGTTTGTGGTGATTTATGTCTTACTGTGATTATTCTTCCTATCACCTTCCTTTTTGATTCTTTGTATTGATGCTTGATCACGCTCCTTTTGTTCAGAGAATGATTTATCTTGTATTTTATCTTTCTACCCTTTTATGAACATTGCTTGTTTAGGCCAAGAAAGTTTATGGTAAGGTGAGGTAAGTTAGTCTTCGTTCTTGATCTCCTTTCGACTCCAGATTTTTATTGAGTTAGTGTTATTATGGTATTTTGCTTTCCACTGTGATAATAGAAGTTTTATTTTTAGATCATGTGTTGTATGTGTTGTGCTCTGACTTTTTCTTCTTTACTTGGTTATTTTATGATTCTTAATGATAAAATAAATATATAATCTGTAAATGAAATAATAGAAAATAGTATAAAATAATAAATAGTGAAACTTTATGTTATTTTTAGTTATGATTAAATAAAATATTTAAAATATATTTATATTATTTTTTATCTTTTATTTATCTTGAATTTTTAGTGACTAATATAATATGTTATCAAATTATTACTGAAAAAAAGATTAGATACCTAAAATTCTCAGACCATTTTTATATTCTTAGTTTTTTATAAAGTCATTTTGTGCATTAATCAGAGGTTATAGTCACGATTAGAAATTTTGTGACCTATCCAAAAATAAAAATGCACAATTAACAAGTGTTTGGCCAAATTGCAACATTCTAAAAGAAAAGAACTTAAAATATATAAAAAGACATGAAAAGACATGTGAATAAAAAATGTATAACTATCTCCATCGTCGGAGACTCCGTTGTTGTTTGATTAATCTTTTTCTTGTTTGTTGTTTGTTGTGTTCTTCGTAATTGATCAATTTTAATTCTGTTTTTTTGTTTGTTGCAAGTTCATCGAATAAAGGAGGCAGAAGAAGGATCCGAGTCTCCAGGTGCAACTGTTGGAGTACGATATGAGGTTTGAGAGATATGGAAGTGAGTTCACGTTTTATGATTACAACGAAACTGGAGAGTTGCCACTTCAGCTGAAACATTGCTTCCATATAATTGTTGCAGATCCTCCCTACTTGGTAAAGTTCTTAACTTTTTTTTCTGTTTCCCTTTCTGCAAGTTCTTAGCTTGTGACATTCAAGAAGCTGGTTTGAAAGTTTAAGGATCTACTAGTCATACAAATGGAGCTATATCACTAGGTTATTGTCTTCTGAGGACATCAGTAAGCTACGATGGTTTTGTGTTTATGAGTATGAGTACTTTCTAGTTAGCAGAATGGTGATCATGATTCGTTTATGCTTGGCAGAGTAGGGAATGTCTTTCTAGTTAGCACCATGTCCAGTTAAGAACGAGAGCACCTTTCAAATGATTAGTGCCATAAATGTGGTTCATGAAGGAGATTTCAAATCCATATAGTTGGAAATTTTGTTTTTTCTTCTTCTTGAAGGAACATGGTATCCAACAACAGGTTTCTATGAAACTAAATAATTGTTGGAAAATTAGTTATGTTGGTAGACAGTTATGTCTTGATGCTGAGAGAACACAGATTCACTTGTTTTTTCCGGTAATGATGCTCTTTGCAGCCTCTTCTTCAAGCAAGAGATGGAACTTTCTTTGATAGGGCTTCAAAATGCAGGGAAGTCTGCGAACAAGGAGCTGAAAGGGATGATGAAGACCGTGCAGATTCAAGATATCGATGTACGTTTAAGTTGCTTCTTCAACATCTTGGTGTTTATTTCTTGCTAAGTTTCAATCTTTATCTTATATAGAATTTGCAAAATGAGATGATGGATGTGAGTTCTGAGATTCAAGAAAAGCTTGGTAGGAGCTACAATGTTCCTGATGGGCTTGACGAAGATGATCTCAGGGAGGTAAATTTTGTTGTTGTTGCCTAACTAAGCTTAGGATTATAATCACTTTGTGCATAGCATTTTCAATTTTCCTTTTGGCTCTGTAATGTATTTTTTTTTACAATGTTTAATTTTTTAATAAGTTTTTAATAAAATACTTGCAATAAAAGACATAAAAGTTGAAAGTTCTTAACTAGGTCTCTTAACCAAATTTACTACTTAAACTAGATTTTGACCCGCCCTTAGAAGGGTGGGTATATTTTTTATTTTACATTTTTTATAAATTTAATTTTTATATTTATGTTTTTATTTACGTTTTTTTCATTATATAATATCAATATACTAAAACAGGAATATGACCTATTGATATATGTGTGGTCAAATTATTTTACGATAATTATTAAAACCTCTTATTAATTATTTAAAAGAAATATTATACAAAGAAAAATATAAATATTATTAAAAACATAAATATAAAAATTAAATTTCTAAAATATGTAAAAAAAAAAATATACCAGCTCTTTTAAAGGCGAATCCGAATCTAGTCAATACTATTAAAATAGAAACATGACATATTGATATATGTATGGTAAAACTATTTTAATACAATGATTAAAACCTCCTATTAATTATTTAAGAGAAATGTTATACAATGAAAAACACAAATATGACTAAAACATATAAATATAAAAATTAAATTTCTAAAAGAATATAAAACTAAAAATATATAAAAAGGCGGGTCCAAATGTAGAAATCTATTTAAAACCCGTTAAACTAAAATCTGTAGAATATCGGATCATGATAATAATTTTTAATTTTAATTTTAGTTGTTTAGTTTTAGTTTTAATTTTATTTTTCAAAGAAACATAATTTTTATGTTTGTGTGTTTGTATAATCATATTCTGTATGATATGAATTTAATAGAATAGATAAGTTTTGTAAGTATGTACATGTATCATATGGTAAGGCTTCGTCTTTTTGTCAATATTCAGTCCAAATTATTTGTTTTTTTATTTGAACATAAAAACAGAAATATAGGGAAGTTACGAACGGTTAACAATATTCGAAGCCCAAATTATCGTTTCATAATATAAATTTTTAAAGGGTGGGTCATATGTTTTTTATTTTTATTTTTTTGAAATATTTAATTTTTATATTTTTGTTTTCTTAGTCATATTTGTTTTTTGTAATATATTTGTGTTTTTATAATCATATTTGCATTTAATATAAATTTAATTTAATATAATTTTTGGTAACTATATTAAATAGTTTAAATTGCATAATTATACACTTATGCTATATGCATTTCAAAAATTATTTTTAAACTTTATTCCTAGTTTTTGCAACATATTATATTTTCCTTGTAATTAGCTAACATAATTAGTCAAAAATATTCATATAAAAAAGAAAACCGATTCGGAATCGACTCGAAAATAAAGTTTCATACTTTATTAGACCTAGTATATATACTCAAACGGTTCTTAAAGTGTTATATCTGAAAATCAATATCAAATCCAACCCGCCCCGAAGACTGACCAAAAATTTTTAAAATCTGAAAAAAATATTAACTTTATACTTTTAGTTTAAGTATACTAATTTCATTTTTAAAATTTATATTTCTAAAATTTTTTTTATAAATTTAATTTAATTATTATGCCAAATTCTTGTTTAATTATTAAGAAAATGTATTCTTTGCATGATATAAGTAAAAATATACCCTCCCTTCGAGTAAAAAAATCTACTTAATCCTATTCAAAAACTTACAAAATTGCTATGCCAAAAATATATCGCCCTTTAATTTATAATCATATTTTTGCATGATATGAATTTAATAGAATAGATAATTCTTGTAAGTATATTAAATATATCAAGTTTCATATATATGTACTTGTGTCATATACGTTTGGGAAATTATTTTTAATCTTTATTCATAAAATTTGCAATATGTTATATTTTTTTGTAGTTTCATATATGATAACAGTTTTAATTTCCCACATTTTATTTCCAAACTTAAGTAGGTATTTTATTAAAAGATAATAACAAATTATAGAAATTATTTGATAATAATGTAGATTATTAATATCTAATTAAGCTCAATTAGACAAAATAATTTTCAAACAGTAGATATTTTAAAAGCCCATACAAATACGCAATGCAACACAATGCATCAAAATTGACTTTAGAATAATAGATTTGATTCCTGAAATGTTCTTATTTTTTAGATATATACTCAGAAAAATAGATTTGGTCCAATTATTAGAAAAAATAGAAAAAACTGACGTAATATATTTTATCTATCCCCTATATATTCGCATATTTTTCAATTGCTGTTTGTAATGAATAACTGCATGGATAAGTGGTCATGCTGGTTTATGAGGCGGTTACCCTATTATTAGACGGATTAATGTGGTGGTTATGCTAGTTTCATTGCAGTTATATTAAAAAAGTATGTTTTGTAGAAATTATATATTGGACACAACTAATATCAATTGGACATGTTGAAGAATTAATAGAATAGATAGTATTAAAAATTAATCAAGAGATTCTTAAGGGATCTTTAGGATAATGATGTTCTGAACACTTGCAGTGATCGTATATTACCTCTTTCCAAAATAATTAATAAAAAAAATAAAAAGTGGGAGAGAGAATATGAAAAAAGTAAAAATCGCTTGTTACTAAAGAATCAGTTGTGCATGAAATTCTCCGGTGTCCATTTTAGAATGGTTAAAATAGTTTTTTTTTTTTTTTTGAAAAGAATGGTTAAAATAGTTATAACACAATAAATTTTAATTGTACAATTTAATTGCTTTTGGATATTAAATATAATAATAGGTAGAGACTCAGTTTAACATATCCATTACTAATGTTGCTCTTATGCTCTTAAGTTCTTTTTTTTTTTTTTTTTTTTTTTTTTTTTTTCTTATGCTCTTAAGTTCGTAATGTTTTTTTTATAAGTTCGTAACGTTTATACGTGCTCGTCTGTGTTTTAACTTTTAACTGAAGTTACTGAATTCTCTCTAGAAATTATGTAAATAGCTCCAAAACATTCAGCAATAATAAATACCATTTTGCATTGGTTTACAAGTGTCAAAATATATACAGATTTTATATTGGGCAATTCTTTAAAATATCATTTTTTAATTTTTTTGTCACAAAATAGCATTCAAAAGATAAAATGACTAAAATACCACTTTTTTGTTTTGAAAATTTTAATTTTGTTTTTTGTTTTTAAATATTTGAACACATTTCTAAAATCACATCTCTTAACTCTAAACCTTAAGTCTTAAACTAGATTTTGACCCGCGCTTTGAAAGCGCGGGAATTTTTAATTGTTAAAATCTAATTAGAAAGAAATTTAAATTCTTGCTAATATATATTTCAATTTAATTTTTGTAAACTAATTACAGTATAGTTATGTTTACTTTGTTGTTTACAGATAGGTATGGTTTATTTGTTACAATATGAATTGCCGATATATAACTTTCATATAATTATGTATAATTGCATGGTTGTCAATTAATCTCAATTTCTCTCGGTTTTTAAAAAAAAATCTAAGAAAAATAGACGACACTTGTACCATTTAGGGTTGGGCACAAAACCCTGATCCGAAAAACCAAACCGAACCCGATCCGAAAAAGTAGTACTGAATCCGGACCGAAATTTATTAAATATCTGAACATGTTCAAAATTTTGGTATTTATAGAACCGAAACCAACCCGACCCGAACCTAAATATTTTTGGTACCCTAATGTATCTGAAATAGATATATATACCTAAATATATTGATTATTTTAGATTTAGTGTATATTAAAAATATCCAAAATATATAAGATACTTTTTTATTTTTCCAAAATATTTGAAAATATATACAAATAGTCAAAAGTAAATGATAATTTTTCTTTTTTAATTTCTATTATTTTTGGACTAACTTTTTTTGGAATTTTTTTAAATTTCTATTATTTAATGTAACTGATAAAAAATTATATGTATAGAGTGTGCATATAAATTGGATATATTTCTTCATTATAAATTGGCTTTATTAATCTATTTTGAATTGGGTTATCTATAATATTTTTTTCTCATCTAGTGGTTTAATATTCGGACTTTTTAGTAATATTTGATCACTTAATACCAATCAATTTTAAAGGCCCAGCCCACGGTCACATTATTGTCTATCGACAACATTCAATTTGTTTATTCCAAAAACTGCATCGAGAAAAAAAAACTAACTCCCTCTGCAAAACCAAAAAGACATGAAGTTATAGATTCACCGATGACTGAATTTCTCCGATCTATAGACAGTAATATTCCCTCTCTTTTTTATATATATTATATAGATTGTGTAGTTCTATTTTTACAAATCTCTAACATCAATAAATATATACTTTTGTTTTTTTTTCAGAAATGTTTGCATGTCAAATTTGTAGCCATCTGTGATTTCAACGATGAGGCCGAGATGGTTTTCGACTTTACCTACTCCAATCTATTCAACGGAATAGTAAAAGGCAGAGAAAGATAACAAAAGGTTAAATCTAATTTGAATTATTTTTTCTTTCTTTTTCTTTGATAAATAATCAACAGTTAATCCGATTTTTCGTTTGATTGGATTGAGTAATGCTCATGGTTTGTTGATTCTAACATGGAAATTCCGGATGTTGCGCCATACTCCAACCGAAGAAAGCCTCCCTTTACTTTCAATGTAAGTCTGTTTGCATGTTGCGTGAAACTTATCACCCCTGTAAAAAACAGATTGAAAATATTAAGAACACAGTTGCACTTTTAAATATTATATATATATATATATATATATATATTCGAAACCATAAATAGGCAGTTAAGGTTGCTTACATTCTCATCAGCCAAGATGAATTCCATGGTTTCACCTTGAATGTTATGGACCCAAGAATGTAGAACCTTCACATGAACTTATTTAGTAGTGTACCGGGGCCTCAAGTCTTGAAAGGTCAATTTTCCATTAGAAGCACTCAATGTTCGGATTTGCTTTTGTGTAGCCATTTCTTTGTTTGACGGTGTCGGTTAGATTAGGAAGAGGTGATTGCTATTTATAAGAGGAAGAGGTCGAAGGGATAGGTGTTTAGGTTTTCCGTGTAACTTGTTGCATAATCATAGATCGTATCTCCCGAGATTTTATGGGTTCTGATTTGATATCAATAATTGATAATATTATGAAGGTTCAATTAACATTTCGAAATCCCAATATATTTTGTGAGTATTGCACAAGCAATATGAGTAGATGTAATTTTTTGAAGTGTGATTTTAGGAAAATCGTATAATCTTCTTTTTCTATTTTTTGGGTAACATTTAATATAGTTATAAAATAGTGAAGCTTTGCCATATATAATTTAACTTTTAAATTTATAATAGGAGATGATATACGGAATAGGTTAAAGAATATACTTGGAATAGATTTGGTATCTAGTCGTTATAATTAAACTAAAAAGGAAGAAAAGACATTGGCACCCCAAAGTAATATATTAATTTTTTTGGTTTATATAAATTATATAAATTAAAGTAGTAATATATATGGTATCCAAACTATATATAAATTTTTTTGGTTTTTAAAAGTAAATAGATTTTTAAATACATATATTCATTAGATTTTTAAATTAATATTCTTATAAAAATTTTGAAATATACCATAGTAACTTGTGGTCAAATATATTTTAATATTTCTGGTTTGATTAAAGTGTCCGCCATTATATATTGCATTTTGCAAAGAAATCAAAATATATGTATGTGTCATGGATCATCTAAATAAGCTTATTATGAACATTGATTTACATTATATATTGCATTTTGCAAAGAAATCAAAATATATGTATGTGTCATGGATCATCTAAATAAGCTTATTATGAACATTGATTTACATTTATGTTTATCTGTATGCTATATTTATCTTTGCTAGTGTTTTCATTTCGGGGTAGTGGATTTGACAAAAAAAAAGAAGATGATTCGATGGGCTGAAGATTAATTTCTGTTTGGATTTTAAAAAGGGCTGGACTTAATCGGCAATGGTCTTAAATAGATTTGCTAGGCTGTAAAATTTGAAGAGTTCTGATTGGTCTAAAATAATTGGCAAAATTTCTTTTTCTTAAAAAAAAAGGCAATGGCAGAAACATGTAATTAACTTGAAAACTTAAGGGCAGAATCCTATGAGGGATTCTGCTTTAATAGTATAGATTAATTAACTCAAGGGTTATAAATGTACATTTACCTTTCAATAAAACTTATTTTGATCATTTTCCTCCTTGTGATGCTATTTTTATGACAAAAATTTGGTTTGGTGCTATTTTGGTATTTTTCTCTTCTATATTTCATTTTTTTTGCTCACACATTACCATGTCCTGATACTCTATATAACAATACAATGAACATCTCCCAGTAACGCGCAAAAGAAAATCCACCAAAGCTAAAATACGAGATAGATATGGAGACGGTAGTGGTGATTATGGGAGCTGGACCAGCTGGTTTAGCAACATCGGGTTGTCTCAACCAACACTCAGTCCCAAATGTGATCCTCGGAAAGAAAACATCTATGCATCACTGTGGAAGAAATGAACCTACGACCGTCTCAAAATTCACTTAGCCAAAAACTTTTGTCAGCTACCTTTCATGCCGCATGTTCCCGAAGTTCCAACCTTCATGCCCAAAGAGCTTTTCATCGACTACCTTGACGCTTACGTCACCTGTTTCAACATAAACCCTAGATACAACCGAACTGTGAAGTTGTCAACGTTCGATGTCTCCACAACAAGTGGAGGGTAGAGGCGAAGACACAGTGACCGGAGAAACCGAGGTGTACTGGTCGGAGTTTGTCGTCGTTGCAACTGGAGAGAACGGAGATCCCTATATTCTGGGGGTGGAAGGGATTGATACTTTCCCTGGTGAGATTGTGCACTCGAGTCTGTACAAGTCTGGACGTGATTTTACAGGGAAAAACGTTTTTGAAGTTGGAGGCGGTAATTCGGGTTTGGAGATTAGCTATGATCTTAATAAGTTATATGGTAACACGGCCGTTCTCATTAGAACTCCGGTAAGCATGAATTCACTAATGTTGCTTTTATTTTTTATCTTAATGCATAAATGTTAAAGCTACGCACTTCTCTTGTATGTCAAAGTGTTGTTTAGAATTTGATTTTTTTTAATAAGAAATAATTACTCATATGTTTCTTAAGATCAAAGATAATCTCCAAACCAGAATTTCCATCTCAGATGAGAACATTTTTACCTTTAAAGTCATGTCAGGACTTACCGACTTGAATGCACAAGCTCACCGATGAGAGTATCAAGCCTTTCACCGCCGTATTGATCTATGTTATCTTCGCAACAACCAGAAATTCCGACCAGTACCACAAACTCCGGAATTTGAACTGGTCGAAAGCACCAGCCCTGAAAGTATCGGCTCACACTAGAGCTGGTCTGTTACTATCTTCTAATGATAATAAACATACTTGGTACATGTTGTAGTTTTACCACCACCTAAACATTAACAGTCAGTAGTAAAATCAGGCTTACAATATTCTATCTCAATCAACCACGAATCACAATCTTAGAAAAACCTCAAACTAGGTTTACCCTTTTGGGTGCAAATGTACGCTTTCCTAGATCTAATATCCTACACTGTTCACTAAAGATAGCCTGACTGAAACAATAATACAAATAATTCAATAAATAATCAATCCAATATTATCAAATTCAAAAATAATAAACACTAAACATGTAACTTCTTATATTCTTATTTTTTCGGTTGCCATTAATTCATTCTCTGAATTTGTGAAGAGACATGTATTGACCAAAGAAGATGTATAATTGGAGATGTCATTGCTGAAGTATTTTCCGGTGACTATGCTTGACAAAATTGGGGATGTTGATAGCTAAGGTATGGTTATTATGTATGGAGATCCTTCCAAGTATTTGCTCGTCCGACCAAAAAAAGGTATTTTCGCCACCAAATCATTTATTGGGAGAACTCCAGTCATCAGTGCAGGAATTGTCCAAATATATATTTTCTTTGGTCAATACATGCCCATGTACAAATTCAGAGAATGGATTAAATATAATGACATATGTTAATGAAAAAATAAGAATATTAAGAAGTTATAGATTCTAAGCGTTTTTTTTTAGAAATAAGATATTTATTTTCTTTGTTAAAGTTGTGGACATTGATAATAACCATATTTTAATAAACTAGCCAAAGATTGTAGCGATTAGCATATTATCATATGATTCTATGCACAATAGAGCTCAAAACTCAAAAATTCAAACAAAATTTTAACCATGAATAAATAAAACATCAATTATTGTTGAGAGGCATATTAGTAATTTTTTCACCCTGAAAAAAAATAAATCTAAACTGCGATTGGACATGAAATAAAAATGTTCAGCTCTGACGTTCACTCATTCAGAAATTAATAAATAAAAAACAAAATCCACATTAATTAACTTACTTACTGGAGTTCTAGTCAGAACGATCGTATTAGCATCCAAGTTATTAAGATCAAAGCTAATCTTCAAACCAGAATTTCCACCTCCAGCAAAAATATTTCTACCTTTAAAGTCACGTACATGCTATACCGACTTGATTGCACAGTCTCACCAATGAAATAATCAAGCCTTTCACCGCCATAAGAGAATGCTTTCTGTTTTCTTCGGTCGCAACCACCAGAAACTCTAAGCAGTACCACAAACTCCAAAACTAACTGGTCGTAGTTTGTGGTGGTTGCGACTGGAGAGAACGGAGAAGGGTACGTTCCAGCGGTTAAAGGGCTTGATACTTTCACTGGTCAAATTGTGCATTCAAATCAGTACAAGTCTGGACGTGAATTTAAAGGTAAAAATGTTCTTGTGGTCGGAGGTGGAAATTATGGTTTGGAGATTAGCTTCGTTCTTAATAACTTGGATGCTAATACGGCCGTTACTACAAGAAAACATGGCATATTTTGGCGGAATTCCCGATGAAATAGATATTAGGACTCCTTAAGTAAATTAATTAATGTCTCTTTTGTCTTTTAACTATTAATTTATGAATGCATGAACGTTAAAGTTGGTCACTTCTATTAATTTATGAATGCATGAACGTTAAAGCTGGCGGAATTCCCGATGAAGGTTTGGTTACTATTTGAATATGTGGAATTGTTTCTTCTTCTCTTAGTTAAATCATGTTTTCTAACTCTAATCAGGTTAGAGTTTTGATTAGTTTTGTTAGTTGTATTAATCTTGGTTTACTGTCTTAAATTTATAGGTGTATTTTATTGAATTACTCATGATTTTGATATATACATTTTAAAATAATTAAGAAAATAAACAACCTAAAATGTGACAAATTCATAGTTACATAAATCAAACACAACAATAATTCTTGAAAACATACACGCATATAATTTCAAGAAATAATCAATTATAACAATTGGTTAATACTTTATATATATATATATATATATATATATATATATATATATATATATATCATAATTTATATCTATAAAACTAAATAGAATATTATTAAACGTAATTATTTGTTCCTACTCTGATTATAGATTTGATTTAGAGTATAAGAGTTTAAATGTTTTCGAATTAATCATAATTATGCATATATTGAATTACAGACCAAAATTATTTTGGTCCGCCTTAGAATTAGATCAAGTTAATTTTGTTATTGTATTTAACTTGGTTATGCAAAACAAAGAAATAAATAAGATTAATTATGGTAGCAATGTATAATATAGTTTTAGTTAATTAAACATATTGGAGTGGGGTCTTCTGGACCGATAATATCTCACTTAAGTAGAGTCCAAACTTATCTATGTCGAAGAATGGTCTCAGTCTTCATTTGTAATTTTTTTGTTTATGGTTTGTTTATGATTGCTATGTGTACTCTTTTAGTTGTGAATTCTTTGTAAACTTGAAAAGATGTTAAGGAAAATAATTTGGTAAATATGTTGATGTCTATAATATTATTTTCCAATGGTACTTGACATTATTGAAGTTATTGATACAACATCGAAAATATATTTTAAACATTCTACTACACAAACCTAAAATATTTTAACCATTCTACAACACAACATCAAAATTTGATTCAAGTTTTGATTCATATTTGCAAAACTCCCATAGATCACATCTAATCTATTAAAATAGAGTCACTTTTTATCTACTATACAAAAGTCATAGTAGGTCCATTTTATTAATTACATAATATAGTATGACACAATAATCAATAAAAGTAAATTATAAATTTGTTCTGACTATAAATTTAAATTTTATTTTATTTTTGTTATAACAAAATCTGTTAAGAGAGAATCTAACAAAATCTTATTAAACTTTCAAAACATTTTAATTAAATAAAGCATCAATTAATTTTGTAATTAATAATTTATTATTACTTTAAATTCATATTAATTAAGTTTTATTATAAAAAAAATATATAAATTTTTGTAATTTGTTTTATAATCTTTTTTAATTAAAATATAAGTATTATATAAATTAAATATGATAAATCTTTATTAAACTGGTAAATTAACCTACTTACTTTTGAAAATACTTTCATTTAATTAAATTATTATATACCATTAAAACGGATTAAAATATTTTAATTATGTAATATTATTATACAAAAAATAATGTTATTAACATATGTTAAACTTTTATTTGACAGCTATATATATTTCAAAAATCATATTTTAAAAAGATTTTTTATTTGCTTATTTCAGATTATAAATTATCGTACCAACTCAAAAACGTAATAACAATTAATTAAAATAAAATATATAAAATAAATCAATATATATTAAATATAATAAAAACCTAAGCAATAAAGTTAAGGAGTTGCACAATATATAACACTAAAATATAAATATCATATCTAAAATATTAATGATAACATTAAAATTTAAAATTTATAAATAAAAAATACCCGCACATTAACTCTAGTAGGATTTTAAAAGTTGAACCTACAAAATATTGAAAATCTTTGTGAACAATTCAAAATGGAAAAATGATTTCGGACATCAAATGATTTTTATAATAAAAAGTTGATCAAATCTGTACATATCACAATTAATCAAACGAATTACAATTTTTTTATTAAAAGTTAATAACAAAACATATTACAATAATTTAAAAACAAAATTAAATAATATCTTATACAACTTTTATATTTAATATAAATAAAATAATATAATTATGTTTTCAAATACACTAAAATAAAAATGTTAAAAAACTACTTATCAAATTTTATATAACATATTGCTTTTGTAAATTAGATTTTGTTAAAAAAATAGTACCCTTTTAAACGCGGATCAAAATCTAATTTTTTAAACTACCGTTAGGTACATCAAATTTTAATTGATAAAACTGAAGATCTAAACGATCTATGGCATCCACATCACTTTTGTACGAATGAAATTAAACCCATGATGTTAACTACATAACTTCATCAAGTCGAGAGCAGAGGCGGACCCACATGGTTAATAGGAGTGTCAACTGCAACCCCTTAAAAATATAAACATTTACTTTAGGCTTATGTTTAATTATTGCGGCAGCGTAAATGGTTAAAATCCTTCTAGTTGACACTCCTATTCTGAGTCCGACTCCCAGTGGTACCTTTTTATTTTAATTTTACCAATTTTCATATGGGCTTTGAGAAGAACATCTTGGGTCTGCCACTGGTTGAGAGATGTTGTCATGCATAATATATATTTTGTGCAGCTAGGTATGCATTAATTTAGTTTGCATGGTAGTAGTAGCTAGTTATTAATAATATTTAATGATATGATAGAACATGTTAATTATTGATATTTTATAAGTATAGTTTTATGGTTTATTTTAACAAACATGTAAAATATTTATCAAATATAAAAGTAGTTGAAAAAAACATAAAACACACTTTAAGCTAGGCTTGGGTGTTCGGGAATTCGTTGGGATACGAGTTGGGTATATTGAATTTCAGTTCTAATTTTTATTTCATCGTAGGTGTCGTTCTGATAAATTTGTACTTTTTGGATATAACACATAGTTTTTGGTACTAATTTGTATCACATCCTAAAAACCATAAAGTAACCATATATCTTTCAGATTCAGGTTATATCAGTTAGGTTCGGATACATCTGAAGTTAAATCCAAAATTTAAAAGCAAAACATAAGAAATTGAACACTTATTTATATATAAATGGATATTTAAGGTACTTATTTAAGATTAAATAATTACTTTTAAATATCATTTCAAAATAAATATAAAACTGAATATTAAAGTACATATTTATGTTTCAGATATTTATATTTCTAATAATTTGGAATTGCGAATCAGTTTTTGGATTTAATCAAGTTTTTTTAAATATTTTTGGATTATTCGTTGGGATTCAGCTAATACCACTTCGGATTCAGATATTTTTTTTGTACCGTTCTATAAGACCCATTCTATTATTTCTTATATTTCTTACTGGGTATGGATTGAACTTTTTGGTTTTGAGTTGGTTCGAACTTAGATTTACAACTTTTATGTCATGCCTACTTTAAATAAATAAAAAAGCATTTGTATAAAATTTTAAAATTATTCCATGCTTTGAGAGACCCATATTTTGTAATTTATCAATTCTAAATCAAATGAGAGAGAATATTTCCAATTTAGACCAAAAGAGAATCTCTAAGCCGTTAAAGAAAAGAAAGTAAAGATCAAAGTCAAATCAACAGGGTCTGATACAGAAGCTTCTTCACATAAGTCACTCTCATAACTCCAAACCTCAGAATTCACTTCTTGCCCTTGCTTGTTATCCCTGACTTTGCTCTAGCTAGTTTGGCTCTTCTGTTACTCAGCCTGAAACCAAAAAAAAAACTAGCAATGTTAGATAAAGAAATAGTAATTCTATGTAGCTGAGAAAGAGAAGCAATCAAGCATGTACCAGTTTTTCAGCTGCAAAGCTGTAACCCCAGGACCCTGCAAAACCACATAGTTAACAAGCTCAGAGATTGGTAGTACTGGTTGCAAAACTTAAAAGATTAGTAATTCTTGAGAATTCACATTTTGATTTAACTTATCAGCCCATTTCCTTATCCAAGCTGAATCTCGCTGCATATCAGATTCGACTGCAATGGCCGTCTCCATCATCTCCATTTGATCATCACTCATAATACTACGCTTCCTTTTCTTCCCAGCCTCCTTCACCTCTCCAGATCCACTCCCTTTAAACAACTTAGTAAGAGCCTGAGCCAACTCTCCATCTTCAACTAAACTATTCTCTCTTTTAGAGCTTCTATCAAAACCACTGGTTTCAAGATTCCTCGTATCTGCGTCGCTCTCTTTCAAACGTGGAACTATTTCCATATTCTCGTTCACTTCATAGTCTCTCGCCGCACCTTCCACTCGTGCATTAGGTTCCTTTGAAGCTCTCTCAATGTTTTTTTTTTTTTTGTAAACTAGCTCTCTCAATGTTAAGATTCAGCGGCTCTTTTCTCTGCTGCTTACCAGAACATAAGATTACATTTTAAAGTTAAACTAAACAGGCAGTTGTGACAACCATGTATAAGAGAGTACATTCACCTTAGCTTGACTTAGCTCAAACTCAGAACGGATCAACGGTTGCAACTGTTTACAAAACACCCTGCAAACCACATAAAATATATATATATATATATATATATATATATATATATATATATATATATATATATATATATATCAATGGAAATATAAAAATGTCATTTACTATTTTTCCTAGGTAAATTATAAAATGATTGAGAGTTTCTATCACCTCAACATCATTAAATCTTTGACATCGAGGGTACTAGCGATCAAGTATTCTGCATGACGCAACAGAGAACCTACAAATACAAAATATCCATCACCTCAACACACATTGTAATAAGAAAGAAACAATAGATTTGCCAGGGTATAAGGTACTACACACATATGTTTCTACAAACACTAGTGGCTCTTTGTGGCACCGGAGTATATGAAGAGTTTGGCAACTGAATCATCATGCTTACAGGATCCTTTCGCAATCCACTGACAAAGCTATTAATGAAACGGTTCCTGTCATCTTCTGCGGGGTTTCAAAAGCAAAATTCATTGAGTAAGAAACAAAAAGTATGCCTGTTACCAACATTGTGTTGGCCTAGTGGTAAAGGGGTTGCGGCTGTAACTTCCGCCACCCGGGTACAATCCACATTAGGAAGGACTATTTACAATGCTTGGGTTCCCGGCAAAGAGGTGAAACCACCTTTTTTTTACTAAAAAAAGGTATGCCTGCCACACAGATATGATCCAGGACAAAGAAGTCACCTGTGCAGATACCAGGAGAGAAGCAGTGAAGATTCGCCATGATTTTAACAAGTAAAGATGTTCTTTGATGCGCGTAGGAAGACATGGTGAGGTTGTTTTGGAAATTAAGCCTGAATTGAGGTATGTTCCAAATACCAGAAGATGAAAATACTTTTAAAGCACATCCAGCTGAACTAAACAGTTCGTAGTCAAGTGTTGCATCATCCTCCCTTGAAGAAAGGGTAGAAGAGCACAACATTGACACGAAATCTTCATGAGATAGACAAAATACTGCGCTGAGAATCATACTCTGTTACATAGACAAGATTAAACATCCATCCATCCATCACATATCAAATCATAGAACTTGAGTACCTCGAGAGTCTTTTGTAAAGGCAGGAAAGTATTCAAAACTTACAAAATGATCAGTAAAAAAACGTCGAAAGTTTGAGTCATCCGAGAACACATCAGCCAAGCGCATAGCATTAAGTCGCAGAAAACCCATTGGATAGTCAGTAGAATCACTATCATTGGGAGATTCAGAAAGGCCATGCTTCAATAATCTAAGGACCTACGTTACGGGTATATCAACACTAAATAAGTCTACACTAACTTTAGAGCAGAACTACTTAATTATTAAGACACTAACCTCTGAAGCAATAGGTTGGGCTAAATGCAGGTTTCCTGCACGTTCAACCTCGTCAAGGAATGAGACATTTTCCGCCTCAAAGATATGGTGCAACTGCAGGAACATAAACTTTTGTGTGAGTTACAGAGAGTAAATACAGAAACAGTATGATAATTTATAATTGACTTACAAGTGAAAGGACTTTTGCTTTTATTCTATGCATGGAAGCTACTGTTCTGGCTTCTCTAACAAATCCAGGTGAAACAGCTAGTGAGAGTATGGATTCAGCTAGCATAAGAAGACCACCTTTTCCACACAGCTCCTGAGAGTGAAATACCAGGGAAAAAAAAACAAATTTTATTTTTTTGAGAATCATTCTCCGTGACATTATAAACATAACATAAATGTACAGGAGACTAGTTAATCTAAAGTTGTTGCATGTCAAGGTTTAACAACCAAGCATTAGAGAAACCTTGTTTTTAGCGACGTGTTCGCTAAACATTTTTTCTTGGCATAGAGAGTGAAGGAACTGCAAAGCAGCTTCAGCTTGTTGGCAGTGAAAGTTAGCGCCCCCTAAAGGATTCACACCTAACTTTCTCGGCTGGTCACTTTGCTGATACAGCAACTTCGCTGTTAAAGATCTCATAACATTGTGAACCGCTCCAAAAGCGGTTTCTATAAACAAATCAACCTAGATGAGAAACATAAGAATCAGATCTACGAATCCTAACATAGAAAGAACACAACATCTTAAAGCATAAGCATGATCTTTCCTAATTTCCAACAAGAATATTCTTTTCCACATATTGGCATTTCAAACACACATCATGGTAACGCTCATCATACCTTAGAGTGGGAAAGCAAGACGAAAACAATATCTTGGAACTCAGGAGAGATAAACCCGTGCAACAAGTGAAGAGTAGAAGCCACCATTGTAGCTTCTACCAATGAATCATTATCTGACTTCCAGCTTTCCTGGAAAAAAAAAGAACTAGAGATGAATATATAGAACCGCGAAAAAAAGTGTTTGAAACAACATAATAAATAAGAAGACGTTTAGAAACTGTTAAGAAAATAGACGAATTCACCAGTGGATAGAATTCAAGGATTCCAAAAAATCACAAATTGAGAGACAGAGAGAGAGTTTTTCGGACAAGAACCTTTTTGTTACCGCCAAGAGCTACCATCGTATTGATCACCAGGTCAAGCATCTTAGCTGATAATACATGATCATCAAGCAAGACCTACCACAATATGCAAAACATAAACATAAACATGCATTTTTCTAATTACTACTCCATTACATAGACACATATAAACTCCAACTCTTTCCAGAAATATAAAAGACCGAACCTGGTCAAGTATGGAGTGACGAGATGTTAACTCGCACAAGGTATGCAACAGTCTGATCCCAGACAACATATACTCAAAGTTGACATCTCTATCATGAGCCTTGATCTCTGCTAGGAGGTGCACAGGCAGCGCTCCTGCTAATTTCTCAACATTAATCTGCTAGAAAAGACGTCCAAATCAGTAACGTATCAACAAAAAAAGTGGAGAAGAACACACAGAAAGTGTATTGCACCTTCTTTCCATCGTGATAGTAAATGCAGAAGTCTTTGTTGTCGTTAAGAAGCTCATGAATCTCCCGAGAGTTTCGCCAATGCAAACCGTTCACAGCTGGTATTAAGTGTTTAGCCTGCAACAACATATCCATGTCACTCATACGGCGACGTATCAAAGACTAGAACTTTGTGTTGCCGTAGTTTTCTATTGGAAACAGGGAAGTCAGTTAGTGGATATAGCGACACGGCGTCTCTCTCCGCCATAGATACAACGAGCAGTATCGCCCCATCCCACCCCCCGCGACAGTTTCAAACCTTAACATTTTGCTAAAAAGTCTGAAACAGTGAAGACAATCACGTGAAAGACACGTGACCTTCTTTCTATCAAATTATTTTATGAAACCTCAGCTCAGCTTTTTCGTTTCAACAAAACCCAAATTCGTGAATAATTTTCGTCCACTACTTTTAAAAAAAAGAAAATGCTTTTAACTATCAAACTATTTTTCTTTGTAAGTAAATGTAAAATTCTATATTTATTTTTGAATTTTTGACAAAACTTAGGAAGAAAGCAAAAAATAAGGAGTACAATCCAAAATTAATCAATACAGTTTAAACATTTCAATGGTAGTCATTACGAGAAGTAGAAAAGGATGGTTTTCAAGCAATCATAATAGTAACAGTCACTGTGATGCATCATTTGTGTACATGAACTTCCCATGAAAATGGAAGACCTCTCAATATAACTATGATGCATCACACAATTAAGGAGAAAGATTCGAGAATGGAATAGATAGCAGTGAAACTTTCTTCGACTATGGAATGGGGAAATTTAAAGAACGACATTATTCATTGAAGAAAAGAACAAAATCACTAGTTGTGTTATTGATTTCAAAACAACATTGTTGTAGCCATCTGTTTGTGGAATGAGTGACAGTAACAAATGACTTCAACTTCAAAAAAATGATACAAAAATCATTAAAAACTTAATTTCATCAACTAGAAGTCTAGAACTAGCAAATCATGTTCATTTGAAATAATAATTCATTCTTAAGTTTATTATTTCTAGGGAAATTAGAGCACATATACATAACAAACACATAAACTAAGTTTATTCACATAACAATCTGTAGGCTAGAGTATTCAGTGTATTAGGTATAATATTACACTAACTACCCTTGATCAACCACAACCGTTTGATCAGACATACATTTTTTTCTCTTTTTATTTCTTTTTTTTTTCTTCTCTCCCTCCTAATTTTATTTGATATGTATCATATATAATTCAATCAAATAATTATGTTGATAAAAAATACATTTTTTTCTACATATGTTATAACTTAAAAAAAATTAAACGGATTTAAAAAAAAACTATCAAACGAAAGTTTATACTAAACTATATCTGAATAATATTAAAATAGAATAATACACATGATTTACCTATATTCAAAACAAGATTTTGCTAATACTTATAGTATACTATTATATTTATCGCAATAATATAATCTCTCTCTAATGATTTTTATCATTCACATTTGAACAAGATAAACAATTTACATTAAAATGTAATATGTTGGTTTATTATGTTTTATACTACATATCTAACAAATATATTATAGTATATTTCTGCAGTGTATTGGCAAACATTCACGCAGAGAAAGAAGAAAATGGTCCGTTTTCATGTCATATTATCACACCAAGCCTCTTACTTTATTACATGGTAATTTGCTTAATATTTTCTCAATATAGTCATCTCACAAGTTCACCCTTCTTTCTATAGCCTCGATTCTTTCGTAAATGTCATTTTTTATTTATAGACCAATAAATTTTATTTTATTTTTCAAAAAAGAAAGAAATAATAAATCATCAAACATTTAGAAAAAAATACTTACTGTATCAGCATCTATTGTTGACGCTCTTGTAATCTGAAAATCAAAATTAAATAAGAAAAAATATAAAATCACTTTAAATACATGATTTCTTTTTGGAGTTCACCTCTTGATCAAATAGAACTAGCTAATCATTTATAACACAGTTGAAATAACAAATAATAAAATATTAAAGAAAAATGTTTACTTTATGAGCACAGATTGCTGATTCTCTTGCCTTCGAAAGTGTTGTTTCACGCAAAGCCTCCTAAAACACAAGACCATACAACATTTGTAAATAAACTAAAAAAGCAAGACCAAGATAAAATATTGACCGCCCATTCATATCTTTCAAACCAGTTTCAGACATAATACCTCTGATTAATTAATAAACCTCAAATGATCTACTTTTCACATGAATAGAAAAATGTAATAAAGCAATAAACTGCTATGAAAGTGACCAGATATCAAATGGTTTATATACAGGTAGAAATCTTTGGAACACTTCAACTATTTATTATCAAGCATCTAAAATTTTAGATTTATTGTGCTTTAATGATTAAGAATGCCTACATACTGAATAAGAGTTAAATAGAGGTGAACATTGAAGCACATATGCAAGTTGGAAACTCAGGTTTTTGGATTTTGAGATTTTGATATTAAGGTCATAAGTTTCACTCAGAAATTTGTAGTTTTATATCAGGTGGCTTTTCTGGGTGTGATTTGGATCAAATTTTACTTGATTTTCGAAATTACCTTCAAATCCAAAGCAAAATATCCTAAAGTATATGAACTGCCTGAAAACTCCATAAAACTATCTAGATCACCAAAAAGTTTATGAATCAATCAAAAGTTCAATACATATTATCTAAATATCCTTTAAAGCATTAGAAAACATAAACATACTTAAATTTAGGTAAGAATAAGTTAATGAGGCTAAGTAATCGTAGGTATTCGGATACCCGCTTGAATTTTTGCTTCAATATGATATTATCACATAGCTGAAGTCCTTAGTGCTATGCTCAAGTTGGACGACGGATTTTGACTTTTGGAAATGGGTTCAGATTTGGATTTTGGGTTTGATTTTTGTACCCTAATCTTGAAAATCAATCATTATTGATTGATTTATATATATAAAAGACAAATAAACAGACACCCACATATTTGATTTCTTAACAAAATTTCATGATGAAAATCTTCTAACACTTCAATTAATTGTTATTATATATCAGGTAAGATATCGAAATTGAAATCCTGTAAAGATCTGATAAACTAAATTAAGGATATTGAATTCACAAGAGAGAAGAAAATTCGACATACCCGAAGAAAAATTTTTGGAGGCGGCTTCATCGTGCAACATACATTAAACCCTAGAAGGGAGCGATAAGATAAAAATTTTGTGTGGGTGTGAGCTATATATACTAATGAGGAATTTGATAAATATTTTTTAATAATATTTTTATTTATATTTTCACTAAAGGAAAAATAAAGTAAAAATGGAAAAACAAATATATATATATATATATAGTGTAAATATAATATCTTTCTGATTAATATATTTCATTAGCATGTTAAAGCTAAATCTAATTTAAAATAAAAATGTACACCACATATAGTTTAACGAAGTTAGATGGTTTTATTAGGTCAATATTCAACTATTTTCTACATGTCAATTGGAAGACGTTCTATTCATCAGTGGTTACAAAGTTGTCTATGTTTAGATTTTTCATTTGCATGTGGGATATATTTGTTACTCATTGATACAAGCCTAAGCTATCAAAGGCTAGAAACTCTTGGTGAACAGAATCTCTTCAGCAGCGGATGGATAGATAGGGGGATGATAGTGATTGACTCTCTCAATCAGTGACGAACCAGACTTGCTTGAATCTCACAAAAAAAAACCTAATCCAGAAATCTATAGAACCAAATGTATCTCTCAAATGAATCTAAAGACAAGAACAACTAAAAGACACATTTCTTTGAAAATAAAACAATACTCACTGATTAATACTTAGATAAAAACGTGCCTTACAAATGAGGATACCAATGAGCTTATATACTGCTCTTGAAAGGAAGAAATAAACAGAAACTTTCATAAATAAAAAACTAGCCGTTTGAAATCTTTAAAGGGATTTGGCTTGATGAAGGGGGTTGTTGAATCTTGATAGTTTAGGCATGTAATGGTGAAGTCTTGTAGTGCTTCTGGTCGTGCAATAAATCTTCCTGACTCCAAAGAATAAGCAAAAGAGGAGATTTATGACAGAATATGTATTTGGCCCCTCCAAATAAGGTAAGTTAGTCCAGATAATACTCCAAGTGGTCCTCTGCGTTTTTGGTGATACATTAAGGTCTTCTAGCTTCTTTGGTTTTGTGGGAAATCAATCCAGGTTGCCAAATCCTGGTTTGGAATTGAGTAAATCAATTTCTGATCAAACTTGCCATAAATAGCTCCAGTTCATCTTCTGGGTATGTGATTGGGATCCGCCTGATCCAATGTGGTATGGTGCTCCATAATGTGGTGTAGATTGCTTTTAGAAGTAGCACAAAGTCGTCTGGATGCCAATAATGAGTTTGACATAACATAAGCTCCTGATCATCCAAATAAGGCAAGTCGGACCACCTTTGATTTTTAAATGACATATCTTCTAAACCATTAATCATTTTGATATGAAACCAATTCTCCGTGTGCTCTTATTGAGTGTAGAATCCAGAAAACTCAGTTTCATGAATAAATTCCTCCTGGTTTGTAAGATATGGCGTTTTGATTGCACATATGTCCTGGTTTGCTTCTTTAGCTCTTCTCAGTTTCATGTTCTCCAATGATTTGCTCCTGGTTCCTTTCTCCTTTTATGATGATGACGTGATGTCCTCATCACTCATGACATTCATTTTATAATATACCATGAAAATGTTCGATTGGATATAAAAATGAAGCTCCCTAGTGTTAGTTACAGTAATAACCTTTGAATACTTATCTAAATGAGAAATTACAGTCTATATACAAGAAATATCAAAACTTTGTCAAATACAAATTTACCTTTGATGATACTATGAATCAATTGCTTATATACTCCTCTCCCTAGATTTTTATTCTCATATACTTTCTTCCAAAATTCATTTTATTTATGTTTATTATTACTCTGAAACTGAAATTGTGCAAGGATTGGTGGTTTAGTTTCAAATAGAGTACAAGGGTTAGTGAAGTTTTCGATTAAAATATTACATGGAACTATGTTACAACCAGCAGTTTATGATTAAGCAAAGGAGCTCAAGAGTATGGTTTTATTCTTCATAGTGGCAACCTTGTGCTGATTCACTGCCTTCCACTTCTGCGTTCGTTGAGCATTCTGGTATGCAACGTTTAAAGGCTCTGTTCCTGCAATCACCAGAGACAATTTTCCGAAGCTTTGGGGGGGGGGGGAGGGGTATTTGATAAGTGTCCAATGTTGAACTGAACCATTCAAGAAGCAAGGTTTACGTGGCAGGAGAGTAGCAAACTGGCATGAGAGAGCTGTGGCCGTTGAGCCGTTATGGCGGTTAATTAGTGAGACCGTTGGAGTTTGTTACTATCAAGCTACAGAAGAGTAGTAGAATTTTAATTTTAATTTTTTTGTAGCTTATATGTATTAATATTGTTTTATGAAAAAAAATATACTTTTAATTAAACATGATTTGTATATAGAATTTGTTAGGTTGGGTTACTATTTGAATATGTGGAATTGTATCTACTTCTCTTAGTTAAACCATGTTTTCTAACTCTAATCAGGCTAGAGTTTTGAGTAGTTTTGTTAGTTGTATTAATATTGGTTTACTGTCTTAAATTTATAGGTGTATTTTATTGAATAACTCATGATTTTGATATATACATTTTAAAATAATTAAGAAAATAAAAAACCTAAAATGTGACAAATTCAGAGTTACATAAATCAAACACAACAATAATTCTTGAAAACATACACGCATATAATTTTTAAGAAATAATCAATTATAACAATTGGTTAATACTTTATATATATATTCATTGATTTTCATAATTTATATCTATAAAACTAAATAGATATTATTAAACGTAATTATTTGTTCCTACTCTGATTGTAGATTTGATTTAGAGTATAAGAGTTTAATTTTTTTCGAATTAATCATATTGTGCGTATATTGAATTACAGACCAAAATTATTTTGGTCCGCTTTAGAATTAGATGAAGTTAATTTTTTTTATTGTATTTAACTTGGTTATGCAAAACAAAGAAATAAATAAGATTAATTATGGTAGCTATGTATAGTATAGTTTTAGTTAATTAAAGATATTGGAGTGGGGTCTTCTGAACCGATAATATCTCACTTAAGTAGAGTCCAAGCTTATCTATGTCGAATCAGTCTTCATTTGTAATTGTTTTGTTTATGGTTTGTTTTATGATTGCTATGTGTACTCTTTTAGTTATGAATTCTTTGTAAACTTGAAAAGATGTTAAGGAAAATAATTTGGTACATATGCTGATGTCTATAATATTATTTTTCCAAAGGTACTTGACATTATTGAAGTTATTGATACAATATCGAAAAAAATTATTTTAACCATACACAAACCCAAAATATTTTAACCATTCTACAACACAACATCAAAATTTGACTGAATAAAATTTTAGAGAAGACTTCTTTAGAATTTGATTCAAGTTTTGATTCATATTTGCAAAACTCCCATAATTTGATCACATCTAATCTATTAAATATAGTCACTTTTTATCTACTATACAAAAGTCATAGTAGGTCTATTTTAGTAATTACATAATATAATATGACACAATAATCAATAAAACTTAAATTATAAATTAGTCCTGACTATAAATTTAAATTTTATTTTTTGTTATAACAAAATATTACTAAACTTTCAAAACATTTTAATCAAATAAAGCATCAATTAATTTTGTAATTAATAATTTATTATAATTCTAAATTCATATTAATTAAGTTTTATTATAAAACAAAAAATAAAATATATTATTTTTTGTAATTTGTTTTCAATAATCTCTGTTAATTAAAATAGAAGTATTATATAAATTAAATATGATAAATTTATATTAGACTGGTAAATTAACCTACTTACTTTTGAAAATACTTTCATTTAATTAAATTATTATCTACCAATAAAAAAGCTTAAATTATGTAATATTCTTATACAAAATATAATGTTATTAACATATGTTAAACTTTAAATACTATTTTTAATTAACAGTTTTTATTTAAAGTTGGACCAAAATATATACGGGTCACTGCCTGACCACAAATCCAGATCAAATATGAACATTGATTTCATATTAACAATTAATTAAATATAACCGCATAAGTGTTGGTAAAAATAGGAAAAGATTAAAATAAATAGAACTAAACAAGTGAATTTATACACATGATTCCACAATACAAATACATATAATTTCATTCAAACTCAAATACTCATGCGTCTGCTTACTAAACCTAAACTCAGATAGGGGTATTTTAAGTTTTTACCGGACCAATAGTGACAGGTCGTAGTTTAAATTTAAATGGTAGATTTTTAATTAACAATTTTTATTAAAGTTAGACTATGTATTTATAGATCAGACTATCTGTTCGACCACATATCCATATCAAATATGAACATTGATTCCATCTTAATAATTAATTAAAAGTAATCGCCTAATTTTTGGTTAAAAAATAAAATAATATTAAAATAGATAAAATAAATAATTTAAATAATTACAAATATAATTAAATAAAAAGATATTATAAAGAATATGTATTTTCAAAAAGAAAATTTATGCACATTGAAATGTGAAAATATATAAAATATGTCTAATTCTAATATGTTTTAATATATTTTTGATAACTAAAAAATAATTCCGCTCTTTCAAAGCACAGATCAAGAAAAATGACTAACATTCTTTCAATGCAGCACTCTCCTCTATTGGTGGATTGATCACTAATTGAGAGGTATCAAAAGCATTTGAAATTTGGAGTTTACTTAAATCACAACAAATAACATAAAATTCAAGCTCATATATAGACATGTATATATAAATTGTTTAATATATTTAAACATTATTTAAAATAAGATTTGTAAAGAATATTTACTTCTAAAAGATCCATTTTTTGCAAATAGGATCAAACACATTACCACTCCCAATTGTGCTTCTTCTATATAGGATTCCAAAGTATCAGCAAAGTTACCCCAAAGACAACATGGTATGCGCTCATCACTACAAATAAACACAAAATAGTTTCATCTTCATTTCATTTCATTAAAAAAAAAAAATTTCTTATTGCAGTATTTAGACAAATTCTTAATACTTACTTTATGTCTCTGAGAGTGAATTCAATCTTCTTTTTTTCTTTACCACCACTACACTGCAGAGTTAACTTCTCACCAATATATATGGCTTGCCCCCCAACATATGAAAAGGAATGTTATATCCATAAACAATAATCAAAGAAACTGTGATAAAAAAATCAATAATATACCAAACAAGAGATTATTGTCTAACTGTCCACTCAATATGTTTTCAAACTCCACTAAGTCCAGAAACATATCGATATTATTGTACTCATATGGATGAATAATGGAGGTGAACTTCATGAAAGACATCTTATAGGGGTGATTGGTAGGTTGGTATCCACCGGTAGCTGTAGTCAACACAAAATTTTCAACGTTTTTCCATTCACCCACCCGGCATTCCGTTCCCAAACTAAGCAAGTAGTTTTTCTTGCATGATGCTTGGATTTTGTTACCCTAAAATAATGAAAACATAGTATTATAGGTTAAAGATATTTTGGTATCAACTACTAACATATGAGATATTTATATTACGTAGAAAAAGCAAATAACAATTGTTTACCTTCTTGTCAGCAAAAACGATTTCCATGGTCTCACCATAATCACTTCGTTGTTTCTAGGTATGAAAGACTTTGACTTGGACCCACCATTCAGGTTTGTACGGCTTGATATCGGAAAGGTATAATAGCTTTGCTGTAGCTTTCATTTTCTTTGCATATGTTTTTTTTTATCACGGTGTTATCAACATTTTTGCCTAAAAAGTATATATACCCACTGAATAAAATATATTTTGGAATGGGAATCGGAGTTTGGTAGTTATTTGATATTATCTGATCTATTAATTATGTTCTAGGCAAATATGTTGGGATTGTATTTTGAGAGTATACTTTGAGAATATTAAGTTGGTTGTTATTGTGAGAATATATATTGGTTATCGTTAGGTTTAAATTATTTTCCACACTTATATTTTTCCAGGAGAATATTTGTTACAAAAATTGTTAGATATATATAGATTTTCGTTAACTGCAAGGCATAGGAAGATATGCCTTGTCAATCGGGTATTGGTATAATTTTGGAACAAAATATATTTGCGTTTTTATTGGAATTATTTATCAATACTATTTTATAAAATAGTTATAAGAATTATTATATTATATAATAAGTGAATCTCAATAGCATATATCTACTATATTAATTTAGAGTCCTAAAATTTATATACCATTTAGAAGTTGTCATTTAAATTTAGACTTTCTCTAGAATAGTAAGTGTTTGGCTACTTAACATTTAAACTCTTTCTTTAAAATACACTTTGATTTTATATTTTGTTAGTTCATTGTATAAGCCATCATTATACTAACAAATTACATAAGCACGTACTTTTGAATTAATTATTTATCAGAGAACTCTGCCGCAACGGAGAAAATTATCCGGTATGGGAGATTCATCTCTCGTCGGAATATTCCTAGGATCTTCTTGTCCATCACCTTTAACCCTAAAGTAAAGCTCTTCACCAAGATACCATTGTTCTGCTTTCTGTGATCTCACGTTCCACATCCCTTGATTATCCATCGCTATTAATATCGCCACCCACGAATACGAAAAAACCTATACCCAAACACAAAATAATTAACTCAAAAGTCAAAACTAATCAAAATTAATTATATTTAAACTAAACCTGAATTGTCGACCGAGAAACAGCGTCCACTAAGTTATATCCAGCTCTTTTGCTTTCGGACCAACCTCCAAACCCCAGTCTAACACATTTAATGCAACATTATTAGTCTTGTCATTAAGAACGTGATTAAGATTATGTTTTTGTTTTAAATATTAGTACCCGACGACCCAGAAGTTGTAACCGTCGATGTGCCAGCTCTGCGACTCATCAAGTGGATTCTCGAAAACTATGTGGACGAAGTCTCTGTAACGAATATCGACCACTGATGTTCCGAAACGCGGCGTTTTGTTGGAAGGATAAGTCGGGAACATGTCGGGGACGATCGTGTTCTTTAGCTGGAAGTGATCAGCGAGCTTTAACGGTGTTTCGGGAAAGACAAACGAAACGCCGTTAATTGTGTAACGTAGTCTGTTGGACGATGACATGACATCGTTTTGTAAGATTATCGTTCTGCTCACGTTTACGCGTCCGTAGTGGTACGAGCCTTGTGGGTTTGGTCTCGCCGCTCCAACAGCTAAGTCCTCTCTGTGGCACAGTTACGTTTTACTTCATCAACGCAGTGAGATAGAAGAACTAAGAGAAATTATTAATAACATGCTGAACTAAACATAAGTTTTTTTTTAATCCATGTTTGGATCGTGATAGGTTGACAGTATTTTGAACTTAGATTGGATCTTTGTTTAAAATTTAGTTTGTATATGAACTCATTTCAGGTTCCATTAATAATATTTGAGGTTTAATATATTTAGATATTATATCAAAACAAATATGAAATTGAATAGTCTGAATACTTAATTATAATATTTTTCTATTACTAATTTGAGTATTCGAGTTGAGATAGTACTAATTTTATATATAGCTCTATTTGGAAAGTATCTAATCTATTAATTTAGGGATTATCTACTATTTGAAGTTCTCATTTAAATTTTGGACTCTTTCATAATTGTTGCTAGAATATATCATGCCTCCTATACAATGCAACCTATCAACTTAAATTAAACCAAATCTTAACCAATATAGATTAGTTAAACCTAACCAGTAACACTTTTATAATATTTTTGGTTAATCTCTTAATATAATCAGATCATATAAAACTGAACCACTTTTAAATCAACGAGTTCCATATCATTCCAGACATAAGAGAAAAAATATCCGACTCATTTACAACGTAAGTATACAAAAACCGTGTATGCTTATGCTCATTGATCTTCCAAAAACCAAATAATTATGGCATAGACCAACATAGGCTCATGTTCGTATCACTAACTTTACTTCCATATATTTACTCTTCACCTACATCATATCACAACATACACAGTTCTGTAAGAACATGATTTTTTTTTGTTCAAACAACCAAATAATGGTGGCATATGGTCAGTAGATTTTTTAAATATATTTTTTATATATTACATTTTACGAGACTATGTGTATAAGTTTTTTTTTTTTGAAAAAGGGCATAACTATGTGTATAAGTTAAAAGGTAAAAAGTGTGATAAGGCAAATTATTATACTAAAAATGAAAGAAGATTAAATACAAACTAATAACAAGTACAACACAAATTATAACACTATTAAATTCTATATATATTTAATAAAATATTATATATATGTCTAATATGTATATATATATATATATATATATAAATGTTACACAAAATATATATAATATTATATACACATATTATATATACCATATATTATTAATTGAAATTTGACAAATCAATTTCCGCCATTTAGGGCGGGTCCTAATCTAGTGCTCATTAAACGAAGGCATAAATTTTTAACAACAATGATTGACACAACTGATTGTTATCTTATGTGTTTTAAATAAAGGATAATAGTGGTGTGTTTTTTAACAGTTAGGATACACTGCAAATAAATCAAGACTTTTTATGCTGGACAAACAAAAATGCAATGCGTGCTGATACTTCTAAAAATAAGGTAAATAAGGACTATTCTTTTGTAATACTAATAAATTAAGAATGGAACTGATTCTGGATAATTAGGAATATGGAGATTGCATACTGATTTATGATTGTTATTCCCTTTATTATACCAATCATAATTTATGTATTTTCGTTTATTGTTTTGATAAATAAAAACAATAATATTATTTTATTCATGTAGAAAAAGGGAAAAAAACATCATGGTAAAAAGGGAGACTAAGAAACTTTTCCTAAACAATAACCAAATAAGATAAAAATAAAACGCAAACACCAAAAACAGAAAAAGCATACCAAATTAGGATTAAAATCAGCCACTCTTTCTCTCTTTGCCTTCATCACGATCAATATTTTCAATCTTCATCACCTTAGTGCACTGCTTTTTCCTTGAATTTGTTGACATCTGGTTGAGTGATTTGATTCTCTTCCACATAATGGCTCCGATTGGTAACCACTGCTTAATCGAGGAATCGTGAAAAAATATTAAAGCTGCGGAAAAAAATTAATTAAGCTGAATTTTTAAATTTTGCGGAATGGTGGAATACATATTAAATTGATAAAATTATTTGATATCGTATTCAACTTTTTATAATAAAAACAATTATCAATAATTAACTTTTATTTTCTTTTTCTCTCTCTAGTGTGACGGCGATTCAAGAGAGATTTAGGGTTTCCAGATGAGAGCGCGATGGTGGGATCCGGAGATTGGGAAAGGAGATCGACACGTTATGGATTGTGGTAATTCAAGGGTTCATGGAGGTTTTAATCGGAGAGATTCCCCGAATCTCTATGGTATGATTCGGATTGATTGGAGCCGGGGAAAGGATCCCAAAAGGAGATTGGATACGGCGGCATTTATGGGTGATATGGTCTTGATTCTGATTATCAATACGACGTGACCGTATGGATATCAAGGTATGATATTGGGGATTTTATCTCTTACAAAATTGGGAAGTTCTCTGGTCTGGTCCTATCGATACGCTTGGGAGATTATCAATCAAGGATTACAAAACCATTTCTTTTATGGATTTGATATTGCGGTGATTCGATTTTAAAATTTAGTGATTGACAAGGATTCTTTGTGGGGTAATACTTTTGGAAACAGAAGATGCTATATACCGATTCTCTTCGTGTGTTTGAGGAGTATCAGTTATCACGTTTTTCATTTTCATACATTTCTTTGCAACAAAGGTTTAAAGGTTTTCTGGTTCACAATGACACAGGGTCAATTGTTGGGATCCATGGGTGAATCAAGGATTGGTGAAGGAACCCGTAAGAGGCTGAAGATCTCAGTGCCTCATTTCGACAACCCTGCCTTGATCAAGTCCTGTTCCAAGATGTTGATTGGCAGATGTATGAATCCAGGAAAACAAGAGATGAAGGCTTTACTTACTAAGCTTCCCAAGATATGGAATCTGGAGGATAAGGTGGTCGGAACGGACTTGGGATTGGGAAAGTTCCAGTTTGAGTTGGAGAAGGAGGAAGATATTGAAGGGGTCCTCAAGCATCAACCATATCATTTTGATTATTGGATGATTGCCTTGGGGAAGTGGCAACCTAAGAAGTCGCTTCACTATCCATCGGAAATTCCCTTATGGGTTCGAGTTTTGGGTGTGTCCAAGGAGTACAGAACAGTTCCGACATTTGAAAGCATCGGAGGAGCCATTGGTGAAGTGGTTGAAGTCGACTTGGATCAGATGAGGGTTCTGGTGGTGGTGGACGCCTTTAAGGAGCTGTGTTTTGAGACGTCAGTGGACTTCACAGGAGATGAATTTTATGACGGTGAGGAGGTGCCCATACTTTTGAGATACGAGAAGCTGTTTGGATATTGTGAGAAATGTGGCAGTTTGTGTCACAAAGATGTGAACTGTCCAATGGTGAAGGGTGCTCAACAGAGCCACGTGAAGCAACCAGAGAACCGAGTAGGAAATGGAGGATGGCACGATGTGGAGACACATGATGAGAGAGCTCGAAGTTATAAGGGTGTTATCATTAATGGGAATGGAGGCTATCAAAACCGAGAGAGGGAGTCAAGGGATTACTACGGCAAAGGCAAAGGAAAAATGGTGGAGGAAGCTGATTCAAAGTGGGTACGAGTTGCAGACAAAGGAGGCAAGAGAGGCTCTGGTTTCCAAGGGAATCACAGGGGAGAAGGCGAGATGACGCGACACAAAACAGAGCGAAGGGAGAATCAACGATCTCATGAACAGACTAGCAATGGCTCAGGTCGTGCTGGAGAGCAACAAAACCAAGTGCGTTTGCAAGAGGATACGAGGGTGAGATCACGACTGTGGGAGACGATCACTTGATGCCTCTGTCAAAGAGTTTTCAAGATCAGTTGGAGAAAACACAGGCGATCAGAGGTGGTGTCGGATCCAATTGATGCAGAAAAAGGGATTCAACAACTACAAGGGTTAATGGAAAATCAGGCGAAACTGGGGGAGGAGGACGTGATGGATTGGGATGAGATTAGAGCGTTTTGCAAGGAACAGGGGTTTGATTTGGATAATGCAGACGATTTTCCGACCTTTCTGAAGAGGAGATAGCTGCAACGAATCTTCTATTGGAGACAGAGGCCACAGGTACTGAAACAGAGGAACTACAGGTGCAGGCTGATGGCAAAGGTCCTTTACTTGAGGAGGAAGCAAAGAAACAAACTACTAAGAAGAGACTTTTTAAGTTTACAACCAGAACTGCAGCGAGCAATAAGTTGCGGATTGCAAAGGGTTTAGCTTCTCCTCGTAAGAGAGCTCCGGCTATGCTAGCTACTCGAGCAGGGGATAACAAGAATCCAGTGGAGAGTCAGGTTGCCTCAAACCTGCCACCTGATAATCATAAGAATTAGTTTATGGGTCAAGCTTTTTTCAATTTTTATTTAATAAAACAGGAAGTGGTTTCTGTGGTGGGATGTGGTTTAATAAGTTCTATGAACATTAGTTGTTTACTTTGGATTTCTCGTGAATTTGTTTTGAGTTTTAGGGTGGTTATGCCCCATGGATTTGTAGGATCTTTTGTTGTTTATGACAACATAATGAATAAACTGAGTCTTTTGGAGTTTTGGTTGGACTGTGATATTGCTTTGGCTCTGTTCCGGAACTATAAGCGTGATACAAAAGGACAATGGCTGCCAAGCAGAGTACAGTATTCATATCCGCTCTTTAGGTTGTGTGAAAGTATCACTAATATGGACAAGGTCTGGTTCGAAATGGGTTGTCACTCCATTGGAGTAATACTTATTTGGTCACATTATTTGCTTTGGTCTTTACGGAATGGTGTTGCAAAGCTCGTGGAGAGTGTACACTCTAAGATGTTAACTTTGGTCTCATTAAACCAAACTCATCACAGTCGATGGAGACTATTATTTAGAGCTCCTTTTTCTACAAGCTAGAGATCCAAAAAGGTCTCCTTGGTTTTAAAGAAGGTCATCTGCTTCTTAGTTACGGTCAATGTATAGGAGTTTGATAAAGAGGATAAGGCAAATATACACTCAGCCGTATAAGATGTTTGGGTGGTGGCTTCATTATATCGGATGTAATTTAGTAATTGATAGGCTTGTTAAGTTCTCAATGCTTATTGAATCATTTGACCTTTTTTTACAAGAGAATTATGTCTTCTGGTGGGGACTTTGGTCCGAGAATGGGAATTGGACAGGGGGTTTATCTAACGAAATTAAAACGGTACTGGACCTTCGGCGGATACAAGATAGTTTCGGTAGAGACTATATGAACATCAGCCTTTCGATGTTTCAAAGGCAATGTCAACAGTCGGCTGAACATGACGGGCCCCATCAAGCCCAATTGTTAATGGCTCCAATGAGCGTGATTAAAACAAAAATTATGAAGGTACTCAGCTGGAATTGTAGAGGCATGGGAAGTAAGTGGACAATTAGTTATCTACGGGAGATATGACACCAATATAAACCAGATTTTCTTTTTTTTTTATCGGAAACAAAGCAAGATTTTGCCTTTGTTCAAGGATTCCAATCGCATTTTGGATATGATAATATAATAACGGTAGACCCAAATGGAACAAGCGGAGGGCTGGCATTATATTACAACAACGAGTATCAGGTTAATGTGCTATACTCTAGTAACAGGATGATAGATGTCGAGGCGGAGGCTTTGGGGAAGAAGATATTTATGACATTTGTATACGGAGAGCCAATTCAGAAATTGATAGACCAAGTCTGGGAAAGGCTAACTAGATATGGCATTGCACGAGACGACCCTTGGTTTATTATTGGAGATTTAAATGAAATCACTGGGAACCATGAAAAAGAAGGCGGCCTACGGAGTTCAGAAACTTTCGTATCATTTAATAATATGATCCGCAATAGTGGACTCTTGGAATTTCAGGCGAACGGAAACAAATTATCTTGGCAAGGAAGGAGGAAAGTAAACGGGAAAGCGACAATGATTCGATGTCGATTGGATAGAGCTTTAGCAAACAAAGAATGGCATACAATTTTTCCACAATCGTATACAGAATATTTGAAAATGGTGGATTCGGACCATCGACTTATAGTGGCTTTCCTAGAGGACAAAGTTACCAGACGTAAGGGACAATTTCAATTTGACAAAAGATGGATAGGAAAGGATGGTTTTTTGGAATCCATTGCCAGAGGCTGGACAAAGGAAATGAGGAATACAACTGGCAATGTGGGGGATGTTGTGTCAAAGATTACAAATTGTCGACACGAACTTTCAACTTGGCGCAAGAATAACCCACCATACGGAAAAGAGAAAATAACAGAATTACAACAAGCATTGGAGGAGGTACAGACCGATGATAATCGATCTCAAGAGGATATTTTGGAAGTGTCTCGGAAACTTCAAGAGGCTTATAAAGACGAGGAGGAATATTGGCAAGAGAAAAGTAGGAATACGTGGAATACGGCGGGCAATCGCAGCACAAATTTCTTTCATGCCTTGACAAAACAGCGACGAACTCGTAATCGGCTGGTAGGGTTATATGATACAAATGGAAATTGGGTGGTTAAGGATGAAGGGATTGAGAAGGTTGCAGTGGATTATTTTGATGATCTTTTTAGTACTACGTCACCTAGCGAATTTGATGATTTTCTGGATGAAATTAAACCAACCATCTCTCAGCAAACAAATCAAAGGCTTCACCACAGAGGAAGAGGTGCGGCAAGCTCTGTTCATGATGCATCCAGAAAAGGTACCGGGCCCAGATGGAATGACGGCACTTTTTCCAACATTCTTGGCACATTATCAAAAAGGATATAGTGGAAATGGTCAATAATTTCTTGACCACAGAGAAATTGGATGTGCGGCTAAATGTTACAAATATTTGTTTGATTCCTAAGACGGAAAGACCGACAAGGATGACGGAACTCAGGCCAATAAGTCTCTGTAATGTCGGATATAAAATGATATCAAAAGTTCTGTGTCAAAGGCTAAAGGCTTGCCTACAGGCTCTGATTTCAGAAACACAGTCGGCTTTTGTGGCTGGGAGATTGATTTCGGATAACATCCTAATTGCACAAGAAATGTTTCATGGGTTGAGGACAAATAAGGCCTTCCAAAATAAGTTCATGGCTATAAAAACAGATATGAATAAGGATTATGATAGAGTGGAATAGAATTTTATTCAGGCATTACTTCGGAAAATGGGGTTTGATTCCCATTGGATTCAGTTGATGATGGAATGTATAACTTCGGTACAATACAGAGTCTTATTAAATGAACAACCACGAGGACAAATTATTCCAAATAGAGGTTTACGTCAAGGGGATCCTTTATCTCCATATCTGTTCATTATGTGCACTGAGGCCTTAATAGCAAATATCAAAAAGGCTGAAAACGAAAAACGGCTAACGGGAATAAAAGTGGTGAGGGCATGTCCTTCAATATCTCATTTGCTTTTCGCAGATCATAGTATCTTTTTCTGTAGAGCACAGAAAGAGGAATGCGAGACTATTTTGGTAATTCTTAAAGAATACGAAAAGGTTTTGGGACAGCAGATTAACTTTCAAAAATCATCGATTCAATTTGGTCATACAATTGACGACGATACTCGCCAAGCACTTCGGGATATCATGGGAATTCAAAATTTGGGAGGGATGGGAAAATATTTGGGCATCCCAGAGAGTCTGGGTGGCTCAAAGGTACAAGTATTTGGATTTTTTCAGGAAAGATTGAATAACAGGATCAATGGATGGACTTTTAGGTTTTTTTCCAAAGGAGGAAAGGAAGTAATAATAAAATCGGTGGTAACGGCTCTACCCAATCATATTATGTCCTGTTACAGAATACCAAAAACAGTGGCGAAGAAGCTTACAAGTGCGGTAGCACAATTCTGGTGGAGCCCCAGTGGAGATACAAAAGGATTACACTGGAAATCATGGGATAAGGTTTGTGTGCATAAGGATGATGGAGGGCTCGGTTTTACGGATTTTAATACAGCTATGTTTGGTAAGAAGCTATGTAGATTAATAGAGAAACCCAACACTCTATTTTCTCGTGTCTTTAAAGGTCGATACTTCAGGAACGCTTCACCCCTGGAACCGATCAGATCGTACGCGTCCTCCTATGGGTGGCGCAGTATAATCTCTGCTAGATCTCTGGTTAGCAAAGGACTAATCAAAAGGGTGGGATCAGGGACATCCATATCAGTATGAAATGATCCGTGGCTCCCAACCACTCGCCCGAGACCAGCAAATAAAAAACAAAATGTTATCTTATCGGATATTATGGTTGATTCCCTCATTGATGAAACAACACAAACATGGAAATCACATACTCTTCAGGAGATAATGGACCCCGAGGATGTTAAAATTGTAGAGAGTATACCTCTAAGCAGGATACCAACAATTGATCGGGATGGCTGGCATTTTACAAATAAATGGAAAATATACGGTAAAATCAGGATACCAAGTGGAAAGAACATATCCTGATATAGAACGAGGGGCAGTAGAATTTGGACCCATGGTAACTGCTCTTAAAGCTAATTGTTGGAAAGTGCGCTGTCCACCCAAGATGAATCATTTTCTATGGCAACTTTTGTCGGGATGTATAGCAGTGAAGAAAAGTCTGAAGGCAAGGGGTATTAAAGGAGATATACGGTGTGACAGATGTGGAGCATCAGAGGAATCCATAAATCATGTTTTCTTTGAATGCCCACCAGCAGTCCAGGTATGGGCACTATCAACGATCCCAACGCATCCAGATCACTTTCCAGGACAATCTTTATTTGTGAATATGGATTATTTATTTTGGAGGGTTAAGCCAACAATGGAGGAACATCATTTTGCATGGATACTTTGGTATATATGGAAAGGACGGAATAGCAAAGTTTTTAGTAATTTGGACACGGAACCGAGGGAGACTCTTCGACGAGCCATGACCGAGTCTTTACTTTGGATGGAAGCTCAGCAGGAAATAGTTCAGCCTCAGGATCAGGTTACACACACGTCTGATGCAGTATTGCCGATTAGATCAGGACGATGGTGTTTCACGGATGGATCATGGAAAGTAGAGGATACTTTTTCAGGACAAGGATGGTACAGTACTTTAGAGGTTTTGAAGGCTTATTGGGAGCTAGGAATACGAGGGCTAGTCAAACCCCGTTACATGCAGAAGTCGAATATCTTATTTGGGCGATGGAGTGCATGAGGAATTTAAGACAATATAACGTTACATTTGCAACGGATTGTTCTCAATTGGTGAAGATGGTTTCGGAACCAGAAGAATGGCCAGCTTTTGCGAGTTACTTAGAGGACATCAAGAGTCTGAAGAGAAGTTTCAACACCTCAGAAATTATTCATATACCACGGACGCAAAACAACAAGGCGGATAGCTTAGCACGCAGTGTGAGGCAACAAACGTCGTTTACTGTCCATATGGATACAGAGCACCCAGTTTGGTTTACAGAGTCCACATGAGTCTATAAAATGGTCGACAAAAAAAACTAAATAATTTAGTCTGATCAATTTTAGTTTATTATAAAATTTATTAAAATATTTTAGTTCTTATTATAAATATCTAGTTTATATTTTAATAATAGGTTGGCATTTAACAATATACAAATTATAATATAACTTTATTTACAGTATAACTATTTATCATTAAAAATATTATTGCGATGTTTTTAAATTTTAAGATAGTATTAACATATAATTCAACAATATGAAAATGTTGATTTTGTAAATTTTAAGATAGTATTAACATATAATTCAATAATATGAAAAATGTTAATTCAATAAATTTTTCATGACATTGAATATTTTAACTTCATCAACTGAAACCCCAAATCCAAACGTTTAGCAAACAATCTCCACAATTTCAGGTGGTAACATTTCTTGATCTTTAATCTGAAAAAAAATTGAGTGGAAGAGATGCATATATAAATTTTATTGGGTTGAGTTTGGTTCAAAGTTTAGTTTGCATGGTAATAGTAGCTAGTTATTAATCTATTTATATATAATACAGTTTGTTCACTCCAGGTTGAGACACCTCAGCATCCACGCTGGAAACTGATGCCTTCTTTGTCCGACACGTCAGATCACTTAAACGAAGCGCATAGTGGTTCTTAGTGGGCTCGCGTGTTGGGCTTCGTCTGTTAATTGATGCGATGTTTATGGCCCTAATAATGCAAACCTTAAGGAACAGATCTTCTGCTCTTCGGTCTCATCGATGCGGCGGTGAAGCTGTGGCGATGGCGGTTGAGATTCATAACAGATGCGTCGTGTAACTCCGACTTTAACCCTTCTGTCTTTAATGGTGATTACGAACTCTCCAGATGCATCTTTCAGTCGTCGAATCGGGTATAAATATACACGAGCATCCTTTATTTTGGTCGCGTTTTCTATATCTCTCTGCTCTTCAACTCGATCTTCAACTCTAAATCAGTGTATCTCGCGTGTTCTCGCCCACTCTCTATGGCTAACTCTAATCTGTTTTTCTCTGACATTAAGACTGGTCGATGCTCAAAAGTTGTCGAGGCCAGGCTTCTGATTTATTATGCTTGACTATATTGATGATGATACATGTCTGATTGTTGATTTCTGATCGCTCTGTTTTTTTTTTCTTTTTCTATTTGTTTTTAGGAAGATGAAATCGTGTTTTGTCTGATTTATTATGCTTAGCTATATTGGTCATGATGTTACGAATCGTTGGTTATGACATACTGATTTTTATTTATTCTCAGGGGACCATGATGCAAGCTGCTATTGGTTCTAGCCTTCTTCCAACGTACCGTGAAAGATTCACCGCCGGAACCATGTTCTCTGTCTCTGGATTTGATGTCTCCAGATGTGCCCAAAACTTCCGACTCACAGACTCTCCGTTAATGATCCGGTTCAACGAGAACACCTCTTTCGAGGAGTTAGCTGAACCTGTGTCTCCCTTGCCGGAAGAAGCATTCCGGCTCCGTAACCAGTCTGAGTTGATTGGCTTAGTCAACACGAACACTCAGTTGCCAGGTATAGTGAACACTCAGACATTCTGACGTGTCAGTGTTCTCTGGCTTGCATCACAAGAAATCAGAAGAAGCTATGGTGATTTCTAACGACAGTTGCTGATATGCTCATTTAATTTCCTCGGTGATGGGATATCAGACACTTGATCTTCTCTTATGCTCATTTTAAACATAACCACTCTTTGCTGTCTGTGTGCTGTGGCAATGATCTTCTTACGCCTTGACACTGCATGTTTTGCTATCAGAGGTCTGGAAGCTGATCCTCTTACGCCTTGATCCATTTCACAATCTATTTTGAGGCAAGGCTCAGCAGCTGCTCCTAGAATGCTGAAGACTGTGGTGGCTCAAGCTGCGATTTTTCATCTATGGCGTCAACGGTTGTGTGCGTGACATCAGCAGTCAATAACGGTGATAAGTTTGTTTAGAGTCATCGATCGAAAAGTGCGTGACATCATTTTGGGGAGAAGGCATATACGGCAATTTCATAACATATTATTTGTTTGGATAAGATAATCTCTTCAATAATCTCTTGATAGCGCTGCTCTGTTTTGTACTGGCTTCCCGTTTTTCTTTACTTTTGCTATGGAGTTCAGTTTTGAATAGGTTCTTACCTTTATAGGTTATTTACTTTGACCAAGATGATGAGTTGCTTTGAACAGTAAAGAGGGTCGTAAGTATGTGTGTGAATGATTCAATAAGAAAAGTGGAGCTTTTTCATTTTGATCATCCAAGATAAGCAATATACACTTTTACTTATACATACAAGTTGAAGACAGCTTTTTATTTTTGTATCCTCATCTTTACACCTAAAATGTTTACATGGCTTTTACTACTAATCTAACTGATCGGTCAACGTCAAAGGATCATGTTAAGTAGGCAACGTCAGAGGTTGCCTCTTCTGCAGTCCTTTTTATTGTCAATGTTCATTCTTTATGAGAATGAGATGATATCACATATCTAATCAATGGTTTAGTTTCTTTGCTTTTAGATTCTTTTCCATCTCCTAATACTGGACTCACACAAGTTTTGTTGGTAGCGTGGTGAGGACCATTAGTCCAGATAATACCAACAGGTGTGACGCTCGAAGGCAGTTCAGAAGTGTCTGAACCAATTCCTCTGCAAACTGATCCACTGGTCAACACGAAGGAGGAAACAACGAGTGGGTGACAAGGGTCCAAATCTTAAGAAACTATAAAGGTGTCCTGATCACTCCAACTATGGAGACAATGAAGCTGGCCAAATTTCCCAATTCCATTTCTGGCTCCTACGTGTTTACCTTTCACTGAATAATATAGTTGTCTTGCAACTTATTAATTAATCAGTTTTGGTTTTGGTTTGTTGAAGTATAATTGGTAGACCTGGTAATTTTAGTATTTATGCTGTGGTTATGAAACTTTTTTGTTAGCCAAATTTTGGTTTCGTATTGTTTTATTATTATTCTGGAAACAGTAAAAAATATTTAGCAACAAAAACACCACTATTAAAATAAACAGATGTATTTTTTTTTAGTTTAAGCAAGAGATATTTTGTCTTAAAAAGAGAATTAAAAAAAAACAAAGGAATTAAAATTAAAATAAGCTAGCCTAATTCAATTATAATAGTGAAGACTGAAGTTATAGCAGTAAAGTCTAAACGAGTTTGTAATACACAATAATTCGGTAATAAATAAATAAGAACAAATAAAATAAAGTAACTACTCTCTTAATAAAAAGAAGTTATTGATTTATTCAGAAAAATCATAAATATGCATGGTATTATGCAATTTAGTCAAACATCTTTGATTTTAAATATTTAAATATCACATCTACGTAAATAATTCATGAAAATAATTGTCAAAACATAATATATAAACATATTCACTAAAAAATCAACCAATCTTTAATAATACTAATTAATCACTTAATATATAAACTAATATAATCAAAGAACTTTCACACATGACAAAAAAAAAACAAAAGCCAAACAAAAATCTCCATTGTTAAATAATATCATTTACTTACATTCTACAAAACAACTACAATAACAATGACAAAGATTTCCCTAAACATATTATAAAAATGAAGCTAAATTTTTATAAGAGCTAAACTTTTTGCGAGCTTTCTTTGCTAGGAGGATATATATTTCCGAGCATCCTATCGATCAGTTTGAAGAGAACATGTGGAGTTGAGCACATGCTGTTGTGCAGACAGTTGTTACGCTCGAACCAAATTCGCAAGACTATAGTATGCACTATGCACTGCTAAACGATGCAAAATCAAAGAAAAAGTATACAATGATATTAGAGATCATAATTCTATTTTCTTTTGCCCAGATTTAATTGACTTATGTATTTTATAGTAGTATAAAAGAAAACTGACACAAAAAGATATTCTTTTATAAAACCCGAATAATCAAATCTCGCCCGTAGGGCGGGCTTATCCTAGTAATATATAATGATATGATAGAACATGTTATTTATTGATATTTTTATAAATATAGTTTTATGGGTTATTTTAACAAACATGTAAAATATTTATCAAATATAAAAGTAGTTGAACAAAACATAAAACACACTTTAAGCTAGGCTTGGATATAACACATAGTTTTTGGTACTAATTTGTATCACATCCAAAAAATCATAAAGTAACCATATATCATTCGGATTCAGGTTATATCGGTTCGGTTTGGATACATATGAAGTTAAATCCAAATTTAAAATAAAAACATAAGAAATTAAACACTTATTTATATATAAATGGATATTTAATTAAGGTACTTATATAAGATTAAATAATTACTTTTAGATATCATTTCAAAATAAATATAAAACTTAATATTAAGGTACATATTTATGTTTCAAATATTTATATTTTTAATAATTTGGAATTGCGAATCAGTTTTTGGATTTATTCAAGTTTTTTAAATATTTTTGGGTTATTTGTTGGGATTCAGCTAATACCACTTCGGATTCAGATATTTTTGTACCGTTCTACAAGACCCATTCTATTATTTCTTATATTTCTTACTGGGTATGGATTGAACTTTTTGGTTTTGAGTTGGTTCGAACTTAGACTTACAACTTTTATGTCATGCCTACTTTAAATAAATAAAAAATTCATTTATATAAAATTTTAAAATTATTTCATGCTTTGAAAACATGGATCAAAATCTGCTCATACTTTACAAAAAGTATATATATATATATTATCTTTGCATAACTTATATTATTAAGTACCTGTTCCTACCCTAAAATATGGCTTAACTAATAAATATCAATATCGATCAAATTAATAAATATCAATGAACTTACTCATATTTTTAGCATCTGTTTAACAGACAAATTAAAAGAAAACATCTTCAAAATAATATTTTTATGGAAGCACCGTAGCCTAATGGTTAAGGTCTAAAGACTTCTACACCCAGGTCTGGGATACAACTCCCATACTATACAATTTATTGCAGATTATCTCAAATCCAGGTTTCAAGTCCCGAAGAGAGCGCAATTTATTAGGCAATTATGCATTATGGAACGATTACAAGCAACTATGTAGATTATGGAAGGAATGATTACAAGAGATCTTCAATATGGTGCAAGTAAATCTGGTCAGGCGTGGATCTTCATAGGACGGTTCAGATGATGCAGTTAGGCGTAGATCTTCATAAGACAGGTAGTATTGCCGGTTGTCGAATCGTCTTTGTAATCTCCCTAATAACTGTAATATCATAATAAATCAGCGTTAAAAAAAAGAATATTTTTTTTGGGTTGGCTGCCTATTCCTCCTAGACACACTGCCCTACTTATCCCCCCCCCCCTCCAAACTACTAAGCTCTTCATAATCCCACCCAATCTTACACTTTCTCTTTAAATTTCCCCCTAAAATTTTTTAATTCTTCTCTCAAATCAATTTTCAAATCATGATTAATAAAACATAAAGTGCATTTAGAAAATAGCGATTGCCACCCGATTTTAAAAAAAAACCGACCCAGATTTTGTAATTTATCAATTCTAAATCAAATTAGGGAGAGAGAGAGAGAAACGACGGGAAAATATATATATATATATATATATATAGAGCTGACTTCCCACACGCGTGCTGCCGCCACCCTCCCCCCGGCTAGGCATGGGCGTGAGCATAGACTTGGGTTTGGGCTCGGATCTTGGGTCTCGGTGAAGGGTTATAACCCAATACTGTTTTTTGGACCAAGTTAATTTAAACTTTTAGGCCATTTTTAACCAAAACAATCTTGACGTTTGTGTGTAAACGACGCGTAGTTTGTTTGAAAACAACTCAAAATTTATTAGTTTGCGCAAAGATAAGAACGAATCAAATAAGAAAATCTTGCGGAGAAATTTTCTCTACTCTCCACTCTCAAGATTTCCAAGAGATCTTCACTAACGTACTCCGCTTGTAACGAAATTTGAACTCTCATTTCCTCTTTTATGTCATGCCTACTTTAAATAAATAAAAAATGCATTTATATAAAATTTTAAAATTATTCTATGCTTTGAAAACATGGATCAAAATCTAATCATACTTTAAAAAACTATACTATATATATATATGGCCTAACTAATAAATATCAATATCGATCAAATTAATAAATCTCAACGAACTTACTCATATTTTTAGCATTTGTTTAACAGACAAATTAAAAGAAAACATCGTCAAAAGAATATTTTTTGGGTTGGCTGCCTATTCCCCCTAGACACACTAACCCTACTTATTCCCCCCCTCCCCCCCCCCCCCCCTCCAAACTATTAAGCTCTTCATAATCCCACCAAATCTTACACTTTCTCTTTAAATTTCCCCCTAAACTTTTTTAATTCCCCTCTCAAATCAATTTTCAAATCATGATTAACATAAAGTGCATTTAGAAAATAGCGATTGCCCACCCGATTTTAAAAAAAAAATCCGACCCAGATTTTCTAATTTATCAATTCTAAATAAAATAAGGGAGAGAGAGAAAGAAACGACGGGGAAAATATATATATATATATATATATATATATATATATATATAAAGAGAGAGAGAGCTGACTCCCCACACGCGTGCTGCCGCCGCCCTCCCGGCGGCTAGGCATGGGCGTGAGCATAGACTTGGGTTTGGACTCGGATCTTGGGTCTCGGTGAAGGGTTATACCCCAATAATGTTTTTTGGACCAAGTTAATTTAAACTTTTAGGCCTTTTTTAACCAAAAAAATATTGACATTTGTGTGTAAACGACACGTAGTTCGTTTGAAAACAACACAAAATTTATTAGTTTGCGCAAAGATAAGAACGAATCAAATAAGAAAATCTTGCGGAGAAATTTTCTCCACTCTCCACTCTCAAGATTTCCAAGAGTCTTCACTAACGTACTCCGCTTGTAACGAAATTCGAACTCTCATTTCCTCTTTTATTTCATGCCTACTTTAAATAAATAAAAATGCATTTATATAAAATTTTAAAATTATTCCATGCTTTGAAAACATGGATCAAAATCTAATCATACTTTAAAATAACTATACTATATATATATGGCCTAACTAATAAATATCAATATCGATCAAATTAATAAATCTCAACAGACAAATTAAAAGAAAACATCTTCAAAAGAATTTTTTGGGTTGGCTGCCTATTCCCCCTATACACACTAACCCTACTTATTCCCCCCCCCCCCCCGCCCTCCCTCCAAACTATTAAGCTCTTCATAATCCCACCAAATCTTACACTTTCTCTTTAAATTTCCCCCTAAACTTTTTTAATTCCCCTCTCAAATCAATTTTCAAATCATGATTAATAAAACATAAAGTGCGTTTAGAAAATAGTGATTGCCCACCCGATTTTAAAAAAAAAAACCGACCCAGATTTTCTAATTTATCAATTCTAAATCAAATTAGGGAGAGAGAGAGAGAGAGAGAGAGAGAGAGAGAGAGAGAGAGAGAGAGAGAGAGAGAGAGAGAGAGAGAGAGAGAGAGAGAGAGAGAGAGAGAGAGAGAGAGAGAGAGAGAGAGAGAGAGAGGGAGAGAGAGAGTGAGGAACGACGAAAATGCAGAGGAGAGAGAGAGTGAGGAACGACGAAAATGCAGAGGAGAGAGAGAAATCGAGGAACGATGAAGGGGCTTACATAAATCTAAAAACATAAGAAAAATTCATTACATACGATAACCAAACCACATAAAGAACATGATCATCTGATGAGAAAAAAAACATGATCATCTGATGGAAAAAAAAACATGATCATCTCAGTTACTAGACCCCTTTCCAAAGGTGGCCATGATGTTGTCTCGGTATGCCTCCTAGTGCTCTCTGTCGCGAAGAAGATCAATGGAGAAGTTCTTCACTCTTTATGCTCATTTCTCTCTTGTTCTCTTTGTTCCTCCTCTTTCTCTCTCTCTCTGTTCCTCTTCGTCTCTCTCTCTGTTCCTCTTCGTCTCTCTCTCTCTCTCTCTGTTCCTCTCTCTCTCTCTCTCTCTCTCTCTCTCTCTCTCTCTCTCTCTCTCTCTCTCTCTCTCTCTCTCTCTCTCTCTCTCTCTCTCTCTCTCTCTCTCTCTCTCTCTCTCTCTCTCTCTCTCTGTTCCTCTCTCTCTCTGTCTCTGGGCCTCTCTCTCTGTTCCTCTTCGTCTCTTTCTCGTCTCTCTCTCTCTCTCTCTCTCTCTCTCTCTCTCTCTCTCTCTCTCTCTCTCTCTCTCTCTCTCTCTCTCTCTCTCTCTCTCTCTCTCTCTCTCTCTCTCTCTCTCTCATTTTTATTTGTCGTCAAAAAAACAAAAAAAAAAAAAACCTAAGCCCTAATTTGATTTAGAATTGATAAATTACAAAATCTGAGTCGGTTTTTTTTAAATCGGGTGGGTAATCGCTATTGTCTAAACAAACTTTATGTTTTATTAATCATGATTTGAAAATTGATTAGAAAGAGATATTAAAAAAGTTTAGGGGAGAATTTAAAGAGAAAATGTAGGCTCCAAATGGTGACCAAAGGAATGCGTGGGAATAACTAATTCCTTAACATTCTTTACAATTTACACCATTTACAAGGAATATTTGTTACCTATGATTCCTTAACATTCCTTAAGATTTAAGGAATAAAAGACTACAATTATTCCTTATCAAATTAGAGGAGGAATGGATTTTCCTTTTATTCTATTCATTTTTATTCCTTTTTTCCTATTCCTTTTATTCCTTTTGTGGTTACCAGTGAGAGCCTTAGATTGGATGGGATTATGGAAAGCTTGATAGTTTAAAGGGAATAAGTAGGGTTAGTGTGTCTAAGGAGGAATATGCAGCCAATCCATATTCTTTTGAATCAACTCGAAACTTACTTAAACAACTTTTGCATCCAAGATCTTGACCCCATAATCTTTTTTTAAGTGCTAGTTAGACACAATTTCAAGTGAGGCAATTCCTCTCATGCCCCTATTTTTCACTCTTCAATCTCTATTAGATAGTTTTCTTCTTTTAATTTTATGTGTCTAACGAAAAATCATAAAATTAAATCGGAAACGTGAATATTTTTTATTTGATTTATAGAATTTGATAAAAATATTTCAAAAATCAAAAAAAACTGTTTTTTCATAGTTTCACGAAAATCATCAAAATAGGGTTAAAAACGATTTTAAAATATATTTTTTTTCAAATTTGAAAGGTATAGAAGTTAAATACTTACCCATGGGTTCACTAATCCATGGGGGGGGGGGGGGGTTAGGGTATAGTTTTGAAAAGGGGGAAGCTTTGATTAGGGATTTTGTGTTTTGATCAAAAATAGAATTATGAAAAAGGGGTATAGAAGACTAAGGAAGCCCATAGAAGATTGTGTGTAGGAAAATAGGGGTACAGGAAAAGTTGACTCATTTCAAGTTTAAAATCTGGTGCAAATCAGGGAAAATAAATTGTTGCTTATTGAAGAAGAATGGTCAAAGTCAACGGTTCAATAAATACAAGATGATTAATTGGGTTGGTTAACTTAGATCAATGGGGGATCACACATTTATACACGTCGATAATGAGAGCAATAGAAACGAGGTCTTTTCAGATATATAGTTGCAGTGAATATTTTTTAGACAATAGAAGAAAAAAAAACAAAAGTAAAGATGATTTTAGAGGAGAAACTTAAACAAATATAGTTGCAATGAGTATATTAAAAAGAAAAAGAAAAGTAGAACTAATTCTCTTACTTGAGAACTAGTCAAACGAAACAACATAACGTAGATATGATCCCTAGGAGAATCTTCCAACAAAACCAAGCTTCGTTACCTGATTGATAATGAGGTTACTTTTTGTTTGTTTGTTTACCTGTAAGAAGTCGGTGAGAGATTCAGACAAGGAGCCAGAGCGTGTTCCAAATAAGTTAAAAGAGAGTGAGTGTAGTGTGCAGCATTACCGAGATGGACTCATGCTTCTGCTACGCATAGGGCTCTTGGCTGGACTCAGCTTGCTAGGGCTCTTACTTACTTCCTCCTGAACCTGCACCACGCAAACGATGACAAATCTTAGTAGTCTATTGAAAGTTGGCAGAAATACCCTGAAAATATTATATTATAATACAGAGAGCTGAGTAGAGTGTATCTAGATTATAAGTATCACTTACAGAAGGCAGAGGAGATCTTGACCTTGAACGAGATCTGCAAAAGTCCGAGAAACAATTATCCAGTTTTAAAATCCCAATAGGTTTTCCGTGTATAAATAGCTGTTTCACCATGAGCCTTGATGCCTCATTCCGTGTTACAGATGCAAAAATAATATTACAAACTTTCTAAGTTAAACCAAGGGCAGAGATGAAAGCCTAGTGAATATTTAGCATAACCATTGAGAAATGAAACATACCCTCCTCGCGGAGGTGGTGGTGACCTTGACTTAGAGCGGGAGCGAGGAGATCTCGATGTTGATTTTGCAGGCGGAAGATTTAGCCTTTGGACTCCTGCTCCTGCTTCTGCTGCGGCTCTTAGAATAAGATCTTCCACGGCTAGGGCTCCTCGAATCCCTCCTTGAATCGTACTCTCGAACCTACAATGATATGGGGAAATGTTAAGTGCAAATAATAAAGAAGAAGAAGAAGAATAAAGATGTGGTGAGCATACCCGGACATATCCACGAGAAAAGGCATTCCTAAACTCAGTGTCATCGAGCTTCTTTATCTGTACAAAAAGGAAAAAACATTAATCATGGATGAACCCCACACAAATAATGAAAGGAACAAGAAGTTGTAAAAATCTCACCGCATACTTCATGTCCTCGTAGCTGGTATAATCTACGATTCCAGTTGTACCTGTTTGCCATATAAACAGTTAAAACAGGATTTATATACAGAAAAAAAAATACAGCTTTGGACATATCGATATGAGGACTAACTAACCTCTACCATCACGGTAGACTTGAGAGAAACAGACTTCTCCTCCTTTACGCATGTGATCCTGCACACACAACAACAACAAAAAAAAAAAAGAAGTGATTATAGAAACGAACGAGACTTAAGGAATGAAACTTAAATGTTTTACCTTGAGGTCTTGCCAGGAAGCAGAAGAAGGCAAACCTGACACAAGAACTGTGTAGTAGTGGAAACACTACCAAATTAGAGATATCTCCCAAAAAAAAGAAACTTTGGAGGCAACACAAAACATACCGGGGTACTCAGATCTCCTAGATGGCCCACGCCCACCACGGTCACGACCATCGCGACCGCGAGCATCATTTGATGAACGCCTCCCACCATGTGCTAATTCCACCTGCACGTGCCAAAAAAAAACTTCTTAGAAACAAGAAAGTTTGTGAACAAGTCGTGAAGAATAACAAACCAACCCGTAAACAATGGCCGTCAAAGTCATATCCATCACGACCACGAATTGCATCTTCAGCATCCCGACTATGAACTACACCAACATGAATCAAGCTCGTTTGAAGTTTGTGTATATGCTTCATCACAATGAAGATGGGTTCAATTTTGGGAAGTTGGTGTATAATCAGATCATGCAAATGACTGAAAACACTAAGAAGAAGTCTCGGCGCATCATGTTTCCAACACTGATCCAACAAGTCATCAACTTTCAAAGGATCGTTCCGATTGACTATCCAACCGATGAGTTTACTGGCTTTCCCAAGCTTGTGGTCAAAGACATCAAAGCTGGACGTGGCACTGGAGCAGACACACGATCTACAACTCTGGAGGAAGACATTGAGCGTACCATTGCTGACCTCAAAGCAATTCACATTCGTCTGAGGAGTAAGAGTATCTTGTTTGTGTTCTGTTTCTGCTTACTAAACTAATGCCCTTTGTTTTTATCTGAATGTGCATCTATGCAGGGGGAAATTATGTTGTTCGTCAACCTTCTCCTCCGACCATGAATCAGGATGACGGAGAGGCTGGAGATACTGAAGAACTCAGTCAAGCGGGTGACACCGAAGAGCTTAGCCAAAGCATATCTTTCTAAGTCTTTTGTGTAATGATGTGCCTTATGATAGTGAGATTAAGGCTCTTGTATTAAAAATAAGATGGTTGTAGTAAGACTAAGGATTCAGAATGCTTGAACTAATGTTGTGCTTTTGTGTTGAAGACTTTGATGACTTATCTATGCTATTGTGCTTGTTGGTGTGATCACGAAAGTGCATTTGTGATTGTCTTCTAGATATCTCTTGTCTGGTGGTTTCAGTGTGTGTGTGTGCAGGTTGCATAGGATGTCACATTAAGATAAAAAGGGGGAGAATGTAAGCTCAATAAAAGAGCTGTGATCATGAAGAAGAAAGGGAGACTGTGTTACACATGTGATCGATGTGTGACACAATGGAAGAGTTGGTTATGGAAACTATGACGTGTCATAACGTGGTTATCAAGTAAAGAAGATTTGGAAGATTTGATTGCATCGAGATATTAGGAAATATAGTATATTCGATGAGGGCTACTTAACTAGATGGTCTAGGGCAGATCTAGGTTAAGCACGCTAATTGAAAAGTTTGAGCAAGGGTTTGTCTTGTCAAGTACAAAGGTGATCGATTTCAGGGTGTTGAAGCTCGATCTACTGAGTTAAGAGATTATAAATTGGTCCGTCTCTAGTCGTGTGTGACTGAGAGTAATTCGGATTAAACAGATCTAGGAGATTGTTTAAGTGATTTCTAATATACAAGAAAGAGTGTTCTTGGATTCTCTGTGTGCTCCTTATATTCGTTTGTCCATGAACTTTCATTTGGTATCAGAGCGGGAAACCTCTGTGGTATCAAGTACTACTAACAGGTTGAGATCCTGCGGATTTCATGGACAACATGAAGGAGCTTGTCACACTGCATAAGCCTATTATGCTTGACAGTGGAAACTTTGACACTGGAAGGCAAGGATGAGACATGTGATCAGAGGGATCGATGAGGATGCCTGGACAGCAGTTGAAGACGGGTGGACACCACCTACTGTGATGATGGAAGATAAAACCTTGGGTCAAAAGCCTAAGGACCAGTGGACAGATTCTGATAAATCAGCATCAAAATTCAACTCTAAGGCATTAACAGTCATATTCTCAGCTGTCGATTTGGAGCAGTCCAAAATCATTCAAGGATGTGAGTCAGCCAAAGAAGCATGGGATACCTTAATCAATCACTTTGAAGGAAACTCAAGCGTACGACGAACCAGAATTGATCATCTAGCCTCAAGGTTTGAGAACCTGCGCATGGGAGATGATGAACCTATCGATGGGTTTATATCCAAGATTAGTGAGCTGGCTAATGAATCTTCAGTCTTGGGAAAGAAGTATGAAGAGAAAGGTCTGGTTAAGAAGCTCCTAAGGTGTCTACCTCCTCGATTTGAGGCTTACAAAGCAGTTCTCAACATAGCAGTTGACACTGATGAGATGAAGTTTGATCAACTCTCCGGGATCTTGAAGGTTCATGACCTCGAGAAATCTGATCGACAAGAAACTACTTAGAAGAGCATCGCCTTCACTGCTGACTCTAAAGACAATGACAGAGTCTCAAAGATTGAGGATAATCTGAGTTTGATGGCAAAGAACTTTAACAAGTTCATGAGGCGAGTTGAAAAAGGGGGTAGCAGATCAAACAGTAGGTTTCAGAGGAATGAATCAGATCGTAATAACTCACAGTCCTCACGGTCGGATGGATCAAAGAAGAAGAAGGAGCTTCAGTGTCATGAATGTGAGGGCTTTGGACACTTTCGGAATGAATGTCCACTCGCTAAGAGGAAAGAACTCAAGTGTATTGAATGCAAGGGTTATGGCCACACTCGTAGTGAATGTCCCAATACTTTGAAGAAAGATAAGTCACTTGTGAGCTTCAGCGACACAGACTCAGACAGTGAAAGTGACGATGGGGAACTACACCTAAACTTCATGGCACTCGTGGCTCATGAAGTTACTGCTTCAATCTCAGACAAAGTGGAAGAAGTAATAGAAGAGGAAGAAGATGAGCTTAATCATGATCTGGAAACAGAGTACAAGGCACTGTTTGACCAGTTTACCGAACTCAGCCATGAGAACCTTCAGCTGTTGAAGGATAGGGCAATGCTAAAAGCACAAGTAAACATTCTTGAACTTGAGAAACCGATAACACAACCAACTGCTCCTTCAATCTTAAAGGAGTCTGATGAAGAAGTTCTTGCACTAAAACGAGCAATGGCAGAGCAGGAACGTTCTCATAAGGAATTTGAGGCTAAATTCAATCAGTTGAGCGAGATGTTCTTCCAAGAAAAGGATAAGAGCAAGCTGTTGGAGAACCAGTTGGCTGAAAATCTAAAGAAGATAAAAATGTTATCAACCGGCACCAAGTCCCTAGATCATCTGCTCACCTTGGAACAATGTCCTAGCACAAGCCGAGGTCTCGGGTTTCAGGGATCTACCTTCAAGTCTGATCAAGAAGGACGTCAAGTGTTGTTCGTAAAAGAAGCATCCACGAAGGAAAAGGTAGATGAACCTCGTCCTCTTCAAGCTCAGCCTGCTCTTCAGAACTCTGGGAAATCTGCGTCTAATCCTCGAGCAAGACGTCGTGGGAATGGTTGTCACTTTTGTGGAAAACGCGGTCATCATGTCAGTTTTTGTTATTTTCGCAGGCACCAATACGAGCGAGCCTGGAGGTTAAATCTGTGTTTCATGGAACCCACCATGTATGGACATGTCTGGATTGCCAAAAGAGATCTATATCCAACCTATAAAGATCGTGTCCTCAAAGTGTCACACAAGGAATCCCCTGAGTCACACAAGGAACCAGAGTTGAATCTAGCGTGCAACTTCACAAGCATATCAGAGAAGTTCAACTTGGTTAGTCATGTCGCATACACTAGTGCTGATGGGAGTTCTCAAAGCGATTCTCCGTGGTACTTTGACAGTGGATGTTCAAAACACATGACAGGAAGCTATGAACATCTTGAGAAACTCCAACCCATTAAAGGAGGCAAAGTGACTTTTGGTGATGGAGGACAAGGAAAGATACGAGGAGTTGGAGTAACTGATAGACCGGATCTACCCGCCTCATCAATGTTTACTATGTTGATGGTCTTAAAGCAAACCTGATCAGTGTTAGTCAACTATGCAATGAAGGGCTAGAAGTGATCTTTAATAGCAAAGAATGCCGTGCTGTTGATCCACAAGGGAACATCGTGCTATGTGGAATTCGTTCTGGAAACAACTGCTATATGTGGAAGCCCACAAACGTGTGCTGCTCAGCAACCACTTCGAAGCTTGATATATGGCATAAAAAGCTGGGTCACATGAACATCAATGGACTAACTCGACTGGTTAATGCAGAAGTAGTGAGAGGAGTTCCTGACTTAGAATCTCATACTAGTACTGTATGTGGAGCATGCTGTCAAGGAAAACAAGTCAAGGTGCAACACAAGCGAATTCCTGAGATTAGATCTAAGCAATTGTTGGAACTTGTGCACATGGATCTTATGGGTCCGATCACTCCAGAGAGCATAGCAGGGAAGAAATATATCCTTGTCATTGTAGATGACTTCTCAAGATACACCTGGGTTGCTTTCTTACGAAACAAGTCTGATGCCATCGATAGTTTCAGGATTCTTGCGTTACAACTAAAACAGAAAGGTGGGATTATGGAAATCAAGAGTGATCATGGTGGAGAGTTTCAGAATGAGCAGTTTGATAGCTTCTGTCAGAGCCAAGGGATCTGACATCAAGATGCAGCACCCAGAACACCACAGCAGAATGGAGTGGTTGAAAGGAAGAATCGTACATTACAAGAGATGGCAAGAGCAATGTTGTGTGGAAACAATGTTCCACCTGGTTTTTGGGCCGAAGCTGTCATCACTGCATGTTATGTGATAAATCGGGTGTATGTTAAGCCTAAGACTAAGACTACACCTTATGAGATACTGAAGGGTAAGACTCCCAATCTTAGTCACATGCACGTGTTTGGATGCTTATGCTATATCCTGAATGATAAAGACCACTTGGGAAAGTTTGACGCCAAAAGTGATGTAGGGATGTTTCTGGGCTATTCTACTAACAGCTCCGCATATCGTGTCTTTAACCAGCGTACCAAATTCATTGGAGAAAAAGTCAATGTGGTCTTTGATGACAGTGTGGGATTTTACCAGACAAGAGTCACACAAACTGTTGACTATGCTACACCAAGTAGTTCTGCTCCGGAAGCAATGATCAAGGAGGAGTCCGAAGAAGAGGAGGAATCTGATGGTGTACGAGTTGATCTGGATCAAGGAAAAGTTCATAAGAATCATTCCTCAGCTGATGTCATTGGAGGTCTGTTTGATGAAAGGGTTACCCGAAAGAAACAGATTAATTTCAAGGAGATGGTTAAGTTGGCATCCTTCATGGCTAAGATGAATAATGTGGAGTGTTATGTCTCTCATATAAAACCAAAGAATCTCCAGGAAGCTTTGGATGATGAATACTGGACTGACTCAATGCATCAGGAGCTGGAACAGTTTGAACGGTTAGATGTGTGGACACTAGTTCCTAGACCTGAAGGAGTCAATGTCATTGGAACAAAGTGGATCCACAAGAACAAGATAGATGAAGAAGGGAATGTCATTCGGAACAAGTCAAGACTGGTTGGTCACGGTTACACTCAGATTGAAGGAGTGGATTTCGATGAAACATTTGCTCCTGTAGCACGTCTCGAATCAATCAGGTTACTCTTTGGAATGGCTTGCGGATTCAGAATCAAACTCTATCAGATGGATGTCAAGAGTGCGTTTCTGAATGGTGTTCTACAAGAAGAAGTCTATGTGACACAACCTAAAGGTTTTGAAGATCCACACTTTCCTGAGTATGTCTACAAACTCAAGAAAGCTCTCTATGGACTTAAACAGGCTCCACGAGCTTGGTATGAAAGACTGACCGACTTTCTCATCAACGCTGGGTTTCAGAGAGGAGGAGTTGATAAGACTCTATTCATAGGAGAAAATGGAAAAGATGTTATCATTATCCAAGTGTATGTGGACGACATCATCTTTGGGAGCACGTCAAAAGAAATGGTGGATGACTTTGTTCGGACCATGACAAAAGAATCCGAGATGAGCATGGTTGGGGAGCTCAGTTATTTTCTTGGACTACAAATCAAGCAGCTTGCGGATGGAATCATTGTATCTCAGAGCACGTATGCCAACAATCTTATCAAGAGATTCGGAATGCAAACTAGAAAAGTTGCAAACACACCCATGAGCACCACTACCAAACTGTCCCGTGATGATGATGGCAAGCCAGTTGATGAGAAACTCTACAGAGCAATGATCGGGAGTCTCTTGTATCTCACAGCTAGCCGACCTGATCTCTGTCTGAGTGTGGGTATTTGTGCTCGTTACCAAGCATGTCCGAAGGAGTCACACATGAATGCTGTTAAGCGTATCATTAAATATGTGAAAGGAACTTTGGACTTTGGTCTCCACTATACCTTTGAAACTAATGTGAATCTTGCAGGTTTTTGTGATGCAGATTGGGCTGGGTGCTTAGATGACAGACATAGCACTTCTGGAGGTTGTTTCTTTCTTGGGAACAACATGGTCGCTTGGCACAGCAAGAAGCAGAACTGTGTCTCTCTCTCGACTGCTGAGGCTGAGTACATTGCATTGGGAAGCTGTTGCACACAATTACTCTGGATGCGACAAATGCTCGTTGATTATGGTATCATCTCTGATCCCATGCTTGTTCATTGTGATAACATGAGTGCCATAAACTTGTCTAAGAATCCAGTCCAGCATTCGCGTACCAAACATGTGGATATACGACATCACTTTGTGAGAGAGTTAGTTGAGATGAGAATTGTGATTCTAGAGCATGTATCAACCGAGAAACAGCTTGCTGATCTCTTTACCAAACCGTTGGACTACAATACCTTCCTAGGGCTTCGTAAGGCCTTGGGAATTGTTAATCTCTGAATAAGTCCTGTCAGAAGAGGAGAACCACTGCTTGTACATCGCACTGACTAAGTTATTCTACTACAGCACCATCAAAACCTTGAGTCAACAAGTTCACTTTTGCGAGTCATCCCCCACAAGTTTACCACTTATGCTCTTAGGTTCACTGAAGAAAGGCACTCATCTCGGATCAAGAAGCTGTCACATTTTAGTTCTGAGGATTGATCACTGTCTGGATTGAACGAGGAAACACATGAGGGGTTGAGTGTATGAGTAAGGAGAATAATTTGTGTTAAGCAAAAGAAAGTCTGAGTCACTCAGTAACAAAAAGTTAAGAAAAAAGGCCTAGGATGATAGATACTCGAGTTGGAACTGGATGCTGCCACATTTTGAGTCTGGCTACGATCATTGTCTTGACTAGGCAGAGAAGATCTCAATTCTTAAGAGAAGGTCCGATCTGGAACAGGGTGTTATCCCACTTTGTGTTTAGACTCGGATACCATCTCCTTGCACGGAATTGTAGATTGTACTCTTGAGGTAAAATTGTTCAAAGTTACTTGTCGAGTAGAAGAGACAAGCACAAGATACCTACCATGTGTTTCCAGACATTACTAATGAGTGTGGGTATGAACTTGAGGAAGGATGATTAGTGAAAGTGAATCTCGTGTGTGACAGCTACTCGGCTGAGAAAAAGCTACAAACTTGGGTTGACTCATTGATTTCATTAAAAGTTTTATGTGGTAGTTACTTGTGTTGGTGTGGTGTCTTCTGTGTCTTTCCTCTGGACAAAAAGGCATCATGAGAATGCCTTAAATGGTTACATGTATATAAAGGTTACTTTGATGCTTTGATCTTGAATCTCGGTTCTCTCTCTCAAGCTCTCACATGGTGGTAAGTGGTGTCTAATTCACTTGGTTACATCTCTTATTTGTTACATATCTCTTGGTCTTGGTCTTGATGAGTTTTGATTCTCTTGTGTTTGGGCCTAGAGCCTAAGTCATGTTAATTACTAATGGGCTTTGTGAGTGTCTTAAGGTTTATTAAATCAAAAGAAAAGAAGTGGACATTAAGGACAAAAGCTTCTCTCTTTAGCCGACAAAAGCTTCTCTCTCTCTCTCTTGGTATCATCGACGCCATGCAAGCTCCAAGGAGAAGCTCTCGCCTGAACCGAGGCTCATCGGGCGCTGGAAACTCGTCTCAGCCTCCCTCGTCGCAGGCGCAGTCCCCTCCACCTACGCGGAAGCGAGTCCGTCGGCGTCTAACTCGCGATGTCTCACCGGAGCTTGTTGAGCCAGAGAACGAGTCGCTCTCGGAGACAGACTCCAATGATGGTAATGAGAACCCTATGGGTGAAGCTGAGGTCTTGGCGAATCGAGCTAAGGAGGAGTGATATCTTGAAAATCGCCTCATGTATCGGACCAAGTTCGATCTGTACCCCGAGCTAATGCAACCACACAAGACGCCTCTTACTCCCCGATTCTTCTCTATGGCGGCTACTGAGCGATTCCAAAGGCTCAAGACTCGGAAGTTCATCAATCAACATCGGATCTCTCTTACCGATGAGAACCATGCCGATGTCAGGGGTGTTGTGGAAAATGCATGACTACTTTATACTCTCACTGACGTTGATGCCTATCAACCTACTGTGGTAAGAGAATTCATTGCTAATCTCTTGGAAGCTTCGGAACGCGATGTTGGTGTGGCTGTATATCTTAGGGGGTCGATGATAGATTTCTCACCAAGTTTGATCAATGTTATCTACTGCATTCCTGGGTTTGAGGATGATCCCAACTGGTTGAATGAAAGCATAGATGAAGTATGTGGGTTCCTCACTGATGGTCAGATAAACCGATGGGAAAATATGAGCTCAAAGTTTCTCACTCCGACGAATCAGGTGCTGTACAAGCTGGTTTGCACCAATTGGATCCCGACTATGAACTACACCAACATGAATCAAGCTCGTTTGAAGTTTGTGTATATGCTTCATCACAATGAAGATGGGTTCAATTTTGGGAAGTTGGTGTATGATCAGATCATGCAAATGGCTGAAAACACTAAGAAGAAGAAGTCTCGGCGCATCATGTTTCCAACACTGATCCAACAAGTCATCAACTTTCAAAGGATCGTTCCGATTGACTATCCAACCGATGAGTTTACTGGCTTTCCCAAGCTTGTGGTCAAAGACATCAAAGCTGGACGTGGCACTGGAGCAGACACACGATCTACAACTCTGGAGGAAGACATTGAGCGTACCATTGCTGACCTCAAAGCAATTCACATTCGTCAGAGAAGTAAGAGTATCTTGTTTGTGTTCTGTTTCTGCTTACTAAACTAATGCCCTTTGTTTTTATCTGAATGTGCATCTATGTAGGGGGAGATTATGTTGTTTGTCAACCTCCTCCTCCGACCATGAATCAGGATGACGGAGAGGCTGGAGATACTGAAGAACTCAGTCAAGCGGGTGACACCGAAGAGCTTAGCCAAAGCATATCTTTCTAAGTCTTTTGTGTGATGATGTGCCTTATGATAGTGAGATTAAGGCTCTTGTATTAAAAATAAGATGGTTGTAGTAAGACTAAGGATTCAGAATGCTTGAACTAATGTTGTGCTTTTGTGTTGAAGACTTTGATGAATTATCTATGCTATTGTGCTTGTTGATGTGATCACGAAAGTGCATTTGTGATTGTTTTCTAGATATCTCTTGTCTGGTGGTTTCAGTGTGTGTGTGTGCAGGTTGCATAGGATGTCACATTAAGATAAAAAGGGGGAGAATGTAAGCTCAAGAAAAGAGCTGTGATCATGAAGAAGAAAGGGAGACTGTGTTACACATGTGATCGATGTGTGACACAACGGAAAGAGTTGGTTATGGAAACTATGACGTGTTATAACGTGGTTATCAAGTAAAGAAGATTTGGAAGATTTGATTGCATCGAGATATTAGGAAATATAGTATATTCGATGAGGGCTACTTAACTAGATGGTCTAGGGCAGATCTAGGTTAAGCACGCTAATTGAAAAGTTTTAGCAATGGTTTGTCTTGTCAAGTACAAAGGTGATCGAGTTCAGGGTGTTGAAGCTCGATCTACTGAGTTAAGAGATTAGAAATTGGTCCGTCTCTAGTCGTGTGTGACTGAGAGTAATTCGGATTAAACATATCTAGGAGATTGTTTTAAGTGATTTCTAATATACAAGAAAGAGTGTTCTTGGATTCTCTGTGTGCTCCTTATATTCGTTTGTCCATGAACTTTCAAAAGAAAGGGCGTAAAGTGTTCACCTGAAAGAGATCTGGGATTATGCCGGCAAATTGTGAGAGAACTGGCCAGGCTCTAGGGTTTTCGAATTTGCGAGCCCGCCGATGTCAATAATACCATAGATCATCACGTGCCTCACGTGACCTTTTTTCTTACATCCCTAACCTTACACTATCTACGATGGAAAACTGATTCAACACCCTATTTTACACATTTTAACATTATACATCATCAACAAACTTTTACTAGTATTTTTTTTTCACACAACAAGTAAAGAACCCTAGCCGCTCCCCTGCGACTTCAATAGCGATTTTGAGATCCATCTGATCTCGGCTTTGATCAGGCTCTCTCCGATCGGCACCGACCATATACTAGGCACAAGGGAGACTACCGTACACTCCTTGTCCGCCTCCTCCTCCTGCAGTACTAACGATGTTGTCGCAGTGGCTTGTCACACACGTCTGATCCTTGGCTTCATCGTTGTCGCTCTTATGGACGGATTCTCGGGTTCCTCTCCGGTGATCTGTTCTCTCTAGGTCTATTCTCGTTTGGCTAGCTATCTCTTTGGATAAATTTTGCTTGAATATCAGATTGGCTCGCTTTCGTTTTGCTATCTGTTTCGCTTGCTCTTGCTTGAGGTTTGTACACTCCTTGGTGTGTCCTTGGATCATTGATCGGCAAACACTTCTGATCCATTTTGGTCAGTTTTTGATCTTCTCTGTCTCTTTGGATGGGAACGTTAGATCGGTATCGATCTGCTCATCAGGCATATATGAAGGGAAAGGGGATAATTTATGATGATGATGTACCAATCAAGTTAGTGGATTGCGAAGACTCTTTTGTCATCAAGGAATTCGGCTTGACACTAATAGGCAAGATACTCAATCCGAAGAAGCAGAATGTTGAAAAGCTTCTACAAACAATGCCATCTCAGTGGGGCTTGTCGGATAGAATAACTGCTAATGACATCGGAAATGGAAAGTTCTTGTTCAACTTTAAGACTGAAGATGATCTGAACTCTGTTCTTCGACAGGGTCCATTTCACTATAACTTTTGCATGTTCGTCCTGGTTCGATGGGAGCCTATCGTCCATGATGATTATCCATGGATCATTCCTTTTTGGGTGCAGCTCGTCGGCTTCCCGCTTCATCTATGGACTGATGGTAACCTTAAGAACATAGGAAGACGACTTGGTCATGTCGATACACTTAAATTAACTGAGGGTCGTATGCTCATAGACATTCTCTCGCAAACCTCTGAAGTTCTCACGCAAGGTGGAATACAAGGGAGATAAGGTGACGATTGAAATAAAATATACCATGCTGTTTAAGCACTGTATGACTTGTGGCATGCTATCTCATGAGAAAAGTTGTTGCCCGACGAATGATGTTAGATGTCGTATTCAGCCGATAGCCCGCCCTGATGTTTTCACACAGATGCAATTACCTAATGATGAGGTCTCTCGCCAACAACTGACCCGTAATGCACATGCTAGAGATCAGTACTCTTACCAGTCTTCGAGGGCAACTAACGATTTCTCTGTGTCTCGTTTAAACCACCATACTTCAAGTTTCAAGACACGATCTCAATACATAGACAATGGGGATGCGATTAAAGGGCAGAGACTGGAGGCTCGGGACTCTGCTTCTAGCTCATGGGACAACAACCGCTGGAAGGGCAGAAGATCAAACACGCATGCTGATAGGATTATAAGACGTCGTGATGCTCAATCATGGAACTCGCGTCATGATAGGGCTCGCTTTGGCTGATAAAACAATGGAATTACACCCAGCTATGTCTGATCCCTAAAAAGCTGCATTCTCCGCTGATGACGGATCTCCGACCCATTAGCATGTGTTCGGTGTTGTATAAAATAATCTCCAAGATTATGGTGTCTAGACTGCAACCGTTTCTAGCTGACTTGGTGGCTCCAAACCAGTCAGTATTTGTGGAAGATAGGTTGATCTCCGACAACATCTTGATCGCCCATGAAGCTGTCCATGCTCTGAGAACGGATCCGTCTGTGTCTACAGAGTTTCTAGCGGTTAAAACAGATATGTCGAATGCCTATAATAGAGTTGAGTGGGGGTATGTTGAAGCCTTACTGAGAGCGTTGGATTTTGATCATAGGTGGATTGAGCTGGTAATGTACTGTATCTCTTCAGTCACTTACTCGATCCTCATTAATGGTCAAATATGGGAATTTGGATCAAGCGTCTCTAGGATCCAAGCCCTCTTTTGGATGGAGAAGACTAATGTATGGAAAAGAGCTCTTGGACAAGGGACTGAAGTGGATGATTGGAGGTGGGGACGATATCTTAGTTTGGATTACCCCACGGATTGATGATGGAGTGAGGATGAGATGCCCACTGATGAAAAACATCTTTGTTGATATAGAACTGAAGGTTTCATCTTTGATTGATCAGCAGACGCAATTCTGGAACATGGCCATACTAAGAGATTTGTTCTACTCCCAAGATGTGGAACTGATTTTGAAGATGAAAATTGCGACAGGATGCAAGGATTTTAAAGATTGGCTACTGGCTACTGGCTGGCTTCAAGATTGTCAAACTCAGAGATCTTAAGACAAGCTGAAGCGCTACCTTCTTTTAATCCACTCAAGGCCCTGGTATGGGATCTTCCTATCCCTTCCAAACTCAGAATTTTTCTGTGGAAAATACTGTCAAGTGCTCTCACTGTATCTGATGGTATTGCAAACAGAGAGATCTGAGTGGATAATAGATGTCAATTCTGCGAGATGGATGGTGAAACTGAAAACCATGTGCTGTTCACTTGCCCTCATGCGAGACTTGTGTGGGCAGTATCCAGGGTTCCTGTGCCCCTTAACGGTTTTAATCCATTAGTCTACCAAAATTTTAACTTCCTTCTTGAAGGTCTGAAAATTTTCAACATCCCGATGGAGTTGAGAAGGGGTTTTCCATGATTGTTGTGGAAAATTTGGAAAAATAGGAATGGCCTGATCTTTGAAGGATAGGAGTTTAAGGCGGTAGATGTGGTAAACAAAGCTTTTCACGACATGGATGAGTGGTCTCAAGCCCAAATCGTGGAAAGTACCAGTGAGAGGATTCCCAACGTCAATCAAGCCTGTACGAAGATAGTCTGGCTTCCGCCTCCCCCCTATGGAAAAAATGCAACATAGGTGTTGACTGGGATAAACAGAACCGCAGATACGGAGCAGCCTGGCTGGTGAGAGATGACAAAGGTGTGGTAATTCTACACAGTAGATGCTCCTTTGTTAATATTCCTTCCTTGAAAAAAGTTCATTTGCAAGTATGGGTGTTGGCAATTGAAAGCATGAGAAACCTGGGATTTTCAAAGATCGTGTTTGCGGGAGAATCGAACAAGCTCATTGGAGCCGTGATTAGGCCACCAGCTTGGCCTTCTTATAGATGGATGTTAAAGTCTGTCATATCTTCTCTCCAGTATATTCTTGAATGGAAATTGGAAAAGATTGACAGGAAGATGATTTTTGGAACTTTTCGTATTGTTCAAAGAGTGGTCTTATGGGACCTATCTCAATCTTATGTGGCCACTAGTTTCCCTTCTTGGCTGGATGGTCTTTTTAGCTAAGTTATGAAGATTCTATGTTTCTTTTTGGTGTTGCCCTTGATTGTGATAGATCCTATCTTTCTTGATGTTTTTTGGGTGTTTAACCTTTGTTGTATGGTTCTTACTTCAAAGTTGATAATGAATGGAATGGATTCTTAGTGAAAAAAAAAAGCATGTGATAAGAATCTGACAAATATATATAGAAAGCTGTACTCTACAGTGGCGTGGTCAGAGAGCGCATTTTATAAATTATCAACAACGAAGAGTCCTTTGATCATTGCTTTTCTAGTAGTATAAAAAACACCAGAAAATTAGCTTTATGGATAAATACACGTGAAAAAAACATACATGTGACCGGAGAGCCTTTCGCTTTTCTGTAACACCCAGAACAAAACTGAACTAAACAGAGAGATAAAAAAAATAGTTCTACCCAGTTACTTGCTTTGTGGCTTCTTGTTTGCTCAATTACAAATCAATCTTAAAACCCCAAAAAGAGCCACTCCAAATCCGCCCATTTAGATTCTACTCCAACAACTTGTAAATAAAAAGAAAAACACAGATCCATCCCCAAAACAAAAAAAAAATCACATCTTTCATAAGGTTCTTGTTTCACGGATCTGGAAAGGTGTAAGCTTTAAAAAACAAGAATGTCTCAGAAACATGTCGAATCATCATCACGAAACTCGATCGAATCTTGCACCTTGCAGCTCCTGTCATGGCGTCCATTCCACCGCTCCAAAACCCTAGACTCATCCGAACATTCGCCGCAGCCGCAGTCACAGAGCCCTTACATCTCATCCACCAAACGCCCTTGCTTCTCCGACCGCTCCACCACTTCTTTCTCCATCGAAGCTATGAGCCGTCTCTCTCTCGCCGACGAAGACAACAAGCTCTCAGTCTCAGCTTCCAATTACAACAACAACAGTAAAGGGGGGAGTTTCCGCTTAGTAGCGAGGAGGAAACGGCGTCGTCGCAATTCGAGATCGGTGTCTGGTCGGAGCAGTGACCGGAGCGGGACTCTGAGATGCTGCTCCATCGGAGCTCACAACGGGACTTGCTCTGATTTTCCCTTCGCCGTCGGTACGGACTCGAGCGGTGAGCTGTTTAGCGAAGCGAATTGGGCTTCCGATGTGAGCGAGGCGCGGAGATCGCGGCAAGAGCGGAGAGATTACGGAGGAGAGAAGGAGGCTTCTGGGTTTGGATTCGCCGACCCGATTGGGAACGAATCTGGGTACGGGAGTGAGCCTGGGTACAGAGGAGATGTTGAGTTTGGTTATGGTGATGAGTACGATGATGATGAAGAAGATGTTAAGCCATTGTTTTGGGGAGGTAAAAGCTCGAATCTTTAAAACGCTTGTGTCTGATCTTTGTATAGATTGATTGTCTTTGATGCGAAAAGATGAACACTTTGGTGTTATCTGCCTACTTCTTCTGGTCAGTGACTCTGTTTTTGCTCTGCTTGTCTATGGTCTTGTGGTCTCTGGCATATAGCTTTAAGGAATAGGTAAATGTCAGAAAGTTAGATTAGAGAATGATAAAAATGATGGAATTATCATTTTATTTGGAGCCAAATGCTTGGTAATCTCTTTAGTAGACTATGAATTAGATACATTGTGGTTTTAGCATGTTAGGTCTTTTGTCTGAAATTTATTTGTATCTATTTTGTTTATTGTGTTTTGTTTGGTGATTGGTGGTTTGTTTTTGGAAATGGAGCAGATAGAGATTCAACAATGGAGATGTCTGGTGGTAATACGAAATTCTCAGATAGTAAACCTCAGTTCAGGTGCCGCCGCAGAAGACAACATGACTGCAAAACTGTTGATCCAATGAAATAGACAACATTAACATTTCTATCAAGTCAGCCAAGTCGGACTAACGGTTCATTGGAAAGCTTTTTCGGTCCAATTTGAAATGGGATTCACGGACATTCTTTTCTTACCGAATTGTTTTTAGATGCCAAGATTAGCGGTCCTTTTGGAGGAACTTCCCATGTATTTTACCATCACCTGGAAAAACTTTCAGCTTTCATATCACCAAATTATATTTGGTTTGATCTTCTGTTACTATTGTTAGAAATTAGTGTTAAATTTGCAGAAAACAAGATTTATGTAATTAATAAAACATTATTCGATCAATTTTGTCTGCAATCTGTTGCATTTATGTATGTATGTATTTTTTTTTGAACACAACGTCTGTTGCATATATAAACCCGAGAAATTGTACATGAGAGAATATGCCAAATCACCTTCCTATATTTTGACATGATAGAATAGATCACGTGTATTCTAGGGCTAATTAACAAACTCTCTGTATATAATATAGGTGATGTGAGGTTTGTAAGGATATAATTAATTTTAGGGAATTCGGCAAAAAAACGAATTGCAAAAAAAAATCTGTACACGAGTCTACCCAAAAAATACTTTATTTTATTGATTTTTTTAGTTTACTAAGCAACTTAAGATTGACTGGACATATATTAGCACACCATTAATCCACAGTTAGTGTTAAATAGACGTTAAATATTGGCATTTCATTTCATTTGAAAACGACGTCGTTTTACATGATTTGAAAATAAAAACAAGTAGATCCCTGGTTTGAACCCGGGTTGCTTGGATCGAATGACAAAATATTTACCACTAACGAACTTACTAATATATTTACTTTTATTTGGTACTAGTTGAATATAAAAAAATTCTCTAAAACTTTATAAAGATCTTTAAAATTCCAAAAAATTGAAACAATAAAGAATTTTTTTATAAAATTAAATTTGAAACTAAAATTAAAAATAAATTTTTTTGACCAAAATAAATTTTTAAAAATTATATTTTTTTAAAACATAAAATTTTATTTTTTCTTTAAAAATAAAATTATATTTTTTCTTTAAAAAAATAAAATTTTATTTTTCTTTAAAAAATAAAAAATTTCCTAAAATTTCAATTTTTTAAAACAATTCCTAAAAATTGAAATTAATTATACACACATAGAAAGATACCCACATATTAAAATTAATTAAAATTCTTAAAAGAAATATTTTACCCATTATGAGTACGATTTTAATTTTTAGCTGATAATTGTAACTTTAATTTTTTGCATTTTCTTTGAATTTTTAAATTTTTTGGATTTTTTTAAATGGAAATTTAGGAAGATTTTTGATTTTTAAAGAAAAATAGAATTTTATTATTAATTTTATTCAAAATTAATTTTATTAAAATTGTCTTTTAGAGAATTTTTTTATATTCAATTAGTACCAAATAAAAATAAATATGTAAGTAAGTACATTGAAAGTATCACTAGCCCAGTGATAAAATACTTTGTCATTTGATCCAAGCAACCCGAGTTCAAATCCAAGGGTCTACTTGTTTTTTTTTCAAATCATGTAAAATGACGTCGTTTCATATAACGCCAACAATAAACGACGTCAATTTTTTCTGTTAAATTTGCTAAAAGCGTGCTAAATTCCCAAGTCAACGAATACATATTAATTAATTCTAAAGTCAATGAAAAATTTGTGTTTATTTTGGTCAGCCCAAAAGTTCATGTTTTTTTTGGCAATTCGTGAAAAGTTGAGGTTTTTTTTGGCCGAATTCCCATTAATTTTATGGTATCAGAACTAAAAGCTTTTGAATTTGTCTTTTTTCATTGTTTTTAGAAAAAAGATCAGAATATCACAAACCAAGTTTTTGTCACAAAAATAGCATCACAAAAAGTAAAATGACCAAAAGAAATTTCATTAAGGGTAAATATGCATGTATAACTCTTGGGTTAATTAATTTAAGACTTAGGGTTTACAGTTAAGGGGTGAGGTTTTAGGAATGTGTTCGAATTTTTAAAAATAAAAAATTAAAATTAAAATTTTCAAAACAAAAATGTGCTATTTTAGTCATTTTATTTTTTGAGTGCTATTTCTGTGACAAAAACTTAAAAATACTATTTGAGAAAATTGCCCTTGTTTTTACCCTCTTTTTCTTCTAACTTTATTGTATCAGAGTTAAAAACTTCTGAGTTTTACTGTTTTATTCATGCTTTCATTGCTTTTACTCTCTTTCTCTTTCATCATCTTTGGTATTGGATTTTGGAGATCGTAATTATGATGCTTGACGTGACTTTCTCTTCACCACTCATTGTCTTGCATTCGATGTCCTCGGACACATTGATGGAACAGCTCTGTCGGCTAACTATACAGCACTCTTGCACAACTCCTATTCAAAAGTATCACTACAAGAAAACATGGCGTTAACGACCAATGTTAACGACTACAGATTCGTGGTCGTAATTTTGGAACCACTTTACGACCAACTTACGACTAAAGCACAATTGGTCGTAAATTGGTCGTAAAGTTGCAACTAATACATGTAGTCGTAAATTAGTCGTTCATCAAAGACTAATTTACTACCAATGGTGGCATTGGTAGTAAATTGGTTGTTTATTAATGACTAATTTACGACCAATAGTACATTATACCCTAAACTTGAAACCCTAAACCCCAAACCCCAAACCCCAAACCTCAAATATCATATCCCAAATATCATAAGTTTTATACACTTTCATACCCAAAATACAAAATTTTATTTTTTAAACAAAATTTCATATATAATTGAGCAAACATGATGATAAGTTATATATAATTTGAAATGCAATATCAAGAGTTTAATAATAGTAAAACACAAATGTTCTAATATAATGAAACTTGATCACTCGTCATCAGAAACATCATCCAATTCATCATTTTCTTCAAATTCATCTTTGTTGGCTTCGAACGTTGTATCTTCTGAAAGTTCTTCATATCCCGGATTATGTTTAATAATAGTAAAATACAAATGTTCTAACACAAATAAGTAAGAAAATGATGAAGTAGATGATATTTCTGATGACGAGTGATCAAGTTTCATTATGTTAGAACATTTGAGGTCATTAGGTTTGGGGTTTGGGGTTTGGGTTTCGAGTTTAGGGTATAATGCATTATTGGTCGTAAATTAGTCATTATTGAACGACCAATTTACGACCAATGACACGTGTCGTAAATTGGTCGTTCATTAAAGACTAATTTACTACCAATGGTGACATTGGTAGTAAATTGGTTGTTTGTTAATGACTAATTTACGACCAATAGTGCATTATGCCATAAACTTGAAATCCTAAACCCCAAACCTCAAATATCATATCACAAATATCATAGTTTTATACACTTTCATATCCAAAATACAAAATTTTATTTTTAAACAAAATTTTATATATAATTGAGTAAACATGATGATAAGTTATATATAATTTGAAATGCAATACTAAGAGTTTAATAATAGTAAAACACAAATGTTCTAACATAATGAAACTTGATCACTTGTCATCTGAAACATCATCCACTTCATCATTTTCTTCAAATTCATTTTCGTTAGCTTCGAACGTTGTATCTTCTGGAAGTTCTTCATATCCCGGATTATGTTTAATAATAGTAAAACACAAATGTTCTAACACAAATAAGTAAGAAAATGATGAAGTGGATGATATTTCTGATGACGAGGGATCAAGTTTCATTATGTTAGAACATTTGAGGTCATGAGGTTTGGGGTTTAGGGTTTGGGGTTTGGGTTTCGAGTTTAGGGTATAATGCATTATTGGTAGTAAATTAGTCATTAATGAACAACCAATTTACGACCAATGACACGTGTGGTCGTAAATTGGTCGTTCAATAAAGACTAATTTACTACCAATGGTGGCATTGGTAGTAAATTGGTTGTTTATTAATGACTAATTTACGACCAATAGTGTATTATGCCCTAAACTTGAAATCCTAAACCTCAAACCCCAAACCTCAAATATCATATCCCAAATATCATAAGATCTATACACTTTCATACCCAAAATACAAAGTTTTATTTTTTAAACAAAATTTCATAATTGAGCAAACATGATGATAAGTTATATATAATTTGAAATGCAATACCAAGAGTTTAATAATAGTAAAACATAATTATGTTAGAACATTTGAGGTCATGAGGTTTGGGGTTTGGGTTTCGAGTTTAGGGTATAATGCACTATTGGTCGTAAATTAGTCATTAATAAACAACCAATTTACGACCAATGACACATGTGGTCGTAAATTGGTCGTTCATTAAAGACTAATTTACTACTAATGGTGGCATTGGTAGTAAATTGGTTGTTTATTAATGATTAATTTACGACCAATAGTGCATTATGCCTTAAACTTGAAATCCTAAACCCCAAACCTCAAATATCATATCCCAAATCTCATAAGTTTTATACACTTTCATACTCAAAATACAAAGTTTTATTTTTTAAACAAAATTTCATATATAATTGAGCAAACATGATGATAAGTTATATATAATTTGAAATGCAATACCAAGAGTTTAATAATAGTAAAACACAATTATGTTAGAACATTTGAGGTTATGAGGTTTGGAGTTTGGGTTTCGAGTTTAGGGTATAATGCACTATTTGTCGTAAATTAGTCATTAATAAACAACTAATTTACTAACAATGCCACCATTGGTAGTAAATTAGTCTTTAATGAACGACCAATTTACGACCAAATGCACCTTTAGTCGTAAATTGGTCGTACATTTACGATCATTGTACGACCATTAGTCTTTATTTGGTCGTACATGTACGACCAATTTACGACCACCCGTAAAATTCTATATATACCCATCGCGTAGCCATTTGGTTGCACACTCACATCTCACTTCCCTCTCCCTTACAACCAATCGACTTCTCTCTCTAGGTATTTTTTTCTTAGTTCTAGGTGGTTAGTTAGGTGATTAGATTAGGTTTGGAATTAGTTTAGGATGTAATTAGTTTAGGTATGGAATTAGTTTAGGATGAAATTATATTATTTGTTTTAGATTATTTTTAAATAATTATTTGAATTTTTTATAACCATCCATGTTTTTTTCAGATTGACGATATTGTTTGGCTAGCGGTAGAAAGAGACTTAGAAACCGAGGGACCTCATATGGGAGTACCTTTCTCGGTGAAACGTCGGATCCGTCAACTTCTACCTCCCGCTCTTCAGACAATGTCCCCGAGAGCCAAACTCGGTCTTAATTATTTTGTATTTTGAATATTTTAATTTCATGAATGTTATATATTATGTTTTATGGAATTTATCAAATTTGTATTTTTTTTAACTTTATGAATTTTAATTATTTAATTATTTTTTTATTTTATTTAAATAATTTAGTAATTAAATTTTACTGTGCATTGTAAATTGGTCTTAAACTAACGACTAAGGTATATATGATCTAGATGTAAGGTAGTCGTTAATTTATGAGTACTTTACCTCCACGTCAATGTACGTTAGTCGTAAACTCATGACTAATTTACAACTAATATACGACCACAATTTACGACTAATTTACGACCAAAATTGTACATCTGATTTACGACCAATCCTCATAGTCGTAAATATACGACTGATTTACGACCAAATCTGTGAGTCGTAAATTTACGACCAATGTACAACCAATTGGTGATTACGACCAGCGTTTAACGACCAATCACAATTGGTCGTAATTTGGTTGTAAATCCCTTTTAACGACCAATTTACTACCAATTCTGTAGTCGTTAAAGTCATGTTTTCTTGTAGTGTATGTTCAAATCGGAAGCTCCTCACAAGATATGGCTGTGCTCTGAGAATCAATTCATGAACAAATTACAAATGAATATTTGTATATGAGATCTACTCAAATTTGATGATAGTAAGAAGCTAGGAATAGTTGTCCAATTATGTAAGAAATTTTAAAATGGTCTTCGAAATCTTCACATAAGAATGCAAATAAACAAAAAAAAATACATATTATTTATTTTGTATTATCATAAATTCATATCTAATATATTTTCTTTACATGAAGTAATATTTTATCTATTACAATGAAGTACTAGGATGAGATCCGCCCATAGACGGGGTAAAATATTTAAAATATATACTACTAATTGTATGAAAATTTAGCTTAAATTGTATCGGTTGGTTTAAACATAGGCTGTAACTGGTTAATTAAAATATAATTAATGGAACAAAAAAATGGAATGATATGAATGGAATATTATGAAAATGGAATTAATGGAATTCATTCCGTTCATTCATAAACAAATTTGTTATGCAATAGTTTTCTTTATAATTTATCAAATTATTTTTGGAATTGATAAAATGACCATTCCATTTCATTCATAGCAAATTGTAAAAATAGTTTTGGGATTGAATTAACCATTCCACATCATTCCATTCTAAAATATTCTAATCTAGTTTTTTTCTTTTTTGAGAAAAGGGCTTTTTATATATATATATATGATATGTGCCTGAAAGGCATTGTTTAGAGCCGAAGCCCATTACATTAGGCCCTTTAAGTCATTCAGAAACAAAAGAGGAGTAGTCAAACGACGCTTCCAGAGAATTACAAAGCGACATGCAGAGATGAGAGAAGACACCGATCAATTTTAAGAATCAGAAACATTCACATCGAGAATCAGTGGTAGGGAGATGATCCATCAGCTAGCAGTCCAAGTCTGAAATAGGGTAGAAGCGAAGGTCGGGTTTTGATCTCGAAGACTGGAGATTCTATTCTTTATCAATGAATACGCCGAATTGGAGATCGAAGTCGAGGAGCGGAAGTTCTGCCGGTGAAGACGGTTATTACGCTCAGTCCAGATGGAATAGATCGATGCTTGCCAAGCTAGAAGACTGATGCATCTTTCTGATTTGGAACCAGGTTGATGCTCGAGGTAGTGAACGTTCTGAGCCCAATTACGATCTGCCCTACAGTTTGCTTTCACTGCTAAGAAGCTCCAAACCGCAAATGAGAAAGGGCATTCAAAGAAGATATGGTCCCTTGACTCATTAGCCGCATTACAAAGTAGACAGAGAGGGCTTGTGGGGAGCCCCCAGCTGATGATACGATCTCTTGTCGGGCACCTGTTTAGGATGACCAACCACGCAAGGAAACTCTGCCTCGGAATCCCTCGAGAGAACCAGATAATCTTAGACCAGGAGACTGGAGTTTGATGCGGTTTAATGAGATTATAGGTCAGCCCAGTTTTGAATGTTGGGGAAGAATTACCTGGTTGATTCCACTCATAACTGTCTTGCGATTGCGACAGTCTGAGTGTAGTGAGGAAGACATGGAGAGCTAGTTGAGAGTCCGAACGCGGGGCGGGTAGATGCCACGCCTCATCATAGTAGATATCAGCCAGTGTAGCCGTCTGTCGGATTCCCAGAGCTGAAGGGGTTGTTATACTGAAGAAGTCCCTGATGTTTCCAAAAGGGCTCCAATTGTCTGACCAGAACCGCGTGGATTCTCTGTCCTCTACCTTGATGGAGATCCAACTGTAAGCATACTCGCGCATCCTTAGTAGTTTCTTTATGGCAAAAGAGTGTGACTGTTTTTCCTTGATCGTCCAAAAATTACTTTTGCACTCTCTAAGGATATGCTTTGTGAACCAGGCAACCCAAATGGAGCCTGATCTAAAGAAGAGCAACCACACACAAGCTTCAAAGTACAGGCTTTGTTCCAGATGTTTAGATCGCGGATGCCAAGGCCGCCTTCCTCCTTTGACAGTGTTACAGTCTCCCAAGAAACCCGAGCACTGTGGTGACCCTCAGAGGTCCCTTTCCACAGGTAAGCACCACATATAGAGTTTATCTGTTTAATGCACTTCTTTGGTATTGTAAATGTTGAGCACCAGAAGTTGGAGATTCCTGCAATGACCGTGTTAATCAATAGTAGTCTCCCTGCAAAATAGAGGGATCTTGCACTCCAATTGTTGACTTTCTTTTTTACTTGTTGCAGGAGCGGTTCGCAGTTCTCCAGAGATAGCTTCTTTGTGCAGAGAGGAATTCCCAGGTACCTGACAGGCAGAATACCATGAGTAATACCTGTTTCGCTGATAATTCGGTCAATTTCAGGTTGCTTGATGCCACAGGAGAAGAAGCTCGTTTTTGTGATGCTAACCGCAAGACCGGAGACATCAGTAAAACTCTGGATGATCTGCAAGATGTTTTTTACCGACTGTAAGGAGCCATCGCAGAAGATGAGAAGATCATCCGCGAAGCATAGATGCGTCAGCTTAGAGTCCTTGCAGTAGTGGTGATAGCCAAACTTTCCCTCCTCCGCGCCCTTGTCTAGCAGAATGGATAGACAATTCATCGCCATGACAAAGAGATACGGGGAGAGGGGGTCTCCCTGCCGCAGTCCCCTGGTGCTCCGGAAATAACCATGCACAGTACCATTGAAACCTACCATGAAGCTCGGAGTAGTGACACAAGCGTGCAGCCACATTAGGTAAGCGATGGGAATATTTATTCCTTGCAACATATTAAAAATGAATCCCCAATCGATGGTGTCAAAAGCTTTTGCTATATCAACTTTCAAAGTGATTCTTGCAGGGCCCTTGTCTCTATGGTAACCGTGAACGATCTCAGAAGCCAGGACAGTATTTTCAACCAGGAGCCTGCCTTGTACAAAAGCTGTTTGGTTTGGGAGGATCAGTGAGGGTAGCAGAGGCTTAAGACGCTTTACCAGAAGCTTGGAAATGAGCTTGTAGGTTGTGTTGCAGCATGCAGTAGGTCTGTAGTCAGAGACTGCTGAAGCTCCTATCCCTTTAGGGACCAGTGAGAGAATGGTAGAGTTCACAGCATAAGAGAGGAAGCCAGTGTAGAAGAAATTCTTTATGCTTAGAGTGAGCTCTTGACCAAGAATGTTCCATGCTGCCTTGTAAAACCCAGAGGTTAGTCCATCAGGCCCTGGAGCCTTGTTAGCGTTTAGTTTGAACATTGTTCTCTTAATCTCTTCATCCGTTGGCAGTTTGACCATTGTTGTTGCATGTTCGTCAGGGCACCGGTAGGCTGAGATTTCCTGGACCCAAAGAGGGGAGACAGCAGCAGTGAGGGTAGTTGAAGGAGCGAGGAGCTGTCTGAAGTGAGCAATCGCTATTGCACCCATCTGGAGCGGGTCTGTTATAACCTCTCCCGATGTTAGCGTGAACGAGCGAATGGAGTTGTATGAGTTCCGCACCTGCATTAACCGGTGAAAAAGGTGGTGTTGAAATCACCCTCCCTCAACCAGTTGATACGAGACCTCTGGCGATAGTAGCTCTCCTCTATGGAGCGGAGGAAGTTCCATTTTTCCTGCATCTCCTTTTCCTTTTGAAAGTTCTCCGTGGTTGGGTTTGTTAACGCCTGTACCTGCACATCTTTTAACAACATGTTAGTCTCTCTCACTCTCTCTTGAATGTTTGAGAAATTATCCCTATTTAAACTTTTAAGCTCTCTTTTTATTTTTTTCAGTTTAACACACAGATGAGAGAGGTCCCATGCCAATTCCTCCGGACTGATCCCAAGCCTGCAGCACTGACTGGTAGAATAAAGGGTGCTTGGTAAGGTAGTTAAAAATTTTGAAAGGTCGGGTTCCAGCAGTAGGGAGGTCAACAGCTAGGTCTAGAACAGAGGGAGAATGATTGGAAATTTCAGGGGGTAAGAAAAAAGCTTGGCTATGGGGAAAGGAGGCTATCCAGGATTGGTTGATGAGGATTCTGTCTAGTTTTTTGGCAATTGGGTTGGAGGGACATTTGTTTGACCAGGTGAATAGGGGGCCAGTAAACCGGAGGTCAAATAGGCTAAGTTGGGTTAGGGTGTCTCAGAACTGTGTCATTTGAGCATCAAAAGAGTCCACAGAGGGAAGAGAATGCTCAGAGTAGTGGATGATCTGGTTGAAATCACCTCCTACAATCCAGGATGTAGAGTCAAGCGAGTAGGTCTGCTGAACATTTAGGAGATCAACCCAAAGGTCAGAGCGCTCATCACTTGTGTTTGCTGCATAACAAGCCGTGAGCACAAATCGCTGAGAGGGGGCTATTTTGACTTCACAAGTGATTGATTGCCTCGATTGATGGAGAATGTTGACATTGAGTTGAGGTTTCCAAATTAGGATGATTCTACCATCGTGATCAGAGGCATGATTTGAGAAGTAATTCCAGCCGTTGCAAGTTTTGGAAACAACATGATTGAGTTGCGGCTCTTTAATATGTGTTTCCAAAAGGGCACCAAAGTGGGCCTTACTAGAGGCTAACCACTGACAAAAAGGGAGGTGCTTCACCGGGTCATTTAGGCCACGGAGGTTCCAACAAAAGATCTTATTACTCATAGGGAGGGAGAAGGGGACACTCCTTGGGGTAGGAGGGAACCTTCAAAAGGAGTTGCGGGTGGAGGAGGAGGGGGGTCAGAAGCGGAAACAGGGAGAGTGGGGAGGGGGGAAGAAGGGGGGGTCAGGGTCAGGAAGGGGAGGGTGGGAGTCAAAAAGGCCAGGCTCAAGGGAGGAGAAAGCATTTTTTAGGGAAATTGATAGGTTAGAAGGAGGAAGAGAGCGATTTTTTGTGACTTTGTGTTTAAAGGGTGAGGGTCGTCTTGGTTGGGGGTGGATGGCAGCAAGAGCAACCACAAAATGAGGGTCCTGAGAAACAGACGAGAAAGAGATAGGGGGGGGGGAGTCAGCCGAGGGAAAAAAGATGGGTTGGGTGAAGGGGGTAATGGCAGAGGGGGAGGGAGAGGCAACAACAAAAGGGTTAGGGGAAAGGATAGGATCTCTCTGTTCTAGAGAAGCGGAGGGAGTAGGAGGAGCTGACAAAATCTCTTGGAGATCTGCTACAAAATCAGGTTCGGGTATCGGCGGAGTTATGGGATTAGATACAGGTTCAGTTTCAGGTTCGGCAGGAGTTTCTAACGGAGGAGCATCAGTCATCTGCGTGTCTGTGGGCTCTTGAGAAGGTAAATTTTCTTTGTGGTTTACTTTCTCTGTATTTGCAAGTTTCGCGCCTGGTTGCTTCTCAACCCAAACATGAGTAGCAGTTAGGCAGTCTTTGAAGATGTGACCTATTTGCTTGCAGGAAGAGCAAATAGGAGGGGTCCATGGGTACTCAACTCGAACTGGAATGATTTCACCCGAGGATCTTTTAAGCTCAATCAAGTAAGGGAGGGGCTTTGTCAGGTCCGCCTCTATCTTGACATGCGCAATGTCCACATCCGCAATATTTTTTGTGAACTCATCGGTTTCTTTAGGTTCACCGATTAGACCAGCAGCAAAACTGAGGCCTTCAAGAGAGCGCAGATCAAGCAGGAGACCATGAAGATGAGCCCACAGAGGGATGGAGCCCATATCAACAGCAGTGACTGATCCTCTAGAAGACCACGAGGTAACCTGAAACATTGCTGTTCCAATATACAAGATCCTTTTCTCTAATACTTTTTTCCTGATGTAATCGTTTGGAATCCTGACCATGATTGTTCTGTTTTCCTTATTAGTACGGATATCAAGCTTCTGTCCTTTACCCCAAATGAAGTTGAGGACGCTTTGGATAGCTTGGTAGGATGGCATCTTTGCAAGGAATGAACCAAGGATGAAATCCTTATGAAACTCAGCTCCTCGCTGGAAGACTTCATCAGGAATCGTGACCTGTGGAACACCATTTTCAGAGTAAGTTAAAGGAGCTAATCGTTTCAACATTTTGTCTGCTATCGGCCTAGCTTTCTGAGCATAGGAAGTAGCTGGGGGAAGGGGAGGTGTTGAGGCGGTGGAAGCCGACGGTGGGGAGGAGGGTTTCGGTTAGAAGCGGGAGGGTGCTGTTCATTGGGGGTTGGGGTAGGAGCTAGTTTTGGTAGATTTATGGTGGAGTTGTGGGTTTGAGGTATGTTTGATTTACTAGTGGAGGGGAGGTAGTAATCGGTTATGGAGGAGTTTTTAGGAGGTAGAGCAGTGAAACCCTTGAAACTGTTTTGAACAGTAGCTACAGAAGAAGTTTGGATTTCTGCAGATCTAGTCTGAGATAGTGGATCTTTCTCTTTTTCCAGTGCAGGACCAGAGAGAGAGATAGTGGGAGGGGAAATTCCATTGTCCACTCCCCAAGAAGCAGTCCCATTTAGATGGGAAATTTGCTTTTTTGAAAGGGGAAGAGAAATAACAGTAGTCTGCAGGGTGGGAAATTGGAACTCAAAGGAAGGAGAGGAAGGGGAAAGGGGGTCGGGTGGGTCTGGAGGGGCGGCGGAGCTACCAGAAGTAGCCAGCGGGAGCAGGACGGAGGCGGGCACGGGAGAGGACCAGGGGTTCTCTCTCTCTCATCTCTCTCTTTTTTTTATTCTAATCTAGTTGCACCCATCACTCGCATTCTTAGTATTGGTCCAACCTATAACTTCATTTTTATTGAGTGACCAATCAAGAGAATGTAATCAAGACATTTTTGAATTTGACCAATACATCCTAAATATTGTTTATATGTTTAGTAGATAGTTTGGCTCTATCTAAAAGGTTAAGGAAAAGCGTACAGAGAAATAACATGTCATGTTGATTTAAAAATCACATAGTAAGTAGTATAGGGTAGCAGAGAGTTTACACAATATTACTAATATATAAAATAAGATCTAACAAATCTAATATATTAAAATTGAATTACATTTGGAGAATAAACCTTAATTCATCTAAAATATTACAAGATTTGCCACTGGGTTTCAACAGTTTATTTGTTTCCTTCATTAAAGGCGTTTTTTAAAATTTAATTGAAACCAATTGTAAACCACGTGTTCGGTTTGTTTCAGTTAGTAATTAATTATTTTAAAATGTAAAAACATTAACTATCTTAACAAAAGATTCCTAAAAATAGACAATCATATAATAACGTAGATATTAGTAGTGTAGAATTTCAGTAGGATTTATTTAAAAACAAAATATTACATTATATCTATCCTCTAGGCTTGCATCCCACGTATATATATATATATATATATATGTTACATGTAGACTTAACGTTTTAGTTAAATCATAAGCTTCTATAAGTAAATAAATATTCTTATTTGTCATACAATCAATTAAAAACCATATCTGAAATAACACCATCCAATTAATATTCTTTAAAAAATGATCTCAAACAAACAAATTTGAAAGTAGTTACCATATTTCATTCCTCTAGCGATGTAAACAAATAATAGGAAGAAAAAAAAATAATAGCTTATGTTTTTAAGAAAATATATAATTTAGTAAAACACAAAATTCTATAAACATAATAAAAATATATATAATGTTATTTGAAAACATGAATAGAAGTATATGAAAAATAAAAGAATATAATGTTATTTAAAAATATGTTATTTGAAAACATGAAAATATCTGTTAAGAAAAAAAAGTAATGGGCTTATGTTTTTTTTTTTAAAATAGAAGTACATTACATCTAATCTATTAAAATGAAAGTACAGTTTATAATTAACCCTCATTTTTCTTTAATATTACCAACTTGTGCCACGGCCCTTTAATATGTCATTTAACTGAATAACTAAATCAGTTTAACCAAATTGACTTACTACACTGAATATAACAACTTTAAAAACTAACTAAATTTTGACCCGCACAACCGTACGGGTATTTATTTTTATGTTTATATATATATTTGGTTTATTTAATTACTATACATTTTAAGATTATTTATATATTTAAAAGTTTAAATCACTATTTCAACTACAATAATTTTATAGTTTTCATGATGTTAATTAACTAACTATTTCAAATGATAACATATATATATATATATGTTGCTTCTTATCATGTATTTATTTTATATTTAATTTATTATGATCATGATCCGTAATTCAAAGTGCTAGATTTTCTTGAAAATTTTATTTTGTTTATTCAGTTTATATAATAAATTATTGTATATATAAAATTTTAAGAAAAGTTAACTTTTTATACATGTATTATATAATTTATTAATGTTAAACCATTCTACCAACATATTATATTTTAGAATAAATGTTTTATATTTATGAAAATAAAATATACTAACTTATCAATTTAAAATAATTTTATCATATTTAGTTCAATATAGTAATTTTAATTAAAATGTTAGATTTGTTAGAAAGTACATACTTCAGAATTATTTTGTATTTAATTTATTATAATCCCGACCCGTAATTCAAAGTGCTAGATTTCTTTTAGTAATTTGTTTTGTTTATTCAATTTATATAATAGATCATTGTATATATAAACTTTTTAAGATAAGTTAATTTTTTATACATGTTATATAATTAAACAGAAATGGATATTGCTTTCCAACAAAATCTTTATAAAATCTTTGTAAAATGTATTTTTGAAAAGTAATCATTTTAAGTGGCTATTATTATCATTACAATATTTTATATAATTTTATTTTTTTGTTTATAAATCAAAACTTAATTAAATTTAAATTTCTGATTATATTTTATGACAACTAAAATTTAAATTAATCAATTTTCAAAAATAAATTTTAAAAGGATTCTGAAAAGATTCTTCAAAGATTTTGTTAGATTTTTTTTAAATCAATATTTATTTTTATCTTAAATAAAAATGAAGATATTAAATGATATTATTTAATATGAAAATTAATAATAGATAAAAATACAGTGTGACCAAATCTAGTAAGTAGTCCATTTTTAAAAAAATCACACATGAATTAGAAGTCATGACTTCTGTTTTAATATAATAGATTATATATCAGTTGGTTTTGTCTTCAAAATAAAATCCAACAATACAAAATTCAATTAACTACTATTATATACCAATTGTGTAAAACCTAACACATAAAGTCAAGCAATATATAATGATTATTCAATCATGTACTCATCAAGGAATTGTTTCTCATATAACTATTGTTCTCATGTAAACTAATAAATCATTTACATTTTTTGGGTCTTTTTGTAATTACTATTGTGTGTATTTACCGGTTTTCTTGAAAAAGATTACAAGCCATATTTGATGAAAAATCATATAGTTTATTTAAAGGGCTAAAATGCAAAATATATTTAAAATACTTAATTTGTTTAGTTATTATCAAAAGATATTTTTCCCGCAAAATCAAAAAATAATAATTTTGTATTCTCCTAAACTCAATAACATTCCAAAAAAAAAATTCCAATTTTAACCATAATATTTCTAAGCTCTGCTACTACTTTAATAATAGCTATTTATTTGAAAACAAACAGCCTAAAATATGGGAGAGCAATTAACACTCGTAACATATTCCTAAAGTTTAGATGATTGACTAAAGAAACAAGCGAATGAAACAATTTGCATATATATTAGGCGTGATTCACTCATATATTATCTTTCTTTTTATATAATTTTAGGAAAAAATTAAAATTAATAATATGTTTAAGTAATACAATATAATATGAAAGAAATGTTAATATATTTGATTCGACATGTTATATTAATACACATATCAAACCAACAAAGATCCGCCACAGAGAGCTCCACCGCATGCTAAACAGTCTATGGCCGGAATTGACAACAGAGATACACTGGAGAAACCACCGACATGACCGCAGGAGGGACAAAAAAAATATTTTTTGGTGTTGAGCGAGAAAAAAAACGCTATTTTTCTTTCATTATCAGGGTAAAATCGGTTTATCAGATTTTGTACAGTGCAAAGTACCTAAAAACTACATCAGTAGCGTTAAGTGACTTATTCTGTGATAAAAAGATGAAAACTGACCTATAGCCTAAATCTCTTCTCTAGTTGTAATGTGTTTTAGTGGAACAATTTATGGTCATATTTTTTCTTTGCTCATATATAATAGAATAGATATGAATTTAATTTAGTACTAGATTTTGATCCGTGCTACCGTACAGGTATTAATTTTCACTTTTAGTTTTTATTTATTTATACAAAATAATATATTTATAATATTTGATCGTTTTATATTGACTAAATTAGGGGTGGATATTTGGGTACCCACTCGAATTCGGTTAAAATCTATTCGAGTTTGAGATTTTCGAGTTTAAATATTCTAGCTTTATTTGTGTATTTATAAATTTTGGTTCCGGTTTGATTCGGATCTTTGCGGGTTTGATAACCCGTTTAAACTACTTTAAAATTTTCAAAATTTATATATCTGTAAATATCCCTAAATCTAAAAATAAAAATAATATAACATGTAAATTTGAGTAATATAAGCCAAATTACCTAAATTAAAAATTTAAAATATGTTTAACTTGAATATTTGGATGGAGAATAAATATATATTTTAAGTATTTTTGGTGTTTTGATAATTGTTTATCTACTTTAGATGTTTACTTTTGACTATTTTTTATATTTCAAATATTTTAAACAACTTTGAAATAGCTTATATCTTGGATATTAACTCTAAAAATAGCTAACATATTGAAGTATATAAATATGATTTAAATACATTCGAATATCCGAAATATTTCATTTAGATCAGGTTTAGTTATGGTTCTCTGGATACCAAAATGGTAAATCCGTTTGGATATTATCTAGTTTCAGTTCAAATTTGGTAATATTTTTCGTTCAGATTCGTTAAATAAATAGTGTTGATATTATAATTTCTATGAATTGTTTGTCGAATAAAAATGTAATTTTTTTAATTTGACTTTGATTTAGTGGAGAAGTTAATGAAGTGTATTTAATTCAAATTTAATTTTGGAAAACACATTAATCTAAGTAAAAAAAATAAAGCATTAAAATAAGAAGTATTATTTAATTATGTATTTAATTTTGGAAAACACATTAACTAAAGTGAAAAAGACAAGCATAAAAATAGGAAGCTTAATTAATACTATAGTGGCATGAAGTGTAAATAAAAGTGAAAACTACGAGGTATTTTTAAATGGGTACTTCTCTTTTAATAAAATAGATAAATGAGAATAATTTATGAAAGCCAATGTTCAAAACAAAAAGAAAAGAGTAATGGCCCCTAAAATATAGGAAGTGATAAGAAGTTATAATAATAACTGAAAATTATCTTGATAGCTATATTTATATGTGACTAATGACAGTTAGTCAGTAAAATGTGAAAAATATAATTGGATCAAATATTTATCAATAGGTCACACTGCTAATTGAAATTCAGAACGCCATGCATAATACACTGTACTTACACAAAAATGTTCAACTATCAGTGTTATAATCATTTTCTGTTAAAGCAATTAAATATTTCTTAGTTATGAATTCTAAGCTGATTTATCTGCCATAACTAGTGTACGCAAATTGTGATACTTTCACTGAATAACCATAAACCTCGTATGAATATCTGCAGGAAAACTCTTTCCCTGAACATGGAAAAAGGTCTTTCCAATAATTGTTCAGTTATTGTGGACTATATTAGCCAACATGCTAACAGCTGGTCATCAAAATTTCGTAATGGAGTCCGAAAAAAGATCCTCCTCAACTCGTTCTTGACAGCTATACCAAGACCGACTATTGTGGACCGTATACGCCAGCATAATCAACGTAGAGAGTATTATTTTTACAAAAAATTTCAACTAAATTTAAATATTTATCTTAAAAATGAAAGTTACACAACTAAGATAAGTATATGCATAAAATAACAAATACTAATGTAAAACATAAAATTTACAAAACAAGTATCCTATAAAAAATATATGCAAAATATAAGCAAAATATGACAAAAATAATTAAATAATTAAAAATTATCAAAGTTTTCTTTTGAAGTCCTCTTAAGATTGTGGGGTTCATATCTTTCTTTTACGAAAATGTATCCAACAATGTTTATTAGGTCTGGGCATTCGGATATCCGTTCGACCTTAGATCAAATATTTTGGATTTCAGGTATTTCGGTACAATAATTTAGAATTCGTTCGAGTATTTTTTTACATATCGGTTTGGATTCGCGTATTTTAGTTCAGATTTGATTATTTAAGATCAGGCTTGGACAATAATGCAAAAGATGACAAAGAAAAGGGTAAGAGTGACACCATTTAAATGATAATTCATGTGATGATTCAATACTGAAAAATATGATAAAGAAAATGTTAGAGTGCAACATATAGGTGAATCTATTGGATCTTGTCAAAAGTTTCTTCTTTGGGAATAGCTTTCTTTTTCCTTACTTCTTCTATTTTTCATTATTTGAATGCTAGATTCTGTATTAGAATCTAGGTTATGCTTTTCCTAACTATCATTTTCTCTCTTTATTCCAATTAAATAGAATAATCTTAAAAGTTAAGTATTCTGTCTGCATCTGAAAATTGAGACTGAAACAGATCCAAAATACAGGTTTGATTAGGGTTTGAGTATATGCTAAATTGTTGACTTATGGATCTGAGTTCGTGTCTTATCTAAGATTCAAATTATCCAAAGTTTTATATATATTAGGTGTTTTGGATATTTTAGATATGTTTTTGTTATTACAAATATTTTTAAATTTTTCATTTTGGGTTCTCGGATATAATTTTGAGTATTAGATAAAATTTGAATTTTTAAAGTTGTATTTTATTTTTTCGTACTTTTGAAGAATTTACAGGTATTCAAATATTTTTTTAAAAATTATTAGGTTTTTAGTATTTTTGAAAGTTGGGTATTTTCAGATGTTTGGGTAATTCCGGATACTTCAAATTGAATTCTATATATCTGAACTGAACTGAACCTGATACATAACCAAGATTTACCAATTATTTACAGTTTTCAGGTTTTGTGTGTTTGAACCGACCTGGATTTGGTTGGAATCTATTCTGAATCGGAAAAAGTTCAAATTATCTATATGGGTCATAATATATGAAACTACAAAAGTTGGACCAGATAGAACTAAAAGAACAGAACCAAAAGATCCTTTTAAATTGAAATTTATTGAAAAATTCTCAAAAAATAAATAAAAAATGAAATTCAGAATGCCAGGCATAATAATTACTTTACTTACACGAAAATGTTCAACTATCAATGTTACAAGATTTTCTGCTAAAGAAATTTTAATACAGTATTTCTTAAATGAAGTCTAAGCTGATTTTCGTTTCCTTAGCTATCTACGATAATTAACTAGTATGCAGATTTTGGAATTAATCCAAGAATCACCAGAAAGGTCGTTTGAATCTCTGCAAGAACCTCTTTCCAAATATGGAAAAAAGTATCAAACAATCATTTATCTTGATCATTTCTCTCAAAGTAAAGATAAGCCACAGCACATCTTGGATCATTTTGCTATGCATGTGAGCACCAAGAAATTGGGGATATAAGGCATGGTGCATCTTGGATCATTCACGTTGTGCACATGTATAATCTTTCTTCTAGACATTGGTTGGGTATTGGTCTTTATAGATGTTAATGTTACTTTCATTTTCTACTACAGTAATTTAAGTGCCAAACAAAAATTAAAAGAATTTAAATCGTTGTGAAAATGTTCATTTTGTTTAGCCACCTACGATAATTGGATGCCTCCGGAAGCAAATTTGGAATTTAAGCAAGAACTAGAAATGTCACACGCATGTGAAATTTTCCAGAAGAATTGCCCGCATGATGAATTTGATTGTGTTTGTGAAATTATATATGTAATTATCACATTAATTTCTCTAATACATATTATGTATCTTCTTTGGTCTCTTCTTATTTTTCTCGTTATCATTTCGGTTTTTAAATTAAATTTTGCTGATGTTTTCCTTATTTTTTTTTCTCTTTTGTATATTTCTCTTCCAAAGTGTATTTTGCATCTTCACTTGAAATTTCTTCATCATTTAATAAAAATTTGTTTCTTTGATAGTTCCTCTCTGTTAATTGTCCCCATTTGGTGAACCAACTCAGACATAACTCTTGATTAATTATTGCTTAGCTTTAAGTCTATTTGCAATGTTGGTGAGTCTTGAAATAAAAGTATAAAATTTGAGATAGATACTATTCCGAACTAGTACGATTGCAAGGCAGGAACAATCCTTTATAATTAAGCACTAGAAAACTAAGTCATTTCGGTGCTTAATTATACCTTTATAGCATTTGCTTAGAATCGAGATGATGTACTGCTATTGTCATATGGTTCTTTTATGTAATTTTTAGATCTCCATCAGGTCACTGCGAATAACTTAGTTTTATTGTTTCTCTTTTTTGCAGATGGAAAACGAAGAAGAGATCTTGTTCGATTTGGAAGCTTTCGAACGGATGAAAAGGGTCTGGGTCCTATGACCAACCCAGTCCCCAAGAAGAAGGAGATGTTGTGGACTCAAGCTGAGGATTTTGTGGACGCTAGGCGTCGTGAGTATCACGACGGTTCTAGCGAAAACGCTTCCTAGACACCAGAAACCACCGCAGCACTAGGACCAGTACGTCAATGCCTTGAAAAGGCGTTGATGTTTTCAACGCGCAGAGATGTGAGTTTCCTATTTTTTGTTTTTTTAAAAAAAATTGTGTGTTTTTTGATGGAATAAAGGCCGATTGGTTAGATTGTATTTGTAAAAAATTTACTGTAAAATTTAAACTGTAGAATTTTTTGATGTAGTTGTATCTAATGTAGCCGTAGAAATTAAATAAGAGAAATGATAAAAAATAAATATATTCCTACAGAAATATTTTAAAAAGGAAATAGTTTCCTACATCCATATTTTTTGCTTTAGAAAATAAGGTTTCTACAATCATTTTCTTATTTTATTGACTTTAGCTTTAAAAACTATTTAAAGTACTATTGGTAACTTAAGTGGTTGTAAATAGAAATCAAAGTTAAAGTCACTACTTACAACCCAACCAATCACCCATATAGCTTAGAAGGTTGTAGAAAGAGGTGAAAAGAAGTGACATGTAAGTTTCAAGAATGTTATACAAAATGGTTAATGAGAAGTTACTGCTATCAAAACATGGGGGAAAGGTTCATCAAAGCCTCAGAATGCAAAGCATGTTCGGTTCAAGTTGTAGCTAGCAAAGTGATTGAGATTCTGGCGCGAAATGAGATAGAAACAATATTTTTCTCCTGCCGTGTAAGATGTGAGGCCGAGGCCATCTAGCCGGACCGGATACACCTTACAATTTTAGAGCCCAACACCAAATACGCAACCGAAGCCCATGATGGAAGAATTTAAATGAACGGGGCACTTTGCATAATAAGACATGTGACGATTCCAGAAGACTCGATTTTGTGACTTAAATCTGAGGTGACATCATATCATATGAGGGAAGAAATATATAAATATGGTAATGGTGGCAAAAGAGCCTGTTTTCGACGAATGATTGACAAATGTCCATACGTCATATTGAAAATACTTTAAATCAAATTGCAATGGTATCGATTAAAATGACACTAGTCTCTAAGAGCATTATTAACCAAGGGAGTTTAGAGGAGTGCTTAACCCCTTCGTCCCACAAAAAAATATAAAATCCCCTTCCAATAGCTCTAAAATAAGCAGCGCTTTAGGTTTTATATCCAAATCACTGCTGAATATATCTAGCAGTGATGCTTACATTGATTTTATATCCAAATCCCTTGTCTGGTTTAGTCTTCTTATCTTGATCTGAAAAGTTTAGTTTGCAACTTCATTTACAAGAATCAACATTCTTCATGTCTTGGTTTATTCTTTGAATGATACGTAATCTGAGCCAAGTAAAGAAGAACCATACTGCTTGGCTTTCTTTGTGTTGTTCCTGAGATTGACAAAAGTTCAATCGGTATATCTCTTATCATTAGAAGAGAATTACCAATCAGAATTGCCTCTTAATTTTCAAATTTATTTCACTTGCATGCCATTGAAAACTAAATAAAACTACATATTTGAATGTTTATCTTTTCCGGTTTCAATTATGAAATTTTCTTAAATAATTTGAACTAAATAATATTAAATCAAACAAAAATTACATCATTGTTACCATATTAAATCAAAGCTACCTGTGACTACTCCGATTGTTATCGTATGTCCAAATCAAAAGAATTATCATCCCCAGTCCTATCAATTCACAAAAAGTTTACACATTAAAATTTCTCGTGAATGTTATATGCGAAGTACTCTACATCTTTATTTCTATATAAGCCATGAAGATTAACGTGTAAAAATGAATGGAGATAAGTAATATTATTAACATATAACCGAGTATATACATATATATATATATATATTTCTTTATGTATAATTCAAACCACCTGTAGAAATCAATTTTTGCTAGGCTGTATCAACATACCAAGTCACAAAATTTTGAATCCAAACAGAATATCTTTATTAGTCTATCTAAACCTAAATCAGTGTAGAATAATATTAAAAGAACAAAAAAGAAACTATTAAAACGATTATATTTCCTTAGGTATAAAATTCAAACAACCTATATAATTTGATTTTTGGTATAACGTATTGTCAAAAGCTAAAATATAGAAATTACTAAAACGTATGTATTGAATCCAAAGATTCCACAGAATAACTTTTTTTCCATCTATTAATTTTGGTATAACGTATTGTTAAAAGCTAAAATATAGAAATTACTAAAACGTATGTATTGAATCCAAAGATTCCACAGAATAACTTTTTTCCATCTATTAATTTTATTAAAGGGACTAAACCCAAAACTATATATTACAACCATCTAACCAAAGGTCCAAAACAAAGTGGACAACCTAAAGAAAATCAATTGGTTATGAGTCCAACCCACAAACACAAACCGCCCCACTAGCGTTACACCGATCGCCACACAGGCCTTGAGATCCCCGCAGCACCGAGACACGCGTTATCCACACTACAAGAAAATTGCGTTTTAATAGTAGATCAGGATAGCGTTTTTTCGTTTTCTGCTATAGTTGACATATCCGTTAATTTTAGATAGCGTTTGTATTTTTAGAAACGCTATATTATAGCGACATAATTGGAAACGCTATAGTAGCGTACATTTAATAGCAAACATAATTAATACGCTATATTTACCTTTTTGAATCCCTAAACACTAAACAAGTTTTAAACCTTAAATTTTTAAACACAAACTTTAAACTCTAACATTCTCATATTATAACTTCAAATCTTAAACATAAACTCAAAATTAGTTCTCTTTTATCTTAGTACATAACTTTCAAAACACAAACCCTTAAATCTCCAACCAAATTCTATACCCTAAATCTTAACTTCTAACTTTAAAGTTATAAACACTAAAATATAATTTTAAAATTTTAGTTATATAAATTTAATCATAATTACAAGAACATAAGCATTAACTGAGATTTAGAAACATGAAACATAATCATTTAAGTATAATTCATAAGTTTTAGATTGTGAAATTATAAATACATGTTTTTTATTGGTCAAAGTAAAAATACATGTATAATAACCAAAAACAACAAGAGTTTCTCGTTAAAAAGGAAACAACGAAGAAGTCTTCTTTTGTGTGTAATGAAGAGTTCTCATTGGCCAGAATTTTAAGCACAAGGATCAATTTTTTATCCGTTGGATGAGATTAAATCTAATGGTTCAGATTTGTTCCTCTTCTTTTTCAGACTTACGGATCTTTCGTCTTCTCTTCCTAAAAAATCGACCATCTCTCAATCTATCTCCTCCTTACCTTACGACAATCTCTGCGTCTATTCAATCCATTTTTTTTTTTGGTTTTAAGAAATTGATAAAGCTCATGTGTTGTTTTCTCATCAGTTTATTTTCTAATTTTGTTCGTGTGCTTGTTTCTTCTGTAGATAAAGGAAGCCGACGAAGTCAACAACGTCGACGGAGCCTGTCTTCTCTTCACGACACTAGATCTGAAGAAGAAGGTGGAACCGAGCAAGAAGAAGAAGAAGAGACACGGAGAAGGAGAGAAGACAAAGAAGAGAGGGCTTGGGAGAGACGCCGGATCTGAAGAAGCTGTTGTGTGAGATGGCAGAGGAAGCTCGTGGTGGAGGTGGAGGTGGATCCGGGAAAGAAGAAGAGAGACAGAGACGCTGAGGGTTTGGTCTACATAGAGAATGGAGGACAAGGAGGAGGACGACGAATTAAGGAGGAGGACGACGAATTAAGGAGGAGACGACGACGGGATGGACAGGGCAACGAGATGGTGGTCATGGTGAGCAGAGTAGTGGTCATGGGCTTGCGGCGATGAGGAAACGGAGAAGCTGGTGGTCACGAGTAGAGTGGTGGTCATGGTGAGCAGAGTAGTGGTCATGGGCTTGCGGCGAGGAGGCGACAGAGAAGCCGGTGGTCGTGTCGAACAGAGAAGGTGGGGAGGCGGCCAAGAATAGATTAGGTTTAGTAAGATTAGGTTTAGTTTGTAAAACACCTGGTTTAGTGACCTGGTTTAGTATAAACCGATTCTTATTTTTTATCCAATGTAATTTATAATATTTAATAAAAAAATCATTATACTTTTATCTTTTATTTTAAATACTTAAACGCCAAAATAAATAGTTTTAAAATAATAATTTTAAATTAAATAAATTTAAATAAATAATTTTAATATAAATTAATTTAATATAAATTATAACAAAAAGAAAACGTCATTAAAAAATATTTAATTGCATTAGAAAAAACGCTATTGTATTGAACAATAAGATAACATTACGAAAAACCGCTATCTAATGTGCCTGACCTACTATCACGGACGATGATACAGCGTTCCTTAAACCGCTGTTAAATTGTTAGATAGCGTTTTTCATCCGCTAGTAAAACTCATTTTTCTTGTAGTGCCAGTCACATCAACATGACCCAATCACCAAGACACCACCGGAGAAGACAAAACCGCCACTGGTTTTCGCCGCAACACACCGGAATGGTAGCCACCTCCACCAAACTTCCCGCCTGGACTCTTTCCAAGGAGAGCTTCATCGGGTCTATCCCGAGATCTCATCCCGAGCCACCAGAAACACCATTAACTACTCAAAACTACCGAACCGAGATCCCATCCGAAAATCAGGCCCTCTAGCGAGGACAAGGAGAGTCACACACCTATTGGAGCCGATTTAACATACAAAACCCGACCGCCCAAAACCGAAAGAGAAGGTAAAGGACGCTGGAGTCAAACCCGGACAACCGCCAAAAGCCCTTTCTTCGGAAGCTGGAGAAACGTCGGAATCATCGTCATCAGGAACACAAGACCCGACTGACATGGCGGCTAAGGAGCCCGCCGACGTCGGTCGGATTATCTAAACGCTGTCTGAATTCTAGAGAGAAGATGGAGCATTTCTCTCTCCGTCGTTTATCTAGCTATTTACCATGAATATACTCTACTTGATCCACAGAATAACTTTGTTAGTATATCCAAACTTATAATAAATGTAGAGTATTATTAAAAGAGAAAATATAGAAACTATTAAAACGTACACACACTATTTAAATATTAGATGGCGCTAAATGTTTCCGAATCGAATTTTTCCCATTCCCTTTTGAAACAGTTTATAATTAATAAACTAGGTAGTAATCCGTGCTATGCGCGAAATGAAATAGTTTATTAAATTATTTATTGTATATTTTATTAAAGGATTTATAAATTTTTTCTAGGCATGAACATTCATATATCCGTTCGGATTTAGTTATTCTATTCAAAGTTCAGATTTTTAAATTGTATTTGGATATTTAAATTTTTTTTGTTTGGTTTTGGTTTGAATCATTGCGGGTTCAATTCGTATTTGAGTTTGAATATCTATTTAATTATGTAACTAAAAAAATCTAAATATACTTAATATTAAAAGAAAATAATATAAAACATAAAAATTTGAATAATGTAAGACTAAATAGTTAAATTTACATAAATATTATGGCCCTAAATATTAGTTCAATTTAAATATTTGGATGGAGAACAAATAAATATTTTCAGTATTTTGACATTTTTTGTTAGTTTAAGATATTTTCATATTTTTGAATATCTAATAGATATAATTTTTTTTTAAATTAACATATTTATATATATAATTTTGATTTAGATATTTTTTCCAAAATATTTTAGTTTGGATCAGATTAGATCTCGTTATCTGAATATTAAATTTTTAGATCTATTTGAGTACTTAATCAGTTTTAGTTTGTGTTTAGTATTGCTTTCAAATTTAGTTCAGTTCGGTTCTTTGGATCCAAATGTCTTACCCAAACTTAATTTCTTCTACTAATATAAAGCAAAATAAAATAAATGTAAAATGAATATTTAACATACATAATTATTGGACTATATTTTAAAAATACCAATAAAAATGGTTGAGTATCGTGTCATTGTTTTTGGGCATGTTGCAAAATTAACATAGTCTAAAACCAATAACCTGTATTTTCTTATGGACGTTCTTGGTAAATATAATAAAAAATGATACAATCGAGTGAAAAGTGTTAGAGCTGCGTGGAAAATAATGTGATTGCTTCACTTATCACCTAAATTATGTTATTCAATTGGTTTCACGAATTTTCTTTTCTTTTAAAACTTTTCTGATTTCTGATTTTTTCTTGCTATCTGATTATGTTTCTAATTTTTGGTCTGAAATGAAAACTTGGTAAAGACAATATTTTGCGTAAGTAAAATTCGACTTTTTGTGTGGTATTTTTCATCTCAATTTTCTTATTTTATAATAAATCACAATTATTTACTGTTTTTGTATACAAAAGCCTCAACCATGGCTAAGTTCGGCAAGATACGAAATTTCCAATTTCTAAAAGCATTTTTCTTCCAGTATTTTAGTTGATGTGAATCTTAATTTTTTTTTTTCAAAATAATATTATTTAGTAGTTGTAAGAAGAGAATTTCAGTTCACTAATATAAAGATTTAAAATGTAATAACTAAAAATGAGCCGATTAATTTTTAAATAATTATAAGACCGACACGTCAGTATACTCAAACTGACATCGATGTGAGACTGTCGAATATATATATATATATAGAGGATAAGAGATGTAACTAAATAATAAAGAATTAAATAATAGTGTTTTTTAATATATATATATATATATATATATATATATATATATATATATATATATATAGAGAGAGAGGATAAGAGATATATGAATAAATATATCATTCAAAATATAGCCATGATTTTCGCTATCTATATTTAACTAAATAATAAAGAATATATATATTTTGTTTCCAAATAAGTTCTTAATTGCTACACTTGCGGAATATTCAACAACTAAGTGTTTTGGGCATATTCGATTTATTAATATTATTAATATATATATTATGATTTAAAGATCATAATAATTTTTTTTTATTCTTAATAATTTTAGTTTTTTCGATTTTATTGGGGTCTACGTCTCCTTAACATATAAGAAAATTATAAAAGTATGAGACCATAAGAGCATAGTTATATATCAAATATTCCACAAAATAAAGTAAAATAAGAATGTGAACTTTTGGTCTCTCTTAATTTACTTTGTACTTTTGAATCAGAAACATGTATTAAATTACCAAAAACACACTAAAACACACAAAATCTAAGTAAGAACAAAATAAATGAAAAGTAAATAAAAACTAAAATTTGATGATAATTTAGAATTTGTTTAAAAAAAATTGAGATAATGACAATATTTCATTGGTTTACTTGATCAATATATATATTGACTTATCTTAATATTTCATAAGTTTAATTTAAATAAAAGAAACAATAGATAATGATAGTTTTATTATTAAAGTTAATTTATGGTTAATTATATAATAATAAATTTAATTATTAATTAAAAATATATCTACCTTAGCCGTTTTAGAAACTAAACTATTTAACACATGTTCCTAACATGATTACATAGGCAACTGTCTAAACTTAATATCAAAGCATATTTTTTACAGATTAAACAATAATAAAACATACACGTGAAATGACTACCAAAATAATTCAGAATACCTAATTAATAATTCCAAACTCCATTTAACAAAACTGATTTGCTCTTAATATTTCAAACTCAAAGAAAGAAGAAAAACATAGAACTCCAACAAAAAAAAACAAATATCAAATGTACATAAATATATATAGCAAAACCTATGATCGAGACAACATGGAATGAATAAGAAAAATAAAAATATAGAGTTTAAAACATCTTATATCATATGAAAATAAGAATTGGTCCTAACTTGTTTAAAATAATTATAATTGTAATTCCAATTAGAAATTTTGAAATAGTTATGTTATTTAAATTAATAAACTAATGATTTAAGCTAAAAACTAATAAGAATTTTATGAAAGTTAAAATAATTATAACCATAATTCCAATTAGAAGTTTCAAATATTTATATAATTTTATATTAATAAATTAATTAGAATCGGAATATTTTAATAAATTGATGATTTTAAAAAATTAATAAGAATATAACAAATAATTAAAATTAGCTAAAATCATGGAAACGATGACACATCATCAAAATCACTTCATAAATAATAGTATAATAGTAGATAAATGAAAGATTTTGTTACCATTAATTATTTTGAACAAAATTCAAGTTTAATTTCAATATTAAAAAATATTATGGATATTTCTAAAATATATGTTTAACATTTAATGTTAATTATTTTGAACAATAAATCTATATATGCTAAAATTTAAATATATTAAAATTACTTGTAGACAATATCAAATGTTTGTAACTGGATATTCTTTTTAATATAATAAATTTCGCCTAAGATTATATATTTTCAAAAATTTCAAAAATATAGGTTTAACCATTTCGTCTACTATTTATTCTCAACAGTAAAACCTAATACTAAAATATAAAATTTCTAACGTATTTAATTCACGCCAGGAGCGGATGTAAGGAGAGAGTAGTGGAGTCAGCTGAGCCCACCTCATTTTGAGAAATATATGTATTTTTTTAGATAAATAATATGTTGACTCCATGAAAGTATTCTTTTTGACCCCACAAAAGTTCAAATACACTAAAATCTAAATGATAAAGTTTAATTATCTAATTTTGACTCTGGTAAGAAAATTTTTTTGGCTCCGACACTGATTTTTGCCATATGACTCATATCTGATTAAAATATTTAAATTATTATTACATTTGGAAAACAATTGCATACTCATAGAAATATTACTCAAACATATCAATAGATCAATATTTATTGAAGGTTTAATATGCTGCATAGGTCACTATTTCTTACGGCACATAAATTGTTTACGGCAATCAAACATATCAATAGGTCAATATTTGTTGAATATTATTGTGTTCGTAAAAGTTTTAAAATATGATAAATATTTAAAATATTATCTGATAAACATTTAAATAATATTCATTTATATAAAAATGAAAACAAGTATCGTTTTAAAATTATTAAGAAAGTGCTTGTCGTTTTTATTACTTCGAACTCATCATCATCTACGGCTCAAGCTGAAAACGACACTACTACTTCAGTTGCTCAAGAAAGTGAAGTGGAACACGACAACAAGCCTAATCATTAATCAAGCTGACCCAGACTCATCCAACTCACTCCAACGGCTCTCCCACGTAAAGACAAAGGCAAAGAGATTCAGTCTGAAAACAGAGGAAAGCGTGTTGCAGTCTCTATAGTACGGTGAAGGAGTGTGGTCCCAAAATGTACAACTCCTTCTCAGCCCTTGATTCTCTACCAGCAACTGGATGATGCCAAGTGGAGATACAACTAGGGTTTTAGTCTCTTCTAGTCTATCTATTTAAGCAATGTAATCAATCGCTCAATGTTCAACTTCAAGAGAAGCAGTAATACTACATCTCCAACCTCCACCTTTCAGTTTTTCAGAATGGCAGGTCAGGTTCCGAGGGTTGTTCGTTGTTCGTGGAGTCCCAGTTCAACTCACGTGATTTACCATTGTGTTTGTCACTCTGAGATCGATGCTAGGGTTTTCCGGAGCGGGCAGAGCTACTTTCACATCAACGGCTCTTCCGTCAAACCAGTGGTAGGAGCTACTCTCGAGGGTGACAACTTCCACACCTCTGTCACACACTGCAACTTCGCCGTCAACATCACTTGCGATAGGTCTTCGGGACGTGTTTCTATTGCTCCTACCGAGATTCGTTCTTTGTTGTAAGGGTTTTTTTTTATTTATTTTGGGTGTTGTTTGACTTGGTAGAACCTCTAGCTTGAGCTTCGAGAAATAAGAACTTAACATCTTCTTTCTATTGCTTGATCTTTTCTCTTTGTTTGTGATGGAAACATTTGCTGAAATGTTTTAAAATAAAATGATATTGCACTTGCAAAAGATATTAAAATATAAAAATTCTACAGAGGAAATAGTCATAAGACGATCATTGGTATGGTCAAGATTTATGTATCATACAAATCGTGGTCCAGGTGGTACTCGATCTTAACTAATTGGGTTTTGCATGAGTACTGCTCCTCGAAAATAACCAAGGCCTTGAGCTAGATGCGTACGTGTTGTGTAAAGTGCAAAACTTTGGAAAATCTTTTGGAAACACATATGCTCATTCTTGGAAGAAGAATAAGATATGATGATGGTGAAGAGTTGTGATCTCTCACCAACAAGGTCAGATCAAGAACTTGGAAGCTGAGAAGTCATTGAAGAGAGAATCATTTCCAAGAGCTGTCCTTAACGCTGAATCTTCATTGACTCTTTTCCAAAGAGCGTCCTAAAGCTTTTGGACGACGACAATTTTATAATTTTCTTATAGCAAGTTGAACGTTAGTATTAAAATTAAATGTTTGCATATTTTATCTATAGGATAAGTTTCTCCAATAGCTTCGGGATCATCAGGCTAAAATTTTCCTTGTACTATAAAGTATTGTATCTCATCGAAGTATACAATCGAGGTGTTCAATCAATCTTGAATCTTGGCACGATTGCTAGTACAAAGCTTCACGCTTAATAGCCGAAACTGCAATTGTATACTGCAGTGCATAAATCGTAAAAAAATTCTAAGCATATATAATAAAACAAGTTGATTCAATGAGATAAACACAACAAACACATTAACGATTTAACATTTGATAACAATAAACGTATGTTATCGTTATGATCGATTCGCCGTTCCGAGAAACACCAGTTTACTAATGCATTCATTGTAGAGGTGGTTAATATCAGAATGCTTGTGTATCTTACATTACAAACTGTAGAAATGTACTATCTGCAGTTTTATACTTTGTTTTGATATTGTGCTTATGTTTTGATACTTCTTACATTGCCAATTTAATCATGTTTCATCTTGTTCAATTTTATAGATTGTTTTGATATTGTGCTTATATTTTGTTTTTAAAATGGCTGGTTTAACCGTCCATGTGTTCGGTTTATTTAATTTTCATCTATGGTTTATTATTTATGTTTAGTTGTGCTATTTCTATAACCATAAGGTATCATAGCATGGTGCAAAAAAACAAGTATATCATTAATCTAATTTGTTTAGGTGTATAACCTGTAAGAATATATAATATAAGCAATAAATTTTTCATTCATAAAATATAAATATTATTTTACCGTCGAAACTCAATGTTAAAATTTCAAATAGAATAAATACATACTCTTTCCGTTCATTAAAGTTACATATTCTAAGATAAAAAATTTGTTTGAAAAAATCTATTTTTATATTTTTAATGCATATTTTATTAAATAATTGCAAACTTCAAAAAAATTAATTGTATTAGTTAATTTTTATTGGCTTAAAATTATAGAAAAAAATATAAACACAAAAATTATGTAAATTTAATGTGTTTTATTAAAAAGCGTGAAAAATCTAGAATATGTAACTTTAAGGAACAGATTGAATATTATTTTAGGACATTTCCAATAATTTATACTATGGAATTAGTTTAAAGCAACATATCCAGTGTTGTTAAAACCTGACCGGCAAGCGAACCGGATATTTTTTGGGTCATGGGTCAACGTGGTTCGACCAGGTTCGATCCGGTTCGATCCGGGTTTGATTAGACTAAACTAAATTTAATGATATTTTGAATATGTATATTTTTATAAAGATAAAGATCATATCAAATAAAATATTTCAATAACCATAATGTTTAGAAATTTTTAAAAAGTAACAAACTAAAAATTTAATAAAAATAATAGAACAATGTAATAGTCCAAATCTCAAATCAATAGAAAAAAAACATATTTAAATTTTATTCTCCGGTTTTTGTCACTCCAAATCTTCATCACCTTTACAAAAATTATAGATACATTAGTTAAAAATTTATACTATGAAATAAAATTAAAAATTATACCATGAATGAGTTCTTCAAATCTAAGTTTTCAATTCTTAAAATCTTCGAAACAAAAACAATACCTTGAAAAGTAGATACCTTGTGAGTTGCATGCATAGACGTCAAAGACTCAAGAGAAAAATATGAGATGGCTTTACCTTATTAATCTGAATCCTATTTTTATTTTAAAAAGAAAATTTTAATTGTTTTATTAATAAATTTTTGGGTTTAATACAAGAACCAGAGTTTAGCCGGTTCGTTGGGTCGCCGGTTCGCGGGTTTTTAACGGTTCGATAGGAGTTTTTAACCGGTTTAACTATAGTTGGGTTTTGGCATTAACCCAACCCGCATTTGTGTCCGGTTCGTGGTTGAACTTGGTCCGACCGCCGGTTCGGTCTGGGTTTAATAACACTGAACATATCATAAATATTTAATTTAGCTCCTACGAAACATAATGAACTAAATAAAATATAACTAAGTTCTTTATGTACAACCTCTGATTTCTATGTGCGAACATTTGCACATCCGAACGCTGTTACCCTTTTCAGTGGCGCTATTCAGTAAAACGTTTTAAAGCTTTGGTGCCCGAGTTCAAAGCGATTCTATCAACGAAGAATTCGTACAAATATCACACATTCCAACCAACTTCTTTCTCTTACTTATCTTCAGACATTCTACCTTGAACCAAAATAGCTATGAAGACTTAGCTGCAGAGTTTAAAGCGTTACAATGCGTTCAAATGTTTCACCTCACAACAGCTCCCGTTTTCAAATGATCAAGTAATATCGTCTCTCAGCTAAGTTAAAGCTCAATCAGGTCTCAATAACTTAATCTTTTTCTGCAAGCAACTAAAATCTTACAGATGGAAAAATGGAGACAAGAGTTTAAGAGTGTGGAACAAGATGGAAATGAACAACAGTGTCTATGGTTTATATAACTAAGGCAAAATCACTCCCATGGGATCAAAATCTTGAAGCTTTCGTCTTTTACTTGGACTTGACTTTGCCCTGGCGTTTACCAGTTTTCTTTTTAGGTCTTTGTTTCTGATGGTTTCGAGGGTGTTCATCATCAACTTCATCGTTTGGATTTACTTCCTCGAACTTGACCGGTTTAATTATGACCCCAGTCTTCTTCACAACCTGCACAAACAAATGGTCAAAACAAGTACAACATGGGTGCTAATGAGAGAGTTTGACAAAGTAATCAAGACGAACCTCTGGTCGGTTTAGTTCCGAAACAACAGTCGAGGGATTAAACTCGGGGCCTATAGGCATACGCATACTATGCTCGAAAGCTTCCTTGGATGTATGAGGGAAAGGTAGAGTCGTTGTATGAAGTTTCTCAGCCTGTCAAAAAAAAAAAGATAATATGATGAGCATTACTGATCAAATGGTTACTCAACAAATTAAAGCTAGAGTGAGTGTGACACTACTGACCCTTTTATCGACTTTCTCTGATATGATAACGTGTTTAAGACGAGCGTCTTTCCTTGTTTTGAGTTTTTGCTTTCTCTCTTTCTCCTCAGCTTCGTGTTCCATAACCATCCGTTTAGATATACCTCTCTTTCTTTGGACATTGCTCCAATCTCCCCAACCAGGAAGTAGAACAGGTTTTTCGGGTTTAGGAACTTCCTGATTCAGAACCTCTTCCTTATCCTTCTCAAATTCATCCAACACATCATCACCAGCAAAAGCCCGGTTTATAAGCTCTGCTTGAGAAGGAATCTCAAAGGTTTCCTTTGACGCAGATGCCAAAAATCCGTCCACCATTTCCTCTGCTTCACTCTCTGAATCCTCACTTTCTTCATCTCTTGATCCCTTTTCAAGATTTTAAACATAAATACATTACGGTAAGGAACTAGAACTGCCAAAAGCTAATACAGTATAGTTCAACTGAGACTTGCAGAAAGAAAAACCTTTTTATCTTGAGACTGTGAGATGGGTGCACGTGTCTTCTTTGATTCTTTTTTGGATTCTGTGTTTTTGCAGCTTGTCATCTGCATAACATACCAAAAAGGAGTTGAACAAAAGAATAACACACACACACAAAAAAAAGACAAAGTAAACCTTCTTCCAAGAGCCTGATGCAAACATGGCAACGTCGAATGTTGTCTTAGATGCTTGATTTCCAGCAGCATCATCAAACTTCTGTAGACAAAGAATAGATTCTTCTTAGAGATTTTTCAAAGGAAGAGAAGAAACAACCATTATGACAAAATAAAGATACCTCAGTTTCTGTAATGGTTCCAGTGTTTCTAGCAGGTGAGGCATTATCTCTTACATCCTCCATGTCGTTATCTTCTACGCCAGCCATATCATTGTCACTATCACTGTTGTCATAAAAGTTATCTGAATCCTTTTTAGACTCTTTTGGAGCTTCCACTTTAGCGGTTGCACCAAACACTCTTCTACCACTAACACTAACGGGTTTTTTAGAGTTTTCTCCACCAGAATTCTCCCACTCTTCGTACTCCTCTAGTGCACGTTTAGCTTCTTCATTAGCTTCCTCGTTTTTCTTTTTCATAGCACGGGCCTAACCAAGCAAAAGGGAAAAAGATAAGACAAGACATGACTGAAGAAAATGAAAATTGTTATGAGGGAGCAAAAAGTAAATATTACCATGAAAGGTAATGACATAAGACCAGCAGTGGGCACTTCATCATCTTCCATAGTTTTCAATGTCTTCTCCTTTGCTTTTGCTATCAATCTGGAAGGAGTGTCCTCATCTGAACCATCATTCAAACCTTCCTCATCGTCGCTCTCATCACTGCTACTTCCATCTCCCATGGAGTGCATCTTTCTTGACAAATTAGCATTCATTTGAAGTTGTTCAGCTATAGCTGCCCGAGTTGCATCATATTTCGCATTCAGTCCAAGCCGAACCATGCGCTTCGCCCACTTCCCTGTGTTTCTGTGCTTTAACGTCAGACGTTCCTGCACAAACACAAACAAGACAACTTTTTAAACCTTTTTTTGCCAGTGTCTCGATGAAAAATATGAGGAAAATTTCAGACTCACCTCTACTCGTTTAGCCTCTTGCCTCATAGCCTCTTCTTTAGCCATTTCTGGGTCCATTAATGCTCCCAGCGACGACTTCTTCAGGTCTTTGTTCTTGAGGCGATGATAAGTCTTAGACTTAATCTTCTTGATTCGTTTGCTTTTTGCCTCATGACGGAAGAGCAGGTTCCGAATCTTGGCAATGTGGTCACGCTTCTTTATGTGGTCTTCCATAGAAACCTGCACCCCAAAAATTTACATCCATAAACTGATGTTCAATCTCAGATCAATTTAATACAAAGTCAAGATAGATGACAGAAACTTGCCTCGTTCAATTCAAGCAGACGAGCGCCATCGTCTCTGTGAGCCTCAGAAACCTCACTATCATTGAGAAGAGAAGCCATCTTCTTCTCAAACTCAGTCCTGGGTTGAAACTCCGATGCAATTGCGCCAACAGTAGAGTAACCAAGATCGACTTCTTGGTTAAAGTAAACAGTCGGTGCCTCCCTGTTCTTCTTGACGAGATGCACCCACTTGCTAAACTCCCCATCAACTAATCCAATCACAGCTTTACGCTCCAGTCTTTCTCGCTGAGGCTTAGGCAGAGGAGCATGAACGACATGCTTAGTGTCCTTGCGCATACGAGCAATCTGCTTGCTTGTTTTGTGATATCCAGGTTTTCCTTCAAGAGGCGCCAGAAAGTCTTCCTCGGTCAAGACGTTCTTACCCTCCAGAACATCTCGGGTGGGGTTGAATTCGCCCTCTGGGTATGCTTCAGTAAAGAGCACAGGTTTGCTCTTACTCTCACCTGAAAAAAAAACACAAAGAGAGCAGAGATAAGCAAAAACTGTGAGAAGAAGAAGAAAGTCTCTAAGTCTTTACTATCGAAATATACCTTGAAAAGCTGCACTTGGCATTCCAGTGAGAGACTGCAACATCCGTGTGTGTCTATCATCATCATCATCATTCTCGCTGTTACCACCATCAACATCATCATCATCTTCTGACTCTACGTTTTCATCCTTCATTGTTGATAAAAGACAATTAACCAGTAAGCAGAGCATATACCAACAAAGGACAGAACTAGATCTAAACTAGTAATTTCTAATACATGAGAAAATCAAAATAAAAACCCTAAACCATATAATCAGAACTTTCAGACCAAACACGTCTTCACTATTGTAATAATAATATATTGCAATTCATACAGTGACAAGAGACAATCCAAACAAAAATCAAGAACTCGTCAACCTCCACCATTTAGAGAATCGTTTTGTGTTGTTTCGACCAAACACGTCTCTACCACTATTGTAATAAAAAAAGACAAAAATTGCAATTGAGAGAGCAGTGACGGCGAAAGGAACCTCGAAATCGTCGGGGAGCTCGTAGTCGTAGTTATCATGGCGGTCGTAACGGTTGTTCTTCCTGGATTCTTCTTCAGGGACACCTTCTTCGTACTCGTACAGATCGCCGCCGTGTTCATCATCGGAATCGATCTCGTCTTCTTCTTCGTCCGAGTTTAGAGGACGTTTCTGGTCCGCAATGACCTTCAGGATTGAGTTGGGCAAGTGAGGCCCTTTCTTCTTCTTCTTTGACTTAGCTACGCTTTTGGCACTCGATGATGATTTTCTCTTCAAGCCTCCCATGGTTGTCTGTTTTTCTGTCGACGACTCGAGTGAGATTGAGAGAGAGAGAGAGGCACATTCGTAGGGTTTCTCGCTCTTTATATACTCAATCAAATTGACGGTCTGATTGGTTTAGGGTTTAGGGTTTAGGTTTAGTTTAATAGACGGTCTGATTGGTTTACTGTGTTAATCAAATTGACGGTCTGATTGGTTTATCAAACTGAGGTTTTCCAGATAGAGATAATTTATCATATAACTTGGGGAAAAGTGCCTATTCCAACCCGAACAAATAATCAGTGCCAAATACGACCTGAACTTACTTAAAATTCAAAAAACCTACATGAACTTCTTAAAACGTGCCTAAATCTACATTGACTATAACAGAAGTTAGTCAGCTGTTAACAAGATAAAACGACGTCATTTTAATATACAGTGAAAAGTGCTAATTTCGACCCAAACAATTTCGATGGTGTCAAATACGACCCGAACACATAGTCGGTGCCAAATACAACCTGAAGTCAATTATAATTAAAAAAATTACCTGAACTTTTTTAAAATATGCATAAATCTACATTGACTCTAACATAAGTTAGTCAACTGTTAACAAGATAAAACGACGTTGTTTTGATATTTTTTTTTTAATATATATTCATTCCAAGACTTGTGGTACCTTTTTAAAGAGATACATTAACAACTAGACAAAATAACTTTTTGAAATATTGTTACAAATTTGAAATTTATATAAACTACTTTTTTTCATCGTATTCAATTTTAAAACTTTGGTGATAATTTTTTCTGATTTATATAAATACATAACATGTTTTTACTTATCATATCTTTAATAAACTTATATCTTACTAAATATAAATAATAAAATATTTATAGTTACACAATCTTAGATATACTTAAAATTTTGAAGTTATTTATAAAAAATTCTTATATATAGATTATTTTTATTTTTTAAACTTAAGTAGATTTTTTTTCAAAGTTAATATTATATATTTTGAAATTTTGTTCAAAAATGTTAAGAGACCTTTTACCTTTCTTTGACTACGTTATCTTGTTTAAAATATTAGACATATTACAAAATAACTAAAATATATAAAAACAATCACCAAAGTTTTAAATTGGATAAGATGAAGAAAAATATTAGTTTATATCATTTCAAATGTCTAAAAATATTTCAAAAAGTTACTTTAGTCTAGTCGTTACTGTACCATTTTAAAAGGGTACCACAACACGGATTTGAGTCCTGTAATGAACATATATTAAATATATATATATATATCAACAAGGTCATTTTATTTTATTAACAATTGACTAATTTATGTTAGAGTCAATGTACATTTAGGCACATTTTAAAAAGTTTAAGTATTTTTTTTTATTATAATTGAGTTCAGGTCGTGTTTGGCACCGACCATGTGTTCGGATCCTATTTGGCACTACCAAAATTGTTTGGGTCGAAATAAGCATTTTTCTTGTATATCAAAACGACGTGTTTTTATCTTTTTAACTGTTGACTAATTTCTGTTAGAGTCAATGTAGATTTAGGCACATTTTAAAAAATTCAGGTTGATTTTTTAAATTTTAGTTGAGTTTAGGTCGTATTTGGCACGAATCATTTATTCGGGTCGTATTTGGTACGATCAAAATTGTTCGGGTCGGAATAGGCAATTTTCCCTATAACTTGCGATTTAATTATCTTTATACAAATGCAAATTTAACCAAGAAGAAAGATGAGTACATTTTGAAGAAAAATAAATTATCGGCAGGATTTTTAATTGCTAAAGAGTAAACCGGTTTACTAAATCTTGTTTGGGTGTAGATGAACTTGTACTCTTTGATCTTTGATATCCATATTCTAATCTTCTTGGAGAGGTTATGACTTAGAGCATCTCCAATGTATTACTCTAAATTTTACTCCAAAATGGTGCAACTCCAAAATGGAGTGATGTTTTACTCCAATGTATTACTCCATTTTTTACTCCAAATATAGTTAATAATTGTTAATAATATCTTATACTTATAAAAGTTTACTAATTAACCCCAACTATTTTATGTTTGCAAAAATACTTTAAAATATAATTTATTTAAATCAAACATGTATTATTAAAAAGTACAAAAAATCATAAAAATACAATAAAACATAATGTATAAGTTGGTTCAATAATAAGCATTAGAATATTTTCCCACAAATGATCGATTAATGCATTTCGTAATGAAAAAATGAGTTTCTTTATCTTTGATATTCCTAAATCGAGTATTTTTTTTTTTGAAATCAGACATTTAAAAATCACTTATTTTATGTTATTTTCATTTATATTATTTTTGTTATTTAATTATGTTATGCATTTTATGTCAAATTATTAAATAATGAAATAACTTATTTTTCATGTTGTTGTATCATTTTAAAATTATTATTTAAGTAAAAAATAAGAACATTAAAGATTTAAAGGACTATTTCATAAATAAAAAAAGTTCAACTCCAAAATGGAGTAATGTGTAAGATTACTCCATAAATGGAGTAACCCTAGCCATTACTCCATTTTGGAGTTAGAAATGGAGTGGGGTTGGAGAGGATTTTACTCTAAATTGATGTTTGGAGTAGAAAATGGAGTAGGGTTGGAGATGCCCTTATGAATGTTGTAGTTGACATTTATTACAGCATTTGCTTGTTTAAACCAAACCCAGTGGTAACCCATAATTTTTTTTCTTTACTAGTCATTACACATTTGTTATCTTCAGTCTCTGGAGGTGATGCTGCTAAACCCAATCTAGTGGCTCATAAACGCCATGTTGGTTTCGTAAAATCCAACGAGATGGTACTTGTTGAGTGTTATAAGCTCCGTCTTAATACTAGTTTAAGTAAATAATTCGTGGATGGGTTTATAAAGATTCTTAATTTTGTATAAATTTTTAAAATACACAAATGAAACTGTTATTTACGAAGTCAAATCCAAATTCAGATTAGCGAGATGAAAGACTCACAATACAAAAACTTAGTCCAATAAGCACCACATTGTTGAAAATGAAGTGGTTGGTTCTTGATCATTAGTTAATGTCCAAAAATACTACTTCAGTGAGTGTTCACTACATGTAGTTGAATTTCACTTGGATCACGTATCGCATCTTCATTCTTTCCGTATTGTAGATAATATATTCGTTGTACAATAACATCCCCTGCACAAAAAAAGAAAGAAAGAAAACAATTTATAAACTTGACTTTTTTGGGGACACTGGTTTTGCGAAGTTTATTGAAATAAACCATGGTGCTTGAATGATCCACTGGTTTGCCAAGTGGGACAACAACACCGTCTTCGAGTGTAATAGCCTCCGAAGGGTTTGGTGCTGTTTTCCCCACACCTTTTGTACTGCAACCATCACTTACAAGTTACAAACCAAGTTTTACATAGTATAATGCATAAAGAACTTGTGTGAAATATGAATGAGATTATCTGTGTACCTTAGCTTTCCCGGGGGCAAATTATCCGCCGCATAATCCGGATATATAAGTTCATTCAGGTCTCCCAAAGCAACCTAGAATAGTATTGATCACTAGGAAACATAAAAGGCTAGCTTATGTTCAATGCTATAGTCTATAGAAAAAGAGAGTATTACCTCGCAGAGGAGTAGAACGCCGTCAGTGGAACCACTGTTAGCATAGCAGTAGTTTGCACTCTTGGAGAACATATCGGCAAAGTAAACCCCTTTTCCGAACCTGTAACCAGTTACAGGCGCTTCCGGAGGAGCTATCCGAAGACCTGTTTGGTTGTCTCATACTAGTTCACTTCACTATGCAATAAAAATGAAAGAGATAATAATAAAAACAGAGAACCATGTTACCTTGAGATAAAATACCGACCCAGTTAGTGAGGCGTGACCCATGCCAGAGTAGCATCCTGTTCTTCGAATTTGAAAACTACAAAGAAAAATTAAGTTTCAATGTGCCAAAATGACAAATCAGAATAATCATGGTAAGGGTCTAAGGACAAGCTTGAAACACAATAACATACTTGTTGGAATCTACCAGTTTCAACAGCTCTTGAAGCTCTAAATAGTTGAGCAATATCAACTGTGTATCCTGAATGCCCTTTTGCATGAGTGTTCTCCATGTATTTGGCAACCTAGTTTAGGGATATGGAGAAGAAGACAGTAAAAGATATAAAAATAGACATGTTTGAGAAACTCTAGTTCGCAAAACCAAAAATATACCATAGAGAACTCTTCTGAATCAGCTCCTACTGGTGTCAATCCACAGTTAAGTTGCTGGTACTGATAATATAAAGGATCATCCTACAGCCATTGCCAAAAAAAAATGCAATATCATTAGAGAGAACTATACGTAAGATGGGATTTGTTGCTTTAAACCCACATAGACTGACTAACTTACCTGCAATCCCTGGTCGATGGACAACAATTTTGTCGCCAATTCGATTTCACCTAATGCTTCAACCTACATTATAATGGAGCACCAGACTTAATTTCTGAAGGCCAAAACTAGTCAAGTAGTAAATCTGTAGAAAGAATTACCATTTCTATTTTCTGTTTCAACTTTTGAGGAGTGTCTATAACAAACTGACCTGTTACAACTCACAATTCAGAAGTTTTAGTGAATGTCTAATCAGTGTTTAGCACAGATGTAAAATGCATATGAACTTACTCATTTTATTGAAACCAAAATCATGGGGTATCACAGTGTAGAACTCTCTGCATCAAAATAATGATACAATGTCAGACTAGCTCAAAACAAGTTTTTTGTGGAAAATGGTTATATATTCCACTAAGCGTGACACTTGGTCTAGCAATTAACCAGATACATACCCACTCAGTTCCTCAAGCCTTGCTCTATCATACCGCTCAATCATCTCCGATATTCTCTGCAACACTTTATAACCCTAAAGAGATCCAAGAGGAGTTATTATCAGATATCACAACAAAATATAATGACTACACCAAAAAAAACCAAATAAACCTTTTACTACTTTATTACCTTTGATATTATGGACTTGCTTAGCTTCCCAAGTGGCAATTCCTTAGCGTTGTATCCTTCAAAGTTCAAATATCGAAAATATATTAGAGGCAGTATGACAATCAGCTAGAACTAAAAAAAACCAGGCATATGACTCAAAAATTATGTATCTGAACCACTGCTAGTTCTTGCCTATGGAGGCCCTCACTTTAATGAAGTAAGAAAGAAAGAGACAAACCTATCTCCATCATGTTCTGTGCCATCATGCTTACATTGCATATAAGAGAGATGAACTTGGCAACCTGGGGATCTAGTTTTGATTCCTCAGGTTTAACTTCAGAAGATGATTTGGGAATATCATTTGCCTGAGAAGAAAAATAAACATTGCAAACTTAGAGAAAGTGCATTTGAACAATTAGAAAGCTTTGCTTAAAAGAAAATAATCTTTAAAATTTCCATAAACCAAAGAAGTATCATAAAATATAAAGGCATCAGTCAGGAATTCGAAACACTCACAACTGAATCATTTTGGTTTTTGCCATAGTCCATTTCAAGCCATCCATAGGACTTGGGATGAAGGATAAACTCCTGTCTATCAGACCATTGATTCCTTGTCTTGTCATAGAACTTGTTGCTAAATAATTCTATTGCAAGATCACAAGAGTCATAAGGCCCATCAAGTTTACTCTGTCCTTTCACACCAACTCTTCCCCATCTGAAGTAGACCATATATGTTTTCTTATTATCTGACTCTGCACACAGAAAGATTCATGATATAGAAAGAGATAACAGGCGTGTCATCTTACTAACAATAATCTGGTCAAGAGGAACTGACCTAGCACTTGTAGGACAAAGAACTTGTTATTATTATCCCTGATATTTGTCTGGTTCAACATGGCATCATAAACATCATCACCCTACAACATTCAACACAAGAAAAATCAAATCAAATGGGCATATTCATGAACAGAATAAGATGATAGAAAAGAACTTGCCCTTTGTAGAACATGGTACTCGCTCTTTACGTGATCAGGAATCCACTGATCCAATACCGCTGCTCCCTTCTTTGTTGATTTCTCTTCTTCAAATCCATTCTTGTCATCTTCATCATTGCAGAGCCTCTCAAGAAGTTCCTTCTTTGTACCCGTTGTAGCTAAGCCTCTCTTACTAGCTTCCTCACGCAACTCCTTCACATTCATCTCACGAAACTCGCTGAGTGCAATCAACTTGTTCGAACCATCTGTACCATCTGTAGAGTCTCTGTTTCTTTTCCTCCTGCTCTTCGATTCTTGCTTCTTTGCGTCTTCTGCGATAGCCTCTTCAAGCCTCTCCACCTGAAAATCTGAATATTACCTAACTGAGAATAATAGAACAAATGTGAAACTGGTTCAGTGAATACCAGAACGGGTTTGAGTCCGGTAGTAATAAGTCCACGCTCGGCGAGCTTTGAACGGAGTTCGTTGACTTTGAGCTTGTTCGCCATTTCTTCTTCTTTTTCGTGGCCGGAGAGGTTATTATTGGAAAAGGCTGGTTCTTTCAAGGTTGACTTGGGAAGAGAGTTCTTGCTAGCATTTGAAAGTTGTCATGTCTTCCCTATAAATTCAAAATTAATTTACAAGAATGATGATATCGAATATTGCCCAAATAACTTTATAAATTCTAAAAGACCCCAAACATTAGGATATATTTTTAAACCACCCCTGACTTTCTTTAATGAATTCAATTCATCCGGTATTTTTTTCTTTATTCCTACCATCTATACTATTTTTTACGAGTTTATTATATTATTAAAAAAGAATTTATATTACTAATATAGATTTTTTTTAAATAATATAATTCTTATATATTGTGTTTTTATCTTAAAATATTTTCTCTATTATAAAAGTAAAAAAAAAAACAAGATATAAAACAGTTTATAATTAAATATTAAACAAACAAAAACATTTGTATACAAATGTTTTCTAAAATATTTCTAATATTTGTTTACAAAATTTTAATACAATAATAAGCATATATATTTTAATGATAACTTTTTCATATATAAATAAATTTATTTATTTAAACTTTTTGAAAATATAAATAATAAATTTGTGTTGTTATCTTAAAATAATTATTTATACTATAAATTTTAAAAATAAGATATAAAACAGTTTATATATATATATACTATTATTTGTGAATTTATTATATACTTAAAAACGAATTTATATTAATAATATTAATTAGTAATATAAGTAATAAATCGTCAGGATAGTTTTTGAATTAATAAAACATAAACTAATAAAATTATGCCCGCATATGCGGGCAGGGCAACACACCTAATTGATTAATCAATGGCAAACAAAATAAAATCATGAAATATATTTTGTGAAAAGAGTTAGATAGATTTATTTTTTTGTACACAAGAAAAGTATAAATTATTTGGGTCATATCTGCTAAAATTATCATTTTGTAATTAATTTAAAACATCATTTGTAAATTAAATTCGTGCAAGCATTTCATGATGTTGCTATTTGTAATTAACAAAAGACATTTTTAAAATAGTTAAAAAATTTTGGATTCAAAATGAAAATAAATTGATACAAATAGTTCTTTTGGTGGTTAAGGTTCGCCACTACTCACTTTGCAAGGACCGAAGGACGTGCCTACATATTGCCGTCAAAGGATAAAATACTACTGAGTAGCTAACCATTTGATCACAATTCGTTTTTATTAAACACAGATTAATCAGATTGAAAAAAACTATTGATTTTTTTTTTGAACTTATACAAAGCTGTTGTGTTTTTTTTTTTATATAATTCAGTTTCAGAATTGTGTATAACCCCTGGCTTTAGCTTCTTCTTTTAAACAGCCTATCCAGCCTAAGTTCTTCTTCAAAAAAAAAAACAGTTTACCCAACCTGGTTTGAAAGGTTTGTTAATGGCACGAGACAAAGAATAAAGTAGAAGGAAACAACAATAAATAGTTTTTTTCTACAACGAAAAGCTATTCTACTACTCAAACTTAAGGTGGTCTGGATAACCAAACCGGAATAGAAAAACCAACAAAATGAAACTCTCTATGAAAAGATTTTGCCGTCCTACCTAGAGAATCTGAAATCCGATTGTCTGCTCGTAGAATATGAGAAATCTTGAAATCCAGGAAATATATCTGCAAAGTCTCAATCTTCTCCAACTCTGTAGTAAAACTTGGCCAAGCATGTGGATCCTTAATCATTGCAATCAAGTCTTTGCAGTCCGTTCTAAAGCTTTGACATATTGAGTATTGTAGCATGCTCTCCATCACCCATCTTATTGCTTCTACTTCTGAGTGCAAAGCAGACTCTCATCGAATAAAGTTCCGTGTCCCGATAAGTTGAATTTTTCCCAAGTTGTCCATCCAAGCCCATCCACATTAACTGAACTGTGATGTAGATGTCCAAGACCCATCTATCATGGAGATATTACCCAAGCTAAAACTTGAAGCTCTTCTCCCTTTATGCTCTTGTGGGGTTAATGGCACCATTTCATTTGCGTTGAACCAGGCTTGACATTCACTCTCTGCATAGCAAACTAGCTCCAAGGGATTTCGATCTATCCCTCGAAAGAGTTTATCATTTCTTGCCTTCCAAATGCACCAGATTATCCAGAAATAAAGATCCATATCTAAATCTGGCTCAACAATATTGTTCTTCCTCGAGAAAAGATAATCCATATTATCATAGATGCTTGAGGCATAAAAGATATCTGGAGTCGTTGACGTCGATGATAAGGCCCAAACTTGTAGAGATGGTGGGCATTCAAAAATTACATGTGTTACAGATTCTTCTGATTCTCCACATCGTGGGCAGTAATTATTGCATCTCATGTTACACCTTAGCAAATTTCTCGTTACTGCCACATGCCCTGTGATCAATTGCCACATAAGAGACAAATCTTCTGTGGGGCTTTAATCTTCCAAGCAAAGGTTTGAAGTTTTGTTTAACTGGGTTGTAGAATCTCCTTCTCTTCCTCGGGCTTCAATAGATTAGATGCCACCCAGTAACCTGATTTGACCATATACTGGTCATTCTTTATGTAGTTCCAACAGAAAGTGTCACGGCGATGAGCTTAGCTAATGGCCAAACTCCTTATGAGAGTTATATCTTCAGGTCCACATAATTCCTCATTAGATTTACATTCCATTCCTTTGATTCTTGAATGATAAAATCACTAACTCGCATATTTGGATATAAGACAAGAGCTCAGGGACGAGCCGGTCTAGCTGGTGATGTGGGGAGCCAAGTATCTTCCCATACCTTAACCTCATATTCAGAGTGTATTTTTTGTCTAATTCCTAGTAGTAATAGCTTCCTCGCTGCAGAGATATTTTTCCACACATATGAAGGACTACTTACAGCGTGTGTTCGTAAAGGCTAACTCATTCTGTAATATCTTCCCCTCAAAACTCCAGCCACCAAATAATCAGGGTATTGAACTAGTCTCCATAGTTGTTTTGATAATAAGACCAGGTTAAACTCATGGATTGAAAACCAATCACACCCTTTTGACGTGGCAAACATACCTTCTCTCACTTTACCCAATGAGTTCCTTTTTTGGAGGATTTGAACTCCACCAAAAATGTGCAATGGCACTTGCTAGGTTTTTACATATCTCCAAAAGGAGTAGAAAAGTAGTCATAACATATGCCGGGAGAGCTAGCAGAATAGATTTAATCAGCACTACCTTTCCACCTTTCGAGAGCCATCTGCCCGTCCATCCATTAACCCTATGCATTAACTTTTCTTCAAGAAAGCAAACAACTTGCATTTGGAGCCGCTGATATCTTCTGGGATTACAAGATAAGTTCTCATCCCACCTTCATTTTGGATACCAAGAGTATCTTTTATCTGCTGTCTTACATTTTGGTTAATTCTCTTACCAAAGAGTAGAGAAGATTTCTAAAAATTAATACATTGTCCAGATGCTTGTCCGTATTTTCTGACCACTTTCATCACTTCTTCACATTCACGGGGTTCCGCCTTACAGAAGAAAAAGCTATCATCAGCAAAAAGAGAATGTGGGATACCGAAGGACACGCGCACGTAACGCGCATTCCTGTTATCTTCTTTTGGTTCTTTGCATGATTAAGAAGGCTAACGAACGATTCCGTGCATAGAGTAAAGATGAAAGGAGACAAAGAATCTCCTTGACGTAGACCTCTCTCGGGAATAATATTTTCCCTTGGTTACCCATTCATGAGCACCTCATTATCCAAGTAATCCAGATTTAAGAAAATCCCATTTTGAGCTAGCTGCTTCAATGAATGACCATTCCATTCTATCATATGCTTTGCTCATATCCGTCTTGATGGCCATCCTTTTATTTCTTTCACTTGGTTTAGTTCGCAGGACATGGAACATTTCTTGTGCGATCATAATATTATCAGAAATCTGTCTCTCAGCCATAAAGGCAGACTGAGTTTCAGAGATTCTGATAAACTAGAGGTGTCATCCCAGCTGGTCCATAAGCTTTCTCCGGATGCATAGAAAAAAGTGCTAACTTAACTTCTCATTCCGTGACCAGAACTGTAAGATCTTCATTTACTGAAACAGTAGTCGTTGTAGATATTTCAGATAGCGCTTCTTCTATAGCTTCTGGGTTGGAAGACTCAAAGATTTGCCTAAAATAACTGGTAGCAATGGCTACTAGTCCTTTCTCATCTTCTACAATATTCTCATTTGCATCTAAAAGCTGAGTAATTTTATTTCTCGCCCTCCGCTGCTTTATCAATGCATGGAAATTTTTTGTATTTCTATCGCCTTCTCTTATCCAGAATACTCTGTTTTTTTGCTTCCAGAACATTTCTTCTGCCTTGTGAATTCTCTTGATTTAATAAAAAGTTAAGAATATAAAAAATTTCATAAATTTAGGAATGTACTTTTATGCCTAATATTCTTTGGATTTTTTATGATTGATGTAATTTTTCTGGTTACTTTTTTTTAGATAAAATCAAAACATTTTTTTTTGTTTTTGAGATTTTGAATTTTTTTTTGAAAATGATGCACTTGTAAGAAAATAATATTTTGCGATCGATTCTGATTTGATAACATTTTTTTTGTCAAGATTTGATAACATTTAAAACCTCTTAGAAATGAAACTATACAATTATAAATAATACATAAAATATTTACAAATTTTAAATTTTATGAATTATTTTTCAGAAGTTTTAGAATCCTTATAAATAGTTTCATAAATCTTTATAAATAGTTTCATAAATTCTAATAAATGGTTTTATAACTCAAGAAAATAATTTGTTATCAATGATCAATAATTTAACTTTAAATAATTTTATAAAGATTTTATAAATATTTTGTAAGCTCCTATAAATAATTTTATAAAGACTTTTAAAACTTCTGTGATGATTTAAAACCTATTAACCATCATAAATATTTTGTAAACTTCTATAAATAACGAAAAAATCTTCTTTATAAATAGTTTATAAATATTTATAACATTTTGTATAAATCTTTATATATTGATTTGTAAGCTCTTATTAATGATATAATAATCATTATTGATGATTTAAAACCTTAAAATGATTACCAAATATTTATATAATTATATACTATTTATATCTGGTATAAATCATTACTAATGAATCAATATAATATTTATATAATTATATACTATTTATATCTGGTATATATCATTACATATTCATAATGTACTCTAACCTACTTTGCCCTACTTGACACATGCTTCTTATCGACTAGGTCAATCAACTAAAAATTATAACACAGCTTTTCTATTATTATTAGGATATATAATTGGATTGTTTCGTAATATAGTTATAACCAGGCCCGGCTTAAGAAGTACAAGGGTCTTGTGCTATACAATATTTCTTTACCAGTGTTAGTGAAAGGTTTTAAAAATTGGACCCTTGATTTAAAAGGATTTCAAAAATAAATACCCTAAAATAGTAAAGAAATATTAATGAAAACATGGGACCCAGTGCTCTTGCACTTCTAGCACTACCCTAGAGCCGGCACTAACTTATAACAGTAATAAATCTGATTTTTTTTCTATAAGCTAAACATAATTTTCTATCTGTATTCTGATTTACATGTTTTGCCAGTTAAACAATTTGTCACTAAGACTATTTTTCAATGTCAAATTACTTTTTTTATTTTCGAGTTTATATATAGCTTTGGTTAAAATTGAAAAACTAAGTGGAATTTTTAAACTAAATCTCATGAAATTCCAACCAATAGTTAAACACTACTTTAAATAGCATATATCACACGTTTAAAATCTTATTAAAGATGTTTATTAAATTTACAATGCTAATTTTGACATAATAAACCAAAAAAGCAAAAGCTAATTATGGGTCAACGGCCATAATTGACGTAGTCGTTTTTGGAGAGTGAAGACAATTTCGAAGTTGCTTCTTTTCTCTCACCCTTCGTCCTTCTATATAAACCATCCTCTCCTCGTCCTCTTTTCTCATCTCCTCAAGCCATTTCGAAATCAATCTAGTTTGAGAGAGAGAACACAGACGAAACCAAGCTTCTTCCATCTCGTTGCCGCAGATCAAACTTTCCTATTCCTCGGATAAACCTCTCCTTCTGCGGCGGCGAAACAGAGGAACAAACCTCACAAACCAGCAAAAGTTTCAACCTTTTATATTGTCTGTTCTATCTCTCTCTTCCAAAAATGGCTCGTTCTCTCTCTAACGTTAAGTTCGTATCTGCTTTCGTCTCTCAAGAACTCTCCAATGCAATCTTCCGGTAAAGTTCGCTATGCTCTGTTTTCTCCGTTTGTACTCTGTCCTTCTCTGTTTATGCTCTGTTTTCTAAACGGTGTCGTTTTTCGATGACAGGCGTGGTTATGCGGCCACGGCGGCGCAGTCGAGCAGTGGAAAAGGTAGAGCGGTTGTTTCCGCGGTGACGAAGAAAGGAGTGGAAGAATCGAACAAGAAGATTTCTTGGATTCCTGATCCCAAAACCGGTTATTACAGACCAGACACCGGTTCCAACGAGATTGACCCAGCGGAATTACGAGCAGCTCTCTTAAACAAAAAGCAGTGATTGATTAATTTAAAAAGATTGTCTTTTTGATTGATTATTTGATGCTTATTTTAATGTCTTGAGAGGAGATTAGAGGAAAATGGTAATTAGTTGATGCAGTGAATCCTATTTTCATCTGCTACTTGCGATTCTGTAATAAATGTATAGAGAAGCCTTTTGGGTTCTCTATGTTGGAACATATGGATCGTTGGATTTATGTATGTAATGTATCCAGTATAGTTTTCTAAAATCATCTTTTTTTTTTGAATTACTTAATCTAACTTAACATAAAAATGCATCACTTCTTTTCACAGACTTATGCGTAAGCATATCGAATTATTAGGTAAGCCAAAAAAACATATCGAATTATCATGTAAGCAAAACATAAAAATATACCAATAACTATAGAGTCAATTGGGTGAATACTTGTAAAGAATTTCGAAATTAGCCAAATAACCATAACAGTAAAAGTATAGACTCTACTACATGAAAAATATATACAAAATTACCTAGGAAACCTCACCATGGTTTGCACATTTTCGTTTCTTCATTTTTAATCTTCATTCAAATGATCTATTTGTATGATCCGTTCAGATGATCCATCTAGATTTTAGCGGTTGTTCGTTTCTCTATTTAGATGAGCCATCTAAATGAACCATTTGAATGAATTGTATGTTTGTTTCTCCATTTGTAATTTCCATTCAAATGAATTTGATATACAAATTACATATATATCATTGTTTTGAATTAATCATATGTTTGATATTAATTTTAAGTATACTAATTTTTATTATTTAGTACAAAATATTTACACTAAAATTATTCTAAAATTATCATTTTGACATTTATAATTTTTTTTTCTTCATATAGGTTAATAAAAATTTATTTAAATTTGCATTTTGATATTCATAAATTTATAAGTTTCAAATATTTAAATTTGCATTTTGACATTCATAAATTCATAGATTTATAAGTTTCATAAATGAAAACCAACATTATAGAATGTAATAAAGTTTCAAAATATTTAAATCTAAAAGATGAGAATCCACATGTGTTAATGTGATATAAAGTTTCAAGATATTTAAATCTAAAAAATGAAAACCCACATAACATAATGTGATATAAAGTTTCAAAAGCAACAGCAATAAAGTTTCAAAAGCATTGGTAACAAGGTAAGAAGCTTAGTGACATACAAGGTAATTTTAGCACATCCATTTAAACAATAGAAAGCTGTTGTGAAACTAAGTGGAGAAACGTGTTTCTATTATTAATCTCGACCAGGGGTCTTACATATATATATACATCAGGTCGTGTTTATCCTAAGTGGATAAGTACAACAGTCGATAAGCATTATCTCCTGCGGTCGGTACAGTCCTGGTCGGTCCGGTTATGTCGATCACAATCTGGTACATAACACTCCCCCTTGATCGACACATCCGGTACTGGTTCGTTGCATGCTTAATGTTGCCTCATTAAAACCTCTCCTGGAAAACCCCAAAACCAATGTGGCAAAATGGGAAACCATGGACAGGAAAAAGAGTACAACACATGAACTCCCCCTGATGAATGCATCATTGTAGTAGACGCATTCCATCTGGTATCCGAGTCTTCCTGAACGTTGAAGCTGCATGTGACTTGGTGAAGATGATCAACTGGATTCTCCTTGAATGAACTAGTGAATGTTGGACGTCTTGATGTCTTTGGAACTTCATAAAGATGTGGTCAGGATGTACATCTTTGCTACTGATCACTCCATGTCTTGGTCGGACTGATGGCACTTCGAACGATGCTCGGATGGACTTTATAGTCTGCAATAAAACTTTACTTGCAGGTCCTTTTCATGTCCAACGGATATACTTTGGTTATATGGCTTTATCAAAACGTGGACGTTCAATATATATTGAGTCTTCTGACCCAAACACATACGAACCACTTCTCTTTATATCTTTTGCCCATTTGGACTTATTTCTCTTCGTATGTGCCAATTGTTTTATCCATTGTAGCCAGTCTTTCTTTATTTCCTTTTGTCGATCAATGTTATGTTATAGACCTTGTCTATACACGTCCATTACCATGAGTGTCTAAGGTCAGATTGACACGAGGTTTACGGCGTTGGTTTGGTTTCGTCGAGAGCTTCGATTTGATATGTGGCTCGTCGTCTGGATCCTTACGGTTGGAGAGATAGAGCGATTTTAAGATGCGCCGTTTTTAGGGTTTTTGGGTAGCTCGGGTTTTAGAGAACGTATCGTGCTGATAACGTGTTGTGAAACTAAGTGGGGAAACGTGTTTCTATTATTAATCTCGACCAGGGGTCTTACATATATATATACATCAGGTCGTGTTTATCCTAAGTGGATAAGTACAACAGTCGATAAGCATTATCTCCTGCGGTCGGTACAGTCCTGGTCGGTCCGGTTATGTCGATCACAATCTGGTACATAACAAGCGTTTTTTTTCAGACAAAACTGTAAAGCTGATTGTGTAAACGAAAGAAATCAAGACAACTTTCTGAAGAGATTAATCAAACCACTTCCAACGCAAGTGAGTATGACAGTTGCTGTATCAGGCAGGATCAGGTCTGAAGCTAAAAGTAACTCCCAAAAACTCCTTCAAGTTCCGCAACGTCTCAACTCCATAAGGAGATAACGTTCCCACTCGAACCTTTGACATGCCATGAAGCTATCTCAACTCATGTGTCTTCTGCTGGTTTTCTCTCTTGCCTCTCAACATCTAGCTCTCCTGTTTCCTCTGTTCTTCCACAAAAAACAGCTGTATCTGCGGAGATGTAACACCCTGCAGTAGTTTCTGCTAGCAATGATATTCCGTATCCAGGTGATCTGCAATCAAGTGTGTTTTCAAAATGGTTAAGCTCTTGTCAATCTCTCAAGATAAACATGTTTCAACTTCTTACTTTCCAGCATGAGGGCCAGATTAGTGATCATTGATATAAAGTTTCAAAGGCAACAGTAACAATGGCAGCAGCTCAATTCAAATCACACAGCAAACAACAAGATCAATTTGAAGCAACCTGGTAACGACATTTTCCTTTTACAGAGCTGATTCATCATTACCACTAAAACCCATCACAACATAAAGACTGTACATAGCAACCTAAAGTGAGCCTAAAACTATGGTTTATGAGCAATGTCAGTAAGCTAAGCAAATAAGAGAACAATCAAACCCATCACGAGATTTCTTGCTTAAGATTCACAAGCTATGAGATTCTACTGGTAAGATAAGCAAATCGGAGAACAATCAAACCCATCAATGAACTAGCAAACCAAGCAAACCCATCAATAGTATGCGAGAGATATACTTGAGAGAGAGAGAGAGGCGGAGAGATATACTTGAGAGAGAGAGAGGCGGAGAGTGAGCTGCGGTGAGAGAGAGAGAGAGAGACGCGGATATGCAGTGAGAGAGAGACGTGGAGAGGAGACGCGGTGAGAGAGAGGGAGAGGCGGAGAGGAGACGCGGCGGAGAGAGATATGGAGATGAGACGCGGCGGAGAGGGAGAGAGCTCAAGCTATGGTGATTTCATGGCGATCTGAGGAGACTTGAGGTTTCTACGAGAGTGAAAGCTTTAGGTTTTAGGTTTGTAATTTCAGAATTTGCTGAGGGGCAAAATCGACATTTCCATATTTTAACTGAACCTGATCCATTCAAATGATTCAATTCGGTTCAGTCAACTGACTTTTGAAATTAAACCTAATTTTTCGAAAATCATTCAAATGAGCCATTGGAATGAGTTGTACTTTTTGTGTATAAACAAATAAAAAGCTCATTTCCATTTAAATGGATCATTTGAATGGGGAAACGAACAGCCTCTAAGTGAATCAACTGCTCCTGTCTGAAAAAAAGAAATCTGTGAACTACTGCCCAAAACAATAATTAAATAAATATTTATTTAAATCAGAAAATATGAAAAAAACACGGAACCAACAGAAATTTGTATAATTTATCCAGACCTGATCCATTAAATTCAGATCTCTTTCTCTATAACTTTGAGAAACTTTGTAATACTTGGTGTAATCATAAACCTTAGTGTAACTGTACATCTTAATAAATATTCAACTAATATAAACACTGTATAATTATAAAGTAATTTAAGTTGAATAAAGTCGCACTTTTAGATTTGCAATTATTTATTATGTTATTGTTTAAACATAAATGTTATTATTGATATATTTACTGAAGTTAAAATAAAATATTAGTTTACTGAAGTTAAAATAAAATACTAGAGAAATCACATAATGTGAAGAATAATTTACAGAAATTTAGTGAAAGTAAGTAAAACTTCTAGGTCATAAACGAGATCGTCATAAACACATAATTAATCTTCAATTGGCAATACACGCGCAGTCAAGTGTATGTTACTGCATAAGTCCCAAGCTGCACGATACCAAAAACAATGATCGTATTCCCACCGTGATCTTGATCCATCTAGGGAAACTTCAAACATTGGTGGTATTATTGTGGAGCACCAGCAATCATATGACACATTAGGATATATTCTTTCGAAATACAGATAGAAACATCCCAGATTTATCGTAATCCCAACAGTCTGTGAGGTTCCAACTATTGATGATTTGAGAAATGATCAACATGTTGACGAGTAAAAGCAGGGTAGTTGTGAACCAGTCCTCTATCATCAAAGTTAAAGGCTAAGTTCATCATACCATCTACAAATTTGGCCAACAAGCATCCTCTCTCACCAGCAAGATGTATATTTGCCCTTCTTTCATCAACTAAATGGAGGATGAAGAACTCATACATACCTCTCAAGTAGATGGCCTCTGGATTACCAAAACGGTAACAATTAAGCCTGAATGTTCTAACAGCATTGACCTCATCTATCCAATCATTTATAAAAATGAGATTGGCAGATCTGTAGAAGTAATCTTCTTATCCAATTTCATTGAACCCGGGAAAAGCAACCCTTGCACAACCAATCTGGATACTGGTTGTTACTACCTTGGAAAGAATCTTATGAAGCATTGAAGGAATGAGAGAATCCAAGTTCGAGTTCTCCATGCCTAACTCTGATAAAAGAACGGTTATTTTGAGAGAAATCACCTTAAGTATTTGTTATTCGTAGAAGTGATAAACCCTTGAAATTTAATGATCCACTCACCCAATTTCAAGCAGTAGCATGTCTATTTAAGGGTGATTTGATGGACTCCTCGAGAAGACACGACTTGTCACACACACCTTCTGACTGCATCAGTCGCATCTGTTGGATTTGAACTTATTATAAATTTAATTTATTAAGATATATAACTATGTATAAGTAAGTGAAACTAAGTGATTTAGATTGTCTAAATTTATGAAACTAAGAAAAACTTAGCAATTTAGATTGTATAAATATATGAAACTATTTAAAAATTAACAAAATTTAGATATTATATTGTTATATTTTCTAAGAAATGATAGCAACTAGTAGTATACGAGATAATAAATGAAAATGGTAATATTTAGTTTGAGAAAATCATGTAATTTTATGATTAAAGCAGTAGCGTGTCCATTTAAGGGTGATTTGATGGACTCCCTGAGAAAGCATAACTTCTCTCACACGTTCTTCTGACTGCAACAGTCGCATCTCTTGATTTTGGAACTTTGTATAAATTTAATTTATTAAGATATATAACTATGTAAAAATAAGTGAAACTAAGTGATTTAGATTGTCTAAATATATGAAACTAAGCAAAACGTAACAATTTAGAGTGTATAAATATATGAAACTATGTAAAACTATATTTTTATATTTTGCAAGAAATTATCAGTAAAGATAATAAGTTAAAAGGATATTATTAAGTTTGAAAAAAATCCTATAATTTAATAATTTATTACCCCAACTTCAAGTTATAGCTCCTCAATTTATGGGTGACTTGATGGTCGAAAGAACACGGGTTCGCTCATGAAAAGTCTCTTATAATAATCATTAAGCTTGCATTTATTAAATGCCACAACACTATACCGTCTACAATCATCATCATCCTTGTATTTGAACTCCACCATAGTAAGTTAAATCGTCTCCTTCAGTTAACATTTCTCTGCAAAATTCACCAAAAAAGCAAAGAAAGTATTCATCATCTCTCAACAAACAATATGACACACTACAATAAGCTTTCTGAAGTTTCTTATAACCCCAAGATCATGGCTTAGCATTTCAGAGTCAAAATACAAGAATCCACCCTTTCTATTCTTATGTTACCAGCAGTGGACCTTTATATATATATATATATATATATATATATATATATATATATATATATGTCCTAGCAGATGAAGAGGTAAGTGTTAAATCATCATCTATCAAGTTTCTAATGACATGTAACAGTGAAAAATAAAAACTTGATCCTTGCACTTTATTTGTGTAGGGAACCAAGATAGAGATGGCCATTTATGGAGGATATGATGATAGGTTTAGAGGCCTAGAGTAGCAAGAGTGAAACTGGATGAAAATCTTTTGGGTATAAGTTCACCGTGCCTCTCCAGGTTTCTAGGCAACACACTCTCGGCTCACACTAACTGCAACGCGCCATACGCAAGTCCACATCATCGATTCTCTGAAAAATCAGCTTTTCATGAATTTCAAGAACATTCATGTAATCCCTCACATGGACCACAAGGAACGAAACTATCCCATAGGTATGAATGTTAACTACTAAAATTAAAATATATTTCAGATATTTAGATGTAAGTAACAGAAACGAAAACAATTATCTGGTAAATACAATGGGAGTGATCTTCGACATGGAAGCCCATTGAGATGACCCTGGAAGGTCAAAGATGGTGTTTTACATTAGGGACAACATGTAAGTAGAAAGTAACATATGATCAAAGAAAAATTTATACATTAGTGTAATTTAGACACCTTATTTTATTCATCTCAGTGACAGTCGGATAAAATGAGTGGCAATTGGCGATCATGCTTATGTATTCCGGGATGGTCTTGAAAACATGAGACGTCGTGGAGTGATTGTGGTCCTTAAGATGTGGAGGGTCTGGAATTTTATGAGTAAGTGTAGTTTATGTGTTTAGTTTAAATGTGATAGTTTAGTAAAACAATTACTAAACTCATTTATACAAGTTATTTTGGTCCTCCTGATATATGGCTTGAGACTGATGGTGGATTATCTGACTTCAGGTTCAATCCGCTTTTGTTGGAGGTTGAAGAGCTCATGCAGTCTCTACTAAACAGTGACCCTTATGTTGAGAGATATGAGGCTATAGGGTCTTTGTAAATCTTGTTGTTCTCGATGTTCTCCATCTTTGTACTTGTCTTAAACTTGGTGAAACTTTGTTAAATATTGGTTAAACTATTTCAAATGTTGGAAAAAATTTGTGCTTTTACCTTTTTCAAATTTTCAACTTCGAAAAAATAGATTAACTAGAAGTTCATGTTCGTATAAACTGGTCAAAATTTGTGTGTTTTCACTTAATCAATTGTCCAACTTTGTAAAAATTAGACAAAGTTGAAATTTGTTTTCTTATAAATAGGTCAGACTTTGTATTAGTTTCACTTTCTCAATTGTCTAACATCTTAAAAATTATAGAAACTTTTTCGATTTATCAAACTTCATAATTGTCCAACTTGGCATAATTTAGGAGAAACTTACAAAAAAAACTTAGAAAAAAAACAGAAAGTAAAACTTTGTCATAGTTTTTTTTTTTTTTTTTTTTTTTCCGTCAAGATGTTATATATAATAAAAGGGGACAAAGCCCAAGCGTTACAAAGCCCAAATGGACCCAAAATCCAACCCAAACTCCAAATGGTCTACAGCCCTATTTGGAAACCCTACCACAGAAAGGAGAAAGACAAACGGCACCGTCACTCCAGACCACCGCGTCGCCTCCGCTTCTTGCTAACACCGGAGCATTCTCACGGTACACCGGAACACACCGGCTCTCCCGAAACTCCACTCGTAACCCCGCAAACACCATCGATCTCCCGGTATACCAAACTTTGAGAGAATCAATCACACGCAGCGGTGAGATCTCCTCTTTAGACGAACACCACCGCCGACCGGAGATAAGGCTTCGCATGCCACCGCATCAGTTCACGGCTAACTTCATCGTCCTCCGACGATATCTCAGATACCACGACCCAAACCAAATCAAATAAACGACAACAAAACACAAAAAAAAAGAAAATCTAAACCCTAAAAGCAAAGGGACCAGAGCCGGCGAGACAAGGTTGTGGGATCCTTCGTCCCCCGGAAGCTAGGGCCGAAGACGACGGAGTTGAAAGAACTCCCCGTCCCGGAGACAAAAGCCGGCGTCGACGGATCTGTTGGAGCCTCCGTCTCCCGGAAGTGGAAACCGACTACTAACATCTTCACCGCCGTCCTTTCCGCCACCGCGTCATTACTCCAAGAACGGACCACCGCGATTGGTGATTAACCAGAGCTCTGACAAAGCGAAGACTTGAGGAGACGAAGAAGATGCAGAGAACTGTTGGTTTAAACCGCAAAGATCGAACAGAAAAAGGTACCGGCGGCGGCACGGCTGCTCACGCGCCGACCGACCGCCGGACCTCACTAGATCCACTTTCTCTCTCTTCTCTCTCTCTTCTCTCTAGTTGTTTGTTCTTTCCGTCGCTATTGCACATCTAACTTTGTCATAGTTTAGGAATTACTTCTTATACATCAAAATTAAAACCAAAAGGACAGTAAGAATAACACAACCTCCTGATATCTTCATCTTGGGCATTATTTTGGGACTTTCTCTGAGTTCATCTTCACTCCTTATTGTTGTTTTTAGAAATTGAACTTCTTCTTCTAGCATTCGAACTTGGTAGTCCAACTGTTATATCTCATCGGTGGAAGCTTCATCAACCCATTTGAAGACGTGATTTTTGTTCTCAAGGTACAACATGAATTTTTTTCAAAAAAATTAAACGTACCACTTAAAAGAAAGAGTAAGCCTTCTATAAGTGAATTCCCTCAATAAGTAAAGCTAAACGGATGTATCTTTAGTGAACCCGCATAGAGACACCGATAATACCGGTGATATGGTTTTTGAGTGGTTTTGGAGAAGAGCTCGGTGATGCTCACCCAGCACCAACACTTATTTGGTATTCCAGGAGCTCTTACTCGTCTCCGACCACCAGTCCTGGAAGATGAATCGGATATTCTTTCTCTCTCGGGGTTGGGAGGAGTTAGTTCGAGGAGAGAGAGATCAATGAGGGGAAAGAGAGAGAAAAGGGAAGATAGCGAATGGAGAAAACCAAAATAGTTCTATACTACCTCGATTAAATGATTTTGGGGTTTTAACAAATTGGGAAGAGGGAAATTAGAAATTCGAAAATCTGGGCGAGAAAATTTATCCAAGGATTTTTATGGTAGAAGTTTAACCAAGTTTTCAGTTTCACAGAAAACATCAAAATTGTACTTTTTAATTATTTTCATTTATCTTAGTTTTACTCTAGTTGAATGACTGATTTTATGGTTATACCAATTATAATATGTTTCCTTTGTTCATTTCTAATATGATCATGTACACATAAACTTGATTTGGTGTCACTAAAAGTTCTCAAAAGTAACGAAGTGAGTATTAACGAAAAAGCTATGAGAACCCAGTGTATTTCCTATATAATTGTTAATGAGCAATGAGATGGAAATTTTAATAATTCTGATTAATTCATAATTAACATAACATAAATAATAAATAATCGTCTTATTACTTGCATGACTTATTAACAAGTTTTGAATTTACAATCATATTACTCAGTTTACCTATCATAGTTATACCATGAAAGAAAAACTTTCACTTAGTTGTTCAATACACAAATACAAATTTTACCTCACAACGCTCACATACGATAAAAACATCAAAACGAAAGCAAAAGGCTTACAACCTACTCCACATAAAAACTGAAAAGCAAAAGTTTACAACCTACTCCTCTTCTGTTTCTTGAGGGGATGTTCATTGTGTTCCAAACCAGTGCCCACATTCTCTTCTTCTCCATATCCACTCTCACGCTCACTATAGTTCTTACTACAAGAGCTTTCTCCAACTTTTGATAGTTGTTCGGTTATTTGAATTATTTGCAATTCTTGGATGTCCTCCACATGCAAAATACTTCTTCTTTGCTCTCTATCCACTGATGTTAGATAAACAAACACATTTCATCATCCAAAATATATGATTGTCTTAGGTTCCATTACCAATGGAATGTAACCCAAATTCAGTCTCTTCGTAAACGGATCTATTCCCATCTTCCTGCATATCCCATCTTCATTCCCGATATTCGATCATACAGTAGTTGATTATCCAATTGAGTAATAGACATACCATCCACACTTTCCAATCCTTGATTAGTTCATACACAAATATGAAAATTTCCATTACAACTACGTATTGAGTCTTCAATTCAAAACCAAATTGTAATCAACATTGATTCCTGAGATTCAATTATACAGTTGTTGATTATCAATTCCCTGATAAACAGACCAATCAAACTTTCTGATCCTTGATTATTTCATACACAAATATCAAAACTTCTATCTAATAGGGAGATATCTCATTACAACAATGAATCTTGTAAATCGGAATTCCTGTGAATAAACCGTCTATGGTGAATTATAAACATCGGTCTTAACGACGATTTGAGATACTTACTGTGTAAAACGGAATCAATAGCTCAATGATTCAGCATCCAAGCGATCTCCGTAACCGAGTTGGCTTAATTCGATGATAGCGAGGAAGAACACCACAAAGGAATGAGATTCAAGAGAGAAGGACTCGATTATTTTAGATTATTTTACTCATTAAATCGATCAGGGGCACTTTCAACATTAAGCACACTCCTAGAGAGTATCAGAATATACAAGAGTGTGCAAATTCGTAAGAGTATGACATAATACTTTTTTCCTTCATTAAGAGCATCTGAGATTATTTCCCATATTAGATGTAGAATAAGGACATCTGAGTCATTAAACTTTTAACACAGTTCCTAATAGTATTAAATGGTAAATCTCTAAATAGACAATATTGTTTGGTATACATAGGAATGTCAAACGAAGGCTTGGACCGCGGGATAGGCCCCTTAAAACCTGTGGCGGGGCGGTATTGGGCCTAGGATTTGAGATCCCGCAATGTTGCGTGACTAGCGGGAAGGGACTGTGCGGGAGTGGGTTCTCAGGCGGGACGGCCCAAACGAAACCGCGGTTGACCCTAATGTCCCGCACCTTCTTCTCTTGTCCTCCACCTGAAAACAAAGGAGAGAGAGAGTGAGAGGAAGACGAGTCGCCGCCACAAGAAATGGAGCTCCGGCGACGGCGATAAGCTCCGGTACTTCTATCTCGGCGTTAAGCTTCGGTACTTCTCGGCGATATGTATTATCGTTGAATACAAGGTGGTTTCCATGACAAACGGTACTTTTCCGGCAAGGACAAACGGTTTTGTTTTCGTTAGAATACAAGGTTGTTTCCATGAGATTAGAAACTCGGTAAGAACATGAAGATTCTTATCATCTTGATTCTTGACATTTCAATCAATTGTGACACTTCTCGTGGCTTTTTTACTTTTTGGTCATGTTCTGTAGATTCCTGACGTTGTAGCTGTTTCACGGCTTCTTAATGCTACTCTAGTTATCCCTGAGATCCAGAAGCAAAGGGATTAGGTTCGGACTTTAATTATTTGATGATGGTGATTTGGTTCTTTTCTCTAGTTTCATTGACACGTTGTTGTTTCACGAGCAACTCACAGTTTAAGAGCTTTGCATGTCTGTACTACTTGTTGAGCTTTATGAGCTTTTGTATTTTTCGATGTTAAAGTACAGAGGGCTGCTGCAGGGGCCTTGCGTACTTTTCCATTTAGAAATGATAACAAGAACCAAGTATGTTTTGCTTTGATGATGATGGTTTGTTTTTGTTTTAGCTTAATATTAGAAAGGCATGTTTCTTACGTAGAAAGCATATTTGTAGATTGTTGAGTTGAATGCTTTGCCCACGCTTGTATTGATGCTTCAGTCAGAAGATCCATCTGTGCATGGCGAAGCGGTTTGTTCTTTATCTTGCTTTTTTTTTTTTTTTTGGAATTGGTTTGCTTTGTATATTTCCTTCTAATATACTATTGAAATATCAGATTGAGGCAATTGAAAATCTTGTCCACTCGTCTCCTTGACATCAAGAAAGAGGTTATCCGCGCTGGTGCCTTACAACCAGTCATCAGTCTACTTAGATATTCTTATTTATTCTGCTTTTCTACTTTTTGTTGAAGTAGATGTTTACTACACATCTTTTGTAACTCTTTCCTATAGTATTAGCAGCTTTGATTTGGTGTTTGGTTTTATTTGATATCCTCTGACTTGCTGTTTGATATTCTATGATGGTTTTGTGTTTCAATTCAAGTACTCGTTTATTATAACAAGTTGCTGGTTCTTATTCTACATGTTACTTGTTTTATTATGGTTCTTATTTTACAGTTTGGTATTGCTCTCGTGAAATGAGTTTGTTATTATGGTTCTTATTTTACAGTTTGTTATTTTAAAAAGACTTGTGTGAGACTGAGAGTTTAAGAAACTTGCTTTGACGCTATTTTGTATATGTGTCTTTCTCTCATTTTTCTTTATCAAGTAACTAAAACATGGATAATTAATCAATTGATAGTCTTAGTCTAACGTTATACAATTCATATTTTGTTCACCAAAACATTGCAACTTAAGAATGTCGTAGTGGAAACTCTATAAAGATGGCTCCACATTGCTCCAAATTTTTTTTTAAGTCTACTCATATTTTGTTCACCATAATGCACTTAGGTATGTTACTGGAGCAGGCTGGAGTGGCCTGCAGTGTCAAGAAGCGTACTAAGCGGCCTACAGCATCGAGAAGCGTCCTGCAGCACTACATTAATGTTTGTCCTGCGGGCTGGCCCATAAAGGATTGTGCATTTGGCGGGACGGGATTGGGACAGAGCTTTCAGGGACCGCAGCCCGCGCGGGCCGGGCCCGCTTTGAACCGCTCGACGACGATCCCGCTGCAGGACGGGACGGAATGGGACGGGACGACCTGTTTGACATTCCTAGGTATACAACGTAAACACTCATAATCACATCATATCTTCTTTTTTTGAGAAAATATATCATATCTATGAGTAAATATTTATAACATGTTTTCATGAGTAAATATTAACAAAATAAAATGAGTTTAGAAATCCTTTATTGTTCAATGGCGTTTTTTTAAGGGAGGTTTAGGTGAATATCCATATTAGAGGATCAAATTAGAGAACTGAACATGACTTGACACAAAGATATCCCTTTCTTATTAAAAGGGGAGCATTTTGAATTAGTAACCTTTCTTCAGTAATTTATTTACAAGTTTGCCATTTTGGCTGACGTGGCAGCACCACAGTTCTTTTCATCTTCCAATTTTAATAGCCCTGCACTTACTAGAAAAATTACAGAGATATGCCATCGATATTCATATCGTATAGTTTGTTTAATAAAAAGACTGCATATATTATTTTCTCTCTTTAACCTATCTTATATATAAGAAACTGATAATAACTTCTCAGAAAGATAGGCTCTTTACCCAGATTAGGTCGCCGATATTGTCGGGTATCTTGCCAGAGATCGAGTTTGACACAAGTTTAGAGCTTTAAGGTTGGATACTTGAGTAATCGAAGTGGGATTGATCCTTTTCAGATTATCTGATAAGTCGATGAAAAAAAAAGAACGAATTACATTGACCTAACCGATTTACGGATTTAGCTATTGCTCCTATGTTCTTCTTGCCGCTTGAAGCAACAGTCTGAATAAAACACTTAACGTTTCATATCTGTGAGCCAAAGTAAGAACTTATAATCACGAGTTTTTACCTGAGCAGCAGTAGCAGTGTCTTTTGCAGAGATTCTCTGTATGCCTAAATCGTTAAGTGAATTCACACATTGATCAAGCGCCTGGAGAGAAAGAAGAAAGTAAAGTACTCAGCATCAGAGAACATAGAAGAGTTTCAAGCCAATGGGGTGAAGTTAGAAGAAGAAACCCGAGGATGGCTTAGAACGCGTTTAATCTCTTCCTTTGTAACACCAGACACTCCTAAGAGACAATGATTCACATGCAGATGGACTTCTTGGACAATGTGAAGCCTATGACGAAGAAGGAGATCATAATTACGGTGGATACTACCACCTACTGAGTTCTCCATCGGTAGTACTGCTTTATCCACCAACCAAAGCTCAACAGCCTGAAAAAAAATCAAATGAAAACATAATAAAGCACCATACTTTTCTGTACTGTATCTAAAGGTGATCAAATAAAATAATAAACCTGGAACGCAGTTTCAAAGTGTTCACAAGGCACAGTTTCACAATTTGGATATGCTTTTAACGCTGCTGTCTCGCTATATGCACCTGGTATTCCCTGCAATTGGAGGAGAGTTGCACGTTCATGGAGATTCGAGTGGAACGTTTTAAGGATAATTCCGGAGTGATGTTGCGCATGTCAGAGACCAGAGGTGTAGACGGGTTTGGAGGAGACTTTGAGGTGAGGTTAATGAGACAAGTGAGGTAGAGTCCGGAGAGGCTGTTGAGGCGGGAAGTGAAGAAGGAATGGAGTGAGTCAGGGAGGCGAGCGGGTGGGGAGAGATAAGGGTGGTTGAGGAAAAAGAGGGAGACGAGAGATGGTGAGAGAGCTCTGAGTGATGTGGATGAGATGGATAGATCAGAGGAGCAGTTTGTGAGGGAAATGGAGGTGGCGATTCAAAATTGGGAGCCGGCGTCACAGGTTATGACGGTGGTGATGGGGGGAGGGGGTTTGGAGGAGGGACGGTGGTCACAGGGTTTTTGATGGTGGGGGTGTTGAGAGATTCGAGAGCTTTGAGCCTTGAGATGTTAAGAGGTGGTGCGGAGAGTGGGAGAGGTGTGTGGAACGGGAGAGATGGTTGGAGAAGGAGTTGGGGAGAGGGAAGGAGCGCTGATACTGATTCTCGCCGTCGCAAGCTCGGTCTCCGTTTATGGGGTCTCTATAATATTATTTGAGAAGTCAGTTTCATATGTGTCGAGCTCACGTTGATTCTCATGATGGTTGATTACGTGAATACCCTTAATGAATTAATTTTAGTTATACTTAATTATCATTACTAAAAATTGTTTAGTTTCCTTTTTATTAATAAAGCTTTAATTATCTTTTTATTATAGTTTATTTATTTTATAAACCCATATATATAGTAAAAAGGAAATATCTATAAAATATATAGATTTTGTATATACAAAAAACGAATTTATTTTTTCCTACTTTATATTTTCGCTAAAAACATTAATAAAAAGTGAATATCTAATAATTTTCAAAATATATCGGTGTATATATATAATTAAAAAATAGTTAAGATAATTTTTAAGAAAACATATTTTTTATAATGATTATATTTTTGATTAATTGATTTTAAGAAAATTAATTTCAAACAACGTAAAGTGATCATCTAATATCATTAAGAAAAAATTATAAATTAAAATTATTTTTTACCTAACTTTCATTGATTAAATTATAAAATGTATTCACAATTCTAAACAAGTGATGATTTACCAATTATTATGATTTAGTTTTTTTTATAAATATTCATATATGTACATGAATTTTCAAATATTATAAAATATGTTCATGAATGCAACTACAACATTTTCTGTGTGTTTTTATTTTTAAAAATAAACTTACCAAATTTTATAAGATTTATAAAATATATTACAAATATAAAAGGATGAACTGAACTAAATTAAGCTAAGAATAGTAATCCAATTTTAATATTATTAAAGTAAAAAAAATAGTTGTCCAATTTGAAATAATAGATGCAAAACATACCCAATAATGAACACTTGAACTGTCCAAAATATTATGTTTGAAATAAAATATCTAATTAAGATGAAAACACACGGATAGATACAACCTTTTGAATTTCTGGGTGTAACTACCTTACGAATTTGAAATTAATCAATGAAGTTTTGAAATATTTCTGAATTGGTTTGCTTATTCAATTCTCAATCTCTTAGCAAATTAATTTATTTTATATAATTTTCTCCAAAATAACATATATTAATATTTTAAAATATTAGAAGTAATTATTAATGCAATTCCAGCTTTATATTTCTTTTCTCAGAAAACATATATTAAATTATAAAAACTTGTATAAATATATTTACAAATCTAATAAAATGAACCAAACTAAATGAAATTAATCTAATTTTAACTTAATTAAAAAGTGTTGTTTACTTTCAAACCAAATATGGAGCTTAACGATACCATACATGAATTAATCCAAATTATTATAAATAGAATCGCATATCTAATTAAGATGAGAACATAGTGATACTTAATATTATTTCAATGATATAAATTAAAATAACTTAAAAGTTATGAACAAATGTATAGATATATCTATATAATGATATATATATACAATTCCCTTTATTCATCATAAATATAAGTTATAAAGTTACTTGAAAGTTATAAAAAACATATGTAAATATTTTACAATTATTATGATTTGATTATTTTATAAGTATTTATTTCCGTGCATGAGCACGGGAGAATCACCTAGTTGTTAATTATTTGGTAAGTCTTTTTCTTTGATCTAAGAATTGAGTTCTTCCATAATAGCTGAAACTTGAGTCTTCGAAAGAATTACCCTCTCCAGAATTTTATCCAGTTCCAAGTGACAATTACTTCATATCTATGAGTGCCAAGAAACAAAAAAATTATATAACTTGATAATTCTTGCTGTTTGTAAATGTAAATGATAATTCGTACTTTGTAAATGTTAATGATTTGAGTTATGGCTTTTTCAATCATAACCAAAAGTATTAACTTCTATAGCTAGAGAACTGGTTTCATCAAGATGATTTTTCAGTCATCAAAATAATCAAAAGTTTATATTTACTTTCTTAGTACTACAACAGCATAGTTATCGAATTAACATGTTGTCTTTAGTAAAATTTTTCTTTGGATGATTATAGGTTCAGAAAAGACAATCCCGTCCCAGTGAAGATAATCCTTCCTGAAAGAGTTCTACAGTTCAAATTGACCAGAAAATAAAAGTTTCAGAGGGAGGTTCTATTGCTCTCCAAGATTAACCATTGAAATATTGTCCAGGAAATTGGATGTTTGGTTGTTTTTATACTTTTTAAAATTCGGCTGGGATAGCTGTAGATCTAACAAATAATGAGACTTTATGATAACAAGTTCACTTAAATTAAAAGAAAATTCGGCTGGGATAGCTGCAATGACACATATCCAATTCATTTTCCCTTTATCTTGATACAACTCTTAATTTATGGATTTTTGTATCCTTTTATCTTCTGCATACACCTATATTTGCCATGTTTTCATAATTTGATTTACTCTTTATTGGAGGATGAATTTGTGTAGAGTTTGTGAATTTTAAGAATTGATAGATTTTAAAAATTATGTGGATTGTGAAAATGTATATACATTGAATTATAAAATTTGATTATAACTTATTTAGATTGTACAATTTTTCATGAATTTGTATTACCAAAATTGGTTTCATTAAAGAAGTAAACTTGCTTTATAGATATATAAAGAACAATAACAAAATAATGAAAAATAATAAAATTATTTTTTATAATTTTGAATTATATGTTTTCAAATTCAAACTTTTTATAAAAAATTGATTTAAAAAAAAATTCAAAAAAATTCAATTTTTTTTGAAATTTGAAAATGCCTTTTAAAACTATTTCCAAAATTTGTATTTTCAAATTTTGAATATTTTTAAATATAATTATATATTCAAAAATGTTAAAACAGTATAAATATATTATTATATTTTCAAAATGTAAAAGTATACAAAATGTAATGAATTATAGTTTTGGACATATTGAATTTAAAGTGAAATATATATTTGGGTCACATGAGTAAAAAATGAATAGAATTAATCTCTCAATAACATTAGATTTAATTAGAATTAGAAAATCAATAATAACAAAAAAAATTGAATAACAAGTGATTTGAATAGATTTTGAAAAATTCTTAAACCAATAACTATGGATTTATTAAGATTTTTGATATCCAAAAACCAATAACAATGAAATTTCAAAATTTTTAAAATTCGCGAGAATTCACTTACCAACAACCTCCTTATTATAATCTACTTCAGATATCTATCTCCACTTGAATTACTTTCGAAGTTTACTAATACTGAAATATTATTATATACAAGTATTTTTAAATCTAAAATATGTTTTAATTAAACATAACATGTTGTAGAATTCTTATATAATATCCAGTGAAGATTATGAACAAAAATGTATATTAAATTTAATTACTTTTTAACAATTTTACCCCGCGCAAGGCGCGGATCTTCACCTAGTATATATATATTTCCACTGCAATTTTGGTTACCGTTGGACATTTTTGTCTCTCCTGTACTCTCTTTTTCTGCTTTACGTTGACAAATTTTTTCTACAGCTTTTTCTTCCTGCGACACTCTCTCTCTTTTAATCTCACTATTTTTTTTTTTTTGCTTTACATGTTTTTGCTTTTTCTATTATTTTTCCACATACAATTTTTCTCACTCTAAGAAAACACTTCATTCTTTTTGCTTCTTCAAATACAAATTTGATTTTAAATTTATTCAGTTTGAGGAAGAAATCAAAACTTCTATATAAATTTTTATTATTATCTTCTTTGCATTTGTTTTGAAATCTTAACTTCTTTAATGGTCTTGTCTGCTTCTTTATCTCGATCTCTCAATATTTAAAATTTTCATTTACTTTCAAAATTTAAAATCAATACATTAATTATAGATTGTGATTGCTTGATGTATACATATGTAAATGTATGTTAACAAATAGTGTAAACGTAAAGTCGGTAGTAGCATCTAAATAATAAACCATGCTAGATTTATATAAAATATGGATTTGTTATTGCAGAAAGTGTTAGCTGTTTATATTATGTTAGAAGAATAGCATTCGACTTTAATAATGGATTTTTATTGGTATTATAAAAAAATATTTTCATACTTGAGAAATATTTTCTACTTCTATATATGTCATATAGGTTGATAATAAAGAAGATTGTATATTCAATTATTTCAGATTATATATTAATAAGTAGTAACATTTAATAAGAATGTGAAATGTATAAAAAATCACTATATGCATAAAAACAAACTACTATGTGTATAAAAACAAATCACTGTATATTAATGATGAATAAGAAGTTTAAACAATAAGGTATAGAGTTATACAATATATAACACTAAATATAAATCATATATTTAAAACTTTTATAATAATATCAAAGTTATATACTTATAAAAATATCTGCATAAATATGCGGGCCAAACTCTAGTTATTAAATCAAAAGAGATTTGTCCAACATGATAAAATAAAGTTACAAAATATTCATATTACATTTTAGAGTGTATTCTTATAAAAATCCTTAGCATCTCTTTTTTTGGGTAAGAAAAATCCTTAGCATCTTATACACTGAGAAACATCCCCAACAATTTGTATTATATATTAGTAACTTATGGAATTTGTGAAAAACAAATACTCATACAGGTCGGATCAAATCATGTCACTAGTGCAGAGATCCACCCGACATCTTCGCAAACACACCGTCGAACACGAGGTATCTCCCACGACTGTGGTGAGAACAGTCTACCGGAGAGAGAAGTCGTATAAGAACAATTACCCTTTTATGACTCTATTTGACAAAATCAATTTAGACTTTCAAATTTGCGCACTTCAATAAATAAGAAAAGAACAATCTGGCTCGAAACTTTTGATATGAAGTTGGAGAATTTCTAAAGGGCAAAGTAACATGAGACGTGTCATTTCTTCTTTTGAAGAGTCGAGATGAGAACGACTTATTGAGAGAGGGAACTTGGTACACCGAATCTATCAGCATTGAATCTTCACTTATTTGAGTATTAAAAAATTGAGTCACCTCTTTTTTTTTTTTTTTTCTTTTTTTTTTTAAAGGGCAAAGTAACATGAGACGTGTCATTTCTTCTTTTGAAGAGTCGAGATGAGAACGACTTATTGAGAGAGGGAACTTGGTACACCGAATCTATCAGCATTGAATCTTCACTTATTTGAGTATTAAAAAATTGAGTCACCTCTTTTGCTGCATGTTCTTTTATTCTTTCGAGTTGTTTGCTAATTCGCATCCAATCATTTCATTTTAATGTAGTCATATACGACTGCATGCTTTGGATGTTTAAAAATTATTATAGTTCAGCAAAAGTATACACGATCATATAGTAATACTAAAAGTTGATATGACTAACTATTGTTCAGCAAAATTATTATGTACTATTTTTCAAAAAAGGAAAAAATATTATGTACCAAACATTTTTCTGAAACTTTTCTTCTTTTTGTCGTCTACAACTCGCACACGTTCTCAGATTTGAACTGTGTAATGACACAACAGTAACTTTAGTACAAACCAAACCAGCTGGCTGTAACATATAAGCCTTTGTCTAAATCTCCCCGGTTTTGGGAAGAAAGGACATTTGAACATATTCCCTACTATTAGACTATGCAGTAATACAATTAACTCAGTGGTAATGATGTATTTAACTCATTGATCGTCAACATAATGGTGTGATGTAGTAAGGAAACCAATGCAAGTCTCTGAAGAACCATGTCATGATTCATCCCCAACCAGTTACCTACCAAAAAGCATCTTCACTCGCACTCTAAAATATGCAAAGCAAACTATCTTTCAACTAGATCGATTCAAACAATCATATTAACTTGATGGATCCTTTCTAAAAACTGCATCTCAATTGTAACTCTCAGCTCATTCAAACCAAACCACCAAAGAATACAAACAAAGGAGCATATACATAAGTTTTGATTCCTCGACCAATGGCAATACGAGATATACATTAAAAAAAACTATGATCTTATTGGACAAGAGAGCGAAACATATATATAAAGACACGATTTTTTTTCAAAAGGGCAGTCATCAAAAGTACTTTTCAAGAAGAAGAAACAAAAGGTAAACTTGTATCATACGTTTCTTTCTTCGATTCCTTGCACTCGAAGCCACAGCCACACTGAGGCGACGCCAAGAACTCCTTGATCCCGAAATTCGCCGACGTGATCCCGACGGAAAACTCCATCTCGTCCCCGTTCCTGATAACCTCGACGATGTTGAGCCACAAGAACAGAACTTTCACCTTGATACCAGTCAGTTTCATGAGCTTGTTCTCGGAGATGTAACCGCTGATCGTCGATTTGTAGTTCAGCTGGTAAGAACCCACGAGCGAGAAGCTGCATGAGTCTTTGAAATACGCGTGGAATTTGCCTGTCGATGTGTCTAAATCATAGGCGACGACTCCTTTTGGAAGGATTCCTACGGGGAAGTTGTAGCTCTGGAGGAGAGAATAAGCCGTCGGCGAATCTGGTTCGGCGAGTGGAGAAGGTAGGTGGTAGAGGAAGAGACAAGCAGCGATGAGAATCGGGAGACGAGACATTGGTTTGGTTTTGGTTTCGTTTTGCCGTCGGAGAGCTTTTTGTATCGGTCGTTAGGAAGAAAGAGATACAATGGCGTTTTTGAGAAGACAACTGGACACGTGAGTAACAGGCTGTTTCGTTTTAATGATAAGTCTAATTATTTCTGGAAAGGTATATCTATTTGATTAAGTTTAAATAATTTGCAATAAGACGTTTGTCATTAAAAAGACAAAAAAATTGCACATGATTAATAAAAAAAGAATTATGTACAAATTACCTACTGTTGAGAACCGAGAATATATGATCGACATATTCTCTAGTTGTTATCTATATCTAATATTGATACTTATCATATATTTAGATAAGCACATGATCTATGTATATATACTCCTTTCACGTTAATGAAAAGACTACGCTTTCCATAGTATCAAACACGTTATCAAGCACGATTGGCTCTGCGAAACCCTAGCTAAGAAGGTTCGCGACGAGAAGCTGCTTGAGACGAAGAAGCTGTTCGCGACGAGAAGCTGCTCAAACGACGAGACCGATCAACACTTCTGAGATCAAAGAATGAAAAGTTGAATGGACTCATTTGTGGTAGACAGTGGCACCAGCCATACCATCCTGAGAGACAAACGATACTTCATAAACCTGATTAATAAAACAGCCGACATCACAACCATAGCTGGTACAGCTAATCTAATCGAAGGCTGCGGCCAAGCATGCATTTTATTGCCTAATGGTACACATCTAGAGATAGATGATGCATTGTACTCACCTAGCTCTAATAGGAGCTTGTTAAGTTTCAAAGACATAAGACTCAATGGTTTTCATGTTGAAACCAAGGGTGAAGGAAATAAAGAATTTCTTCAGATTTATAATATCACCCAAGGTAATAAAAGAGTCCTTGAGACTATACCAGCATGTGGGACTGGACTTTACTATGTTAAGACTAGTCTGGTTGAGGCTAATGCCGTGATGAACAAAGAACTCAAAGAAGAGTTCACTCTTTGGCATGACAGGTTGGGTCACCCCGGATCAGTGATGATGAGAAAAATCATAACAAATTCAAATGGCCACAATTGGAAAAATAAAAGAGTTATTCCTAAATACCTCACATGTGAAGTATGTTCACAAGGGAAATTAATCACTAGGCCATCACCAGCCAAAGTGAATAAGGAAATGATAAATTTTCTGGAAAGAATACAAGTTGATATTTGTGGACCGATACACCCACCTTGTGGGACTTTCAGATATTTTATGGTCTTAATTGATGCATCTACAAGATGGTCACACGTTTGTCTCTTATCAACTCGTAATCTAGCACTTGCAAGGTTGCTAGCTCAGATCATAAGACTTAGAGCACACTTTCCAGATTTTCCTTTAAAGACTATACGTCTTGACAATGCTAGTGAATTCACTTCCCAAGCTTTTAATGACTATTGTATGTCCATGGGGGTAAGTGTGGAACATTCTGTAGCACATGTCCATACTCAGAACGGTCTGGCTGAATCTTTTATAAAAAGAATTCAGTGGATTGCCCGACCACTCTTAATGAATACCAAACTCCCAATATCAGCTTGGGGACATGCTGTGCTACATGCAGCCGAGTTAATTAGACTCAGGCCTTCAAGTGAGCATAAATACTCGCCATCCCAACTAATTACGGGTCATGAGCCAGATATTTCCCATCTAAGAGTTTTTGGATGTGCAGTCCAAGTGCCTATAGCACCACCACAGAAAACAAAGATGGGACCTCAAAGGAGGATGGGAGTATATGTTGGATACGATTCCCCCACTATTATTAAATACCTAGAGCCAACAACTGGTGATTTGTTTAAGGCCAGGTTTGCGGATTGTCATTTTGATGAATCTAAGTATCCAGCATTAGGGGGATATTTTGGTAAGCTGGAAAAAGATATAAAATGGAATCAAACATCCTTAACATGGCAGGATCCTCGGACTAGAGATTGTGATCTAGAAGTCACAGAAAATAATACATTTGCAAGAGCTAGCTAATAAATTGCCAGATTCCTTTGCTGACCCAAATAGAGTAACCAAGTCATATATACCAGCTGCCAATGCACCGATAAGACTTGATGTCCATGAGGGACATAATCAAGCTGCTACTACGTCTAAACCACAGTTAAAACGTGGTAGACCATCAGGTTGCAAAGACAAAGAAGTTCGGAAAAGAAAAGGTGCAAAGAAATCCGAATCCTTTGAAACCCTAGACATGGAAAAGGAAACTCATGTACCATCAAAAGAAACTTGGGACGCCAAGGATCAAGGTACTGAGGTTCCTGACAATAATGAGATCTCAATAAATTATGTCATGTCTGGAAGGGAATGGAACAGAAAACATGTCGACATGGATGATATATTTGCATACAATGTAGCACTTGAATTGATGGAAAATGAGGATCTAGAACCCACATCTATATATGAATGCATGCAACGACCAGATTGGTTAAAATGGAAAGAAGCCATTAATGTGGAGTTAGAATCATTGAAAAAGAGAGGTGTATTTGGACTGATCATCCGGACACCCCATGATATAAAACCAGTGGGATACAAATGGGTTTTTGTGAGAAAAAGAAATGAGAAAGGTGAAGTTGTGAGATACAAAGCACGACTTGTTGCACAAGGATTCTCACAAAGACCAGGAATAGATTATGAGGAAACTTATTCCCCTGTGGTGGATGCTACGACCTTGAGATTTTTAATATGTCTGGCTATAAGAGAAGGTCTAGATATGCGGTTAATGGATGTTGTAACTGCCTACTTGTATGGTCCACTGGATAATGAGATATACATGAAAATTCCAGATGGTATTGAAATGAAAAACAAAGAGAGTTCTCGAGAACAACATTGTATCAAATTGAACAAGTCTCTTTATGGATTAAAGCAATCGGGTCGAATGTGGTACAATAGACTATCTGAATATCTCCTGAAAGAAGGATACAAAAACGACCAGGTCTGTCCATGTATTTTCATAAAGAAGTTCAATAAGGGTTTTGTAATCATTGCAGTATATGTAGATGATTTAAATATCCTAGGAACATCTGGAGAAATTTCCCAAACTGTTGAATATCTCAAGAAAGAATTCGAGATGAAAGATCTCGGGAAAACAAAGTTTTGTTTGGGTTTACAATTTGAGTATGTAAAAGATGGAATCCTTGTGCATCAAGAAACATATACAGAAAAGATACTCAAGAAATTTAATATGGACAAATCTCACCCATTAAACAGTCCCATGGTCGTGAGAAGCCTTTGTCCGGACACGGATCCATTTGGTCCAAAGAAAGACGATGAAGAGATCCTTGGTCCAGAGGTGCCATATCTCAGTGCCATAGGAGCTCTGATGTATTTAGCTGGCCATACACGACCAGACATCAGTTTTGCTGTGAACTTATTATCTAGGTTCAGCTCATGTCCGACCCAAAGGCACTGGAATGGGATAAAACATGTACTTCGTTATCTACAAGGAACGAAGGATTTGGGCCTTATGTTTACTAACCAATCTAAGGAAGGTTTAGTTGGTTTTGCTGATGCAGGTTACCTATCTGATCCGCATTGTGGTAGATCTCAGACTGGATATGTTTTTACACATGGAGGGACAGCAATATCTTGGTGTCCATGAAACAGACCATGGCAGCTACTTCCTCAAATCATGCAGAAATATTGGCGATGCATGAGGCTAGTCGAGAGAGTGTATGGTTGAGATCCATGACACAACACATCAGTACCACTTGTGGTATATCCAAAGGAAAGGATCCACCCACCATCCTATACGAAGATAACACAGCCTGCATTGCTCAGCTTAAAGATGGATACATCAAAGGAGACCGGACGAAGCACATTCTTCCAAAGTTCTTCTTTACCCACGAGCTCCAGAAGGCAGGAGAGGTCCAAGTGTTACAAGTCAGTTCAAGTGAGAATTCAGCCGATCTCTTCACCAAATCTTTAGCCACATCAGTGTTCAAGAAGCTCGTGCATCAGATAGGCATGCGTCGACTGAAGGATCTACGGTGATGCATTCATCAGGGGGAGTTCATGTGTTGTACTCTTTTTCCTTATCCACGGTTTTGTCCCACTGGGTTTTCCTGGAAAGGTTTTAATGAGGCAACATCAAAAGCATGAATGAACCCTGAACCGGAAATGTCGATCAAGGGGGAGTGTTGAGAACCGAGAATATATGATCGACATATTCTCTAGTTGTTATCTATATCTAATATTGATACTTATCATATATTTAGATAAGCACATGATCTATGTATATATACTCCTTTCACGTTAATGAAAAGACTACGCTTTCCATAGTATCAAACACCTACCAATTTTCTCTTCTCTTTTTTATTTTTTTCGTTCTTTTATAGGTACATGTCTGCCCAAAAACGGGAAAGTGCATATTCCAACCCGAACAATTTTGATCGTGCCAAATACAATCCGAATAATTGGTTAGTGCCAAATACAACCCGAACAATTTGGTTAGTGCCAAATACAACCCGAACAATTGGTTAGTGCCAAATACGACCTGAACTCAATTAAAATTTTAAAAACTTACCCGAACTTTTAAAAACGTGCATAAATCTACATTGACTCTAACAAAAGTTAGTCAACCGTTGACAAGATAAAATGACATCGATTTGATATACGAGAAAAAATGTCTATTTTGATCCAAACAATTTAGGTAATGCCAAATACGATCCGAACACATAGTCAATGCCAAATACAATCTGAACTCAATTATAATTAAAAAATTACCCGATAAGTTAGTCAATTGTTAACAAGATAAAACGACAATGTTTTGATGTATATATATATATATATATATATAATATATGTTCATTTCAGGACTCAAACTCGTGATGTGATACCTTTTTAAAGAAGTATATTAACAATTAGACAAAATTAACTTAAATATTATTAAAAGTTTGAAATTATATAAAATACTATTTTTTCTCCAGCGTATTTAATTTTAAAATTTTGGTGATAATTGTTTCTGATCTATATAAATACATAACGTGTTTTACTTATCATATGTTCAATAAACTTATATCTTACTAAAATATAAATAATAAAATATTTATAATTACATGATCTTAAATTTACTTAAATTTTGAAGTTATTTATAATTATTTCTTGTATAGATTATTTTTATTTTTTTAAACTTAAGTGAACCTTTTTTCAAATTTATTATTATATATTTTTATATTTTGTTCAAAAATGTTAAGAAGCATTTTACCTTTCTTTCATTAAGATATCTTGTTCAAAATATTAGACATATTTTGAACATATATTAATATATATATATATATATACTTATTAACAATTGAATAATTTTTGTTAGAGTCAATGTAGATTTATGCACATTTAAAAAAGTACATGTAATTTTTTTTATTATAATTAATTTCAAGTCGTATTTGGCACCGACCATGTGTTCGGGTTGTATTTGGCACCACCAAAATTGTTTGGATCGAAATAAACACTTTTTCCGTCGACATCGTTTTATCTTGTTAACAGTTGACTAACTTGTGTTAGAGTCAATATAGATTTAGGCACGTTTCAAGAAGTTCAAGTAGGATTTTTAAATTTTAATTGAGTTCAAGTCTTATTTGGCACTAACCAATTGTTCGGGTTGGAATAGGCATTTTTCCCGCCCAAAAACTTAATGATATGTTGAAGAGTGTAGGATGTGGGTAGCTGTATGAATGAGTCTTGCCTGTTACAGCAGTCCGAGAACTCTTGAGACATATATTCCCCTATGTCCGTTCTCAGATCATTTCAGCTATCGACATTTTTATTGAAAAATGATTAAAACATACTCCAACGAACTCATGTTCCAAAGGTGCTAATGGAAAACGATACAAATCTTGGGGTGAAAACGATACGAATCATCAACAATGAAATAGTATAAAGCAAATCATATAATTAACAAACAAAATACGGTAAAAGACAAACAAAGGAGAGAAACAATTCATATACTTAGGCATCCATCGCGCGTGTTGTGCTCACTCAAATCATCATCATCATCAGCTCACATCCTTCAGTCTCTTTATTAACGTGTCCAACGATTTGTTCTTTGGGTTTTGCCTTGACCCTCTTGTTCCAAACGTCCCGAAGATACTATCTGATGGATCTCTGAGTTTCTCAGAAATAGCCGCAACTTTCCTGTAATCCAAAGCGTTGTAGCTTCTTTCTCTGATCACAGGGTTCACGAAATTCTCAGGGTGGCTACTCAGAAGCAAGTTAATCAACTGTCTTATCTCGACAAAAGCTGTTTTCATCTCTTTCGCTTCTTTGTCCGCCAGCAATGGCTTTAGTTGTTCTGTAAAAGATTCCAGCAACTGAATATCCACATCAACTCCTTTGATGGCAGCCATGCTCAGTCTTTTCACTACATCCCCACATAACGTTCCAACGATTCTCTCGGAGATGTGAGCAAGGACATCGCGCAAAACCCTTTTGAGGACTTTAGCAGGTAATATCTGTTGCGCGGTGGAGACCAAAGTCTCTACGTAGATTATTACTTCGTTCATGTACTCATTCCCGCCTTGTGGAACATCGTCGCTTGTCCAGTTCACATTTTCTATCAACGTCATGAACCCGTCTATCTTCTTCTTAAGCAGACCCGAGAGAGTATCTTCCGCAGCGTTTTGGGATTTGGTTAATGGGAAATGTCTTCTACCTCTCTCAGCCATTCTCAATGGAACTCCCGAAAGTTGTGCAGCGTGTCGGAAGAAGAAATCGCAAGCACGCTCAAACACAGCCATGTTTGCTGCGACCTGCATTGCCTGAGAAACTCCATGAACCGATGTGTTAATCAGCTTCAACAAAGCCTCATCAAGAACCTCCCCTAGAAGCCTATCAAGATACTTCTTGACAACATCATAGAAATCAAGCTGACCTCCATGAGACATGAAACTAACCGAATCCTCGATGAAAGACCTCACAATCCGGCAACAATCCGGCACGGTGGTTGAAAACGGAGCAATGTAAGGGAACGCCGGCGCAATATCCGAGGTCTGTAACTGGAAAGACAAGACATTCATGGAATATTCATACTCTTTCTTCATCAACATCTGCTCAAACTTATCCGCAGACAAGGCTTCAATCATCTGTTTACGACAATCAGACAACAAGAGCTCGTGATACTTGTCCCTATGCTTGCTCAACACTTCGAGAAGGGCGTCAACAGTGTACCCATACCTACGCAGACTGACCCCTAACAAGCTCACATAATCCTTAATCAACAAGAGATGATTAGCCGTCTGCATCCTAGAGAACTGATCCTCCAACACAGCACACATATTACCAACAGCAAGATCCCACAAAAACTCAACTTCGTTCTTAGAAATCAACCCTCCTCCCGTCCTCAAAACCCTATCCTCCACAATGAAAAACCCAGCGATCTGGGCGAAAAACGTCTGATGAGACTCGAGAAACGGAGTCATAGAAGATACCTGAGAGTCAGACTTAAGCTGAAGCTCCCTGTTATCAAAGTAGTAACGCTTGAACCTGTCTTCAAGGGAGAGTGTTTGATGAATGTGGTAAGCTCTATAGAGCGGAGTCAAATCAAAGGCATCACTTCCTTCAAGGCCAGACTCATACTCATCACCATCATCATCTTCTTCTTCCTTTAGCGCGTAAACGCAGTCGCGGAGACTAAGCCTGCTCTGCTCCTCTGCTTCCTTCTGCTTCATCCTAAGCTCCTCCTCTCGCTGCCTCGCAGCAGAAGCTTCACCGATCGCTAACTGACCAAGATTCCGACTCACCACACGAATCTCCACAAGCCAATCACCTAACTCCTTACTCACCTTCCTCTCCACATAACCTCTAATCTCAGGAATCCTCTTCTCCAACATCCTTTTCAAAGTAGACGACTGCGTCTTCTCCAACAAATCGCTCTCAACGGAGTCAACGCACTTCAACGCCATGTAGAAACTCCCGCTCTGGAGATGCTGATTAGCGCGGGAGACGAGATCCATCACGCGAACGCAGTGCGTCACGGCTCTAACCGCCAGATCCACGTTCCTCGACACGGTCTGCGCCTCGACGAGCGAATCGAGGGACGCGAGGAGCGGCGCCGCGATGGATTGGAGCTTGGAGTTGGAATCCGAGAGCGCGGATTTGAGCGATTCGACGTCGGAGAGGAGAGACTTGAGGTCGTCGACGGCGCTGATGAAGTCTTGGTAGTGAGCTTTGCAGACCTCTTCGATCTCCGACTCTTTGGATCGAGCGAAGAGCTTGAGATGGTGGAGGAGCGTCTCTGGTTTCCCCGTCGCGAACGTTTTGCGAACGAACGGTCCTAAGTCCTCGCCGTTACAGATCGCGGACGATATCAGGAGCTCGTCGAGTTTCTCCGCCGAGTCGGCTCCGGCGGTCGTGGGGCCCGGTTTGCGCCGTGGTTTCGGGGACTGCATTATTGCGTGCGTGTACAGCGAAGGAGGGAGAGGAGAGGGGAGGAGTTTTGGACTTGGACAACGAATTGATTTGGTGTGTGGGATGTGGTTTGACTAAAATGGCATCGCTGTTGAAGCGGCGTGACTGAAGAAGATGGGGGTGTTTTTCGTCTTTTTCATGTCCGAGAGTTTTACGCGTCTTCCAAGTGCGTGATATCACGCACACGCGGTCAAGAACTCAAGATTGTATAATTTTTTTTTTTTTTTTTGATCAAAAACTCAAGATTGTATAATTAATAAATGAAAGTTTTATTATAATAATGTATAAACTAAATTTCGATCCGCACCACCGTGCGGGTTTTATTTTCAGTTTTATATGCATATATATATTTATTTAGATCATTAGTAGTATACATTTTTAATTTTTAATTTTAATTATATATTTAAATATTTATAAATCTATTTCAAATAAAATAGTGTATAGTTTGCATGTTGTAAATAATCAATTGTTTAAACTATCGTACGTATTTTTTTGCTTCTTATTATATATTTATTTTATTGTATTTGCATTTAGTTATTAAACATATTAATATGTGCATAAAAACATACTTGACAATTATTTTTTATTTAATTTATGTTAAATTTTTATCCGCCTTTCAAAACTGGATTTCATTTTAGCAGTATTTTCTATGTTTATTCATTTTACACAATATATTATTATATTTACAAAAGTGAAAGATATGTTTTTTTTTTTTTTTTTTTTTTTTTTTTTTTTTTTTTTAGTGAAAGATATGTTAATTTATACATGTAGTATATAGCCTGCTAATGTTAAGCCTCTCTGTCATCATATTATGTTTTTAATATTTTATTTTTATGAAAATAAAATTTAAAAATTTATCAATTTAATATAATTTTATCATATTAAGTTCAATATGATAAAATTAACATCATTGATTGTGATTATATAATAGATACAAATAAAATATAATATTTTATTTTTCATTTTTATAAAAGACAACATAATATATTAATGAATAATAATATTTCAAAACTAATTACAGAATTAGTTAAAATAATTTACATATAATTTTGAAAATAAAGATCTTGTTAAGATCTTCTTAATAGATTTTTCGAAATTTAAAATATATATTTAAATTTTAAATGAAAAGATATCAATATGAGTATGTTAACCAATCTTGATTTTTAGGATTAATAGATTAGAAATTATATATTATTGAACCATATATTTAGTAATTAATGAATGGTAAGTCATTTATACTTAAGGGTCCATTTTTAAAAATATCACACATGAATCAAAGTTGTGACTTCTGTTTTAATATAATAGATGTCCTACGAGATTTATGTTATACTTGAGGCGACTTTTTTTTTTGTCGACTATACTTGAGGCGTCTTATTCTGTAAAATATTGATCCGTCCAACATCACAGATAAATTTTAAATTTTTAGTTTTGCTAACCGAAATTGATCCAAACCAAACCAAAGTCTATTATCAAATAGTTCGGTTTAGTATTTTCCCAATCCGAACAACCCGAATCGAAACCGATCTGAATCGAACCAAATTAAATTGAACCGATATACCAATGTATTTTTGTTATTATTTGAATTAGATATACTAATAGTATACAATATACTAAAATCTAATACTAAAGTCACTATTAACTTTATTAACGATGTTGGTTTTATAAATTTTCTATTTATTTTAGTTGAATTTGGTTTAATTGTGTTCTTATAATTTTTGTGTGATCTTAAAGTTTTTGGTTTTAGTTTTATATTAGATTTAATTTACATAGTTTATTTTTAAAAGGCATTATTAACTACATTTTTTAATTTTTATTTACTTTAGTTAACTTTGATTTGATTATTTTTATATTAATTTTGTGTGTTTTAGAGTTTTTGTTTCAGTTTTATATTGGAATTAGTTTATATAATTTGTTTTTTCATAGTCACCTGATTTCCTGACCATGCGTTTATGTTTTAAAACATGATTTCTCTTGAAAAAATAAATTCGAAAAAACCCAACTAAACCAAACCGAAATACAAACCAAACCGAATATAAACCGAACTGAAACTGATCCAAACCAAACTAATTATGTTTTATTTCAGTTGGAAAAATTCTAGAACCGAATTACCCAAACCGAACTGAACCATACCGAATCGATAAAATAACTGAAGTGTCCACCCCTACTCAAAGCTTCATTGATTAGTAACCATGGATGTATACATTGTTGGGAACAAACTTATGATTCTAAACCGACAGGAGATAACCTCCAGAGTCATTAGCCGGCGTTTTCTGGAGACAAGTACTAAAACATTACAATCAAGGTCTAAAGATCAAACATAGATCAAACAAATAATTAAACTCAAGCGAGACGAACCACCATGCAGTCATGATGTTTGTGTGTAAATGACGCGTAGTTTGTCTAAGAACAGCACAAAGTTTACCCGTTCGCCCAATGATAAGAACAAGCCAAACATGAAAATCTTGCAGAGAAAGTTTGTCAACTCTCCACTCTCGAGACTTCCGAGATATCTTCGCTAACGTGCTCTGCCAGTCACGCAATGCGAACACTCATTTCCTCTTTAAATACTCATTTCCTCCTTCATTACTTAATACTTTCACACTGAAAACCAACAGAGAAAATTCTTTAGCGTAAGTTAATAGTTCGAGAGTGTTTCGTAGAATAAATAGTTCGTTAGGACATTCACGAGTGAAGAGTGAATCGTCTGCCATGGTTGTATTCTGGGACTCGGTATATCGCACAGTCCTGTCTCACTATGAAGCAAATATTTAGAGTTAAGGAAAGAGATTGTATCCCGATTTCATGTTCGTTTATGAAACAGTTTCATATCGGTTTTTTGTTTCGTCTTTCGATCCTTAATGTCGCTTATATATTTTTGTTTCTATCAATTCATTTTTTGGCTTCTACAGCCTTAACCGAAATAACTTTTGTTCTAAAGCTTTTGATCAGATTGAAAAACGGGTCTATAAAACGGTTTTCACAAGGATTTGCGAACGTTTTCTGGGTTTATTATATCAGTGTTTACGATTTTTAATTTGCATATCCGTGAAACGTTTCTTTTTTTGTTGAAACGGGTTTGTGATTCACTTTGGCGTAATCCGCAAAACGTTTATCTATCCTATTAAAGCAAAATACCTAATAGGATTTTGCCCTTAGTTTTCAGTGATAATTACAATACTATGCCACTAGCTATTTTCTAAAAATATAATTAATATAAAAAATATCCTAACTATATTACCTACTTAAATACAAAGTATCCTTCCATGATTCTTAGTATCAGTCAACATAAATGTTGTCATATACTCACGAATTAGAAATACTTTTGTCAAAATATTTTTTTTCAAAAAACAAAAACACTTTTGTCAAAATATTAATGTACCATGCACAAGAAAACTTTAGTCTAATATATTTAGGCTCACTAAGAGTGAAAGAATCTTTTTACATTATTCTAAAATTATAATACATAATTTAAAACTATATGTATTTGTAGCTTATACACATCATCCTTATACTATACTGATTACTGAATACTTAGATATATCATTTTAAATGACTATTATATTTAGTATGTTTATGATTTTCAAAAACTACATAGAAGATTTTAATATAAATACGAAATATGTTCAAAATTCTCAATTTCCTAATAACAAACCAATTTTAATTTTTACATTCAACTTTATTGGTTTTATACATATACATAGTTATTTACTATAATTCGAATATTTGATAAGCTGAAAGTATGGAAGCATAAAACAAATTTAACAGTTGAACAAAAAATTTAAAAAAAACAAATATTTAACAGTTTTGAGGGAGAATAATATGAAGTATCCAAAAATCTTACACCAAAAAAAGAGTCTAAAAATATATTCATACCATAAAACCTTTTTAGGATACTATACACATGAACTAACTAAATACTTTTATTATTCTAACAAATATTCTTCGCATTGTTATTAGAACCAAGCCAAAAAACAGAATTAGGGGTAGGCATTCGGATACTCATTCATGTTTGATTCGGATCAATACGGATTTTAGGTTTTCGGGAACAAAATTTTCAACCTCATTCGGGTGTTTATAAATTTTGGTTCGGATCTTTGCGGGTTCGGATAACCCGTTGAAATTATTTTTAAAAAATTAAAATTTGCATCTACTTTAAATTTTTCAAAATCTAAAAATAAAAATAAAATATTACATATAAATTTAAATAATGTATGCCAAAATACATAAACTTAACATATAAATGGTTTTGATATCAATATTTTGATAGAAAATCAATAGATTTTTTAAGTATTTTTTTGGTGTTTTGAATATTTGTTTTGCTATATTAAACATTTGCTTTTAGAAAATTTCAAAAATATCATATATATTTTAGATACTTTTTATATATTAAATCTGAAATAATTAATATATTTAATTATTTAAATATATTTAAGATACATTCGGGTACCCGAAATATTTATGTTCAGATCAGGTTCGGTTTTGGTTCTCTAGATACAAAATTTTTGAACTCATTCAGATATTTAACTAATTTTGGTTGAGTACTAATTTTTGTGATCGGATTCGGTTCTTCGGATTCGAGTTTTTTGCCTGGTCCTAATCAAAATAGTCAAACTGAAACCAAAACTAATTTGATAAATAACCGAAGGTTCCTATATCTTGGACTAAAAAACCACAATTGAACCAAAACCTAAAAAAATAACAAAATATAATTAAACCAAAAATATTCTCGCGCTTTTAAAGCGCGGGTCAAAATCTAGTGATATATTATTTTAAATGTTCTATATTTGATTCGTTTCCATGAACGCTTTCTACAACGAGTTTGTGAAACAATCTTATGTCTACACAAATGTTTTCTGTGAACGCTTTCAAGCAAGTTTTAAAATATTTTCAGACTATTATTATGGATATGATTTGGTGATTTGTTCCGCTTTTGGGATCTTCTAAAAACACCAAAAATGGCAATCGATTTTAGACTATTATTTTAATCATAAATATTATGTTATTTATTGAATGGAGTACTAATCCGCTTTCATGTTTTCTCAACAGAAAAATAACTGATCTTAACAACCCCATTACACCTCCATTGATTAGAAAAATCCACTCAACATTTCTCAGACTGATGCAACTGTGACAAATGGAGGGACAATCGCTGCGACAACATAAACTACTGTTCTAGTGAGTAATGTTGCTGATGAAACCACATGTCATAGCCTGTTCGATGCTGTTAATTATCAAACTGATTTTGTTTTAGGAACCACAAGTGCTCCGGTTGCAGTTCCAACTCCTCCGGCTATACCTGGCATGATCACTCAAGGATTGTTGCTAAAAAGTTTGATGGAAAATGCTCCAAAACATAACAGAAGAAGATATTGTTCTTCCTCACAACAATGAAGTTGGAAAAATTCATCCAGGATTAAAAAGCGCATTATCTCTTACGGGATTGATGATATGCACACTCTCACAAGTGTTGACATATGGGTACCTTCCGACTTCATCTGCAAAGGATACATTTTCGTTTGCCTTATCTTATTGACCCATTGTACCGAGTTAACTGTGAGATTTCCACAACGAAAGAGCAATGGAGATCATTGGACATGAAGTAAAGAGGTGAGGACACTGGCTGTCAGAAGTATGTGGTTGCGAAATTTGATGACTTCAAAATAGTGGATTCAAAACCCATCATGGATCAGGTTGAAGCGTGCAGCTCAATTTCCATGAAATCGCTAATGAAGGAATGTCCATTTGTGAGACATTCACAACTCTCAGCTTCATTCAAAAGCTTTCGCATGAGGATTTCAAGAACTACCTAAAGAACAAACAGTAGAAGATGGGTCTCGAGAAACTTATCATGAGGCTTCAGATGGAATCCAGAAATCAAATTGTTGATAAGGTCAATGCTAAGGAGCATAGTAACATTGCTGAGCACAAAGACAAAGGAAAGCAACACACCCACTCTCCTGCTAAGTCTTCCAAAACAGTTGCAGTTGCATGAGGATTTCAAGAACTACCTACAGTGCTCCAACTAAAAAAAACTATTTTATCATCTTAATTTTAAATAAATCCATAAATAACTTTAGCTACACAGAATAGATTTCTAAATAAAATAAAATAGCATGTATTTGTATTCATTTTTCTTGTTTGAATCGCAGAGCAAACTAAAACATAAAGACATGTTTAACAGACTAAAATTAAAAAAATAATGGTATATATATATCATTATTAAATAAATTATCATAGCTTTGACGTTTTCAAATATATTAAAACAACTATCATTTGATTCAAATTTTAATACTAGTAAACATTGGGTAAAATAATAATTTATATAAATATTTATTATATTTTGGTACCGATTAATTTAAACTAATTATAAACTCTAGTTATAATTTTTAACTCCAAACCAGTTTTAATTTTTCAGCAATAGTAAATAAATTTAAATTTTAAAAATCATATATAATGATAATCCAAAATTATTATTTTATATATTTTTAGGTTAGTATTTTTAATATAGAAATTGACCCCAGTTGAAAAAAATTCTGGCTCTGCCACTGATATAGTTCGTTAAGCATTCTAGAGTAAAGCGTAAATCGTCTGCCATGATTGTATCATGGGACTTGATATTTCTCACAGTCATATCTCAATACAGGGCGAATATATAGTTAAAGAAAGAGATTTTATCTCGACTCCATGTTTGTCTATGAAAACGTTTCCGTATCCGTTTTTCATTTCGTCTTTCGATTTGTTTTTCCTTTTCGTTTCTATCAATTTGGTTTTTCGGCTTCTACATAAATGTCATATCAGATTTGTTATACTTGAGACAGATTATTCTACAAATTAAACACACACATTATCATTCAAAACCCATTAGAAATGGGCTCAGACCAAGTAAGAAAATGCTCTTGAGCAAAACTCAAATCTAAGCATGCAGTTAGTGTGAGCTTGCCGTTGTACAGTAGGCTCATCCATCTTAACGTATGTATTCCTCTATTTTTGAACAACTACATATATATGTATTCCTTTGTTCCAGGTATATTGTTATTATGCATTGTCTAGATCCCCTCAAAATGTATTTCACAGGAACATTCTTAGCAAAATATATTATTTCGAAAGGAGAGAGAAAATTTTTTTTCTCTACCTTCTCTCTAATAAACAGAAACCCTAGGCGCCCCTAAAGAGATCTAATCCGCCTCTCCGCCGTCATCTCTGATGGTGTGAGAGGCACTTCGCCTCCACCCCTTTTGCTCCCCTTCCGTGCTTCATCTGTGGATCGGTGGCCCTCTCAACTTCTCTTAATTTCTTGTTGTCCGGTGGTGTTGGTGTGGCGACGTTCGAGCAGAGGCGAGGTTCGATGGCTCTCCGGTGGTTTGAGGACAGCTCTGGTGGTCTCCTCCTTTTCTCTTCTTTTCCTGTCGCATCTGTTTTCTGGATCTGGTGTTTGATGCTTCGTGTAGCGGTGTTGCGGTGGCCCTGAAGTCGCGCGCGTGGGACGGTGGTGTGTGGGCTGTGGTGGAAGCTCGCCGGATGTCGTCTCTGAGTCGTCGATCTGCTTGGGGACGGTGGATCTGGTACTCCGAGAAGTTTTCCCGACGTTCTCTCTTCCTCCGTTGGTCCTCTCTCCCTCGACCTTCGTCTTCGCCCGTGTGGAGTAAGTTTGATCTCTTCTTCTTCTGGCGTGGTCGATTTCTCCGGTATCTAGTATTCAGATCTGGTGTGGTGGTTTGTTTGGCGGTTCTCTGTGCCGACGCGGCGACTTTTCACGCTTCGGTCCCTTCTCATGGTTTTGGGCTCGAAGAGATGGTCGGTATCACTTCGGTTTTGGGTGGTTTCTTCCTCCCGAAATTTTCTTGCGGCGGACATCCTTTTCCCCGAAGACGGCGGTGGCGTGCTTGTTTTAGGTTAGGGTTTTCGCTCCTTCTGGGCCGTTTCTTGCCTATTGGGCCGTGCTGTGATTGTTGGGTCTGGTTTGGGACTTTAAGATTTAGGTTTGGTTGTTGGGCCATGTATTCAAGCCCAATTCTGGGATTTTGTAAGGGTTCAGTTTTTGTGTTTCTAGATTTTGCTGTGTTTTTCTTTTTATATTTTGGTGTTGTGTAGTTGTCTTTATTTTTCTGCTACTTGTTTTTATTGTAACTTCTGTCAAAAATTAAAATGGTATAAAATTTAGAGCTATTTAGCTCAATATCAAAATTTGGGATGGTATTTGCAGAAGTTTGCAAATTTTTTAATAATTGGCGAACCATGACAGTTTACGCACAGCTTTCCCATTATGTCCTTCACAATACACGTGACCTAAAATTCTATGCAACCTGCAACCGGAAGTTTTGACATTTTATCAGGTTTTATTTCGCCGTTGATGAGAGTAAAAACAAGCTATCATATCCGGTTATTTTCGTGATGTCAAGTGAAGAGAGAGAAGAAGATATTTTGATGAGAATACAATATGTTGAAAGAAGAGAAGATATTTTCGGGTGGGATAAGATATTTATGAGAAGGAGTTTCGTAGATTTAGTTCCATTTGTGGGCCAAATTATTAACCGGTTAATCTAATAATTACAGAACCATCAAAATTGTTATCTGGCTAACATTAGTTGAACACCGGGATTGAGAATATAAATATACCGGTTAATTATTCGTATACATAGCGTTTGGGTTCATTGTTTTACAATGGGTTTTGGGTTTTGGGTATAGAGTTGAACATAGGGTTTAGGGTGTAGTCGTAACTAATGGGTTTTACAATGGGTTTACAATCAACACTATATCCTATATACATTTTCTAATAAAGAACCCTAACCCCTGTGTTCAACAATATACCCTTAATCCATTGTAAATTTATCAACCCTAACCCCGTATTCAACACTATACCCTAAACCCATTGTCAAATAATCAACCCAAACCCCGTATTCAACACTATACCATAAACCCATGAACAAATAATCAACCAAAACCCCGTGGTCATCACTATACCCTAAACCCATTTTAAATTAATCAACCCAAACCCAGTGTTCAACACTATACCCTAAACCCTTCCTCAAACAATCAACCCAAACTCCATGGTCAACACTATACCCTAAACCCATTGTCAAATAATCAACCTAAACCCTGTATTCAAAACTATACCCTAAACCCATGAACAAATAATCAACCCAAACCCTGTGGTCATCATTAACCCCTAAAGCCATTGTAAATTAATCAACACAAACTCCGTGTTCAACACTATACCTTAAACCCTTCCTCAAACAATCAACCCAAATTCCGTGGTCAACACTAAACCCTAAACCATTGTCAAATAATCAACCCAAATCCCGTGTTCAACACTAAACCCTAAACCCTTCCTAAAATAATCAACCCAAACCACAATGTAACAAACTAAATCCTTATCCCTTACACTCCCTATTCCCAGAAGATAATTTTTCCTGTATTATATTTACAATCCGACCAATAAGAACAATTAGCTGAACAATAAATGTCATTAATTATAAATAGAATTGTTAGTTAAAAAATCTGACATTTTATCAGGTTTTATTTCGCCATTGATGAGAGTAAACAAGCTTTCATATCCGGTTATTTTCGAGATGTCAAGTGAAAAGAAGAAGAGAAGAAGATATTTTGACGAGGATAAAATATTTTAGAAGAGGAGAAGATATTTTCGGGTGGAATAAGATATATTTAAAAAGGAGTTGAGAAGATTTTGTTGCAGATGGTGGTGAAAAAAAAGTGATGAAGGAGATGGTGAGGAGCCACGGCGAGCTTGCGAAGGATTGGTGGAGCTTGGCGGCGGAGTTTGGCGCCGGAGCGTCGTCGGTATCTGATCGAAATCCAAAACGGCGACGGAGGAGGAGGGATGGAGGAGATGGTGGTGGTGATGGTGGTGAAAAAAAAGGGATGGAGGAGATGGTGGTGATCCGAGTCGCTGGAAATGGTGGTGAAAAAAGGGATGGAGGAGATGGTGAGGAGTCACGGTGAGCTTGCGAAGGATTGTGGAGCGTCGTCGGTATCTAACTCGGCTCGTTATTCAACCACCGTATCGTCTTTCTCCATCTCCATGATTATAAGCTAAAGCTTTCGAATCAAGATCTGTGAAGGAGGTGCAAAAAAAAAGAAATTGTTTTGTATGAGATTCAAAATAGCCGGTTTTGTAGGGTATTACTGCCAGTTTTTGTGGTCAACCGACGGTTATAAGAGAAAACAGATTTTGCAGAAACGTATAAGAACGATAACTGGAGAAAACAGATTTTGTAGAGATTAATAAGACCTGAGATTTTGTTTCGAAAAACACATACATTGGAGATCCAAAGTTAAAAAGAAAAATTTTGGGGCTTTTGCACTTTAAAACAAAAGGGATATTGAACATTTTGTGTTCTTTGCATAATTATCATTTTACTTGTTCAACCGCCTCGACCTGTCACCGACCTGTTGTGACGTCAGCTAATTGACAGGCGCATGTGCTACGATTTCCTTACCAAATCAAAGATAGTTTTGGTATTACCACAAAAGCTACAGAAGTTTTACCACCTAGCTAATATAGTGTCCAAACTTTGTTATCTACTGCAATTTCTCTAAAATTTAACATTCATACCAAAAAAAAAATATGTATTATTTCCTAACATTTTTGGGCTCACGTCCATGTAGACACCGCTATTTCTTGTGGGTTGTATGCTGACACCAAATTATCTCTTCGAGCCCAAATAAAATTCAACCTGAAATAGTTCTCTCTCCACAACTGATAAAAATGATTTCATTCAACTACTCCTTATATTACTAGTTACTACTATGCTTTTCTCTTTTCCTTTTTTACATAGAAAAAAATATTACATATCTTTTTATTATATTCATCCTAGCATTACTGTAAGATAAGAATATCTATTAGACAGTTTTAAGGCGTGAAAGATAGAGGTTTTGTAACTAAGGGCAACCACATCGGTTAATATCTCAAATTAGGTTCTTACCATAATAATAACAGTAATTTATTCATACACAGTTTTATAATTATATTTTTTACTTTTTTCTAAAATTATAAACCATTTGAAAATTGACAAATGGCAAAACAATTACAATTGGAGGTTTTTAATGATTTGTCTGCAGAGAACTCACGCTGATAACTTTTTTACCATTATTTTAATTTTTTTTGCTTTCAGAACTCCAGTATAATACTCCCAGTTTTAATTTTCAGCAATAGTAAATAAATTTTAAAAATCATATATAATGATAATCCAAAATTATTATTTTATATATTTTTAGTTTAGTAATTTTAATATAGAAATTGACCACAGTTGAAAAAAATTATGGCTCTGCCACTGATATAATTCGTTAAGCATTCTAGAGTAAAGCGTAAATCGTCTGCCATGATTGTATCATGGGACTTGATATTTCTCACAGTCATATCTCAATACAGGGCGAATATATAGTTAAAGAAAGAGATTTTATCTCGACTCCATGTTTGTCTATGAAAACGTTTCCGTATCGGTTTTTCATTTCGTCTTTCGATTTCTTTTTCCTTTTCGTTTCTATCAATTTGGTTTTTCGGCTTCTACATAAATGTCATATCAGATTTGTTATACTTGAGACAGATTATTCTACAAATTAAATACACACATTATCATTCAAAACCCATTAGAAATGGGCTCAGACCAAGTAAGAAAATGCGCTTGAGCAAAACTCAAATCTAAGCATGCAGTTAGTGTGAGCTTGCCGTTGTACAGTAGGCTCATCCATCTTAACGTATGTATTCCTCTATTTTTGAACAACTACATATATATGTATTCCTTTGTTCCAGGTATATTGTTATTATGCATTGTCTAGATCCCCTCAAAATGTATTTCACAGGAACATTCTTAGCAAAATATATTATTTCGAAAGGAGAGAGAAACTTTTTTTTCTCTACCTTCTCTCTAATAAACAGAAACCCTAGGCGCCCCTAAAGAGATCTAATCCGCCTCTCCGCCGTCATCTCTGATGGTGTGAGAGGCACTTCGCCTCCACCCCTTTTTCTCCCCTTCCGTGCTTCATCTGTGGATCGGTGGCCCTCTCAACTTCTCTTAATTTCTTGTTGTCCGGTGGTGTTGGTGTGGCGACGTTCGAGCAGAGGCGAGGTTCGATGGCTCTCCGGTGGTTTGAGGACGGCTCTGGTGGTCTCCTCCTTTTCTCTTCTTTTCCTGTCGCATCTGTTTTCTGGATCTGGTGTTTGATGCTTCGTGTAGCGGTGTTGCGGTGGCCCTGAAGTCGCGCGCGTGGGACGGTGGCGTGTGGGCTGTGGTGGAAGCTCGCCGGATGTCGTCTCTGAGTCGTCGATCTGCTTGGGGACGGTGGATCTGGTACTCCGAGAAGTTTTCCCGACGTTTTCTCTTCCTCCGTTGGTCCTCTCTCCCTCGACCTTCGTCTTCGCCCGTGTGGAGTAAGTTTGATCTCTTCTTCTTCTGCCGTGGTCGATTTCTCCGGTATCTAGTATTCAGATCTGGTGTGGTGGTTTGTTTGGCGGTTCTCTGTGCCGACGCGGCGACTTTTCACGCTTCGGTCCCTTCTCATGGTTTTGGGCTCGAAGAGATGGTCGGTATCACTTCGGTTTTGGGTGGTTTCTTCCTCCCGAAATTTTCTTGCGGCGGACATCCTTTTCCCCGAAGATGGCGGTGGCGTGCTTGTTTTAGGTTAGGGTTTTCGCTCCTTCTGGGCCGTTTCTTGCCTATTGGGCCGTGCTGTGATTGTTGGGTCTGGTTTGGGACTTTAAGATTTAGGTTTGGTTGTTGGGCCATGTATTCAAGCCCAATTCTGGGATTTTGTAAGGGTTCAGTTTTTGTGTTTCTAGATTTTGCTGTGTTTTTCTTTTTGTATTTTGGTGTTGTGTAGTTGTCTTTATTTTTCTGCTACTTGTTTTCATTGTAACTTCCGTCAAAAATTAAAATGGTATAAAATTTAGAGCTATTTAGCTCAATATCAAAATTTGGGATGGTATTTGCAGAAGTGTGCAAATTTTTTATAATTGGCGAACCATGACAGTTTACGCACAGCTTTCCCATTATGTCATTCACAATACACATGACCTAAAATTCTATGCAACCTGCAACCGGAAGTTTTGACATTTTATCAGGTTTTATTTCGCCGTTGATGAGAGTAAACAAGCTATCATATCCGGTTATTTTCGTGATGTCAAGTGAAGAGAGAGAAGAAGATATCACTACAACAAATATGTCTTTTCATAGCATACAGATAACGCTATTAAATGGTATTAATAGCGGTTTTACAAATGCTATGAAATAAGACGCTATAATAGAGTACCTATATACGATAGCGTTTTAGGAAGCCGCTATCATAGAGTGGCCTTCCATAGCACAACATCTATGCTGTGGTACAGTTATTTATTACACATATTTTGTGCTATAGGAAATTGTAGAAGAGCTGTTCTTTATTGCTGTATTAAACTTACTAGTAGCAATAAATTCGTGTTATATTAAATTTTTTAATAACTTTTTATGATTGCTATATATATATATTTAAAATAGCTATTTTCTGTTGTCATCAGTTACTTTGTATTAGCACTTCATCGGTGCTATTCGATGATGGGTTGTAGCAGTGTTATTGAGTTATATATATACGAATATTAGCTTCTATTATGTGCTACCAAGTTAGTGTATCATGACTTATTTTATATGCTATGTCGTGAAATTCTATTAACTTTTTGAACTAGAATAAATTTTTCAATAGAAATGTGATTTCTCCATAATGTGATTTCTCCAAGTCTCAAAATATGATTTCTCCATAATAGAAAAACAATATCATAATTAAGTTAGAAACAAAGAACATAAGTCTAATTTGCAACAAGCAGCATATGTTCATTAGTAATCTAAAGCAAGGAAAGTTGAAAACCATAGAGTTATTATTCCACCTCAAACGATGATAACTTTGTCTTCAGGCCATGCTATAGTGGTACCAATAGCATCTTCCATACACTCAATTGCAGACGTAGGCCTCCAAACGATGGCATCATTCACCTTGACTACATCAACCCACACACGAACTGCATTATTTCCCAACGGAACAAAATGCACTAACTGTTCTGGGTTGTTTGAAGACCAGCGTCCTTCTGCAACAACTACTTTCTGACCGGTAATGTCCAGTAGTTTGCACTTCTGACCCTATTTCACAACTTGTATATGAGAACGATGTCTAATAGCATTAGCATCTTTAAATGATCACAACCTACTAATACACTTAAGGCTTACCTTCTGAGAGCTTGAAGGAGTTTGTGAAAATGGTTTTGAAATCTTAGCAGGAGCTGGGGGAGTGCGTACTTCTGACTGCGTATGAAGTGATGCTGGAGCTGGTGACTCTGTGTTTAAATTTTCGAATAAAACCCTGCTCACAGGCCATGCTACAAACGACTTCAAACAGTCACGAAGGCTTGAATGTTTTTCTGTTGGCCGCCAAAGAAAAGTCTCAGGTAGGGTAACTGCATCTATAAATACTTTAACAGCATTTGGTCCAAGAGGAAGACCATCCACCAAGGCTTTTGGATCACGAGACTCCCAACGCCCTTCAGCAACTGTTTCTTCATCATCTGTTAGCCAATGTAGAAGTTTGCACTTGTTCATTTCTACTGTCTCTGGGCTCTGTCAAACAAATAAATCCAACATACAAAACACATAACTATATTTTACAAAATATAAACTTAGACCCGAAAATGAGATGAGGAAAGAAAACCTTACATTTGGAGATAACTCCTCCTCAAGAACAAGAACAGAATCCTGAGGCCACGCAACAGTTTCTCCTACAGCCTGACCAATTGTGAAAAATTTCGGCGCGGGTCTCCAAAGAAAAGCATCTTCTTCAAATGCCGTCTCAATTACAACCTTAACTGAATTAGGGCCCAATGGTACATTGTTAACAAACTCCATTTCATCAGAAGACAGAACACGACCGTCGGCTACTTTGCACTCCTTGTCACACCAATCGTATAGAATACACTTAGGCTGCGGTGTGGTTTTGTTTACACTCTACAAATATTATTCAACACATCAGTTACATTCAGTTCAAGTTCACCAAGAATATTTATATTTGAACTACTACTTACTCTTTGTGCTGAATTTTCACCCTCTTCCGAGTCTGGACGCTGCAATTGACATAAATATTCGGTTACCATTTTGCAAAAATCAATAACCAAAGTACTGAGAGTCTTGCACACTTACTCGACTATTCATTTTTGCAAGAGCCTCTTGTAGTTCATGAACCTGCTTCTGCAACTTATTTTGTGTCTGTTGCATTTCAGTCACATGCTTGCTCTTCACTTCAAACAAAGCAAGTTTGCTCACACTCATTCCTCTACCCATTGCCCTCAAGCGTCCAGGATTGTCGGGTCCTAAGATCTGAGTAAGAGTGTCTTGTTTTGGGTTTGATGATGATGATCCTGGATGATCATCAGCCTGAATAAACTCATTCGCCTTTTCCTGAAAATGTTCGAATTCTGTTCAAGTAGTTTCTCTGTAAAGTAAAACTCAGAAGCCAATAAAATAAAGAAACAACGATTTACTATTTTTTCAGCAGCATCTGTGTTTACTGCTGTCCCATCCTTTTTAGTTCTTGACTTGACCCAGACATTCAGCCTCGTCACTTCAGCGGGATCCGAGCTCTCTTTTTTCTACATTATGATTCAGTGTCTCTTATAAAAACCAATTTTATAAAAATAAAATTTGCATACAATTTATAGGTAGAATACTTACTAAATCTTCTGCCAATCTAACCATTCCTTTACGGCTACATGTGTGAGGAATCTGCTTACGTCTTCTTTCCTTGTATGAATCGCTGACAGCCTATATAGAAGTGTTAAAATGCTGAAATTAAAAATGAAACTAAGTACAATTTCATACCTTGAACTCTTTACTAGTCTTCTCTTTCACAAACTTCCTCCACTCTGACAGCGGAATATTGTCTGGCCGCAACTTCAAACGCTCTGCGTGGTTATCAGCTTTAATAATCTGATTAACCAAGCGTGATTTAGAGGCCCTCCATATGCATCCCATCTGTTTCATAACAGCCGCTTTCTCGTACTCTCCATCCAGTTCAAACCGTAGCTACAATCACAAGAAAAGGTTAGAGTACTAAGACCAAAAAAATTTACAATGTTAATGAATACAATTACCTTAACAGATTTCCATAGAACAGTCTTCCGGTCCTCACCAATTTTTCTCCAATCATCTATGACCACAGGAACATGTTCCCTTACCAAGGGACCTAAGTAAGAAGACAGCTTAACTGATCCTTCTCCACAGGGTTCTCCAAGCTCTGTGAAATCAACTCTTATGCGTGCACTAGGATCTCTAGCAATATCTTTCATCTTCGTTGGTCCTCTGTGTTTCTTAGGCTGTGGCTGAACCATATCAGTATCATCATCACGACCCTTAGCACCTTGGGAATCTTTCTCGGGTTCTTTTTCTCCAGGCTGGGTTTCCTGATGTGTGTCTTCCTGCTGTGTGTCCTGAGTCATCGGTGTGTCTTCCTGCTGTGTGTCCTGAGTCATCGGTGTGTCTTCCTGCTGTGCGACTTCAGGCTGTTTGTCTTGAGGCAGTGTTTCCTCAATCCTTGTCTCATGCTGCATCCCCTCAGGGTATATGGTGCCCACAAATTCAGGCGCATCATTTGGTAGAGTGTTCTTCCTCTTCTTTGTTGTCTTTCTCCCTTTACCCATGGCAATCCTACAAACAAACTCAAGGGAAACTCAACAATTAACTCAATGTAAGACAGATTAGCTAATCCTACAAACAAACTCAAGGGAAACAGCAACCGCAAACAAGAATCAAAAATAGCTAAAAAATAAAAAAATAAATTCAATAATAAGTAATCAACCAAAAATGTCATGCAAAACACAGATTAGCTAATCAACTAAATCAAACGTATATTCCTTCACAATCATCTCTGACATTCTCAGCCTCATCTGATATGTCTTCTAGACTCATATCCATATCCGATGGCAAAGGTCCTACATCTACTTGTCCAGCTTCCACTTTCTCATCACTGTATTTTCTACAAGGACCCTTCATTACTACATACCAACTCGATTCATCATTCTCCCTAGAGTAAAATATCTGTCTCGCTTGAGAAGCTAAAATAAATGGATCCTTTGCAAAGGATATGTGGCTGTGATTAAAATTAACCAGCGTAAAGCCATCCTCTACCTTCACACCGTTTCCTTTAACTGCCCACTCACACCTGAATATTGGGACGTATAACGCATTGTAATCTAGTAATATAATATCAACTACTCTCCCATAGTAGGATACAACATCTACAACCTGCGCTGTGTCCCTTGCACTAGATCTACACATTGCTGTTGCCTCATAGTAAACCCCACTATTCTGACTTAGCCTATGCACAGACGTTGTATGAAACCGTAGGCCATTCACAATGTAGCCTGTATAAGATCTGGCTATAAGCCGAGGACCGTAAGCCAGCCACTTCAGTGTCTCTTCGACATTTTCTTCATCAATAGGTATCTAAAAAATAATTAAAAAATGTCAGGTAGACTACATGGTTATAAATTCCACTAAAAACAAATAAAGTAGAACATGCCTGTTGCTTTATCCACGCTGGGAAATTTTCAGTGTGCATACGCCATAAATAAGTTGCATCCCGTTTACATCTACTATTTGAGTCTTGTAGATGTTGTAAATGAGCACTTGCAAATGAAAAAAACAAACCACAGATTACATCAATACTTCCAAGTACTACGCATATGACTGAATAATAAACTAAGTACTGAGAGAAACTTACTCAACATATGGATCCACCATAGCCGTGTTCTGTATTACAGCTAGATGAGCTATTTTCTTATCCATATCAGTTAGAGTGAAAGAGCGGGCAGCTGATATAGGACGACCTTCAAGGATGGAGTGGCTCTCATACTCAGTGTTTCTGTCCTGTTTTTCTTCTACATTTGTGGTCGTTTTCAAGAAAGCCGAGCAGAACTTCATGCACTCATCTGCAAGATAAGACTCAGCTATACACCCTTCTGGTCTTGCAGTGTTTCTTACATAGTCTTTCAATACTTTCATGTACCTGTTTTAAATGAACATCAAATGTTAATAATAAGTCCATATGGAAGAAAAAAAATTATTTAACAAGGAAGCATACCTTTCAAATGGATACATCCATCGGAAATGGACAGGGCCACCAAGCCGAGCTTCTCTTCCTAGATGCACACACAAGTGGACCATGATGTCGAAGAAACTAGGTGGCCAAAATCTTTCAAAAATGCATAGAGTCTCCACGATTTCATTTTCCATTTGCTGGAGTTGTTCCATATCAATCACTCGTTGGCAAAGAAGATTGAAGAAGGCGCATAAGCGGAAAATGGCTACCCTAGGACCCTTAGGAAGTAAGCCCCTAATTGCTACTGGCAACAGTTGTTGCATTAGGACGTGGTAATCATGGGATTTCAGTCCCATAACTTTACAATCCTCTAATGATACACAACTAGATATATTAGCACAATAGCCATCAGGACCTTTAAAATCAAAGAGCCGCTTACAGAATATCTGTTTCTCTGACTTTGACAAAGACCAAGGAGCTGCTGGGAGTAATGTCCTTTTACCCTGAGCTTTTGGATGCAAATCCTTCCTGATACCAAGACTTTGAAGATCCTTTCTAGCCTTTAGACCATCCTTTGAATTGCCACAATGTAACAATGTGGAAATCAAGCTTGCAGCCACATTCCTCTCCACATGCATAACGTCTATATTATGGCGCACAGGGAGCTCCTTCTCATGTAAAAAAAAAATAAAGAACTAATTTAGAACTTACTATATACAATAAAACAGTTACAAGATTGGAAGTTTTAACATACCTCCCAATATGGCAGTGTGAAAAATATCGAGTGTTTCTTCCATCTAGATAATTCCTCATTGTCTTTGTCTCCTAAATCTTCATCTTCATCAGATTCACTGACTTCGTCCTCGTTATCAGATGGTATCTCAACTCTAGCAGCTCTTTTTTTCCCAGTCTGTTTTCTATTACCAAAAACATTCTTGTAATTTCTCAGCACAAATGAGACATTCCTACCCGTGAGTATCCTTCCCTTAGTCCCATGTTCAGTTTTCCCATCAAACCAAGTCTTCTTTCCTCTGAAACTATGTAAGGGAGGCAAACATTTCCGGTGGCCCATAAATACAAATTTTCTGCCATGACTCAGCCACAAACTATCTGTGTGCTTCCCGCAAATAGGACAACCCATTCTACCCTTCACTTTACAACCAGCAAGATTCCCATAAGCTGGGAAATCACTAATAGTCCAGAGAAGCATTGCCCTAAGCGTAAAGGTGGACTTACTAACTGCATCGTAAGTTAACTCCCCTATGCACCACAGCTGTTTTAAATCTTCTATAAGAGGTTCTAGGTATACATCTATACTATTACCCGGTTGATGCGGTCCTGGAATCAGCAGACTGAGCATGATGTTCTCCTCCTTCATACATAGGTCAGGAGCCATGTTGTAATTAACCAGTAACACAGGCCAACAACTGTATCGGGTGTTCTTCATACTAAAGGGATTAAACCCATCAGTTGAAAGCCCAAGTCGCAAGTTCCTCTCCTCTGCTGCGAACGAGGGATACTTGTCGTTCATTGACTTCCAAGTAACAGAGTATACTGGATGGCGCAGTTTCCCATCTGTGCTCTTGTTACTGAAATGCCATCGTAAATCCATTGCAACTTTCTCCGATCTGAACATCCTTTTCAGACGAGGTATTACTGGAAAATATCTCAAAACCTTCTGTGGAACACCCTTCTTGAATTCACCAGTGTGCATGTTGGTCTTCCATCTAGACGACTTGCATTTTGGGCAACTCTCAGCCTTCTGCAGCTTCTTTCTAAATAAGCAGCAGTCGTTCACACAAGCATGAATCTTTTGATATCCCATATCAAAAGATTTCAAAAACTTCTTGACATCATAAGTTGATGTGTGCAGCACATTGTCTTCAGGTAACATGTTTGGCAACGTTTGGAGTAAGTCATCAAAGCTCTTGTCTGACCACCCATTCTGAGACTTAATCCTAAACAATGAAACTACAGCTGATAGCTTGCTATGACTCGCACACGTTGGATACAAGGGGGTTTCAGCCTCTGCAAGTTTTGCTAAAAACTCATCTTCTTTCATGTCCTCACCCTCAACTGACTCACCTAACTGTGCCCCCCTAATAACTAAATCTTCATCTAAACATTTTGCTGCTTCGTATAAACTAAGGATCTCACCATTCCACAATCTATCTCTAGCTTCCACTACAGCAACAGAGTTATCTTCCCCATGGTGAAACCAATCCGGGCGTCCCTTATAGGCGTCATCCATTCCATTTATAACCAAATGAGAGACAACCTGGTCACTTGTATGACGATCTAGATTGCGGCATCGGGCGCATGGACATACAATCTTCCCATTAACTCCTAACTTATCACTAACAGCATTGAAAAAACCCCTAGCACCTCTCTCATACGCAGAATCAACTCTTTAGTACATGTAAATCAAACCAAAAAAAAAAATTCAGTTAAGACAGTAAGTGTTGAAATGAATAAACGGAACAGTTAAACAAATGTACATACCTGCATAAATGGACCCATGACTTGTCCAACATTGTTTGCTACAACCTAGTTGGGACCGTTGCGACAGTTCAAACAAGCGTACATGGTTCAAGCAGCAATTAAAACAAATTAATATTCAATGTGGTTACCGCAAACAACGAACTCATTCTATACAAGCATGAACAAAGTATTACAAAATGAGAAGTATATAGATGTGTCTAAATAAAATCTGTGATTTTAGGACAACTCTCAAACAACAAACGATGTCAATATATCACAAGATGCATATAAAATCTACATCTATATGCATCTAATCTATAAATAAAAAACGATGTCTATAATCAACATCTATATGCACCTAATCGATGATAAAAACGACGATGAACCCTTGGGAGAGTGATAGAGAAAATTGAAAACCTAACTAATGACAACAATGAGCAGAGCCAAAAACAACCTAATCAATAGATGATGAGGGCCGAGAATCTATCGATGGAAGAACTCACTTTCAGTTTTGAAAATCGGATTGAAAGCGGCGGAGAACTCGAGGAGGGATGAATCCCGGTGAGTTGGGCTTAATCGGAGGAGATGAGGGCCGAATCGGAGTAGATTAGGGATGAATCGGAGGAGGCTGGGGCTGAATCGGAGGTGAGCTTCTTCAGATTGGTGGTGAGCGAAGAGAAAGAGAGAGAGAGGAGAACGAAGAACGCGAAGAAGGAGAAAGAGAGAGAGTAGAAGGTTTTGTTTTTTTTTTAATGCTATTAAAACTATTGATTTGGCTAATTTGGCCGCGAAAACCATTTTTTTATTTTAATTGTTGGCGCTAATTGTAAAAACGTATTGGATTAGTGAGTTTTTAATTATCTTTTACTGATTTATGGGCATAGCATAATTTTAATGCTATAATATTATTACCCAAACTTCCAACAACCTTTTCATAGCAGTTACGAAAAATGTGCTATTATAATCTGCTATCAATACCCATATTTGTTGTAGTGTATTTTGATGAGAATACAATATGTTGAAAGAAGAGAAGATATTTTCGGGTGCGATAAGATATTTATGAGAAGGAGTTTCGTAGATTTAGTTCCATTTGTGGGCCAAATTATTAACCGGTTAATCTAATAATTACAGAACCATCAAAATTGTTATCTGGCTAACATTAGTTGAACACCGTGATTGAGAATATAAATATACTGGTTAATTATTCGTATACATAGCGTTTGGGTTCATTGTTTTACAATGGGTTTTGGGTATAGAGTTGAACATAGGGTTTAGGGTGTAGTCGTAACTAATGGGTTTTACAATGGGTTTACAATCAACACTATACCCTATATACATTTTCTAATAAAGAACCCTAACCCCGTGTTTAACAATATACCTTTAACCCATTGTAAATTTATCAACCCTAACCCCGTATTCAACACTATACCCTAAACCCATTGTCAAATAATCAACCCAAACGCCGTATTCAACACTATACCCTAAACCCATGAACAAATAATCAACCAAAACCCCGTGGTCATCACTATACCCTAAACCCATTTTAAATTAATCAATCCAAACCCAGTGTTCAACACTATACACTAAACCCTTCCTCAAACAATCAACCCAAACTCCATGGTCAACACTATACCCTAAACCCATTGTCAAATAATCAACCTAAACACCGTATTCAACACTATACCCTAAACCCATGAACAAATAATCAACCCAAACCCCGTGGTCATCATTAAACCCTAAACCTATTGTAAATTAATCAACACAAACCCCGTGTTCAACACTATACCCTAAACCCTTCCTCAAACAATCAACCCAAACTCCGTGGTCAACACTAAACCCTAAACCATTGTCAAATAATCAACCCAAACCCCGTGTTCAACACTAAACCATAAACCCTTACTAAAATAATCAACCCAAACCACAATGTAACAAACTAAATCCTTATCCCTTACACTCCCTATTCCCAGAAGATAATTTTTCCTGTATTATATTTACAATCCGACCAATAAGAGCAATTAGCTTAACAATAAATGTCATTAATTATAAATAGAATTGTTAGTTAAAAAACCTGATATTTTATCAGGTTTTATTTCGCCATTGATGAGAGTAAACAAGCTTTCATATCCGGTTATTTTTGAGATGTCAAGTGAAAAGAAGAAGAGAAGAAGATATTTTGATGAGGATAAAATATTTTAGAAGAGGAGAAGATATTTTCGGGTGGAATAAGATATATTTAAAAAGGAGTTGAGAAGATTTTGTTGCAGATGGTGGTGAAAAAAAAGGGATGAAGGAGATGGTGAGGAGCCACGGCGAGCTTGCGAAGGATTGGCGGAGATTGGCGCCGGAGTTTGGCGCTGGAGCGTCGTCGGTATCTGATCGAAATCTAAAACGGCGACGGAGGAGGAGGGATGGAGGAGATGGTGAGGAGATGGTGGTGGTGATGGTGGTGATGGTGGTGAAAAAAAAGGGATGGAGGAGATGGTGGTGATCCGAGTTGCTGGAAATGGTGGTGAAAAAAAGGGATGGAGGAGATGGTGAGGAGTCACGGTGAGCTTGCGAAGGATTGTGGAGCGTCGTCGGTATCTAACTCGGCTCGTTATTCAACCACCGTATCGTCTTTCTCCATCTCCATGATTATAAGCTAAAGCTTTCGAATCAAGATCTGTGAAGGAGGTGCAAAAAAAAGAAATTGTTTTGTATGAGATTCAAAGTAGCCGGTTTTGTAGAGTATTACTGCCAGTTTTTGTGGTCAACCGACGGTTGTAAGAGAAAACATATTTTGCAGAAACGTATAAGAACGATAACTGGAGAAAACAGATTTTGTAGAGATTAATAAGACCTGAGATTTTGTTTCGAAAAACACATACATTGGAGATCTAAAGTTAAAAAGAAAAATTTTGGGGCTTTTGCACTTTAAAACAAAAGGGATATTGAACATTTTGTGTTCTTTGCATAATTATCATTTTACTTGTTCAACCGTCTCGACCTGTCACCGACCTGTTGTGACGTCAGCTAATTGACAGGCGCATGTGCTACGATTTCCTTACCAAATCAAAGATAGGGTTTGAATGTAATGCAGTAAATATGCAGAAGAAACACATGACAAATAAGTTGCAGTTTTATCTGCATATTTTGTCCATTCATCTTTAATATGCAGAACGAATAAATTGCAGTTTAATCTGCTTGCAGAACACTTTATATACAAAAAAATATGATCTGCAAATACATCAAAAAGGAAGCTGATCAAACACAGAGGACCAATGGGTGATTTTCTTTTTTTTTCCTTTTTTCTTTTTCCTAAAAATACTATACACACAACTTCATTTCTTTATTTATAAACTGAAGTTATATATATATTTTTAAACACCCATATATATTTACTTGACATATTCATAAATTTAACATAATTTTCTGTAAAAAATATTTGACACATTATATTAGTATACTATAAAATAAATAAATATACTAATTAATCTAAGTAGAACATAACCAAAAATATGAAATTGAAACCTACCAAAATTTACAAAAACCTAAACGATACCTTTTAAGAAATTTAAAAATAAAAATTGTTACATCAGAATTACTTAAATATTTGTCAAGCTTATAAGGTTTTAGCTCGAACTTTCAAGGTTTTTTTTGTTTTTGTTTTTTTATATATTTTAAACTCAGAGTAAATTCGAACCATTTTTAATTCGGCTATGTTTTGGGTTTTAAAAAAAAACTGACATGAGTCAAGCATCAATTATATATTATAGTTATATTTAATTTTATATAATTTTAAATTTTTATTGTATTTATTATAATAATACTATTTATTTTCAAATATAATAATTTGTATTTTTTAAAAATATTTAGTTTACATATATTTAATCATTCGGTCAATGTTTTGAAAACCGTACCGGACTGGCCGGTCGGACCGTGATTCGTTTTTCTAACCGGTTCTGAGTTATGCTAGAACCAGATTTGAGTTAAACCGGTAAACGCAATCAAAAACCAGTCAAACTCGTTAAAAATTCATGTTTTTATATATATCTAAATAAATTAGCTTCCGTTATATTTTATATCATTTAAAATCTTAATTTTACTTTCATATCATTTTTAAATTCTTACAATGGTATAAAGATTACAAAAAATAAATTTATAGTTAATACATATATATATATATATATTACTTAATTTAAAATTAAATTAGAATATAAAACTCGGTTGGATCCGTCTAATCATTGATCCAATTGTAATACTAAGTCAATGTCCAATCTAGATTTCAAAACGTTGCATTCAATTAAATATGATAACTCTGTAAATTAGTTTAACGAGATTGATCTGCATTTGTTATGCTTGATCTGCATGATCTGCATTTGTTCTGCTTGATCTGCATTATCTGTTGATCTGCATATTTTGATCTGCATCACCCATTCGAAGCCATAGTTTTGGTATTACCACAAAAGCTACAGAAGTTTTACCACCTAGCTAATATAGTGTCCAAACTTTGTTATCTACTGCAATTTCTCTAAAATTTAACATTCATACCAAAAAAAATATGTATTCTTTCCTAACATTTTTGGGCTCACGTCCATGTAGACACCGCTATTTCTTGTGGGTTGTATGCTGACACCAAATTATCTCTTCGAGCCCAAATAAAATTCAACCTGAAATAGTTCTCTCTCCACAACTGATAAAAATGATTTCATTCAACTACTCCTTATATTACTAGTTACTACTATGCTTTTCTCTTTTCCTTTTTTTACATAGAAAAAAATATTACATATCTTTTTATTATATTCATCCTAGCATTACTGTAAGATAAGAATATCTATTAGACAGTTTTAAGGCGTGAAAGATAGAGGTTTCGTAACTAAGGGCAACCACATCGGTTAATATCTCAAATTAGGTTCTTACCATAATAATAACAGTAATTTATTCATACACAGTTTTATAATTATATTTTTACGTTTTTCTAAAATTATAAACCATTTGAAAATTGACAAATGGCAAAACAATTACAATTGGAAGTTTTTAATGATTTGTCTGCAGAGAACTTACGCTGATAACTTTTTTACCATTATTTTAATTTTTTTTTGCTTTCAGAACTCCAGTATAATACTCCCATTAGACCTATTCTAAGGATAAATCTTTCGTGAATTTTACTATACCAGCCAAACAGGAAACCGTGGCATTGTGAAGCAGCTCTGATTTCTCTGATTTTTACGGTTACACTTTTGTAGGTTATCAAAACACTTTTTAGGTTCATTTAACCAAACAGTTCTACAAAGAATATTAATATAATTAGTGCTGTCAAATACTTATGCGGCGATGCGGATTTTGTGTTTCAAAATTGTACTCTTTGTACTCTAAACAAAAATTTAACCGTAAATAACACTGATTCTAAAAAAAAGAAAAGAAAATATGCATGTTTTTTTCACACTGAATTTTTTTTTTAACTTGGAAGGATACATCATAGGAATAGATTTTTGAGATACATCTGACGAGAAACATGTACTTTCATAGCCTAAATTTCATAGTCTAAAGCTAGCAAGAGCAGAAAGCTGATTCTAAAAACAAATTACTGTAGAATCAACTGATTTCAACTGTCTCATAGAGAAGAATCCAACTCTCTCATAGAGAAGATCATCTGAACCTTTTGTTTCTACTCTTGTTCTTATGAAATTTTATTCATAATTTATGTCTTTGATTGCTTGCATCATGATCGAGTAGTGATCTAGCTCGCCTAGAGTTTTTAGGGTGTTGAAACATGAGCTAAACATAGATAAGCGATTCTCAATTGTTCTTCATTCATATTGTTCTTAATGCTTGCAGTAACTTGGTCACTTGATGTTAGATCCTAAGTTTAATCACCTAGCTAACCGCATAAAAGATAACTTGACATGTATCGAATGAGCTTAATATCTCTAATCAGCGAAAATAGATATAGGGTAGTAAGTGAACTGATCGGACCTGATCTCTAAGCCTTGCAATCGATTCTCATGTCAACGACAGTTAGATGGTGAGATCGATCTGCAAAGGGATCACCACCACGATAGTGGGGTGTTCCAGCTGAGTGATCTGAGTTCTAGAAAGCACTGCATCGCGCTTGAATAATTGTTTGGCTCCAATTCAACACCCGATGAAACACCCTAGGCTTGCTTCTTGTTAAATTGAATCAATCTCTAGTTTACTTGTTTTCTGCGTCACCTTTGAAATCAAAACCCAATTTTCTTCTTAGATTAATATTGAACTCATAAGAGTAAAGTAGACTGGTCCTCTGAAGTGAATCTAAAGTACTATAATCACAACTGTTAATTTGACAGTAGCAAGGATTCATTTTTAGTGCATCACTCCCCTGCAGATGCCGGCCCCGGGTTACCATGGGATGCCCCATCAGTATTAATTAAGCTTCATCCACCCCAACCGAGGAGGTGTCCATCCTATCATTATTTCAACGCTGCAACCCATATCAATATGTAGTTTGCAAAGGCAGGCAATTCTTCTGGTGCTGAAACCATCTTCACCAATTGAGAACTACCCGTTGCAAATGTAACGTGATACTGACGTAGATTTCTCATACATTCCATGGCTCAAATGAGTGCTTCTACTTCCGAATGTAATGGTGAGAGACTTGATCCGTGTTCCTTGTCCCCCATAGAATCCTAAAAACCTTCAAAAGTACTATACCAGCCTTGATTTGAAAAAAAAAATGTATACTCTTTCCATGATCCATCCGTAAAACACCAACACACTGGTATGGAAGGTAAACTTGACAGTTCCAACTCATTAGATTGGGCGACTCTTTGGGTGAGTAATGCATGAGCCTATGTCCAAGTTATTGATTCAGTTTCTGAGTTTGAGAATGTCACTAAAGATCTTGATGTTTCGTCATTTCCAAATATACCATAATATCCAACCGATAATTTTCCATGGGCGGAGACACCCTCCAATATAAATGATACATGTTCCTATAAAGAGAGGAAGGGAAAATATATGGGTATGATTGAATCTTCGAGAGATTCCAAACTTGGATCGCCGGTGGACATTCAAAAAGAACATGATTAATTGTTTTTTCATTGGCTTCACATCTTGCACAATTACTATTTCCTTGTAGTCTTATTGCCTGTAGATTTTTTCTTTACCGGTATACATCGTTATACTATATTCCATAAAAAATGCTTGATCTTCGGTGGGATATCTTCCAAAAGTAAGCCTTTAAAGGGGTAATGGTGGGTCCGTATACTGGTACCATTTATTTGAATATATTCTTTCCACTTGATAACTAGATTTGACAGTGTATTTCCTATTATTCGTGAAATGATATCTATCTTTGTCAACCATATACATCATGCTCAAAGGTATACTCTATAATCTTTACGTCTTGTGGGTCTACCAAATCTCGAATAACCTGTAAATTTCATGTGCATGATGTTGTGTTGATGAGCGAATCCATTGTAAGATCAGAGTGGTGAATAAAAACATTTCTATTTTCTGGTTTTCGGCGAGTGATAAGTACCCAATGATCATTCCATACTAATATAGATGATCATGTTCTCACTCTTTTGATTAGTTGTTTGCTAACCAGAGATCTAGCAAAGATAATATTATGTCATCCACATGAAGGAGAGTATGATCTAATCGATTCTAGGGGTGATGTGTTCCTAAAATATCGATATTTAAATACCAGTGACAAAACAATATATATATATATATATATATATATATATATATATATATATTAAATTACACATAATCTTTCTAATTATATTTACAATTTAAGAGAATAATTAAATTAAATGCAAAGAAAAACATAATCAAGATTTTAATATAGAACAAAAGTATATGGTTGACTCGGAAAAATATATATTATCTAATATATCCAAATAATAACCAAATAGACCAGATATTATGTATACGAAATCATACATATAATTAAAATAACACACTATTATTAATATAAATCATACATATTATTTACAATATAAATTACAAAATGATTTAAAATCAAATTAAAATATTATAAATTACTATAATGTAATTATTTTATAAATATTTATATCTATGTATGAGCATGAAAAAATCACCTAATATATATACACTAGGATAAGACCTGCGCCTTGCGCAGGGTGAATTTTATGATAAATATTTAAAATATATAGTATTGACAAATGATGTCAAGTCAGCAATATCTCGGTTTTATTATGGGTAAACATGTCGGTTTAATTACATGTTTAGGTTTTATTCAAAAAAACTACGGGTTTAGGTTCGGTTTGGTTTATTAAGGTCTAAGAGACCATTAACCAAAGTCATATCAAATTAGTTTGATTTGATTTGTGTTTGGTTTTATTTCGATTTGGATTGTGTTCGATTCAGTTTTAATTTAGTTTGGTTTGTGTTTGGTTCGTTTTTTTTGTTTTTTTTTGTGTTTGTTTAATTCAATCGAAATGATTTTTCTAGTATTGTTTTAGTTACAAAAATAATTTATAAGAACATAAACAAATCATCATTTGACACTAAGACATTATTTTCTTCATTAACATTAGTATACATTATTAGTGGAACCTTCGAATAATTCAGATATTGATAAATTAATTGCATGATTTTTAATTTTAATTATCTTATACATTCTTCGCTTATTCACCAATTTTTCTAATTAATACAAACATTCATTTTACTGAAACTTATGAAAATTATATACTACATATATCAATTGCACGCATCATATTGTGCAATATTTTATATTTTTACTACTTATTTTCTGTTTTTATGTAAATTATGAAATTATAAAATAATAATTATATATATTAAATAACTAAGAAATCAATTAATATATGTAATAAATTGGTGTGCGCATATAAATCAAACGATCACTCTTGGTTTTTGCAATCATTTTAGGGTAAATAAATCAAAACAATCATTTTTATATGTCGTATATAATATGTAATTAAATTTAAATGATATTAACATAGATATTGCTTTTAATATTGATTTTATTAAATGAGGGTTCTATTCATATGATTTTATGATTATTTGCACATTTTTGAAACAAAATTTTACACCAACGATTTTTTTTAATGTGGATATTTAGTAGTTTCAATGATTTATAATCATTTAAAAAAATGAAGATTTCAAAATTAAAATATTAACTTTTCAATATATGTTCAATGCAAATATCAAAATATTAGTATGTATTTTCATACGATGTATAGTCTAACGTAAACGATATATATATATATATATAAACCTATTAAAATGAGATTATTTATTCATACGGTCTTATAATTATTGTATCCTAATATAGAAAAAATTTAAACTTTGATCACAAAAGTTTATATGAGACTTTTAACAGTTTTAGTAATTTATAATCGTTTTGAAAATTTTAAAATACAACATATACAAAAAATCTGATTTTTATTATATGATTAATGTAATTGTGTAATTTATTTTAATAATAAATAATTAAACAAAAATGATAGAAAGTATACAAATTGTTATTAAATATTTATTATTTAAGATTATTAATTGTCGTATATATATTTTAGGCACATTAGGTAATTTCGTAGATTTATTTAAGGAAAGATATATGTAACCAATGCAATGCTAGAGTATAATTTTTAGACTATAGTTTATATAAGGTGTTCTTGAATTCTTTGAAATAAGATTTGGAAGGCATACACAAGTGCCACATATGATGGATCCTTTTTTAATTCTTACAAAACTAAGGTTCATATTTTTTAAATGATTTTCAAATAATATATAGGGGATATTAGTAATTTTTATTTTTGTAACTGATCAAAATCGATGATACATATATTTTTATCACTAATTTAATGTGTCTTGTTGATGATAGAAATTGAATTGCACACCACTGAATATTCAGTTTAGTAACTTACCATATTTGATAATGTTGGATATTTCAAAATACATTCATCTTAATTGTTTGCTGTCTTTCTTAGATACACTTCTTAGATACATGCCTTATTCATACAAAAAAATATATTTCCTATGTAGTTATGTTTATTACATACGTCTCGCTGAGATAGAGACCTTATACATTTCATCTTTTTTTCTTTTTGTAACCATCAAAACTGCGCTATGGCTGTGTTTATTGGATGCGTCTCGCATAGAACTGCATCCATGGTTAGATGGATTTAAGATTACTTAATAAACATCTTAAAACTTAAAAAATAATTAGCGATGGTGTAAGATTTTCTTGTCAGAGACACAGCGAAACCCAAACCAATAAATGTAGATCCAAACTTGAAATATGAAACCAACCAAGATGTTTAGAAACCCAATTAATACCTTGAGACCAAAGGCATCTGCGGAAGATATAATAAGCTCATCCGAAGCTCTGTCACATAAACTCTCTCAGTGTTCCTATAATCAGAAAAAAGCATTTAGTCTTTAGACAGACAGCTCATAGTAATTATTTGAAGTCTCTAGAGCACTAATTAACTTGTTTCTGGAGGAGGTTGACCATCAAATATCTAGACCTTATATTTATATTTTGGAAAGACCTCTTACATAGCCATGGTGAACGGACTAGTTTCACCGGAAACGAAGAAGTAAAAAGATATTTTTTTTTAGTTTTTGGTGAGAAAGATGACATAAGTTTATGGGATGAGCAGAGTCAAGGGTTACATTAAAAGATTAAGTGCTTAACATCGTAGATATGTGACTATGTTACTTTGTGACAAAAAAAGTGAATATGTTACTGTTAATGTTAATAATATATAAGGGATACACTATAGTTTATAGTTAATGTTTCTAGCGAATAATTAAAATCAATTTTGGACCAACCAGTTTTCCAACTGAATATATTGCTGCCACGTAGGATTAATTGAGTGCTTAATTGTTTGACACGTAAGAAGTGACAGTTTTTAATTAATACAAAAATGAGGTTATAACTTTTTAAAGCTTCCCAAATAATATATAGGGGATATTATGGTCGATTGAATATTCAAATTCAGTCTAATAAGTCGAGAACTACAAAGTATATGACAGTTAAAAAGATGACTTATATATACTTATTAAACATATTTGTTTTCTAATATATTTTTTAATAGTCGTGGGAATCCCAAACATTTTTAGGTCCAAAGATTAATTCCACAAAATTTATAGAAATTCAGGGTTTTTGCTATTCAAAACGTCTATGATTGGCCAATACTACTCGAACCTAGGGTGGAAATTTCAGGTAGAGCTCGTTTACTATTAGGTCAAAACGACTTGGTTTTTCTATAATATGTAATTTAATTTTGAGATAAAAGTTATAACCTTTACCATCTGTTTTTTTTTGTCGGCACCATCTGTTTTCTTGGTTGTTCGTCAATACTGGAGTAATGGAAAAACTTTAACAGAGAAGCAGGAAAAGGAGAATAAGAACATGAATCCAAAGTTTTCTTTTTGTTTGCTCTTTATAGACATCGTGTTTTGATTTTGGAGGGCCACAGTGCATGTGAAATCATTACAGGAGCGCACATGACAAGTACGGCATTCTCATCCTCCTCGTAACTATTCACGGTGCTCTTCATACCGCTTATATATTATTAAGAAATAACACGAAGACTTCCAACTTATTTAGAAGACAATGTTATTGAAATAGTAAATAAACATAATCTTAACTATTTATTATTTTTTCCTAATTTAATAAATTGTTTCCTAAATCAATTCTAAACCAAAACTATTCCATATCAAAAAACATTAAACATTATAGTCAATATATATTATACACGAAACTGACGATATAAAAACAGTTTGCATTGTCCAAAAAAAAACCAGTTTGCATTGATCCCACACTAATTTTTTTATTTAACCTGCTAAAATAATAAACTTTACTCCACACCATAAATTAATCTCTCTTTTTTGGTGTAATATTTTCTTTCTTTTTCACCGATGACTGTTTTAACACGTACCAACAAAAAAAAATGTGTGTTCATTCAAATCAAAATTTTATTAAGTTACTCTCTCTACCCGACAATTCAAATCAGAAACAATAAAATTTCATATTTTAACACAAAAAATCATAGAGAATATTATTAGTCTAAATGATAACATAGAGAACTAAAGAGAATTAGGTGGTTCTCCGCGAATTCGCGAATAAAAATAATTTTTAAAGTTTGATAAATATAAATTTTTGACATAATTTGATAAATATAATATTTATTATGTTTTGACACATTATAATATATTTTCTTTTAAAAATTTGAATATATAAAATTTATTATCTTTTTGACGCATTAATTTATGATTTTAATGAGACTATATATTTACATAGGACTTTCTAAAACATATTATCTTATTGTTTTATGATTTATGTCATATTTTAAAGTAGTCCTATTCGAAACCAAAAAAATTATTAATTTATAGAAATTATTAATTTATCAAGTATTAATGTACAGAGGTTCTACTGTACTTGTTTGCAATTTAGTTATAAGAAAATATATTTTACACTTCAGAATATAAATTTTGATATTTAAGTTAAAATTTTAGTAATATAAAGTAAATAGTAAATATACGTATATATGATATCTTATGGCAATATTGCTTAAAGTTCTGAAGCAACATTATCCACGTCACATGTGGCTAGTTTACTCGAAGAGTAGGGAGCAAGCAGTGCTCGATTAATTTAATTTTGAATATGAGCCGTGTGTTCTAATCCTAGTGTTCTTGTCTTAGAACAGATCGAACTAAAGAGAGAGAGAGAGAGAGAGAGAGAGCCGTATAGCTTAGAGATGAATGAATTGTTATTATTCCATGAGTAATGAGTTCCTTATATAGGATTACATAGCTTGGAGACAAAGTCTAATAACTTGGAGTAGGGAACAAGTAACTTGGAGTAGGGAACAAGTAAATCTAGAACATTCCATAATAGACATCACACAATATTCATAACACTTCCCCTTGATGTCCATTATGCGTGTAAGATGCTATCTCGTTAAAAACCGAGATTGTAATGCCATAACCGTCTAGAGTTTGTAATGCGTTTGGAATACTGCCTCGTTAAAACCTTTCCATGGTAAACCCAAAAACCCAATGTGGTAAAAACGGGAAGCCATGGATAGGAAAAAGAGTACAGCCGCATTACTTCCCCTGAAGTGAACATCACTGAAGGCTTCTCAGTGCTCGCATACCAATCTACTGCATAAGTTTTCTGAGCGTGCATGTTGGTAATGCCTTAGTGAAGAGGTCGGCTGAGTTCTCGCTTGATCTGACTTGGAGTACCTTGACCTCTCCTTCTTTCTGAAGATCGTGGGTGAAGAAGAACTTGGGGAGAACATGCTTAGTCTTGTCACCCTTTATGTAACCATCTTTGAGCTGAGATATGCAGGCTGCATTGTCTTCGTAAAGAACGGTCGGCTCGTCTTTACCATCCGTGATTCCATATGCTGTCCGAATATGGTGTGTCATGAGTCTCAACCAGACACACTCTCTGCTTGCTTCATGGATCACCAATATCTCCGAGTGATTGGATGATGTGGCTGATATAGTCTGCTTGACTGATCTCCATGAAATGGCCGTGCCTCCATATGTGAAAACATAGCCGATTTGGGACTTAGCACTGTGTGAATCGGACTAGTAACCTGCATCAGCAAAATGCTTTCATGATATTCATGGTCCATTCGAATCATATGGTTTATCTCTCTTAGATAAATTCGACCATGAATGTCTTTGTATGTCCATGATCTGTCCGGATCATGACATCATCCATAATCCATCCGGATTATGTTCTTGTCCATTATATATCTTATTCATATCCTTTGACCAAAACTCTTTATGAACTTTTAGTATATGTGCATGGTCTGTTCATAAAGTGGCTATTGTGTTATAGTTTGAAGCTTAATCAAAAGTAAACCACCTTTTGGTCAATAGGACGTTCCTCTCACTTGGATGGTTTAGGTCGGATTTAAGACCTAGAGGAACTGGTCGGAACAAGCTGGACGGGATGGATTGGTCTGGAACAATGATGATTAAGGTTGAACTAGGTCAGACATGATCCTAGTCGGTATGGTTCCCTTTGGTCGTGAATCTGATGGATTCTCAGACCATTTGATCAATCTATTCTTGGTACGTTGGATCATAGATCCCAACATTCATATACGGCTAATGATCTCTACTATAGATCATCGTAGTCTCTTCATAGCCTTTCCAAGAATCAATCATCTTAATCATCCTTTCTTTAAGTATAAACACAAGGAATATATTGACTACTATATGGACTGATCAGAAACGTTCTTATAGAACTTTCTACTAAGCATCACTTATTCTTATCATATCGTGTGTACATACACGTATGCAGCTGCATTTCAGTCCATGAACAACGCAGGAACGATGTTGTTCTATGAGAACTTCCTTCTTATTTCTCAAGGTATCTTATGTTACCTTTATATCCAGTGATATATCCAATGTCTACTACATCTTTCTTAGATGTCCAGATCTTTATTAATTTCGATATTGGGTAGTAGCATTCACCACATATGAATTTATTTCCTTGTTCCTTAGTCCCTGTGAGTATCCTTGTGTGATCAAGCCATTCCTTTTGAATGCTTTATGTAGCAACATGTACGACCACTTGTCTGTACTTTCATGTTCTACAGCTCACGATTTTCTTTTCCTCACAAGACTCATCTGTTCACTGGTTAGATGGCGTCTATCTTATGTATTTGGCCAATACGCCCATCTCATACATTCTTTGGGTTTAACTCCACGTCCCATTTTATTCTCTATGAGTACTCTTACGTGGGTTAGTGATCCTCGCATATCTCTTATGCTCAAGTGCTTTCTCTTTATCACTTATGAGTGTGTGTATGTGTCGACACTTTATATAATGTTCCATCGCGTTCTAGACATGATACAATCGATTGAGATTTTATTATTATCAGGATCATTAAATACTCTGTAGTTTGCAAGGCTACATTGTATGATACATGTACCTTAGGACCGGCCGGTCTTATCTCATTGTCTAGTATGGTTTCTCTTTCATGAACCCGGATCTATCATTATGAGCACCTTAATTCTTTCTATCCGTGGTTCCTTATATATGGAACATACTGGTCTATCTTGTATAGACTTCTACAGCAACTTGATTATGTTTCTACTAGGACATTTATATAGTGGTGCTAAGCTGGTATGACTTAGTCATTCTTTTGGGTCTGTCTGGCTATCATTCTTTCTTTGTTTATGGACGTCCAGTACATATATATCTGGTCCGAGGATCTTTGCCAAGACTTGGATGGTTAAAACCATTCCACTTTTACTTTCTATTTACCAGCTTATAGCTTTCTCCATGATGTTGGATAGTCGGATTCATCTTGTATGTAATCCGTGTACCTTGGCCACAATATGATCACCTTTGTTTGGCTCATGGTCTCATTGAATTCGTGGGAGAAAGATCATGTTCTCTTATCCAACATATATTCCCGATTTTCATCTCATCCTTAGATGAGGTATTCCATCCTAGATGGCACATAGGTATGTGGTGGTTTATTCATAAAATCTTAGGATGGTCTATATCTGGATTATGACCCTTTATCATCTTTAGACGGGAATATCTATGCTCACTTTATATGGCCTGATGTATCTTATCTTTCATACATGTATTCTTGTGGTGTACCCAAGCTTATAGACTTTTGAAGTCTCAACCTTATAGGTTATGCCTTATACGGCCAAGCTATAATGCCTTATGGCCTTCGGCCAGGCTTATCATGTTCGGGTTTTATAGTATGGTCATGGACCACACAGAGTGTTTATTCTCCCCCTCATGAACATGCTATAAAATACGTTTGTTTGTCCTCACTTAAACGTAATGCTTGGACGGCCAGCATGGTTTTAAACCATGATACACGAATTTGTGGTCTGGTCATGATCACGGGTTTTGTCCTCACTACCCTCATGATCAGATTATACTTTCCTGTTACTTGGAACAATGAAGCCTACTGAGTTTCCCTTGTGTACATGTTTCACAACGTGAGATCTTATGGGATAACTCTTTGTGCCTTATTAATCAAGTTCGGACCAGGATGGCTAATCCGGTCATGCCATAAAGTGTATAAATTCGTTGGTGAACCTTACTGGTTACCTAGGCTTTTATGCCTTATCACACTGATCCTTAGCATAGTATTAGATCAGTAGGGAGAATGTAGTCTCGACCTCTTTTATATGTATGCCTTTGGCGATTTTCATAAGCTAAAGGAACATTTCCTTTTTCTTTGCTTTGCCCATTGGTTTATTATTGAAACCATTTTGATGTGGCTTGTAATGCCATTTCGACCTTTACTCCCTCCTCGGCCATGATTGGATCTACAACCACGGTTACTGTGGTATCCTTGTCCACGGCCGGTGGGAATTTTGGGTCTCTCTCAATGGGTCTTAGGTGATAAATTCCGTGCCTCTTAAGGCCATGCCTTAGGCGTGGTGGTCTAGACATACTCTTCTCGAGTTTTCATTCTCATTTGTCAATCAAAAATATTTTTCAAGCAAATCAATCAATGAAGATAAAAGAAAAACTTTTATTAATGCTATGAAATTTTGAATGACAAAACACCAAATCATAAGTATGAAGTCAGAATGTTTAAAGGCTTTAGACAATGGTCTAGCCGGCCACTCCATCTGTCACTTTGGACGTGGCTCCCATGGATTCTTCATCATCACTATCTGCCTCATAGCCGCTCATATCATCTTTCATCTGATTCATCTGTTCATTTTGAGATAAGTATAAGAACAGATCGTTGTATGTGGTGAAACCTTTATCTCGATAGGTTAGTTGTAGGAATAGATCTTTTGGATCTGCTGTGGAGAAAACTTTTTCAAGTAATTTCTCCTCTGTCAACTTTTCACCATAAAACATCAGTGTATGAGCTACTTTAGATAGAGCATAATTGTATTTTTCCATGGACCCAAAGTCCCGGAAACTGAGGCTCATCCACTCATGCCTTGCCTTTGGTAATATCACCTTAGTGTATCTGGACTTTAACTCTTTCCAAAGGCATCGAGGGCTTTGTATATCTTGGTACTGATTTCTCAGTTCCACATTGAGATGATGGCGCATTACTGTTAATGCCTTATATTTCTCATTCTCGGTTCCATGATCATCCTTGATGATACATTCACTAAGACCTTCTATCGTTAGTATAACCGAGATATTTATTGCCCATCTTAGATAGTTCTCTCCAGAGATATCTAGGGTATCATAGTCCATGGGTTGGAATCTCAACATCTGAAATCATATCAAAATGATTTAAGTGTTAGTACATACAATTTCTGATGCCATTGGCTATCCAAGAAATAAAAGGCACTCGGCCAGTATGTAAACAATAAGCCATACGGCTTGTGTGTGTAATCAATGCCTTTCGGCCACTCATGATCACACGGCCATCTTTGCGTGATCAATGCCTTACGGCTATTATTCAATCAGGATCACACGGCCATCAAACAAATAAGAGGGCCACACGGCCAGTTTGCATTCTTTTAGAAATTTATTTTCTCATAACTCATCAATCTCTTAATCAACTTGTTTGATTTATAAATCCCTTGAAAATAGTGGGATGGACGAGTGCATGGTCTAGCCATACCATATGGTATGCTACATCGACCCATGCGGTTTAATGGTCTAGTAGTACCATTCGGTACACTTCCTCGACCAAATAAAACGGATCGTGATTTAGCTGCACTGTGGTGCGCATCATCCATCACCGGTGATTGTGGATCATCGAGGATCACCGTGGATCACCTTGGATCACTGATCATCGTAGATCATCGCGGATCATCGAGGATCATCATGGATCATAGATCAACGCGGATCATTGTGGATGATCACCGTGAATCACAGGTGAAAAATCTAGTTGCACCTGAGGGTGAACATCATCGACCATTGATTTTGTTTTATGGTCTAATCGTACTTAAGAGTACGTATCATCGACCTTTACTTCATATGGTCTAGTCATACCTATTGGTATGCATCATTGACTTAAAAGAAAATCATGGTCTAGCCACACTATGGTGTGCATCATCGACCAAAAGATGTGGAAAACATTAACCTTATGTTTTGTTTGGACATATAGCGTGTCATCCTTAAAGGGGTATCACTTGTTGTCCATACAAAACGAAAGTCATGTAATCACATGCTTTATATTTTAGGGTTTAGAGTTTCTTAAAATCGGACTTAAACTTTAAGGATTAGGGTATAAAATTCAAATCTGATTTTAGGATTAGGTTAAACATTGACCTTAAATTTTGTTTGGACATATAGCGTGTCATCCTTAAAGGGGTATCACTTGTTGTCCATACAAAACTAAAGTCATGTAAAACTATTAAGGGTTTAGGGTTTTGATTTTAAAATTAAACAAGAACTAAAATCAACCAAATCAAATCGCAAAACCTTTTAAAATCGGATTTAAGATGAAGAGAAGTTTGAAATCCGAATTGCTTGAACCACAAGTAAAGATTAGGGTTCTTGAGATCTTACCTTAATCTTTGCCGATTTTTTCTCCTTGGTTCCTCTTTTAGAAACCTTGAATAATCAACAATGAAAGTTTCAAATTTGGATTAGTATGGGATTTAAGAACAATAGATATCGAAATTAAGAGAGATAAGGAGTTGGCGGCTATTAGGGTTTTGGATGATCTTTGACGGCGCGGCTTGCACTGGAAGGTGACTGCGCGTCTGGAGTCGGATTGCTGCGTGGTCTGCGGCGCTGGATTCCTCTCGTCAAGAGCTTCAGTTTGATATATTACTCGCCGTCTGGATCCTTACGGTTAGGGAGATATGGCGGTTTGAAGTTGCGGCCGAAATTAGGGTTTTTGTTGTCGTCGGATTTTAGCTAGGGTTTAGAGTCTCGTGCTGATAACGTGTTCTAATCCTAGTGTTCTTGTCTTAGAACAGATCGAACTAGAGAGAGAGAGAGAGAGAGAGAGAGAGAGAGAGAGAGAGAGAGAGAGAGAGAGAGAGAGAGAGAGAGAGAGAGAGAGAGAGAGAGAGAGAGAGAGAGAGAGAGAGAGAGAGAGAGAGAGAGAGAGAGAGAGAGAGAGAGAGAGAGAGAGAGAGAGAGCCGTATAGCTTAGAGATGAATGAATTGTTATTATTCCATGAGTAATGAGTTCCTTATATAGGATTACATAACTTGGAGACAAAGTCTAATAACTTGGAGTAGGGAACAAGTAACTTGGAGTAGGGAACAAGTAAATCTAGAACATTCCATAATAGACATCACACAATATTCATAACACCATGCCATAAACCGTGTGATTGTTTTTTAGCAACCACCCATCCGCAGATGCCATGTTAGAGCAATTTTAATGGGAAACTAAGATTTAGATTTTGATCCGTGTATCTACACCGGTGTTTGTTTTACAGTTATATAGATATTAATTTATATAAACTTTTGTAGTATATATTTTAATATTCATATATTTTTGGAACTATATTTTTGTATTAGTAATTTTATTTATTATACTAAAATATTTTCTATATTAGTAATGTTAGAATAAATAGGATGTTGTTGAAGTAGGAATATCGTTTGTGGATATTCAAACTTTTGGTACACGTTCTTTCAATAAGTTTTTTTTATTTACATAGGAGAGTAACTAATACGAAGTTTTTAATATATTGCATTTAAAAGATTGAAATGTATTTCAAATGTCTTTAATTGTAGATAACTATAGATTATTTGAGTACAACATTCATCTAGAAAATTATATTAGCCATATTTTGGTAAAATTACTATTCACTTTTTGACATCTTTTGGTAAAATTATTAATATGATAATAATAGGGTTACGCATGAAAAAAGTAGTATTCAAATGATAAAGAGTTCTTTGTTAGTTTTGTGCTCACATTTTAATCCGAAGAATAAAGAACTAATGATATATTATTTGTTGAATTTTTCGTTTACTGAATATATGAAATTATATTGTTTAGATTTGTCAATAAAATGTTATAAAATTATAATGGAGCCACCTGATGAAGCAGTCTAGGACAGATTGCCATTGTATTTTGTTTTGTGATTACAAATCTATAAAAGAGTTAGGATTGGCTAAGAGAAGATGTAATGATTGGTTAATAGTTTAAATTAATTCTTGTTTTGATTATAGTAATAATCACGTTTTAAGACAGTGGTATATGGACTTGTAGTATTAAAGGTGATAGTTATTTCTAACTTGTACTTCAATTTTAATAGTTTAGACTAGGTAGAAACATGCGCTTTGTGCAAGATGATTGTATTGATTAAAAAATTATAATGTACTTTATATATTTGTGTGATAATTTGCATTAGTTGACTTGGATTTAAAAACTTGAAATAAGTTGGCTATAGTTAGTTATATGCATATTGTTCTTGTTTGTATGAGTAAAAACCAATATGACTATGAAAGATAACAAAATTCTCATCATATGGCCAAGGCTTATTGCCATCTCTTTACAAAGGCTTATTTCATATGGGAGTCTACTTGCATACAATAATATTTTCTGATGGGTTATTGGTATAACATTTTATTGGGCCTTCTGTTAATAAAAATTGCAGAAGTTTAAGCGACAAAAATTATTTTGTCGGTGAAAACAAAACAAAACAAATCCTCATCTCTCATTGTTTTTGTGCGAAAGAGGATTAGGGTTATTGGCATAACTTTTTATATGTTCTTTGTATAAAAATCTTCTAAGAGAAACTTACACATGCACTTTGTATACAAATCTTCTTTGAAATTTTATAAATAACTTTTAAAGGCTACATAGTAATATAATGACTAAAATCAATATACTAAAAATAACATGCATACTTTGGAATCAACCAAAACTATCTCAATTGTCTTTACCACAGTACCATAGTATTATTGCACAAGGAACCGTTACCACATTGATTTGAAAGGTTTCTGTGAATATAATGAGAACGTGTTGCCTTCTTATTAACATATCGTCAAGTATATATACAAGAGTAGATTGTCTATCATCCTTATCGTATCTTAACAATATATATCTCTAAGGATATAGACTTATCTCTAAATTACATATTCATATTTATCTCTAACTAATACTCCCCCTCAAGTTGGAAGTGTGAAGGTTTCGAACACCCAACTTGAACAACAAGTAATCAAACTGATCCTTTCCAAGCGCCTTCGTCAATACGTCTGCTAACTGTTCGTTAGTTCTTACATGAACCGTAGATATCAGCCCTTCCTTGATAGCATCTCTAACTCGATGGCAATCTGACTCAACGTGCTTTGTACGCTCATGGAACACCGGGTTTGCCGCTATATAGATGGCCGATTTGCTATCACAATGCATCCTTATTGGCCCTTTCTGTGGCATTCCCAAGTCTTTTGCTAACCGCACCAACCATTTGATCTCTCTTGTTGCCTCTGACATGGAGCGATACTCCGCTTCAGCTGATGAGTGAGAAACGACCTCCTGTTTCTTAGTCTGCCACGAAATAGGAGAGTCTCCCACCAGTGTAACAAACGAGCTGACTGACCTTCGAGTCGTGGGACACGAATTCCAATCTACATCACAGTAGATTGATATGCCAAAATCAGGACTTGAACTTAGTAAAATCCTCTGGCCGAGAGTTCCCTTCAAGTATCTAACAACTCTCAATGCTGCCTCCCACTGATTCACTCTTGGCGCTTGCATAAACTGAGACAATATATGCACCGAATAAGTGATATCAGGCAGTGTCACTGAGAGATATATCAGACGTCCGACCAACCTCCTGTACTTGCTTGCATCTTTTATAAAACAACTCTGATCTCTACCAAGTTGATGCCTCTGCTCCATTGGTGTTCCATACGGCTTAGCTCCTAATAGACCAGTCTCCTTCACGATATCAAGCGCATACTTACGCTGAGATAACATAGACCCTTCTTCTCCTCTTCCAACTTCAATACCCAAGAAATATTTCAACTTTCCTAGATCCTTCATCTTGAAACACTTCCCAAGATACTCCTTGAACTTAGTAACGCCCTCCGAATCATTTCCACACACAATGAGATCATCCACATATATCAATACTTTCATCTCCAATCCATTCTTCTCGTATGAAAACAGAGAATAATCTGAATAAGAATTCTGGAAACCAAACTTCTTGAGAGCATCAGTCAACTTGGCAAACCAGCACCTAGGCGCTTGCTTCAAACCATAAATAGCCTTGTGCTGCTTGCATACTTTGTTTGGATCAGAACATCGAAACCCTTGCGGAAGCTTCATATACACTTTTTCATGCAACTCTCCATGCAGAAACGCGTTATGCACATCCATTTGAAACACTATCCACCCTTTGCCAGCAATAACCCGCAAGAGACCTCTCACTGTAGTCATCTTTGCTACTGGTGCAAATGTCTCATCATAATCCTCGCCTTCTACTTGCTTGTTTCCTAGCACCACAAGCCGTGATTTTGGTCTCTCTATGGTTCCGTCCGCGTTATATTTATACTTGTAGAGTCACATGTTACCAATAGCCGTCTTTCCTGGTGGTAGGTCGACGATGCTAAACGTCTTGTTAACTTCAAACGCCGTGATCTCACTTTTCATCAAGTTCCTCCATATTGCATACTTCACCGCTTCTTTAAAACTTCTTGGTTCCACTCCTTCTGCAACTGCTGCTAGAAACACTTGGTGGGCAGGTGAGAAACGTACATCAGTGATATAATTCTCGAGTGGATATGGTGTGTTATTACCTGGAACCGCCGTAGACTCTGATTGAGGCGCGATGAGGGTGTGATGGGGGTCGCAGCGAGTGTTATACAGAGTGTAGTCTCTGAACTTTGCAGGCACTTGCTTCTCTCTGTGACCTCTTCCCAACTCCTCACTTGTCACTGCTTCTACTTCTGTACTGCTCTTGTCCTCAACCTCTGTTACGGCAAGCTCAGCCGCTGTCTCTGTTTCAGACTTTGCAGGTGAGACCTCAGCTGCAATCGGTTGTACATGTTCTGATGTATCCTCTACCACTGGTGAGGGTGAAGCGACAAGAATCCCCCTGTTCACCGAACTCGGTTCACTCTCTCCTTGACTCCCCCTGTCCACTGCAGTTGCTTCACAAGGAATATTATTTGCAGGCACAGACACAATTCTCCAGTCCTCGTCAACCTCTTCAACACTGACTTCAATACCATCGTCACTACTCTCCTTATTCTTCATGGGAAATACATCTTCTTTGAATACTACATCTCGTGACACTAGAAACTCATTTCTATCCTCATCATAAACTCTCCAACCCTTCTTGCCAAATGGATAGCCCACGAAGATACACTGCCGACTTCTATCTCCAAACTTGTCTTTGTCTCGTGCATTTCGATGAACAAAACATGCAGAGCCGAACACTCTTAAGTGAGAGTAAGATGGCTTACGATCAAATAACAACTCGTGAGGTGTCTTTCCTTGTAAAACCTTGGTGGGTGTCAAGTTGATTAAATGTGTTGCAGTCGATATCGCTTCCCCCCAAAACTTGACAGGCAAGTTAGCTTGAAACAACAAAGCTCGAGCCACATTTAAAATGTGTCTGTGCTTTCTCTCTACTCTCCCATTCTGTTGTGGAGTATCAACACATGAGGTTTGATGAAGAATCCCTTTTTCCGCAAAGAAAGACTTTAGACAAGTGAATTCAGTTCCGTTATCACTTCTCACTATCTTGACTGATTTGTTGAATTGTTTCTCTGCATATGCACAGAAGTTTCTAAGTACTTGCTGAACCTCAGACTTTGCAATTAACTGATAGGTCCACAATGCTCTAGAAAATTCATCTACAATGGTCAGGAAGTACACTGCACCACTAGAAGCTGATACTCGGTATGGGCCCCAAACATCCACATGTATCAAACCAAAACAAACTTCTTCTTTATTTAAACTGTCTGAAAAAGAATCCCTTGTCTGCTTAGCTCTAAAACACACGTCACAAGGACTAGAGCTAGCTTTATCTATAACACCAGAACACATAGGCAAAGAAGAAAACACCGAAAAAGCTGGATGACCTAGTCTACGATGCCACAAATCATGATCGAGATTTCCATCAGTCTTGTTAACTCGTGCGACTTGAACATCCTTGAAGTAATACACCCCATCACGTTCCTCACCGGCTCCAATCATAGTCTTCGTGGAACGGTCCTGTAATAAACAAACGGCATCAGTAAACAGAGCAAAACAGTTCATGTGTTTCAACAACTTTGAAACTGAGATCATTGAACAATTTAAATCCGGCACAAACAACACTTCTTTCAGTGTTAACTGATCCGACAACACCATCTCTCCCACACTGGAGGACATTGTGATACTTCCATCCGCAAATCCAACTCTACACGGAAATGTTTCTCTCAGGTTAACTAGCAGAGAACTATTGCCAGTCATGTGATGAGACGCCCCGGTATCTATAATTACATCACCTAAGATCTTACCAGACAACTTCTCTGAAGAAGATCCTTGCCTGTCCTGAAGAATCTGATTGATCGCTTTCAGTTGCTCAGGTGTGAGGTCTGCAACGGTTGATGCATTAGAAGCAGTCGCATGCGCTACATTAGCTGAACCTCCTCTGCCTCTTCCATAACCACCACGACCTCCTCCTCTGTTGGATCCACGACCACCACGACTTCCTCCTCTCTCAGCTGTCCACTCTGGATAGCCGATCAACTGCCAGCAAGTCGCCTTCTCATGTCCTGTCTTTCCACAATGATGACAGACACGATCTCTTGCTCTGTTTCCAGTAGCCACATCGTTTCTTCCTCCTTGTATACTGGTATCACGCCTTGCATTGACTGCACCATCTTCTTCAGCTTCACGTCGAGTCGTAAAACCAATCGCATCAGCGGTTTGCTCTCTGCTTTTGGCCGAATCCAGTCTAGCCTCCTCTCTAATCACCTTAGCATACACTTTTCCAATATCGGGCAAGTCATCAGCTTCAATGATAGAGCTCACCACATTCCCGAATCTAGACTCATCAAGCCCCATAATAAACTGATGAACACGCTCGTCTTCTCTCTCCTTCATATATATCTGAGCAGCTTCACACGTACACGGCAGTGGAGGCTTGTACGTCTGCATCTCTTCCCACTTCGTAGCTAATCTGCCGAAGTAGTCAATGACCGATTGACCATTCTGTCGACAAGAGGCTAGCTGCTCCATCAGTTGATGTACTCTCACTTTGTTCCCTACCGCAAACCGTTGTTTCAGATTTTCCCATAGCTTGTGTGCATCACCAATAAACGTCACCGTTGAGCGAACTCTTGGCTCAATGGACGTTCGAATCCAACCTACTATCATGGAGTTCACACTCAACCATGATTCCAATTTCGCATCTCCTTCTGTTGGTTTAGGTAACGTTCCGTCAACAAAACCAATCTTCTTCTTTGCACGCAACGCATTCAACATCTCCAATGACCATTTATTGTAATTCTCCCCTTTTAACTGAACAGAGGTGAACATAGCACCAGGGTTATCAGAGGAGAACAGAGAATATGGCGACACTACCATATTATCCACCGATTTTGTAACTACGTATGTAGACAAGTCACTCGAACTAGTCTTAACATCAGCCATCGTTAGAAATCGTCAAGAAAACAAACTAGAACTTTAGATCTTTAGAGATATGACCTAAAAGCTCTGATACCATGTGAATATAATGAGAACGTGTTGCCTTCTTATTAACATATCGTCAAGTATATATACAAGAGTAGATTGTCTATCATCCTTATCGTATCTTAACAATATATATCTCTAAGGATATAGACTTATCTCTAAATTACATATTCATATTTATCTCTAACTAATAGTTTCAAATCGTTAGCAAATCAAAACCAGTCGTTTCAATCGGAAAAATGTCAGAAACTTATGGAGAGGGAAGTGTGTGCAGAAGGGGTGGTAGGTTAAAATCATATATGTGTTTTTATATAGAAGAACCAATGTTTATGTTATTAATGCAATAGGTTGTATAAGGAATGTTGATATATGTGATTAAATGTACACACCAATCGGCTTACAGTTTTGAATGAATTGTAAATATTAGGAAAATAAAAGAATTGTGTAGCAAGGATTACCTTAATAGCATGAAACTATTCAACTATATTAGGGAAGAATAAAAGAAAATAAATGCAAATTTACATATGAGTTTGATTACGTGCCGTATATTTCGTAAGTATATCCTTCCATTGGTATAAAAGCTAAAATTGCGTGTTGAAAAGTCTAAATTAAAAGACTATGTGTAGTCTTAATGATTATATATTTTAGTTTCCTAATTTTGTAGATTCATATTTTCATGATAACTAAATTTGTGTGTTGTCCAGTTTCTTAGCCGTCCATCAAGCATGGTCTTAGCCCTTTTCCAAAAAAAAAAAATCAAGCATGGTCTTTATGACTGTTTTATGACAAAGCTAAATAAAAAAAATTTTGAGTTCATCTAAATTAAAAACTGTGCTGTCTTAATGATAAGTTATTTTAGTTTCCTAATTTCGTAGCTACATATTTTTTCATGGTAACTAAATTTGCGTGTATAGTTTTTTGGGTGAATTTGCGAGATGACCAAGTTTGTAGCGTTTATTAACTGCATGTATATGACGTTGACATTATTAATAATCTAACATAAATGGCTGGTTTCATCCGGTAATAACCCTCAAGGGAGCAGGTAGCAAGTTACTCAATGGAAGAAATCAAGTTAGATATTTATTCAAAAAGAAGGTTTCATCCACGTCGGTGGAAGAGGGGAAGGCCACGTCGCCTAAGATAATTATGGACCCAATTAACTGTCCACTGTTGATAGCTGAGGGATAGTAATCAGCCACATCACACTTAATCTCACCGTATATAGTAGTTTGTTTCAAGTAAATATGTGGATGGTAATTAAACAAATAAATATAGATATATGGTGTAGACATTTATTTCTTACAGTCTGTCCATTTGTGTAAGAAGTAAGAAACCGACAGTAAAGAAATAGAAAGCAGATGCAGAGTTAAGTCACTGAAGATTCGATCAGGTAACTTTCAACTAACTGCTCTTAATACAACAAATCTACCAGATGAGTACATTTATGGTGTGGGAAGAAATGGAAAGTGGATTATATGGAATGGAATAAGTAAAGTAGATCTGAATAGTATTCTGTTTGTCTTATACAGATCTTAATAGTATACTTTTTTGTTTTTGTTGTAGATGACAGATCAAGATAAAGTCTCGCTGGTACATGGGACGTGGGTCCGAGATGCAGATAATCGGTGGATATTTGAACCAGATATATTGTGTGTAGCTGAGCATTACATCCGCCTTCATGTTGATATGACAATGACCGAGCTACTTACTGCGGTCAAGGAACGTCTAGACTTGACATCCAAAAAAGTCAGTATCAAACTCTCATATCAATACCCTGAGTGGATTGCTATGGGTGATGGAGACTTGGATATGCCTCAGTTCATATCAGACGATTTGGAAGTGGGTGTCTTCATACGTATGAGGCGCACCATTGAAGAAGTTGACCTTTACGTCTCTATCGTCCGCCAGTCCGATGTAGGGACAACCTTACTCCCAAACCCTCTTGATGAAGGAGAGGATGAAGGTGAGAACTGGTTCGAGGAGGAAGAGTGGCATACTTTTGCCATTTCTGAAACTCCTTTGACTCTTCCCCCAACACAGAAAAATAATAAAGGGAAAGAGCAGGAAGTGCCTCAGAGCTCTGTCCACAACCGGTTGAAAAGTAGCCGTAGAAGCCAGACTATTCCACACACTCGTGGCGGAATAGTAATACGCGAGCCAACAGGGACTATTCCACATGCTCTTGGTGGAATAGTAATTCGCGAGCCAACAGGGACTATTCCACGACCATCTGCAGACTTGCAAGCTACTTCAAAGGGGAAGAACAAACACATTATGGAGGACATACCTGATTCAGATTCTGACTCCGACAACGCAATGGTGGTCCATGTGCTTCATAATAGTATTCCTCAGTCAGCCATGGTAGATAGACATGTTGCCAGACGTTTAGTGTTCGGGGAACCGGCCATTCCAAACAACGAGGAGGGAATTGGGGGTTCAAGTTCGAGTACAGACCCACCGGATGAGGTACCAGACAAATTTGGTCAACACTGGGGTAGATTTGACGAAGCACTACACGAGATGCTAAACGACCCATTTACTCCAGCTCTCTTTGGGAAGGATGCCCCACCCGTTTTCAACAATCGTCGGGGAACAAGTAAATCAAGTTTCAAACAAACGTATTACATAGAATAGTACATTTATAATATAGTATATAACGACGCATATAGTATAGTATAAAACGTTATTTATGTAAAGTTGCAGATTTACTATTATATTCTAAAAATGATTTTATAATGACGAACTTCATTGTTTATAGGTGTGGACACTGCCCTGGCAGATATACAGTACGAGGGTGACGACATATACGTTGGACGAGTATTCAAATCCAAAACTGATTGCAAGATCAAACTAGCAATTCATGCCATGAATAGGAAGTTCCATTTCAGGACACCTCGCTCCTCTCCCGCTATGCTACTTGCTTGTTGCATTGGTGAAGGCTGCCCATGGCGCGTCTATGCTGTGTTGCTCGATGCTAGTGGGAATTTCCAAATTCGCCAAGCAAATCTAGTTCATACCTGTACTGTAGATGAGTGCCGAAACTACCACAAACTGGCTACCACTCAGGTTATAGGAGAAATCTTGCAATCACGGTTTGTTGGAATTAAACGGGGCCCAAGTGCAGCAGCTATTAGGAAAATACTGCTGGATGAGTTTCATGTGAATGTCTCTTACTGGAAAGCTTGGCGAGCTAGGGAGCTTGCAATGGACCATGCAATGGGAACAATGGTAGGAAGCTACTCACTCATCCCCCCATATTTGGCTTTACTTCAGGCTTCAAATGAAGGAACCACATGCTTCTTGGAGACTACGGATGTGGAAGATGGGGGACAAAGATTTAAGTATTGTTTTGTTGCATATGGGGCGTCTATCGCATGCTATGGGTCTATGCGTAAAGTGATGGTTGTTGATGGGACTTCTTTGAAAGGGAAGTTTGGTGGCTGTCTCCTATCTGCATCAGCACAAGATGGAAATTTTCAAATATTTCCTCTTGCATTTGCGGTGGTGAATAGCGAAAATGACGATGCTTGGGAATGGTTTTTCCAGAAGTTAGCCACTTTTGTTTACGATGTCCCAGGATTGGTTTTCATCTCAGATCGCCATGGCAGCATAAACACTGGTTTGAGGAAGGTAAGATGACATACTATACTATTTTCTTATATTTTCATGGATACTATACTATTTATTTTCGTATGGAAATCGATATGTATATGTAATATGCTCTGGCCGTTATCGACGAGCAGGTTTACAATCACGCTCAGCATGTTGCATGTGTGGTCCACCTGTGGCGCAACATAAAAGCTATATTTAAGAAAAGCAGGCTCGCAAACCTGATGTCAGCTGCTGCAAGGGCTTTCACTATAACCGAGTTTAATCAAAAGTTTATTGAGATTCAGAAAATCAACCCTGCATGTGCTGAATATTTGGTGGACTTAGGTGGGTTTTCTATTCCATATTACAAAATAGTATAGTTTCCATGATACATATAATATAATATTATGCTGTCTACGTAACAGGTTTCGAGCAATGGACCAGATCTCATTTCAAAGGAATGCGGTACAACATCATGGACTCAAACATAGCTGAATCCTGGAATGGTGTGATTAAGGAAGCTAGAGAATATCCACTAATCACAATGTTTGAATACATACGGACAACCGTGATGGGGTGGTTGGCATTGCGTAGAGCCAAAGCAAATAGAGAGAAAGGAACCCTCACACCAAATGTCCGAAAACTGGTGGAGGAGAACTTTGATCTTTCAACAGGGTTGTCTGTACGTGATATTGGTGAGTTAGAGTTTCAAGTTCAGGACAACACAGGGGAGTGCTTCACCGTCTTATTAGGACCTGGCAGCTGCAGCTGTATGGAATATGACGAGATCGGCATTCCATGTATACATGCTTTAGTTGCGGCAACAAGGATTGGATTTCCTTCTGATGCATTGGTCGCGCCTGCATACTATGTGCCAACTTGGAGACAAGGATTTGTTGGGAAAATATATCCGGTCCCATCAGTTGGAGGTTTACCAGTTGGACCAGGAACTCCGTATGAACTACTCCCACCTGCTGTGCGCCGGCCTCCTGGGCGTCCTAGGAAAGTCCGCATTCTCTCCCGCGGGGAGTATAAGGTACATGTTTATGTTTAAATGGCGGACTAACTATACATGCTCAGGCATTACATGATAGTAAAAATTATTAAATGGAATAGTCTATTTGATTAGATAGAAACATACTATAAATCATAATCTGATAAGTATGAAATAATAAGTAAAATAGCTTCATGTAGTCAAGGTGCTTTGTTTCAAATAGAATGGAATGTTATTGATATAAAATAGTATAGTTACATAATTTTGTTAATCTAACTATAGTGACTGTTGATATTGAGGTGCAGAAACCTGGTACCTCATCTTCTAGGAAATGCAAACGTTGTGGTCGTTCGGAACACAACAGGGCTTCCTGCCGTAACCCTATATAAAAAGGTAACAATAAGGAGAAGGTATCGAAAGGCATACCGAAACATCTTTTTGGGAACTGGGTGAATAAGCGAAAGCCTATGCCGTCTACGGACTGGCCATCTTAATGATGTTGAAAGGGAAGTGAAGCAATTTTTAACTAAATATACGAATATATGCAGAAAATGCCATATATCGTTATATTTAGTTTGTAAATATTATGCTGTATAAACCCTATGTTAAGCACGATACAAGTGCAAGTGTAACGGAACACCCGAAGACCTTTTATGTAAATATAATGATGCCTATCTCCCTTAAATTTCTGGTGATTTGTGAATTAATGTTAGATACAACATTATAAGCAAGCTAAATACATAAGATAGGCCAACAACAACCCATAATGAGCACTTAATTTATTAGGTAACGCTTACTATACTATCTGAGGTAAATAGTATGGAAATTATGATCCATTATGTGTATTATGTCAACCCAAAGTGTAAATATAACACTAGTACAGGTGGGTTGTATTGGTCGTAGTGATTACTATACCCTAATCTGGAAATGTAAACCCAAATCCGAAAGATAAAAATTAGAGTAAGTATAATACAACCGTATTATAAATTCCACTTGAGTCAAATAGTCTGTGATATGTCGTCACTCCCCCATAGTGAATACTATACCCTAAATCTGGAAATGTAAACCCAAACTGTGAAGAGAACAATAGGAAAGGTTGTTAGTATAGATAGTGGCTTATACTATACCCTAATCTGGAAATGTCAACCCAAATCCAAAATTACAGAGTACATCAATAAATAGTATGATAATTCTCGTAACAAATTCCATACTATTAATTATGGGTCACCTATTAATCTTTTGTTCTCATCCCCCCATTCGTGTGGTATTGCAACCCAAACTGTTAATTTAACACTATTAAAGCTGTTTACTATTGATGGTAGTGATAACTATACCCTAATCTGGAAATGGCAACCCAAATACGAAAGATAAAAAATACATTAAGATTGATCCAACCATTATATAAATTCCACTTGAGAAAAACAGTATGTATTATGTGGTTCAGTACTATTACTTGTGTCATGTCCCCATTACCCCATAATATGTATTATGTCGTCATTGTCGTCATTACCTCATATTATGTATTATGGCGTCATTACCCCCTTACCGCAACATATGAATAGTATGGTATTTCGCGACACATATACTATACTATTTAGTATATACAAAGTAGTATCTCTTACGTGCTCAACCCAAACTGTAAAGATACCCTAGTAAAGTTGGTTAGTATCGGTGGTAGTGAATACTATACCCTAATCTGGAATGGTCAACCCAAATCCGAAATATTAAGAGTAAAGTAAGTTTGATACACCCGTTTTATATAAAGGGAAGGTAAATAATGACGAAATCTACTCTATTAAATTATTCACAATTAATATAGCGGCAACAAAATAACAAACATACACAATCTACTAAAACTAAATAAACACATGTTCAGATGGCAACACATTTTCTATGTAGTATAGTACGTAGGGGTGACCAAATAGTATGGAATTAATAGTATATGTAAAATGGAAATTGAGTTTAGTCATCAATAAATACCAGAGTCTCTCGTGGTCTTGACAGATATGGAATAATAAGAGCATTTATATAAGAATTCATCATAAAGACTTAATAAATTTCTCAATTAAAACATGTGACTAACGTGCATTTAGTTCACAAACACACATAGAGTAAAGTAATGATGCATGCAGATTCACTAATTGTCTTAATGGGAAGTTAAGAGGGAGAGATGTAGTATCAGATAAAACATAAAAACTACAACATAAGGCAACTTATATCTAACCCATAGACATAGCTGCAATGGCATAGTTCTCCGCTGCTACACGAACATCTGCTTCTGTCAATGAAATACTATTCAAAGCCTCACCAATTGCGTTTAGTTCAAGCAGTATAAGAGCAGTCACACCAGAGAAACCTGTACACCAAGACAAATAGAATAGTAAGAAGGGACTACATGTTATAAGTGGCAAACACAAGGGGAATGAAACATATAATACCAGGGTGTTCCAGGAGTATAGGGACTTCGATACGCGAAATAGGCAGCGGACTGTAACTGTATTCCCCTGGATTGGGGACAATACAGAACCTAAACATCAGGTGAGGCAGCATGATGGAGATTGGGGTGAGATCGGACTTGACATCAAATTCAGATGGACTTGCCGGGTTAAAGTCTACCGCATAGATAGCAGCCATAGTAAGATCAATGATGAGCCCAACCCATTGCCTCTGTTTTATTAGGTATGGACAATAGAGGAAATCAGCATGAGTAAACCAACCCGGACGGTAGAGGAACTGTGACTTGAGAGTCGGAGAGAAAACAAATTTGTGCTTCTCATTGATGGCAGAAAACCCGGCAAAATTACGCATCAGCTCGACGAGAAATGATGGTTGGAGGAAGTCAAATCTAGCAGATGGAAGTCGGTCTCGGCGGTTACGGATGAAGAGGATAACACGATCCATAGCCTGAAAGAAAAGCACTCGGGTTTCAACACAAGTAAATATGGATACTGAGTAATCAAATATTATTACCTCATGTGAACAAACACCCTTGCAGTGGAAGAGATCATTTAAACTCGACACAGAAAACTCTGAATCGCCTGTCCCAACCAACCTGGTCCACATGGAAGGAAGTACATACACAGTTAGCAAATGGAATAGGAATATTTAACAATGAAGTAGTATAGTACGATTTTATCCCCATGTAGTATACCATATTTCAACATTTGTGAAAGAAGTACTTACTTTGGTGCATTAACCCGCTGCAAGAAAATTTCTCTGTTAGCTACCGACGGAGGAGCGAACGCATTGAACCCACCAATAAATAATGGCAATGCAGGCATTTTGGGTGCTGGTTGAGGTGCCTCTACTCCCGTCTTTTTAGTCTTTTTCGAGGGTTGCCCACTGGAAGGAACGGGTTTGGGTGGTTTTTTGGGTGCATCTTTTTTCAATCCCGGTTCAGAAGGACTGTACCTCTGGGGACTAGTGTGCCTGTGTTTGCTTTGACGTCTGACTACGTCTTCAGCAGGATCATTGGTGGAAGGTCCATCGCCGGAAACCTATGAACAGGATGACGATTATATTCATCTTTCCTTTACATTTTGCGGTACTACAGTCTAATTATGTAAGGTTAAAAACCTTTGTTTTTTTGGGCGGAAGCGTGCTGCCACGGCGCACATCAGGCTTCTCCTGAAAAGTCACATCGGAATGTGACTCAGAGTTTGATGATTTAGACGGATTTACGACTGGACTTTCAGCTTCCTACAACAAATATACGAGCACAAACGTCTGAAAAGCATAACAATCGTAGGAAAGCATCAACAGAAAGCAATGTGACCAATGCTTTGGGGAAAATCAAATAACCTATATTATATCGTATATAATAGTTAGAGTGCAGGTGGTATAGTATATAAATATTTAACTTACTTCACAGACTCCTGCATCAGATAGAATTTGGTTGACAACACCGGAGACATCAGGAATAATGTTGGAATCATGTACTTCCTGTGCATTATCAAAGCATATCGAAAATGAAAGCATCAATATATACACTAGTGGAAATTTCCAACGTCATATATGGTATATACATTTCAGATATTTACCTCATTGTTTCCACCAGGATCCCCACTGGTTTGAGTGGCTGAAGGATCTGCATCGACAGGATCTTGATGTACTCTCACCGTCTCTTCAACATCGGTTTCCACAGGCGGAGGAATACCGGAATCGACTGGATCTTGAAGCTGCTGTTTCAGTTTGAATATAGTATGGAACGTTAAACATATGATATTAAACAAAAGATAATATATTAAAGGTAAAATTTTAAAAACAAATGTTCTCAATGAAGTAATCATACTGTAAAAATGGGCGGTACATTGTTTGTGGGTGGATCATCTGATGAAACTCTATCACGGTCCTCCCCAGATGTTCCACCTGGGACAGAATGGGGTGAGCTCCTTGCTTCGAATGATTTAGATTTCCCCATAGGAGAAACGTTTAGTCCAGATTCTCCACCACCGGATCCGCCCTGCATGTGAAATAGTATAGTCATGTCATATAGAATGGTATTATATTAACAAACTGGATTATTCATAAAAGCAATACAGTGATTAAACGAATATCACTTACAACGCCATCAGCAGGGGGAACAAATGTGGGTCGTCTGCTCTCATCAACACCGCGATACTGGGAATCCTGTTTCCACGGACTCCATCCACCACCTGGTACTTCGTCATCTTGGTAAGACCCACTCTTTAGTATTTTCCTCATGTTCTCAAACTCAGTTGTAACCTTGCTTTCCAATTCCTTAAGTGATCTAGTTCCCTCATTTACGTCTGTACGGAGGCCACCAATTTCATATTGAAAATGTCCTTTCAGACTTAAGATGTAACCTTCAAACATCGGGAGCACCTTCTCTTCAAACGCGTCCATTGCACGCCTCAGCAACGTTGGGACGTCCAGAGGGAGGGTATCTCCGGGTTGGGCTTCAGGTGGATGCGACCTACTAGACTGACCCCTCCGTTCTCCTGAATGCGCCCCACTGTCAATTCCACCAGTAGGAGCATTATCTTTATCAGCTGCAGATGATACATTGTCCTCACTCGAGTCTGAGCTTCTTGCTTGACTCTTCTTCTGCTTTACATCATCTGCTTTAACACCACCAGACCAGGTGTTGTGCTCAAACGGATAAGCATCATCGATCGCAGATACCAAGTTTTCAATAGAACCATATGCCTTGTCTCCCAAGCTCCGATATAGAAGCTCTCCTTCTGCGTCTGTACATACGAAAGACCGGACATCAGCCTGCAAAGATGGGAAGACAGGTATAAATCACAACCCAATTTTAAGCACACATATGAGAAAGGGGGCCGATCCAATGTATATCATTCATATAGTATGGTACATAGATAGTATAGTATATACCAGACCATACTATTTGATAAATAATTCCTCAAATAGAAATGAACGACTCAGAAATCCAGAATTAAAAATAAAGTGGAAAGGTTCATTACCAGCCCTAGTTGATCCACCGACTTTGCTGAAATGGGATTAACAGCCAGCTTTCGCTCGACAACCTGTCTGATGATTTCTTCAGTCGAAAGGGAAGCATCTGCAAGTGGATCCCCACCACCAGCCTTAATTGTGATAGCGGGACAGGCAGTGATAGTAACCAATACCATCGCGTGAGTAAAACCTTGAAGTGCCATCGTCTCCTGAATATAATGGGCAGGTGTTCTCGCTTTCGTACTTCTAACGGTGAGTATAAAAGACTCCCGGCCCCAAGGATACTTCAGAAAGTCCTCAAGCTGTCCCAACATACTCACCACCTCAGGTCTGATATTTGTAGTCCCACATGTAGGACAGAGGATACCTTCAACCAAAACCAAGAGGGACAGACGCAAGCGTGTCAACGGATCCTTGTACCGTTTGCCCTTCACAAGGCGATCCATTATCCACCCAACTGTAGGCTTCTCCTCACCGCGAAACAGCTCATCCCAAATGGAGTCTGATGATTTACTCTTCCCAGTTCCCTTCACTCGGCCAATACCTTTATCGTGGGCGTCACCGCCAAGTCCACCACTTTCACCACAATTGAGCCCCGTGACCATCGCAAAGTCATGTATAGCATAACGGATAGGCTTACCAACAAATAACCACCAGAGTTCCATGTCTTTCTCAGTCACCAACTGCCGGGATAGAATGTAATGTAGAAACATGACAGAGAAAGTATGGCTTCCCATCTGCAAAATCCGTTGGAACTGTGAACCGTTCAACAGTTCCAAATGCTCATCCTCCAACGCTTGCTTAATAATTTCGATCCACCTGAGGTGGAAGTAGTTGTTAACACGTTTACGCCCTGATGGCTCATACCCAGTCTCGAAAAGTCTAGATGGAGGCCTAATTCGTCCATGAGACACCTACAACAGACAAGACCACATGAAACTTATCAAACAATTGAATCGGAGTGAATGTTATATATAGAATAGTACTGAACCACATATAGTATGCCATCGGCCTTCAGAAATGGAATATAAATTGCAAATATGCAAAACTGTATACTATATGACAATATAACCATATAACATAGAAAGGCAGCCGTTCTACATGTGAGAAACGTTTATTGAGGTAGAATTCAATAACAGTTATGTAAAGATATGAACCACATCAGTTAGAAGCATAAAACCATATTCACTCAGACTTACAAAGAAATCCCAAACGAATAGTAACGGAAACAGTGGAGAACATTTACAAGTCTAACAGACACTTGATTGCTTAAACAATCGATTAAATGGGTATATAGAGTAGTATAATTTCAACGGATTATAAAACCAGAGTACACATGCAACTGAAGTGTAAACCTCCGAAAAGAACACTAAAGAGAGAATGAGATTTAGTACCGAGAAAATAAAAACTCTCCGCCGAGTTTTTATGCGACCACCGGACGGAACTATTTCCGATTACAACCACGAAATACTAATTGGAGATGCCGGAGACTACTCGTACAACGGATGGTGGTGGAGTGTGAAGGCAAATTCTGGAGAAAGCTTTGATTTCGAGAGAGAGGTTTGGGGAAGAAGATGAACTATTCACCGTAACCAATAAAGTAGATAGTTAAAAGTAAAATATTATATTGGGTGAAAACCGAGAGGCCACGTTTAATAAGGGAACAGTTACTTTAATTGGTGAAATGGGATAGGCCACGACGTGGGCGGAACAGTTACTGAAATTTAAAAATAGTTTAAATGGCAGACGGTTTCCCGGTTTCATTTGAAGGGCATTATGGCTAATATATATATTATTTAGAAGATATATCGGTGGAGTAGAGTTTTTAGATAAAAGGTGAATTATTAATTGTTTGAAGGTTATAGGATCCAACTTCCCTAGTTTTTTATTGCTTGATAAGTTTCCTAATTTAAGTTATTTAATTTTCTTTGATTATTTTATGGAACTGTTTTAACGATGTAGTTTTGAAATCAAGCTTGAGTTTTTTGACTGGTAAGCACTTATGGAGAACCGTTCTATATAATTTAAATAACGAATCAATAATGAAACATTAACGAAAACAAACCTTAAATATGAAAATTAGTATTGCAATGATCGGGAATTTCATCAATATGTACTTGCACTTTGATGTGTGCTTAGAACATGGACTGTAATATAATATATTACACATGAGATCGTATATGAGCAGGATATATTTGCAAGTTACTTGATTCTATTGTTAGAAGGTCATGCTAAATTATAGAGGGCACTTCGTTATGATTGTATGATTAATATAGCTGTTGTCATGTCCTTCCAGATTGTCATTTTAGACTTCTATTTATTTACAATCGTCTGCTATTGTATTTGATTTTTAGTTCATTATTGTTTCTGCAGGTTATATATGTTACGCAGCCATTAAAGATGAAAGAAACAATTTTTTTATAAGTGCTGGTATTTGAAATGATGTCATGGTAGATTTATTCTCCAGGTTCGATAATGGAATATATGTTTAAAATCAGGTATGAAATACGTGACGGAAGTTCTAATAAAACAGTACATTATACGGGTTTATAAGTTTAGTATTTAAAATCATACCAATGACATCCTAAGTAATTACTCTAGATATGAGTGGGGTTTTTCACAAATGGGCTGAAAAGGGTTGTCATTATGACACATCAGCCAATGGCATCTTGTAAATATATTACATATCAAAGGTTTTTCTTTAAAATTGTTTCCCTTTTAATAAGAAAGAGATTATCACTTTTGAATTTACAAAATACACATATATATTTAATTTAAGTATCTCAAAATTATGTAAAATGAAACGGAGATATTTATTTTCGTAATTTTAGAATACATAAAATTAATTGAAGTTTTGAGAAGTGAAACTCTATATTTGAAGTTTCACTACTCAAAAATTCAAATTTGAAGTTTCATATTTTTGTTTGTATTTTGGCTCCTACAATTATACATCATATTTATAATTCTAAAATATTTTCTCGTTTATCAAATTATTCTTTAAAAAATTTATATCTCAAAAAATTTCAATTTTTTTATAAATTTAATATTATACATAAAATTAAATAGAAATTATTGAAATAAATTTAAAATATTTTAAAACTAGATTTGGACAACAAAAATACAAAAGAAACTTAGCAATAAGAAAAAGCTTTAAAAGTTTTACATGAAGACATAATTATTACAGAAATTTAAATATTACAGAAAACACTAATAGTCATATAAATTTGATCTGGAATCTCCAAAATATCCAATATATTGTCCGAACAAATTTTATGTAAGCGAAGATGGTTGTTGTTGTTTTGATGTCTTCTTCTTACGATTCTTTCTTATTCAGATCGAATATGTTCAAGAATATTAATATCATCAATAGAATTTAAGTATTTTAGCAATTTTTATTTTTCTCTTTTGTTTTCTTGTTCAGATATAATGTATTTACAAATTTAAGATCACCCATTTTCAAAAAAAGAAAGTTTGTAATGTAAAGATTAAAAATAAACAGATTTATTTTTATTTCGAAATGCACTAGTTAATCATATATGAATTACTTAAAATAATTTTGTGAAGTAGTATAGTATTCTTTTGAAGTTTAATATTAATTATGTTATTTCTGTCGAAAATTTATATTTAATATAATATTTTATTAATAAATATTGTTATAATATGTTTATGTATGAGCTAGTTATTTACGAAAAATTTATGAATTATAAATTAATTATGAAAATACAAAAACCATAGTATAAAATACAAATAGTTATAAAGTTAAATTTAAAGTTTTGCTTTGATAAAAAAACACTTTTAAACTTCAAATATAGAATTTTAAAAATTTCATAATAAAATGTATTTTTGGAGATATTCTTAAAGTCCGCAGAGCTTATTGTTCATCGTAGAATTCATATGATAATGCTAGTCACATGCACACATGTTTGTGAAATGATTACAAAGTAGTGTTTTTTTTTTTTTTTTTTTGCTAAAATTACAAGTAGTGTTGATAATTTCGTAATCATTATCGAATATTCTATTAATAAATATGTTCACTAGATTATCTAGACCAGGGTGAACTGTTCAACAGTCTGGATAACAGTTAACTGTAAAATTGTGCTATTATTTCTTCGGCAAAAACATTCGTCATTTACAAAATTCAAAAACGCTGAATTGAAAAAAAGATGGGTTTGTCTTTAACAAACTTCACAAGCACCGAATCTTATCTAAAAATATCAGATGTGCAGAGGGATGCATGCAAGTAAAATAAATCAGATTTGTAACTAAATTTTATCTTTGATAAAAAAAAACTAAATTTTATCTTTGGTCATAAGTTTTTCTTTTTTTCAACAGCTCTGGTCATAAGTTAGATCTGCGATTCCCCATCTCCCACTCACCGAGTAGAAGAAAGTTTCTTTTTTTTCCTCTTTTATCAAAAAAGAAAAGAAAGTTAAGAGTAAACTGTAAACCTGTCGGTTATAAATTTAAATCATGTCATGAACTAATTTATTATTGTTTCAAACGGACATGATTTCATGTTTTAGCCTTAATTATCTGGAACCGAACTATTCTTGGGGATTTGTTAGTGCTTCATTTTTCCTTTTTACTTCATTTTTTTGTTCTAAATGAAACTTCATTTTTCAAATGCTGAAAAATTAAATAAAATTATTTTAAATCTGAAAATACTATTCAATTTTATTTTAAAAATATTTTTAATTACAAACTAGTTCTTAACTTTAACATGTTCTTATTTTTTACTTAAATAAAATTGAATTTTTTTTTATTACCTAGCTAATTTCAAGTTTTATATTATTGTTGTCATCTAGTTATATGTTAATAGCAAAAACTCTGAAAACTTTAAATTCAATTTTAAAAAATACGATAAAATAAATTCATTTATCATTTTAGAAAACTTTATTGAATCGCTAAAAGTGAATATGCATTAAGTATTTTCTTATATAAAATATAATATTTGTTGTTCATATAACATAAAGAGATGTATACTAATTATGTTATAAAAAAATGTATACTAATTATATAATATGATAATGTTTAACTTATAACAAATAGTAATAGTGTTAATTTTGTTTTTTAAATGAATCTTACTATTGGAGATGCTATTATATAAAAAACCTGCAAAAGTAAATACAATGAGTTGTCTTTGAGTATTATCCCAAAAACCCTCTTAGTTTTGTTTCTTCTGACTTTGGCCAAAAACTATTCCATAAGTCTCTTCTCTCTATTGTCTATTTCTACTGACAATGCAAGACTTTCAGTTCTAATTTTTACCGTATGGAAAACACAAAAAAAGAGTAGTCAAAGAAACTTTTTTACTTTGCCACAGAGAGGAGAGAGAGACAGACAAACCTTTCTCCCCCTATAAACTGCAGAGACACTTCCTCTGTTTCCCACAAAGCAGCTTCTGCAATCTCTTCTCCCATTGGCTAATATAAGCTTTCTCTTCTCAGAGAAAATGGCTCTCATTGGCTTATCTTCTTCCTCATATGCTTTCAGAGTCACCATTTTCCTCTCTTTCTTCTTCTTCCTCTGCAATGGCTTCTCTAACTCTGACTCTTCTCTTTTCTACACCAACCACCATCGTCACAACTTGGCCAAACACAACTACAAAGACGCTCTCACCAAATCTATCCTTTTCTTTGAAGGCCAAAGGTCTGGGAAGCTTCCTTCCAACCAGAGAATGACTTGGAGAAGAGACTCTGGTCTCTCTGATGGCTCTGCTCTTCATGTAAATTACCTCAACTTTCCTCAAGGTTTTTGGTTTAGTATGGAAAAAGTTTTCTTGTTTACTGACAGATCTCAGCAATATAGGTTAGGTTAGGTTATGTACTAATATCATCAAAAGATTCTACCTTTTTACTCATGATTTTAGTGTGAATAGAACAGAGGATGAAATTAGGGTTCATATCTTTCAGTTATCTAGAAACCCTAATTTTATTTTTATTTTTATTTAATTTGGTTTACTTAGGCAAATACAGATCTCAACAATGTAGGTGAAACCCTAATTTTTTTTTTTCATTTTTCTTTGTTTAATTGTTAGGTGGACTTGGTTGGAGGGTACTATGATGCAGGAGACAACATCAAGTTCGGATTCCCAATGGCATTCACAACAACGATGCTCTCATGGAGTGTGATTGAGTTCGGTGGTCTCATGAAATCTGAATTAGGAAATGCTAAAGTAGCGATTCGTTGGGCCACAGATTATCTACTCAAAGCAACTTCACGTCCTGACACCATTTATGTTCAAGTTGGTGATGCAAACAAAGACCATTCTTGTTGGGAAAGACCAGAAGACATGGATACACAAAGAAGTGTGTTTAAGGTTGACAAGAACACTCCTGGCTCTGATGTCGCCGCTGAAACTGCAGCTGCTCTTGCTGCTGCTGCTATTGTTTTCAGGAAATCTGATCCTTCTTACTCCAAAATCCTCCTCAAACGAGCCATTAGGGTAAGTAAACCATTTGATAGATTAACTTTTTTAGAAAAAAGTTGTGTCAAGACAAAACTGATTGATCTCTTGTTGTTGTTGAATTCAAGGTTTTTGCATTTGCGGACAGATACAGAGGAACATACAGTGCAGGATTGAAACCAGATGTTTGTCCATTTTATTGCTCTTTCTCTGGTTATCAGGTAAATGGGTTTCTTTAGTATATACACAAAAGTAAGTAAAGATTTTGGAGCAAAAAAAAAAATGAAATTAAGGAATGCTTTTCTTTTTATTCTTGATTTGGAGGATGAGTTGTTGTGGGGAGCTGCTTGGTTACAAAAAGCTACAAGGAATCTAAAGTATTTGAATTACATAAAAGTCAATGGACAAATCCTTGGAGCTGCTGAGTACGATAACACTTTTGGTTGGGATAACAAGCACGCTGGAGCCAGAATTCTTCTTTCAAAGGTAAAAAAGCATGTTATAGTTAAAAAAAAAATCAGAATTTGATTATAGTCAAGTGTATGATTTTGATTTGCTGTTGTTGTTGCTATGAAGGGGTTTCTGGTTCAGAAAATGAGGACACTTAGTGAATACAAAGGTCATGCTGATAATTTCATTTGCTCTGTTATTCCTGGCGCTCCTTTCTCTATTTCTCAGTATACTCCAGGTTCTTACATTTTTACCCCCTCACTTTTCACTAATTTACAGTTTTTTTCCTCTGCTAAAGAAAATTGCGATATTAAATCTACTACTACCATTTTATGGTAATTATTTTGTGATGTTACACTTTCCGGAAACCATATGATTTTCTTTTATATACAAAAAAACATTTTTTTTTTGCTGATTTCTTTTCTATATTGGGGTGATATGCCTTTCATAAAAATGTTTTTTTTTTATAAAATAATGCCTAAGCAGGAATAAAAGTAAACTGATCTGATAAATTGGATTGAGTAACTACTAACCACCTCTACAAATATTTTATGCAGGTGGATTATTATTTAAAATGGCCGACGAGAATATGCAATATGTGACGTCAACATCGTTCTTGCTCTTAACCTACGCCAAATACTTAACCTCCGCAAGAACCGTCGTCCATTGCGGTGGCTCCGTCTACACTCCCGGCCGCCTCCGCGCAATCGCCAAAAGACAGGTCTAATTCATTAAAGAATCTAAACTATTTTCCCTAGTTTTGTTAGAAAATTTTGAATATTTTCATAATTTTCCCTTAATCAATTAATAGGTTGATTACCTACTTGGAGACAACCCATTAAGGATGTCTTACATGGTTGGTTATGGTCCAAAATTCCCACGGCGAATCCACCACCGTGGCTCCTCCTTACCTTGCGTTGCAAGTCACCCGGCCAAAATCCAATGTCACCAAGGGTTCTCCATTATGCACTCTCAATCTCCAAACCCTAATTTCCTCGTTGGTGCAGTCGTTGGTGGTCCAGACAAGCATGATCGCTTTCCGGACATACGGTCTGACTACGAGCAGTCAGAGCCAGCTACTTACATCAATTCACCACTCGTTGGAGCTCTTGCCTACTTTGCTCATTCGTATGGTCAACTCTAGTTATAACCGTTGACTTCAATCTAGTAACGAGTGTATTAGTTAAGCTAAAAAGCAAAACTGAAGGAAGTTAATCTTTATTATTATTATTTTTTTTGGCTTTTAGTACTAGTATATATATTGGATCGAGATAGGATCACATGAAGACATTGGTCCAAGGGATGGGTTTATTTTGTTCGTTGTTACAAAACGCCAAAGTGTAATCTTAATGTGATTATTAATGTTGATCCATTGTCCTTTTAAATTATTACATCCATGTTGTTATGTTTTGTATGTTTGTGTTTAATAGTTTTGGGGGACTGGGTAGAATCTCCAGCTGTTTTGCGCTATAAATATTAAATACTAGATGAGAATAAGATTGTGATTTCTTGAATGGCTCCCAACTTCTTGGGGGTGCTGGGAAATATATAGAGAAAACCAAGAAAACAATCACAACAATTTTAGAACGTTTTAGACCATTTTTTTTTTTTTTTCATCAAAATACAGACTCATATTGACTCTGTATACCAAACCGGTAGCTCGGCATCCATGTGAATGACAAAAGACGATTGTTGTCTGGCACTGCGTGCTAAACGATCCGCCCTTAAATTTGCCGTCCTTGGTATATGAATGATCTGTAAGCTGTGGAAGCCACTTTGTAAACTCTTGATATCCTCCAGATAACTTGCAAACGCCGGCCACTCTTCTGGTTCCGAAACCATCTTCACCAACTGAGAACAATCCGTTGCAAACGTAACTTGAAACTGATGTAGATTCCTCATACATTCCATCGCCCAAATCAATGCTTCCACCTCCGAGTGGAGGGGAGACAAACTTGCCCGCACATTTCGGGCCCCCATTAATCCTTCATAACCTTCCAGAGTACTGAACCAGCCTTGTCCCGAAAAAGAGTCCTTATCCTTCCACGAACCATCTGTGAAGCACCATCTTCCTGGAATTGAGGGAGGCTGATGTACCTGCGGTGATATGGAATGTCGGATAGTCAATTCTTGGGCCGCAGCCCACATACTAGATTCCGTCTCAGCCAATTTTAGCGTATCCCTGGCATCAACATCCAGGTTGCTAAAAACTTTGCTATTCCTTGCTTTCCAAATATACCATAGGATCCACACAAACTGATGATCAGTCATTTTGGGTAAGACTCTCCAGAATAAATGATCCATATTAGTAAACAATGATTCCGAGGGGAAAACATTTGGATTTGTTGGTATAGCTGATAATGCCCATATTTGCCGTGCTGGAGGACATTCAAAAAATACATGATTTAAAGATTCCTCAGCACTTCCACATCTGTCACAATTAATTTCCTCTTGCATTCCTCGTGATTTTAAATTCTTTTTGACCGCAACACATCCTGAGACAATCTGCCATAGAAAATGCTTCATCTTTGGTGGGCACTTGACCTGCCAACAAAAAGCTTTCAAAGTATCTACCGTCGGTCCATAGAAAGGTAGTTGCTTTTCTTTATCTGGGTAAACCCTTTCCACCTCGTAACTTGATTTAACCGTATATTGTCCATTTTTGGTAAAATGCCAGCCATCCTTATCTGCTATACTAAACCTACTGAGAGGTATACTCTCAATAATCTTTGCATCCAAAGGATCCACCAAAGCCCGAATCGCTTGTAAGTTCCAAGTTCGAGAACCTGGAATAATAAGCGAATCCACCGTAAGATCCGGAAATAAATTGTGGTTATTTTTGTTTGCAGGTCTCGGGCGAGTGGTTGGGAGCCAAGGATCATTCCATACTGAGATAGAAGAACCTGTTCCCACCCTTTTAATTAGTCCTTTGCTAACCAGAGATCGTGCAGATACTATACTCCTCCAACCATAAGATGGGGAGTAAGAACGGATTGGTTCCAGGGGTGAAGCGTTCCTGAAATACCGACCCTTGAACACTCGAGCGAATAGAGTATCCGGTTTGTTTATGAGACGCCAAAGTTGTTTTCCAAGCATTGCCGTATTAAAATTCAAAATATCCTTGAAGCCCAGGCCACCCTCCTCCTTGGGAAGACATACCTTATCCCATGATTTCCAGTGCATACCTTTCGTACTTCCCCCGGGACTCCACCAAAATTTCGCTACCGTACTTGTAAGCTTCTTTATAGTAGCTTGTGGTAATCTATAACATGACATTACGTGGTTTGGTAAAGCTGTAACCACCGACTTAATAACCACTTCCTTCCCTCCTTTAGTAAAAAACCGAAAAGTCCACCCATTAATTCTTGTGTCTACTCGATCTTGAACAAAGCCAAATACTTGTACCTTAGAACCACTTATATTTTCTGGTAATCTCAGGTACGACCCCATACCTCCTATGTTCTGAATCCCCAATATATCCCTCATCTCTTGCCTCATATCTTCCTCAATCTTATGTCCAAATTGGATTGACGATTTTTGAAAATTAATCAGTTGACCCGAGACAGCCTCATACTCCTTTAGAATCCTGAGAATAGTCTCACATTCATCCCTCTGTGCCTTGCAAAAGAAAAGACTATCATCTGCGAACAGCAGGTGAGATATTGATGGGCAAGCTCTTGCTACTTTCATTCCCGTCAATTGTTTTCCTTGTTCCGCTTTCTTGATATTTGCAATTAGCGCCTCTGTACACAAAATAAAAAGATATGGGGATAGTGGGTCCCCCTGCCTAAGTCCCCTTTGTGGAGTAATAAGTCCCTTTGGTTGGCCGTTTAGCAGTACCCGATACTGAACCGAAGAAATACATCCCATCATCAGTTTTGTCCAATGTGGATCAAAACCTAATTTATTAAGTAAAGCTTGAATAAAGTCCCATTCCACCCGATCATATGCTTTACTCATATCCGTCTTTATTGCCATATACTTGTTTTGACAAGATTTATTTGTCCTCAATCCATGAAACATCTCCTGAGCAATCAGAATATTATCTGAAATCAACATTCCTGGTACAAAAGCCGATTGTGTTTCCGATATAAGTCTTGGCAGACATATTTTCAGCCTTTCACAAAGCACTTTTGATATAATCTTATATCCTACATTACAGAGACTGATGGGTCTTAATTCTGTCATCCGTGTAGGTCTCTCCGTTTTTGGAATCATGCAAATATTGGTAAGGTTTAACCTTGGATCCATATCTCCTGTAATCAAAAAATGATTTACCAAATCCACCAGATCATCCTTTATAATGTGCCAAGAAATCTGAAAAAACAGGGCAGTCATTCCATCCGGTCCCAGAGCCTTCTCTGGATGCATCATAAATAAGGCTTTTTTCACCTCTTCCTCCGTTGCCATCCGGAGAAGACGTTGATTCATCTGATCGGAGATAGCTGGCGTTACCTCTTCCAAAAAATTATCAAAATTGGAAGGATCCGTAGTCGTGAACAGATTCCCGAAATAATCCACGGCCACCTTTTCCACTCCATCCACGTCCGTTACCCAAGAACCAGCCTCATCATAAAGGCCGACAATCCTATTGCGAATTCGTCTTTGTCTTGTGAGTGCATGATAAAAATTAGTATTTAGGTCCCCCGATGAATACCACATATTTCGACTTTTCTGATGCCAATATTCCTCTTCATCCTTATATGCATCCTGCAATTTCTTGGAGACTTCAATAATCTCCTCTTGAGATCTTGTATCATCAGTTTGTACCTCTTCCAATGCTTTTTGAAGCTCCGCTATTTTTTCCTTCCCATACGGTGGATTATTTTTCCTCCAAGCCGCAATCTCGTGTCTACAGTTACTAATTTTAGAGACTATGTCCTCCGATATGCCTGGACCAGACTCCGTCCATCCCGAGGCTATAGATTCCAAAAGACCCTCTTGCCCAATCCATCTTTTATCAAATCGAAATTGTCCTTTTCTCCTACGTACCTTATCTTCCATGAACGCCACTATCGATCGATGGTCTGATCCTACCATTCCTAAGTATTCCGTATACGAGATCGGAAAGAGGGTATGCCATTCTTCGTTGGCTAGTGCACGATCCAATCGACATCTAACTGTAAAAGCCCCTTTCCCCTTTCCTCTCCTACCTTGCCACGACATTTTATTTCCCCGTGCCGGAAACTCAAGTAACCCACTGTTCCTTATCATATCATTAAAAGGAACAAAAGAAACTGGCGCTCCGTAACGCCCCTCCCTCTTTCTCATGGTTACCAGTTATTTCATTTAAATCTCCAATAATAAACCATGGATCCGATCTCGCCAGCCCGTACCGTGTCAACCTCTCCCATACCTGTTCCCTTAGCTTCTGTACCGGATCACCGTATACAAAAGTTAAAAAAACTTTTTTACCAAGGGTGATCGCTTCAACATCTATCATTCTATTGCTCGTGTACAAAACCTGAACCTGAAATTCGTTATTATAGAAAAGTGCTAAACCTCCACTTCTTCCATTCGGATCCACCGTAACTAAATTATCATAGCCAAAATGTGCCTGAAGACCCTGTACAAATTCAGAGTCTTGTTTTGTTTCTGACAAAAATAGAAACTCGGGTTTATATTTGTGCCAAATATCACGAAGATAGCTCATAGTCCATTTACTCCCCACACCCCTACAATTCCAACTTAGAACTTTCATATTAAAAATTCCTTATATAGCTCAAAAGAGCTGAGAGAGACAGATTTAATGATATCTTGATCTCTCATAATAGCCAATAAAACAGCCATCCACTTCCTCGTATTCCATATTAAATCATCTCTTTTACACCAATTTCTAATCTCCACGATTTTAACAAAACTCTGACTGCGTTTCATCTGACCCAACCATCGCCAAGAAGATGAATTCCAGTCATTATAGAGCCACAAAAACTCATAGTTTAAATTCTGCCTGATTGGCCAAAATATGCTCGTCATTGCCATCTTGTAACCCAAACAATTCCTACACTTCCATATAATATACTTCATATTCTTTAGTATCCAATCGGGCATAAGCCATAATCCAATCCACTCTGTAAACAATACCAATACTCCTTCGCCAATTCTCCATATAATAATTAAAAAATTGGAAATTATTTTCATACACCATTCCCCACAATACCATCTAAAGGACACATCCCATTGATTCCAAGACTTCTCTTCCTTAATACATATTCTTCCCGTTCGTATCACCCATTGCTGTCCATCTTTCAGAGACATATGCATCAAACCAGAAACCACATTAATGCCCATATTATTCTCATTGCCATCATCGTCCCTATATACCTCTCCATATGTTACTTTCATAATCCACACTGAATTAAAAATACCAAAGCTCAAATGAAAATAATCACCAATACACAACCTCAAATAACCATACTCCTGTGATTTCATTATTTGAATAAATAAATTAACACAGAAAAATGTGGAAACCACAACAACCAAATGAAACGCAAACAGACCAGAAAACTGAAACAAAAAACTCATGCTCATCGAGCTTATTAGAAACATAAAGCAAAATCCAAAAACAAGACCCAACTCCTGTTTTAGAAACATCTCAGAAGGGCTGACTTGATTCATAAAAAACTATGGCTTTTGATGCACAGCCATAAGGTTTGAAGCCACCTTACTTTCCTGCTGGCACCTATTGTCTCCCGGACGATTCCCTGCCTTAACCGGAGCCTTCTTGCGGGGGGAAGCATGGGCTTTTGCACTTCTCATTTTTGTGCTTGCGGCAGTACTCAAAGTGGATTTAAAGAGGCGCTTCTTGGTCACTTGCTTTGTAGACTCCCCCTCAATCTGCTGTCCCTTATCATCCTCCATCACCGGAGGTTCCTCAGTATCGTCTAGCACCGCATGTTCCTCCAATTCTGCGTTTATTGCAGCAAACTCCTCCTCGGTGAGATCCGGTAAGTTGTCAACTACCTCAAGATCATCCCATTCCATTACTTCATCCTCACCTATCTTTAATTGCCCCTCCACCAAAGTCTGAATCTGTTTCAGTCCATTTACTGCATCAGTGGGATCCGATATCACCTGATTTCCAACTGCCTGTGTATTGGCCAACTGCGCCTGGAAGGCTGGAGATGGAAGCATCATGTGACCACTCCCCTCGTGCCTAATCTCTCCTTCCTCCTCAACATCTTCATGTGACCATAGCTGGCGTTGTTGATCACCTTTTTGCTCTGATCCACCTGGTTTGTTTCCCTTCTGGTCGCTCAGACGAGACTCCTCTCGCCGCTGAGACCTGGATCTTGAACCTTCCCCATCACCTCTATTATTTCCGTTGGGACCGTAAGGTTTCCTGTTACTCCGGTCATCTTTTCTCACCCATTTAGCATCAGTCTCTGCACCCATCTTGCCCTTTCCCTTTCCATGGTACTCCCTTGGGTCTCTCTCCCGATTCTGTTGTGCTCCATTCCCATGTATGGCCACTCCCTTATAGTTTCTCGCCCTATCGTCATGCTTATATCCTTCATTCCAACTACCACTTCCTTCTCGAACCTCCGTCTTTCTCCCGGAGTTTTGCTTGAAGCCTTTCGTCAATAGACACTCTGATTCATGATGGCATAGACTCCCACATTCCTCACAGTAACCGAACAACTTTTCATACCTCAATAGAATAGGCACCTCCTCGCCATCGTAGAACTCCCCACCGGTGAAGTCCACTGAGGTCTCGAAACACAACTCTTTAAAAGCATCCACCACCACGAGTACTCGCATTAGTTCCAAATCCACCTCAACCACTCTTCCAATAGCATCTCCTATGCTTTCGAATGTGGGCACCGTCCTGAACTCCTTAGACACACCAAGAACTCGAACCCAAAACGGTATCTCCGATGGGTAATTAATAGATCTCTTCGGTTGCCACTTAACCACAGCTATCATCCAATAATCGAAGTGATATGGCTGCAGCTTTAAGACCCCCTCCATGTCTTCCTCCTTCTCAAACTCGAACTGGAACTTGCCAAGTCCCAAGTCCTTCCCTATCACCCGATCTTCCAACTTCCAAATCTTCGGAAGGTTAGAGAGCAGCGCCTTCATTTCCTGAGCTGGGGGATTCATACAACGTCCCACCAAGATCCTTGAGCACGACTTGATCAAGTCGGAATTGTCAAAGTGGGCCACCGTGATTTTCAGCCTCTTCCGTGTTCCCTCACCGTTCCGTAACTCCCCCATTGACCCCACTAATTGCCTCTGTGCCATTGAAAACCAAAACTCAATCAAGCTTTCTCCGCGAAAACTAATTGATATAAAGTACAAGTTGGAACCGATGAGCAGAGCTTTCAAAACAATGCAAATTATATAGTACTCCCTTGTTTCCCTTTTCACTTCCTCCCGAGAATCCAAATCAATCATGTATTTATCACCAATGATTTTACACATACTGATTCCACCACAAAGATATTGCCTCCATAAATTCGCAGCCCCCAATTTTCCAAAGTAAAAATGACCCTTTTTCGACATTTTGAACTGGAAAATCTTAGATTGAATACCTTGGTCTCTCTGCGATTGCCTCATCATAAAGAAGAGAATCACAATCCAACCAACCGAGGAAACCACCAGCTCTCGTATCCCGAATGTTGCCTTATCTCGCACTCCCATAATCATATCACGATTCACCATATCTCGTCCATTAAACCAACCCCGATATGCGCCCCCTCTCTGGTTCCTTTCAACTCGGATCGAGTCAATCGTATCTAATCGAGAAAGGAAAACAGAGACCTTCCCTCTCTCCCCGTCTGCCTCCGTTTTTTCTTTAGATCCGATAATCACCCGGAGAATCCCCGGATCCCAATCACACGAAACCATCGTAATTGTCGTCGAACCCTAAATCGCCTTCCCAGTCGCCATCAGTGTAAAATATGACATACTATGGTACAGACCATTTTTTTTTAAAACGTAAAAATCAGTAACATCTACAATTTTTACAGTTTAATGATTAACTAGATCTTGATCCGTTCAACCGAACGGGATTTTAATTTTATTTATATATATATATATATATATATATATATATATATATATATATATATTTTACATTATTATGGGTATATATTTTTAATATTAATCATATATTTAAATATATTTATTATTATTTTGTTTTGTCAACCAAATATTTATTTATTTATGCTTATTAATTTTAGATATTATATTGTTATATATATATAAATTTAAGATATGTTAATTTGTATACATGTATTATTTAGTATGTTAGCCCGTGTGACAAAATATTATATTATTTTAATTTAAATATTTCAATATTATGAAAATAAAATATATTAATATATCATTTTAATTTAGTTTTGACATATTTAGTTCAATATAATAATTATGTTAATAAAATTATGATTATAAAATAAAAAAAGTATGATAAAAAATTATTTTTCATTTGAAACAATAGCTAAACATATGTGAAAATTAGATTATATAATAAAATTTATCAATAAGTTAATAAAATTAGATGTTGTATTTATCTAATTTTATAATAATGTTTGTGTGATTTATAAATTAGTATTTTTAATTTACTTTTTTATTTATAAATTTGAAATATATGTGAAAATTAAATTAAGTTGAACCTACATAATATAGAAAACAAATTTTTGGATACTGAAAAAAGTATTTTACAGAATTTTTAATTTTTGTTTATAGATTAAAAATGAATTAGATTTTTAATATATCTGATGATAGTTAAAATTTCAAATAACTAATTTTTGAAATATATTTTAAGAAGATTTTAAGTGATTTCAAAAAGATTTGGTTAGAATCTTATTTCAAATATTTATTTATATTTCAAATATTTATTTATATTTGTAATAAAAATAAGATATGAAAAGGATATCATAACATATGCAAAATTTAATAAATTTTATAAAGTTGATCCAAATTAAAAAAAACAAATCACACATGAAGTGAAATGGTGATTTCTGTTTTAATATATAAGATTTAGTGATTTTTTTTGTTTTGATGTGCGATAATAATTATTAGTTATAGCAAACTAAAAGCAAGACAATTCACATGAAAATAGGCAAAATTTTGGTTTTGGCGTGGAGGGGACAGATTTGCAGTAATTTACTAATTTAAAAGCTAAAGTGCAATTTCGAGTTTCGGGATTTATTGGTTTTGTTAAACAATTTCACATGTACTTTGCTCAAAAAAAAAAAACAATTTCACATGTAGTTTGAGAGACCGAGATTCCAACACTAAAATTAATAAATGTGACTAGGGGAATAAAAAGGTTTAAGGAACAAGATTACTCAGCTTGTAGATGAAAATGGAAATATTGTGGAGGATGAGGAAGGATTAGTAGCCATTGCTACTAGCTATTTTAGACAAATCTTTGAATCCTCAAATCCGCAGGAGATTGAAGAAGCTCTATCTCAAGTTCCTACGACAATAACGGAGCCAATGAACGAAAGTCTTACAGCACCGGTAACGGAATGGGAGATTAAATTAGCATTGTTTGCTATGCACCCTGAAAAAGCCCCAGGGCCAGATGGGATGACTGCGCTGTTCTACCAGAAGTTCTGGGATATAGTAAAGGATGACTTAACTCTTATGGTTAATAAGTTCCTCACTGATGGGACAATGCCAGATGGGCTGAACGAAACCAATATCTGCCTCATCCCAAAGACGACAAAACCAAATGATATGGCCCAGTTCCGGCCTATTAGTTTGTGTAACGTAAGTTACAAGATCATCTCTAAGGTTCTATGCCAGAGACTTAAGAAAGTGCTACCAGGATTGATATCGGAAACCCAGTCAGCCTTTGTTGCTGGAAGACAGATATCTGACAATATTATGATTGCTCAAGAGATGTTCCATGCCCTAAGGACCAAGCCAAACGGACGCAACAAAAGAATGGCTATTAAGACAGATATGAGCAAAGCTTATGACAGGATGGAATGGTCATTTATTGAAGCTGTGATGAGAAAGATGGGTTTCTCAGAGACATGGATCACATGGATAATGAGATGTATTACGTCGGTCCAATACAAAGTCCTCATGAATGGGCAACCAAGAGGAAATATTATCCCAGGAAGGGGCCTACGCCAAGGAGATCCTTTATCTCCTTTCATTTTTATTCTATGCACGGAAGCGCTCGTTAGCCTTCTTAATCACGCAGAGAACCAGGGAAAGATAACGGGGATGCGCGTTACCCGCGCGTGTCCATCGATATCTCACCTACTATTTGCTGATGATAGCCTCTTCTTTTGTAAGGCGGAGCCCCGTGAATGTGAAGAAGTAATGAAAGTGATCAGGATCTATGGCAAGGCATCAGGACAATGTATCAACTTTGATAAATCTTCCTTACTCTTTGGTAAGAGGATCAACGCAACCACAAGGCAAGAGATCAAGGATGTACTTGGAATACAGAATGATGGAGGGATGGGAACTTATTTGGGTATCCCAGAAGATATTAGTGGTTCTAAGTGCAAGCTCTTTGCTTTCCTGAAAGACAAATTAATGCATAGAGTGAATGGCTGGACAGGTCGTTGGTTATCGAAAGGAGGGAAAGAAGTATTGATTAAGTCCATATTGCTAGCTCTCCCGACGTATGTAATGTCTACTTTCCTACTCCCATTGGAGATATGTGAAAACCTTGCTAGTGCTATTGCCCAATTCTGGTGGAGCTCAAATCCACCAAAAAGAGGAATACACTGGTCGAAATGGGAGAAAGTCTGCCTACCGAGAGAAGAAGGAGGGATTGGATTCCGTATGATCCATGAGTTCAACCTGGCATTACTAGCAAAACAATTATGGAGGTTAACAAAAAACCCGGATTCGCTAGTCGCTCGTGCCTTAAGAGGAAGGTACTATAGACTAAGCTCGCCTTTGCGAGTAAATTCTGTAAACAGTCCTTCATATGTGTGGACTAGTATCTCCGCTGCGAAGAAGCTTTTATTACTGGGAATAAGGCATAAGATACACTCTGGTTATGAGGTGAAGGTGTGGGAGGATCCCTGGATTCCAAACACTCCAGCTAGGCCAGCTATACCTATAGCGCCAGTTATGAATCCAAATATGAGAGTAAGTGATCTTATTAACCAGGAGTTGAAGGAATGGGATGTTGATCTATTGGAACAATATGTTAGCCCTGCTGACATACCACTTATCAGGAGTTTGGCCTTAAGCACAACTCATAGGCCTGACACATTTTGCTGGAACTTCACGAGAAATGGACAATATACGGTTAAGTCTGGATATTGGGTTGCCCAAAACCTTTTGAAGGATGCAGGCGAAAAAGAGGTGGTAGAACCAAGTATCACAAAACTTCAAGCCTTCGCTTGGAAGATAAAGGCGCCGAAGAAAATCTGTCATCTTATATGGCAACTGTTAACTGGTCAAGTGGCAGTAACGAGAAATCTAGTGAGGCGGAATATGAGATGCGATAATTACTGCCCAAGATGTGGTGAGCCCGAGGAATCAGCAACACATGCTATTTTTGAATGCCCACCTGCTCTACAGGTCTGGCTTCACTCATCAACTCCGACGAGCCCTGCTGTTTTTCCGGCATCAAGTATATACACGAATATGAACTACCTCTTCTGGGAAAAGAATGGTATACTTGAACCAGATCAAGACAGGGATCCTTATCCCTGGCTGATTTGGTACATTTGGAAGGCTCGAAATGATAAACTCTTTAGGGGCATAGATAGAGATCCTCTGGAACTAGTTCGATATGCTGAAAGTGAGTGTCAAGCCTGGTTTAATGCCAATGAAACGATACCAGTAGCGGTACAAGGAAACAATGTAGAGGAACCTCAAGTCATAAGCTTGGGTAATATTTGTCTGCTGGATGGATCTTGGACACCTCAGGCTCAATTTAGTGGATGTGGATGGGTCTGGTTGGATAGTGGGGAAACCACACAACTCATGGGATCACAGAACTTTCCTAGAAGAGAATCAGCTCTGCACTCAGAAGTGGAAGCACTGAGATGGGCGATGGAGAATATGCTTCAACATTCAACTTGTCAGAACTTTGGAACAGACTGCAAGGAATTGATTGCTATGGTCAAGGAACCTCATGCTTGGCCAAGTTTTGCTACGGAGCTGGAGAGGATAGAGACACTGATCATTTGCTTCCCCGACTTCAAGATTTCTTATATTCCTAGAGCGCGTAATCAGATTTCAGACTTTTTAGCTAAGACAGCTAGATCCTTCCATAGGAAGTTACATTTTATTGGTTGTTCTATTCCGGTCTGGTTACCCAGACCACCTCAAGCTTGAGTAATAGAATAGCCGTTTGCCGTCAAAAAAAAAAAAAAAAAAAAAAAAAAAAAAAAAAGGTTTAAGGCTTTAAGCTAAACATACTCCCTCGGTTTTATATTAAGTAGCGTTGTAGAGAATATTTTTTGTTGTAAAATAAATGTTGTTTTAACATTTCACTGTATAATTTATTAATTTTATTTTTCATTTTATTTTTTATTGATTGAAATATGATTAGATATATAATAATGATGTTATATATCTAAATAGGCATATGATAGTTTTTAATCATTTTTAATCTGTATTTATCTATTAATAAAAAATAAATAGTTTTTAATCATTTTTAATCTGTATGAAAAATGTTAAAATGATATTTTTGGAAATAAAAAGAGTATATTTTATTATTTATGTGAAGATAAATGTATTTTCTGTTAGACAATTTTATTTTGGGAAAAGAATGGTGAAGAAAAAGAATAAAAAAAAGAATGATGATTGATGTTTAATGCATCGGGAGAATCATTTTCCACTACACGAGAAGCAAGTAATTGACCAGAGAGACGAGTGTCCCCTTTCATTGGTCACTAAAGCTGCTTTTGTCATTATTTTCTTCTGTCAATTTGTTTTTTCTCTTCAATTAACATTTTTTATTACTATATACTCACGAATCAATTGTGTATCTCGATATTTATCAATATTTTTGAATAGTTGATGACCCATAATGTACGAGCACCTTCGTAATGAATTTAACAGAATATTTAAAAAATTAAAAACAGAATATTTCATATATATATACTAAATTGTTGAATATTGTTGAAAATCTCAAATATTAAAACTTCCAAATTTTGAAATATCCAATTGTATGTAGATATTATTTTAATTTTATAGTTATTGAGATATCTTATCAAGATCTTTCGATCAAGAAAATATATCCTTGTATTTTCAATTTATTATTAAGAGATTATAATTTATCTATATTATCAAAATACAAGGTCTTTTTGAAATCCTTTACGTTTGCAAATCTTTAAAGTCATGCCATTATTTTTTTTTAAAATTATATAATTAATTTACTAATTATCCATTTAAATTTTATTAGCTTAAAATAAATATAATGTGACTATGGGTCTCGGATACCCTCAGGTTGATAAAAAAAATTTTCATCAGACATCCGCTTTCCGCTTCGGAACCAGAATCGTAATCGGAATCTTGTGGAAGTTCGTAGAATCTCGCTTCCAAATGGTTCCAAAATATTCTCTTTAAAACACATTGTTGGAAGTTTACAATTTCGTTTTGGAATCACGATTTCATTTTTTAATACAAAATACAAAATTAATAGAAATGAAATAGAGAGAACAGAAATATACAAATACTATAAGTTATCTTTATGTATTAAGGTTTTTATTAAAGATATATCATATATTCAAATATATTTTGTCAACTATTTATGAAGTTCAAATAATAATTAATATAATTATTTATTTAAATTTATTTTATGTGTATTTTCACAGTTTTGATATGAATTCATTTCAAAATAGTTATAAATGAATAAATGATTTATTTTAAATTTAAATCATATATTTTTATTTCTAGATTTTATAAAATTTTCGTATATTTTAATATATATAAATATTTTTTTTGACAACATATATATAATATTTATGAATACACTCTTCCAACACGTATCAGTTTCCTAATTTTTTTTAAAATCTCGTTTATGTGCTTCTATACGCTTTCCTTTCTCACGTATCTACTTTCGTTTCCATATATCATAGATTCATGGTCAGGTCTTCACGTTTGTAAAATGTAGCACCACTATATATTAATGATCATAAAAGAAGTTCTCAACATAATATAATTTAACCTCTATAATCTTGAAGGTTTTCAACTATTTACAACTCAATGATGAAACTTCAGTATTTTACCTCTGAAAGTTTATATTCTATACCCTATTTAACAACTTAAGGTATGATTGGTTTTTCCACTACCACCCGCAAACGCAGCGTTTGCGGTTGTAGCGGTTAACAGCGTTTCAAGATAATCATACAAACAGTTATAAATCACTTCAACCCGCTCTAAACCTTTTAAAATGAAAAGGTGGTTTCATCTAGAATTTTCGGTTGCGAGTGGTTACGGGTGGATAAATAAATATAAAATTACTAAAATATTAAATTAAAAATTAAAATGGAAATATTATTAAAGGAAATATATACACATTATATATATTAATTTAAATTCACAAACAGTAACATAATTTTTTTATAAAAACTTTTGACTAGCTATTCATTAGATTTTAAAAAGAAAATTAGTATACATATATATAAGACAAAACAAAATATTCTTTTAAAAGTTTTTATATGTTCAGAAAATATATTAAAATTATAACTTTCTACTAATTAAAAAAATAAATAAATAGGCATAATAATATTATTAATAATATTATATTAATAATTATTATATTTTATCACAATAATATGTTTTTATATTTTTATAATGTTATAATATATTTATATTGGTAATTTATTATTAAACCTGCAATATATCATAATTAACTAGTCACAAATATCTCACAAACGTAATAATTTTGAAACGTTAGTGCAAGTCATACAAAATGCTCGCTTGAAATCACGACCATCCATATTCGCAAACTCTCGCACCCACAACCGCAACCGTTGCGTTTGAACCAATCACACCCTTCCAAATGTTACATAACGTTTTGTATTATTTCATGATCCTATTGTATTTTGTCACTGATCTATGCTTTTAAAGTTTAACAATACAATCAAAATTACTTTTCAACCTATACACTGAGATCATTTCCAATCCTACCTTATTTTCACTTTTTATTTTATTTTGAAAAACGTTTTGCTCCAACTATATTTCATTTCTTGTTTCAAAATGAAGAAATGAACACTGTTGCTTCAGATTTGAAAATCTAAATGTAAATTGGTCCTTAATTTTTATTTATTATTATCTTTTGCCAAAATAAACTATATGTTTTAATATAATTAAATTAATTTCTAATTTCATATGTCATTTCATTATATTAATTCATACATAATAATTATACTAATAAATAAAATAGAATTACTTCATTAATATAAAAAGTCAAATACATAATTAATAACACCAAACTAAACATATAATACTTATTAATATAACATAAAATAACACTTAATAATCTGGTAAACCATTTCCAGAACCATTAAGATCATCAAAACGTTTTCCAAATAAAGTTGATGTTTAAGGAGGTTTTTGAGCTTGCTTTTCTTCACTCTATTCCAGCAAAATTCAAGTTTGTTCGGATTAAATGTATGCACAAACTTTAGGATCTTGTATGGAATTCACATCACAAAATAAAGTATTTTTTTCTTCTTTTTGTTTTTCAAAGCATAATTCTTACTTTGATCTCTAAATGTTGTTTTCTTTTTGTGCACGTCTTCTTTAACAGTTTCAAGAGTTGTTTATTTCCATCTTCAAGGTGTTAATAACAAGTGATGTTTGATCTTCTTTTTTTATTTTAAGTTTGGACTTTCTTACTCTAATTGTCTTTTAGATGAATATCCACCAATAATATCTTCTTCGGCACCTAAATTCAAAGAAAATGAGAACAAACTTGAAGATTCTTGTGTTGCAGAATCGTCAGAGGCTGAATTTGTATCTCTGAAACCACGAGAGTTTGACACTTTTTTAGCAGATATGTCACCATCTTTAATTTTTTCAAAATTCTTGATAATAATATTTCACACATGATCGAATTTTCAACCTCCTTTGTATTTTGGATCATCTACAAACATTAATTTTGGCTTGTTCGAAATACATTCCAATTTAAAACAAAAAAACAATTATTGAAAAATAAGTAACTATATAATACACTAATCATAAAACTCTACATATCATCATTTGAAGCACCACTTGGATGTCTACTTTCACCTTGTTTGAGGCATGCATGGAATTTATTTGTTGCCTTCTCATTAGTTTGAATTCGACAATGAAAATATTTCTATGTATGTTCATTCCAATTTGCAATTTCCCAGCCTCGTAAGCATCTGCCACACGAGACCAGAACTGATTGGACGTTTAATAAACACCTCCGATTGGATCTTGGGATAATTCCAAATAGACTTGCATTAAAACTTATCTTCTTCCTGAGTATATCCTGCAAAACGTAACGACATTTTTCATATAGTTAAAACAAATTGTAGATGAAAAAAGAGAATTAATGATTCAAAGTTGTAAATGAAAATGTAGACCACACCATGTAATTTATACATAATAATAAATATTCTCATATCTCTTAATTGAGCATGACATGGTTTGATAATAAAATGGAATAGTATTCAAAGAATCTCACATTTTTTATATATTTTGACATGAAGCGATAATACAAAAAAAAAGTGGTTTGAAGATTCTCACATTTTTCAATTTACTATGACATGATTTGATAATGCAATGATAAAATAATTCAAAAATTCTCACATATTTTATTCTACTATGACATGATTTGATAATGCAATGAAAATGTGTTTCAAATATTCTCACATCTTTCAATATAATATGACATGATTTTATAATTCAATGAAAAGTGATTCCAAAATTCTCACATTACTCAATCTTTCAACAGATGAATAATAATAAAAAGAAAAAGTGATCCTAAGAACTAAGAAGTTATATATATATACATATATATATATATATATATATATATATATATATACTAGTAGAAATCAGTTTTAACTTCACACGCTCTAAATTTTTCTGTCATAAAATGAATTATAATTTCAAAATTCATTACATTTGGATGGTTCATCATCATCTTCAGATGATGAAAATGTAGAGATGATCAATAATCTCTGCCAAGAAGAATTAGTGATACAGCATGCTATCGCAAATAACAATGCAATAATACAATACCTTCGAAATTCCAAAGCTAGGGTTTGGCTGCTCACAACCACCACCACCACCACTCAGTAGCCGTCGAGGAGAGAGAGGGGGTCGCCGAGGAGAAAGAGAAAGACACGCAAGAAGAGAGAGAGAGAGAAGACAGAGAGAGATTTACGACGCAAAGAGGGGAAGAGAGATGATGTCTAGGGCTTTCGATCTCCGGGAGTTCTCTGCAGAACTTCGATTCAAGTTTCTGATGAGGAAAAAGAAGGAAGGACTTCTTCTATTTATAAAAGAAGGGGATGAACCTAGGTCTTTTACCCTAATGGACAGTAGACAAGGCTTTTTATTTCTTAAAATAACTGGCCGGTTCTAGACCATTACAGTAAGTCTCTTAGTTTCTTAAGAAAAAGGAAAATAAATGGTAATATCAGCTCAGGTGAGACCAAGTTGAATATTGGATCAAACAAATCGATGCCATGAACTTATCTCTTTAACAGTCTAAAAATGACACAAGGAAACAAAATAAATCGAAATAAAAGTCTTGAAAGCAAAGATTCTAATGACATGAATAGCCGTTAGCTTGATTTATGCCTTCTTCCAAATGGGAAACTTGTGGAGATTTGTATCTTGATAGCTTTTGGACGTGAACATGATTTTCAAGCCTTCCTGAATTACTCCTTAAGCTCATTGATGAAGAATATGGCCGTTGGCCTTTTCCAATAAACCTATGACGAGTTTCCTTGCAAGCAAATGGTGTGAATGCATCCAATTATGGAAGGTTGTTGTAAATGAAGATCCGCCTGATCTTCTGGTTGCTTGTGCAAATAAGGACGTTTTTAATACCTTATGGATTTCTAAGATGATATCATGGCTTCCATATAAAGGTTTGGCCCGAGCCAAATTGAAGAGGCTGGTAACTTTCCCAATTTGATGTTGGTTTAGCCGTTTTGAGAAATCGATTGCATCTTGGTATTTACTGGACCAATGCTCTTTATTTTGGGCTTTCTGGAAAGATAATAAATCCACATTGAAGCCCATGATTATTTTGGAGAAGTCCGCTTCATGGTTGGGCTGATACTCGCAACTGGACAGGCTGGAAAACCTCAAATTTGAAAAATCCATAACTTCTTGGTCTGTTAATATTTTTGGTAGTTCAAATCCTCAACACTTCCTGATGAGTTAGATTTCTTGAAAATTTGGTTTCACGGAAAAAACGTATGGTTGTCTATATCCTCCTTTAACTGAACCTTTGTCGCTGGTATCTCCAAAGTGGCCGGTTGAACAGGTTGGTTGACCTCTGGTTCAACCACTAATTTGATGCTGCATCATACCATCTCCCTTGAAAAAGTTCCAACCTCGGAATTGGATAGCATGTACCAAGATAGAGCAAGTCAGCTTTTATTCTCTTTTGAGACTCTAAAGTCTTACCCCGATATTGTTTTAGTTTGGGGATGGAATGTGCATCCGGTGGTTCTTCTTTCAGAAGATAAGATAGGATCACACCTCTTCTATGGAATTGGGCATTGCTTCTCTTCTTGAGTTGTTGGTCCTTCACATTTCTGGTAGTCTCATTTTGAACCATCATTGAGATTGATTCTCCAAGCAACAAAAGAGTATCCGGTGAGATTTCTTTGAAGCTGTCTTCTTTGCAACTTGCATTTATATCAACATTATGGAAAACCTAAATGAATTATATTGATCCTTATGAAAATAATGTGTTACGGAAGATTTTACCTTGGGTGCATAAGCATGTTAAAGAATGATATTTTTCTTTGGACATATTTGGTTAAATGGCTGCCTTTCTTGCAACTTTTGATCTTGGTTGGTATAACCTTCTTCTTGTCTTATTCTTGGATAAAAACTTTCTGGAAAAGACAAGTTTAATATACCAATTAAAAGAATCTTATAAGCTGATGAAAAAAAAAATATATATATACCTTAATGTCAGCTGTGGCCGGAGTGATCTCTTGTACTTGCTTCAAATTTAATGTACAACTAGATTTTGACCCGCGCTTTCAAAGCGCGGGTTTATTTTCTTTTATTTTTTTTAAATTGACAAATATTTAGTAAATGTCATATTTTTATATATTTGTTTTTTTTTATAAAAGACTTAAGCTTTTTTATTTTTCTTTATCGTATTTCATTTTAAAAGAGTATAGGCCAGAACACAATATTCGGACCCGAAGAACCAACCCGAAACCGACCCAAAAATCAGGGTCCCGAACCCGATCAGACCCGGGGTAAATATCCGAATGAGTTCTAAATTGCTATATCCGAAGAACCGGTCCCGAATCCGACCCGAACCGAGAACCAAATGAGTACCCGAAGATATCCGAAATATATCTAAAAATATATGTTATAATTATATTTATAATTATTTTAATTTTTTAATTAATTTTATAAGTTAACTATAGTAGTTATTTTCGGTAATTTGAGTATTTTTGGATAAAATATGATAGTTTGGATAAAAATTTACCCAAAAAAAACTGTATAAAATGTATATTTTTGGTTACTATTGAATAATTTGGATACAAAAATTTGAACCGAATCAGATACTTTGGTTACTTTAAGTACAAATAACCGAACCCGTTAGATACTTTGGTTATTTGGTTATTTTGCAGGTTCTTATGCATGAGAACCGAACCCACCCGGACCCGAAAGACCCGACTCGAACCCAACCCGAAATTTTATAATACCCGAATGAGGTTTAATTTCAAAACTCGAATGGGGTTTAATTTTAAAACTCGAAAAACTCGATATCCGAAAGAACCAATCCGTACCAGAATGGGTATCCGAACGTCCAGGTCTAATGAGTATTTATGTTTAGAAAATTAAACTTTATTTTTTAATGAACTAAGTTGGTATAACTCTGATATATTAATTTTATTATGTGGTTAATTTTTTAATAAAAAAATATATACTTTTAATAAAGATTTATACTTTTCAATGAAAAAATTCAAAAAAATTTATGAATGCTTAAATTATATTAAAAATAAAAAACATAATAATTAAGTTATTAATTTTTGTTCACTACACAAAATATTAAGAATGGTTGAAAATAAATTATTTGAATTAGGGAAAAAATAAGAATTGGATCTGATTTCTTAATCAGCCCAAATGGCCCAAGAGAGATGATGTGGGCAGTGGGCTGAATCCAAAAAAAATGATCCAATAAAAATGTGTTATTAATATTACTTGATTGCCCTTAATGAAATAAGCAATGTGAGTTAAAGAAATGGCATGTTTAGTAAAAAATCCAAATGTGCTTGTACTTTAATAGTATAGATCTGATTCTAGCACTTTTAAGAAAAAGTGTATCATATCTATGGCGGATTTAAATTGCAAGAAATCAAAATCGCTTGAGCCTTGTTTCTGATCAGAAAGTGGAAACATCATGGTTGGTGTTTCTTCCTTTTGGGCAGTGTACTTTCCTTGGTTTCATGTACCTCTTTCACATTTCCTTGGACAAGACAAGTGCATTAATCTTGTCATGGAATTAATAATAGAATGATGATCTAGAGTGAAAGTTACCTCAGATTTTGGCACTAGAACAATCCTTGGTTCAGATTTCGGTTTCCATCTGTGGTGTGAATTTTAATTGGACTCATGTTCTGGTTTGTCCCTTGGAACTTAAGTAATAATATGGCTCTCATCTGGTATCCATGTACCAAGAATATGCATGTTTAAACTAGTATCTAAAGGTGGTGTTAGACACTTACCCTGGTTTGATACTTTGATCTCTGGTTTTGGTTTATTAAGCAATTTTGGTTGCTTTGTGCTTTGAGCTTTCATCTGGCCCGCGGGGAGGCTTGCTCCTGATGTGTCTTCTTCTCTGTATTTAGGCTCCTATAGACCTGTAATAACACTTTTGGACAAAGACAAATGTATCATAATGGTACATGATTCATGAACCAAATTATCAAGTGTAGGATTTGCCTTAACCTTTACTTGCATGGTATTTAGCTCTAGTTTTGATTTGGTTCTCCTCAAAGTGTTTTGGCCGACACTTTTACGTATCTACATGGCTTGTGGGATATCACTCTTCTGGTCTAAGCAATGGACAAGGGTGTGCCCATGGTTTGGCTGAAAGTTGAGGAAAGACTCTTTGACCTTCTTGTACCACAACTTTCCTTGCTTGGAGCCATGAGTGGAGTACCTCCTTGGGTATGGTTCATGGATCTCAGAACTTGTAAGATCTGGTACAAATACATACCTCATGACTTACGTAAGATATCTCCACCTTTTGATAGTAAGCTCCTTGTAAAACCATCTATCATCCTTTTCTTGGACCCACCATTTAAAGGCATCATCTTTAAGTTGATCAATGGCATAGGCCAGCCTCTCTTTCTTCAGGATTTTGTGGTAGTGAAACCATTCATCAAGGTCCCTCTTCCATCTTAGGTAGCCTATTTTTTTATAAAAATGTAAAGAGTTTAAATTTATCAGAAAAAGAATTATAATCTAACCGAGAATAAACAACATGATGGTTATGGGTTTTTGAAGTTGGATGTGGGTTGATCCTTGAAGGATATGGTAGCTTGGGCTCGGCATAGAAAACCTCTGGTGTTCCTCCAAATCTACACTCTCTTTGGTGGTTGTTGGTCATGATTGCTCCTTTCTTCCAACCGGGCCATGCGATCTTCTGCTTCCTTTAAAGCTGCCAATAGTTGGCTTTGTGTGGCCAGTAGATTCTGATTTTGGCCGAGTTCTTTCTCTACCATTTCTTCTTGAAAACACTCTAAAAGATCAAGTGAAATATAGAGAAATTCTTGTCGAACAAGCAAGTAAACAAAATGCAAACTAATTAAAACTAAACCGAGAAAATATGCTAATATGAACAGAAATGAAATAAAGTATGCAAAATTATTTTTTCTTTTGGTTTTCTTTGTGCAATCTCGATTTGGATGATATTAAATGATATTAAACAAAACTGAAAAGAAAATATGGAAAAAAGTTAATTCTGATTTTTTTTTAATTTTCTTAGGATGCAACAATTAAACCACAATATGCAAATGATATGAATTATGCTCTAAAACTATTTATTTGATTTTTATTTTTATGAAATCACGAAATGAAGACAGTATTAAATGATGATAAACACTATGGAAAGAAATATGAAATGCAAAACTAACACTGTTTTTTTTTTGAATTTCTTATGATAAAATGGAAGTAACAGAAGATGGAAACAAATATGTATGCGTGGACCCAATATGATATAAACTAAGCTAAATTATTTTTATGTTTATTTTAAAATTCTGGATAGGATATGCACGAAATGGAAGTAAACAAAATGCTTTTCCTTTTTTTTAATGAAATATTTAAGCAAGAAACAAATATGGAATGCAGATTTTTGAAATGAATGTACAAAATCTAAAAATGGGAAGTGGAGCTTGGAGAATGAATGTAAACAAGATAATGAATAAAATTTGAATCCTAGATGATCTACACGAAAAAGACATGTCTCCTACCTCGCTTTTTTTTTTCTGGTTTTCAGTTTATGATGAGAAAGAACAAAAATGCAAAAACTGTTTTTATAGATTTTTGATTTATAAATGGGAAAACAAATGCAAGCAAATATGCAAGGATAAAATTAACCTAATTCAATAATTTAAGCTCTGATACCAAATGATACATGCTGGAAATCAGGGTTTTCAAGATGGATGATGAAAGCTTGAATGGATCGACCAAATATATGGTCGGGTAGGCGATATGAATGGAATGCAAGTTGTAAACCTGAAACAAATGATAAACGAATGAGTTGATGATGATAATGAAAATAAAACAAATAAAATGATAGGATGGAATTCGGCTGCTGGTCGTGTAATACTCTTAGCCTAATCAGTTGATAATGGTGCTTTGCTTGCTGGTTGTGTAACTCTCTCAAGCTCAGCCAATGGATAGGATAGACGCGATGGATTGATAACACCACAAAGTTCTGTGAGGATGTTCAAGAGCTGTTTCTCACAACACTCCAAAGACTTAGAACAAAAGTTTTAAGAAAACTAGAAAACTGAATATTTCATAGATAATTTCAAAGATAGGATAGTTTACAATGAAACAAAGACTAGAGCTTTATAGGCTCGACAAAGGACTCTTTAATCGTGTAAAAATTAGGATGGGCATTCGGGTACATATTCGAATTCGAATTCGGTTTGGGTCTATTCGGGTTTCATATTTTCGGGATCAAATATTTCAGTCATACTTGCGTATTTCTAAATCTTGGTTTGGGTTTGGTTTGGATTTGAATAACCCATTTAGATTACTTTTTAAAATTTTAAATTCATCATATACTTTAAATTTTTCAAAATCTATAAACAAAATAATATATTACATATTACTTTGAATAACATATGTCAAAATACATAAACTTAACATATAAATTGGTTTGATTTGAATATTTGAATAGATAATCAATAGATATTTTAAGTATTTTTGGTGTCTTGAGTATACTTTAACAATTTTAAACATTTATTTTGACTATTTTTATATTTTCAATTTTTTTAGACAACTTAAAATATCTTATATATTATAAATGTTTTTACTATACATTAAATATAAAAGTAATTAATATATTTAGGTATATAAATATATTTCAGATACATTCTGATACCCAAAATACTTCGGTTCGGATCTGATTCGTTTTTTAAATACCAAAATATCGAACCCGTTCAAATATTTAATCAATTTTGGTTTGATACTACTTTTTCGGATCGGGTTCGGTTTGATTCTTAGGATTTGTTTTTTTTTTGGCCCAGCCCAACTAAAAAAATGACATAAGGAAACAAAATAATTCAAATAAAAATCTTGGAAGCAAAAGCTTTGCTTGCTTCAAGGAATTTAGATGTTAGCTTGGTTTATGCCTTCTTCCAATTGGGAAACTTGTATCTTGATAGATTTTGGACATGAAAATGATCTTCAAGCCATCCTGAATTACTCCTTAAGCTCTTTGATGAATAATATGGCCGTTGGCCTTTTCCCATAAACTTATGAAGAGTTTCCTTGCAAACAAATGGTGTGAATGCATCCAAATATTGAAGGTTGGTTTAAATGAAGATCCGCCTGATCTCCTAGTTGCTGGTGCAACTAAGGAATCTTCTATGTCTTCTGGATGACTAGGATGATCTTCTGGCTTTCAGAGAAAGGTTTGGTCTGAGCCAAATTAAAGAGGCTGGTAACTTTTCTAATTTGATGCCGGTTTTCAAAAGTTGATTACATCTTGATATTTTCTGCACCATTCTCTTAATTTTGGGATTTCTTGAAAGCTAATAAATCCATCTTTAAGCCCATGATTGATTTTGGAGAAAGCTGCTTCATGGTTGGTCTGAAATCCACTTTTAAAGACTGATACTCGCAACTGGATAGGTTGGAAACTCTCCAATTTGTAAAATCCATAACTTCTTGGTCCGTGAAGCTTTTCTGGTAATTCAAATCCTTGCCACTTTCTTGATGAGTTAGATTTCTTGTTTTTTTTTCATGGAAAACATTCTTTTGGTTGTCGAGATATCCTTCTTTTACTGAACTTCTGTTGCGGTATCTGCAAGGTAGTCGGTTTGGGCAGCTTGGTTGACCTCTAATTCAACAACTAATTTGATAGCAGCTTCACATTGGTTTAGTTTTTGAATTCCAAAATTACACACACACATATATACATATATATATATATATATATATATATACTATTAAAGTAGAATCCCTTATAGGATTCTGCCCTTAATTTTCAATTTATTTACAGTGCTATGCCATTGCTATTTAAATTTCTATTCCTATTTTTTTGGTAAAATTTCTCTTCTTAAATTTACGCCATTGTTTCATTTATTTCTTATTTCTCTAAGTGAACATCCACCGATATGGACAATATATTGAGGAACCGTGACCTAACACACACACACATATATATATTATATTTTACCACTTCCAAGTATAAAGTAATTCGTATACATTATTTCTTATATAAATACAACATGATGCTCATTGAAATCTCCTCTTAAATGTACACAAACTTTTTCTTTCTCTTATTTCTCTATAAATAAAATCAACTAATTGGGTAGAATATTAAGTGTGCCCTAACATATACATTATATATATTCACATTATTTTTATTACTTACACGTATATTAAACGAATATATAGAACTGCAGCTAAGAAAAATATTGCTAATATTTTCAAAGATTTGTGGGTGCCGATAGTTTACTAATTAGAATAACACATATCGGTAATAGTAATACTCGGTTCCAGACTTATTGTGTTTATCACATACTAATACTCGTTGAAATCTTATAACTATTTAACACATATCTTATTAAATTCTGTACTATTAAAGTAGAATTATTCTCAAAATTTTGTCCTTAATTTTTGGAGTTATTTACAAAGTAATGACATTTCTCTTTTAAATATTTTAATTATTTTCGACAACTATTTATTCAACCAACTAAAATCAAGGATTTTGTAATGGTATATTATTAATAAGGACATATGAGTTTGTGTGTGAGAATAAAAGAAAGATATCACTATATTTAAGGTAACAAATATATTTACTTTTAATACCAAACAATTTTCTTTACAAATCAAAATAAAACCATAAATATTAATTAATTATAGCATTTTATTTTCGGTAAAGGTTTAGCATGTGAATCTTAAAATTTTAACCAGCTTTTTGGAATAATTAGGTTTTTATAACAAGTGAACAATTACATATACTTAATTTTGCAGGTAATAGATAATTAAAACTAATATCACTTATTTCGGGATATAAATTAATTGATGTGTCTTTTTGTAGTGTATTTTTCAAATTCTTGGAATAAAAAATATAAACTTTCATTTTTACAACTTTTTATAGTTATGTTTTTCTATAGTTGTAATAAATATATGCATCTAAGTGATTAAAAATTATTAAATTTTTCTTCATTAAAAATGAAATATGCAAAGAATAATATTAAAATATGCAATGAGAAATATATTTATTATTACATTTGTAAATATAGTACTTTAGAATAAATTAAAAATTAATACAATATTTTAATTAAAACAAACTCCTTAAAATTTAATCTCTATAAATATAAATATAGAAATTTTTGTAGTATAACATCTATGTTTATTTTTCAAACGTAAAAAATCAACCCGATTTAAAATGTATCATATTATCTTATATAACAACATGTTATCTTATAATTAACAAATTATAGAATTTGAAAAGAGAACAAATCCCGCGCTTTTAAAGCGCGGGTTAAATTCTAGTATACTATTAAAGCAAAATACCTATTAGGATTTTGCCCATAATTTTCTAAAGTATTTACAAAGGCATGTCCCTGCCTTTTTTTGCTTTTAATTTATCTCAACTAGAATATTTATGACCAATCAGAATCAAAACTATTATGACCAATCAATTTGTTTTACCAAAATATCAATCGAAAAGTAAACCTATGTAAAAACGCCCAGAGATAACGGCTATGGCCACAAGAATTTTGTTTTTAGAGTTTAAGATTGGTCAATGATTTTTGAGTTTATTTTTTCCACGTATTTAAGAGTAATTCAAGATTTTGTGGTAAATAGGTGGGGGATGATGGTTTATCGATTTGGTTATGACTTGCTAAGAAGTTGCAAACAATATTTGTGTTGTTTATTGATGTACATACAGTCGAGTATCTATACAATGGTGATCGAATCATGATCGAATCATATCTTCCCACAATATAGGAGATAACAACAGCCATAACAATATATGTGAGACTTATCTACTAAACTCATCATTATCTCCTAATACTCCCCCTCAAGATGGTGCATGTAGATCGCGAATGCCCATCTTGCATAGTAGATATCCAAACTGACGTATAGACAAAGCTTTTGTCAGTATATCGGCTAGCTGGTCTGTCGTCCGAACATGTGAAGTAACAATCGACTTATCCTGCACTGCATCTCGAACAAAGTGACAATCAGCTTCAATATGTTTCGTGCGTTCATGAAACACTGGATTAGCGGCAATGTGAAGCGCTGCCCTGCTGTCGCAATACAAGTTCATCGGCCTAGTCTGACGAACCCCAAATGCTTCAAGAATCTCCTTCGTCATCTTTAGCTCACTCAACGTCATTGCCATCGCTCTGTATTCAGCCTCTGCTGATGACCTTGAAACCGTGTGTTGCTTCTTCGTCTTCCACGAAACCAAAGATCCTCCTAACATAACCAGGAAACCAGTCAATGAACGTCGTGTGAGAGGACACGCAGCCCAGTCTGAATCACAAAAGGCAGAAATGTGTAAGTCATTGTCTGCACTCAAGAAAATCCCCTGTCCGGGAACACCTTTCAAATACCGAACTAGCCTCAACGCAGCTTCCCAATGCTTCAGTCGAGGTTTCTGCAAGAACTGAGCCAACGTGTGAACCGCATAACTGATTTCTGGTTTCGTGACCGCCAAGTAAACCAGACGACCCACTAATCTCCTGTACGCTGTAGGATTTGTATAGAACTCTCCATCAAGCCGAGCCAAATTATGATTCTGTTCCATTGGAGTAGGCGCAGGCTTCGCTCCAAGCAGACCACATTCTTTAACAATGTCTAGAGCATACTTCTTTTGTGACAAATAGATACCTTCTTTTCCACGTGATACTTCAATGCCCAAGAAGTATCGCAAAGCTCCCAAATCTTTCATGTGAAAACATCTACTCAAATATGACTTGAAAGAAGAGATAAGTTCTGGATTGTCTCCTCCTACGATCAAATCGTCGACGTATACCAGAACAAATATCAGTGATCCGCTTCGTTTCATAGTAAACAAAGAGTAATCTTTGTAGTTCTGTTTAAAACCAAAATCAAGCAGAGCATTTGACAACTTTGAGAACCAACATCTCGGAGATTGGCGGAGCCCATAGATCGACTTCTTGAGTTTGCAAACTCTGTTATCACCCGGATGAGAGAAACCAGGAGGCAACTTCATATAAACTTCTTCCTCTAGGTCCCCATGCAGAAACGCATTATGAACATCCATCTGAGACAACTCCCACCCCTTATCTGCGGCTACCTCAAGAACAATCCGTACTGTCGTCATCTTGACAACCGGTGCGAACGTCTCTCTGTAATCTATGCCTTCTTCTTGACTGTTCCCAAGAGCCACCAGCCGTGATTTATATTGGTTTATGGTTCCATCCGCATTATACTTGATTTTATACACCCACATGCAACCAATAGCAGTCTTTCCTGGAGGTAGTTCAGTGATGGTCCAAGTATCTCTCTCTTCCAAAGCTACCACTTCATATTTCATCGAACCTCTCCACACCTCATACTTGACAGCTTCTTTGTACGAACGCGGTTCAATATTCTCCATGATAGTTGCAGCCAAACTCTGCAAAGATGGTGAGAGACGATGATGGGACATGTAATCGTCTAGAGGATATAGACACGTACCTGAAGACTTGGTTGCTGCAGGTTGAGAGACGCGAGGAGGTTTATCACTTAGACGTGCTGAATATGTCACATAGTCGTTAAGCAATACAGATGACCTCTTCGTTCTCATGCCTCTCCCCATAGGTTCTTCTGTTACAGTTGGTGGAACTGACTTCTCAACACTTACAGAATCAGATGCAGTGTCAACAACTCCCCCTTGCTCAGAGACTGCTCCCCCTTGCTCTGTAGTCGCTACTACTGCTTCACTTGGCGACTCACTATCAGATGGAGTCAGCTGTACCTCTTCGGTTGTGGTGTCATGATCAAATATTACTGACGCAGGCAGATAGACAGGAGCAACCGGTGATACTGCTTTGTCCTTGTCTTTTTGAGCAAACGGATACTGATCTTCTTGAAATACCACATCTCTTGAGACAAACAACTTCTCTGTCTCTATATCAAACACTAGCCATCCTTTCTTTTCCATTGGATAGCCAAGAAAAATACACCGATTACTACGAGGATCAAGCTTATCTTTATCACGCGAGATCCGTCTAGCAAAACAGAGTGTGCCGAACACTCTCAAGTTGTCATATGAAGGAGGAGCTCCATAAAGAAGCTCATACGGAGTCTTGTTCTTCAGTAGAGGTGTTGGTGTTCTATTAATCAGATATGTAGCCGTCAAAACACTTTCTCCCCAAAACCTCTTCGGCAAGTTTCCTTGGAATAGTAGAGCTCGAGCCACATTCAGAATATGTCTATGCTTGCGCTCCACCCTTCCGTTTTGCTGTGGCGTTTCCACACAAGACGTCTGATGAACAATACCTTCCTCCGCAAAGAATTTTCGCAAGCAAGTGAACTCAGTGCCATTGTCACTTCGTATGATCTTAACTTGCTTCTGAAACTGTCTACGAACAAACGAGCAAAACGTTTTCAAAGCCCCTGGTGCTTCTTTCTTTTCCAACAGTAACACTGTCCAAACCGCTCGTGAAAAATCGTCAACAATGGTCAGAAAGTACCGAGCCCCACTCGTAGAAGGTTCCTATAGGGTCCCCAAAGATCACAATGAACTAAATGAAAAGGCTCAACTGTTTTATTAATACTTATTGAAAACGTGTCTCGAGTCTGTTTTGCTCGTAGACAAACACCACAAGATTGTTCTAAAACTCCTAAAACACTACTAAAACCGCCAGTTGAAGCTAACACCGAAAGTACTTTTGAAGAGGGTTGTCCCATACGATGGTGCCACAAATCTCTGTCCTGAAGCTTGACCGCACGACCAGCTTGTACTGCTACTGCACCTTCATAGTGATAAACCCCGTTACGTTCTCTACCCGCACCAATCAAAGTCTTCGAAATTAGGTCCTGTATCACACAAAATCGCTTAGTAAACAGCACAAAACTTGCTACATCATGAAGTAATTGTGCTACAGATATAAGTGTAACAGAGAGTGAAGGCGCAAGAAAGACATGTCTCAATACGAGACGGTCACCAAGACTCAAACTTCCATGTCTTGTAGCCCAAGTAACTTGTCCATTAGGCAAAGAAATCGCACACGGTGCAATGTTCACAATGTCAGTAAGCAAATGAGCCTCCCCCGTCATATGATGGGAAGCTCCAGAATCGATAATGATGTCATAGCGACGATCTTTACCAAAGAGTAGTAATTTCTCTTCCTTACCAGAGAGTTTATCGGACTGATTCGACTTTTGATTGTTCACGAACTGAGCCAGAGTTGCCCACTGATCATTCGTGAAATTTGGTATTCCAGGTGGTAGAGCCGAAGCAGAGCTCTCTGTTACTGACGCAGAGTCCCCTAGCTGAGCGTTGTAGGCCTGAAATCCAGAACCTCTACCGCCACGACCTCGTCCTTGACCATTAGAGCCTCGTCCTCGAGATCCTCTCTCTCCTCCACGTCCTCCATTTGGCTTACCCTTTTCCCACCAGTCGGGAAAACCAATGACTTGAAAGCAGTTGGTGGACTCATGTCCCTGCTTTCCACAATGTGAACACACCGTCGCTGGCTTGCCATACCGTGTTGCAGCCACTTGTCCACCTGGTTGAGGCGAAGAAGTTGCCGAAAAACCAACCACCGGTGCTCTTTCTTCTGCTCCACGCATCACACTAAGATGTCTTTCTTCTTGAATGATCTGTGAGTAAACCGAGTCAAGGTTTAACTCAGTCTGTCGACTCAACAAGTTCGATCTTGTTGTTCCAAAACGCGCATTGTCAAGCCCCATAAGGAACTGATGCAAGCGTATCTTCTCTTGCATCTTCTCATAAGTCACCATTGATGCGCAATCTGCGCTTCCACAACAGCATGTGAAACCCTTCTCAAAATCAGAGAGATCGTCCCACATCACCTTCAGTTTCCCGAAGTAAACTTCTACCGACTCACCGTTCTGTTTGCAAGCAGCAATGTCCGCATGCAACTGATGAATCCGTGTGTCATCACTGATCGAGAATCTTCGTTGAAGACTCCCCCACATCGCCTTTGCACTGTCCACCAAAGATATCGATGGTCTTAGCTTAGGTTCAATACTGCTGTAGATCCAGCCAATAACCATAGCATTCACCATATCCCACTTCTCTTCTTCTTCAGGCTTTCCAGCTGGACGTTTCAACGTCCCATCAACGAACCCAAGTTTTCGTTTGGTCCGAAGCGAATTGAGCATCAACTTTGCCCATCTTTCGTAATTTCCTCCATTCAAGAGGATCGGTGAAAGTACGTTACCCGTATTTTCAGAGGGATGGAGATAATATGGAGATATCAAGATGCCTTGGCTTGCAACCATGGCTCCTGTTGCTGTAGACATCATAGATAGACTCGTATCACCCATCGTAAAAGAAAAAGAATTTTGTTTACAAGATCTAGGATCTTAGCTCTGATACCATGCTAAGAAATTGCAAACAATATTTGTGTTGTTTATTGATGTACATACAGTCGAGTATTTATACAAGGGTGATCGAATCATGATCGAATCATATCTTCCCACAATATAGGAGATAACAACAGCCATAACAATATATGTGAGACTTATCTACTAAACTCATCATTATCTCCTAATACGACTCCTTTGCGATTAGGTCAGATCGGGATGATCTCATCTAAAACGGACTTGAGAACATTATTGGAAAAAGGTCTGTAGATGTATTCATCAAATCTTTGGTGTTTTTGGTTTCAACTTGATTGGTTACAAAAAAAATATTGGGATATATAGAATTCGAACAAGCCGAAATCAAAAAAATCTTGTGGTTCGTTTTTCTCTTTGCAGAAGTTTTTGTGTGCCTGATATACACAGTTTCGTGCACTTTGGTTTCAATTTTATTGAGTTTGATTTTCTTAATAATATACTACGTACGCTGTTTTTGTTTTGATTGGATATTTGGCTTGGTAATGAGGCTGATTACAATGGTAATGCTGGGAAAGTAAGAAATTGTGGTTTTCAGTTTCTAGAAACAAGAACCCATAAGAGTGTGGTCATAGATTTGAGGTAAACTTTTAGTGTCTATCATAACGGGTTGTTGCGGTTATTCTCATACAAATGAGTTAAGCAAATACAGGATATCATCATATTTACGCTTAAACAAGGGATATGTAACATATGTTGCAAAATGGATTACAAGAGACAGGTCTAATTTCTCATTTGGTTTCTGATTTAATTTGGGATTTTTCGTGTGGACTCATTTTCGAAAAGAAATGTTCTACATCTTATGAGAGACTCTAATGGAAAACAAGACTGGACACTTCTGAAATTGGGACTCTTATATTTTGGTTGTTGATTAAATGTAAAGAGAAATACTTGATCTGTTATAATTTTATAAATTCTATAAAATATTAAAAACTAAAATGAGAACTATATGAATTTTATTTTCACAAATAATAGTTACGTCAATTAAAAAAATTATTACACCAAAATTAAAACAATGTTAAATTTTTCAAAATTATATGATGATAAATTTATAACTTTATACCTCACTTTTCAACATCTAATTATATTTTTAAAACATAAACAATCAACAAAACTATTACCATATTAGATAATCAAATATTAAAATACATACTCTTATAATTAAAAAAAATATTTGTAATTTAAAAATGGTAACAGAAAAAAAAATTCTGCGCTTTTAAAGCGCGGGTAAAAATCTAGTCCTTAATATTAAAGGAGGATCACTATTATAAACTAACATTGAGTTCATGTCTTATTAACCAAATTGTCATTACTTAGATGACAACACTAGAATCATTCTCACACCCTATAATTAAAAATCCTCTTCTCATTAGATTAATTACATATATTGCTATTATTCATTATAATGTAGTCTACATATACGCTTATTAATTAATATACTATATGCTTCCTAGTTATATAACCGATTACATACATGTGGCATACATTACCGATTTTCCCGAGTTGACATGTTAGTTTCAGTTACTGTACTTATTATAAAGTTAACTCATATAATGAAACTCATATAAAAATGATACATAGGAAGTCATGGTTGTAAAAGAACATGATATATGACATGTCGAAACTTTCGATATCAACCACACATCTATACTATTAAAGCAGGATCCTATCTAATTTTTCTCCTTCTAATACCCTTTTATTTACTACCTATCCCACTGCTTTTCCACTTAAATCGTTGCTTTCAGTAAGGTTAGTCCCGTAATTAGTATAGAAAACGAGTTTACTCTTCTTATTGGGGCCGGCTGAGTTTTCGTTACTAATCGATTATACTTATAAGCCCAATGAAATAATATCTTCAACTTACTCTTAATACAGGCCCACAAAATTATACTATATGTGATAAATAGTTAAATATTCGTTTCATTTAATCATTAGTATTTCCTTGAACACTACTCCACGTATTTCCTAAACTGAATGGGAAACGGACAAGATTTTTTATGACTATGTAGACGAAACCCTCGGCTAACCCACTATTATATTAACACCCTAATTGTGCTTAGGTTTACTCACAACTTGGTCACAGCTCAGCTACGTTAACAAAAACAAAAAACTATAATGTCTGAGATTTTCAAGGTTGGGAAAATGTACAAACAGAGAAGGATTGTTTTCACCGAAGAGGACATTCTAGAGAATTCTCACTCTGATCAAGATCTCGCTCTTACAAGTGGAGAAGAGGTATGATGTACTCACCTTATTTATTTCAGTTATTGGAATTTAGATATTATAGCTGTACTTTATTTGCTTAACAACAAGTCTTGCTAAAGTTGATGTTTTCATTCTGTTAAGAGCTCTGTCGATCTCCCTGACAATCAAGAACACAGCGAAATAAAGTATGAAATCACTTCGACTTCAAAGAATCTTCGCTCAAAGGTTATCAAGGCGGAGAAGATAATGTCTGTACCATCCAGAAAGAGAAAGGAAGCGTGGGCTCACCCAAAACATGAAATCACTTCGACTTCAAAGAATCTTCGCTCAAAGGCAATCAAGGCGGAGAAGATTAGTGATTTCGAGGCTGAAGCAAGCAAGAACACCTAATTCTGCTGGCCTGATGTTTTTATTTTTATTAGTTCATGGTGTTTGATATCTTATGACTGAAGCAATTTATGTTTTTTTTTATAATTGTTTAGTATGTTTGGTTTTTTAAACAATATTTTTGTTAAACTACTTATAATAAAGTATGCTTCAGATAATTTATTGAGTTTTTCTTTCATTTGTCATTTGCTATATTTATTTTCCCCGTTTACAATGTTGTCCACAAAATCAAAGATTTATGCTAAATTAAAAAAAAAAACATATTTTTAAATTCGTTGTTTTCCCCTCTAATCAAAATCATGGTGGAAAAAAATTAACGAAATATCAACTCTATAACAATCCACTATGTTCCTTAACTATCACTATCAGTTTCATTTATAATCTGCTTCAGATATGTTTTAACAGGAAATCATTTACTTTTAAAATGGCAGTATGTAAAACGTCCTTTGCCATCTTGCCCTGTCCCGTTCATATTCCGATATCTTGCAATTTAAGTTACAAATTCCTGAAAATATTAAAGTTGATTAACAAGGTTAACATACATCGTTGTCTTTGCACACCAAGGATACATCTATCCTAAAATTTCCAACCTTTTTACGTCTATGATATTATACTGATACTTTATTCCAACAGAAATGTAAATGAATTAACAATTTAGAGAAACTTGCTAAGAAAATGAATGTACAATATTTTTTTCTTTATCAATAATCTGAGATTACCTTACCTTATTACTACGAATATACAAAGTCTTTTTTTCCTTAAAATCGCTTACAATTAATTGTAAAATATATTTTACTTGGATGGTACTCTATATTATTAAATCACAAACATCTATGTAGTATTATGCAATATATCATAGTTTTTGGCCATGAAAGATACATATATCCTAAAACGAAAAACCTCTTTACATCTACGATATTATGACGATTCTTTATTCGAACATAAATGTAAATGCATATTCTTACATCTAAAAGTCGCTTACCATTAATTGTAAAATATTTTTTACTTGGACGGTACTCTAGGGTTTTCCTTAACTGATCACTACGAATATGCAATATGTCTTAGTCGGCAACCTTTTGTGACCATCAAGTAACCTAACACTATATATACAACCCCCAATACCCTCCAATGTATCTCACAACGAGTCATAACCACAGAACTCAAAAAAACTAAAAATGTCATCGATTATGCAAGTCACTTCTTTGAAAGATGTCAAACCCTTCAAGAGTGGTTGGAAGGTGCACGTGAAAGTGTTGCACACTTGGAAGCAATACAACCCAGTGCACGGCGACACTCTTGAGATTGTGCTATCTGATGAAAATGTGAGTTATCTTATTACGCGTGCTTTTAAAATTAGTTAATCCGTGCTATAAGAACATTATCTTTAGATCCTAATTTGAATTCTTCAATGTTTAATGCATGTACAAGGGAAATAAAATCCATGCCTCTTGCAAGAAGACTTACATGGAGAGTAAAGGACGCCTTCTTCCTGTTGGAGCATGGAGGTGGATTCAGAATTTCACCCTCAGTCCTGCAAATGGATGCTATCGATCAACCGATCATTCCTACAAAATGAGCATTGTTCAGAATACAACAATCACGAGATCTCCTCTTGTGAATGAAGACATGTTCTTAAGTTTGGTGGACTTTCAGTCTGTTTTGAGTGGATCACTGAACCTAAATTTTCTCATTGGTAATTTTGAAATCCATCTTTTTAGTTAGTATTATATTTTGAATAACTTAAACAGCTGATTCTTAAAACTATTTTGCAGATGTGATTGGTCAGGTTGTGGACTTGGGAGAGCTTGAATCTATCCAAGTCGCAGGGAAACCAAGAAGGAAGGTGGAGTTTACTCTTCGTGACATCAAGTAAGTTGTATAGATGTATTTTTATGTTATATCTAATACATATTAATTCAACAAATTCTACTTTTAATTATAGTGACTCCCGTGTTCCCTGTTGTCTGTGGGGCAAATTTGCTGAGATCCTCTATGAGGGTTGCAGTAAAGATGAAGAGGGAAAACCCATATGTCTAATCAGGTTTGCAAAGATCGGGAGATACAAAGGTATACTCTTTTTTTTTCTAATTTTATTATGACAATTTTATTATTAACAGTTTTGTAATATACGTACCAATAAATAATCCTCCCTGCTTATTCGCTGCAGGTGAACTCCAAATCACAAATGCATTTGAGGCATCGCAGCTCTTGATTAATCCTGCAATTCCAGAGACTGATGCCTTCAAACAAATGTGGTGTTTTGTTTCATCTTACCGAATTTAGTATAAATCTATACATTTTTTTCATTGAACTTTTAATCATTATGGATTTTGTATGTTTTAGGTTTGTTGATGAGGATAAACCCCTCGCCCTCTGGGAGTCTAATGATGATAAACTTGAGTTGGATGATATGAAAAGCATCCAAGACAAGCGTGACAAATGGTTACTCTTTCCAAAGAGAACCATTCTTGAACTGCTTGAGTCAACTCAGGTACGGGATTTCGTTTTGTATAATTTATCTCGCTTAATTATTATACACACTGACAAGTGAAGTTGTTATCAGGTTGAAAAGTGCTTGGTCGTCTGCACAGTCTATGCAATTGACTCAGACTGGGGTTGGTATTACTTTGGTTGTTGCATATGCAACAAAAAGGTGGTAAAAGTGGGAACTGTGGTGAAAACTATTCGTGGAAAAGAGACAACTACCCATTTGTGGTGGTGTGAGTTGTGCAAAGAGAATGTTTCTAATGTCTCACCAAGGTTAGTCTTTTTTTAATCATTGTTAAAAGATTAAAATCAAGATGCTAATCTCACTTGCGATATCTTATTGTTGTTTGTGTGTAGGTTTAAACTCCATTTGATGGTTAAGGATGATACAGGAGAAACTAAGTTGATTGTTCTTGACCTCATTGCCAAAGAAATGGTTGTTGAATCGGCAACAAAATTGCTTAATGGATCATTCGATGAGGTATTATATATCTAACTACACATTTTTTGTATCATCCTTAAGATGTGATATATAATTCGAGAGTGTTACTAATATTATCTATTGTTCTTTGGTAATTAAGCTCGAGGATCCTACAGATTTGCCTGATGCCATCCTTGCTGTTGTTGGAAAGACATTCACATTTGGAATTTCTGTTGAAAAAGAACATGTTTTGTATGGATCTGAGATTTACAAGGTTGGGAAAATCTTCAAAGAGAGAATGGTTGCTTTAACGGATTCAGTTAATCTAGAGAATTCTCAGTCTGATGGAGTATTGACTATTACAAGTGGTGACGAGGTATGATCCTATGCTTATTTTGTTATTCTGTTTGTCTTATATACATGAGTATTTTATATTATTAGTTACGAGTCTTACTAAAACTATATTTTATTTTAATTTAGAGCTCTCTTAATCTCTCGGAGAGTCAAGAACACACTGATGGCATGTCCACACCATCCACAAAGAGAAAGGAAGCATTGACTGACCCACCAGCCGATCTCAGATCGCACACCAAGAAACTGTGCTCGAAAGCTATCAAGGTGGAGAAGATGAATGATTTGGAGGCTGAAGCAAACAAGAAAACCTAAAAGATGGATTCTGAAGTTTCTATATTTATTGTTTGGTTTTATGTTTTAATACTTTACTGAAGCAATTTGGGTTTTAGTTTTTTTACTTATTGTTTGGGTTTTTTTTAAATTTATGTCATTGTTATTCGTTAAACTCTTTATAATAAATTATGCTTCAGATTATTTCTCATCCTTTAGTTTTTTTTGTTTGATTATAGTTTTCTTTCTTTTTATGCGAATTTTTTTTAACAGAACCTATGGTTCCATTATATCAGATTGCATTCAAATCATGTTAACGATTTTAGTAGTATAGATTTGCTTGATTAAATTTATCTTTCTTTTTACACACAATATTTTTCACATAACATATGATTTAATAATACGAAATTCTATTATTAACGTAGCTCTAACGATATTAATAGTAAAGATTCTATTATTTTCAGTAGTTTGGTCAGATCTTTGTAAAACGTATGCTTATTAATTTGGGAAAAGTTTTTGAATTATCAGCACTATTTCGTTGAACTTGGCCGACAAGGATATGTCAAACCTAAAAAAAACTAATATAAATTAAGGTAACTTCTGAAAGATTTTGTCCTTTTAAACTTACAAATCTTTACATCAAGATTTTACGAAGATATTTGGCAATTCCAATATGTACGTAAATATATTTATATTTTTTCCCCTTAAGGTAACAATAACTTTTTAAATCTTTTTTGTTTGATCACTACTTCGTAGATTTCCTTAAATGAAACCATATATGGAAGATTTTTTTGACCCGCGACCATTAATATCAAATTAACCTAATACTATATATACACCCTACAGTGTTTCTCACATCTATTCATAGTTAGCTTCTCGAAAACACCTCCAAATTATCTATTAGTCATGCAGGTAGCTTTTTTGAATGATGCAAAACCCTTAAATAGTGGCTGGAAATTGCACTTGAAGCAGTGCAAAATTATGGAACGAGACACCCTTCAGATCGTGATATCCGATGAATATGTGAGTTTTGTGGTTATAAGTTTTTTGTCAGTAGTGTTCATTCTAAAGTTTGAGCATGTTCTCTAAATGTGACTTAATCAATGTTTAATGCATGTACAGGGAAACAAAATCTATGCCTCTTGCAAAAATACTTACATGGATAGTAACAGACGGCTTCTTCCTGTTGGCGTCCGGAGGCATATTCAGAATTTTAGCCCCTGTCCTGCAACTGGATTCTATCGATCAACCGATCCTTCCTACAAAATGAGTATCGTAAAGAATACAACCATCACGAGATCTCTTCTTACAAGTGGGGAAGACATGTTCCTAAGTTTGGAAAGCTTTAACTCTGTTTTGACTGGAGGTCTCAACCCAAAATTTTTCATTGGTAATTTTTCAATACATGTGTTTTATTATATTTTCTTTACATGAAACCCCTAATTCTTAAAACGTTTTTGCAGATGTGATTAGTCAGGAAGTAACCAGCCGAAAGTTTATCGGCTGTACCCTGTTTATGAATAGGTACAAGTTATGCAAGCTCAGTGAAGTTGCTCGGAAACACATTGTAGGTGAAAAGGAACAAAAGATTGATGATGGAAAGATAGGATTTAGAATTGGGAAACTCAATTATGATCCACGAAAGATTGAACAAGCTCTGTACTTGCGTGTCTTGCTAAACAACGTCAGAGGTCTTACTTCTTTTGACGGCATAAAAACATTTAAAGGTGTTCTTTATCCTGGATATAAAGAAGTATGTTTTGCAAGAGGACTTCTGCCACAGACTTCCGCAGTGAGTTTGCAAGAGGACTTTCAAGAAAATATGCTCAAAATCTCCCAAGTCGGAGAAGATGAATGATTCTAAATTTCAATTTTTGTGGTGTTTTGTATAATGGTTTTATTTTTTTCTTAAGCAGTTTTTGTTTTTGTTTTTTTGTTATTGTTTGGCTTTATTAAAATTTTTAATATCATTACGTTAAACATTTTTTAATAAACTATGCTTCAGATTACTATGATTAATCGTTTACTTCCCTAACTATTATTGTCCAAGACAATTCAAACATATATTAATTTGAGTATAATGATGATTAACTTACTTTACCATCTGGTTTGATACTTGCGGAATATGTATGATTTTTATGCCATTTTGCCTTATCCAGGACGTCAGTATATTTCTTTTCCTTTAAGTAATCCGTGCTATAAGAACCTGCCAATTTTTTGATGAAGGTTAGCTTAAATATAGTATATACATTCAATAAATGGTTTCATATCTTGCATTATTACTGGCGAGGATATATTTTCCTTATATACTACATACAATCAATAAACTTGGGCACAAAATCCTTCAGTAGATATGATCTTATATTTCAATAACAAATAGATTAAACCCTACCGAAAAAAAATAACGCAGACTGAAAGCTTTCAGCAGGAAAGCATGAAAGATACAACCAAAAAGACAGTACCTATTGGATCTACCAATAAGAGGAAACGAACTACAAAGAACAATGAAAATATTCTTAACAAGGAGAATTCCGATATTGATAAGGAGAATTTATTGGTTCATTCAACAAATAAGCGTACTGTAACTCAAGGAAACCCTGTTCCCCTTGCTAAGAGGTTAAGAAGGGATGAATCTGTTGACTGTAAGTCTTCAATGTGATTTTCAATTTTAAATATAGTTACTTTCATATGTTACTGTTTATTTATAAAATAATTTTGACTATGTTTCTTTGTGTCGTTTCAAAGCTCACCTTAACATGGAGACACAACCAAGTTCTTATCCTTCAAGCTCAATATCTGAAGATTCTAATTTTAAGAGAAAGAGAACAGTAAATGACCAGGAAGTACAACATCAGCATTCCCAAACTGTTTCAAATCAATACAGGAATTCTTTGCCATTTAATCAAGGAATTCAGAGTGTTCTATCTGATGTTACCAATGTAATTCCTTCTGTAAGGACAGAGACACGTCAATCTGGTATGACTCCTATCTTGCAGAGAAGTACACAAAATACAAGATTTCTATCAGCCAGTAAGCCTAATGGAACTAAAACATGTGGCCAAGTCAAAGGAAAGTCGTGTGCTCCTGCTAAGAGGCTAAGAACGAATGATTCATCATACTGTAAGTTTTAAATGTGTTCTCAAATGGCTACGTCTGTCTCTTTCATATCTAATTCTTTTACTTCATGGTGTAATTACTTTGTTGTTCTTAATGTCATTTTGAAGCGCGATCTAACATTCCGACACCACCAAGCTCTTTCACCACAAGCTCAATACCTCTATCTGATACTACCAATGTTTCGCCTTCTGAAAGGACACAGACACAACAACCTCTTCTGACTCCTACTTTTGATTCATCTAAGTCCAGATTTACAGCAAAAGGTGATTCTTACGTAGTGTTTTTGTGATACTTTTGTACATGAATTTGGTCATCGTGGTGTTTAAATTTATAATGGTATAATCTATAAAATATGTCTGTTTTCAGAGAAAGGAAAAGGCAAAGTTGTTGCATCTGGAAACAAAACAAAAACAAATCATGGTATGTTGTGTTTGTTAAAATATAATCTAATTCATTTATTAGTTGGCCTTTCCTTCTTTTTTTGAGAATATGCATCTTATCTAAATCAAGAATCATTTAAATCAATCAAAGCACCATTAGTTGGCGTTGATGATGATGGATACTCGAGTGATGAGAATGATGAGTCAATATATCATGATTACGAGGGTAATTTATTCTGCTCTATCCTTCGGTAGTTTAAATTTTTTTAGTGTTTGAGCTACATTAAAAAGTTTCTATGTTAACGTATAATTTTATAAATATCAGGTGCATCTGAAGAGTATGGAGAACAACATTATGATTGTAGTAGTGAAGAAAGTGACATAGAGTCTGAGTCAATTATGAATTTGAACGAAAAGTATAAAGAACCAGACACTGTTGGAGGTTCCAAGGCTGCTACTTCTGTGAAGAGGAAAAACAGTAATTCTATTTATACATTATATCATGTGGTTTTCAACGATATCCTTGAATAAATTTGAGATCAGATTTTTTTTATATAGGATACATCGACGAAGGAGATGCAACACGTAAATGTGATCATTGTGGGGCTATCATGTGGTATGGTGAGCGTATAAACAGAAAAAGATATGCCCGGAAACCTACATTTTCTATGTGTTGTGGGCAAGGTCAGGTTCAGCTGCCAACGTTAAAGGAATCCCCAGCCATATTGAAAAGATTGCTGACAGGGGATGATGAGATGAGTAGATATTTTCGTGAAAATATTAGAGTTATCAACATGGTTTTCTCATTTACATCTCTTGGTGGAAAAGTAGACCGATCTGTTCAAAAAGGTATTGGTCCTCAGATGTTTGTGCTTCAAGGAGAGAACTACCATTTGATGGGTAGTCTAAAGCCACCAGACGGTGACTCAGCTAAGTTTGGTCAGCTTTATATTGTTGACACAGAAAATGAAATCGTCAACCGAGTTGATATTGTTGGGTAATTTTTTGAAATTTTAGCCAGTTAAGTTAAGAAGTTAAATAGTCAACAGGAAGAACTAATCTGTGGAATCATGTTTGTACTTATCGCAGGCAAAATAAAAAAGCAACTGAAAAGGCAAGGAAAGAGGAACTTAGGAAGAAAGTTATAGAGACGTTGATGGCTATGCTGGACGAGTGCAACCCATATGTCCATCAATTCAGATCAGCTCGTGATCGGTTTGACACTAATCCTGAAGATACATTTCATATGCGTATTATTAGTAGTCGAGAGAAAGATGGAAGGACATATGACACTCCGACTGCCTCTGAAGTAGCTGCACTAATTCCCTGCGATTTCAATTTGGACATGGATAAGAGAGATATTGTCTTGCAAGAGAAACAGAGTGGATACCTTAAGCGGATTAGTGAAATTCATCCTGCTTATCTGGCTCTTCAGTATCCTCTCATATTTACATACGGTAAAGATGGGTTCAGACTAGGGATTAAAAAGAGAGCAACCGATGCAACAGCAAAGCTAAAGAGGCAGACAATCAGCATGAGACAGTGGTATGCTTTCCGTTTACAGGAAAGAGAGAATGAGTGTCATACTCTACTGCATTCTAAAAGATTGTTTCAACAATTTTTGGTTGATGGTTATACTACTATAGAGTCAAACCGGTTATTTTATCTAAGGATGAACCAAAAAAGCCTCAGATCTGACAGCTATGACTCTATCCAACAAGCTGAAAACGCAGGCAAAACAGTCATGAATGAGCAAGGAAGTCGATTTTTGCTACCAGCATCATTCACAGGAGGACCAAGATACATGAAGAATATGTATTTAGATGCAATGGCTATCTGTAGACATTTTGGGTTTCCTGATCTGTTTATAACTTTTACATGCAATCCAAAATGGCCTGAAGTCACCAGGTATCTACAACCGAGAAAGCTTACTGCAGAAGATAGGCCTGATATTCTTTGCCGAATGTTTAAGATCAAATTGGAATCTCTTATGACAGATTTAACAGTAAAACAACTTTTGGGGAAGACTGTTTCAGGTTAGTTATTATTTACTATTTGGTTCTTATATATTTTCGTGATGTAACTAATTGTTCTAATTTTTTTTTTTATCTTTTCGCAGCAATGTATACAATTGAATTTCAGAAGCGTGGTCTTCCCCATGCACACATTCTGTTATTTATTCATTCGAAATCCAAAATTTCAAAAACCGATGACATTGACAAAATCATCTCAGCAGAAATTCCAGATAAAGATAAAGAGCCAGAGCTTTATGAAATAGTTAAGGATATGATGATTCATGGTCCTTGTGGAGCTGTTAACATGAATTCTCCATGCATGGAGAATGGGCAATGTTCCAAGCAATATCCGAAGCCTCATGTGGAAGCAACATATGTCAACAAGGAAGGTTTTCCGGTTTATAGGAGAAGAAAAGAAGGGAATGGCTTTATAGAGAAAAAAGGCTTCAAGTGTGATAATACATATGTCATACCCTATAACAAGGAGTTGTCTCTTCGATATGGAGCTCACATTAATGTGGAATGGTGCAATCAGACAGGCTCTATAAAATACTTATTCAAGTATATTAATAAAGGGCAGGATCGTGTTACCGTTGCTGTTGAACCTCCGGATAAGAATGCGCCTAAAGATAATTGTTCTGCAACTGCAGGTGATTACTGTGTATTTTAAGTACTTCTTTTGACGGCTATTAACGTTGTACATTTTAAACTGAATATTTAACACCTCTATAATCACGAAGTTACTTTTTTTTTCAGATAACAGTGCACCTACGGACCAGAATGCCACAAATGCAGCTTTAAATGTAGAGAGTAAAAATGAGATCAAAGATTTCTTTAACTGCAGGTAAAAGTTATAACCTAAGATGTTTTGGCTTTACGATTTTTAATAGTACAGATATTTGAAAGATGTGCTTATATGAATTGAAATTTTGTTCCAGATATGTCTCAGCAAGTGAAGGTAGTTGGAGGATCTTTCAGTTTCCAATACATTACAGATCAACGCCAGTTGAGAGGATACAATTTCACCTTCCCGGAAAACAGATTATATTTTTTAAGGATGATGACACATTCCAAGAAGTAACCAGTCGAAAGCTTATCGAGAATACCATGTTTATGGGCTGGTTCGAACTGTGTAAGGTCAGTGAAGTTGCTCGAACACTCACTTTAGCTGAAATTCCCACCATGTTTACTTGGAACAAAAAGGAAAAGAAGTTTCATGATAGGAAAAAAGGATTTAGTATTGGGAGAATCAATTATGCTCCACGAAAGATTGAAGAAGCTTTCTACTTGCGTGTCTTGCTAAATATCGTCAGAGGTCCTACTTCTTTTGAGGACATAAAAACATTTAATGGAGTTCTTTATCCTGGATATAAAGAGACCTGTTTTGCAAGGGGACTTCTCGAAGATGATCAGGAATATATAGATGACATCGTGAGGACAAGTTTTACTGGTTCTGCATCATACTTGCGCCATGTATTTGTGATCATGTTGATGTCTGGTACTTTGTCTAAGCCGGAAGATGTTTGGGAGAAGACTTGGGAGGTCCTTTGTGAGGACATTCAACATAAACGAAGACAGCAACTGCATCGACCAGGTAATATATTTCAATATTTTTTTCTCTAAGGTTGGAATCTACTTCAAAATCACCAGATTAAGTAAAGAATTTTTTTTCGAACATATACAGATCTTTGTTTATCTGATGAGGAAAAAAAAGAAGCAGCTCTTATAGAGATTGAAAAGATTCTCAAAAGTAATGGAACTTCTTTGGCGAACTGGACGTCCATGCCACAGCCAATCCCAGACATTATAAATGAAAATGTGCTGATTATGGATGAGCTCAGTTACGACCGCCAGGCGTTAAAAGCTGATCATGATCGTGACTTTCCAAAACTCACTGATGAGCAAAGGAAAATCTACGATGAGATTACGGATGCTGTCTTCACTAAGAAAGGAGGTGTGTTTTTTGTCTACGGGTTTGGTGGAACAGGAAAAACATTCTTGTGGAGGCTTCTTTCTGCTGCTATCAGATACAGGGGCGAGATCTGTTTGAATGTGGCATCGAGTGGAATAGCTTCTCTATTGCTACCGGGAGGAAGAACAGCACATTCTAGATTTGGAATTCCTATAAACCCAGATGAGTTTTCCACCTGCAATCTTATACCAGGAACTGATCAGGCGAATTTGGTGAAAGCAGCCTCTCTTATCATTTGGGATGAAGCTCCAATGATGAGTAAGCACTGTTTTGAATCTTTGGATAGAAGCATGGCAGATATTGTTGGTAATAAAGATAACAGACCATTTGCTGGGAAAGTAGTTGTCTTGGGTGGGGATTTTAGACAAGTATTACCAGTTATTCATGGAGCTGGAAGGACTGAAATAGTTTTGGAGTCGCTTAATTCTTCTTATCTCTGGAAGCATGTTAAAGTTTTAGAGCTAACGAAGAACATGAGGCTAATGTCAAATGATCTCACACCTGAAGATGCAAAAGAATTACAGGAGTTTTCACAGTGGATTTTAGATGTTGGAGATGGCAAGATTGGTGATGGAAATGATGGCGAAGCTCTAATCACTATTCCAGATGAGTTTTTGATTCTTGATGCTGATGATCCAATAGAAGCTATAAGCAAGGCAGTTTATGGGGATGCTGTTTCTTTACAGCAGAATAGAGAGCCTAAGTTTTTTCAAGAAAGAGCTATACTATGTCCTACTAATGAGGACGTGAACATGATTAATCAGCACATGCTGGACAAGCTGCCAGGTTCATTTTGTGCCTATGTATTTGTTTAAATTATTCACTTCTGTTTTTTTGCTTGTGTTTGCTATATGATTTATTTTTGACTGTCAATGCAGGTGAGGAAAAGTTCTATTTGAGCTCTGATTCTATAGACTCTTCAGACAGCTTTTCGAAGAATGATCAGGCTCTTACTCCAGATTTTCTGCACAAAATCAAGGCTTCAGGCTTGCCTAATCATAGTTTGCGATTGAAGATAGGGTGTCCTGTGATGTTGCTTAGGAACATTGACCCTATAGGAGGACTAATGAACGGAACTAGACTCCAGATTACAGAAATGTATGACTTTATGATAAAGGCAAAAGTCATCACAGGGGAAAAGGTTGGTCGAATTGTGCTTCTTCCTAGACTCTCTATAACACCTTCAGATAAAAAGCTGCCATTCAAAATGAGGAGGAGACAACTACCAATTGCTGTGGCATTCGCTATAACAATCAATAAGAGTCAAGGTCAATCACTTTCGGAGGTTGGTTTGTTTCTACCGAGACCTGTTTTTTCACATGGACAGCTATATGTGGCTATTTCTAGAGTGACTTCTAAAAAGGGATTGAAGATTTTGATTGTCGATGGTGAAGGCAAGCCTCAACGTCAAACAATGAATGTGGTCTTCAAAGAGATATTTGACAATCTTTGATTTTCGTTTTGTATTTGTTTCACTTTCATGTTTTACTATTTTCTATTTGATATTGTTTCCTATTTACTTAAAAACAATTGTTTGAAGAACTGTGCCGTTTTTAAAAAAAAAAATCTTTGTTGAAATATCAAAACTATTATCAAATACTTCAACTAATTGTCATAAAAAAACGACCACACTTCAATCAACATTCATCAAACAATTTCCGGGTTTGTTTCCTAACTACCTGTTTCAGTTCCAAACCTAATCACAACCAAACTAAGGTTTTAATAGGCACTTACGGATTGATGGAGTGTTTTATCTCTTTCCCATATCATCTACTTCCCAATACAGCTCTGTTTCTAAAGATACCAATGCACACCACCTGTAAAATAATTGTATCCATACAGTTAAGAAATCGCAGTAATATGTAAAACATACATAATGTTTCGAAATTGATAACCAACCAAAATAAAGCATTCGTCTGAGACTTATCTTTTGTACTGTTAATCTGTTAAAATACTTTGGCGCATATCTTTCATCATTATACAACTGTCAGGTTGAGATTAAAAAAAAAATTAGTAACCAACATTAGTCTGCACTACCTAATTTTGGAGAAGAACATGACTTTTTAATGTTTGTGAAAGTCTGTAAAACTTATCTTCTATCGGGTTTGATGTACTTCTGAAATTAGTTTCTTTGCGAATCATCTCATTATCTCTTCTGCAAACAAAACCCAAGATGAGCTTTAATTCTCTTTGGTAGAACAAACACAAAATATATAAAACATCGATCAAGAAAACAAAGTTTCAGTAAATAACTTATCTCTAATAATAAGGTCATGGTTATCTTCAATCCCTGGGAAAAAAAAAGACAACGATTAAAAACGAAACAAACAGTTGAAACATCCAAACGAAACAAACAGTTCATCGATTTTTTTTTAGGGTTAATTTTGTTGATCAATCTATATAATCTAAAATAAAAAGTTATAGAATGGAACGTTACCAGATCGGAATAGGAGAAGTCACTGGTATATATCCAGGATTTCTAACTAATCGATTGAGTCTTCTAAATCGGATTTGCCACCGTCAGTAATAACCTCTTCAACTAAGCATTCGAGTGTTTGACAGAATGGATTTGCAGACTTCTCCAGCTTCAAATCGCCATAGAACTTGGATCATAATGTTGGCGTTGGAGAAGAAACGTCGATTCAGGAAATATCGCTTTCCTTTTCTCTTTTTTTTTTTAAAACATCGATTGGATAGAGTTTGGTTTGTCGGAGAAACCAAAGAAGATGTTTGAGCTAATTGGGCCAATTTAAAACTTTGTAGAATTTACAAATATTTCATCATGGGCCATTAATTTTAAAATTTTTTCGACCATTCTTAATTTTTTTTGTTTAGTGAACCATTATTGATATTTTTTTTATATGAACAAAAAACATGATTATTTTATTTTAATTTTGATACTATAATTATACCTTTTATAATTATTGGAATATTTGTATTAAAATATGTAAATCTTTATTAACGTAGTATAATATACTTTACTAAAAATTTAAAAATAGAATAATGACATTTAAAAAACGAATTTCCAAAAAAAAAAAAGATGAACATAATAAAGTTAATTGGTTTTAGCAATACCAATTTTTAAGTTGCTAAAAAAACAATACCAATTTGAATATTGAAAAAATCAAGTTGAACATAAATACTCATTTAAATCTAACAATTAAAGATATCAATTTTAAGTTTTCGATTTACATTTATCAAATTATGTTAGTCGTAAAAGAAAATTGTAAGGCGGAAAAAACCCGCGCTTTAAAAGCGCGGGTCAAAATCTAGTATATAAATTAATTATAAGGCATAGTTTATTGCCTACATATATTTTTGATATTAACCTCACATATATAAACTAATTATAGGGCATATTTTATTCCCTCTAAATAATAAGTACTAGAGGAAACCATGGTTCTGACGTTTTGAGATCATGCATATCATGAATAAATTTCGTACATAGTCGGATCAACCTTTTTCGATGGTTCTAGCATTGTGAGATCATGCATATCATGAATAAATTCCACAGATATGTTGGATCAACCTTTTTGATGGTTCTCTATTAGTCGCATCAACATCTCAAAGCACGCAATCCCCAAATTAAGTTGTCTTACTAATTTTAATTTTGAAATTATATTGATTCTATTAATATCTCAAAGTAACCTGTCAAACATATAGGAAATCATCAGTAACTTGATTCTATTATTAATACTAGGATTCGGACCCCCGCGAATTAGCGGGGAAACTATATATTAAGTTTTGTACATAATTTTAAAAATAATTATTTATAAAATCATGAGCATTAATATAACAATAAACAAAAAGGAACATATTTTTAAGAAATTGTAATTCATATAGTTAAAAATAAATGGAGAAATGTAGAAAACACAAATTTCGAAGTATAAAATTAAAATATAAAAATACTAAAACTTAATGATAAAATAATACGATTTTAAAATATTAAGTTAAATGCTATAATAATATATAAATATTTTTTAAACTGCACATTTTTGTCAACACTTTTCTATTTGACTGCTATAATAATTTCTTTCTCTAGTTCTTTCTAAGCAAAAAAATAGAAGACTATTTAAGTGTAGAATCCATAAATTTCACTAATTTAACAATTATTGTAGTGTGTATGAGAAATTAAGAGGATACGACATTCAAAAATTAAAAAAGATGGGTAAAAGAAACGTTTTTACTCTCCCGAAAGAATTGATATTGTTATGAATAAAAATGTCTTCTTCTACTTGTAAGATCTCATATATATAGACAACTAATGTGAAGAGTCACATATGTTCAACGAAGAATCATATATAATTAATGAAGAATTGCCTATGTTCACATATATTCAATGAAGAGTTGCGTGTATTCGTTTATGTAGTTCTTCCTACATCTACCAGTTAACCTCGTAGGCTACATAATCATGAACCCAAACCAACCATAAACTAATAACAAACCAATCCACAAGAGGAAAGAATAGACCAATTTAATGTCTGGATGCAAGGAAGATCAAATTATGAGGATAAAATCAAGCAATTTCACTACTTTGACGATGGTGGTGTTGTGTATGAGGAATTTAGAGGATGCATCAGTTATATAATCAAAGAGATGTGTAAAAAGATACACCGTTTAAAAATTAAGAAAAGCAGATAAAATTATATCAGAAAAGGATACACTTTTTGTTCGAACAGTTAAAGGATGTCAGATTCTATAAAGAAAAGATATATTGTCTGTTAGATGATAAATAAACATATTTGTATGATGCATTATTGGCTTTTTCATACATATTTTGTTTAGAATTTAACATATGCAATATTCTAGACTACTTTATATTTTTATTTATCTCTGAGCTTCTGACAAATAAATTTTGTGAAATTTTATATCGGAAAACAGATATGAAATTAATTTTATATTAGTAACTCTAAATTTGTATACAGTTCGATACTCTCTTGAAATATTTTAGATAATAATATAATATTTTTCTCAGAATTATAATTTAAAGCATCATGAAGTTAAACCTACAACTGAAAAGATATTGTACAAAATGAAATAAACTAAGTTACATTCTTTGTAAAAAATAAATAAAGTTGAAAATAAATGGTTATAGTCATAAAATATATGATGATAAAACAGAGCCTCTTACAAGAACTGTTTTTATTTTATTTATCATTTCAATTCTTAACCATGAATTTGTTATAATTTTTTTTGACTGAAATTAAAAAGCTAATTTCCTAGAATTCCATGTATTTCGTAAGATCTAAAAGCATCTACATTACAGTTTTTTTATAGGGATTTTAAGGGGGGAGAGGTCCACGAAAGGCAGAGAAAAAGGGAAGAAAATGGGAAGAAAGACCCAGATAAAAAAACTGATTCTGTCCGTTTCGGTCACTATTCCACGGGCTCCACGACACATGGTGGTCCGTGATTAGTGCAATTTCTTTTTTTTAAAAATGAAAATTAAAGAAACTCATAGGGTTTCTGTGGATAATGTTGCTCTAAGAGCATCTTTATTACAGTCTCTTAAAAAGATTTTAAGTGAAAAGTAGGTTGTGGGCCCAAAAAAAGAAGAAATATGTTACAGAAGTCGCCAGGGAAGAAACTTTTGTTGGTGGTGTTTTGCATTGTTCGCGGACCTCACCGATACGTGGCGGTCCGCGATTGGTGCGTTTCAATTTTTTTTTCAAGACAAGAAGTAAAAAAAAAAATTGAAAAAACCCTTTAATTGATCTGTGCGATAATCATACTCTAATGTGATCACTAGAATTTCTTAAACTCGAGAAAGGCTGAGACTACATAGTGGTCTTGCATGTTTGGCAAACAGAAGTTCCAGCAGATGTTTTAGCTAATGATATTCTCCAGTGTGTGGCTCCTATGCATGAGGCTGGAAGAGTTCCCTTTTATTTATCATGTTCCAAGTTCCAACATATTAGCATTCATTGAAGTGCGTGAATTCAGTTAAGGTTTTAGAGTCTCAAACTTTTGGTGATAGATGAGTCTACTGCTTGCAACTCTATTGGAAGTCTCGAAGCAAGATTTGTTAAACTGTTTTACTCGAAGTCTGATTTTCATAGATCTTCTCTTTCCGGGACTGATGGTGATTTGTTGAGCCAGAAAATTAGTTTGCTGCTTTTCGAAAATGTCGACCAACTGCATCAGATGCTAATGAATGAAATCTCCCAAGAGAATATGAAAAATGACTTTTTATAGGAAGCTCTGAAAGAAAGCTTGAACTCATGACTTTTGCAAAAGATAGCAGAAGACCGAACCTGCTGCAGTGCTGCTCTCTGCCTCTTTCTTCATCTTTATAGTGTTTCTTTCTGAGAGACAAAGAACAACACAACTAAATAATTTTTTTAATCACTCTGAACTCAAAGCACATAATATTCATTAATACAGAGTACGTTATAATAGGAAGAGTTTATGTTTCTATTTGTAATTTAGCGTTATGTAAAATCATAAAATCAGGTTCTCATAAAACGTACAGCCAGAATTCTCTATTATGTGAAAGAAAAATTGCAATTACAAATGCATGTACAAAAGAAAAACGATGATGATGATGATGAACTGTATGAGAGGAAAATTCACACATCTCGGAAACTGAGGTACGATGATAGAACATGTAAAACATAAGAAATCTGTTCAGTTTCAAAAAAAAAAAAATAGAAATCTGAAACTTCAATTGATAGATTGAATAATTCAATCGATAGATTGAACACTCCAAAAAGGTGTAATTGCTGAGACGGGTTGGTTGAATCCGAAAAGAATCAAAAGAGATGTCCCTTGCAAAGAGGCAGATGTAGAGAACCGTTGCGTCTTTTATTGAAATAGGTTGATGACGTAGGATCTTATAGATGAGAGATGATCTGGTCCACTGGTTTACAAAATATTAAAAAAACTCAACCATTAGATTTAGATTTTATTTTCCTATAAAAAATTGATTACGTCATCTTCAATTTACTATTATATATAGATTGTTCTACATAACTTAATCAACAACAATTTCGTCTACATATACTAAATCAAGTTTATATTCATTTGTCTTGGTCAACAGAAACTGATTACATCGAACCAAAAGATGAATTAAGCTACAACTAAACCGGCTAGCTTCATATAAACTTGATTTTAGTTTTAGTTTTAGTTTTAAATATGGACAGCTACAACTAAATGGTGTTCGAAGTTTTAGTTTTAAATATGGACAGCTAGATCTCATTTTTGTTGTACCATTAAAGAGTTGTGGCCAACTCGGAAATTGTAGAATCAATTCATAATTTACATTAATTGATATTTTAAAATCATCAAATATTTGTCTGCAATCACGGTTGAATAAAAAGAAAGTTAGATTATGTATTCAAATTTTTAAAATTACATCACATGTCTTATAAATAGTGATATTGTGAATTGATTATATGATTTTTGATTGATAGTCTTTACCTAATTTGAGCTGCTGTAAGTTATTTTATAAGGTGTTAATGCAAGATTTAAATGTAAATTCGAGCATAATTTTTATGATAGTAATTAGTGAACATTTTCAATAATTTGGGCAATTAGATTTTGATGCGATTAACCATAAATCCATATCAGTCCGTAAATAAATACGTAGCCTTCAACGCATCTATTCACCACAGTCTTCTTCCCATATAATCATTATCAAAAATATTCTCACAAGCAAAACACTAATGGACGGCTTGAACTCTGTAGTCAATCTGAAACTTTTTAAGACAATGTGAAGAGTGAGTATCGTTCGATTGTGGAAGAAATATTTCTATTTCCTACGTTTCATTTATCTTAAATTCATAACTAATTTATATAAATATTTGCTTACTCTTATAGATTCATTTCCACAAACTATCACTTCAGTTACACAAAACAAATAACACAAGTTTCAATCCCTTATTTGATAACATGAAATTTTGTGTCTATCACTTTTACATTTCTAATACTTATACATTCAAAATTATAATCTATTTAAGGTTTCTTCGTTCTGCATAGGGCGCGGGTTATCACCTAGTATTCTATTATTGCAAAATCATAAAAGTACCGAAGGATGTGATGTGTGAATCTGACTAGATCTCAGAAAATGTACCAACATGTCATCTATCTTTTGCCTCCTTATAGTTAGTAGAGAAATGCATAACAACATATCTAATGGATTCTTAGGAAATTTTATGTGCATAACCCAAAGGAAGACATTCCAAAGACTAAAGCATATATCATCTTAATGATTTAGCCTTGCTTATATATTCATGTTGTGGTGGAGTCTGTCCAGTGATGACATAAAAACATAAAATTCTCCTAAAGTTTACAATATTATATGATGCAAGAAAACACTATATTTTTAGTTAACCAAGAGAAAACAATTACATTATAAAACTTAAATAGATCATTTATAAGAACATATGATATATCAAATGTAAATATACATATATCCTGCAAATTTACACATGTAAGTTGTAACGAATGCTTACATATTTTAGAACAGAAAACAATATAAAACTTTACCATATTTTATAATATTCCAAAGCCGGTTTCACGATATATTGGAACCGTCTATGGAACTGGTAATCCCACACACTATTTTATGCTTATCACGTCGGAACAGTGACACATATATATATTGGAACCGTCTATGGAACTGGTAATCCCACACACTATTTTATGCTTATCACGTCGGAACAGTGACACTATAAGTCGTGCATACACGTTCATATCACAAGTAGATCGTTATGTTATTACTCCAAAACCATTAATCCAATTAGAGAAGTAACCTTCTTTGTCAACGCTATAAACCTATATAAACACATGGAACTAGTTTTAAAACTTCACTTGCTTTTTTTCTACAATCCAACACATAAGCAAAGCAAGCCCCTGAAAAGAAATGGCTTTCTCACGCCTTTCATTTGCTGCTTCTCTCGTTGTCTTTTCATCCCTAATCATATCCTCAGTTGCTAGTTACGGCAATGAAGTCAACCCCGAGACCGGAAAATTTATTCCTGTCGCCGTCGAAGGTGTCATCATGTGCAAGTCCGGTGACAAATCTTACCCAATTCAAGGTAATATATTACTTCTTTAACTCGTAAACAAGATCTCCATCCTAAATCATTTTTTTAAACTATACCATCATTGTTTAAATACATGGTTAGTATTTGCATGAGTTTGAAATAATATGAAACGGTACTGATTATTGTAATATGACCAACATAGGATAAGATTTGCGAGGAAAAGAAATAGTGTAATAAATCGTTTTTATATGATAGGTGCTACGGCAAGAATCGCATGTGTAAAGACAGACGCATATGGCAAAGAGATAGTTCCAATCTCAATAATGAGCAGCAAAACTGATGCTAAAGGTTACTTCTTCGCCACGTTATTCCCTTCACAGCTTCGTGCAGGAAGGACGGTGACCAAGTGCAAAGTTTTCCTTTACAAGTCTCCAATCGCTGATTGCGATTTCCCGACCGATGTGAACAAAGGTGTGAGAGGAATGTCATTGAGCAAGTACCGTGTTCTTGAAGACAAGAGCTTCAAGCTTTACTGGGCTGGTCCTTTTTTCTACACCTCTGAACCTACTTACTACTAAACAAAGTTTCTTTTGATTGTCATGAAAATGTAATGCCTTCTTTGAGAGTCTTTTTGTTTGTTTGATTCGTTCGTTTGAAAATGAAGTGAGACTTTTCATGTATTTAATGTTGTCTTTCTTGGAAATTATTAACATATCTACAAATCGTGTTGTGAAGCAGATCCATTTTTTACTCTTATGTGCAAGTATAAGGTTTTTACAGTGAGTGTATCTACATATTACATTTGTATGTTCATCCCACTCTATGGTCTTTTATATACAATCACCTGGATTAATTAAACACAAAAAACATCTAAAAGAATTTGACTCCCTTTATATGGTTTTGTTTTCAAAACAAAATGATATTATATAATTAACTATAAGAGCTCTCTACCTCTACTTTGAGCAACCATTACCAGATTCTGTTGATCATCTTTTCCAGAGAACATGACAAAACTACATGGCCAAGAACATGAGTCCTTTAGCTTTAACACTCAAGAACTTGAGCATTATCTGTTGATCTTGGCCAGCTGCAGCCACTAGACCATCCCAACACACCCAAGATTAGATCCACCTTTGTGCAAACGGTAACCTGGGAGTCACACATACATATAGAAACTGGTTATGTTAACTGATTCAAACCCTAAAAAAGTACTTAAAAGAGAGTTTTAGAACATCGGGACATGTATATATTACCAAACTTTCAATGTTTGCTTCTATTTGAAACAACATTACTGCTAATCCTCTTCCTCTGTCAATCTCGGCCTGCAAAGAAAGCATGACATTTGTCAGATGAGTCGTTAGAAACTTGGGTTTTACAGTTAAAGCACGCACCACGCAAGAACATACTGCGATCCCTTCAGCTGCAAGGACTGTTGTAACCTCTGCGATTATGCCTATGATAATATAACAAACAGTTTTGATTTGACTATCTCAACAAAGAGAGATTAAGAGAAGTGGTTTTGGATTCAGGACCATAATAAAGCAAGTGAAGAACATACCTTTACGATCCATGGATACAACACATAACCAGTCGATAGAGTGACCTTCCAGATGATGCCATGAGTCGATTTTACTGGCTCTCCAACTCTCCAAACCGGGCAACACTTCTTTATAAGGAGGAATGTTAGCAGGAAAAATCTTGGCAATTCCATCTCCAGGTAAGAAGAACTCTGGATTCTCCAAACTCGAGTCCTTGATGGCTTTGTTGTGTTTCCCATTCACCTTTGGGACCCAAACGCTCCCGCCGTTTTGAGAAACGGGTGTTACGTTTCTGCTTTTGTCTTGTGACTGAAACTGCTTAACATTAACGAGAATTTTCTCCCACCACTGTAGGCTCTTTCTTGAATCTTCTGTGAGATCTTCCACGTCACTTTCAGAGTCCGCCACAAAGTCATTCACTCGATCTTGGGTTATTTCTGCAGCACATTGCGCAGCTTGCTCCCTTAGGAACTGGAAGAAGTTTAGGAGGAATCAATTATAACTAGTGAGCCAATAAGCATTAAGTAAAAGAAATTTTTTTTAAAAAAAAACATACCCTCATAATCTTGTGTCTTGCACTCCTTGTTTTGGCATGTTGCAACCACTGTTTATGTCTCTGGAAAGCAGATTTGCTTGAGAGGGCCTGTGATGTGACATTAATAATAAAACATGAGAGCTCACAGAATCTAGAGCGTTATAAAGGCAATCAAAATTTCCCTAAGCAGGAAAAAAATAAAAGGAGAAATGACAAACACATGCAAGAGAGAAAAGGTACAAACGTTATAGGTGAGTATCTCCACGACCTCGGCATTCTCAAGAACGTGAGTTGGAGAAACGAGATTACCATTCACCTACAGTTTCAAGCAATAAATTAACCTTAACTTCTTATCCAGTTATTCAAAGATGATAAACAGAGAATGACAGGAAAGTGGAAAATACCTTTGCTGCGACCATCTTGTTTCCGATTTCCGTGTGAATCAGATAAGCGTAGTCAACAACGGTGGCCCCTTTAGGAAGGTTCTTTATCTGCAAGTAGATAATACTTAAGCATCAAAGCAAAGACGTGAAAATTTTTAAAATGGATAATGTTTCAGAGCTTAGTCTGTTTACCTCTCCTTTAGGTGTGAACACAAACACACGACTACCTAAAAGATCTCTCGTAATGGTATCCACAAATTCTCTAGAGCTCATGTTACCCACAAACTCCTCTTGCCATTCCCTAATTGCATTTAGCCACCCGATCTGGAAAAAAAGAAACTGTCACTGCCTACTACTGGAACGTCTCTCTGCAATTTTTTTTTTTACTTGAGAGTACAGTAAAGAAAATACCCTGAGTGCAAAATCTGCGTTGTTGAGGCAACCTGTCTTCCCCCTTGAATTTCTACCTAGAGGAACTGGACTTCCAGCTAATCCAGCAGAAAGAGCCCTGCCATTATAGTAAACAGCAATCCCCCTTTCAGCTATCAAGTCCATCTCCTCCGTTCTGATCTGCAGAGGAAATGTATTTTTAATACGCAATCAAATCAGCCTTTTAGAAATTTCCACATGACTCGACCTTTAAAAATAATAAAATCTAACTCAAAATGTAACTGTGATTAAATAATATCATCAGATACCTGAACCTCTAGCCGGAACATACTCTCATACAAAAACGGAATCACAGTAGTATGAAGGCTCTGGTAGCCATTAGGCTTCGGTGTCGCAATGTAATCTTTTACCTGTAACAAAAAAGTATTAACACATATGCTCTGATCATAATGTAGTGAAAACATATCCTGAACGAACAGAAGATCAGATACATACAGTTCTGGGAATGGGTTTCCAGATCTCATGTACTAGGCCAAGAACATGATAGCATATCTGCATTGATGACAGAGTGAAAAAGTTAAGTGACACACCAGAACGTATCGGAACAAAAGATACCCATATCCTTTTCATTGGGTTTCACCTGTTGTGGACTGCATAAAGGCCCGACCCCAACAGAAGGTTTTGGCTTTACAATAATCCTTAACTGCTAAAATAAAGCAATATTTACAATCATATTAGGAAGGCAAATGGAAGTTCTGTATTTGGAACCTTTGATACAACTTGGAGATGAGTGTACAACACAAACCTGAGCAATCTGGTTGTAATCATTAATTGATCCTTTTGATTTGAGCGCAGCTTTGTATATGCTGCATGCAAAAATAAGAGACTTCAGATGCTGAAGAAAAGAGTAGAATGAAGAATTAACTTGACGGATTCACCTGTAAGTTTCCTTGCAAACAGATCGAACATCGGTACTCACAGTAACAAGGTCCAAAAACCCATCATCTTCAATCTTTTTCACCAAAATTCTGTTTGCCTAAGATACACAGTTGACTCTGTGAATACAGATGGACTAAATAAACGACCAGATGACTTCACAGTTCGAAAAGTCAAAAGAGGTTGTAGGTTGATAAGGAAAATCCTTCTCTAATTCTCTTTCCCGTTTCAATAAACGTTTTGGCAATTTAACCTAAGAGCAAATAATAAGTTGAAGATACCTCACTGAGTTCTTTCTCGTGCTCTTTGTAGAGGTTAGCAATCCTGCTTGTGACTCTCTCATAATCTTCAGCACTTACGTACATGAAAGATAGATTTTCCAGTTCAGACTGCATGATCAGAACCACAAAACTCAGAACGCCGATTGAGACAACAGTGAGATATAACTAGCTTTCATACACGCTAAAATGCATACACACTAATATTGTTTAAAATAATAGGAAACAAAAAAAAATAAGTAAGGGATATTGAATACATTCCAAGCAATTTCGCTAAAGGAGCAAAGACCTGCAAAGTTTCCGCTGCAATGCTGGACTGAACGAAATTCACAAAGTCAGTAGTTATATCACAAATGAAACATAGAGATGAGAGCTGGATGGGCACAAATCTCAACTACTTGAAGACATCACCTGCTTATGGGGAGGCATGTGACAGAGAGTTCGCATATTATGCAACCGGTCAGCTAGCTTGACAATAATGACGCGGACCTGGAATGAAGCAGGTAGCCTGCTGATGAATAACATATAAACACCGCAGCTGAAACACAATCATATAAAATTGAAAACCTCGTCCGTCATCGCCAGAAACATCTGCCGCAAATCATCTGCTTTAACATCTTGTATTGATTCACTTTCCGTTTTACACTTCAATTTTCCCAGTTTGGACACCTAATAGAGAAAAATCTTTTATGAACAGATGAAACTTCATGTCAAAATGAAGCGTAAATCTGTTTCTCTAACACAAATATGCAGACCTTAGTCTCCCCTTCTACAATGTGACGTACGGTTGCACCAAACTCTTCTTCTATCTTCTCAAAAGTAATAAAATTTGTATCCTCGACCGTGTCATGAAGTAATCCAGCAACAATAGACTCCCAATCCAATTCCTAAAAAAGAAGAAAAACTAAACTACTGAACAAGCTTTCCAACTAATTCTCAAGTGAACCATATAATTCATAATGGTATGACGCAACTCACAAGTTCCCCAAGGATACGAGCAACTGCAACTGGATGTATAATGAATGGCTCCCCACTACGTCTCTTTTGACCATGATGTGCCTCAAACGCTAACTGCACACACCTTTCTTAATGAATTAAGAGATGAACAACAGAAAACTGAAATACACTCCAATGATTAGCGCGTCAAAGGGGAGGATACAGCTTTTGTATAGTCATACCTTGAGACCCTTTTGAACAAACTCTAATTCTTTACAGGATAAGTAAGATATCAATGGGAAAAGGTCCTGCAGTGATAACCACCCATCAAAGTGATAAGAGTAGTGTGGTAGCAAGTGCCCATTAAATAAGAAGAGGGTAGGGGTGTATCTACTACCTCCCATAATGTTTGAACGGTAACATGGTGGGAAGACCCAGAAGATTCAGATGATAAGCAATACAGTTCACATCTTTTATGACGACCACAAGATGATCTGGAACTCAAGATTTTTCCAAAATGATGAACTTGCGAGAAACCTACTTCATATCCAATCTAAAGATTGACATCCACCAAGACAGAAAGAATCGAGGTGATCATGTTTGGGGGTTAAACTATATACATTGAAACGCAAGAAAGAAAGAAAGAAAGCTTACAGATTTGATTCTAGTATGTGTTCCATATCTTCTGGGAGATAGAGGTGGATGAGGAGTGGTGGCGAGAAAGCCAGTTAAGGTTCTAGGAGCTTTCCAAGCACAGGAGAGAGCACTGCAATCACTTGTTGCGTTCCCGTCTCCTTTAGTTAGATTACATATGTTCACACATTCCACAGACACTGCCACCACCAAAATAATTAGATTACTGAACAAAAAAAGCCAATTGAGTTTTAAGATAAAAAGGAAAAAGGAATCACTAGTCTACATCCTAATATCATTCTAGACAAACACAAACATATCATTATAGCCAGAAGGAGAAGGAAACACATGTACTTGAACACACACAATAGATAGTCGTGAGAGGAAGCACGCACCGGACATGGAAGAGGAAGGCATTGCTTTGCTAATGAGGAGGCAAAGCAGCAAACGTCGTACTGAATCGACTCAACAACATTTGATCAAACAATAAAATTCCAATCCCCAGATTCCAAAAACACCATCCAGATTGACAAGTCTTAAGCGATTGAAAGAAGTTCGAATAGGACGCACGAATGGATACAGTGATGTGAAGAAGAGAAGAGACAGATAATCAACTCTCTCTCTCGCTCACAGGTAATAGCCCTGAGTCCTTCACCACACAATTGTCGTCCTTTATAAATAATGGACCTATAAATCCAAAAATATACAAATGATCTATGTTACATTGGAAAAAACACAAGCCTTAAAAATTAGAACATTAATGTCGTTTATACTCTTAATTAAAAAATTATATAAATTAGTCAAAAATAAAAACAAATTTAAAATCTATTTTATTAGATAAGTGATTAAAATTAATAATAATAAGAATTATCCAAAATCTAAAATATATATTTTAGATAAAAAGATAATTCTTATATATATTGTGTTGTTAGTTTAAATATATACTTTAAATAAAATATATATTTTAAATATATAAAAAGATAATTCTTATATATTTTAAATAAAATATATATTTTAAATATATACGATATATCTCTAATAAATCTTCAATGCATAAAGATAATTTATAATATTAGTTTTAATATTTGTATATTTTTATTCTCTATTTCACTATTATATAAAAAGTAAATTTTTATATTTTTATTTACTTATGACATTGTATCTTTTAAAACAGAAGCGTAATTCCAAAACGGAATTGTAAGATTCCGGTCCCGAAGCGGGAAGCTGACATATGACGAATCTTCCATGCAACCTAGCAAAAGATATTTTTCCTCCTTGTGGTAAATGTTAAATATATTTTTGGGTTTTAATGGTTTTTTAGGATTTGGAATCTTTCTAGGGAAATTGTCAAAAATATCACATTCATACTACCATTTTTCATGTTTCCACTAATCATTTTTATCACTATTTTTAATGAAGTGTAAAAGAGATTTATAACCTTACGATTAATTTTGACCAAAAAATAAAAAATTCTAGGGTTAACTAATTAAACTTAAAACCTCAACTATAAACCCTACACCATCAACTTTAAACCCTAAACCCTGAAACATCAATTCTAAACCCTAAACTATAAAACATCAAATCTAAACCTTAAACCTTAAAACATCAACCTAAACCCTAAACCCTCAAATATAAACCTAAACCCTATATTTTTAGGGATTAGGGTTTAGAATTGATTTTAGGGTTTAGGATTTAGAGTTGATGTTTTAGGGTTTAGGGTTTAGAGTTGAATTTTTAGGGTTTAGGGTTCAAATTTCGGAAAAATATAGGGTTTATTAGGTTTTAGAGTTGATGGTTTTTAGGGTTTAGAGTTGAGTTTTAGGGTTTAAGGTTTGTGTTTCAAAATAGTATAATTCGAAAAAAAATTAGTTTTTATTTTTTAAATGTTTTATTATTTAAATATTTATTATATATAGATAACAAGGGTATAAGATTCTTTTACCTTTTAATGAAAATGATATTTTTGAAAATGTTGTGGTAAACATAAATAATGGTATCACCAAAGTGTTAAAATTGAAAATTTCCCTTCTATTATCTATACTATTAAAAATAATAAATTGTTATAAATAATTGTATGAATGTCTTTCCAAAAGTCCATATTCTAGACGGTTTTAAACTATAGATTGATGTACCTATATATATATATACCATTTTTCTATGGAATAACAATAACAACATATTCTTCTTTCTCTTGGTTCACAACATATTATCAGCACGGAACCTAGCTACCAAGCAAAACAAATCCTAGCCGATGAGTGAAATTAAAAACCCTAATCCACATAGAGTCGAGACTCGTACGTTGATCCTTGCGAACAATCTCTTCAAAATGGCCATTCCTACTGTGAAATTTATATATCAGTTAAATCGGTAAAATTATTTATTAACATTAATAATTAACCATAAAATATGACTAAATTTAAAATTATGGAGAGAATTAGAAATTAGCAAATTCGCTCATAAATAATAGTGTAGAAAAATATTTTATTTTCGAAAAAATATTCCAAAATTCTTTTCAAAATGTTTTTGATATTTATTTTCTTCTAAAATAATTCAAAATTTTCAAGTATTTTTGTTTCAATCCAAATATTGTTTTAATTTATCTACTAAATTTTAAGTTCGAAACTTTAATCTCCCAACCTTTATCCCCTCTAAAACTCTAAGTTTAGATTAGGGAACCCTAAGATAAAAATCTCTTTTACATCTTAAATTAAACATATTTGATCATTTTAACTTTTAGAGATTATTTTTGTGATTATAATTTTTTGTGTTATCCTAACGTATTTTTCTTCCTAAAATTTTGCAGAATTATTTTAAATTTATTTGTGTTCATCTGATATCCAGTCATTTGCTGCTTTTTCAAAAGTTTCAAACAAAACTGATAAAAATCAATGGATATAAATATATATATATATATATATATATTGACTGACATTCTTGGTGCCCATTATAAACTGCCAATGATCCATACCATTTAGTAAAGTTCTCAATTCCCTGGGCTGAAAACTGAAACCAGACCAATCTGTAGACGTTGGATTGCTCCAAAAATATCATTTTATACGCCTATAAGATGATCTTGTTTACCTTTTGACCTATCGTACTCTCAACCGTAGGGGTGGACATTTTACCCGATCCAAAAAACCCAAATCGAAATAATAAAATACCCGAACATGTATTGATTTAAGAGAGATTAGATATCCGAACCCGAATGGGTAATATCCGAACCCAAATGGATATCCAAAGATAATCGAATATATGTACATTTATCCTTGTATTTCTAGGATCTTGATTAGTAGTTAACAACTAAGAGAGTAGGTGATCTCACTCAAATTACCCTAATGAGTGAATTACTCTCTCAAATAAGAGGATCAGTTGTAATACTTAGGGATCGAATCCACAGAGAGCTCGGACACACAATAAATCTTAAAAGCAGTGATTAAGCTAGGTCGAATATTATAAATCAAAACAAGCAGTGGTGAACAAGCAATTGTTCAGATGAGTTGATTGGGGTTTCAGATAATGTTAATAAAGAAGTTAAGCTTAGAATTTCTATTCAGGATTTCAGGATTATAGAAGTATGGATATTATGATGCATGCATGATATATAAGAACTCAACAAAAGCAATAGTCGATCAGCTTCCGTATTTTTAGACTATCTATATTGTCTAGATCTTCAACCTCAGCTTCCGCTTGTTGGTATGAAGAAAGTGTCGATCGATTACTCTATCGGAGTATCGATCGATATACCTTTCGTCGGGTCGACCGATTAGTCTATTTGACTATCGATCGATGCGCTTCTATAGAAGCTTTAAGATCGGGTTGAACTATGTTTACTAATTTTCGTAGACCAATTTCCATGTGTATCTAGCAACTTAGCTCAGAGAATCTATCCAGGGAGAAAACCAAGCTTCCGCTTGCGCCTCCTATCTTCAGATCAAGTATCTAGTTAGCTATTCTAGAAACAAGCATTAAACACAATTCTCATGATGAATATTCTCTAGCAACTTAGCAATTCCATATTTTGGGCTAATCCCTCATGTTCCTATTCGAACCCTAAACCTAACAAGGTGGTTTACTCAGACATATCTAAGAAAAGCTGAACAATAGATAAAGAAAACTTCATAGATAGAAAGGTAGAAAGCAATGGAATTCCAAGACAAATCTCTGAAGGAGTAATTCTCTCCTCTCCAAATCTAAACCTAAAAACCTTTGTGAAAATTAAGAAAACTATGAGAAGCGTTGAAAGTGTGTAAAGCGTCTGTGTTGCCAATACAACGACAGAGCACATAAATACATTAGGTTAAAATTTGTCAGGGGCATTCTTGTAATTTGGCACGATCTTGGACTTCAAGTCGGTTGTGACCAAATTGGGTTTTTGCTCACTCGCTGTCGATCGATATCACAGTATGTGTATCGATCGATATTAAACTCTCCCTATCGACCCATATGTGTTGGTCGACGGTCAGCTCGGGTGAAATCTCTAAAATATTCTGAAGTGCTCCAAAATCTCCATTTTACTCTAAATGACTCATGAACCTGTAAACATACTAAATAGACTCCAAAACATAATAGTTATATCTTAAAATACTTATATACCATAGTTGAAATCAGGTAAATTCCATGGTATATTTGTAGGCTCATACCTGATAGTAATTCTGTTAAGCAAGGGTACACGAGCTATTGTTGGCTGGCCAAACCGATTTTAGTGAACATATCGATCAAAGCTTAAATATTTTCGGAAGAGTATCGATCGACACCCTATTGGTGCATCGATCAATACCGGTTCTATGTGACATGCGAGAGCGTGGACATAGAATTCCAACACGTAGACTCTCAGCGAGATCTGGACAATCTTATATTAGTATTATAGTTCTAGGACTGATTATCACATGCACAAAGCAACTATATTATAATTTGGATTACCTAACCTGAAAGTCTAGCTTTTGTTTTATCTGTGCAAACACATATCTCTTATATCTTATTTACTGCTTATTTAATATTTACTGTTTTATAATCTATTTGTCTAGCTTGATCTTACTATTTATCTGATCTATAGAAAGCCCACACTCCCTTTGAAATTGATCCTTAAGTACTGCAGTTAATCTTTTATTTTAGAGAATTTTGCTTAAGCTTAATTTGAGCATACATCACACAGGAAATTTTCGAAGTGTTGCAAGAAGCCTATGTAGGTTAGTTTATCTAACAATAAGGAAGTCTTCTTTAGTTTTATTCGCAAAAAGATATCTTCAGTTTTTTCCGAAATTATAGTCAAACATTTGATTTTGAAAACATAATTCAATAAAAGTATTCCAGTAGAATATACTTCTTTAAAAGCCTTTTCTTAAATAAGTTAAACATGTTCAGTTGCAAACTAATTTATGCAGACTTTTATGACATTTTGAAGACTTCATGTGACGGTAAAAAATCTTTTATAAAAAACGTTTTCGGAAGTCTTTTTTGAAAAATCAAATATCCGCAAAACTTAGGTAAGTATATAATATAATAAAAAATAATGAAATCACGTACTAAAAGTACTGCCAGATTGTTTTAAGAAGTTTTACAGATTATTTTAAAATGTATACAAAATAAATAAGAAAATAAATGAAAATATACTGTCTTAAAGAGCTATGCAATTTTTATGATGTAAAGACACATCATTCGTTATAAAGAAAAGACACAAAAGTATAGATATACACATCATTTTACAATATGAAATTTTATAAACTAATCTCAATTTCATAATAAAATACACAACCTTTGATATTAATTGGATTCCTATTATTAATAGACAAAAGTTACATTCGATGCAAAAAACACACATCTATTGTATGTACTATATACTCCAATTTGTTTATTCAATTTTTCTCCAAAACAAGTATATCACATATCATTTTACTTACCTCAACATATCAAAATAATTTATAGATTTTTTTTTGTTGCTAAAAATCAATTTATAGAAAAATTACAACAAATAAATAAAAAGTAATTAATTAGTCGTAACATAAACTTATGGAGTTTTTGATTTTAAGTATCAAAAAAAACTTATGGAGTTAAAATAGTGTTGATAAGAAGAGCGTCCTTGCAAAGCTTCAAGAAGTTAGTGTTCCTACGAGCAAGCTCAGCGTCATTACCAGCACGTTCGCTCAAAGCGTCTTCACAAGCCTCTCCATCGCTAATAGCCGTGTTGAGCCAAATATCGACGTCAATGTACGCATTCGCGAGTAAAGCGGCAAGAGAATCATCGAGTTGTGCGACTGCGTCTAAGTAATTCTTAGAACAATCATCAAGTGTGTCTTCCAACGCAGGCTCGAGGTTCTTTTGTTTGAGTTTTGATTTGATGTAGAAAGATGTGTCTGAAGCATTTGTAGATGCAACGCTTAATGCAATCACGCCTAGTTTTGGTGCGGTCGCGGTTTCTGCTTCGTGACGCGAGGTTAGGCTCGAAATGCAAAAAGCTTTGTCTTCAGATTTCTCGCAGAGTTTTTCTGCCAATGCTTTGCCAGTCTCGGTGAATGTTGGTGGTGGAGCTTTTCCGGCGATGACAACTGTGACGACGATGGAGAGGAAAAAGAGAAAGATCCTTCTGACCATTTTCATCTTTTTAGATGTTTTTTTTATTTTCTCTCTTTTCGTAAATATTAACAAGAACAATCAAAACGGATTTTGGTTATTTAAAGAGATTTAAAAGGTATTTTGGGTTATTCTATATTTAAGGTTTTTTTTTTTGCTTTCTCTAGTCTTTTTTTCTTTTTGGACAACTGCTTTCTCTAGTCTATTTTTAGGTTTTTTACCATGCAACCATGTTTTTTTTTCTTTTTTTTGGACAAACAACCATGTTTCTTATTTTGGGTTTGGACACAGGAAAAAAGGTCAACAAATATTTGTCATAAAATTTTGGAATGGGCTTCAAAATGTACAATAAATTTTTATGTTATTAATTCTTACATTACTTTGGATTTTATTGTAGGATTGAATAGGTTAGTGGAAGGAATGCGCAAAAGATTCAGTTTCGAAGAACCAAACGAAAACTAATCTGAATTAAGAGATACTGAACCAAAACCAACATAAATATTCCAGCATGTTACTCTACTTGTGATTAGTAGTGGATTAAACAAGTTGAATAACTGATTTGAACTATAGCCAACATATACTTGGATTAGTTTAAATAGTTCGTATACAAAATATCTTAACCGAAATGTTTGGGCTATTTTTGGATAAAAATAACTACTATGAAATGTATTCAAGGAATATATAAATGAAGACCAAAACTTAAACAAATAATCTGAACTCGAGAAAAATCGAACGAAATCCAACAAAACAATAAAAAAAAAAACTGAATAGATCATATGTTTTTGAAATAATTACGGCCAGACATACTTTTGACTCTTCAATAATTCAAGGACACTTTGTTCATGTGAGATGCATATTTCAAGTGAAAGCACATTGTTGTATTTGGCTTTTCTTAACTACAATATATATATAAAGTACGTTTGCTTCCTTCATAGGCCTGTCACGTCCCTCGAAAGTTGAGAAAGGAGAACATCACACATGTCCGGACACCTAGAATTTTGCGTTTCATTTATTCTTCGGTGTAATGAGCTTCGAACGGTTTTTCGCAATATTGGGCTTTCGACTTGGGGAGTTTCCAGCCTGATTAAAAGGGAGTTCCCCTAACCCTAATTCATACGCAGTAGAGAAACGAAGAAGATCTTCTCCCCTCTTCCTGCGACGGTGATGCCGTTCGACTCTGAGAATGAAACGTTAAACCGTGATTAACCCGGGCTCTTAAAGTGAGGGTTTTAGCTTCGGTTAAGAACCATTTCTTACCTTTTAACTAAGAAAATGTCTCTTAAAAAAGTGTCAAATTATGAATTAAGAATCCCAAATTAAGAACCTGTTTTAATCATGCTCTTACGTGGAGGAGATAAGATTCGGTGAATGTAAGTTCGTTTTCCAGATTCTGATATTTCTGTATTCCAATTATTCCGACGAAACGTTTTGTGTTTTTCATAATTATAACTTTTATATTTTTTTTCTTTGAACAACAATTTTTAAATTTTTGTCTTCTTTGCAAGTTGCGTGAGATTTAGGAACTTAGCTCTAATTAGTAAAGCTACTCCATGTGCTGTTCATCTGTTGAACATGTGATAGCTTACTCGCTTTGTATATCTTGAAAAATATATGATCTCGAATATTTTTTTTTCGAGTTCAGAAGTTTTTATTTAATTGTTAAGTCATGTTCAGAGTAGGCTATGGATAGATCATGGTGCTGTTATATAGGTAGGTACAAAGCATGAGACTCGCTCCTGGGAATGCAGCTAGCAGAAAGGGATATCACTGTAGCATGTGTTGGCTACAGGTAACTAAAGCACAAAGTGTATAATATATGTGTACATGCATGGAGAAATTACTCACTATGTTATCTTATTAGCCTATGAAACGTGTTGTAAACCTTATCTGCTGATAGTTACAAAAGATCAACAAGGAAAACCGTGGTCACCTTACTCCCCATGAGTTGAAACAATGACAAGTTAGATTCTATCCAACTGGTACACCTTCCTTTATATGTTTAGAGAAAACCAATGAATTTAGCTTCTTCTTCTTTTTTTCTTGCAGGCTAGGGAATGTAAGACCGGCAATCCAGAAAATTCTCACAGATTCTGCAATGAGACATGTAAAGAAACAAACTTGGCTTCTCTAGATGCTTTCTCATTTCAGAAATCAATGTTTGATTCAGATTTTCTGGAGCATGTTGATGTTAATGATGTCTCACCAAAATCCAACACATCTCTTTAAGCAGGTTTTGTCTGATCTGTGACTGAGACTTACCAGAAAGCTCTCACGAAGCAATGTAAACTTAACACGTTGAAGATGTTGAATGAGCCTAAGAGATTGGTGGTTCTGGTGTTTGCTTCTCAGATTGTTTTAAAAGATGTGCTTGGATCACACCTGCAAAAAAATTGAGTTTGGAGTTAAGTGTTTGAACGTGGACTCAAATCTTGGGTGTGCTTTGTGAATAGACCAACGTTTCTATAGAACAAGGATCCTATGGAACAGGGATTTTATATATACTGGATAGATCAGCAATCTTTTCATATGCTATCACTAAACCCTAAAAATTTAGTTCAGATCATATTTTTTAGTATTTACATCAAATAATTTGCCCTTTTATTTCCCTCTGTTTACATATAATAAAGTTTTACATCAGCACTTATATAAGTAAGATAAACAGATATTCAGAAAATTTAGTTCAGATCATATTTTTTAGTATTTACATCAAATAATTTGCTCTTTTATTTCCCTCTGTTTACATATAACAAAGTTTTACATCAAAACTTATATAAGTAAGATAAACAGATATTCAGATCAGGGGCCTGATTTGTTGGGTTGGTAGTGCAGAAAATTTTCCTCTAAGAATTTAGTTTGTAGATTTTATATTTTAATGACGTAGTTAATGTAGAAAAATATTACAATTTTTAAATGGTGTTTAAAGAAAAAAATATATTTCAAAAGGATTGTATGTTTGAAGGGAGGGTCAATTAAATTACTAAGAGAAAATTTATAAACAATAAATTATAAAAAAAATTAAGTGAAATGAAACATTTCTACAGTCTAAACACATAACTCAAATTTAATCAATTTACTAGATTAGGACCCGCCCTAAAGGGCGGAAATTAATTTGTCAAATTTCAATTAATAATATATGGTATATATAATATGTGTATATAATATTATATATATTTTGTGTAACATTTATATATATATACATATTAGACATATATATAATATTTTATTAAATATATATAGAATTTAATAGTGTTATAATTTGTGTTGTACTTGTTATTAGTTTGTATTTAATCTTCTTTTATTTTTAGTATAATAATTTGCCTTATCACACCTTTTACCTTTTAACTTATACACATAGTTATGCTTTTTTTCAAAAAAAAACTTATACACATAGTCTCGTAAAACGTAATATATAAAAAAACATATTTAAAAAATCTACTGACCATATGCTACCATTATTTGGTTGTTTGAACAAAAAAATCATGTTCTTGTATAACTGTGTATGTTGTGATATGATGTAGGTGAAGAGTAAATATATGGAAGTAAAGTTAGTGATACGAACATGAGCCTATGTTGGTCTATGCCACAATTATTTGGTTTTTGGAAGATCAATGAGCATAAGCATACACGGTCTTTGTATGCTTACGTTGTAAATGAGTCGGATATTTTTTCTCTTATGTCTGGAATGATATAGAACTCGTTGATTTAAGAGTGGTTCAGTTTTATATGATCTAATTAGGGCTGGGCAAAAAATCTGAACCCGAAAAACCGAACCGAACCCGATCCAAAAAAGTGGCACCGAACCCGTACCAAAATTGATTAAATATCCGAACGGATTCAAAATTTCGGTATTTAAAGAACCGAAACCGAACCCGATCCGAACCGAAATATTTTGGGTACCCGAATGTATCCGAAATAAATTTATATACTTGAATATATACATTATTTTTATATATAATGTATATTAAAAATATTAAAAATATATAAGATACCTTTTAATTTTCCAAAATACTCGGAAAATATATGCAAATAGTCAAAAGTAAATGTTTAAAATAGCTAAAATATACTGAAAACACCAAAATAGTTAAATATCTATTGATTCTTTATCCAAATATTCAAAGAAAACTAATTTATGTGTTAAATTAAGGTATTTTGGCATATATGTTATGAAAATTTATATGTAATATATTATCTTTCTTATAGATTTTGAAAATTTAAAGTATATAATAAATTTTGAAAATCTAAAAACATTTTAAATGGGTTATCCGAACCCGAACTGAACACGTAAAGATCTGAACCGGAACCGAAATTTAAAAATATCCGGATGGGGCTGAAATCTTTGACCCCGAAAACCCGAAACCCGAATGGACTGAACCAAAACCCGAATGGGTACCCGAACGCCCAGTCTTAGATCTAATTATATTAAGATATTAACCAAAAATATTATAAAAGTGTTACTGGTTAGGTTTAACTAATCTATGTTGGTTAAGATTTGATTTAATTTAAATTGGTAGGTTGCATAGGAGACATCATATATTCTAACAACAATTATGAAAGAGTCCAAAATTTAAATGAGAACTTCAAATAGTAGATAATCCCTAAATTAATAGATTAGATTTTCATTTTAGTCATCACCTTATATACAATTTCCAATAACAAACATATCAGAAATTTGGATACTATTTTTTTTTTGAAATTCATAAGACAGAAATTAAATAATTGAAAATAATTTTCTAATTTTCCAACTACTTATACTTTTAAAATAGTTTATAATATTTATATATCAAAATAAATAATTGAAATTCATAAAACAGAAAATAAATAATTGAAAATAATTTTCTAATTGTGTTGCATGCCTTCTGTTTAACAATCCCAACCGCTTATCAATCTCAGTATTATATATTTTGACCCCGAAAACGGCAATCTCGTAATCAACGTCTAAGATTACTACTCTTAAGGAATTGTTGCGGTTAAAATCGGTAACGACGAAATCAATGTCTGAAATTTATCGAAGAACCTTTCTAAAAAGAAAATAAAAAACTACGGAAAACTAAGTCTTCGTATTTTTGAGATTATTACACGAAAAGCTCTTCAAACGGACGATTTCCGAGCGTCAAAGCAACCAAAGTAGCATCACCCGACCAATCCAACTCGCCCAATGGTGAGATGGATCAGTCTTGTCCAATTAGCCATCAGGTGACTTGGATCAGTCCCATGCCATGCACTCTCGTCTCCGGAACCCCCACTTTTGGGTCTTGATCAAACTATCTCTTTTTCGTCTCGACTAGAGTTATCGTTGGAACTTTACAACAACAAAAAACTTGAAAGATTTATTTTCTCGTATAAGTTCAAGTTGATCGTATAAAACGGCAACAGTTAACTTAACGCCAGAGCTGCCTCGACTATCAAGTAATTTGAACTATCTTATAAAAACCAACGTGTACCGAAGGTGATCTCTCGAAGAGATCGTAAGATCGTAAAAACGCTTAAGTCTCAAAACGGCCTGAAAGAGTCTAAAACATGGCTAAAAGCCCACTTACGATTTTATACGAAATTGATCCCAATGTTACTATGATGGTCTATCTATTATTCCGAGGAGAACATAAATGTCAAGTTTCAAGGTATAATCATGAAGATCAAGAAAAATGTAATATTTCCGCAGAAGGATAAACTCGACCTGGGACAGAAAAGGAAAGCCCAAAACGACCTAAGGAGGAGTATATAAAAGACGCAGAGGCGCCAGGTGCAGAGGACGATTTTTTTGTTCTTAGTACTCTATGCACTTAGAAACCTTAGGCTTTATTCTTGACAAGTTCAGTTTCTATGTCTGTCACTCGATTACAAGACGAGATCGCCTAAGCAGTTGATCTCTTGCGCCACTCTTTCAACTGAACTTCGTTCGGTTTGATCTCTGAAAGAGGTATGTAGGCAGCCTTTCATAAGCTCCAGTCCGTAATCTTTTAAACCTTTTTCGTCTTTTTCGTCTATTGTTAAGCGAGTTGCGACTCACATAGGTTTTTCTCGACATAAATGGTTATGCTAGCGAACTTAGTTAGGTTTTACTGTATGTGTCGTGTGATTTTCTTTATTAACCCGTTTCCAGACAAGCTTCATGTAAGGTCTTGTCTCTAGAACGCTCATACGCAAATTTGAAATAAAGATCTACTTTTTCTAAACCCGATTTATTGTCTATACATATTTTCCGCGGTTATTTAATTATTTGTCGTTGGCTCTCGAAGAGAATCCGGACCTCTGGGATAATTATGGTTTCCTAACTTTTATTATTTTACGGAAATCGACGGTGCGAATTTTGGTTCCCACAGTTTGGCGTTAGGAGGGGGGTGTGATTACTCTAACTCGCGACCGCAAAACGCTTGAACGAAACGATGTCTGGAAATACAAAAGACAAAGATCGCAGCTTGCAACAATGCTGGTAAAACAACCCCAGCAGCGACTGCTCCTATGGCCAACGATTACGCAAACGCTGCAGTGCTCGACAAATTCGAAAACCTAGTCGCGACTTTTCGCCACAGGAAGAGCACCAAAACCAGCTCGCGATTTCTCTATCTAAACAAAAACGGCAACGATAAAATCTATCAAATCTCATCAAAATCATCTCATTACCAAGTTGGAGAAATTTCAGCACATATGGGTTCAACCAAAAGTCATTTTCAGAAAAATAAACTTGCTCTCCTCGAGACCGCGAAGAAACCCTAAGTTACTCGCGGATAAAGGGAGCACATCAAACTCGGGTATACAACTCACCGCTATACTTTTTCCAAATAACTTCTGTAAAAGTTTTCAGAGAAGAAAAACTCGCTTCGACCTCTCGAAGTCGTGAAGAAATTCTAGACTACTCAAGGAAATAGAAGAACGTAGAATCGAGGTTCCAATTCCCCACTGTTCTATTTCTTCCAAAAAATTTCAAAGAAACAAAGTTGATCTCTATTTAATCACACGAAACCTGAAACACCTGACGAAGACTAAACTAAGCAAAACGGGTGATCGTATCCCTCACTACTAAAACGTTTTCTGAAATCTAAAATTTATAAAATCCAAGTCTCAATTCTATAGTGATATATTCTGCGAAATCTTGACGATCATCTACCAAGCTTACTTTGTAAAAAGTACACGAAACTCCCACGCATCGATCCTACGGAAACAAGAAAATTTCTGATTAAGTTGGGTAACAATAATTAAGCTCGTCGCAGTGAGAGTTTCTGATATTAAAACTCGGAAACTAAATTTTCGGAACAACCGCAAAACGTAAGTTTCCGAAAACGGCTCTCGTACACCCAAACTCGAAAACATGTTTACGAAACAACTTTCATAAGATTAAACTCATAACATTTTTCAAAATAACTTTCGTAAAATTAAACTCATAACATTTTTCAGAATAAATTTTGTCAAATTAAACTTGACAACATTTTACGAAATGGCTTTCATAAAATTAAATTCATAACATTTTGCGGGATAACTTTCGTAAAATTAAGCTCCAAAACATTTTACGAGACAGTTTTCGTAAAATAAACTAGATAATATTTTACGGAACCCCATTCGTAAAATTAAACGTGGTAATATTATATGATACAACTTTCGTAGGACAAATTTGAAAATATTTACAAAACAACTCTTGTAAATAAAACTCAAAGCAATTCGGCGACCTTTGGAAAATCAAACAAAGATCGTAGAAAAAAAAAACTCTCTGATAAGGAAAGAGATGGAGCGAAAGCTTAGAAGCGAACTTCGCCCATCCGCCTCTCTCCATGGCCTCAGTTTCCTTTCTATCCTGCCTCGTCCCCCATGACCTTTCGCCAAAATCTCATCACCCAGCGAGTCTTCCTGATCACCCTCGGCATATCCTGATCGCACTTGGCTATTCTTAAACGCCAAGAGGTCTTTGACGAGATACTTATTCGTTTTCGTAAAACAAATGACACGGGGCTGAAACCGGATCGGAAAAATACAGATCTACGAACCAAAACTGCAAAACAGACCTATGCCTAAACACGGCCAGGAAAGTAGAGAAATCCAAGAAGAATCAATACTCTTACTATCTGTAAGGGGATGTACAGACATGAGAAGCGGAAGGGGAAATGAGCAAGCAAAACAGAGAAGAGGAAAACCCGAATCCCGATAAGACTAATGTATGTTCAACTTAGAAATTTTATCAGATCTGTAATTTGTCGTAGGAAAGGAATGAAAAAATCTTGGAAACTGCCGTAAACTTTTTGCGATTTTTCTAGTCTTGTTCTATAGTTCCTTAACTCTCCAGGAAGAACTTGCAAACCGATCTAATCCCTCGTATAACTGAGCAAAACTATTGTTATGCATTCACGCACATTCATCTCACTTCCTAAAGAAATAAATAGGTTGAAACACGAACGTCATCTTAAAACCGACTCGCTCCTATAACTTTTATTAAAAACCAACCCATTCGAAGTCGGCAACGTTGAAACAACCAAATATCATCAATCCTAACGTCGTCTTTAAATCAACCCAGGTTATTGATCATCTCAGTCCCCGAAAGAAAAAAAGTGTGCAACCCTTCGAAAGAACAGTTCATTTGTTTTCTTTCGTAAAAAAAAGGAGGGAGTAGGTGCGTATACTATACTGTATAATCCCAAAATTTAATTTTTTTGCCTCAGCATTAAGAAAATGCTTTTGACAAAGAAAGCTCTCACAGCGTTACGCAGAACAACACTTAGGCAATGTGATCCCCCCCGTCAATATTGTCCCAAAAGGCAAACGACAATCTAAGATTCGTCTAAATCACTAGCGACGTGACCAAACAGTCACAAACATAGTCTTGAGAACTCTGCACCATCTCTTGTCGCAATCTCGCGATTAGAAAACATGTACCAACGTCATACTAATAACATGACAGTTAAATCGTAATGAAATAACCTTCGGTTAAACTCCATGGGTAATCAAAAAGGAAATGTTTCACCAAATTTCGAAATCAAAGCGGAAACGTTTCCCGCGAAATCTGCAGAAACATCCTACTTTGACATTTCGATTTACTATCTTCATAAAACTGGTCACCCATTACTTTCGTATAACAAAAATATTTTATACGAAACAGTCTACATAGAACAAGAACAATGTCGTGCGAAACGATTTGGCAATACAAAAAAGTGACTGCGGAAAACATATTCTTCTGTCGGAAAAATCACAAGTAATTTGAGAGAGACACTCTCCATTTACTTTTATGAGAAACCCCTCTTACAATAATTTCACGGAAAATCCTTCATATAGCTAAATCAAGTCATATGAACCAAATCTCGAAAATAAACATGACATGTCTTACCGAGAACTGTCGTAGATAATTTTCGTACAAAAAAACGTAGCTCCCTCCAAGTCTCTGACTTCTGCCTTTCGTTTCCCTCGGTTAGATTCGAGCAGGAAATCACACCGCAACTGACTCTGCACGGATTCTGTATCGAGCTTCTTAGACCATGACACTTTCGTGTTAACATTAAGGTCATGATATAGTTTAGAATTGTCGTAAAAGGGGATGGCAAATTCTGGCTCCGACTTTTACTGGAAGGTGTAATTGGCCGAGGGCCAAAGAACGTTTATCGAGATTGATAGACCAAGTATGGCGGAGTTTTCCATGTTAAGATGGCCCATGGTTGTAGAATACGATTTTTCCACTTTAGGTTTCAGTTATACGATGAATTTTCGTATAATGCTTCCTTTAGTCGTACGGAAATTGTTTCCCTTTTGTTCGAGGGAGACAAAGCCTAACATATTAACATATTAATGTTAAATAAAATAATAGTCTAAATCCTATTTTCATTTTTAATGTTTGAACCAAATCATATCGGTATAAGTTTGAACAACTGTTTTGCAAACTCGCTTATAAGCGTCCGCATAAACCATTTGTTTAGACTTTGGAATGTTTCACAATCTCTCTTAGGAAAGCGTTCATGGAAACGATTCTGATATAGATCATTTTGAATAACAATGTATCTTAAACATTTCGCGGATGATGCTATAAGCAAACCGCAAACTCGTTTACAGATGAAATTAGAAACATTTCACGGATAAGCAAATAGCAAATCACAAACATCGTTTCAATAAAACAGAAAACGTTTCGAAGAATCCATCAAAAACGTTTCACGGTAGTGCTAGAAAGCAAAATGAAAACTGTTTTGAGATAGGTAAGATACGCTTTGCGGAAGTGATACAGAGCAAATCGCAAACACATCATCAGAAACCGTTTACAACCCGATCAAAAGCTTTAGACATAAAGCGATAAAGAGTTAAGATTGTAGAAGCCGGAAACCGAACTGAAATAAAACGATATAATAACAGCGATGTTAAGGAAATAAGTGATTGAAACCGAAACGAAATGAGACCGAAACAGAAAACGTTTTGATAAACGATCATTGAGTTGAGATATGATATCTCTTTCCTTAACTCTTTATATTCGCTCCATAGTGAGACGGGACTGTACGAATATAGAGTCCCAGAATAAAACCATGGAGACGATCACGCTTCACTCGTGAAACGCCCTAACGAACTAATACTCTACGAAACACTCTCGAAACTAATGACTTACGTTAAGGGATTTTTGCTGGATATCGATGTGAAAAAGTGAGAAAAGAATGAGGAGGAGATGCGATATTTAAAGAGAAGATGGAGAGCCACTTCCCGCAACAGCTGCTGCACGTGGGCAAGATTCTCGCGGAGATCGAGGGAAAGTAAGTTGCGAAACTTCTTCCTCAAGACGTGGTCTCTTCTCTTTTAAAATTTGGGCAAACAGACAAAATGCATGTCGTTTTGAGACGAGCTTCATGTCGTTTAAAAACGAATTACATGCTGTTTTTGATTCGAAAATGGACCAAAAAACCAAAAGTAATTTGGTCCAAAAACAAATTTATTGGGCCAGAGGTCCTCCTCCAAGACCCGGGCCCCAAGACCGAAGCCCACGCTGAGCCGAGCGGGACGGCGGCGGTAGTGCGCGAGGCGAAAGTCTTCTTCTCTCTCCAAGCTGTTTACAAGTTCATAACACATGATCATATATATATATTGCTCAACTCTTCCTCTCCCAAACGATGTGGGACAAATTCCGTTTAATTATGCCATCAAATGGCTTTAATGAGACTGGCCCATTTCTTTTCACAATTTAACCAATTAAATTTGTATCCCTCTTCAAATCAAAGAGAATGTCAAGAACAAACAAAAAACATATTTTTTGGGTAGTTATGACTACCTCTTTGTTTTCATTGATTTAAATAGATAAAGGTTACAAGAAGCAATACTGGGATCATGATCCTTATACAACGAGGAAATGAGAAAAGTGGGATGATTAAGTTCATAAATATTAGGAATAAATAAATAATCAGTCTCCTTTATTAACAACTAACTCAATTAAAATTAAAATTTACTATATTAAAAATTTAAAAGAGAAGTTATGACTTATTTCATGTGTGATTTTTCTATTTGGATCATCCCTTAGAAAATTAATTTTTTTTTTGTCATCGACTTTTACAGACTCAAACAGACTCTGTAAACCAAAACGGTAGCTCTGCATCCATGTGCACAACAAATGTCGTTTGTTTCCTACCATTACGTGCTAAGCCATCGGCCTTCTGATTTTGTGTGCGGGGTACATGAATGATCTCCAAGCTGTGAAAGGATTCTTTCAACGTCTTTATGTCTTCTAAAAAGGTAGCAAATGCCGGTCATTCTTCTGGTTCAGAAACCATCTTTACCAGTTGCAAACAATCTGTTGCAAACGTGACCCGAAACTGACGCAAATTCCTCATACTTTCCATTGTCCATATTAACGCTTCTATCTCCGCGTGTAGAGGAGAGAGGGAAGCCCTTACATTCTGTGCTCCCATTAGTCCTATAAAACCTTCTAGTGTACTATACCATCCCTGCCCAGAGTAAACATTCCTTTCCTTCCAAGATCCATCCACAAAACACCACCGCCCGGGAATCATCGGCAGATTCGGTTGCTGTGGATGTGGTATTAGTACTTGCACTATTTGAGCCTCAGCCCATAGCCGTGATTCCGTTACCGCCAATTGTAGAGTCTCCCGCGGATCTATATCTAAATTACTGAAGACCTTATTATTTCTTCCTTTCCAAATATACCATAATATCCAAGCAAATTGATGATCTTCCATTTCAGGTTGAACTCTCCAAAAAGATGATCCATATTTGTGAACAAAGAATCCGTCGGGAAAATTGTAGAGTTAGAAGGGATATTTGACAGTGCCCAAACCTGGCGCGCAGGGGGGCATTCAAAAAACACATGATTAATCGATTCCTCCGTAGCTCCACATCTATCGCAGTACAAATCCCCTGACAGACCTCTCGCATTTAAGTTTTTTCTGACCGATATACACCCTGATACCAATTGCCATAGAAAATGTTTAATCTTTGGCGGACAGCGAATTTTCCAACAATGTGCTTTAAGCGAATCCACAGTCGGCCCAAAAACTGCTGCCGGTTTGGCTATATCTGGATAAACCCGTTCCACTTGATACCCTGATTTAACCGAATATTTTCTATTTTGTGTAAAGTGCCATCCATCTATATCCTCTCGGGAAAACCTACTCAGAGGTATGCATATTTGAAAAATTTTAGTTGTTCGAAAACAATCAAATAGATATTCCTATATTCTTCTGAACAAAATCGTTTTCATACTTTTTTGTTTACAATAAAAAAAATATAGTTCATTTTAACTAATTGATTAAAACAATTATTTTGAAATATGTAATTAATTGCTTTCGTATTTATTTAAGATATAAATGTATATTTTTATTACTTAAACAGACCTTTTAATGTTTGATTAATTTCATAATTATTATAATATAAATGTATACTTCATTTTTATAAAACAAACCTTTTAAGTAATAATTAATTATGTAATTATATTAAACTCGTGTACTATTTTATATTAAATTTGTGATACTGATTTAACTAATATTTTTCAATTAAATATTTGATCTTTAAAATTTAAGATTTGTTAATCACTCGATATAAAAGCAGAAAAAATATAATAAGAAAATATATAAATATAAGAAAATATATACAATTTAAGAAATGGAAACACTAAATTAAAAAATCATATCTGAATTTTACATTTTTAAGTTAATATATTTTTGCATTTTAAATTAATTAATAAACAATATAAAAAATAGAAATATTACGTTAAATATCTATATGAAAAATGTATAGTTGTACACTTTTAAGTTAATATAGGTTTACATTTTTAAATTATTATACAATATAAATGGAAATATTGTATATTTTTACATTTTAAGTCAAAATAGTTTAACATTTTAATTTAATTTACAATACATTATAAGAAATAAAAATATTACATCAAATATTTATACGAAAATATATAGTTTTACATTTTTAAGTTAATACAGTTTTACATTTTTAAATTAATATACAATATAAAATGGAATTGTATATTTTTACATTTTTAAGTCAAAATAGTTTAACATTTTTAAATTAATTTACAATATAAAATATAAATATTATATTAGGCTGATTCATTGTTGGGAAGCCTGCAACTTCAAGAAACATACTCATGGGAGTTGTTGCTCATTATCGACTCAAAGGTATTCTCACAAATTAACCTAACCCATAATTTTACGGTTAACAGTCATCACTAACTCTTACCTACTGAAATCACCGCAGTCAACAACCATTCAAGGGTTTATCTCAACACACTTCCTGCTCTTCTTCAAAGATGAACTGAAACCCAACACAATTTACAAGCTTGTTGAGTATTTAGATCGGATTAGGTTAGGTTTAGCTTTCCGTTTCAATGCGTGATTAGGTTTGTTTGATTCGTTTCAGGTTCAAGATCAAAGTAAGGAAGAACTAAGGATCAACACAAGATTTGTTCACCCGGTGTTCGCGGATCTACTCACCGGGGAGGGAACGGCATCCCTCAACAGATCACTACCAAATCAAGCTTTTACAGAGTACAACAATGGCGAACGTATCGCACACGCAACAACAAAGAAGATAAAGTAAGCTCACTTGCCGAATCCTCTATGACGCCGGAAAATCACCGCCGGAATGGTTCGATCCAATCGTATACCGCTTTCGTGGTTCCGTCGACGTCAACCTCTCGACTTGAGCTAAGTTCTCTCTACCTCTTCTCTGCTCTCTGTATTTCCCGATCTGTGTTCTCTCTCTCTTCACCGTAGTGACGATGAGATCTGATGAGTTTGTTATAACAACCTCATCCACTTGCCGTTGCCTCTGAAACGCTGCGTTTCATTTAGCTTCACATATACTCTTGGGCTGAGACTTGGGCTTCTCCTCTTTCTTGCAGGTTGGAGACGATATGGGCTGTGAATCGAGAAGCCCACTCGGTGTTTGACTGAACCAAAGTCCACAATCTCCACCTTTCAGACACAACAACGAAGTGCTGTCTCTCTCTTTCTCGAAACCTAGCCGCTTGTCTCTCTGAGGCGATTCACCGCCTCCTCTCGTCTCCGACACTTATCGGCGACTCCAGGAGCAACTCTTCTCACTTCTGATTACAGAGAACCTCCACGGATGTAAGGTACTCTCTGTATCCCACTCTCTTCTCTTTTCTTCTTCTGATTTGCTTCGACTGTCGAAGAAAACCAATCTCGGATCTTTCACTTACTGACCCCTTTTCTTTTTCTTCTCCTTGCAGATCAAGATGAGCGACGCTTCAATCTCTGATCAGACCTATCGGCGAGACTCAGAAGATGAACCGACGAACTGCTGACGACTCTGCATGAATCTGATCTGAGCCGGACTGTTCCAGAATCAACTGTCAGACGTCAAAGCTTCAGACTTCCCGTAACATCGAACCCAGATAAGACACCTCTGACTTCTCTTCCTTTCGATGAACACTGACCCTTTCAAGATGAACTGACACTGATGATGAAAACTCTTACTGACTCTGATCTTCTTTCTGTTTCAGGAACCTTGAAGAGTACCTGAAACTGAACTCCACCTGAGAAGAAACTCCACCTCGCTTCCTATACTCGGGTAACGATTTCTCTCTTTTCACTTCAAGTTGGTTTGATTCCAGTGAGTTTAGTAACAACTCATAAGAATGATAATGTTAACTAACTCCCTGAAATTTGTTTTCTTTGCGAGGTAACCAACAACGGAGCCACATCGTTACCCGGAGCCGCTTCCTTCTCAGAACAGATTCACCAGCTCAGAGCAAAGTCTGAACTTCGGACCAGGTAACACTTTAGTTAGGAAATCGGCTGGGTTTTTGCTTGTGTGAATCTTGTGTAGGATAATATCACCCTGAGCAACAATATCACGGATGAAGTGATACTTGTTTGCAACATGCTTAGTCCTTTCGTGAAATACTCTGTTTTTAGCTAGAGCTAGGGCACTCTGTGAATCACAATGCGTCTTGACACTTCCTGGTTTTAGGCCTAGTTCTTCACATATCCCTTTTAACCAAATAGCTTCTTTGGTTGCTGTGGAGAGTGCCATATACTCTGCCTCAGTAGTCGACAAAGCTACAACTGATTGTAGGTTAGATCTCCACGAAACTGTATTACCCCAAACCTTGAACACATACCCAGTAACTAAACATCGTCTGTCTAAGTCAGCCGAGTAATCTGAATCTGAAAAACCCTCAATAGAACGCACATCACTCTTAACAAACGTTAAACTGGTTTTAGATTCACCACGTAGAAACTTTAAAATCCACTTCACTGCCAACCAATGCTCCATACTAGGTTTAGACATGAACCTGCTCACAACTCCCACTGCATGTGCTAAGTCTGGTCTTGAGCCAATCATGGCATACATGAGGCTCCCGACTGCACTTGCATAAGGGATTCCTTCCATCTCAGCTGCACCTGCTAACGCCTCTGCCTTGGTTTGACTCTTCAATTTGAATTGAGGCGCCAATGGAGTTGTGACTGGCTTAGCATCTTGCATTCCGAAACTCTTTAGAACTTTCTCAATGTATGCCTCCTGAGAGAGTACTAAAGTTCCCTTCTTCCTGTCACGAATAATGTCCATTCCAAGAATTCTGGAAGCCCTTTCTAAATCTTTCATTTCGAATTCTCTGCTCAGACTGTCTTTCATCTTCTGAATCTCAGTCATATCTCCTGAAGCAATTAGGATATCATCCACGTAGAGAAGTAGATAAATTTCCTTAGGAGTGTCAACACTTCTCATGTAGACACACGAATCATACTCACTCTGTAGAAACTTTTCTTTCTTCATAAAACAGTCAAACCGTAGATTCCACTGTCTAGGAGATTGCTTTAGACCATATAGAGACTTCCTTAGGAGACACACCTTGTTCTCATCCCCGGGTTTCACATAACCTTCAGGTTGATCCATTAGAATCCTTTCGTCTAGGTTCCCATGTAGAAAAGCAGTCTTGACGTCTAGTTGTTCCAACTCGTAGTCTCTGTTCACCACAATTGAAAGCATCAGTCTTATTGAGACATGCTTGACAACTGGTGAAAACACTTCATTGTAGTCAATGCCTTCCTTCTGTGAATACCCTTTAGCAACTAATCTTCCCTTGTATCTCCTGTCCTCCACACCGGGAATTCCCGGTTTATACTTGAAGAGCCACTTGCAGCCAACGGTCTTCTGACCTTTTGGTCTCTCAATGAGATCCCAAGTGTGATTTCTGTCAAGTGAATCCATCTCTTCGTCTGCAGCATTATCCCAGTGCTTCCAGTCTTTACTCCTCTTTGCTTCTTCGTAAGATTTAGGTTCTTCCCTCTCAATATCATCTGCCACTGTGCTAGTGCATAGGCAACTAGGTTAGCATCTTCATATCTAGATGGTGGCCTGATATTCTGTCTTCTGACTCGATCTCTTGCAAGAATGTAGTTATCAATAGAGCCTGTAGATTCATTATCCTCAACAAACGTCAACCCTTCCGTATCACTGTCACTCTCTGAGTCGCTTGAACTCCCATGAACCTCTGAATCTTGTTGAGACTGATCTGAGTTTCCAGGATCAGACGTTTCACCATGTTCATAGTTGGGACCACTGGGTCCTCGAATCAGACTTGGACTGAAAGATACCTTTTTATTCGGCTCCTTAGTTTGCTTTCCTGAATCCTTCCCACTCTCTGTAACCTTCTTAGCTTGCGTGTCTTTGTAGATCTCATCCTCTCTGAACACAACGTTTCTGCTCGTAGTACACTTTAGGTCCTCTGGAATCCACACTCTGTAACCCTTCACACCAAATGGATAACCCACGAAAACTCCTTTAACTGCTCTAGGGCTAGTCTTCTCCTGAGTAACGTGAACATAGGCTGTGCAACCAAACCTCCTTAAGTGTGATAAATCAGGCCTATTCCCTGACCAAACTTCTTCTGGAAGTTTAAAGTCAATGGTTGAATTTGGTGTCCTGTTTATCAGATACACAGCTGTAGAAGTAGCTTCTGCCCAAAACTCATGTCCCAATCCGGTCTCAGCTAGCATGCTTCTCACTTTATCCATTATGGTGCGGTTCATACGTTCTGAAACCCCATTTTGTTGAGGAGTGTAGTTACATGTTCTATGTCGTTTGATTCCAGACTTTCTGCACAACTCGTCAAACTGCTTATTGCAATACTCCAACCCATTATCAGTGCGAAGGCACTTGATCTTCTTCTCAGTATGACTCTCAACAGCTTCTTTCCATTCCACAAACTTAGAAAATGCTTCGTCTTTAGTTCTTAGGAAATAGACCCAAACTTTCTTAGAGAAGTCATCTATGAAGCTTATGAAATATTTGCAACTAGCCAGACTCTCTGGAGTTGATGGAGAACCCCATAGATCTGAATGCACATACTCTAGGATGCCTTTAGTAGTATGCTTTGCCTTAGGGAAACTTTGTTTATGTGATTTACCCAATACGCAGCCTTCACAAAACTCTAGCTTCCCCACTTCAGTCTTAGGTATATAACCTTCCTTCACGAGCATCTCCATGTTCTTTGAACTCATGTGTCCTAACCGTGAATGCCATATAGTGGTCTTTGCGTCAGTAGACTCACTGATATTAGCTTCACCACGTGACACTGTTCCTTGTAGATAGTACAACCCATTCTCATACTTGCCAGTGATCACCTTCTGTCCATCTTTGTAGAATGTCACAGTGAAATCTCCACCTTGATAGTTACACCCTGATTTCTCTAGCATTCCATAGGAGATTAAGTTCCTGCTCATGTCTGGCATATAGCGAACATCTTTGAGAATAATCACTGCTCCATCTTCATTAGTAATTTTGATTTTACCAATGCCCTTGACTTCGCATTGAGTGTTGTTCGCCATTAGAACTTTGCTTCCATCTCCTTCTTGTAGATCAAATAAGACATCCTTGTTAGGTGTAATGTGAAATGTGCAACCTGAGTCTAGAACCCACTCGTCTCTAGAGTCATGTATGCTTGCTGTAAGCACTAACGGTTGCCTTATCTCAGTTACTGAATTCACTGCTTGTTCACCACCATTTTTGTGTCCTCTGTTTGGACAATCACGCTTCCAGTGACCTTCTTTGCCACATGAGAAACACGTGCCTTTCTTAGTCTTATCTGATCTGCCTCTTGACTTAGATCGATCACCTTTGCTTCTAGACCTGTTGTACTTCTTGTTGTTACCATTATCTGATCGCTTAGACGACCTTCCTCTTGACTCAACAGATAGGCCTTCTGATGTAGTTTTCTTTTTATTCAGTAAACCTTTCTGTCTGAGCTCAGCTTCTTTTTAATATGCAGATGTAACAACTTCAGAGACAGTGAGAGTGTCTCTGCCAGTGCCGTATTGAAGAGTGTGGACCAGTTGCTCATACGCAGCAGGAAGACCAGAGAGCAACTGTATAGCTTGATCTTCATTTGTAATGGTAACCTTCAAACTCTCTAGATCAGCTATCAGTTTTAGAAACACATCCACATTTTCTTCAATCGACTTATCCTCTTCCATTTTGTAACAGGAGAACTGACGCTTCAGGTAGATCCTGTTTGGAAGAGACTTGAGCTGATACAGCTTCTCCAGGGACTTCCACATGCCAAGAGCAGTCTGCTCGTGCATGATTTTCCTCAAGATTGAATCACTCAAGCAGGTACACAGTAAGCTTCTGACTCGTAGATCTTTATCAGCCTTCTTCTGATCAACTTTAGGTTTCTCACCTTCTTCTTGCTTTTCAGATACTGACGTAACCACGAAGTCGTCTTGTAGCACTGCAAGGAGACCTTGAATCTCCAACTGAGCCATCATCTTGTACTTCCACATACCGAAGTCCCCCTTCCCATCAAACTTATCCATCTCGAACTTTCCATGAGTTCTCTCCATCTTGAAACGTAAGGATCTCAGGAGCAACTGCACACAGAAAGCGAATAGCAGCAATCACAGCAACACAAGCAGGAGATCTACAAACCTCAGTGATCGCAGCAAGTAATCACAGATAAGTAATCTCTCCTTCTCCTTCCTTATCAGATCTGATGTTACTCGTTACCTTAGCACCCAACCTTGTGCTCTGATACCAATTGTTGAGTATTTAGATCGGATTAGGTTAGGTTTAGCTTTCCGTTTCAATGCGTGATTAGGTTTGTTTGATTCGTTTCAGGTTCGAGATCAAAGTAAGGAAGAACTAAGGATCAACACAAGATTTGTTCACCCGGTGTTCGCGGATCTACTCACCGGGGAGGGAACGGCATCCCTCAACAGATCACTACCAAATCAAGCTTTTACAGAGTACAACAATGGCGAACGTATCGCACACGCAACAACAAAGAAGATAAAGTAAGCTCACTTGCCGAATCCTCTATGACGCCGGAAAATCACCGCCGGAATGGTTCGATCCAATCGTATACCGCTTTCGTGACTCCGTCGACGTCAACCTCTCGACTTGAGCTAAGTTCTCTCTACCTCTTCTCTGCTCTCTGTATTTCCCGATCTGTGTTCTCTCTCTTCACCGTAGTGACGATGAGATCTGATGAGTTTGTTATAACAACCTCATCCACTTGCCGTTGCCTCTGAAACGCTGCGTTTCATTTAGCTTCACATATACTATTGGGCTGAGACTTGGGTTTCTCCTCTTTCTTGCAGGTTGGAGACGATATGGGCTGTGAATCGAGAAGCCCATTCGGTGTTTGACTGAACCAAAGTCCACAAAGCTCAACAGGTTCAGCGTCAAACCTTCCAAATCAGTTTACAGAGCCTCACCGCATAAGCACACAATCATCTTCACCAGCAAGACAACCTTCGCTCCTGTTCATGAAGAAGGGGACTACCGACATTGTTGACAAACACACAGACCTTTTCTGTAAGAATTTTTCCTTTCTATAAACATTACAAATTTTCGACTCTAATGAATCAGCCGTCTCTATTCCTCACAGATATCATTGGCCTTTTGAGAGTCATCAGTGGTGTCAACTTACACACTCAGACACCAATGGCTACTGCCAGAGCACCTGCTGGTGAAAGATCAAAATAATATCTTCTTGCATGTCCAACTTGAAGAGTAAGACCAAACAAATACCAAACGTACCATTTATTGAAGAATTTAAGAGATTTTGTGTTAAGTACCTTACTAATCTTTGCTTAAACAGCAGCAAGACAACTCGTGTTTACCTGTGGGACAAAATTGCTGCTACTTTCCGAAGTTGATCGAATGATAGCAAGGCAAAACCATCAGTACTCCTGCTCACTGCTCTCAATTCAAAAACACTTGGAGGTTTGTCTATTTTCATCTTTTTGTTTCACATAATATATATATATATACATATATTAATTTAAGTTTGTGTGTATCACTACCAACATCAAGTACTGTCTACTTCTCACGTGTTAACCTTTAAGCTCTACAGTTCCACAGGCCTCTTCTTTGACTCGGATATCACTAAGACAGAAAAGTTGTAATCAAGGTAGTTGTGAATCAATCCCTGTTTTACTCCAAAGCTATCATGTCTTATATTCAACATTGTTCAACCTAGGTTTGGAGCGGATGGAGAAACCCGACCAACTGTCAACAGCTCCTCCGCTGCAGTTACTAAAGTGGAGACTGTGACATTGAACAAAATTCAGAAATTCTTTCAAAATGAGTCACCTCAGTTCTGGCTTTCCTATAGAGATTTTTAATTTTCTTTATATTTATATCCTTAGTAGAAATTAGTAGAGACTTACACCCATCTAAACATTCATGTTGCTAGCTTCATTTGCACTGCAACAATAACGAATTTCATGGAAGAATGGGTTGGTTCTTCATTTCCTGCACCGCCTGCAAAGGTCAGAAACATCTTTCATTTGTCCTAACTTCAAGTGCAAGAAACCAAACACTGTCGGCTCATCAGGTTAGGTTCATTTAAAAACAAATAAACATATGCTTATTCACACAACTAACAAGCTATCAATCTTCCATCTGATTACTCATTTTGAATTATTGTTGTAAGAATATTTTATATTCTTACATGACCTATGTGTATATTGGTTTAATATAAAGACTTTTTCTTAGGTTCACACCCTAGGGTGAACCTTTAGGTTCACCAACCAATAGCATTGTCTTATTTTAGATTTAATATCTTTTATAAAAGGAAATAAAATAATTACTAAGTTATATTATGTTTTAAAATAAAAAGGATAAAAATAAATAAAAATAAATAGTAGTTGTAAAAAAAATTAAAATATTTTTAACACTGTCAACAAAATACAAAACTCTAACCCCTAAATTTTAAACATTAAACTCTAAACCTTCAGATGAACTCAGTGTTGTTAAACCCGGACCGGACCGGCGGTCGGACCGGGTTCAACCGCGAACCAGACATCTATCCGGGTTGGTTTAATGTCAAAACCCAACTAAAGTTGAACCGGTTAAAAACCCATATTAAACCGCTAAAAACCCGGGAACCGAGTGATCCAACGAACCGACGAAACCCTGGTTCATATAAAAATCAAAATTTTGTTAATAAAATAATTATTTTTTTCTCCCTTTTTAACATATATACTATTTTGTTTGTCACAAATTGCAACCAAAATAGAGTTTTGTAACTAATGTGTATATAATTTTTATAGGTGATGAAGATTTAGAAGGACAAAGATTTGGAGAATAAACTTTAAATGTTTTTTTTTCCTATTGACTGTAGATTTGAACTATTAATTTTTTTTATTATTTTTATCACATTTCAATTTGTTATTTTTGAAAGTTTTCTAAACATTATGACTATTTTTTGAAAAAAATATATATAATATTTATAAAATAATAAATTCAGTTTAATCTAATCGACCCCGGTCGAACCAGGTCGAACCACAATGACCCGTGACCCAAAATATTTCCGGTTCGCTCGCCGGTCCGGTTTTAAAAACACTGGATGAACTACAAGTTATAAGTCCAAGAATTTATGATTTATCCAAAGGTTTAGAATTTACACAAGGGTTTAGGGATTTAAGGTTTAGGGTTTAGGGTTTAGTATTAATGGTTTAGTGTTTTAACATTTAGTGTCTAGTGTTTATAATTTAGAAATTAAAATTTATCCAAGGGTTTAGGGTTTAGGATTTAGGGTTAATGGTTTAGAGTTTAGTGTTTTAAGATTTAGTGTCTAGTGTTTATAATTTAGAGATTAAGATTTATCCAAGGGTTTAGGATTTACCCAAGGGTTTAGGGTTTAGGATTTAGGATTTAGGGTTTAGGGTTTAGTATTTTTTTTACGGTTTAAAAGTTATTAAATTTATTTTTAAAAATTCGTTTTTTTATCAATTACAATTTTTTTATATTTAAAAAACATAATATAACTTGCATTTACTTTATTTTCTTTTATAAAAGATAATAAATCTAAAATAACACAATGCTATTGGTTGGTGAACCTAAAGGTTCACCCTAGGGGGTGAACCCAAGAATAACTCAAATATAAAGTTCAAGTTCATATTAATATTTTAAATTCTAATATAAAAGACGATACGATGATGGATCGGTTTCCATAAAAGAATTAAATTATGGGTGTATTGATAACCCTACTTTACCTTATATTTATTAATGTCCTTAATCTCTTTGTCATAGTAATAAATAATAATAATAGAATATATTACTATAAGACTTAATATATAACGATGATACGTTATAATGCACTTGTGCGGTTAAAATAGTGAAGTGTTGTGTCAAAGTGTTGTGTGAAAGAGTTGTGTTGGTTAAGACACATCCTTTGATTAATATATAAAAATGACTCGTACATCATTTTGCTCGTACGTAAGTGAGAGTCTTTCTAAGACACACAACAATAGTATTTATCATAAGGAGAGATTAAGGAAGGTTTGGGATTTCTTGTCCATCAAAGAAATCACTAAGGAGAAGGTTGAAGAGGAGAAGATCAAGTTGAGGATTGATTCAAATACCAAACCATGGAAAGCATGGATGGAAGGTTAGTGTTTCTTCTTTATTCTTTTAGAAAACTATTAGGGTTGAATTAAAATAAATCTAGTTTGTTTTTGGGCAGATTTCATATTGAAATCATAAAAGTTAATCTTACAATTGTATGTGGTATAGATACCGGTCGGAGGTTAAAGTCTGCGACGACAGTAGGAATGAGGGAACCTTTGTCATTTTCGACAAAGAAGTACTAAAACTGGTGGTAAGACAGGCACATGATGTCATGAATTAGATGAGTGAGGTATAAACAATCAAAAGTTAAACAGATCTCGTGTTTTTATTAGTCTAACTAACCAAATATTTATACCATGTATGTAGGCTGGTGAAAACCGCTCCGGTGAAGAATCTGTCATTGCAACACCTCAGTCTGTCTTGGAAGTTGTGGGGTGCACATGCAAGTTTCAAGTGAAAGCCAATAACTACAATTTCAAATCAACTCGCACGATAGGTACAGTGTCTCGCATTATTGATTCTGATATTCAGAAGGGTCAAACTTTGGTCCAACCATAGAAACCAATGATGCCATTGCAACTTCAGAGGAAAACTCGGGTGTGGAGTCCAACCATAAAAACCAATGATGCCATTGCAACTTCAGAGGAAAACTCGGGTGTCGAGTTTTCAACCGTGTCTGAGAACGAGAAGAAGGATGGCAAGCGACCACGTCTCATCTAAGCTCCCAAGCATTGACCATATCTTATAGACTTTTGATTTTAGCTTTCCAAGTTTTCTATAGCTTCTAAATTTTCATTTTCTGTTTTGATATTATATGTTTTCTATCTATACGTATGTTTTTTTACATCAGAAGTAAGATCCCATTTATTTATTGAATTTTGAAAGTTATTCTAAGCTTGGCTAGCTATTTCTAAATGTCTCAACCAAACCTCATAATACAACAGACCGGAGCTTCTCATAAATATTTAATGTAATTTTTCAAAATTATAAATTAGTGAATTGTATTTAGGTCAATAGTTAGTCTCAATCAAAACATTTTGATATGTAAATATATTTATATTCATATTTTCATAAATCTATGGACTATGGTTATATAGAAATCATTGAATCACTTAGGAGATAGTTAAAACTGTCGGGTCACAGAAATCATCAGAGAAACAAGGACGACCATACTATTAAAACCTAATATAGTTATCGAGATCTCTTTAAGAGTCTGAGTCATAGAGTGGATACTGAGTCATGGAGTCGAGAGAGTCATCGAGTCATCGAGTAATGAGTCGAGACCGAGTCGTCGAGAATGAGTCATCGAGTCATCAAGTCCTCCGAGTGTAATACTACATTAAACATAACTAATGTACATTCCTTACTCATATTAAAAATACAATAAAATTAGAAATATACAAAATAAAAATGGTAATATTACATAAAAATAATATCTAAAAACTGGATCTTCTTGTGAAATCTAAAATAATTTATAGTTTTGCTTTTTTATTTTTTAGAAATATCAAATATGTAGTCAACTCTGGTTGATAAAAATATAGTATTTTATGTTTTCTAGAGTAGAAAAAAAAACTAAGCAAGACCTATAGCCTCAATACTTGAGAAGAGAAAGCATACACCAACTAACTCAACCAACATTCGAGGTACAACTCCACTCCATTATTCTCCTAACCATAACACTTTACCATTAGATTAAACTCTAATCATGTAGCACAAACGTCTAGAGAAGGCACAAACACTAAAAAAGCAAAAACTAATAAGAGATTGAGATACGACAGTGGGAATGAGAGTAGATATTGACGATATAATCAAATATTCTCTGTCCCAAATATACTCTTGATCTAAATTTAATTTCTAACTAGATTTTGACCCACCCTTAAAAAGGGCGGGTATATTTTGTTGGAAAATTATTTTACGTAATAAAAATTATGATTTTTGATAAATTATATATTTTACTTTTTTATAAAATTTATCTTAAATTTACTTATATGACTTATTTTATTATTTTAAATATGACTAAATTTTAGAAGACTCTAAATAATTCTAACCCGTAATATGATTTTATTTATTTAAACCGAAATTAACCTTATTTTACACTGATTTTTTTTAATTTAAATAAAATATTTTATATCTTCAACACTCTTGTATTGAAAAATTCATTTGTGCGTTTTAAAACATTTTCTATAATTTTATTAAATTTAGTTTATGTGAATTAATTTTTATTTTAAATGAAACATTTTTTAAAGAGTTGAGATGATTCAGACCCGTATTATGATTTTGTTGATTTAATCATTTGTTATTTCAACTTGATTTTATTTTGAGATTTCATTTAATAAATGCTTTCAAATAATTAATAATATGGTGTAAACATTTAGGAAACAAAATTTTCAAAAAGACTAAGAATTGAATTGTATTAAATACTCTTTAATGTAATTGCAAAATAATGACTTTTGATTGGTTGCAAATAATGCTGGAAAAAAAATACATGTAATTTTTGTAATTACTTAAAAATTTCAGGGGCAGATTCATAAATATGCTTCTGCTTTAACAGTATAGATCTGTAAGCTCACATTGATCTCCATGAAGCTGTTCATAAGACAAAAGGAAAATAATTAACATGACAGTAAAGGCAATAGAAAGACTTGAATATAACAATTAGAACACGGTAGCTTGCATGTTTTTGAATTCAATGACCTCTTGAACATCAGGGTTAAAGACAAAAGCAGATGCATCTACACTACGGAGACGCATTTCATAATTTTCTTCCTCTATGATAAAAACAACAGAATTAAGTAAATAACTTTCAAATGAACAAAAACTAAGATATGAAAACTAAATTACAACAAAAATGTGTACCGTCCCCTTCGTGAATACACCAAAACCTTAAAAGAACAATCCTACCATATTGTTTATGTAAACCCCATTGATCAAAAAATTATTTAGCAATAGGTCCAGTTGCAGTGCATGGAGCATGTTATTGCTAAAGTAATAAAATAGTACACAAATTAGGAATCACAATGGTTTTAAATAAACATTAGCATTGACATCCAAATTTTATTAGTGGATTGGAATTAATCTTACTCTTCATCGGTAAGAATAAACGGTAGTTTGTAATCCTCCTCTTCCCCTACTTTTCCTTCTACTATTGGAGATATTACTTTTTAGATGTAATTCCAGTCTGATTAATCTTTTTGTTAATTTTTAGATGTAATTGACTATATGTCCTCTGTTGGCTATCTCCAAACAGCTGAAGGAAAATAAGGAGAAAATGAGGATTACAAATTACCGTTTATGCTTACCGATGAGGAGTAAGATTAATTCCAATCCATTAATAAATTTTGGATGTTAATGCTAATGTTTATTAAAAAATATTGTTATTCATAATTTGTATATTATTTTATTACTTTACCGATAACATGCTCCACTGCACTGCAACTAGACCTATTGCTAAAGAATTTTATGATCAATGGAGTTTACATAAACAATATGGTAGAATATTTTTTTTAAAGTTTTGGCGTATTCACGAAAGGGAATGTACATATTTTTGTTGTAAACCCCATTGATCATATAAATTCTTTTGGCTGATAAAATCTATTATGATCTAGCTATAAAATCTATTACTTAGCGATAAAATCTATTATGATCTATTTTATTACTTTAGCTAAGTAACGCAATAGCAACTTGCTATATTCCGTACGACTTGATAAAATCTATTATGATCTAGCTAAAGAAGAAGAAAGCAGACATTTGCAGATCTAACACCTTTTTGAAAGGATCGAATTAACATGGTCAACAAGATTAGATAGTCTAGTGACCCTTTTTCTAAGTGGTCACCTTTTCCTAGTGACCCTTTTTTTCTGACTGATTGTAAAACTTGTATTCAATCAAAAAGTGTTTTTACAGTTATGTATTATTTGAATTTGATTACATCACAAGTATTAATGGGAGTTTCCACCATGACAGTGATTATTCCTCTCCATCGAGATTTGATATACCGTGGTTTTGAAAAAATATCAGTAAGAAAGAGTTTGATTTCGTACACAAATGATGAAAAAAACAAAGAAACAAAGGAAATACGTTTTATTCCATATATGATGATTAATGAACAAAGAAACAGGAAACAGGAAACACAGATAAGAGTTTTTTTGGGGAAAAAAACACAGATAAGAGTTTTATCATCAGCCGTAAGTTACAACTCATATCCTCATAATTTCGAAGTTTTTAATTCCTCTCAGGTAATAGACATGGTCTTGGACGAAGTCTTTGTCTGGGTAGCTTTCACGAACAAAACCCCGAATGGCGTAGAGCTTAAAGCCAAACACACAACGCAATTTTTGTCCACAAATATCCCAACATCATCGAAGACAAGCAGTCGTCTTCGTTAAAACAAAACACAATCTTGTAACCACTAGGTGAATCTTCTTTAATTTGTTTGATCTGGAAGAAACCACTCGACGGTTTAGGACCAGCCTCTATAACGCCAGCTCAACGACAATGTCGTTGGGATCAGGGACATTATGCAGAGCCGTGCTTACCTTTAAACAAAAGAGGCAACTTTTTCTCCTAATTTTAGGGCCCCATTTATTATATTGACTTATTTCTTTTTTTTACTAGTTAATTGATTGAGAAAAGAATGTAAATGAACTATTTTAAGTTTTTAACTAAAACAAATATTAAATATATATTATTTTCTGCCTTTACAAGATGTTACTAGAAATATTTCCCCAAATTTGTATTCATCTTGTGCATGTGGTAGAATGTCTACATAAATATGTTATTGACCTTTGAAGAAATTATGTTCTTCATTAGCTTCAGTTATGTTGTCTTCGTGTTTATGATGTTTTAATTGTTTTTTTAAAGTATTACCTATTAAATTATTAATTGTGTTTCATAAATCATTTAACGTAGTAATCATATATAGCTATTGTAAAAATACAAAATATTGTATACATATAAAATTATAAATATCTCTCTCTCTCTATATATATATATATTTAAATCTATTAGAATTTTCTTTGTAAAGCAGAAAATGATTAGTACGAAGTTGTAATATTTAATCTTATATAAAAAAATTAAAAATCATAAAGTATTTTTATTTTATTGTAAGATACATAATTTTTTACTGTTTATAATTTTTTTCTCTAGCAAGAGAATTTTGTAAAACTTTGTTTTTTTGCCATAGGCCCCATAAAACCTTCGCACGGCACTGGGGACATTCCAATAGGTTGACTGAGCACATATGGTGGCTTTGACGTCCATCTCGATCCTGAGGTTTGTTAATTCGGGAACGAACGACTTTAGTCCTCCAGTATCTTTTTTTGCTAAGACCAGTCAGAGAATCTTACGGGAGTGCCCATATTGACCTCTGAAATAATCTTAGGGGGACATTGTTTGCCACCACGAGGAGCGAGAGTCAGGCCACCATCTCTAGGGCTGGAGAGGCGAGAGTCAGGTCACCATCTCTGGGGCTGGAGATTCTGGGGAGAACGTAGTAACTGCCGTCGAATAGGATATCACCATAAATGTCGAGAACTCGTTGGCCGGGGCTTGCGGTCACGGCCCAAACAGCGGTTAAGGCAAGAAGGAAATGTTTTTAAATAGGTGTCCTTGTGCATGATTGGTTTTTGTCATTATTTCTATATCTTTGCAATCGGTAACACATTATGATCCTCAAACAAATAAACACAAAACTGTCTTAATCATTACTCCCTCCGTTTCAAATTATATGTCGTTCTAGAGCAAAATTTTTGTTTCAAAATAATTGTCGTTTTCGGTTTTCAATGCAAAATTTATTGAAAATATTCTCTATTCTATTTTTATATTGGTTGATATGTATTAGTAATAGTATTTTTATTTTGGAAATATGTAAAATTAAATATTTTCTTAATCTGTGTGCAAAGACTTAGAACGACAAATAATATGAAACGGAGGGAGTATTAAAGATGTCATTGGTTTCTTTGTCACTTCATTGGTCAATATGTTTTCGCTAGTATCTCCCAAATATAAGAAGAAGAAAAAAGCATTTGCTGGCAATAAACACATTAATTTTACATAAGACAGCAGATTTTATGTAATAAACACAAGCATGGTCCTTAGATAAACCAAACACATGACAAACTGATCACAGGTTGTTGGTATTGTTCCAACCATTATTCAAGCCATTTTCTTAGAAGTTTCTTACACGTTGTGAACTAGTAGAAAGGGAACATCCTCAGCTTAGTTTTGGCTGGTTCATCATGGGCCTTCTGGAACTTAACTAGCAAAGCCTGGTCGTTGGTCAAAGCTAAGCGTCGTACACCAGAGACATCGGTGAATATGCCAATGTTAGCGCACGTAGTAGGCGACATGATGGTACAGTACACAATCTTGTAGCCATTTCCTTCGACAGGGTGGATCTGGAACCCGCTTGGGTTTGATGAACCACCAGTGCTTATTACAAGACTCTTTTTGAACTCTGTAGAGTATGCAACTCTCCACCCCTTGGATTCTTCAGGACACAAAAACCAGTTGGGAGCCTCGAATTCGATGGTGACATTATTCATCTCCTTAACAAACCATAACTCGGATTTGATTTTGATGGGTAAGCCGAGATCAAGCGGATTCTTGGACTGGAGGATGTCGAGCGGACAGATCTCTTCACTGTTGGAGAAAAGACCTCCTCCTGTTTTCGTAGTCGCAGGTAAGACGAAGTAGGTTTGACCAGGACGAAGTATACTGCCTGCAGAGTCCTTGACATGGTTGTCTGGACGAGCTAGAATGGGTGTGGTCAAAGCGATCAGGAGAAAGATGAGCATGAGGGATATGGTAGGCTTCATCATTGCTTCTTTCTTTTAGCTATAAGTGTCTTTGTGGAGTTTGTTACTTTGTATTGCTTGTTGTGTTTAAGCAAATTAGGCTGCAAAGAGTACTCTCTATATATAGAAGAAAGTTTTACACTTTAGATCGAGTAATTGTTTATTTTAATAATGTGACATATATAAGCTTTCATTGATAAATTTGGGAGTAAAAGGGTGGAATATAAAAAGAAGAAGTGAGAGGAAAAGATAAAGTGGAAAAGAAAGAGAAAAAGAAGAGATATTGTTTTTTTTTTTGGAAAAGAAAAAAAATATACACAATATTGTTACCCTAGTTAAACTTAGAGTAAAAGGCTCCGACTATAAAGCACTTGTAACACACTTTTTATCATCCAATGGAGAAAAAAATGTTTTTTGCCAATTTATTTCACAATAGCGTAAAATTAGAGTAATACACTACTCTACTTGCTGACAAAAAAATAACATTATTCTACTTTAGTCAAGAAAAAACTTTTGTTCTAGATTCCACTTTTTTCTTTCCTTAATTTTCCACTTTTTCTTTTCCTCTCGCTACCACCATTTATATTTAGGCCTTGATTATAACAAACGGAATGATGGAATGGCGTCTAAAAACGCGAAAACGCAAAAAATTTCCAATTAAAAAAAATTGTGGAATAGAATATAAAACGCAAACACGCAGATTTTGTATTTTCACTGAAATAAATACAAAAGGATTTTCATTAGGTGAAAAAGTGAGGTTTTAGTAGATTATTTGTGCAATCAAATTTTTCATATGGTTTAATTATATGAAAATAATTATGGAGTAAATAATATTAATCTATAATTTTATTTTTAATGTATATGTTAATGTACTATTATTAATGCATTTAGAATGAGATAAATAATTAAGATAAAATAATTTTTTCATTAAATTTAATTGGTATTTTTATTATAATAAATTTAGTTATATTTTATTAATTTTCTGTAGGTTAAATAATGTATTAAATTTAAAAATTATGTTCAGATAATTTATATTCCACCGTTCCGTAACATCTATCCAATGGCTAGAAAATCATTATGTTATTTTTGTTCACCAGATTTCAAAAATTTCCACAACTTAATTAAATTTGTCCACAACTTAATTTTTTTCCGCGGTTCCGTGATTAAGCAATGTTACCAATCGAATTCTTACTTTGAATTCTTACTTTCACTTACTCTATTTTAACCCTTGTTCTAAAACGCGTCCGATTCGGACGATTACGCGGCGGATAAACGTGAATCGGCTGGGAACCGTAGCGATTTCACCTTGTTCGGTGAAGAAATCGGATTCAACAAAAAAAATTCTTTTTTTTGAAGTTTTGAGTATTTTAAATCAATAGAGAAGAACATATTTATGAATCTGATGCAGAAACAAGAAGAGAATACATAGAATTCGAGGTTTTTGACAAGTATAATGGCTGGCGGCGACCAAAAAAAATGTACAGAAGTCCTAAGAATCATAAAGAAGACGATGATATAATTACAATTATGCCACTCATCTAAAAACAATTTAAAAAAAAAAACCAAAAACGTGTAGTTTTAACTTGAACTTGGGCTGTTTCAATCTAAAACAAGCCCACTAACCACCCAACTGCAGTAATTATAATAATTTGGTTACTGAAAGCTCACTAATATAAAATATATATTATGTATTTTTTTAAGAAGACCTGTATTATACATAAAAATTGTATTATACGTATAAAAATACAAAAATTCCTCCCCGCGTACTCCCCGATTTTTTTCCGATTTTTCAATAAATCGCTAGGCCCGGATGCACCGTACGCGTAGCGCCTAGCGAGTTTCCGAACAAGGATTTTAACCAATCACACTCAAAATGTATATCTGATATTATCTGTTTAAACAGTAACAAGAATAACTAAGAAGAAATATATTTTCACTTGATTGGCAATATTCAGAGTAATTCAAAGTAATATTTTTTCCACCACTAGGATTTACTCTAGAAGTGAAAACCAGTCACACTCATAGTGTTGCTTTAAACATAAAGATATATTTTATGGGATGGTGTTAGACTATGAGCAATGGGATAGTTGAAAAAATTATTTAACTGTTAAAAACTTGCAATGAAACTGTTGAAACATATAAAAAGAAGACTTAGATTCATTTAAGTTGAATGTACTCAACTAGTTGAAAAAAATGTAAGTAGGTTCAACATGAAAGATTTAAATCAATCAGAGTTAGTATATGTGTTCCACTCTCTTCAAAAATGAGTGAAAGTTGGAAATTCTACTTTTATGAAAACAAATAAATAAAAATAGTATAACTACTAAATTCTAATTGGTTATTTAAATAACTTACATTTTTTTACCTTACTTGTTTCAAGTGATTTATTTTATAGAAAAAAAATTCTTAAAAAGTTATATATATATATATATATATATATATTAAAATTCATCATTTTTCCTATTAAAAAAACTTGGTGCATATAATTTGGATACATTAATTTTTATTATAATATTGATATTATTTACTAATAAATTATTATATATATATATACACATATAAAATATAAAAGTAAAATTCGTAATTTAAATTAAAATGAAAGTTAAAAATATTTATTTTGTCAGTAAAATGGTAGAAAGTTAAAATTTTAAAATAAATTATGGTATAACATAGATGTTAAATAAGTGTTAATTATTATGTGGAATAAAAATGTAATATAGTGATGTAGATTGTAAAAAATGTAAAAAACTGGCTCTTAAATAAAAGAACTATTTTGCAGTCTTAGTTGTGGGATGACAAACAAGAAAATAATTAAATATGATTTTAAGGTTTCAATAAAATATTTAAAATCTGGGAAGACGCACAACCAATCAGTATACACCACTAGTTTGTTACCTACTACCTAGTGTTCGTCCTATAATGATTTTTTGTGATAAAGTTATAATTCTGTTTTGTTTAAAAAGAAGCTATAATTCTGCAATGATTGACAAATATATATATATACTTTTTTTTTTGTAAATGTTGACAAAAATATTTCTAACATGATTAACAATATTTGCAATGATAAAACGTGAAATTTGCCAAAGCTGTCCTTGTCGGACTAAATGAATTATAAATTTGATTGATTGCATTAAAAAGTGTTTGTCTCAAATTTAAGCAAAAAAAAAAAGTGTTTGTCCTATACTCCCTCTTTTTACTAAGAATTTCATTTTATAATTTTTGTTTTAAAAAGAACTAAACTTTGTATTATATTTTATATCAATAGGATTAAATTCACCCTACGGGACGGGTACACAGATATAAAAATAATTTAAAATTTAATTTAAATATATTTAAAATTTAATTCATTTTTGTTTAAAAACTAAATTATTTTTTTTATATTTTATCACGTTAAGTTTATCAATTTATTTTTGAAATCATAAATTTAGCCAAACATAATCTAATTATTTTACAACTCAAATCATAAAATATAAATTTTTTATCATAAAATATAATTATTATTTGTTCTAATTTAACTTCTAACAATATATCACTTCAATTATTTTTAACAAAGAAACATCTAACTAATAGTTGTAGTCTTAATTTTAATTTAATGTTAAAATTTTCAAAATTGCCCTTCACTTTTATACACAATCATATACAAAAAGTAATAGTGTATTATAGTAAACTAAATTTGTCATCATCTGTCTCTGTCGTGGAAACTCATCCTATATCGATTTGAAAAAAACAAATTTTCGCCAACAAATTCTTTTTTCTTCTCTTATGTGTTTGTCTCTTGAAATTTCTCTTATATTTACACCTCTGTAGCTGTTTCGTGTTGTGATTTCTCGTGGTAAATTTCACTGCATGCACCATCTATGATATATTTTGTCGTTACCTTTGCTCCTTGTTAGCATCATGTTGTTTTGTAACTTTAAAGTTTTGATTTGTGGCAGTGGACTTCTTTTCATTTTGGTATGGCAACACCACTCCTTATTGCTTTTGAGATCATGTTCTATTTACATCTTAAAGAAAAATATGGTATATCAATTAATTTGTTATATCAATTGTGGTTGTGTCTATGACTGGTGTGTTTGTTTATGATAGATTTAGTTGTGTCTCTGACTCCTTGTGTTGCAGGTGTTTATGATAGATTTGATTGTGTCTTACTGCTTGCGTGTGTTTATTGCTGGTGTGTTTGTTTATGATATAGAACGGGAATTGGTTTCTTAGTTATTTTTCAAGACTAAAAGTTGTAACTCGTTATGTTTTCTTTTCTTTGTTTTTAGGGAAGAGTTTTTGCTCGTTTGTGTGATGATGAGTTGAAAACACTGAAACCAATCATGTGCATGGTAATATTCTCATAATTTTTCTCTTGCGATATGGTTTATAGATATGACACCTTAACTTATGATCTCAATCTATTATTTTTGGGGTATTCACGAAGAGGAATGTACATATTTTCGTAATGGGGTTTACATAAACAATATGGTAGGATAGTTATTTTAAGGTTTTGGGGTATTCACGATGGAGGTTCAGGCGGCAGGAGAGACCCAGATTACACAGCTGCAAAGACTCCATCGTCGGAGGAGGGGAGGGAAAGGTTCGGGATTGTGTGCGAGACGTCATCAGCAGCGGCGGAGAGGCTCGTGGTTAGGACAAGGAGGAGGTGCGCCGGAGAGAGACCTTCATTCTGGCAGAGGAGGTAGTGTTGCAGCTGTCTTGGAATCCGTGCCCGAGAGAGAAATTAGGTCGCGACCCTTCGCTAGAACACTTGAGCATGTTATCGCTAAAGTAATAAAATAGTACACAAATAAAGAATCACAATGGTTTTAAATAAACATTAGCATTAACATCCAAAATTTATTAATGGATTGGAATTAATCTTACTCATCATCGGTAAGAATAAACGGTAGTTTTTAATCCTCCTCTTCCCCTCCTTTTCCTTATATTGTTTGGAGATATTACTTTTTTGATGTAATTCGAGTCTGATTAATCCTTTTATTACTTTTTAGATGTAATTGTCTATGTGTCCTCTGTTGGCTATCTCCAAATAGTAGAAGGAAAAAAGGGAAAGAGGAGAATTACAAACTACCGTTTATTCTTACCGATGAGGAGTAAGATTAATTCCAATCCATTAATAAATTTTGGATGTTAATTTTAATGTTTATTTCTAACCATTTTGATTCCTAATTTGTGTACTATTTTATTACTTTAGCGATAATATGCTCCACTGCACTGCAAAGAAGTTTTCCATGGATGCCTTATCGACTTTAAAACAAAGAATTGCTCCCGCCACTTCTCATCCCGATAAGTAATTCCCTCAATGATTTTGAGGCCAGGACGTGGAGACATGAGAAAAGTTCCCGGACTTTGCTTATTCTGTTTCATCACGCAGAGATAACGCAGCTTATCAAGACCGAACTGAAGACCCTCTTCCCTAGTCGTAACCAGAAGCGCTAGAAGATGTCTAAGAAAATTAGGGCACATCTGAAACGACAGACTAAGCTATGCGAGTATCTAAATAATAAGCTCCGGAATCGAAAAAGAAAGGCCACAAGTCACGAAGAAAGATAGGTAGGCTCCGCAATACCATTCTCGAACGGTCACAGGATTCTCGAACACAGAGGCTAGATCAAAGACGACGGCATGATCTACGCCATACACGTCATACAAATTCTTGAGCTGGTTGCTTGTAGTCATCGGAAGAGGACAAGAGAACGATGAAGTCATCTTGAGAGAAAAGAAAAATCAACGATGAAAAACAGAGAAGAAAGAAGCAACTAGAGCTGAGCAAGAACCTCCTTCGGTATTTAAAGAAAGCAAAAAACGGCTCTAACGGCTCTATCGCTGGTACAGAGAAAAATAATGATGACCTAGGTTACATCCTATAAGTGTATATACCCGTTAAGAAGTCAAAGCGCACCTCGAATAGGGGTTGGCCACAATCAACGAAACCAGTTGCACCACCTCTTTAATTTGTCTATCAAATAAAAGAGTCTGGGAGACAAATGTTGGACACGAAGGTCCAAACCCATCAACAAATCGGTCTCAACCACAAAGAGGTCGAGCGTGGATCTTATGCCGAGTCGAATGATGGGCTAGAAAGGTTACAAACTTAATGAGGCCCAATACGCAAAATACCCATAATTCGCACCTAACGAGATCTATTATGGAGGAAGCAGTTCCGAAGATCGAGCAAGAGGGTGAAGAGATGGCGGAACCAAGCTGTTATAAGTAAAATGTCAAGTCAAGAGAGAAGGACACGTGAACAACCCTAGAGAGAGAACTCGCAATACCCTTCATCCTCGTCGAGCTCACCTTAGATCTCTTTTTAGTTCGATCTCCATTGTAGTTTTCGATCTACATTGTAGTTTTCGATCTCATTTTTCTTTATTGTATTTAACCTTCACAAATCAATAAAAGTCAATTTTCGTCAATCGAAATCTGTTTAAATCGTTGTGTTCTAAAGATATTGTTGCATACATCATTTTTCTTCCCTATTTCACATTTCAAACACTATCAAATAGTTAGTGTAGATTTTAGGATCTACAATGATGTATTTCATTACTAAAGATTTAATAAAGTTTCGAGTTTAGAGAATAACCTTTTGACAACGAACGGCGTCATAACTTTAGGCAGATAATTATTTTTGCTTGGGGTGAAATCGGCACATATTTAGTGTAAGCCCAATCAAGTAATATAAGCCCATCGATGGTTTCTTAATTGGTTGCTGATAATAGAATAACCTCAGCCGCGAAGAAAATAATCCTTTCCCCGGACAACCTTATCCCTAAAAGCTCACCGATCTCTCTCTCTCTCTCTCTCTCTCCGTCGGACTTCTCTGTAAGCGACGATCTCCGTCTGATTCTCTTAGCAGACGCGCCGAAATGAGCACAAGTGGTGGAAACGAAAACGAGCGACTAAGAACGGTGTGGACGGCAGAGATGGATGAGTACTTCATCGAGCTAATGTTGGAGCAAGTGAAGAAAGGGAACAGATTCGACGATCACTTGTTCAGCAAACGCGCTTGGAAGCTCATGTCTTCCTCCTTCACCGCCAAGTTCAAGTTTCCTTACGGCAAAGACGTTTTGAAAAACAGGCACAAGACGTTGAGGAACTTGTTCAGATCTGTGAGTAGTCTCTTGAGAGAAGATGGGTTTAGCTGGGATGACATGAAGCAGATGGTGGTTGCGGATAATAGCGTTTGGGATGTCTATCTCAAGGTGCGTTTTGCGTTTTCTCTCTTGTTGTTGTTCTTTTCAGACCGAACTTTTGACAGGACTTGTGTTCTTTTTTTTTTTTAATTATTACTTCAAGGGTCATCCTAATTCAAGATCTTTTCGGATAAAGTCGATACCTTTTTACAAAGATCTGTGTTTGATTTACTCTGATGGAATGTCTGAGCAGAAAGGTACAATCTTTATGTCTATATGCTTGAGGTTTTGTTGGGTTCTTAGTCTATGTTTTAAATGTATTTCAGCTCCGGAGGGAGAGACCAACACTTGTATTGAGGAAGATGAAGGTGACAACGGACTATATGGATCAAATAAAGGAAGCGGCAGCAGCATCTCACGGTGCAGGACTACTTGGCATCCTCCAATGGACAGGTATTTCATAAGTCTGATGTTGGACCAAGCTAGAAGTGGAAACCAGATTGAAGGTGCTTTCAGGAAACAAGCCTGGACTGAGATGGTTAGACTCTTCAACGCCAAGTTCGAGTCTAGCTTCACTGTGGATGTCTTGAAGAACCGGTACAAGACTCTGAGAAGACAGTATAATGCCATCAAGAGTCTTCTTGGATCACATGGGTTTGGTTGGGATGATGAGCGCCATATGGTTACAGCTGATGATAACGTCTGGCAAGACTATATAAAGGTGGTGTGCACTTGATTGATATATCTGATCTGACAGCTTTAGTGTTTAGTTTCTTTCTCAAAGTTTGTTCTTGACTGAATAAAAATTTTACAGGCTCATAGAGATGCAAGGCAGTTCATGACTCGACCAATTCCATACTACAAAGATTTGTGTGTGCTCTGTGGCGATTCCGAGAATGAATGTTTCGTAGCTACGGACTGGTTTGATCCCGAAGCCGAGTTCCACGAGGGTACAACCGATTTGTCTAGTTCAGGTGAGGAAGAAGACATCAACTCTCTTCTGTATGAACCCAAGAACAAAAGAGATCATCAAACTGGTACTACTGACACAAGCCCTATAAAGCCGAAGAAGCCTCGAGTTGATGAAACCAAAACCATGGGAATAGAAGACGCGGTTGAGGCTATTCAAGCCTTACCAGACATGGACGAGGAGCTTATATTAGATGCTTGTGATCTGCTTGAAGATGACCTCAAGGCCAAGACTTTCTTGGCACTAAGTGTGAAATTACGCAAGAAATGGTTGTTAAGGAAACTCCGGCCTCATGTAACTTAACACCATTATTAGCCGTTAAAAAATGCAGAAATTTTGAAAGATAAACAGTAACTTCTTTGTCTTATATTATAATAGACTACTCATGTGTGAAGAACAAACAAAAAAACATATTTTTGGGGTAGTTATGAACTTATGACTAGGGCTTAGGGCTGGGTATTTTATCCGTTAAATTTGATTCGATTTGTTATTCGTTGCTATTTGATCCGAAAATTCAGGATATCCATAAGCTTTCGAAGCAAATCAAATACTAAAATTCAATATCCGTTAGAATCGAAGCAAATCACAAATATTAAAATTTTGGAAAGTGGAAATCCGATCCGATCTGTCAATATATAAATACATGTATTTTTATTATATTTAAAGTTTTAAATGTATAAAACTATATAATTGTTACTCTAACATATGATTTGACAGATTATATTCACATTATTACACATATAAAAGTATTATATAAAAAGAAAAGAAAACATTTATGACAATTATAATTTTTTTCTTAAGTTTTGTATTATTATAATTGTTAACTAAGTTTAAAAATTTACAAAATATGTAGATTCATTATTTCTTTTAGTTTTTATCTTTTATATCATGCAAAAAAATATTTTATAAAAAAAGTTTGTATCAAAATTTTAAGATTTATTTGTATAAATCAAACAAATGAGATATCTTAAGTATCCGTAAATATCCGCAAATATCTATTTATTTTCCGGATATCCGTTTTTCTGAATATCCGTATTTTTCCGAAGCAAAGCAAATCGAAAATTTAGATATCCGTAACATTCGAAACAAATCACAAATACATTCAAAAAGCCAGATATCCGATCCGTGTCCACGCCTACTTATGACAACCTTTTTTTTGTTGTTTCCATTGATTTAAATAGAGAAAGATTACAAAAAGCAATATTTTTTCTTTCTTTTTTTTTTTGCTAAAAGATATCCCCTATATATTATTTGAGAAGCATTGAGAATGAATTGCATTTAATTCGGCATTTAATTTTGCATTTAATTCGGCATTTAACTCGGTATTTAATTCGGTATTTAATTCGTTAATCACTAAACGTAAAATAGTAAAGGCTTAGGGGTGGGCTTCGAATACTCATTCGGGTTTGGTTCGGATTTATTCGGGTTTTGGGTTTTTGGATTCAAAAATTTCAACTCTACTCGGGTATTTCAATATTTTGGTTTGGATCTTTGCGGGTTTGGTTCGGGTTCGGATAACCGATTTAAATAATTTTAAAAATTTTAAAATTCATTATATACTTAAAGTATCTCAAAATGTAGACAAAATATATATTACATGTACTTTTGGAAAATCTATAGAAAAAATCATTTTAAACATACTTTTGACTATTTTATATATACTTTCAAGTATTTTTGACAGAATATATAATATGGTTTTTTTAGTATATACTATACAAACCGAATGTGATTTTATAAAAACCATGAGATTTGGACATGATTTTATTTATTACTGATTAAACTGAACAAAAACTGATTAAAAGTAGAAACATGTAAATATGTATATATTTATAACGACGCATGAATATCTATTTGTTATATAAATTGAACTATAATTATAATTTGTAAATCACTTGAATTATAATTAAGTAACAACTCAATGCATGCGAGGCTTCTTATTTTCAATGTGTTCTATTGATTTTTTCTCTTTATGTTAACATTGAATAAATTTAAATAAATATTATAAATTTGATAAACAACAATTAATTGAATTCTTTACATATTTTTTTATCTTTAAATAAACAGAATTGTGTTCAATCCAAGACATATTAATTTGATGAACACCAAATATGGAAGAATAGAAAAAAAATTCTTTCGTACTTCTGTTTAATTTTTATTCTTATTTCTAAAATTTAGAGATTTTATATTAATTCTAAATTTGATTATTTTATTAGATGATAGAAGCGTCTTTTTGTTTTCTATTCTTTTATTTAAATATATAATTTTTTTTAATAAATGACTTTTTGACAACATGACTCTAAAATTTGTATAATATATAATATGATCTCAAACTAAATAATTATGTTTTTAGGCATAAACCGAATAAACCAAAAACAACGGTATATAAATCGAACGAAACGAAGTAAATATGGATTTAGCATATTAGTTATATTTTACTAACCGAAATACCAAAAACCGAACCAAAACCAAACCGATATCCGGTATGAACACATGTAATCCATATAAAAGCGAACTATTGTTTCATTCTCTAAAACATAATGAAAATAATAACTTCACTCCGAGCATTCACTCTGCGCAAGGCGCGGGTCTTATCCTAGTTCTATTTAAAGCATGAGAAATAAAATGTTACAAGTAGGTCTAGGCATTTTAACCTGGACCCGAAGACCTGACCTGGAACCGACCCGAAAATACCCGAACCTGGAACCGCGAGACCCGAAAGTTTATAAGTACCTGTTGGGTTCAAAAAAATTCTGCCCGAATAGACCCGGACCCGAAAAGAACCGACCCGAATAGATCCGGACCCGAAAAAACCGACCCGAATAGACCCGACCCGACAAGAACCGATTCATATCCGACTTAAAAACATGAATATCCAAAACTAGGTTTTGTTATGTTCTATTTTCTATATTTTATTTTATGATTTAGTTGAATTATTTTTATTAACAATCTTTGTTATTATTTTTAAAGTAATATGAAGTTTTAAATGTACAATTTAGAATTCAAAATTTTGTTTTATAATTTTTAATAGTTTATTTTAAGTTATTTTGAAAAACTTTAGATATATATGACATATTTTGACTAAATTCGATGAAATTTTTGTAGTTATTTTGTCTTTTTAGATTCTAAATACCTGAACCCGACTCGGACCCGATACGTACCCGAAAATTTATGGGTATTTAACAAGTATTTTAATTATAGACCCAAACCGACCTAGACCCGAAAAGACCCGAACCTGGACCCGGACCGAAAATTTTAAAGTACCTGTTGGGTCCAAATATTTAAGACCCGAAAGAACCTGGACCCGAAATGAACCGACCCGAACCCGACCCGAAGACCCAAACGCCCAGGCCTAGTTACAAGCATTAAGCTAGTGAAAGCATTAAGCTAGTGAGCCAAGTGACCCAAGTTTATATTATAGAACCCAATCTGAAAAGCCCAAATAGATAGTAAACATCAGACACTAGTTAGAAGCCCAAAGGTGATAGGAGACAACGAGGGGAGGGGAATGGTCAGCTCATGATCGAGAGGAGAACCAGATAATGAGAAGTACTGAAGATTCCGCCGGGTTGGTTAATCGATAGCTCGCGATCCTGTTTCGTATCAGGCGATCGAGGTCCCGGAGAGTAACAGAGAAGGGTTTGAATTGGTTCATGTGAATCCTGTTGTTTCGTTATGCCCACAGGAGATAGATAGTGGCTTGCCAGCAAAGAAGGAGAAACTTCTTCTGTTGTCTTGTTCCCGAGAAGCGTCGCAGAGCCATGAGCGTAGCATCCCAGCTTTGAGAAGGAGTGAATCCGCAACGATCAGCCACGGTAGTTCATAGATCCCAAGATTAGCTGCATTCAAAGTATAAATGGCCTCTTGCTTCATTATAACCTCGACAGAGAGTACACTGTCCATCCGTCTGCAGCCCCCATTGTAGCATCTAATCCTTAGTAGGGCACCGATTGAGCACCATCAGCCAAGTGAGAAATTTGTGCTTCGGGATCCCGCCAGAGATCCAAAATTCTTTGTGCCAGGCCACCTGCGGTGACGTATTCCTCAAGAGATCATATATGAGCCGAGTCGAGTACTGCTGTGATAAGCTTCCGTTGGGGCTCCAGACATATTGATCACACCCATCCGTTAATGTAATGGAAGTAAGATGGGAGAAGATGCTCACTTGCTCTTCCGACCGTGCAGCAGGAAGTACTGAAGATTCCGCCGGGTTGGTGAATCGATAGCTCGCGATCCTGTTTCGTATCAGGTGATTGAGGTCCCAGAGAGTAACAGAGAAGGGTTTGAATTGGTTCCTGTGAATCCTGTTGTTTCGTTCTGCCCACAGGAGATAGATAGTGGCTTGCCAGCAAAGAAGGAGAAGCTTCTTCTGTTGTCTTGTTCCCGAGAAGCATCGCAGAGCCGTGAGCGTAGCATCCCAGCTTTGAGAAGGAGTGAATCCGCAACGATCAGCCACGACAGTCCATAGATCCCAAGAGTAGCTGCATTCAAAGTATAGATGGCCTCTTGATTCATTATAACCTCGACAGAGAGTACACTGTCCATCCGTCTGCAGCCCCCATTGTAGCATCTGATCCTTAGTAGGGCACCGATTGAGCACCATCAGCCAAGTGAGAAATTTGTGCTTCGGGATCCCGCCAGAGATCCACACTTCTTTGTGCCAGGCCACCTGCGGTGACGTATTCCTCAAGAGATCATATATGAGCCGAGTCGAGTATTGCTGTGATAAGCTTCCGTTGGGGCTCCAGACATATTGATCACACCCATCGGTTAGTGTAATGGAAGTAAGATGGGAGAAGATGCTCACTTGCTCTTCCGACCGTGCAGCAGGAAGTACTGAAGATTCCGCCGGGTTGGTGAATCGATAGCTCACGATCATGTTTCGTATCAGGCGATCGAGGTCCCGGAGAGTAACAGAGAAGGGTTTGAATTGGTTCCTGTGAATTCTGTTGTTTCGTTCTGCCCACAGGAGATAGATAGTGGCTTGCCAGCAAAGAAGGAGAAGCTTCTTCTGTTGTCTTGTTCCCGAGAAGCGTTGCCGAGCTGTGAGCGTAGCATCCCAGCTTTGAGAAGGAGTGAATCCGCAACGATCAGCCACGGCAGTCCATAGATCCCAAGAGTAGCTGCATTCAAAGTATAGATGGCCTCTTGATTCATTATAACCTCGACAGAGAGTACACTGTACATCCGTCTGCAGCCCCCATTGTAGCATCTGATCCTTAGTAGGGCACCGATTGAGCACCATCAGCCAAGTGAGAAATTTGTGCTTCGGGATCCCGCCAGAGATCCAAACTTCTTTGTGCCAGGCCACCTGCGATGACGTATTCCTCAAGAGATCATATATGAGCCGAGTTGAGTATTGCTGTGATAAGCTTCCGTTGGGGCTCCAGACATATTGATCACACCCATCCGTTAGTGTAATGGAAGTAAGATGGGAGAAGATGCTCACTTACTCTTCCGACCGTGCAGCAGGAAGTACTCAGTGATCAAACTCCCAAAGATCAGCTAAGGTACTGTCAGAACGAATACCCAGAGATAGTGATGATTGGTGTTGAAGAAACGACCGAATGCTTCCCATGGGAGCCCAGTTGGAGGTCCAAAATAGGTTGTTTCACCATTACCTACAGCAACCTTAATCCACGGGGTAAGCAATAGTGCGAAAAAGAATTAACTGATTAGCCATCCATGAGTATTTCTGCTTAGTGTTAATGACCCAGAAATTGTTTATATCTCGTTGCAGGACTTCAGTTGTGAATCATGTAGACCATATCGAGTCCTGTTTGAAGAACAAAATCCAAATCAGTTTGAGGGCCGCCGCAGTGTTCCAAGCAGATACGTTTTTCAATCCCAATCCTCCTTCTGATTTTGGTTTAGTGACTGATTCCCATGCTACCTTTGCCGATCCCTGACCATCCATCTTTCCTTTCCACAAAAAGCAATATTGGGATCATGTCCATATACAACGATGAAATGAGAAAAGTGGGATGATTAAGTTCCTAAATATTAGGAATAAATAAATAATCAGTCTCTTTTATTAATAACTAACTCAATTAAAATTAAAATCTATACTAATAGACTTTTGAGGTTCTAGAGAGCGTTCACATCAACGACATAAATTTCTCCAAAAAGATGCCACGTGGAATTAATGCTGAAAAAGTAAATATATGATATAAGGAAAAATAAATAATAAGTAAATACAATATAAAAATAAAAATATTACATTAAAATATATCTAAAATGAAATTGTTGTGTTTGAAAATTAAATTACTGAATAAAAACATGAAATTGTTGTGTTTGAAAATATATATTAAACTATTAGAAATATGGTAAATATTAAAATTATATATCTCTAATCGTGTAAATCAAATATTTATATGTATAAAATGAAACTAATCATCCGCACAGTTGTGCGGTTCAAGATCTAGTAAATAATTAAAAGAACAATAAGTTACTGCAAACCAGGTCTGGTTCGTTGGCCAATGTTAACGTGATTACTATCTCATCACAATGTAATACATTTTCTGGTTCTTACTTAAACAAGGTGACACAGATCAAGCCAGGCAAGAAGAATCAAGAGAACATGAAGAGTTGCTTACTTTTCTCTGGAATCTTGATAAGGCTATTGCCTTTCGTGTTTGTTGCACTTGATAGATGAGGCAATACAAGGTTGGGCTGGTTTGGTGAAGGTTGTAGACAAACGAAGACTGAAGAGTTATGATTTACGGAACACTTATGTATGATTAGTAGACATTAGATAGACAGTGCCCATTGATTAGAGACTTGTAAATACTTCTTTGTCCGTGTAGAAATAGCCGAATAAGAGTCATCTCTTTCGTTCAAGGTAAGTTTTTGTCGGTGGTGTTTCGTGTCTACTACAAGTAAAAAAAACGACTTTTCCCCTTCTCTCTCTTCTCTCCCTTCCATCTCTAGACACAAAAGCTTCAGATCCAGATTTGCTCCGGCGCTCGGGGGCTCCGGCCTTCTGTCCGGCGCTCACGTTAGCCTCGACGCCGGAGGCTCCTCTAATCTCCTCTCTCCTTTTTGCTTTTGCTCCTCTGAGGGTATCGCTCTCCCCATCGCCTTGCTTGTCTCTCTGTTTTTGAAGCTTCCCGCAGATACCTTCGCTCGAGAGAAGCTCTGTGTCTGGTGCGAGTCCTTTAGTCATGGAGATACGGCGCGGTGGGTTCTGGCGGAGCTTTCAAAGGAGTCAGCGTTTTAGGGTTTCAGAGGTGGTCCCTTTAGCCGCCTCTAGAGTTGATGGCGTGTGGAGGCGTTCGTCTAGCTTCTGTCCATTCCTGATCTCCGGTCTCTAGATCTGCGGTCCTATGGTCTGTACCGTTGCGGCAAAGGCTGCGGTTCTTTCATCCTCTCCTTGGTGTCTTGGTAAGGGTGAACTCTGTTTGACTTTGCCATTGGTGTATCGGAGTTTCTCTCTAACTCGATTGCGAGCTTAACCGAAGGCGGTGGTGTGTACCTCTGCTTGAGGTGGTGGTTCGTGGTAGTTTCTCCGGTGTGGTGTCGGCGTTGGTCGTCTATGGCCGCTCCGAGACGCCGTTGTGACCTCCCTCCTTTCCAGTTGTTCTCTTCACGGCTAGTGTTTTCAAGAACCGACCTTTGAAGCTTCGTCGACTGGTTTTCTTGGTCTTTGCTTGAGTGCTCTTTGGTTTGATTGCTCCGTTGTCACCGGTCGCAATCTTCGACAGCAGTAAGCTTACCGTTTCTCAGGTTCTCTAAGGCGGCGTTTGGCGATGATACTGAAGTTCCGTGTGGTCTGCGGTTCTTCTCGGTATCATTGGTGGCTCCATCCGGTGTTTTGCACATCCCGATGCTGTGGCTTCCACTTGGTTGCTCACGGTAGTGTTGTAGCACTAATGCTTCTTTGCAGGTCTTCGAGCAGTTCATGTGCACGTGCAGCTGTCAACTTGTTCCCGTCTTCTTGCTTACCGATCTTGGATTGGAGGTTTTCGTATCTCTAGGCCAATGTCGGTCTTGGCGCTTTTGAAGTTTGTATAGAGGGACTTCGAGCAATTTTCATTGGGTATGTGTTTTATTTCCCTTCTTCATCAGTGTCTGTGCGTAATGGCGGTGACGGTTATAAGATCTTGAAAAGTTCATCGACAGCCAGTTACTCCAGAGACGTCACGGGAATTCCCGGCATCCGAAAGGAGAACCTCACGTTCATGTGGTTAACATCGAAGGGGAGAACGGCTTTAGATTCCTAAGGATTTTAAAATCAACTTCGCGTAATGTGCCGGGTTTAGTGGGCGGGCGAAGCTCGGTTGTAATACATTGAATTAGGAGCTTTTGTTCTGATCAAACTTGTAACCCGAACTGATTGCCCGGTTTTCGGGATAATTTTAATATAAGTATATATTTTTTTTTTTAAATTTGTCAAGGAACACAAATGCCAATAAATTCATTTAACTATACCATCGACTTATCAATAAAATAGGATATGTGATCGTCCATATCATGCATCTTCGCTACATGCATTTTCACTCTGTATCTCGATGAATTAGATCGTTTCTTTGTGTACTCCTAAACGAAATCATTGTAAATCGGTTTATGGGTATTCCTTATCATTTCATCCAGCTGGAATAATTTTTCTAATTGTATGAATTTTTCTAGAACACTTTTTTCTTAAATGTTATTCAAGAAAGTTTCGCATTGTCGAGTATTCCACCAATTATTAATCCAAGTTTTCAAATTTTTATTAGAGCAGAAATCAACTAGGGCAAAAAGAACACATCACACAACCAAAGCTGACTTGATAAGAAACTAGTGATATTTCGGCGCTACGCGCCGGGTTCTTATGTTATACTTTTACATAAATTTATATATTATTATATGGTCTTAATAAATAAAATATGTTAAATATGAAAAAATGATATTTTGATCTTTTTATAGTGGTTAATGACCGTAGTGTATTACTTTTTTGAAGTTGTTTAGTTCAAAGTGGAATAGAATAAGTGGTTGTTACTAATCGATTTAATAAAAATAGAATAAAAAGTCGATAGTCATAAACAAAGTTGATGTTTTATATAGAGAACATACTTATATTATTAATTATTAAAATAACAATATATGAACTATAAAACTTTTACTAATATATTTAGTTCAAGTAATAAAAAATGTAATACGTTTCAAATTTTATAAATTTTATAAAAATAAGGGTGAGGTGTCAATTTTTGTTAAAATAATTGGTGAGTATCTAATATATATTTTTAAAGTTACCATGTTGACTTTTAAAATATTGAGTGAAAGTTGTATGTGTTACTTTAGTTTCAAGGTCTCTCAAAAACATGCATCTTAAAATAAGAAACATAAAATTATTTTATATAATAGTTTTGTTATAATGGAAGATTTTGTGTGTGTTCATAACAAAATTCTTGTTTGTCCACCCTTATTTAGAAATATTGACGAATCTTAATATGAATCTAAATATGTTTTTTACCTAAAAACTATAAATGGTTCCTAAACTCCTCTATTTGATGGACAACTTCTATTTTAACCGGAATGGAACAATTTCACTGAATCTTCTTAGTAAAAAAATCAAATTGTTAATTAGTAAATGAGATGTTAGCATCTATAACGATCATGAGAAAGACAATTTCTAACTATCTGTGACATTCGGGCTTGCTGACTTGTTGCATTTAGTAATGGTTTTGACAATAAATGGTTAGTGTGGTGCAAAGTATTAATGGTGAGGGTGGTGTGTGGTTTACATAAAATTTAAATAACTTTAGCAACCAGGCAACATTTTTAAATTTCTCTCAGATTGGAAGTAATGATTATTTTTTGTTTAGTTAAGTTTTGAGAGTATATTTAATCATGTTCACGGTTTTTAAAATGTGAACACGGATAGCATGCATCAGGGAAGTTATTTGTTTCCTTGGATAGTGTAACATGGGAAGATATGTGCCAATACCAATAGACCAAATGTTAGTCTTTTGGACTTGAATCGCCATCAGTTACTAAACATTATTAGAGTGGGATGACTGGAATTTCTAGATTGATTATATGACGGTTACGTCCATTGCGTTAAAGAAGGAGAATCTTAGAGGTTCCATTTTCCATCGTCAACATCAAATATGAAGAAATCCTATGAACCAATGTTTTGACACCCGATCCGAACACTGAACCGGACGATTTACCGGATCTCTGGATCATTGGATCAACCGTGGGTGAACCACGATTTAGTAAATGAATTAGTTTTATTATAAATAATATATTAGCTATGAAAATAAATATATAAAAACTAAAGTTAATATTTTAAATATCTTCAAACATAAAGTAATAGTTTGGATATGTATCTATTTTATGTTTAATTTGTTTTGAAAATAATTAACTTTAGTTTCCATTTTTGTATTTTTATTTGACATACAAAATATTAAGAAATAGTTTAAAAGTATTTTTTAAAAAAATATGTAAAATATTATTTCTCTCTCTAAAAATGGTGAACGCAGAGGCGAACTAGGGTTTGAAGGTGGCTCCGATGGATTTGCACGACTGGGACCCGGGAATTTTAGTGGGGAATCCGGGATACTATCCGCTCTACTTCATCGCAGATCGGGTCAATCGATTCGACGGCGGCGGAGGGATAGAGAAAATAATTTCGTATCTCCCCCGATGCGATTTGATTTGGTTTGGGCGTATACTTTTGATCGGGATCAGGATTGGGGTTCGAATCAGGAGGGATTATTGTGTTCGGGTGAATCAGGGGAGAATTAATGGAGGACATACGGCGGATTGCGATGGGATTGTGGAGGTTCCAATTAAGGCAACTACACAGATGGCGTTTGTGGTTTTTTGGCAATCGATTATTATCGTTGATACTCGACATCTATGGGTATATACAGGTAATCAATCTGTGATCCTTTATCTCACAACGTTACTAAGGAGGACGATTTGGTTTCAACTTTTGGTGATACGCAATATTTGGTTTAAACACTTTGGTACTGGATTGGGATTTTGGATAATCAATTGTCATTATTATATTATCAAACTGGATTCTTGGGAGATTGATGTAGAGAGGATACAGGTTCTATATATAGGATCGATAGCATTGGTGGTTCTTATTATCAACTTTCGGATTCTCAAATTTTCTTCTTGCTTTGTTCGACAAGGCTTAAGTGTGGTTTGTTTGGCAATTGCACATGCACAACTTATGGGGGCAATGGGGGATTCAAGGAATGGCGAGGGCACCATGAAAAGGCTTAAGATTACAGTTGCTCACTTTGACAACTCTGATCTGATTAAGTCTTGTTCCAGGATTTTGGTGGGAAGGTGTATGAACCCACCGCTTCAGAAGATGAAGGCGTTGCTCACTAATCTTCCAAAGATTTGGGGTTTGGTGGATCGGGTTACAGGGAAAGACTTGGGGCTTGGCAAGTTCCAGTTCGAGTTTGAGAAGGAAGAGGATATTGAGGGGGTTCTGAAGCTACAACCGTTTCATTTTGACTATTGGATGATTGCATTGGCAAAGTGGCAGCCGAAGCGATCCATCAACTATCCATCGGAGATTCCGTTTTGGGTTCGGGTGCTGGGGGTTTCGAAGGAGTTCAGGACAGTCCCTACTTTTGAAAGTATAGGAGATGCAATTGGAAAGGTGGTAGAGGTTGATCTGGAGCTTATGCGGGTACTGGTGATTGTAGATGCCTTCAAGGAGTTATGCTTCGAGACTTCCGTCGACTTTACCGGTGGGGAGTTCTACGATGGCGAGGAACCAATAGGAAAGCGTCTGGTGCTAAAGGCAGTAGCAGAGGGGATGGGGAAGAAGCTAGAAACAAGTCTGTTCGCAGAGACCAGGAGGGGGATAAGAAACAAGTTACTGGACATTTGGGGGCTCAACAAAAACACTTATGGTCACAGGAGGATACACAAGAAGAAGGAGAGATCCGGAGCGATGAGAATGGCAATATGGCACGCCCATCTCCAGGCTTCCAGGAACAACTCGCGATGACACAGGCAGATGGGAATGTGTTAGTTTCAGACCCCACGGATGCGGTCAATGGGCTCAAACAGCTTCAGGGTCTGGTGGAGGGCAGTTGAAGTTAGGAGAGGACGAAAGTATGGAATGGGCGGACTTGGAGGCTGTAGATGATCTACCGGAGCTCACTGAGGAGGAGGTAGCTGCGATAAACGCAGAATTGGAGGAACAGGCAGAGCTCGATGATACTGAGGCACCACCGGTGAACGAGGAAGAGAATAAGCAGCAGATAGAGGAAGAGAAGGTGAAACAAGACACGAAGAAAAGACTCTTCAAATCAACCCTGAGCACTGCAGCAAGCACGAAGATGAGAACCGCAAAAGGGCTTGCTTCCCCTCGCAAGAAGGCTCCAGTCAAAACAGGGCCTCGTATAGGCGATAATAGGTATCACCAGGAGGTTAAGGTTACTTCAAACCTCATGAATGTGCATCAAAAGCCATAGTTTTATGGATCACACCAGCCTATTTCATAAGTTTAAAAAGCAGGATGGGGGTCTTGTTTTTGGGTTGTTTTTAATAAGCTCAATGAGCATTTGTTTCTTGTTTGTTCTTTATGGGGTCTTTGGGATTTCTTTGGTTGTTGTGTTTTTCATCTATTTATTTGGCAGTCTATTTGTTCAAGTAATGAAATGGATGAACTCTGGTTACTTGAGGTGTTTTTGTGTACGTTATCTTCTTAAGGATATTGGAGTCTTTTTGGTCGTTTTGGTACTGCATTTGAGATATGGAAGTTATGATCTTCTGCTCCAGATTATCAAATATGGGCAGTATTGGTTAAATGGAAGTCAATGGATTCACTGGAGTTTGGGTTCTAAATGGTATTGTGGGAGATGGTGGATGATATTGATGTGGCGTAAGCAAGACAAATGGAAATATGGCTGGGGTGATCTGGTATTGGTGACTGAGAGACAAAATTTTTGTTATCTAAAATACGGTGGTTACGGCTTCACTAGTGAACGGAACAACACTCAGAATTCATATTATGGGATCATGTGGTTTGTTTATTATGAGTTATTAATTTATTGTCATGCTAGTCCCGTCCAAAGGTCATATGGTAAGTTTTGGTTGCAGTCTATTGTGTCTTTTATTCTAAAGACTGCGTATAATGTGGATGTTTTAATATGGATTACGAGTTGGTGGTTCGGGATTTTATTGGTTTCGACGAGATATCAAGATATCTTTACATCTATATCTCTCAGCTCAATGGAGCTTTTTAAAGAATTTTTATATGAAAATATTGAGCTGGAATTGTAGAGGAGTGGGGAGTAAGTGAACCATGAGGTATCTTCGGGAAATATGGCACAAGTACAAACCAGATTTTCTTTTTTTGTCTGAAACAAAAAAAGATGCGGAGTTTGTACAAGGATTGCAGGCACACTTTGGCTATGATAATCTGGTCACAGTTGATCCTAATGGGAGGAGTGGAGGATTAGCACTTTTTTATAATAATACATTTGAAACTCAGGTTTTGTATACGAGTAATAGGATGATAGATGTAGAGGCAGTCGCCCTTGGTAAAAAAGTTTTTTTAACTTTTGTATATGGCGATCCGGTACAGAAACTGCGAGAACAGGTATGGGAGAGATTGACACGGTATGGATTGGCGAGATCTGATCCTTGGATTATAATTGGTGACCTGAATGAAATTACTGGAAATCATGAGAAAGAGGGCGGATCCCTACGGAGTGCTAACTCTTTTATTCCTTTCAATGATATGATCAGAAATAGTGGTTTACTCGAATTCCCTGCACGGGGAAATAAAATGTCCTGGCAGGGTAGAAGAGGAAAAGGCAAGGGGGCTGTTATGATTAGGTGTCGGTTGGATCGGGCACTAGCCAATGAGGAATGGCATACTCTTTTCCCGGTTTCTTATACGGAATATTTAGGAATGGTCGGATCTGATCACAGACCGGTCGTAGCATTTATTGAAGATAAAATTCGTCGACGAAAAGGACAATTTCGTTTTGACAAAAGATGGATTGGGCAAGAGGGTCTTTTGGAATCAATAGCCGCAGGCTGGAAGGAATCGGGCCCTGGTATATCAGAAGACATAGTTTCAAAAATTAGTAACTGCAGGCATGAGTTTGCGGCTTGGAGAAAAAATAATCCACCTTATGGAAAGGAAAAAAATGTGGAGCTTCAAAAAGCATTGGAGGAGGTACAAACTGATGATTCAAGATCGCAAGAGGAGATTTTTGAGGTTTCTAAAAAATTGCAGGAAGCATATAAGGATGAGGAGGAGTATTGGCATCAGAAGAGTAGGAATATGTGGTATTCATCAGGGGACCTAAATACTAATTTCTATCATGCACTTACAAGGCAGAGACGGATTCGCAATAGAATTGTGGGACTATATGACGAGGCAGGTACTTGGATAACGGATGAGAATGGAGTGGAAAAGGTGGCTGTGGATTATTTCGGAAATTTGTTCACGACTACTGATCCCTCCAATTTTGACAATTTCCTGGAGGAGATAACACCAGCTATATCATTGCAGATGAATCAACGGCTCCTCCGGGTAGCAACGGAGGAAGAGGTGAAACAAGCTTTATTTATGATGCACCCAGAAAAGGCACCGAGACCGGATGGAATGACTGCTCTCTTTTTTCAGATTTCTTGGCACATTATAAAGGATGATCTGGTGGAATTGGTTAATCATTTTTTGTCTACAGGAGATATGGACCCAAGGTTAAATATTACAAATATTTGTATGATTCCAAAAACGGAAAGACCCACACGGATGACGGAGTTGAGACCCATTAGTCTCTGCAATATGGGATACAAGGTTATATCAAAAGTGCTTTGTGAGCGGCTGAAAATATGTCTTCCAAGACTTATATCGGAAACACAATCGGATTTTGTACCAGGGAGGTTGATTTCAGATAATATTCTGATTGCTCAAGAGATGTTTCATGGATTGAGGACGAATAAATCTTGTCAAAATAAGTATATGGCAATAAAGACGGATATGAGTAAAGCATATGATAGGGTGGAATGGGATTTTGTCCAAGCACTACTCAACAAGCTGGGTTTTGATCCACATTGGACAAAACTAATGATGGAATGTATTTCCTCGGTCCAGTATCGGGTTTTACTAAATGGTCAACCAAAGGGACTGATAATTCCTCAAAGGGGGCTTAGGCAGGGAGACCCACTATCTCCTTATCTTTTTATCTTGTGTACGGAGGCGCTGATTGCAAATATTAAGAAGGCGGAATGAGGAAAACAATTAACGGGAATGAAAGTAGCGAGAGCTTGTCCATCAATATCTCACCTGCTTTTTGCAGATGATAGCCTTTTCTTTTGTAAGGCACAGAGGGATGAATGTGAGACTATTCTCAGGATTCTAAAGGAGTATGAGGCAGTCTCGGGTCAACTGATTAATTTTAAAAAATCGTCGATTCAATTTGGACATAGAATTGAGGAATCTAGGCGGCAAGAGATGAGGGATATATTGGGGATTCAGAATATAGGAAGTATGGGTTCTTATTTGGGATTACCGGAGAATCTAAGTGGATCCAAGATACAAGTATTTGGATTCGTACAAGATCGATTAAATACAAGAATTAATGGGTGGACATTCCGGTATTTTACTAAAGGAGGTAAGGAAGTGGTTATTAAGTCGGTAGTTACGGCTTTACCAAACCATGTAATGTCCTGTTATAGACTACCAAAAACTACTATAAAGAGGCTTACGAGTACGGTCGCGAAGTTTTGGTGGAGTCCGGGGGGAAGTACGAAAGGCATGCACTGGAAATCATGGGATAAGGTGTGCCTTCCTAAGGAGGAGGGTGGCTTGGGTTTTAAGGACATCTTGAATTTCAATACGGCAATGCTTGGAAAACAGCTTTGGCGCCTAATTCATAAACCGGATACTTTATTTGCTAGAGTATTCAAGGGTCGGTATTTCAGGAACGCTTCACCCCTGGAACCAATCCGCTCTTACTCCCCATCATATGGCTGGAGGAGTATCGTATCAGCTCGATCTCTGGTTAGCAAAGGACTAATTAAAAGGGTGGGAACAGGTTCATCTATTTCAGTATGGAATGACCCTTGGCTCCCAACCACTCGCCCGAGACCTGCAAACAAAAATCATCACAACTTATTCCCGGAACTTACGGTCGAATCTCTTATTACTCCAGGTTCTAGGACTTGGAACGTACAAGCCATTCGGGCTTTGGTGGATCCCTTGGATGCAAAGATTATTGAAAGTATACCTCTCAGTAGATTTTGCATAGAAGATAAGGATGGCTGGCATTTCACAAACAATGGAAAATATACGGTGAAATCATGATACGAGGTGGAAAGGGTCTACCCCGATAAAGAAAAACAACTAGCTTTCTATGGACCGACGGTAGAGGTGTTGAAGGCTTTTTGTTGGCAGGTTAAGTGTCCCCCAAAAATAAAGCATTTTCTTTGGCAGATTGTGTCAGGGTGTGTTGCGGTCAAAAAGAATTTAAAAGCACGAGGAATGAAAGGGGAAATTACTTGTGACTGATGTGGGAGTGCTGAGGAATCTTTGAATTATGTATTCTTTGAATGTCCTCCAGCGAGGCAAATATGGGCATTGTCAACTATACCAACAAATCCAAATGTGTTCCCTTCGGAATCATTGTTTGCTAATATGGACCATTTATTCTGGAGAGTTTTATCCAAGATGAATGATCATCAGATTGCATGGATCCTATGGTACATTTGGAAAGCAATGAACAACAAGGTATTCAGTAATCTGGATGTAGATGCTATGGATACACTAAAGCTCGCTGAAACGGAATCTGCTATGTGGGCTGCGGCCCAAGAATTGCCCACCCGACTTTCCATACCATCATAAGTAAACCAGCCTCCTTCAATTCCAGGGAGATGGTGCTTTACCGATGGTTCGTGGAAGGACAATGACTCTTTTTCGGGACAAGGATGGTTTAGTACTCTGGAAGATTATGAGGGATTAATGGGAGCACGAAATGTTCGGGCAAGTTTAATCTCCCCTTCACTCGGAGGTGGAGGCTTTGATTTGGGCAATGGAATGTATGAGGAATTTACGACAGTTTCAGGTTACGTTTGCAACGGATTGTTCTCAATTGGTGAAGATGGTTTCGGAACCAGAAGAGTGGCCGGCGTTTGCAAGTTATCTGGAGGACATCAAGAACTTACAAAGTAGTTTTCATAGCTCACAGCTCATTCATGTACCGAGGACGGCAAATTCAAGGGCGGATCGTTTAGAACGTAGTGCCAGACAACAATCGTCTTTTGTCATCCACATGGATGCTGAGCTACCAGTTTGGTATGCAGAGTCAGTATGAGTCTGTATGTTTGATGACAAAGAAAATAAAAATAAAAATAAAAAATATGTAGCATAAGAGTTATGAAATCTAAAGAAAATCAAGACATAAAATTCATAATAAATTAAATTTTCAATCCAAAATTAAAACATCATTGTAATAAATTGTCAATAACAAAAATAAACTAACACCTAATAACAATTAACACCAAAACACATTAAATAAAGTTGAGAAAGATTTTAATTACTAAAAGGAGAATGCCACATAGCATTTTTTCCTCCCGAGGAGAAAAAAAAAAAAAAAACTCAACTTTATTATATAAGATCATTACATTCATCCATCACCAAAAGACTAATTTCATTTAAATGTTGAAGATTGTCTATTAAATGTATTTATTGCTCTTAATATAATCTTTGCTTTAACTTTTTTGGTAATTCCTTGCATAAAAATTCAGAAAATATTGGATCTCCACCTACACAAAAAAATTGTTGATAAAATTCCAAAATAGTATTTTCTTTTGACCCAATTTTTTTTCTCCTTATTGATCTACTTATATATATATATATATATATATATATAAAGTTGAAACTTAGACTTAAAATGTTTAAAAAATATATTTAAATTGTTTTCTTGATACATAAAATTCATTATAAAATTATAGTATATTGATAATAATTTTTAATTAAAATATTTCCGTTGGACTAAATCTGCGCGCAGATTGGGCTAGGTATTAATATAGTTGGGCTTCAGAAGCCATTTGAATTAAAATAATTGTGTGGAGAAAAAAAAGGGAAAGATATATGGGCGAATCCAAAAAATACTAAAAAATGGGTATAATACCTAGAAGAGCAGAAGAGAGAGAGAGCCGTTACGATTCAAAATTCAAAAAAAAAAAACGAAAACAAAAGAGCGCGGCTGTTTCGTAATTAACACTAACACTGAGGGCCAGTTTTGGAATAACAAGAAATGGTGCCTCTCTCCTGAGTGAGTGTGTGTATATATAAACTCGCATCAAAACACTCCAAAACCCTCAAACACACTCATTTTCTTCATTCCGTCTTGTCTCTCTCTATTTCAAATCTCAAAAAAAAAAAAAAAGCGAATCATGTCTCTGAGGCCAAGCGCGAAGACGGAGGTGAGACGGAACCGGTACAAAGTGGCGGTGGATGCGGAGGAGGGACGGCGGAGGCGAGAGGATCACATGGTGGAGATCAGGAAGAACAAGAGGGAAGAGAATCTCCAGAAGAAGAGACGCGAAGCCATCTCCTCCTCCTCCTCCTCCGCCGCTCCTCAGGAGGATCTTTCTTCTGCCAAGAAGGTCTTTTGTGTTTTTTGCGATCTATTTTGATAGATTAATTGAATCTGATTGGAGATGAATCGATCGAGTATACTTTAGATTTTGTTAATGGATTGAAAGTTTGTTGCAGTTGATAGATAATCTACCGGAGATGGTGATTGGGATATGGTCAGAGGATACCAACTCACAACTCGAGACCACCACTCTCCTCAGGAAACTGCTTTCTCTTGGTTTGTCTTTTATTTATTTATTTATTTGTTTTTTTTTTTTTGGTTAGAGACTTAAAGTAGTTTTCTCTTTGCTTGTATGTTTGTTGTAGAGCAAAACCCTCCTATCAATGATGTTATAGCATCTGGTGTTGTTCCTCGCCTTGTGACCTTTCTTTCAAGGGATGATTTTCCCAAACTTCAGGTAAAACATAGATAGATATAGTCAGGGCCGGCCCTAAGCCAAGCTTGATGAAACATTCGCTTCAAGCCCCCGGATTTTTTGAAAAAATTTACATAGAAACAAGCCCCTAAATTTATAAAAAATAATAATTTTGGCCCCCAAATTATTGAATTCCTTCTTGACTCGTCTACCGCCTCCAAAATCTCAGGGTCCTGGATATAGTTGATCTCTTTTGTTAGCTTGATTTGTGGATGTGGTGTTCAACTCTGCTTGTTTTTTATTAGTTTGAGGCAGCTTGGGCGCTCACCAACATTGCTTCAGGGACATCAGAGAACACTAATGTTATCGTTCAAAGTGGTGCTATCCCAAGTTTTATTCATCTTCTCACCTCCCCTAATGAGGAAGTCCGCGAACAGGCTGTTTGGGCATTGGGGAATGTTGCTGGTGACTCACCAAAATGCCGTGATCTTGTCTTGAGTCTAGGTGCCATGTTGCCTCTTCTCTCTCAGTTCCATGACCATACAAAGCTCTCCATGCTTAGGAACGCTACGTGGACTTTGTCAAACTTCTGCAGAGGGAAGCCTCAGCCTTCTTTTGAGCAGACAAGCCCAGCTTTACCGGTTCTTAAGAGGCTTGTGGAATCAACAGATGAAGAAGTTCTCACAGATGCATGCTGGGCTCTGTCGTACCTCTCGGACAGCTCTAATGAAAAGATACAGACTGTTATCGATGCTGGCGTTATCCCTCGCCTCATCGATCTCTTAGCGTGAGTATATATATATATGATTTTAACATTAATTAATTATCTGAATAATGCTTACTCTTAACACTTTATCTTTGTTAGTCATTCGGCGCCGGCAGTGCTGATTCCTGCTCTTCGTACCATTGGTAACATTGTTACTGGCGATGATATACAGACTCAGGTACATTTTTAGTTTATTCAGTTGGAAAATAATTTGTCGCTAACTCTTGTTCTATCATAACAGACGGTTCTGGACCATCAAGTGCTTCCTCGTCTTCTCCACCTCCTTACAAACCCTTACAAGAAGAGTATCAAGAAGGAAGCTTGCTGGACCATCTCCAACATTACAGCTGGGAGTTCTAAACAGATACAAGTTAGTTTTTTTTTTGTTTATATAACAGAGTCTAGCTTTGTTGTTTGTTTTCTGATTTTTAATATTTAAAAAAAAACCCGAATGTGCGGCGTGCAGGGAGTGATTGAAGCAGGTATCATTCAGTCTCTTATTGGGGTGCTCCATAACGCAGAGTTCGAAGTGAAAAAAGAAGCTGCTTGGGGGATCTCAAATGCTACTTCTGGTGGCACTCATGATCAGATCAAGTAAACAACAACAAACAAACTATAAAGCCCTAAACCAAAGATCATTTTCTAAAACATGTCTTTGCTCTCTCTCTCTCTCTTAGGTTTCTGGTGAGCCAAGGCTGTATCAAACCGCTGTGCGATCTTCTAACCTGCCCGGATCCAAGAATCTTGACGGTTTGTTTAGAAGCGTTGGAGAACATTCTGGTGGTTGGAGAAGCAGTGAAGAGCTTAGGTCATACAGGAGACGATAACCCTTACGCTGCAATGATAGATGAAGCAGAAGGGCTTGAGAAGATTGAGAATCTTCAGAGCCACGACAACAACGATATATACCAAAAGGCTGTGAAAATCCTCGAAACGTTTTGGACTGAAGACGATGATGATGATGAAGGAGCCAACGATGAAAACCACGCTCCGCAAGCCGGTTTCCAGTTCGGAAGCGCTAACGTTGCTGCCCCTCCTAGCCAGTTCAACTTCATGTGATAACGTGAAGTGAAAGAAGTTTTCTTTGTCTTTTCTACTGCATCATGCACAAGTCACAACTCGTGGATATGAAGAAACACTGTACGAGTAGTATCTTTTGTCTGGTTGTGAAACAGTTAATGTTTGGTGTTTTTCAATAACGAATCTCTATTATATCAGAGTGGAAATTAAAGTTCATTTGTTTGCTCTGTTGATGTTTGCAACGAAACCGTAATCATGGTCATAGTTTTTCCGTTTTCTTGGGATTAAAGAATGTTATTACCAAATGTGTGTTTTCGACTTTAGAGTTTATGCACAATAGATTTGATTCGAGCATAAAGATGATGATAAGAGACAGTTTTCACATGGTCTTAAAAAGTTTCAATTTTTGGTTCTTCACCAAGATTCCTTATGTGTTTATCATCCCCCACAAGCTGTAAATCTAAAAAGAATCACATTCCAAAGTTGCTATTGATGATGTCTTAAAAGAAAAAAAATAGGAAGACATCTTTTTTGGGACCAACATATAAAATTGAAAACAAAGAAAATAAAAGAAAAACTTTTCTATACTATAAATCACCAGTTTTTTTCTTCGTATTCTCTAGATCCACCTTTGATAGGTGATGAATATTTCACGAGTTTTGTTTCATTTCAGAAAAAAAAATGAAGATGTGTTAATTATTACTTTAGTTTATAATTATCATTTTGTTGTATAGGTTATGCACTAAAGCTAACATTGATATTATTTTTCAGTTGCATAAAAGAACCGGTCTGAAGCTTTTATCATAACAATAGCACATTAGCACTTGAATAGTTCTTCTGGATATGGATCAAAACTTCATATATCTTAATCTCAGTTCTTGAGTGAAAAGAAAATGAGTCGGTTCCGGGTTTGCGTTTTCGGGACCCACGGGACAGAGACTGGGTGAGAATCCGAGTCAGGACCCGAGTGATGGTCGTGGAAGCCAGCCTGGTTTGAATGGTAATGGGCCTATGTGATTCTGAAGCGTAGACCGTACGGACTGTCGCCATGTGCTTCAAAGACCAACAAAATATATTTAAAGAGCGATAATAAAAAGAACATAAAAGCTTCTCCTCTTAAGGGTACGTTAACGTACGTGTTAGATTTTACATAGCGAAGATAAAACTTTAAGATTCGCTTTGGTCGTGTCTATTCTGACAGACTAACGACAACGTATTAATATGAGTGTAAAATTGTTTTTGAACGGTTAAAAATAAATAAAGTAATTTACTTTTATTACGAACTAAACTACTGTTGCAATCAATTATGAAATTAATTGATCCATAAGTTGCAATCTGATATAATTATACATATCTTTCGTTTCTTAAAAATTCTCAATTTAATATTTTTTTCAGATTAAAAACTAATCAAAATATACTTATGTTTTTATTAAGTACAATATTTGATAAAAAGTATTTGAGATAAAAATAATATTTGTAAGATTAATACAGTTTACAATTGATATTAGGATGAAAATATGTATAATTTGCATTGAAATTTTAAAATGTAAGTTTTGTTAACAAAAAAATGTTAAAATAATATTTTTTAAGAAACATATGGTCCATGGATAATTGATAGACATTATGGAAGTGATTTGTTAAGATGTCTTATTATATTTTTCCATACTTTTTGGGTTGATATATTAACTTTTTGTTCTAATGTAGCATTATTGCTTCTCTAAATTCCATTTCACTAGCAAAATAGCATTGAACATAGCCAGTATATTTAAAGAATATATACATTCATGTAGAATCACCCAAAAATGTTAAAAATACTATATATAGAAACTAATCAATAGCATAACCAACCCTTGGTCAAGAAATAAATAATCAATTTTTTAATATTTTGTTATTAAATTCAGTCGATTAGTCTTGTTATAAATTATTATTTTTTCTTGATATTAGCATGCAAAAGCAAAACATAACCATGTGATATCTTTAAAGCTTAAACCAAAAACCTAACTACCATTAGTAGTAACTAGTAAGGTCTTGTAATTGGGATTACATTTACATCGTTAGATGTTTCTCATAATATAATACAGGAAAAAACATTTATCAGATTGTTGTAATAAATAATAATAGCAAAAACAGACAATGACAGCTGTGTCTTTAATACTACACAAATTGTTTTTGTTTTTTTTCATTCTTACTTGTATTAAAATATCCCACTTGACATAAATAATCAAATACGAGTAATTACAAATACTAATGCAATAAATACAAATAATTAAAAATGCAAAAATGCATTCACTTCTCACACTCTCTCGTTTATATTAAAAAAAAAAAACAAATAACTAAACCATCGATTCTCTCTCTTTCATCATCATCATCTTCTTCTTCTTCTTCTGTCTGCAGAGCTCGCAGGGAGATAGAGAAAGAAAGGTTTAGAGTGCAGTGTGGGCGCACGGTGCTTCTCTAATTTCTTACCCTACGCCTTTCCGCCTTGTTTCTTATCCTGCGCCTCTCCACCTTTTGTTCCGGTATCTCATGGACGCTTCTTCTCCAAGGAACAAAAAATCATCTGGTTATTTCTCACTATAAATTCAAAACGTTCCCGCATTGAAGAACCGCGTTTGCGTTTCGGATCTTAATTTAGCGTTTCTTGAAATGCTCTGGATCACGAGATTCTCTGCATTTTTCTCCGCCGCGATGGCAGTGATCATCCTATCTCCGTCGCTTCAGTCGTTTCCTCCCGCGGCGGCGATCCGGTCATCATCGCATCCGGATCGGAGTTTAATCTCATCCTTCAGAAAATCACCGTCCTTCCGCAACGCCGACGACGAATGTCTCTCCTCAGCCGCGGATTCCAACGTCTGCAACCCTTCCTTAGTCCACGTGGCGATCACACTCGACGTCGTGTACCTGCGCGGCTCAATCGCAGCCGTCAACTCCATCCTCCAGCACTCGCTCTGCCCCGAGAACGTCTTCTTCCACTTCATCGTCTCGGAGACGAACCTAGAGTCGCTGGTGAGGTCGACTTTCCAAGAACTCAAATTCAAAGTTTACTATTTTGCCCCCGAGACGGTCCGCGGTCTGATCTCTTCCTCCGTGAGGCAAGCCCTGGAGCAGCCGTTGAATTACGCCAGAAACTACCTCGCGGAGCTTCTCGAGGACTGCGTCAACCGGGTCATATACTTGGACTCGGATCTCATCGTGGTCGACGACATCGCCAAGCTCTGGAAAACGGGTCTGGGTCCGAGGATAATCGGAGCTCCGGAGTACTGCCACGCGAATTTCACTAAATACTTCACGGGAAGGTTCTGGTCGGAGGAGAGATTCTCCGGGACGTTTCGAGGGAGGAGACCTTGTTACTTCAACACGGGAGTGATGGTGATAGATCTGAAGAGGTGGAGACGTGGTGGGTACACTAGGCGTATCGAGAAGTGGATGGAGATTCAGAGGACTGAGAGGATCTACGACCTCGGCTCCCTCCCGCCCTTTCTGCTTGTTTTCGCCGGTCACGTCGCTCCCATTCCGCATAGGTGGAACCAGCATGGTCTCGGTGGGGACAATGTTAGAGGTAGCTGTCGTGATTTGCATCCTGGTCCCGTCAGCTTGCTTCATTGGTCCGGTAGTGGCAAGCCGTGGTTAAGGCTCGACTCCAAACGTCCTTGTCCGTTAGATGCTCTATGGACGCCTTACGACCTCTATCGACACTCGCATTGACGAGCTACACAGCATGGTAATATTCTCAATCACAAACTCTGTTTTTATTTTTAATTCAGTTTATCTATTACTTGCTTTTATGTTTTCTTTGTTCATCAGTAGTTGAACGAGTAGTCACTGACTTTAAGTTAGTTCTTAAATCTACTGACTTTTTCTCTGTTCATTTGAACTCTTGTGAAGCTTAACCCGGATTCTTGCAAGGAAGCTCTAGATTGTTTGCAATATTAGAATGTTTCTTGTTTTGTCTAGTGTATAAACTATTGTTCTTCTGTCGGTGGATATATGATATGCAGTGTGCCACTAGGTAGGTTGTTTTCATCACATGGAAAATGAGTGGCTCCTACTAGGGTCTGATGATAAGACCAGAAAACACAGAATCACAGTTATATTGACCATTATTGTTTAAACTTGTCTTTTTTTTAATCATACGATGCATTTAGCTCAAAGATAAGTCATCTTTAGTTTAGTCTCATCCTGGTTTTAGGTTACTGGTTCTGGTATTAAGAGAAATCTTGTGCTTTATTAGTGTCATATCTTTGTTTTAAGAGTGGTGTGTTTAGCTACTAATTATATAAACCATAATAAGATTAAGAGGAGAGAGTAAATAGAGAGACGTGTGAACAACTTTCTCTTGGCCATCACTGTTAACGCAGCTAATTAGAGTTCCAAGAGTTGGTTTCTTTGTTCTTGTGTTGGTATCTACAAAATTGTGTGCGACCCCACGTTCTCTTTTGTTCGTTAAGAAAATGTCGAAGAAAGCAGAGGGGACCCGATTCTTTTAGGACCCCCAGTGTAGGTGACAATGGCTCTTAAGACTCCAACCATTTATTGGCTTAAGCCAGCTGGTTATGTTCTAATCACATGTGGGTCTGATTCATTATGATCATCAGATATTTTTTTAAAAAGTATCTGATCATTAAATATTTATTTTGTAATCTCTTAAAAAGAAAATTGAATTACTTTTTGATTGTTTAAAGCAGCCATTTGGTGTTATATGAGGAGACTGGAGAATAGAGGAAAGTTTCATCGGCTATTTACCGGTTCGGAAGAAAATCAGAAGGTAGCTTTTGTTTGTAGAAGATGAAAACCCTTAACCGGGTAAAATGGGTTTGGTTTAGCTAAACCGGAGACAATTTGAGATGTGGGGGTTGGATCATTTTTTGTTGGGGAAAAGAAAAAACAGAATTAGGTTATTCATGTGGATGAGACTTTGTTGTTCTTATCATTAATTTGTTTTCCTTATATATTTTTTTGGTATTTTATGCAGATACTTGTGTTAACGTCTAAAAAAGCATGTATGTCTTGGTTAATGGCCATATGTGTTCCTCTTGTAGCCTCAGTTACTACTTACAAGAACATGCCATGTTCGTCTCATAATGTCGGTCCAAAAAAGAAAACAATATAAATAAATATTATTTATATTACTAAAATTGAAGTACAAATTAGGTTTATTTAGAAACATAGCAGTTTTTTGAAAAGAAATTATTTAGAAATAAGGATAATAGTTTATAAAAAGAAATTATTTGAAAACATAAATATCAACATAGAAAATATAATGTTGTTTGGAAACATGAGTGGACTTATATTATTAATAAAAATTGAAATTCCATTATATTATAAAAAACTATCTATTAGGATGAGCTTTAAAATATATAAAAATAGAATAATAGAATTACCTAAAAACATTTTTTGTCTAAAATAATCATAAAATAAAATTTTAATTTTATATACGTATTTCAAATCAAAATAACAATAAAGTTAATTTATATCAAAATTAATTTAAAATATGTATATATTCAAAATTTTATTTTTACTAAAATATTTTCCAATAACCATTATAAAAAAAATATTTTCAATATACATAAGAAAATACAGTAAAAATACCAATTTCATTTACTAACTTAAATTATGGTTTTATACTTCACATTAATTTTTTTTAAAATATTATATATTATTATTTATATGATAGTACATATAAAATACTATTAATTATAATTACTTATATGATGGTATATATAAAATACGATTAACTATACGATGACATATATATGGTATATAATAGTGACTAAGGGTGGACTTTCGGGTATCCATTCGGGTTAGGTTTGGATCTGTTTGAGTTTCGGATTTTCGGGATCAAATATTTCAGCCTGATTCAGATATTTCTAAATTTCGGTTCAAATTCTATTTGGATCTTTGCGGGTTTAGTTCAGGTTTGGATAACCATTTAAATTATTTTAAAATTCATTATATATTTTAAATTTTTCAAAATCTATAAATAAAATGATATATTACATATAAATTTGAATAACATATATCAGAATACTTAAACTTAACATGTAAATTGGTTTGGTTTAAATATTTGGATCGAGAATCAATAATTATTTTAAGTATTTTGGTGTTTTGAATATACTTTAAATATTATGGATATTTATTTTTGACTATTTGTATATATTTTCAAGTATTTAAACAAACTTAAAAGTATCAAATATATTTTGGACGTTTTAATATACATTAAATAAAAAATAGTTAATATTTATAAGTATATAATTTTTTTTTCATATACATTTGGGTATCCAAAATATTTATGTTCGGATCAGATTCGATTTCTGTTCTCTAAATATCAAAATTTTGAATAATTTAAATATTTAATCAATTTCAATTTGGGTTTGATACTACTCTTTCGTATTAAGATCATTTCGGTTTTTCAGATTTTAACTTTTTATCCAGCCCTAATATTTGACATGAAAAAAATAGCATCATATTTTTGAAAAAATACATGCGCATCCCATCAAAATAGTTATTATTATTATTTCAAAGTAAAATGAGAATTTGCATTTAAAATAAAATTGTTGTCACCTTGCATTTTTAGTTTAGGGATAAACCAAAGGTTAATTATATTCCTACTTCACAAAGTCTAATGTTCGAATTTCACAAAAGAAGATTTATATCATTAAAATAAACTTACAAAATCTTCAACATGATGTTGAACAATCTTGCATAAATCTTTATAATGTGATAAAATGATGTGTAGAATCTTCATTGTAACAATTCTCATAATTGTTAACATAATAATAAAGGGAAAATCGCATAAAAAACCATGGAAGTGTCACTTATTGACACTTTAAACCTTTAAGTTTTTTACTAACACTTTTAACTTTGAAAGTAATATTTATATTATAAAAAACCTTTAAATTAAAAAATTGACCTGTTTAACAGGTAAAAATGGTGATGTGTCGGTTTTTTTTAAAAATTATTAATTCATAAAATAAATAAAGTTATATAAAAATTCGTAAATTAAATAAAAATTAAATTCATAAATTAAATAAAATTCAGAAAATTAAATAAAAATTCATAAAATTAAATAAAAATTCATCAAATTAAATAAAAATTCAGAAAATTAAATAAAAATTCAAAAAAGTTAGTAAAAATCATAAAAATAAATAAATTTCAGAAAATTAAAAAAATAATCAGAAAACTAACTAAATATCAGAAGTTAAATAAAGTTTCAGCTAAATAAATAACTAAGATTAAATCAAAAGACAAAAATAAAATAAAAAATCATAAAATTAAATAAAAATTCATGAATTTCACAAATATAATCATTTAAAATTTAGTGTAATACAAGCATTATGCATATCAGTGTTGACAATGACGATTGTCAAAATGTTGTTATTGACATATATACCGTTATTTGCGACGATGATGTCATAAGCTATTGTTGGGTTAGGTGAGAAATTATTATCTTAAGCAATTATATGTTTAAAATTATAATTGTCAATGATGATATGTCCGTTTTAAAAAATAATAATCTTGTAATTTTTTTTAAAAATACGTTTTTTGTTTTGAACTTTTGAATTTCTAACTTTTTGTGAATTTCATTTTATATAATTTTCTGAAATTTATTTAGTTTTCTGAAAGTTTATTTTATTATTTTATTTTATTTAATATTCTGAATTTTTAATTAATTATTTTTATTTAATTTTCTAAAATTTTCTAAAATTTTCTAAAATTTTCTGATTTTTTATTTAATTTTTTAAGTTTTTATTTAATTTTCTTTTTTTACCTGTTGAATAGGTCAACTTTTTGGTTTGAAAGTTTTTTATGATACAAATGTCACTTTGAAAGTTAAAAATGTTAGTGAAAAAATTTCAAAGTTTAAAATGTAAGTAAGTGACACTTTCATGGTTTTTATGCGATTTTCTCTGATAATAAATCAATGAAACTATTTTTCTTATTATTCTTCTTTCAAGATAAAAATGAGAATTTTCACATAAATAAAATTGTTATCACCTTGTTAGGAACAATTGTTGCCTTTTAATTTAAGGCAGCTTATTGTAATGAAAGAACCAAATGACAACTTATTTTATTTACAATATGTATGATGACGATGAAGAAGAGGTTGTTGGATCAACTGCTTAAATGAGTCTGAAGAAGCTTCCTCGCAGCCAATATAAACCCTGTAAACATTGACAATGAGTTTTTAGAGATAAAATAAGCGTCTGAGATTCGAGACAAAGTGTCTATTTTGAAAAGAGAACAAAGATTTGCCTAGAAACAGAGGAGAAGGTCTAGTGGGCCTTGACTTAAACTCTGGATGAAACTGAACTCCAACATAGAATGGATGATCATGAAGCTCAATCACCTGTTCAGAAAAAAAAACAGATTTTACAGGCCAGAGATTGAAAAAAAAAAAAAAAAGAGATTATGATGCAGCAGTAGTGACGTTTTTTTTTATCTTTCTATACCTCAATTCGTTTTCCTGTATCATCTTTGCCCACAAGTTTTAAACCAGCTTCTTCAACTACTTGAGCTACTTCTGGATTCACCTAAACACCATCAAATACAAAAACACCTCATCATTGTGATCAAATAGTATATAAAAAAGGATTCACCTTTAACGAAAAGACCAACCTCGTAACGGTGCCTATGCCTTTCGTCTACATAACAAACGTCTCCATATCTGTTAAATACCCGGAGAAAAAAACAAGACGTTGTCATTCAAATCATGAACTGAATACTACGAAGATGAATGCAGTTCTGCTTACAGTTTAGAAGTGAGAGAGTCTCGGCTTTCTAAATGGGTTCTTCGGGAACCTAGTCTCATTGTACTTCCCATATGCGTTCTTGAGCCCTGTGTTAAATGTAAAAAAAGAAAAGTGAACAGAGAGAATGAACTGTGAGCGCGTGCGTTGATAGGTATTCCTGTTTAGAATAATACATACTTCTGGCATGAATATAACAACAGGGTCAGGTGTCTGAGCATCGAACTCGGTGCTATTTGCTCTTTCCAAGCCCAAAACCTGAAACCAATGTCAAAGAGACTAAGAAGAAGAGGAGAGCTTTAGGCAGGGAAATGAAACACATTAAGTTTGCTTACAGATCTGGCAAACTCAATTACAGCAATTTGCATCCCCAAGCAGATCCCAAGATAAGGAACTTTGTTCTCTCTAGCGTATTTTGCTGCTAAAACCATTCCGCTCACGCCACGATCTCCAAAACCACCAGGAACCAAAATGCATTCTGCGCTCTGCATTTGTAAGGAAAACAAAGACTATTTTGTCAGCAGCAAAGACAAGTGACAAAAAAAAGGTTTCACCTTCAAAATCTTCCAAGCAGCAGCATGTGCTTCCGGAGTCTGCAAAGGAGAAAAGTGGTGTTTAGGCATATATAAAATCTCTTGATCCAAAAATTCAAGAAGAATGAAAGACATCAATGGGGTGGTATATACAGATTTTTCACTTTCGTCTTCAAGATCTGAAGCTGCGATCCATTCAATCTGAGGCTTCAATGAACATGCAATGCATGCATGTAGAAGGGCCTGCGCCAAAGAGGAAAATATGGAAAAAAAAAAAAAAGCTAACCAAATTCAATTCTGTAGAAGAAGACCAAAGTCAAGTTTACCTTAACAACGGACAAATAAGAATCCGTTAGACCAACGTACTTCCCCACCATAGCAATCTTGACCTGTGCATAACAGACAGATAGTCTCTTTGAATAAGAAAAAGCAAAGGCTCTAAAACAAAAAAAAGTTCTTTTGTACTCACATGATCTGTCAAGTTATCAAAAGTCTCAGCCATCTTAGTCCAGCGATCAAGATCAGGTGCTGTTGCAACGCTGAAATAGATGAGTTTTGTGGGTTAGGCTGAAAGTTTTCCCTTGTGATATCAAAGCAATTAAGACTATTAAAAAAATGTGACTATAACCTGGTCAGATTCAATTGTTTGAGAATCGAGTGATGAGCGTTTTGGTTCTGCAGCAGCAGCACAAATGAAAAAGTACTTCAACACACATTACTCTTCTCTTTGAAAGAGCCAAAAAAAAAAGAATGTACACAACTTACACGGAGCAGGAGAGGAACATGCCAAATGTTTGGAACATCATGGATATTAAGAATATTAGCAGCCTGAAAAAGAAAGAAACCCAACAAGTGATATATAAATCTCAACTACATTAAGCAAAAACCACAAGGCAGACTTGAGACAAAGTTATACCGGCACATGACAAAACTGAGACAGTTTTGCCTTTGTAGCTTCCAGTAATGGCTGCAGAAAAGGAAAATATAAAATCAAGGCATGTCAAAAAGACTCTGCAGTAAGAGTGAGAGGTCTCATAGTTTTCCAAAATATATGCAAATCATAAGTGAGATACCTGAGCAGAGCGACATGCTAAAAAGTGAGGAGTCAATCCCAAAGCTCTTAGTTCTCGGACACTGTGTTGTGTTGGCTTCGTTTTCTGCACGAAGTAATGGGTTCAAAGTTCAGTCAGATAGTAAAGTTAACCATGCACACGTCTTAAGTAAGGAAATAGTAGACCACCTGCTCCCCAACAACACCAAGAACAGGAATCAAGCTCACATGAATAAGGCAGAAATTTTCTTGTCCTAATAAAGATGAAGCAACATCAATAAGAAGCAGTGAAGGAAAGAAAGCGAAGAAGAGGAGGAGGATTCACAGGCTTACTTACCAACCGAGAATGATAATTGTCTCAAGGCCTCGATAAAAGGCATTGATTCTATGTCACCTATCCAAAAAGTAAGGATCTTTAGAAGAAACCGTATTAAAGTAGTAAAAATGGAATCGCATAAGTAGCTCTTACCAACAGTGCCTCCCAACTCAATAACACAAACATCGGCTTGGCCTTCTTTGCCATCAACTGGAATAAGAGAGACTGACTCAATCCAATCCTTGATTGCATCTGTAATGTGTGGAACAACCTAAAAGACCCAAAATTTCTCAAACGGTAAACAAATAATAATAATAATAATTAAATCTGAAACCCATTCTACTGAAAACAATAACCTGAACAGTCTTCCCTAGGTAGTCTCCTTTTCTTTCCTTGTCAAGAACAGACTAGTAAGAGAAGAAAAAAAAAAGTAAAGTAAAATTAACAGCAATACAGTGCCTGCATGCCCTAAATACAAAAAAGCAGTAAGTACAGTACCTGATAAATCTTGCCAGTGGTGATGTTGTTGTCTTTGGTTAGTGTCACATCGAGAAATCTTTCATAGTTCCCCAAATCAAGATCGACCTTTTAAAACAAACCAAAGATATTATATATGCAAAATCATTCTCTAGCAATTTAAAAAAAACAAAAACAAAAAAAGACAAACCTCTCCACCATCGTCGAGCACAAAAACCTCTCCATGCTCAAAAGGGGACATAGTACCAGCATCAGTGTTCAAATACGGATCTGTAACGACAAGAACTGTTAACTAAGTCGTTCACAATTAAAAAGAAAACACACAAATTTGAAAAGGTTAATTAATATAACCAATTTTGATGGAGGTAACACGAAGGCCACAAGCTTCAAGGACGACGCCGATACTACTGGCTGTAACGCCTTTGCCAAGCCCACTCACCACTCCTCCAGTCACCAACACGTACTTCATCCCCCTCCCTCCCCAATGACTCAATTCGCGCAGCGATGATCTGATATGATCTGATTGGGAATTTTGGGGGAGAACTAAAATACGAAGCGAGTCACAAAGCGAGCGCAGATGTTTATTATTCCCAGAAACAACTGGATTCATACCAATAGTGACTTCCCACGTGGTGTTCAAAAAAAAAAAAGTGACTTCCCACGTGTCGCAGTCTTTTCTTCTTTTTTTTTTGTTGGTTAAAATTTGTTACTTTATTTTTCTTTTTACAAATGATAGGTTTTCAAAAAGTTATAAGATTTTATTCTTTTCACAAATGATAGGTTTTCAAAAATTTATAAGATTTTAATACTTCTAGTGTATGGGAGAAATATAAGATCTATGTACATACACACCCGATCGATAGAAGACCAAGCGTATGTTCCAATTTAAGTGTTCACTAGATTCTGACCTATCTTTTTAAAAAGTGTGAATATTTTTTGTTTTATTTTTCTTTAAATTTAATCTTTATATTTGTGTATTTTTATAATTATATTTATAATTAATATTAATTTAGTTAAGTATAATTTTTGGTAAGTATATTAAATATGTCAAGTTGTATAACTACACACTTGTACCATATGTATTTCAGAAATTATTTTCAAACTACATTCCTAAGTTTGCAACATATTATATTTCTTAATAATTATCTAACATAATTAGTGAAAAATATTTGTATCCAAAAATCCCGTCTCGGAGTCGCACCCAAAATCAAACATATTTTTTGAAAAATCTTTGAAAAATAATTTTTAATATCTGATAGGTTAATTATAAAACCCAAGACATGAAACGAAAGAACTAAATAATAGCTAGAAGAATTGGTTAATAGAATAGATATTATTTTTCTTTTAGATTTATGAAATTTAAATTAGATATGAATTTTAAGATATTTAAAATAATTTTAACGGGTTATTCGAATCCGAACTAAAATTTAAAAATACCCGAACTGAACTGAAATATTTAATCCAGAAATTTTGAAATCCGTATAGATCCTAACCGAACTCGAATGGATACTCAAACACACTATGGGTTCAACTGGTGACCACTTAAATAGTGATAAGAATGATAGGGAAAAAAATTCAAGGGAATGATATGGAATAAATTAGAAGGAAAAATTGTAGAGAAGGAATACAACAAACTACTATAGTAAATGATAACTACAACCAGGAACAAAACTTCAAATAATAAATAATTTAATAATTAACTCTAGAAAATAATAGTAGATATAAATGAGTTCTTTTGGTTTACGCTCGTGTTTCCATGGCCATTTGCATCACCTACAATGCATGTACAGTACTGTGCATGTATCTCATCATATCTCATAAATATTTCTAATTGTTAAAAAATATATATATCACATTATAAAGCTGATTATTGTAGAAACAATTTGTATAGCATTATATGGTCTTCACGACTGGTTTCACCATCAATTGTGGTGTTAGGATTATATGAAAGAAGTTCGGTGAACAAATATTATATAGAAGGAAACAAACTTACGTATATTGAGAAGTTAGACAAAAATGTCAGTTTTCTATAAATTTATTTGATACATTAACATATTAATATATTTTTACCAATTTTAATAGTTTTCCTTTTGATTCCTTATCTAATTTGATAGGGAATATATTTACACTATAGTTCCTCTTGAGAAAAGAAACGTGGAGGAATAATTAAGTCCTATAGGTAATGCAATTTCCTTGTAACTGGTAAAAAAAATCAGGAACGTGGAGGAACATGGTATTCTTTGCTATTCCTTTCCTCAAATCAAGTCACCAGTTGGACCCTATATAAAAACAAAACAATTTGAATAAGTAAATATACAATATAGAAAAAAATAATAAGTAAATATGTATAAAATATAAGATATGAAAACTACATTAAACATCTCTCTGAAAATATATATTTTTATTATTTCCAATTAGTTTTATAAGCAAATATACAATATAAGAAAAAAAATAATAAATAAAATTAAAATATTAAAAATTGAAACACACCATTAAACATCTATCTGAAAATGTATATTTTTTACATTTTAATTATTTCCAGATATTTTTATAGTTTAATATACAATATAAGAGAAACAAGCAAACAATATAAAAAATAAAAATACTACATTAAATATTTATCATAATCTTATGATTTGATATTGAAAAAATAAATTTAGAATAAATAAATAAAAAATATAAAAAAATAGGAATAATTAAATTCACAATTAAAAAATGAAAAAAAAACTAAATTGAACATCTCTTTGAAAAAATTATCATAAAATTAATAATAAATATATATATATATATATATGTATATACAATAAAAGAAATAGAAATACTATATTAAGCCTCAATCTTAATATTAGAATATTTAAATATACAATATAAAAAACTAAACAATAGCAAATATAATATAATCAATAGAAATATTACATTAAACATCTAATGTAATATTATCATTTGACATAAATGAAAAAATAGAAAAAGTAAATATAAGATATAAGAAAAATAAGCAAAAGTAAATATACAATATCAAAAATGGAAAAAATAAATTAGACATTTATCTGAAAATATATACAAACTAAATAATAAGTAACTAGAATATAATAAATAAAAATATTACACTAAATATTTATCATAATATTAGAATAAAAATAAATATACATTTAAATATGCAATATAAGAAACTGAAAAACTACATTAAATATCTATCTGAAAAATTTATAGTAAAATAAATAATAAATAATAAGTAAATATACAATATAAGAAATATAAATATTACATTAAAAATCTATTGCAATATTACCATTGGATATAAAATAAAAATAATTTGAAAAAGTAAATATACAATATAAGGAATTAAAAAACTAAATTAAACGTCTATCTGAAAAATGTATAAATAGAAATATTATATTAAGCATCATTGGTAATATTAGAATAAGTAAATATAAAATATCAAAAATGGAAAATATAAATCAGACATTCATCTGAAAAATGTATAGTAAAAAAAATAATAAGTAAAATATAGAATATAAGAAATAAAAAATATTACATTAAATATCTATTAGAATATTAGAAAAAAATGAATAAAAATTAAATATAAAATATAAGAAATATAAAAATTACATTAAATATCTATCAGAAATATTTATAGTAAATAAATAATAAGTAAATATACAATATAATAAATAGAATTATTATATTAAAAATATATCATAATATTACTATTTGATATAAAAGCAAAATAATTAGAATAATTAAATATACAATATAAGAAAAATAAATAATAACTAAATATACAATATAAGAAATTGAAAAACTACATTAAACATCTATGTGAAATGTATAGTTTTACAATTCAATATCAAAAGGGAAAAAATACATTAAACATATATGTGAAATGTATAGTTTTACAATTTTATTATTTCAAATAATTTTTGAAGTAAATATACCCTATAGAAAATAAAAAATAAAAATATACAATATAAGAAATAATAATATTAAATTAAACATATATCGTACTATTATAATAAGTAGATATACAATATAAGGAAAAATAATAATAAATAAATATAAAATATAAGAAATGAAAAACACACTAAAGATCTATCTGAAAAATTTATAGTTTTACTTTTTTGTTATTTTAAATATTTTATAACTAAATATACAATAAAAACAAGCATACATTATAAGAAATAGAAATATTACATTAAACATCTATCATAATATTATTATTGAATATAAAAGCAAGAAAATTATAATAAATAAATATACAATATAAGAAAAAAGTAAATATACAATTAAGAAACAAAAAACTAAATTAAATATCTATCTGAAAAATGTAAAGAAAATTAATGATAAGTAAATATATATTATTAGAAACATAAATAATATATAATATTATAATAAATAAATATACAATATAAGAAAAACTAAACAAGAAGTAGATATAAAAAAAGAAACAGAAATATTACATTAAAAATCTAACATAATATTATCATTTAGTATAAAAATTAGAATAAGTAAATATATAATATAATAAAAATAAAAAAAATTAAATATATAATAGAAGAAAAAAATAAAAAGTAAATATATAATATCAAAAATGGAAAAACTAAATTAAACATCTATTTGAAAAATGTATATTAATAATTATTAAATATAAAATATAAGAAATAAAAATATTACACTAAACATCTATCATAATATCAGAATAAAAATAAGTAAATATATAATATAAGAAATAGAGATATTACATCAAATATCTATATGAAAATATAGTAAAATAAATAATAACTAAATATACAATATAAGAAATATAAATATTATTAAAAACATCTATCGTAATATTACCATTTGATATAAAAGCAAAATAATCAGAATAAGAAAATATACTATATAAGAAAAATAAATATACAATATAAGAATGGAAAACTATATTAAACAGATATCTGAAAATGTATAATTTTACATTTTTATTATTTACAAATATTTTAGAAGTAAATATACATAAATAACTGAAATATATTATAAAGTAAGCAAATAATAACTTTGTATAGTCTGTATCAGTTCTCTTGTTTAGCATCTGACTATAACTATAAAAAATTGGTTTTAATCTCCGATGGCAAGTAAGGAGTGATTGTTTAAAACATATCAACCAAATAAACAAAATGTTACATCCCTGATTTTTTCTGAATAAAAAAATATATGTATATATAAACCCATTTCAGTTCAAATATATATATATATATATATATATATATATGAAACTAATGTTATTTTTCAGTTAAGAATAATCAAATATTTAAAATATATTATTTTCTATTTATTTGCATATCCTGCCCATAAGACGGATTTATCTATCAGATATGGGGAAATCAAAGCATCTAATTGATGTGTACGTAATTTTTTTTTCTATTCAAAATAGTGTATTCCTAAATTACTGTATACGTAATTTTTTTTCTATTCAAAATAGTGCATCCCTAAATTATAGGAAGTAAATGGGAGGGGAAGTTATAAAATATCAACTCACGTTATATTATATATGTTAAACATTGGCAGTTAGTTATTTCAAAAAGTGGATTGTAAATAATTAGAGCTAACATGTATCAATAGGGCATATGATCCTCATTTAAAAGTATTGATGGGTGATACTAGATCAATCCTTGTTTATGTGGTTGAACTTTTGTGAGGTCGAAATCCATGTATTCTTAAGAGCATTTCCAAAAGAATTTTTATATTTGAGATTTACTAAACCTTATATTTGAGGTTTAAATGTGTTCTTTTCTAATGGTAAACCTTAAAATGAACCTTAAAAGTTTTTGATTTTTACATTACATTTCTTACTTAGATAAAATTCAAATAAAAACATAAAACTTTTATAACATTTAAAATATACAATAAAAATATTATAAACAATATTTATTAATAAAATGAGAAAAAATCAAGATAGCACAAAACCAAGTTTTTGTCACAAAAATAGCATCATAAAGAGGAAAATGACGAAAATACATTTCATTGAAGGGTAAATATGCATTTATAGCCCTTGAGTTAATTAATCTAAGACTTAGGGTTTAGAGTTAAAGGGTGGGGTTTTAGAAATGTGTTCAAATTTTTAAAAATAAAAAATTAAAATTAAAATTTTCAAAACAAAAAGTGATATTTTGGTCATTTTATTTTTGAATGCTATTTTTGTGACAAAAACTTAAAAAGTGCTATTTGAGAGAATTATATTAATTTTAATAGTAAATTACATATAAATAAAAGTTTGTTTAGTCATTATAAATAAAAGTTTTTTAACAAACAAAATCATTTATCTAAAAATACATAATTATCATTTCCATAATAAACTATTGCATTTTAATAGCAAATTTTCTTTGTTTTTCATTTGAAAATTTATATGTTTATTTAAATTTATATGTAAAAGATAAATTTATAAGAATATATATAAAATATATAAAAGATATAGAATTGTTTGGACTAAAATGATAAACAAAAAACTTATCAAAACTATTTAAAGACATACAAGTACAAGGACAAAAAATATGAAACTTCAAATATAAGGTGGTTCACTATAGAACCTTATAATTTGAGATTTTGAAGTTGCTTTTGGAATACATAAAACCTTATATTTGAGGTTTTAAGGTTATGCTCTAATGAAAAGTTTAATGTCATACCAATAGTGACTTCCCACGTGTCGCAGTCTTTTCTTCTTCTTTTTTTGTTGGTTAAAATTTGTTACTTTATTTTTCTTTTTACAAATGATAGGTTTTCAAAAAGTTATAATATTTTATTCTTTTTACAAATGATAGGTTTTCAAAAATTTATAAGATTTTAATAAAACTTCTAAGGTGTGACTGGGAAAAGTTGGAGTAATTAGGAGAAAATATATAAGTGAAAATGAGAGGAAAAGTAAAAGTGGGAGAGAGTAAAGTAGAGTAAATGTCTGAGTTGGAGCAAAACTGTTTGTATGTTTTAATCTATTTTAACAGTAACTAGATTTTGATCCGCCCATAAAAAGGGCACGTATATTTTTTGTTGGAAAATTATTTTACGTAATAAAAATTATGATTTTTGATAAATTTTATATTTCAACTTTTTATGAAATTTATCTTAAATTTACTTATATGACTTATTTTTTTATTTTAAATATGACTAAATTTTAGAAGACTCTAAATAATTCTAACCCGTAATATGATTTTATTTATTTAAACCAAAGTTAAACTTATTTTACACTTATTTTTTAATTTAAATAAAATATTTTATATCTTCAACACTCTTATATTGAAAAATTCATTTGTGCGTTTCAAAGCATTTACTATATTTTTATTAAATTTAGTTTATGTGACTTAGTTTTTATTTTAAATGAAACTATTTTTAAGGATTTGAGATAATTCAGATCTGTATTATGATTTTGTTGATTTAATCATTTGTTATTTCAACTTGATTTTATTTTGAGGTTTCATTTAATAAATGCTTTCAAATAATTAATAATGTGAAATGTTTTTTGGAAAGATATGGTTCAAATATTTAGGAAACAAAATTTTCAAAAAAGCTAGGAATTGAATTATATAAAATATTCTTTAATATAATTGCAAAATAATGATTTTTGATTGGTTGCAAATAATGCTGGAAAGAAATCTAGACAATTTTTGTAATTACTTAGAAATTTCAAGAGCATATTCATAAACATGCATCTGCTTTAATAGATATTCATAAACATGCATCAGGAGTATAGATATTCAAATGATATTTATTTAATTTAAAAATCTAGGGGAAAAATATTGTGTATCACGAAAACATAATGATCAATTAGTGGTTTCCTAAAATGTAGGAAGTTTAAATGAGCTGATTTTATTTGGATAGAGATATTTTTTTAACAAAAATACGTTCCAAGTTTCCAAACAATTTTTTTAACTACGATCCAAATTTCCAAACAAACTTATTCTTTATAAATGTTAACCAAACACTCTCATTTTGTACTTGAGTTTTAATAATTCATTTTGTACTTGAGTTTTAATAATATAGATTCATTTTGTACTTGAGTTTTAATAATATAGATTAGAGGAAACAGGAAGAAACATGTTTCCACCTGATTGGCTGAATGTAGAGTAATTCAGCGAAAAAGAAAATTTACTCCACTCTTTTCTTGCTAATGTTACCTTTCAGTCAAAGCCCTAGTGTATCGGAGAAATAGAAGATCTAGGTTACAGGGAAGAGAACTAGGCACTACCACCACAAAGGAAACAACCATTGTTTTGCATCTCATAAAAGGTATATATACACTCTATAAATGTTGAACAAGACGAGGCAATAGTTTAATCAGATCTTAAATATTTCTCAGAGACTGAGAACAAAGACAACCAATAAAACATGTAAAATCAACAACAACCAGAACCAACATTTTGTCTTTTTCTTCTTCTTCTTCATCTTGGTGATGCTTCACTTCCATCTTGCTTTATCACAGAACACAGAACTTGTCTTGAGATGTAACTTTCAAGCTCCTTAGATACTTCAGTTAGCTTCAAGTCAAAGTTACTCCTGTATTTTTGTTTGGGAGATGGCACAAAGGTAGAAGAAGAAGAAGAAGAGCCTGAGAACCTTCTTCGTGGGCTAGAGAACTTCCCTGGTGAGACATGAAGTTTAACTGCTTCAGGTATTGATGGTTGTTGTAACACACTGTTGTTATTGTCTGGATCTAACAAAAGTCCAAACTTCGTCTCTAGTGGAAGTGGCTTAAGTGAATCTTCTCCAGACTCTGAAACCGGTTTAGTCATCCTCAGTCTCTCCCTTGCTTTCTCAGCTGCTTGTAGCGCCTTTTCACTGCTTAGAGTGATCAGTTTCCATGGGTTTATGGTTACATGAAAGCCTGGTTTCTTGTTGGTTAGCGTGGAAGAAGGTGAACGCCCATCTCCTTCTACTTTTATGGATAGTCTCTTCTGATGATTCTGCTAATAAAAACACACAAACACAGAATATATAACCTTTAGAAAGTTGCAACAAAAGAGTGTTATGATTTCTTGGTTATATATTCACCTCATTAGTTTTCCTGCACATGAACTTGGAGATTAATGTTTGTCTTGGTCTTTCAGGTGAATCAAAATCTGAGCTTTCGTCTGAAGATGAATCCAATTCATCAAAAGGGTCCACTTCTGTAAATTGATTCTCCTCCCTCATTGCTAATATATAGTCATATGTTCTCATCCCCTGCAATTAATTATTTGAGCATTAAAAAATGTCAAAAGAAAGAAAACTACAAACAGAATCATTCTGCTATGAAACTGTAAGAGTTACCTTTCTTATGAGAACCACATGGAAGAGGAAAAGCTGCCCCATAGCTGCCGAGCCATAGGCCGTTAACAAAACCAGCACAACCTGTTATAATATAAACTTGATAAGCATAAAGAAGCTGCATTAGCTTTAATGAGAAAGAAACACATGTATAAGAACGATACTATACAGATATTGTAGCAAGAACCCATCTAGGGAACTCTACATGTAGCTTTCTCTTCAATTCGGTTTCGATCCCTTTCTTATCCACAAAACATCTAACAAATACAGCAACAGCTGTTCCTCCTTCAACCATTAGCTGTTGCAACAAAAAAGCCAGTCAATATCGTATACTTTAAGTAGTTTAACGAGAGAGAGAGAGGCAATACACACAGACCATGAGCAAGACGAAAACCATCAGGAGTATGAAAGTGGTGTAATTCCTTTTCCCAACGCAGTTGTTAAGCCACTAATTACACAAAAAGAGAACATTTTTATATATCAGTGGGTCCAAGACAGAACAAGAGTTTCAGAAACATACACTGCAATGATGATCAAACCCTTCAACACACCGGTTACATGTCCTGCAATGCTTACTGCTGCGTTTAACCTAAAAACACACACAAGAACACAATCATATATAAGCCTTAGCCCCTCCTCACATACATATATATACACATTTAGTTTACCTCTAAATCACAAAGTGAGCAGTAAGAGATATCATCTTCCTCCTCTTTAGGGTCCGGTGTAACAGCATCATCTTTCATGACAAGTGGAAAAGGAAGAAGCGGTTCAAGCTGCACGCTGCTCTTCCACGGATCCAGATACGTCCTTCTTATAAAGTTCCTCAAGATCTTCCTCTCTAACCTCCTGAAAAACCTCACAACGACTTGGCTCAAAACAACCTTGACTCTCAGCTTCATCAGCACTCCTTTTGATTTCGCCCTTCTCTTCTTCTTAGCACTAGTCTTATCCGTAGGATCAATCGCTGTGCACCTTACGAACAGAACTATAACCGAACCCACCTGAAAAACGACAAAAACCTCTAAATCACAATTAAAAAAAAGAAAAAAAAAAGAAAACAACTTTTTTGAACTTACCACAAAAGAGAAGAGTGAAAGAAGCGTGATGATAGCTATTCGATTCCCAAGGAAGAAGCCGAGGAAGACATAGAAAGATGCGACCAGAACACTAAAGATAACAGCTCCTACGATCTGCACCAAAGCTCAAAAATTATATTTAGTATTCAAGACTCAGCTCGAAAAAGAGATTGATTGATTGATTTGTAAACCTGTAATGAGTGAAAGGGTCTTTGCCAGCCATGGCGTCGTCTCGTCATGGTAGATATCTTCACCGGTTAGCTAATAGATCTTACTCGAAACCTTCACGAGCTTATAGATTTGAAGAAAGACCAAAAAAAGACTTTTGTAATAATTAAACAATTTTTGTCTTTTCAGGATGATGATGATACCGCCCAACGGTCGGGTTTTCGAAATTTGAAGTAACGCTCGGATCTTTACTTTTAAGGATCGGACGGCTGTTGTTAATTGGGCTTTTTAACATGACTGTTTCAATTGAGCCCATTCATGTTTTGAAACGTTATTAGGCCTTTGTAGAGTCCAAATAATGCAAGTATCAATACATCTAGTTTAGCCTATGTGCAATAGCGGATATGAAATTAAACTTTATAAACAAAAACAAAACAAAAAATAATAAAAAACGAAATCTATAATATTATTTGAAAAGTGAATTTGCTGATTTAACATATTTTTCACAGTTTTAGGTTTAATCATATTTCATACTCAATTATTAATTTTAATAAATAATTTTAGTGATTTAAATGAAAATTTATTATTATCTTGAGAATAATTAATAAATTATAGTTTCTGAAAATATTTGAAAAAAATTTAAAAAATTTATATTATTATTTTTACATTATTCTTTATATTATTATATATGAATTGATTATTTCGTTCTCATTTTAAAAGTTAGATTGTTTAAAATCTTTATTATCCTTAAAAAATAATTAGCAAATAATGTAAAACGAAATTTTAATAAATAATCAACCATAAATTAAAAAATTGATAATCATCATTATCTAAAAGGATTATATAGTATATTATCCAAAAATATTTTACATCATAATGTTTTAAAAATAAATATAAATATCTGTATATAATTTTATGTATATATCAATATATGAATGCTTTCAAGTTTGTTTTATGTAATAAAAGCTATTTTAATAAAAATAAATCATCGCAAATTAAAATTCATATTTAATTAATTATTAAATATTTCAAAAGCTTAAAAATAATTTATTATAGTGTTTTTAATTGATAAAATATCTCTTTACAAATTTTTATAAATGTATTAAGCCCTGAATTGGGGGAAAAACACCTAATTTTGTAAAGTAGAGTAAGTTATCGTAGGATATGATTTGAGCGACTCACACACTTTACAATTTATTATGTGTTTTCGGTAGACCTTATATGGTGTGATCTTGGGTAAATGGATTAAGTCCCTGATTGCTGTCAAACGATTGTGATGTTTAAATGTAAGGAGTGGATTGATTTGAGACTTCTAAGAGTTGCAGAATTGGCTCTCAGACTATCAGATTTGTTTGCAGTGTAAGGATCGAAATTCAAAGTAAACTAGACAAGCTGTGATCAAACAAGATTCGTAGAATGTTTTGAATAGAAAAGAGTTTGATTTTCTCCTGCGGATTTTCGTCCATAATACTTAGGAAGAAGATTGTACATGCATAGCTTCTTGGAAATACACAAAATAATTAAAAGTTAAAACTAAGGTTCTCTTGAAAACATAAACAAAGACTGAATTTAAAATTCGAGAATACGATAGGAATTGATCTAACTTCATCAATAGGCTTTTGTATAAGTGTTGTGTCTCAGTCTTACTAGAAACATTGTTTGGAAAATCCAGTGGGAGGTTGATCAAAAAAAAAGGAAACCCTAGGGGGACAAATCCAAACTAAGGAAAAGAATGCAAGTCACAACACCTCTCTTGATGAATGATCTAGGTGGCTTGAATCACAACCAGTGTGGTTGGATCAGCACACCCTTGATTGCCATGGGATAGTGTAAATGAGTTGATGAAGAGCTTGCTGAAATCTTGCTTGTTTAGATCTAGTCATTAGACCAAGTGGTAAACTTAAATGTTTGTCCTTTGTTTCCTCAGGTTTAAACTGCTCCATGGTTCCTTCTTCATCTAACCATCTGGACTTGACCACATTTATATTCTTCTGTTGAACATATGTCCTTGACCATAGCAACATTGTCATTTTTTGGTTTTCAACTGAACATATCTCCTTGACCATAGCAGCATTGTCATCTGGTTCGATCATGATCACATCATCCTCTCCCACTTGAGAAGGATTTGACCTCAAATCCATTTCATCTGCATGATAAAGAACTACATCAATTACATTGAAGCCTGAACTTACATTATACTTACCATGGGAGATTCAGTTATGCATTGTCGTTGATCTTCCTGGTGACTTTGAAAGGACCATCTAATCTAAGCATGAATTTAGATTTTCTTTTATTAGGAAATATGTCCTTTCTTAGATGTATCCAAACTAAGTCTCCTTCTTCAAAGATCATTTTCTTTCTTCTTTTGTTAGCTTGCTTGGTGTAGAGTTAGGTCTTGTTTTCTATGTTGATTTGTGCCTTCTCACGTATCTGCTTAACAAGTTCAACTTTCTTTTGAGCATCCAAGCTAACTCTTTCATTAAAGGAGGTGATAAAAATTGAAACCATAGACAATTTCAAATGGAGATAACTTAGATGCAGAATGCTTAGCATGATTATAAGCAATTTCTACATCTGTCAACCATTCTTACCAAGTTCTAAGGCTCTTTTTAATCAATGCACACAACAAGGTAGACAATGTTCTATTGATAACTTCAATTTGTCCATCAGAATGTGGATGACAAGTAGTGGAGAAATACAATTTAGTTCCTAACTTGTATTATTTGAAAAGTGAATTTGCAGAGAGAGAGAGAGAGAGAGAGAGAGAGAGAGAGAGAGAGAGAGAGAGAGAGAGAGAGAGAGAGAGAGAGAGAGAGAGAGAGAGAGAGAGAGAGAGAGAGAGAGAGAGAGAGAGAGAGAGAGAGAGAGAGAGAGAGAGAGAGAGAGAGAGAGAGAGAGAGAGAGAGATTAGGGTTACGGGACATTTGGGGTCTTTTTGTTCTCTTATTTTTTTTAATTTGTATACATTTCTTTTGCCTTTATAAAACCAGGTTTTACTTTTACATTTTTCATTAAACTTTATAAAATTAATTTTAATTTATATTTAATTTGATTAATAAATGTTAGTTTTGGGATTATGAAAAATATTATACTATAGAGATAACTTAGTGATGTTATTATATTAAGAGACAACTATGCCAAGTTTTTGTTTCATTTTGGCAATATTATACTAAGGGACAACTTTCCAATTTTAAAGTTAATAAAATAAATAGAATTATGATTCAGAAAATAATAAAAAGTAGAAACAATTGATAAAACACATGTATACACAAAGTGATATTTTTTACGTTGAAAAACTTGATAAATTAAATTTTAAAATTACTTTATACTAAAAGTAGATTTCATCTTCTACGGAAAATGAGCTTGTGGAAAGTGAATTGTAGATTAAACAAGTTCATCTATTTTTTTAGAACGAACAATCTACTTTTAATTAAACATCTTAAAATAGATAATGTGAATTCCACTAATTGTAAAAATAGTTGCTTTTCTTCCGAATGCAGTTTCTACTTTTATGAGATATTCTAAAATTTTCGGAATGTGAAATCTAGACACAACTCAAACGGGTACATGTGATATAATCTGCTTATGGAATTTTTGTCTTGTTTTTACGCAATATAGAAATTACATTCTGCGGATAAAAAAAATTTAGAAAATTCAGTTAACAAAATATTCTAAAAATATTTGTAATATTCTAAATTCTCTAAAACGTGTATATTTTGTCATAAAATATTTTAAAAATATTTGTAATCTATGTACTTGCCTAAAACATTACAAACATATATATATATATATATATATATATATATTCAACATTTTGATATTTTACAAAAATATATCGACTAACCTATATATTTATTTTTATTAATTTATTTTTCATAGAATTATTTGAAGTTCAGTTGTGTTATCATGAGGGATATATAAATGTTATTGCTCATGCTATGCATGAAAATATTTTATTTTTAATTAACATTATATATTTAAAATAATAATTGAATTTATGTATATAAGTATCGTAAACATATTAGTATATAAGTGTTACTCATTATGTTTAAAGTATAAAATTATTTATCAAATATGATTAAATATTTCAAATATTTAATAAAAGTTATAAGACATTTAAATAATTTATAAAATAGTAAACATACACAACAAACTGTTGAATATTGACTAAAAAATTCATTTATTATTATTATTAATATTTTCACTTCTTTTTATTGTTTAAAAATTATCTTTTTTATAAAAGTTAAAATTGTTTAATTATTTTTTATAATATTTAAATACATTTAAAATATAGTTTTTGAAAATTTTGATTAATCAAAGGTTTATTTTGAGATATGGAAAACAATATACTAAATGGACAATCATATTAAAATTTTGTTTAGTTTTTGCAATTTTCCATTTAATTAACTGTGAATATAGAAAGCATTACGGTGTAAAAGGACTATCGTGCAATACGTAGTAAAGTAAAATTCTTAAATTAATTAAAAAAAAGAAATACAAAGGGAACCCCTAAATTGTTTCTTCTCCCCGCCGCCGCTGTGCCGAATCGACGTTGCGTTGTACCGCCACAATCGGTCGTAGATGGCTTACAGAGGAGGACGAGGAAGAGGAAGAGGTGGGTTTGGTGGGTTTGGCGTTGAGTACGCAAAGGCCGAACCTTTCGTTATCTTCCCTGTAAGTTCAAAACTTTATGCTTTGATTCATCTCCTCTCCTCTTGTTTCATCTTACGAGTGAAAAGGCTGAACCTTTTGTTTCAGGACATTACGTTACCTGACCGTAAATCAATCTCAGACGATACCCAATTACTTAAGAACTTCAATTATTTTGAGAGGTTCTGGAAAAGTTCGCCTTACCACTTAGGCGATGGTGTTTCAAAGAAAGGTATCTTCTTACCACAAAATAAAGCAAAACTCTCTTAGACAGCAGTTTGTAATCTTAAAAGGTTTGGTTTTGTTTTTTTTTTTTTTTTTTTTTTTGGTTATTCAGAGAGTGAGAGTTTAGACATTGAGAGGTTCTCAGACACGTTGAAGCCGAAGAAGACGAAGTCTAATGCGAGGGGATCTTTCTATGACTTTCTTGTTCTTAGACCTGATAACTTCCCTAAAGAACTTCTTGGAGGTTCGGAAATAATCATCTTATATGTTTAGATTCATCTTATAAGTTATTGTTTCATCATATGCAATCTTTTCAGATAGTCGAAGAGAACGGCCTGTGAAGAGAGCTAGATGGACTCAAGACGCAGGTAAGTTTGTTGTTTTTATTAGTTTCAACAATGTTTTACACATAAAGAAACTCAAAGTTTGTGTTCTGTTTTCTGTAGATCTGCAGAAGCTGGAGGCCTTGGAGAAACTTGAAGCGAAGCTTAAGGTATAACAAAACACAGTTTACAGTTCAACAAGTCCTACTTGTTTGATTTTCTTGGTTTGGTTTGGTTTATAGGCTGATGGCAAGGAAGAGAATGAAGAAGGAGAAGGTGATGATGAAGTTGAGGAATCCGAGGGAGAAGATTCTGATAACGGAGACTATGATAAGGTTCTACTTATTCTTTTCCAAACTAATTGGTGAAATGATGTCAACTCTTCTGGCTCTCAAGTTTAGTTAGTTAAAGTTTCTTCTTCTTTTATGTTTTGTAGAATAAAGACTTTGACGATGATGATGACGATTATAACGAGCCGGAGGATAACGATAGTAAGCATATATCATCTTTACACACTGAAGATTATACACTTGGAAACTTTGAGAAGTGATTCTAACTATTTTTTGTGTCTCTTTTTTTGTCAACAGATGAAGAAGTGTATATTTAAGGCTTCTTTTTCTTTATGTCTTCCCAAAAAAAGGATCAAGTTTTGAGTGCAAGAGATGGTGGAAACTCAATTTTAATTACCTTCAAACCCTCTTAGAATAATACAAGGGCATTTCTGGCATTTGTTGCTTTTATTCTTTTTTTTTTGGCTTTAGTATATGGGGAATCAGGTGAAATACACTTTTTTTTTTGAGCAACTGGTGAAATACACATAAAAAGTCAAAATAAAGTTTCTAACCATAAGAAAGTTTGGCTATAATATTATACCATATTAATCAACAAAGCGACGAAAATGCGCGTAAATGGAGTGTGATGTCGATGTGTCTTCTTTAATTAAAGAGATTGTTTCACTCCAAATTTTTTTTAAACACAGGCGATGATGCATCATAAAAAAAAAAAAAGAGAGATAAGGGTATCGATGATGCATTATAAAGGAAAAGAGAGATAGGGAAAATGAACAATATTATTGTGTAATATAGTCTATTCCATTTTACAATTACAGTATAGTATATTACAATTCTTATCTTCCTCTTTGGAAAAGTGTATCGCCTTTGCTTTTTAATTCTTCTCCTTCACTATTCCATCAACTAGATTGTCTTATCCTGCAGCACCGTCACCACTAATATCAATCCCAAAATTAGATGGTGAGTTGTATTAGAGAAGAAGAACAATGCTCTGTATTAGTATGTTTTATTCTCTAGTGTTGTAACAAATAGAATATAATGCAAATTCATGGTACTAAAGGTTGTATGCCACCGAAATGAATATGATGTTTAAAGTTTTATAAAGACGACAATTAATGTATAATGCATCCACCATTTTTTTCACGAACAATACATTTAGATGAAGAATATACACAAATTATTGCGAAAGTTCTTGTTAATATTATAGTATACTATTCTATTTTATCGTCAAAATATAGTATCATACTTTTAAGAAGATAAATAAATTGTATTTTTGGTTCTATAATATTAGGATTGATAAAAAGGAGTGATACACAGGTCTTATATCTTCGAACAACGTCCCAAACATTTACCTTGTCTCCGGTGTGTTTCTTGTCTCCGGTGTGTTTCTGTTTTATTATAATTGTATCCATACTATAATGAATATAGTATAGTATATTTTTTACTTGCTTTCTCTTCCACACGTCATACTCTCTAGGTGATCCACACGCTCTCTGAAAGATAGTAATGGCATTGTTTGAAGAATCTGTCACATGGTTGAGCTTATACTGTAGAATTGACATATTTTTTTTTTATTTTAGTGTTTCTTATCTATATCTCACAAATTCTCCCGTAATATATATCATTCGCCTCGATAAAAATGGTTAAAATATTAGTTTTGTTTCCACCTCAAATCATAAGCAGAACAGAAATAAGAATTACAGAGTCTAGGAAGGTCAGAAGAAGAGCCTACTGCTTTTGACCTTTGTACTCGTCAAACAAGTCTGCCTTTCACCCTAGTGGAAAAATAATTGGTTTTGTATAGTACAACAGAATCGCGTTATGTTATGTGTCTTTTGGTTCAGATTCTTCGTAATTGTCAAGTCTCTCACTTCTCATTAATCTGATCTTAATATTCAAAGGAGAAAAAACATGATCAGAATCCAAATCTACGAAACAAATGACATCGTATATACTAAATTTCGTTATTTTCGTTTGGAATTTGGATGTATTGGTTCATTTCGGTTTTGTCATTTCATTTCGGTTTAGTTAAATGTACATAATACATCCGATTTGTCCCGGTTAGCTGATTAGGATCAAGTGTATATAGTCACCGTTTTATGTCTTATCAATACTAACAGAAAAGTTTCCTAATCTTGTATTCTTCCTCCTCTCTCATGCGATACCTTTTCTCCATAATCGCTTGAGCAAGAAGCAACAATTTCTGTTCATTTATTTCACTAAAATTGTATCAGAGCGTTGAGCATAGCTCAACATCGTTTCCATCTTCTCATTTCGGTTCGATCGAGCTATGTTTCGAGGTTTTCTCCTCTGTTTTGTGTTCGTTCGAGCTTCGTTTTCTGGGTTTTTTTCTTAGATCGACGTTCTTGTTACGATGGTTGTTACACTCCGTCGCAGTCGCCGTCGCTCTACGCGTGCTGGTAGCACGAATCCCTCTGGTAGCTCCCCCGCCGTTCCTGGGGTTCTTACAGCTTCCTCCCTTCGCGATTCGTTTACCCTAGCCGCCACCATGAATCCAGACAACGTTCACTCTCCGCTGTATCTCCATCACGCGGATCATCCAGGCTTGCAGATCGTTTCCGTACAGCTGGATGGATCCAACTACACCCCGTGGTGTTCTGCCATGAAGATCACTCTTGACGCGAAGAACAAGATCGATTTCGTAGACGGTTCTCTACCACGTCCTGACTCCGGTGACCCTTTGCTCAGGATCTGGTCTCGCTGCAACAGCATGGTCAAGTCATGGTTGCTTAACTCTGTTTCTAAACAGATCTATGGTAGTATTTTGTCTTTTGATGATGCTACTGAGATTTGGGATGATTTGCACAATCGTTTTCACAAGACAAATTTGCCTAGAACTTTTTAGCTGATACAACAGATCCAAGACCTTCGCCAAGGCTCTATGGACCTCTCAAGTTACTACACAACGCTCAAGATCCTTTGGGATAATCTGGATGACGCTGAGCCTTCTGAGATGTGCTTGTGTTGCAACACCTTCAACTGTGTCAGTCAGCGTTCTGCAAAGGCAAAGGTAGAGCGGGGTCGTATCATTAAGTTCCTCTCTGGCTTGAGTGAGAAATACTCCATCATTCGTAGCCAAATCATAATGAAAAAGCCCCTACCTGATCTTGCTGAGATTTGCAATATCCTCGATCAAGATGACAGTCAACGACAGTTTAACTCTGTCGTTGCTCCTGCTGCTGTTCATGTTAGTCATGACTCGTCTCAGTCTGCTAACTCTCAGCCTGTTGCGCCATCTACTGACAACAGTGCTTCTCAACCTGGAGCTTTGAATGCTTTCCACAAGAAGACCGGACCAATCTGCTCTCACTGCAACAACACTGGACATGTTGTGGATCGTTGTTACAAGCTTCATGGTTACCCGGTTGGTTGGAAGAAAGGTAAATGGGGTTCTGATAAGTCTAAAACCACTACAGTCACTGCTAATGTTTCTGCCCAAGAGCGTCCATCTCCTGTCTCAGGTTTGGACAATCTTGTTGGTAAGTTAAACAAAGACCAAATCCAGAACTTCATTGCCTATTTCAGCTCCCAACTCCAGACTAAGTCTACTGAGTCTTCCTCGGTTAATGTCTCTCAACGTGATGATCCTTCTGGTATTACGTTTTCCTCCTCTACATTCAGCTTTGCTGGTCTTTTAAGCCTCGCTAATTGTGTTACTGGCATACACACTTGGATCATTGACTCCGGCGCTACTCATCATGTTTCACATGATAGAAGTGCTTTTATAAGTCTTGATACTTCTGTTCATCACTTTGTGAACCTACCTAATGGTTCTAAAATCAAAGTTGGTGGTATTGGTCAGATAAAGCTCACTGCAACTCTGACTTTACGAAATGTTCTCTTCATTCCAGAATTCAGACTTAACCTCATGAGCATCAGTTGTCTGACATCCGATCTTGGTGCTCGAGTGACTTTTGATTCTGGCTGTTTTGAAATACAGGATCCTTCCAGGGGGTCGATGATTGGAAGGGGTAGAAGGACAGCAAACTTGTACGTATTGGATCTGGATGCTGAGGAACATCTGGACTCGACTGCGTCTTCTACTTTTCTTTCTAATGCTGTTGTTGATGCTTCTATTTGGCACCAACGTTTTGGCCATTCTTCTTTTAAGAGACTAGAACTTCTACATGATGTACTTGGGATTTCTAAGGCTAAGAATAAAGGATTGTTACATTGTGAGATTTGCCATCGAGCCAAACAAAAGAAGTTATTTTATTCCTTGAATCCTAAGTTATGTTCTCACCCTTTTGAGCTGTTACACATCGATGTTTGGGAGCCGTTTTCTGAATCTACACAAGAGGGTTATCGCTACTTTCTCACGATAGTTGATGACCATACACGAGCTACTTGGGTCTACTTACTGAAGTTGAAGAGTGACGTTCATACTGTATTCCCAGAGTTCATTACTATGGTCGAGGCGCAATACTCAGCTAAAGTGAAAGCAGTACGTTCAGATAACGCACCTGGACTTTGTTTTGATGCTCTTTATAAAGCCAAAGGTATTATACCTTATCACTGCTGTCCAGAGACGCCTGAACAGAACTTTGTCGTCGAAAGGAAGCATCAGCACATCCTCAACGTAGCTCGTGCATTGATGTTCCAATCCGGCGTTCCACTGAGCTTCTGGGGTGATTGCATTCTCACTTCGGTGTTTCTTATCAACCGTACTCCGTCTCCGGTGATCTCTAACAAGACACCTCATGAGTTAATCACTGGCAAGCTTCCTGACTACAAACTTTTAAAGACGTTTGGTTGCCTCTGCTACGCTAGCACCTCTCCCAAACAACGTCACAAATTTCAGGACAGAGCTCGTGCTTGCATCTTCCTTGGCTATCCCTCAGGTTACAAAGGCTATTATCTTCTTGATATTGAAAGCAACTCTGTCTTCATTACTCGAAACGTGGTTTTCCATGAAGAGTTGTTTCCTTATCTTCAAACGTCTAACCCTACTGGTTATGAGGAGTTCTTTCCTCGGTTGTACACTGCAACTCCTGGATCTTCTGAGCCCTCATCTAGTTCTCCTGCTGCCTCTGTTCCTTCAGAGACTTCTGCTTCGGCTTCTCTTCCTGCTAAACGTGTTTCACGACCACCAAAGCATCTTCAAGATTATCATTGTTCCTCTGCAGCTGTTTCTACAGAACATCCTATATCAAACGTTCTGTCTTATGATGCATTATCGGATCCTTTCTTGATCTTCATCAACGCTCTCAATAGCATCACTGAGCCTTCAACTTATGCTCAAGCTATCAAGTTCAAGGAGTGGTGCGATGCTATGGGAATTGAAATTACAGCTCTTGAGGATAATGATACTTGGATTGTTTGCTCATTACCAGCAGGAAAACAAGCAGTGGGATGCAAATGGGTGTTCAAAATCAAGCTTAATGCTGATGGAACCATCGAGAGATATAAAGCACGTCTTGTCGCCAAGGGTTACACTCAACAAGAAGGTTTGGACTATGTTGAGACTTTCTCTCCTGTTGCAAAGGCAGCTACTGTGAAACTTCTTCTTGCCGTGGCAGTTGCAAAAGGATGGTCTTTGACTCAACTCGACATATCCAACGCCTTTCTTAACGGGGATTTAGAGGAAGAAATCTATATGACTCTTCCACCTGGATACTCACCTAGACAGGGGGAATCATTTCCACCGAATGCCGTATGCAAATTAAAGAAATCCCTCTACGGTTTAAAGCAGGCTTCTCGGCAGTGGTTCCTGAAGTTCTCAGAATGCCTTCTTCAGTTGGGTTTTACTACATCTTCCGGTGATCATACGCTCTTCACCAAACACTCTGGTAATGTCTATATGGCCGTCTTGGTTTATGTCGACGACATTATCATTGCAAGCAGTTGTGATCACGCTACAGAGCTCCTCAAAACTGCTCTGCAAGCTTCTTTTAAACTCAGAGATTTGGGACAGCTTCGTTACTTCCTAGGTCTCGAGATAGCTCGCTCCTTTGCTGGGATTACTTTGTGTCAACGCAAGTACATCCTTGATCTTCTCACAGAGACTAGACTACTAGGCTGCAAACCTGTGTCAATCCCTATGGATCCCATCGTCAAGCTTTCATCTGAAGATGGTGAACTTTTGGAGAATGCAGTAGAGTATCGTCGTCTTGTTGGGAAGCTTCTCTACTTGACGTTTACACGTCCTGACATCACTTTTGCCGTCCATAAGTTATGTCAGTTCACCGCTTCTCCTCGTGCTCCACATCTTCATGCCGCTTATAAGGTCTTACATTACTTGAAAGGCACGATTGGGCAAGGTCTCTTCTATTCCTCGACATCTGACTTGAAGCTCTCTGCTTTTGCGGATGCTGATTGGGGAACCTGTCCTGACACTCGTCGCAGTGTCTCAGGCCTTTGCGTGTTTGTTGGTCCTGCTCTTGTCGCTTGGAAATCCAACAAACAAGACACTGTTTCATGCTCTTCTACGGAATCCGAATACCGAGCCATGGCTGAAGCTGTCCGAGAGATGATTTGGTTTCGGAACCTTCTGCAAGATCTTTGGGTTGACAGTCAAGGTCCGGCTCCTTTGTTCTGTGACAACACTGCTGCTATTCACATAGCGAACAACGCCGTGTTTCATGAACGAACCAAACATGTCGAGCGTGATTGTCATGTTGTTCATGAGCGAGTTAAATCAGGAATGATCAAGACTCTACACGTCCGTTCAGAGAATCAGTTAGCAGACATTTTAACTAAACCTCTATACCCTGGTCCATTCCGTCATCTGTTAAGCAAGATGGAGTTTATTAACATATATGCTCCATCTTGAGGGGGGATATTGGTTCATTTCGGTTTTGTCATTTCATTTCGGTTTAGTTAAATGTACATAATACATCCAGTTTGTCCCGGTTAGCTGATTAGGATCAAGTGTATATAGTCACCGTTTTCTGTCTTATCAATACTAACAGAAAAGTTTCCTAATCTTGTCTTCTTCCTCCTCTCTCATGCGATACCTTTTCTCCATAATCGCTTGAGCAAGAAGCAACAATTTCTGTTCATTTATTTCACTAAAAGGATGGGTTCACAAGGTAAAATATGACCACAAGATATGATATTAATTATGAGCATTAATGCTGTTCCTTTAGAGTTAGCTAGTTGTTGATTTGTCTTTTCATGTTTTGTGTGTTCCTTACCACCTGAAACGGACACAAGCAGCAGCAGCAGGTTATTCTTATGAATGTTGCTATATTGGAGTGACACCCAAGTTTTGTTTATTGTTTTAACCCAAATCAATGTTCTAGGTTCAGTCGTGTTTAAAACCTTCACATTTCTTTTTAGATATTTCAAAAATATAGGTCCTCATGTTTGATTAGAGTCTAGCTTTTAAAGTGGTTGGAAATAGATGGTTGACCATACCTTGCTAACATTCATATCTCTGGACACTTCTTAAACTTTTTCTATGTTGTTTGCAGGCAGCATAGCAATCTCTACAAGAAACTCGCCTCTTGAGTAAAGTTCCACTTGCCAAATGGCATATGGTCTATAACCCATTTCAACTGGGATTCATAACTAACTCTCTTAATTTCTTGCACCATTAAGGGTCTTGACTTTGTAACCGCCAGCGGATGCGGATCGTTACAGTTTAAAACGTTATATCTAGATATAAGATACTAAACATTAATATGTAAATTTAAGTCAATAAAAGACATAACATGCTAGATACTTTTGTTGCTAAACCATAAACATTATCTAACACAGAGTAACTATACTAATATATTTTCTTTTAAATTGTTCAATTATTTAAAATTATGACTTCATATTAACCATTATATTAATGATTAATTAAAGATTTCAAAAAATATTTTTATATATTTTTAAAATTAAATTATTAGATCAAATTACGGTGTACACTACAAAATAAGTTTACAGAGTAGACTACAGAATCTTCTTATGAGGTTTACATATGTGTAGACCTCTTTCTTCTGAAGGATAGAAACATAAAATACATTCTGGTTTTTTGTTTGGTCATAAAGGTTAAATAATATTTTTACCACCCTTTAGTTTAGTTTTGCATTTGATTGAATATGGAAATTACTTTTAGGTTTAAAATGAATATTTGGGTTGTTTTGGCAAATTCCACATATTAATTTTACATAATATTACTAAAATATATTTACAAATTTAAGACAACATCAAAATTAAATGAAAATAATGAACTAATCAATATTTTAATTTGTTTTTTTAAATAGGGTTAAATTTAGAGAAGTAAATGCAATTCATTTTACATAAATAATAATTAAACCGACTAAATATTATAAGTTCAATATTATATGGCCAAGATCACATGTCTGATTAAGATATAATACTATTTAAAACAAATCCTACATATAAATTCCAAAATATTTTAATTTAAAATATTAATTAATTATTATATGTATTTATCTATAAATATTTATATACGTGCATGAGCACGAGATAATCATTTAATATATTTTTATATTGTAAAATTAAATTATATTATACAAATTTATACTTATGTAATATAAATATTTTTATAAAAAACCAAGTGTTTCAAAAAAATCATAAGAAAGTGAAGATGTATTTATGTCAACGTCAATGGTGGTGGCTATAACACCATAAATAATATTTCCAAAAAAATCAAGAAAAAAACTCCAACTTAGTTCCCAAGCTGCTACAGTTTCCACCAATAAAAAAGATGAGAAAAAAACTCCAACTTAGTTCCTAAGCTGCTACAATTTCCACCAAGAAACAATAAACAAGTCTTTCCCATGTGGGAAAGCTCCTTTTTGTCAACGTTTAGGAAAAAACCAAAACATTATCCTCGAATCGTTTGTTAGTTTGGTGCCCTTTTGTGTTGTCTGCTTTAAGAGTTTAGACCCACATATAACAAACAACGTGTCATTTTATTATTTTTCTAAGAACAAAAATATTATTTAGTGTGTGTATAAATAAGCAAAACACCTTTCTTTGTTCGCTTCACTTAACCACTAGTTCGAGTTGCATAAAATGGAGAAGAATCTGGTGGGATATAGATTTAGTCCTACGGGAGAGGAACTGATCAACCATTACCTCAAGAACAAGATTCTTGGTAATTCATGGCTCGTCGACCATGCCATTAGCGAGGTCAACATCTGTCGTTACGAACCATGGTTTTTGCCTTGTAAGTTCATCTCTCTCATCAATCATTCTTTCATCATCGATCATTCCTTAGATTCTTACTTTGATTGCAGCGTTATCGAAGCTTGAATCGAAGGATCTTATATGGTACTTCTTCTCTCCCAAGGAGTACACGTCTGCGAAAAAGAATGTAACGAAGAGAACTACACCTTCTGGATATTGGAAAGCTACTGGTGTTGATAGAAAAATCAAGGATATGAGAGGAAATGGTGTTGAGATTGGTATTAAGAAGACGCTTGTGTACTATGAAGGTAGGGTTCCTAATGGAGTTTGGACTCCTTGGGTAATGCACGAGTATCACATCACTTCCTTGCCTCTTAATCAGGTAATACTTCCTCAAGAGTTTTTATTTATTAGTTTGCATTTCCCCAGAATTGGATTTGCTATCTCAACTAATGTTTCGTATGTTTCATTTGAGTTTTTTTTTCCTATAGTCTCTCTTGTGGAAGACGTTTTGATTCAATCTTTGTCTGATCTCTTTGATAAGGCTTTAATTCCCCTGTGATGTTACTACCTCAATTTAATATTATATGTATTAGTTGAATTTCTGATTTATTCATGATCTTCTAATAAGAATATATTAAATTTGAGCTTTTACCAGCTCAAAAAATAACTGATAATAACTAAATCTATCGTTTCTTTTTATCTATCGTTGGCTGTGATTTCTCTTGTATTGGATGCCACCTTAAGCTCAATTTGGGATTAATTATGTATTAGTTGAATTGGGATTGTGGTTCACTTTTTCTTGCTTCTATTGTAGTCATGATCTTAATATATATATATAAATATGAATTTTGGAGTTATCATTGACTATAAATGGATTGACCTTTATTTCTTTTTTATATATTACTTTATTATTTTCTAGCCAATGATCTAGGATTTTCTTTCATTCACTCAATGTCTCAGGACTAGTTGTTTGGCAGTGATTTCCCCTGTGTTGGATGCTATCTTCAGATCAATTTGATGGTTAAAGGGTTATAGAAGTTGTGGACTAATTATTTACTTATTATTTAAAGCTTGTGGGTTTTGTTTTGCTTGTGATAGAGTTTTCTTGAGAAATTTGTATTCAATTTTGTTTTGTTTCCAAAGAACTTATGTGTGTAAATTTCTTATTTGCTTCAGAGGACCTATGTTATATGCCAAGTAATGTACAAGGGTGATGACGGAGACAGTTTGTATGGTAATAACTCGAATGAACCAAGCAGCTCTATGGTCTCTGATTCCAATACTTTTAGAGTCATTAACCCATCGCCTGAGGTGCGTCCAGCTTTTCACAATCATTTTTATCTATTCATTACTATCATCAACCCAATTCTTGACATGTCAGGTTGAGCAGCAAGGTCAAGAAGATGGTATGTCTATGAATGACTTGTTAATCCCACTGAACCAACAAGAGGATCTCTCTTCCTATGATGTGTTCAATCAGAACAAGATTTTCACAGACAACAACAATTACTACCCACAAACTCCTTACGATGATGATTATTGGAATGGGTTGCTGGATTATAACGGAGGGAATTTCGAAGATGTGTTTGGCAATCAAGAACTCATAATGCGAGAGAACCAAAGCAATCACAGGCCGAAGAGACCTTTGACAGGGATCATTTTTGATGATGGTAGCAGTGATAGTGATGCTGAATCTATATCTGCAACGGTAAATGCACATAACTCGTTTTCTTTATCAATATTGTAGCATTGATTAGAGTAATCTGTATTCACTGCTTTCGGTTCTAATATGACCAGAGTTACCGAGGAACTTCAAGTCAGGGTGATAGCGATGGTAGTGTAGACGAGATTATGTCGTCGAGGAAAGGCTCTTCCAAAGGTATACAAACTTCTATTAATGGAAAGACCCGGGAGTCTCGTTTCACACGACGCACCATACCATCAAAACAAGAGGTCTTGAGCTGCTCAAATGTTGATTTTGTGGCTATTTTCTTAAACACATGATGAATTTTCTAAGATAACGATGTTGTTGTTTCCTTTTCAGGTTAAAGAAGGTACGTCTAAAGCCAGGGAAGATGCATCCTTGGATAAGAAGGCATTATCATCTATGGTGAAGACAGAGAAGAAGTGCTGGTTTATTACAGAGAAAGCAATGCAGAGAAACCACAAGAATCCACCGTATATCTATCTCATGAACATGATCATAGGACTCATCCTCTTTGTGGCTGTCATTGACAACATCATATGGTTTTGCTATATAAGCCTCAGAAAATGAACTCGCTGATGAAGTTTTATTGCACGGATAGGCAAAGCAGATGGATCGAACCACTCGTTTTTAATTGGATTTTTCTGATTCTGTTTTTATTTTGAATGTGTAATAATATATACGTGTGTCGGTGTGTGTATGTATGAACTTCTCTATTGGTGAAACTCAATTCTCCTTTACATGTGTATATCTTACAGGTCTTTTCATGTGGCTATGGTTAAAAGTGGAATTTAGGGTTTGTATTCTAGATCTAGTGTACAAGAACTTCTGAATAGTCTTTTGAGTTTAAGAGTGATATCTTTACGATTGTTTGATTATGACTTAGTATTGATTTGTTATTGCTTCTGTTTTTGGTGAGTTCGAGATCACGTAAACAGACAAGATCGAACAATTTGTTCATCCTGTGTTTGTCAAAGATACAAATAGGGGAAGCTATCAGATCCCCTCAACTGCTGATCAAGCTTCCAATGTAGCAACAATGGTGACTCCCAAAACATAATATGCTATCACAAGAACATAAAAGAGATGGCTCACTATCGGATGAGTTGCGGAAAGACTCTCAGACTATCATAGTTTACTTTCATCAAGGATATAAATACACTTAGAACAAGCTTGATCAAACAAGATTCAGAGAATGTTTTGAATAGAAAAGAATATGATGATTTTATTGATAATTTTCGTCATTAACATATGGAGAAGATGACTGTACATGCACAACTAAAACAATTAATACTAAGGCTCTCTTGAAACATAAGCAAAGACTGAGTTTAATTGAAAATAGGATAAAAATGAGTCTAAATTCATCAAAAGGCTTTTGTATAAGTGTTGTGTCCAAACTTTATTAAAAATCTTGTTTGAAAAATCCAATGGGACATAACCAAACCAAAAAAAAGAGTGCAATAGTCACAAAATCTCTCTTGATGAATGATCTAGGCGGCTTGAACCACAACCAGTGTGGTTGGATCAGGCCACACTAGACTGCCCTAGATAGTGTGTAGGAGTTGATGAAGAGCCTACTGAAACTTTGCTGATGAAGAGCCTACTGAAACTTTGCTTGCTTGGACTTAGTCATTGGACCAAGCGGCACGTATAAGTCCTTAGAATAGCATCCACGGGGTTGCATCCATTCAGTTGCATCCACAGAGTCACATTTTCTGGGTTGCATCCATTCAGTAGCATCCACGGACTCACATTCGCTGGGTTGCATCCATTCAGTAGCATCCACAGAGTCGCATTCGCTGGGTTGCATTCTTTCAGGCTGTTCCATTTCCTTAGTTCCATTAGTATTAAGCTGCTCCATGGTCCCTTCTTGATCTTCATCTGACCATTTGGACTTGACCACGATTATATTGCCTTCAGTTGAACATATGTCCTTGACCATTGCAGCATTGTCATATGGCTCGATCAGGATCACATCATCCTCTCCCACTTAAGAAGGATTTGACCTCAAATTCATTTCTTCTTGCAAGCCTCTTTGATAGGCATTATTGCTGACTGATCTGTTATGTAGAAGGGACTGATCCATTTGGCTCTCCTTACTCATGATGCCTTCATAGAGTAAGAGTCTTATCACAAAGTTGTCTTTTTCCGGTTATGGCTTGTATGCTGCATCTGGAGGTGCTTCTTTGATGAGGATGAATCAAGTGGCGTCTTGATGTCTCTCCTGGTTCAGATCAGGTGGCTTAAATCGCTTGTCTTCCTCACACTTGTTATTTTTCCTTGTATTCTTCAGAGTTTCCTTATAATCTGCACATGGTTATTTTGACAAAAACAAGTGCATCATATCTGTGTAATCATTGATAAAAGAACTCTTGAGAACATGATCACTTACCTTAGCATGCTCACCTGCTCGCCATATATAGGATTGAGATGTTCTAAACTCAGATAGTTCAGAATAAAGTAAGTGTAGGTTTACTTGAGTTGTAGAACTAGTAACTTGCAACCCTAAATTGGTTTTAGCCTCAAACTGGTTTCTTGTAGATGTAGGAAGGACTAGAAATGTGGGACATGTCGATTCATATCTTAAATTCTTCTTTTCGGAAAGTGTAGACCTCAAAACAGATTTACCTGTACCAACAGCAAGCAAATCAGGTTTCTTGTTTTTCTTGGAGTTTAGATAGATACCTCGGGTTGGTTTCTTTGGAGATTGTTGGAGACTAAGTTTATCCGGTGGTTTCTCCTTGATTTAAGAAGAAAACATGAGTTATTTTCTTGATCCAGTGATCATTTCACCAATTTCTCCAGTGACTTCTTCATCTCCAATCATGGTTTGATAATCACTACAATGGTACTGAAGCTGCTACATATCTGGTGGTTTCCATATCTTGAGAAGCAAGGAGTTTTGTTTATCTTACATCCCATTCTCATCGACTTTAAGTATAAGCACTTCGACCTTCTCTATCTCCACGCAAGTTGTGTCGGTTGACCCTTGATGAATATAAATTTTCGGCGTCGGATGAACAGTGTCCAGATGAACAGTACCACAATGAACAGTGTCGTGATGAACAATATCTGGATGAACAGTACCGCGATGAACAGTATTGGTATGAACAGTATTGGTATGAACAGTATTGGTATGAACAGTACCCTGATGCATAGTACCGCGATGAACAGTATTGGTATGAACAGTACCCTGATGCATAGTACCGAGATGAACAATGTTTTGATGAATAGTACCGTGATGAACAGTTCCACGATGAACAGTGTCAATCGATGCGGGATGAACAGTGTCGGCCGATGCAGGATGAACAGTGTCGATCGATGCAGGATGAACAGTATCCAGGTGAACAGTCCTGGGATGAACAATACTCGGATGAACAGTACTCAGATGAACAGTACCCTGATGAACAATACTCAGATGAACATTACCAACGTCAACAGTGTATTTTGACACAGGAGGAATTGTGTCGTTCGATGCTTGGTTCACGCAGTCGATCGCTTCGGCTTGGAGGGTGTCGATCGATACTTGATGATCAGTAGGTTCGATCGATAATCGGATTTCTACAATGTTGATCGCTGCTTGGAGGGTGTCGACTGCCCTCTTAGACTTATGGATCACACGTTCCAAATCCAGTGGCTCTACTAATAAGAGCCATATTCCCTTGTTGCTTTTAGTACTCATATGTATGTACCTGAAACACAAGAAAACAAATTTATGAGTTTTTTGAACAATAGTAAAACCTGGACTAAATCTAACTAAACAAGATCTAATAGCGATCGAGATCGAGTTGTAGTACTTACTGATCGAATTCACAGGGAGCTAGGGCACACACTAGATCTAATAGTTATATGATTAAGCTAGGCTAATAGTTTATAAGACAGTAAATATAATATAGCAATAAGTAAAGTAGTAAACAAAGCAGTAAACAAGTTGAACAAGACAATCGTTCAGCTTGGCAAAGAGTTGTTTGATGGAAAGATGGTTTACTAGATCTAGGATTTCAATTCAGGTAATCAGGATTATAATGATACATAGACTAAATCATGATATTATAGAACTCAACTTATAAGAATAACCGATCAACTCTCATTGCCTAGATTATCTACTACTAGATCCAAGACCTTCAACTCTCCTTGTCAAATATTAGAAAGTATCTATCGATGTCTCTAGAGGAGCATCGACCGATATGCCTTTTGTCTCGTTGATCGATATCTCTATAGGAGAATCGATCAATACGATTTCGTTCACTAGGGTTTCTAGACCAACTCTCGAATGTATCTATCAATCCTAGCTCAGAGAAGAGAAGTCATATAATAAATCTATAATCAAATTCATGTTAATTACTCCTAAACAAGCATTAAGAACAATATTCAATGATGAATATCACAACTTAACAATTCTATATTTGGAGCAAATCCCTCATAACCTATCTGAACCCTAAACCTAACAAGTGGATCTATTCAGACACGAAGTTTGTCATAGATGAATAGATGAAAAGCTTAATAATATAAACCCAAAACCAATGGAGTTCCAAGAGAACTCTGAAGGAGTTCCAAGAGAACTCTGAAGAAGTTCCTCTCTTCTCTCCTAACTAAGAACAATGAATAATGAAGTAAAGAAAGCATCGCCGTCAACAATGGATTAGAAAACACATAAATAGGATTTCTGGTCGTCCAAGGATATTTTGGTAACTTTGTGGTGGCTCCTGGGCTTCATTCAGTCATTAAATATACTCGGCCCGCATTCTTCCATCCAAATCGATTGATATGCAGTGTGCTGCATCGATCGATTTATGTTTCTCTTCTCGACAGCTTCATCTCGCGAGGCAGACTGACCACTCTTCAGTAAAACGAGAATAACTTCTGTTACATGATGCTGATTGACCTCACACCGGTGGAATTGGAAAGCTAACGCAAAGGCCTATCTTGTGTCAAAAGATGAGCTCAATCTAACGGTGAGAAGGTCTCATCCATAGCTAAACATCTGACATGTATGTGCAGTTCTGCACTTCAAAAGACTCCAAAAAGCACCAAAATTACCACTTTCCTCCAAATCGTCTCTGAGCCTGTAACTACTCTAAATAGACTCCAATATATAATAAATAGTATCTAAAGCACTCATATACCATGGCTAAAAGTGGGTAAAATCTATGGTATATCACTAGACCAGCTGTCACATGCATCTAGCAAGTCCTAGCTTAGAGAAGATAGATCCAATGATAAATCCACTATTATCATGTATAGGTTAGCTAATCCTACACAAGCATTAAGAATAATCACAACTCAATTATTCATATTTGAGGCTAATCCCTCAAAACCTATTTGATTCCTAAATCTAATAAGGTGTTTACTCAGACAAAGCTAAGCAAAACATCTTAAACATTAAATAAAAATGCATAGAATAAATAGATAAATAGAAATTAATGGAGTACAAGAAAGCTCTCAATTGTAACTCTCTTTCTGACAACTTTGTAAAACTCTCTCAACTCACAAAAACGGCTCTCTTGCTTCAAACACTTAAGCAAGGTATAAATAGTAAATATTAGATAAAAATTCGTCAGGGTCATCTTGGTAATTAGATGGAGTCTTGGGCTTCAAGTCGGTTGTGACCAAATTGGGCTTCTGCGTGCTACCTATCGATCGATGTCATTGAGTGTGCATCGATCGATATACATCTCTCCTTGTCGACCTCAACTGGTGGTCGATATGGTCATCTCAAGTGAAATCTCTAAAGTGCTCCAAAATGCTCCAAAATCACCATATTTTCTCCAATTGCTCATGAACCTTTAAATATGCTATCTAGACTCCAAAATGCATTAAATCTATCCTAAAACTCCTATATACCATGGCTAAAATCGAGTCAAATTCATGGTATATCAACTCCCCCAGGCTTACCCTTTTGCTTGTCCTCAAGCAAAACTAACTGGCAGTCTCTCTGAAAGAGGTTTGAAAACGGCAGAGACTCAAAAGATTTTAAAAACTCAGTCATATCTCCCTAGTAGTGCAACCAAGTCATAAAAATCCTAACTTCAGAAGCACATTATAAATATCCTATTATAGCAACCAAGTTCACCTAGTCAACAATGTAGAACCTAAAATCTACACTTAATATTTTGTAGTGTTTGTAAAGTAAACTGGGGAATGACAAAGGATGTAGGCAACGATATCCTTAGAACACAACGATGTAATCGGAAATCAGTTGACAAAAATGGACTTTTATTGAATAAGAGATCGATTACAAGTAATAACAAAGAGATCGATTATAACAAAGAGATCGAACAAAATCGGTTTCTAAGACAAAGTAAGAAAGGTAAAAGTGTGTGATATGCTCTCTCTCTAGGGTTTTCGCTGTGTTTTTAACATTGATCTCTCTCTCCTTTTATAATCTCGACTCTGTCATCCTTGTAACTGACTCCGCGATCTCTGGGATTACGGCGACCTCTCTTCAACCTCGTCGCGTCGCCATGGGTCTTCTCTTTCGCGGCCCATCTTCTTTGATCATGGCCTATTTAGTCAGGGTCCCAAAATTGGATCCAACATTTGTCCCCCAGTCACTTTTCCTTTGATCAAAATAGGAAGAGATGGTTCGGTTTATTTGGTTTAAGAATCGATCAGATTTCTACTCTGGTTTTCGAAGCTTCTATTCGTCCGTTATTTTGCGCTCCCCGAGAACATGTAACAGCTTCACGCGTAAATTTCTAGGGCGCAGCCGAAGCAATAATTGTCCCTATAGCAAAACCTAGGCAATTATTTCATCTCTCGGGAGCCGCGATGTAGCCGTTTGAGATTTGCCTTTAAATAGCGAAGGAGCTTTCTGTTTTCTTCAACTCCGATATTCTTCTTTTCTATTGATTTAAATTTCCCTCGCGTTCTATTTCTTAGCAAGATGACATCTTTCTAAGCAGCTCGAGGCCCTATATTCCTCGTTTGGCGTTTATCGCGCTGTGATCTGCTATACCGCTTCCGACTTTAAGACCCCGGAAAAAGTTCAGGGAAGGATATTGCAAAGCATATTTTTCTTTCTTTGAGACGTGTGGCCTCTCCTTCCCAATTCGTAGACAAGTGCTGGAGAAGCTTGGCGAGCTCGGCCTTTCCTTCACTCAGATGTGTCCTAATCTCCTTAGACAGCTTCTGGCGATTTTGGTTAGAGCCAGGGAAGAAAATCTTCTGTTTCATCTCGAAGAGATGCGCCACCTGTTTTCCATAAAGCGCAACAATCAGAGCCCATGTACTTTCTTGATGTCTTTGTGTCCAGGTTGACACGTCATCAGCGGGCTCCCCTATCGGGATGAGAAGTGGCAGGAACAGTTCTTCGTTTTCAAGGTTGATTCGGCGACCATGAGAGACTTTGATTTCTCCTTACTTTCTCGACTCTGGTCGTTGGCGAAGCAGCAGGGTCGTCAGATGCAACAGGGGAAACCTCGTTGGCATCACATGCTTTAGGGATAGGTGGCTCGTCATCGAACATTAGAGGAGACAGTCCACGCAGCTGAGCCTCGGAATTCTTCACCACCTTATATCGCTCAAACTCCACCGCCACCTCCCATTTGCTGGTCTGCTCCCTAAGCCACTCCATCATCCGTTCTCAACGGGCGGCCACCTTGGCCCCGCTTACAGCCATAATCTTCTCATCCTCGAAGGACACCTTCTCGGACTTCAACCCGCAGAGCTTCTCTTGAGTCTCCTCCAATTGGTTCGTCAGTGTGGCATTCTCCGCAGCACCAGCAGCCTCCGCCTCCTTTGAGTTCTTCAGCTTGAGCTAGAGGGACTTGATCTCCTTTCCCTGAGCTAGGGCTTTTTACTTCTCCTCCTGAAGACGAGCAGTCAGATTCTCCACCTCTCTTGGAAGGCTTCTCATTCACCATATCCCCAAGATGGTGAATCTGGGCCATTTCTTTCAAACAAAGCACAATGATCAGTGACCAGCATATTAGATCGTAAAAGGACAAGATGTCATACCTGGAGAAGATCGTCTTGGATGGACTCGATAGATTTCGGGATATCCCCCGCGGGAAGGAAGCATGCACTGTTCGGGAAAGTCGTAGAGGAGAGGTCAGCCAACACCTTGGACAAGTCTACATGAGGCTGCAGAGAGACCTTCAGAGTTGACCCGGAAGCCCGAGTTTTCTTCTTAAAACCAGAGGGGGCCGAGCTGGCAGACGCCTTGCGTTTGCCACTTCTGAGGAATTGAATATCATCGCCTGAAGCAGTGGCTTTGGGGGTAGGCTTTTTGGCTGAGAGCTTCTCCATGGCTTTGGTGAAGGCATCCAAGGCTTGTTCTCCTGTCGATCATGACATGTTACCTGAGAAAGACAAGTTAAGAAGTCAAAAACCAATCGACAAGGGGAAAAATGACACGAAGAACTTACCCCAAATGCTGCAGCGCTCTAAAGCTTCTTTGCTTATAACTCTAAAGCTTATTTGCTGATAAGGAAAGTGACCTGACGATGCTGCGTAGGGAGCCTGAGAATCTGGTCAGCAACCTCCTTTCCTTCCAGTATGGGTAAGCGAGTCACGTCTGAAAAAAGAAAGAAAGCAAGTATAATGATCAGGAATCATTAGAAAGACACACAGCAACCTACTCACTACGTGCCAAATAGGGGAGAAGCCGGGAAAATCTACAAACGCAAATCTCTCCGCCCATCTACAACTAAAAACCGGATGACGGTTCCTCACGCCCTTCTCAATCTCCCAAACTATAGCATTGCTGCTGCGAGGATGGGGATAATACTTGCCCTTTGATCAGGCAGAGAGGCGACATAATAAGAGTAGAGAACCTCGTTCACACCTAGGACTAAACCCTCTGAGTCACCTTGGTTTTGGATCGCTATCAGAGTCCTCCAAGCTGGGGGAGTCAGCTGGCCAGGAGAGATGTCAAGAAGCTCTTAGCGATCAGTGAAGGGATGCGATCCCTGAAGCCCAACTCGAAGTACGCCTTGTAGATCGGAACTTCTTAAACTCCGAAGTCTGAAATTTTGTCGGAAGGACTCGGAATCCGGATGACGAGTTCTTGAGGAAGATTGTACTTCCTCCCCCACTCCTCTCAAAATCTCTTTTCCCGATTCTAGACACCGACCCATCAACGGAGACTCTTTGGCTTCGTCATCGGACGAGATGTTCTCGATCTCGTCGAGCCGATGACTCTCTGCTTCGGCCTTAGGATCAGGGGATAGGGAAGATGAGTTCATCGAGTCTAAAGTCCCAGACTTAACCCTACTATTTACGGTGGATGGATCTAGGGTTTTGCTAGGGGAATCGCTGGACATGATCAGGAACGATCAAACAAAGGCAAAAGAAGAAAAGAGGAAGAGAAAAGACGGCTACCTGTTGAGAGCGAGAAGAGATCTCCAAAGAATGAAGCCGCCGAGATAGTCTTGAAGAAATGGAGAAGGAATGAGAAGAAGAGGGTTGGTTTCGATCAAATGAAAGAAAGAGAGGGAAGAAACCCTAAAGTGATGACCACTCGCCTCGGAGGGATCACCACGCGATCAAATGAGCGCCAAAAGAGGAAAACCAACCGTCGCTAGGCCTTTTTCCCGAAGCCCATTTCATTCAAATGATCTCCTGCGCAGGGTCCGATATCTTAAGCCCTTAAAGGGGGTCATCCCTTCCCCCCTTTCTCCATCAAAGACAAACCATGGTAAACTTTAAATATATCTAGGGTTTTGGAATAATCAAGCTTTACGCAATCATCTGCTCTGGTCATTAATGTGGCCCGGCCTATGTCAAGCATGAAAACCAAGGCGCCTAAAGCAATCTCCAGCCTAGGAGAAAACTACTAAGGCAAGGTCCAAGAACACAAATTATCCCTTGATTCCGACGATGAAATCAAGGAATAAGGGGCAAACTGTTGGGAAAAATATCCGAGTACTAGTTTCCTCCAGCTTACGGATAGGCCCTCGGCTTCTAGACCCTTGATTGAGAAGAAACCTGGGTCCAACCCCTGCTATCGGACCGACCCCTTCTATCGGACCGACCCTTGAAGCAAAATAGAAGTTTTCCGCCTAAGGGAAACTTCCATTTTTCTGATTATGGAAGAGTTCGCCCTACTTGAAGCCAACATCTACATCTATAAAAAGGGAGCCCAAACCCTAGAACAAGGGATCAAATTTCAGAGGGTAAGTGATTAGAGTTTAGGTGACTAAAACTAGGTTTATACACAAAACGTTGCAATCCCGAATCAAGTACTCAATAAACATCTCTTCTAGCCTCGATTTCTTCTCTTTGATTCAAAGTCTTCTAATGTTCCGTAGTACTAAAACGACCCTATACAAAAATACCATAACAGGTTCAACGATCACCCACGCGGGCAGCCCACCGTATGTCCTTCTTCTTACTGCGATGGACCCGATCATCATTGACACACCTAGACACTCGGACGAATCTGGACCAGTCAACATCTGAGACCGCACCTTGACCAGTCTTCCTTGTTTTCCACACTTTGACTGTCTTAGTCAAATTTATATTTTCTATGTATTGTTTTCCGCATTTTTTTTTTTATTTCTCTTTGACTCGAAACAATGTAAATGTAAACCCCTTTCACTTGCAATACAATTTATTTTTCCTTATTCATTTCCGAGTTTGAAACTCTCTTTGTTCTTTGTTTAGAACACTCTAGTTTCCTTGGTGAGGTTATCTCCAAGTGAATCCCCTTTCGTTGTGTTGTACTTGTGCGTCACATCAAACAACCATTGAAATCTTTGGTAGTATCATTGGGCCATCCGCAACCCATTGTGTCACCAATCGATCCATTAGCTCTCATTCTACGAACTGAGTTCATATCTACCCGATCTGGACGAGTGATCCTTTCCTACGGTTCTTCAAGTGGTATCAGAACCACTCTTCCGGTATCATCTATTTCATTCCATTTTCTCATCTTTTCATTTTCTTACAAAATTTTCTTCTTCTTTCTATCTTGAACTCGGACCCCACATTACCCACCATATAAAAAAAAGTTGTATATATATATATATATATATATATATATATATATAAAGTTTGATTTGTGGTGTGGTGGTGGAAGAGAAAGTCTGCTGGCCGAAAAGAAATCCGGCCTTTAAGGTGGTTAAGGCGGTTTCCCCAAAATTAATTCTTTTATCTTCCTTTCTTAAAACACTTTGGGGTTTTGCTTGAGTGAACACAAAACTGAGTGAAACATATGTGTGGGTGAGGATAAACACTTGAGTGTGTGAGGCTTTATCTAACGTTTTGTGTTTAAGCTTTTCAGGAAACCATGAGTAGTGGAGAAGAAAGAAACCGACCCGGAAATTATATTGTCGGATTGTCTAATTTACAAATGATAGCTTTGAATGAATCTATGTCTAACTTGTTGAATACAGGTTTGGGGCAAATCCATCAGAGGCTTGATTAACTTCAGACCCATCAGACTCGTTCTCGGACCGGAGCGAGAAGAGATCGTCCAAGGAGGCACATCCGGTCTGACCATGACATCTGTGAGGAGGAGTCTCATGCTGACGATGACAGATCCATCAACCGACCTAGAATAGATCATAGAAACCAAAATCAAGGTGATGGTAATCCATTTGGTACAAATGAAAGACCTGATAATGGTTTGGGTGGGTTGAAACTAAAATTCCGAGTTTTGATGGCAAATATTATCCGGATGCTTTTCTTGAATGGGAAAGAAAAATTGAACTTGTTTTGGTTGTCAAAACTTCACTGATCTTAGAAAGGTTAAACTTGCTACTTATGAATTTTCTGGCTATGCTATTAATTGGTATGATCAAGTTGTGACTCACAGAAGGAGAGCAGGTGAGAGACTAGTTGATACATGGGCCGAGCTAACCATGCTGATCAGGAGGCGTTTTGTTCCCGACCACTACCATCGCGGTCTCCATCAGAAACTCAGACGTTTGCTTCAAGGAACCAAGTCAGTTGAGGACTATTGTTGGAACCAATTTTGAACATTTCCTTAGTGGGCCGAGCCAAGAGAATGGACCGAGTATGCAGAGCCCACAGTAAGAATTCAAGATTGAAGAATGAGTCATCAAGAGCCCGGAGATCGCGGAGTGGGTTGCGCTCGAATAAGCGAAGATGTAACTATAAAAGGCGAAAGAGATCATAAAGAGAGACAAGTCGAAAACCCTAGAGAGAGCACACTATTCACATCGACCTCATTAGACATCGCCTTAGATAAATTTTTATTCCATTTCCTTTGTAGTTTTGCATCTCATCTACATTCGTTGTAACCGATCTCCTACTCAATAAAAATCTATTTTTGTCAACCGATTTTCGATTACATCGTTGTGTTCTAAGGATACCGTTGCCTACATCCTTTTTCATTCCACAGTTTACATCACAAACACTATCAAATATTTAGTGTAGATTTTAGGATCTACAACTATCACCAATAAATGGAGGTTCTACTGATCAAGGCAGATGTGGATGAGCCCTTAGACGCCACCATGGCTAGATTCCTCACTGGTCTTAACCGTGACATCCAAGATCGCATGGAGCTTCAAGAGTATGACAACATGGAGCAGATGCTACACAAAGCTATCCTGATCAAACAGCAAGTCAAGAGAAAGGGTCTCTCTAAAACGTCATTTGCTCCCAAACCCTCTTTTGCTTTCAAAGCAAACTATCAAGACAAGGGTAAGTCTTCTTCCACAACAAACATTGCTTTTAAGACTAATGCCCCTGCTCATGTTAATAGAGAAAAGAAAGAGGAGACTTCAAAACGAACCAGAGACATTCAGTGCTTTAGATGTCATGGCCTTGGCCAATATGCTAACCGATGTCCAAACCAAAAGATGATGGTTCTTTTGAAGAATGGTGATGTAGATTCCGAGTATGATAAGAAGGATCTTGAACCAGTATTTGATGATGATGATGATGATGATGATGAGGCACTTGATTACCCAGCTCATGGTCCCCTTCTTGTTGCTAGAAAACTTTTGCGCAATGCCTTTGATCCCATTTTCGATGAGGAGGTCGAAGGAGTGATCGATGAATTTTGTTCGACCTTTGTGGAGGATTCTGGTCCGATATTTGATAAGGACAAACTTGAATATCTGTTCCATGGTCCACTACTGGTTACTAGGAGAGCCTTGAGTGTGCAACCAAATACCAACGACAAAGAATAAAGGGAGAATCTCTTTCACTCTAGATGTCTCATTTCTGAAAAAGTTTTCCCTATGATCATTGATGGAGGTAGTTGCACTAATGTGGCTAGTGACACCCTTGTAAAGAAACTTGGGCTTGTTACTCGGCCTATTTATCGTCCCTTCAGGTTAAAGTGGCTCAATAAGGCTGGAGAACAGTATGTGAAGGAGCAAGTCACCATCCCACTTTTCATTGGTCATTATGAGGATGGGGTCGTGTGCAATGTCCTTCCCATGGATGCATGCCATATTCTTTTGGACCGACCGTGGCAGTTTGATAAGAGGGCTGATGCGACCTGGATCGAGCATCGACCTGCTTTGTTCATAGACACGGTCCAAGGTGGCGATCTTGTCAGCCAGCTCGATCCAACCTTGAAGATCTAAAAGATTTTTCAGATTCTTTACCCATTTATGATGAATATGATGAAGATATATTGGAAAGTTTAATCATTAGTGAGGATGAATGTGTCTTCCTTCTCCAAAATCTGATTCTATGTTTGATGATGAAGAGACTAAAGGACTAACCTGTTTTTGAAATGCACATTAGCACAAGTGCATTTCAATTCTTTTACTTGATACACCCTAAATCGGATCACTCAGCCGGAAAGGTAATGATATGCACTCCAAAGGGAGAGCTGGTGGATTAAATGGTGACAAAAGAGCTGCGGAAAGACTATTGATACTACAAGACTTAAATTGTTGCTTGTTATGACGCACAAGTCCAACAAAAGAAGGGTTTCTAAATGTTGTCTGATATGACGCACAGGTCTAACGAAATAGAGAATGTTTACTCGAAGATAATCTCACCAAGAAACAATAAGTGTTCTACAAAGAATAAAGAGATAAACTCAAATAAAAGGGGAAATCAATTGTTTTATTCATGGAATGAGATTACATATTTATAGTAGCAATGGTCAAAGAAAGACATAAATATTTTGTGGAAAACTAGAAGCTTAGAAAACCTAAATAAAGACTAAGACTTTTTATGGAAAACCAAAATGTGGACTATGACTTTTGACCAGAATTTGAATGCCTCTTTCCTGTGCACGACTTTTACTCTTTTTGTGGATATTTCTTGATGAAAATGGGCAGAGACCATCAGCAAAGGCCTGGTCGAATTTGTTGTAAAACCGATCCAAATTGAATTTGTTATGAATTTTTCTTTGGGCTGAAAAAGGCCAATTTCGTCCAGCAACTAAACCAGCTCCATCTTCAGTGTCACTTAGCTCACTCAGCTCCAAAGTAGTGTCACTTAACTCATCCAGCTCCAAAGTAGTGTCACTTAGCTCACTCAGCTCATCCAGCTTCAAAGTAGTGTCATGATCTAATGGAAAAATTTCGGTTGGATCGAGCTGGTCGACATAATCATCACCTTGGATCGGTGTTTGGTCTGAGCAGGTCGGTGCTCGATCCAGGACATATCAGTACGACCCCTCCGAAGAACAAGCGATAAGCCTCGAAGCCGATCAGATATAGACGACTGAATCGAACGGGCTAAAACAAAAAAAATAAGAGAATTTTAGATCGGGAGACGAGCCGAGATAAAAGGACATATATTCTCAGCCACTCCTGGGGAAGCTTGGTGAAATCAAAATCCCCCATGAACGCTCGATCGGCCTTGAAAACGAAGAATTATTCTCATCACTTCTCGTCGCGATAAGAAACCTCCTTTATGACATGGCGACCCGGATGTGGAAACACGAGGAAAGTCACAGGGTTTTTATTGCTCTGCTTCACCAGAACAAGGTGGCGGGACTCATCAAGACCAAAGGAGAGACCTTCCTCTCTGGCTCTGACCAAGAACACTACAAGATGCCTCAGAAAGTTAGGGCATATTTGTGTAAACGACAGGCGCAGCTCCGCAAGGATCTCAAGAATAAGTCCCAAAAATCGGAAAAAGAGGCCGCAAGACTGGAAAAAGGGTAGATAAGCCCCGGAATACCCTGTCAAACGGTTTCGGGAGTCTCAGATGCGGAGGCCAAATTGAGGACAACTAAGCGATCGACTCCATCCACCGTGTAAAGTCCCTCGAGCTGATCGATCGTCGACGTCAGACGACGGAAAGAAAACCAAGAAGTCATAGCAGTAAATTTAGCAATCAAAGAAATTGTGAATTGCAAAGCAAAAAGATGAAGAGTGATGAAAATTGAGACCGAGAGGGAGTCTTTCGCGTATTTAAAAATCTCCCCAACCCTAACGGCTTTATCGCTCCTCTCGAGAAAATTAATGAAAGCCTAGGGTTCGCCCTAAGAACGGCGAAAATAGCCGTTACGCGTGAAGATTAAAAAAACGCGTGAAATAACGGTTGCGAGAAACTCAACAGTCGGACCAAATTTATATCGATTTTCGATGACGAAATAGGGATTAAGCAAACCGCCTCTTTCCCATCCGTCCAAGGAAAAGAGAATGGGGGGAATGTTGGACCCAATTTTGGTCAATTGTCCTGATGGGCCGAAGAAGACGTGGGGTCCGAAGAGAAAGCCCATGTCGAACGAGCAAGCTTGAGGCGGAGAAGCCGAAGTCTGGAGATCGAGGGAACGGTTACGAAGATCACGGAACTGAACGACTATAAAAGGAGATCGAAGGTCAAGTATAGAGGACACACGAAAAATGTTGGGGTCAAAAACCGTCGTTACGATATCGAAACATTCGAAAAAATAAAATTTTATTTTATTTTTGCGGAAGGAAATCGTAAAAATAAAATATCTTGCGAAAAGTTCCGCAAATTAAATAAAGTTCTCGTCAAAACATGATCATCGGAAATAACAAAGAATCGTCAAAACACGAGAATAGGAACTTGATAATCGCAGGATCATACGAAGCTCGGTCGCTATAGCGACCGAGCTCGAGAACAAGCTTCGAAGCATTTTGCGAAAAATGGAAGATACGATTAAACAAATCAACTCCCAGATATCCGCAATGCAACGGACAGGCAGAAACAATCAATAAGACCGTTCTCGACGGACTTAAGAAACGCCTGGACGAAAAGAAAGGGAGATGGGCGGAGGAACTCGAAGGAGTCCTCTGGTCACACCGCACAACTCCGAGACAAGGAACGGGAGAAACACCATTCGCCCTCGTATACGGCACCGAATGCATGATTCCCGCGGAAGTCGAATTTCCCGGGATTCGTAGACGGCTTCTCCTAGAACGGGAAGAAATAAACAATGCCATGCTATCAACATGCAGCCGCAAAATACTATAACTCCAATGTCCGAAATCGCCGATTTCACGTAGGAGACTTAGTTTTGTGCAAAGTTTTCCAGAACACTGCTGAACGAAACGCAGGGAAGCTAGGAGCCAATTGGGAAGGACCATATAAGATTATAAAAGTCGTCCGGCCTGGTTCCTACGAAATCGAAAACATGCAAGGTGTGAAAATCCCAAGAACTTGGAACATCATGCATCTCAAAAAATACTATCACTAAAACATTGCAATCAAAGAACTACGAGATGGCTTGATCCCCGAAAAAGGGTACATAGGCAACTCGCTAACCGGCGGGTTCAGCTATCCCCCCCCCCCCCGATTAAAAAGGGGGGGAGCGGGGTGCGTATATTCGTATACTCCCACGACTTTCAAAACCTCCGAATTTTCGAAATTCTTTACAAAGACTCCGAATTTTCGAAACTCTTCACAAACAAACAACGGATCCAGCATCCACAAAAAACGATTATCACAACTAGAAATTGTCACTCAAAAAACAATTTGCGATCTAAACTACACTATTCAAAAGCCCGTAACTCTTTTATGGCATAAGAAAAATCCATTCACCGCACAGCGAGACGTCGCTTCATGCCCGAATAAATTTTTTCTTGTAAAAACTTAAAAAACAACGCCTACAGAACGGCATCATGTCTTTGTTGCTGATCACAACAAACGAACTCTAACGTCCTAAACAGAGAAGCCACCTAAGGGTAGGCTCTTTTACATCCGACCAGGATACCATAGCGCGCTATACAAGAAAATCGAAATTTCGTCTGAGCGCTTCGTAAAGAAAATAGCTCCGACTCGTATCCAGACAAATCATAATAAGCCGATAACACTTCGCGGATTTAAGAACGGTACAAGTCAGGTTAAAATCGCAAACAGGCAAAACGAAAGCCGATTTGTCATCTTAAAGCCTTAATCCGAAAGTGAACCTAGGTGTTGCCCTAAACCCAGTCTTGCTGGTACTTAACATCTCATAGGTATAGTATCGATACCTGATACGAGATCCCAAAATTTATCTCTTCACTAAAGTATGTCCGTTATACGAACCTTCGCGTAAATTCATAAACCACGGAAAATATCGCTTTGAACACGCGATAGATACGGTGATCATCTGAGAGGCAGGAATGAGAAGACAACTCATACCCTATCTCTCAAACTTCGATATAAGGAAGTTCCCATAAATACGCAAATCCAAATTTTCATTAATTAAAAACCGCAACACGGTAGGGATTCAAAGCCACAAGTGGCCAGTCCCGAAGATAAAAACACGGCCTTAAAAGGCCGGAACAAACACAAACTCATAAAACACTTGAACCAAAAGACCACAACCTTAAACCTAGACGTCCCCTTCACCTGCCTCGCTCGCAGCCGCGTCATCACCATCTTCTCCAGTCGCCGAACCGGGCTTTCGGCATCCTCCGCAGATCGCTCCAGAACGCACTCAGATCGCAGATCGGACAACAAAAGCTCGAAAGTTCTGTCCAAAGATCCCAACTCGGACCTGCGGGCCGATAAGCTATCCTCCTCGGACTGAAGAGACGAAGAGGGATCATCTTTAAGCGCATGAATAATCGCCATCCCACCATCAATGCTCGCTGAGATCAGATCCCTGCGGTAAACAAGCTCTAAGGAGCTCAGGATCTCGGCAAAACCAACCAAACAGGACTGGAACCCGGCACGCAAAGCACTTATGGCGTCATCCGCACTGCGACGCATCAAGCCCTCACTAGTCTCGATATGGTGCTGAAGTCGACGAACTTCCGAAGCCTTTGCCTTCCTGGTTTTCTTCTCCTTGATCAAAGCACTCGCAGTTTTCCCAAGATCTCTCTCAAGCTCGCCAACCTGCCCCTCAAGCCTAGTACCTTAGCGGTGCATGAATCCGCCAGCACCGTCATTGTACTTTGGATTTCGGCCAGTTGGCCCTGCGCGTCTCTGAGCTCCCTGGCAAGACGAGCGGCCTCGGTACTGCACTCTCCAATCATCCCGTCAATCAGAGATATGAACTGTAGAGGGAAAAATCGTGTTAACAAGCATGAAATCAAAACGGAAGGATAAGTTTAAATCTAATAACATACCTTTCCGCGGAGAATGGGTGCAATACGCAATCCCTCCGGCAGCGGAGGACCTCCCTCTACAGGTGCCACGCACTTCCTCTTCCGAGACCGAGAAACCGGGACAGCACTTGCTACTCGTAACCCTAGAACGATCTCCTTCTTGGCTGGAGGAACGGGCTCAACAAACTCCTCCTTGTCTTCGACGATGATCGGAACGGACAACGATCCCGGAGCCTGGGACGGAACTTCTAGAGGCTGCATCTCGGGATGCTCTCCGACCTCGGGAAGGATTGGGACCTCGGAACCGGAAGCTGGGGCGTCCGGTACTTTAGGAGAGGATAATTTCTCTTCGGTGGTCTGGATGATTTCCTTCTCGGCCTTGCGACGAGCCATCCTCTCGCGGAACGAAAGGAAGCCAGCAACACAAGTAGGCTCAGGCGCAGACTCATCAACTGGGGCCAGCGGAGCTTCAACCATCTTAGCATCTGAGTTCATCTTGCCATCTTGAGAGGAAGACATCTTGAGAGAGAATTTGAGAGAAAGAAAAGAGAAGAGGTGTGAAAGAAGTGAAGGAGAAAGGCTCAATACTTATAAGATTGTGGTTACATACTATTCAAAAAACAAAAAAAAAACAAAAAATAAATTTTACGATCTTTTTTCGTATATCTTTTACGATTTTACGAAAACGAACTTCGTCAAAAGAAACGACTATCTTGTCCGACTCACCTTAACATACATTTGAATCTCCCGACGATTCTAACGTACTGGAGGGCTAACTGTTGGGGTCAAAAACCGTCGTTACGAAATTAGTATCGAAACATTCGATAAAATAAAATGTTATTTTATTTTTACGAAAGGAAATCGTAAAAATAAAATATCTTGCGAAAAGTTCCGCAAATTAAATAAAGTTCTCGTCAAAACACGATCATCGGAAATAACAAAGAATCGTCGATACACGAGAATAGGAACTTGATAATCGCATGATCATACAAAGCTCGGTCGCTATAGCGACCGAGCTCATACGCAAGCTCGGTCGCTATAGCGACCGAGCTCATGCACAAGCTCGGTCCCTATAGCGACCGAACAGGCTAAACCTCGCGAGCCCTTGAAGACAAAACTCGTAACCTGTCTTAAGAAAAATCTCAACACATTCGCATGGACTGCGGAGGACATGCCAGGAATTGACATTAACATTACCTTCCATGAACTGAATACCGATCCAACATTCAAACCAATCAAGCAGAAAAGGCGAAAGCTAGGCCCTGAACGAGCAACCGCAGTCAACGAAGAAGTCAAAAAAATTCTTAAGGTGGGATCAATAACTTAAGTCTGTTACCCCGATTTGCTTGCAAATCCCGTCGTGATCAAAAAGAAGAACGGAAAATGGCGAGTGTGCGTCGATTTTACCGATTTCAATAAAGCGTGCCTGAAAGATAGTTTCCCTTTGCCGCACATCATCGGCGGGTCGAAGCAACAGCAGGAAATGAACTCTTATCCTTCATGGACGCATTCTCAGGGTACAATCAAATTATGATGAATCCCGATGACCGTGAAAAAACATCGTTCATTACGGATCACGGAACTTATTGCTACAAAGTAATGCCTTTTGGCCTTAAGAACGCCGGGGCAACATATCAACAACTCGTCAATCGAATGTTCGCCGATCAACTCGGAAAAACAATGGAGGTTTACATTGACGATATGCTCGTCAAATCCTCCACGCTAACGACCATGTCAACCATCTTGAGGAATGCTTCGCTCGGCTGAATTCACACAACATGAAACTTAACCCGGCCAAATGAAGATTCGCCGTAACATCGGGAGAATTCCTCGGATACCTGGTAACTTATCGCGGGATATAAGCCAACCCAAAACAGATCGATACGCTCATCGGGATGGCCTCTCCCAAAAACAAGCGAGAAGTTCAAAGGTTGACCGGGAGGGTCGCAGCACTCAATCGGTTTATATCCCGGTCGACAGACAAATGCTTACCCTTCTACGATGTCCTGCGGGGAAACAAAAAATTCGAGTGGTCGGATGAATGCGAAGACGCTTTCAAACAGCTAAAGCACTATCTGGCGACTCCTCCAGTTCTCGCAAAACCCGTAGAAGGGGAACCTTTATTCCTATACATAGCAGTATCAGCAACTGCCGTTAGCGGCGTCCTGATCCGGGAAGAACGTGGGGATCAGAAACCCATCTTCTACATAAGCAAAACACTGCTGGAAAAACTAGCGTACGCAGTCGTAACATCGGCGCGGAAGCTTCGACCGTATTTTCAATCCCACACCATCGTCATCCTCACAACATTCCCCATCCGAACTATCCTGCATAGTCCGAGCCAGTCGGGGAGGTTAGCTAAGTGGGCCGTCGAACTCAGCGAGTACGATATAGACTATCGCCCCAGAACGAGTGCAAAGTCTCAAGTCCTCGCGGATTTCATGGTGGAGTTGCCAACCAGAGCCATAACCAACAAAGAGCCTAACTCAACTTGGCTCCTCCACGTTGACGGATAGTCGTCAAAACAAGGATCCGGGATCGGCATCCGTCTGACGTCACCAACCGGAGAGATCCTCGAAAAATCATTTAGATTAGAGTTCCACGCGTCGAATAACGAGGCAGAGTACGAAGCCCTTATCGCAGGATTACGATTAGCCCACGGTTTGAAGATACGAAATATCCACGATTACTGCGACTCTCAACTGGCTGCGAGCCAGTATAGCGGGGAGTACGAAGCCAGGGACGAAAGGATGGAAGCATACCTCAAACTAGTCCAAAACTTGTCCCAGGACTTTGATTCTTTCGCCCTCATCCGAATTCCTCGTTCCGAGAATACGCAAGCAGACGCACTCGCAGCCCTGACCTCAAGTTCCGATCCGGGACTTAAAAGAGTAATCCCGGTAGAGTTCATTGAACATCCGAGCATTGGACCTCCCGTCATCATCAATCTCATTCGAGATGATAACGAGGAAGAAATCGCAGTAGAATCAGAAGAAACGCCAGAACAAAACGAATATGGCTGCGATACGCCGTGGCTAGAGGCGATACGAGCGTATATCATCGACGGAAAATTATCTCTTGAGAAGTGGGCAGCTCGAAAAGTCCGAACCCAAGCCGCCCGTTATGTAACGGTCGACGGAGAAATTTACAAATGGAAATTCTCTGGACCACTCATGACGTGTTTAGAAGGACATAAGGCTAGAAAGGTAATGGAAGAAGTTCACTCTGGTTCCTGCGGAAATCATTCCGGCGGAAGGTCGCTCGCCGTAAAAATAAAACGCCACAGGTATTACTGGCCAACAATAATCGGGGACTGCGAAAAATTCACACGAAAATGTGAAAAATGCCAGAGGCATGCTCCGACTATTCGGCAACCTGCGGAAGAACTCTCCTCCATTACGTCGCCATATCCTTTCATACGCTAGGCTATGGATATCGTAGGACCTCTTCACAAGTCCAAGCAAAAACGCTTTCTGCTGGTCCTCACAGATTTCTTTTCAAAATGGATAGAAGCCGAATCATACGCAAGTATAAAGGACGCACAAGTCGAAAATTTCGTATGGAAAAACATTATCTGCAGGCATGGAATCCCATACGAAATACTAAAGGATAACGGATCCCAATTCATCTCTACCCGCTTCGAAGCATTTTGCGAAAAATGGAAGATACGATTAAACAAATCAACTCCCAGATATCCGCAATGCAACAGACATGCGGAAACAATCAATAAGACAAAACTTGCGCAGCGGCCGAACAGGCTAACTGTTGAAGCGGCCAATCAAAAAAAAAATTACGATTTTTTTTCGTATATCTTTTACGAGTTTACGAATACGAACATCGTCAAAAGAAACGACTATCTTGTCCGACTCACCTTAACATACGTTTGAATCTCCCGACGATTTTAACGTACTGGGGGGCTAACTGTTGGGGTCAAAAACCGTCGTTACGAAGTTAGTATCGAAACATTCGAAATAAAATTTTATTTTATTTTTACGAAAGGAAATCGTAAAAATAAAATATCTTGCGAAAAGTTCCGCAAATTAAATAAAATTCTCGTCAAAACACGATCATCGGAAATAACAAAGAATCGTCGAAACACGAGAATAGGAACTTGATAATCGCAGGATCATACGAAGCTCGGTCGCTATAGCGATCGAGCGTTCGTGCATCAATCGTTCTCCGAAACGTCCAAAGTCTTTCGAAACGATGATACGACGTAAAACTATGCATTCTCGACTATCCGTATAGCCGTTCTCCGCAACTCACGAGTATCCGTTTCTTGATCTCTCGATCAAATGGAATCATCCGTTTGGTTTACGATAAAACCGCGGAAACTTAACCTTATCGGAGAAATCGTAAAAACGTCTCAAATCAAAAATACAGCCCAAAGGGGTCCTAAACTTGATTCGAGGCCCATTTACGATTTCTTAAAAACCCATAAACCTTATGACGGTTTATGCTTGGAGGATAAGCATCAGTTTCCGCGGAAAAAATGGAAACTTTCCGCAGATAATCATGAAGATCGGAAAAATAGAATATTCCCATTTTTTCTACTATGATGGCTTAAGGGCAAAAGGGGGAAGCGTAAACCGACCTTGGAGGGAGTATATAAGGAGTTCAAGGCGAGAGGCATAGAGGCATCACTTTTCAGAGCAAACTTAGCACTTAGAGCATTTTAGGCAACTTTCCGTTTTTGTTTTTCGAGCTGCGACTCAATTACGTTTAGCCACCTTCGGGTATTAGAAATAGGGATCTCGCCGACAGCTCTCGTAGCCGAAGCACGTTACCTTGTTGTTGTTATGCTCACACGCAGATTCGGAATAAAATCTTTCTTGCTCTCCTTTTACGATTTTTATTTTTATTTTCTCGTTATTGTCATGTTCTGATTGCTTGACGTGTGGTTTCTCAGAAATCCGGGACCTCTGGGAAATTAGGGTTTTCCTACTTTCCTAAAATATACGAAATATTGACAGTGCGAATTTCGGTTCCCACAAAAAACCCTAGAGAGAGCACACCACACACATCGACCTCATTTCACCTCGCTTTAGATCTTCTCTTTAATCGACTTCTTTTGTAGTTTCAGATCTTACTTTGTTCATTGTACTAGATCTCTTGGATCATTAAAAATCCATTTTCGTCAACTATTTTCCGATTATATCTTTGTGTTCAAAGGATATCGTTGCCCACATCCTTTTTATTCAACAGTTTACATCATAAACACTATCAAATACTTAGTATAGATTTTAGGATCTACAATTCTTTTATAAACCCAAAAAGAATAAATATGTATTTAAACCTAAACTTGTCACATTTATATTTATGGAACCAAAATATGTTTTCATTTGGAGAAAGATTGATAATATATTGTCAATATTTATTCCATTGAAAACTAATAAGTTTGCATATTATATATATGATTGTCCATATACATGTTGACTTTAAGAACCGTTCGAGTATATAGATTTTCGGGTCGATTCCAAGTCAGGTTTTTTTAGTACAAATATTCTTGAATAATTATATTAGGTAACTAATAAGAAAATATAATATATTGTAAGCTTTAAGAATAAAGTTTAAAAATAATTACTGAAATGTATATGACACAAGTGCATAGTTATGCAATTTAACATATTTAATAAAGTTACCAAAAAATTATATTAAATTAAATTAATATTTAATTACAAATATAAATACAAAAAACTGCAAATATATAAAAAAAAATTTCTCAAATTAATTAAAGCAAAAATATACCCGCCCTTTAAAAAATAAATAATATATATATATATATATATATCCGTTTATTGAAAAAATAATTAAAACAAAAAAATATATTCGCTAATCGAAAGACATATCAGAATCTAGTTGCTTCTTAATACAATCAACTAGATCCCTAACTTAAATAATCTTTTAACTTGTAATTCCGAACCTGACACGTACGGTTGCACGGACTGACGGTTACAAGCAATTAACGAGACAAGAAACTAACAAAGTAAATGGGAAGTAGTAAAAGTTTTATTTTTTGGGATAAAGTAAAAACGAAAAGATGAAAGATTTACGTACCTTTTGTGTTTCTTCGTTGAACTTATTATTGTAACTTGAAACTGTCCTTTCATAGCTTCTGTTTTTTGTTCTCTGCCCATAAGCTACAATTGATCTTTAAATCAAGCAAAGACACTAGCACCAAACAAACTAAAATTGGACCATATGGGTTCAGAGAGAGAGAGAGAGAGAGAGAGAGAGAGAGAGAGAGAGAGAGAGAGAGAGAGAGAGAGAGAGAGCTTTTGGAACTGTCCATTAGGTTAGAATGTACCAAGGAACTTTGTCAGCTTAGCCAGAGATAGGCACAGAGAGTATAATTTCAAAATTTTATTAGCGTTTTTATCCTTCCCACTTAGTTATCCAGCTCAAACTATAAAATGTTCAAGATAAAAAAATGAAACACTTTTGATTTATGGATTGGCGTGTATATGTGATCAATATGAGTGTGTGTAGTAAAAAACCGAGATGATATAAATATGATAGATTTATTCATATATAAGCTTCATACAAATACTCTTTTGAAACAAAAAGCTTAATACTAGAATATTGAAAGGTGGGGGGTATTTGGTTACTAGGGTTCAATAACTAACATGTTGAAACCAGGTAAAGTTCCTCACGACATTGTAATTCCCCAATTGCAAAATTAGCTTGTTATGATTTTTAAGTTTGGAATTAACTTAAAAAGAGGAAATAAATAAAGGTAACTAGAGAAAATGGTGAGGAACATAAATGACTTATCTGTCTAAAATTCTAAAGACTTCCCTTTCCTTTTATATTCTTCGTCATCACTTAATTTCACAACCGAAGAAGACAATCCACCCATTTCTCCACGTGGCGACCTCCATAATGATTCATCATCTCTAATCACAACCGGAGAAGATGAAGAGTGACCAGCAACACCCATTCCGCCACGTGCCTCCCGTGAAGAAGAAGACTCCTCGACATCGAACCCAAACAGCCTTAGCTTCTTGGCCGTCCCCTCCTGCGGCGGCTGAGAAGGAGGAGAAGGAGGCAACATTGTTGAGGATGAAGTCACCCTCGTCGCTGGAAAAACAGGATAGGAGTCATAAACTAACGGCTCAGATCTACCAAGATTCCACTGATGGTGATGATCCAACGGTGATCCCGCGTAGTAACGTCCTCCACTAACAGACCTACCATAAGGTCCATAACCATACCCTAAAAACTGGTTGTGATATAAAGGTGGAAACCTCCCGTAATGCGGCATGGAATATTCTGTCACAGGATAATAACTAGCCGTTGGATAAGGAGGAGCCCCGAAGATCGGGTAGTGATGATGATTATTGTTGTGTACGAGGTTTGAGTCGGGTCTATGCCTCCAGTCGATAAACAATATGTTCTTTCGTTTCTCCGGTTCGTTGTCCTCGGGGACGTAGCAACGGTGGAACGAGACGGTGTCTCCGTTGTTGAGTTTCTTCTCTTTGACGAAACGGCTCCATCCTTTGGTCATCACGTAGCTCTGGCTACTGTTCCAATACGAGTAACGAAACCGCCACATCTTGCCGTTTTTGTCTTGGAAATCCAACAGCGTGCCGGTTTGATTGTCCTCTAACGGGAAGTAGTTCTCTGCATGTTGCTTTGGAATCACGAGCCGGTTTAGTTTCCCGACGTCGCTTGGTGTTAGCACTTTCTCGAACATGAGATCTCTCATCGCCGGGTTCAAATTGTTGTTGTTGTCTGAACCACTAGCTCCGTTTTCTGCTGGGTCTTGGTGAGTGCTCGCCCTCGTCGACATATCTATCAAAAGTATTAAACTTTATTATATGGGTTCTTGAAATGATCAGTATTTAGATATTGAAAAAGTATCCAGCTTTCTTTTATGATGGGGTTAGTGAGAAGATTGATGACAAAATTCAGTTCAAGATCTTCAAAAAGTATCCAACTTTTTTTATTATTATTAAAAAGGGTTCTTGAGAAAAGGATGAACCAATTCAAGATCTTTCAAAAAGTATTCAATTTTTTTCTATGGATCTGATGAGTGATTCTTGACAAGATGATGACCCAACACAAAATTCTTTAACATACATGAGATACTATTGATCAGAAACCAAATAAAACCACATCCACAATAGTAATAAATAACGGGTAATTAAACAATTCGATATATATCAAATCCGAGATTGAAGATTAAAATGGAGAACAAATAGAACCCTAGAATCCAGAAGAACAAGACGGACGTACTCTTTGTGTTTGCTTCTTCTTAGATACTTTTCGTTGACTCCAAAATATTATATAAAGTTGAAAATGAAATCAGTGGTGTCTCAAGTTTAAATTGGGGATCTGTCTTCTTTTTCTCTCACTTTCTCTCACTAGATACTTTAAGGGGTTGAGAAAAATAGTGGTTTAAGAGAATTTCTCGATGATAGATTGAATATCACTTCCTAGAGAGAGTAAAAGGGCCCCATGAATGGTGTGACTCGGGTCATGTGAGAGCTTCTTGTCCTTTTCAGTTTAGCTATAGACTTGGGGTGACTCTAGGTATTTATATAGATATACTATTATATACTTACATATATTGTGTATAGGTAAGGTAAGTGTGTCTAGCTAAGTGTGTCAATGTTTTAAGACTATTTCTCTCCTTTTGATATTTGTATTTTATTTATTTTCCTCTTTATTCATATCAGATCTTTGTATTTATTATTTCTTGTTTGCTGATTTCCTCTTGCTAGTTGTTTTTAGCTAATTAAATTAATTACTCATATATTATAACTAATTTGTGTGCATAAACATTGAATACATTATAAAAGTAACTTGTTAATATGAATTCACTAGAGATTATTTTACTTATATTCAGACGCGTGGAATAGTTAATTAAAATATTTAGATATATAATCAATAAAACACTATAAAAATAATAAATAACAGATTATAAGATAGACATTAATCCATATAAATATATCTAATTTATAAATGTATATCAAATATGTGAGATAACCATGAAAAATATTTAATTATAAATTACAGGATAGAAACTAGTCCCAGTGAACTTTATAGGATATTTTAAAATGAATTCTTTAATATATACGTCTTTAGTTCTAATAAAACTTTGGAAACAATTGTAGTATCACTGCGAACATATTTTTTGCTAATTTTTATTTGCAAATAATAATTTTTTATAATAAATTAAAAATATAAATATAGAAAAGAATTCTAAAGTACCTATATTTATTATGATTCATAAGAGTACTATATTTTAAGATGCTAATTATTTTTAATAAAGATTTCAAACTAATGCTATTATAAAAAGGTTTTAAACTAATTTAAGATGCCCTCAAAACAAATGTCGAGGTTATCCATAATTTAGTTTCTTCTATATTTTTCTAAAACTAAAATTAAAATAAGAAAATACTAAGATTTTTTGTATTTTTGGAGATTGTTTCTTGAAAATTGTTAATATTTTTGATTTGAACGAGCATTATTTGAATATTAAAATGAACGCAGTTTTAAAAGTTAGTATATTAAAGTGTACAAAATGATGAGTTTGAAGTACTGAACTACATAAAAAAAGTTTGGATATTAAAGAGTAGCGAAATTTAGTTCAGATATTTTATGAAATTTTCCTTTTTAATAAATCCATCAATTTTTAGAATAAGTATCTTACAGTTTAATTTTCGTTTACATGTTAGGAAAATTGCTTTATATTAATTTATTTTGCAGCACTTAAAACTGAAAAAAATCTATTGAAAATTTTAAAATTGTGAAGCATAGTAATTCAAATCATAGTTTATTTGTGAAAAGATTACAGTCTAACATATAACACAATATATGAAAAGGGAAAATTACACAATAGCAAATATGAAGTACACTTATTCATGTTTACACTATCAAGATGTCCATTTTTAAAAGTACATAAATTTTAAGGAAGCAAAAGACAATCATATCCTCTAATCTGCTTTATACTCACGGTGCTCCGTCAGATCAAAAGTATCCAGATCGTAATCGGTTAGAGATTCCTCCGATCATATCTTTTTCTTCTTCATTTTTTATTTCGGTTGTCTGAAATTCCGGTGAAGCCGATGCGAGAAATGAATGATGATTTGTCTCCTCTTCTGAATGAGGTTTGGCTAACTCGATTCAGATTGATTCTAATTTGATTTTCTCCTTGATTTGCAGTTGAGCTATCAGATTTGATTTTGTAATGTCAAATCTTAGTTTTAATATGAGTCAAGAGAGATGATATATCGCTGGTGGTTGCCACATAATTGCTTTGTCAACAAACAATGACCAACTCAAGGACATTATTTCATATTATCAATGTTTTCAAAGGGTGGACAGAACCTGCTATGGTTCACATCATGACTAAGAGAATTATTCATAACTACTGTGTTGTATGGCATTGTAGGAAAAACATGAATACACATGAAATGTTGATACAACTCCAGCATCAGACGGAGAAATGATGAGATTGTGGAGAGGGGGAGTGGAACACAAAAGGATGAGTTTAGAATATGTTATTACAATATGTGATGATATCACATGAATTTATGTTGATAGTTTCGCTGGAAAAGCTTAACTTAGCATTTCTATTGAGCTGTCTTAGAGAAGCTAAGAGCTTAGCATATCCTTGGAGCTGTCATAAAGGAGATTAACGCTATGGTACATAGCTCAAACCCTTATTTTTACTATGTGCTCTTCTTTGCACTCATGAGTTAGCTTCCCTTATGCAGTTTCACCTGTTTTATAGATTCCTCCATCATCAATCCGTTCCTCCTTCGAATTTTCAGTATTCAGCAAAACCAAAATATTCATTACCTACGATAAAAAATACACTATTTGGTCTAGTCCATCTTTCAATCTGTTTATGTATTCGTCTATGGATATAAGCCATTGATAAGAGTTCATAACACCTTTTATGAACTATGTATAAATTTTATAGTAGTTGATAAAACATTGTCTGAACTCTGAACCATCAATAAAGTTTATAAAACACTTATAAATATTTATAAAACTATTTACAAAGGTTTATGAAACCATTTAAAGAACTTATAAACATTTATAAGAATTTATAACTTGTTTATAAATCTATTTTAGTGTTTATAAATCTATTTACAAGTTTTCATACAAATTATAAGAGTTATGAAGCATTTATAAGAATTTATGAATCATTTATAAGAATTTATTAATCATTTATAAAAGTTTTTAAAATCTTATAAAAAATTATCCATTCGGTCATAGTCAATTGATTCCTCTTTTAAGTGTTTAATATTTGAGTTGATTACTCTTAAGGACACATTTTTATCTTTTTGACAATATACAACACAATCCACTTGAGAGACACCTTCACAGAATTCAAGAGATGTTTTGGACATAAATACCCTCTGTCCACCACCGAAAGAAGACAAATAATAACATTTTTTATTCTGTTTAGTTTTTTTATTTGTCGACTATTCTGTTTGGTTAGGAACAATACATTAGTTAGGTTTTGTTTAGTTAAAACGTAAAAGTTAGTATTTCTTTTGTTTTTCTATTATTGTTTTTTATTCCACCTTATGTTTTCATTTACTTTTATCTAAAATTTGAAAATATATAAAATAATTATAATTATCACAATAAATTAGATATGAAATTCTCTATCTTTTAACATCCATTTTCATATGTATCTATCTTATTAAAGTAGAAGTACCTTTTTTATTTGTTTGAAAACATGAATAGTAGTAAAAAAAAGAATGTAATGTTTTTTAGAAACATAGATAGCAGTATATTAAGAAAAAGAATTAATGGACTTATATTATTAAGAAAAATTGGAAGTCCATTATATTATGAGAGACTATATATATGGGCCAGATTTAAACTATACGGAAATGACTCAATCTAATTAGCTAAAACATATTGTCCAAAATAATCATAAAAAAATAATCTCTATATACATATTTCAAATCAAAATATTAATTCAAAATTGATTTATATAAAAGAATTGATTAAAAATACAAATTTATTAAAAATGATTTTTTTTCTAAAATATTTTCTACTAACCATTATAACAATGTTTTAAATATACATAGAAAAATGCAATTCAAAACCCAATTTCAAACACAAACTTAAATTATGAATTTATATTTTACATTAAGTTTTAAAAATATAATATATAGGATTATTTATATGATGGTACGTATAAAATACTATTAATTATATGATTACTTAATATGATGGTACATATAAAATAGAATTAATTATGTGATAAACCATTTTTATTATATAAAGTAGTGTTTTTCTCTCCTTCTCAGCCTGCTACGTCATTAACTAAGAGAAGGAGAGAATGACACGTATCTTGAGAGTACCAAGTTTTGTTCGCTTCATCTCTTGCGATTTTTACGGGCTTTAACTGGGCTCTTAACTAAAATTGAGAATGTGGATTAGCAAACTCCTAAGTAAGATACGACATCTTCACGAGAGGCTTCTAAAGATATTAGGTTCTATCCGTCTTCTTCAATCTGCCATGATCTTAACCAGTAACAGAGATTCATCAGGTCGAGTGAGAGAAAACGTCATAAGGAGACTTTGTGTCGCGTTTCAATTTTGTCTTTTCGTCTTCACTTCACTTGATAAATCCTCTCAGACGTTACGAGTTGTCTTGATTCAACGCCTTTAAGAATTTTTTTTAACTCCATCAACGCCAATCAGTCACGACGCCCTCATTCAATGATACTTATCTCTGTAAGAGGCGGTGTTCTCCACTTACTAATTATATCTATACTATTAAAGCAGATGACTGTTTATGAATCTGCCCCTCAAATTTCTAAGTAATTAGAAAATAGCTTGTACCTTTTTCTCAGTATTATTTGCAACCAATCAAAAATTATTATTTTGCAATTACATTAAAGAGTATTTAATATAATTCAGTTCTTAGGTTTTTTGAAAATTTTATTTCTAAATGTTTGCATCATATCTTTCAAAAAAATCTTTCACATTATTAATTATTTGAAAGCATTTATTAAATGAAACCTCAAAATAAAATCAAGTTGAAATAACAAATAATTAAATCAACAAAATCATAATACGGGTCTCAATTATCTCAACTCCTTAAAGAAATAGTTTTATTTAAAATAAAAACTAAATCACATAAACTAAATTTAATAAAATTATAGAAAATGTTTTGAAACGCAAAAATAAATTTTTCAATACAAGAGTGCTGAAGATATAAAATATTTTATTTAATTAAAAAAATCAGTGTAAAATAAGTTGAACTTCGGTTTAAATAAATAAAATCATATTACGGGTTAGAATTATTTAGAGTCTTCTAAAATTTAGTCATATTGAAAATAAAAAAAATAAGTCATATAAATAAATTTAAGATAAGTTTCATAAAAATTTAAAATATATAATTCATCAAAAATCATAATTTTTGTTACGTAAAATAATTTTCCAACAAAAAGATTTACCTGCCCTTTTTAAGGACGGATCAAAATCTAGTGATTACATATATGATGATACATATAAAGTAGAATTAGTTATGTGATAGCACATATATGATATATAATAGTGACATGAAAAATAAACAGCAACATATTTTTGAAATATAATATGTGTAATATTATATTATATTTATAAGAAAAACAAAATAACATTTAATATAAAATAATAATATAACACTGTCTACTTACGACCAATGTTACAAAAATTCAGAATATATATAGAACAGATTCTAAAACATAATTAAAAACTTAAAAAAAATTATATATTAATTCAACCATTGGTTCAACATGTATCAGGTTCCGGATTTAGTGGTTCTTTGGGAGGTTTTTATTGGGTTTTTAAATTTTGATTTTTTCACAAAACCAGAATCGAATTTATTTTGGGTGGTTTAACGGTTTAACGCGGATCCGGAGCGGATTTCACAACACTACTTACAAGAAATATATATTTATTTAAAAGGAAAAGTAAACACCCGTGCGGGTGCACGGGTCAAAATCTAATATTATATATATACAGAGTGTGGACACGTCACCGTTTTTACATGTTAAACAGGTCATTTTTTTAGTTTGGAGGTTTTTATGATTCAAATGCTACTTTCAAGATTAAAAGTGTTAGTGGAAAAATTTCAAGGTTAGAAGTGTTAGTAAGTGACATTTTCAGGGTTTTCTATGCGATTTTCCCTAAAACAATATCTGTAGATGTCCATTTTTCCTAATATTTAAAGCCACCAAAAGGCTCATCACCTATGCCGAAAACTACACCCTTTGGTATAATCAGTTTCTCAATATTTGTCTTTGCAAGAAAAAAATATCTATAATGATTAATAAAACTATTCATGTGTGTTTAGAAATGTTTATAAAACCAATCATATGAATATATAAAATAGTTTTGTATATAAATAATATATAAAGTTTATAAAGCCTTTTATGAACCTTTTGTAAATTTTATAAGAGCTTATAAAACCTTGTAACAACCATCTTTAAAGTTTACAAAAATTTATAAGCCATTTATAATAGTTTATAAAATTACTTATAAGAGTTTATAAATCTATTTATAAGAGTTTGTAAATCTATTTACAAGGTTCGTAAATATATTTATAAGTTTTGTAAATTTATTTCTAAGAGTTTATTTAAAAGATTATAAGAGTTTAATAATCTTCATAACACAATTTATAAGAGTTTATAAATCAATTTAAAAGAGTTTATAAATCATTTATAAATTCATACAAAAATTTATAAGCAAATCTTTATGAAAGTATTTATAAGTGTTTATAATTATATTATAAATGTTTGTCAATTATTTATAATTATTTAAAAAATCATTTTAACCAAAACATCATTATTGCATGTGTAATTATAGAATTATTAAATCATTTTGTAATGATTTCTATCATCTTATAAGGGTTTTTATAAGAGCTTTTTCTTTTGTGTTGATGGGTTTAAGACAAGTTTATAAGAGCTGATCAAACAGATATGTAAGTTTAAAAATCATTTTATAAAGTTTTATAAATTAATTATAAAAGTTTCTAAATCTTTTTAAGGATTTCTGAACTCTTGTAAATCATTTATAAAGTTTAAAACTGATTTATAAAAGTATAGGTTGATTTTAAGTGATTTGTTGTCAAGGGATTGTTAAGTGTTCATGAACTGATTTGTAATGGTTTAAAAACTGATCTATAGTGGCTTATAAGTTGATTATTCTAAAATCGCTCAATAATATAATCAGCACAAAAAGGATTTTGCAAAACATATACTTTTGCATCGTCTGATGAGAGAGCTTTGAAAAACATATACTTTTGCATCAATTGATGAGAGAAAAAATATGTGAGTATCCCAATGCATGTTTCTATGCATTCAAACACAATCTTCTGTATGACCATGAGTGAATTACCTTTAGCTCAGTTATCACTATTTTGTTCTAAAGAACCAACACATAAGCACTTCCTATTTTCTCTCGCTTGAGTGCAAGACAATCTGAGACATGACAGATCCATTCAGTGTCTTTAAAGAAAGTTTAATTTCATTCGAAACCTTTAGTGAGCGTAACAGTCACTGCGAAATACTATTTGTAATCCTAGGTGTTGATATAGACTTCTCAAGAGCATCCAAAAGAACATATACACTTGGCTGCATTCATAAAACAAAGCCTAGTTAACAAAACCCCTCCGAGAAAATAATTTCAAGTTAAAAAGAAACAAAAAAGAGTTTCTGAATCATATTGTACACTATCAAAGGTTAATAAAATTATTTATAACGGTTTATAAATTATGTAGAAAAATAGTAAACATTTTTAATGATTTATAAACCATTTATCTTTGGCCATCGATTTCCTCGCCTTCTTTGCATACATGGTGTTGGACCCAATTTTGGGCATACCGATTAATGGGCCGAGCCTAAGCGAGTGGGCCGAGAAGACACAAGCCCATGAAGAGATTGACGAGTTCGAGAAGGAGTCATTGCGTTCCCGGAGATCGCGGGTTCGGTTACGAGAGAAATGAAAGGCGTGACTATAAGAGGAAGGAGAGATCAACACTTAAGGACACATTGAAAACCCTAGAGAGAGCACACTTCACACATCGACCTCTTTTATTTTGTTTTGAGTTTTATCTTGTCCGAACTCCTTTGTAGTATTCGATCTCATTTTCATTCCTTGTAATCGATCTCTTATTCAATAAAAGTCTATTTTTGTCAACCGACTTCCGATTACATCGTTGTGTTCTAAGGATATTGTTGCCTACATCCTTTTTCACTCCCCAATTTACTTTACAAACACTATCAAATACCTAATGTAGATTTTAGGATCTACACATGGGATACGTCTAGAGGTGGTTCAGAGTTGCTAGAGCCATTGCCTGAAGATTTCAGTGAGATGGTTTCGGAGCAGAGAAAAATATAAACTCTTATAACACATTTAACATTAAAATGATAATGATGTGCAAGTTCTTTCAAAAAAAAAAGATAAACATGTGCAAGACAAGAAGAAATATACTTGTGTAGCTCAACAAACACATGATCCATCTCCATTGCTTCTTCAGATATTCTGCACAATACAAGACATACTCATAAACTAGCAAAATGTTACACTACCAAACAAATAGCCTTCCACCTCATATACTGCACATAATAAACATTGCCAGTAAAACTACAACTAGTAGCGTTGTATTACCTAAAGAAAGTGAGCTACTTGATACTCATATCACCACACATACTCTCCACAACATCCTTTAAATTCAAAAGCTCACAGCACACCTTTCTAATTCCCTGCATTGTCCAACCTTACCAAATCAACCAATAGAAGAAGTAATCATGGAGAAATCTTACTCTTAGGTCAGTACTGTCATGTCCCTAGTTCTAACTAAGGCCATCAGGACGGGCCATGGTACGGGGAGATGAACTGGCCAGGTCATATGATCTAAAGGCAAGCATATCATGGTCCAAACAGAAGGTTGAGTGCATCAGATGGCTGAGACTTGACCAGAATAAGAAAGAAAGAAGGAAAAGATAGCTGGATGAGTTGTCCGGAAGCTGGACAAGGTCCGGAGGCAGCTCAATCAGCTAGGTGGAGCTGGTAGGGAGCTCACACAGTCTAGGGCAGCTCACTGGAGCTGGATGAGTAGCTCACTTAGCTCAGGCAACTAGTACTCAGCTCAACTTAGCTGGACAGAGTGATGGAGTCTTGGCCGGACATTGCGGACCATGAGTGATGGTCATGGACTGGATGATGATCATGGGTGTCCGTTGGGTCTAGGATGCTTTGGCAAGTAAGCTAAGCATATGGGCAAGCTATTGGGCTTGAGATCGATCAGCCCAAACGCAGAGAAGAGCAGTTTAGGAGCGGTTGGACGGTTTGGGCGAAAAGGTGTAACCGTTGGCCAAACGGCCAATCACTGCGTCCGGACGGTTGGCAAGCCTCTCTCCTATAAATATAAGTCTCCTCTGTCGACAGAAAACATCAGAAACATAAGGGGAAACTCTGCCCAATTCTTTACAGAATCAAAGAGAGAAAAGAGGAGAGTGACCGCAAAGACAGTCTGTGTGAAGGCAAGGTGATTCCGGTGAGTTCTAAGCCGTGGGCAAGGGAGACTTGATCGGGAATGGATACCAGAGGAAAGGAGAAGGCTGCAGAGAAGAGTGTGGGGGCTTCCGAACACACACCTAAGGTACAAGATGCAAACCAAGAGCAAACCGCCTAAGGCCATTCATCCGGATGGTCGGGCCGTTTGATCCATGTGTGGATGGTTGCATCTATTACTCTTTTCCTGTTAATATATCTCTTCTCTAATATATTCTGAAGTAATCTATGGGTTCAAACTCATGGACACGTCACCAAGGCTTGGTTAGATCAGAGTAATCTCTCCATGGCCTTGGTTGGGCATGTATGGTCCGATCTCATGGTTCCTAAGGGAGTTATTGGGATTTGGCGTTTGATATCTCTTAGTGAGGATTTATAATGAGTTATCAAAGTGATAGAATGAATTTATAACATTGATTTCGAGATGGTCCCATGTGGCCGGTTTGGCTGTTCATGGCCAAGATCAATATGATTGAGGCCGGTTCTGGGAAATCCAATTGGACCATTCTCTTAGTCATGAATTATCATGAATTATCATGAATTTTATTTAGTTTTTGGACAAGTATCAGAAGGGGTCACTTTTGGCCAGAAATAGACTAAGTGTCCAAACCATGCTTAGGTTGTTGTTGCTAGGATATCTGATCATGATTCTTATGCATATGTGTTGTGGGTTTTGATTTCAGGTCCTGACAGGGATCGTGGTAAGGCTAAGGAGCCATGAAGACCTTGGCCGTGTGGGATGTGTGATGTAGTGACTTGTTATTTACATTGGATTTAAGATAGGTGCAACTGATATATTGATTTGAATACTTTGTATGGATCACATTTGACATATATATATATATATATATATATATATATATATATATATATATATATATAATATGATGTTTGCCTTAAGCTTCCGCATTGTTTTTATTATTGCATGAACCTCGATTGAAAAATGACTAAGTAAAGATTTGACCTTAACCGGCTGAATTGCACTTAGAATATTAGGTAAGGCCGCAGACTGGTTGGATCATGGGATCCAGGTTTAGGTCTTACAAGTACTTTCTCATGAACTAAATATATGTTAAAATATATGCCTTTTTGTTCGAAAACAGATCAATAGTAAGATTCAAAAGGACCCAATTGAGAGAACTTACTAAATGTAACGAAGAGTGAAAGAGAGAGAAAGAGAGAAAGATTGAATCTTTTTGGTGAGAGAGTGATGAACATAATTGATCTTTGATTAAAGAGTTATGGTTTCAATAGATGCGAATTCGTCTTTTTCCTCGCTAATCTCCATGACTATTGTTCTCTTAGTGTTTCTCGTAGTCTCAAACAGTGTTTGTCAAAGAAGAACGATATTTATGGTTCTCTAAATAAAAATGTGGTTGTTATGTCGCCGAGTTCTCCGGAGATCTTGTCAGAGCACGTCTCAATTTGATCTCGTGACAGAGATTTGGAAGAGAAATATATCTAGGTTAGATTAATGAAATGAGGAATATAATGATATTTTTCCTATTTAAAATTTTAATGGTAAAAGTGATTATGGTATATATGAAATATGGTACAAGAAAGATGGTAGTTTAGGCAAATTCCCTTTAAATTAATAGAATTCACATGTATATAATTTTTTTTCTTCTTAATAACTTTTGTGCTTTATACTTTAGTTGCAAGTATGGGTCTATTTGTCACATGAGTTCATGTTTTTTATTTTAATATTTTTTTTGGATGAAAAGTTTGATATACAAACCAATTAAACTATATATACATGTTCTAACAATAATGTTATAATATATTATAACAGGTCGAAGACATAAAATATTATATTATATTAAAAATTTAAAACTATTTGTACCCGCAAATTTTTGGGTAACCACCTAATACTATAATATTTAGATTTGAAGCATTCCAATACAATTTATCATGTATATGAGTCAATTTTTTATAGTCTATTTGAATATCTGAAAACTTAGTACATTCGTGGACTGTACCTTTTCGTAAGGATTATGTTATTATTCAAAATGTATTTTTCATAAAAAAATTTAAAATGAAAATCTCTATATATATTTTCTGAGTTTTAAAAAAATTATACTATTATTTTCTAAATGACATTTCAAGATTTTCATGTTACACTACATGAAGCCTTTTTTCAAGTTTATACAAAATAAAAATATTTTAATTTTAGTGAAAACTTTATCATATAGAATGAGTTTGATGTTCGATTTATGAATACTTTTGTCTGCATGTTAATTTTTTGAATTGATAATATCTAACAAGTATTAAAAGGAGGATATCCTCAATAGTTAGGCTATCCACGTAGTTTAATTAAATCGACCAATAAAAATGTTACTTTGTGCCAGGTCAGCTCTTCTAAAGCCCACTAAACAAAAACCTTTGACATCCGATAGTCGTCCAATTCGTCTTCTCCGTTTTCTCTACTTGCGATCTCCGTTACTGAGCCTTCTCTGCAATTAATCAATCATTCTCTTTACTACACTCTTCATGTCTTTCTTTTCACCTTTCTCTCTATCTCCTTATTTTATAAACTACTTCGTCTTCCTGTCAAAATCGAAGAGCTCCTCTCTTTTTTGCATTTTTCTTTTTGATCAACTTTCCAGGGTACGACCGAAGAGCTCCTCTCAATAAGCCGAATCCATGGCGATGAACCCAACAGAGAAACATGTCTCCATCTCACCGAAACTTGAAATATTAAGAGATGTGGAGAATTGATGGACGTGGATCTGCGAATGGTCGATCGAAAGGTAATTATTCGTACTGTCTACTTTGATTTAAAAACCTGTACACCTTCTGGATTATCCTTCTTACGAGTGTTCTTATATGGCTGCAGTAAAAAAGTAACATAGCATCTGCTCAGACTCCGAGACACCGATACCGTCGCCAAATACATCATGTATCCTATGGCCGTCACAACCATTCGGTATTTGAATTGAAATACTGATGATATGACTCAGATGTATGAGCTATGCTTAGAGCTTACTATTCAGCTTCATGTCAATTTGATGGGGTTAGTTCTTTCTTTTCTTTTGTGTGTATTAACATGCCGATCCTGAAGCTGGATTTAAATCCCTAGATCAGATTTCAGTTTCTATGTTTTAACTAAGAAAGTTCTATTTGGAAAAAATCATGATTTTGTAAATACTATGCTTTCTGATATTTTGTTACTATTTATTAGCTCTTAGATTCTCTCCTTATACCATTACATAAAAATGTGTTCGCTTCTGGGGGATCGATTCGGGAATACGCCATAGGTGCTGTGTATATTCTTTATTTTAGTCCAAATATTTTGTTCTGAACACAATAAGTTTTTTTACTCTGCAGTGTTGGTGGTTCAGACTATGGTTCTGTGAGGATAGGAGCTTTTATTGGCAAAACAATAATAAGATCTTTTGCATCTTCTACATCAACCAGCTCAGGAGAGGCTGAAGAGGAGAGCTCGGAGTTGATAGACTACGATGCTTCTTTGGATTACTTTTGCAACCTTTCACCACATAGGTACTGTACTTACTGATTAAATCCATCATTTGTGATTTTAACCCAACTTAATTGGATGATGATAATGATATCTTTTGTTATTCTTTTTGTTCCAGATTTCAAGCTCTATACGCAAGTAAGCTCCCACAGTGTATCACAGGAGAAGAGTTCATCGGTAAGTATGGTGATCATGGTGATTTTGTCACAACCATTGACAGGAAAGGTACATACTGTTGGGATTGTCAAAGCCCATGTCCAACTCTATATTGACCATTAGTACGATATTGTCCACTTTGGGTCTTAGAGGCTGGCCCGTATAGATTTACTTTTGGTTTCCATTCCAAAAGGCCTCGTACTAATTAGAGTTGGACTTCTCTTTATATATTAGACTTTTCTTTGTCTAATATCCAATTTGGGACTTAGATTGACATCTCACATTCTCCCCCTCAAACTAAGAACCACAAGAGAATTCTCCAATATGGGACTTAGATTGCATCTCACATTCTCTCCCTCAAACTAAGAACCACAACTCATCTCTTGTGTGTTTCCTAATCACAGGGCTTTCCTTTGAAAATGTTTATTCCACAACATCACAACACAGGTTCCATGATCTTCTGACATTCCTGCTACAGACCTCCTTTTTCTTTCTTCAAGGATTCCTCATTCCTTCGAGGGGTATTTTAGTCTTTCTTGCAGATCTTCGTCAAACCGCTCTGATACCAATTGTTGGGATTGTCAAAGCCCATGTCCAACTCTATATTGACCATTAGTATGATATTGTCCACTTTGGGCCTTAGAGGCTGACCCGCATGGATTTACTTTTGGTTTCCATCCCAAAAGGCCTCGTACTAATTAGAGTTGGACTTCTCTTTATATATTAGATTTTTCTTTGTCTAATATCCAATGTGGGACTTAGATTGACATCTCACACATACCACATAATGTCCCCTACTAAACATCCAATTTATGAGAACTTCCTTGTCCAGGTATTTTGTTTAATGTACATGTTGTTGTTGTTGAGTTGTTAGAAGAATGATAGTGTTTTATCTTATATGATGAAACTGATCTGTTTCTTAGGCTTTCAAAGCATTGTTGACAGCAAATCCTTCAGAAGAACAGGTCATTGGTCTAGGGGAGCCTATGTACCAGGAGAGAATAATAGCTTTCACAAAATTGTCTGTTATGATCCATAAAGTCATTAACCTTGTGTTTACATGGCAGTGCCATGACAGCTACAGCGCGTGTGGGCTTGGCTCTGATGGTATAGACAGATTAGTGAGATTAGTACAGAAAATGGAGAAGTTGAAGCACTCTAGACCCGAGAACGGGGCTCTCTACGGGGCCAAGATCAAAGGAGGTGGTAGCGGCGGAACGGTTTGTGTTATTGGAAGGGGCAGTTTGAGAAGCAGTGAACAGATTCTTGAGGTGAACATAATCAAAACTATTGATATATGATGATTCTTGAGCTAGAAATTTATAATAAATAGATAATATTAAAGATGTTAATAATATATTTTTGAATGAAAAAGATGTTAATAATATGATGATTATGTGTTAAGCAAATACAGAGAAAGTATAAGCAGTGAACAGATTCTTGAGGTGAACATAATCAAAACTATTGATATATGATGATTCTTGAGCTAGAAATTTATAATAAATAGATAATATTAAAGATGTTAATAATATACTTTTTGAATGAAAAAGATGTTAATAATATGATGATTATGTGTTAAGCAGATACAGAGAAAGTATAAGCAAACAACAGGGTTTATGCCATACGTGTTTGAAGGTTCATCTCCGGGAGCTGGCAAGTTTGGATATTTGAAGATACGCAAGAACTCTGCTCCTCCTTCTTCCACTTAAAACATTTCTTCTTCTTTATTTTTGTCATTGATAACTTAAATACAGTTTAAGAACTCTGTCTGGTCACTTTCGTGTCTTCATTAAAACTAGATCGTTTTGGTGCGAGTATGCTGTGATTAATAAAGAATATATTAGCCTCTCTTTCACTTTTTGGTGCGAGTATGCTATGATTAAATTATTTGATGGTGTTGATTACTTAATTTTGTTGAACATGAAATTTATTTACATAAGTGTAATCTGATGTTTGATTTGTCGTGATTCCTTTTCTGTAAGGTAGCCAATAAAAAAAATACAAAACCTCAATCTTTAAGACAATGATCGCAGCCAAAATCAGGAATGTGATATGTTACAAATTTCCCAACAATCAAGAATGCACTAACACAAGTCCAGGTGACCACAAATTTTGAAAACCAAAAAAATAAATACCATTCATCTCATTATTTTTATTATGCTTATTTTACTGTGAAGCTGGATTTCAGCTTAGCTTTTATCGATCTTTAGACCAGTACTGCTTTAGACAAAGAACATGGCTGGATATATGCAAAGTAATTGCGTGAATTTATCGATTGATCTTATATAATAATTAAGAGGAATAACAAATTTTTTTGGCTATTATACATTCTAAACTAAATTATTTTTATTATTGAACAATTTCCAAAATATAAAAGTTAAAAACATTCTATATTATACCAATATAATAAAACTATATCACAATAACAAAAGAATCAAAAACAAATATAAATAATAACAAAATTTATTCTATGAAAATAATTTTAAATAATAATAATAGAATATCTGGTGCGTAGCGCCGGCTAACCCCTAGTATAACTAATAAATACTGATGATTATATCCACATATACCAGCCAAAAACCTAGTTAATTTATATTTATAGCTTATACCTTATAATGAATTAATTATCATAAAACTAAATAGCCTTATTTCTAACACCTTTGGTGTAATATAGCATCATAACACATTTCCAATTACCATAACAAAAGTTATCAATAAACGCTCAGGGTGAGGACCAGTGGACCACTGCGTCCCATTGTAGACTTTGTCGCAAAAGAGCCTCACAGATTTTGCTTCACCAGCCTTTTCCTCTTCACACAGGTTCTTATATAATTTATTTACACTTTGCTCAACTTTTTCTTTTTCACTTTTCTCAACTTGAAGGTATATTTTGGTTCACGGAAGATTTCTTTCATTAATTATTTTCTAGTTTTATATAGTCATCGAAAGATGTTAAGAATTTATTTGGTCCCCATTAGGAAGCAATAAGAAAAAAGCTCTAATTATGTTGTCACTATTCAATTATATATCTAATCATGAGAGCATCACTAGCGGTAGTGGTGGGACGGGATCCGGTATCCGGAAAATTTCGAGGTATTCGGATCCGGATCCTTATCTGGTGGATTTGTGATTTTACTATCTTTATTTGGATTTGGAGTTTTCGGATATCCGGATGTCGAATATCTTTCTAAAAATTGTAATATCTGATTCCGGATTTAGAACCGTAAAATAAATAAAAATAATATTAAAATATATACAAATATTAAAAATAATTTAAAAATAAAAAAAATAAAAAATGTTTATAATTATTATTATGTAATATATTACAAATTTTATATAAAATATTATTATAAAGATAAAAACATAATAAATAAATGAGAACTTTCCAAAGATGACTCAAAATATGATTTTAAATGCAAACATATACTCAAACTTGAATCAAATGCAAAACTAACTTAAAAACTTTATGAAATTACAGTCAGCCCTTTGACCAAACAAAAACACAGAAGTCATTTTTACGAATATAGCCCCAGTTAGTCATCTGAATCGTCTGAGATATCATCTAGACGACTTCCAAGTTAGTCGTCTGATGTAGTTTATCTTAGAAATAATATATAAATTATAAAAAAGAAATTTTGACAAGTGAAAAATTAAAATCTTGTAATTATAAACAGTTTTAAGTGATGTAAATTAAGATATAAAAAATTGAATAGTTTTCAACATAGACGAGTGAAAGTAGTTAATCATGATATTATTTGGTTGTAGGGTTTGAAAACATATGTTATAGTATTGTATGTAATCTTAGGGTTAGATTTTGGAAAGCTTGAATGTTTTTTGAAAAATTAAAATTTTACCTATATATGTTTATTTATGTGTATATTAAACATTTTCAACTTTAATTTGACTTTATGAAGTGTTTAGTTAGTTAATCAAGTTTAGGGGTTAAGTTTAGGGTCTAGACGACTAACTTGTAAGTCGTCTGGTGAATAATTTAAACCAGACGACTTACAAGTTAGTCGTCTAGACCGGACCGAACCTCTAATTTTACCAATGTACTTTTAAACCTAACCGGATCATTTACCGGACATATAAATACATTTTTTCACTTTCTTCAGATTTCTTTTGTGTTCTCGTATTCCGTCGTTTTCACCGCGGATAATCTTTGCTCTTACGACGAATCTTGTTTCTCCTTCCTTCCGTAGACTATTGTAGTAGTTTAAACTGACTAACCACTTCTTTGTTTCCAGATCTGAAACCGCATCTCATCGAACTCCGACGCCGGTAAGTTATTTCTCTTGTCTTAAGGTGTTTAGCCGCCGTAAAAACCTAAAAAATTGTAGTCTTGATTCTTCTTTTCCCATTGATTTTTGCAGATCTGTAACTGCTGGTGTCGTTGGAGACCATCTCTTCTCCTACCGTAAGTCATCCATCCATCTTTTAAAAATCTGCATGCTTAACAAGATTTTGAGATCTGTAAGAGGTCGGTTTTAGTAATGTTCTACTAGAAGACTTCCTGGAAGTATTCCAGAGTGTAAGACTTCGTAGAAGACTTCCTGGAAGTCGTCTGAGTTGTCTTACATTCTGGAAGACTTCCAGGAAAACTTTTGAATAGTCTTACACTCTGGAAGACTTCAACTCGTCTGAGTAGTCTTAAATTCTAGAAGATTTTCAAGAATTCTTCTGAGTAGTCTTACACTCTGGAAGACTTTGATATACCATGGATTTTACCCGTTTTTAACCATGGTATACTAGTATTTTATTATATATTTAATCTGTTTTCTAGTCTGTTAGGTATGTTTTCAGGTTCAGGAGTATTTTGTGAGAAAGTGATGTTTTTGGAGAATTTTGGAGTGCAAGAGATGATACACCCGAGTTGACCATTCAAGACTAAGTCGGAAGTCAACATTGCGATTATAATCGATCGATACTCATCTTGAGTTGTCGATCGATGTAGCTGAGAAGATCCGCATACTAGAAGATTATAATCGATCGATACACATTCAGTGTTGTCGATCGATATCGAGGACGAAATGGTTTAGCCGACTACTTCACCAAGACTTCACCAAATTACGAGATTGCCCCTGACGAGTTTTTAACCTAATGGAAATGCTTAAATACTCCTGCTAAGTGTTTTTGACGGCAACCTTGAACCTTCGAAAGAAGCAAGCTTTTAACAACCTTCAAAGCAGAGAGTGTGAGAGAGAGACTAGAGTTTTATTTGTTTGAGAGAGATTGGAGAGATTTCTCATCTCCTTTTGTATTTCTACTTTATTCTATCTATGCAATTCTTTCATCTATCTATTGTTATGAATTGTTTAGCTATGTCTGAGTAGTCTACTTGTTAGATCTAGGGTTTAAATAGGTTTGTGGGATTAGCCCCAAACCATAATTGCTAAGTTGTGATACTCATCAAATGGATTGCACCCTATGCTTGTTTTAGATTAGCTAACTAGAACATAGATCACTAGGATCTTTGATTATCTTGAATTATCCATTTGAGCTTGCCTGTCTCCCGTTGAGAAGAACGACAGTTCCTCCTTGAGACCTTGTGGTCATATTCGGCTCGCGCCTAGGCAGATGTAGAAGCCGTCGATCGATATCCTGACAGGTGAACCGATCGGCGCTGCGAAAGGTGTATCGCTCGATATCTCGTGATTCGATCCCTAAGTACTACAGCTGTACCTCTTATTTGAGAGAGTAAGCTCTACTGGGTAATTTGAGCACTATCAAATTTGGCGCCGTTGCCGGGGAGCTTTGATCGCCATTAGATTTAATCTTATTAATCTTAGGTTTTTCTTTTATCCCCTTTCTTATTTAAATTTTTCTTGTCTTTTCAGGTACATGCCCAGCAGTACCAGAAGCAACAGGGGAAATCAACTATTATTCTCAGAGGATCCTGCACACTTGGAACGCTCAATCCGCAAAGACCTACGCTCCGCATCGATCGACAGAACCGCATTACCGTCGACTAATACTCACGTTCGACAGTCGACCGACACTCAGACAACACCGTCGACCGATACCGTTCGCCGATCTGCATCGTTCGATACTTCTAACCGTATATCGATCGACACTACTCCACGAAGCATGGTCGCGATTGTTATTCTCACGCAGGGCGAGAATGGAAACCTGTATGACCAAGATGGTCATCTGCGTAATGCAACAGGTCAGAAGCTAGATGCACAGGGAAACATAATCCTTGAACCTGAAGCTGAGGCTACAGAAGAAGCTCAAACACGATCGTTGGCAGACTATAACCGTCCAGACGAGTACTACACCAACAGATCAGCTATCCGACTTGATAAGCCCAAAATCGGGAGGATGGCTTTGGCCGGATGTTGGATATGAACCGAGAAGTCGAAGGAACTTCTGGAACTGGGATGGATTGAACGGATCGTCAAGAGGTGCGGAATGACTCTTGATATACCAACGATCTAAGGCTAACCACCAAAGAACGGATGAATGTGTTGGCCAACCACCAAATAACACACACAGATGATTGGCTGACCACCAAATCAACAAGCCGGTTCAAACCGATGAACTAGCTAAAGAACTCTCTCTCACTCAGAGAAGAAGAACAAAAATAAACAACCAAATTGATCTGCTTTTATTCATGAAAGTGACTACATATTTATACTAGATGCAAAGAGAAACATAAATAAAGTGCGGAAAAAGATGTCTAGAAAATACAACATTTGACTAAATAATTATTAGAGAGTCAAAGTTGTAGAAATTGATGTAGTCTTGGTCAAGGTTGCGGAAAATGATGAAGTCTGGTCAAGATTGTGGATTCTGATGTAGACTGGTCAAGATTCGTCCAAGCGTCCAGGTTCATCCATGATGATCGGGTCCATCGTGTAAGGACAAGGACGCACGCGGGCTGGTCGGGCTGGTTGGTCGGGTGATCTTCATGAACTGATGGTGAAACCTCGGGTTGGTCGAGCTGGTTGACAAGATCGCCATTTTGGTTCGTGTCCATGAACAAAAAGAACGGTGCTCGATTTTGGTTCTATCATACTCTCCCTCTTCAAAAAGATTTGTCCTCAAATCTGGAACATTAAAAGGAAAAGGGGTATAAGCACAAGAATCATAATCAATACATTGCTCACCTTGGGTTTGGTCCGGCTCTTGAATGGACGAAGATTCTTCTTGGTTTGTTTGATGACCATGGTTTTGCTCTCCATCTGACCCTTCATCCGGTTCATGTGGGTACTCATCGAAAATTGGCAATGGATCTGAAAGTCCTTCTTTTTCTTGCTCGGTTTCAACTTCCTTTTCTGGCTCGGTTTCAACGTTCTTCAAGGTCACCAACGGTTTCTGTTTTTAGCACTTGTTAGCATAATGGCCGACCTTATGGCATTTGAAACACCTGGTAGAAAGAGTTTTGCTTGTGGGTTTCACAGCTTTGCTTTTATCAAAAGAATTATCATTAGTTTTCAAATCAGAATTTGAAAGATAAGAAGACTTACATTGCTTTTTTCGTGCTGAAGAAGTGTTGGTGTTTTCCTTCCTTTTGAGTTGTCGGACAGCATGAATCGCCTTATGCAACATTTTCTCCAAACTGGCATAAGTCTGAATCTTATTCTGATTAAACACATCACGGCTGCTTCTCTTGGTTTTGGTGAAGGGACGATCACCACTTCTGACCCACTTCTCATCATCGGACCTGTTTTGTCTCTTCCTTTTCTGCACAAAATCAAACCTATTAGCAGCAAACTGTTTCTTATTTTCAAAAATTAATTGCTCTTTTTCCGAAACAGTTTTAAAAGGAAAGAAGATATCATCTTGTAGTGGTTTTGATTTCTTGAGAAGTCCAAACATCCTGAAACACTTAACAAACGTTAGCACATAAAAGTCCTCACACTCTCAAAGTGTTTAGCTCACGATTTTAGGTGATCACTCAGAGTTCTTTTACTGGTTCAAAGGATGATAGGCAGTCAAAATTCAGCAATCAAAACCAAAAACAAACTTTGTGGGAAAAAGAAAAGATAAAGAAAGATGAAGAGATTGTTTTTTTTTGTGTGGATCCGCCTTAACTGTCCTAAGGCTGGGTTTCTCTTCAGCCAGCAGGATTACTCTTCCACCACTCCAAGTGATTCAAGCCAATCTTTTACTTTTTTCTTTTTTTTCTTCTTTTTTTCTTTTTTTTCCTTTTTTCTGATTTTTTCTTTTTTTTTAAATGACGATCACAAGGGAGTAAAGGAACAGCCTGGATCCAAAAAGAAATAAGAAATGCTGAAGAGATGAGAAGGTGAAAAGAAGATAGAAAACAAACCAGCCAAAGTGGCTCTGATACCAAATGATAAGCCCAAAATCGGGAGGATGGCTTTGGCCGGATGTTGGATATGAACCGAGAAGTCGAAGGAACTTCTGGAACTGGGATGGATTGAACGGATCGTCAAGAGGTGCGGAATGACTCTTGATATACCAACGATCTAAGGCTAACCACCAAAGAACGGATGAATGTGTTGGCTAACCACCAAATAACACACACAGATGATTGGCTGACAACCAAATCAACAAGCCGGTTCAAACCGATGAACTAGCTAAAGAACTCTCTCTCACTCAGAGAAGAAGAACAAAAATAAACAACCAAATTGATCTGCTTTTATTCATGAAAGTGACTACATATTTATACTAGATGTAGTCAAAGAGAAACATAAATAAAGTGCGGAAAAAAAATGTCTAGAAAATACAACATTTGACTAAATAATTATTAGAGAGTCAAAGTTGTAGAAATTGATGTAGTCTTGGTCAAGGTTGCGGAAAATGATGAAGTCTGGTCAAGATTGTGGATTCTGATGTAGACTGGTCAAGATTCGTCCAAGCGTCCAGGTTCATCCATGATGATCGGGTCCATCGTGTAAGGACAAGGACGCACGCGGGCTGGTCGGGCTGGTTGGTCGGGTGATCTTCATGAACTGATGGTGAAACCTCGGGTTGGTCGAGCTGGTTGACAAGATCGCAATTTTGGTTCGTGTCCATGAACAAAAAGAACGGTGCTCGATTTTGGTTCTATCACGACTTCCAGAGATTCAGAAGCCGAACTTCGAGCTCAAGCCTCAGTACTACTCTCTCGTGTCTCAGATACCTTATTCTGGGCAATCACACGAGCATCCTATGGACCATCTGGAGAGGTTCGAGGATCTTATCGCTTCTATTCGTATGGATGGAGTCCCCGAGGACTACCTACTCTGCAAGCTCTTCAAATACTGACTGATTGGAGAAGCTTCGCACTGGCTCAAGCAGCTACCTACAGGATCATTGACATCCTGGGCCGATGTCAAAAACGCATTCCTGCGTAATTTCTTTGATGAGGCACGCGCTGAAGACTTAAGAAGCAAAATCGCCACTTTCGCGCAAAAGCCTAGTGAGACTTTTAAAAACGCGTGGATCAGATTCAAGTTCTTCCAGTGAGACTGTCCACACCATGGATTCAATGAAGTGCAGCTGTTAAGCACTTTCTACAGAGGTATCACCTTAAGGTATCAGATGGCTCTTGATACTGCTAGTGAGGGGAACTTCAACACTAGGAATCCAATAGAGGCTGTGAGACTTATTAAGAACCTAGCCAACAGCAGCAGCACCAAGAACACTGACTCTGACAAGAAGAAATCGGTTGCAGCCATCGGGGAAGACCATATGAATGAAGTCAGAGCCAAGATAGATGCTTTACATGCATTTCTGGGGCAGCCAGTCTGCTCAGCTGAAGAAGGAGAGGCTAGAGAGGATGATACAGAAGAAGATGTGAACTACATTGGAGGTTCTGGATTTCAGAGATATGGAAACCAGAGTGGAAACAGAAACTTTTTTGGCAATGGTCAGAAGAGTAGCTACAACCAGAATTCACAGTATCAGAAACCCTTCACTAACACAAGGAACTACGGCAACTCAGCTTTCCAAAACCCACCGCCACCCACCCAGGAGAGTAAGTTTGATGCCATGATTGATAGAGTTCTTTAAGGACAGCAGAAGCTTACAGTAGACTTCAATGGGAAGATTGATTCTGTCTTCAACAACCTGACCACGAGGATAGACACCATCTGCACTCAAGTTAAAAAACTTGAGACATAGATTGTCCAGACTGAAGACTCTATCAGGAGGATTGGAACTTCTAAGGAAGTAGGGGAAGGAAATAGGAAACACCACGTCAATGCTATCATAGATGATGATTTCTGGCAAGTGGTGAAACGGGAGAAGCTACAAGAAGGAGACTTCGAAGTGGAAAGTTCACTAAGTCTCGGTGGATCACAATGGTGTTGATCGACACCAACTAGTCCACATCGATCGACATCGACGATGTCTTTTCCGGATACGCTTGCAGATTGCAACGCGGTTAGGATATTGACACATGCTGTATTCACGGCTTCTCATCCATACCCACCCACCCACCCACACCTACGAAGATATCGACCGACGAGACGAGCCACTCATCGATAGACACAAAGAAGAGAACCGTATCGATCGACCCTTTTCTCCACCTATCGATCGACACGCACCTCTCACATACCGAGTGCAACTACCATCGATAGACAGCAACCGAATCAATGCACTCAGACCCACAGCGAAACCACAAGCTAACCCTACCGAAATCACGAGTAACCCTTCAGACACTACACCTACATCAGAGGGAACTGAAGGAAGAAGGTTAAGGAGTAGGAAGGAGAAGATTCCTAAGAACCTTAAGAGGGAAGCTAATGAAAAGGAGATTGATGGTTTCACTAAGAGAGTTATCGGAATCCCACCAGAGAAACCTTTTGAGGAGGTTTATTTCACAAAGAGATTGTGGATGTTCTTCAGAGAAACAAGGGAGACTGAAACTGACATTAGGAGAAGGTTTGACAATGTCAGAGAAGATATGAGGAAAATGATTACTTTGCCAAAGAAGAGTTATCCTGGGAAGTTTGCAATACCATGTGTGGTACAAGGGATTGAATTTCCTCATGCACTATGTGACACTGGTTCATCAGTCAGCATCTTACCAAAGGTCATGGCAGACCATCTGGGCCTGCAAGTAGAGCCTTCACCAGAGATCTTTACTTTCGTGGATTACTCTCAGATAAACTCTGGAGGCTTCATCAAAGACCTAGAGGTACATATTGGTGATGCTATCGTCCCTGTGGATTTTCATGTCCTATACATCAAGCTAAATTGGAACTCTTCCCTCTTACTTGGAAGAGCATTTATGGCTACAGTAGGAGCCATATGTGACATGAACACCAACATGTTGTGCTTGACTATGATAGATCCAGAGATCCACTACGACCCTGTCAAGCTTGGCAAACCACCAGCCAAATCTGTGGTCAAGGAAGATGATACTGGTATCATCGCAGTTTGTCATTGTGAAGTCGAGTACGAGACAGAGTACACGGGATCGATCGACAGTACTTTAAAGTCATCGATCGACACATGCAAGTCAGAGGAGATCGACAACAAATATGGATCATCGATCGACAGAGACCCACCAGATGATGAACTCGCTCTAACAGATCATTGCTACCCGAATTTCGCCATCCCACCCAACCGAAAGGAAGATGATTACTCAGTAAGGAGTTGGGCAGATAGCGGATTTCATGAGAGTTTTGCAGTAGACATAGCCACCTCTTCCCACAATGAAGACCACAGTGAAGAACATGATGCAGATTATTGGGAAGAGAGAGCTTGGGAAAATTACTTGGAGAATGACAGATTTGCAATTCGATTCCCAAAATCGATCGACATCAAACGCCCACCATCGATCGATTATCTACTTCATCCAGCAAAACGACATCGTCCATCGATCGACATTGCCAGTATCATATCGATTGATATTTACCCACACGACTTGAAGGACAAAATCGGAATTTCACCGATTAGGACAACACATGGGTATAAAGGGTAGACAACTCAAGCCACGAAAATTCAAAACTTTTCACCTTCTACCCAGCAGCTTCCAACATTCAAAAACCTATCAATGGAAGACTGCAACAACATGTACAATCGATCAAACCGTGCAGCTAGACGTGCACCATCGATCGCCACCACCACACACCCATCGATCGACACCTTCAACAGAGCTCAACCTCGATCTCATGAACATTACGATATCAGGAACGTTTCACTAACACCTGATGAATTTGGAATTTTCAGGGACACAGATGGCTATGCAAGAGCAATGGATGGAAGAGTTCTGCACATAACCAGAGAGGAAATTGCAGACATCCTCTAAGTTGCTAATGGACAAGAAAACCTGTTCACACAGCAGCGTAGCCATCCAGACATCCTAAATCACGTCCAGGACAACCACAACACCAACACAAGGGAGGATAAATTTCCTCAACACTTCGGTCAACCTAAACATTCACCATCGATCGACATCGTTTCAACACCATCGATCGACGGCGGATATCCCGGATCGATCAACAGACCAAGAGTCAGATCGCCCGACAGACGATTGGAGTTTGGACGACGTGCCTTCAATACTGATGGATCCAGGAGATTCAAGTGGGAAGCTAAGGATGAATATGGTGTCTACAGAGATGAGTTTGGCTATGCTAGAGGAGTTGATGGTGAGATCATCCATGTTACCAAGGAGCAAGTAAAGAGAATTCTGGATAGAGCATCCTTTTTTCACAGAGGTTTCTTACGCCTTCCAATACACACACCCCCTTCCCATGCATACACACCACCACCAGTGCCCTACAGTAGAGAGGAGGTAGATGATATGGTGACTGATGTATGGAGAGCTCAGGCACACCTTGAGGCAAACATGAACACTTTGGTGGAAGACACTATCCAGTCTTTGGATGTCAGTTACAAGGACTTCCAGAATGATATGGCTGAGATAAGAGTGGAGCTTGGAAACATATTGACCATGCTTGAGAAAGAGGCTACGCCACCAGTATCGACCGACCGAGTACTTGTACCATCGATCGACATCGGCAAGACTACACGCATGGACCGACCAGACTGTTCATCACCTAAGAAAGATGAATGGGAGGTTGCTTACATTAATACACGGATTGGAGACGTCTACAGCCCTCTCAACAACAATGTCGAATGGTTAAGCAAGAGGATCGATCTTCTACATAAAGAGTTGGAGATAATAGTCGATAAGCCAGATTTCTCTTTGCGGCTTGCAGCATCTCATTGGGATTCTAGTCTTGAGTTACGAGCGGGGGATGACTCTTAACGCTTATTATTTCAGGGCTCTTTTGTTTCCTATCAACAAAATAGGATCTCTCATACATCGCTTTAGTCAGAGGCCACTTATGGCAATAATCAAGGGGTTTGCCTCTAATGCACACGATTGGCAGGACTACTTTTTCATCTGTATAGACAGTGCTTCTGTTGTGGAAGAATGCATTCCCATGTTCAGGAGTAGCTGGATTCTAAAGGGTATCTCGGTCGGATATTTGCTAGTCTTTTGTTTGGAAGGTATCTAACCTTGTACTTGTTTTCTTTGTTTTGTAGCTTATAATCATATTCCTCCGCTTCCCGCATACCTGTTCACCCTTAGAGTTATTCTTTGATGTGGACCTTTCTATTGTAACTACTTTTCTCCAAAGAGAGTTCGTGTTGCAGTTGCGTATCACAGTTCCCGAACTCAGCCTCATTTACTAGTCGAAGAAGATTCGGATCCAACCATCAATGAGTTTGTTTCTTACGAAGTTCCCGTAGAGAGGAAGAGGGAAAGGTCTCCCAAGAACAAACAAGTCTCCGTCAATGAAGACAATGTTTCCGCTGATGGGAAGGAGCTGCCTTCAGACTATTGGCTCCGTAATTGCTTTACTAGCCAGGATAGTGGAAGTGGCACCGATCAGATCTCTTCACCAACGTTCGACGCTGAAGGCCCCGAGTTTGATGCTTTCTTTGCCTCGATCAGGGTTAACTTCGACCAGCCCCCAACTGATAGGGAGCCTGCGGAAGTTTTGCGGATGTGCAATGGGGTTTGTTTTCCTGCTTGGTTAGTTTCATTGCAAAGTTCCTTTCTAACTCCCAAAAGTTTTGCAGGGCCTTCACATAATGAACAAAGCCCTTACTGAGAGTTGCTTAGAGGCGTGTACGGCTCGTTTCAGGGCTGAGAAGAATGTGAAAGAGGTTGGAGAGTTGAAGGAGACTCAAAAGTCTCTTGGTGACTACCGCGAGGGCCCGGGCTGTGTGGGCGCTTTGTGGTGCACGCAGGCTGATGATTACACCTATGATGCTGAGATGGCAAAGATGTCGAGGTATATGAGTAACCGTGCTAGCGCGGAGTTGATGATCCCTCAGATCAAAAGGAAGGATTTGGGAGCACTGGGCTCCGATTCCCGTTTCTCCCGACTCAGATGAGGTTGGACTTAGAGTTCCGTGTGACTATGGCGAGGTTGATCAACCTGCGGCTTCGCTTGGAGTTAGCGATAAGTCGCTTGGTGTGGGAACCGAAATTCGCACTGTCGATTTTAGTTAAGTTAAAATGTAGGAAAACTAAGTTGACCTAGTTTTCCCCGAGGATCCCGGCTATCTGCTGGGCCACGCACGACAAAGTTAATACGAGTCTAGTTTGGGAATAAATGCGTAAAATAAAGAGAGCAAAAAGAAAGAATCTTATTTGCGAATCTGCGGAGAGCGTTGGACAACAGGTCGAGATCTCGGCCGAAAGAGCTGTCGATCGTCGCTAGTCTCGAAACCTAGATCTAACCTAGTTGAGTCGCAGCTCGCTAAAAAGGAAATAAGCGCCTAAGTTCTAAGTTGCTCTGGAATGGTTTCTTTCTTCTGATTTCGGATCCCCCTTCCTCTGCTCCTAGCTTTGCTTATATACTCCCATATGACGGTCTATCCTTGATGTGCTGAGTCCGCCGCGGGCTGGACTTTTTCCATTTTCGTCGGTTTTCGCGTTTATCGGGAAAGTTGACATTTATCTTTTCGGAAAGTTGACATTTATCTTTTCGGAAGTTTAACATTTATCTTGTCATGCGAAGATAATTGTAAACCGTCGTATCTATCCTTTTAGAAAATCGTAAACGGGTTGTTTGATCGGGTTTGGTCCCTTTCGGGCCGTCTTCCGGTCTTCCGCTGTTTTCTACGATTTTCTTTGAAAGAATGCACCTACTTGGATGTCGAGTCTTTCGGAAGATCTTCGATCCATTGCTGAGGCACATGGTATTTTAAGATAACCATCACCGTTTTATACGAAGTCTTCCTGTCCGTTGACGTCTTACGGGTTCTTTGGAATCTTGGAGCAGGAAAAGGAGTTTTGTTTGCGGGATCTCGGGAAGTCTCAAAACACGGATTTCTGGCGACCCGGAGGCCTAGAACTTACGCACGAAGACTAGCCGTCCGATGACCCGAGCCAGCACGGGGCTAGCCGCCCGGCGACCACGGCCAGCACGGGCGCTAGCCGCCGGCGGCCACGGCCAGCACGGGGCTAGCCGCCCGGCGGCCACGGCCAGCACGGGCGCTAGCCGCCGGCGGCCACGGCCAGCACGGGGCTAGCCGCCCGGCGGCCACGGCCAGCACGGGCGCTAGCCGCCGGCGGCCACGGCCAGCACGGGGCTAGCCGCCCGGCGGCCACGGCCAGCACGGGCGCTAGCCGCCGGCGGCCACGGCCAGCACGGGGCTAGCCGCCCGGCGGCCACGGCCACGTCCGGAGTTGGCTGCTCGGTTCCTTCGACGTGTGCGTGTCTTTTGCGTTTTTAGTTTTTCCGTAGGTTTTTCCTTGTGTAGAAAAAGTTTCTAGCAGTTGATTTCGAGATGATTAATCTCGAACTTAATATTTTCTTGAGGTTTCTCGATTAACAATTAGTCTCTCGAGGTTGCTCTAACATTTTTCATGTTTTTCTGAGACATTCGGACATCGATTTTGTCTTGACCGATTTTGACCCCAACAGTTAGCCCCCCAGCTAGCTAGGAGCCGTAGGGTTCGTAGGTCCTAGCTTGCGGTATGGTTCGCGAGGAAAGTATGGAGACGAAATCGTGTCGAAGGTCGGGGTGAATAGTAAAATCTTTGCCTATAAAGACTTGTGAATCTTTTACCATTCTTACTTCACCCAAGAATCTCAAGTTAATCTCTCTCTTGCAAATTCTCTCTCTACTTTTAAGAAAAGAATGACTTCAAGGTCAAAATCCTTGAGGAGGCAATCTCACTCGTCTTCGGATAGTTTTCATGCCGGGGAAGAAGTTCTGAAGCCCGAGGTTTCGGAGATCAACAGGAACGCGTACTGCGACGCTGTCTTTGGTTCTGATGCTCCCCTTCCCGTGATCCCGATTCCCCGGCGACCTCTGAGGATGCGTAAGGAAATTGACTCGCCGAGCGAAGTATCCCCCGAATATCTCGGAATTCTTCGAGAGTTTTATGAGGTTCCGAAGGGAGTCGTGTTTCGCATTCCCCGTGGGAATGAGAGTTCGGAGCATCCTCCGGAAGGTTACTTTACTTGTTACGAGGCGTTCTTGACGCAATGCCGACTGTGGTTCCCAATCCCTGGGATCATCGTTCAGGCCCTCGACCGTTTCGGAATCGCAATCAGCCAGCTGAACATGTCAGCTTTGGAGAGCTGGCTTGGAGTTGTGATTTTGATTTACGAGTTAGGGATAGACCTTAGCCCTGCCGATTTCGAAGGGTTATGGAACTCCAAGGCGACAAGCATCAATGGAGTATACTCCATGGAGGCGAGGACCAATTTTTCGGTCATCCGTGGAGTTACCTCGCACGCCAAGGATCATGTTGATCGTTTCTTTTTTGTGATGATAGATGGAGAGTCTGTCGAGGAAGGCTTTCTCCACCTATTCCCGACGGACTGGTTGTACCAGCGAGGTAAGATTGTCGCATCCCCTTTCTTAGAATCCGAAAGGCGAGTACTGAACGTGCGTTTGTTTTTTTTTTTTTTAGAGAACAGGTGTCTCGCGCATGTTCCTTCCGATCTTTCGGTCAAGAGGGACATTTTTAGGTCGAGGCCTTGTTCCTGGAATTCCTTCACTCTCGACCGGATTCGAGGGGCGGTCGCGCTTCACCGATCGCGAGGTGGTACGCGGCCCTGCGTCAATGATAGATCCTACGTTTTTGCCCCTTTAAAGCAGAGGCGGAGACCTCGTAAGGATAAAGGGATCGCTTTCGAGACTTCGTCGGGAGATGGCGCGCCGCCGAGATATGATCCTGGCTTTACCTCAGAGAATCAGGATGTTCCTCCCCCGGGTGACTTCTTTGACGAACTCCTTCCGGCGTTTTCCCGTGACGAGTCTTTGGACAACGAGGAGAGGGACAAGGTGACTGCGGAGGGTGCTCGCTTGGTCAACGAGGTTTGTTTTTGAAACTTGAGTAACTCCTCTTTTCTTTTTATTTGACCTCAGCTTCTTTGCAGGCCGTGAGAGTTTGGAATGCATCGATCGATGGGAGTTTCCGCACTGCCCGGCTGGCCCGTTTCAAAGCGGAGGAAACGGAAAGGGAATTTGCTAAGTATCGGTTGGAGGTGGAGGAGCAAAATCGCCGGCAAGCCAAGGTCCAGGCTCGAGCCCTCGTTCGTGCGGAAAGGAGCGGACGGACAAGAGCTGCCGCCGAGCTGAACCGAAGGGCCGAAATTTTTTCTACCGAGTTCGAAGCGTACAAAGAGGCTCAGGACTTTGTAGGTGATTTTCGCGAGTGCCGTGGTTCGGTCGGTACTCTTAACAAGATGCAGCGTGAGGACTTCTCTCTTTCCGGCGAACTTGCCACGATGGATGGCTCGATGAGAATATGTGCCAACGCCGAATCCTTTGTTCCTCCGATCGAAGGGAGAATTCGAGAACTGTGGAATCCTATCCAGGTCTCGGAAGATACGGTGGATGTAGGCGAGGGTTCAAATGCAGGCGATGGGGGTGAAGAGGTCGACCAGCCCGACTCTTCGTTCGGAATATCTCTAACCGACTGTTATGCATTTGATTATAATTTGTGATAGGCCAAGTGTGGCCGTTTGTATGTATGTGTTGCGACCCTTAGGAGGTCGCGTGACTTTGTGTTTTTCGGGATCGGCCGTTGGTGGCTTTCGAATCCCTGTTATAAATGTTTTTTATGAACTATGCGTTTTGATTTATACTTTCGTCAAGTGTAGATGGTTTGAATACGTGTAGTCACTTCGCATTCAATCTCTTTTTTTTGTCGCTAGGTCCGTAGGTCACTTTGTAGTGAACGTTAGGTTTGTAAGCGATAAGAGGCAAATTTTGGGATCTCGTATTCTGGATACTTATGCCTATGAGATGTCTTAGATACCAGCAAGGCCGGGTTTAGGGCAAGACCTAGGTCTACTTTTGGACTGAAGCTGTGCGATGACAAATCGGCTTTCGTTTTGCTTGTTTGCGATTTTGACCTGACTCGTACCGTTCTAGAATCTGCGAAGTGCTTATCGGCTTATATGATTCGTTTGGATACGAGTCGAGCTACTTCCTTTACGAAGAGCTAACCAAAATTAGGATTTTTTGTATAGCGCGCTATGATATCCTTGTCGGATGCAAAAGGACTCCGTTAGAAGCCGGACTACGAATTTGATTGAGTGAAACGTTTCTATATTTTTCCGTCGGGGCCAATCGACGGAAGCGAATCTTAGAGTCGCGGATGGACTGTTTGGTGGAGTTTTTAGAGTCGCGGATGGACTGTTTGGAGGAGAATGGAGAATCAAGACTTTTCGGGAACTAACGACGTCTCGCGTTCCTCAAAGATATGATTTTCGTTTTCCTTAATGTTTACGCGTTGAGTAAGCATTTGATTCGAAGGAATTTATAATTTATAATGTAGATTACATGCGAAAAGTGTTTTTGCGGGAGTACAAGGATGTATGTCCCCATCTTCCCCCCCCCCCCCCCCCCTTTTTGGTGAGGGGGATAGCTGAACTCGTCGGGTTGCGACGAGCTGCCTACGTACCTCTTGCGAGGATCAAGCCATCTCGTAGTTCTGTTTCTATCACGGTTGCTATTACTCCACGATTTCCGGGGCCTTGACTGTTTCAGCTAAGTCGGCGGTCGCGTCGGGAGTTGGGTCATCCGTTTTTTCGGCGACGGACTCGAGGATTTTCTCACTATCCTGAGTTGTGGCCTGCTCGGTCAAATCCGAGTTGTTTTTTGCTGAGTTCTCGGAGGTACTCAGGTTCTTCTTGGTTCGCTTCGGGTTAGCTACTGGGGCGATCCGATTGCTGCGAAGTTTATGTTCGGCTAGGAAGCAGAGTCGCGACTGTTTTTGGCTTCCCCAGATTACCGCTGTTCCAGTTGGTGTTGGAAACTTGACTCCGAGATGGTAAGTGGACGGGATTGCCTTCATGGCATTTATCCAAGGAGTTCCCATTATGGCGTTATAGATAGCCGGGTTATCCACTACCGCGAATTCGACGATCTTCGTGACTTCTTTAGCCATGACCGGGAGTCTGATTTTTCCGAGGGTCATGGATGTGACGCCCGAGAATCCAGTTAATGGTCTCGGTTCTGGGATGACTTCTCCGAGGGGTATGTTCATCCTCTGCAGAGTGTCGCGGAACATGATGTTGACCGTGCTCCCTGTATCGATGAGGATGCGGCCGACTTCAAGATCCTGAATCACCAAGTCGATGACCAGAGGATCGTAGTGAGGTTTATCGAGTCCGGTCGTATCCTGTTCCTCGAAGGTGATTGCGTGACTGGGAACGTCGTCCTCTGGACACCATCCGGGGCTTGTCTCGGCCTTCCGTCCGTAGGTTTTGATCGACGAAACGGAGTCCTGGTAAAAATGCGATCCTCCGATGACCATGTTGATCCTTTGGCGGTTGTTGTTGTTTCCTTCGCCGTCTTGTCTCCGTTCGCGTTTTTTGCCCGATTGAGTTCCAAGAGCGTTATTCTCGGGATTGGCTCCGTCGGTCTTCGGCGGACGATCAGAATCTAGGATCAGGTCTTTCATGCTCTTGACCATTGCTAGTTTGCCGTCGAGCAGCTTCATAATGAGTCTAGCGCCGAGGACTTTGCAGTTGGCGGTGGAGTGACCTCTCGTCTGATGGAACTCGCAGCTGGAATTGTCCTTGTACGAGTTCCGCGTCCAGGTGTTTCCGGCAGTCCTTCCTTGTTCGGAATTAACGGCGTAGTTATGTTCGCCTTGGATGTCTTCCCCTTCGTGATGGACGTACTTGTCGTTACGAGAGGTTTTCTTCTTGCCGGACGCTTTCGGCGGTCCATGCTTTTGCGCTAGGATTTTCATCTCTTCTTCCATGATGATGAAATCCGTTGCCTTGTGGAGAGTGTCCTGGATGGTGCGTGGCCTTTCCAGAGAAATCCACTTTCGGAATTTCGATTTGTACCAGAGGTTTTTTCTCAGGGCGTCGATGGCGACTCTGTCGCTGAGGCCTGTTACCCTGGACATTACGAGTTTGAACCTTCTTATGTAGTCGCGGAGCGGTTCGTCTTCCTTTTGAATTAGACTACAAAGGTCTACGTCGGAAGTTTTCCCTGTCCATGAACATGGAGAATCGCTTCAGAAAAGCCGAAGCAAGCTGGCGGAAACTTCCGATGGAGTTTCTTTTCAAGTGTGAGAACCACTCGAGCGCAGCACCTCTGAGGTTCTCGACAAATAGGAGACAGCAGCCGACATCCTTTTTCCGCTCCGGAAGTTTAGACCTTGCCATCGCAATCTGGAAAGACTGCAGATGTGCCTTTGGGTATGTGGTTCCATCGTAGGTGGGAAGCTTTATTTTCCCAGGATCTGAGACTCGTGCCTCCGTGATTCGAGAGGTGAACGGAGTTTTTCTCGACTCCTCGAGGAGCAGGTCGATCTCGGGGGCAGTGCTGGTCGCGTGGTGAATCTGCGATTTTACCGCTTTCACCTCGGCTGCAGTTTTGGCGATGTACTCGCGCAAATCGTGGATCTCGTTGGCGCCGTTCGCGCTCCTCTGTCTACGTTGGCGGCGATAGGCCCGAGTCTGATCCTCAGCCAACCTTTCTTGCTCTGACCAGTAGAGGTCTTCTTCCTCTTCTGTCATGGGTTTTTCGAAGGCTGCCGCCAGTCGAGCTGACTGACTTCGGGTCCTTCTGTGGTGGATGTCGCGTCTTCGTCGGATGGATCCGTTTGATCGCTGACATCCAGATTGATTCTTTCGACGTCTTCTCCTTCGTTGTCCCTTGCAGGAGGTGGAAGGTTGCCCGTCATTTTCTTCTGCCCCGTCGGAGTGGTATCGTCAGGGACGAGTTCCGAGGATTTTCTCGGGGCATCTTTTTCTTGGTCTCCGGAAGTTCCGAAGTCGAGCCTCCTGACCTTGGTGGATCCGCGCGGGAGTTTGCTTTTCGCTGTTAAGGTATTGACATGTTTAGCGAGTGAAGCCATTAGTTTCTCTTGTTCTTCCGACCGTTTCTGGGCGGTGGCGAACAGTTCCTTCACCTGGTCCAGCATCGCGGTGTTTGCCTCGGCAGTGACCGTCGATACGTTTCCATCAGGAGTCTTCTCAGCGTTGACATCGACGGCTGGTCCGTCGTGTGTTTGCTTGTCTTTTTCCGTGTCAACAGACATGCTTAACTGGGCGTGCGTAGTTGCGAGAAAGATAAAGCCGTGAATCCCCCTCCTTCTAGCGCCAAACTGTGGGAACCAAAATTCGCACTGTCGATTTTAGTTAAGTTAAAATGTAGGAAAACTAAGTTGACCTAGTTTTCCCCGAGGATCCCGGCTATCTGCTGGGCCACGCACGACAAAGTTAATACGAGTCTAGTTTGGGAATAAATGCATAAAATAAAGAGAGCAAAAAGAAAGAATCTTATTTGCGAATCTGCGGAGAGCGTTGGACAACAGGTCGAGATCTCGGCCGCAAGAGCTGTCGATCGTCGCTAGTCTCGAAACCTAGATCTAACCTAGTTGAGTCGCAGCTCGCTAAAAAAGGAAATAAGCGCCTAAGTTCTAAGTTGCTCTGGAGTGGTTTCTTTCTTCTGATTTCGGATCCCCCTTCCTCTGCTCCTAGCTTTGCTTATATACTCCCATATGACGGTCTATCCTTGATGGGCTGAGTCCGCCGCGGGCTGGACTTTTTCCATTTTCGTTGGTTTTCGCGTTTATCGGGAAAGTTGACATTTATCTTTTCGGAAAGTTGACATTTATCTTTTCGGAAGTTTAACATTTATCTTGTCATGCGAAGATAATTGTAAACCGTCGTATCTATCCTTTTAGAAAATCGTAAACGGGTTGTTTGATCGGGTTTGGTCCCTTTCGGGCCGTCTTCCGGTCTTCCGCTGTTTTCTACGATTTTCTTTGAAAGAATGCTCCTACTTGGATGTCGAGTCTTTCGGAAGATCTTCGATCCATTGCTGAGGCACATGGTGTTTTAAGATAACCATCACCGTTTTATACGAAGTCTTCCTGTCCGTTGACGTCTTACGGGTTCTTTGGAATCTTGGAGCAGGAAAAGGAGTTTTGTTTGCGGGATCTCGGAAAGTCTCAAAACACGGATTTCTGGCGACCCGGAGGCCTAGAACTTACGCACGAAGACTAGCCGTCCGATGACCCGAGCCAGCACGGGGCTAGCCGCCCGGCGACCACGGCCAGCACGGGCGCTAGCCGCCGGCGGCCACGGCCAGCACGGGGCTAGCCGCCCGGCGGCCACGGCCAGCACGGGCGCTAGCCGCCGGCGGCCACGGCCAGCACGGGTCTAGCCGCCCGGCGGCCACGGCCAGCACGGGCGCTAGCCGCCGGCGGCCACGGCCAGCACGGGGCTAGCCGCCCGGCGGCCACGGCCACGTCCGGAGTTGGCTGCTCGGTTCCTTCGACGTGTGCGTGTCTTTTGCGTTTTTAGTTTTTCCGTAGGTTTTTCCTTGTGTAGAAAAAGTTTCTAGCAGTTGATTTCGAGATGATTAATCTCGAACTTAATATTTTCTTGAGGTTTCTCGATTAACAATTAGTCTCTCGAGGTTGCTCTAACATTTTTCATGTTTTTCCGAGACTTTCGGACATCGATTTCGTCTTGACCGATTTTGACCCCAACACTTGGGAGATCAATGTCCGGGAACTATGAGTTAGGCCCGTAAAGGGTGTTTGTGTTTTAAGACAGTACTCGATTATGACCCCCATTTCAGAGGGCAGGTATATTTACATTTTTTTGTAATCATATTTATGTTTAATATTATTAGAATAGATATAATAGTCCCTTAAATAAATGAAATATATAATTGGACCATACATTTATCAATTGGACATTATTGTGTTTTAATAGAATAGATGTTCCATGTTTTATGTTTTGTCTATCAATATGTATCGTACTCACCCCTTGGAGATTTAAAATATGTGAAAAGAATGTCTCTGATCCTCGCTGTTAGGGTTTCGACATGTTTAGCGAGAGAGCCCATGAGCCTATCTTGTTCCTCCGACTTTCTTTCGATAGTCGAGAGCATCTTCCAGACTTCCTCGAACGCCGTGGTGTTTGCATTAGCATTGACCGCAGAGACTTTTGCTGCTGGAGTATTTTCAACGTTGTCGTGAGCGACATCGCCGTCATGAGGTGGTTGATTGTTCTGATCTTCTGTAGCCAAGTCTGGCCAAAAGTTTTGCGGCTGCGAGTTAGATTGATCCGTACCCCCACTCCTTCTAGCGCCAAAATTTGGGAACCAAAATTCACACCATCGATTCTCGTAAACAGAGGAAAGTTAAGAAACCCTAACTTTCCCTGAGGTCCAAGATTTCTGCTAATCCAAACGTCAAGTAGTCAAAATATGAAAAAGACAAAGAGAAAATAAATCGAAGTAAAGAGCAAAACAGGAAAGATCTTATTATGAATCCGCGTTTGAACACAACGATCGCACAATATGTCCTATAAGCCTCGACTTCAAGAGCTGTTAGCAAGTTCTAATGACCTAAACTTTGAACCTAGTTAAGTTGCAAAACGGAAAATGCCTAAATCGCCTAGGTTTTTCTAAGTGCTAAGTTGCTTTGTGAAAAATTTTGTCTTGCGCCTCTGGCCTTGACTCCTTTTATATATCCCTCTTAGGTCACTCGTCTTTTCCTTTTTTTCCCTGACTCGAGTCTATATCTTCGCAGAAGTATTCCATATTCTCTTGATCTTCATCATTATCCTTGAAACTTGACATTTATCTTCTCATGTGGATATTAGATAGACCGTCATAGAAATTTTGGCTCATTCTTATTTAAAATCGTAAGTGGGCTTTTGTCACGTTTCTCGTGCCGTTTTTTTACTTAAGTGTTTATTTACGAATTTTTGAAGAAATCACCTTTGGTATGATGTTAGTTCTATGGGATGATGAAAACCAATCATATAGTCGATATAACGATGATGTTAAGTTAATTGTTACCGTTTTATACGATTGATTTGAGAGTTTATGAGAAAACATGTTTTGATATTTTTATTGTAAAGTTTCAAGAGACGATGGAGAGAGCAACAAGGGTGAGACGAGCATCGGTGCATGATGTCAAGACTCGAAGGAGACGAAGCAAGAGACAATTATTTCAAGACTCGAAGGAGAGAGCAACAAGTGTGAGACGAGCATCGATGCATGATGTTGCCTCATGGCGACTTGATGCCTAAGAGGTGAGGTCACCTACTAGCGACCCGGAGGTTGAAGCTCTCTGTTGCATGTTGGCAACCTGAATGGAGGCGAGTCGGGTTGCCCACTGGCGACCCGGAGAGAGAAGGTCATAGTCGCCTGCTAGCGACCCGAGGAGAGGCGAGTTGGTCGCCCTCTGGCAACCCGGAGAGGTAAGGTTCTGATCGCCTGCTGGCGACCCGGAGGGAGGAGAGCCCGCTGGCGACCCGGAGAAAGAAGGTCTCGGTTTCCTGCTGGCAACTCGAAGGGAGGTGAGTTGGTCGCCCGCTTTCGACCTGGAGAGAGAAGAGCTTGGTCGCCTGCATGCGACCCGGAAGGAGGCAAGCTGGTTGCCTGCTGGCGACCCGGAGAGAGGAGGGAGTGGTCGCCCGTTGGTGACTCGGAGGGAAGACTTGCGATCGCCCGCTTGCAACCCAGAGAAGGGAGCACGCAGTCACGCCATGTTGACCCAGAGCAGCGAGTGTGCAGTCACCCCCATGGCGACCAGAGCAGCGAGCGGTCGCCCCATAAGGAGATAATGAGACGATGGGAAGTTGGGACTAGTCTTTTTCTTATTTTATCGTACTTTCAGAAGTCGTTTGTTAATAGATCGAACAATCTTTTTTCGAGAACTTGTTGCTCAATTTACTATGATGCTCAATTAATTTACGTAAATACTTATTTTAGATAAATCTCAATTTTTAGTTTTCTTTTTTCTTTTGCTACAACCATCAGATTACATGTGTAACTTTACAAAAAAATAAAATGATATAAATTCTAAACCCAAATAAAAAAATATATATAATAGTAGAAGATATTGAACACATTTTAGAAACCATCAAACATAATATAACATTTCTGACAAAATAATATAGTAGTAAAAGATATTGTGTTACATAAGTGAAATGAAATATCAAATGAAACAAAACAATACATATTGTGTTACATTTTTATTATATATTTTTATGAGAAATTTGGGAAAAGAGAACTAAAATACTAGTACTTTGTCCCCTTAGAATAATTTTAGTAATGTTTGTCCCCTTAGAACAAATTTTTAATAAAACCAAATTTAGTCCTCCGATTGATTTAAGCCTTGAATTAATAACAATTTAATTTTCTTAAAAAAGTAGTAATCCTATACTAATTAAATCGATATAGTAGTAAAATATTAAAAAACTAAAAGTAAAAAGTAAATAAAGGTAAAAAACAAAAAAACAGATTAGTCTTTCTCTCGACAACTGCATGCTCGAGAAGAGGCAATTCCCTTTTCCACCATCTTCTCCGGTGCGTCTTGATTCGCCGACAAATTCTACGCCGGCGATCCATCTTTTCATACTCCTTCCTCCTTCCTCCATCCTCCTTCCTCCATCCTCCTTGGTATTTTTCTTTTCTCCTCCTTGTTTTCTCCGAAATTGTTTTGCCATTTAACTCACCTTGTTTTCTCCGACAGCGTATATAGGAGTTGGCGCGAGGAGGACGAAGCCTCTACTGACCATTAAGAACAACAAGGTCTTTGATTTTAATCTCCGTCCCTCTTTTCCCCAAAATTGAAGGTTAGGGTTTTTGAGATCCCCTTTTCGATTTTGTTTTTTTTTGTTGATGCATGTATTGGTTACATACTGATGTGCATGTATTGTTGTTAATTACAATAAAGTCGATCAATTTTGGGGTTTTTTTGTGATCCTTTTGTATACAATTTAACATGTTCAATCGATTAAAGCTTGTTAATGTTAGGTTTTTGGTTGTAGTTGATGTGTCAATTGATAGCGAGTAGAAGCTCTAAGTGAATCAAGTTTATTGTTTGAAATTCATATATTTTGATATATTAAGTGAACAATTATGCATGATATTGGCTAAGAGGGTAGGATGAGATGGCCTTATATTTTCCTTATGTACCAGGAAGAGTTTGAATTGTTTAAAAACCATTCAATTCATGTAGATGGTTGTCATTCTAGTTTGCGGTTGTGTTCATGGTGAGATTGAGTTATATTTTATCTGGAATCCGTTTTTATTTAGTTTGAATTGTATAATGGAGTAGTGAAATTGATTTTGTTACCATGTTTTGTTTGTTGTTCATTCCTCAATTTTCCTAGAGACATCACTAACATTTGAATTTTTGGCTTTTATGATTTATAGGAATGGTGTACCAGTTTCCAAAATGCATACTTCAACAAGGAGCTGAGCCCCAGATAGATAAGATTAACAACATGTGTAGATGTGGAATTCTTGACGACATCAAGAGTGCTCTCAGAGATGAGTATGATGAAGTTTTGAAAGACTCTGTCTTCGGTCAGATTCTAGCAATCATAGAGAACCAGCTCATTTTCTCAGGGAGGATTATCCACAGCTTCATTTGCAAGCAGCTTCACTTTTTTTCCGATTTCACAAGCTTGTAGTCGAAATTATGTTTTACTGCACATATCTCCATTGTTGCATTCGAAGCTGTTTTGTTAGTAAAATGTTGACCCTTTTTCACAACATCTACCAGAGAAAAATGGACATACTTTCCACTGATCATATCTTTGTCATGCTCGTTATCATCATCACTTTCATCAACCTTGTCATCTTCTTCTTCATGCGTGGTTTGACCATCAATAGCAGCATCTGAAAGTTCATACGACATAGCCTCTTCCTCTCTGTTAGGCGACTCAGCAGCTTCTTCATTCATGTTAGATCCGACCTTAGATCGAATACACACACATAGCCGCTTTGAAGCTTGGTTCTTCACACATGTAAGAAATTTTTTCAGTTGCTGATCACTGGTGATGAAAACCGGTGGTGAGTCGTTTCCACTCACCAAATCAGAAGGTAAGTAACTCAGCTCGATATTGACCATGTTTAAATCGACTCCAAACTCCTCACAAACCATAATTCCAAGGTGCTCAACGGTTTTGCTTGTGTCCAAAGTAAGTAATCTACCTCCATTTTTTTCATCAATATGAAATTTCCAACCGTTTCTTCCCGATGATTTCCAAAAACCAGAATAGACATATATGTGCATTTTTGAAGATTTGATTGAGAAAAATTTGGAAGAATTATGAAAAGGAGAAGAAACCACACGTTTTTTCTAAACTGTGGTTGGCAACGATGAACTGGAATTTAGGGAAAAAATTTTAAAAAGGAAATAAAAAAGATTTAATAGATTTAGAAAATATTTTGTGACAGTTATTTCCAAGATTTTCGGATTTAGTTACGAATCCGGTAGAACATACTTTCTACAACTGGTAGAATATAGATGAATTGGTAGATAGTGAATACAGAGAAAGTAGACAAATGAGAGTTTAGAAGAAAGTATATTCTTCGAAGGAAGACATAAGAACATTTATTAGGTTTTATGATCTTCCAATTATTCAGACAAGAGTATAAAATATAGATTATGTACTCTACCTTTGTAGATTTAAATGGTTTTGGTGTATTTTGCAGTCTACCATGTGTAGATCGTTGTGGTTGTAGTAGATTGTATATTCTGAAACGCCGTAGATGGTAGATCTGATATATTAACAACTTTAGTCCATTTTGCAAACTGTTATTCCAGATATTTATTTATAAAAATAATATTTTTCATATATACACATACATGAGTACTTCATGTTTCATATTTTTCTTTATTTTTTTGCTTTGCAGATTATTTTATATGAATTTTTATAACCTTCAAGGGTAGTGGAAGTCCAAAAATGAAAAAAATTGATTTAGTTCTAAGGGGACAAAGTACTAGTATTTTAGTTCTCTTTTCCCAAATTTCCCTATTTTTATTACATATGTATATAATAGAACTTTCTCAAAAAAAATGTATATAATAGAATAGAACACAATAAACATTGTATTCATCTTCTCTGATCAATCTTTTGTAACTCATGACGATGGAAGAGAAATGCATCTGACAACAGCAGATGAGAAGGTGCATGTAACGTGGATGGTGAACGGAATTTTGTTGTTAGTAAAATAGGTAGAAGGTAATAAAATACAGTGGGAAAGTGTGAGGGAAAAATGGGGTGGGGAGACAGTAGCAAAATGATTACGACGGCAACTTAGAGATAATAATATTACGGACCAAAATCTCATATGGACTAGATGGACAAAAAGTATTCTGCAGCATCCTTAAAAAAATCTGTATGGACCAAATAGTTGTAAACTACCATATTGCCTTTCATGAATGGACAATATGAGCCATTGGATTATACAATATCATATTTTCTATGTTTTAATCCTGATCTCACGTTTCCACAGATCTCTCATTCTCTCTCCTCTATCTCTTTAATCTCAACCACATAAATAACTCACAGTCACACGATTTTTTTAATTTTATTATCTCATTCGACTCAGTATAACTAGTATAACTCGTATAACTAAACATGTTAAAAATAATTTAACAGATATATAAATATTATAATTCGTGTACAATTTGTAATTACTATAGTTAACACAACTAGTAAATCATGTTTTACATATGATGATAAAATTTCATCTATTTTTCTTAGGTTCTTTAACTTTTGTTAAATTATCAAATTACACTATCAATTTTACATAAAATACTTTATAGTTTTAAGGTTTGTTAATTAGATTGACCATACTATTATGAAAAATAAAAATCAAAAATATTTTTACAAAGTTATAATGTGAAAATATTGGTACAACTCCTGAAACTAAACATATAAAGCATTTGGTATAAAATATATTAAATATTAAACGAGTATTACTGGTACAAATGATACAACTTTGACATCCCAGAATTTGACAAAATCAATTCGGTATTCCATATGGAAAACAATCAAATGGCCAAACTAGTAAGTGTTTAGATAGATTCCATATTTTTTATGATTTTTGTTTCTTTTTTTTGTTTTTGGCAATTCTTACACCGAACATAAGTTTACATGATCTTCCTTATACTTTTAAGGTTTGTTAACTTGTTTGTCTACATAATTTATGAAAAACATACATTAAATGTAGTTTTATGAAATTGATGATTTCATTGTAACTTGGCAAAGCTGTGTACATATAAATAAGTGGTACAACTGAGGTAAATATATTTATTATGTGGTACAACTAATATTTTTTTGATTTCACCGTCAAAAGTATAACTATGCACAAACGAGTACAACTCACAAACTAGTACAACTATGTACAGAATGTACAACTAAAAAATTAGTACAACTACTTGTTATTTTATTTCCATGTTCGAAATTGCGCTAGGTGCGAGTCGGGCGGCAACGTCGGGCCTAGCGAGTTATCAAAAAATCGGTGATTAATCACTGATTACTCGGGGATTAATTTTTAATAATTAATATATTTTAATTCTTAAAATATATTATAAATTTATAACACAGAACTTATAAACCAAAATATATTGAAATTTCTTCTAATACACATCGAGTTCAAAAGACAAAAGCTAATTTTCTATACACGGGATACACCAAAAAAAGATATTGTCTTGATCTTAAGAATATACAAAAAGGTACTTCTAATCTTCAAAGATCAAGTTATCACCGTGCAATAGAAAGATGTGTTAGAAGTTATATCTTGTACATTACACCTGTAAACAAAAAGAAAACAATGTCAGCTTGACTTTGAAAGCAAAAACAAACAAAGACAAAAACATGACTTGATGAAACAAAACATCACACGTTCCTCATGTTTATCTCTGTAGTCTGTTCCAAACCAAGACTTTGACAAAAAAACAGAAAATCAAACATCGAAAGTGTAAACCAAAACAGAGACACAACGAAAAAGACAATAAACTGACCTTACGAAGCCATTTGTGTCTCAGGAAACAGTACAATGTCTTGGAAGACATCAGGTTCAAACTCCATGTCGACAATATCTTCTTCTTCTTCAGATTCAAAGTCATCATCAAACAAAGCTCTTACCCTTGGAGCTTGGGTTTCAGTCAGAAAATTAACATCACTATCTTGTTCTTCCACACGTTCCACAAGCCAGTCTTCAACGGTATCTTCATTGCCATCTTCAAACATCACATCCGCGTTTTTCTCTCTGATTTTTTCTGCATGTTAAGTAGCCTTGCGTTGAAATGAACATACACTAGACTGTTCAAGTGATTGACACCTAGTCTATTTCTTCTCTTTGTATGGATCTACAATAAAAAAGTTAGTAAGTGTAAGCAATATGGTTGACAAAAAACAGAAGCTAGATGACTATAGACTAACCCCTTCAAAGCTACTCCAATTCCTTTCACATCCCGAAGAACTGGATGTCAGCGCAAGTATTCTTGTTGCCAACCTTTGTAGAGTAGGTGCACCACATCCATACGTTGCCCACCAATTCCCTAAGAGAAAGCAAGTGAAAAACATTAAATAAAAGACAAATGATCAAATAAAATCAAGTAAAATGAGAATACAAACCTGGATCAAACTTGTCATCTTTTGTTTCACATCCCTTTAATGCCAAGGCTCTACCAAAAGAACCACTTTTGTTCTTGTATAGACTAACTTCATGATTCACAACTAAATCTTGCTTTTCAAAGTCTCCATGATAGAAAGTCTCAACACAAACAATGAACCCGTCCATGACCTCCATGTCAAGTTGGATATTGGGTTCTTTGTAGAAATAAAAAGGATTGAGGAAATAGGCAGCCATATGCAATGGAGTATCCAATCTACCTTTCATTTTCTCATCAATGATTCGAAAAACAGGGAGGTAATTCTTCTCCAAGTGATCAGAAGCTTCCTTGATAGATTTCTTAGCTTCTAAGATCTCACCAAAAATAAACCCAAGAGATGGAACCTTTTCCCCATCCGCCAACCTTAGAACTTTCACAAGAGGGCTGAAGACCTTCAGAATAACCAGCACACTATTCCAGAATGAATAAGTCATCACAATATCACTCGCATTTTTACCTTTCACGCACTTTGAATGCTTGCAATCATGCCACTCATCACTTCCAAACATACTCTTTAATTGTGCCTTCTTCTCGTACAAACTATGCAGTGTTAAGAAGCAAGTTGCAAACCTTGTTGCACCTGGCCGCACTATGTCTCTCTTTGCATATGCTCTCATCATAGATAAGGTCTTATGATGCGCATATATAAAGATGGTCACTGCCTTTGCTTGATCTATTATTCTAGCAAAACCAGCCAACTTCGAAATCCCTTCAAGCATCAAGTCAACTGTGTGGGCAGCACAACCAGTCCAGAATATTCTCGGTCTCTTCTGCTTAAGCATCTTTGCGGCAGCAACGTTGTTGGTCGCATTATCAGTAACGACTTGCACAATCTTATCAGCTCCTATATCCTCAATGCATTGATCGATATATTTAAAGATAAACTCACCCGTGTGAGAATCTTTAGATGTATCCTTTGATGATAGAAAGCATGTACCACCTCTTGAGTAACACACAGATTCATTATGCTTCTTCTTTTCATGTCACTCCATGCATCAGTCATCAATGAGCAGCCTTCCCTTTCCCATTCTTCTTCTAAGCTCTTCAATTTTTCCTTTGTCCTCTGTTGTTCTTCAATTAGCAATGACTCTCTAAGCTGATACTGACTTGGAGGCACCCAACCAGGCCCAAACTGTCCTAATGCTTCACAAAATAGTCTGAAACTATCATTGTCAATGGCATTGAAAGGGATACTTGTGTGGTAAAGCCATCTAGAACAGTATTGGCGAACAACATGTGTCTTCTCTTTAGAAATGGCATCGTGGATACTCTGTTGTCGTGTCTGTGCCGCCAAAGAAGCTTCAGGGTTGATGCTGCTCACATACTGATCAAGAGGACCTTGGGAGCGAGGAGTTTTAAGTGCTCCAAGCTCTCTTTCCAGTTCTTCAGTACCACTGTCTTTACTTATGTCCACCTCTTCCCGCAACTATTCCTCATGTTTCCGCTTCAGATTCTTCTTGTTTTTTCCTTCAAGAACTGCCTTCTTACACTTCTCTTGATCTTCTTTACTTGATACATGACAAGCTGACACATTTCCTTTCAGATGAGCAATGTGTTCTTTCATTCTAAACACACCACCAGAAAATTCTTTTCCACACAATCTACATATGACTTTGTCCAGACTTCTTGCATCACACAAGACTCCATACTCCCATCCGACATCATTTGAGTTACGCTTAAGAGGGGGAGGTCTATCTGTTGGTGGATTATCCATTGATTCCTAAATGACATAATGAAACAAACAATGAGTAAAAACGAACGCACGAACACATGTGAACTTCACAAAAAAAAAAGCCAAGAGATGAATACATTAAGCTCAAGTCGTGACTGAGTCGTGACGATACAAGAAACCAAAAGCTGATGGAAGTCAAGTAAAAATAAAGAAACAGAGAAGCAAATCAAGTGAAAAGAGATATCCAATACCTGATTTGGTCTTAAATTTAAAACCTCAAATTTGCTATTGCGTTGAATTTCAAAGCTCGTTATATTAGGGTTTCTTCGACAGAAAAAAATCCCAAACTCAACTCAGTCTATTTAAAAAAAAAAGATCAGAGCACTTGAAAATAGAGAAAGAAAAAGATTGGACTTTGTGTTGTTATTATACAGAAAGGATAAATGGCCCAATTATATCTACTCGGATCAAGCAATTAAACGGCGATTTTCCTATAACTCGGTCAAACGCGGTAATAAAACGTTGACCGCCTAAACCAGCCGAATTGGGTGTTTTCTCCACGGTAAGGTGACGCCTAGCGAGTACTCGGCCGCGTAATCGGCAACTCGGCCGCGTTTTTGAACACGGTTTTATTTAATATTGTTTTAAATGTTCACCACGTTTTAAATGTGTATCATATTTTAATTATTGTGGTTGAACACATCAGTAATACTAGTATAACTAGGACAACTATTCAGATTCTAAAATTTAAATATTCCATTGGGTAGTACATATAAAAAAAATAATCAACTGTCCAAATTGGTAAGTGTTTAGATAGGTTCCTTTTTATTTGTAATTTGTTTTTGTTTTTTTGGCAATTATAACACAATCACATATGTTTGCATGTTTTATCTTATACTTTTAAGGTTTGTTAACTTCTTTGTCCACATAATTTTTGGAAAACATACATGAAATATATTTTAACAAAATTGATGATTTAATTTTATTGGGGCAAATGCATGTACACATAAAGAAGTGGTACAACTGAGGTAAGTTTAAATTTTATGTGGTATAACTAATAATTTTCGATTTCACTGCCAAAGTACAACTATGTACAAACCGGTACAACTGAAAAACTAGTATAACTATGTACAAATCGGTACAACTCAAAAGCTAGTATAACTATGTACAAACCGGTACAACTCGAATACTAGTACAACTATATTATTTCATTTTGTATTATGCATCATGTTTTAAACGTGTATCATGTTTTAAATATTATGGTTGATTACTAAATCAAGTAGTTGTACTAGTTGTACCTAAATACATGATTTTTTAATAGTGTTTACAATTTTCTAGATCCGCCACTGATGACTATTATTATCATATTTCAAACACCAAACATGAATGCTTATGTATCATTTTAAACTCATGATGGCTTTTGTATCATATTTTGGAGTATACTCTTCCAATCTTCTTCTACTGTAACATTTTTCAGTTCGACAGTTGACTTCTTTGGCTTGGAGAGCAAAAAAAATGAAGATAATTTTTTCGTAAATAGTACAACTGGTATAACTAGAATAAAAACTATTTGAAGTCAAATACAAAAATAGAACTAACATCGATATGTAATATCAAAACATTGGTACTACTATTATAGTTAAACCAGATGCACAAGTTGAACTATTATTATCATAGTATAAACACCAAACATGAAGCCTATACATCACTTTAAAATCTGTGAGGGTTTCTATATCATTTTCGCAGTATACTCTTTTAAATCTTCTTATATTGCAATTTTTCAGACCCCACACTACAACTTGTACAAATGGTACAACCAATTAAATAAATTACTATCCAAATGAATATTATATACAACAAAATATTCACGTATTTTGATACATGCATGAGAGGAAAGATTAGAATAAATTATCTCATTTGTTATACATAATTATCTTTTCTCGCATCATTCATACGCTGAAAAACCAATATAACCATATTAGTTACAGAGTTGTACTAGTTATACGCTTTTCAGTTTTACTAATTATACAGGATATACTTATTCTAGTTGTCTTATAGGATATTACAAAACATATCTGAACCTACTATAACTTTTTCTAAGCTTTGCAGTTGGTTTTTTAGGCTTTGAGAGCTAAAAGTGAAGATGGAGTTTTTAAAAAAATAGTACAACTAGTAAAATAAAATCATTATCTAAATTAAATATTATAGAAAACAAACTTTTAACATATGTTGACACATATAGGCATGATGATTAGACCAATATTTTCATTAGTTCTGCATCATCATCTTCTATAGCATCATTAATACGCTGAGAACAAAAACCAAATATCACCATATTAATTGTAAATTTATATTAGTTATACGCGTTGTATTTGTACCAGTTATATCGGTTATACTCAAACCATTTGTACTAGTTATACTTGTTTTAGTTGTACCAGTTGTACTAATTCGAATTGTATTAGTTGTACTAGTAATACTCCACATTCTTCTTTATTTTGAATCTAATACGTAAAACATGAAATTTGATTCTGGGTAAGTTATAATTGATTAAATATGACTATGGATTGATCAATTTGAGAAATAAAAGAGAAAATTGCCGGATAGTTGAAGAAATTTTTTGATTTTATTTTAAAGACCAAGAACCATTGATGGAGAAGAAAGGGAAGAAGAAGAAGAAGAAGATTTAGGGTTAATTGGGTTGGGTTTCGGGTGGGTCGGATTCTGGGTCGGATAAAAATGGCACAACTTAGTAAATATGTTTAAGTCTTTAGGTTTTTTAGTAATTTTATTTAGATTTCTATTTAAATTTAAATGCAAAATAAAAAGGAAAAGAGATGGGTCTAATCCAGATTTTTTGGACCCCAAGTGGTCTATACTAGCATTTGATTCTAATATTACAGATTGTATAGACGGTGGTAGCTAAGAGAAAAGACAAAAAAAGTTATGTTGCTAAATGACAAAACAAAGATCGAACCAAAAAAGTTATGTTTTTACTTGTACCACGCCGGAGTTACTTAATTGTTATATGTGACGGGTTGGCTCCCTTAGCCACCGTCGGCCCGGCCCCCTTTCGTTTTTCTATATCTTCTGTTGTGCATGTATGTATCGGAAGGCAAGGGATCGTCGGGACCCTTTTTCCCCTGTTTTCCTCGGCTCCGGGATGAGGAAAATCTATTATCTCTATCGTCGCCGGTTTGTTGTCTCCAGCATCTCATCTTTCGTTAGATGGATGGTTGGCTTCTGGACTCTGGGGCCGCGCCGTTTTCTTCCTCGGTAGTGGTTGCCGGCTTGCGTATCTTTGAAATTGCTCGCACTGTATAAGGGATCGATCGTGTGTGATGGGTGACCGAGCTTAGCTGAAGTTGCGGCGTAAGTGTGAAGAAACTGAATTCCTCTACTTCTAATATTGTTGTTGGAAGTGGCGTTTGGTTTCATGGTGAGTTTCCCGGTGGTTACCGGTGGGAAGTGTATTGCTTGATTTCAGTGGCGACTTTCAATTGATGCTAAAGACGGTGGCTCTATATCCGATCGAGTGACGGTCGTCGGTTTTTCCGGCGGTGATTTCCTCGACTAAGATAGTGAAGCTTCAACCATTGACACGCGTCTTTCTGGAAGGTTCGGGATCGACACGTGGGGCGGTGGAGGTTGGGTCACGGTTTTGTATCTTGGGCTTGGAAAGTCTTAGTTGACCTTTTGGGCTTGTTGTATAAGTATATGGGTTCGGTTCTTTGGGCTGGTTGTATATTTTCGTTTTATTTGGCCTGGTTTGAACTTTAATAATAAACTAGATTTTGACCCGCGCTTTGGAAGCGCGGAATATTTTACGATGAAAAAATTCACTAATAACTTAACAAATATTTTGGTAATTTTTAAAGAGTGTGTATTTAAAATATTTTTTCATTTAAATCAGTGTTTTTAAATTCAACCCGATTGTGATTATACCGGTTAATCCGGAGATCTGACAATTCAATTTAGGTTTTTAAAATATTCATATTAAAAAATCACTAAAACCCGAGACTAATCGATTGAACTGATGGATGACCGATATGTAATCTAACTAAATTGTAATAGTTTCATATTTTGTAGTCTTATAATCCAAATTTTAAAGTTCATTATTTTGCAATTTATGAAATTTTAACGTTTCTACAAAATTTTAAAGAGAAAATGATAGATATAAAATAACTAAGATTAATTATTGTATTGTTTGGAAACATTGATAGTAGTAAAAAAATATATTGTTTAGAAACATTGATAGTAGTATAAAGAAATAAATATATTGTTTGGAAACATGGATAGTAGTATAAAGAAAGAAACATTAGTGATTTAATGTAAGTTTAACTATAAAGTATAAATGTGTATTTAATTTAAAAACTTACAAAATAAATGTTAGGTCCAAGAGAATGTTTCTGTTTTAATAAGATAGATACTCTATGATGGCAAAAAAAAAAAAAACTTAATTGTTATATGTACCGGGCCAGGGCCTGTTTGGGTGGGCGGCAGATCCGACTATCTGCTACACTAAAGTTTCCCAATACCTGACAATTTCTTCTGATTCTACAAATCTATTTGGGATTCGATTTAAGAAAAACCAAATGGAATGGGGACTCTATACTAAAGTGATTGCGATACATTCATTTTTATAAATAAAAAAAGATCTGGTTTCGTTGGAACGAAATCGAAACTTTAAAAGGATAAAAAGATCCAATACAAATAAGAGAAAAAAAAACTCAACTGGGATTTAATCTTCAGACAAAAGATCCCCAGAAGAAAACAACAACAAAAAAGCTTTAAAGTCAAAACAAGCTTTAAAGTCAAAACATCAGAACAGTTTCATGAACACGTGCTTTATTCAAAATTCAATCAGACAAATTCTCTCTTTCTTTTGGCAGGAATGGCCCTTCCCTTATCTTCTCAAGGTGTGAAGAATGTACTCAGCGTAAAGGTCCCTAGATGATTTCAAGAACAAAATTTGTCAAAACATATATAATTTCGGTTCAAAAAAAACATATAGTTTTAAAAAGGATATATAAAATAAGAAAATATTGAAGGAAATAATAAGACACGTTACATTGAGTACTGAATGGCTTCAACAGCAGGACCATTCGGTAGAAAGTCATTTACAGCAACTTCCTTGTTCTCATTCTTCTTGTCTGTAAGATTTCAGGTTAAAGATATAGCAAAAGCAATGGTTTATTTCTTGACGAGAAGAAATTAAAGATTGAATATATTGAAATATCAAGGATACAATCTTCAAAGAATCGCCGGATTTCAGTGAGACGATGAGGAGGAAGTTCTTTGATGTCAGTGTAATGCTTATACTCCGGATCATCAACACATACGGCAATGATCTTGTCATCTTTTTCTCCCTTTTTACAAGTCGAAAAAAAAATAGTCAATAATTACTCAGATTGCCTACGGCCCTAATCCAGTGCTGTGCGAAGCTTTTGAGAGGCCCAAGGCAATATTTTTAGAAATAATTTTGAAAACATATGTTATAAAAAGAAGAAGTTTAAGCGAGGCCCCAAAATTCAGGTTGAGACAATCTTCTTAAGACAACTAAACCACTAGAGTATTAAATATTACTTGACAACAAGGCCCCAAAATGTCTTATATTTATTAGGCCAAGTCCAACCCGACGATAAAACGCTATGATATTGTAAACTTTGGTGTTTTCTCTCTCCAACGGTACGGCAATAGCAACCTCAAAATGGTATGATTTTTTTTTGCTACAGTATCACACTTACACTATAGCAACGGCAAAATCTTTAAACAGTGTTTTTAATACTGTTTGACCAAAAAAATAGTTATTATAATTGACAATATTTCACTTATAGATTATTTTATAACTGGATCTGATATTTTAATAAAAATAAATATATCATATTTCTTTTGTTTTCTTTAACATATATTTAATATAAAATATTAATTTATATGAAAAAAATAAAAAGTAGTCTAAATTTAGTATAATGTAATTTACTTTGTGTTAAGTGTTTTAATTGTTTAATGTAAGAGTTTATATTCATAACAATATATTAATATATATATATATATATATATTTGAAATAGAAATATTATTTTTATTATAATTTTAATATTAGTTAACAACTTTTAGTTATTAAATAATTATATTTATCAAAACAAAAAACAAAAAGAACATTGATTAGTAATATAATATTTAAAAATATTATTTTTACTGTGATATTTAGTGTTGTGGTTGGAAAGAAAAATTTTAGTGCTAAAATTACATTAAAATATTGTAATTTTGACACAAAATAGTGTTATGGGTTGGAGATGCTCTTAGGAGTTTAGGGCAGATATCTTTTTCAATAAACCATAAGCACGGTTCTAGGCCCTGCACAACTTATAACCAAAAGGATCCTAAAATTTTATAAAACAGAGATATGGATGTTACCTGATCAATCATGGGCATTAATCCAATAGCTCGGGCGCGCAGAAAACAGCCTGGAAGTACAGGCTCCTGCATGCACAGAGTCGATCAATCTTACTAAGAATATATTGATCCATAGGGTCTATTTATTCTTTTTGTGTGGGTTTATGGTGAAGATAAGACTTAAAACCTGCATGATGACTAGCACATCCAACGGATCATTGTCTTCGCATAATGTGCGGGGAATAAAGCCGTAGTTATGAGGATACACAACTGATGAATAAAGGATCCTATCAACCTGAGAGGAAAAATCAAATTGTTAAGAGTTTTCATTTCCTTGAAAATACCAGATTATTATCTCCTTTTTAATCCAGGTTTTGTCTTTCTTTTTTTTTTACCTTGATTAGTCCTGTCTTTTTGTCAAGTTCATATTTGACCTTGCTACCCTTTGAGATCTCAACAACCTTATTTCATTCAAAACCATAAATGATTCATTTCAGATTATCTTTTCTGATCTTACCATCAATGGATTATCACATCATCAAGCATTAGACTTACCACATTGAAAATCACTGGAGCTCCAGGTCCTGCAGACAATTTTCATTTTCCCAAAAATAATTTATAGTTAAAAAGACAGACAGGCTCAAAACACAAATATGTTTTCTTAATCAAGTAATTAGTGATTTATTACCGATTTCAAGATCATGCCATGGATGAGCAGCAACCGATCTCTTAGATAAAGATGAGAGGATCCTCTCGTTTAAACGTGGAGTTGGCTTCTGAAGCTTATTGACCTCTTCACTCATCTAATAACATTGTAATTCAAGAACAGAAATCAAGGTTCTGTGACTCGAGTTCTTTGAGTTCACGTCTAAATTAGGTCATGATCCTTAACTAGTGATGATCGTATATGACTCAAAGATCTAACATCAAAATCAAGATTCTACTATGATTAATCAACAAAACTCTATCACATACCCTTTAACCAAAAAAAAAACAAAACTCTATCACATATAGATATCCATCAACCATCTACAACCTAAAGCATTAAACATCAAAAGGAACCAAGAAAGTTTGAGATCTAAGAAGCAAAAAAAAAGTCGCACCGTGGAACTGTTTCAAGAACAGAACAATCTTGCGGAAAGTGAGAAGAAAAAACAGTAAAGCGCGTGGTCTTCAACTGCGAGCCATGACGTTATTTATAGAAAATGAGAAAATGGGTTAAATTCTAAATTAATTGTAATCTAATTTATTAAGAAGTCTAATCATTAATCACCGTTTGATCTCTCTAATCATGGAGGGCCCACCGTAAAACACTATCTCAGTGTCTGAACGATTCTCTAGCATACACGTGGCTCTCTCACTTTAACTATTAAATTTAGTAAGAAAAACTAAAAAAAGATAATTTATTTTTGTGCCGGTGACTATCAACAAAATAGCACCAGGAGAAGCTAGTTGTCGAAGTGCAATCAGAGCGGCTTTAGAGGAGCTTTTCTCGATGGTTATATTCGTTTTTGCTGGCAAGGCTTGGATATGGCTATATGGAAAGCTAACTGGAGATGGACCGGCAACACCTTCTGGTCTAGTGGCTGCATCTTGTCTCATGCGTTTGCATTGTTCGTGGCGGTTTCTGTAAGAACAAATGTTTCAGGCAGTCTTGTTAATCCCACAGTTACATTTGGAGCTTTCATTGGTGGAAACATAACGTTTTTAAGATCTACTCTTTACTGGATTGCTCAATTATTTGGAATAGTCGTCACTTACTTGTTTCTCAAGTTAAGTATTGATGGGATGGAGATAACAACATTTTTGTTCTCTTATGGAGTTATGCAGTGGATCGCAGTTGCATTCTAGATTGTTATGACGTCTGGATTAATATACACTGTTTACGTTACTGCCGTGGATCCCAAGAAAGGTAACATTGGAATCACTGCTCCTTTAGCGACTGAGCAAAATAATATGGTTTAAGAATTCAGCCGATAGAGTTTATAAAAAAATATGGTTTAAAACAACATAAAGAAGAATGCTATCTCAACCAAATAGCCACTAGAGAAGATAATCTTTTCATGTGTCTTCTCGCATAAATACCTTTTTAAACCTCCCTGTCAAGTCCTTGGAAAGCTGAAAAGGCAGGCAGTAAAGTTTGGTTATGAATCAGATTGTTTCTTTGGTTTCAGACATGAATTTTTTTTGCTTGACTAGCAATTCGCTGAAGGATAAAGAGAGCTTTGGGGCCGGAGATAGAATCCAACTTAACAGCTCTTGCCAATATAATTTGAGTTCTTCGGGGTATACATCTCTGAAGAACATACTGCCAAACAGCAGTACTATACTCACTAGAGAGTAAGAAATGATCTCTTGTTCCAACTTCCTTGGAGCAGAATGAGCACAAAGGATTGACGTTCATGCCCCATGAGTGGAGCCTGGATTTTGTGGGAAGTCTATCAAGACTTGCGACCCACATATTAAATGCATGCTTAGGGATAGCACCCTTGTACCAGACTGCTGAATTCTAAATCCGATAATTGTGTTTAGGAGACAAAGATTAAGAGTTAAATATGATTAAGAAGGGTTGAAGGTTTCGTTTATTAAAGTGTAAGCGAAAGGACAGAAAGTAAAAGATACAAAGGAAGAACTCGTCGTCGTTAGACGAACTTGTTGCTAAGTCTGTTCTCTCTCTAGTTCCTCTCTCGGTTTTTCTGCCCCCCCCCCCCTCTCATTAAATACTCCTCTATTTATAATCCTCTTGGTTTGTTATTCCTACATCGTGGTGGATGTGTGTCTGGGAGTTGGTTCGGCGATCATCATTGTACTCTTTGCTTGTTATAGCTCTGTGCCTATGATCGGCGATCGGCGTAGTTTATCCCCTAGGCTCTCTGTTTCTTGTGTGCGCCGAAGGATTCTTAAATGTTCAAGTCGTCGTTTTGTTATTGGGCTCTCCTTGGTGAATACATGCCCAGTTCGCGAATAGGCCGAAGGCTCATCCTCCAACACAGACTATATCCGCCCATGTTGCACATTTTGGCTCGGTATTACTTTATTCCAGATAATACTCGAGCTAGAGACACTTCATAGGGTAATTGTCAACAAGCCAAATCACAGAATCGGTATCTGAAGATAGAGGAAGCGCAATGGTAGTGAGATGGGTGTGAAACTCGATTTCCTCTGGTGTGAAGCGTCTCATTGCAGCTGTTGTTTATTACACTATCTTTATTGGTATTTCCACTCCTTTCAAAAGATTTCTAAGTTACTACTTAGTAGTCTTCTTGGTTTTTGTGAAACAAAAAATGTGATAGTGTATTATAGTTACGGTTCGTTGATGAATGTTATCTATTCTCTCTGTTAAGTTCTTTTTAATGTGTCTTTAATCATACTAGAGACTTTTCCGCGCTACGCGCGGATTTTATCTTTTAAATTTATTTGAATCTTATTGGTTTATTATTATGTGAATGTTTAGTAATATGTTTTATTATTTTTTCTTAGTTTCTTAATTATATTTAATTTTTTAAAAAATTACTTTATTTTGTTACAAATAGATAATATTATTTTTAGTTTTATTTTTAATATCAAAATTTTTTTATTTTATAATAGAATTATATTTTATGAAACAAAAACACGACAATAAGAATTATGAATTTAATTGTATTTTATGAAAATATGTTATTACAACAATCTTTATAATTCTTATTGATCGACCAATATGTTAACTATTTTACTTAAGATATTAGCTAATTTAAAATTTAGGAATTGTTCATTTAAAAATTCTTGGAAATTTTTTATTTTATTGTGACATATTTTAAGTGATCATTTGGATAGTTTATGATCAATAACTTTATTTTTTTTAATAATATCTTTTGCAAGTTCCTTAGTATTTTTTGTTTGGTTCAATTTTTTGAAACATCAATTTACTTGGGTCACATTGATTTAAACACTTAGTATATTTTTTTTTGGATATGTTTTTACAATATATGTGTAAGTTCAAATAAAATGTAAGATAACAATAATTTTTGAATTTTGATGGAGAAAATCAGCTTTTTAAACAGAAGCTTTAAAAAATTGTTTCTGTTATTTTACTTATTTAATAGTTCTTTTTTTTTACTATTTTGTTTTTAAATTGTATCATACAACTAATGTATGATGAATCATGTTTCTATCAATTCATGAAGTTAATCACTATATCAAAGATTATATATGGCCTTCAAATTTTACTAAACAAAGATTATTTGTTTAGTAAAATAAGGCCGGGAATAACACAACAAATGAATCAACGGCTTCTGAGGCCAGTATCGGAAGATGAGATCAGACAGGCTTTATTTATGATGCACCCGGAGAAGGCTCCAGGTCCTGATGGAATGACGGCACTTTTCTTCCAACACTCATGGAACATTATAAAACAGGACGTGGTCGATATGGTAAATAACTTTATGGTGACGGGAGAACTGGATGAGAGGTTAAATATTACAAATATTTGTATGATCCCAAAAACAGAGAGACCCACGAGAATGACTGAGCTAAGACCAATTAGTCTGTGTAACGTAGGGTATAAGATTTTCTCGAAAGTGTTATGTCAGAGATTGAAACCGTGTCTCCATTCACTTATATCAGAGACTCAATCGGCTTTTGTGGCAGGGAGGTTGATTTCGGATAATATCTTAATTGCTCAGGAAATGTTTCATGGGCTCAGAGCAAATAAATCCTGCCAAGGGAAATTCATGGCAATTAAGACGGATATGAGTAAGGCGTATGATCGTATTGAATGGGATTTTATTAAAGCAATTCTACACAAGATGGGCTTTGATTCTCATTGGATCAAATTACTAATGGAGTGCATTTCATCGGTGCAATATCAGGTGTTACTAAATGGTCAACCCCGTGGTCAAATTTTACCTCAGAGGAGATTAAGGCAAGGCGACCCCCTATCCACGTACCTATTTATCATTTGTACGGAAGCATTGATTGCAAACATTAAGAAGGCGGAGAGAAATAAACAGATCACGGGAATAAAGGTTGCAAGAGCTTGCCCCTCAATATCCCATTTGCTTTTTGCAGACGATAGCCTTTTCTTCTGCAAAGTGCAAAGAGATGAGTGTCAAGTTATTTTACGGATTTTGAAGGATTATGAGGCGGTCTCGGGTCAACTTATTAACTTCCAAAAATCCTCGATTCAATTTGGACATAAGATTGAGGAATCATGTAGACAAGAGATGAGAGACATTTTAGGAATTCATAACTTGGGAGGCATGGGTTCTTACTTGGGTTTACCGGAAAATCTTGCGGGGTCTAAAATTCAGGTGTTCGGATTTCTTCATGATCGTCTGAACACCAGAATTAATGGGTGGACCTTTAAGTTTTTCACGAAAGGGGGAAAGGAAGTGATTATTAAATCGGTGGCAACGGCTCTACCCAATCATGTTATGTCATGTTATCGTCTACCTAAAGCAACCACAAAGAAATTAACAAGTGTGGTAGCTAAGTTTTGGTGGAGTCCAGGTAGCAGTACAAAAGGAATGCACTGGAAATCATGGGATAAGGTTTGCCTAGATAAGGAAGACGGTGGGCTGGGATTCAAGGAAATAGCTGATTTTAATACAGCAATGTTGGCTAAGCAGTTATGGAGACTCATAGAGAAGCCAAATGCGTTATTCTCTCGGGTTTTTAAAGGACGGTACTTCAGGAATGCCTCACCCCTGGACCCGATTCGTTCATACTCCCCGTCTTATGGCTGGCGGAGTATTTCTTCAGCTAGATCTCTGGTTAGCAAAGGACTAATTAAAAGGGTGGGAACAGGATCATCCATATCTGTATGGAATGATCTCTGGCTCCCAACCACTCGCCCGAGACCAGCAAACAAAAATCATGTTACTAGTTACCATGACCTCACGGTCGATCAACTTATTGATCAAGATTTACGGATTTGGAACTCACAGGCAATTAGGGCGGTAGTGGATCCCCAGGATGTAAAAATTATAGAAAGCATACCCTTGAGTAAATTTCAGAGGTTGGATAGAGAGAGATGGCACTTCAATCAAAATGGAAAATACTCGGTCAAGTCTGGTTATCAAGTGGAAAGAGTGTATCCTGATGTCGCAAAACCTCCACAGGTGTTGGGACCCACGGTAGATGTTCTTAAGGCACACTGTTGGAAAATTCGCTGTCCATCTAAACTTAAACATTTCTTATGGCAATTGGTATCAGGGTGTATAGCAGTGAGGAAAAATTTACATGCTAGAGGTCTTACAGGGGATATATGTTGTGATAGATGTGGTGCTCCAGAGGAATCAATTAATCATGTATTCTTTGAATGCCCTCCGGCACGCCAAGTTTGGGCTTTATCCCAGATACCATCTAATCCAACAATTTTCCCAACTGAGTCTCTCTACACGAATATGGATCATCTATTTTGGAGAGTTTTACCAAAAATGGATGATCATCATTTTGCATGGATTTTATGGTATATTTGGAAAGGAAGGAACAACAAGGTCTTCAGTAACTTGGATATTGATCCTAGTGAAACACTGAAAATAGCAGTAACAGAAGCAAAAATACGGGAAGATGCACAATCGGTAGCTACCTCGGTAATTGACCGGCCAATTCCGGATTTACCGGTAATACCAGGCAGATGGTGTTTCATTGATGGTTCTTGGAAGGACAAGGAAGTTTACTCTGGCCAAGGATGGTATAGCACTCTTCAAGGATTTGCTGGATTAATGGGGGCAAGGAATGTCCGTGCTTCTCTATCTCCTTTTCATTCTGAGGTGGAAGCATTAATTTGGGCAATGGAGTGTATGAGGAATTTGCATCAATTTAGGGTTACATTTGCAACAGACTGTTCTCAATTGGTAAAGATGGTGTCGGAACCAGAGGAATGGCCTGCTTTTGCAGCTTATCTAGAAGATATCAAGACCTTGCAAAACAATTTTCACAGCTCAGATATCATTTATGTATCACGCACACACAATCGGAAGGCCGACGGACTAGCACGTGGGGCTAGAACTCAAGCGTCTTTTGTTGTGCACATGGATGAAAAGCCACCAACCTGGTTTACAGAGTCTGTATGAATCTGTAAAAGTCGACGACAAAAAAAAAATGCACAAAAATATCTAAGCCTTTTGTCAAAAAAAAAAGTTTATCGTATTATTTACAGAAAATGATTGAATACCAAAGATACCAAAAGTATCTAAGCCTTTTGCTATGCACAGTTGTTCAAGTCTTTTATCTTATCACTCTAAGAAATCACCTGCTAACTGGAAAAAAAACTGATTCCACATATTCATATTCATGTGTGATAAATGAAAATAATTATGAATAACGTAAAAATCATTCATGATAAAAAAGAAAAAAAATGAAAAGAATGAATGATATGAGATAATTCAAATATAATTTAAAACAAATACATATATCATTTCTAATTCGTCTATTGAAATGTATCTACACAAAAGTTTTGATCAAAAGCAAAGGTTTCAGGCTCTTAATTATTTATATGACGTTAAAGAAGGAAAGTGCCGAGAACAAATGTGTTGTTAAATATTGGAAGGCTTTGTGAAGATTCTCAATAATTTCAAGCAATGTTGCAGTAATGAACTCGAAGCAGACATATTAGCCCGTCCCTACCAACATCAGCCAAAATCAGAATTCCCTGGACACATGAGTTCTTATATATAGCAAAATAAGGGAATAGAAAAAATGGTTTCAACCAGTTGTCCAAAAAGAAAAATGGTCTCAACCAACTTACAGCATTCATTAGCTGCTTCACTTCTGCCTCGGTCCAGCATTAAAAGCCCGTTTTAACATGGCTACTTCTACCTATAGCCAGATATGAAATTATGAGAATCATAAACATTTATTAAATATTTAATGAAAATACTTTGTTCATAATTTACAGGTCTGTATACATATAAATTTTCAAAATCTTTGAGACTAATGCTAATGTTTAACTGAACTTTGCTCAGATCCAACCGTGAGAAATTAATAAGTAATTAATAAACAAATTCTTGATAATTTTCCCAATATTTTTAATTAGATTCATTTGCACGTAAGAAATCGTGTACAACGAATGTGACCCGCCATTATAAATACTACTGTGATCTGTGATATATATATATATATATATATATATATATATATATAATTTTTTTTGTAAGTTGTAATCTGTGACTTAAAGCAAAAAAAAATAGAACAAAAAAATTGTGGCAAAAAAAAAAAACTGTGATCTGTGTTATGGTTGGTTGGTCAATGCACGTTCTAAAGTCTATTCGCGTGTATGAACGGAATTTCGTTGTCCCGGGGGTTCCTCCAAAACGCGTTTGCACGTTCAACCAAGTGCGATCGAGACAAGATTAAGGTACTCCGATCCAAGTTTATGTATTACTAGTTGTTTTGCCCGCACTTGTGGGCTTAATAGTTTTTCAAAAGTATAAACAAATATAATATAAATTCAAAAACTTTAAAATAATTTTCTCATGTTTTTAAAATATTTAATAACTAACTAAATAGTAATTTGATATTCAATATATTTTATTTTAATAAAATATCCTTTGTTACGTAAAATAAACTTAAAGTATCTATATATACATAAATTATATTTATTTTTAAAATATATGATGTTAAATATTTTAGATAATATAATATAAAATATTGTAGATAATGATGAATACCAAACTAATGATTTTTTAATTTATGGGTAATTATATATTAACAAATATAACCTAATTACTTATTAAGAATAATAAAAAATTTAACGCTCTAAATTTAAACGTGAGAACGAAAGAATTATTTTTAGATAACAACACAATACATAAGAATTATCTTATTTTTAAACTACTTTATATCTTATTTTTTAATTTTTATAATAGAAGTAATTATTTTAAGATAACAATACAGTATATAAGGTATCTTATTTTATTAAAAAATAATATGATTAAGATAAATTCGTTTTTAATTATATATACAAATTCATTAAAGATAGTATCGATATTAAGGATAATAACGAAACAAACATTCAAACAGAAAAAAATTGTTGACAAAAAAAATTAATGTATAATGTATAAGATAAGAACATTTTCTATGTATTATTATTTTCATTTCTAAATGCAGAAATTTCTATTTTCCTATAAAATATTATTTCTTTATTACAAAATCATAATTATAATGGTCTTTTAACTTTAAAAATTTAATAACTATAGCTAAAAAGCACTTTTGGAAATACCTTTTTAATATAAAAATAGAATCACATTTTTCTTTACATAATAGTCTTAAAAAAAAAAATTGAACAAAGTCATAATTCTGTGGAACTCTTGAAAATGTGTTTGGAAAAGAAAATACAAATATGAGGTACTTATTGTAAAAAAAAAATTAATAATTTCAAAATATTTTCTTTTGGAGGTAGATATTTTGAAAATATATTTAAAATATAATTTTCATTCCTAATAAAATATTTTGAAAAAAAATAAAGACAAATAAATGTTAACTTTTCTACTTAAATAACTAATAATTTTTTTGCAACTGAATAATAAAAATAAAATACCCCAAAATCACTTTAACAAACAAATATAAATAAATTTATTGTTATTGCTCATATACATCGTTAATAAATTTAAAAACTTAAAATAATGTCCGATGACAGATTACATTTATAAAAATAGAAATATATTTTTTATTTTTATTAAACTATTTTAAATATTTTAGTTTAATGATAAATCCAATTATTATATATTAATAATTATAAAAATTAACAAATAAGAAAAAAAATATAGATAAACATAAAAATAAATACATGGAATTGTATTTTTTTTCAAACACGTTTTCATATAAATTTTTGAGATAATATTTATAATATAATTTGAGATATTTTTTCAAGTAAATTATTTTTTTAGTTTTCCAAAAATATTAGATCTTAATTTTTTATTTTCAAAATACATTAAAATATATTATTTTCTGATAACAACACAGAATATATAAGAATTATCTTTTTATTTTTAAAATATATTTTAATTTCTGAATAACTTTTATTATGACAGTTTATTGAATTATCTTGTTCAACAAATTTAAAATTCGTTTTTATTTATGGCTAATATTTATAATATTAATTTATAATCAATAATATAATCTAATAAATAAATTTAATCATTCATTAAGGGTACTATCGTTATTAACCGCTCTAACTTTTAACGTGAGAGCTCCGTTACAAAAAATTACTTCGCAAATAATAGTATAGATAAATTTATTTATTACCTTGATCCGTACAACTTCGCATTTTTTTGTTTGTATTAAATTGTTAGTATATATTTATAAATTTAAATGTATTACATACTTGTAATATAATAGTTTAAAACATAACAATTTTATTCTTTAAAGAAAACATATCATTTTTTTTAATAATCAACTTCTTTTCTTAGTTGTAGCAATTTATAATCTGTTTTAATAAAAATGACTAGATTATGACCCCTTTTTTTAAAGGGCAGAGTATATAATGAGTAAGGATATATTCCTATTCCTTAGGGATTTAGATTAAAAGATATATTCCTATTCCTTAGCCTACTAGGGCTTTCTTGTTGTATATATACTTTACTTGTGGTTGATGAATAAAGGAGGTTCTTCTGAATACTTCATTATATGGTATCAGAGCTAAAGATTTACAAAAAATTTCTTTCTGCAAAATACTTTTCTACTTGATCACGGAAAACGTTGATCATCTTCTACCAAAAATATACTACTAAAATTCTACTTCTACATCTTATCGCTACTCTTGTTCATCAATCAACATGTCTATTACTCCTGCTGGACAGATTACAACAATACCAAACAATATGAACTCTCCATATTATCTACATCTTTCCGACAATCCTAGAGCTCTCATACTATCTACATGATCCAAGTTTATGTATTATAACTTCTATTACCTTGATCCGTACAACTTCGCATTTTTTTGTTTGTATTAAATTGTTAGTATATATTTATAAATTTAAATGTATTACACACTTGTTAATATAATAGTTTAAAACATAACAATTTTTTTTGTCAGCAGCATTACAGACTCATATTGACTCTGTGAACCAAACCGGGGGATCCGCATCCATGTGAACGACGTAAGACGATTGCTTTCTCGCACTGCGTACTAGACTGTCCGCCTTTTTATTGTTCGTTCTTGGTACGTGGATGATCTCCGTAGCAGTGAAGCTACTCTTCAGACTTCGTATGTCTTCTAAATATTTTGCAAAGGCTGGCCATTCATCTGGTTCTGAAACCATCTTCACCAACTGCGAACAATCCGTTGCAAAAGTAACATTATACTGTCTTAAATTCTTCATACATTCCATTGCCCAAATAAGAGCCTCAATCTCTGCGTGTAGAGGAGATAAACTCGCCCTTGTGTTTCTTGCTTCCATCAAACCCTCGAATCCTGGCAAAGTGATGTACCACCCCTGACCTGAAAACTTTTCTTTGTCCTTCCATGATCCATCCGAGAAACACCATCTACCTGTATTAGTTAGAACTTGTGGTGCTACTAATATAGTAGATACTTCTGCCTTCTGAGGAATAGAGGCTTGCGCTTCTGTCCAAAGTCGGAATTCAGTCTCGGCCACCTTAAGTGTATCTTGTGGACCAATATTCAAGTTGCTAAAAACTTTACTGTTCCGTGCCTTCCAAATATACCATAATATCTATGCAAAATGGTGATCATCAATTGCTGGAGGGACCCGCCAGAATAAATAATCCATGTTTGCGAATAATGAGTCGCTGGGAAAGTGCAGTGGATTCGATGGGATTCTAGAAAGGGCCCATACTTGTGTTGCTGGTGGACATTCAAAAAATACATGATTGATCGTCTCTTCATGGTCTCCACATCTAGTACAGATAGTGTCCCCTTTTATTCCTCTTGCGTGGAGGTTTTTCATTACCGCTAGACATCCAGACAACATTTGCCATAGAAAGTGCCTCATCTTTGGTGGGCACTTTATTTTCCAACAGTACGCCTTCAAAGGAGTGATTGATGGGCCATGCTGTGGTAAAACTCGTTCCTTATCTGGATACACTCTTTCAATCTGATAACCCCTTTTAGATATTTTGGTTATTTGGTTATTTTTCAGGTTCTTATGCATGAGAACCGAACCCACCCAGACCCGGAAAGACCCGACTCGAACCCGACCCGAAATTTTATAATACCCGAATGGGGTTCAATTTCAAAACCCAAAAAACCCGATATCCGAAAGAACCGATCCGTACCCGAATGGGTACCCGAACGTCCGGGTCTAATGAGTATTTATGTTCAGAAAATTAAACTTTATTTTTTAATAAATTAAGTTGGTATAACTCTGATAAATTAATTTTATTATGTAGTTAATTTTTTAAATAAAAAAAATACTTTTCATAAAGATTTATTCTTTTCAATGAAAAAATTCAATTTTTTATGAATGCTTAAATTATATTAAAAAAAAAGAAAACACATAATAATTAAGTGATTAATTTTTGTTCACTACACAAAATATTAAGGATGGTTGAAAAAAAATTATTTGAACTTAGAAAAAAAAATAAGAATTGGATCTGATTTTTTAATCGGCCCAAACGGCCCAAGAGAGATCTGATGTAGGCAGTGGGCTGGATCCAAAAAATGACCCAATATAGATGTGTTTTTAATATTACTTAATTGCCTTTAATGAAATGTGCAATGTTAGTAAAAAGGATATTTTTAGTTAAAAAAACAATAGGATCCTGCTTTAATAGTATAGATAGCAGCCTAACTTACTGTTCTTTTTTGGCCATCACAGCCTTAAAAAATAAATATTTGCTAGATTTTTGTTTCCAAAAAAGAAATTAGGAAAGCAATCAAGCATGCATATGATCGTTAATTATTGTTATAATTGATGTTAGAATAGCCCTTATTATATATTAATTGAGGATCTTTTGAAAAGTTGTAACTTTAATTTTGTAAAAATTAAAAAGAGACCCCATCTTATGTGGCAATCCCTTAAGCTTTCTTATTGCTGATGTGGCAACATTGTGTAGAGTTTAGGCAAACCATATGTTAAAAATTTAAGTCCCTAGCGAAATACATATATTCCACGTTTATATTACCGAATATATACATGGATTTTAATGTCATTGGTATTCAACGTTTATAGCCCAACTGAAATGATATGAAAAACAGAATAAAAAATCTTGGCCCTAATGATTTGTAATAAAGTTTGGAGACTATATATAATGTATGTTTTCTTTGTAAGAAATGAGTTTGTTCCTTTGGAATGTTCTCTTTGTTCGGACACTGTATGTATATAACGTATGTTCCCTTTATAAAAAATCACAAAAATGTGTATTATGAGTTTTATTCTTTTGGGATGTTCTCATTGGAAATTTTTTGTTCCTATAACAAGGACCTTCAATCTGAAAACTTTATTATCCGTGATGAACATTGTTATGAATATAACAAGTACTCTTCGTTGGTTCTCTTTGTATTATCAGTAATGATATAATGACCGGCAAATTTTTGAATTTGTACAAAACAGTATATATTGTGGACACATGGTCCTGTACCATTGAAAACCGAGTACTAAACAAAAAAAGAAGCAGCAACTGGTCAATTTTATTATGTTCAACGTATATTGGAAAACATTAGAAGGTATACGGTTTAGTATTGTTAATGTTTGTATTTTGTGGGATTTATTTTTTTATTGAACCGAACCATAATCAGTGAAAATATGGGATAGCAAATTAATCTTCTCTCCACCGTTGTACACACATTGAATAACTGGAATTTAGGTAAGTTTAAATGATGTTTTCCTTATGTAAAGAAACAATTATATACTATTAACTTAGTATACTTATGTTTATATGTCGAATATAATTGTCTTGATACACAATTATGTCGAATATAATTGTGTGTATACACAATTCTGTATTAGGCAAATATGTAAATTTGTAATTAATTCTCAAAAACTTTGACACCAAGGCATGAATGGATATTATTATTTCGGTAGTTAAGGAAAAACTATAATAATTAGCTTTCGTTATAGTTAATGTCAATTATTGTATCACGTTCATTTAACACTCTTACTTGAAAAATATCTTAGAATAGCACTTTTTGTCATAAATATAACATCTAAAAAACCAAAATGTTTCATCAAAAACGTAAATATACATTTATATCTATAGAATTAACTAATATCAACCTTATGGTTTAGAGTTAACAGGGTGATGATTTGGGATTAAGGTTTATAATTTTATAAAATAAAAAATATTAAAATTAAAATAAAAATAGTTTCAAAAAATTATTATCTAATTTCAAATAATAAACTAAAAAATTAAAATATTTATAAAATATTTATTTTGCACATGGCACAGATCTTAAAATAAGTATGCATCTCTTTAATAATTTTAAATTTTAAAAAAAATTTAAATTCCAAACCAAAAACAAATGAACAAAACGAGAATAAAATCTAAAATTAATATTTATATCGACCAATAATCAAAATAAAAAAAGTCACACAAAAAAGAAAAATATATTGAAGATAGACAAGATTGACACGTGAACGTAAACTTTTTATAATTATAATTGACTTTTAAATGCTAAATCATGATATAAAACCGAGCTAGCATAGTTTCACTGTAACCAAATAATAGATCTGAGATTCTTCGTCCTAAATTAGGTTCTTATACGATAAATGATTTTTGACCTAAAATATTTTACAAATAAGATCAGGTTATCAGTAAAAAAATTATGTAATTAACAAAAAGTTTTTTTAAAAAATTGTTTAATGGCCAAAAAATTAATTGGATCAAAAATATAAGTTTTAATTTTTCATACAATATTTCTTAAATAATTTTAATATAAATTCATCCCGCGTAAGGCGCAGGTCTTATCCTAGTTATAAAGCTAAAATGTAAAGAATACGAGTAAATTTCATTGGTTCATAAAAGATTTAGGCCTGATTGGTAACTCCTGCAGCTATTCATCTTTAAAAAAGCATGATTGGTATAAATCAGATATAGAATAATATTATATACATATATATTAATCAACACACTAATAAATATGAAATAAATTTATAATAATATCTAGATTTATTAAATAAATAACAATATCAATTTAAAAAAATTCCCTAAAATAGACTAATCATGTTGGAAAATTTTACCTCTTTTTGGGAAAGCTAAGGATGCCATATCTTAATATTTTTTGAGAACACATTTAAGTGAAAACATTATAATCTGATTTACTCACTATTTTATAATGTTTTTTTTTTTATTTTTTTTATTTTTTATAATGTTGATTAGACTAATTACAATGCTGATGCATTTTTGTTTTTATTGGCCATTAGAGTTAATGAAAACGTTATAATTTGATTGACTCAATGTTTCGCAAAACCATCATAATCCTTTTACAATTACATTTTGGTTATCTTCCTTAAAGCGTTTTTAATCACACGATTTAAATCAATCTCGGTTTCTATTTAATATATTCTCTGGCTATTGATTTCGTTTAATTTTCCGCTTTTAAGTCGTTCTCGGTTTCGCGTTAATCTCGGTTTGTATATCCTATAATCAAACCTCTCTTGGTTTGTATATCCTCTGATCATATCTCTCTCGGTTTGTATATATTCTAATCTTTCAACCAATATGATGCATGCTCTAATCCCATGTTGTTTGATTTTTGGATTATGTTTAGAGTTTGTTTACGTTAAGTATTTAGGGTTTAGGACTTATTGGACTAACTACATGTTCTATGATTTTTGGTTTATGTTGTATGTTTCTATACTTTTAGGGTTTAAGGTATCATATACCATATAGTTAGGGTGTAAATTTTAGGTTTTAGGGTTTATGTGTCTAGGGAAACATATCATAGACGATATTACGCCGTTTAATTTATTAGAAAATTTGGTTATTTGGTGAAATCGTTTTTTTTTTTTAATTCTGTTTTGATATTCTTTCCAATAATTAATTAATTACTGCACATAGTTTCTGACGTCGAAAGGAAGTTTACCTCCCATATCAATTTTCATAAAACAAGAACATCCCAACGTCTTTGATATACCATGGATTTTATCCACTTTTAGTCATGGTATATAAGTGTTTTTAGATATATTGATTACATATAGAAGTCTATTTAGTATAATTTCAGGTTCAGAGACGATTTGGAGGAAAGTGGTGATTTTGGTGTCTTTTGGAGTCTTTTTTAGTGCAGAACTCACAGATGCGTCATATTTTTAACTATGGATGGAGACCTTCCCACCGTTATATTGAACCCATATTTTGACACAAGATATAAATTTGAATTATCTTTCCAATGCCACCAGTTTAAGATCAATCAGAATCATGTAGCAGAAGTTATGCACGTTTTACTGAAGAGTAGTTAGTTTACCTCGTGAGAGGAAGCTGTCGAAGAGATGAAAGAACATCGATCGACAGTGCACTCTTGGTGTCGATCGAAGGTGATTCCAGAACGTGGACCGAGTATGTTTCATGACCGACTAAGGCCCAGAAGCAATCACAAATTACCAAGATGCCTCTGGACGACCTAAAACCCTATTTATGTTATTTCTAAACCATTGTTAACGATTAAGCTTTATTTTATTGATTGTTTTAGTTTTAGGAGAGAAGGGAGGAAATCTTTCGGAGTCTTCACAGAACTCCTTTGGTTTATTATTGATTTCTATTTTATTTGATTCATTTACGACTTATGTGATAAACTCCATGCTTGAATAAATTTCACCTGTAAGATTTAAGGTTCTTAATGGTTCTGATGAATTAGCTCCAAAATAGGATTGTTAGAGAATTGATACCCATTGATCCCCTATATATTAAAAGAGATGCATTTGTCTTAAATGCTTTCACATTGGCTTTGACACGTGGCGGCTTGAGAAGAGTTTTAGAACTATGAATCTGACGTGGCGAGTTTATAGAGCTTCTCACATAATTTCCTTTTTACTACAACACATAGTTTCCTTATTTACGATTATGGAGGGGTCGAGAAAAACTTTTGAAAAACAAAGCTCACATTCGAGTTTGTCTTGATTGCAATCAAAGCAATGATTAACTAATCATGTTGGCTTCGCAAATAGCATGCATGTTCTTCGATCGCAGGCAAAGCCATGATTAACAAAGCATATTATGTAACTTTACTTAGTATTGTGCCTATTGCTTTGCTACGAAGTATTCTTGCACAAATTTCTTCCTCAGATCGAATTGCACTGCTTTTCTCACATACTCTATGCACGGTGCATGATAGTAATACCTACGGTTATGTTCGTAAGCGTGTCTTCTCTATAGCGCTTGCTCGAGGTCTGTATATCTGCATTAGGAGAAGACATATTAATGCGAGGACACGTAAACCGAGCATTGTTAAACTATCACGTTTGATCTCCTCATCAGACATGTTAACTCTTCAATATTTACTGTCTCTTTGCTTTTAGATACAAAAAATGAAGAAATGTGAGAGTACCTGATCATAAAAAAAAGGATATGAGTTAAACAAATACCTGATCAGAAGTTGCTTTGTCTATTGAGAGCATTATACAAGATTCATATTAACAATAAGGATGTTCGAAGTTCAATGTGACCATCAGTCTGAAATGTCAATTTACGTGGCTCATTCAAGTATGTTTTTAAGTTCATGCATGTACGTTTATTTTTACCCGTAAATGTTTAAAATAAATTTCGTTTTTGTTAATTCTTGGACCTCAAATTCTTATAGTTTAACGTGGACGTGATTATGGAAGCTATCAGACCTAACGATATTGACGATGTAGTTATATATGACAAATAATTTCTGATGCTTCGGTTAATACTACAAACCATTGCAATCAGGAGTACCAAACCCGAATTAAACCAAAAATCTTGGTTCTTCTGTAAAATTTAATAGTTCTGAGTGATTGGCAAGGTTAATTAATGATATTCAATAGCAAATATTTGACAATTTAATGTTATTGTAATATATATATATATAGCTTAGAGTGAACGACAAGGTGAGAATATATAGTATTAATGACGATTTGTAATCGATCTCTGCGCTATGGAATAAGGTTTAAATAAACTATATAAGACTCATTTCTCCCATTCATATCATTGTCTCCATACACGTGATAACTTAGAAACTTAAACCTAAATATTTTTCTATAATGGTTGCGATAACTGCTGTGTGTGATTTGAAACAATTCAAGTCAGTGTGAAAGATTAGGGTGAAGATCATACGTTTGTGAAAATATTATTCTACTGCTGGTGGTATGACGATCGAGATAGTTCTAATCGACTCCAACGTAGGGTATCTTTACTCTTTCGGTTCTGATATTTTTATATTTGTGTATACATATTTTTCGTGTATTGTTATAAATTTATGTAGGGTGTTAAGATTAACACTTCCGTTAAAAAAATCTGGTGAATCAGTTTGACTCCTTTCTGTCACAAGGCAGTTCAAAGATTCTCATCAATTTTTCACTAAGCCCCTCATGCAGCTCACACCGAACAACCATACATCCATAAAAAATTGGATTTCTCTCAACAACACGTGTGCGGTGTTGTGATGCTTTGCCCGATGAACTTACTGGTTTTCAACCAGTCAACTACATGGACATTCTTGATGGTACACTGAATACAGACTATTTGGTTGGTAATCAATAACAATTTTTTGTGGTAGTAAATTTCAAAAATCTTCTATAACATTATATAACACTCGGTTTGTTTTCAGATATAATAGGTCAGATACTCGAGGTGACCCCAATGTAGTTGTATCGGCTAATGGGAAAGACACAAAGAAAATCACCGTGGAGCTTCGGAATGAAAAGTAATTTGAAGTTTGAAAATATTATTTGCACCATGTATAGATAAACACAAGCTTCGTTGTCTGAGTATATTTTTTTCTGAGTATATAATGTAAAAAGAAACCTCATATCCATTAAGAATCAAACTGTTTTAGTTTACAAATTATATTAGATTTAAGTAATTAGAAAATTAATATATTAAATATATAAATAGATATATATTTTTTAATTATACTAATTTTGTTTTTTTGCAGAAATTATGGGCCCTAACCAAACGTGTTTTCAAAGTATTGGGTTTTGATTATTTTACGCATGCCTGTGAGGGGTAAAACTCACACCTAGATTTTAGATCAGGTTTTAATGTTTAGGAAAGGTTAGGGAAAGATAATCGCGGGCTGAATCCCGTAAGAACTTGTAGAATGAACTTCGATTTGTATTGATATAGTAGAAATAGGATGGTTACAAAAGGTGATCGTTGATGAATACAAAGATTATATGAATATTACAATAAGAATGTTTTGATGAATGTTGAGTAAAATATGAGTTGAGTCGGATCCTCTTTTCAGTCCTCCATCTTCTCTTTAAATAGTTTTGGACTTCTTTAGGTTGTCTTCAACTGATCTCCGAGATCTTCTCCGCTTGAGGTGGAATCCGCAACAGCTACCCCTTGATCGGGTCCTGCGCTTCTTCTTGTTATGACGTGAGCTTCCTCTTCGTCGTGACCTCTTTAGTTAGGATCCTTAGCTTTCAGCCTCCGGCTCTAGCTTAGCTCTCTTTAGGCATTGAACTTGTGATGGGCCTGTCGCGGCCCGTCATCATCTTTTTTTATTTGATAATCAGCTACCGGGCCATATTCGGGTCCCAACAGTTGCCCCCAGCTCTTGAGATTAGGTTTCGTTATCCTCGAGAGCTAGACCTAGCCGCCCAACCTAGATCTTGCGGTTGAGATAATGATTATTGGCTATCTCAACCATATATATTCTTGCTTAATCGGACGGCTGTAATCTTTCTTTAATTAAATCGACGGCTTAGATTAAAGCGAATTTGAAATTCGATTTCCGACTTTCGAGACGTGATGGGATATAAAGCTGAGAGAATTAACTGCTTGTCTCTCCACTTCCTCCACGCCTCTCGACGGTTTCCAAGGTAATTCACCTCTTTCCTTTATTTTACTGTTTTTCGTTATTATTTTTTTTATCCGCTTCTTGATCAATCTAGTTCTCCATCTTGAACTTCTCTCTGAGATTCTGCCTTAGATCGATTCTCTTCTTTTGCTTCCTACTTTCCTTTCCTTTCACTATCATGAGTCGAAAAGAAGGTTCCGGCGAAGTTCAGATCTCAGCCTCCGGCGCCCGTAAACGGGAAGCTGGTGAGAAGATGACGGAAGCCAAGAAGAAAAAGGTTAAGGACTCGATCGGAGCAAGAGTTAAGAGGATGAAGAAGAAAGGCGGCAAGAGCGCCTCCTCTGGTCCTCACTTTCCTTCCCTCTTGAAGGGTCAGGACGTCGTCAATCTTGCCGTTCAAGCTCACGGCAAGAGCGATCTAGTTAGAGTTTTTGCTGAAGATGAGACCCCCGAGACCGTTCCGGAGGGTTGGTTCTGCGTTCATGAGAAATATATCTCCAAGTGCCACCTTAGATTTCCTCTTCCCACCTTTTTGCTGGATCTCTTAGATCATTACCAGCTAGCCCTTCCTCAACTTTTCCCGTCAGTCATCCGAGTGATAAACGGGTTCATCACTAGAGCCAAGGAGGAAGGGGTTATCGTAGGGCTATCTGAGCTAATGAGTCTCTTCTCGATAAAGGAGAGCACTTCCAAGGATGGCGGGAGCGGTACCTACTATCTCCCCTGTCGTCCAGGGCTAGGCGTATTCAAGTTCTCGGCCAGTGACGATGACTGGCGCAAGAAGTATTTTTATGTCAAGATTGACCCCTTGACGGTTCCTGTAGGCCGTGACCTCAGGAACTCATGGTCTGATATTTCCGGTTAGGATTTTAGGGACATGTTCACATGTTTATCTTTGTTTATCATGTTGTGCTAATTGTCTTTTGACTCTTTTTGCAGGAATCAAAGATCCTGTCAAGTTGTCTAGTAAACTCACTAGAGCTCTCTACAGGAAGCTACAGCATAGTCCTAACACTTGGGTAGCTTACACCACTTCGAGAGTTGGATCAGCTAGGTTTCCTGAACGATACCAGGCGTCCTTCCCTGATTCAGTGACGGTTGCTGGTTTAGAAGGTAACCTTTTATTCTTAATTCATGATTTTTACTATCCGAATTTGTCTCATGTGATTAATGAATATTTTTCATGATTTAGTTTCTGAGGGTGATTCAGTTTTCGAAGTTTCCTCCGGAGCAAGTACTTCCTCGAAGACTCAATCACAGAAGATGCCTATTCAACCTTCCTTCTGTTCCAGGGGTAGATCGACCAAGGCTGCCAGCTCCTCTAGAGGGAGTGACAAGAACCAGGGAGGATCCTTCCTTGACTCTGTGAAGGAGGCTCTTGACGAAGGAGGCTCTGCTCCTGTTAAAGGTGTTGGCTCTTCGGAGCCTAAGGTTCAGGAAGTTGGCCTTCCCTCCGAGGTCCCGATGACTGAAGCTGATCCTCAAATGGTGAGGGATCCTCCGGAGTTTGAGGCCCCGAGGAACAAGAGGTCCCGAACTGACCAGGTTGACAGACCTTCGAGGTCTTCCTCCTCCTCCTCTAAAGGAGGAACCGTTGGCTGGAACTTTGCTCATTCGAAGCCTGGATCGGTTTTGGATGATTCGTGGGGTTTGGCTACTCTGATGAGGCATATGAAGAGTCCCGGGTGTTCCCTCCCCTCGATCTCCAATCTCACGCACAAGGATGAGTACGTTGATATTGCTCATCACATGGGTCAGGTATGAAGTCTATTTCATCTTTTAGCTTTTTCTTTGGAAGATTTTTGCTAAACCGTTTTCTGTTTTCTGTAGCTGGCTGGCGCTATCAACAGGGCTCAGTTCAAATTTGACGACGCTGTACACAATGCCCCCAGTGCTGAGGAATTAGCCCAGGTCACTGAATTGGTCAAGGCCAACAAGACTGAGCTCAATCAGACTCGGGCTTTGATCTCGGATCTCCAAGCTGAGGTAAAGAGACTTGGCTCCAAGTGTGATGCTCAGCAAGGGACGATCGAGAGCCAGCTGATTGACCTCCAGGTGAAAAATAGGAAGATTGGGGATTTGGATGCTGCTCGGAAGATAGCCGAGTATCAAGTCAAGGAGCTGATTGCCTCTTCTCAGAGCAGCCAGAAGAACAAGGAAGCTGAGGTCAGGCTAGCCGTCCGGAGAGGAAAGAAGGAGGTAGCCGAAGCCTACAACAAAATTCTGGTTGTTGTCAAGGAGAAGTTCTCCAAGAAGAAGGACGAAGTCGACCTCCTGGTTCATGCTCAAGAGATTCAAGCCAACACCGAGCTCCTGAAAGACATGCTGGATGGCGAGATTAAGAGTACTCAAGACGAGTATGATCGCTTGGTGGCAATAATGCCGGAGGCTGTTGCGGCATACGAGAAGGCTCAGGTCTCGGATTTCTCGATCGGCAAGCTCCCTCTTCCCCAACTCTCTGAGAGCTCAGGTACTTTTGAGGTTAATATGTTTAATCTCTCCTTTTCTGGAGAGTTCGGTTCTAATTTGGGATTGGTGGGTTCTTACTCAGCCCCAGTCGAAGCCGCCTCTGGAGGTAGCGACAAGGAGATGGAGGCGGAGGTTCCTGAGGAGGAAGATCCAGCTGGTAAGGGAGCTGAGAAGAGCTCGGATGACAAGGAAGTTTAAGAGCTGAGGCTCTTTCATGTTTTCTAGGATTTCTGCCCGATGGGCTTTGTTTCATTTGTTTCTAAGACTTATAGCCTGAGGAGGCTTTTAAACCTTTGTTTATGTTAAGGTCCTTGGAACCTTTGTTGGCCTGAGGAGGCCTTTAAACCTTTATCTATCAAAACTTGGTTTTCGGTTTTACTTAAGTTTTTTTGGATGAACTCGAATTTGGTTAAGAGTTTCGATAGAGACTGTGCCTTGGTTACTAATTAAGAGGTTTAGTGAATCCTCCGAATTAGGTCCCTGATTTCGCGGTAAGTCTTGGAGACTTGGGTCGTTTTTGGCCCCTTAAGAGGGGTTCCTGAAGTATCGAAGTTAGCTTAAGGTTTTGAGGAACCTGAGTTCAACTCGGACACCATAGGTGGGGGTTCTTGGGAACCTGAATTCGTTTGTGGGATTTTAAGACCCGTTGAGACTTGCTTAGGATTTTAAGACCTTCTGAGGTTTGATAAGGATTTTAAGACCTTTGTGATTTGATGAGGATTTTAAGACCTTGGAGATTTGATAAGAATTTTAAGACCTTGGAGATTTAATAAGGATTTTAAGACCTTGGAGATTTGATAAGGATTTTAAGACCTTGGAGATTTGGTAAGGATTTTAAGACCTTAGGTCCAGGTTCGTCGAGACCTGATATTGCTTGAAGGATTTTAAGACCTTTTGTGGTTTATAAATTTTGATTTCGTTTGAAAGGCTTTCGTGACCTTTAAGATTGTTAAGGATTTTAAGACCTTAGGTCCAGGTTTGTAGAGACCTGAGCTAATCCGAAGGGCTTTTTAGGACCCTAGGTCCATGTTTGTAGGGACCTGTTTTGTTAAAGAATTGAGATATCGAGAATAATTTCTTTATTGATAATTGGATACATGGTATCATAGTAATCATACAATTGATGTATTATAATGATCATACATTTGCTGCATGTGGGCTATGTGATTCTAATCAGACATATGCCCCCTTTGATTGTGGTGAACTGAAGTGTTGAAATGAGGTTGGGGCTGCACTCATGACGGAGTTGCCTACGTACCCAGTTAAGGGATCAAGCCTAACGTAGTTCAGGAATTTTAGGTACCTAATGATAATATCTCTTAAGATTCGTGGCGTTCCACGATCTGATTTCAGGTACCCCGGTTCGCACCTTTCGGAGCTTGTAAACGCCAGGTCGTACCACGTGGATGATCTGGTAGGGACCTTCCCAGTTGGTTCCTAACTTCCCAGCATCTGGTTCCTTGGTTCCTTCGAAAACTTTCCTAAGTACTAGGTCACCTACAGCGAACTGTCGGAGCCTGACATTGGAATTGTACTGTCGTGCCATTGCTTGCTGATAGTTCTGAATGCGAATCAGAGCTCGGTCCCGTCTTTCTTCGATTAGATCGAGGCTGTCAGTTAGGAGCTGATCATTAGCTGCGGGATTGGACGTACAGAGTTCCCGGCGGAGGCTACCAGCAATGGTTTCAGCTGGAACGACAGCTTCCATCCCATATGCTAAGGAGAAAGGAGTTTCTTCTGTAGCTTTTCGTGGGGTGGTTCGACATGCCCAAAGTACTTCAAGTAAATTTTCTTTCCAGAGTTCCTTCTGGGTTCCGAGGCGTTTCTTGAGGTTTGCTAATACTGATTTATTAGCAGCCTCCGCCTGTCCGTTTCCTTGAGGTCGGCGAGGTGATGAGAAGGTCAGGCGAATATTCAACTTGTCACAAAATATTTTGAAATCGTGGGATATGAATTGTCCTCCATTGTCAGTTACGATTTCGTATGGGACGCCGTGTCTACACACGATTTCGTTCCACACAAATTGCTCGACCTCGACCCTGGTTACCTGTTGGAAAGCTTCAGCCTCTATCCATTTCGTGAAGTAGTCTGTTAGGACTAAGAGGAAGCGTAGCTTCTTCTTTCCACTTCCTGATGCTACTAGTGGTCCCACAATATCCATGGACCATCTCATAAATGGATAAGGGGCGGATATGTTGGACAGCTTTTCCACAGGTTGGTGTATAATCGGTGCATGCCTCTGGCATTTGTCGCATGAAGAGGAATAGGGCTCACAATCTGCAATAATGGTAGGCCAGAAATATCCTTGTCTTTTTATTCTGATGGCTAGAGCTCTTCCTCCAGAGTGGTTCCCGCAGGAGCCATCGTGCATTTCCTTCATGGGTCTCATAGCAACGAGGCCATGGACGCATTTTAGGTAAGGTCCGGAAATGCTTCGTTTGAGGAGGACAGATTCAGTTACGCAATATCTCGCGCTTAATGCTTTGAGCTTTCGAGCCTCCCATTTATTGGGTGGAGTCTTTCCTTCTAGGATGTATTGCGTGATTGGAATTCTCCAATCCTCTCTCCCTACAACTTTGTTATGAAGAGACGAGGGAGGTTCCTGTTCGGGACCTGGTGTCGTGGTGCCCCCGGAGGTATTGGTAGGATTGGGCTCCAGGGAGTCTGAATTCCGAGGAATACCTCCAGATGAATTTTGGAGAGCTGAACGGCTTCTGATTTTAACTCTGCAGACGAGTGGGTCTGAGTTGGTGCCCCCGGGGGTATTCTTGAGATCAGGTTCCAGGGAGCCTGAATTTCGAGGAATACCTTCCGTGATTTGGATTGTGTTCCCGGAGGTATGCTTTTTAGAGCTGCATATTCTGGTTTTTGGGAACCAAAATGTTGTGAAAACTTGGGTAGCTACCGTTTCAGGCCAGGTACCCTCGGGTTGCTCTGTTAGTTTGCTCTCTTTCTCAGCTTTAGTAGCTATGTCGATGCTTGGTTTTTCGATTCCTTCTACGAGTATGATCCGTTTCACGAGGGGGTCTGACGTGGAAGCTAAAGCAGCCAACGCATCTGCTGAGGAGTTCTCTCCTCGTGGGATCCTTGTTAGCTCGAATTTGTCGAACTGTCTGGTGAGGTTCTGGACGACTTCGAGATATGCCCCCATTCTTTCGTCCCTCGTTTCATATTCTCCGTGAAACTGGCTAGCTACTAGCTGTGAATAACTATAAGCGTTTAGTTCTCGAATTCCGAGACTTAGGGCGAGTTTCAACCCTGCGATTAGTGCTTCATATTCAGCTTCGTTGTTTGAGGCGCTGAATCCGAGCCTATATGACTGCTCAATGGTTTCTCCTGCTGAAGAAGTTAGCCTTAGACCGACGCCGGAGCCCTGTTTTGACGAGGCTCCGTCGACATACAGGCTCCACTTCGGAGATTCCATTTCGGAGTCTAATTGCTCGGATGCTAGTTCAATGACAAAGTCAGGCAAGGACCTGAGCTTTCGCTGCTAGCTCGAGGTCTGTACTCAATATCGTATTCACTGAGCTCTATGGCCCATTTGGCCAATCGCCCGGACTGGCTAGGGCTGTGCAATATCATTCGTAATGGTTGTGAGGTCATTACGACGATTGAATGCTATTGGAAGTAAGGTCGCAGCTTTCTAGCAGCTGTTACGACTGCTAGAGCTAGCTTTTCCATTGCAGGGTACCTTGTTTCGGCATCTAACAGACTCTTACTGGTGTAATAGACAGGTCTTTGTTCGTTTTGTTCCTCTCGTACCAGAACGCCGCTAACTGCAGCAGTCGACACAGCGAGGTACAGGTACAATGGCTCTCCTACTACTGGTTTAGATATGATCAGAGGTTCGGAGAGGTAAGCTTTCAATTGCTTGAAGGCATTCCTCGCATTTCTCGTCCCATAAGAACTTCTTATTATTTCTTAGAAGCTTGTAGAACGGGAGACACTTATCAGGTGGACTTGGATATGAATCGATTTAATGCCGCGATTCGTCCAGTCAATCTCTGTACCTCTCTAGTTGTCCTATGTGACGGCATTTCTAGGAAGGTTGCTATCTGCTGCGGATTGGCTTCAATGCCTCTTTCGGTTACGAGGTAGCCTAGGAACTTGCCCGAGGGTACCCCGAAGGTACATTTAGTGGGATTGAGCTTCATATCGTACTTGTTAAGGATATCGAAGCATTCTCTTAAATGGGCGATATGGTCTTCTCCAGCTGAGGACTTGACTAGCATATCGTCAATATAGACCTCCATGGTTTTTCCAAGTTGCCCAGCAAACATCTTATTTACTAGCCTCTGGTAGGTAGCTCCCGCATTCTTTAATCCGAATGGCATAACCTTGTAATAATAGGTTCCTCGTTCGGTTATGAATGCAGTTTTCTCCTGGTCATCAGGATCCATCATGATTTGGTTGTATCCTGAGAAGGCATCCATAAAGGATAGGAGTCGATGGCCAGCTGTTGCTTCAACCAGGCGGTCGATGTGAGGTAACGGGAAGCTGTCTTTAGGACAAGCTTTGTTCAGGTCTGTGAAGTCTACACAGATTCTCCATTTCCCGTTTTTCTTCTTTACCACTACTGGGTTAGCTAACCAGTCGGGGTAGTGTACTTCTCGAATGGACCCAGCTTTCGTAAGTTCGGTCAACTTCATCGTTAACAGCTTGAACCTTCTCGAGGCCTAGCTTGCGACACTTTTGTTTGATCGGTTTGAAAGTAGGGTCTACTTTTAGCTTATGGGTGGTGACGTTCGGATCTATGCCTTTCATGTCGCTGGTGGACCATGCAAAGGTTTTGACATTGCTTTTCAGAAAATCAATGAGCTCCTTTTTTGTTTCAGGAGGTAGCTCGGATCCGATGCTCACCTGTCTTTCAGGATCTGAGTCATCAATGCAAACTTTTTCAGTGAGGTTCTTGGGGGGACCTCGGATATTTTGTTGCATTTCTCGACCTACTGGATCTGTAATTGCTATTGGGGGGATTTTTTGAGGATTTCGAATCCTCTTAAATAGCAGATCCTGGATATCTTCTGGCTACCGTGTATGGTAGCTATCCCTTCGGGTGTTGGGAATTTTACGCATTGATGATACGTTGAGGCTACTGCCTTCATTTTGTGAATCCAGGGTCTTCCCAGGATCGCATGGAACGGGGAAGGTCTGTCGATGACTACTAAGTTGGTCATTTTCATTATTCCCCCAGCTATGACTGGGAGCTTGATAGTTCCCAATGAGGTAGCTGTTTCTCCGGAGAAGCCTACGAGGTTAGCTTTTTGGCCGATAATTTCGTAGTCATCTATTTCCATCCCTTTTAGGGTGCTATAGAAAATGAGGTCGACAGAGCTTCCTGTGTCTATCATGAGCTTAGGGACCTCGTATCCTGCGATGTTCAGGGTGACAATCAACGCATCATCGTGAGGTCTGTCAAGGTTTGAGGTCTCGCTCTCCCATAAAGAAATCTTAGTATTGGATTCAGGGTTAGGAGGCTTAGGTCCAGTGTTAGACACAGCCTTCCGCACGTGATTCTTAATGGAATTGACGGAGTCTTGACATATGTCTGATCCTCCAAGGATACAGTCCACCCTCGAGTCGGGGCTCGATTGAGGGGACGGTTTGCTCAAGAGAGCTTCGACTTGTAAACTTTTTCCTTGGGGGAATTTCCCAAGAATCATGTCGACTCTTTTCTTGGGAGCTGGAGGTGGCGAATCGGTCTCCTTCTCAGGTGACCTCTCGCGTTTCGGGGAAGTGTCCCTGGAACCTCTTTTCTGATAAGGTGATGGCTTTTTAAGGTCCACGCCCTTTATTTCTCCAGCTGCGAATTTAGCTGCCAGCTGTCGTTGGAGGTCCCAACATTCCTCGGTTGAGTGCCCTTCGCGATCGTGATAAGAGCAACGTTTGCCTTTATCAAAGCCTTTTGACCAGGGAGTTTTGTTTGCTGCTGCAACAGGTTTCTCTTCCTTGTCTTCCTCGATTGCGTAGGAATGTTCTCCCTGAGTCTGATTATTTCGGGGGTTACCCTTTTTATGAGGTCCCTTAGCCTCAGAGGATTCACCTTTCGAGTGATTCTGAGGTTTCTTGTGGAGTTTATCCAGTGCAGCTGTTCTCCTCCTCCAGAGTAATATATCTGGTGGCTCTATGAAGAGCGTCATCGATAGTTGGAGGAGTATTGAGTGTTAGCTCTGACCAGAATTTCGATTTATAGATCAGACCTCTCCTAAGAGCCTCGATGGCGACTAGGTCGTTAGGATTCGAGAGCTTAGTTCTTATTGCCCTGAATTTCTCGATGTAGACTCGTAGTGAGTCCCCCATTCCTTGACTGACCTTCCAAAGGTCGGCCTCAGAGGCTTGCTTCAGGATATGGGTTGAGTACTGCTTCATGAAGGCGTTAGTTAATTGATCGAAACTGTCTATCGAGGCTGGCTCGAGACCGGAGAACCACTCAAGGGCTGTTCCGACCAAATTTCCGGCGAATGTCCTGCAGTAACCTGCTTCACATTCTTCCTGTGTGAAATGGGCTTTAACGATTGCCAATCGGAAAGCTCTCAAATAGGCCTTCGGGTCGGAGGTCCCATCATACTCGGGAATTCTGATTTTTCGGGTATCTCTTATGTGAGAGCTGGCAATTCTGTCCGTGAATGGAGTTCCACGGGTTTCCTCGATCAAGCTATCGATTTCGGGAGCGGAGCTCGTAGCTTTATGGACTTGAGCTCCCAATTTTTGGAGAGCTACGTGAGTTCGTTCCATATATCTACGGATAGCTTCAGGTCCCTCTAAAGGAAGGATGTTTGGGTCGTTAGCAGGTACCCGACGGGCAGGTTCCTGACGGAATCGAGTTGGCTCATCCTCCCATGCGGTTGGGGGGCTAGATCGCTCACCAGCTCTAGGGTTATCGGAATCTATCCTTTGATAACTGTCCCCATTCGGGATCGAGCTTCTGGTTTGATAAACCGAAGCTGACGCTCTGCCCCCAGATGGGAAGGATATTCCTGCTCCGGACCTAAGATCAGGCGGCGGAGGAGGTAAGCGAGTACTCCTGTCAGTAACCTGACCGGGTGTGGAACTAGTTGTCGCTATGTTACTTCCCATAGCACTGGTGTTAGGTGGATTGAACACGGGGGCTGTCCCAGTATGAGGTGTCTGGAAAGCAGATCCGCGTCCTTCCGGAGCAGTGCTATCAGGGGAAAAGTTTAAACGTCCTCGGGGGAATGAGAGATCGGTTAATCGATCATGAAAAATGGCCCCCGGAGCTTGACGTTGCGGTGGTTGGGTTGTTGCGTTTATAGATCTAGTTATCTCTTCGAATCGTTGCTGACGAACAGTCAGCTGATGCATCGTGCGCTCACTTTCCTGAGCTCTGTCCACTAACTGCATCATCATCTGGCCAATCTCAGAGAGCTGAGCCTCCGTTTGATTCGGAATGGCTTGCTGCTGAGGATTCTCGGTGATCGGGAGCCCGGAGGTGGTTCCACCTGATGATCTCGGGTTAGTACCCCCGGTTGTAGTTTGGCTCGTTCGAGCGCCAGCCGGAAGCTGTTGCCCAGATCGGTGGTCGCCACGTCGAGGCTCTGTGATTACAGGACTAGAGCCTCCGTCGTTCGGTGAGCCATCGCTCTGAATCGGGAGGTTAAGGTCAGACGGGTTTGTTGTCTGATCGGTAGGATTCATCCTCAAGTTAGAGTAAGGGATTCGATTGTTTCTTCCCCACAGTCGGCACCAATTGTGAGGGGTAAAACTCACACCTAGATTTTAGATCAGGTTTAATGTTTAGGAAAGGTTAGGGAAAGATAATCGCGGGCTGAATCCCGTAAGAACTTGTAGAATGAACTTCGATTTGTATTGATATAGTAGAAATAGGATGGTTACAAAAGGTGATCTTTGATGAATACAAAGATTATATGAATATTACAATAAGAATGTTTTGATGAATGTTGAGTAAAATATGAGTTGAGTCGGATCCTCTTTTCAGTCCTCCATCTTCTCTTTAAATAGTTTTGGACTACTTTAGGTTGTCTTCAACTGATCTCCGAGATCTTCTCCGCTTGAGGTGGAATCCGCAACAGCTACCCCTTGACCGGGTCCTGCGCTTCTTCTTGTTATGACGTGAGCTTCCTCTTCGTCGTGACCTCTTTAGTTAGGATCCTTAGCTTTCAGCCTCCGGCTCTAGCTTAGCTCTCTTTAGGCATTGAACTTGTGATGGGCCTGTCGCGGCCCGTCATCATCTTTTATTATTTGATAATCAGCTACCGGGCCATATTCGGGCCCAACAATGCCCATATTTGAAAAATATATTAAACCAAAGGGTTTTAAATTTATTTATTTCCAATTTTTAAAAGACTTAGTAGTTTTCATCAATTACGGTTATATAATGTGAATCGCTTGCTTACCATCAGTATTATCTAAAATAATATAGCAAAAACAAAAGCAATACGAATATTCTTTTTCTTATCACCAAAAACCAAAAATAAAAACAGTTTAAATGAACACAAAAATAAGAATGAATTTAAATTCTAAATCTACAAAAGGCTATCAAAATCTGATAAATAACAACCCAAAACTAACTAATATCCAAATAAAACTTAACTATTGTTTCATTCTCCAAAACATAATGAAAATAATAACCTCATCCTGCCTAAGGTGCATGTCTTATCCTAGTTAGAAGTATTCTTAATTCATGGTTCTAGAGTAATTAACTAGATTTTGAATTTAGGACATAGGATACTGCGAGAGTAGATTCTTTGCCTGATAATATTCTGATTGAGTTAGGTTTGTTAGAAATAAAGGAGAGCTGATCGATCATTCCTGGTGGTAATCAATTTTGCCACAACCATCGATCGACATCAACACTCGACTGTCGATCGATAGTGTTATAAAGTGAGTGGTTGAGTCCTAATGTATCAGTTCGCCTCACATCATCTATACTATGAAAAGCAGAATCCTAATGTATCAGTTCACCATTAATTTTTAAATTATTTACAAGCTATGTCACTCCTTAATTTCATATAAAATCGTCCAGCAAAGAAATATATGTTTAAGGAATACTCCAAAAAGTTACCAACTTATTCGAACCATTCATGAATGAATCATGATACACAGTTGATACCATTTTTTTTTGTCAACACACAGTTGATACAATTTAATTGTTTTCCTTTTACTACACGTATCATATCCTCTTTATATATAATAAAATTATTTTCTCTTTACTTAAGTATATTTAGGTTAATGAATCAAAACGTGAATAAAAACTATGAGATTCCAAATTTTTTTTTTGTGAGATTAAATAATTGAGTTACATTTATGAATATAAACTTTTGTGACCCTATAATTGTCACGGTTTACAAAACTAAAAAAAGTACCATATACAAATAATACATTTATGATGTGTTATATATTGATCTTTTTTGAAAAGGACAAATATTCATGAATAGTATATTAGTACATGATCAATACTTTTACGGATCTAATTTTTTTTTTATAAATCCTATCGGCTGATTCGGTCGGCCCCAGGAGAAACGCACTTAGTACTACAGAATGGACTGGCTATCACACTGCTTGACCCGAATTTGGAATACCTTTTGACTAATGCTATAGGGTGAACCGATCATCTGTTACGATTCACCATGTAAACCACTTGGACTAAAACTCAAGTTCAGACTGGCTAAATGATGATAATTTAGTTCCCAGGGAGAACCGAACCCATGACTAATGTGGGTACACACCAAACCACTAGACTACCACCACCTGGTTAAAAACTGTAAGGGTTGAAATTTTTATAGTGATGGGGCTCACCCCAAAAGGCCACCTCACCAGAAATCCCAAAGCATGCTTGAGAAACTCAATGGGCCATCTACAAGCACATGATTTTTTGATTACCATAGTACCACCCCACCGACAGAGAGTCGAACCCGCGACCTCTGACAGTCGGGTCACAAATTTCAAATTGATAATATTATAAAATGTAAAATAAAATAAATTATACTAAAAGTAATATTTTTAAAAATTAAAATAAAGTTGATTTTTCTAAATCAATATACGATTAACGAATAAACAGCTCTACAATTACTTTCTTTCAGGTTATTTTATCGAAAACACAAAATGTTTTATCATGTAGAAACATATTGAACAAATATTTTTCTTTATTTCTATTATGAACTACAAATATTAATATATCAAGTACTACAACTGAACCTTTTATTTGAGAGAGTAAAATCACCCTTATGGTAATTTGATTGATATCAAATTTGGCGCCGTTGCCGGAAAACTTTGATTGCCATTAGATCTTATCTATTTAGATTAAGAATAGATTTTACAATATTAGTTAATTTACATAAAAAAAATTCTTTTGTTACAGGTACATACATTTTAGTACCAGGAACAACAATGAAGAGAGGATTTTTAGGTTCTTCGACGAAAGAGCATGTTGGTTTATGCACGATCTGTAAGTCTACGAGGGAAGTATCGATCGACACCCTCCAAGCAGCAGCGATGGACAGTGTGAGCCAAGCATCGAACGATACTATTCATCCCATGTCGAGTGGTACTGTTCATCACAGCACTGTTCATTAGGGTATTGTTCATCTCGGTACTGTTCATTATAGCACTGTTCATACTAGTACTGTTCACCCCGGTACTGTTTATATCGACACTGTTTATCTCCCATCGATCAACACTGTTAATCCGACGTCGATCGACACTGTTCATCTGGCGTCGATCGATACTGTTCATCTGGCGTCGATCGATACTGTTCATCTCCCTTCAATCGATACTATTCATCCCGCTTCGATCGACATTGTTCAGCCCGCGTCGATCTCCACTGTTCATTCCGCGTCGATCGACACTGTTCTTCACGATACTTTTCATCGCGACACTGTTCATCCTAACACTATTCATCGAGTGTTGAACGACGTTACCTGCGTGGAGACAGAGAAGGTGGAAGTGCTCATACTTAAGGTCGATGAGAATGGAATCTTAGGAGACGAAGAAGGTCCCCCTCGCAACATCACATGACAATTGATTGATGTAGAGGGTGCTATAAACCCTTATGTGATTGTTGTTGCTGAGACAAATGACTTTGATCTTAACCGTGAATGGAATGATTGGGGAAGTGATGACCCTCTCCGAGGTCTTTCTCATGAAGATCCCAAAGACCATATAAAGAGCTTGAGGAGCTAACCTCAGCAAGCGAACAGAATGAAGTATGCGTAGACCACATTATCTGCAAGATATTCCCCTATTATCTATCTAGAGATACATTTAGCTGGTTCAATCAGCTACAGCCAAGATCTTTAACCTGCTGGGAGGACATTAAAAGTGTTTTGCTTAACAAATATCTCTATGAAGTTGCAGCAACTCGACGGAGGAAGTTTGATGATATGTTGGACAAGATGATTAAAGGTCAGGAGAAGGAATTTATGTATAGGTTCAGTCAGATGTTGGGTATAGTCTACACTGAGCCGAATGAGGAATCTGAAACCATGAACACTCACTACAAGAAAACGCATGCCTAACGACCAAACGTTACGACTACCAAATGGTGGTCGTAAATTAAGGACTGCTTTACGACTAATTTACGACGAAGTCAACATTAGTCGTAATGTCGACGTAAAGTTACAACTAAATTTGCTAGTCGTACTTTAGTCGTAAAGTTACATCTAATTTACGACTAAAATTTTATGTAGTCGTACATTAGATGTACCATTACGACTAACTTACATCTAAATATTTTACATCTAATTAACGACTAAAGGAGTCATAAATTAGTTGTAATATTACGACTTAGGTACATCAAAAGTTGTTTACATCTAATTAACAACTGATTTACGAGAACAAAGTTGCACTTTGGTAGTTAAGTTATAATTTAAACGTAAATTAGTTGTAACATTGTACGTACCAAAATCGAAATTTCTCTATAAATATGATCTTCTCCCTCATTCTTAAGATGCACAAAAAAAAAACAAAAAGAGCAAAAAAAAATGGGAAATAGTTAAAAAAATGTCCGAAAATATTTATGCGCTTCGGAGTTGGATGTATGCGCATAAAGATTCAACAGGAAAAGTAACAGACGAATTTCTGAACGGAGCAGAGATATTCATGTACCAGGCCGGACAGACGCCTCTCACAAAGGAAACGGGTAAAATGTTCTGTCCATGTCGTAAATGCAAAAATACGAAGTTTGCTGCTAGTGAAACCGTTTGGAAACATATAGTAAATAGAGGATTTACTCCACATTACTATATTTGGTTTAACCATGGAGAGGGTGATAATAGGAATGAAGCTAGTGGTAGTAATCATGTTGAAAATGTTCGTAACAGAGATGAACCACATTTGCCTTCTGAAAGTGTTATTCAAGAAAATCATATGTTAGATCATGATAGAATGCATGATATGGTTACTGATGCATTTCGTGAAACAACATCAGTAATAGAGGAGGTTGAAAATGTAGAGGGGCCTAATTTGGATGCAAAAAGATTTTATGAAATGCTAGCAGCAGCAAATGAGCCAATCTATGAAGGTTGTAGAGAAGGTCTTTCTAAATTATCTTTGGCAGCTAGGATGATGAATATCAAAACTGATCATAACTTACCTGAAGTTTGTATGGATGCATGGGCTGAGTTGTTTAAAGAGTATTTGCCTGAAGATAACTTGTGTGCTGAATCTTATTATGAGATTCAGAAACTTGTTCATAGTCTTGGCTTACCTTCGGAGATGATTGATGTGTGTATAGACAACTGTATGATATACTGGGGAAAAGATGCAGAATTGTTAGAGTGTAAATTTTGCAAGAAGCCAAGATATAAACCGCAAGGACGTGGACGAAATAGGGTGCCGTACCAGCGGATGTGGTACTTACCAATCAAGGATAGACTCAAGAGATTATATCAATCTGAAAAGACGGCAGCGTCGATGAGATGGCATGCAGAACATGATCAGAAGGAAGGAGAGATCAATCATCCCTCTGATGCCAAAGCGTGGAAACATTTGAATAATGTCTATCCTGATTTTGCAAGCAACCCCCGCAACGTTTATCTTGGGCTCTGCACAGATGGCTTTAGTCCATTTGGAATGTCTGGAAGACAATACTCTCTCTGGCCAGTCTTCTTGACGCCATACAACCTTCCACCAGAGATGTGTATGGAAAAAGAATTGCTTTTCATGAGTATATTGATACCTGGACCCAAACATCCCAAAAGATCCCTTGATGTTTTTCTACAACCTTTGATTGATGAATTGAAGGAATTGTGGTCAACAGGCGTGCAGACATATGATTGTTCAACGAGAACAAACTTTACAATGCGAGCAGTTCTACTGTGGACTATTAGTGATTTTCCTGCATATGGGATGTTGTCGGGCTGGACGACGCATGGGAGGCTATCTTGTCCATATTGTATGGGAAGCACAGACGCATTTCAGTTGAAGAATGGTAGGAAGACGTCCTGGTTTGATTGTCATCGGAGATTTCTTCCCATTAACCATCCGTACCGAAGGAACAAGAAACACTTTCGGTCAAAAAGGATAGTAAGGGACACCGCTCCACCATATTTATCTGGAGAGGAAATCGAGAAGGATATTGATTACTATGGTGGACAAAGCACAGTTGTCAAAGGCGGTAATTGGCATAATCCTCCGAATATGCCTAATGGTTACGGGACTCAGCATAATTGGCACAAGAAGAGTATATTTTGGGAACTTCCATATTGGAAAGATCTGCTGCTGCGCCACAATCTGGACGTGATGCATATAGAGAAGAACTTCTTTGACAACATCATGAATACGTTGTTGAACGTCCCTGGGAAGACAAAAGATAACAAGAACTCAAGGTTGGATTTACCTGCATTATGTTCTCGGATTGAACTGCATATTATGAACGATGGGAGAATTCCAGTTCCCATTTTCAGATTGTCAGCACAAGCAAAAGCTGCGTTGTTCAAGTGGGTGGCGTCAGATGTGAAGTTTTCTGATGGATATGTTTCAAATCTATCAAGATGTGTTGATCATCAGGGACAAAAGTTTTCAGGAATGAAGAGTCATGACTGTCATGTTTTTATGCAACGACTTCTGCCATTTGCACTTGCGGAGTTGGTTCCAAAAGAGGTTCACGAAGCACTTGCAGGTAACAAATAATTAAAGTTATTATTTCTTCTTGTTGGAAAAAAACTTATGATTGTAAATTATGTGTAGGCATCAGAGCTTTTTTCAGAGATCTTAGTGCACGCACCTTAACTGTAGACGTCATCACACAACTTGATGTGAATATCCGGATCTTGATGTGTAATTTGGAGAAAATTTTTCCTCCGTCCTTTTTTGACGTCATGGAACATCTGGTTATCCACCTTCCGTATGAGGCAATGCTACGTGGACCTGTTCATAATGGATGGATGTATCCTTACGAACGAGCTATGAAATATTTGAAAGGCAAAGCAAAAAAATCTGGCAAGGGTGGAAGGTTCAATAGTTGCTGGGAGTTTGAATGAGGAAACATCTCACTTTACGTCCTACTACTTTGCGTCACAAGTCCGGACCAAAAAAAAGAATACGAGCAGATATGATGATGGTGGTGTTATGCCGACATATATTGTTGAAGATGTTCCAGACATATTTACTCAGATTGGACGGCTTGGTGGAAAACTAAAAGAAGTTTGGTGGTCAAGTTCTGAAGACGCACATAGTGCCCACACATATATACTTCTTAACTGCGAGGAGATTGAATCATTTGAAAGGTAATTGAAATTATTATTTCTGTTAAATTTTACCACACATATATAACACTTAATGATAATTTTCTTTTAAAACAGTGATTTTGTTGCCCAAGTCGAAGAAGCTATACCAGGAATATCAACTCCTGATCTCAACAAAAGGAAAGACCAACACTTTGTGAAATGGTTAAAAACGCAGGTACGTCGTGTATCTAATTAATTAACATGAAAATTAATTATATGATTGGTTAAGTCTTTATACAAATAAATGTTGATGTTCCAGGTTGATTATGATGATCAATTTTATCCTCAATGGTTTCACGAATTGATACAAGGTCCGGTCGGTAAGGTCACCATTGCATCTATGTATTTCACAAGAGGATACACTTTTCACACTTACGAATATGGAAGTCGACGAGCAACAATGAACTATGGAGTATGTGTGAAAGGTGAAACAGATTTCTATGGAATCTTAAAAGAGATCATCGAAGTGGAGTTCCCCGGTGTAGTGAAGCTGAAATGCGTGCTCTTCAAATGTGATTGGTTTGACCCCACAGTCAATAGAGGTGTTCGATATAGCAAGTTTGGTGTTGTTGATATAAATGCTTCACGGAGGTACAACAAATTTGAACCCTACATATTGGCTTCTCAAGCAGATCAGGTTTGTTTTGTTCCATACCCGAAGATCAGACAATCTGGAATATCTTGGTTAGCCGCTATAAAAGTTACACCTCGGGGCAGAGTTGTGAATGATGACCCACCGCCATTACAAGAAGATGCAGTAAATGAAGTTGAAGTACCCGAACAAGTAGAAGATGATATCTTACTTATTGATCCGCATAATCCGGGATACGAAGAACTTCCAGACGATGCAACGAATGAAGCAAATGAAGATGAATTTGAAGAAAATGATGAAGCGGATGATGTTTCTGATGACGAGTGTCAAGTTCCATTATGTTAGAACGTTTTTTTTTCCATTATGTTAGAACGTTTGTGTTTAACTTTATATTGTAATGTTATGATAATTATATATATATGATTTTTGGAGTATGAAAGAGTATTAAACTTATGATGTTTATCTATGATGTTTGGGGTTTGGGATTTTGAGTTTAGGGTTTAGGGTTTAGGGTTTAGGGTTTAGGTTTTAGGGCTTAAGTACGACCACTTTACGACACTATGATGTTTGAGGGTTTGGGGTTTCGGGTTTAGGGTATAACGAAGCTAATTAGTCGTAAGTACTACTCATGTACGACTACATTACAAAGTAGTCCTAACGGAGTCGTACATTTACGACTCATATACGACTAAGTTGACAATTAGCCCCTCATTGGTCGTACAATTACGACCAACGTACGACTCACATGTCGAATGTGCCCCTATATATACTCCCTTTTTACCATCTCAGTTATAAACAAAATTTACAAATCTTAAAAAAAAAGGAAGTGAAGAGAGATTTGGGATCATAAGTGGAAATAGAATCCGGTTATCTATTCGTTATGTTGATTCTATTTTCTCTTGTGATTCCATCTCTTTTCTCTTCCTTGTTTTTTGTAGACTTTAAAAATTTGTTCACATGAAAATTAATCCATATATACAAATTTTAGAAAAAAAAAGAGGATAAAGATATGGAAACATAAGTAGAAACAGACAATTCCTTATGTTTCGTCATTTCTACTTGTGATTCCAGTATCTTTCTTCTCTTTTTTTTTTCATAATTTATGTAAAATTGGTAATAGAGGTTTATCATAATTTTTGATAAACCTCTTCGAATTTTTTTCTAATAAACGTTGGTCCCAATGTGGTCGTGAACGGCATTCGTCGTAAACGGGTTGTAGATTTACAACCAATGTACGACTCATTCGTATTAAGTTGGTCGTAACTGTACGACCCGTGTACGACTATCGTAGATTTAGTCCTTAATTAGTCGTAAAATTACGACTAATGTACCACTATTGGTCCCTTTTTAGTCGTAATAGTACGACCAATGTACGACCACAACCAAATCTCTATATAAACTTCTCACCGCGAAGCCATTTCGTTGCTCATTCCATTCTCACTCCCCTCTCTCTTACAACCTCAGAGCTTCTCCCTCTCTAGGTAATTTTTTTTTGTTTTAGTTATAGGTGGTTAATTAGTTAGGTGATTAGATTAGGTTTGGAATTTAGTTAGGTTATTAGATTAAGTTTGGAATTAGTTAGGATGATATTAAAATGTGTTTATAATTTTTTTAATTAATTATTTGAATTGTTTTTAATTTTTAATTTTTAATTTTTTTCAGATTGACGATCTTATATGGCTACTAGCGGTAGAAAGAGACTTAGAAACCGTGGCGGGAGGACTTCTTACGGGAGTACCTTTCTCGGCCAGACGGATCCATCAGCTTCTACCTCCCGCACCCCCGAAACTGTCCCCGAAAGCCAAATTCCTAGCGTCCCGTATGTGCCGCAGGCGCCATACGATCCACATGCATACTATCCGCAGCCGTACGTCGACCCGACTACATACTTTACTTATGAGGAGGGTCATGATCATCAGCAGCCTCATGATCAGCAGCCTCATGATCAGCAGCCACAACATCCACAACAACCTCCACAGCCGGCACAGCCGGCACAGCCGGCTCTAGAGCAGGTTCCATACGAGCCTCCAGAGGAGGCTCCTGCAGTTCCTGGTGTTCATCCAGATTTGATGGTGCCACCGGATGCACCTTATGCAAGATATTCTGTGGAAGACATTCTCAGGATGCCAGGACGAGAAGGTTTACCCGTCCTCGATCCATATCTACGACCCGGCACGACTTGGTAATTAATTTTAAATTATTTTAAAATTTACATTTAATATTTAATTATATATATAAATTCTTTAAATTTTTGTAGGTTTAAAGCGGACAATGATGTGGGCCAGAGCGTTGGGGACATCATCAGAGGAAACTTTCGGATTGCCCATCCTAATTGGACTCATACACCGAACCACGTTCGCATTACTTGGTTCAAGTGCTTCGCGGTTAGTTTTAAATTAAATTTATTTATTTATGTTTAAAATTTTAAATAATTTGGCTAATTAATATTTTTCATTATTTTTTGTAGCAAAAATGGCATTGGTCCACTGGGATCAATGAGACGGTGAAGAAAGCGTTCAACAACAAGGCAATGCTCCGTCTCAAAAACATTGTTGGCGACTGGAAGGAGAAGTGGAAGTATATCGGGGATGATGCAAAACAAACGTACCTCAGCAATGACGTTTGGACTGGCTTGAAGGCTTATTGGCTTTTGCCTAAGTCAGTCCAAAGGTCTCTTAAATGCTCGGCCGCCCGGCTAACCCGTGATGCTCAAGGTAACCTGCCAATACCTCATACTTCCGGACAGACTCCATATGCCAAAAGGGCATTGCAAATTGTAAGTTTTAAATTTTTTCTTAATTTTCATTACATATATATATATTATATATATATATATAATATATATTGTTGTTGTTTTTAAATATAGGCTGCCAAAGAAGGAGCGCCGCCGACTCTCAGCCGACTCTACAAGGAGACCCACTCCCATGCCGATGGCCAATTCGTACATCCACGTGCAGAGCAGATCTACAACGATGTAGAAGCTCGGATTCAGGAGGTCCAGACTCAGCGGACGCAACAAAACCCGGATGATCCACCGGTCCAGCTTTCGGCCATCGAACAAGACCGAATTTTCGAGCAGGTAAAATATTCGACCTTTTTAAGTTATATACATGCATATATTTATTTTACATATGTACTAATAATATCTATTTATAAATTATATATAGGTTGCTCCGAAGAGAAGGGGACGTATAATTGGGATCGGGAGTGTGAATGATGTTCCCATGGCGAGAGCTGAACACGCTGCTCAAAGGGAAGAAGAGTCCTCGGTCCGGAGGGAGTTGGAAACTGCGAACCAGAAGTTAGCCGACCACAACGGGATGTTTAAGTCGATGGCAAACATGTTCGATATGCTTCTAGAGACAACTCCGAACGTCGACCCGTCGGTTACAGCATCGTGGAAGAACCTCCGTCCGACCTTCGTCCCCAACCCGACTCCGGAAGAGCAGGACGATTTGACTCGGCGTGCCGAGGAGAGGAGTTCTGAGCTCTTTTATGATCTTAATGCTTAGTTTTCGGTTTTAATTATTTTGTATTTTGAAAACTTTGAATTTATGAATGTTATATTATTATGTTTTTATGAATTTAAATGAAATTCGTAAAATATTTTATTTTTAAAAAAAAACTTTTTTTTTTGTAAAATTGAATTATTAAAATTAATTTTAATATTAAAAATCGAATTACTAAAATTACAGATTCGATGTAAGTTAGTCGTTATATTACGACTAATTTACCTCTATTTAAAAAATACTTTACGACTACTTAACTAATATATAACATCTACTTTACGACTAAAATCTTATGACCCACTTACGACTACATTTATTACATCTACTTTACGACTAATGCTTTACGACCCGTGTACGACTACATTTATTACATCTGATTTACGACCAATTATATTAATCGTAAAGGTACGACTCCCTTACGACTAATATATTTAATCGTAACTTTACGACCAAAGCCCAACCATTTAGTGATTACGACCAGAAGATTACGACCAATCGTTTTTAGTTGTTCATTGGTCGTAATACCCTTTTTACGACCAAGGTACAACTAATCCCGTAGTCGTTAAAGACCTGTTTTCTTGTAGTGACTCAGATCGAATAGAAAACATTGAGGTTCAATGGACAGATGAGACTTGTTAGGAGATTTTTGTGTAGGATCTTTATGAGTACTACAGAACACTGAGAGATTTTTATAATAGAAGAGAATCGAGACTAAAAGATGTTTTTATTGATGGTATGAGCAGGAACTACAACGTTTGGTGTATAACTCTAGTTATAGCCGCCTAGCTCTAATCTCTTAGTCTCGAATGTCAATCCCTTATTCATGGGTATGGGTTCCCTTTATATAGTTGTAGATGTCGGTTTGAAGTAGGTTAAACTCTTCCATATTCAGAAATATGGAAGAATCTCCTTATCAGAAAACTTCCATTTTACCCGGAGGCAGGGGTGGAAGCATGGGTCGGAACCATTGTTCCTGTCGGCAGGAGTCTGGAAGTCGGTGTCCTGCCCCGGGTCTGGAAATTTTACTCTTGTGTATTTTACCCAAAAGTTTACCCCTTATTGTTCGATTTAATCATCTATATCGGAGAATAACATGTGCACTTGAGTCAACCGAGTTGCCCTATCTCAGCGGGCTCTCTGATATATGGTGTTTTATACATCAATGTATATATGTTTTCTAATTGGTTTTCAAGTCTTTATCCAGTCTTTCTAGTCCTTTTCGAGTCATTACAGGTCTGGAGTTGCACTGGATGGGAGATGGACCTGCTGGAACAAAAGAGGCAGAAAACAGTGCAGTTTGGTGATTTTCACGCAGAACAGTCTAATGATTGTTCCTGATCGAGCGGAACAACCCGAGTGATTGTTCCAGCGGCAGAGATTTTTATGGAAACCACTATTATTTCGGGATTTGCCCTAATTATCCTCTTTTTCTCTCCCAGCCGTCTGTGGCTTTGATATATCATATTTTCTGTTTTCTCATTATCATTCTACGATATTCTAGACACAAGAAACCATTGGAGACTTTTAGATTATTGGATTTGCTTATTGTAAAGGGAAAAGGCTCCATCTCTCTCTCCATAAAGAAGATTATCCTGAACCCTCTCTTTGTTTCTGTTATTTTTATGAAGTATTATTCAGTATCCATGTCTTTGATCTCTTGTGTCATGGCTGAGTAGTCGGCTAGCTTGTCTAGGGTTCTAGGGTGTTGATTTCGTGAGCTAAACATAGATAAGTGAATCACTCGATTGTCTTCATTCATAACCATTCTTACTGCTTGCATTAAACAAGCCGCTTAATGTTAGATCATAGGTTTAATCTGATCATCAAAAGTGCTTAGGTTGCTAGATCTGTTTTGAATGAGCATTGCATCCCTAATCAGCGAAAGTAGATATTAGGGTGTTCTGTGAACCTATCGGACTTGATCTCTATTGCTTGCGATCGCTTCTCACCTCAACGACAGTTAGACGGTGAGATCGATCAGCATAGGGAGCAATACTACGACAGTGGACTGTTCTACTTGAGTGATCCGAGTTCTAGACTGTTCTTATTAGCACTTGAATAATTGTTTAGCTCACAAGTTTTAGCACCCGATGAAGTAACCCTAGACTGACTTCTCTTTAAATTGAATTTACTCTTTGCAATCATTTACTTTACTTGCACGTCACTACTTAAATCAAAACCCCATAATTGTCTTAGCTTAATTTTGATCCCATAGAAATAAAGTGTAAGAGTTGGTCTCTGTGGATTCGATCCTAAAGTGCTACATCGACATACCATTCGATTGTGGTAGTGTGCACATTAGGTTAATTGGTGTGCGTGAACATGAATATCAATTTGGCGCCGTTGCCGGGGACCATCTTTTTACCTTTATTTTTTGGTTATTTATTTAGTCTAAGACCTCTAACTTGCTCTTTTCTCTTTGTTGCAGGAGATCGCAAGGTTTAGAAAATCAGAACAGACAACAGCCAAGGCCTACTGACACCACCATGGGTGATCACGGCCATCAGGATGATCTCGCTGCAGCAATGCAACTGATGCAACAGCATATGCTTCAGATGCAGCAGACCATCCAAGCTCAGCAAGCAGCTGCAGAACAATCTGCTCAACAGGCTGCTCTCGTGCGGCAGGAACAAGCAGCGCAGACTGTTCCAATCGGGAAGAGAAACCTTCCGCGGAACATTCCTACTATGCGCTCTGCCATTGTTCCTCCACTCTGCACCAGGCAGGGCTTCGAGATCAAGCCTGCTTTGATTGATCTGGTGCAGAGAAAGGTGTTCTCTGGTCTCTCTGCAGAAATTCCAATGGAGCATATTGAGAATTTTGAAAAAGTCTGCAGTTTCACTCGTGCGAATGGTGTGTCACCAGACTACATCAAGTGCATGCTATTCCCATTCTCTCTTAATGGAAAAGCTGCACGGTGGTTGAACTCTCTCCCTACCGGCTCTCTCACTTCATGGGAACAGGTCCGATCAGCGTTCCTCAACCATTTCTACTCTAAGGCGAGAACAGCTACATTGAGGAACAAGATCACCTCATTCAGACAACTCCATGATGAGCCTTTCTGTGATGCATGGGAGCGCTTCAATGACTACCGCAGAGAGTGCCCTCACCATGGTTTTGATGATGATTACCTCTTGGGCATTTTCTATGATGGAGTAGACTGGAAATACAAAAGTGCTCTAAATTGTGCGAGCAAAGGAGATTTCATGACTCATACCACTCATGGAGCATTTGAGTTGATTGAGAACATGGCTGCTAGTTCTGCTAATGAGAACAATGAGAGCGATCGCTCCAAAGTAGTGAACAGTGTTGGAACCCGAAAAATTGATGAGCTAACAACTAAGGTCGATCAGCTACTGCAGAAGAACCAGGCACAAGGATCTGGGTATCAGAACACCATCCCGCAGAGCAATCAGCAAGCTGTTCCAGCCGCGAGTGCTCCGACTGCAGGGAACAGTCCGCCAGATGATCTGAGAAATCTGAACATTATGATGCAGCAGATGCTCCAGAGCCAGCAGCTTCATGTCAAGGCACTGAATCAGGTTACCGTAGACATCAAACCCAGGATGGACAGCATGTTCACTGAGCTGGATTCAAAATATGATATTGTGAGCAACCACATAAAGAGGATTGATGTTCAGTTTGCTCAAACTGCTGAAACTGTTAAAAGGCTGGAAGAGATCATTCGTGGAAAGAGTGTGATGAATCCTAGGGTTGAGCACTGTAATGCAACCGAGCAGAGACGTGAGAAATCTGAGTAAAAACAAGCGGAACAACTGTTCGCTGAGACTGTTCTGGGCGCAGAACAGAGAACAGAGCGGTCTGTTAGCTCTAGAGTGACTGCTCCCGCGACTGCTCCCGCTCCCGACGGATATACTGATATTCCACCAGTGCGAGTCTATGTTCCTAAGGTTCCCTATCCGATTCCACCTAGACACCTGAAGGTGTTGCCTAAGGTTGATGACCCTGGAAATTTTCCTTTTCCATGTTCTATTGCTGGAGTAGAATTTGAGGAAGCTCTTTGTGACTCTGGATCTTGTGTGAATCTTGTCTCAAAGGCGATTGTAGACAAGTTAGGCATTGCTGATGTTGAGGCTTCTAAGGTGACTCTGACTTTTGCAAACTCTTCCAGAGCAGTTCCTTATGGCACTATTCGCAACCTTCATGTCCAAGTTGGGGACTGTGTTCTCCATACTGAATTTCAGGTTGTTGAGATGAACAAGGATCATGAGATGCATTTGATCTTAGGAAGGACATTTATGGCTACAGTGGGAGCAATCGTTGATATGCCTAATAAGAGAGTCTCCTTCTCCCACGTCAACAAGAATGTCTTCATCAGGCTGTTCCCACCAGATTTCAGAAACTACACACCTCTTGCATCTCAGTGTTCAGTGGAGAAAAGCTGAAGGTTGTTCCAAAGAAGGAGCTTGGTAAAAACAGTGAGTTCAAGGAAGTTCTGAATGGAGATCCTCACAATGATACCAAGAAACTCAGTGGGAATGCAAGGGTGAAAAAGAAAGTCCAGAAGAAAAGGATCAAAGGAGATCCTACTATGACTTTGACACTTCATTGGTGTGATGAGAAATCCATTGAGTATGAGGTAAAGTGCAAGGGTACCTCTAAAACTTTCTCTAAAGTCAGAGTTATTCTCACTGATGAGCTGAAAGAGAAAGGAGAAGCTGCTGTGAAAGAGTTGTTGAGCAGAGTTTTGAAGCTGAACATGTCAGATTGTGGAGCTTGTTTTGGAACAAGCCCTCATGCTCAACCCGACTGATCCCTGTCACCAAGTCAAGCTAGTGACTTTAACCAAGCGCTTGGTGGGAGGCAACCCACTGGTAAGTGTAAATATAAATTGGTTTTGTTTTTGTTTGCTTATTTTCGTTTTAGTTTATTGAGTTTCAGGTCTAAAAGCAGAAAAATTCGAGATACTTCGAAAAATTCTGGGTTGCAGAAACGGAGCTCCTTGTTCTGCATGAGCCAAGAACAACCGCCCAGGTGAAAATCTGGCGACAGAACACCCAGAATTTTTCGGAGCACCCGCTCCAGGTAAGTATCTCAAAAAAAAATATATTTTATATTCTGGTTTTCACCTTCTCTCTGATTTATTTTCACACCGAGACGTTGTGAAGTAAGTCTGGGGGAGGGTCTTCGTCGTTTACTAACTCGTTTCTTTCTTTTATTTATCTTTTGAGTCAGTCTGAGTCAGTTTTTAGGATCGAGTCAGTCAAAGTTTTGGGGGAATTAGGACCTTATTCTGTGTTGATCACTAACCACCTCGTGCTTTAGTTGTCTTATTCAGTGACCTTAGCAGTGTCGAAAGACACACATGTGGACCTGGAACACCCTGACATATCTCATTTGATTCTCCAGAAGTTCTCAGTCGATCAGGTTACACTGGGTAGACTTAACTCCACCTAACTTGAACCTAATCTTGACTGAAATTCTTCTTGTTATGGGCACTAGATCAGGGAAACGAGAACTACACTCAGGACTTCTTATTCTTTCTATCCATCTTGTTGTTCCTGAGTGGCTAGCTCATCTTTAGCTAGTTCCCACCCTGCGCCTTAGCCTTTATTCCACCTTCATGCATTTGTTTTTCAGTGTTCTATGTGCAGATATGTGCAAAAAGGTCGGAGAGGAAAGGATCGACGCAGCCTCTTACTCGTTACTACTGCGCAGATTCAGTCAGAAGGAGAACAAGCATATTAAGGGAGCAACCGATCCATAACCAATGAGCTGTGCAAGAACATGGGTGGAGAACCAGAATGATTTGAACCAGAAGAACCACCAGTGGCAATCCAAACATCACATGTTACCTCCTTCTTCGTCACCCCACCATCTTAAAAAAAAAAAGAAAAAAAAATCTTTCATTTTATTTAGCATATGGTGATGGAGAAGGAGAAGAATTCAGGATACACGAGCCATTGGGAAGGTCGAGCAGAAGAGTAGGTATCAATATGAAGGGATGAGGAGCAGACAGATGAGCGGAGCAGTCTGATGATTGTTCCCGAACGAAAAGAACAGTCGCTCCTGAGATAGCAAAACGAGTAAGGGGCTGTGGACATCAATGGAGCCGTCCTCTCACAAATATTTTGCGCGATATCCTGCATCCACTACGAAAAGTTGGTAGCCCATAAACACTCTTTAGCTCCACCATAAAATTAGCCTGTTCCACACCTAGCCCGTCTACCCTGAATAGTGCCTGTGATGAGAAGCTCACGCTGCTCTTAAATGAATGTAGGGAGTTCTGTCTCGATAGTGTTGCTTTTTCAGGTTTGAGATGTAGAGTATGGAGCCGATTTTCGAACAGCAGTTAGTGGGGTTCTGGTAAGGGTGTCTTGTCCTAGTGTACTGCTTGTATGGTTCAGAGATTCGTGGTTAAGGTATGGTTGCTGAGAATAGGAGAGTTCCCACACTTTCAAACCTTTCTCCCTGTTCTTGATACTTGGTCTTGTTCGAGGACAAACAAGGATCTAAGTCTGGGGGAATTGATATATGGTGTTTTATACATCATTGTATATATGTTTTCTAATTGGTTTTCAAGTCTTTATCGAGTCTTTCTAGTTCTTTTCGAGTCATTACAGGTCTGGAGTTGCACTGGATGGGAGATGGACCTGCTGGAACAAAAGAGGCAGGAAACAGTGCAGTTTGGTGATTTTCACGCAGAACAGTCTGATGATTGTTCCTGATCGAGCGGAACAACCCGAGTGATTGTTCCAGCGGCAGAGATTTTTATGGAAACCACTATTATTTCGGGATTTGCCCTAATTATCCTCTTTTTCTCTCCCAGCCGCATGTGGCTTTGATATATCATATTTTCTGTTTTCTCATTATCATTCTACGCTATTCTAGACACAAGAAACCATTGGAGACTTTTAGATTATTGGATTTGCTTATTGTAAAGGGAAAAGGCTCCATATCTCTCTCCATAGAGAAGATTATCCTAAACCCTCTCTTTGTTTCTGTTATTTTTATGAAGTATTATTCAGTATCCATGTCTTTGATCTCTTGTGTCATGGCTGAGTAGTCGGCTAGCTTGTCTAGGGTTCTAGGGTGTTGATTTCGTGAGCTAAACATAGATAAGTGAATCACTCGATTGTCTTCATTCATAACCATTCTTACTGCTTGCATTAAACTGGCCGCTTAATGTTAGATCATAGGTTTACTCTGATCATCAAAAGTGCTTAGGTTGCTAGATCTGTTTTGAATGAGCATTGCATCCCTAATCAGCGAAAGTAGATATTAGGGTGTTCTGTGAACCTATCGGACTTGATCTCTATTGCTTGCGATCGCTTCTCACCTCAACGACAGTTAGACGGTAAGATCGATCAGCATAGGGAGCAGTACTACGACAGTGGACTGTTCTACTTGAGTGATCCGAGTTCTAGACTGTTCTTATTAGCACTTGAATAATTGTTTAGCTCACAAGTTTTAGCACCCGATGAAGTAACCCTAGACTGGCTTCTCTTTAAATTGAATTTACTCTTTGCAATCATTTACTTTACTTGCACGTCACTACTTAAATCAAAACCCCATATTTGTCTTAGCTTAATTTTGATCCCATAGAAATAAAGTGTAAGAGTTGGTCTCTGTGGATTTGATCCTAATGTGCTACATCGACATACCATTCGATTGTGGTAGTGTGCACATTAGGTTAATTGGTGTGCGTGAACACGAATATCACTCTCCTTGGCAGGACATCGTTCCAATTGCTCTGTTTTTCAGGTTCATCTCAGGCCTGGACCGTATTTTGAACCTGGAAGAAGGCCGTTTTCCCAGAGTAGACCAGAGTCTTAACGAGTATCCTTAGGTTCTGAACCTGTCTGGAGTTGTCTCTGAAGGGCTAAGACCTTGATCTTTTTTTCTTGGTTGTTGACAGGTGTAGAAGGCTTCGGACCCTTTTTAGGAGGTTGCTAGGTGGAGGCTAGGACCTGAAGTGGTTTTCCGAGGTTGCTATAAAGTTTATTGTAGAATCACTTTAGTCTTCGGGAGACTTTGGCTGGAAGCTTGAGGCTTGAGTAGTCAAGCCCTTGGGTCTTGCGCCAGATCGTGGAGGAAGATGATTCTATTCGCAGGTTTTCAGTGCAGACAGTTATTTCAGGATTTTCAGAGATTAGTAAAAAATTTGGCGACTAATATTACTTTTTTTTCCTAGAATATCCTTCTTTATAGGAATTCATACTTCTTCTTTTTCCCTCGTTTTGGAAAATTTCGACACCATCTTCTTGCCTTTTTCTGGAGATGCACCCTTTCCTTTTTACTTCTGCGAAGGAGTGGAGCTGAGTATTGATATATGGTGTTTTATACATCATTGTATATATGTTTTCTAATTGGTTTTCAAGTCTTTATCGAGTCTTTCTAGTCCTTTTCGAGTCATTACAGGTCTGGAGTTGCACTGGATGGGAGATGGACCTGTTGGAACAAAAGAGGTAGAAATGAGTGCAGTTTGGTGATTTTCACGTAGAACAGTCTGATGACTGTTCCCGATCAAGCGGAACAAGCAGACGGAGTGATCCCGAGATTGTTCCCGACGAATAAGGAAAATACAACATCTCGGGATTTGCCCTAATTACCTTGTTTTTCTCTCCAAGCCACCGGTGGCTTTGATATATCTTATTTTTCTATTACTCTTTATCATTCTACGCTTTCTGAGACACAAGAAACCATTGGAGACTTTTAGGATTATTGGATTTGCTTATTGTAAAGGGAGAACGCTTCATCTCTCAGGCTTCATCTCTCTCTCCATAGAGAAGATCATCTGAACCCTTTGTTTTCTACTCTGTTCTTATGCAATTTATTTCAGGAATTATGTCTTTGATTTCTTGCATCATGATTGAGTAGTGACCTTGCTCGCCTAGGGTTTTTAGGGTGTTGAGACATGAACTAAACATAGATAAGCGATTTGATAACTGTTCTTCATTCATACTGTAGGATGCATCTATAAATCCAAACACTTTTTATGGTTCAACGCTTAGACGCCCCAGGTCAGACCCTGGTAGCCGGAACCATCAACTGTAGATCAAGAAGACCATGCGGTCATTACAATAGACGGGTAGCTCCTGCCTAAATGACCCATTTCTCATGCTTCTACCAAGCTATCCAGGATATATACTTGCCATACCTAAATGGCAGTATCCCAAGAGCAAGACCTCCAGGTTCATCAACTATCGAGGCGGGAGAATGCATTATGACGACATGTCGCTTTCTCCCTATCATTCCGTAGAGCTGAGCACGAATCGCTTGTACACAAAAATACCCTGACAGTTTCCTTGGTGATCCCTTCTCTTCCAGTGTTATCTTGGGGGGGGGGGGGGGGGGGCGGAAGCTTCATAAGCGGATGATCAGACATTTACGATCGCTCCATTAAACGGCGGCGATCTGGATGGTTTGATGTTGATGAGGATGACGATGATGGTCCAGGCTCTGAGTTCCGTAATGAGGAGTTGGGAGAGATATGGGGAAATATTTGATTCATGCTGTTGGGGAAAAATTCTCAGGTATCATTTTCTCCAGACCCCGGGCAGGACCTGAACCTCAGGATCCCCGATAAGTAATACTCCTGATTCTCACTGAAAGGAACTCTGGAATTACTCCAGGAACTACTCTACTACCATCTCCTCCGGGAAATGGAAAACTTCTGATATAGGGAACCTTCCATATTTACGAATATGTAAGAGTTCCTCTTACTCAGATCGACTAAAACCTTTCTAAGGACGACTATATAAGAGGAGCCAAACCCTAGAATAAGGGATCGACACTTCAAAAGTTAGAGGCTAGAGCTAGACGGCTAGAATTAGGGTTCTTACTCAAATCTTGTAATCCTAGCTTATCTACTCAATAAAAACGTCTCTTCAAGTCGCTTCTACGACTATCTCTTATAAACTTATCTAAATCAATACAAATAACTCGAAACCTATAGCTTGTCCTCCGTTCCGTAGTACTCTAAAAGATCCTACACAAAAATCCCCTAACATTGTGGCGGTGGATGAGCAAGAAAATAACCGAAGCTACCCAAAGAGAAGCCGAGCTTCAAAGACAACACGACGGTCTACAAAGTCAATTCACCGAGCTGCACAAGGCTCGCAAAAGAGCTATAGACGATCCGGAGCTCTCTTCGGAAGTGCAAAGCCCGAAGGAGAAGCTTAACGAACACTCCAAAAATCTGGAGAAAAGCGCCGAGAAGCTTAGTCGACTCGAGTCAGAAAACCTCACCCTCCGAGAAGAAAACCAGGCTCTCAACACGACAAGCAACAAGAAGCGCCACTTCAGGGCCAAGATCCGATCCATGCCAGATCTGGCAACACCCAGCTCCGGAGCTTAAGCTACATGCCCACCTCCAACACTCGACGAAGATGGGGCAACACGTGAGAAGACCGGAACCGCCCAGGTTCATGATATAGAAGACAGTGAATCCGAGCTAGAACCCGATCAAGAAGCGCCCGACGGAGCAGCAGTAGCAAGATCCTCCGCGACTGCCAATCTGGAACAGATGTTCTCTAAGAAGTTCGACGCTATACAATCCCTGGTGGAAAGACTTCCAGGAGTGGCTTATCCTATCTGAAAAAGCAACCCCAACTCTTATGCGGAATATCCGTTTGCAGACGAGATCGCCCTAGTAGAGATGCTGAGGAAGTTCTCATTTCCAAACAACAAGATGTATGATGGAACCGGAGACCCGAACGACCACATCACCCAATACAAACAAAGGATACTAGCAGTAGCACTCCCAAGAGAATCTCGTGAAGCTACTATGTGCAAGGGATTTGGCTCAACCTTGATAGGATCCGCTCTCCAGTGGTACATCAACATACCCATAAGGTCCATATCCTCATTTGCGGTCTTCAGCGACAAATTCGTGGAGTAGTTCGCGAGTAGCCAAGACCTGGAGAAAACTTCAGACAATCTCTACGAGATCCTCCAGCATCGGTCAGAGCCTCTACACACTTATAGAGACTGCTTCAACCAGGATAAAGTAGCAATCCCGGAATGCAGTATCCCCACAGCGATCTCGGTCTTTAAGAGGGGTCTGCTCCCAGATGGAGAGTTCTACAAGGAGCTCACCAAATACACCTGCAAAACCATGGAAGATGTGTTATCTCGAGCCTGGACTCAGGTAAAATGGGAAGAAGACGTCGCCAGCCGCACCAAGGCAGAGTAGAAACAAGATCATAAGACCGTCAAACCAGACAGAAATGATCGTGATGAGAGAATCTCTTAGAGATCAGCTAAGGACTCCGGAAGACGGACCAGGGTAGGTACACAAGCGGATCAGTAAACAAGCTGGAAGGGATGTCCATATCCATGTGGCCAGAAATCTCCCAACTCTCCATATCCAGGCTGGAACCAGTCAACGTCTTGAGGCAGATGGGTCAGCAGGTTAAGTGGCCTCAGAAGATGAAGGCACCTGATTCCTTCCAAAACCCGGACCTCTAGTGTGAGTTCTACCGCTATCATGGACATAAGACGGAGGACTGCATTGCCCTGTGAATCGAAGTCAATGAACTACTCCAGAAGGGACATCTTCGAGAGTTCCTCTCCGAGAAGGTTAAGGGACATCTGAGTAAGGAGACATCCGACAAATCCACCAAAGCTGCTCCCGCTTCGCCACCGCGGTAGCATTTTTTGGTGATTCTACACTGATTAATGTTTAAAAATCTTGTTTTTTACATCTTTGTTTATCCTGGTTTGATTAGAATCTTGAAGAAAGGATATATGTCCAAACATGACAAGGTAGAATCACTTGATTAGAAAGTGGGATAGTTTCTTCATCTTAACTCATATGAGATTTAATAAACTTTGTGGTGAGTCTCAACTAATTAATGTTTAAAAATCTTGTTTCTTACATTCTCTATTTACCCTGGTTTGATTAGACTTTAAAAAAGTGCAATATGTAAAAGCAGGATAAGTTGGAATCACTTGATTAGAAAATGGGATAACTTCTTCATCCTACCTCCTATGTGACGGATTCAACTTTGTGGTGTTTCTCCACTGGTTAATATTTAAAAATATTGTTTCTTACTTCTTGATTCATCATGGTTTGATTAGAATCTTTACGAAAGTGTAATATATCCAAACATGACTAGATGGAACCCTTGATTAGAAAGTGAGATAACTTCTTCATCATAACTCCTATGATATTGATACTACTTTTAGTGATTCTTCACTGCTTAATTTTTATAAGTTTTGTTTCTTACTTCTTAGTTCATCCAGGTTTGATAGACTCTTTAAGAAATTTGATATACCATGAATTTGACCCGATTTTACTCATGGTATATAAGTGTTTTAGATACTATTTACTACAATATATAGTCTATTTAGAGTATTAATTTATAGGTTCAGAGACGTTTTGGAGGAAAGTGGTGATTTTGGTGTCTTTTGGAGCCTTTTCAGTGCAGAGCTGCAAATACGCATCGGATGTTTAGCTATGTGTGGAGACCTTCCTACGGTTAGATTGAGCTGATCGTTTGACACAAGATAGAGATTTGAGTTATCTTTCGAATTCCATCGATCTGAGATCAATCTAACGGTTAGATCGGAAGTTATGCTCGGTTTACTGAAGAGTGGTCAGTCTGCCTCGCGAGAGGAAGCTGTCGAGAAGAGGAATGCATATCGATCGCTTCAGCATACTGCATATCGATCGATATAGATGTCAGAATGTGGGCCTAGCATATTTTATGACCGATTGAAGCCCATGAGCCACCACAAAGTTACCAAAATACCATTGGACGACCATAAATCCTATTTATGTGTTTTATAAGCCATTGTTGACGGCTAAGCTTTATTCTATTGATTATTCTTAGGTTTCGGAGAGAATATTAATTCTCCTTCATAGATTGATTTGAACTCTATTGGTTTTATCATTGGTTTCTATTCTATTATATTATTCGGACTATGATATATGTTATTGCTTCCATGTCTGAGTAAATTCATCTTGTTAGGTTTAGGGATTTCATGAGCTTAATGTCAAACTGATAATCACTTAGGATTTCTAGGTTATCTATAGATCTCTACACTAGAGTGATTTGTAATACTAGGATCTGGAGTAGTTAGAAAAGCTCGACAGTGTGATTGATTGCTTGACCTAGAATCATAGGACAATTGAGAGGCACGAAAGTACCGTCAATTAACAGAACCCGAGCTCTGATGGATTAGATACCTAGGCACATACGATAGTTGGTCTAGGAATCTAGTTGAAAAAAATTGATTAGGTCGTTAATGCTTGTCTGAGGTAGTATCGATCGATGCTCAGGCCATAGCATCGATCAATGCTCGTCCCTTGTTCGCGTGCGACAGCCGGGACAAAGACTTAGACTTCTGATTAGTAATTGCATGCGAAAGCTGGATTACTTGCTTATTAAAATCGAGTTCTATAATTGAATCTAGAAATCTTTAGCATCCTTGAATTGAAGTTTTGAATCCCTTGATTTATAAATCCCTAAGTCTAGCTATTTTTCCTGTCATCAAACTACTCTCTGCCAAGCTGAACAATTGTCTTGTTCATCTTGTTTACTGCTTTATTTATTGTTATATATATTTACTATCTTTTAAACTACTAGCCTAACTAAATCTTATTATCTCTAGTCTAGTGTGTGTCCTAGCTATCTGTGGATTCGATCTCTAAGTGCTACAACTCGATCTCTTATTTGAGACATTATAAATCACTCCTAAGGATAATTTGAGTGATATCAAAATTTCCATATATCCAACTATGACTAGCTAAAATCACTTGATTAGAAAATGGGATAACATTCATCCTGACTCCACTGAAATTAATTCTCAACTTTTGATAATTCTCCACTGATTAAAGTTTAAAAATCTTCTTACTTACTTCTTGATTCATCCTGGTTATATTAGAGTCTTAACAAAGTGTCATATGTCCAAACAAGAAAAAATGAAATCACTTGATACGAAAGTGGGATAAGTTCTTCATGTCTCCTATGAGATTGATTCAACTTATTGGTGATTCTCGACTGATTAATGTTTCCAAATAATGCATCTTACATCTTGATTTATCCTAGATTGATTATAATCTTGAAGAATGTGTCATATGTCCAAACATGACAAGCTGGAATCACTTGATTAGAAATTGGGATAACTTCTTCACCATAACTCATATTAGCTTTAATTCAAATTTGTGGTGATTCTCCATCGATTAATGTTTCCAAATTAAGCTTCTTACATCTTGATTCATCATGGTTTAATTCGAATCATGAAGAAATTGTTATAGGTTCAACCAAGAGAAGTTGGAATCAAATAAATAATGATTCAAATCAAATCAGGATGAATCAATATCAACTTTGTGGGTATTCTCAAATTATTAATGTTTAAAAATCTTATTTCTTACATTTTAATTCATCCTGATTTGATTTGAATCATTAAGAAAGTGTCATATGTCCAAACAAGACTAGCTGGAATCACTTGATTAGAAAGTGAGATAACTTATTCATCGTAAATTCTTCGATATTGATTCAAATTTTGGTGATTCTCCACTGATTAGTGTTAAAAAAATCTTGTTTCATACTTCTTGATTCATCCTGGTTTGATATAATCTGAAAGAAAATGACATACATATGTCCAAACAAGACAAAATTAAATCATTTCATATGAAAGTTAGATAACTTCTTCATTATAACTCGTGTGAGGTTGATTAACCTTTGTGATGATTCTCCACTGATTAATGTTTCCACATAAAGCCTTTTACATCTTGATTTATCCTGATTTGAATAGAATCTTTAAGAAAGTTATATGTGTCCAAACTGGAATCACATGATTAGAAACTGGGATAAATTTTTCAACATAAATCCTATGAGATTGATTAAACTTTTAGTGATTCTCCACTGATTAATGTTTCCAAATCCATGCTTCTTACATCTTTATTCATCCTGGTTTGATCAGAATCTTTTAGAAAGTGTCATATGTCCAAACATGACAAGCTCGAATCACTTGAATAGAAATGAGATAACTTATTGATCATAACTCCTATGAGATTGATTATTCTCCACTAATTGAAGTTTTAAAATCTTGTTTCTTACTTCTTGATTCATCCTGGTTCTATTAGAGTCTTTAAGAAAGTTTCATATTGATATACCATGGATTTTACCCGTTTTTAACCATGGTATACTAGTATTTTATTATATATTTAATCTGTTTTCTAGCCTGTTAGATATGTTTTCAGGTTCAGGAGCATTTTGTGAGAAAGTGATGTTTTTGGAGCATTTTGGAGTGCAAGAGATGATACACCCGAGTTGACCATTCAAGACTAAGTCGGAAGTCAACATTGCGATTATAATCGATCGATACTCATCTTGAGTTGTCGATCGATGTAGCTGAGAAGATCCGCGTACTAGAAGATTATAATCGATCGATACACATTCAGTGTTGTCGATCGATATCGAGGACGAAATGGTTTAGCCGACTACTTCACCAAGACTTCACCAAATTACGAGATTGCCCCTGACGAGTTTTTAACCTAATGGAAATGCTTAAATACTCCTGCTAAGTGTTTTTGACGGGAACCTTGAACCTTCGAAAGAAACAAGCTTTTAACAACCCTCAAAGCAGAGAGTGTGAGAGAGAGACTAGAGTTTTATTTGTTTGAGAGAGATTAGAGAGATTTCTCATCTCCTTTTGTATTTCTACTTTATTCTATCTATGCAATTCTTTCATCTATATGTTGTTATGAATTGTTTAGCTATGTCTGAGTAGTCTACTTGTTAGATCTAGGGTTTAAATAGGTTTGTGGGATTAGCCCCAAACTATAATTGCTAAGTTGTGATACTCATCAAATGAATTGCACCCTATGCTTGTTTTAGATTAGCTAACTAGAACATAGATCACTAAGATCTTTGATTATCTTGAATTATCCATTTGAGCTTGCCTGTCTCCCATTGAGAAGAACGACAGTTCCTCCTTGAGACCTTGTGGTCATATTCGGCTCGCGCCAAGGCAGATCTAGAAGCCGTCGATCGATATCCCGACAGGTGAATCGATCGGCGCTGTGAAAGGTGTATCGCTCGATATCTCAAAAGGATATCGACCGACTCTTTTTCTGTGTCATCATGCGAAAGGTGTGGCCAGAGATCTAGATATTTTAACCAGTGATACATCACATATGTTAAGTGGCTGAGATCTATAGTATCATGCAAGCAACTTGTTAAAGCTTTTATAGAGATTATAATCTCCGTTCCTGAATAGAAACCCTATGTCTAGCACTCTTTATCACATTTAAACAACCCATCATATTGTTAGTTAGAGCAACTACCTTGCTCATTTTAGGAATTGTTATTTTCATTTCTATCATATAAACCAACCTTGCCTAGGATTGATTAGTAGATTTTATTTAATTGGTTCCCTAGCTCCTCGTGATTCGATCCCTAAGTACTACAGCTGTACGTTGAAAAGCTCTACTGGGTAATTTGAGCACTATCACATATGTCCAAACAAGAAAAAATGAAATCACTTGATATGAAAGTGGGATAAGTTCTCCATGTCTCTTATGAGATTGATTCAACTTCGTAGACATTCTCCAATGATTAATGTTTGCAAATCCAGCTTCTTATATCTTTATTCATCCTAGTTTGATTAGAATCTTGAAGAAAGGGACATGTCCAAACAGGACAAGCTGAATGATGAAGAATCTCAAACAACAACGAGCACAACACGAAAAATAGCATGTTTCATTTGCCTCTCTAATAATATATTTCTGAAGATAAACTCGTGTGCTTACACACAAAAAATGAATCTTTGTGCCAACTGCTCGGACACAACCCAAAATAAACTAATCAATTACCAATTAAAATTAGATTCAGCTGGAGAAAACGTTGAAAAGCAATCTCAATACTTTTTAACAAAAAATTTCATTCATCATTGAGAAACAAGAGAGGAGATACAATTTGGAAATACCGCTGGCAGCACAAAGAGATGGCTCCGAAATCAATGATTTCCGGAGAAGCTTAACTTTCCCGGAGTCCATTAGCCCGAACAATGGAGACAAGATAAACTAAACAACTAAAACGGGAGAGAAACCAAAAATAACAAATCAACTGGCCTTAAAACAACAGAGGTATTAAGCAAATAAATATCACAGCCCAAACACCCTGAGAACAGATGATACACTTATCAAAACCAAGTTGATAACATCTTCCTACTATAGTGAAACAGCACACACAATGGAGCATCGGTTTCAAGATCCGGCATTTAACCAAAGGCTTAGTCGACATGATAACGAACACAAAGAGGGAAACACCGAAAAGGAAGAGATTCCAAACAGTCTCAGAGTAGTAGACAAATCTATTCTCGAAACTCAGACTAGAAATGGAGCGGAACCGGAGAGAGGGAGCATGGATCTAAGAAAGATCCACTAATCAATCTCACTGAATGTTATACATGCATGGGAGAGTACAGAACAAGAGAAGCCAAAGATGAGCCATCCATGGATCTAAAAGACCTGGAACTGATAAATATCAGAAAGATCACAATCAGATCAATTGTTTAGCATTCACCCTTTAGAATCTCTGTTTGTGAAACATCTAATAAAAGAGAGTAAGAGGATAGGACGTCTCCAGTGTTAAGGAAGCCACCAGAGCTGACTGATGTTGAACCCAGAAGAACTTTCAGAAGTTAGAGAGAAGACAGAGAAGTTTAAGAGAGCTAGAGAGTCGATTTCAACGCTTTAAGCAATCTCAATACTATTAGAGGATATAAATCGTGAAAGGTTTTCTAATCTACAAAACACAACACACAAATTTGATTATTCTCCCGATTCAATACAAAAAAATACTGAAACCAGTAACGAACATTCAACATTTCAACTAAAAGAAGATAAAAATAGATATTGGCGAGATCGGTTTGAGGAGCTTGTTGAAACGAAAAACATAACACCAGCGAGTTTTAAATGAGAAGCTCACATTAAAAAAGATACATTTTGTCTTTTGTTGTGGTTAGAGACACGTTGTGTAGATGAGACACTTTTTGTTAACAGTTATATTATTATAGACATCAATAACCCCTCTGTTTGTGTAAGTAGAGGAATGTTTCTTTAATGATGCAATATTAAAGCAACTAAATTTATTACTGGTTGCAATTAATGATAAAGGTTTAAACAACAACAAATATATTGAAATATAGTCCTAACTACTTTTCCTCGTACAATCCAAAACCTTAAATCTGAAACCATCCAAACTCTTCCCCTTTTATCTCTGTTTCTCTCTTTCTATCAGATTCTTTGATGAAGACTTAACTTTTATCCCCTTCTCTGGCGGCTGAACACCTATGTGTATGTCTATTGTTGTCCTTTTCTTACTTTCTGCTGGGTTCTGACCTCTCAATCCTATTTCTCATTTGTAACTCTTTTTTCTCTTTCACATCAATCTTTATGAAGACCTTCAATATACACGTTTGATTTTTACTTTAAAAATACCTCTTATTGTAGTTTTGATTTTTAATTTTCATATGCAGACTAACCAAGAACTATCGTCGTAATCTAACCTCATGTGATGGTTTCTTATTACCACCGCAAAATGTCTCTCATGCTATCGACAGAGCTGTTGTCCACGTATCTCATGTCCACCATTATCGTATCCACAGATCTATTGTCCAAGATGCTCATGTCCATCCATCTTCTACACATCGAAATTCATGTGTTGTTAGAAACAAATAGATTGGAACAATCATTGGACTATGTGATGTTTTCCCTATTGGTCACCATCCACGCAACTCTCGTTCACCAATCTCCCATCCACATGATCACAAGACGTCTCCATCTCACCATGTCTACCATTTAAAGTGTGTATTCGAGCTGACAAAGAAACTGACGGGACAAGAGACAACCACTTTTGTTTTAGGCTTATAAGGCAAATTGGACTTATGTAGTTGTTTGTGACATCAAAAACTAACATTCCATGTCGGAAATTGAAACCAAAGCAAAGAAGGCGACCCAACCTGTGGATCGAAAAAGTAGAGAAAAAAAGAAAGGGATTATGGTTCGGTTTTCAATAAGTTGCTCGATTTAAAGAAGAATGAAATTATATTATGTTGTGAAATATGAGGTGAGAGAAAAATACTTTTACTTTATATATTATTATTTATATATGTTTTGTATTGTGAGGGAAGATGAATGATGGTGAAAAACGATGGAGAGAGATATAAAGATGATAGTGGCTTTTGTCTTTTTGTGATAAAGGAAAGTATGAAAAGAAAAGAGGTTTTTATTCACCCATGACCTTCTATGAAACAAAGACTAAACCCTTTTATACAGTGGTGATAATGTCAATAATATTGACTAAAATATTGACATGTGTACTGACACTAATCCCATATATGTGATGACAGTGAGACAGGTGTACCCATGATGAGTAATCACATTTGCAACAGATTAATTGTTTTTAAAATACTCTGGTTATTCTAGTCAGAGAATTCAAAGAACCTCTCATGAAGGTTAAATTTTTTGCTTTAAATAGACGGCTAAAGGAAACGTCTTGAAGTGGCGACGGACGTAACACTAACACGGTTGTGTGAGTTTTGGATGTACGGCTGATGTCTGGATTTTGAGGCATGCAATAGATGGAGTTTTCCCATAAATAAATAATATTTTCAATATGAAAAAAAAAACAACACAGAAACTATGAACAGTGAAAAAACTTGTGAGTTTTAAACAGCTCCCCAAATCCCAACTTTGAGACTGTAATTACGAAGCCTACTACTTGTAAAAACCAAACACGGTCGCAGATAGAACAGAACAAGTGCAGCAACTAGAACCACAGCAGTAATGCATGCAACACCATTGAGGCTGCAGCTTCCACGAAACAGTTTCCCAGCCTAAGCGTATTCTATCTTATTATATTTTGTGTACATTTTATAAAAGTTACATTTATTGTGTTTGATGAAACTTAAGATTCTTTGACAGTGTTTTGGCTATTTTAGTAGTATAGATTCATAAAATTTTAATAGTTTTTAAACTAATACCGAATAACTATTTTTATCATAGATTTTTTATAAACACTAATTTAACGTAATATCTTTGATTTTTTAACAAATGTTTTGCTAAAATATTTTTATCATCAAATTTGACTTTGTAAATACTTGAAACTATATAATCTAAGAATATATGGTATAACATGTTATATGATATATAATATTTAGGTTAACCTCAAGTATGAAATGATATGTTTCAGACTATAATTACAAATAGTTATAATTCATGTATCATAATTTTTAGAATAATGTAAGAATTAGACATCTATGAACATGAATATATTGAACTAAAGCTTCACAACAATGTGAAAGTGTGGATCTCTTAACTTTTAGTTTACTTATATAAGAGTCTACATTTTATGTTCAAAGAAGTTTGTACTCACACTATTTATTTATAGATGTATATATAAAATTATTATATGATTATTTCTCCATGTAATTCTGGTATTGGTTATGTATTAGCCGTCTGTTATAATTAGAATAGGACACTATATAATTCACATGATTAGCAGTGTATTATATGGTAACTATATTACATACTAAAATAATGGTAATAATATCAAAGCATATTATGTAGTTATGGTAGATTTTTAGTTTGTTACTATAATATTTGAAAGATATTAATAATATTCCAAATCAAGTTATTAATAATATCTTATTATATAAAGTTTGGTTCTTCAAAGTTACTAATTAACATGACCGCGACACGTGTCATTAAAATTTTTAAGATTGCGACATGTGTTAATCTATATTATAATTAAAAATATATATTAAGATAATAACAAAAAAAAATTTGTTAAAAAAGTAATCGTAAGTATATCTAATAGTAATTTTCCATTTTAAAATCCTAAACAAAACATAGTTGCAAATAATTATTTGATAGTAATTTTCCTTTTAATATTTTTAAAGAGGTTAAAATTTATAATGATATAAAATATATGTACTAAGATAACAAAAAACGAATTTTGAAATAAATTAATTTTAAAATTGATTTAATAGTAAAAAAGAAATTTTTTAAAATACTTAATAATATTCTAAAATTACTTAATAGGAAACTTGGTTCTTCAAAGTTATTAATTAACATGATTGTGACACATGACAGTTATATATTTAAAATTTTGATATGTGTTAAACTACTTCATAATTTAAAATAAATATATAAGATAATAAAAACGATTTTGGTGAAATTAATTATATAGTAAATTTCCATTTTAAAAATCTTAAACAAAATATTATTTAATAGTAATTTCTTTTTTTAATAATGCGACATGTTTTAGAATATATCATGATTAAAACAATATATACTAAGAAAAATTTTAAAAAAACGAATTTTGAAATTATTTAATAGTAAAAAAGAAAATTTAAAAATTACTTAATAATATTATTTTAGAAATATTATTTGATAGTAATTTTTCTTTTAATATTTTGAAGTTGTGTTAGAATATCTCATGCTTAAAAATATATATACTAATAAAATTAAAAGAAATTGAAGAAACAATTTTCGTAAATTTAATAGTAAAATTTAATTTTAAAAAATATTTAATTGTAAAATTTAATTTTAAAAATTATTTAATAGTAATATTAAGAAAATTTCCTTCTTACAAATCTTAAAGAAGAGAAGTTTGTAAAATAATTTATTTAATACTAATTTTCTTTTTCCAAAATCCAAAAAAGATAATTGTAAAAGATTATTTGATATTAATTTTCCTTATAAAATTTTGAAATTTTTTAAAATATATTATGATTAATAAAATATATAGGAAGATAATAAAAACAATTTGTGTTTTAAAAAGTAAATTTTGCAGGATTGAGCAAGAAAAATATCAGGTGAGTTTTCTTGCATGTTCTTTCACATCTTCGCGTGTTATCTTTCTTTTTGGTGTCACATGAGGAAATAACTAGATATCCTGATCTTTCTTCACATTAAACTGATGTTGAACTTTTTTCAAAAAGAATATAATTGTCATGCTGTTATACATTAGTTATTGTTACAATTATACTTAGCCGTTTGTACATATAGATGTAGTGGTGAACATGAATCGGATATCCGGATTTTTGGAGATATTCTGATCCGATCCATTTTGTTATAATAATAAATTATTTGATCCAATTCGATCTGTAGCCACACGGATATTCGGTGCTCCGGATATTCAGATAATTTTAGATTTTCGACCGGATATCCTATTCGATCCGCAAAATAAACTAAAATTAGTAAATAAATCATAAATTCCAAAAATAAGATAAAATAATAATAACATTAGATTAGAAAAATAAAAATTTATTACTTTTAAAATTCTAATAAATAACTTAATAAGTTTATTAAAAAGTACTATAAAACTTATATACAATATAATATTTATATAAATTATATATATATATATATATATACGTCTTTACATACATGTATATGTATTCATATAACGGATCAGATCAGATATTCATTCTTAATAATATTAGTATTTTGTGATTTGCTTTGTTTCTTACAGATATTGCATATAAGTATTTTCTTTGCTTCGTAGAGTTACATATATTTGGAATTTCGGTTCAAATCGAAACAGATAAAATCAAAATTTACGGATATTTTTTCCAGCTGTTATGCTATTGTGACTAAGTTAATGTGACTATTATGCTTATATGTGATTATGATTATGTGTGTTTATTCTTATCAATATATAAAAATTGGTTATGTTGTTGTAGATCATGCTACTATGAAATTTAAATCAAAGAGAACGACTTTCCAATGGATTGTTGTAGGTCATGCTATTAAGGAATTTAAATCAAAAAGGAAGACTTTCCAATAGAATAATTTTATGAATAACTCGCCTATACAACATGAATATTGAAGCCTAAATCCTAACCGGAAGTTATGTGGAAAAACAGATTTGTATTCCTAGAATAAGTCTCATACCGACGTATGCAAGATGACCTTTCAAAATGAAAAGACTTCAATTTTCTATAAGAGTGTTCTATGAAATGACTATCAACCAAAGTTAAGGTCAAAGTTTAAAAAATTGGTCTATTTTTCAAGTCAAGTCTTACAATTATATGTCGCACTATCAAGAGTCACTACAACTGGAGAACTTCAAATTTTTAAAATATAGCGACAATAGTGTTTTACAAAATATTGTATATAGAAAAAGATGTTAAAGTCACACCATGAATGTTAAAGTAAATAAATTTGATGTTTTATCTAGAAATATATTCGATATTTAGCTGACTATCAATAAAACATATTGACTGGTGTTATGTAATATTAATATTTTTAATTGTGTCGTTTTTAGTTTGTCTTACACAATATAAACAATATAGAGAGTTCACAGTTCTATATATTTCAATTAACTATAGCTAATATTATTTTGAAAAATAATAAAAAGTGAAGTATTTATTAAAAAATAAAATTATCAATGTATTATTTAAAACACCATTATTATTGAATAGAATATCAATCAAAAATTATGTAAGAAAACAGATTATTGTTATTAAAATGTCACCAATATATACTGAAAATTATTCGAACAGAGAATTTTTGGACTTTGGATCCTAGTAGATCAGACAGTTGGATTTGGCAGAGCTTGTGTAAGCTTAGAGGTATTGCTAGACAGTTTGTGATATGTGAAGTTGCGTCAGGTATATCGGCAAGTTTTTGGGAAGACAATTGGACAGGTCTTGGGCCCTTAATATCGTTGGTTGGAGATCTGGGACCAATGACTTCAGGTCTACAGCGTAGTGCAACCGTATCTGAGGCACTGGTTAATGGATCATGGTGGTTGTCTACGTCGAGAAGCCGGAACCGTATCATAACTTTGCTCAAGGAAAGCCTACCAGATCCATTACCGATATCACAGTCTGAGGAAGAGGATGAGTACAAGTGGAAAATTGGGGCCAACACGCCAAAGCCATCGTTCTCCTCTGCTGATACTTGGGAGCATCTGTATAATACCCACCCTGAAGTTGATTGGCATCAATCGGTCTGGTTTAAGGGTGCAATACAGAAGCACACATTTATTACTTGGCTGACGAAGCTTAACCGCCTTTCCACGAAGGAACGGATGCACTATTGGAACCCTCAGGTCTCGGTGGACTGTGTGTTATGTTCAGGACATAACGAAACTCGGCAACACCTGTTTTTTGATTGCTCTTTTGCATCTCAGGTCTGGTCTTTCTTCTTATCTAGGCTTCATCTAGTTCCTCCAAACTTACTGGATGATGCTATAGGATGGTTGAAAGCACCTACCAGAAACAAGAATGTAAACCTCATAGCCAAACTCGCCTTTCAAGCTACCCTATATGGTATATGGAAAGAGAGGAATACTAGAATCCACTCCAACGTGAACCGGCCTGCCTCTTCTATCATCGCTGAGATTCAGCTGGTTATTAGAAGCAAACTCGCTATTCTCTCCCGGCAGCAGAGAAACCTTCCTACCACACTCTCCTATCTTTCTACTTGGTTTGAACCCTTTTCTTAAATAGCTTTGGCTCTTACTCATCTAGCAGGTCGTGTTTGACCTAGGCTGTCTGAGCTATAATCCCGTGGGGAAATAGGTTATTTTCTTTTTTTGGATTCTTGTTTTTGTAAATTTTCAGGTTATTGAATAAATGGAAGTTTAAAGTAAAGAAAAAATATCCAAGATTTAACGTGAGAAAAATATTTCCATTCTTTTTATGTGTTCCTGAATTAAAACATCGCACTGGTCCATATCTAGTTCCAAATAAGAAGCGTACATATAGGAATGATATTAGGAGATGTTTATAAAGATTATTTAGCTAGTCTTATTGAAAAAGGTTAATGAATAGGTCTAAAAAACTTATTTAAGTAGATTTTTTAAAACTCTTTCCCTTTTAATAGTATTGATGTCAGCACAGCCCAAACTCCTTGAGATCAACTGTTCAATTTATCACAAACATAATGATAACAGAATCCTCCCATAGTGAAATAGCGCAATCCATGGAGCAACGGTTTCAAGATCTGGCTTTCAGCCAGAGGCGATGTCGATGAGAAACGACAAGGGAACCCCATAAGAGAAACACCATAATGAAACGAGATTTCGACCAAATCTCTGAGAAATAAACAAGGAGCGAAACGATTAAATCTGGACGAAGCTAACCTCGAAACGAGACTAGAAACGGAACGAAACCGGATTGAATCCAAGGATCAATCAAGGACGAGAGGGAACAAGGACTCCAAGGAAGAACCGCAAACCCAAAGGCGAGACATAAATTCAGAGATTGGATCAATCTCACCGAATAGGATATCAAATTTTTTCTTTTATATCAAATTATAATATTACAATAAAATTTTAATGTAATATTTCTATTTTTATATTGTATTTTTACTTATTATTTATTTTATTATAATTTTTTCAGATAGATGCTTAATGTGATGTTTCTATTCCTTAGATTATATATTTATTTATTATTTATTTTTCTTTATATCATATATATATATTTTTATTTTTAATAATAATGCCACGTGGCATCTTTTGAAAAACGTTTTTTCGCTGATGTGTACGCTCCCTGGAACCTCAAAATGCTTTATTTGTATAGACTAGGTTTTTAACTCGCGCTACACGCAAGTTTGTTTTAATAATCTTAAATTTTTTATGTAAATATATTTTATACAAACATTTTATATGAAATAGTATTCAAAGTATGATTTATTATTTGTCTATTTAAGTTTTACACAATTATATTATTTACATAGCTAATATTTTTATATTTTTTATTTGTATATGTAAATGTATAACTCTATCGATAATAGTATATATATTTTTTATTAGTCACAATTTGAAATAATTATATAGACTGTTTCGATGGATCTTAATAACTACTACACTGTTATAAATATTTTTACTATAATTTTATTAATTTTTCATTTAAAATGTCATAAAAGATTACTTTATATGCATAATTTATAACTTTGCTTTGCAATTACAAAATAATTAAAAAAATAAAATATGATTATTATACGAAAAAAGATTCTCAGCTACATGAATGATGCATCACTACATTGCCAAAACCATCGACATGAACTATATGCTTACATGACCACATCTCAAAAATATCGTGTGTTATGTTGCTAACACCATCAAAATATATCCAATAGCTAAAAAAATTGTTTGATTTGAAACCCGACAATTTCTAATGAGGTTTTAACATATTATCACATGTACTCTGTTGTATAAAATCACTTTTAATTATTGATTTTTGTATTTATTTTTCTTTCGATCTCTCGTATGTTTGTTATAGTCTATTTCTAAGAGTTTAGTTTACAAACTTCTTACCAAATCTTGCTAGATTTTAAATCTGAAACATTTTTTACTATTGGAAGGATGTTTATGGTGTAAGTAACATAACACCTCAAGGATGTTTTCATGTGAATGATATACTTTATTTTGTTTTAGATACATTAATTTTTCCTAGATGTGCATCCATGAAATCGCATATAGTTTATATAGCTCATAATCATTTTTATATTATTATATACTTATCGTGTGCATAAATGTATATGTATTTTAAATAATATAATTTTATTCGTTTAAATACATATTTGATAGTATAATATTTAAATTTTTATTTTAATCATATTTATTTTGATGAAATTGAAATAATATTAAATTGGTTTTGTTAGATATAAGAAAAGGAAATAAATATAGTTTTTAACTACTGTTAAGTATTGTTAATTAAAATATGAATTTATAATATTAGATATATTTCTTCTTGATCTGGTCATAATATAAATTATTGCCGGAAGTATGATGGTTTATTAATTCACATATTTTTTTCTTATTGTTTGAAGTTTGTTAGAATTTCATTGTTTTCAATTTATTCATTATTATTCTTATATAATACCAATTGATTAATGTATAATGAATTTTTTTCATATCTTTCTTATCAGTTGTCACAGAGATTATAGTCTAATGTTAATAGTAATACTATTAAAAATATTAATAAAGTTTTAAATAATTTATTTGGTTTAAAATTTTTGTGCTTTAATATTTTTTATTAAAATTGTTCTTCAAATATATTTTTTGATAAATTATTTTACAATTATATGTTACGTTGATCACAATAACAAAGTTTCATAAACAAAGATTGTTTTCAATTTTATTTCTAAATTAAATCAAAGAAGTATAAATAATCACCATGTACGTGTTTATTGTCAATGACTTATAATTTTTAGATTACCTAATTTTTTAGGTTTGTTTTATTAGATCTTATTTGGTTAGTTTAATGAAGATTTAGATTAATAAGAAAATTTATTTTGAAACATAATATATTAGTTTTTCAAAATTTAATTGTTGATGAGTAAATTAAATTTAAATTCATTTGATTGAAAAAATGCAATTTAAAATCACATCAGCAAACAACATGTGTCTTACATGTGTCTTACACATGAGGATTACTTTCACCATCATTTATTTTTAATAAAACTTTATACTTATTATTGTAAATAAAAAAAAACGAATTGGCTACATTAAAAAGGACCAAAATTAATAAATTTTAATGCTAATTTAACATATTTTGATATTCAAAATTATATGTAAATATTGTTTAATAACATATAGCTTCTATCCTAAAACACTTGTGTAATTTGTTTTCATTTTTTAGATTAATTATAAATGTAGTTATTAGACGTAATATTTTAAACTCTTTATTTTTCATCTTTGTTATATATATATATATATATATATATATATATATATATATATATATATATATATATATATTCAACCATTTTGTATGAAATCATTTTAATTTTATTTATTATATGGAATCTAGAATTTTATCGGTAATATATATATATATAAGAAGTCATCATGTGTTTTATTTTATTGTTAATGTCAGTATCTATATAAGATGATAGTGTTGATTACAATTTCAAAATTTAGTGGGTAAATAGATTTGCTAATTTCTTTTGATTGAAAAAAATCTGTTTAAAATTCTTAAATAATATTTTCTACAATATGTGTTTCACACAAGTGAATTATTCTTACATGTGGTTCTTTTAAAATAAATGTTTTATAAGTCAAAGAATAAATTGGCTCCGTAGAAAGAAAAAAAACTGAAACCAGCCATTGTTTTAAAATTGTTTAAAAACCATGTAAAACCTATTATAAATTTACATAATTATTTATATTCTATACAACTACTTAAAAATCTATATTAAATTTCTTCTATTTTTATTAGTTTTGAAATTTGATATTAATTATATTATTATATTATAAATTTATAATATATACAATATTTTATGCTTTAACATACTTAGAACACAATGTTTTATTAATTTCTTTGACGTTCTTTACCAATAATTAGCCTGTTTGTTATGTTAATTTTTAAATAAACTCCCCTATATTTGTTTATATTATTTGATATTGATTTGCTTTTTATTTTTAAAATAAATATGTTATTCTGAAAATCTTGATATTTTAAAATTCTGTGTGTAAATATTTAATATTATGTAGTATCAACTTTTAAAATAAGTGTGTTTTAAAATTCTTATAATCTAAATTCTTGAACTTTATATTTTTTAAGATATTTTAGTTTAGTTTTATATTAAGTTTCCAAAAAGTGTTATATATGTCAAGTTAATTCTTTGTAATGAGTTTAAAAGTTTATATTAATTTATATGAAAAAATATTTTATTTTAAACAATTGGTTTTTTGAAATTTTTGATATTTTATTTTATCTCATTTCATAAAAGATTCTATCAAATCCAATGTGGTCATCATCCTTCTAGAAAACTATTATTGAAATCAAAGTCAATCGTCTTCCTAACCTCACAGCCGGTGCAACATGGGTTGAACTAGACATGTCCTAGGTGGAGAAAGTGCTATAAGAGAATTTTTTTCTATTAGTTGCATTGAAAATCAAGGATCTTAAATGGCTTATAATCTTCAATGCCTACATACACCTTTGGTTATACTTTGTTATTTTATCAAGTCTACTCATATTGTGAAATTTACTAAATCCACCCCTTGGTGCAATAGATCCAGTCCAAGATCAACCGATCTTATAATTTCTCAAGAAGCGTCAAGATTCACCACTCATATGTTCTCACATCCATTGCCTTTAATAGGCACACTGAGTCGAGGTTTAACTACTTATAGGCTTCTCCGGACAGCTTTCTGTTCAGTTATTCGGCTTGTTTGTTGTTAAGCTCAAATATAGTAATCAATATTGTGATTTATTATATTATCTTTGTGTAACAAAGCCATTATGTTTCACTTGTATTTGATGTTTCTTTTACCAAAATTTGAGCAAATCTCTTAGCCGCTTCAGTTTTTAATCTATACACACATTATTTTTTTGTTTCGTTTCCCTCTTGCTTGAATTATAATAAGATAAATATATTCAAAGAGATCATATACGGGAAATCGGCCAAAAAAACACTGAACTTTTCAGGAATTGCCAAAAGAAACCTGGACATATGGACTGGTCAAATAAAACACAAATTTTTCATTGACTTTAGAATTAATTAACAATGTTTTCGTTGACTTGCCAATTTAGCACGCCGTCAGCAAATTTAACAGAAAAAAATGACAATATCGTTAAATATTGGTGTTACGTGAAACGACGTCGTTTTGAAATGAGATGAAACGATGTTGTTTTACATGATTTGAAAGATAAAATCAAGTCGACCACTGGGCTCGAACCCAGATTATTTGGATCAAATGACAAGGTACTTTACCACTGGACTAGTGGCTCAATCAATAAAGTTACTAACACATTTACTTTAGAATTAATTAACAACTAGATCATGACCCGCGCGACCGCGCGGGTTTTATTTTTCATTTTTAACACAACATATATTCTATAATAGTTAATACAATTTGGAGTTTGTCCTTTTCACATAATGTGGTTTTATATAATTTCGAGTTTGTCCAAAACGTATTGTTTAAGAACAATGTTAAAACTGTTTTTTCTATTAATAGTTTTTCATTGGTGTATTAGAGATATAACTGTATGGTGAAAAATGCTAATATAATATCAACCAATACAATTTTTTGACATTGTGTTTTTTGAGAATTTTTCTGAATATTTTGTGAATGTCCAATGATGAATACGAAGGCAAGTACTCATACACACATTTTAGTGGGAGGAAATGAATATTTTCTAACCTATTAAGTTAGATATAATAAATACAAAATTTCATAACACCGAGATTTTAGGTATAGTAGAATAAACTTGGAGAAGAGGTTTTTCATATTCATGATTTTTCGAATCTGGCAATTTGATTGTGAATATTTGACTGTAACCGAGATTTTAGGCATATTAGACTTAACTTGGTGAAGAGGTTTTCCAATAATCGATTTTTTAAGTATAAATTGATGTTTCTGTTATTGAAATTAGTGTATATTCAAAGCAAACCCCGATTATTTGAGCATCAAAGAAAATATATTCTGATATCTTTAGTATTGAGTTTCAAAGGTTCTGTATCAAGCTATTTAAAATTTAAAGATTCATCAGTATTTGATGACAAATAATTGATTTTAATTAAAAGGGGTTTTGTGTTTAAGATAATTATAGTTTGATGATGGGAGGAAACATGTTCTTAAGTTATTTGGTTAATTGAATCAATTGATTTAGGAGATAACCAGACCAAAATAGTCAAAATTGTATAATGACTGGCTAAGGATTCGCGTAATATTTGTATTTTTTTGTCATCAGACTCGTGTAATATTTATATTGGAGACATTTATTGTATTCATTTGACTATAATAAAATAGAGAGATTATTATATTTGTACTATGATATAATATAAATATGATAATGTGAGTATACTATAACGAAAATAATATATATTTTGTTTAATAGATGTATATAATGTAAGACATAGATCTTATAGTGGAGTTAAATGATAGATGGTTGATATTAAACTCTTTAAGGAAATATTTAAATGAAAGGTTAGACTAAAAATAATAATGTGATGTCCAACTTAAAAATCCACCTAGAAGAAGTTATAATGTTTCTGTTTTAATAAGATAGATGTTTTCGTTGACTTGCCAATTTAGCACGCCGTCAGCAAATTTAACAGAAAAAATGACATCGTTAAATATTGGTGTTACGTGAAACGACGTCGTTTTGAAATGAGATGAAACGATGTTGTTTTACATGATTTGAAAGATAAAATCAAGTCGACCACTGGGCTCGAACCCAGATTATTTGGATCAAATGACAAGGTACTTTACCACTGGGCTAGTGGCTCAATCAATAAAGTTACTAACACATTTAATTATATTTGGTAGTGATTGAATATAAAAAAAATTATCTAAAAACTTAAAAATATTTTTAAAATTTCTAAAAACTGAAAAATTAATTCCAAAAAAAGAAAATTTTCATTTTTCGGATTATAAAAAAAAATTAAAAAAAATTGAAAAAAATTGAAAAAAAAATCGAAAAAATTCCAAAAAGTTATAAATATTTCGAATCTGAAAACATATAATCAGAAACTATAAAAAATAATTTATTATTATTATAATTATTTATTTATTTATATTTTCTGATTATATGTTTTCAGATTTGAAACTTTTATCACTTTTTTTTGAATTTTGTTTTCGAATTGTTTTATTTTTTTTTCAATTTTTCTTTTAATAATTTGAAAAATGAAAATTTTCTTTTTGGGCATTTTTTTTATAATAATAAAATAAAAAAATTATTTTTTATAGATTCGGATTATTTTCAGATTCAAATTTATTTTTAATAACTTTTTTTTTGTATTTTCGATTTTTTTTATTTTTTTCAAAAAATTTTAATCCTAAAATGAATTTTTTTTTTGAATTTGTTTTTAGAAATGAAAAGTTTGGAAGATTTTTGATTTTTTAAACGAAAAATAAAATTTTATTTTTAATTTCAGTTTCAAAATTAATTTTATAAAAAAATCTTTATTTTTCAAATTTTTAGAATTTTAAAGACCTTTTAAATTTTTAGAGAATTTTTTGTATTCAAAATCAATATCAAATAAAACTAAACGTGTTTGTTCCTACATTGAATGAGCCACTAGCCTAGTGATAAAATACTTTTCTATTTGATCCAAACAACCTGGGTTCGAACCCCGGTATCTGCCAATTTTTATTTTCAAATCGTGTAAAATGAAACGACGTCGTTTCACTTAACGCCAATAGTTAACGTTGTCTTAACTCTCGTTTAACGATGTGCTAATTTGGTCAGTCAATCGTAAGTTTCTTAATAATCTAAATAAGTCGATAAAAGTTTAGGGTTTTATTAGCCAGACAAGTGTACAGGTTTCTTTTGGCAATTCTCGAAAAGTTTAGTGTTTTTTTGGCCGATTTCCCGATCATATACATATATATATATATATATATATATATATATATATATATATATATATATATATATATATATATATATATATATATAAATTGACAATATGCCATTGAAGTTAACTAATTGGAAATTTTGTTGAAACCATTAATATTAATTTTTAGCCTAGTTTTCGATTTTTATCATTTAGTTTTACATTACTAAAAGTCTTCACACTAATGTATTAGTTTTATATTATTGAAAGTATTGCCTATAATTTATTTTTAGCAATTTTCATTCAATTGCCTATGTCACAAGAGAAAACTCAAAATGTTAATTTTGTTGACACGTTGAAAATAATAAAACGTTTTTTGAGTAGGGGTTTAACTAACTCATGGTATCGACCAACCCAATATAGACAAAGTTTTTGGAAATATTGATTTTTGAAAATAGTAAATTAAAATGATGATTTGTCATATTTGATCTGGGTTTTATGTCATACGTGTTTTCACTTCATATAGCTTCGATTAAAAACTTTCGTATTCTATTTTAAAATGTTAATTTTCCAAAATAAAAACTATATATATTCAAAAAAACATATTGTTGGTTTATGTTATTTAAATGTAACTCAAAATTGTAAGTGATTTAAATTACTATAGATTTAAATTTTACAAAGTTTTGTATTTTAAGAACATATTTTCAGTTTCTGACAAAATTATATATTAATTGATCTATATTGAATTTTGTTTTATTAGTAACTGTATTTTTATGGATTTCTATTTTATTTTAGAAAATTATATATTTGGAATTTTTTACTCAAAAATAATAAACTAAAATAATGATTAAGCATATTATAATTGGTGGTTTTAAATCATATGTTCAATGGCTTATAGCCTCAACATATTATAAGAAGAAGTATTTTTTTGTTAATATTACAGTTCTAATTTTCATTTTCCATTTTACTATAATAATACCATTTAAAGCAAGTTGTCAAATGTTAATACTTATTTTATTGATTCAAGTTATATATGTAGTATTAATTTCGTTTCATTTATATATTGGAGATATTAACATTTTTAAAAATAATAAAATAATATTTTTTTCTATTTTGACTATTTTAACATTAATTTCTATTTTATTTTGGTATAAAATGTATTTTAGATTTATTATATTTAAGAAGAAGTATTTTTGTTACTATAACTATTTTGATTTTCCATTTTTCTATATCAGTTACCATTTATTTAAATAAGTTGTCAAATATTAATATTTATTTTGTCAGTTTAAGTTATATAAATAATATTGATTTCATTTTTAACTTTTTGGAAATATTAACATTTTTAAAAGTAATAAATTAAAAATCTGATTTTTCATATTTCAATTGGTCGTTTTAAATCCTATGTAAAAGCTTTCAATGATTTATAGCCTCAACTTTTATATAGTATAGATTTAATTTTTTCTATTTTTATATTTTATATTTACTTATTTTTCTTATATCGTATAATTACTTATTCTAAATTTTTATTTTATATCAAACTATAATATTACGATAAATATTTAATGTAATATTTCTATTTTTATATTGTATATTTATTATTTATTTATTTTATTATAAATTTTTCAGATAGAAGCTTAATGTGATGTTTCTATTTTTTTGATTATATATTTATTTATTATTTATTTTTCTTAATATCTTTTTTTTTAATAATAATGTCATATGGTATTTTTTGAAAAAAGTTTTTTTGCTGATGTGGATGTTCCGTGGAACCTTTTCAAATTGCTACTTTTATTTGTATAGATTATTATAATATATCAAACAGGCAATTTAGTATTGTTGTCATCTACTGTTATATTGTCTTTGTTTTCGATCATTTGACAAGACTTGGAAACGGTCAAAGTCTTCGAAACAGTCTGATCTGTCTCACTCCTCTTTCCCCAAAGAAATACGTTGAGGCCCGTTATAGTCACTACTGATCCAATTATACTGCATTTGTACCAAAATAAATAAATAAAAAATATAAACATATCAGTGCATCTTGCAAACGTATATGCTATATATGATGACTCGGATTGGTAACTTTAGAGTAAATCAGAATGGTGAAAAATCAATAAAGTAAAAAGAAAAAAGAACAAATTCAAAAAAAAAAAAAAAAAAAAAAAATTTTATTACTCTAACAAAACTGAGAGTAACTAAAGTTGGTGTGTATTTCAGTATTTCTCTTTCTTTGAATAGTGAGTAGAGTAAAAAGGGAAAAATGATTTCTTCCCTACCTGATTGGTGCTAAAATGATTATACAGTCACAATCTATATGAAATTGATATGATTTTGGATTCAAATGAAAACCTGCCGAGGTATAAAGGAGACCGCAAGATGAGGAAATCGCATAACGTAGCAGACACAAGGCAAACGGGACTAAATGTTGACACGAATACTGCTCCCGTCCTTTTTATTGACCATGACGTTACCACTGTCGACATCGCTTGTCCCACTATTCCCTGTTTCTCAACCATATATCAAATCATTCCCTAAGCATTATTTGTGAAGTAATTTCACACATGTTATTTCTACAATTATTTTCACAAAAAATATGACATAGCATATTATAATTGATGACATGCTTTATTGTTAAATGTGACATGAGATACTACATTTAATGTTAATTTAATTTCAGTAATTTTTGATAATATGGTAATAACTCATAAATCATTATTAAAATAAATATATTCAAATATGTTCACTAAATAATTAGATAATAGACATATAAGTTTTTTAAATTTCAAAATATTATTTAAGTGTGTTTTATAATCATACAACTTTTATTATTAAACAAGATTTTCAAAATTTTATACAATATTTGTTTTTGAAAAAATAAAATTTTAATCGTAATATCATTTATTTCTTTTTGATATCTACAAATTTTAGAAATTGTGTTTAGTTTTATATTTTGATAATTATAAACAAATTATATCAATTTTATTTTATGAAATTTAATTTTAATATATCTTAAAATGAAAATCTATCTAAATTATGATTTCAAATATAACTTAAATATAATTTTAAGTAAATAAAATTATTTATTTTAAATATTACTTTATATTTAAATAATTAGTATTTATGTTAAAATATTGGTTTAAACAATAAAAATTATTTTTAAATATAGTTTAAATTTAAAATTTTATTACTGCACATGGTACAGGAAAACACCTAGTCTTATGTTGAAAATTGATGAAAAGAAATATATCGTAAAATTACTCTATAAAGAAAGTTATTAAAATTTTCAATTTTGTATTTGTGACGACAATCTTAAACGATATTGTGGATGATTGATTAGATTATAACTTTAGAAATTTAACTATAAAATTTATGGTAGAGGTGGTCTCGCTATAACTGTAAATTTATTGATGTAATTATTTTACAAATATTTTTTTGTACTTATTTTGGTTGTAGCTGTAAGTTTTTAACTATATATATTTTTAAACCAAATATGTGAAATACGCGATGTATATATAAAATAGTTATTTATAATTAAAATACTTTCTAATAATAATAAAATATATATTATCAAAAATATTCTATTACTATATGTAACATATAATGACATTTATGTTTTTCAAAATTTTATTATTTATATTATTCAAAAGTAAACAAATTATTTATAAATTTTTAAAATTATACTAAAAGTTAATACCTAAAAATATTAATAATTCTGTACCTATAAATATCTAATTTATTTGATATCTACATGATTTTTAATTTTATAGAAGCTACAGATGAAATAATAAAGTTATATGAATTTTCTCTAACATACATTAAAAAAAATCTTTTTTTTTAATTGAAACTTTAAGAATAAAGCTAAATCATGGTTGTAAAAATTAGAAGAGTTTTAATGTAAGATTTAACTTTAAAACTAAATCTAAAATATGATTATGATTGCTACGATTTGATTATTTAAAAATAAACAAAGCTAAAGAAGTGAAATATAGCCTATCCACACCCACATTATGTTTTAAGGTCTTTTTCTGTCCAGAGTATATTTTATGATTATATATTTTTAAAAATAAATTCACCTATTTTATAATATGTAGTGTAAAATTAGAAGAGTTTTAATGTAAGATTTAACTTTAAAACTAAATCTAAAACATGATTATGATTACTACGATTTGATGATTTAAAAATAAACAAAGCTAAAGAAGTGAAATATAGCCTATCCACACCCACATTATGTTTTAAGGTCTTTTTCTGTCCAGAGTATATTTTATGATTATATATTTTAAAAAATAAATTCACCTATTTTATTATATGTAGTATAAAATTTTACCTTCATATATGCCTAATTTCTATTAAATATAATTTCTTTGTAAATATATGGTATTATATAATACAAAATAAATGAGAAAATATAAAATTAAAAGTGTAAAAAATCACAGATTATTAATTACTAGGACATTTTAGGTTTAAACCTAAGCATTTTCTTAGTCTTTCACAATATTTGTAATAAAGAAAAAGATAGAAAAAACAAAAAGATGGTTTCAAATGAAAAAAAAAATCTGTAAATTTGAGAAGCTTTGGCGGCATACTGGCATGTATTACAGTAATAATGGTTTACTGGATTTTGACCCGCCCTTTTTAAGGGCGGATATATTTTTTGTTGGAAAAATTATTTTACTTAATAAATTATCATTTTTGATAAATTATATATTTTAACTTTTTATGAAATTTATCTTAAATTTACTTATATGACCTATTTTGTTATTTTAAATATGACTAAATTTTTGAAGACTCTAAATAATTCTAACCCGTGATATGATTTTATTTATTTAACCCGAAGTTAAACTTATTTTACGTTGCTCTTTTAATTTCAATAAAATATTTTATATTTTCAACACTCTCTGTATTGAAAATTTCATTTTTGCGTTTCAAAACATTTTCTATAATTTTATTAAATTTAGTTTATACGATTTAGTTTTTATTTTAAACGAAACAATTTTTTAAGGAGTTGAAATAATTCAGACATGTATTATGATTTTCAACTTGATTTTATTTTGAAGTTTCATTTAATAAATGATTTCAAATAATTAATAATGTGAAAGATTTTTTGGAAAGATATGGTTCAAACATTTAGGAAACAAAATTTTCAAAAAGGTAAGAACTGAATTATATTAAATACTTTTTAATGTAATTGTAAAATAATGACTTTTGATTGGTTGCAAATAATTATGGGTAAAAGGTACATGAAATTTTTGCAATTACTTAGATATTTCAGGAGCAGATATAAACAGTCATCTGCTTTCACAGTATAGATTTTTGATACGATGTTACACAGTATTAGAAATTTTAATTTGTTGCTTTATATATTATGGCTTTTTAATATAACTAATATTTATCAAATTATTTATTAAAAATCAGTGAGATATTGAGATTGTTACGTAAATATAGTTAGAGTTATTTAAATAGGTTTTATCTTATTAGTTTTTGAATATATGAAGATATAGTTTCTAATTTCTTTAATTTTTCTAAAATATTTTTTTCAGTATGACGAATATTTTTTTGATATTCAAAGATATCTCAATCAAAATATAAAAAACTGTATATTCCAAATCCATAATTTAAGGGGTATATTATTTTAAAATTTATAAATGTTTCCGGTGTTTTCTCAAATCTAAAAAATTTTTGCTATATTTCAGTTAAGTATATTGCTTGTTAATTTGAATTAATCTAAATTAGTATATTTTAAAAACTTTTTTATAAGTAATATAACTAAATGCGTGTATATGTAATATTGATACTAACATTTCATAAACATTTGTAGATCTATACAATATGGTGGTCACCAACATTTATAAGTTAATAATTTAATACTATAAATATATAACACCTATATGTATTCGTAATAAAGGGTAAACTTTTTCTGGATTTTATGTAAAACTATACAACTAAAATTGTCACGAAATCATTGTTCATACATGAAGGTCAATCTCATTTTCATAAACAATTTGGTATGATATAGTTTACTCACGTTTAATGTTATATTGGGAGTAGATTTAGAAAATATTTGTTTTTTTAGTTTAAATACTAAATTAATTCTGATGTCATATACTTGTTTTATTTAATATTCTAAAATAGAAAAAATACTACACAAAATTAGGGGATGGTTATCTGTGATTTATTTTTAAAAAAACAAAATATTTAATGAAAACATAGTCTAAAAATAAGTCAGTGGCAGCAAATAGTAAATATTGCTGAAACAGAAGATCACCTTAAAAATGTCTTCTGTTTTAATAGTACTGAATTGTTTTTAATAACTAAAATTTACTTACGTAATTATAGTCTATTATTTTTTGTAGCTACGATTTAATTACATAAGTAAATAATATCAGTAAAAATAAAATATTCTTAATGGGGATAAAATATTCTTAATGGGGATCTACCTATTAATTAAAAATGCTCTCAACAAAGGTTTCGCAATTGATAAAGGGGACATTTGAGATTACTACGAGGATCTTTTAGTTAAAATAATTATCATAAAGCCTCTATTTTGAAATAAATTCAGAGAGTGAGCCCATGGTCCATTGAAATAAATTCAGTTAATATAATTATACTAAAATTCATATTTTTAAATTCAATGGACCGAAAATGATAGTCTACCACCACACTTATTTTAATATGATTATTTTAATAGTCTCATTTCTAGGAAATTTTCAAAATACATTTTAATATAACTATTTTAACTGATTTTAACAAAACGTAGTAAATAAAGGAGACATTTGAGATTACTAGAGTTTTTATAATCCTTTTCTTAATGCCAATTTTATGTATTGCATAAAGGGCTGGGAAGTTCTATATCTTTTTCTTAATTCCAATTTTATGTATTTGCATATATTATGATAGATGAAAAACTTACAGCGTAAAGGATAACGAACATGACGAGTTTGTCTTTGATGATCCAATCTTCGACTTCTCTACTCTTATAAAGACTCAAAATGGCACATTGAAATGCTGCAAAGACCGACATGAGGCAAGTACTTGAGTACTTAGTACACGGATACTTAATGCTTAATTTCCCTTGAAACAACATCCATAGCGACAATAACACTATCCCAGTGAACAAGTAAACACAGCCTAGAAGCCATTTCTTTGCTTGGTCGTGACCATTGTTATGTAATGTATTGTTGTCAATAGCCTCTGGATGAGTATGAGGATTTGATACTTGAAGACCTTTATAGAATGTTAAGAACATTGCTCCAAGTATGCAAATTAGGGTTCCTATTAACTTGAGCACGCCTGCTCTGCTCTTCAGTTTCTGTGCATTCTCTATTCTGCAATTTTTCTTTTAGTCAAAATTAGGAGGCATTCTTGTGATTTTGGAAGTTCTAAACAATAATTAAATCAGTTGCATTACCTGAAAATAAGAGCCAGGGCAAAGGTAATAGCGGGTAACATGCTATTTAGAGCCATCGCAACAGTGGGTGACGTGTACGATAGTCCAAGCAGAAAGAAAAATTGCATCAAGCTTGCCCTGCGTTATTTATTAGAAAGCAATGATAAATAAAGGAAACAAAGTATAGGGCTTGTACTAAGAGATAGATAACGTGTTAGAAAACTCTTTTATCCTTTCTTTTTTATCTTCTTTTTAAAAAGTAGATAAAACCATGAGAGTAGAGGAAATAGGCAATAATACAAACAAATGAAAGGGACAAACCCAAGTAATCCGCTGATGAAATGCTCGCACAAGAGCATGAACGTTAACATTGGCCTTGTTTTCCTATAACAAAAAAGGCATAAAATTAGGCAAACTTCGTTACTTAAATATAGTCACATTGGTCTAGAGAGGATAGAGACATTGCTCATGTGCTTCCCGGATTTCAAGATTTCTTATATTCCAAGAGCGCGTAATCAGATCTCAGACTTTTTAGCTAAGACAGCTAGATCATTCATCCTTCCATAGGATGTTACATTTTGTTGGTTGTTCTATTCCGGTTTGTTTACCCAGACCACCTCAAGTTTGAGTAATAGAATAACCGTTTGTCGTCAAAAAAAAAATATAGTCACAATAAAAAATTTACTACCTCTCTATTTAAGAAGAGTTATGTTTTAGAACTTTCACATGTATTAAAAACGTATTAAAATAGGAGTAGTTTACAAACAATTAAACATATTAAAATTTACTACCTCTATTTAAGAAGATATATGTTTTGTAATTAAATATTTCTCAAACAATTTAACCAATAGAATTTTAATAAATACAATTTTTATTCTGTAAGTTTACAATTTACCATTAAACAACACACTGAAAATGTAAATATATATAAAAAATGTAACTATATATCTTTTTAAAACAATTTTTTCCTAAAATGGGTTCTTTTTAAAATAGAAGGAGTAGTGTACATACATATATAATATGATTAAGCATATCAATATTACGACCTTTTTTAATAAATTATATATATATATATATATATATATATATATATATATTAAATATCCCTCGAAAGGGCATCGTCGATTTTACAAGATCCGGTACACCGGGAAACATATGCCCCTAGGTTAGTAGGTTGCAGATAAGGAACAATAAAATCGAACGAACTAAAAAGCTACCGAGATGGGTATGGATCGTAGGTTAAAAGACACATGACATGAAGATTCTCCTCCGGTGAAAAATAAAAAATAAAGGACATATATATACATATGTATTAAAATTGTACTTTCATTCAGGATTGTGTCTAATGTGTTACGAAACTAAAAATATATATATTGTCCACATGTTTCCTAGGTATGTAAAATTTTGACGATCCCTTAGTCGCAAATCTGGTTAGTATATTGGTTTTAATAAGTTTTCGTGTTCAGATCTCAAGTTTCATTATTTTGGGATCTTTTCTAAGTTAGGGATTTCAGAAAAGAAAGTTGAGTATCTTAAATTTAATTAGAAGTAAAGAATTTTTTTATCGAAACTTTAAATTATTTTTTTGTAGAAAATTAATTTAGGCAGTCAATTCCTTTTCAAAAGAAAAAAGAATCTTTGATATGTGAAATCATAAAAATATGATATGTATAAGTTTCTTATAAACCATCAAATAATTTTCATCTTTGATAACTGAATTTATTTCAATAGTTGGTGCATGAAGAGCGAATAAATTTACATAACTTAATATTTTTTTGTTATTTTAAATTTTGTTATTAGCATAACTTAAAAAAAAAATTTTACTTTAAATTTTAACGCACGAAATCAAATCAAACTATACGAATAAATTTACTTTTAAAAAAACTTAGTAAATAACGAAGATTGAGTTTGAGACACAAGTATCAACGCGTTCATACCTCTCCCAAATATAAGAAAACGGAACCAATATCAAAGCAGAAATAGCCATTCTATATGCAGCAAAGATCATATGATTAACGCCAACATCAAGTGCTTTCTTAACGAGAGCATTCACTGAACCCATTGCAACACTTGATATTAGCATTACTATCACTGGTGCCCATTGTTCTTCCTTCATCTTCTCTCGCTCTCTTGATTTTTAAAAAGATTTATCTAGTTTTATTTCTGTAAAATCGAATGATTGTCTTTGCGTTTAACAACCAACGCCTCTATCTACTTATATTTGTAATAAAGTTTGTGGGTGGTTGCCACATTGGATATACTTTTCTTGTTTACTTTCGTAGTTCATACTATAATTTTTTATATGAATTATAATAATTTATGACTCTATATAGTCTTTATAGAATAATATATCTATGGTCTTTAAAATGTGTCGAAGATTTCTAACTGTGGTGGTAGACTATCATTTTCGAAGACATCTTTAGGTCAAATCTCGATTCACAGTCAGTTAATGTACATGTATGTATGAAGTTTATATAAGACCCCAGAAAACTGACAACTTCGAGTAGTAGTACTAGTTTCATAAAAATTTGAAACATTCAAAAAGTTTTTTAAAAGGGATCATCTAATTAAGCACCAGTCTAACACAAAAATATGATTTCAAAATAAATTAATTTTTCCCACTACATAACTATACAATATCAACTAATATGTTCATATGATAACAACATTGTTAAAATTGGCTAAACCAATTTTCTACGTTAAATTTGAAACGTTAAAATGTTTATAATCCGTTTATATATTAGATAATGATAAAGTTGTGTTGTAGTTATTTTATAGATAAGTACAAATATCTTAGAGATATATGTAAGTAGATACGATAAGTATGGGGGCAACTACTTTGATGTATATATACTTTATGTTAATGTCAATAACAACTCAGTACGTTTTCATCATATTCACCTTATTTCACATGGTATCAGAGCTTCTAGGTTAAAAATAACGATCTAGAGTTCTAAAATTTCTTTTCGAAAGAGATGGGTGATACAAAAACAAGCTCAAGTGATATGTCTTCGAAAGAGTTGGTAACGAAGGCAAGTGACAATATGGTTGTGTCGCCATATTCATTGTTCTCTTCAGATAATCCTGGAGCGATGATAACCTCTGTTCAGTTAAAAGGGGAGAATTACAACGAGTGGTCGTTAGAGATGATGAACGCTCTACGAGCAAAGAAGAAGAATGGATTTATTGATGGTACGTTGCCTCAGCCTGGAGAAGGTGATGCAAATCTAGAATCATGGCTAAGTGTGAATTCTATGATAGTGGGATGGATTCGCACTTCCATTGAACCTCGAGTAAGGTCTACGGTGACCTTCATTAGTGATGCTCATAAGCTGTGGGAGAACCTTAAGCAACGATTTGCGGTTGGTAACAAGGTACGTGTACATCAACTTATGGAGAAACTTGCGGCTTGTCGACAGAATGGTCAGTCAGTCATTGACTATTATGGAAAGCTAGAGACTAAGTGGGAAGAGATGCAGACTTATAGACCGGCGCCACCATGTACCTGTTCAGCAGCGGCGATATATGAGAAGGAACGAGCAGATGAGCGTGTTCATCAGTTCATCATGGGGATTGATGAGTCCAGATTTGGCAATGTAGTGAGCTCTATCATTGAGGCCGACGAGTTACCTGATATTGGAAAGGTTTATGCCAAGGTGATTCGAGGAGAGGCCAGATTGGAGTCAGCCAAAAACAGAGAGCAAACACAAGAAGCTGTCGGGTTTGCAACACGACGAGAAGTAGAAGAAAATAACAGCAATGCTTCACCTGCTACTCGTCGTGATACGCAAGATCAAGGAACTAAAGTAGAGGCTTACAATGGGAACAGGACTCGAGATCGTGTTTGTTTACATTGTGGTAAGCCTGGCCATGAGAAGAATACTTGCTGGCAGCTGATAGGATATCCAGAGTGGACTGCTGAAAGAGGAGGAAGTCGTGATCGCGGTGGACGTGGTTCCAGTAGAGGTCAAGGGAGAGGCAGAGGAAACACAGCTAATGTAGCACATGCTACAGCTCCTCATGTCTCTACGGTGTCAGACCTCACTCCTGATCAGTTGAGGGCGATAACTCAGATCATTCAAGGCAAGCAGAGTGGCTCGTCTGAGAAGTTGTCTGGTGAGTTACTGGGTGATGTTATTATTGATACAGGGGCGTCTCATCACATGACGGGTAATCGGTCATTTTTGGTGAACATGACAGCAACATCTCCGTGTAGAGTGGGATTTGCGGATGGTAGTATTACTATGTCGTCCAGTGTTGGAGACATGATTCTGTCTGATCGATTGACACTGAGAGACGTGCTCTTTGTGCCAGACTTGAACTGTTCTTTAATCTCAGTTTCCAAGCTATTGAAGAACATGAATTGTTTTGCCTTGTTTACTGTGCTATCTGTGTGTTACAGGACCGTTTCATGAAGACTATGATTGGAGCCGGTGAGGAGCATGATGGGGTGTACTATTTTAAGGATGTTCAGGTCGCACGAGTCAACAAAACAGATGGGAATCTCGATCAAGATTTGTGGCATCGTAGACTGGGGCATCCAGCGTTTTCTGTGCTTTCATCTTTACCTATGTGTTCTGGTGTTTTAAATAAAGCTAGCTCTAGTCAATGTGACGTGTGTTTTAGAGCTAAGCAAACAAGATATTCTTTTTCTGAGAGTTTGAATAAAACAGAAGTTTGTTTTGGTTTAATACATGTTGATGTTTGGGGCCCATACAGAGTGCCTTCTTCGAATGGTTCAGTGTATTTTCTGACCATATTGGATGACTATTCGCGTGCACTATGGACTTATTTACTGCTTGCAAAGTCCGAAGTCAAGACAGTGTTGAGAAACTTTTGTGCATATGCCGAAAAACAGTTCAACAAATCAGTCAAGATAGTCAGAAGTGACAATGGGACTGAGTTCACATGTCTAAGATCGTACTTTGGTGAGAAAGGAATTATTTATCAAACTTCCTGTGTTGCAACACCTCAACAGAATGGGAGAGTGGAGAGGAAACACAGACACATTTTAAATGTTGCACGTGCATTGTTAATTCAAGCAAAATTACTGATCAAATTCTGGGGTGAAACGATCTCTACAGCTACTCATTTGATCAATTTGACTCCAACGCCATTATTGAAGGGTCTCTCGCCTCATGAGGTTTTGTTTGAACAGAAACCTTCATATCAGCATCTTAGAGTCTTTGGCTCGTCTTGTTACGTGCATCGCAGGGCACGAGACAAGGACAAATTCGGGGAGAGAAGTAGGCACTGCATATTTTTCGGTTACCCATTTGGCAAGAAAGGTTGGAGAGTGTATGACTTGGATAGGAATGAGTTCTTAGTCTCATGTGACGTGGTGTTTCAGGAAAACGTGTTTCCTCTAGCAAAACAAGACAGTGTACAGAAGACAATCACTGGTAATGTTGAGACTTGTGATGGAGATTGGCTTCTTGACTCTGAGAAAATCGATGAGAACAGGGGGAGTTTGGAGCCTACTGTGGACCCTGTTCCAAGCAATCGTATTGAGCCGGCTGTTGAGTGCAGAGGGAATGTTGCTGCAGATCAGACTACGGTATCCTTGGTGTCTGATACAATTGCTGAAAAAATACCAGAGGCACCTGCAGAGAGTGAAACTTCGGTGCCTGAAGAACAGAATAATCAGCAAGCAGAACAGAGTAACAAGACTACATCCTCGACTACAGAAGAGTTAGGAAGAGGACACCGTGAGAAGTTTGTTCCTGCTAAGTTAAGAGACTACAAGCTGTACAATGCTCGTTGCGACCCCCATCACACACTCATCGCGCCTCCATCAGAGTCTACAACGGTGCCAGGTAATAGCACACCATATCCCATTGAGAATTTGATCACTGATGCTCATTTTTCAGCAGAACATCAGGCGTTTTTAGCAGCAGTAACTGCCGGAGTTGAGCCTAAAAGCTTTAAAGAGGCTGTAAAGTATGAGATTTGGAGAAATTCTATGAAGAAAGAAATACATGCGTTCGAGGTTAATAAGACATTCAGTATAGTGGATGCCACCCGGGAAGACTGCAATTGGAAATATGTGGCTTTATAAGTACAAGTATAATGCAGACGGGACAGTGGAGAGGCCAAAATCAAGACTTGTGGCGTTAGGAAATCGTCAAGTAGAAGGTGAAGATTTTGATGAAACTTTTGCACCAGTTGCAAAGATGACTACAGTTGGAGGTCTTTTGCGAGTGATAGCTGGAAAGGGTTGGATAGTGCATCAAATGGATGTACATAATGCTTTTCTTCATGGAGAGTTGCATGAAGAAGTATACATGAAGCTTCCGCAAGGTTTTCATTCAGAGGATCCAAACAAGGTGTGCAGACTGCACAAAGCTATTTATGGACTAAAACAAGCACGTAGGTGTTGGTTTGCAAAGTTGACAGATGCACTTACGAGATATGGATTTCACAACTCATATTCGGATTATTCTCTGTTCACTTATGAGAAAAACGGCTTGGAATTGAAGGTGTTGATCTATGTGGATGATCTTATTGTGTGTGGAAATGACATGGAGTTCTTAACCAAGTTCAAGAGTTTTTGGGAAGGTGTTTTCACATGAAAGATCTTGGAAAGTTGAAGTATTTCTTGGGTATTGAGGTTGGAAGAGGTGAAGAAGGGTTTCTGCTGTCTCAGAGAAAATATGCTCTTGACATTGTTGAAGATACTGGACTAATGGTGCAAAGCCATATGCAACGCCTATGGAACAAAGGCATCAGCTGGGCAGAGACAAGAGCAACTCCCTTACTGATGCTACTAAGTATAGAAGATTGGTTGGTCACTTGATCTACTTGTCTGTGATTCGACCAGATATCATTTATTCAGTTCATATTCTTGCTCAGTTTATGCAAAAGCCAAGAGAAAATCAGTGGCAAGCAGCGTTGAGGGTTGTTCGATACTTGAAGGGCACACTGGGCCGAGGTATTTTGTTGAGTTCGAGTACTGATTTCAGTCTGTCAATATATTGTGATGCAGATTGGAACTCTTGTCCTATCAGTCGGAGGTCAGTAAGTTCTTTTGTTACTCTGGTCGGGGACTCTCCTATCTCTTGGAAGACTCAGAAGCAAGATGTGGTGTCTCATTCTTCAGCAGAGGCTGAGTATAGGTCGATGTCTGAGGCGGCTAGAGAGATTAAGTGGCTGGTGCATTTGGCTAAAGACTTGGGAATACAACAAACAGGTCCAGTGAAGATGTACTGTGATAGCAAATCAGCTATTTATATAGCAGCAAACCCTGTGTTTCATGAGCGTACGAAGCACATAGAATCAGATTGTCATCGTGTCAGAGATGCCATCAAAGCAGGCCTGATTCAAACGGTTCATGTGCGTACTAACGAGCAGCTATCAGACGTGTTAACCAAGGCATTGGGCAAAGAGCAGTTTGAGTATTTGCTGTTCAAGTTGGGTGTTCGAAATCGTCACACTTCCAACTTGACAGGGAGTATTAGATAATGATAAAGTTGTGTTGTAGTTATCTTATAGATAAGTACAAATATCTTAGAGATATATGTAAGTAGATACGATAAGTATGGGGGCAACTACCTTGATGTATATATACTCTATGTTAATGTCAATAACAACTCAGTACGTTTTCATCATATTCACCTTATTTCACATTATATCTAATAGTAACTTAAAGTAGAAAAATCTAGAAATGAAAACAGAAACTACTGCTTTTTCTGATATAATTAAGTTGTTATATTTTTTTTCTTCGCTCTCGACCACAGAAGAACGTTTTGACTGTCTCCGGCGCGTTCGCGTGCGTGCGGCCATCGGAGGGTCTTTCTCCCTTAACTTCTCCTTTGCTCTTTTCTGGTTGTCGGATCTGTTCTCTACCCAATATGCTCGTGGTTCTGCGGTTGGGTTATGCTCCGGTGAGAAGACGTGCGCGAGTTTTACAAATCGGGGGTCGCCGCTGCTTCTGGTGGTTCCACGGCGAGGCTACGAGATTGTTTTCACGTCGATTGGTCGGATTTTAGGACTTCGTTGGAGTAGATCGATTTTACCTTTTGATCTCTCCCGGTTGTCTCTGTCATGGTGGTTGGTTTCTGGTAGGCGTTCCTTTGAGTCTCCGTTTAGTACGGCATTTCATAGGTGTTTCCTTTCGACTATAGTGGTTGGTTCTTAGGGTGTCTCCAGCATCGACGTGGTCCTGCTCTTTCTTCCCACATTCAGGTGAACTCCGGTGCTTCTTCAGACCGGAGGCAGGTCTTGGGGCCGATGCATGCAGTAGGTGATGGTGATACGCTCCAGTTCGGCCTGTGTGTTTTGATTATGTTGTTTGGAGCAAGTTGGTCGTCTATGGCCGCTTGTAAACGATATACTCAGCCACTTCACTTCAGAATTCTTTTACAAGGCTTATGTTCTAGCTTTGCCTTGCTTTGGATGATGCCAATCGTTTGGTTTCTCATACGTTCAGCGTTTGACCCCGCTCCATTAACACCGGACTTGAGTCCTCTCATTATGGTTATTGCCCTTTGGTTCTCAAAGGTAACAAAAGGCGAGGCGGTGCTCGGGTTGTCATTCCCGCCTCGGTGTCTCCTTTTGGTCTAATCCACTTCCCAGGACCGCATTAGCTTGAGGAGCTTGTGTGGTGGTGCGATTGACTTGCCATATAAGTGCTGAGACATGTTAGGAAGGGAGTGGCAGAGCTTCCAGTCCTATTTTTGTGCAGGTTGATAGACGGCGATAGTGAGCTCTTGCTTGTTTGGGATGGGATTCACACGTAGGTGGCGTGACATACATACCGACTTTGGTGGCAATGCAAAGCTTTGTGGTAAGTATTTGGATTTATCCTCTATGGTCGTCATGCGTTCCATAGACAGAGAATGTTATAAGTTTCGTGGAGTTCATCGGGAACTAGCTACTCCGAAGACGTCATGGGAACTCCCGGCATCCAAGGCAACAAGGAAAACCTCACTTTTCCGAGAGCCATGTCAAAGGTTGAGAATAGCGACCGATATCAGAATTTTCGAAAAACAAACTAGCGGAATGTGCCGCGTTTAGTGGACGGGCGAAGTTAGCGTTGTAATATTTAGACTTTGTTGCTTTTGTTCAAAACGAGCTTGTAACCGTATCTGATTTCCGTATTTTCGGGTTGATTAATACTAGAATATTTTTTTTTTTAAAAAACAGAAACTACTTGATTAATCTGGGAGTTGGACACTTAAATATACGATTTATCTAATTGAAAAGAAGAATCAAATAAAATTTCCGCATCATGCGTAAATGCGAGACACGCACTTTCCTTCTCACTATTTGTTCGTGTCATCTACTTTACATAACCTAACCTAATCCCGTTTTCTTTTCTTTTCTTTTTTTTTAATCCCGTTTTCTTTATTATTTGTTTAAGTTATTTTGAACAAAAAAAAAACGAGCACATAATTTAAGATTTTTTATTTTATAAAAACAAAGTTTTATACATTTAGTATTAGTTATATTAACCATGTTACAATTCGACCCCTAACCAATTAATCGGCCGATTAAGCGTGAAATGGTAGGTGACCATGGCGGATTAGACAAATCCAATTGTATTCTATGTTGGAACGCATAATGGACGTGAAATGCGTAGAACTGAAAAAAATAGTCTAATTAATAATGTGTAGTGCCTAGCGATTAGTCACTTTTTAAGTTTTTATGACACAATAAGTCACTTTACTCCTAAGATACTTTTTTTAAACTAATTTCATTATGTTCTAACCAAAACCTAACTAAAGTATCAATTAATAGGATCCATCTTTCCTTCCTCTTTTCACTTTTTACAAATTTTATTTTGCAATTTCTTTCATTAGCAATTAAATTGAGATTATTTAGTGAGCACCAAAACACTATGTTATCTTGTTCTTACACCACCACTTTAACTGAAAAACTTGAAATGCAGAAATTGAACTCAAGATTTCCTTGTTGCTGCCTTGGTCGTCATCGAAGAATCACCTTCGCATCACTCCGGTGCGTTCATCTCCACCGCCGTGGCCATCTGGAGTTGTTGTGTTGGTTGTTGACTGTTGTATTTTGGTCCAATTCAGCCATTACATCAGAAAATTAAAAAGTTAGCTTTTGGGGTTTTAAAACTTGAATTGGGTTTCAAACAAAATTTCTACAAGTTTGAAGGTATAGTAAGTAAGAAAAAATGAAAAAAAAAATTGATGAATATGGTAGAAATAATGGCTGGCGGCCATAGAGAGAAACTGCAGAAAACTCTAATTGATTTTAGGAAGATGAAGATAAAATTACGAAAAATGTCAATCATTAAAGTAAACATTTAAATAACATATTGTACATGATATGTTGTACACACAATTTCACTATCCACGCGTACAACGACTTACATATACAACAATTCATATGTACATTATATTTGAATGTCCACATTTATACCGCCTAAAAAAGATTTACATGTACACTAGTTTGCAAAGATCAGTTAAAATACATGGAGCTTAATGATATACCATGGATTTTACCCATTTTTACCCATGGTATATAAGTATTATAGATACTATTTACTATGTATTAGAGTCTATTTAGAGTATTTACAGGTTCCTGGACGATTTGGAGATATATGGTGATTTTGGTGCTTTTTGGAGTCTTTCGCAGTGCAGAACTGCACAGACGTTTAAGATGTTTAGCTATCGATGGAGACTTTTCCATCGTTGGATTTAGCCCATCTTTTGACACAAGATAGAGCTTTGAGTTAGCTTTCCAATGCCACCGGTCTGAGGTCAATCCGCATCAAATAGCAGAAGTTATGCTCGTTTTACTGAAGAGTGATCAGTCTGCCTCGCGAGAAGAAGCTGTCGAGAAGAGGATTGTATGTAGATCGATGCAGCACACTGCATGTCGATCGACAGGGACATCATAACGTGGGCTGATTATATTTCATGATCGGCTGAAGCCCAGGAGTCACCACAAAGTTACCAAAATACCCTTGACGACCAGGAACCCTATTTATGTTATTTCTAAGCCATTGTTGACGGCTACGCTTTCTACGCTTTCTTTTGATTCATTGTTCTTAGTTGAAGAGAGAAGAGAGGAACTCTTTCAGAGTCCTCTTGGAACTCCTTTGGTTTTTATATTTATTCTATTGCAATTTCATCTACTCATCTATGATTTCTGTGACAACTATCATGTCTGATTAGATCCACCTGTTAGGTTTAGGGTTCAGATAGGTTATAAGGGATTAGCCTCAAATATAGAATTGCTAAGTTGTGGTATTAATCATTGAGACTGTCCTTAATGCTTGTTCTTGAGTAATTAACCTGAACTTGATCTTAGAATCATTAGGCACAAGCGAGAGCTTGGTCTCTTATCTGACTTGTCTTCTCTGAGCTAGGATTGCTAGATAACATCGAGAGCTGGTTTAGAAACCCTAGCGAACATATATTCAACCCGCGCATTAAGCCTACTAGAAGCGCATCGATCGTTATCCCTTTTGAATAATCGATCGACGGAGCGAAAGGTGTATCAATCGATACTCTTATAGAGTCATCGATCGACACTTTCTAATTGATCATCCCGATAGGTGAGATCATTAGATCTAGTAATAGATAACCTATGCAACGAGAGTTGATATGTTATTCTTATAGTTGAGTTCTATAATATCATATTTTAGTATTTATATTCATTATAATCCCAACCTGAATAGAAACCCTAGATTTAGCTACCATCCTTCCATCAAACAACTCTTGGTTACATAAGAACAACTGCCTTGTTCACTTTGCTTTCATTACATTCATATTTACTGCTTTATAAATGTTTGCCTAGTTAAATCTTAATATATATAGTTTAGTGTGCACCCTAGCTCTCTGTGGATTCGATCCCTAAGTACTACAATCGAACCTCTTATTTGAGAGAGTAAGATCACTTGTTAGGGTAATTTGAGTGGTATCAAATTTGGCGCCGTTGCCGGGGAGCAAGGATTCACCATTAGACTTGATTAATAGGTTTATTCTAGGTTTTATTTACTGTTTTAAGTTACTTACGAAAAAAATTTCTTGTTTTTCAGGTACATGCCAATTAGTACCAGAATCAGCAAGGGATAATTGCTTTTCTTCTCAGACCCATCACGTTTGGAACGCTCTATCCGCAAAGAGAAACTCGCAGCATCGATCGACACTTGTGAAAGAGAATCGATCGACACATCATCTGCAACATCGGTCGATACCAATCTGCGAGCAACCATGAGCGAGATACTTGTGCTACAAAGGGATGAGAATGGAGACCTGCATGACCAAGATGGTCATCTGCGTAATGCAGCAGGTCAGAGACTTGATGCTCAGGGGACTGTAATCCCTGACTCCGATATTGATGCTACAAGAGCTGCTATACCTGTAGATGAGAATGCTCGACAAAGGACACTGGCTGACTACAACCGTCCAGAGGAATACTATGTCAACAGATCAGCAATTCGTCTACCAGATATCCAGACACAGAATTTCGAGCTGAATCCAAAGTACTACAAGCTCGTGGCACATATACCTTACTCTGGATTATCTCACGAGCATCCTATGGATCATCTAGAAAGGTTCGAGGATCTTATTTCTCTTATCTGTATGGATGAAGTCCCTGAGGACTACTTGCTTTGCAAGCTCTTCAAATACTCACTTGTTGAAGAAGCTTTGCATTGGCTTAAGCAGCTACCACTAGGATCTCTTACATATCCTGGCCCGACATCCAAAATGCATTCCTGTGTAAATTCTTTGATGAATCACGGACTGAAGAAATAAGAGATAAAATTTGGACATTCTCTCAGGGACCTACAGAAGGCTTCAAAAGCTCTTGGGAGAGGTTTAGGAGCTACCAAAGGGACTGTCCACATCATGGTTTTACGGAGGTTCAGCTGTTGATGAAGTTCTGCAATGGTATTGATGTGCAATATCATGTAATGCTGGACACTGCAAGCGAGGAGAACTTTAGAACAAGGACCCCAGAGGAAGCTAAGAGACTGATTGAGAGCCTGGCGTCCAGCACCAGTGCCAAAAATCTAGATATGCACAGGATAAAATCAGCTATAAAGGATGACAACAAGATCATTGAGGCTGAGACTGGTTCTGTACATGAAGTCTCATTTGTGGAGCATGCTATATACCAGGATGAGGATCAGTACAATTTAGAAGAGATGGAATTTATGCTAGAGGAGCGCTTGAAAGAACAGCAGGAGATCACTGAGGAGTTTAATCTGCATTTGGATTCTCTCTGCAAAGAGGTGAATGGAATGATAGACATCATCGATACCTGTTTCAAGATGTTGTGCACCCAAGTTTCTCAGATTGAAAAACTCTGAAAAATAAAAAAATTCTTCAAAGGAACGACACTGTTCACTCCGGTACTGTTCATCCGAGTACTGTTCATCAAGGTACTGTTCATCCCGCATCGATCGATACTGTTAATCCGATATCGATCGACACTGTTCATCTCGTATCGGTCGACACTGTTCATCACGGCACTGTTCACCGAAATACTGTTCATCGCGACACTGTTCACCCATAAACTGTTCATCGGGATACTGTTCATCGTGACACTATTCATCCCGACTGGAAAGAGCAGCAGGTCGATTGCAGATGGGATAACTACTTTGGGGAAGTAATCAAACATGAGAAGTTGGAAGAAGAAGTCTTTTTAGTCGAAAGTTGCATGTCCATTGGTAGCTCGTACTTGTGTCGATCTACACCATCAGCTGAACATCGATCGACATCACTTTTAGGGACATGCTGTACTGTTCAAATCCAGAGCCACTCAGATTTCGTTGCTCAACACTCACATCCTCCCATCCCGTACCATGCTGAAACATATGACGTCGAGCAACACAAACAAAACGGAATCGATCGACCTCCACGGGAAAGTATCGATCGACAGCGGCTCACTACAAATCTAGTGTGTTTATCAGACCCTTCTGCCCACGGTTTGAATGCAACTCGCAACCCATCTCAGACGCCAGTTTGCTTAAAAAAAATGGAGAAGACCAGACAGCAACCTGCAGATGCACCAGACCAAAAGCAATTGACTATAGTTGGAACTTCTTTCATTAATAGTATCGATCGACGACTTCCACCTGGTATCGATCTACACCAAATGGACAGACATGAACCTGTCATTGAACGGCAGGCAACAAAAGAAGTGATTCAGATTGGGATGAGGTCGAAAGCTAAGAAACTCTATGTTCCCAAACACCTAAGGAGAGAAGCTAAAAAGCTGAACTTGATGGATTTCATAAGAGGGTGAAGAGAGTTCCTAAGGATATGACTTTTGAGGAAGCCTATTATAAGTACAGACTTGGTAATTTCTTCAGAGAGAGCAGAGAGACAGAAAAGGACATGGAAATATTATTCAACAAGGTCTGCCGTAAGCCTAAGAGGACTCTAAAGAAGGAACAAGATCCTGGAAAGTTTCTGATTCCATGCTCTATAAATAACCACGATTTGCCAAACGCCCTCTGTGATACTGGATCTGCAGTGAGCATCATGGCTATAGACACTGCTGAAGTATTAGGATTAAAGACGAAACCTTCAAAAGATAGTTTTTCTTTCGTTGATAACTCCAAAGCAAACTCAGCAGGCATGATCAGGAATATTAAAGTGGATATAGGAGAATGCACTATTCCTGTGGATTTTCATGTCGTGGAGCTCAAATCAGGCAGGACATCTTCCCTTCTTTTTGGAAGAGCCTTCATGGCTACAGTGGGAGCAGTTTGTGATCTTAAGAAGAATATGATGTGCCTAACTAATGTTGATGAAAATGTCTTCTATGATCCTGTGGAGAAGAAGAAAAGTGAAGATTTGATTTCATACATAGAGATGTTTGAAGATCCAGCACCTCTAACATATGCAGATCGCGAGCTTGCAAAATCAAGATCAACATCGATCGACATTCAACTTTCAAGATCGGTAGACAATGAGCCTCACGAATCGACCGACACTGAAAAGTCTAAGTCTGGGGGAAGACCTAGAAAGAGGAAGAAGAAAATGAAAAGGAATATAGATGCATATTTTCTATCACTGGTCCCTTCTCAGTGTCAGGAGGAAAGTCTTGAGTGTAGAGTGCGGCGCAGAGGAGGTCCAGCTTCTTTTGCTAATGTTAGAGTGCTATATGATCCAAAACTGAGAGACAAAGGGGAAGCATCTGCAAGAGCTTTCATCAACTGCATCAACCAAATGAGGAAGAGAGACACATAAACTTGTTTTGGAGCAAGTTCACATCCTCATCCAGATTAAATCAGACCTCCAAAAGTCTAGCTAATGACTAAAAATAAGCGCTGAGTGGGAGGCAACCCACTGTTAGGTTTGTTTTAAATTTGGTTTTATCTTCATATTCTACTGATTTTTGTTTATAACTATTGCAGGTAAAAAAAAAAGAGATGAACAGTACGCCGAAACTGTAGCAACAGTGTCGAGCGACACTGTAGCGAGGACATCGATCGATACTGTAGCAAACAAATCGATCAACACTGTAGCATAGTACTGTAGCAGAATCACTGTAGCAACGCTACTGTAGCAGAATCACTGTTCATCCGGAAAAAAAAATTTGGTTTTATATTTATCTATTACTGTTTGTTTTAGTGTTTTATATATCAGGTAATCAAAAGGAGGCATCCAAGGAAGAAACTTGATCTACCAACATCTACCTATGACTGCACAGCATCGGTTGACAGAGCATTAATAGCATCGATCGATCGCCACTTAATTGTGTTGATCGATAGAGGATCAAGAGTATCAATCGCCACTTAACTATGTTGGTCAATATTCACATCAAAGTTAGGTATACTGTTTTTCCTTGTTAATTATTGTCCTTATGATTTATTCTTCCACTAATCTTAGACTGTATAACACTGGTAACAGTGTTGTTTAAGTCTAGGGGAGGTCGCACTAATATTATAATTTAGATAAGCTATTTAGAATAGGGACCCAAGTAAACGATTGCCATAATATCGACCGTCGAGAAGAAGTCGATATCGATTGACATAACTACATCTGCCACGACCGTTGACAACACATTTACATCGATCAACATCTATTCTGGTCAGGTATTTCGTTTTAACTTGATTAAATTGAGTACTTATGGTTTATTTCTCACCAATCTCAGACTTGATCACACTATTATAGTGTTATTTAAGTCTGGGGGAGGTTCTACTAATATTGTGTTTTAGTTAGTGAAAAAAATAGAAAAAAAGGATTCAGGTAAACGATTGCTCAGCACATCGACTGATGAGACCATATCGATAACGTTCGACAGCGCTTCATCTACAACGATCGATTGTCACTTTATTGTGTCGATCGTCACCGACATTAGCGAGCTGGTATATCGTTATTACTTGTTAATTATGTACTTATGTTTTATGATTTTCACCCTACCACCGGCTGTTTTACACTGGGGACAGTGTAATTTAAGTCTGGGGGGATTACTAACGATTATCTACTTTATGAGTCTTATTTAAAACGTTTTCAAAAATTTTTTATTGAGTCAAGAAGGAGATATATCTTAATCGATTTATTACTTGTCATCTAACCACTCTTTAGACCAGTCTTAGACTTACTGACTGCAGAAGTACTATAGATACTAAAGTAGATCAACCTGTCAACTATGTTTGCACTTGCTGAAATTGTTTGAAGGAACCAAAGCTAACCTCCAACCTAATTTGACATGATTTGCTTGTCTTGGGGCTTGGTATACATAGGATCGGAATCCTCATACAAGTCTTGAAGGTAAAAAGTCTGTGTGTTTCTGGTTCCCTTCCTTCTCTCTCTTCGACATCTCGAGATCTAAGTTTAAGTTATAAAAGATTGATATGATTTCTTGAGAGGCAGAGGGATAGGTAAATTACCTGCGACCCCATTATTCTAAATCTCAAGGATGATCACACATTGTGGAAACGAGGGATAGGTAAATTACCTGTGACCCCATTATTCGCTACACTTTGTCAAAATGTATGAGTTACAAATGCAATGTCAATGAGATAGACTAGATGATCTGTGTTGGCATCGAAACCTGTTGATATTGAAACTAATAAGAGATTCAGAGAAGAGAGATGAGGGGAGAAAGGAATCAGAGAAGACTACCTGTGTGTTCAGAAACTTGTTTGAGTTGAATCCATGTGTCCTTTGATCGATACTCCCAAGGTAAAGCCTACACTTTTATTTTTATGCAAGAAATGAGGTTAGTAGAGGGGATTGTCAGACAGGATCTGTTAGGTTGTGGAACTAGTGGAATTTGGTTGCTATACTAGGATATTGTATAATATGCTTCTGAGGTTATGATGTTTAATGATTTGGTTTGCACTACTAGAGAGATGATGAACTGAGTTTTAAAATTCTTTGAGTCCCTGCTGTTTTCAAACCTCTTTCAGAGAGACTGTCTGTTGGTTTTGCTTGAGGACAAGCAAAAGGATAAGTCTGGGGGAGTTGATATACCATGGATTTTACCCATTTTTACCCCTGGTATATAAGTATTATAGATACTATTTACTATTTATTGGAGTCTATTTAGGGTATTTACAGGTTCAGGGACGATTTGGAGATATATGGTGATTTTGGTGCCTTTTGGAGTCTTTCGCAGTGCAGAACTGCAAAGACGTATCAGATGTTTAGCTATCGATGGAGACTTTTCCACCGTTGGATTTAGCCCATATTTTGACACAAGATAGAGCTTTGCGTTAGCTTTCCAATGCCACTGGTCTGAGGTCAATCAGCATCATATAGCAGAAGTTATGCCCCTTTTACTAGAGAGTGATCAGTCTGCCTCGCGAGAGGAAGCTGTCGAGAAGAGGATTGTATGTCGATCGATGCAGCACACTTCATGTCGATCGACAGGGACATCAGAACGTGGGCTGAGTATATTTCATGATCGACTGAAGCCCAGGAGTCACCACAAAGTTACCAAAATACCCTTGACGACCAGGAACCCTATTTATATTATTTCTAAGCCACTGTTGACGGCTACGCTTTCTACGCTTTCTTTTGATTCATTATTCTTAGTTGAGGAGAGAAGAGAGGAACTCCTTCAGAGTCCTCTTGGAACTCCTTTGGTTTTTATATCTATTCTATTGCAATTTCATCTACTCATCTATGATTTCTGTGACAACTATCATGTCTGAGTAGATCCACCTGTTAGGTTTAGGGTTCAGATAGATTATAAGGGATTAGCTCCAAATATAGAATTGCTAAGTTGTGGTATTAATCATTGAGACTGTCCTTAATGCTTGTTCTTGAGTAATTAACCTGAACTTGATCTTAGAATCATTAGGCACAAGCGAGAGCTTGGTCTCTTATTTGACTTGTCTTCTCTAAGCTAGGATTGCTAGATAACAGCGAGAGCTGGTTTAGAAACCCTAGCGAACATATATTCAACCCGCGCATTAAGCCTACTAGAAGCGCGTCGATCGTTATCCCTTTTGAATAATCGATCGACGGAGCGAAAGGTGTATCGATCGATACTCTTATAGAGTCATCGATCGACACTTTCTAATTGATCATCACGACAGGTGAGATCATTAGATCTAGTAATAGATAACCTATGCAACGAGAGTTGATATGTTATTCTTATAGTTGAGTTCTATAATATCATATTTTAGTATCTACATCATTATAATCCCAACCTGAATAGAAACCCAAGATCTAGCTACCATCCTTCCATCAAACAACTCTTGGTTACATAAGAACAACTGCCTTGTTCATTTTGCTTTCATTACATTCATATTTACTGCTTTATAACTGTTTGCCTAGTTAAATCTTAATATCTATAGTTTAGTGTGCACCCTAGCTCTCTGTGGATTCGATCCCTAAGTACTACAATCGAACCTCTTATTTGAGAGAGTAAGATCACTTGTTAGGGTAATTTGAGTGGTATCACTTAAAAATGCTTTTAGCTACAAGTGATGTTGGAAAAAAAATTGATTTGTAAAAAATATATGTCATGGATTTGTACACACAGACAAGCATGAACTATCTGTACACACAGACAAAAATGACGTTGTACAACCAGACACGATGAACACATTTTTAACAGTTGAACATGTACATATGGACAAACATTAACGACACTGTACAAACGGACAAGCATGAATGATGCTGCAAAAACAGATACGAAAAAACACATGTTTAAGTGTACAAATAGTTGCCTTTATGCATATGGTTTGTGTGTTTTGAGATAATGGAATTGTGTGTGCTCTGAACCTTCACAAACATATACAAGTGTAGAAAGTGGTCCATACATATTACTGATATCTTATACATTGAAAACTTGTGTACATAGGTGTATACATGTACAACTTCTTTTCTCAACGATTTTCTCATGCAGAACCCTCTTTAACAACTTTGTTACCACCACCTTCTTTTTCCATCCATCTTCTTACAACCACGTTCTCAACTCTATGTACGCAACTTGATTGTTATGATTCTTCAACTTGTTTCCTGCCAGAAAGAAGAGCATAGTGTGCCTGGAACATATCATAAGCAGTAAAACTTAATATATTTGGTCGCTAACATGTGCAGGGTTTATCAAACTCTCATTCATTTGGTTTACTAGAAAAGCTGTTTCCAAAGAAAAAAACCTTCTGGAACTATGTGAATCCATCCACATCAAATTTTAACAGTAGAAAAAATGAGAGGAGGAAAAACAGTCATAATTTGGAGATTAATAGTTAAATTATCAGACTATCAAATCTAAAAAACAACTACCGTCATGAACTAATGCTAGACACAATAATTATTAATCAAATGATCACAAACCATCGCATAAATGTTTGAATCATCATGGGTCCAAAGAAAAAAATGACAGCGACGAATAGTATTGAATTCTTACAGTTTGCTGATGACCAAATCTAAATCTGAAAGAGTAGCAAGGACACATATACACAGTGAGATAGTTCATCCTCTCTGTTTCTACACATCTCTATAGATTTCTAAGACTAATGAATCATCTAGATCTCTAAAAGACGAGTAGACAATAAGGTTTCTAGAATCGCAGATATATGGAATCAGAGATTTACATATGAAGCTAAGGAGCCTGAGCTCGAGTTTGTCAGGGAGCATGTCACCGGAGAAATCTCAGATGCAGGTTTAATTTAGGAGGAGATAACATTTAAGGTGAGTTTAATTGAAATTGATTGTTTGAACTGTTGAAATTTAATAATGAAGGAATCTGTAAAAAAGAAAAGGAAGTGAGAGATAAAGATTTGTGTGGTGGGATAAAGTACAGAGAAATAATTTTACGGTGGAGTTGTTCAAGAAAGAAAGAAAAGGAAGAAGAAAGATTGTAACTATTGGAGACCCACAATTATAATATTTTTTTTCATTTAGTTGGCAAACCTAACTAAAGTTGGACATAAAGTTAAAAAAAAAAGTGTCTAAGTATAAGAAAGTGATCTACAGTGATATTAACAAGTGCAAAAGTGACCTTGAGTGATATTTTTTCTTAATCAAAACCAATTATGATATCCAATTTTATCCAAATCCAAACCAATAATAAATCTCAAACCCAAATCAAACCATTTTATGTACAATTATATCTTTGTTATATAACTTCGTATATATTTACAAATTTATGAATTTAAATGCCACTAATCTGTTGTAAATAAACCTATATCATACATACAAAGTTTGTATTATACATATACTACTTTACTTGTGATTTTTTATTTACGATTTTGTGGTTTGTGTTTTACTTTTGCATTTAGAATAGATGTATATGATAATAGTTTTTGTATTTTAGAAATTTTGGGTTATGAAGGATATTATATTTATTTTAATTATTCGTTTATTTTTCTAACTTGTTTTTTTTATTTGTTGTCGAATATATTTTATGACATTATACTATTTTAGTTACTATCTTTCTTTATTGTTATGTAATTTATGCTGAGAACATATATTTATATCATCTTCGCATATGTATAACTAAACTTTTTATATTTTATTTTTATTAGTCTTGTTAGAGATTATTCATTTGTGTTAGCATGACGAATTTCATGATTGAAATGGTATACATTTTACTAAGGGGAATTACCAAATATGACTTAAACTTGATTTTAAATATAAAAGTGTACACTAAATTCAATCAAATGCAAAAGTAATCTAAAAATTTAGTGAAATTACAACAACCTCTTTATGAACCAAAAAAAACTTGTATTCAGTTTTACCATTATAACCTACCGTTAGAGAATACTTACAAAGTAGTATTCCCAAGGAAGATTTTTTGTCAGTTTTATTGTTCATTAGATTTTAAAAGTAATTAATAAATTTTATAAAAAAAATATTTTCAAAAAGAAAAATCAAAATCACGTAAAAGTAAACATTTCTCAATGATGTAAATTTAATTTATCTAAAATTAAATTATTTTCAACATAGATGAGTGAATGTAGATTGGTTCATGAGTCATTGGTTTGGAGTTTGGTAACATATGTTATAGTATTGTTGGTATCTTTAAGGTTAGATTCTGAAATCTTATCTTCATTTTTTTTTCAAATTGAAATATATATGTTTAGTAACTATTTAATAGGGTCTGGTTATATGATTTTAGGGCCTGGAAGACTCAAAGAAGACTTAAAAAGAAGTCTTTTCGCACATCCCTCCTAAATTTTAGTAAAAGTTAGGGTTCCCGCCTAAAACTTTTAGAAGAATTTAGGTTTCCCGCCTAAATCAAAGTCTTCCACAAGTCTTCCAGAGGAAGTCTTCCGATGGATTAGATCTTAAAAATAATTAATAAATTTATAAAAAATTATTTTCAAAGAAAAAATTCGAAATCATGTAAAAATAAACATTTTTCAAAGATGTAAATTTAATTTATCTAAAATTGAATTATTTTCAACATAGATGAGTGAATGTAGATTGGTTCATGAGTCATTGGTTTAGGGTTTGGTAACACATGTTATAGTATTCTTGGTATCTTTAGGGTTAGATTCTGAATTGTGAATGTAGATTGGTTCATGAGTCAATCTATAGTATTGTGAATGTAGATTGGTTCATGAGTCATTGGTTTAGGGTTTAGTAACACATGTTATAGTATTGTTGGTATCTTTAGGGTTAGATTCTGAAATCTTATCTTCATTTTTTTTTCCAAATTGACCTTATATGTTTCGTAACTATATAACTTGATTTAAACACTTTCTAAGTTAATTTTAAGTTTAACAAAATATGTTTTTACATAGCTATTTGATTTTAGGGTCTGAAAGACTCACATAAGACTTAAAAAGAAGTCTTCTCGCACATCCCGCTTAAATTTTAGTAAAAGTTAGGGTTCCGGCCTAAAATATTTAGAAGAATTTAGGTTTCCCGCCTAAATCAAAGTCTTCCATAAGTCTTCCAGAGGAAGTCTTCCCATGGATTAGATCTTAAAAGTAATTAATAAATTTTATAAAAATTATTTTCAAAGAAAAAAATCGAAATCATGTATTAATAAATATATCTAAAAGATAGAAATTTAATTTTACAGAAATTGAATTATTTTTAAAATATATGAGTGAATGTAGATTACGTCATGATATTCTTTGGTTTAGGGTATGGTAACATATGTTGTACTATTGTTGGTATTTTTAGAGTTAGATTTTGAAATCTTAGTTGCCCCAAAAAAAAGATTTGAAATCTTATATTTTATTTAATTTTTTTGTTAATCTGGCATATATCTGTTTTGTGACTATCTAATAACTTGATTTAAACACTTTCAAAGTTGCTTTTAAATTTAATAAAATGTTTTTTTGTATAGTTATTTCATTTCAAGGTCTAGAAAACTGTCAAAAGACTTCTAGAAGTCTAGGACGAATGGGTTAGAAGACTTCCCATGAAGTCTTCTAGTGTAATTTATTCTAGGTGAAAGTCTTCCAAACCGAACCGGACCTTAATTTTACCTTGAATTATAATATAACCGAAAATAAACCAAACTTTATTTAACCTAAGCCTAATAATTTACTAACATATAAATGAGTTTTTTTTAACTTTTTGGTGTTTCTAAGAAAAAGTTAGCAAAAACACGCGGAAGCCCTAGATGTTTCTCTGAGGCGATTTTAGAGGCGATTGTAAAGGCGATTTCCGTCGAAAAAAATCTTCTTTATCCTTTTCATCTTTGGTAATCTTGTTATTCTGGTAGATCTTGCTTCTTCGTCGTCGAGAGTATTGTCGTCGATTAAACTAAACCACTTGTTTTTTTCAGATCTAAAACCGTTTGTGTTGTATTCTAACTCCATCGCGAGTAAGTTCTTCCTCGTTCTTCCTCTTTACTGTCAAATTTTCATTTTGTTACTGAAATCGTTCGTTTCTCCGTCGTGACCTCTTCTTTCTTGTCGAGTTTTGGCAGATCTGTAACTGTAGCTGTCGGCGAACATAACTTCTCTGTTTTGGACCTCGACTTTTCCGCTTTCCGACGGTATGTTCACCCATTTGTTCGATGTATCATGGTTTCTCTTCAGATTTGACTAGTGTTCTATTGGACGACTTCGTGACAACTTCAGAAGACTACATGCTGTCTCGGAAGACTTGCATGAAGACTTCACGAAGACATCACGAAAACATAAGAAAGCAGACTTCACGAAGACTTTCGTAAGTCTTCGTGAAGTCTTCTGAGACATCATGAAGTCTTCACATGTTTGTTTGTTTGTTCTGTTTGTGTTTGAGGTGTTGGGTTTTTAATGTTTTGCAGGCTGTAAAATGGATTTACCAGAATTTCCTATGAGGTTGTTCACCTTAGGGGAAGAGCCCGTTCCAAGGAAAAGCATTGCGTATTATACCGATGACCCGAACATGCTTCCTTCTGTAAAGGCTGCTCTTAACGAAGATGAGTGGGAGGAGCTGAAGAATTCAAGGTTGGGAGTGTTCATCAAGTTTTGGGAGTTGGAATTTGGATGGGCGTCAAGGCTGGTTCATTATATGTTGTGCTACCAGTTGGATATCAAGAAGAAATATGAGCTCTGGTGTCTTGTTGGTCTACACCCGGTGAGATTTTCACTGATTGAGTTCGAGCACCTCACTGGTCTAAACTGTGAATATATTGAGAACTTGGATAATCCGGCTGTAGAGGTGACATATGAGTTGGCTCGTTTCTGAGAGTTAATGGATGTGGATATTGATGCTGGTCCAAGTACCTTGCAAATAATAACATCATGTAAGAGATGCGAAGAGTGGTCTCAGGATGACCGTATGAGCCTGGGATACCTAGCAATCTACACATGATACATTGAGTGGAAAAAATACTCATCCGCTACACGGGCGAACCCTGCGAGACTAGTGATGGATTTAGAAGAAATTGAGATGTACCCATGGGGGAGACTGGCTTTTAAAAGGTTGATGGACTCTATGAAGTGCAAAGATTTTACAAAGACTTATAACATAGATGGGTTTGTTCAAGTTCTCCAAGTTTTGGGGTCTACTTTGCTCTGCCCGACTTTGCTGCAGCCTTTGGGAAGCCCATACGAAACAAACTGAGTCCCCGTTTGCTGGCTTAAAAGGGACATAAAGGATAAAAATTTGTCAAATAGGGTATCACCACACAGGTATCACTAATAGTATAGTACTGATTATTTTTTTACTGATCAAAAGGGTGTCTAAGTTGATATTTACTTAATGCAGACTTGCGTGGTAAACTATGTGGCGAAGGAGATAGGTGAAATGTTCCCTCCATAGGACAATGAAGTTGGTGATGTGGAAGTTGAAAACTTGGTGAAGTTCATGTTTGCTGCTAAAGCTAATTGGAAGTGGACTCAAGAGTTTTGGCCAGTCAAAGGTACTAAGAAATGGACCAATCCCGTCTATGTGAAGCAAGAAGCTCCTCACCCCCATGTGAACAAAGAAAGAATAACTCCGAAGAAAGCTCGTAGAGAGGCATATACAAAATCTCTTCCATCAGAGGATCGTATAGAGCCTCCATCAGAGTCTTATGCCGTTAGGAATGGGCTTACGAAAGAAGAGATTGAACAAATGTTCAAGGAGATGACGAAAGTTATGACTGCTGGGTTTGGTGAGTGCGTAAAGGAGATGAATCTTCTCGGGGATATGATGGAAGCTATGGAGAAGAAGGTGAAAATGAATCAGAAAGGCACTCACTCTAATGAACTTCAACTCAAACTTTCAGACCCAAATAAGACTGCGCGTGAACTATGGGTTAGTACCAAACCCTCTTCCAAAATACGAGTGCTACAAAATACTAGGCAAAATACTAAGATATTGTAGGTGATTTAGCTTGTTTTGTATGAATTTTTGTGCTTCCTTATGTCAGAAATCTTGGATTTGGTTTGTTATATATGAATGTTTTTGCTTCCTTTAAGTGATTGTTGCATTTTTTATTACTGTGGTTATTATGTTTGGTACTCGTGTTGACATTCCCATTGTAATCGGAATTTCAGAGTGAGAGTGAACGAGGACAAACGAGAAAGGGAGAACACAGAACCCGCTGGCATGAAAGAACCAAGTGTTCTCATTATGGACAAAACAAAACCAACCAAATCAGATTTAAAGAGGGAGGAAGGAAGATGCATTGAGAAAAAAGATGCTATTAAAGAATATTGCCGTGCAAAAAGTGAACGATACAGGAAGCTTGCTGCGTCACAGCAATCTCCTTTTCAAGGAAACAACACAGCCAAATAGATCGTTCCAACCAAGAAGTTTGGTCATGGATATGTTCCATTTGCACCGGTTGACAAGAAGAAGGCTGAAGTGGTTCTTGAGTTTTTGAAAAAAGATTCGTAAGTCATGATATCTCACACATTTTGAAAAAAATGTCAAATTTTGATGATAGAGTTTTGTCGTTTACATGGACCATAAACTACATTTTGACAAAAAAACCTCCTAAAAGTCGAAGTTTGTGGTTTGCCATCCTCGGGCCCCCTGAAATGGGTCTTGAGCTCTGTAAGCCTCCTAAACACTACTTCTCAGACCAGAAGATTACAGGAAGACTTCCCGGAGTGTTCCTGGAGTCTTCATAAGTCTTCCTGAAGTCTTTTGTCTCTAAAGAAACGTTCTAACTTGTTATGATTTGAATGCAGCACATGGATGGTTTTATCAATTTACTGAGGCTTCGATATTCCGACCATCCAAGGCATTTTAGGTCGATGGGCTTTGCTTTCTTGATCATCATTTTGGACAGATGTGGATCGAGAAGTACGGGGAATTTAAGAGCTCAGAGCCCGATATCAATGGTTTAGGAAGAAGGCTCCCTGCCAGGGCATTTGATCATTATGCCGGCCTGGTTCCAAAATATCGCCAGTCAAATCTTATTTAGGGAAAATAGGTGAATGATATATATGCACCAATGAAATACAACAACGACCATTGGATTGCTATTTGGGTATCAATCTCTAAGAAGCACATCACCATCTAGAACATCATTCCTACTCATATTAAACATGCTCAACTCGCCGAGCGAGCCTTTTACCACAATGATCCCTTATTTGCTGGTTGAACTCGCTGCAACCGACGAAAAGCGAGTCAGATACACACTGGAGCCATTCACATATGAGAGAGTGAGAGCCGGAGTACATGTGGCACGATCTGGTGATTGTGGTGTGTACATCTTGAAGTACATCGAGAGCCATGCTCTTGGCATGTCATCATTTCCTCCTCTTTTTCTGATAAGTACGTCAAGACAATTAGGGAGAAGATGGCGATGGAGATGTTTGAACATGATTTTTGCTACCATCGCGACGGAGATGATGATGACTATGCCTGCTTGGATATGTACGAAGGAAAATGATGTGTAATTTGTACAAGAACCTTGATGCTTTTGTCCTCTTTTGTCAATTTTTGTAATCTTGTAGTACGTTAACAGGGTAGGATAAGATTAACTTTTTCTGTAACCTATCCTCGTACCAAACTAGCCTTGTACAACTAGTTTGGTAGTGCATCTAAGAAGAAATTTGTTCTATAGTTCATACCAGAATGTTCAATTGATAAGACAACAGATATAAGTCATAACACTATACATAAGTCAAAAAACAATAGATATAAGTCATAACAAAATAGATAACAAAGTAGATAGAAAGATAGGTGGAAGACTTCCAGAAAACTTTCAGACGACTCGCAGACGATTCTCAGAAGATGTACAGAGGACCAACATAAGTCAAAAGACAACATATATAAGTCATAATACAATACATAACAAAGCAGATAGAATGATAGGTGGAAGACTTCTGGAAGACTTTCAGGAGACTTCTGGATGACTTCCAGAAGACTTATAGAAGACGTTAAGAAGATTTGCAGCGAAGAAGAATTACAAAAGACTTAAAGAAGACTTTCAGAAGACTTTCAGATGACTCGCAGATGACTCTCAAAAGACTTAAAGAACATGTTGGTTGCAGTTTGGACGTGTATGACCAGGTTGTTTGCAGTTTGAGCAACTATAATCCTTGTGTAGTTTTCGCGACTTGTATCCTCTGAACCTGGATAGCTTCAATCAAGATTGTCATCTTAACTTCTTTTGTCAACCCAAACCACACTTTACATCCGGATGAAGACATTTGTGAATCTCAACTTCTCTAGCACAAGGATATAAGTTTTGTGAGTACCCTGTATACAAATTATCCCTTGAGTATAGCGGACACACAAGTGAGGCGATATGCAATTTAGCAAATGTTCCAGCTGCTATAGCATGTGAACAAGGTATTTTCTCGATTCCATAGACACCACATTCACACTTGATATGTTCCAAATCAACAATACAGTTCCGTCTACCAGCTGTGACAAAGAATTTCCATCCATCAATTGGTTGGAAAGACATAGTGTCCGCTATCGCTGACCGAATCGCCAATAAGCGTTCAACTCCCCGACTATTTTCAGATGTGAGATTCAAAGCATCTTGTAATACCCTGTCATCATAAAAAGAATTATTTTTAAATAAATAATTCAAATAGTTTATTTTGGAAATTTATTACGAGTTCGTAATTTATTTCTCGAAAATAAATTTTTGTGAAGACAAAAATATGGAGCTAAAGATGAGAAGCGGTTGATGCACTAAAAATAAGTTAGTAGCTTAATTGGATAATTAAGCTATTTGTTTTAAGTTGAAGGTGACCAATGATGTTGGAGTTGTGGTCACCAAGTCTAGATGGATTAATTGAATGTGTCAAGGGTGATGATAATTTAATTATCATGCACAGATGCATGCTACTGTGGTAAAAAGAGGAGAAAAGGAGAGCTACGTGGCTAAACAAGAAAGAAAGAAAAGAAATAATATGCTTACTCATGTTGTGATTATCACGTGGCCAACTTGGAAGCAAATGACTTAGCTTAGTCATTGTTTTGGAAACGTGGCCAATTTGGAGAGGAAGAAAATGACTTAGTCATTGTTTCTACGTGGTGATCAAAGAGAAATGATGGGGCAGCTGTCACAAACCTATTTACCTGGTTCCACTATAAAAGGAAGACCAGCCCCTCCATTTCTTCATCATTTTTGAACGTGACCAGAGAGAAGAAAAGAGAGCAAGAAGAGAAAAGAAATAAAAAGAAAAAGAAAGAAAAAGAGAGATAAAGAAAAATAAGAAAATAGTTTTAGAGAATTAAGAGAAGCAAAGATTGCGGGATTATCGATATAGAATTAAGACGAAGATTTGGAGTGAATAAAAAAGGTTTGGTCAGTTTCTGGAATCAAAGAGTCAAGCCGCATCGGTTAATCACTGTGAGTCACGGTTAATTGTTTGTTAACAATTTTTTAATACAGGTTCCTGACATCGGACACGGTTCCTGAGCTATGAAAGCCAGACCGGTCTAGGTGTCAGTTTGTGGTTCTGGGGCTTGAGACGATGTTTGTGCTAAGTGGATAGCAAGACTAGTCTAACCACTCGGATTATTGTAATTGTGTGTTTATTATATATTGTTGGTATGTACGTAGCTCGTATTGGTACTGTTGTGTAGAATCTCGTAGTGGTTCTAGTAGTTGCAGATCATTGCTTCTTCAAATGATACCACTAAGCCGGTCGTGGTCCGGAAAGTGGTGGGCTCGGTTTAACTTGGCTTGATCACTAAGGCCGAGTGTCACACGTTGATGTGACAGCCCCCGGCGAGTCCGATAGAGGACCGGGGCACGGCGATTCCGATTGAGGACCGTGACCGGGCGGGATTCCCGAGCGCCTACGCCTTTGTGGTGTAATAGTGAAGGGATTGTCGGTGTCCCTTGTATGGAGGAAGAATGATTCTGTTGGACCCTAGGATTATATATATGCATTTTGATTTATTGTCATTGCTTTAATGCTTTGTTTATTAATTGTTGAACTACCCGTCTTGCTTGTGTTTGGGGTTGGGTTTAGGATAACGGGTAGTTGTATATGCTAGATTGGGAACCCTGGTTCACTAAGTGAAATTAGTTCGCTCACTCCTCACCATTCTTGCAGGTAACCAGTAGTAAAGACCATAGCGCTCGCGGAACTGTAGGAGCTGGTGTAGATTGGACATCTTTTGCTAAAGACTCGTTTCAAGAAATATGAATGTATGTTTTACTTTCGGCTGCGTCCATGGACCATATGTATAATATTTTGGGCTTGAGAACTCAATATAATATATATATGATATAAAGTATGTTTTATATTCGAGACGTGTTGAATCTGATATTAGGTTAGTCCGACCTAACACAACTCTATGACTCGGAACGGGTTGCAAAGCCTAAGACCAAAGATTAGAGGAAACGAGTTTTGAATGGATAATCTGGGTTACTTAATCTTATTTTGTGACTTGGAAAGTCTATTCTTAACCCGTTATAACATTTCTGGACTGGGCAGAGGAAGGTCTTTTGGGCATGTTTTATTTATTGCCTGACTGGCTGACCGATGTCTAAAAACGGTTTGGGGGTGTTACACATCTTCTCTCCTTTTCCAATACCACCTTCCCAGCTTCTCCTTTATAAACTCCAAAAGGAATGATATGAGAAATCCTCTTGTTGGCTTGAGTGTGGAGTTAATAGATTCAGCTATGTTGCTCGTTTTTAAATTGTACATATCTCCATGACAATGAACCCGTAACCATAGTCTCACGTCGCGTTCTCCAAGTATGTTGCCAGCGCCGGGTTAGCACTCTAAATCTCGTCCATGTACTGGTCGAAGTCATAAACTATATGAGCATAAGCAGAGCCTTTAACCAAGTACAAGAGATGTCTTCCTTTATAGTTCTGGACAATGCTCTGTTGAAGGTGATAATAACATATTCCTTGATTTCCCAACGAAACACCTTATCACATGCGTTTTATAGATGTGTGCCGGTCAGAGACTATCACCAAAGCATTCCCATCAGATATACAACTGCTCAATTTTGTGAAGAACCATTCCCAAGACTCATCATTTTCAGCATCTAAAATTGCAAAAGCCAATGAAAATATCTAAAATTACCATCTTGTGCAGCTGCAACTAGCATATCACCGCCATAGTTCTCACTTAGGTGAGTCCCATCTACCATAATGACCTTTCTCTGATACTGAAAACCAGTAATAGAAGCTCCAAAAGCTAGAAACAAATACTTAAATCTATCTTTATCATCAAGTTCTATAATAGTGGTAGAACCCAAATATGCTAACTTGATTTTCTTCAGATATGAAGGCAGCCGCTCATACCCATCTTTTGTTGTTCCTCTTACCAATTATTGGGCATATAACAATGTTATGTATGAAGTGGTGTAGTCTAGCGTCATTTCAAACATGTTCCTCATTGCATCTTTGATATGCTTTGGATTTAACCAATCAATGATTCCAACGCGATTTATGAAAAGCTTACCAACATACTTTGGAGTACAATGTTTTTGTTGAGCCACTCGGTCTGAAACCGAACATGTATGAGTCAGATACTTGGTTACCCAAAATGTTATTGTTTCATGTTTCACACTCGCTCTAAGCTTCCATCCGCACCCATCAATAGGAAGAAGAATTTCAGCTTCACTGTTGTCAACTACATCTCTGAAACGAGTGAATCTCTGCTAACAAAACTCTGGTTAGCATAGATACTGTCGACAATGCCACATTTGAGCTGCCTCCTTGACTAGCATATGTCGCCTTGAAACCCTCCAAACACATTTCATCTGCCTCTACTTCACCCTCAGCCTCATCTTCTACTTTGCCATACACACTGTAATCTACAAAGTCATCCTCATCTACTTTAGCAACATTGAGGAAATCAGCATCCTCCTCCTCTTCATCTGAAACTTCATTACCATCTTCATAATCTTCTTCTTCTTCTTCCCCCTCATCTGAGACTTCATTATCATATGTTTCCTCATCTGAGACTTCATTGGCATCACTAACAATCCTCATCTTTCCTCGGCTTGATACAGAAAGACGTACATCATGGGTTTTACTTATCTCGACCAAGTTCCGAACTTGTCTATCACTTATGACATGAATAGGAGGAGTATCTGGAGCCATTGGTTGCATCATTTCTTCTGGTAAATAGTATTTTAAATCTACAACCTCTCTGTTCATGTCAAGATTATAATCTTCTTGAGCCATTTCAACAAGTTCAACATGTGTAGAACCATCACTCAAAAAGAACATTCTTGCTCCCTTGACATTATCCACTACAAAATCCCAACAATTATGTCTGAACAACCATTCTCTATAGACTATAAGTAATTGACGATTCATTACAAAAGAAAATCAGATTAGAACACATTTGCAAACACATAACATCAACTTAATAAAACAAAATCATCATAGAAGACTTCATAAGAAGTCTTCTATAAGTCTTCTATGAGGAAGACTTACAAAAGACTTCTCCGTTTAGTTAGAAACATTATTAAACATAAGTGTTGGTAACTTCTTATCGCAAATTAAGTTATGTATTCCACTCAGTAGTCTCAATATTGACTAATAAACATGATTTAACAAGAAAATATTAAAAACTGGTTTTAATTTTGGAGAAACTTGAAGTTTAATAAAGATTTACGTAGAAGACTTCAAAAGAAATCATCCATGGAAGACTTCTTTGAAGTCTTCCATTTAGGTCATTTTTGCAATTGAATATTTACGAAGGAAGACGTCTCAAGAAGTTTATTCTACAGAAAACATCTTGAGAAGTTTTTCTTTGTAAATATTGGCTTACTTTTGATTTTGAAAATATTTCGAAACTGCTAGAGAAGACTTCCAAAGAAATATTCTCGGATAAACATGTCAGTTTTACAATTGATCAAAGTTTGTCAGAAATTTGATTTTTTAGAAAAGACTTCTCAAAGAAGATTTCTTTACAAGTCTTCCGAAAGTTTTTTATTGGTCTATTCTATGTCGCACGAAGTCTGTTGGATTATTTTTGTAATTGACTGTATTTTATTTTTCTAGAAAATATGTTTTTAGAAGTCTTCTCTGACAGCCAAAAATTTGACCAAAATCCGGAATAAAACTTGAGAGGACTTCTAAAGAATAGAATGGTGAACAAAAAATTAAACAAAAATGAAAAATAGGGTGGAGACGCTAAATGCAAAACCCATAAAACAATTAAAAACTCCGACTGTGATATCCAACGGAAAAATATTCTCCTTTGACATAGTCGAAAAAAACTATTCTCAATACCCTACCAAAATTCTAACTACCCCACTTTTTTCTCATATTTATCTTCTCCTTATTACCCTTAATATTATATTATTATCCCACAATCGCGGTCCCCACATCCCACTCACAATATCTTCTATTTTTTAAAAAGAAAAACGGATTCCACTTTCCTCATAAAATCCCAATTTAATTTGCAAATCTAACAGACGGACCCCACAACAATCCACCTCTCTCCTTCCCACAGCTGTCCCTCTTGTCTCCTTTCTCCCATCTTGCTCTCTTTTTCCCAACCACCATCGAACATCTTCTCCCCTTCTTGATAAAATTGGCGATTTTGAAGCTTTTTGAGGTAAATTCATACATTTTTTTTCACGAAATTTTCATAATAATATACTACTTATGTTCTATGTGTTATGAGTAACGAAAAATATAAAAGTATTGCTGTAAAAATCTTGAGAGTTTTCAAAGAAAAATGAAAATAATGTTTGAAGAAGATTTTGTATTATTCTCTATTTTTAACACGGTTTTGAAAAAAAAACATGAAAATGGTGTTAGACGATAATGTGGGTTGTGTAACACGTTATTAGTTGATTAAAAAGACTTAAATCGATGAGAAACTAAAGTTTTAGGTAAAAATGGAAGTTTTAGGTATATTGTTATGAAAAGGGATGTTTAAGGGCGATTTTGTATATTTCTTCTTATTTTGCACTGTTTTAAACCATAAAATGCATTACAATAGTGGTAGACGATATTGTGGGTTGTATAACACCCTCTTGGTTAATTAAAAGTGTTAAATCGACAAAAGCAAAACTTATAAGAAACTGGAACTAGTGGTATTACTAAATTGATGCTTGTATTACTTGTATTAATTGTGTTACTGTATCGAATATGTACCAAACATCTTGGACAACTTAAATTCTTTAAATGGTTAACTAATCATAATTTATTTTTTCCAGAGAATTCTATGGCTTCTCCTATTACAATCATATGTTTTGACTATGGAGGAAGTTACATCAAGGATGGGGCTGAGATTTAGTGGATCTCCGGAGAAGATCAAATCCACACTCTAGTGATGAAAACATATGTGGAAGAGGTTACATATTCTGAACTGGTCAAGTGTATATGCAGAAAGATTAAGGCAAATGTAGATGGGATGGTGAAGATTAGTTACTTTCCATTGATATTTTATTCAAACAAGCCATCATATATTTGGTGTGATGAAGACGTTTTGGGTTATCTCATGCAAGTAAATCATGATAAATGTAGAAGTGTTTTATATATGGAGATCAGCAGTGACATGGATGCTACATATGGTGGTATGCCGCTTTCAGGAGATGATGGAACTGATGAAAGCTATGTTGGTCAATCTGATGGTGAGGATACATATATTGAGGAAGATGAGACTGATGAAGATGAGTCTGAGGAAGATGAGACTGAGCAAGATGGAGATGAGCAAGATGGAACAGATCAGGATCATGAGATGGATGGCATGGTCACGCTTTACACAGCTGAACAACACGAAGACTTTGAGTTGCATGAGAATTTAGAGCATGGGTATGAAGGAACAGAAGTCAGAATAGAAGTTGAAGCTGCAAGAGCGGGAGTTGAAGCCACAACAGTAGTAAAAGAAGAATGGGATGATGGTCTCAATTTGGTTAAGAGTCAAGAATTCAGAACTAAGACAGCCATGCAAGTTCTAGTTCAGAGGGGTGCGCTTAAGAATGGTTTTGAGTATGACACACTTAAGTCCGATACTGGGAGATTTGTGGCAAGATGTCGAGGAGCCAAATAAGGTTGCTAGTGGTATTTGCGTGTAGCAAAGCTTAAGAATTCATATCTTTGGACGGTTATAACTTACATCAAGTCTCATACATGCTCAGTGGTAACTACAAGTACCCTTAGAAATAGAAGGAGAGGCACATCACATGTTGTTGCATCTGTTTTGGGTGAAGAATATCCCGGTAGATATGACACACCAACACCAGCTGATTTGATCAGTATGGTTATACACAAGGTTGGTGTTGATGTATCATATGCCACAGCATGGAGAGGAAAAAGGATGGCTGGTAATGAAGTGCAAGGTACTCCGGAAGAGAGTTTTTCTTTGATACACTCCTATATGCACATGCTTAAGTTGAAGAATCCTAACTCGGTAAGTTATGTTGAAGTGGATGCGGCGAAAAGATTTAAGTATCTATTTTTCGCATTTGGAGCTTCCATAGAGGGGTTCGTAACGATGAGGAAAGTTATCATTGTGGATGGAACACATCTTAAGCATGTTTATGGTGGAGTTCTGCTTGTTGCGACGGCTCAAGATCCTGATCGTCACCATTACCCTATTGCATTTGGTGTAGTTGATGGTGAGAAAGATGAAAGCTGGATGTGGTTTATGAATAATTTGAGGTCAGTGATATCAGATGTAGACGGATTGGTGTTTCTTTCGGATAGAAATGGGAGCTTGATCAAGTCAATACGTGAGGTGTTCCCAACGGCCGCACATGGGTATTGTATCTGGCATTTGTCTCAAAATGTCAAAGGACATGTATTCAACAACAGAGACGTTTGTGCAATCAAGTTTAGAGAATGCACATATGCTTATACAGTGGCTGAGTTCGATGTTCTCTATGCTGATATTTCTAGAAAGTATCCTTCTGCTGCCGAGTATCTGGAAAAGAGTGTTAAAGTGGGAAAATGGGCAAGATGTTACTTTGAAGGAGACAGATACAATGTTGACACGACCAATGCAGCAGAATCTATCAATGGTGTTCTTCGGGAAGCGAGGAAATAATTCATGCTACTGATGATTGATGTTATCATTAAGAAAATGGCTGAATGGTTTAACAAACATATGAAGAAGGCAGCCCAAATACAAGCCACGAAGAAGCTTGTGCCTACAGTAGAAACCCAGTTGTCAAAAAGATGTTTGAAAGCGAGGTGTTTAGATGTGGTTGAGATAAACAGCTTTCACCTTGAGTACAATGTCAATGGTAGTGACGGAAAGGTTTATACGGTTGATTTGGCAAGAAAAATGTGCAGCTGTGGGTGCTTTGATATAGACAAAATCCCGTGTGTTCATACATGTGCTGCTGCCAAGTTCTTGAGCGATGGAACGGACCTCCATCTACAAGACTTTTGTTCGGTATACTATACGGTGGAGCTTTGGGCGTTGGCATACTGTAGTATGATTTATCATATGCCACATCAGTCTGAATGGTTTATTCCATATGAAATTAGAGCACTCAAAGTTCTTCCTCCATTATATGATAAAAAACAAGGACCCACTCAAAAGCAAAAGTTTCTATCATCCGGAGAATCTCGTGAACATGGAAGAGGGCGAGGAAGAGGAAGGGGAAGAGGAAGGGGAAGGAGCAAAGGAAGGAGAGGGAGACGTTTGTATGAGTATTTTGAGTGTGGAAGTACTTCTGCAACTGCCGAGTAGCATGGGACTCTTGTGATTTGAACTATGTGTAATATGTGTAATCTGAACTATTAGGAACTCTGGAACTACTATGTGTAATGTGAACTACTAGTACTGCTAGAACTACTATGTGTAATATGGACTACTAGGAACTACTTTGTACTACCCTGAACTACAAAAAAACTACTCTGTATTACTATTTCTTATGCATGTTTCTAAGAACCTTAATTTTCTTCTTATTATTTATTTGTAAAAGATGTATCTCGTATATTACGTGATTATATGTCCATGCATGTCTTTATTTGTCAAAATAGACATAAAATACTCTTAAAATTTCAAGTTGTTAGAAATTTTCTCATTTCAATAGAAAACACTCTTATACTTCCTAGTTAATGTCTTGATGGGAAGGTTATCATGAGATGAATTTCAGAAAACACATATTTTCTGAATTTGTTTTCTGCCAATGTGTTATATACAGTCTAAAACTGTCTAAATATATTGGTATTACTAATTAATTTAGTTTAATGACTTTGTATTACTAAAAAAATGTTATAATTTACAAAAAAAAGTTACAATGAAGAGTGAAATATTACTACTACCTTGAGTACTACTAAGAGTAAGATAAATATTACTGCTATGTTTTAGACGTGCCATATATATATATATATATATATATATATATATATATATATATATTTTACAATGTGTTACACGTTTTAGACATGTCTTAGGTTTATTTTTTTAATTTTCATGAAGTGTTGACAATTTTTTTGTCTTAGTAATACCTAATAAACCTAGTAGTACAAATTTGCTTTCTTAGAACATGGATTGCCTTGTCTTCAATTAGACCAACCCTGCTTCAAAACAATCACACAACACAAAACATCCTACATAAGTTTTACAATACATAGCATTCAAGTTTTACAGACCAAAAAAAAACATAGCATCATAGATAAGTTTACAACAAAGCCGAGATAAATATTAAACATAGCATCCTACATAAGTGTTCACTAAGCCTCAGTTCTAGGCTTTTTCCTGCGCCCTTCAATCTCATCGGTGTCAGCTTCGGTGAAAGGAGAGGAAACCCACCGTGATGGTGCACGTGTCCTTGCTGTCTGTTCTGGCGTTGTGAACTTCTTTGGGTCAGTAGACTTTCTCAGTTTATCCCTCGTCTTAGGACCATTCTTCCTCACCGCCTATGCTTCACCCCAATACGAGCAGGATCTCCCTCATCCGTCTCATCAACAGCATGAGCTCCCTCATCCGTCTCATCAACAGCAGGAGCTCTTTCATCCGTCTCATCAACAACAAGAGCTTCCTCATCCGTCTCATCAACACCAGGAGCTCCCTCATCCGTCTCATCAACACCAGGAGCTCCCTCATCTCCAACATCATTGCTCTTGCAAAGCGAAAGAGTCCACTGTTGTTGTGTCTCTTTCGCTTCATCCCACGAAAGAACAAATCTCGTACGTGGTGTCCATTCCGCTATTGATCTATTCGTGGCTGCCTTAGTACTACCACGTGGTAGTGTAGGAGTATCCTTGGGTTCCTTTTCAGCCTCCTTCTCGAGTTTCTCATCCTCCTTTTCTGTTTCAACCTCCTTTTCCGTTTCAGCCTTCTCTGTTCCAATCTCCTTCTCCGTTTAAGCCTCCTCTGTTTCAACCTCCTCTTCTTGAACTTCATCGGTCACTTCAAATCGAGCCTTATTGTTCTGGTCAGCCTGCTCTGTTTCAACCTCCTCTGTTTCAACATGAGCTTCAGCCTCAGGTTCTTTATCTTCCTCAAAACTTTTATCTTCTTTCTGAGACTCTTCAGCTTGAGCTTAAGCCTCAGGTTTTTTCTCTTCCTCAGAACCTTTATCTTCTTTCTGAGCCTCTTCAGCTTGAGCTTCAGCCTCAGATTCTTTCTCTTCCTCGAACCTATATCTTTTTTCTGAGCCTCTTCAGCTTGAGCTTCAGCTTCAGGTCCTTTCTCTTTCTCAAAATTTTTATCTTCCTTCTGAGCCTCTTCTTCACTCACTTTCTCATCTGTTGGGTTCACTCCATTGCTGTTATAACGCCCATCATTCCAGAAAGTATCCAAGGTTTGGTACTCAAAACTATCAGCGTTCTCCTTCTCTTTCTCATGCTTCTTCATTTCTTTCTCAATGCCATCAAGTCTCTCCTCCAATGTCTTCTTCTTCTTGGCCTTCAGTTTTAAATGATCTTGCGTCCGCTCAATGCCCTCAAGCCTCTTCTCCATTGCTTTCATCCTCTTAGACCTTCTTTTTAAAATAACATGGCTCTTCTCCACCACACCAAGCTTATTGTCCATTGTCTCTACCTTCACAATCACTTCACTCAAAGAAGCCATCAACCTCTCTTCAACCTCTTTCAAAACATCCTCCAAACCATGATCAGAGGAGGATGCTTCTTCATTCACTTTCCCTTTTCCTTTGTCTTTTTTCTTAGGAAACTCCCTTGCAGCCACATCTAACTCATAGAGTCCTTGCTAAAAAATAGGCTTCTCCTTAACAGTCAGCCATGTGCTCCACAAGTTACTCACTCCTTCATTTTCATAGTCTGACTCCCCTTCCAATATACGTGCCATGAGAGGTTCCTCATCAACACTTGGAACCAAAACACTATTAAAGACCTGAAAAAATACCAAAACAATATCACACACATATTTTAACTCAAAACACTATTTATTCCGCTCACTTAATAAAAAAAATAATATTCAACTCATACCGTAGTGTTTCCAAGCGTGTCGTACAAATCCTGGAGTGAATAACCTTTCATGCTGTTACTTTGGAACCGCTTCTTGCACATCCTCGGGCAGGAGCTGAAACAGCCAGCTACACGTTCTCTGAATCGTGCATTCAGAGCTAAAATACACTCAAATTCCAAGATCTTAATGTCAAAACAAAGGAGTCAGAGCTGATTCACAACACAAAAAGAATTATATAAAAATGTAAATTTACCTCCAAAGGAACTATGAACCCGGGAAAGTTGACATTCTTCTTAGGTTCCTCTTTGAGTTGCTTCATCACGTGATTAATGGACCCGATCGCATCATCGAACGTCAAGCGACCCATGGAAAGGTTTTACAAATTTCCACATCGTTGACGACTCTTAAAATGAAAGAGTCGAATGGGGCATTGTACCTTGCCTTCGCTCTGATAACCGTGCCTAGGAAGTAGAGCACCGCCATCCTGAGTCGATCCCCACACGCACTCATACTCAGCAACTTCTCTCTCACAGATTCCATTGTTATCTCCTTATGCGAGCCAAAATGCCTATCTACAAAAGCAAATCTCCCCAACTTCTTATAATTGGTAGTCACGGCAGTCCAAGCCTGAGATGAGTGCATGCTCTCTCATTGAATACCGGATGGGCACGCCATTAACCGCAAACCAAGCTGTGTCCTCTACTTCGTGTAAGGGAATCGTGCGCAGTAGCAGCGACCACATACCCAGCAGCCTCAAGTTTGGTTCATCCGGCATGTGGAAAATGTGGCAAAACTGAGGGTGGTTTTTGAACCAATCCAACTCGGGCGACTCATCCTTGGGCGTAAGCTTCTTCAAGAGGTTCACTGTTCCGCTCACTGAGCATTTGCTCGGTATCTTACACGACTTGGTGAATTTTGTGTTCTTGAAGTATAGTTCATCAGGTGGCAATGGTTGACATTCCTGCAAACCACAATAATATATTAGCACCTTATTTATTAATCTGTCCTAGTAAAACCAGTAATACTAGTAATGCACCAACAATTCTAAAACCAAAGAAATGTTTTTGAGAATGCATACCAGAGATGTTGCAGAATGATGATCAGTCTGATTCTCGTCTGAAAGCCCTTCTGCTACTGGAGGAGGGTTGTGTTCGACAACCTTTTCTCTTGTGGAATTGTTGTTTTTTTTCTTAGTCTGCCTTTTCCCTCCCCGCTTACTACGGCCTGTCATTATCTTAATCTCCTGAATATACATAAACAACAAATATTTAATAACAACAGAAGCTAACAAACCCATTCAATATCCACAAAACAAATCTCAGAACAAAACTTTTGATCTCCATAACTTCAATAGACAAAGATAAAACAACTTTTATAATTTTCAATAGGCAAAGAACAAAACGATTTTACCATTTTCAATAGATAAAGATAAAACAATAGACAAAGATAAAACAATTTTTACCATAATCTCATAACCATTCTCCTCCTTAACCATTTTTACTACTAGGTTTTCAATTAAATTACACAGAGAAAACAATTTTTATCAATACCAAATCGATTCAACAAAAGAATAACTTTAAAAAAAAATCTGATTCAAAATTAAAATTCCAATTCCTTCATTTCTTTAAGCCAAACAAGCACACATTATATATTCCAAAGAAATCCACATCAAAACCATTAGAATCTATGAAAAAGACGTTACCTTGCCGACAATGGTTCTCGAAGCAGAACAATAGGATGAAAGGAAGCTGATGCCGCTGGATTTGATGATGAATAGGAGAATACGCGGTGGATATCGGTGGGATTCGGTGGAATTCGGTGGGATTCGTCGCTGCCTCGAGTTCGTCGGATTCTAGGATTTCGAGTGTGATTTTCGATTTGGGGGAAATGAAAGACTAAATGAGAAATACTTAGGAGAGAAACTGAGGGTTTGGTTCTGTTTTGGAGAGAGATACGGGAAAAAACAGAGGGTTTGGGAGAGAGACAATTTGTAAATAATAGATTTCATTAAGGGCGATTTTGTTTTTTACCAGGTTTTCGATGAAAATATGTTTAAAAGTATAGTTTGTGTATTTTATGGACAATCAAAATTAGTTTGTGTATTTTTTGGGAAGCCAAAAAAATTCGTGTATTTTTTCAGCAAAAGAAATTCAGTCTGTGTATTTTTAAGGAATTTTCTCTTCTTTTATTGGTGGGGCAAGAGAGAATAGACATAAGAGTGACTGAAGCAATAAAGAATAAAGTCCTATCCAACGGCTGACTATCAAAAACTCAGACAAATGATTCGCCGGCCGATCTACAACTCCTCCGCCGTGTCTCGTCACCCAACTTCTCCAATCTCTTCATTCTTACGTTCTCTATTCTCTACTTATTCATCTGAAAACAACAATGAACCCATTGTATCAAAGCGGAACCCTAAATCCCCATTCGGGTCTCCGACCCAGGTCCAAAAGCTCATAGCTTCGCAATCGGATCCTCTCCTCGCCAAAGAGATCTTCGATCACGCCTCCCAACATCCCAGTTTTCGCCACTCCCAATCTTCTCACCTCGTCCTCATCCTCAAACTCGGCCGTTCTAGACATTTGAATCTCATCGACGACGTTCTCGCCAATCACAGATCGAGTGGTTACCCAGTCACTGGAGAGCTTTTCACGTATCTGATCAAAGTCTACGCGGAAGCAAAGCTACCGGATAAAGTGTTTCGAACGTTTTACAAAATGCTCGAGTTCAATTTCACGCCACAGCCCAAACATCTGAATCGGATCCTCGAGGTCCTCGTGAGCCATAGAGGTTTTCTCCACAAAGCTTTTGAGCTTTTCAAGAGTGCGCGGCTTCACGGGGTGATGCCCAACACGAGAACATACAACATACTGATGCAAGCGTTCTGTCTGAACGATGACTTGAGTATTGCATACAAGCTGTTCGGTAAAATGCTTGAGAGAGATGTCGTCCCTGATGTGGAGTCTTATAGGATTCTGATACAAGGGTTTTGCAGGAAAGGACAAGTGAATGCTGCTATGGAGTTACTTGAAGATATGTTGAATAAAGGGTTTGTACCCGATAGGTTGAGTTACACTACATTGTTGAACAGTTTGTGTCGGAAGACCCAGCTTAGAGAGGCTTATAAGGTTCTATGTAGGATGAAATTGAAAGGCTGTAACCCTGATATTGTGCATTACAACACGATGATTCTCGGGTTTTGCAGACAAGGTTGTGCTATGGATGCCAGGAAGGTTCTTGAGGATATGTCGTCTAACGGTTGCTCGCCTGATTCGGTCTCGTATAGGACATTGATTGTGGGGTTGTGTGGTGAAGGGATGTTTGAGGAAGGCAAGAAGTATCTACAAGAGATGATATTAAACGGGTTTTTCCCTCACTTTTCGGTTTCTAATTGTTTGGTGAAAGGGTTTTGCAGCTTTGGGAAAGTAGAAGAAGCATGTGATGTGGTGGAGCTTGTGATGAAGAATGGGAATGCATTGCATTCGGACACTTGGGAGATGATAGTTCCTATTATCTGTAAAGAAGATGACTCTGAGAAGCTCAAAATGTTTATTGAAGATGCTATGAAAGTAGAGATAAGGGGTGATACCAGACTCGTTGATGCGGGTATCAGTTTAGGGTCTTATCTTTCTAGTAAGCTACAGATGAAACGTAAGAATGTCAGAGAGAGGAGACGTTTGTAGGTTCCTCCTATTGTTGAAGATAAAGTTCTGTTTATCTGATATATATATCAAGAATCAATACAAACCAATGCGTTGATCTTAATGTATTGTTCCTCAAAAAGTTTTAAATCCTCTGACTAGGCATCACTGAAACCGGAATTCAAACAGAATTTGATCCCTAATATTTGATTAACAAGAATGTGTTGAGTTAAGATGCATATATCTGTGATAAATATTACAGGAAGTTATAAAATCGACTAGTAGAATCACGTTGATGTTATCGTGTAGGAGAACTGGGAACATGTAATGGCCAGGGTTAGGCTTCTCGTGCCTGTATTGGGCTTTTAGCATTTATTAGTTAAAGCCCATTTGGTTAGCATTTCGATCGACCTGTGATCAAGCAACGGTACGTGAGCTTGATCAAGCTCAGTCTCGTGTCGACATTATTCTCTCGCTATCGTCGAGCCCGGGAATTGCATGGAAGGCGTGATGTCTGCTTTGGAATCTGAGGATTACGAATCCGCCGGGAAGTTCGTGCAGAGGTTTCTCCAGATATATTCGCAGTACAATGATTCTGGTTCTTATCAGAGAGAGCAGCTTCTCGAGTCCAAGAAGCAGCTCGAAGGTATTGCGAGGAAGAAGCTCTTGACGGCTATTGATCAGAGAGATCATCCAAGCATTCTGAGATTCGTGCGACTATACTCTCTGTTGGGGATGGAAGAGGAAGGTTTACTCTACAGTTGCTGCCCGAGCCGGCCCTTGACAGCTTGGTGAAGCACATGCTTCCAGCCGTCAAACATTTACTAAAATTCCGGCCGCTTTTGTAACATAATTCTCTTCAGGCAATTTGGTTATTGATGCGACCCAGGACCCGGACCAGGACCAGCTCGACGATCAGGACACTCAGATCAGACCAACCGAGGTTCACCCATCCGTCCAGGCCAAGCAGTCCAACCGAGCAGTGTACCGGATCAACCCGCGTTCGTCCGGAAAGGAGCTAAGCTTGGATCCACCACCTGATGACCGATCTGACCGAACCACAGATGATCTTTCCCGTCCAACTCGTCAAGACAAAGCCAACAGACGAGCCAGACTTCACTTGGATCAGGCGGAGTCAGACCACGACCGCAACTTCTCACTTCTCACCCGTTTGGTCCGTACCGCACATCCCAATGATCGGACCAACGTTCTTACTTCTTCTTTTGACGCCATCATGGACTTCTCTTCGACCAAATTCTCTAAGGCAAGGACTCTTAGACTTTCTGAAGATTTGGGTCGAGTAAATTCTTCATACGTTCAAGACAGTTCGATGATCACCCCGCGGCCGCACCTCCGTTCGTCCATCTCCTTACCGCGACGAACCAGATCATCACGGACGCACTTGGACATCTTTCTGAATCTGGACCAGTCAACCTTTGAGTCCACACTTTGACTTGTCTTCCCTTGTTTTCCACACTTTGACTAGTCTTAGTCAAATTTATATTTTCTATGTGTGTTTTTCAGCATTTTTCTTTAATTTTTTTTGACTCAAAAACACTATAAAATGTATCCCATTTCCTTGCAATGAGATCACGAAATTTTCTCCTTATTTTGAGTCTTCTCTCTTTGTTCTTAGCATAGAACTTTCCTGTTTCCTAGTGAGGTTATCACTTAGCAAACAAATCTTCATTTGTTGGACCGGTGCGTCACATCCGGCAACAAACGAATCTGGTAGTATCAAGGGTCTTTCCGCAACCTTTTGTGTCACCCATCATTCCATAGTTCTCTTTTCAGAGTTCATATCCTTCACAAACCGATTGAGTGATCCTGTCCAATCTCAGGACGTATCAAGTAGTATCAGAGCCACTCAATTCGGTATTATCTTTCCATCTTTCTCATCTCCCATTTTCTAAACACTCTTCTTCTTCTGTCTATCTTGAATCCGGGCCACTACCTTACCTAGGCCATATCTATTTATAAAAAAAAAAGGAAAAGAAAGATCTAACAAAAAAAAAAAAAGTTTGATTGTTTTTGGCTAGGTGGTGGAAGAGAAATCCTGCTGGCTGAAGAGAAATCCAGCCTTGGAGTGGTTAAAGCGGATTCCCAAACCAAATTCTCTTATCTCTCTATCTTGTGTTTCATTATTTGTTTGCTTTGAGATCTCATCGGGTTATTTGGATTGTCTTTCTTAGAACCTTGAGAAGAATTCTTTGAGTGACCACTAAATTGAGTGAAACACGTGTGTGGGTGAGGATAAACACCTGAGAGTGTGAGGTTTTACTCTAACTTTGCCTTGTTTAAGTTTTCAGGAAACCATGGGCAGTGAAGAAGAAAGAAACAGACCCGGAAATTCTGTTGTTGGATTATCTAACTTGCAAATGCGTGCTCTCAATGATTCTATGTCTAACTTGTTGAATACAGGTTTGGAGGCGATCCATCTTAGGCTGGATGAACTTCAGGGCCGACCAGCTCAGTCCCGAACAAGAACCAGGCGTGACCGCCCAAGGAGACACAGCCGGTCCGACCTTGAGATCCGAGATGAGTCCTATGATGATGATCAGTCCATCAATCGTCCAAGGAGAGCTCCTAGACATCAAAACCAATGTGATGTCAATCCATTTGGTAGAAATGAAAGAACTAATGATGGTATGGTGGATTGAAATTGAAAATTCCAAGTTTTGATGGCAAAAATGATCCGGATGCTTTTCTTGAATGGGAAAGAAAAGCTGTTTCCAAATCTTAGTAAATGCTCTTTTGGAACAGATCACATGGTGTTCTTAGGTTTTGTTGTAGGTGCTGATGGACTCAGAGTGGACGAGGAGAAGGTCAAGGCCATCCGAGAATGGCCCATTCCGACCACAGTGAGCGAGGTAAGGAGCTTCCACGGCCTTGCCGGGTTCTACCGACGGTTTGTCCAGGACTTCAGTACCATCGCAGCCCCACTTACTGAAGTGATCAAGAAGAATGTTGGTTTCAAGTGGGAACAGGCTCAGGAAGAAGCATTCCAACTCTTAAAAGGGAAGTTAACTCATGCTCCTTTACTTGTACTTCCTGATTTTTCTAAAACTTTTGAGATCGAGTGTGATGCTTCGGGTGTTGGTATTGGTGCTGTCTTGATGCAGGATAGGAAACCCATTGCTTACTTCAGTGAGAAGCTTAGCGGAGCCACTCTCAACTACCCCACTTACGACCAGGAGCTGTATGCTTTGGTGAGGGCTCTTCAAACATGGCAGCATTATCTCTGGCCAAAGGAGTTTGTGATCCATACTGATCACCAATCGTTGAGACATCTTAAGGGCCAGCAGAAGCTGAACAAGAGGCATGCCCGTTGGGTTGAGTTTATTGAGACCTTTCCTTATGTGATCAAGTACAAGCAGGGTAAGGAAAATGTTGTGGCTGATGCTCTGTCCCGAAGGTATACTCTTCTCTCAGCTCTAGAGACTAAGTTGCTTGGTTTTGAGTTTATCAAAGATTTGTATGCAACTGATCCGGATTTTAAAGAGATTTTCAGGAAGTGTTCCAAAACGGCCTATGGCAAGTATTATCAAGTTTCTGATTTCTTATTCTTTGATAACCGCTTGTGTGTTCCCCAAAGTTCTTTGAGGGAGTTGTTTGTCAGGGAATCACATGGAGGAGGTCTAATGGGACATTTCGGAATCAAGAAGACATACAAGGTGGTGTATGAGCACTTCTATTGGCCGAGTCTGATGAAGGACGTAGAGAGGATATGCAACCAATGTGTGGATTGCAAGAAGGCCAAGTCCAAAGTGCAAAACCAAGGTTTGTATTCGGCCCTACCCATTCCATCTCATCCTTGGGTTGATATTTCTATGGATTTTGTGCTTGGTTTGCCTAAGAGTAAGTCTGGCCGAGACTCCATCTTTGTGGTTGTTGATAGATTCTCTAAGATGGCTCATTTCATACCTTGTCATAAGGCTGATGATGCCGTGCATGTTGCTGAGTTGTTCTTTAGAGAAATTGTTAGGTTGCACGGAATTCCTAGAACCATTGTTTCTGATAGAGATGCTACAGTTCCTTAGTTACTTTTGGAAAACTTTGTGGTCTAAACTTGGAACTAGGTTGATGTTTTCCACCACTTGTCATCCTCAAACTGATGGTCAAACTGAGGTTGTGAACCGGACCTTATCAACTTTGCTTAGGTCGTTGATTAAAAAGAATCTTAGACTTTGGGAAGAATGTTTGCCTCATGTTGAATTTACATACAATCATTCCGTGCATTCTGCTACTAAGTTCTCTCCATTTGAGATTGTTTATGGTTTCAACCCTATGTCTCCACTTGATCTTTTGCCTTTGCCTTTGAGTGAAAGAGTTAGTGCAGATGACAAAAAGAAGGCTGAGACCATCCGGAAGCTGCACGAAGAGGTTCGAGGCAACATCGAGGCCAAGACAAAGATCTATGAGAGAAAGGCAAACCAGAAGAGGACCAAGGTCGTTTTGAGGAAGGAGACCTTGTTTGGGTTCACTTGAGGAAGGAACGGTTCCCGGACGAAAGGAAGTCCAAACTCATGCCCCGGATCGATGGACCATTTCCTATACTTAGGAAGATCAGTGACAATGCGTATCAACTTGATCTGCAAGGTAAGTATGATATTTCTTCAAGTTTTAATGTTTCTGATCTTTCTCCTTTTCTTGCAGATGATCCAGATTTGTGGACAAATCCTTTTGAAGAGGAAGGGAATGATGCGACCCAGGACCCGGACCAGCTCGACGATCAGGACACTCAGATCAGACCAACCGAGGTTCACCCATCCGTCCAGGCCAAGCAGTGTACCGGATCAACCCGCGTTCGTCCGGAAAGGAGCTAAGCTTGGATCCACGACCTGATGACCGATCTGACCGAACCACAGATGATCTTTCCCGTCCAACTCGTCAAGACAAAGCCAACAGACGAGCCAGACTTCACTTGGATCAGGCGGAGTCAGACCACGACCGCAACTTCTCACTTCTCACCCGTTTGGTCCGTACCGCACATCCCGATGATCGGACCAACGTTCTTACTTCTTCTTTTGACGCCATCATGGACTTCTCTTCGACCAAATTCTCTAAGGTAAGGATTCTTAGACTTTCTGAAGATTTGGGTCGAGTAAATTCTTCATACGTTCAAGACAGTTCGATGATCACCCCCGCGGCCGCACCTCCGTTCGTCCATCTCCTTACCGCGACGAACCAGATCATCACGGACGCACTTGGACATCTTTCTGAATCTGGACCAGTCAACCTTTGAGTCCACACTTTGACTGGTCTTCCCTTGTTTTCTACACTTTGACTAGTCTTAGTCAAATTTATATTTTCTATGTGTGTTTTTCCGCATTTTTCTTTAATTTTCTTTGACTCAAAAACACTATAAAATGTATCTCATTTCCTTGCAATGAGATCACAAAATTTTCTCCTTATTTTGAGTCTTCTCTCTTTGTTCTTAGCATAGAACTTTCCTGTTTCCTAGTGAGGTTATCACTTAGCAAACAAATCTTCATTTGTTGGACCGGTGCGTCACATCCGGCAACAAACGAATCTGGTAGTATCAAGGGGTCTTTCCGCAACCTTTTGTGTCACCCATCATTCCATAGTTCTCTTTTCAGAGTTCATATCCTTCACAAACCGATTGAGTGATCCTGTCCAATCTCAGGACGTATCAGTTATTATACTATAGATCACTTGATCAGGTCATGGGTTCGAGCCCTTTGTGTCTTTCTTTTTACAATTTTTTTCTATTCAATATTTAACAGGCCAAAAAAAAAAAAGCTTCCAGCCCAAATATTTCTAGGACCGGCTCTGGTTGCTGCTCTGAAGCTCTGATCTTACTTGTTTTGTATTCGTCAATCTACAACGTAGTGAAAAAAGCACCTTTTTTTTTTGGTAAACCGATTCGTTCTACATATATTTAAATTGAGTGAAAACAGATTTAAACCCACGCCAAAAAGAAACAAATTTAGTGAAAATAAACAATTTTGGTTATGATTTAGAGAAGCTCTAATTGTTCTCACTTAGAATCATAATAAGGAGCATTTGTTTATTTCCTTTCGTTGGGTGGGAAATTTGGATAACTAGGAATGATTTAGACATTGTTCATTTTTGTATCTCCGTTGTAGATTGATGAATGATTTAGACAATGTTCATTTTCCCACCTCTTCCTCTTCGTGTGTTTTTACCGAAATATCCATTTACTATGGTTAAAGCTCTTTATAGATGAGTTTGTTTTATTAATATTTAATTCTGTCAGCTGGGTACAGATAAAAAAGAGCATACGTATTTCCTTCATGACCTAATAAAAATTTTGTTTTTTTTTGTCACAGTGCATCCATTAGTTTAGATCTATAGAAAAGTAGATCTTTATAAGAGCCACAAAATCGTAAATCAGAAGGTCAATCCGATGGTTCATGTTATTGTAATTTTTTTTTGAAGTTATCCCATCTTATTTTTACTTCACTATTTTCTTATCTAATACATAATAACATATATAACATACAACATAAAAAGGTATACTTTTTTCTCTTTGTTTTGACATCTATATATATATATATATATATATGTATATATATATATATATATATATTTGATATTTTACAAAATTATAATTTGTTAAATAATTGTTTTGTGGACATAAAAAGTGTGGATGGAGAAAACATGGATCGAAGAAGTGGAGACATAGAGTGAAGAAGAGTTTTACTTACTAAGGAAATATGGATGGAGGAATTGTGTACACGTAAATGGTGTTGAAACTTAAATTTAAACAAGGCTACGTATTAAGTGTGTGTGGATGGATATTTGTGGACAAGCATGCTTAATATTCATGTACATATGTCCATGTGGACGGTAATATGTGGACGGTTATTTGTGGTCGAGATTACAGCCGGTGATCAACACAATTATTTGGTTTCTGCAACCACAATTTTAAACCAAACATCAAACCTAAATCAAAAACTTTCATGAATTTTATGGTTGTACTCTGACATGATAGTCACAAAGGAAATTCCATCAATCTATATACGCATTCCAGCACCTAAACTACTATTATCTTGAAAACAAAGCACCAAAAGTCTAACAAACATGCAAGAAGAAAGCTGATACTAAGATAAGACACATTCATCCCTGAAAGCTGATACTAAGATAAGACACCTACTAAGATAACACGCATTCTTAGCCTTGGTAGCATTCTGTCTTAGCTGATCAATAGCACCATCCATGAAAGTATCCACACATACTGAGCTGGTTCGTAGCGTTTCTTCTGATGGTAATAAGCATACTTGGTACATGTTGTAGTTTTACCAGCACCTAAACATTATTAGTCAACACAAGTTTCTATACCAGTGTTGTTATCGAAGCCTAAAACATACTCATAATCAGATTCTTGGTAATCTTATAATACAAACAAAGAAAAGAATCTACTAAAGTTAAAGCTTTACCTCTCTGGTATTCTCGAACACTAGGACAAATTTATGTAGGCTGATGTGACGCCGATGGAGCTGGCTGTTGAACTGGCTCCCAATAGAAAACCTTACAACAACAAAAAACATATAAGAATTGATGAAAACGCAAACAATTTACACAAGAACTGATTTCATAAGCTGTAATAGAAAACAGTTGAAGCACAATAACAAGATCGACCACACGGGCTCAAAGAGTAACACAAGCTAAGAAATTAACTTACATGTTTCCTCTTCCATGGCCATCTTCAGGTCTAAGAAAGCCAGGTCCTTCCCCTTGTTCGAGACTCAAATTTAGAGGAAACATCTGGTTATGAAACAGACACATTGTAAAAACTTATTTGTTTGTGGATGTGGACATCAGAGTAACTGTTAAATTTGATTGTGGATATGGACATGAACTGGTATATGTGGATCTGTTTTTATGACACAAATTCTTGACCCTAAAGATCAAAACTTTGAATAAGAAAACTACAAAACCCATGGACTCGAGAAACCCAGAAAAATTCCAAAAAGTGGGAAGAGAAAAAACCCTAGAATTTTGTAACTGAAATTGGCCGGGAATCGATTAATTATCGTAAAGATTGAAGCTTTGTATAAGAAGACAAAGCAACCGATCGAAACAAACCAGAGGTTGCCCCGTTATCTAACCTGAGGAAGACGGCGGAGTGTCTGAATTCGGGGAAGCACCAGACTTCTTCTTCACCTTCGTCTGAGATGACTTGGAGTTCTTTTTCGCCATTGTCTCTTGTCTTCGTCGGTTACAGATCGAGAGAAATTAGGGATTTTTTGAATTGGGGAAAATCAAGTAACATGAAAGAGAGAAAAGTTGACTGCCTTGTTTTGTCCGGCCAAACTTAAAAAAAAAAAATACTGAACCGAGGTTAGTACTGCTTTAGTTAGGTCAGTCTTGTGTAGAGGGTAAAGAAGACTTTAGACAGACATAATGTGCTCTTCAAGTGGGAACTGTCTGATGGTGTAATTCCAAAGACAAAAAGTGTCCTGGAGTGTAAAAAAATCTTGATGTATGCACATGTTTTCGTATTTATCCTATTTTGTTATTTCTATATTTATAATATTATTTGAATGGTAGTAGTTAAAAAACTTAAACATGCTAGGTTTTTATTCTTAATAATAAACTGATTATATATTAAATTAAATATCTAAAAATAATTTTATATTTTTATGCAACAAACGAGATTTTACGGGTTTTGATGAAAAACATGATTTTTCAATTTAAGTGAAAACTACATAATTTGGGGTTTTGGCAAAAAAGAGTATGATTTTCCTGTTATTACGGGAAAATGCAATTTTGTGGTTTATGCAGAAAAAACATAATTTTATGATTTTGGTAGAAAAACAAAAATTTATGGTTTTGACAAAAATATGAATTTTTACTTTTGGCGGGAAAACATAATTTCTGATTTTGGAGAGAACACAATTTTCGGTTTTGGCAGAAAACATAATTCTTACAGTTTTAGGATAACACGGTTTTCGTTTTGGCGGAAAACATAATTTTACAGTTTTAGTTGGAAAACATGATTTTCTGTCTTTGGAGGGAAAACATGATTTTTTTTTGTTTTGGTGGGAAAAAATAATTTTCTAGTTTCCATGAAAAAAAACTTATTTTACGTTTTAGCGGAAAATTTTATTTTAAGTATTGGCCAGAAAAATAGATTTTACGATTCTGTAAAAAAAAGATCTCAATTTTATGATTTTGGTGGTAAAACACGAATTTTGGTTTTGATGAAAAGCGATAGTTTTGATTTTTAAAATGAAATTACTGGTTTTGACGGGAAAATGAGATTTTCATGTTTACTAAAAAATATTATTTTGATTATAAATATTATATAGTATAAGAGAAATTATTTAAGATAATTTATTTTCACCAAAAGAGTCGTCAGTAATGTTTTTGTGATTGGTATTTATAAGTTTTGGTCATACGAAAATCAAGCACATGTTTGATATATATTTTCATGTTTGGTCATAGGAAGTAGATTATTATTATTGTCACTTTAAATCATCTTTATATGAGTTTTGTTAAACAAAATTAAGCTTCATCGTCATCTTATTACATTTTTCGTTTTTACTATGTAATATTTTTTCTACTTCATTAATTAAATATTATTACGGAAATATATCTTCAAAAATAATAAACTAAGAAAATTATTAAACATCGGATAAGTTCAATACAACATTAAATTAGTACATAGAAAGTGTATAATGTTTTCATTGAATCGATTATCCTTACTTAAATTTCAAAAAAAATATTATAATTCTTACTTTGGATTAAATTCGATCTAAATTTCTAAGTATGAGTCCAAAGTACAAAGTTGATAACAATTCATTTATGCACCATGATTATAAAATAAAAATATTAACTGAAACTCATGTGTGATAATGAGTTCTTAATTATCAAATAAGCCTCACATAACATAAATAAAAACAATCGTACAACTATAAATATTATAGATGTTGCATCTAGATGTTGATACAATAATACCCAATCGAATAATATCTGAAATATTGGCATAGAGATGGAGCGTCTGGAGAAAAAACAAATAGTCTTAATGTTCTAGAATTAGAGGTGGGCAACTCCTAATATAATGGAGAAGGCTCTCTTTGACTTTAAAATCTGGAGTGAATATGTGTGCGGACGAATCACCGCATAGTATTGTAAAGCAAAACTAGATCTTGACCCGCGCTTTGGAAGCGCGGAATATTTTACGATGAAAAAATTCACTAATAACTTAACAAATATTTTGGTAATTTTTAAAGAGTGTGTATTTAAAATATTTTTACATTTAAATCAGTGTTTTTAAATTCAACCCGGTTGTGATTATACCGGTTAATCCGGAGATTTGACAATTCAATTTAAGTTTTAAAAAAATTCATATTAAAAAAATCACTAAAACCCGAGACTAACCGATTGAACTGATGGATGACCGATATGTAATCTAATTTGATTTAAACTGTAATATTTTCATAATTTGTAATCTTATAATCCAAATTTTAAAATTCATTATTTTGCAATTTATGAAATTATGACGTTTCTAGAAAATTTTAAAGAGAAAATGATAGATATAAAATAAGTAAAATTTATTATTGTATTGTTTGGAAACATTGATAGTAGTATAAAAATATATTGTTTGGAGACATTGATAGTAGTATAAAGAAATAAATATATTGTTTGGATACATGGATAATAGTATAAAGAAAGGAACATTAGTGATTTAATGTAGGTTTAACTATAAAGTATAAAAGTGTATTTAATTTAAAAACTTACAAAATAAATGTTAGGTCCAACATAATGTTTCTGTTTTAATAAGATAGATGAAAAATGAAAACTTCAAAAAAATGAAAGTGAAATAAAAGCCCAGAGTCAAGCTTTAACGGGTCGGGTCAAGTGTAAACATGAGGCCCATTAATATTTTAGCTTTCTTAATTTTTTTTTTGCAATCCGGTTCGGGTCAAGTGTAAACATGAGGCCCATTAATATTTTAGCTTTCTTATTTATTTTTTTTGCAATCCGGTTCAGAAGAATAGAATATCAAAACAGAAAAAAAAAAAGAATAGAATACCCCCCCCAACAGTTTTATTAAAACAGGGTTGAAGAAAAAACATCATAACCGATGGTCAAGTGGACGCCTGGCTCATGATCGATAGAAGATGAATCGAGTGAGAGTGATGTGTTTATCCCTTGAACATTGCTGTTGACGAACATCATCATCATCATCGTCGTCGCCGATGTGTTTGTCTTCTCATTTCCCATGTTTTTCTTAACTTCCCCGGTGATCTCAGCCGGAATCTTCATGAGTTCAGCGTCTGGTTTATCTAGATTTTGATTTCGATCCTTGTGATGATCTTTTGAAGTGTGAGATTCGGTGTTTATTGGTTTCGGAGGAGGAGACTCGATTGGGTTAGGTTTAATTTGGGGTAACGGCAGAGGCTGTGTTCGAGATTGTGGTGGTGGCATAGGTGGTTGAGATTGGAGATTTTTAGTATCTGTTGGTGACAAAAATGATGATTGTTTGCTAGATTCAGGTAGTGACAGTGTCGATTTAGGTTCTTCAATAGACGGCAGCGAGGGAGGATCAGTAGATTTGGCCTCTCCTGGCAGTATAGACGGAGGAAGCGTGGATTCTTCGGTAGTGTTTAGAATTGACGGTGGAGGCGTTATAATTTTGGCTTCTGGTGGTGGCAAAGGTGGTTGAGGCGATGATTTGAACGAAGTTTCATCAATGACTTTAGACGGAGGAAGTTGTTGTGGAGGCGGTTGAGTTTGGGATTTTTCGGCAGCCTCTAGTGTTGACGGTAGGGTTTTGGTTTCTGTTGGTGGTAAAGATAGTTGAGATTCACCGGATTCTGAAAATGACGGTGTCGCCGGTGGAATTTTAGTCTTTGGATGTTGAGGTTCTGATAATGATGGTGGCAATGCGTGCCACGGAGGTGATGATTGGGACAGAGTTTCATCTTTGGCTTTAGGCGGCAAAAGCGCTGGAGGCGCAGATTCTACACTTGTGTTTAGCGTTGAAGGTGTACCTTTAGATTCCGGTAGTGGCAAATGCGGTTGAGGAGATGGTTGCAACTGAGTTTCATTAGTCGCTTTAGACGGAAGAAGTGGTTGAGACTGGGATTCTTCAGCATCGTTTAGAGATAACGGTGGAGTTTTGGTGTCTGGTGGTGGCGAAGGTAGTCGAGATTCATCGGATTTTGACAATGACAGTGGCGGCGATGAAATTTTAGCTTCTGGTGGTGGCAAAGGCTGTTGAATTTCACCTGATTCTGATATTGACGGTGGCCATGCTTGCCATGGAGGTGTTGATTGGGATATAGTTTCATCAATGGCTTTAGACGGCTGAAGTGGTGGAGGCGGTTGGGACTCGGATTCTTTTGCTCCGTTCAGCGTTGACGCTGGAGTTTCGGTTCCTCGTGGTGGTAAAGGCAGCTGAGATTTGCCGGATTCTGACGATGGTGATGCTTGCGAGGGAAGCAATGACTTGAAACGAGTTTCATCAATGGATTTATCAGGTAAAACCGGTAGAGACTGTTGTGAATGAAATTCTTGATGAGGTTTTAGCGTTGATGGTGGAGACGGCAGAGTTTTGGTTTCTGGTGGTGGTAAGGGCGGCTGAGGTTCAGCGGATTCTGACAATGTTGGTGGTGAAGCGAGCGAGGGAGGCAATGATTTGGACTGAGTTTCCTCTGTAGATTTAGATAGCCGAGGGGATGGTGGAAGCCGTTCGGACTGGGATTCTTCGTTAGCGTCCAGCTTTAACGGTGGAGTATTTGAATTTGGTGGTGGTAAAGGCGGTTGAGATTCATGGGATCCTGAAAATGATGGTGGTGATGCTTGTGACATGAACGGTGATTGGAACCGAGTTTCATCAATTGATTTAGACGGCGTTGAAGATGTTTGGGACTGAGACTTTAAAGTAGCGTTTAGCTTTGACGGATGAGACTGTAGTTTTTTTGCTTCTGGTGTTAGTGGTGAAGGAGGTACAGATCGCGGCAGAGAGTCGCTCTGTTTTTGGGCTGATGGGAGCTGTTTTGACACCGGTGGTGACGTTGTCTGCGGTTGAAGCGATTCCGTTGATTGTGGTGGTAAAAGTGACGGTGATGATGATTTCTGTTCCGATAGTACACGTGGCGGTGATTGGCTATTTTCACCAGATATTGAAAGAGACGAAGGAACTGTAGACGGTGAAGGCATTGGCGATGAAAATTTATTTGGATGGAGCAGAAATGAAGGTGATTGCGGTTGTGGCTGTAGTGCTGGTAATAGTGGTGATGACTTTGGTTCCTGAGGTGGCGGCTGAGATTCACTCAGTTTCTGCGGTGAAGGAGGCGGTTTTGACGTTGGTGGAGCCGTTGTATGCGGTTGAGACTCTCTCTTTGATTTTGGAGAAAGTGGCGGCGGTGATGCTTTCGGTTCAGGCCGTGGCGGAAGTGAAGGTGACTGCGGTTGTGTCTGAAATGCTGGGGACCGTGGTTCCAGCCGTGGCGAAGACTGCTGATTTTCACCATGCTTTGAAATAGACGGTGGGAGTGTTGATGGTGACGGCATTGGCGATGACAATTGATATGGAGGCGGCTGAAAAGCTGGTGACTGTGGTGGTGATTGTAACAAAACTTCTTGATGATCTTTTGGTGGCAACGGTGGTTGTTGTGGTGGCTGTGGCTGATTGCTTACGCTTTGACGTAATTGAACAAGCCTAGCTAAGTTGCCGAGCCGGAATCTCCGGCGAGATTGTCGATTATTAAACATTTTACTAATAGCTCGTGTTGTTATGATAGAGAATAGTACATGTTACTTCTGATCAAGATAGGTACAACTAAGCTTAAGCTATATATAAGTAGAAGAACATGTCAGCTGCAGACAAGTTTAGCCTACACGATAGAGACCTCATTGACACAAAGTATATCCATTAGCCGAAGACAAGTATGGGATTCTTTTAGCCATTTGCACAAATCACGTTTTTATATAGATATACTTTTTGCATCTTATATATTATAGTCACCATTTCACTTTATGTCTGTTTTTTCTTAATTTGGATCAACTTTATAAAACTTATTAAATTTTGCATATGTTATGATATCTTTTCATATCTTATTTTTATTAGAAATGTAAATAAATATTTGAAAGAAAATTCTAACAAAATCTTTTTGAAATCACTTAAAATCTTCTTAAAATATATTTTGAAAATTAATTATTTGAAATTTTAATTATCATCAAATAAAATTAAAAATCTAATTCATTTTTGATCTATAAACAAAATTAAAAATTCTGTAAAATATTTTTATCAGTATCCAAAATTTTGTTTTCTCTATTATGTAGGTCCAACTTAATTTAATTTTCACATATATTTCAAATTTATAAATAAAAAAGTAAATTAGAAAATACTAATTTTAATCACACAAACATTATTATAAAATTATATAATGTATAACATCTAATTTTATTAACTTATTGATAAATTTTATTATATAATCTACAACATTTTAATACTTAAGAATATTATTATGCTTCAATATATGTTTAGTTATTGTTTAAAATGAAAATAATTTTTTTATCATACTTTATTTATTTTATAATCATAATTTATCAAATTAACATAATTATTATATTGAACTAAATATGATAAAACTAAATTAAAATGATATATTAATATAATTTATTTTGATAAATAGAAATATTTATATTAAAATAATATAATATGTTGTTAAATGGGTTAACATACTATATAATACATGTATACAAATTAGCATATCTTAAATATATATATATATACAACAATATATTATCTAAAATTAATAAGCATAAATAAATAAATATTTGGTTAACAAAACAAAATAATAATAAAATATTTAAATATATTATTAATATTAAAAAAACCATAATAATGTAAACAAATATATATATAAATAAAATTAAAATCCCGTTCGGTTGAGCAGATCAAAAATCTAGTTATTAAATACAAAGTGCTAATATTGAACAATAGGTAACAAATATTAGGCCCATTAAGTTAAGTGTTTTGGGTATATGGGCAGTATATAAAACAATACTACATATATTTCATATCTATCTATACTATTATTTGCAAAGTAATTTTTCGCAATAGAGCTATCACGTTAAAAGTTAGAGCGGTTAATATCGATATTACCCTTAATGAATAAAATATATAGTTAAGCTAAAAATAAAAACGAAAATTAATTTATTTGATTAGATATTTGATTAGATATTTGATTAAAATTAATAATAGTAAGATTTATCCAAAATAAAAAAAATATTTTAAAATATAAATATAATTCTTATATGTATGTTCTGTTGTTATCTGATTTTTTTTTTAAAATATAGTTGAAAACATAAAATATATAACTAAATATTAATAAAATAAAATTCTTAATTTATATAATTGAAAAGAGAATATTAAGTGACTTTTAAGATTTATTTCGTATATAATAAAATATATAATTTAAATACAGAATAAAAACGAATTTAAATGTTTTAAGTAAATAAGTGATTAAAATTATAATAATAATAATAAGAATTATGTGAAACCTAATATATATATTTTAAAAATAAAATATAACATATTGTGTTGTTATCTGAAATTATCTTTTAATAATAAATTTAAAATAAATTAAAAAGAGAAAATACATAACTAGAGATTAATTAAGAAAAATTATAAATTTTGTATAACTGAAAAAGAACAATTAGTTTAAACTACTATTTTTAAAACGGTTTTCCTTCTCTCAGGGTAAAAGTTAAAGCGTTTAAACCCATCCGTTTCATCGATCCTTCAACCTCCCTCCACTATCTCGTAGATCCATCTCTGGTCGCTTTAAACCCACCGTTAACGCAACCGCTACCAATCTTTCAAAACCACCAACGTCGTCTTCTCCATCTTCCTTCTCCCACCACAAAAACCTTACCTTCCCCAGAGGAATATCTTTAACTCTTCCGAACGCAAAACCCTCAAGAGCTCCACCATCTCCTCCGTCTCCTCCTCCTGTGCACGAGAAAGCGGCGTCAGGATTTGCTGCGGCGCTCGTTAGTGTTTGTCAATCGAAGAACTGTCTTGGTCGGACTCAAGAAGATGTCAGAAGGCTGATGGCGTTTCTTGAGGGAGAAGACAAAAAGAGGAACAACAACAAGGTCTTGGTCAATGAAGTTGCTGAGAGAGGTAAATTTGGTAAACATTTGAAGGGCTTGGTCAAGATGTTGGTTACAAGAGGCAAATCTGGGATTCTCTTTGATGTCTTAATGGAGTTTGAGAGAATCTGTAATGAATTGGTCCTTGTCCGTACAACAAAGCTTGTCTGAAACAACTAAAGATTGTAATAAGATTACATCATCAAATACACAGTTGTGTGATTTGTTTTTTTCTTAATCAGCTGTTTACATTGTCTTGATCAGACAAAGCGTTGAACGATGAGTTAAACATTTTGGCAATAAAACCCTCAAGAAAAAGGTGAAAACAGATTCCATTATGTACATAAGACTGGCCAACGTTTAGTTAAGATTCATTGTGGACTCCAACGTTCCAAAAGATTTAGTTCTGTAACTTGCGTTTTGGCCTTAAAATCCATGCCTTCGGTTAGAAGAAAAAAAAAAGAAAAAGGAAAATCATATATACTAATATTGTTTAAATATATATACATGAAAACTCTGTTTTAAAAATCTTCATGCTTGTTAGAGTTTTCATTCTGTAACTAGAAGTGATTTAGGTAGCATTGTTGTTTCCTATTTTCTTCTTTGAATCTTGTTTGAAATCTGCAAGATTTGCCAGTTCATTCACTGCTTCGTTGGTTGTTTGAATCCTAGCTGCGTTTTCGATCAACAGGGAGACCAAAGTAGCAACCGGAAGGACTTCATGTAGGCTCATCGCCATGGTTCTGTCTCCTTCCTTGTTGTCCTCTTCAGATTTAACATCTTCTTCTTTTTCAGGTTTGTTGGTTTCGATTGGAACAGCTTTTAACGTTTCTTGAAGCTCTTGTACTGCTGAGTTCATATCAAACACCAGGTAATCCATCTTGGAAGATTTTCTCGTGTTCTTGATCATATCCGCTAACTCTCTCAACATTTTTGAAGAAGCTGAGCTCAGTTTCATACAAGCTTCTCCAAAATGATTCTTGACTTGGTCTGGTACCTCTGCTTCATAGCTCATGCAGATACTAAGATTCTCAAGGCAATAAGCACATCTCCTCATAGCAGCCCCTATCTTTACATATTGTTGCCATGGATGCCGGAAGTTAAAGCTTCCATGTGCAGGTTCCCATCTAGCTAGATTCGCCTGAGAGATTAAGAGAGAAAAAAAAGAGCTTTATAAGGTAATACTAATTTTAATTTTACATTTTGCTTATAGATGATATGTATTATGTTACCATGGCTTCCTCTGTTCCCTTGGAGTTAAGTACACATTTGAATCCTTGCAACTTCATGTTAGTTTCTTTATCTTCATTTGTTGAGATGTCTTTCATCTTGAAGTACTCTTCTACACAGCCTGCAGTGTTAGTGATGATCAGCTCAGATAGCTAATGCAGTTTTTTTTTTGTAACAAGTTTCTTTTCCTTCTCCCTTACCGTCTAATGAGTCGGCAAGTTTGACTAAGTTACATTGAACAAGGCGGTGAAGCTGAGATCCTGCCCATATTGGACATAAGAAGACAGTAATGACAATGCAGATACATGTTCCAATTGCAATAGTTGATGCTCTTTGCTGAGCCATATCAAACAGCTTATCTACTCGGTAACCTCCTACTGAGACTAGACTAAATGTAAGGATAAAGATCACTGCTCCATAGTCGAATCTGGATTTGAATGATGGGAAAAACCGCGAGTAAGTAGCTGTGAAGGCTGCAAGAATCAAACCCATAAAAAGGAATTTTAATAAAGATTATTTACAAGGAAATAAAAGACTGGTTTTTTTTTAGGGTTTCCACCATTACTTACCAAAGAGGAAAACTGAGCATGCAGTCACAAAAATCTCAGCCTTTCCTGATTGAGCTGCAACCCAATTAACAGCAATGCCTAGTGTTCCAGCTAATATAGTTGCCACCACTCTGTTCACACATTTGGAGAATGTTGCTCCTGTTGTGCATGGAGGAGATATATAGGTCAATATAATTGCACTCGTTAAAAGAAAGTTGAAAACGTTTGATTTTGAGTTTAGTTTACTAACCAACAGTGGATTCAAAGACGACTACAACAGTCATGATAGCCCACATAGCATTTCCTCCTACGCCATCATACAAAGGTCTCATGTAATAGAAGATTGAGACCAATGAAAGTGCAAGTCCTACTTTCAAACAGTGAACAACTTTTGCTGGATCATCTGCCCCAATCCTCCATATGTTCCTCATAGACTTTGCAATTCGCTCCAGGATAACCTTCATTACAAACCCCTTTAGCCAAAGAAAGATCCTTTTACTAGGTCCATATGTCGGAACCAATCTCTCGGTTGTCCCATTGTCAACACTTATCCTCCACTCTAGCTTCCATGCTTCTTCCTTTGACGCCATGTTACTAACCCCAACGAGGACCCAAAGACTCGATCAAATGAATGTTTTGGTCAAGAAATGTTTGGGTTTTGTTTGCTTAGCAATGCAGTTTGTTGTGTTACATATATAGAGATCATAAGGGTACTATTATATGTTATATGTATTACTATTAAACTTTTCAAAGCTTTTTAAATCATTTTAAGTGGTGAACTAATAAATAATATATGTATTCTGCTAATATGTATTATACTCTCCCACTTGAAAATGCACAAAGATGGAGTGGCCTAACTGTAAAGTTTATATGATCAGTATCAAATTTTGTGCTACTAAGTCGTCATCGCACAAGTACGTACTGATGTTGACACCTTCTTACATCCATCCATTTCACTGCAAAAGTCTGCTCATGTTAGTTTCTAGATTCTGTAAGTTTATATTTGGTCGTACCGAAATACCTAGAAAATTTACTGTCATAAGAAGTTTCAACTCACATACATCAAATGCACACACTCGAAGGTTTTATGTATTATCAACACTAGTTTCTACTCTCTCCGTTCCCGAAAGTAAGATTTTCTACATTTTATTCTTGTTCCACAAAGATAGATTTTCTATATTTTTAAGGTACTTTTGTATGCTTTTGAGAAACATTAATTATGAATATTTGAATTGATTAAATTTGATTGGTGGATAGTTATTGGAAAGTGCATAGAAAAATAAATAGTAAACTAAAATAAAAATATTTATTAAAATTCTTAATAGGCGTGAAAACTCTAGAAAATCTTACTTTCGGGAACGGAGGGAGTTACAAAATAAATATTTGTATTCTGCTAATATGTGGCATTAAATAATAGTAGTTACAAAATAAATATTTTTTAAACAACTTTCAATATTATCAGCAAAATGCTAAACCCTAAATTCTAAATCTTAAATCCTAAATCTTAAATCTTAAACCCTTGGGTAAATCCTAAACTCTTGGACAAATTCTAAATCCTTGATTTTTTCTAAAGTAATTTTAGTACTGTTAGCAAAATACTAAACCATAAACCCTATATATTAAACTTTAAACATTTGAATAAACCATAAAACCTTGGATAAATCGTAAACTCTAGGATTTAAGATTTATCCAAAGATTTAAGATTTACTGAGGAGTTTAGGATATAGTATTTAGGGTTTACGGTTTAGTATTTAGGGTTTAGGGTTTAGTGTTTTGCGGATGGCATTAATTTTTCTTTTAAAGTTTTTTTTTGTTTCCAACTAGTATTATTTTTTTATTTATTCTTACTTTTTTAATTTTAAAATATGAAAATATTTTGTTTCTTTTTTTAAAAGATATTGAATATAAAATAATGAAATCCTATTGATGGGTGAACATGTAGGTTCACCCTATGGAGTGAACCCAAGAATTACTCATAAAAAAACAATTAAAATCAAACAAATAAAAAGTTATTCTTAGGTAAACCCTAAGGGTGAACCTCTAGGTTCACCTATCAATAGAATTTCAATATTTCATATTTATTATCTTTTAAATAAGAAAACAAAATATTATCAAATTATATTATGTTTTTACAAAAAAGAGTAAAAATAATAGTAGTTGCAAAAAGAAATCTTTTTTAAAAAAATATTTTCGATACTGTCAGTAAAAAACTAAACCTAAATCTTAAATCTGAAACGCTAAACCCTTAGATAAACTCTAAACTTTTGGATAAATCCTAAATTTTTGAAATTTTTTTTAAAATATTTTTAATACTATCAACAAAACAGTAAACCCTAAACCCTAAATCCTAAACTCTAAATCCTTGGTTAAAACCTGAACCCTTTGATAAATCATAAATCCTAAATCCTAAACGTTTGGATAAATCTTGAACCTTTGGATAAATCATAAATCCTAAAGGTTAGGATTTATCTAGAGGTTCATGATTTATCCAAAGGTTTGTGGTTTATGATTTAGGGTTTAGTGTTTTGTCAACAGTATTAATAATATTTTAATGAAAATTTCAAGAACTTAGAATTTATCTAAAGGTTTAGAATTTATCTAAGAGTTTAGGGTTTCGGATTTAGAATTTAGGTTTGATGTTTTGCTGATGGTATTAAAAATATTTGTTTTTTAAATATTTTTTTTTTGCAACTACTATTATTTTTATTCTTTTTTATCGAAAAAACACAATATAATTTGGTAATATTTTTTGTTTCTTTATTTAAAAGATACTAAATATGAAATAGTGAAATCATATTGGTTGGTGAACCTAGAGATATACTCTACTAATTGAACCCAAGAATAAATCACAAATAAAATTACTATTACATGCTCTAGGCTACTAGCCACTAAAGGGATATCAAAAATACATGTGTGCGTAAGCATATGCGTGTGTGTGTGCGCATTGCGTGCGTACTTACATGTACTGAATTACACATTTAATGTTTTACACGAAAAGTGTGTTGTCGTAAGCAGATAAAGCCCTTCGCATATTCCCTTTGGTTGATTAGAAAATTCACCGTACCACGAGATATATTGAATTCTTTGTCTTATTTGATTTAGTTATTTGTTTTTTTTTTCATGCATTACGTTTGAATTGATTTTACTATTACATATGCACTAAGAGGTCACAAAAGATATATGAAAGTGGTGCGTTTGACTTATACTGCCTTTCAATATTGTACATATAGAAGTTGCAATTCTTTGGAGGTACAATTATGTCAAACTAATTAAAAGAAACGAATACATAACCTAACTTTATTTTAGGTCTCTAAGTGAGCTCCAGTTATTGGAAACCTAATTTAAGTTCCCTATCAAAACATTATCTTCCCTAAGTGGAAACTTATATATATTATCACTAGGCTAGATTTTTGCTTATATTTTTGAAAAAAAAATATTATATGTGTGGTCTATAAGAAAGTAGAGGATAAAAAAAAGAAAATATTGTACAAGCACTTTACTCCGGGTTGCCCTATTGGTCTTGTGAAACACAACTATTCATGAAGTGCCCCTCAGCTTATCATATCACATTTTGTTGGTGATGTGATAAGAAGAGCGGTTTAACTTTTTGTCGTATTAAATTTGATTATAAATATATTATGTTGGGATTAGGTCACGATTAAAATAGACTTGTTTATTCTTCTAAAAACAATCTAAAATCATTGGCATGCAAATTCTAATTGAAGATTAGACAGTAGGAATTTGCTTTGTTCTACATTCACAATATCAATGAACATAACATACATGCACTAACTAAAATTTGTTGATAAACTATAAACACTTAGATATATAAGCACCGGCCGAAGATAGTTCTGCAGGGGAGACGTAGTAATATATACTGAATGTGATGATGATGGACTAAATAAGCTCTTGCTTGTGTTCTTGTGGATTATTTCGGAATTCGCTGACACAAAATTTATAGTGGAGCGAAGTGGCATATATATAGTCTTTTTGTCGTCTCGTTACAGCTATCTCCCATCTTAATTAAAAGATTTAAGTTATTTATACAAAAATTTGATGATATTAAACCGAATGTTGTAAAGACAGGAGTAAAAATATGCATGTTTTCTTCTTCATGTATTGGTTTTCAGTATTGTACTTGAATAAATCGTTTTTCTCCTTTAATTATTGTTGAATATGTTTTGATTCTGCGAACTGTATAGATGGGTCGATCAAGGAGTTACGGATCGATCAATCCTGCGGCATGGATCTTTCGACCCTTGCTAGTATTGAGAAAAAAATGGAAAGTTTTAAACGATTTTCTATATAATCTGAAAAGTGTGAAAGACAAGAGAGTTACTTGAAGATATCTTATTATTCACATCAAACGATAGTACAAGGTATATATACATCTCAGAGTATCGACATCTATTGAGATAGCTACAGATATGTTTAGACTTATCCCAACAACCTTATACTTATCTCTACCACAATATCTCCTAATATCTCGGACCTCCTTAACACTCCCCTCAAGTTGGAGCGTGTAGATCATACACTCCAAACTTGGATAGTAAATATCGAAATGCTGGTCCTCCCAACGCCTTCGTCAAAATGTCTGCAAGCTGCTCATTAGTCCGTACGTGTCTCGTGGCTATGAGCTTTGCTAAGACAGCATTTCTGACACTATGATAGTCTTTCTCGATATGCTTCGTCCGTTCATGAAAGACCGGGTTCGCTGCAATATAAATAGCAGACTTGCTGTCACAAAACAAATCCATCGGACCCTCATGTCCGACGCCAATATCTGTGAGTAACCTCTTCAACCATTGCAGTTCTTTCAAAGCATCTGACATCGCACGGTACTCGGCCTCCGCTGAAGAATGCGACACTGTATCCTGCTTCTTTGTTTTCCATGCTATAGGTGAATCTCCCAACAGTATCATGTACGCAGACAATGAACGCCGTGACTTTGGACATGCTGCCCAATCAGAATCACAATAAGCTCGTATACGAAGATCACACTTAGCTTTCAACATAATACCCTGACCCGGCGTTCCCTTGAGATACCGAATCACTCTCATAGCTGCGTCCCAATGTGCCTCCCGTGGCTCATGCATCACTTGAGACAACACATGTACAGAGTAGGATAAGTCAGGACGCGTTATCGTAAGATACACAAGACGACCAACCACTCTTCTAAACCGCACCGGATCCTTAAGCAAAGGACTTTTGTCACGAAGAAGCTGGTGATTAACCTCCATCGGTGTACTCGCCGGTTTGCTACCTAGCAGTCTAGTTTCATTGATTATGTCCAATGCATACTTCCGTTGTGAGATAAACATCCCCTCTGGTCCTCTTGCCAACTCTATACCAAGAAAATACTTAGCTCTGCCCAGATCCTTCATGTGAAACTTTTCACTCAGTCGCTGCTTAAACTTCTTTATGAGCTCAAGATCACTTCCCGTCACGATCAAATCGTCCACGTATACAAGAACTCTAATACACTTCTCGCCCTTTATGAAGATGAATAGAGAATAATCCTCATAAGACTGCACAAATCCAAGACTCTTAAGCGCTTTAGATAACTTCTCAAACCAACATCTAGGCGCTTGCTTCAAGCCATATAAAGATTTCCTCAACCTACACACTTTGTTAGGATTATCCAACTGAAAACCAGGTGGTAACCTCATATATACTTCCTCTTCCAAGTCTTCATGTAAGAAAGCATTGTGTACGTCCATCTGATGCACTTCCCAGTTCTTTGCTACAGCCACTTCGAGAAGCATTCTCACAGTGTCCATCTTTGCAACAGGAGAAAATGTCTCCTCGTAGTCTTCTCCTTCTATCTGATGATTACCACAGCAGACCAGACGAGCCTTGTATCTCTCAATCGTTCCATCAGCATTGTATTTAATGGTGAACACCCGTTTACTGCCTATAGCTTTCTTCCCTGCTGGCAAGTCCACAACGTCCCATGTCCGATTCAATTCAAGAGCAGTTACTTCACCTTTTACTGCCTTATTCCATCGCTCATCACCTAATGCCTCTTTGTAGTTCCTAGGAATTACACCAGCACTAACCGCAGCAAGAAAAGCTTGATGATGGTCTGAAAAATGTTTATCAGTCACATAATCTGAGATAGGATACAAAATGTGTGTCTTACCTGACCGTGACGACTCTGATTGCGCACCGGTGATGATGTTATATTTATCGGGGTGAGCTTGAGCATTGTATGTAACATAGTCTTTTAGTATGACCGAAGGAACTGACTTGCGATGACCGCGACCAAGACTTTCTTCCTCAGCCAACAGAACACTCGGTTGCTCTGTTTCAGAGCTCTGTCCTGCAGGTACCTTGTCTTGGGAGTCCAATTCCCTGCTTCCCCTTTCCTCCATAACTGCAGACACATCAGCTTCATCACTCTCATCCACCGTCAACGGCAATACCACAAGAGGTATCTCCACTTTCTTCTCCGCAAATGGGAAGGTCGCTTCGTCAAATACGACATCTCTTGACACAAACCCTTCTTCCTTTTCCAGATCATATAGCTTCCACCCTTTCTTCCCATAAGGATAACCTAAGAAAACACATCTCCTGCTCCGCACACCAAACTTATCCTTATCTCTTCTTGAGTTGTGCGTAAAAGCCAAGCAACCAAACGTCTTGATTTCCTCGTACGAAGGTAATTTGCCATAGAGACACTCATAGGGCATTTTACCCTTCAAAACCTTCGATGGAGTTTTATTGATAAGGTGTGCTGATGTCATCACACTCTCACCCCAAAACCGCACACACAGATCCGACTGAAAAAGTATCGATCTTGCTACATTCAGGATATGCCGATGCTTCCTTTCCACTCTACCATTCTGTTGAGGAGTCCCCACACAAGATGTCTGATGTACAATTCCAGACTCAGCAAAATACATTGACAGGCACATGAACTCAGTGCCATTGTCACTTCTCACACTCTTGACTTGCTTTCCAAATTGGCGACTTACAAGAGCAATAAAGTTCGGTAGAATTGTTTTCACTTCACTCTTTTCCAGTAAAAGATGAACCCACACAGCTCTTGAGAAATCATCTACAATGGTGAGAAAATAGACTGCTCCACATAAAGATGGTACACGATATGGACCCCAAAGATCAGTATGAATCAACTCAAATGAACCAAAACTTTTATTAAGACTTTCAGAAAACACTTCTCTTGTTTGTTTAGATTGAAAACAAATCTCACAACCTCCAAACTTATTTGAAACTTCTTTAACACCAGAAATAAAAGATAAAAACCGCAAAACACCAAATGCAGGATGCCCCAGACGCCGATGCCACACAGCCTGATCCTCTGAAGCAGTTACTCTGTGACCTCTCACTACTGTTACATCCCGATAAACATAAACACCATTTCTGACTTTACCGGCTCCAATCAGAGTCTTCGTAAAACAGTCCTGCAAAACACACAAAGTATTTGTAAAAACAGCCAAACAACCAGTTTGTCGTAGTAATTTAGCCACATATAGCAGAGTAGAGTTCAAATTAGGAACATAAAGAACATCTACTAATGTCAAACTCTTTGACAACACCATACTACCACTATTCGTTGCCATCACATAACTCCCATCTGCAAAACTCACAGGATAGGGTATGATGCTACGAACATTACTAAGCAACAAAACATCTCCCGTCATGTGGTGGGACGCACCAGTGTCAATAATAACCTCACCAGTTTGTACCGTACCATTTAACCTATCAAGAACAGATGCTGGTTTCTGTTGCTCGAGTAAGGATGTGAGACACGCCCACTGCTCTGCACTTAGGCCAGGACTGGCCTCTCCCTTGGCGTTAGACAAAGGCGCACTCGGTCCCTGAACTGCATTTGCTCGTGATGAGTTAGTCCTCCCTCGTCCTCTGCCTCTACCACCTCTACCATTCACCTGATTCCTCTCAGTCCACCACTCGGGGAAACCAATAAGCTGCCAACAATCCTTCTTCTCATGTCCACTTCTTCCACAATTTGCACACACCACTGCGCTTCTGCTCCTAGCAACTGCCACCATAGCCACAGTCGGTTCATGTTCTTCTCTTTGGGTAACATTAACAGAAAAACCGTCTGGAGCTTCCTTAGCATCAACACGTGATCCGCCAATTCTCTTCTCCTCTCGAACAACTTGTTGATAGACGGAGTTGAGATCTGGTAGTGGCTCCATTCCAATAATGTTTGTGCATACATTACTAAATCTTGCTTCATCAAGCCCCAAAAGAAACTGATGAACTCTTCTTCATATTCTTTAGCATATACTCCAGATGCTTCACACGTACACGTTGGAATGGGTTTACAGTTCAACAACTCCTCCCACTTCTGGGAGAGCTTCCCGAAGTAGTCCAAAACGCTTGAACCACTTTGTTTACACGCAGCCAGCTCCGCCTTGAGCTGATGCACTCGAACAGCGCTTCCCACCGAGAACCGCTTCTTAAGCTCCGTCCACATTTTGCACGCGTCTGGTGTGAAGGGTATCGTTGATCTGATAACATGGGAGATTGAAGCCCTGATCCAGCCAACGATCATCGAGTTCGCCGTACGCCACATCTCTGCTTCCACCGGATTCTCCTTCTCACACGGCATCTTCAAGCTTCCATTGACAAAACCCAACTTTCGCTTTGCACATAAAGCGTTCTCAAGTTCTGATGACCACTCTGCGTAATTTTCTCCGGTCAACACCACCGGACTGATCGCCGTTCCTGGATTATCTGAGGGGGCTAGATAGTAAGGAGACGTCCTTCCTTCTATGCCGACACCAGAAGACTTAACGATATCTTTCTCACCACTCATATCTTCTTCTCTCGTCAAACTCCAACAAAAGATTTACTCAATCCTTTTGTGGCTCTGATACCATGAAAGACAAGAGAGTTACTTGAAGATATCTTATTATTCACATCAAACAATAGTACAAGGTATATATACATCTCAGAGTATCAACATCTATTGAGATAGCTACAGATATGTTTAGACTTATCCCAACAACCTTATACTTATCTCTACCACAATATCTCCTAATATCTCGGACCTCCTTAACAGAGTGTTCATCTTAATCTATAACATGAATTGTAATATAAAAACTCGTTTTCACCAATAAAATATTTTCTTTGCTCGTGGACGTGTTATATCTTTCTTATAGTTTATATATTCTGCTAATATGTTTTTTATCACATCTGTCACAATAACCAGGCTTCAAAGATATATCCATGTTAAATCTAGTGAAATCATGTTTGGATAAACATAGAGATCGACAAATTTACTAGAAGGAATAATTTAAATCTCTAACAAATCAAGATGGAAATGTTCTGAAGCAACAAAGTCTCTGGGCTTTGTTGTTAGATAAGAAGGTTGGACCTATTACATATGAGATGGAGGTTGTCGTTTATTGAAGCGGTCATGCGAAAATGGGTTTCTCATAGGTCTGAATTACCTGGATAACGCGTTGCATTACATCAGTGAATACAAGGTGCTCATGAATGGTCAATCAAGGGGAAACATTGTTCCAGAAAGAGGCTTACGTCAAGGAGATTCTCTGTCTTCTTTCATCTTTATTCTATGCACGAAAGCGCTCATTAGCCTTCTCAATCATGCAGAGAAACAAAAAAAGATAATGGGGATGCGCGTTACCAGCGCATGTCGCTCGGTATCCCACCTACCCTTTTCTGATGATAGTCTTTTCTTCTGTAAGGCGGAGCTCCGTGAATGTGAAGAAGTGATGAAAGTAGTCAGGAAATACGGTCAAGCATCTGGGCAATGCATCAATTTTGAGAAATCTTCTTTACTCTTTGGTAAGAGGATTAATGCAACAATCAAATAAGAAATTAAAGATACCCTAGGAATCCAGAATGAAGGAGAGATGGGAACATACTTAGGTATCCTAGAAGATATTAGCGGCTCCAAATGCAAATTTTTTTCTTTTCTCAAAGACACGTCAATGCATCGAGTGAATGGATGGACATGTACATGGCTTTCAAAAGGAGGCAAGGAAGTATTGATTAAATCCATTTTGTTAGCTCTTCCGACATATGTTATGTCTACTTTCCTGTTGCCACTGGAAATATGTGAGAACCCGGCAAGTGACATTGCTAAATTTTGGTGGAGTTTAAACCCCCCTCCCCCCGCGACGAGAGGAATCCCCTGCGCTTAGATCAGCACTAGCCTTACTCTAACGTTTCTAGCTTGATGAGAATGGATTCAGGGTGAGTTACAAGTTCTAACTCGTCCCTACAATTCTTTGGATCAAGATTCTAGGTAACTAATCTAGAAACAAGCATTATGACAATCCTATCAATGAATATCACAACTTAGCAATCCATAGTTGGGGCTAATCCTTCATAACTTATTTGAACCCTAAACCTAACAGTAGAACTACTCATAGATTAAGGCATCGATCGATGTGTTGTCGCCCATGTAGATCGATATTGTCTCGCATCTATCGATCGATTACTCTATAGGAGTATCGACCGATGCGCTACTAGTAAGCTTTAAGCTGTGGCTGATAACAGTTTGCTAAGGAGTTTTCCAAAACAGCTGTCGCTTGTTTCCAGCAATTTCCTAGCTCAAAGAAGATAGATCAAAGGATTTTATCTTTGTTATCATGTATAGGTTAGCTACTCTTATACAAGCATTAATAGCAATTCTCTAAGATGAATATCACATGCTCAGGGATTGATATTTGGGGCTAATCCCACATAACCTATCTTGATATTTGGGGCTAATCCCACATAACCTATCTTGATATTTGGGGCTAATCCCACATAACCTATCAGAACCCTAAACCTAACAGGTGGATATATTCAAACATGAAGTTTGTCACAGAAATCATATATGAATAGATGAAAATCATAAATAATATAAAACCAAAACCAATGGAGTTTCAGGAGGACTCTGAAGGATTTCCTCTATTATCTCCTAACTAAGAACAATGAACAATGTAAAGTAGCTAATGACACAGAAACTATAAAACTGTTGTCTTCGTTTTATTTCTTTCTTCGCTTTCTTCTTATTGTTGTAGAGAACAACTTACATTAGTCTCCCCTTATATAGGTAATAGAAACTTCTTATCTTTTCCTATTACAAGTTAATCTAGGACTTCTTAACTTTATCCTAAACACATTAGTTATTGTACTTTCCTTTAATGAATAACTTAGCTAACAAGTAACTCTTCTTGAAGCTTATCCAACATTCTCCCTTCTAAGCTTCAAACCATTTTCACTTAGGTCTTGTACTTTGATCAGTTCCCTCATCTCTTTGAACTTGATCCTAGCTAGTGCTTTAGTCAACACATCTGCTCGTTGCTCCGCTCCTGGTATGTGCTCAACATCGATCATCTCTTGTTCCACACACTCCCTTATAAAGTGAAAACGTTTGTGTATGTGTTTGCTGCGCCGGTGGAAGACTGGGTTCTTTGCTAATGCGATGGCCGACTTATTGTCCACACGAATCAGTATCTTCTTCATCTTTCTTCCTGTGATTTCCACCATTAAGTCTTTAAGCCAGATAGCTTGTTTAGCAGCTTCAGTGGCCGCCATGAATTCTGCTTCGCAAGAGGACAGAGCCACCACATCTTGTTTCTGTGAACACCATGATATTGGTGTATCACCGAAGCAAAATAAATATCCAGTAGTACTTCTTCCATCATCTGGATCGGTATTGTGGCTGCTATCACTGAAACCTACTATCTCTTGAGATCCTCCACGCTTAAACTTCAATCCGAAACCAAGTGTTCCTTTTAAGTAGCGTAGTACTTGCTTTAGCGCCTTCCCGTGTGACTCTCTTGGTGACTGCATGAACCTACTTAAGATGCCAACACTAAAAGCCATATCTGGTCTTGTGTGCATCAAGTACCTTAAGCACCCAATTCTCCTTCTGTATACGCCTGCATCAATCTCAGGTTCATCCTCTGCTTTTGAAAGTTGTAGGCCGAACTCCATTGGAATATGAGTTTCGTTGCAGTCAGCCATATCTGCCTCTTCGAGTATACGTCGAGCATAAGCTTCTTGCTTAATTGTTATACCTTGTATGCTCTGTTTTACTTCTATACCGAGGTAGTAAGTCAACAAACCCAAGTCAGACATCTCAAACTTCTCAGACATAGACGCTTTAAACTTCTTAATAGCATGTAGTGAACTTCCGGTGACGAACAAATCGTCAACATATATAGCCACTAGGAGAAGCTTGTCTCCTTCTTCCTTGCGGTAGACTGAGCTTTCTTTTGCACACTTCTCGAATCCCAATCCCTTTAGAATTTTGTTGAGCTTAGTGTTCCAAGCTCTAGGGGCTTGTCGGAGTCCATACAAAGATTTCTTGAGTTTGTATACCTTGTGTTCCTCTCCTTTCTTCTCGAACCCTTCTGGTTGTGATACGTACACATCTTCGATCAACTCACCATGTAAAAACGCTGTCTTGACGTCCAAGTGATGAATTTCCCAAGCGTTTGCAGAGGCAAGACCGATGAGAAGTCTTATGGTTTCAATCCGTGCTACAGGAGCAAAGGCTTCTTCATAATCTATGCCTTGCTGTTGAACATAACCCTTTGCAACAAGCCTTGACTTATAATACTTGTTGATGCTTCCGTCTGCATTACGCTTAATCTTGAACACCCACTTGAGTCCAATCAATTTTACTCCATGCGGTTTCTCAATGAGAATCCAAGTTTCATTCTTATCTATGGAATCAATCTCATCAACGCAAGCTGCTTTCCAACGTTTATCTTTGAGTGCTTCCTGTATACTTACTGGTTCATCGTTCAATGCAAGCAACAAGACCTCACACTCTATGTCAGATAGCAGAACATAGTCCTTAAGATAGGCTGGTTGCGTGTGCTGTCGAGACGATCTTCTTACTTCCTGAATCCCTTCTTCTTCTTCGACTGCAGGCTCTGCATTTGTCTCTTCTTCTTCACTAGAATCATCAGCAATGTCTTCACTGATGGCTCCGACCACAAACGGACCACTACCAGTATCATCTGTATTTCCCCAGGTCATGTGAAACATTCCAGGCTCAGTTTGGACTTGCTTACCTTCTCCCTTCCAATTCCAACGAGCCTTCTCGTCAAAGACTACATCTCTACTTACAATAACTCTCTTTGAAGTAGGATTGTACAATCTATAGGCTTTAGATCCTGCTTCAATACCCAAGTGAACTGCAGCTTCTGATCTATCATCAAGCTTTCTTAACTGACCTGCATCTCTCTTTGCATACGCCATACACCCGAAGACTCTAATGTGAGATATGCTCGGTTTCTTTCCTTTTAAACACTCGTAAGGAGTCTGATTAGACAGAGCTCTAGTAGGTACTCTGTTTATCAAGTATGTGGCATGACGAACTGCCTCTCCCCACAAGTAGTTAGGCACACCCATTGCTTTCAGTATGCTGCGCGTCATCTCCATTAGAGTGCGGTTTCTACGCTCCACCACACCATTCTGTTGTGGGGTGTAAGGTGCTGTTAAATGCCTCTTTATGCCATTGTTGCTGCAGAAGTTATTAAAGTCATGTGAAGTAAATTCACCTCCTCTGTCCGTTCGCAACGTCATTATCTCTTTGTTTATGTCTTTCTCGACTAGCTTCTTGAACTCTTTAAACTTGTCGAATGCATCACTCTTGTCTTTTAACAGTATAGACCACATATATCTTGTACAATCATCAATAAGTACAAAGATATAGCGGTTGTGGGAGAGTGTTGCTGGAGTAATCGGACCACAAAGGTCTGCGTGGAGTAGTTCAAGGGGACGTGACGCTCTAAACGAAGTTGCTTTTGGAAAGGATTGTCGTGTTTGCTTGCCTACCAAGCATGAGTCACAGAGACGTCGTTCTTCCTTTATCTCTGGCAAACCAAAGACCATTCCTTGCACTGCCATAGCTCTTATAGTCTTGAAGCTTATATGGCCTAGTCTGGCATGCCATCTCCATGGCTCCTCCTCCATTCTTGTGTGTAAACAGATTGCTCTCCCCACTGTTAACTTTATCTTATAAAGCCGATTTGCAGATCTCATAACTTTCACTAGTTACCTCCCCTCAGGATCTCTTAGAGTCTAAGAAATTGTCTTTCATTCGAACTTCACATCCTTGCTCTGTTGCTTGTCCTAAGCTCAAAATATTACTCTTTAGCTCAGGGATGTAGTAGATGTCTGATAGTAACTTCTGCTCTCCAGTCCTAGCTTCGAAGAGTATTGAGCCTTTTCCACTTATGTCAACGAACGACCCATCTCCAAACTTTACTTTTCCTCTGATGTTTTCATTTATCTCAGAGAAGTAAGATCTCTCTCCGGTCATGTGGTTTGAGGCGCCATTATCTAGGTACCACATACCATCTTCCTTCTTCTCAGATTCTAACTTCTTTGGGTTTACCTTTTCTTCATTGAGAAACACAACTTCATGCAAGTATAGAGCTTTTTTTGCGGTTTCTGTTTCAGTTTTGTTGAGCTCTTCTTCTTCTTTCTTTTCGGTACACACAGAGGCGAAGTGTCCCTTCTTACGACAGTTAAAGCATACAATCTGAGAGTAATCCTTCTTCTCCTTGCCTCTCTCTCCGAAATTGCCTCTGCCGCGACCTCTTCCTCTGTTTCCACGACCGCGTCCTCTGTTCTGTCCTCTTCCTCTTCCTGTATTATCAGTTCCCTTCTGGTCGTAGGACTTCTCAGTGTTTGAGTACAGAAGACTTCCTTGTTGCTCAACTGGTGTATAACCTTTTATGCGCTCTTCATAAGCCTTAAGTCTCCCAATTATATCTTCAAAACTTGTTGTTTCCAAGTCTAACATTTGTTCCAGAGATGCTGTCATGAAGATAAACTTTGGTGGTAGACTATTAAGGAGCTTCTTTACTACTTTAGGTCCCTCAATAATCTGTCCCAATGTCGAGGCCTTTGATACAAGCTCTGAGATTTTTTCAGTGAATGCATCGATTGTGTCTGTTTCTTCCATCTTCAGACGATCAAACTCATTCATTAATGTTAGGAGTCGAGCCGACTTGACTCGTTCTGCGCCTAGGTTTCTTGATTGTATGGCCTCCCATATTAATTTAGGAGTTCCAAGATCTCCTACCTGTAAAACCAGTGATTCAGGTATCGACTGGAACAAAAGAGCTGTAGCTAAATCATTCTTGTCTTCATCGTCGGTTCCTGGCTCCACAGCTTCCCATGCCTTGTGCACGCGTAGGAGTGCTTTCATCTTCATCACCCATACCGTGTAGTTTGATGTATTTAACACCGGACACACCACTGCACTAGGAACTGATTTTGTAACATCCCGAGTTGTGATATGTGAAAAGGCTTAAGAGAATTGGTTTGGCTACCTATGTCACCAAAGTTGACTTACCTTTTCCGGAGCACATCCTGAAAGAACTCCAGAGTTAAGCGTGCTTGAGCTGGAGTAGTGGAAGGATGGGTGACCTATCGGGAAGTGATTCGCGATAGCGTGTGAGTGAGGCCAAAGCACGGGGAAAGGTCATGTGGTGATTGCAGGGTCAGTAAACAATGATTTGGAGCCTTGGAAAATTAACGACCGACCGTCGGATGGGATGGGGCCCACGGGCCGAGAGAGCGGGCGTGGGTGGCCCATTAGCCATGGGCGGGTCGGGGCGTTACAAGTGGTATCAGAGCTGGTTAGCCGTCTCAGTTCTGACCTGAGAGGCGTCTTGAGACCTGTCCTGGGGCGCAACGAGGGCGTTGCGTTCTTTGAGAGGGGGTGAATTGTAACATCCCGAGTTGTGATATGTGAAAAGGCTTAAGAGAATTGGTTTGGCTACCTATGTCACCAAAGTTGACTTACCTTTTCCGGAGCACATCCTGAAAGAACTCCAGAGTTAAGCGTGCTTGAGCTGGAGTAGTGGAAGGATGGGTGACCTATCGGGAAGTGATTCGCGATAGCGTGTGAGTGAGGCCAAAGCACGGGGAAAGGTCATGTGGTGATTGCAGGGTCAGTAAACAATGATTTGGAGCCTTGGAAAATTAACGACCGACCGTCGGATGGGATGGGGCCCACGGGCCGAGAGAGCGGGCGTGGGTGGCCCATTAGCCATGGGCGGGTCGGGGCGTTACAGATTTCTTCATCTTTACTACTGCCTTTGTATCTATTATAGCTTTTGGGTCTGCCATCGTTTCTGTATCCAAGCTCTATGTGATCGAGATAAACCACAAGCTCTGATACCAAATAAAGTAGCTAATGACACAGAAACTATAAAACTGTTGTCTTCATTTTATTTCGTTCTTCGCTTTCTTCTTATTGTTGTAGAGAACAACTTACATTAGTCTCCCCTTATATAGGTAATAGAAACTTCTTATCTTTTCCTATTACAAGTTAATCTAGGACTTCTTAACTTTATCCTAAACACATTAGTTATTCTACTTTCCTTTAATGAATAACTTAGCTAACAAGTAACTCTTCTTGAAGCTTATCCAACACAATGAAGTAAAGAAAGCGTTGCGTTGAAAGCGAAACCGTCAACAATGACTTAGAAAACACATAAATAGGGTTTCTAGTCGTCCAAGGGCATATTGGCAATTTTTGGTTGCTTCTGGGGTTCAGTCGGTCATTAAATATAATTGTCCCACTCTCTGGCATCCAAATCGATCGATATGCAGTGTGCTGCATCGATCGATATGCATTCTTCTTCTCGACAGCTTCCTCTCGCGAGGCAGACTGACCAATCTTCAGTAAAACGGGCATAACTTCCAATATAAGCGTTGGATTGACCTCAAACCGGTGGAATTGGAAAGATAACTAAAATCTATATCTGTTATCAAAATATCAGCTCAATCGCACTGTGGGAAGGTCTCCATCTATAGCTAAATATCTGATGTGTTTGTGCAGCTCTGCACTCAAAAGGCTCCAAAAGACACCAAAATCACCACTTTACTCTGAAACGTCCCTAAATCTGTAAATACTCTAAATAGATTCTATATTGTAGTAAATAAAATCTAAAATACTTATATACCATGGGTAAAATCGGGTCCCTTTTGCTTGTGCTCAAGCAAAACAAACAGGCAGTCTTTCTGAAAGAGGTTTGAAAACAGTAGGGACTCACATGATTTTAAAAACTCAGTCATCATCTCTCTAGTTGTGCAAGACAAATCATAAACATCCTAACCTTAGAAGAACATTCTACCATATCCTAATATAGCAACCAAATTCACCTAGTCAACAACCTAACAGATCATGTCTGACAATCTCCTCTACTAACCTCATTTCTTACATGTAGGCTTTACTTTGGGAGTATCGATCGCATGATGCAAAGATGCTCAAACAAGTATTTGGACCTACAGGTAAAAAGAAGTTCCTTTCCTCTCTCTCTACTAATTTCTCTCTTAGTCAAAGTCTACTTTATTGGATAATCATTGACCAAGATTGGACGAGCTTCCATGAATCAAGCTTTAATGGTTTTAGCCACCAAATCCTGTTCACTTCTTTTTGACCTATATCCTAGGATTTATGTGAAGCAAGCCTTAATGGTTGTAGCCACCAAGTCCTGTTCAAATCGTTTACATATAGAATTCTTATGAATCAAGCCTTAATGGTTGTAGCCACCAAGTCTTGTTCGAATTCTTTTTCTAAATTATTATCTATAACTATTATTTATTATTATTATTTTTTTTTTCTTTTTCCTTTTTTCTTTTTTTTTTCTTTTTACATACTATCTAATCTAAATTTCGAAAGAGAGAGAGAGGGTGATATATATACACAAGACTTTACCTTCCAGACTTGTTTGAAAAATCCGGTCCCATGTATACCAAGCCCCAAGACAAGCAAATCATGTCAAATTAGGTTGGAAATCAGCATTGGCTCTTTCAAACAATCTCAGCAAGTGCAAACATAGTTGACAGGTTGATCCACTTTAGTATCTCTAGTACTTTCTGCAGTTAGTAAATGTAAATCTGGTCTAAAGAATGGTTAGATGACAAGTAATAAATCGAATAAGTTCATCATCCCCTTCTTAACTCAATAAAAACTTGTTTGAAAACACTTTAGATAAGACTCATAAGGTAGATAATCATTAGTATCCCCTACACTGTCCTTAGTGTAAAACAGTCGGTGGTAGGGTGAAAAATATAAAGCATAAGTGCATAATTTAACAAGTTAGAACGTTATTCATTTCTCACGATCTTTAATCATCTTGTCTATCATGTAATCAAGCCTTTTACTTCGATTTGCTATAGCTTTTACTGAAAAATGTACCGAGAAAGGCGCCTTTGATGTCTTCCCAACATGTTAGAAATCTTGGCTGCAGCTTACTGAACCAGCTGAAAGCATCTCCAGAGATAGAGTATGGGAAGATCCTGCAAATAATGTGATCTACATGTACTTCATTCTGCTCGGTTGCTGAAGCTAGTTCCTCAAGCCCTTTGATATGGTCTCTTGGATCCTCATGAGTAAGACCTCGGAAAGGGTCCACACTTCCCCAATCATACCATTGGTGGTTCAGATCAAACTCGGTTGTGTCAACAACAACAATCACATCAGGGATTACAACGCCCTCTACATTAATCAATTGTCATGTGGTGTTGCGAGGGCGACCTTCTTCGTCTCTTAGCATCCCATTCTTATCGCACCTCAATATGATTATATTGACTTTCTCTGTTCCACGCAAGTGGTGTTGGTCGACACTTGATGAACAAATTTTTTTGGCGTCGAATGAATAGTACCCGGATGAACATTGTCGCGGTGAACAGTGTTTTGGTGAATAGTACCGCGATGAACAGTACCGCGATGAACAGTACTCCAATGAACAGTAACATAATGAACAGTGTCGCGATGAACAGTATCGGTCGACGCGGGATGAACAGTGTCACTCGATTTCGGATGAACAGTGTCGATTGATACGGGATGAACATTCTCGCGGTGAACAGTGTTTTGATGAACAGTACTGCGATGAACAGTGTCTCGGTGAACAGTGCCTCGATGAACAGTATCGGTCGACGCATGATGAACAGTGCCGATCGATGCGGGATGAGCAGTACCTCGATGAACAGTACCTGGATGAACAATACTTGGATGAATAGTACCCGCATTAACAGTGCTGCGATGAATAGTACCGGGATGAACAGTAATCGGATGAATAGTATCTGAATGAACAGTATCCGCGTGAATACTGCCACGATGAACAGTAATTCAGTGAAGAGTACCCGCGTGAATAGTGTTCAGATGAACATTGTCGTTTGACGGTTTGTGGACTCTGTCGATTACCGGTTCTTGTAGGGTGTCGATCGATTCATGATGTACGATGTTGATCGATGCTGATTGGAGGGTGTCAATCGATATTGCTTGGAGGGTGTCAATCGATTCATCCCTCATAGACTTAAGGATCGTACATAAACCAGCAGACTGCTTTTTTGAAGAAGCTAAAAATCTTCTCTTCATTGTTGTTCCTCCTGGTATGTACTTGAAACAGAAGTAAAAAATTTATCAGTTTTGGAACAATAGTAAAACCTAGACTAAATCTAACTAGAAAAAATCTAATGGTGATCAAAGCTCTCCGGCAACGGCGCCAAATTTGATATCACTCAAATTACCCTAAGGAGTAATTTATACTCTCTCAAATAAAATGTCGAGTTGTAGTACTTAGGGATCGAATCCACAAAAAGTTAGAGCACACACTAGATCTAAAAGTTATATGATTAAGCTAGGCAAATAGATTTTAAGACAATAAATAAATAAATAAGCATTAAATAAAGCAGTAAACAAGTTGAACAAGACAATTATTCAACAAGGCAGAGAGTTGTTTGATGGAATGATGGTTTGCTAGATCTACGGTTTACATTCAGGAAGCCAGGATTGTAGTAGTATGAATGCCTATGTGAGATGCTTGCATGGTATTAAAGAACTCAGCGATGCAATAGCCTAACTGTCGTTATGACTATCTATTACTAGAACCGATGAGACTCTCTTTGGCGAATCATAGATTAAGGCATCGATCGATGTGCTGTCGCCGATGTCAATCGATATCGCCTCGCGTCTATCGATCGATGCGCTACTAGTAAGCTTTAAGCATGTGGCTGATAACAGTTCGCTAAAGAGTTTGCCAAATCAGTTGTCGCTTATTTCCACCAAATTCCTAGCTCAGAGAAGATAGATCCAAGGATTTTATCTTTGTTATCATGTATAGGTTAGCTACTCCTATACAAGCATTAAGAGCAATCCTCTAAGATGAATAGCACATGCTCAGGGATTCATATTTGGGGCTAATCCCACATTACCTATCCGAACCCTAAACCTAACAGGTGGATCTATTCAGACATGAAGTTTGTCACAGAAATAAGAGATGAATAGATGAAAAGCATAAATAATATAAAACCAAAACCAATAGAGTTCCAGGAGGACTCTGAAGGAGTTCCAGGAGGACTCTGGTCGTCTAAGGGCATATTGGTAATTTGTGGTTGCTTCTGGACTTCAGTCGGTCATTAAATATACTCAGCCGACATTCTGACATCCAAATCGATCAATATGCAGAGTGCTGCATCGATCGATATGTATTCCTCTTCTCGACAGCTTCTTCTCGCGAGGCTGACTAACCACTCTTCAGTAAAACGATAATAACTTCAGATCTAAACGTTGGATTGACCTCAAACCGGTGGCATTGAAAAGATAACTCAAGTTTATATCTTGTGGAAACATAGCAGCTCAATCGCACCTTGAGAAGGTCTCCATCCATAGCTAAACATCTGATGTAGCTGTGCAGCTCTGCACTCTAAAGGCTTCAAAAGATACCAAAATCCCCACTTTCCTCTGAAATGTCCTAAACCTGTAAATAAACTCAATATTGTATTAAATAGTATCTAAAACACTTATATACCATGGGTAAAATCGGGTCAAAGTCATGGTATATCATCCGCCAAACTTCCAATTGAGTAATTTCTTTTTTTCTCAATGTCGGCCACCTTCGTATCGATCGATATGTTGTAGTAGGTGTCGATTGAAGCTCGTGCACGTTCTGCTTGCTGATGATGAGTGTCAATCGATGTTAAGTGGCCTCTATCGATCGATGATGGATTTCTTATCCCATAAGAAAGGTGTGGAAATCTATCCTGGTTGAGAATACCTTGATATTCTATAGCTCGTTCCTCCTCATAATCCTCGTCATATTCATCCAGATGGTCTGATGATGTGGCAGCGTCTAGTGCAAAACTCGGATAGCAATGTGTTGGCCAGTCGTCATGCTCTGCTGTGGATGAACTGTCGATCGATTATTCTTGATGATTGTCTATCGGTTGGTGGATGGCATTGTTGATCAATGTTGGAGTATGAATTTTGATCGATGCTGAGTATTTTGTCTCGTACTCTGCTCCAGTGACATGATGTTGTGAATCCTAGATCTCTCATTTCTCTGTTGGACGTCTGTGGCTTGACAACTTGGATTGGATCATAGTAGACAGCGGATCAATAAGTGCTAGGCACAACCGGCTGGTTTGCATGTTGCATACTGCATACTGCTCCTACAGTAGCCAAGAAGGCTCTTCCAAGTAGTAAAAAAGAATTCTAGTTCAACTTGATATCTAGAACATGGAAATCAACTGGTACTAGGCGTTACAAATCTGCACCTTAAGGTCTCTGATGATTCCTCCTGAGTTCCTATGAGAAAATCCACAAAAGTGAATGATTACTTGGAAGGTTATACCTTCAGACCTATCTGGTCTACCATAACTATGGGTAGAATGTTGACTGATCCTCTTGTGTCAAATAATGCATGTGGGAACTCAATACTTTTCACTCTTCTTCTTTAGTGTAATCCTATTATTCATCTTCTCTCTGGACTGATTGAACATTTTTCTGATGTCCTCCTCAGTCTCTTTGGTTTCTCTGAAGAACATCCACAATCTGTGAGTAAAATAAGCCTCCTCGAATGGCTTCTCCGTTGGAATCCTAAGGACTCTCGTAAAAAATCTCTCAATCTCCTTCTCATTAGCTCCCTTCTTCAGATGCTTATCAACCTTTTCCTTTCTTCTCCTCAAAGTTCTACCCTAATTAGCCTTATCAACTTGCATAAGCTTTGGTGCATCTTCTGAATGTGTACTGGTGGTCTCTAGTGGGTTAGCTAAAGGTTTGGGTGATGGTCTGAGTGCGTTGATTCGTGTCATGTCGATCTTAGGTAACTGCACTAGGTATGTGAGAGGTGCTTATCGATCGATGAATGCTGGAGGTTGTCGTTCGTCGGCGGTCTTTCTCTGTCGATTGCTGGCGTGCTCTGTATGTCGAACGATGTTGATACGTAAAGGGCTGGGTGGATGTGGGTGTCTCGAAGCGAACTCCTCGTAAGTCATAATCCTCACTGCATTACACGATGCAATTGACTCGGTAGGTGTTGTCGATCGATGCTCTGGAAAGATCGTTGATCGATGCTCTGGAAAGCTCGTCGATCGATGCTCTGGAAAGCTCGTCGATCGAATCTGATTGAATTCTATCGATCAATGTTCAAAGTCTGACGTCGACCGACACCAATGTGATCCGCTGAAACTCATCGAACTCTCGACTTTGAAATCTCCTTCCTGAAGCTTCTCCTTCTTAACTACTTGCCAGAAATCATCATTTATGATGGTATTCACATGGTGCTTAAGTGTATCATCTCATATCCCTTTTCCAAAGGCTTTTTGCCTCTGAACAACTTCTCCTGTATGAACTACATACATCTCCAACTTCTTCGCATGAATGTTCAAAGTCTCAAACTTTGTGTTCAGGTTGTTGTAGACATAATCAATCTTCCCATTGAAATATACTGTTTGCTTCGGTTGGCCTTCTAGAACTTGATCAAGCATTGCTTCAATCTTGCTCTCTTGAGTCTGTGGTGGTGAATTCTGGTAAAATGAGCTTCCATAGCTCTTGTCGCTGTTGTTGTTGTAGCTATTGTTGTAGGGTTTCTGGTTCTGCGAACTCTGGTTGAAGTTACTTCTCTGTCCATTGCCATAGAAGTTCATGTTTCCTCCCTGGTTTCCAGATCTCTGAAATCTAGTGCCACTGATGAAATTCACATCTTCTTCTACTTCTTCTTTACCTTATGTGTCTACAACATCTGCATCTTCCACTAAGCAAACCTGCTTCCTTAGAAGCTTGTACACTGGATCTAACTTTGCTTCACTTCATCAATCTGCTCCTTCCCAAGTATGGCTGCAGATTTCATTTTCTCAAAATCAGTGTTCTTGGTGCTATTAATGGATGCCAAGTTTCCAATAAGTCTCACAGCCTCTTCTGGATTCATAGTGTTGAAATTTCCATCACTAGATGCATCAAGAACCATCTTATACTGCACGTGATGGCTCTAAAGAAAGTGCTAAGCAGCTACACTTTATTGAATCCATGGTGTTGACAATCTCGTTGGTAAGACTTGATCAGGAAATCTTGAATGAATATGCAGGTTCCTATGTGAATGTAGCAATCTTGCTCCTCAAGTCTTCAGCACGTGTCTCATCAAAGAAGTTAAGCAAGAATGTGTTCTTGATGTTGGCCCAAGATGTAAGAGATCCTGGTGGTAACTACTTCACCCAATGCGAATCCTCTCCAGTAAGTGAGTACTTGAAGAGCTTGCATAATAAGTAGTCCTCAGGGACTCCATTAATTTTGATGGAATTATTAGATCCTACCTCTCCAGATGGTCCATAGGATGCTCATGGAATAACCCACAATAGGGTGTTTGACCCACAAGTGTGAAATATAGTGGCATCCACTTGAAATCGCCTCTTTGGATAGAGTGAGGACGAATAGCTTCTCTGTTGGCATATAATTGATCTGGACGGTTGAAATCACCCAAAGTTCTAGGCCGAATTGCCTCATCAACAGGTTGAACAACTTCTGTAGCATCAGTAACTACCTCAAGGATTGCATTCCCTTAAGCGTCTATCCTCTGACCTACTGCATTACGCAGATGATCCTCCTTGTCATGCAGGTATCCGTTCTCATCTTGTACAAGAACTATAGTAGCAACCATGTTTCGTGGCTCAGTATCGATCAATGTTCGAGGTGAAGTATCGATCGATGTTGGGTGGAAAGCGTCGGTCGACGGAACAGTAGCTTCAGTTGATGGGGGTAGGAGAGTGTCGGTCGACTTTGGTTGGCGAGTGTCGATCGACGAACTAGTGTTGTTGTTGGGGTCAAAAACGGATATCTCGAAATCAACGGCTAAAAATATTTATCATGCGCGGACTTTCCATAAAACAAGCGTCGAAAGCAAAACAAGTCGTACAGCTTAAAAAACCTATGTTAAAGTCGATCGTTCTTGTTTTACACGATAAACTTTACGAGAAAACCAACTCAGATTTAGTCGTAAAACTTCGATGATACAATCAAGAAGAACCGAGAGACATTAGGTCCGTAGCTGAGATGACACGACCATACGAAAGTATACGGAAGAAACGGGAAGTGATCTAAGTTTGGATAGGCCGAACGACAAGGAATCTGCCTTGAAACTTCAAAGAGCCCGTTCTCTCAAACCGTGAGGACCCAGAGAACGATCAAGATATCAAATCGAAGCCCTCGTCAAGACGCACGTGCTGGTCCTGGCCGCCGGCGGCTAGCCCCCGTGCTGGTCCTGGCCGCCGGGCGGCTAGCCCCCGTGCTGGTCCTGGCCGCCGGGAAACTTCAAAGAGCCCGTTCTCTCAAACCGTGAGGACCCAGAAAACGATCAACATATCAAATCGAAGCCCTCGTCGAGACGCACGTGCTGGTCCGTAGCCGCCGGGCGGATAGCGCCCGTGCTGGCCGTGGCCGCCGGGCGGCTAGCCCCCCGCTGGCCGTGGCCGGCGGCGGCTAGTGCCCGTGCTGGCCGTGGCCGCCGGGCGGCTAGCCCCGTGCTGGCCGTGGCCGCCGGTGGCTAGCGCCCGTGCTGGATGTGGCCGCCGGGCGGCTAGCCCCGTGCTGGCCGTGGCCGCCGGCGGCTAGCGCCCGTGCTGGCCGTGGCCGCCGGGCGGCTAGCCCCGTGCTGGCCGTGGCCGGCGGCGGCTAGCGCCCGTGCTGGCCATGGCCGCCGGGCGGCTAGCCCCGTGCTAGCTCGGGTCGTCGGATGACAAGCTTCCGTGCATAAGTTCTAGGCCCCAGCCGTCAGAAGTCTGTACTTTGCGTCTTTCCCAAGTTTTCGCGGAACAAATCGTTGAGATTCCGCGTACAAAACTCCCGCTCTTACTCCAAACTAAGATCGTCGGAAACACTTCGGAAACTCGTAAGATATCAACGGGAAGGAAGATCTTAAATTCTTCGTGCGAAACAGTGATGGTTATCTTAAGACACCACTCATCTCAACTCTACGAAGGATTGAAGATCTTCCGAAGAAATCGTAGAAAACAACGGAAGTCCTAGAAACGGCCCGAAAGGGACCAAACGCGATCGGACAGTCCGCTTACGATTGTCTGAGATAGATACGACGATTTACATTTATCTTCACATAACAAGATAAATGCTAAATTTCCAGAAGGATAAATGTCAAGTTTCCCGAAGATAAATGTCAAGTTTCCCGATAAACATGAAGGCCGACGAAAATGGAAAAAGCCCGCTTTGCGGCCCAAAAGGAGAATAGACCGTCATAAGATGGAGTATATAAAGGAGCTTTGGGAGAGGAGGAAAGGCAGAGCGAAAATCATTGAGAGAGAGAGAAATCCGAGATTGGAGACCTAGAGAGCTCCTGTTAGGTTAAGAACTTAGAATTTAGGCGGTAGACTAGCAAGGTAGGACCTAGAACGTCCGGCCGCCTCTCGTTCTATTTTCATCTTGTCTGCAGGCTCCTGTCTCTCTCGGAAGGATCTAACAATCCTTTTACTTAGAGTTCCGCACATAGAAACCCTAGGCATTATTCTCGACATGCCCGTTTCTATGACTAACGCTTGTACTAGACGAACTCTACCAGGCAGTTCGATCTCTTGTTCAAACCCTTCCAACTGAACTACGTCCGACTTGATCCTCGAAAGGGGTACGTAGGCAGCCTTCCTTAAGGTCCAGTCCCAAATCTCAATAAAACCTTTTCGCATTTATTTGATCACTTGTCGTTGGTTGTCGCAGAGAATCCGGACCTTCAGGGAAAGTTAGGTTTACTTAGCTTTCCTCCGTTTTACTTAATCCAAATCGACAGTGCGAATTTCGGTTCCCACAGTTGTTGTTGATCGAAGGGGAACGTCTCTCTTTTCGGATTGAACGTTTCAAGCTTGCAGGATCATCTGAGAATAGCAGTGGTGTTTCCTTGTTGTTTCTGATACTGTTGGGCATGCACCTGAAAAGACAAGAATTTTTTTTTCAGAAATTGATTTAAAGAAGTAACCTACACTAAATCAGACTAGATCTATAGGCGATCAAAGCTCTTCGGCAACGGTGCCAAATTGATATCACTCGAATTACCCTAAGGAGTGAATTACTCTCTGATATCTTGCATATTTGCATTGTTTTAACCATTCATTAGTGTGCATTTTGATCATCAAAGGCATCATCTAGGCATATCTAGGATGCATTTCATTGCACATGTCCTTATCAGGTGTTGGAGGTGCTAGTTGGTGACTTTGGAAGTCTTGAGAGGTGTTTTAGAGGCAAGAGTAATGGTTTTGCTCGTCAGCCGATTTTTCTAAGTGTCCCAGCGGCCTTTTGTGTTCACAGCGGCATAATGACACATTGTCATAAAACCGCTGTGATTGGATGATTTTTGCGGATTCTGAATCGGTCTTCTGCAGCGGTTTCGCAAGCCGCGCCACGAACGAGACCTCCACACGGCTAAGTGTCCCAGCGGTTTTTTGACTCCCAGCGGCCTTTTGGCGCGTCATTAAACCGCTGTGACTCTGTTCTATGTTGAATTTACCGTTTTGCCCCTCTACGATTTACACACTCTAAACCTATGTTTAAGTTATCTTTTTGGCAACCACTAGGCAGATTATCTTTTGTACTTGGAAAACATCAAACTATTGGAGATCAATCTCTTTTTGGATCATTGATCCTTTGTTCTTATTTCATTTCTTGTTGATTTCTTTCTCTGTTTATGATCAATCTGAAATCCAATATGGGTTTAAGAATGATCATGGGGATTAGTGAGTAATCACCTTTTGGATTCATGGGTTAGGGTGATTAAGGGTGATTAGGCTAGTTCTAGGATGTTTTAGGTATAGATCATACTTGTTCCTTGCTAGTAGAGTGATCTTAATGCATCATTTGAGTAGGCCACTCAAAAGGTGATCTCTAGGCATTTCTCACCCGACAGGTGTGATGAAATGCCTGAGTCAACTCTCCTAGGCTTTTAGTGTACTTTGCCAAAGACATTTGTTGTTAAAGATGCTGATAGCTAACAGACTTGTTAGTAATGATTGCTTGCATGTTATTCAACCAAAGACATTTGATGTTTGAGATATGTTAGCAAATGAGCATTCATCTAGACATAGAGCTTGCTTAGAATTGTGTCTAGGCTTAAGGTTGATAGTTTGATTTATCATTTGCATTCCTTAAATCGAAACCTAATCACCAAGGTCTAAATCCCTATACCCATGAGTTCTCCTTTCCAATAGCTTAAGAGTATCATTTTACTGTTTTGCATTAGCTTTAATCATTAGTTAGAATTTTTCAAATCACTGGTTGCACTTAGATTAGGCAAATACTTGCATTCTCTCTGATTTTAAGTCCCTCAGAACTGGTTCGACAACTTCCCTATACTACATCATTTGTCTTAGGAGCCTAAAAACTCCTAACATCAAATTGGCGCCGTTGCCAAATTCTGAGTTTGATTTGAACATTGAGATTTAGTCATTTGCTTGAGACTAAGTCATTTTTATTTTTGTAAGTTACTGATTCTCTTCTTCACTCTTTGTGATTTTCAGGTGTATGAACTTGAGGAGCAAGGGTACATCAAACCTTGTTCCAAGAGCCGCAGACATCAGAGCTTTAGAGAGAGAGAGTGTGCTAGAAAGAGAAGACAAGAAGAGCAACAGGCTCAACTGCAGACACTGGAAGCTGCAATGGAAGAACAACAAAATCCTCAGAACCCCAATGGAGTCAACATTGTTCCACCACAAGGGCTTCAACAGCGACCAGCTCGCCCCATTGGCACTTATGACCGTCCCAACATCCACGGTCCTAGACTGGGAATCCGAGCACCGGCTGTGGCTGCTAACAACTTTGAGATCAAGTCAGGGCTGCTCAACTGCATAGAGAACAACAAGTATCATGGTCTGGCTGTGGAGGACCCATTTGATCACTTGGATAAGTTTGACAGCTACTGTGGTATGTCAAAGACTAATGGTGTGTCAGAAGATGCTTTAAAGCTCAAGTTATTCCCCTTCTCTTTGGGGGATAAAGCACGTCAGTGGCAGAAGTCTCTACCAAGTGACTCCATCACTACTTGGGAAGACTGCAAAAAGGCATTCTTGGAGAAGTTCTTCTCTACCTCAAGAACTGCTAAGTTAAGGAACAAGATCTCCAGCTTCCAACAGAAGAACTTGGAAGGATTCAGTGAAGCTTGGGAGAGATTCAATGGTTACCAAGCTCAGTGCCCACACCATGGTTTTTCCAAGGAGAGCTTGCTGAGCACATTCTACAGAGGTGCTCTTCCTAAATACAGAGCCAGACTGGATACAGCTAGCAATGGGTTCTTTTTGGGGAGAACTGAGGAAGAAGCAGAGGCTCTGGTTGACAACATGGTTAAGAGTGATGCAATATACAGTGGAGACCATGACAGAAGCAGTAGAGGTGATGACAAACACACAAGGAATGAGATAAAGGCTCTTCAGGAGAAGATTGACACACTCATTGCTGATAAGGCCACACAAGCGCATGTGAACTTTGTTGGTAACCCACAACAGGAGATACCTCCTACTGTCAATGAGGTTGAGGGTTTGGAAGGGCAAGAAAAATTGTGTTTCATCAACAGCAATGGTAGCTGGTACAAGAAGGAACCCAACTTTCAGTACAACAACTACCAACAGAAGCCGTATTCCAACAACCAGCAAAGTGGTTATCAGCCAAGAAACAACCAGCAGAGCAACTATCAGCCTCAGCAAAGCCCCTTTCCTAGCTCCTCTGCCCCTCAAGAGAGCAGCACTGATGCCTTACTGAAACAGATCTTGGAGTCTCAGACTAGAAGTGAGAAGCATGTGAGCTATGAGCTGAAGAACCTTCACTCTAAGATTGATGGGAGCTACAATGAGCTCAACAACAAATTCTCCCACCTTGCTTCTTCTGTCAAGAATTTGGAGAATCAGTTTGCTTCCATGAGCACCCACCAGAATCGCCAGCCAGGATCTCTACCTGGAAAATCTGATCAAAACCCCAAGGAAGCAAAAGCTGTCACACTCAGGAATGGTAAGCAGTTACCTCCTAGAACCCTCACTAAGGATGCTGAGAAACAAGGTGAGGAGGTAGCCATCAATCTAGATGATGAAGTGGTCATTGTTGATGAGAAGACAGATGATGAGATCTTGGAGAAGATTGAGAAAAATAAGGGTAAAGGAAAGGTTGGAGAAGAGAAGAAGACAACAAAAGATGGTAAAACTGCTGCTCCAGCAGGTGAGAGCTCTTCTGTCCCTCCTCCCTATGAATCCAAGCTTCCATTCCCTGGTAGATTCAAGAAGCAGCTGCTACAGAAGTACAAGGCTTTGTTTGAGAAGCAGATGAGTGAAGCTCAGGTTACAATGCCCATCATTGATGCTTTCATGCTGATTCCTCAATACAGCAAGTTCCTGAAAGATGCTGTAGCTGCTAAGAAAAAGGAGATGGAGGGCATGATGGTTCTGAGTCATGAATGCAATGCCATCATTCAGAGGCTTGATGCTCCAGAGAAGCTATAGGATCCAGGATGCTTCACACTACCTTGTGCTCTTGGACCTATGGTATTTGAGAAATGTCTCTGCGATTTGGGAGCTAGTGTCAGCTTGATGCCTTTGTCTGTGGCAAAGAAGCTTGGCTTCACTCAATACAAGAAGTGTAGACTCTCTCTGGTGTTGGCTGATCGTTCAGTGAAGTACCATGTGGGCATCCTAGAGAACCTCCCTGTGAAGATTGGAGGGTATGAGATACCTACAGATTTTGTGGTGCTTGAAATGGGTGAGGAGGCTCAAGACCCATTGATTCTTGGAAGGCCATTCTTAGCTACAGCAGGAGCTATTGTGAATGTGAAAGAAGGCAAGATTGACCTCCATTTGGGTAAGGAGAACATCCTCCACTTTGACATCAAGGAGAAAATGAGGAACCCCACTGTGTTTGGACAAGCCTTCATCATTGAAGAAATGAGCCCTCTTGCTGATGATCACCTTGGTGAGCTACCACCTGAGGAAGATGGGGTGTTAACTCCACTTTCTGCACCTACTCCAGCCTGATCCAAAGGAGGTAAAGTCAAGCTAGAGACTTAAAACAAGCTCACTTGGGAGGAAGTCCCATGAGTATCCTTGTATATATTGCATTAGTATTTACATTTTCATCTTACTGCATAAAACAATGGGAAAATGAAGTTGTGTGCAGGTGTGGAGCAGAAACTCGGACATCAGAGCGAGGTCTCCGCAGCGACGTCACGAGGTCGCTCCAGCTGGGAGCGACCTGCCGCAGCGACCCCTCCACCTCGCTCCCGTCTCAGGTAACTGGAAACTTCCCTTCTCCCAGTTTTTCTTTGCATTTTAGAATTTCATTGGGTACCTCACTCACACAGAGACTGTGTGATTTAAGTGTGGGGGAGGCGCCAAGCATTTGACAATGTTTGTTATGATGATTTTGAGTCCCATGCATCGCATATTACATTCTTATTTGCATAGAAAAACCAAAAAAAAAAATATAAAATTTTTGAAAAACACAAAAAGAATCATTTAGTTGCATCATTTGCATCTTTAGGATTGAGTCTAGAAGCATATTGGTTGCATTCATGCATTAGGGGGATATCAATCTTGTAAAAAGCTCATGCTAAGTTCTGAATTTGATGACCATTGTAATCATGGCAAGTAGCTTGAACATCCTTTGGAAAGCTTGTAAACTTCGCACCTTGAATGCTCCTCTTGAAACTCATTTGACTGTTGATACTCTCTCTTTGAAGCAAGCTCCTGTTTTAATGTCTCTTGCATATGGTCCCTTGTGTACTAAGTCATGGATATATACACTTGAGTTGTCCCATCCTTTTTACCAATCTTCTTGACAAACTCAAGTGGTACTCCACTCCCAAAACCCATACCTCCTTTTTAAAACCATCATTATATGTTGAGTGAGGCCTCTTTGGAAAGCTTTACATGTGCATAATGTTGAGAGTATTGGGAACGACAATGCTTAGTCTCCATTCTTGCTAGATTAGTCACTCTATTGTCTAGCTATAGGAAGGGGGTGAGTGTTGTGATTGTGATTTGGGAATATGAAAGGTTTGACTCTTTGTGCTTAAATGATTAGTCTTTTTGGGATAAGTGGGGAAGTATCTAGCTCTTATTGTGAAAAGTCTTGGCCCAAAAAAAAAAAATCGAAAAAGAGAATAAAAAGGGGGCTAGCAAAGTTGTTAGGAGCTGAGATTGGTTTAAAAATTGTGAAAACCCCTTATTGTTTTCAAAAAGAGAGAGTCTGAAGTGAAAATTTTTCTTGGAATCTTTTGGTGAGAGATGTGAGTTGGGTTTGACATTGAGGAATAATTAAATATCTTGTATGTTTGGAAAAGGGTAGAACAATGGAGATTGAGCATTGTATGCATGAGTTGATCCCTTTCTTAGATATATTATGTGTAATGTCAAAGCTACTTTGTTTTGAGAGTAAACCACCTTAAAAGATCATTTTGAACTTCTGATTTCACTTGCATTAAAGCCTTTGTCTTACCAAACCAAATGACTTGGACCAGTTGACCATGTGTGAGATGGCTATTGAGTTGCTTCATGAATGTTAGAGAGAACTGGATTTGTGGTTTGTGAAGGCATGATTTATGAGTATAGAGATCAAAGGAGCTGTGATAGGTCTAGAGAAGTTTGAGATGGAAGAAATCTTTGTTCTTGCTATTTGGTATGATTATGCAAGGTTGTTAGGTTGAGAATTAAGAAGAGCTTCTGTTGATTATGAGTCCCCTCTTTCAACCCTCTTCTCCTGTGTCCTTGAAAGTTTACTTGCGGACAAGTAAAGGACTAGTGTGGGGGAGTTGATATCTTGCATATTTGCATTGTTTTAACCATTCATTAGTGTGCATTTTGATCATCAAAGGCATCATCTAGGCATATCTAGGATGCATTTCATTGCACATGTCCTTATCAGGTGTTGGAGGTGCTAGTTGGTGACTTTGGAAGTCTTGAGAGGTGTTTTGGAGGCAAGAGTAATGGTTTTGCTCGTCAGCCGATTTTTCTAAGTGTCCCAGCGGCCTTTTGTGTTCACAGCGGCATAATGACACATTGTCATAAAACCGCTGTGATTGGATGATTTTTGCGGATTCTGAATCGGTCTTCTGCAGCGGTTTCGCAAGCCGCGCCACGAACGAGACCTCCACACGGCTAAGTGTCCCAGCGGTTTTTTGACTCCCAGCGGCCTTTTGGTGCGTCATTAAACCGTTGTGACTCTGTTCTATGTTGAATTTACCGTTTTGCCCCTCTACGATTTACACACTCTAAACCTATGTTTAAGTTATCTTTTTGGCAGCCACCAGGCAGATTATCTTTTGTACTTGGAAAACATCAAACTATTAGAGATCAATCTCTTTTTGGATCATTGATCCTTTGTTCTTATTTCATTTCTTGTTGATTTCTTTCTCTGTTTATGATCAATCTGAAATCCAATATGGGTTTAAGAATGATCATGGGGATTAGTGAGTAATCACCTTTTGGATTCATGGGTTATGGTGATTAAGGGTGATTAGGCTAGTTCTAGGATGTTTTAGGTATAGATCATACTTGTTCCTTGCTAGTAGAGTGATCTTAATGCATCATTTGAGTAGGCCACTCAAAGGGTGATCTCTAGGCATTTCTCACCCGACAGGTGTTTGATGAAATGCCTGAGTCAACTCTCCTAGGCTTTTAGTGTACTTTGACAAAGACATTTGTTGTTAAAGATGCTAAGATAGCTAATAGACTTGTTAGTAATGATTGCTTGCATGTTATTCAACCAAAGACATTTGATGTTTGAGATATGTTAGCAAATGAGCATTCATCTAGACATAGAGCTTGCTTAGAATTGTGTCTAGGCTTAAGGTTGATAGTTTGATTTATCATTTGCATTCCTTAGATCGAAACCTAATCACCAAGGTCTAAATCCCTATACCCATGAGTTCTCCTTTTAAATAGCTTAAGAGTATCATTTTACTGTTTTGCATTAGCTTTAATCATTAGTTTAGAATTCTTCAAATCACTGGTTGCACTTAGATTAGGCAAATACTTGCATTCTCTCTGATTTTAAGTCCCTCAGAACTGGTTCGACAACTTCCCTATACTACATCATTTGTCTTAGGAGCCTCAAAACTCCTAACATCACTCTCTCAAATAAGAGATTCAATTGTAGTACTTAGGGATCGAATCCACAAAGAACTAGGAAACTTAATAAATCTAATCAGGATACTTAAGCTAGGTTGATTTGTGATTAAAGTAAACAGCAGGTGGTGAGCAAGGTAGTTGCTCGGTTGGTTTGATTTTGGTTTTAGACAATTAAATAAAATAGCTAGACTTAGGGTTTGTATTCAGGTAATCAGGATTATAATCCTACAGATGCCTATCAATTGTATGCATGATATTATAGAGCTCAACACTTAATAACAAGCGATTAGGCGTTCAATTTTTAAGCTTGTCTATTGACAGATGTAATGGTTTCACAACAGTAGGTCGGACCAATTATAAAGTGTCGATCGATGATTCTAGAGGAATATCGATCGATACATCGTTTGCACCGCCAATCGGTTATTCTATAGAAATATCGATCGATGCGCTTTGTCAAGCTTTGCGTGCGGGTTGAATTTGCTCGCTAGGCTGCTTAGATCAGCACTAACCTTACTCTAACATTTCTAGCTTTATGAGGATGGATTCAGGGTGAGTTAAAAGTTCTCACATGTCCCTATAACTCCTTGGATCAAGGTTCTAGGTAGCTAATCTAAGAACAAGAATTGTGACAATCCTATCAATGAATATAACAACTTAGCAATCTATAGTTGGGGCTAATCCCTCATAACCTATTTGAACCATGAACCTAACAGTAGAACTACTCAGACATAGCTACAAGATGTAAAAAAACTGCATAAATAGATAGATAAATAATAATGGAGTTCCAATCACAAATCTCTATGGATCTTCTCTCTAACTCTAAAAATCCTAGAAAACCTTTGCTGTGAAAATAAAAATAAAATAAAGCTCTCTTTGCCCTGAACACTTTTGGCAAAGTATTTATACTAGGTTAAAAACTCGACAGGGTAATCTTATATTTTGGTGAAGCTTTGGGCCATAAGTCAGCTGGAACCAATCGGGCTTCTGCACGCTTCGCTGTCGATCGATGGTACATGATGTACATCGATCGATATTTATCTCTGAATGTCGACCTTTGGTCTTGTTCGATGGTCAGCTCGGGTAATTTCTCTTTTTATCTCCAAAATGCTCCAAAACATCACTTTCTTCTAATTCACTCATGAACTTATAAATATACTAAATAAACTCTATAATAATATGATTAGTAGTTAAAACACTTATAAACCATGGTTAAAAGTAGGTAAAATGTATGGCCTATCAGCAGTGCTCGAAAGCTCTTACAAAACTCAATAGCTTTATAAATCAAATTGTGTCTTACAATCATCGCTTGGCTTTGTTTATATAACTAATTAATCACAGTCCATATGGATTAGTGAAACTTATTCCTAATAAAAACATAATAATAATAAATGGAAAAACCCAACACAAATAGAAAAGGAAAGTCTTAAACCGAAGAGGAGTTGTGATCGTCGTTTATCACATGTGGTGTTACATCAGAAATCCAATCACATTGGTTTGTTATGTGTTTAGGAGAAAGAAGAGAGTAGACCAACAATGGCTTATGTTGTTTTCATGTTCGATGCAAATTCTTTCACTTTACCAAGACCCTTGCAACCTGCTTTTTTACTTAGGAGATAGAGAATCAAGAGAAGACCACATACTTGTTGCACCAACAATCACTTGGAATGAAGTTACAATCACTGAGTTAGATCCTCGTTAATTAGTATGCAAAGACAAAAAAAACTAAAAAGTCAGCTTCAAATCTTTATGATCACTTGGGTATTCTTGATTCTGAAGAAGAGATAGCTGGGAAGCCATTATCAATAAAATCAGGACAGTGATTTCATCATCAAAATCTTGTTAGGCTTAGGTTTCTGCATGTATAGACCAAGAACGACGACTCATTTATGAGTTCTTCAGGATCACAAACCTTGACTATGACATATGATCATCCATACACATATCATCTCTATATCTACTTATTTGATTACTCAATAAACATCCTTATTCGAGCCATCTGTTTAAAGAAAGTGTATATTAAGGTTAATATTTATACTGATATGTTACTTGTATAGGACACTTTTCGTAGTCAATGGTGTGAGTAATAGGGACAAACTCTCACATCGGATGTTAGATGAGATCCTTAGTCATATATATGATTAGTAATATATAAGATAGATGGGCCACTCATCTTATCACCATTTGGTTCTAGGTTGGAAGTCCATTTACCTTAACATGGTATTAGAACCCGATCCAAAAAGTCTAACCCGATCTATATCGATCATGCCTAAAGTTGGCTTATCGGTCCTTATCCGAACATTCCGAAATTAATACTCAAAGAGTCATCATCTCGGAGGAGCGTATTAGGGAAAAATGTCCCACATTGGAAGTTGGAAAAGATCATAAGTAATATATAAGATAGATGCGCCAATCTACTTATAACCAATTGGTTTTAGGTTGGAAGCTCATCTAGCTTAACATATTAGGGACAAAAGTACTACATCGGATGTTGGAAGAGATCCTAAGTAATATATACGTTAGATGTGCCAATCCATTTATAACCAATTAGGTTTTAGGTTGGAAACCCATCTAGCTTAACATGGTATCAGAGCCCGGTCCACGCACTCCAACCCAATCTACATCTATTTGGCCCAAAGTTGACCCATTGATCTTTTTCCGAACGTTCATCATGAGGGGACGTATTAAGGTCCTTCTTTGTTGACCCATCAATCTTTGTTCGGACATATGTGCCACATCAGATGTTGGAAGATATTTTTAGTATTATATAAAATATATAGGGTCACTGAACTTATTACTAATTAGTTTTTTAGATTGGAAATTCATTTGACTTAACTAGGCCTGGGCGTTCGGATATCGATTCGGGTTCGGGTTGGGTTTTTCGGGTTTTCGGGTTTAGACAAAAAAGTCCCATTCTAAAATTTATTTAAAACGGGTCGTTTTCGGGTAATATCACTTCGGATTTGGTTACATATTTTATTGTATTATAAAACCCATAAAGTAATCAAATATCATTCGGTTTCGGGTTTTTTCGGTTCGGTTCGGTTTATACCGAAGTAAAATTCAAATTTATGAAACAAATTTTGTTTACTTGATAAGAAAGCAACACTTGAAATTCATAAATCCGAAAACAACACTTCAAAGTTTCAAAAATAAAACTGAAAACACAACATCCATCATAAATTAAAAACACAACATCCATCATAAATTAAAAACACAACATACTTAGTTCAATCCTATATCAAAAACAACATCCATCAGAAAATAAAAAACACAACATCCTTAGTTCAATCCGAAATTAAAACACAACATCCATCAGAAAATAAGACCATCAATCCGAAATAAAAAAACAACAGAACAGCAGTAAAGCTTCTTCTCCACGAACCACGACCAAGTGAGCATTTAACAGTCTTCTACTCCTGCCCAACAAATATATATGCAAACTTGAGCCATAGACGAAGAGCATAAAGCAAAGACAAGAGAAAAAACATAAGCAAAAATCAAGAACATAAAGCAAAGACAAGAACTTTTACCTTAGACTTATGGCTGACCAACAGAACCAGTTAACTTCTGATGCAAAAAGCCAAAGAAAAGCAAGTCAAAAACAGATCATATAAAGAAACAGATGATACAAAAACTAAAGCAAACATACCTCTCTCGATCGTCTCTTGCTCTTCAATATCCTCAAGGATTTGTGCATTGGTAAGCACTCTTGAATCACATCGAATGTCTTGTTTTAGCCATTGCTCGGTACACATCAATACCTCGATCATGAAGTGAGTAAGGCAGCTCCGAGATGGCTCAATGATCCTTCCACCAGTGCTGAAAGCACTCTCGGATGCTACAGAGGAGACTTGCATGGCGAAGAAATCTTTTGCCATCAGTGAAAGAATCATGATACTTGGCAGAGTTTCTCTTCCAATATGATAGAACATCATACTCTACACCAACCATCAACTCTGGATTCTCAACTGCTTCTTTCAAGTAAATATCAAGCTCATCACGCTTGTCCTTCACCCCTTCATTCAACTTCTGCTTGTACCTTCGGTCAATCCTCTTATAGCCAGTGAAACCATCTTCAAGCTCTTCCAAAGTAAGCGATGACTCCTTTTCAGCAGACCTGAGATGCTTGAGCCTTGGACTTTTTAGAGTGATCAGATTGCTCTTCTTGACTCTTGCCATATCTGTCACTGTACTCCTTGAACATGCTGCGCAACACACTGATAACAGAGTCATACATTTCTTTACCTTCCAAGCTGTCCTCCCCATAAAGCTCTTCGAAACACATGCTTGCGAGATCCATCTTCTTCATGGGATCAAGAACAGTGGCCACAATCAACATCTTATTGATGTTTTTCATCCCATCCCAGTATTTGTCGAACTTCTCATACATCTCCTCCTGCCTTCACCTTAATCTGATGATCTCTACTCTTCATCAAATCCATGAGGTTAGCCGCTATGGTTACAATTTCCCCGTAGCACTTTGTATGCATTGACTAAGGTCGAGGCAGAAATAACTAGAGTAGAGTTGTAGAAGATGACTAGGAACCGGCCTAACCTCTCTATTGCTATCCAATCTGAGAACAGAGGAGGACCTTCGATCTCCATGAAGTAAACGTTGTACAAGCTTATCTTCTGGCTCCATCTTGTCAAAAGCGACTCTGTACTTCATTGCTGTGATCAACATCAGATACGTGGAGTTCCACCTAGTACTCACATCCAACGGCAAGCTTCCCCTCAGTCAGTTTACCAGCGTCGACTTTCTGCTCAAATGATGACAGTCTGTTTCCTGATGCTCTAACGTAGACCACAGCATTACGGACAGCTTTGACACTCTCATCTGCGTCTGCCATTCCATCCTTGACGATGAGGTTGATGATATGCGCACAACATCTCATATGCATCATTTCAGCCATCTAGAACCAGAGCTTCTTCAGACACCAGTGAGAACTCACTCTGAAACTTTCGTAAAGCTGATGAATTCGCCGTTGCATTGTCGAATGTCACACAGAACACCTTCTGTATCCCCCAGTCAGCTAAGCAATCCAACAAAACCTTCGAAATGGTTGATCCTTTGTGATCAGTGACGTGTTTGAACCCAATGATAAGCTTCTTCAATCGCCAACACGAATCAATATAATGGGCAGTCACAACCATGTAGCTTGCACCTGAGATTAACAAAATAAAAACACACATAAAATAGGAGTCAAACTAAACACAGAAGAAAAATATTTGCAGTCAAGTTCATAATTAAAAACAAAGAAGAAAAATATTTGCAGTCGAGTTCATAATTAAAAGCAAAGAAGAAAAATATTTGCAGTCAAGTTCAAAATTAAAAACAAGAAGATTTGCAGCTATTTCAAACTTAAAAATACAGAAGAAAAATATTTGCTTACGAGTTACTTGAGCCACCCATATGTCAGTAGTTAGTGAAACCCTTTGCTTATTTGCTTTGAACCATTTCTTCATGGCATCTTTCCTCTGTAGATACATCTTAACGATGTCTCTTGTTGACTGTCCTTCTTGAAACTGGTTTGCCTAGTTCCATCTGCAGTTATAACAATTTAAAGTTAGATGCCAAACCAATTACTAAGGTCTAAGGATGTATCTAATATATAACTAACCTTGTCACAGAAGTGTTTCCAACCAGCGCCTTCAATGAAACTCAGTGGTAGTTCAGCTAGCACCATCATCTCATTCGTTGCTTCTCTGAAAGTAGACTCACTTATCTTTCTAGACTTCAGCTGTCCTTCTTCATTGACGCCAGGCTGAGTAGAGCTTTGACCCTCTGAAAACAACATAAAGCGTTTGCATATGCTAAGATGCTTCATCAGGTTGGAAGTGCCCGATCTTGTAGCACAGCAGAACGTCTTGTTGCAAGTAGTGACATATACATCTGTCACGATCCTCCCTTGCTTCTTGTGAAATGTCCCCATATCTTAGACCTCGGAGGAAGATACCTAGGCGCTCTTTGTGCCTGGATCGTAGCTCCACTGGATTCAGGTGTTTGCTTACTGGATTCAGGTGTTAGCTTGCGCTTGCCTTTCCTGTCTGAGAGACACAACCTCTTTAGCCTTGCCTTTCCTGTCTGGAGACACAACCTCTTTACCCTTGCCTTTACTAGTCCGGAGTCGAGAACCCATGTTCTTCATTGCCGTTGGAGTCGTCGTTGTTGTCAGAAACAACGTTTGGTGTTGAAGATGAATCCATCTGAAATAGAAAGAAAAAAATGATAAGTAACAATTTAGATTCAAGCAAAATAATACTAACATTGTTATTCAATCAAAACAGAGGAAGAAGGAAAGAAATCAGATGCTTGTTGCTAACCTGAGAATGATTTCTCGAAATCGCAGATGGTGGAGAGAGAGTGAGTTCGAGATTTTGAGTATGAAACATCAGAGGCTCTGCTACTCTTCAATTATATAGGAGATTGGGGTAGGGATTTCGAATCAATGCAGAAACTGAATCGATTCCTCTTCTTCGCCGTTTCCTTTCGGATTAGGGTTATAGGATTAATGGATTTGGAGACACGAAGTGTTGGAACTCTAAACGCGTGGGTGGTTTTGTATATACATACATAGTGTATCATATATATGTTCGGGTTATTTCGGTTACACTTCGGTTATCGGTTTAAAACCGAACCGAACCCATAGTCCAATGTATCGAAAAATTGAACCCGATCGGGTTTCCTCTATGTTACTAAACCGATCCGATACTGTTTTTTCGGGTCGGGTCCGAGTTTCGGGTATTATGCCCAGGCCTAGACTTAACACTAAAAAGGTTCTCAATTATGTAAGAAGGAAAAACGACAAAGCAAGTGAAAGACAAAGAGAAGGATTCGTAAGAAAGTGGGTGCTAAAAAGGTTGTACCCCAACGTATGTATTACGTTCATTGTGTACAATATCTATTAAACGTAAGGACAACATTCATTTTCTTTTTAATATCAACTCAGTGCATGGACAACGTTCAGTTACAAGTCTGTTTTATCAATCTTTGCTTTGAACTTAAAGACATGTCACATCAAATGTAATTTTCCTAACCCCTAGATTGGTCTTGCATGAAACTGACAGTTGGAGAATTTTTTTTTTTTCATTTTCCTTTTTAGGAAGGACTGTGAAGAAACTAAACATTTGGAATCAGAACATCTAGTTTTGCCATGATAGGTTCTTGTTTTTCGTCTCAACCACGACACTTCTTCTTCTTCTTCTTCTTCTTCTTCTTCTTTATCCCTTTTCTAACCTTAGCTCAACAATTCATTGTGGATATAGACAGTTCTAACTGGGATATTCCTCCGACGTCACTATGTCTATCCCAACAAGCCAACTTCTCACATTCCCAATTCTTCGACAACCTTAAACGTCTTGTCTCTTCAATCCACTCTCTCCGTTCCAACACCTACAACTTCTACAACCTCTCCATCGGAACAAACTCAGATAAAGATAAAGTCGAAGCCATCGGACTCTGCAACAGAGTAGTCACCCGAGTAGAGTGTCTCAATTGTATCTCCCAAGCTGCAAACAATCTAACCACAATATACTGTCCAGGTCATAGAGAAGCTCACATACGTTCCACAAAGTGTATGTTTCGTTATTCGGACAAACCCATTTTTGGGAAACTCGCAATCTCCCCTGTCATGGAGATTTTGAACCCAGACAACGCTACTGCAAACAGAACCGAATTTATTAGATTGCAGAGCGAGTTACTTAACCAGCTCGGACTCCAAGCCGCAGGAGGTGGGCCTAAGAGGAAGTATGCTCAAGGAGATGGTCCTGCTCCTGGTCCTCCACCATACACCAAATTCTTCGCTACCACTCAGTGCACGCCCGATCTGTCTCACAAAGACTGCAACCGTTGTCTCCATTATGGTTTCAAGAACGCGACGAAGGGGAGAATTGGAATCAGGTGGTTTTGTCCGAGTTGTAGTTTTCAGATTGAGAGTGGCCTGAGATTCTTCCTTCTCGATTATCCTGATGGCCCTGATCAATCAATGAAATCAGGTAAAACAAGTGTTCTAAGGGTCTGACTGGTTTCAACTATCACATGGTTTGTAGCATTTATTAGCTTTTTGAAACAATCACAAAAATGCTACAAATCTTTTCAAACTCTTCTAAATCTTTTAAAATCAAAAGTTAGTTCGAAGTAAAATTTGTGGTTGCGGCAGTTGCGAATGGATAAATAAATATAAAATTATTTTTAAAATATAAAATTATTTTTAAAATATTTCCTGATCTAAGATTAAAAAAATAAAATGGAAACAATACAAATTTTATATTTTAATTTAAGTTCACAAACAGTATCAGAATATAAATAGACATCAAAGAAGAATTAATTGAATCAATGAAATAGTGGTTTAATTTGTTTTATACAAACTTTAAACTAAGACTATTCATTATAGTTTTTGAAATTAATATATATATTTATATATATATGTATAAACGAAACAAAATATTCTCTTAAATTTTTTCGTATAAATCTTCAATTTAAATTTATTAAAATTATAACTTTCAACTAATTTAAAAATTAAATAAATAAACATAATAATTATTATATTTTATCATAATAGTATGTTTTTATAATGTTATAATACGTTAATATTGGTAATTTATTATTAAACCTTTGCAATATTTTTATAATCAATCAATTACAAATATCCTGTAAAAATACCAATTTATAACCATTGTATCAGTCGTACAAATCACTTAGAATACTAGAAACTGCGTATATACGTAGAATATGTTATACACTGGTGGTGGTTGATTATTGTATAACACATGGATGTATATACGTAGTATATAAGGTAGACATATCCTAAATAAATACTATAGTATTAAATAAAATAATTATATATAAATAATAAATATATAACAAACATAAATAAATAGATTAAAACACTATATACCATTATTTATCAAATATTGAAAAGAAAACATAAACCGATATGAATGAAGTCAAATAAAATAAAAAGAATCAAAAGAGAAAATTGTAATCGTTTATTAAAATATCCTTAAAAATATATCTAATAAACTGTAAGCATATAAGAGTCCGTATAAACACTGTATAAACGATTTATTTGCACCAGGCCAAACCATCACTGTATAATTTTACTCTATAGTGAATAACAGTACACAGTCTACTACTGAAAGCGTATATAGACCATATATCCGGCCTCTGTATTTTAGAAATTAGAACATTGGGTAAAACAGATTATTTCTTTTATTATAATAGAAAAAAAAAGCAAAGAACAGAGTAATCTGCATTAGCTACTCTTTGCACCAAGAGTTTCTTGGTTCTAACAGATTCTTTTTTTCTCTGGGCAGGAATAAGCAAGACAAAAAGTATTATTGCCACAGTTGGCTCTGTTGTTGGTCTAGTCATAATTATAATATGTCTTTACTTCTTACTGACAAGGGATAGAAGAAAAGAAAAACAAAGTCTTGAAGGTGGAATTCTGGTCGAAAATCAAATGTTTAGGTTGTAATTATTTTCTAGCGTTTTTTTTTCTAACTTTGAACTACCTTCTGGTTTTAATGCTTGTTGGATCAGGCAAAGATCTCAAAGACAATAAGATGAAAGATGCACGATTATTTCAAATGGACATTGATACCATAAGACTAGCAACTAATGACTTCTCTCCTAATAATCACCTTGGAGAAGGTGGCTTTGGTGCAGTTTATAAGGTGATTCATTTATTGATTTTTTAACTTAATGTTATGAGCATAGTTAACTATTTTGATCACTAAATCTCTTACATTTGTTTCAATGACCAACCGGTGCACAAAAAAAAATGATTAACCAGGGTATTCTTGTTTCTGGGGAAGAGGTAGCTGTGAAAAGATTATCAATGAAATCAGGACAAGGAGACAATGAGTTTATAAACGAAGTCTCATTGGTCGCGAAACTTCAACATAGGAACCTTGTTACGCTTTTAGGTTTCTGCTTAGATGGAGAAGAACGGCTTCTCATCTATGAGTTCTTCAAAAACACAAGCCTCGAGCATTACATATTTGGTAGGTACCTTATGAAATAAACACATGCATCTCTATCTCTAACTCTAACTAATTACAATGAATGAATCAAACCGGATTCTTTCACAGATTCTAATAGGAGGATGATCTTAGAGTGGGAAACACGTAAGAGAATAATCTCAGGTGTTGCTCGAGGTCTTCTTTACCTCCATGAAGATTCTCGTATCAAAATAATACATAGAGATCTTAAAGCAAGCAATGTTCTATTGGACGATGAAATGTATCCGAAAATCGCGGATTTTGGAATGGCAAAGTTGTTTGATACAGATCAAACAAATCAAATCAAGTTTACAAGCAAAGTTTCAGGAACCTAGTAAGCTGCCAAAAAGGAAAAAAAAATTATATCATTTCCGTGAAAGAAAGAACATAAACCTAAAGGTTATCTGGTTGTTGCAGCGGTTACATGGCTCCAGAGTATGCAATGAACGGACAGTTCTCGGTGAAAACCGATGTATATAGCTTCGGTGTACTCCTCCTTGAGATCATTACAGGAAAGAAACACAACTGGTCTCCAGAAGAAGAAACCTCACTATTCCTCCTTAGCTATGTAAGTGAAACCCTAAAGTTATTATTTTTTTTTTCAACTTCAACTCTTAATTTATGTTACATGTGTAGGTATGGAAATGCTGGAGAGAAGGGAAAGTGTTAAACGTTGTGGATCCAACTCTGATCGAAACAAAAGGTCTAAGTGATGAGATCATGAAATGCATTCACATTGGTCTGTTGTGTGTTCAGGAGAATGCAGAGAGTAGACCAACAATGGCTTACGTTGCTGTAATGCTCAGTGCGAGCTCTTTCACGCTACCGAGACCCTCACAACCTGGTTTTTGCCCACTTGATGGAGAATCATCATCATCAAGAGGCAATCGCACAAGTAGTATTCCGTCTTTCAATAGTGTTTCAATCACTCAGTTAGTTCCTCGTTAATCTGTGTGTAATTATATTGCTTTAAAGTCTACTTCAGCATGACTGCTGAATCCGGTGGATGACCAAAACTTGTTGATAGTGTGGTAAACATTTGTCAAGGATATGTGCATTAAATAATGGTCAAGAGCTGCATCTGAAATGAAAATAAGTTTTGATAACATGTTATTCTTTTAAGTTCTATATAATTACTAGAATAGGTAGCGGGAAATAAGAAAATAATCTTTAATTTATTGTCAATTTATAAATAATATTAAAATTTATTTATTATTGAGTTTTGTTATTTTTATTATAAATATATATTTATCTAACTAAAATTCATTTTATTATATCATTATTTTACATTTTTCAATACTAGTATTATTTAGAATTGCGGTTGATATATAACATATAAGTTTTTTCTCTTTTTTATATTTTTAATATTTATTTTATTTTTTACACTCTTTGAAATCTTTTTTTTAATTATGAAAAACAGTAAATTTTACCTAGCATTTTTTATATTTTTTTTTAATTATGTAAAAAATATATCTTTTTTACATTACACATTATCATTTAAAGGTTTACATATTTTTAAAATTATCAAATAAACCATATCATCCAAAATATTATAGTATAGTTTTCAAGGTATAAGTTTTTACACTTGTTTTATTATAGATATCATTACGGTTATGTACTTTAAGTAACAACTAGATTTTTAACCCGCGTTGAAACGCGGTTATGTTTCTTTTTCATTTTTGTTTGTAAAATAGATAAAATTATTGTGAATTTTAAAATATTTGATTATATATTTGGTTTTTGAATTTGTGTTACTATTATTGGTATCGGTTTTTATTGATTTCATATCACTTTCCTATACATTGATAATTAAAATTTAGTGAAATGAATATATAATCTATTCTATTAATTTAGGCTTTATAACCCTTTGGTAATATATTTAATATAAATTAATAGTGATTTAAATTATTAAGTTTCTAAAAAGTGTCAATAAATTAGTTTTGTAGATAATTACTAAGGTGATTCAGTCCGATTGCTACAAAAAATGTTGAACTGAATAGTTAGATTGTTTGGATAATCGAGATTATATTAAATATAAAAAAATATGATATTATTTGAGAGTAGGAATACCTATCTATTTATATTTATATTATTATTTGCAGAGTTATTTTTAGTCTCTTAGTTCGTATACGAACTATAATTTTTATCACTTCAATCTAAATTAATAGATTTAGATATTGTTGAATTTTAAAGTGATTTTACCAATTTTCGGAAATTTTAAATCTATTTTTTTGGAAATTTTAAAGTGATTTTACGTAATTTTAAATTAATAGAATAATATCTAAGCTGTAGAAATTGAAAAACACCATATTTTGTAATATATGTTCTGTATGATTATTTCATATTATAAATTTATTTTACTAAACTCGAAAAATATATTAGTATATAATAAGATTCATAACAAAGTAACATCTAAAAATTAATAATTTCTAATAAAAAACAATATAGAGCAAAAAATATATATTATAAATTTAAAATATTACTGTAATATCAAAATTACATTTATGAAAATAAAAAATTATCCTTACAAACGTATACTTTTTTATTTTAAAGTGATTTTACCCTAAATTTCGAAAAATTACATTTCAAGTCAAATCAAATTTTATGTTAAGTTTAGGTATTTTGGCACAAATTATTCAAACTTATATGTATATATTATTTTTGTGTTTAGATTTTGCAAAATTTAAATTATATCTGAATTCAAAAAAAATTTAAGATAATTTAAATGAGTTATCCATGCCCGAACCAAACCCGAACTTAAATTTTTAAATACCCGAAAGGAGATAAAATATTTAACACCAAAATCTCTAAACCCAAATAGATCCGAACCAAATTTGAATGGGTATGAACGCCTACTTCTATTCAGTGAATGTGGTTTTTAAAATGTAATAATGCATATAACATAACTATGCTATAGAAAATAAATTATGAAAGTAGTCAACATAACATGTCTTCCTGTTTTAAATTAATTTTTTAGGTATACGTTTCTATAAATAAATGTATCAAATAGTAAACCAGAAATAAAATAATGAAAGTCTTAAACGATTTATGGTGATATTTCTGGTATAGTTTCACGACAGGTAGAAGTTGTTTTGATTTAAAAAAATGTTTTGATTTAGTATGTAATGAGTTAATATAAATCTGTTTGCCTATTAGGGAAAATTATAATACTTAAAAGTATTGTGTAACTGAATGGTAGGGGATAGTATATTTATTCCTAAGAATATGTGAATAGGTCCAAAACTAAATAACAATATTTATAAGTAGATAAAAAACAGGATTCTATTTTAATAGATTAGATTCATAATTGAATTACCTGCTAACCAATTTAAACTATGGTTAGGATTTGGAAATGGTGGAAAAGAAGTAAAAAATAACTTTGAGATGACTTAACAACTCTAGGAACAGACATGGAGATTTGGACCTGTGTTGTGAGGAGTCATAAGCAAATTATAGGTGATGAATCCGTATAAAACATGTAAAGACACTTCAATGAAGCTGGTTAAGATGCACTTTGCAGTTGCAGATGTGAAAAATAGAGAGCAAAAAATATCCGAAAATAGATATGTGTTTGAATATAGAAATAGGAATTGAGAGAACCCCATGTGAGCCATGTTTAGTAATAGATATGAGTAAACGATGGTTGGCAGGAACACCTAGTTAGCTTATAGGGAACAGAAGCACATGACTATAAGAATTTAATTAGACAGTGGTCTCAGGAACTACAATCCAGTAAGTGAATAGTCACATTCACATAAGTTATGTCATGCTAAAGTTCAAGAAACCGAAACAAATATACAAACGAGATCAAGAAACCAACAAAAAGAAAAACTTTTCTCATCTGGTGACCTCTTTGGTTAGTGAAGTCAGGTTCTGCACATTTAGGAAACGGGAGAGTTCATTCCTACTTCTTACCATATCTTTTGAATGAACTTGTACTCAAGATATCATCTTCCTTTGCCCTCCTCATGGGAATGGTCCCTTCGAAACATTTACCATATACTGATGTCATAACTGAGGGATATGTATGCCTTTCTATTTGTGACATCGTAAAAGGCACTTTATTGTCATCAAAGAGTCCTAATTAGGCTGCATCTAAAGAAGAAACCGCAAGTCAAGTAAACTAAACATCAGCACTTAAAACATACAATAAAGGCCAAAGTAAAATCTAAGTAAACGATGTATTCATACACCTGAATCTTGTGATCTTTGAGCAAAGGATGATCAAAAGCTGGTTGTTTTGTGATAGCTAGGAACACATGCAATAACATCACCGTTTGGGGTCTGTTAATCACATCCAAAAGTTAAAAACTTTTTTTTTAAATCTAGACACAATATGAACTTGGTTCAGTTAGAACAAAAAAAAAAAAATCTAAAATAAATCTTGTGTAGTGAGTAAGAGAGAGAAAGCAAGAATCATCAGATTACGATACGTACCAAAATCAACCCAATAAAAACACTCAAAAAGAATGAGATGATAGATTTGTCTAACCTGGATGATCTTGACGGCAGGTTTGGTTCAGCCTGTTTAAATACTTCTTCACTTCGAACTTCTGCTTAGATATGCCAGACCTTGTGGCGTAGGATAGTGAGAAGAACCTCCACAGCCATAAATACAGTATAGAACTTACAGTTAGCTTCTCCTTGCTAAGATGCATCCATAATATATTTAAATCGTCTCATGTTTTGGAAAGTTTAAACTCTGCAAGCAGCTGGAAGATGATCTTGTGGTTTCTCACCGGAATTGCTACAACACCCATCTTTCAAATCAGCGAGGAGGAGAGGAAATCATCATCATTATAATATGCAGAAGCTTTTGGATTTTTATGATTGGGAGAAATGGAATGATGAATTTGACGGAGGCAAACTCACCTATTTATAGGTATAGATTCAGAGAACCGATCGAAGAGAGTAGATGATGCATTGAATGATAAATCTTGGAAATATTGGAGAGATGGAGTTAATTACAGCGTTAATGACAATGATTGCATGAAGGAGAGTTCCGTAAAGGTGCTGCTTTCATAGCGTATAAAGAAGAACTTCAAGCGTTTCAACATTGAGCCCAACAGTCGAAGACTTGACCCAAACCGTTAACCAGAGGTTGTCTGGAGATAATCGATCAGGTAAACTAACCGGAGGTTTAAACTCTGTGGAGAAATAGTTTCTCAACTCTTGCGGCAACAGTAGGCAGATGATCATAGAGAAAGAGTTGAAGATGGAGACAACAATGGTGGGTTCCAGTAATATATTGGAAGGCCATTTATACATCCATATTTCGAAGCTCAAATATGAAAATATGGTAGCTGCAATAAGAAAAGCACGTTAATTAAACGATGCGTTTTAGGCCCTGTTCGTTTCGAGGTCGTTTCGAGGTCGCTAGCGTCAGCGATCAGCGTCAGCGACTTGAGTCGCTGTATGTTGTTTGTTTGCAGGTCGCACGACTGATCGCAGCGGTTGTCGCTCAGTTGTTCGTTTGTAAGTCTCGAGGTTGATCGCAGCGGTTGTCGCTGCATTGTTCGTTTTGACATCGCTAGCGATCACATATTTACATTTAACTTATTAAATGCGATTGTTTTTTACAAAAATATAATTTTAAGATTTTTATTTTCAACTTATTCATATATTGTAAAAAAACTATATCAACAAACTAAATATAAATAAATGTTTAAAAACAAAAGTCAAATGTTTTAAGATCAATAATAAACATCAGTACAAACTCAAATCAAATAAACTAATAAGGTAATCGATATCCTCTACTCAACTCACTAGTAATATGATCACGTAAATCTTCCATGGCTGTCACCAGTCGGATTATATGGAATATGTCCATCATAACCATCACCATCTTCTTCTTCTTCTTCTTCATCTTCCACTTCATTATCACCATGAGTAGGATATTCTTCTCTTGTTTGCCAATGCACAAAATCATTATCTTCTCGATGTGAATCACGTATGAAGTTGTGTAGACCCATTGTTGATGTTACTAGCTTCATCCATTTGACCAAACCATATTTAGGATGCCCACGGTCAAGAATTCTCCATTTTGCTTTCCACACTCCAAATGTCCGCTCAATCACTGATCGTAAGCTTGAGTGTCTCCGGTTGAACACCTCTCGAGTGTTCGTTGGTGGTCCTCCTCTGTTGAACTGATCAAGATGATACCGAACCTTACGATACGGACCAAGATACCCTGTTCTTGTGGGATATCCAGCATCAATCACATAATACTTTCCATTTGGCGGATGTGGGAAAAATGGCTCATTCCTCGCACAATAAGTCAATACCTTTGTGTCATGGGCTCTACCCGGTACCCCCACATAAGCATATACGAACTTCATATCAAAGTTACATATAGCAAGGGCATTCATGGTTGGCACATGTTTTCTACCCCTGTATGCTTCTGCATTTCCCTTAGGAGGGCGAACTGAGATATGGGTTCCATCCAATGCTCCAATACAATCTTTAAAAAATGGCCACTAGCGATCATCATTTCCCAAAGCAGGACATACTCTTGTAAACTCACTATCTTCTGGTTTTAGTGCATCTGCAGCAAACTTCAAGAGAGCACTCAAAACCTCACCAAGTTTTCTTTTGACTGTATCCAACGAACGCTGATATATTGGTGCAATAACCCAAACTGTCTTATCTTGACCCACCACTTCAAGGAACATTGCAACCGCTTCTTCAATATAGACATTGTTCGTCTCTTTTAACCCATATCTCGTTGCTAACATCTTACACAAAGCTTGGAATGTCCTCTGATGCATGCGAAGGATATCATAACACTGTTGATCTGACCCTGCATAAGCTGCTGAACATGATGCCATCCAACACCTCGATCTGTTCTATGAAGCAATCTTTCTAGCTTAAGCATATCAACTTCCTGCTCTTCCTCATAATCATCATCATCATCATCATCATCCAAGTACCACCTAACCATCTGCAATACATTAAATCATATATAACTGATTAAAGAAACTGATTACAATTTAAAAAAGAACTGATTGAAACAACTGAAATCATGCCAACACGTGATCATTAGCAACAATTTTCATCAGCAGACAGCAACTTGCAATCACATTTAAATACTACAATCTGAGTCATAACAAAAGAAATGAAACAAAAGTCATTGGCTTAAAAGAAGCACTACAATCTGAGTCATATTAAAACAGTCTTACTAAAAAGAGTGATACTAAAACAAACACTACAATCCTTCATACATCTTAACTCCAATCATATTCTCAAGATAGCTAATTTTATCATCATCACTAGAGAAAGACATAAAAGCCAGACTCATCATTCTTCTCTGCATCTACTTTAGAATCTAAGCTAGCTTCTCCTTGCTGAGCACACCATCCCTCTGCTCCAGTTACAGTAACAACACCAAGCTCTGCTTCAAATACATCCATGTTTGGAGGCACTTTGATCTTATACTTTCTTGCATCTTGACATATGCTTTTCTACTAATATCAACCTTGTTCTTAAACCTGTCCCATATCCATCTCTTAGCAAATTTCTCTTCAAACTTATTTACGATGAACTCTCTTCTAGCTAGATTTATGCCACTCCTTGGTCTGTTCCCTTTCTTTTTCTCATCAGCATAAAGAGCAAAGAAATACCTAACTTCTTTATCGGTCCATTTCTAAATAACAAGTCTCATCATCAATAGACAAACAAGCTAAACTACCAGAAAAAGCAATCACAAAACATCTAAGAAACTAGAACTGCCTAAAACACTTACGTCATCAGCCATTCTTCTTGTCTTGTCTAGTTGTGATTTATGTCCAAACCTGAAAAAAAAAATACAAACCTAAGTGAACAAGGGTGACGAGCTAAAATAAAAAGCAAAATGTTAACATAAAGCTACGATTACCACTTCAACCACAAGACATATTTTTCTGAAAAAAAAACAGCCTTTAATCGACAAAGAAAGCTACCAGAAAGTTGCCTCTTTTTCATTAATTACTAAACCCAATCCAAAAAAAAAAGAATGCACACTCTTTTTTTTACTGAAACAAGCAAGAAACTCTGGTCATAGTTTTATATGAATTAAAATTTGACCCAATGATACCGTTGATTCAGAACACACATTCCCATGGTTACCTCACAATAAAAAAACATTAGCCAAACTAGCACACAGACTTCACAAGCTAAGTTATTGAGATAAGATACACAAGACCTCTATAAAACAAACGTCACAGACTCAAATAAGATACACAAGGATGGTATGAAGCAGACGAGCTTACGTAATCTCTTCTCGTTTTCTGGAAGGAGTTGAAGAAACCCAGAATCGAAACCTTGTGTTTCTATTGACAAAAACAAAAACCAGAACACAAGTTAGACAAAAGAAGAACTGACCTTTGAGAGAGAGAGAGAGAGAGAGAGAGAGAGAGAGAGAGAGAGAGAGAGAGAGAGAGAGAGAGAGAGAGAGAGAGAGAGAGAGAGAGAGAGAGAGAGAGAGAGAGAGAGAGAGAGAGAGAGAGAGAGAGAGAGAGAGAGAGAGAGAGAGAGAGAGAGAGAGAGGGAGAGAGAGAGGGAGAGAGAGAGAGAGAGAGAGAGAGAGAGAGAGAGAGAGAGAGAGAGAGAGAGAGAGAGAGAGAGAGAGAGAGAGAGAGAGAGAGAGAGAGAGAGAGAGAGAGAGAGAGAGAGAGAGAGAGGTGACCTTTCCAATCGCCGTTTGTAGTAGTGAGAGAAGGAGAGATCTGAGGAGAAGAGGATAACGAAGAAAAAGTTTTTAGGGTTGAGGGCAATCTGTCGTGATTTTGAAAATAAACCGAGGATATTTTTGTCTTTTACACTATTTTATTTTCTTGATCGCTGGTCTCTATCGCAACGCTAAAATTTGCGGCGACCGAAATTTTTAAACGCCGAACGCTAGCGTCTGGTCGCAGCGATCGGTCGCAGAACCAGCGACCACCAAATGAACAACGTTGTTTAGACGCTGGAACTGGTCGCTGACACTAGCGACCTGCAAACGAACAGGGCCTTAAAGTAAGGGACATGTGTCGCGTTCTCCTCTCTCTATTTGATGACGTGGTACATCTAGAAGAGAATAAATGTCTACTTTATATAATAAGAAGATATATGGACATATATATCTGTAAAAATCCTTTAAATAAGATTTTAGAAGTAACTGACAAAAAGTAACCATTCTCATTAATTGTTTCTTATGTTATGATCTTAATCACACTTATCTGATAATTTAATCTTTTAAATGTTCCATTATGATCATTTGAGTATTCCTTATTCTGAAGAAGATGTAGCTGTGAAAAAGATTGCCAATGTAATCATGACAAGGAGACAGTAGTTCGCAAACCAAGTGAATCTTGTTAGGCTTTTAGGCTTCTGCCTTGATGGACAAGAACGACTATTCATCATAAGTTCTTCAAGAATACAAGCCTCGACCAATACACATTTGATATCTTTTGATCCACTTATAGTGTGATAGACAGACTCCACTAGTTCTCTCAATCATAAATAGCCATAACTTTTAACATTTTGATCTTTAAATGAGTGAGAAGTGTCACATGGGTTTTAAAAAAAAAGTATGTTAGAGTTTCTATCAAACCAGAAACAATTTTTACCGAAACAGGTTTTACCACTCTCTTTCATTTTTTACTATTTTATTATATCATGAGAAATTTAGCTGCATTTTAGATTAAATTACACGTGTGAGTTGTGTCAAATAATATAACAAGCATGGAACTTTAAAGGATGGTTGAAGCTTTTTAGAAGCATTTAAATTTATTCTTCGTGTGGGTTGATCATTTTTGGATGGTGTTGTGTTTCGGGTTTGGGTTTTGATCTAAAAAAAAACAAACCAAATCCAAACCAAAATATAAAAAATATCTGAACGGATATTAAATTATAAGAGATTAGATATCCATATCTGAACGAATAATACTGATTTTTAAAATATATCCGAACATAGCCAAATATATACTTAACATGAAATTTATAATATATTTCCTCATTCCTCCTGTTTAAGATTCTCTCGCATCTTTTCCTCTTTCTGATTTTTCATGTCTTTTTCACTGTTCTTCTCATCTTCTTATGCAGTGGGTTTAAATTTCTTATGCTTCACTGCAGTGGCAACCACAAACACGATGTGCCAGACACATGATATTTCAATTGCGGTAAGGCTCTCGAGGAGATCTTGTATTCCTACAAACACCATGATCTACTTTCTTGCTGAAAAGCGAGCTAAGTTCTGGTAAAGTTGTTAACCATTGTCCATTGACGCTTTCTTGCGAGTTATTGAAAATATTTTACAGATTAGGAAATGTTCAGGGTATTGATAGTTCAAAGTTTTGACCCTTTAACCATATGACAAGTGCACAAAAAAAAATCATAATAGTATAGAAGAGATAAATCCACAGAGACCAAGTTATACAACAAGTATGCGAGAGTAAAGTCAAACTAAACAATGAAAAGAAATGTTTAGCATCATGAAATCGCAGGAATTCAAATTATGAATGTATACAATTTATCAGAGAATCAGTTAAGCATCATTCTATAATTCAAACTACAGATGTATAAATTTCCACTCATGTGGCTCCGATCACTATGTCTAACAACCTAGAAAACTTGTTAATAGGCTCCACATTTTCAAAGGATGTACTACTCTTTTTTTTGATAACCGTGATGTGATCTCAAAGATTTTTAATGATAAGGACAAATCACTTCGAGGCCCATGAAAATCCAGATTTTTTTGCCACTTAAAGAAATCGAATCCCAGGCGGAAGTTCAAGCCGGAGCTCTTTCACCACTAGGCCAAGACCACTTTATTAAAGGATGTAATCCTTGCAGAAAACAATATGTAAATTTGTAATTAATATTTAAAATTTATTCACATTTCTATCATTCTGCATTTCACAAAATTTCTAAAATATAACGGCAAGAATATATTTATTGTATTAATTGTACTCTAAACAATCAATACTATAAAACAGAACCACATTTTATCTACTTACAAATAGTCTAGGTTGGACAATTATATTTAGTTAACTTCCTATTATTTCTCCTACAACAAACTTCCTTTATTCTTCGTGCTGAAAATGTATCATCTGATTCTTTAGCTAGAATAGCACGTTCCTTCTATAGGGAGATGTATTACATTGGTTGTTCTATTCCGGTTTGGTTTCCCAGACCACATCAAACTTGAGTAATAGATCAGCCGTTTGACGTCAAAAAAAAATTTATTAAATACATATCATATCTTTTTTTTACAACAAATACATATCATATCTCACCTATTATTAATAAAAATTAAAATAAGTTATCTAAAAAGATATTTTAAAGTATCTTTTTTTTTGTCAGCAGCATTACAGACTCATATAGACTCTGTAAACCAAACTGGAGGATCTGCATCCATGTGAACGACGTAAGACGATTGTTTTATTGCACTGCGTGCTAGACTGTCCACCTTTTTGTTATTCGTCCTGGGTACATGGACAACCGCTGAAGCAGTAAAACTCCCCCTTAGACTTCGTATGTCTTCCAAGTAATTTGCAAAGGCTGGCCATTCATCTGGTTCTGAAACCATCTTCACCAACTGCGAGCAATCCGTTGCAAAAGTAACACTAAACTGTCTTAAATTTCTCATACATTCCATTGACCAAATAAGAGCCTCAATCTCTGAGTGTAGGGGAGAAAGACTCGCCCTTGTATTCCTTGCACCCATTAGGCCCTCAAAACCAACCAGGGTACTGTACCACCCCTGACCTGAAAATCTTTCTTTTTCCTTCCATGAACCGTCCGAGAAACACCAACGACCTGGGATAGCGGGAATTTGTGGTTCCACTAACGCCGTAGTTGGTACCTGTGGTTGATTGATGGTGTTTTGTGCATCCAACCATATCCGGGATTCAGTTTCGGCTAACTTAAGAGTTTCTCGTGGATCAATATCCAGATTGCTAAAAACCTTATTATTTCGTGCCTTCCAAATATACCATAAAATCCACGCAAAATGATGATCATCAATTACTAGGGGAACCCGCCAGAATAAATAATCCATGTTCACAAATAAGGAGTTGCTAGGAAAATTCATTGGATTTGATGGAATCCTCGAAAGAGCCCACACTTGCGCTGCTGGTGGACATTCAAAAAACACGTGATTGATTGATTCTTCATGATCTCCACATCTAGTGCATCTATTATCACCTTTTATTCCTCTTGCTATAAGGTTCTTCATAACCGGTAGACTTCCAGACAACATTTGTCATAGGAAGTGTTTCATTTTTGGTGGGCATCGTATTTTCCAACAATAAGCCTTCAACGGGGTGATAGATGGGCCTAACTGAGGTAAGACTCGTTCCCTATCAGGATATACACGTTCAATCTGATAACCCGATTTAACGGTGTATCTCCCATTATTAGTAAAGTGCCAGCCATCCCGATCCGTTACCAGAGTTCTACTGAGGGGAATACTTAGGATCATCTCTATATCCTCAGGGTCCACCAGACTCTGAATTGTTTGAGTATTCCATGTCCTCGATTGTTCATTGATGAGTGAGTTTACCATTAGATCCGGAAAAAGATTATGATTATTTTTATTTTCTGGTCTCGGGCGGGTGGATGGGAGCCAAGGATCGTTCCATACTGATATGGAAGATCCTGATCCCACCCTTTTGATTAGTCCTTTGCTAACCAGAGATCTAGCTGAAACAATACTGCGCCAGCCATAAGACGACGAGTATGATCGTATAGGTTCCAAAGGCGATGCATTCCTGAAATATCGTCCTTTGAAAACACTAGAGAAAAGAGATTGAGGTTTCTCTATTAGTCTCCAGAATTGCTTTCTTAGCATAGCTGTGTTAAAGTCCATAAAGTCTTTAAAACCCAGTCCTCCATCTTCCTTTGGTTAACAAACTTTATCCCAAGATTGCCAGTGCATACCTCGAGTTGATCCACCTGGACTCCACCAGAACTTAGCCACTGCACTCGTGAGCTTCTTGATAACTGTCTTTGGTAAGCGAAAACTGGCCATGACGTGATTCGGTAAGGCAGTTACCACCGATTTGATGATTACTTCCTTGCCTCCCTTAGAGAAGAATCTTAAAGTCCAACCGTTGACTCTATTGTTTAGGCGCTCTTGGACAAACCCAAAAACTTGGATTTTTGATCCACTTAGGTTTTCAGGTATCCCCAAATAAAAGCCTACCCCTCCTTAATTCTGTATCCCTAGTATATCCCGTAATTCCTGCCTTTCCACTTCTTCAATCTTGTGTCCGAACTGGATGGAAGACTTATCAAAATTTATTTGCTGCCCTGATACCTCCTCATATTCCTTCAGTATTCTGAGAATTGTCTGACATTCCTCTTTTTGTGCTTTAGAGAAAAAGAGACTGTCGTCTGCAAAAAGCAGATGTGAGATCGAAGGACATGCTCTAGCCACTTTTATGCCTGTGAGATGTTTTTCTCTTTCCGCCTTTTTAATGTTTGCAATCAAAGCCTCCGTACACAATATAAATAGATAAGGTGACAGCGGATCGCCTTGACGAAGGCCTCTCTGTGAGACAATGTGTCCTTTCGGCTGACCATCAGCAGAACTTTATATTGAACCGACGAGATGCATTCCATTATCAGTTTAATCCAATGATGATCAAATCCCATTTTTGATAAAACCTCTTGGATAAAGATCTATTCCACTCTATCATAAGCCTTGCTCATATCCGTTTTAATAGCCATGTACTTGTTTTGGCAAGCCTTATTTGTTCTCAACCCATGGAACATTTCCTAGGCAATAAGAATATTATCCGAAATCAGTCTTCCCGGCACAAAAGCTGATTGAGTTTCCGAAATGAGTGATGGTAGGCACGCCTTTAGCCTTTGACATAATATCTTTGAAATGATCTTATATTCCACATTACACAGACTAATAGGCCGTAATTCTTTCATCTTTGTTGGCCTCTCCGTCTTCGGGATTAGGCAGATTTTTGTCAAATTTAACCTTGTATCCAGCTCACCAGAAGTAATGAAATCATTTACTAACTCCAATAAATCCATTTTAATTATGTGCCACGAGTGCTGAAAAAACAGAGCCGTCAACCCATCCGGTCCCGGAGCTTTCTCAGGGTGCATCATAAATAAGGCCTGCCGAACCTCCTCCTCAGTTGCTAATCTGATTAACCTTTGATTCATTTGAGGAGTAATAGTTGGTGCTACCTCCTCCAAAAAACTTCCAAACTCTGTCGGGGATATTGTTTGGAACAGATCGTCGAAATAGTCGACTGCCACCTTTTCTATACCTTGATCCTTAACCACCCAATTACCATTTTCATCGTAGAGACCAACAATCCTGTTCCTAGTGCGCCTTTGTTTGGTTAATCCATGATAGAACTTTGTATTCAGGTCACCTGCTGTATTCCACATGTTCCGACTCTTTTGATGCCAATATTCCTCTTCATCCTTATACGCCTCCTGAAGCTTCCTAGATATGTCCAAAATATCATCTTGGGTTCTGGTACTATCCGATTGGACCTCTTCCAGAGCCTTCTGAAGCTCACCAATTTTCTCCTTCCCGTAAGGAGGATTATTCTTTCTCCATGTTGATATCTCGTGCCTACAACTTGTTATCTTTGAAACAAAGCTACTGGAGCTTCCATCAGCGTTATTTCTAGGTGTATCATCCCATCCCCTCCCAATCGACTCCATCAAACCATCTTGACCAATCCAACGTTTTGTCAAACCGAAATTGTCCTCGGCGTTTTTGGATTTTATCCTCAAGAAAAGCCACAACTGGTCTATGATCAGACCCAACCAGTCCTAAATACTCAGTATATGAGCATGGGATAGTGTATGCCAATCCTCGTTTGCTAGTGCACGATCGAGTTGACACTTAACCAATACTTTGTTTCTTCTTCCTTGCCAGGACATTTTGTTTTCCCGGGCTGGAAATTCTAGCAGTCCCGTGTTCCTAATCATATCGTTGAAGGGAACAAAGGATTCTAGACTTCTTACATTGCCTCCTTCTTTCTCATGATTACCCGTATCTCGTTTAAATTTCCAATAATAAACCAAGGGTCCGATCTAGCCAGTCCATACCTCGTTAAACGTTCCCAGACTTGTTCTCTTAGACCTTGAACCGGTTCCCCATAGAAAAAAGTCATGAAAACACGTTTCCCCATAGCCTCTGCTTCCACGTCTATCATGCGGTTACTAGAATATAGGATTTCAACCTGATACTCATTATTATAATAAAGGGCTAAGCCACCACTCGTTCCGATTGGGTCTACCGTTACCAAATTATCGAAACCAAAATGTGCCTGAAAACTTTGAACAAAAGTAGACTCTTGTTTTGTTTCTGATAAAAACAAAAAGTCCGGCTTATGCTTGTGCCAGATTTCTCGTAAGTAACTAATTGTCCATTTACTTTCCATACTTCTGCAATTCCAACTTAAAATCCGCATAAAAAAGTTTTGAGGTTGCTCTGTTGAGCTATTGAACCGGATATGAAGAGATCCATAATTACACCATCAATCGTAAGACTGACGAAGAAAGCCAAGCTATAAAGATCATGCCAATTCCCATTCTGCTGTAAAAATTCTACTGGCTTTATAAATTCCTGTGTTTGGTTTAATGGGGCCAAACACCGAATCTGTCCCATAAGCCATAACCAAAACTCCTCTTGTTTTATGCAGGACCTATAATGATTAAAGAATCGTTTATGCCATCTGGAACAAATTCTTGTGGTAAGAATTTCCACCTGTAACAGCCATGACTCACTATGATACAATTCCACCTTTTGAACAAAATTAAAATAAATTGCCATAATTAACGTGATTCCATTTATATTGCTTCTGTCGTGGACACATATGGCCAAATCCCTGTCCACAACAACTACCCATACTCTAGATAGTATGCACGTGATGAGATTAATGACACCAATATGAATTGAGCAAAGACGAGGGAAAGCCCTTACCACAAACCAGAACCCAAACCAATACTCCACCATAACAAAGCCAGTTTTATTCCAAAATAAATAACTGAGGTAAAGCAAACCCCAAAAACAACAAAAACACTCAAGAAGTGATACCCACTTTATCGCAAACAAGACAAATAAGGAGATGCTTGTTTGAGGTGAGTTTGGTCAACAGAAAGTAAAAGAACTCAAGAGTGGGATGAACAGAGACGTTTTATTAGAGTCGGAATAACGAGGGTACAAGAGTAAGAAAGCCGGCTAGTCGATGCTCGGAAAGCTCCTAGCCGGAAGTACAAGAGAAAGCAGCGAGATATAAAAAGAGTAATGAAAACCATAATCTAGCCGCAAGTCTGTGTGTCTAAGTGGTGATACCCTTCCTTCCTGTCCTCAACTCCTTATATAGTCTCTTAGGTCGGTTAGCTTTGACCTAATCCGTCCTCTTTGTTATGGGTCTTTTGTCTTGCAGGCCCAGTCGGGACAACTGTTCGGCCCGAGCCGCTTGGTCGCTGTCTTCGGCTGCTCGTCCTCTATCCAAAGTGGTCACGAGCCGAGTCGCGACTCATCGGGAGCCGGCTTCGAGCCGATCATCCTTTGAGTGATAGTAATGGGCCTCCTGTTCGCTGGGCTTTGTGGGTGGTGACAATCCATCCCCAACAGTAAGTCCCCCCCTAGTTCATTGTCGAGTCGAGTCATCGATCGCAATGAGCTAGTTTGTTTTAGGGCCCGAAGAACGGGAGGCTCGTTGTTGACTTCTGTGATCCCCCCAGGAATCACTTGGTGGAAAAGATTTTTTTTTTTGACCCGACGTTTGCGAGCAGCCGAACCGCTGTTAGTCGGTATAAACGGCGGTCCTTTCGAACCGGTGACTTGACCGTATTCGGTTTGCGATGTGACGTCGAACCGTCGTCGGTTTTTGGTCGAGAAGCCGAACCGTTGCTAGGTTTTTGGATCTGGAAGCCAAAACGTCGCTAGGTTTTTGGATCGGGAAGCCGAAACATCGCTAGGTTTTTGGATCGGGAAGCCGAAACGTCGCGCTTGAGACCGACGCGCGAGCCCGTCTAGAGGCCCACTTAGGCCCGTTTAGGGCTAATTATGGCGCCTCGTTGAGCGCGCGTTCAGTCCCTATAAATAAGAGTTCTCCCTTGAGATTTCTTATTCTTCCGCAGCCCTCAGGTACTTTCTCTCTCTCTTTAAGTCACTTCTCTCTCTTTCTTCTGCTCTCGTTTTATCGGTTACTCGGTATGTCGACGAGTAAGAAACATTCGCGGGAACAGAAAGGCAAGATGCGCCGACTTCATCGGGATCAAGCGACGACTTGGAGACAGTCCGTAGTTCTGACGGGAGACAGGAGGCGGTTCATCGCGAAGCGATGATGGATACTGAGAACTTGAGTCGGGCGCAGCGCGTCCTGGTCTCAGAATCGGTGGCGCAATCTCGGAAAGATGACGACGGTCGCGATCATACTGACGACCAGATGATCCCGATAAGCTTTTATCCGGGGAACATCTTTGAGAAGCAGCGTCCGCTTGATCGGGAGCGAGTGCGTCCTTCGGTCGTCGAAGGACAGAACTGGCGGAACATCGAGAAGACGAGATCGACCGTCGAGTCGGTAACACAGCTTTTGCGGGATCGCGACGCAGCGGGGGTTACGTTCATAATTCCGAGGGACGACCAGCGGCCTTGGTCTCCTCCAAAGGGATACCAATGTGTATACGAATCATATTTCGAGGGAGACACAAAACTGTGGTTTCCGATTCCCCGACTGGTCACCGCGTATGCGATGCGCCGAGGAGCCGCCCTTAGTCAGTTTCTGAACGGTGCGTGGCGGTTAGCCGTCGCACTGATGGTGATCGGAGCAGAAGCCGGCGTTCCTCTCAACGTCCGAGCTTTCGAGGAGCTGGTATTGGTGAAGATGAAGAACGGGCTGATTTCGTTGAAGATCCGTCCCAACTACAACGTGGTGACCGGTTACCCAACTAAGACGAATAATTGGCAGCGGTCCTACTTCTACGTCAAATCCGACAAGGCTGCGTTCGAAGAGCCGCTGAAGACCGGCTATCGTGTTTTATGGACCCGAGAGATGGGTATAGACCATCTGTTAGTTCTGTTTCTCGTTTCTCGCGATCTAACTCCTTTTTGTCTATCTTTTGCAGTCAGTCATCCGAACACCGTAGAGTACGAGGAGGACTTCTTAGAGAGTGCGCGCTTGATCGCATCGCAGAGACAGGACCATTGGGATAAATTTTCCTATCAGAGGATTCGTCGATCGATTGAGTGGATTAGCCAACGTAAGTTCCTTCATTTGTGACTTCCTTTGCTCGGTGCGTATTTTTTGTGGAGACTGACTTCTCTTTTACTCGCTTCAAAGGTCTGGCGTTCGGACACAATCCCCATCATCACTAAGAAGACGAAGAGACTCAATTTGTTCACTCCGGCCGAGCAGAGGGAAATAAATCGAGCAAGAACGATGAGGGCTTTGCCGAGTTTGAGTCTAGTGGTTGGGAAGAAAACCGGTTTCGCGAAGAAGATGCAGCCCGAACCTGCGGGTTCGCCTGATTTCGGAGACCCGAGCGTGACTGAGTCGGATGTGGAGGCTCGGCTGGTGAGGAAGACCAACCGAAAAAGGCAGCGGGAGGAAGAGGACGCGGCCGTCGAGGAAGCGAACGTTGATGCTGGCTCCCCGGGAGGTCACTTCGGATCGGAGAGGGGAAAGAAGAAGGCGAAGGGCGATCCTTCCGCGATTCGATCCTCGTCCATCGAAGAGGGCGAGCTCAAGGATCTGGAACCAAGTGGTGGTTCCAAAGATGAGGTGGTTCCCGAATCGCAGCCTACTGGCAGCCGTGACGAAGATCCGCCGGTGACTTCGTCAAAGGCCGAAAAGAAAGAGAAGAAGAAGAGGAAGAAGAAAACCGCCGAAGTGATTCCTCGAGGCTCTTCCGAGGAGCTGGATGACGAGCAGGTGGACGCCACCCGTTCCGGGGAGTCGCTGGTCCCGGGGAACGAGGGCGTGCAGGTTGAGTCCGCTTCTCAGGTCGCCGAAGGGACCGTTGCTGTCTCGAAAAAGAGGAAGAAGAAGAAGAAGAGTTGTCCTGACAAGGTCTCTTTTTCCTACGATCGTGAGGTCCCTTTGGTGCATGACGAACAGGAGTGCGGTCGTCTAGTTCGTCAGTTCAGGGGAGATCGAGGCGAGCTGCCGCCGGTCGAGGATTTGATCTTCAAGGAAGAGTACAATTTCGCCTCCCGTACTTCCATCATGGTAAATCAGACTTCTGACCCCGTCCCTTTTTCTCCCCGTTTGTTTGCTAATGCCACCAGTTTTCGTTTGTTACGCAGAGTCACGGGGACTGGAACGTCCTAGTCAGGAAATACGACGAGGAGCTGAAAGGGGCGTTTGAGATGGTTCGTAAGCAGAAAGGAACCAGTAGACGTGCGACCCGAGCTCTGAATGATGCAGTCCGCGCAGAGAACGAGGCGGTTGCTCGGGAAGAGGAGTTGAAGAAGGAGCTTGACGAGCAGAGAGCGATCATGGCGACCGAACTGGCGTCTGCCCGGAAACTGGTGAAGCAGGCGGAGGAAGAGAAGGCCAAGATGAGGGAGAGGAACGCCGAGTTGCAGAGCAAGAACGCAACCCTTGAAAAGGAGGCGGACGCTGCGTCTTCGGAGCACTCCAGGGAGATGGATCGTCTTAGGGAGTCTCGTAAGCTTGAGGTCACCCACGAGCGAATCCGTGTGATGGCGGCGATGACCGGAAAATGCTCCCGACGCTTCAGGAATATCCAGGATCGAGAGCGCCGTCGTGACGAGTTCGAGGACGTGCGGTGTATGCTCGGCCAAGCGTGCGGGATGCGAGACTGCCTTGAAGCGTTGAAGGAATCGGGAAAGGATATCCCGCAGGAGACCATCGATACGTATGCTGATCTGGAGAAGTACTATGACGGGGAGACGACTCGTCTGGAGGTAGGCGTGATTCCGGAGTCGGATCTGACCTTGTCGCCCTTAGTGCTGGAGTCTCGATTCGTGATCGCGGAGATCCTCGATAAGGTTGACAAACATGGATCGAACCTTGATCCAATCGATTCTAAGGCCGCGAGAGCGCTCCGATCCCCGCACGACGGATTCACTAAGGACCTCCTCGACACGGTGAAATCTCTTGCTCGTCCCGACGCTACCCTTCCTATCCAGGAGACTGCTCCGGTTCCCGATAGAGGTGCTGTTGAAGCGGGACCGAGGGTGCCTGATGCCGGTATCCCGGAGAAGTTGGTCACGATCTCCGACACGTCGTCCCTTGGGACTTCCGATCCTGATGCGAGCGAAGGTCTCTCGGATCCGAACCGCGAGATCAGGCTTGTTTCCCCGCCAATCAAGGGTCAAGGCACTGGCGAGGTTCCTCCTGTGAAGCCGTGCGGTAACGCCTCCAGCTCGGACGCCCCTGAGAAGAGGGATCCCCCTGCTGAGGGATGATTTCATATGTTTGTTGTATCCAATTTTCGGCCTTTTGGCCTTGTTTGTTTAAAACTATCTCCTTTCTCGGCTAAGGCCTTTTGTACGAACCATTGCCTTTGAATGTTCGTTTATATATTTCAGTAAGCTGTTCCGACTTAGAAATATTTAACCGAGAAACGGATTCAGTCGGGTGGTTGCTCGCGTTTGCCAGCGAGTTCCCCCCTTTTCAGATAGAACATAATTAAAGGTGGTTGTTTGTTTATATTTTTGCTTATTCAACAAAACTTTTACAAGCAGTCGTTTAAGTAAATACAAAGAAAACTTTAATTGTTCTATTGAATTACCGAGGAAAGGTTTCGAGACGCATTGCAGTAACCGAGAGAACTATTGGTCGGCCAAACCGTCGTTCTTCGGTTAGACTTGGTCTAAAATTTCCACCGGGTAGCCGGTCAATGCGTGACGCATAGGTGACGCGAGGCCGTTGTTCCCTTCGACTGATGTCTGATCAAGACTCAGCCGACTAACTTGGGCGAGTGCTCGTGCTCCGCTTGAAAAAGGGGCTGGCATCGTTTGTTCGGAGAAAAGTGACTGTTCGTCATTCTTGTGTAAAAAAGTTTGGACTTTGTTTTGGTTGGGGCTGGACCCTGTGAAGAGATGCCTACGTACCTCGGATGAGGATCAAGCCTTTCGTAGTTCGTTTGACCGAGTGAAAGTGGCTATGATAGTGCATTCACTCGGACGAGTAGAAGTGACTGTTAGGTGCATTTACTCGTTTTTTTTTTTTTTTTTTTTTTTTTTTGGTGAACAGTGACCTGTTGGTCATTCACTCGGAGAGATGGGAGAGGTGTTTCTATTGGTAGAAGCGACGAAGGTGCATCGAGTTCCAAGCTCGCGGGACTGCCTCTCCGCGGGAAGTCTCGAGTCGGTAGACGCCTCGATGATCTTCGGTTGTATTTCGTCGGGTAGAAATGCGCCTACTCGGACTAATTTGCTCGGGTCCGAGTCGTCGACTGGTACTTCCAGAACTTCTTCCTTTTGCGGACAAATTTTGCTCGCGGGGGGAAGAGATTGAGTTGACGAGTGACTGGGAGCGCTGAATTTTAACCGTGGCGATTAGGAGATCCCGCGCAGCCTGCTGATCCCCTTTCAGAGTTTTGATCGATCCATCGGATCCTGGGAACTTAACACACTGATGGTACGTTGATGCGATTGCTCGCATTGAATGTAACCATGGGGTGCCAAGTATAACGTGGTAAAGAGCTTTGGAGCCGACCACATAAAACTTGACCGTTCGCGTGACTCCGCATGCGTGAACCGAAAGGCGGATCGTGCCGGCGATTACTTCGTCAAAGGCCAAAAAGAAGGATAAGAAGAAGAAGAGGAAGACGAGGGCCGCCGAAATGATTCCTCGAGGCTCTTCCGAGGAGCTGGATGATGAGCAGGTGGATGCTACCCGCTCCGGGGAATCGCTGGTCCCGGGGCACGAAGACGTGCAGGCTGAGTCTGCTCCTCAGGTCGCCGAAGGGACCGTTGCTGTCTCGAAAAAGAAGAGGAAGAAGAAGAAGAGTTGTCCGGACAAGGTCTCTTTCTCTTACGATCGCGAGGTCCCTTTAGCGCATGATGAACAGGAGTGTGGTCGTCTGGTTCGTCAGTTCAGGGGAGATCGAGGCGAGCTACCGCCGGTCAAGGACTTGATCTTCAAGGAAGAATACAACTTCGCCTCCCGTACTTCCATCATGTTAAGTCAAATTTCTGACCCCGTCCCTTTTTCTTCCCGTTTGTTTGCTAACGTTGCTTGTTTTCGTTTGTTGCGCAGAGTCACCGGGACTGGAACGTCCTAGTCAGGAAATACGACGAGGAGCTGAAAGGGGCGTTCGAGACGGTCCGTAGGCAGAAAGGGCTCAATAAGCGTGCGACCAGAGCTTTGAAGGATGCAGTCCGTGCAAAGGATGAGGCGGTTGCTCGGGAAGAGGCGTTGAAGAAGGAGCTTGACGAACAGAGAGAGATCATGGCGACCGAAATGGCGTCCGCCCGGAAGCTGGTGAAGCAGGCGGAGGAAGAGAAGGCCAAGATGCGGAAGAGAAACGCCGAGTTACAGAACAAGAACGCGATCCTTGAAAAGGAGGCGGCCGCTGCGTCGTTGGAGCATTCCAGGGAGATGGATCGTCTAAGGGAGTCTCGTAAACTTGAGGTCACCCACGAACGAATCCGCGTGATGACGGCGATGACCGGGAAATGCTCCCGACGCTTCAGGAATATTCAGGATCGGGAGAAGCGCCGTGACGAGTTCGAAGACGCGCGGTGTATGCTCGGCCAAGCGCGCGGGATGCGAGACTGCCTTGAGGCGTTGAAGGAATCGGGGAAGGATATCCCGCAGGAGACCATCGATACGTACACCGATTTGGAGAAGTACTATGACGGGGAGACGACTCGTCTGGAGGTAGGCGCGATTCCGGACTCTGACCTGACCTTATCGCCCTTGGTGCTGGAATCTCGATTCGTGATCGAGGAAATCCTCGACAAGGTTGACAAACATGGGTCGAACCTTGATCTGATCGACTCTGAGGCCGCGAAAGCGCTCCGATCCCCGCGTGACGGATTCACTAGGGACCTCCTTGACACGGTAAAATCTCCTGCTCATCCCGACGCCTCTCTTCCTATCCAGGAGACTGCTCTAGTTCCTGATAGAAGCGCAGTCGACGGGGACCCGAAGGCGCCTGACGCTGGCATCCCAGAGAAGCTTGTCACGATCTCCGACACGTCGTCCCTTGGGACTTCCGACCTTGATGCAAGCGTAGGTCTCTCGGATCCGAACCGCGAGATCAGGCTCGTTTCTCCGCCAAGCAAGGAACTAGGCGCCGGCGAGGTTCTTCCTGCGAAGCCGCTTGGTAGCGTCGTCGGTTCGGACGTCCCTGAGAAGAAGGATCCCCCTGCTGAGGGATGATTTCACATGTTTGTCGTATTTTTTTTTCGGCCTTTCGGCCTTGTTTGTTTAGAAACTTATCTCTTTTTCCCCGAGGATCACAGCTATCTGCTGGGCCACGCACGACAAAGTTAATACGAGTCTAGTTCGGAAATAAATGCGTAAAATAAAGAGAGCAAAAAGAAAGAATCTTATTTCCAAATCTGCGGAGAGCGTTGGACAACAGGTCGAGATCTCGGCCACAAGAGCTGTTGATCGTCGCTAGTCTCGAAACCTAGATCTAACCTAGTCGAGTCGCAGCTCGCTAAAAAAAGAAATAAGCGCCTAAGTTCTAAGTTGCTCTGGAGTGGTTTCTTTCTTTTGATTTCTGATCCCCCTTCCTCTGCTCCTAGCTTTGCTTATATACTCCCATATGACGGTCTATCCTTGATGGGCTGAGTCCGCCGCGGGCTGGACTTTTTCCATTTTCGTCGGCTTTCGCGTTTATCGGGAAAGTTGACATTTATCTTCTCGGAAAATTGACATTTATCTTTTCGGAAGTTTAACATTTATCTTGTCATGCAAAGATAATTGTAAACCGTCGTATCTATTCTTTTAGAAAATCGTAAACGGGTTGTTCGATCGGGTTTGGTCCCTTTCGGGCCGTCTTCCGGTCTTCCGCTGTTTTCTACGATTTTCTTTGAAAGAATGCTCCTACTTGGATGTCGAGCCTTTCGGAAGATCTTCGATCCATTGCTGAGGCACATGGTGTTTTAAGATAACCATCGCCGTTTTATACGAAGTCTTCCTGTCCGTTGACGTCTTTCGGGTTCCTTGGAATCTTGGAGCAGGAAAAGGAGTTTTGATTGCGGGATCTCGGAAAGTCGCAAAACACGGATTTCTGGCGACCCGGAGGCCTGGAACTTACACACGAAGACTAGCCGTCCGATGACCCGAGCCAGCGCGGGGCTAGCCGCCGGCGACCACGGCCAGCACGGGCGCTAGCCGCCGGCGGCCACGGCCAGCACGGGGCTAGCCACCCGGCGGCCACGGCCAGCACGGGCGCTAGCCGCCGGCGGCCACGGCCAGCACGGGGCTAGCCGCCCGGCGGCCACGGCCAGCACGGGCGCTAGCCGCCGGCGGCCACGGCCAGCACGGGGCTAGCCGCCCGGCGGCCACGGCCAGCACGGGCGCTAGCCGCCGGCGGCCACGGCCAGCACGGGGCTAGCAGCCCGGCGGCCACGGCCACGTCCGGAAGTGGGCTGCTCGGTTCCTTCGGCGTGTGCGTGTTTTTTGCGTTTTTAGTTTTCCGTAGGTTTTTCCTTGTGTAGAAAATGTTTCTAGCAGTTGATTTCGAGATGATTAATCTCGAACTTAATTTTTTTCCTGAGGTTTCTCGATTAACAATAAGTCTCTCGAGGTTGCTCTAACATTTTTCATGTTTTTCCGAGACTTTCGGACATCGATTTCGTCTTGACCGATTTTGACCCCAACAACAACAGAAAACTTGACCGTTCGCGTGACTCCGCATGCGTGAACCGAAAGGCGGATCGTGCCGGCGATTACCTCTGACGACCCGTTGAATCCTGTCAAGGTCCGAGTAGAGGACTTGACGTCGTTGAGGTCGATTCCCATTTTCACGAGGGTTTTGCGAAAGATGATATCGACCGAACTACCGGTGTCGATGAGCACTTTTGTGACGTCGTACTTGTCGATGCCAAGCACGACGAGCAAAGGATCGTTGTGAGGGAGGTGTACGCCGAGTGTGTCGTCAGACGAAAAGGTAATCGGCTGATTGTCTACTTGTTTCTGGGGCCACCATTGGGAAGTGGTGGCTTGCCGGCGATAGTCTTTGACTGCCCAAACCGAGTCGCCGCAAGGGGGTGATCCACCCATAATGACGTTTATACGGGGACGAGTTTGTGCACGCTTTGCGCGGAGCACGTCGCGAAGGTCGTTACTCGCCTCGGTGGTATCCCTTTTCTTGCGGTTGAGGATTGTTCGCAGATCGCCGATCTTCGCATTGAGTTTGTCTCGCAAATCACGGTTCGGCTTTTCAGCGGACTGCTGGTGAGAGAATTCTTGCACTGAAGCTTTCGCGGCTCGGTTCGAGTCGATCCGTAGGCGGAGATCGGTGGAGACTGGCGTTTCCTCGGTAGTAGATCGGGGCTTTTGCTCGAGGAGGGACCGAGGATCCGTGGTGCTGTGGAGAGTTTTCATGTCGTCGTCCTCGTCGGATGAGGATCCCGGTTCGTTCTCTCCTTGCGGTTGAACGCGGATCACTTCGATGCGCTGGCGATTGGCCGGCTGATCGTCGTCTGCCGAATCGTCGTCATCGTCGGTCTCCCGGGCAGCTTTCTCTGCGTCCTTCGACTGTTTGTCGTTTTTATGGTTTTTGCCCTGCGATTTTCGCTGAGCCTTCTTGTCTTTGTTCCTGCTCCAGCTGTTTTCCCCTTTTGGTTTGGGTTTCGGCTGCTGGATCTTATAGTCTCCGCTTTCGATCGAGGAGAGGAACTGGGCGTAGAGAGATTTGCACTCAGTCGTGTCGTGTCCCTTGACGTCGTGATACTTGCAGTGCTTCGTAAGATCGATGGGCGTTCTGGTCGGTCCCGTCGCCGAATCAACTTTAGCCACGACGCCAGCACTCGGGGTACTGGGAGACGCATCGGGAGAGTCGGTTTCTCGCTGATAGACATTCCATTTTTTATCGTGCATGACCATGGTTGAGACAGGGGCGTTGTTCTCGTCCACGACGTAGAGGAGACCCCCTTTTTTCTGCCATTATCACCTGGTGCGTGCTGGTGCGGCTCGGTCCGAGCACCCGCACTCTTGGCTGCTGCAGGCTTGGTGGCGTTCTGCTTTCGGATTATCGCCTTGGTATCTTCTTCCATTCGGATGAAGTTGTGAGATCGGGCGATAGCATCAGGGAGCGAAGTCGTAGGGTTGGAATACAAGTCCTTGCGAAACTTCGAGTTGACGAGGAGAGTGTTCATCAAGGCGTCGATAGCGATGTGATCAGGGACGTCGACTCGCGAAACGATCGTCTTGAATTTTTCCATGTAGTCTTTGAGGCTTTGGTCCTTTGTTTGCGCCATATTCCACAGGCTGGAAGCGGTCGCTGCTCGCTTGGTGAAAATGATGTAAGTCTTGAGGAATACGGCCGAGAGGTCTCGGAAACTGCGAATAGAGTTCTCGATGAGCTGTGAGAACCAGGTTAGCGCTTGTTCGTTTAGTGTTTCGACGAAGAGCTGACAGTATCCCGCGTCATTCTCTTCGTCGGAAAGACGAGCTCTGGCCATAGCTATGTTGAAGGCTGTTAGATGCTCGACAGGGTCGCCACCGGGTTTGTACTCGGGGAGACGAAGCTTCTCTATTTTGCGGAGCTGGACCCTGGTTAGCTCGCTAGCGAAGGGTGAGCGCGAAGTGGAGGCGATGACGCTGTCAATCTGAGGGGCTGCGCTCGTCGCTTGGTGGATCTGCGAGCTCATTTGTTGAAGGCTGAGTTTGAGCTCGGCGATCTCGCGAATCGTCGTCGGGTCTGCTGTCGCCGGAGTAGGGTAGGCGGTGGGAGGCCCGTTAGGGTTATATTCGTCGACGGCGTGGTCTTCCGCCGGCGTTGGAGGGAAAAGGTGGCGGCAGACAGGCTAGGAACGGCTTGTCGGTCCAGCAGGAGCGGTGAGAGCAGCTACAAGGGCTGCGAGCTGCTCGTTCGTCGTTTTCTGGACTTCTTCTTGATGCGCGAGACGAGCCATCACGGAGCTCATGAAGTCCGACGAGAGAAAAGGAGGAGGAGGCGGGGGCGTAAGCTCGGGCGCTTCGCCGGAAGTGCCGGGGTTCGAGTCACCAGTCGTCATATCGGTCTAAGAAACGTTACTCTGATCGGCCCCACGGTGGGTGCCAATTGTTCGAGGTGAGTTTGGTCAATAGAAAGTAAAAGAACTCAAGAGTGGGATGAACAGAGACGTTTTATTAGAGTCGGAATAACGAGGGTACAAGAGTAGGAAAGCCGGCTAGTCGATGCTCGGTAAGCTCTTAGCCGGAAGTACAAGAGAAAGCGGCGAGATACAAAGAGAGTAATGGAAACCCTAATCTAGCCGCAAGTCTGTGTGTCTAAGTGGTGATACCCTTCCTTCCTGTCCTCAACTCCTTATATAGTCCCTTAGGTCGGTCAGTCTCGACCTAATTCGTTCCCTTTGTCATGGGCCTTTCGATATACAAGCCCAATCGGAATGACTGTTCGGCCCGAGCTGTTTGGTCGCTCTCTTCGGCTACTCGTCCTCTAGCTAAAGCAGTCACAAGCCGAGTCAAGGCTCGTCGGAAGCCGGCTCCGAGCCGATCATCCTCTCGTTGGCAGTAATGTGCCTCCTGTTCGCTGGGCCTTATGGATGGTGACAATCCATCCCCAACACTTCTCATCCCCCAAGCTCGCATCTTCTTCCATTTCTCCACCTACGACTTGCTGAAAATCAATCTCAGAGATGCCTTGTAAAGCCCTACCGCTATCTTCCAATCCTAGACCAATCTCATCAATCATACTCAAGCTCTCCTCAGCTTCTAACATAGCCGTATCTAATCCTTGGTTCTCAGTTATTGAGGATACCATTACCTTAGCTGGTTCCTCTTGAGTTTCCAGGAGCTCAGCCATAAAAGAGTTTGATGGTGGTGGGGTTTCTTTCGCCTGGGTCTATTGGGTCTTTCCCGTGCCACTAATCTCTTCTTCTTCCCTCTCCCTTAGTATCTTTTAAGTCTGTATTTTAATAATATACTAGGGTCGGCCCGCCCTACGGGCGGGATATACTTTACTTATAATCTAAGTGATTATTTTTGGTATGATTTTGTGGGTTGTGTTTTTGACTTGCATTTGCAAGAGTTGTACTCTCTTCGTTTCAAAATGATGTATATTGTAGAGTTTTTATACTTATTAAGAAAACACGTAAATTTTGACAATAAATATATTATTTTATGTGTTTTGCTATTTCCTATAAATTTTAACCAATTAAAATTCGGTAAACATAATTAATGTCTTTGAGTTTTACAGTTTGTCATTATTAGATATGTTGAAAATGGCAAATATGGATCTTTTAGAAACAAATTTCTTTTCTAAAACATGGTTATTCTGAAACGTAGGGAGATATGATAATGAATTTTTTTTTTTAGAAAATTTTAGGTGAGGAGAAATTATATGTAAAATATATTTTGACTGTTTGCAATAGTTGTTTCTTTTTTAAAGAATTGTGGCATTTCTATGATGTAAGGGCTTCAAATGGTCTTAATGTTGTTTCCTTTTATAAAAATTTGATCTTGTATTTAGTGTGTTATTTGTGGTTTGTAATATTTAGATTCAGAAAGATTATGTTATAGGTAATTTTTATGTATGTTATGAAAGTATTAACTTTATTTTATACTGAAATCATATTCTTTCAACATGCTATTGCAGTGGAAGTGACTATTTGAAGTTGCATTTCTTATTAAAAGTATAGTGTTATATTAAATGATAAGAAGATAGTAAAGAAAACTAATCAAAATAAGAAAGCATTAAAACCTAAAAGTGTGAAAATTGAGTAGTGTCCAATGAGTGTAACCAATTGTTTATAATAATATATTTTGTCAGTCAGCCACTTTGAAAATCGATATAGTGGCATTGTAAAAATTATATTAATTCCATAACACTTATTTTTCAATATAGAGACGTCTCATAAGGAACGTTTGATCCATCTCAGCATTTGTCCCATAACACTTATTTTTCAATATATTCAAACTCTCTTTCAAATTCATGAATTTACTACATTTATTTGCATATGGTTTCTTTAATGTTTTATTATATGAAAACAATTTTCATTTACTTTTTATATTTAATTATTTTAGTTCTATTTTATTATAATTTTCTTCGTTAGTTTTTAAATCTTTTAAAATTATGATGTTACTTATTCCATTTTTATAATATTTTGTTAGTTTATCGTATTTTTTGTGTTTCACACGGAATATTTGTTATTGTGAAATACATTATTATTTTCAGAATTATTTTTATGATATTTAATTATTTTTTAATGTTTTCATATTCTTTACAATTAGGTTATTAGTTATTTTTTGGATCATATCTTTTTCATGCATAGTTATGATTCTTTGAAGAAAACAAAGAATCGCGAAAAGACCTAACGTGACACACAGACACATCGCTTCAAATCCCAAAGAGAGGCATATACCCAATTACAAACAAACCAATTGAAATCAGCAGATAAGAACAGAGAGAGCGATGGTGAGAAAGGCCTACTTTATGATTCTTTGAAGAAAACAATAGTTTTTTTGGTAAGAGAGTAATTAATTTATTTTATTTGCTCTTTTTATTTTTTTATTGTAGTATTGTCTATTTCCTTTAATCTCCATTATTACAATTGAATTATGTTAGTTTATTTTAATTTGAATTGATAGTTTTTTTTTTCTACTTTTTCACTTTAAAGAAAAAGAAATCCTTTGCTTAAATTATAATTAAAAACTACATCTGTTTATTGTAATATATTGGTGTTTATTGTTGCTAAATAATTTTTGACTGCCACAAATATTTTTGAGTGTTTCCAAAATAATACCAAAACAATATGAAACCAATTATCTAGTTAACCAAAAATTTCATAACAACATAAATACTAAAATTACCATGTGTGCCAATTATATTTGAACAAACGAAAACCAGGTTGATTAATTAAGAAGCTGAAAGACAACTACTTCAGTGAAGGGTAAAAACTTAGGTACTGGAAATGAAATTGGGAAACTTTTGGCCAGCTTCATTGTCTTCATAGTTGGAGTGACCAGGATCCTTTATAGTTTCTTAAGATTTGGACCCCTTTCTCTATAGTTATAGTTTCTTCGTGTTAACCAGTGATCAGTTTGCGGAGGAATCGGTTCGGACACTTCTGAACAGTCTTCGATGGTTGCAGCAGCATCACAGCTGTTAATGTTATCTGGACCAATGTTGTTGACAATTGGGTTTGAGTCCACGGATAGATTAACAGCCCCTCATCATCTGGTCTTCACCACCCTACCAACAAAGCTTGTTTCAGTCTAGTATTATGAAGTGAAAAAAAACTCAAAGCAAACAAACTAAACCATTGATTAGATATATGATATCATCTCATTCTAATAGAGAATGAACGTTGGCAATAAATTAATGAGAGGGTTTTCAGAAGAGGCTTCTTCTTGCTACTGGTTTGGTTTTAAAGTCACAAGTCCATCATCTTTGTGAGTAATATAGCTTTCTAAGAATTGTTGATAACATGAAAAATACCCCAAAGAACCCAAAAATGACTCTCAACACGCATATGCAAAAAAATCAAATACAAAGATTCAATCAGAAGGAGAGAACATACAGCAATTTGCAGATTATCAAGTGTCTCATAGTGATAATCAGCGTCCGTAATAGAACCACTGTTAGGACCGAGAGACATTGTTATCCTGGTCAATGCAGCGAAGAAACTCTGAAATACATCAAATGAGATTAGAGATGCACTACAAACAAAATCGTCACTGAAATATATAAAAGGAAGAAAATTAAACCAGCAAGAGAGAAAGAGAGATACTTCCAGTTTATACGAAGAAATTCCCACCGCCATTCACCACAGACTTAGAACCAACCCGGTGAACTCTGAAACCACCAGAAAATAGCAATGCTTCAAGCTAACCGATGAAATAGCCTTTAAATCAAAGCTTCCAGAATCGCGAAAAGACCTAACGTGACACACAGCTGTTGAACGGCATATACCCAATTGCAAAAAAAAACAATTGAAATCAGCAGATAAGAACAGAGAGAGCGATGGTGAGAAATGCCTACTTTATGCAGAAACCTCCGCCAAGCTCTCCTTAAATACTCTCTCTCATTATCCTCTTCGCTAACATCAATGGCTTTCTCCCTTCTCTTACCGATTACTCCTCCTCCTTCTCTCCTCCATCGCCGTGTTTGCCTCCTCATACTGTGCCGCACTCCTTTTCGACGATTGGAAGTTTTAGTGGTGAGAGCTTGAGAGGACTTTCCCATTGTGCTTCACAAAAATTTTAGAGCTATGATGTGAAGAACAAAATGATGATGTTTACAGAACCAAATTCACTTATTTATATAATTAGATTCACCGACTGGAAGTAAAGTGGGAGCATTGAATGAAGAATCATGGAAGGAGTGGGGAAGATGAAGTTTAGAAAAATTTAATGACCTTGATTGGAAACTAAAACGACTTAGCTCATATCTATCCTCTCACCTTTTAACGAAATACGGCATAAGGCCCAGACAATTTCAACGTTGACAAAGCCCATCAACCACACAATTAAATGAAACGCAGCGATCCGACGTGTCATCACTGTAGCACGCGAGTTTCCAGCGTGGCAGCTGACGTGGCTTCACCAGGAGAGAGTAAAGGCAACTTTATATAAATAGATTTTAATACTTTTATGAAAATGTAAATATACATTTATTTTAAATATTTACTTTTAAATAAAAAATTATAATTTATACTAAATATAATTATAAACGAATATCAATTCATTTTTATTTATATAATAAGATATAAAAGTTATATATATATATATATATATGTAAAATTTTTATTAATAATTAAATTACTACACCAATTAATAAATATAAGGTAACTTAATCCATTTATTAAATATTTTATGAATTATAAAATTAAAAAACATATATTCATAAATTTTACAACATAATTCAAATTATTAAAACAAAATATTAGAGTAAGATATATAAACCAAGAGATAATGAGTTGGATACAAATAACACATGTTGCTAGAGAGGCACTTTTCTTCTGGACTATGCTGATTTCGGATTAAATTGCACTTTCCTGGGCGAAGTGAGACAGGAAATTGGTTTAGATTTGTAGTAGGTGTATAGAAATGAATTTTTTTTAGGCCATTAGATATGAGGAATGCAACTAGATTGTATGGTTAGAGTTATTTAAACCTTTTAGTATTACTTTATTTGATTATTTAATATAAAGTATATAAATAAATAAATTTGATATGATAAATTATATCTTTTTCTACATTTTAAGATCCATTTTAGTATACTTTTGCAATCTAAATAAGAAAAAAAAAACATATCAACAAAAAAAACTGTGGATTAAGTGTTCATGAACAAATAAAATATGGACATAAATATTGTGTCTATAGAAAAAAATGTGGACATAGACATATAAATGTATACAAAAAAGTGGACATGATTTGGTGTTGATTTGAGAAATGTGGTTTCATATTAGCTTAATTATTATGAGTTCAGAATAGATCATGATACTTTCATATTTAACACATACATGATTTTGTGGATAACATATGTTTTTGTATGTTTAGGCAAAAACATTTGTGGATGGATGATTGTGGACTAAATCTTTTAATAAAAGAGATAAAGAACTTGAAAGGCTCATAACATTGTGAAAATTATAAAGAAAAAGTTCAAACACATATTTATGCAACAATTGGATTTACATTTCTTAAGGTATTAGATGGATCTCAGTATAAGTATGGTATCAAGTATCAACCACATAAAGACATGTCGTTTATGTTTGGCTTAATAACCCGTAACGGAAACAGAACAATAGAATGCAGGAAAATAAACTAAGTATTGTTAACACAGATCAATGCAAGTATTATAGAAACGTCATTACATTTTTGATGTTTTAGTAAATACATAATTCAATTTGATTTCTCAATAAGGTAAATAACCATACACACTTTATTTTAAGACTCACAAAAGTGACTACAACAACCAAACAAAGAGCAAAAGAATCAATGGAGCTCGGACCTGTTCGTCGTCGCGTCCTCTCCACACCGGAGCTCGGACCTGCTCATCCTCTCCACAACAGAACTCGGACCTACTCGCCGTCATGTCGTCCTCTCCACACCGGAGCTCGAATCTGCTCGACATCTCTCCCGTCCACAAAAACTCAAAGGTTGACTATTAAGCTTCCCTTTCTTCTTCGATTTCGATTTCGCAATGGTTTCTCGACTCCGATAGCGGTTTGCGATAGGGTTGGTTCCTCAGTAGTCTTTCCTTTCTTCTTTGGCTTCGATTTCATCATGGTTCGTTAAAGAGAGTAAAAGTATAGATGAGAATTATCGGAAAGTCGAGAACAATGAGTGAAGACATGGAGAGGAAATCACTGAATCAAAACCAGCGCCCATAACTTTGGGTTCATGGTTTTCTTCGACACATCATGAAGAAGGAGAGAGTTTCGCGAAAATTAGGGTTAGAGAATTTGGGAAAGAAAATTCGAGATTCAAAATCGGTATTTGAGAGAGAATATAGGGATATATGTGACTTTTTGAAAAATAAAAAAGGGTTTTTAATTACTTATTTTTATCGTCTAGTTAGAGTTGTGGAAGTAAAGTAATCACTACAAGAAAACGCGGTCTTAGCGACGAGAGTTAGCGACAAAATAATTTCCTCGCCTTTACGAGGAAGTTACGTGAAAAGACAGGAAACACGTAATTTCGTCGTTAAATAACGACGAAACCATTTCGTCGTAAACCAAACGTAAACTAACGTCCGTTTTACGAGGAAACTGCATTTCGTCGTAAGGAACACGTAAACCTTAACGTGTAACTAACGAGGAATTTGTTTATGGGTTTTTGCGAGTTCAACCTAATTTTAAGTGACACAGTTTTTTATCTTGTCTAACTACCCATATTTCGTCGTTGATTCGTAGTAAAATCTCACCTACCAATTTCGAATTTTCCTATAAATATGTCATTTGTGTTTCATTTGAAACACACCACATGCAAAAGAAAAAAAAATCTAAAAACGTGAAAGAAAAAAAATGTCCGGCGATGGAAATTATTTTGAGTTGCGGAAGTGGATGTACACGCATAGAGATGCTAACGGGAGAGTGACGAAAGAGTATCTGGAAGGACTAGAGACATTTATGCATCAAGCAGATTCCACACCACTCGCCCATGAAAGCGGTAAGATGTTTTTTCCTTGTTGGAAATGCAACAATTCAAAACTGGCAACTCGTGAAAATGTTTGGAAGCATTTGATAAATAGAGGTTTCATGCCAAATTACTATATCTGGTTTCAACATGGAGAAGATTATAATTATGAGAATGAAGCTAGTAGTAGTAATAGCAATTTTCAGAATGAACCGGTTGATCATTTGCATAATTAACATAAATACCATCAGGAGGAGCAGATGGTAGATAATTATGATAGGGTTCATGATATGGTAGCTGATGCATTTGTTGCTCATGATGATGATGAAGTTGAAGAACCTAACATAGATGCAAAAAAGTTTTATGAAATGTTAGATGCTGCGAATCAGCCATTTTACAGTGGTTGTAGAGAAGGTCTCTCTAAATTGTCGTTGGCTGCTAGAATGATGAGTATTAAAACTGATCATAATCTACGTGAAAGTTGCATGAATGCATGGACATACTTGTTTAAAGAGTATTTGCCGGAAGACAATGTATCTGCTGATTCTTATTATGAGATTCAGAAACTAGTTTATAGTTTTGGGTTGCCTTCTGAGATGATAGATGTTTGCATCGACAACTGCATGCTCTACTGGGGAGATGATGAGAAGTTAGAAGAGTGTCGATTATGCAAGAAGCCACGATTCAAACCGCAAGGACGAGGTCGTAATAGGGTATCGTACCAAAGGATGTGGTACCTACCAATTACCGACAGATTGAAGAGATTGTACCAATCTGAGGAGATTGTACCAATCTGAGGAGACTGCTGGAAAAATGAGATGGCATGCCGAGCATACTCAGACGGATGGTGAGATGACTCATCCATCAGATGCAAGAGCTTGGAAACATTTTAACAAAATATATCCACAATTCGCTAGAAATAGCCGAAATGTGTATATGGGATTATGCACGGACGGATTTAGTCCCTTCGGTATGTCAGGGAAACAATATTCATTGTGGCCAGTCTTTATGACACTATATAACCTGCCCCCAGATATGTGCATGCAACGGGAGTTTCTGTTCTTGACCATATTAATACCTGGTCCGAACCATCCAAAAATGTCTCTGGATATCTTTCTATAGCCACTGATAAAAGAGTTGAAAGATTTGTGGTCAACAAGGGTGAGGACGTACGACTGCTCAACGAAGACGAATTTTACGATGTGAGCGATGCTTTTGTGGACCATAAGTGACTTTCCTGCTTATGGGATGTTGTCTGGGTGAAATACACATGGGAGATTATCTTGTCCATATTGTAATGGAACGACATATGCATTTCAGCTGAAGAACGGTAGGAAGACAAGTTGGTTCGATTGTCACCGTCGATTTCTTCCCATTAATCATCCTTATCGAAGAAACAAGAAATTGTTTAGGCATAAAAGGGTTGTGAGAGACACTCTTCCTCCGTATTTAACTGGAGAACAAATTGAACAGCAAATCGATTACTACGGAGCTCAAGAAACAGTTCGTTGTGGTGGTAATTGGCATGTTCCCGGTAATATGCCTGATTATTATGGAGTTCAACACAACTGGCACAAGAAGAGTATATTTTGGGAGTTGCCGTATTTGAAGGATATTCTTTTGCGCCACAACCTGGATGTGATGCATATTGAGAATATTTTTTTTGAGAACATCATGAATACAATATTGAATGTTCTAGGGAAGACAAAAGACAATCAAAAATCGAGGTTGGACTTGCCTGATATTTGCTCAAGACCCGAGTTACATATAAAAGCAATTGACAAGTCGGTCTTGTTCAACTGGGTTGCATCAGCAGTGAAGTTTCCTGATGGGTATATTTCAAACCTCTCTAGATGTGTTGAAAAGGGCCAAAAGTTCTCCGGGATGAAGAGTCATGATTGTCATGTCTTTATGCAAAGACTACTTCCCTTTGCATTTGCGGAGCTACTTCCAACAAAAGTACATGAAGCACTTGCAGGTAATATATTATTACTCACACAAATTAATTTCTTAATTTATTTTTCAAAAATATGCACTAATAATTTGTTTAATTGTTTTTGGAATATACAAAGCAATTGGAGCATTTTTCAGGGATTTGAGCACTCGCACTCTTAAAGAGGATGTCGTAGAACAACTTCACGAGAATTTTCCGATCTTATTGTGCAACTTGGAGATGATATTTCCTCCCTCATTTTTTGACGTCATGGAGCATTTAGTTGTCCACCTCCCGTATGAGACATTGCTTCGAGGACCAGTACATTATGGATGGATGTATCAGTATGAGCGGGCAATGAAATATTTGAAGGGAAAGACAAAAAATCTCGAAAAGGTTGAAGGTTCTATAATTGCTGGAAGTTTGACGGAAGAAACATCTCACTTCACATCGTACTACTTTGCACCTAATGTACGGACCCGACAAAGAGCTCCAAGAAGATATGATGATGGTGGTGTTGCCCCAACATATGCAGTTGCTGGTGTTCCGGATATCTTTAGCCAGATTGGACGAATGGGTGGGAAAACGAAAGAGGTTTGGTGGCCGAGTGGTGAAGACGCCCATAGTGCACACACTTACATTCTACTTAATTGTGAGGATCCATTTATGCGCTATTTTGAAAGGTAACATATATGGAAACTTCTAAACTAATTCTAATTAAAATATACTTTTCAAATGATATAATTAATAAAATATGTACATTTTACAGCCTATTTGTTACTCAAGTCCAAGAAGCAATCCCAGGTATATCCACAAGTTAGGTAGATAAAAGGAAAGATCAACACTTTATTAAATGGTTGAAGAGTCAGGTATTTACTCCACTCCGATCTTTTTTGGCATATACATGGTATGTATTCACCGTTAGTATCATTTATAATTTCAATGTTCTCTTTAATTTAATTTTGCAGGTTAAATATGAGGATCCAGATTACCCCACATGGTTTCACGAATTAGTTCAGGGTCCACTTACAAAGGTCACCACATCAGCGATGTATTTCTCATGAGGCTTTACTTTTCGTTACGAGTATGGTAAACACCGGGCGACCAGCAATTATGGAATTTGTGTGAAATGCGAAACCGATTTCTACGGAATCTTGCAGGAGATTATTGAAGTGGAATTCCCTGGGTTATTGAAGCTGAAATGCGTCATATTCAAATGTGACTGGTTCGACCCCGTGGTCAACAGAGGTGTTCGATTTAACAAATTCGGTGTAGTTGCTGTCAATGGTGGACTGATGTACAACAAATTCGAGTCTTTCATATTAGCTTCGCAAGCAGACCAAGTTAGCTTCCTACCATACCCGAAGTTGCGAGAATCTGGAAGAAGTTGGTTAGCCGTTATCAAAGTTACACCCGTGGACGAATAATCGGTGGAGAAGAACCACCTTTGCAAGAAGAACACATCAATGAAATCGAAGAACCTGAACAACAAATGGATGACATCCTACTCATTGATCCGCATAATCATGAGTATGAAAATCTTCCCGACGATACCATTGACGATGCTGTTGAAGACGAGTTTAATGAAAGTGATGATGTTTCTAGTGTTGAAGAGAATGATGATGTATCTGAATGATGATGTAATTTTTTAAAAATATTATTTACTTTCAGACTTAATTAATGCATTTGTTTAGAATCATGAAAATTAAATTATATAAATTTTATTTTCTCTTATAAGTGAATTGGGTGTTTGGGGTTTAGGGTATGGGGTTTGGTGTTTGAGATTGAGTTATAAGTTAAAGGAAGTTTGAGGTTTGGTGTTTGTGGTTTACACTTTTAGGGATTTAAACGTTATCGTCGTTAATTCCTCGTAAAACAAAAACACGGGCCTTGTAAAATCCACGTAAGCTGATTTCGTCGTAAAGACCACGTTAAAAATAAACACGCGCCTTCACGAAGTCACTGAGCTGCGTTTGGAGTTAGACTCGACGCGGACTCAGTTGGCATCGACGCAGTCTGAGTTGGCGTCCACGCGCCAATCGTTCCAAGCTCGTATGGGTGGAGTGGAGGGGTTTCTGGAAGTTATAGCATCTGGAAATCCCCAATAGGAGGAGATGTTGGCGGATATGCGACGACGGAACCCGGTTCCCGAGCCTTCTCGTACTCAGCAGCAAGAGGAGGAACTAGAGAGGAGGAGTGAAGACCTTTACCGGGAGACGATTCACCGCCCCCGCCCTACCTAGTTTTTTTTTGTTGTATAATATAAAAATTCCAAACTTTTATTTATATAATATTTTCGGTTATTATTTATTCCAAATTTTTAATATTTTCGCATTAATAATTGTTTATATTTCTAATATTTTTGAAATAATTCTTTAAATTTCTAATATTTATAATTTAAATTTTAAAATAAAATCAGTTATATAAAACGAAGCAAATTTCTCCTTAAATCACGAGGATTTAACGAGTAAGCTTAACGTGTCATTAACGACGAAACCTTTACGACGAATATACGTGTAAGGCTTTACGTTTTCTTTACGACGATATATTACGTCTACTTTACGTGTAAAGTTTACGTGTATTTTACGAGTATATTTTATGTCGATCTTACGAGGATTCTTTACGTGTGTTTTACAAGGAAGCCTTACGTGTCTTTTACGTGGAAAGTTAGCGTCTACTTTACGTGAAAATCTACGTCTCATTTACGACGAATATTTAACCTTTGTTTTACGACGAAATGGGTCCCTCGTACTTTTACGACGAAATGGCGATTAAATATCCGTTACGATTTACGACCAAACTTTAACAACGATACGCGTTTCCTCGCTAAATCGTCGTAAAGACTCATTTACGATGAATTAGCGAGGATAGTGGTTGTCGTTAAAATCATGTTTTCTTGTAGTGAATCGGTTAGTTTATAGTTAGAGTTAGCTGAGAGAAATTGTAGTCGGGTCTTATTTGAAGGCATAAAAGACAATGTACATCAATAAAATATCTCTTCAGCATCAAATGTCTCTATATGCAATTCATAAGTCATAATATGTCTTAAAAAAATAAAAAAAAATTATATATTTAATGGGATTAGTGTGAATTAAATGCCCATTAGATCAAAGTAGATTAACTAACAAATCAGTCCCAACTCTTCTTCTTCTCTTCCTTTCTCTGCGTCTCTCTCCAAATCGGAAGACTTTCGTCACCGTCGGTTTTTTTTTATCTCTGACGTAATTCACCGGAGAATCTTCATTTTCATCTAAATTCGAGGTGATTTGTCTCCTTCTTGTCTTTTTTTTCATGCCACTTTCTCTCTGTTGGTTCTTCTATTTACTACTTTCGAAGTATGGGATCCCGCCAATTTGAGTAAAAGGTTCATTCAGCACTGTAATAGCTCATTATAAACAAAAATCCTCATTATGTTCTTGGTCTCTTTTACTGGAATCTCTGTTCGTATAAACTTGGTGGGTTTCTTGGTGTTTCTTTCTTTTACAAAACTAGTTATGATAACCAATCATGATTCATGATGCGTAGGTGGATTCATTAACCTCATTCGGGTGCAAGAATGTCAGATTCTTGTGAAGTTAAAGAAGGAGTTTAAGTCACAGGAATGCGTAGAAAGAGTTTAAGTCACAGGAAGGCCAAACGACTCGACTCAAACAAAAGAACGCTTGATGAAGCAAGCCTCCAAAAAAACAAACCTCCGGTTTAGAAACCGTCAAGAAGATGGCCAAACCAACAGCCAGGAAGACTGAGTTTAAGACAACATAGGAGGAGGTGGAGGATGCATTGCCTCTAGCATGTTCCATTTGCAGAAAACCATTCTTGAATCCGGTTGTAACAAACTGAAACCGTTACTTCTGCAATCTTTGTGCCCTAATGGTATGCAACTTGATAGGTCCAAAGACTTAAAAAGAAACTCTACTGCAATTTTTCTCTTCATGTTCATAGAAAATACAACTACGTAAATATATAGCAAAACATAAATAACTACCCATTCCCCCACTATCACACGTTACTAGTGGAGAGCAACACTAATGCACTAAACCATAATATCGGTTTACTTTGGTTATTAACCGGCTGACTCTCATCACAACTCGTCAAAACAGAGCTACTCATATGTGACTTGTGAAAACAGAGTTTCTCATTGTTGTTTTGGATTTCACGATGCAGCACCACGAGAAGAACACCAATTGTTTTGTGTCTAACCAGCCAACCGTTGGAGTTTGCAAAGCTGTCGTGGACATCAAGAAAAAGATAGTCAACGTACGTCAGAAAGCCAGAGGTTCGTACAATGATGTCTACCCTTTAAATTCAATAAGAAAGAATACCATCTACGTAGATGGTATTTTAAAAAATTAACTAGAAGAGATGATTGACGTGTTGCAATATTCAAAAACCTCTATTCTCCTTCGTTTTATCATTATCTAGAAGAAGCTTAAATTTTTTGTTTGGTCCGATCATGGCTACAGGACACATTACAAAAGGATTGAGATTGATTGTAACAGAGAGAACAAAACCTCTCAACACAAAAAAAAAAAAAAAAAAAAAAACCTCTCAACACACCATTTGTTCCTATATTTCCAGTGAAAAGCTCTTCGAGATGAAGTTTCATCTCCTCTGTCTGGAGTCTTCATCTTTGCAAAATTGAAATAAACTGTCTACTTTGTTTATGATTTAAGAAAGATCCCTCTGCTCTTCTTTGGTATGTGCAACACTGGGTACGATATAACAAAGCTTTCATCATCTGAAACTATGAAGTCTTTGGTTAAAGACCCGACCTTTCATCACACTGAATGTCTACAGATCTGGAATCTGTAAAACAGAGTTTACAAAGTTTACGAGAAATTAATCAGAAGGCACAACTTTCATCACACTGAATGTCTACAGATCTGGATTTGGTATATGCAACACTCAGCTCATATAAAAAATCAGAAGGCACAACTTTTTTTTTGAACGGATACTTGAATAATTTAAAACAGAGTTTACAAAGCAGAGGAATAAGAGGACAACGCTCTCTTAGCAAGCGAGTCTGCAGCTAAATTGTTTGAGCGAGAGACATAAGTAAAAGAGATAAATGAGAGATCGAAGGCTAAATTGTGGATATCATGCAATATTCCAAAAAGTTCCTTGATTGTTTCTCTCTTATTGATAGCTCTGATGATAATCTGAGGTCTGACTTAATGACAACGTTGGAGAACCCTGAGTTCCGTGCTGTGATGATGGCCTTCCAGATCGCCAAGCCTTCTGAAACTAGCGCTCATGAGACAAATTCTTCTGTGCTAGATACTTCCATGATGATATTTCCTGCTGAGTCAGAACAGATCCAAGCTAGACCCGCAGCGTTAAACTCTCCTTTTAAAGCTGCTTCTGTATTGATGATGACTTAATCATGTACTTTTGATTGCTTGAGGTACGTGGACTGTGGACATATATTTCTAGCTAGGGAATGTGCATCAAAGAAAAGCAGAGAGATCGATGAAATGAGTCTAATAATAACAAGAACACTAACCTAGGATCTAAGCTCATTTATCTTTGTAGACTTGTTCAATCCTGCAACTATATCAAATTCAATTTCATTTTTAATTTGGAAAGCCCCAAAATCGATTCGTAGTCTCTCTCACCTGTTGCCAGCGTAGCAGAAGAACTCGATGACGATGGCGGCAGATCTGTGCAGAGTGATGATTCTTTAGCAGCCGCGGTTTTGAAAGTGTTGTGGATTCGATTGATATAGATTTCGAATCGAGATTAGGATTTGTTCGTTCTGTTTGTTTTAGAGTTAAGCTAGAACTATGAACACGACGAGATGTTATCCAGTTCGGACGCAAACCGCGATCCTACGTCTGGCCGAGGATTACTCGGAATTCACTAAGCTCAGTGAATCAACGCCGCCGTATCACTCACCGGAAAATCCCCGAGAAATAGAAGAACTCTCACCCCCGTAGATCTCTGTTTCTCTCCCTCTGATTTTCCTCTCGCTCTCGCTTTTTTTTCTCTCACCGTGTTTCCCAAAACTCACGCTCTCTACAACTTGTCACACACAAGAGATAATAACCACAACGGCCTCTCCTGTGTGGACCCCACTGTAACAACCTCTTTTCAATCGAAAGAAGAAAGAAGAAGAAGACTAATACGGCGACGTTTACAGTTAGACATAAACCGACTTCTAAACAGAAATCAAATGTCTCCCATTCATAACCGGTTTCAACCCGAACCTTCTGAATGCTGCAGTGTCTTTCAACCAATATATCAACAATCTCCACCTTTGGTTGTAAGACGACCAAACTGAGCTTAGCTGAACTCCATCCTCGATTTTCCTTCTGCTCCTCAAGCAGAAGCCCCAAGTAGGTTTAACAGGTTTTTAAACCTACCTACTGGAAGTGTCTTGGTGAATACATCTGCAGGGTTTTCACTGGTGTGAACCTTTAAAACTCGCAGTACACCATCTTCAACATTCTCTCTCAGAAATCCTAGCTTAGTAGCCATATGCTTCGTTCTCTCGTGATGGACGTTGTTCTTTGCTAATGCCAAAGCACTTTGAGAATCACAAAACAACTCCACCAGACTCTGCTCATATCCGAACTCTGCACTCAGGCCTTTCAACCAAATAGCTTCTTTTCCTGCTTCAGTCATTGATAAGAACTCTGCTTCGGTTGTTGACAAAGCAACAACACCTTGCAAACTCGACTTCCAGCTTATAGCTCCACCTCCTGAGAGAAATGTATAACCAGATATGGATCTTCTTTTATCCAAATCTCCGGCATAGTCTGAGTCACAGAAACCATACACCTTGAACTCAGAACCCTTCTTGAACGTCAAACACATCTCTGCACTTCCTTTGACGTATCTCAGTATCCATTTCACTGCTTCCCAGTGTTCTTTCAATGGATTACTCATGAATCGACTTACCAGTCCAACAGCATAGGCAAGATCAGGTCTTGTCCCTATCATACCATACATGAGGCTTCCAACAACGTTGCAGTATGGGACTGATTCATCGCATCCCTCTCCAGCTTTGAGATCTTCTTCAGTTGCAGCTCTTAGTTTGAAATGACTTCCTATTGGAGTGTTTACAGGCTTAGCATTCTCCATGTTATAGGTTTTGAGTACCTTCTTCATATAATCAGCCTGAGATAGTCTCAACGTTCCATGAACTCTATCTCTCAAGATATCAATACCCAATATCTTTCTGGCAGCTCCTAAGTCTTTCATATCAAATCGTGAGCTCAACTGATCCTTCAAGTTTCTGATCTGTTCCTTGTTCTTGCAAGCTACCAACATGTCATCAACATACAAGAGAAGGTATATGTTACCGTCTTTTGTATGCTTGACGTACACACATTGATCATGACAGCTTCTTTCAAACCCAACTTCTTTCATGAACTGATCGAACTTTTGGTTCCACTGTCTTGGACTCTGCTTCAGCCCATAAAGTGATTTCTTCAACAAACAAACCCAGTCTTCCTTTCCTTTAACTTCATAGCCCTCAGGTTGGCTCATGTATATTTCTTCCTCAAGATCTCCGTGTAGAAATGCTGTTTTCACATCCAGTTGTTCAAGTTCCAAGTCTTCATTGACCACGATTGAAATCAAGTATCTTATTGACACATGCTTGACAACTGGTGAGAAAATTTCATTGTAATCTACACCCTCCTTTTGAGCATAGCCTTTTGCCACTAGACGAGACTTGTATCTCGGTTCTTCCACTCCAGGTATACCAGGTTTCCTCTTGTAAATCCATTTACATCCAATCACTTTTCTTCCCTTCGGTTTCTTTACCAGAACCCATGTATCATTCTTCATCAAAGAGTCCATCTCTTCGTCTGATGCCATGATCCACTTCTTCCTTTTAGGATCTTTCATAGCAGACCTGTAGTCACTTGGTTCAACATAATCACCATCCTCAGATACATACATTGCCAGATAGACGTAGTCATCAAGTTTCTTTGGGTGTTTAACTTCTCTACGAATCCTGTCCCTGGCAAGTTGATATGTATCAGGTTCACTCCTTTCTGGTACTTCTTCAGGTTCAGAACCGGCTTCATCAGTTTCCTCTTCGGGTTGAACTTCTGTTGAACTCTCTCCACCAGAACTGATACTATGTTCATTCTCAGACAAAATCACGTCAAGAAACGAAGTGTTCTTATCTTTATCATCCTTAGTCTTGTTTACTAGATCTTTGTAACATTCTTCTTCCTTAAACGTCACGTTTCTGCTGATTAAAGCTCTTTTATCATCCAGAGACCAGACTTTGTAACCCTTTACACCTCCAAGATAACCAATGAATATGCCCTTCTTGGCTCTCGGTTTCAGTTTCCCATCATCTGAGTGATAGTAACAGACACAACCAAACCTTCTCAGATGATCCAACTTCAGAACAGAATTAGACCAGACTTCTTCAGGAACCTTATCTTCGATAGCAGAGGATGGTGATCTGTTTATCAAGTAGACTGCAGTATTAACAGCTTCAGCCCAAAACACCTTAGGCAAACCACTTTCACTCAATAGACTTCTTACTCTTTCTAGTATTGTTCTGTTCATCCTCTCCACAACACCATTCTGTTGTGGAGTATAAGGAATAGTTTTATGTCTTCCTATTCCATTTTTCGAACAGAACTCATCAAACTCCTTGTTGCAGAATTCCAAACCGTTGTCATTTCTAAGCTTCTTTACTTTCAACCCGGTTTGATTTTCGACTAACAGTTTCCACTCCACAAACTTCTCAAAAGCTTGACCTTTTGTCTTTAAGAAGAACACCCAGACTTTTCTTGAGAAGTCATCTATCAAGCTCAGAAAGTAATGACATCTTCCAAGTGACCCTGGAACGGTAGGTGAACCCCAGAGATCTGCATGTATGTATTCTAAACAGGCTTCACTTGTGTGTTTGCCAGTTGAGAAACTGACACGATGTGCCTTTCCTAGAATACATCTTTCACAGAACTTGATACTTGATACCTTTGTTTTATCTAAGTATCCTTTCTTCACCAGCACGTTCATCCCTTTCTGACTGATGTGTCCAAGCCTACTATGCCATAAGTCAGTTTCATCTTGTACACTTACAGCGTTTACTTCACCACTGTAACCTTCTCCTTGTAAGTAGTACAAGTTTCCTTCTCGTTTGGCCTTCAACACTGTCCTGCAACCCTTCTTTACTCGAAGAACTCCATTATCAGAGGTGAACGAACAACCATTTTTCTCAAGAGCACCGAGAGATATTAAATTCCTTGAGAACTGAGGAACATATCTCACATCTTTTATTTGCACAAACTGACCGTCTGATGTCTTTATGGTTATTGTCCCTATTCCCTCAACTGCAGATACACTGTTGTTTGCCATTCTCACAGAACCTTCAGCATTCTCATTTAGATCAGTGAACCAGTCTCTTCTAGGAGTCATGTGAAATGTGCAACCAGTATCAAGGATCCATATTTCATTGAAGTCCACTGTGGAGACCAAATTTGCTTCTGTAACCACAAGTGACTCAATGAAATCAACTCCAGTCACTGCAGATGATTCACCAGAGTTAGAGGACTTTTCTTTTCCTTTCTGATTGCTTCGCTTTGGACAGTTTCTCTTGAAATGTCCCTCCTCACCACACACCCATCAAGTAGGACGGTTCCCTTTTCCTTTAGACTTGGACCTCGACTTTTCTTTTGTCTTCCCTTGACCTGAGTCTCGCTTGTTGTTCCTTCCTCTAGACTGTGAGTTTGAGTACAACACCTCTCCATGATTCTTATTTTCTTTTCCATTAACACTGAACTCAAGCTGCTTTGAATGAATCGAGTTCATGACTTCATCCATGGTAACAGTCTCCTTACCATATCTGAGAGTGTCTCTCAGTTGATCAAATTGCTTAGGCAATGACATCAACAGCAATATCGCTTGATCCTCATCAGAGACTTCAACCATTACATTTCCAAGATCAGTTATGATTCTCAGAAATTCATCGATATTGCTCTCTATCGACATGGACTCATTCATTCTGTATCCATACAGCCTCTGTTTCAGATACATTCTATTCGGCAGAGATAATGACATGTACTGAGCATCCAAGATCTTAAGCATACCAGCAGCCGTCTTCTCTTTCACAATCTTCCTCAAGATCTTATCAGTAACATTCATTATAATTGTACTCCGTACCTTCCGTTGCTTCTCTGCGAGTAGAGGATCAACCTTCTTTGTTGAATCCGTATCTGATTCTTCCTCCTTAGCTGATGGATCCTTGAGCTTCGATTCAGATCTCCTCATATCTTTCTCTTGGCTCAGCAGTGCCTCTGTCAAATCCAAGAGATCGAGATTCGCCAGCAATCTCTCTCTCCACATGTTATAATCCATCTCACCATCGAACTTTTCCATCTCGAACTTCGCCGACTTCATCTTGATAAGATCTCCTAGCCTGCGTAGTCCGCAACCTTCGAATCCTCCTTAGATCCTGCTGACCTGAGCTCTGATACCACTTGTTGTGGATTCGATTGATATAGATTTCGAATCGAGATTAGGATTTGTTCGTTCTGTTTGTTTTAGAGTTAAGCTAGAACTATGAACACGACGAGATGTTATCCAGTTCGGACGCAAACCGCGATCCTACGTCTGGCCGAGGATTACTCGGAATTCACTAAGCTCAGTGAATCAACGCCGCCGTATCACTCACCGGAAAATCCCCGAGAAATAGAAGAACTCTCACCCCCGTAGATCTCTGTTTCTCTCCCTCTGATTTTCCTCTCGCTCTCGCTTTTTTTTCTCTCACCGTGTTTCCCAAAACTCACGCTCTCTACAACTTGTCACACACAAGAGATAATAACCACAACGGCCTCTCCTGTGTGGACCCCACTGTAACAACCTCTTTTCAATCGAAAGAAGAAAGAAGAAGAAGACTAATACGGCGACGTTTACAGTTAGACATAAACCGACTTCTAAACCGAAATCAAATGTCTCCCATTCATAACCGGTTTCAACCCGAACCTTCTGAATGCTGCAGTGTCTTTCAACCAATATATCAACAGAAAGCCATGGTAGCATTTCAGAGATGAATTGATTCAACAAAGGATATGTGGTTTTAAATTTTGATGCGTCGATTAGGGATTTTGATTGAGAAAAAAAATATAGCAGGATTCAATAGATCTTGTCCTTAGATCGCTTTGAAGGACGTGGAGAACCATTGTGAAAGCTACGCAGGTGAATCGGCGGAGAAGATAACGTAGTGATTTATGATTGATTTTCTCGGATGAGAAGGAGGAAGAAGTCGAACGGGTCGAGAGTGGGTGACGTGGACAAAAATCATGGGATTACTTGAAAGTGAAGTTGACATGTCATAATTTTTTACTGGTTGATTTTTGATTCCGACGTGGACACCCTAAAAAAAAATCATGGGATTTTTTCTTAAATGTTTGCTTTATTAAATGGATCATTTATGACATGTTTATCCCTTTTACTCTTTTTTTTGACAACAATACTCTAAACTACGAGAAATTCCCGACCGGATCGGCGAGCCAAACCGGAGGAGAAGAATCGACATAAACCATAGCTGAAGGAGAACTCCTCGCACCTCGTGCAAGCTTGTCCGCCATAGTGTTTTGTGCTCTTGGAATTTGTACGATCGAGAATGTAGAGAAGAAAGTCTTACTGCGTCTAAATTCCTCCATGTGCGTAGTAAATGCTGGCCACTCTCCAGGTGTCGACACCATCTTCACCAACTGAGAACAGTTTGTTGCAAACACTACATCCGAGAACTGCAAGGTCTTCATACACCCCATTACCCAAATCACCGCTTCACATTCGGCATGTAAAGGTGACAAGCTTCTTCGGAGATTCATCGCCCCTAACATCTTCTCAGTCGAGTCTCTGGTTCTACCGAACCAATCCTGACCCAACCATTTATCACCCTCCCGCCACGCCCCATCAATATAGAAAATTCTAGTGTGGCCTAGATTCTTTATATCAATGGGGGGACTAATAGATTGTTGTTGTAGGCTCACCGAGGATTGTACCTCAGACCACAACGTTCCTTCTATTACCGCTGTACGCAAAATTCCCTAAGGATCTCCATTTTTATTCCAGTATAATTTATCATTTCTATTTTTCCAAATGTACCAAAGAATCCATAGGAAATAACCAAAATCATAATCTTTGGGAAGTCTCCAGAAGAGATAATCCATATTTGTAAACCTAGATGATGAAGGAAAAATTCCTGGGGGGGGGGGGATGGGATCATTGAGAGAGCCCATACCTGTAAGGCTGGTGGACATTCAAAGAGAACATGGTTTACAATTTCCTTATCTGCACCACATAAGCTACATCTTAAATCACAATCCATACCCCTAGACTTCAAATTCTTCGAAACTGGAAGAGTTCCAGACAGAATTTGCCAAACAAAATGTTTCAATTTCAGATTGCACTTCAATTTCCATAAGTACGCATATAATGGTTTTATATCTGGACCATAAACAACCAGTCGGGTATCATTATCGGGGAATAAAGTCTTCGTCTTGTATCCCGATTTAACAGAGTATTTACCTGATTCCGTGAGACTCCAACCATATGAGTCTGGTCGTTTATATCTACTAATCGCCAGACCTCTAATAATTCTTACATCCTCTGGCTGGAAATAATCATTAAGCAAATCCACATTCCACGAGAAAGTATCCTGATTTATTAAATGTTCAACCTTGAGAGAAGGATTTAAGAACTGATGATTGTGTTTTGGTAGTGCTGACCTCGGGCGAGGAGCAGGATTCCAGGGATCATTCCATACGGATATGGTTTGTCATGTTCATACTCTTTTGATTAGTCTTTTTTTTAATAGAGATCTAGCTGAACAAATGCTCCTCCATCCAAAAGAAGATGAGCAAGATTTGTGTTGATCCATAGGATCTGAATTCTTAAAATACCTGCCTTTAAATACCCTCGAAAAAAGACAGGTTGGGTTATCTATTAACCGCCAAAATTGTTTCGCCAACAATGCTGTATTAAAATCCTGAAGATTCCTGAAACTTAAACCCCCATCCTCTTTATGTTTGCACACTTTATCCCATAAAAACCAATGAATCCCCTTTTTATTTCCTCCCCCTCCCCAACAAAATGTGCCTTTGTGCTTGTAATTTTCTTAGTTATCCCTTTTGGAAGTCGGAAGCATGACATAACATGATTTTGCATTGAAGATGATACTGATTTAATCAGAACTTCTTTGCCTCCTCTCGTGAGAAATCGAACTGTCCAGCTATTAACTTTAGAATTCACTCTCTCATTTAAAAAACCAAAAACTTGGATTTTTGATCCACCAAGACATTCAGGGATGCCCAAATAATTACCCATTCCTCCCAAATTAGTAATTCCTAATTGGTTTTGGAGCTGATGCCGCATTTCATCAGGGACCTTATGACCAAACTGGATCAAAGATTTGGAAAAGTTTATTTGTTGACCCGAAGCCGCCTCATAGTTCCGAAGCAGTTTCATAATAACATTATACTCTTCCACCGTAGCCTTACAGAAAAATAAACTATCATCCGCGAACAATAAGTGTGAATCGCTGGGCTTCCCCGCGCTATTTTCAAACCAGTAACCGTTTTTCCCTCTCTTCCTTCTTGATATTAGCAATTAGAGCCTCTGTACATAAAATAAAGAGATAAGGAGATAGGGGATCTCCCTGTCTTAGACCACGTTCGGGAACAATCAAACGTTTGGGTTGCCCATTTAATAGAACCTTATAACTGACCGATGATATACATTGCATCATTAGGGTCACCCAAGCCCCTGAGAATCCCATTTTTAACAGTAACCGCTGTAAGAAGAACCATTGAACTCTATCATATGCTTTGCTCATATCTGTTTTTATGGCCATAAATTTTTCTTTGCATGAATTGTTAGTCTTTAACCCATGGAACATTTCCTGAGCAATAAGGATATTATCCGAAATTAATCTCCCAGAGACGAAAGCTGACTGTGTTTCCGAAATCAACTTTGGTAGTAAACCTTTAAGTCTTTGACATAACACTTTTGAAATTATCTTATACCCAACCGTACATAGGCTAATTGGTCTAAGCTCTGTCATTCGGTTAGGTCTGACCGTTTTGGGGATAAGACAGATATTTGTTAAATTAATCATGTAATCAAAAACCCCATAAGTAATAAAATTATTAACCATGTTAACGATATCATCCTTAATAATCGACCAAGACTGTTGTAGAACAGTGTAGTCATCCCATCTGGTCCCAGAGTTTTCTCTGGATGCATCATAAATAAAGCTTTCCTCACTTCTTCTTCTGATTCCCGAGCCAGAAGCATAACATTTTGGTCCTCTGTGACCAAACTCGGAATTTCTTCGAGAAAATCATCAAACTCTGCTGGTGATGATGACTTAAACAAGTCCTGAAAATATTTAATAGCAACTCCCTCCACCTCAGATTCTGAGTATACAAACCAATAATCTTATTCTGAATCCGTCTTTGTTTCGTAAGAGCGTGAAATTGTTTTGTATTTCTATCTTCATATATACGCCAATTGGTTCTACTTTTTTGTTCTCAATATTCTTCCTCATCTCGATAAGCTTCTTTTAAACTCCGTGTAACCTCCATAACTTCCTCCTGGGATTTTGAAAAATCATTATGGACCTCTTCAAGTGCTTTTGTAAATTATTAATCCGATCTTTTCCATATGGAGGATTCTCCTTCCTCCAAGCCGATATTGCGTGCCAGAAATTATGAATACGATCCAAATTTTTTAACTCCTGGCCTCTACGGTGTAATTTCCATCCCCGTGAAATTGCTTCCATAAGACCATCTGTCACAATCCACCTTTTATCAAACCGAAACTGTTTCGTAAATTTAATATATTTTTCTTCAATAACTGCTACTATCGGCCGATGATCTGAGCCCACCATAGGCAAATATTCAACATACGAGCGGGGAAATATCTCATGCCATTCGTTATTGGCAAGCGCCCTATCCAATCGACATTTTACCTCATGTCCTGCCCTACGTCCCCTCCAAGATAATGTATTACCCAAACTAGGAAACTCCAACAAACCACAATTTGCTATCATATTATTAAAATTAACAAAAGTATATGCATGGCGTCACCTTGAAGATCAAAGTTAGAAAACTCCCCCTCCTCCATAGTCAGGTCCTCACCTTGAAGATCCTCAGTGTATGGAGCCGGTTCTTCTAAAGTCGAATCAGCCTCATTCCCCTTCTTCTCCGAAACATCTTTCAGCTCTGTAGGCATAGTATCAGTTTCGCATTCTGCATCAGGAACTTCCTCAAACATAAGTGCTTTCCTGGTCTTAGATGCTGTGTCCAAAACTTCATTCACTTTTTAGCCCTCGCTCGCCTTTGGAGAACTCTCCAGACCTTTAAAAGCATCCAGCATTAGCGTCTCCGGGATCAATGGAAGCCCTTCTTCCCCACCTCTCAGATGCTGGATGCCTCGAGACTGAGTTGCAGGACGCCTCTTGCTCCCTTGGCCCATGATAACCAGACTGCCTCCCTTGTAATGAAGAGCCTTCACCATTGCCCCGATAGTACCTGTCCTTATTCTTGTACTTCGGTGCCTCAAATCTAGCAGTCCCAGCTCTTTCCCGTGCTACCCCTTTTCCTTTGTTACCATCTTTGCCATTCCAGTTCCTCTGTCGATGTCACTCTCGCCCGTCTCCACCTTGCTCCCTACCATTTACCACCACACCTCTGTAACTATTAGCATTTGCACCCTGCTCAGCCTGATGTAAAATATTGCTTCTTTCTGCCTGCATCTCCTTGTGTAAGCGATGACATTGTGACTAATTATGAGTCATACAAAAGCACTCACTGCAAAACCCAACTAGCTTCTCATATCTCAAAGACACTGGTAACTCTACACCCTCATCAAAGTTAATCGTCATGGAGAAAATCAGCGGCTTAAAGCCATCAACCTCCACCCTCACCCTGCCTTCCGTGATATCAACCTCCCCCTGCACCTTCCCGAGAGCATCACCCACACTCCTGAACGTCTGAGCAGCCTAGAAGTGAAGTGGAATATCAAGAACATAAACCCAGAAAATGATCTTTGAGGGGTAGTTGACCTTCACTACCGGCTTCCACCTAACCAGCGAAATCATCCAAGCATTAAAGTGAAAAGGCCCCATGTTAAGAACCTCCTCTATGTCCTCCTCTAAGTCAAAAGCAAACTGGAATCTTCCAAGAACCAAGTCGGTTCCAACCACTCTTCCCTCCACTCCCCAGATTCGTGGCAACATGAAGAGTAACATCTTCATCACTTGTTTCGGAGGGTTCATGCATCTTTCAATTAGTGTTTTGGCATAACTCGCAATGAGACCCGAATTGTCAAACCGTGGCACCGAGATTCTCAGCCTTGGCTTAGGTCCCTCGACCAACTTTCCTCCAGACTTAGTAATCCACTAACATTGCGTCATTGATAACCACAAAGAAAAACCAAAGAAACCAAAAAGCCAAATGAGAACAAATATTAAGAGAGTATTAAAAATGTGAATTGATGTATCTAAATTAAGTCCCGAGTCCTCAACAAATAGTAAAAAACTAGACAAGAGAAAAACCAGACGTACCTTGCTTGATCATATCCTTTATTTCCTTTTATAGCCAAATCTATTGGGATCTGAATCCTTCTCCATAAAACACCAGCTATCTCCAGCAAAGTTAGATCTCCGCAGATCTTATTTTGATTCCGGCTTACAACCATGTCGCACCACTCGTTTACCCATGAACCCTCACGACCCATTTTTGATCTGACCTAGATCGAATTTAGATCGTACATTAGGAAAATTCTCAATTTTCATCGCCTATCGCCTTCCACGTGAAAATATTCAAAATTTTAAAAGAAATATTCCGCTACAATTGTGATGAAAAATGAATTAAATAAATAAATTTATTTAAATTATTTTTAATGCAGATCTTCCTTTTTAGTGTTTATTATTAGTATTTTTTATGATTTTCACATTTAATAAAAAAAAATTATGTGGCTGGATCTATTTATTATATGCTAATATTGTATCATATCATTAAATGTGTGTGACGAAAAACAGTGAAAAACACATGAAAGTTATAGGTAATATAGTTTTATAGAGGAATTTATATTTATAATATATCATAGTGTTTGGCCCAAATATGGCCCGATAGCTAACGATGAATAACAGAAAAAGATAACGGGCCGCGATAGGCCCATCGCAAGTTCAATCTTCAAAAGCAGCTAAGCTAGAGCCGGAGGCTGTGAGCTAAGGATGTTCACTAGAGAGGTCACGGAAAGGAGGCAGCTCGTGGGTGTGTAAGCAGGCGCAGGACCCGGTCAAAGAGAAGCTATTGCAAATCCCTCAAATCACGGAGGGGATCTCGGGAACCAGTTAGTGGCGATCAAATGGAACCTAAGGCTATTTAAAGAAGGAGTCAATAAAGAAAACGGGGGATTCATTCAACCCTTATTCGACACAATACTCTCATTATCTTTGTAACATTCCCATTATCTTTGTAATCATCAAAGAACATCCTTTGTAACAACTCTTTTATCGAAATCATCAATACAAATCAAAGTTCATTCTACAAGTTATTACGGAATTCAGCCCACGTTATCTTTCCCTTACCTTTCCTCAAACCTTAACCTGATCTAAAATCCAGGAGGTGAGTTTAATCCCTCACAATTGGCGCCGTCTGTGGGGAAGAAACAATCGAATCCCTTACTCCAACTTAAGGATGATACCTACCGATCAGACAACAAATCCGTCTGATTCTAACCTCCCGATTCAGAGCGATGGCTCACCAAACGATGGAGGCTCTAGTCTCGTAACTCCGGAGCTTTGACGTGGCGATCACTGATCTGGGCAACAGCTTCCGGCTAGCACTCGAACGAGCCAGACTGCCACTGGAGCAACTAACCCGAGATCATCAGGTGGAACCGCCTCCGGGCTTCCAGTCACCGAGAATCCTCAGCAGCAAACCACTCCGAATCAAACGGAGGCTCAGCTCTCTGAGATTCGTCAGATGATGATGCAATTAGTAGACAAAGCTCAGGAAAATGAGCGTACAATGCATCAGCTAGCTGTTCGGCAGCAACGATTCGAAGAGATAACTAGATCTCTAAATGCAACAACCCAACCAACGCAACGTCAAACTCCGGGGGTCACTTTCCGAGATCGATTGACCGATCCCTCGTTCCCCCGAGGATGTTTAGATTTTTCTCCTGATAGCACTGTTCCAGAAGGACGGGGATCTGCTTTCCAAACACCTCATACTGGGACAGCTCCCGCGTTTAACCCACCCATCACCAGTGCTATGAGAAGTAACGTAGCGACAACCAGCTCCACGCCCAGTCAGATTGCTGACCGGAGCACTCGCTTGCCTCCTCCGCCGCCTATTTTTAGGTCCGGAGCAGGAGTATCCTTCCCATCCGGGGGCAGAACATCAGCTTCGGTTTATCAAACCAGAAGCTTAACCCCGAATACGGACGGATATCAAAGGGCAGACACCGATCACCCAAGAGCCGGTGAGCGACTTAACCCACCAGCTGCATGGGAAGATGAGCCAACACGATTCCGTCAGGAACCTGCTCGTCAGATACCTAATAATGACCCAAATGTCCTTCCTCTAGAGGGACCTGACGCCATTCGTAGATATATGGAACGAACTTACGCAGCTCTCCAAAAGTTGAATGCTCAAGTTCATAAGGCAACGAGCTCAGCTCCCGAAATCGAGAGCTTAATTGAAGAAACCCGTTGGACTCCATTCACTGACAGAATTGCCAGCTCTTACATAAGAGATACCCGAAAAATTAGAATTCCCGAGTATGATGGGACCTCTGACCCCAAAGGCCTATTTGAGAGCCTTCCGATTAGCTATCGTGAAAGCCCATTTTACGCAGGAAGAATGTGAAGCAGATTATTGCAGGACATTTACCGAAAACCTGGTTGGAACAGCCCTTGAGTGGTTTTCTAGTCTCGAGCCAGCCTCGATTGACAGCTTCGATCAATTAACCAATGCCTTCATGAAGCAGTACTCGACCCATATCCTGAAGCAAGCCTCTGAGGCTGACCTCTGGAAGGTCAGACAAGGAATGGGGGACTCGCTACGAGTCTACATCGAGAAATTCAGAGCAGTAAGAACTAAGCTTTCGAACCCCAATGACCAAGTCGCCATCGAGGCACTTAGAAGAGGTCTGTGGTACAAATCAGATTTCTGGTCGGAGCTAACACTCAATACCCCTCCAACTATCGATGATGCTCTTCATAAAGCCACCAGATATATTACTTTGGAGGAAGAGACAGCTGCACTGGATAAACTCCACAAGAAACCTCAGAATCACTCGAAAGGTGAATCTTCAGAGGCAAAGGGACCTCATAAAAAGGGGAACCTCCGAAAAAATAAGACTCAGGGGGAACATTCCTATGCAATCGAGGAGGATAAGGAAGAAAAACCTGTTGCCGCAGCAAACAAAACTCCCTGGTCAAAAGGCTTTGATAAGAACAAACATTGTTCCTATCACGATCGAGAAGGGCACTCAACTGAAGAATGTTAGGACCTCCAACGACAGCTGGCAGCTAAATTCGCAGCCGGAGAAATAAAGGGCGTGGACCTCAAAAAGCCACCGCCCTATCAGAAAAGAGGTCCCAGAGATACCTCTCCAAAACGCGAAAGGTCACCGGAGAAGGAGACGGATTCGCCACCTCCAGCTCCCAAGAAGAGAGTCGATATGATTCTTGGAAAATTCCCCCAAGGAAAAAGCCTACAAATCGAGGCTCTCTTGAGCAAACCGTCACCTCAATCGAGTCCCGACTCGAGGGTGGACTGTATCCTTGGAGGATCAGATATATGTCAAGACTCCGTCAATTCTATTAAGAATCACGTACGGAAGGCTGTGTCTAGCACTGGACCTAAGCCTCCCAACCCCGAGTCCAATACTAAGATTTCTTTCTGGGAGAGCGAGACCTCAAACCTTGACAGACCTCACAACGATGCTCTGATCGTCACCCTGAACATCGCAGGATACGAGGTGCCTAAACTTATGATAGACACAGGAAGCTCTGTTGACCTTATTTTCTACAACACCCTGAAAGGGGTGGAAATAGACGACTACGAAATTATTGGCCAAAAGGCTAATCTCGTAGGCTTTTCCGGAGAAACAGCTATCTCATTGGGAACTATCAAACTCCCAATCATAGCTGGCGGAATAATGAAAATGACCAATTTAGTAGTCATCGACAGACCTTCCCCGTTTCATGCGATCCTAGGGAGACCATGGATCCACAAGATGAAAACAGTAGCCTCGACTTATCATCAATGTGTGAAATTCCCAACACCTGAAGGAATAACTACTGTACATGGTAGCCAAAAGATCTCCAGAATCTGTTACCTGGGAGGATTCGAAATCCTCAAAAAATCCCCCCAATAGCAATTACAGATCCAGGAGGGTCGTGAAATGCAACAAAATATTCGAGGTCCCCCTAGGAACCTCACCGAAAAAGTTTGCATCGACGACTCAAATCCTGAAAGACATGTGAGCATCGGATCTGAGCTACCTCTTGAGACAAAAAAAGAGCTCATTGACTTCCTGAAAAGCAATGTCAAAACCTTTGCATGGACCACCAATGACATGAAAGGTATAGATCCGAACATCACCACCCATAAACTGAAAGTAGACCCTACTTTCAAACCGATCAAACAAAAGCGTCGCAAGCTGGGCCTCGAAAAGGCTCAAGCTGTTAACAACGAAGTTGACCGACTTACGAAAGCTGGGTCCATTCGAGAGGTACACTACCCTGACTGGTAGCTAACCCGGTAGTTGTAAAAAAGAAAAACGGAAAATGGAAAATGGAAAATCTGTGTAGACTTCACTGACCTAAACAAGACTTGTCCTAAAGACAGTTTCCCGTTACCTCACATCGACCGCCTGGTTGAAGCAACAGCTGGCCATCGACTCTTATCCTTCATGAATGCCTTCTCAGGGTACAACCAAATCATGATGGATACTGAGGATCAGGAAAAAACTGCATTCATAACCGAACGAGGAATCTATTGCTACAAGGTTATGCCATTCGGGTTGAAGAACGCAGGAGCTACCTATCAGAGGCTAGTAAATAAGATGTTTGCTGGACAACTCGGAAAAACCATGGAGGTCTATATTGACGATATGCTAGTCAAATCCTCAGCTGGAGAAGACCATATCTCCCACTTAGGGGAATGCTTCGACATCCTTAACAAGTATGATATAAAGCTCAATCCCACTAAATGTACCTTCGGGGTACCCTCAGGCGAGTTCCTAGGCTACCTCGTAACCGAAAGAGGCATTGAGGCCAACCCTCAGCAGATAGCAACTTTCTTGGAAATGCCATCACCTAAGACAACCAGAGAGGAACAAAGATTGACCGGACGAATCGCAGCACTAAATCGATTCATATCCAGGTCAACTGATAAGTGCCTCCCATTCTATAAACTTCTAAAAAATAATATGGGACGAGAAATGCGAGGAAGCCTTCAAGCAATTGAAAGCTTACCTCTCTGAACCTCTGATCCTGTCCAAACCGGTATTAGGAGAGCCACTGTATCTGTACTTCGCCGTATCAACCGCTGCAGTTAGCGGCGTGCTAGTACGAGCGGAAAAAAACGAACAGAGACCTGTCTATTACACTAGCAAGAGTCTGATAGACGTCGAAACAAGGTACCCTACTATGGAAAAATTAGCACTGGCCGTCGTAACAGCTGCCAGGAAACTACGACCCTACTTCCAATCGCACTCGATCATCGTAATGACGTCACAACCATTACAAATGATATTACACAGTCCCAGCCAGTCAGGACGATTGGCTAAATGGGCCATAGAACTCAGTGAATACGACATCGAGTACAGACCTCGAGCAGCAGCAAAGGCTCAGGTCCTTGCTTATTTTATCATTGAGCTATCATCCAAGTAATTAGACTCGGAAATGGAAGCTCCGAAGTGGAGCCTGTACGTCGACGGAGCCTCGTCAAAACAAGGCTCTGGTGTCGGGCTAAGGCTAACTTCTTCAGCTGGAGAAACCATCGAACAGTCCTATAGTCTCGGATTCAGCGCCTCAAACAATGAGGCTGAATATGAAGCACTAATCGCAGGGTTGAAACTCGCCCTGAGCCTCGGAATTCGAGAGCTAAACGCTTATAGTGATTCACAGCTAGTAGCTAGCCAGTTTCACGGAGAATACGAAACGAGGGACGAAAGAATGGGGGCATATCTCGAAGTCGTCCGGAACCTCACTAAGCAGTTCGACAAGTTCGAGCTAACAAGGATCCCAAGAGGAGAGAACTCCTCAGCAGACGCGCTGGCTGCTTTAGCCTCCACATCAGACCCCCTCGTAAAACGGATCATACCCGTAGAAGGAATAAAAAAACCGAGCATCGACATAGCTACTAAAGTTGAGATAGACAGCAAGCCAAAAGAGCAAACCGAAGGTACCTACCCTGAAACGGTAGCTACCCAAGTTCTCACAACATTCTGGTTTCCAAAAGCCAAAATACGTAGCCTTAAAAAGCATACCTCCGGGAACACGATCCAAAACACGGAGAACAACGACAAAAATGAAGGTATTCCCCGGTATTCAGACTCCCAGGAGATAAATCCTATGAATACCTCCGGGGTCACCATCCAGACGTCGGACCCAATCGTCTGCAAAGTCAAAACTAGAAGTCGCTCAGCTCTCAAAAATTCATCTGGGGGCACCATCCAGACCCCGGAGAATAACGGGGGAAATGGAGATATTACTCAGAATTCAGACACCTTGGAGCCTAATCCTACGAATATCTCCGGGGGCACCACGACACCAGGTCCCGAACAGGAACCTCCCTCGTCTCTTCATAACAAAGTGGTGGGAAGAGAGGACTGGAGAACACCAATCATGCAATACATCCTGGAGGGAAAGACTCCACCCAATAAATGGGAGGCTCGAAAACTCAAAGCATTGAGCGCAAGATACTGCATAATCAATTATGCCCTCCACAAACGAAGCGTTTCCGGACCTTACCTAAAATGTGTTCATGGCCTCGTTGCTATGAAACTCATGAAGGAAATGCACGACGGCTCCTGTGGAAACCACTCCGGTGGCAGAGCTCTAGCTATCCGAATCAAAAGACAGGGCTATTTCTGGCCTACCATTATTGCAGACTGTGAGGTCTACTCTTCCTCATGCGACAAATGCCAGAGGCATGCACCGATTATACACCAACCTGCGGAAAAACTATTCAACATATCCGCCCCTTACCCATTTATGAGGTGGTCCATGGACATCGTAGGACCACTAGTAGCGTCAGGAAGTGGAAAGAAAAAGCTACGCTTCCTCTTAGTCCTAACAGACTACTTCACGAAATGGATAGAGGCTGAAGCTTTCCAACAGGTAACCAGATTCGAGGTCGAGCGATTTTTGTGGAAAGATATCGTGTGTAGACACGGCGTCCCATACGAAATCGTGACTGGCAATGGAGGGCAATTCATATCTCACGACTTCAAAATATTTTGTGACAAATGTAATATCCGCCTGACCTTCTCAACACCTCGACGCCCTCAAGGAAACAGCCAGGCGGAGGCTGCTAATAAATCAGTATTAGCAAACCTCAAGAAACGCCTCGGAACCCAGAAGGAACTCTGGTCAGAAAAGTTACCTGAAGTACTTTGGGCATGTCGAACCACCCCACGAAAGGCTACAGAGGAAACCTCTTTCTCCTTAGCCTACGGGATGGAAGCTGTCGTCCCAGCCGAAACCATTGCTGGTAGCCTCCGCCGGGAACTCTGTACGTCCGATCCTGCAGCTAATGACCAGCTCCTGACGGACAGCCTCGATCTAATCGAGGAAAGACGGGACCGAGCTCTGATTCGCATTCAAAACTATCAGCAAGCAATGGCACGACAGTACAACTCCAAAGTCAGGCCCCGACAGTTCGCTGTAGGTGACCTAGTACTTAGGAAAGTTTTCGAAGGAACCAAGGAATCAGATGCTGGGAAGTTAGGAACCAACTGGGAAGGTCCTTATCGGATCATCCATGTGGTACGACCTGGCGTTTACAAGCTCCAAAAGGTGCGAACCGGGATACCTGAAATCAGATCGTGGAACGCCACGAATCTTAAGGGATACTACCATTAGGTACCTAAATTTCCCGAACTACGTTAGGCTTGATCCCTTGACTGGGTACGTAGGCAACTCCGTCATGAGTGCAGCCCCAACCTCATTTCAACACTCTGTTCATCACGATCAAAGGGGGCATATGTCTGATTAAAATCACATAGCCCAAGCAGCAATTGTACGATTATTATGATACAGTGTATTCCATTGTCAATAAAACAATTATCTCCGATACCTCGACTCTTTAAAAATTCAGGTCCCTACAAAAACGGGCCTAAGGTCTTAAAACCCTTCAGATCAACTCAGGTCTCCAAGCACTTGGACCTAAGGTCTTAAAACCCTTAATACTCTCGAAGGTCTTAAAATCCTTCAAACGAAATCAAAATTGATAAACTTAAACCTAAGGTCTTAAAATCCTTAGAAACCACCAAGGTCTTAAAATCCTTCAAACAAAATCAGGTCTCTACGGATCTGAACCTAAGGTCTTGAAATCCTTAACAAAATACAAAGGTCTTAAAATCCTTATCAAATCTCAAAAGGTCTTAAAATACTAAGCAAGTTTCAAAGGGTCTTAAAATCCCACAAACGAATTCAGGTTCCCATGAACCACTCTCAAAAGAGAGCCCAAACCGAACTCAGGTTCCTAAAAACCTTGAGCTAATCTCGATATTTCAAGAATTCCTCTTAAGGAACCAAATACAATCCAAATCTTCTAGACTTATCATAAAATCCGAGATCTAATTCTGAGGATTCACTAAACCTCTTAGTTAATAACCGCAATACATTTCCTATCAAAACTCTTAACAAAGTTCGAATTCATCCAAAAAGTGACTAAGTCAAATCAAAAGACTTGGAACGAAGCTAAAAACCAAGTTTAGATAAAAAGGGTTTAAAAGCCTCCCAGGCTACCAAAGGTTCCGAAGACCCTAAAACAAGTCAAGGTTTAAAAGCCTTCTCAGGCTGTAGATCTGATACATAAATAAAATAAAAGCCCACTGGGCAGAAATCCTAAAAACACACGAAAGAGCCTCAGCTCTTAGACTTCCTTATCACCCGAGCTCTTCTCAACTCCCTTATCAACCGGATCATCTTCCTTGTCAGGAACTTCTTCCTCCATTTCCTTGTCGTCATCTCCCGGGGTGGCTTCGACTGGGGCTGAGTAAGAACCCACCAAGCCTAAGTTAGAACCATACTCTCCAGAATAGGAGAGGTTAAACATATTGATCTCGAAAGTACCTGAGCTCTCAGAGAGTTGAGGAAGAGGGAGCTTGCTGATCGAGAAGTCTGAGACTTGCGCCTTTTTGTACGCAGCAGCCGCCTCCGGCATCAAAGTCATTAGACGATTATACTCGTCCTCAGCATTCTGGATTTCATTCTCCAGCATATCCTTCAAGAGGTCGGTGTTAGTCTGAAGCTCTTGAGCATAAATCTGGAGCTCGACCTCATCCTTCTTCTTGGCAATCTTCTCCTTCACGGAGGCCAAGATCTTGTTGTAGGCATCAGCTACCTCCTTCTTTCCTCTCCTAACAGCCAGCTTGACCTCAGCTTCCTTGTTCTTCTGGTTGTCTTGGGACGAAGCAATCAGTTCCTTGACCTGATACTCGGCTATCTTCCGAGCAGACTCCAACTCAGCAATCTTCCGGCTCTTCACCTGGATGTCCATCGTTTGACTCTCAATCTTCCCTTGCTGAATGTCGGCTTTGGAGCCAAGTCTCTTGACCTCAGCTTGAAGTTCAGAGACCTGAACCCGAGCCTGGTCAAGCTCCATCTTAGTAGCTCTAACTAGCTCAGTAACCTGAGCTAGCTCACCAGCATTGGGGGCATTGTGAACAGTTTCTTCAAACTTGAACTGAGCCTTGTTGATAGCTCCAGCTAGCTACAAAAACGAAAACAATAACTTACTAAACATCTTCCGAAAAGGATCAAGTTAAAAGACTAGAGTAGTGACCATACCTGACCCATGAAGTGGGCAATCTCAAAATACTCCTCCTTGTTCGTGAGATTGGCGGTTAAGGGAAGGGCGCACCCGGTTCTCTTCATATGCCTCATTAGCGTAGCCAAACCCCACGAGTCATCCAAGACTGATCCAGGCTTCGAGTGAGTGAAATTCCAGCCGACGGTTCCTCCTCTAGAGGAAGAAGAGGAATACCTAGAAGGTCTGTCAACTTGGTCGGTCCTGGACCTCTTGCTCCTCGGAGGCTCAAATTCATGAGTATCCTTCACTATTTGAGGATCAGCTTCCACCTCTGGGACCTCAGGGTGAGGGACAACTTCCTGAACCTTGGGCTCGGAACGACTGTCATCTTTGGCAGGAGCAGAGCCTCCATCATCAAGAACATCCTTCACCGTGCCGAGGAAGGATCCTCCTTGATTCTTGTCGCTTCCTCGAGAGGAGCTGGCAGCTTTAGTCGATCTACCCCTGGAACTTAACGAATGCTGGATAGGCATCTTCTGTGACTGAGTCTTTTCTGAGGTACTGGCTCCTGACGAGACTGAGAATATCGATTCACCTTCAGAAACTGAATCAAAAGAAAAATCCTTAATCCCCAAAAGACAAATTCAAGCATCAAAGATTTGAAATCAATGAAAGAAGACTACCTTCTAAACCAGCGACCGTAACTGAATCAGGAAAGGAAGCCTTGTATCGATCAGGGAACCTAGCTGATCCAACTCTCGAGGTAGTGTAAGCTGCCCAGGTATTGGGGCTGTACTGCAGCTTCCTATAGAGAGCTCTGGTGAGTTTACCGGATAACTTGACAGGGTCCTTAATCTCTGCAAGAAGAATCAAAGGGGGTTAGCAAATCACGATAAGCAAAATAAATATGCAAACATATCCCTAAAATCCTAACAAGAAATGTTAGACCAAGAGGTCCTGAGGTCTCGGCCTACAGGAACCGTCGAAGGGTCAATCTTGACATAAAAATACTTCTTCCGCCAGTCATCATCACTGGCCGTAAACTTGAAGATGCCTAGCCCTGGACGACAGGGGAGATAGTAGGTCCCGCTTCCGCCATCCTTGGTAGTGCTCTCCTTTATCAGGAAGAGACTCATTAGCTCGGTCAACCCCACGATAACTCCTTCTTCCTTAGCTCTGGTGATGAATCCGTTTATCACTCGGATAACCGAGGGACAAAGTTGGGAAAGGGCCAATTGATAATGATCTAGGAGATCTAGCAAGAGGGTGGGGAGAGGGAACCTAAGATGACACTTAGAGATATACTTCTCGTGAACACAGAACCAACCCTCCGAAACGGTTTGGGGGGTTTCATCATCGGTACAAGCTCTGGCTAAATCACTCTTGCCGTGAGCTTGGACAACGAGGTTGACAACGTCCTGAATCTTCAACAGCGAAGGAAAGTGAGGTCCAGAAGAGGCGCTCTTACCATTTTTCTTCTTCATCCTCTTGACTCTCGCTCCGATTGAGTCTTTGGCCTTCTTCTTCTTGGCATCCTTCTTCATCCTCTCACCAGCTTCTTGCTTAACCTTCATAATACGAACACCGGAAGCAGAGATTCGAACCTCACCGGAACCTTCCTTTTGACTCATGATAGTAAAGGGAAAGGAGAAAAGAAAGCAAAAGAGGGGAATCGAGCTCAGTCGAGCAAGAATGAAATCTCTAAAAGAGGTTGAGGGCGAAGAACTAGTTCGATCAAGAAGCAGATAAAAAAAACAAAAGAAAACGCAGTAAAATAAAGGAGAGAAGAGAAGTTACCTTGGAAACCGTCGAGAGGCGTGGAGAAAGTGGAGAGATAAGCAGTTAATACTCGCAGCTTTATATCCTATCACGTCTCGAAAATCGGAAACCACATTTCAAACTTCCTTTAATTTGAACCGTCGATCTAATTAAAAATAACTACAGCCGTCCGATTAGGCAAAGAATATATATGGTTGAGATAGCTGATAATCATTATCTCAACAAGAAGATCTAGGCTGGGCGGCTAGGTTTAGCTCCCGAGATAACGAGTCGTATCTCGAAAGCTGGGGGCAACTGTTGGGCCCAAATATGGCCCGATAGCTAACGATGAATAATAGAAAAAGATAACGGACCGCGATAGGCCCATCGCAAGTTCAATCTTCAAAAGCAGCTAAGCTAAAGCCGGAGGCTGTGAGCTAAGGATGTTCACTGGAGAGGTCACGGAAAGGAGGCAGCTCGTGGGTGTGTAAGCAGGCGCATGACCCGGTCAAAGAGAAGCTGTTGCAAATCCCTCAAATCACGGAGGGGATCTCGTGAACCAGTTGGTGGCGATCAAATGGAACCTGAGGCTATTTAAAGAAAGAGTCAATGAAGAAAACGGGGGATTCATTCAACTCTTATTCGACACAATACTCTCATTATCTTTGTAACATTCTCATTATCTTTGTAATCATCAAAGAACATCCTTTGTAACAACTCTTTTATCGAAATCATCAATACAAATCAAAGTTCATTCTACAAGTTATTACGGGATTCAGCCCATGTTATCTTTCCCTTACCTTTCCTCAAACCTTAACCTGATCTAAAATCCAGGAGGTGAGTTTAATCCCTCACACATAGTACAGTGGCTTCTGGATATGATCCATTTTTCTCTGTCTCTCTCCCCACCACGGTTCAACCCCAGTCAGCCTCATGTTCTGTTTAATTTTTTTTTTTTGTAATTTAATGAAACAGTGTCATTTTGTATAAAAAATATTTTAAACTGATTTATATGACACGTCAATGCCATGTCACCGTTAATAGACGGCTAAATCACAGATCTCGGGTCAATGTATGTAAAACCGATTTTTATGAATTGATGTATGAAATTCAAATAATTTTTGAGGTAATATATGTTTTAGCACATGTGACTAATATATATACTGATCGGGACCGCACAGTTGTGTTGAAGTAGGTATTGGCAGTCCCCCCCCCCTTTTACTTATTGTATGATTTTGCGAAAATTTATCATGGAAGAAGAATATTTGGGCCTCCATAAGAGATACAAGAAACAAACTTGGACTTCTTCTAACAAATAAGGCAGTGTTGTGAGTAGAACCAAATGAAAACTTTGCTATTTATTTTATTAATTTTCCGAAGATAAAGTTTGATTATACAGATCTGGTTTAGGTTCTAGTGTACCGTGGCGCGTGAGCGACCGTGCGGTCACCGGAGCCCTCGTTCTCCAATCAGTTAGATTGTTCTTTGTTTCTCCTTCGACACCACTCCCCTATCGCCTTGTCTGAGCTCTGGCTTCGGCTCCCATCTTCGACTTCATCTTTAGCTCGGTTAATTTCGAGGTCAACGGTGACTCTGCTATTCTGGAGTCAAGGCGTGGTAGTGTGGTGGGTTTTCGATGGTGAAATCGGCTTGTCAGGTTTCTAGAGAAGATCGATTTGAGCTTGTAGGGTTTTCTCTCTCTTGCAGTCCAGTGTTGTTTCAGGGATGATGTTGCGTCTCTCCGGTCTGTTATAGCGGCAGGTTGGCTTCGTGGCCTTGGAGACGTAGGGGGCGATAGAGAACGGTCCTGAAGCATTCTTGTTGGGGTTAGGAGGTTGGCTTCGTGGGTTTGAGTACAGCAACGGTGCTTGAAGTGGTGTGCTTTTGGTGTGTTTGGCGTGTCCTTAGTGAGGTGGTGTGGGGAAATCACAACAGGTCTAACACCGTTAAAAAGATCCAGTTTGTCGCTGCTATCTCTGTGTTTTGCAGTACTTCTCCTGGCCTTTGAATAATGGTCTCTTCCGGAGTGTTTTAATCCTCTTTTGTCCCTGATGGCTTCGGTTAGTTGAAGCTTTATATAGAGGCTGAGACGGTTAGGTTCTTCGATGAAGGTTCAGTCGAGGAGGGAGCTTAATCTTAAGGCGTTTGTTTGCTTCTTTGTGGGTGTTTGGTGTTAGGCTCTCGAGTTTGAGTTTTGGTTGGGTACTGTGAACTGAAGGTTCAGGTAAAGATAGTCTTTTGTTGCTGTGAATGCCTTTGCATTGCTGTTTCTCTCTTATGCGGTTCGTGGCAAGAGGTCCGGCTTGTCAAAGCTATGAAGCCTTTCTCTAGTCTCTTTTTAAAGTTTGTTATCAAGGCTGGATGCAAGAGTGAAAACCAAGCAAGTGTTCATAATCGTTTTTTTATGTCATCTGTTGTTTGGGTATGTGATCCCCTTCCTATGGGAATTAGGGTCCCTTTCTATGGGATTTAGTGTCCCTTTTTATGGGTTTTAGTTGCTGAGGATATTTACATCTTCCTTCAGTTCTTGTAAGAAACTTTGCAATCTTCTCTGTTGTGTTATCATAATAATAAAATCCATTTTGACGGAAAAAAAAAGTTTGATTATACAAAAAAGTAACAAATATAGATAGGTGAAAGAGGTGTGCTGGTATAGTGGTAATAGGAACTGATTGCATTACCATTCTAGAAGGAAAATTGTGGAAATATGTATATCCAACACCGCTTAAAGCTTGACACGTTGGATCGGGAAAGTGGCAAACAACCTACTCCCAAACAAAATTGGACGTCGTTTTATAAGTCATTAACGACATGCTGTCTTCAGGACCCACTTGTTTTAGTTAACGCTATTTCACCTACTATACACACACGCACGTATTCCTCTTCTTACATTTCATAAACTTTTTATTTGTATTTATTATACACTTTCTAATAACTATGAACCAATAGTATTTAGTCAATTCAATTGTTTTCAATTAATGTGTTTTAAAATGTCTAAAAGTACTTTAAAATATAGAAAATCTATCATTATGGAACAAAACTAAAATCTAAAAAATCTTATTTTTATAAACAGAGTAGTAGAATTTTATTTCACAGATGTCACTTCTCTATTAATGTATTGTTCTTATTTTGCAATTAATTTTTTGAGTCAATTGGTTTATAATACAAAAAACATAGATATTAGCAATCTGAAATTTTGGTGCGTAGCAATCAAGACAACATCCTCTGAGATTTAGAATATTTGTTTAATTATAGAGAAAATTTTGTGTACAAGAGGGTAACTTCTCCAAATTTTAATCACATAATGATATTATCGAACAATATCTCCAAATAAATATCTCAAAGTTTTTATATTGATATTATATTGTAGTTTTATTAAAAAATATATTTTATTTATTTAACTTGAATCATTCATATATCACATTTAGCGTGGTACTTTTAATAAGTTTCTAAAAACATTTAGGTAGAGATAATTTCTCTTTTTATTTCTGTAACTTTTTTTAGTCTTTATTGTAGAACCTAAAATCTACATTAAGTATTTGATAGTGTTTGTAGAGTAAATTGGGGAATGACAAAGGATGTAGGTAATGATATCCTTAGAACACAACGATGTAATCGGAAATCGGTTGACAAAAATGAACTTTTATTGAATAAAAGATCGATTAAAAAGAATGACAATGAGATCGACTATAACAAAGAGATCGAACAAGATCAAACTTAAGAAAAGGTAAAAGAGGTCGAATTGTGTAATGTGTTCTCTCTCTCTAGGGTTTTTGTTGTTTTATTGAGTGTTGATCCCTCTCTCTCTTTTTATAGCCTTGATTCCGCCTTCTCTCCTTTTATAGCCTTGATTCCGCCTTCATTGTAAATGTCTTCGTGATCTCCTGTCCTTCCTTCGACTTCGTCTTCAGGTCGAGCTCTTCTTGCGGGCTTTTATCCTACGACCCGTTATTTTTAAGATATGCCCATTAGCCTGATTGTCCATAATTGGGTCCAACACTTATTATTAATGAGATACTTACTTTAAGACTAACAATAGAACCTTACTCTTAAAATACTAATATTATTTGTTTAAGAATTTTAGAGAGTTTTTTTTATTGATAAGTGAAGAGATTAAACAAGTGTTTACAACTGAAGCAAACGGTTGTATTACAAACTATTTCTTCGAAGCGGATCTTGATTGCACTATGCATGTACTGTAAAGTGCAAAGATGACACCATAAGTACTGCGGAAAATAAACCGAGAGACAAAACAATACAAGCAAACAACAATGCTATATTAGAATTTCCTTAAACAATCTATTACAAGATATGCTTAATTCAGCTTTTACACGTCTAGTGTTATCACCCTAACACACGCTATTGAAAGATTCCTAAGCTACCCGCTTATGTCTCTCTACCGTCAAGTACTTCAGTCACTGCTTCATCACGACCCATAACACTTTCAAGAGCTTCTCTCTCTCTCTCTATAAGATCAGCCTCTGTGTCTATGTATCTCTACAGACGACCCCATAGCTATCTTATATTAGTCTCCACGTTCTCGAAACTCTAGTCTCCAAGGAACCCACAATATGGACATCTTCCATAACATTAAGTGCAACTTTCCTTTTCTTGAAATGCACTTATTCCTCTTCCCTTTAGTCATAAACTTGTTCCTCGAGTTTATTCATCTTTGCCTTTTTCTCCAAGATACACGCTTGCTCTCCAAGTCCACATGACTCCAGCTCAGCATCTTGACTCTGTTGGGCCCAAATATGGCCCGATAGCTGATTACTGAACGGTTAAGGATGGAAACAGGCCGCAGCTGGCCCATCACGAATTCAACATCTAAGAAGAGCTAAGCTAAAGCCGGAGGCTAAAAACTAAGGATCCTAACTAAGGAGGTCACGACGAAGAGGAAGCTCACGTCACAACCAGAAGCTTCGCAAGACCCGGTCAAGGGGAAGCTGTTGCAGATTCCACCTCAAGTGGAGAAGATCTCGGAGATCAGTTGCAGATAACCTAAAGGAGTCCAAGGCTATAAAAAGAGAAGGTCGAAGACCAAGGAGATTCGGTCCGAGCCTACTCATATTTTTACTCAACATTCATTGAAACATTCTTACTTGTAATTCTCTCGTGATCTTTATATTCATCAAAGATCATCTTTTGTAACCATCTCATTTCTATTATATCAATACAAATCAAAGTTCATTCATCAAGTTCTTACGGGATTCAGCCCGCGATAATCTTTCCCTAACCTTTTCTAAACATAAAACCTGATCTAAAATCTAGGTGTGAGTTTTACCCCTCACAATTGGCGCCGTCTGTGGGGAAGAAACAATCGAATCCCTTACTCTAACTTGAGGATGAATCCTACCGATCAGACAACAACCCCGTCTGACCTTAATCCCCCGATCCAGAGCGATGGCTCACCGAACGACGGAGGCTCTAGCCTCGTAATCACAGAGCCTCAACGTGGCAACCACCAACAGCTTCCGGTTGATGCTCGAACGAGCCAAACTACAACCGGAGTTATTAACCCGAGATCATCGGAGAATCCTCAGCAGCAAGCCATTCCGAATCAAACGGAGGCTCAGCTCTCTGAGATCCGCCAAATGATGATACAATTAGTGGACAAAGCTCAGGAAAGTGAGCGCACGATACATCAGTTGACTATACGTCAACAACGATTTGAAGAGATAACCAGATCTCTAAACGCAACAACCCAACCACCACAACGTCAAGCTCCGGGGGTCATTTTTCATGATCGATTAACCGATCCCTCATTCCCCCGAGCACGTTTAAACTTTTCCCCGGATAGCACTACCCCGGAAGGACACGAATCTGCTTTCCAGACACCTCATACTGGGACAGCACCCGTGTTCAATCCACCTAACACCAGTGTTATGGGAAGTAACATGGCGACAACTAGCTCCACACCCAGTCAGGTCGCTGACAGGGGTACTCGCTTACCTCCTCCGCCGCCTGATCTTAGGTCCGGAGCAGGAATATCCCTCCCATCTGGGGGCAGAACGTCAGCTTCGGTTTACCAGACTAGAAACTCGATCCCGAATGGGGATGGTTATCAAAGGATAGATTCCGATAACCCAAGAAATGCCGAGCGATTTAGCCCATCAACCGTATGGGAGAGTGAGCCAACTCGACCACGTCAGGAACCTACCCGTCGGATGCCTGCGAACGACCCAAACGTCCTTCCATTTGAAGGACCTGAAGCTATCCGTAGGTATATGGAGCGAACTCACGCAGCCCTCCAGAAATTGGGAGCTCAAGTCCATAAAGCTACGAGTTCAGCTCCCGAAATCGATAGCTTACTCGAGGAAACCCGTGGAACTCCATTCACAGACAGAATTGCCAGCTATCACATAAGAGATACCCGGAAAATACGAATTCCTGAGTATGACGGGACCTCCGACCCGAAAGCCTATCTAAGAGCTTTCCGATTGGCAATTGTTAAAGCCCATTTCACACAAGAAGAATGTGAAGCAGGTTACTGTAGGACATTCGCCGAAAACTTGGTTGGGACAGCTCTCGAGTGGTTCTCCGGTCTTGAGCCAGCCTCAATAGACAATTTTGATCAATTAACCAACGCCTTTATGAAGCAATATTCAACCCATATCCGGAAGCAAGCCTCCGAGGCCGACCTTTGGAAGGTCAGTCAAGGAATGGGAGACTCACTACGAGTCTACATTGAGAAATTCAGAGCGATAAGAACCAAGCTCTCGAATCCTAACGACCAAATCGCCATCGAGGCCCTTAGGAGAGGTCTCATCTATAAATCGAAATTCTGGTCGGAACTAACACTCAATGCTCCTCCAACCATCGATGACGCTCTTCATAGAGCCACCAAATATATTACCTTGGAGGAGGAGACGGCTGCACTGGATAAGCTCCACAAGAAATCTCAGAATCATCCGAAAGGCGACTCCTCTGAGACTAGGGGACCTCATAAGAGGGGCAACCCTCGAAATAGTCAGACTCAGGGAGAACATTCCTACGCGATCGAGGAGGATAAGGAAGAGAAACCTGTCGCAGCAGCGAACAAAACTCCCTGGTCAAAAGGCTTCGATAAAGGCAAACGTTGCTCTTATCACGATCGTGAAGGGCACTCAACCGAAGAGTGTTGGGACCTCCAACGTCAGCTGGCAGCTAAATTCGCAGCTGGAGAAATAAAGGGCGTGGACCTTAAAAAACCACCACCCTATCAGAAAAGAGGTCCCAGAGACACCTCCCCTAAACGTGAGAGGTCACCTGAGAAGGAGACCGATTCACCACCTCCAGCTCCCAAGAAAAGAGTCGAAATGATTCTCGGGAAATTCCCCCAAGGAAAAAGTTTACAAGTCGAAGCTCTCTTGAGCAAACCGTCCCCTCAATCGAGCCCCGACTCGCGGGTGGACTGTATCCTTGGAGGATCAGACATATGTCAAGACTCCGTCAATTCCATTAGGAATCACGTGCGGAAGGCTGTATCCAATACTGGACCTAAGCCTCCTAACCCTGAATCCAACACTAAGATTTCTTTCTGGGAGAGCGAGACCTCAAGTCTTGACAGACCTCACGATGATGCGCTGATCGTCACCTTGAACATCGCAGGATATGAGGTTCCTAAACTCATGATAGACACTGGAAGCTCTGTCGACCTCATTTTCTATAATACCCTAAAAGGGATGGAAATAGACGACTACGAAATTATTGGCCAAAAAGCTAATCTCGTAGGTTTCTCCGGAGAAACAGCTACCTCATTGGGAACTATCAAGCTCCCAGTCATAGCTGGCGGAATAATGAAAATGACGAACTTAGTAGTCATCGATAGACCATCCCCGTTCCACGCGATTTTGGGAAGACCTTGGATCCATAAAATGAAGGCAGTAGCCTCAACGTACCATCAATGCGTAAAATTTCCAACACCCGAAGGAATAGCCACCATACATGGTAGCCAGAAGATATCCAGGATCTGCTATTTGGGAGGATTCGAAATCCTCAAAAAGTCCCCCCAATAGCAATTACAGATCCAGGAGGGTCGCGAAATGCAACAAAATACTCGAGGTCCCCCCAGGAACCTAACCGAAAAAGTTTGCATCGACGACTCAGATCCTGAAAAACAGGTGAGCATCGGATCCGAGCTACCTCTTGAGACAAAAAAGGAGCTCATCGATTTCTTGAAAAGCAATGTCAAAACCTTTGCATGGTCCACCAATGACATGAAAGGAATAGATCCGAACGTCACTACCCATAAACTAAAGGTTGACCCTACTTTCAAACCGATCAAGCAGAAGCGTCGTAAGCTAGGTCTCGAAAAGGCTCAAGCCGTTAACGACGAAGTCGACCGACTTACGAAAGCTGGATCCATTCGGGAGGTACATTACCCAGACTGGCTAGCTAATCCAGTAGTCGTAAAAAAGAAGAACGGGAAATGGAGAATCTGCGTAGATTTCACCGACCTAAACAAAGCTTGTCCTAAAGACAGCTTCCCGTTACCTCACATCGACCGCCTGGTTGAAGCGACAGCTGGCCATCGACTCCTATCCTTCATGGATGCCTTCTCAGGATATAACCAAATCATGATGGATCCTGAGGATCAGGAGAAAACTGCGTTCATAACCGAACGAGGAACCTATTGTTATAAGGTTATGCCTTTCGGATTAAAAAACGCAGGAGCCACCTATCAGAGGCTAGTAAATAAGATGTTTGCTGGACAACTTGGAAAAACCATGGAGGTCTATATCGACGACATGCTAGTCAAATCCTCAGCTGGGGAAGATCATATCTCCCACTTAAGGGAATGCTTCGATATCCTGAATAAAGTACGATATGAAGCTCAATCCCACTAAATGCACTTTCGGGGTACCCTCAGGCGAGTTCCTAGGCTATCTCGTAACAGAAAGAGGCATTGAAGCCAACCCGCAGCAGATAGCGACCTTCCTGGAAATGCCGTCACCTAAGACAACCAGGGAGGTACAGAGATTGACTGGACGAATCGCGGCATTGAATCGATTCATATCCAAATCCACCGATAAATGTCTCCCATTTTATAAGCTTCTAAGAAATAATAAGAAGTTCTTATGGGATGAGAAATGTGAGGAAGCCTTCAAGCAATTGAAAGCTTACCTCTCCGAACCTCCGATCCTATCTAAACCAGTAGTAGGAGAGCCATTGTACCTGTATCTCGCTGTATCAACTGCTGCAGTCAGCGGCGTTCTAGTACGAGAGGAACAAAACGAACAAAGACCTGTCTATTACACCAGTAAAAGTTTGATAGATGCCGAAACCAGGTACCCTGCGATGGAAAAACTAGCTCTAGCAGTCGTAACAGCTGCCAGAAAATTGCGACCTTACTTCCAATCGCACTCGATCGTCGTAATGACCTCACAACCATTACGAATGATCTTGCACAGCCCCAGCCAGTCAGGGCGATTGGCTAAATGGGCCATAGAGCTCAGTGAATACGATATTGAGTACAGACCTCGAGCAGCAGCAAAAGCTCAGGTCCTTGCCGACTTTATCATTGAGCTAGCATCCGAGCAGTTAGACTCCGAAATGGAATCTCCGAAGTGGAGCCTATATGTCGACGGAGCCTCGTCAAAACAGGGCTCCGGCATCGGTCTAAGGCTAACTTCTTCAGCAGGAGAAACCATTGAACAGTCATATAGGCTCGGATTCAGCGCCTCAAACAACGAAGCTGAATACGAAGCACTAATCGCAGGGTTGAAGCTCGCCCTGAGCCTCGGAATCAGAGAGCTAAACGCTTATAGTGATTCACAGCTAGTAGCTAGCCAATTTCACGGAGAATATGAAACGAGGGACGAAAGAATGGGGGCATATCTCGAAGTCGTTCAGAACCTCACTAGGCAGTTCGACAAATTCGAGCTAACGAGAATCCCACGAGGAGAGAACTCCTCAGCTGATGCGTTGGCAGCTTTAGCTTCCACGTCAGACCCTCTCGTAAAACGAATCATACCCGTAGAAGGAATCGAGAAACCAAGCATCGACATAGCTACTAAAGCTGAGAAAGAAAGCAAAGTAGCGGCACAACTCGAAGGTACCTGCCCTGAAACGGTAGCTACCCAGGTTCTCACAACATTTTGGTTCCCAAAAACCAGAATATGCAGTGCAAAAAAGCATACCTCCGGGAACACGATCCAAATCACGGAAGATATTCCTCGAAATTCAGACTCCTTGGAGCCTGATCTCGAGAATACCCCCGGGGGCACCAACTCAGACCCAATCATCTGTAGAATTCAGACCAGAAGCCGTACAGCTCTCAAAAATTCATCTGGAGGTATTCCTCGGAATTCGGACCCTCTGGAGCCCAATCCTACCAATACCTCCGGGGGCACCACGACACCAGGTCCCGAACAGGAACCTCCCTCGTCTCTCCATAACAAAGTGGTAGGAAGAGAGGATTGGAGAATTCCAATCACGCAATACATCCTGGAGGGAAAGACTCCACCCAACAAATGGGAGGCCCGAAAGCTCAAAGCATTAAGCGCAAGATATTGCGTTACCGAATCTGTTCTCCTCAAACGAAGCATTTCCGGACCTTACCTAAAATGCGTCCATGGCCTCGTTGCTATGAGACTCATGAAGGAAATGCACGACGGTTCCTGCGGGAACCACTCTGGAGGAAGAGCTCTAGCCATCAGAATCAAAAGGCAAGGATATTTCTGGCCTACCATTATTGCAGATTGCGAGGCCTACTCCTCTTCATGCGACAAATGCCAGAGGCATGCACCGATTATACACCAACCTGCGGAAAAGCTGTCTAACATATCTGCCCCTTATCCGTTTATGAGGTGGTCCATGGATATCGTGGGACCACTAGTACCATCAGGAAGTGGAAAGAAGAAGCTACGCTACCTACTAGTCTTAACGGACTACTTCACAAAATGGATAGAGGCTGAAGCTTTCCAGCAAGTAACCAGGGTCGAGGTCGAGCAATTCGTATGGAAAGATATCGTGTGTAGACACGGCGTCCCATACGAAATCGTAACCGACAATGGAGGACAATTCATATCCCACGATTTCAAAATATTTTGTGACAAGTGGAATATCCGCCTGACCTTCTCGTCACCTCGCCGACCTCAAGGTAACGGACAGGCGGAGGCTGCTAATAAATCAGTATTGGCAAACCTCAAGAAACGCCTCGGAACCCAGAAGGAATTCTGGTCAGAAAAGTTACTTGAAGTACTTTGGGCATGTCGAACCACCCCACGAAAAGCTACAGAAGAAACTCCTTTCTCCTTAGCATATGGGATGGAAGCTGTCGTCCCAGCTGAAACCATTGCTGGTAGCCTCCGCCGGGAACTCTGCACGTCCAATCCCGCAGCTAATGATCAGCTCCTAACCGACAACCTCGATCTAATCGAGGAAAGACGAGACCGAGCTTTGATTCGCATTCAGAATTATCAGCAAGCAATGGCACGACAGTACAATTCCAAAGTCAGGCTCCGGCAGTTCGCTGTAGGTGACCTAGTACTTAGGAAAGTTTTCGAAGGAACCAAAGAACCAAATGCTGGGAAGTTAGGAACTAACTGGGAAGGTCCCTATGAGATCATCCATGTAGTACGACCTGGCGTTTACAAGATCCGAAAGGTGCGAACCGGGGTACCTGAAATCAGATCGTGGAATGCCACGAATCTTAAGAGATATTATCATTAGGTACCTAAAACTCCTGAACTACGTTAGGCTTGATCCCTTGACTGGGTACGTAGGCAACTCCGTCATGAGTGCAGCCCCAACCTCATTTCAACACTTCGTTCACTACAATCAAAGGGGGCATATGTCTGATTAAAATCACATAGCCCACGCAGCAAATGCATGATCATTATAATACAGCAATTGTATGATTACTATGATACCATGTATCCAATTATCAATAAAGAAATCATTTTCCATATCTCAATTCTCTAACAAAACAGGTCTCGACAAACCTGAACCTAAGGTCTTAAAATCCTTAACAATCCTAAAGGTCTTAAAATCCTTCAAAACAATATCAGGTCTCGACGAACCTGAACCTAAGGTCTTAAAATCCTTCAGACAGTATCAGGTATCGACGAACCTGGACCTAAGGTCTTAAAATCCTTACCAAATCCCCAAGGTCTTAAAATCCTTATCAAATCTTCGAGGTCTTAAAATCCTTATCAAATCTTCGAGGTCTTAAAATCCTTATCAAATCTTCGAGGTCTTAAAATCCTCATCAGATCACAAAGGTCTTAAAATCCTAAGCAAGTCTCGACGGGTCTTAAAATCCTACAAACAAGATCAGGTTCCCAAGAACCCCCACCTAAGATGTCCAGATTAAACTCAGGTTCCTAAAAACTCTAAGCTAATCCCGATACTCTAAGAATTCCTCTTAAGGAACTAAAAACGACTGAAGTTTTCCAGACTTATCATAAGATTCGATTATGATCAAGTTGTCGTATTTTACGACTAAAGTTTAAAAACTCAAAATGAAAGGAAAACCAAGTTTAAAATTAAAACAAGGGTTTAAAAGCCTCCCCAGGCTAACAAAGATTCAAAGTTTGAACAAAGGTTTAAAAGCCTCCTCAGGCTATAAATCCTGAAAGCAAAAGAAGCCCATTGGGCAGAAGTTTTAAACATAGAGAGCATCGGCTCTTAACCTTCCTTGGATCCGGGATCAGCTCCACCATCCTTATCCTCCTCGATAGGATCATCCTCTTGGGCAGGAACCTCTTCTTCAACATCCTGGTCATCACCTCCCGGGGTCGCCTCAACGGGGACTAAGTCAGGAGAGACCGAACCCAAATTAGAACCATATTCTCCAGAAAACGTCGGATTAAACATATTAATCTCGAAAGTACCTGAGCTCTCGGAGAATTGGGGAATGGGGAGCTTGCTGACTGAGAAATCAGAAACTTGAGCCTTCTCGTACGCAGCACCAGCATCCGGGATCAAAACCATCAAGCGATGATACTCATCCTCAGCACTTTCAATCTCCTTAGATAATAACTCTTTCAGAAGCTCGGTATTTGCCTGAAGCTCCTGAGCGTAAATCAGAGCATCAGTCTCTTCCTTTTTCTTCACAAACTTCTCCTTCACAGAAGTCAGGATCTTGTTGTAGGCTTCGGCCACCTCCTTCTTACCCTTCCTGACAGCTAGCTTAACTTCGGCCTCTTTGTTCTGTTGACTAACCCGAGACGAAGCGATCAACTCTTGGACCTGGTGCTCAGCTATCCTGCGAGCAGCGTCTAACTCATTGATTTTCCTATTCTTCACCTGAATATCGATGGCCTGACTCTCGATCTTCCCTTGTTGAGTGTCAGCCTTCAAACCAAGCCTCCCGACCTCAGCCTCAAGCTCAGAAACTCGAGCACGAGCCAGGTCAAGCTCCATCTTGGTAGTCTTGAACAACTCAGTGGCCTGGGCTAAGTCTCTAGCGCTAGGAGCATCATGCACGGTCTCTTCAAACCTCAGCTGAGCCCTGTTAATGGCTCCGGCCAGCTAAAAACAAAAGAAAATATATATGTTCAGATGAAACATTAGATTAACAGTGAGCCAAAGTAAAAATAAGGTTACGTACTTGACCCATGTGGTGAGCTATCTCAATGTACTCCTCCTTGTTGGATAGACCATTGATTGAAGGCATGGAGCATCCCACCGTCTTCATATGCCTCATGATGGTTGCCAAACCCCAAGGATCATCCAATATCGATCCCGGCTTAGAATGGGAGAAGTTCCAACCCACGGTCCCTCCTCGAGAAGACGAGGAGGAAGACCTGGTGGGCCTATCTCCCAAATCAGTCCGAGACCTCTTGTTTCTCGGAGGCTCGACCTCGAGAGGATCTCTAGCAGCCTGAGGGTTAGCTTCAACCGTCGGAACCTCAGGACGGGGAACGACATCTTGAGTTCTGGGCTCAATTGGGTTAACGTCCTTAGCAGGGACAGAGGTCCCGTCATCAAGGACCTCCTTCAATGAGCTGAGAAAGGCTCCTCCTTGGGTCTTATCGCTACCTCGCGAAGCACTGGCAGCTGCAGCAGGTTTGTTCCTAGAACGGAAAGAAGGCCTCATCTTGGGAGCTTGAGTCTTTTCAGTTTCGGAAGTACTAGCTCCGGTCGAAAGATCAACCACGAAAGGACCTTCAGAAACTAAACAATGGAAAGCTTGTCAAGCAAATCTAGAAATAAAAAAATAATAACAAGCAGAATCCGAAAATTACCTTCTAAATCTTCAGCAGGAATCGGGTCAGGGAACCTGGCGTTATACCGATCCGGGAACCTAGCTGATTCAACGCGAGAAGAGGCAAAAGATGCCCAGGTATTGGAGCTTTGAATTAGCTTCCGGAAAAGAGCCCTAGACAGCTTCTCAGTAAGCTTAGGAGGATCCTCAATATCTGCACATAAAATTGAAGTTTCAGCAAATAATATTAATTAGAAACAAGGACAGAACGATCCCAAAAAGTCCTAACCAGATATATCGGACCAAACAACAGAGAGAGCACGACCCACGGGAACTGTCGTGGGGTCGATCTTGACATAAAAATATTTCTTCCTCCAATCATCATCACTACCGGAAGACTTGAAAAGGCCAAGCCTAGGACGACAAGGAAGATAGTAGGTACCGCTACCACCATCTTTGCTAGAGCTCTCCTTGATCGTGTAAAGGCTCATTAGCTCGGTTAGTCCAACAACGACTCCCTCCTCCTTAGCCCTGGTGATGAAACCATTTATCACTCGGATGGCCGAGGGACAAAGCTGAGAAAGGGCTAGTTGGTAATGATCAAGAAGATCTAATAGGAGATCTGGAAGTGGGAACCGGAGGTGGCATTTCGAGATATATTTCTCGTGAATGCAGAACCAACCTTCCGGGGCGGTTTCAGGGGTTTCGTCGGAGGAACAAGCCCTGACTATCTCCTTTTGACCGTAAGCTTGAACCGCGAGGTTAACGACCTCTTGAATCTTCAACGAAGAAGGCGAGTGAGGGCCTAGAGAGGTGCTCCCGCCAGAGGCCTCCTTCTTCTTCACCCGCTTGGATACCCTCCCCGCGATTGAGTCCTTGGCTTCCTTCTTGTCCCTTTTCATTTTCTCACCGATCTCCTGCTTAACCTTCATTAAGCGCTTCCCAGAGGCGGAGATTCCGGTCTCACCGGAACCTTCTTTCGGAGGATCCATTAAAGAAAGAGGTAAGGAGAATCGAAAGGATTGGAAAGGGAAAGGATGAAATAAGCTAATCTTCTAGGAACTAAGGGTTCTAAGAAATTCGCAGAGGATCAATGGTGAATCGAAGGATGAAAGTAAAAAAAAATATAAAGAAAGCGTAATAAAATAAAGAAGTGGAGGAGAAGTTACCTTGGAAACCGAGTGGAGGCGTGGAGAATATGGACAGTAGCAGTTAATGCTAGCTGCTTTATATCTTGTCACATCTCGAGACTCGGAAACTATTTTTCAAACTCTTATTAATCCAAACCGTCGATATAATTAAAGAAAATTCGCAGCCGTTCGATCGGATGAAAATAAATGTGGTTGAGATAGCTAGTAATCATGATCTCAACAAGAGAATCTAGCTTGGGCGGCTAGGTTTAGCTCCCGAGGATAACGAAGCTTTATCTCGAGAGCTGGGGGCAACTGTTGGGCCCAAATATGGCCCGATAGCTGATTACTGAACGGTTAAGGATGGAAACAGGCCGCAGCTGGCCCATCACGAATTCAACATCTAAGAAGAGCTAAGCTAAAGCCGGAGGCTAAAAACTAAGGATCCTAACTAAGGAGGTCACGACGAAGAGGAAGCTCACGTCACAACCAGAAGCTTCGCAAGACCCGGTCAAGGGGAAGCTGTTGCAGATTCCACCTCAAGTGGAGAAGATCTCGGAGATCAGTTGCAGATAACCTAAAGGAGTCCAAGGCTATAAAAAGAGAAGGTCGAAGACCAAGGAGATTCGGTCCGAGCCTACTCATATTTTTACTCAACATTCATTGAAACATTCTTACTTGTAATTCTCTCGTGATCTTTATATTCATCAAAGATCATCTTTTGTAACCATCTCATTTCTATTATATCAATACAAATCAAAGTTCATTCATCAAGTTCTTACGGGATTCAGCCCGCGATAATCTTTCCCTAACCTTTTCTAAACATAAAACCTGATCTAAAATCTAGGTGTGAGTTTTACCCCTCACAGACTCCTCATGGTCTTTACCACTCAACACGACGTCTGTTTTAGCAACTACGTCAGCGACTACTTCATGGCGGACATCTTACATTAACAATCTCCCCTTTTTAGCTTTGTGTGCCAATCAAGCACAATACCCCTCTAGTTCAACAACCATGTTTCCCACCTGGAAACTTCCACGCTAAATGTGCTCTTCTCCCCCACGAGATATGCACCACACCATGCTTTTATCCCCAATGAGATATGTACTCCTTTGAACTTCTCTTGACCAAAACGTCATCATTCTCACCATGCTTGATTGCATACTAAGCTAAAATAGATGCTTAGATGTCAAGCCTTACAGACAAAACCGTCTACTACTCCATGCGTAATCATGATACAGCCCCTACTGCAGCGGAATAGATTATAAGTACTGCATCATGATCTGACGCACCTGTCGAGCTACCTCTCGACCCACTTCTGTTGAGGACCTAGCTTCCTTCATGTGTCATCTCCTTGACCATGAGCCCCTCCTCATCCACACCGAGTGCACTCTACACTCGTTGCTATAGCCTTGGAGTGATTTCGCTATCACCCTCTTGAAGATCATCTCGCGTCACTTCCTGACACACGTTGATCCACTTCCCCTTTGTGTCACGAACAAATCCTTGTTCTGACTCCACACTTGATGCATCTTGATCTTCCCCAAGATCACTCCTACCAAAGCTGCATCTATCTTCTGGTGTCTCTTCCTTGATCTCATCAAAGAAGCCACTCTTGGCTACAAACACCTCTTCAACCCTCTTGGGTTTAGTGAACGTCTTGTTCAGCCTCTTGGCCATGGTTCTGCTCTTCTCACGAGCAAAACACTCCATCTTATTGTGTCCAACCTTTCCACAGAACCAACAGCACATCTGATGTTGTTTTTTGCTTAGCCTTGTTGAGTTATTGAGTTGATTAATAAGGAGTGGAGGAGTTTATGGAGTAAGGAAAAGCTAAGGAGGAGTTGTGCATAAATAGGGAAGGTTGTACGAATGGCTAAGGCACTGTACAAATAGGGTTACTACAGTGGAGAAGACAAGTGATGAGTATGGAAGTGAGATGACCAAAGATACTTAATTAGTGTGAAAGAGGCTTTTGAGTATGCAAAGGCTCTGAACAGGAAGGAGGGTCTTGGATCAGACCGTTAGAGAGGATAAGGCGCGCTGGTGCAAGCTGTAAAGTAAAAGTGAGCAGCTGGTTTAAACACTATTGCACTAAGCGTGTAAAGCATCTCCTCCATACATTCAAATGAAGCGCTCCATCCCTCCTCGACTCCACATGATTAGAATAGTGTCTTAGGACTTAATTTATGTTGAATACCCTTACTTAGCTCAGCCTATATATTGTAAATTCTCTCTAATGAATAAGATCAGACAGTTCATATCATATTTGTGAGGGGTTAAACTCACACCTAGATTTTAGATCAGGTTTTATGTTTAGAAAAGGTTAGGGAAAGATTATCGCGGGCTGAATCCCGTAAGAACTTGATGAATGAACTTTGATTTGTATTGATATAATAGAAATGAGATGGTTACAAAAGATGATCTTTGATGAATATAAAGATCACGAGAGAATTACAAGTAAGAATGTTTCAATGAATGTTGAATAAAAATATGAGTCGGCTCGGATCCCCTTCTTGGTCTTCGACCTTCTCTTTTTATAGCTTTGGACCTCTTTAGGTTGTTTGCAACTGATCTCCGAGATCCTCTCCGCTTGAGGTGGAATCTGCAACAGCTTCCCCTTGACCGGGTCCTGCGCTTCTTCTGGTTGCGACGTGAGCTTCCTCTTCGTCGTGACCTCCTTAGTTAGGATCCTTAGCTTTCAGCCTCCGGTTCTAGCTTAGCTCTCTTTTAGACTTCAGACTCGTGATGGGCTTGTCGTGGCCCATCATCATCTTTATTATTGAATAATCAGCTACCGGGCCATATTCGGGCCCAACAGTTGCCCCCAGCTCTCGAAATGAGGTTTCGTTATTCTCGGGAGCTAGACCTAGCCGCCCAAGCTAGATTCTCTTGTTGAGATCATGATTACTAGCTATCTCAACCGCATTTATTCATATCCGATCGGACGGCTGTAATCCCTCTCTAGTCAAATTAACGGTTTTAGATTTAAGCGAGTTTAGATTTCAATTTCCGACTTTCAAGACATGATGGGATATAAAGCTGAGAGAATTAACTGCTTGTCTCTCCACTTTCTCCACGCCTCTCGACGGTTTCCAAGGTAATTCACCCTCTCTCCTTTATTTTACCGTTTTTTGTCGTTATTATTTTTTTATCCGCCTCTCGATCAATCTAGTTCTTCATCTTGAATTTCTCTCTGAGATTCTGCCTTAGATCGATTCTATTCTTTTACTTCCTGTTTTCCCTTTCCTTCCCTATCATGAGTCGAAAAGAAGGTTCCGGCGAAGTTCAGATCTCAGCCTCCGGCGCCCGTATTATGAAGGTCAAACAGGAAGCTGGTGAGAAGATGGCGGAAGCCAAGAAGAAAAAGAGTAAAGACTCGATCGGAGCAAGAGTTAAGAGGATGAAGAAGAAAGGCGGCAAGAGCGCCTCCTCCGGTCCTCACTTCCCTTCCCTCTTGAAGGGTCAGGACGTTGTCAATCTTGCCGTTCAGGCTCACGGCAAGAGCGATCTAGTTAGAGCTTGTGCTGAAAACGAGAACCCCGAGACCGCTCCGGAGGGTTGGTTCTGCGTTCATGAAAAATATATCTCCAAGTGCCACCTTAGATTTCCTCTTCCCACCCTTTTGCTGGATCTCTTAGATCACTACCAGCTAGCTCTTCCTCAGCTTTGCCCGTCGGTCATCCGAGTGATAAACGGGTTCATCACTAGAGCCAAGGAGGAAGGAGTTATCGTTGGGTTATCTGAGTTAATGAGTCTCTTCTCGATAAAGGAGAGCACTTCCAAGGATGGCGGGAGCGGTACCTACTATCTCCCCTGTCGTCCAGGGCTAGGCATTTTCAAGTTCTCAGCCAGTGATGATGACTGGCGCAGGAAGTACTTTTATGTCAAGATTGACCCTTCGACGGTTCCTGTAGGCCGTGACCTTAGGAACGCATGGTCTGATATTTCCGGTTAGAATTTTAGGGATATGCTCACATGTTTATTTTTGTTTGTCATGTTGTGCTAATTGCCTTTTGACTCTTTTTGCAGAAATCAAAGATCCTGTCAAGTTATCTAGCAAACTTACCAGAGCTCTCTACAGGAAGCTACAGCATAGTCCTAACACTTGGGTAGCTTACACTACTTCGAGAGTTGGATCAGCTAGGTTCCCAGAACGGTACCAAGCGTCCTTCCCTGATTCAGTGACGGTTGCTGGTTTAGAAGGTATCTTTTTATTCACAATTCATGATTTTTACTATCCGAATTTGTCTTATGCGACTAATGGATTTTTTTTTATGTCTTAGTTTCTGAAGGTGATTCCATTCTCGAAGTTTCCTCCGGAGCAAGTACTTCTTCGAAGACTCAATCACAGAAGATGCCAATTCAACCTTCCTTCCGTTCCAGGGGTAGATCGACCAAGGCTGCCAGCTCCTCTAGAGGGAGTGATAAGAACCAAGGAGGATCCTTCCTCGACTCTGTGAAGGAGGTTCTTGATGAAGGAGGCTCTGTCCCTGCTAAAGGTGTCGGCTCTTTGGAGCCCAAGGTTCAGGAAGTTGGCCTTCCCTCCGAGGTCCCAATGACTGAAGCTGATCCTCAAGTAATGAGGGATCCTCCGGAGTCTGAGCCCCCGAGGAACAAGAGGTCCCGAACCGACCAGGTTGATAGACCTTCGAGGTCTTCCTCCTCCTCCTCTAGAGGAGGAACCGTTGGCTGGAACTTTTCTCATTCAAAGCCTGGATCGGTCTTGGACGATCCGTGGGGTTTGGCTACTCTGATGAGGCACATGAAGAGTCCCGGGTGTCCCCTCCCCTCGATCTCCAATATCACGCACAAGGATGAGTACGTCGATATTGCTCATCACATGGGTCAGGTATGAAGTTTATTTCATCTTTCGGCTTTTTCTTTGGAAGATTTTGCTAAATCGTTTTCCGTTTTCCGCAGCTGGCTGGAGCTATTAACAGAGCTCAATTCAAGTTTGAGGACGCTGTACACAACGCTCCTAGCGCTGAGGAATTAGCCCAGGTCACTGAGTTGGTCAAGGCCAACAAGACTGAGCTCAACCAGACTCGGGCTCTGATCTCGGATCTCCAAGCCGAGGTGAAGAGACTTGGCTCTAAGTGTGATGCTCAGCAAGGGACGATCGAGAGCCAGCTGATTGACCTCCAGGTGAAGAATAGGAAGATTGGGGAGTTGGATGCTGCCCGGAAGATAGCCGAGTATCAAGTCAAGGAGCTGATCTCCACATCCCAGAACAGCCAGAAGAACAAGGAAGCTGAGGTCAGGCTAGCCGTCCGGAGGGGAAAGAAGGAGGTAGCTGAAGCCTACAACAAGATTCTGGTTATTGTCAAGGAGAAGTTCTCCAAGAAGAAAGATGAAGTCGACCTCCTGGTTCATGCCCAAGAGATTCAAGCCAACACCGAGCTCCTGAAGGACATACTGGATGGTGAGATTAAGAGTACTCAAGATGAGTATGATAACTTGGTGGCGCTAATGCCGGAAGCTGTTGCGGCGTACGAGAAGGCTCAGGTTTCGGACTTCTCGATTGGCAAGCTCCCTCTTCCCCAACTCTCTGAGAGTTCAGGTACTTTCGAGATTAATATGTTTAACCTCTCCTTTTCCGGAGAGTTCGGTTCTAATTTGGGATTGGTGGGTTCTTACTCAGCCCCAGTCGAAACCGCCTCTGGAGGTAGCGACAAGGAGATGGAGGAGGTTCCTGAGGAGGAAGATCCAGCTGGCAAGGGAGCTGAGAAGAGCTCGGATGACAAGGAAGTTTAAGAACTGAAGCTCTTTCGTGTTTCTTAGGATTTCTGCCCGATGGGCTTTGTTTTCATTTGTTTCTCAAACTTATAGCCTGAGGAGGCTTTTAAACCTTTATCTGTTGCATTTTGAATCTTTGGTTAGCCTGGGGAGGCTTTTAAACCCTTGTTTAATTTCAAACTTGGTTTTCTTGTTTCGTTTTTAGTTTTTGGCTTTAGTCGTGAAATATGACAGCTTAATCATAATCGATCCTTACGATAAGTCTGGAAGACTTTGGTCGTTTTTTTGTTCCTTAAGAGGAATTCTTGGAGTATCGGGACTAGCTTAGGATTTTTAGGGACCTAAGTTTAATCTGGACACCTTAGGTGGGGGTTCTTGGGAACCTGAACTTGTTTGTGGGATTTCAAGACCCGTTGAGACTTGCTTAGGATTTTAAGACCTTTGTGATATGATGAGGATTTTAAGACCTCGAAGATTTATAAGGATTTTAAGACCTTGGAGAATTGACAAGGATTTTAAGACCTTGGAGATTTGGTAAGGATTTTAAGACCTTAGGTCCAGGTTCGTCGAGACCTGATATTGTCTGAAGGATTTTAAGACCTTAGATTCAGGTTCGTCGAGACCTGACATTGCTTTGAAGGATTTTAAGACCTTTAGGATTGTTAAGGATTTTAAGACCTTAGGTTCAGGTTTGCAGGGACCTGTTTTGTTAAAGAATTGAGATATCGAAAATGATTTCTTTATTGATAGTTGGATACATGGTATCATAGTAATCATACACTTGCTGTATTATAACGATTATACGTTTGCTGCGTGGGCTATGTGACTTTAGTCAGACATATGCCCCCTTTGATTGTAGTGAACGAAGTGTTGAAATGAGGTTGGGGCTGCACTCATGACGGAGTTGCCTACGTACCCAGTCAAGGGATCAAGCCTAACGTAGTTCAGGAGTTTTAGGTACCTAATGATAATATCTCTTAAGATTCGTGGCATTCCACGATCTGATTTCAGGTACCCCAGTTCGCACATTTCGGAGTTTGTAGACGCCAGGTCGTACCACGTGGATGATCTGGTAGGGACCTTCCCAGTTGGTTCCTAACTTCCCAGCATTTGGTTCTTTGGTTCCTTCGAAAACTTTCCTAAGTACTAGGTCTCCAACAGCGAACTGTCGGAGCCTGACTTTGGAATTGTACTGTCGTGCCATTGCTTGCTGATAGTTCTGAATGCGAATCAAAGCTCGGTCCCGTCTTTCCTCGATTAGATCGAGGCTGTCAGTTAGGAGCTGATCATTAGCTGCGGGATTGGATGTACAGAGTTCCCGGCGGAGGCTACCAGCAATGGTTTCAGCTGGAACGACAGCTTCCATCCCATATGCTAAGGAGAAAGGAGTTTCTTCTGTAGCTTTTCGTGGGGTGGTCCGACATGCCCAAAGTACTTCAAGTAACTTCTCTGACCAGAATTCCTTCTGGGTTCCGAGGCGTTTCTTGAGGTTTGCTAATACTGATTTATTAGCAGCCTCCGCCTGTCCGTTACCTTGAGGTCGGCGAGGTGATGAGAAGGTCAGGCGGATATTCCACTTGTCACAAAATATTTTGAAATCGTGGGATATGAATTGTCCTCCATTATCAGTTACGATTTCGTACGGGACGCCGTGTCTACACACGATATCTTTCCATACAAATTGCTCGACCTCGAACCTGGTTACCTGCTGGAAAGCTTCGGCCTCTATCCATTTCGTGAAGTAGTCCGTTAGGACTAAGAGGAAGCGTAGCTTCTTCTTTCCGCTTCCTGATGGTACTAGTGGTCCCACGATATCCATGGACCATCTCATAAATGGGTAAGGGGCGGATATGTTAGACAGCTTCTCCGCAGGTTGGTGTATAATCGGTGCATGCCTCTGGCATTTGTCGCATGAGGAGGAATAGGCCTCGCAATCTGCAATAATGGTAGGCCAGAAATATCCTTGTCTTTTGATTCTGATGGCTAGAGCTCTTCCTCCAGAGTGGTTCCCGCAGGAACCGTCGTGCATTTCCTTCATGAGTCTCATAGCAACGGAGCCATGGACGCATTTTAGGTAAGGTCCGGAAATGCTTCGTTTGAGGAGGACAGATTCGGTTACGCAATATCTTGCGCTTAATGCTTTGAGCTTTCGAGCCTCCCATTTATTGGGTGGAGTCTTTCCCTCCAGGATGTATTGCGTGATTGGAATTCTCCAACCCTCCCTTCCTACGACTTTGTTATGGAGAGACGAGGGAGGTTCCTGTTCGGGACCTGGTGTCGTGGTGCCCCCGGAGGTATTGGTAGGATTGGGCTCCAGGGAGTCTGAATTCCGAGGAATACCTCCAGATGAATTTTTGAGAGCTGTACGGCTTCTGGTCTTAACTCTGCAGATGATTGGGTCTGAGTTGGTGCCCCCGGGGGTATTCTCGAGAGCAGGCTCTAAGGAGTCTGAGTGTCGAGGAATATCTTCCGTGATTTGGATCGTGTTCCCGGAGGTATGCTTTTTTGGGCTGCATATTCTGGTTTTTGGAAACCAAAAAGTTGTGAGAACCTGGGTAGCTACCGTTTCAGGGCAGGTACCTTCGAGTTGCGCTGTTAGCTTGCTCTCTTTCTCAGCTTTAGTAGCTATGTCGATGCTTGGTTTCTCGATTCCTTCTACGGGTATAATTCGTTTTACGAGAGGGTCTGACGTGGAAGCTAAAGCAGCCAACGCGTCTGCTGAGGAGTTCTCTCCTCGTGGGATTCTAGTTAGCTCGAATTTGTCGAACTGCCTAGTGAGGTTCTGGACGACTTCGAGATATGCCCCCATTCTTTCGTCCCTCGTTTCATATTCTCCGTGAAACTGGCTAGCTACTAGCTGTGAATCACTATAAGCGTTTAGCTCTCGGATTCCGAGGCTTAGGGCGAGCTTCAACCCTGCGATTAGTGCTTCATATTCAGCTTTGTTGTTTGAGGCGCTGAATCCGAGCCTATATGATTGTTCGATGGTTTCTCCTGCTGAAGAAGTTAGCCTTAGACCGATACCGGAGCCCTGTTTTGACGAGGCTCCGTCGACGTATAGGCTCCACTTCGGAGATTCCATTTCGGAGTCTAACTGCTCGGATGCTAGCTCAATGATAAAGTCGGCAAGGACCTGAGCTTTCGCTGCTGCTCGAGGTCTATACTCAATATCATATTCGCTGAGCTCTATGGCCCACTTAGCCAATCGCCCTGACTGGCTGGGGCTGTGCAAGATCATTCGTAATGGTTGTGAGGTCATTACGACGATCGAATGCGATTGGAAGTAAGGTCGCAATTTTCTGGCAGCTGTTACTACTGCTAGAGCTAGTTTTTCCATCGCAGGGTACCTGGTTTCGGCATCTATCAAACTTTTACTGGTGTAATAGACAGGTCTTTGTTCGTTTTGTTCCTCTCGTACTAGAACGCCGCTGACTGCAGCAGTTGATACAGCGAGATATAAGTACAATGGCTCTCCTATTACTGGTTTAGATAGGATCGGAGGTTCGTAGAGGTAAGCTTTCAATTGCTTGAAGGCTTCCTCACATTTCTCATCCCATAAGAACTTCTTATTATTTCTTAGAAGTTTGTAAAATGGGAGACATTTATCGGTGGACTTGGATATGAATCGAGTATTGCTTCATGAAGGTGACGGCATTTCCAGGAAGGTCGCTATCTGCTGCGGGTTGGCTTCAATGCCTCTTTCTGTTACGAGATAGCCTAGGAACTCGCCTGAGGGTACCCCGAAAGTGCATTTAGTGGGATTGAGCTTCATATCGTACTTGTTCAGGATATCGAAGCATTCCCTTAAGTGGGAGATATGATCTTCTCCAGCTGAGGATTTAACTAGCATGTCGTCGATATAGACCTCCATGGTTTTTCCAAGTTGTCCAGCAAACATCTTATTTACTAGCCTCTGATAGGTAGCTCCTGCGTTCTTTAACCCGAAAGGCATAACCTTATAACAATAGGTTCCTCGTTCGGTTATGAATGCAGTTTTCTCCTGGTCCTCAGGATCCATCATGATTTGGTTATATCCTGAGAAGGCATCCATGAAGGATAGGAGTCGATGGCCAGCTGTTGCTTCAACCAGGCGGTCGATGTGAGGTAACGGGAAGCTGTCTTTAGGACAAGCTTTGTTTAGGTCGGTGAAATCTACGCAGATTCTCCATTTCCCGTTCTTCTTTTTTTACAACTACTGGATTAGCTAGCCAGTCTGGGTAATGTACTTCTCGAATGGACCCAGCTTTCGTAAGTCGGTCAACTTCGTCGTTAACAGCTTGAGCCTTTTCGAGACCTAGCTTACGACGTTTCTGTTTGATCGGTTTGAAAGTAGGGTCAACTTTTAGTTTATGGGTAGTGACGTTCGGATCTATTCCTTTCATGTCATTGATGGACCATGCAAAGGTTTTGACATTGCTTTTCAAAAAATCGATGAGCTCCTTTTTTGTCTCAAGAGGTAGCTCGGATCCGATGCTCACCTGTTTTTCAGGATCTGAGTCGTCGATGCAAACTTTTTCGGTTAGGTTTCTAGGGGGACCTCGAATATTTTGTTGCATTTCGCGACCTTCCTGGATCTGTAATTGCTATTGGGGAGACTTTTTGAGGATTTCGAATCCTCCCAAATAGCAGATCCTGGATATCTTCTGGCTACCATGTACGGTAGCTATCCCTTCGGGTGTTGGGAATTTTACGCACTGATGGTACGTTGAGGCTACTGCCTTCATTTTGTGGATCCAAGGTCTTCCCAAAATCGCGTGGAACGGGGAAGGTCTATCGATGACTACTAAGTTGGTCATTTTCATTATTCCGCCAGCTATGACTGGGAGCTTGATAGTTCCCAATGAGGTAGCTGTTTCTCCGGAGAAGCCTACGAGGTTAGCTTTTTGGCCAATAATTTCGTAGTCGTCTATTTCCATCCCTTTTAGGGTATTATAGAAAATGAGGTCGACAGAGCTTCCTGTGTCTATCATGAGCTTAGGAACCTCGTATCCTGCGATGTTCAAGGTGACGATCAACGCATCATCGTGAGGTCTGTCAAGGTTTGAGGTCTCGCTTTCCCAGAAAGAAATCTTAGTATTGGATTCAGGGTTAGGAGGCTTAGGTCCAGTATTAGATACAGCCTTTCGCACGTGATTCTTAATGGAATTGACGGAGTCTTGACATATGTCTGATCCTCCAAGGATACAGTCCACCCGCGAGTCGGGGCTCGATTGAGGGGACGGTTTGCTCAAGAGAGCTTCGACTTGTAAACTTTTTCCTTGGGGGAATTTCCCGAGAATTATTTCGACTCTTTTCTTGGGAGCTGGAGGTGGCGAATCGGTCTCCTTCTCAGGTGACCTCTCACGTTTAGGGGAAGTGTCCCTGGAACCTCTTTTCTGATAAGGTGGTGGCTTTTTAAGGTCCACGCCCTTTATTTCTCCAGCTGCGAATTTAGCTGCCAGCTGGCGTTGGAGGTCCCAACACTCTTCGGTTGAGTGTCCTTCACGATCGTGATAAGAGCAACGTTTGCCTTTATCGAAGCCTTTTGACCAGGGAGTTTTGTTTGCTGCTGCAACAGGTTTCTCTTCCTTGTCTTCCTCGATTGCGTAGGAATGTTCTCCCTGAGTCTGACTATTTCGAGGGTTACCCCTCTTATGAGGTCCCCTAGTCTCAGAGGAGTCACCTTTCGGATGATTCTGAGGTTTCTTGTGGAGCTTATCCAGTGCAGCTGTCTCCTCCTCCAAAGTAATATATTTGGTGGCTCTATGAAGAGCGTCATCGATAGTTGGAGGAGCATTGAGTGTTAGTTCCGACCAGAATTTCGATTTATAGATCAGACCTCTCCTAAGGGCCTCGATGGCGATTAGGTCGTTAGGATTCGAGAGCTTGGTTCTTATTGCCCTGAATTTCTCAATGTAGACTCGTAGTGAGTCTCCCATTCCTTGACTGACCTTCCAAAGGTCGGCCTCAGAGGCTTGCTTTCGGATATGGGTTGAGTATTGCTTCATGAAGGCGTTGGTTAATTGATCAAAATTGTCTATTGAGGCTGGCTCAAGACCGGAGAACCACTCGAGGGCTGTCCCGACCAAATTTTCGGCGAATGTCCTACAGTAACCTGCTTCACATTCTTCTTGTGTGAAATGGGCTTTAACAATTGCCAATCGGAAAGCTCTCAGATAGGCTTTCGGGTCGGAGGTCCCATCATACTCAGGAATTCGTATTTTTCGGGTATCTCTTATGTGATAGCTGGCAATTCTGTCTGTGAATGGAGTTCCACGGGTTTCCTCGAGTAAGCTATCGATTTCGGGAGCTGAACTCGTAGCTTTATGGACTTGAGCTCCCAATTTCTGGAGGGCTGCGTGAGTTCGCTCCATATATCTACGGATAGCTTCAGGTCCTTCAAACGGAAGGACGTTTGGATCGTTCGCAGGTACCCGACGGGTAGGTTCCTGACGTGGTTGAGTTGGCTCATTCTCCCATGCGGTTGATGGGCTAAATCGCTCGGCATTTCTTGGGTTATCGGAATCTATCCTTTGATAACCATCCCCATTCGGGATCGAGTTTCTAGTTTGGTAAACCGAAGCTGACGTTCTGCCCCCAGATGGGAGGGATATTCCTGCTCCGGACCTAGGATCAGGCGGCGGAGGAGGTAAGCGAGTACTCCTGTCAGCGACCTGACTGGGTGTGGAACTAGTTGTCGCCATGTTACTTCCCATAACACTGGCGTTAGGTGGATTGAACACGGGAGCTGTCCCAGAATGAGGTGTCTGGAAAGCAGATTCGTGTCCTTCCGGGGTAGTGCTATCCGGGGAAAAGTTTAAACGTGCTCGGGGGAATGAGGGATCGGTTAATCGATCATGAAAGATGACCCCCGGAGCTTGACGTTGCGGTGGTTGGGTTGTTGCGTTTAGAGATCTGGTTATCTCTTCAAATCGTTGTTGACGTATAGTCAACTGATGTATCGTGCGCTCACTTTCCTGAGCTTTGTCCACTAATTGTATCATCATTTGGCGGATCTCAGAGAGCTGAGCCTCCGTTTGATTCGGAATGGCTTGCTGCTGAGGATTCTCCGATGATCTCGGGTTAATAACTCCGGTTGTAGTTTGGCTCGTTCGAGCATCAACCGGAAGCTGTTGCTCAGATCGGTGGTCGCCACGTTGGGGCTCTGTGATTACGAGGCTAGAGCCTCCGTCGTTCGGTGAGCCATCGCTCTGGATCGGGAGGTTAAGGTCAGACGGGGTTGTTGTCTGATCGGTAGGATTCATCCTCAAGTTAGAGTAAGGGATTCGATTGTTTCTTCCCCACAGACGGCGCCAATTGTGAGGGGTTAAACTCACACCTAGATTTTAGATCAGGTTTTATGTTTAGAAAAGGTTAGGGAAAGATTATCGCGGGCTGAATCCCGTAAGAACTTGATGAATGAACTTTGATTTGTATTGATATAATAGAAATGAGATGGTTACAAAAGATGATCTTTGATGAATATAAAGATCACGAGAGAATTACAAGTAAGAATGTTTCAATGAATGTTGAATAAAAATATGAGTCGGCTCGGATCCCCTTCTTGGTCTTCGACCTTCTCTTTTTATAGCTTTGGACCTCTTTAGGTTGTTTGCAACTGATCTCCGAGATCCTCTCCGCTTGAGGTGGAATCTGCAACAGCTTCCCCTTGACCGGGTCCTGCGCTTCTTCTGGTTGCGACGTGAGCTTCCTCTTCGTCGTGACCTCCTTAGTTAGGATCCTTAGCTTTCAGCCTCCGGTTCTAGCTTAGCTCTCTTTTAGACTTCAGACTCGTGATGGGCTTGTCGTGGCCCATCATCATCTTTATTATTGAATAATCAGCTACCGGGCCATATTCGGGCCCAACAATATTCTCACTTAAACTATTATTCTCTTCACAATGATTCTCCATTAGTCTCCTAATATCTTCTAATCTCTCATTTATATTCTCTTATATACTCAGATTACTCTAAACTACTCAAAATAATATGGCATCAGAGCCAGGTTCATGAGAATCTGAGCTTGTGTGTGTCGTTTGTTTGAAGACTAAAGGAGAGAGCTTTGAAGAGTCCTTTGAAGAATCTAGCCTCAAGTCTTCTTATTTTTGTGTTGCGATTTCAAGTCTTGTTTGTTGCATGTGATTACAAGTCTCTGGTGTGTTCTTAGCTACGAGTGTGTGTTGTCTCAAGTTCAAGTCTTGGTAGAAGATGGATGAAGGGATGAGCATGAACATGAAGGTTGATGTGACCTTTAAGGTAAGCAACTACTTGGTGTGGTCTCTGATGCTAGAGACTGCTGTGGGAAGTAAGGGTTTGTGGAAGCATATCAAAACCGGTGAAGCTCCTCCACTACTCATTACTCAAGGGGAAGATATGTATGAGGTCTCCAATGAGGAAGCTGTAGAGAAATGGTAGCAAAGAGACATGTTGGTACTGTCGGTTCTCCATGCCTCTTTGGATCCGGCTATCCTTGATGCCTATAGCTATTGTGAGCACGACAAGGAGCTATGGGATACCTTGAAGAAGGTATATGGGAACACTTCAAACCTCAGCCGAGTCTTTGAAGTGAAGCAAGCAATCAACAACCTTGTTCAAGATGAAATGGATTTCACAAAGCATCTAGGCAGGTTAAGATCACTCTGGTCAGAGTTAGTGATGTTGAGGCCAAGCACTGTTGATCCAAGTGAGCTAAACAAACGGCGTGAGCAAGACAAAGTGTTCGGGTTGCTCTTGACCTTGAACCCGGAGTACAAGAGCCTTATCCAACACTTGTTGAGAGAGGATGATCTACCTGACCTAGAGGAGGTGTGTGCTAGGATCCAAAAGGAGTAAGGCTCCATTGGCTTGTTTGGAAATAAAGGAGAGATGCCATTGGTGAATCAAGCGGCTCAAGGTGACCCGGGTGAAGCGGTTCAAGCTAACAAGGCTCATGGGAAGTATGAGGAAAAGAAGTTCAGTGGGATGTGTGATCATTGCAAGAAGCAAGGGCATAAAAAGAGCCAATGCTGGATCCTACATCCTCACTTGAAGCCGACCAAGTTCATGAAAGATAGAGAGGCTAAAGCCAATGTGGGAGAAGGTTCAAGTGGTGGTGGATCAACAAGCAGGAACAATGATGGGGAAGGGCGCGAGACTGAGAGCAAGGCTTTGGTGACTTACACAGGCAATCCGAGGGGCAATGATCAAGACTTCATCAGGAGATCAGACCTTGATGCCCTCATGAAAATGCTAAAGGATAATGGTAACATCTTTGGTTATTCCTTTGGTGCATCTATGTTGGCAAAGGGTGTTGAAAGCTCTTGTTATGATATGCCTAGGATTGATCATACATATAAAGAACCTTGCATCACTTGTCCTAAGACTCAAAACATGCCTAGGTCCTTTCTAGTTAAAAGTCCTAGTAATGAGAATGCTAGAACTGATCAAGTATTGCCAATGCCTAGTCTCACTTGTCATAGTGCTAGAAATGCATCTACACATTTGATAGTAGATTCTGGTGCATCTCATCATATGATTAGTGATACAAGTTTGATTAAAGATATAGAACCTGCCCATGGTCATGTAATGATTGCAAATGGAGATAAAATCCCAAAAAAGGGAGTAGGGAACTTGAAATTGTTTGATAAGCATACTAAAGTTTTCTATATGCCTGAATTCACCTCAAATTTACTATATGTTAAGAAGTGCACTACTGATTTACATTGCAATGTTATTTTTAGTCCTAATGATGTGAAGTTTCAGGATATTGAGAGCAGTAGACTGATTGGAAAAGGAGGCACAAGAGGAGATCTCTATATGCTTGAAGACTTAGCTCCTATTTCTGATTATAGTTGCTCATTTACTTCTACTTCTAGTTTGAATAAAAATGCATTGTGGCATGCTAGACTAGGTCATCCTCATGGTAGAGCTTTGAACTTAATGTTACCAGGTGTTGTTTTTGAAAATAAAGATTGTGAAGCTTGCATTTTAGGCAAGCATTGTAAGACTGTTTCTTAAAATTCATCTATTGTCTATGAAAAGTGCTTTGATTTAATTCATACTGATGTTTGGACTGCACCTTGTTTATCTAGAGAAAATCATAAGTACTTTGTCACATTCATAGATGAAAAATCGAAATACACCTGGTTAACAATGATTCCATCAAAAGGTAGGGTCCTTGATGCATTTAAGAATTTTCAAGCATATGTGACTAACCATTATCTTGTTAAGATTAAAATTTTGAGATCAGATAATGGAGGGGAGTACACAAGCCATGCTTTCAGAGATCATCTAGCTCACCATGGGATTCTTCATCAAACTAGCTGTCCATACACTCCTCAACAGAATGGTGTAACTGAGAGAAAGAATAGACATCTTATGGAGGTGGCCAGGTCTATGATGTTTCAAGCAATTGTCCCCAAGAGATATTCGAGTGATGTTGTGGCTACAGCTTGTTACTTGATCAACCGGATACCTACAAGAGTACTGGATGGAAAGTCACCATTTGATGTGCTGAACAAGCGCAAGCCATTAGTTGATCATTTGAGAGTATTTGGGTGCCTTTGCTATGTGCTTGTTCCTGGAGAGATGAGAAATAAGCTGGAGGCAAGAAGTGTCAAGGCTATCTTCATAGGATACTCACCTACTCAAAAGGGCCACAAATGTTATGATATGGAAGCTAGAAGAGTCATCATCTCCCGTGATGTGAAGTTCATTGAAGCTAGAGGATATTATGAGGAAAATAATCAAGAAGACTTGAGGGATCTCACATCTGATAAGGCAGGAGCATTGCGGTTGATTCTAGAGGGTCTAGGAATCAACATGTCGCAAGATTCGAACTCTGGTAGTAGAGAACAATCAAGTGTCCCAGCACCAAGAGAAGCTGTATCAACCCCTCACCTTGACCATGGGGGGGGGGGGAATGAACCTGAAACTCGAGAAACTGTCCAAGATGGAGTAGCCGTGAGTGAAGAAGGAGGTGATAGATATTCAGGCTCTCATGATCAAGGTGTGGAGTTATCACATCAGAATCAAGAAGAAGAAACAATCCAAGTTCAAGAAGAAGAGCAGTCGAGTGTTAGTGTTCCAGACCAAGAAGATGAGGAAGTGGTTCCATTAAGGAGGAGTACAAGGCTGAAGAAGGATCCTTCCACTTGGGTAAACAGGAGAGTGTAATACAATGCCCAAGCTGTGGAGCATCCTTTCCAAGCAGTATGCTCCTTTGAAGAGCATGTAGATTTTACTGTGAGTCTAGATGAGAGTTATGTTCAAAGAACATATGAGGAGGCCATAGCATTGAAGGAGTGGAGAGATTCAGTTGCTGATGAGTCTGGGGCTATGATTAAGAATGAAACCTGGTATGAGAGTGAGTTACCAAGAGGGAAGAAGACTGTGACTAGCAAATGGGTGTTCACAATCAAGTTCTACCATGATGGAAGGATAGAGAGGCGTAAATCAAGACTGGTGGCAAGAGGATTCACTCAGACTTATGGTGAGGATTACATAGAGACGTTTGCTCCAGTGGCAAAACTTCATACTATCCGGATTGTGTTGTCCTTAGCTGTGAATCTTGAGTGGGATCTTTGGCAAATGGATGTGAAGAATGCATTTCTCTAAGGAGAGCTTGAGGATGAAGTGTATATGCATCACCCACCAGGTCTCGAGCATCTAGTAAAGAAAGGGAATGTACTAAGGTTGAAGAAAGCTATCTATGGTTTGAAACAGTCACCAAGGACATGGTACAACAAGCTGAGCACTACCTTGAATGGACGAGGCTTCAGGAAACCAGAGCTGGATCACATTCTATTCACTCTTACCACTCCATATGGTATTATAGTCTTGCTAGTGTATGTGGATGATATCATCATCACTGGAAGTGACAAAGAAGGGATCAAAGCCACCAAGGAGTTTCTCAAGTCAAGCTTTAAGATTAAAGACTTGGTAGCAATGAAGTACTTCCTTGGGATTGAGATATGTAGATCCAAAGAAGACTTGTTCTTGTCTCAAAAGAAGTATATCATTGATCTCTTGAAGGGAGCAGGTGTGTATGGAGGAAAAACAAAAAAGATGCCTATGGAGGATGGCTACAAGGTTCCACGTGAGGGGGAAATTGAAGATAGCAAGCCATTTCATGATCCTAAGTTGTATAGGAAGCTAGTGAGAAAGCTGATCTATCTGACCATTACTCGGCCTGATGTGTTCTTTGCAGTGAATCAAGTCAATCAACATATGCAAACTCCTAAGGAACATCATTGGAGAATGGTAGAGAGGATCTTGTTGTATCTGAATGGCATTACTGGTATTGGAGTGTGGGTGGGATGCAATAAGAGCACTGAGGTAGTAGGGGATTGTGATGCTGATCGGGCAGGAGATCGAGCTGATAGATGATCAAATACAGGCTATTGTGCCTTCATTGGTGGTATCTTGGTAACATGGAAGAGTAAGAAGCAGAATGTGGTGTCATGTTCTAGTGCAGAAGCTGAGTATAGAGCCATGCTGAATCTCACAAACGAGTTGGTGTGGATCAAAGGCATCTTGAAGCATTTGGAGATCATACAAGCCACACAAATGACCATGCATTGTGATAACCAAGCGGCTATTCACATTGCATCCAACTCAGTCTTCCATGAGAGGATCAAGCACATTGAGGTTGATTGTCACAAGGTGAGGCATGATGGTTCTAGGAGTCAGCTTACCATGCTACACTAGAAGTGAGGATCAGTTAACTGATGTATTTACTAAAGCAGCAAGACAGAAGAGTATGGAGTCCATTTATATCAGGTTGGGACTCATTGATTTGAGTAAGAGCATCTAGTCCCCTTAGTCATGAGTTCTCCACTCTTTTTTCCTCATCAAAGTTTTGTCCCAATGGATTTTCTTTGGTGAGGTTTTTAATGAGGGAGGTCTAATGGCTATCCAAGCTTGACTTGTTTCATATGGTCAAGCTTGAGGGGGGTGTTGAGTTATGGAGTTGATTAATAAGGAGTAGAGGAGTTCATGGAGTAAGGGAAAGCTAAAGAGGAGTTATGCATAAATAGGGAAGGTTGTACGGATGGCTAAGGCACTGTACAATTGGTTTACTACAGTGGAGAAGACAAGTGATGAGTATGGAAGTGAGATGATCAAAGACACTTATTGATAAAGAGGCTTTGAGTATTCAAAGACTCTGAACAGGAAGGAGGGCCTTGGATCAGACCATTGGAGAGGATAAGGCGCGCTGGTGCAAGCTGTAAAGTAAAAGTGAGCAGCTGGTTTAAACACTATTGCACCAAGCGTGTAAAGCATCTCCTCCATACATTTAAATGAAGCGCTCCATCCCTCCTTGACTCCACATGATTAGAATAGTGTCTTATGACTTAATTCATGTCGAAAACCCTTACTTAGCTTAACCTATATATTGTAAACTCTCTCTAATGAATAAGATCAGACAGTTCATATCATATTCTCTATTAAACTCTTGTTCTCTTCACAATGATTCTCCAGTAGTCTCCTAATCTCTTCTAATCTCTCATTTCTATTCTCTTATATACTCAGATTACTCTAAGATACTCAAAATAATAGGCATGACCCAGTTACTGATGCACTGATCAGTCTCCTTCCTTGTATCAGCTGCACAACCATGCTTCAGAACCTCCTGTCTGACTTTCATACTGTTGCACTGATGAACCACTTTCAGCTTATTACTCACATCCACGCGCTGTATAACTTCTTGTCGTACTCCTTGTCGTACATCCTGACGTACTTCCTGACAAGCTCCTTTGACTCTACTTTTTGATGTGCTCCCCTGCACAAAATGTGACAGCCCCTTTTGGAGTATCTCCTTAGTACTCTCGGCTCCTTGATATCCCAGTCCCCAATTCACCTTGGCTGGTTGTCCCATCGAGAGTATCTTATCCAACTCTTTGGATCCACTGTTGAGCATCCTGATCTGTTTGCAATTTCCAGCCAAATCACGTTTCAGTATCATTGCTTTATGACATTCATCAATAGCAACTTCTCTCGGTTTGCTAACCTCCTTCTCTAGAGACTCATTCTTCTCATGTACAACATCAAGTTCTTCAACAAGATCTTCATACTGCTCACGAGTCTGCACCAGATTGTGTTGCAACCTCAGATTTTCATTCTTGAGATTCAACCACTTGTTGAACATCACGTGATAATCCTTAGAGCCTGTACTGACATCTGAAACCGAGGATTCACTAGATTTCTCCTTGCGTGCACCAAATGCAACAAGGTTCTTCATCACCTTTTCATTTTCTTTAGACTCTGGCTCATCAGACGACTGCAATGGAACTCCTTTTCCCTTCTTTGAGTTTGGAAATTCACGATGTGTGTGTCCAACACCTCTGCACTCAGAACACTTATTAAGTTATGTTCGTTGTGCTACAGGACAGTCAACCCTTATATGACCAACGCCTTCACACTCATAGCATCTGAGACTTTCTCGCATACTGCCATTGCCATGATCACCTCCCTGGCGATCATACTGATTTCTCCCATCCGAGGGATTCATATACTTACCCAGATTCCTCGCCAACATACCCATGGCATCTTCAAGATTCAAAGATTTATCTCCATCTTTGTCTGCAAGAAGAGCTATACTCCTTGATGCACCTCTGTCTCCATCTCTTATGCCTACAACATACCCACAAACTTGTCAAACTTGAGCTCATCCATGTTTGCAGTCATCTTCAAGACCGCCTTGTGAGCTCCAAACCTCGCTGGAAGACAGCTAAGTAACTTATTTACCAGCTTCTTCTCCTTGTACTTCTTTCCAAGTACACATGCTTCACGGCACTGAAACTCGCAACAGTATCAATATCCGACCACTTGAGATTCTCAAACCGCGATCCAAGATGATCCAGACGTGTCCTCTTGACACTGTCATCTCCTTCAAACGAATTCAGTAGGATCTCCCACGCCTCTTTAAGCTGAAGGACTCCCCTGAATCAGCTGAAACTGTTATACTTACAAAGCTCCAAAAATCGCCGACAACGCCTTTGCACTCAACTTTGATGCATTGCGCTTTGCCTCTGACCAATCCTCTTTTATCTTAGGCTTCTTCCCATCTGCTGTGACTATGGTAGGCTTCTCCCAACCAATTTCCACAGCTGTCCACGCATCTTCGTTGATTCCTCGATTCAACTGCTTCATGCGGGCCTTCCAATGATCAAACTGGTCCGCATTCAACATGATTGCCTTATGCACATAAACAACTGTGTCCATCTTCACCTCTAGGATCACACCAGTAACTTAAGTGATCTGCTCTGATACCACTTGTAAGTGCAAAGATGACACCACAATAGTACTGCAGAAAGTAAACCAAACAATACAAGCAAACACCAATGCTTTATTAGAATCTCCTTAAACAATATATTACAAGATCTGCTTAATTTATCTTTTACACATCTAATGTTATCACCCTAACACACGCTACTGAAAGATTCCTAAGCTACCCGCTTATGTCTCTCTACCGTCAAGTACTTCAGCTACTGCTTCTGCACGACCTATAACACTTTGAAGAGCTTATCTCTCTCTTTATAAGATCAGACTCGGTGTTTTTGTCTCTCTACAGACAACTCATAGCTATCTTATATTAGTCTCCACGTTTCTGAAACCCTAGTCTCTAAAAAACCCACAATATGGACATGTTCCACAACATTAAGTGCAACTTTTCTTTTCTTAGAATGCACTTATTCATCTTCCTTTTAGTCATAAATTTGTTCATCGGGTTTATTCCTCTTTGCTTTTTCTCCAAGATACACGCTTGCTCTCCAAATTCACACGACTCCAACTCAACATCTTAACTCCTCATGGTCTTCACCACTCAAGACAATGTCTACTTCATCAAATACGTCAATAATTATTTTAGAGCGGACATCTTACATCAACATATACAACTTTAGTTGCCAATAAATCAAAAACAAATATCATATACAAATAAAGTTGATAACATAAAAGCAGAAAAAAGAAACATTCGTTCACAAACACATTTTGCACATATCGCACTGTTTGATTATACAAATCATCATCATATGATAGACGCATACATATATATTCAGTGGTTTCCATTTTGCTCTAGCTCTCTTTGGTGGGCTCTCCACTTTAATGTCACAAGATTAAGTGCCTTTGTAGAAGACCCATCATCATTCAGCATCAGACTAGCTCCTTCCTTCATTTCCTTCATCTTGTTCCTCACACTTTTACCTTCTTCACCTTCCATTAATCCCTTAACCACTCTAGCCACCTCTTCTCTTCTCACCATCCCATCCTCCCCTGCATGCGCCCTAAGTGCAACATGGATGTCTTCTACCAACAAAACCGCATTCATCCTCTGCTCAGCGTATAATGGCCATGCTATGAGTGGAACGCCACTTACTATACTTTCTAGAGTTGAATTCCATCCACAATGAGTTAAGAACCCTCCAGTAGATGGATGTGCTAGAATTTGCGCTTGTGGAGCCCATGAAGGGATTACAAAACTTTTACCTTTAGTCCGTTCTAAAAATCCTAGTGGTAAAAATGTTAATGGATCATTTTGGCTATGCGGATTGAAAAACGAAGCATCAGCGATTTGACTTGGACTCCGTATGACCCAAAGAAACCTCTGATCGCTGTCTGCAAGACCATGAGCGAGCTCATCGAACTGCTCGCATGTGAGTGCACCACCACTACCAAACGACACATACAAAACCGAACCGAGCGGTTGGTTATCTAACCACTTTAAACATTCGGACTCTTCTTGGATCCCGCAACTACTCTCTTGCTTACCACCAATGTTAACCAACGGTCCAATTGGATAAACCGGTGGTTTATCAAGACCCGGTTCCTGCAAAGCCTTTATAGCATTTGGCTCTAGCTCAAGAAAAGTATTCACAAGAATTCCTTCGGCTTCTTTGTACCTCTTGGTGTTGTGGAGAAGCCATTTGTACGCGTCATCGTTCCAGTCTTGAGCCGGATCAAGAACATCTTTCCCGGAGACTGGTACACACCCGGGTAGATTAACCAGTTCAGTTAATTCGCTGAACGGACACGATATCGTTTCATTAAGTTTAGGGAAATGAAGAAAAAACGACAAGACGTTTGCCGTTGTCGGGAAGAAAATATAGGGCAACACGTTGAACTCGGTGGCGACGTCAAAAGCGTCTGTACCAAATAGGTCAACGAAGAGCGCCGTCGGCAAACGACCTTTCGCCGCGAACGAGTCAAAGACTCTCCGGAGTTCCGGGTTCGAACGAGTCACGGTGAGGGAGATCCGAGTTTCAATGCGAGTCGTTGGAGGGAGGTCGGTGAGGTCGGCCGGAGGGAGAAAGACGGAGGAGATAGAAGAAGGAAGAGAGTCAAGGACAGTTCTCTGAGCTTTTGTCGGTGGACCATCACCGACGACGACAAAGGTTATGGTTAGGCCGTGGCGGTGAACGAGTCGTTTAGCGAACTGGACGAGTGGGATGAGGTGACCCATTCCAGGGCTCGGAATGATCGCAATGTGAGGCGCTTTTGATTCCTCCATTGATGCAAAGTTTCAAGATCGAATGTATTTTCTTTTCTTTGGTTCTTTACTTCTGTAGTAGTAGTTTTATTTTTTTTTTACTTTTCTTTCTTTATTTATTTCTTTCTGTAATTGATTAGGTATTGAGTAATGGCTTTATATAGAGAGTTCGTGTGGGTATCATCAACTGGAAAAAAATAGATTATCTTCTATTTATTTATTTTTAGCGTTTGTAGAATGTTTCGTTGTTGCGGCCATGATCTACTATAAATTATTTGGCAGATAGTTAGAAGGAAAAAGGTGAACTAAAAATTGTAAATTTTCATGTATATAGGGTTTTTGCATATTTAGTAGATTTATAAGTTAATTTTATAAATGATTTCTTCAAAAAAGCTACTAGTGTCTATTTTATCTTTATACTTTTTTTGTTTAGATTTCAGTTTCTAACTTTATTTGTATTGATTTATTCTAGATTAAATTTCTGTTTTGTTATAAAAACTCTGATATTAATATATTAATTTCCTGGTATATATATAGAATACATGTTTTAGTTATCAAAATTCTCATAATCTTTGTGAAACCATTGCAAGTATGCAAAACCACCAAAATAAGTGATTGTATCAAAAACATAACATGTTCAATTATGGGAGGATGGTTGGAAATTTGTTGAAAATCTGTAAGGACTAGCCTTTTGTGATTGCGGGTCAAAATAAGTGTGCGTGTGAAATGTCTTGGGAGCTCGGGTGAGATGTGATGACATGCACACGTAATGCTTTTGCAATGATTTTCCTCCTTTTTTTCCTCTTTTTTCCACGAGTATGATTTATTTTATTTTTCTTTCGCTCCTATTTTTCATTATTGTTTGCTTTAAATATCTTTTTTTTGAAACCTTTGCTTTAAATATCTTCTGCAATTGTGTTCTCCTCTTTGCCAAACATTTATTCTACACTTCTTCAAATATTCTGGGACATCGTGGCGACGATTAAAAGGCATATTAATCATTCATCGGATTAGGACTTTAGCGTGTTTTTGAGTGAAAAAGGTGAAAGTGGAAATTATCTCAAAGTCCAAAATTGTACTCCCATAATGCTTTAGAAAAAATACTGTTTCAAATTACATGATATAAATTCTTCATAAATTCTTACTGTTATACTATATAAATCTATATATTGCGCAGTTTGAATTTTATTGGTTGAATTGTAGTTGGTTAGATAATTAATAATACTTTATTTTAAAAATGTATAAACTAAAGATTCCTTTAATATGTGTGCATCAGCAAGTTACATTGAGTACCATTGCTATTTGCATAAGATTTATTTTTATTTGTATTTTTGGGTATTATAGTTTGTTTAATATATGAATTATATTCACATCAATTTAGGCAGATTTTATCCAGATCTGAACCATTTGCTAAAAATTTTAAGATTCTTAGAAACATGTGTATCATTTGCATTAATTTAGGTAGGTATACGATATATAACAAATCTGCATAGATCCTAGCTATTTTAGAAAAGATGATATCAGTATACTGACTAAAAATTGAGCATATTCTATTTGTATGAAAATCTAGTATTTCCAAATTTCAAAATTTTACAGCTATTAGTTACCAAATATAACCTTTTTTTTGTATTTATATTAAAATCTCAGTATATGAATTTCTGAAATTATAATTTAAAAATGTATCTATATTATTAAAACTGAAGTACAAATTAAGTTTGTTTGGAAACATAAATATCAGTTTAAAAAAAAAATTATATGGAAATATGAATAATAACAGTTTAAAAAAAGAGGTTTGTTCGTAAACATGAATAACATTTTTTTAAAAATATTTGTTTGGAAATATGGATAACAATTTTTAAAAAGATGTTTGTTTGTAAACATGGATAGCAGTATAAAAATATAATGTTATTTAGAAACACGTATAACAGTTTATTAAAGAAAAAAAGAATGGATTTATGTTACTAATAAAAATTGAAAGTCCATTATATTATGAAAAACAATTTGTTTGAGTCAGCTTTAAAATATATAAAAATGAACTTATCTAAAAACATTTTTTTTGTCTAAGATAATCATAAAATAAAATTTAAAATTTATATACATGTTTGAAATAAAATAATAATTTAAAGTTTATTAATATCAAAACTGATTTAAAATATGCATATATTAAAAAAAAATATTCTTACTAGAACATTTTTCCAATAACCATTATTAAAAAAAATGTTTTCAATATATATATATATATATATATATATATAAGCAAACTACAATAAAATCATACACCAACTTAAATTATCGTTTTTATATTTCACATTAAATTTTAAAAATATTATATATTATTTTTATATGATGGTACAAATAAAATACTATTAATTATATGATTACTTATATAAAAGTACAAATGAAATAGGATTAGTTATATGGTGACATATATATATATATATATGACATATAATAGTGATTAGGGGTGGGCTTTCGGTATCCATTCGGGTCCGGTTCGAATCTGTTTAGGTTTCGGGTTTGTGGGGTCAAATATTTCAGCCTCATCATTCAGATATTTCTAAATTTTGGTTCGAATTCTATTCGGATCTTTGCGGGTTAGGTTCAGGTTTGTATAACAATTAGAATTATTTTAAAATTTTTAAAATTCATTATATAGTTTAAATTTCCAAAATCTAGAAACAAAATAATATATTACATATAAATTTGAATAACATATGTCAGAATACCTAAAATTAACATATAAATTGGTTATGTTTAAATATTTTGATCGGAATCAATAATTATTTTAAGTATTTTTAGTGTTTTGAGTATACTTTAACTATTTTAGAAATTTATTTTTGACTATTTGTACATATTTTCAAGTATTTAAACCAACTTAAAAGTATCATATATATTCTGGATGTTTTTATATACATTAAATCTAAAAATAATTAATATATATAAGTATATAAATCTTTTTCAGATAAATTTGGGTATCCGAAATACTTCGGTTTGGATCCGGTTTCGGTTCTCTAAATATCAAAAATTTGAATAATTTGGATATTTAATCAATTTTTGTTCGTGTTTGGTACTGCTCTTTTGGATTGGGATCGGTTCGTTCTTCAGATTTTTTTTATCCAGTCATAATATTTGACATGAAAAATAAATAGCAACATATTCTTGAAAAAATACTTCTGGGCGAGCACGTAGATCAAAATCTATTATATTCTTATGAAAGTATACTAACTTTTCCAAACAAAACACTATATAAGATAGTTATGAAACCTAACACTCTACATAAACATAATGCTACACACTGGATGGTAACATGCGCCTTGCGCATGATGAATTAACTAAAAAAAATTATAACGTTTAATTTAATAGATATTAGAAAGTTAAAAGTCATAGTCGAACGAAGGTTACATGTTAGATATGTAACTTAGCTTCAAGGCAGAGATGAAATCGATATCACTCATAGTCTGTGTGTGTGTTTTGAAGTTTATAAATTGTGATATGGTAGATAAAAATTTACTCTGATATAAAATTTACTCCGGCAGAAACAAATTTAGGGTATAATAATTGAGTCAATCAATATATTGCATTGTGATAGTAATGGTAAAAAATCCCTACAATTTTGTGTATAAATTTTAATTGGTCATGAGAATTTAAATAAATTAATAGTAATTTTCCTATATTAACCGAAACCATAATGCCTTATGAAGATTGTGTATATCAGTTTCCTATTTTTTGGTATTGTATAAAACTTGGTTTTGTGTTATTTTGGTCTTTTCTCTTGATTTTATATGGTGTTTATTCGTTTCAGTTGGCATTTTTCTCATTATATATATATATTAATTTGTAATCCCTTATATATATATATTAATTTGTATAGTTTCCATATAGTGTTATGTTTTTGTAATCCTTTATATATTAAAGAGGAGACATTTTTAAAAACTAACCTTGCTTTCATGTGTGATCAGCAGAATTGTTATTACTTACGTGGTGGATTCACATTCATTCTCAATCCTTTTATAGAAATAGACAAAAATTACTAGATTATTTACAATATTATGCCATTGCTAATCACACATGAAATCAAGGTTAGTTTTTAAAAATACTCTTGTAATTTTTGTCTATTTCTATAAAAGGATTGAGAATGAATGTGAGTCCACCACATAAGCAATAACAATTTTGTTAATCGCACATGAAAGCAAGGTTAGTTTTAAAAAATGTCTCCTCTTTAATATATAAGGGATTACAAAAACATATATATATATATATATATATATATATATATATATATATATATATATATATATATATATATATATATATATATATATATATATATATATATATATTATTAGAAAGATGCCAACTGAAACGAATAAACACCATATAAAATCAAGAGAAAAAGACCAAAATAACATCAAATCAAGTTTTCGTCACAAAAATAACATCACAAGGAGGAATATGCATTTATAACTTTGGGTTAATTAATCTAAGACTTATGATTTAGAGTTAAGGGGTGGAGTTTTAGGAATGTGTTCAAATATTAAAAAAACAAAATATAAATATTAAATTTTTCAAAACAAAAATGTGCTATTTTAGTCATTTTATTTTTTGAGTGCTAATTTTGTGACAAAATTTTTAAAAGTGCTATTTGAGGGAATTGCCCTAAAATCAAACACTGTAAACACTATATAAATGCTTTCTAGGCACTTATTATAAGAATTTATAGTGTCTGAAATAAAATGTTTTGTATAAAAATATTTAAAAGTTCATATATTGAAAATATATACACATAACTTAAATATATTGTGAATGAAAAGCTTCAGTTATGTTAAGTGTTAACTGAAATCAATATATTCAGATAACCAAATTTTTAGTAACTGAGTTATAACAAATGAATTTTTTGACATCAATAAATGTATTTCTAATGCTCCTTTATTATTATATTGTCTTGTTGGACTATTTAAAATTTAGATGATAACCATCTAACAATAGATACACATATGACTTAAAATTAATAGAATAGATCATTCAAAAACTATAACTTTATTGGGAATGTAAGAAAATACTAAAAAAAAAGCATTTTGCAAAGCTAAAATTATGTTTTCAAAACATTATGTTATTTATAGAAGATGTTTCAAATACTTCCAAATATTTTTGCTTCTGAATATCCGTTGACTATTTAATATAGCTTAGGTTTGAAGGAGTATAGGTAGCACTAACTTGGAAAAACAAGTCTCTAAGCTGTCGCATCAATACAGCATTGAAGGTGATATGTTTAATTTTATACGTAAATATAATATCATGATTTATATATATTCATTTGAGCGTCATATGATAATTTGGAATCATTCAGTTGTTATAGAAAAAACCGCGAGAGCCAGATAAATATTTAATCAATACTACTAGAAACCGAATAAAACGATAATTAATTATTATAATATTATGCATTATTTGTTCAGATATCTGCCAAAAGATTCTAAAGAACCGAATGTTTGTCGTATGCCATATGTCATTCGTGACGGACGCCTGACGACGAGAGATACCAACTAGATAACTAGGGCTGGGTTGCGGGTCAAACCCGCCCCGCATGACCCGCAACCCACGGATTTCATTTTTTTTTCAAAATCTTCGACCTGCACAACCCGCGAACAGAAATAATTGCACCCGCACCCGCCCCGCTAATTTTGCGGGTAATCCGCGGGACCCACGGATTATATATATTTTTAAAAAATAATTATTTAATTTATTTTTTCTAAAATTTATATATAAATAATATATTTATAATTATTTTTATATATTTTAAAAAATTTTAATTATTATTTTTTTAAAAAATCATATTTTTAAAAAATATTTATCTTTTTAACAAAAAAATAACATTTTAAAAAAAACTAAAAAAACAATAAATTGCGGGTTGGCGGGTACCCACAATTCAATATCCACCAATCCGCATCTGCCCCGCAAAAAAATATTCATAACCCGCACCCGCACCTGCGAATCGATTTTTTAAATTTATTCGATCCGCACCCGCCCTGCGGCGGGTCAAACGGGGCGGGACCCGCGGGCTGTGACTCAAATTCCCAGGCCTATAGATAACTAGCTACCTGCGAACAGCGAGACAGCGTCGGCTGATGTAGCAGAACGACACGTTGTTTTAGCACGCCATTAGCCTTGTAATACAAAAGGACCTTCGGAAGGCCCCAACAGTTAGGCTTTAAAACCCATTTTTTACATGGCATGGAAGCTATGCCACACTGTATTTTTGTAAGACCATTATGAACCGGAAAGTCCGGAACTAACTACAAATAGTGGTATATCTCTTTTCAGTCCAGGCGCCTGTTTTCAACATGTTATCACGTCTATGTCATTTCTGGTTACGCCTGGTCTCAACATAGTCAGTTATAGGACAGCCGGATAAATATTCTTATTGATCTTCAAATTGTAAAGAATTATTATAGATAGACTAGATCATAGATCGTATGTGCATGCCCACTTCTTACTTAACCGAGGCGGTTTGTATTTACATTGTCTTCAATCACAATAAACACTTAATTTGTCAACTACTGCAAATCTTATTCCCAAGTATCAAATCCAAATGTCTTACAAAGTAGTAAAACAAATAGGAAAAATGTGTTGACAAAAAATACGAAAAATATGCCGACAAAAAAATAGGAAAAATGTTTAAAATACGGTTATCAAGTCTTAAATTGAAATATCATAAAGAAAACCCAACATCTGAATAGCCAATACCGTACCGAGACGACTACTCATGTACTTCTTCAAACTCACTTGAAAAAAGGAAGGCTGAGTATTTCGACAAATACTCAGACCCTGAAATCAATCATCAACGATCATAACACAAAATAGCATAAGTATCTAACTTTTTTTTTTTTGTAAAACAGGCATTCATTTAAAGATTCATTCTGGTACAAGAGGGTTAGGGTTTGTTTGGCAACACGATCAGTCCTATCATTAGCACGTCTAGGAATGAAACTAAACTTAACAATAATAAAACGAGAAGAGAGAAGATAGATGTCGTGAAGAAGAACAGCGATCTCAAGATGTCTTCCTTGTGAAATTCACCAAGTTTACGAGAACTTGAGAATTAGAGAAGATCGAGAGAGCGTTAATCCCACACTGTAGGGAAGAGATCATGGCGTTTCTCAGCACCCAAGTTTCTGCAATTAGAGGCGATGCCACATAGGAGGAAGTCGCCGAGTGAGTTGAAGTTGATCCTGCATCATCGATGATCCAAGCAAGGCCAGCATCCTTCGTCGATGGATTCCATGCGGCGTGGGTGAACATGCATGTTCGGTTCGGGTCTAGAATCGGATCCTGGTTGATACGGGAGATTGGGGTTTTGCTCTGTAGGAGAGGTTCCTGAGAAGCCGACCATTCTCGGGCTTCGCTGATTGCCTTCAGGATTGTTTCTGCTGGAGAGAAGCTTCGATTTTGGAATACAAGTTGATTCCTGGATATCCACATATTTCAGCAAATTGATGCTGATAGGGTTCCTGGTCCCAAACCCGATGAGGGTAGAGATTGGATTCGTCGGAGTCTGTCGAGTCCCTCCCATGTACTTAAGAAGATACTCCGATCGAAGGTTATTGCAACGGGGGCTAGATTCCATACATCCTGCGCATATCTGCAAGTAAAGAGCAAGTGGAGCACAGACTCAATGTCATTATAGCGAGGGCAGCGGCTCGAGATGGGTATGTTTCTGATTGCAAATTGCTCTCCTACTAGTATCGCATCATGTAGGGAGTTCCAAATGAAGACTTTTATCTTCTCTGCTGTTTTTAAGTTCCACACATTTGCTAACCAATCATTGTCTGTTTCAGGTGCAGGAGGGTCTTCCAGAAGCAAAGACTCAGCTTGTGTTCGGTAACTGGATTTTGTTGAGTAATCCCCAGAGGATGTCTTGAGGCAGACTTGTTATCAGGTGCATTGCAAACGGAGGGGATGATTTGGAGTATCTCCGTTTTATGGAAGGGGAGGATGGTTTCAATCTTCTGGATATCCCATACTGTGGAGATTTCTACAATCAGGTCTGAGACCAATAGGTCATTGAGCGCTTCTGGGGCTGGTCCATAGGGTATTAGCTGGTCTGTAGATGATAGCCAGGGATCGTTCCACATGTTGATGCTAGTTCCTATGCCTACAATCCAACCCAGATTTTTAACTAGCAGATCTCTTCCAATTAACACACTTTCCAAACCGTGGGAAGATAATCTTGAGGCTCAACTGATAGGAAGTTTCCTTATTTGCAGTATTTGCCCAGGAGACATCGAGCAAGGAGACAAGTTGGGGTTTTCAGGATTCTCCAGCTGAGCTTAGCAAGAAGGGCATTATTGAAGGTAAATATATCTTTAAATCCTAGACCTCCCTGCTTTTTTGGTGGTGCCATTTTCTTCCAAGAGATCCATTACATTCTCTTTTTGTCATGAGATCCCACCAGAACCTCGTTAATAGGGATTGGATTTCAGCACATAGGGAGAGAGGGAGTTTGAAGCAGGACATCACGTGGGATGGCATAGCTACGAGGACAGAGCGCAGCATGATCATCTTCCCTGACCGCGAGAGAAACTTTGTAGACCAGCTGATAGACTTATGCTTGATACGGATCACAATGTTAGCGAAGCTGTCTCTCTTCCTACGTCCGAGTTGTTCAGGGAGTGCAAGGTATTTTCCAAAACCACCATTGTTCTCTATTCTCAGAATCTGTTTGAGCTGAGTTTTCCTCTCTTGGCTTGTACATTTGGAGAAGGAGACTGCTGATTTCTGTGTGTTGATTAGTTGACCCGAGACCGATTCATAAGTAGCTAGGATTTGGTTTAGGGTTTGAGCGTTTTGAGCACTGGCTTTGCAGAAAAACATCGTATCGTCTGCAAATAGCAGATGATTAATGCACGAAGCATTCGATGCTATTTTAATCCCTTTGAATCTGCTGTTTCTTTGCCCCAGGTTGCATAGACTAGAGAGTAGTTCACTGCATAGGATAAAAATATATGGGGAGAGGAGGTCTCCCTGTCTGATTCCCCTCCCTGGCTTGACGTATCCTCTTGTTGCATCATTTATAATGAAAGAATAGATGACTGTAGTGATGCATTGCATTATCCATTCCATCCAAATAGGGTGAAAGCCAAATCTTAGCAAAGCCAAATTGATAAAATCCCACTTTAGTCTGTCGTATGCTTTACTCATGTCAGTCTTGACAGCCATATAACAGTGGTTTTTTGGCTTTTGACGTCTTTAGATAGTGTAGAAGCTCATGAGTAATCAATACGTTATCTGATATCGCTTTGTGTAGGATAAATGCAGATTGAGTTTCTGTGATGAGGTCACATAGCAGTGGTTGAAGCCGTTTAGCCAAGAGCTTCGAGATGATTTTGTAGCTCACGTTACAGAGGGTGATGGGCCGATCGTCAGCGACTTTCAGAGGGCTGATAATCTTCGTATGAGCCTTAGGTGAGTATCATTGATTGTTCTTGGCATGCAGCCAGATTGGAAAAAACCTTGAACCTCACTAACCACATCTTCTCCTACAATGTTCTAGTTTGACTGAAAGAAACACGAGGAGAAACCATCCGAGCCTGGTGCTTTCCCAAGGTGGATCGAGAAGAGGGCATCTTTGATCTCCTTAGACTCAGGTATTTTGATCAATCTCTGGTTTATTTCTTCTGAGATAATGGGCTAGACCGCTTCATTGATGATTGTTTCCATGGATCCAGGTTCCCGGGGAATGGGTTTAAAAATGTCAACAAAATACTTCTCCATCATTGCAGTTATGTCCTCTTCGGAGAACACTTGTTCCCCATCCATTCCTTCGATGATTGTTAGCTTATTGAGGGCCTTTCTCTTCTTTGTAGAGGCGTGGAAGAAGCCATTATTTTTGTCCCCGAAGTGAAGCCAGAGCTGTCTGCTCCGTTGGCGCCAGTGTTCCTCCTATAACATGTAAGTTTTCCCCAGCTCTTCATTTAGCTCCTTGAGGCGGGTTTCATCAGGGTTGGAATCAGACATTATCTGGTCAATTTGTCTCTTGAGAGTCTCAAGTTTAGCTTTGAGTTCAACTTGTTGTTGCTTAGATCATTGGATAATTGCAGTTCTACATCTGTCTATCCTTTGTTTCACTTTAAGCTGTGTCTCCATGCACCAAGTGTCCTCTATTATCTTTTGCACTTCCACATTTTTGCTCAAAGATCGATCATAACGAAAGATCCCTTTCTTTTTCTTTCTCAGGGACTCGAAGTAAGTTACTATTGGCCGATGATCAGAGCTTTCGTATCAGAGATATTTACAGCGTCCAGAGGGGTATAGCTCTGCCCAGGAGCTATTGGAGAGTGCTTGATGAAAGACTTTTCAAGGTTCCAATCAAATGATGTAGTATAAAAGATGTCAATCCAATTCTAAGTGATTCTATTGCAAAGGGAATGCAAGCCTATGCTTAATCTAAGTGCAACCATTAAGAGAGATGATTATGAACTAAGACTATACCAAAAATGCAATAAAAGATTAAACTTTCTTTCTCAATGAGGCAAATGGATTCTTGGGACAAGGGAATTGACTTTGGGTGACTAAGCTTCAATCTAAGATGGCAGCAACACAATCAATCTAACAACCTTAGGCCTAGAAACAATCCCAAACAAACTCTATCTCTAGATAAAATGTTCATTCACAAAGATAACTCAAGCATCTAATTTCCTAGGTTGAATATTATCTAAGCAATCATTAAGAACTAGTCTACTAGCCATCTTAACACTTTTAACAACAAATTTCTTTGGTAAAGAATGTCAAAAGCTTAGGAGAGTTGGTTCAGGTATTTCATCAAACACCTTCGGGCATGAAATGCCTAAAGACCTATTTTGATATGGTATAGACCAAAATTGCATTAGGAACCCTCAACAAGCAAGGATCAAGAAGAATCTACACTAGAACATCTTAGATCTACACCTAATCACCCTTAGTCTCCCAAGCCCATGAATTCTAGATAGATCTACTCACTAATAGCCATGGAAAACCTCAAAATCAATGATGATTCAAGGCTAAACATCATTAGAGAAGAAGATAATCTAATAAACACAAAAGAAATGAGATGAAAAGGATCAAAGATCCAAGCTTTCTTCAAGATCTATTATGTTTTTGAGAGAAAAGAAGTTATCCTCTCCAAAAGAGATTACAAGAGTATTTATATAAGGCTTGAAAGCCCTTAGAAACATCATTAAAAATTACTAAAAAGTCCTTTGAGTCAATTAGGCTTCAACCAATAGAAAAAGAGGCTGAAATTCGGTCTGGGGTCGAGCCAAAAATCCAACCCGGTCCACTCTACCAGGTCTGTTCTCTCGCCCATCTCTGTCCAGCTCCCGACCGGGTACCTCACCCCGGTCCACTCTCCTCGGTCCAAATGTCCTTCTCCCGACCGGGTACCTCTCCCCGGCCAGATCTCATCCAGCTGCTCTTTTCCCGACCGGGTTGCTCATCCCGGATCACTCTCACCGGCCAGCTTGATGTGCTTCTAGTAAACTGATCATAACTCCTCCAATATAGCTTCAAATGATTTAAAACCACTTCCATTGGAAAGCTAACTCAATTTGCTGTGTCTCCACAAAATGTTAGCAACAGAAGACATCTCTAAGGCCTTCGTCCATGCTCATCTTTGTCTCGACCATATCATGGATTGACTTCTCTTTTCATGGCCAAACTTGATTCTTCACCTTCTTTTTGGGCCATATAAGACTCCCAAAAACCTCAAATCACACCAAAGCATGATCCAACACCTGATAAAGACAAATGAATGCAAAATGGATCCTAATGATGCCTAATCCCTAAATTATATGATCAAAATGCATAAGATATGAATGCTAAAAATATGTAAATATGCAAGACATCAACTCTCCCACACTAGACCTTTACTTTTTCTCAAGTAAACTTTTCAAAACTCAAGGGGGAAGGATGCAAAGATGGGAACAAAGCCAAAAAAAACACTCATAGCACTCAACTTGACATCCTAAAGAAACATAGCAAATAGCATGAGCAAAACTCTCTTATTATGCTCTAGCTTCACAAGGCCTATCAATTACTCTTATGCCTCTACACAAGATGCAATGCCTATCGACCAACATGTTCTCTTAACCAGCCCTCACATTGATTCACACACACACACTCAAGGTGAATTCTCACAAATGGGCACATGATCTCAATCATTTGGCTAGGTGATCAAATGGTCTAATATGGATGAAAATGAGGGTTCCATGCATTATTTCAAGGTGACAATCACTCAAAATTCAAGGAGCTTGATCATTTTGCAAAATTTATCTAAGACTAGGAGCAATTCATGCATACATGGATCTATCCTCATCATTCTACCCAATTCCTAAGTGATTACAAGATTTACTCCCCTTTTATTCATCCCATAACCCAAAATGAAAACATTCTCACATCACTCACCAATGAACAACTTTCTTTCTTTCAGATTCAACCACTAAAGACCTCTTATTCACAATTTCACTTCTAAGCTCTAGCACTTTTTGTTTTTCCTTCCCCACTATCTTATTAAATCTTTCTTTTTCTTTTTTTCTTTTTTTTTGTTTTCCTGTTTTTTTTTATATATATGAAGGGGGAAGGTCAAAAACTTCAATCAAGAGCATCTTAATATTTTTATTCTAGGTCCCTAGGGTGTTTCTTTCTCAATACATTTTTTGTTCATCAATCTCAACATTGTCACATTCCAAACCCAAGATATAAACCATTAAGTAACAAAGACCCCACTCACCATCCTAGAACCTAGCTTAAATGATGACCCTATGCTAGCAAGAGATGAGAACAAATTCATGTCGCCCCCAATACTCTCAAGATTTTGCACATGACAAACTATCAGAAAAGGCCTCACTCATGCAAATCAATGTAGGCTTCAAAGAATGGATAGGGTTCATGGGTATGGAAGTGCCATCTGGGTTAACAAAGTCTGGTAAAATGGGAAAAGATAACCCAAATGTGTATGAGATCTATGATCAAGTATGCAAATGCCCATATGCAAGAGAAAGTAAGTTCATTCAAGTCTAAGTTCAGGATGGAGCTGGTTTCAAGAACAATGCCAATATCAAGCAAGCAAGCAAGTTTCAAGAAGAGTTTTCAAGGTTCAAAGCACACAAGTCTTTCAAAAGATGCTTAAGCTACTTGATATGTTTAACTAGGGTGCCAAATTCAGTGCAAACAAGTGTTCTTTTCAAGGCAATGCTCCATATGCAAGTGAATGCAACCTATATGCTCTAGACTCAATCTTAAGGATGCAAGTGATGAAATCTACATGATTCAAAAATTTAATTTTTTTTGGATTTTTTTATGCAAATATGAATGTCAATGCAATGCATGAGACTCAAAATCACAAAGCAAACATGATCAAATATCCGGTACCTCCCCCACACTTAAATCACACAGTCTCTGTATGAATAAAGAGAGAAAGAGATACCCCAACAAGACAAAAGCAAATGTATATACAAGAGGGGTTGGAGTGATACCACATAAGGAGATTTGGTCGTGGTGCTTGGTGTTTGGAGCTAGGAGCTGGCTTGGTTCATAGCAACTAGAGGAGGCTGCTACATGGCAATCATAAGGCTTAGGTGGCTCACCACCTGTCTTCTCTCCTCTAGTGTTTGGCTCAACCTGAAAACCTTGACCACTTTTATTAAAAACTTTAAAGGAAAATTGAAATTGCAAAGCTATGTACAAGGATAACCATGGGATTTCCTCCCAAGTGAGCTTGTTTTGAGTCACTAGCTTGACTACCTTTTCTTTTGGACTAGTGAGAAGGAGGATCCTTCCCACTTTCAAGAGTGATGGTGAGGACCTGAGAGAGAAGCTCTTGAAGCTTGATTGGGTCATCTTGGAGCTGAGGAGTGATGATGGCTCTAGCACTTGAGAATGGTGTGGGTTTTCCCTTGTGCTTGACCTTGTACTCAAGGACACCATCTTTGAGCTTCTTGGGATGGAGAGTAGGAGTGTGTGGTAGCAAATCAAGAGGTGGAGGATGAGGTTCTTTCACCATCTTCTTCTTGCCATGAGTGGCCTTTGAGACTCCACTCATCCCCTCTCTTTTAGCACTTTCCAAGTGCTCAACACACAACTCCTTAGAAGACTCTCCATCAAGACCCTCTTTCTTACAAACAATCACTTCATCTTGTGGCTTTTCATCAGCTTGTTCACCACAAGTGATTTGTCCCACAATAGTTAACATCCAAGGGAGATTGGAGAGGATATGAGACAGCTTTGTTGACATGCATGAGGGGACCTTCTTGTTGGGAAAATCAATGCAAGCTCCAACTGTTGTGAGGAAAAGAGTGCCAAGGATCAAAGGAACTCTCTTTGCTGTCGCCATGTTCAGAACAATGAGGTCAATAGGTATGGTGCATGATCCAATCTTCAAGGGGAAGTCCTTGATGATACCAATTGGGGTTGTAGAAGAAGAATCCCCAAAGGTCAGAGAAGAAGTGTCTGGTTCCATGCTTTCAATCCCAAGACTCTTCACCATAGCCATGGAAATCACATTCACACTTGCACCACTATCAACAAGAGCATCATTCATGGTTATCTTACCAAGGGAGCAAGACAATGTGAACTTCCCTTGAGACTCAAGCTTAGGGAGGGACTTTGGAGGGATTGGTGGATCAATCTTCAGAATGGAGATGTCCAAAAGCTCAGCCACTTCAGCTTGGTGTTCCAGAATGTTCTTGATGAGTATCATCTGGACATGAGCTTCACGCATACCCGAGATCTCTGGAAGCTTGACTCCAATATCACTAAGATATTTCCTGAACTTTGAAATCACCTTCTTTTGAGCTTTGGTGAGAACTCTTTGGGGAAAAAGGGGGCTTATCATAGGGTTATAGCTCAACCTCAGTATCATCTTTCCTCACCTCTTTCAACTGGTGTTCTGCTCTCTTCTCAACTTGGTTCTCAATCTTAGGCTCATCCCTTTTCAGAATCCTTACTTCAACCTTCTTGGCAGCTTCCTTCACAACCTTAGCCTCAGCTGTGGCTACAACAAATCTCTCAACTTCTCCAAAATCAGTTCCAAACATCAGTCTTTCAGTCTCATCCTTCTCTTTCTCATGAACACTCATCTCTATCTCTGAAGAAGTAGTAGAGAGGACAGCATTGCAAGACTCCTTGGGATTCTTCTCTGGTTTCCCTGGTAGAGATCCCATTGGGCTCTTGGAGGATGAAGACATAGAGGCAACCTGGCTCTCCGAAGCTTTGAGGTGAGAGGCAAGTTGCATGTACTTGTTGTTGAGGTCAGAATAAGTCCCATCAATCTTGGCATGGACACTCTTGAACTCATCTCCAATGTCCTTAGCAAATCTCCCTTGAGTTTCTAAGATTTGTTTAAACAAAGACTCCATGGCTGAACTTGGAATTTCAGCTTGAGAAGAGTTGCCTTGTGTTTGAGGACAGTGATTGGCTTGAGGGTAATTCAGCTTGGCTTGGTAACCTCCTTGCTGATTGTTGTAAGGCCTTGGCTGATAGTTGTTTTGGTATTGGAAGTTTGGCTCCTTCCTATACCATGTGCCATTAGCATTGATGAAGCACTCCTCCTCCTGGCCTTCTAAACCATCAATCTCATTGACTCTAGGAAGAACCTCTTGACTAGGACCACCCACAAAGTTCATTTGCTCTTGTTTAGCTTGGTTGGAGATAATCAAATCCATCTTCTCTTGCAAAGACCTGATCTCTTTCTTTGTATGCTGATCATCACTTCTGTTGACCCTGCCATGCTCCTCACTGTAGACTGAGTCACTCTTGGCCATGTTCTCCACCGGCTCCTCTGCATCCTCTTCCGTTCTTCCCAAGAAGAAACCATTGCTAGTTGTATCAAGTCTATTCCTGAACTCTGGTAGAGCACCTCTGTAGAAGGTACTAAGGAGACTCTCCTTGGTGAAGCCATGATGTGGAGATTGAGTCAAATAGCCTTTGAATCTCTCCCATGCTTCACCAAAACCTTCAAGATTCTTCTGCTGAAACCCAGAGATTTCATTTCTGATCTTGGCTGTCCTTGAGGTGGAGAAAAACTTTTCTAGGAAGGCCTTCTTGCACTCATTCCAAGTGGTAATAGAGTCACTTGGAAGAGCCTTCTCCCATTGGTGTGCCTTATCTCCCAAAGAGAAGGGAAACAGCCTCAGCTTGAAAGCATCTTCAGAGACTCCATTAGTCTTGGACAAGCTACATTAGCTATTTGATAGTGCTCAAATTACCCAGTAGAGCTTACTCTCTCAAATAAGAGGTACATCTGTAGTACTTAGGGATCAAATCACGAGGAGCTAGAGAACCAATTAAATATAATCTACTAATTAATCCTAGGTGAAGTTGGTTTTAATGATGGAAATGTAAATAGCAATTCCTAAAATGAGTAAGGTAGTTGCTCTAACTAACAATATGATGGGGTGTTTAAATGAAATAAAGAGTGCTAGACTTAGGGCTTTTATTCAGGAATGGAGACTATAATGTCTAGAAATGCCTAACAAGTTGTTTGCATGATACTATAGAACTCAGTCGCTTAACTTTCAGTGATGTCTCACTGGTTAAATAATCTAGATCTCTGGCTTCAACTGTCGTATGTTGACAAAAAAAGAGTCGATTGATATCCTTTAGATATATCGATCGATACACTTTTCGCTCGGCGATCGATTCACCTGTCGGGATATCGATCGACGGCTTCTAGATATGCCTAGGCGCGAGCTGATAATGAACACTAGATCTCAAGGAGAGCGGTTAGCTCTTCTCCAAGGAGATACTAGTTCAAACAGATAATTCAAGATATCAAAGATCCCAGTGATCTATATTCTAGTTAGCTACTCTAGAACAAGCTTAGGGTGCAATCTATTTGATGAATACCACAACTTAACAATTATAGTTTGGGGCTAATCCCACAAACCTATTTAAACCCTAGATCTAACAAGTAGACTACTCAGACATAGCTAAGCAATTCATAACAATAGATAGATGAAATAATTGCATAGATAGAATAAAGTAGAAATACAAAAGGAGGTAACAAATCTCTCCAATCTCTCAAAACAAGTAAAACTCTAGTCTCTCTCTCACACTCTCTGCTTAGACTCTTCAAAGCTTGCTTCTTTCGAAGGTTGCCGTCAAAAACACTTATCATGAATATTTAAGCATTTCCATTAGGTTAAAAACTCGTCAGGGGCAATCTCGTAATTTGGTGAAGTCTTGGTGAAGTAGTCGGCTAAACCATTTCGTCCTCGATATCGATCGACAACACTGGATGTGTATCGATCGATTATAATCTTCTAGTACGCGGATCTTCTCAGCTACATCGATCGACAACTCTGGATGAGTATTGATCGATTCTTATCGCAATGTTGACTTCCGACTTGGTCTTGAATGGTCAACTCGGGTGTATCATCTCTTATACTCCAAAATGCTCCAAAACATCACTTTATCACAAAACGCTCCTGAACCTGAAAACATACCTAACAGGCTAGAAAACATATTAAATATATAATAAAACACTAGTATACCATGGTTAAAAACGGGTAAAATCCATGGTATATCAACTCCCTCAAACTTACTCCTTTACTTGTCCTCAAGCAAAAACAGTAATCTTTGGAAAAGGTTTGAAAACAGTAGGAACTCAAAGATTCAAAATATTGAAGTCATCACTTTATGGGTTTGCAATTCATATCTAAACATCCTAATCACAGAAGTTCATTATGCCTTATCCTAGCTTAGCAACCAAACTCATCTAGTCAACAACTTAGCAAATCTCATCTGACATTCCCTTCTACTAACCTCATTTCTTAACATAAAATAAAAGTGCAGGCTTTACCTTGGGAATATCGATCAAAGAACACATGGATTCGACTCAAACAAGTATCTGAACACACAGGTAGTCTTTTCTGATCCCTTTCTCCCCTCACCTCTCTTTTCTGGATCTCTTATTAGTTTCAATTTCAATAGGTTTCGATGCCACAAAGGTCATCTAGTCTATCTCATTGACATTTGCATTGTAACTCATACATTTTTGACAAAGTGTAGCGAATAATGGGGTCTTTGGTAATTTACCTATCCCTCGTTTTCACAATGTGTGATCATCCTTGAGATTTAGAATACTGGGGTCGCAGGAGACACTCCTACCCCTCTGCCTCTCAAGAAATCATTTCAATCTTATATAACATAAACTTAGATCTTTGAGATGCCGAAGAGAGAGAAAGAAGGGAAACAGAAACACAAAGACTTTTTACCTTCCAGACTTGTAAGAGGATTCCGATCCAGTGATTTCCAAGCCCCAAGACAAGCAAATAAGTCAGTATTAGTGTTGGAGGTCAGCTTTGGTTCCTTCAAACAATCTCAGCTAGTGTATATAGATGACAGGTTGATCCACTTTAGCATCTTTAGTACTATCTGCAGTCAGTAAATCTAGAATGGTGCTAAAGAGTGGTCAGACAATCAAACATAAATCTATATCAATGTTCCTATTTAATACTTATGTGAAAAATAATTTTGAAAAATATTTTAAATAAAAACCAAAATAAAAACACATATTAGTAAACTCTCCCCCTGACTTAAATTACACTGTCCCAGTGTAACATAGCCGGAGTGAAGTAAATAAAATAAATCATAATAAATAAACAAGTTAGAACGATTAAACCTGATCGACAAGGTGTCGATCGATTCGTAGGGGTGTACGTCGATCGTTAGTAATGGTCGTGTGGTGTCGAGCGATATGAATGGTACGTGTCGGTCGACGGAATCATCATTCTACTCGGATCTTATAAAACCTGCAAAAATAAAACCGAAAAATAAAAGTAAAAATGAAAAATAGCAAAATAAAAGAAAATAAAACCTAATAGTGGGTTGCTTCCCACTCAGCGCTTTGTTATAGTCATTTAGCTTGACTGTGGTAGGTGTGTGACTCAGGGGGTGCATAAACTGCTGATCATTGGACAACAATCATCAATTTTGTGTCTCCTACTGTTGAACCATGTGGCAGTGAAGCTTCTTGTGGCATCATCTGATTTTTGCTGTTTCTTATCTATCTTGAGGACTGTATCTTGAAGCTTCCTTAAGGAATTCTCAATGTATTCGATGTTGCCAACCTTCCTGTCTATGGTCTGGTTGGTGTATACTGACAACTCCCTCAGCTCATTCTGTAATGCATCGATCATGTCATGAATTAACTGATCTCGGTCTGCCAAAGACTTTGTGTCGATCGATGCTACTAGGTGCGTGTCGGTCGTTTCGCTTGGAGTTATGTCGGTCGATTCAGTGTCAACTGTGTCGATCGATCCTGAGCGCTGTCCTTGGTACTGCAAAGCGCGTATATCGCCCTTCATTTGGCGAATAGTTCTGCATAGGCTGTTCACTCGTTCGTTGACAGTGTCGTCAATGTTATCAAAGGTCCCGTTGAGTCTCTCCTCCATAGCATCCATAGCTTCGTAGAGCTCGTGTTTGATCTGATCAACTTCTGCTGCAGTGCATGCTCTCTTCGCTGGTGGTGGCTCGATGTCGATCGATATCGGTCTAGGCCTGTCGATCGATGTCGCGTTTCTGTCACGAAGACCAAGATGATCTTGAACTATGCTCATGTCTTGTTGTAGCTCGTTCAGCTGCTGTGACAGTGTATCCAGGTATTGCATGATAGGTGAACTGAAATGATCATGCTTCTCTTCGTATGCTTTCATCTTATCTTCCAGTGCTGCGAACCTTGTGTTGATCGACGGTGAAGACTGTGTGTCGATCGATGGTAAAGTAGCATTCTGAGCCTGATCTTTCTTGCCAATTGATGCTAGCTCTTTCTGTAGAAGATCGATCCTCTTGCTTAACCATTCGACATTGTTGTGTAGAGGGCTGTAGACATCTCCAATCCGTGTATTGATGTAAGCAATCTCCCATTCATCTTTCTTAGGTGATGAACCTTCTGGTTGGTCCTTGGATGTAGTCTTGCCGATGTCGATCGATGGTGCAGGTACGTGTCGATCGATACTGGTGGCGTAGCTTCCTTCTCAAGCATGGTTAATATGTTGCCAAGCTCCATTCTTATCTCAGCCATGTCACTCTGGAAATCCATGTAGCTGATATCCAAAGGCTGGAAAGTGTCTTCCACCAATGTGCGCATGTCTGCCTCAAGGTGTGCCTGAGCTCTCCATACATCAGTCACCATATCATCTATATCCTCTCTACTGTAGGGTATTGGTGGTGGTCTGTATGCATGGTAAGGGCATATGTGTTCTGGAAGGCGTAAGCAACCTCTGTGAAAAAGTGATGCTCTCTCCAGAATTCTCCTTATGTGCTCCTTGGTAACAGTGATGATTTCACCATCAACTCCTCTAGCATGTCCAAACTCATCTCTGTAGACACCATATTTATCCTTTGCTTCCCATTTGAATCTCCTGGATCCATTAGTATTGAAAGCGCGTCGTCCAAACTCCAATCGTCTGTCGGGAGATCTGACTCTTGCTCTGTCGATCGATCTGGGATATCCACCATCGATTGATGGTGATGAAACGATGTCGATCGATGGTGAACTCCTGGGTTGACCGAAGCTTTGAGGAACTGTATCCTCCCTTGTGGTGACGTGGTGGTTGTCCTGGACGTGAACTAGGATGTCTGGATGGCCACGTTGCTGTGTGAACAGGTTTTCTGGTCCATTAGCAACTTGGAGGATGTCTGCTATGTCTTCTCTGGTTATGTGCAGAACTCTTCCATCCATTGCTCTTGCATAACTGTCTGTGTCCCTGAAAATTCGAAATTCATCAGGTGTTAGTGAAACATTCCTGATATCATAAGGATCATGAAATCGAGATTGAGCTCTGTTGAAGGCGTCGATCGATGGTGATGTGGAGGTGGCGATCGATGGTTCAGGTGTTGCAGTCCTCCATTGTTAAGTTTCTGAACCTGAAAACATACCTAACAGGCTAGAAAACAGATTAAATATATAATAAAACACTAGTATACCATGGTTAAAAACGGGTAAAATCCATGGTATATCACTATCAAATGTGTCCAAGTGATCAAGGGGATCCTCCACAGCAAGGCCATGAAACTTGTTGTTCTCAATCAAATGCAACAGTCCTGAATTGATCTCAAAGTTGTTGTTCTCCACAGCTGATGGCCTGATTCCTCTCATATGACCATGGATGTGGGGTTGGTCATAGGTCCCAATGGCTCTAGTTTGGCGCTGTGGATGTTGTGGTTGGTATTGAGGTCTAAAATTGTCAGCTCTTGGACCGTTGCCCCTTAGGGCATCACCATCTTGAGGCAGATTCGCCATATCAAATCCCAACCTTTGAAGATGAGCCTAATGCTCTTCCTCTCTTCTCTTTCTTGCTATCTCCCTCTCAAGTGCAGCAATCTCTTCAACAGTGGGGACCAAGTTTGATGCACCTCTACTTCTTGTGATCATACACCTGAGATGTAAAGGAAGAGGAAGAAGCAGAACCAATATCACAATAAAGGAAAAATGACTTAGTCTCAAGCAAGTAACTAAATCCTAATGTCAAAATCAACTTAGAACTTGGTAACGGCGCCAATTTGATGAAAGACTTTTCAAGGTTCCAATCAAATGATGTAGTATAAAAGATGTCAATCCAATTCTAACTGATTCTAATGTAAAGGGAATGCAAGCCTATGCTTAATCTAAGTACAACCATTAAGAGATATGATTATGAACTAAGACTATATTAAAAATGCAATAAGAGATTGAAATTTCTTTCTCAATGAGGCAAAGGGATTCTTGGGACAAGGGAATTGACTTTGGGTGACTAAGCTTCAATCTAAGATGGCAGCAACACAATCAATCTAACAACCTTAGGCCTAGACACAATCCCAAACAAACTCTATCTCTAGATAAAATGTTCATTCACAAAGATAACTCAAGCATCTAATTTCTTAGGTTGAATATTATCTAAGCAATCATTAAGAACTAGTCTACTAGCCATCTTAACACCTTTAACAACAAATTTCTTTGGTAAAGAATGTCAAAAGTTTAAGAGAGTTGGTTCAGGCATTTCATCAAACACCTTTCGGGCATGAAATGCCTAAAGACCTATTTTGATATGGTATAGACCAAAATGGCATTAGGAACCCTCAACAAGCAAGGATCAAGAAGGATCTACATTAGAACATCTTAGATCTACACCTAATCACCCTTAGTCTCCCAAGCCCATGAATCCTAGATAGATCTACTCACTAATAGCCATGGAAAACCTCAAAATCAATGATGATTCAAGGCTAAACATCATTAGAGAAAAAGATAATCTAATAAACACCAAAGAAATGAGATGAAAAGGATCAAAAATCCAAGCTTTTTGTCAAGATTTATTATGTTTTTGAGAGAAAAGAAGTTATCCTCTCCAAAAAAGATTACAAGAGTATTTATACAAGGCTTGAAAGCCCTTAGAAACATCATTAAAATTACTAAAAAGTCCTTTGAGTCAATTAGGCTTCAACCAATAGGAAAAGAAGCTGAAATTCGGTCTGGGGTCGAGCCAAAAATCCAACCCGGTCCACTCTACCCGGTCTGTTCTCTCGCCCATCTCTGTCCAGTTCCCGACCGGGTACCTCACCCCGGTCCACTCTCCCCGGTCCAAATGTCCTTCTCCCGACCGGGTACCACTCCCCGGCCTAGCCATCCCTTCCAGATCTCATCCAGCTGCTCTTTTCCCGACCGGGTTGCTCATCCCGGATCACTCTCCCCGGCCAGCTCGATGTGCTTCTAGTAAACTGATCATAACTCGTCCAATATAGCTTCAAATGATTTGAAACCACTTCCATTGGAAAGCTAACTCAATTTGCTGTGTCTCCACAAAATATTAGCAACAGAAGACATCTCTAAGGACTTCGTCCATGCTCATCTTTGTCTCGACCAGATCATGGATTGACTTCTCTTTTCATGGCCAAACTTGATTCTTCAGCTTCTTTTTGGGCCATAAGACTCCCAAAAACCTCAAATCACATCAAAGCATGCTCCAACACCTGATAAGGATAAATGAATGCAAAATGGATCCTAATGATGCCTAATCCCTAAATTATATGATCAAAATGCATAAGATATGAATGCTAAAAACATGTAAATATGCAAGACATCAGTGCTCTGTCCAGACGACATTTGACGTTGTGATCTCATCTCTTCCCTCTCCAGGACAGACAGTTTCCGGTGTGTTGGAGATCATATAGGTCGCCTTCTATAAGAAAGAATCTGAAGTCTTCGAAGGATCCTTCCAATCTTGTAGGGCCTCCCTCTTTTTCATTGTTCCCTGTCAGATCATCAAAATCCCCCGACACAAACCAGGGAGCGTTTCTGATAAGTGCCAGGGCTGTGAGGTAATTCCAAGTCTGTTTTTGTTTCTTCTTATCCGGATCACCATACACAAACGATGCATAGCTTAAATTTCCTTCAAACATTAATTTTTCATAGAAATAATTTTTACAGAGGAGATGATTTCAAGATCAATTCCATCTTTCCATAGTAGCGCCAAGACTCCTCATGCTCTTCCATGTGGAGGTATCGTTCTGATGTTACCAAGTCGCAAGCATTCTAGTTTCCTTACCTCCACATTATGGGGTTTTTTTTGTCTCCGAAAGAAAAATAATATATGGATCAACTTTCTTGCAGATCTCTCGGAGGCGACGAACTGTCCAAGGGTTCCCCACCCCTCGGCAGTTCCAGCACACAACTTTTAAGGAAGAGGAGAGGACGGATTCTGAAAATTTGTCATGTTGTTTCTCTGTGGTGCTGATGAGGTAGGCTTTACTCCTTTTGATACTCTGTTTCTGCGTGGAGCTGAGCTAGAGCTTGTACCTTTTGATCCAGATATCTTCCGATGGTTCTCCTCTATGCAAGGGATTGTTGAGGCTGTTTTCCTCTTGTGAGGAGAGGGTTGGGTCTTTGATATCGTTCTGCGACATAGTCCAATCCCGAGGAAGCTAAGAGGGGATGGGGTTACATTTCTTCTTCCAGGGGGTCTGCCCGGTTTACGTTTAGTGGGTGGTGCAGGATGATTCACCGGGGAGGTTGCCATTTCTTCGTTATCTTCACTGATTGGGCCCAGTCTTAGGCGTGCTGGCACCCTGGGTGGAGTGGGAGATTGATTAATAATCGGAGGCACAAAGGCATCATCTGGCAGGGTGGTTGTGGGAGGCTCAGAGAGCATTAAGGCAGCAGTTTCTTCTACTTCACCGCGCTTCTTCAGCATGGCGTAACCTTTCCTTCCTGGCTGCACTTTATGTCGGGACCGGGCAGTTTACATAGTTAGACATGTATTGCCTTACTTCCGTCATAGCTTCATTGAAGGCTTCAACCGGGAGATCAGGAACTGGAGGAGGTGGTAGTGGGGGCCTTGAGGAAGCTGAGCGTTCATGTTGTCTAGGAGCATTGGAACTCTCCCAATGCAGCATTGGTTTCTTGATCCAAACTTGTATGTTTGAGATTGTCCTTTGAGAAGAGATAGATAAATATCTAATAGTATTTGAAGCCTTCTGTATTCTCTGGAGTGATAGGAAGTGGCTGCTTCCAGTTCTCGAGGGCTGTAGTAGTTTGCGTACTCCTTACGTGGGAGAGAGGAGTAGGGGAGATTGGAGTTTCTGTCTCGGTGAGGTACAAAGGTTTTTATGGATTGATCAGGGTGGTATGCATTGGATCTAATCAGTCGACGATCAGAATCAGCAACATGGAAGTTCATTGGGTGGTCTCTTTGGTCTCGCATGTTTGAGCGTGAGTCTGGCCTGGATCGAGACTCAGAGTGAGCTCCTTGTCTTTCAGTCTCTCTGTAGGGTCTTGTATGATGGGATGTAGTTCTGGTTGGATACTGAGATTGGGTGTTTGTTGTTTCTCTTTCAGGGCAGTCTTGAGCTTCATGGTCCAGCATACAGCAAGTAGTACAGTGCTTTTCCAGCTTCTCATAAACAAGAGTCACCTCCACTTCCTCACCAGAATCAAAGTTTAGGGTAGCCTTCTTGATGAGGGGATTTAGTCCATTAATAAGAACTCTGATACGCGCTTTTGTTGCATAGATCTCAATTTTCTCTAGGATTCTAATATCTTTTGCCAAGAAAGTGAGGGCTACATCAGACCATAAGTGTAGAGGGATACCTTGGACTTGGATCCAGAAGGAGGTGAGATTTGGAAAAGTTGTAGCGGTAGTAGGCTCCCACCTTTGGAGTAGTATCATCCAGTGAGCAAAGTGATATGGGCGATATTCGAGGACCTTTAGTGAGTCCTTCTCAGATGCAAATTGGAATTGGAAACATCGCTGGCCTAGGTCTGCTCCCACTGGGCTTGTCTCCAATTTCCAGTGGTCACCAAAGAAAGGTATAAGCGACCACATCCTTTGGTGTTTAGGGTTTGTAACTCTCCCCACCAGAGTGAATGAGTGTTTCTTGACTAGCTCGGAGGTGTCTACTGCTGGTACTCTGACTCTAGCAGTTCTAGGAAGGTCTTGGGGGAGTCACCAGACCTTTTCCTTTCTCAGCGTAGGAAAGTCTTCTACTCATATTATGGTTCTGATGCGACGGTTCAAGGGTCAAAGTGGTTATTCAAGCACAGAAGTAGGGTAAAGGTTCATCTCCGCAAAGGAGAGAGGGTTAGGAGGGTTATAGACGGATCTTTAGACGCTCATGGAGCACGGTAGTGGAGAAGGAGGACTCATGATACCTTGAGTGGCTTCGCCGGCAACGGAGGAGATGGAGGAGGAGAATCTTTGGTCCCTCCGACCACGGGTCGGGGGAGAGAACCCGGTCGATTAAACTCAAGTCTTCGAAGTATCCAATGGTTTGATCCCAAAGAGGAAAGATTTTGAAATGATCAGTCAATGGTACAGTGGATAAAGCAGGGGGTTAAGGACAGTTGACTTCAGCCTACTGGGTAAAGATTTCTCTTGAAAAAGTCGTCTGGGAAAGAAAAGAGCTCTTCGGTTTTACTTTTCTTCAAGTATCTAACTTAAATTTCCAGAAAAACAAAAAACAATCAACAAGAAACGAGGATAAACCCCATTGGTGCCAACACAAGACAACACCACAACACAATGTCTCCACGCCTCTCATGTTATCGCGTGAGAACTCACCACATCACACAGTCTCCGTGAGTTATATGCCTTCACGCGATCATGACACATCACGCAGTCTCCATATGATCTGCGCCACAACATTCACACGTTCATGTCACATCATGTTGTCTCCAAGACATCACGATGTCTCTACTTGAACCGTGCCACCACATTTTTAACTTCACACAGGCATGCACACCGCATGCCCGTTCCGGCGATGAATCATGTCACCTCACACGGATGCCACATGATCCAGTAAAAAAAACTATGCAACTCCCGAGATGTATGTACCTTCGCCACGTTGCATGGGCACAAATAGGCCTTACGCATTTCTGTAACTCATATACACCGCCCACATATATGTCATAACCCCCAATCAATTCAATCATCACATACAATCCTTAAACATCATTCAGCCATCGTTTAACAACCTAGCATTAGATCTATATCTCACACATCAAACATCAGTATATATATATATATATATATATCATATGTATAACTATATATATAAATCATATGTTTAACTATATATATATCATATGTATAACTATATATATAAATATACGTAAAAAAACAACATGCTACAGATACATGTGGGGATGAATGATCAACCTAAACCCTTCTACCGTGATTAAATAATGATACAAAGAGATAAAGATTGCAACAAACTCTTACTTTGACCTAGATCTGCAGATTGTGAGGTGAAACGAAGTAGATATGCTGATATAGCATAGATTTTACCAGTTTTTAGCCATGGTATATAAATATTTTATAATCTATTTGTTATGTTATGGAGTCTTTTATATTATTACAGGTTCATGCATGTTTTGGAGTAACATGGTGATTTTGGAGCATTTTGGAGATAAAGATAGAAGAAACTCGTAGCTGACAACAAAACCAGTCCGAAGTCGACATCAGAGTCAAACGCCGACCGAAAAACATCACATGTCGTCGATCGATATCAAAGCGCGTAAGGCCTGACTTGTTTCCCAGCCGACATATAGCCCAAGTCCCATACAATTACATAAATACTCCTGGCCGACTTTAACCTAATATTTATGTGCTTTGCCATTGTATTTGGCAGCACACGCTTTCTCTACTTTTCATACTTTTCGCAGTAAACATATTTAGGGTTTTTAGTAGTTGGAGAGAAGATCCAAGACTTCTTCAGAGCTTTGTGTTGGGACTCCAATTGTAGATCAACATTATTCTATCTATGCAGTTTATTCAGATTATTGCTATGCTTTGTTTTGCTATGTCTGAGTAATTCACTTATTAGATTTAGGCTTTAATTAAGGTCATTAAGGATTAGCCAAGACTATAGAACTGCTAAGGTGATAGATTTCTTTGAAGGAATTGATTGCAGTGCGTGTGTTTTAGAGTAGCTATCTAGACCTTGATTTTAGGATTATGGACAATTACGACGGTAGGTTCTGCACCATAATAGATTCCCTTGAGGTAGGATTGCTAAAAAAAAAAGACATCTGATTTAGTTAAGACTAGTGAACTTATCGATCACCTCGCTAAAGCTTGCCTAAGTGAACATCAATCGATGCTCATACCATGGCATCGATCAACGTTTGATCCATATCAACAAGCAACAAATGAGATATCGGAGGTGTAGTCAATAGGATTGATTCACATGCGAAAGCTGAAATACTTTATCATAAGAATTCGATTTCTAGGATTGCCAACCTAAGTATTCTATATCACTATTGTTTTCATAGTTTACCTGGCCTAATCACCACTGATTAAGATCTATTGTGTGTCTTAGCTCCTTGTGGATTCGTTCTTTTAGTACTACAACTGAACATCTTATTTGAGAGAGTAAAGTTACTCCTTAAAATAATTTGAGCGATATCTTCTGCATCTACAATCCTCACAAACCAGATCTACAAATACAAGGGTTGGTTTCCACCCAAACCCTAGATCAGAGATCTCGAAGAAGAAAAAGGTAAGGAATAACAAATAGAGAAGGATTAAGGTTTCCTTACCCCCACCCATAATTGGATCTTGAAGAAAAAGAGCAGAAGGCTCAAGAAAGCGACGCAAAGGGATCGGGACACGGCAAGCTCTGTTCTCCGTTGAGGCTATACGGTGGTCGATGGAACTCTGATGGTAGGCGGCTGCTTTCTCCATTTGGGTAGGACTTCATTGTGTTTTCTTTCTTTACAGAAATATCTAAGGATTGTCTCCTTTAAATAAAAGAGGAAGAAAAAAACTAAGATTTTCTATATATGAGCAACGTCATGGATCTACTCATTAACAATTGGGCCATCGCCCGGGGTATGATAGCATGACCCTCCCAGTTACTAAAATATTTTTAATTAATATTAATGTAAAAATATTTATAAATTCCTAATTTTCATATACAGTCCTTCCTAGATTTTCCACCATAACATCATTCCACAAATCAATTGGACCGTGTTAACACAAATGCAAACAATCATTCTCAACAGTGCTCTTAGCTTACATTCTACGAAAGGATGCAGATGCTAGTATACGGTCTCAGACGCCAGTGTCATCTTTAATTTTATCTCCACTGCCCTTCTTTAGACCATCCCCAATGATTTTTTTTTTCAAAAATAGAATAATTCTGTAAGAGAGTTAAATAATATTTAAATAGTACTCTATTTTCGAGTGAAAATAGAATGTTGAAAAAAAATAAGTGAACTATTATATTTCTAAATTAACTCATTTTTACTTTATAAAGTGAAAACTAGAATACTATTAAAAAAATTTACTCTAAAATTTTATTTTAAAGTAAAAAATAAACACTATTGGAGATGCTCTTACAACAATTTTAGCTTTTTCATGTAAACTTGAAACTTAACAAGTAAGAAACAAATTTTGTTCGCCTGTTTTCTGATGCTCGCACCCTACGTTTAGTTCTTTCTTTATCTTTATCTTTGTATGAAATATTTATAATACATTATTTGAGAATCATTACAATTTTTGAGACATATCACGTGTCATCATGATTTTTAGAGTAATTATAAAGTTTAGTTGGTCTATCTAAACATATATTATATATTTTTGATTCAACTAACCCTAAATTATGGGAATCATGTTTAAGAAAAAATAAATCAAGTATGGGAACGTCTTACGTGTTTTGCCACTATTAGAGATGGTCATTGGTTTATGATTAATGACTTTAATGAAATAAGAGGACATCATGAAAAAGAAGGAGGAAAGCGACGATCTGATACATCATTTCCTTCTTTCAATCAAATGATCTCCGATTGTGGAATGCTGGAGTTTCCATTCTCTGGCAATCAATTATCATGGGATGGAAAATGACCCAATGGAAATGTACAATGTCGTTTAGATCGTGCTCTTGGAAATGAGGATTGACATGAAAAATTCCCAGACTCTAAAGCGTAATATCTTCGTATGTGGGGATCAGATCATCGTCCAGTACTAGCAGATATTCTCATAAAGCCAACAAGGAAAAGGAAATCATTTAAGTTTAATAATCTATGGTTGTATAGTGAAGAAATAGGAAAAGTGATCTCAGATGGTTGGAACTCTCCTGACCTCCCTCCAAATGTGATATCATGGACCATATATCCATTTGCAAGAAAGCACTAGGACAATTGAAAAAAGAAAAAAAGACTTAAATGCGGCAAAAAAAATTGAAGAACTCAAGGCAAAAGTCGATAATCTATACTCGGATGATGGAGCCACGGCAGAAGAAATAGGAGCAGCGTTCAAGGAACTTACCGAAGCTCTTAAGGCTGAGGAACGATTCTGGAAACAAAAGAGTAGAATCTTCTGGCTGAGAGGGAGGGAGATCTGAACACAAGGTTCTTTCATGCTATTACAAGACAGAGAAGAGACATAAATAAAATTACATGTCTTTTGGATTCTGCTGGAATCTAGTTGAGGATGAAGAAAAATTGGTAGCCATTGCTACTGATTACTTTAGAGACCTGTTCACAACTTCCAACCCGGAGCTGATTGATGAAGCCCTAGCCAATGTCACGACAACAATTTCTGATCAAATCAATGCGGATCTGACGGCTCGTGTTTCCGAATGGGAAGTAATGTTGGCTCTATTCGCAATGCATCCAGAGAAGGCTCCTAGACATGATGGCATGACAGCCATGTTTTATCAAAATTTCTAGGACAGTGAAAGAAGACTTAACCCGTATGGTTAATGAATTTCTCCTCGACGGCACCATGGCAAATGCCCTCAATGATGCAAATATTTGTCTTATCCCTAAGAAATACAAACCAAATGAAATGTCCCAGTTTTGACCCATAAGTCTTTGCAATGTTAGTTATAAGATTATATCTAAAGTATTATGCCAGCGATTGAAGAAAATAATTCTGAATCGGATATCAGAAACCCAGTCAGCCTTTGTTGCTGGAAGATAAAAATATCGGACAATGTATTGATTGCATAAGAAATGTTCCATGCCCTCCGAACAGATGCTGGAGGAAGAAATAGGAGAATAGCAATAAAGACGGACATGAGAAAATCCTATGATCGACTAGAATGGGACTTCATAAGTGCGGTAATGAGTAAAATGGACTTTTCAGATATGTAGATATGATGGATAATGTGATGCGTAACATCTGTAAAATATCATGTCTTGTTCAATGGTCAACCCAGAGGAAATATAATCCCACATAGGGGATAGCGACAAGGAGATCCTTTGTCTCCTTTTATCTTTATTCTATGCACGGAAGCGTTCGTTAGCCTTTTTAATGTGCGTCTCGCGCACTAGCCCCTCGGTATCACACCTTCTCTTTGCTGATGATGGCTTGTTCTTCTGTAAGGCAGAGCCCCGTGAATGTGCTGAAGTCATGAAAGTTCTTAAGACATATGAGAAAGCTTCTGGACAGCGTATTAACTTCAAAAAATCTTCCTTACTCTTTGGTAAGAAGATACCTGGAACAGTGAAAGAGAATATCAAAAGCTCAACAGGAATTACAAGTGAGAAAGAGATGTGGACTTATCTTGGTATCCCTGAGGATATTAGTGGCTCTAAAGACAAGGTTGTTTGCATTCTTGAAGGATCGACTGCGAAATCGAGTAAATGGCTGGACAGGGGTGGTTAACAAAGGGAGGAAAGGAAGTACTCATAAAGTCTATAATACTGGCTCCACCTACTTATGTAATGTCGACTTTCCTATTACCATTAGAGAGACATGTGAAAATTTAACTAGTGCCATTGCACAGTTCTGGTATAGCTCTAACATTCCTAAAAGGGGTATATACTAGGTAAAATTGGAAAATATCTGCAAACCAAGAGAGGAAAGAGGAATTGGATTCAGGATGATCTATGAATTCAATCTGGCCTTACTAGACAAACAGTTATGGCACTTGGTACAATATCCAGATTCTTTAGTAGCCAGAGTATGAAAGGGAAAATACTTCAGATGTAGTACGCCTTTGCGGCTAAATTGGCAGATAGACTCTCATATTAATTGACAAGTATAATGGCAGCGAAACCACTAATGCTATTGGGGATCAGACAAAAGGTACATTCCATAAATGAGATTAGAGCTTGGGAAGACCATTGGATACCGACGATTCCAGCATGGCCAGCTAGACCAATAGCACCAGTGGTCCATCCGATGATGTCAGTTCGTGAATTTATGACAGGGTATCCAAAAACATGGGACTCGGAGATGCTTGAAAATTATGTAAAACCGGAAGATATCTCTCTGATTCAATCTTTGGCCATAAGCCAAGGATATCAACAAGACAAATATTGTTGAAGTTTTATGAAGAGTGGGATGTATACAGTTAAATCAGGGTATTTGGTCACCACAAGTATCCTCAACAGAGAAACAGTGGTCGCCCAGGGATAGCCGAGCATCACAAAACTCCAAGTCTTTGCTTGAAAGATAAAAGCTCCACCAAAGCTGAAACATTTTATCTGGCAAGCAATCATTGAACAACTAGCAGTAACAAGCAACCTTGCACATCGTCATATGCGATGTGATAATCATTGTCCTAGATGTGGAGCAGATGATGAGACTGTAAACCATGCCATCTTTGAGTGCCCCCCAGCACTACAGACATGGGCACATGCAGCAACTCTAAATCCACCATCAATCTTCCCCAGTGCGAGTCATTTCACGAACATTGACTATTTTTTTGGAGGAAAAGTGATATGTGCTCAAATTATCCTAGAGCAACCTTACTCTCATCAAAAGAGGTTAAGTTGTAGTATTTAAGGATCAAATCCACAGGGAGCTAGGGAACATACTAGATCTTATTGTAACTAAGTTAGGTTGGAGATTTCAAAGCAGTAAATAGCAAGTAAACTTAAGAACTGGTTTGAGCAGGACAATTACTCAATTGATTGATTAGGGGGTTTAACAGATATGATTAAGTAGCTAGACTTAGGATTACTATTCAGGTTATCAGGATTATAGTAGTATGAACGCCTATGTGAGATGCTTGCATGATATTAAAAAACCCAACGATGCAATAACCCTAACTGTCGTTTTATGGGCTATCTATTACTAGAATCGATGAGACACCTCATTTGTGAATCATCGAAAGGCATCGATCGACCTGTTGTCGCACGTATCGATCGACATTGCCTCGCGTCGATCGATGACTCTATAGGAGTATCGATCGATGCGGCTCTAGTAAGCTTTAAGCGCGAGTTGATAACAGTTCGCTAAGGAGTTTGCCAAATCAGTTGTCGCTTGTTTCCAGCAAATTCCTAGCTCAAAAAGATAGATCCAAGGATTTTATCTTTTGTCATCATGTATAGGTTAACCACTCATATACAAGCATTAAGAGTAATCTTCTGAGATGAATATTACATGCTCAAGTATTCATATCTGGAGCTAATCCCTCAAAACCTATTTGAATCCTAAATCTAACAAAGGTGTTTACTTAGACATAGCTAAGTAAAGCAGCATCATAATAGTTAAAAGTTTCATAAAATAGAATAGAATAGAAACAAAGTTGTTCAAGAAAGCTCTCAATGATAACTCTCTCTCACAAAACAAAGAAACTATGTCTAGAACATTTAGAAAAACTCTTTTAAAAACCGTGTATGTGCCAAAACACTTAAGCAAGACATAAATAATAGAATAATTAGGTTAAAACTCGTCAGGGGTATCTTGGTAAATAGATGGAGTCTTGGGCTTCAAGTCGGCTGTGAAAAAATTTGGGCTTCTACGTTATAATATCGATCGATACTACTGAAGTTGTATCGATCGACGCGTGTCTCTCTGTGTCGACCTCGGATGGTCGATATGGCCTTCTCGGGTGAAATCTCTAAAGTGCTCTAAAATGCTCCAAAATCACCATTTTCTTCCAATTGCTCCTAAACCTATAAATATGCTATATAGACTCCAAAACAGATTAAATATATCCTAAAAATCTAATATACCATGACTAAAATTGGGTCAAATTCATGGTATATCAACTCCCCCAGACTTATCCTTTTGCTTGTCCTCAAGCAAAAAAAATTGGCAGTCTCTCTGGAAAAAATGTTTGAAAACGACAAGGACACAAAAATTTTAAAAACCTTAGTCATATCTTCCTAGTAGTGCAAACCAAGTCATACAAATCCTAACTACAAAAGCACATTATACCATATCCTAGTATAGCAACCAAATTCTCCTAGTCAACAACTCAACCAGTCATGTGTGACAATCCCCTCTACTAACCTCATTTCTTGCATAAAATAAATGTGTAGATTTTACTTTGGGAGTATCGATCACAGGATGCAAAGATGTTCAAACAAGTATATGGACATGCAGGTAGATACAAGTTCCTATTCTCTCTCTACTAATTTCTCTCTTAGTCAAAGTCTACTATATTGCAGATTCATTGACCAAGATTGGAAAGGCTTCCATGAATCAAGCTTTAATGATTTTGGCCACCAAATTCTGTTCACTTCTTTTTGACCTATATCCTAGAATTTATCTGAAGCAAGCCTTAATGGTTGTAGCCGCCAAGTCATGTTCAAATCTTTTACATATAGAATTCTTATGAATCAAGCCTTAATGGTTGTTGCCACCAAGTCCTGTTCGAATTATTTTCCTAAGTATTAGCTATATTATAAATATCTAATTTTTTATTTATCTTTATTTTTTGTTTTTTATTTTATATATAAAACTATCTAATCTAAAATTTCGAAATAGAGAGAGAAAGATGTATATACGCAAGTCTTTACCTTTCATACTTGTTTGAAGAATCCGATCCCATGTATGCCAAGCCCCAAGACAAGCAAGTGATGTCAGGTATAGGTTGGAGGTCAGCTTTGGTTCCTTCAAACATTCTTAGTAAGTGCAAACATAGTAGACAGTTAGATCCACTTTAGTATCTCTAGCACTTCTGTAATCAGTAATTCTAAAACTGGTTTAGAAAGTTGTTAATGACAAGCAATAAATCAAATAAGATCATTGTCCCTTTCTTGACTCAATAAAAACTTTTTGAAAATAATTTTAAATAAGACTCCAAATACTAAGTAATAATTAGTAATCCTCCCAGATCTAATTTACACTGTCCCAAGTGTAAAACAGTCGGAGTTTATAAAAACGATAATAATATAATTGCGAAATTGAACAAGTTAGAACGTTGTACCTGACCGATATCATATCGATCGATTTAGATGAAAGAGTGTCAATCGTGACAGGTGTAGTGTCGTCGGTAGATGTCGACTTGGTCGCGTCGGTCGATAGAGATGTAGTCTACTCGAATCTTTTTTTTAGACCTGCATAAAGTAAGGACGAAAATAAATAGTAGTAGTGAATAATAATAATAATAATATTAGCTAATAGTGGGTTGCCTCCCACTCAGCGCTTTGTTATAGTCATTTATCTTGACTTTGGAGGTTGAATGGCTTAGTTGTTTGCTGGTGTGCAAACATCACTTTCTTTTGTGGACTGAGTTACAGTGAAGCTTCTTGTGGGAACATCTGAAGTAGTCCATCTCTTTTGCATATCTTCTAAGTCATCTTTTAGAAATTGTAGCCTCCTCTCAAAGTTGTCCATGTTGAACTGATGCTTTCCAAGCTAGCTATAAGCATATGATGATAGCTCTGACAGTTCTTCATGTAGTGAAAATAGCATACCCATACCGTCCGGGATGGTTTCCTGTCGGACTGATGGTGTATCAGTATCGATCGATTATGTTGCATGAATGTCGATCGATGTCGAAGTGTCCTTGCCGATCGATGCTGGTGTTAGAATGTCGGTCGATTTGTAGGGTAATGGTCGAGTTGCAAGTTGTCTCTGAATAGCCTTGATCTCCTTATCCATCCTCTCTGTATGGAAGTACAAAGTATCGATGTTTCCGTCGAATGAGCTGTAGATGGCACAAACTTTGTGTGGTATTCATCCTCTGAATACTGTAAGGCTTCATAGATCTCAGTTATCATCTTGTCAACTTCTTCTTTGGTGTAGGTAGCTTTTCTTCGTTGAGTGGCTGGATCCTCTGATGTATCTGTCCAGCTTCTCTTATGTCTCTGGTAGGTATCATGAGCTCTAGCTCCATACTTTGGCTTGTAGTGGAATTATGTATTCTATCCATCGTGCTGGCTTGTGTCCAAATCGATCGATGTGGAGTCGTCAGTGTCGATCGATGGTGACTGCTTGTTGCGAAGCAAATTCAATTCTTGTTGCATTAGTTCACCTATCTTGGTTACCCAGTCGATGTTGCTGTTGAGGCTGCAGTAAAACATATCAAGTTTCTCCTTTAAGGCTTCTACTTCCCATTGGTTGTCTGTCTTGATGGTGTTGAGTATCTCCTCTTTCAAGGCATTGTATGGTTCTGGATTGCTGTCGTCGATCAGTGTGGCAGTGATGCTGTTGATCGATTGATGTTGGATCTCGGCTGGTGCTTGTGGATTATCGATCGATGTAGATGTAGAAGTATCGATCGATGGAGATGTGTTCTTTTGAAAATCGAGTTGTTGTTGACTCTTATACATCTCTTGCTGCAAAGCATCCATTCGTGTAGCTAGTGCATCCATATCGTCACTCATTGGGTAGTAGGAACTACCAAGTCTTTCTTCAAAAGAAGATAACTGTTCTTCCAATCTCATAAAGCGTTTGTCGATCGATTTATCGTAGTTGGTGTCGATCGATTGTGGGTAAGCTGCATCGGTTGATGGTATCCATCTGTCATCGGTCGATGTTGATGGCATAGGTATCCATGCTGGAGTTTCTCTTGTCTGCCGCTCCAGTATGGTATTGATATCATCTGCAAGGTACTCCATGTTTGTTTTCAGCCATGTAATCTTGTTATTGAGTGGATGGTAGACACTATCGATACTCCATTTGAAATCATTGAGTGAATCGATTTGCGTGATGTGGGCCTTTGTGAGCTTCTCGTCTATCTCTTCTCTACTGTAGGGATTGGATGGTGTAGCTTGGATGGGTTCTTTTCTAGCTCCTTCTTTGCCTTCTGGATCCCTGAAAATACGAAACTCATCAGGTGTTAGATATTCATGATCTAACTTATTAGCATTATGAAAATCGAATTGTAAGGGTTCAGTATCGATCGATGCAGACGATGCAGATGGGGAAGACTGCAAATGAATGCTTCTCCATATGGCTTAGGGTTGGAAGGTGGCTGATGCATCTTGTCTGCTTCTAGGGTTTGTGAAATTGCTTCTACCCGTGGCTTCCTTTATAGTAGTAATCACCAACCAAATTTGCAAATTTGGAATTGCCACTTTTTGAGATTTCTAATTTTCTTAATGTTAGCTTGACTCGTATTGATCGATGCGTTAATTGGCATATCGATCGATTCCGCTTCATTCTGTCTTGGTCTTGGACTGGTATCGATCGATGTAGATGGTGTTGAGTCGATAGATTCTGGTAGCATGGTTCCATGTGATGGAGATCCATCTCTTGTGAGAACTCCTTGTTGATATGTAGCTGGTTCTCCCTTGCGGTTCTCATTGAGTTCTTCCACATGTTGGGAAGGTGTAGTAGCTTCTAAGGCAAAGATTGGGTAGCAGTGTGCTGGCCAATCATCTCGCGTCTGTAAAACTGTTGCATCGATCGATGCATAGGTGCTGATGTATAAGGATCGGATTGATGATAGTTCGCTAAGGAGTTTGCCAAATCAGATGTTGCTTGTTTCCAGCAAATTCCTAACTCGAAGAAGATAGATCCAAAGATTTTATCTTTTGTTATCATGTGTATGTTAGTTACTCCTATACAAGCACTAAGAGTAATCTTTTGAGATGAATTTCAAATGCTCAAGTATTCTTATTTGGGGCTAATCCCTCAAAACCTATTTGAATCCTAAATCTAACAAAGGTAAACACTCAGACATAGCTAAGCAAAGCAGCATCATAATAGTTAAAAGCTTCATAAAATAAAATAGAATAGAATAGAAACAAAGGTGTTCAAGAAAGCTCTCAATGATAACTCTATCTCTCTCTCACACAAAACAAAGAAACTATGTCTAGAAATTTTAGAAAAACTCTTTTAAAAACGGTATATGTGCCAAAACACTTAGGCAAGACATAAATACTAGAATAATTAGGTTAGAACTCGTCAGGGATATCTTGGTAAATAAATGGAGTCTTGGGCTTCAAGTCGGTTGTGACCAAATCCGGGCTTCTGCGGTTTAATATCGATTGATACTACTGAAGTTGTATCGATCGACGTGTGTCTCTCCGCGACGAACTGGTCTTCTCGGGTGAAATCTTTAAAGTACTCCAAAATGTTTCAAAATCACCATCTTTCTTCCAATTGCTCCTGAACCTATAAATATACTATATAGACTCCAAAACAGATTAAATATATCCTAAAACTCTAATATACCATGGCTAAAATCGGATCAAATTCATGGTATATCAAAAAGCGACATAGAAGACCATGAGCTAGATTCAGACCCATATCCCTGAATTATGTAGTATATTTATAAAGCGAGGAATGATAAACTATTCAAAGGAGTAGACAGAGACCCTTTTGAATTTGTCCGACATGCTGAATCAAAATGCCATGCATGATTCGAAGCAAACAAGAAACAAGAAGTACATACAGATAGTGTAACCTCTGAGCTGATAACAAATTCCGAGAGATGCATGATAGATGATTCATGGACACATGACGCACCTTACCGTGGGTATGGATGGACATGGAAAACTTCAGGAGGAACAACTCAGCTATTGGGAGCAAGAAACCAGCGACGAAGAATCTCATCTCTTCATTCGGAGCTTGAGTCCCTTCTGTGTGCAATGAAATGCATGCTTCAAATATCTTTGTGTCAGGCTTTTGGCACTGATGGTAAGGATTTAATCTCGATGATTCAAGACTCCGGAGCATGGCCCAACTTCTCCACTGAATTAGATGAGATGCAGAAGCTAAAGAGTAGATTTCCGGATTTCTCAATTGTTTTATTTTTTGGTCTGAAAATGCATTGTCTGATTTTTTAGATAAGATAGTACGTTCCTTTCATAAGGACTTTTATTACATTGGTTATTATATTTTGGTCTGGTTCTCCGGACCACCTCAAATTTGAATAATATTTTAGCCGTTTGATGTTAGAAAAAAATTAACTATGAATGTAAAAAAAATATTTTCATTCTTTGATTAAATAAAAAAAAATATCTAATAGAATTAATATATCAAGATTTACCGGTAAATCATTTACCCAATACATTACAGATTACTGGGAAAAAAGTTTTAAAATAGATAAGACATAGTTGTGGCAAAAGAATATATTATGTTCGTAATCATACTATTTCATTACATAAATCTTTTTTCCAATCAATCATATTTTAGTTACATAGTAGAATAGTCTAGACATAAAATCGAATCAACTATTAAAAATAGTGTAATACTGACAAAGTTACAAACCGGTTTGGTCTGCTTTGAAACGTAAAAGAATACTTGCAAAGAGATATCTTTCATTGTCTAGTGGTTTTAATGAAATTTTTACACACGACTAGCAAAGATTGTGAATTCAATTTTCGGTCAGTTCCAAATAAAATCTTGTCGTAAATGGCTCATGGGATTTTTCTGAATATGGAACCTTATAGAGTGGGGTCATTCATAAAAAATTTACCCACAACAATTTTTTACCAATGTTGAATTGGGCTCATGATAAAAAGGTTGCGTTTGTAACTATCGCCACTTAGATTTAATTCATGGTGTGAGAATCTATATACTATATAAAAATTGAGGTTATAAGCCATTGAGATCGTCCACGTAGGATTTTAAACGACCAATTATATTATGATAAATCGTTATTTTACATAATTTTTTTAAATGTCAATATTTCCAAAACTGTTTATTTCGTAATAAAATACAAATCAATATTGAATAAGATAAACTAACAAAAGTAAAAACATTACACATATATTAACTTAATATATATAAGAATTTCGAAATTTAATAATAAATAATTAAGAATATATTAATTATGACATTATGAATACTTATTTTGATCATTATGATTTATTCATGAAGACAAAAAAAGATTTATTCATTTTTTAAATGTTAAAATTTCCAAAAAAACTTAAAGTAAAGCAAAATAAATTTCCAATTGAAATATGACAAATCAGATTTTTAATTTTATTATTTTTAAAGAATGTTAATATGACAAATCATCATTCTGATTTTTAGGATTTAGAACGATCAATTAAAATATGACACATCATTCTTTTAATTTATTATTTTTAAAACTGATAATATTTCCAATTTTTTTTAAACTAAATTGGTAATATATATAACTTAAACTAACAAAATAAATATTAACATTTTACAGCTTAATTAAATAAATGGTAAGTGCTAAAGAAAAATGGAAAATCAAAATAGTTAAATTAGCAAATCGTATAACGACAAATCAGCAAAATAATTTATTGATTTTTAAAATGTTAATATTTCCAAAACAATGTTTAAAAACGAAATTAATTTACATATGTAGCTTAAACTTAAAAATTAACGTTTTACATCTTACTTACATATGATAATTATTACATTAAAAAGGAAAATAAAAAGAAAATATTAATATTAGCAAAATAAATATTTATTTTTAGGTATAACAAATACTTTTAGATTTTTTTTTTTGTGTTTGTTAATGTAATTATTTTAAGTTAAATTACCATTTTTGTTATAAAATTTAATTTGTTATTTTAAAAGTATCATTTATACAAGAAAATGGAACTCGATTATTAAAAATGGAAAACTAAATTTAAAGTCAATGAATAACAAAAAGTTAAACATCTAAAAGGGAAAATCACTTAAATATAAAAGAAGAAAATTTCTAATATAAGTTGAGGCTATAAGTCATTGAGAGCGTCCACATGAAATTTAAACGAGCAATTAAATATGACACATCATCCTTTTAATTTATTATTTTAAAAATGATAATATTTCCAATCTTTTAAAAAAGAAATTGATAATATATATAACTTAAACTAACAAAATAAATATTAAAATTTTACAAATTAATTAAATAAATGGTAAGTGTTAGAGAAAAATGGAAAATCAAAATAGTTAAATTAACAAATTGTTTAACGACAAATTAGCAACATAATTAATTGATTTTTAAAATGTAAATATTTCCAAAAAAAAATTAAAAAACGAAATTAATTTACATATTAGCTTAAACTTAAAATTAACATTTTACATCTTACTTACCTACGCTAATTATTACATTAAAAAGGAAAATAAAAAGGAAATATTAATATTAGCAAAAAATATTATTTTTGTTAATGTAATTATTTCAAGATACCATTTTTGTTATAAAATTTAATTTGTTATTTTATAAGTATCATTTATACAAGAAAATGGAAAACTAGATTATTAAAAATGGAAAACTAAATTTAAAGTCATGAATAACAAAAATTTAAACATCTAAACGGAAAAATCACTTAAATACAAAAGAAGAAACTTTCTAATATATGAAGTATTTGGTGACTATAAATAATTGTCTAAAATTTGAAAAATTTTAAAATTTAACTTGAAGAGAGAGATATTGAAAAGAAAACGAGAGATTTACACAATGGTTGCTTCTTCTTTATTTTTGATGACCTTAGAATTTTTTTAATGATAATAAAGTTCTTGCTAGAGTGCTTTACTTTTGGGAAGCATGCAACAAAATGATTGGTTGCTTATGGTCTCGAGTTATTTCTTACTGATCAAAAGGTCTAAAGAAATTTATTTATAAATTATCAATCCAAAATTTTATAAGAAGTGTATATTTTTTTACACAATTTTTTACAGAGAGCAACAATCCACGCTTTCAATAGTATGAAGGAGATTTAAAGGTTGGTGTAATCTACTAGATAAAGAATTTATTGGTCATCAACAACAAAACAAGTTACAAGGTGACTTCTCACAAATTCTTAATTCAAATCATATTTTAAATTCCTTATTTCTAAAATTGTCAATATTACAAGAAAATCATTTAATATAAATAAAATATAATTTGATATCAAATAAGGTAAATTTACAAAAACAAATACTATATATAAGTTAACATAATATATAATAGTATTTTTGAAAAGTAAAAAATAAATAACAAAATAATAATTAATTTTAAAATAAAAGATTTTCAAACAATTATAACTATATAAATTTAAATTTAGACTCATAATTTTCAAAGTTTCGGTTAAAGACTACACCATTGAAAAAAAATCATAAATAACATATACTATATATAATTTGATTATATAAACCATTGATAATTTCCATGCATTATTGCCAGACTACCAATCAAAATATGATAAATAGTTATTTTCGTTTATTAATTTAAAAATGTCAATATTACCAAAAATCATTTATTTCAAAATAAAATATAAATCAATATCAAATAAGATGAATTTACAAAAATATAAATACTATATATTAGTTAACATAGTATAATAGTTTTTCAAAAATCAATAAATAAATAACAAAAAGAATAATTTTTAAAAATGCAAGACATTCAAACAATTATAACTATATAAATCTAAATTTAAACTCATGATTTTCAAAGTTTAGGTTATATACTATTTTAAATATTCATAAATAAAATGTACAATATATAATTTGATATTATAAATCATTGAGAATGTCTACATATTATTTTAAAGCACCAAACAATGCCAAGTCGTTTTTAAAAATTTCTATTTCTAAAAAGTTAATATTACAAAAATTGTTTATTTCAAAATAAAATATAAATCATTTTAAATTTTTAAAAATCATGTATTATTTAACTTAATATAAAAAATGTTCAAAACATTAACATAAAAATAACAAACAAAATTAATAATTAATTTTAAAATGTAATACTTTCGAACAATTATACCTATATAAAACTAAAAACATGATTTTTAAAGTATAGGTTATATGCTACTGAAAATATTCAAAAAATATATTATATATAATTTGATGCACAAAATATTTGAGAATGTCCACATATTATTTTAAAGCACCAAAAATATGCAAAATTACCTTTTAGTTATCATCTTACAAAATTTCAATACTTTCAAAAATGTTTCTTTCAACATAAAAAGGAAATCAATATTAGATTTAGTAAAAGGAAAAATAATTAAAATAATTTTGATATATAAAGACAATATTTAGAAGATCAACATGAAATAACAAAACAAATCGCAAAGATTACAAGAATTTGAAATTATTAAAAAAATAAGAATCTAAAGCACTTTTAATTACATACTGAAAAACATATGATTTAAAAATTGAAGCTATTTTCTAAAAAAAAGAAGTCAATATTAAATTTAGTAAAAATGAAAATAATGAAATAATAGAAATCAAATCTTAGGATATATATTATTTATAGTGTTCACATATAATTTAAAAAAATCTTGGCAATAATATACCAAATCAGCATTTTTATTTTATATTCAAATATTAAATGTCAGAAAATTTATCTCAAAGTAAAATAAAAATAAAATAAGGATACTTTTTAAAATAAAAAAATGAAATTAAACAAAAAAACTTATGTAAAGTCATATATTGCTAAACATGTAGTTTATCTACGTGGTTTCAAACTGACTTTTATCAATCAAATGAATTAACATATATATTTACTTATTCTAATTTTTACATAAAATATTTTCAAGAATCATAATCAAAATATTCATTAAACTAATCAAAAAAACATTTTTATGGAACAACCCTAACTATAATAATACCAGATATACATTTAAAAATAATTAAAAATTAATATTTCAATTACATATGCACAAAAATATATAATAATTCTAATTTCATTGTAAATATTTGGTAAATACAACGTTAAGTTAGATATTGTGCATATGCATTAATTTTTATGTCCTTCAAGTAGAAAGATAGATAAAAATATAATAAAAAGTCATTATTATAGTGTAATATTAATTAGTAAGAATACAACAGATAATATAATTTTTTAAAAATATTATTTCAAAATTTTAAACACATTTATAAATACACAACACATTTACATACACAAAATAAAATATTTTTTGGGTCAACAAAAAGATATCTAAATATTAGTTATTAAAGAGTATAATTGAAAATATGAAAAATAATAAAGCACACATTGAATAAAGTTTCATATAAAATGCATATAAACCAATTATACTTTGTTATTTTAATATTAGTATGTAATGATACTAATTATTAATATAGACTCGCGCGTAACGCGAGTTGAAAATCTAGTCTATTTAAAATGTTTGGATTCCAATAAAGAGGTGAAACCACCTTTTTCTTTACATTTTTACCAAAAGAAAAAGAGCAATATACAAACTATATGATCCATAACTTGATTTTATAAGTATACCCCTATTTACAAATTATACACTTATGATTTGCAAACTATACACTTATCATACCCAGCCGGCAATGGTACCGCCCAGCAACTCATCCCGGCGTCTGATGTCAACTGACACGCCCACTGCGAAAAAAACACACACACATATATACATTTTCGTAAAAAAACATATCAAGATTGAAACTAGAGGCACACCACTTGCATATTTTAATAAAAGCATAAATATAAAATTATTTGAATGCTTACCGATTTGTTCCATCTCTTTTTGGTGGACTTTTCATTTTACAAAACTAACTGACTAAGAGCCTTCGTAATTGGCCGATCATCCTTCATCACCCTACAAGCTCCTTCCTTCATTTTTGTCATCTTATTCCTCACTCTTTTACCTTCATCACCTTCCATCATTCCTTTACCTTCTTCACCTTCCATTAATCCCTTCACCACTCTAGCCACCTCTTCTCTCATCACCAGCCCATCATCCCCGGCATGGGCTCTAAGCGCCACATGGATATCATCGGTCAACAAAATCGCATTCATCTTTTGCTCAGCGTATAATGGCCATGCTATAAGTGGAACACCATTTACTATACTCTCCATAGTTGAATTCCATCCACAATGAGTAAGAAATCCTCCTGTCGATGAATGTGCTAAGATTTGGGCTTGTGGAGCCCAAGAGGCGATCACCAAACCTCTGTCTTTAGTGCTAGCTAAATACCCGGGTGGTAAAAATGTTAATGGATCCGTATGACTATGTGAATTAAAATACGAAGAATCAGCAACCCCACTCGGACTTCGTATGACCCAAAGAAACCGTTGCTTACTATCCGCAAGACCATGAGCAAGCTCATTAAGCTGCTCACATGAGAGTGTACCGCCACTACCAAAGGACACATACAACACCGAACCGAACGGTTGGTTGTCCAACCACTTTAAACATTCAGACTCTTCCCTCTGGTCACCCTCTCGCTTACCAATGTTAACCAACGGCCCAACCGGATAAATAGGTGGCTTATCAAGATCAGGTTCTTGCAAGGCTTTTATAGCATTAGGCTCTAGCTCGTCGAAGGTATTCACAAGAATCCCTTTGGCTTCTTTATACCTCTTCGTGTTGTGTAAAAGACATTTGTATCCGTCATTTTCCCGGTCTTGAGCTATGTCGAGGAAATCTTTGCCAAAGACAGGTACGCATCCAGGAAGCTTAACTGGTTCCGTTAATTCCCTAAACTCACACGACACCGTTTCGTCAAGTTTAGGCAAGTTGAGGAAAAACGACAAGACGTTGGCCGTTGATGGGTAGAAAAGATACGGTGACACTTGTAGAAGCTTCTATGTCGATCTTATCGTAATGATCTACTTGATTGAGATACTCGAAGTCGCGAACCTGTAGATCAACAAGTAGATCATTACGATAAGATCGACATAGAAGCTTCTACAATTGGTATCAGAGCAAAGGTTGGAAGATCTAAAGAAGAACGGGGAAGCCATCGGTACTCAGATCTGATCATCCCGATCAGATCCGATAGGGAAGTTAAAGTCTAGATCGAATCGATCATCAGATCGGAAGATTCCTGAGTGTTGTTCCATTGGTTGCTGTTGATTTGCGTTCTTGTTATCTGCAGGTGATAAGAACAGGGGAAACTACGAGCAATCAAGATGGATCCAACAAGGGGGAAGTTCGAGATAGAAAAGTTCGATGGCAAAGGAGATTTTGGACTTTGGAAGTTCAAGATGTTGGCTCAACTAGAGATACAAGGGCTTGTATCAGTTCTACAGGAAGAATCAACACCAGAGGACGGAATAGAGAAACCAGAAGAAGGAAAGGAAGTGAAGGTGGATCCAAAGAAAGCTGAGAAGGATCTTCGCGTGAGAAGTTTGTTCAGCATCAGCCTCAGTGACGTGATTTTACGAAAGATCATGAACGAGACGACGGCTCTAGGCATGTGGAAGGCATTGGAGAGAGACTATCAAACGAAGTCTCTTCCCAACAGGATCTACCTCAAGAAGAAGTTCTCATGTTTCAAGATGGAAGAAGAAAAGGCAATGGAGGAAAACTTCGACGCGTTCCTGAAGTTAGTTGCGGATCTTGCGAGCATTAAGATTGATATCTCAGACGAAGATCAGGCAATCCAACTTCTGTCTGGACTGCCTGTGGCTTATGAACCATTAGTGCACACGTTGCAGTATGGTACAGGAAGAGACACTCTCACGGTTAATGAGGTGATGACTGCGGCATACTCCAAGGAGGTGGAGTTAAAGCAGAAAGGTATGACAAGCAGAGGCAAGCAATCTGAAGGTTTGTATACGGAGTCTAGAGGCCGATCTTCAACAAGGAACGAAGGAAGCAGCAACAAACCATGGTCAAACAGAAACAAGGGAAAGTTCAGGTCAAAATCGAGAGGAAAGCCTACAGGGAAACAAGATAAAACTTGTTGGGTATGTGGCAGTGATGCACACTGGAAAAGAGATTGTCCAGAAAGAAAGAAGGGTGCTAACTACGACAAGCCAAGTAGTTCAGCAAATGTTGCAGAGAAACTACCACGACCCATAGCTTTAACAGCAAGCCTTGTAGTGTCAGAAGAGGAGTGGATACTCGATTCGGGGTGTACATTTCACATCACTCCAAGAAAGGAGTTTCTCACAGAGTTCAGAGAGTTTGAAGGAAATAAGGTGATGATGGGGAACAATTCGTTCTGTATGGTGCGTGGAATGGGAACTGTCACGATAGACAATCATGACGGAACGGTAGTAACTCTCAGTGACGTACGCTATATCCCAGAGATGGGAAGGAATCTGATATCATACGGCCAACTAGAGAAGTCAGGGTGTACCTACACTGGCAAAGACTACAGTGTGGAGTTTTATAAGGAAGGGAGGCGAGTGTTGACTGGGAAGTACACAAACGGGCTGTACTACTTGCAAGGAACAGTAAGACATGCTGAAGCAAATACAGCAAGGGAAGCAGTCAACTACACTAAACGGTGGCACAGAAGATTAGCTCACATGAATGTGAGGTCTATGGAAACACTTGCGAAGAAAGGATGCATGAAGAAAGAGGAGATAGGACCGCTCGGGTTTTGTGAGGCGTGTACACTTGGGAAATCCCACAGGCAAAAGTTCCCAAAAGGAAGACACGAAACGAAAGGAGCACTAGAATACATCCATACAGACCTTTGGGGATCACCCAATACGGTTTCGAGCTTATCAGGGGCTCAATACTTCTTAACTTTCACTGATGATTTCTCCAAGAAAGTTTGGATTTATTTTCTGAAAACTAAAGATGAAGTATTCTCTTATTTTGCAGAATGGAAACTAATGGTGGAGAATCAGACAGGAAAGAGGATAAAATACTTGAGAAGTGACAATGGATTAGAGTTCTGTAACAAGAAGATGGATAGCTTGTGCAAGGAGTCAGGGATCAAAAGGCACAAGACATGCTCATACACGCCTCAACAGAACGGTATCTCTGAAAGAATGAATCGTACTATTATGGATAAGGTGAGGTCTATGCTTGTTGAGACAGGTTTAGAGGAGAGTTTTTGGGCGGAGGCAGCTTCAACGGCAGTCTACATCATCAACAGATCACCTAGTGCGTCCATCAAGTTTGAGATTCCAGAAGAAAGGTGGTCTGGAGTGAGACCTAAGTATGATCACCTAAGGAGTTTCGGTTGTGTGGCCTACGTGCACCAAGTGAAGGAGAAGACGAGTCCAAGAGCAGTGAAAGGAGTGTTCGTAGGCTACGGGGATGGAACAAAAGGTTACAGAGTGTGGCTACTTGAAGAAGAGAAAGTCGTGATCAGCAAGGATGTCGTCTTTAACGAGGAAGAATTGTTCAAGGATGTGAAAGACGAAGGATCAGTTAAAGAATCAACTAAGAAAGCTTCAGAGGCAGCTAAAGGGAAGAAGAAGGTGACTTTCAGTAATGATCTGGAGGACTTCTACCCTGGGGAGACTTCAAATGCAGGTGGAGCAGTTGAAGAAAATCAAGATGAAGGAGTTCAGGCGAATGAGAGCCAGGAAGGCTCACAGGAAGAGTCATCAGATACAGTAGTTGAGGGCGAAAGCTCAGAGAACATTGATCTAAACACTTATGTCCTTGCAAGGGATCGAGTGCGAAGGACGATACGACCACCATCAAAGTTTGAGGATGCTGATTTTCTGGCTTATGCACTTGCTAGTGCAGAAAATCTAGAAAAGGAGGAACCTAAAAGCTATAAAGAGGCGATGCAAAGCAAGGATTGGAAACTTTGGGATGAGGCATCAGACGAAGAAATGCACTCATTGGAGAAGAACCACACTTGGGACTACACAGAGAGGCCGAAGGATCACAAAGTTATAGGGTGTAAATGGTTGTACAAGTACAAGCCAGGAATACCGGGAGTTGAGGAGCCAAGACACAAGTCTAGGTTGGTTGCTAAGGGATATGCACAGACAGAGGGTATTGACTACAACGAGGTGTTTGCACCAGTGGTGAAACACGTCTCGATAAGACTGTTACTTTCAGCAGTGGTTCGATATGGTTTAGAGTTGGAGCAACTAGATGTCAAGACAGCATTTCTTCACGGGGTTTTAAAAGAAAGAGTGTATATGGAGCAGCCTGAAGGTTATGTGAAGAAGGGAAAAGAGAATTAAGTATGTTTGCTGCGAAAGTCCTTGTATGGACTGAAACAGTCTCCTAGGGAATGGAACTACAGGTTCCATATGTTTATGATCAAGCAAGGATACTTGAGGAGCGAGTATGACCCGTGTGTGTACTTGAAGGGTTCAAGTGTGGAGGATATGGTCTATCTACTTCTTTACGTTGACGATATGTTAATCGCATCAAAGAAGATGGACACCATTAAGGAGCTAAAAGGTCAGCTAAGTTCGGAGTTCGAGATGAAAGATCTAGGGGCAGCACGACGGATCCTAGGGATGGATATATTCAGAGACCGAGTTTTGGAGACACTAACTCTATCTCAGAATGGTTACTTAGCTAAAGTCTTAAGGACTTTTGGTATGGAAGATTGCAAAGCAGTGAGCACACCTCTAGGTTCTCAGTTCAAGCTACAGGCAATACCTAAAGAGCAGGAGCTACAGGAGGCCAGGGAGATGGAGAACATACCGTATTCCAGTGCTGTGGGAAGCTTGATGTATGCGATGGTAGGGTCCAGGCCAGACTTGGCTTATGCAGTCGGGTTGGTGTGTAGATACATGAGCAAACCTGCGAGAAGCCACTGGTCAGCAGTGAAATGGATCATGAGATACATTAAGGGAGCGTTAAATTTGAACTTAACTTTTAAGCGAGGAGAAGACTTCAAGATCAGAGGCTACTGCGACTCAGACTACGCGTCTGATCTCGACAGAAGCAGGTCGATCACCGGTTACGTGTACACGATTGGAGGAAACACCATAAGCTGGAGCTCGTCACTTCAGAAGGTCGTGGCACTGTCAACTACAGAAGCAGAATATATGGCGTTGTCAGATGCGGTTAGAGAAGGCATATGGCTAAAAGGAATATGTGAAGAAATGAAGCTGAACAGTGGAGAGTTTGAGGTCTACTGTGATTCACAAAGTGCGCTATATCTAGCAAAGAACTTTGTCTACAGAGCAAAGACTAAGCACATCGCTACGAAGTATAATTTCATCAGAGATGTGATCGCAGACGGAGTGGTTAAAGTTATCAAGATACATACCCTGGTTAATCCAGCTGATATGTTGACAAAGACTTTGCCTGGAGAGAAGTTTGAAGGTTGCTTGGCGAAGCTAAGCATTACTGAAGCCTGATTGAAGCAGGGAGAGGTCATCTTTGGAACTGAGAAGATGACTGTTGAGGCGGTGGATCTCGGAAGTCAGGAAGATCAGAAGTTGTGAGGGGATAATCACAAGGGGAAACGCTCTAAGTGAGGACAAACGAGCGGAGAAGGCCAGGAACGGGAACGGTGCTATACCGGCGAGCTTGTCAGGGAAGACAGAGCTCGGCGATGAGTCAGAAGCTACGGTTGAGTATATAGAATCGTCACACCAAGGTGGAGATTGTGAGTTGTGGTGTGCGATTTGGGCTAAGGTTTGACAAAGCCCGTTAGCGGATGAAGAGTCTAAGCTGGATGGGCCTCGAGTTTAATGAAGAAGCCCAGAAGCTGAGTGAGGTGCGACGCAGGTGATCACGTCGTTATAACGGACTCAACGGCTAACGTCTTCATTATCTTCCTCAGACCTGAAAATAGAAACGGGAGAGAGAAAAAAGGCTAACGCCATTGTTGTAGCTAAAACTCATCTGTAAAATCACAAGTATAGTGGATTACCAGGTCCCGTCCTGAAGGAGACGTACCTCGCTGATTCAGCAGGGAACTCTAAAAGATCGCACTCTTCTTTACTCTGTTCTTTCATCTTCATCGTAGTTCACTTGATTGAGATACTCGAAGTCGCGAACCTGTAGATCAACAAGTAGATCATTACGATAAGATCGACATAGAAGCTTCTACAACACTTGGAACTCAAAGGCGACGTCGAAAGCGTCCGTTCCAAAAAGATCGACGATGAGCGACGACGGCAAGCGACCATCCGCCCTGAAAGAGTCGAAGACTTTCCGGAGCTCCGGGTTCGAACGGGTCACGGTGACCGAAATGCGAGTTGCAACGCGAGCTGTTGACAGGATATCGGTAAGATCGGCGGGAGGGAGAAAGACGGAGGAGATTGAAGAAGGGAGAGAGTCGAGGACGGTTCTCTGAGCTTTTGACGGTGGACCTTCGCCAACCACGATGAAGGTTACGGTGAAGCCGTGGTTGTGGACGAGTCGTTTAGCTAACTCTACGAATGGGATGAGGTGGCCCATTCCAGGACTTGGTATCATCGCAACGCGAGGCGCTTTTGATCCCTCCATTGATGCAAAGTTTCAAGACTTGTTTTTTAGAAATATATATTTTCTTATTTGTGTTGTAGCTTGTGATTAACGTTTTCTCTTGTAATTGATAAGGTGCTGAGTAATGGCTTTATATAGAGAGGCTCTGGTGTGTATTTACGATCTCACAAAGACATAAACCCTATATATATCTAGAGGTTTTAGTTTATGTTAAAACTAAAAATAATATGGTTAAAATGAGGACAAACCCTATATATATCTAGAGGTTTTAGTTTATGTTAAAACTAAAAATAATATGGTTAAAATGAGGATGGGGTTAGCTAATTTTATAGTGGACTTGTATCATTTGAAACGATATTAACTTTAGAATTATATATCATCTATTTTAAAATGTAACCTCTTCTGTTTATGGTGTATGTGAGTTGTGTGACTCGAGATTTGTAATTTAAACTATCTAATTATGGATATGACAAAAAAGTGACAAGTCAAAATTAGCCAGAAATCGAAGATTGCTATGTTTTGCTAGAGGTCTGTGTTTCTGTCGACCATAGCAGCAAAATATTTGAAATCTCAGAGCTCGTACTACGTTTTGATCTTCTCTCTCACCAACCACAGTTCGAATAGGTGACTGAAACCTAGCGTTTTGGAGGGGATGACTGTGTGATGTTGGAATCCCAAGTCTTTTGGGCTGAGTAAACTTCTGTTGTAACATGAACTAGATTTTGACCCGCGCTTTTGAAGCGCGGGATATTTTACGATGAAAAATTTCATTAATAATTTAACAAATATTTTGGTTATTTTTAAAGAGTGTGTATTTAAAATATTTTTGCATTTAAATCAGTATTTTTAAATTCAACCCGATTGTGATTATACCGGTTAATCCGGAGATCTGACAATTCAATTTATGTTTTTAAAATATTCATATTAAAAAATCACTAAAACCCGAGACTAACCGATTGAACTGATGGATGACCGATATGTAATCTAATTGGATTTAAATTGTAATAGTTTCATAATTTGTAATCTTATAAGCGAAATTTTAAAGTTCACTATTTTGCAATTTATGAAATTATGATGTTTCTGCAAAATTTTAAAGAGAAAATGATAGATATAAAATAACTAAGATTAATTACTGTATTATTTGGAAACATTGATAGTAGTATAAAAAATATATTGTTTGGAAACATTGATAGTAGTATAAAGAAATAAGTATATTGTTTGGAAACATGGATAGTAGTATAAAGAAAGAAACATTAGTGACTTAATGTATGTTTAACTATAAATTATAAATGTGTATTTAATTTAAAAACTTACAAAATAAATGTTAGATCCAACAGAATGTTTCTGTTTTAATAAGATAGATAGATGAAAGAGAAATGCCGAAATGTTTTGGGAATCTATATAAAGTTGTTTCACATAAATGAAATGAATTAAATAAATTATTTTTTTATGATTTTCTATATAATATACTGTATAGTTTGGGCACATATTTTTAAGAAAGTTATCCCTAGTTTTTTAATTTTGTTCTTATTTATATTAACTCTATAAAAATATTTTTAGCAAGTAATTCATTTTCATTCCAACCAAAACTGTGACATCATTTTGTCCACAAATGATAAACTATTAAAAATACATAAAATAAGAAAAACTGTCTACGTAATTGTTTGTTTTCACGTTTTATCAAATCCAGACCAATTAAAAATAATAGTTAATCTCAATGAAGAAAAAAATAAAAAATGATAAATGAATAAAAATACATAAAATAATTAAAATAGAAAATTCCTCAACGTAATTGTTTTTTTCACGTTTCTTAAAACCCAGACTAATAAACTGTGACATCAATGAAAGAAAAAAGAAAGAATATCAATGGCAAGAAAAAACAAGAAAGATTAGAAATAATGAATCTCATGAAGATCAATCTTAAGCTAAATGATTGAAAACACAAATGAAGATCAAACCCTTATATATTAAAAGAGAGTTTTTTTAAGTTGTAATATTTAATTCAATCCCCCCCTGACTGTACCGAGGTGCAGCTGCCCCCACTTTTCTGATTTTCCCTTTTTCATGTGTTAGATATTCTTTCTCACCTCACGTTCTATTCCTTCGAATCTTTTTTGGTCATCTGCTCTTTTCATTCAATTTATTTCTTTAACAAATAGTTCCATTTTTTTTCTGTTAGTGAGTTTATTATTTTTCTTCTTTCAGTTACCAAAAAAAATATTTTACGTGTATTATTTAGTTTATTTTTTCTTCTAAAGAAATTTTCAAAAAATATACAACACGTTCATGTAACACATCAAATAAAAAAATATTAACAAATTATTTTTTTATGCCCTCAATCAAAATATTTTAGAAACCCGCCATTGAACTTCACCGTCTTCTTCACAACTTTTGTTTAAAAATCCTTATGTTAGACCACTTAATGGAGGTGTTGAAACTAACTTTCAATGGTTTAATTCCGTGCAATGAGAGTGTTTAAAATCCCCTATATATTAATCTTCGAACATTACAACATGTTTTGTAGCCACGTGTCATCACTAGGATGATTCTCAGAAATCCTTAGAAAAATATGTTGGTCGATATAAATATATATTATACTTTTTATTAAACTAATTATCATACTAATTAATAATCTTAAATTCTTTCCTTAAATAAAAGCTACGTAAGTTTATTTCCTTAAATAAAAGCTACGAAATTACCTAATATGATTAACGTATATATGATAATTAATGATTACAAATCAAAAATATTTGATAAAAAAATTTGTATCCTCTACATTTTATTTTAATTAATATTATCAAAAAAAAATCACTTAAACATATTTTAAAAAATAGATTTTTCATATATGTTATATTTTGAATTTTTTAAAACGTCTATAAATTACCAAAAATTGTAAGATGTTATTAAGATGATATTTTTGAGAACAGAACATGATCCGAAACGAAATATTTCGGATATCGAATATATCGAAACCAGATTTATATACTTAAATATATTAATTTTTTTTAGAATTTAATATCTAAAAGAATATTAAAAATATATAAAATGTTATTAAGTTGTCCAAAATACTTGAAAATATTTACAAATAGTTAAAAATACATGATTAAAATAGTTAAATGATATTCAAAATACTAATACTTCAAATATCTATTGATTTCTTATCCGAATATTGAAGCTAACCAAATTTATGTTAAGTTTAAGTATTTTAGCTTGCATTATACACATTTATATGTTATAAATAATTTTTTTATTTTTATATTTTGAGAAATTTAAAGTATATACGAATTTTATTCTTTTAAAAAATAAAATGAGTTATCTGAGTCCAAATCCAAACCGAACCCGCAGATCCGAACCAGATCGAACTCACAAAAAATCGAAATATAACTGAACCGAACCAAACTAAACTGAACCAAATGGTATCCGAATGTCCACCCCAAATCAAATGTAAAAAAAATCTTGATAACAAGATGCATTCTAATTGTAATATTTCAATACAACATATTTTAAAAAACTCACCCCGCGCATGGCGCGGGTTATCATCTAGTATATGTTTGTTTACGTGACATTAACAAAGGTTGGAAAGTTTCAACAGTTGAACTTTTTTATGGTCTGCACTGCCACGTGTTGTTCTGTGATTGAACACAAACATTTAACGCGTGCGTATACGCGCACGGTTTAACCTGATTTTTTAAAAGAATCTGGATAAGATTTAAATATTGTGTTTTCACTGGTTGGACATATATTTTTTTATCTTCGTCCAATAATTCGAACGCACTTCTTATATAATAATTTTTTAAAAATATAAAAAATATATCAAAATTCAAATTTTTTTAATTTATAAATAGAGACTACTCTCATTTTATTTGGATACAGAAAAATCGCTATTTTGGTTAAATGGATCATAATAATAATCTTTTGTTGAGAATGAATGAGATACATATACTTAGAACTTGACCGATTATGATCAATCTGAGGCAAGTGATTCGAGTACATCACCACCATTTCCGAGGGAGGTGCTCCCAGTATTTGCAAATCATGTGTGTGCTAGACCTGAATTACGTTATTCAAATGTACATCATGACTTGCAATCAGATTTAAACAACATATGGACAAAATTTGGAATGTTTCATGGTTAAAAAATAAATATATGTGTGTTTTTTAAGAGTTTTATTGTTTGGAACTGAGTCTATTGTACTAATTAAGTAATGTCTTTTTATTTTGTGAGCTTTGTATCCTGTGTATTTAAAATTTCTTAATATAATGTGTTTGTGTCGAGTGTATTTGAGATTTCTTAATTTTTGTTGTTTTAATAATGTTGATTCATAGTTTTGAAATAAAAGATAAATATCTAACCTAAAAACCAAGATGTTTTTAATTTTTTTTTATAATATTTATTTTAGTATCATTTTAACAAAGTAATCCAAGTATAATAATTCGAAATAAAAATTATTAAAAGTTATGTTATTTTATTTATTAAGTTAATTTAAATCAAATTATTAATATGTAAATTATTATGTTGTAAAAAACAAAAATAAGAATTAAAAGTAGTCGGGTAGGCTGCTGAATTTTTAAAACAAATTAATGTAGAGTTTTAAAATGAAGTGGTTTTTGAACCAAAAAAAAGAATGAAGTGGATGTTGAATAAATGAGAGAGTTACATGGACAGACACATTGTGTTTTTGTTTCACGCCAAAAGACACATTGTGTCATTGACACACTTTATTGTAACAGCTGTATTTTTTATCCCCAAACTACCCTAAATTTGTGTAACGATGAAATTGACTGAAATTGTGGGATTGATTTCTTTCATAACTAGTTAGGTTCTCTAGTTATAATTAATGCTAAAGGTGTAAGTACAATCGGTGGTGAATGAGATAGGAAGAGGAGCTACACTTGTGGTCTGATCTAACAGTCAGGATAAAAAGTTTTAAAAAAGCAAATATTCAACATACTTTATCAATCATTATTATAAATTATGATATGCAAAAATGTATTTATGCATAAAATAAAATAAAACTTTTTTCTTGTACATTTTGATATCCATAATGTATGTATTTCTTGTAAAAATTACAATAATATATATATTTATGGATGGATGGTAAAATAGTGGATGAGAGATGTGTGAATCTGTGGATAAAGTCTCGTGGATAAGGACTCATGGACAAAATTTTCAATCTTGCAAGAGATTTTGCAGACAAGGTCTCGTGTACAAGATCTTGTGGATGAATTTTAGATTAAGTTTCAACATACTTTGGATGAGATTTTGTGGACAAGGTTTTATGAAAACCAAAAATGAATTTGAAACAAATATCTTGACAAACAATAACATGCATCACATACGCAGAGAACGTAAGCAAGCTAAAATTTATACTAAACCTAACTTGTGTTATCGTCATTTAGTTCAAGACAAATAACAGTTCTTGAACTAAACAAAAATGTTGAAGTAATTTGATCTCATGAAAACAAAAAGCATTGAATATCCATACTTTCCTAGGAACAAACAAAACAATTGAATTTGGAAACACGACATCCACCACCACCTCTTCCTCCTCACGTCTTCCACCTCCGTATCCACATCCACCATCACAGCATCCACCACCATCTCCTACTCATCACGTCTTCAACCTTCGTATCCACATCCACCACCACCACATCCACCACCACCACATCCACAACCAAGGCATCCACCACCACCTCTTCCTTCTTACGTCTTCCACCTTCGTATCTACATCCATCACCACATCATCCACCATCGCGGCATCCACCACCACCTCCTCCTCCTCATGTCTTTCACCTCCGTATCTACATCTACCACCACAGCCACCACCACCACGGCATCCACCACCACCAGAACAGAAGAGAGAAACAAACTTTCCATGTCATAAATTTGGAGTGAACCATAGTGTCGATTTATCTATAACAAACTTTTTTCTTCGATGTAATTGTATTCCTCGTTCTCTCCGTGTTGTCTGTGATCTGGTTTATCTATAACCACCACAGCCTCTACTCCGGTATCCACCGCCATCCCGTGCAACACCTCCGTATCAACCTTCGTATCCACAACCTCTGTATCCATAACTACCACAACCTCCACTCCGGTATCCACCGCCATCACAGCCACCACCTACGTATCAACCTCTGTATCCACAGCCTTTGTATCCATCACCTTCGTATCCATAACCACCATAGCCTCCACTCTGTTATCCAGTGCCATCACAGCCACTAGCTTCGTATCAACCTCCGTATACACAAAATCTGTATCCACCACTTCCGTATCCATAACCACCACAACCTCTATGTTTATGGGAAACACGGCGGCGAGAAAGATTAGGGTTCAACTGCGGCGATTTTCTGGAAAACAACGGCAGTGAGAAATAGAGTTCGAGAAATTGAGAACAGTCCTCTACAGAATCTGAAAAAGAAAAAAAGCAATTTTATAAATTTGGACAGAGTGTTGATTTTTTACAAAATCATCAGCGGCAGAGAAATAGGACAGAGGACGGAATGGAACTCACCTTCCATGGGGTATCGACGGAGGAGATTGCAAAATCGAGTATCGGCGGAGAAGATTACAACTTTTAGAACTTGATTAGGGTTTGAGGGAAGTTGTGATTCTAGATCTACAAGAGTCGGGGGAGGGAGAAAACTAGGGTTTCTCTCTTGGAATCCACAAAATGAGCAAAGGGAAAGATAGAGATATCGTTAATTGTTTTTGAAATTCAAGTCTGAAATATATTTTATGTATTAATTGTTTACTTTTTATTGTTTCTATGTTTGATCGATTTGATTTGGTTAGTATTTATCTAGTTAGGAGCATTTGTTGTTCTGTTAGACAAAATTGTGAAACTCATTTTCACTAGATTTGAAGGCTAATCTTGACAATTCACTAACACAAAGTGTGTCATAGAGCCAATGTGTCTGTTGGCGTAATTCATAAGTGGAAATGTGTCTGTGGCCGTAAATTTCTCTATTCAGAGAGATGGAAGTGAGAGAACATAATGTAGAATATTAAAAATGAAAAAGGTACCGGAGACAAATATGGTGTTGAAACCATTGTGGATGGTATTACTAGAAAGTAGGAATATTACAACACAAGCATTGAAAAATATGGTGTTGAAAAAATTAATGTTTTTAAATAGTAAAGATTTGATAATAATTTTTTCTTCCTCAATCCTTTATGTTTAATTTATATATTAAAATTCTTAAAAAATTAATTAATCATATAATTAAATAAATTATATATTTCTCTAATATGCTATATTCTGAATTTTGTAAAACAAATATAAATTACTAAAACTGTTAAAAGTCTAACAATGAAAATTTTATAAACATTGTTTTACTTTTTTGTTATAAAAAGATACAAGTGGTCAAAAATTCATATGAATATGAAGTATCATTTAATAGATATTCTGATTACATACATATATATATATATATATATATTTAATATCGTTTAAATTAAACTATATGCCATATAAAATATATGTACACTTTAATTTCAAAATTTAAATTGGAAATTGTATTGAGAACTGAATATCATAATTTGAACATTTTTATCATATAAGATATTCTAAGTATATCATTATACAACAAGGCGATACTATATTTGAGTTTTACTGGTATTAATTATTGGTTTATTATTTCTTTGTAAAGAAGACTTGAAATATGTGCTTAATTGAAATTAATATTATAATACAAATAATCTATAATTCCTTATACAAAGAATATGTATTACTTAGAAAATAAATCGGTTAAACTTAATATGACATGATTTATTGTTAGCATTGAAATACAATATATGACTGATTGGCCGGCCTTTGCCTCCGAGCTAGCCTCATTCCGTCTTCTACGAGCCGGCTTCCAGGAATTCAGCATCGCACACATACCCAGGGCTAGGAATGTGCATGCAGACTCTCTCGCCAAGGAGGCGAGAAACAGCGGTGTTCTTTTTTCCCATATAGATCAGACCCAGCCGGACAGAGCGCTTTTTAGAAACGCCTCAAAACCGACTACCACTTGATCTAATAAGTTGGGAGCTGACAAAAAAAAAAGAATACAATCTATGTATACAGATGTCTCCAATGACTTTTAAATCATATTAACTTTTAACAAAGAAATAATATATCATATTTATTTTTGTGTGAACATATTTTAATACAATGGACTTTAAAATTAAAAATCATCATTTTAACATTAATGGCCTTTTAGCTAGTAATCTTATATCCAAGATCCAATACTATATACAAAATGTAATACATGACATAAATTTTTCGCAAACATTATTAGAAAATTTCATCTTGCGCATGGCGCAAGTTATCAACTAGTCTCTATAGATAAAGAAGAACTTTCCTTCTCCTAGTGCTGCCACGTCATCTAGAAGGTGAGACAAAATATGACACGTGGCAACAATTTTTTTGTTTTCTTTTGATTCTGAGATTTGTTAACTGGGCTATTATTATTTTCTTAGACCCAACTGTTTTCGGATTTGGTTAATCTTCGTAACCACAATTTCTGCGTTTAAGCGACTTGAATCTTGGGATCTAGAAACCTACGAACAACGCTTTTTAACTTCTTCAGCTTTTGGCAAGCATATTCATTTATCCAAGCATAAATGTCGATCCTTCCTATCACTCCTCTCACTATTTCAAACATTTGATACATGCCCCAAAAATTTTGAAGAAAATTACATAGTCAGAATCCCTCAAAAAAAATTTTAGACCCCTAAATTTGTAAAAAAAAGATTTACATAGACATAATCACAGACCCCTAAAATTTCAGGGCCAGCCCTTACTCAACCTCATTGTGCCCTTACTCAACCTCATTGTCCACCAAGGTAACCGTCCAAAGCTTCGTGTATAAATGTATTTCGTACCTGCGATAAACAGCCTCAATGCAACCAAATCCCAAAGATCAATCACTATAAGCATCAGCTCTACCAATTGCGAATTCTTACACTCTTCTTGCCGATTTGAATGCTCACAATATGATGATATCGTTTTCAAAAATTACAGATTCATTGAAGACGCTACTCATTTCCTTGATAGGTTAATTAGTTTTGGTTAATTAGTTTACGGTTTAGACTGTTCTGGTTTACTTCATTTTTTGTGCTGGTTTGGTTTTGTAAAACATCTTATTTGTAAATTATTTATTTAATAAATATAATTCAATTTTAATTTTAGATTTCGATTAATTTTAATTTATATTATAATTCAATTTAAATTTTAATTAATAACTAAAATCAAATAATAAAAATAAAATAATAATAATTAATATTTTAAAATATAAATGAGATGTAATAGCATTATATCAATGTCGCTATAAAATATTTTACAGCACTAGAAAAACGTCATGAAAGAATAAATCATAGCACGAATATATAGCTCATGAATAAACGCTATAATATATCTATTTTCTATAGCACATGAAAATACGCTATGATAAGGGGGGGTCTCTACCATAGCTGCGGCTGTCAGAGCGTTTACAAAAACGCTATGAAAACCCTATGGTAGCGTTTTTCGGGTACTACTAATACCGATTTTTCTTGTAGTGTGTTCAGATTCTATAACCATGATGAGCTATTGGCAATGGCAAACACCAACAACCTGGTATTCTTCATATGTGCTATATCTACTTTATCAATTATTATTTTTTGGATAAAAGAGTTTCTATTAAAAAGCATGAGAAAGCAAATTGTACAAAGCAGAGCTTAGTGGGCTAAGTAGCCATTACCAGAAAACTTGCCATATTAAGGTGCCTCCACTGTGAAAATTCCAAGATATACTTAGTGAGGTTTGTTCAATCATAAGCAATCCACTACGGGCACACAGGTCACATATGCTTTTTTGAGTACCAGTGAATCTCATATGCGAGTAAAGTCTTCGAACTTGAGTATTTATTGAATTTTTATTGATTACAGGAGTATAAGAGAGACACAGATGTATGACTCGGAAAGATGGTTTCTTCCCTAAAAACTCGCAAAAATGGTTTCTAGGAATGGTTTCCAGAGGCTGATAAGATCAAAGATTGAACTAAACAAAGCAAGCAGTTTGAGGAAATAAAAGTTACGGATTGGCGTTGTTTTCTCGGCTTTTCAGTTTAAGTTTATTTTGTGAAGAAAATTATTTGTTGCTTGGATCATTTTCTTGTGTTTTCATGTGACTAAGTTTGTAAGTCTCAGGAGCATCTTTGCAGTTTGTTTTCTGATGAAATTGTACCGTTGCAATGCTTACTTCTTTTTTATATATGGATGAGATGTGACCAAATTAATTTTCAAACATGTTTCAATCATCTACATGTTTAACTAATGTGCGCTTCGTATCCGGTTGGTTAGAGACTGACTGTGAAGGTCTCCTGAATTAAGTAAGCAATTGAATGACTATAAACAATCTATGGCCAAATTCTATACATATGAACTTAGTAAATAGCTTTTTTTGCCACTGAGGAGACAGACACGACATGTTAACTTCATCTCAGATGCCAGGGATTCTTCAACGATACCATATACTCACCTTTGAGTTGGTGTAACCTGCTCTTTGGTGTGGTAGGATACTATTCTTTATAAATTACATGAAGTTACTGTTCTTGGAATCACATTATTATTTTCCTAAAGTTAGATTCTTATGTCGTCATTATATATGTTTCTTTTAAATTAACAACTCTTTTACTTTTCATCCCTAAACCTTAACAGAATCTGGGCCTTTCAAAGATATTCAGAATCAGATACATGATGCGGTGGAGGGATTTGCAGTAACAACTAATTGCCACATTAGCACTTATTTTAAAGCATCAAATACTTTATTATGGGAGCATATCTAAGTTGAAGATAGTGAATTATGAGAATTATTTCCCATCAATCATAGCCAATAATGACTTAAACGTCTCATACAAGCAAAGAAACATCTCAGGTGCAGGGGCGAACCTAGAAAATGTTATAATATGGGGGAAAATATATAAATATTAAATATATTTTAATAAATTAAATTACATTTTTTAAAAAACACATAAAAACAAAGGGAGGATTTTTTTGTGATGAAGTGATTAAATTTTTTTTATTTTGGTCTAGTTGTTAAAACAAACTTAATAAAAGTAATTGTTTTTGAGTAAATTTTAAATAAATTATTAATTTTTGAAGAAACTAATACTAAACAAAAGAAAAAAACAATTATAACAAGAAAGAATATATTAGCTACCACAAAACCAAAAGTAAAAAGAAAAATATTTGTGAGAGTGAATAAAAGTGTTTAAAAATATGAAAGAATTATTGTAGGAGGGAAATTGAACTTGAAGGGCACCATTTTTTTTTTTTAAAGGCTTTCATATTTAAATTTTTTTGGGCTTTTTTGTTACATAAGATGCAAGAAAAAAAAATAAGACTACAAGGCCCGAAATCCCTAATGGGCTCGAGTAAAGGAAAGTCCAAACTGGCTAGACCCACAAAATAGCCCAAACCTACCATCCAGAAACCCTAATCTCCACTTGCATAGATCCGCCGCCGTGAGCACCTACCCGTCGGAGAACGTAACCACCAAGGCCACCATGAAAACCAGGATAAAACTAGGAGCAAGAAAAGGACCGGAGCAAGCTTACACCGGCTGAAACCGCGACCTAAGCTAACCAAGAAAACAAACCGGAGATGGAGCACTATGAGTGGAGAAACTCATCGAGAGGTAGGAGGAGAAGTTGGGTGCCGATCCGGTCGTCTCCTCCCGTTGCCGTAGTCAGCCGCTGCCGGAGATCCCTTTCAAGACACACCGTCGTCCTCGAACGGGGGCTTACTCAACGATTCCAGCAGTTCAAGCACCAACTAAACCTCCCCACCGTAACGACTCACCGCTTCTCCCTCCACCGCCGATTTAGCTCTCGAAAGCTCAAGCGGTCACAAATAGGGGTCACGTACTGCATAGTCAAGAGGAAGCATATAACCGGGACTCGTCCTCTAAAGAACCGGACATGCATTGACCGCCGCACCACAGCCACCGTTTGGACAAACCCGGAGCCGCCGCGAGTACCTACACCGCCACATCAAGCCAGCAACAGAACCACCCAGACCCGAAGATGAAGCTCCGGCCGAAGACTAGAAACAGAGGAAGGGACCCTCACGGCCCCGGAAAAGAGGACCGGAGACCAGAGGGGCCAAACTCGGTGCACGAGAGATTTACTGTATTTTAGAGAAGGTGGAGAGAAAAGTTTGAGAGAGAGAAAAAAGCTTTAGAGAGAAGGGGCACCATAGGCATGAATTAGCCAAAAGAGTTAACACGTTCAATATGTACACTCTAACACAAACAAATTATATTCTCGAGCATGTGGCACGTGCCGCACCCCTTTTGTCTGTGGGTTCGCCCCTGCTCAGGTGGCTCTTATATCTATGTCTCTTGAAATACATGTGTCTTAGCAGGAACATAGGATGTGCACTTAAGTTATAAATTAGAATACTGAAGTAGACATTCAGAAGAATTTCGCAAAAGTGGTCATCAATTTCTCAAAGATGAAGCAATCGATCCAATTGATGATTCTTGAGGAACTCAGTATCAATAACGGCAGAGCGATTGTGGAAGGATATTTCCACAATTGCATTACAAATCCAGAACTTTTATCCTATAAATAATGATGAAGACCTCTCTAAATTTCAGGGCTTCACCCAAACCATTCTATTTATTCCTTAGAAACAGAGCTGCAAGTTCGGCTAGGAAAGTTTGAAATGACTTTTCTAAAGTGAAGAGTGAGTAATGAATGTCCTCGAAGGAACCATTTGACAGTCGTGGTTTGCATATCGCATATTTTGGCAGCGACGGAAAGGGGAACTGTAACGAAGATGATAGTGGAGATTAGAGTCATCGCTAAGCTATGTACAGCTAGGACTGAGCCGAAGGAAAGGCTGCGCCAACATTTGGTTTAAAGGATTGCAAGGAGATTGTTGACAGAGATAGCAACGCTGACATAAGATGAAATGGCGATAAAGAGAAGAAACCATGTGGAGGTGTCAGATTCCAACAGAAGTTAACTATCATAATCTCTTCAAATCTTTGAAAATTTATTTTAAGCTTCGAATCAGAAGCTCTGCAGTTTTGGTGCATAATTGTTTGCTTGATGACCTAACATATTGTTTTGTTCTATTTAATTATGTAATTACATATATTTTACGATGTTATTGTTGTAACTAAGTGGAAACTGAGAATAAGATATTTGAGTACATAGGAATTATATACTTACATTCAGTACAGCCAACACTAGAAAAATTAATGGATTTAGTTAATTCTTTTGGTTTTAGAAGTAACTTATTCGATAATGTCTTAGTATATATTTCTAACAACAAATGATGTTTTATATAATTTATGCTTGTTTCAGTTTATATTGGATTTTCAGTTTACAATGATTTTTCTTTATTTTTAGTGTTTTACTAATTATGTTTTGTAAATTATTTTAGCATTTGTTGAAATTTTTAAAAAAATATTTGTTGGAAATTCGCTCATGCTATCTGAAAATATTTATACAGATTAATAGTGTTATAAATTTAAAAAGTATTACATTTTAGCAGAATTTTACTTGAGTTTCATATCCTATCATATTAAATAATTTCCTTCGGGTAGGCGACTTTCTATTCATGTAGGAGATTTTGTTGTGTAGCTTCATCCAAATCGGAGTGTTAGTCATTCATATCTTCTCCGATAAGGTTGAAGATGAATAAAAGTCTTTTAACATAGTCACTACATTTTTGTGAGAACCTTGTGATGAATGCAGGTTTCGTATGTGGGCTGGAACTTTGCGGACTATGAATCTCTAAAGGACTGGCTAGTTAAAGACAATCCATTCGGACTGGTGGAGAACAATGAGCTGACCATTATAACAAGACTCTCATGTGGTACTATAGCTGGAACAGTTAGTCAAACGATTGCTTATCCACTGGATGTGATTCGTAGGAGAATGCAAATGGTGGGGTGGAAAAGTGAGTCACATGTTGTTAAAGGACAAGGGAGAAGCAAGGCTTCGCTTGAATACAACGGCATGGTTGATATGCATTTAGGAAGACAGTTCGTCATGAAGCTTTGGAGCGTTGTACAAGGGTTTTTGGTTCCCAACTCAGTGAAGTTTTGTTTCCTATTAACAAAACCTTTTTTTTCTTTTAGATGAAACCTCCTTTTCTCAAGAGTTATGGTCGTGTTGGTATAGGTTGTACCATCAATTGCGATTGCATTTGTGACATATGAGATGGTGAAAGCCGTTTTAGGAGTTGAGTTTAGGATATCAAACTGAGTCCATTTGATGAAATCATCAAGAAGAGAGCGGCACACTTTCTATTTTGGTAGCCGAGGAGATAGAAGAGAAGCTCGAAACTTAGGTGCTTTTGTTTGAATCTCCTGTCAGCATCCGTTGAATGGATGAAGTAAGGCTATAGGGCTTTAGCTGGACTTTTTATTTTCCTTGTTTTCCTTCTTTCTATTTAAAGATGAGTGTTCTTCTCAAAATCGAATAAGTGAGAGCATGGCCTATTTGCTACTTACTTGAGTTTTGAGTTTTCACAGGGTTTTCGTTGTGTCCTAAGATTAAATTATTGTTATGACTCTTTTGTAACTTGTGGATTAGTTGGTTGAATCATTCATGTGCGCTATGTTGATGTAAAATGTCAAGGCTGAAGTAGTCGCTGACGTAGTTGCTGAAGGAGACGTCTTGTTGAGTGATGAAGACCATGTGGAGTCGAGATGCTGAGCTGGAGTCAACAGATTTGGAGAGCAAGAGAGTATCTTGGAGATATGGAAAGATGAATAAACTTGAGAAGCAAGTTTATGACTTAAAAGGAAGAGGAATAAGTGCATTCCAAAAAAAGGAAAGTTGCACTTATTGTTAAGGAAGGTGTTCATATTCATGTTGCCTTGGAAACTAGGGGGGGTGTATTGAATTAAGAATTTGAGAATGTTTGGAGAGATTTTATTTATGGTGGGATTTGGGAGGGATTTGAGTAAATATAGGTGATTTTGGTAAGATTTAGAAAACAGAAAGAAAAATCATTTGATGATTTGGTAAAAATTATTCTCAGATTTCAGAATAGTTTATATGATTTTGAGTGGTATTTAAAATAGGTTCATTTTCCAAAGTCCAAATTCTTCAATTGACATCGTGACTTTTGCAGAGTTGCAGACAAAGGATTACTCAAACCAGATAACTGCATATTTTCTTTTCTATCTTTTTCTTTTAACAGAAACACAATAAGAAAGAAAGAGAAATACTGTAAAATTCTGTCTAATGTAAAAAATCTGCCACTTGGAAGAACATATAGTAACCGAAGAAGAAAGGATCGGCTATTTAAAATAGTGTGATCGCCTAAGGAACTTGAGAATATGGGGGATCAGAAATCAAGGATGTTATAAGATGTAGAGAAAAACTCATATATGCTAACAGTGTCTCTATTACTTTAGATATTTTACTATTCTCCATAAAAAAGTGTAGTTTTGAAGAAGATGTATTGATAAAGCTCTCAGTGTAAACCATTGACTCCAGAGAAATAACTGAACGAAAAAATCAAACAACAAAAAAGATATGAAATACGTGTGTTCTAAAAGAGAGTTTTTTATTTATTTTGTACTCTCTCCAAATAACTACTCTAGAGATGGAATTTCATCAGCACTACTTTTAACTATGAATGCTTGTAAAGTCTCCCAAAATCCTCTTTATAACTTATCCCTCGAACATATTGTTTTGATTTCAATAACACTGAATTTGATATGAGTTTTATGAATTGTTGATTGAATAACAAGAGATTTCAAATGATTTTAAACAACTCTACATAAATCTCATGTTCAATAACACATGATTTGTAAATATATTTAGAAATCATTAGTTGAATAACAGAACATTTTAACAAAAATCCAAAATCTCCTAAAACTTCAAGTTCAATACACCCCCCTAGGTTTTGGGAACGTGGAGAATGATATAAAATAGCTATGGAGTCGTCTGTATGAAGACAGAGACACAGAGGCTGAGTTTATAGAGAGAGAAGCTCTTGGAAGTGTTCCGAATTGTGCTGAAGCAGTGGCTGAAGTACTTGACGGAGGAGATATATAAGCGGTGTAGCTTAGGAATCTTTCAGTAGCGTGTGTTAGGGTGTTAACACTAGACGTGTAAAAACTGAATTAAGCAGATCTTGTAATAGATTGTTTAAAGAAAATTCTAATAAAGCATAGTGGTTGCTTGTTTTGTTGTGTCTCTCGGTTTACTTTCTGCAGTACTATTGGGGTGCCCCTTTTGTTCCAACAAGTGGTATCAGAGCGGGTCACCTAAGTTACTGGTGAGGATCCCAAAGGCAAGAGGAAAGAAGGGAAGATAGAGTACATCAGAAAGCATGGTGGTTGAGTTTATGCTAGATCCAGAACAATATGGACATTGGAAAGCAAAGATGAAGGCAAGCTTACAAAGTATTGATATGGATGTTTGGGCATCAGTAGAAGATGGCTATGAAGTTCCCAAAACAGTAGACAAAGAAGGTGTTGTGGTCAACAAACCATTGGCTAAATGGAAAAAGCGTGAGAAGGATATGTCAAGGCACAATGCAAAAGCTTTATTTGGTATTTTTACATCAGTCACAAAGAAGCAGCTAGATCTTATTCAAGGATGCAAGAATGTAAAAGAGGCGTGGGATATTCTGCAATTACACTTTGAAGGAACTGAGAAGGTTAAGAGCTTAAGGATGAATTTTCTCAAATCAAAATTTGAGAACTTGAAGATGAAAGAACATGAATCTGTATCAGATTTTAGTTCTCAACTCAGTGGGTTAGCACAAGAGGCTCGTGTTCTGGGCATGGAATACAAGGACAAGAAACTGGTGAAGAAGTTTTTAAGGTGTCTACCAGAAAGATTCACAGCTTATAAGGTAGCAATGTTTGTGTCTCTTGACATAGATAAATTCAGCTTTCATGAAGTTGTAGGGATGTTAAAAGCTCATGAGATGGAGCTTGATGACGTGGGGAATCATACTGAAGTGAATTTGGCAGTTGATGAAACAACAAGACAAAAATCAGAGAATGAAGATGAGGTGATCAAGATGATTCGCGTGCTTCACCAAGTACTACAGGAAATGATAAAAGGGCAAGGACATGAGAAAATTGGTTTGAGAAAGCGAAGACATGAAGCTGGCGAACAATGTGTCAATACAGAGGTGCAATGTTACAAATGCAGAGGATATGGACACTTCAAAAGGGAGTGTCCAACTTATAAGAGACTAAGATTCAAAAGTTTTGAGGGCAATAAATTTGGTAATGCTCAGAACAAATGTGACAATTTACTGAAGCAAAAGAATAACAGTGACGTCAAGAATGAATCTGATATTGATTCAGATGATAGTGAAGAGTTGAAGATCTTGGTGGCGTTTACAACTTTTGAGTCTGGTTCTAAGACGATATCTGCGGCGGGATCTGCATCAGCATCTGTGACAGGGGCTTCATGTGGAAGTGATGATGATGATGGGGATTTTGATCTTGCTGAGAATTCTGGAAAACTGTATGAGAATTGGCTCAAACAGGTTGAGGCGAATTCAGAGTTGACAAAGGAGAAGGTCAAACTAGAAGTTCAAGTTGTTGAAGCACTTAAGTATGCTTCAGAGAAAGAAGAAGAAGTACGGCAGATTAGTGCTCAACTTGCAGAGACTCAGAAGGGTTTGAGGATGCTGAATGGTGGGACGAAGCAGCTAGATCATCTTCTAAGTATTGGGAAAAGTGATCGATGTGGCCTTGGATATCAAGGAGAAAGTTCTACAGCTAAAGGTATTTTTGTATCAACAGGAAAAACTAGGGTTTTAGCTACGTCTGCTACAAGACCATGGGTTAAAGTGTCTGCAAAGAAGACATCCAATGGAAAGACTACAATGAAGACTGTAACTGATGTGAAGAACGCGACTGCTACACGTACTGCTACGGCAACTGCTACGGTGACTGCTCCAGAGAGAATTTATGGATTGAAGAGTGCAACTCAACGGAAGTTTTGGCATGTTTGTCATCATTGTGGTGTTATTGGGCACATTAGGCCAAGGTGTTACAAGTTATTGAGGGAGAAGAACCAAACGGTGCAAGCTTATGGTATGAGGAGACATGGTCCTATATGTTATTCTTGTGGAGTTCAAGGACATATTCGATGTGAGTGTTTCAAGTCTGTTCAAAGGGCTAATCATGGAGGATTTGGGCTCAGGAATAAGTGGTCTAGGAGATTTGATCACTATGGAGATGGTGGAATGAGATTTCCTCCTTACTTTGGAGGATATAAATCTTCATATTAGTTTTTGACCATGATGTGACTCATAGGGGGAGAATGAAGACGTGGTTTTCTATCTAGAGGTGATGAGTTCACATACATAGTCAAAAAGGGGGAGATAAGTATTAGTTCGTGGAGTACTACAGGAGGTAGTACGTAACATGTTACATGAAGCTGGAGTTATATTAGAGTACGTGTGTTGATTGCCTGAGCTTGGAAAAGGAAAGAAGATATGTGCCTTATGAGAAAGATAAACCTCGTAGAATAAAGAGAGAGGTTTCCTTAGTGTGTGTTGCTGTTTGGTGTCGAAGCAGTGTTTGAAGTAGTTCATAATGGAGTCCGATGTGGACTTAGTTTTATGGCATTGGAGTTGACGTTCTGTGTGGTGGAGTTAGCCATCGTGTGGAGCTCGTGGTGAGCGTGTGGTGCGTTGAAGATAACGTGCTCTTGGTGTCACTGGTGTGCGTTAGGTGCTAACGTACTTGATGAAGTACTTCCGAGAAGTGGAAGATTGAAGCATAGACTCTGGGGGAGTTTGTCTATAAGGCTTCACATTTAAGCATCTATGTTTTAGCTTAGTATGCAATCAAGCAGGGGGAGAATGGTGACGTTCTGATACAAGGAGTGTATATCTCGTGGGGGAGAAGAGTATGGTGGATGACGTCCTGATGTAGATTGTGCTTATCTCATGGGGGAGAAAAGTATGGTGTGGTGCACATCTCGTGGGGGAGAAAAACACAATTAGCATGGAAGCTTCCAGGTGGGAAACATGGTTGTTGAACCAGAACGGTATTGTGCTTGATTGGCACACAAAGCTAAAAGGGGGAGATTATTGATGTAAAATGTCAAGGCTGAAATAGTCGCTGACGTAGTTGCTGAAGGAGACGTCTTGTTGAGTGATGAAGACCATGTGGAGTCGAGATGCTGAGCTGGAGTCAACAGATTTGGAGAGCAAGAGAGTATCTTGGAGATATGGAAAGAGGAATAAATTTGAGAAGCAAGTTTATGACTTAAAAGGAAGAGGAATAAGTGCATTCCAAGAAAAGGAAAGTTGCAATTATTGTTAAGGAAGATGTTCATATTCATGTTGCCTTGGAAACTAGGTTTTGGGAACGTGGAGAATGATATAAAATAGCTATGGAGTCGTCTGTATGAAGACAGAGACACAGAGGCTGAGTTTATAGAGAGAGAGAAGCTCTTGGAAGTGTTCCGAGTTGTGCTGAAGCAGTGGCTGAAGTACTTGACGGAGGAGATATATAAGCGGTGTAGCTTAGGAATCTTTCAGTAGCGTGTGTTAGGGTGTTAACACTAGACGTGTAAAAGCTGAATTAAGCAGATCTTGTAATAGATTGTTTAAAGAAAATTCTAATAAAGCATAGTGGTTGCTTGTTTTGTTGTGTCTCTCGGTTTACTTTCTGCAATACTATTGGGCCCTTTTGTTCCAACACGCTAGTAGTCTTTCTGAAAAGTGCATGCCGTTTTAGTGACCTATCAAGGAAATGACTAGCGTCATTTCCGAAACAAACGGCACATGGTGTCATTGAATTGAACGTAAAGCACAAAACAAGGCATACCCGTTTATTTTCCTAAGCATGTGGCAGGGTTAGTTATGTGAATAACTCTGAACACGATCACGAATGTGTGAATGCTAAGATACATATTTATAATCAATCGAACTTAAACTGATTGAAAAATGGTTAGATATTGGATCACAAATCAGTGAGATCATTATATGAAAGCTTTCAGTAAAAACAGTAAGGAAAACAAAAATCAGATACGGTGAGACTTTCGTGAAGCCTGAACACTTGCGAGTCGTATAACGTTCGGATGAATCTTCGATGAAAAATGAATCATCACGATCATTGCTTATGAGTGCAATTTAATCCTGCGATTTAAATAACATTAAGGAAAAGTTTATATACACTAATCATTAACCAACGTAGTAGTAGTAGTACGTACCATTTAAGCAATTTGATGGTGCATTTAGCCATCTGTTTATCAAGCGTTTGTAACGTCACGCCACCGCAACTGAGAGTAATCCCAACTGTAACAATCTTATGCTTTCCCACAGCCAATCCCACCTTCGTCTTAGCTGTCACCTTCACCACCAACTTCTTGCTCTTTATCTCCGCACGAAACCTCTTCACCGTCGGATCATCCACCTCTTGTCTTTTCACTTTAAGCGGAACGATCACAACCGTCCGATTCCCCTGCTTTTGCACAAAACCTTTGACTTTCGTTGACCCTAGACTCGTCTCGTAATCGCCATCTCCTACGCTCACCGCCACGTCAGCGTCCCCATAATAGTACCGTAGCTTCCCGTTGGGGTTTCTGAAGTCGAGCCTCGCCGAAGTCTCGGCCGTCAAGTGCGACAAACCGTCGCGGGGTTTCCCGTTGGAAATGTTGAAGTCGCTGACGTGGAAGGAGGCGAGGCGTACGACGGGGAGTCTGGGGCTGTACCATAGGAAGAAGACGGAGACAGTGATGATAAGAAGGAGGATGAGTATGGCGACGGTGATACAGAAGCAGCAGCAAAAGAGTCGGCAACGACTCCACTTTTTCTTCTTGTGCGGGTAAAAAGACGGCGGGATCATATGCTTAGGTGGCCGGCGACGAAGCGTGGATGATGATGATAAAGCGTTTGGAGTTTCAGGAGGCGCGTGAAGCTCATGGTAGCCCGGTGGTTTCTGAAGCACCGGTTTAAGAAACATCTCTGCTGCAGCCATGGGATTCGTCTGATCTTTGTGTTATTCTCTATCAAGTAGTCACAAAAATGACTCTTGTCTTAATTGATTACTTAAAATTGTTATATGATCTTTCGTCGATAAAAATATAAATAAATGTTTGTATGTAATCCTACCAACAGAAAAAAAAAAACAAAAATATTTTCCGACACTTTGGCCACTTACTGAAATTATTAACCTTATGTGCCCTTTGGCTCTCTGGAACTTGAACTGCTCAAAGTACAGTCTAACACAAACAGACTCCCGTTTACCGGTTGAGGGAAGCACGTTGATATATAGAATAAATGATACACAATTAAATTAACATCGATTTTACTTATAAAATCTAATCTATTAATTTAGGGTTCTATTTTTATCTACTATTAACAAGTCATAGTAGGACCACTTAATGAATTAGTCAATATGATATATTTGATTATTTGTATTAACAATAAACCAACTATAAATATATTAACAATAAACCAACTATAAATTTGATTTTTTTAATTATAATAAAATCTGTTGAGAAAGAATCTAACAAAATCTTAGTTTAAAATTAAAATATTTTTTTATAAATAACACATAAATATATTTCGAAATTAGTAATATAATATTATTATAAGTAAATTTAACTAAAACTTATTATAAAAAAAGAAAATAAAAAATTCTTTATACTAACTTTTTATAGATTCTATGATATATTCCGTATTATATAAAAATAGAAGTGCTATATGAATTAAATATTAAAAATATATTAAATAGGTAAATTAACAAAAAAAAATATTTTATTTTTTAACTTAAATAAATTATTGATCATCATTATAATGGATTAAACTTCGAAAATTATATAATACTTTTATATTAAAATAAATGTATTAACATAAGTTAAAATTTTATATTTACAGCCATACATTATCTTTTTATTTATTTTGAAACTATTAGCAATAAATTGCTTAAAATGTTTATATACAAAAATATAATAGTATATAATAACCTTTAGTTCATATACTATTTAAAAATATGTTATTAGTAAAATATGAAATTTCAGTAATTCATTTAAAATATTAGTGACAAAAATCAAATTTTAATTATAAATTTTATTTTATTTTAATTGTAACAAAATTTGTTGATAAAAGAATTAAAAATATCACCAAAAATTCAAATATTTTATAAAATAATACAGTAATGTAGTACCAAAACAAATTCAAAATTCATGTATTATTCCAAACTCAAATAGTTGTGTAATTTTCCAAAGTTGTCTCGAAAAAATATATTATTTTGAAAATAAATATTCAAACTCAAAATGATAATATTTCAAATTTTACAAAAGACAAAATCATGGATAATAAAGATTAACTTTTTGAAATGTACCTGAAAAAAACTAACTATATATGTTGTAAAAATTTAAAGTAACCTAATGTTTTGACGTCTTAATTTAAAAAAAAAAATAGAACTTAATATCATAACATCCAAAATAAATATCCTATATAATAAATTTAATAAAATAGTATGATAGATACTACTATGTATAAAGTTTACTAAAACAATAGGATTATATTATTTAAAATAAATAAATCCCGTAAAATACTAAAATGAGATATGTTAAAGTATATTTTCTTAAACACAACATGTAAATATAATTACTTTAGTCATATTTATTTTCTATAATATAAATAAATAAAATTTAAAAATGTATTATATGCAAAATGTTTAAATTAAAGAAAACAACATAATTTGAATGGGGTTCTCTATTTGAGTATTTCATATTTTTATTTTATTTTACCTAACTCGAAAATATATTAGTAAGTAATAAAAATCAATAACAAAGTAAATTTTTTTAGAAAAACCATTATAAACAATAATATGATATAGTAATACAATATATAACACTAAAATAGAAATTATATATTTAAAACATTTTTAATAATATAAAATATATTTAAAAAAATATAAATATATCCGCACGAACGTGCGGGTTAAAATCTAGTTTATTATATTAAAATAGAAGTCACAACTTCTTTTCATATGTGATTTTTTTTAAATGGATCTTTCTTAGAAAATCATATTTCATTTATTTTAAATTTTTTTCTTCTGATAACTCATGTATCCAAACACCTTCGAAAGAGTACTCGACTAGCCTAATGACCGTACACCGGAGCAAGCTGGATAGTCCGCCGAAGGCATCCAGAGGGACCGCCGATTTCACCCCATGTTAATTGACGGTAGCCAGTGCGAATCGAACCCGTATCGTATTGAGGCCGAAGCTCCCTCAAGACCACTAGGCCAACTTCATTTATTTCTAATTAACATTATGGTATCATTAAAAATATCACATCTTATATAATTGACATATATAACAACTTCGCCTATAAAATTTTCTTATTTTTTAATTATAAAAATTTGTTGACAAAAAAGTCTAACAAAATTTTATCAAAATTTTAAATATTTTTATAAAATTAATCATTGATTAATTTCATGATTAGTAGTCTAATATTATTATAAATTAATGTTAGTTAAGATTTTATTATAAAATAAAAATAAAAAAATTTATACTATTTTCTTAAAATTTCTAATAATAGTCTATCTTATCTATTAAAATAAAAGTAATGAATTCTTTCATGTTTTATTTTATAATTTGGACCATCCTTTAAATTTTTATATTTTATTAAAACTAATAATATATATATAGAATCTTTTAACTACATTAATCACAATATATTAGAAAACTAGGTAACACGAGCTAACATTAGAAAACTATTATATAAATTAACATGTTCATTAAAGTTAATAATACAAAATCTTTTAATCATGATATCTTTTTTATTTTAAATATATATATATATAATGTTTTAACAAATATGTTGAAAAATATTATAACAATATATTACTTTCAAAAAGTTTATGTACATATTTCAACTAATTTCGTAATTAGCAGTGAACTATTATTATGCAGTAATATATATTCAGTTATCATTTATAAAATGAAAAAATAAAGAAATTATCTTTTTATCTATTTTATAATAATAATAATAATTCATATTAAATGAAACTACTATATTGAACTAAATATTATAACATAAATTGATAAATTTGTATAAACAATTTCATAAATAAAAAATATATATGCTAAAAATATAATACGATGACATAACGACTTATAATTCGAAAACTATATAATACATGTATAAAATTGACATATCTTACACTTTTTGTATTTATAATAATATATTAACTGAAATGAATAAACGTAAAAAATAATGTTAATAGGAAATTTGGTTTTAAAAGTCGGCGTATCAAAGCTGAATATAAATATAATACAATATGATATTTGATATGTTGTTTAATGTATATATTAATTTGTATATATATACAACCTAAAACAAACATCCACGCGGTTGCGCGGATCAAGATCTACTAACTTCTTAAATCTACTATATTAAAAGAGAAGTCATGACTTCTCATTCATGTGTGATTTTTTTTTTAAAAATGGACTATCTACTAGAGTTGGTCAGATGTAATATATGTCTACTCTAAATCCAAATGAAATTATACCATCTTCACATATAAAACATTATCTACCAAAAGCTTTTGCTAATGGCCATGGTGTATTAGCATGTTGTCGGTTTGGGTTGAATACTGATCTTCATAAGGATTGGTGATTGCATGTATATGGATCAGAAGCAACTATATTAAAAAAGAAGTCATGATTTCTCATTCATGTTTGATTTTTTTTAAAGTCGACTATCTACTAGAGTTGGTCACGTGCACTATATGTCTACTCTAAATCCAAATAAAATTATACCATCTTCACATATAAAACATTATCTACAAAAAGCTTTTGCTAATGGCCATGGTGTATTAGCATGCTGTCGATTTGGGTTGAATACTGATCTTCATAAGGATTGGTGATTGCAGGTATATGGACCAGAAGCAACGATGACAGGAATATTGATATATGGTATTTTTCACATCATTGTACATATGTTTTCTTTTGTTTCAAGTCACTAATTTGTGTCAGTCTAGTCCTTTTTGACCTTTTACAGGTCTGGAGTTAGCAGAAGAGAGAAGAGAAGGTGCATGATGAAAAGACGTCCTTTTGGAGCAATCCTGCGGAGAACACTCAAGTAGAACAGTCCCGAGACTGTTCTCTCTCAAGCGGAACAAGCAGACGGAGTGATCCGGAGATTGTTCCCGACGAATATGGAAACTCTTATTTCGGGAATTAAAGCCATGTTGCCCTAATATCTTTTCTTCTGATTGGCGCCTCCATATAAAACGCCATCTATCTTTTTACTATTTTCTTACGCTAGTTTTTACAAGAGAACACTGTGATTTGCGATCTGCAACTTGTAAGGGAGAAGAATCCATCCTCTCATAGAGAAGATCATCTGAACCCTATTGTTTCATACTCTGTTCTTATGCAATTTTATTCAGGATTTATGTCTTTGTTTAATTGCATCATGATCGAGTAGTAGCCTTGCTCGCCGAGCTAAACATAGATAAGCGATCCATAACTGTTCTTCATTTGTACTGTTCTTACTGCTTTCATTAACCTGATCACTTGATGTTAGATCACTAGTTCATCGCCTAGTTAACCGCTTAGGAGATAACTTGACATGTATTGAATGAGCTTATTATCCCTAATCAGCGAAAGTAGATATTAGGGTGGTAAGTGAACTGATCGGACCTGTTCTCTAAAGTTTGCAATCGATCCTCATCCCAACGACAGTTAGGTGGTGAGATCGATCTGCAAAGCGATCACTGCCACGACAGTGGAGTGTTCCAGCTGAGTGATTCGAGTTCTAGAAAGCACTTCATCGCGCTTGAATAACTGTTTGGCTCCAATTCAACACCCAATGAAATACCCTAGGCTAGCTCTTGTTTAATTAAATCAATCTCGTGTTTTATTTGCTTGTTAACTATCGTCACCTTATAACCAAATTCATATCTTCATCTTAGCTTGATTTCGGAACTTATAGAACTAGAGTGTAGACTGGTCCTCTGGATTTGAATCTCAAGTACTACAATTGCAACTGTTAACTTGGCAGTAGCAATGATTCATTTTTAGTGTATAAAGTTTTGGCGCCGTTGCGACGGGGACCAGATTTTTTACCTCTAATTTTCGGTTTCATATCTAGTCTTAACTCGTGTTTATTTCTTTGTTTCAGCTGATGATCCAGGTGCATGACCAGTAGACATACTCGGAGCAACGCACAAGGACCATTACATCAGCTTACCAACGAAGAACTAGCGAGATTGGAACGACATAACCGTCAACAGCCGAGATCTACGAACACCAACATGGGTGATCACCAAGATGATCTCACTGCTGCGTTTGCACTCATGCAACAGCAGATGCAGCAGATGCAGCAGATGCAGCAAACGATCCAAACACAGCAAGCTGCTCCCGAGCAAGCTGCTCTAAATGCTGCGAACCAGCAGAACCAACCGGAGGAAGTTGTCCAGATCGGCCAGAGAAACTTACTGCGCAATCTGCCTGCTACGCGATCTGCCATCAACCCTCCACCGTGCACTAGGCAAGACTTCGAGATCAAGCCAGCCTTGATAAGTCTAGTGCAAAGGAAGATCTTCAATGGACTTCCTGCTGAGATACCGATGGACCACATCGAGCAGTTTGAGAAGATGTGTGGTTTCACTAAAGCGAATGGAGTACCACCCGATTAAATCAAGTGTACTCTGTTCCCTTTCTCTCTTGATGGGAAAGCTGCTCGCTGGCTAGATTCCCTACCCACGGGATCACTCACCACTTGGGAACAAGTCCGAGATGCCTTCTTAAGCCACTTCTACACGAAATCGAAGACGACAGCTCTGAGACAGAAGATCGCGACCTTCAAACAGCTAGTGGATGAGCCGTTCTGCGATGCATGGGAGCGATTCAATGTCTACCGCAGAGAGTGCCCACTTCACGGTTTTGAAGAAGACTATCTGCTGGGAGTGTTCTACGATGGAGTAGGATGGGAGTACATGAACGCTTTGAATTCAGCCAGTAAAGGAGATTTCATGACCCAGTCCACTCAAGGTGCCTTCGAGTTGATTGAAAACATGGCCTCAAGCTCAGCTGATAATAACCGCGAGACTGATCGCACTCAGAAGGTGAAAAGCATTGATAACATCAAGATTGATGAGCTCTCTGCCAAGGTCGATCAGCTGATTAAGAGCAACCAGAACCAGCTCTTCATCATGGAAGAATCTCCTCAGGATAAAGCAACCGCGGAAGGCACATCAGAAGCAGATCAGTCAGCTGAGGACCAGCATGAAGTGAGCTATGTGAATGGGTAAGGATGGCAGTTCAAAAACTATCACCTGAACTCTAACGTGAGGAACAATCCCCACCTGTTCAATGCCCCTAAACCAGACGATAAAGCTCAAGGCAATCAGGGTCAGAACAGTGGATACCAAAGGCCTTATGGCAATCAGGGGAGAACCTTTGTCCTCAACCCAGCTCAGAATGCCCAGTTCCACAGCCAGAAACAGCCGGTTAATCAGCATGCTGCACAACCGGCTCAGAATGCTCTGCATGATGACATGAAGAGCCTCGCAAACATGATGAGTCAACTGCTCCAAGGTCAGCAGATCCAGGGAAAAGCACTGAACCAGGTCACCAACGACATCAACACCAGGATGAATCATATGTTCAATGACCTGAGTGCCAAGTATGACAACGTCTCAAGCCATATGAGACAGATGGCTATTCAGATTGCTCAGACTGCTGAGAGTGTGAAGAGACAGCAAGAAACTCTCCCTGGAAAACAGATAAAAACTCTAAGGAGTGCAATGCAGTGGGTCTAAGGAGTGGAAAGCAACTGCCTGATCTGGACCCCAGAAAATTCACATCGGCTGAGAAAGGGAAGCAGAAGGAGTCGGATCAACCACCTAAAGCTGTATCCGCAGATGAGGAAGAGGCAGAACAACCTACTGAGACTAATCCGGCTGAAGCAGAGCGACCCGCTGGGGTTGTTCCACAGACTGCAGCACCTTCTCCTGCTCGTCAGTATGTACCAAAAGTACCCTACCCTGTTTCGGCCAAGGTCACACGCAAGGATAAAGAGGAGATGAAGTGCAGGAAGATGCTGGAAGACCTAACTGTCAAGCTCCCTCTGATGAGTGCGATCCAGATGATACCATCCATGCGCAACTTTGTGAAGGGACTGATCTCTGGAAAGATATCTGATGACAGCGAGTTCATGATTGTCTCTAAGGAGTGCAGTGCAGTGCTCCAGAATAAAGGGATCAAGAAGCTGGGTGATCCGGGAAAGTTTGTCCTCTCGGTTCAGATTGGGAGAACAGTCTTCTCATGCTCACTGGTCAATCTAGGGTCAAGCATAAACCTCATGCCATATTCTGTGGCTAGGCGCCTTGGATACACGGACTTCAAGCATACCAGAATGTCCCTAGTGTTTGCTGATCGATCTGTGAAGTCTCCAGTTGGAATCCTCGAAGATCTTCAAGTTCTGGTTGGGAACACACTTGTTCCTGCCGATTTCGTTGTTCTGGAAGTCGAGGAAGATTCAAATGATCCCCTGATCCTGGGCAGACCATTCTTATGCACTGTTGGAGCTATCATTGATGTCCGACAAGGAAAGATTGATCTCCATCTTGGAGATATTGTGATGAAGTTTGAGATGAATCAGATGCTCAAGAAGCCGATGTTGGATGGACAAACTTTCACTGTCCAAGAAGATGGTGATCCGCTAGAGCCGCATGAGGGAATGATTGAGGAGATTCTCACCAATGATCCTCTTGAACTCGCCTTAGTCAGAGCTGAAGCCGAGCAGAGCTTAGAGAGTGTTGATGCTGATGCCTATGCAAAGTTCCTGGATTCAGCCAGGAGTATTGAAAGGATGGTGGCAAATCTAAGTCTGGGGGAGAACAGCGAGTCCAGCACATCGGCTGGAACAACCGCGCCTCAGAACCCGTCTGTTCCGGCAGCTCAAGCCGATGACTCATGGAGCGAACTGAAAGCTCCAAAGGTAGAGCTCAAATCCCTTCCCAAGGGACTCAGGTATGCATTTCTTGGACGAAACTCTACATATCCTCTCATTGTGAATGCTGACCTGAACAATGCCGAGACTGCTCTGCTTTTGTGTGAACTGAGAAAATATCGTAAGTCATTAGGTTATTCTCTAGCTGACATACATGGCATTTCACCTGATCTGTGCATGCATAGAATACACTTGGAACATGAATCGATGACTTCTGTAGAACATCAGAGGAGGTTAAACCCAAATCTAAAAGATGTTGTAAAGAAAGAGATAATAAAACTTCTAGAAGCAGGTGTGATTTATGCGATCTCTGATAGTAAGTGGGTTAGTCCTGTGCATGTAGTACCTAAGAAAGGTGGGATCACTGTGGTAACAAATGAAAAGAATGAATTGATCCCTACTAGAGCAGTCACTGGTCATCGCATGTGCATTGATTTTCGTAAGCTTAATGCTGCGACTCGTAAGGATCACTTCCCACTTCCTTTTATTGATCAAATGCTTGAGAGATTGGCTAACCACCCTTACTATTGCTTTTAGATGGTTATTCATGTTTCTTTCAGATTCCCATCCACCCAGACGATCAGGAGAAGACGACGTTCACATGCCCTTATGGAACATATGCATACAGGAGGATGCCCTTCGGCTTGTGCAATGCTCCAGCGACCTTCCAGCGCTGCATGATGTCGATTTTTACTGATATGATCGAAGACATAATGGAGGTTTTCATGGACGATTTCAGCGTCTATGGAAGCTCCTTTCATGTTTGTTTGTCAAATTTGTGCAGGGTGCTGAAGCGATGCGAGGAGAAACATCTGGTGCTAAACTGGGAGAAATGCCACTTCATGGTCAGAGATGTGATTGTTCTGGGACACAAGATATCAGAAAAAGGCATTGAGGTGGACAAGGCAAAGATCGAGGTCATGATGAGTCTGCAACCACCAACTTCAGTGAAGGGAATCAGGAGTTTCTTGGGACACGCTGGTTTCTATAGGAGGTTCATCCAAGACTTCTCTAAAATCGCGAGACCACTCACTCGGTTGCTCTGCAAAGAAGCTCAGTTCGCCTTTGACAGTGATTGCCTAGCCGCATTCCACAATCAAGGGAGCTCTAGTCAGTGCACCAGTTGTCCAACCTCCAGACTGGGATCTCTCTTTGAGATCATGACCGATGCAAGTGATTTTGCAGTAGGAGCAGTCCTTGGACAGCGTAAAAACAAGAAGCTTCACGTGATATACTATGCGAGCAGAACCTTAGATGAAGCTCAGTGCCGATACGCAACCACAGAGAAGGAGCTCCTTGCCATCGTGTTCGCGTTTGAGAAGTTCAGATCCTATCTGGTTGGATCAAAGGTGATTGTGCACACGGACCACGTGTCTCTCAAGTACCTACTCATGGAGAAGGATACTAAACCGCGACTCTTGAGATGGATTCTCTTGCTCCAAGAATTTGATCTGGAGATAAGAGACAAGAAGGGGGTTGATAATGGAGTGGCAGATCATCTCTCTAGGATGAAAGTGTCAGATGAGACACCACTTGACGAGGAACAACCGATGGAGTACGTCAACGCGATTGGTCTGTGTAACTTGGAATAGTCGTCACCTGTCATCAAGGACTGTTCTCGCGTAGAAGGAGCATTCGTTGCAGTGATCTAGAAGCAGTACCCGAACCTTCCATGGCTTGCTGAGATTGCCAACTTCTTGGCAGCTGAGAAAGAGCCTTTGAGGTTCACTGGGAATGAGAAGAGGAAATTTCTAAGGGAGGCAAGGCCCTACTTTTGGGATGAGCCGTATCTATATCGGCAAGGCAAAGATGGGATCTTCAGGAAGTGTGTTCCAGAGGCTGATATTCCAGGGATCCTTCACCACTGTCACGGTTCTTCTTATGCTGGTCACTTTGCCACCTTCAAGACAGTGTCCAAGATCCTCAAGCCGGTTTTTGGTGGCCCACTATGTTCAGAGATGCTCACGCTTTCATATCACGATGCAATTCATGCCAAAGGATGGGGAGTATAAGCAAGAGAAACGAGATGCCTCAGAACTACATCTTAGAAGTTGAAGTGTTCGACTGCTGGGGGATCGATTTCATGGGACCATTCCCAGTCTCTCACAAGAACGAGTACATTTTAGTTGTTGTGGACTATGTCTCCAAGTGGGTAGAGGCGATTGCTAGCCCAACCAATGATGCGCGAGTTGTAACCAAGATGTTCACCTCCATCATCTTCCCAAGATTTGGAGTGCCTAGAGTGGTTATAAGCGATGGTGAAACTCACTTCATCAACAAGTTGTTCCAAGGATTGCTGAGCAAGAACGGTGTGAAACACAAGGTTGCAACCGCCTATCATCCCCAAACAAGTGGTCAGGTGGAAGTTTCCAACAGAGAGATCAAGAGCATCCTGCAGAAGACTGTCCACACCACCCGCAAGGACTGGTCCCTTAAGCTTGATGATGCTCTCTGGGCGTACAGAACAGCCTACAAGACCCCTTTAGGGACCACTCCCTATCATCTGGTATATGGCAAGGCGTGCCACCTACCTGTTGAGCTAGAGTACAAGGCTGCTTGGGCTGTCAAACTACTCAACTTCGACATCAAACCCGCCAAGGAGAGGCGAACCATTCAGATCCATGAGTTGGAGGAGATCAGGCATCTGGCCTATGAAAGCTCTAAGATTTACAAGGAAAAGACCAAGGCGTTCCATGACAAAAGGATCATCAGCAGAAGCTTTGCTCCGAACGATTAGGTCTTACTCTTCAATTCCAGGGTTAAGATGTTCCCTGGAAAGCTTAAGTCCAGATGGTCTGGACCTTTCACTATCAAGGAAGTTCGCCCTTATGGAGCTGTTGTGTTGCTGGACACGAGAGGTGGAGAATTTGTTGTTAATGGTCAGCGTCTCAAGCCATATCTTGCTGACACAACAATCGCTGAAGGTGTAGAAATACCCTTAAGCGATCCACCTCAAGCCTAATCGGCTCATTGAAGTCAAGCTAGTGACAGAAAACAAGCGCTTGGTGGGAGGCAACCCACTGGTGAGTGTGTAAATATTGTTTTCTTTTTGTCTTTATTTTTCTAGGAACTAACTTGCAGGTTGAAAAATCAAGAAAATTCGAGATCACTCCAGGAGAGCACTCCAGCGGTTGTTCCGCCGATTGTTCCCAGGTAAGTACTCGAACAAAAAAAAAAACAAAAAAAAACAAAAAAGGAAGGGGAAGCGGTTTTGGTGGACCTACTTAAGGCCCAAACACTCCACTCCCGCACTTCATCTCTCTCGCCGCAAACCACCCCTTTAGAACCCTAAAATCGCGAACACACATCCTCATCTCTCTCCATCGAATTTGGTTCTCACCTCTTGGGTTCTCTAGAGATTGGTTTGTTTTGCAGGAATCACCTCTCCAATCAAGGTAATCGGCCACGAACTCTCCCCCTTTTGCGCATGCAAATCGCGAATTGGGAATGACTTCTTAGATCCTCTTTTTCATTTATGCTTTGCGATTTCATCCTAGATTGTAGCTCTTGATAGTATACTTGCTACTAGGATTAAATTGATGATTGATTTTGAATGGAAGAGGAACCGATATGTTGGTTGTGATTCTTGGTCTTTGCGATTTATACTGTTGAGATTGAGGCTTGTGTGGGTTGTCTAGAAATCGATGGACTTGGGTAAAACAAGAAGATTGGATTGTTCCATCGCTTCTACAACAACCAACGAACTGTGCTGATATTGGGCTATTGTTTTTGTTTTGCAGATGCCTCCAAAGATGAGAAACGCAAGAGCCGCCAAGAACACAGCTTCTCCAGCCGTGAGAGCTCCACCTGGTTACCCATGGCCGAACAAGACCGAGGGCAAGCCCATTGACCTCAATGATTCGATGCTCCTTGAATACAATGTTGAGGGATGGGACAAGGAGTCAGCGGCAAGATACAATCGGCTCCTTCTAGCGGAGATCTTGCTTACGCGGTTCGCGCACCAGGAGACCTTAGCCGATCTCAGCCTTGACACTGAGGTGTTTGACACGATGCAGGCTATGGGACTTATGCCTCTCTGTTTCCAAGCCCAGGTTCTCTACCCGGATTTGATTAGGCAAGTGATCGCGACGTGCCAGATCACTTATCTGAACCCCAATGAGCCTACATATGAGAACTGCTTCTTCTCCTTCATGGCTGATGGCAAGTTCTGCTCAATCTCTCTCAACGATCTGAACGAGCTACTCAAGATTGCAGACACGCCTAAGGGAGTTTCAGTGGAAAAGAAATTGAAGCCGGCAGACACCTTTTGGGACCTCATTGCAGCCGGCAAGTTCACCTCTCGCAAGGCCTACCAGTCGCAGATTCGGAACCCTGCTATCCGGATCATCGCCAAGATCATGTCCAACGTCCTGTTCGCGAAGGAGTACACCTCCAAGATCACGAATGGAGAGCTCCAGGTTCTCTACACGGGACTTGAGGACGAGATGCGCAGAGAGAAGATCACCCCGATCCAGGAGGTCAAGACCAACCCAGGGTTCCATCTTATCTCCATGTTCGCTGAGCGCAAGGACACCCTGATTCGGAATGATGAGAAGAAGGATCGTTTCGGTAGTCTGCTCACTCCCTTGTTCCAGCGCTTCAACATCAACCTCAGCTCCTACACGGTTGTCTCTTAGATGGAGTACATCGATACTCCTTACCTGATCGCATGCCACATCCTGCGCGATGAGAACACTTACAGGTTCCAAGACAAAGAAGGGAACCCTCTGTACTGCAAGCTCCCTATGCCTGGGTTCACATACTTCTTGTCTCTGGAGAACATTGTGTTCTCACTCAGTGAAGAGCACCTCTGCGATGATCCGCGAGCGCCGGTACAGAACGATGATGATGACATGGATGATGTGGAGCATGTGCCTCCACCGGCTGATGGTGAGTATGACCTGGAGGACTTTACCGATGTGGCTGATGATCACGCCTACAGACGCTGGATGGTTGAGTCCCAGAAGAAGAACAACAGCCTCATGAAGAGGATACTCAGGGCGATCACATGCGGCTGCATTGGAGCCCAGGAGGAGCGTACACCGCAGAAAACAAGACGCCCAGGCAAGGAGCAAGCCGGAACATCCACTGGATCAGAGAGACTGCCGAGGAATAGGAGGACAGCTGGTCACTCCGGTAGCGGCGATTCAGACTGAGTCCGAAAGGACTATTTCTATCCCTTTGTCTTATCCATCTGAGCTATTTACTTTTCTTGTTATTTGCTTCTGTTTGCTGTGTTTCAGATTCCTTTGATTTGTTTTCACAACCAGGGATGGTGTGAAATAAGTCTGGGGGAGCAATGTACTTTATTTGCTTGTGTGCCTTTTGAGTCAGTCCTTGTGTCATTTTTATCGAGTCAGTTTTTAGGATCGAGTCAGTCAAAACTATTGTGGGAATCAGGACCTTATTTTGTGATGCTCTTTAACCACCTCGTGCTTTAACCTTCTTATTCAGTGACCTTAGCAGTGATGAAAGACCCACACATGGACCTGGAACACCCTGACTTATCTCATTTGACACTCCAGAAGTTCTATACCGATCAGGTTACACTGGGCAGACTTAACTCCACTTTATCTGAACCTAATCTGGACTTTAATTCTTCTTGTCATGGGCACTAGATCAGGGTAGAATGAGAACTACACTCAGGACTTCTTATCCGATTTTATCCCTCTTGCTGTTCCTGAGTGGCTAGCTCATCTTTAGCTAGTTCCCACCTTGAACCCTGACCTTTTGTTCTACCCTCATGCATTTGCTTTTCTAGTACTTTATGTGCAGATATGTGCAAAAAGATCGGAGAGGAAAGGATCGACGCAGTTCTTACTCATCAATGCTCACACAGTGGAAGAAGGCGGAACAATCAGTGCAGACAAGAGAACAACCAGAGTGCCTGTTCTGGTACTAAAGAGAACAACGAAGGAAGTAAGTGGCTAAACCGAACCAAGATGAATCACCAGTGGCATCATGTACATCACTTGTTACCTCCTTACTCGTCACCCCAGCATTTTGTATTTCAGAATATATAAAAAAAAAGAGAAGAAAAAGTTTTTGTTTTTGTTTCGATTTACTGGTGACGAGAAGGGGAAGAATCCATGATGCATGCCACTAGGGAAGATGAGAAAGTGATGGTAGTTTCAGTGAAGTGTTCTGAAGGGGAAGTTGAATCGCGCAGAGCAGTCCTATGATCGATCTATCGGAGAGCAGTCCGATCAGCAGAGATGAGTAAGGACTGTGGACCTCAATGGAGCCGTCCTCTCATGACCATTTTGTGTGATATCCTGCATCCGCTCTTGGTAAACCCTAAACACTCTTGAACTCCACCATATAAGTTAGCATGTTCTATACCTAGCCCGTTCTGTCTGAGTAGAGCCTGTGACAAGAAGCTTACACTGATCTTAATTGAACATAAGGAGTTTTGTCTCGAAAGTGTTGCCTTTTCAGGTTGAGATGTAGAGTAAGGAGCCGATCTTAGAACAGCGATCAGGGGGTTCTCAGTAAGTGTGTGTGGTCCTAATCTACAGCTTGTATGGTTTAGAGATTTGTGGTAAGAGTATGGTTGCTGAGAATAAGCGAGTTCCCACGCTTTCAAACCTTTCTCCCTGTTCTTGGTACTTGTCTTGTTCGAGGACAAACAAGGATCTAAGTCTGGGGGAATTGATATATGGTGTTTTTCACATCATTGTACATATGTTTTCTTTTGTTTCAAGTCACTAATTCGTGTCAGTCTAGTCCTTTTTGACCTTTTACAGGTATGTAGTTAGTAGAAGAGAGAAGAGAAGGTGCATGATGAAAAGACGTCCTTTTGGAGCAATCCTGCGGAGAACACTCAAGTAGAACAGTCCCGAGACTATTCTCTCTCAAGCGGAACAAGCAGACGGAGTGATCCGGAGATTGTTCCCGACGAATTGGAAACTCTTATTTCGGGAATTAAAGCCATGTTGCCCTAATCTCTTTTCTTCTGATTGGCGCCTCCATATAAAACGCCATCTATCTTTTTACTATTTTCTTACGCTAGTTTTTACAAGAGAACACTGTGATTTGCGATCTGCAACTTGTAAGGGAGAAGAATTCATCCTCTCATAGAGAAGATCATCTGAACCCTATTATTTCATACTCTGTTCTTATGCAATTTTATTCAGGATTTATGTCTTTGTTTAATTGCATCATGATCGAGTAGTAGCCTTGCTCGCCGAGCTAAACATAGATAAGCGATCCATAACTGTTCTTCATTCTTACTGTTCTTACTGCTTTCATTAACCTGATCACTTGATGTTAGATCACTAGTTCATCGTCTAGTTAACCGCTTAGGAGATAACTTGACATGTATTGAATGAGCTTATTATCCCTAATCAGCGAAAGTAGATATTAGGGTGGTAAGTGAACTGATCGGACCTGTTCTCTAAAGTTTGCAATCGATCCTCATCCCAACGACAGTTAGGTGGTGAGATCGATCTGCAAAGCGATCACTGCCACGACAGTGGAGTGTTCCAGCTGAGTGATCCGAGTTCTAGAAAGCACTTCATCGCGCTTGAATAACTGTTTGGCTCCAATTCAACACCCAATGAAATACCCTAGGCTAGCTCTTGTTTAATTAAATCAATCTCGTGTTTTATTTGCTTGTTAACTATCGTCACCTTATAACCAAATTCATATCTTCATCTTAGCTTGATTTCGGAACTTATAGAACTAGAGTGTAGACTGGTCCTCTGGATTTGAATCTCAAATACTACAATTGCAACGGTTAACTTGACAGTAGCAAGAATTCATTTTTAGTATATCAAATATGCAAATGAGCCATTGACTGCATCATGTTGCCTGATGCAAACGAGCAATTGACCAATAGTTTTAGCTAAAAATGTAGTATTGTTTTTGCAGTCAATGAAAGATGAAGTCAATATTTAAATTATGATCGCTTTATACAAATATCATCTTGATTTAGTTCTACATAATTTAATAAAGCTTATTTGATTGTAAGCTCTGAAGATATGTTAATAATTAAACCAACACATTGATCTGTTTGGAGAAGATGAAGTTCCTACTTTCTTTACATCGTTAAAGTAGATATCTATTTATTATATTTAAATTCAAATTATTAATTAAATAACCAATGTATTACTCTTTTTTGAATAAAATAACTTCTTAACTAAAATGAATTTTAACTTTATATACTAGTTTGAAACATAAATAGAGAAATGAAACAAAATTGATTTGCTATCCCTTTATAGAATGGTAAACAGAACAAGTTTGGAAAAAAACAAAGGAAAAAATTTAGCAAAAAAAAAAAACAAGTTTGGAAAATTTTACACACATGAAAATTTTCTACAGAAAAGGACCATAAACTACTACGTCCCCTTGTCTCTAGTCCATTTGCTTAGATAATATAACTAAACCTATCTATCATTACCAATCAAGTGGTTGCAGATCTAAAAAGGGCGGCAACGAAGGAATCAACCATAAACTACTACGTCTCCTTGTCAAACTCAGCAATCTTTGTTTGCTTTGGAATGTAGTGAGCTACAAATCTAAGAAAGCGGCTAGCTGACTTTCCTTCCACTACAAGTAGACTACTTGCAGTAGTATATGAGTGATATGTTCAGTAAACTGTTACCACTAAAGCTTTCTCCAGCTGTAGTTTCTCATACTCATCGTTCAGTTAGCCAAGTTTTGATCGGATTAGCTATATAGCAAATGGGATTTCAAATTCATTTCTAACCAAATCTTCCTTACCACTTACCATGCTAATAATGATATTTGATATTTACATTTCTACCCCAAAAAGTATATGGCGAAGAAGAACTCTACCATAGCTCGATTTTAGTGGGGTTTGTTGTAAACTATATTTTTTTTGAATGAAGTTGTAAACTATATTTGTTTTAGCACAATGTTTACTAACTTAAATTGATATTGATAAGATTAGTATTTTAAGGTTCCTTGTTTTTGAATTCCTTTTTTATGTTCATATAGTTCTCGTATTATACTCATAAGTCGTGATGATTATCGTAAAACAAGATCAACGGTTTGAATAATCGTTTTTTTCTATGTGCATCATTTTTCTATGTTTTCTTTTCCCACCTAGACTAGCATAGAGAAGATGCGACAAAAGCGTTGGATTATATACGATGGGTTTTATAACGGGTCCATATTATAAATGGGCCTTAAAACTTGCATCCTATAAACACCACTGAGTTGGATACATCTAAAGATAAGAGCAGCAACCAATAAGACCACGAGGAACGTCCACGTGTTGGTATACGAAATTTTGTCTAGTCAAAAAGGCACAGCTGAAAAGAGAGAATCGAGTGTGGAGAACAGGAGTTTATTCTGAGACACCCTTATGGGAAAAAAACTATTCTCCACATCCTCTCTCTATTCTCAACCTCTCTTTGTCTATGCAACACCTAAACTAACCTTTCATTTATTTATTATATCTTATCCACCTCATTAATACATTTACTTTTTCAATTAAATAAATCATTCATCCCCATGACCCACAAGACAACCTTAACCAATCATGGTCCACATGTATTCACTCTCTCCAACTGCTTCCTCTCTTCCGACAGATCCTCTTCTTCTCCATTCTCCATTGCGATTTTTGTAAGCTCCAAAACAGGTATTTTAAGTCCGTTTTTGATGAAATTTTTTTAAGAAACATCATGTAAATGTAGAGTATATCATGATTAATGTTAAAAATAAATGATTTCGTGAAAAAATGGAGATTTTATAAACGGTTTTGAATACTGTGTTATTTGATTTTAGGTATATTTTATGTACTTTTCTGATGAAATGTTTTTTAAAAATATCATTTAAATGTAGTGTATATGATGGGTAATCTTAAAAATGTAAGATTTCGTGAAAATGTGGAGATATTATGGACGACTATGAACATTGTGTTTATGAATTTCAGGTATATTTTATGTGTTTTTTGATGAAACTATTACTGGAATATTATTTAAAATAAGTGTATAACTCGGCTTGTGCAGGAAAGTAATTGTTGATGAAAATTAAGAGAGATATAAAAGGAAGATTTTGAAAACTATGTTTATGGGTTTTGGATGGAGATATATATTTACGTACGTTTAAATTTTCTTTGTGTAATTTCATTAAGATAGAGTATATATCATGGGTACTGAAAAATCCGAACAAATTCGTCTTTAAAAGTTTATTAGTTAGTGGAAGGACAATTTCTGGGTACTACTAAGATAACTAGTTTTACTAAGACACAATGGTTTTACTGGTATTACAGATATTACTATGTTTACGAGTTATACTAGTATTACTAGGTTTACTATGTTTGTGGATTTGAAAGAATAAATATTAGAAAGAGAAGATCTTAGGGGATAAGAATGAATTATTTTCCTTAACAATAATAATTATTCCTTAATAATGATAATTATAATGATAATTCCATTTTGTTTCAGGAAAATGCAAAATCCGCATTGCACATTCATTTGTTTTGATTATGGGGGATATTATATGAAGGATGGAGGTGAAACAAAATGGATCTCCGGAGAAGGTGAAGGAGAAGATGAAATTCACACGATTGTGTTGAAGAAATCATTGGAGGAGGTGACACACTCTTTTTTGGTTGAGCGTCTTCTCAGAAAGCTAAAGGTAGATGAATCTAAGATGGAAGCGAGGATTAGTTACTTTCCAATGGTGCTGAATTCGAACAAGCCATCGTATATCTGGAATGATGAAGACGTGTTTAGCTATCTACTGCAAGTAAATCATGAAAAGTGTAGAAGTGTTCTACATGTGGAGTTAATATACAAAACAGATGAAGCAGTGCAACTTTCAAAAGATGACGATCAAAATGATGTCGGTCTTACCGATAGAGAAGCTACTGATAGAGAGGTTACTGATAGAGAGGCTACTGATAGAGACGCTACTGATAGAGAGACTACTGACAGAGAGGCTCATGATACAGAGGCTGGTGAAGAAGATGGTACTGATGGTGTGCTCACATTCTACAATGACGTTGAGATGCATGAGAATTTAACAGGAAGTGATGAGCATGTGTTTGGAGATACAAAAGTAAGACCATCAGTTGAAGTCATACCTGTTGTCTATCAGACTCGGGATGATGGTATGGATTTGGTTCTAGGTCAAGAATTTAGATCTAAGGAGGAAGCACAAATTCATATTCAGACGGCTTCTCATCAGAATTGTTTTGAGTATGAGATAATTAAGACGGATAGAGAGAGATATGTGATAAAGTGCCGAGGTCGGAAAGACGGCTGCAAGTGGTTTGTGCGAGTTGCAAAGCTACAGAACTCAGATCGTTGGACGGTTAGAAGTTACATCAAGCAGCATACGTGTTCTGTTGTTACTACAAGAACACTGCCTAATAGAAGGAGAGGCTCCCCAGGCATCGTTGCAGCTATGTTGGCTCAAGATTATCCCGGTAGTTTTGACACACCTGTTCCCACTACTCTGATCGATTTGGTTCATCGCAGGGTTGGTGTGACTGTATCATACCCAACAGCATGGAGAGGAAGAAGACAAGCTGCTAATGAAGTGCGAGGAAGTCCAGAAGAGAGCTTTTCTTTATTACACAGTTACATGTATATGCTCGAGAAACAGAATCCTGACACAGTAACTCGTGTGGTAGTGGACGAGGCCAACAAATTTAAGTATCTGTTTTTTTGCCTTGGGAGCTAGCATAGAGGGGTTTAGTGCGATGAGGAAAGTCCTCATTGTGGATGCAACACACCTCAAGAATGTTTATGGTGGAGTTCTACTTGTTGTGACTGCTCAGGATCCGGATCATCACACCTACCCAATTGCTTTCGGTGTTGCAGATGGTGAGAAAAATGATAGCTGGATGTGGTTTATGGAACAATTGAAATCAGTGATATCTGATATCCCGGGATTGGTGTTTCTTTCAGATAGAAACAAAAGCTTGATCAATGCAGTAGCTGCAGTGTTCCCTCAGGCCGCTCATGGGTACTGTATATGGCATTTGTCTCAAAATGTCAAAGGCCATGTCCGCAACAACAGAGATACTTGTGCATTTAAGTTTATGGAGTGCGCACATGCATATACAGAGGCTGAGTTTTTAAATCTTTATCATGCTTTTCGCAGAAAGTATCCAAGTGCAGCTGAGTATCTTGACAAAAATGTTGAAGAGAGGAAATGGGCTAGGTGTTACTTTGAAGGAGATAGGTACAACGTTGACACCACCAATTCAGTGGAATCTTTTAATGGTGTAATTAAGGACGCAAGAAAGTTCACCTTGCTACCAATGTTTGATGTCATCATTGCGAAAATGGCTGAATGGTTTAACAAACATAGGAAGGAGGCAGCTGAAATACCACCCACAGTAAAGCTTGTGCCAATTGTGGAAGCGGAAATGTCCAAAAGATGTGTTGATGTAGGGTTTGTTAAGGTTGAAGAGTTAAACAGCTTCCATCTTGAGTACAGTGTGAAAGGTAGTGACGCAAAGGTTTATATCGTTGATATGGCTATGATGACTTGCAGCTGTGAACAATTTGATAAAGACAAATATCCATGTGTTCATGCTGCAGCGGCTGCCATATTCATGACTGATAAAGCGGGAAGGGAACTTCATCTTTCTGAGTATTGTAGTAAGTACTATTTGGTTGAGCTATGGGCTTTGGCTTATCACAGGACAATATATCATGTTCCTCATATGAGTGATTGGGTTATACCAGAAGAGGTTAGAGCACTGAAAGTACTTCCTCCGGATTATGATGTCAAGAAAGGAAGACCGTAACAAACAAGGTTTCCGTCAGCTGGAGAATCTCGTGGAAGAGGAAAAAGAGGCAGAGGGAGCGCCAGAGGTAGAGGCAGAGCCAGAGGAGGAGATATGGCTGAGAATTTTGATTGTGGAAGTGGTTCGGGAGCGCAAGAAGTAGAGGCAGAGCCAGGTGTTGAATCAGCTGGAGAATCTCGTGGAAGAGGAAGAAGAGGCAGAGGCAGAGGCAGAGGCAGAGGCAGAGGCAGAGCCAGAGGAGGAGGTTTGGCAGCGTATTTTGAATGTGGAAGTGGTTCGGGTTCAGGTGTTGAATCTTGAAATTTGTTGTTTTATTGGGACTACTAGAATTACTAGTTGTACTATGTGTAATACGGACTACTAGGATTACTAGTTTTACTATGTGTAATTCAGACTACTAGAATTATTAGGACTACTATGTGTAATTTGAAAGACCTATATATCATCTATTATCTGGTATATTTAGCATATAGAACCTGATATATTACCTATTAGTAATCTATCTATATAATAAATAAGTATAATTCGACGTTTTTAGGATTATTTTCAGTAGTTCAAAAAGACCTTATCATTTTTCCACAACATTCCCTTAAACTTTCATAGTTGTTTTGTGCATCGTAACCTATTGTAATCATAATCCATAAAAGTACTTATTTATCATAATCGTTTTATGTAATTGTGTTCTTTACTGATATACATGGTAGAAAACATTTGGTTTTACTACAAAATATTTCATTTAATCATGGTTTTACTAAATAAACGTAAAAATTGTCAAAGTATTACTATGTGTATAGTAGTATTACTACTTCCTTGAAGACTACTATGTGTAATTTTTATTACTACTTCCTTGAAGATTACTATGTGTAAGGTAGTAATAAACATATACATGACGGCTGCACGTTTTACATGTGAAATTTTTCTCTTATTTTAATATTTTACCGTTTTACATGTGTTAGCCGTTTTTGGTATTTCATTTTATAATGGCTTTTGGACATAGTAAACCTAGTATATCTAGTTATCTTACTAACTCATTTTTGGCCATAGTATTCCTTATAAATCCAGTTTTCCAAACCTGTCTTTTGCAAACACCAAGTTTTAAACATCCAAAATACATTGTTCTACCAAATTTGAAACATCCAAAATACATAAATAAAACATGAGTTAAACAAAGATGCAGAGCCTACTAAGCCTTTGTTTTATGCTTTTTCGTCGGCCCTTCAATGTCTTCAGTCTTCCCCTCGGTGAAGGGACTCTGCAACCACTTAGATTTTCTCTTCTCCCTTGGCGCACATGCTACCAGTCTGTTACTCTTCTCAGCTGCACCATCAGTCGGAGCCCCATCAGTCTCAGCCTTCCTTGGTCTGCCCTTCTTCTTAGCTGCACCATCAGTCGGAGCCCCATCAGTCGGAGCCCCATCAGTCTCAGCTGCAGCAGCCTTCTCAGCCTTCTTCGCCTTCCTAACTGCAGCAGCAATCTGAGCCCTCTTCCTAGCCATAGCTTTAGCTCTGGTTTTTTCCAACGTCGCAGATCTGGGAACGCCATACTTCACTGCCATGACCTTCACTTTAGGCCTGCGCTTAGTGTGTATCTCGGTGGGACTTTTTCACCATTTTTTTTCTTCTCTACTTCCTCCACCATTTTTTCAGCAGTTTCTTTTTCAGGCTCTGCCTCTTTTTCGGTGGGATTTCCAGCTTCCTCCACCATTGTTTCAGCATCCGCAGCTTTTTTTTCAGGCTCAGTTTGCTCTGCCTCTTTTTTGGTGGGATTTTCAGCTTCCTCCACCATTGTTTCAGTATCCGCAGCTTTTTTTTCAGGCTCAGTTTGCTCTGCCTCTTCCTCGGTGGGATTTTTAGCTTCCTCCACCATTGTTTCAGCATCCGCAGCTTTTTTTCAGGCTGAGTTTGCTCTGCCTCTTCCTCGGTGGGATTTTTAGCTTCCTCCACTATTTTTTCAGCATCCACAGCTTCCTCCACTTGCTCAGTCACAGTCTCAACAAACTGACAGTGTATCCACTCCGGTAATGGTATAGATTTATATTTCTTCGCAGCTGCTGCCTTAGTCCTACCACGTGGAGTTTTAAAACTTTCCTCGGACCCTTTCTCAGCCTCTTTTTCCTTTTCCCCATGTGGAGTTTTAGGACTTTCTTCAGACACTTCCTCAGAATCTCTAGCTTCTTCCACATCTTCATCAGATTCAGGAGGAAGTCTCCTCCACGCTTCATCCGCCTCTACTCTCCTCCTCTCAGCCTCTTGCTCAATATCATCATCCTCAGCCTCTTCCTCAAAATCTCCAGCAACCTTCTCACTTTCTCTTTATCTCCATCATCCTCAGCTTCTTCCTCAGCTCCTTTCTCTCCTGTTTTCTCTGGTCTATCATAATTCATTGACCCTCCATAGTCAAAATCCATGTACTCACCATCTTCATTTCCCTTAGACTCAAGAGAAGTTAACCGCTTATCAATCTTCCTTACTTTTCTCTTCAGGTATCGCTGGGTCTTTTCCATTCCACTCAGCCTAGTGTCCATGGCCTCAAGTTTTGTATCCACTTGAACCTTGAATCCAGCAAACCCTATTGCCAAAGAGTTCAGAATCCCCTCTTCGAAGCCTTTCAAAGTGGACTCCAAATCAGCATTAGAGGATGATGCTTCAGCCACTTTCCCCTTGCCCTTCCTTCTCTCCTTTGAAAACTTTCGTGCTGCTATGTCCAACTCATACATTTCCTTCCACCATATTGTTTTTCCTTTCACATTTAACCAGTAGTTCCAAGTGTCACTTAGGCTGCCTTCTCTCTCGTATTCTTCTTCCACATCAATAATACGAGCCAACATGATTTCCTCGTCCACTGTTGGCAGCAACATACTGTCAATAACCTGAAAAAAAATTCAGATTACAACTCATAATAATACAACCATATATCTGTCTTAGCGATAAAATAAAAAATAGAAATAAAAAAATACCTCTGTTTCACCAAGAGCAGCATAAATATCTTCCAACGGATAACCCTTCATGCTAGTCCTTTTAAACCGATTCTTGCACATCCTAGGACACTCTTCATGAAAGTCAGGTACTGGTTCTCGAAATTCCTTCGCCAGACTTGAAATACACTCAAACGCCAATATCTATACAAAAAATGTCACACATTAGAATCATATATAGGAGTTTATATATAACAAGAAAATGATGATGTAAGATAAGTTTTACCTCTAAAGGAATAATGAATCCAGGAAAGCCTGTTGTCGGATTAGGTTCCCCCTTCAAATGGTCCATCATGTGCTTAATCCCCTTAAGAGCATCCTCAAAAGTCAGACGTCCCCAAGGAAATGTTTGGCAAACATCCAATCTGTCCACAATCCTCAAAATGAACTGGTCCAAAGGTCCACTATCCTTCGCCTTTCCTCTGATAAACCGACCAAGGAAGAACAAAACAGCCATCTTCAACCTATCACTACACGGCTTCATACCCACCAGCTTCTCCTTCACATCTTTTATAGTGATCCTCGCTCTATCCTTGAAGTAGGCATCAACAACCTTGTAGCTTCCCAGCTTTAAATATCTCGTCGGATATTCATGGCAATCTAAGCCAGAAATGAGAGCGTGCTCTCTCATGGAGTAACGGATGGGCACACCATTTACCCCAAACCATGCTATATCCTCTTCTTCAATACGAATGGTCCGCAAGAGTAGCATCCACATTCCCATCAGTTTCAGGTTCGGCTCTTGTGGCATGTGAAAGAAGTGATGAAATTGAGGGTGTTCAGTGAACCACTTCACCTCGGGCTTGAGCTTCTTGATGACGTTCACAGTCTCGGTCACAAAACACTTGGTCTGTATCTTGCAAATTTTCATGAACTGAGAGTTGTCGAAGTACATCTCAAGAGGTTGCGTTGGTTGCCTTTCCTGAAATCACATAGATTTTTATTAGTCAACAAACATTAACAACATTTCTTACATGATTAAAAACCCATACCTGAGATGATGCAGACATTCCCTCACTTTCTGACCCATCTGAGACTGAAACCGAATGCACTGCCGGTTCTGGAATTGGGATTGGGTTTGAAACCTCTTCTACAATCGGGTTTCTAGCTCTCACAGATTGATCAGTCTTGCTTTTGGTCGAACCCTTGCCATTAGCCTTCTTCGCCTTCTTTACCATCCTCTACAAACATATTCAAGTGCAATAACTCAGTTACATCTTCATCATATTCACAAAACTCACATAAAATTGGTAGAAAAGTAATTAAATTTAATCACAGAGTTCACAATGCAAACCAGATCAAACAACATAACAATCCCTCGATTCATACATAAATTTTCTCTATAATTTACAGCAAAATCGCCACCCATTTCAGTCACAATTCTCCCAATTCTCATTCAACCATTCAACCAGATCAAACAACAAAATCGCCACCAACATTTTCCTCAATTCATTATCCCTAATCCGTTTTTCCCAGACCCTAATCAAATTTCATCTACAACATATAGTTTTCCCCCAATTTTTTTGACCTAATTTTATTTCAAACATTACGAAGGAGAATCAAGACACTTACAGAGATGTAAGAAAGTTAGGAGAAAGGTGAAGAATGTCGAGGAAGGCTTGATTGAGGTTCGATTTTGAAGGAAACCGATGACAAATCGACGAGAAGCGGATGGAGCTTGGACGGGGAAGAATCGCCTTTTTGTCGTCGAGAACGAGAGGAGTTGGAGAAGAAAGAAGAGAGTGGAGTGTAATGAAAAACGGCGTCGTTTTTGCATTAGGTTATTATTCTGGGTTTTACCCGGTTATGTTTGGGTCTGGGTCGGATAGTTCATTTGGATTGCGGTTGGGTCACGTAATAACTCTATTTTCGTAAGGGTATTTGAGTAGTTAACTCATGTTTTTATTTAAATATACTTAAATAATAATTAATATTTTAATAGGAGGAGACTAAAGAATTTTTAAATAGTCACAAGGGCGTCTGAGAATAAAGTCCTGGAGAACATAAAGGAGAAGAAGAGGAATAGATTATCTGGTGTGTGCTACAATGGCGATGAGAGTAGCATGCAGCTTCTTCCTCTGTGGCAGTGATTATTCCACGTGTCAACTCCGTTTCTGCCCGCTTCTTCGCCGTTCCTTACCTTCCTCCGCTGCCTCCTTGCTCTTTTGGCCGATCCTCTCTCACTGTCCGCTGAAGCTAGTTTCAGGTTCGGTATAGTGGTTTAAATTCAGTTTATAATCTTGGTTTAAATACATCTTGTACGGATGGTGTCGAAATGATTTGATTTCATGAATCTAAACCAACGGCATTAGATTCTCCGGTTTAAATTGCAGGTAATGGTTTGCAGAAGGTTGAATTGATGAAGATGAGAGCTTCTTCATCAGATGAGACCTCAACGTCAATTGACACCAACGAACTCTTCACAGACTTGAAGGAAAAAGTAAGAACCCATTGCCTGTTTGTTTGTGATCGAAACAAAAACAAAACAGACGTTGGATTGGCTCTGTGTTTTGTTTTGATTTTGGGTTGCGGTGCAGTGGGATGGTCTTGAGAACAAGTCGACTGTAATAATATATGGAGGAGGAGCCATTGTTGCTGTTTGGTTATCTTCCATTGTTGTTGGTGCCATCAATTATGTTCCTCTGGTAACAACAATATAATCTTTTAACCTCTTAAAAATCAGAGAAAGTGTAATCGGTTCGACTCCAGTGATGTTTGTGCTGTTTTGAGTGTAGCTTCCGAAAGTTATGGAACTTGTTGGTCTCGGGTACACAGGATGGTTCGTTTACAGATACCTTCTTTTCAAGGTAACAGAACTGCATAATCTATTTAGAAAAAAAGCATCAATGATATCTGACATGAATCAAAATTTCACTGTTCATCTTTCTTTCAGTCAAGCAGAAAGGAATTGGCTGAGGATGTTGATTCCTTGAAGAAGAAGATCGCAGGGACCGAATAGATTCTTCTTTAAAAAATAATAATAATATAAACCAGCTTTATTTCTTTCTGGTGTTTCCTGCAATGTGATTATTATATAATTTCTCTGTTTCAACCATGTATCTTTTGCAGTCTGAATATATTATCGTAGGTCACTGGCTTTCAAAGCCTATTTAGCTTCAGGAGAGGCATATACTTCAAAATTGACTCCGATTCAAAAGGCGAAGATGATCAAAACATGCATTAAAAGACATCATCATAGGCAAGTATATATATCATGGTTTCTTCAGACGCACGCAACCTAAGTACTTGCTGTTAACATAGTCGACAAGATACGGATGGAGAGGTCGGCTCCGAGATGAACGGCATTGATGAACTAGGGACAGTCATTAGCAATGATGAAACCATTCCATGGTGTTTTTGTTTCACTAGTATAGTTTTAAGACCGTATTTTATAGTATCATTTATTAAAATTCTTTCTGTTGCGAAAAATTAATATCACACAACAAGAATGATATATGATTTCTCTTATTGAAAAAAAATGATTTCTCTTATTGAGAAAAAGATGATTTCTCTTTTTGTTCATACTGAAAGGGATAAGGCTTAATTTGGTAACCACAATTAAAGAAAAGAAATGATGATGAATTGTTCATTCCTCAAGTTTTATACCATTCATGTTGAATTTCTTTTCATATTATAGATTTATGGGATCCACTTTATTCCTCTCATTTCCTTATTTCCTTATGAATGAGAAAAAATATGAAACAAAAATTTCTTCTCTAATTTCTATAAGGAATGAAATGGACACAACTTCATATATTTCTGACTTTTTCACTTCTTCGGTTGAATATTCGTTCTGAAGATACAGTTTGCAGAGGTGTTCTGTATCAGTTCGTGAAGTACTACAGGAGGTAGTACAGGCGTGTCTCATGAAAATGAAATTGCATGGGAGATCGAGTTTTGTGATGTGCGTGGACTTGATGAGCTTGGAAAAGGAAATAGGATACGTGCTTGAAGACATATTGACGTTTTCCAAAAAGAAAAAAGGAGTTTGAGTGAAGATGAAGTTTTCCATTAAGGTAAATGGAAAGTTACCTTATGTGTATTGGAAAGACTTGGAGAGCAAGTGGAAGACTTGGAGAGAGTGAGTTAAAGACGTGGAAAACAAGTTTTGGTCTGCTATATAAGGAGATACATGCCTTATGAGAAAGCCAGATCTTGTATAGAAGAGTGAGAAGGATCTCATTGTATATTGGTGTTATCTGCTTGGTGTCGAAGCAGTGTCTGAAGTAGTTTCTGATGGAATCTGATGTGGATTCTGTTTGGTGGCGTTGGGGTTGATGCTTTGTGTGGTGGAGTTGGCCATCGTGTGTAGCTCATGGTGAGCGTGTGGTGTGTTGGGGATGACGTGCTCTTGGTGTCACTGGTGTGCGTTGGGTGATGACGTACTTAGTGAAGTACTTCCGAGAAGTGGAAGATTGAAACCTAGACTCAGAGGAAGTTTAGCAAAGGCGGTTTCATTGAAGAGATCTAGAAAAGGACGTGTCAGGAGGGTTGTGCGTGATATATGCGTTAGCAAATAATGATGTATTTGCATTCTTGTTCTAGGTTACTCCTGAGAAAAGAGTGGTAAAAACAAGTATGTGTGTTGTACCATATAACAATTGTAGGTTGCTCCTTATTCTAGGTCAATGAAATCTAGACGAGATCCTAGGAATGTAGGAAACAAACTCCGTTAACAAACTTTATATGCCATTTACTTTCTGCACTAGTTTTTGTCGCCTCATCTGCACTAACACGTTCATCCTTTTATTTATTTTTACATTCAGTTCAAAAGTCACCAATTGAAATTGAAAGCCTAACAGTTCACAAACGAAATGAATTGAACAATTCAGTAGAGCTGCACGTGGAGAAAATATGTGGTTTAAAAAAATCAAAATAACACCTGAAGCGTGGAGAGATTCCGGCCGTCCCGTGGTGTCTTTCCTTAGAGAATCTCTAACAGTCTTTTATCCTTTTATTTTTGGAAAGTTTTTGCACTCCAACAGATCTTCATTTCCTTAAATTTTAAGAGGGTAAATAATACATCTTCAAATTTGAGGGTGCACTATTTACCTTCTTAAAACACTATTTACTTTTCATTTTACTTCCTACAACTATATATGTTTCACAATACTATGAATAACTTTTATATATAATATTTTAGTACTTATAGTTATATTTTATTAAATGTATTTAGATTAAAAGTTTTTTTTTAATATTTTTGTACTATTTATAGGTATATTTGACTACATATTATTTTATTTTCTCTAAATACTTTATTTTGATATGTTTCAAATAATATGTTTTATTAGCTTTTAAAAGTTTTATAATTATAGATAAATATTATTAATTTTAAGGACCGGAGCGTAAATTATTAATTATTTATAAAATAAATTTGAGGGTGATTGTTGGAGAACCATCCTTTCATCTTTTATTTTAAGGGTGGACCCATGAAAATTGAGGGGGCTTGTTGGAGATGTTCTTAGCTGAAACATATCTGACGATTTCTTCAAAAAACATCACATAAATCCTCTACCGTCTGATAAGATCTCACGTGATTTTTTTTTCTGCCAGATTTCTAATTGCGTTCCAGTCTCTAAGAGCACCATTATCAATAGGTTCTCACCATTAGTATCTCACGAATATCAACACAAAATAAAGTAAATGAGTATCTCAAATGTTTAGATACCTGTCAAAAGTATCTCAAATAAGATATTTTAAGACACTTTTGACGGGTATCTAAACATTTGAGATACTCATTTACTTTATTTTGTATTGATATTCGTGAGATACTAATGGTGAAAACCTACTGATAATGGTGCTCTAAGAGGAGAGAGCAGAGGAGAAGACGACGTCCGACGTCCGTACTGCCGTCTGAGAAATTTACCAGTCTGGCTAACGGAACTTCTTTCGAACTACATCTGTCTCCAACGAAACTAACCGCAGATCTGGACTTTTTCTTGAATCTTTTACTACCAGCGATTCTCAGCCGTTTTTTCTTGAGCGGACTTGAAGAAATCAGTGGGAAGCTCAGAAGCGTCCATAGAGGATCTGAAGCGCGACGAGAGACGAAACTTTAACGGAAGCGGCATTTCGGAGGAAGTTACTGACGAGGAAGCAATCAGATGATCCCTCAGGCAACCAACATCATAAATATCGATAGAAAAACGCCAGAAGTTTTTTAGAGAGGAACTCCGAAGTAACCTGGAAAAAAAAATCTTTCAAGTTCCAAATTGGATTCTCAATGCCGATCTGATCAGTCCGAGTTCAGAACTTGTTGGAAGAATCAACACAGACGGATGCTCGCCGGATCTTTCCCGTAAGTCCTTGCACAAAGATGAGTTTGATCTCTATAACGTGTGATTGCTCGCTCAGTGTTTCCAACTTCCATCTTCTCTTTTTCTTTTTCCTTTAAGTTCACCGACTAAGAATTAAAGCCGTCGAGAAAGAGTGAATGATTGAGACTTATTGAATGAAACAAATCGTATGACCTATAAAAAGAGCAATTTTAATATGTTATGCATTTCTGGTGGTGGTTTTACATATTTTTCGATTACTTTCTCCCAATGATTTCCGATTTTCATTCTATTTAGGTTATCTTTATTTGTCGGATTAAGACAAATCAGTGGCTAATAAACAAGCAAGAAAGTACCCTGAGAACATGACAAACTCTAAGAAGGATTTGTTAGTAACGGCAAGAGTTGTGCCTACAGTAAATTAAAAAAAAACATTCGCTTCAGTGCCCGATTAGTATAAGTATTTAGGTATAAGTATTTAGGGCCCTAAAATTTAAAATAATTAAGGGAAGTTTACTAGAATGACTCGAATTAGTTGTGTAATTACTAGAATGATTCATATTTTTTGAAAATTATTAGAATATTTTTATGGTCAAAATTGTTCTTGAACATATTTATAACAAAAAAACCACATTACCAAAATATCCTTATTATTTATCGACGGCAGATTTGTTTTCAAAAAAATAAATCTGTCGAATAATAAGTCTGTTTATAAAATCTGTGTAGAAAAAGAAATCTACCATTAAAGTGATGACAGACTTTCTTAAAAACGTCAGATTTGTTCACACGGCAGAGTTAATTGTCCGATTTGATTAGAAAACAGTTTTTTAAAAATATGTCTGTCGAATAAAATAGCAGATTTGTTATAAAATGTGGTCAACTTATTTTCTTAAGGGCCGATTTATTTTTTTATGTTAGACTTATTTTTTACGGCAGATTTCTATATCCGATTTAAAATTGTTGGCAGATTTTTTGTTTATGTGGTGACAGATTTTTTGATTTATGTGGCGACAGATTTATTGATGAAAATCTGGATTTATGTAAACCGATTTCAATTTTGACCTGGTTTACTATTAATTTTGAATTTGGTTTATTTTTAGGTTAATTAAAGTCAGAACTAGGGAAAATTTTGAAGTTGTCGTCGTTCCTTTTCAAGTTATATTTTTCATGGTAGTTTAATCACTTGTCGCAAATTTTATTGCTCGGAGAAACATGGATTACACCATTCTCATCTGCAGAAAGTGGAAAATTAACATAAAAAAGTCGTTATTTGAAGTGGACAATGTTGTAGCAGATTTTAGAGATATTCGAAGTGGACAATGTTGTAGCCACATGAGTTCTTGTCCAGAAACAGAGGAAAAAAAGAGAGAACACACAAAACTAACCTGAACTGGAACAAAATTCCATTGTCAAAAATTAGTACATACCAACTTTAAACTTTTTCACTACTTGAAACTTAGTAATGGAACAAACACAAAACATAAGTGAATGGAAATAAACAAACTAAATCACTGCTTCTCAACTTTGTAAACATTATCGGAAACCATAGTAATCTACACCAATTTCAAGAAGCTTTGTCTGCTCAAGAATTTGCATGGAGCCGTGTCTTGCTACAGAAAGCTATCCTCCTCGTACAGTCCAACCTCTATTATAAGTTCTGCTTCCAATCAAATTCAGATTTTAGAAAGTTTCCACAGCTATGATTCATGCTTCTATCTGCATTGGAGTTTTCCCAACCTCGTAAAGACGAGAAAGATACTTTCTGATACCCGAAAGCCAAGCCATCCTAAAAACAAATTCAGTTAGTTTCATTAACAATCAAAATAGTTTTTTTTTTGACAATCAAAATAGTTACTAAAAGCATAAAGAAAGTTATGAACAAAACAAAGCTGACTTCTCTAGTTCAATGTGAAAGGAGTCATGGAACCAAAAAAAAAAAATAGAACCTGTTTCTCAATTTGAAAGTCACAAATAAAATTGGGAATTAGGGTTTTCGAAATTTAGCATTCAATCAAACAAAAAATGTTAAGAACAAGCCATTATTTATCTCTTTAACCTCTAAATGCATATATTTATCACTTACAGTTTCAATTTTTTTTTGTGAGGCGGAATTGACGAAGCCAAAACAGAGTTAGGGTTCCTCCAGTACTAGGATGACGCCGACTTAGGGAGGAGGTGACTGAAACAGAAGGCAGCGGCGACGGAGATGCAGTAGTCGGAGATGGAGGTGAAAGAGATGGCTAAGGCGATTTTGGATTGTCTCTTTGAAGAAGACGACTCGACAAAGACTCACGACAAAAAGGACTTCTTTTTTTTTAAAGAAAATAAAATCAAGTTTCTCCAATTTTCTATTAATAATATCAAGTGGCATTATTGTATTTTCACTACTCGTATGATCTAGTCTAGTAATTAGCAAAGTTCATGAGTTAGTATAGTCATTACACGTATTATTGGAGTCATTATAGGTAATTTCCCAATAATTTATATTTTAGTAATTTAGAACTATTTTAAAAACTCTTACACTGGAGTTTGGAGTTTGATTAACTCACCTTCTGAATTCATCTATTTTTTTCTTATACAATATAATTATAGCATTTTTCATAATAAACTTATTCTTTTACAGTTTTAGATTTATGTATTTGGTGAAGATGATATATCGTGTTAGAAAATTGTTTTTATCATAGTTATAAATAAATTTCTTGTTAAAACTTTCCTTAGGTCCCTAAAAATCCTTTGCACAGCACTGGTAACGCCCAGCTCTTCATTACAGACCATGTATCCCCCTATACTCGGGTATTGGAGGCACTGAGTCCATATTCTTGACAATATACATTTTCACTGTAAGCAAACCTTCATAAAAGTCCATAAATTGCAAAGAGTTAGGTATACTATGAGGTAAAGGTCTCAAACATAGTTATGAGACTGTGCGTTTTACCTGCAATTCAATTATGGCATCACAGAACGACCAAAAGGATTCCTCGGATATTTGTCCATTCGAACCCAAAAGTACAAGACATCCCCGTTTTCGTATAGCATTAGGTAATGCGTTCTCAGCAATATTGGATAAAAATTCCTGTTTTTTTTGGTCTACATAGCAAGTGTTATAAGTACTGGACATGGCATTTTATTATAGAAATCTTGTTTGAAATTGCCAAAAAAAAAGCTCCAAAATCACCAAGGGCGTTGAAAAGCGTAAGAACTTGATAATTCATCGGTAGCATCCGCCCTAGACTCTTACTTAACACCTTGGCATCAAAAACTTGGTAATTCATATTTTATCTCAGTCACAACTTTTTCAGCAATTGAATGATTCTCATCTTCATACTTCTCATTAAGCAATTGTGCCGTGTGAATCAATAGAAGCAACAGAAACTGTAGCTACATCATCACTGGATGCTATGAAGGAGGAGGAAAGGGCGTATGAAAGAAGGTTACAAGTTGTTAGCTTAGAAGAGGATTTTCTCAAACAGAGATCAAAGCTCCATTGGTCAGATTTAGGAGACCAGAACAACAAAGCTTTTCATAACTCCGAACTCGTCAAGCCCAAAACATGATTAGTGAAGTCAAATGTCCAGATAGGAAGAAAGCTGAGACACATGAGAATATTAAGGAGGAAGCAGTGAGGTTTTTCTCAGCATTCCTAAACAATAAACCAGATAATTATGTTGGTGCTACTGAGGCTGAATTGGGTAACCTGATCAAGTTCAGATGCACAATAGAAGAAAGTGGTACTTTAACTAAGGAGGTTTCCGTGGAGGAGATAGAATCGGTACTGTTTGCGATGCCATCAAACAAATCTCCTGGACCTGATGGTTTCCCATGTGATATCTTCAAGACCACTTGGCCGATCATATCATGAATTCACGATTGTTTCCCAGTCAGTATTTCGGATGGGGTTTTTACCTAAAAGAATAAATCCTAAAATTATTGCGCTCATTCCAAAGAAGACTGAAGCAACATAGATGAAAGATTACCGGCCTATTGATGGCTGCAATGTAGTGTATAAAGTGGTGTCTAAAATTCTTGCCAATAGGCTCAAGGTGCTTTTCCACGAATAAATGAGAATCAATCAGCACTCATCAAAGGGAGACTATTGATGGAAAATGTTCTCTTGGAAACTGAGCTGATTAAGGATTATCACAAAACTGATATCAGTCCGAGATGTGCTATGAAAATTGACATTTCGAAAGCTTTCGACTCTGTACAATGGGATTTTGTTCTCAAAATTTTAGAAGTCACGGAATTCCCACCTGCTTTCATTCACTGGATCAGATTATGTAGACTATCACCTGAGTATAAGTCTTCCTTCTCAATGCATGTCAATGGGGAGTTAGCACGGTACTTTCAGAGTGGACGGGGATTGCGTCAAGGATTCTCTCTCACCATATCTGTTTGTGATTTGTATGAAAGTTGTATCACTAAAACTCAAGAAAGCAGTGGTGGATCAGAAATTTCAGTATCACTCTAGGTGCAAGTCTCTGTGCTTTATTCATTTGTGTTTCGCAGATGACATGATGGTCTTTGTAGAAGTTACAAAACAATCCATTGAGGGTGTCATTTCAGTCTTCGACGAGTTCACTACTTGGTCTGGTCTGAGTATAAGCCTTGAGAAATCGACAGTATATATCGCGGGTGTTCCTGAGCATGTTTGAAATTCTATTCTAGAAAACTTTCCTTTTGAAGAGGGTAAGCTCCGTGTAAGATACATGGGTCTCCCACTGATGGCGAAGAGGATTGTAGATACTAAAATCTACACTAAGTATTTTGTAGTGTTTGAGATATGAAACATGGGAGAATAAGGATATAGGAAACAATATCCTTAGAACACAACGATTTAAACAGATTCCAGTTGACGAAAATGGACTTTTATTGATTTATGAAGGTTGAACACAATAAAGAAATGAGATCGAGAACTACAATTGAGATCCGACTAAGAAAAGATCTAAGGCGAGCTCGATGAGGTCGAAATGTATTGCGAGTTCTCTCTCTAGGGTTTTTCACGTGTCTCTCTCTCTTGACTTGGTTTCCTTCTTATAGTGATTCGACTCCTGGATCTTTTTAGCTACTTCTGTGAACTTCGAGACTTCCTGCATACTTTCTGAGCTCGTTGAGACCGAGTTATAGAGATGTCAAATGGTCCGTCCATAGCCCAATTGGGCTTGTCCAATTGGACCATTTCAATTATCGGCAATATTGGGTGATTTATATTAGACAATGGTCCAAACAAATGCCCATGACCAATAGAGACCATGTCCAATGGACATGGACACCCATTAATATTTATCAACTATTTTTATTTCATTAGACAATGGTCCAAACAAATGCCCATGACCAATAGAGACCATGTCCAATGGACATGGACACCCATTAATATTTATCAACTATTTTTATTTCTTTTAAATTTTGAAAATACATTTTCTCTTCAAAATTACAAAATTATTTTTTCTCGCCCAAACTATAAAACTATATTTTCTGCCAGAATCGTAAAATTACGTTTTCCACCAAATAAAAATTATATTTTCCTACCAAAATCGAGAAATTACGTTTTCCTGCCAAAATAGAGAAATCACGTTTTCTCGCTAAAATCGAGAAATCACATTTTCCCGCCAAAACCGAGATATCACGTTTTCCCGCCAAAATCGTAAAATCACGTTTTCCCACCAAAATCGAGAAATCATGTTTTACCGCCAAAATCGGGAATCACATTTTCACGCCAAAACCGTGAAATCACGTTTCCAAGACAAAACTGAAAATCATGTTTCCCGCAAAAATCGAAAAATCTTGTTTTCTCACCAAAACCGAGAAATCGCGTTTTCCTGCCAAAATTGAGAAATCATGTTTTCTGCCAAAACTGAAAATCAGGTTTTCCCACCAATACCGAGAAATCACATTTTCTCGTCAAAACCGTGAAATCACGTTTTTCCACCAAAACTGAAAATATGTTTTCCCCCAAAAATCGAAAAAATCATGTTTTCCTGCCAAAATCAAGAAATCACATTTTCCCGCCAAAACCGAGAAATCATGTTTTTCTGAAAAATTGAGAAATCATGTTTTTCTGAAAAATCAAGAAATCATGTTTTCTTTCCAAAACTGAGAAATCACATTTTCCCACCAAAACCGAGAAAATCTTGTTTTCTCGCCAAAACCGAGAAATCACGTTTTTCTGCCAAAACCGAGAAATCACGTTTTCCGCCAAAACCGAGAAATCACGTTTTCCCGCCAAAATCGGAAAATCTCGTTTTTCCGCTATAACCGTGAAATCACGTTTTCTCACCAAAACTGAAAATTACGTTTTCCCGCAAAAATCGAAAAATCACGTTTTTCCGCCCATCTTAATTCTTCCCCGGAACCATTTCTCCCTCCATGGAATCCCTTGAAAAATATTTGGATTTATAGATAATAATACTAATTAAAATCCACGTGTTAGATTTGTAATTGAAGAAAGCTTATTTTGATTTGTAAATCACAGTATATTTTGACCTGTCCTTGAAAGGGCGGGTATTATTTTCACTTTTATGAAATATATTATTTGTTTGTAATTATTGAATGTATTTATCTTAGTAAAATCTTCTTTATAATAAGTTCGACATATAGAGTCTCTCTGGTAAACTATGTGTTTTGGCTTTGTTTTATTCTCTCGCTAATAAATATATTTATTTGGCTTGTTGTTAAAATAAATAATTTTAGAACGCAAATGTATAATATTTTTATATTGATATTTTAAACAATGTGATATATTTCTATGTTAATTAAATATTTACATTGTAATTTAATTTTTTATACAAATAAACATATTTGTGCAGTCTGTTGTTAAAAAAATGATTTTGAATGCAAATGTACAGTACTTTTATATTGATTTTTTTTATGTGCAGCCATTATTTTTTGTTCAAATATAAATCATTTTCAAATACTTTCGTTATTTTGAATATTTTTAGTTTCCTATACATCAGAATAAAATTCATACAGACCCGGGGGATTCAATTTGAAAATCATACATAAATTTATATCCAAACATGGCCTAATATCAAAACAAAAAAAAATCTATATCCGAAAAAATTGACCAGTACCTAAATGGGTACCCAAATATTTATTTCTAACGGATTCCGTAAACAAATAAAAATATTTTATGTGTTTGGCTAAATTAAGTGAAATATAAAATTATATTCAGTAATATTTGTAAAATATTAATAATGATCAATATATGAATATCGATTTGTTTCAATAAGTTTTGGAATTGTACTTAATGAATTTAAATTGATTTGAAATGCAGTGGTAGAATATGTAAATAAAAAAATACAAAAAGGAAGTACCTAAAAAGAAATATCAAAACCCAAAAAATATATACCCGAAAGAAACGACCCGTACCTAAATGGATACATGAATGTATATGCCTAACTGATTTTGTAAACAAATAGAAAATATTTTTATGTGTTTGGCTTAATGAAGTTAAATAGAAATTTTTTATTTACTAATATTTTTACAATATTAATAATGATCAATATATGAATATCGATTTGTTTAGATAATTTTTGAAATTTTAATTAATTAATTTAAATTAATTTTAAATATAATGGTAGAATCTATAAATAAAAAAAAAACACAAAAAGGAAGTACTAAAAAGAAATTTCAAAACCCAAAAAATCTATACCCGAAAGAAACGACTCGTACCTAAATGGGTATCCGAATGTTTATGCCTAACTGATTTTGTAAAAAAAATAAAAATATATTTATTTTTATGTGTTTAGCTAAAATAAATGAAATATTTTTTTAATAGTAATTTTACATATTAATATTGATCAATATATGGAGACATCAATTTGTTTAGATAAGTTTGGAATTAATTAATTTAAATTGATTTTAAATGTAGTGGTAAAATCTGTAAATAAAAATATTATAGAAATGAATTACCTAATTTTTTATAAATGCAATGACTAAATGTGTAAATAAAAGAAAGTAAATATACTGCTATCCATGTTTCCAAACAATTCTCATTTAATATTGTTATCCATATTTTCAAACAAACCTCTTTTTTAAACTGCAATTCATGTCTCCAAACATTCCGATTTTGTACTTCAACTTTAATAATATAGAATAATATAGATATGGATTTACAAATCAATTAAAATACATGAACGAGAACACATTCTCTCAGTGTTTTTTTACTACAAACATAATGTCAGATATGTGAAACACCTTTTATCTGTAAGAACAAATAACAATAATAGGAACATATAATCAACTATATCTATGGGGGATGTATTGAATCTTAAGGGTGTATTTAAATAAAAGTGTTAGGTGATTTGTATTAAAATGACAAATCCACTGTTATTCAAACATGAATTTTAAAAGGAGGAGGTTCTCGAAGTACCAGTTGACGAGTCGGATCCGAGCAAATCAGTCCGAGTAGGCGCATTTCTGCCCGACGAAACGCAGCAGAAGATTCTCTAGTTCCTTATGCAAAACCTATCCACATTCGCCTGGACAATGTCTGATATGAAGGGAATCGATCCAGCTATCACGACCCACGAGCTCAATGTTGACCCCAACTTCAAACCCATCCGACAGAAGAGAAGAAAGTTGGGACCAGAGCGATCCAAAGCAGTCGCAGAAGAAGTCGAGCGTCTACTCGGTGCCGGCTCAATCACTGAAGTTCGTTACCCGGAATGGCTAGCCAACCCGGTGGTCGTTAAGAAGAAGAACGGTAAATGGCGCGTCTGCGTCGATTTTACCGACCTCAACAAAGCATGTCCTAAGGACAGCTACCCGTTGCCTAGCATCGATCGCCTAGTCGAATCAACGGCCGGCAACGAGATGCTGACGTTCATGGACGCCTTCTCGGGCTATAACCAGATCCTGATGCACCCAGACGACCGGGAGAAAACCGCTTTCATCACTGACCGGGGAACTTACTGTTATAAGGTGATGCCATTCGGGTTGAAAAACGCCGGGGCAACCTACCAGAGGCTCGTTAACAGGATGTTCGCCGACCAGTTAGGGAAAACAATGGAAGTTTATATCGACGATATGCTCGTCAAATCCCTCCGAGCCGACGACCACCTAGCACACTTGAAGGAATGCTTCGCCATCCTAAACAAGTACGGGATGAAGTTGAATCCCGCAAAGTGCACGTTTGGCGTCTCCTCGGGCGAATTCCTTGGTTACATCGTCACGCAACGAGGAATAGAGGCTAACCCGAAACAGATCTCAGCAGTCCTGAACCTCCCCAGTCCGAGAAACTGCCGCGAAGTTCAGAGACTAACAGGACGCATTGCCGCCCTTAATCGCTTTATCTCCCGATCTACCGACAAGTGTCTTCCCTTCTATGATCTCCTCCGAGGGAACAAGAAGTTCATCTGGGATGATAAATGCGAGGACGCATTCGTCCAACTCAAGCAATACCTGACGACTCCTCCCGTCTTGGCCAAGCCAGACGTAGGAGACGTTTTGTCTCTCTATATCGCTGTCTCCTCGGCAGCCGTCAGCAGTGTCTTAATCAAGGAGGATCGTGGCGAGCAGCGTCCGATTTTTTACACGAGCAGACGGATGACCGGTCCGGAGACCAGATACCCAACCCTTGAGAAACTGGCTCTGGCCGTCGTCGACTCTGCGAGGAAATTACGACCCTACTTCCAGTCACACTCTATTGAAGTTCTGACCGACCAACCGCTCCGCACCGTTCTGCAAAATCCCAACAGAGCTGGCCGGTTGACCAAGTGGGCAATCGAACTGAGCGAGCTCGACATTACGTACAAATGCCGAACAGCCGCCAAATCTCAAGTCCTCGCCGACTTCCTTGTCGAGCTCACACCAGATCTTGCACAAGACCTCGATGTTCCAAGCCCCAATTGGATTCTTCATGTCGACGGATCATCAACGAGCAAAGGATCCGGTGCTGGAGTCCAGCTTCAATCGCCAACAGGAGAACTCATCCGCCAGTCTTTCAGTTTCGGCTTCCCTGCCTCCAACAACGAGGCAGAGTATGAATCGTTGATCGCCGGTCTTCGTCTCGCCCGAGCCGTCAAAGCCAAACGCTTGAGTGCTTATTGCGACTCGCAGCTCGTCGCTAGCCAGTTTAGCGGCGACTACGATGCTCGCAATGATAGAATGGATGCGTATCTCCGAGTGGTTCAAGAGCTCGCTAGGGAATTCGATTTCTTCGAACTCACCAAGGTTCCTCGCGGAGAGAACGTTTGCGCCGATGCCTTAGCCGCACTCGGGAGCAAACTCCACGATCAGGTCAAAAGGACGATACCCATACATCGGATTGATCGACCAAGCATCAATTCTTCTTCCGACGAAAGCTCTCCCATCGCCCCAATCTTTGCAACAACTCGACGATCCACCACCGATCAAACCGAAACTGAGATGCCGGATCAAGCCGACACCGAGATGCTTGATCGCGACGACACCCCCGTCGATTGGCGATCCCAGTTCATGGATTATCTCGAACGAGAAGAACTGCCAAAAGATAAGTGGGCAGCGAGACGCCTGAAGAGACGCAGCGCCCACTACCTCATCATGAACGACGAACTTCACCGAGTAACCGCGAACAAGGTTCTCTTAAAGTGCATCCAGGGCGATGAAGTGCGCCGAGTAATGGCTGAAACTCACGACGGAGCAGGAGGAAACCATTCAGGAGGCCGAGCACTCGCCCTTAAGATTCGAAGCTTGGGATTCTTTTGGCCGTCTATGAACACTGACTGTGAAGCATACGCTCGTCGGTGCGACAAATGCCAGCGTCACGCTCCGAGCATCCACAGCCCAACCGAGCTGTTGCGGACATCTGCTGCCCCTTATCCGTTCATGAGGTGGGGGATGGACATCATCGGGCCAATGCCGAACTCACGACAACGTCGTTTCATCCTGGTCCTCACCGATTACTTCACTAAATGGATTGAAGCAGAAGCATTCTCTCAGGTAACGGACAAGGAAGTCCGCACCTTCGTCTGGAAGAACATCATTTGCCGTCATGGTTTGCCATACGAGATCATAACGGACAATGGCTCTCAGTTCATGTCCGGAAACTTCAAAGAGTTCTGCAGCAAGTGGAATATCCGCCTAAGCCCTTCGACTCCTCGCTACCCGCAAGGAAACGGACAGGCGGAATCCTCCAACAAAATTATCATCGATGGAATCAAGAAGCGACTCGACCTCAAGAAAGGCCATTGGGCCGACGAGCTGGACGGCGTCCTCTGGTCGCACCGAACGACTCCCCGCGGTGCGACCAAATCCACCTCTTTCTCTCTTGCTTACGGGATGGAAGCAATGGCCCCCGCCGAAGTTAACGTGACAAGTCTTCGGCGCGCCAAGATGCCGCAGTTCGTCGAGCTTAATCAAGATATGCTCCTCGATGCCCTTGATGAACTCGAGGAAAAACGCGACCAGGCGCTTCTTCGGATCCAAAACTACCAGAACCAAATCGAGAGCTATTATAATAAGAAGGTGAAAGCGCGCCCTCTCGAGCTCGGCGACCTCGTGCTCCGTAAAGTTTTCGACAACACGAAGGAGCTCAACGCTGGAAAGTTAGGGACCAACTGGGAAGGACCTTATAAGATCACTCGAGTCGTTCGACCAGGCGTCTACCGACTCGAGACTTCCCGCGGAGAGGCAGTCCCACGAGCCTGGAACTCGATGCATCTTCGCCTCTTCTACCAATAGAAGCGCCTCATCTTTTCCTCCCAGCGAACGACCAGCAGGTCACTGTTCGCTAAAAAAAAAAAAAAAAAAAAAAAAAAAAAACCGAGTAGATGCACCTAACCGTCACTTCTACTCGTCCGAGTGAATGCGCTACTACAGCCACTTTCACTCGGTCAAACGAACTACGAAAGGCTTGATCCTCATCCGAGGTACGTAGGCATCCCTTCACAGGGTCCAGCCCCAACCAAAACAAAGTCCAAATTTTTTTAAGAATGACGAACAGTCACCTTTCTCCGAGTAAACGATGCCAGCCCCTTTTTCAAGCGGAGCACGGGCACTCGCCCAAATTAATCGGCTGGGTCTTGATCAGGCGTCAGTCGAAGGGAATATCGGCCTTGCGTCACCTATGCGTTATGCATTGACCGGCCTCCTGGTGGAAATTTTAGACCGAGTCTAACCGAAGAACAACGGTTTGGCCGACCAACGATTCTCTTGGTTACTGCACCGCGTCTCGAAACCGTTTCCTCGGGAATTCAATAGAGCAATTAAAGTTTCTTTGTATTTACTTAAACAACTGCCTGTAAGGAATTTGTTGGATAAGCCAAAAATGCAAACGAATAACCGTCTTTAATCTCTTGTTCTATCTGAAAGGGGGGGACTCGCTGGCAAACGCGAGCAACCACCCGGATTAATCCATTTCTCGGTTACAGGAATGAATGAGAAATGAGCTATATATTTCTAAGTTGAGCAACTTACTGAGATATATAAAGAAACATTCAAATCCAAAGTAAAAACCAAAGGCAATAAATCTATACAACAAGAGGCCTTAGCCGAGAAAAGAAGATAGTCTTAAACAAACAAGGCCGAAAGGCCGAAAAGGAATACAACAAACACAGATAATTATCCCGACAAAGAGGGATTCTTCTTGGAGTCTGAGTCCGACGCGCCGATGAGTGGATCCACAGGAGGATCATCGCTGAGGATTTGATCTTTGTGGGGGGATGAGGCCGGAACTGTTTTTTCAGGACAAGACTCGGAGCGCTCCCCACTCCCGTTGAGATCAGACAGATCAAAGGATGATGAGTCGGTAACCAAGACCACTCTCATCGGCGTACCGGAAGCAGGCAGCTCGGGAGTCGGCTCGGTCGTCTTCACGGGATCTGCGAGGGGATCTTTTGAAGCGGACCGAATGGGCGACTGGACGGTTTCAAGAAGGCTCTTCGATGGTTCATCAGATCGGTCTCCCGGTTTCCTAAGAGGAGTGCGGAGAGCCCTGGCGGCCTCAGAGTCGAGCAAGTCCATGTTCGATCCAAACTTATCGACTTTACCCAATATCTCCTGGATGACGAACCTCGACTCGAGCACGAGAGGAGACAAAGAGAGGTCCTTCTCGGGAAGATCATCTACGACCAAACGCTTCACCTCCGCGTCATAATGCTTCTCTTGCCCGGCGTAGATATCAATATCTCCCTGAGAGATGTTTTTACCTGCTGCTTTCATCCCTTCAAGGCAACGTCTCATCCCCCGAGCCTGGCCGAGCATACATCTCGCATCCTCGAAGTTGTCGCGACGGGACTCCCGGTCCCGAATCCTCTGGAATCGAACTGCAGCCTTTCCGTGCATCGCCGCCATTACTCGGATCCGTTCGTGAGTAACCTCATAGCGGCGCGACTCTCGGAGACGATCCATCTCTTTGGAATGCTCTAAGGCAGCAGCAGCTTTCTCTTCCTCGAGGACCTTCTTCTCGTTTGCCAGCTTGGTTTTCTCTTTTTCAAGCGCCTTAACCAATTCCCGGGCTCGCTTCAGCTCCTTGTTTATAGCCGTCTCTTTCTGGAGGAGCTCATCCCTCATGGCCTCTTCCCGGATAATCGCCTCGTCCTTCTTGCGAAGCATGACTTCTAAGGCGACCGTCGCTTCTTTGGTGTTGCGCCGCTGCCTATCGATCACGCCGTAGGTCCTCTTCAGTTCCTTGTCGTACTTACGGACGACCTCATTCCGATCCCCTTGGCTCTGCAGCACATCAAAGAAAGAGTGAGACAACCAAGTTAGGAGAAAGACGAGGAACGGACGAAACGCAAAAACTATCCTTACCTTAACCGAGGAACCGGCGGCGGCGGTGTAGTCGTCTTGGAAGACGAGATCCTTGACGAGTGGGAGATGCTCTCTGCTCCCCCGGACTTGGCGAACAAGGCGAGCGCAGTCTCTCTCGTTGCAAACGAGAGGAGTATCCCGCTTAAAGATGAAATCGACCTTGTCCGGACAAAACCCCTGAAGGTCCTTCGGCACAGCCTCCTTCTCCTGAGCCTTCGGAGCGGACCTGCTCGATCCCCCGGCATCTTCGCGAACCGCTGCCGTTGGAAGAGAAACGATAGCAGTCGGAGCTTCCACGGTTTTCTTCTCCAAATCGGGCGCCCCCTCCTGCCCTGAAGATCCGCCGTTATTCTTCTTCTTGTTCTTTTTCGACTTCTTCTTCGCTTTAGAAGAAGTCTCTTGATGATCACCCGCTTGACCGCCATCGGGAGATGGATTCGGGAGAGCGTCGTCTCGCGAACCATTACTAGGCTCCAAGGCTTGGAGCTCCCCTTCTTCCACAGAAGAAGGTCGAACCTCTGCGGAATCCTTTCGCGCCCTTTTCTTCTCCGACCCGGCACCCCCACCGGTGGAAGTCTCCTCGGTCTGTTTCTCCTCGGAAGAAGCACCTTCCCTCTCTTTCCTCTTGTTCCCCGTTTTCCTCACGAGCTGAGCCTCATCTGACTCAGTCGCATTAGGCTCCTCGAGATCAGGCGAATTTGCGTTGGAGTTTTAGTCCGGTTCCACAAACCCAAGTTGCTTCCCAACCACCAAGCTTAGATCTGGCAATTCCCTCATAACTCTGGCCCGATTGATCTCCGTCTGCTCGGCCTTGTTGAACAGGTTGATTCTTTTCGATTTCTTGGTGATAATCGGAACAGTATCCGAACGCCAAACCTCTGCAAGGACAAAAAAAAAAGGGGGGCAACTTAGGATCCCTGAGGAAACCGAACAAAAGGAAAGGAGGAGAGACTTACGTAGTCTAATCCGATCAGCCGACCTGCGAATCCTCCCGTACGAGAAGTTCTCCCAAAGATCTTGCCTCTGAGACGCGACGATCCGAGCACTCTCCAAAAAATCTTCCTCGTACTCCGCGGCATTCGAGTGAGGAACTGCCAAAACAAAAGGAAAAGAGGCGGTCAGGAGCACGAAACGGTAAAAGACTAGGAAACACTCTATACCAAATTCATTGTTCCAAAGAACACGGTAACCGGTCTTCAGCGGCTCCTCGAAAGCCGAGCGATCGGACTTAACGTAAAAGTACGATCGCTGCCAGTCGTTCGTCTTGGTCGGATAGCCCGTTACCACATTGTAGTTGGGACGTATCTTTAGCGACAACAGGCCCCGATTGATCTTCACCGAAACCAGCTCTTCGAATGCTCGGACACTGAGAGCGGTACCGGCTTCTGCCCCAATCACCATCAGTGCAACTGCTAAGCGCCAAGCGCCATTTAAGAATTGGCTCAGAGCAACTCCTCGGCGCATTGTGTAGGCGGTGACGAGTCGAGGTATCGGAAACCACAACTTCGTGTCATTCTCGAAGTACGACTCGTATACGCATTGATATCCCTTCGGGGGAGACCACGGTCGTTGGTCCTTCGACGGGATTATGAACGTAACCCCAGTCGCCTTGCTTCTCTTCAGCAGCCTTCTCACCGACCCAAACGTGGACCGCGTCGGTAAAACGTTCCTCCAATCCTGCCCTTCAACTACAGAGGGACGAGCTCGTGTCGGGTCAAGCCTGCGCTGCTCCTCGAAAATATTTCCCGGGTAGAAGCAATAGGGAGTCATCCCGTCATCAGGAGAGCCATTGCCTCCATCATCATCCTCACGAGACCGAACCATCGCCTCCGAGACGAGCATACGCTGCTCTCGGGTCATGTTCTCGGTATCCATCATCGCCTCGCGATGAGCTGCCTCTGCACTATCTCCAGATCCGCGGACCCTCTCTAGATCGCTGACGGGATCGACAGTACCCGCGGTCATCTTCCCCTTTTGTTCTCGAGAAAGTCGTTTGCTCGTCGACATACCGAGTAAAAGAACTAAAACGGAGAGCAAAAGCTAGAGAGATAAAAGATAGAGAGAGAAAGTACCTGACAACTGAGAGAAGAATGAGAGAAATCTCGAGGGAGGTCTCTTATTTATAGAGAGAGGGAAGGCGCCTCATACGAGGTGCCATCATTAACCCTAAGCGGGCCTAATTGGGCCTGTCGGCAGGCTCGCGCGTCACCCCCAAACGCGACCTTTCGGATTCTCGCGACGTTTCGGCTTCTCGATCAAAAACCGACAGCGGTTCGATTTCGCACCATGGACCAAACACAATCAATTTATCGGTTTGGAGGGACTCATCCGGGATACCGAGTATACGGCGTTTCGATTGCTCGTCCAGGGAAAACAAAAAGAAACCTCTCCGCCAGCGGCTTCTCGACGGAATCAAGGAATCAAAAGATCAAACCTCCTATTCTTCGAGCCCTAACTCACTAATTCGCTGCGATCGATTGCTCGACTCGACAACGAACTAGGGGGGGACTTACTGTTGGGGATGAATTGTCATCATCCACAAGGCCCAGCGAACAGGAGGCCCATTTCTGTCATCTAAAGGATAGTCGGCTCCAAGCCGGCTCCAAATGAGTCATAACTCGGCTCTTGCCTCCTCTGATCAGAAGACGAGCAGCCGAAGGCGCCGACCAAGTGGCTCGGGCCGAACAGTCGTCCCGATTGGGCCTACAAGTCAAAAGGCCCATAATAAAAAGGATGAATTAGGTCAAAACTGACCGACTTAAGAGACTATATAAGGAGTTGAGGACAGGAAGGAAGGGTATCACCACATAGACAGACAGACTTGCGGCCAGATTAGGGTTTCCTTTATTCTCTTTGTATCTCGCCGCTCTCTTGTACTTCCGGCTAGGAGCTCACCGAGCATCGACTAGCCGGCTTTCTTACTCTTGTACCCTCGTTATTCCGACTCTAATAAAACGTCTCTGTTCATCCCACTCTTGAGTTCTTCTATTTTCTGTTGACCAAACTCACCTTAAACAAAAACAGAAGCAGATCTCCCTATGCGGACAAAGTGAAACAGAATCAACAATCACAACAATGATCATATCCCAAATATTTGAAGGTAATAAAACTTCTGGAGAATAACAAAGACATGAACGTATTGATATCCGGTGAAGAGCTATTAGATTTAAAAGTTTGATGATCAAAACCAGTGTTCAAGAAAGCGCTAGGCGCTAAGCGGGCGGCGACCTAACGCCTAACGCCTAAAACGACTAAGCAAACGCCTAGATTATTAGTTAAGCGGTTTAGGCGTTTATAAATTATACCAATATATTAAATATATGTAATGTTTTATACTTAATAATAGTAAAACCTATTATTTATATATGATAAAAATTATTTTTATAAGAATATATATTACAATATATTAATTATTATAATTTATGAATAATAAATTATATATTATTTATTATTACAATATTGTAATTATCTAGGCGGTTTAAAGACTAATCGCCACGGTCCTGTAACGCCTAACGCCTAAGCGCTGCCTATGCGGCCGCCTAGACCGCTTTTTAGAACACTGATCAAAACACCAACAAAGCTAGAAAGGACTAAAAGCAAAAAAAAAAAAACTATTTTGATTACGAATACATGAACAAATTGATCTCTAGTGAAGAACTACTATTAGATTTGAAAGATTCATAACCAAAACACCAACAACACGAGGAAGGATTAAAAAACAGAAAAAAAAAAAAACTACATAGTCAAGCCGATTTACCTTGGCGTCCAGGAAGAGCATGACCTTCGCCGTCATGCTTAATATTCCTAGCTTCCAGAACCTAAGCAAACGGACCTCGGTGGTGGAGGTGCAGCGGCTAGCCTTCAAATCGGCGAGGAAGACAAAAGAATTAGCCATTATCGACTTTGATTTCTTAGAAAGCTGATGAATGTGAAGAAAGAACTAATGCATTTCACGGGTCAAGCATCTATCTTATTAAAGCTGTAGTACGATTTCGGTGTGTTTGGATACTTGGATATCTATCTTATTAAAGCTGTAGTACGATTTCGGTGTGTTTGGATACTTGGATAAGAGTATTAAAAAAATTTGGTGTGTTTGGAAACATGGATTGTAGTCTTTTTAAAAAAATTAATTTTGTTTGGAAACAAAGATAGTAATATTAAACAGAAAAAGTAATGGGCTTAAGTTATTAAGTCCATTATAAAAGAATGTTTTCAATATATATAAGAAAAATACAATACAAGCCCAATTTGAAATACGAACTCAAATTATGGTTTTTATATTTCATATTAAGTTTTTAAAATATAATATATGTAATTATTTATATGATAATACATATTAAATACTATTAATTATATGATTACTTATATGATGATACATATAAAATACGATTAATTATATGATGAAATTATACGATATATAATAATGACTAAGGATGGGTTTTCAGACATCCATACGGGCTTGGTTCTGATCGGTTTGTGTTTCAGGTTTTCGAGGTCAAAGATTTCAGTCCTATTAGGATGTTTCTAAATTTTTGTTTGAGTTTGATTCGGATCTTTGCGGGTTTTGTTTGGGTTTGGATAACCTATTTAAATTATTTTTAAAGTTTTAAATCACTATATATTTTAAATTTCTCAAAATCTATAAATAAAGTAATATATTACCTATAAATTTAAATAACATATGTCAGAATACCTAAGCTTAACATATCAATTGGTTTGATTTAAAATTTTGGATACGAAATCAATAATTATTTTAAGTATTTTGGTGATTTGAGTATACTTTAACTATTTCAGATATTTGTTTTTGACTATCTATATATATTTTCAAGTATTTTAAACCAATTTAAAAGTATCATTCTTGATGTTTTATATACGTTAAATATAAAATAATTAATATATAAGTATATAAATCTATTTTTAGATAAATTCAGGTACATGAATACTTCGGTTCGGATCCGATTCGGTTCTCTAACTAACAAAATTTTGAATAATTTGAATATTTAATCAATTTATGTTCAGGTTTGGTACTATATTTATGGATTGTTATCAGTTCTGTTCCTCGAATTCATTTTGCCAAACCCTAATAATTACATGAAAAACAAATATCATCATATTTTTTAAAATATACATCCGTGGAGGTGCAGAGATCAAAGTCTATAATCATTTATTGTAACAACAAGCCAAATAAATATGTTGATTAAAGAGCGAATAAAACAAAACTAGAGAAATACATAGTTTACCAGAGACACTCTATGTGTCGAATTTATTATAAAGAAAATTTTATTAAAATAAATAAATTCAGTAATTACAAACAAATAATATATTTTATAAAAGTAAAAAATAATACCCGCACTTTCGAAGCGCGGATCAAAATCTAGTACCTTTTATAGTTGGAGTTTTTTTGCGAAGGCAGTAAATGAGGGAGCGCAACTACTAAACGTTTCAGTTTCAAAAAAGAAACCACTAAAAGTTTTCAGCTTATTGCAATATGAACAGAATAGGGTTCTGAACTTTCGATGAACTATAGGGGACCGAGCACTTTACAGAATTCAACATGAATTAATAATTATGAAGCCCATATAGTAGCCCAAAAGTAACAATCGTAAATCGTTAATAGCATGACACGTGTACTTAGTGACGTGTCTCTCTCACAGGAGAAAAAACACTACTTTATATAAATAGATGATTTGATTTTTAGTGAGTTTCTAGATGATGTTAGGAGAATCTAAAAATTTGGTGTGATTTTTACAAAACAACTCTAAAACCTCGTATAAGATAATGAGATTTGGATTTTTATTTTTATAACTAAGAAACTCGTTTCAAACACTCTAAAAACATTTTAAACACTTTAAAATCTTCAACTTAAATTTTGTTTAATAACGGTAGATTTATAACAAGTTCAATAACATTAACTTTAGTGTGTTTTTCAGAATACATATTTGAATAACAGGAAATTTATCGTATTAATTTAAACCACCGGAAACTTCTAGTCGAATACATATCTTACAGCATTTTCACATTTCAATGGTAAACACAAAACATGAAGCTACGATTCAATCATCTAAAGGGTCTTGGAGGTTTCTCTAACACAGCAGAGAAGAAAACTTCTTTATCATCTTTGTCTTTCTTAGGCACCACAACCCACTTATGTCTCCTATACCTCAACGCTTTAAACGCTTCCATATAATCACCCAAATCCTCTTTCAGACAAAAGAAACCATCTATCCACAATAACCCACCTGGTCTTAAAACCCTGTCCCAATCAAACAGCACGAAATCAAGAAGTATTAGGTCGATCCATCCATCAAGAAACCTGGTAGTGTGAATCATATCCAGCGTGCTGTCGAAGAAGGGTAACCGTTGGTTCACGGTTAAGTACAATGGGACTAAACCGCGGAGAGAGATCATCTCGTTGAATGGAGCTCCTAGGTTGATTGTTGCTGTTACAATGGTGACGCTACTTTCTCTCATCCTCGCTGCAAAAGTCCCCGTGCCAATGCTGAAGTCCAAACCGATTCTAATCTCTCCCGGTTTGATCTCCAGCACTTCTTGTATAGAAAAATCAGCTGTTTGGTTTGCCTCTGGATCGATTTCTCCTCGGTTAACCCATCTCGGCGACTCGTGATGCGTGAGATTGAAGCAATCAGTGCATTTGAAGAACCCTTTTCTTGCTGTTGTGTTGCTTGCCAGACAAGTAAAGTTCTTGCATTTATACTGTCCCCATCTCACGTTCCGGTTATCCGGAAGCTTCCACAAAGACTCGTTGATCGGGAACGGTTTGTAGTATAGCTGCGGTGCACGGGAGAAGCACCGTCTTCTAGGCAACGGATCACAACCGTGAACCATAAGCTTCTGAGCTAGTCTCCAGTCGTCGTTGCAGATCTCCCCAACGTCGTAGTCCATATACTCTTCTAGATCTTTCTTCATGCCAAAGCAAGCGTGCCCTATCGATGTGAACGTTCCATTAGCTCCCATGAAGTTCTGCTTTCCAAGCCGGTTAGGTTTGATCTTTATGTATTTCTTGATCTCTTCCCTCATGAAATGCTCGCCAGGGTCACCGTTCCTCTGTTTCAACGGATGATCCACTTCTTCGAAAGAAGGTAACTCCATGTGAACTGACTGAATCAGTGAAAGAACATCTGCAAGGAAAGCTACATGCCTAAACATGGATCCTGAAGCTGATGAATCAGAAGGTGGAGCAGAAGAATTAGCTTCTAGAGCCTTGAGATCATCCATTTCTTGGTGGATTTTGAAGATGGCGGATTCTATAGTCTTTCTCATTTGGCTTCCGAGAATATAGTTGTCGCCTTCAAAGCTTCCATGATTATTACAGAACCGACCAGAGAAGCTTAGCGGTGTGATGTAATTGAACTTGGCCAAAGTCGCCACTGAGATGAGAAATGCCAAACCAGCCAAGACATAGATGGGTCTGTTGACGCCCCTGAAAGCTCTAATCTTCGATAATACATTCGCCTTCACCATCCTTCAAACTCTGTACAACACACAATATCAACACAAACTCCAAAACTGGTTCTTGAACAACATTACTAGGTTATATACTCAAATCTGGTTGTAGAGGTATGAACATTAACTTCATCTTTATGTTATCTTGACGTTTACCTAGGGATTAGTGGAATTATATATAATTTAGTCCTTGGGAGATTATATAAAGTCAACATACTTAAACCACAAGCGTAAAATGCACATGGAGGCTTGTGAAGTTTGTATGAAATCCCACGAAGGTACAAGGCCAAAACCCTAGAAAAGTTGCAGGATCTAAGGAGGAAATTAATAAACTAAAAAGGATAATTTAGAAGCAAGTTATGGGAAAGCCGGTTCCTATGGATCCCAAGCACTTGAAACAGATAATCAAGATAATATTAATTATTAACTAGTTCAAAACTCTCTATTACAGGAGATTCATCGGAACGATGATCATATTTTCCAAATGAAATTGAACTAATGATTTTGGAGATATTCAAGCTAAAAGTGTACAAGCGATTTTTGAAACATTTTTTAAGAAATAGACTATATTTAAGCGGGTGTTTGTTTTCAGTTTTAAATAAATATATATTTATTTATATTTTGAACGGTATACATTTTTAACATTAGTTATATATCTAAATGTTTATATAACTATTTCAAATACAATAATTTTGTAGTTTACATGTTATAATTAATCAATTGGTTAAAACGGTCAAATGTATTTGTCGCTTTTTATTATATACTTTTTTTGACATCAAACGGCTGATCTATTACTCAAGCTTGAGGTGGTCTGGGAAACCAGACCGTAATAGAACAACCAATATAATACAACTTCCAAGGAACGTGCTATCTTAGCTAGAGAACCAGATGATACATTTTTAGAACGAAGAATAAAAACAATTGAGAAATCAGAGAAATTGTTCTTCAGCTTCTGCAACTCATCCAGTTCAGTAGAGAAGTTGGGCCATGCTTCTGGATCTTGAATCATTGAGACTAGATCCTGACAATCCGTACCAAAAGCCTGGCACGTGGATAGTTGAATCATGCATTCCATTGCCCATAATAGGGCCTCAAGCTCCGAGTGAAGTGGTGAGATTCTTCGTGGTTGGTTCCTTACTCCCAATAGTTGTGTTGTTCCTTCTGCAGTTTTCCATGTCCATCCATAACCACTAAAGAGTGTGTCATGTGTCCATGAGCCATCTATCAGACATCTCTCAGAATTTGAATGTTGTGCTGGTGGCCTCGTAATTATGTGTTTTTCCTGTTTTTTATTCGTCTGCTTCTTATTACATACTTATCTTATTGTATTTGCATTTATTTATAGAACAAATTAATATATGCATTAAACAACATATTTAAAAATTAGTTTGTATTCAATTTATGCTCATTTTGACCCACCAACCTTTAAAACAAAATTTCCTATTAGCACTATTTTTTTTACGTTTATTCATTTTGAATAATATATTATTATATATATAAAAGTCTACGATATGTCAGTTTTTATACATGTATTTATATTTATGAAAATAAAATTTATAAATTTATATAACTTTATCATATTTAGTTCAATATAATCATTTTATTTTAACATGAATTATTATGATGAAATAGATAAAAATAAGATAATGTTTTTATTTTTTCATTTTATAAATGATAACTGAGTATATATCAATGTATAATAACAGTTCATTGCTAATTACAAAATTAGTTGAAATATTTACATAATTTGTTTGAAAATTAACATAATGTTAAAATATTTTTCAACAGATTTTTAAAAATAAATATTTATATTTAAAGTGAAAAGATATCATGATTAAAATATCTTATATTATTAGATTTAATGAAATACATGTTAATTTTATACATATATTATATAATTTGCTAATGTTAACCCATTTTACGAACGTACTATATTTTGAACATAAATAATTAAGAAAATAAAATATAAAATAAAAACAATTTAACAATTTAATATAATTTATCATATTTAGCTGGATATAATATTTTTCTCATACAACGATTGATTATGATTATACAATAGATTAAATCTAAATTTATATATTTTAATTTTATAAACTACATTAATATATAATAATATTTCATAACTAATTTCGAAAGTAGTGAAAATATTTACATTGTAAATTAAGATCTTGTTAAAATCTTTTAAAAGATTTGTTAGAATTTTTAAAATATATATTTAAAATTAAAAGATATCAAAAGATATCATGATTAAATTATTTCAAATATTCTATATATTATTAGTCTTAATAAAATACATTTAATAAAAATCAAAGGATGGTCCAAATTAAAAAAAATCACATATGAAAGAAGTCATGACTTCTGTTTTAATATATAAGATATTGAAAGCTTATAAAAAGACACAAGGTGCGGACATAATTATTATTATTAAGTTGATGATTACATATTTAAAACTATATAATACATATATTCTATGTCTGTGGTTACTACGAAAGCTTCGTTGTTATTAAACTCTATTGTTCTAAAATTGAGGCCTCGTAAACATAAGTCATTCTTTAATTGAATTATTGTATATTGATGTTTTAACTTATATATAAGCTACATGTATATGAAATAAATAAATCATTCATGTTGATCTGTAGTAAGCAAACGGTATACTTCGTTTTGGGTTTCAAAGAAATAAAAGAGTAAACTGAAGGAAAGTATAATGAAACGAATTACATTGAGTTAATTGTTTACCAATACTTAAATAAAGTTTAAACATAGCGACGGTGTGATGAGTCTTAAGTTCATTTACGTAGAAGAACCTGCATATAAAGTTAAAATTATTATCATTACATAATTTGATATTTATATACATTATATTTTGTATATATTTTGTATATACCAATACCTCTTTCGTAGGTCATTAACTTCAGGCACGTCAGAATTCTACAGAACTTGGTTGTATTCGTTGAACCCTGTAAGAATAACTAAAATTTTGGAGGTAATTATCATAGTAAATTTTAATGTGGATAATAATTACTATTTTTTTTTAAATACAAATATAATACCATCCGGGAAGTGATTAATATGCCAAAAACGCAATAAACAATTTTCAGGTTCTCCATGTTGTTGAGCACGAACTCGTTTTCGCTCAAACTCAACTGCAATGATACCTACTGCTTGACATTCGAGTATACGCTCGCTATGGGAAGAAATAAACATGTTATTATCAAATAGTTTAAATATAGATAGACCTATATCTAGTAACAATGAACATACCTATCATCTTTAATAAAGAAACTCAAAAATGCAAGATCGTTTATCTTAGAACTAACTACAATTCCAATAACAACTGAAATAAATATTGTCATTAAACAAAGAAAGAGATTTCAACTTTTAAGATTACTTATTATTACTTACCAACCGAAATTTTGAAGTCAAATCTCCACTGGATAATATCCGAGAAATTTGCAGGATAAAAATACAACGAAATTGATACAAAAGGAATTTTATTTACGATGAATGATATAATGAATTTGAGCTTGAAGATGTTAGCGGTTGTTCTGGTTCTACCAACATTTGTTTTTATCTTGAAATCCTTGATAGAATACCACATGTATTCCCGAAAGTCATCAACAAAGTATATCACACATTCATGAGGAGTTGATGGCTTAAATTTTGTTCCCTTAAATGCAGAAGGCACAATCATAAAAATACATATATTTGTACATCCTACAATATTATATAATCTAATAAAAATAACTATCACCAATATTCATTTTTACATGCAATAAAATTATTCAAAATATATAGCGATGTATAACATATGACTGAACTATAAATTAAACAGCTAACCTCAGAATTAACCAGTTATACGCGATGTTGATATTGTGTATCTTTTCAGAAGATAGCTACAATCGACGAATAGTTTTTTATATTTTTATTAACATTGGTTAGATAAATAACATAATTGTTATTGATAACGAAAACCTGTCATATAAATGATTTATTTTATTATTTATTAAACATTAAAATCAAAATTATAATGATTAAAAAGTAGAAGAATAAGAAGAATGATGGCCTTAATGGTTCTTATCAAATACAAATGCCATGTAAGCATCTTTAAGGATATGATAAATAAAACCATTAACTGTCATAAGATCAATGTAGGAGCATGGACCTCTAATGACATATAACATCTCACGTAAGTAGTAAAGTTCACCAAAACTTTCAGGACATTTAGCAATGAGAAATCTACAGATAGAAGCCCTATGTCGAGGTTTCCAATTTCGAATCTATAATCCCATACAAAAGCAGTAGGATATTCCGAATAAAGATAACGCTTAGCAACTGGATAAATAGAATTACACTTCATCCATGTCGAGAATTTGAGCTTCGAAAGCGTCAAAGTTGTTACGTCAGAAAAACCAAACTCGATCGGTATATCAGGAAGATGAAATGGCAACACCATCTTACTGGTGTTAACCGACCCTATAATTAAAAGTTTAATAATCATCAAATACAAAGTATATTGTACTAAAGATAAACTAAAATACATACTATTGAGGAACAAAATTAATAATAGAATACTATATAGTTATAAACACACAACAAAAGTGGTAAGAGAAAACACCTAGAACTTGCAGACCCTTCATCTTACTTGTTTTCCAAGAAACGACCGATATGATGAGATTTTCAACGTAAGGGTTGTGATATAGTATATATATAGATGAGGTAAAATGAATCTATTAGGATTTCTAGTTTATAAGTTAATGGTCTTTTGACGATAGTATGATTAGGTAACAAAATCTTAACAAAATATAGTATTTATCATTAAACTAATAAATACTTTGTTAAGATATCAAATATTTCAGTATAAAGTAAAGGTAGAAAAAAAGAATGGCAATGTTCATAACAAAATATATTGTCATAAAAAATAGCTCTGATGATGTCGTCATTATTTTGTGGACTACCAAATCTTTCATTTCCAAATCTGTCTACTCAAGAAAATATATTATCGTCAAAATTACATAAAATAAATTTGGAATATACTAATAATGATTTTTGTCATTTGTCAATGATATTCAACGGTACATAATACTCCAACTATCTATAATTTATTGTCTTTTATGTTTATTCTAACATATTCATATAAACTTTTTATTATCATTATTTTAATTAAAAATACTAAATCAACTATACACATTACAAATTTTTTTTATCAACTGAAAATAATTTGCTGATTATTATTAATAATTATTGCTTTGAAATTCTAAATGGACACTCATTGTTTGAAGAAATTTTGTTACCATCAACGACAAGTAAACTGGAACGTGCAAGAGTATGAGAAATTAAATAGCTACGTGATACAGTTGAAAACTTTGAATACCTCTACGGGTTTCAATAATATTCATTAGTCTCTATAAAAACTATCATCATTAGATTTGTATAGCTTCTTTGGTTAATAAATAAAGTCAGAAAGTATATCAACATAAAGTCTTTATATTTATTAATAATATCAAATTCTACACATTTTAGGATTCATACATCAAACTATAATTCACCGTTGTAGCCATCATCATTACATTGAAAAACAGGATTCAACCGCTTCCTAAAAAAATAAAAGAAATAAGTATTAGTACGGCTATAATATGATTCAAGTATAATAACATAAACAACATATCTTGTAGCATGTAAAACTTACTTATATTTAACATTAATCGCTTCTACCACAGGACGGTTGGACAACAATTCAGAAACATTCTTAATCGCTCTAACAATGAATTGATCAGAACCTTCATACATAACAATAGGATTTTTTTCATTAATAAAATTTATGAATATATATATATATATATATATAAATATAAGTGAATAACAGAACAATTTATTCCATTGATTAATGTTACCTAAATCTCTGTCGACCCTCCAAAACCTCAAGATGCAAATGTTAACTTCCTTATAAAAACGTGTAATACAGAAATTCTCTAACCTATCGGCATAAGAATCACATGCTATACAACGCAAATTCACTCCACTAAAAAAATTATATATTGAATAAATGTTCATTAACCTATAAAATACAATATGATATCCTTTAAAATGATTACTCACTTTAAATCTCGTATCGTAAAAAAAAATGATTCTTTCGGATTTGATATCCCAGACTTTGTTTTTTATTTGACTGGTATGCAGTAGTTTCTCAACCTTGACAATGGCACCAAGTATATCAACTGCGAAAATGAAACCAAAATGTTAACCTAATCATAATTTAAATTGTTAAAAAAACTATGCATGTAGATTGAAATTGAATACCCATGTTGGTTTTCTTGTAAAGTGATCCATCAATTACATTGATGACAGACTTCAAAGAAAATAGACTCAATTGTCTTCTTATATCTACTGGCATAATGGATGTTTCTTCCAAGAAAAATATTTCATATGGGATAGATGATAAACGCATGAAGAGAGCAGGTGACCATTTTACTTCAAATTTTGTAACAAAGTAGCATCGACCCTCTTTCATAACATCTTTGAATCTATATGCGAAATAATATGAAATGATAGCAAGCACTCTATCGTCCTACTCCAAAATTTAAAACAAAATAAATTAAAGGACACTTTTCGACTGATTTAAATAGGGAAATTTACTCAGCTATTACATATTTTAGAATAAATGACCAGATCCTGTGTTTAAAATGGCGTATGGCACACCAAGGCGAGACAGTTCGAGCCTTGCGCCTTACGCCATGGCGCAATAAGGCGCTCGCCTTGAAGATCAACTTGTTCCTTTCTCTTCTAACGGCTCCTCCTGTTTCAAATGCATTCAACAACAACAACAAGGCTTGCAGACCACTTGGAGAAGCTATAGTTATGTCTTGGTTCTTCTTGTATTGGAGAAGAAAACGATTGATTCACATACAAGTTACAACACTTAATTTAAATAAAATGCAAGCTTTATTATTTTAAGATAGTTAAAACGAAAACCCAAAAATAAAGTCTCAAATGTAGAAAACCAAAAGATAATATCATAATAAATAACTTAAAACCAATACTTAAAATTCATCTTCAGAAACTCTATTATTATCATCTTCATCATCGTACTCAATATCTTCATACCCAAGATCATCTTCATCTAAATCTTCTTCCAACTCATCCTCCTCATCAACCAATGTCATAGCAGGCGCAGATGGTCTATAGCATTGCTTCTGATTTGAGCTAGCAACACCTTTCCCTTTATCTGTTTTAGATGAACTTGCACCTTTTGTTCCAGCTCCTCTAGTAGAATAGCTGGGTTCTTCAGCACCCATAGCTTGGTTCACAACATTCCATGGCAAATCATCATCTCCCCACACCAAATCATCATTATCAGATGAATCTCCATCCATTCTTCCAATCAACCACTTATTGATGTCATCTCATCTAAAAGAATAGGATCTCTGGTGACACTGTCACTTCTCAAGCTTCTGCATTTCAGATCTCGTTTGTACTTCACAAAAACCATATTGTTCAGCCAATGTTGTGCTAGGCGATTTCTCTTCTTCGTATGAAGTTGTTACAAATCAAGTTTAAAACTTATAAGTTAAACAAAATAGGCTAAAAATATACAATAAATGTGATTAAAAAGACTTACAAGTTGAAAAACACTCCAATTTCTTTCACAGCCAGTAGCACTACAAGTCAGACTAAGGATCTTAACAGCAAACCTTATGAGATTTGGAACAGAAAATCCATAACAAGACCACCATTCAGCTATTAAAATAAAAATATTGTTAGTTTTTATTTAGATCAATTATCTAATGCAAAAAACATAATTTAAAAGACCAACCTAGTAATGCAATCGTACAAGCACCCTTCCACTTCAGCGCAACGTACATCATCGTGATATTTGTAATGGATTAAAAGGTTTAGGAAATACCCAGCAGCATGGAAAGGATGCTGAAGCTGACACTCCCACCTTTTGTCAATTATCTCAAAGGTTTTTTCGTACTTCTCTTTGTTCCAATTAAAATCCCTTGCGATTGTCTCTTTTGCCCTGTCCATGGCTGCATAAATGTATCCCATAGCCGGTTTTTTCTCTCCAACAACCATCCTAAGTACTTGACAAGAGGAGTTGTCAGCTTCAGAGCATGTCGAATGTTCTTCCAAAAACTCGTTTGCATAAGATACTGTATAACTTTTCTTACTCCAGCTTCTTTGGGCCATTTAGACTCACTCCATTCAGAAGAATTGACCATATCCCTTAAAGACTTCTGCTGTTTGAGAAACTGAGTCATGGTTATGCAAGAAGTAGCAAACCTTGTTATAGCTGGCCTGTGCAGATTCATTTGCTTTGTGAATTTCCTCATCATGTTCCCAAGAGGGACATGGCTATAGATATATCCATTCATGAACATGCATTTTTCATTGCATTCTTTATTTCTGAGATTTCTCCAATGTCCTCCAACATTAGATCAATGCAATGTGCAGCATATGGAGTCCAGTAGATATGAGGTCTTTTTGCTTCAAGCAATTTTCCTGAATTTAAATATTTTATATTACTGTTACTGTGTTACAAAAAGAAAAAAATATAAAGTGTTAAAACAAAAACTGAAAATAAATACTGGTTCAGATCATACATACCAGCTTTTATGTAGTTTTTTGCATTGTCTGTGATGACTTGAACTATATAAGGTTCTCCAATCTCCTCAACCATATCATCTAGCAAGTTAAACAACAATGTTGCATCTTTCATCTTAAAATATAAAATGTTAAAACAAATAAATATAAACGTTGAAAATATCAGTGACAAAAAAAGTTGAAATAAATAGTGGTTCAGATCATACGTACCACTTCAGAAACATCTTTGGACTTAATGAAAACAAAATCTTTAGGGGAATTGACTAGAAAGTTGACAATGTCTTTTTTAACCACTGAATCTCTCCAGCCATCAGACATAAGTGAACATCCTTTACTAGCATACTCCTTCTTGTTCTCCTCAATTTGGACAAGAGTGTTCTCCACTTCTTTATTAAGCAGCAGAACCCTTAGTTCATACATGCTTTGTGGTTTTAATCATAATCCATATTGCGCAATTAACTGAAGCATCTTGTCAAAACTAGGATAGTTGACTGCATTGAACGCAAGACCAACATCCAAAAACCACCTAGTTATACCTAAACACTCATCTTCCCTTAACGCTTTATCACAAGAAGCTCCAAGAGTACTCTTTCTATCTTTTCTTCCTTTCAAAATATCAGGAGGAGGGACAGTCACATACTTATCCAGTGGACCTCTAACTCTCTTCTTAGCAGAGACAGATTGTCGTGGCTGACTTTCCTTCTCGCACTTTTCATCATACTCGTCAAGACGTTATTTTTCTTCTTGGAGGGCCAAGTTACGAGCAGCTATCTCGTCATCCTTCATCTGCTTGTGTCTGATTAACTCCTCTCTCACATGTGGTGGACATAAATTACAAGCTTTGGCATTCCTATGATCCCCTCTCAAGTGTTGCTTGAGACGTGAAATTCCAGCATTGAAGTTGTTCAGAAGATACACTTCCAAGAGTTGGAATTGTTATTCAACATGATTCCATATTTTCTTCCTAGATCAACTTCACGACGATGTCTAGACGACCCAGCTTCAGCCCCATCCTCAGATATTAAAATTGTGATCAAAGGAAAAAAAATAACAAAGTAAATGACACGTAAATAGACTGATCATAAGTTATGATCCATAACTAGACTGTGATCACTGACCAAATATGAGACAGAATGAAGACAAAAAAGAACAAAAAAAAAGTGCAGAAAGTAAGAGACTAACCGTGTGTTGTTAACTCCTCTCCGACCAACGGCAGTACTTTCTAATCTGTGACAAAGGAACACATGAATCTATAAGAAGAATAAACACAAACGAGATTGGAAAGAGTAGTAGAGACTAGAGAGTTTTAACCTTAAGCAAAAAACCTTGACAATTATTTTATTTACACGTTTAAGTTTAAAGAGGAAGCTAGGGCTTTCATAGTTATTTAGACATTTAAGTTTCCTGACGCTTAAGTATTTTAGATGTCTATGGTTTAATTATTAATTAAGGTTTGGTTTTATACATGGTTTAGTCCGGTTTGCATACAGTCTCCATGGCGTGCCTTACGCTCGCCTTTGATATGGTCGCCTTCTGGCAAAGGCGCGTGCCTTACGTAAGCCACCCTCGCCTAGGAGGTACATGGCGATGGAGCTGTCGCCTGAGTGCACCTCGCGCCATGGCGCAAGAGGCGAGCACCATTTTAAACACAGACCAGAACCATACAAATCTTTTTTTATTACTGGCTTTTTTTATACCAAGCGTGCTCTTTTTTACGTTATGAGAAAAAACGTATTTACAAGAATGTCATTACTTTTTAATGCCACGTAAACAAAAATTCCGCGCCACGTAGGAATTATGTTCCGTGTTTTCATTAAGTCAGCCGTAAAGTGCAACATGCATCGTTACGGCTGAGGTAATGTTACGCTGTGGCTGAATTAAATAACACGGCTGAATAAAGAAAATACGGATGAGTTAAGAAGATAATTCAGCCTCTTGCTACGGCTGATTTACAGAATCAGGCTGATCTATGCGATAACGGCTGAGTTAAATACACACGTTACGGCTGATTTATACATCGGTTGTGTGATTTCTGAAAAATTTGGCTGAGTTGTAGTTAAAACACGGCTGAGTTAAGTTTCTCCGGCTGAGTTAACGAACATCGACTGGCTGAGTTACTAAATTTACGGCTGAGTTTTGGGAGGTCGTTACGGCTGAGTTATATTTAACCAGTCGCAATTGGATGGATAAACACTAAACTTAGCTTAGTTACGGCTGGTTTATTAACGAAAGATTAATTACTAGAATAGCATCCTTTAATGGCCGATTTATTTGACAATACAGCTGACTTATTATTTTCCATTATAATTATGGCTGTTTTTAGCAAAAGTTTAATTACTAGAATAGTATTCACGTTTTGGCTGGTTTACATTTTACATGATGACTGATTTATCAAGGCTGAGTTATATTTTTGTTTGACGGCTGAGTAACCCATTTTCCATGTCATCAGCCATGTCATCTACTCGGATTTGCCATGTCATCACTCATGTTATAACAGTAAAATAAGGGTATGTTATTCTTCATTCTTCATCTTTTTCAAAAATGATTAAAATTTGGGTTTAACCCCTAAACCCTAAACTATAAACCTAAGATATAAACCTAAACCTAAACCCTAAACTTTAATAATTTTTATAACTTTATGATTCTATAGTTTAGGATTTGAGGTTTAGATTTAAGAAAATATTAAAGTTAGAGTCTTGTAAGTAAGAATTATATAAGTGATTGTAAGAGAACATATATCTCAAGATCAAGCTAAAGTCTGAACTTGAAAATTCAAGAAACTATACACATTCAGTTGATTTATATTCACTTGATATTGATAAGATGATCTTCAATATAACTTTGTAAAGTACTTGAATTCAGTTTTCCGATATTAGGGTATGTTTGAGGTATAGCTGAGTTATATAAACGATACGGTTGAGTTATCTAAACGACACAGCTGAGTTATATAAACATTTTCTGATTTTATGGTATGTTTGAGGTATGACTGAGTTATATAAACGATATGGCTGAGTTATCTAAACGACACGGCTGGGTTATATAAACATTTTCTGATTTTATGGTATGTTTGAGGTATGACTGAGTTATATAAACGATACAGTTAAGGTATCTAAGCGACACGGCTGAGTTATATAAACATTTTCTGATTTGTTTAAAAGGTTCAAATGTAAGTGTTGGTCGTGAACAAATTGATAGTATGATTGTGATATAAAGCTGTGTATTATTCATAAACTGTTTGTTATATTGCAGTGGATATATTGAATCAAGAAAAGAGTCAAAGGCTTACACGGAATGCTCCAATAAGAAAACCAACACAAATACAATTTGGAAATATGGACAAAGAAAACATACATATAAACTCTGGTCAAAATATTATAATAGAAGATCATCCTAAATGTAACACACTGTGTAATCCAAATTTTAAATGCAAATTTATAGTATATGTTTCATATTGTCTAGTTTATAAATTGTAGCATATCAAGATGGATAAGGAGTGGATAGTGAATCTGATCATGAGGATGATAATTATTTTGATGATGTCAATTTACCTCATACGTACCAACCGACACGAATATCAAATTTCATTGAACGTAAGTCATCCGATGGAAATATATATGTTGAGTACACAGGTAATGATAACATTAGCAGTACACAGGATGTCGTATGATCTTATCTTATATTAGTGTTTTGTATATAATATAGATTAACAAGACGACGGTGATCCAATATTTTGATGTAAATTTTGTAAAAATGATATGTGGTACGGTGAGAGAATAGGAAAACCAAGAAAGCAATCGCAACCGAACTTTACCATGTGTTGTAAAAAAAGAAAATCTCTCAGCTCTTTGAAATCCTCCAACTGAGCTGTCTGATTTGTTATTTAAAGGCGATGCTTTGAGTAAACATTTTCGTGAGTTTATTCGAGCATACAACATGATGTTTTCATTCACATCATTGGGTGGAGGAATAGACCATAATGTTAACAATGGTCGTGTCCATATGCTTTTAAAATGAACGGTGAAAATTATCACCTAATGGGTGACATGTTACCGCCAGATGGTGAAACCCCCAAATTTATGCAGCTCTACATATATGATATTGTTAATGAAATTTCAAACCGAATCACTGCATATGGGTAATACGTTTTTGTTTTGTTTATAGCATGTCATATTCGTATCAAGATAAATTAAATTTTTTTAAAATGTTGATTATTACTTACAGAAAACTGGAGCCGACATATCAAGTCTGAAAGAGAATATTGTTAGACAGTTAAAGAACCTTTTGGACGAGCATAATCGCCATGTTAAGGCTTTCAGACAGGTTAGGATTGTTGAGGATGGTGGTGAAAAATTTAAGTTACGGTTGATTGATGGAAGAGCTTATGATGTAACAACACACAATTTGCCTACCGCTGATGAGTTTGCAGCACTTATTCCCGGAGATCTTGTCATGAATATGGAGAAAAGTGAGATTATTCTCCAGACTAAAACATGTAGATTCCAGAGAATCAACAAATTTCATCCTTCGTATTTTCCTCTTCAATATCCTCTATTATTCTTTTATGGTGAAGATGGTTTTCGTCTTGACATACCTATTGGATATGAAGACACGAGGGGTAGGAAACATAAATCTATCACAATGCGAGAGTTTTTGTGTATAGAATTCTTGAGAGGGATGGTGAATCACCAACCAAAACCAGATCAGGGAGGCTATTCCAACAGTTTCTTGTCTACGGATACACAATGATTGAATCAAATCGTTTGCGTAACGTTTGGTTCAATCAGAAGAAGCTTCATTGTAATAACTATGAAAGCATCAAAAGGCCCTCAAGGCTGGTGTGGAAACTCTAAATGAGCAAGGTAAAAGAATTTATATGCCATCAAGTTTTACAGGAGGACCACGGTATATGCATCATCACTACCATGATGCAATGGATATATGTAGGTATTATGGATTTTATGACATATTTATTACATTTACCTGCAACCCAAAGTTCCCAGAGATTACAAGATATCTTAATGAGCTGCATTTGACCACCGAAGATAGACCGGAAATCATATGTAGAATTTTCAAGATTAAACTTGATGATCTAATGGCTGAGTTGACGAGGAAAAGAGGCGGCATTTTTGGAAAAACTAGATCATGTATCAAATATGCCTCTCCAGATATGAAATATATATTTTTAATTTCATTGTAAATATGGTTGAAACAGAAAGTCATCTAAAAAATGGTCTTCTGTTTTAATAATATAGATGTCACTCAATGTGCATTTCCCTAATTTGAGCTCCTCTTAGATATATTGAATTAATTCTCTCTTATATATATTTCACTTTAATGAACTTATTAATTCACAATGTTACTTGGAAAATAGTTTTTTTTGTGGCATGATGTTATAGAAAAGTATATATTTTTTGTCAACATAGAAAACTATAGATGTACATATTAAAGATAAATGATAGAGTATGTTGTACGGAAAATGGTGGTACTTGCATATTTGGTAAACATACTATATATATTAACTATTGTGAGACTTCACAATAAGTTATTTTGCACTAATCTACAACTACACTGGAAATCATAAATTAAGTTACAATTTTGTGGTAATATCCATAACAACAACATACATTAGTTGAGATATTTAGTTTATTAGTGGTAAAGTAGTGGCAAAAAAGTGTGACTCATATGCAACCACATTGGTATTTGGAGTTGCAAAGTTGTTGCAAAGAGTATCAACTACTTTGAGACTACACTGATGTTTATTATTTTATTTTACAAAAATTAAAATTTTAATTGGGAAATTTGGATTCAAATCCATTGTAGGATTTAAATGAATCATATATACGTAGCAAAAGAAAGGCTATGATATTTATGTAATAATTGTCATATTTCCCTTGAATAATATTTTTTTCTTTCCCTTGGAGGAAAAATAACCCATTGTATGGAAAAGAAAAAAATAGATTTTCTCCAAAAGGCACTGGAGGAAGTTAAAAAATGATTTTACAAAATCTAACGAGGAGATTTTGGAGGTTTCGAGGTAACTTAAGGAAGCATATCGAGATGAGGAGCAATATTGGGAACAAAAAAGTAGAACTAAGTGGCATACATGTGGGGACAAGAATTCAAAATTTTATCACGCTTTGACGAAACAAAGACGTATCCAGAACATGATTGTTGGGTTACATAATGAGGAAGGAAATTGGGTAAATTCAGAACAGGAGGTTGAAGGAGTGGCGGTTAGATGTTTTACTGATTTGTTTCGTACAACCTCGCCAACGGAGTTCAATGGTTTTTTGGAGGACGTCTCCACCTTGGCTTTAGCCACGGAAGTAGAGGTCAAAGCTGCACTTTTTATGATGCACCCGTAAAAAGCCCCTCGTCCGGACGGAATGACAGCACTGTTCTACCAACAATATTGGTCTATAATTAAGGAGGATGTAGTGACCATGGTTAATATTTTTATTGCAAAGGGGGTGTTTCGATGGGAGATTAAATCTGACAAATATTTGTCTAATTCCGAAGACGGTGAGACCAGATCGAATGACTGAACTCAGACCCATCAGTTTGTGCAATGTAGGTTATAAAATCATTTCAAAGGTGTTATGCTAGAGGCTAAAACGATTATTACCAAACCTGATCTCGGAGACTCAGTCTGCATTTGTTTATGGACGGCTACGCTGCCGCGTTTTAGAACAAGGATAACTATATACATGTATATAATTGCCACTAGTTTGTGATCCTTCATTCTCAAAATAACAAAACAGTGGCAAACTAACAAAATATTTCATGCAACTAGATAAATATTCATTAATTAGTTGTTGATTTATATTTATTTTGTCACTTTCTTATTTAGTCGCAAAAGAGTCGAAACTTGCTTTTAAATTTGCAACAAAATTGTAACTATACATTTTAGTCGCAAATTTGCAACCAACTTATGACATAATACATGTAGTAGCGCTAAAGTTGCAAAATAGTTAGATGTTGGTCGAACATTTTTGTAACTACTTGATATACCATGGATTTTACCCGTTTTTAACCATGGTATACTAGTATTTTATTATATATTTAATCTGTTTTCTAGCATGTTAGGTATGTTTTCAGGTTCATGAGCATTTTGTGAGAAAGTGATGTTTTGGAGAATTTTCGAGTACAAGAGATGATATACCCGAGTTGACCATTCAAGACCAAATCGGAAGTCAACATTGCGATTATAATCGATTGATACTCATCCTGAGTTGTCGATCGATGTAGCTGAGAAGATCCGCGTACTAGAAGATTATAATCGATCGATACACATCCTATGTTGTCGATCGATATCGAGGACGAAATGGTTTAGCCGACTACTTCACCAAGACTTCACCAAATTACGAGATTGCCCCTGACGAGTTTTTAACCTAATGGAAATGCTTAAATATTCCTGCTAAGTGTTTTTTTACGGCAACCTTCGAAAGAAGCAAGCTTTACAACCTTCAAGAGAAAATCAGAGAGTGTGAGAGAGAAACTAGAGTTTTATATTGTTTTGAGAGATTGGAGAGATTTCTCATCTCCTTTTGTATTTCTACTTATTTCTATCTATGCAATTCTTTCATCTATCTATTGTCATGAATTGCTTAGCTATGTCTGAGTAGTCTACTTGTTAGATCTAGGGTTTAAATAGGTTTGTGGGATTAGCCCCAAACTATAATTGCTAAGTTGTGGTACTCATCAAATGGATTTCACCCTATGCTTGTTTTAGATTAGCTAACTAGAACATAGATCACTAGGATCTTTGATTATCTTGAATTATCCATTTAAACTTGCATGTCTCCCATTGAGAAGAGCGACAACTCCTCCTTGAGACCTTGTGTTCATATTCGGCTCGCGCCTAGGCAGATCTAGAAGCCGTCGATCGATATCCCGACATGTGAATCGATCGGCGCTGCGAAAGGTGTATCGCTCGATATCTCAAAAGGATATCGATCGACTCTTTTTCTGCGCCAACATTACGACAATTGAGGCCAGAGATCTAGATTATTTAACCAGTGATACTTCACTTGGGTTAAGCGGCTGAGATCTATAGTACCATGCAAGCAACTTATTAAAGCATTTATAGAAGTTATAATCTCCATTCCTGAATAAAAGCCCTATGTCTAGCACTCTTTATCACATTTAAACAACCCATCATATTATTAGTTAGAGCAACTACCTTGCTCACTTTAGGAATTGTTACTTTTACTTTCATCATATAAACCAAACTTGCCTAGGATTGATTAGTAGATGTTATTTAATTGGTTCCCTAGCTCCTCTTGATTCGATCCCTAAGTACTACAGTTGTACCTCTTATTTGAGAGAGTAAGCTCTACTGGGTGATTTGAGCACTATCAAATTTGGGGCCGTTGCCGGGGAGCTTTGATCGCCATTAGATTTAATCTTATTAATCTTAGGTTTTTCTTTTTACCCCCTTTCTGATTAAAATTTTTCTTGTCTTTTCAGGTACATGCCCAGCAGTACCAAAAGCAACAGGGGAAATCAACTATTATTCTCATAAGATCCTGCACACTTGGAACGCTCAATCCGCAAAGACCTACGCTCCGCATCGATCGACAGAACCGCAGTACCGTCGACTGATACTCACGTTCAACCGTCGACCGACACTCAGAAAGCACCGTCGACCGATACCGTTCGCCGATCCACATGGTCGATACTACTCACCGTACATTGATCAATACTACTCCGCGAAGCATGGTCGCGATTGTTATTCTCACGCAGGGCGAGAATGGAAACCTGTATGACCAGGATGGTCATCTGCGTAATGCAACAGGTCAGAAACTAGATGCACAAAAACGCCTTCCTGCGTAATTTCTTTGATGAGGCACGCGCTGAAGACTTAAGGAGCAAAATCGCCACTTTCGCGCAAAAGCCTAGTGAGACTTTTAAAGACGCGTGGATCAGATTTAAGTTTTTCCAGCGAGACTGTCCACACCATTGATTCAATGAAGTGCAGCTGCTAAGCACTTTCTACAGAGGTATCGCCTTGAGGTATCAGATGGATCTTGATACTGCTAGCGAGGGGAACTTCAACACTAGGAATCCAATAGAGGCTGTGAGACTTATTGAGAACCTAGCCAACAGCAGCAGCACCAAGAACACTGACTCTGACAAGAAAAAATCGGTTGCAGCCATCGGGGAAGACCAGATGAATGAAGTCAGAGCCAAGATAGATGCTTTACATGCATTTCTGGGGCAGCCAGTCTACTCAGCTGAAGAAGGAGAGGCTAGAGAAGATGATACAGAGGAAGATGTGAACTACATTGGAGGTACTGGATTTCAGAGATATGAAAACCAGAGTGGAAACAGAAACTTTTTTGGCAATGGTCAGAAGAGTAACTACAACCAGAGATCACAGTATCAGAAACCCTTCACCAACACAAGGAACTACGACAACTCAGCTTACCAAAACCCACCACCACTCACCCAGGCAAGTAAGTTTGATGCCATGATAGATAGAGTTCTGGAAGGTCAGTAGAAGCTTACAGTAGACTTCAATGGGAAGATTGATTCTGTCTTCAACAATCTGACCACGAGGATAGACACCATTTGCACTCAGGTTAAGAAACTTGAGACACAGGTTGTCCAGACTGAAGACTCTATCAGGAGGATTGGAACTTCTAAGGAAGTAGGGGAAGGGAATAGAAAACACCACGTGAATGCTATTATAGATGATGATTTCTGGCAAGTGGTGAAACAGAAGAAGCTACAAGAAGGAGACTTTGAAGTAGAAAGTTCACTAAGTTTCGGTGGATCACAATGGTGTCGATCGACACCATCTAGTCCACATCGATCGACATCAACGATGTCATGTCCGGATACGACTGCAGATTTGCAACGCGGTTAGGATATTGACACATGCTGAATTCAAGGCTTCTCATCCATACCCACCCACCCACACCTACGAAGATATCGACCGACGAGACGAGCCACTCATCGATCGACATAAAGACGAGAAACATATCGATCGACCCTTTTCTCCACCTATCGATCGACACGCACCTCTCACATACCGAGTGCAACTACCATCGATAGACATCAACCGAATCAATGCACTCAGACCCACACCGAAACCACAAGCTAACCCTACAGAGATTACTGGTAACCCTTCAGACACTACACCTACATCAGAAGGAACTGAAGGAAGAAGGTTAAGAAGTAGGAAGGAGAAGATTCCTAAGAACCTTAAGAGGGAAGCTAATGAGAAGGAGATTGATGGTTTCACTAAGAGAGTTATCAGAATCCCAGCAGAGAAACCTTTTGAGGAGGTTTATTTCACAAGCAGATTGTGGATGTTCTCCAGAGAGACAAGGGAGACTGAAAATGACATTAGAAGAAGGTTTGACAATGTCAGAGAAGATATGAGGAAAATGATTACTTTGCAGAAAAAGAGTGATCTTGGGAAGTTTGCAATGCCCTGTGTGGTACAAAGGATTGAATTTCCTCATGCACTATGTGACACTGGTTCATCAGTCAGCATCTTACCAAAGGTCATGGCAGACCATCTGGGCCTGCAAGTAGAGCCTTCACCAGAGATCTTTACATTCGTGGATTATACTCAGAAAAACTCTGGAGGCTTCATCAGGGATGTGGAAGTACATATTGGTAATGCTATCGTCCCTGTGGATTTTCATGTCCTAGACATCAAGCTAAATTGGAACTCTTCCCTCTTACTTGGAAGAGCATCTATGGCTACAGTAGGAGCCATATGTGATTTGAACACCAACAAGATGTGCTTGACTCTGATAGATCCAGATGTCCACTACAACCCTGTAAAACTTGGGAAACCACCAGCCAAATCAGTGGTAAAAGAAGATGATACTGGTATCATTGCAGTTTGTCATTGTGAAGTCGAGTATGAGACAGAGTACTCGGGATCGATCGACAGCACCTTAACATCATCGATCGACACACGCAAGTCAGCAGAGATCGACAACAAGCATCGAACATCGATCGACAGAGATCCACCAGATGATGAACTCAGTCTACAAGATCATTGCTACCCGAATTTTGCCATCCCACCCAACCGAAAGGAAGATGATTACTCAGTAAGGAGTTGGGCAGATAGCGGATTTCATGAGAGTTTTGCAGTAGACATAACCATCTCTTCCCACAGTGGAGACCACAGTGAGGAACATGATGCAAACTACTGGGAAGAGAAAGCTTGGGAGAATTACTTAGAGAATGACAGATTTGCAAATCGACTCCCACAATCGATCGACATCAAACGCCCACCATCGATCGATTATCTACTACATCCAGCAAAACGACATCGTCCATCGATCGACATAGCCAGTATCACATCGATCGATATTGACCCGGACGACTTAAATGACAAAATCGGAATTTCACCGATTAAGACAACACATGGGTATAAAAGGTTGACCAATACAAACACGAAAATTCAAACCTTTTCACCTTCTACCCAGCAGCTTACAACACTCAAAAACTTATCAATGGAGGACTGCAACACCATTAACAATCGATCCAACCATGCAGCTAGACGTGCACCATCGATCGCCACCACCACATCACCATCGATCGACGCCTTCAACAGAGCTCAATCTCGATTTTATGAACCTTATGATATCAGGAACGTTTCACTAACACCTGATGAATTTGGAATTTTCAGGGACATAGATGGCTATGCAAGAGCAATGGATGGAAGAGTTCTGCACATAACCAGGGAAAACATAGCAGACATCCTCCAAGTTGCTAATGGACCAGAAAACCTGTTCACACAGCAACGTAGCCATCCAGACATCCTAGCTCACGTCCAGGACAACCACCACGTCAACACAAGGGAGGATACAGTTCCTCAACACTTCGGTCAACCCAGGAGTTCACCATCGATCGACATAGTTTCATCACCATCGATCGACGGCGGATATCCCGGATCGATCGACATGCCAAGAGTCAGATCGTCCGACAGACGATTGGAGTTCGGACGACGTGCCTTCAATACTGATGGATCCAGGAGATTCAAATGGGAAGCCAAGGATGAATATGGTGTCTACAGAGATGAGTTTGGCTATGCTAGATGAATTGATGGTGAAATCATCCATGTTACCAAGGAGCAAGTAAAGAGAATTCTGGATAGAGCATCTTTTTTTCACAGAGGATGCTTATGCCTTCCAGTACACACACGCCCTTACCATGCATACAGACCACCACCAGTACCCTACAGTAGAAAGAAGATAGATGATATGGTGACTGATGTATGGAGAGCTCAGGCACACCTTGAGGCAAACATGCACACATTGGTGGAAGACACTTTCCAGCCTTTGGATGTCAGCTACAAGGACTTCCAGAATGATATGGCTGAGATAAGAGTGGAGCTTGGACACATATTGACCATGCTTGAGAAAGAGGCTACGCCACCAATATCGACCGACAGAGTACCTGTACCATCGATCGACATCGGCAAGACTACATCCAAGGACCGACCAGAATGTTCATCACCTAAGAAAGATGAATGGGAGATTGTTTACATAAATACACGGATTGAAGACGTCTACAGCCCTCTCAGCAACAATGTCGAATGGTTAAGCAAGAGGATCGATCTTCTACAGAAAGAGATAGCATCAATTCGCAAGAAAGATAAGGCTCAGAATTCTACTTTTTCATCGATCGACATACAATCTTCACCGTCGATCGACACAAGGTTCGCAGAACTAGAAGATAGGATGAAAGCATACGTGAAGAAGCATGAAAATTTCAGTTCACCTATCCTGCGATTCCAGAACACACTGTCACAACAGCTGAACGAGCTACAACAAGACATGAGCATAATTCAAGATCATCTTGGTCTTCGTGACAGAAACGCAACATCGATTGACATGCCTAGACCAATATCGATTGACAGCGAGCCACCACCAGCGAAGAGAGCATGCACCACAGCAGAAGTTGATGAGATCAAACATAAGCTGTACGAAGCCATGAATTCTATGGAAGATAGACTCAACGAACGAAGTGATGACATTGACAACACTGTAAACGAAAGAGTGACCAACCTTTGTAGAGCTACCGGTCTATTGAAGGATGAGATACGCAATATGCAGAGAATTCTTGAGTACCAAGGACAACGCTCAGAATCGATCGACATAGTTGATACTGAGTCGACCGACATAACTCCCAGCGAACCGACCGACGCACAGGTTGTGGCGTCGATCGATACCGAGACCTTGGCAGATCAAGATCAGCAGATTCATGACCAACACGACAAAGATCAACATGAAGAACTACCTGAGCATTCAGGATTTGACTTCCATCAGCATCAGTTAGACACGGAGGATTTGGTCAGAAGGTTGCAAGTCATCAAAGCAGATTTAGCAAAGATATATCCGAGATGGACAAGATCAGATGATGCCACAGGAAGCTTCATGCTGCTGAGTCCAAAGATGAGGGAAATGTTTGCCCACCTGCAAACAACAACCCCCACTGCACCCCATGAGTCACTCACCTACCACAATCAAACTAAATGACTATAACAAAGCGTTGAGTGGGAGACAACCCACTATTAGGTTTTCTTTTATTTTCCTTTATTTTACTATTTTTCATTTTTACTTTTATTTTTCGGATTTATTTTGCAGTTTTTATTAGATCCAAGTAGAATGATGATTCCGTCGACCGACATTCACCCTTCATATCGCTCGACGCCACACGACCATTTACTAACGATCGACGTATACCACTACGAATCGATCGACACCTTGTCGATCAGGTTTATTCATTCTAACTTGTTATATATGTGTTACACTGGGACAGTGTAATTTAAGTCTGGGAAGGAGTTTACTAATATGTGTTTTTATTTTGGTTTTTATTTAAATTGTTTTTCAAAATTATTTTTCGCATAAGTATTAAATAGGAACATTGATATAGATTTATATTTGATTGTCTGACCACTCTTTAGCACCATTCTAGATTACTGATTGCAGATAGTACTAAAGATGCTAAAGTGGATCAACATGTCATCTATATTCACTAGCTAAAGATTGTTTGAAGGAACCAAAACTGACATCCAACACTAATACTGACTTATTTGCTTGTTTTGGGGCTTGGAAATCACTGGATCGGAATCCTCTTACAAGTCTGGAAGGTAAAAAGTCTGTGTGTTTCTGGTTCCCTTCCTTCTCTCTCTTCAGCGTCTCGAGATCTAAGTTTATGTTATAAAAGATTGAAATGATTTCTTGAGAGGCAGAGGGGTAGGAGTGTCTCCTGCAACCCCAGTATTCTAAATCTCAAGGATGATTACACATTGTGGAAACGAGGGATAGGTAAATTACCAAAGACCCCATTATTCGCTACACTTTGTCAAAAACGTATGAGTTACAATGCAAATGTCAATGAGATGGACTAGACGACCTTTGTGGCATCGAAACCTGTTGAAATTGAAACTAATAAGAGATTCAGAGAAGAGAGATGAGGGGAGAAAGGGATCAGAAAAGACTACATGTATGTTCAGATACTTTTTGAGTTGAATCCATGTGTCCTTTGATCGATACTCCCAAGGTAAAGCCTGCACTTTTATTTTATGTTAAGAAATGAGGTTAGTAGAGGGGAATGTCAGATGAGATTTGCTAAGTTGTTGACTAGATGAGTTTGGTTGCTAAGTTAGGATAAGGCATAATTAACTTCTGTGATTAGGATGTTTAGATATGGATTGCAAACCCATAGAGTGTTGACTTCAGTATTTTGAATCTTTGAGTTCCTGTTGTTTTCAAACCTTTTCCAAAGACTACTGTTTTTGCTTGAGGACAAGCAAAGGAGTAAGTCTGGGGGAGTGTGGGAACCGAAATTCGCACTGTCGATCTTAGTTAAGTTTAAACGTATGAAAACTAAGTTGACCTAGTTTTCCCCGAGGATCCCGGCTATCTGCTGGGCCACGCACGACGAAGTTAATACGAGTTTAGTTTGGGAATAAATGCGTAAAATAAAGAGAGCAAAAGAAAGAATCTTATTTCCGAATTCGCGGAGAGCATTTGAACAACAGGTCGAGATCTCGGCCGCAAGAGCTGTCGATCGTCGCTAGTCTCAAAACCTAGATCTAACCTAGTTGAGTCGCAGCTCGCCAAAAAGGAAATAAAAGCCTAAGTTCTAAGTTGCTCTAGAGTGGTTTCTTTCTTCTGATTTCGGATCCCCCTTCCTCTGCTCCTAGCCTTGCTTATATACTCCCATATGACGGTCTATTCTTGATGGGCTGAGTCTGCCGCGAGCTGGGATTTTTCCATTTTCGTCGGCCTTCGTGTTTATCGGGAAAGTTGACATTTATCCTTTCGGAAATTTGACATTTATCCTTTCGGAAGTTTAACATTTATCTTGTTATGTGAAGATAATTGTAAACCGTCGTATCTATCTTTTAGAAAATCGTAAATGGGCCGTCCGATCGGGTTTGGTCCCTTTCGGGCCGTCTTCCAGACTTCCGTTGTTTTCTACGATTTCTTTGAAAGAATGCTCCTACTTGGATGTCGAGTCTTTCGGAAGATCTTCGATCCATTGCTGAGGTGAATGGTGTTTTAAGATAACCATCACCATTTTATACGAAGTCTTTCTGTCCGTTGACGTCTTACGGGTTCTCCGAACTCTTGGAGCAGGAAAAGGAGTTTTGTTTGCGGGATCTTGGAAAGTCGCAAAACACGGATTTCTGGCGACCCGGAGGCCTAGAACTTACGCACGAAGACTAGCCGCCCGACGACCCGAGCCAGTACGGGGCTAACCGCCCGGCGACCACGGCCGGCACAGGCGCTAGCCGCTGGCGGCTACGGCCAGCACGGGCGCTAGCCGCTGGCGGCTACGGCCAGCACGGGGGCTAGCCGCCCGGCAGCCACGGCCAGCACGGGCGCTAGCCGCCGGCGGCCACGGCCAGCACGGGGGCTAGCCGCCCGGCGGCCACGGCCAGCACGGGCGCTAGCCGGCGGCGGCTACGGCCAGCACGGGGTCTAGCCGCCCGGCGACCACGGCCAGCACGGGCGCTAGCCGCCGGCGGCCACGGCCAGCACGGGGGCTAGCCGCCCGGCGGCCACGGCCAGCACGGGCGCTAGCCGCCGGCGGCCACGGCCAGCGCGGGGGCTAGCCGCCCGGCGGACACGGCCAGCACGGGTGCTAGCCGCTGGCGGCTATGGCCGCGACCGGAGTCGGCTGCTCGGTTCCTTCGGCTTGTACGTGTTTTTGCGTTCTTTTTAGTTTTCCGTAGGTTTTTCCTCGTGTAGAAAACGTTTCTAGCCGTTGATTTCGAGATGATTAATCTCGAACTTAATATTTTTCCAAGGTTTCTCGATTAACAATTAGTCTCTCGAGGTTGCTCTAACATCTTTCATGTTTTTCCGAGACTTTCGGACATCGATTTCGTCTTGACCGATTTTGACCCCAACAGTTAGCCCCCCAGCTAGCTAGGAGCCGTAGGGTTTGTAGGTCCTAGCTTGCGGTATGGTTCGTGAGGAAAGTATGGAGACGAAATTGTGTCGAAGGTCGGGGTGAATAGTCAAATCCTTGCCTATAAAGACTTGTGAATTATTTACCATTCTTATTTCACCCAAGAATCTTAAGTTAATCTCTCTCTTGCAAATTCTCTCTCTACCTTTAAGAAAAGAATGACTTCAAGATCAAAATCCTCGAGGTGGCAGTCTCACTCGTCTTCGGATAGTTTCCATGCCGAGGAGGAAGTTCCGAAACCCAAGGTTCCAGAGATTGACAGGAGCGCGTATTGCGACGCCGTCTTCGGTTCTGATGCTCCCCTTCCTGTGATCCCGATTCCCCGGCGACCTCTGAGGGCGCGTAAGGAAACTGACTCGCCGAGCAAAGTATCCCCTGAATATCTCGGAACTCTTCGAGAGTTTTATGAGGTTTCGAAGAGAGTCATGTTTCGCATTCCTCGTGGGAATGAGTGTTCGGAGCATCTTCCGAAGGGTTACTTTACTTGCTACGAGGCTTTCCTGACGCAATGCCGACTGTGGTTCCCAATCCCTGGGGTCATTGTTCAGGCTCTCGACCGTTTCGGAATCGTAATCAGCCAGCTGAACGTGCCGTCTTTGGAAAGCTGGCTTGGCGCTGTGATTTTGAGTTACGAGTTAGGGATGGTCCTTAGCCCTGCTGACTTCGAAGGGTTGTGGAACTCCAAGACGACGAGCATCAATGGAGTACACTTCATGAAGGCGAGGACCAATTTTTCGGTAATCCATGGAGTCATCTCGCACACCAAGGATTACGTTGACCATTTCTTTTTCGTGAGGATAGATGGAGAGTCTGTCGAGGAAGGCTTTCTCCACCTATTCCCGACGGACTGGTTGTACCAACGAGGTAAGATTGTCGCATCCCCTTTCTTAGAATCCGAAAAGCGAGTACTGAACGTGTGTGTTTTTTTTCTTTTTTTTAGAGAACAGGTGTCTCACGCATGTTCCTTCCGATCTTTCGACCAAGAGTGACATTTTTAGGACAATGCCTTGTTCCTGGAACTCCTTTACTCTTGACCGGATTCGAGAGGCGGTCGCGCTTCACCGATCGCGAGGCGGTACGCGGCCCTGTGTTAATGATAGATCCTACGTTTTTGCCCCTTCAAGGCGGAGGCGGAGATCTCGGAAGGATAAAGGGATTGCTTTCGAGGCCTCGTCGGGAGATGGTGAGCTGCCGAGATACGATCCTGACTTCACTACAGAGAATCAGGGTGTTCCTCCCCCGGGTGACTTCTTTGATGAACTCCCTCCGGCGTTTTCCCGTGACGAGTCTTTGGACAACGAGGAGAGGGACAAGGTGACTGCGGAGGGTGCTCGCTTGGTCAACGAGGTTTGTTTTCGAAACTTGAGTAAACCCCCTTTTCTTTTTATTTGACCTCGGCTTCTTTGCAGGCCGTGAGAGTGTGGAACGCATCGATCGATGGAAGTTTCCGTACTGCCCGGCTGGCCCGTTTCAAAGCGGAGGAAACGGAAAGGGAATTCGCCAAGTATCGGTTGGAGGTGGAGGAGCAAAAATTCCGGCAAGCCGAGGTCCAGGCTCGAGCCCTCGTTCGTGCGGAAAGGAGCGGGCAGAGAAGAGCTGCCGCCGAGCTGAACCGAAGGGCCGAAATTTTCTCTACCGAATTCGAAGTGTACAAAGAGGCTCAGGACTTTGTAGGCGATTTTCGCGAGTGTCGTGGTTCAGTCGGTACTCTACACAAGATGCAGCGTGAGGGTTTCTCTCTTTCCGGCGAACTTGCCGCGATGGATGGCTCGATGAGAATATGCGCTAACGCCGAATCCTTTGTTCCTCCGATCGAAGGGAGAATTCGAGAGTTGTGGAATCCTATCCAAGTCTCGGAAGATACGGCGGATGTAGGCGCGGGTTTGAATGCAGGCGACGGGGATGAAGAGGTCGACCAGCCCGACTCCTTGTTTGGAATATCTCTAACCGAGTTATGCATTCGATTATAATTTGTGATAGGCCAAGTGTGGCTGTTTGTATGTATGTGTTGCGACCCTTAGGAGGTCGCGTGACTTTGTATTTCTCGGGATTGGCCGTTGGTGGCTTTTGAATCCCTGCTATGAATGCTTTTATGAATTCTGCGTTTTGATTTATACTTTCGTCAAGTGTAGAGGGTTTGAATACGTGCAGTCACTTCGTATTCAATCTCTTTTTTTTTTGTCGCTTGATCCATAGGTTACTTTGTAGCGAACGTTAGGTTTGTAAGCGATAAGAGGCAAATTTTGGAATCTCGTATTCTGGATACTTATGCCTATGAGATGTCTTAGATACCAGCAAGGCCGGGTTTAGGGCAAGACCTAGGTCTACTTTCGGACTGAAGCTGTGCGATGACAAATCGGCTTTCGTTTTGCCTGTTTGCGATTTCGACCTGACTCGTACCGTTTTAGAATCTGCGAAGTGCTTATCGGCTTATATGATTCGTTTGGATACGAGTCGAGCTACTTTCTTTACGAAGAGCTAACCAAAATTTGGATTTTTTTGTATAGCGCGCTATGGTATCCTTGTCGGATGCAAGAGGACTTCGTTAGAAGCCAGACTACGAATTTGATTGAGTGAAACGTTTCTATGTTTTTCCGTCGGGGCCAATCGACGGAAATGAACTTTAGAGTCGCGGACAGACTGTTTTATAGAGTTTTTTAGAGTCGCGGATGGACTGTTTGGAGGAGAATGGAGAATCAAGACTTTTCGGGAACTAACGACGTCTCGCGAACTAACGACGTCTCGCGTTCCTCAAAGATATGATTTTCGTTTTTCGTAATGTTTATGCGTTAAGTAAGCATTTGAATTAAAGACTTTATAATGTAGAGTACATGTGAAAAGTATTTTTGCGGGAGTACAAGGATGTTTGTCCCCATCTTCCCCCCCCTTTTTGGTGAGGGGGATAGCTGAACTCGTCGGGTTGCGACGAGCTGCCTACGTACCTCTTGCGAGGATCAAGCCATCTCGTAGTTCTGTTTCTATCGTGGTTGCTATAACTCCACGATTTCCGGCGCCTTGACTGTTTCAGCTAAGTCGGTGGTCGCGTTGGGAGTTAGGTCATCCGTTCTTTCGGCGATGGACTCGAGGATTTTCCCGCTATCCTGAGTTGTGGCCTGTTCGGACAAATCCGAGCTATTCTTTGCTGAGTTCTCGGAGATACTCAGATGCTTCTTAGTTCGCTTCGGGTTAGCTACTGGGGCGTTCCGATTTTTGCGCAATTTATGTTCGGCTAGGAAGCAGAGTCGCGACTGTTTTTTGCTTCCCCAGATTACCGTTGTTCCAGTTGGTGTTGGAAACTTGACGCTGAGATGGTAAGTGGACGGGACTGCCTTCATGGCGTTTATCCAAGGAGTTCCCATTATGGCGTTATAGATAGCCGGGTTATCCACTACCGCGAATTCGACGATCTTCGTGACTTCTTTAGCCATGACCGGGAGTCTGATTTTTCCGAGGGTCATGGACGTGACGCCCGAGAATTCAGTCAACGGTCTTGGTTCTGGGATGACTTCTCCGAGGGGTATGTTCATCCTCTGCAGAGTGTCGCGGAACATGATGTTGACCGTGCTTCCTGTGCCGATGAGGATGCGGCCGACTTCGAGATCCTGAATCACCAAGTCGATGACCAGAGGATCGTAGTGGGGTTTATCGAGTCCGGCCGTATCCTGTTCCTCGAAGATGATTGCGTGATTGGGAACGTCGTCCTCTGGACACCATCCGGGGCTTGTTTTGGCCCACCGTCCGTAGGCTTTGATCGACGAAACGGAGTCCTGGTAAAAATGCGATCCTCCGATGATCATGTTGATCCTTTGGCGGTTGTTGTTGTTTCCTTCGCCGTCTTGTCTCCGTCCGCGTTTTTCGCCCGATAGAGTTCCAGGAGCGTTATTCTCGGGATTGGCTCCGTCGGTCTTCGGCGGACGGTCAGAATCTAGGAGCAGGTCTTTCACGCTCCTCACCGTTGCTAGTTCGCCGGCAAGCAGCTTCGTAATGAGTCTAGCGCCGAGGACTTTGCAGTTGGCTGTGGAGTGACCTCTCGTCTGATGGAACTCGCAGCTGGAATTATCCTTGTACGAGTTCCGCGTCCATGTGTTTCCGGCGGTCCTTCCTTGTTCGGAATTGACGGCGTAGTTATATTCGCCTTGGACGTCTTCCCCTTCGTGATGGACGTACTTGTCGTTACGAGAGGTTTTCTTCTTGCCGGACGCTTTCTGCGGTCCATGCTTTTGCGCTAGGACTTTCATCTCTTCTTCCATGATGATGAAATCTGTCGCCTTGTGGAGAGTGTCCTGGATGGTGCGTGGCCTCTCCAAAGAAATCCACTTTCGGAATTTCGATTTGTACCAGAGGTTTTTTCTCAGGGCGTCGATGGCGACTCTGTCGCTGAGGCCTGTTACCCTGGACATCACGAGTTTGAACCTCCTTATGTAGTCGCGGAGCGGTTCATCTTCCTTTTGAATTAGACTCCAAAGGTCTACGTCGGAAGTTTCCCTGTCCATGAACATGGAGAATTGCTTCAGAAAAGCTGAAGCAAGCTGGCGGAAACTTCCGATGGAGTTTCTTTTCAAGTGTGAGAACCACTCGAGCGCAGCACCTCTGAGGTTCTCGACGAATAGGAAACAGCAGCCGACGTCCTTTTCCCGCTCCGGAAGTTTAGACCTCGCCATCGCAATCTGGAAGGACTGCAGATGTGCCTTCGGATCTGTGGTTCCGTCGTAGGTGGGAAGCTTTATTTTCCCGGGATCTGAGACTCGTGCGTCCGTGATTCGAGAGGTGAACGGAGTCTTTCTCGATTCCTCGAGGAGCAGGTCGATCTCGGGGGCAGTGCTGGTTGCGTGGTGAATCTGCGATTTTACCGCTTTCACCTCGGCTGCAGTTTTTGCGATGTACTCGCGCAAATCATGGATCTCGTTGGCGCCGTTCGCGCTCCTTTGTCTACGTTGGCTGCGATAAGCCCGAGTCTGGTCTTCAGCCAGCCTCTCTTGCTCTGACCAGTAGAGGTCTTCTTCCTCTTCTGTCATGGGTTTTTCGAAGGCTGCCGCCAGTCGAGCTGACTGACTTCGGGTCCTTCTGTGGTGGATGTCGGCGTCTTCGTCGGACGGATCCGATTGATCGCTGATATCCAGATTGATTCTTTCGACGTCGTCTCCTTCGTTTTCCCTTGCGGGAGGTGAGAGGTTATCCGTCGTTTTCTTTAGCCCCGCCGGAGTGGTATCGTCAGGGATGAGTTCCGGGGATTTTCTCGGGGCATCTTTTTCTTGGTCTCCGGCAGTTCCAAAGTCGAGCCTCCTGACACGCCTCACCTTGGTGGATCCGCGCGGGAGTTTGCTTTTCGCTGTTAAGGTATTGACTTGTTTAGCGAGTGAAGCCATTAGTTTCTCTTGTTCTTCCGACCGTTTCTGGGCGGTGGCGAACAGTTCCTTCACCTGGTCCAGCATCGCGGTGTTTGCCTCGGCAGTGACCGTCGATACGTTTCCGGTAGGAGTCTTCTCAGCGTTGGCATCGGCGGCTGGTCCGTCGTGCGTTTGCTTGTCTTTTTCCGCGTTAGCAGACATGCTTAACTGGCGTGCGTAGTTGCGAGAAAGATAAATCCGTGTATCCCCCTCCTTCTAGCGCCAAACTGTGGGAACTGAAATTCGCACTGTCGATTTTAGTTAAGTTTAAACGTAGGAAAACTAAGTTGACCTAGTTTTCCCCGAGGATCCCGGCTATCTGCTGGGCCACGCACGACGAAGTTAATACGAGTTTAGTTTGGGAATAAATGCGTAAAATAAAGAGAGCAAAAGAAAGAATCTTATTTCCGAATTCGCGGAGAGCGTTTGAACAACAGGTCGAGATCTCGGCCGCAAGAGCTGTCGATCGTCGCTAGTCTCAAAACCTAGATCTAACCTAGTTGAGTCGCAGCTCGCTAAAAAGGAAATAAAAGCCTAAGTTCTAAGTTGCTCTAGAGTGGTTTCTTTCTTCTGATTTCGGATCTCCCTTCCTCTGCTCCTAGCCTTGCTTATATACTCTCATATGATGGTCTATTCTTGATGGGCTGAGTCTGCCGCGAGCTGGGCTTTTTCCATTTTCGTCGGCCTTCGTGTTTATCGGGAAAGTTGACATTTATCCTTTCGGAAATTTGACATTTATCCTTTCGGAATTTTAACATTTATCTTGTTATGTGAAGATAATTGTAAACCGTCGTATCTATCTTTTAGAAAATCGTAAATGGGCCGTCCGATCGGGTTTGGTCCCTTTCGGGCCGTCTTCCGGACTTCCGTTGTTTTCTACGATTTCTTTGAAAGAATGCTCCTACTTGGATGTCGAGTCTTTCGGAATATCTTCGATCCATTGCTGAGGCAAATGGTGTTTTAAGATAACCATCACCGTTTTATACGAAGTCTTTCTGTCCGTTGACGTCTTACGGGTTCTCCGAAATCTTGGAGCAGGAAAAGGAGTTTTGTTTGCGGGATCTCGGAAAGTCGCAAAACACGGATTTCTGGCGACCTGGGGGCCTAGAACTTACGCACGAAGACTAGCCGCCCGACGACCCGAGCCAGCACGGGGCTAGCCGCCCGGCGACCACGGCCGGCACGGGCGCTAGCCGCCGGCGGCTACGGCCAGCACGGGGGCTAGCCGCCGGCGGCCACGGCCAGCACGGGGGCTAGCCCTCCGGCTGCCACGGCCAGCACGGGCGCTAGCCGCCGGTGGCCACGGCCAGCACGGGGGCTAGCCGCCCGGCGACCACGGCCAGCACGGGCGCTAGCCGCCTGCGGCCACGGCCAGCACGGGGGCTAGTCGCCCGGCGGCCACGGCCAGCACGGGCGCTAGCCGCCGGCAGCCACGGCCAGCGCGGGGGCTAGCCGCCCGGCGGCCACGGCCAGCACGGGTGCTAGCCGGCGGCGGCTACGGCCAGCACGGGGGCTAGCCGCCCGGCGGCCACGGCCGCGACCGGAGTCGGCTGCTCGGTTCCTTCGACTTGTGCGTGTTTTTGCGTTCTTTTTAGTTTTCCGTAGGTTTTTCCTCGTGTAGAAAACGTTTCTAGCCGTTGATTTCGAGATGATTAATCTCGAACTTAATATTTTTCCAAGGTTTCTCGATTAACAATTAGTCTCTCGAGGTTGCTCTAACATCTTTCATGTTTTTCCGAGACTTTCGGACATCGATTTCGTCTTGACCGATTTTGACCCCAACAGGGAGTTGATATACCATGGATTTTACCCGTTTTTAACCATGGTATACTAGTATTTTATTATATATTTAATCTGTTTTCTAGCCAGTTAGGTATGTTTTCAGGTTCAGGAGCGTTTTATGAGAAAGTGATGTTTTTGGAGCATTTTGGAGTACAAGAGATGATATACCCGAGTTGACCATTCAAGACCAAGTCGGAAGTCAACATTGCGATTATAATCGATCGATACTCATCCTGAGTTGTCGATCGATGTAGCTGAGAAGATCCGCGTACTATAAGATTATAATCGATCGATACACATCATGTGTTGTCTATCGATATCGAGGACGAAATGGTTTAGCCGACTACTTCACCAAGACTTCACCAAATTACGAGATTGCCCCTGACGAGTTTTTAACCTAATGGAAATGCTTAAATATTTCTGCTAAGTGTTTTTTGACGGCAACCTTTGAAAGAAGCAAGCTTTACAACCTTCAAGAGAAAAGCAGAGAGTGTGAGAGAGAGACTAGAGTTTTATATTGTTTTGAGAGATTGGAGAGATTTCTCATCTCCTTTTGTATTTCTACTTATTTCTATCTATGCAATTCTTTCATCTATCTATTGTCATGAATTGCTTAGCTATGTCTGAGTAGTCTACTTGTTAGATCTAGGGTTTAAATAGGTTTGTGGGATTAGCCCCAAACTATAATTGCTAAGTTGTGGTACTCATCAAATGGATTGCACCCTATGCTTGTTTTAGATTAGCTAACTAGAACATAGATCACTAGGATCTTTGATTATCTTGAATTATCCATTTGAACTTGCCTGTCTCCCGTTGAGAAGAGCGACAGCTCCTCCTTGAGACCTTGTGTTCATATTCGGCTCGCGCCTAGGCAGATCTAGAAGCCGTCGATCGATATCCCGACAGGTGAATCAATCAGCGCTGCAAAAGGTGTATCGCTCGATATCTCAAAAGGATATCGATCGACTATTTTTCTGCGCCAACATTACGACAGTTGAGGCCAGAGATCTAGATTATTTAACCAGTGATACTTCACTTGGGTTAAGCGGCTGAGATCTATAGTACCATGCAAGCAACTTATTAAAGCATTTATAGAAGTTATAATCTCAATTCCTGAATAAAAGCCCTATGTCTAGCACTCTTTATCACATTTAAACAACCCATCATATTGTTAGTTAGAGCAACTACCTTGCTCACTTTAGGAATTGTTACTTTTACTTTCATCATATAAACCAAACTTTCCTAGGATTGATTAGTAGATTTCATTTAATTGGTTCCCTAGCTCCTCGTGATTCGATCCTTAAGTACTATAGTTGTACCTCTTATTTGAGAGAGTAAGCTCTACTGGGTAATTTGAGCACTATCACTACTATTATAGTTGCAAATTGTAGTTTCAAAATCAATGTTTTCTTGTAGTGTGTCCCTGATCTTTCCTGGTCATCTTGATCTAGATCATCCAAACGTTTAAGCTCGTCACCCAATAGATCATTTTCATCTATCAACATTAACTCATTGCCGTTGATAACATCTTGCATATCCTCATCAGCGGGTTGATCATCATTCAGCCGGTCATCTTCGTTAAGAGCATCTGTTTTAAGTGGATCATAGGAAGGAATGATATCATCTGCTGCGGCCTTTTATTCATCACGTGAACTAAGAGCTCCATTTCCGTAGAATGGCCTAAATGTTACATTGTTACCATTAAAACCAGTCTGCTCAGCCTTGCTCTTCAGCTTAGCATCAAAGGTATTCGAGCTCTCTTCTACTGATTGAGGCTTAGCAGCCATAAGAGCTCCCTGTTCCCGACTCCTTGTAAGCAACCGTATATTTCACACTTTGATGATTAATCCTCATAGGCTTAAGTTGTTTCTCTTTCCACACCAATTTCGTGTTAAAAGCTTGATACCTTCCTCCGGGGGCATGATACATACGTAAGCATAAGGTTTGTACCATGTGTCTCTTGGATTACTATCTCGTTGTACACAAGATGAATGAGAGGATCGCTGAACCCAAGAGTATGAACTAGTTTCTTCCATGAAAGACTTAGAAGTTTCTTCTTTGAACGTCAGTCTTTCTCTGGCGTTGTTGGAGCATACACATCATTTTGATGTTAAAGGCAAAGGAAAAGGAAAAAAATGAACATATTAGTTGATTATCAAAGAATAAGAGACTTTCCATTGCATATATTCCATTAATCAAACTGTAGGTGGTATAAAAAACCGGACATGAATAGAATAATCAATGTACTAGAGGTTCCTAACTAGACATGAATTGAACAATCAATGTAGTAGATGTTTATAGAAATTTTTTTTGCTGTTTTACCTAATGAATCAGACGTCAGAACGGAATAGTATTTTGTTTTGAAAAAATTACGAGTGTATATGAGGGATGCATCTTACTATCCTTCGTATGTTGGTGGAAGAATTGAAGCAGTCGTCATTGGTAGAAATAGCAAAACTTAAAAACATAAAAAGGTTTTGTGTAATTCTTGGAAGTTTGAGGAAAAGGTCCGAATAATACAAAAAATAAAATAGTGGAAAGCAGGGGCCTGGATTGTCAGTCTTCATACACGTTTTACGTCTCTAGACTTCTCCCTTGGATCTTCCTTGTATCGTCGTCAATAGATCAAATTGTGGGAAGAGTGAAATATACTGTATATATTTTCTGCAGATCAAAACCCTAATTTTGTTTTCCCAGTTCCTCCTTCCTCCCCCGTTGGTCTTTGCTATTTATAATTTCCGATGGATTGGTAGAGTCCTTGTAATCCCCTCGTATGACTGACGAGATTAGCCTTCTGGACTTTATGATAAGCTAGCTTTCTTTCTTGGAACCTTCTTACTGTACATATATAGCTTCGAGCTGGATCATGCGGTCTCTTTTGATTTAACTTTAGGCTCCGTAATATCCAAATTATAACAGTAGAGAGCAACTTGAGACACATATAGTGGTGGTGGTGTTTCTTGTCCAGCTAAGTTCTTGTGGCAGGTGAGTATAGCTGATGAACCACAGTTTCCCATGGATCAACTTTTCCGAACCAATGATGAATCCAATAAGTAAGTGTGTTTTGTAACATCCCTATCCCGGGTCTGTTTTTGTGTTGAGGAGAACGGGCTTCCCTACGGCCCATTTGACAAAAACTTAGGGTTTCTCCTCCCTTTCTTATAAATAGCCAGCCTCCTCCCCCTCTTTGTCTGAACACAAAGCTTGAAGCGAAGCTCTGCAGAGATTTCCCGGAGACTGGAAGCCCTAGCCGTCGAGCCTTCTCCCCTGCGCCGCCGTCTCTTCTTCTCCCTCTCTTCTCGCGTCTCTCTCTTCTTCTTCTCCCTCTCCTCGGCGTCCGATCTCTCTTCTCTCTTGTCGGCGGCGTGTGGGTGGTGGTCGTGGTGGTGATCGCTGGTGGTGGTGGTGGTGGTTGTGTAGCTGTTCAGTGGAGTGGTTCAGATCTCATCTTCTCTCGTCTCTTCAGATCAGATCTAGGTTAAGGTGAGGTGTCTTGAACCCATCTTGCTCCCTTGATCTCTATGTTGCTTATGTTGGATCTATGATTGATTAGATCTTGTGTGAAAGTTAGGGTGTTAGTTCATGTTGGAGACTAGGGTGCTAGATGGATGAGCATGATGCATAGAACCTTCACACTTTTAAATGGGACTTAATGGACTGTCTTGTGTTGATGTGGTTATTATTGATGTGGATGTTTATGTGATCGAGCTTGTGTCCCATGTCTTGATGTGCGATTGAAAGCTAGGTTGATAGAAAGAAGTGAATGTCTTAGTGATTGATGCATGTGAGGTATATCACAAGTGGTATCTAGGATGATAGAGTTGCAAGTGATAAGTGATTGAGACATGTATGTTATTGAGATGTCTTTTGGTATCAATGCCATGTGAAGTAAAGAGTATGAGAAAGAGTCCAAGTGTTAAGAGTATGAGAAGTGTTATGTGTGATCTTGAATATGAGTCTATGTGAAAGGAAATGAGAAGGTTAAAGTGAAAGTGAATGTTGAAGTGAATGAGGATGAGTAAAGTGAAAGAGATTGAGTAAAGTGAAAGTGGTTAAGAACGAGGTTGAGTATGAGAATGTGAAAGTGGAGTGTCAATGAACTTGCTTGTAGTCCTGTTTGGACCACCGAGAACGGGTGGGCGTCTAGAGTCTAGGATGTGATGTGACCCGTGGGACAGTAGCCTAACACGAGGTACCCACGGGAAGTAATGTGGATGCCTACCGCGAGATACGGGATATAAGAAGATGTGGCGCCTAGGATCGAGTCGAGTCAATTCTGAGTCGTGGCATAAGTATGGCTATTACGACCGGGTGGCAGACAGAGCTGATGGGCCAACGAGCTGCAACTCGGATAGTCATTTAGAAAGCTGGAGAGGGGGACGGTTTTCCCGAGAGAGGGCGCCCCTTCCAGGTTAGGCCGGCACGAGGTGGGACGTCCGTAAATGGCTATAGGTCCATACGTCTAGGTTGCTTGGTGTCGAGTCAGCTATTTGTTGAAGTCTAGTTCTTTGAGTGAAGTGTAGTTGAGTATGTGTTCTTTGGGTTGATTGTTTATTAGGTTGTTAGAAATGGTGTTGTTATGAAATATCTTTTGTTGCATTGTATGATTGTAGTGACTGGTCAGTTCTAGCTCCCGCATAGAGTAATGTTGAGTGTCTTGCGGGCAAGCTGGACTAGAGCCACTTCACTGAGTAATTCTATTGCTCACTCCTCCCGTCCCCATTTCCCTTGCGCAGGACTGTAAGTAGAAGTAAATGGATTCGGGTGGATCGGAATTTCAAAGAAAGCGATGCGTCCGTCGACTCTTGGGACCAGTAACGGACACGGCGGGTTGCCTTAAAGGGTATACGCGTGTCCATAATTCCCTTTCGTTAACTCCGGTCGGACGCCGGGGGACAGGGATGTTACATGTTTGATCTGATCCTCTCTTTACTATGTTTGACAGACCTGCTTATTGCTAATTTTTTTTTTTTGGGTTGAATCAGGAAACCAAGAGTTTCATACACGAGAGAGTTTCTATTATCCTTGAGCGATAGAGATGTTTGTAAGAAGCTTCCAAATCTTCCAAGTGAATTTAATGATTTACTCTTGCGGTTAGTCTATATTTTATCTGAAATGTACTTTTAGGATTTTTTAATATATGATCCGTGTACTCGTATTATGTATATGGTTTATAGAGCTATCTGTACACTCTTTAAATGTGCAGTGACTCCCAAGATCCTTCACCCGAGCGACACAGAGTTTCTGGCGATTTTGTTTCCCACGGCCTGAGGCGGAATGACTGTAGTTCATCACCTCCCACCAGGGGCAGGGGTGAATTTGGTAGTAACTCTCGCGGCAGTCATGGAAGATGGGAAGGGCGCTCTGGTGGCTGGACTGATAAAGATGCTGATCCACATTCTGACCGGGACCCAGGTAACCTCTTCTTCTTCTTGATAATTGATAAACTTGATATTGAAGTGTATATTTTGTTAGGAGAGCCTCGAAGGCGTTCTGGCATGCCATCTCGGAGGCCTTGGCAATCACCGGACACTACAGAAAACAGACGCATACCGACGGACAAAACCGTCGGAATATCGTCGGAATAGCCCTATTCCGACGACTTTCCGACGAAAGTGGTCGTCGGAAAAAAAAATTCGTCGGAAATCCATCAGACAGTCCGACGATTTTCTGACGGATAGCGATGAACCCGATTCTGACGGAGTTCCAACGCCATTCCGATCACGCATTCCCTCGGAAATCCGTCGGAGTATTCCGATCACCGTCTTCATCGGAAACTCATGATTTCGACGACAACCATTGCATCGGAATATTCCGACGGTTTTGTGCCAGTTATGTAGCTCTCCAACAGCATCGACTGGAATGTTTTCATGCCCACCTACGTCTGGCGTCCTTTGTGCACCAAAATCCCTAAACTGTGTCGCCAAATCTTTCCCACTAACTTCCGTAGGTGGATCATCAAACACCTGCTTGTTCTTCGTAAACAAAGTCTTACTCCTACGGTATGGATGATCAGGTGGTAGAAATCTTCTGTGACAATCAAACCAACATGTTTTCCTTCCGTGCTTTAGTTGGAAAGCATATGTGCTATCTTGACAATATGGACATGAAAGCCTGCCATGTGTTGTCCATCCGGATAACATACCATATGCTGGAAAGTCACTTATTGTCCACATAAGTACTGCCCACATATGAAAGTTTTCTCTGCACGAAACATCGTATGTCTCAGCACCAACCGCCCATAGTTGTTGTAACTCATATATTAGTGGTTGAAGAAACACATCTAGTGATCTCTTAGGATGAGCTGGCCCGGGGACGAGAATGGAGAGGAACAAAAACTCTCGTCGCATGCACAAATTTGGCGGCAAGTTGTATGGTGTCACAATCACCGGCCATAGAGAATATTGTCTTCCATGCTTTTCAAATGGGCTGAAACCATCAGTGCATAATCCCAGATAAACATTTCTTCTCTGTTCAGCAAATTCTGGATATGTTGATTGAAAATGTTTCCAAGCCTTCGCATCTGAAGGATGTCTAATCTCACCATTTGTAGAATGCTCTGCATGCCATCTCATTGCCTTCGCCGTGCGCTCACACTGATACAACCTCTTCAATCTTTCCGTCAAAGGCAAATACCACATTCTTTTGAATGGTACCGGAACTCTTCCCCTCGTTTCCTGATAACGAGGTTTCCAACAAAATTTGCATTTATCCTGATCCTTATCCGCTCCCCAGTAGATCATGGAGTTGTCGATACATACATATATCACTTCGTACGGTAATCGAAGACCCGCAACAAGTTTCTGAACCTCGTAGTATGAACCCGGTGCAAGATTATCCTCTGGCAGAACACCTTTAACATAATCAGATATCGCATCTACGCATTCTTCAACCAAATTATAATTTGTCTTAATACCCATCAATCTACTTGCAGATGATAAAGGTGAATGACCATCTCTACAACCTTTATACAAAGGTTGTTTTCCTGCATCCAACATGTCAAAAAATCTCCCCGATTCGAGATTTGGTTCTTCCCCTCTATAATGATCATGTACCATCTGCTGAGTACCTACACCATAATCTACATCCATTCTCGGTTCTTCTAACCAACCATAAGACTGAGGTTGTTCGCTAACATGCTGAGGTTCACTACTACTACCATATTCAAAACCAGTTTCCCCATGAAGATACCAAACTTTATAATTCCGTGCAAACCTTTTTCTATACAAATGTTTCCAAACTTCCCATTCTTTTATAATTCTATTGTTATTACTAAACGAAACCTTAAAACCACACACAGAGATGACAAAGATTGAAACTTTATTTCATTTCGGCATGATCGTCAAGTGTTACAAAGCAAGCTCATTTATACAAAATAGTGAAAGCCCTAGGCTAAGACAGATGTCTTCATCACGCTTCAGCTGCTCCATCAAGGGCTGAGAATGCATTTGACAGCTTTACATTGAAGACCTCTGTCGTACAAGGTTCGGGAAGTGTTTTGTCGTGACGCTTGCTTTTGGAAAGCATATCTTCTTGTGACCGTTGATCTCTGAACTCTGAGCTGTCACAGTTGGAACCACTTGCATTGTCCTCTTCACACATCTTTGCCTTTCCTTTAGCTTCACGAGAAAGTCTTGCTTTGGCGGGAGACAAAGAAGTTTGAACTTGAGCTGTAGGCAAACTCTGTTCTTCACTCTGTTTACTAATAGCCCCCCTCAAACTTGGTGTAGGTGGTACATCAACACCTATTTTGTAACGCAGAGACTCAAACGCAGCAGTAGGAAGGGACTTGGTGAAGATGTCAGCGATTTGTTGGTGGGCTGGAATGTGCTTGACCACCAAGGCTTTAAGCGCGACTCTTTCCCTAACAAAATGATAGTCCAGCTCAAAGTGTTTGGACCGCTTGTGGTAAGCAGGATTAGCAGTAAGGTGAACAGAAGAGAGATTATCTCCATAGAGCTCTAGTGTCTCAGGAAGAGGAACTCCAAGTTCACGCAACAGGATACAAATCCAGGTTATCTCACACGCAGTTTCAGAGAGAGACCGGTACTCTGCCTCAGTCGAGCTTCTGGTGTAGGCTGCTTCTGAGAAGACCAGGAGATCAGGTTGCTACCTAGAAACGTGCAGTAGCCTCCAGTTGAGCGCTTAGTAGCAGAGCAACCTCCCCAATCACTGTCACTGTAGGCACGAAGCTTGAAGTCTGTGTCTTTGACAATGTTGATACCCAACGAAGTAGTTCCTTTCACATACCGAAGGATCCTCTTAAGCAAGTTGAAGTCAGAGACCATGGGGGAGTGCATCTTTTGACACACATAGTTCACTGCGAACTGGAGATCAGGTCGAGTGAGCGTCAAATACTGCAACTTGCCTGCAATGGTACGAAAGAACTTCGGGTTTGAGAAGGGACTATCGTTCTCAATGTGAAGATTGAGCTGGAGAGGCAAGGGTGTTGCAACAGGCTTGCACTCTGCCATAGAAGCAACCGCTAAGATGTCCTCTGCATAACTTTGTTGACTCATAAACAGACCATCGTTGTGATAGGTGACTTGGATGCCAAGGAAGTAATGCATAGGACCAAGATCAGTCATTCTGAACTGCGAGTCAAGGTCAGTCAGAAGCTGTGCAAGCACCGAAGAGCTATTTCCGGTGATTAACATATCATCTACGTAAAGGAGAAGCATAATCACGTTGCGTCCTTTAGAATAAATGAAGAGAGACGGATCTTTGATGCTGTAAACGAAACCTCAAAACCACACACAGAGATGACAAAGATTGAAACTTTATTTCATTTCGGCATGATCGTCAAGTGTTACAAAGCAAGCTCATTTATACAAAAGAGTGAAAGCCCTAGGCTAAGACAGATGTCTTCATCACGCTTCAGCTGCTCCATCAAGGGCTGAGAATGCATTTGACAGCTTTACATTGAAGACCTCTGTCGTACAAGGTTCGGGAAGTGTTTTGTCGTGACGCTTGCTTTTGGAAAGCAGATTTTCTTGTGACCGTTGATCTCTGAACTCTGAGCTGTCACAGTTGGAACCACTTGCATTGTCCTCTTCACACATCTTTGCCTTTCCTTTAGCTTCACGAGAAAGTCTTGCTTTGGCGGGAGACAAAGAAGTTTGAACTTGAGCTGTAGGCAAACTCTGTTCTTCACTGAAAACAAGCGCAGCCAAAGACTCTAAGAGCTCTGTAATCAGGCTTACGTTGATGAAGGAGCTCAAACGGAGTTTTGGAGTCAGATAGAGCTTTATGAGGTAGCAAGTTGCTGAGAAAGTTGGCTGTGAAGAAGGCTTCAACCCAATACTTCTGAGGAACTTTGGCGTGAAACATCAGAGCAAGACCAAGCTTAGTGATTTGCCAGTGCTTCCTTTCGGCCAAGCCGTTTTGTTGAGGAGTGTGTGGACAGGAGAGATGCTGCTGAATTCCATTAAGTTCAAGATGTTTGAGAAACTTGTGACTAATGAATTCGCCTCCACCATCACACTGAAATGTACTTATTTTGGCTTGACAAACATTCTCAACAAGAGCTTGAAACTTTAAGAAGATATCAAAGAAGTCTGATTTATTTCTTAAAGGATAGAACCAACAAAATCTAGTGTAGTGGTCTACAAACACCACATAGAAACGAAAGCCTTGAACAGAGGCAACCGGGGAAGGGCCCCAAAGATCACAATGAACCCTTTCCAAAGGTCTAGAAGCTACAAAAGTTGAATAAAAAACGGTAATCTAGAGCTCTTTCCAAGATGACAAGCTTCACAAACAGTCTTGGAACTTTTGTTGATGAAGATAGCCTTATTTGCAGAGAGCTGCTGCAGAACTAGAGGGTTGGGATGACCAAGTCTCAGATGCCATACTTCATCACTCGCACTGATCTGCCGGTTGGAGAAGAAGACCTGAGGAGATGATGACCGCAAGGAGTACAGACCCCTAGCGTATGGACCCTGAAGAAGAAGCTTCTTTGTTGCCTTATCATACACACGCACATTATCACAGTCAAAATCAACAGAGCAAGGATAATCTGAGGTTATCTTAGAGACTGAGAGAAGCGACTTAGCAATCTTAAGACAAACCAAGACATCAGAGACAGGAATTGTACCTGACGTAGAGGCCAAGCTAGTGGAGCCTGTGTGCGTGATGGGCAAGAACTCACCGTTACCAACCATCACAGAGTCGGAACCTGTGTAGGCCTGAGACTGCTGAAGATGGTGGGGAGAGTTCGTGACGTGAGAAGATGCACCAGAGTCAGCAAACCACTCATGACCGGTAATATCAGTGATGCGCAGAGCAGAAAGAGCAGCAGGGAGATCATCCAATTGGTAATTGCTGTCGAAACGATGCCAGCAGCGTAAGGCGTTATGACCAGGTTTCCCACAGATCTGACAAGTTGTTTTACCATCAGATTCTGCAGAAACAGAGGAACCAGATGGAGAGCTGACGTGTTGATGGAAACCCCTGCCTCGCGTGGAGTAAGAACCACGGCCTCTACCTCTGGAGCGATTGCTCTGCCCACGACCACGTTGTGTGTAGAAGGCGAGATGAGGAGAGACGTTGGCGTCGGTATTGTAGCTCTGCAGTCTGTCATCGAAGCTGGTTAGGCGAGGAACAACATTTTCAAAAGTTGGAGTCGGAAGCGCATCCATGGAGCTTCCAATGGTAGTTTTGATAGGCTCATAATCACGACCAAGTCCATGGAGAGCTGCAAAGACCTTCATACGCTCAGGAACAGGGCTCCCAATAGAGGAAAGCTGAGAACAGACCGATTTTATCTCTTGGAGATACTCTGCCATAGGCTTGGTTCCCTTGAGAATGGTCTGAAGCTTCCTTTGGAGTTCGAACAAGCGAGAGGAGGTAGATCTGTTGTAGTAGCGAGCAAGAGAGGTCCAGACTTCATGAGAGGTTTGACAGTCAACGACAAGGCTGAGGATATCTTCGGAGAAAGACCCCAAAAGCCAAGACTTTACAACCTGGTCCGTTTGAAACCATTTGGTAGAGTCTGGATTTGGTGTCTGAGTAGCTGAGCCGTCGATGCCTGTAACCGTGAGAGTTGCGGCGGGTTGAGGTGAGAGACCGGTGACATAACCGAGAAGCCCTTGACCGTTGAGAAAAGCTTCAAACTGTGATTTCCACAGGATGTAGTTCTTTTCGGTCAAGGTTACATTCATGCTGTTAGCGATGCGGAGTGAAGGAGGATGATAGACTTCAAGATTCTGAGCTTCCATGGCTCTGATACCATAAACGAAACCTCAAAACCACACACAGAGATGACAAAGATTGAAACTTTATTTCATTTCGGCATGATCGTCAAGTGTTACAAAGCAAGCTCATTTATACAAAAGAGTGAAAGCCCTAGGCTAAGACAGATGTCTTCATCACGCTTCAGCTGCTCCATCAAGGGCTGAGAATGCATTTGACAGCTTTACATTGAAGACCTCTGTCGTACAAGGTTCGGGAAGTGTTTTGTCGTGATGCTTGCTTTTGGAAAGCAGATCTTCTTGTGACCGTTGATCTCTGAACTCTGAGCTGTCACAGTTGGAACCACTTGCATTGTCCTCTTCACACATCTTTGCCTTTCCTTTAGCTTCACGAGAAAGTCTTGCTTTGGCGGGAGACAAAGAAGTTTGAACTTGAGCTGTAGGCAAACTATGTTCTTCACTCTGTTTACTAATAATTACAAGTAGAGCAGGGACATCTTACCATACCAGTATTTGCATCCGGGTGCTGTTGAACAAGCTTCATGAATTCTCCAATACCTCGAACGTATTCTTCTGTAAGCAAATTGGTGTTGGGATCCAAATGAGGTCTATCCATCCACGAACGAAAATAATCTCCAGAAGACATGAACTTTTCGAATTTCTTATGATAAGAGAGAATGAAGAGAGAATGAGGAGTGAATGAGATGAATGAGGAGAGGTTGCATTTATAGGAAAATGCTTACGGCAGTCCGACGCCATTCCGACGTAATTCCGACAAATTTTAAAAAATCCGTCGGAATTCCGTCGGTTTTTTAAAATGTCTAACGGCTATAAACGGGCATATTCTGCCTCACCAACGGTCGAGACCTTCCGTCGGAACGGCGTCGGTATTTTCCGACGGAATTCCGACGACCTCAACGGTTATAATTTTTGTCGGGCTTTCGTCGGAATTATCGTCGGAATATACCGATGACCGTGCTTCGTCGAAATTATGTCGGATCTTTCCGACGACATACCGACGAAACCCAAAAACACGGGTTCGTCGGTATTTCGTCAGAATGTGGTCGGAATTGTCCGACGACTTCGCTTTCCGTCGGAGTGGTCGTCAGAATTTCCCTGTTTTTCTTGTAGTGGGAGCATGATGGACTTCTAGGAAAAGGTTCTTTCCCGAAGCCTTCTGGGCCCAGACCTCAATCTAATGACTCGTATCAGCTGAGTAGAACCAATGAACCTTACCATCCTCCTCGCCTATACAAGGTGATGTAGCGAGTACATTGATGGCTTGGATTTCCTTTTTATACTCTAGGTTTTCTTTTTATTATTGTTAAGCATTAAGCTAGTTTTCCTATTTAAAGTTAAAGTTAATTTTCCTATTTGGTTTTACCTTTAGGGTTATACAAAGAGAACGTATGTGTTCCTTTGATACTTGGTTTTTATAATATAAGTTTTGAGACTTACTTCTCTGAAAACCGCCTTTTGATTCAATATTTGCGAAGTTTTGAAATCTTAAGACGTCAAAGAGACAATCTCGTGTTGATTGTATCTTTGCCTTGTCCCTTACGCTTGCTGCAACAGTTGGTATCAGAGACAAAGAATCCTAACCATGCCGCCTAAGAGAGATGTTCAACAGCAACTTGATGCTCAGACAGAGGCCATACAGGGAGCGCTTGCTAATTTCCAGCTTGAATTACGTGAATCGTTACAGGCTTCTTTTGAGACAGCTCTACGCACGGTAATGGAAGCTCGACCCCAGGCACCTAGAGATCAACGACGTGCTGAACAAGTTCATCAGGAGGATGAAGAAGATGACTTTGATGACGTGAACCCTTTTGCAGGTCTGCAAGAGAGACCTATCTTACCCCATCACCGCGACTTACTAGCTGTGCCTCGTGGCGAGTATCGTAACCGGGAGTCAGGTTTTCGCCTTGACTTACCGGAGTTTACTGGAAGCCTAAAACCTGATGAGCTTCTTGATTGGATCAGTTCAGTGGAAGAGCTTCTAACCTTCAAGCAGGTTCCTGATGATATGCGTATCCCTTTGGTGGCGACAAGATTTAAAGGACGAGCTTCATCTTGGTGGCAGCAGATTAAAGAACAACGCCTCCGAGCTGGTAAAGAACGGATTACTTCTTGGGAAAAACTGAAGCGTCTTCTCCGAAAGGCTTTTCTCCCTTATAACTATACACGTACGGTGTACAATCAACTTCAGAACCTTCGGCAAAACAACAAAACAGTTGAAGAGTATGCGTCTGAATTTTTTACACTCCTATCCAGGAACTCTCTTCTCGAAACACAAGATCAACTAGTGTCGAGGTTCATCGGTGGCTTAAAACAGCAAATACAGAATCATCTCTTGTTGTTCAATCCTAATTCAGTCTCAGAAGCACATCAGCGTGCTGTCCTGATCGAGCAAAACCTGCGCACAACGCAGACCTCGTGGTCGTCAAATTCACGAACACGTTCCACCAATTCTACAGACACAACGAGCGGAGCTAATACAGAATCAGCTGCAAAGGACACTCAAGTAAAGAGTAATGATCAGAATAACACTGCTGGACCGTCACGAGTTACGCGACCTGCAACGTTCAAGTGTTTTAACTGCGGAGAAATTGGGCATAGGCAGTCAAACTGCCCAAAACGAATCTTCTTATCTAACGAGGAAGTTATATACGATGAAGAAATCATCGACGTGCAACCTGAAACAGAGGAAGAAGACTTAGTGGAAGGTGATACTGGACAGCTCTTGGTTTTTCGCCGGACGTTGATGAGTCCTCAGGTCATAGACGAGTCTTGGCTTCGAGCCAACATTTTCCGCTCTTCATGTACCATTCGAGGAAAAGTTTGTAAGTTCATGATTGATTCCGGTAGCTGCACCAACGTCATCTCAGAGGAAGCAGTGGCTAAATTGGCTCTGTTCGCAGAACCGCACCCGAACCCTTATAAGTTGGTCTGGTTGAACACACAAACGGAGATCCGTGTCTCACGCCAATGTAAGGTTCCGTTTTCTGTAGGTTCTCATTATCGCGACCTGGTATGTTGCGATGTTGTTCCTATGGACGCTTGTCACTTATTGTTGGGACGTCCATGGCAATATGATCGACACACGTCACATGATGGATTCACCAACACCTACTCCTTCTCGTTCGAGAATAGACGCATCACCTTGCTCCCTTCGCAAGACACAGCCCCGGCGAGTGAGTCTCGTGAATCAACTCCCTCTCCAGCGAAGGCTTTGACTGCCAACCAACAAGTGCTACTTTTATCCAAAAAAGAGTTTGTTGAAGAACTTCGCGTTTCTGATATGGTATTTGTGTTAATGGCGTCTTCTCCAGAACCATCGCTAGCATTTACAGTGCCGCCGGCTTTCTTGGCTTTGATTCATGAATTTCGTGATGTCTTTCCAGAAGATTTGCCAGCAGGATTACCACCTTTGCGCGACATACAACATTGTATTGATCTCACGCCTGATTCTCCTATTCCGAACCGTCCACATTATCGAATGAGCCCGCATGAGCATGATGAGTTGAGAAGACAAGTCGAGGAACTACTGGTGAAAGGATATATTCGTGAGAGTCTCAGTCCTTGCGCAGTTCCTGCGTTGTTGATACCAAAAAAAGATGGTTCGTGGCGTATGTGTGTTGACAGTAGAGCTATCAACAAAATAACAGTTCGATATCGGTTTCCTATTCCAAGGCTTGATGATCTCTTAGATCAGATTGGTTTGGCGTCCATCTTTACGAAACTGGATCTCAAAAGTGGTTATCATCAAATCCGTATCCGTCCAGGAGATGAATGGAAGACCGCTTTCAAAACTAGAGAAGGGCTTTTTGAGTGGCTTGTGATGCCTTTTGGGTTATCCAATGCTCCAAGTACTTTCATGCGCGTCATGAATCAAGCATTGAGGCCGTTTATTGGGAGGTTTGTTGTCGTCTACTTTGATGATATCTTGATTTTTAGTTCATCCTTGGAAGATCATCTTGGTCATTTGTGTGAGGTGTTACAAGTTCTGCGACGGGAACAACTATTTGCTGCTACAAAAAAGTGTTCATTTGGTGTCGACCAAGTCCTGTTTTTGGGGTACATTGTTTCTTCTCGTGGTTTGGAGGTTGATACTTCGAAAATAGAGGCTATACGAAGCTGGCCAACGCCTACGTCTATCACTGAGATACGTAGCTTCCATGGACTAGCATCCTTTTATCGGCGATCCGTGTCACATTTTAGTAGCATCATGGCTCCGATAACAGATTGCATTAAACAAAAGCAGTTTGTGTGGTCACCAGAAGCTGCCGCAGCATTTGCTACTATAAAGAGCAAGTTAACGTCGGCTCCTGTACTTGCCTTACCCAACTTTGCTCTACCCTTCGAACTACATTCAGACGCTTCTAAGACAGGCATTGTTGCAGTTTTAAGCCAGCAAGGCAAGCCCATCGCCTTTTATAGTGAGAAGATAGCTGGAGCTCGCGGTCGGTACAGTACATATGATGTGGAATTGTACGCAGTGATCCAAGCAGTTAAACACTGGCGCCATTATCTTTTTCACCGAGAGTTCGTGCTCTTTACAGACCATGATGCATTAAAACACATGGGTTCTCAAGATAAAGTTTCATCACGCCATGCGTCCTAGTTTGCCTACCTGCAACAATTCACATTCGTAATCAAACACAAAGCTGGTGTTTTGAATAAAGTTGCTGACGCCTTGAGTCGTCGCCAAGCTCTACTTGCGACATTCATACCTCTATAACTGGTTTCTCTGCACTTCCTGATCTTTACCCTCTCGATCCTTTCTTTGGGAAAATTTGGCAGGATGCTCTAGAAGGTCGTTCTTCATATTACTTTGTGCTTGATCAATTCTTGTTCTATGGGATACGACTTTGCATTCCCGAAAGTAGTCTGCGACAACACATCATAAAGGAACTTCACGAAGAAGGTCATGTGGGTAGGGACCGAACTTTGCAACTGGTTTCCAATTCTTATTATTGGCCATCCCTACGTCGCGACGTCGAGCGGTTTGTGCTACGGTGTGTTACGTGTCAATCTTCCAAGGGTCATGCATGCTTCTAATGCCGGTTTGTATCTTCCTTTGCCCATTCCCACTCAACCATGGTCTGACATTAGTGTTGACTTTGTTTTCGGGTTACCTCGCACTCAGCGTGGCCACGATTCAATAATGGTGGTGGTTGACCGATTTTCAAAAATGGCACGGTTTGTACCTTGCAAGAAAACCACAGACGCTACACAAGTTGCAAACCTCTTTTTCCGAGAAATATATAAGTTGCATGGATTGCCGCAATCTATAGTGTCAGACCGTGATTCTATGTTCTTAAACCACTTTTGGAGATCTCTTTGGAAGCTTTTGCGCACAAGCCTCGACATGAGTTCTGCCTATCATCCTCAAACGGACGGCCAAACCGAAGTCACAAACAGAGCGTTGGGTGATTTGTTGCGTTGTCTTGTGGGTGACAATATAAAGTCATGGGATTTGGTACTTTGTCAAGCTGAATTTGCTCATAATCATGCAACAAACCGCAGTACAAGTTTCAGTCCATTCCGAGTAGTCTTTGGCACCATTCCGCGTGGTCCTTTGGACCTGAGCATTGCACCTGACAGAAACCGTTTTCATGGACGAGCTTGTGACTTGGTCGAAGAATTCGTGGAGTTACATCAGCAGGTACGTGACAATTTGGAGGCTGCTACAATGAAATACAAGACCGCAGTGGATGTTCATCGAAGAGAACTACAGTTCAAGGTCGGTGACAAAGTATGGGCCGTGTTGACTAAGGATCGTTTTCCTTCAGGAACGTACAACAAGTTGAAGCCAAGAAAGATAGGTCCCCTTGAGATACTAGAGAAGATCAATGCTAATGCTTACCGCCTTCGTTTACCAGCAAATATGAATACAGCGGACGTCTTCAATGTTAAGCATCTCAGTCCATTTCATGACAGTGATGACATGGAAAATTCGGGGACGAATTTTTCTTAGCTAGGGAGACCTGATGTAGCGAGTACATCGATGGCTTGGATTTCCTTTTTATACTCTAGGTTTTCTTTTTATTATTGTTAAGCATTAAGCTAGTTTTCCTATTTAAAGTTAAAGTTAATTTTCCTATTTGGTTTTACCTTTAGGGTTATATAAAGAGAACTATGTGTTCCTTTGATACTTGGTTTTTATAATATAAGTTTTGAGACTTACTTCTCTGCAAACCGCCTTTTGATTCAATCTTTGCGAAGTTTTGAAATCTTAAGACGCCAAAGAGACAATCTCGTGTTGATTGTATCTTTGCCTTTGCCTTGTCCCTTACGCTTGCTGCAACACAAGGTTAACCGCCCACTTTTCTTTAGTATTACTGATTGCTGAATGCTGCTCCTTGGTATCATGAGTTCCTGAACCTCTCCTGTGCATATATGTAGGCGGCACCTTACACTCGACGTGACACTAGAGACTCATTAAATGATGAGACGTTTGGTTCTTCTGACTCTACAAACGAAGATAGAGCTGAAGAAGAAAGAAAAAGAAGAGGTACATTCACTTAAATCTATCCAATAGTTAACTCTTTCCACATGCGTGTTTATGCCTATCTTTAATTGACAATTTTAACTTCATATCAGCTTCTTTTGAGTTGTTGAGGAAGGAACATCAAAACGTATTCCAGGAGAGGCAAAAATCAAACCCAGATTTACGTAAAAATGACTTTGATTTTACTGAACTGCTTGGGGAGTCCAAAGATGAAAAAGAGCACCAAAGTAGAAACGGCGAAGTCAACAACAATCCATCACTTCCTGGTTCTAATAACCACTCTTTTCCCTCTCAGAGTAATGCACTCAGACCGTCTGTACCTCCTGGTTTTGCAAGCACAGTTTTGGAAAGAAAGCAAGGGGACAAACCTCAAGTAAGTTGCTGTCTTTCTGACATCTAAACCCAGTAGATGTGTTCCATGAAATTTTCATATTTGTTTGCATATTGATTTTCAAATTTTTTGCTCCATTAATGGAGGTATATCTACTCTATTATTATTATAATTTTTTGAATTCCATACAAGAAAATGCGCACAATTAGCTGTAATTTTTTTCAAATTCTCATGCTACGAAAGCTTATTCTTGAAATTACTACTTCATTGATGTCATTGATATTATGTCCTAGAAGAAAGCTAATTCCTCAGTTACTACTTCGTTGGTTTTATTTGATCCAAGTCTGTGGTCGCTTGATCTATCACTTTCAATGGATATCATTCATTTCCTGCTAATCAGTGAGACTTGAAGTTTGACTTTGGTGACCCTTTTCGTTTTGGTTTATCTTTTCCTTGTAAATGTTTTGTTTGGATGTATTCTGTGATTTATACTTGAATTTGCAAAACAGTTTATAAGTCCATCCTCTTATCTTTTGTCGCACCATTTATTTACTGATTATCATGCTCTTTGCAGGCTGAAACTTCTCAACATGAGCATAGTCCTTTGAATCCCAAAGGCATTAATATGGTAAATGGAACGAATGAAAAAAACCCCTCAGTATTTAAGATAGGCTCCGGTGAGATGCTGATAGAAGATGAAGCTGTCCGTGTCAACTCCGATGACACAAGTGAAAATGCTGTTAATTTGTCCTCATTTCTAGGAATATCTACACATACAGTTAATAAGGACAAAAGTTTTGAAAAGCTTTCCTCCATCTCAACTGCTGCTGAGGTTCCAGGATATCCTAGAAAAATTGAGCAGGCTACAGTGAAGTTGGACCAGAAGAAAAGCTTGGAGATTTCGAATGGGCCATCAATTCTGGATAAGATATTCGACACCGCTATAAATTTGAATAGTGGTGACTCTAAAATTACTCAGGTGATCTTTTCTCCTATCTATCAGTTAACTCATTTTCCCTGAAAACTTAAATTTTTACTCCCATGATAGCTCTTGCATTTATGCTATCCTTATGTTTCTGGATTTGATATGCACTTCCATTTTTGGCCGTTGCATAAATAATTCTGATGTATTGATATTGAGGATGATAGGTAAACTGTTTGTCTGCTCTGTTAGTAACCAAACAATGGTCCATGTGTTATATTACTCAGGAAATGAACTTCATGTTCATTGCTTGGAATTCGAATAATCTCACTTGAACTGACGAATGTCAGACATCCTTGTAGAAAATTGTAGAAAGAGTAGAAGAGACACGGAGCCCTAAGACTGTTAAATCTTCAAAGTTCGCGCATCTATTTCTTGAAGAAGGTAATCAATCATCCACTGAATGATATGCTGCGAGAAAAGTAACATTTTTTCCATACAAAAAACGATAATGCAACATCTCTTTTAAAAAAAAAAAAAAAAATTAATCGGTGCAGATAACAAGCCAGTCGAAGATCTACCATCCAGCAGGCCGCCAGGGAGCTTACTGTCACTACTTCAAAGTGCAGATAAGTTGCAAACCTTTGACACAAAAGCTTCGAAGGATCAAGGCCATGCCACTAAAAAGTAAAAACATTGATCAGTTAAGCAACAGTTCCGCGAGTAAGTCAGTAACAGCTGCTCCACCTGTTCTCACTTGCGAAGACCTTGAGCAGTCTATTCTGTCAGAAGTCGATGAAAGTTATCATCCTCCTCCACCGCCAGTTGACCAAGAGTTGAAGAAAACATCTGTTGATAACCAAGCTTCGCAGCACCTTCTTTCTTTGTTACAGAGAAGCGGAGACCCAAAATGTCAAGACACGCTGCTGCTTTCAGTTACAGAGAGTAGTAGACCACCACTTACAGCTGGAGAAGCAGATCCGGGGAAGTCTTTGACTCTTGAGAATCTATTTGGGAGTGCCTTCATGAGCGAACTGCAGTCAATTGGAGAACCTGTCTCTGGAAGAGCTCTGGTTTCTGATGCTCCAGAGAGGTCACTGAGCCAAAGAAATCAAATGAGACCTGACGGAGGGCTACTAGGCTTTCAAGAAAATGGTAATTTACTTGCAGTTGGCGATCCTGCTAACCCACACAAATACAAGTCTTCTCCAGAGCCTGAAGTAACTTTCAATATCTCTGACAAGCTAACTGCTTTAAACTCTGGTCCAAGGAATGAAAGACCAATAATGGGAAGTCAAAATGGTTCCTTTCTTCACCATCATCCCCCCGACCCCTCTTCTCACTTGAATGGTTTGTGGGAACCGAAATTCCCACTGTCGATTTTAGTTAAGTTAAAACGTAGGAAAACTAAGTTGACCTTGTTTTCCCCGAGGATCCCGGCTATGTGCTGGGCCACGCACGACAAAGTTAATACGAGTCTAGTTCGGAAATAAATGCGTAAAATAAAGAGAGCAAAAAGAAAGAATCTTATTTCCAAATCTGCAGAGAGCGTTGGACAACAGGTCGAGATCTCGGCCACAAGAGCTGTCGATCGTCGCTAGTCTCGAAACCTAGATCTAACCTAGTCGAGTCGCAGCTCGCTAAAAAAGGAAATAAGCGCCTAAGTTCTAAGTTGCTCTGGAGTGGTTTCTTTCTTCTGATTTCGGATCTCCCTTCCTCTGCTCCTAACTTTGCTTATATACTCCCATATGACGGTCTATCCTTGATGGGCTGAATCCGCCGCGGGCTGGACTTTTTCCATTTTCGTCGGCTTTCGCGTTTATCGGGAAAGTTGACATTTATCTTTTCGGAAAGTTGACATTTATCTTTTCGGAAGTTTAACATTTATCTTGTCATGCGAAGATAATTGTAAACCGTCGTATCTATTCTTTTAGAAAATCGTAAACGGGTTGTTCGATCGGGTTTAGTCCCTTTCGGGCCGTCTTCCGGTCTTCCGCTGTTTTCTACGATTTTCTTTGAAAGAATGCTCCTACTTGGATGTCGAGTCTTTCGGAAGATCTTCGATCCATTGCTGAGGCACATGGTGTTTTAAGATAACCATCACCGTTTTATACGAAGTCTTCCTGTCCATTGACGTCTTACGGGTTCCTTGGAATCTTGGAGCAGGAAAAGGAGTTTTGTTTGCGGGATCTCGGAAAGTCGCAAAACACGGATTTCTGGCGACCCGGAGGCCTGGAACTTACACACGAAGACTAGCCGTCCGATGACCCGAGCCAACACGGGGCTAGCCGCCCGGCGGCCACGGCCAGCACGGGCGCTAGCCGCCGGCGGCCACGGCCAGCACGGGGCTAGCCGCCCGGCGGCCACGGCCAGCACGGGCGCTAGCCGCCGGCGGCCACGGCCAGCACGGGGCTAGCCGCCCGGCGGCCACGGCCAGCACGGGCGCTAGCCGCCGGCGGCCACAGCCAGCACGGGGCTAGCCGCCCGGCGGCCACGGCCACGTCCGGAAGTGGGCTGCTCGGTTCCTTCGGCGTGTGCGTGTTTTTTGCGTTTTTAGTTTTCCGTAGGTTTTTCCTTGTGTAGAAAATGTTTCTAGCAGTTGATTTCGAGATGATTAATCTCGAACTTAATTTTTTTCCTGAGGTTTCTCGATTAACAATTAGTCTCTCGAGGTTGCTCTAACATTTTTCATGTTTTTCCGAGACTTTCGGACATCGATTTCGTCTTGACCGATTTTGACCCCAACAGTTAGCCCCCCAGCTAGCTAGGAGCCGTAGGGTTCGTAGGTCCTAGCTTGCGGTATGGTTCACGAGGAAAGTATGGAGACGAAATCGTGTCGAAGGTCGGGGTGAATAGTAAAATCTTTGCCTATAAAGACTTATGAATCTTTTACCATTCTTACTTCACCCAAGAATCTCAAGTTAATCTCTCTCTTGCAAAATCTCTCTCTACTTTTAAGAAAAGAATGACTTCAAGATCAAAATCCTCGAGGAGGCAATCTCACTCGTCTTCGGATAGTTTCCACACCGAGGAAGAAGTTCCGAAGCCCGAGGTTTCAGAGGTCAACAGGAACGCGTACTGCGACGCTGTCTTTGGTTCTGATGCTCCCCTTCCCGTGATTCCGATTCCTCGGCGACCTCTGAGGATGCGCAAGGAAATTGACTCGCCGAGCGAAGTATCCCCCGAGTATCTCGGAATTCTTCGAGAGTTTTATGAGGTTCCGAAGGGAGTCGTGTTTCGCATTCCCCGTGGGAATGAGAGTTCGGAGCATCCTCCGGAAGGTTACTTTACTTGTTACGAGGCGTTCTTGACGCAATGCCGACTGTGGTTCCCAATCCCTGGGATCATTGTTCAGGCCCTCGACCGTTTCGGAATCGCAATCAGCCAGCTGAACGTGCCGGCTTTGGAGAGTTGGCTTGGCGTTGTGATTCTGAGTTACGAGTTAGGGATGGACCTTAGCCCTGCTGATTTCGAAGGGTTGTGGAACTCCAAGACGACGAGCATCAACGGAGTATACTCCATGAAGGCGAGGACTAATTTTTCGGTAATCCATGGAGTCACCTCGCACGCCAAGGATCACGTTGATCATTTCTTTTTCGTGAGGATAGATGGAGAGTCTGTCGAGGAAGGCTTTCTCCACCTATTCCCGACGGACTGGTTGTACCAACGAGGTAAGATTGTCGCATCCCCTTTCTTAGAATCCGAAAGGCGAGTACTGAACGTGTGTGTTTTTTTTTTTTTTAGAGAACAGGTGTCTCGCGCATGTTCCTTCCGATCTCTTGACCAAGAGGGACATTTTTAGGTCGAGGCCTTCTTCCTGGAACTCCTTCACTCTCGACCGGATTCGAGGGGCGGTCGCGCTTCACCGATCGAGAGGCGGTACGCGGCCCTGTGTCAATGATAGATCCTACGTTTTTGCCCCTTTAAGGCAGAGGCGGAGGCCTCATAAGGACAAAGGGATCGCTTTTGAGACCTCGTCGGGAGATGGCGCACCGCCGAGATACGATCCTGGCTTTACCTCAGGGAATCAAGATGCTCCTCCCCCGGGTGACTTCTTTGATGAACTCCCTCCGGCGTTTTCCCGTGACGAGTCTTTGGACAACGAGGAAAGGGACAAGGTGACTGCGGAGGGTGCTCGCTTGGTCAACGAGGTTTGTTTTTGAAACTTGAGTAAACCCCCTTTTCTTTTTATTTGACCTCAGCTTCTTTGCAGGCCGTGAGAGTGTGGAATGCATCGATCGATGGGAGTTTCCGTACTGCCCGGCTGGCCCGTTTCAAGGCGGAGGAAACGGAAAGGGAATTTGCTAAGTATCGGTTGGAGGTGGAGGAGCAAAATAGCCGGCGAGCCAAGGTCCAGGCTCGAGCCCTCGTTCGTGCGGAAAGGAGCGGACGGAGAAGAGCTGCCGCCGAGCTGAACCGAAGGGCCAAAATTTTTTCTACCGAGTTCGAAGCGTACAAAGAGAGGCTCAGGACTTTGTAGGCGATTTTCGTGAGTGCCGTGGTTCGGTCGGTACTCTTAGCAAGATGCAGCGTGAGGACTTCTCTCTTTCCGGCGAACTTGCCACGATGGATGGCTCGATGAGAATATGTGCCAACGCCGAATCCTTTGTTCCTCCGATCAAAGGGAGAATTCGAGAACTGTGGAATCCTATCCAGGTCTCGGAGGATACGGCGGACGTAGGCGAGGGTTCAAATGCAGCCGACGGGGGTGAAGAGGTCGACCAGCCCGACTCTTCGTTCGGAATATCTCTAACCGACTGTTATGCATTTGATTATAACTTGTGATAGGCCTAGTGTGGCCGTTTGTATGTATGTGTTGCGACCCTTAGGAGGTCGCGTGACTTTGTGTTTTTCGGGATCGGCCGTTGGTGGCTTTCGAATCCCTGTTATAAATGTTTTTTATGAACTATGCGTTTTGATTTATACTTTCGTCAAGTGTAGAGGGTCTGAATACGTGTAGTCACTTCGTATTCAATCTCTTTTTTTTGTCGCTAGATCCGTAGGTTACTTTATAGCGAACGTTAGGTTTGTAAGCGATAAGAGGCAAATTTTGGAATCTCGTATTCTGGATACTTATGCCTATGAGATGTCTTAGATACCAGCAAGGCCGGGTTTAGGGCAAGACCTAGGTCTACTTTCGGACTGAAGCTGTGCGATGACAAATCGGCTTTCGTTTTGCTTGTTTGCGATTTCGACCTGACTCGTACCGTTCTAGAATCTGCGAAGTGCTTATCGGCTTATATGATTCGTTTGGATACGAGTCGAGCTACTTCCTTTACGAAGAGCTAACCAAAATTTGGATTTTTTGTATAGCGCGCTATGATATCCTTGTCGGATGCAAAATGACTCCATTAGAAGCCAGACTACGAATTTGATTGAGTGAAACGTTTCTATGTTTTTCCGTCGGGGCCAATCGACGGAAACAAATTTTAGAGTCGCGGATGGACTTTTTGGTAGAGTTTTTAGAGTCGCGGATGGACTGTTTGGAGGAGAATGGAGAATCAAGACTTTTCGTGAACTAACGACGTCTCGCGTTCCTCAAAGAAATGATTTTCGTTTTCCGTAATGTTTATGCGTTGAGTAAGCATTCGAATTAAAAATTTTATAAGGTAGAGTACATGCGAAAAGTATTTTTGCGGGAGTACAAGGATGTTTGTTCCCATCTCCCCCCCCCCCCCCCATTTTGGTGAGGGGGATAGCTGAACTCGTCGGGTTGCGACGAGCTGCCTACGTACCTCTTGTGAGGATCAAGCCATCTCGTAGTTCTGTTTCTATCGCGGTTGCTACTACTCCACGATTTCCGGCGCCTTGACTGTTTCGGCTAAGTCGGCGGTCGCGTTGGGAGTTAGGTCATCCGTTTTCTCGGCGATGGACTCGAGGATTTTCCCGCTGTCCTGAGTCGTGGCCTGTTCGGACAAATCCGAGTTGTTTTTTGCTGAGTTCTCGGAGATACTCAGGTTTTTCTTGGTTCGCTTCGGGTTAGCTACTGGGGCGTTCCGATTGCTGCAAAGTTTATGTTCGGCTAGGAAGGAGGTGACTTCCCCAGATTACCGCCGTTCCAGTTGGTGTTGGAAACTTGACGCCGAGGTGGTAAGTAGACGGGACTGCCTTCATGGCGTTTATCCAAGGAGTTCCCATTATGGCGTTATAGATAGCCGGGTTATCCACTACCGCGAATTCGACGATCTTTGTGACTTCTTTAGCCATGACCGGGAGTCTGATTTTTCCAAGGGTCATGGACGTGACGCCCGAGAATCCAGTCAATGGTCTTGGTTCTGGGATGACTTCTCCGAGGGGTATGTTCATCCTCTGCAGAGTGTCGCGGAACATGATATTGACCGTGCTTCCTGTGTCGATGAGGATGCGGCCGACTTCGAGATCCTGAATCACCAAGTCGATGACCAGAGGATCGTAATGGGGTTTATCGAGTCCGGTCGTATCCTGTTCCTCGAAGGTGATTGCGTGATTGGGAACGTCGTCCTCTGGACACCATCCGGGGCTTGTCTCGGCCTTCCGTCCGTAGGCTTTGATCGACGAAACGGAGTCCTGGTAAAAATGCGATCCTCCGATGACCATGTTGATCCTTTGGCGGTTGTTGTTGTTTCCTTCGCCGTCTTGTCTCCGTTCGCGTTTTTCGCCCGATTGAGTTCCAGGAGCGTTATTCTCGGGATTGGCTCCGTCGGTCTTCGGCGGACGGTCAGAATCTAGGATCAGGTCTTTCATGCTCTTGACCGTTGCTAGTTTGCCGTCGAGCAGCTTCGTAATGAGTCTAGCGCCGAGGACTTTGCAGTTGGCGGTGGAGTGACCTCTCGTCTGATGGAACTCGCAGCTGGAATTATCCTTGTACGAGTTCCGCGTCCAGGTGTTTCCGGCGGTCCTTCCTTGTTCGGAATTAACGGCGTAGTTATGTTCGCCTTGGATGTCTTCCCCTTCGTGATGGACGTACTTGTCGTTACGAGAGGTTTTCTTCTTGCCGGACGCTTTCGGCGGTCCATGCTTTTGCGCTAGGATTTTCATCTCTTCTTCCATGATGATGAAATCCGTCGCCTTGTGGAGAGTGTCCTGGATGGTGCGTGGCCTTTCCAGAGAAATCCACTTTCGGAATTTCGATTTGTACCAGAGGTTTTTCCTCAGGGCGTCGATGGCGACTCTGTCGCTGAGGCCTGTTACCCTGGACATCACGAGTTTGAACCTTCTTATGTAGTCGCGGAGCGGTTCGTCTTCCTTTTGAATTAGACTCCAAAGGTCTACGTCGGAAGTTTCCCTGTCCATGAACATGGAGAATTGCTTCAGAAAAGCCGAAGCAAGCTGGCGGAAACTTCCGATGGAGTTTCTTTTCAAGTGTGAGAACCACTCGAGCGCAGCACCTCTGAGGTTCTCGACGAATAGGAGACAGCAGCCGACGTCCTTTTCCCGCTCCGGAAGTTTAGACCTTGCCATCGCAATCTGGAAAGACTGCAGATGTGCCTTTTGGTCTGTGGTTCCATCGTAGGTGGGAAGCTTTATTTTCCCAGGATCTGAGACTCGTGCCTCCGTGATTCGAGAAGTGAACGGAGTTTTTCTCGACTCTTCGAGGAGCAGGTCGATTTCGGGGGCAGTGCTGGTCGCGTGGTGAATCTGCGATTTTACCGCTTTCACCTCGGCTGCAGTTTTGGCGATGTACTCGCGCAAATCGTGGATCTCGTTGGCGCCGCTCGCGCTCCTCTGTCTACGTTGGCGGCGATAGGCCCGAGTCTGGTCCTCGGCCAACCTTTCTTGCTCTGACCAGTAGAGGTCTTCTTCCTCTTCTGTCATGGGTTTCTCGAAGGCTGCCGCCAGTCGAGCTGACTGACTTCGGGTCCTTCTGTGGTGGATGTCGGCGTCTTCGTCGGACGGATCCGTTTGATCGCTGACATCCAGATTGATTCTTTCGACGTCGTCTCCTTCGTTGTCCCTTGCAGGAGGTGGAAGGTTGCCCGTCGTTTTCTTCTGCCCCGTCGGAGTGGTATCGTCAGGGACGAGTTCCGGGGATTTTCTCGGGGCATCTTTCTCTTGGTCTCCGGAAGTTCCGAAGTCGAGCCTCCTGACACGCCTCACCTTGGTGGATCCGCGCGGGAGTTTGCTTTTCGCTGTTAAGGTATTGACCTGTTTAGCGAGTGAAGCCATTAGTTTCTCTTGTTCTTCCGACCGTTTCTGGGCGGTGGCGAACAGTTCCTTCACCTGGTCCAGCATCGCGGTGTTTGCCTCGGCAGTGACCGTCGATACGTTTCCGGCAGGAGTCTTCTCAGCGTTGACATCGACGGCTGGTCCGTCGTGTGTTTGCTTGTCTTTTTCCGCGTCAACAGACATGCTTAACTGGGCGTGCGTAGTTGCGAGAAAGATAAAGCCGTGAATCCCCCTCCTTCTAGCGCCAAACTGTGGGAACCGAAATTCGCACTGTCGATTTTAGTTAAGTTAAAACGTAGGAAAACTAAGTTGACCTTGTTTTCCCCGAGGATCCCGGCTATCTGCTGGGCCACGCACGACAAAGTTAATACGAGTCTAGTTCGGAAATAAATGCGTAAAATAAAGAGAGCAAAAAGAAAGAATCTTATTTCCAAATCTGCGGAGAGCGTTGGACAACAGGTCGAGATCTCGGCCACAAGAGCTGTCGATCGTCGCTAGTCTCGAAACCTAGATCTAACCTAGTCGAGTCGCAGCTCGCTAAAAAAGGAAATAAGCGCCTAAGTTCTAAGTTGCTCTGGAGTGGTTTCTTTCTTCTGATTTTGGATCCCCCTTCCTCTGCTCCTAGCTTTGCTTATATACTCCCATATGACGGTCTATCCTTGATGGGCTGAATCCGCCGCGGGCTGGACTTTTTCCATTTTCGTCGGCTTTCGCGTTTATCGGGAAAGTTGACATTTATCTTTTCGGAAAGTTGACATTTATCCTTTCGGAAGTTTAACATTTATCTTGTCATGCGAAGATAATTGTAAACCGTCGTATCTATTCTTTTAGAAAATCGTAAACGGGTTGTTCGATCGGGTTTAGTCCCTTTCGGGCCGTCTTCCGGTCTTCCGCTGTTTTCTACGATTTTCTTTGAAAGAATGCTCCTACTTGGATGTCGAGTCTTTCGGAAGATCTTCGATCCATTGTTGAGGCACATGGTGTTTTAAGATAACCATCACTGTTTTATACGAAGTCTTCCTGTCCGTTGACGTCTTACGGGTTCCTTGGAATCTTGGAGCAGGAAAAGGAGTTTTGTTTGCGGGATCTCGGAAAGTCGCAAAACACGGATTTCTGGCGACCCGGAGGCCTGGAACTTACACACGAATACTAGCCGTCCGATGACCCGAGCCAGCACGGGGCTAGCCGCCGGCGACCACGGCCAGTACGGGCGCTAGCCGCCGGCGGACACGGCCAGCACGGGGCTAGCCGCCCGGCGGCCACGGCCAGCACGGGCGCTAGCCGCCAGCGGCCACGGCCAGCACGGGGCTAGCCGCCCGGCGGCCACGGCCAGCACGGGCGCTAGCCGCCGGCGGCCACGGCCAGCACGGGGCTAGCCGCCCGGCGGCCACGGCCAGCACGGGCGCTAGCCGCCGGCGGCCACGGCCAGCACGGGGCTAGCCGCCCGGCGGCCACGGCCACGTCCGGAAGTGGGCTGCTCGGTTCCTTCGGCGTGTGCGTGTTTTTTGCGTTTTTAGTTTTCCGTAGGTTTTTCCTTGTGTAGAAAATGTTTCTAGCAGTTGATTTCGAGATGATTAATCTCGAACTTAATTTTTTTCCTGAGGTTTCTCGATTAACAATTAGTCTCTCGAGGTTGCTCTAACATTTTTCATGTTTTTCGAGACTTTCGGACATCGATTTCGTCTTGACCGATTTTGACCCCAACATGGTTCAGGCCAAGTCTTCCATCCTTTGGATACTCGACATGATTTACATCAGGATCCTCCTCCAAATCACCGGTTTCCACCAAGCATGATTCATCATCGTCCACCTTTTCATCATCCAGCAACTAGTGGACTTCCCGAGTTTAATCATTTAATGCAAGGATTCCCCAGTGGTGGTCCACCACAACATCACTCTCCTAATGTGAACAACCAAATGCCGGGTCTCATCCCCGAGTTAAATCCATCGCTAGTCTTTGCCTTCGCCCATCACCAACCCAGCTACGGTATGCCAAAATATAACCAAATCCATTTCCTACTTTACCCTTCACAAATTCAATTTCTGCTCATTTTTGCCTGGATTTAAAATCTTGTGTCAGTCTAAATGACGAATATGAAGGGACTAGTTGATTTTGTATATGGTCTCTTAAAACACGTTTTTTTCATTTTGTGGCTTTGCAGGTTCTCAAGGCGTTGATCATCCAGCTTCACTGAATGCCCTTTTAGGGATTCACCAGAGGATGGACCCATCCAAGCAGACTCCGGCAATGGGTCAAGCCGGTGGTCTTAATCATCAGGGCTCAATGGGTAAGGAACTCGACCTTGGATTTGGCTACAGGTAACTTTGCTCTGCCATAATCCTTTTGACACCCTAAGAGATTTGTCTGCCCAATACCAAGTTGCTTTGTCATGTTCAAGTAGTCATATTATCATATGAAAAAAAATGAAAAGAACAGAAGCTCTTCGAACTGTTATCTCTTGCTGCTTGTGATGTGGATGCTTTTAGTGAACAGTGTTGTTTCGAGTCCGTGTGTTTGGCATTATAATCCGGTTGTTCAAATCTCAACGGCTCCTTGTGTGTCAAATAAGGGCGACTCTTAAGGATTTTTCTTTTCCGTTCAGTTTCGTAATTCAATTGTGATTCCACTGTTTCGAACAAAAATACATAAAAAATTATAACCTTTTTTTTTTTAACACTAGAATTTCATTTCATAATCAAGAGAGGATTACAAAGGTGGAATACAGCTTTGAAATACATTTGCCGGCAGGTTCCAAACCTCCGGAGTCGAAGCTCCAAACACGGAGAGACAAAGTCCTACACACAAGAAATTAACACATACAAGAACATAAAACAAACGAAATATACTATCCGCAACTATAAACATTGACCAAACTTCAAACAGAGCACATGCATACAAGAACAGAGAGACCTTCGAGAACAACCAGCCTAGGAATAAGCCTGAGGAGAAATCATCTCGCCCAATTTACTGGCGAAGTGAAGGAGATCCCATAACCTATTATATTGCTGCAATCTCAGACTAAACGAGCCTAGTTGAGCACAGGAAGAGAACTGGGAAACAAACCAACACGGGAACAAAGCGATTACTCCTTCAAGAACCAAACCAAGGAATCGCTTCTCTCTGCAACTAGGACGAAGAAGACGCGAAGGAACCCATGATTAGAAAAACGCATGCAAAGAACCGACGCCACTGAAATCCCTCCAAGAGACAAATCACAAGCAGCAGGCGGACTCGAAGCTCTGAACGATTTGGGTAACAAGATAAGCAGATCCGAGAGATAACCCAGACATGCAAATCGAAGAATCACAAATCAACAAAATCTTAATAACTAAATCGGTAAAGGAAAGCCGATCTGTCATCAAGAGCTCTCAACAGAGGAACAAATCCAAAGAGAGAGAAAACAAAAGAAGAAGAAGGTCGGGAGATGCATGATAGATAATCGGCACAACGAAAACACAAGAGAATTATCCCGACGGTGACGCCGAGGGCCCGCCACCGCCGGAAACACACAGCTTTACCGGAAGAGATGAATAACAGAAGAGAGAAGGCAGATAACGATAGAAGAGGAGAGAGAAATTGAGAAGATAACCTTGTTTTAAACTATGACAAAAAATAAAATAAAAAAGTGAGTCTCGAATGAACAAATATTATTCAATCTTAAATAGTTTTGCTGAGCCCTAACATGCTGACCAAGATCTAAAGCGCGCATGACCGCAATTCTGACTAACTACATGATATTCTATATTTCGAAGATGAAAATTAGATTACAAAGATGTTGGATAAAGATTAGAATAGAAAAAAAAACCGCATTCTATCAGAAAATATGTATGGGTATAATTTTGTAACTTTAATAAAAACAATTAATTTTCACTACTGTATACTTTTAGATTTTTCCTCTTTTTATTACTTGAGATGCATTATTAATACTAAACCTTATTGAATAATCCTCTCATAACTAGACTAATTATATGTAATGCCATTACCAAATAATATTACGAAGAGATTATAGTATACAAGAATCCATATGAACTTTCACGACATGACAGATGAAAAGATATAATTGAATCATAGAGAGTTCTCGGGACTTCAGGTGAAACCTGCCAAGAAAAACCATAATGTGTATTTGTCAATCGAACCGCATCCTATCACAAGGAAGGTCCCCCCCCCCCCCGAAAACATTTGTGGATTGTAACGAAGCTTGAAGAAAGTGGACCACTTGTCTCACAAAGTGAGGGACTTGTCTAAAAGTAGGAGGGCATATGTAATTAAAGAGAAATATCCATTAACAACAATCAGAAAACATTCAACAAGGAAATAAAGAGAAATGATAGAACAACAACACGTTTCATAAAATAAACAGGTTTCATACATTCTAGGATTAGACACTAGGATTAGACAACGTCGGTCCTGCTCAGTTGTTACCGCGCCCTGGCATGTTTTGCTCAGCCGTAATGGCTTCTTGAGCTGCATTGGTCTGCTGCCACAACAATTCCAATTGCTCATCAGTCAGTTCCAGAACATTAGGATCGTTGGTTGCTTGGAAATTGGCCACGTAATCCATTGGCGCCTAACCAGCATGAGCTAGAACTTCAGGCATGGAAGGTGCAGCGTACTTGTATAGCTTAGCTGAATAACCTTAATCCGAAAAATTAAACTGTGATTCAAATGTGGGTCTCGTTTGAATGGTATAGTTTAGAAATGATTTTGAATAGGATAATATTTTCAACAGAAAAAAGTTTCTCTAACAAAGAAATATCCTTATGTATTCTTTGATGAAATTATGCATAGATGCGTGTTTTAGAATCAACATTGTATTGTGACACTATAAAGTTTTATTTTGATGTAATCACATTTGAAGTTTTATCTTAACCAAGAAATTCTAGTAACTTTTTGACGACTACACATAGCTTTTGAGCAAAAAATTATGCTTTTTGAGCAAACATTGTGCGTTTTAAGCAAAAAAAAATATTAAAAACAAACAAAGGTGAAATCAGTGGTATCTTCAAGGAAACATAGTCAACACAAGTTAATTATGGTGATTAACAAATGATCTTCAGGGATTAATGCATATGGTAATTAACACTTGCAATTTGTGGACACGATTTTTCAAATTGAATGAACAAACTATTAAGAAGGATATTTTTGTCTTTATACATAATATACAAAGAATATCATAGCCAAAAACTTGATCTCGCCACTGATCATCTCGATAGGGTGTCCCACTTATCACATGGAGGCCAGGGCAAGGAGACGCCAAGAACGTCCCAGGATTCTTCTGGTTGCGCTTTATGAGATATAGGCTGTGCAACTCCTCCAGCTCAAACAAAAGCTTCTCCTCTCTGGCCCTCACGAGGATCGCTAGGAGGTGTCGAAGAAGGTTCGGGCATAGCTGTGTGAGAGAAATCCCAAGTTCGGCGAGAATCTCTAGCAGCTGTCTCGGAATCGGGAAAGAAAGCCCGCAGGACTCGAAGAAGGGGAGATATGCTCCGCCATACCCGTTTCTAACAGTCTCCGGAGTCTCGTGATCGGAAGCAAATTCACAGACCACGCCGCGATCTACTCCAAACGAGGAGTATAACTTTTCAATGTGCTCTTGCGTGATCGTCGGACTTGGAAACGAAAAGGAAGACATCTCGCAAAGATAAGAAAAGGAGAAAAATCACAAGAACAAGAGAAAGAAAGATGATCGGAAGTGAAAAAGAAAGATCAAAGCTTCATCGCTATTTAAAGAAAACCCTCAAACGGCTATATTGCGGCTCCCGAGGAACGCAATAATTGCCTAGGCTACCCTATAACAGCCACAATCGCTTCCCCTTCGCCCTAGAAAATCACGCACACGACCGTTATGCGGTGAAAAATAACGGACAAATCGAAACGTTGAAAACCGAAGAAGATCCAACCGGATTCCCGAACCAAGTAAACCGAACCGTCTCTTTCCATCTCGATAGAAAGAAAAGAGACTGGGGGACAAATGTTGGACCCAATTTTTGACATAGGCTAAATGGGCTGTATTTAAAATGGGCCTTAAAAGGATTAAACCCATAGCGACGTCAACAAAGTGGAAAAGAAGGTCGCCGAAGCCGAGAAGGTCGCGGAAGCAGTTACAAGAATAGCGAAGTCGAACCTATAAAAGGAAGAGGATATCAAGGCTAAAGGACACAGCAAAAACCCTAGAGAGAGAGAGAGCACACCACATATTTACATCTTTCTTACTTCGTTTAGATCTCATTCTTGATCGACCTCCTTGTTATAGTCGATCTCTTAGCTATTCTTTGTACTCGACCTCTTAATCAATAAAAGTCCATTTTTGTCTACCGAATTCCATTACATCGTTGTGTTCTAAGGATATCGTTGCCTACATCTTTTGTCACTTCCCTAGTTTACTTACAAACACTACAAAATACTTGAGTGTAGATTTTAGGTTCTACACAGCTCACAGACCATAATGACCCAAGAGAGTGACCAAAAGTATGTCTGGTCGAGGTCAAATGGATATGACATTGCTGAAATCAAGAAAGATCGATAGCCATGTATAAAGTCCATGAGTCTATTTGACTGCAGATCCATAGTTTGATGAGATTATAAAACTCATTGCAGCAATAATTATTAATGACATGACTGATACACTAAAAATGAATCTTTGATACTGCCAAGTTAACAGTTGTAATAATAGTACTTTAGATTCAAATCCAGAGGACCAATCTACACTTTATTTCTATGAGTTTCGAAATCAAGCTAAGAAGAATATTTGTTTTGGTTTAAAAGGTGACGATAGGAAACAAGAAAAACAAGAGATTGATTCAATTTAACAAGGAGCTAGCCTAGGGTATTTCAATGGGTGTTGAATTGGAGCCAAACAATTATTCAAGCGCGATGAAGTGCTTTCTAGAACTCGGATCACTCAGCTGGAACACTCCACTGTCGTGGCAGTGATCACTTTGCAGATCGATCTCACAACCTAACTGTCGTTGGGATGAGAATCGATTGCAAGCCTTAGAGAACAGGTCCGATCAGTTCACTTACTACCCTAATATCTACTTTCGCTGATTAGGGATACTAAGCTCATTCAATACATGTCAAGTTATCTCCTAAGCGGTTAACTAGGTGATGAACTTAAGATCTAACATCAAGTGATCAGATTAATGAAAGCAGTAAGAACAGTATGAATGAAGAACAGTTATGAAATCGCTTATCTATGTTTAGCTCATGTCTCAACACCCTAAAAACCCTAGGCGAGCAAGGTCACTACTCGATCATGATGCAAGAAATCAAAGACATAATTCCTGAAATAAATTGCATAAGAACATAGTAGAAAACAAAGGGTTCAGATGATCTTCTCTATGGAGAGAGAGATGAAGCCTTCTCCCTTTACAATAAGCAAATCCAATAATCCTAAAAGTCTCCAATGGTTTCTTGTGTCTCAGAAAGCATATAATGATAAAGAGTAATAGAAAAATAAGATATATCAAAGCCATAGGCGACTGGGAGAGAAAAACAAGGTAATTAGGGCAAATCCCGAGATATTGTATTTTCCTTATTAGTCGGGAACAACCTCGGGATCACTCCGTCTGCTTGTTCCGCTTGATCGGGAACAGTCATCAGACCGTTCTACGTGAAAATCACCAAACTGCACTGATTTCTACCTCTTTTGTTCCAACAGGTCCATCTTCCATCCAGTGCAACTCCAGACCTGTAATGACTCGAAAAGGACTAGAAAGACTCGATAAAGACTTGAAAACCAATTAGAAAACATATATACAATGATGTATAAAACAACATATATCAATTCCCCCAGACTTAGATCCTTGTTTGTCCTCGAACAAGACCAAGTATCAAGAACAGGGAGAAAGGTTTGAAAGTGTGGGAACTCTCCTATTCTCAGCAACCATACCTTAACCACGAATCTCTGAACCATGCAAGCAGTAAACTAGGACAACACACGCTTACCAGAACCCCACTGACCGCTGTTCAAAAATCGGCTCCATACTCCACATCTCAAACCTGAAAAAGCAACACTATCGAGACACAACTCCCTACATTCATTTAAGAGCAGCGTAAGCTTCTCATCACAGGCACTATTCAGGGTAGACGGGCTAGGTGTGGAACAGGCTAATTTTATGGTGGAGCTAAAGAGTGTTTAGGGGCTACCAATTTTTCGTAGTGGATGCAGGATATCGCGCAAAATAGTCGTGAGAGGACGGCTCCATTGATGTCCACAGCCCCTTACTCGTTTTGCTATCTCAGGAGCGACTGTTCTTTTCGTTCGGGAACAATCATCAGACTGCTTCACTCATCTTTCTGCTCCTCATCCCTTTATATTGATACCTACTTCTCTGCCCGACCTTCCCAATGGCTCGTGTATCCTGAATTCTTCTCCTTCTCCATCACCATATGTTAAATAAAATGAAAGATTGATTTATTTTTAATAACAAAGATGGTAGAGTGACGAAGAAGGAGGTAACATGTGATGTTTGGATTGCCACTGGTGGTTCTTCTGATTCAAATCATTCTGGTTCTCCACCCATGTTCTTGCGCAGCTCATTGGTTATGGAGCAGTTGCTCCCTTAATCTGCTTGTTCTCCTTCTGACTGAATCTGCGCAGCAGTAATGAGTAAGAGGCTGCATCGATCCTTTCCTCTTCGACCTTTTTGCACATATCTGCACATATAACACCGAAAAACAAATGCATGAAGGTGGAATAAAGGCGCAGGGTGGGAACTAGCTAAAGATGAGCTAGCCACTCAGGAACAACAAGATGGATATAAAGGATAAGAAGTCCTGAGTGTAGTTCTCGTTTCCCTGATCTAGTGCCCATAACAAGAAGAATTTCAGTCAAGATTAGGTTCAAGTTAGGTGGAGTTGAGTCTACCCAGTGTAACATGATCGACTTAGAACTTCTGGAGAATCAAGTGAGAAATGTCAGGGTGTTCCAGGTCCACATGTGTGTCTTTCGCCACTGCTAAGATCACTGAATAAGATAACTAAAGCACGAGGTGGTTAGTGATCAACACGGAATAAGGTCCTAATTCTCACAAATTTTTGACTGACTCAATCCTAAAAACTGACTCAAGAGAAAAACAAAAGAAAGAAATGAGTTAGTAAACGACGAAGACTCTCTCCCAGACTTACTTCACAACGTCTCGGTGTGAAAATAAATCAGAGAGAAGGTGAAAACAAGAATATACAAAAAAAATTTGGTCGAGATACTTACCTGGAGCGGTGCTCCGAAAAATTCTGGGTGTTCTGTCGCCAGATTTTCACCTGGGCGGTTGTTCGTGGCTCCTGCGGAACAGAGAGCTCCGTTTCTGCAACCCATAATTTTTCAAAGTATTTCAAATTTTTATGTTTTTTTGACCTGAAACTCAATAAATTAAAACGAAAATAAGCAAACAAAAACAAAACAAAGTTATATTTACACTTACCAGTGGGTTGCCTTCCACCAAGCGCTTGGTTAAAGTCACTAGTTTAACTTGGTGACAGGGATCAGTCGGGTTGAGCATGAGGGCTTGTTTCAAAACAAGCTCCACAATCAGACATGTTCAGCTTCAAAACTCTGCTCAACAACCCTTTCACAGCAGCTTCTCCTTTCTCTTGCAGCTCATCTGTGAGAATAACTCTGACCTTGGAGAAAGGTTTCGAGGTACCCTTGCACTTTACCTCATATTCAATGGATTTCTCATCGCACATGCAAGGTATCAAAGTCATGGTAGGATCTCTCCTGGCCCTTTTCTTCTGGACTTTTACATTCACTTTAGCATTCCCACTGAGTGTATGGGTATCAGTGTGAGGATCTCCATCCAGAACTTCCTTGATCTCACTGTTTTTACCAAGCTCCTTCCTTAGAACAACCTTCAGCTTTTCTCCACTGAGCACTGAGATGCAAGAGGCGTGTAGTTTCTGAAATATGGTAGGAACAGCCTGATAGAAGACATTCTTGTTGATGTTGGAGAAGGAGACTCTCTTATTAGGCATATCAACGATTGCTCCCACTGTAGCCATAAATGCCATTCCTAAGATCAAAGGCATCTCATGATCTCTGTTCATCTCAACAATCTGAAATTCAGTATGGAGAACACAGTCCCCAACTTGGACAGGAAGGTTGCGAATGGTGCCATAAGGAACTGCTCTGGAAGAGTTTGCAAAAGCCAGAGTCACCTTAGAAGGCTCAACATCAGCAATGCCCAACTTGTCTACAATCGCCTTTGAGACAAGATTCACACAAGATCCAGAGTCACAAAGAGCTTCCTCAAATTTCACTCCAGCAATGGAACATGGAAAAGCAAATTTTCCAGGGTCATCAACCTTAGGCAACACCTTCAGGTGTCTAGGTGGAATCGGATAGGGAACCTTAGGAACATAGACTCGCACTGGTGGAATATCAGTAGATCCGTCGGGACGGGAGCAGTCGCGGGAGCAGTCACTCTAGAGCTAGCAGACTGCTCTGTTCTCTGTTTTGCGCCCAGAACAGTCTCAGCGAACAGTTGTTCCGCTTGTTTTTCCTCAGATTTTTCACGTCTCTGCTCGGTTGTATTACAGTGCTCAACCCTAGGATTCATCACACTTTTTCCACGAATGATCTCTTACTGTCTTTTAACAGTTTCAGCAGTTTGAGCAAGCTGAACATCAATCCTCTTTATGTGGTTGCTCATAGTATCATATTTTGAATTCAGCTCGGTGAACATGCTGACCATCCTGGTGTTGATATCTGTGGTAACCTGATTCAATGCCTTGACCTGAAGTTGCTGGCTCTGGAGCATCTGCTGCATCATAATGTTCAGATTTTTCAGATCATCTGGCGGACTGTTCCTTGCAGTTGGAGCACTCGCGGCTGGAGCAGCTTGCTGATTGCTCTGCGGGGTGGTGTTCTGATACCGAGATCCTTGTGCCTGGTTGTTCTGCAGTAGCTGATCGACCTTAGCTGGTAGCTCATCAATTTTCTGGGTTTGTACAGTGTTCCCTTTCTTGTAGCGGTTGCTCTCCTGATTCTTATTGGCTGAGCTAGCTGCCATGTTCTCAATCATCTTGAATGCTCCATCAGTGGTGCGAGTCATGAAGTCTCCATTGCTCGCAGAGTTTAGAGCACCTTGGTATTTCCAGTCCACTCCATCATAGAGAATGCCCATGAGGTAATTATCATCAAATCCATGGTGAGGGCATTCTCTCTGGTAGTCATTGAAGCGCTCCCATGCGTCACAAAAAGGCACAACATGGAGCTGTCTGAATGAGGTGATCTTTATTAGACCCAATTTCGGTCTTACAAATGATTGGGCCTATTTCAGATCATGGGCCATAAACAAGAAGCCCGCGAGGATATATCGATCTGCTCCATAGGAGATAATCAAGAGAATACATAGTTCGAGTCCAAGATTCTACGGATATACTGGACTGGGCCGAAGCTAAGAGGCCCACAGCAACGTCAACAAGGTGGGGAAACAGGTCGCCGAAGTCGAGAAGGTCGCTGAAGCGGTTACAAGAATAGCGGAGTCGAACCTATAAAAGGAAGAGGAGATCAAGGCTAAAGATCACATCGAAAACCCTAGAGAGAGAACACACCACACATTTCCATCTTTCTTACTTCGTTTAGATCTCATTTTAGATCGACCTCCTTGTTATAGTCGATCTCTTAGCTATTCTTTGTACTCGACCTTTTGATCAATAAAAGTCCATTTTTGTCTACCGAATTCCGATTACATCGTTGTGTTCTAAGGATATCGTTGCCTACATCTTTTGTCACTTCCCTAGTTTACTTACAAACACTACAAAATACTTGAGTGTAGATTTTAGGTTCTACATTTTGGCGCCGACTGTGGGGAAGATAAACGAAAAACATCCTTGCTAAGAACCCGATCCAGGATTTCTAAGCACGATCATGGATCCCACTCTACGCCGACGGAGATGCGATGGCTCGAGATCAAGACAGCTCGCGATCTCCAAAGATCCCGCGCGCGACGCTCCATCTCACAACTCGAGGGACAATCATCGACTCGGAAAGGCGACCTTGAACGAAAACACAATAACCTTCTCTTTTTACGAGAATGTCGAGCTCGATACGCCCCACGACGATGCTTTAATCATCACGATTGACCTCGTCGGGGTCTCTTTTTCAAAGGTTCTCGTCGATTAGCCAACCTGCTATCGCACGACACCTTCGAGAAAATCAGCCGACCTTATTTAGCAATCAACAAATACGCTCCTCCCCTCTACAGCTTTGGAGGCGGAAGTAGAGTACCTTTACTAGGAAACGTGGCGATCACCGTCAAGACACACGATTCCGAGAAAGAAACAGAGTTCTCCGTAATGCATGACCTTTCCCCATTCGATGTTGTCTTAGGACGACCTTGGCTCCATCAGATGAAGGCAGTCCCCTCGATTTACCATCTATGCGTAAAGTTCATTTCCCCTACCGGATAAAAGACCATTTACGGGAATCAAAAACAGTCTCGATCCTGTTACATGGCGGAATACCGAAAAGTGTTCCCGAAAGGAGCGAACCAACCAGCAGTGCGAGATCCCTCGACAAAAGACCCTAAGAAGGACCTCGCGTGTGCTATTTCCTTAGATCCGCAATCTCTAGAGAAATGTGTTAGCATTGGACGCGATCTCAGTCCAAAGATCAGGGATGACCTAGTGATCTTTCTGAGAAATAACATCAACACGTTTGCATGGTCGGCTGCTGACATGCCCGGCATCGATATCAACGTCGCATCACACGACCTAAACGTCGATCCCACGTTTAAACCGATCAAGCAAAAACGAAGAAAACTTGGCCCAGAAAGGGCCAAGGCAGTCAACGACGAAGTTGATAAATTGCTGAAAATAGGTTTAATCCGCGAAGTACAATATCCGGACTGGCTTGCCAACCCAGTTGTCGTAAAGAAAAAGAATGGAAAATGAAGAGTCTGTATCGACTTTTCCGTTACCACATATAGACCGATTAGTCGAAGCTACGGCAGGACACGAGCTGCTCTCCTTCATGGATGCATTCTCGGGGTACAATCAGATCCTCATGAATCCTGAAGACCAAGAAAAAATGAGCTTCATCACCGAGTGAGGAACGTATTGTTATAAAGTAATGCCTTTCGGATTGAAGAATGCTAGAGTGACCTACCAGAGGTTGGTAAATAAAATGTTCTCCAACCAACTGGGAAAAACTATGGAGGTTTACATAGACGACATGCTAGTGAAATCCTCAGTAGCCGGCGATCACGTTCTCCAACTCCAAGAGTGCTTCAACATCCTCAATAAGTTCGGGATGAAGCTAAACCCGACCAAGTGCACTTTTGGAGTAGCATCCAGGGAGTTTCCGGGATACCTCGTGACTAAAAGAGGGATCGAAGCCAATCCCAAACAAATCTCGGCGCTTATCGAAACATTACCTCCGAAGTTGGTCAAAGATGTGCAAAGACTCACCGGAAAGATCGCCGCATTAAACCGCTTTATATCGAGATCGACAGATCGATGCCTTCCATTCTACAAAATCCTTAAAGGGAACAAAAAGTTCGAATGGAACGCCGATTGCGACGCCGTCCTTATTGAGCTTTAAGCCTACATAAGCGAACCTCCTATCATATCTAAGCCAGTTCACGGCGAACTTCTGTATCTATACGTCGCGACTTCCGAACACGTAGTAAGTGGGGTCTTAGTCCGCGAAGAAAACAACGAGCAAAAACCAATCTACTACGTCAGCAGATCCTTGTTCGATTGTGAAACAAGATATCCCGTGATGGAAAAATTGGCCCTGGCGGTGGTAAATGCCGCGCGGAAACTGAGGCCATATTTCCAATCCCATACGATCATGGTAATGACGTCGCAACCATTACGCACAATCTTACATAGCCCAAACCAATCTGGAAGATTAGCAAAGTGGGCGATTGAGCTCGGAGAATATGATATAGAGTACAAACCTCAAACAAGTTCGAAAGCGCAAGTGTTAGCAGATTTCATCATCGAGCTTGTTCCCAGTGAAACTAACACCGATGACAAAACCCGGAAGTGGAAACTCCACGTCGATGGAGCGTCATCAAGGCAAGGGTCGGGTGTAGGAATACAACTCGAATCTCCTACAGGAGAGATGATCGAACAATCATTTTGCCTAGGTTTCAACGCGTCAAACAACGACGCCGAATATGAATCCTTAATCGCTGGATTGCGACTTGCGCAAAGCATTGGAGCTCGAAAAATCAGCGCATTCAGCGATTCGCAGCTCGTCACCAGCCAATTCCACAACGAATATGAAGCTAAGAATGAAAGGATGGAGGCCTATCTGACGGTACAAAGAGGAATTACACAGCAGTTCGATGAATTCGAGCTTACGAGAATTCCGAGAGGGGAAAATACTTCAGCAGACGCTCTCGCCGCCCTGGCGGCAACATCGAACCCGACTGTAAGAAGGGTATTTCCGGTTGAACGAATAGATCGACCCAGTATAGACATCCCTTTAAAAGGAACCCTTAGTAACAAGGGCGACCTTCCGCTGGTCGCTCCAATCATCACTCGTAGTAAATCCAAGGGATGTACTCAAGAGCCCGACGAAGACTCACTAGTAGCCCCGCGGAAGCGGAAGTTCCCCGGTGAGTCCTCTCGAAGAACTCGATCAAGCGCTGCCAGAACAACTCTTGACCCCCCAATTCCCGAGGAAATACCCGTTCACGAGGTAAATAATGAATCACAAAAAGCTTTTCAGGACGAGCTCGAAAACAGACCAGATTGGAGAACTCCGCTATATAACTATATCGATACCGGAGAACTTCCTCCCGAAAGATGGGAAACCCGAAAGGTAAAAGCTCAGAGCTCGCGCTATTGCATCATGGAAGGAAAACTTTATAAAAGAACCTTCAGTGAGCCATATCTATTATGCGCATCGCCAAAGCAAGCCTCTACCATCTTAAAGAAAACCCACGACGGGTCATGCGGGAACCATTCCGGTGGACGATCCCTGGCGATAAAAATAAAAAAGCACGACTATTTTTGGCCTACTATGATCAACGACAGCGAGCAGTTCGCGCTGAGATGTGACAGATGCCAAGGGCACGCACCAATGTTGCACCAACCAACACAAAAACTATCAACCATATACTCGCCATACCCATTCATGAAGTGGTCTATGGACATAGTCGGACCCTTCGTTTCATCGGGACCAGCACAACTTCGATTCTTGTTAGTAATGACCGATTTTTTTACCAAATGAACCGAAGCCGAGGCCTACCAGAATATTACCAGAACCACGGTGACGAGCTTCATTTGGAAGAATATTGTCTGTAGACATGGCCTCCCATACGAAATAGTCACCGATAACGGCCCTCAATTCATCTCGAAGGTTATCAAAGATTTCTGCGATAAATGGAAGATCAAGCTAAATTTTGCAACCCCACGATACCCAAAGTGCAATGGGCACGCCGAAGCCGCAAACAAGACAATAGTAAACAGCTTAAAAAAGAGACTCGACCTCAAAAAATCCAAGTGGAGTGAAGAGCTGAACGGAGTACTTTGGGCATGCCGGACAACACCCCACACGGCAACCCACGAAACACCGTTCTCCCTTTCATACGGAATCGAAGCAGTAATACCTCCCGAGATTGAAGTCCCATCTACACGACGAGGAATATGTCCCGACAACGTCGAGATAAGCGAAGCAATGCTGCTCGAACATCTGGACATGATCGAAGAACGCCGAGAACGAGCTGCGGTGCGTATCCAGAACTACAAGCAAGCCGCTGCCCGTTACTACGATTCAAACGTAAAAGACCGCAGCTTCTCAGTCGGCGACCTAGTACTACGCAAAGTGTTCGACGGAACAAAAGAAAAAGGCGCAGGAAAACTAGGAACGAGGTGGGAAGGCCCATACAAAATAATAAAAGAAGTTCGCAACGGCGTTTACGAACTGGAAAAATGCAAAACGGGACACCCCGAACTGAGGCCATGGAACGCTTACAACCTCAAAAAATATTATAATTAACTTCGATGTCCCATCTCCGATCCAACATCGAACTGGGGGCCACCAACGACATAACATAAAGCAAAAACGCTATTCAGAACTACGAATCGGCTTGATCCCGCGAATAAGGGTACGTAGGCAGCTCAACATCGAGCGCAGCCCAAACAACCAAATAACTATCTAACCAAAACATCGTTCACCAAGTGAACCCCAACAAAGTAGATTCCTGATCAGTTTCTACTTCAAAAATATCTAAGAAAGATACTAAACGCATGCTCAAACAAAAATATATAAATCTAGATTAAAGGTATCATCCATTAATCCGCTGAAATCATATATAAATGCTCCAACAAACAACACACACAAATAACAAAAGCAAAACAAACAAAGTCCTCTAAACAAATAAACATAAAACGCCGAATCATACAGGCGTCATTCAACCCCCTAGGTTGACCGAGTCATCAGAAACTTGAGGAAGGTCGAGACCTCTGAGAGAATCGTCTGATACCGCCGCGAGGCCATACTCGATCTCCCTAGATATCTCTACATCTTTAAGACGATCCAGCTCCTCCTCGAGCTTGAACCCGCCCTCCAAGTATTCGGCTAAAGCCTCGATATTTGCGTGAACTTCCTGTAAGGGCATCTCCGCAGCACTCTCTGCCTTCCTCCGTCGGATAGTCTCTCTAGCCTTATCAAGGGCAGCATCGTAACCCTTGGCTACCAACCGACAAGCAGCTCGCCTTTTCCTCCGAGCCACTCTTTCTCGTAGCTCAGCGTCTCTTCTGAACTTCGCCTTCAAGGATTCAAGGTCCGCTTCCATTGCTACCTTCTCCTTCTCTAACACGACCTTCTCTTTCTCGAGCACAATTTTCTCCTCCTCAAGCGCAATCTTCTCCGTCACTTTAGACGTCAAAAGCACCTTCAAGTCAACAACTTGCTTCGCTCGCTCCTGTTCACCTGCCTGCAATGCACTTAACTTTGATCGCAACTGTTGGATCAAAGTAAGATGACCTGCGACCTCCTCTTGAGAAGGGAAGTTCGCCAACCGTTCCTCCATCAAGGCAGCATACTCGTTGCTAGCCTCCATGGCCTAAAATGATAAAAAGATTAAGACTATAACTTCGATATCTAAATAATTTCACACGATTTACCTTGACATTTGCGATCGACATCTGAATGTAGGCGTCACGACCCCGCATTTGCTCCAAGGGAGGAAGCGCGCACGCAGAACTTCATAGTTTTCGCCAAATGGCAGCAAGTAGCTCAGGATCCTCCAAAATCGGAGCATCCACGTCATATGAGAACATCAGTGGAGAACCACTTCGACAGTCCGCAGGAAGGTTGACCGGCTTAGAAGTACCCTCTCCGGGATCTTGCATCAAAGGTTCCGAGCTCGATACGTTAAAGCCTTTAGAAGACTCCTCGTCCAGAATCAGACGACGTCGCTGAACCTTGGGAGCGACCTCCTCGACGTCCACTTCGCCCGATGCTCGAGAGTCCGGTGGAACATCGCGACCCGGACGAACCACAGAAAGCGGCGTAGCCCGGACAATCGGAGACTGAATCTGAGAGCTCGCTCTAGTCACCCGTTTGTCCGGAGTCTCGCGAACTCGTTTCGAAGACGCGGAGTCAGAGTAGGCATCTAAAGGCTTCGCAGGAGGGTCTTTCCTTTTCACCCCTGAAAGACAAAGACCCAACAAATTAAAGTCGTCAAACTAAAAGAAAAGAAAAGAAAAGATAATAATAATAATGAAGTAGCCCACCTTTATCTTTCTGGTCTTTTCGAGGACGAATCGGTTCCACAAACGCGACGGGAACGGCACATTCACACCCGGGGGAAAAGCATAGGCAGCTCAAACCCTCTCCAGAGTAAAACTGTCCCAACTCCATTTACCTCGACGGAGCGCCGAGATCAAACCACACAGCTCTGGAGTCGACTTTGAGGTTCCAAACAACTCTAAGGAAAAAGTCAAGATCAAAACCTAACAAATAATCGTGCTAGTTTAGAAAAAAAGGAGAAGTAATAGGGAATTACTTACGCACGTTCTCGTTCTATTTCATCGGAATCCGAGAAAAATCGAAATCCCCGACCGTTACTGGATCAATCTTGAAGACAAAAAACTTGTCCGTCCAATAGTCTTTCCCAGGAATGTCGGTAATAACCGAGCGACCCGAACGCGGAGAAAGAAGAAACGCTCCGGTGACGCCGCTACTACGCTTGAGAGTGTAGAGCTGCTTTAATTCGGCCAAATCGAACTCCAACCCTTCCTCTCTGGCTCGAACGAACGTTGCCAAGACGTAACGCCAGAAAGTCGGAGTAACCTGGGTGAACGATAGTTGTAGCTCCGCTAGAATCTCGAGGAAGAACGAAGGAATAGGAAATGACATAAGGCCGTCACGAAAAAAGCACATGTAGGCTCCGCAGTATCCCGGTCTCACGCTTCTCGGAGCATCGCCGTTTGGGTAATCGATGACAGCTTCGTACGGAAATCCTTATTCAGATGGGGTAAGTGAACTCCTTATTCAGATGGGGTAAGCGGAGTCGAACCTATAAAAGGAAGAGTAGATCAAGGCTAAAGATCACATCGAAAACCCTAGAGAGAGAACACACCACACATTTACATCTTTCTTACTTCGTTTAGATCTCATTTTAGATCGACCTCCTTGTTATAGTCGATCTCTTAGCTATTCTTTGTACTCGACCTCTTGATCAATAAAATTCCATTTTTGTCTACCGAATTCCGATTATATCGTTGTGTTCTAAGGATATTGTTGCCTACATCTTTTGTCACTTCCCTAGTTTACTTACAAACACTACAAAATACTTGAGTGTAGATTTTAGGTTCTACAATCTTGTTCCTCAATGCAGTTGTTCTCGCCTTAGAGTAGAAATGGTTAGGAACGCTGATCGGACATGTTCCCATGAAGTGAGAGAGCCAGTAGGGAGATAGTTCAACCACCGTGCAACTTTTCCATCAAGAGAGAATGGAAATAGCATGCACTTGATGTAGTCTGATGGCACACCATTCGCACGAGTGAAACTGCAGACTTATTCGAAATTCTCAATATGCTCCATTGAAAATTCTGCAGAGAGACCAGAGAACACTTTTCTCTGCACCAGATCAATCAGAGCAGGCTTGATCTCGAAGTCTTGTCTGGTGCAGAGTGGTGGAACAATGGCAGAGCGCATAGTAGGAATGTTCCACGGAAGGTTTCTCCCCCCAATCGGAACAGTCTGCGCCAACTGTTCCTGCTGCGCGAGAGTAGCCTGTTGAGCAGCTTGTTGTGCAGCTGCTTGCTGAGCTTGGATGGTCTGCTGCATTTGAAGCATCTGTTGTTGCATCAGTTGCATTGCCTCAGCGAGATCATCATGAGGGCCATGATCACCCATGGTGGTGTCGGTAGGCCTTGGCTGTTGTCTGTTCTCTCTTTCTAATCTTGCGAGCTCCTGGTTGCTGAGTGTAACTAAATGTCCTTGTGCGTTGCTCCGAGTATGTCTATTGGTCATGCACCTGGAACATTAGCTGCAACAAAGAGAAAAGAGCAAGTTAGATATCTTAGACTATATATGAAACCGAAAAATAGAGGTAAAAAATCTGGTCCCCGTCGCAACGGCGCCAAAACTTGATACACTAAAAATGAATCTTTGATACTGCCAAGTTAACAGTTGTAATTATAGTACTTTGGATTTAAATTCAGAGGACCAGTCTATACTTTATTTCTATGAGTTTCGAAGTCAAGCTAAGAAGAATATTTGTTTTGGTTTAAAATGTGACGATATGAAACAAGAAAAACAAGAGATTGATTCAATTTAACAAGGAGCTAGCCTAAGGGTATTTCAATGGATGTTGAATTGGAGCCAAACAATTATTCAAGCGCGATGAAGTGCTTTTTAGAACTCGGATCACTCAGCTGGAACACTCCACTGTCGTGGCAGTGATCGCTTTGCAGATCGATCTCACCACCTAACTGTCGTTGGGATGAGAATCGATTGCAAGCCTTAGAGAACAGGTCTGATCAGTTCACTTACTACTCTAATATCTTCTTTCGCTGATTAGGGATACTAAGCTCATTCAATACATGTCAAGTTATCTCCTAAGCGGTTAACTAAGTGATGAACTTAAGATCTAACATCAAGTGATCAGATTAATGAAAGCAGTAAGAACAGTATGAATGAAGAACAGTTATGAAATCGCTTATCTATGTTTAGCTCATGTCTCAACACCCTAAAAACCCTAGGCGAGCAAGGTCACTACTCGATCATGATGCAAGAAATCAAAGACATAATTCCTGAAATAAATTGCATAAGAACATAGTAGAAAACAAAGGGTTCAGATGATCTTCTCTATGGAGAGAGAGATGAAGCCTTCTCCCTTTACAATAAGCAAATCCAATAATCCTAAAAGTCTCCAATGATTTCTTGTGTCTCAGAAAGCATAGAATGATAAAGAGTAATAGAAAAATAAGATATATCAAAGCCACATGCTGCTGGGAGAGAAAAACAAGGTAATTAGGGCAAATCCCGAGATATTGTATTTTCTTTATTCGTCGGGAACAACCTCGGGATCACTCCGTCTGCTTGTTCCGCTTGATCGGGAACAGTCATCAGACTGTTCTACGTGAAAATCACCAAACTGCATTGATTTCTACCTCTTTTGTTCCTAAAGGTCCATCTTCCATCCAATGCAACTCCAGACCTGTAATGACTCGAAAAGGACTAGAAAGACTCGATAAAAACTTGAAAACCAATTAGAAAACATATATACAATGATGTATAAAACACCATATATCAATGACCTTAGACACTCATAAGTTATGGATGAGTATAGACAAGGTCTATAACTCAACATGGATCGACCAATAAGAAAGATCGACTATAATGGATAAGCCATTAAGACATATGGTTGATATATGTCCGAATGGACAAAAGCATGTTCGTGAGAAGCCAAGTGTTTGGGTCGATGACTCAATATATATTAAAAGTATCCACAGTATGGCAAAGTCATGTGATTAAAGGATCCGTGGGACATGAGAGGACCTGCGAGTAAAGTTCAATCGCAGATTAAAGGTCCATCTGAGTACTGGTTGAGTAACATCCGTCCGATCAGGACATAGAGTGGTCAGGAACAAAGATGCACGTCTTGATGACCATGTCTCAATGAAGTTCCAGAAGATATGAGAGTTACAAGATAACTCAAGTTACAATTCAGCAAGAGCTATCCCTACATCAACAGTTCAGAAGATCTATTCAGCAAGTGATGTTCAAATCAGGAGGAGTAGTGTGTGTTGTACTCTTTTTTCTTCACCAGGTTTTGTTCCACTAGATTTTTTTGATAAGGTTTTAATGAGGCGACATTAAGCATGCTACGAACCCTGAACGGTTATGGCGTCCAAGGGGGAGTGTGATAAATCATTTGGTGGACGATCCATAACCAGGCCCGATGATACTGATCCAGGCGCCAAAGAGAAGAGAGAGACAGCAAATAGATAGTTTCCATATTTCAATTTCATGTATTCTTTCCATTATTATATTTACATTTTCCTTGTTGTTTAGAAAAAACTAGTTTTTCATTTATCTTATGACGATCTAACTTTGACGGTCTAATACTTGTATAAATATAGACCTTTGGTCATGATTAATAATAAGATTTCACAGCATCTCTTTTACATCATCCAGAAATTTTTCTTAATAATTTGTCACTTTGATTTTTTTTTTTAATTCCTTTTTTCTTTACATTGGTTTCCAAAAAAAATGATAACCATCACAAACCTCCCAACTCTTATTTTGGGTCCAACTGGTGACCACATTAAAAATGAAAGGAATCAAAGAGGAAATAATCCAAAAGAATGATATGGAATTAATTAGAAGAAAAATTATTCCTTATCTAATTTGACATGGAATATATTTACACTATAATTCCTCATAATAAAAGGAACGTAGAGGAACTACCAATTCCTACAAGTGATAAAATTTCCATGTAACTGGTGAAAAAAGACAGGAACCGGAAGAAACGTGCTATTCTCTACAATTTTTTTCCTCAGTTGGTGTTACCAGTTGGACCCATCTTTGCTACTGGAGAAAACACTGATCTATTCTCGGCAAGTTTCAAACTTCCATTGTTCTGCAAATCTACATAAATATTACGAGGGAGTTAATTCTCTTTGTTCCAAAGAGCCAAGAATCTAGACTTGCGAATCATCTATACAGCCCCAAGAAGAGCAAACTGGCTACAAAACGAAGCTTGCATAACCAAGGACGTGAACTTAAACGAAACAGAATACAATAAGTTGTAGTAACGTTATTATTTCAGAAAACTCTCAACAACACACTGTAAGAGAGGAGAAGAAGAAGCTTTTAAAACCGCTCACAAAAGATGGAAAAAAACCTATAAGATTCTTCAACAATAGAAGCAAATACAAACTAAAATCAAAGAAAGAAAGAAAGAAAAAGAGACACAATTCAGCATCCCCACCCGTAGTGATTCATACACTAAACCTCACCGTCTGATTCAGCAGCATCTTCATCATCGTCAGATTCAGGCCAAACATACTCGACGTCGAGAGGATGTCTATGCAGGAAATTCAAGAGCTGTTCAAGGTTTCTCATTGGCCTAAACGGACCTTGCCCCTCTGCCTCTTCTTCGTTCTCATCCATTTCTTGTGGATCACTGTAACTCAACACCTTCAACCCAAACTTCCCTGACTCATCCGGATCTACCACCTGAAACGATTTTGCTAGTGATCTTCCCATCACTTTCACATGCGACACGCTGCAATAACAATCAACAATCAAATCAACAATCAAAAAATTAAAAAAAAATACTTTCAAAGTGGCACAACTTGTAAGACCAATAAGGAGACAAGGAAGAAGATGTACCATATGTAGTATAAGCCATCTATTTCTTGTGTCTGAACCCGACCTAGAAACTCCACTAGCATATACCCACCAATGCAAAGAACCGGTTCTGGAAGCTTAAAGTTCTGCAACCGATTCTCCTACTCATTTAAAAAAAAAACATTGAGGTTATCAACAGTTCAAGAACAATGAGCGTTCGCTAACGACTGATAACACACACACCTGAGCCATAGGAAACTCTTGTGAAGTGTAAGTCCATACATATTTGTTTTCAACAGGAATCTTTCCTCCTGACTCAGCTTGATTGTTATCGAGGTGACCCAACCGGAAACGAACATAATGTGAAGAGTATATCGGAGTACCAGGCTGGAAATAAGCTAGAGAGAAAATTAAAAAACTGAGTCAGGTGAGCAAATTAAAAAAACGAGGATGATGGAACTGTCATCACCTTGGAAAGGCTGGACGCTGAGTTCAGTAACGACACACATAAACCCCCTTATCCCCATCTCATTCTTCTCTCAGCCAGCAGGTACTTTCTCTCTCTATCCCTTCTCTCTCTAGCTTCTGCTCTCTAGTTTAGGTCCCCTACACGGTATGTCGACGAGCAAGAAATTTTCTCGAGAACAAAAAGGGAAGATGACTGTGGATGCGGTTGGATCCGATAGCGATCTGGAGACGGTGCGCGGATCCGATTGCAGCGCAGAGGTGGCTCATCGCGAGGCGATGATGGATACGAAGAACATGAGCCGGCAGGAGCGGGTGCTCGTCTCGGAATCGATGGTTGCATCTCGAGGGGATGACGACGGCCACGACCCGTCTACTGAGTCGATGGTTCCCAGCTGCTTTTACCCGGATGGAATCTTCGAGGATCAGCGCAGACTCGACCCGGAACGAATTCGTCCCTCGATAGTAGAAGGGCAGGATTGGCCAAACGTCGAGCGAACCTGGTCCACCTTTAAGTCGGTTTCGAGACTTCTGTGAAGCGTAAGGCGTTCGGTGTTACGTTCATAATCCCGAGGGAGGACCAGAGGCCTTGGTCTCCCCCGAAAGGATATCAGTGCGTGTATGAGTCATATTTCGAAGGCGACACGAAGCTGTGGTTCCCGATTCCACGACTCGTTACCGCCTACACGATGCGCCGAGGAGCCGCACTTAGTCAGTTCCTGAACGGAGCCTGGCGACTGGCAGTTGCGCTGGCGGTCATCGGGGCGGAGGCCGGCGTTGCGCTCAACGTTCGAGCCTTCGAGGAGTTGGTCTCGGTGATGATAAAGGAAGGCCTGATCTCGCTGAAGATTCGCCCTAACTACAACGTGGTGACGGGATATCCTTCCAAGACGAACAACTGGCAGCGATCGTATTTTTACGTTAAGTCCGATCGGGCGGCGTTCGAGGAGCCACTGAAAACCGGCTATCGCGTTTTATGGAACGATGCGATTGGTATATAACGTTGATCTTTCCTTTGTCGTTTCGAGTACCTGAATCATGTTTCTTGGTGTCTTTGCAGTTCCTCCCTCGAATACCGATCAGTACGAAGAAGAATTTTTGGAGAGTGCTCGGGTGGTCGCGTCTCGGAAGCAAGATCATTGGGATAACTTCTCCTTCAGTAGGGTTCGTGCGTCGGCTGATCGGATCAGACAACGTAAGTCCTTCTACTTTTCCTTTCTTTTACTCGGTATTTTAGGGGGATCCTGACTCGTTTCCACTCATCTTTACAGAGGTTTGGCGTTCAGACACAATCCCCATCATCACTAAGAGATCGAAGAGGGTTAACTTGTTTACCAAGAACGAGCATAAGGAAATAAACCGAGCGAGGACCATGAGGGAGTTGCCGGACTTGAGCTTGGTGGTAGGAAAACAACTCGGGTTCGTAGAGTCGGATCCAGTCGATTCCGCGAACTCGCATGATCGAGGAGACGCGAATGTTGCTGAATCTGATGCGGAGACTCGGCTCGTGAGGAAGAGCAACAAGAGGAAAGAGAGAGAGGAAGCTGCGGCTGTCGTGGGGGAGCAGCTCGAGGGAGCTTCCGCGGACGGGAGCGCTGGGGCAGAGAAGAAACGGGTGCGTAAAGAACCTGCCGCTGTTCGTTCTTCCTCTATTGAAAAAGGAGAACTCCAAACCCTGGAGCCGAGTGGTGGCCCCACAGACGCTGCCGTTTCAAATCCGCCCTCTGAAGGTGACCGAGCGGACGACCGGCACGAGGCCTCTTCGAAGGCGAAGAAGAAGAAAAAATCGAAGAAGAGCAAGAAGAAGAATGCAGACGAATCCACCGAGCAGGAGGTGGCGCCAGACGAGCAAGGAAACGCAGAAGTTCCGCCTGTCGCATCTCCTTCTAAAAGGATGGAAGCTCAAGGTGATGCAGGAGGATCGAACAAGTCTCCCTTGGTGGCTCCGCAAGAGAAGGGGGGCGCGCCGAAGAACCTCCAGGGATTTTGCCCGGACAAGGTGGACTTCATCTTCAAACGCGACACTCCCCTTGTTTGTAATAACAAGGACTGTGCCCGCTTTGTTCGCCAAGTTCGGGGGAGTTCCGACCATCTCCCGCTAGTAAAGGATCTCCTCTTCCAAGACGACTATACCATTGCTGCCGGTTCCTCGGTCAGGGTAAGGATGAATCCCTTGTCGCGCCTGTTCTTCGTCTACTCTTGACTGCTTTTTCTTTTCTAACTTTTCTCAGGACGTGTCGCAGAGTTAAGGGGACTGGAATGAAGTCGTCCGTAAGTACGACAAGGAGTTGAAAAGGACCTACGCCACGATCGCCAGGCAGAAGCACAACAACAAGGAGGCGACGCGTGCTCTGGAGGATATGTTGCGCAAGAAGGACGAGGCGGTTATTCGGGAGGAAGCCATAAGGGACGAGCTTTTCCAGAAGGAGGCAGCCATGAACAAAGAGTTGAAGCGAGCTCGGGCGTTGGTCAAGACTCTTACGGAGGAAAAAGCCGAGTTGGCGAAGGAGAAAAAGATCCTCGAGGAAGAGAAGGCTGCTGCTGCCTTAGAGCATTCCAAGGAGATGGATCGTCTCCGAGAGTCACGTCGCTATGAGGTTACTCACGAGCGGATCCGAGTAATGGCCGCGATGCACGGAAAGGCAGCTACTTGTTTTCAGAGGATTCGAGACCGGGAGACTCGTCGCGACAACTTCGAGGATGCGAGGTGTATGCTCGGTCAGGCTCGAGGGATGAGACGTTGCCTCGAAGGGATGAGGGCAACAGGTAAAAACATCTCTCAGGAAGACATTGATACCTACGCCGGGCAGGAGAAGCATTATGACGCGGAGGTGAAGCGATTGAACGTAGATGAGCTTTCCGAGAAGGACCTCTCTTTGTCTCCTCTTGTGCTCGAGTCGCGGTTCATCATCCAAGAGATATTGGGAAGAGTCGACAAGTATGGGTCGAACATGGACCTGCTCGACTCTGAAGCTGCCAGGGCTCTTCGCACTCCTCTCAGGGGACCAGGGGATCGATCCGAAGGACCGTCGAAGAGCCTTCAAGAAACCGTCCAATCGCCCGTTCGCTCCGCTTCGAAGGATCCAGTTGCAGATCCGGAGAAGACGACCGAACCGAACCCCGAGTTGCTTGCTTCCAGTTCGCCGGCGAAAGTGGTCTTGGTTACCGACTCCTCGTCCTTTGATCTTTCTGATCTGAATGCGAGCGGAGAGCGCTCCGGGTCTTGTCCCGAGAAAGCGATCCCGGCCTCATCTCTCAACAAAGATCAAGCCTTAAGCGCTGATCCTCCTGCGGATCCACTTGTCGGTGCGTCGGACTCGGACTCCTCGAAGAAGAATCCCTCTTTGTCGGGATAATTACCCATGTTTGTTGTATCCGTTTTTCGGCCTTTCGGCCTTGTTTGTTTAAAACTGTCTCCTTTTCTCGGCTAAGGCATTTTGTTGTACGAACTATTGCCCTTGGTTTTATTTTAGACTTGAATGTTTGTTTATATATTTCAGTAAGCTGTTCCAACTTAGAAATATATAAATCTTTTTTCATTGATTTGTCTTTAGCCGAGAAACGGATTAATTCGGGTGGTTGCTCGCATTTGCCAGCGAGTTCCCCCCCCCTTTTCAGATAGAACAGGAGATTAAAAGCGGTTGTTCGTTTATACTTTCGCTCGTTCAACGAACTTTTTACAAGTAGTCGTTTTGAGTAAATATAAAGAAAACTTTAATCGTTCTATTGAACTACCGAGGAAAAGGTTTCGAGACGCAGTGCAGTAGCCGAGAGAACTATTGGTCGGCCAAACCGTCGTTCTTCGGTTAGACTTGGTCTAAAATTTGCACCGGATAGCCGGTCAATGCATGACGCATAGGTGACGCGAGGCCGTTATTCCATTCGACTGATGTCTGATCAAGACTCAGCCGACTAACTTGGGCGAGTGCTCGTGCTCCGCTTGAAAAAGGGGCTGGCATCGTTTGTTCGGAGAAAAGTGACTGTTCGTCATTCCTGTGTAAAAAAAAAGTTTGGACTTTGTTTTGGTTGGGGCTGGACCCTGTGAAGGGATGCCTACGTACCTCGGATGAGGATCAAGCCTTTCGTAGTTCGTTTTACCGAGTGAAAGTGGCTATGATAGCGCATTCACTCGGACGAGTGGAAGTGACTGTTAGGTGCATCTACTCGGTTTTTTTTTTTTTTTTTTTTTTGAGTGAACAGTGACCTGTTGGTCATTCACTCGGAGATATGGGAGAGGTGTTTCTATTGGTAGAAGCGACGAAGGTGCATCGAGTTCCAAGCTCGTGGGACTGCCTCTCCGCGGGAAGTCTCGAGTCGGTAGACGCCGGGTTTGACGACTCGAGTGATCTTGTAAGGTCCCTCCCAGTTGGTTCCTAGCTTTCCAGCGTTTAGTTCCTTTGTGTTTTCAAAAACTTTTCGGAGGACGAGGTCACCGAGTTCGAGAGGGCGCGCCTTTACCTTCTTGTTATAGTAGCCCTCGATCTGGTTCTGGTAATTTTGGATGCGAAGAAGTGCCTGATCACGTTTCTCCTCGAGTTCGTCAAGGGCATCGAGGAGCATATCTTGATTAAGTTCGACAAACTGAGGCATCTTGGCGCGCCGAAGACTCGTCACGTTAACTTCGGCGGGGGCCATTGCTTCCATCCCGTAAGCAAGAGAGAATGGGGTGGATTTGGTCGCACCACGAGGAGTCGTTCGGTGCGACCAGAGGACGCCGTCCAGTTCGTCGGCCCAATGGCCTTTCTTGAGGTCGAGTCGCTTCTTGATCCCATCGATGATAATCTTGTTGGAGGATTCCGCCTGTCCGTTTCCTTGCGGGTAGCGGGGAGTCGAAGGGCTTAGGCGGATATTCCACTTGCTGCAGAACTCTTTGAAGTTTCCGGACATGAACTGAGAGCCATTGTCCGTTACGATCTCGTATGGTAAACCATGGCGGCAGATGATGTTCTTCCAGACGAAGGTGCGGACTTCCTTGTCCGTCACCTGAGAGAAGGCCCAGCTTCAATCCACTTAGTGAAATAATCGGTGAGGACCAGGATGAAACGACGTTGGCGTGAGTTCGGCATTGGCCCGATGATGTCCATTCCCCACCGCATGAACGGATAAGGGGCGGCAGATGTCCGCAACAGCTCGGTGGGACTGTGGATGCTCGGAGCGTGACGCTGGCATTTGTCGCACCGACGGGCGTATGCTTCGCAGTCAGTGTTCATAGATGGCCAAAAGAATCCCAAGCTTCGAACCTTAAGGGCAAGAGCTCGGCCTCCCGAGTGGTTTCCTCCTGCTCCGTCGTGAGTTTCAGCCATTACTCGTCGCAATTCATCGCCCTGGATGCACTTTAAGAGGACCTTGTTCGCGGTCACTCGGTGTAGTTCGTCGTTCATGATGACGTAGTGGGCGCTGCGTCTCTTCAGGCGTCTTGCTGCCCACTTATCTTTCGGCAGTTCTTCGCGTATGAGATAATCTAGGAACTCGGCTCGCCAGTCGATCGGGGTGTCGTCATGATCGGGCATCTCAGTGTCAGCGTGATCGGTGGTGGATTGTCGAGTTGTTGCGAAGATTGGAGCGATGGGAAGACTTTCGTCGGAAGGAGGATCGATGCTCGGTCGATCGATCCGATGTATGGGTATCGTCCTTTTGACCTGGTCGTGGAGTTTGCTCCCGAGTGTAGCTAAGGCATCGGCGCAAACGTTCTCTCCGCGGGGAACCTTGGTGAGTTCGAAGAAATCGAATTCCCTAGCAAGCTCTTGAACCACCCGGAGATATGCGTCCATTCTGTCATTGCGAGCATCGTAGTCACCGCTGAACTGGCTAGCGACGAGCTGCGAGTCGCAATAAGCACTCAAGCGTTTGGCTTTGACGGCTCGGGCGAGACGGAGACCCGCGATCAACGACTCGTACTCTGCTTCGTTGTTAGAGGCCGGTAGATGATGTTCTTCCAGACGAAGGTGCGGACTTCCTTGTCCGTCACCTGAGAGAAGGCCCCAGCTTCAATCCACTTAGTGAAATAATCGGTGAGGACCAGGATGAAACGACGTTGGCGTGAGTTCGGCATTGGCCCGATGATGTCCATTCCCCACCGCATGAACGGATAAGGGGCGGCAGATGTCTGCAACAGCTCGGTGGGACTGTGGATGCTCGGAGCGTGACGCTGGCATTTGTCGCATCGACGGGCGTATGCTTCGCAGTCAGTGTTCATAGATGGCCAAAAGAATCCCAAGCTTCGAACCTTAAGGGCAAGAGCTCGGCCTCCCGAGTGGTTTTTGAAAACACAAAGGAACTAAACGCTGGAAATATATAAAACATCAGAAATTGTATTATATATAAATATTATTAGAAACAGTTTTAGTTATAAATTTTATGTTTATTATATATGTTATTAGAAAAATAAAAAAGGAAATTAATTAAAATCTAACTAACAGAAACTACCAAATAAAAAAGGAAATAAATTTGATAATGATAATTAATATTATATTTTATATATATTAAAGATTATTTTTAATCAACCATTATGAGAATTAACGTGAAAACGACCCATAAAAACTGACTTCTTAAATACAATATTATAGAGATATAAAGTTAGTTAACAATAAATATATAAAGTTAATAATTTGTCTTTTTATGTTAAGTTCACATTAGTTTTACCAATAGTTAATTACAATAGGTATCTTCAATGAATTTAAAATATAATATTTAATAATTTTACCATAAATTTTTCTTAATAATTTGTGTCACTTTGATTTATTTATTTATTTTGACTACCTTTTTTCTTTACATTGATTTATTTACACTGATCTATTCTCGGCAAGTTTCAAACTTCCATTGTTCTCCAAATCTACATAAATATTACGAGGGAGTTAATTCTCTTTGTTCCAAAGAGCCAAGAATCTAGTCTTTTGAATCATCTACACAGCCCCAAGAAGAGCAAACTGGCTAAAATAACGAAGCTTGCATAACCAAGGACGTGAAACTTAAACGAAACAGAATACAATAAATTGTAGTAACGTTATTATTTCAGAAAACTCTCAACAACACACTGTAAGAGAGGAGAAGAAGAAGCTTTTAAAACCGCTCACAAAAGATGGAAAAAAACCTATAAGATTCTTCAACAATAGAAGCAAATACAAACTAAAATCAAAGAAAGAAAGAAAGAAAGAAAGAAAGAAAGAAAGAAAAAGAGACACAATTCAGCATCCCCACCCGTAGTGATTCATACACTAAACCTCACCGTCTGATTCAGCAGCATCTTCATCATCGTCAGATTCAGGCCAAACATACTCGACGTCAAGAGGATGTCTATGCAGGAAATTCAAGAGCTGTTCAAGGTTTCTCATTGGCCTAAACGGACCTTGCCCCTCTGCCTCTTCTTCGTTCTCATCCATTTCTTGTGGATCACTGTAACTCAACACCTTCAACCCAAACTTCCCTGACTCATCCGGATCTACCACCTGAAACGATTTTGCTAGTGATCTTCCCATCACTTTCACATGCGACACGCTGCAATAACAATCAATAAACCAACCATCAAAGAAAAAAAAATACTCTCAAAGTGCACAATAAGGAGACAAGGAAGGAAGATGTACCATATGTAGTATAAGCCATCCATTTCTTGTGTCTGAACCCGACCTAGAAACTCCACTAGCATATACCCACCAATGCAAAGAACCGGTTCTGGAAGCTTAAAGTTCTGCAACCGATTCTCCTACTCATTTAAAAAAAAAACATTGAGGTTATCAACAGTTCAAGAACAATGAGCGTTCGCTAACGACTGATAACACACACACCTGAGCCATAGGAAACTCTTGTGAAGTGTAAGTCCATACATATTTGTTTTCAACAGGAATCTTTCCTCCTGACTCAGCTTGATTGTTATCGAGGTGACCCAACCGGAAACGAACATAATGTGAAGAGTATATCGGAGTACCAGGCTGGAAATAAGCTTGGAAAGGCTGGACGCTGAGTTCAGTAATGAGACACAAATCACCCTTCAACTGGTAAAGAAGTGTTTCGGGCACGGAAGTCCTGTGGTGTCCTGTACTAGACCAATACGAAGGGGTGCCACCAATTCTATCTCTTTCGTCGAGTGTGTTCAAGATGCTCTCTGCTGGGAAATTATCAGTACTGGAGGCTACAATGGCATCAGCAATACAGCTTCTGATAGGGGAAGATGTGCATCCTTTAGTCAATAAGGCATAAACCCTGTGCTCTCTTTCTAGTACCCTTGTATCATCATCATCATCCGTGAGACTGCTTCTTGACCCGGTGGCTTCAAAGGATTCCTTCATATCATTGCTTGTGTCTATTATACGATCCACACTAGTTAGCTGATGGAACAACTTCAAGCACAGGTTCTTCGAGAGACTGTATTTAATCACTGCAAGTTATTTAAAAAAAAAAAAAACTCATTATTGGTCCTGGTCTAAAGATTCAATTCAAGAAAAAAAAACAATAATAAAAGATGATTTACCAAAGGCACGCCAAGAGCGTGAGACAGCACTGGCACGGACAAGATCTGATGGGTCATCAAGACACGAAAGAATGGCTAGAGACATGTCGGTATCAAGATTCTTAACGAAATCCATTCTATTTTTCGATCAAATTCCCTATATACAAAAAAAAATTGAAACTTTTACGTTTTATTGTTTTGGTTTCAAATCTAGAAAACACAGCGATACCATCAATAGAGCGGTTGCAATATCACAGCGAATCGACGATGAAGATGGACACAAAAAAAAACAATGAAAAAAATGCGGAAAGAAACAAAATTGATACCTGTATTTCTAAATCGAAAATCGGATAAGAGCGACGGTGACCTTAGCGATTGAAATGGGGTTAGTATAAAAATAGAGACAAGGACAAGTTCGAAGACAAACGATTCCTGACTGTCTCTCGAATCATTCGGGTCTCTATCAAAACCAAGAGGCCGACATCGTCAACGGCAAGGTTATTCCTGTCTTTTTTACCTCTTATTTAAAGGGAAAAAGAATAATAATAACATTAAAATAGTTTTACTGTTTTTGTTTTCTTTTTTTCTTTTTAACGTCTAAGTCGATTATTATCAATTAATTATTGTATTACAATAATGAGAATATTACAAAGACGATTTTACAGCCGATAATTTTACCACTCTGTGAGAATACCCGCCTGACTGCACCACTCTGAATCGTCCTATGAAATCCACTATGACTGCACCATTCTGAGCCGTCCACCACTCTGAAGATCTTCTTTAACATGTTTCTCTATAATCTGCATAATTTAATATTTTCTAGAGTTTGAACCCTAGACCTGCGAATGTAGAAGCAATTGAACCCTTAATCAATACCCGCCTGACTGCACCACTCTAAGCCGTCCTATGAGATCCACTATGACTGCACCATTCTGAGCCGTCCACCACTCTGAAGATCTTCTTTAACATGTTTCTCTATAATCTGCATAATTTAGTATTTTCTAGGGTTTGAACCCTAGACCTGTAGAAGCAATTTATAATGGGTATCCACACCTTAAGGAAAAGTTCATTAACAGATATTCTCCCTCTGATTTCTTGTTTTTTTCTTTAAGAATTATAACTAGTCACTTTTCAGTCTTTCTTTTCCTTAAATCCCAAATTAATTCTTGGATGGCATCATATGTGATACTTTGAAGATAAGTTAGGTACGTAATGTAGTTTATAATTATTCCACCATTTATCTACACTACACCTTTAGGAAAAGTTCAAAGAACATATATGTAACCTTCTGTTGTTAAAACTAAATTAGAAAGAGACGCTTGACTTTGCCCTCTATCTCCAACCTTCTACAGACTTTTGAAAATAATGATTGAAATATGTTTAATCCTTTTTAGATATGATTTTAATAAGTGTCTACAAAACATTTTTATGAAAGTTTAATATTTTCTGTACCATAACTACAGCTTACTGTAAAAAATGTATAGTTTTAGCTCTACTAAAATAGATATGTAGTGTATCAAAATTATTATATTTTTTAAACTGTGTGATGCAACTATTAATAATAGAAAAAAAATAACTATTAATAATGGGATAATGATCATCCTCAAAACAATTATTAATAAAATAAAATTAATTTTTATTAAAAAATTGATAAAAAGGTAAAGAATAATAAGTTGTGGTCAAATTATTTTTTTTAAAACAGAGAGAAACACGCAAACATGTGAAAATAATAAAAAATATCCAAAACTGACTACTAAAGAAAAAGAGCGATCTTTAATCTCACCTAGTCCCTTATCCGGATGGATTCGTCGGTGCAAAGAAAAAGTCCTTAATCTAGTATAGTTTAGTTTGTAGGCTGAGATAAGGCTATCGAGAGAGAGACGAGGGTGTCGTCTTCAGGGATTTGATGTCAATTTTTTCATGTCGTTTACCAGCTTTGAGGTAGGGTGGTACTTCTTTCTTAGGTCCGGGTGAGGCAAAGCTCATGTATTTCAAAGATGGTATGTCGTGCTTCTCATGTGCTCATGGCTCTGTCTTGATATTTCAAAGGTCTCATTTTCGGATAGATTTTAAGTGTTCTTTTGTCTTAACCTAGCTCTAAGTTCAAAACCTCTTGATATAAGTTTCATTCTGCATCAAGGTTGTCGTTTATGGGGCGTTCTTGTGAAGCTTCAGTATGAGGTTTTTTCGTGGAGATAACTTGAGAGAGAGTAGTGCATTTAGATTTAAGGGTTCGGCTTTTAGCTTGGGAAGGTGAAGTCAGTTCTACTGGTTTGCTTCCTTGCTTTTTAGTTTTGTGGAAGAATTTTCAGTTGTCGTTGGACTTGTGGAATATGTTTGGTCTGGTGGTTTGTTGGGAGATTTCATTTCATGCATTTTTAGTAGAGTTTCTTTGTTTTGGAAGTTGGTTTTGCTTTGTCTTGTATGAGGCATATGGTTCTTAATTTTTTTGATCTTTGGTGTGGCCTCATTTTTAGTCCTTTAGTCTTAATATTGCTTTCTTCAGTGGTGAAGCTCCAGAGCTTGGGAGCTGTGCAGTTCTTTATTTTAAAATTAACTAGATTTTGATCCGCGCTTCGAAAGCGCGGGTTTTATTATTCACTTTTGTGAAATATATTATTTGTTTGTAGCTATTGAATGTATTTATCTTAGTGAAACTTTATTTATAATAAATTCGACACACACTCTCATTCAGGTAAACTATGTGTTTCTCTGACTTTGTTTTATTCTCTCTCCAATCAACATATTTATTTGACTTGTTGTTAAAATAAATGATTTTTAGAACGCAACTGTACAATATTTTTATATTAATATTTTGTTTAAACAATGTGACATATTTCTATATTATTAAATATTTACATTGTAATTTAAAATAAATTTTGACCTGCATGCCTGTAAGACCCGAACCCGGCCGGATAGGCCGCGGTCGATGCCTCACGTCGCTCAGTCCATACCCTGACCGAACCACTCTTTTTTCGATCTTTATCTATACTTTCGCCTAAAGGCGATGTCTATCTTGGACCTTAGCTTAAGACTACCTTAGTCATTCCCTAGCTTAGATCCTTTCAAATTATGCACAGCGGAATATTATCTATCAACCATTGGTCTAAAGCCAATCTAACACTTGTCAGGTCGAATCACCTTAGCCATGATCAGTAGACACAACTACTACCAGCTCCAAGGTTGATCCTGAACCTAATCCAAGTCATACCATAACTGAGGTTCCATTCCCCTAACCATTCTATCTAGATCTATGCAATATTGCTAGATCATACCTTTGCCACATCCACGGAGCTTGATAGCTCTTTGTCTCAGCTGCCTTAGCTGTCTAGCTAGCTCATTCAGCTAGCTGAACTGAACCACTTCACTTGAGGTTCCCAACTCTCTTCCAGCTGATCGAGCTGTGAGGTAGCTTTGCCTAGCTCCCCATCCACTCGTCCAACTCCTCGTTATACCTGTATAAACTCTCCCCTTAGGCACTTAGTCATTCAACCAACCATCCCCACAAACCAAGTACCTTTGGGAAGTCTTCAGCTGCAAAATCAACCTCAAGCAAACATGCTCCAAAAACTAATTAAAATTCATGATAAATCATGATAATTCATAACTAAGAGAATGGTCAAGTCAGATTTCTCAGAACTGGCCTCGATCATACTGATCTCGCCCATGAACAGCCCATATGGCCATAACTGACCACCTCTAAATCAATGAGATAAAACTAATCTCTCACCATGATAATTCATGATAAATACCCATTAAGAGATATTTGAAGTCGGATCCTAAAAATTCCCTCAGGAACTATCAGATCTCCACTTACCTGCCCAACCAAGGGCATGGAGAGATTTCTCTGAACCGGCCACTCCATGGTTCAGTACCTCCACGTCTGATCAACATATAATAGGATTAATAATGCCCACCAGTTTCTGAGTCAATCAACCAACCACCCCACATGACTCAGAACTGATGAGTCTTCACACATACCTAACCGGCCATGGAACTATGTCCCACTGAACCTGATTAGTGTTGCTCTTACCACTGGTGCATCCTTTGATCAATCAGATCAGACACCTTGATCCATCATCCATGGATCAGGTCGTCCATCCTTGCCCATGATCATATCACACACAGCCTTCCTTGTATAAACACACCAGCACAATACTTGTGGTCCATACCAACAAGTACTAGCCTTACTCCTCTCCTTTGCTTGCTGTTGGATCCAAACGAATTGGACCTTACACTCCACATGGTTCCTCTGTCTCTAGGACTCCCATGTGTCTCATCAGTGGGTCGGACTCATGGTTCACACCATGATCAAACCCAACACCAAACCATGATCCATCATTGATCACTATCCAATGAACAGCATCTAACCATCATCCCACATGGATGAGTTAGATCAGTTATGATCCGCCCCTTTGTCCAGGGTCTTGGATTCCTAAGACACATCACAATATACATTCCTCAAGGGGCGTGCCATGCCTGGCCTTGATCCCACCCCAAGAGACACAACACAGACATAAACATACACATAAACATAAGTAATCAACACATGTTACCTCATACTTGATATTGCTAGACCTTGTGCTTCCCTGATAAGGTCCGGCCTTGTGCCTCTTGCACTTGTCTTATTCAGGTCTTATCACATACCTCCAGTATTTATAAGACACATACATGGGTCGCACCCATCATCCCTTCCATGGAACTTCCATGAAACCAGTTTCTGCACTACATCCACCTTCAAGGCTGTACATGCCTTTGGGAGTGGAGTCCGGCCTTCTCCATTCTCTTCTGACCATTTGCGTGTGTTACCATGATGTAGAGGAAGCCTAGGGTGTGTTCATCCATGATCAAACACCACCCAAGGGTCGTGCATCACTTCCCACTTCAGTACCCATGAAACTGCCTTTCTACACACATATGCCTTCAAGGCTGCCCTTGGACTTGGAGAGTGAATCCGGTCGTCTCTCCTCTTCCCTGGCTATTTGCGTGTGTAGTAAGGATGTAGATGAAGCCCAGGGCGTGGCAAACCATAATCAAAACACACCAGAGGGTCGTTCTCAACTCTCCTCTTGATTGCCATCAAAACTGCCTCTTTGCTGCCTTCATCCCACTCTTGGGGTTGGATGTTGCCATCCGACTTTCTCTCTGTTTTCTCTGGTTTTTCTTTGTGTTTCAGGAAGAAGAATGAAGCCTTGACGTGCCTGCAAAGGCACGGACTTGCCCTTGTATTTATAGAAAAGGAATGGTCACCTTTCCAAAGGTTGCACCCTTTCGGTATCATTTCTGGCCATTGATTTAATCAATGGTCCAGATCACACCTGTTCGCCTATGGCAGTTACCAGACGTCCTTGACATGCCTAACTGCTCCTAGACATGTCACACACAAGCCTTAGCTGGTTGCCCAAGCCTCTGGTTCAACCACAAGTGCCCACCGGCTCACCGGCACACCCGGGTGGTCCACATGGTCCGACCACTGTCCGGACCTGACCCAACTGCCCAAGACTTGAACACTCAGTCTAGCTGAGTTGAGCTGATCCCCAGCTGACCCAGCTGAGTGAGCTAGTTCATCCAGCTCAGGGAGCTGACACACTCTTCAGTGAGCTACACTGAGCTGCACCACACTTCATCTAGCTGGTCGAGCTTGCTCACTGCATCTCCCAGCTGCCATACACTTTGTACAGCTCCTTTATACTTGTCTCCTTCTTGGTTTAGCTATATCTTAGCTTCCTGATGCCCTTAACCTTACTTCCAGGCCATGATACCCTTGTGTTTAGGTCACATGAGCTGACTGGTGCGTCTCCTTGCACCATGGTCGATCCTAAGGATCATATCCAGGATCAGGGACATGACAAGTCTTCCCCACTTAGAATGGATTCGTCCTCGAATCCAGTGGTGATGTCGTCTTGCTTGATGCCAAAGGTTCCACCGAACTCTTTTGCATCATCATCCTTGTTCCATTTCACTGATCACCTTTTTGATCAATGTATGAACAAGTCTCCCCCACTTGGACGGAACTCACTTGATTCCGAACCAAGTGGTCTTCTCCTTTTACATATCACACCATAACAGACTTGTGTCACTGAACTCAACTTTCCAAGTTGCAGTCTAGTATACACCAAGTCAATTATTCTCTGAGCCTAGTCCATGACTAGATCATTTTTAGTCCTTAAGAACTTACTGCATACTCGAGTCTTAGTAGATTTACCCAATCTCCAAGACACTCGATGTATCAGTCAAGTCTTTAAAGAACTCGATCACATTCCGGTCCTGTCCACTCCGGGACTCCACCGTTTCAATCCAACCATAGGTCAATCTCCGACTTGGTTGTGTTGCGACTCTCGTCCCTCACTGGACTTGGTCGACTTCATTCCAACCCTAGGTCAATCTCCGACTTGGTTGTGCTGCGACCCTCGTCCTTCACTGGACTTAGTCGACTTCAGCTCGGCCATCTCGGCAGGAGCCATGCAGTATGGGTTCTTTGACATTGGGGCCGTCCCTGGTTCCAGTTCTATTATGAACGGGTCAGCCCTATCAGGGGGAATGCCCTGTAGCGCCCGAATCACATCCTCGAACTCACTGACCAGCGGTATCCCGTCCGGGCCACCAACCCCTACGACCTCCTTAGTGCTGGTTGTGGCCAACTAGGCTCAACAACCCCGCTCAAGCATCCTTTCTGCACGGACTGCTGATAACACTAAGCATCCAGAGGCCGGATTAATACCTTGGTACTTGATCGGGGGTCCACACCCACTCTCAAACTGCATCCTCTCATGATGACAGTCCAAGGTGGCCCGATTCTTGCCAAGCCAGTCCATGCCTATGATCACCTCATGATTCTTAAGGCGGACTACAATCAGATCCGCAGGCATTACCCTGTCTGTGATCAACAATCAGATCCGCAGGCATTACCCTGTCTGTGATCAATACCAGGATGTCTCTAACCAGACAATCCCATGTTCCCATCTGGAACAAACCCTTTCCGATCAATCCTGGACTCACAAACCTTTGTGTAGCTCCAGTATCGGAAAGTACATGTGTTTCCACACCACTGATCATTAAGTACCTAGATGAGTAAGACATCGGTTTGATCACACATTTGGAAAACGTCCCATACCATTCTCCAAAGTGTCACACTTCTGTGAATGTCCCATACCATTCACAAGAGTGTTTATAATATACCTCAATCCCCATCATACTAAGCCACTTAACATCATATACCCAATCCATTCAAATTGATCTAAGGAATCCTACCTTGGCTTATACTGAGTCCCAGCTGATCCATCTGATCCCAAGCCACTCGTATACTAGCCATGTAGCATCTCCCTTAAACCAACTTGAACCTCGCAAATGCTCACTTGTTTTGAACGACCACCAAGGATAACTTACCCCCAAAGAGTGCTGCACGTTTCTTTCAACCTAAGCCACTCTCAGGTTCATGTCACTTCCCTGGTCCAGGTCATCCATAAAAGATCTTGCATTGCATCGATCCTTCCAATCCGTCTATTAATTCCAGATAACTAGATCAACCAACCTTCTGTTTCAGGATCTTGCCCTTGGAGAATGCATCTTGGCCAAGCCGGTTCACCTTGGAACTTTCCCGTTCACAAGCATGATACCCTATCTTGCCTCAGCTCCCTCTCGGCTCACCTAGTAAGGTTCCATGGTCGTCTCAGTTTCCAGAAATAATTTTGGTTTGGAACACAATACCTTTGAGCAGTGAGTTGAGCTGAAGTTACAACCCAATCAGAACCTCCACTCAGCTGCCTCAAAAGGATCCATACTACCTGAGAAATACTTAGTTCTCATCTGAGCTATGTGCTCCAGCACCCTCAGGTAGTCCACTAACCAAGCTGTCCTAACTGGTGAATCAATCTAGACCACCTCAGCTACTGGCCCAGCTTGATCATTAGCTGCCAAAACAGCTGCCCAATCAACCGGTTAGTCCTCTCATTGTTTGCAACAATTGTTTGGATCAGCCCGGTTCACATCACAAGAGGATTCAACTTCCCCATTCAGCTACAGCTCAGCTCTCCCCCACTAGAACCTCAGTAGGGTTGAGCTGGCTAACAGTCAATCCAGCTTCATTGTTAACTTCCTCCAGCTGAGTCAACAATAAAACTGGTGGATTAATCACATCAGCATCTACTTGTTCGGATGTGTGGGTGAACAACCACAACCCAACGATCCTAGAATCAAGCATGCTCTGATACCAACTTGTAAGACCCGAACCCGGCCGGATAGGCCGCGGTCGATGCCTCACGTCGCTCAGTCCATACCCTGACCGAACCACTCTTTTTTCGATCTTTATCTATACTTTCGCCTAAAGGCGATGTCTATCTTGGACCTTAGCTTAAGACTACCTTAGTCATTCCCTAGCTTAGATCCTTTCAAATTATGCACAGCGGAATATTATCTATCAACCATTGGTCTAAAGCCAATCTAACACTTGTCAGGTCGAATCACCTTAGCCATGATCAGTAGACACAACTACTACCAGCTCCAAGGTTGATCCTGAACCTAATCCAAGTCATACCATAACTGAGGTTCCATTCCCCTAACCATTCTATCTAGATCTATGCAATATTGCTAGATCATACCTTTGCCACATCCACGGAGCTTGATAGCTCTTTGTCTCAGCTGCCTTAGCTGTCTAGCTAGCTCATTCAGCTAGCTGAACTGAACCACTTCACTTGAGGTTCCCAACTCTCTTCCAGCTGATCGAGCTGCGAGGTAGCTTTGCCTAGCTCCCCATCCACTCGTCCAACTCCTCGTTATACCTGTATAAACTCTCCCCTTAGGCACTTAGTCATTCAACCAACCATCCCCACAAACCAAGTACCTTTGGGAAGTCTTCAGCTGCAAAATCAACCTCAAGCAAACATGCTCCAAAAACTAATTAAAATTCATGATAAATCATGATAATTCATAACTAAGAGAATGGTCAAGTCAGATTTCTCAGAACTGGCCTCGATCATACTGATCTCGCCCATGAACAGCCCATATGGCCATAACTGACCACCTCTAAATCAATGAGATAAAACTAATCTCTCACCATGATAATTCATGATAAATACCCATTAAGAGATATTTGAAGTCGGATCCTAAAAATTCCCTCAGGAACTATCAGATCTCCACTTACCTGCCCAACCAAGGGCATGGAGAGATTTCTCTGAACCGGCCACTCCATGGTTCAGTACCTCCACGTCTGATCAACATATAATAGGATTAATAATGCCCACCAGTTCCTGAGTCAATCAACCAACCACCCCACATGACTCAGAACTGATGAGTCTTCACACATACCTAACCGGCCATGGAACTATGTCCCACTGAACCTGATTAGTGTTGATCTTACCACTGGTGCATCCTTTGATCAATCAGATCAGACACCTTGATCCATCATCCATGGATCAGGTCGTCCATCCTTGCCCATGATCAGATCACACACAGCCTTCCTTGTATAAACACACCAGCACAATACTTGTGGTCCATACCAACAAGTACTAGCCTTACTCCTCTCCTTTGCTTGCTGTTGGATCCAAACGAATTGGACCTTACACTCCACATGGTTCCTCTGTCTCTAGGACTCCCATGTGTCTCATCAGTGGGTCGGACTCATGGTTCACACCATGATCAAACCCAACACCAAACCATGATCCATCATTGATCACTATCCAATGAACAGCATCTAACCATCATCCCACATGGATGAGTTAGATCAGTTATGATCCGCCCCTTTGTCCAGGGTCTTGGATTCCTAAGACACATCACAATATACATTCCTCAAGGGGCGTGCCATGCCTGGCCTTGATCCCACCCCAAGAGACACAACACAGACATAAACATACACATAAACATAAGTAATCAACACATGTTACCTCATACTTGATATTGCTAGACCTTGTGCTTCCCTGATAAGGTCCGGCCTTGTGCCTCTTGCACTTGTCTTATTCAGGTCTTATCACATACCTCCAGTATTTATAAGACACATACATGGGTCGCACCCATCATCCCTTCCATGGAACTTCCATGAAACCAGTTTCTGCACTGCATCCACCTTCAAGGCTGTACATGCCTTTGGGAGTGGAGTCCGGCCTTCTCCATTCTCTTCTGACCATTTGCGTGTGTTACCATGATGTAGAGGAAGCCTAGGGTGTGTTCATCCATGATCAAACACCACCCAAGGGTCGTGCATCACTTCCCACTTCAGTACCCATGAAACTGCCTTTCTACACACATATGCCTTCAAGGCTGCCCTTGGACTTGGAGAGTGAATCCGGTCGTCTCTCCTCTTCCCTGGCCATTTGCGTGTGTAGTAAGGATGTAGATGAAGCCCAGGGCGTGGCAAACCATAATCAAAACACACCAGAGGGTCGTTCTCAACTCTCCTCTTGATTGCCATCAAAACTGCATCTTTGCTGCCTTCATCCCACTCTTGGGGTTGGATGTTGCCATCCGACTTTCTCTTTGTTTTCTCTGGTTTTTCTTTGTGTTTCAGGAAGAAGAATGAAGCCTTGACGTGCCTGCAAAGGCACGGACTTGCCCTTGTATTTATAGAAAAGGAATGGTCACCTTTCCAAAGGTTGCACCCTTTCGGTATCATTTCTGGCCATTGATTTAATCAATGGTCCAGATCACACCTGTTCGCCTATGGCAGTTACCAGACGTCCTTGACATGCCTAACTGCTCCTAGACATGTCACACACAAGCCTTAGCTGGTTGCCCAAGCCTCTGGTTCAACCACAAGTGCCCACCGGCTCACCGGCACACCCGGGTGGTCCACATGGTCCGACCACTGTCCGGACCTGGCCCAACTGCCCAAGACTTGAACACTCAGTCTAGCTGAGTTGAGCTGATCCCCAGCTGACCCAGCTGAGTGAGCTAGTTCATCCAGCTCAGGGAGCTGACACACTCTTCAGTGAGCTACACTGAGCTGCACCACACTTCATCTAGCTGGTCGAGCTTGCTCACTGCATCTCCCAGCTGCCATACACTTTGTACAGCTCCTTTATACTTGTCTCCTTCTTGGTTTAGCTATATCTTAGCTTCCTGATGCCCTTAACCTTACTTCCAGGCCATGATACCCTTGTGTTTAGGTCACATGAGCTGACTGGTGCGTCTCCTTGCACCATGGTCGATCCTAAGGATCATATCCAGGATCAGGGACATGACAATGCCCGTGCGGATGTATATTTCAAAAATATATTGCTATTCATTTTTCATGTCAATATATATAATCATATAAGTAATAGTATTTTATATGTACCATCTTATAAATAATCATCTATATTATATTCTTAAAGTTTAATGTGAAATATAAAAACCTTAATTTAAGTTGGTATATAAAATTAATCTTTTTGTTGTATTTTTCTTATATATATTGAAAATATTTTTAATAACGGTATTGGAAATTATTTTAGTAAAAATAAAATTTTGAATATATGCATATTTTAATATGTATATAAAATTTAAATTTATTTTATGATTATTTTAGACAAAACAATGTTTTTAGGTAATTAGATTAGTCCATTTTGTATATTTTAAAAATGATATAATGGATTTCCAATTTTTATTAATAACATAAACCATTATTTTTTTTATTCTTGACATATATTTATCTATGTTTCAAAGTTTTATTTTTTTTGCATCAGTTTTCTATGAATTATAATTAATTTTATGATATTTTTTTTGAAAATTGAAATCTTGAAATTTTTATATTTTACTAAACTAAATAAGGTAATAATACTGTTTTTAATTTTTTATATAATATACTATTTATATTTCAGTTTGTGTTTTTATTTTTACCATAAAGAAATATAAATATAGCGACACAATTGTAAATAAAAAGAAATATAGAAAGAATGTTGTTTAATTTATTATAAAAACAATGGCTAAATGTTTAAATAAAAAGAAGTATTAAATGTGTTATTCATGTTTCTAAGCAATTCTCATTTGTTATTAATTTGTTGAAAATACAATGGCCAAATGTGTAAATAAAAGAAAGTACACATATCTACTATCCATGTTGCCAAACATATCTCATTTATCCTACTATCCTCGTTTCCTAACATCTCCAATTTGTACTTCAACTTTAATAATATAGATGGTTTCTCTAAATTATCTGGTAAGAGGTTTGATACACGCTTCGGTATCACATATCATCGCAAGAAAGGCAATTTCAAATAAGATCATTAGTTTTCCTTTTTTCATAAAGTATCTAGGCTTTTGGATATTTTCCTTTTCCTTTAAAGTTTTAAGAAGTATTTCCTTTATAGTTTAGGGAAAATATTATGTACTTTGGCCTATAAAGGGCTCTTAGGATGAATAATGGAAATAATCTTCCAACAATTAACCTTAATCTCTAGAAAGCTTTAGAGTTAACAGGAAGTTAGTCATATTTTCTTACGTTATCAACCACGGATCTGGTTACTCGTTCTAAGGCTCATAACAACTTGGTATTATATCCATCTGATTCTATCGGGGACGCTGAGGCGCTTTCGAAACAGATAACAAAGATGATGGAGATCATGCAATTGATGGATGCAAAGATAGACGCTAACATAAAAGCTCAGAGTGCTGACATGAAAACTCTATAAGAAAGAATGGTGGGTTCACAAAACTGCTAACGAGGATCGCGGTAAGGCGATCAAATTTAAATCAGAGGAAATTTCAGAAGTTGAAGTATTAAGTGGAAGTAAAGGAAACAAGGGGGCGATATCATTTGATGCCAGAGCTGGTACGAGTTTTACACCATCCAAAACTGAGAAAGACATACCGGTGAGGAGTAGCGGCTTGGGAAACAAGCCAAATTATGGGTTCTTCGGGGGACCGTGGCCAAGTCGAGCTGTAGGAAGAAAACGAGGGTATAAGAGAACATATGGAGGAGGAGACTGGAATGTAAAACCAATTGGAGCAGCACCACACGACTCGCATCCAAATTATGGATATTATCGAAACACGGAAGAGTTGATGGAGAGAGGGTATTACGAAACCCATGAGGACAAAAAGCAACAACTTCGACAGGGGAGGTGTGCAAGCAGCCAAAATAGAGTTTCCACCATATGATGGGACAATCAATGCTATGAAGTGGTTACAAAAGTGATATGACTACTTTGCGGATCAAAGAATATTCTAGGCCTGGGCCACTACAAGAAAACAGATGTTTAACGAGGGTCATTTTCTTCGTTAATTCCTCGTAAATGGAAGTTTACGAGGAATTAACGAGGAAAAGGGTTTCGTCGTTTATCGTCCGTCGTAAGACACTATTTCTCACCATTTCCTCGTAAAGTAGCGAGTCCTTTATTTCCTCGTAAAGACGAAGTAAGAATTTTGTCGTAAGATCCTCGCCCCCTTTCCTCGTAAACCACTCGCGGGCTTTCCTCGTAGAAACCACGCAAATGTTTCGTCGTTATTTACACGTAAATTCTTTGAAAACATATCCTCGTAAATTTCACGTAATTTACTTGAAACATATTCCTCGTAAACTCCATGTAGATTCCTTGAAAAGCTTTCCTCGTAAAATATTCCTCGTAAATTCCTCGTTAAGTTTTCGACGTAAATAACACGTATAATGCGAATTTTCGAATTAATAAATATTAATAAATTTAATAATTATTAATTTAATTTATAAAAGTATTTAAATATTTGGTTTATGAATAAATTTTAAATAAAATTCAAATGCAATAAACTTTTTTATATATAAATAAGTTTTGGATTTTATAATACATAAACCGAAAAAAAAACTAAGGCTCGTTCATCGCCTCGTAGAATTCCTCGCTCCTCCTCGTAACATCGTCCTCGTCATGTGTGCCCGATGACTCGCCTGGAATGGGATTTTGTTGTTTCATGTTCCTCAACAAAGTTTCCCATTCCGGATTTGTGGCCGCTATAACGTCGATGAAGGCCTCAAGTCCACTCACACGGCTTTTGGTCGCTCCCAGCTCGGAACGCAACTCAGTGACTTCTTCGAACCTTGTTGTTCAGGTTCCTCGACTTCATTTATCTGTTCTTCTTGCAATGGTGGTTCTTTTCCACTAATGATTCGTCCTCGAGGTGTAACTTTGATCACGGATAACCAATTTATTCTCGATTCTCTTATCCGAGGGTATGGAAGGTAGCTAACTTGATCTGCTTGTGAAGCTAAGATGAAAGGCTCGAATTTGTTATACCTGAAAAAATAAAGAAAACATAGAAGTAAGCTTATTCTGCTCATGTATGCCAAATAAAGAATTTGTTGTACCTTCGTCCACCATTGACATCAACTACACCGAATTTGTTAAACCGAACACCTCTGTTGACGACGGGGTCGAACCACTCACATTTGAAGAGGATGCATTTCAGCTTCAATATCCCTGGAAATTCCACTTCAATAATCTCTGTCAAGATACCGTAGAAATCGGTTTCCCTTTTCACACATATTCCATAGTTACTGGTCGCCCGCTGTCTACCATACTCATATGTGTGAAAAGTATAGCCTCGTGTGAAATACATTTGTGAGGTGGTGACCTTTACATGAGTAGATTGAATTACTTCGTGTAACCACTTAGGATAATCTGCATCGTCGTCACAATCAACCTGCAAAAGCAAAATGAACGTTAAAATACAGATCATTTATGAATAAGGAGTTTGAGTTAATACCTGATTCTTCAACCACTTTATAAAGTGTTGATCTTTCCTTTTGTCTACGTCACTTGTAGATATACCTGGGAATGTTTCTTCGACTTGTGAAACAAATAGGCTGTAAAATCACATTTTATATTAATTAATATTTGGCAATTATATATATGTGTTAATTTATATGTGTCCATTTATGTTACCTTTCAAAATAACGAATCAATGGATCCTCACAATTGAGTAGAATATAGGTGTGTGCACTATGAGCGTCTTCTTCACTCGACCACCAAACCTCTTTTGATTTCCCACCCAGTCGTCCAATCTGGCTAAAGATGTCTGGAACACCAGCAACCGCGTATGTTGGCGCGACACCACCATCATCATATCTCCTTGGAGCTCTTTTCCGGGTACGTACTTTTGACGCAAAGTAGTACGATGTAAAGTGAGAAGTTTCTTCCGTCAAACTTTCAGCAATTATAGAACCTTCAACCTTTGCAAGGTTCTTTGTTTTTCCCTTCAAATATTTCATGGCTCGCTTATATTGATACATCCATCCGTAATGCACAGGTCCACGAAGCAATGCCTCATATGGGAGGTGGACAGCTAGATGCTTCATGACGTCAAAAAACCCAGAAAGAAATATCTTCTCCAAGTTGCACAATAAGATGGGAATGTTCTCTTGAAGCTGTTCCACGACTTCTACCTTAAGAGTGCGGGTGCTTAAATCCCTGAAAAATGCTCCAATGCCTTGTATATTTCAAAAACAATTATACACATTATTAGTCATATATTATTTTAAACTAAATCATTATATATAAAATTACTGCAATATATAATATATTACCTGCAAGTGCTTCATATACGTTTGTAGGAAGTAGCTCCGCAAATGCAAAGGGAAGTAGTCGTTGCATAAAGACATGACAGTCATGACTCTTCATCCCGGAGAACTTTTGACCCTTTTCAACGCATCTAGACACCATCGGGGAATACAATATTGAATGTACCGGGGAACACCGACTTTTTTTCTGAAGACAATCTGAATATCGGAACAGGAACTTGCCCATTGCTGTTTATATGTAACTCACTTCTTAGCAAATATCCGGCAAGTCTCGATTTTATGTTGTCTTTTGTCTTCCCCGGTACATTCAATATTGTATTCATGATATTCTCAAAGAAATTCTTCTTTATATGCATCACATAGCGCAGAAGAAGATCCTTCCAATATGGCAACTCCCAAAATATACTCTTTTTATGCCAGTTGTGATGAACACCGTAAGAATCAGACATATTAGGGGGGACATGCCAATTACCACCACGAGGAACTGTTTCCGAAGCTCCATAGTAATCGAGTTGCTTTTCAGTTTCTTCTCCAGTTAAACATGGAGGAGGAGTGTCTCTCACAACCCTTTTTGTGCCTAAACAATGTCTTGTTTCTTCGGCACGGATGGCCAATGGGAAGAAATCGACGATGCAATCGAACCAACTTGCCTTCCTCCCATTCTTCAGTTGAAACGCATCTGTCGCTCCATTACAATATGGACAAGCTAATCTCCCATGTGTATTCCATCCCGACAACATCCCATATGCAGGAAAGTCACTTATGGTCCACAAAAGCATCGCTCGCATCGTGAAATTCGTCTTCGTTGAGCAGTCATACGTCCTCTCCCCTGTTGACCACAAATCCTTCAACTCTTTTATCAGTGGTTGCAGGAAAACATCCAGCGACCTTTTTGGATGTTTCGGACCCGGTATTAATATGGTCAAGAATAGCAACTCCCGTTGCATGCACATCTCCGGTGGCAGGTTGTATGGCGTAAGAAAGACTGGCCACAATGAATATTGTCTCCCTGACATTCCGAATGGACTAAATCCATCTGTGGATAATCCGAGATACACATTCCGGATATTGCTAGCGAATTCCGGATATACTTTGTTAAAATGATTTCAGGCTCTTGCATCTGATGGATGTGTCATCTCACCATCCGTCTGAGTATGCTCGGCATGCAATCTCATCTTTCCAGCAGTCTGCTCTGATTGGTACAATCTTTTCAATCTGTCTGTAATTGGTAGGTACCACATCCTTTGGTACGGTACCCTATTACGTCCCCGTCCTTGCGGCTTGAATCGTGGCTTCTTGCAGAATCGACATTCTTCTAACTTCTCATCATTTCCCCAGTAGATCATGCAGTTGTCGATGCAAACATCTATCATCTCCGAAGGTAACCCAAGACTATAAACCAGTTTCTAAATCTCATAATAAGAATCAGCAGACACATTGTCTTCCAGCAAATACTCTTTAAACAAGTCTGCCCATTCATTCATGCAACTTTCAGATAGATTGTGATCAGTTTTAATATTCATCATTCTAGCAGCCAACGACAATTTAGAGAGACCTTCTCTACAACCACTGTAAAATGGTTGATTCGCCGCATTTAACATTTCATAAAAAAATTTTGCATCTATGTTAGGTTCTTCATCTTCATCATCAGCTACGAATGCATCAGTTACCATATCATGAACCCTATCAAAATCTACCATCTGCTCCTCCTGATGGTAACTATGTTCATTATGCAAATGATGAGCAACCGGTTCTTCCTGAAAATTGCTCTTACTACTACTAGCTTCATTCTGATCATAATTATTATAACCTTCTCCATTTTGAAACCAGATATAGTAATTTGGGGTGAAACCTCTATTTATTAAATGCTTCCAAACATTTTCACGATTTGCCAATTTCGAATTGTTGCATTTCTGACATGGACAGAACATCTTACCGCTTTCTAGGGCGAGCGGTGTGGAATCTGCTTGATGCATAAATGTCTCCAGTCCCGCAATGTATTCTTTCGTCACTCTCCCGTTGGCATCTCTATGCATATACATCCACCTCCGCAACTCGTAGACATTCCCGGAGCCTGACATTTTTTTCCTTTCACGTTTTTCTTTTTTTCTTGTTGGTGTGTTTAAAATGATCTTCAAACTTCCATATTTATAGAAAAATTTCGAATCTGGTAGTTGAAGTTTTGCGAGGAATTTACGAGGAATAGGTAGGAAGCCAAAATAAACGTGCTTTATAATTCCTCGTTAAAGTCACGTAAACCATTTCCTCGTAAAGAAGACGCGAATTTACGTTGTGTTTACGAGGAAAGTATATTTCCTCATTTTCTCGTAAAGAAGATGCGAGTTTTACGTTGTGTTTACGAGGAAAGAGTATTTTCTCGTTAAAACCACGTAAATTTACGTTGTTTTTACGACGAAATATTTTCTTCGTTACTTTACGAGGAAATAACGACGTTTTCTTCTTTCTTTGTAATTTCCTCGTAATGTGATGCGGCCATCAAACCAGTGGTTGAACCAGAGGTCAACCAAGCAGTCCAAACCGGCCACTTTGGAGGTACCAGCGACATAGGTCCAGTCCACGGCGTATATATCGACAACCAAAAGGAGTTTTGGAGTGAAACAAATTTTAATGGATTCTACACTCAAGAAGGAGTTCATCCTAATTGGAATATCCAGAAAAGCTTACCGTACCAAGGAGTTATGAATTTTACAAACCGGAGGTTCCCCAGCCCATCCATCTGCGAGTACCCGACTTTTGAAGGAGATTCAGGCCCAATGAAGGAGCATCCTGAACTAAAGCCGATCATAGGATTCAAGAGGAGTCTCTCACCTTTCCATAAAGCCCAGTATCAGGAGAAATGGCCACGGAAATCAGGAGTTATGCTCAATTTGCCAGAACCGGTCAAACCAGTTCTACACTTGCCTCAATTAGAAGCTAACCGGTTCAATCAGCTTCAAACCAGACATTGGCGTCCAGGAGATCATTCCAACCAATCAGGAGGTATTGAAGAAGTCCTTAGCTACAACAGAGCCCAGGAGATCAGTTGGTTCAATGAAGAGTCACTTAAATCAAACCGGAGCTATTTATGGAAATATTGGACAATCTATCGGTTTGATCATTTCCAACCAATTCCAATCCGACCAGAAGACATCAGGACTGAACCAGGACGTCCAGGAGACATTATAGGAGTTCAAGAAGAGTTCCATGAGTTCATACCTTCCACCAGCCCCCATTGGATCAGGAGGATCCACACTTACACCAAAACTGCCTTATTTGGAGATTCTTGCAATAAAGCTCCAACAGCTCTTTCTCTTCAGATCAGGCACGACTTCAGCTCATTCCAAACAGTAAAGAAGGTCCCAAGAATGCTCACTTATCCCCTTAAACCATCCAGGTTCAAGAAGATATCAAGATACAAGATCATCTCTTTGAAGAAAGCACAAATCAAGCTAAAGGCTAGTTTCATGGAGCCATCAAAGCCTTTGCTTCCAAGATTTTTATTTCAAGTTTATTTCTTTCCTTTAGTCCATTTTAGACTGTTAGAGAGTTATTATGTCGAGCCTATATAAGCTCAGTCCCTTTCATCTTTGTAAATCACCCTTGAATTTTATGAATGAAAATGCAGTTTTCTAGTTTTCTTAAAACTATTGTTTGAAGTCTTTTGAGTTTGTGAGAAGCAGCTCTTGAGCAACCAGGCTTATCAAAGTCTCCTTTCACAGAGCTTTGTGGTGTCTATTCAATCCATTTCGTCCATCATCCATCAGATTGAGAGATTCAATCAAACCTTCATCCACAACTCCACTTCAATCCATCAACTAATTAGACTGAGAGTGTCATACGACCAGCAGCTTAATTTCATCCTATCTATCCTTTTTCCCTTGCTTATTTATCTCATTTAGTTCATCATATAATCCTCAGTCTAATCATATTTCATTTGTTTCTGTTTTGCATTATAAAAACTCATAAAACTCATAAAAATCTATCTTCTTTGTTTTCAGGTTGAACCTCAGTTCATCAATTCATATGGTCTGATTTCCAGGCTGTATCATTTGGTATCAGAGCTCAAGCTCCTGACTAAGGTGATATCTATCCTTGCATATCATATTTGCTTGCATTTGTTTTGTATTTATAAATCAAAAAGCCATAAAAACAGTTTCTGCATTTTTTGTGTTCTTGTTGCATTCAAAAAAAAATTATAAAAAGAGGAAGACAATTTTATTTTCGTGTAGATCATCTAGGATTCAAATTTTTTTTTCATTAGCTTGTTTGCATTCATTGCCCAGCTCCCTTTGCCATTTTTAGATTTTGTGCATTCATTTCAAAAAAAAAAAATCTGCTTTTTGCATTATTTTGATTCTTGCATTGCAAAGTTTAAAAAAAAAAAAGCATATCATTTTAATTTCGTGCATATCATATTTGATTCATCATTTTGATATTTTTATTCATAAAAAAAAAAGTGTTTGCATTCATTTAGCTAATTGTTTTCATTTTTCAAAAAGTTAAAAAAAAATCTGCATTTAAGTTGTTTCCATTTCTGTTTGCATTGCATATAAAATCTGAAAATTCAAAAAAAATCATCCTAGTTCTTGTTTCATATCATATTAGTTGAACCATTTCGTGCTTGCATCAGAAAAGAAAAATAAAAAGTTTTTATTGCATAGTTTATTTTATATCGGTTCATAATTGCATATTTCTCAGTTTAGTTTAAAGTTGCATTATTGCATTGGGTTTATTTTGGTTCAATCAGACTTCTCTATTCTTCACTTGATCTTTGAAAGTGGTTTCAGGAAGCCATGGTAGGAGAAGCACACAACCAATATCAGATGGCCAAACCGAACCAACATTTGACAGCTTTGCAAGAGGTTGAACAGATTGCTCAGTTGAAGAAAAGAAGAAAGGCACAGGGCCAACGTCCACAGCCAGGAGAAAGAAGATTTGGGGATGCACCAGAGGCTGTCTATGTCGAGCCTAAACCACCAGATCCTTCAAGGATCAATAAAAATCCAAATTCTAAAACCTCCAAACTTAATGTTGTTAATTCTCATTTTGATTATAACTCTTTTGCTAATAAAGTTGAACTCTTTAAATTTTCAGGAAAAAGAGGTTATCTTAGATGGGAGATAAACCTAGATGAATGGTTTCATTACAACAACATCATGAGGGAAGAGAGGCTAGCTTATGCCATTGATCTACTTAGAGAAGAAGCCTTCAAATGGTGGGTACAAGAAGAAGATGATAGGAGGTTTTACAAGGAGCCAACTATCAGAACGTGGAGAGCTCTTAAGGAAGTCATGAGACATGAGTTTGCACCAGATTTTACAAGTTCTGAAATCAAGGAACTTTATCCAAGGAGGTACCCAACTCATGGTTCCAAAGATGCTAGAAAAGTTGTTGCACAAGAGAGTAAGAGAGGCTGGTCTCAACAAGCCAACTTGCAACCAAACCAGGGGCACGCCATTGTCCAATGCTTAGACCAGAAAAGTGACATCCCAAAGGCCATGGAGAGTAGAAGTGTCGGCCAAAACACTTTGATCAGAACCAAAGCAAAACAATTGCTAGATACTATGCAAGTAAAGGCTAAGGTAAGTCCTATACTTGATAATTTGGTTTATGAATCTTCTTCCACTGGTATAAGTCACTTGTCTTTGTCAAAGAATGTTAAGACAGGTCCTGAGGTCCAGCAAAATCCAAGCTCCACACCCTTGTTGGAATCAAGAGTTGTCCATGATTTATTTCCAAGAAAAATGGAGATTCCAAACCAAAAGAAAGAAGAGGCATCAACCCAAGGTAAGTCTTCTAACTTTAAAAATTTAAAAGATCAGACATGTTATAGATGTCATAAAAGAGGACACTTTGCTGTGACTTGCCCCACTAAACAAGCATTGAAAGAAACATCACTAGAAACTAAAACTGAATTGTTTAAAATGAGTGATAGTTTTGTTCAATCTGATTTGTTGTTTCCAAATTCTTATATAATGCACTTGTCTTTGTCAAAAGGTATTGTATCAGGAATTAAGGAGCAAGAACTTAAAAGAGAAGATCTAGTCTACCAGCATGGCATTGCTAAAGAGGAGGAAGCCATAAGTGAAGCTGGAAGAAATGATTTGTTGCTTAAAGAAGCAAAACCAGTAATCAAAGTATCAAACCAAGGTAAGTGTTTAACAACACCTTTAGATACTGGTTTAAATTTTTATATTCTTGGTACAGGGATACCAGATGAGAGCTCTATGCTTACTAAAGTGCCAAGGGCCGAGCCAGGTCATGAGCTCAATCAAAATCCACACCACAAGTGGAAACCAAAATCTGAACTAAGAATTGTTCAAGTGCCAAAACCTGAGGTAAATTTCACCATGGATCAGAATGCTATTATTATTTCCATGATAAGATTAATGCACTTGTCTTGTCCAAGGGAAAGTGAAATAGGTACAGGAGACCAAGGTGAGAGCAAGCCAAACAAAGAAATAAAATTTCTTGCTGCCACAGCTGAAAGTAAGGTTCTTTGTTCTTTGTTTTCATCAGTTTATAAATTCTTTTACTTTGGTATAATACACTTGTCTTTGCCAAGATGTTTTGACCCAGGTATAAGCAAGGAGAAAGGCAATCTATTTCGTGATGTACTCTTACAAGAAGAAGCCTTAACCATGATGCCAATAGATGCTGTCCAGAAACTAGTTCAAGGAGATGTTGAACAAATTCCATTCAAAGTCAGCATGGGTAAGGAAAGTCTTCTCAATTTTAAAATGTCTTTATCACCTGATTTTCCAGATGTGATGCACTTGTTTTTGCCAAGAAATTTTGATCCAGGAATAAGAGAAGTAGAAGTTCACATCAGCCAAACACAAAAGGTGCAAAGAAGGCAGCAAGCCAACACATGTTGCCCAAAGAAGAAAATCATTTTTCAACTTGTGGAAGCTATCAAAGTAAGTCTGGAAATTTCAGATTATTTTTATCAGTGTCCAAACACAGATATAATGCACTTGCTTTTTGTCAAGAAAGTTGAAAAATTTTCAGGTTGCAAAGAAGAAAGCTTCAAAGATATCCCACCAGATTATCTTGTGTTGCTAGGAAGATCAACTCCAAGAAGGACCAGAAACATGGCCCCTAATAATCTGAAGGACCATCCACTCCAGAAGAGATGCAATGACCAGAAACATAGCAGAGGCGTGATCATTTCGTATCTGTCCAAAGAAGAGCCACCAGATGCATCATGCAACGCCAAACCAAAATTGTATCATCAAGGTAAGGTTCTAAACTCCCAAATGAGAATGAAACCTGACTTGCTCTATTGTGGTGTATCAGGTTATCCAGTTTTGAGGTCAAAACCTTCACAAGGGGGAGGGAATGATGCGGCCATCAAACCAGTGGTTGAACCAGAGGTCAACCAAGCAGTCCAAACCGGCCACTTTGGAGGTACCAGCGACATAGGTCTAGTCCACGGCGTATATCTCGACAACCAAAAGGAGTTTTGGAGTGAAACAAATTTTAATGGATTCTACACTCAAGAAGTAGTCCATCCCAATTGGAATATCCATAAAATCTTACCGGACCAAGGAGTTATGAATTTTACAAACCGGAGGTTCCCCAGCCCATCCATCTGCGAGTACCCGACTTTTGAAGGAGATTCAAGCCCAATGAAGGAGCGTCCTGAACCAAAGCCGATCATAGGATTCAAGAGGAGTCTCTCACCTTTCCATAAAGCCCAGTATCAGGAGAAATGGACACGGAAATCAGGAGTTATGCCCAATTTTCCAGAACCGGTCAAACTAGTTCTACACTTGCCTCAATTGGAAGCTAACCGGTTCAATCAGCTTCAAACCAGACATTGGCGTCCAGGAGATCATTCCAACCAATCAGGAGGTATTGAAGAAGTCCTTAGCTACACCAGAGCCCAGGAGATCAGTTGGTTCAATGAAGAGTCACTTAAATCAAACCGGAGCTATTTATGGAAAGATTGGACAATCTATCGGTTTGATCATTTCCAACCAATTCCAATCCGACCAGAAGACATCAGGACTGAACCAGGACGTCCAGGAGACATTATAGGAGTTCAAGAAGAGTTCCATGAGTTCATACCTTGCACCAGCCCCCATTGGATCAGGAGGATCCACACTTACACCAAAACTGCCTTATTTGGAGATTCTTGCAAGAAGCTCCAACAGCTCTTTCTCTTCAGATCAGGCACGACTTCAGCTCATTCCAGACAGTAAAGAAGGTCCCAAGAATGCTCACTTATCCCCTTAAACCATCCAGGTTCAAGAAGATATCAAGATACAAGATCATCTCTTTGAAGAAAGCACAAATCAAGCTAAAGGCTAGTTTCATGGAGCCATCAAAGCCTTTGCTTCCAAGATTTTTATTTCAAGTTTATTTCTTTCCTTTAGTCCATTTTAGACTGTTAGAGAGTTATTATGTCGAGCCTATATAAGCTCAGTCCCTTTCATCTTTGTAAATCACCTTTGAATTTTATGAATGAAAATGCAGTTTTCTAGTTTTCTTAAAACTATTGTTTGAAGTCTTTTGAGTTTGTGAGAAGCAGCTCTTGAGCAACCAGGCTTATCAAAGTCTCATTTCACAGAGCTTTGTGGTGTCTATTCAATCAATTTCGTCCATCATCCATCAGATTGAGAGATTCAATCAAACCTTCATCCACAACTCCACTTCAATCCATCAACTAATTAGGCTGAGAGTGTCACACGACCAGCAGCTTAATTCCATCCTATCTATCCTTTTTCCCTTGCTTATTTATCTCATTTATAGTTCATCATATAATCCTCAGTCCAATCATATTTCATTTGTTTCTGTTTTGCATTATAAAAACTCATAAAACTCATAAAAATCTATCTTCTTTGTTTTCAGGTTGAACCTCAGTTCATCAATTCATATGGTCTGATTTCCAGGCTGTATCATAATGTCGATGTAAAATTACGAGGTTTATATTTCCTCGTTATTTTTCCTCGCCAAAGTGTTGTTTTCTTGTAGTGGGCATTCAGGGTCCCAATCGGGTTTCGGTTTTATCCAATCGGGTTTTGATTTTTCGGGTTTATCAAAATCAGCCCCATTCGGATTATTTGAAAGTTCGGTTTGGAACTGGTTTGGGTTCTATCGAGTTCGGATCGGGGTTAGTAAATCTTCAAAGAACCAGTACAACCCAATGTACTTTCGGGTTTGAGTCCCAATCGATTCTTCGGTTTAAAAATATATGTTTTGTACCTACTTTGTACCCAAAACATAAGTAAAATTGGTTCGTTTTGGTTTCAAATACATAATTTGTACATTTTTGTAACTAAAACATAAGTAAATCGATTTAAAAATAAGAAATGAACATCAACCATGATCATTCAAAATCAAACAAAAGGAAACATATTTGTTTATAAAATGAAAACCAATAAATGAAATCATAAAACGACAACCACAACCTCATGAAATGAGAAACATTGTTTAATAAAAATAAAATTTAAATCTTAATTTAAAAATTCAATAGCCACCTTTAACCATCAACTTTCATATAATAGAACCACCAACCTTTATGTAATGGATAAGTATTTTAGATGTTCAATATATATTAATGTATTTTGAATAAATAGGAATTGAGATCATGTTTGATATAAGATCTTTCTGGGGTTTTGATTGTTTCAGGTTCTATCAGATATCCATTTAGATTCGGGTTTGGTTCGGATAATACCCATAACCCGAAATACCAAAAAACAAGATCCATTCGGTATTTATGTCGGATTCGGATCGGTTCGGATTCATTTTTATCAGATCGAAAGAAAAAGTTAAGTCACTCCAAAGTTATTATACTCTTCTCTACCATTTCTAAGTCCTAACCATAGTTTAATTTTATTTGCAGTTAATTTAATTATAAATCGTTACTGTAAGTCTATGACCACAATTATATATAGCGATGGAAAGAGTATATTGTATTATATACTAGGGTCGGCCCGCCCTACGGGCGGGATATATTTTACTTGTGATCTCGATTATAAATTTTTTGTATGATTTGTAGTTTGTGTTTTAAGTTTATATTTGCAAAAGATAATATGAAATATACTATTTTTAATATAAAATTAACCAAACAAATAATTTTTACTATTAGCATAATTGTACTCTCCCTCTCTCTCTCTCTCTCTCTCTCTCTCTCTCTCTCTCTCTCTCTCTCTCTCTCTATCTCTCTCTCTCTCTCTCTCTCTCTCTCTCTCTTCAGTCTTCACTTTACGAATGAGTTAGTAATCAAAAAATATATAAATATCAGTTAAATAGTATTTCAAAATGTTTAGTTTACTTAAAATTTAAGGTGATATTATTTTTATTGTGTATGTTTTGTTATTCTTATTATAGATTATATTTATCTTAATACTATTAAAATGTTCATGAATACATAATAGTTTTAGATATTTTCTTTGTGTATTCTATTGTAATTATGATAGTTTTGATAATAAATAAAAAAATTAAAATACAAAATCTTAGATTGTCTTTTTTTCTTATTTCTCTTTTGGCTGTGAGTCACAGCCTGTGACCATTAAAATGAGAAAAATCCATGAGATACACTATTTAATAAATGGATTCCTCTACTTTTTTATGAAATATTATAATTAAAATTTTATTTATTTTAAATTATATTATGTACTTTTACCAACTTTTTTAATATATATTTTATATTTTATTTCTAACTGATTGTCTAAATCTTTGTTTTGATTATGTAATAATCATTGGGTGTGGTTCCACTATTTTGTTTCTTATTAATTTCTCCAAGCTTCAGCTTTGTTACTAAAATAGAAGAAAATATATATGAGATATTTATTTCTTTTTTTTTGTTAGAATGAGTTCAATAAAACATAGAAAAATATTGTTGCTTTTTGTTTTTCTGAATGTTATTTATCTATCTTTGACATTTCTGTTTTTATATTATCTTAATTTTCATTAAACATTTATTGCTTATTTCTTGTTATTTTTCATTTTTAAACTTTTTAAAAATTTATGTTTTGATTATGATTGAATCCTTGATTGTGGTTTGCGACTTTTGATTTTTTATTAATTTTTTTAACTTGATTTTGGTAACTAAAAAATAATGTGAAAATCAGTTTTTGGTTAAAGTTGGTTTAATGAAATGTAAATATCAATATAATAAAGGAATTATGTGTTATTTTCAAATATTTTGAATTATACTATGTAAATTCACCAAGCTATCATTTGTTGAAAGAAAATGATTTTAATTTTTGTGGAAGGAAAATGAAATATTGATTAGAAAACGGATTGCTAGTGTTTTTGTATTCGTTTGTCTTTTCTGAATTATAGGATGAGCTTTGGAAGAACTCAGCAGCTCTCTATACAATGAGCATTAAATCAAAGGGAACTACACAGATACAACAGAGAATTTCTCGCTATGCCATTCAAATTTGTGGGCCACTACGTATGTTCTTCGATTGAAGATGTATCTGCTTCCATCAAACAATAGAGGATCAACTCCCATCAGCTTTCCATCTTTCTTCACCTTCTCAGTTCTCCACCAACCAGCCTTGAACTAAGAGAAATAAAGCTGTTGATTTGCCATTTTTGGAACTTTCACAAAAAGCCTTTAACTATTTTGAGATTTGACTATTTTCCAATCAAACTCGTGTTTCCTCTTCTTCCTTTTACTCTTTTCTTCTTCTTTTTGTTGTTTTTCTTCTTCATTGAGATTGAAGCAGAGTATCTCAGATAATGTGGGTGGCTAGATAATTCTCTAACTCTCTGAGTTTACAAAACACAGTGTATCATCAATCATGGAAGAATGAAAAAAATCCTGATTTCAGATCATATTAATGGATGCTCAATATTACTTGGAAAGCATTGCCTAGATTACTCGAAAGCAGAGAAAAAGTATGAGAAATAGAGTCAATCCCTTTAAGCAAAAGCATCGAATCATTGATGGTTGAGATTCTAAAGAATTTTTGGTAACCACGATGAAGCTTCAAATGTTCTGTTAAAACAGAGATGACTTAATAAACCAATTTTCATGACAGAGAAAAAAGCCATGCTTTTTCTTGATCAAGCTTCCACTTATCAATCTTAGAAGAAAAGCCATTTTTTAAAGATGAGAACACTCACCTGATCAAAAACAGGGTATATGTAATCTGCGATCTGAATTTCTACATTTTCTCGATTTCCCTGTTAAAACCAAACACCAATAGATCTGAATTTCTAAAGCATCCAAGAACACAACATTGCTGCTAGACCAGTAACATTGAATGATGCCTTGAATCCAATAAGACAACCCGGTCAAAAGCTTATATGAATGGATAATCAAGAACAATAAGTCTAACCCAAAACACATGTAGGTAAAAAGGTGAAGGATTCAAAAAAGTAGATACTTGCTCATTGAGAGGAGTGTTAAAGATGCACCCTGTGTTTGAGTTTGAGCAACGCTCTGCTTTCAAGTTAGCGAAAAGAACATATGAAGCCGACATATCTAAAGGTGATGCGTAAGTAGTTTAGGCTTGTAGCTTGTAGGTCTGAACTGTGTAAGCAGGAGCCGCAAGATTTCTCCCCTCGACGACGGACGAACACTTACTGGACTTCAAATCAGAGAAAAAAACCCTTGGATAAGCCATATCGAAATCTAACACATTTTTATACTGAAATCTAACACATTTTTGTACTGAAATCTAATAGCTTCAAAGATACATCATGGATGAGGGAATTAATACGATTGAAGATGAAGCCATAAATGGACAGTTTCAAACATGAGATGGAGCTCAAACGTCATCGTCTGCGGCCGCACGAAGAGAAAGTCGATCTGCGTGTTTTCTCCAAAGTCGTGATAGGATTGGGGAGACGTCGCCTTCATTCTCTTGTGGGCCAGAAAATTTACCAGATCACTCAACATGCGAGCAAAGCCCAAGATATCAGCAAGTTATTGATACGGTGCGTGTTGAGGGTCTTGGACACGTGTCAGCACGGCGTGAAACGAATTTTTGAGCTGGACGCTGATGTGTCACCAGGATAGAAACAACCTTTCTTTATAGTAATAGATATATAACCAGTGTAAACAAAGTTATACTACAAAATGAAATAAAAATAATAATATAATCACTAATTTTACCTTGAAAATTAAACAATAATATATATTTTTTCATAATTCTTAATTGGATAATATGGTTTATTTGATCATTTATAAAAATAGATACATAAATATTTAAATAGTAATGTGGTAAGTTATCAAGTTGAAAAAACGGTATTTAAATTGTATTTTTTTGCATAATTTAGAACAATGGATTTCACAGAAAATGTGTAAAATATATTCATAAACAAATTTATATTAGAGAAAAAAAATTTGCGTTGAATCACAACTGTAAATCTGAATATTAATTTTATTATATTTATTATTATAATATAGGAAAAACCATTATTGGAAAACATAAAATAATTACATGATTACAATGAAGAATTTCTTATTAGTTAGATAAACCTATAATTTTAAATAATAATAAAATAATGGGGAATATATAATAAAATCATTTTCAGTTGAGAATAAACGAAACACTATTTTAGTTCTTCATTTTTAGTTATGTTTTGCTTCACTCTAACCTCTTCCAAAAAATTATTTGATATGAAGTGGTATGTAACTAAAGTAAAAAGTTTTCTATAAAAGTATACTATTTCATTAATTTATAAAATACTATTTTAAATTTAAAAATACTATTTTAAAAGCTTTCTATAAAAGTATACTATTTCATTAATTGATAAAATACTATTTTAAAATATTATTTTGTTTATTACATCCAAAATTTAAAATAATATTTTAAAATAGTATTTCAAAATATCATGAGAAAATTTCCTAACACATAATTTTGTTACTAAACATAGTTCAACAAAAGTTATAGTAAGTTATGAAACATAACCAGTAAAACACTAAAGTTTCACTAATATTTCATTGCAGATATAGTTATGATCTGAAACAATATATTCCAAAGCATCATTTTTCCTGTTAAATTAGAAAATATTAATTATTATATATGATATTATTATACTATATATATAAAAGATTTTAAATTGGGATTTTATTATTTTATTAATTAAATTATATTTTAAATAATTTATCTTGGAGATATACTAATTTATTATCATGAAATAAATAATTTGTGTAAAAGTGTTCTAAAACATAAATATTCTTGAAAACATTTAGTATTATTTATTTAAACTTTATATTTTATTATTATGTCAACTTGAAATTTAAACAATAATAATAATAATAATAATAATAATAATAATAATAATAATAATAATATAAGTGATAGTAATTTAAATGATAATAATATATATATTATCATATTTTCTAAATTATTTTTTGCTAATTTTGTATTCTCAAAAAAATAGAAAATAATGACAGTAACGAAGATTACTGTCATTTTAATTCAAACCAAAAATATTGGTTAAAAACAACAATATGATCTCGGAATTATTTTTATTATATGTTTATCTATGATATCGTTGTCAATCTACAATGATTATAGATATTTTACAGTTTTTATTATAAATTTCAGCCCGTATAAATATTTCATAAAATTACTGTTTTTATAAAACAGTTTTTATTATAAATTTCCGCCCGTATGGCGAGCCGGCCCTAGTGTATAATATTATAGCTGTTAGTGCCTTTCATACCAAACGCATGGTCGAATACTCTTTTGTAAACTTTCCTGTTTATTTGAAATAATTGATTCAGAATCAGGTGTTTGTTTCTTCATTCTCGCCCAAAAGTCTTTTGGTTGTGTACAAAATATTTTAAAAGCAAAAAAAAAAACAGAAGGGAGATAGTGCAAAGATCTAAATTATATCTATAGCTTTCTGATTACTGATCAGGTGCAGGCGCCGTCCAGTACTCCTTGACAAGAAACAAAACCTTCTCCCTTTCAAGAGGTCCCTTCTCATGATCTCCTATTCTCCCTTCCCATTGCATCCCATCTGTTATCTTCTTCACTTTTGTTAACACATCTATGTCGTCTCTTATGATGACGCTTCCCTTTGGTCTTAGTATCCTGTCCATTTCTAACAAGATGTCTTCCATGTCACATCTGTCTTTGTACAAACTGAACACCGAGTCGGCATGTATGAAATCGTACGTCCTTGGGTAAGTTGACATCGCTTCACACCTGTTTTTAATAGAGTTCAAAAAAAAAGAATCAATCAAAGCTTCCTCAAAAAACAACAAAAAGAAGCAGAATCATTTGTTATGAACTCTCACCAGTTTTGATACGTTCCGATCAAGCCTCGTTCATAGATAACTCCAAGGGTGTTGACACTGGCCTCCACGGGGACAATGTTCATGACCCATACAGGATCGTCGACCAGGGCCGAAGCGAAACCCCCAAGGTAAGCATTCATGTCAAGTAAGTTTCTGTACCTCCCTGTCTCCGCTAGCTGTTGGTCGAAGCTCTTGTAGTAAGACACTCTTCTCTGCCATGTCTCTGTGTTGGTGACAAAGTCATCCACAGTGATCCCTTCCAAACTCCCACTCTTGATCCTCGGAGGAACTGCATTCAATCTCTCAGGCCATCTCGCCAACTTCCCACCCGCTACTTCTTTGATCTCAGTTCCTGTTACTTCCGGCAAAGGCGTCAAACACTGCTCCAGCTTAGTGTACCTAAAAAGTCCAGAACAGAGCAAAACTAGTGAAATACAAAATTTTCATTTCATGTAGGCATATCTTGTCTACATTTGGAGATAGTTACCAGGCATGATCTGGTTGTGTCTTGTGGCAGAAGGGTGGGCGTTTTAGAGCAATACGATTTCGCTTACAGTGAATATGATTGGTGGGTTTCTGCCATACCGCAAGATCTTCTCTCTGCACCAGTTTCTTCCAACACAAGCTTCTAGCGACCCTCTCGATCTGAGACTGCTCCGAGTTGAGATCGTCTCTGGTTCTCTCCCAACCCCTCCAGTGTCTCTGCCAGTTGATTGGAGGTCCGGAGAGAATCCAGTAACCTCCTGGTCTCAGTACCCTATCCACCTCTATCAGATACGTTCCATCTTTGCTCATCCACAAACAGTCAAAACACAAGTAAGCAACTACAAAAAGAGAAAACGTGACTAAGAAGGCTGAGTTTAAAATTACTGTATTGGCCCCATGGAATGAGACATCGAGAGCAATGAGCTATGTCGAAAGCTCTGGCTGGAAATGGGAGCCTAATGGAAGCTAAGACCCCGAGGATCGCAGGGACTCCTCTCTCAAGTGCGAACTGAACCTGTGCTTCGTGTGTGTCTCGTGGCGCAAACGACATGGTTACTATGTTCCTCGACATCAGATACGCACCAAAGCTCGCTACCTATTATCATCATTAGTTTATACTGTCGATGAGTTAACATTATCTAACTAATTAAACTACACATGCACAGTTGACAACAACAAAAAAAACTACATATGCACATCTATTAGACAAAGCATTAAAACAAAGGGGTTTGTCCACTTTGCTTCCATATTTAGACTGAAACAATCAATGATAAAGAAAATCACATTAACTATCTATATTAATGTTGACAGCATTTACATGGCTGTGCTGCACTTTGTTTGGGATTAAAAGGTAAGCAAGTATTAATAAAGATCATATATACTAAAATGGAATGTAGAAATATTGTTCATATCCATTGCCATTTAAAGGAGAATAAAATTAGTGAAAGTTGGCAAATATTTTTATCTAATTTTGACGGCAATGTTATTAATTCCAAATCAAGAGAGTCCTATCCATCCTTCTCACTCTGCGGTTGCCAGAATATTCTTACTATCATAAATGAAAGCTCATCCTATGACCACAATTCTGATTTTTTTCTTTAAAACAAATAACTTCAAATGTAATTTGCACAATCATCAATTAGTTTGACATAAGCTACTCTGAATACACACCTAAACCAACTTATTAGTGAGCATATATGTATAGTACACGCAATACACGTCGTTACACTAAACTATGAACCAAGGGAACATCAATATAGAGAATTTCAATGTAATTTGCACAATCATCGATCAATTTGACACTACATCTACACGCTACACATAACTTTATTATGTTTTTTTGATCAAAAAAAAAACTTTATTATGTAAAATCTCAAACTAAGAGCATAAAAATTGATGATAACTGTATATGCATATTTTACTAATATAATAATATGTTTCGTATAGTTTAATTATATAGTTAAATTTAAAATTATAAAATATTTAACCTATAGATACAAACTGAAATATTCCGAAAATATTTTAATTGTTTTAAAAGTTCTTGGAAAGAAATCATCTCATTCTCCTCTTTTATTCATCTTTCATTTATAAAATGGGTTCTCATCTCTTTTATCCATCTGTTATTTTTATGTTTTGGTAATGAAAATCTTATGGAGATATTTCGAATGAAAATGTCTAAACATAAAGCATACGATTTTATTTTTATTTTGCAATGACGTGAAGTATACGATGGCTGATGGAAAAAAAAATAACAATTTATGAGCATCACAGATTCACAGGGATGGGGTGAACATGTAAACATGGAAAAGAGCCAAAAGAACAGAGACGTCACAAGAATAGTACAAAACGAATGAAATTAAGAAGAAGAAAACAGAGAGATATTTCAACTTACCCCACATCCGGTATCAATGGCTGTCCGAACCGATCCATCTTTGAGATTTATCACCCGTCCGATCTCGCCTATGTAAGCATCAGCTCCACGTGGAAACATCGTACCACCACCAGGGAACAAAAACCTATCCTTCTCGTACCTCACCCAGTTTTGATTCTTTTTCTCCACCGTCAGCTCCGTGTGCGGCACGTTAGCGAACCACGCAACGTCACGGCTCTCCGGCCATCTGAATGGTACCGAGTAACCGTACGGCGCTGGAATCCGACACCGGAGAATCTCGTCTTTTGGAGGACAGTGTCTCTCTCTGTATATCAACCTATGTCTTGGGAAACTCAAAGACCGGTTCACTGACTCGCACGGCGTGTACTCCGAGAACTCAACGCCGCAAGACGGGATTTGAACCACACGCGCCGCTGTCGCCGATGGGGGAGGGTCAGGGGATGTGTGACGGGCATTGAAGGTGAGGATCGGTGAGGTTTTGTTAGGAAACGTGCACGGCAATGAAGTGAGGGAAGCACGTGAGATTCCCCCGCGAGAGTTCTTCCATATCCCGACGGAGTAAGAGGCGGCGCAGAGAATCGTGATGAGGATCACCTTGTAGAGGTTTGTTTGTTTTGCTCGGGGTGATAACTTCGATAGCTTCGACGGCCACCTATAGTTCGCCATGACTGGCCGGAGAAAGAGAAAAAAAAAATTCTTGTAGTGGTAGCAAAAGTGTAAATCTTAGATAAATGGTGTATTGTATATATAGTGCGAATGAATACACGAGGCGACGATACGAATGAACATTTCCATACATCTGTTCAATTAATTGGACTTTTGTAATAAAAAATTAAAATAATTAAATCAATTTACACTTTGGAATTCATTTTGTATACGTTATACTATCTATAAATTTATATTTAAATAAAAAACATATAGTTAATTTAAAAATATACATTTCATATATCATTTATATTTATATTTTGATATATCCGTTATCGTTTACATTATCAAGGTTAGGACTGAAATAAATCCTTGGACGATGGTTTTCGTTTTTGTCTAATTGGCTACCGGTTTTAAAGTTAAATCATGAATACTTTGGGGTAAATGACAATTAGGCGACTGAAGAAAAGATAGTCTCAAGTATTAAATTTCTCGTGTTAAATATAAGTGTATGGGACTAAGTTACAAAAAATAAAAAAAATAAAAATTATAAATGTATGGGACTGGTTTCCTAGATACACTACAGCTAACACGCGCTTAATCACGCGTTTACTAATGGATTATTATTCTTCTTACCATTTAAAGAAATACGCATTTAATATTGAAATCTACACAATTCTATTCAGTTGAATTTTACTATTTTGTTGATTCAGCCATTAGTACTTTCGATTGAATTTATTAGGTGTGGCATGGATCAAACAGTAGTATAACCATTAGTACTTGTGATTTGCTTATAGAGTATCATCAATCTAATTTATTAATTTGTTCTAAAATGAAGTTTGAAATAAAAAATGTTTTCAAATTCACTTTATTCTCCACTCTATAACGAAGTAAACATAGATTTACTTTATAAATTGAGTAATTTTTTATAAGCTCTCTTTTCAACAATCTAATCTCAATATTTGTTTTCAGTGATATCCGGCCGTTGTGCCGGTGCCTGTGGCTTCTCTCTCTTTATTTTTGTATATTATTTTGGTTTATCTCTCGAGTTTTTTCTCCATCTCATGTCGACATGTTTGCTTGCATTGTTGTCTTGGCGATGACGTCTCTGTTCGGAATGGAGGCATTCGAAGGGTAGTAGAGTAACGACAAGACATGCGTGAAGGCATCGGCGGCTCCAGATCATTGTTCCTTTTTTTCTCTCTGGATTTTGAGTGTGTAGACCCATTTGGCTTTCGTTGATTTTCGTTGGCTGGTTTGGATCAATAACCAGTACTTGCTTCATAGGCCTTGTTGATTTGTTTACTGCCCAATCATTTCTTGGTTGTGAATTTGGTGAGTAAGGGCATCTCCATCCCAACTCCATATTTTACTCTATTTATAGAGTAAATGGAGTAAGAAATGGAGTAGTGAACAAAAAATAAATGCATTACTCCATTTATAGAGTAATGCTTTTATTTTTTGTTCATTACTCCATTTCTCACTCTATTTATTCTATTTATTCTTAGGAGAAACTTCATTCTTCGGTTCTCGTTGACGAATCACGTATTAAATACCGCATTTATTGGTCATAAGGGTCGGAGGTCTAATTAGTGGTGGCGCGTTAGTAGGGTGGAACCATTCCAGCATCATCGATCAGGCTGTGTCCTTCTCGTTGATGGGTCAAACTCTTTTGCTTCTCTTTTGCAGGTATCGGTTGTGGCAGAGAAGTCCCATCTGTCATTTGCTTTGTTTGCGTGGCTCTTGAAATTAGAGAAGGGGATACATGACATCTGTTCGTTCAAGTTGTTAGTTGCAACGTTCCTCGTGTTTGATTCGTTTTATTGGAAGTTAAGAATCGTTTTTTATTTTTCAAGAACGAGGCATGGAAGGAATATTAAGGTTTGGTTGGTCATATAAGCTGGAGTGTCTTTCGTGTGGGTTTGTCTTTTGTTGTGACATCCCAGAAGCTTCTTCACACATCGGGTCCATGGTGTTCGGTTTAACAATTTCTTATCTTGCTAGAACGTTGTCAATGGTATCAAACTTGTCTCCTTTTGTCAGCTGGGCTTGGGTTTTGGTTTCTTCAAGAGTAGTTTTCATCAAGATGATTTGTTGACGAAAGTGATGACTAATTCTTTCCGGATCAGGACATGTTTCTGGCGACGAGTTTCCTTCAATATCAAGCTGCTCTCTTTTCAAGCTGCTAGTGTGGATAAAAGCAGAGCAACAATATGAAGTAAAATTAACTTTGGCCAGGACTGTTATCAATGTTTCTCAGGATTTTCAGCCTAGATTAGGATTGATAAGATCATTGTGATCCTTTTTATCATTGTTCTCATCTTTCGTTTGTAATTTGCAGGTATGTTGCCATCCCAAATCAATAAAAATCAAGTGTTAAAAAATTGAGTAATTATTTTAATTTTTGTTTGTTACTCCATTTTATAATCTAAAAATAGAGTAGGGTTTAGTAAGGTCCAAATCAATTACGGAGTTACTACATTTTAGAAAAAAATTACGTTGGAGATGTTTATATAGATATTTGATTTTCTGATTCATTTTAGAATAATACAACTATATGATTTTACAAATATCCAACAATTTATGGATATTTACGGATATTACATCCACTCTATTCAATATAAGTAAATCTAAAACTATTCAATCTTTTCAAAAATATTTTTTACATAATATAAAATAAAATAAAAACATTTTGTGACTATATGTTATGGAAGTTTTTTAAATTAGTTATTTTATATATACAATACAAAATTTAAGAAAATTTTGATGCTTTATAAATATTTAATTTTTTTAATTTAACTAATAAAATTATATATTAAATTAATAATCATGTTATATTATATATTTGTAGATATACATTTATCCCTTATATATTAATTGATGAGCATTACAACTTTTGATCACCAGAATGGTTTTCAGAATTCTTAAGAAATAGGTTGGTCCATTTAAATATATATTATATTTTTATTAAATTAACTATAAAATTGATTAGGAATGCATAAAAAATTATCCATTTTTCTTTAAATAAAATCTATGGAATTACCTAATATGATTAACATATATATGACAATTATTTTGAATAATAAAGATTTGATAATAATTTTTGCTTCCTTAATCCTTTTTGTCTAATTTATATTATTAAAAAATTTAAACAATCACAGTAATCATATAATAAAAAATATATTTTCTTATATGTTATATTTTGATTTTTTAAAACGATTATAAATTATTAAAACAGTTAAAAGTCTAACAACAAAATTTGTGAACATTGTTTTACTTTTTTGTTATAAAAGATACATATGATCGTAAAATCATATGAATATGAAGTATTATTATATATTATTTTTAATATCTTTTAAATCAAAAATATGGCATATAAAAATATATAAATGCGATGATTTCAAAATTTATATTGAAAATTTATTGAGACCTGAATATTTTAATTTTGAACATTTTCATATAGGATATTCTAAGTATATCATTATACAACAAAGTGTTATAATATTTGATTTTACTTATGTTAATTATTGGTTTATTATTTGGTAAGAGAGACTTGAAATACATGTTTAATTTCAATTAGTATTGTTATACAAAGAATCTATAATTCATTATATGAAGAATCTGTAATTTGACTTGTGTTAATTATTGGTTTATTTATTTGTTAAGAGAGACTTGAAATATGAGTTTAATTTCAATTAGTATTGTTATACAAAGAATCTATAATTCATTATACGAAGAATCTGTATTACTTGAGAAATAAATCGGTTAAACTTAATATGACATAGTTTATTAGTTAATGGATAAATACAATATATGAATGCAATCTATATACATAAATGCCTGCAATGACTTTAAAAATCGTATTAATTTTTAATAAGGCAATAATATATCAATTTTTTCTTGTGTGAATATATATTATTTTAATAATTTGTCACTCAATTCCAATAGTAAATAATTTTTTTTTTGTCATGAACTTAAAACATACTCAAACTGATCTGTAAACCAAACCGGTAATTCCGCATCTATGTGAATGACGAAAGACGACTACTTCCAGACACTACGTGCTAGACTGTCCACCTTTGAATTTTGCGTTGGTACATGAATAATGTCTGAGTTGAGAAAACTTTCTTTCAGGATCTTGATATCTTCTAAATAACTTGCAAAACCTAGCCATTCCTATGGTTCTGAAATCGTCTTCACCAATTGAGAACTATCCATTGCAACGTGGCCTGAAATTGTCGTATATTCCTCATACATTTCATTGCCCAAAATAGTGCTTCCATCTCCGCACGAAGAGGAGATAGAGTAGTCCTGACATTTCATGCCTCCATCAAACCATCATAACCTTGTAAAGTACTATACCAACCTTGTTCGGATAAAATATCATTATTTTTCCAAGATCCATCTATGAAACACCAACGCCCAGGGATTGGCGGAAGAGTCGCATATTCTACATGTTGTAGTGCCAACTGAGTGTTCAGCACATGTGCATCCGTCCAAAGTGTTTATTTTGTTTCCGCTAATTTAAATGTTTCCTTTGGGTCAATATCCATGTTACTAATTTAGTTATCTATGATAATTATGCAAAATTATGGTTCATGTTTGTAAAGAGAGATTTAGTTGGGAAGATTACTGGATTGGATGGGATCTTTGAAAGCGCCCAAACCTGAAGTGTTGGAGGACATTCAAAAAACACATGGTTTATAAATTCCTCTGAGGCTCCACATCTAGCACAACATATATCTCCTTGTATTTCCCTCGCTTGCAGATTTTTCTTAACTGCTATATACCCTGACACCAATTGCCATAATAAATACTTTATTTTCGGTGGAAATCGTAATTTTCAGCAGTAGGCCTTCAAAATATCAACTGTTGGTCCATATATTGCTGGTAGTTGCCTCTGATCTGAGTAAACCCGTTCTACCTGATTTCCTGACTTAACCGTGTATTTCCTATTTTGTGTAAAATGTCATTCATCTTTATCTAACATCTGAGTCCTGATCAAAGAGATACTTTCAATGATTTTTCACGTCCTAAGGATCCACCAAAGTCCGAATTGTATGCTAGTTCCAATCTTATATCTAAGATCTAATACTATATACAAAAATGTAATATATAACAAAATTTTTTCAAACAAACACTATTAAAAAGTTTCATTCCGTGCATGGACGCGGATTATCAACAAGTTTATATTAAAGCTGGAGTGAATCTGAAAATGTTGATATTTGTGATTTGATATATTTTTGACGAATATTAATTTTTAATATTTGATTTGTTTTAAAAATTATGGTAAATCAAATTTGTCAAATTTCATATGCCCGACCCTAGAATTTATCACAACGTTGTTAAGTGGAGTGTGGATCATTGATGTGTAAGTGATGTATTTTGTTCTCTTTAAAATAACGGAAGAATTCTAAAACAAAGAACAAAATGAAGAAAATATAGCCGTAGCCAATAACGATTATCTTAATATGACAAAAATCTTTATTATATATTTCAAAATTGACTAGCTATCTTCTATGTAGAGAACTCTTTTTTTTATTGTATTTTACTATCAGATGGGATGTATTGGAATTTTGAGATTTTTTTTCTTTATCTAAACAATGAATAAAAAGACCATGGCTGGCCTGTTAAAAAGTGAGTGGGGGGAGATATTTATTTAAAAATTGTTATGTTGTTTCAGTTGATGAAATCATGAAACTTAAGGTGACTACTGAGTGGTCACAAGAGTTTAATAAAACAGGGAGATAAAGCGAAGAAGGCTCCCCCAAAGCCAAAGCACTCGGCAGCTTAAGGTGGCTAAGCCTTACTGGTTTTTTAAGTAATTTCAATAATGTTGGATTCCCATATGAAATCTATTAGTTTTGAGTTTTGTGTTGAGGGCAGTACTTGCTCTTTTATTTTTCTTTCTGGTATTGTTTGGTTGAGGCAGAGTTCTGTCCTTCTGTTGTTGACTACTGAGTGGTCACAAGAGTTTAATAAAACATCTTTGATTTGGTATCAGTGTGATAAGGGTGTCCACATGGACTATTGTGTGTTGCGATTTATGATTCATTGTACTTGTGTTGAAGGTTTCTTTGGGAAACTGATTGGTCTTTTATGGGTACACTCGGGTTTTAAAGTTCAAAATGGTATCTTTATGGTTAAGGAACAGGGACGAGTACAGGTTAATATCTGGGAGAGGGAGCTACTACAGTATAGCAATGGTACTACTTGGGTTTTATTAAATTCGGTATACTGGCTGGCCTCATCAATCCAGTTTCAGAAGTTTGTTTGGCCTGATTATGGGATGAGAAGGGTCGAAGAGGACGATACTGTCTTCATGTTGTGGAACAAAGGCATTACAAACCAATTTATTGGGAGACTTGTAATTTATATAGTGGTGATAGCTACAAAGAGTAGACTGCTGCTCTGCAATTGTAGAATATTGGACCATAATGGGTCACTTTTTCTTACATTTATAATGGTTGATAAAACAGAAATTAAGTTCTACAGATATTTAGAAAGGGTCAGTGAATCTTTTTCTTTATGTTTCTGGTATGGTGCTAATATTTCTACAGATGTTTCTGGTATTTTTTTTCTTTATCTGGTATGTTTCTTTTTCTGACGGACGAGGTCTGATGGTTAAGTCTTTATTATGGCTCAGAGTAAAGGGAGGGGTTCCTTTACGAGAACAAGCTCTGTTTCGATTCTTTTTGGATTGGTGGCTATATGGATACGCTGGTCTGTCCTTCCCTTGTAGGTATTTAATAATTTATATTTGATGAAGATTTTAAGTTGGAATTGTCAAGATCTTGGGAGCAAATGGACTATTAGTTATTTGAGGGAAATATATTATAAACATAAACCAGTGTTTATGTTTTTGTCGGAAACAAAACAAAATTTTGATTTTGTACAATCCTTTCAGTTTCATTTTGGTTTTATGCATCTTCATACAGTTGATCCTCATGGTAGGAGTGGTGGTTTGGCATTATTCTATGATTCTAGTTATAAGGTGAACTAGATTTTGACCCGCCCTTAAAAAGGGCGGGTATGTTTTTTGTTGGAAAAATAATTTATGTAGTAAAAATAATGATTTTTGATAAATTATATATTTTAAATTTTTATGACATATTTTTGTTATTTTAAATATGACTAAATTTTTGAAGACTCTAGATAATTCTAATCCGTAATATGATTTTATTTATTGAATCCGAAGTTCAACTTATTTTACACTGATTTTTTTTAATTTACATAAAATATTTTATATCTTCAACCCTCTCTGTATTGAAAAATTTATTTGTGCGTTTCAAAATATTTTCTATAATTTTATTAAATTTAGTTTATGTGATTTAGTTTTTATTTTCAATGAAACTATTTTTTAAGAAGTTGAGATAATTCAGACCCGTATTATGATTTTGTTGATTTAATCATTTGTTATTTCAACTTGATTTTATTTTGAAATTTCATTTAATAAATGCTTTCAAATAATTAATAACGTGAAATATTTTTTAGAAAGATATGGCGTAAATGTTTATGAAACAAAATTTTTTAAAATGGTAAGAACTGAATTATTAAAATACTATTTAATGTAATTGCAAAATAATGATTTTTTATTGGTTGCAAATACTGACGGCAAAAAGGTACATACAATATTTGTAATTAATTGGAAAAGTTAGGACCATATTCATAAGAAGTATTATGCTTTAATAGTATAGATGTTCAAGCCTAACTGATTTTATAAATTGATAAAAAGACTGTTTATTTAGTAAAATAATTATATTAAATAAAAATTAAGTGACAATAAATGTAACACATTTCTATTTTTATTTAAGTTATTATTTTATTCATAAAAATATGGCTTTGAATAATGTTTTTGATTATGTTATTTTCCACCGGTTGAAACTAAAATAATTTTATTTATTGAACCTGAAGTCAAACTTATTTTACACTAATTTTTTTTAATTTAAATAAAATATTTTATATCTTCAACACTCTCTGTATTGAAAAAATTAATTGTGCGTTTCAAAATATTTTCTATAATTTTATTAAATTTAGTTCATGTGTTTTAGTTTTTATTTTAAATTAACTATTTTTTAAGAAGTTGAGATAATTCAGATCTGTATTATGATTTTGTTGATTTAATCATTTGTTATTTCAACTTGATTTTATTTTGAGGTTTCATTTAATAAATGCTTTCAAATAATTAATAACGTGAAATATTTTTGGAAAGATATGGCGTAAATATTTAAGAAACAATTTTTTTTAAAATGGTAAGAACTGAATTATTAAATACTCTTTAATGTAATTGCAAAATAATGACTTTTTATTGGTTGCAAATACTGCCGGCAAAAAGGTACATACAATATTTGTAATTAATTGGAAAAGTCACGACCATATTCATAAGAAGTGTTATGCTTTAATAGTATAGATGTTCATGCCTAAATGATTTATAAACTGATAAAAGACTGTTTATTTAGTAAAATAATTATACTAAATGAAAAATTAAGTGACAATAAATGCAACACATTTTTATTTTTTTTATTTAAGTTATTATTTTATTCATAAAACCATGGCTTTGAATAATGTTTTTGATTATGTTATTTTCCACCCTTGAAACTAAAATACTTTTTTTACTAAATCAAACATTTAACCATATATAAAACTTAGTTATTTACATTTTTGATTTTATAATTGGCACAAAATCTATATTGATTAACTAATAAATAAAAATCTACACTATTATATTATGGTAATATAATTAATGATGTGTATTAACGTTAAGGTAATATAATTAATAAAATTATTAAGCTAATGAAATATGGAAATACAATTAATGTAATACTAATATTTATGTTTCCAAACAACTTTCATTTAGAATACTATACTTGTTTCCAAACATCTCCTAAATGTACTTCAACTTTAATAATATAGATATTATATCATCAAGTAACCGGATCATTGATGTGGAAACGGAACATAAAGGAAAGCGAATCTTCTTATCTTTTGTTTATGGGGAGCCTAATCAAAACATAAGGCAACCAGTCTGGGAAAGATTAACAAGGATTGGTATCTCAAGAACAGACCCGTGGTTTATTATAGGAGACCTAAATGAGATTAGAGGTAATCATGAGAAAGAAGGTGGTACTCTACGACACGCAGATACGTTTTTGGACTTTAATAACATGATTGATAATTGTGGATTAATGGAATTTCCTAGTATTGGGAATACTTTATCATGGAGTGGGAGGAGAAAAGGACATAATGTGAAGTGCCGGTTGGACCGAGCTCTTGGCAATAACGACTGGCACAATATGTTCCCATATTCCCAAGTAGAGTACTTGGGTATGGTTGGATCGGATCATAGACCGATTGTGGCCTCGATTGAGGATAAAGTTATTAAATTCAGGGGTTCGTTCCGGTTTGATAAAAGATGGATAGGAGAAGATGGGCTAATGGAGTCAATCTCGCGGGGTTGGCAATCGAAACGGGTAAACGATAAGGTCGGAATTGTGGATAGAGTACATTGGTGTAGACATGAAATTTCAGTGTGGCGGAAGAACAATCCCCCATATGGGAAAGAGAAAATAAATACTCTCCAAAAAGCACTTGAGGAAATTCAAAATGACTTCACAAAGTCTAATGAAGAGGTATTGGAGGTGTCTCGGAAGTTAAAAGAAGCTTATAGAGACGAGGAGGAATATTGGGAACAAAAAAGTAGAGTCAAATGGCGCACTTGCGGGGATAGAAACACGGAGTTTTATCATGCATTGACAAAACAACGGAGAGTCCAAAATAGAATAATTGGTTTACACAAGGAGGATGGAACGTGGGTTAATTCGGAGGAGGATATTGAGAGAGTGGCGGTTAACTATTTTGACGATTTATTTCGAACCTCTTCTCCATCAGGTATTGAGAGTTTCCTGGAAGAGGTTCCGACTTCGGTTACAGAAGCTCAGAATAATAGATTGTTAGCAAAGGCCACTGAAGAAGAAGTTAAGACAGCGCTTTTCATGATGCACCCGGAAAAGGCTCCGGGACCAGATGGAATGACAGCATTGTTTTATCAACAATCCTGGTCAGTTATTAAAGATGATATGGTTCGTATGGTTAATGAGTTTTTGAGGACTGGGGAGTTTGATTGCAGATTGAATTTGACAAATATTTGTCTCATTCCAAAGACAGCGAGACCTAATAGAATGACAGAACTTAGACCCATCAGCTTGTGCAACGTCGGGTATAAGATTATCTCGAAGGTGTTATGTCAGCGACTCAAAGTAATACTACCCAATTTGATTTCGGAAACACAATCGGCATTTGTTTCTGGGAGGTTGATATCGGATAATATTCTCATTGCGCAGGAAATGTTCCATGGGTTACGAACTAATAAATCATGTCAGGGGAAATTTCTAGGAATCAAGACGGATATGAGTAAGGCTTATGATCGAGTTGAGTGGAGCTTCCTCCAACAAATACTATTAAAAATGGGGTTCTCGGCAGAATGGGTTGCGCTGATGATGCAATGTATTTCATCAGTCAGTTACAAGGTTTTACTTAATGGAAAGCCTAACGGGCATATAATCCCAGAACGAGGATTACGCCAAGGGGATCCTTTATCACCGTACTTATTTATTTTATGTACTGAAGCTCTGATTGCGAACATAAAAAAGGAAGAGAGGGAAAAGCGGTTAACAGGTTTAAAGGTAGCCAAGGCTAGCCCAGCAATTTCCCATCTACTTTTTGCGGACGATAGTTTATTTTTTGTAAGGCGACAGCGCAGGAGTGTGGAGTAATTCTTAAGCTACTTAAAGAATATGAGAAGGCATCAGGTCAACAAATTATTTTTTTGAAATCATCAATCCAGTTTGGTCATAAGGTTACAGAAGAGGCCAGAGTAGTTATTCATGAATTGTTAGGAATCTCCACATTAGGGGGTATGGGGAATTATCTGGGCATCCCCGAGAGTCTCGGCGGGTCCAAAATTCAGATATTTGGTTTTTTAAATGAAAATGTCAATAAGAAGGTTAATCGTTGGACTGTTCGGTTCCTTATACGAGGTGGTAAAGAGGTTTTAATTAAATCAGTGTCTTCGGCTATGCAAACACATGTTATGTCCTGCTTCAGACTCCCAAAGGGGGTTACAAAAAAACTAACGAGCACCACAGCACACTTCTGGTGGGGGGGAAGCGGCAACAAAAAAGGTATACATTGGTTTTCATGGGACAAAATGTGTACACATAAAGAAGAGGGTGGTTTGAGCTTCAGAGATCTACAAGATGTCAATACGGCTTTATTGGCAAAACAATTATGGCGACTAATAGATAAGCCAGATTGTTTATTTTCGAAGGTGTTTAAAGGACGGTATTTCCGAAATTCTCATCCATTGGATGAACACAGATCTTATTCTTCATCTTATGGGTGGAGAAGTATCTGTTCAGCTAGATCTCTTGTTAAAAAAGGGCTAATCAAAAGAGTTGGAACCGGGCAATCGATTTCCGTTTGGAATGACCCCTGGATTCCTACTCCTCGCCCGAGATCAGCACAACAAAAAAATCTTGTTCAATTTTTAAATCCATCTTTAACGGTGGCGGATCTCATCAATCCAATTGACAGGTCTTGGAATGAAAACCTGCTCAACGCATACATACACCCGGACGATGTTAAAATCATCAGAGGTATGGCACTTAGCCGAAATCAACGGCCTGACACATATGGATGGGCGTTTACAGAATCTGGAAAATATTCGGTGAAATCAGGATTTCGAACGGAAACTATATACCCAGATAAGGAGACAAGGATAACACCTTTCGGACCAAATATAAAACCTTTACTGGCTTTCTCCTGGAAACTAAATTGCTCGCCAAAATTGCGGCATTTCATTTGGCAAGTACTATCCGGAACATTACCAGTGTTCAAAAATTTAAAGACACGTGGTATTGAATGTGATCTTAGATGCAACATTTGTGGAGCTGAGGAAGAAACAGTGCATCATGTACTTTTTGAGTGCCCACCAGCCTTACAAACATGGGCCTTATCAAGGATTTCGTCTCCCCCGGGAGTTTTTCCCTCAACATCAGTTTTTACAAGTCTGGATTACTTATTTTGGAGGCTACCGAAAGAAGTAGATTCAAACTATTTTCCTTGGATTATGTGGTATATTTGGAAGAACAGAAATAACAAGATCTATACAAATAGGAATGGGAATCCCCAGGAGATACTGCGGATAGCGGATCTTGAGGAAACCCTATGGACAGAGGCAAAATTATTGGTACCACCTCCTACTGGAAATGTTCAGCCTCCCACCGATTGGCAAACTTTGGGATCAACCAGGGTATGTTTTGTCGATGGATCTTGGAAGGAACAAGATGTGTTTACTGGACATGGATGGTACTGCCGACAGATAAACTCAGAAGACAAGATGATGGGGGCAATGAATCTCCAACGTAGCCTATCTCCTTTACATGCAGAATGTGAAGCGCTGATTTGGGCAATGGAGTGCATGAAGACCCTGCAGTTCTCAGATGTGGTTTTTGCTACGGATTGTTCTCAATTGGTGACGATGGTGTCCTCACCCGAAGAATGACCAGCATTTACTACGCACATGGAGGAATTTCGCCGAAGTAAGACTTTCTTCCCTAATTTCAAGATCAGACATATTCCAAGGGCGCAAAATACAATGGCGGACAAGCTTGCTCATGGGGCAAGGAGTTCACCATCAGCTATGTTATATGTCGATTCGATACCTCCGGTTTGGCTTTTCGAATCGGTGGAATCACGTTAGAGTAATTCATTGTGGTCAAAAAAAAAAATCATGAAACTTCATCCACATAGTAAATATTAGGCGTCAATGTATCTATTGAATTTTTATCTTTTGTATTTTTTAAAGGTAAAAGTAGATGAATTAATAGATAACATGAAAACTAGGATGAGATTTTGGTCCCTTTGCAAGTTGGACCAAAAGACTGGAGCTGAAGTGACGAGAGCGACCTGAACATCCAATCACTTAAGATCCATCTGAATCATTCCTTCTGTTGGAATTTAGTGAACCCATGTTCAATTTTATATCATCAGATTAGTACGATATTGTCTATTTTGGGTCTAAGAGGCTGGTCCGCATGAATTTACTTTTGTTTTTTTTTTCCGAAATGCCTCGTCTTAATTAGAGTTAAACATCTCTTTATATATTAGACACTCCTTCTTTATATATTAGACACTCCTTGTCTAATTCTCTAATGTGGGACTTAATTTCATATCTCACATTCTCCTCAAACTAAGGACAACATTCTTCTCGTGTCATTTTCTTCCAGCGAATTGAGGATGATCTTCCTCCAACATTATAGGTTCCATGATTTTCTGACAATTAGTACCCAAGGTGGTGCCAAGATTGCATCTCTCTGATACCAATTAAAGTTGCAAGAACATAAAATGTTATAAGAACTAAGGGGAAAATGAGTTTTTAATTCCTCAACTAATTGAAATCAACACTTTTAATACCCAACTTTAGGTTGAGCAGATTTATTCCTCAATTAATCTTTAATCATGCAAAATTGGAATAGAAAAGTCAAACGTTACAATACTAAACGGAGACGTTAAATCTAAAAAACAAAGATGAATTCTCTTTATAAAACCCAGAAATCACTAAATTCTCTAGGGAGGATGACATCTGTGAAAAGTGAATGAGTTGAAGGTTGACACTGAAATTATTAAAGAAGAGTTTTTTTTAGAAAAAGAAGAGGTTGTAGAATGCAAAAGAGAGCTTAGAAAATTCAAAATAAAAACATGGTGCTTGTTGTTTGTTTGGTCTTTTTGGTGGTCGTAGTCATTTACCGCATCGTGATCCTTGAAGATGGTGTTAACTCTCCTGTGTTTGGCAACTTCTACTTCAAAGACCTCACTGCAAAGTTAGCTCCAACTCCTTATATCCAGCCATATAAAACTCTATAGTTGCTTCTTCTTCTTCATTCCTTATTTCTTTTTTTTTTTTTTTTTTTTTTTTTTGTCGACAAGATTACAGACTCATGTGGACTCTGTAAACCAAACTGGTTGCTCTGTATCCATATGGACAGTAAACGACGTCTGTTGCCTCACACCACGGGCTAAGCTATCCGCCTTTTTGTTTTGCATCCTTGATATATGAATAATCTCTGAGCTGTGAAAACTTCTCTTGAGACTCCTGATGTCTTCTAAGTAGCTTGCAAAAGCCGGCCATTCTTCTGGTTCCGAAACCATCTTCACCAATTGAGAACAATCCGTTGCAAAAGTAACATTATACTGCCTTAAGTTCCTCATACATTCCATTGCCCATATGAGAGCCTCCACCTCCGTATGTAAGGGTGATTGACTTGCCCTTGTATTTCTAGCTCCCAGTAAATCTTCAAATCCTTCTAAAGTGCTATACCATCCCTGACCGGAAAAGGTATCTTCTGATTTCCAAGATCCATCCGTAAAACACCATCGTCCCGGTCTAAGCGGTAAAACAGACTCAGATGCCTCTAAAACCTGATTCTTCTCTATTATAACTTGTTGTGCATCTGACCAGAGTAAAGATTCGGTCATAGCCAGTTTAAGGGTATCCCTTGGGTCTATGTCCAAATTACTAAATACTTTATTGTTTCTTCCTTTCCATATGTACCAAAGTATCCACGCAAAATGATGATCGTCCATTGCTGGTTTGATTCTCCCGAACAAATAATACATATTCGTAAACAAGGATTGTCCTGGAAAATAATCCGGATGCGAAGGGATCCTCGATAGAGCCCAAACCTGGATTGCTGGTGGGCATTCAAAAAATACATGATTTATAGATTCCTCAGCCGCTCCACATCTGTCACATCCAATATCTCCCTTGAGACCCCGGGCTTTTAAATTTTTTTTAACAGCTATACATCCTGACAACAACTGCCACAGAAAGTGCTTCATCTTTGGTGGACAACGCACTTTCCAGCAATATGCTTTAAGATCCGTAACTGTTGGACCAAACTCTATTATCCCTTTCCCTCTATCTGGATATGCTCTTTCTATTTGATATCCTGATTTAACCGTATATTTTCCATTCTTTGTAAAGTGCCAACCATCCCGGTCTGATGTTTGTACCCTACTCAAGGGTATACTTTCAACAATCTTGACATCCGCAGGTTCCATTATTTCCTGTAAAGCCAGTGAGTTCCAAGTACGCGACGAGTTATCAATGAGAGAGTCGACCGTAAGATCTGGTAAGAGAACATTTTGTTTTTTATTTGCTGGTCTCGGGCGGTTGGTTGGGAGCCATGGATCATTCCATACTGATATAGAAGATCCTGATCCCACCCTTTTGATTAGTCCTTTGCTAACCAGAGATCTAGCAGAGATTATACTGCGCCATCCATAGGAGGACGAGTATGATCTGGCCGGTTCTAGGGGTGAAGTATTCCTAAAATACCGACCTTTAAAAACACGAGAAAATAGAGAATTTGGTTTCTCTATAAATCTCCATAGTTGCTTTCCAAGCATAGCTGTGTTGACATCCGTAGATCTCTAAACCCCAGTCCTCCATCATCCTTATGTAAACAAACCTTATCCCAAGATTTCCAGTGTAACCCTTTTGTGTTACCACTAGGACTCCACCAAAATTGGGATACATCGCTCGTAAGTTTCTTCATCACCGTTTTCGGGATTCGATAGCAGGACATAATAGGGTTGGGTAGAGCTGTTACCACCGATTTTATAATTACCTCTTTTCCTCCTTTCGTAAAAAATTTAAAAGTCCATCCATTTACTCTGTTGTTTAAGCGTTTCTGAACAAAGCCAAAAACTTGGACCTTTGAACCGCCTAAACTCTCTGGAATTCCTAGATATGTTCCCATTCCTCCCCATTTTGGATACCCAAAATGTCCCTAAGCTCCTGACGGCTATCCTCATCAATCGTATGTCCAAACTGAATTGATGACTTTTGAAAATTAATCTGTTGACCCGAAACCTTTTCGTACTCTTTAAGAATTGCCAAAATAGCCTGACACTCCTCTTTTTGCGCTCTACAGAAGAAAAGACTATCGTCTGCAAAGAGCAAGTGAGATATTGGCGGACAAGCCCTTGCCACTTTTATTCCTGTCAGTCGTTTTCCATTCTCCGCCTTTTTAATATTTGCTATTAAAGCTTCCGGGCACATAATGAATAAATAAGGAGATAATGGATCTCCCTGGCGTAATCCTCTATTCGGAACTATGTGTCCCCGTGGTTGCCCGTTTAAAAGGACTCTATATTGTACCGAGGAAATACACTCCATCATCAATTGAATCCAGTGATGATCAAAACCCATTTTCTGGAGTAAAGCCTGAATAAAACTCCATTCCACTCGGTCATAAGCCTTACTCATATCCGTTTTAATGGCCATAAACTTATTCTGGCAAGCCTTGTTTGTCCTTAGTCCATGAAACATTTCTTGTGCAATAAGAATATTGTCTGAAATCAATCTCCCGGCTACAAAAGCCGACTGTGTTTCCGAGATCAGAGCCGGAAGACAAGCCTTGAGCCGTTGGCACAATACCTTTGAAATAATTTTATATCCTACATTACATAGACTTATTGGTCTAAGCTCTGTCATCCTTGTCGGCCTCTCCGTTTTGGGAATCAAGCATATATTTGTAATATTTAAGCGTTCATCCATCTTCTCTGTGGTAAAAAAATTATTGACCAATTCCAAAATATCATGTTTAATGATATGCCACGCATGTTGGAAAAAAAGTGCCGTCATTCCATCTGGCCCCGATGCCTTTTCCGGATGCATCATAAATAATGCTTGTCGCACCTCTTCTTCTGTAGCAAGCTGTACAAGTCGCTGGTTCATTTGCTGAGAAACAGATGGTTGAATTTCATCTAAGAACTCATCAAATTCCGAAGGCGACGTAGTACTAAAGAGATCATCAAAATAACCCACTGCGACCCGCTCAATTCCATTTTCCTCCACCACCCAGTTTCCATTATTATCATATAATCCCACTATGCGATTGCGCGTCCGCCGCTGTTTTGTTAAAGCATGAAAAAAATTTGTGCTGAGGTCTCCAGCTGTATTCCATGTATTTCGACTTTTCTGTTGCCAGTAATCCTCTTCATCCTTGTACGCCTCTTGTAATCTCCTAGACACCTCTAGAATATCTTCCTGCGATCTATTATCATCTGTTTGGACTTCCTCCAAAGCCTTTTGAAGCTCTGCGATTTTCTCTTTTCCATATGGGGGATTATTTTTGTTCCAGGTAGAGATCTCGTGTCGGCAATTGATAATTCTTGACACGACATCTCCCCTGGTACCCCCTGAATTCCTCATCTCCTTTGTCCAACCTCTGGTAATGGACTCCATAAAACCCTCCCTTCCAAGCCATCGTTTGTCAAACCGAAACTGCCCTTTGCGTCTAACGACCTTATCTTCTAAATATGCCACTATCGGCCTGTGATCCGAGCCCACCATTTTTAAATATTCTGTATGTGAATTTGGAAACATTGAATGCCATTCTTCATTTGCCAAAGCGCGATCTAGGCGACACCGGATCATCGTCGCTTTGCCATTAACTTTTCTTCTTCCTTGCCAGGACAATTTATTTCCCCGTGCCGGGAATTCCAAGAGTCCACTGTTACGTATCATATTATTAAATGATACAAAAGAATCTGCACTACGCAACGGTTCCCCCTCTTTTTCATGGTTCTCCGTGATCTCATTGAGGTCGCCAATAATGAACCATGGATCATCCCTTGAGATACCATATCTTGTTAATCTTTCCCACACTTGATCTCTTAAATTCTGGATTGGATCCCCATATACAAATGTCATATAAATTTTCTTTCCCAGTGTCTCTGCCTCCACATCTATCATCCTAGCACTAGAGTATAAGATGTTAACATGGAACTCATTATTATAATATAATTCCAACCCTCCACTCGATCCATTTGGATCCACCGTTATTAAATTATCATATCCAAAATGTGATTGAAATCCTTGAACAAAAGCAAGATCTTGTTTTGTTTCCGATAAAAATAAAAAATCTGGTTTATGTTGATGCCATATTTCCCGTAAATAACTGATTGTCCATTTACTTCCCATGCCTCTACAATTCCAACTTAATACTTTCATCAAAAATATGAAAAAAAATTAGACATTGATTCATAGGCATGATGAAGCCCGTAATATCCATCCATCCATAAGACAAACTAACTCCTTATGTCCTCGCTCCGTTATAAACCAGGCCCCCTGGTAATAGAAATGACACACGTTCCTCACTAAATCTTCAATATCTCCGCACCGTAATTGGTCCGAAGTCATGAAATTCTCCTTTTCCCCGTAAACCCAAAACAAAATCTCATAACATACTTTTTGCTTCTCCATATACCATGTTTCTTCTTGTTGTGGTTGGTTTAAAGGGGCCAACCACAATGTCTGTTCCATGATGACCAAAATGATAATTCCATGGCAAGCTCCCAAGTGTAAACAAACCGAATAAAGTGAAAACCATGTCCGAGTTTCATGCCAAACACTATACCAAGAACCAACATAACCCCTCTTATTCCATTTCCAATTCCTGTAAATCGATTTCCCTCTCCCGGTCTCTTTAGTCCATAGGATATTGTCAAGCGTACGTATATACTTGTATTGTTCATACAGTTGGTGATCCCAAAAAATAGAATCACCAAAATTTAAGCCCATTAGACAATCCAGATATAAGTTCCTAATAATAACGACATCACCATATTTAAACCACAATATGCCATTCCGTATATTAAAAAGAATCCTGACTACCTGTATAAATAATATTACACTGGTACAGAAATAATCCCCACAATTCCTCTCTTTTATCAGAACAAAGAAGCCCAAACAGAATTCATTTCCTAGCTTGATAAGTATCAGTTTCCTCTCCCTTATTGTTATCTGCCGATGACTATACAAAACCCCTCTTATCCAGTAACCACAAAACCCTTGGTAACCATCCTTTTGAACCTGTACTGGTATCCCCGAGCCTCCATATATTATCATCTGCACAGAAACTAACCAACCAAACAGTATGCCTACAAATCCTGAACCAAACCAATTCCAGAAACTGAAAATCCCAAATCCATTCCATATTGAAGCTCGGGCATATAGAATGCCCATAAAACCAAAAGAAGCCTCAACAATAGAAATCAAAATAAAAACACCTTGTAAACCAACTGAGAAACAAATGCTCATAGAGCTTATTGAAAACTTAAAACTCCCCAAAACAGATTCCCACACCTGTTTACTAAACCACCGCTTGCGAGTACTTTCCCCATTCCTTTTATCTCCCATAGTTCCCATCAAGTGACCCTGAGTCATCGTGAAACATAAAAAGTTAGAACCTTTTTTGCAAGTATGCTTAAGAAGAGAGAAAACTTTGCTGATACAGAGAAAACTCTTCCCACTAGCCCTTGTATAATATACCACGAAATCCTTAACACAATCAGAACTAGAATCCACACTAATGCCCAATCGAATCAAAAAAATATCATCTGAAACAAGATCCAAGCCAGATCGAATCTGAAGGCTTTGATTATTCAAATCATCACCATATCGTACTTCCCTTAATCCCCAATTTCCAAATCGAAACATACCTCCCTTTACCTTTAAGCAACCAAAAATCACAACCAAAATACCTTGATAGCCATCAGACGTCTTCATAAAGACGGATGAGATGGAAATCCTATCTCCCTTCGAGCCAATCCTACCGCGAATCATGAAGCTTCCTTTCCCCAATTTCCAATCTAGATCACCAAGTTTCGAAGGATTTCCACCATTAAACACACCCTGATCCTTGTCGTGATGAGAACCCACACAAATCCGATCTCTCTCCCCGATCCCTGGATCCCACCATCGCGAAACCATGTGAGAACCCTAATATCGCACTTCTCGTCGCCGTCGCCTATCGTAGCTAAGAAAAGTGAACTTCCTTATTTCTTTTTCTGCAACCAAATTTCTTGTCTTTTCTGAATATCTTATCTCTTCTTCTTCAAGCACATTCTTTGTCTCGTCTTCGTTCCTTATCAGTTCATCACTTTGATTAGTTATTTTTTTTCTTTAGCCAAAATATTTATGTCTTCTTCAAGAGTATTCGTCATTCCTCTTTTAACAACATTGCTTCTTTTTCTTCTTCAATAACAGTCCTAGAGCTAAATCAGTGAAAATGATTGTAACAAACATTAACCAGACACTACACAACTCAAGTAATGAAGTATATTGAATTTACATTTCATTCTATGCTGATTTTGGAACTTCAGTTCGACAGTGTTCTTTGAATTGGAAGCTTGTTTTTACTATTTCATCACCACAAATCGTCTTCTCTTTTGAAATCTCTTTAGCAATTGAAGATAATTTAGGGATCTGAGTTTCTAAACCAAAAGACGATCTCTTTTTGTTTTAGACTTAACGTGACTTAACGTTTTCGTTATTATTTAACGTTTAAACTTTTTTAGTCTAATTTTGCTCAGTTAAACATTACTTGAGGAATAAATCTGAGCAACCTAAAGTTGGGTATTAAAAGTGCTAATTTTAAATAGATGAGGATTTAAAAACCCATTTTCCCAAGAACTAACTCTTTTTATTAGATTTAGTAATTCTCTCAAAACTAAATCAATATGTTTCTCATGAGGTTACTTCTTTTAATGAGAACTCTTTATATATGACGAAGCTACATCATTTCCTAATAATAATGGAAACATTCCTAAGATCGATATGTTTTCTTTTTTTCTCAACCCATTAAACTTCACTTTAATGAGTTAACTTACTCCTCAAGTTAATTGGAATTATTCAACATTCTCTCCTTTAATTCCAACTTGAATCTTAGGCTTGTTGATCTCTTGAACTCTGATGAACTTGCGCATTTCGTTGAACTTGATTCTTGCTAATGGTTTTGTGAGTATGTATGCCTTCTACTCCACTCCAGGTACATGTCTAACCTCAATAAAATCGAACTCCACACATTCCCGAATGAAGTGGTACTTTGAGAGTATGTGTTTGATTCTCCTATGAAACATCGGGTTCTTGGTGAGAGTAATAGCTGATTTATTGTCAATCTTCAACACGACCTTCTTGTCTTCTTTGTTCAGGATCTCGACCATTAACTCCTTTAACCATATTGCTTGTTTTGCAGCTTCTGTAGCAGCCATGAACTTCGCCTCACATGTAGAGAGTGCTACGGTGGGTTGCTTACACGATGTCATTGTGATCGGCGATGTTCCAAGGTATAACATAAACCATGTCATGCTTCTTCCATCATCAACGTCTATGTTATGACTGCTATCACTGTAACCTGTAATCTTCACTGTTCCATCCCGTTTGAAGAGGATGAAGAAGATACCTTAAGCATCCTATGGTGCTTCAATACGATGTTGCATCAATCTCATGCTCTACCTCTGTCTTTGATATTTTCAAACTTGTATGTATCAGAACATGAGTGAGTCCATCTCAGTGTTGACGAGTACACCTTTCACGTATCCTCCTTGTTTGATTTGAATGCCATCAGCTCCTTGCATTACCTCTATTCCAAGATAGTATGTAAGCTTCCCGAGGTCTGACATCTTAAATATTCTTGACATATCGTCCTTGAACTGTTTGATAACTTTGAGCGAAGTCCCCGTTATAAACAAATCATCGACATAGATGGCTATGATGAGAAGCTCCCCTTCTCTCTCTTTTGATATACCGCATGTTCCTTGGTGCACTTCGTGAACTCCATCTCCTTAGTGAGCCCATGTCCAACGATACCAATTGTTGGAATTTAGTGAGCCCATGTTCAACTCTTTATTATCCGATTAGTACAATATTGTCTATTTTGGGCCTAAGAGGCTGACCCGCATGAATTTACTGTTGATTTCTTTCCCAAAAAGCCTCGTACTATTAGAGTTATACTTCTCTTTATATATTAGACACTCCTTGTCTAATTATCCAATGTGAGACTTAGTTTGATATCTCACATTCTCCCCTTCAAAGTAAGGACCACACTCATCTCGTGTGTTATTCCTTTAAAGGATTATCTTGGCACCACCTTAGGTTCCATGATCTTTTGACTAGTTTCTGCTACAGACCTCGTCTTCCACCTTGAAGGGTCTCATTCCTACTCAAAGGATATTTTGGTCATCTGGTAGATCTTTTTCGTCAAACCACTCTGATACCAATTGTTAGAATTGTGAAAACCCATGTTCAACTCTATATTATCCGATTAGTACGATATTGTCCACTTTGGGCTTAAGAGGCAAGCCCGCATGGATTTACTTTTGAGCTCCTTCCCAAAAGGCCTCGTACTAATTAGAGTTGGAGTTCTCTTTACATATTAGACACTCCTTGTCTAATTATCCAATGTGAGACTTATTTTGATATCTCACACCATCGTCTATCTATTGAACTAGAAGAAAAGTATTGAATAACCAATTTCTTGTTTCCATCTTCAATCTCTATCCAATCCTGAATCACCATAGATCCATCTTATATCGCCCGTTGCAAACAAAATCGCCCATCAACTCAGTTCAACCATCATCATCACCAAATCGTTTTCGGCCAGTTATGTCTATCAGTTCATCCAGTTTGCAAGGTCCGATTCGGATCCTACAATAAGTATTTTCCAATCGGATTCTACAACATATTATTTTCCCAATGCATCTAAGTTCCTTTGAGATGCAAACTAACTTGAATAACTAGATAAAACAGACTGTACATGTTTTCATTAAGATAGCTCAATCGACTTATCAACTTTCAAATCTATTTAAAACTCGTAGAGTAATGCTTAATGCCGAGTTAATAATTTAAACTTTTAACATATATGATTTCATAATAATTGTTAACATCTCCAATCCAACTGTATTTTTATTTCAAACAGTATTTTAGAATACAATCTATTCAAACTCCACTTCATTTTTAATTCCAAAATAGAATAATTGCTACGATTAAACATCTCCAATCTCACTCGATAATTTACTTCAAAATCCATTTTGAAATAAAAAATTCTTCAATTTCATTCCATTTTTCTTTCCATAATGGAGTAAACCTTTTGTTTTATAACTGGTCTACACATGAAACCCCTAAGCAGGGTTGATTTTCGATTGTGTCAACGTCCATTAATTTTTATGGGCCTCTACTTTCATGTCCATCAGTTATAACGATGATGATTTATAGCTTTTTGGAGCTGGTTAGGATCTAGTCTAACCTGACCCTGTTAACTCATACTCTTCCTCCTCTTCTGTTTATAAGCTCCACCATATGGTTATGTATTTCTGCAACCATTCATTTTGATTAACCCTAGACATTCCCACATCATGCGTCTTAGCTGGTTATTTTTTTTTATCTGTATCACTTGTAGATTTTAAGTTCTCTTTTTCTAACATTGCTAATGTGAAAGGTAGTGATTGATATAGGGTTCAATCTTTTTCTTTCTAGTTAGAATAACGAGTTTATGAATGTAAGATTCTCAACATATCCCTTACATATTAAAAGAGAAGCATTGACTTTAATGCATTTACACTAATTTCGCCACATGTCGTTTTCATTGTGAATTTAAAAATCGATTGAATATATTTTCTATAAATTATTTTCCATATCCCTTAAATAAAAAAAGCTACAAAATTATCAAATATGACTAATATATATATATGACAATTATGATTCTAATAAATAAGATTCGACAAAAATTTCTAAATCCTCCATCATTTTTTGTATAATTTTATATTATTAAAATAAATTAAACAAACAAATTAGTTATAAAATTAAAATTTAGATTTTTTCGTATATGTTATATTTTGAATTTAAAAAATCGACAATAAATTACTAAAACTGTTAAAATTATAATGTTAAAAAATAATGATCAATGATTTACATCCCTTATATATTAATTGAAAACCATTACAACATTATTTTTTAGTTACGTGTCACCACGAGAATGAAATTTAAATTTTTTAGAAAGATTGGTTGGTCCATATTAATTTATATTATACTTTTTATTAAACTAACTTTCAAATTGATAAATAGTATACAAAAAATATTCTCGCACTTTCCTTAAATAAAAGCTACAGAATTACCTAATAAAATTAACATATATATGACGATTAATGATTATGAATAATAAATAGTTGATAACATTTTTTTTATCTTAGCTCTTTTTGTTTAATTTTATATTATTAAAAGATATTAAACAGTCACATTAACCATATAATCAAAAATTAGATTTTTTCTTATATGTTATATTTTGATTTTTTTAAACAACCATAAATTATTAGAAATTTTAAAATCCCACTTTGAAAATTTTGTGATCAATGGCTTAATTTGTTTTGTTATAACAAGATACAAATAATCATAAAATTATATTAGTATTGATTTTTATTTAATAAATATTCAAATTAAATAATATATATATATATATATATATATATTTAGCTAACGACTTAAAACAAGAAAATATGATGCATTAATTTAGTCGTCCAACTGAAACCATTCAAAACTATGTGGAAGACTAAGGTCAAAATAATTTGATTTTGAAAACAATACTAAGCTGCTGGTTCTAAAACCATTAAAATAGTTTTCAATGATGTTAAAGTAAAATATTTTAAAAAATTGTAAACATGTTTTTGTAATAAAAGTTTACTTGATGACCATATTACGATTTTATAAGTATAAACAACGTGATAACAATTTTAAGCTCAAATCGATGAGGCTTACCATAAATTCAATATATATTTCGGTCCACTATTACAATTACAAATGCTCAGACCAACATATAAATAATTATATAAAGAAAACACAATTGTATGCATATTAAAAAAATTCAAACACATATACATATTTAATTTTTCAATACTATATAGTTTTTTGATTTTTATTATATAAGTTCACCATGCGCAGGTCTTATCCTAATATATAAATAAAATGGATGCAGATATATAAATACAAATACAAATTCAAATTCAATGAAGATGAAGATTTATATACAAGCGTTATTCAGAGCATGGAGTCTGTCATGGCCGGAAGTCGTCGGAAAAAGTTGAGTGGAGCGGAGGGAATACGATGTCGGAGCCTAGGGTGTCTCATGAAGTAGTAACCAGAGAGGATAGCAAATAGTTTAAAAGGTGTTATGTACAGAACCATGGCTATGATTAAACAGAACGTCACGAATATTGCTGTTGCACGTGGATCACGCCAGCTCAACAGGGCCTGCACTCGCTCTCCCTGTGCCGCTATGTCTCCCACCACCGACTGTATCTTCCCCGCCACAATCCTCAGCCGGTCGTACCTGACAAACAAGAACGACATAGCCAAACACCGTATCAAGATTTGTTTCTTTAATCCCGACCATTATTTCAGAGGTCTGAGATGAAAAAAAAAATCAAAATCTGTTTGTTACCTCCTTTTAACAATGTCCGGATCCTTCATGGTCGGGAAGATATCAAACTCTTCGTCCAGCTCATCAGCATTCACACTCTCTGCGTAAGACAGTTTGGTGTCCATATGAGGAGGAAACCTTGGCCTAGACCTGTAGTTCCACAGCCCAATCACAGCCATATACAGAAACACCGTCGGCAAAATCATCTCCGGGAACATCACAAGCATTGTGTACAGCACGTGCACCAGCGCGGTCGTAACCGGCGTCCTCCAGCTGCACACCTGTCCCATCCATTTCCAAACCGACATCACTCCAGAGAACACCGCGGTGAACCTGTAGAAGTTGGCTTTGCTTCGCCTCATGCTGAACAGATGAGTCTTAGCATCTGTCATATACTCAACTACTTCACGTCTAAGCGGCGGCTCGGAGCGGCCTAGGCGAGCCACCATTATGTTGAGAGCCTGCACCCTAAGCATTTCCTGTAGGTTAACGGATAAAGGTTGTGTGTAATGCATTTTAGGCAAGAGAGGTTTGGTGTATTTCATCAGCATGTTTCAGACTGATGTGCATGTGAACCTCACGGCTAAATGAAGCTCGCCTCTTTTCTTGAGACCAGATGGTTGTAGAACAAGTAAAGGGTAAGCGTTCGTGTAGACACGACCACTCTGAAGAGTGGAGAGTCTGATACGTACTTTCCCAATCGTCGTATCTCTCCCGTTTCCAGCTGAGAAGTGACCGTTGTCGAAGACGCAGATGGTTAGAACCGTTGCCGGATCGAAAACCTCCCATGTGTACTGCTCATTGTACTTTGGACTCAAACTGTTGATTACAGTTCTTGACCGAACCCACTTGTGTCCGTACTTAGCAACAACGTACGTGTCCGACACGCCTTTCCCGTCCCTAGTTTTCACCGGGTGGAGCCCGTTTGCGTTGAGTATCCCAAGCTCCAAGACTCCTATCGGTTGTTTTTTCCAGAGCGGTTTCGCCGTTGGTCTAAGATCGCTGCTGTAGTAAGTAGACTCGTCGAAAACGTGGTAGCCACCCTCAAGAGCCGCGGCCACGTGGATCCTAGTAGCGAACTTCACTTTTTTGGCTTTGTCTTCATCCATTGCGTCTGAGATGGAGTCTTCCAGATGAAACCAGCGGCTACGAAACTTCTTGTCATCCACACGTTTCTCGATAGCAGCGAGAGGAATCACAGCTTTGCCTACTGGCTCGTCTCTGTTAGGTGCAGATTGGTCTTCCACCGAGAGGACCAAGTTTTCTTCAAACGGTTCCGCGACTACAAACATGAACTCCTGGTCCCATGTCGGATGAAACGTTCTCTGAGAGACTCTCGTCTTTAACATCTGATTACCAATCTGGATCCTCACAAAGGCCTCGGGAGGACGGGACTTGTCGGACACGATGATCACGTCCTGAGCTTCTATTATCCTCACCCTTAGGTACCATAGCCGAGGAGAATGGTACACTTTCGACCGGAGGTTGGCGGATATAATGTTGGAGGTGTCCGAAGATGTCAATGAGTCCGAGAAGACAGCATCACCGAAAGCTTCGTCAGCTTGAGTACCTTCCCAGACAGCAAGCATGATCTCAGCTCTCTTCTTCTCACCTCTCTTGTTCTCGAGTCTGTACCACTCGGGAGCTAAAGGACTATCCGGAGGAACACGAGACTGAACCTCATGGAGATCGAACCGAACAGTACCAACGTAATCATCAAGGACAAGGTCTTTATCCTTGACCACTATTTCAAGAACGTTGGACTGGAGATTCTCTTTAGCAAATGCAAAGACTTGGTTCCACTCCGGATCCGAGTTCTTGTCCAAATGTGTTGTAACTCCTTTGAAGTTTCCGATCTTTACTTCAACAAAAGGGTCTAGGCTTCCGGTGAGGTCTCTGTCGGGGAGATCACGCGCCTTCACGACTCTCACGAAGAGAAACCTCATCTCTTCAACCAGATCATATGTTCCACTTGCTAGTCTCTTTGTACCACGGACCACTCGTCCTCCAATGATCTGTCCACCACCGAGGAAAGGGCTTGTTTCTTTCACAGAGAAATCTGATGGTGGAGCTGGACCGTTGTATTGAACTACTCTTGGAGGAGCCTCTCTCATCTCCTGCATGCCATAGTTCATCGTTGTCGGCTGTTGTTGGTTCACCGAAGGAGTAACGTTATATAACGTACGTGTTTTAGGCTTCGTAAGCTCTGTTCTATAATCACCAGCATCAGCTGTGTTTAGGGAGCTCCTTACAGGTTCACTCCTCCGCGGACTCGGGATATAAGCTCGAGGAGATTCTGGAAAAGAAGGTGTGATAGAAGGTTCGTCAGTGATGAAGACTCTCAGACCAAGCTCTCCACGAGCGCGAGAGAAAACGCTGCGTTTCTCTAGAGGGTAGTTGAAAGGAGCTGCCTCAGAGCGAGGAACAAAGGATGTTCCATTGACTCGAACTTTGCCAAGAAAGGGCGTAGCATCGGTTCCGTCCTGGTAGCTGTAGACATGGGCTTCGAGTGTACGGGTGGAGAGGAAGGAAGGATCAGGGACAAGGAAGAAGAACGACTCGTGCCAGACGGGGTTTGGATCGTTGGGTTTGGTGGTTGTGCGGAATATCTGGTTATCAAACTTCAGCTCCACGAAAGGGCTACATGAGTTTTGCTTGTCTCTGTGGAACAGATCATGCGCGCTTATGACTTCAACGCCTAGCTTTATATTGCTCATTTGAAGCTTTGACTTTAAACTGAAACAACCTTATCAGAAACAAAAGGCAAAAATACCTTATCAGAGAACTATGGAATATTCATTCATTCACAGTTAAAAGGAAATATGAAACCTAAATTAACCACATGGATCTATCTATAACTACAAAAAAGAATTTCAAGTGCTATAAGGAGAGTTGAAGAACAATCACATACTGAGTTACAAGAACAAGAAAAAAACATAAGAGAACGAACCTTTTTCAAGTATTTCTCGTCTTCAAAAACAGAGGAGGACAACAAGTGTTAATGATTTCCTCTTAAAGAGCTCGTGTTCTGTTTGACTTGCTATGGTTAGTTACTATATTGACACGTGTCCATTTACTTGAAAGGATCAATCTTCTTTGGGACCTCTTTCAAGCATTTCAGGAGGACGAGTCGGATGAGCGTTGACCCAAACCCAATGTTAGTACGTATTTTTTTTTGTTTTTTTCTTGAGCCTAATCGTTTGTTACTCAATTAATGTCGGCTAACGTATCTTTTTGTGTTAAAAATTATTAAAACATAAAATACTGAAGCATCTCTGTGTATTATTAGAAGTTCCTATCAAATCTGAATGCATATTTATAAATTCAGTAGTTAAATAACCCATATGTAACAGATGTATTATTTTGTACAGCTAGTTATATAGGTTACTGCCAAAAGTTAGGTACCTTTGGAAGTTTATTAACAATAAAATTGGAAAATAGTAAAATATGTAAAGAGAAAACTGCAAAAGAAAAGTCAAAACAAGTACGTAGTCACAAAGCTTATTCTTGGGTTCACCCCTACAGTGAACCTAGAGGTTCACCCAACCAATAAGAATCACTCATTTCACAATTGATATCTTTTAAATAAAAAAACAAAATATTATCAAGTTATATTATGTTTTTAAAATAAAAATGTTAAAAATAAATAAAAATAGTAATATATGCAAAAAAAATAAAAATATTTTAAATCCGTCATCAAAACACTAAGCCTAAACTCTAAAATTTAAATTAAAAAAAGTTTAGGATTTACCCAAAAGTTTAAGATTTAGAGTTTAGGATTTAGGATTTAATATTTCGATAACGGCGTTAAAATATATAATTTTTTTTTGCATATACTAGAGTTTAGGATTTAGAGTTTAAGATTATCAAAGAGTTTAGCATATACCCAAGGGTTTAGGGTATACCCAAGGGTTTAGGGTATATTCAAGGGTTTAGGGTTTATGATTTAGGGTTTAAAGTTTATTTTATTCTTTGAAAATGTTAAAATATATTTTTTAAATTACTTTTTGTAACTACTATTATTTATATTTGTTTTTATTTTATTTATTTTAAAACATAAAATAACTTGACAATATTTTATTTCCTTATTTAAAAGATATCAATTGTGAAATGAGTGATTTCTATTGATTGGGTGAACCTCTATGTTCACTCTAGGGGTGAACCCAAGAATAACTCGTCTAAAAATAATTTTTGGACTCAATAAAATCAAGAATGGCTATTAGGAAATCTTATATATCTTATTAAAATAGAAATATTGTGACTTTTTCTAGGTGGATTTTTAAATTGGATATACTATTAGATATGATATATTTTCTGATCCTATTAGCTAACAATTAATGTTAGTAAATTATTTCCTTATTCTATGCTAACTTAATACCTTATATACATTCATTTTATCAGTTGGCCCATTTTCTTTCTATTCAAAAAAAATATTTTCTTTCCCAATTGATTTCATAACCAACATGCAGTAATGTTAAATTTGAGATTTCATAATCACCATCCAATAAGTCCAAGCGATGATCACCATGCAATACATTACTCCTTAAAAAATTAATTTAATATAATAGTCGTACTATATGATATATTCAAAGTGGATTCAAATCAAATTTATTAACCCATTACCTTTTAACCAATTCAAACATGATTATATATCAGATTACCGGGTTTATTAGCTCGACGATCTAAATTGGATTTGAAAATGTTGATTCAAACACAGTTTTTTAAATAGACAAAATTCTTACATATTAAATATTTGTAATATTGTTAACAAAATTTTGAATCATAAAACATCCCGCGCTTCTGAAATGCGGGTCTAGATATGATCTAGTTAACAATTAAAACTCGTTTTCTCTGTAGGAGACGTATAACTTTCAATTCACGTCTCTAGTATGCATGCCTATAAATAATTTGTCTTTCGAGTCAACAACGTTCCAGTCAACTTCTTCCATGCCCCCAACTTCTTCCATGCCCCCATTTTTTTATAGACAATCTCCTATTAACCTCTCAAATCTCCTGTACCCTCATTATTTTAATGAAACATAAAAATTCGATTTTGACTTTTTCTATTTTCGAATTTATTTTTCAAATTGAAAAACAAAATTTCAAAATTTTCAAAATTTTCGAAATTTTCAAAATTTTCAAAATTTCAAATTTTAGAAATTCTCTGCGATTTCAAAAAGGTATAGTTTTACTTAGTTTTACAGAGTTATACTTCGTTATACTGGATAATACTGGGTTATACTGATTTATACTGAATACTACTGAGTATTACTGAGTGCAGCTATACAAAACTCTACTAAGTTTTACTGGTTCTACTAGTAATACTGAATAACACTGAATACTACTGAGGAGTTAGTTATACCGAGTAACACTAAATACAACTGAATCAATAATATCAAGTTATTCATATTTGAAGATGAAATGAATAAAAACAGAAATCATAAAGAATCATTAAAATGCAGAACATGAAAACCCCTAAAATATATTTACAAAAATCCAGAACATGAAGAACTTTAAAAACCCCAAAATAGAATTGTAGATCTATGATTGTAGAAATAGATTCAACCGCTGCATAAACAATCTCAGGTAGTCACCACCTTTTATTTTTCATTTTCATCACCTTTTTCATCATCACTTTAGACTGTGAACCGCTACAGATTTGTTCTCTTTTGGTTTCCAGATCTAAATTTAGGGTTAACCGAAGAAAATTTATTATCTGATTTTGATAAAGAAGAAGATAGAAGAATAAACAAGAAAGACTAAGAAAAAAGAGGAACAAAAAAAAAAAATAAGTAAACAGAAAATGAGTTACAAATATTTAGGGTTAGTTTTCAGAGGAAAAAAAGTAGTTGACTTAATTTTCGAATTAAAAATAATTTGAAATAATAGTATTTTCGATGAGGTCCTATAGAAATTGACATATGAGATATGGGGTATGAGAGAATTTGTCTCACAAAGTTCTGCATTTTTATATGCATGCCGTCAAATTTAAAACACACACTAATCTCTATTACATCAAATTGTGATGTGCTATGTATATTTTTATCAAATCCGCGGTATTTTTTTTTTATCAAAACCACACTTATACCCAAAAACACATAAACCGCCGTTATACCGCGCAATACTTTGATTTTGCATTACTTATTTTACCAAATCTGCAATTACCATTCAGACCTAAAAGATATCTTGAGTCAACAATCCACCTAAAAACAAAACAAAACAATAGAAGCCCGAGAAGCCAAATCATGACACGAGAGAGGATCAAAATTGAAACGGAAAAGAAAGAGAAAAATGAAAATATGCATGCATCATGATAAAATCAACGTTCAAATGTTTTGTCGACCAAAAATTGAGCTCACAGTGACAACATCAAAGTGGTCTATTTTCATTTTTCAGACGTGAACATAATAAAAACCAAAGGATATATCTAAACACCCTGTTTTTATTTTTCTTCAGCCTCAAAAATAACGCTCTCCATTTGTGCGCATCCCTTTATTTTTTTCAATCATCAAACCCGGCTTTGGATTTTGATTCATCAAAGAAATTAACATGGGAAGCTCCTACACTTCGTCGTCTTCTTTTTTTTTTCTTTAGCTCATCAAATACTTTCATTCACCAACATTGTTGTGATACACTGTTTTATCGGACCAATCTTATACTGCAGCCACATTGACACTACAAAATACAATTTAAGAACATTAGACAAAAAAGTGAAATATTCCTTTGTTATGATGCCAGTTGCTTTATTCTTCCTCTAGGATAAAACCTCACTTCAAAACTCCTAATCTGCAACAAAGATTGGCAGATCACCTCGATGGTTGGTTGCATAATTGGTCAAATTCTTCTGTCCCATTTATCATCTTGACCAGATATAAAGAATCATATTCAAAAATGATGTTCTTTTAGCCAAAACTCGCCAGTGTTTATGCACCCGGTTTCAGTGCCTCTGCTTCCGCAAGAATGGATGATGCTGCCTTTGTCACAGCTTGAACCCCTGCCCACAATACCTTACCATTTTCATCTCTGCAAATCAATCCCAATCCACTGTTGTCTCTTTCTTTATCCCAAACACCATCACTGTTTAACTTCAACCAGTTCTTAGGAGGAGGTATCCAAGGTTTTGTTTGGTTTGTAGTTGTGGGACGTTGAATCTCATTTCTCTCTCCCTCAGTCCCATCCGCCACTTTCCTTCCCTTCCTCTGCATCCTCTTGTGCTTTCCTTAGAATACTCCTTTCCTCATATTATTGTCCTTTAAACAGCAACTCATTTCTTTTTTCCTTAAACTCCACAACAACCATGGAACAATATCGGCTTGTACATCATCTCTACGATATTCTTTCTGTATATTGAGCACATGATATACATTGGAGTATAGGGACTGCATCGTTGTACCTTCTTGAGGTGCCGGAATGGGAGAGAGAGCCCACACCAGTCGAGCAAATGGATAATGGACACCGGAGCAGCACATGGTTAACCGTTTCTGTGTCAACCACACCTAAGACACCCTGCTTTCTCTGAGATATGTTTTCTGACCATGTTCTCTGCCACCGGGATAGCATTGCTAATGCATCTCCATAACAAGGTGGATCTTCGGACTTGTGTCAGTACTCCATGCTAGTTGATATAGACTATGTAAGCTCGGTTGATCCTCCTCTATTGATGTCTTCCTGTTGAGAATGTTTGTCTGAACCCAATAGCCAGACTTCACAGTGTATTGGCCTGTCTTGACGTAGTCCCAACTCCCAAGTGTTGACATCCTTACTGGTTTTTCCACAGGTCCGAATCTTCATGATTCTCCTTTGTTCCACTTCGTCGTCTTCTAATGTGGGTGAGCGTACGGGTACCAATTCGGGTTTGATTCGGGTATGTTTGGGTTCGGTTTTCTAGGGTGATACATGTCTTTGATAGTGCTCAAATTACCCAGTAGAGCTTACTCTCTCAAATAAGATGTACAACTGTAGTACTTAGGGATCAAATCACAATGAGCTAGGGAACCAATTAAATCTAATCAATTAATCAATCCTAGGTGAAGTTGGTTTTAATGATGAAAATGTTAATAAGACAATTCCTAATATGAGCAAGGTAGTTGCTCTAACTAACAATATGATGGGTGTTTCAATGAAATGAAGAGTGCTAGACTTAGGGATTTTATTCAGGAATGGATATTATAATGTCTTTAAATGCCTAACAAGTTGTTTGCATGATGATGCTAGGAGTTTCAAAGCTCCTAAAACAAATGTTGTAATATGAGTGAAATGTCGAACCAATTCCAAGGGATTCAAAGCACCAAGAATGCAAGTACTTCCTTAATCTAAGTGCAATCGATGATTTGATGATTTCTATAGCTAAGAATGCAAATATTAAACAATAAGAACAGTAAATCAAAGAACTTTCTTTTATGAGAAAGGAGAACTCATGGGTATAGGAATTTAGACATTGGGTGATCAAGCTTCGAACTAAGGATGGCAACAATCAATCAAACTAATCAACCTTAAGCTTAGACACAATCCTAAACAAACTCTATCTCTAGATGAATGCTCATTTGCTAACATACTTCAGACATCAAATGCCTTTGGCTGAATAATATAAAAGCAATCATTAACAACAAGTCTATTGGCTATCTTAACACCCTTAACAACAAATGTCTTTGGTAAAGTGTGTTAAGAGCTTAGGAGAGTTGACTCAGACATATCATCGAACACCTTGTGGGTGAGAGATGTCTAAAGATCAACTTTTGAGAGGCCAACTCAATAGATGCATTATGAATACTCTCCTATGCAAGGAATAAGGTTTGATTTATACTAAAACATCCTAGAACTAACTTAATCACCCTAAATCTTCCTAACCCATGAATTCAATGGTGGATTACTCACCAAGGTTCATGATCATTCTTAAACCCATATCGAACTTCAGATTGATCATAAACAAAGATGAAATAACAGAAATCAATAAGAAATAAAATAAGAACAAGAGAATCAATGATCCAAAAGATGAAATCTCCAATAGTTTTGATGTTTACCAAGTAACAAAAGATAGATTAGTCTCTGGTGGCTTACACAATACTTAAACTTAAGTTTTAGAAAAAAAAAGTGCATACAAATGACTAAAATGCCCCTGAGAAATGTTTAAGTTCGAGATGAAACGGGTTCGGAGCGACCAGGAGGGGTCGCTCCGCATGGCCGCTGCAGATGAGACGAGCGAGCTGGTCTCCTCGCTGCGCCGAGGCCGCTCCAGGTGGTGTTTCACAGCGACCAGGATGGGCCGCTGGGACGGGTCGCTCCGGAGAAGACGAGCGAGCAGCACGGGCCGCTGAGGTGAAGCCGCTCCAGGCTGGTGAAGTCACAGCGGGCGGTGGGAGTCGCTGGGGTGAGGCCGCTCCGGGTGATGAGGCGCAGCGAGTAGGGAGAGCCGCTCCGGATGGTCGCTGCAGAGAAGACGAGCGGGCGATTTGGGTCGCTGCAGGTGCGTCGCTTTGGTGGGTGAAGTCACAGCGACCAGGAGGGGTCGCTGTGGTCCGGTCGTTGTGGCCCTGCTCGATCCTGATCACTCATTTTGCCTCTTTTGAGCCACAATTGCATCCTAAATGTCTCCAAGAACTCCATGTGGTACTCCAACACCTGATAAAGACTTATGTATGCAAAAGGCAACCTAAACCTGACTAAATCCTATTCTAGATGATCAAAATGCATGCAAATATGAAGATAAAACAATGGAAATATGCAAGACATCAACTCCCCCAAACTTGTCCTTTACTTGTCCTCAAGTGAACTTTCTAGGACTCATAGGGGAAGAGGTTTGAAAGCGGGAGCTCATAGCCAAGAGAAACACACAAGCACTCGCTTCAGCATAAGAATTCAGCGCAAGCACACTCTCTTTTATTATCCTCTAGCTTCTCAAGGCCTATCTTAACTCAACATTATTCATTCACACATTCAGTACAGCCAACTCTCACATTCATTAAGCAATACAACAAGTGAGCTCTATGCAAATGGTCAATTGGTCCAAGTCATTTGGGTAAGGGAAGGCTTTTTGTTCTAGTGATCAAGGGGCTCAAAACTCATTATCTTCAAGGTGGTTCACTCTCAAAACAAGTAGCCTTGACATTGCACATAATATATCTAAGAAAGGGATCAACTAATGCATACAATGCTCAATCTTCATTGTTCTACCCTTTTTCAAACATACAAGTGACACAATTATTCCCAAAGTTACACCCCACTCACATCTCTCACCCAAAAATTTCAAGAACATAACCACAAACTCTTCAATCAAGGGAAATATCTAAACTTTTAAAACACAACCTCTTAGCTCATTCACACTTTGCTAGCCCCTTTTCTTTATTCTTTTTTTTTTTTTTTTTTAATTTTGTTATTTTTTTTTTTTTGGGGGCCAAGACTTTCACAACTCGAGCTAGAGGTTTTATACAATTTCCAATGAGACAATTAAGCACAAGAGTTCAATCATTTTCTTTCAACTTTCAAATTCCCAAGTCAAACTTCACAACACTCACCCCCACCTATAGCTAGACAATAGTGTATCCAATCTAGCAAGAATGAAGACTGAGCATTGTCGTTCCCAATACTCTCAACATTATGCACATGCAAGACTTTCCGAAAAAGGCCTCACTCAACAATCAATGAATGCTTAAAAGGAGGAGAGGGTTTTAGGGAGTGGACTGCCACTAGAGATTGTCAAAAAGATCGGCATAAAAGGCGTGACAACTCTAGTGTGTATATCCATGACTCAGCACACAAGGGACCATTAGCAAGAAATTAAGTTCATTCAGTTCATTCAAGGTTGTAGTTGGCTTAAGAGATTGAGTTTCATGGAGAGTTTTCAAGGCACGAAGCTTACAAGGTTTTCAAGAGAGGCGCATGAACTAAACGAGGCTAGACAATGCTCTCTACAAGGCATTTTAAATCATTGCTCCCAATGCAAATGAATGCAACCTATATGCTCTAGACTCTCCTAAAAGTGCAAATGATGCAAACTAAATGATTCTTTTTTTTTTTTACTTTTTCAAATTTTTTTTGGTTTTTTCTATGCAAATAGGTATGCGAAATGCAAGACTCAATGCAAGACCATCAAAGCAAACAAGGTTAAATACTTGGTACCTCCCCCAAACTTAAGTCACACAGTCTCTGTGTTGTTAAGCTGAGAGAGATACCGAAAATAAATCCTAATAAACAAAGAAAAGCTAGTATATACAAGAGAAGGTTACGGAGTACCTCCTATGGGTAGCGAGTAGAGGCAGATGCCTCGTGCTCATCGGTGTCAGGTGGAAACATGGTGTAGTAGCCGCCTGGCATGGTGCTGTGCGCCTCGAATCGTGGCTGGCTAGAGATCTCTTCGATCTCGATCTCCTCCTCAGAATCAGCAAGGGAGGGCGATTTGTTGCCCGAGGAAGAGGGGACGATGGGTGGGTTTCTCCAGCGACGCTGTTGCTGCCTTTCAGTGAGAGGGAAGCTAAGGGCTGAGCGGTTTGGTGGAGGCTGGGGGTACTGGGTCGTCTGGGAACTCAAAGTCCGCTCTGCTACATCCCGCTATACCTCCCCTAGTCAAGACATCAGCTATCTTTCTCAAGATCTTGGATGTTGACTTCACTTTCCGCTTCGCAGTCTTGCTCATTTCCTTGCACTTTTTCTTGAGCTTTTCAATCGTCCTATCCTGAGCCTTGTTCCATCTCTGGAGCCTACTGATGTGATCGTGGGCGTCGCGAAGGGCACCAGGGGGAAGGGTTCCGGAATATGGTGTGAATGCGTAGCGAAGCTGCCCATAGACGGGCTCAACATCCTCATCTTCCACTGTATCAGCTTCTGGCATAGCTATTCCAATATTCTCTTCTGCTTCCGTGCAAGGGCCGATGGGGTCAAGGGATCCATGCTAACCAAGGAAAGCACCCGTAGGAATGATGAAGCTGATACCGCAGGGCCCAGCTAGGCTTGTCAGCTCTCTGTTTGGGAGGACCACCTCGGCCTTTTTGCCCGCGATCTTGTAGTGGTAGACATAGTTACCCTTGTATCTCCCACTAAAGTAAGTGGCTTGCCTCAAGTAAGGATCATCCAAGAAGATCGGTGATGTCGCGTCATTTCCCAACGAGATACCCTTGAACTCAAGCAATGGTGTGATCAATCCTCCAATCCCAATCTTTGGTGAGGAGTCACAGGTGGCCCAAGCCCAATCTCTGTAGTGCCGAAGACGTCCCACAAAGAACCTGACCCATCCAACCTCTGAGTAGAGCTCCATGGAGAAAGGGAGCTGCGTGGGTGTGGCATATGGCTTAATGGCTGGGAAGAAGAGGTACATGTCTTCATCAGTGATGGTGCCAACTTCCTTTCGTGGGTAAAAGATATGGACCAGTAGCCTGTGTAGATAACGCACTGAGGGATGCCTGATATGAGAGTTCTTGTCTTTTCCAGTAGCGCGTTCTTTTCCACTGATCAGTTTCCAAAGCTTCTGGGGGAGGTCGTCGGTCTTTTCAGGAAAAGAGTACTGCAAATCTGGAAAACCCATCACTCGCTCGATTTCCTTGAAGCTCATGGTGTAGCTTCTCCCATGCACTGTGAAGGCGATCTTTCCCCATCCTTCCCTTGCATGCTTAGTTTTGTGAACAGTGACGAAGAGGGAAGAGAGGAACTGACATGAGACATCTTTGTAGAGAGGATATGCCATGGTGTGAAGCTTGGGCATCTTCAAATGAACTAGCATTGCCTCGATATCAGCTTCAAGACCCAGCTGTCGCAGCAACTGAACATCCGCAAACCTCGTTGGCATCCAAGTTATCTCATTCTTCAGATGGTGATAGAGTTGCTCAACAGTTGGCTTCTTTTCTCTGTCCCTTTCAACCACAGCTCCTTTTCCCTTAGACGTTTTGGCTATCTTTGGTGGAGCAGGCTCGTCTACACTTTCAGAATCGCTCTCTTCAATCTCAGGAAATGCTACACTCTTTCCCGCTCTCTTCTCCTCTGCCAACTTTTTCCTTTCAGCTGCCGCTGCTTGCCTCTGTGTCAACTTTGTTCCAGAGCCAGATGCAGGTGCTTTCCCTCGAGCGGCTTGCTCCTTAATCTCCCTTGCCGTCTTGGTTGTCTTAGTCATTGTACCTGAACACAAGACAAACTTGGAGAGGAGTAAGTTGAATGAAGCAAGAATCACACTTTTCAAAATCTCATGAGATGAAAGTTAAGATGAACAAAGTGATTCTAGAGTCATAATAGTTTCAGCTCAAGCTTCTACACAACTTATCAAGCAAACCCAACCACAAACACACTCAATTAAGACCCAATTCGAAAATCCCCAAATCCATGAACCCTAATTTGCAAAAGTTCAATTTCAACTCAATTTCACCATGGAATCAACAACCCAACTTAATATATAAGCTTTCCCTAGTCTATTTCACCACAATCAAGCAAGAAAAAGCCCAAAATTTGATTTTGAAAATCTAGGGTTCATGGACTTACTAAATTGGTTTCAAGAACACAATACCTTGCTTTGGATGGATGGAAAAAGTGAATAGGTGTGGGGAAGTAGACTACAGGGGCGAAAGCTTGGATTTGAGTGAAAGAATGAGGTGATTTGGTGAAGATTTGAGTGAGATATGGGGTTTGGAGTGGTGAGAGTTTGAGAGAGTTTGTGAGTTGGGGGAGGGATGAGAGTGAGGAAGAAGATGTCGTGGGGGAGAGTTGGGTAGGTCTAGGGTCGGGTTGGTTCGGTTAGGGTGGGTAGGATCGGTTCAACTAGAGTGAACCGGGATTAAAATTAGAACACTTACCTGAACCGGGATGCGGAGCGACTAGGTAGAGCCGCTGAGGAGGGCCGCTCCGGGTGCGACATAAAAAACGAGCGAGCTACTCGAGCCGCTGTGGTCCGGTCGCTGCATATGGGAGCGGCCTGTGCTACCCGCTGCTCCTCGGTCGCTCTGCACCTGCAACACTGTTCACGACATTTTTTTTTTTTTTTTTTTTAGATGAAAACTAGATAAAAATATTGAAAACAAGAATATAAATGCAATATGTGCAAGGATAGACATGGGACTTCCTCCCAAGTGAGCTTGTTTTAAGTCTCTAGCTTGACTTTACCTCCTTCGGGGTTAGGCCGGGGTGGGATCAGAAAGTGGAGTTGAGACTCCATCTTCCTTTGGTGATGTGGCCATGTAGAGCTTAACTCTTTGCCCGTTGACTGTGAAGTCTCTTCCATCAGTACTCCACAAAACAATAGCCTCATAAGGTCTGATCTCCTTGACCTTGAATGGACCGGACCACCTTGACTTGAGCTTTCCTGGAAATAACTTCAGCCTAGAGTTGTAAAGAAGAACTTGGTCTCCTTCCTTGAACTCTCTTTTCAGAATGCTCTTGTCATGGAAAGCCTTGGTCTTTTCCTTGTAGATCCTTGAATTCTCAAAAGCATCCATCCTTATCTCATCAAGTTCATGGAGCTGAAAAAGTCTCTTCTCCTTGGCACTCTTGATGTCAAAGTTCAGCAATTTCACTGCCTATAGTGCCTTGTACTCAAGCTCCACTGGCAGATGACAAGACTTCCCATACACAAGGTTGAAAAGTGTGGTTCCCAAGGTTGTCTTGTAAGCTGTCCTATAAGCCCAAAGTGCATCATCAAGTTTAGTAGACCAATCCTTCCTTGTAATCCCCACAATTTTCTCCAAAATGAACTTGATCTCTTTGTTAGAAACCTCAACCTGACCACTTGTCTGAGGATGGTAAGGAGTTGCTACCTTGTGCTTCACACCCTTCTTCTTGAGAAGTCCTTCAATCAGTTTGTTGATGAAGTGAGAGCCTCCATCACTGATCACAACCCTTGGGACTCCAAACCTTGGAAAGATGACACTCTTGAACATCTTGGTTACCACCTTAGCATCATTGGTGGGACTTGCTATGGCTTCCACCCATTTTGAAACATAATCAACAGCCACAAGGATGTATTTGTTGCCATGAGATGATGGGAATGGTCCCATGAAGTCAATACCCCACACGTCAAAAACTTCAACTTCAAGGATATGATTCTGAGGCATCTCATTCCTCTTGGTAATGTTTCCTCTTCTTTGGCATGAATCACACCTCAAAACAAAATCTTGTGTATCCTTGAACATGTGTGGCCACCAGAATCCTGCTTGTAGCACTTTTGCCACAGTCTTGAAGGTTGCAAAGTGACCTCCATAAGATGATCCATGACAGTGTGTAAGGATCCCTTCAACTTCTTCATTGGCAACCACTCTTCTGTAGAGCTGATCCTTGCAGAGAATGTAGAGCTAAGGCTCGACCCAATAGTATCTCTTCACATCCTTGAAGAACTTCTTCTTGGCATAGCCCACAAGATTCAAAGGTTCTTTTCCTGTGGCTAAGTAGTTCACCAAATCAGCATACTAAGGTTCCTTCTCTTCAGTAGCTTTAACCTCTTCAAGCTTTCTACCAGTCTCACAAGCTGCCATCACTGCTCCAATAGCCATGATCTGCTCTTCCGGAAGTCCCTCATCAATAGGAACGTCACATTCTATTTTCAGTCTAGACAAGTGATCAGCTACACCATTTTCAACTCCTGGCTTGTCTCTAATCTTCAAATCAAACTCCTGGAGCAAAAGAATCCATCTCAAAAGCCTGGGTTTTGCATCTTTCTTGGCCAAAAGGTGTCTCAAAGCCGCATGATCTGTGTAAACAATGACTTTAGACCCCACCAAATAGCTCCTGAACTTCTCAAATGCAAATACAATGGCTAGCATCTCCTTCTCAGTTGTGGCATACTTCATCTGAGCATCATTCAAGGTTTGGCTCGCATAGTAGATCACATGAGTCTTGCCATCTTTCTTCTGGCCTAAGACAGCTCCTATAGCATAGTCACTAGCATCACACATGATCTCAAAGGGTAGACTTGTTGGGGTCAAAATCGGTCAAGACGAAATCGATGTCCGAAAGTCTCGAAAAACATGAAAGATGTTAGAGCAACCTCGAGAGACTAATTGTTAATCGAGAAACCTTGAAAAAATATTAAGTTCGAGATTAATCATCTCGAAATCAATGGCTAGAAACGTTTTTTACACGAAGAAAAACCTACGGAAAACTAAAAAGAACGTAAAAACACGCACAAGCCGAAAGAACCGAGCAGCCGACTCCGGTCGCGGCCGTGGCCGCCGGGCGGCTAGCCCCCGTGCTGGCCGTAGCCGCCGCCGGCTAGCGCCCGTGCTGGCCGTGGCCGCCGGGCAGCTAGCCCCCGTGCTGGCCGTGGCCGCCGGCGGCTAGCGCCCGTGCTGGCCGTGGCCACCGGGCGGCTAGCCCCCGTGCTGGCCGTGGCCGCCGGCGGCTAGCGCCCGTGCTGGCCGTGGCCGCCGGGCGGCTAGCCCCCGTGCTGGTCGTAGCCGCCGGCGGCTAGCGCCCGTGCTGGCCGTGGTCGCCGGGTGGCTAGCCCCGTGCTGGCTCGGGTCGTCGGGCGGCTAGTCTTCGTGCGTAAGTTCTAGGCCCCCGGGTCGCCAGAAATCCGTATTTTGCGACTTTCCGAGATCCCGCAAACAAAACTCCTTTTCCTGCTCCAAGATTTCAGAGAACCCGTAAGACGTCAACGGACAGAAAGACTTCGTATAAAACGGTGATGGTTATCTTAAAACACCATTCGCCTCAGCAATGGATCGAAGATCTTCCGAAAGACTCGACATCCAAGTAGGAGCATTCTTTCAAAGAAATCGTAGAAAACAACGGAAGTTCGGAAGACGGCCCGAGAGGGACCAAACCCGATCGGACGGCCCATTTACGATTTTTTAGAAGATAGATACGACGGTTTACAATTATCTTCACATAACAAGATAAATGTTAAACTTCCGAAAGGATATATGTTAAACTTCCAAAAGGATAAATGTCAAATTTCCGAAAGGATAAATGTCAACTTTCCCGATAAACACGAAGACCGACGAAAATGGAAAAAGCCCAGCTCGCGGCAGACTCAGCCCATCAAGAATAGACCGTCATATGGGAGTATATAAGCAAGGCTAGGAGCAAAGGAAGGGGGATCCGAAATCAGAAGAAAGAAACCACTCTAGAGCAACTTAGAACTTAGGCTTTTATTTCCTTTTTAGCGAGCTGCGACTCAACTAGGTTAGATCTAGGTTTTGAGACTAGCGACGATCGACAGCTCTTGCGGCCGAGATCTCGACCTGTTGTTCAAACGCTCTCTGCGAATTCGGAAATAAGATTCTTTCTTTTGCTCTCTTTATTTTACGTATTTATTCCAAAACTAAACTCGTATTAACTTCGTCGTGCGTGGCCCAGCAGATAGCCGGGATCCTCGGGGAAAACTAGGTCAACTTAGTTTTCCTACGTTTAAACTTAACTAAAATCGACAGTGCGAATTTCGGTTCCCACAGTTTGGCGCTAGAAGGAGGGGGATACACGGATTTATCTTTCTCGCAACTACGCACGCCCAGTTAAGCATGACTGCTAACGCGGAAAAAGACAAGCAAACACACGACGGACCAGCCGCCGATGCCAACGCTGAGAAGACTCCTGCCGGAAACATATCGACGGTCACTGCCGAGGCAAACACCGCGATGCTGAACCAGGTGAAGGAACTGTTCGCCACCGGCCAGAAACGGTCGGAAGAACAAGAGAAACTAATGGCTTCACTCGCTAAACAGGTCAAAGCAAACTCCCGCGCGGATCCACCAAGGTGAGGCGTGTCAGGAGGCTCGACTTCGGAACTGCCGGAGACCAAGAAAAAATTTGCCCCGAGAAAATCCCCGGAACTCATCCCTGACGATACCACTCCGGCGGGGCAGAGGAAAACGACGGATAACCTCCCACCTCCCGCAAGGGAAAACGAAGGAGACGACGTCGAAAGAATCAATCTGGATATCAGCGATCAATCGGATCCATCCGACGAAGACGCCGACATCCACCACAGAAGGACCCGAAGTCAGTCAGCTCGACTGGCGGCAGCCTTCGAAAAACCCATGACAGAAGAGGAAGAAGACCTCTACTGGTCAGAGCAAGAGAGGTTGGCTGAAGACCGGACTCGGGCCTATCGCAGCCAACGTAGACAAAGGAGCGCGAATGGCGCCAACGAGATCCATGATTTGCGCGAGTACATCGCAAAAACTGCAGCCGAGGTGAAAGCGGTAAAATCGCAGATTCACCACGCAACCAACACTGCCCCCGAGATCGACCTGCTCCTCGAGGAATCGAGAAAGACTCCGTTCACCTCTCGAATCACGGACGCACGAGTCTCAGATCCCAGGAAAATAAAGCTTCCCACCTACGACGGAACCACAGATCCGAAGGCACATCTGCAGTCCTTCCAGATTGCGATGGCGAGGTCTAAACTTTCGGAGCGGGAAAAGGACGTCAGCTGCTGTCTCCTATTCGTCGAGAACCTCAGAGGTGCTGCGCTCGAGTGGTTATCACACTTGAAAAGAAACTCCATCGGAAGTTTCCGCCAGCTTGCTTCAGCTTTTCTGAAGCAATTCTCCATGTTCATGGACATGGAAACTTCCGACGTAGACCTTTGGAGTCTAATTCAAAAGGAAGATGAACCGCTCCGCGACTACATAAGGAGGTTCAAACTCGTGATGTCCAGGGTAACAGGCCTCAGCGACAGAGTCGCCATCGACGCCCTGAGAAAAAGCCTCTGGTACAAATCGAAATTCCGAAAGTGGATTTCTTTGGAGAGGCCACGCACCATCCAGGACACTCTCCACAAGGCGACGGATTTCATCATCATGGAAGAAGAGATGAAAGTCCTAGCGCAAAAGCATGGACCGCAGAAAGCGTCCGGCAAGAAGAAAACCTCTCGTAACGACAAGTACATCCATCACGAAGGGGAAGACGTCCAAGGCGAACATAACTACGCCGTCAATTCCGAACAAGGAAGGACCGCCGGAAACACTTGGACGCGGAACTCGTACAAGGACAATTCCAGCTGCGAGTTCCATCAGACGAGAGGTCACTCCACCGCCAACTGCATCATTGGTGGGACTTGCTATGGCTTCCACCCATTTTGAAACATAATCAACAGCCACAAGGATGTATTTGTTGCCATGAGATGATGGGAATGGTCCCATGAAGTCAATACCCCACACGTCAAAAACTTCAACTTCAAGGATAGGATTCTGAGGCATCTCATTCCTCTTGGTAATGTTTCCTCTTCTTTGGCATGAATCACACCTCAAAACAAAATCTTGTGTATCCTTGAACATGTGTGGCCACCAGAATCCTGCTTGTAGCACTTTTGCCACAGTCTTGAAGGTGGCAAAGTGACCTCCATAAGATGATCCATGACAGTGTGTAAGGATCCCTTCAACTTCTTCATTGGCAACCACTCTTCTGTAGAGCTGATCCTTGCAGAGAATGTAGAGCTAAGGCTTGTCCCAATAGTATCTCTTCACATCCTTGAAGAACTTCTTCTTGGCATAGCCCACAAGATTCAAAGGTTCTTTTCCTGTGGCTAAGTAGTTCACCAAATCAGCATACCAAGGTTCCTTCTATTCAGTAGCTTTAACCTCTTCAAGCTTTCTACCAGTCTCACAAGCTGCCATCACTGCTCCAATAGCCATGATCTGCTCTTCCGGAAGTCCCTCATCAATAGGAACGTCACATTCTATTTTCAGTCTAGACAAGTATTCAGCTACACCATTTTCAACTCCTGGCTTGTCTCTAATCTCCAAATCAAACTCCTGGAGCAAAAGAATCCATCTCAAAAGCCTGGGTTTTGCATCTTTCTTGGCCAAAAGGTGTCTCAAAGCCGCATGATCTGTGTAGACAATGACTTTAGACCCCACCAAATAGCTCCTGAACTTCTCAAATGCAAATACAATGGCTAGCATCTCCTTCTCAGTTATGGCAAACTTCATCTGAGCATCATTCAAGGTTTGGCTCGCATAGTAGATCACATGAGTCTTGCCATCTTTCTTCTGGCCTAAGACAGCTCCTATAGCATAGTCACTAGCATCACACATGATCTCAAAGGGTAGACTTGTTGGGGTCAAAATCGGTCAAGACGAAATCGATGTCCGAAAGTCTCGGAAAAACATGAAAGATGTTAGAGCAACCTCGAGAGACTAATTGTTAATCGAGAAACCTTGAAAAAATATTAAGTTCGAGATTAATCATCTCGAAATCAACGGCTAGAAACGTTTTTTACACGAGGAAAAACCTACGGAAAACTAAAAAGAACGCAAAAACACGCACAAGCCGAAAGAACCGAGCAGCCGACTCCGGCCGCGGCCGTGGCCGCCGGGCGGCTAGCCCCCGTGCTGGCCGTAGCCGCCGGCGGCTAGCGCCCGTGCTGGCCGTGGCCGCCGGGCAGCTAGCCCCCGTGCTGGCCGTGGCCGCCGGGCGGCTAGCCCCCGTGCTGGCCGTGGCCGCCGGCGGCTAGCGCCCGTGCTGGCCGTGGTCGCCGTGCGGCTAGCCCCGTGCTGGCTCGGGTCGTCGGGCGGCTAGTCTTCGTGCGTAAGTTCTAGGCCCCCGGGTCGCCAGAAATCCGTGTTTTGCGACTTTCCGAGATCCCGCAAACAAAACTCCTTTTCCTGCTCCAAGATTTCAGAGAACCCGTAAGACGTCAACGGACAGAAAGACTTCGTATAAAGCGGTGATGGTTATCTTAAAACACCATTCGCCTCAGCAATGGATCGAAGATCTTCCGAAAGACTCGACATCCAAGTAGGAGCATTCTTTCAAAGAAATCGTAGAAAACAACGGAAGTTCGGAAGACGGCCCGAAAGGGACCAAACTCGATCGGACGGCCCATTTACGATTTTCTAAAAGATAGATACGACGGTTTACAATTATCTTCACATAACAAGATAAATGTTAAACTTCCGAAAGGATAAATGTTAAACTTCCGAAAGGATAAATGTCAAATTTCCGAAAGGATAAATGTCAACTTTCCCGATAAACACGAAGGCCGACGAAAATGGAAAAAGCCCAGCTCGCGGCAGACTCAGCCCATCAAGAATAGACCGTCATATGGGAGTATATAAGCAAGGCTAGGAGCAAAGGAAGGGGGATCCGAAATCAGAAGAAAGAAACCAGTCTAGAGCAACTTAGAACTTAGGCTTTTATTTCCTTTTTAGCGAGCTGCGACTCAACTAGGTTAGATCTAGGTTTTGAGACTAGCGACGATCGACAGCTCTTGCGGCCGAGATCTCGACCTGTTGTTCATACGCTCTCCGCGAATTTGGAAATAAGATTCTTTCTTTTGCTCTCTTTATTTTACGTATTTATTCCAAAACTAAACTCGTATTAACTTCGTCGTGCGTGGCCCAGCAGATAGCCGGGATCCTCGAGGAAAACTAGGTCAACTTAGTTTTCCTACGTTTAAACTTAACTAAAATCGACAGTGCGAATTTCGGTTCCCACAGTTTGGCGCTAGAAGGAGGGGGATACACGGATTTATCTTTCTCGCAACTACGCACGCCCAGTTAAGCATGACTGCTAACGCAGAAAAAGACAAGCAAACGCACGACGGACCAGCCGCCGATGCCAACGCTGAGAAGACTCCTGCCGGAAACGTATCGACGGTCACTGCCGAGGCAAACACCGCGATGCTGGACCAGGTGAAGGAACTGTTCGCCACCGCCCAGAAACGGTCGGAAGAACAAGAGAAACTATTGGCTTCACTCGCTAAACAGGTCAATACCTTAACAGCGAAAAGCAAACTCCCGCGCGGATCCACCAAGGTGAGGCGTGTCAGGAGGCTCGACTTCGGAACTGCCGGAGACCAAGAAAAAAATGCCCCGAGAAAATCCCCGGAACTCATCCCTGACGATACCACTCCGGCGGGGCAGAGGAAAACGACGGATAACCTCCCACCTCCCACAAGGGAAAACGAAGGAGACGACGTCGAAAGAATCAATCTGGATATCAGCGATCAATCGGATCCGTCCGACGAAGACGCCGACATCCACCACAGAAGGACCCGAAGTCAGTCAGCTCGACTAGCGGCAGCCTTCGAAAAACCCATGACAGAAGAGGAAGAAGACCTCTACTGGTCATAGCAAGAGAGGTTGGCTGAAGACCGGACTCGGGCCTATCGCAGCCAACGTAGACAAAGGAGCGCGAACGGCGCCAACGAGATCCATGATTTGCGCGACTACATCGCAAAACCTGCAGCCGAGGTGAAAGCGGTAAAATCGCAGATTCACCACGCAACCAGCACTGCCCCCGAGATCGACCTGCTCCTCGAGGAATCGAGAAAGACTCCGTTCACCTCTTGAATCACGGACGCACGAGTTTCAGATCCCGGGAAAATAAAGCTTCCCACCTACGACGGAACCACAGATCCGAAGGCACATCTGCAGTCCTTCCAGATTGCGATGGCGAGGTCTAAATTTCCGGAGCGGGAAAGGACGTTGGCTGCTGTCTCCTATTCGCCGAGAACCTCAGAGGTGCTGCGCTCGAGTGGTTCTCACACTTGAAAAGAAACTCCATCGGAAGTTTCCGCCAGCTTGCTTCAGCTTTTCTGAAGCAATTCTCCATGTTCATGGACAGGGAAACTTCCGACGTAGACCTTTGGAGTCTAATTCAAAAGGAAGATGAACCGCTCCGCGACTACATAAGGAGGTTCAAACTCGTGATGTCCAGGGTAACAGGCCTCAGCGACAGAGTCGCCATCGACGCCCTGAGAAAAAACCTCTGGTACAAATCGAAATTCCGAAAGTGGATTTCTTTGGAGAGGCCACGCACCATCCAGGACACTCTCCACAAGGCGACGGATTTCATCATCATGGAAGAAGAGATGAAAGTCCTAGCGCAAAAGCATGGACCGCAGAAAGCGTCCGGCAAGAAGAAAAGCTCTCGTAACGACAAGTACGTCCATCACGAAGGGGAAGACGTCCAAGGCGAACATAACTACGCCGTCAATTCCGAACAAGGAAGGACCGCCGGAAACACTTGGACGCGGAACTCGTACAAGGACAATTCCAGCTGTGTGAACCGAAATTCGCACTGTCGATTTTAGTTAAGTTGAAACGTAGGAAAACTAAGTTGACCTAGTTTTCCCCGAGGATCCCGGCTATCTGCTGGGCCACGCACGACAAAGTTAAAACAAGTCTAATTCGAGAATAAATGCGTAAAATGAATAGAGCAAAAAGAAAGAATCTTATTTCCGAATCTGCGGAGAACGTTTGGACAACAGGTCGAGATCTCGGCCACGAGAGCTGTCGATCGTCGCTAGTCTTAGAACCTAGATCTAACCTAGTTGAGTCGCAGCTCGCTAAAAAAGGAAATAAGCGCCTAAGTTCTAAATTGCTCTGGAGTAGTTTCTTTCTTCTGATTTCGGATCCCCCTTCCTCTGCTCCTAGCATTGCTTATATACTCCCATATGACGGTCTATCCTTGGTGGGCTGAGTCTGCCGTGGGCTGGACTTTTTCCATTTTCGTCGGCTTTCGTGTTTATCGGGAAAGTTGACATTTATCTTTTCGGAAAGTTGACATTTATCTTTTCGGAAGTTTATCATTTATCTTGTCATGCGAAGATAATTGTAAACCGTCGCATCTATCCCTTTAGGAAATCGTAAACTGGTCGTTCGATCGGAGTTGGTTCCTTTCGGGCCGCATTCCGGGCTTCCGCTGTTTTTCTACGATTTCTCTGAAAGGATGCTCCTACTTGGATGTCGAGTCTTTCGGAAGATCCTCGATCCATTGCTGAGGTGAATGGTGTTGTACGATAACCATCACCGTTTTATACGAAGTCTTCCTATCCGTTGACGTCTTAGGGGTTTTCAGAAATCCCGGAACAGAAAAAGGAGTTTTATTTTTAAGGACTCGGAAGGTCGTGAAACACGGATTTCTGGCGACCCGGAGGCTTGGAACTTATGCACGAAGATTAGCCGTCCGACGACCCGAGCGAGCATGGGGCTAGCCGCCCGGCGACCACGGCCAGCACGGGCGCTAGCCGCCGCCGGCCACGGCCAGCACGGGGCTAGCCGCCCGGCGGCCACGGCCAGCACGGGCGCTAGCCGCCGGCGGCCACGGCCAGCACGGGGCTAGCCGCCCGGCGGCCACGGCCAGCACGGGCGCTAGCCGCCGGCGGCCACGGCCAGCACGGGGCTAGCCGCCCGGCGGCCACGGCCAGCACGGGCGCTAGCCGCCGGCGGCCACGGCCAACACGGGGCTAGCCGCCCGGCGGCCACGGCCAGCACGGGCGCTAGCCGCCGGCGGCCACGGCCAGCACGGGGCTAGCCGCCCGGCGGCCACGGCCACGTCCGGTGTTGGCTGCTCGGTTCCTTCGGCGCGTTCGTGTTCTTTGCGTTTTTAGTTTTCCGTAGGTTTTTTCCTTGTGTAGAAAATGTTTCTAGCAGTTGATTTCGAGACGATGAATCTCGAACTTAATTTTTTCTTAAGGTTTCTCGATTAACAATTAGTCTCTCGAGGTTGATTTAACATTTTTCATGTTTTTCCGAGACTTTCGGACATCGATTTCGTCTTGACCGATTTTGACCCCAACAGTTAGCCCCCCAGCTAGCTAGGAGCCGTAGGGTTCGTAGGTCCTAGCTTGCGGTATGGTTCATGAGGAAAGTATGGAGATGAAATCGTGCCGAAGGTCGGGGTAAATAGTAAAATCTTTGCCTATAAAGACTTGTGAATTCTTTACCATTCTTACTTCACCCAAGATTCTCAAGTTAATCTCTCTCTTGCAAATTCTCTTTCTGCTTTCAAGAAAAGAATGACTTCAAGATCAAAAACCTCGAGGAGGCAGTCTCACTCGTCCTCGGATAGTTTTCACGCTGAGGAAGAAAATCCGAAGACCGAGGTTTCAGAGATCAACAGGAGCGCGTACTGCGACGCCGTCTTTGGCACTGATGCTCCCCTTCCCGTGATCCCGATTCCCCGGCGACCTCTGAGGGCGCGTGGAGAAATTGACTCACCGAGCGAAGTATCCCCCGAGTATCTCGAAACTCTTCGAGAGTTTTATGGGGTTCCGGAGGGAGTCGTGTTTCGCATTCCCCGCGGGAATGAGAGTTCGGAGCATCCTCCGGAAGGTTACTTTACTTGTTACGAGGCGTTCTTGACGCAATGCCGACTGTGGTTCCCAATCCCCGGGGTCATTGTTCAGGCCCTTGACCGTTTCGGAATCGCAATCAGCCAGCTGAACGTGTCAGCTTTGGAGAGCTGGCTCGGCGTTGTGATTCTGAGTTACGAGTTAGGGATAGACCTTAGCCCTGCCGATTTCGAAGGGTTATGGAACTCCAAGGCGACGAGCATCAATGGAGTTTACTCCATGAAGGCGAGGACCAACTTTTCGGTAATCAATGGAGTCACCTCGCACGCCAAGGATTATGTTGATCGTTTCTTTTTTGTGAGGATAGACGGAGAGTCTGTTGAGGAAGGCTTTATCCACCTATTCCCGACGGACTGGTTGTACCAGCGAGGTAAGATTATCGCAGTCCCTCTTTTAGAATTCGAAAGGCGAGTACTGAACGTGCGTTTTTTTTTTTTTTTTTTTTAGAGAACAGGTGTCTCGCGCATGTTCCTTCCGATCTTTCGGTCAGGAGGGATCTTTTTAGGTCGAGGCCTTGTTCCTGGAATTCCTTTACTCTCGACCGGATTCGAGGGGCGGTCGCGTTTCACCGATCGCGAGGTGGTACACGTCCCTGCGTCAACGATAGGTCCTACGTTTTTCCCCTTTAAGGCAGAGGCGGAGACCTCGTAAAGATAAAGGGATCGCTTTTGGGACCTCGTCGGGAGATGGCGCGACGCCGAGATATGATCCTGGCTTTACCTCAGAGAATCGGGATGTTCCTCCCCCGGGTGACTTCTTTGACGAACTCCCTCCGGCGTTTTCCCGTGACGAGTCTTTGGACAACGAGGAGAGGGACAAGGTGACTGCGGAGGGTGCTCGCTTGGTCAACGAGGTTTGTTTTTGAAACTTGAGTAACTCCACTTTTCTTTTTATTTGACCTCGGCTTCTTTGCAGGCCGTGAGAGTGTGGAATGCATCGATCGATGGGAGTTTCCGCACTGCCCGGCTGGCCCGTTTCAAAGCGGAGGAAACGGAAAGGGAATTTGCTAAGTATCGGTTGGAGGTGGAGGAGCAAAATCGCCGGCAAGCCAAGGTCCAGGCTCGAGCCCTCGCTCGTGCGGAAAGGAGCGGACGGAGAAGAGCTGCCGCCGAGATGAACCGAAGGGCCGAAATTTTTTCTACTGAGTTCGAAGCGTACAAAGAGGCTCAGGACTTTGTAGGTGATTTTCGCGAGTGCCGTGGTTCGGTCGGTACCCTCAGCAAGATGCAGCGTGAGGGCTTCTCTCTTTCCGGCGAACTTGCCACGATGGATGGCTCGATGAGGATATGTGCCAGCGCCGAATCCTTTGTTCCTCCGATTGAAGGGAGAATTCGAGAACTGTGGAATCCTATCCAAGTCTCGGAGGATACGGCGGATGTAGGCGAGGGTTCAAACGCAGGCGACGGGGGTGAGGAGGTCGACCAGCCCGATTCTTCGTTCGGAATATCTTTAACCGACTGCTATGCATTTGATTATAATTTATGATAGGCCAAGTGTGGCTGTTTGTATGTATGTGTCGCGACCCCTAGGAGGTCGCGTGACTTTATGTTTTCGGGATCGGCCGTTGGTGGCTTTCGAATCCCTGTTATAAATGCCTTTTATGAACTATGCGTTTTGATTTATACTTTCGTAAAGTGTAGAGGGTTTGAATACGCGTAGTCACTTCGCATTCAATCTCTTTTTTTGTCGCTAGGTCCGTAGGTCACTTGGTAGCGAACGTTAGGTTTGTAAGCGATAAGAGGCAAATTTTGGGATCTCGTATTCTGGATACTTATGCCTATGAGATGTCTTAGATACCAGCAAGGCCGGGTTTAGGGCAAGACCTAGGTCTACTTTCGGACTGAAGCTATGCGATGACAAATCGGCTTTCGTTTTGCTTGTTTGCGATTTTGACCTGACTCGTACCGTTCTAGAATCTGCGAAGTGCTTATCGGCTTATATGATTCGTTTGGGTACGAGTCGAGCTACTTCCTTTACGAAGAGCTAACCAAAATTTGGATTTTTTGTATAGCGCGCTATGATATCCTTGTCGGATGCAAAAGGACTTCGTTAGAAGCCGGACTACGAATTTGATTGAGCGAAACGTTTCTGTATTTTTCCGTCGGGGCCAATCGACGGAAATGGATTTTAGAGTCGCGGATGGACTGTTTAGTGGAGTTTTTAGAGTCGCGGATGGACTGTTTGGAGGAAAATGGAGAATCGAGACCTTTTGGGAACTAACGACGTCTCGCGTTCCTTAAAGATATGATTTTCGTTTTCCTTAATGTTTATGCGTTGAGTAAGCATTTGAATCAAAAGGATTTATCATTTATAATGTAGACTACATGCGAAAAGTGTTTTTGCGGGAGTACAAGGATATCCGTTCCCATCTCCCCCCCCCCCCCTTTTTGGCGAGGGGGATAGCTGAACTCGTCGGGTTGCGACGAGCTGCCTACGTACCTCTTGCGAGGATCAAGCCATCTCGTAGTTCTGCTTCTATCACGGTTGTTATTACTCCACGATTTCTGGCGCCTTGACTGTTTCAGCTAAGTCGGCGGTCGCGTCGGGAGCTGGATCATCCGTTTTTTCGGCGACGGACTCGAGGATTTTTCCGCTATCCTGAGTCGTGGCCTGTTCGGACAGATCCGAGTTGTTTTCTGCTGAGTTCTCGGAGATGCTCAGATTCTTCTTGGTTCGCTTCGGGTTAGCTACTGGAGCGTTCCGATTGCTGCGAAGTTTATGCTCGGCTAGGAAGCAGAGTCGCGACTGTTTTTGGCTTCCCCAGATTACCGCAGTTCCAGTTGGTGTTGGAAATTTGACGCCGAGATGGTAAGTGGATGGGACCGCCTTCATGGCATTTATCCAAGGGGTTCCCATTATGGCGTTATAGATAGCCGGGTTATCCACTACCGCGAATTCGACGATCTTCGTGACTTCTTTAGCCATGACTGGGAGTCTGATTTTTCCGAGGGTCATGGATGCGACGCCCGAGAATCCAGTCAATGGTCTCGGTTCTGGGATGACTTCTCCGAGGGGTATGTTCATCCTCTGCAGAGTGTCGCGGAACATGATGTTGACCGTGCTCCCTGTGTCGATGAGGATGCGGCCGACTTCGAGATCCTGAATCACCAAATCGATGACCAGAGGATCGTAGTGGGGTTTATCGAGTCCGGCCGTATCCTGTTCTTCGAAGATGATTGCGTGATTGGGAACGTCATCTTCTGGAGACCATCCGGGGCCTGTTTCAGCCCTCCGCCCGTAGGCTTTTATTGACGAGACAGAGTCCTGGAAAAAGTGCGATCCTCCGATGATCATATTGACCCTTTGGCGGTTGTTGTTGTTTCCTTCGCCGTCTTGTCTCCGTTCGCGTTTTTTCGCCCGATTGAGTCCCAGGAGCGTTATTCTCGTGATTGGCTCCGTCGGTCTTCGGCGGACGGTCAGAATCTAGGATCAGGTCTTTCACGCTCTTGACCGTTGCTAGTTTGCCGTCAAGCAGTTTCATAATGAGCCTAGCGCCGAGGACTTTGCAGTTGGCGGTGGAGTGACCTCTCGTCTGATGGAACTCGCAGCTGGAATTGTCCTTGTACGAGTTCCGCGTCCAGGTGTTTCCGCTGGTCCTTCCTTGTTCGGAATTAACGGCGTAGTTATGTTCGCCTTGGACGTCTTCCCCCACGTGATGGACGTACTTGTCGTTACGAGAGGTTCTCTTCTTGCCGGATGCTTTTGGCGGTCCATGCTTTTGCGCTAGGATTTTCATCTCTTCTTCTATGATGATGAAATCCGTTGCTTTGTGAAGAGTGTCCTGGATGGTGCGTGGCCTTTCCAGAGAGATCCACTTTCGGAATTTTGACTTGTACCAGAGGTTCTTCCTCAGGGCGTCGATGGCGACTCTATCGCTGAGGCCTGTTACCCTGGACATCACGAGTTTGAACCTCTTTATGTAGTCGCGGAGTGGTTCGTCTTCTTTTTGAATTAGACTCCAAAGGTCTACGTCGGAAGTTTCCCTGTCCATGAACATGGAGAATTGCTTCATAAAAGCCGAAGCAAGCTGGCGGGAACTTCCGATGGAGTTTCTTTTCAAGTGTGAGAACCACTCGAGTGCAGCACCTCTGAGGTTCTCGACGAATAGGAGACAGCAGCCGACGTCCTTTTCCCGCTCCGGAAGTTTAGACCTTGCCATTGCAATCTGGAAAGACTGCAGATGTGCCTTTGGGTCTGTAGTTCCATCGTAGGTGGGAAGCTTTATTTTCCCAGGATCCGAGACTCGTGCCTCCGTGATTCGAGAGGTGAACGGGGTTTTTCTCGACTCCTCGAGGAGCAGGTCGATCTCGGGGGCAGTACTGGTTGCGTGGTGAATCTGCGATTTTACCGCTTTCACCTCGGCTGCAGTTTTGGCGATGTACTCGCGGAGATCGTGAATCTCGTTGGCGCCGTTCACGCTCTTCTGTCTACGCTGCCGGCGATAGGCCCGAGTCTGATCCTCAGCCAACCTTTCTTGCTCTGACCAGTAGAGGTCTTCTTCCTCTTCTGTCATGGGTTTTTCGAAGGCTGCCGCTAGTCGAGCTGACTGACTTCGGGTCCTTCTGTGGTGGACGTCGGCGTCTTCGTCGGACGGATCCGACTGATCGCTGACATCCAGATTGATTCTTTCGATGTCGTCTCCTTCGTTGTCCCTTATGGGGGGTGGAAGGTTGTCCGTCGTTTTCTTCTGTCCCGTCGGAGTGGTATCATCGGGGATGAGTTCCGGGGATTTTCTGGTAGCATCTTTTTCTTGATCTCCGGGAGTTCCGAAGTCAAGCCTCCTGACACGCCTCACCTTGGTGGATCCGCGCGGAAGTTTGCTTTTCGCTGTTAAGGTATCGACCTGTTTAGCGAGTGAAGTCATTAGTTTCTCCTGTTCTTCCGACCGTTTCTGGGCGGTGGCGAACAGTTCCTTCATCTGGTCCAGCATCGCGGTGTTTGCCTCGGCAGTGACCGTTGATACGTTTCCAGCAGGAGTTTTCTCAGCGTTGACATCGACGGCTGGTCCGTTGTGTGTTTGCTTGTCTTTTTCCGCGTCAACAGACATGCTTAACTGGGCGTGCGTAGTTTGCGAGAAAGATAAAGCCGTGAATCCCCCTCCTTCTAGCGCCAAACTGTGTGAACCGAAATTCGCACTGCCGATTTTAGTTAAGTTGAAACGTAGGAAAACTAAGTTGACCTAGTTTTCCCCGAGGATCCCGGCTATCTGCTGGGCCACGCACGACAAAGTTAAAACAAGTCTAATTCGAGAATAAATGCGTAAAATGAATAGAGCAAAAAAGAAAGAATCTTATTTCCGAATCTGCGGAGAACGTTTGGACAACAGGTCGAGATCTCGGCCACGAGAGCTGTCGATCGTCGCTAGTCTTAGAACCTAGATCTAACCTAGTTGAGTCGCAGCTCGCTAAAAAAGGAAATAAGCGCCTAAGTTCTAAATTGCTCTGGAGTAGTTTCTTTCTTCTGATTTCGGATCCCCCTTCCTCTGCTCCTAGCATTGCTTATATACTCCCATATGACGGTCTATCCTTGGTGGGCTGAGTCTGCCGTGGGCTGGACTTTTTCCATTTTCGTCGGCTTTCGTGTTTATCGGGAAAGTTGACATTTATCTTTTCGGAAAGTTGACATTTATCTTTTCGGAAGTTTATCATTTATCTTGTCATGCGAAGATAATTGTAAACCGTCGCATCTATCCCTTTAGGAAATCGTAAACTGGTCGTTCGATCGGAGTTGGTTCCTTTCGGGCCGCATTCCGGGCTTCCGCTGTTTTTCTACGATTTCTCTGAAAGGATGCTCCTACTTGGATGTCGAGTCTTTCGGAAGATCTTCGATCCATTGCTGAGGTGAATGGTGTTGTACGATAACCATCACCGTTTTATACGAAGTCTTCCTATCCGTTGACGTCTTAGGGGTTTTCAGAAATCCCGGAACAGAAAAAGGAGTTTTATTTTTAAGGACTCGGAAGGTCGTGAAACACGGATTTCTGGCGACCCGGAGGCTTGGAACTTATGCACGAAGATTAGCCGTCCGACGACCCGAGCGAGCACGGGGCTAGCCGCCCGGCGACCACGGCCAGCACGGGCGCTAGCCGCCGGCGGCCATGGCCAGCACGGGGCTAGCCGCCCGGCGGCCACGGCCAGCACGGGCGCTAGCCGCCGGCGGCCACGGCCAGCACGGGGCTAGCCGCCCGGCGGCCACGGCCAGCACGGGCGCTAGCCGCCGGCGGCCACGGCCAGCACGGGGCTAGCCGCCCGGCGGCCACGGCCAGCACGGGGCTAGCCGCCCGGCGGCCACGGCCAGCACGGGCGCTAGCCGCCGGCGGCCACGGCCAGCACGGGGCTAGCCGCCCGGCGGCCACGGCCAGCACGGGCGCTAGCCGCCGGCGGCCACGGCCAACACGGGGCTAGCCGCCCGGCGGCCACGGCCAGCACGGGCGCTAGCCGCCGGCGGCCACGGCCAGCACGGGGCTAGCCGCCCGGCGGCCACGGCCACGTCCGGTGTTGGCTGCTCAGTTCCTTCGGCGCGTTCGTGTTCTTTGCGTTTTTAGTTTTCCGTAGGTTTTTTCCTTGTGTAGAAAATGTTTCTAGCAGTTGATTTCGAGACGATGAATCTCGAACTTAATTTTTTCTTAAGGTTTCTCGATTAACAATTAGTCTCTCGAGGTTGCTTTAACATTTTTCATGTTTTTCCGAGACTTTCGGACATCGATTTCGTCTTGACCGATTTTGACCCCAACAAAGTCGAGGTCAAATAAAAAGAAAAGGGGATTTACTCAAGTTTCGAAAACAAACCTCGTTGACCAAGCGAGCACCCTCCGCAGTCACTTTGTCCCTCTCCTCGTTGTCCAAAGACTCGTCACGAGAAAACGCCGGAGGGAGTTCATCAAAGAAGTCACCCGGAGGAGGAACACCCTGATCCTCGTTGTCCTAAAAATGTCTCTCTTGGACGAAAGATCGGAAGGAACATGCGTGAGACACCTGTTCTCTGAACAAAAAAAAAAAAAAAAAACACACACGTTCAGTACTCGCTTTTCGGATTCTAAGAAAGGGGATGCGACAATCTTACCTCGTTGGTACAACCAGTCCGTCGGGAATAGGTGGAGAAAGCCTTCCTCGACAGACTCTCCATCTATCCTCACGAAAAAGAAACGGTCAACGTAATCCTTGGCGTGCGAGGTGACTCCATGGATTACCAAAAAATTGGTCCTCGCCTTCATGGAGTATACTCCATTGATGCTCGTCGTCTTGGAGTTCCACAACCCTTCGAAGTCAGCAGGGCTAAGGTCCATCCCTAACTCGTAACTCAAAATCACAACGCCAAGCCAGCTTTCCAAAGCCGGCACGTTCAGCTGGCTGATTACGATTCCGAAACGGTCGAGAGCATGAACAATGACCCCAGGGATTGGGAACCACAGTCGGCATTGCGTCAGGAACGCCTCGTAGCAAGTAAAATAACCCTTCGGAGGATGCTCCGAACTCTCATTCCCGCGAGGAATGCGAAACATGACTCCCTTCGGAACCTCATAAAACTCTCGAAGAGTTCCGAGATATTCAGGGGATACTTCGCTCGGCGAGTCAGTTTCCTTACGCGCCCTCAAAGGTCGCCGGGGAATCGGGATCACGGGAAGGAGAGCATCCCAATTCACAAGTCTTTATAGGCAAGGATTTGACTATTCACCCTGACCTTCGACACAATTTAGTCTCCATACTTTCCTCACGTACCATACCGCAAGCTAGGATCTACAAACCCTACGGCTCCTAGCTAGCTGGGGGGCTAACTATTGGGGTCAAAATCGGTCAAGACGAAATCGATGTCCGAAAGTCTCGGAAAAACATGAAAGATGTTAGAGCAACCTCGAGAGACTAATTGTTAATCGAGAAACCTTGAAAAAATATTAAGTTCGAGATTAATCATTTCGAAATCAACGGCTAGAAACGTTTTTTACACGAGGAAAAACCTACGGAAAACTAAAAAGAACGCAAAAACACGCACAAGCCGAAAGAACCGAGCAGCCGACTCCGGTCGCGGCCGTGGCCGCCGGGCGGCTAGCCCCCGTGCTGGCCGTAGCCGGCGGCGGCTAGTGCCCATGCTGGCCGTGGCCGCCGGGCGGCTAGCCCCCGTGCTGGCCGTGGCCGCCGGGTGGCTAGCCCCGTGCTGGCTCGGGTCGTCGGGCGGCTAGTCTTCGTGCGTAAGTTCTAGGCCCCCGGGTCGCCAGAAATCCGTGTTTTGCGACTTTCCGAGATCCCGCAAACAAAACTCCTTTTCCTGCTCCAAGATTTTAGAGAACCCGTAAGACGTCAACGGACAGAAAGACTTCGTATAAAACGGTGATGGTTATCTTAAAACACCATTCGCCTCAGCAATGGATCGAAGATCTTCCGAAAGACTCGACATCCAAGTAGGAGCATTCTTTCAAAGAAATCGTAGAAAACAACAGAAGTTCGAAAGACGGCCCGAAAGGGACCAAACCCGATCGGACGGCCCATTTACAATTTTCTAAAAGATAGATACGACGGTTTACAATTATCTTCACATAACAAGATAAATGTTAAACTTCCGAAAGGATAAATGTTAAACTTTCGAAAGGATAAATGTCAAATTTCCGAAAGGATAAATGTCAACTTTCCCGATAAACACGAAGGCCGACGAAAATGGAAAAAGCCCAGCTCGCGGCAGACTCAGCCTATCAAGAATAGACCGTCATATGGGAGTATATAAGCAAGGCTAGGAGCAAAGGAAGGGGGATCCGAAATCAGAAGAAAGAAACCACTCTAGAGCAACTTAGAACTTAGGCTTTTATTTCCTTTTTAGCGAGCTGCGACTCAACTAGGTTAGATCTAGGTTTTGAGACTAGCGACGATCGACAGCTCTTGCGGCCGAGATCTCGACCTGTTGTTCAAACCCTCTCCGCGAATTCGGAAATAAGATTCTTTCTTTTGCTCTCTTTATTTTACGTATTTATTCCAAAACTAAACTCGTATTAACTTCGTCGTGCGTGGCCCAGCAGATAGCCGGGATCCTCGGGGAAAACTAGGTCAACTTAGTTTTCCTACGTTTAAACTTAACTAAAATCGACAGTGCGAATTTCGGTTCCCACAAGACTCCAATCTGGTGGCTGGACAATGGGAGCATTTACAAGCTCATTCTTCAACTTCTTGAAAGCTTCTAGACATTCCTTACCAAAGAGAAAGATCTCCTCCTTACATAGCAGTCTAGTGAGTGGTCTGGCGATCTTGGAGAAGTCCTGAATGAACCTTCTATAGAAACCAGCATGCCCCAAGAAGCTCCTGATGTCTTTCACTGTCTTCGGGGGAGCCAAACTGACCATCACATCAATTTTTGCTTTGTCTACCTCAATCCCCTTCTCTGATATCTTGTGTCCAAGAACGATCCCTTCCTTAACCATGAAGTGACACTTCTCCCAGTTGAGCACAAGGTTGGTGTCTTCACATCTCTGTTGGACCCTGCACAAATTAGACAAACAAGCAGAAAACGAAGATCCGTAGACAGAGAAGTCATCCATAAACACCTCCACAACATCCTCAATAAGATTAGAAAAAATCGACATCATGCACCTTTGAAAGGTGGCTGGAGCATTGCACATCCCAAATGGCATCCTTCGATAAGCAAAGGTACCATAGGGGCATGTGAATGTCGTTTTCTCTTGATCCTTGGGATGTATGGGGATTTGGAAGAACCCTGAATACCCGTCAAGAAAACAATAGAATGGATGATTTGCAAGTCTCTCAAGCATCTGATCAATAAATGGTAATGGAAAGTTATTTTTTCTAGATGCAGAGTTCAGTTTTCGGTAATCAATGCACATTCTATGTCCTGTGATGGTTCTTGTGGGTATTAATTCATCCTTATCATTTTTCACCACAGTGATCCCACCCTTCTTTGGAACCACATGCACAGGAAATACCCATTTAGAATCTGAAATAGGGTAAATCACACCAGCATCTAAGAGTTTAAGAATCTCCTTCTTTACAACATCCTTTCAGGTTAGGATTTAACCTTCTTTGATGCTCGATAGAAGTCATTGATTCATCCTCAAGATGTATCATGTGCATACACAAAGTGGGTGAAATCCCTTTGATATCATCAAGCGAGTAACCTATTGCTTTTCTAAACCTTTTAAGTGTTTTCAAAAGTTCAGCAAGCTCAGGTTCAGTAAGTTCACTACTCACAATGACAGGATAGGTCTCATTAGGGCCAAGGAATGCATACCTTACACCATGGGGGAGTGGTTTGAGCTCCACCTTGGGTGCCTTAAGCTCGCTCCAGTCATCTTGCTGGGTGTTCTCTTGTTGAGTCACTGAAGCTACTTGATGGACCACTTGTGGCAGCTCTTCATACTGATCCTTACTCTCAAACCCCTTGTGTGAATCCAGCATCATCCCATAGGCAGTACTCTCCAGGTTCTTAATCACTTCAGCCTCCTTCTCCACCGTCAAAGCATGCTGTAGAGGATCTTCTAGAGATAGCTCTTCAAGGAGTTCATCAGCCAGAGCATCCATCTCTTCAATGTAGAAGATTTGCCCTTGCACATTTGGTTTCTTCATGACCTCCTTGATGTCAAAGTGGAGAATGTGCCTTTTACCCAAGTGGAGATCAATCTTGCCTTCTTTCACATTCACTATAGCTCCAGCTGTAGCTAAGAAAGGTCTCCCAAGGATTAAGGGATCTTGAGCTTCTTCACCCATCTCAAGCACTACAAAATTTGTAGGGATTTCACAGTTTCCGACCATAAGGGGAAGGTCTTCCAAGATTCCAACAGGGTACTTCACTGAACGATCAGCCAACACCAATGAGAGTCTACATTTCTTATACTGAGTGAAACCAAGCTTCTTTGCAACTGACAAAGGCATCAAGCTGACACTAGCTCCCAAATCGCAGAGACATCTCTCAAAAATCATAGGTCCAAGAGCACAAGGCAGTGTGAAGCATCCTGGGTCCTCTACTTTCTTTGGGACATCAAGCCTCTGGATGATGGCATTACACTCAAGAGTGAGAATCATCATACCCTGCATCTCTTTCTTCTTGGCAGCTACAACATCTTTGAGGAACTTGTTGTATTGAAGAACCAGCATGAAAGCATCAATGATGGGCATTGTGATCTGAACTTCACTCATCTGTTTCTCAAACAAGGCTTTGTACTTCTCTAGCAGCTGCTTCTTGAACCTTCCAGGGAATGGAAGTTTGGGCTCATAAGGAGGGGGAACAAAAGGATTCTCAGTTGCTGGAGCAGCAGCTTGACCATCTTTCACTGTTTGCTTCTCTTCTCCCACCTTTCCTTTGCCTTTTGCTTCCACAATCTTCTCTAAGATCTCATCATTGATCTTCTCATCCACAATCACAACCTCATCATCAATGTTGATGGCTACCCCCCCCCCCACCTTGTTTCTCAGCATCCTTGGTGAGAGTTGGAGGAGGCAACTGCTTGCCACTCCTAAGGGTAACAGCCTTCATTGTTTCCTTTGGGTTTTGCTCAGGTTTTCCAGGTAGAGAACCCTGCTGGCGGTTTTGGTGAGTAGTCAAGGAAGCAAACTGGTTCTCGAAGGCCTTGAACTTGTTGTTGAGCTCATTGTAGCTACCATCAATCTTGTTGTGGAGATTCTTCAGCTCATATCCAACATGCTTTTCACTTCTAGTTTGAGACTCCAAGATCTGTTTCAGTAGAATATCTGTGCTGCTGGCCTGAGGAGCAGAACTAGAAGGATGAGCTTGCTGCTGAGAAGATTGGTTTCCTTTGTTGGGAAAACCAGGAGGGGGATTCTGCTGAGGCTGAGAGTTGCCTTGCTGGTTGTTCCTAGGCTGGTAACCATTCTGCTGGTTGTTTGGGTAAGATCGCTGTTGGTAGTTGTTGTACTGAAAATTTGGCTCCTTCTTGTACCAACTACCATTGTTGTTGATGAAACATAGCTCTTCTTGACCCTCCAAACCTTCAACTTCATTAGCACCAGGAGGTGCTTCTTGGGCTGGGTTACCAACGAAGTTCAGCTGCTCTTGTGTAGCCTTATCAGCAATCAGAATGTCGATCTTATCCTGCAAAGCCTTTAACTCTTTCCTCGTCTGCTTATCATCAGTTCTATCTCCTCTGTCATGGTCTCCACTGTAGACTGCGTCACTCTTCACCATGTTGTCAACCAGCTCTTCTGCATCTGCTTCAGTTCTCCCCAAGAAGAACCCATTACTTGCAGTGTCCAATCTGGATCTGTACTTAGGAAGTGCACCCCTGTAGAAGGTGCTCAGCAAGCTCTCTTTGGAGAAACCATGGTGTGGACACTGAGCTTGGTAGCCCTTGAATCTCTCCCAAGCTTCACTGAAGCCTTCCAAGTTCTTCTGCTGGAAACTGGATATCTCGTTTCTTAGCTTAGCAGTTCTTGAAGTAGAGAAGAACTTCTCCAAGAATGCTCTCTTGCAGTCATCCCAGGTGGTGATGGAATCGCTAGGTAGAGACTTCTCCCACTGACGTGCCTTATCTTCCAGAGAGAAAGGGAATAGCTTGAGTTTGAAGGCATCCTCGGACACACCATCGGTCTTTGACAAACCACAGTAGCTGTCAAACTTGTCCAAGTGATCAAATGGGTCTTCTACAGCCAAGCCATGATACTTGTTGTTCTCGATCACGTTGAGGAGTCCTGGTTTGACCTCAAAGTTGTTAGCCTCCACAGCTGGGGCTCTGATGCCAAGCCTATGACCATTGATGTTGGGACGGTCATAGGTACCAATCGGTCGAGCAGGTCGCGGAGGGTGCTGAGGGTTAACCCCTTGACCGTTTGCAGGTGGATCCATATCGATTGCCTGTTGAGCTCTTCGATGTCTGGATATATACCCCTTTCAAGTGCTCTGATGTCAGGTACAAGTGGAACTAGGTCTGATGTGCCCTTGCTCCTCAAGTTCATACACCTGAAATGAAAAGAGGGATGAAAATGTAGAATCAGTAAACAGAAAAAGAAAAATGACTTAGTCTCAAGCAAGTGACTAAATCTCAATGTTTAAATCAACTTGGAATTAGGCAACGGCGCCAATTTGATGCTAGGAGTTTCAAAGCTCCTAAAACAAATGTTGTAATATGAGTGAAATGTCGAACCAATTCCAAGGGATTCAAAGCACCAAGAGTGCAAGTACTTCCTTAATCTAAGTGCAATCGATGATTTAATGATTTCAATAGCTAAGAATGCTAATATTAAACAATAAGAACAGTAAATCAAAGAACTTTCTTTTATGAGAAATGAGAACTCATGGGTATAGGAATTTAGATATTGGGTGATCAAGCTTCGAACTAAGGATGGCAACAATCAATCAAACTAATCAACCTTAAGCTTAGACACAATCCTAAACAAACTCTATGTCTAGATGAATGCTCATTTGCTAACATACTTCAGACATCAAATGCCTTTGGCTGAATAATATAAAAGCAATCATTAACAACAAGTCTATTGGCTATCTTAACACCATTAACAACAAATGTCTTTGGTAAAGTGTGTTAACAGCTTAGGAGAGTTGACTCAGACATATCATCGAACACCTTGTGGGTGGGAGATGTCTAAAGATCAACTTTTGAGAGGCCAACTCAATAGATGCATTATGAATACTCTCCTAGGCAAGGAATAAGGTTTGATTTATACTAAAACATCCTAGAACTAACTTAATCACCCTAAATCTTTCTAACCCATGAATTCAATGGTGGATTACTCACTAAGGTTCATGATCATTCTTAAACCCATATCGAATTTCAGATTGATCATAAACAGAGATGAAATAACAGAAATCAATAAGAAATAAAATAAGAACAAGAGAATCAATGATCCAAAAGATGAAATCTCCAATAGTTTTGATGTTTACCAAGTAACAAAAGATAGATTAGCCTCTGGTGGCTTACACAATACTTAAACTTAGGTTTTAGAACAGAAAAACGTGCATACAAATGACTAAAATGCCCCTGAGAAATGTTTAAGTTCGAGATGAAACGGGTTCGGAGCGACCAGGAGGGGTCGCTCCGCATGGCCGCTGCAGATGAGACGAGCGAGCTGGTCTCCTCGCTGCGCCGAGGCCGCTCCAGGTGGTGATTCACAACGACCAGGATGGGCCGCTGGGACGGGTCGCTCCGGAGAAGACGAGCGAGCAGCACGGGCCGCTGAGGTGAAGCCGCTCCAGGCTGGTGAAGTTGCAGCGGGCGGTGGGAGTCGCTGGGGTGAGGCCGCTCCGGGTGATGAGGCGCAGCGAGTAGGGAGAGCCGCTCCGGATGGTCACTGCGGAGAAGATGAGCGGGCGACTTGGGTCGCTGCAGGTGCGTCACTTTGGTGGGTGAAGTCACAGCGACCAGGAGGGGTCGCTGTGGTTTGGTCGCTGTGGCCCTGCTCGATCAGATCACTCATTTTGCCTCTTTTGAACCACAATGGCATCCTAAATGTCTCCAAGAACTCCATGTGGTACTCCAACACCTGATAAAGACTTATGTATGCAAAATGCAACCTAAACATGACTAAATCCTATTCTAGATGATCAAAATGCATGCAAATATGAAGATAAAACAATGGAAATATGCAAGACATCACATGATATTATAGAACTCAGTCGTTTAACTCTCAGAGATGTCTCACTGGTTAAATAATCTAGATCTCTGGCCTCAACTGTCGTATGTTGACACAGAAAAAGAGTCGATCGATATCCTTTAGAGATATCGATCGATACACCTTTCGCTCGGCGATCGATTCACCTGTCGTGATATCGATCGACGGCTTCTAGATATGCCTAGGCGCGAGCCGATAATGAACACTAGATCTCAAGGAGGGCGATTAGCTCTTCTCCAAGGAGATACTAGTTCAAACAGATAATTCAAGATATCAAAGATCCTAGTGATCTATATTCTAGTTAGCTACTCTAGAACAAGCTTAGGGTGCAATCTATTTGATGAATATCACAACTTAGCAATTATAGTTTGGGGCTAATCCCACAAACCTATTTAAACCCTAGATCTAACAAGTAGACTACTCAGACATAGCTAAGCAATTCATAACAATAGATAGATGAAAGAATTGCATAGATAGAATAAAGTAGAGTAACAAATGGAGATGACAAATCTCTCCAATCTCTCAAAACATGTAAAACTCTAGTCTCTCTCTCACACTCTCTGCTTTGTGGTAGTTTTGAAACTTGCTTCTCTCGAAGGTCTGCCGTCAAAAACACTTAACAGGAATATTTAAGCATTTCTATTAGGTTAAAAACTCGTCAGGGGCAATCTCGTAATTTGGTGAAGTCTTGGTGAAGTAGTCGGCTAAACAATTTCGTCCTCGATATCGATCGACAACACTGGATGTGTATTGATCAATTAAAATCTTCTAGTACGCGGATCTTCTCAGCTACATCGATCGACAACTCTGGATGAGTATCGATCGACAACTCTGGATGAGTATCGATCGATTTTTATCGTAATGTTGACTTCTGACTTGGTCTTTGATAAGAGGACTTTTCAAGAGTCCAATTATGCAAATCAAAGTAGTACTTCAGATGTCAATTCATTCCTAGATGATCTCAATGCAAAGAGAATGCAAGTCTATACTTAAGCTAAGTGCAATCCAATAAGAGAGATGGTTTTGATTATAAACTAAGGCTATACTAGAAATGCAATAAAATAGTGAACTTTCTTTTCAATATGAAGCAAGGAGGACTCATGGGGCTAGGCATTTGATCTTGGGTGATGTAGATCCAATCTAGAGGTGGCAAGCTATCAATCAAACATTTTCCTTATGCCTAGACACTAAGCTAAACAAGCTCTATCTCTAGATGCATGCTCTTTTGCTAAAGTAACTCAAGCATCTAATCTCTTAGGTTGAATGTTACTAAAGCAAACATGGAGAACAAGTCTAATAGCAATCTTAACTCTTTTAGCAACTAATCTCTTAGGTAAAGCAAGCTAAAAGCATTGAAGAGTTGGTTCAGGCATTTCATCATACACCTTGTGGGCAGGAAATGCCTAAGGATCTATTTTGATATGGTTAAGATCAAAATAGCATTGAGAACCCTCAACAAGCAAAGAAACAAGTAAATCTAACACTAAACACCTTAGATCTTCACTAATCACCCTTAATCACCCTAGCCCATGAATCCAAAAGGAGTCTACTCACTAATCTTCATGATTAACCTTAAACCCATGGTTGAATTAAGAGAAATCAGGTTGAGAAGCAAGTTTAAACCAATAATCACAAAGAAATAAGAAGAAAAGAAATTAAAGATTCAATCTTTCTTTAAGGTTTTCATGTGTTTTTAGAGAGAAAAAAAGATAAGTCCCAACTTTGGGTTACAAGAGTACTTATACTTAGGTTTAGAAAGGATGAAACACCAAGACAAATGACCAAAATGACCTTTAGGAAAAATTAATTTTCGTCCAAAATGAGGTAAGAAAACGGACCGGGGTCGAGCCAAGGTCAACCAACCCGGTCCTGCCACCCCGGTCCTTGCTTCTTCCTTTTGTGCCCGGGGTGCCGACTCCGGTCCAAGCCTCCCCGGTCCTTCTTTGGTCCATCTCCGCCCGGGGTCTTGTACCCGGTCCATGCTTCCCCGGTCCAAAACTTCCTTGGCCAGAGCCATCATTTGCGCTCGGGTAGCTGTACCCGGGCCACTCTACCCGGTCAGCTTGATGTGATTCTAGTAAACTGATCATAACTCCTCCAGTATAGCTCCAAATGACTTGAAGCCACTTCCATTAGAAAGCTAACTCAATTTTCTGTCTCTCCACAAAATCTTAGCAACAAAAGACATTTCTAAGGCCTCCGTCCATGATCATCTTTGTCTCGACCAGATCATGGATTGACTTCTCTTTTCATAGCCAAACTTGATTCTTCACCTTCTTTTTGGGCCATAAGACTCCCAAACACCTCAAATCACACCAAAGCATGCTCCAACACCTGATAAGGACAAATGAATGCAAAATGGACCTAAAGGTGCCTAATGCCTAACTTATATGATCAAAATGCACAAGATATGAATGCTAAAAACATGTAAATATGCAAGACATCAGTCTTGAATGGTCAACTCGGGTGTATCATCTCTTGTACTCCAAAATGCTCCAAAACATCACTTTATCATAAAACGCTCCTGAACCTGAAAACATACCTAACAGGCTAGAAAACATATTAAATATATAATAAAATGCTAGTATACCATGGTAAAAAACGGGTAAAATCCATGGTATATCAACTCCCCAGACTTACTCCTTTGCTTGTCCTCAAGTAAAAACAGTAGTCTTTGGAAAATGTTTGAAAACAGTAGGACTCAAAGATTCAAAATATTGAAGTCATCACTCTATGGGTTTGCAATCCATATCTAAACATCCTAATCACAGAAGTTCATTATGCCTTATCCTAGCTTAGCAACCAAACTTATCTAATCAACAACTTAGCAAATCTTATCTGACATTCCCCTCTACTAACCTCATTTCTTAACATAAAATAAAAGTGCAGGCTTTACCTTGGGAGTATCGATTAAAGGACACATGGATTCAACTCAAACAAGTATCTGAACACACAGGTAGTCTTCTCTGATCCCTTTCTCCCCTCATCTCTCTTCTCTGAATCTCTTATTAGTTTCAATTTCAATAGGTTTTGATGCCACAAAGGCCATCTAGTCTATCTCATTGATATTTGCATTTGTAACTCATACATTTTTGACAGAGTATAGCGAATACTGGGGTCTTTGGTAATTTACCTATCCCTCGTTTCCACAATGTGTGATCATCCTTGAGATTTAGAATACTGGAGTCGCAGGAGACACTCCTACCCTTCTGCCTCTCAAGAAATCATTTCAATCTTTTATAACATAAAATTAGATCTCTGAGATGCCGAAGAGAGAGAAGGAAGGGAACCAGAAACACACAGTCTTTTTACCTTCCAGACTTGTAAGAGGATTCCTATCCAGTGATTTCCAAGCCCCAAGACAAGCAAATAAAGTCAGTATTAGTGTTGGAGGTCAGCTTTGGTTCCTTCAAACAATCTCAGCGAGTGTATATAGGTGACAGGTTGATCCACTTTAGCATCTTTAGTACTATCTGCAATCAGTAAATCTAGAATAGTGCTAAAGAGTGGTCAGACAATCAAATATAAATCTATATCAATGTCCCTATTTAATACTTATGTGAAAAATAATTTTGAAAAACATTTTAGATAAAAACCAAAATAAAAACACATATTAGTAAACTCTCCCCCCCAGACTTAAATTACACTGTCCCAGTGTAACACAGCCGGAGTGAGGTAAATAAATAAATCATATAAAGAATAAATATAACAAGATAGAACGACTAAACCTGACCGACATGTGTCGATCGATTCGTAGGGGTCTACGTCGATCGTTATTGATGGTCGTGTGGTGTCGAGCGATGTAAATGGAATGTGTCGGTCGACGAAGTCATCATTCTACTTGGATCTTTAAAAACTGCAAAAATAAATCCGAAAATAAAAGGTAAAAATGAAAAATAAAATAAAAGAAAATAAAACCTAATATTGGGTTGCCTCCCACTCAGCGCTTTGTTATAGTCATTTAGCTTGACTTTGATAGGTGTGTGACTCAAGGGGTGCAGTGGGGGTTGTTGTTTGCTGGTGGGCAAACATTTCCCTCTTCTTTGGACTCAGTAGCAGTGAAGCTTCTTGTGGCATCACCTGATCTTGTCCATCTAGGATGTATCTTTGCTAAATCTGCTTTGATGACTCGCAACCTTGTGTCTAAATCTTCCATGTCAAACTGATGTTGATAGAAATCAAATGTTGAATGCGTGGACAGTTTATCATGTTGTGCTGTGTCGTGCGGTCATGAATCTATTGATCGTAGTCTGCCAAGGACTCGGTGTCGATCGATGCTACTAGGTGTGCGTCGGTCGATTCGCTGGGAGTTCTGTCGGTCGATCCAGTGTCAACTGTGTCGATCGATTCTGAACGTTGTCCTTGATACTGCAGAAAACGTATATCGCTCTTCATCTGGCGAGTAGTTCTGCAAAGGCTGTTCACTCATTCGTTGACAGTGTCGTCAATGTCATCACAGGTCCCGTTGAGTCTCCGCTCCATAGAATTCATAGCTTCGTACAACTCATGTTTGATCTAATCAACTTCTGCTGCTGTGCATGCTCTCTTCGCTGGTGGTGGCTCGATGTCGATCGATATAGGTCTAGGCCTGTCGATCGATGTCGCGTTTCTGTCACAAAGACCAATATGATCTCGAACTATGCTCATGTCTTGTTGTAGCTCGTTCAGCTGCTGTGACAGTGTATCCAGGTATCGCATGATAGGTGAACTGAAATGATCGTGTTTTCCCTCGTATGATTTCATCCTATCCTCCAGTGCTGTGAACCTTGTCTCGATCGATAGTGAAGACTGTGTGTCGGTCGCCGGGAAAGTAGCATTCTGAGCCTGTTCTTTCTTGCGAATTGAAGCTAGCTCTTTCTGTAAAAGATCGATCCTTTTGCTTAACCATTCGACATTGTTGTTGAGAGGGCTGTAGACGTCTCCAATCCGAGTATTTATGTAAGCAATCTCCCATTCATCTTTCTGAGGTGATGAACATTCTGGTCGGACCTTGGATGTAGTCTTGCCAATGTCGATCGATGGTACAGGTACTGTGTTGATCGATACTGCGTAGATTCCTTCTCGAGCATGGTTAATATGTTTCCAATCTCCATTCTTATCTCTGCCATGTCACTTTGGAAATCTTTGTAGCTGACATCCAAAGGTCGGAAAGTGTCTTCCACCAATGTGCGCATGTCTGCCTCAAGGTGTTCATGAGCTCTCCATACATCAGTTACCATATCACTATCTCCTCTCTGCTGTAGGGTACTGGTGGTGGTCTGTATGCATGGTAAGGGCGTGCATGCTCTGGAAGGCGTAAGAAACCTTTGTGAAAAAGTGATGCTCTTTCCAGAATTCTCCTTATGTGCTCCTTAGTAACAAGGATGATTTCACCATCAACTCCTCTAGCATGTCCAAACTCATCTCTGTAGACACCATATTCATCATTTTCTTCCCATTTGAATCTCCTGGATCCATCAGTATTAAAGGCGCGTCGTCCAAACTTCAAACGTCTGTCGGACGATCCGACTCTCGCTCTGTCAATCGATCTGGGTAACCCGCCGTCGATCAATGGTGATGAAACGATATCGATCGATGGTGAACTCCTAGGTTGACCGAAGCTTTGAGGAAACGTATCCTCTCTCATGGTGACGTGGTGGTTGTCCTGGATGTGAGCTAGGATGTCTGGATGGCCACGTTGCTGTGTGAACAGGTTTTCTGGTCCATTAGCAACTTGGAGGATGTCTGCTATGTCTTCTCTAGTTATGTGCAGAACTCTTCCATCCATTGCTCTTGCAAAGCCATCTGTGTCCCTGAAAATTCCAAATTCATCAGGTGTTAGTGAAACATTCCTGATATCATATGGATCATGAAATCGAGATTGAGCTCTGGTGATGGCGTCGATCGATGGTGATGTGGTGGTGGCGATCGACGGTGATCGTCTAGCTGCAGAGTTGGATCGATTGTTCATGGTGTTGCAGTCCTCCATTGTTAAGTTTCTGAATGATGGAAGCTGCTGGGTATAAGGTGTTAAGGTTTGAATTTTCATGACTGGTGTTGTCAACCTTATAAACCCATGTGTTGTCCTAATCGGTGAAATTCCGATTTTGTCCTTTAAGTCGTCCGGGTTAATATCAATTGACGTGATGCTGGCGATATCGATCAATGGACGTTGTCGTTTTGCTGGATGAAGTAGATAATCGATCGATGGTGGACGCTTGATGACGATCGATTTTGGAAATCGATTTGCAAATCTATCATTCTCTAAGTAGTTTTTCCAAGCTCTCTCTTCCCAATAATCTTCATCATATTCTTCAATGTGGTCTCCACTGTGGGAAGATCTGGTTATATATACTGCAAAACTCTCATGAAATCCGCTATCTGCCCAACTCCTTACTGAGTAATCATCTTCGTTCCTGCTGGGTGGGATGGCGAAATTCGCGTAGCAATGATTTGGTAGATCGAGTTCATCATCTGGTGGGTCTCTGTCGATCGATAATCCATGGTGGGTGTCGATCTCTTCTGACTTGCTGGTGTCGATCGATGAGGTTAAGGTGCTGTCGATCGATCCCAAGTACTCTGTCTCATACTCGACTTCACAATGACAAACTACAATGATACCAAGATCATCTTCTTTTACCACGGTTTTGGCTGGTGGTTTTCCAAGCTTGACAGGGTCGTAGTGGATGTTTGGATCTATCATAGTCAAGCACATCCTGTTGGTGTTCATGTCACATATAGCTCCAACTGTAGCCATAAATGCTCTTCCAAGTAAAAGGGAAGAGTTCCAATTTAGCTTGATGTCTAGGACATGAAAATCCACAGGGACGATAGCATTACCAATCTGAACTTCCAGATCTCTGATCAAGCGTCTAGAGTTTTTCTGAGTGTAATCCACAAATGTAAAGATCTCTGGTGAAGGCTCTACTTGCAGATCCAGATGGTCTGCCATGACCTTTGGTAAGATGCTGACTGATGAACCAGTGTCGCATAGTGCATGAGGAAATTCAATCCCTTGTACCACACATGGTATTGCAAATTTCTCAGGATCACTCTTCTTCTTCAAAGTAATCATTTTCCTCATATCTTCTCTGACATTGTCAAACCTTCTTCTAATGTCATTTTCAGTCTCCCTTGTTTCTCTGAAGAACATCCACAATCTACTTGTGAAGTAAACCTCCTCAAAGGGCTTCTCTGGTGGGATTCTGATAACTCTTTTAGTGAAACCATCAATCTCCTTCTCATTAGCTTCCCTCTTAAGGTGCTTAGGAATCTTCTTCTTCCTACTCCTTAACCTTCTTTCTTCAATTCCCTCTGATGTAGGTGTAGTGTCTGAAGGGTTACCAGTAGTCTCTGTAGGGTTAGCTTGTGGTTTCGGTGTGGCTTTGAGTGCATTGATTCGGTTATTGTCTATCTATGGTAGTTGCACTCGGTATGTGAGAGGTGTGTGTCAATCGATAGGTGGAGAAAAGGGTCGATCGATACGTCTCTCATCTTTGTGTCGATCGATGAGTGGCTCGTCTCATCGGTCGATATCTTCGTAGGTGTGGGTGGGTGGGTGAGGATGCGAAGCCGTGAATTCAGCATGTGTCAATATCCTAACCGCGTTGCAATCTGCAGTCGAATCTGGAAATGACATCGTTGATGTCGATCGATGTGGACTATATGGTGTCGATCGACACCATTGTGATCCTCCGAAACTTAGTCAACTTTCCACTTCAAAGTCTCCTTCTTGTAGCTTCTCATGCTTCACCACTTGCCAGAAAACATCATCTATAATGGCATTCACGTGGTGTTTCCTGCTTCCTTCCCCTACTTCCTTAGAAGTTCCAATTCTCCTGATAGAATCCTCAGTCTGGACAATCTGTGTCTAAAGTTTCTTAACTTGAGTGCAAATGGTGTCTATCCTTGTGGTCAGATTGTTGAAGACAGAGTCAATCTTCCCATTGAAGTTTACTGTAAGCTTCCGCTGTCCTTCTAGAACTCTATCAATCATGGCATCAAACTTACTCTCCTGGGTGGGTGGTGGTGGGTTTTGGTAAGCTGAGTTGCCGTAGTTCCTGGTGTTGGTGAAGGATTTCTGATATTGTGAACTCTGGTTGTAGTTACTCTTCTGACCACTGCCAAAAAAGTTTTTGTTTCCACTCTGGTTTTCATATCTCTGAAATCCAGTACCTCCAATGTAGTTCACATCTCCCTCTGTATCATCTTCTCTAGCCTCTCCTTCTTCAGCTGAGCAGACTGGCTGCTCCAGAAATGCATGTAAAACATCTATCTTGGCTCTGACTTTATTCATCTGGTCTTCACCGATGGCTGCAACCAATTTCTTCTTGTCAGAGTCAGTGTTCTTGGTGCTGCTGCTGTTGGCTAGGTTCTCAATAAGTCTCACAACCTCTATTGGATTCCTGGTGTTGAAGTTCTCCTCGCTAGCAGTATCAAGAGCCATTTGATACCTCAAGGCGATAACTCTGTAGAAAGTGCTTAGCAGCTGCACTTCATTGAATCCATGGTGTGGACAGTCTCGCTGGAAGAACTTAAATCTGATCCACGCGTCTTTAAAAGTCTCACCAGACTTTTGCGCGAAAGTGGCGATTTTGCTCCTTAAGTCTTCAGTGCGTGCCTCATCAAAGAAATTACGCAAGAAAGCGTTCTTAATGTCGGCCCAGGATGTCAGTGATCCTGTAGGTAGCTGCTTGAGCCAGTGTGAAGCTTCTCCAATCAGTGAGTATTTGAAGAGCTTGCAGAGTAGGTAGTCCTCAGGGACTCCATCCATACGAATAGCAGCGATAAGATCCTCGAACCTCTCCAGATGGTCCATAGGATGCTCGTGTGATAACCCAGAATAAGGTATCTGAGACACGATAGAGTAGTACTGACGCTTGAGCTCGAAGTTCAGCTTCTGAATCTCTGGAAGTCTAATAGCTGATATGTTGGTGTAGTACTCGTTTGGACGATTGTAGTCAGCCAACGATCGTGTTTGAGCTTCTCCTGTAGCCTCAACTTCAGGCTCAGGGATTATGTTTCCCTGTGCATCTAGCTTCTGACATGTTGCATTACGCAGATGACCATCTTGGTCATACAGGTTTCCATTATGGTCATGCGTGAGACTAACAATCGCAACCATGCTTCGCAGGTGAGTATCGATCGATGTACGGTGAGTAGTATCGATCGATGTAGATCGGCGAGCGGTATCGGTCGACGGTGGTGTCTGAGTCTCGGTCGACGGTTGAACGTGAATATCAGTCGACGGTACTGCGGTTTTGTCGATCGATGGGGAGCGTAGGTCTTTGCGGATTGAGCGTTCCAAGTGTGCAGGATCTTCTGAGAACAGTAGTTGATTTCCCCTGTTGCTTCTGGTACTGTTGGGCATGTACCTGAAAAGACAAGAAAAATTTTAATCAGAAAGAGGGTAAAAAGAAAAACCTAAGATTAATAAGATTAAATCTAATGGCGATCAAAGCTCGCCGGCAACGGCGCCAAATTTGATAGTGCTCAAATTACCCAGTAGAGCTTACTCTCTCAAATAAGAGGTACAGCTGTAGTACTTAGGGATCGAATCACGAGGAGCTAGGGAACCAATTAAATCTAATCAATTAATCAATCCTAAGTGAAGTTGGTTTTAATGATGAAAATGTAAATAAGACAATTTCTAATATGAGCAAGGTAGTTGCTATAACTAACAATATGATGGGTGTTTCACTGAAATGAAGAGTGCTAGACTTAGGGCTTTTATTCAGGAATGGAGATTATAATGTCTATAAATGCCTAACAAGTTGTTTGCATGATATTATAGAACTCAGTCGCTTAACACTGAGTGATGTCTCACTGGTTAAATAATCTAGATCTCTGGCCTCAACTGTCGTATGTTGACACAGAAAAAGAGTCGATCGATATCCTTTAGAGATATCGATCGATACACCTTTCGCTCGGCGATCGATTCACCTGTCGGGATATCGATCGACGGCTTCTAGATATGCCTAGGCGCGAGCCGATAATGAACACTAGCTCTCAAGGAGGACAGTTAGCTCTTCTCCAAAGAGATACTAGTTCAAACAGATAATTCAAGATATCAAAGATCCTAGTGATCTATATTCTAGTTAGCTACTCTAAAACAAGCTTAGGGTGCAATCTATTTGATGAATATCACAACTTAGCAATTATAGTTTGGGGCTAATCCCACAAACCTATTTAAATCCTAGATCTAACAAGTAGACTACTCAGACATAGCTAAGCAATTAATAACAATGGATAAATGAAAGAATTAAAAGAGATAGAATAAAGTAGAGTAACAAATGGAGATGACAAATCTCCCCAATCTCTCAAAACATGTAAAACTCTAGTCTCTCTCTCTCACACTCTCTGCTTTGTGGTAACTTTGAAACTTGCTTCTCTCGAAGTTCTGCCGTCAAAAACACTTAGCAGGAATATTTAAGCATTTCCATTAGGTTAAAAACTCGTCAGGGGCAATCTCGTAATTTGGTGAAGTCTTGGTGAAGTAGTCGGCTAAACCATTTCGTCTTCGATATCGATCGACAACACTGGATGTGTATCGATCGATTATAATCTTCTAGTACGCGGATCTTCTCAGCTACATCGATCGACAACTCTGGATGAGTATCGATCGATTTTTATCGCAATGTTGACTTCTGACTTGGTCTTGAATAGTCAACTCGGGTGTATCATCTCTTGTACTCCAAAATGCTCCAAAAACATCACTTTATCACAAAACGCTCCTGAACCTGAAAACATACCTAACAGGCTAGAAAACAGATTAAATATATAATAAAATGCTGGTATACCAAGGTAAAAAACGGGTAAAATCCATGGTATATCAGTCTTCCATTTTAAGTTCTGTTTTTACATCCACCAGATATAAGGCTTGTAAACATATTTATGACCTTTGTATTCATTCATTCAATTCATATCAGGTCACCCCTGATACATCAATAGTTTATATTTTCTATTTTCGGAATAGGGGACTCAGAAGAAGTTCCCTGATAATTCAGGATGGGAGAATAAGTATACAGTATAACATAAATCGAATGCGAACTTGCTAGGATTCATCAGATCATTCCACAAAAAACATCTCTATGTCTCTTGTTCTGCTTAATGCCTTTCAATTGGTAAAACTTCTATATGATCAAAAACACAAATCTATCAAAACACAAGAAAATGGTAAAATGCATCGAAGAAAAACAAAGAAATGGTAAAAGACTGTTGCATCTAAGAAAAATATTACATTTCATGTCGTCAAAGAACAAAATAAACGATGTTAGCACTCGTTTGTGAAAGATTCACGAAACCACAGACTTGAAGAGCAAAGCAATGAAACCACTGATCAGTCTACAACAAAGGAAGAAACATGGCATCAAACGTCTTATTAAAAAAAAAGACTTCATTTCACTACTAGCCAGCATTTAAAACCTTCTAGGCCTTGTCTATATGTAGTTGAATATTAAGAAATATATGAAACCCCAAAAAAAAAAAGAACATTTTTGGAGGTAGAGGCAGAAGAATGTGAACACTTTTTGGGTTGAGGTTGTCTTGCATGGCACAAGATAAGACAACTGTCTACCCATTGCTTCAACCAACCTGAAACATATCACACAAATCCAAATATATATTAGGACGAGAAGAATGAGTTGGACTTCTATGACTTAAGCAAATGAACAGAAGACAAGGCACTCTATTGGCAATAAGTTTAAGGTAATCAACTCCAAAAGAGGAACAATTCAAGCCTGTCTGTAAGTTAATATCACTTACCACTTATTAACTGATACACCTAACAGAAGTCAACTTTATTGGCAATAAATTGCCTGATCGATATGTGGCGGAATCTGTTTGACCTCAGTTCCAAGCTCTTGTTCAATCCGGTAACTAACAAGAAAAAAATCTAATAGTAAGGTTAAGCACTGCGTAGGCAGGCAACATGAGTAAAAACCAGTTAAAGAGATAAAGAGACATACAAGTTAAAGCGGTCCGCGTAGGTGATAAAATTAACAGTTAAACCAAGATGGCCAAACCGTCCTGATCGACCAACCTGAACAACTGACCATGACAGGGGCAGAGCTTTTCACATGATAGTGGGGTCAGTTGACCCCACCAAATTTACAAAATTGCTTTTTATTTATTCAAATATCATGAATTGACCCCACTAAATTTTACATTTTGACCCCTTTTGTTTTCTGTTTAAGTCACCAACCTTTTGTTTTCTTTCTTTTCACCTTAATTTTTCAGTTTTTCAATTATATGACCCCAGATAATTTTCTGGCTCCCCCACTGTACCATGACAAGATTACCATCAATGGAAACAAGTAACAATGTAGACATCTGATTTTCTGCTTACCCTATGGAGATAAGTTTCTGCATTCTTTGGGAAATCAAAGTTTATCACCACATTGACTGCTTAAATGTCAATACCACGTGTGAACAGGTCTGCAGCAAATCATAAACAATTCAGGTGAAGGACTTAGCTCATACCACAAAGTCAAAATAAATAATAAAACAAGTGTAATCTAAGGCCATTCTTGAGTTTTAAGAAATTAATGATGGATGATTTAATTCATTATGCTCCAGCAATAACAAGATATCAACACTTTGGGCATGCCAGTACACACAAGATTGCGGCATGCACCATTGCAGAAGTCATGGAACACTCTGTTTCGGTGGTCTTGAACCATCTTTGCATGGATGAAAAAGCACAAATACCCGAGCTCTGTAATTTTCTTGGCTAATAGCTTCACACGGTTCACGAAATTGCAGAATATGATTGATTGGTTAATTTGCAGCTGCAGAAGAAGGAGAATAGAGTAAAATGACAGGTAATCAAGTCACAACAATCAATACTTACATTTATGTTCTACGCCTAACCTTGGAGAATAGTGTATTCAAGCAATGAATTTTCTGACGTTCTTCAACAAAAGTATAGAATTGGGTAATACCCTTGAGTGTAAGTTCATCCATGAGATTGATGATGTAAGGATTCGTCAGGAATCTATCCTTAAAATCCTTGACAGTGACAGGAAACGTGGCTGAGAACATAAAAATCTGACGATTTTAGGGAAGAAAGATGATCAAATGTTCCACTGAAGCTTGGAACTCTTGAGATAAAAGTTTTATCAGCCTGATGAACTCAGATTCATATTTAAATTAGATTCAGGGATACCATGGCAGTATTGCTCTGCTAACAAAAAGTGAATAAAAAGAAGAAACTTAACAGCAACAAATAGCAGCATCCAACAGTTACCTCATCCATAACTAACACGGAACAATCTTTCAAAACACAAAACACCTTTCTTGGTGAGATCCAAATGGGACTGGCTGATACAAACACATGATATCGTCTTTCAGACTGGTGCCTCCGGGGGTCACGATGACTTGAATCTTCAAATGCTTCCCCAGCTGCTTACACAGATGTGATGTCAGAAGGGCTAACTCTCGAGTTGGAACAATTATCACAGCTGCAAGCAAGACAGGAGACATCAGGGAAAAATAGAAAAAAGGACAGGATACAATATGTCAAGGGAAGAGCTACCTTGAATCACATTGTTATCTTGGTCAATTAAGATGTTTAGGGTTTTACTTTTTTATTTGCGGCCCTTTTCATCTGAACGGCTTAGTTGCATATGTTGATTGCTTTTCCTTGTGATCAGACCTTCATTATCTTGTTAATGATATTTACCTTTTAGCAAAAAAAAAAACTTATGTAACTTTTCAGTATAGATTGAGTGCTGATTTTTATTTTCCAAAATTTTATGTATTTGTAGATACATTAAAATTGGTTTCCAATTCCTATTGTCCTTGTATGTTAGTGTAACAATTCTCGGAGATTTTATTGATTATTCTGCTATAGTTCAACCTTGAAATATAATCTCTTGCAATTTATGTGCATCCAATTTGGTTTAAAGAGTGGTGTTTTATTTAATATTTGGAAGCGTAATTGCTTGATTCAATTAATTTTGTTGATAAATCCACATCACTTAAAAAGCGTTATAATATTGGGAATTTCTATGATACTCTGTTTTTTTTATCATCAACTTAAACAAATTCTTCAAAGAATCTGTAAACCAAAATGGTAACTCTATATTCATATACACAACATAAAATGTTTGCTTCCTGACACTTTGCGCCAGACTGTCCACCTTTATATTTGTTTCTTTACTTTGTTCTTCTCTTATTTATTTTATTGCAGTATTATTCAGACCATCATAATGTTTCTTATGAATATATTTGAGTAGTCTCATTGTTAGATTTAGGTTTCTCACAAGGTTGAGTCATGTATTGCAAATAAACCATAGTTAGGGTGTTTAAAAGATAGTTCTTCATCTAGTTGTTCTTAATACTTTGTTTGGGATTAGTCATCATTGACCTAGATCTTAGGATTAAATTGGATAAGTGAGAACTTAGCAATTTCCTGAAAACTAAACTAGTATGTTCTAATCTGACTGAAAACAAACGAGAGTTGTTCCTAGTTAGATTAGAGAACCCATCAAACCTGATCTTAAGGCTCGCTGGAAGCAATATCGATCGACGCAGCTAGGGTTGTATCAGTCGATATTGTGAAAGGTGCATCGATCGATGTTCCATTGAATTATCGATCGACACTTTCTTATGATCATCGAACGAGAGTTGATGACCCAAGATCCAGCCGAAGTTAATCATTTGATTAAACCAACAGTTTGAGTTCAGAACTATGAATAATAAAAACCCTAAATAAATTGCAAACTTGTCAAACCTGTGATAATACCTGAATCTAGCTACCTTTCTTCCTATTAACAACCTCAAATCAAATCAATCGAGCAACTGTCTTGCTCACCATTTAATTTACTGTTTAAAACCTATTTTCTAGCTTTATTTCGAAGACTATATAATCTATTGTGTAATTCTTGAGTCTTTGTGGATTCGACCCCTAAGTACTACAATCGAACCTCTTATTTGAGAGAGTAAGATCACTTGTTAGGGTAATTTGAGTGATATCATGTACCATAAAATCCATGCAAATTGATGATCATCCAAATACGGGGACACCCTGCAATATAAATAATCCATGTTTGTGAACAGCATCTGAGTAGGAAAAGTGTCTGAATTCGATGGGATCTTAGAGAGAACTCCAACTTGAACAACCGGAAGACATTCAAAGAACACATGATTAACTGATTCCTCGCTAGCTCCACATCTTGCACACTGAACATCACCTTGCATGCTCCTAGTCCACAAATTTTTCTTTACTGATATACATGCTGATACTAACTACCAGATAAAGTGTTATGATTTTTTTTGGGCAATGAACCTTCCACGACTAAGCCTTTAAAAGGGTGACCATAGGTCCGTACACCGGCAAAGATTTTTCTATGTCTGGGAAGAGGTGTCAAAATGGGTAAAAGTTAATGGATCAATCCAAACCAATCCAAACCATGGATCCTAATGGATAGAGAAATTTGATACAAATGGATTAATAGATAAAATGGGTTAGTGGACTTAATGGTTTAGGTTAAAATGGTTTGGATTATAGTTGGTAATGAGTTATCCATAACCAAACCAATAAAAATTTCTAACAAACATAAACTTAAATAAAATATATACACAAAAATAACCAAAAAAAAAATTTAAACCAATTTTGGAATATCAGTTTTTTCACATGTATATAAATAAATTTTAATAAATTATATCTAACCCAAACAAAAAATCAATAACCAAACCAATAAAAATTGTAACCAACATAAACTCAAATCAATAAACTTTAACCTTTTTTTTCAAAAACAATTTCCGCAAAAAACCCAAAATCGAGCTTTCCCGCCAAAACCGGAAAATCAAGTTTTCCACCAAAACCGGAAATCGAGTTTCCCCGCTAAAACTGGAAAATCGAGTTTTCCCATCAAAACCGAAAATTGAGTTTCTTGCCAAAACCGAAAATCGATTTTCCCCGCCAAAACCGAAAATCGAGTTTCCCCGCCAAAACTTAAAAATTGAGTTTCTCCGCCAAAACCGGAAAATTGATTTTTCCAACCAAAACCGGAAAATTGAGTTTTTCCCGCGAGAATCGGAAAATCGAGTTTTCCCGCCAAAATCGGAAAAATCGAATTTTCCGTCAAAATGCAAAATCGAGTTTTCCCGTCAAAATCGGAAAATCGAGTTTCCCGCCCAAACGCAAAATTGAGATTTCCCGCCAAAACCGGAAAATTGAGTTTCCCGCTAAAATCGCAAAATCGAGTTTTTCCGCCAAAAATGTAAAATTGAATTTCCCGCCAAAACCGTAAAATCAAGTTTTCTCGCCAAAACCGAAAAATTGAGATTTTTCGTCAAAATTGTTAATCGAGATTTCTCGCCAAAACAGTAAAATTTTATTTTCCTACCAAAATTGTATTTTATTGTCTAAACTGTTAAATATACTCTCTTCATTTTTAAAAGATAGACTCCTTAGTGTTTTCACATAAATTAAGAAAATGCATTAAATCACTATAATAAATATATCATTTTCTGTAATTTTAAAATTTCAACCGCTTTTAACCAATAGTAATCTAATAAAACCAATTAATTTTCTTAAAGTTTGAAATTTTATCATAGAAAATATAAAATATACATCTTTTTGAAACAAAATATTTTTCCAAAACATGAATCTTTTAGAAACAGAGGGAGTAGTTTTTTCCGTTAAAAATATTGTTTTTCCGCCAAATAGAAATTTTATATTTTCCATCAAGACCATAAATCCATGTTTTTCTAATGTCTAAGCAATATTTTTATTTTCAGTCAAAAATAATATCCTTTTACTTGATATACATTCAAACTATAATATTATTTTTAATGGGTAAACCATTAAAAACCATTAACTCATTAACTTAAATGAGTTATGGATTTATCCAATCCATTTAACTAATGGATTGGGTTAATCCATGACGCATGTAAGCTCAAAACCATTTGAGTATGGTTTGGTTTGAGTTGGTTTACTCATTTTGACACCTCTATGTCTGGGTATATCCGTTTCACATGATATCCTGATTTTACCATATATTTTCTATTAGTAGTGAAATGCAATTCATCGTGGTCAAGCATCCAATGATTATTCAATGGTATACTTTCTATGATCTTCGCATCCTCCGGGTCCACCAATGACTGAATTACCTAAGAATTCCATGTGCGGATGTTGAATTGATGAGAGAATCCACAATGACATTTGGGTAGAGATTTTATTGATCACTGGTTTCTGGTTTCGGGCGAGTAATTGGGAGCCAATGATTATTCCATACTGATATGGATGATCATGATCTCACCCTTTTGATTAGTCATTTGCTAATCAGCGATCTACCAGATACAATACTACACCATCCGCAGGACAAAGTATGAAATAATCAATTCCAGGGGTGAAGATTGTCCTTTGAAACTCTAGAGAATAAAGAGTTAGGATTCTCGATCAAACGCCAAAATTGTTTTCCTAAAATAGACGTGTTGAAGTTTGGAAGATCCTTGAACCCCAATCCTCCTTCTTTTTTCTTAAAACAGAGTGTGTCTCATGGTTTCCAGTGCATACCTCTTACATTTCCCCTTGAACTCCACCAAACTTATGCGGTCGCATTTGTCAGTTTTGAGATAACTGCCTTTGCAATTCAATAGCAACACATGACATAGTTTGATAGAGCAGTAACCACTGATTTAATCACCATCTCTTTCCATGATATTCTGTAGTTTTCCTTTTTTTTTTACTAATTTTTTTGCATTAAAATATAAATGTAGAAAGAAGCCTTTGTCAGATCTTTTTAGTGATTATGAAATGGAAAAAATAGCTCATTTTTATAATTTTGTAAATAGTGAAGACTCATTAGAGACTCAAGTAGAACCAAGCTCAATTAGTGTACTATTTCCCAAAAGAAGACCAATTGAAAGCCCAACCAGAGAAGTATGAGATAGGAGAAGAGTTTGTTAAGTCCAGTCAAGCTGATCAGATAAGAGAGAGCCAATCATGCATTATTGATGATGCTGGTTCCTGAATGAGGAGATTCTGTTTTTCACCACCAAATGAACTCGGTTCAAGACTGTGAAGAAGAGGAGAAGACTCTAAAGTTTTTTATTGTCTTGTTTGATGATCACCGATTTAAGGGAAAGCTTTGTATTTTGGATTTCAGCAAAGGCCACACATGCTAATACGCAGAATTCATCCACAAATAGTATGCTGCAAGAACTATGGAACCAGGGACGATTAAAAAAATAGCATTATAGTATGTTTTTCTTGGGAAGAGAACTCTTTTTCTTGGTCTCGTATTTGCGGACAATATGTAAGCATGAAAACCCCCTTCTAGATATTTATCGTATACATTTCTCAGTATTGTTGTGAGTTGTGACCATAATAATCCGTATTTTGCCTTGCCTTTGTTCGAAGCATATAGAAAATCTAAATTTTATGATTTTTCAAAAAAAAAAAACAGTTGATTAGAACACATATGGGGTTTGAAGCATATTATTATATGGTTTTACTTTGAATGACATTCGTAGTGACACTTTAAAAATTTGCATTTTAAGAAAGTATGTGACTCACTTGATTTTACTTTGAACACATTAATCCTAACGCTTACAGAGTTTGAATTCCTTCCCAGTACGTACTTCCGATGTGTTCAATATCACAGGGATAATGACGATTCAGATTCGTGGATGAATCCTTCCAACCGAAGGGACCTGATGCAACTCAAGTCGTGGTCGCGAGTGTTCCTAACTTCCTTCCATATATGATTTTATTTTCTTTAAGTTGGTTTTATTTTCTTTTATTAGTTAAACGTTGATATTACGGAAAGGAATTTGACATTAGCTAATCCCTTTAGGATTATGACTTTCTTAGTTAGTATGTTAAAATACTTAATTAACCATTGTAAGATACATTTTTGGTTATTAATATACCTTTTTGCAAAGAACTTTTGCAAGTACTGCGAATAGTATTTGCATTCTTTGTCTTTGTTTTCGAATTGATTTCAAGAACTTGTTACTTACTTAACGATCAAACCCTTGATCTTTGAGTTTCATAGTTTCTCCTCTCCATCGAGAGTGCAGCGGATTAAATAACAAGGAAACTGTGGTTCTCAATTTACAGCCCTCTATATGTACTACAAAATGGCTATGATTTTAATGTTATAAGAAACAAAGCTTTATAGTTTTTATAATAGTTTTGGGTTTTTGTTTTTCCAAAAATCATTTTTTCATCTGATTAAACTTTTTATATATATGACAATTCTTTCTTTAAATAAAAACTACGGAATTACCTAATATGATTAATATACATATACATATATATATATGACAATTAATAATTATGAATCATACATATTTGATAACAATTTTTGTATCCTCTTTCTTTTTTGTTTAATTTTTTATTATTAAAAATTAAACAATCACATTAAGTATAAATAAAAATTAGATTTTTTCTTATATGTTATATTTTGAACTTCTTAAAACAACTATAAATGACTAAAAATGGTAAAAGTCCCACATTAAAAATTTTGTGATCAATTGTTTTTCTCAAGCAAGATACAAATGATCATCAATCATATGAATATGAAATCTCATTAATAGATATTCATATTATTTATATATATCATTTTAATTAAATTATCTACTATATATTTTCAAAATTTCAAAATTTTGCATTGAAAAATTATTGAGATCTTAGTATTTTAATTTTGAAATTTGTATTGAAAACATCTCACATTAAATTTTTTGAGAACAAAGGTTTAAATTTTGTTACATAAAATATTAAAAATGTTAATAAAATCATATGACTAGGAAGTTTCAATAATAAATACTTATATTAAACTATAATATATGTATATCTATGTCAATATCACTAAAAGTTTGATTATATATCATATAAAGTAAATAAAATGATTTTTTCGTTTATTTACCAAAAACATGATTGTAAATAAACAAAATGTATTGGTTTTGATTTATGTGCTTACTCTAATTTATATACTTTCATGTATACAAATTATTTTTTAAATAAGTCATTTTTAATATGTTATTTGATTTTGACAATCGCAGAAATACACTTCTTTCGATCGAAGTGATTTCAATAGTGATTCCAATATTAAAATCACTTCGATCGAAAGAAGTGTATTTCTGCGATTGTCAAAATCAAACATATATTTGATTTCAATCAGATTAAATAATTTAGTCTTGATTTTTATTCCTAAAAAGCTTTAAATGATATATAATAACAAAATTCCAATTATCTCCTCTTGAATTTGTTCGAAGAATGAGAGATTTGATCATTCGTCTAATATTTGATTTCTCCTTAATATCCTATCTAGCTATTATAATTGTAAGAATGAGAAATTTGAACTACTTATTATAAGTTTTCAAGTGTATCATTTAATAAATCAAACAGTTCTTAGTTTATACAATAGTTTACATATATTAGAATGGTAAACTATTATATATATATATATATATATATATATATATATATATATATTTATTTCTATTGGTATATTCGTAATTAACTAAACCTCAAAAGTGTATGTTAATAAAATAAGTAATTGTTTTGTTGTTGTGGAAATAGATGATTTTTAGACCGAACTGGTGAATATATACTAGACATTCATATATATTTCGAGCCTCCACTTATATTTTATAACAGACTGATATATTAGATTTGAACATTAACATGTGAATACAGTTTTCCGGTGATTTTTTTTCAAAATTTAATTCTTAGATATGTATCTGACGTGGAACTAATTTTTACAGATGTCCATCTATTTAAATTGACAATTATGTAATTTAACAAATTAATAGATAAAGTAAAAAAAAAAAAGAAACAAAACTCATATCAATGAGATAGAAGAGAGAATGAAAACACTATAGAGATAGAAAATGAAATCACTTATGGAGAGTCAACAGTAAATGAATCAAGAGCAGGAAACCTAATCATCTTTCGTCATTTTAAAATTGATGTTGCCTATCTGGTTTTGGTGATTTGTGTCAGCTGCAAAACTTAATTTCTTTTTGTGCATATGAAGTTTTTAAAATAATTAAAATGTATTGTAATACGTTAACTTTTTAACAACGATGACACATTTAAGAGACTAACATTTGTATTCGTCATTTTACAATCGATAAAGATTGTAATGTTGCAAAATATTAAAACTATTTAATGAACGAACATTAATATAAAAAACTCACCTAATATAGATTGTAAAATGACAAATATTACACTAGCAATTGAGGGACCTCATCAATTTTCTACTGCATTTTTTGGAAAGTATTATTTGGGAGATTCTTGTTATCCTTTTCGACCTGGATTTCTTACTCCATATAGAGTGGAATATATATCTTCTTAGCCAATACGATGGAGCTGGTCCCCCTAGTAGTTATAAAGAAATGTTTAACAAATGACATTGTTCGCTACGATTTGCTATTGAAAAGATTTCTGGTGTATTGAAAGGAAAATTGCGGGTTTTAACAGAGAAACCACGATACAACGTATATGTTCAAATAAGAGTTGTTGCAGTTCCAGTGGCACAACATAGTTTTATTAGGTTATCAAATTTTGGAGATATGTTTTTAATTCAAACTATGCAACTAGTAATTGACCAACTGAAAACTTTGCTTCAGATGAAGACGAAGAACATAATAACGCGCATGTGTACTAATATCTATTCGAAATCAAATTTCTGCATTTTGATGGGATTTAAGATAGCTTTTATTTTATGTTTGAAGTTGTTTTATAAAACCAATGTTATTTAATAAGTTTGGAGACTGTTTTGATAATAATATCTTATTTTTTGTTTTTTCAAAATAAACATATTATTATTAAGACTAAAAGTTAAAATCTAATGTAAAAACTAAAAACGAAAACTTAAAAATTAAAAATTAAAATCACCTTGGTACTGCTAGGTCACCTATCATTTCTCCTTTTTTGACATTCTTTTCCACTTTCTGAAACGATTATACAACTTTAATACATTGCTTTGAAACTGCTTAACCATTATTGCTCTTACTCCTTGATCAAACGGAGTGATTTTGATTTTACTGAACAGTGAAGAAAGTTAAAAAAAGTTTTTGAAGTAGAAAACAATCATAGGTGGGGGAGAGTAGTGGGAGAAGGGAAAAACAATGGAGAAGAAGACGAAAGTGGTGATTGTGGGAGGTACGGGCTACTTGGGTCAGCATCTTCTTCAATCTTTCGCCGGAGATCGTTACGACGTCGCTTTCACTCACCACTCTTGTCCCCTTCCCCGCCTCTTGCTCGACTCCTTCCCACATTTCCCATCCTTTCATGTCGATCTCAAAACCGGTCTTGGTTTCAATTCCATCTCCCACCACTTCGGCCAGGTTATCTCTACCTCTGTTATTCTTTCTTTCTCTCTCCTGAAATTGATTTAATTGTGTTTCACGAATCTGAGTGATTAGAGAGGCTCTCTGGTCTGAAACCGACATTTCACTTTTCATTATTATATTATTACAGCCGGACGTGGTCGTGAATTGTGCAGCTCTCTCTGTTCCTCGAGTTTGTGAGCAAGATCCAGATTCCGCTACCTCCATCAACGTCCCTTCTTCCCTTGTTAACTGGCTGTCATCATCTTTTCAGACAAAAGACAAAACCTTGTTGATTCATCTCTCTACAGATCAAGGTTAGCAAGTCATATAGAGAGAGAGAGATTTATTGTTTCTTTTTTTTTTTAAATTGATTGGATTTCAAATATCAGTTTATGAAGGTGTCAAGTCTTTCTACAAGGAAGAAGACGAGACTCTTGCTGTAAACGTTTACGGGAAATCAAAAGTTGCAGCAGAGCTTCTCATCAGAGAGAAATGTCATAACTTTGCTATATTGAGGAGTAGTATCATCTTTGGTCCTCAAACTCTATCACCACTCCCTAAGAATCTCCCTGTTCAGGTTCCTTTCAGACACAACTTACGCAAAACACATTATCAAAGTTAGATCATTTCTGAGTATATTGAATTGGCTATTTTTTTAGTGGATGGATAGCGTCTTACAGAAGGGAGACACGGTAGATTTCTTCCACGATGAGTATCGTTGTCCCATTTACGTTAAGGATCTCGTGAGGATCATCTTGATGTTGATTGACAGATGGGTTCTCTCAGGTAGATTCTTTCTCTTGAGGGATATCATAGTTCGGTAAAAAAATGTAACATGTTGTTGCCTTCCTTCAGATGATAAACAGATGCGGCTGGTTTTGAATGCTGGTGGACCGGACAGACTCTCTCGTGTTCAAATGGCAGAAGTGGTTGCGCAAGTCAGAGGACACGATCTTTCCTTGATTAAACATGTTTCTGCTTCATCGGTAATGAAGTTTTCACTCAGCTTGTTGAAGAATATTGTAGAGCAGTCACTTGTTAATGGGTGTGAACTGTTTTCTTTAACTATAGGTTGATCGAGGAGTGGTGTCACCAGCAGATATATCAATGGACATAACCAAACTGATTCAGACACTTGACATCTCCCCAACTTCTTTTAAAGATGGTGTTAGGTTAACGCTTCAGTCTGAATCTCGTTCCCATATCCTCTCGTAACATTGTTCCCTTCTGTCATCCTTACCCACCACACTGCTGCTTTCTACCACATAAATGTTGGTTATGATAAAACCAAATCTAATATGAATAAGGATTGAAACGGTTCTGGTTTTATTATTTAGTTTTGTTTTACTGTTTTACAACTAAGTTCTCGTTCCATCTTTTTGAGTTTTAAATAAGATAACTTAATATATAGTTTTTGTTAACATAAATCATAAAACAGGTAAGGTTTTGGTTACATTAAACATATATCTTAATATTATCATTTGTTAAATATTTAGAATAAGTAAATAAAGAAACAAGATAAAAAAAAGAGAGTAAATATACAATATAAAAGCAAAAAAAAACTAAATTATATCTATATGAAAATTGATAAAAGCAAAAAAAAATTAGAATAAGTAAACATACAATATAAAAATAAGTAAATATATAATTTAAAAGTTGAAAAAGTACATTAAACATCTATCTGAAAAATGTATATTCTTACATTTTTATTATTTTCAAATATCTTTACAAATAAATATACAATATAAGAAAAACAAGCATATAATATAAGAAATATAAATATTATATTAAATATCTATCCTAATATTATCATATGATATAAAAGCAAAAGAAAATTAGAATAACTAAATGTGCAATTTAAGAAAATAGAAATATTAGATTAAACATATATCAAAATATTAGATGAGTATATATATATATACAATATAAGAAAAAAATAAATAATACATATATATCCGATATAATAAATAAAAATATCATATTAAACATCTATTTTAATAGTAGAATAAGTAGATGTACAATATAAGAAAACTAAACAATAAGTAAATATATAGATTATAAAATATAAATATTACATTAAAATTTTAACGTAATGTTATCATTTGATATAAAAACAAAAAACAATTAGAATAAATAAATATAAAATAAACGAAAAATAAACAATAAGTAAATATCCAATATAAAAAATAGAATAAGAAATTAAATGTCTATTCAAAAAATGTACAGTAAAATAAACAATAATTAAATAAAAATATAAGAAATAAAAATTATTACATTAAACATCTATCATAATATAAGAATAAATAATAAATAATAAGTAAATATACAATATAATAAACAGAAAAACTAAATTAATTATTTATCTGAAAAATGTATAGTAAAATAAATAATAAATAAAAACATAATATAAGAAATAGAAATATTGCATTAAGCATCTATTGTTATATTAGTGTTTGGTATAAAAGCAAAATAAATAGAATAATTAAATATAAAATATAAGAAAAATAAATATTAAGTAAACGTACAATATAAGAAATGAAAAACTATATTAAACATCTATATGAAAATGTATAGTTTTACATTTTTATTATTTTAAAATATTTCCATCAGTAAATATACAATATAGAAAAATATAAAATTAGTAAATATACAGTATAGTAAATATAAATACTACATTAAACATCTATCAAAATATTAGAATAAGTAAACATAAAATATAATAAATAATAAGTAAATATACTATATAAGAAATAAAATATATTTTAATAAGCATATATCGTAATATTGTCACTTGATATAAAATCAAGAAATTAGAATAAATAAATATATAAAAAATAAAAAATAAACAATAAGTAAATGTTCAATATAAAAAAAATAAAAACCTAAATTAAATATCTACCTGAAAAAATGTATAGTTAAATAAATAATAATTAAATATACATTATAAGAATACATTAAACATCTATCATAGTACTAGATAAGCATAAAGTATATATACAATATAAGAAAAACAAATAATAAGTATAAATACAATATAAGAAATAGAAAAACTACATTAAACATCTATATTAAAAATGTATAATAAATAAATAATAAGTAAATATACAATATAAAAATAGAAATACTACATTAAAATATATTGTTTTATTACAATTTAATATAAAAGCAAAACAATTAGAAAAAAATAAATATACATTATAAGAAATGGACAAAATTTCATTAAGAATCTATCTGAACAACATATTGTTTTACATTTTTATTTATTTCTAAATATTTATATAAGTAAATATACAATATAAATAAAACATGCATACAATATAATAAATATTATATCAAACACCTATCATACTATTATCACTTGATATAAAAGCAAGAAAAATATAATAAGTAAAAATAAACAATAAGTAAATTGAGAAATGAAAAAAAAAAACTAAATTAAAACCTCTTTATGTTTAGTAAAACAAATAATTAGTAAATATACAATAAAAATATAAATATTATATTAAATATCGATCATAATATTAGAATAAGTAAATATGCAATATAAGAAACATTATACAATAATTAAATATATAATATAAAGAATAAAAATATTACATTAAACATCTAACGTAATATTATCATTTGAAATAAAACAAAATAATTAGAATAAATAAATATGAAATTTAAGAATAAATAAATAACAAGTAAATATACAATATCATAACTAGAAAAACTAAATTAAAAATAAATCTGAAAATACATTTTTTATTTTTTATTATTTTCAAATATTTTTATAATTAAATATAAAGAATAACCAAAATATATTATAAAATAAACAAAGAATAACTTTGTATAGTTTGTATCAGTTCTTTGTTTGGCATCTGGTTGTAATTATAAAACATTCGGTCAATATTAAAAATTTAATTGGTTTATGGTTTCTGTGGAAGCAAGGACCGGATGTTTATAACATACCAATCAAGTAAACCGAATACACAGAAATAGACCAAAATAAAGCAAATAAATGTTGTAAAACTTGTATTTCTTCTTCTTATTGATGTGCCAATAGGCATATATATATATACATGTTACAAGGAATAGATAAATGGAAAGATCCTATTTCCTATTGGAAATAGGAAATACATGGAAATAGTATTATCCTAATACAAAACATAAATATGGTAAAGTCTAAGTCTTCCTTTCTTCCTCATGCGTCTGGTCCGGTTCGGTATTGTCTGTCCGGTACGTCCGCCCGGTACTGTCCGGTACGGTTCGGTTATGTCCGTCCATCCAATGGTTTATAACACTCCCCCTTGGACGCCATAACCGTTTCAGAGTTCATAGTGTGCTTCATGTTGCCTCATTAAAACCTTACCAGGAAAACCCAGTGGGACAAAACCTTGGTGAAGGAAAAAGAGTACAACACACACTACTCCCCCTGATGAATGCATCACTGAAGATGTTCGTGTAAGAACTTGTAAATATTGATTCAGTGAGCTTGGAGTGTCTGTGTTTCTTTCTCTTAGAATTTCGCAGAAGAACACTTGGACGTACTGTGCCTTATGTCGTCCAACTTATAATATGGTCGATCCATATTGTGTCATAGACCTTGTCTATACACGTCCATAATTTTCTCATGAGTGTCTTAGATCATGACGTGATCAGTGATCATTACTACAATGAGTTTTACATACTCATTAGACTTTGGTTCTATAACCAAGTACACTCATCGGACCTTATTCTTGGCAATCAATCTTTCTTGCCATATGTACTATCCATACTGATAGTTGATACCTCAAAAGTCATACCACGTTTTGGGTTAACAAAATTAGTCATCTCTCATGGATGATTCGGCTGGAAAGAAGCCGGACATAGTCTTTGATTTGGTATGGTCTTTGGCGTGAACCATAATGGTTCTCTTCGCTTTTTGCTGTGACCATCTTATATCTTACTTAGGGCGTGCTGATCTCATACACATACCCACGACTATGGTCTCTGCTATGAGTTATTGCAGTCCTTATATACATAGTCTTAAGAATCAATCTTGTTTATACACACACACAACCTTTGATGGATGTCTAAGATGTTGTTGGTGTGTTGCTATCAAGCCTTTGCCGTAGACCATTGGGTCATAGACCACGACCAATCACATGGTGATTGGTACTTCTCTCATACGGCTATATCTGTATATGCAGTTCCATGTCCTTAGTTTGTATGGACCTTTGCTAGGCGTGCCTATGGACTACTACATGATAGCTGATCTTTTGAGATCTAGAAATAAACTGTATCAACCTCTCTTTAGGCTGGTTCCAAACACAAGGGATTTTGTACTTCTTATAAGTATGTATGGACTGAATTGGATTGTTCTTAGACAGATCATTTACTTATACAGCTGCTTAATGATTCAGTCTATGAACAGCTTAGGAACAATGCTGTTCATTGAGAATTTCTTTTCTCATCTTTGTGGTACCTTTATAATATTTGATCCAGTGATCCATATGCTTGCTTACTACGTTTTTATCTCTTACTTATGACCAGACCTTTGTCAATTTCAAATCTGAGTAGTAGCATCCACCACATAGGAGTATATCTCCTTATAAACTGTTTTTCGGTCTCTGTGAGTAACCTTGTGTAATCAGCTATGTTCAAATGCTGTAAATAGGCACATGCACGTCTTAGACCACGTGACCATGTCCTTATCTCACGGTTTACTTTCCTCACATGACCCATTCACTGGTTTTATCACTTGATGGCGTTTTATGGCCAATACGTCCATCTTTCTTTACTTTAAACCCCACGTCCATTTTATTCTTTGTGAGTACTCTCGTGGGTTTATGATCCTCGCATTATATCTTATACTCAAGTGCTACTTTCTTTTATGAGTTCTCTTATATGTAAATACATCAGTGGTGTTAACACTCTTATATATGGTTCCATTGTGTTCCAGACATGTCCAAATCGATTTGAGATTTCATTATCTAGGACCTTTATTTCCTTGCAGTTTGGCGTCCCAAACTACATGGTCTGGTACCTTAGATGGTTAGCTGGCCAGCCTTATCTCCATGTCCGGACTGGTTCCCTTTTGAACTCGGATTTATATCATTCTGTGCACCTTTTCATTTCTTTCTATCCGAAGTTCCTTTATCTTATGGAACACTTTGGTCTATCTTGTATAGACTCTGTAGCAACTTGATTGTGTCTCTTAGGACATCAAATTTCGTGGTGCATAAGCTGGTATGACATTTAGTCATTCTTTTCTTTCCTTTCGGGTCAATGTGTCTGGCATCTAGTTCTGCTAGCTTTTGCATTATTTGATCACATTCTTTGGACGTCTTAGATTATATTTCTAGTCCGAGGATCTTGCCAAGACAATGATGGTTAATACCAATCTCTTACTCTTTATCCAGCTTATAGCTTTCTCACTTTTGATGTTGGACAGTCGGATTACTCATGCAATCCGTGAACCTGGCCATTTAATCTTATCACCCATATTTGGCTCAAGGTTTCATATAAATTCGTGGGAGAAAGTCATACTCCTATCCAACATATATTCCCAATTCTTATCTCAGTTTCTATCTTAGAAAGCACATATGAATGTGGTGGTTAAATCTCTTTAAGATTTCATATGTCTGGTCGTGACCCGTATTCAATCTGAGATGGGAATATCTATGCTCACTTATATGGCCTGATGCATATTGTCTTTACACATGTATATCAGTGTGTTCCCAAGCATTAGGTCGTGGCCTTTGTATTATAGGAAATCGGCCAAATGATTGTCCATGGTTCTGTTCTCGACCCGGTCGGTTTCATCGTCCGTGGTACGGTCGTATGAACTTTGTTGACCGCGTCCACGTCCTGTCCATCCATCCCGGTCTCGACCGGATGGTTTATCATGATGGACGTGACTTGTCTTTGTATTAATTTACCATGGTCATAGACCATGTCCCACGGATCATGTTCATGTTCATGTTTTTATAGTATGGTCATGTACCACACGGGTGTGTATTCTCCCCCTCATGAACATGCTATAAACCATTATGCCATTTCATGATACTTGGGACAGTTAAGCCTCATGAGCTTCCCTTGTGTACATGTTTCACAACGTGAGATTCTATGGGATAACTCTTTTGTGCCTTTCAATTATTTGCATCAAGTTTGGATCGATCTGGATGGCTAGTCCGGTCATGCCATTAAGTGTAATTTCGTATGGTTAACCAACTGGTTACCATGGCTCTTTTGCCTCTCATCATACTGATCTTAGCATAGTATTAATCAGTAGAGTATATAGGTATAGTCTTGACCACTTTCTTATAAGGCCTTAGGCGATTTTTCTTTCAAAATCTGTAGGAACCTTTTGTTCTCTTTTGCCCATTGTTTCTATATGGAAACCATTTATTGTTAGTACTCAATGGGCCACGAAATTGGGTGTATATAATGCCCTTCAGGCAATGCCTTGGCTGTGGTCTAACTATCCTTCTAGAATAAGATTTATTGGGAGAATTTTATTTTTATTTTTCGTGGATATTTTTATGCTTTGTAATTCTAAGATAAATAAAAATCATTCAATAAATAAAATTCCAATAAAGGTTTTCATAAAAACACCAAATCATATAACATAATAAGATTTAAAGTAAATCAAACAAACAAAGCAAAATTTCAGGATGTCAAATGGCCTTTTAGCCTATGGTCAAGCCGACCACTCCAACTGTCACTTTGGATGTGGCTTCCTCGGATTTATTATCTCTTTCATCACAATCTGTTTCATAACCACTCATCTCATTCTTTATTTGATTCATTCACTCTCTTTGTAATAAGTATGAGAACAGATCATTGTATGTGGTGAAACATTTATCTCTATGATGTAAAAATAGATCTCTTGGATCTGCTGTAGAGAATGTCTTTTCAAGTAATTCCTCATCTGTTAACTTTTCACCACATAATATCAGGTTATGAGCTATTTCGGACAGGGTATAATTATATTCTTCCACGGACCCATAGTCCCGGAATCTGAGGCTCATCCACTCATGCCTTATCTTTGGTAATAACACCTTAGTGTATCTGGACATTAATTCTGTCCAGAGGCATCGGGGGCTCTCTATATCTCGGTACTGATTTCTCAGTTCCTCAATGAGATGATGGCTCATTACTGTTAATGCCATTTCGTTCTTGGTTCCATGATCATCCTTGATGATACATTTCCCAAGACCCTATGTCCATAGTATATATGAGATATTCATTGTCCATCCTAGATAATTTTCTCCAGAAATTTCTAAGGTATCATAATCCAAGGTTGATATCTGAATCATATCAATCAATCAATCAATCAATTCTTAGAATTCATGCATTCAAATAATCAATCAAACATGAAAATATTTTTAGAAATTTTATAACTCAATATATCAATGGTTCACACCAACCAAAACAAAAATTTCTAACAAGTATTAATCAATCAACATGAAATATCCCTTTAAGCAATCAATGATCAATGGTGAGCATTCTAGCAATATTCCTATTTCAGATTCAGTATGGAATATGCAATTTAACATAAGCTGAAAACTTTTCAGAAAAGGAAATTTTTTATAAAAAGAAACTTTCTATTTTTTTCAGAAAATGAAACTTTCTATTTTTTTCAGAAAAGAAAACTTTCTATTTTTTCAGAAAATGAAATTTTCCATTTTAGCAGAAAGAAAATTTCAACAAATCAATCAATCAAGCAATTAAGAAAATAATTCAGATTTCAGTTTATAGAATTTATAGTTTATGAAATCGACCAAGATGGGTTTAAGGGGTGATCGATTTCTATTGGCTCCGATTGATCATTCAGATCATAAGGTTTTCGAGATCCAAGAACACTTAATGTTTTGGTTTTAATTGATTTAATCAATCTCTTATTGAATAAGGAATATTTGTGCTTTCTAACAACCTAATGACCGTTTGATCTAGCAACTTAACGGGAGAACTAAACCAAATCCTAATTCCTCAAATTTATTTAGGGATTCAATTGTCCTAGGTTTTTAGGTTCATCAAATTTTAATGTTCAATCCTTTAACAAACAACCAAATTTGTTTTGATATGGTTCCAAAGGGTGTTTCAGATTTTATTTACCTTTAGATTGGAGAGAATCTGAAACTGGACCACCTAGAGAGAGGAGAGAAAACCGCGAACGGCTTGAACGTCTATCGCGAGCAAGGAACGGGCTGATCGGATCGTCCGGAACCTCTACTGGCTGTTGGATGAACTGTCGGATCGTCTGGTGGCTTATCGGGTGCTGATCAATTCGTCGGATGGTCAGAGTATGTGTGCTGGTCGGATGAGAATGGAAAGACAGCTAGGGTTTCCTTTAGTAAAAAGGAAATTGTCAACGCGGATTGAAACGGAGGTGGAGAACGCGTCTGAAGTCGGATTGAGACGAGGTTTGCGGCGCTGGATTCTTCTCGTCGAGAGCTTCAATTTGATGTATGGAACGTCGGCTAACTCCCTATGGTTTGAGAGATACGTCGATTTGAAGTTGCGTCCGAATTAGGGTTTTGAATCAAGTTGACGGCGCTTCTTGTAATAGCTCGTGAGAACGCGTCCGGTATCGGATTGCGATGAGATCGACGGCGTTGGATTCGTCTCGTCGAGATCTTGAATTTGATAGGTGGCTCGTCGTCTGGATCCGTCGGGTTGAGGAGATACGGTGTTTTGAAGTTTCGTCTGATTTCTAGGCTTTATGGTGGTTGCTGGGAAAAAGGGTTTCGAAATTCACTCAGGGTTTTTCTCAGAGCTCTCGTGCTGATAACGTGTTATAAAACTTGTATTTCTTCTTCTTATTGATGTGCCAATAGGCATATATATATATACATGTTACAAGGAATAGATAAATGGAAAGATCCTATTTCCTATTGGAAATAGGAAATACATGGAAATAGTATTATCCTAATACAAAACATAAATATGGTAAAGTCTAAGTCTTCCTTTCTTCCTCATGCGTCTGGTCCGGTTCGGTATTGTCTGTCCGGTACGTCCGCCCGGTACTGTCCGGTACGGTTCGGTTATGTCCGTCCATCTAATGGTTTATAACAATAAACAAAAAGTTACTCCTCTGATTTTTTTCTAAATTAAAAAGAAAATATATAACCCATTTAAGTTCAAATATATATTTTTCAAAGGAATAAAAAATAAAAATATATATGAAAAAAAAGGATTAGGTCTGCGGAGGGTCTCCTCGACGGTGGAAAACCGGTGAAGAAAAACGCATTCGTTGCCTTTGACATTGCCGGGAACTATTGCAACCGAGCGATGAGAACGGAGGTCTGCGGGGAACATCCGGTGAGGAAAGAGAAGCTAGAGACGGAGTTTTCGTCACCGCCGCCGTCGGAGAAGAAAGAGAGTATCATGTACGTTAGGGTTTACTGCGAGATATCCGGCGGGAAGGATAAACACGTGGGAACGGCACGTGTGCCAGTTAAGGATTTTACGGGAGAATATGCGCCCGAGGGTTTCTTGCAGTGTCTGAGTTATAGATTGTGGGACGATTACGGCAAAAGGAACGGTATTGTCAATTTCTCGGCCAGGATCGTGCCGGTTAATAAACCCGGTCTGCGTCCCTTTTGGTTAAGTTAGTTTCTTTGCGGTTTGTTATGGTTTCATCTGGTTTGTTATCAGTCCATTGTAACAAATCTGATCATTGATCTAAAAGAAGCTAATGAAATAGATTCTGTATCTGTGACAAAAAAAAAAAGATTCTGTATATATCATATTTTTGGATCTACTGATAATTTTTTCTTAACTATAAAATAAAATATCTAAACCTGTTTTAGACATGAATGTCCATAGAATCGAATAATATACATTTCTTATTAAACTTATATTTCCACTGCTCCAAATGAATTTAAACCGTCAACTAATTCCCGGTTTAGAAAAAAAAATATTTGTGGACCAAAACACCACAGTCCTAATATAGAATAACCTTTCTCGAGGTGAAACAATCATTCAAGCATTAGAATGCGACAGCGAGATGTAAAAGTTCCCTTGTATATGTACTTACTGGTGGTGCTTCTATTATCACTCAGAGCTTGGCGTCCAAGATGGGCTTACTGGTCACAGTTTCTTTGAGCAAAGCTTCTTGCCTCAACGATACCACCAGCTGCATAGTCCATTTACCATATCTCTTTAGTTTTTACAAATTATCGAAGATTTGATTGATGATTAAAAGAAGTATGAGAGAGAACTCAACTAGCTTCTTCAACTCGTCTCTTAGTATGTCTACTTAAATGAGGGGTAAGAAGGATGCGTACCTCTCCCTTTCTGTTGAACATTTCCCCAGTTGCTAAACCACGGCTCTGGGATGCTGTTAGATTCACCATCTGCATAAGCGCAAAGTTGTTATGTATATTTGTCTCGTTTGCGGTTTACTTAATTTTAACACTAACCAAATCAATTCATAAGTAGCAGAGATGTAAACCAAACGAATACCAGCTAAACAAGCAACTTGTTCTAATCTAGTGGTTGATGTTCCCGTTGCAATGGCATCTTCATATTGAGTATACATACGGTTCAGAAAACAAGCATTCGGATTTCTAACGGTAAGAGCTATTCCTTCTTCAGAAAAAAAGAAGATGAAATTATCTTACCACAAAGAGGAGCCAGTCATCAGCTCTTAGTGGTCGGTGGAACCACATCCTGCAAAAGGTAATTAACAAGAGTAATAATTCAGAATTTAGTTTTTTTGGAGGGGTTCATATAAAAAAGAAAGAAAAGAAAAGGGCTTACGAATGGTCAAGGCTAACAGGAACTGCACTCATGCCCTTTTTACGGTGAGGGTCTGAACTGATAAAGGCGTACATCAAATCTGAAGCAAATGCAACCACACATCTGTGTATCCACAATATAGTGTCAATTTCCTATGTTATAATCAACAGATTTTCCTAAACACTGCCGTAGATCTCTATTTCTTTCCACCCACAAGTTGTCAATGCAAAGAATCAATAATTGATAATACTAACATACTTGAACTGCTTAGAATGTTTAGCATCTATAGATCATAAGAAAAGTAGCAATTGACAGAAGTAGAATTGCTCACCGGTGCAAAGCCTGGTCGTCAGAAAGTTCTCCTCTTGCCCTAAACCAATATTTCAATCTTGCAAGATAGACTTAAAGAAATCAGTTGGCAGTCTATTCGTTAAACATTTAGCATTTGGGTTTATGACAGCTATATATGCTGACCTTGAAGGAGACTTCTTTGTCTGTTCTGTAGAATAATTTGGCTCACAAAATCGAATATCTATAGGCAATGGGGCAGTATACTGGGTTGCAACTTTTTTTCGGTAATACCTGAAATGAAAAATAAAAAAACACACAATTGAAAAGTGATTCACAATATCTATCGTCTTTGAATAATTGCTCTGGCACAAAACCTAGGTAGCAGATGGTCAGTCATACGCCGTTGAAGCATTTCATCCCTTGATACAAGCTGCAGTAGATAGAAATGGCAATAATCAACCAATCTGTTATAAGCCTCAAAGCAAGGAGAAAATGTTCACCGTTTCAGGAGGTAGCATATGAGGCATGTTCGACTCCTGGTGATCAAAACCCTGTTGCTCTCTCTGTAATAACCAAGAGAAGTTACAAGGTATGTTTTCTTTGTTGTTATAAAGCATAGAGATGCATAATGAAAAACCTGAAATGATGCGAACAAGGTGAACATGGTTTTTCCTTTCTGTCTTGCATCTACTCTTCGGGTGGAAAAGTTGTTGCCATCGCGTAAGCGGCTAACTTCATATATGATGGGAACTGCAAGAGAACTTTGAGAGAAAACAGCAACTAGCAAAAAGCACATTGAGATTAAAGTCCTTACTATTTATATCTCCAGCAAGAAGGAAACAGGCGTGTAAACTATGGACTACCTTCAAAAATTCAACAGTTTTTGAGGCTGCGGCAAGTGCCTGCCATTGTGTAGGTAGTTTGTGTAAACAATGATTACAACTCATGTCTATAGATAGTCGCACATAAACAAAGCAATATATGAATGCAAATGAACCAGAATCAATCAATACATAAGGTGACGTAAGTCAAATTAAATACCTGTGCAACAAATTGCCCACCGAAAACCTTTCCAAGGGCAGGAGCATTGGGTAGAGTGAACCCCCTGAATACATTCAACTACAAGAAAGAAGAGAAAGAAATATTATATATGTAGAAAAAGTGGGTAAAAGGTGAAAGGGCATTTAGGAGGTTACATCCAATGGATCCATATACAAAATGCGTTCCAGGAGAGGGCGTTCGTTATCTGAATCACAGATTGCCTTTGTCTCAAGCAAATGACAATGATCAGAAGTCAAGAGTAGGCAGGTGAGCTGAGGCATAAAAAAAAAACACTACTCAGTGACCCATATATAGCATTACCAAAGCAGCAGTTTTTTTTGGTTAAAGAAGAGATAAAATACCTGAGTGACAGCAACAACATCGACTGCGTAAACATTCCCAAAAATGCCTGTGTATGAATGGAAAAGAGGCAAAACTGAATCATAGACGCTACAAAGAACACAGAGACAGGCCCAGTAATGGAAGAAAAGAATCATCCTCCTCTCACCACGGCCAAAGAAATCAAATGGTTTCAAGAGGAACTCCGAGCAGTTCTCCTCTTCTCCGACAGATCCAAGAACCTGAGCCTGAAAACAAAAACACAGTTGGTCTTATCTTCTTCACACAACAAAAGTAACGGATCCAACCTGTCCTTCCAAGACAAAATAGACTCCCTCCATCTCCTCATCATCTCTACGAACTACGTAATCTCCTCTCTCTGCGAAAAACACATATATAATTGCTCAATCAAATCTCCAATCAAATTGATGATTGTAATCAGAGAAGCTTTTACCGTAACGCTTGAAGACAAGGACTTGGGCGATTTTCTTCAGAGAAGAAGAAGTTAACCGATGCAACAGTGGCACCTTCCCAAGGAACTCCACTACTGTAAAAGCCAAACCAAACTTCAATTTTCGACGAGTTATGAGATCTGTGAGATACACTAACCTGATGATGATGATTCAGTGTCCATGGAGACGTTGACAAATAAATAAAAAGTCAAATCAATCGTCGGATATGGATTTAAGATTATCGTGTACCCTTGGGTGTACTGTAGATTAGTGTGCGCATCAACGTGTTAAATAAGATTATCGTGGTCTCAAAAGTTACACTATTTGAGGGGGAACGACCATCGACTTATTTTTTTTTTGGCAAAATCATACATGGCCACATCAGCTGCCACATCATTTATTTATGTTCGTATGGATGCTACGTTAACTAATTTTGCTGACGAAAATACTATGTGTACAACTTTAAAAAAAAAACTAAATAGTCATTTAACAATAAATTTTTAGAAAATGTAAATTTCATAAATTTTATTATTTAGTAAAATTAACAAAAAAATAATTATTAATTGAGTTTAAATCTTATATAAAAAATATATTCGTAAATATTTTGATCCTATCATAAACCGTCCTTATAAAATTTTATTCATTAAGATTATCGTGGTCTCAAAAGTTATAGAGTTATTTTATTCATATTATATTTTATTCAGTTAACTTTTATTTTAAATTAGTACAAATAAATATATACATTAATATTTTGATAAAAAATATATATATATATATATACATTAATATAAATAACATATAATAGTAGATAGGTATTTTGACCGCACATGCGGGCATAATCTATTTACAAATAATTATTAGTTTATGTTTTACTAATTAAAAATCAATAGAATAAATAATTATTTATGTTTTAACATAAAATTGAAATCAAACATCAAATGTATATATGATAAAACACTCATCAAAATGTATATGTTTATTATTGTGATAAACTTTTAAAAGTACTTATATATTAGAAATATTTAGAAAATATTTTATACAAATATTTTTGATTGATTAATATTTAATTATAATTGTTCTATATCTTAATGTTTTATGATAAAAATATTATTTCTGGATAACAACAATATATATATTAATTTTTAAACATGTTTCTATTTTGATGATTTTATTATATTAGTTTATAATCAATTAGCTAATATACTTTATAATCTAATATTATTAAATATAAAATTATTTGTAATTATATAATTAAAAATAGGAAATATCTAAAATCATGGAAAACATGATATATAAAGAAAATCACTTTTTATTAATTAATATTTAATTATAAATTGTTCTATGTTTTAATATTTTATAATAGAAAGTATTATTTTCAGATAACAAAATATATATCTATATAAGAATTATCTTTTAAATACAGTTTTGATGATTTATCATATTAATTTATAATCAATTATTTAATATGAAATATAACCTAATACTTATTATTAATAAAAATTCGTTTTAATTATATAATAAGTCAAATACCTAAAATCATAGAGAACATGACACATAAACAAATTTGTATATTAACTAATCATTTTAATAATAATCATTAACGTAATTAAATTAAATAATATTTCTTATTATTTAAGCTAAAACTAATAAGAATATTGTGAAGTTAAAATAATTATAATCACAATTCCAATTAGAAATTTTGAAATATTTAACTAATATATTAATTAGAAAGTTCAAAATATTTATATTATCTAAATTAATAAATTGGTGATTTAATCTAAAAACTAATAAGAACATGACAAATAAGCAAAATTAGCTAAAATTATGGAGAATGTGACAAGTAATCAAAATCACTTCAGAAATAATAGTATATATATAAACAAATTTGTATATTAACTAATCATTTTAATAATAATCATTAACGTAATTAAATTAAATGATATTTCTTATTATTTAAGCTAAAACTAATAAGAATATTGTGAAAGTTAAAATAATTATAATCACAATTCCAATTAGAAATTTTGAAATATTTATATTATTTAAATTAATATATTAATTAGAAAGTTCAAAATATTTATATTATCTAAATTAATAAATTGGTGATTTAATCTAAAAACTAATAAGAACATGACAAATAAGCAAAATTAGCTAAAATTATGGAGAATGTGACAAGTAAGTAAAATCACTTCAGAAATAATAGTGTATATAAACAAATTTGTATATTAACTAATCATTTTAATAATAATCATTAACGTAATTAAATTAAATAATTTTTCTTATTATTTAAGCTAAACTAATAAGAATATTTTGAAAGTTAAAATAATTATAATCACAATTCCAATTAGAAATTTTGAAATATTTATTTTATTTAAATTAATATATTAATTAGAAAGTTCAAAATATTTATATTATCTAAATTAATAAATTGGTGATTTAATCTAAAAACTAATAAGAACATGACAAATAAGCAAAATTAACTAAAATTTTGGAGAAAGTGACAAGTAAGCAAAATCACTTCAGAAATAATAGTATAGACGTAATTAAATTAAATAATATTTCTTATTATTTAAGCTAAAACTAATAATAATATTGTGAAAGTTAAAATAATTATAATCACAATTCCAATTAAAAATTTTGAAATATTTATATTATTTAAATTAATATATTAATTAGAAAGTTCAAAATATTTATATTATCTAAATTAATAAATTGGTGATTTAATCTAAAAATAATAAGAACATGACAAATAAGCAAAATTAACTAAAATTATGGAGAATGTGACAAGTAAGTAAAATCACTTCAGAAATAATAGTATAGATATGTTTTATGAAAAAAATTGTAACAATATATAATTTACATATATTTTATTCAGTACTATTGGTTTGTCCCTGTTGGAGTGTTCGTGTAATGGGTTGTTGGTTTGTGTATATTTGTGGATTGTTACTACGAGTCCGTTAAATGAGTGGGTCACGAGAAGTTTTTAATTGTGGGCTTGGATAATATATCATAACCCTAATAGAAGAATAAGTGTTGTGGGTCAGATTTCGCAGAGATCCATCCACCAGATCTGAAATTGATGGAAATTGACACTACAAAAAGTCTATATTGATAGCACATTGTTATAGTACGTTTTACTAAACTGCTATCGTAGATGATTTAGAAATTTATGTATTATATAATAGCATTAGATAAACGTTATGATAGAAAAAAACTTAAAATAGCACTTAATTAATGCTATTTTAAAAATTACGCGAGCGGGAAAATAAAATTTCCTGTTTCACCAATACTTAGCGGAAATTTAGATTTAAGCGCCAAAGATAAAACTATGAAAGACTTATAATAGCATTTTTATAATGCTAAGAAAAGCTATTTGAACCCCTAAAACTTAAACATGGTATTAAACCCTAAACTCTAACATAACCTTTAAAACTCTATTATTTTTATATTATAATTTCAAATCTTAAAATTAAACTTAAAATTTAATCTTTTTAATCTTAAACTATATAAAATCTCCTAACCACATATCCTTAATCTTTAATCAATCTATATATCCTAAATCATAACTTCAAACATAAATTATTCATCCTGTGTAAACATACAAATTTTTAAAATGATGACCAAAATGATAATCTTGATATTAATATAATATTTCCAAACTTAAATATCAATTCTTAAAATAAATATCAATTTATTACATTCAAAATTAAATCTTTAAACTTAAACTACAAAGTACAAAAATTTAAATTTGAAATAAGATATAAGTAAGAAAAACTATTTACAAAACAAATCATCAAAGGTTGAAGGACAAAAAAAGATAATTTATAAAGAATATTATACTACGATTTAGCTACGAAATTGTTTTGTAGCTCTTTATAAAATAGCCACGAAATGCCACGGTTTTTTTGTACATGCTTAAAACCCTAAACCCTAAAATGCTTTTAAACCCTAAACCCATCCTTCAAACTCTATTCTTTTTCATAATTTAACTTAAATTTTAAATTTAAATTCATAGTTTAATTTCATATCATAATTTAAACCCCAAATACTATATTCCAAACACTAAACTATAAACATAAATCCTATACCCCAAATCTTAAATCTAAACATCAAATCTTATATTTTAAAATTTAAAACACTAAACTTTACTTTTAGATCTTATCTTCAACCCAAATCCTCTTACTCAAAACTTTATATTTCATATACACTAAACTTTACTATACATGAAATACTCTAAATATAAACTTCAAAACTAAAATTTTAAAAATTTAACTACAAATCTTAAACTTAATATTAAAATCTAATATTTTCATACTCTAATCTAAAATCTGAAATCATACCATAAATCTCATATTCCAACATTCAAATCTTAAATCATAAAACTAAACTTTACTTTTAATCATAGTTTTCTTTTATAACTATAAAATCTAAATTTAAAACTTTTCAACTTTGTATCAAACATACAAGTTTAATATTTTATCAAAAAAAAAAATACAGTTCAATATAAATATACTTAAACCATCAAAAATAAATCACTAACCATCAATTGTTTTAATCCAAGGGTTACAAATCCATCAAATATTTTAATCCAAGGGTTATGAATCCATCGTTTGGTTATCATCCACATTCTTTTTCATTTATCAGTTTCTTTACTACATGGATAATAATTCTTAACCCAACATGCTCTTAAACCCTAAGCCCATCCTTCAAACTCTATTCTTTTTCATAATTTAACTTAAATTTTTAATTTTAATTCATAGTTTAATTTCATATCATAATTTAAACCCCAAATACTATATTCCAAACCCTAAACTATAAACATAAATCCTATACCCCAAATCTTAAATCTAAACATCAAATCTTATATTTTAAATTTTAAAACACTAAACTTTACTTTTAGATCTTATCTTCAACCCAAATCCTCTTACTCAAAACTTTATATTTCATATACACTAAACTTTACTATACATGAAATACTGTAAATATAAACTTCAAAACTAAAATTTTAAAAATTTAACTACAAATCTTAAACCAAATATTAAAATCTAATATTTTCATACTCTAATCCAAAATCTGAAATCATACCATAAATCTCATATTCCAACATTCACTACAAGAAAACATCGTGATTCTGACGGAAATTTTCGTCGGTATCTCCTCGGAATAACGGTATTCCGAGGACATACCGACGAAAAATGTCGTCGGAAAGTCCAGATTCCTCGGAATTCCCTCGGAAATTTCCGAGGAAATTCTGAGGACACTAGTTTCCGACGAAATTCCGAAGAACGTTTCCGAGGACTATTTCGTCGGTATTTCTTCGGAGATATCCGATAGAATATTCCTCGGAAAAGCGTCGGTATGTTTCCGAGAACATTTCGAGGATAGGCCCTCGGAAATTTCCGAGGGCCGGTGTCCTTGATAATGTCCTCGGAAATATACCGACGCTTTTCCGTGAACTTGTTTCCCTCGGAATATTCCGAGGAAACGGTCGTCGGAATATTCCGAGGGATACACTTCCTCGGAATATTCCCAAATTTTTTTTTTATAAAATTGTAAATTAATTTGTTTTTAATTGGAATTAGAAAATATAAAATTAGAATTAGAATTGAAAGAAAACATATTAGATAATATTCAGAGTTGTACAAATTAAAATAAAACATTCAGAGTTTTTGAAAAAAAAAAAAGAAACTACGGGAACTGCTCGTTCGGGTACATCCTCTTCATCATCTCCATCATTCTCTCGTTCTGCCTCCTCGTTTCCTCCCATCCCGCCTGTTGATCCGCCATCCTGGTCTCCAACGCAGCAATGCGGTCATCCCTGTCCTTCAACTGATCCATAAATACTGGATCAACTGAGGACGATGGTGCACAAGGAGGAACCGACTGGGATCAACGACCCAAACCGACCAAACGTCCCTTCTTCTTTGGTACCGACTGAAATAGAAAATAAATAAATTTAAATAATAGAAAAGATGATAAAATGAAGATAAAGAAATAAATGAATTGAACTTTTAAAGAAGAACATACCGATGCAACGATTTCGTTGATTCGAATCCGAGACAAGTTGGTCGAAGCCGTCGAAGTGGCGTCCAGGTCGGTTTGAAGCTGAGATAGACGGATCTCTTCGTCTTCCTTCTGAGTTTGGATCAGGTCGATCACATCCCTCACAACACCTTCATCAATCAGCCCGGTATGCTTGTTGGTATGCGCCTTCTTATATAGGACGAGATCATCAACCGGCTCGCCATCATTTTCTTCCGCCTTGAAATAAACATAAGTTAAACAAACGTTAGAAATTAGAAGAAATGCATAAAAAATAAAATAAACATATTTAAATAATTGGAAGAAAAAAAATTGAACTTACAAAGCGATTTCCGAGAGTGGCAATAGTCTGGGCACCCAAGTTGTGCTTGTACATGCCCTTCCCGCCACGATCGCTCTTGCGGTTGTTGGAGTTGGTCAAGGAGATTTCTTTTGTCTCCTCCTTGTTCCAATGCACACACAACTCCTGCCAGACGGTGGGGTTGATCGACTGCGGGACCTTTTAATAAATAAAAAAAAATAGTTAAATAAATTCAAAAAATAGTTTAAATTTTTTTTAAGAAATAGTTTAATAAATAAAAAAACCTAGTTGGCCAGCCACTTCTGCTTCCACTCGTAGATCTGCTTCCCATAGTTGTCCATAACTTTATGAACGAAGGCGTTACGGATAAAGGGCATATGATCGGAATTCCAGTTGAACTCTTGCTGGAAAAAAAACACAATTAGTAGAAATTTTATATTAAAGATTAAAAATATAAATAAAAAAATTAGAATACTTACCGCAAACTGACGAAACCACATCTGCTGGTCCTCGAGAGGGAAGTGAGTGAAAGTCGGATGTCCTTTCTCGAGGGTCGATTTCATCATACGGTTGATCCATCCGCTGATCCCGTTCTTAGATCGGTCGAACCTAATATAAGGAACAGATTATTAATAATGAATGAAATTTTAATGAAAGAAAAAAAAAGACGTTTAATTACCATGTTTGACCGAGTCTCCGTGGCTCCAGAGTGAGATAGGGAAGATGCTCACGACCGGGCTGTTGAACCAACTGTTCAACAGTAATCACTCCCGGAACCACTGGAGGAGCAGGAAGGGGTGCAGCAGCGGGAGCAGAAACCGGAGAGGGAGATGTATAGTAAGAGCTCTGGGGCGATGAAGAATCCCGAGAGTGGCTGGACGAACCCCGAGAGTGGCTCGCCGTACCACCACGACCTCGTGGTGCGGAACGACGAGGTCGAACCCGGGTCTGATCACCAGTAGACCTGTAAATTAAAAAAAAATAGTTTTACTCAATATAAATTGAAAAAATATTTAAAAATAGATTTTGATCACAAAAATATAAATATAATTAGAAAAAAATAGTTTTTAATCAAAAAAGGTTTCAAAAATATTAAAAATGTTTAATAAGTATAGAAATGATTTTATAATTCAAAAAATCGATTTTATATACAAAAAACGTTTTCATAATTATTATTTCGATTTTTAAAATCCAAAAATAGATTTTAATCACAAAAATATAAATATAATTACAAAAATAGTTTTTAATCATAAAAAAGGTTTCATAAATATTAAAAATGTTTAATAAATATAGAAATGATTTTATAGTTCAAAAAATAGATTTTATATACAAAAAACGTTTTCATAATTATTAATTCGATTTTAAAAACACAAAATTAAGAAAAACTTTCAAAAAACTTCTAAATCAACTCAATACAAACAAATAATCACAATCAAACTCCCATTACACAATCCTACCAATCACCCTAACAAAAATCTATCTAAAAACTTCTAAAATCATCAAATCTACTTAAAAACCTACCAAATCGAACCTAATAGAGTGGGATAGGGTCCTTACATGATTTATGGATGAAATTGAAGAGGATTAGGGAGGATTCGCCGAAATCGCCGCGAGAGAAGAGAGTGTGATACGTCCTGGGTCGGGACAGGATCACTCAAACGGACTTAGGGATATGAACTCGCCAAAAGGGAGAACTGATGGATTGAACGGTGACACAAAGGGTTGCGGAAGGCCCGATGATACTACCAGAGGTGCTTGATTGTCGCCTGATATGACTCACAGGTCCGACAAGGAAGCAAACTCGATCTGTTGCCGGATGTGACGCACCGGTCCAACGAGAAAGAGAGTGTTACTTGGAGCTAACCACACCAAGAACAAGAAAAGTGAGATACCCTCTCAAGGTTCCAAAAATAATCACTCAAAACTTATTTTATTTCATTGATCAAATGACTTTTATATAATAGGCAAAGAATACAAAAGGTTGGAATACAAAATACTAGTCAAACATAGAATTTAGCAACTTATAAAAAACAAGGAAGACTTGACCAAAGACTTTGAATTGACCAGAAATCATAAATGTCTTGACTTGACCAAAATTGAATGATTGTGGTCGCAGAACTCTTCGGTTGGTCTCGTACTTCCGCATTGTCGACCGTCTCTGCATTGCCGTCAGATTGCTATATTATTCGACCATAACTTGTATTTTCTTGTTGGGCCCTTATTTCTTTGGACTGAAACATGTTCATAAACATATTTTCATAAACCGTCAAGGCCATCTCTTTTAAAACTCAAGCCCAAAAGCCAAACTTTCTTGTTTTGTTTCTGCTGCCGATTCAGGGCACATCATTTGTATCTCGTCCGGTAAGGGGAGATATGGACTCTGATCCGGAAGGATAGAGAACTGGTGGGATGAATGGTGACACAATGGGATGCGGAAATGTCCAATGATACTACCAGACTTCGATCGTTGCCGGATGTGACACACCGGTCCAACAAAAGAAGGATCGAGACTTGGAGATAACCTCACCAAGAAACTAAGAAATGTTCAACCAAGAACAAAGAGAGAAAATCTCAAAAGAAAGGAAAAATCAATGTGATTAAAATGATCAAAGTGTTTACATATTTATACTACTTTGAGTCAAAGAAAGAAATAAAGAAAATGCGGAAAACATTGCATAGAAAATCGAAATTTGACTAGATCTAGTCAAAGTGTGGAAAACAAGAAAGACTAGTCAAAGTGCGGATTCTGATGTTGACTAGTCCAGATTCAGAAAAATGTCCAGGTTCATGCTGGTCGTGCTGGTCCATGGTGGGAATGATTAGGATGCACGCCGGACAATCCACATAACCCGAATTCGCAAGAACTGAAGATCAGCTGATTTGTAAATTGCATAACTTCAACATCTGAACTCCGTTTGATCTGATTCTTCGTCGAGGAGCTCCGTAATTGAGTTGAGCACATTCTCCAAGTGGTATCACGCGAAGAAACATCATGGTTTAGAAGATATGCTTCGAACAATGAACGTATGTCTTTGTTCCTTCTCGGGTGGTTTGATGGTCGAACCAGCTCGGGAGATTGAACCAACTTGCTCAGCTCGTCCATGATAGTGTCAGTACAGCTCACTTGAGTATTCAGCTCATCCAAGATTGCATAGATGATAAGGGAATTGGCATAATCTGATGAGAAAACCTCGGCTAGGTCTAGCTGGTCGACAAGGTCGCCACCTTGGACCGTGTCTGTGAACCAAAAAGGATGATGCTCGATTTTGGTTCTATCATACTCTCCCTCTTCAAAAGGATTTGTCCTCAAATCCATTTTACCTGTATCAAAAGGAAATGAATCAGATAAAAAGAATTTAAAAAACATGAAAAATTCAATGAAGGAAAATTTTGGAGAGAAATTTCCTTGGAGTTTTGAAGTCATTTTCCTCAAGTACTTCCATCTCCAAAGCCTAGGCTGATAAGCACGGTCACTGCTTTCATTTCTTTGAGACTGATCCTGTTTAACCTGAATACTCAAAGCAAACATTAAAATACCAGGATCATATGTGCAAGACATGTACTTGTTCAAATCACAAATCAAAGTTTCTTTCCTTAGAACAAGAAGCACAAGTTTCAGCCTTTCAAAGCTCACGTCAAAATAAGAATTAATGACCACCAGGGTTTCAAGGCATATGATTACATGGTTCCTAAAGAGAAATTCCAAAACATGCAAAAATTTCTCAGATTTAGAAGACAAAAGATTAAGCCCTAAACTGAGAATTACTTATCCAAAGCTCAACATGTTTATCAAAGAAGGAGTTGTAAATCAGAATGCTTTCAAGGCATGAAACACCATAGAACATTTTCAAAACGTGCCTAACATGATCAGAATCAGAACACACAAGATCAGGCTGCAAAAAAAATCACAAGAAGCAAGATCACAAAAATCATTTTCAGTTCTAAGTGATTCATGTTCCAGCAATTTCTTAACCAAAATTTCGTCCAAGGCACAAGAGGATGCAAATAAATTATCAGTGATCAGTGCATGTTTAGAAAAACTCAGATCAAAGTCTTTTCCTTTGAAAACAAACGAATCAAAAGATTTTCTAGCACAGAAATCGGTTTGTTGCAAATTATGATCAAATGACTTTTCAAGAGAATGAAAACCTTTGTTATGTTCCAAGAACTGATCAAAGCTCAAAATAATTCCAGAATTGATGTCATTGACGTTTTGAAAACATTGTTGATCAAGAAGGTCATCAGGTTTAAAAAATTTAAAAGAATTAAACATGTTTTCAAAAACAGATTTCGAAACACAAAATTCTTTAATCTTTTCAAGACCAAAACGAGTTACATCATGAGAACTGATCTTCACAAACATATCAGGAAGATAATTAATTAGCTCAGATTTCTCACAGTGCTTTTGAAGATCAGGAGACAAAAGGGTAGGAGACAAAGGGCCGGGATCAAAACAAAGATGGCTCTCCATGGCGATGGAGGTGATGCTTGTGGTTTCTTCATCAAGGATGGGATCAAGATCGTCTCCCTCATCAAAGATGGGGCCTAGATCATCATCCAAGAGTTCTCTAGAGTCAAGACGTGGCCCTTGATGTGGATAGTCTAGTGGCTCTTCCTCAAAACCCTATGGAGACAAAACAAGACTACTCGGATGCTCCGGTTGCAAAACGGTTAGTTCTACAATAGTCTGCTCATTATCAAGAATAAACTCAGGTTCAATAGAAGGAAGATCATAATTTTTCTCACAAGAAAACAAGCTTTCAATTGGCTCTTCATTAGGTTCATCAAAGATAGGCAAAGAATCTGAAAAATCTTTAGACTCTTCAACATGGGTTTCAGATTTACCTTTAGGTTTTTCACTGATGAACAATGATGGCTCAGCTACAGGTGCACGTGTGGATGTGCTCTTCTTATGGACCTGGTTTATGTCCTTGAGGGCTTTCATCATTCCCTTCTCAAAGTTATTACAAAACTCTTGGACATCAAACTGGAGCAATCGCCTCTTTAGATCAGCCACATCTCTAGATGGTCTAGAATGCTCTCTACATCTTTGGTTTGGCTTTTCCTGCACACTCACAAACTCATCAAAATTATTCAAAGGATATTTAGATGGAGTTTGAGAGACAAAATGTCGTGGGGGCTTCTCCTTGCTACTTCTCCGGTGAAGACCAAACATTTTAACCTGAAAATCTCAACACAAAAGTTAGTAGAGAAAATTCCTCACTCTCTCAAGTGTTTAATCTCATCCACTCAAGTGTTTTCTCTCAGAATTTATGGTGATCACACAAGTTTCTTTTCAAGGTTCTAAGAGAACAGATCAAGAATCCCAATGGGCAAATCAAAGCAAGATCAAAGTGTTTAAGATAGAAAGATAAGAGATTTAAAAGGGAACCCGCCTTAACCACCTAAAAGGCCGGATTTCTCTTTGGCCAGCAGGCTTACTCTTCCACCACCAATTGATATCTTGCATATTTGTATTGTTTTAGCTATTCATTCATATGCATTTTCATCATATAGAATAGGATTTAGACATGTTTAGGTTGCATTTTGCATGCATAAGTCTTTATTAGGTACTGGAGTGCCAAGTGAGGTTATTGGAGACATTTGGATGCACTTGTAGCTCAAAAGATGTGAAAAGGATGATGATTGGATGAGAGGAGCCTGGAGCGACCTGCAGAGGTCGCTGTGAGACCTCGCTCCAGCCGGAGCGACCTTGACGACCAAAGCTGGAGCGACCACTCCAAGTCGCTCGGCTTTACACGGCTCGAAGACGAAGAAAATGCCTCCGGAGCGACCCCTCGCAGCGACCACCCGAGGTCGCTCCCGAGCCCAGAGCGACCTCTCGGAGTGACTGGCCGAGGTCGCTCCGCGTTATCAGTGCACGATTTTTATTATTTTCAAGGACCTTTTTGCAATTTATTGTGCACGTTTTTGCACTGAAAAACCTAATGTTTAAGTATTCTTTGTAGCCACCATTGGCAGATTATCTTTTATCTATTGAATACACAAAACTCTCTCAAGAAAAGCTCTCTTTTGATTTGATTGTTCTTGTGTTCTTGTGATTTTCTTTTCTAGTTCTCTATATGATTCATCTGAAATCCACCATGGGTTTAAGATGAATCATGGAGATTAGTGAGTAATCACCTTTTGGATTCATGGGTTAGGGTGATTAAGGGTGATTAGGCTAGTTCTAGGATGTTTTAGGTATAGATCTTTTGAGTAGGCCACTCAAAGGGTGATCTCTAGGCATTTCTCACCCGACAGGTGTTTGATGAAATGCCTGAGTCAACTCTCCTAAGCTCTTAGTGTACTTTGGCAAAGATATTTGTTGTTAAAGATGCTAAGATAGCTAATAGACTTGTTAGTAATGATTGCTTGCATGTTATTCAACCAAAGACATTTGATGTTTGAGACATGTTAGCAAATGAGCATTCATCTAGACATAGAGCTTGCTTAGAATTGTGTCTAGGCTTAAGGTTAATAGTTTGATTGATTCATTTGTCGTCCTTAGTTCGAAACTTGATCACCCAAGGTCTGAAATCCCTATACCCATGAGTTCTCCTTTCCAATAGCTTAAAAGTATCATTTTTATTGCTTTGCTTTAGCTTTAATCATTAGTTTAGAAATCATCAAATCATTGGCTGCACTTAGATTAGGCAAATACTTGCATTCTCACTGCTTTGAGTCCCTCAGAACTGGTTCGACAACTTACTTCCACTTTACTATCATTTGAGTTAGGAGCCTCAAAACTCCTAACATCACCAATCCACAAAAAACAAACTTTGAATCTTTGAATCTTTAAAACCTTTTCTTTTTTTTTTAATCGGATTTTTTTTTCTCTTTTCTGTTTTTTTTTTTATATGGTGGATGGTAATGAGGGGCCCAGGTTCAAGATAGATAGATGAAGAAGTGTTTAGAAGAAATGGAGAGATGAGAAAAATGGATAGAAATAGAGTTACCGGAAGAGTGGCTCTGATACCAAATGATAGACCCAAGGAAAGGCACTCGTCCGGTAAGGGGAGATATGGACTCTGATCCGGAAGGATAGAGAACTGGTGGGATGAATGGTGACACAATGGGATGCGGAAAGGCCCAATGATACTACCAGACTTCGATCGTTGCCAGATGTGTGACACACCGGTCCAACAAAAGAAGGATCGAGACTTGGAGATAACCTCACCAAGAAACTAAGAAATGTTCAACCAAGAACAAAGAGAGAAAATCTCAAAAGAAAGGAAAAATCAATGTGATTAAAATGATCAAAGTGTTTACATATTTATACTACTTTGAGTCAAAGAAAGAAATAAAGAAAGTGCGGAAAAACATTGCATAGAAAATCGAAATTTGACTAGATCTAGTCAAAGTGTGGAAAACAAGAAAGACTAGTCAAAGTGCGAATTCTGATGTTGACTAGTCAAGATTTAGAAAAATGTCCAGGTTCATGCTGGTCGTGCTGGTCCATGGTGGGAATGATTAGGATGCACGCCGGACGATCCACATAACCCGAATTCGCGAGAACTGAAGATCACCTGATTTGTAAATTGCATAACTTCCAAATCGGAACTCCGTTTGATCTGATTCTTCGTCGAGGAGCTCCGTAATTGAGTTGAGCACATTATCCAAGTGGTTTCACGCGAAGAAACATCATGGTTTAGAAGATATGCTTCGAACAATGAACGTATGTCTGTGTTCCTTCTCGGGTGGTTTGATGGTCGAACCAGCTCGGGAGATTGAACCAACTTGCTCAGCTCGTCCATGATAGTGTCAGTCCAGCTCACTTGAGTATTCAGCTCATCCAATATTGCATAGATGATAAGGGAATTGGCATAATCTGATGAGAAAACCTCGGCTAGGTCTAGCTGGTCGACAAGGTCGCCATCTTGGACCGTGTCCGTGAACCAAAAAGGACGGTGCTCGATTTTGGTTCTATCAGAGTGGTCGGCGGAGATCGCGAGAAGAAGAAGAGAGAAATGGGGAAGAAGAAGTGTTTAGGGTTTTTAAAACGGAATTTCCTCGGAAATCAATTATTTAATTTTCGTAAAAATTTGGCGGTTTCCTTTGCCCGGTTAAATGAAAACATTCTGAGGAAAAGAATATTCCTCGGAAATTCCTCGGTATATTCCGAGGAAATTCCGAGGAATACATATTTGTGGTTTCAAAACATCAATTTTTTTTGTCATATATCATTTTTATACTAATGTAATGCATACCAATGAGAATTGTTTGTTTATATGATCCTAAATCATGAAATAACAAAGTTCCAAAATGAATTGTAAGTATTGCCTTTACCATTCATTAAAGTGTATAAGTGTTTCTCGTATGTTGTGGGGATTTCGTTCATACATTCCGAAAACTGTTTATTATCGGGTGACACACCAATTTTTGACTTCATATTCAGTCTAAGACATTTAATAAGACTTATATAAGTGTTATTCAAACCGAAAAATGTTGTTTTCGACTAAAAAACCTATGTTCCTCGGAAAAGCCTCGAAATTCCGAGGAAATTCCGAGGAAAACTTATGTTTCCTAATGGTGCTTTTTTTTAAACATAAGTTTTCATACTAGAGAAGATAATAGTATGAAGTTCCGTCCACGGTTTTCAACCTCAGACATTCCAAATTGTGTTTAGAAATGTTAATTTTCAATCACAGATTCCAAAACCGGTTTACTCTGCAGAAAACGATCTTTCACAAAATGAATTTGTTACAAAATCTGAACCAACAAGTCCAACATTTTCAGCCATTACAGATAGCATGTTAAATGAGTTAAATGTATTAGAAAAAGAATTTATAATTGACAAAGAATTTTTAAGAAATGATTTCTATTCTAAAAATAATAGTGAAAAAAGCTTTGGTTTTTCAGAAACTTTTTAAAAGAAAGAAATAATATTCAAAATAAATTTTACAATTACCTTCAAACTAATAAGGTACAAATTTTATTTTTTTAACTGGTTTGAAGATTATTCTTCTATAAATAATATAAATTTCCCTTTTTCTAAAACAGTAAATCCCATTACCAACCGCAATAAAACTCCCGAATGGGAAACTCTTGCTGATGGTACAATTATTCGCTCTAACCATCCTCCTCCCCAAGGGATAAAACTAGATTGGTTGGGAACCCCAATTGAAGCAATTCCTTTTAAACGACCTCAAGAAGATGATAAAGCTAACGTAAAAAATATTATTGTCCAAAACAATTTTTCAAACACTAATCTGGGTACCATAAGCAAACAACTTAATAGGATTGAGAAATCAATCCAAAATCAAAACCCTGCTCCAATGGAATCTCCTTCTGAAAAGAAAAACAAAAGTCCCATGTTCAAACCTTTCCAAAACATTAATAAGTGCTATGTCCTGTAGCCATGAAGACCAAGGTCCACTTCCAGCGGACAGCAAGCAATTATGGAGCTTAATGGAGCTAGCTTTTTCTAGTGATATTATCCATATATGCCACTTTTATTTTTAAATTTAAATTTTTATGTATAACTGCACCCTTGTAAACTCCTATATAAAGGAGTCTTTGCTTCAGTTGTAGAGCAGGTTCTCATTCTCTCATTCTCTCATTCTCATTTTCTTTCACTCATATCCTCTCTTTCATCCTCTCTCATCCTTGTAATCGAGAACATTGCTTCAATCTCCTTTTAAGTAAGTTTTAATAAATAAAATTTCAATACTTCTTGTTTCATTTTATGCTTTTTAATCTTTTGTTTTGTGTTTAAGTGGCTGGCCTAACCGCCCATATTTCTGTTTCTGTTTTGTTATTTTTTAGATTATATCTCATATATGTCTTAATCTACGTTTTATTTCATATTTTATTTTAAACATGCTTTCTTTCATTCCGACTCCTAATAGTGGTATCAGAGCCATTCCAAATTCCGTCATGGTTGGGTAGGCATTTCCGAGGAAATTCCGAGGGAATTCTTTCATATATTCCGACTCCTAATGGTGGTATCAAAGCCATGGTTGGGTAGGCGTCTTTGATATTTTGTGTTGGTGGTCTATTAATTTTCGATTTTTGATCTTTTAGGATTAAGTCTTAGTCCTCCTGAGTGTTTTTGCCGGTCTAAATAAGGTCCTTTATCCCGTAGGTGTTGGGAAGACAAAACCTCTCTCTAGATAGGATTGTAAGGAGTCTTAGATTTAACCTATAAATATCAGAAATGGAATCATATTTTAGATCTTCATCATACAAATCTCAATCCGCCTCTTCTTCTTCCAGATCGGAAAAGAAAGCTATAAAAGATTCAAAAAAGATAGTAACTAGCCAAGAAACTACTATAGATGATTTCCAAGGATCAATTGATAATTGGGAGATCCCAAGAGTTCATAAAGATCAAATTTATCAAATCTCGAAAATGAATTTTCTAAGGACAAATGTTTCTATAAAAACTGAAGAACGTGATATTCAACTTACAAAACCTTTTGAGACAATTAATTTGCTTTCTGAAAATGCTTTGCAAAGGCATAGAGAAAAGAATTTTAAATATATTCATATTGGTTTAGTCCAAGTCGGTATAAAACCTCTTTCAAAAGAAGGATTAAATACTTAAATATTAGCTATGTTGAGAGACACACAGTTTAAAGTGTTTGAAGATTCTTTGTTAAGCTCAGTTGAATCTAGTTTATGTACTGGACCAATTTCTTTTGACTGCTATCCAAACTTTACTGTTTCTCTAAGTGACAAAAATATTTTAAAATCTTTGGTATTACAAGTTAAAACACACAACTATGAAATGATTGAAGGATCAATTCCTATTGCATTGATTTTTAGAGTTCATTACAAAGCTATGACAAGTGCTTTTTCTTCAAAGGTAAAACTTTCTAGCAAAAAAAGGGAGACCCTGTTACTTCAAACTGATCTTTCTAGATCCAACTCCGTTATTCCGAGATCCATCCAGTGGAAAGATATAAATCTTCCAGACGAATGGGTCCTCGAAGGAGCTGTCCAACCAAAACTCCCTGCTCCCCAAGAATCTATGGAACCAAACACATGTTTAAAACATATTGAACAATTTCATTATGGAAAAGTAAAGCTATCATTTATTAGAAATAATCAAAATAGAATTGTTGAATATTTGTGTGGATCTTCTTCTAATATGTGTGAATCTTCTTCTAATCCAGAAACTATTGATCTAGGAAGAGTCTCACAATTAGGTCAAAATTTTACTAGAGAAGATAATAGTATGAAGTTCCGTCCACGGTTTTCAACCTCAGACATTCCAAATTCTGTTTTGAGAAATGTTAATTTTCAATCACAGATTCCAAAACCGGTTTACTCTGCAGAAAACGATCTTTCACAAAATGAATTTGTTACAAAATCTGAACCAACAAGTCCAACATTTTCAGCCATTACAGATAGCATGTTAAATGAGTTAAATGTATTAGAAAAAGAATTTATAATTGACAAAGAATTTTTAAGAAATGATTTCTATTCTAAAAATAATAGTGAAAAAAGGCTTTGGTTTTTCAGAAACTTTTTAAAAGAAAGAAATAATATTCAAAATAAATTTTACAATTACCTTCAAACTAATAAGGTACAAATTTTATTTTTTAACTGGTTTGAAGATTATTCTTCTATAAATAATATAACTTTCCCTTTTTCTAAAACAGTAAATCCCATTACCAACCGCAATAAAACTCCCGAATGGGAAACTCTTGCTAATGGTAAAATTATTCGCTCTAACCATCCTCCTCCCCAAGGGATAAAACTAGATTGGTTGGGAACTCCAATTGAAGCAATTCCTTTTAAACGACCTCAAGAAGATGATAAAGCTAACGTAAAAAATATTATTGTCCAAAACAATTTTTCAAACACTAATCTGGGTACCATAAGCAAACAACTTGATAGGATTGAGAAATCAATCCAAAATCAAAACCCTGCTCCAATGGAATCTCCTTCTGAAAAGAAAAACAAAAGTCCCATGTTCAAACCTTTCCAAATTTCTAATTCAAGCGTCAAAACTTACCAGGATACAAACCTAGAATTCATTCGTGCTCTCCAAAGTCAATTAAGCAGAGTTTAAATAGGAGATAGTAGCTTACCAAATCATTCTGATATACCTGATACTCCTACTTCCAAAATCCAGATAAACACCCTAGCAAATGATTCAGACATTAGTGAATGCTCTGATATAAATTCAGCCCCAAAAATAAACCGTCTTGATTGGCAAAACCATCAAGATCGTCAGTTAATCTCTGCCCCTGATCTAGGACAAATCCAACCAATAGAACAATCTAGGTTTAACTCATCATCAGTCTATGACTGGAATATTGATGGTATATCTGAATATAATATATTAAGCTTCCTCCAAAAAATGACAATGGCTGCAAACGCCTATAGGACCCAAATAGGAAATGAGGATAAAACCGTGGCTGAACTCCTCATAGCTGGGTTTTCGGGACAGCTTAAAGGATGGTGGGATAATTACCTAACCAATCAGCAACGAACAGAAATCCTCGATTCAATTAAAATGGATGAAGACAATGTGCCAATTCTAGATAATCTTGGAAATCCTCAACAAGATGCTGTTGCTACATTAGTCATAGCCATAACCCTACACTTTATAGGAGATCCCTCCGTCCTTAGGGATAAAAATGCTGAACTCCTTTCAAATCTTAAGTGCAAAAAACTGAGTGATTTCCAATGGTATAAAAATACTTTTCTTACTAGAGTTTTACTCCGTCAAGATTCTAACCAGCCTTTTTGGAAAGAAAAATTCCTAGCTGGCCTTCCTAATCTCTTAGGAGACAAAGTTAGAAACAAAATTAGAGATTCCATGGGAACCCAAATAATAGATTATGATGATTTCACATATGGAGAGTTGATCAGTATTGTTCAACAAGAAGGTCTTAGGATATGCCAAGACCTGAAACTCCAGAAACATCTTAAATGGGAACTTAAAAGAACAAAAGTAGAATTAGGATCTTTCTGTAAACAATTTGAAATAGATCCCAATCAAAGTAATAAATCTTGTGTTGGAGATTGCAACAAAAACTACTATTCTAAAAATAAACCTAGAAAACATTCTAGAAACTATAAGAGCTTTAGAAATCGTGAGAATTCTTGGAAGAAACCCCAAAACAAATTTCCCTCAAAGGAAACCTCAGCCAAAAAACCCTTCTATAAAAACCTTACTTGCTTCAAATGCAATAAGAAAGGTCACACTTCAAAATTTTGTCGTCTTAATCGCAAAATCCAGGAACTCAACCTCGTAGAAGAAATTACAAATAAAATCTCTAGTCTCCTGTTAAACGATTCTTCTTCTTCATCTTATGACTCTGATTCATCAATAGCTTCGGAAAAAGCCCTTCAGGTTGATGAACTAAATAGTTCATCTTCTGATTCAGAGTTCAATAAAAAGAATATTTATGTTCTTACAAAAGATCAAGAATTACAACTCGAAATACTAAATTCCATTACTGATCCAAACCTAAAACAAAAATTCCTGGAAAAAAATCCTTTCTTCTTTTAAGCGAGAAAGATGTAAAAAACATAGAGAGTTCTCCAAACTCCCATGTTCCAACTTCTTCCAAAACCTCTTATGATCTAACCACCATTCTTAACAAAAGAAAGAAAGATAGCTCAAAAACAACGATACAAGATCTTAGGATTGAAATCAAAGAAGTAAAAAATGATCTAAAAATTCTCAAAGAAAAACAAAAACGAGATTCTGAGTATTTTCACTCAATTATATCTTCTACAAAAGGTCATCATGATTCTAGTTCAGAAGAACAAGAAAATGATAGCTTAAATAATGAAGATGAAAATCTCAAAGAACAAATCCAATCTCTGGATATGGCCCCAAATGATTTCCTTTTCGTTCTAAGGGAAATAACTTCGCGAAAATATAAAATCAGAGTTACCATTGTTTTTTCTGAAAAGTACAAAATTGATACAATTGCTTTATTCGATACTGGTGCAGATCTTAATTGCATCAAAACTATGCTTGTTCCCAAATGTTTTCATCTAGAAACCCGAGAAAAACTATCTGCTGCAAATAATTCTAATATTCGTATAACATCTAAAACAGAGGCTTCAATATTAAAACAAAATATCCTTATTAAAACTGCATTTGTTCTCACAGATGATATATATCAAAATGTTATTTTAGGAACACCATTTATTAATTTGATTACACCATATAAAGTTATGGATGATGCAATTTCATTTAAGCATCAAAATAAAAAATTATCCTTTAAATTTTTAGAAACGCCAAAGAAGCGAAGTCTAAATTTAAAAAAGCTTGTTCAATACAAGAAAACTTTGTAAACTCTTTAATCCATAGTAAAACCTTCCACTTGGAAATTTTAAAATCTGAAATATTACTCCAGAAAACTTTGCAAACCTTAAATTCAAAAGAAATAAAAGAAAAAATTTCCAAATTAAATAAATTATTTGAAAAAGAAATTTGCTCGGATTTACCAACCGCTTTTTGGGATCGAAAACAACATATTGTTGATTTACCTTATGACGAAAATTTTCTTGAAAAAGAGATTCCCACCAAAGCCCATCCAATTCAAATGAACTCAGAATTAGAAAAACATTGTAGAAAAGAAATATCTGATCTCCTTGATAAAAGACTAATTTCGAAGTCAAGATTAGGGCTGGGCGTTCGGGTACCCATTCGGGTTTCGGTTTAGTCCATTCGGGTTTCGGGTTTTCGGGATCAAAGATTTCAGTCCCATTCGGATATTTCTAAATTTTGGTTCGGGTTCGGTTCGGATCTTTGCGGGTTCGGTTCGGGTTCGGATAACCCATTTAAAATGTTTTTAAATTTTCAAAATTCATTATATACATTAAATTTTCAAAATCTATAAGAAAGATAATATATTACATATAAATTTTCATAACATATATGTCAAAATATCTTAATTTAACATATAAATTGGTTTTCTTTGAATATTTGGATAAATAATCAATAGATATTTAACTATTTTGGTATTTTCATTATACTTTAGCTATTTTAAACATTTATTTTTGACTATTTGCATATATTTTTTGAGTATTTTGGAAAACTTAAAAGTATCTTATATATTTTTAATATTTTAATATACATTATATATAAAAATAATGTATATATTTAAGTATATAAATTTATTTCGGATACATTCGGGTACCCAAAATACTTCGGTTCGGATCGGGTTCGGTTTCGGTTCTTTAAATACCGAAATTTTGAACCCGTTTGGATATTTAATCAATTTCGGTTCGGGTTCGGTGCTACTTTTTCGGATCGGTTTCGGTTCGGTTTTTCGGGTTCGGATTATTTGCCCAGCCCTAGTCAAGATCTCCTTAGTCTTGTGCTGCTTTTTATGTGAATAAAAATTCTGAAATTGAAAGAGGAACCCCAAGATTAGTTATTAATTACAAACCTTTAAACACTGCCCTAAAATGGATTAGATATTCAATACCAAAAAAAAAAGATTTACTTCAAAGGCTTTACTCATCCCATATATTTTCAAAGTTTGATCTAAAATCAGGATTTTGGCAAATTCAAATATCTGAAAATGATCGTTATAAAACAGCATTTACTGTTCCATTTGGCCAATACCAATGGAATGTAATGCCATTTGGTTTAAAAATGCACCTTCTGAATTCCAAAGAATCATGAATGATATATTTTCTGACTATTCAAAATTTTGCATTGTGTATATTGATGATATATTAATATTTTCAAATTCTATTGATGAACATTTCAAAAATCTCAAAACATTCTACTATGTTGCGAGGAAAAATGGTCTAGTTGTTTCCAAAACAAAAATGTCCCTGTTTCAAACTAAGATAAGATTTCTAGGTCACTACATATCACAGGGTATGATAACACCTATTGAAAGATCTTTAGAATTTGCAAATAAATTTCCAGACAAAATTATTGATAAAACTCAATTACAAAGGTTCCTTGGAAGCCTCAATTATGTTCTAGATTTTTGTCCTAATATTAATAGGATAGCTAAACCTTTACATAGTCGTTTAAAGAAAAATCCAGCTCCATGGACAAAAGAACATACCGAAATAGTTCAAAGGATTAAAAAACAGGTCCTAGAAATCCCGTGTCTGCATATAGCAGATCCGGATCTAGATAAAATCGTAGAAACAGACGCTTCAGACGTAGGCTATGGGGGTATTCTTAAACAAAAGAATTTAGATGGGCGCGAAAGTATTGTCCAGTTTACATCATCGCATTGGAATGACACCCAAAAGAACTATTCTACTATCAAAAAAGAAATTTTAAGTATAGTTTTAGGTATTCAAAAGTTTCAAAGTGATCTCTTAAACAAAAAAATTCTTTTAAGAATTGATTGCAAAAGTGCTAAAGATGTTTTACAAAAAGACGTAAAAAATCTTGCCTCAAAACAGATTTTTGCAAGGTGGCAAGCGATTTTGAGTATTTTCGATTTTGAAATTGAATTTATAAAAGGAGATTCAAACTTTGTCCCAGATTTCTTGACGCGAGAATTTCTCCAAAACAGGTATAATGCCTCCGAAGAAGATAATTGACAAAGGCAAAGGAATTCCCTTGGAACCAATCTCAGAAAAACCCGAACCAAAAAATACTCACCCAAAAACTGAACCCTGGATCTCATTACAAAAAAGAGTGCTAAAAAAGAAGAAATATCAGCCACCCCAAAATCTCTTCAAACACCAGAAGCTATCATGAACCAAATGTTACAATTACAAAAGGCTTTCGAGCTCAGTTTTACGAAACAAGAGTCCGGAGAATCTTCCAAAAACTTTCCTTCTCAAGCTATTTCAAAATCTAACGAGATCCCTTCAAAAATGATTTCAAGAGAAAACCAGACCTCTAAAATTATTTCAAAACCTTCAAATAATTCACAGATTATTTTGAAGGAGATTTCCCAAAACATTCCCTCTGAATATTTTGAAAAACACACCTACCAAAATATTATAAATATTGAAAAAGGATTTTTTGTAAACAATGATCCATTTTTAACGCTGGAAATTTTTTTTGGGAAAAATAATTTCTTCAAACCTCATAATACAGATAAAACTGTGTTATTCTTTCAAACCATTTTGGAAATTACGGATTCAGTGTCCTTCAAACACTTTTATCTAAACAAAAATCAAACTGATGCCGCTTATTCCACCTTCAAAATCCATAAAGTCATTGCACCAAGTGATTGGGAATATGGTCTTAACGAGAATCTGAACTTTCCAGAAGATCTTAGAAATCTCCCTTGTTACAATGTCCCTTTTAACTACTGGGATTATTGTCAGGCATGGTACAATTCTTTTTTGATCCAATCTCCTAGACACAAACACACGTGGTTGATCTTCTTTGACACCACTTGTAACTTATCCAAATCTCCCTATTGGTTCATGCCATGGTGGAACTACTTTGGTTCTGTCACAGAAATATTTAAACCCAATATCCAAAAATCATTGCAGATCTTCAAGACAAATTTCATTCCGGCTGAAGAAGAAAAGAAATTTCCACCATTAGCCCTTTTTCACTCTAAATTTCATTTTCCCTGGATATTTTCATGGACCCTTGAATTTACTTCCGACCCAATCCCTATTATCCAAAGAAAATTCAGAGTCAAGTGGTGGGATAAATATAAAATTCCCTCGAATCTTTATCCGTCAAATATCCTTACCTGGATAAAGGAACAAAACTCAGAAATCCAAACACTTAACCAAACACCAAACCAAACACCAGAAACAACCATTTTCCTGGCTCAAAAATCCAAAATGTTAGCCATGTTGGCAGGTGCAAAATCTGAAGAAGAAATTAAGGCGATCTCCTTACAATTTCTACCGTCAATGTCCGATCAAGTCTCTCATACTACAGGAAGCGATTCAGGATCTCAAGTGCCGGATATCGATGAAGAAATATTCGGCAACAGTGGAGTCTGATCTCTCTCCTCAAGAAATACAAATCTCCTCAAAAGCAAGAAAAATCTTTGTTACGAATCTGTCAGATACGATTACATTGTTACGAATATTCTCTATGATCTCTTTTCGGAATACCCGAGAAAAATCCAAAACATTAATAAGTGCTATGTCATGTAGCCATGAAGACCAAGGTCCACTTCCAGCAGACAGCAAGCAATTATGGAGCTTAATGGAGCTAGCTTTTTCTAGTGATATTATCCATATATGCCACTTTTATTTTTAAATTTAAATTTTTATGTATAACTGCACCCTTGTAAACTCCTATATAAAGGAGTCTTTGCTTCAGTTGTAGAGCAGGTTCTCATTCTCTCATTCTCTCATTCTCATTTTCTTTCACTCATATCCTCTCTTTCATCCTCTCTCATCCTTGTAATCGAGAACATTGCTTCAATCTCCTTTTAAGTAAGTTTTAATAAATAAAATTTCAATACTTCTTGTTTCATTTTATGCTTTTTAATCTTTTGTTTTGTGTTTAAGTGGCTGGCCTAACCGCCCATATTTCTGTTTCTGTTTTGTTATTTTTTAGATTATATCTCATATATGTCTTAATCTACGTTTTATTTCATATTTTATTTTAAACATGCTTTCTTTCATTCCGACTCCTAATGGTGGTATCAGAGCCATTCCAAATTCCGTCATGGTTGGGTAGGCATTTCCGAGGAAATTCCGAGGGAATTCTTTCATATATTCCGACTCCTAATGGTGGTATCAGAGTCATGGTTGGGTAGGCGTCTTTGATATTTTGTGTTGGTGGTCTATTAATTTTCGATTTTTGATCTTTTAGGATTAAGTCTTAGTCCTCCTGAGTGTTTTTGCCGGTCTAGATAAGGTCCTTTATCCCGTAGGTGTTGGGAAGACAAAACCTCTCTCTAGATAGGATTGTAAGGAGTCTTAGATTTAACCTATAAATATCAGAAATGGAATCATATTTTAGATCTTCATCATACAAATCTCAATCCGCCTCTTCTTCTTCCAGATCGGAAAAGAAAGCTATAAAAGATTCAAAAAAGATAGTAACTAGCCAAGAAACTACTATAGATGATTTCCAAGGATCAATTGATAATTGGGAGATCCCAAGAGTTCATAAAGATCAAATTTATCAAATCTCGAAAATGAATTTTCTAAGGACAAATTTTTCTATAAAAACTGAAGAACGTGATATTCAACTTACAAAACCTTTTGAGACAATTAATTTGCTTTCTGAAAATGCTTTGCAAAGGCATAGAGAAAAGAATTTTAAATATATTCATATTGGTTTAGTCCAAGTCGGTATAAAACCTCTTTCAAAAGAAGGATTAAATACTTCAATATTAGCTATGTTGAGAGACACACAGTTTAAAGTGTTTGAAGATTCTTTGTTAAGCTCAGTTGAATCTAGTTTATGTACTGGACCAATTTCTTTTGACTGCTATCCAAACTTTACTGTTTCTCTAAGTGACAAAAATATTTTAAAATCTTTGGTATTACAAGTTAAAACACACAACTATGAAATGATTGAAGGATCAATTCCTATTGCATTGATTTTTAGAGTTCATTACAAAGCTATGACAAATGCTTTTTCTTCAAAGGTAAAACTTTCTAGCAAAAAAGGGCAGACCCTGTTACTTCAAACTGATCTTTCTAGATCCAACTCCGTTATTCCGAGATCCATCCAGTGGAAAGATATAAATCTTCCAGACGAATGGGTCCTCGAAGGAGCTGTCCAACCAAAACTCCCTGCTCCCCAAGAATCTATGGAACCAAACACATGTTTAAAACATATTGAACAATTTCATTTTGGAAAAGTAAAGCTATCATTTATTAGAAATAATCAAAATAGAATTGTTGAATATTTGTGTGGATCTTCTTCTAATATGTGTGAATCTTCTTCTAATCCAGAAACTATTGATCTAGGAAGAGTCTCACAATTAGGTCAAAATTTTACTAGAGAAGATAATAGTATGAAGTTCCGTCCACGGTTTTCAACCTCAGACATTCCAAATTCTGTTTTGAGAAATGTTAATTTTCAATCACAGATTCCAAAACCGGTTTACTCTGCAGAAAACGATCTTTCACAAAATGAATTTGTTACAAAATCTGAACCAACAAGTCCAACATTTTCAGCCATTACAGATAGCATGTTAAATGAGTTAAATGTATTAGAAAAAGAATTTATAATTGACAAAGAATTTTTAAGAAATGATTTCTATTCTAAAAATAATAGTGAAAAAAGGCTTTGGTTTTTCAGAAACTTTTTAAAAGAAAGAAATAATATTCAAAATAAATTTTACAATTACCTTCAAACTAATAAGGTACAAATTTTATTTTTTAACTGGTTTGAAGATTATTCTTCTATAAATAATATAAATTTCCCTTTTTCTAAAACAGTAAATCCCATTACCAACCGCAATAAAACTCCCGAATGGGAAACTCTTGCTAATGGTAAAATTATTCGCTCTAACCATCCTCCTCCCCAAGGGATAAAACTAGATTGGATGGGAACTCCAATTGAAGCAATTCCTTTTAAACGACCTCAAGAAGATGATAAAGCTAACGTAAAAAATATTATTGTCCAAAACAATTTTTCAAACACTAATCTGGGTACCATAAGCAAACAACTTGATAGGATTGAGAAATCAATCCAAAATCAAAACCCTGCTCCAATGGAATCTCCTTCTGAAAAGAAAAACAAAAGTCCCATGTTCAAACCTTTCCAAATTTCTAATTCAAGCGTCAAAACTTACCAGGATACAAACCTAGAATTCATTCGTGCTCTCCAAAGTCAATTAAGCAAAGTTGAAATAGGAGATTGTAGCTTACCAAATCATTCTGATATACCTGATACTCCTACTTCCAAAATCCAGATAAACACCCTAGCAAATGATTCAGACATTAGTGAATGCTCTGATATAAATTCAGCCCCAAAAATAAACCGTCTTGATTGGCAAAACCATCAAGATCGTCAGTTAATCTCTGCCCCTGATCTAGGACAAATCCAACCAATAGAACAATCTAGGTTTAACTCATCATCAGTCTATGACTGGAATATTGATGGTATATCTGAATATAATATATTAAGCTTCCTCCAAAAAATGACAATGGCTGCAAACGCCTATAGGACCCAAATAGGAAATGAGGATAAAACCGTGGCTGAACTCCTCATAGCTGGGTTTTCGGGACAGCTTAAAGGATGGTGGGATAATTACCTAACCAATCAGCAACGAACAGAAATCCTCGATTCAATTAAAATGGATGAAGACAATGTGCCAATTCTAGATAATCTTGGAAATCCTCAACAAGATGCTGTTGCTACATTAGTCATAGCCATAACCCTACACTTTATAGGAGATCCCTCCGTCCTTAGGGATAAAAATGCTGAACTCCTTTCAAATCTTAAGTGCAAAAAACTGAGTGATTTCCAATGGTATAAAAATACTTTTCTTACTAGAGTTTTACTCTGTCAAGATTCTAACCAGCCTTTTTGGAAAGAAAAATTCCTAGCTGGCCTTCCTAATCTCTTAGGAGACAAAGTTAGAAACAAAATTAGAGATTCCATGGGAACCCAAATAATAGATTATGATGATTTCACATATGGAGAGTTGATCAGTATTGTTCAACAAGAAGGTCTTAGGATATGCCAAGACCTGAAACTCCAGAAACATCTTAAATGGGAACTTAAAAGAACAAAAGTAGAATTAGGATCTTTCTGTAAACAATTTGAAATAGATCCCAATCAAGGTAATAAATCTTGTGTTGGAGATTGCAACAAAAACTACTATTCTAAAAATAAACCTAGAAAACATTCTAGAAACTATAAGAGCTCTAGAAATCGTGAGAATTCTTGGAAGAAACCCCAAAACAAATTTCCCTCAAAGGAAACCTCAGCCAAAAAACCCTTCTATAAAAACCTTACTTGCTTCAAATGCAATAAGAAAGGTCACACTTCAAAATTTTGTCGTCTTAATCGCAAAATCCAGGAACTCAACCTCGTAGAAGAAATTACAAATAAAATCTCTAGTCTCCTGTTAAACGATTCTTCTTCTTCATCTTATGACTCTGATTCATCAATAGCTTCGGAAAAAGCCCTTCAGGTTGATGAACTAAATAGTTCATCTTCTGATTCAGAGTTCAATAAGAAGAATATTTATGATCTTACAAAAGATCTAGAATTACAACTCGAAATACTAAATTCCATTACTGATCCAAACCTAAAACAAAAATTCCTGGAAAAAATCCTTTCTTCTTTAAGCGAGAAAGATGTAAAAAACATAGAGAGTTCTCCAAACTCCCATGTTCCAACTTCTTCCAAAACCTCTTATGATCTAACCACCATTCTTAACAAAAGAAAGAAAGATAGCTCAAAAACAACGATACAAGATCTTAGGATTGAAATCAAAGAAGTAAAAAATGATCTAAAAATTCTCAAAGAAAAACAAAAACGAGAGTCTGAGTATTTTCACTCAATTATATCTTCTACAAAAGGTCATCATGATTCTAGTTCAGAAGAACAAGAAAATGATAGCTTAAATAATGAAGATGAAAATCTCAAAGAACAAATCAAATCTCTGGATATGGCCCCAAATGATTTCCTTTCCGTTCTAAGGGAAATAACTTCGCAAAAATATAAAATCAGAGTTACCATTGTTTTTTCTGAAAAGTACAAAATTGATACAATTGCTTTATTCGATACTGGTGCAGATCTTAATTGCATCAAAACTGGGCTTGTTCCCAAATGTTTTCATCTAGAAACCCGAGAAAAACTATCTGCTGCAAATAATTCTAAACTTCGTATAACATCTAAAACAGAGGCTTCAATATTAAAACAAAATATCCTTATTAAAACTGCATTTGTTCTCACAGATGATATATATCAAAATGTTATTTTAGGAACACCATTTATTAATTTGATTACACCATATAAAGTTATGGATGATGTAATTTCATTTAAGCATCAAAATAAAAAATTATCCTTTAAATTTTTAGAAACGCCAAAGAAGCGAAGTCTAAATTTAAAAAAAAAGCTTGTTCAATACAAGAAAACTTTGTAAACTCTTTAATCCATAGTAAAACCTTCCACTTGGAAAATTTAAAATCAGAAATATTACTCCAGAAAACTTTGGAAACCTTAAATTCAAAAGAAATAAAAGAAAAAATTTCCAACTTAAATAAATTATTTGAAAAAGAAATTTGCTCGGATTTACCAACCGCTTTTTGGGATCGAAAACAACATATTGTTGATTTACCTTAGGACGAAAATTTTCTTGAAAAAGAGATTCCCACCAAAGCCCATCCAATTCAAATGAACTCAGAATTAGAAAAACATTGTAGAAAAGAAATATCTGATCTCCTTGATAAAAGACTAATTTCGAAGTCAAGATCTCCTTGGTCTTGTGCTGCTTTTTATGTGAATAAAAATTCTGAAATTGAAAGAGGAACCCCAAGATTAGTTATTAATTACAAACCTTTAAACACTGCCCTAAAATGGATTAGATATTCAATACCAAAAAAAAAAGATTTACTTCAAAGGCTTTACTCATCCCATATATTTTCAAAGTTTGATCTAAAATCAGGATTTTGGCAAATTCAAATATCTGAAAATGATCGTTATAAAACAGCATTTACTGTTCCATTTGGCCAATACCAATGGAATGTAATGCCATTTGGTTTAAAAAATGCACCTTCTCAATTCCAAAGAATCATGAATGATATATTTTCTGACTATTCAAAATTTTGCATTGTGTATATTGATGATATATTAATATTTTCAAATTCTATTGATGAACATTTCAAAAATCTCAAAACATTCTACTATGTTGCGAGGAAAAATGGTCTAGTTGTTTCCAAAACAAAAATGTCCCTGTTTCAAACTAAGATAAGATTTCTAGGTCACTACATATCACAAGGTATGATAACACCTATTGAAAGATCTTTAGAATTTGCAAATAAAATTCCAGACAAAATTATTGATAAAACTCAATTACAAAGGTTCCTTGGAAGCCTCAATTATGTTCTAGATTTTTGTCCTAATATTAATAGGATAGCTAAACCTTTACATAGTCGTTTAAAGAAAAATCCAGCTCCATGGACAAAAGAACATACCGAAATAGTTCAAAGGATTAAAAAACAGGTCCTAGAAATCCCGTGTCTGCATATAGCAGATCCGGATCTAGATAAAATCGTAGAAACAGACGCTTCAGACGTAGGCTATGGGGGTATTCTTAAACAAAAGAATTTAGATGGGCGCGAAAGTATTGTCCAGTTTACATCATCGCATTGGAATGACACCCAAAAGAACTATTCTACTATCAAAAAAGAAATTTTAAGTATAGTTTTATGTATTCAAAAGTTTCAAAGTGATCTCTTAAACAAAAAAATTCTTTTAAGAATTGATTGCAAAAGTGCTAAAGATGTTTTACAAAAAGACGTAAAAAATCTTGCCTCAAAACAGATTTTTGCAAGGTGGCAAGCGATTTTGAGTATTTTTGATTTTGAAATTGAATTTATAAAAGGAGATTCAAACTTTGTCCCAGATTTCTTGACGCGAGAATTTCTCCAAAACAGGTATAATGCCTCCGAAGAAGATAATTGACAAAGGCAAAGGAATTCCCTTGGAACCAATCTCAGAAAAACCCGAACCAAAAAATACTCACCCAAAAACCGAACCCTGGATCTCATTACAAAAAAGAGTGCTAAAAAAGAAGAAATATCAGCCACCCCAAAATCTCTTCAAACACCAGAAGCTATCATGAACCAAATGTTACAATTACAAAAGGCTTTCGAGCTCAGTTTTACGAAACAAGAGTCCGGAGAATCTTCCAAAAACTTTCCTTCTCAAGCTATTTCAAAATCTAACGAGGTCTCTTCAAAAATGATTTCAAGAGGAAACCAGACCTCTAAAATTATTTCAAAACCTTCAAATAATTCACAGATTATTTTGAAGGAGATTTCCCAAAACATTCCCTCTGAATATTTTGAAAAACATACCTACCAAAATATTATAAATATTGAAAAAGGATTTTTTGTAAACAGTGATCCATTTTTAACGCTAGAAAATTTTTTTGGGAAAAATAATTTCTTCAAACCTCATAATACAGATAAAACTGTGTTATTCTTTCAAACCATTTTGGAAATTACGGATTCAGTGTCCTTCAAACACTTTTATCTAAACGAAAATCACACTGATGCCGCTTATTCCACCTTCAAAATCCATAAAATCATTGCACCCGTGATTGGGAATATGGTCTTAACGAGAATCTGAACTTTCCAGAAGATCTTAGAAATCTCCCTTGTTACAATGTCCCTTTTAACTACTGAGATTATTGTCAGGCATGGTACAATTCTTTTTTGATCCAATCTCCTAGACACAAACACACGTGGTTGATCTTCTTTGACACCACTTGTAACTTATCCAAATCTCCCTATTGGTTCTTGCCATGGTGGAACTACTTTGGTTCTGTCACAGAAATATTTAAACCCAATATCCAAAAATCATTCCAGATCTTCAAGACAAATTTCATTCCGTCTGAAGAAGAAAAGAAATTTCCACCATTAGCTCTTTTTCACTCTAAATTTCATTTTCCCTTGGTATTTTCATGGACCCTTGAATTTACTTCCGACCCAATCCCTATTATCCAAAGAAAATTCAGAGTCAAGTGGTGGGATAAATATAAAATTCCCTCGAATCTTTATCCGTCAAATATCCTTACCTGGATAAAGGAACAAAACTCAAAAATCCAAACACTTAACCAAACACCAAACCAAACACCAGAAACAACCATTTTCCTGGCTCAAAAATCCAAAATGTTAGCCATGTTGGCAGGTGCAAAATCTGAAGAAGAAATTAAGGCGATCTCCTTACAATTTCTACCGTCAATGTCCGATCAAGTCTCTCATACTACAGGAAGCGATTCAGGATCTCAAGTGCCGGATATCGATGAAGAAATATTTGGGAACAGTGGAGTCTGATCTCTCTCCTCAAGAAATACAAATCTCCTCAAAAGCAAGAAAAATCTTTGTTACGAATCTGTCAGATACGATTACATTGTTACGAATATTCTCTATGATCTCTTGTTGGAATACCCGAGAAAAATCCAAAACATTAATAAGTGCTATGTCCTGTAGCCATGAAGACCAAGGTCCACTTCCAGCAGACAGCAAGCAATTATGGAGCTTAATGGAGCTAGCTTTTGCTAGTGATATTATCCATATATGCCACTTTTATTTTTAAATTTAAATTTTTATGTATAACTGCACCCTTGTGAACTCCTGTATAAAGGAGTCTTTGCTTCAGTTGTAGAGCAGGTTCTCAGTCTCTCATTCTCATTTTCTTTCACTCATATCCTCTCTTTCATCCTCTCTCATCCTTGTAATCGAGAACATTGCTTCAATCTCCTTTTAATTAAGTTTTAATAAATAAAATTTCAATACTTCTTGTTTCATTTTATGCTTTTCAATCTTTTGTTTTGTGTTTAAGTGGCTGATCTAACCGCCCATATTTCTGTTTATGTTTTGTTATTTTTTAGATTATATCTCATATATGTCTTAATCTACGTTTTATTTCATTCATTCCGACTTCTGTTTCTACGTTTTAAAACTTATGTTTCCTAGGTATTTCCTAAGAATTCCCTCGGAATTTTCTGACGCATTTCCGAGGAAGAGAAAACCCTATAATCAAATCCCTCAATTCCTCGGAAATTTCCGAGGCTTTTCCGAGGAACAGAATACCCTATAATCAATACCCTTGAACCCTCGGAAATTCCTCCGAAATTTCCGAGGAATTTCCGAGGAAAAGAAACCCTTTAACCAAATCCCTAAAACCCTCGGAATTCCCTCGGAATTCTTATATTAAAAAAAAAAGGCGATGCTACTCTGTTTCGGAGTCATCATCACCAGATGATTCTGAATCTGGATCTTGGTGAAATTCTTCAATCTCTGGTTCATCCTCTACGTGAACGACGGCTTCCTCTGCGAAATCGGTTAAATCGACTACAAGGCCAACTGCAGCTAAATCTTCTGCTGCACTTAAGTTGCCAGATGTGCTTGGTTGTAGTGGGTCTTCCAGCTCAGAACTTCCTTGAACTCGGCCTCTCGGGTTGAGTGATGTAACAGTGACCCATGGATCATCTCTGTTCCTAACCCGGGGATACTTGATATAACAAACCTGTAACATTTAAAAAATTATTTGAATAATACACATGATGATGAATCATTCTGAATAATTGACATATGTATATTTAATTAACTGATCGGCCTGAGAAGCAAGAATGAAAGGATCATAATATTGCAGCTTTCGCCTCGAATGTACTGATGTAACACCAAATGCATCTGTTCTCACACCTCGATCTGGAGTGTTTTCGTACCAATCACAAAAGAAAACAGTACAACGCAATCCAACCATGCCCGGATACTTGATTTCCATAATCTCATGTATGTTTCCGTAGTATACATCATCTCCTGATGCAGAACAAACGCCAGCATCATAAGTCGTGCTCGAACGTCTCCTCTTTTGCGTTGTGAATGCATATCCTCGAGTACAAAATCTCGGATATGACTTCACAACATACTTTGGTCCACGCACCATCTCGCATATCCAATCATCAAATGTTTCACCTCTGGCCATACCAGCAGACACCTATTAATAGCACATATATATGTTATATCAATATATGTGAATTACTATAAATATGTGATAAATAATATTTTAATTTGTTTAAAGCACTCACATAAGTAAGCATCCATCCAGCAAATTCTCTCTGCTTCAGTTCTTCTAGAGCCTCCTCTGTGGCGTATCTATATTCGAACCGCTTTTCTGCCATGAAAATCATGTACATATGATGACAATAATGTAATTAATTAAAATTTAAATTTCAACTTGTTAAAAAAAAAATTTGTAAGCTAATTTATTTACCTCTCATATTGAAGAACATCTTCGCAGTTGGTGATCAAATATGTTTGCAAATGACTGCGCTCTTGCTCAGTAAGTTGACGGTCCTTTGGTTTTCCGCTAAGTCGTCCAACATCTGTGAAGATGTCTGGAACCGTAACATGATATGTTGTCCGTTCGCCTCTATCATCATGCCGAGCAGGTCTTTTGTTTTTGGTCTGCACTTCTGTTGGAAAGTAGTACTCGGCAAAGTTTGAAGTTTCTTCATTGATCATCTGTGCAACTATAGAACCTTCCACCTTACTTAAATTTTTCACCATCTTCTTCAAATGGAACATATACCGTTCATACAGATACATCCATCTATACTGCACAGGACCACCAAGTTCCAATTCTCTTGCCAGGTGAATAACAAGATGCTCCATAACATCAAAAAATGATGGAGGAAATATCTTCTCAAGATTGCACTGAATCACGGCTATGTTAGTCTTCAAATTTTCAATACCTTCAAGAGTCACTGATCTCGTGCATAAATCGCGAAAAAAACACTTATCCCTGCAATTGCTTCATGAACATTCCGTGGTAATAGTTCCTTGAAGGCAAATGGAAGGAGGCGCTGCATCATTACATGGCAATCGTGACTCTTCAAGCCGATAAACTTTCCTTCGTTTCTATCGACACAGTTACGCAAATTAGATGCGTAACCGTCTGGAAATTTCACATCGTTTGAAATCCAATCAAAGAATGCATTTTTTCCCTCTGCATCAAGTCGGTATATGGGAAAAGGAGTCCTACCATTCTCATCAACATGAAGTTCTGAACGAGCACATATATCGACTAAAACCAGTCTTGACTTCAAATTATCCTTTGTTTTACCTTGAACGTTAAGGATCGTGTTCATGAGATTGTCAAAAAAGTTCTTCTCAATATGCATGACATCTAAATTATGCCTCAACAGATGATCCTTCCAGTATGGCAAATCCCAGAAAATACTCTTTTTGTGCCAGTTATGTAGTTCTCCAACAGCATCTACCGGATAACGCACGTGTCCACCGACGTCTGGCGTCCTATCTGCACCAAAATCTCTTAGTTGTGTCAACAAATCTGCCCCACAAATTTCCGGTGTTGGACTGTCAAACACCCTCTTGTTCTTCGTAAACAAATTCCTACTCCTACGATATGGATGATCAGGTGGTAGGAATCTCCTGTGACAGTCAAACCAACACGTTTTCCTTCCGTGTTTTAGTTGGAAAGCATCAGTGTTATCTTGACAATATGGACACGATAGCCTTCCATGTGTTGTCCATCCAGATAACATATCATATGCTGGAAAATCACTAATTGTCCACATAAGTACTACCCGCATTTGAAAGTTTTCTTTACACGAAATATCGTATGTTTCAGCACCTTGAGCCCATAGTTGGTTCAACTCATATATTAGTGGCTGAAGAAACACATCAAGTGATCTCTTAGGATGCTCTGGTCCGGGAACGAGAATGGAAAGAAACAAAAACTCTCGTCGCAAGCACAAGTTTGGCGGTAAGTTGTATGGTGTTAGAATGACTGGCCATAGAGAATACTGTCTTCCACTCTTGCCAAACGGGCTGAAACCATCAGTACATAATCCAAGGTAGACATTTCTTCTCTCATACGCAAAGTCGGGATATGTTGATTGGAAATGCTTCCACGCTTTTGCATCTGAAGGATGTCTAATCTCACCATCTGTTGAATGCTCCGCATGCCATCTCATTGGTTGCGCTGTGCGTTCAGACTGGTACAACCTCTGCAACATTTCCGTCATAGGCAAATACCACATCCTTTTATATGGCACTGGAACTCTTCCACTCGTATCTTTATAACGAGCCTTCCCACAAAATTTGCATGTAACCCGCTGTTCATCAGCCCTCCAATAAATCATGCAGTTATCGCTGCATACATCTATTACCTGATACGATAAACCAAGACTAGCTACCAGTTTTTGAACCTCGTAGTATGAACCAGGGGCTACATTATCCTCAGGCAGAATACCTTTTACAAAATCAGCAATCGTATCCACACAGTCTTCAGCCAAATTATAATATGTTTTAATGCCCATCAGTCTTGTTGCAGATGATAAAGCTGAATGATCATCTCTGCATCCTTCATACAAGGGTTGCTTTCCAGCATCCAACATATCATAAAATCTCCTAGCTTGTGCATTGGGTAAATCTTCCCCTCTAAAATGATCATTTACCATCTGCTCAGTACCTACACCATAATCTACATCCGTTCTAATTGGTTCTTCTAAGCTAACTGCAGGCTGAGGTTCGCTAATACTACCATATTCATAATCAGTTTCCCCATGATGATACCAAATTTTGTAACTCCGTGTAAACCCATTCAAATATAGACGAGTCCAAACATCCCACTCTTTAATAACCTTTCTATTTTTACAATTAGAGCAAAGACATCTTAACTTACATGTTTCTGCTTCCGGTTGTCGTTGAGCTATCCCCATGAATTCGTTTATACCTCGTTGGTATTCTTCTGTAAGCAATCCCGTGTTCGGATCCAAATGAGGTCGATCGATCCAAGAACGATAATAATTTGAAGAAGACATGTTTTTTTCAATCAAATTCGTGATTAAATATAGTATGTGAGGGGATGAAGAAATGGAGTGAACGGAGAGGATGAGGGGTGCTGGTATTTATAGATGAGAAGCTGCCGACATTACCGAGGAAATTCCAACGAAATTCCGACGGCAACGGCTCCTTCCTCGGAATTTCCTCGGTAATTTGAAAATTCCCCAACGGCTCTCTAACGGCTATAATATATCCTCAGATTTTCGTCGGTTTTTTTCCGAGAAACATTTTTTCTTCGGTATTTCATAAGAAAATACCGACGAAATGTTTGTTCCTCGGAATTGCGTCGGTATATTCCGAGGAAATTCCGAGGAACCACAAATTTTTAGTTTCTTCGGAATTTCCTCGGAAATCTCTCGAAATATTCCGAGGATCTCATTTTCCGTCGGAATGTCTGTCAGAATCACCCTGTTTTCTTGTAGTGATTCAAATCTTAAATCATAAAACTAAACTTTACTTTTAATCATAGTTTTCTTTTAACTATAAAATCTAAATTTAAAACTTTTCAACTTTCTATCAAACGTACAAGTTTAATATTTTATCAAAAAAATACAGTTCAATATAAATATACTTAAACCATCAAAAATAAATCACTAACCATCAATTGTTTTAATCCAAGGATTACAAATCCATCAAATATTTTAATCCAAGGGTTATGAATCCATCGTTTGGTTATCATCCACATTCTTTCTCATTTGTCAGTTTCTTTACTACATGGATAATAATTCTTAACCCAACACACAAATCTCTCTCTCTCTCTCTCTCTCTCTCTCTCTCTCTCTCTCTCTCTCTCTCTCTCTCTCTCTCTCTCTCTCTCTCTCTCTCTCTCTCTCTCTCTCTCTCTCTCTCTCTCTCTCTCTCTCTCTCTCTCTCTCTCTCTCTCTCTCTCTCTCTCTCTCTCTCTCTCTCTCTCTCTCTCTCTCTCTCTCTCTCTCTCTCTCTCTCTCTCTCTCTCTCTCTCTCTCTCTCTCTCTCTCTCTCTCTCTCTCTCTCTCTCTCTCTCTCTCTCTCTCTCTCTCTCTCTCTCTCTCTCTCTCTCTCTCTCTCTCTCTCTCTCTCTCTCTCTCTCTCTCTCTCTCTCTCTCTCTCTCTCCTTCCTTTGAAACTGATTTTGATTTGTTTTTTTGATAAATGAAGTTGGAGGAAGCACAAGAGGCCTGACGAGACAAGGTGACTGGAGGTCTCTCTTTTGTTCCATCACCGAACTGCCACAGACCAAGGTCTCTCTTCCCCCTCCCCTCACTTCTTTTACTTACACTACAGGAAATGTGAGTAGTAATAGCGGACGGAAACCGCTATAATTTCTGTTTAATAGCGTTTCTTTGGACGCTCTGACATCGCCCGTTATAAAAGATCCGACCCTTTTAATAGCGGTTTTCTGTTGTGCTATAATTAAATGTACAAGAATAGCGCTTTTGTATCTGCAATTGTTAATATTTATTATAATGAATTATTTTATTTAAAAACATAATATTTAATCTGAATTTTTATAATAAAATCAATTAATCATATTATAAAACAAAATTATTTAAATGATTAAAACAATAATTAAAAATTAAATCACAAATATAGTTAAATAGAGAACTAATTTAAATTTCAAATTTAAAATTTATTCATTAATTAAAATTTCTTTACAATAAAATCAGTTTATACATCAAACCAAAAAAGAACCAAAACCTAATTAACCAACCCTAAATAAACCAAAAAAAATATAACCAAAAAATAACAAAACCTAATAAAATTTCTACAGCTCTACGTCTCTTTCTTCTTATTCGGCTTCACCTACACCACAACCGCCGCTAGCTTTCTCTGTGATCTCTGCCATCTCCGACTAGCTTTCTTCCATGGCTTGAGCTTCCTCGGCTTGGGACTTGGCAGCCTGTTCAGATTACCTGCAGAAAATATCAAAACAAAAGAAGACCATACGCATCAGATTGCAATGAAAGCTAGGAGCAAATTAAGCAAGAAACTCAGATAGCTTTTCTTAATCAAAGTTGAAATCTTTTGCCAAATCAAAAAACACATCCTAATCAATCTTATAAATGATATTAAACTTCAGAGACAAAACAATCAAACCAACTCTGCTCGCAACCCATTTCGTGTACCAAAATCAAAACAAAATCAGAGAGAGAGAGAGAGAGAGAGAGAGAGAGCATGAACAGAGATATACATGGCAAAGAAAGGCTGAGACTTCCCCCTTTATTCGTCTCCGGTGAACTGAACCATCGAAGCCTCTTCCACCTTGCCACCGGCGCTGCTCCGCCATCTCTGTTTGTCACTCGCCATATCTGTTTGTCACTTGCCATCTCTGTTTGTGGCTCGAATCTGACTCGAGTCAAACGTTGTCAACGAAGCTTTCGTCATGGCCGAGTGAGAGAGATAGAGATAGAGAGACAGGTTTGTATCCAGACAGGTTGAATCGTAAGAGGCTGAAGACTTTGTGATTTTAGGTTTAACAATTCAAAGGATAGATGGAGAAGACTGTGGTTGAACAAAAAAAAAGATGGAGAAGACTGAATCGTGAGAGAGAGAGAGAGAGGGGGTTGAAAGGATAGATGGTGAAGATTGATCTTAGCCATAGGATCAAAAATAATCAATGGCCACAAATTGCAATCCTGATTTTTGATAGATTGACCAATAAGGAGAAAGTGAGAGGATTGACTGAGATTGATTTCTAGCCATTGGATTAAAGACAATCAAATGGTCAAAAATTAACCAGTCCAAAACTATTTAATAATTGTTTTAAAATTTATTGTTTAACTAAATTTATTTATATAAAATTAAATTAGATTCTGATTATGTTACATTTATTTTGTATTTAAAATTTAGAGTTAAAAAGTATGAGTTTAGAGTATATGTAATATCATTTAGGGTATATGATTTTGTGTTATGGTATACATTTAGAGTTTAGGGTTAGAGTTTAGAGTTTGTATAACTTGAGTTTTAAAATATACTTGGGTTTAAATTTATTGCCTCTATTCTATGTTTGTAAAGATTAAGTTTATTATTTTGTATGCAAAGTCTAAGTTTGTGGTATAGGGTATTAGATATAGTGTAAGATTAAAAATTTAATTCATTATGATTTAGGGGTTGAGAGTTTTGAAAGTATAAGAGTTAGAGTTTTATATAAAAGTTTGTGATTAAGGTTTAGATTTGAAGTTTGTTATATTTTTAAAATTTATATTAGAAATTTATATTTTGGTGGATGAATGGTTTATGTTTGAAGTTAGGAATTAGGGTATAGAATTGTATGGAGGATCTAAGGTTTACATTTAAGATTTTGAATGGAGTTTTGAAAAAAAAATAGTTTTAAAGTTTAAATTTAAATTTTGGCTTTAAAATCTGAAAAAAAAATAATTAGAGATTTTATTTAGTATTTTAGAATATCATTTAAGTTTGAATTTTATGGTTTAGGGTATTAGATTTAGGGCATTAGATGGATTCAGGTTGCATTAGCATATTTAAATCAAACTTTATTTTTATAAAATTAAAAGTTCAAAATTTAGATTTTAGGATTATATTTAGGGTTTAGGGGTTAGAATATATTTGGAGATTAGGGGTTAAAAATAAGTCTAGCAAGTCATTTTGTTAAAATTATATATCCCTAAATTTATAAATAGAATTGATTAAAAATTATAATATATATTGCAATAAAATATGAAATTTATAGTTTTAGAGATTACAATCGGTTCCAATTTTATTTCCCTCCATAATATTTGGCTCCAAAAATTGGCTCCAATAATATTTTGAGTTTTAGCTCCAATTTATTTTTGGCCTCAATTTATCATTAATGTACAAAACACTAACAAGTCTCAACATTTAGAAAATAAAAAATAAAAACTCTCTCCCTCTCGAATCAAAGCATAAGAATGAAGTGAAGAATGTCTTTGTGGTCTTCTGCTTCCAGACTAACATGCTGCCAATAAAACAGACAAGAAACAGAGTAAAAAACATAATTATAGCCAAGTAAAGACATAAAATTGTAACATAGAGCATAGAGGTGATAATCAAGGGAAATTAAGACCAACCTCGCCAGGATCTGTATGTGCAATAATAGTAGTCAACGGGTCATCTCTTTTAAATCGTTATTCTTCGTTTGGCATCACAGTGAGTAACAACATGTTGCCAAGAGCCAGAACCTAGAGTGAGACTTGTAAAGCTTGTTTTCTCTTTAACTTTTGTTCCCTGCAAAAAGGGAAACACCAAGTAGAACAATCAAAGGCAAAGAAGCCATGTTGAACCAAATCTCACAAAAGCCACCATACAGTGTGATTCTACAATAATACAGAATGTAAGAACAAAGCCAAACAATGTATCGATATGAAACATTCTCAGCATAACACATCACACACACAACTAACTAAGAACATAACCAGTTTCAGATGCAATGAAAAGACACAATGGACCAACTGCAAACTTTGTCTTCTCAACATAGCACAACACACACACTACTAACTAAGAACAGAAAAATGTTCCAACCAAGGATTTCAGATGTAACAAAGAGACACAATATATCAAACTGCAAACTTTGTCTTCTCAACGTCACACACGCACACACTACTAAGAACAGAACCCGTTTTCTACAACACTCCGACAAAGATCAAATTAGTTTTGATAAGTGAGCTGAAAAAAATATCAGATAACTAAAGATAATTATAAAACTGAATCTCTCAATAGGATTGGGGAAAGAGAGAACCTTTCCGCCATGGCTCCCGGATTTGAGGCGAGCAGAGAAAGTGCCTGAGATGAAGAAGAAAAGGAGACGACTATAGAGGACGGGAGAGGTGATGAAGTAGGTTTCTGTTTAATACTATCCCTGAAGCAAATATGAATCATAAATCAAATCACGACTTAGGGTTCTTGCTCGAATCAGAGAGGGATTTATGGAGCCGACTACGGAAAGGAAACAGAGACAATGGCAAAGAGAGAGATAGAGAGATTACAACTGGGATACCCAGGAGATTTAACTCAGCTGGCCGTGAGTGACTAAGATCGGAGTGTTGTCCGGTGGAAGCCATGATCTCGTGAGAGATGGAGGAGAGATGGAGACGATGAGTTCGTCTGTGTGTGTGAGAGAGAGAGAGAGAATCTGAGAAATATTTAATTTGTTTGAGCCATTTTTTTCTTTCTTTTTTTTAACACCATCCTTTTTTTTCTAATTATTGGAGCTTATACATACCAAATTAACGCGGCTAAAAAAATTATTTTTCCGCGATACCAAACATAGCGTTTTCAATTTATAAACGCTATTAAAAAAGTCAGTATTGATATACAATAGCAGAAACATCAAAAACGCTATAGTCTGATGCTATTAATACTCATATTTACTGTAGTGTTATCTTCATCTCGTAACATTGTTGGATTGTAGTGGGATTTGTAGTTGTTAAAGTCTGCTACTTTGGATTGTTCTTTGCTCATGGTTGAGGCGGAGAGAACAGATCTGGAGGCGAAGAGGAGGTCGGAGAGAAGACAGAGCCAGAGGCTGGAGAAGACAGAACATCAAGGCGGCTGGAGTCTTTTTTTTTAGGTTTAGTTTTTTTTTTAATTTGTTTTAGTGTAAACCGAGATAGAGAAATTGTAGTGGTTTGATTTTATTTTTAATTTCTGGTTTAGTTTTGTAAACAGGAATAAATTTGTAAATCAATTTTAATTATAAATAAATTTATTTTATTTTCAATTATAAAAAATCGATTTAATTTCCAATTATTTTATTTTTAATTATAATTAATTTTATTATAGAATGACATATCATAGCACAAACATATGAATTGTAATCAATTTGTAGCAAAATGGTAGTGCTATAGTTAAGTTAATAACATCATTCGAATATTGCTATCGTATCTACACATTTCGTAGCATTTAAAAAACTGCTATCATAAATGGGGTATCTATGATGGCTGCCATATATATACCATTCATGAATTCGCTATCAAACATCTAGTATATCATATTTCTCGCGCTAACAATGTACATATTTTTTGTAGTGTGAAAATAGAAACTGTAGCCGCGGCAAAAATTATTAGTAAAATAACATATACAAAATATTTATTTTTATTTAAAATTTTAATTAATTAATAATCACTAATATAATTATGTTATTAAATAAAATATTAATTGATGTTTTTATTGTGAATAATGTTACAGCAAATATACTATTCATAAAATACCAAAACATATATTTTGATGTCATAATTGTAGTTCCATTGGAAAGCATTCAACATTAAATATAGGCTCTTGGTGTTACTTTGGAATTACTCTTACTAGAATACCATATTTTCTGGATGGTATAATAGAGAATAGGATGTAATGATGCTAAAAATATTTACCAAAAAGAATGTATCCAAAAATAGTTTTTCAAACGATTGTTGTATCTCTTTTAAAATTTACAAGCGAAAGAAATAGAAATCAGGGATGATTAGGGTCCTACACAAGGGACAAGTCATCTTGTCTTCATGGATCCAACGGTCAATACACGTCTTGTGAAAAACATGAGCGCAATTCCTCAAAGACCGGACTTTTTCAGAACTATCGAACTCATCTTGACATATCCGACAGCTCTCCGGCGGATTCACCCGTGACATATCCTCGAATTTCGTAGCTGGAAGTATATCATCCATCGGTATCTTGTTTATGCTTCCCGAAGATTCCGACGAATAAAGACTACACAAACGAGATAGGTCAAGAAAAGAACAAACCTCTTTCATAAGATCATTCAGAATTACTCCAACGGTTATAACTCCGATGCTTCCGTAAGAAAGGCCCATCTTTCCTTTTCTTTAGAGTGGTTTAAGAAATTTTTTCAACAAATTTGGAGAAATAAAGAAGGAAGATTTTTGGAAGCATATAAAATGCTATTTATATGGTTGGTTTCTACTATGATGGCTAATTACAACTAGGTGTTAGCGTAGAATAGATCGCCGAGCTAGGGCTGGATTTAGAGAAGAGATGATTGAAACGTACGTTAAATAGATAAAGCTACTGGCTGTGACGGAGAACGACCAATCATGGACGAACAAGATAATAGATACAAGGTGTATGATTGGTAGGTGATGGCCAAGAAAACCAAATTAAAGATCAAAAGTTAAAAAGAGAAGTTCACGTAATTGAAAAACATGACTTAGAAGCAAAAGCAAAGTATATACATAACATTTAAAATTAGAGAGATCATATCACAAATACTTTTTCCTGCGTATATAGAGGGCTAGATCACTAGTTTCTTTAGCTTTACTTATTTTTTTTTTTCTAATTACTGCTAAAATATATAATCTGTTGACTCACTATTAACGGCGTAAATCGTAAAAGTACTACAAACTTTGTCTTTAAATTAGATAATAAAATAACAGGTCCATCAATTATTGTAACTTTGTAAGCATGTACCAAAGAACGTAACGGAGATAGAAAACAAAAAATTCATTTCAAAAGTCACATAATACAATACTTCACGCCTGGGCTAGGAATCAAATCGTTACGTAAGGTAATATAACACAATGGTTCAAAACAGAGAGATACTGAGGTCATTTCCACAACAGATACTTTTTTTAGAAATAAAACAGAAAATTTCTACAAAAGAAAAGATCACACAAAGAGATTAATAGTAATGTGCGCGGAATCACCAGCTACAAGAAAAAAAAAGAATTATGCGGCTGGATTGCTTTGAACCCTGCACTTTTTACAGAAGAAGAGACGATAGACCAATGGGCTAAAGTAACTTTGGCGTGTGTGTGCGGCAGATAATATAGTTAGAAAAAATAAAAACCGCAAGCCCATGCTTTATTGGCTTTGGATCCCGCGCTTTAACCTTTGGCCTCAGGTAGAATCTCTGTTTTCACACACATACTACACACAAATATGGTAAGAATTACTTACAATTTTAGTAGATATTACAGTAACAAATATGGTAAGATTTACGAAAGCTTTGAGTATAATAATTTAAATAGTATACTAGGTAGACCGCCGGCACATATTATTAGATTGATGTTTACACATTATGAAATATATAATTTATATATTACATGTATAATAATTACATATTTATTATTAAAGTTTTGTGGTTCAACATTTGAGTCTTCTAAACATAGTTCATTTTCCATTTTAATCATTGTATATTGATGTTTAAATTTATATCATACATACATGTATATGCAATAAATAGATCATGCATGTTAATTTGTTTTAAACAGACTGTATATTTCGTTTTGGTGATCAAAGAAACATATGATTAAATAGAATATAAGTATAATGAAATCAAATACATTGACTTAATTGTTTAATGATAGTTAAACAAAAAAATAGTTCAAATATATCATAGATACCATTTCAGTTTCCGAATAAAAAAATCACTCCAGTCTGATAATTCATAATCGAATTCATTTGCAAGGACGAACCTGCGTATAAAGTTATCATTATTATCATTATATAATTTGATATTTATATACTTGATATCTTGTATATAACATACCTTTATCATAGCTCATTAATTTCAGACACATTAGGGTTCCACAGTACTTAGTTGTATTTGTTGAACCATGTAAGAACAACTAAAAATTGGAGTTAAATAACATAGTAGATGTTAATCAGGGTAATAATTAATATTTTTAAAAATACTAAAAGAATACAATCTGGGAACTAATTAATATGCCAAAAACGTAATATACATATTTCAGGTTCTCCGCATTGTTGAACACGAACTCTCGTTCTTACTCAAACTGAACGGCAACGACACCTACTTCTTGAAATTCGATTATATTTTCTCTGTATATAACAAACATGTTATTATTAAATAGTATATATAGACCTATATAGTAACAATGAACATACCTATCATCTTCAATTGAGAAACTCAGAAACTCAGAAATGCATTTTTTCTTAGTTTTATCATTTAGAAGGAATTGGAGTGGTGTACAACTAATTACCATGGCAATAACATTTGAAACAAATATTTCCATTAAACAAACAAAAGATTATAGCTTTTAAGATAATTTATTATTACTTACCAACTGAAGTTTTGAAGTCAAGCCTCCTATAGATAATATCAGCGAATTTTGCAGGATAAAAATACAACGAAGTTGATACAGAATGAATGTTGTTCATGATAGTTGATATAGTGAACTTGAGCTTAATGATGTTATCGGTTGTCCTGGTTTTATGAACTTTTGTTTTAATCTTGAAATCCTTGATAGAATAGCACATGTTTTCCAGAAAGTGTATACTTACTCTCGAAGTCTAGTCTTTCACCAAAATGGAGGTTGGTGCATTGAACAAGTGACTCTTGAGGTGTACTCTCGATTTCTATGTGAGCCCATGAGCTAGGAGATGATGCTGGACTTGGTACGTCAACGTTTTGTACTTCTTTTTATCCCACAATACAGCTGCACTTAGACGTCATCATGATGCTAATGCAGAGGACCAAAACATGAAGGATTGATCTTGAAGCAACATTGTACTTGTTCTTGATTTGGTCGATCGAGTAGATATAGTATCTTGTCATGAAGCCGACAATGACAAAGAAGATTATGAGGGAATATGAGAGGATGGCACGAGCCAGAGCCATGAGTTTGGTCCTAGGATTGCTGAGACTGGTTAGTCTGAGGAACTTGAGTTGAAAAAGAGGGTTCTGGTTTTCTGTTTTTTTTTGTTTCTTGGTTCAGTATCTTTGGTGATGTAATCTTCTATTTGGATATTCAGGTCAGATGATGATATTTCGAGACCAGATATATGGAGTAAGGTCAAGCATGGAGAGTCAGCACAGAGATGAAGCTAATAATTATTTTTATAAGTGAGTGCATAAATCATAAAGAAGAAACAAAAGTGCAGTGCATAAATCATAAAGAAAAAAACAAAGAAAAAATTACACTCATAGACACTTTTTGACTTTACAATAACACAATAAGACACTTATCACTTGCCACACACTTTCTTATTGTTCAAAGACCAATATACCCTGTAAAAACAATTCACTCTTGTTTCCCTTTTCCAACAAAAGTTTCTTTCTCTCCAATCTAAACCTTTTCCTTTCATCCACACTTTAAAAATAAAAAACAAACCCAGAAAAAATTATTTTTCCAGATATGGTCTCAATTCACAAACTAATCTTCGATTAAATCTCAATCTCTATTACATGATGCTAAAACTTATTCCTGATATCTTGATTCATGTGACCATTATGTTCTGAAAGTTAAGTAGATTTGAGATTGATTATTAAAGGCAACACTTTTCTTTTTTTAGATGGCTAGGAGTTACGAACCTTAATTTATTGAGAGCAAAGTGAGATCTTTTTGCTTCTTTTTCTTTTTGACAGGTCTCTTGCAATTAAAGATTTATGGTTCATTGATGATTGTTCTTATATCAGTTATATAATTAGTTTTTCTTTTCAAAATTGGAACCTTTAGTCATGTGGTGTTTAATTGAATACGTATGTTTTGATGTGTTTTATCCAAGCTTAAAGCTTTTATCTTGCGGTGATGAAATTGTGTCTGTTATTTGATGAGTCTTTTCTAAATTAAGATCTTATTGTTTTATATTGTCTTTAGTTTCTTCTTTCTGATCGAGATCCATGTGCATTGATTGGTTAAGAGGAGAGCTTCACGGATGAGAGTGGTGGAGGATGTGAAGAACTGGTGATGGCGGATGCAGCGTGATGGCGGATGTGGTGGCAGATGCGGCGGTGGATGTGAAGAACTGGAAGCGGTGATGGCGGATGCGGCGGTGGATATGAAGAATTAAGGTTGTATCAACTCGTCCACACCCAATTCATGTGTCCCCAACTCGTCCACACCCAACTCTCATGTTCACAACTCGTCCACACCCAACTTTCATATCCACATCTCTCTTGTCCACACAACTAGCCTATGAACAACTTCATCAGTTTATGTTTTGTTATATCAAAAAATATCCTAAATGGTTATTTTTGTTTCCCCTTCTTTACAAGAATTACATTAGTGTGCTTTTCTATTCTTTTCATGTTATTGTTCTAAATGGTTAATTATTTTAGTAGATCATGGTCATCACTTATATAATCCAACATATACTTTCATTCCACATACATACCATCCACAATTCATTTGTCGAAATAACACCGTCCACATTGCACTGTCCACGACATATTATCCATAATACTATACGTCCACTTAATTCAGTTTTATAAAAGTTCAAATTTAATATATACATATGGATGTTAAAATATAAAGAAAAAATATTATAATTAATAGGACCAAATAAAAAAGCTAAATGTTTATTATAAAACAAAAAATTCATTATACAAATACATAGGTGGGAAAGTTATTTAATAATATATTAAAAGGAAAAAAACAAATTAATGTATTTAATATTTATCCAGAACGAAACCAAAGCGTTCTTTTTGTTTCACAATTTAACTGGATATGTCTTAAAGGGTATGCATGTCATTAGCACTCAGATACTTCCAAGAAAAAGTGTCTCACATGTGCTATGTGTCTTTAAGTGATAGAAAAAGACATATTGTGTCTTAGAACGTAAACAACTCAAAAACAAAAGTGCATATATGGTGTCGAACCTTGGATGTTTAGAGGTACTAACCATTTTAGCTAGCTAGAATTTATAATTTTACAAACAAAACTCATTCATTTTGATAAAATTATAGGTGCATGTGCACCCACAATTACTTTACTGGGTTCACCGCTGTGTCAACAGTCTTCTTGAAGGCACAAATCAGGATTACTTAATGAATTCCACATGTCTTTGTTTGGGTCTTTGTTTATACTCTCAACTTAGTCAAGGATAATGGAGATGAATGGAGTAATTTCGCTGCCTTCGGAAACCAGGCCCGTGCTTCACTATGGCAGCAAATGTTTTTTCTAAAAAGGGCATCATCTTACAAATATATGCTTACTAAGTTGAGAGTATAAACCATATTAAAGATGTTCACATAGAATTTAGAACCACCACTAAAAATATGACATATTATCATAATAATTTATTATTTTTGAAAATGTTAAGATTTCAAAAATTATTTATTTCAAAATAAATTAGAAATTAATACTCTAAAAGATCCATATTTTAGGATTTTTACACTTATTAAGAAAATTTATCAAATTTTAGTTGCCAATACATTATTATTCGTAATCAACAATTTCCCACAAGTTTTTACCAATAGAATTTTAATAAATAAAATTATGTTTTTTGAAGTTTACAATTTACATTAGTTTATGCATTGAAAATATGAAAAATGTATCTTTTTGAAACAAGTTTTTTTTCTAAAACATGGATCTTTTAGGAACGAAGAGAGTATCAAATAAGGAAACTAAGAAAAATCATATTAACATTTGAGAACTTACATAATAAATAGTAAGTATTACATTAAAATGTAAATTTAAACATAAAATAGTAATATCAAAATATAATATACATCTCTCAAATATAATAAATCTATATATATTATATAAAAGTTGAGATTATAAGACATCGAGAATATCCACATATGATGTTAAACGACCAAACGTTATACGATAAATCATAATTTTTAATTTATTGGTTTTTGAAATGTTAATATTTTCAAAAGATAAACGAAATTAATTTACATATCAATATTATTAAAATAGAAGGTTCTTTTTCAGGTGTCCTTCCGTTTCAACTATATTTACAACTCTCTGCCACTTGGTTTTTTTTAATCACATGCTTTTTGTTTAGTGCTCTTATTTTCTTACGGAATCGCTGCTTTTAATTTTTTTAGGAAATGGTTGCTTTTATTTAACTGCAGATACATTGAAATTCCTCGACAGCTATGGCAATTTCTTTGGGATCTATGGATTTTTGTTTCAATTTATGGTGAATTTAATATGTATTAGGTTTCATACGGTGGTTGCTGGCCAATTCTCGGGATCTTTGGATCATGGTTTTATACGGTTTTGAAGTCAGTTCTTTCTGTAGGCATCGATGAGGTTTTTAGTTCGGGTGTGTATGGGTCTAATGGGTGATTTAGGACCAATCTTCTTGGATTCACCAGTCTAGTTTAATTTAGGACAAAACAGAGCTCCAAGGATCTGCTATCTGACTGCTTATTGAAGGGAGTTTGTTGGAAAAAGAAGGTATGCAATATGGTTTTGTATGGTTGATATTCTATGGGGATGACAGAAGAAAAAGAACAAACATATAGATCGTGTGATTGCTTCTGGGATCCAACAGTATACATCTTTGAGAAATTTTGGATTTAAAAGGAGGATATATCAGGTACGAGTAATGGGCTTGGAGTTACAGCCGGTTACTGAAACTCACAAATGGGATTTTGGGTGTCCTGGTCATCTTTTTGGCTTATAAATTTGATAGCATTGGTTTTTGAGAATGAAAAATAAATCACAAGTTTACGGTTTATATAATTTCAGGTTCTGTTGGTTTGGCTTTTAATTTAGATTTGGATACTTTCTCCTTACCAGACATCACAAGTTTGAACAGGTTATGTAATCTTACAAGTAGATGGGTGCTGGTATCAGGTTTATATTAAATTTGATTTAGCACAATAACAATATCTTATTCATTAACGGTTCTAATATGTTTGCATAAGGCTTTCAGAGAATATGGATTTGAACTTAAAAGTGTTCTGAAGAGTATAGGTAGTTGGGAGCTGCAGTCTGTTTCAAGAGGCTTGAATAAAGTTGTCTTTATGATTGCTAGGAGTGTTACGATGGAACAGAAAATGCAGTCATACGTTTCTCAAGGTGAACCGGTTTGGCTAAGGAATGCTGTAGCTGTGGATAGGAGCCTGATCTACGGATGGCATTATGATTTTGGATGTGGAGTGAAGAGGTTAAAGATATTATAGCGTTTGGGATCTTTCGACATGAATGAGCTTCAGGCTCTGTTTATGTCTTTATCTTTCATATTTTTTTGTTGGTTTTGGTTTTATATGATACTGTGATTCCTATTGCAATGCATTATCATAGTTAAAAAATAAAAATAAATAAAACTATTTGTATTTTTGTATTAAGGTTTGGAGGTTTCTTCGAGATTACTTGGTTACAGATCAAAGATATTTTATATTCTTTACCGCAAAGTGCATATATGGGAAACAAGGCTGGTATTCTGTTTCTTTTAAATTGTGACACTCATCAAATATTCACCAAAGATTTTCTTTTTCCATTAATCATTGCAACGGTGCTCTGTTTTAGGGTCTAGGTATCAAACGACTATTGAAATATCTATTTGTAGAAGTACCTTTCACTTTTGTTTGGTAATATGAATTGCAGAGTTAAGAAAATTAAAATATAGTTTGGACACAAAGATAACATCTATCTTGGGCTTATGTTTTTTTTTAAATGTTACTATAGAATTGAGCCACATTATTTAATTTGCTATTAAGATCCGTTTTGATAACTCGATTATTTATTGAGCCATTATAATTATTAGTTGTTTACTATAGATGATATTTATAGTTTATAAATAATACGTAGGTAAAAATATATTTTTCTCAAACCAGATTTTTTATCGATTAATACGATAGATATGTCATTATTAATTTAAAAGTTACATATTTCTATATTATGGTTACAATCAAATAAACAATGCAAAAAAAATATATATATATATATATATATACACACACTGAGATATTAGTATTTTTCGTGTTACAAGTACATTAAATACAATAACAATCATATGATATCGAAGAACGTGGACCATATTTTATAAAATCCAATAATTTTCAATTTGGTGTAAGTTGATAAGATTTTTACAAGTTAAAGCAAACATCCGCCCAGTCACTTTCTAGTTTAATATTAAAACTCAAATATTTTTTTAAAATATTTCCAGTATATAAAAATATATTTACATGGTAATATATTGATGGTCTTGATTTATATATTCAGTGAATATAATTAAAACAAGTTCATAGATACAAATGTAAAAATACTTAGAATATATTTATTAAGTGGATATTTGCAACAATTTTAATATGAGCAGTCATAATACTTTCTTTTATTTAAAGTCTAGCATTTAAAAAAGATTAACAAGTACTAAATAAAATAAAAGTTGTACATTTTAGGCTTTGGCATATTAGTTGAGAACCGGAAACCTAACTGAAACAGAACAAAAAAATAACTCGGATCAATTTTTACATATATCTGAACGGTTGCTATATATCTGACACCAAAATTAGAACCAAACCAAGAACCGAATATTTAAATTATAATTTATATACCTAAAGTAATAATTATATTCAATTTCATATTATCAAATATCCTAAAATACTACTTATAAACCGAATTAGTCAATAACCGGATTACCCTATTACTTTTGATCTGAATAGTTAAAATTATCATAATTATATCTATTGAATCAAATAACATCAATATTTTACCTGAAATATATAAATCTATCCAAGTTATCTGATATTTTTTATCCAAAAATTCAAAATCTGAGTTTTACCTAAATTATTTTAAATTATCCAAAAAATGGAAACCTAACCAAAACAAAACTGAACTCTAAAGTTTATCATGTTCTTAACATTGCTATCAAAACAATATTGAAAACAAAAAAATAACCAAACCAAAGCCAAATTGAAATTCATAAATAACCAAACGGGTCATATCTCTCTTGAACTAAAAACCGAAAACCACAACCAAACCAGAACTAAACAAAAAACAAAACAAAAATGATCGGGAACCGAATCGAAAACCGGACACACATGCATAAAAATATTAATAAACAAACAAATGGGTTAATAAATTTTTAAAATAGCTTAAACTTAAAAAAAATAGTTTACACCTTACTTAAATATTAAATATGCTAATTATTACAGTAAAAAGGAAAATGAAAAGAAAATAGTAATATTGGAAAAATAAATATTTACTTTAGGTATAACAAATACTTTTAGACTTTTTGTTTTTGTTAATTTAACTATTTCTAAATTATTTTAATTTTTTAAATGTTAATATTTCCAAAATATATTTTAAACGAAATTAATTAACATATATAACTTAAACTAAGATGACATTTGACAACTTACTTAAAAATGCTAACTATTAAAGTAAAATAAAAAGCAAATAGTAATAGTGGCAAAATAAATATTTATTTTTTAGGTATAGCAAATAATTTTAGTATTTTTCCTGTTTGTTAGTTTAAAATTTTTATGTTACTTTACCATTTTGTTTTGGTATAAAAATTAAATTGTTATTTTAAAAGTTATCATTTATACAAGAAAAAATGGACAACTGATGTTAAAGTAGTTGAATACCACTCAAATATGACAAATCGTCATCTTAATTTATTATTTTTCTAAAATGTTAATATTTCTAAAAATATGTATTACACTTACAAAATAAATATTAACATTTGACAACTTACTTAAATAAATGGTAACTATTATAATAAAATGAAAAACCAAAAGAAAAATAGTAATAGTAACAAAAAGTTACTTCTTCTTAGATATAATAAATCTAAAATACATTTTATACCAAAATAAAATAGAAAATTGATTTAAAATAGTTAAATAGGAAAAACAGCTTATTTATTATTTTTAAAAATGTGAAAGTAGGGTGCCCACATATGATTTAAAACCAGCAATCAAAATACGACAAATCATCATTTTAAATTTATTGGTTTCTAAAATGTTAATATTTCCAAAATATATTTTAAAACGAAATCAATTTACATATATAGCTTAAAATGTTTAAAAATAACATTTTACACCTTACTTAAATATTAAATATGCTAATTATTAGAGTAAAGGAAAATGAAAAGAAAATAGTAATATTGGGAAAATAAATATTTATTTTAGGGATAACAAATACTCTTAAATTTTTTGTGTTTGTTAATTTAACTATTTTAAATTTTTTTAAATTTTTTAAATGTTAATATTTCCAAAGTATATTTAAAAACGAAATTATTTAACATATATAACTTAAACTAAGAAAATGACATTTGGCAACTTACATAAAAATGCTAACTATTAAAGTAAAAAAGGAAAATAAAAAGCAAATAGTAATATTGGCAAAATAAATATTTATTTTTTGGTATAACAAATAATAAATATTTTAGGTATAACAAATAATTTTAGAACTTTTCGTGTTTGTTAATAATTTTATGTTAATTTACCATTTTGTTTTGGTATAAAAATTAAATTGTTATTTTAAAAGTTATTGTTTATACAAGAAAAATGGAAAACTGATGTTAAAGTAGTTGAATTCCAATCAAATATGACAAATCATCATCTTAATTTATTATTTTTCTAAAATGTTAATATTTCTAAAAAATATTTATTAAATTTACAAAATAAATATTAACATTTGACAACTTACTTAATATAATGGCTGACCCCCACTTTTGTGTCCAGGAGTTTCTGGGAATATTATGATCAGAGGGTTGGAGTGATGAGTTTTAGGGTGTAGAAAAAACTTTTTTATAGTCGTAGATCCTAAGCAAGGAAGTAATGGTGGGATGTATTCAATGATAAATTGGGACAAGAGTGGAGACCTAGAGCTAATGCCTGCATTCGATTCGACGTTTGGACTCCGTCTGATTCCATAACTCCTGAAGATATTTACAGCCGGTGAGATGAACACATGATGAATGGCAACGGTGAGAATTGTAGCAGGAAAGAGAGGAGTCTCTAATGAGAGAGACTATGTTCTTATGGGCCACTTTGATTATAATAGAGGCCCAAACAAATTATAGCAGTCTTAAATTTCAAATCGAAGCCTACGAAGAGAGTAATAAGAAACATAAGAAATTTAAACGAAACCTGGCTATAACGAAAGCCCAATCAATTTGCACACATGATTTAATGAGGTGGGGAGCTGAGAGAGGACACGTGTCGACGTCTGGTGACACTATATCTGATGTGTTCTCTTGAGAATGAATGATTAGTCTTTTTATATTAACTAGAGATTTCACCGCGCTACGCGCGGTTTGGTGGGTTGTCTATAAAATTTGTAATTTCAGTTTTGAAATTAATTTAATTATTTTTATGTATATGTATTGACTATTTTTCATATATATTTTTCTTTCGTCGTTCAAATATTTTTTTTGTTGTTGTTTCCAAATAATCTATTTACCAAAAAAATTGGATTCTTTATTTTTCATATATCTTAATAAATTATGTGTAATAGTAACTTATTTATCAAAATTCTTGTTATGTTAACTGCTTCATTAAGTTTTGCAAATGTCCTATTATTTTATTTGTGAATTTGATTACAAACTTATGAGAAGTCCATATATACTTTGATTTGTTGTTGATATCAAAATTTCATAAAATCTTGAATACTACACCGACGTTTAAGATTTTCTTCACAGTAGTCTAATTATAAGTTGTATTGACTCTGCACAACTTTCCTAATTGAAGTTAACCTTAATTTATTTTATATTTCAAACATCAATTTAAAGTAAAATCTTCTTCAACTCTACTTTATTTTCTACGAAATGCATAATTGATTATTTGTGAGAAGAATAATATAATGTCATTATTGAACCAACTTTTATATTGTCTCCTCCGTACTAACCAATCTAATATAATGATAAACATCTATTTGTGAGCTGAGTAAAGTAGGTGATGTGATGCTGAGCTGGCAAGTGAATGGCATAGATGGAGAAGGAGTAAAGCCTCTAACTGATTCAGCAAGTTTGCAGTTGAGAAACTATCGAAGGAAGATTAGATATAAATAGAGTTCGTCTTCTTCACTGGGAGGGTATGCTTTGATTGTTGTAAGTGAGTGACGCCATGAGTCCTTGCACCTGATCGATATGAGATCAGTGATGAAGATTACTCTCGCCATGAGAGCGTAATCGGATTCAAACCTCAAAGCTTATTCTTGTTCTTTTCTGTTATCATATTTTCTGTTCAATAAAGGAGTTAGAGATATCAATACTCTATCATATAATCTCTGCAAGTAAAAAAAGGAAACAAAAAGTGAGATATCGCTTCTCTAATCTCATTTGTTACAACTATCTTCTTCACCGCTTTGCTATCTTGCAATACTAAGTTCAAAATTTGACATCAAGAAGAAAAGAGAGATCTCCAAAATCTTGCAATACTATCGGAACAGGAAGATCCCCTGAGAAGACTAAAAACGCCCACCAAACAAAATCATCCTTCCAAGAAACCAGAAGATTTTCTTGACGCCTTTATCCCAACCAGAGTTTATTTTGCCATCCCCCCCCCCTTCATTTCCTTCCCTGAAGCCTGAGGCTGAGATTTAGTTCAGCCATCCTGTATTCTGAATTCGAAAGTCCCTTGATTTCTTATCATCTCTGTCCCAGCTCTTCTCCCTTGCACGATGTTGATCGTCATCATTTATATGACTTTATCTCGTCCCATTTTCTCTGCTTTCCAACAGGATCTTGAAAATTCTCTTTCGAAGACTCCTGCTATGAAACAAATGTTAAATGCTTCCTCAAAAGTTATGTAAACGTCAAAATATGTACTTTAGTATCTGAAGGCTCTGAAGCCGATTTTGCAGCCTATTCAAATCTAATCCAGTGTGGACTTCTAAAAACATTATGGAACAACGAACCACATTGTTTCAAAGTTCTTTTGAGTTAGGTATTCATAGCATCCACATATTCTTGTTAAAAGCTCAGAATCCTGAAAGCAATTTCATGTCAGGTCACATTACGACTTGAATGCCCATCATCAAAAGCAGATCAAAACTTTGATTTTGGAAAAAATCCAAACAATATGATACTGAAAAAGAGAGAAAACCTGGAGAGTGAGAGATCTGCTGCTGCATTTGACTAATATTTCTCATTAAATGTTTTTCAATCTCAGTTACCGTATCGCAATGAGATGTTGATAGTTTTAAGAGATGAGAATCCACGCATTTGGTTCTTCTGCTATCTGCTATGTTGCCATTTTATTTTGATAACTGGAAAGATTGGAAAATCAGATTTATACCTTATTATCATAACTTAGGCAGGCGTGAGTTTAACATATTATATTTACCAGTGTTGGGTGCACTCGGAGTAGAGATAAACTTGATCTGCAAATTGTGAAACTAAACAAAACAAAAGAAAATTAATCGTGTCGTTTCCATCCTCAAACTAAACAAAACAAAATCATTTATCAGACAAATTGAATTACCTCACTCTTCGAGAACTTTTCTTCTCCTAATCTGACCTGAGGAGGAGGCGAGGAGGCAAGGAAGCTCTGAAGCTCCTTACATGATGAGAAGGAGGCGAGGAGGCAAGGAAGATGAAGGACAGTAACAGAAAGAGGAAGGAGAGGGCGACGTGGTTAGATTTTCCGTATCTTGAAATCGACATCGGATTATATAGTGATGGGGCACTAACGGAGAAATTAAGAAAGGGTTTCGAGAGGGTGTCTGTTACAAACTTTATTTTTCAGTTATGGAAGAGGGAGGTAGTGAAAGGCGGAGAAGCGGAAGTTTCGTAACAGGCGATGTTCGGGTTGTCGGAAGGGAGGTGCGTGAGAGAAAAGAAGAAGGCAGTGGCTGACGTGGGAATTTTGATGAAGTGTCAACTCGTGATAGGTTGAATTAATTGGGGGACGTGGACACCCTCTCCGTGGATTATATCTTGCTTTTAGTATAATTTTGATTTTGATAGATAGATACTAATTCTAGTAATATAACTGAAGAAAAGAAAGTAAAAATCATATGCTGGTTTAACCAGTAATTCAACTGATAATCAGGTTCTGTATTTTAATAGTATTTTATGGATTTATCGAAGTTTTAAATAATGGATGTTTTCTTAAATCCAAACCGAATTAGATTTAGAGTCATCCAATTCGACAGTGGGATCCGGGTTAGGGTTTCAAAATAGTATACTGGTTTTCAGGCTCTTACAACAATCAATCCAATTAATTTGGTTATTTGTAATTGAATAATCTAGTTCAGAACTACATGTTTTAAACTGAAAGATATGAAGGAGAGAAACATACCAAACAAAGAGAGAGAAAGAAGAGAGAAGAGAGAGCTTTGGTGTTTCCGACGTCCGGCGGCGCGTGCCGGCGTCGGCGACACATTTTCTTCCTATTTCGTTCAATAGATTTGCTGTGGGTTTCGATCTACCGGTTCCTTCCCGATATACTGGTGGTTCTAGGCTAGGGTTTTGTTTCCGGAAAGCACTCCGCTCGTGGGGTGTGCGGCGGCATCTCTTCTTTCTCTGGACCCGCGGTGAGGTTGAAGGTCGGTAAAGCGAGAGCCGTATGCTCAAAATCCAGTCTTTTTCCGGGGGATAGAGGCTTCTGAAGCTCTATGACCGTCGGCCCTTGTTTCCGGGAGACGGTGGCTCCGTCAGCACCGCCATCGCCGGCTCAGGCTTCCGGGAGGTGATAGCTCCGACAGTATCATTCTCTCCGGTTCGGTTTGGTTTTTTATTATTTTCTTCTAGGTTTTTTCGATCTCTTTCTTCTACGCGGTCGTGCTTCAAGTGGATCCGGCGCTTGACTCTTCACCTGAAACGTCTAGGATGACGGGGGTGAGAAATAGATTGTAGCCGTTTAATCAGTTAACCTCGCAGATGGTGTTCGGTGTGTGGGTGTTATGTTGGCTTGGGAGTCGGATGAGACCGTCTGAGGCTCTCCGACAGATGGTTTCTCAAGCGGTGAGGACAGCTCAGGTTCGAGCGGAGTTGGTGCGGCGCTGTTGGTGATGGCGAGCCGCGGTGATTAGGGTTTCAGTTCCTTGTTTGTGTGGGTGGGCCGGAGGCCCAGTTTAGTCCCTTGTTTGTGTGGGTGGACCGGAGGCCCAGTTTGTAATCCTTTTAGTTGGGTCGAGTTTATGGACCTTAAACTGTTGTAGTTCGGATGGGATTTGATCCCTTTTCTATAAAATCTTTCAGAGGGGAAAAAAAAAAACTGAAAGATATCAAATAATAGCATGAACAGTCGAACACATTTCGTGAATAACATACATATATCGATATTGACCGTCGAATAAATATACACAGATACAAATACATAAAGAAAAAAAACAAAAAGTACAATACATCACCCATGAGAAACAACATTAAAAAAGAACATCGTATCAAAGTAGAAAATACTCGAGGAAGAAGTTTGTTTATGTATACCCAACAAGCAAAAAGCAATATCATCAAGGCTTTCTTGCTGCAAATTGATTCCCAGACTTGAGATTATCTTGAGGGACGTCCATGGGCAGCTTGGTCCAGTTAAAGACGTCATCTCTGACTTTCTTCCTCTGAACCACAACGTAAAAGCTCATGAATATACACATAAACGCCATCATTGCGATGAATATGCTTAGGTTTCTTCTATTTGGGCAAGAAGTGAGAATCATATCTGTTGAAACAAACCCATCAAGACTCCCCATCGAGTTATTCATCTTCATGATCTCAACACCGTTCAACATCGCATCCACCCCACGCTCATCAACACTGGTCTTGTTTGATGGTCCCACACTTACTCTAATCGATGATCCTGAAGGGTCGTTGGAATCAGCGGTAAGATCCACCACGAAATCCATGTAATAAGGGGAAGCAAGGACGTAACCAGTAGAGTCAGAGATATCGAAATCTTGATACGCCGAGTTCCCGTTGATGTAAACGTTGAAATAGAGGAGACCGAGTGATTTGCTAGCAATGTCACAGAAATGCATCCGGATCAGATATTTGTAACCCGTGCTCACAGAGAAGTCCCAACTCATAACGTTGCCCACACGGGCAGTGTTGTAGACGTTATCAGGACCAACTTCCCGGCTCGCACCTCCGGGCCTATACTTAATCCTACCGGTGAAGTAAGCTTTGCGAGAAGAAGACCCACCAACGGATTTGAACAAGTCATCATCAGGCAGCCAAGTTCTCCACAAGGTGTCATTGAAAGGAGTGACCTTTCTACCACCAACATTGATTCTGTACATCACTTCCATAGCTTGCTTAGCTAAACCATTCACTTTCCCAGTCCCATCACCAGATACAGAGGTTGCCACGTCAGCGATCAAATCCTTAGGCGCGGATATAACTTCTATAGCGTTAACGAACGCTAATTTCGAATCTTTACTAGGAACAAACCTGACCACAACCTCTCCAACACCGACCCAAATCAGAAATTCCCTAACTTTATTAGACGACGTGCCGTTAAAATTTGTAAGGACGACGTGGCCGTTAACGGTGACGTGAAACTCAGCGCCGTTAAGATCGATTTTAGAGGAAGTGAGTCGATTGAAATGGAGACGTACCATGTGAGTCCCTTTCTCGCGGACATTGAACTCGTACTTGGCCTGTCGCGTGAATACCCTGGCGGTCCGGTAGATCTGAGGGACGTTCGGAGCTAGATCTTCTCCCTGGAGGGAGACTGATCCTTCCGATGAGAAGAACTTCACTTTCGATGATGCGTCGGAGACGAACCGGCGGTTATCCACGGTGGAGTCAACGTCCGAGCCGCAGTTCACGAGGTAGTCGTCGGAGGGGGAGAAAGAGAGAGATGAGATTGAGATTGAGATTGAGGATGATAGGAAGGTAACGAATAGGAGGAAATCGATCCTTCTGGACAGAATCGCCATTGCCCGCGGAGAAGAGATTGCACAATTTTGCAGTAGATCAGACAAGATGATAAAATGTAATTTGGAAAATGAGACCTAGTCAACGCGTCATTACAGCTGTTTCGTTTTCTATCATCTTAAGACGTGACTAATTCGTAGCGGCTCATGTATCCCAACTTATGCAAAGGGCCTGAAGGCCTAAGCCCAATTACGTCTCAAAATTTGACTAATGATTAATGACTGTTCATAGAAATGATGTTTTACTATTTTCTCAAGTCTAGTTTTTTTTTAAATAATCAACCACAAAAACAAATAAGCCAAATAGTTATATCATCTATATTATTAAAACTGGAATACAAATAAAAACTGTTTGAAAACATGAATAATAATATAAATGAGAATTATTTGGAAACATGAATAGCAGTACAAAATAATACTTGTCTATTTTTAAGTGATTTTTTACAGATTTTAATTATATTTTTAACTAGTTATAACCAATTTATTTATTATATTCACTAAGTAAATTAACATCATTTATTACAAAATTAAAAAACAAAACTTATTTGTTTTTCAATTTTTTATTTTATCTTTTACATTCATTTTTTTACCTTTTTACTATTTCATTAATTATATTTACTATGATATTTTTACAACATTTATTTTACATATTAACTATAATAATTTAACATATTTGAATGAAATTACTCTATTTGGGACAAGAATTCAAACTGGTTAACAAATTTATTTTTTATTTGTTTACATAACCAGTTATATATATATTCGGGTATTTGTTCAGCTACAGGTTATTTCTTTTCAGTATTTTTTTTTTGAGTTTTGAAACAAATCTTCATTCGGGTATTATAATTTCATGTGGGTTTCAAATCGGGTCTTTTCAAGTCTAGATGAATTCAGTTTTGATATATAAAAATCTATAAATATCCAAAAATTAATCTATCTGAAGTCGGTTCAGATATTTGTATAGAAAATAACAATATTAACCAATTCAATTGATGTATTTTGAATTCAAATTAAACTAAACCTAAACATAACCAAAAGTAACCATATTACTATATTTGATTCCGGTTTGATGTATATGAATCTAAAAATATTCAAATACTTACATAATTAATTATGTTATGACCAATATAATTATATACTAATTATGAAAAACAAAATATTAATTTATAAAAAAGTAAATATTAACACCCGCACAGTCGTGCATGTCAATCTTTAGTTAATTATTAAAGGGAATAGAATATTCTAGGGTGGACCTTCGGGTACTCTCGGTTCAGATCTATTCGGATTTCCAGTTTTCAGGGTAAAAGATTTTAACCTCATTCGAGTATTTATAAATTTTGGTCTGGGCCAGTTCGGATCTTTGCGAGTTTGGTTCAGATTCATACAATCTACTGAAATAATTTTTAAATTTTTAAAATTTATATATACTTTAAATTTTTCAAAATCTAAGAATAAAATAATATATAACATATAAATTTGAGTAATACATTCCAAAATATCAAAACCTAACATAAAAATGGTTTGAATTGAATATTTAGACAGAAAATCACTATATATTATTCAACTATTTTTGTATTTTGAGTATTGTTTAGTTCCTTTAGATATTGACTTTTTATTGACTTTTGACTATTTCTATATGTTTTTCAAATATTTTGGACAACTTCAAAATATCCCATATATACATTTTGGATATTTTTGGACATTAAATATAAAAATAACTAATATATTCAAGTATATAAATCTGATTTAGATATATTCGGATAACCAAAATATTTTGATTCGGATTGGGTTCGATTCGGGTTCTCTAGATACCTAAATTTTGAATCTACTCAGATATTTAACAAGTTTTGGTTCTGATTTGATACTATTTTTCGGATCGGATTCAGTTCTTTTTTCGGATTCAGACTTTTTTCCAGCCCTAGAATATTCCATAAAAATATCCTAACTAAATTTCGTTAAGTTTTTTAATTCCAAATTTCCTTTGCTATCTATTTTTATACCAAAATTAATTATTTTTACTCATTTTAATATATTTATTTTAGAAAATTTGATCATTTATTCAAACTATGCTCATTTCTACAATAAGTTTCAAACAAAACTTTAAAATCTCTAAAATTGAAAAGAAAATCTTACAGATTTCATTTATTTAATTTTTAAAGAATGAAAGTAACTGAGTTTTGGATAATCTGAAATTATTTATAGTATTATATTTAGTCTAATTTATTTTCTGAAATATTAAAGTAACTTATTTTATTCATAATTAAATTTTTCTAAATTTTAAAATATCAAAATTTAGTTACTTTCTAAGTTTTAAAATATTAAAATTTAGTTACTTTATTCTTAAAATGTAAAATAAAATTTGAAATTTGAATTAAAGATTTATTTTTGAAGTTTAGAATTTTTTTGAAAAAAAAATCGTTTAAGCTTACTAATATTATTTTACTAAAACTAGAATAATTTGGATATTACAGATGCAATTTCCCACTTTTGGTGGGGAGGAAGTGGTAATAAAAGAGGAATTCACAGACTTTCTTGGGATAAAGTGTGTAAACACAAGAATGATGGGGGTTTGAGTTTTCGAGATATTCAAAACTTCAATACCGCACTACTGGGAGAACAACTATGGCGGCTAATAGACAATCCAGATTGTTTATTTTCAAAAAAATTTAAAGTCGTTATTTTAGGAACACAGATCCTTTGGATCCACAAAGATCTTATTCACCATCGTATGACTGGAGAAGCATCTGTTCAGCTAGATCTCTGGTTAAAAAATGGCTAATCAAAAGAGTAGAGAATTGACAATCTATCTCAGTATGGACTGATCCATGGCTTCATGCTCCTCGCCCGAGGTCAGCAACACCAAAAAACATATCTCTGGATTTATCTTTACCTTTTAATGTGGACTACTTTATTGATCGGGCCACTTTCTCTTGGAATGTGAATTTGCTTAACGCATACTTTCATCCTGACGATGTTACATTGATAAAAGGGTTGGCAATTAGTAGATTGGGTAGGGAAGATACTATTGGTTGGGCTTTTATCGATTTGGGTAAATATACGGTTAAATCAGGCTACAAGTGAGAAATACAATATCCATATAAAGTCACTCAGGAGATCCCGTTTGGACCAGATATTAATCCGTTATTAAGTTATACTTGGAAGTTGAGGTGTCCGCCGAAGTTACATCATTTTATTTGGCAAGTTATTAAGGGAACTATCCCGTTTGCGAAGAATCTGAGGGCTAGAGGAATTAGTTGTGATACACGGTGTAGTTTGTGTGGAGCCGAAGAAGAATCCATTAATCATGTATTTTTTGAATGTCAATCGGCTGTGAAAGTATGGGCATTGTCAAAAATATTTCAGCTCCTGGTTTCTTCCCTGATTTATCGGTTTTTTCTAATATGGATTATCTATTTTTGAGACTACCAAAGGATTATGACTTTGGACTCTTTCCTTGGATTTTGTGGTATATATGGAAGAATCGAAATAACAAAATTTATACAAATAAATCAGGTGATCCACAGGAAATCCTTCGGATAGTAGAGGTGGAAGGAGTGGTCTGGGCAGATGCCCAACAAATGGCTCCGACTAGAAACCAGGCAACTCACGTGGCTTCTGATGATATATCATTAGAGGAGTCCAGAGTTTGTTTTGTTGATGGAGCATGGAGGGTGCAAGACAAATTCTCAGGACAAGGGTGGTTCTACAGAATGAATGGTTCAAATGAGAAGATGATGGGTGCAATGAATCTCCGAAGAAGCTTATCTGCTTTGCACGCTGAATGCGAAGCTTTGATATGAGTTATGGAGTGCATGAAGACTCTCCATTTTTCAGAAGTAATTTTTGCAATAGGCTGTTCTCAACTGGTGAAGATGGTGTCCTCACCTGGAGAATGACCAGCTTTTGCTACACACTTAGAGGAGTTCCAGCACAGTAAGACTTTTTTTCCTATCTTCAAAATTTGACATATTTCGAGAGCACATAATCTAGTGGCGGACAAGCTGGCACGAGGTGCTAGGAGTTCCCTTTCAGTTATGCTTTATGTCGACTCTATGCCTCCGGTCTGATTCTCTGGACAAAAAGAACATAGATAATAGTTTAATTTCATTGTTATAAAAAAAAAAAATAATTTGGATATTAAAATGAGCACAATTTTAAAAACTTGTTTATCAAAATAAGAAATAATTAGTTTTTGTATCAAACAGAATAGGAAAAACATTCGGGTACTAAAACACTCACGAAATTTAGTCGGAGTATTTTTATAGAATTTTCCTGTTCCTCAAGTATATTAATGTGTAAACAATCAATTTATTCTGTCACGAATTTCTTCTAAGACAACAAGTTTTCCATGTGAAGTATAAACCAACAAGAAAACTATTTATTAGAATAAGCCACAATTTCGTCATTTTCACAAGCTGTGACGTTGATCATCATAGTTCCCGTCTTCGTCGTTGGCAATAATCGACAACAATCTCTCCTTGGTGCCTATAAACATTTATCAATCAAAAAAGAAATTACTACCTAGTAAAGGAACAAATGTAAAATATTTACTACAAACCTTATTCCACCTATCTGGGTTAGACTTTTTGTAGACAAAGATCCGATTGATATCAGAAGGATCTGGTATCCCCCACTCACATTTAGGATACTCTTCCTTGTGCCTAAGATACTCGGTAATTGTTGTGCCTGAAGAAGAATCACCAAGAGCGCGAGACATGTAAAACACTCGTGGACGCTGGCAACCAGTGTAGGTTATGGGGCGTGTGTTGAAAGCAACATTGGTGAAATCACGACGTTTGTGCCACTCAATGAAAGTGCGAGTGGGCACTTCCATCATCCTTGCTGGCATATATGTCCGTATGATCTGGACAGTGTATCCCCACGAGATAGACACTGTCCACTTGTGAGTTGTGTCGTAGCATATGGATTGTTGGACGAGGCTAGCTGAGTCGAGCTTCGCTGAGATCATGAGTCTCTTTACGGCCTTCACTCGGTCCATTCTTGGAAATATAGGCTTGACTACATCTAAGTGATGGATAGAGACTATCGGTGCTTGTGGATGGACCGATAAAAGACCCAAGAGGCTCCCGTATACATCAAACTGTTTAACATTATAATAACAATGAATCAAAATATGATTTGGTAGAAACATCAAAAATAATTCTATAACATGGATCACACACAAGTCTTAGGTAGACAAAGAAAATATCAAATCAATGATTTTAAGTTTATACTTTTTCAAATTCTGTTATATTATTAACTGAACTAAAATCCCAAACTGTAAAAAAAAAAAAAGGTAAAAAACGAACCTGATGAAACCCAACTTCTCTGGTGAGAGGAACACCGAGCTCAGCCATACAAGCATGAATTCGGTCATCAGATCCGTACAGACCACTGTACCTCTCGATACACCGATCTTGCATCTTCTCCAAAGCCTTGGCCAAGGGATAACTTATCGCAAAACCACCTCCTCCATACGCCATGCCGTACGAAAACTGATTCAAATTCTGCAAATGGCTCTCGGAAGGAGCTCCGATGTAATAGAACTGTTTGTGATCGTACTTTCTCAAAACCCTAACAAGATTCTCCGTGAAAAACACAGTGTCGTCGTCACCCATCACAATCCACCTCACGTTTCTCTCGGATTCAGTTCCGTTTAACATCCTCACCGTTTCCGATACGATTCTGGTGATCCTGATCGCTGACCGGTGTCCTTTACGGTAACGGTACTTGAATCTCGACGTGTCTGATGAGATTCTGATCTCAGGCAAGGTGGAAGAAACGGTGTCGTTTACTGTAGTTTTTTCTAGCCAGACAGCACCCTTCATCTCACCGTCTGGTTTCCACCATGTTTTCACGTATTCTCTCCGATGCTTCCACAGTTTGGAGGACGCGGCGATTCCGAAAACTACATGCTTAAGCTCTGTTTTCTCCTCTGGGTTTTTACCTGATCCGACTTGCACCACAGGTACAAGGAGAGAGTTGGAGATTTTAGAAGGAGACTGTATAAAGGGGATGAAACTGAAGGAGTATAAGAAATGTGAGAGGAAGATCAAGAATATCACGATCGCAATAAACGAGCATCGTGAAGAAGAAGAAATGTATTTGTCAAAAGAAACTGGCTTTTGATCTTTTTGAATGCTTTCTGCCATTGTTGTTTACTTGTTTGATTCACTGATTCAATCAAGTCACTCTAAAAACATGAGCAACGAAACAAGTTTGTAATTTCTTCTTTTAAATAATTTTATTGGCCATTGTCATGTTTTAAGAAAAATCTAACAGCTGAATTGAATTGAATTAAAGACTATATTGCAATGGTAAAATGTTTGGATGGATCACAGCGTAATAATTGCACAAAGACATTGGTCAACATACCATGCACAGAAATAAAATTCAGAGTGAATAATAGCATTGTTGTAAACAAAATATTATAATACTATAAGAATCAAATTTACTGTGATTACATACCAAATTATGTCAGTTATGAGAGAGAGAGAGAGAGAGAATTTTTGGATTTATATCCACATATTTGTAAAATATTTTTGATCTAAAGATGTACTTTTTAAGCTTGTCGGATCTTTACCTTTGGTGATTTTTTATGTGTTTTCAATGGAAACCTGAGCAAACTCTGTATATTTTTTTGTATTCTCTGATTTTAGGTTGAAGTTAATAAGGTTTTTGATTATAAATTGGATATTTCAGTGTAGCTTTCTACGATTTCGAATATATTCCAACTGATTTCTCTATAGTCCGATTCATATATCTTTGATTTGATAATATCATGCTTGTTTGAATCTGTAATTCTTAGTAGGTAAGAATATCTTTGGTTTGAGTTATACCAGAGATGTGGTGCACTCTTTTCAGATATTTTTTTTGTTAAAGGCACTCTTTTCAGATATTAGAAAAAGTTTCGAGGTGAAGGAGGAAGGTGGACAAGATAAGCTACTTGAATTGGCATTGGATTAGGGATGTTTTAGACCGATATTGCTGCAACAGTGAAAAATGAGTTGCAGAGGTGATTTTGGAAAAAAAATACGGCAGCAAAGCTGCACGGCGGCCGAGATTTTCTTTTTTCTTTTAAGTTTTAAAGAAAAACACGCGTCTCGTGAAGACCATTGGTTTGATGCATGGATGACAAAACAAAATTAAATCGCTTTGTGGAAACTATTTTAATCTTAAATAATTTAAAGTTTTATTGGGATTTAATTTGAACCCACTAAACTAATTTAGGCGACAAAGAAAAAGAAGAAAGGAAGGTGAGGAATGCATATTTTATTTTTCAACTATTTGCAATCAGCACATACATGTAATATGTAAACTATTTTGACCCGCACAAACTTACCAATAACTTTTCATTTTTATAACTTTTGAACTTAAGAAATTGTGTGATTATTTGATTTTTTTTTTACTAAACTAATGCATTATTTTATATAAAAAGCTGAAAATTTTGCTGAGATTATTTATAACTTTTTAATATATTTTGTCATATTTTATGGTAGATACAAATGGCACTTCTCTTTTAATAGAGAAGATATTACTAATTACGAAATTATTTAATATATTAATTTTAAAATGTGTAAAATTTTTGGTAAGATTTTGTTATATTTTTTTCAACATATTTGTAATTTAATATCTTTATAATTATTATTATTTTTAGAAATCTTAGATATTCAATAGATTAATATGTAAATAATCAATATATATATATAATTAAGAAAATGGATCTATTTTGATTTTTTATAGTAGATAAAAATGGTATTCTCTTTTAATAGAGAAGAAATTAGCGGGTGATTGGAATAAGATTACAAATTTTAAAAATTGACTAATTTTTAGAATTCTTATAATTTATTCTGTACTAGTATTATCACCCCGTGCTAAGCACGGGTTAATTTTTGCTTGCATTTAAAATATCATACTTAATTTATTTAGCTTTATTTCTATCTGTTTTTAAGACTTCTGAATTCTGAAATATAAATTTCTATAAGATTAATATAATAAAAATTATTATTTAACATATATGTATGTAAAATACACAATTTTATGTATAAGAAGTCCTAAGATTACTCCTTCTGTTTTGATTTAGTTGTCTTGTAAAGCAAACTTTTTGTTTCAAAATAAGTGTTGTTTTATAATTTTAATACAAAATTGATTGACTTTATATTTCAATCTATTTTCCTATTGGATAAAATGTAGTTATGTATATTGCTAATGATATTTTCATATAGTAAAAATATAAAATTAAATATTTTTAATATGTGTCTTATTCTAAAACAATAATTAAAATGAAACAGATGGAGTAACAAACAGATTTGTGAAACTGTCATACCATAACAAACAAATTTCTAAATACTCAATGTGCATTATCATAGTTGTTCATACCTTTTTCCTTTGGTAGACTGTTTAGATATTTGTTGTTGTTTTCCACATCTTTAAATTTGAAAACCCCCTCACATCATTGTTTATTAGCCACTGGGTAAAACTTCTTCGAGGCTACAGAAACAAAATATATATATTTTCAAAGAGTAAGAGATAATTATTCAGAATAGAAATAAAGAAACACTTGTTTTCAGAAAAGGCTCTTTGATTTTGTTTTGTCTGTAATTTGTATTTATCTTTCGCTTGATCATATATTTGTCTGACAATACTACGTTCTTGTTAAAATCTATTTTTTTTTGTTTTCTTCTATGTATATGTTTTTGTTGGATGCAAGCAAGGAAAGTAATTTCCTAAAATATGCCATAGAACGAACAGAGTACTAATACCAATTTTATAAATAATAGAGTTGGAGATACTAACTGTTACTTTGGTTGTTGACGACGATTCAAAACATTAGTAGACTCAACACTCACATGCTATCTTCAACCTGAAATAAATAATAAAATATATTATTTGTATGGATTTTTTTTTGCATCAGATGAAGATTTGAAAAAGAGAAAGATTAAAAATACGAAGCAATGCAGAAGAAAGAAAGATGGAGAAGGTATAAAGACAGTTTTAAATAGTGATCATGGTTTTGAACGTGGTTGGCGAAAATTCAGGAATATAGGTATTTGGAATTATTTAAAGCTCGTGATTTTAATTGAGATTTTTTAGGAAGATAATTTTGTATTAATATTTTTTTTTTTTTAAATTCCACATGTCAAATTTTGATTGCACAAGTGACTTGTGCTTTAGTATATAGGGATTAATTTCTATAGATTTTTATTGATTACTATGGATATGCACAATATATATTATTTTTTTCAAAAAATGTTTGTCTTTATAAGATAATATATATATACTAACCTTTCTTTAAAATTTCCAGAAAAAATCTCGACGTACACCCATATATAAACATGGGAAATTGCAGGCCGTGACAATAGCAAAACAACAAAAAAAAAATATACCCATAAGAATTTCTTGGCTATGATATTTCAACAATATTTCATATATTGTCCTTTTTCACTTTCCCATCTCTTTTAACTAATTTTATCAGTTCAAAAATAACTTATTCAATTTTTTTACATATCTATAAAAATATAGATTTTTTCTGTATATGACATGTTTTGAATTTTGTAAAACTAACATATATTTATAAAATTGAATATATACAGTTATAATGTAATTATATGCTATTCTACTTATAAAATATATAATAGAATTATAAATTATATAATCTTTCTTTTATCTTTCATGTTTTCTCTCACATATCCTCCTCTTTCTTTCTCTCTTTCTATCTCTTTCTCATCTCACATTTTTCTATTCCTTCTTGTGTTATATTTCTTTATTTCCTTACCATATAATGTTCAAATAATATATTTTGTATTCCATTCTATTTACGGAATATAAAATAGAATTGTTGTTATGTTCTATCTATTTGTCATCCTCTCTCTCCTTCTCTTCCATCCATCTTTCTCTCTCTTTTTCCATCGTGTAAACTATTCTAATTTTCTTCATAATCCATATCCCTATATCATGCGTCATATGTTCCATACTATTTTAAATTACAGTATAATATGATACATTTTTTTTTCTCTTCTTTTGCAATTTGTATCTCCTTCTCTGCCTCCTGATTCTTCTTACTCACTACTTGATCGGTTACACTATTTTGTTCTCCAACACCGTCGCCACTCATCATCTCTCTCTCTCTCTAAGGAAATTTTAGAGAATTTCATATATACAAAGTTTATGGGTGCGTCGAGTATTCCATACCATAATATGTATATCATAGTCACGTAATGGATAAGGGTTTAGGTTTAGGGTTTAGGATTAGGGTTTAGGTTTAGGGTATATGGTTTGAGTTTAGGATATATGGTTCGGGTTTAGGGTATATGGTTCAGGTTTAGGGTTCAGAGTTTGGGTTTAGGGTATATGGTTCGGGTTTAAGGTTCAGACTTTTGGTTTAGGATTTATGGTTTAGGGTTTGGGTTTAGGGCATATGGTTTGGGTTTAGGGTTTAGGATTTGGGTTTAGGGTATATGGTTTGGGTTTAGGGTATATAGTTTGGTAGGGTTCAGAGTTTGGGTTTATGTTATATGATTCGGGTTTAGGGTTCAGAGTTTGAGTTTATGGTTTATGGTTTGGGTTTAGAGTATATGGTTTGGGTTTAGGGTTTGGTTCTAAGGTCTAAAGTTTAGAATTTTGGTTTAAGATATATGGATTTGTGTTTGTTTGTTTATCTTTGCCTATACTATATGATTTCTGTTTAGGGTTTGGGTTTCTCTCTCTCTCTATCTCTCTCTCTCTCTCTCTCTCTCTCTCTCTCTCTCTCTCTCTCTCTCTCTCTCTCTCTCTCTCTCTCTCTCTCTCTCTCTCTCTCTCTCTCTCTCTCTCTCTCTCTCTCTCTCTCTCTCTCTCTCTCTCTCTCTCATACACTTCCACATACTATACTATATGGCCATCACATATAGAATACCAAATTGTTTTAATTTGTAGTATATTAATGAAATATGTTTTATCATATGTTGTATCATACTAAACCATCTATACTATGAATAAATATGCTCTTTTATATTAGATATTGTTTTTATTTTATTAAGCACTACAAATAAATAATATTAAGCAAATTAAATTATTTTCTATTGTTTCATTTCTGTTTGAGATATCTATTCTATATAGATAATATAAATAGAATAGTATATGATGCAGCGTGTGACACACAAACGTTCACGCGCTACGGAGGACTTCAGCGTCTATTTATGGAGTAAAAAGACACAATTCCCAATGACACAATGAAAAATATTCTTCCGTTCAGCTAATTAGAGGGTAATCGGGCCTGACTGGTGTAACCGCAGCGGTTGCGGGAGTTTGCAAGTGCGGGTGGTTGCGGTTTTAAGCGTTTCTAGAGATTTGTACGACTGGTACAGCTGTTAGAAATTGTTGCGTTTGCGGGACTCTTATGACTGGTAAACTACCAAACGCAACATCTGTTAAATAATAATTTAACAATATTTACATTTTATGTAATTATAAAAATATTAAAAATCCTAATAATATGATAAATATAAAATTTATATTGATAAAATCATATTATTCAATTTTAAAAATTTATAGAAAATATTTTAGTTTTGAATTTTTATAATATAAATTGAAAATATAATATGAATACATTTTACAATTTCTATTATTTCAATTGAAAAATTTTATTGGATATTTTTAGTATTATTTTTATTTATTCTTTTTTTAAAGAAAAAAATTTACCCTCCCGCAACCGCAAACGCTAGCTGGAACCAGCTTTTGATTTTAAGAGGTTCGAAGCGGTTTGAAGCGGTTTGAAGCGGTTTGTAGCGTTTTCTGTGATTGTTTCAAAACGCCAACAACCGTTATGAACCGCAAAAGCTGCGTTTGCGGGTGGTAGCGGGAAAACCAGTCAGCCCTTTATTCACCCTTATTTTTTCACCCTTATTTTATAGCTTTTTGTATATTATGTGAAACTAGGTTTTTGGCCTGCATATGTGGACACAAACATTTTATAATTACTTATTAATATATGATAAATTATTATTTATTTTATGTATTATAATTTTTTTGTATATACTATATTCATTATTAATAAATAAATCTTATAAATCAGTGAATAATATCTTTTACATTATGTAAAATTAATGATTGTACTTTATTAATATTTAGTTATGTGTTTTCTATTTTTCAATTTTCAAAGTTTTATTAAAAATATTTTTTGGATAACAACACAATATATATATAATAATTGTCTTTTTATTTTAAAATATAAAGATAATTATTATTAATTTTAATCACTTATATAATCAAAATAATTTATTTTTTTGACTAAATTATATATTTTATTCATTAAGAGCATAAAAAATATTAAAATTTTAAACATATATTTTTGGATAACAGCACAATATATATAATAATTATCTTTTTATTTTAAAATATTTTTCATATTTTGGATAACTCTTATAATTATTAATTTTAATCACTTATCTAATCCAAAAAAAATTTAAATTGGTTTTTGTTTTTTCCTAATTTATATATTTTATCATTAAGGGTATAAACGATATTAACCACTCTAACTTTTAACGTGAGATCTCGGTTACAAAAAATCACTTTGCAAACAGTAGAATAGAAGATATATAAATCAGTTATTAATATATTTTCAATTATATAAAATTAATGATTGTACTTTATTAGTATTTAGTTATGTGTTTTATATTTTTTCAATTTTCAAAAATTTAAAATATTTTTTTGGATAACAACACAATATATATAAGAATTATATTTTTATTTTAAATGTATTTTTTATTTTGGATAACTAATTATTTTTAGTTTTAATAACTTATTTAATAAAAATATCTTTTTTACTTTTGACTAATTTATATATTTTATTTATTAAGAGCATAAACGATATTAATTTTTTTAAAATATATTTTTGGATAACAACACAATATATATAATAAGTATCTTTTTATATTAAAATATATTTTAAATGTTTTGGATAACTCTTGTTATTATTAATATTAATCACTTATCTAATCAAAATAATTTAAATCTATTTTTGTTTTTGCCTAATTTATATATATTTTTTTATTAAAGATGTAAATAATATTAACTATTCTAACTTTTAATGTTAGAGTTCGGTTAAGAAAAATCACTTCGAAAATAATAGTATAGATATGATTGTTTCCCAGCCACCATTGTTGACCATATTCGATAGATTTGTGTATTATATTCTATGTATTGTTTCCTGCTTGACTTTCTGTATAACTTTGGTCACTTACTTTTGCTAGCTTATGTTTAGTTTTCAGTTTGACTGTTTCCTTTTTATATGATTGTTCATTATTTATACTATGGGTGGACACTGATCACTTAGTACCATATTTTCCAGTATTCGTAATTTGTTCCGTAATTCACGGATATATGATTTTCTGATTTGATTTGCTTAGTAAAAATACGGATATCTGATTTTCCGGATATCCGGATTCTTTTTAGATATTTGCGAATATTCATGGATATTTACAGATATTTTATCCACTTTGTACATATAAGTAAAAATCTATAAAACATTATAAAAATTTATGTTTCTTAAAATAAACTTTACATAATATAAAAGATAAACTGAAAATTAATGAAATTATGTGTTTTATGAATTTTTAAATTAATATTTTTTCTTATACAATAAATACTTTTTAAAAAATTTTGTTTTCATTAAAGATTTTATTATATTTTTCTTAATTTTATATTATATAAGTAATTTTATAAATAAAATTAATAAAAAATTAGATGTTAAATAATAATTGTATAAGGTTATTCATTTAAAACTCTATATTTAGTCATAAAATATACATCTATCTGTATATAAACTCTCATGAACGCTGCTTCGATAGCTCCAATGTCAGATTTTGAAATAAAATCAGCAACAGATTTAATTGGATCTGATAGGGCTCCATGACCAGATTGTTTTACAACATCATTCTATCATCAGTTTTGGGATTATACTGGTCCTGATGTCTGCTATATGTTCAGGAAATTTTTTGAACCAGGTATAATGGAGGACCATATAAACCATATAAGCATTTGTCTAATACTGGAATTTTTCTGAAGCGGCCTCTATGGGTGATTATAGACCTATAAGTAGAGTGCTTGGTTGCGTATAAGCTGATACCTAAGGTGATGTGCTTGAGATTACAAGGGAGTTTGGATCTTATTATTTTTGAACCACAAGTTGTTTCTGTTCCAAACTGGTAGATATCAGATAACATCTTAGTTTCTCATGAACTGATTAGTGCTTTGAGGTCAAAGAAAGATTGTTCTGAACATTATATGGCAATCAAGACTGATATCAGTAAGGCGTATGATCGTGTGGAGTAGTCTTTCTTGAGAAGTATTATGGAGAAAATAGGTTTTCATCAGATTTGGATCGATAGGATCATAACTTGCGTTACCTCAGTGTCATATTCAATCATAATAAACGGAAGTACATATGGTGAAGCCATCTAGAGGCATTCGTCAAGGTGATTCTCTATCCCCATATTTATTCTTACTTTGTGTTGAAGCGCTTAGTCAGATCTTAGATCAAGTTCAAGAGATGCGGAAGTTTCAAGGAATGAAGTTGGTTCGTCACTGTCCAAAGGTCTCTCATCTCTTTTTTTTGCAGATGGTTCTTTGTTTTTCTGTCAAGCAAATGAGGATAATGCTGATATATGGCTGCAATATTAGAGACTTATAAGAATGTGTCTGGGCAGAAAATAGACTTGAGTAAATCTTCAATTATTTTTGGTATGAAGATTGAGCATTCAGTACGTGGTAGGATTTGAGAAGAAGGGACACGAGAAAAATTCTACAAACTTATTAAAGCATTGTAAAGACTGAGAGAAGAACCGAGGTTTTGGAAAAAATCTAAATAAAATTATTGTCCAAATGGAGTTAGAAGTGTACAAAGAAGTCATTTGTGTATCGAAAGACGGTAAACAATCATCTCCTTGTAGTTGCTATCTATTTAGATGATTTGTTTGTTACAAGAACAAACAAAGCAGTCATCAACGAGTTTAAACAAAGAATGACGTCAAATTTTGACATGAGTGACCTTGGTAAATTTACTTAGTATCTAGAGATAGAGGTATGTCAACACGATGAAGGCATAAAGCTGAATCATAAGCGATACACACTGAAAATATTAGAAGAATCAGAAATGAATAGGTGCAACTTGGTTTATACACCGTTGCAACTCTGTAGGGGTACTGAGCCGTTAGATGCACAGTCCGAAGGAGTCCCATGGTGCTGCGATAAAACAATGCTTGAGGTATCTACAAGGCACGAACAGTCTTGGTTTGACATTCCAACGTATACCGAAGCTTGTTGGCTACAGCGACAGTGTTTTAATATTGATCCTGATGACGGTAAAAATACAATAGGTCATTATATCTTTTACTTAGAGAGAGTCCAATGTGTTCACAAAAACAAGATACTGTTGCACTATTATCATGTGAAGCTGAGGTTATGGCTGCAACTAAAGCTGGAAGACAAGTGTTATGGCTTCAAGAGTCACTAAGCGAGGTCACGGGTCATCCATGTGAGAAGGTTGTTATAAGTATTAATAATCTGTCTGCCATTGCCTTTACCAAGAACCATGTTTTTTCATGGAAAAAACAAACATATTGAAGATGCAGTTTGCAGAGGTGATCTGTATCAGTTCTCGAAGTACTACAGGAGGTACTACAGGCGTGTGTCATGAAGTTGAAGCTGAATGGGAGTTCGAGTTTATTGATGATCGTGGGCTTCCTGAGCTAGAAAAGGAAATATGAATGTTTGAAGACATATGGATGTTTTCCTTAAAGCAAAAGAAGTTTACTTGAGGGTGAAGTTTTCCAATAAAGATAATGGAAAGTTGCCTTAAATGTATTTGGAAAACTTGGAGAGAAAGTTGAAGACTTGGAAAGCAAGTTAAAGACGTGGAGAACAAGTTCTGGTATGCTATATAAGGAGGGACGTGCCTTATGAGAAAGCCAGACCTCACATAAGAGAGAGAAAGAGAGAGGGGTTTAATTGTACATTGGTGTTTATTACTGTTTGGTGTCGAAGCAGTGTCTGAAGTAGTTTCCGATGGAGTCTAATATGGACTTAGTTTGGTGTCATTGGTGTTGGCGCTCTGTGTGATGGAGCCATCGTGTGGAGCTAGTGGGTAGCTTCGTGTGTAGCTCGTGGTGAGCTGTGTATGTGCTTGGAGGATCAAGCGTTTTGGGTCACTGGTGTGCGTTGGGTGCTGACGTACTTGGTGAAGTACTTCCGAGAAGTGGAAGATTGAAGCCTAGACTCAGGGGGAGTTTAGCAAAGGCGGTTTCATTGAAGAGATCTAGAAAAGAGCGTGTCAGGAGAGTTGTGCCTGATGTATGCGTTAGCAAATAATGATGTATTTGCATTCTTGTTCTAGGTTGCTCCTTAGAAAAGAGTGGTAAACACTAGTGTGTGTGTGTGTGTGTGTTGTACCGTATAGCAATTGTAGGTTTCTCCTTATTCAAGTCAATGAAATCTGGACAAGGTCCCGGGGATGTATGAAACGAACCCCGTTAACAAACTTTGTGTGTTTTTACTTTCTGCACTTGTTTTTGTCGCCTCATCTATATCAACAATAACATTCTAGATATCACTTCGTAAATTAATGTGTGGAGAATGGACAAATTGAAGTAGACATGGAGTTTAGCAAAAGAGGGATATCTTGACCAAGTCATTAGGAAGAATCAAGTTTAGAGAAATGAGAGACTTCACTACAAGATTTGGAGAAGAAATATTATAAGATTAAAGGGAAGAATGTTAGATTAATCTTGAAAAATAAGAAAACTCAAATTCAGTAAAAGACCTAATCCTACTAAGTTATGAAAATTATGTTTTATAATATATTTATGAGTTATCTAAATATTTTACCTAATAGGATTAGATGTTATTAATCTCTATAGAAGAAGATGTCAAAGTGTGGCATATCTTATGAGTTTTACAGATTAGTGATTTGAGAGCTTTACTTTTGATGAGTTATTTTCTAAAGCAATAAAAATGTGTTCTTAGTCTCTTTTGCAATTTTCTAAAGCTATACAAGAGTATTGTATCAAAATTAATATCATTCTCTCTATTTGCAACTTCGATTTGATACAATACTCTTGTTTAGCTGAATCATTGTGGGAACCGAAATTCGTACTGTCGATTTTAGTGAATAATAAACGGAGGAAAGTTAAGTAAACATAACTTCCCCTGGAGGTCCCGGATATCTGCGGGGCCATGCACAAGACAATCAATATATCGAGAAGTTCATATTAAAATCGTAAGGGAAAAAGAAAAGAGCAAAGATGATCTTATTTCCAAATTCGCGTTTGAGCGTTTGGAACACAGGTAAAGACGTCGGGTACGAGAGCTTTCGGTCAGTTCGCTAGTCTAACAACCTAAATCTAACCTAGTTGAGTCGCAGCTCGCTAGTAAAAACGGAAATAAAAATGCCTAAGTTGCTCTAGAGAAATTTTGATGATGTCCCTCTGCTCCTTGCCCCAAGCTCTCTTATATACTCCTCCTTAAGACGGTCTATCCTCCCTTTGGGCCAGATCTCTCGCGAATCGGGCTTTTCCATTTTCGTCGATCTTCATGTCTATCAGGAAACTTCGCATTTATCTTCGGAAAACTTGACATTTATCTTTTGGAAACTTGACAATTATCTTGTTATGTAAATATAAACACAAACCGTAATACTTATCTCGAATTAGATTTAAAAATCGTAAACGGGCCATTTGGTCGTGTTCGGATCCTTTCGGGCCGTTCTTTAGACCTCAGACGTTTTTACGATTTTTCCGAGAAAGTAATCTTGTCGTGATATCAATTCCGAAAGATCCCCAATTCCTCGTATAGTTGAGATGATTGGTGTTTTAAGATAACCGCCATCGTTTTATACGATGAATTGAAATCTTTCCGTTAATCGAACATTTCACGGTTTTCCGAATCTTCCTCGACGATTCCGATCGAAACGAAACGGGAGTCTTACGTTCATGATTTTAAAGATTCGTACTGCGAAGCTTCAAGCAAGGATGCAAAGTATAAACTGGACTAGTGCCAGGATGGTTATACGAAGAATTGGTCGTACTCGCCGAACGACCAACAGCCCGGTGAGCAGAACATGAGTCTGGTCACCCGGCGAGCAGAACGCAAGTCTGGTCGCGTTCTGCTCGCCGGGCGACCAGACTCGCGAGTCTGCTCGTCCGGCGAGCATAACGCGAGTCTGCTCGTCCGGCTAGCAGAACACGAGTCTGCTCGTCCGGCGAGCAGAACGCGAGTCTGCTCGTCCGGCGACCAGAACGTAAGTCTGGGCGCCCGGTGACCAGAACGCGAGTCTGGTCGCCCGGCGAACAGAAACGGGACGTCTGTTCTGCTCGCCCGGCGACCAGAACGTAAGTCTGGGCGCCCGGCGACCAGAACGTAAATCTGGGCGCCCGGCGAGCACAACGTGAGTCTGGTCGCCCGGCGGTAGAAACGGGACATCCGTTCTGCTCGTCCGGCGACCAGAACGTAAGGCTGGGCGCCCGGCGACCAGAACGCTAGTTTGGTCGCCCGACAAGCAGAAACGGGACGTCCGTTCTACTCGTACGGCGACCAGAACGCTAGTCTGGTCGCCCGACGAGCAGAAACGGGACGTCCGTTCTGCTCGCCCAGCGACCAGAAACGGGCTGTCCGTCTTGACGTCCGGCGACCAGAACGTAGGTCTGGGCGCCTGGCGAGCAGAACGCGAGTCTGGTCGCCTGGTGCACGTTCCTCGGGTGTCTTGTTTCGGTTATCCGTTCTCTCAGTTTTTCGAAGTTTTGAATACCATTTGGTTTTTCCAAGGACTTTTGGGCATTGATTTTGTCTTGACCGATTTTGACCCCAACAATCATCATTCTCCTAATTGATATAGACATTCGCTTCTTATTTTGCTTTCTGGTTTGGTATTTATTTAGAGGCCGACATTCAATTTCAATTGAGACTAACATGTATTAACATTCTAGCTAACAATTAAAATGTGAATTCTTCGACCAAGTATTATAAATACCTATAACAAAGAGGAGCATATGGCTAATTATAGATCTCATAAGTTCCAAAACCGAACCAACGCATATATAATATAAGTATCATTCTCTTTTTATCACTGTTGGGGCAGATCCACCGGTCTCTGCCGCAGGCTGATGAACTGACATCTGCCCACCGTGAAAAAATTCATGTGCAAGAGCTTGGAACTCGCCGCCTCCTCTAATATTGGACGATTGCGAGACACCAAAGAGATGATCCGATGGTCGAGGTTGTTGCTGCATTGCCCACGTGGATGACATCGGCTCCAAGATTGGGAGAGGTCGTACATCGACGGTGTTATTGTGGGCAGGTCTGATATGGAAAGAGGTGGCGGAGATCCAAAAGACATTACCGTGGCCGGCGGTAGCTGTGGCAGTTCTAGACTTTCTAACTTTGCTTGTACATATGAAAGTTCATTTTGCAAACTCACCACCTATTTTTTTTATCCAAAAGGCTGTTTTATTACTCACGTTTGAGGTGGTTTGGTAAAACCAGACCGGAATAAAACAACCAATGAAATACAACTTCCTATGAAAGGAACACGCTATCTTAGCTAAACCAGGGCTTGGCTGGTGCTTATTGGAGACATTTTATTTCCCCCAATCATGTGTGGTCTAGTGGTTTGCGTGTGTAATTTTCTCTTGAATAACTCTGGTCCGAGTGAAGGAAAGAGCAGTTTTGATGATTTTTTTACTTGATGGAAAAGATACTTTGTGAGATCTAGGGTAGATTTAGGAAAGATACTATACCAAATATGGAAGAAATATGAAAGTTTCCATATTTTCGTCATTTGGCTATGTCATGTATCCTACGTTGTGCATAACACTGTGGAGAGAGTCAGGAGTTTATTCTTCCGTACACGTAACATAAGGTAAAAGACAGAACAAGTTATGACACATAAAAAAAAAGCAATTCATATAGTCGTGGTTATAAGTTGTGATAAAGCTAGAGGTAAACTAAAGACATCTTGCTAGAATATTGCTTAACGAAATCTACCTTAAATAGAATATATCTAAGAAAGTTTTGTTTGTGTTATATACCAATGACAGATTTATGTATAGTACTTAGTATAATAGATGGTAAGTATTTATTAAATAGATGTTAGGTATTCTATCTGTCGCTAGAGCTTAAGAGCAACATTATCGCGTCGTCCTTTCTGCGTCCTTAAGGGAGGAGGGACCACTAATCATCAGAACCGAGGGGGACCAAGAAAAAAAATCCTTATATAAGGAATGTCCTTGGTGGTCCTTGCTGTGTCGTCCTTGCTGTGTGTCATGCGTCCTCTGCTTTTTTAATTGTCAGGACTCAGAATGGTCCCGCCCGATAACGTTGCTCTAAGGTTCTATGCATTAGAGAGAATGACTTGGCGACAAGACAACCATCATGATTGCTTCCTACACATGCCATGATAAAGTACTTATAAACGTTTCTTGCTACACAAGGAACAATAACGTTATAAACGTTTCTTGCTACACAAGGAACAATAACAATGACACAACCTCACGGCTTAAGTTTCTCGGTCTACAATATGAGAGCTATGTCTCTTGCAACACGACCTAACAAGGGGTTCGCCTCCGGTGGTCAATGAGTGGTGGTGGTGCAAACGTCAACCGCATTCACTCTGTCTCCGACTTTGTTAGCCTCTCTTCCTCATCGGATCCATTGATAGCGGCTTAGTTGGCGAACCGACTATGGGTAATACTGTGACAACCTGTCCTGTGGACCTCACTGTCCCTTAGACCCCATACTCACAGCGCTGCAGCGCACCGACCCCAACCCCTCCATTATAAGTTCTCACTAACTCCATAATTAGGTTATTGGTGAGGTTCGAACCCCCGACCTCACCCTTTAAAAACTCTCCACAGGACAAGCTGTCACCAATTGATCTTGTATTGTGGAGATTTGTTAAAGGGTGAGGTCGGGGCGTTGTGAGGGATTAAACTCACCTCCTGGTTTTGAGATCAGGTTAAGATTAGGGAAAGATTAGGGAAAGATAACGTGGGCTGAATCCCGTAAGAACTTTGTAGAATGAATGAATGATTTATTGATATTTTTGTAAGAATTGTTTACAAGAGATGTTTATAACGTTTACAAGGAAAGTAATGAATTTGAGAGCTATTGCTTATGAATCGTAAGAATGCGGATCCCTTGATTATTGTTTGATGTCTTCTTTAAATAGCCTCAGGTCCCGCTTGATCGTAGCCAACTGGTTCCCGAGATCCCCTCCGTGATTTGAGGGATTTGTAACAGCTCCCCTTTGACCGGGTCCTGCGCCTATTTATTTGTCCACGAGCTACCTCTTTGACCGGGTCCTGCGCCTGTTTACTTGTCAACGAGCTGCCTCTTTTCCTTGACCTCTCTGATGAACATCTCCAGCTCACAGCCTCCGGATCTGACTTAGCTGTTTTTGAAGATTGAATTCATGATGGGCCTTTCACGGTCCGTTATCATTTCTTATTGTCTATTACTAGCTAGGGGGTCATATTTGGGCCCAGCAGTTGCCCCCAGCTTTCGAGATAAGATTCCTTATCTCGGAAGCTAGACCTAGCCGCCGAGCATCAATCTTTTTGTTGAGATCTCGAGCAACAGTTATCTTTATTGAAGATTTCTTTTGCTTAATCTGATGGCTACGATTGCGTATGAAAAGGAGCAAGTATCCGACTTCTCGGCCAGCAAGCTTCCCACTCCTCAATTCTCAGAGAGTTCAGGTACTTTCGAGATTAACATGTTTAATCTATCCTTTTCCGGAGAGTATGGTTCTAACTTAGGTTTGGTGGGTCCTGATTCAGCTCCAGTCGAGACGTCCCAGATGGGCGATGACAAGGAGGCAGATGAGGGAGATCCAGCCAGAGAAAGTGATCCAGTCGAGGGAGACAAGGATGTCGGGATGAGCTCCCGTGATAATGATGGCTAAGAGCTGCGGCTCTTTTTGAATTGTAATGTTGCTTTTCATGACTTTTGCTCAATGGGCTTTGTTTACGTTTCAGACTTATAGCCTGAGGAGGCTTTTAAACCTTAGGGTCTTCTGAACCCTCGTTAGCCTAGGAGGCTTTTAAACCCTTTTTTCAAATTTCGGTTTTGTTTTTCGTATTAAGTCATTTGACTTGGTTTGATCGTTTCTTGGATGAGATTGACTTTTGTCAAGTGGAAGTTTTGGTTTGGACATGTATCGTGATTATTATGTACAATGTCCAATGACTTATCAGGTCTCAAAGATTTCGAGTACATTCGATTACGAGGATCCTTAGAAGGAGTTCCTGAAACATTGAGATTAGCTCAGGGTTTTTAGGAACCTGAGCTACTCTGAAGACCTTAGGAGGGGGTTCATGGGAACCTGAATTCGTGTGTGGGATTTTAAGACCCATTGAAGTTTGCTTAGGATTTTAAGACCTTTTGAGATTTGATAAGGATTTTAAGACCTTTTGAGATTTGATAAGGATTTTAAGACCTGGGAGATTTGATAAGGATTTTAAGACCTTGGAGATTTGATAAGGATTTTAAGACCTTGGAGATTTGATAAGGATTTTAAGACCTTGGAGATTTGGTAAGGATTTTAAGACCTTGGTCCAGGTTCGTCGAGTCCTGATATTGCTTGAAGGATTTTAAGACCTTCGAGGTTACTAAGGATTTTAAGACCTTAGGTCCAGGTTCGTGGAGACCTGAGTTTGTTGGAAGGATTTTAAGACCTTCGAGATTACTGAGGATTTTAGGTTCAGGTTGACGGAGACCTGAATTTTTTCGAAGGGTTTTAAGACCTTAGGTTCAGGTTCACGGAGACCTGAATTTGTTCGAAGGGTTTTAAGACCTTAGGTTCAGGTTCACGGAGACCTGAATATATTCGAAGGGTTTTAAGACCTTAGGTTCAGGTTCACGGAGACCTGAATTTATTCGACGGGTTTTAAGACTTTAGGTTCAGGTTCATTGAGACCTGAATTTGTTCGAAGGATTTTAAGACCTTAGGTTCTTTTTTTTTTTTTTGAATTATACAGAGGTATCCTGGCCCCACCGAAGTGGTCCAGACTAGTCACGTGTTGCCACATGAAGACCTTAGGTTCAGGTTCATTGAGACCTGAATTTGTTCGAAGGGTTTTAAGACCTTAGGTTCAGGTTCACGGAGACCTGAATTTATTCGAAGGGTTTTAAGACCTTAGGTTCAGGTTCACGCAGACCTGAATTTATTCGAAGGGTTTTAAGACCTTAGGTTCAGGTTCACGGAGACCTGAATTTATTCGAAGGGTTTTAAGACCTTAGGTTCAGGTTCATTGAGACCTGAATTTGTTAAAAAGTCAAGGTATCGAAGATAATTGCTTTATTGATAATAGGATACATGGTATCACAATAATCATACAATCGCTGTTTGGGCTATATGTTCTCAAACATATGCCCCCTTTCGCCATGGTGGAAAGAGTGTTAAAATGAGATTGGGGTTACACACATGACACAATTGCCTACATACCCAGTCAAGGGGTCAAGCCTAACGTAATTCGAGGAATTTAAGTACCTAATGATAGTATTTCTTCAGATTTGTGGCATTCCACGATCTGATTTCAGGTACCTCGGTTCGTACCTTCAGGAGCTTATAGACGCCAGGTCGTACCACGTAGACAATCCGGTAAGGACCTTCCCAATTGGTCCTTAGTTTCCCAGCATCTGGTTCCTTGGTTCCTTCGAAAACTTTCCTAAGTACTAGGTCACATACAACGAATAGTTGGGGCCTGACTTTGGAATTGTAGTGTCGGGCCATTGCTTGCTGATAGTTTTGAATCCGAAGCAAAACTTGGTCTTGTCGTTCCTCGATTAAATCGAAGCTGTCTGATAAGAGCTGGTCGTTAGCTTCGGGATCAGACGTACAGAGCTCTCGACGGAGGCTCCCAGTGGAGGTTTCCGCCGGAACGACAGCTTCCTTTTCGTAGGCTAAAGAGAAAGGGGTTTCCTCTGTAGCCTTTCTAGGGGTGGTTCGTCATGCCCAAAGTACTTCAGGTATCTTTCCAGACCAGGTTTTCTTTTTGGTTCCGAGGCATTTCTTGAGGTTTGCTAATATTGACTTATTAGAAGCCTCCGCCTGACCGTTGCCTTGAGGTCGTCGAGGTGTTTGAGAAGGTAGGGCGGATATTCCACTTGTCGCAAAATGCTTTGAAGTCGCGAGAAATGAAATGTCCTCCATTGTCGGTTACGATCTCATACGGGACGCCGTGGCGGTAGACAATGTCTTTCCACACAAATCCTTCGACTTCGAATCTAGTTATCTGTTGGAAAGTTTCAGCTTCTATCCACTTCGTGAAGTAGTCTGTCAAGACCAAGAGGAAGCGTAGCTTCTGCCTTCCTCTTCCTGGCGTTATGAGTGGTTCTACGATGTCCATGGACCACCTCATGAACGGGTACTGAGCGGGTATTGAGGATAATTTTTCCGCAGGCTGATGTATAATCGGTGCATGCCTTTGGCATTTATCACATGAAGAGGAGTAAACCTCGCAGTCAGCTATAATGGTGGGCCAGAAATAACCCTGTCTTTTGATTCGGATAGCTAGAGCTCTGCCCCCAGAGTGGTTTCCTCTGGAGCATGCATGCATTTATTTCATAAGATTGATAGCATCGAGGCCATGGACGCATTTTAGGTAAGGTCCGGAAATGCTTCGTTTATGGAGGGCTGACTTGATTATGCAGTATCTTGCGCTTAATGCTTTGAGTTTTCGGGCCTCCCACTTATTGGAGGGGATCTTACCCTACAAGATGTACTGCATGATCGGTATTCTCCAATCCTCTCTCCCAATGATTTTGTCATGAAGAGATGAGGGCGGGTCTTGTTCAGGTCCCTGAGTGTCGTGACCTGATGTGTCTTGTTCAGGTTCCTGAGTGTCGTGACCTGATGTCTTATTGCCCCCGAAGATGTTGGTCGGATTAGGCTCGAAGGAGTCTGAATTCTGAGGAATATCTCCAGTTCTGGTGTTGTTCTCCGGAGTCTGGGTCGTTTCTTCGGATGCGCTTTCAAAAGCAGAACGACTCATGGTCCTGGCTGCGTGAACAGGTGAATCCGAGGTCTGGATCTTGCCCCCGGAGGTATGCTTTTTAAAGCTACGAATTCTGGTTTTTGGGAACCAGTACGTTGTAAGAACTTGGGTTGCTACCGTCTGGGGGTAGCTACCTTCCGTTTGCTCTTTCGGCTTGCTATCGATCTCAGCTTTGGTAGCTATGTCGATACTTGGTTTTTTGATTCCCTTTACGGGTATGATCCGTTTTACGAGGGGGTCTGATGTTGACGCTAAAGCAGCCAGCGCGTCTGCTGAGGAGTTCTCTCCTCGTGGGATCCTCGTTAGTTCAAATCTGTTGAACTGCTTAGTGAGGTTCCAGACAACTTCTAGGTATGCCCCCATTCTTTCGTCCCTTGTTTCATACTCGCCGAGGAACTGGCTAGCTACTAGCTGTGAATCCCTATAAGCGTTCAGCTCTCGAATTCCGAGGCTTAGGGCGAGTTTTAATCCTGCAATTAATGCTTCGTATTCAGCCTCGTTATTAGAAGCGCTGAATCCGTGCCTGTAGGATTGTTGGATGGTTTCTCCAGCTGAGGAGGTCAGCCTTAGACCGATGTCGGAACCTTGTCTTGGCGAGGCTCGTCAATGTACAGACTCCACTTCGGAGCTTCCGTTTCCAAGTCTAGTTGTTCGGAAGCTAGCTCGATTATGAAATCGACAAGGACTTGAGCTTTTGCTGCTGCTCGAGGTCTATACTCGATATCGTATTCACTGAGCTCTATTGCCCATTTAGCAAATCGTCATGATTGGCTAGGACTGTGCAAAATTGTTCGCAATGGTTGTGAAGTCATTACGACGATTGAGTGCGATTGGAAATAAGGTCGCAATTTTCTGGCAGCTGTTACGACATCTAGAGCTAGTTTTTCCATAGTAGGTTATCTAGTTTCGGCGTCTATCAGACTCTTGCTGGTATAATAGACAGGTCTTTGCTTGTTTTGCTCTTCTCGTACCTGCACACCACTAACTGCAGCGGTTGTTACGGCGAGGTAAAGATATAGCGGTTCTCCCATACTGGTTTAGCCAGGATCGGAGGTTCGGAGAAGTAAGCTTTCAATTGTTTGAAGGCTTCCTCGCACTTTTCGTCCCATAAGAACTTCTTATTATTTTTTAGAAGTTTGTAGAATGGGAGGCACTTATCGGTGGACCTGGATATGAATCGATTTAATGCTGCGATTTGTCCAGTCAATGTCTGTACCTCTCTGGTTGTCTTAGGTGACGACATTTCCTGAAAGGTAGCTATCTGTTTTGGGTTGGCTTCGATGCCTCTTTCGGTTACGAGGTAGCCGAGGAACTCGCTTGAAGGTACCCCGAAGATGCACTTAGTAGGGTTGAGCTTCATATCGTATTTGTTGAGGATATCGAAGCATTCCCTTAGGTGGGAAATGTGGTTTTCTCCAATTGAGGATTTGACTAGCATATCATCAATATAGACCTCCATGGTTTTCCCGAGCTGGCCAGCGAACATTTTATTCACTAGCCTTTGATAGGTAGCTCCTGCATTTTATAAACCGAATGGCATGACCTTATAGCAATAGGTCCCTCGTTCAGTTATGAATGCGGTTTTCTCTTGATCGTCGGGATCCATCATGATTTGATTGTACCCTGAAAAGGCATCCATGAAGGACATGAGCTGGTGGCCAGCAGTGGCCTCGACCAAACGATCGATGTGAGGTAACGGGAAGCTGTCTTTGGGACAAGCTTTATTTAGGTCGGTGAAATCTACGCAGATTCTCCATTTCCCGTTCTTCTTTTTTACAACTACTGGATTAGCTAACCAGTCGGGGTAATGTACCTCTCGAATGGACCCAGCTTTCGTAAGTCGGTCAACTTCGTCGTTAACAGCTTGAGCCTTTTCGAGGCCTAGCTTACGACGCTTCTGTTTGATCGGTTTGAAAGTAGGGTCAACTTTTAGCTTATGGGTGGTGACGTTCGGATCTATTCCTTTCATGTCACTGGTGGACCATGCAAAGGTTTTGACATTGCTTTTCAAAAAATCAATGAGCTCCTTTTTTGTCTCAGGAGGTAGCTCGGACCCGATGCTCACCTGTCTTTCAGGATCTGAGTCGTCGATGCAAACTTTTTCGGTTAGGTTCCTGGGGGGACCTCGAATATTTTGTTGCATTTCGCGACCCTCCTGGATCTGTAATTGCTATTGGGGGGACTTTTTGAGGATTTCGAATCCTCCCAAATAGCAGATCCTGGATATCTTCTGGCTACCATGTACGGTAGCTATCCCTTCGGGTGTTGGGAATTTTACGCACTGATGGTACGTTGAGGCTACTGCCTTCATTTTGTGAATCCAGGGTCTTCCCAAAATCGCGTGGAACGGGGAAGGTCTATCGATGACTACTAAGTTGGTCATTTTCATTATTCCGCCAGCTATGACTGGGAGCTTGATAGTTCCCAATGAGGTAGCTGTTTCTCCGGAGAAACCTACGAGGTTAGCTTTTTGGCCAATAATTTCATAGTCGTCTATTTCCATCCCTTTTAGGGTGTTATAGAAAATGAGGTCGACAGAGCTTCCTGTGTCTATCATGAGCTTAGGAACCTCGTATCCTGCGATGTTCAGGATGACAATCAACGCATCATCGTGAGGTCTGTCAAGATTTGAGGTCTCGCTTTCCCAGAAAAAAATCTTAGTATTGGACTCAGGGTTAGGAGGCTTAGGTCCAGTGTTAGACACAGCCTTCCGCACGTGATTCTTAATGGAATTGACGGAGTCTTGACATATGTCTGATCCTCCAAGCATACAGTCCACCCTCGAGTCGGGGCTCGATTGAGGGGAGGGTTTGCTCAAGAGAGCTTCGACTTGTAAACTTTTTCCTTGGGGGAATTTCCCAAGAATCATGTCGACTCTTTTCTTGGGAGCTGGAGGTGGCGAATCGGTCTCCTTCTCAGGTGACCTTTCGCGTTTCAGGGAAGTGTCCCTCGAGCCTCTTTTCTGATAAGGTGATGGTTTTTTAAGGTCCACGCCCTTTATTTCTCCAGCTGCGAATTTAGCTGCCAGCTGGCGTTGGAGGTCCCAACATTCCTCGGTTGAGTGTCCTTCGCGATCGTGATAAGAGCAACGTTTGCCTTTATCGAAGCCTTTTGACCAGGGAGTTTTGTTTGCTGCTGCAACAGGTTTATCTTCCTTGTCTTCCTCGATTGCGTAGGAATGTTCTCCCTGAGTCTGATTATTTCGAGGGTTACCCTTTTTATGAGGTCCCTTAGTCTCAGAGGATTCACCTTTCGAATGATTCTGAGGTTTCTTGTGGAGTTTATCCAGTGCAGCTGTCTCCTCCTCCAAAGTAATATATTTGGTGGCTCTATGAAGAGCGTCATCGATAGTTGGAGGAGTATTGAGTGTTAGCTCTGACCAGAATTTCGATCTATAGAACAGACCTCTCCTAAGGGCTTCGATGGCGACTAGGTCGTTAGGATTCGAGAGCTTAGTCCTTATTGCCCTGAATTTCTCAATGTAGACTCGTAGTGAGTCTCCCATTCCTTGACTGGCCTTCCAAAGGTCGGCCTCAGAGGCTTGCTTCAGGATATGGGTTGAGTATTGCTTCATGAATGCGTTAGTTAATTGATCGAAATTGTCTATCGAGGCTGGCTCGAGACCGGAGATCCACTCAAGGGCTGTTCCGACCAAATTTTCGGCGAATGTCCTGCAGTAACCTGCTTCACATTCTTCCTGTGTGAAATGGGCTTTAACGATTGCCAATCGGAAAGCTCTCAAATAGGCTTTCGGGTCGGAGGTTCCATCATACTCAGGAATTCTGATTTTTCGGGTATCTCTTATGTGAGAGCTGGCGATTCTGTCCGTGAATGGAGTTCCACGGGTTTCCTCGATCAAGCTATCGATTTCGGGAGCTGAGCTCGTAGCTTTATGGACTTGAGCTCCCAATTTCTGGAGAGCCGCGTGAGTTCGCTCCATATATCTACGGATAGCTTCAGGTCCTTCAAACGGAAGGACGTTTGGATCGTTCGTAGGTATCAGGGGAAAAGTTTAAACGTGCTCGGGGAAATGAGGGATCGGTTAATCGATCATGAAAAATGACCCCCGGAGCTTGACGTTGCGGTGGTTGGTTTGTTGCGTTTAGAGATCTAGTTATCTCTTCGAATCGTTGCTGACGTACAGTCAGCTGATGCATCGTGCGCTCACTTTCCTGAGCTCTGTCTACTAATTGTATCATCATCTGGCGGACCTCAGCGAGCTGAGCCTCCGTTTGATTCGGAATGGCTTGCTGCTGAGGATTCTCGGTAATCGGGAGCCCGAGAGTGTTTCCACCCGATGATCTCGGGTTAGTGCCTCCGGTTGTAGTTTGGCTCGTTTGAGCACCAGCCGTAAGTTGTTGCCCAGATCGGTGATCGCTACGTTGAGGCTCTGTGATTACGAGACTAAAGCCTCCGTCGTTCAGTGAGCCATCGTTCTGAATCGGGAGGTTAAGGTCAGACGGGTTTGTTGTCTGATCGGTAGGATTCATCCTCAAGTTAGAGTAAGGGATTCGATTGTTTCAATTCTCACAGACGGCGCCAATTGTGAGGGATTAAACTCACCTCCTGGTTTTGAGATCAGGTTAAGATTAGGGAAAGATTAGGGAAAGATAACGTGGGCTGAATCCCGTAAGAACTTTGTAGAATGAATGAATGATTTATTGATATTTTTGTAAGAATTGTTTACAAGAGATGTTTATAACGTTTACAAGGAAAGTAATGAATTTGAGAGCTATTGCTTATGAATCGTAAGAATGCGGATCCCTTGATTATTGTTTGATGTCTTCTTTAAATAGCCTCAGGTCCCGCTTGATTGTAGCCAACTGGTTCCCGAGATCCCCTCCGTGATTTGAGGGATTTGTAACAGCTCCCCTTTGACCGGGTCCTGCGCCTATTTATTTGTCCATGAGCTGCCTCTTTTCCTTGACCTCTCTGATGAACATCTCCAGCTCACAGCCTCCGGATCTGACTTAGCTGTTTTTGAAGATTGAATTCATGATGGGCCTTTCGCGGCCCGTTGTCATTTCTTATTGTCTATTACTAGCTAGGGGGTCATATTTGGGCCCAACAGGCGTTACAAGTGGTATCAGAGCTGGTTAGCCATCAGTTCTGACCTGAGAGGCGTCTTGAGACATGTCGTGGAGGGCAACGAGGACGTTGCGTTCTTTGAGAGGGGGTGAATTATAACATCCCGAGTTGTGATATGTGGAAAGGTTTAAGAGAATTGATTTGGCTACCTATGTCACCAAAGTTGACTTACCTTTTCCGTCACACATCCGTTTAGAACTTCAGAGTTAAGTGTGCTTGAGTTGGAGTAGTGAAAGGATGGGTGACCTATCGGGAAGCGATTCGCGATACCGTGTAAGTGAGGCCAAAACACGGAGAAAGATCGGGTGGTGATTGCAGGGTCAGTAAACAATGATTTTGAGCCCTAGAAAATTAACGCACGACCGTCAGATGGGATGGGGCCCACGGGCCGAGAGAGCGGGCGTGGGTGGCCCATTAGCCGTGGGTGGTCGGGGCGTTACAAGATCAATTTGTGACATCTTGTCATGTGGGAGAGTTGTTAAAGGGTGAGGTCGGAGGTTCGAACCTCACCGACAACATAATTATGGAATTAGTGATAACTCATAATGGAGGGACTGGGGTCAGTGCGCTGCAGCGCTGTGAACCTGGGGTCTATGGGACAGTGAGGTCCACGGGACAGGTTTCTATTAAACATCAACAAAATAGCGATAGTTTAGGAGTATTTAATCCGGTAAAACTGAATTATTTAAAACCAAGCCAAACATAAATAGAGAAAATATTTTGGATTTTGTAATACCGCATAAACCAAATGGTTGTTATTTTTAAGAAACCGCAATATATGAATATGGTTCAATATATTAAGCGATCAAACTATATAAACTAAAGAAATTGATTAATTCAGATATATTAGTATATTATATATACATTTTATAATAATTTCTATTTGATCAATATTTCCAATAAAAATCAGAAAAACTGGATATAATATTAATCATTGCAATCATAAACTAAATATAAGATAAAAATAATGATGATATTATCGGTATATATTTTTAATACTAATTATTAATTTTTATTTATTAGTTCAATGACTTAAGTATCATAATAATTATTATATATTAAATATTTTTTAAAAAAATAATAGTATATATATATATCTGTAGAATATGTTAATGTTTATTAATTATCTTAAATATCATATAATATATAGATATCAAAATATAATTTAAATAATAATATTAATTAAACTATGACTTATCCTGAAATCATGGAAAATATAAAAAATAAAAAATTTACCTAAAATCATGGAGAATATGACAAATAAGCAAAATCACTTTATAAATAATAGTATAGATAGATATATATAAATAATTAAATTAAACCAGTCCGTTGGTTTAAGAAATTAGGGTCGTTACAACAAGCTTCCTCGAATGGTTTATCCAGTGGAATCCGAAGGACTCTCTTAGTGAAGCTATCCATCTCATTCTCATTAACTCCCATCTTCAGATGCTTAGCAACCTTCTCCTTTCTTCTTCTCAAGGTTTTCCCCTCAGTAGCCTTATCAACTTGTATAGGCTCTGGTGATGTATGGAGGATTTTCTGAAGGTTTAGATGGTGGCCTGAGTGCATTAAGTTGTGTTGCATCAATCTTTGGTAGCTGCACTCGGTATGTGAGAGGTGTTCGTCGGTCGATGGGTGCTGGAGGTTTTTCGATCGTTGGCGGTCTCTCTCTGTCGATCGATGGTTGGTTCTAGGTGCCGATCGATGTTGACATGAAAAGAACTGGGTGGATGTGGGTGTCTTGCTGCAAACTCCTCGTGAGTCATGATCCTCACCGCATTACACGATGCAACTGACTCTGCTGGTGTTGTCGATCGGTGCTCTAAAAAGCTCGTCGATCGGTTCTGATTGGAGTCCATCGATCGATGTCCGTAGTTTGGCGTCGATCAACGCCAATGCGATCCGCCAAAGCTCATCAAGCTTTCTACTTCGAAATCATTCTAAAGCTTATCATGCTTCACCACTTGCTAGAATACATCCATCGGTGTTGAACAGGTCCACGCATCAATGCCTCGTATGAGAGATGCACAACTAAATGTTACGTGACGTCAAATAATTCTGGAGAAAATATTTTCTCTAGGTTTCACAATAAGATCGAAGTGTTCTGATAAAGTTGTTAGATGACTTCTTCCTTAAACATATGTGTGCTCATGTCCCTGAAGAATGTTCAAATGGTTGTATATTGAAAAAAGAAAAATTAATAACATTCATAACTTCTGTAAATATAATATTAATTAATCAACAATATTTACTTGCAAATGCTTCATGTATATTTATTGGAAGCAACTCAGCAAAAGTGAATAGAAGTAGTCGTTGGATAGACATATGACAATCATGACTTCTGACCTTGTTCAAAACATCTTGAGAGATTATAAACATAACCATCAGTGAACTTAACTTATGATGCAACCTAGTTAAACAAAGTCGTCTTCGCTTCTAACGACAACATGAAGATGGGAACTGGAATATTTCTATTGTTCTTGATATGTTCAGTTCTTAAGCAAATATCAGGTAAGCCCATCCTTGAATTTTTGCTATCTTTTGTCTTCTTTGAGACGTTCAATATATTCATGATGTTATTAAAAAGTTATTCTTTATATGCATTATATCGAGGTTGTGGCATAAAAGAAGATCTTTCCAGTAGGGCAACTTCCAAAATATAGTCTTCATATGTCAATTGTGGGCGACCCCATACCCATCATGCATATTTCCTCCACGCCGAACAGTTTTATGAGCTATAGTAATCAATTTTGCCTTGATCTGTTCTCTGGTGAAACATGGAGGAAGACTATCTCTAACAACTTTTTTGTACCTAAACAATGTTTTATTTCTTCTGTACGGATGGGAAAGGAGAAGAAATAGACTATGAAAATCAAACCAACAGCTCTTCCTACCATTCTTTGATTAAAAAGCATTTGTCATTCTAAGAAAATATGGACAAGATAGCTTTCTATGTATTGTTCATCCAGATAGCATCATGTAAGCATCAAAGTCACTTGTAGTCTACAACAGAATTGCTCGTATCGTAAAATTGTTTTTCATGGAACAATGATACGTTTTCACCCCTGCTGACCACATGTCCTAAAACTTTTGTATCAATGATTGAAAAAAAAAATCTAGCAACCGTTTTGGATACATCGGACTAGAGATTAATATGGTCAAAAATAAAAACTCTTGTTTCATGCACATTTCTGGTGCTTACAAAAAATATTGTCTCCGAGATATTACAAATGGACTAAATTCATCTATGCATAACCCCAAGATAGACATTGCAAATATTTCTAACAAAATGTGTACTGTGTTGAAATATTTCCACGCTCTTGCATCTAATGAATGAGCGACCTCGACATCCCTCTAGACATGTTCAGCATGCCACCTCATCGCTCCAGCAAGTCCCTTAAATTGATATAATCTTTTCAACATGTCTGTAATTGGTAGGTACCACATCATTTGGTACGGTATCATATTCCTTCCACGTCCTTGCAGTTTGAATTGTGGATTCTTTCATAATCGACACTCTTTTAGTTTTCCATCATTTCTCCAATATATCATGCAGTTGTTGATGCAAAGATTTATCATTTCCAAAAGCAATCCAAGACTAAAAACCAATTTTTGAATCTCATAATAAGTTTCAGCTGACATGTTGTCTTATGGCAAATACTCTTTAAGCAGTTCGGCCCATGCAATCAATGCAATTATCAGTTAAAATACGATTTGTTTTAATATTCATCATCCTACCTGTCAGAGACAATCAAGAGTGGTCTTCTCTACAACCAGTGTAGATCAGTTGATTTGTAGCATCTAGCATTTCATAAAATATGTTTGCATCCAAGCTAGATTCTTCAGCATTTCCAGTTTCACCAGCTATGATTGTAGTAGTTTCTAAAAATGCATCAATATTCATGCCGTGAACCCTATCATAATAAACCATTTGCTTCTCCTGATGATAATTATATTCATTTTGCAAATGATTTGATTCTTCATTATTACCAGCATCCTTTTTTTTGTCAACTGGTCACTTTTGGACCTTTTAATCCTCAAACTGAGGTAAGTAGGGGTCGAACCCCCAACGTCAGGGCCCGAAGGCAGAGCTCAGCAGCCACTAGGCTACGAACAACCCGACTATTACCAGCATCCTAAAAACTACTATTACTACTAATAGTTTCATTTCCATCTTAACCCTCTCCATGTGTAAAACCTATGTTTACTCAATGCTTCTTTACATTTTAACTACAGGTAAATTTTGTATTATTGTTATTGCTTCCTGCGTGATCTGTGTACAGCCAGCCTAGAACATGAATGTCTCTAGTCCATCAGGAAACGCATCTATCACTCAGCCGGTAGAATCTTTGTGTGCATACATTCAACATTCAACTCCATAACTCGTAAATATTTCTATCATCGAACATTTTTTTTCTATTTGTGTGTGTGTGTTTATTTGTCATGGCAATGCACATATATAAGAAATTTTTGAGTTTGGTAGGTGAAGATATAACAACATATTTACAAGGAAATTATTTACTAGATCTTTACAACTCTTTTACATCTATTTCACAACTAATTTACACTGAAACTAGTTAGGTGAAGCAAAGTAAAAACACATTTTCACCGAAAAACGGTAACGCATTTTGTCGTAAAAGCCTTATAATGTTATAAGGACTTTATAACAAAATTTCTCTGTCGACGTAAATTTAGAAACCATTTCCTTGTAAACTTACGATGATTTTTCGACAAAATTCAATTCGTAAACACTTTGTAATTCTCTCAAAAATTTGTGAGAATATTTTTTCTTAATAATGGTGTTATAAAATCCATTGTGTGGATGGACCATAACCAAGTACTTAACCAAGTACTATACAAGTCCAACATATACAAGAGGAAATGCAAGGAGGTTTACATCCGGTCTACATCGGTTCATCTACAAACCGGACCGAGATCAGAAGACTCAGTCAACCTTGGAGATATCACCATGACCAAGTCTTCTCTATTGACATCAATGTAGTCAATGTAATCAATGTGTAGATTTTATTCCTTGTAAAGCATTTGTAAACCCTTGTATCAAACCACTATATATTGTGGTGTTGGCTAATGAGAAATACACACAACTTTCTCACAAATCACTCTCCACATTCTCTTTAGTTTATAACACGTTATCAGCACGATAGTGCTCTCCACCTGAGAAGTCTCTCTCCACCTGAGCTCTCTTTTCCGGCCATCTTTTCCGGCCAGAAAATCTTAAATTCAGGCGTAACTTTAAGCCACCGTATCTCTCAAACCCTGTGGAGCCAGACGACGATCCACCTATCAAACTGAAGCCCAAGACGAGAGGAATCCGTTGCCGAAGACGGCTTGTCAATCCGATCTCTGACGCGTCGTGAATAGCATATACAATCCGCGCCGCCGACTCATGGTTTTTCCGGCCAGCTCCTCCACCTCTCTCTCAACCAGCTCATCTGTGGATCAACTCTCTCTCATGGTGGTCCATTCAGATTCTTGTGGTGTAAAATGGTAAACTAATCTATCCATAAAATCTAAGAACACCATTATGTTTGAAAAGAAATCTAAGGATCTATATGAATCCATAATATTAAACTTGTTTCTATGATCCATTGATCCATAAGAAACTTGATTCTGAATTATTTTGAATCCATAAAAGTTGTAATTCTCTAAAGGTTCTAAATATCTCAAATCAGATTAAAATATTTAAAGATCTATATGAATCTTGATTATAAAATTCTTATAAAATAAAATGTTAAATCCTAAATCCCCTTCTTGGTTTGTAAGCCATAAATCGGCTCTACCTTTCTCCTATATGATCCGGCCTTAAATCCGGATTTGTCTAAAGGATTGAAACCAATAATCAAACCTTTGTTCATTCGCATCACCAGCTGTTCCAGCAGGTTGTATAAGTCGTTTATCAATACCATCAAAACCCTTAAACCTCTTGCTTGGTTTTTCAACCAGCAAAATCGAAGATCCAAAGAACAAAACCATGAATCCAGTCAACCAAAAATAAAATTGAAATTAAATCCCATCATTGCATATCTTTGAATATTGATGTTCGCTTTGTAACTGTTAAAAGTTTTATGATTTTTATAAATGCAAAATCGGATTTTATAAATGCATATTTGATTTTATTAAATGCATATCTTTGACTTAAAATGTTTATAAAATTTTTATAACATATAGTCTTGATTTTAATAAGATAAGAATAAATATGCATGAAATCATTTGATCATATAGGTTGATAGCTAAATAATTGAACCAACCTTGAATAGATTTCATATCATATTGAATATTGATCACATAAGTTGATAGTTAATCTTGATCTTTTACCATGCTTGAAATTGATGATTAAAATTATATAGTAATCTTGTTGCATACTTGATTGCATAAGTTTAGTAAAAATTTGAATCATCTTGAATCATCTTGAACCAACTTTGAATGCATGCTTGCTTTTATTAAAATATAAACCTTCCTTGAAACCAATTGATTGAAAATATAATTGAATTTGGTTTAGACATTTGCTGAAAATTATAAATTTTCTTGTCTTGGTTTACCCGGTAAAGGGGGAAGGAATCGGTTATTATTTTATGATCTTTGAAAACCAAATATCCTCATGCATTAAGAATCACATTTATATTATTTGGTCCAATGCTTAGGACAGAACATCCGATTAGTTCTTGAGCCATGCATTTATCATTCGACCATTGTGATTGATTTTCATCCATATTGCTTGATCTCATTTAAAATTATGATTGATCCTTATTCAAAATTCTAAAGGGCTTGGAAACCCTATATGAAATTATATACATATATATAATCAATCCAAATATGAATTATAATTAAAGGGATCACTAGATGCAGTGATCAATTGATCATTGTCATACTAGAAATGCTTAAAGCAAATATATTATATGATTTGGGGGAAGCCTTATTAAATTATTATTAAATCATATAAATTAAGGCTTCTATTGCTTGCATAAATTCTTGATGCTTGAAAGCAATGTTAATTCAGATGTTGAAAATCATCTTGAAATCTAAATCTTGGTGACTATATCTAAATTTCTCACTTTTGAGATAGATACAAGGCGATTTTCTTAATCATAAGCCATCACCTTACTGAAAGTCTCAATGATCAATATCTCACTATTAAGAATCCTCTCGACCTTTGGATAAAACTTAAATCCAGAAATAATCACCATAATACGGTGCTATTACCAAAGGTCCTATATGATTTGAGGGACCTAAAGACCCAAGACTATAAGTCTGTGGATGAGTATAACTCGGCTCTATTCATGATAGTCTCAAAGTTGAAACTGTGTGGAGAGACTATCACATATGCTGACATGTTAGAGAAGAAATTCTCTACATTCCACAAGTAATGTTTTGCTTCAGCAATAATACCGAGAAAAGGGTTCCTCCACATATGCAAATTTAATCTCTTGTTTGTTGCTTGCTAAGCAAAACAATGAGTTACTCATGAGGAATAGTGAGATGAGGCCTCCTGGATTTTAAGGCATTGCCTAAGGCACATACGGCCACAAAACCATATGAAAGAGTCAAACCATGGCCATGCGAAAGGCCATGGAAAGATGACAAGGGTGTGCGTGGATATCACCTACAACATTAGTCGAGGCCGAGGCCAAGGTTATCAACCTAGCCGTGGGTATAAGTCCGTGGGAATAAGTCCGATTTTAAAAACCCAGGCCTCGACCAAATCTGCTTGCCATCAGTGTGGGATGAATAATCATTGGGCCAACCGATGTAAAACTCCCAAACACCTTATTGAACTCTACCAGGAGAGCATAAAGGGATAGAACCCTATGGTCCATTGAGTCCATCTAGATGGTGCGAATAATTTCGACCATAAGAATGATGATCAGCTTGAATACGAGACTTCATATTGCCTTAAAAAAGGCCAATTAGATTTTGACATCATTTTACTTTGTCTTTGTTCTCTATTGTGGACCAAGCCACATTACATTATGAGACAAAAGATATTTTATTCAAGGTCATGGCTAGTCCAACCTCATGATGCCTAAAGGCACGCATCTAAAAATCTCTGATGCATTACATTCCACATAAATCAAAGTAAAATTTATCAAAGTTTCAAAGACATTCATATGAATGGTCTACATATTGAAACTATGGGCAAAGGAAAGAAAGGATTCCTTATGATTTATGAAAATGCCCAATGCCAAAGGAAAGTCCTAGAGACTATACCTAGTATATCTATAGGCCTTCATTAAGCCAAGATAAATATGATTGTGGGTTAATACTCCAAATCACTTTCCAGAGAGTTCAGAGAAGCCTTTAACATATGGCACGACATGCTCGGCCATCCAGGCTCTATTATGATGCATAATATACTCTTGAACTCAACTGGACATTCCTTGAAAGAAAGGAAAAATGGTCCGACCAAGGCATTGCCTAAAAGGCATTATATTCACCCTATAAGACCCATTGAATTAAGAAGAAAATATGGTTTCCAACAATGGGCAAAAGCGAATAAGATTACCTAAATTAAAATCGCCTAAATGGTCGAGACTACATTATCTATTGATCTAGAGATCAATATGATATTAGGCAAATAGCCAGGGCAATCATAATCATGTTTGATTGACCCACGAAAATTATCACTTAGATGGCATTACCATACTTAGCCATCTGAATTATGTTGCAAAGATTTAAAAAGGCACAAAAACTATCCCATAAGATCTCACGTTTGTGCAATTTATATCTATGCACAAGGGAATTTATTGTCCCAAGCACCACGAATTAGAGTATGTTCATGAGGGGGAGTGAGGACAAATCCCATGATACATGACCATACTAAAATCCGTGAAACATGGTCCACAACCATATTACATATTGGTTGAATTTATGATATTATGACCATTACCTATAAGGTTCAAAATCTAAAAGTCCATATGCTTGGGGACATCATGAGTTATAAAAGATTAACTTGCATCAGGCCATTGATATTATATCAGGCCATATAAGTGATAATAAATATTCCCACCTCAGACTAATACGGGTCATGAGTCCAGACATATATCATATTAAGATATTATGAATTAAGATATTATGAATGAATCCACCACAAATATATGTGCCATCTAAAGATCATATGATCTTAGAATCTCATAAGGAGGATTGGGAATATATGTTGGATATATATTATGAATATACTTTCTCCATAAGTTTAAAAGAAACCTTGAGCCAAAATGGGTGATTTAATCATAGGCCAAGGAACAAGGATTACATAGGGTTTATGAATCCCAATATCCAACATTTGAAAGGAGAAGTAGTAAGCTGGTAAAGAATGGTATCAACCATCATTGTCTTGGCAAAGATCCTCGGACTAGAAAAGATTTATAGACGTCCATATGCTACAATGATAGCAAAATGCCAGACACATTGACCCGAGAAAGAATGACTATGTCATCCCAGCTTAGCACCACACGGTTTTGATGTCTTAAAGACACAACCAAGTTGCTACAGAGTCTAATACAAGACCAAATATATGTTCCAAAAGGAACCTCGGAAATTAAAGAAAGGTGCAAAAAGAAACCGAGGTCATAGACTTTCCAGACAAGGCCGAAATGGCTATGCCGTCAGTATCAACACTTGGGATTCGGGACGCCGGGCCTCATGGTACTGAAGGCATTGATAATGATGAGATCTCAATGAATTATTTGATGTCTGGAAGGAAACCATATATATATAAATGTGTCGACACAATACATTCATAAGAAAAGCGCGAATATGTAGCACATGAATAATGAATCGAGGATCATGAACCCACGCAAGAGTACTCATAATAATGAATAAAGAAAGAAACGTGGGGTTTCTAAAAGTGACAGATAAAGGCGTATTGAATTGGCCATGAATATGTAAACGCCATATGATGCCTAGTGAATAGATAAATCCTGAAAGAAGGATAAAATCGTGAGACAGACCAAGGGAGGTCTATATAATCCAAAGTGGTGGATAATACTACATATGTCACTACATATAATGTCTGGAAGAAATTCAAAAGATGTAGTATGTTATATATGACTCACTGGATGATGATAATATTATTGGTACCTAAAAGGTTTACCAAAATATACTGAGCTCAGAATCATAAGATGAGAAAAGAAGTTCTCATGAACAGCATTTTCCTAAAGCTGTCCATGGACTGAATTAAATTGCTAAATGTAAGCAAATGAAAAAGTTCTATAAGAACAATTCAAATCAGTCCATAGAGGAATTTTTAAATTTCTTGTGATATACTAACCAGCCTAAGATAGGTTAAATAGTTATTCATCAAACCTTAGAAAGGTTATAGACCATCACCACAAATTAGCCAAATTTTGGTAATACTTATGGTTGGTCAAAATTCTCAGCATGAACCAACCAAGCTGTGGTATGAATGAATAAGCTATCATAAAGATAAGCTATAAGATCAAAGTTCATCTTTGAACAAAAAGGTGTAGGACCGCATTATGCGTTCATATGCGACCCAACGGGTCCGACCATATTATAAGATTTGGTCCATGATAAAGCTGTAGATCATGGATGTCATTAGACATAAATTTGAGAATCAATTAGATCAATTCTATGTCATGACCATGTCCGGCCTAGATCAGTCTAATCGTCCATATATATATGTGTACGAATTGCCGGCACACTAAGACTGCAGAATGACTTAGATCGATCATAAACTATGGATATAAGGATCATGATCTAACAGACATGACCTATGTATAAAGTTGTTTATGGCAAATAATATTATACTCATAAAGCTAAGACATGTCCATAAGTCCTAAAGAGCTAAGTAGCTCATACTTGATATAATGATGATCCATGTTATATAAAGGATCTAAAGTACTAGCCGACCAATATTATGGAAAGGCATATAAAAGTGATTTGGTCAAAGACCATAATCAAACGACCAGAATATAAAGTAGTACATTTTATCTAAAGTACTTAAGTGGTCGATATCAAAGTGGTACATTTTCTAAAGTATCATCAGGATTCAAAGAGACATGATATGTCCGAACAATACAAGATTGTTCAAGTAAGAATCCATGAACATCTATTCAGCAAGTGATGTTCAAATCAGGGGGAGTAGTATGTGTTGTACTCTTTTTCCTTAACTATGGTTTTATCCCAATGGGTTTTTCTAGTAAGGTTTTAATGAGGCAACATTAAGCATATTATGAACTCATATGGTTATGGCATCCAAGGGGGAGTGTTATAAAATCCATTGTGTGGATGGACCATAACCAAGTACTTAACCAAGTACTATACAAGTCCAACATATACAAGAGCAAATGCAAGGAGGTTTACATCCGGTCTACATCGGTTCATCTACAAACCGGACCGAGATCAGAAGACTCAGTCAACTTTGGAGATATCACCATGACCAAGTTCTCTATTGACATCAATGTAGTCAATGTAATCAATGTGTAGATTTTATTCATTGTAAAGCATTTGTAAACCCTTGTATCAAACCACTATATATTGTGGTGTTGGCTAATGAGAAATACACACAACTTTCTCACAAATCACTCTCCACATTCTCTTTAGTTTATAACAAATGGGCATTTGTTTTATAGTGAACATTCAGGGGCGGATCTCAACACAGTTATTGTCCGGGGCAGAACTATAAACTCTGTGTATAATATTTATAAATTTGAATTATCAATCGGGACATTATAAAAAATCAGTACAAAAATACGTTGTTTAGAAAAAGGTAATTTGCACACTGAAACAAAGATGCGGGTAACAGACTAGAATTTTGTTATAATTTCTATACATGTAACATATAACTTTAAAAAAAATTATATCATAACTATAAAGAAAATGCTTACTTTTTTTAAAGAAGTAATAAAATACATTCTTATAAACATATACCTAAATATAGAAACAAGGAATTTTATTTAACCTATATTTTTATAGAAAAAAGTTTTATAAACTAATTATGCATTGACAATCTATATTATTTAAAAAAAATTAAGTTATTTTCCGCGCGTTATCGAAAAGAAAACCTAGTATTTTTATAAAATTATACGGAATTTTTGATAAGATAATAACTCGCCGGTTCAAGCTCGAAGACCCATTACTTAGTGGGCCTACTACTACTTAAAGCTCAGATCCACGAATGTCGGTCGATTTCGACAATTGAGCAATAAAATCTGTTTGGCTGATAGTTGTTGTAAGAGAAGTTAGGGTTCCTTACTTGCACGAGAGATTATCCTTCCAACGTCGGTGGGTAAATATAATTCTCGATCTGTAAGTATGGCGGCAGAGCAGAAGGCGACGACAGAAGAAGTAAAGATGGATCTGTTCGAGGATGATGATGAGTTCGAGGAGTTTGAAATCAACCAAGGTGGATTTCTATTTCGTTTTTTGATTTTTATTGATTCATTATATGATATTTTGCTGATATAATAAAAGAGAGTCGGATTCCGATTGTGATGGTGGTAGTGGTGGATCTGACAAACATAGTCTCTTGTTGGTTTCTTGAGCAGATTGGGTGGAGAACGAAGAGCAAGTGAAGGACGTTGGTCTGCAATGGGAAGATGACTGGGACGATGATGATGTCAATGACGACTTCTCGCATCAGCTGAGGAAGGAACTTGAGACCATTTCTGCTGATAAGAAATGAGGTGTTCTTTTGAATCGCTACTTTACTCTTCGATGCTAGTTACCATCTTTGAAGATAATAAATCCCAACTTTTATTATTGCATATTATTGCATCTTCTCTGAATGTGCTGGCTTGGATATGTATGTTTTAATGTTAGATAGCTGAACGTTAAGGATCATTGAATGAAACATGATAGTGATAGTATAATCCAAAGATTCATCTACGCAATAAATAAATTAAGAAGCTAAAAAAAAGGCAAGAAACTTGCATCTCTACTACCACCAAAACCAACAACATTAAACCGATATTCTCTCTTAGAAAAAAAAAGCCCAAACTCTTGATCTAAGAAAGATTGAGCAAATTTGGTAGTAAAACGGACCAAAAAACCTCCAAACGCAAGTCAGCTGCATTCAGCAAGCGCTAGCTACTTCAGCAACACCGTTTTGTGATATCTCGCTGGCAACTTGTGGTGCTGTACTTGTCTCTTTGGTTTCGCCTTGGGGAGTGGCATTTTTGTCAATGGCAGCTAAAGCTTGCTGAAAAATAACAATCTTCATCTGTTAGAATTTCAATTATAGATAAAAGACACAAAATAAGGGCCGTTTTTTCTTTTCAAATTTCACTTCACCTTTTTTTTATATTGCTGCTGCTTCTTTTTCCCCTCTTTGATTATCTTTTCACGACTCTCATAGAATACAAAATCATCCAGTATGCATGTCTTGCTTTCATGTTCCTTGAAAATCTTGATGACTTTCATGCCTTGCTCTAGGGTTACCTGCAGATTAATCCACACAAACCATTTAAGTTTTTTTTAACCTTCAGCATGACCCAGAGAGAAGTAAGAACCACACTCTGACCTCCTGTGTGTCTCGGCTATTTGTAACTGGCTTGTTCTCATTGTTCTCCAGAGTTATATGCCTCAAGGAACTATTTGGGATGTCTTTGACAATGTGCCACTTGACAGGGAAGCAACCAATCCACTTGTCCTGCTGCCAGTACTCCACTGTCTGGTTAAAATCTACTGGTCCAACCATCTCAGCTAAACCAACAAATTGTCCACTTGTGTTTACCTGTAAAATTTAAAGGAATTCTTCCTTAGACAGATTGGAATAAAACGATCCCAAAGTCGATGGAGTCTTTAATAAAATTGAACATTCACTTACAGAGAACATTAGAAAAACAGGACAGGACCCGTTTGACTTCTCTTTAGCCTCATTATATGCAGCATCAAGCTTCTTGTTGCCATTGGGGGTGCTTGACCACACATTGTATTTGATGCTTTTGTGAATATCATCTTCACTGTATGATTTGATAACAAACAGTTTCGCATTAGAGTAGGTTTCAGAGAAATCTTCCTTGTTGTAGTCCTTAGAATCTGGAAGAGAAACATCTTCACTCGTCTTCTTCTCGATATCCAGAGTTTCTGGCTGTGGACTTTCTTGGCCAATCTTGAAACCCTTGGCTCTTGGCCCTCTATTCAACTCGTCTAACCCAGCAACGTTCTCTTTGCCATACCCAGAAAACCCGTAACCCATTGTCTTGTACCAACTTGGAGTTTGCTTGTAAGTGCCGTAACCATAAGAATCATATCCATAGCAACTCATGTAAGGCCCATACATTGAGTACATGCTGTCCATGTTGTATCCACAGGACTGACCATAGCTTCCTGATCGTCCCTGATATGTACTCTATGCCATAAAACCAAATCACGAACAAACAAAACTCAATACAAAGTTATTATTATGATGGACAAAATTTATAGAACGTACCAGGTAGGGATACTGAAACGTGTTGTTGGTCTTTCGGGAAGCATAGTTCATGTCGTAACCGTATCTCGGGTACTGATAGGCTGGAGTATGATAGCCAGTAGGGTAGGTACCATAAGAGCCCTTTTCATTGAAAGGAGCAAGTTTCTTTGGGTTCAATCCAGATACAGCTCTAACATTGTTTGGTAAAAGATTAGTCTTGGTTCCACCATACACATCCTGCAAAATGAAATGGACAGAAGGGATTACAACTTGTCTTTAAACTTGGACACAACACAGAGAGAGAGAGTGAGAGAGAGATACCTTATTCACAGTGTCAGGGACTTTGGCCATGGTTTCCAGATCAAGCGAGAGATTGTGCAGCAAATCTGCAGCTTCTAATATTACGAGATAATGAAGGAATAACAATCTTTGCAGTTTTCAACAGTGAAAAAAAACATCGGATCTATATTAGGAGAATGAACGAGAGATCTAACCTAGAGAGAGAATGTCTAAACCCTAGCAAAACCCTCTGGTTCCAACTCAAAAATGAAATGTCCAATAAAATCAAGCGAAAGTATAACAGTGACAAAGCTACGAATCAGGAGGATAAATGTAATAGGACGTGCGTGAAGGAAAAGAAGGATACGATCGGAAGGAGAAATGGTAGTAGCCATGGCTGTCTCTGCTATATTAGCGGCGGAAACTTGGACAGGGAGCGAGAGAGCGAAACAACAAAACCCTAAACAGAATTTGAGTGTCCTATTTATATTCCTCTTTTTTTTTCATCCTTACGCCAGCAATTAAACCGAGGCCCAAAAGTCCGGTTCAATTAGGATTAATATTGTTCATTTATTCATATTGAAAAAAAAATAAAAAATGCTTAACATGACTGCGTATTGGAACTTTTATTTGACAATACGAAATCTATCTATTACACTGCTAAAAGGACAATACGAAGCTCTATTAGAGTGTCCATCTCATTTACTAAAATCGACCAATAGGATTGCAGATAATCTGCCACGTCGTCCGCTAGAGGTAAACTAAGCTTCGACTTTTGTTTCGCGAATTGGGCTGTTAAGCCCATTTCACTTTTGTTTTTTTTGTTTGGCAGTCCATTCGTAATCCTGTCAACTTCTCTACCTGCGCCGCTTTGCAAACCTAATCTCACGATCTCGATTGAGAACCCTTTCATCTTCCTTCTCTTCTTCGTGACCCTTTTCGAACAATCAATTCTCTCCCCACTCCTTTTTCTCTCTTTAATCGTATAGTTAATGGAATCTCTTCGATTTCTCACTTTTAGCTCTTTGGAACGTTTCGTGTTGTTTGCTTTTATATCCTATATAAATCTCTTTTTTGGTTTTAGATTTCCTCCAAAAAAATTGTTCAATCCTCTCCACTGCTCATTACAATGACGTTATCCGACTCACAGAAAACACTCGGCGACTCCGCGGTCTCCTCCGGTCAGAACAGCTCCGTCGATCAGGCCGTCGTCACTTCCGGCGTTGTGAACTCTGAGAAACGTGAAGGTGCATTGGTGGCTCCCTCTGCTCTGGTGAAAGCAATCGGTCAGAAAACACTCGGCGACTCCGCGGTCTCCTCCGGTCAGAACATCTCCGTCGATCAGACCGTCGTTACTTCCGGCGTGGTGAACTCCGAGAAACGTGAAGGTGCGTTGGTGGCTCCATCTGCTCCGGTGAAACCAATCGGTAACACTGGTGGCTCTTCCGGCATCCGTATCGGCGGTAGGGGCAAAACCTATGTCTCTCGCGGCGCTAAAGGCAAAGGTATCGCCTTGGACAGCGATCGAGAGGTGCTTGCCTTCAAAGATGCAAAAATTGGCCCCCATGAAGGCGAGGTGCAGTTTCGCCTGATCCACTTTTGGGAGGCCTGGAACACAGTGACCAACATGCTTATCGGCATAGAAATGCTGCTCATCGATAGAGAGGTATAAATCTAGGCTTTAGTTACGTTATTTGTTTTTTTATGTTTCTGAGATTTGATCTGAGATTTTTTTGATGTTTTTGAGATTTGTTAGCTGGTTATTTTGGAGTTGTTCCCTTTAGTGATTAGTTGATGTTCACATAGGAGTTGTTGTTTTTGTGATAATTTTAAGATTATTTGATAATATAATTCCAAAATATACAATTGATTGGAATTTCGAGTTGTTACTAAACAGTAAACTGGAGTTATTAGTGCCTTTAAGTGATTGAATTATGAGTTAAGCTATTATTACCATTGTAATTAGATTTCTTGGTTTTCATATCCTGCTATCTATCTTTGTTATTTTGGCTTATTTAAACCATTCTTTTCGTAACAGGCTACGACTATCCAGGGCTTTATCCCAGCTGGGAAGATTGAGGCTTACTTGCGACACCTGAGAGCTGGTGGGACTTATTGACTCCACAATTTTTTCGGGTCCCAGAACAAGCCTAATTACCGTGTAGCTGATCCAGATGTAACGATCAGTTTCTCATGGAACTTTGTGCTCTCAGAGCTGGTGGATAGCTCGGTCCGTTTCCCCGTGGATCGGATCCGCACCCATGGGTACGAAGCATTTGATGCTGCTTGTGATATGAAAGGTGATCTATATGGTAAGTCGTTTTCTTTTTGTTAGCCAGTGTCTCATATTTCCGATCAAGCCTTGGGTATTTTGTTAACCACTGTTTCATATTTTAATGCGGAATATTTGGACACGTAACACATTGTGTTGTTCTTCTCCAATTGCAGATTACATTGGACACATCAAACTTGTGAATGGGCAGGTTCCCAGTGATGGTCTCTTATTCAATGAGCCCAGCATTGATGCTTCCCGCCGAGTTGATCTTCATGTCCAGAGACATGAGTAAGTGATTTCTGTCTTAACCAACTCTCAATTAAGAGCTTCCTGACCACTCGATAATGTTTTGTCCCAGCGAGCCCGTGTTGAAGCTGTGCTTCTGGGATCATGCTGCTGCTGAGTTTTGGAAGAAATTTAAAGCATCTGCAGGCACTTCCCGTGTTATCCTGGTCACTACCTTAAACCCAAAACGTTATGGAAGTTCGTTTTACTAACTCTTAGATGTTAGGCAGAATTTGGATCATATATTGTTAAACCTGCTATTACTGTGATGACATTGACCGATAGTAATATAAGTGGATTTCTGAGACTTGGCTTTAGAGATTGTAACATGTGTATAGTTATAAGATGTGTATATTACACTTAGACTGGGTAATTGGATAACTGAGTAACTGATATAAATATATAAAATTTTCGTCTTAGTTGATTATACCACAATTTCTTCTTTGATACGGGTTGGTACTATGTGTGCAGTCTTATCTCTGTCTTCTATGACGCCATCTCGTGTGTTTTCGGATGATGATATCCAAGAAACCCGGGACTACCTTAGCTGGTGAGATTGACGGTTCTCAGATATGCAGTAGTAATATAGATACACCACTGTTTTGATGTATTGATTTTCTTAATTTCAGGTTTATCTCGAACCAGGAAGTTGCCAACAGAATCAATGCGGATGTGGTCGTGAAACCTGAGAATGCGACCTTGGGTGAGCTCTTCACATATATGAAGAAGGCGTCTGCTAAGGTACTCTATTTACTATGTACGATAGATTCGTAAGCATAATCTAGGCTTCATAATGAGATTTTCAAAAAATTTGTAGGTTGCTTGGTTTGAATGCACAGCCACACATTGATGATGTTGTGCATGGAACTAAGTGGTATTACATAGGATGTGGTGAGTGCCATACCAAGGCAACTAGAGGGCCCACAACCCTCATGTGAAAGAAGTGTGGAAAGAGTGAGATTGTTGGCGTGGCTCAGTAAGTGGCTTCCAACTATAGTTATAGATGCTTATCGTTTGGGAGTGGTTCTAATGTTTTTGTGTTACAGATACCTGACCAAGCTATCGGTCTATGACAACAAGGATCAAGCTTTCTTGGTCTTACTTGGTGATGCTGGTGAAGAGTTGTTTGGGAAGAAGGCTGCAACGTTGGTGGAGAGCTACTACGAGGTATGTAAAATCATTATGTTTAAAGATTTATAAACGCTATGCAATCTGCTTGCTAATGTTTCTTATAATGTCTTCATATATTGCAGGCGAATGAAGATGTTGGAGAAGATGACATTGTTCCAGTTCCACAAGTTATGATTGACACCATTGGACAGACAAGGAAGTTCATTGTGAAGGTGTCAACCCACAACTTAGCTGGGAAGACTCAGACCTTAACTGTCACAAAGGTGTTACCTCCTGAGGCATCGGGTGTCAAAGCTGAAGAGGTCGGTAATGAAGGGGATGATCATGCAGCTGAGTCGGTGAAAAGGGCTGCTGATGGGGATGGGTCCGAAGGTGTGAAGCGTGCGAGAAGTGGCTAAAATTGAGTCACATGCTTATTGCTCATTTTATGTTGCTTTATAAGACTATGCTTTGGGTTTTTTTCTTTCATGGATTTGGTTTTGCATTATTATTACAAACTTGGGTTTTAATATCTATTGATAATAATATCTTTCGAACAATCTTACTCTATTACATAAAGTTTGTTTGACATAGTAATATGCCTATCTGTATATAGTTGACCAACTTGAAAACAGGATGGAAATAGAATTTTCATATATGCTGTTAGTCTTTAGGTGTCTATAATTGAGATAGATATCATAGCATTAGATTATTTCCTTTTCTTTTTACTGTTTCCTTTCTTTTTTTTTTTGAACGTCTGGATCGATTATTATCGATTAATTATGCTATTACAATGAAGAGAATATTACAAAGACGATTTTACAGCCGACAATTCTACCACCATGTGAGAATATCCGCCTGACTGCACCACTCTGAGCCGTCCTATGAGATCCATGTTCGATGGTACGCCCTGCACCAAGCTTAAGATCTCCTGTAACCTGTTTCTCCATAATCTGCATAATTTGGTATTTTCTGGGGTTTGAACCCCAGACCTCCGGGTGTAGAAGCAATTGAACCCTTAGTCAAACCACTGGACCAAGGGGACTTCCACTACTGTTTCCTTTCTCGCCCAGTTAATTTTTATGGACTAAAATACAGAGGTGTGAATATGGTCGTACATTATTTCATAATGATACCTGCCTAATAAGAATTTAGACATTGAAGGTTTTAAAAGAAACAAGTTTCGTACTTTTATAACTAGCTACGAATTAAAGTCTAGAATATCCGATTACAACCCACTAGGTGATTAGCTGCATATACTAGGGTTGTTCAACCCAATTGAAGTCATCACTCTGTGGAATACTAATGCCTGCTACTTCGTATCGATCATAGTGAGTTGTTCACCATCCTTTATTTTAAAATTGACCTTCTTATATCAATGTCTGTACGAGCGTTCCTAATACATGTGTTTTGTGATTCTTTTATAGATTGTTAGTGTCATATATATTTTTGCTTTTTTCCTCTGAGTTATATATATGTATACATGACTACAGTTTCGATAAACCCAGTTGTCTGATGCATTATGATTGATTTGCTTAACTTTTTGTGTAGAGAGGCTAAGAAAAGTATTTTAGATGATAGTCACGATGACTCGGCGAATTGCAGTATTTACTTTGTATAACAGATGGAAAACAAAATAAAATCCTCTGAGTATAAATCGTTATTTATTATATTTTGCATATATTTATTTTTTTCCTTCGTTTATTTATTGATTTCAATCATCATGATTTCGGCCGTCTATATATAAATAATTTTTTTCCGTATTTATAGTTTCTTTCTACATTTTAAGAAAAAGATCGTAATTAACTAAAATGATATTTAATAGTGATAACCATCGTGGATAGCATTCCTCAAAGAATCCATCAGCTCCAAGAAGGGAGATCAGTACGTCCTATAACAGTATGTATGAGGAGTGTTTGGGACATAAAAAAACATCAAACGGTTCATGCCAAGATCTGCACCGGCTTCGTTTGTTATGACCACCATGTAAGCCCTATACAAAAACATTCACATATACATATATCTTTCCACTTTTTCAATTATTATTAAAAACATAATTAGTGGAAACCTTAGTTATTTTGTCTTCAAAAATTGTTTACTTCCAGGGAAAATTATTAGAAGGTCGGCTCACTAGAAATCATCCGCCAACTGAGACAAGATACTTACTCGAAGGAGATGTATACTAGATTTCTGGATTTTCCGTACTCCGCAATCTGCGTCATCGAAAACTCACCCAACTCCCATACTACATTCAGATTGACCAAGAGACAAAAATTTCTAACGTTACGGAAATTGGTTCAATCTTTCCAATTAACAACTTCTCTCCCCAAAATTATGAAACGCTACAGCGCTTAGCCATGACACCCACTTATCTTCCAGGTATATCATTCAGTATATTTCCATTAACAAGCCTTTATCTGATTTATAAGCCAAAAAAATTTCGCAGATGTTGTGGGACAGATACGCCTGCTGCAAAACACAAATGCATCCAAACCTGAAAAAAATGCAAAGTTAACAATCAGGCTTTTGGTTAACAGGTATAACTAACAAAATTGTATTATAAAATTCCCTAATTAACTTGATATATGGATCCCTCTATTCAGATCAACAATGGTTAGACTCACGCTGTGGGATAAAGAAGCAGCGGATTTTAGCATCCTCCATAGCGAGAAGAACATGCTATTAAAAGTTGTCATCTTCACAAACATAATACCTAAGATTCTAACAGGTACGTAATTTTAGCACAAAAAGCGATAAACAAGGGAATTTTTTCCTTAAAAAAATAACAAATTTTATATTATTCAGGTAAACTTCAACTCAATTCATCAACAGTTACAAAATTCTACTTCAGCAAATCGATCGATTACATCAAACATTTCAAAGGACGGGTGAGAGCCCAGAATAAGGCATGAAGGCAAGATGAATTTCGTTCTATTTTATGCCACTGAGGAGACCTCAAAAGAAAGAACTTTATCCAACCTGTGCTCGGTTTAATTTTTTTTTAATTTTTATTTGAAAAGTCCTCAGTTATAAATTTTAATTCAAACACATCTACATATTGGGGTTTTAGTAAAAAATGAATACTGATTAAGTACTCCATCAGAAATATCCCCAATTATAACATTAAGCTACTCTCCAACAAAATACAAAGTTTTTTTAAAAAAATTCTTCCTTAAAAAACTGGAGCTCATGATTTAATATTCCAACTAGATTTTTGACCCGTGCGTCCGCACGGGTGTTCTATTCAGTTATAAATATTTTTAATAGGATAGGACATACCTTAATATCCGAAAAATCTAAAGTATACGAATCCTATCCGAAAAATAGTATCGATCTGAACCAAAATTGATTAAATATCCAAATTTAAAATTTTGGTTTCTAAAGTATCGGAGCCGAATCCCATAGGAATTGAAATAGTTCCGAGTACCTGAATCTGAAATAGATATTTATCTAAATATATTAGTTATTTTAGATTTAATATATAAAAATATTCAAAATATACAAAATATTTGAAGTTGTCCAAAATACTTAAAAATATATACAGATAATAAAAAAAATAAATGAATAAAAAGCTGAACAATACCAAAATAACAAAAATACTTAAACTGTTTATTGATTATCTATCCAAATATTTAAACCAAACCAATTTATATGTTAAGTTTATCAATTTAAAAGTATATAATGCATTTAAATTTTAATTAAAAAATAATTTAAACGGCTTCTTCAAACCCGCAAAGATCTGAACTGAACCAAGACAAAAAGTTATAAATGTCTAAACGGGGTTAAAATCTTTAACTTTAAAAACTGAATATGTTAGAACCAAATCTGACTGGATATCCGAATGCTAACCCTATTTATATGTTAAGTTTATATTTTACCAAACCAATTTATATATTAAGTTTATCAATTTAAAAGTATATAATACATTTAAATTTGACTTAAGAATAATTTAAACGATTTCTTCGAACCCGCAAATATCTGAACCGAACCAAAACAAAAATTTATAAATATCTGAATGGGTTAAAATCTTTAACTTTAAAAACCGAATAGGTTCGAACCAAATTCGACTAGATGTCCGGATGTTAACCCTATTGCCTAAATTATTTTACAATAATCAAGAATATTATGTATTTGATATAATTGTGTTCAATTCAAACGAATTTCATTTTATAGCGATTTGTTGCCATGTTTTAGGAGGATGTATTCAATTTAACATTTGATGTGATTTGATTTTTAATGGAGTTTTAGATGATTTTAATAAGTTGCAGAGATTTAAGTGATTTTTGTTAAAGTACTCTAGAATATCACCTAAAACCATGGGATTTGAGTTTTAATTTTTTTTAACTAAGAAACTCCATCCAAACACCCTAAAATCACCTCAAAACTTTAAAACTCCACAACTTAAAATATTTTCAATAACAGTGGATTTCAGAGTACTTTACGAAATGTCAAGTTCAATAACAGTGGATTTTAAATGAGTTTTTAAAATTCATGTTTGAATAACAGTGGATTTATCATTTTAATACAAATCACCTAAAACTCTCGGTTGAATACACCCCCCTTAGACTGTCAAGATTAGTTAAGATGCTAGCGTAGAAATAAGTAAAATTTTCTGAACGTTATTGATTTAAAATACGAAGTTATTACTATTTCCAATTTTTTTTGTCAACCTGTTTTAATTAAATTTTAAAGCCCAAATGCTTAATACATAAGGATTGATTACATACAGCCCAAAAAAACTCAAACACTTGAGCAAGAATGATTCTGCAAACAAAACACGTGTACTATTGAAAAAGAAGATTTCACACGTGTTTTATATTACCATAATATTCGGTTCTGTAATTCTGACAACAATCGTGTTGGTTTAAGGTCATCGTGGTGGTTTAGAAAAATCGAACTTGGTTCAATTTAAATACAAAACACTGAGTTTTAACTCCAGTGGCATTTCTTTGTAATATTTGTACAACTTTAAGGGATAAATTCAATTTGTACTTCCCCTTTAATAGTTTAGATAGATAATATGACGCACAATTTGATTAATCATCCGGCTCATGCTAGCTATAATATTAGATTCCGTTATTGTAAATTTTTTATATACCATATTGTTACATTTGAATGATCATAGAAAAAGTTTTTGTAAAACTTTTAACCTAAAAAAGAAGAATGGATTCTGGGTGAACATGAAATTTATGCCACTGCCAGGATTCGAAGCTTGGTCCATACGAATAAACAAGTACCACTCTACCATTAGGGTAAATACGTGTTTTTGTAAATTATTACAAACCCAAATAAATATTTCTCTTCAGACCGAAGCTATGCCTAATTAATAACTAAATCACCTCGCAGATTTGAGTCCTTCTTCGTCTCACAGGGAGGGAAACTCAATAGTCGCTTTCTTCAATCTCTCTTCTGTTTGCTCCCCCAAATCACAACGACCATGAGTGATCAAATCCGAGCATCTTCGCAACGGTGTAGGAGTTGGGGGCTCGTCGAGATTGGTAACCCTTACGGCGAGTTAACCCGCTTCTGTCCCGAGCTCCATTCATCTCTTTCGAAGAGCGTCTCCGCATTAGCCGTCATATGTACTCCGAAAGCCTCCCAACCATCGGAGGAATTAGTCACCGCCATTACAGTGAAGACGCTGAAACCGGGTACAATTATCTATGTCTCAGGGGCTTTGTTGTCCAGTGCTCACTAGATCCTAATGATCCCCTTCTAGCCGATGTTTTTAGGTTTATTGATAGATTAGGCTGGGGTTACACAGTGTTGCATGTTCAGCCTTTCAATCCTAGGGTAGTAAGAGAGTTTATATCAAACATACTCTTTGATGATGAGGGTCCTCTTATCCGCGGAATCGTGTACCGTTTTGAACCCTCTGTGATTAATCGTCTGATGATGACACCCTCTGTGGAAGACTCTTTTAAGTGGGAAGTGGTCGTCCTGAATCAGGCTATCGCCCACCTTACTAGAGGCCAGTGCTATGATTGGAAGAAGTTCAGTCTCACCTTATTAGTCAGACCTTTCCAGACACTTTACCGCGTATGCGAATTAAATTGCTTTCCATGTCCGGCGTCTGAATCGATGATCCAGAACCGCCTCCGCCTCCTATACGCTATTACTACTGGAAAGAGGATAGACTACGGCCGTCTTGTGTACGATCAGGTGATCGAGCTGGCTCGCGGAGCGGATTGGCAGACAGACACCATCTTCCCAAACCTAATTTATCAGTTCCTAATGATGCAGAGAGAAATTCCTTCGCTTCCAGGAGATGAACGACTGATCGGAGGAGCTCTTCCTATCTATGCAAAAGATGTGGCTTCAAGTCTACCAAGTGGGTAAGAGAGTTTTTTTAGTTTATCAGCAGTGTTGTCTTTAGTAAGTCTGATAACGTTTTATCTAATGTGGCTATTGCATAATCATTTTGGTAAGATTACTTAGAGCATCTCCATTAGTGAGATTGGGCTCGAATTTCCAAGATAAAATTTTTTATTATTTTTTTTTTCCTTTTGATTTTTTTCTAGAAAAAAAAATCCCTTTCTTATTAATAGAGAAACATTTTAGGAGAATAACCTTTAATTGGTATTATATTCACAACTTTGCCATTATTGCTGATGTGTCAGTACCACATAGATTTTCAGCATCTATTTATAATTGACCAACATTTACTAGAAGAATTACATAATATGCCACTGTGACTATATTATACAACATTTCATATATTCAAATAACACATCCAACATCGTTTTAAAATACACAATAGCTTTGCAATAGAGAAGAAACTTAGCGGAGTGAAAAAAACATATGTACCTCATCTCACTTTATCTTTTGGTTTTCTCTGGATTACTCCAATAACTTATGTATTCCATTGTTCAACTCTTCGATTAAATATGAACAGACTAGACACAGATTTGTTTCATCGTATGTTTCTGTGTCCATGTGAAAATCCTTTTTTTCTGTGCCATAAACCGATTAGTTCCATCATATATTTCAGTTTGAAAGTGATCTTACAAAAGTCCATTAAAACATTCTTCTAAAACAGCAAACGCATGATATCTTCACTGAACGGCAGACACATGGTATCTTCATTGATATCATTTCTCAAGAAGATTCTGTCAAAAACATTATTATATTTCAACTTTTTACAGAAATCTTCACTGTATATATATTATACAAATTTTTAATAATATGTTCGTATATGTTATGTGTCAATGGGAAAATTCTTTGTTTTTTACTTAATCTGGGTACCTATTTCAACACAGACATTAGCATTTAATTTTTTTTTTTTAAACTAATTAGCATTTAATTTTATAAAAAGGATATTAAAAGAGGATCCAGTCGTGCGGTAAATTGGATATATGAACGTTTACTGTTATCGTACATTATAAATTGTGGAATGATATCAAATATTAAGGAAGAACATTTAATGCTAAAAGTTTGTTATCACGTTTAATTAAAACTAGATTTTGACCCGCGCTTTGGAAGCGCGGAATATTTTACTATAAAAAAATTCACTAATAACTTAACAAATATTTTGGTAATTTTTAAAGAGTGTGTATTTAAAATATTTTTGCATTTAAATCAGTGTTTTTAAATTCAACCCGATTGTGATTATATCCGTTAATCCGGAGATCTGACAATTCAATTTTGGTTTTTAAAAAATTCATATTAAAAAAATCACTAAACCTCGAGACTAACCGATTGAACTGATGGATGACCGATATGTAATCTAGTTGGATTTAAATTGTAATAGTTTCATAATTTGTAATCTTATAATCCAAATTTTAAACTTCATTATTTTGTAATTTATGAAATTATGACGTTTCTACAAAATTTTAAAGAGAAAATGATAGATATAAAATAATTAAGATTAATTATTGTATTGTCTGGAAACATTGATAGTAGTATAAAAATATATTGTTTGGAAACATTGATAGTAGTATAAAAAAATAAGTATATTGTTTGGAAACATGGATAGTAGTATAAAAAAAGTAACATTAGTGATTTAATGTAGGTTTAACTATAAAGTATAAAGGTGTATTTAATTTAAAAACTTACAAAATAAATGTTAGGTCCAACAGAATGTTTCTGTTTTAATAAGATAGATTTGTCAAATTTTTTGGTCGAATTTGGTAAGACATATAAGTGAGAATCAGGTTAGAAGTTTAATGTGCTACCGTTATCAAATTTAATGGCTTAATTGAGGGAACACAATATTCTCTTCAGATCTTACGCTCACCTCATTAATCTTCTTATTTACTCCCTCTGTTTCGATTTAACTGTCGTTGTAGGAAAAAAATTTCGTTTCAAAATAAGTATCGTTTTAGAGTTTCAATGCAAAATTTATTAAAAAGATTTTATATTTTATTTTCTATTAGTTGAAATGTGGTTATATTGGTAGGTAATTGTGGTTTTATCTTGGAAATATACAAAATCATATGTTTTATTAATCTGTGTGTATAAACATAGAACGAGAATTAAAATAAAACGGAGAGAGTATTATATATTAGATTCTGATTTGCGCGTTCGCACGGAATTATTTATATTTATAAATTATATTTTTAAACTAAAGTTTTACTACTACTTGATGGTATTTTATAAATTTTGGTTTACGTTCAAATTATACTTTTTGGTTTTGGTTTGCTTCCATTTTGATTGTGGATTTTGTTTTCGGTTTTAGAAGAGTAATATTTCAGTTATTTATGAATTTGTTTGACTTGAGTGTTTTTATAATTGGATTTGGTTCATCTAATTTTGCAGCTATAATTTATTAAAATGATGGTTTAAAATAGTCAATGTATACAGTATATATTAAAATAGTGTTTTGTATTATTCTTTTATATGTAAATAACCGAATGATGGTGTAATGTGATCTTGGTTTAAATCAAGTAATTCGGTTATATGTATTTATAATGTCTTTTTTTGTAACAGTACTTATAATGTTAATGAAAAATTTTAATGTGTCCAAAACCTAATAACAAATTTTTAATAGTAGATAAAAAATAGGATCCGAAATTAATAGATTTGATTATAATTTCTATTAATTTAAGACTTCTTAGGACTACTATTTAAACAAATCTCACCATCAGTCCTTTTTAATATACTCTCGACACACAATAAATCGTTAGCTAATACGTCAAATTCGTCATGGCAGTCCTCAACATGATTGGTGTGATTTGAAACCTGGAACATAAGGGTTAAGATTGATTCTGAAAACAATATTTCATGGCCGGGGAGAGACAATCGAGATAGTTTTAATGGACACACAAGTATGTGTTCTTTTTATATTTAGGAATGTCCAAACAAAAAGTTCAACATTTTACAAGATAATATTTATACAAATTTCCATATACAACATCATCATTTTTATCTTATGTACATCCCAATAATTGTTGTATATAACTAATTTACAACTTAAATAATACAAACTTACAATTAAAAAGGCTTAAAACCCGCATGTAAAATTTAAATAATGATAGAAAATATAAATACAAATTATTTATTTTTTGTATTCTCACCCTGCGCAAAGCGCAGGTCTTTACCTAGTATATATATATAGAGCGGAACCAATCGCGGGCCGCCACATGGCATGGGGTGTGCGAAACAGTTAAGAGACATGTTCACTCATAAGGACTTTTAAAAGACAGGTTCATTCAGAATGTGGGCCCCACGATTTTTTTAATATTTTTTTTTTTGGGAACAGTTAAGAGATTAGGGATTTAAACCCCTAATGGAGATGCTCTTATGTATGAAGATCATATAAACGGTGCCATGAAAAATCAACCAATAAGGTTATCAGTATTTGCCATGTCAGCTCAGATTTTAATCGAAACATACATTTCATGGGCCAATACGTGTGGCCTATAATATTAGTAAGAGAAAGCCCATTGTTTGTTAAACTCTTATTCCAAACTTTCTACATGCGTAGTAATCATCTTTGTCGCTTCCCTTTTACCACGACATTATTAATTTCTGCCTTTCAACGTTTCTAATTTCTATGGAGTTATGACGATCCATTATCACTCATTCAGTTCTCTTTTTTGCGAGTTATTAACACTCAGAGGCAGTTTTGATGTTTTTATTACAAGAAAAGACAGTTTAAGCTACTGAGGTACTTTCTTGTAACTAAAACCAACAATTGCTAACTAGGTGACCAAGATGGTCCCACATTTGACAACTTGTATTATTTTTCTCCTCTCCTTCTTTTTTTTGTTTGTCAACGTCCTCTCTCCTTCTTCATTTCCTCTAAAACCAACCAAACTTCTTCTTTTTTTTTTTCATGTAACCCAAATACTTTCTGCAATTCATTATTTTTCAGCATCATAATTTTATTTTCTCTTTTATTTTATGTATCATTGATTGAGTTTTTTTTCTGTAAATCTACAGATCCAAAAAATAAATACAAAAAAGGCAAAAGAATTTGAAACCTCCGTAAAACAATTTCTTCAATTCAACATTAATGCTTCTGCTTTCTGTAGCCGCCTCTATCTCAGCCTTTGTCGACTGGAACCTCTGCCTCCATCTCGTATGTCTCGTCGCTGCCTCTTTCTCGTCACTGTTGCTGCAAAAGCTTGATAGGCAACAATGGCCAATTTTATCTTTATTGCACATTTGGTCCTTAAAAATTTAAATATATTCATTTCTGATCCATAGATTTTTGATTTGCAAATATACTCTTTTAAATTGATTTCATATTTTGAATTGTGAAGATCATACCTTTCATAATTACACGAACATATATGTTTATATTTTGTGTATATTGGTACATGATGGTATATGTATACAATGCTAAAAAATCAAAATCTACCACTATATATACAAGTTTCCATTGTTGTACACATGTACACTACCATATTGTTGGACACATGTATGTCATCAATTTTTAATGTACACATGTACACTAACAAAGGAACACAAATTTACAACATATTGGATATGTAACATGTATCTCAAACATATGTATACATATTGGACATCTAACATGTATCACAAAGCACACTGAATTTTAACATGTTCCCTTAAATCAGGTAAGTAAAGATATTTCAATGCTTTAGTCACTCCACTTAGAAATATATAACATACATTTGTAAGTTTAAATTTACATTTAAATAGCATCTGAATATACACACAAAATATTGTCGTCCACATGTACAATAACTCACATGTACACTGGTGTATGTTAGTATGTTATCCATATTCGTATGTGTTGCCTCACATGTGCAATGACTCACATGTACACTGGTGAATGGAACATACGTATATAAAAACTTTTCATGTACAATGACATGTATTTCAAACATGTGTTACATGTGAGTGTCTATGCATCGGTGTACACGTGGACACAATTATTCAAGTGAATCATTGTACATGATAGGAAAATTTGTATGTACAAAGGAACATTATTTGGTTGTACATCATTTGGTTGTACACATGAACATCATTTGGTTGTACACATTTTGATGGTGTACACATGTACACACTGATGTATACATTATGTAAGGTGGACAATCGTGGTCATGTACACATGTGTACATTTGTGGTCATGTACATGTGTACAACCTTGGTTATGTACAGCATTATATATTATTTATGTACATATATGTTCAAAACATGCTTATTGCACATCAAAATTATGATTTTATATTACAAAGATTTTACAAAATGCACAACTCATGTGTACACCTGTTTTTATGTACACCATATTCAGTTTGACATATAATATAAAATTAGGTGTACACATGTACAGTCTAAATGTAATGTACACACGACTTTCTTTACTAATGTTGCAAAATTATGAAAATAACCCCATCTTCTTCCTTAGCCATGGTCAACCAAAAACCCTAATCTTCACCTTTCTCTCCTATTTTCCACGATTCTTTGCATTCTCAACTTGTTTTTATGTATTTTTTTACCCAGATGTGATAGCTTTTAATTCTAATTCACATCTTTAATCTTAAAAATAACAAATAAGTTTAGGGACCAAATATGCAAAAATAGTCAAATTAGCAATTGTTGCTCTCAAGCTTATTGTGTGAGTTTCAGAGCACGTAGGAACACAAAGATACCATGGTTGAAGCTTCAATCGATCTCTACCATTAATATTGTTATGTATATCATATTTACACCACCAAGGGAAATATAGCTTGGCATATCCCAAAAGATAAACATAATGATAGAGATAATAATTAAACAAAGTTTTTTTGAAAAAAAAAATCTGAAAAAAAACAGAATTTATTTCACAAAACGGTAGAGGAATGAAGAAGAAGGAGACAAGAGAGAGAGAGAGAGAGAGAGAGAGAGAGAGAGAGAGAGAGAGAGAGAGAGAGAGGTGACCCCACTTTGCTTTATTTATTAGTAAGAGAGTTTTCTAATAAAAATTTAGGTTAAATCACAGAAATCTAGACTAGTTTAGTTAGTCTGTAACAAGGAAATGAGTTTGGTTGAATAAAACTACCTTAGTAGCAACAACTGCCTTATAGTGTAATAATAATCATGAAACTGCCCTACAATGTAATTCTTTCTATTTACAACCTGTCTTCATGAGCTATTTATTCTTCCACATCCCTCTGTGTCTACTCTTATTAAACCTCTTCATTGAAGCTTTCATGGAACCGAAATCGCCTAAAATCTCATCATGTTGGTTCTTCGTCGACATCATCCCGATTCCCGAACTATACGAGGCCACTTTGATTTTTAAAGATCCATTTGTGGAAGTCTCGAAATACACCTACAGTCGGGATGCTCATCGGACTCGAGCTTTTTCTTAGGATAACTGCCACAAATAAAAGGTAAATCTTATACTGTACGTGTATACAAGCAAAGCTATGTATTTCAAATGAGAATAGTGAAGAGTTTTTCTGCAGAGTTTTTGCGTTTTAGGAATCGGTGCAAGGATTCAGAGTACATCAGCCAGGATCGTGTTCTTTAAATTGGTTCCAACATAATCCTCTCACTTTGACTACACAGTGGGTTGGGTATATTATTTGTCGAAAAGTTTATATCTTTTCAAATTATGGGGTTTGATTTTGGTTGGGCTAGCTGTCTGGGTCTTATATATGTTGTCGGATGAAATTAGTAGCTAGCTAAGTTTTCATATGCAGAATCGTCGTCAGTTGTGACACCTAAAATAAAACGAGGTCGTCCGATCGGTTCACGTACAAAATCTAAAGGTGTGTATCTATTTCGAATATATAACTTATTTATATATTACAAGTCTTATTAGACACTACTCTAATTATGTATATTCATCAGTTCGTCAGATAATCGACCCACCAGCATTCAAACCATCATTTTATGACTGTAAGTTTCTATGGTTTCGGAAAACCTATATCTACCCATATCTATTAACAAAACTAAATGAGTTTCAAATGTGTTTGAAACTATATCTACCCATATCTATTAACAAAATATCGACCCACCAGCATTCAAACCATCATTTTATGACTGTAAGTTTCTATGGTTTCGGAAAACCTATATCTACCCATATCTATTAACAAAACTAAATGAGTTTCAAATGTAAACATGCAGGTGGCTGCGAGAAGTGTGACTCATATAGTACGGAATTTAATAAAGTGTGTATATATATATATATATTCATCCATTCTATCCTCTTATACTAACTACTAGATGATAACCCGTGCCTTGCACGGGATGAGATTATTTTTAAGATATTAAGACGTTAGGTATATTTATTTTGGATATCAGTTTAGTTTTGGGTTGTTTTAGGGTTTTAAGATCTTATGATATAAATACATTCTAAATTCATATTTATTTTCGTTTGTTCGGTTAAAATGGTTGAGATTTTTGGGTTTTTAATGATAAACTAAAGACTATTTGTATTTGTTTGGTTTCATGTTCTTTGAATTTTAGACAATTCTAATATAAACCAATCGTTTCATATTATAAATTATGAAAAAATCATAATAAAATCAAATTTATATAACTGTTGAAAAAACCAAAGATGCCTATAAAACAATTCATTTCATTACAATTTGGTTATGGTGAAATGAAGATTTTAAAATAATAAGAACTAACTTTAATGTGCATATTTGTGTGTATGTAATTTTTTTTAAAAAATGTTTCATCGCTGTATACATATAGTGTTAACTAATATTGAAAGAAATGTTTGTTCATATAACAAATGAAAGTTTGAATTCTTAAATTAAAATTAATTAAATATAAAATATACTTAGTCATTACAAAATATTTTTTAAAATAATGACAATTAAATTATATACATAAATCGTTGTATAAAATATATACATAAACAATAACATTAATATATCTACACATTGAGCCTGCTGAGTTTAATTCTTACAATGTATTAAACATAAGCCCAATGAATTTTAACAATCAAGCATTATGTTTTAAAATTTATTTTTCAATTTGGTCTACGTAAAACATCTTCACAACCTACGAAATAAAAAAAAACTCGAAACTTAGACATGTTTAAATAAAGAAAACGAAATTTATAAAATTTATTCAGGTGAAGAGTAAAGATGCCTACATTGGAGTCGATAAAAACCATTTCAATAGTTAGACCACCACCAATAGAATACTGCTTCCACAAACGAATGATCTTAACCATAATCTTCCACATTGACTTGAATAGTTTCAAATCAGACGCATAAGTTACTGCAACCATTATAGGAGAATGAGATAAACATGTTAAGGTTTCGGGTGTAGTGAATGAATAAAATTATGTGGAGCAGTGAGTTTTATATATGTTAACTAAACCTAATGCAATAAATGTGGTATCTTGGTATAATATCGTATTAAATGGAAAATATTTTTACCTTGCCAATCACTCTTAGATATATAAATTTCCATAACAAAAAATGTGAAATATATGTCATTTAGTATCATCAATTTACCTTGTCAATCACTCAAAAAATAGAAATATTTTCCAAACGTTAATGCTAACTGGTTTAATTCGGGATGGGTAGAATTCATTGATATCCGTTTAAAAATCTTAACCATATTATGAAAATTCACGTGTAATAAAATTGTAGTATTTCATTCGCTTTAAAATTCACTTGTACTACGTGAGAATGACTCGTAAAGCATGCTTGACAATGGGAGACTGTAGTAAGAACTCTTATAGTTTGTATAAAATGTGTTATCGCTTGTGTCAAACTGTTATTGTTTGTGAAAACAAATGCTACAATGTCGAGAACCGTACTTCGCTAAATGCAGAGACTGTCGGGTCAAGAACAGAGTCTGCGGGTTCAACACAACCCACCCGAATCAAGACTTCATCTGTTACTCCTCTCAAAGAGAGACAACAACAACAACGACGTCCCGGTGATATGCCTCATCTTCGTTTTAACATGTATCCTCTTCGCTATCCCCGTAGCGGTAGCCATCTTCCGATCAAGAAGAGAGAGCTTCTTGTCCTCAGTAAACGAAGAAGACCCAGCCACTCTCTTCCTCCGCCCTCCTCCCCCGTCTTCACCTCCGAAACTTGAACGACTTTGGTAGGTATACACATTACTTATATCCTCGCATACACATAAGTGCTGCCTCAAAAAAGTTTGCGCTCACTAAAGAGAGATAGATACATCATTCAAAAAAGTGCTTCCTCATCGATCTCGGGTCAAGAACCTGCGACAGAACACGGCAAGTGTTTGGCTGGAACTGCTTCTAAGTGAGAGAACGATGACTCGGGTCCATCCATCGTCGACAGGAAATGCTTCTAAGTGTTTCTGGTTCGTGGTGGTGAGTTTGGTCTCTAAAGCTCTTTTCTTTTTCTTAGTTTTTATACTATGTCAAGAGAAATTGTTCGAGCATAAAAAAAAATCGTTAAGTTTCTTGTCATTGAAGCAAATAAGGAAAGAAAGCTAAACATTAAATGATCCATTTTTTCTTAAAATCGCTCACAGCGCGACACGTGGAATGAAGCCTTCTCATACATTTTCACGAAAACCGTTTAAGGAAAGCCTTAAAAATGCTTCTCCTTTAATATATAAGGGATTTTAAGATATATTAGTCAAACAGAAAAATGCCCGAATGATGTAGCGGAAGCTTCTAGGGATAGAACTAGATCCGTTTATTCCAAAATACACGAATCTAGGGTTTGTGAATACTCTTCACAGTGCTTAATTAAAAGCTCTTAGGGGGTTGTGAATACTCTTCACAGTGGTTTATAAAAACCTCTTTAGGGTTTGAGAATACTCTTCTCAGTATTTTATCAAAACCTCTTCTGGAAAACTCCTTTTATTAAATCATCATAAACTGAATACAAAGTTAAGCCTAGACGGCTATAAATAAGAAAACCATAAAAACCCTAAAACAATAATGATAATTATCAAAAATAATTAATAAATCAATAATAGGATATTTGGAATATTTCCAAATATCTGTCTACATCATTCTCTCCGGGTTGGAGAAGATTCGTCCTCGAATCTTGATCGTAGTCTTTGAATCCAAAATTTTTTTTCCAAGAAAAATTCTTCCTCGAATCTTCAATAGCATGTTTTGCACGATTTTTGCACGGATCTGATTATAACTTGAATCTTCACAAATCCGTTTTTGCACAAAATTTGCCCGCGGTGGATTATGCACGAAATCTTCATCAACACGATTTCGCCCTATTTTTGCACGGTTCCGATTTTCAAAGGAACCCTCTTTGAAGACAAAGTCAATAACTTGAACATCATCTTCATACGCGTCGTAGATCGAATCAACATAGATCTCTCGATAGATCTCATAGTTCTCTTCTCTCTCAACAAAAGGACTTTCGCCCCGGATATGATAGATGCTTATACTCACCATGATATCCAGAATCGTTCTTCGATTGAAAAATCAAAGTGATGTCTCTGATACCAACTGATGTAGCGGAAGCTTCTAGGGATAGAACTAGATCCGTTTATTCCAAAATACACGAATCTAGGGTTTGTGAATACTCTTCACAGTGCTTAATTAAAAGCTCTTAGGGGGTTGTGAATACTCTTCACAGTGGTTTATAAAAACTTCTTTAGGGTTTGAGAATACTCTTCTCAGTGGTTTATCAAAACCTCTTCTGGAAAACTCCTTTTATTAAATCATCATAAACTGAATACAAAGTTAAGCCTAGACGGCTATAAATAAGAAAACCATAAAAACCCTAAAACAATAATGATAATTATCAAAAATAATTAATAAATCAATAATAGGATATTTGAAATATTTCCAAATATCTATCTAGATCACCGAACATATATTAGTCAAACAGAAAAATGCCCGAAACATGAGGAGGGCCGTGTTGCTATCAAAACGAATATCAGCACATTCACAAGGTAAGCATCATATATACCATAATCTATTAAGGATGAATACATTATAATTGTGATTCTAATGCCTTACCCGTATATTCAGGTGCTCCATCACGACCACATGGCTTCAGACGCACTGGGAAAGCGAAAAAAGGTACGCACTATCTAAATTCATCCACTATACGAAAAAAGTAGCCTATACAATTACATTAAAATCTATAGTATCTAATAATGTTGAGACTACAAATTTTAGTGATTTATAATTTTTTAAGATAACAACTGTTTACTATATATATTTAGTTATTCAAATATATATGATTTAACGAATGTCACAATTTTTAAAATTTTAGTGTACATACATAAACTGTTATTAGTTTAATAGATCTTTATATCTATACTATTAAAAGAGAAGCATTTCTAAAAAATCTACTTATGCAATGTTACTGCAGCCTTTAATTTAACTAATAGTATTATGGTCCACCTTATATTTCTCCTATCAATATGTTACCTTATATTTCTTTAACAATAAATTAGTCAATATTTAAGAATTAATTACCACTAACAATAATATAAGGTAACAATACTTTAGAAATATACGGTAACATATATAAGGTGACATACTCAATAATGTTAATTATTGTTAGAGAAATAATGTAAAACTTTAAGTAATTGAGTTCTCTAACAATAATATACGTAACTGAGTCCATATAATATTGTAAAATATATTTACTGTTCAAAACAACTTTCCAAACATGATATAAAATAAATTATTAATTATTTCCAAGCAGATGACCATCAATTTTGAAGATTTCCAACTAATTCATTTTGAATTTCATATTCAACACAAAGTATATGAATATCGATTCCATAATACAACCATGGCATCCACTACATATGCGTCATAGCAATGTATATTGTAACAAATAATTGATATTGATAACAAATATTTAATATCAATAATAAAAAATATTGTATTATAACACAAAATTTTAGTTTTTCCTATCACCATTTTCTTTAAGTAGTATAATAAAAAATTATCAAAATCTTAAGAATCACAAATCAGAAAGTTTATTCAAATTTATGTACTATTGGAACATTTGTTATTTTTAAAACTATCATCAAATTTATATGGGTTTTATCGGGTCAATCAGTCGGATAACGAGTTAACATCGGGCTTTTAGATTTTTAAGTTTTATCTGGTTTTAATATTAGAGTTTAACTAAATCCGAACCGGAATATATACAATTCAATTGATTTATCGGTTCGATCGCAAGTTTAGATTGAGTACAAAAACAATGATATAACTATTAAAACTTCTATAAATGTATATTATTAAATTAGCCAAAAATACAGTAATTAGTAAATTTTATGTCTCACTGGTTAAAAAATGTAATTCTTTTAAAATACACACAAATATGTAGATTAAATTGTAAGATCGGAGTGTACATATAAAATCTAAAATAAACTAATTGATCAATTATTTAAATTTAAACAAAACTTCATAAAAATCAAAATACTAATTCATATCGAAATATTTTTATTTAATCGAAAAAGCTACGCTAAAATTTTTATTTAATCGAAAAACCCACGCTTAGAAATCTAGTTCCACTTATTATAATATCTGAAGACAGAATTATAGTTCATATAAATCCACCATGTAACAAACTCTATAATCTTATTACAAGATATAGAAAAATTTCAGAGGGACACTGCTTTCCCTAAAAAATAATTTTTTAAAAAATTTAGTATTCTACCGAATAATTACAAACGTTGTTCCTACTATATTTGAGCAGTCGATATTTATTATTTTTATTAAATTGATAATTTAACGAGTGACAATAGATACACCGCTGTATCTCTTAATATAGATTAGTCTCCCTTAAACTCTATATTATATACACACAATGCAATATTATTGTAAAACACAATGTAATTCAGATAAAGGATCAACATCTAAAGCCGAAGAGAACCCAATCGTACCATGCACGAAATGTGGAGCGCTCATGTGGACCTCAGAGAGCACTGGTACGGACTCCAGAACTGGCGAACCAACATTCACAATTTGCTGTAACCATGGCCAAATAAGGCTTCCCCCGATCAAACAACCTCCAGTCCTGTTAGAAGAACTTCTTCGATCTCGGCCGTTTCGGGAAAGTATCTGAGTCTATAATTCTGTACTGGCTTTCACATCCATTGGTATGAAAATGGATTATAGTGTCGTGCATACGCCTGGTCCATACACTATACGGATCCAGGGTCAAACCCACCATAGAATCGGCTCGCTAATTCCACAACAAGGCCGTCTCCCAGAATTTCTCCAGCTTTACATATTTGATACGAGCAACGAAGTCAGAAACCGGCTGAATGCGATGGGTCAACCCTCGCCTAAAGGAAATCTAGATCAGACAACCTTACAACTCCTCATCGAGATGGTTGACGAGAACAACTGTTTGGCTAAGATATTCCGACGGGCACGTGACCGCTATGAAAGGGGAGAAGAGTTCACAGTCAGGTTGGTAGAAGATAAAGGGAAAGGGAAAGAGTACGATCTTCCGGGCACCACCGAGGTTGCAGGCCTTATTGTTGGGGATATGTCATCGACTATCGGGTTACAAGATATAGTGGTTCAGTTCCAATCAGACACTTTGCAGCAACTGCGTGATGATCACCCTTTATACATGAGTCTACAATACCCTCTTCTATTTCCATATGGTGAGTATGGCTATCACCCGGAGATCCCACTACATCTTGAGACGGGCACCTCGAGAACAAGACAGTTCCTCACCATACGCCAATACTACTCTTCACTAATCCAGACACGTCTTCACCAAGGGATGACATTGATAAAAGGAGGGCGTCTTTTCCATCAATTTATTGTGGACGTTTATACAGCCATAGAAGAAGATCGTCTAAGGTGGGCGAGGAATAATCAGGATGTCTTGAGGACCGAGCTATACAGTAATGTTCTAGATGCTGTGAGCAGAGGTGACACTGATGCTAAATTAGTTGGTCAGAGGTTTATACTGCCACCGAGTTTTACTGGTGGGCCCCGATACTTAATTGAGAAGTATTACGACGCAATGGCTATTTGCAGAGACTTCGGTAATCCAGATCTGTTCATCACAATGACAGCCAATCCTAATTGGACCGAGATTAAAGAGCATCTTGCGAGGTATGGTGGAGACTCTCCCAATGATAGACCAGACATTGAATGTCGAGTTTTCAAAATGAAATTAGATTAGCTACTCAAAGACTTCAAGAAAAGGACTTTCTTCAAACCGTATACAGCTGCACTCCACAGAATAGAGTTCCAGAAGAGGGGTCTTCCTCATGCGCATATCCTACTGTGGTTTGGAAACTGTTCCAGGACACCAAGTTCGGACGAAATTGATGAGATTATCTCGGCCGAGCTCCCAGACAAAGATGAAGATCCTGAGGCTTATAATCTGGTAACGAAACACATGATCCATGGCCCGTGTGGTACACTTAATCCGAGATCTCCGTGTATGGAAAAAAATGTGTGCACCAAAAAGTTTCCTCGGCCGTATAACAACACCACTTCGATTGACAAGTCAGGATATGTGTTATACCGCCGGCGAAGAAACGAAAAAAGCGACTGTTGTAAAAAATGGATCAATCCTAGACAACACATTCGTTGTGCCCCATAACATCAAGCTTCTAAAGAAGTACAATGCTCATATTAATGTCGAGTGGTGTAATCGAACAAGTGCGGTAAAGTATTTATTCAAGTACATAACCAAGAGTGTTGATAGAGCAACAGCTGTTATTGAGAAAGGAATTACGGCAGATTCTTCAGAAACACCGTCCTCGGAGGGAACAAGTCAGAGGGTCATCAAGGCCCGAAATGAAATCCAAGACTACATCGATGCTCGGTATTTGTCGGCGTGTGAGTCTATGTGGCGGACGTACTCATTTTATATACACAAAAGAAAACCATCGGTTGAGAAGCTTATCATTCACCAAGAAGGCGAACATAACATCTCAGTTAAAGAAACTGATAACCTTGGCCGTGTAATCCGTAAGCCGGGTATTGAGAAAACAATGTTCTTTGAGTGGATGGTTCTATGCAAGAGGTTAGCGTTTGCGAGGACATTAACGTACGTCCAAATCCCAGAATATTTTGTGTGGAATAATAGTAACAAAGTCTGGACTGAACGTAAAAAGGCAGATCTATCGGCAGAATTGTAAATGTTCATCCTTCATCAGGTGATCGTTACTTTTTAAGGATCCTAATAAATAAGATTAAGGGTCCTCGCAGCTATGACGAGCTCAAAACGTACAACAATGTCAAATATCCTAATTTCAAATCAGTATGCTACGCACGCGGCTATTTGGACAACGATGTTGAATGGCATGAGATAATGACAGGGCGACTCCAAGTCAGCTCCGCGATATGTTTGTCACCTTTTTGACAAACTGCTTTGTTACAAGTCCTAAACATTTATGGGAACACTCTTGGAAATCGATGAGCGAAGATATACTACACAAAAGACAGAGAATAATGGGCCATCCAAATCTAGAGCTAGATGATGAGACTCTTGAGCAGTACACGTTAATTGAAGTCGAAAAAGATATGCCTAAGATCAAACCTGTTCTGCTCAGGGACCTTGGCAACAATATGTGGAACCAAGAACTGGATTATGACATCGCTGAGGAAACGCTAAGACATGAGAAGCAGTTTACCCAGCTTAATGCTGACCAACGTGCGATTTACGATTAGTCTTAGAATCTGTTGATAAAAAGGAAGGCAAGATATTCTTTGTTTATGGTGCAGGAGGCACAGGTAAAAAGTTCCTTTACCAAACAATAATATCGAGACTTCGCTCTAGAAAACAAATTGTTCTACCGGTCGCCTTTTTCTGGATAGCTGCATTGCTCCTACCTAATGGTAGAACAGCCCATTCTCGCTTCAATATCCCTCTTAAGCTCTCAGAAGATAAGCTGTGTAACATCAAACCAGGAACAATGCTGGCTGAGCTAATCCTGAAAACAGATCTTATAATTTGGGATGAAGCCCCTATGACACATAAGCATGCATTTGAGGCACTAGACAAATCGTTGAGAGACATAATGTCTAGAAAGGATGCAGCCGCGAAAGAGTTGACCTTTGGCGGCAAAACTGTTCTGTTAGGCGGTGATTTCCGACAGATACTTCCGGTAATCCCACGCGGCAATAGAGCTGATATTGTCCTAGCTTCAATAAGTCACTCATATCTTTGGCATAGTTGTCACAAGTTCTCTTTGAAAACGAATATGAGACTAAATCAAGAAGAAAAGGAATTTTCGGATTGGGTTTTGCAAGTCGGAGAAGGACGTGTAGAATCAGAAACGGGAGATCAGTTTGAAGATCATCATGAACAAATGATAGCTGTCGATGGCTCACTAATTCGACTAAGTGGGGTGGATCCATTGAAAGAGGTTGTCACTGCAGCATACGGAGAAGTTAACACAATGACTTCCTCCCAGAACTACTACACTGATAGAGCAATTCTCACACCGCGAAATGAGACTGTTGATGAGATCAATGCTAATTCAATCTCTCATACAGATGGGGAATCAAGAGATTACTACAGCTTTGATAGCTTTGAGATATCGAGAAATAAATTAGATCAAAATGAAACACTCTACCCAGTTGAGTATCTCAATTCCTTGGAGTTTTCAGGACTGCCTTCGCATAAACTCACCCTAAAAGTCGGCGCCCCGGTTATGCTATTACGGAACATAAACCAAAGAAAAGGACTGTTGGTACCCGCATGATCTTAACCCACATAGGCGAGCGGTTGCTTAAGGCAGAAATTGTCACCGGATCGCATATTGGAAAAGAGATCTTGATTCCGAGGATTGTTCTTCTGCATGAGGAAACAAATATACCCTTCACCTTACGTCGACGGCAATTCCCTATCAGATTGTGCTACGCAATGACAATCAACAAAAGCCAAGGTCAGAGCTTGAAAGAAGTCGTCTTATATCTCCCTAAACCCGTGTTCTCTCATGGTCAACTTTATGTGGCTTTATCACGTGTCACAAGCAAATCGGGATTAACGATCATAAAAGGCGAAGACTCCCACCAGCTAAGAGTGAAGAATGTTGTTTACAAAGATATCTTCAAAGGACTCCTTCCAACCCCCCCCCCCCCCCCCCCCAAGGTACATCCAATTCACTAAAAATGTCCCACCACCACCTTTGTTAAAAAAAAAATCTTAAAAACTAAACTTCTTAACAGATTTAGGAAGCTCGACAACGCGATAGTGGAAACTGCATTCTCATGAAAAAAGGGTCTTACAAACCTATGTCACAAAAGGTAACTTCTTATATATAACATCTTTGTATTCTATGTAATTTTATTCATGTTTCTAATTTACTCTTTATCTATTGCAGGCTATTTCTTACAAGTGATTTTACTGCAACAACTCTTCGTTACTCTCTTTTTTTTAAATAAAACATTATAAAACTTTGGTTTATCATATTTGAGATATGACAACTTCGTCCTGATCAGCTTTTTTTAAGAATACATTCATACCAAACAGTAACTAAAAAACGGCACTTAAACACACACTTATCCACGCGTAGCGCGGAGATTGGTTCTAGTGTTGTTAATATGTATGTACATTTATTCAGTCGTGAGTTTGGAAAATTTTCAATCATGTTTTTGTTGAGAGTTGTTTTGTCATAATTAAATAAATGGATATGCACATCTCGCATGGTAAAGAGTAACAAAGGTAATATATTTTTGTTTCAAAACAAAAAAGTAACTTATTTTATCCTCAATTGAGGTAAAAAAAGGTAACTTATTTCTGTCAAAACTGTAAAATCAAGTTTTTCCGTCAAAACTTTAAAAATATATGTTTTCAAAAATTACAAAACCAAATTTTCCCGTAGAAACCGTAAATTCGAGTTTTCCCGTTAAAATCATAGAATCGAGTTTTCCGCCAAAAATATAAAATCAGATTTTCTCGCCAAAACCGTAAAATCGAATTTACCCGTCAAAATTAGAAAATGTGTTTTCCACCAAAACTGTAAAATCGGAATTTTTCCGCTAAAACTGGAGAACCGAAATTTTTCCGCATATACCGCAAAAACGAGATAGCTGAAAGTTAACGATACAAAGTAATCTTATAGACATTTTTTATCACACCAAAATAGATGTTTTTCTTTGTTAAATACACCAATATAGATGTTAGAAAATACATTTGAAAACTAACATCTTATTTAAAGGGAAACACGTTATGAACAGACAAACACATTATTTATAGGGAAAATTTGGAAAATACATTTAAACAAGATATTAATTTGAAAACTACATCATTTTAAGTTTCTACTAGATTTTGATCCGCGCTTTAAAGAGCGCGGGACAACATTTTAATTAATTATTTTAAATTTAAAAGTTACTAACTTTTCTGTCTGAATTTTAATATTTTAATTTTAACATTGAGAGTAATTTATTTTGACGTCTTATAGTGATGGGCATTCATGTTTTAGGTTCTTGTCAGTTCGGTTTATTCAGTTGGTAAATTATTAAACTTTGGGTGTTGGGACCCGTTTAAGAACCACATTTTTCTTACAAAAATAGTTTAGATATAATTTGGGTTTAAAGTCAAAAATCCAGAAAAATCACCCAAAAATCTGAGTTAAACCCTGAAAACCTGAGAAAAATCGGATAATTCATGTTATTCAGGGGTTTTGAACTTTTGGTTATATATTATATCATATATATATATATATATAAACATATTTTATGTTTTTAAATATTTAGACACCCGTTTAGTTTTTTAGTTCGGCTATACCTTTTTCGTTAATTCAGATAACATTTTGGTTTATTCTTTTCAATTTAAAAGTTACTAACCTTCTTTTTGGTCTGAGTTTTAATATCGAGTTTTGAGATTGAGAGTAATTTATTTTAACGTCCTCGTAGTGATGGGCACTAATGCTTTAGGTTCTTGTTGGTTTGGTTTATTCAGTTGGAAAATTATTGAACTCTGGGTGTTGACCCGTTTTAAAACCACATTTTTCAAACAAAAATATTTTAGATACAATTTGGATTTAAGGTCAAAAATCCCGGAAAATCACCCAAAAACCTGAGTTATCTTGAAAACTGAAAAAATCGGGCAATTCATGTAATCCAAAGGTTTTGATCTTGTGGTTATAAATTATATCATATAAATTTTATTTCAATAATTTTTTTTATGTTTAAATATTCTAATACCCGTTTAGTTTTTAGCTCGGTTTTACTTTTTTGGTTAATTCAGATAACCTTTTCGTCTATTCTTTTCAATTTAAAAGTTACTAACCTTATTTTTGGTGTGAGTTTTTAATATTTAAGTTTTAACACTGAGAGTAATTTATTTTGACGTCTCGTAGTGATGGACACTCATGCTTTAGGTTCTTGTCGATTTAGTTTATTCAGTTGGCAAATTATTGAACTTAGTTTATTCACTTGGTAAATTATTGAACTTTGGGTCTGGGATCCGTTCAAGAACCACATTTTCAAAGAAAAATTGTTTAGATATAATTTGGGTTTAAAATAAAAAATTCTGAAAAATCACTCAAAAACTTGTGTTAAACTCTGGAAAACTGAAAAAATCGGGTAGTTCATGTAATTCAAGGGTTTTGATATTTTGGTTATATATTATATCATATATATATATATATATGTATATGTATAATCATTTAAATAAATATTTTTATGTTTTAAATATTTAGATACCTGTTTAGTTTTTAGTTCGGTTTTTACCTTTTTGGGTTTAAAAATAAAGTAATTCATGTAAAATCATTTTGATTTTTCTTTGACTGACACATTTCTAAATATTCTGAACATGATCATTTTATCCATTAACAAATAAAATGTAGAAAAGAGATCTATCATTTGAATCCGTCAATCTGTTCAAAAACGTTGCCAGAAAGATTAGTAGTTTTTTTTTTATATACAATATACAAAAAATTACTTGGGCAAGTTGATATCATATTTACTGGAGACCAATTTATAACAATATAATTATAATATTTTTTAAAACTGTTTCATTATTTATTATGAAAAATATTTTAAAAATATCATTTATTACGAATATTTATTTCTTTGTTTAAATAATTTACATTTAGTTAATTCGGTTTTAATAACTTACCTTATATTGAATACGGATTACTTGGGCAAGTTGATATCATATTTACTGCAGACCAATTTTATGACAATATAATATTTTAATATCTTTCTATAAATTTTTTCATTATTTATTAACATGTATCTTATAAGCCATATATAGTAGGTATCTTCAATTAGTTAATTTTTTTATAATAAATTACACTGGTTGCATAATTGAATGCCAAGAGTATTAACTTCACGGTTTTAAATGTAATTTACTATGTTTGTAATTTGTTAATTTTTTTTAGTAATAACTTACCTTATTTTCATTGCGGATTACTTGCGCAACTTGGTATCATATTTATTGATTTGTTTAAATAATTTACCTTTAGTTAATTTGGTTTTAATAACTTACCTTATATTAAATACCGCTTACTTGGGCAAGCTGATATCATATTTACTGCAGACCAATTTATGACAATATAATTTTAATATCTTTTTTAAAATTGTTTCATTATTTATTAACATTTATCTTATAAGCCCATATATAATACGTAGCCCATATATAATACGTATCTTAATGTTGTAAGATCACTATTATTAGCCTATATATCCCATCTTTTAAATATTTCAGTTAGTTAATTTTTTTATAATAAATTACACTTGTTGCATAATTTGAATCCTAAAAGTATTTACTTTACGATTTTAAATGTAATTTACCATGTTTGTAATTTATTATTCTTTTATTAATAACTTACCTTCTTTTTATTGCGGATTACTTGCGCAACTTGGTATCATATTTATTGCTTTATTTAAATAATTTACCTTCAGTTAATTAGGTATCAATTACTTACCTTATACTGAATACGGATTATTTGGGCAAGTTGATATCATATTTACTGCATACCAATTTATGACAATATAATTTTAATATCGTTCTTTTAACGGTTTCATTATTTATTATGAAAAATATTTCGAAAATGTCATTTCTTACCAATATTTATTGTTTTGTTTAAATAATTTACCTTTATTTAATTCGGTTTTAATGACTTACCTTATATTGAATACGGATTACTTGGGCAAGTTGATATCATATTTACTGCAGATCAATTTATAACAATATAATTTTAATATATTTTTTTAAACTGTTTCATTATTTATTAACATGTATCTTATAGTCCATATATAATATGTTTCTTCAATTAGTTAATTTTTATAATAAATTACACTGGTTGCGTAATTTGAATCCCAAAATATTTATTTCACGATTTTTAAATGTAATTTACCTTGTTTGTAATTTGTTATTTTTTTATTAATAACTAACCTTATTTTCAATGCGGATTACTTGCGCAACTTGGTATCATATTTATTGCTTTGTTTAAATAATTTATCTTCAGTTAATTAGGTTTCAATAACTTACCTTATATTGACTACGGATTACTTGGGCAAGTTGATATCATATTTACTGTAGACCAATTTATGACAATATAATTTTAATATCGTTCTTTAAACGGTTTCATTATTTATTATGAAAAATATTTCGAAAATGTCATTTCTTACGAATATTTATTGTTTTGTTTAAATAATTTACCTTTATTTAATTCGGTTTTAATGACTTACCTTATATTGAATACGAATTACTTGGGCAAGTTGATATCATATTTACTGCAGATCAATTTATGACAATATAATTTTAATATATTTTTAAACTGTTTCATTATTTATTAACATGTATCTTATAGTCCATATATAATACGTTTCTTCAATTAATTAATTTTTATAATAAATTACACTGGTTGCGTAATTTGAATCCCAAAATATTTATTTCACGATTTTAAATGTAATTTACCTTGTTTGTAATTTGTTATTTTTTTATTAATAACTAACCTTATTTTCAATGCGGATTACTTGCGCAACTTGGTATCATATTTATTGCTTTGTTTAAATAATTTATCTTTAGTTAATTTGGTTATAATAACTTACCTTATATTGACTACGGATTACTTGGGCAAGTTGATATCATATTTACTGCAGACCAATTTATGACAATATAATTTTAATATCTTTCTTTAAATTGTTTCATTATTTATTAACATGTTTCTGATAAGCCCATATATAATAAATATCTTAATGTTATAAGATCACTATTATTAGCCCATATAATCCATCTTTTAAATATTTTCAATAAGTAATTTTTTTATAATAAATTACACTGGTTGCATAATTTGAATCCCAAGAGTATTACTGAGAGAGAGAGAGAGAGAGAGAGAGAGAGAGAGAGAGAGAGAGAGAGAGAGAGAGAGAGAGAGAGAGAGAGAGAGAGAGAGAGAGAGAGAGAGAGAGAGAGAGAGAGAGAGAAATGGTGAAAATGATAGTCTGGAGGAGATTTGGGTCATGTGTTGTTAGAGTGGAGTGTTGTTCTTTAAGTACGTTTTTAGACATACTCATAGTCTGGGATGTAGGTGGAATTGAATACTTTTATGTTTTAAGATATAATAAATACATATTCATATACTGAACTCTTTAAGCTTTGGAAAGTTGTATTAGATTTTTAAATTTACATTCTTTTAGTAAATTTTTGTCCAATATTACTTTAGATTGCCGGGTTATTGTTGCTTTTTTCAAGGTACACAACTATTTATATAGAAACTAGATGCATTTGTATGGTTAGACTGTAATGGTTGACCGCTAAAGATTGAAATATGTGATAACCAAATGTTTGTAATGGTTAATATCTCCAATGTAATTTTTTTTTAAATAGAGTAAAAATAAATAACGAGTAAAAAATATTTCATACTTATTTCTCACTCCATAACAAATAGAAAAAAAATATTCTATTTTAATGGAAAAATGAAATGGGAATGGAGAATTGGAGATGCCCTAATGGTTGATCACTAATCACTACACACATAACAATCCTACATTGCATCACAATGTTAGTAGTTAGTACTGTCTAATTCAACAAGCTAACAATTCAGCGGTAAGATTGTGAAGCAATGGAAAGGTTAGCTTGGTAAAATTCAACGGTATTAGCATGTGTAGGACCAGAGTAGGAATACATGTCAAGAGTAACGAAATGCAACAAGGTACTTCTTATTTCAAACAGAAATTTTATTTATTTATTTATGATTTATCGAAATTTTTATTATTTGAGATTATTTATGGGATTATCGCTCCCCCACACAGTTTCAAACAGTCACAGAAGTCTCATATACAACTTTCTCAACCGCCGTACCCTCCCTCACGCCAGGGAATGCCATCTGAAACTTTGGCTATTTTTAGACATACTCATAGTCTGGGATGTAGGTGGAATTGAATACTTTTATGTTTTAAGATATAATAAATACATATTCATATACTGAACTCTTTAAGCTTTGGAAAGTTGTATTAGATTTTTAAATTTACATTCTTTTAGTAAATTTTTGTCCAATATTACTTTAGATTGCCGTGTTATTATTGCTTTTTTCAAGATACACAACTATTTATGTAGAAACTAGATGCATTTGTATGGTTAGACTGTAATGGTTGACCGCTAAAGATTGAAATATGTGATAACCAAATGTTTGTAATGGTTAATATCTCCAATGTAATTTTTTTTTTAAATAGAGTAAAAATAAATAACGAGTAAAAAATATTTCATACTTATTTCTCACTCCATAACAAATCGAAAAAAATATTCTATTTTAATGGAAAAATGAAATGGGAATGGAGAATTGGAGATGCCCTAATGGTTGATCACTAATCACTACACACATAACAATCCTACATTGCATCACAATGTTAGTAGTTAGTACTGTCTAATTCAACAAGCTAACAATTCAGCGGTAAGATTGTGAAGCAATGGAAAGGTTAGCTTGGTAAAATTCAACGGTATTAGCATGTGTAGGACCGAGTAGGAATACATGTCAAGAGTAACGAAATGGAACAAGGTACTTCTTATTTCAAACAGAAATTTTATTTATTTATTTATGATTTATCGAAATTTTTATTATTTGAGATTATTTATGGGATTATCGCTCCCCCACACAGTTTCAAACAGTCACAGAAGTCTCATATACAACTTTCTCAACCGCCGTACCCTCCCTCACGCCAGCGAATGCCATCTGAAACTTTGGCTGTTTATTAGGGAAAAACAAACCGAAGTTCTTCTCGTACTCAGGATTCTTCTGATTCTCATCGAACATGGCGAACAAATACGTCTCCACACCTCTCCCAGGCTTCTTAGGCGTCCCTCTGTTCTCTCTCACACGTGCCGCCAGGCCCGTGTAATACGCTCGCGCGTTATCGAAACTCGCAGCGTTTCCTCCGTTTGAAGGCCATCCGCTTTCGGAAACGACAACGGGAACAGATCCACCGCCTGAACGTTCTACGGCAGAGTAAACAACATCGAGCAGGGCGTCGAAGAGGTTCTGGTAGCCGCGAGATCCATCCCAGACTATGACGTTAGGAGAGGTGAAGAGAGCGTAGGAGAGCGAGATGTCTCGTGGGTTGCCGATGTAGCTGAAGTAAGGGTAGATGTTGGCCAGTAACACCGAGTTCGTATTTGCCAAGAACCTGATTAGTCAAAAATGTAAGAAAATGAGTCGTTGAGGAAAATGATCAATCGGTTTTGAGAATATATATACACATACCCAAGTTGAACCAAACAAATTTTCTTGGTTTGATTTACTTGGGTCAATTTAATTGTACTAAACAAGCATGAAACTGTGAAATCAGGTAAAAATCTCTTCTAAAACAAATTGCAAGAATATCAATCGAGTGATACTCCCTCTATTCCCATTTTTAAAAAAGTTTTTACACATTAAACTAAAACTTAGATTAAATACATTATTTATATATGCTACTATTTTTAACAAATTCAAATCAGTAGTAACTAAACAAATTCAGTTAACCTTTTATTTTTTACAATTTATCAATATCAACTAATGAAACTGCATTAAATTTGTAAAAACATTTATTTTTTTAAATAACGTACTATTTTAACATGTTGTTTAGAGGAGCTGCATGTTATTTAGAGGGGCAAAAGTTTGATTTAAACTAGTACGTAAACAAAAAGCTAATGAAAAATAAATAAAATAAGATGGCATGAACTTACTTGATGATGGGATCGATATACCACCTAACGTCACCACGAAACTCTCCAGCGGAAGGAGGAAAAGACTTTCCAATCAAAGTCATATCAACCGCGGTTGAGACTTTGATCGTATTTTGAAGATTCGCACCGCAAACAGCATCGTAAATGTAACTCATCGCAAAGAGCACATCGCGGCCGCCGTTGGATGGAACAACTTCGTTACCGACGACGATGTACTTGAAGTTAACGGCGGGATAATGGTTAAGAACGTTGTTTTGGAGCCACGCTCTAGCTGATGAAGGGTTAGTGAGTGAAGGGAGATCGGAGTTTGGGACGCCGACCATGACTTCGATGCCGGTGTTTTTAAGAGCGTTTAAAGCTTCTGGGTTTGGGTCGTAGAGACGGACTCTTCGGATGTTGTTCTGTCTGAAGAGAGCGATGGTGTCTGGTTTAGAAGGAAGGTTGTTCCCCATCATTCCATAACATACACCTACTAGTTCTCCACCTGTTTTATAACATTAATTTGCATTATACCATTAATCAACCATGTGGTTAAATTTATAATCCATAATTAGTAATGGTCATATATAAATCATGTGGAAAGATAGAGAGAGAGATACTTGTTGGACTGAAGATAGTTGCGAAGAGAGCAAGAAGAAGAATCAATGGGATCATTGGTGACATATCGAATTGATGTATTGAAGCTCCTTAAGATCTATTGATAATGTGGGTTATCGATAACTCATTGTCTAATTGGGTTTATGCTAAAGCTTTTTATATGCAAAATTGGGTGCGTATACTTGAGTTTTTTTTAACTTTATTTAATTTATAATTATTGATATGTATGCGTATATATAAATTGTGTATTATGTAGAGTTCAGTGACAAAAAAAAATTGTTGATTAAATCAGTTTCAAAGTAATTAGTCGGGTCAAGTAATTGAGTACGTAAGGTCGGCTTGAGTACAAATATAAGATAATGTATATGTACAAATGAGAAGATCATATCGAAAAATGAGTAGAGGCATGTCCCTTTCCAAATCGAGAAAGTAGAAGAGGAGATTGACTATATTTTCCAACACTGATAAATCAACCCTAGTGAAAAAGAACCTAATGTAAGTTTCTGTCTTTAACTATACAAAATCTGATTTTATTCGATTCCATGTATATATAATCAAATATTTAGTAATAATATAATAGAATGATGAGAAACGTATCTATTAGGCACCAATGTAAGCAAATTGCTTTTGAATGATCAGGAGGTTATGGACTTGTATAACACATCATCCGTTAAGATGAATTCAACTATGCAATTTATTGGTAAAATAAGCTCTTCCCAACAAGATTTTAACCGGTGCTGGATTTTAACATGTGATCTCTCAAATATCTACAAGATATAAACAACTTCACCAACAACAGTTTGTTTTGCGTGCAAGTTGCAACAACTTGTTACTTATGAAATTCAGATAAACTCTTAATCATCGTGTCAATGGTTCAAGTATAATTCCACTCATGAGGTTGTCACTGATTATTTGACTTTTGTGGTGGTCCAATTTTTTTTAAGACAACGTTAATTTGATATTTGATTATATGTAAGACGAAAAAAGCTTCAAGTTGTTGAGATAATGCTATCATTTAAACTCTCGATTTTATATTTGAAAGCAGCAGCCAGCAGCCCATGCGAACCTTAGAGACTCGAGTTTTTTGCCTAATTATCAAATCGTGTATTATATACAATTATTCATTTGGAACATAAACTTCAATATACATAGTTTTTGACATTTTCAACACACATAATTTAATAAAGTAACGTAGGTATTATTATAATAATTACATCGAGAAGATTAGTTTCATCAGTTTCTTATAATATCACACGTTATCGCACAGCAGCCGGCGGCTTAAGACTAGAAGCTACCGATATGACAATTTTCAGTTTCCACGTATTCAAATTTCTAAGTCCCATATGAATAATTAGGTCTGATTATCCGGATATACCATTTGGATTCTTTGAATTCAAGTTCTACCTTCCATTCTTTTCCTAATATTTTATAAGTACTACGGATCAGATTTAGCGTGGGAATCAAAATTCGCACCGTCAATATTTCATATAAATAAAGAAAGTAGAAAAACCCTAATTTCCCAGAGGTCTCGAATTTCTTCGGAGCCAACGACAAGTGACCAAATAGACGCATAAAATATAAAAAGATAACAAAACGAGTTTTACGTAAAGTAGATATATTTTTTCGAATTCGCGTAAGAGCGTTGCGACGATTACAAAAGATTGTAAAAGCTTTGACTGCGAGAACTGTTTGGCGATTTTCCTAGTTCTTGCCGTCTCAAAACCTTAAACCTAATTGAGTCGCAGCTCGATAACAAAAGATGAAAATCGTACGAAAAAAGATTTTGTTAGGATTTGGGACTGGACCTTATGAAAAGCTGCCTACGTACCCCTTTCGAGGATCAAGTCGGACGTAGTTCAGTTAGAAATGATTGAACAAGAGATCGAACTGCCTGGCGGAGTTCGTCTAGTATGAGCGTTGGTCATAGAAACGAGCATGTCGAGAATAATGCGTAGGGTTTCTATGTGTGGAACTATAAGTAAAAGAATCGTTAGATCTTTCCAAGAGGAACGAAAGTCTGCGGAGAAGATGAAAATAGAACAAGAGGCGGACAGATGTTCTAGGTCCTGCCTCGCTAGTCTAACCACCTAAGTTCTAAGTTCTCTAAGTCTAGGATCTCAGATCTGCTCTCTCTCTCCCCCTTTTTTCATATATCATTGCTCTTTGCCCCAAGTTTCTTTATATACTCCTCATAGGCCGGTCTATCCTCTCTTTGGGCCAGATCTGTCGCGAATCAGGCTTTTTCCATTTTCGTCGATCTTCATGTTTATCGGGAAACTTTACATTTATCCTCGGAAACTTGACATTTATCTTATTTTCGGGAAATAGAATAAACCGTCATAGCTTCGTTGGGCCTGAACCCTTAAAATCGTAAGTGAGTCCGTGGACATGTTTCAAGCCTTTGAACGTTTATACGATTTTTCGAAAAGATTGTCTTTCTCCGCAAAACAAATCGTACAGCTTAAAGAATCGATGTTCAAGTCGTTCGTTCTTGTTTTACACGATACATTTTACGAGAAAAACAACCTTCTCAGTTTTAGTCGTAAAACTTCGATGATAACTTCAATCGAGACGAACCGAAAAACACTATGTCCGTAGCTGGGATGACACGACCATACGGAATTATACGTAAGTCACGGGAATTGATCTAGGTTTGGACAGACCGAACGCAAAGGAATCTGCCTTGGAACTTCAAAGAGACCGTTCTCTCAAACCGTGAGGACCCAGAAAACGATCAAGATATCAAATCGAAGCCCTTGCCGAGACGGGTCTGGTTTCCCGGTCGCTATAGCGACTGTGCTTCGAATGGAGCTCGGTCGCTATAGCGACCGAGCTTGTTCCTGAGCTTAGCGACCGAGCTTGTGTATGAGCGTATGGAGCTCGGTCGCTGTGTATGAGCTTGGTCGCTATAGCGACCGAGCTTGTGTATGAGCTTGGTCGCTATAGCGACCGAGCTTGTGTATGAGCTCGGCCGCTATAGCGACCGGGCTTCGTATGGAGCTCAGTCGCTATAGCGACCGGGCTTCGTATGGAGCTCTGTCGCTATAGCGACCGGGCTTCGTTTGGAGCTTGGTCGCTATAGCGACTGAGCTTCGTATGGTCCTGCCACTGCCAAGCCCCCATCCTCGTGGTTTAACGATCTTTTGTTACCTCCGATGATCGTGTTTTAACGAGAACGTCGTTTAGTCGCAGAATCTTTCGCAAGGAGACGATTTTTAAGAAATCGTTGATTTAAAAAATCGTTGAGTTAAGAAATCGTTGATTTAAGAAATCGTCGATTTTCTTAAACAAGATTTTCCCGCGAGTTTTTCGTATAAGTTTTTCGTATAAGTTTTCCTTTCTTGAAAACGTAGAAATTCTTAAGACGTATATTTTTATCGAATGTTTTGATACTAACTTCGCCGTCAACACGAACCATTGGAGCTTGTTTCGACGCTGCGGACAAATCTATTCAAGAATTTTATCGTAAAAATTAGTTTAAGTAATTTTTACGAGAATTATTTTTTTCGAGGAATATTTTCGAACGTTAATTTCGTTGTGACTGTTTTTGACCCCAACATTTAGCTTTAATTTTTATACATCCTAAACTCATAAAATACCCATATATATTATTTAAATTTGGTGTGTATCATTATAAGTGAGTTTAAAGGTTTTTTTTACAAGGATTAAGAAAACAAAAAACTTTATATCATTTGTCTTGGTTGTATAAAAATAACATTTAATAATACTAGTTCAACCAATTAAAAAAATACATTATTTTGTAATTGGTCAGAGATTTCAAATGACAACTAATTTTATCTAGATTAGAGTGAACTTCATTTATTGTGAAACAAAATAAAAATCTTAAAACCCCACTTAAATTGATACAGAAGGAGTAAGAAACAAAATTTAAACACAAAACATAAGAAAACTTAAACTGTGTAAAAAATAATTTTACGCACATCAAATTACTAAAACATGAACAAAAGTGGTAAATCAAACATAAATGAACATAGTTTATAAATAATATGCATTACCTTATAAATAAATTATATGTATTATTTCAATGAATAAATTATGAAATACTTATTGATAGGTAATTAGATATTGAAAAGACAATATTTATTTAAGTTTCAGTACTTATTTTTATATTTCATATATCATAATAAACATTAGATCAATCATTTGAAATATTTATGTATGTTTCAAATATTTATATTGACTATTTTCAACTTAATCTCGGATAATAACATTTAGAATTTGAATATTTTTTGTATCACTTTGCAAAATCCACTCAGCATTTTACATTTCAGATTAAAGAAAAGATTGAAAATTTCGGTTCATGTCCGATTCGAATTTCGGGCTCTAGATTTTATGTCCAACTCTATGGACAATGACGAGTTTTCCAATCCGCCCTTCAGAAATCAGCAAACTCATGATTCGACCCTGGTAAAACTAAAACGATCGTAATAGACCCTGAAAGTTCAAGAAGTCGGAAACATCCCCCAAAGGTTTCATGTTTGTACACAGAAAACTCCAAACTGAATGTATGAAACAATTAAAGGGGAAGTCAATAACACATCGCAGAGGGTCAATGTAACCCTACTACAGAGATCTATTCTCTCCAGAGATGGCCACAATTAGGGTTGCCGCAAACGAAGAACATAGTCATTCCTTCTTCTCCTCTAGCAGTAGCTGTAAGCTCAAGGTTCGGAGCATTTGCGTGAACAACCGAGTGGTGTGCTACACAAGTGGAATCGTGTGTAACATGATTCTATGAAGGAGGTTATGAGACAATGACGTGGCAGATGCTCATTGGCTGGAGTCATTATTTTGGCGTAAAGTAAAGAAGATTTGGTGTTATCACAATCTTAGGAAAGAAGATATTGTGGTGAGGCGTATATAACTGAATTACCTTGGTAGATTTAGGTTACGCGTTTCATGAGAAAAGCTTGAGCAAGAGGTGTGTTCTTGTCAAGCATTGTTAAGGTTGAAGTTTGTGTGAGAACAATTCGACTATCTCGAGTTCGAGAGTTTAGAAGCTGGTCCGTCTCTAGTCGTGTGTGACTGAGAGTAAATCAGATTAAACAGATCTAGGAGGATTGTTTAAAAGATTTCTAATATACAAGGAAAGTGTTCTTGAATCTCTCGTGTGTTCCTTGTTCTAGTTGTCTCTGAACTTTCATTTGGTGTTAGAGCAGGAAACCTCTGTGGTATCAACTACTACTAACAGGTTGAGATCCTACGTGTTTTATGGACAACATGAAGGAAATTGTTACACTATAGAAGCCTATCATCCTCGATGGATCCAACTTTGGGCATTGGAAAGCTAGAACGCGACACCTAATACGAGGTATTGATGAGGATGCTTGGACGGCGCTGGAAGATGGCTGGTCTGCACCCACCGTTCTTATGGTTGATCAAACCCTAGGTCCCAAGACGAAAGACAAATGGACTGACTCTGAAAAAGCTGCTTATAAGTTTAACTCAAAGGCACTTACCGTCATCTTTGCTGCTGTTGACGTGGAACAATTCAAAAGCATCCAAGGGTGTGAGTCAGCTAAAGAGGCCTGGGATACTCTTGTTAATCACTTCGAGGGTAATTCCAGTGTTAGAAGAACTAGAATTGATCATCTTGCTTCAAGATTTGAGAACCTTATAATGGATAATGATGAACCGAATGATGGTTTTATCTCAAAGATCAGTGAACTAGCCAGTGAATCGTCTGTTCTCGAGAAGAAGTATGAGGAGAAGGATTTAGTTAAGAAACTGCTAAGATGTCTACCACCACGTTTCGAAGCATACAAAGCGGTTCTGAACATTGTTGTTGACACTGATGAGATGAAATTAAACCAACTGTCTGGTATCTTGAAGGTTCATGACCTTGAAAAATCTGATAGTTTGGCGAGTATTCAGAAGAGTATTGCATTCAAGTCTGAATCAAAGGAAGATGACAGAGTATCAAAGATCGAAGAAAATCTGGGAATGATGGCACGAAACTTCAACAAATTCGTGAAGCGCATGGAAAAGGGTGGAAATCGTTCGAATGGGCGCTTTCAGAAAAATGAGTCTGATAGAGGAAGCTCACAAACTCAAGACAAGATTCATCCAAGAGTTCTAGAAGAAGGATCTGCAGTGTCACGAGTGCGAAGGATACGGCCACTTCCGGAACGAATATCCTCTAGCCAAGGGAAGGGAACTGAAATGCATTGAGTGTAAAGGAATCGGACATACCAGAAGTGAATGTCCTAATACCTTGAAGAAGGATAAATCCTTAGTCTGATTCAGTGACACCGAGTCAGAGAGTGACAGTGAAGGTGAGGAGATGCATCTGAATTTCATGGCGCTGATCGAAGAAGAAGAAAAGAAATCCAACGATGCGGCAGTATCAAGTGATGAAGAAGAAGATGATGAACTTAGTCATGATCACGAAACAGAGTACAAAACTCTGTTTGACAAATTTTCTGAACTCAGTCACGAGAACTTACAGTTACTTAAGGGCAAGGCGATGCTTAAAGCGCAAGTAAACATACTGGAGTTAGATCAACCTTCTGTGGAAACTTCAAGTCACTCAATCATCAACGTAGCTGATCAGGAAATATTGGCTTTGAAGAGAGCTATGACTGAACAAGCGAGAACTCAGAAGCTAAGTGAGACAAGGATTGATGAGTTGAGAGATCTACTGGTTTCAGAGATGGATAAGAACAAGTTGCTGGAATCTCAACTTGCTGAAAACCTTAAGAAAGTCAAAATGCTCTCATCAGGAATAGCCAAACTTGATCACCTTCTTATCTTGGGAAAATCTCCGAGTGCTAACTGGGGGCTAGGATTTCAAGGCTCTACGTCAAAGTCAGCTGGAATTGGAGAACACACAGTTTTCGTGAAAAGTGCTACGAAAGAGGAAGGAAAACTGGAGTCTGGAACAATCAAGAGAACAGCTGAGACGACATCGAAGCCAATAGCACATATGCGTATGATTAGAAAGCGAGGCAATGGTTGCCATTTCTGTGGAAGACGTGGGCATCATGTTAGATACTGCTATCGTCGTCATCAACAGTATGAGAGAGCCTGGAGAATGAACTTATGCTTTGTGGAACCATCAGCATATGGACATGTCTGGATTGCCAAGGAAGCTTCGCAGACTGTCCTACGTCCCGAAAATGCTGTGTTACACACAAAGTCAGAGCAAGAAACTGTCTACAATTTTACCGTGATACAAAGTGTAACCAACATGACGAGCAATGTTGCATTCACAAGCACTGAAGATAACGGTCAGGAAGTCACACCGTGATATTTTGATAGTTGTTGCTCCAAGAATATGACTAGAAGACAAGACTACATTGAGAAACTTGAGTGCATCAAAGGAGGCAAAATTACTTTTGGTGATGGAGGTCAAGGAAAAATTCGTGGTGTTGGTGTACTTGAGAGACCTGATCTTCCTAGACTTATCAATGTGTATTATGTGGATGGACTCAAGGAAAATCTTATCAGTGTAAGTCAACTCTGCGATGAAGGTTTGGAACTTATCTTTAACAGTAAGGAGTGTCGTGCGGTTGATGCTAAAGGAAACGTAGTTCTATGTAGAGCTCGTTCAGGAAATAATTGTTACATGTGGAAACCCTCACATACGTGCTATTCGGCTAAAGAGTCGAGAATTGATCTTTGTCACAAGAAACTTGGCCATATGAATACTAATGGTTTGACGAGACTAGTGAATGCTCAAGTTGTACGTGGAGTGCCTGATCTTGAGAGTCAGACTGATACGGTATGTGGAGGATGTTGCCAAGGTAAACAGATCAAAGTTCAACACAAACAGATTGCTGATATTCATTCAAAGGGATTACTGGAACTGATTCATATGGATCTCATGGGTCCAATAACACCTGAAAGTATTGCTGGAAAGCGCTATATTCTCGTCCTGGTAAATGAATTTTCAAGATATACCTGGGTTGATTTCTTGAGGAACAAGTCTGATGCTCTTGAGAGCTTTCGCATCTTGGCGTTACAACTCAAACAACTGAAAGGATGTATAGTTCAGATCAAGAGTGACCATGGAGGTGAATTCCAAAACGAGCAGTTTGATCAGTTCTGTCAAAGTCAAGGAATTCGCCATCAGTATGCAGCGCCCATAACTCCACAGCAAAACGGAGTTGTCGAAAGAAAAAACAGAACCTTGCAGGAGATGGCCCGAGCCATGTTGTGTGGCAATAATGTTCCGTCTGGATTTTGGGCAGAAGCAATAAGTACCGCTTGCTATGTGATCAACAAAGTTTATGTGAAGCCTAAGACAAAGACTACACCGTATGAGATCTTCAAAAGAAAAACTCCTAATCTGAGTCACATGCATGTTTTTGGGTGCTTATGTTACATTCTGAATGATAAGGATCACTTAGGAAAATTTGAAGCCAAAAGTGATATCGGGATGTTTCTTGGTTATGCAACTAACAGCTCAGCTTACCGGGTGTTCAACAAACGCACCAAGTTGGTTAGTGACAAGATAAATGTTGTGTTCGATGACAGTGTTGGATTCTATCAAGTCAGTGTAACACAAACCATTGACTGTGTAACACCATCTGCCACAGCACCGGAAGAAGCATAAATCAAGGATGAGTCACAAGAGGAAACTGAGCCAAATGCAATAAAGCTTGATCTCGATCAGGCTAAAGTTCATAAGAATCATTCAGTTGATGATGTGATCGGTGGGCTGTTTGACAAGAGAGTCACACGCAAGAAACAGATCGACTTTAAAGAGATGGTGAAGCTGGCTTGCTTTATAGTCAAGATGAACACAGTGGAATGTTTCATCTGTTTGATCGAACCAAAAATTTTCAGGAAGCTCTGGATGATGAATACTGGACAGACTCAATGCATCAGGTCTTAGGGTATTTTTGTGTAGGATCGTTTTAGTACTACGGAACACTAGAGAATTTGTAAAACAGAGTTAGAAATCGAAGGCAAAGAGATGTTATTGAGTATATTGATTGAGACTACAACGTTTGGGTGTATCAACCCTAGTATTTGTCGCCTAAATTCTAATCTCTTAGCCTCCGAAAGTTGATCCCTCATTCTAGGGTTGGTGTATCAACCCTAGTCTTTGTCGCCTAAACTCTAATCTCTTAGCCTCCAAAAGTCGATCCCTCATTCTAGGGTTTGGGTTCCCCTTTTATAGTTGTAGATGTCGGCTTCAAGTAATAGAACTTTTCCATAATCAGAAAAATGGAAGTTTCGCCTTAGGCGGAAAACTTCTATTTTGCTTCAAGGGGTCGATCCAATTGATATACCATGGATTTTACCCGTTTTTAACCATGGTATACTAGTATTTTATTATATATTTAATCTGTTTTCTAGCCTGTTAGGTATGTTTTCAGGTTCAGGAACATTTTGTGAGAAAGTGATGTTTTTGGAGCATTTTGGAGCACAAGAGATGATACACCCGAGTTGACCATTCAAGACTAAGTCGGAAGTTAACATTGCGATTATAATCGATCGATACTCATCCCGAGTTGTCGATCGATGTAGCTGAAAAGATCCGCGTACTAGAAGATTATAATCGATCGATACACATTTAGTGTTGTCGATCGATATCGAGGACGAAATGGTTTAGCCGACTAATTCACCAAGACTTCACCAAATTACAAGATTGCTCCTGACGAGTTTTTAACCTAATGGAAATGCTTAAATACTCATGCTAAGTGTTTTTGACGGCAAGTTTTGAAACCTTGAAGCTTGAAGCTTTTAACAACCCTCAAAGCAGAGAGTGTGAGAGAGAGACTAGAGTTTTATTTGTTTGAGAGAGATTGGAGAGATTTCTCATCTCCTTTTGTATTTCTACTTTATTCTATCTATGCAATTCTTTCATCTATCTATTGTTATGAATTGCTTAGCTATGTCTGAGTAGTCTACTTGTTAGATCTAGGGTTTAAATAGGTTTGTGGGATTAGCCCCAAACTATAATTGCTAAGTTGTGATACTCATCAAATGGATTGTACCCTATGCTTGTTTTAGATTAGCTAACTAAAACATAGATCAATAGGATCTTAGATTATCTTGAATTATCCATTTGAGCGATGCCTGTCTCCTGTTGAGAAGAACGACAGTTCCTCCTTGAGACCTTGTGGTCATATTCGGTTCACGCCTAGGCAGATCTAGAAGCCGTCGATCGATATCCCGACAGGTGAATCGATCGGCGCCGCGAAAGGTGTATCGCTCGATATCTCAAAAGGATATCGACCGACTCTTTTTCTGTGTCATCATGCGAAAGGTGTGGCCATAGATCTAGATATTTTAACCAGTGATTCATCACATATGTTAAGCGGCTGAGATCTATAGTATCATGCAAACAACTTGTTAAAGCATTTATAGAGATTATAATCTCCATTCCTGAATAGAAACCCTATATCTAGCACTATTTATCCCATTTAAACAACCCTTCATATTGTTAGTTAGAGCAACTACCTTGCTCATTTTAGGAATTGTTATTTTCATTTCTATCATATAAACCAACCTTGCCTAGGATTGATTAGTAGATTTTATTTAATTGGTTCCCTAGCTCCTCGTGATTCGATCCATAAGTACTACAGCTGTACCTCTTATTTGAGAGAGTAAGCTCTACTGGGTAATTTGAGCACTATCAAATTTGGCGCCGTTGCCGGGGAGCTTTGATTGCTATTAGATTTAATTTTATTAATCTTAGGTTTTTTTTTCTTTTACCCCCTTTCTTATTTAAAATTTTTCTTGTCTTTTCAGGTACATGCCCAGCAGTACCAGAAGCAACAAGGGAAATCAACTTTTATTCTCAGAGGATCCTGCGCACTTGGAACGTTCAATCCGCAAAGACCTACGCTCCGCATCGATCGACAGAAACGTTACACCGTCGACTGATACTCACGTTTAACAGTCGACCAACACTCAGACAACACCGGCAACCGATATCGTTCGCCGATCCACATCGTTCGATACTTCTAACCGTATATCGATCGACACTACTCCATGAAGCATGGTCGCGATTGTTATTCTCACGCAGGGCGAGAATGGAAACCTGTATGACCAAGATGGTCATCTGCGTAATGCAACAGGTCAGAAGCTAGATGCACAGGGAAACATAATCCCTGAACCTGAAGCTGAGGCTACAGGAGAAGCTCAAACACGATCGTTGGCAGACTATAACCGTCCAGACGAGTACTACACCAACAGATCAGCTATTCGACTTCCAGAAATTCAGAAGCCGAACTTCGAGCTCAAGCCTCAGTACTACTCTCTCGTGTCTCAGATACGTTATTCTGGGCAATCACACGAGCATCCTATGGACCATCTGGAGAGGTTCGAGGATCTTATCGCTGCTATTCGTATGGATGGAGTCCCCGAGGACTACCTACTCTGCAAGCTCTTCAAATACTCACTTATTGGAGAAGCTTCGCACTGGCTCAAGCAGCTACCTACAGGATCACTGACATCCTGGGCCGATATCAAAAACGCCTTCATGCGTAATTTCTTTGATGAGGCACGCGCTGAAGACTTAAGAAGCAAAATCGCCACTTTCGCGCAAAAGCCTAGTGAGACTTTTAAAGACGCGTGGATCAGATTCAAGTTCTTCCAGCGAGACTGTCCACACCATGGATTCAATGAAGTGCAGCTGTTAAGCACTTTCTACAGAGGTATCGCCTTAAGGTATCAGATGGCTCTTAATACTGCTAGTGAGGGGAACTTCAACACTAGGAATCCAATAGAGGCTGTGAGACTTATTGAGAACCTAGCCAACAGCAGCAGCACCAAGAACACTGACTCTGACAAGAAGAAATCGGTTGCAGCCATCGGGGAAGACCAGATGAATGAAGTCAGAGCCAAGATAGATGCTTTACATGCATTTCTGGGACAGCCAGTCTGTTCAGCTGAAGAAGGAGAGGCTAGAGAGGATGATACAGAGGATGATGTGAACTACATTGGAGGTACTGGATTTCAGAGATATGGAAACCAGAGTGGAAACAGAAACTTTTTTGGCAGTGGTCAGAAGAGTAACTACAACCAGAGTTCACAGTATCAGAAACCCTTCACCAACACAAGGAACTACGGCAACTCAGCTTACGAAAACCCACCGCCACCCACCCAGGAGAGTAAGTTTGATGCCATGATTGATAGAGTTCTGGAAGGTCAGCAGAAGCTTACAGTAGACTTCAATGGGAAGATTGATTCTGTCTTTAACAATCTAACCACGAGGATAGACACCATCTGCACTCAAGTTAAGAAACTTGAGACACAGATTGTCCAGACTGAAGACTCTATCAGGAGGATTGGAACTTTTAAGGAAGTAGGGGAAGGAAATAGGAAACACCACGTCAATGCTATCATAGATGATGATTTCTGGCAAGTGGTGAAACAGGGGAAGCTACAAGAAGGAGACTTTGAAGTGGAAAGTTCGCTAAGTCTCGGTGGATCACAATGGTGTCGATCGACACCAATTAGTCCACATCGATCGACATCGACGATGTCTTTTCCGGATACGCTTGCAGACTGCAACGCGGTTAAGATATTGACACATGCTGAATTCACGGCTTCTCATCCATACCCACCCACCCACACCTACGAAGATATCGACCGACGAGAAGAGCCACTCATCGATCGACACAAAGAAGAGAACCGTATCGATCGACCCTATTCTCCACCTATCGATCGACACGCACCTCTCACATACCGAGTGCAACTACCATCGATAGACAGCAACCGAATCAATGCACTCAAACCCACACCGAAACCACAAGCTAACCCTACCAAAATCACTGGTAACCTTTCAGACACTACACATACATCAGAAGGAACTGAAGGAAGAAGGTTAAGGAGTAGGAAGGAGAAGATTCCTAAGAACCTTAAGAGGGAAGCTAATGAAAAGGAGATTGATGGTTTCACTAAGAGAGTTATCGGAATCCCACCAGAGAAACCTTTTGAGGAGGTTTATTTCACAAAGAGACTGTGGATGTTCTTCAGAGAAACAAGGGAGACTGAAACTGACATTAGGAGAAGGTTTGATAATGTCAGAAAAGATATGAGGAAAATGATTACTTTGCCAAAGAAGAGTGATCCTGGGAAGTTTGTAATACCCTGTGTGATACAAGGTATTGAATTTCCTCATGCACTATGTGACACTGGTTCATCAGTCAGCATCTTACCAAAGGTCATGGCAGACCATCTGGGCCTGCAAGTAGAGCCTTCACCAGAGATCTTCACTTTCGTGGATTACTCTCAGATAAACTCTGGAGGCTTCATCAAAGACCTAGAGGTACACATTGGTGATGCTATCGTCCCTGTGGATTTTCATGTCCTAGACATCAAGCTAAATGGGAACTCTTCCCTCTTACTTGGAAGAGCATTTATGGCTACAGTAGGAGCCATATGTGACATGAACACCAACAAGATGTGCTTGACTATGATAGATCCAGAGATCCACTACGACCCTGTCAAACTTGGCAAACCACCAGCCAAATCAGTGGTAAAGGAAGATGATACTGGTATCATCGCAGTTTGTCATTGTGAAGTCGAGTACGAGACAGAGTACTCGGGATCGATCGACACTTACAAGTCAGAGGAGATCGACAACAACTATTGAGCATCGATCGGCAGAGACCCACCAGATGATAAACTCGATCTACCAGATCATTGCTACCCGAATTTTGCCATCCCACCCAACCGAAAGGAAGATGATTACTCAGTAAGGAGTTGGGCAGATAGCGGATTTCATGAGAGTTTTGCGGTAGACATAGCCACCTCTTCCCACAGTGGAGACCACAGTGAAGAACATGATGCAGACTATTGGGAAGAGAGAGCTTGAGAAAATTACTTGGAGAATGACAGATTTGCAATTCGATTCCCACAATCGATCGACATCAACCGCCCACCATCGATCGATTATCTACTTCATCCAGCAAAACGACATCGTCCATCGATCGACATTGCCAGTATAATATCGATCGATATTAACCCAGACGACTTAAAGGACAAAATCGGATTTTCACCGATTAGGGCAACACATGGGTATAAAAGGTTGACAACTCAAGCCACGAAAATTCAAAACTTTTCACCTTCTACCCAGCGGTTTCCAGCATTCAGAGATTCATCAATGGAAGACTGCAACAACATGTTCAATCGATCCAACCGTGCAGCTAGACGTGCACCGTCGATCGCCACCACCACACACCCATCGATCGACACCTTCAACAGAGCTCAACCGAGATCTCATGAACCTTACGATATCAGGAACGTTTCAGTAACATCTGATGAATTTGGAATTTTCAGGGACACAGATGGCTATGCAAGAGCTATGGATGGAAGAGTTCTGCACATAACCAGAGAAGACATAGCAGACATCCTCCAAGTTGCTAATGGACCAGAGAACCTGTTCACACAGCAACGTAGCCATCCAGACATCCTAAATCACGTCCAGGACAACCACAACACCAACACAAGGGAGGATCCAGTTCCTCAACACTTCGGTCAACCTCGACGAACACCATCGATCGACATCGTTTCATCACCATCGATCGATGGCGGATATCCCGGATCGATCGACAGACCAAGAGTCAGATCGCCCGACAGACGATTGGAGTTTGGACGACGTGCCTTTAATACTGATGGATCAAGGAGATATAAAGTGGGAGGCTAAGGATGAATATGGTGTCTACAGAGACGAGTTTGGCTATGCTAGAGGAGTTGATGGTGCGATCATCCATGTTACCAAGGAGCAAGTAAATAGACTTTTGGATAGAGCATCCCTTTTTCACAGAGGTTGTTTGCGTCTTCCAATACACACACGCCCTTACCATGCATACACACCACCACCAGTGCCCTACAGTAGAGAGGAGGTGGATGATATGGTGACTGATGTATGGAGAGCTCAGGCGCACCTTGGGGCAAACATGCACACTTTGGTGGAAGACACTTTCCAGCCTTTGGATGTCAGTTACAAGGACTTCCAGAATGATATGGCTGAGATAAGAGTGGAGCTTGGAAACATATTGACCATGCTTGAGAAAGAGGCTACGCCACCAGTATCGACCGACAGAGTACCTGTACCATCGATCGACATCGGCAAGACTACACCCATGGACCGACCAGACTGTTCATCACCTAAGAAAGATGAATGGGAGGTTGCCTACATCAATACACGGATTGGAGACGTCTACAGCCCTCTCAACAACAATGTCGAATGGTTAAGCAAGAGGATAGATCTTCTACAGAAAGAGTTGGATACAATTCGCCAGAATGACCAAGCTCAGAATGCTACTTTTTCATCGATCGACAGGCCTAAACCAACATCGATCGACAGCGAGCCACCACCAGCGAGAAGAGCAGGCACTACAGCAGAAGTTGATGAACTTAAACATGAGCTGTACGAGGCTATGAATGCTATGGAGAGGAGACTCAACGGGACATGTGATACCATTGACTACACTGTTAACGAAAGAGTGAACAGCCTCTGCAGAACTACTCGCCATATGAAGGGCAATATACGTGCTCTGCAGTACCAAGGACAGTGCTCACAGTCGATCGACACAGTGGATTCCAAGTCGACCGACAGACCCCTCAGCGAAATGACCGACGCATATCTCGTAGCATCGATCGACACCGAGTCTTTAGCAGACCGAGATCAGTTTATTCTGGACAGGATCGATGCATTACAGAGAGAGCTGAAATTTTTGTCCGTACATACCTACCAGACCATCGACAGGAAAGTTGACAAAATCGAATACATCGAGAACTCTGTGAGGAAACTTCAAGATACAGTCCTCCAGATAGATAAGAAACAACTACAAGCGGATAATGCCACAAGAAGCTTCGTCGCCACATGGTTCAATAGTAGGAGACACAAGATTGATGATTGCTGTCCGGTAATCAGCAGTTTCTGCACCCCATGAGTCACTCACCTACCAAAGTCAAGCTAAATGACTATAACCAAGCGCTGAGTGGGAGGCAACCCACTATTAGGTTTTCTTTTTCTTTATTTTATTTTTATTTTTCATTTTTGCTTTTATTTTTCGGATTTATTTTGCAGTTTTTTTAGATCCAAGTAGAATAAAAATTCTATCGACCGACATTCATCATTCATATCGCTCGACACCACACGACCATTTCTAACGATCGACGTATACCACTACGAATCGATCAACATCTTGTCGATCAGGTTTATTCATTCTAACTTGTTATATTTATTAATTAGGTTTTATTTATTTACCTCGCCACCGGCTGTGTTACACTGGGACAGTGTAATTTAAGTCTGGGGGGGGGGGAGTTTACTAATATGTTTTTTTTTATTTTGGTTTTTATTTAAATTGTTTTTCAAAATTATTTTTCGCATAAGTATTATAGGAACATTGATATGGATTTATATTTGATCGTCTGACCACTCTTTAGCACCATTCAAGATTATTGATTGCAGATAGTACTAAAGATGCTAAAGTGGATCAACTCGCCATCTATATTCACTAGCTAAGATTGTTTGAAGGAACCAATCTGACCTCCAACACTAATATTGACTTATTTGCTTGTCTTGGGGCTTGGAAATCACTGGACCGGAATCCTCCTACGAGTCTGGAAGGTAAAAAGTCTGTGTGTTTCTGGTTCACTTCCTTCTCTCTCTTCAGCATCTCGAGTTCTAAGTTTATGTTATAAAAGATTGAAATGATTTCTTGAGAGGCAGAGGGGTAGGAGTGTCTCTTGCGACCCTAGTATTCTAAATCTCAAGAATGATCACACATTGTGGAAACGAGGGGTATGAGTGATTCCTGCGACCCCATTATTCGCTACACTTTGTCAAATGTCAATGAGATGGACTAGATGACCTATGTGGCATCGAAACCTGTTGAAATTGAAACTAATAAGAGATTCAGTGAAGATAGAAGAGGGGAGAAAGGGATTAGAGAAGACTACCTGTGTGTTCAGATACTTGTTTGAGTTGAATCCATGTGTCTTTTGATCGATACTCCCAAGGTAAAGCATGCACTTTTATTTTATGTTAAGAAATGAGGTTAGTAGAGGGGAATATCAGATGAGAATTGCTAAGTTGTTGACTAGATGAGTTTAGTTGCTAAGCTAGGATAAGGCATGATGAACTTCTGTGATTAGGATGTTTAGACATGGATTGAAAACCCATAGAGTGATGACTTCAATATATTGAATCCTTGAGTTCCTGCTATTTCCAAACTTTTTCCAAAGACTACTGTTTTTGCTTGAGGACAAGAAAAGGAGTAAGTCTGAGGCAATTGATATACCATGGATTTTACCCGTTTTTAATCATGGTATACTAGTATTTTATTATATATTTAATCTGTTTTCTAGCCTGTTAGGTATGTTTTCAGGTTCAGGAGCATTTTGTGAGAAAGTGATGTTTTTGGAGCATTTTGGAGTGCAAGAGATGATACACACGAGTTGACCATTCAAGACTAAGTCGGAAGTCAACATTGCGATTATAATCGATCGATACTCATCTTGAGTGGTCGATCGATGTAGCTGAGAAGATCCGCGTACTAGAAGATTATAATCGATCGATACACATTTAGTGTTGTCGATCGATATCGAGGACGAAATGGTTTAGCCGACTACTTCACCAAGACTTCACCAAATTACAAGATTGCCCCTGACGAGTTTTTAACCTAATGGAAATGCTTAAATACTCCTGCTAAGTGTTTTTGACGGCAAGTTTTGAAACCTTGAAGCTTGAAGCTTTTAACAACCCTCAAAGCAGAGAGTGTGAGAGAGAGACTAGAGTTTTATTTGTTTGAGAGAGATTGGAGAGATTTCTCATCTCCTTTTGTATTTCTACTTTATTCTATCTATGCAATTCTTTCATCTATCTATTGTTATGAATTGCTTAGCTATGTCTAAGTAGTCTACTTGTTAGATCTAGGGTTTAAATAGGTTTGTGGGATTAGCCCCAAACTATAATTGCTAAGTTGTGATACTCATCAAATGGATTGTACCCTATGCTTGTTTTAGATTAGCTAACTAGAACATAGATCACTAGGATCTTAGATTATCTTGAATTATCCATTTGAGCGATGCATGTCTCCCGTTGAGAAGAACGACAGTTCCTCCTTGAGACCTTGTGGTCATATTCGGTTCGCGCCTAGGCAGATATAGAAGCCATCGATCGATATCCCGATAGGTGAATCGATCGGCGCCGCGAATGGTGTATCGCTCGATATCTCAAAAGGATATCGACCGACTCTTTTTCTGTGTTATCATGCGAAAGGTGTGGCCAGAGATCTAGATATTTTAACCAGTGATTCATCACATATGTTAAGCGGCTGAGATATATAGTATCATGCAAGCAACTTGTTAAAGCATTTATAGAGATTATAATCTCTATTCCTGAATAGAAACCCTATGTCTAGCACTCTTTATCCCATTTAAACAATCCTTCATATTGTTAGTTAGAGCAACTACCTTGCTCATTTTAGGAATTGTTATTTTCATTTCTATCATATAAACCAACCTTGCCTAGGATTGATTAGTAGATTTTATTTAATTGGTTCCCTAGCTCCTCGTGATTCGATCCCTAAGTACTACAACTGTACCTCTTATTTGAGAGAGTAAGCTCTACTGGGTAATTTGAGCACTATCATCAATCAAGGGGGTCGGACCTAAGTGATATACCATAGATTTTACCCATTTTTACCCATGTTATATAAGTGTTTTATATACTATTTATTATGTATTGGAGTCTATTTAGAGTATTTACAGGTTCAGGGGCAATTTGGAGAAATATGGTGATTTTGGTGCCTTTTGGAGTCTTTCGAGTGCAGAACTGCACAAACGCTTCAGATGTTTAGCTCTCTATAGAGACCTTCCCACCGTTGGATTTAGCCCATTCGTTTGATACAAGATAGAGCTTTGAGTTATCTTTCCAGTGCCACCGGTCTGAGGTCAATCTGCATCCTGTAGCGGAAGTTATGCTTGATTTACTGAAGAGTGGTCAGTCTGCCTCGCGAGAGAAGGCTGTCGAGAAGAGGATTGTATGTCGATCGATGCAACAGAGTGCATGTCGATCGACAGGGACATCAGAATGTGGGCCAAGTATATTTCATGACCGACTGAAGCCCATGAGTCACCACAAAGTTACCAAAATACCTCTGACGACCAGAAACCCTATTTTTGTTATTTCTAAGCCATTGTTGACGGCTACACGCTTTAGACGCTCTTTACGCTTTCATTGTTTCTCTTAGGAGAGAAGGGAGGAACTCCTTGAGAGTCCTCCTGGAACTCCTTTGATTATGGTTTATTTATCTATTGCATTTTCATCTATTCATCTATGATTTCTGTGACAAACTTCATGTCTGAATAGATCCACCTGTTAGATCTATGGTTCATATAGGTTTGTGGGATTAGCCCCAAACTATACTTGCTAAGTTGTGATATTCATCAAATGGATTGAACTCAATGCTTGTTCTAGATTTGCTAACTAGAACATAGATCACTAGGATCTTTGATTATCTTGAATTATCCATTTGAGCGATGCCTGTCTCCCGTTGAGAAGAACGACAGTTCCTCCTTTAGACCTTGTGGTCATATTCGGCTCGCGCCTAGGCAGATCTAGAAGCCGTCGATCGATATCCCGACAGGTGAATCGATCGGCGCTGCGAAAGGTGTATCGCTGGATATCTCAAAAGGATATCGACCGACTTTTTTTCTGTGTCATCATGCGAAAGGTGTGGCCAGAGATCTAGATAATTTAACCAGTGATTTATCACTTATGTTAAGCGGCTGAGATCTATAGTATCATGCAAGCAACTTGTTAGGCATTTATAGATATTATAATCCCCAATACCTGAATAGAAGCTCTAGATCTAGCAACCATCCTTCAATCAACTACATTGATTTCATAAGAACAACTACCTTGTTCGCCCTTGCAATTTAATATATTCTCTATCTTATTTACTGCTTTACAATATATTTACTGTTAGCCTAGCTTAATCATAACTATTAGATCTAGTGTGTGCCTTAGCTCCTTGTGGATTCGATCCCTAAGTACTATAACTTAACCTCTTTTGATGAGAGTAAAAATCACTCCTTAGGGTAATTTGAGTGGTATCACTAAGGCAGGGGCCGGTCCCTGGTTTCTTCTTGAGCAAGGGTCCGGATGTCGAGGACCTATCCGGAATCTGGAGAAAACTTATGTCTGGATATGTTTCCCCAACAGTTTGCCCTTTATTCCTTGATTTGCTCGTGGAAATCAAGGGATAACATGTGCTTCTTGAGCCTTGATGGTTTTCTCATAGGACGGAGGCATCTCTTGGATACCTCATCTCCTTGCAGTGGGTCAGGCCGGGACCTTGGTTGGTGAATAAAATGTTGATATTGCGAGGCTCTAAAAATCATAGCTTCCTAGAGCGTTCGGGTCCGTGTCTTTACTTGTTTTCAAATGAGGAGACAAGAGGGGGCATTCCCCTTCCGAAGAATCAAGGGGGTATGAACCTTGCCTTTGAGCATGCTCGAATGGAGTGGGCTTCGCGAAAAGGCCCAATGACGGTTGAGTTTCTCCGTTTGGCGCCAGATTGGTCGCATGGCGATTTGTACGAGGCACGTGGCCACCACCCTAGGGTTTCCTCCTTCTTTCTCTCATTTGATCGAGACCAAAGTCTTCTTCTCCTCATTTATTCTCTACTTCTCTCAAGATTTTCTCTCTCGGCGGCTCCCTTTCTTGAAGATTCCCTCTCGCTCTTTGACATGTAGCTTCCCTTCTCTCTTTTCTTTTCTTCTGCTAGATTGATAATGTCCGACGGTTTCCCTAGTAGAACCCTAGAATCCCCCGTAGATAGTAGGGTTAGATCCGAAACCCTAGGCTCGATGAACTCTTCTTCTTTATCCCCCGAACCCATAGCCGATGCGGAGGGTCCCTGTCTCGACGTCGCGGAGTACGTCTCTTCCGGCGATGAAACCGAAGAGTCTCTGTTGGTGGGTACGGTTTCCAGAATCGGAAAGAGAGACGTTGAAGAGTGGAGGAGGAAGTACGATCTTCCCATAGATCTAGAGATCCGAGTTCTGGGTCCTTCTGACAGGATATCGGATTTCGGAGTCGATGAGATCCCGATCTACGAGGCGTACTTCGAGGCGGGCTTTCGGGATCGCGTTCCTTCTTTGATCTCCAAAATCTCGGAGCATTTGGACATCTCCCCGGGTAATCTGACTTCTCCAGCCTGGAGGACCTTGATTGTGATTCAGAACCTCGGTGACTTGGAGCGCTTGGTGATAGAAGTGAACGAGGTGCTCTACTCGTATTACGTGGCCGATCTGCCTGGATCAAAGGGGAAGTACTACCTCCACCCTCGTAGTAGCCAGGCTATGGTTCGAGAGATCGAGAAAGGCGCAAGGAAGCGTCATCTAGTCTTTAGTAATAGATGGGCAGAAAGATTTGCCTTCGTAACCCTCCCTGGATTTTCTCCTATTTGGCATGTAGTGGGTAGGTTGCTATTCTTCCCAACTATCTTTGATTGCGATATTAACTTGTCTCTGTTTTTTCTGATTGCAGAGGTGTCTCGCAAACCCGTGTCTGAAGGGAAAGAAGTTGCTGATCAGGTCCTCGATCTTCCTCCGTTACGTCGTCAAACCTCCTTTCTTACCAGCAAAGAAGTTTTAAGGCATTGCAGCATCCGGGGTAAGTTTTTTATACTATATATTGTCTTGTGAGCTGGTTTATTGACTGCTTTTGTCTTTTTCAGGCAACATATCGGGATCCATATGGAGGCGTTCATGCAAGCCGCGGGGAAGCTCTCAGCCAAGAAGCCTGCTGCTAAGGCCACTACCTCGGGTGATGATGATGTCAACATCCTCAAGAGTACCAAGCGCAAGGGACCTACTAGCTCAGCCCCCTCTGCCTCCAGGAGAAGAACTCGGGCCTCTGGATCAACTCCGAAGTCATCGACTCCAGAACCCTCTTTAATCCTTGGGTGGACCTAGAAAAGGTGGTGGCTAATCTCTCCTCCACAACGTTCCCGGAGAGCGCCTGCTTTCTTCCTTCCGGGGATATTCCGAAGGCTTTCGAGAGCGTCCAGTTTGATCTCCTCCAGGTAGAACTTCGCACCTTTCTATTTTTCCTGTGTTATATGGATTGGTGATCATTGTGGTTTGATTTGCAGGTTATGTCTCAGATTCACCATCTTGAGGACATGGTGAACGAGCATCCAAGAAGGAGCTGGCGAGCATGAATGCTCAGCTTAAGGAAGAGAAGAAAAAGGTCCTGGCTCAGGGAAAAGAGATCAAATCCCTTCAGCTCAAGCTGAAGAACTCGAAGGAGATTGAGGCTGCTACTGCTGCAGAGAACACCGCTCTGACGCGTCAGTTGGAGGAGACCCAGGAAGAGCTTTGCGGGCTGAAGCTGGAGAAGGAGTCCTTTGAGGACGAGAGGATGATGGCGGTGAGTGGAGCCAAGATGACTGCTCTCTGAGAGCTGATGAGGGAATGGCTCAAGGAGCAGACCGACAAATGGGAGTTGGCCGTGGTTTTCCAGCGATACAAGCTGGTGAAGGAGGCTGAGGCTAAGCTGCAGGGATTGCCTCCTCCTTTGTTTGATGATGAGCCACCTCTCCCCGAAGCCGGTTCTGCCAAGGAGACTTCCCCTACTCCATCTGAGGGCGCGGGTGCTTCTCCCACTGCCTGATCTCCCTATCTCTCGAACTCTTGATATTTTAAGCCCTTCGGGCTTTTGTTGTTGTTTTTACCCTTCGAGGTTTTGCTTTTTAAACCTCAGGCCTTCGTGCCTTAATACTTTTAAGTACTGACCCTCGGGGGTCTTAACTTTAATCTATTACGCTTCTGTTTTTATCTTGAGTAACATAGAGTTGTCTTCTGAGAGAAATTGCCTTGTTTATGTTCCGAAGATAGGGAAATTCCCTATCAGAGGTTATGGGGCGAAGGCCGACCATAACTTTAATTAGATCAGACGAGATCTTAGGAGCTGATGATAGTTCTACCCTTGGGATCACACCACTCAGGACTTCAGAGGAATCAGGGCCTGAGTCCTGCTACAGTATTGATAGCTTAAGGGTTTAGATCTCGTCGAATCAATTCCATATCTTCGGAACGCAAAGACACATAGGTAGACGCGCAGATTCGTGGAAAGGAATGGACCCTTGAAATGGCTAAAACCTTGAGAGGGATGGACCCTTGTAGGAATTTACCCCTTGTGAGGGCTGGACCCTTGTAAGGATTAACCCTTTGGATGGATATCAATGTCTAGGACCTGGATCCTGTTAGTAAATTGACTGAACCCTGAAATGATTAGAAAACATTAGACCTTGTAATCCATTATTAAAAACCTGAGTTTTAGTTTTGGAATGAAAGATCCTTGCTTAGAACCCTAGAGTTCTAGCTTGGTTTGAACCCTGAGATTCTTGAGCCCTAGAACCCGGAAGTTCTTGAGGTCTTGAACCCTGAGGTTCCTTACCTAGGCTCGAAAGCCGTTTTATTGAACCCGAAGGTTTGCTCATTGAACCCTGAGGTTTCTGAGTGCTGGGGTTTAATCCTTAGATCCGGGGACCGTGATTAAACCCTATGGATACCTCGAACCTAGAGGTTGATGCTTTTGACCCCTGAGGTTCTTGAAAAACCCGAAGGTTGGTATTTGGATTCAAAGATCCTTGAACCCTGAGGTTATTAATAGATCCGAAGATCAGTTAGACCCGAAGGCCCTTGATTGACCCTTAGGTGATCTAGAATCCGAAGATTCCTTACAGACCTGGAGGCTGTATTGAAACCTGAGGCTCTTTTATAGACACAGAGGCCATACTGAACCCGGAGGTTACTATATAGACCCTGAGGCCGTACTGAACCCTGAGGTTCGTCATAGACACTGAGGCCGTATGCGTTATGGGAGGTTTTTGATCGTATTCTGTTCCCCATGGGGGAACCACTACCGATCTGTTATTGAGAAACCGGACTCTGCCACCCGGAGGTATAGACCACTCTCGTGAATCTCAATGCTGCACTCTACCTTTCTGCAGAAAAGGTCACGCTCAGACTTACGGTGGTCTGGCGTGGGCCTGCCCTGCAGAGCGACTTCACACCAGAAACACTACTTTCCACGTCTGGATAAGTATTAAATTTTGGTGCTAACAGGTATTTTCGAACATTTGCTCCCTGCATATCAGCCGTCAGCATCTGATTACAGTACTTTGCAGTGTACATCATGCCCCCTGCGTGTATTTAGCTCGTAGCGTCTTTAACACAGGGTTTGGGTAGCACTAGTACGGTGGTCCCCATGTAACTTTTGGACTTATAGCCTTTACGCAGGGCCCGAGTTGCAGACAATGTAATAGGGTTGATCAGACCCGTTCCTTATATATCGTACACCCATGTGAGTAGTCTCACTAGTATATATAGGGTTTGCTGAGATCTAAGATCCCTTAGAACCTGACCTAGCTAGTATGCCCCTTTAAGTACATTGGAGTTCCTATAACCCCTTTAGCCGTAACTAATAATATATTTTATAAGCTTAGTCTGGAGACGTTATCGCATATATAGGAGTAGGAAACTAGTGTACTTAAATATATCATAATAATAGTAGTAGTATATAAAGCTTGATCCGGGGACCTTACTTCAGAAGTGATAGAATTTGAGGTGCATGGCATTCCAACAGTTAGGTTAGACCATACCGTCGCTGTCTTCCAGCTTATAGGCTCCTGCCCCTTGCACCTCTATTACCTTATAGGGACCTTCCCATCCAGGAGCGAGTTTTCTGGCTGATTTGTCCCTTGTGTGGTCACAGACTCGCCTTAGGACCCAATGCCATTTCTGGAAGGTTCTGGATCTGACCTTTTTGTTGTAGCTCTTGGCTACTTTCAACTGGTAGGACGCATTTCTATGGCGGGCCGCCTCCTTCTTTTCATCGAGTAGGTCTAGACTCATGGACATAAACTCGTTGTTCTCCTCCTGGGAGAGGAATTCAGAGACCGTGGTCCTTACGTGCACCTCTGTGGGTATCACCGCTTCAGCACCATAGACAAGGGAGAAAGGAGTCTCCTGGGTAGCCGTCTTTGGGGTTGTCCGATAGGCCTAGAGTCCTCCATGTAGCTCTTCTGCCCATCGCCCATGGGCGTCTTCTAGGCGCTTCTCGAGCATGTTCACCACTGTCTTATTAGTGGATTCGGGTTGACCGTTAGATTGTGGGTGTCGTGGTGCTTAATAGGAAAGCTTGATGTTCCAGTCCTTGCAGAACTTTCAGAAGTTGTAACTTGTGAACTGGGGTCCGTTGTCTGTGACAATCTCATGGGGAGTTCCGAAGCGTGTGATCACGTTAGTCCATAAGAATTTCCTGATCTGGAGATCCGTTATCTTGGCTAGTGCTTCAGCTTCTACCCACTTCGTGAAGTAATCGGTCACGACTAGGAGGAAGATCTTTTGCCCCGGTGCCATAGGGAATTTCCCCACGATGTCCATGCCCCACTTTCGGAAGGGCCAAAGAGAATTTAGCGATTTGAGATTCTCTAGTGGAAGGTTGGAGACTGGTACGTGCTTCTGGCATTGGCTACAGAGTTTGGCCTGTTTGAGGGAATCCCTCGCCATGGTTGGCCAGTAGTATCCAGCCCTTCTGGCTCTGAGTACCAGGCTCCGACCACTAGAGTGGGAACCACACTCTACTTCGTGAAGCTCTTCTAGTATCCTGGCTGCTTCTCTAGGGGTAAGACATCGTAGATAGGGTCCTGAGAAGGATCTTCGATATAGTTTCCCCTCGGAAAAGCAATACCTTGCAGCTTGGCGCCTTATCTTCCGACTTTTGTCTCGATCTTCAGGCAAGGTGTCGTACCTTAGATAGTTAATTATGGGCGTCATCCAGGTCTCTCCTTCGTCTACCACAGATACTTCTTCAGGCTCCGTCTCTTTTTTGGTCGCGGGCCATCGGTGTACCAGTAGTGGGATGCTCATATGACTCGAAGTTTCCAGGGCGGACCCTAGATTAGCTAGAGCGTTGGTCTGGGAGTTGGGCTCCCTAGGGATCTGGGTGAGCTTACAGTGTCGGAACCTGTCAAGTAGTCGCTTAGCCACGGATAGGTACCTGATCATACTCGGATATTTCGCCTAATAGTCTCCTTGGACTTGGCTTATGATCAGTTGTGAGTCGCTGAAGAATTGGATGTCTTCTACCCCCATCTGTTTGGTGAGTGTCAGCCCCGCTATTAGAGCTTCGTATTCAGCTTCGTTGTTCGTTACTTTGAAATTGCATCGTACGGCCCTTGAGGCTGATTCCCCCATAGGGGAAGTCAGGACTAGTCCCACGCATGCGCCCCTTACGTTACCAGATCCATCAACGTATAGCGTCCATTCGCCTTTCTCCCCTTCCCTATCACGAAGCTTTACCTCTTGTTCCAAGGCTGGAAGCATGGCAGCAGAGAATCCGACTACGAAATCTGCTAGGACTTGCGATTTGATGGCTGTTGCAGGCCGGAAGATCAGATCGTAGTCCCCCAGCTCTATAGCCCATTTTGCTAGTCGTCCAGACACTTCCGGCTTATGAGCATGGAAGTAAGGGCGTAGCTTTCGAGCGGCGTTAACTAAGGCAAGGGCCAGCTTCTCGAGGTGACTATAGCGGGTCTCCGCGTCTATTAGAGATTTGCTCACGTAGTAGATAGGATGCTGTTTCCTTCCTTCTTCCCTTACTAGGACCGCACTGACTGCATGCTCTGATACCGCCAGATAGAGCAATAGGACCTCACCTTCCAAGGGTTTTGAGAGGAGAGGTGGAGTAGTGAGATAGGCCTTGAGATCGGATAGGGCTTGCTCACATTTATTATTCCATTGGAAGTCCTTGGGGTCCTTCAAGGTTTCGAAGAAGGCATGCGACTTGTCGGATAGCCTGGAGATGAACCTGCTCAGGGCGGCCATCCTCCCTGTCGGTCTTTGTACCTCCTTGACGTTGCGAGGGGAAGGGATCACCTGGATTACTCTCACCTGCTCTGGATTTGCTTCGATGCCCCTGTGGGTGACTATGTACCCTAGGAACTTTCCAGAGCTTATTCCGAACGAGCACTTTGAAGGGTTCAGCTTCATGTTGTACTTCCTGAGAGGGGTGAAGGCTTGTTGGAGGTGCGAGATATGGTCCTCAGCGTCCAGGGACTTTACCAGCATATCATCAATGTAGACCTCCATGGTCTGCCCTATCTGATCGGCGAACATCATGTTGACAAGCCTTTGATAGGTTGAGCCGGCGTTCTTCAATCCGAAAGGCAAGACCTTGTAATAGTAGATACCCCTTGAGGTCAGGAATGAGGTCTTCTCTTGGTCGTCAGGATGCATTAAGATCTGGTTATATCCGGAGAACGCATCCATGAAACTCATCAGCTGATGACTAGCAGTTGCGTCGACTAGCTTATCGATGTGAGGCAGGGGGAAGGGGTCTTTAGGACAGGACTTATTAAGATCCGTGAAGTCGATACAGACTCTCCACTTCCCGTTTTTCTTCCTAACGACCACTACATTAGCTAGCCATTCCGGGTATTGCACATCTCGTATGAATCTGACATCTATTAGGTTCTTGACCTCTTCGTTGATTATCTCGTCCCTTTCAGGAGCGAACTTCCTCCTCTTCTGTCTGACGGGAGGATGCATTGGATCCACTTTGAGTTGATGCATGTTGACATCGGGGTCAATCCCAGGCATGTCCTCATGAGACCAGGAAAAGCAATCGGAGTTGGATCTTAGGAAGTCGACCAATCTCCTTCTCAGGCCTTCCGGAAGCTTGGAGCCTATCTTTAAGTTTCGGCTCGAGTTCCCATCTGTGAGTGGGACCTCATCCATTTCTTCCACTTCCGGCTCTTCGGTATGTGGGGCGGAAGCCTCTTCTGTAATTGCTATAAGACTTGGGTCTTCCCCTTTAGGGTGGTCTGATAGCAGAACCTAGCATTTTCTTGATCTCCCTTGACCGCCTTAATGCCCTAGGGGGTTGGGAACTTGACCAGCTGATGCAAAGTTGAAGGTACGGCTCCCATGTCGTGGATCCAAGGCCTTCCCAATATCACGTTGTATGATGAAGGGCAGTCGACGACTAGGAACTTCGTGGCTTGGTTTATCCCCTCGGCGTACACGGGGAGAAGGACCTCTCCTAAGGTTTGCTTAACTTCTCCACTGAAGCCTACAAGGGGAGTCGCCTTTCTAGTTAGCGCTGTAGGTTCCAATCCTAGGTCGGCGAAGGCCGAATGGAAGATTATGTTGCTGGAGCTCCCATTGTCTACTAGTATTCGCTTGACCAAGCAGTTTGCTATGGTAAGTGAAATGACAAGAGCATCGTGGTGAGGAGCCAGGACCCTCTCCTGCTCCCTTGCAGTGAAGCTGATCTCGTCTGTTCCGAGGAGTAGGCGCTTAGGACCCTCGGCCTCTTGGCCGCTCCTGGCGTTGCGAATACTTCTTTTGGCAGCGGCACTGCTGATTCCGCTTACCTCTAATCCGCCTGAGATGACATGGATCACCTGATCTTGTTGCGGTGGCAATGCGGAAGCAGCTTCGATAGGGAGACCGGGACCTTCCTTATTTAAAAGGTTCTTGGTCTTATCCGAGAGGAACTCCCTTAGGTAGCCTTTCTTGAGGAACGTGCTATGTAGGAACGAAGGGGCTCATTCCTATGCTGGAGGATCTCATAGAGATCATCCGAGTTTTTCTCTAGGTCGAGGCTGCTGGCGAACTGCTCTACGAACTTATCGCTAAGGGTTGCAAAGGATTTGATGGACTTGGTAGGCGGGTTGATATACCACTGGAGGGCAGGGCCGGTCAAGGTTAATCCGAATCCTTTGCACATGGTAGCTTCCCGTGCCATCCCGAGGGATTGCTACTGCTAGCATACGTTGCTTGTACTGGGCGATATGATTGTCAGGATCTCTCGTACCTTCATACATCTTTATGCTCGTGAAAGAGAACTTTCGTGGCATCTCAACCGAAGAAATCTCTTCCACGAACGGTGTATCGGAGTAGGACCCCTGATTACTCCTTCGAATAGGAGGAGCTACCCCTGGGAGCCTTTCTACCATAGACTGAATGGTGCCGAACCTTTCGGAGCCCACCCTTTCAAAGTAGGCTGCTAGGGCCGGATCTGAGATCCCGGGATCATCGGGAGAGTACTCTTCGTCTTCCGCGTCGGAATCGCTATCCACTTGCACTCGGGTCTCGTCGTTCGCAGCTTCTCGGCTTTCGGGTTCGTTGTCGGCAGAGGCGGGTCGACGAGGTGCTTCTTCACCACTGTGTCGGGTGTAAAGCAAAGCCATGGGTCGAACCCTAGTCCGGAACCGCTTCCGCTTGTTGCTAGTTTCACCGAGGGTATGGTTCTCTTGTCGGAGGACAAGATTCTCCTCTTCTATGACGTCTAGCTTCTCGGAGCTTTGTTGTAGTTGCTTGGAGTGTTCTCCAAGTTGGTCTTTTAGGGTTTGAACTTCGAGGAGAAGTTCAGGACCTCCGGGTGTTGTCTCCAGAGCTTTGTGAAGATCGGTAACCTGACTCTGAAGAAACTCGAGCTTGTTGAGGAGCTCAATCTCTCTCGGAGTCATCTCTGTTTGGTTAGTATCGTCCTCTAGTGTCATCGTCACGTAGTTGGATCACTCCCCTCCTTCTAGCGCCAAACTGTTAGGGTATTTTTGTGTAGGATCGTTTTAGTACTACGGAACACTAGAGAATTTGTATGACAGAGTTAGAAATCGAGGGAAAACAGATGTTATTGAGTATATTGATTGGGACTACAACGTTTGGGTGTATCAACCCTAGTCTTTATCGCCTAAACTCTAATCTCTTAGCCTCCGAAAGTCGATCCCTCATTCTAGGGTTTGGGTTCCCCTTTTATAGTTGTAGATGTCGGCTTCAAGTAATAGAACTCTTCCATAATCGGAAAAATGGAAGTTTTCCCTTAGGCGGAAAACTTCTATTTTGCTTCAAGGGGTCGATCCGATAAAGGGGGTCGGACCTAAGGCAGGGGTCGGTCCCTGGTTTCTTCTTGAGCAAGGGTCCGGAAGTCGAGGACCTATCTGGAAGCTGGAGAAAACTTATGTCTGGATATTTTTCCCCAACATCAGGAACTAGAGCAATTTGAACGATTACAAGTGTGGGAATTAGTTCCAAGACCTGATGGATTTAACATCATTGGAACTAAGTGGATACACAAGAACAAAACTGATGAAGAGGGCAATATGATCAGGAACAAATCGAGGCTTGTGGGACAAGGATACTCTCAAATAGAAGGTGTTGACTTTGATGAGACCTTTGCACCAGTCGCAGGACTTGAGTCGATCAGGTTACTGTTTGGAATGGCTTGCAATCTCAGAATCAAGCTCTATCAAATGGATGTCAAGAGCGCTTTCTTGAATGGAATCTTACAAGAGGAGGTTTATGTGGTACAACCAAAAGGATTCGAAGATCCTCACTTTCCTGACCATGTGTATAGACTCAAGAAGACTCTGTATGGACTCAAACAAGCACCGCGCGCCTGGTATGAGAGACTGGCTGAATTCATTATCAAGGCTGGTTTTCAACGAGGAGGAGTTGATAAAACCTTGTTCATAGGAGAAAATGGCGATGACATCCTGATCATTCAAGTGCATGTCGATGATATTATTTTTGGTGGAACATCTCCGCCTATGGAAAATGAGTTTGTTCAAACGATGACGAAGGAATTTGAGATGAGCATGGTTGGTAAGCTTAGCTATTTCCTTGGACTCCAAATCAAGCAACAGTCGGATGGAATTACTGTCTCTCAGAGCACATATGCCAAGAATCTTGTTAAGAGGTTTGGGATGCAGACAAGCAAGGTTGCTCGCACTCCAATGAGCACAACAACGAAACTATCGAGAGATGAGGATGGAAAGCCTGTGGACGAGAAGCTATATCGAGCTATGATTGGCAGCTTATTGTATCTCACGGCGAGCAGACCTGACATTTGTCTCAGCGTGGGCATCTGTGCACGTTACCAAGCTCGTCCAAAAGAATCACATATGAATTCTGTCAAACGCATTATCAAATATGTGAAAGGTACGTTGGATTTTGGACTTCGTTATACATTTGAGACTAATGTGAATCTTGCAGGTTTCTGTGATGGCGATTGGGCAGGTTGCTTAGATGATAGAAACATGTGGACATACGACATCACTTTGTGAGGGAGTTGGTTGAAATGAGGATTGTGATCCTTGAGCATGTATCAACTGAAAAGCAACTGGCAGATCTTTTCACCAAACCATTGGACTACAACACCTTCCTAGATCTCAGGAAGGCGTTGGGCGTTGTTAATCTCTAAATGAGTCCTATGAGAGAGGAAGGTAACTGTAGATATGTTTGGATTACACACAGTGAGCTCATCGCAACACAAACACCTTGAACCAACAAGTTCTTTCTTGAAAATTGGTTACTTCAGCTCCTGCTGTCACACTCATTTGCCTCGAGTATGAAAGGGATTACTTGTGTCACACGATTGAACAGATGTGTAACAGAATGGATAAGTGAGCAAGTAAAAGGCCTGGCGTAATGGATACTCGTGTTGAAGCTGGGTGTTACCACACTTTGACTTCAAGTTCGATCACTGTCCTGACTGGACAGAGACGACATCCTTCTTTAGAGTTAACTCAGTCGGAGCAGGATGTTACCCCATTTTGCCTCTGGTCTTGATCATTATCTCGTTTTATTGATTGATTCTCTCTTGATGAATAACTTAAAATGGAATGTCGAGTTGGAGAGACAAACACAAGGCCTGGAATGACAGACACTCGATTTGGAGCTGGGTGTTACCACACTTTGCCTCTGAGTCGACCACTGTCTTGACTAGGCAGAGATGATATCATTCTCTAGAAGTAGCTCAGTCGGAGCAGGCTGTTGCCCCACTCTGTCTCTGGTCTTGATCACTGCTTCACCATATTGAGTGATACTCTCTTTGGACACGAGAAAGAATAGTGCATCGAGTAGGAGAGATGACCACACGAGACACCTAAATCATGGTTCCAAGACCAAACAGATGAGTGTTACAGTGGAGTTGGGTTTAACTGATAGACTTGAAAGGATCTCGTCTGTGACAGCTACTCGGCTGAGAAATAGCTACAAACTTGAGTTGTGTTCACTGATTTTATTCCATAAAAAAAAACTTTTGGTGATAAGCTGTGTGTGGTTTAATGATCTCTGATATTTTTCTCTCGAACAAAAGGCATAAGAGTGTGCCTTGCTGGTGTGTTCGTTAAATGGTTGTTGCTTGGGTTGATTAACTGCTCTTGGAGGCACGATTCAAATTTTCTCTCACTCTCTTTTACATTTCATAAGTGGTTGTCGACACAATTGGTTACAATTTTCTTTTGGGTTTAAAAATGATTGTTTTTGGTTTTGGGCTGAGTTTGGGCCTTTGTCATAGTAATTCTAATTGAATGGTTGAGTGTGTTAGGGTTTTTTAAGGCAAAAGGAGAGCTTCTTGTGCTACATCGTCTTCTTCTTGGCCGACACAGCTATCTCTCACTCTCCCAAAGGCAACATGCAACATGTGCGCAGAAGCTCGAGACTTCGAAGTTCCATTGCAAGCTCCAAAAATTCGTCATCTCCAGAGCCTCCCGCGACGCGAACAGGTACATGCAAGCGAGTTCGTCGGCAAACCAGATGCACTCCACCACCGGAACCAACTGAAGTGGAGGTGGAATCTCTGTCCGAAACCAATTCCTCTGACCGAGAACTCCGGTGACTCTGATGCCTCCATGGAAGAAAACTTTCTTCCTCAAGAATCGAGGTATGAAGCGAGTAGAGTTACTTTCCAGGCCCTCTACCAAGCTAATCCTCAGTTGCTCCGACCAACGAAGCCTCCTCGGTCTGCTCAATTTGAGACATCTGAAGCGTTGGCACGGTATCGGGATCTGAAGGGGAGAAATTTTGTGGATCATCAGAGCTTGACTCTTACCGATGAGAAACTTGCAGACATCAAAAAGGTGATACTTCATTCTGGGCTGATTTATATTTGATACACTAAAAATGAATCCTTGCTACTGCCAAGTTAACAGTTGCAATTGTAGTATTTGAGATTCAAATCCAGAGGACCAGTCTACACTCTAGTTCTATGAGTTCCGAAATTAAGCTAAGAAGAAGATAATGATTTGGTTGAAATAGGCGATAGCTAACAAGCAAAATAAACACGAGATTGATTCGATTAAACAAGAGCTAGCCTAGGGTATTTCATCGGGTGTTGAATCGGAGCCAAACAATTATTCAAGCGCGATGAAGTGCTTTCTAGAACTCGGATCACTCAGCTGGAACAGTCCACTGTCATGGTAGTGATCGCTTTGCAGATCGATCTCACCGCCTAACTGTCGTTGGGATGAGGATCGATTGCAAGCTTTAGAGAACAGGTCCGATCAGTTCACTTACCACCCTAATATCTACTTTTGCTGATTAGGGATACTAAGCTCATTCAATACATGTCAAGTTATCATCCTAAGCGGTTAACTAGGTGATGAACTAATGATCTAACATCAAGTGATCAGTTTAATGAAAGCAGTAAGAACAGCATGAATGAAGAACAGTTATGGATCGCTTATCTATGTTTAGCTCATGTCTCAACACCCTAAAAACCCTAGGCGAGCAAGGCTACTACTCGATCATGATGCAAAGAATCAAAGACATAAATCCTGAATAAAATTGCATAAGAACAGAGTGTGAAACAATAGGGTTCAAATGATCTTCTCTATGAGAGGATGGATTCTTCTCCCTTACAAGTTGCAGATCGCAAATCACAGTGTTCTCTTATAAAAACTAGCGTAAGAAAAAGATAGAAAATAGATAGATGGCGTTTTATATGGAGGCGCCAATCAGAAGAGAACAGATTAGGGCAACAGGGGTTTAATTCCCGAAATAGGAGTTTCCATATTCGTCTGGAACAATCTCCGGATCACTCCGTCTGCTTGTTCCGCTTGAGAGAGAACAATCTCGGGACTGTTCTCCTGAGTGTTCTCCGCAGGAATGCTCCAAAAGGACTTCTTTTCATCATGCACCTTCTCTTCTTTCTTCTGCCAACTCCAGACCTGTAAAAGGTCAAAAAGGACTAGACTGACACGAATTAGTGACTTGAAACAAATGAAAACATATAAGCAATGATGTGAAAAACACCATATATCAATTCCCCCAGACTTAGATCCTTGTTTGTCCTCGAACAAGGCAAGTACCAAGAACAGGGAGAAAGGTTTGAAAGCGTGGGAACTCGCTTATTCTCAGCAACCATACTCTTACCACAAATCTCTGAACCATACAAGCTGTAGATTAGGACCACACACACTTACTGAGAACCCCCTGATCACTGTTCGAAGATCGGCTCCTTACTCTACATCTCAAACCTGAAAAGGCAACACTTTCGAGACAAAACTCCTTATGTTCAATTAAGATCAGCGTGAGCTTCTTGTCACAGGCTCTACTCAGAGAGAACGGGCTAGGTATAGAACATGCTAACTTTTATGGTGGAGTTCAAGAGTGTTTAGGGTTTACCAAGAGCGGGTGCAGGATATCGCACAAAATGGTCGTGAGAGGACGGCTCCATTGAGGTCCACAGTCCTTACTCATCTCTGCTAATCGGACTGCTCTCCGATAGATCGATCATAAGACTGCTCTGCGCGATTCAACTTCCCCTTCAGAACACTTCACTGAAACCACCATTACTTTTTCAACTTCCCCAGTGGCATGCATCATAGATTCTTCCCCTTCTCGTCACCAGTAAATCAAAGCAAAAACATATATTTTTTTTTTTTTTTTTTTTATATATATATGTACTGAATTACAAAATGCTGGGGTGACGAGCAAGGAGGTAACAGGTGATGTACATGATGCCACTGGTGATTCATTCTGGTCTGTTCTAGCCCTTACTTCTCGTTGTTCTCCATGGTATCAGAACAGGCACCTCGGTTGTTCCCTTTCGTGTCGGAACAAGCACTCCGATTGTTCTGTCTGCTTCCACTGTGTGAGCATTGATGAGTAAGAACTGCGTCGATCCTTTCCTCTCCGACCTTTTTGCACATATCTGCACATAAAGTACTAGAAAAGCAAATGCATGAGGGTGGAATTAAAGGTCAGGGTTCAAGGTGGGAACTAGCTAAAGGTGAGCTAGCCACTCAGGAACAGCAAGAGGGATAAAAATTGGATAAGAAGTCCTGAGTGTAGTTCTCATTCTACCCTGATCTAGTGCCCATGACAACAAGAATTAAAGTCCAGATTATGTTCAGATAAAGTGGAGTTAAGTCTGCCCAGTGTAACCTGATCGGTATAGAACTTCTGGAGTGTCAAATGAGATAAGTCAGGGTGTTCCAGGTCCATGTGTGGGTCTTTCATCACTGCTAAGGTCACTGAATAAGAAGGTTAAAGCACGAGGTGGTTAAAGAGCATCACAAAATAAGGTCCTGATTCCCACAATAGTTTTGACTGACGCGATCCTAAAAAAACATAAAAATGACACAAGGACTGACTCAAAAAGCACACAAGCGAATATAGTACAATCGCTCCCCCAGACTTAGTTCACACCATCCCTGGTTGTGAAAATAAATCAGAGGAAGCTAAAACAAACCAAACAGAAGCAAATAACATGAAAAATAAATAGTTCAGATGGATAAGACAAGGGATAGAAATAGTCCTTTCGGACTCAGTCTGAATCGCCGCTACCGGAGTGACCAGCTGTCCTCCTGTTCCTCGGCAGTCTCTCTGCTCCAGTCGATGTTCCCGCGTGTTCCTTGCCCGGGCGCCTTGTTCTCTGCGGCGTACGCTCCTCCTGCGCTCCAATGCAGCCGCATGTGATCGCCCTGAGTATCCTCTTCATGAGGCCGTTGTTCTTCTTCTGGGAATCAACCATCCAGCGTCTGTAGGCGTGATCATCAGTCACATCGGTGAAGTCCTCCAAGTCATACTCACCATCAGCCGGTGGGGTCACATGCTCCACATCATCCATGTCTTCATCATCGTGCTGAACCGGCGCCTTCGGATCATCGCAGAGGTGCTCTTCAGCGAGTGAGAACACAATGTTCTCCAAGGATAAGAAGTCTGTGAACCCAGGCATAGGGAGCTTGCAGTACAGAGGGTTCCCTTCTTTGTCCTGGAACTTGTAGGTGGTCTCGTTGCGCAGGATGTGGCATGCGATCAGGTAAGGAGTATCGATGTACTCAATCGCAGAGACGACCGTGTAAGAGCTGAGGTTGATGTTGAAGTGCTGGAACAAGGGTGTGAGCAGACTGCCGCAACGATCCTTCTTATCATCAGTTCGAACCAGTGTGTCTCTGCGTTCAGCGAACATGGAGATGAGATGATACCCTGGGTTGGTCTTGACTTCCTGGATCGGGGTGATGTTCTCTCTGCGCATCTCATCCTCAAGTCCCGTGTAGAGAACCTGGAGCTCTCCATTCGTGATCTTGGAGGTGTATTCCTTCACGAACAAGACATTGGACACAATCTTGGCGATGATCCGGATAGCAGGGTTCCGGATCTGCGACTGATAGGCCTTGCGAGAGGTGAACTTGCCGGCTGCGATGAGATCCCAAAAGGTGTCTGCCGGCTTGAACTTCTTTTCCACTGAAACCCCCTTCGGCGTGTCTGCAATCTCGAGCAGCGTGTTCAGATCGTTGAGAGAGATGGTGCAGAACTTGCCATCAGCCATGAAGGAGAAGGAGCAGTTCTCGTATGTAGGCGCATTGGGGTTCTGGTAGGTGATCTTGCAGGTAGCGAGCACTTGCCTTACCAAGTCTGGGTAGAGAGCATGGGCCTGGTAGCAGAGAGGCATGATTCCCATAGCTTGCATCGTGTCGAACACCTCAGTATCAAGGCCTATAGTGCCTAGTGTTGGCTGGTGCACGAATCGGGTGGGCAAGATCTCTGCCAGGAGGAGCCTGTTGTATATCGCTGCCGACTCCTTGTCCCATCCCTCATAATTGAAGTCAAGGAGAATCGGATCATTGAGGTCGATGGGCGCGCCCTCAGTTTTGTTCGGCCATGGGTAACCAGGTGGAGCACTCGCGGCTGGAGAGGTTGTTCTCTTGGTGGCTCGTGCGTTCCGCATCTTTGGAGGCATCTGCAAGACAAAAACAAAATCTCAATATCAGCACAGTTCGTTGGTTGTTCTAGAAACGATGGAACAATCCAATCTTCTTGTTCTATCCAAGTCCATCGATTACTAGACAACCTACACAAGCCTCAATCTCAACAGTAGAAATCGCAAGGGCCAAGAATCACAAGCAACAAATCGGTTCCTCTTCCATGTAAAATCAATCATGAGTTCAATCCTAGTAGCAAGTATACTATCAAGAGCTACAATCTAGGAGTAAATCGCAAAGCCTAAAGGAAAAAGAGGATCCAAGAAATCTCTCCCAAATCGCGATTTGCATGCACAAAGAGGGGGAGAGTTCTTGTCCGATTACCTTGAGTGGAGAGGTGATTCCTGCAAAACAAACCAATCTCTAGAGAACCCAAGAGGTGAGAACCAAAAATCGGGAAGATTGAATCAAAAGGGGGAGAGTTTGCGCTTTAGGGTTCTTGAGAGGGGTGGGTTGATTTGCGGCGAGAGAGAGAGATAGTGGGGGAGTGGAATGTTTGGGCTTTTAAAAGCCAATCAAAACCGTTTCCCCTTCCCTTTTCTTTTTTTTTTTTTTGAATTTTTTTTTTTGCTTCGAGAACTTACCTGGGAACAATCGGTGGAACAACCGCTGGAGTGCTCTCCTGGAGTGATCTCGAATTTTCTTGATTTTTCAACCTGCAAGTTAGTTCCTAGAAAGATAAAAACAAAAAGAAAACAATATTTACACTCACCAGTGGGTTGCCTCCCACCAAGCGCTTGTTTTCTGTCACTAGCTTGACTTCAGTGAGCCGATTAGGCTTGAGGGGGATCGCTTAAGGGTATCTCTACACCTTCAGCGATTGTTGTGTCAGCAAGATATGGCTTGAGACGCTGACCATTGACAACAAATTCTCCTCCTCTTGTGTCCAGAAACACAACAGCTCCATAAGAGCGAACTTCCTTGATGGTGAAAGGTCCAGACCATCTAGATTTAAGCTTTCCAGGGAACAACTTAACCCGTGAATTGAAGAGTAAGACCTGGTCGTTTGGAGCAAAGCTTCGGCTGATGATCCGCTTGTCGTGGAACGCCTTGGTCTTTTCCTTGTAGATCTTAGAACTCTCATAGGCCAGATGCCTGATCTCCTCCAACTCGTGGATCTGAATGGTTCGCCTCTCCTTGGCAGGTTTGATGTCGAAGTTGAGTAGTTTGACAGCCCAAGCCGCCTTGTACTCTAGCTCAACAGGTAGGTGGCACGCCTTGCCATAGACCAGATGATAGGGAGTGGTCCCTAAAGAGGTCTTGTAGGCTGTTCTGTACGCCCAGAGAGCATCATCAAGCTTAAGGGACCAATCCTTGCGGGTGGTGTTGACAGTCTTCTGCAGGATGTTCTTGATCTCTCTGTTTGAAACTTCCACTTGACCACTTGTTTGAGGATGGTAGGCGGTTGCTACCTTGTGTTTCACACCATTCTTGCTCAGCAATCCTTGGAACAACTTGTTGATAAAGTGAGTTCCACCATCGCTTATAACCACTCTAGGCACTCCAAATCTTGGGAAAATGATGGAGGTGAACATCTTGGTTACAACTCGCGCATCATTGGTTGGACTAGCAATCGCTTCTACCCACTTGGAGACATAGTCCACAGCAACTAGGATGTACTCATTCTTGTGAGAGACTGGGAAAGGTCCCATGAAATCGATCCCCCAGCAATCGAACACTTCAACTTCCAAGATGTAGTTCTGAGGCATCTCGTTTCTCTTGCTTATACTTCCCATCCTTTGGCATGAATTGCATCGAGATATGAAGGCGTGAGCATCTCTGAACATAGTGGGCCACCAGAAACCGGCTTGGAGGATCTTGGAGACAGTCTTGAAGGTGGTGAAGTGACCAGCATAAGAGGAACCATGGCAGTGGTGAAGGATCCCTGGAATATCAGCCTCTGGAATACATCTTCTGAAGATCCCATCCTTGCCTTGCCGATAGAGATACGGCTCATCCCAGAAGTAGTGCCTTGCCTCCCTTAGAAATTTTCTCTTCTCATTCCCAGTGAACCTCAAAGGCTCTTTCTCAGCTGCCAAGAAGTTGGCAATCTCAGCAAACCATGGAAGGTTCGGGTACTCCTTCTGGATCACTGCAACGAATGCTCCTTCTACGCGGGAACAGTCCTTGATGGCAGGTGACGACTGCTCCATGTTGCGCAGACCAATCGCATTGACGTACTCCATCGGTTGTTCCACATCAAGAACTGTCTCATCTGACACTTTCATCCTGGAGAGATGATCTGCTACTCCATTATCACCCCCTTCTTGTCTCTTATCTCCAGATCAAACTCTTGGAGCAAGAGAATCCATCTTAAGAGCCGCGGTTTAGCATCCTTCTTCGTGAGCAGGTACTTGAGAGCCGCGTGGTCCGTGTGCACAATCACCTTTGATCCAACCAGATAGGATCTGAACTTCTCAAAAGCGAACACGATGGCAAGGAGCTCCTTCTCTGTGGTTGCGTATCGGCATTGAGCTTCATCTAAGGTTCTGCTTGCATAGTAGATCACGTGAAGCTTCTTGTCTTTACGCTGTCCAAGGACTGCTCCCACTGCAAAATCACTTGCATCTGTCATGATCTCAAAAGGGAGATCCCAGTCTGGAGGTTGGACAACTGGTGCACTGACTAGAGCTCCCTTGATCGTGTGGAATGCGGCTAAGCAGTCACTGTGAAAGGCAAACTGAGCTTCCTTGCAGAGCAACCGAGTGAGTGGTCTCGCGATCTTAGAGAAGTCTTGGATGAACCTCCTATAGAAACCAGCGTGTCCCAAGAAACTCCTGATTCCCTTCACTGAAGTTGGTGGTTGCAGACTCATCATGACCTCGATCTTTGCCTTGTCCACCTCAATTCCTTTCTCGGATATCTTGTGTCCCAGAACAATCTCATCTCTCACCATGAAGTGGCATTTCTCCCAGTTCAGCACCAGATGCTTCTCCTCGCATCGCTTCAGTACCCTGCACAAATTTGACAAACAGACATGAAAGGAGCTTCAATAGACGCTGAAATCGTCCATGAAAACCTCCATTATGTCTTCGATCAGATCAGTAAAAATCGACATCATGCATCGCTGGAAGGTCGCTGGAGCATTGCACAAGCCGAAGGGCATCCTCCTGTATGCATATGTTCCATAAGGGCATGTGAACGTCGTCTTCTCCTGATCATCTGGGTGGATGGGAATCTGAAAGAAACCTGAATAACCATCTAAAAAGCAATAGTAAGGGTGGTTAGCCAATCTCTCAAGCATTTGATCAATAAAAGGAAGTGGGAAATGATCCTTACGAGTCGCAGCATTCAATTTACGAAAATCAATGCACATGCGATGACCAGTAACTGTTCTAGTGGGGATCAATTCATTCTTTTCATTGGTTATCACAGTGATCCCACCTTTCTTAGGTACTACATGCACAGGACTAACCCACTTACTATCAGAGATCGCATAGATCACACCTGCTTCTAGAAGTTTCATTATCTCTTTCTTTACAACATCTTTTAGATTCGAGTTTAACCTCCTCTGATGTTCTACAGAAGTCATCGATTCATCTTCCAGGTGTATTCTATGCATGCACAGATCAGGTGAAATGCCAGGTATGTCATCTAGAGAGTAACCTAAAGCCTTACGATATTTTCTCAGCTCACACAAAAGCAGAGCAGTCTCTGCATTGTTCAGGTCAGCATTCACAATGACAGGATATGTGGAGTTGGGTCCAAGAAATGCATACCTGAGTCCCTTGGGAAGGGATTTGAGTTCTACCTTTGGAGCTTTCAGCTCGCTCCATGAGTCATCGGTCTGAGCTGCCGGAACAGTCGGGTTCTGAGGCGCGGTTGTTCCAATCGCTGTGCTGGAGTCACTGTTCTCCCCCAGACTTAGATTCGCCACCATCCTCTCCATACTCATGGCCGAATCCAGGAATTTGGCATAGGCATCAGCATCAACACTCTCTAAGCTTTGCTCGGCTTCAGCTCTAACTAAGGCGAGTTCAAGTGGATCCTCGGTGAGAATCTCCTCGATCATTCCTTCATGCGGCTCTAGCGGATCACCATCTTCTTGGACAGTGAAGGTTTGTCCATCCAGCATCGGCTTCTTGAGCATCTGATCCATCTCAAACTTCATCACAATATCTCCAAGGTGGAGATCAATCTTCCCTTGTCGGACATCAATGATAGCTCCAACAGTGCAGAGGAATGGTCTGCCTAGGATCAGGGGATCATTGGAGTCTTCCTCGACTTCCAGAACAACGAAATCGGCAGGAACAATTGTATTCCCAACCAGAACTTGAAGATCTTCAAGGATTCCAACTGGAGACTTCACAGATCGATCAGCAAACACTAGTGACATCATGGTAGGCTTGAAGTCCGTGTATCCAAGGCGCTTAGCCACAGTGTATGGCATAAGGTTTATGCTTGACCCTAGATCAACTAGTGAGCATGAGAAAAGTGTTCTGCCAATCTGAACCGAGAGAACAAATTTTCCCGGATCACCCAACTTCTTGATCCTTCTGTTCTGGAGCACAGCGCTGCACTCCTTAGAGACAATCATGAATTCGCTGTCATCAGATATCTTCCCAGAGATCAATCCCTTGACAAAGCTACGCATGGATGGTATCATCTGTTACGCACTCATCAGAGGGAGCTTGACAGTTAGGTCTTCCAGCATCTTTCTGCACTTCATCTCTTCCTTATCCTTGCGTGTAGCCTTAGCTGGAACAGGGTAGGGCACTTTCGGTACATACTGACGAGCAGGAGAAGGTGCTGCAGTCGGTGGAACAACCCCAGCGGGTCGCTCTGCTTCAAGCGGAACAGTCTCAGTAGGTTGTTCTGCGTCTTCCTCATCTGTGCGTACAGCCTTAGGTGGCTGATCTGACTCCTTCTGCTTCCCTTTCTCAGCCGATGTGAATCTCCTGGGGTCTAGATCAGGCAGTTGCTTTCCACTCCTCAAACCTACTGCATTGCATTCGTTGGGGTTCTTGTCTGTTTTCCCAGGGAGAGTTCCTTGCTGTCTCTTCACGTTCTCAGCAGTCTGAGCAATCTGAATATCCATCTGTCTCATATGGCTTGAGACATTGTCATACTTCACACTCAGGTCATTGAACATATGATTCATCCTGGTGTTGATGTCGTTTGTGACCTGGTTCAGTGCTTTCCCTTGGATCTGCTGTCCTTGGAGCAGCTGGCTCATCATATTGGCGAGGCTCTTCATGTCATCATGCGGAGCAGTCTGAGTCGGTTGTGCAGCTTGCTGATTAACCGGCTGTTTCTGGCTGTGGAACTGAGCATTCTGAGCTGGGTTAAGGACAAAGGTTCTTCCCTGATTGCCATAAGGCCTTTGGTATCCACTGTTCTGACCCTGGTTCCCTTGAGCTTTATCGTCTGGTTTAGGGGCATTGAACAGGTGGGGATTGTTCCTCACGTTAGGGTTCGGGTGATAGTTCTTGAACTGCCATCCTTGCCCATTCACATAACTCACTTCATGATGATCCTCAGCCGACTGATCTGCCTCTAATGTGCCTTCCGCGGTAGCTTTATCCTGTGGGGATTCTTCCATGATGAAGACCTGGTTCTGGTTACTCTTAATCAGCTGATCGACTTTGGCAGAGAGCTCATCAATCTTGATGTTGTCGATGCTCTTCACCTTCTGAGTGCGATCAGTCTCGCGGTTATTGTCAGCTGAGCTTGAGGCCATGTTCTCAATCAACTCGAATGCACCTTGAGTGGACTGAGTCATGAAGTCTCCCTTACTGGCTGAGTTCAAAGCGTTCCTGTACTCCCAGCCTACTCCATCGTAGAACACTCCCAGCAGATAGTCTTCCTCAAAACCGTGATGTGGGCACTCTCTGCGGTAGACATTGAATCGCTCCCAAGCATCACAGAACGGCTCGTCCACCAATTGTTTGAAGGTCACGATCTTCTGTCTCAGAGCTGCTGTCTTCGATTTCGTGTAGAAGTGACTTAAGAAAGCCTCTCGGACTTGTTCCCAAGTGGTGAGTGATCCGGTGGGTAGTGAATCAAGCCAGCGAGCAGCTTTCCCATCAAGAGAGAAAGGGAACAGAGTACACTTGATGTAATCGGGTGGTACTCCATTCGCTTTAGTGAAACCACACATCTTCTCAAAGTGCTCGATGTGGTCCATCGGTATCTCAGCAGGAAGCCCATTGAAGATCTTCCTTTGCACTAGACTTATCAAGGCTGGCTTGATCTCGAAGTCTTGCCTTGTGCACGGTGGAGGGGTTATGGCAGATCGCGTAGCAGGCAGATTACGCAGTAAGTTTCTCTGGCCGATCTGGACCACTTCCTCCTGTTGGTTCGCAGCATTCAGAGCAGCTTGCTCGGCAGCAGCTTGCTGCGCTTGGATCGTCTGCTGCATCTGCTGCATCTGCTGTTGCATGAGTGCAAATGCAGCAGTGAGATCATCTGGATGATCACCCATGTTGGTGTTCGTTGATCTCGGCTGTTGACGGTTCTGTCGTTCCAATCTCGCTAGTTCCTCGTTAGAAAGCTGATGCAATGGCCCTTGTGCGTTGCTCCGAGTATGTCTACTGGTCATGCACCTGGATCATCAGCTGAAACAAAGAAAATAACACGAGTTAGATATCTTAGACTAGATATGAAACCGAAAATTGGAGGTAAAAAATCTGGTCCCCGTCGCAACGGCGCCAAAACTTGATACACTAAAAATGAATCCTTGCTACTGCCAAGTTAACAGTTGCAATTGTAGTATTTGAGATTCAAATCCAGAGGACCAGTCTACACTCTAGTTCTATGAGTTCCGAAATCAAGCTAAGAAGAAGATAATGATTTGGTTGAAATAGGCGATAGCTAACAAGCAAAATAAACACGAGATTGATTCAATTAAACAAGAGCTAGCCTAGGGTATTTCATCGGGTGTTGAATCGGAGCCAAACAATTATTCAAGCGCGATGAAGTGCTTTCTAGAACTCGGATCACTCAGGTGGAACAGTCCACTGTCATGGTAGTGATCGCTTTGCAGATCGATCTCACCGCCTAACTGTCGTTGGGATGAGGATCGATTGCAAGCTTTAGAGAACAGGTCCGATCAGTTCACTTACCACCCTAATATCTACTTTCGCTGATTAGGGATACTAAGGTCATTCAATACATGTCAAGTTATCATCCTAAGCGGTTAACTAGGTGATGAACTAATGATCTAACATCAAGTGATCAGTTTAATGAAAGCAGTAAGAACATCATGAATGAAGAACAGTTATGGATCGCTTATCTATGTTTAGCTCATGTCTCAACACCCTAAAAACCCTAGGCGAGCAAGGCTACTACTCGATCATGATGCAAAGAATCAAAGACATAAATCCTGAATAAAATTGCATAAGAACAGAGTGTGAAACAATAGGGTTCAGATGATCTTCTCTATGAGAGGATGGATTCTTCTCCCTTACAAGTTGCAGATCGCAAATCACAGTGTTCTCTTGTAAAAACTAGCGTAAGAAAAAGATAGAAAATAGATAGATGGTGTTTTATATGGAGGCGCCAATCAGAAGAGAAGAGATTAGGGCAACAGGGGTTTAATTCCCGAAATAGGAGTTTCCATATTCGTTTGGAACAATCTCCGGATCACTCCGTCTGCTTGTTCCGCTTGAGAGAGAACAATCTTGGGACTGTTCTCCTGAGTGTTCTCCGCAGGAATGCTCCAAAAGGACTTCTTTTCATCATGCACTTTCTCTTCTTTCTTCTGCTAACTCCAGACCTGTAAAAGGTCAAAAAGGACTAGACTGACACGAATTAGTGACTTGAAACAAATGAAAACATATAAACAATGATGTGAAAAACACCATATATCAATATTGTCATTGATGCTGATGCATATCAACCAGCTGTGGTTCGTGAGTTCATTGCAAACATACCTGATGCTGTCAAGCGAGGTGATGGGCTTGGAGTATATGTCCGCGGATCTTTAGTTGATTTCTCTCCAGAACTGATCAACACTATGTATTGCATACCTGAGGTTGCAGAGGATGCAGATTGGCTTAATGAGAATATTGATAAAGTCTGCAGCTTTCTCAGTGGAGGACGAGTCAACCGTTGGGAATGCATGGCCTCTAAGTATCTCACTCTCACAAATCAGGTGTTGTATAAGCTCGTGTGCTCTAACTGCCTCCCTACTATGAACTGCACAACCGTGAATCAGGAGCGGCTTAGGTTCATATACATGATGTATCATCATCGTGGCTTTAACTTTGGTAGGATTGCATACAATCAGATCCTCACAATGGCAGGGAAAACCGAGTAGGATAAGAAGCGTCAGATCATCTTTCCCACCCTCATCCAGCAAGTGCTGCTTTTTCAGCGAGTGATTCCACCAGATGAACATGATGAAGAAGAGACTGGATTTCCTAAAACAGTGGTCAAGGATGAAAAGGCGGGAAGAGGCTCGGGTGGTGACTCAAGTGAACCAAATCTTGCTGAAGACATTGATCGCGCCATTAAAGCTCTTAAGGCCATCCATATTCGTCTAAGGAGTAAGCGTATCCTGTTGGTTGTTGAGCTAGTTCTATGAATCTTTAACATATATTTGTGTCTGTATGTGCAACCAAGCAGGGGGAGATTACGCTACTCAGGAGGCCTCGACATCACAGGCAGCAGATGAAGATGCCGGAGAAGAAAGTGGCTGATCTAGTGTGATAGGCATCTAGTTTTCTTTAAGGCACTCTTTCGCCTTTCGTGGTTTCTGTCTCGTTTTCCTTTATCGGTGTTGTATGACTTAGAACTTATGATGTGTGATGTTTTAAACTACTTTGCAACTCTTATGATCTATCATCTATCTATCTTGGAGCATTTGATCTAATTGCATAAGTGAGTGAGTATTCTGGATATTGGATTGGATGTCTTGGTATTTTCTGTGTGGACTGTTCTTTTTGCAGGATGCTTGGGTTGTCACATTCAGACAAAAAGGGGGAGAATGTAAGCTCAAGGTTTGGAGCATTTGCGTGAACAACCGAGTGGTGTGCTACACAAGTGGAATCGTGTGTAACATGATTCTATGAAGGAGGTTATGAGACAATGACGTGGCAGATGCTCATTGGCTGGAGTCGTTACTTTGGCGTAAAGTAAAGAAGATTTGGTGTTATCACAATCTTAGGAAAGAAGATATTGTGTAAGGCGTATATAACTGAATTACCTTGGGTAGATTTAGGTTACGCGTTTCATGAGAAAAGCTTGAGCAAGAGGTGTGTTCTTGTCAAGCATTGTTAAGGTCGAAGTTCGTGTGAGAACAGTTCGACTATCTCGAGTTCGAGAGTTTAGAAGCTGGTCCGTCTCTAGTCATGTGTGACTGAGAGTAAATCGGATTAAACAGATCTAGGAGGATTGTTTAAAAGGTTTCTAATATACAAGGAAATTGTTCTTGAATCTCACGTGTGTTCCTTGTTCTAGTTGTCTCTGAACTTTCAGTAGCCTACAAATCCAATCACACACAGACACGAGCTATATAAAAAACAAACAACCAGACCAGATATGGTGGTGTACAAGTAACATAAAGCAAATGAGAAAGAAATATAGCTTTTGATAAAAGCATTTTAGGAGGATAAAATGAACCTGGAAGAAGACAGCTTCGCCGTGCTGACACTTGGCGAAGCTGACAGCCTTGGTGCGGGCAAGAGTGGGGTCAGAAGCGACGTCGGATAGGATCTGCGTTTGTTCACTTACAGAATGATGAACCTCGTTTCTGTACACACAGTTGTCATCCGCCACTTCCTTCAAAACCGAAGAAGATACATTACAACAGGGAAGTAACACCGTAACAATAACCATCGAACGAACTAGATACACAATAAAGGATATGCTTATAAATGAGTGAAATCAGTTCAACTCTCAAAATGAACAGTTATAATTCGAATGTCCATTGCACTCATCATCTAAGAGTAACACTAGATACTACTACTTCACAAAAGGGTTCAACGCTGCTAGATTACTTTTAACATTGTTCCAAACCTTTAACAACAGCAAAGTTTCAATACATACATTTCATACGTGATCATCCCATGGTGTTAAGTTAAGATGGGGACTGTTGAAATTCAATGGTTTCGAAGCTAGTGTATAGACACTTTAATAGGTTTACAGATTATAAAGCCTTTGCATTTGTTCAGAACAACGTTCAAGGGTTTAGGGTATATCCAAGAATTTAGGATTTAGTGTTTGGATTTTTACCCAAGGGTTTAAGCTTTGTCCAAGGGTTTAGGGTATAATATTTAGTGTTTATGATTTACTCTTTTGTGTCGGTTTTAAAATTGTTAAAAAATCATCTTTTGGCAGCTACTAATATTTTTCATTTATTTTAAAAACTTAACACAAATTATTATTATTTTATTTATTATCTTTTAAAAAAATGTACATTAATTGGTAAACTATGATTAGTTGGTAGTTCACCCAAGAAAAATTCATGATAAAATATTAAACTAGGAAATATTCCCATATAAATCAAAATTGTGGTAGTTAAAAAATAATCGGTGAACTAAAAGAATGTTTAAATTTTTATATTTTTCAAAAAAGGTTTACGATGAGAGAGAGAGAGAGAGAGAGAGAGAGAGAGAGAAAGAGAGAGAGAGAGAGAGAGAGAGAGAGAGAGAGAGAGAGAGAGAGAGAGAGAGAGAGAGAGAGAGAGATAACTACGATCCACTTATGCACTTATAATAATAACATAACATGTAGTATATGAATTAGACATAATGATACATAGAGTTTGACAAAGAATTACAATCTACTTATATATTTATACTAATAGCTAGACGGGTAATATATGAATCATATGAATGCCCGCACGCACGATATGATCGTAGTTACCTTTTTATCTTTTTCAAAAAATTAAAAGGTTTATGAGAGAGAGAGAGACTTATATATGGAGAAACCTAAAATGAGTAAGATACAAAGATACAACGAGAGTGAAATATAATTACGATCCACTTATGCACTAATAATAATATCTATACATGCAATATATAAATCATATTGATGCCCGCACATGCCAGACAGCTGAAAATGGAATGTGTGCCTTGATATTAGGTGTTTCACACTTGCTTGAACAATGATTACCAATGAGAGAAAATTTCCTGTGAAAAAAGTCACCGGACATCTACAATTAAACAATTGAAATAACTTACCAACAAGACAAGTTAGAAGTGCATAACACACAACAAACTGCATGAAGAAAACCACATGAAAAGACTGGCAATATACATTCAAATCAAGATGTAGATCAGTAAGTAACAATGAATTAGGCTACCAAATGAAGTAATGTTTTTAGGATATTTATTTGATCAATCAAAACCATAAGTTTAAAACGTTTAAATTTATTTATGAATTTTTTTTGTTTGGGTGATTTTAAAAATTAATGAATTTACTTTATATATGTTCACAATAAAGAAGAAAAATATTATTTTAATGATTCTTTGTTATTTTAAAGGGAGAGAGAGAAAGAGGTATTTAGGCTTCGAATGGTGACGAACCGCTCTGCACATATACCTATATATCTCTATGTTTTTGTTACTATTACAACTTCACCGTACTCGTCCCGCAGTTGTCCCGCACGTTACCATTCCGAGCCTTAGAAATAGAGAGATAGAGAGCGAGACTGAAAGAGAGACTGAGATATATATATATATATATATATAGGTAAATAGAGAGAAATTAAAGATTATGATAGAGAGAGACAGAGGGAGGCTGAGAGAGAGACCCAAAGAGATATAAAATAGATGAAACAAGTGAAATAGAGAGAAAATAAATGTTGAGAGAGAGAGAGAGATTTAGTGTTTTGGGTATACCCAAGGGTCTACAGTTTAATGTTTAGGATTTACTCAAGGGTTTAGGGTATATCCAAGGATTTAGGGTTTAGTTTTTAGATTTTTACCCAAGGGTTTAAGCTTTGTCCAAGGGTTTAGGGTATAGTGTTTAGTGTTTATGATTTACTCTTTTGTGACGGTTTTAAAATTGTTAAAAAAATTCATCTTTTGGCAGCTACTAATATTTTTCATTTATTTTAAAAATAACACAAATTATTATTATTTTATTTATTATATTTAAAAAAACTGTACATTAATTGGCAAACTATGATTAGTTGGTAATTCACCCAAGAAAAATTCATGATAAAATATTAAACTAGGAAACATTCCCATATAAATCAAAATGGTGGTAGTTAAAAGATAATCGGTGAATTAAAAGAATGTTTACATTTTTATATTTTTCAAAAAAAAAGGTTTACAATGAGGAAGAGAGAGAGAGAGATAACTACGATCCACTTATGCACTTATAATAATAACATAACATGTAGTATATGAATTAGACATAATGATACATAGAGTTTGAGAAAGAATTACAATCTACTTATATATTTATACTAATAGCTAGACGGGTAATATATGAATCATATGAATGCCCGCACGCACGATATGATCGCAATTACCTTTTTATCTTTTTCAAAAAATTAAAAGGTTTATGATGAGAGAGAGAGACTTATATGTGGAGAAACCTAAAATGAGTAAGATACAAAGATACAACGAGAGTGAAATATAATTATGATCCACTTATGCACTAATAATAATAGCTATACATGCAATATATAAATCATATGGCCGCACATGCGTGATTTATTTATTTCATATTTCAAAGTATATGATAATAATTTAAACATCCAAGTAGATTGAATTAAGTAATGTCTAATAGGCTTATAGTTTTGAACCACAAAGACTGAATGAAGAACAAATTTAATTTTAATAATACATAAAACATATGAATTGTATTTGAATAATACATATTTATATGAATAATACATAAAACATATGAAGAACAAATTTAGTTTTAATAATACATAAAACATTTGATTAGATATTAATAATGTTTCCGCATAGGCCAGTGTTCTCTCATGGTCAGCTCTACGGTTCACTTTCAAGAGTTAAGTCGAGATCTGGATTAAAAATCCTAATAACTGGTAAAAAAAGGAAGCCGGAGACAAAAACATTGAATGTTGTCTACAATCAAGTTTTTCAGAATATTCCGTAGGCAGGATACTTAATTGTTATCTATTTTTTTCATGTGCCTGATGCTTTATTCCAAAGACGGTGGTCTTATGATATAAAATCCGTTACTTCCAAACCTGAGCACTATTTTGTCCATAATTTGAAACTGTACAATGCCCGCACAGGGTGCGGACCGGTCATCTAGTTATATATTAAAACACTTATATACCATGATTAAAAGTGGGTAAATTCTATGTTATATTAGGAAACTCTCAAAAGAGTTCTTGGGAAGTCTTCTTAAGTTTTATATGCTAGAAGATTTCTCACGAAGTCTTCTGCCCTAAGTGGTACAAAGGGATGATGTCAAGTAGGTCCAAGTTTATCTACGTTGAAGAATGATATCTAGCTTAATGTATAATAATTTTGTTTATGGTCTGTTTTATGATTTGTATGTGTACTATTTTAGTTGTGAATGCTTTTGTAAAAATGAAGAGATGTTAATCAAAAGAATTTGATAAATGTGTTCATGTTTTTTTTCAAAAGCACATGACATTATTATATTTATTGATACAACAACACACCAGGATATTTATTAACCAATCTACCCACTCATAACAAAACACAACCACTACAAAAAAAATGACTTTTATTAGCGGACGAAAAATGCTATCTATTAATATGATAGCGGTTTATAGAACGTTGTATCATCGCCCGTGATAATAGGTCAAGCACTTTAGATAGCGGTTTTTTGCACTGCTATCTTTTATTCCGCTACAATAGCACTTTTCTATCTGCAATTAAATATTCTTTAATAGCATATAATTTTCGTTATTATTTCTATTATTGAGAATTAAAATATATATATATATTATTTTTCGTTTAAAAATGTAATATATCAAAATTATAATTTATAAATTAGATTGAATTACAAATTACAACTGGTTTACATAGAAAAAAAATAAACCAAACTAAACCAAACTTAGACCTAAACCTATTTGCTAACTAAACCTAATAACAAAACACGCCATCTTCAAGCTTCTTAACTCCGCCGCCGGCAACCACCTCCATCAACGACAAACTCTGCCATGGATTCAGCACCTCATCTCACGACCACCAGCTTCTCCGTCGCATCATCGCCGCAAGCCCCATGCCTCCACTCTTCTCACGACCACCAGATTCTCCATCGCCTCCTCGCCACAAGCCCATGACCAATACTGTCTTCCTCTTCCCCTGTCTTCTCTTTCTCAGCGGAGAGAAGCTCAGGCCACCACCGTCAACCTTTTCATCTATCTCCGGCGCTCTGCTCTGAATCTGGAAAGAGAGGATTTGTTTCTCTGTTACAAAATCTCAAAAAAAAAATTAACGGGAATCAAAACCACAGAACTCAGAGAGAGAGAGAGAGAGAGAGAGAGAGAGAGAGAGAGAGAGAGAGAGAGAGAGAGAGAGAGAGAGAGAGAGAGAGAGAGAGAGAGAGAGAGAGAGAGAGAGAGAGAGAGAGAGAGAGAGAGAGAGAGAGAGAGAGAGAGAGAGAGAGAGAGAGAGAGAGAGAGAGAGAGAGAGAGAGAGAGAGAGAGAGAGAGAGAGAGAGAGAGAGAGAGAGAGAGAGAGAGAGAGAGAGAGAGAGAGAGAGAGAGAGAGAGAGAGAGAGAGAGAGAGAGAGAGAGAGAGAGAGAGAGAGAGAGAGAGAGAGAGAGAGAGAGAGAGAGAGAGAGAGAGAGAGAGAGAGAGAGAGAGAGAGAGAGAGAGAGAGAGAGAGAGAGAGAGAGAGAGAGAGAGAGAGAGAGAGAGAGAGAGAGAGAGAGAGAGAGAGAGAGAGAGAGAGAGAGAGAGAGAGAGAGAGAGAGAGAGAGAGAGAGAGAGAGAGAGAGAGAGAGAGAGAGAGAGAGAGAGAGAGAGAGAGAGAGAGAGTGAGAGAGAGAGAGAGAGGTGAGAGAGAGAGAGAGAGAGAGAGAGGTGACCAGTGTGGTGAGAAGCGGTGGTGGTGGAGACTACGGATCTGAGAAGCGGCAACAAGGATGACGGCGGCGAGTGTTGATGATGACGACGACCGAGCGTAAGATCTGTGGCGACAGCAAAGTGATGATGATGAATCTCTCTCGTTTACAAGACAGAAAGTGAGAGAGATGAAAATCTGAGACTGTGAAGAACTTGAAAGAGAGGAGGAGAAGAGGCGTGAAAGGAGGAGAAGAAAGACGTGAAGAAAAACGAAAAATTTAGACCATTTGATCAAACACTAATCAATGGTTAAGAATTGGTTATCCTTGTATTAAAAAAGCAGCCAATGAAAAAGAAGTTAGAGGATAACCACAAGATTTATTTATAGCCCTTAGATTAAAAAACAATCAATGGTGAATGCTTTATTTTGATGGTTAAAATTATATTTTATGTTAAACAGTATTTATATAAAATTTAAAATTTTAAAACTTAGATTTATGATTATATGTTGATTTTGGATGTGTAGTTTAAATATGAAGTTTAGAGTTTAAGGTAAAACTTATTTTCTTACAAAAATGTTATTCATTATTAATTTTCAAAAAAGAAATAAATTTTATTTTTTTATTATTTTAAGTTAAATTTAAGATTTGTTGTTAAAAAATTAGAATATGAAGTTTGTATTTAGAGTTTAGGGGTATTGATTTAATATTTGAGATTAATTTTTAAAATATATATTTAAAGTTTGAAATTTAGAATAAATGTTGAAAGTGTAGGTTTGAAGGTTAAAGGTTTAGAGGTATTGAATTTAAGATTAAAAATTTTCTTTAAAGACTGATTTTTGAGTTTATATTTAAGATTTGGAATTAAATTTAAGTTTTGATGTTAAAACATTATAGTTGCGTTTTGTATCTGGAGTATAGGGTTTAAAACCTTATTTAGGGTTTAGGGATTCAAAAGGCAAACATAACGTTTGATTATGTTTTGCTATTAAATCTTAAGTTTTCATAGCGTTTCTAAATATATCACTCTATGCGTTTCCGAAAATACAAACGCTATCTTAAAAACACGGATATATCAACCATAGCACAATCATAAAAAAAGCTATCCTCGTCTGCTATTAAAATGCATTTTTCTTGTAGTGAACAACACAAAACATAGTCAAAGTTACTAAAACTAAGATAGAATACTTCTCAAGAAAACTTAGTCAAATTAACAAAAGAACAAACAATACATAAGTCTCACTAGAAGAATTTTTGGAAAACTTCAATAAAAGTCTTATGGGAAGTCTTCTCCGTAGACTTAACGCGAATTAAGCATGAAACTAAAATTTAAGGTGAAAATTTTAAGCGGAAAACTTAAATTTTAAGTGAAAGTTGAAATTTTAATTTTCATGAAAGTTGAAAAGTATATTTTATGATCAAAGAAAACACATCAAACCACATGACCTGATATTTTTGAAGTTACTTGACACTTTTGAGAAAAATACATTTCTTGATGCTACTTAACACTCTTCTCGGATTAGCTAGAAACAGTAATAAACATGAATATCTGTAATCTCATAATTATCACAAATTAAGTTCTGAATTCCACTCATGAGTCATAATATTGACTAACAAACATGAATTAACCAGAAAATATTAAAAATTCTTTTTAATTTTAGATATAATTGAAGTTTAATAAATTTTGACGTAGAAGACTTCTTAAGAAGTTTTTCATTCAGATCATTTCTGCAATTGCAAATTTACGAAGGAAGACTTCTTAAGAAGTCTACTTTACAGAAGACATCTTGAGAAATCTTTCTTTGTAAGTATTGGCTTACTTTTGAATATTTTTTTTTTTGAAAATGCCAAAGAAGACTTCTCAATAAGTATTCTCGGATAAACATGTTAGTTTTGCAATTGACCATAGTTTGTAAGAAATTTGACTTTTTATATAAGACTTCTCGGGAAGTCTTCTTTGGGAAGACTTCTGTAGAAGTCTTCTAAAAGTCTTTCCGAAGTCTACATGGGATACTTTTGCAATTGAGTATATTTGACTTTTCCAAAGAAGTCTTCTCTCGTAACCAAAAGTTTAACCAAAACCTGGAATAAAATTTGAGAAGACTAAGATTTCCCAAGAAGTCTTCTCATTAATATTAAATGTTTCATTATTATTTTTCAATTGCAAAAGTAACACACGTATACTTCTTGCGACAATAATAAGACTTCGGGAAGATTTTCAAAAGACTTCTATAGAATTTTTTCCCGAGATGACTTCCTGAGAAGTCTTTTATAAAAAGTCAAATTTCTGACAAACTTCGACAATTACAAAACTAACTTGTTTATCCGAGAAGACTTCTGGGATTTCAGTTTTTTTGTTAACAAATGAAAGTTAGAAGACTTCTAGATGGAGAACACATCTAAAAAATTCTTCTGAAAGTCTTCCCGAAGTCTTTTGAAAGTCTTCGCGACCAAATCTGAAAAAAAAATGATTTCATATCTTGAACCTGTGAGATGACATGCTTAACCTCTCTAAGCACCCAAAACTTCACTACAAAAGCTACTAACTCGTTAATGATCAAAAATCATGAGCTTCACTGTTTCCATGAACCTTACAAAGCTTGGAATCAAAATCTTGATTTTTTTGGAGATGTGATTTGTGTTCATAAGTATTGAGATATGAAGAGTAAAAATCGAAAATTTGGTACATTAAGAACTTCAAATTGGTTGTTTATGGTTGTTGGTGTATTGATGGGAATCACAATATAGTAAATACTTGGGGGAAGATGAGGATGATAAGGTAAAAGACTCATTTTCAAAAAATAAGAATAATGGCATTTTCGTGAATAACTATAACTTCTAGGGTGAATAGAAAAAAAGAAAAATTCAAAAAAGACATTGGATATTCTTGTGTTTGACTTAAAATTTTAGACCACATTTGAAAGAAGCCCATTATTTAAAGTAAGAAGTTAGATTTGAGAATATTGTATCTCCAACAATCGACTATCATCAGACAAAATTCTCATATGGACTAGATGGCCAAAAAATATTCTACAACTTCCAGAAAAAATCTACATGGACCAAGAAATGGATAATGACGATTTTTTCCTTAATGATGGTTTAGTATGAACCATTGGATCAGATTGTCTCTCTTATAATATGAGCCGTCGAATCTTAAGAAGAAAATAGATAAAAAATTACAACAATGCCATTAATGAAGCTTCACGTTTAGCCATCAGATTTTTTCTTTGTGTTTTACTCTTGGCCATCGATTCACACTTTTCTTAAGTAAGGACACTAATCTTTATATATAAAAATCTTCACCGCCTTGCAAGATCAAAGTTCACATTAAATGTAGATCGTGGAGGATGTGTTTAAGAAAAACTTTAAGAAGATGAATGTGTAACTGGTAAGATTATGGGTTGGAGAAGAAGATGAAACAAATCAATCGAAACCCTAGGGTTGTGAGCAGATATTGCGACGGTGGAGGAAAAATTTAACGACGCGTTTCGAGCTTCTCGACTTATTCTCTCAGAATGGGCTTTACAAAGCGACACCAAATATACACAAAAACCCAAACGGAAATAACTATCCCTTATATATTAATTGAGAAACATTTGAAAAATAATAACCTCAAGTTTGTAAGAATTAAAAAAAGACCCAATGCTGATGTGTCAATCAATTAGGTAGTTAATTGAAAAAAAAAGAGGTCCAATTCAATTAATATGTTTCCCTAGAGACATTAGAGCATTAACTATATATAATCTATACTATACTAAAAGGTGAATAATCTCAATGCTTAGCCTATCCACGTCACTTAATTAAATCGTCCAATCAAAACATTTTGATCCGCCACGTCATTATTGTTTTATGTCGAATGAAGAGAGTATCTAAGCTTTTTTGGGCTGTCTTTACATCGGCCGAATACAAGCCCATTATCCTTTAAACCTCGATTTCGGTGGAAGCGTAGAGCTGATCTTTCCGACTCTTGCACTTCATCTTCACCGATTTCTCTGTACCTCCGTTTTCCTTTTTTTTTTTTTTTTTTGGTGCAAATGTTAAAAAACCTCCGTTTTCCGCCGTTTTCCTTTGCACCTCTTCATCAATAAATGACCCTATTAAGCTCTTCTTAATGTTTCGCTTTACCTCCCTCTCTTTCTCCTTATATATATATTGCTACCATATCTTCTTCGAGACTTACTTCTTTTTTTTTTTGAATGAATGCTAAATTTTTATTCATCAAAAAGCCTTTTTACAACTAGTGCTTACTTATATTACTAAAGCAAAAACTAAACAAACCAACTCAAAGACAACCTCCAACTCAAAAAAACCTAACAAGAAAACTCATCTCCAAAGCTGAAATCTTCACTTAATCCCCTTCACCAACCTCCCCTAGTCCCCTCAAATTGACCATATGATACAAGTCAACTTGGAAATGCTATAAAATTTTCCTCATTAAAACCCATATTAGAGAAAATCCTTTTGGGACAAAACTCTAATATGGGAAAAAGAGTAAAAATCTTATAGCTAGAGAGACAAACCTTTGACAAAACTTCAATCATCCTTCCAATAAAACTCATAATCCTTAAACCCTTGTCACTCTTGTCTCAAACCAATACTGCAAAGCACCTTCCATCCCTTTAATTTTCTTCTGTTTCAGCAGACTCAGTTTATTTCGGACCCCTTTATCAAGAAGCTTCTTTAACGCCATCAGAGGTAGGAGTTTCTCACCATGCTTAACCTTATTTCTCTCCCTCCACATTGCATACAGCACCAACTGAAATGTATATCCTTCGAGACTTACTTCAAAGTAAACCTAGAAACTATTGAAGAGTCTAAAGCTATGGCGATGACGCTGAGGAGTCTTATGAGGTAAGACTTTCGAAATACCCTTTTGTCTATTTCTTTTTGTGAATGTTAGTAATATGTCTCTTTAAACAACTCGATTTTCCATAATTGGGATCATGCTGATGCAACTAACACATTGTGGAATGATGGGAACTGCACGAAACATATTATCCATATTGAAGTTTTTAGTCTATACAGAGAAAAATAGGAAGGATACTGGGAACTTAATAGTATTTGTTAGAGACAAAAAGTCAAGGTGTGAACTGTGAAGTACTCATCTTTCGTTGTAAAATTTATCCCCAGTGTGCTTTATGGGCTGTCTTACATTGTTTGTTTTGTTTTCAGGATGCATGTCTGGACGGTATTGACGTTAAGCCAGTGTACATGGTACGTGTGCTGAAAATAATAGAGAGGGATGAAGATAGTGGGAAGGTAAAGCCATTGGACGAACTTTCTCCAGCAAAAAGATACTGAAGAAAGTGATTTTGGGTTGTAACAAGTAATTGTTTCAGAACATGAAACACTGATTGGATTAGTTGGAAATATTAGTTTCAGATTAGCATTTGTTTATGCATACATCACAGGCTTAAGCTGACTCGGGTTCATTGTTACAGGTCCTTCAAGCTTTAAGGAGACTGAAAGGGAACTCGCTAGGAGAAGATGACATTTGAGACAAAGCGTATCCAGAATGGTGACTACAGTTAAGTCTCATATTAATTTTGTTATATCAAGAGCTTTGCTAGATGAAAACGGTGTTCTGTCATAGATGAATATGCAGAGACTGGCTTAAGAAAATACAAAATCTTATGACATGTTTGTTGATGACCAAAATACTACTGGATATGAAGCTGTGCAATCTGATTATGTATTTGAAAAACTTCAATGCATAAGTTTATATATCCCTCTCCCTATCTCGATTGCACTGAACTACAATTAACTACATTCGCCTGTCGATTGTGCTCAGCTTTCCTGCAAATATTTGGTAAATAGTGGTCTCTGTATGTGTATTGAAATTTCGGTGCATATAAATATGTTGACATGAATTGATTGATTGCTTGCTTCGCAAAAGTAACAGAATTTTATTTTTATTTAACAGTGCAGACATGAATAAAGCATCTTCAATGGATAAAGATTCAATGGTGGAGGTGAAGAATAGATTCAAGAAGATGAGCGTGGTTCCAGATGAAAATTGTTTTGCTAATGCCATCCTTAATCTCAAGGAACATCAGAAACCAGTCATTGTCATCAGGAATACCAGTTTCTGTGATGTCCGTTTTTTCTACCTGAGCAAGCTTAGGCTCGCACGGTCATGCATTCAGGTAAGCTCTCTACGGTTATCCAAGAGTTTGAGATCATCAATGAACCTGTATGCATAGACTTTTTCGAGCACTACTTCGATGACTTGGACCTTGCTCTACTGCAGCTTAAGTATGCACATCAATTGCTCATGAAAATCGCCAGGTATTCACGTATGCTTATGGAAAAGGATGATTGTAAGACCCTGGACCGGTGCAAGTACCTGAAAGTGAATGCTGTTGGTTGTATGTATACCATTGCAATGAGATGCCTCCCTATTTTGGCTTATATCGAAAAGGTCAGGCAACACACGCTGGCTCAGGACGTTGATGCCACTCCCGACTTTGTCTTAGCTAAGGAAGACTGCACAATCCCCCACATATCTGCCTTTGAGGTTGAAAAGGCTACCGACTTTGTTCATCAAGACACTTTGCGTTGGCTTGAAGAGTTGGAAGAGAAACATGACTTTAGGCTCCACGATTCTGCTGTAAAACGATTAAAATAATTTATGGTTAGGTTTATTAAATGAGTTAAATGTCCGGAGCAGAATATTAGAAACAAATGATTTTCTACAATGAATGTATTCAATTTGTGTGAAGGCTTTGATCTGCAATGTTTAAGGTTTTATAAGGGCTGCTACGAAAAACTGGTAAGTGACATCGATTAACATCATCTCGGTCTTCTTTATACCAAATTGTTTTATATTGTCAAGCAAATATATGGTTAGTTACATGTACTAAACTAATTTTCCGAATTTGCCAAAGAGCAAAAAGTCAAATTCAAGCTTATTTGTAAAAAATCAGGAAACGTCTTGAATGACACCTACCTTATCAAAGGCAACAGTTTGGTCAAATTTACAGAAGATATTTGAAGGCTAACTTATCAAATTATGCCAATCCATTTTTTCGTTTCTTACATAACACTATTTTTAAAACATGTTGGACATATTTATTTATTCAAAAACTCATATTTTACAACAAATGAGTGAAAACAATGAAAACTATGTAGATATGAATTACATTCGAGCAAACCATATTAAATACAAAACTGAACAAAACAAATAATATTACAAAGAAAAAAATTACAGCAAATTTTTAACAATACTCCGTTGGTAAAAAATTATAAAAAATCAAAATTATAATATTTACTTCTATCATTATTAAAATTATATTCTATTTTAATAATAGTATCTATATACAGGAAAAAATTGAAAAGATACAAAATTGGAGAAAATTAATAATGTTTGTGAAAATAAAAGAACACATTAATCATAAATAAATGCAGTTAATATTTTGTTATGGTGTAAAAATCAAAATTATAATATTTAAATTTTGATATTATTGATACTATATTCAATTTAATTATAGCATCTCATATGTTGGAAAGAATATAAAATTAGGGAAAATAATGTTTGTGAAAAAATAAACATATTTAATCATAAATCAGTTCAGTTAATATTTATTTTAACTATTCTGAATGTACAAATTGAAATTAGAAACAACTAATTTTCAAATAAAAACATATTAAAATTGTTCTATAATTTACTTTTAACTTATATAGCCACATTATATATATGTATAGATTCAACTATAAATAATACAATAGTTTAAACTACGCTAAATATTCTGTAAACTAAATTAAAATTCTGTGAAAATAGTTTAGAAACAATCCCTACATAAACATAAAATAAAATAAATTATTACACATTATCCGCGCGTAGCGCGGAAAAAGATCTAGTATGAATTAATAGAGAACCAGCATATGATGTCAGCGAGCGTATTTCATCACGAAGCATTAACAAAATTATTAACAAAAAAACAACGCATTAACAAAAAAATAAATACGAAACCTTACTATCACGGCCTTCCCTCGGTATCAAGCTGAGCTTCTCCGACGATGGTATCAGGCTCTCCGGTTGCAACTGTGTTCACAATTAAGTCATCGCACCTCCTCCACGGTTCTCCATCTTCGTCAATCTTCGGTCACGTCCACGCAATCCATCACGGAAGCTCTGGAATCGCCCTGCTCAGCTCCATCGTGGCGTCGTCGCGTGAAGAGGCTCGCCATCGTCCTCCCTCGATCCGGCGAGAAGAAGATCGAAGAACTCCAATGGCTGGTTTCTTCATATTTGCATACCCAATCCCTGAGGTTTTAATTAATCTCCATTCGGACCCAGACTTTGAAATGTACAGAAAGGCCTTCGCGAATCAATCCATAAACTTTCGATTGTGCAATTTAACCAAGCGAATATTCCAAAATTACAACCTTGGTCCCTGAATTCTTGCCTTCTTTCGTTTCGGCCTAGAAATTTCTGATTTGCAATTATAACCTCTCAATTGACCCCAAACAATCAAATTGTGCACTCCATACCCTAATGCACACATATGATCAAATATATAAAATTTAAACACCTAAATATGCAATCTAATGAACAAAATGCATTAAACTAAGAAATACTTTATTATATTAGTAATAAAAATAATAATTAGAACACTGTTCTTCTATTTCATCACGTCGGTCCATTTTATATGTATATCACATTGTTTAATCATTGCCATAACACATAGGGTTGAACATCCCCTATATATTATAGGAGGATCATTTAAAAAATTATAACCTCAATTTTGTACTAATTAAAAAACATCATTGCTTATGTGTCACTTAATTAAGCTGTTAATTTTGTTTACGTGCCAGTTTAGAAATCAATTAGAAACTATGTTTGTCCAAATCCAGTTGCTAAGAAATGTATGTATACGTTTGGAAATATAATTAATGATATAAAACATATAAACTTTAGTTTAGTGTAAGAACATGATTGTAACTACTTGAGCTTAGTCTACAAAAACCTGGCGAATGAACAACATTAGCCGGTCATAAGAACATGATTGCAACAAGTTAACGAACAATATCAACATTGGGAACCTAAAACATGAGAACAATCCCATATATATTAGTTGAAAAACTTTACAATCTTTAAGTATAGTCACATGTAATTACGAGACTGAAATTCAGAATCCTTAGAAAATATATTGGTCCAATTAAGTATATATTAAAGTTTTCATTAAACTAATCATAAAATTAATTAAAGTATACAATTACTATTTTATTTTCTTTCCTTAAATAAAAGTTACGGAATTACCAAATATGACTAATATATAAATGAAAATTAATGATTCTAATAATAAAGATTTAATAACAATCTATATCTCCTCCATCATTTTTGTTTAATTTTATATTATTAAAATAAATTAAACAATCAAATTAGATATAAAATTAAAATTTAGATTTGTTCGCATATGTCATATTTTCACTATAAAAACGAGAATAAATTATTGAACTATTCAAATTATTATGTTAAAAACTAATGATCAATGGTTTAACATCATTTATATATTAATTGAGAAATATTACAACATTGTTTTGTAGTAACATGTCACCATGAAAATGAAATTCAGAATTCTTTGAAAATAAGTTGGTCCATCTTAATTTACATTATATTTTTTTATTAAACTAACTATCAAATTGATAAATAGTGTACAAAAGAAAATTCTTGCACTTTCCTTAAATAAAAGTTACGGAATTACCTAATATAATTAACGTATATATGACAATTAATGATTATGAATAACAAATATTTGATAACAATTTTTATATCTTAGCTCTTTTTGTTTATTTTTATATTATTAAAATATATTAAATAATCACATTAACCATATAATAAAAAATTAGATTTTTTTCTTATATGTTATATTTTGAATTTTTTTAAAACGACAATAAATTATTAGAAATTTTAAAATCTCACTTTGAAATTTTTGTGATCAATGGCTTAATTTATTTTGTTATAAAAAGATACAAATGATCATAAAATTGTATTAATATTTATTTTTATTTAATAAATATTCAAATTAAATAATATATATATATATATATATATACATATATTCAACTAACAACTTAAAGCAAAAAAATTGGTTGTATCAATTTAGACGTCTAGTTGAAACTCTTCAAAACTATGTGAAATACTAAAGTCAAAGTAATTTTATTTTGGAAATACTAAGCTGCTGGTTTTAAAACCATTAACATGATTCTCAGTGATGTTATAGTAAAGTATTAAAAAAATTGTAGAGTCAGTTTTTGTAATAAAAATTCACTTGATGACCTGACCATATTACGATTTTTATAGATATAAAAGTAATAAAAAATTTTAAGCCCAAATCGATCATGTTCATCATAAATTTAAAATAGATTTCGGTCAACAATTTCAATTACAATTACAAATGTTCGGTCCAACATATAGATGATTATATAAAGAAAACATAATTGTATGCATATTAAAAAAATCAAACACATATACATATTTAATTTGTCAATACTATATATTTTCAATCTCATATATGTTAAAGGAGAAGCATTCTAAGAAATGTGTTCATACTATAATGGACAGATGTTAGTCTCACAATGATTTGAGAATGAACATTCACACTCTACATAAATGTTTTTACACTCTACATAAATGTGTTCACACTATGTACTTTAGGTTTTGTTTTTTAATATAAAACTCACATGTAAGATTCCAAAAATATAAATTTAAAATCTAATTCAACAATAGAATATTACGACATGATAAAAAAACAATCCAAAATCAACTAATATTCACATTAAGGCTGTTCAATATGCTGAAACTGAATAGTACCGAACCGAAAAGAAATAGATAATATGATTTTGTTTTGGTATATACCATATAAACCGAATGGATGTGATTTTATAAAAACCGTAGGATTTAGATATGGTTTGGTTTATAACCGATTAAACCGAATAAAACCGATCAAAAGTAGAAACATGTAAATACGTAAATATTTATAACAACGCATGAATATCTATTTGTTATATAAGTTGAATTATAATTATAACTAGATTTTGACCCGCATGCCCGTGCGGGTGTATATTTTAAAAATATATTGCTATTATTTTTCATGTCAATATCAAAGATGGATAAAAAATTAAAATCTGAAGAACCGAACTGATCACGATCCGAAAGAGTAATACCAAACACGAACTAAAATTGATTAAATATCTAAACTATTCAAAATTTTGATATTTAGACAACTGAAACCATAACCAATTCTAAACGAAGTATTTTGGATATCAAAATGTATCCAAAAAAAATTATATACTTATATACATATTAATAATTTTTAGTTTTATTGTATATAAAAACATCCAGAATATATATGATACTTTTAGGTTGGTTTAAATACTTGAAAATATATAAAAATAGTCAAATATAAATATCTAACATAGTGGAAGTATACTCAAAACACCAAAAATATTCAAAATAATTATTGATTTTTGATCCAAAATTTAAACCAAGCCAATTTATATATTAAGTTTAGGTATTCTCACATATGTTATTCAGATTTATATACAATATATTATCTTATATATAGATTTTAAGAAATTCAAAATATATAATGAATTAGAAAAAACAATTTAAATGGGTTATCTGAATCTGAACTGAACACGCAAAGATCCAAATATAATTCGAATTGAAATTTAGAAATATCTGAGTGGTGCTGAAATCTTTGACCCCGGAAACCCAAAACCCAAACAGATCCAAAACGAACCCGAATGGATACCTGAACTTCCAGCCCTAGTCATAATTCGAACTGAAATTTAGAAATATATGAATGGAGCTGAAATCTTTGACCCCGGAAACCCGAAACCCAAACAAATCCGAAAGGAACGGGAATGGATACCTAAACGCCCAGCCCTAGTCACTATTATGTATCATATATATGTCATCATATAATTAATTGTATTGGTCCATCATATAAATAATCATATAATTAATAGTATTTTATATGTACCATCTTATAAATAATCACATATATTATATTCTTAAAGTTTAATATGAAATATAAAAACCATAACTTAAGTTGGTATTTGAAATTAATCTTATTGTTGTATTTTTCTTATATATTGAAAACAGTTTTTAATAATGGTTATTGGAAAATATTTTAGTAAAAATAAAATTTTAAATATATGCATATTTTAAATCAATTTTTGATATAAATCAACTTGAAATTATTATTCTGATTTGAAATATATATATAAAATTTAAATTTTATTTTATGATTATTTTAGACAAAACAATGTTTTTAGGTAATTAGATTAGTCCATTTTGTATATTGTAAAACTGATATACTTTTATTCATGTTTCAAAATTTTAATTTTTGCATTAGTTTTTTATGAACTATTATTAATTTTATGATATTTCTTTTTTGAAAATTGAACTATTGAAATTTTTATATTTGACTAAACTAAATAAGGTAATAATACTGTTTTTAAATTTTTTTTATATAATATACTATTTATATTTCAGTTTGTGTTTATATTTTCACCATAAATCATTGTAAACAAAAAGAATTGTAAATATAGTGACAGAATTGTAAAAAAAAAGAAATATAGAAAGAGTGTTGTTTAATTTATTGTAAAAACAATGGTTAAATGTTTAAATAAAAAAGTATTAAATATGTTATTCATGTTTCTAAACAATTCTCATTTGTTATTAATTTATTGAAAATACAATGGCTAAATGTGTAAATAAAAGAAAGTACACATCTCTACTATCCATGTTTCCAAACATATCTCATTGATTATATTATTCATGTTTCCAAACATATCTCATTTATTCTACTATTCTTGTTTCCAAACAATCCAATTGTGTACTTCAACTTTAATAATATAGATAGATTTGTAAATCACTTGAACTATAATTAAGTAACAATTGACTGCAAGTGAGGCTTTTTATTTTGTTAGTCTTCTTTTTTATATCTTTGCTTTATTTTAACAATGACTAAATTGAAGTAAAGATTATAAATTTGATGGACAACAATTAACTGAAATTCTTTACAATTTTTTTTTATCTTTAAACAAACAGAGTTGTGTTCAATCGAAGACATATGAATTTGATGAACACTAAATATGGAAGAATAGAAAAAACTTTTATTTTGTGCTTCTATTTTGTTTTTTATTTTTATTTTAAAAATTTAGAGTTTTGATATTAATTCTTAATTTGATTATTTAATTAGATGATATAAGCATTTTTTGTTTTTTATTCTTTTATTTAAATATATAATATTTTTTAATAAATGACTTTTTGACAACATGACTCTAAAATTCGTATAATATATAATATGATCTCAAACTAAATAATTATGTCTTTTTAGTATAAAACTGAATAAACCAAAAACCGACGGTTTATAAATCAAACCGAACCGAAGTAAATATGGATTTATAATAATAGTTATATTTTACTAACCAAAATACCGAAAACCGGAAAAACCAAACCAAACCGATATCCGGATTGAACACCCCTAATTCAAATGAAAGGGAACTATTGTTTCATTCTCTAAAATATTATGAAAATAACAACTTCATCCCGCGCAAGGCGCGGGTATTATCCTAGTATTCATGGTTTACAAAGCTAAACATAGACATCAGGCAAAAACAAAGGTTCGGACGAATAACAAACTGATTTAATGAAACGCAGAGTTTCAATGACAGAGACGCGTGTCACTCTCAGGACGCACGACTTACTAACGTGGCACGACCAGAAGAGAGCAAACATTTATTTATAATAATAGATATTTCAATATATATGCTGAGAATGTACTTCAGAAGAATAATTAAATTAAAGTGTTAGATATTATAAAAGCAACAACAATTTAAACCACTTTATACATTTATATTGAATTTTACACTCCTTCAATATCAAAACAGAAATAATTTTATTTTTTAAATTTTTAAATAATAACTTATTTATAATTTTCAAATAATCTGCGCTTTGAAGCGAAGATCCAAATTAAATATTAAATCTAAAACAACAAATTTATAATAAATTTTCAATAATGAAAAAATAATATGAAATTATATATTGGTTGTTTCTTTCATTATTCTTTTCATTTCTTTTAAATGACATAGTAAAGTTTTATAAAAATCTAAGAATCACATATCAAAATTTTTATTCAATTTAATTATCAAAAAGTATATTAAACATATAATAAATAGGTTTTAACGAGGTAATGGTGGATTTTTAAAATTTTATCAAATTTTAATTAATCGATTTTTATTAAATCTAAATTTTATAAAAACATATCAGTTGGTAGAACCTCTAATAAAATGCTAGATGAAAAATTTAAGCCAATCTAGATTATATACGACCAACAAGTTTACCGGTTAGACTCTAGGTCCAAATATGAAAATATTGCTTATACTTTAATTCGTCTATAAACCATATATGTTTTCCACTAAAAATAGTAAAATCATTTGTTAGCTTATTTTGGGTTTTGGTTTGGTACGGTAGCAAAGTAAATGTAATTAAATATAATTAATATTTGTAGGTATATAATTTGTATTTTAAAAAATCTGGTAACCATTTGGTTTTCGATTCAAATACAGTTTTTCGGTTCAAAAATTATAAGATATGCTCGGTTATTATGAAATTTAGTGAAATGTTGATTTCGTTTTTTTGAGTTTCGTACGATTAGATTTCTCATAAATATGATTAGACTTATATACTATCTTATGTAGGAATTTATTTTAAAAAGGATATTTAATTTCACAAATAAACATGCTTTTTATACTAGCATGTTTATTTGTGAAATTAAATATCCTTTTTCAGACGTATGTCAAAATCTAGTTCTTTTATTAAATCCAATGACCCAAAATAATTCTACGATAGATGTCATATTGTTTTTCAAATGTCAAATCTGTTTTTGACTTTGTTCCAGGTAAGCTTAACTGGAAACTGTTTATTAAATTCTTTGAGAATGTTTTGTTTTTTCTGCTCACTCTAAGTTTGTGCCTAATTTCCATCTTGTTTTTCCAGTGTTGCAAGTCCTAACAAGAAACGAGTCATCTCGTCTGACCATCGGAGTTTCTATTCAAAGACCAGTTGAAACATATAAATTACAAAATCATACACATATATATGAATCATATACCGGCGATTTAGAGAACTTGAACAGAAAAATATATCTTAAATCATCAAAAAACAAAACTAGCGGAAAAAAATCACAACCCACTTACATTGGTTCCTTGACTTTTTTCTTGTGTGGATGCCATGATTTCAGTGGATAGAAACTAGATTATGGGTTAACGTGTCGTCATATATATATAACGTTGATAAGTTATTGTAAAAACAAAATCATTTAGTTTGTTTGTGACTAGTTAGGATATATCTAAATTTAATTTAATATTTTTTGTCCAATCGCAATCGCCTACAACTATAAACGATTGCGGAAAATAACTTTTTATTTTTATCAGTACAAAATAGTTCGAAGCGGTACAAAATAATTTATATGATTGTTTCGAAATGCTATCAACGATCTATAACGACAAAAACTACACTTGCGGACGGTAGCGGAGAAGCAGAGTGGCCAGCAAATCATACCAAAAATCTCGTCAACATACACATAAAGATCCCAACTATTCTAGAACCCACCATACAAACAAAACACTAGAGAAATTCGTTGCAGTGAACTTACATATAGCCGGAGGAAAATAGAAGTTTTTATTTTATTTATCATCTACTCCATAACAGATGAAAATGTGGTTTTGCAGTTTGAGTCCAGCAAACAAAGTACACATAGGGTCATATTATCAAATCTTGAGAACAATAAACTAAAACCAAAGAAGAGAATCGAACACGATACTTGTCTAACTTCTCCTGGGCACAGCACGAGCCTTAAGCGGATGCTTCATAACGACAGTGAACTCCAGCTTCTCAGTCAAGTCAACTTCATAACCTTTGACTTCCTTCCACTCAAACTCCTTCACCATATTGGCCACATAGTACTCCAAGTGCAGCATAGCCAGCCCTATCCCTGGACAGATTCTCCTTCCCGCTCCAAACGGCATCATCTTTATCCCCCGACTACCGGTTATATCTACAGGCTCTTCTTCTCCGATAAACCTCTCCGGCTTAAACGCCATTGGCTCATCCCAAACCGTCGGATCTCTTCCTATCTCCGCCACCATGAAGTTAACAGTCCCTCTCTTGGGTACCTTGTACCCTCCCAGCACAGTGTCCTCTGTGACGCTGTGCGGTAGCACGAAATGTCCAGGGGGATGCCTCCGGAGACCTTCCAACACGACCGCCTTCAGGTACGGCATCTTGCGTGCCTCTTCTTCCTCGATCTCCTTTGCTTCTTCCCCCGCAACGCTTTTGATCTCCTCGTATAACCTCTCTTGGATTTCCGGATTTTTCACCAGATTCGCCATGATCCACTGCAACGCCGTAGCTGTGGTGTCAGTCCCGCCGTTGAGAAACTCGGAGCATAAGCTCACGATTTCTTCTTCGTTGAGCTTTCTCTTCTCATCTGGAAGCTCAAGATCAAGCAGAGTATCCACATACGATTGCACGTAGTCTTTGTTGTTATCTTCTTCTGGTCTCTCTTCAACAATCTTTCTACGAGCACGAATCAGAGGAAGCAAAACATCTCGTTGCTCTCTCCGCATCTCATGAAACTCTTCCCATCGACTTCGGAATATCAATCTGGTTAGCTTAGGCCAGAGGTTAAGGATATTGAATCTCGAGAAGCTAAGAAGCTGTCTTCTCTGGACAAACTCCACCTCTTTGATCTGCTTCTCATCAAGCTTATCTCCAAAACACATAAGAACAAGAAGCGCGAACATCGCATAGTGGAGATGATCAACGACGACGACGGGTTCTTCTTCGCTTCCATGCTTACGAAACCGATCAAAGAGAATATCGAGAACCCAGCGACGAGCGTGGGAGTATGACCTCACGCGGGAAGGGTGGAGAATCTCAGAAGTCAGGTTTCTTCGAAGAAGACGCCACGTGGCCCCGTAAGACCCGGAGCTGATGTTGTGCTGATTGCTGGAGACGATTTTGCTGATGGGTGCCGCAGGTGGACGATCGGCGAAAACGGCACCGTTTGAGACAAGAGCTTGGTGAGCGAGGGAACGATCGGCGATGAAGATGGCGGGACGGGAAGTGATACGGAGTGTGATGATTGGGCCCAGACGGTGATGGACGGAGCGGAGGTAGGTGTCGAGACCACCTAAGCCTTGTCGGAGCCACCAGATGGTTCCGACAAAGGGGAAGAAGTTGGGGTCTGGAGGTAGCGGAAGAGAGGATGAATTACGTATGCGAAGGAGGAGAAGATGGAGGAGAAGAGATGCGCAGAGAGAAACAAAGATGAGCAGCCATATGTCCATTTTCCTTTGCAGTTTAATTCTTTTTTTTTATTTTCCTCTCTGTATTAGTGTTGGTATATATAGAACTGTAGACACGTGTGTGGCCATATCTTCATATCTTGTATGTAACAAGTTTTTCTTCTTTAAAGACTTCGTGCATAAATTGTTTTCATAATTATGGGGAATAAAATGTGATTATCTGTTGACTATAAAAATATATGTGATTATCTATTTTTGTGCGGTGTTCGTATCATCTTACGTGGAAAGAGATATTCCAATGGAAAATTATGTTTTCTTTTTTTTTTTTGCTAAAGAAAATTATGTTTTCTTAAGGGACGTTTCAGGGAGAAAGTTCTCAGATTTACTTCTCTCTCTTTTTTTTTTTTTTTTTTTTTTTTTTTTTTTTTTTTTTTTTTTTAACCAACGCGTGTTGGCCTAGTGGTAAAGGAACTCCGGCTGGAGTGCCCGCCCTGGGTTCGATCCGCGTTGGCCACGAGAGAATTTACATGGGCTTCTCTCGCCTCCCAGACCACTTTGCGTAACCAGGGGCCCTTAAGTGGAGGCTTAAAAATTCCTGTAATGGCATGGGCATAAGCCCGGTGGGCTAGTCGATCACGCTTAGTGGTCGGATACTGGGTTATCAAAAAAGATTTACTTCTTTTTTAGTTTCACATATTTGTACTACACTACAAATGAAAGGCCATCATGAATTCTTTTGACGTCATCAATTGCGTATGTTACTTAGTGTTGTGAATTTTATTATTTTCTCTAAAAACAAAAGAAAGCGGAAGGTTTTTCCCAGGCAGGCTCAAGACTTCCTTAGTTCGATCTATGCCTAATTATTATCTATGAAGTGATGGCTTATTATGTAAGTTTCAAAAAAAAAAAAAATTAATTGCTTATGTATCAGCTTCTTCATAATTTTAGGTTTTTTATTATTTATTAATATTTTTTTAATATTATTTATGAAGTGATTTGACTTATGCGTCAGTTTCTCCATAATTTTAGGTTTTTTATTATTTATCAATATTTTTTCAATATTATTTACGAAGTGATTTGACTTATGTGTTAGTTTCTACTTAATTTAGGTTTTTTTATTATTTATCAATATTTTCAATAATTTTAATTAGTAGTTTTATCCTTTACTATGTTTTAATTGTTTTTAGTTAGTATTTTGAGTCATTATTTTCATAAAAGTTTAATTGAACTTATTAAAGTTTTGATATCTTTAATAAATAATAATATAATCATTATTTAACTGACTGCAAATTAATATTATAAAATTATCTCAAAAATGAAGAACATGTTTCAAAAAATAAATATAATTTCATGTATTTATTTTTTGTTTATCAACATTTTTCTTTCTTATTTGTTAATTTTTATAGTTAATAATATAAATACACATATAATAATTGATCTATCATTAAACTAAAATATTTAAAATAGTTTTTAAATTTTTTTTTTCTTATTTGTCAATATTTTCAATAACTTTAATTAGTAATTTTACTTATTTATTATGTTTTTAGTTAGTATTTTAAGTCATTAGTTATCATAAAAAACCTAATTTAACTTATTTTTTGATATCTTTAATAAATAATTATATAATTTATTATTTAACTGATTACACATTAATATTATAAAAATTATTTCAAAAAATTATATGAAAAACATGTTTGAAAAAGAAAATATAATTCCATGTATTTATTTTGTGTTTATCTATATTTTCCTTTTTTTATTTGTTAATTTTTATAACTATTAATGTATACACACATATAATAGTTGGATTTATCATTAAACTAGAATATTTAAAATATTTTTATAAAAAAATAAAAAAAAACTATTTATATTTTTATAAACGTAATCTCTCATGGGATATTTTTTAAATTATTAAATTTATTAACAATGTATATAAACAATAAATAAATTTATTTATATTTTTTTGTTAAAGTGATTTTTTCTTGGTATTTTTCTTTTTTTATACTATTCAGTTGTAAGAATAATATTTATTTGTTATTTAAGTAGAAAAGTTAACATATAATTATTTTTTTTATTTTTCTAAATATTTTATTAGGAATGGAAATTATCTTTTAAAACAAAATATTAAATTTTAACTCCATAACAGAATAATTTGAAAATTTTAATTTTTTTATTTACAACAAGTATCTCATATTTATATTTTTTCAAGAGTTTCACAGAATTATGACTTTATTTAAATTAATTTTTTTGTTAGACTATTATGTAAATATAAATGTGATTATATTTTTTTTATAAAACAGTATTTCCAAAAGTGATTTTTAGCTATAAATTATTAAAGTTTGTAATTTAAAAGATAATTTAAAAGTTATAATTATGATTTTATAACAAAGAAACAGTATTTATAGTAAAATAGCAATTTCAATTTTAAATTATAAAAATATAGATTAACTATAGCTTATTTTTCTCTATTATAGCATTTAAAATAAAAAATAGATAGAAAATGTTCTTGTCATTATATACTAATGTTTTATTTGTCAACATAGTTTGTCTGTTTGAGTGTTTGTTTAGTTATTATAAGAGGTATTTCACAATATAATTATACATATATCAATAGTTTTATTTATTTTGATTAATATAATATGTAAAATTGGGTGTAAGTTTAAAATTCTTGGGTTTTTAATTTATTTTGAGATTTGCAGGTTTTGGTAATTCCAATAATTTGGTTTAATAAGATCATTATATATTTAAAATTATATATTTGTATTACATAATATTTATAAGTTAATATGAAAGACTGGTTAAAGATAACAACATATTTTAAAATAAAAATATTAGTGTTGTTATCCAAAAATAATATTTTTCAATAAATAAAAGATAAAAATTAAGAAACTTAAAGATTTATAAAATAGTATAATATTTTTATAGTAATAGTATTTTTATTAATAAGTATCTATAAAAGATTAAACCCGCATGTGCGGACAAAATACCTAGTATAATGATATTTTTATAAAATTTTGGACCTTAAATCTTAAGGAAATTTAAAAAAAAATAGGACCATGTGCTTAAGCACTCTTCGCACACCCCTAAAGCCGGTCTTGGTTTTTTCCTACAAATCAAAAATGAAACATTCTGCCCAAAACAAAAGGTAGCAGGAGAAAAACAGTTCAACCGCATATGCAGTTCTTATATCTTTCAGTTGCCATTTACGTTTTTCTATTTTTGAAAAGCAGTTAGCAGGAGATCTACCTGCATATCAATATTTTTTGTCTTTCTGCGAAAAAAACGGGAGATCTGCATGCAGATCTCATTCGCTAACATTGGTAGTGTTGATCTGATTTTTTGACCAATATATAATTTTGTTACAAAGTGTGTGTGTAGTAGTATATTTTAAATATATATTAATGGAATAGATGTGTATTTCATTAAATTCTAATAATCATATTTTGATTTAAAATGGTAGAAACATGGTTTTAGAAAAGTAACATATAAATACAATATTTTCATTCTATTTTACTTACAAGTATATATTTCTCTTTCTAATTTTGTCATATAATTTTACATTTATTTAAATTACTATATCTATATAATGTATGTTTATGTATTATATTTTTGTATTATGTGTTTTGACATATTTTCTTGTAATTTTTATTATTAAAAAATAATTTATTTATTTGAATTGTTTTATAATAATTATTTTATCTGCTTGATCTTCTCTGCATGATCCGCTTGATATGCATCTCTCTTGCATGATCTGCACCGTTTGAACTATTTTTCCCATTCGGAACACATCTTCTGTGGAAAGGATGATTACTTTGTTAAATTACTACAAGACGACGTAATCGCTTAATTCCAAAAAAAAATTAGTGGACCGGTATTTACTCTAAATTTACGTAATTTGGTGAACTGTCATTTTTTGTGGCTAAAATACCCTGAAGAATTGAATATTTCTTAAATCATTGTAGATAATTTACTAAACAACGCTGTTTTAAATACTACTTAAAAATTATTCTTCAACACTAATACTATTATTCTCAGTCTCATTATCATTCTCATTAGTCTCATTATCATCTTCATTATCACCTTCTTCACCGAGTTGATTATGCTGTTCAACAGTAGCTTTCTAACACTTACTACTTAAGATCTCTCACTACGACGAACCTGACGTAACCCCATCGTCATAGGCTCCTAGCCATTCTTAATTTGCATTATCAATGGCTTTCAGTTTTGGAGATTATAAGAATGAGAGAATAGAGAATTATAAAATTTAGGTTTCGCAAAAGAGAGGATGATTTAATGTTTACAGATGTAAAACAACATCATTTCATTAATGTTTAACCAATTTTTAAAACGACTTCGTTTAGCGAGTTAACAGACTTTTACGTGTTTAACAGTTGATTTTTCAGGTTTCTAAAATGATCTAGTCAACAAAAAATGAGAGTTAAAATAACCAATATTTAAAAATTGGAGCATTTGTTTGTTCAAACATGAGTTCAAGGTTTTTTTGCTTAATTTGAAAATTTAAGGTTTTTATAGATGTTTTCTTATTCTAAAAATGACATAAAATTAACAAAGCGAGAGTGAAGAACAAGTATCATATCCCTGTGGTGGCAGATCTCTTTGACCAATTGTCCAGATTCTTTTTTTTCTTTAACTTACGATCGTCCAGATTTTGCAAGATATTTATTTCACTATTATTTGTGGTTTTATATTTTGTATGTTTTTACCGACATTCCCACACAAAAATTTGTATTCAAAATTTTTCCCACAATGCTCAGTTTTGGTCTTAAAATAAATTTCAATTAAACTTATTTGCAAAAGAATAACATTCGATTATGACTTCCACAATGATGATAGAACCAGAGATAGAACATGACGAGGCCATCCAAGTTGAGGTTCCCATAATTAGGCACGATCCGACCACTAGGAGTGGAACCAAGGCAATAAGAAAAGGGTTTTCCAAGGCTGTCCAACAAATCCTAGATCAAGACGGACAAACCGGTCAGAACCAGCTACTGATTGAAGAGATGGTCCAATTGAAGATACAAGACCAAGCCGGTTCAATTGAAGTTCAAGACACAGCCGATCCAATCCAATTCAGATCACTCGGCCAGAACCAAGCCGGTTTCATCATCTCCACATTCAACCTTGGTTCAGAATCAATCTCCAATCCATCCAACCAAATTGCTTCCGGTTCAGAGATATAGCCGACCACCAAAGTAAGTAGTATGTGTTGTACTCTTTTTCTTTCATCGGGTTTTGTCCCACTGGGTTTTCTCGATATGGTTTTAATGAGGCAACATGCAAGCATACTATGAGCTTTGGTTTAGGCATCTCAACCAGCAACCGGTTTACTGTTTTAATTTTAATTTTATTTTGGTTTAAGATTTTGGGCATTTGTTAGCCTTTTGATTTGTTTGAGAGTTGGCCATTTGTTTAGGCCTTTTTGCCATCTTAAAACCCAATAAAGGGATGGCTATAAAACCATGTGTAGTTGACGATTTTCAGCCTCCAAGTCTTTTATGAAATTTGTTTTGCTTTAGCAAAGAAAAACCTAAGTCTTTCTAGTGTGAGAAACAAGAGAGAGCAGCCGGATCTTATCAAGCTTCAAACCACCAAGCTTGTGGCGATTCTACACTCCATCCCTTCATCCAACGATTGCCTTGAGAGTGACACACATCTAGCAAGGCCAATCCCATCTTCTACCCATCTTCCACCCACTGATCTGTTCAGAGAGATATACATCCAGCAACAGATTCCATCCACCATTTCTATCCCTTTTATTTCTCTTGTTTTTGTTTCAGTTTTTGCATCTTTGTTTGATTCATTTTATAAATCTAAAATCTATAAAAATCATCTTTGTTTCTGTTCTTATTTTATTTTCATAGTTTTATTTTCTGTTCTTCATTTTATAAAACTATAAAACTCATAAAAAGGCTCCTTTTATTTCAGGTACAATTTGGGCAGTTTTGATCCAAGCATCAAATCCTTCCAAACCAGTACCAAAATCGACCAGAATCTTAATCTCAAACCCACCAGTTTGCAGCTTGGATCCCAGCCTGTAACATTTGATATCAGAGCTAAAGGCTTCAAAAGATTTGGTTATTTCTATCCTTTAGTTCATCTCTTTTTCGGTTTTGCATTTGCATCATTAAAGAAAAATTGTTGCATTTGCATCATTAAAGAAAAATTGTTCTTAGTTGTTCTTGTTTGTTCTTGCTGTTCTTGCTGTTCATCATCTTGTTCATCATATAATTGCTAGATCATTTTCGTGGCTTGCATCTTTTAGTCAACTTGTTTTTGCTGCTTGATCGATTTTACTTTCCTAGTTTATAATTAATTGATCATTTTTGCATTTATTCTGATTGCATTTGCATAAATCACTTAGGTTTGATTGCTTGCATTCATACCTGATTGATTTGCATTCATTTAATTTTGTCAATCATATTTTAAAAAAAAAATATTTCGATCATCCTTTAATTTTTGATTTGCATTTAAAGTTTAATCTTCTTTCTTTTTTAAAACTTTTCGATATTAGTTCTCCTTTATTTAAAAAAAAGATTTCAACTTTCCTTTTAAAAATATTTCGAAATTAATTTTCATAAATCAAAAAAAAAAAATTCTTTCATCATTTGCATTTAGTTGATTTCATTTTGCATTTGAAGTTTGATCTTTCTTTTTTTTCTTAAGTCCTTTCTTTCTTTCTTTCTTCTTTCTTTCTTTGCCATTTCCCTTTGCACTTGATCTTCATTCTTTCTTACTTTCAGGAAGAAATGAGAGACTTAAACCAAGCTGACATCAATGCTCAGTTGATAGCCGGCCAAGCTCAGCTCACTGCTGCCCGTGCTGCTGTTACCGAGCAACTAGCCCGGATGGAACAGCCCAACCGAGTTGATGAGCCGCGTGCTGAGAGGAGGAACATACCCAACCGAGAGAAGGACCAATCCCAGTCTGAGGAGAATGATAGTTCTGACTCTGAGCCACCCGACCTTGACGCATACCGACCAGTCCGTGGAGGGCGAGGCAGCCGGCGAGAGTACCGGGTCTAAGGTGATGGGAGTCCGATCAGGAGGAGGTTATGATGATGAAGTTCCATGGCAAGGAGGCAAGGATCTTAAACTGACTCCACCTACATTTTCCGGGAAGGTCAATCCGGATGCTTACATTGAGTGGGAAAGGCGCATGGAGTACATCTTTGACTACTACTGGTACTCCGAGGCTAGGAAGATCACATTAGCTGCCGCCCAACTGACTGAGAATGCTCTAGCTTGGTGGGATAGAGAAGTTGCTGAGTCAGGCCGATTCTATAGAGTTGAGACTTGGGAAGAGATGCGATCCAAGCTTCGCACCAGGTACATTCCAAATTATTACCAAAGGGACTTACTAAAACATTTTCGAAATTTGTCTCAGGGTACTAAGTCAGTGGAGGAGTACTTTGAAGAGTTCGAGGCTCTTAGGAACAGGCTCAAGATACGTGAGCCAGATGAGACGCTGATGGTTCAGTTCCTTGATGGTTTACAAGGCCGCATTGCTCGTAAGGTGGAGAGGCAGCCCTATATCAACTTCAACGACCTCTTACACTATGCCATTCAGGCCGAGCAGCACATCAAGAGGAAGAACTTGTCTGGTGGCCGGAACAAGACTCCTTGGGCACAATCCGGTTCTAAGGGATCTGACAAGGGCAAGTCCATCGAAGTGGAAAACCGGTTCAAGAAGAACCAGACCGAACCTTCCAAATCCGACCAAGGTAAGTCTCAAGTTCAAGCTCAACGGACCCGTGAACTTACTTGTTATAAATGTCAGGGAAAAGGACATTATGCTAGAGATTGTCCGAACAAGCGAGTGATGGTCCTTAAGGCCGATGGTGAGTATGAATCTCAAGATGAGACCGAGGTGGAGACGGAGGCATCTGATGAGGAATTGATCGATTATGCTGAGACTGGTGAGTTACTAGTGACCAGATGATCCCTCAGTGCACTCTTTGATCCTGAAACCGTCCAAAGAGAAAACATCTTTCATACAAGATGTAGTGTGGAACAAAAGGTATGTAGCTTGATCATAGATGGTGGTTCTTGTACTAATGTGGCCAGCAAGTATCTTGTTGATAAGTTAGGTTTGATCAAGACTCCACACCCGCGACCATACCGACTCAAGTGGCTCAATGATGAGACTGAACTCAAGATAGCCGAGCAAGTTGTTGTGTCTTTTAGTATTGGCAGGTACCATGACCAGGTGAAGTGTGATGTTGTTCCCATGCAAGCCGGCCACATACTTCTTGGCAGGCCGTGGCAATTTGACAAGGAAACCATCCACCATGGTCGGACCAATGTCTACAGCTTCTGCCATAACAACAAGAAGCACAACCTAGCTCTCCTTAGTCCACAAGAGGTCCATGATATGCAGAAATCAATGGACCAGGCTGGAAAGGTAAGTAAAACCAACCTTTATATGTCTTCAGGCCAAGTTCTTAAATCTTTATCTCGTGAGACGCAGGTGCTACTAATGGTCTTTAAGGAAGGTTGTTTTGCATCTTTTGAGGCTCAAGAGCTACCTGGCGAGATGCAAGACCTCATGGAGAAGTACAAGGACGTCTTCCCTGATGATATACCAGCCGGCTTGCCCCCTATCCGCGGCATTGAGCATCAGATCGACCTTGTACCAGGCGCACCACTGCCCAACCGAGCCGCTTACCCACTACAAGAAAACATATTATTTACCAGAGCGCTTTTCGTTGTAAATTCGTTGTAAAAGGGGGATTACGACGAATTTACCTCGAAACGCGATTCGTTGTTAATCGTCCGTCGTAAAAGAAGATCCGTCGTAAACGCCACGTAACGGTTACGAGTTAGTGAATTCGTCGTAAAGGAGAAGGAAAGCTTTCGTCGTAATGTCCACGTAAACACTCGTTGTAACTAACTCGTAAAGGTTCGTCGTAAAGGAGTTGTAAATATTTCGATGTAAAATACACGTAAAAATTCGATGTAAATTCGTTGTAAAATTTACGATGACTTTACATCTCCGTCGTTGTAAACTCGATGTAATTGTTTACATCGTATTTACGAGTTCTTCGATGTAAATTCGTTGTAAACTTTACGACGAATTTACATCGTTAGTTTATTTATTATATTAATTATATTAATTTCATTTATTATTTTATTTTTATTTATAATAAAATTGGAAACTATAAAAATTAAAATTTCAAATAATAAAAAAACAATTGTTTAGAAAATAAATATTCCATAAATAAAATTTAAGTTTTAATATTTTACAAAACGAAATTATAAAAATAAAAATCTACGGGAGCGATACATCATCAAAGTAGCCGGTCCCGATCGGTCCCGCTCCCACTGGATCGGTAGATTCGGGATCCCGTTGTTGCATCCCGAGAGCTTCTCGTCTGGCCGCCAACGCTCTCTGCATGGTCGGGTTCCCCATCGCCATAATATCCAACAGGTTCTCGAGAGAGTCTAAACGCTCCTGCTGGGTATCCAATCGAGCCTGCATCTGAGAAGTCTCTTGGGCCCGTCTCGAAGAGTATGACGAAGTCGCCCTTGCGACTTCGTTGACAGAACCGATTACCTCCGTCCGGCCCTTCTTTCTTGGAGCGACCTACAAAAAATAATATTAAATAATTAATATTGTTGAAATAGTAAAATTAATTTAAACTAGCTTTTAAATTTTACCTCCTCGAAGATCCTGTCGACCTCTTCCGTCGTCAATTTGACGGGTAATCCATCCGAAGACTGCTGGGTGAGTTGCGTCTCCCGCTCATCAACCCGAGCAGCCACAGTGTTGAAGAGCTTCTCGGATGCAGGATCAACAAAAGTCCCGTCCGGTTTGGCGTGAGTCATCTTGAAGAGGTTGGACAAAGATGGCATGACTCCGGTCTTCTCAAACTACAAAAACCAATAATTAAATATTAAATATTGAAATTCAAATTTATTAATAAAATAAATATTACAACTAAAACTTACAGCTTCGAGACGGATCCCGGCATGAGGTTTTTGCCCGGTGGTATGAAGCATATGCAAATTCCCGTCTTTATCCTTGGTCCTACGGGAAGCAGAGCAGGAGTTGGCCATCCGGATTGAGATGGGTAGCTTCCAAAAGGCGATGAGGCCATCCCATACATCCTTGGTGACCCCAGTGGGCCTCCCGTCATAGCCGTAGATCTCCCACTCATCCTTCCAATCCGAGACCGTGTTGGTAAGGCGAGTCTTCGCCTTTGCCTCGAATTCTTCTTCACCATTTCGGTGATTCCTAAGGACCAATTCCACTTTTGCTGAAACAAACAAAATTATGAAACAATTAATAATTAATAATTAATAAAAATAATAAAATTAAATATTAAAAAGAAAATTGAAAAATTACCGCAAACTGTTTAAACCAAGTGGTCTTGACGTGATCTGGAGTCAAGCTCCAGTTTGGATAAGCTCCGTCTAAGTACCCGTTCATCGTCTTTGAAACGCTCTGGGAAACACGGTTGTTGGCCCCAAACCTGCAAATTAAACCAACTTGTTAATAAAATATATAAAAATGATTTGAAATTTTTAAATTATAAATGTACTTACCAATAAGTACCCGGCGGTCTATCGGGGTCCAAAACGTCCATACCCTCCCGTCCAGGCGCGGAAAGCAAATCCTCCACCGTATATCTTGCGTATGGTGCATGAGGAGGCACCCGCAAGTCTGGATGAACATCTGCCCCTGGGATGGGTTCCTGCGGAGCTGCTGGTGGAGGAGGTGGAACCATCTGAGCTGCTGGTGGCGGAGGTGGAGCCATCTGAGGTGCGGGAGGAGGACTCCAAACTCTCTGAGATGTCTGAGAGTCCGGAACGGCATCAGAAGATGCTCGGCCGCCGGAAGAAGAAGACGTACCGGCACCGTCGCCAAACATCTCATCATAAGTCGGTGGTGATTTTTTCCTAGGAGCCATGATCTACATTATTTAAAAAAAAAATAATTAAAAATCACAACACTATTAATTAATTATTTTTAAAAAAATTCTCTATACTAACCACCTAAACTAATTCCCTAAACTAATTCTCTAAACTAATTCTCTATACTAACCACCTAAACTAATTATAAAAAAAACTAACTAGAGAGAGAGAGAGAGGAGTTACCTTAGAGAGAGAGAGAGAGTTTTGTGAGGAATGAACGAGGAAGCCTCGTTCAGAGGCGTTGCATATATAAAGAAAACGCATTCCTCGTAAATTCGTCGTAAATTTACGAGGAAGATACCAGGCCCGCGTTTTTGGGTTTACGACGAAAGTACCAGGCCCGCTATTTTGGTTTACGACGAAAGTACCAGACCCGTGTTTCAGTTTACGACGAATTTACGAGGACACGTGCTTTCAGGAATTATGACGAAAGTACCAGGCACGCGTTTTTTTGTTTACGACGTGTTTACAACGACTGTTTGAAACCACAAATCAAATCCCTAAACTCCGATTCATGGTTTACAACGAAGTTACGACGAACCTAACATTTACAAGGAAAGTACCAGGCCCGCATTTTTTGTTACAACGAAATATGTGAAACCCCGAAAATCAAAATCCCTAAACCCCAAACTTACATATCTATACTATCATATCTTTTACACATTCAACCTCTTTTTCCAACTGAAACCATAAACTCCAATTTTTTTTTTAAATGCATATTATATAAAATAGAATTTGATACACATATGAAAATAAGATCTTCTAATAAAAATCAACATTTGTTACATATTTTACATCATGAAGAATCGTTTGAGTTCTCATCAACATCACTACAATGATCATCATCGCTTCTATCGAACTCATCTTCACGTGCTTCATCCGTCACATCTTCGGGAAGATCTTCATATTGACGGTTATCCGGGTCGATCAAAAGAATTTCATCAGTTTGTTGATCAGGTACCTCAACTTCATTGATTGCATCTTCTTCTTGCAAAGGTGGTTCTTCTCCAGCAACAATCCGTCCACGAGGTGTTATTTTGATAGCAGTACCAATTTATCCCAGAACTTTGAAGGCGAGTGTATGAAAGGAAGCTAACTTGTTCGGCTTGGGAAGCTAAGATGAAAGGCTCGAATTTGTTATATCTTCTCCCAGAATGGATATCCACAACACCAAATTTGTTAAACCGAACACCACGGTACTCCACGGGGTCGAACCACTCGCATTTGAAGAGGACACATTTTAGCTTCAACAACCCTGGAAATTCCACTTCAATAATCTCTTGCAAGATCCCGTAAAAGTCTGTTTCACCTTTCACACATATTCCGTAGTTGCTTGTTGCCCGACGTCTCCCATACTCATATGTATGAAAAGTGAAACCTCGTGTGAAGTACATAGATGATGTGGTGACCTTTGCTACTGGACCTTAGATCAAATCATGAAACCATACAGGATAATATGGATCGTCATAATCAACCTACAAATTAATACATCACTGTTAGAATTTTACATTATCAATAATAGTACCAAAGATTACTTAATAGTTAATATTACCTGTCCTTTTAACCACTTGACAAAGTGCTTATATTTCCTTGCATCCACCTCGGTTGCGGATATTCCTGGTATTGCTTCTTCAACTTGAGATACAAACAAGCTGCAAATTAAACAAATGCATCATATCATATAATTAATTAACATCATATCATATAATACACATGAATATTATTTACCTTTCAAAAGAACGCGTCACAGCATCCTCGCAGTTGAGCAGAATATAAGTGTGGGTACTATGCTTATCCTCATCACTGGACCACCATAATTCTCTCAGTTTACCACCAAACCGTCCAATTTGGCAGAAAAAGTCAGGAACACCGTCTACTGCATAAGATTGCGGTACTCCACCATCATCATATTTTCTAGGAACTCTGTTCCTCGTACGAACCGTTGAAGCAAAGTAGTATGATGTGAAGTTAGATGTTTCTGCTGTCAAACTTCCAGCCACAATCGAATCTTCCACCTTTGCAAGATTTCTTGCTTTCCCCTTCAAATGTTTCATAGAGCGCTCATATGGATACATCCATCCGTTGTGAACAGGTCCGTGAAGTAATGCTTCGTACGGGAGGTGGACAACTATATGTTCCATGACGTCAAAAATGATGGAAGAAATATCTTCTCTAGGTTGCACACTATGATCGGGATGTTCTCATGAAGTTGTTCGATGACTTCTTCCTTGAACGTACGTGTGCTAATGTCTCTGAAGAAAGCTCCGATCGCTGTATATTGCAAATATAACCCAAATTAGTAACATTTCCTAATATATATATATATATATATATATATATATATATATATATATATATATATGTATATTATTAAATAATATTTACCTGCAAGTGCTTCATGTACATTTGTTGGAAGGAGCTCAGCAAAAGCGAATGGAAGTAGTCGTTGCATAAACATATGACAATCATGAGTCTTCATTCCTGAGAACTTTTGACCTCGTTCAACACATCTTGACAGATTTGAAACGTAACCATCAGGAAACTTCACTTCTGATGCAACCCAGTCAAACAAAGTTGACTTCGCTTCTGATGACAATCGAAAGATGGGAACATGAACATTTCCATTGCTCTTGATATGTAACTCACTTCTTGAGCAAATATCGGGTATGTCCATCCTTGACTTTTTGTTATCTTTTGTCTTCCTTGGGACGTTCAGTATTGTATTCATGATGTTGTCAAAAAAGTTCTTCTCTATATGCATCACATCCAGATTGTGGCGTAAAAAAAGATCTTTCCAGTAAGGTAGCTCCCAAAATATACTTTTCTTATGCCAATTGTGAGATACCCCATACCCATCAGGCATATTACCAGGAACATGCCAGTTTCCTCCTTTCTTCACAGTTTTCTGAGCTCCGTAATAATCAATGTCCTCCTCGATCTGCTGGCCTGTGAGATATGAAGGAGGACTGTCTCTGACAACTTTGTTTTTCCTAAACAATGTCTTATTTCTTCTGTAGGGATGGGCAATGGGAAGAAATCGACGATGACAATCAAACCAACAACTCTTTCTACCATTCTTCAGTTGAAAAGCATCCGTAGATCCATGACAATATGGACAAGATAACCTTCCATGAGTTGTCCAGCCAGACAACATTCCATAAGAAGGAAAGTCACTTATCGTCCACAGCAGAACTGCTCGCATCGTAAAATTGGTTTTCGTGGAACAATCATAAGTTCTTACCCCTTCTGACCACAACTCCTTTATCTCCTGTATCAGTGGTTGAAGAAATACATCCAACGACCGTTTTGGATGCTTCGGCCCAAGGATTAATATGGTCAAGAATAGAAATTCTTGTTCCATGCACATGTCCGGCGGCAGGTTGTACGGCGTAAGAATAACTGGCCACAAAGAATACTGTCTCCCAGACATACCAAATGGACTAAATCCATCGGTGCATAACCCAAGATAGACATTCCGAATATTTTCAGCGAAATCTGGGTATACCTTGTTGAAATGTTTCCACGCTCTTGCATCTGATGGGTGAGCGACCTTGCCATCCTTCTGGACATGTTCAGCATGCCACCTCATCCATGCAGCAGTCCTCTCCGATTGGTATAATCTTTTTAACATGTCTTTAATGGGTAGGTACCACATCCTTTGGTACGGTACCCTATTCCTCCCACGTCCTTGCGGCTTGAATCGTGATTTCTTGCAGAATCGACACTCTTCTAACTTCTCATCATCCTTCCAGTAGATCATGCAGTTGTCGATGCAAACGTCTATCATCTCCGAATGCAACCCAAGACTATAAACCAATTTCTGAATCTCATAATAAGATTCAGCTGACACGTTGTCTTCTGGCAAATACTCTTTGAACAACTCCGTCCAAACATCCATGCAATTCTCAGGTAAATTATGATCCGTTTTAATGTTCATCATCCTAGCTGCTAGAGACAATTTAGAGAGACCTTCTCTACAACCAGTGTAGATTGGTTGATTTGCAGCATCTAACATTTCATAAAACCTTTTTGCATCCAAATTATGTTCTTCTACATTTCCAGTTTCATGAGCTATTGTTGTAGTTGTTTCTAAAAATGCATCAGTAATCATGTCTTGAACCCTATCATGATCTACCATCTGCTCCTCCTGATGATAACTAGATTCATTATGCAAATGATTCGGTTTTTCACTATTACCAGCATCTTCAAAATTATTACTACTACTAGCTTCATTTCCACCATAACCCTCTCCATGTTGATACCAAATATAATATTGTGGTGTAAATCCTTTGTTTAGTAAGTGCTTCCATACAGTTTCACTACGAGCAAATTTTGAATTCTTGCATTTCCGACAAGGGCAGAACATCTTACCGCTTTCCTGCATGATCGGTGTACAGCCCGCCTGGTGCATAAATGTCTCTAGCCCGCTTAGAAATGCATCTGTCACTCTACCGGAATCATCTTTATGCGAATACATCCAACTTCGTAACTCGTAAATATTGAAGCCATCAGCCATTTGTTTTTCTTTTTTCTGGTTTTTTTTTCTTTGATTTCGTTTGTGTGTTATTTGAATTGAGAAATGATCATATATATAGACGATTTTCGTAAGTGGTAGGTGAATGTATAACATGGATTTTACAACGAAAAGTTTTACTATGCTTTTACATCGTTTTTACATATTATTTACAACCAATTTACAACGAAGTTAGTTTATTTAAACCCCACTATATACACGTTTCCACCCAAAAAAAACGGTAACATGATTCGTCGTAAATCACACGTAAATTTACAATGATTTTACAACGAAGTTAGTTCCTTTAAACCACACTATATGCACGTTTTCACCAAAAGTAACGGTTACATGATTCGTCGTAAATGACTCGTATATTTACAATGAGTTTACGACGAATTGGGCTTTCCACGTAAAAGCCTCGTAAAATTACATTGGGTTTACAACGAAATTGTTTCGTTGTAACTTTACAACGAATTTACGACGAATATTTATTTCTTCGTAACGTCGTCGTAAACACTATGTAAATTTACGAGGGAATTATTTCCTCGTAACGTGTCGTTGTTATAGACGCGTTCTCTTGTAGTGACCGTGTTAACCCTGAAGAGGCCAAGGAGTTGGAGAGGCAGGTCCAAGACCTCATGGACAAAGGCTATATCCGTGAAAGCCTAAGTCCTTGGTGCGGTCCTGGTCCTATTGGTGCCTAAGAAGGACGGAACATGGCGCATGTGTGTGGACTGCCGAGCCATCAACAACATAACCATCAAATATCAGTACCCTATACCTAGTGATACACTAAAAATGAATCCTTGCTACTGCCAAGTTAACAGTTGCAATTGTAGTACTTGAGATTCAAATCCAGAGGACCAGTCTACACTCTAGTTCTATAAGTCCCGAAATCAAGCTAAGATGAAGATATGGATTTGGTTATAAAGTGACGATAGTTAACAAGCAAATAAAACACGAGATTGATTCAATTAAACAAGAGCTAGCCTAGGGTATTTCATTGGGTGTTGAATTGGAGCCAAACAATTATTCAAGCGGGATGAAGTGCTTTCTAGAACTCGGATCACTCAGCTGGAACACTCCACTGTCGTGGCAGTGATCGCTTTGCTGATCGATCTCACCACCTAACTGTCGTTGGGAAGAGGATCGATTGCAAGCTTTAGAGAACAGGTCCGATCAGTTCACTTACCACCCTAATATCTACTTTCGCTGATTAGGGATACTAAGCTCATTCAATACATATCAAGTTATCTCCTAAGCGGTTAACTAGGCGATGAACTAGTGATCTAACATCAAGTGATCAGGTTAATGAAAGCAGTAAGAACAGTATGAATGAAGAACAGTTATGGATCGCTTATCTATGTTTAGCTCATGTCTCAACACCCTAAAAACTCTAGGCGAGCAAGGCTACTACTCGATCATGATGCAAAGAATCAAAGACATAAATCCTGAATAAAATTGCATAAGAACAGAGTAGAAAACAATAGGGTTCAGATAATCTTCTCTATGAGAGGATGGATTCTTCTCCCTTACAAGTTGCAGATCGCAAATCACAGTGTTCTCTTGTAAAAACTAGCGTCAGAAAATAGTAAAAACATAGATGGCGTTTTATATGGAGGCGCCAATCAGAAGAAAAGAGATTAGGGCAACAGGGCTTTAATTCCCGAAAATAAGAGTTTCCATATTCGTCGGGAACAATCTCCGGATCACTCCGTCTGCTTGTTCCGCTTGAGAGAGAACAGTCTCGGGACTGTTCTACTTGAGTGTTCTCCGCAGGATTGCTCCAAAAGGACATCTTTTCATCATGCACCATCTCTTCTCTCTTCTGCTAACTCCAGACCTGTAAAAGGTCAAAAAGGACTAGACTGACACAAATTAGTGACTTGAAACAAATGAAAACATATATACAATAATGTGAAAAACACCATATATCAATTCCCCCAGACTTAGATCCTTGTTTGTCCTCGAACAAGCAAGTACCAAGAACAGGGAGAAAGGTTTGAAAGCGTGGGAACTCGCTTATTCTCAGCAACCATACTCTTACCACAAATCTCTGAACCATACAAGCTGTAGATTAAGACCACACACACTTACTGAGAACCCCCTGATCGCTGTTCGAAGATCGGCTCCTTACTCTACATCTCAATCTGAAAAGGCAACACTTTCGAGACAAAACTCCTTATGTTCAATTAAGATCAGCGTGAGCTTCTTGTCACAGGCTCTACTCAGAGAGAACGGACTAGGTATAGAACAGCCTAACGTTTATGGTGGAGTTCAAAAGTGTTTAGGGTTTACCAAGAGCGGATACAGGATATCGCACAAAATGGTCGTGAGAGGACGGCTCCATTGAGGTCCACAGTCCTTACTCATCTCTGCTGATCGGACTGCTCTCCGATAGATCGATCATGGGACTGCTCTGCGCGATTCAATTTCCCCTTCAGAACACTTCACTGAAACCACCATCACTTTCTCAACTTCCCCAGTGGCATGCATCATGGATTCTTCCCCTTCTCGTCACCAGTAAATCAAAGCAAAAACAAAAAAACCTTTTCTTTTCTTTTTCTCTCTTTTTTTAATATATATACTGAATACAAAATGCTGGGGTGACGAGTAAGGAGGTAACAAGTGATGTACATGATGCCACTGGTGATTCATCCTGGTTCGTTCTAGCCATTCACTCCCTTCATTGTTCTCTGTTGTACCGGAACAGGCACTCTGGTTGTTCTCTTGTCTGCACTGATTGTTCCGCCTTCTTCCACTGTGTGAGCATTGATTAGTAAGAACTGCGTCGATCCTTTCCTCTCCGAACTTTTTGCACATATCTGCACATAAAGTACTAGAAAAGCAAATGCATGAGGGTAGAACAAAAGGTCAGGGTTCAAGGTGGGAACTAGCTAAAGATGAGCTAGCCACTCAGGAACAGCAAGAGGGATAAAATCGGATAAGAAGTCCTGAGTGTAGTTCTCATTCTACCCTGATCTAGTGCCCATGACAAGAAGAATTAAAGTCCAGATTAGGTTCAGATAAAGTGGAGTTAAGTCTGCCCAGTGTAACCTGATCGGTATAGAACTTCTGGAGTGTCAAATGAGATAAGTCAGGGTGTTCCAGGTCCATGTGTGGGTCTTTCATCACTGCTAAGGTCACTGAATAAGAAGGTTAAAGCACGAGGTGGTTAAAGAGAATCACAAAATAAGGTCCTGATTCCCACAATAGTTTCAACTGACTCGATCCTAAAAACTGACTCGATAAAAACATGAAAATAACACAAGGACTGACTCAAAAGCACACAAGCGAATATAGTACAATTGCTCCCCCAGACTTAGTTCACACCATCCCTGGTTATGAAAATAAATCAAAGGAAGCTGAAACACAGCAAACAGAAACAAATAACAAGAAAAATAAATAATTCAGATGGATAAGACAAAGGGATAGAAATAGTCCTTTCGGACTCAGTCTGAATCGCTGCTACCGGAGTGACCAGCTGTCCTCCTGTTCCTCGGCAGTCTCTCTGCTCCAGTGGATGCTCCCGCTTGCTCCTTGCCTGGGCGCCTTGTTCTCTGCGGTGTACGCTCCTCCTGTACTCCAATGCAGCCGCCTGTGATCGCCCTGAGTATCCTCTTCATGAGGCTGTTGTTCTTCTTCTGAGACCTAACTATCCAACGTCTGTAGGCGTGATCATCAGTCACTATCAGCCGGTGGAGGCACATGCTCCACATCATCCATGTCATCATCATCGTTCTGCACTAGTGCTCGCGGATCATCGCAGAGGTGTTCTTCACCGAGTGAGAACACAATGTTCTCCAGAGACAAGAAGTCTGTGAACCCAGGCATAGGGAGCTTGCAGTACAGAGGGTTCCCTTCTTTGTCTTGGAACTTGTAGGTGTTCTCGTCGCGCAAGATGTGGCATGCGATCAGGTAAGGAGTATTAATGTACTCCATCTCAGATACAACCGTGTTGAAGCGCTGGAACAAGGGAGTGAGCAGACTGCCAGAACGATCCTTCTTGTCATCAGTCCGAATCAAAGTGTCCTTGCGTACAGCGAACATGGAGATGAGATGGAACCCTGGGTTGGTCTTAACCTCCTGGATCGGGGTGATCTTCTCTCTGCGCATCTCGTCCTCAAGTCCCGTGTAGAGAACCTGGAGTTCTCCATCCGTGATCTTGGAGGTGTACTCCTTCGCGAACAGGACGTTAGACACGATCTTGGCGATGATCCGGATAGCAGGGTTCCGGATCTGCGACTGGTAGGCCTTGCGAGAGGTGAACTTGCCGGCTGCAATGAGGTCCCAAAAGGTGTCTGCTGGCTTGAACTTCTTCTCCACTGAAACTCCCCTAGGCGTGTCTGCAATCTCAAGTAGCTCGTTCAGATCGTTGAGAGAGATTGAGCAGAACTTGCCATCAGCCATGAAGGAGAAGAAGCAGTTCTCGTATGTAGGCTCATTGGGGTTCATATAAGTGATCTGGCACGTCGCGAGCACTTGCCTAACCAAATCCGGGTAGAGAACCTGGGCTTGGAAACAGAGAGGCATGAGTCCCATAGCCTGCATCGTGTCAAACACCTCAGTGTCAAGGCCGAGATCAGCTAAGGTCTCCTGGTGTGCAAACCGCGTGGGCAAGATCTCCGCTAGAAGGAGCCGATTGTATCTTGCCGCTGACTCCTTGTCCCATCCCTCAACATTGTAGTCAAGGAGCATCGAATCATTGAGGTCGATGGGCTCGCCCACGGTCTTGTTCGGCCATGGGTAACCAGGTGGAGCTCTCACGGCTGGAGAGGCTGTGTTCTTGGCGGCTCTTGCGTTTCTCATCTTTGGAGGCATCTGCAAAACAAAAACAACAGCCCAATATCAGCACAGTTCGTTGGTTGTTCTAGAAGCGATGGAACAATCCAATCTTCTTATTTTACCCAAGTCCATTGATTTCTAGACAACCCACACAAGCCTCAATCTCAACAGTACAAATCGCAAAGACCAAGAATCACAATCAACAAATCTGTTCCTCTTCCATTCAAAATCAATCATCAATTCAATCCTAGTAGCAAGTATACTATCAAGAGCTACAATCTAGGATGAAATTGCAAAGCATGAAGGAAAAAGAGGATCCAAGAAGTCATTCCCAATTCGCGATTTGCATACGCAAAAGGGGGAGAGTTCTTGGCCGATTACCTTGATTGGAGAGGTAATTCCTGCAAAACAAACCAATCTCTAGAGAACCCAAGTGGTGAGAACCAAAAATCGATGGAGAGAGATGAGGAGGTGTGTTCGCGATTTTAGGGTTCTAAAAGGGTGGTTTGCAGCGAGAGAGATGAAGTGGGGGAGTGGAGTGTTTGGGCCTTAAGTAGGTCCACCAAAACCCCTTCCCTTCTTTTTATTTGTTTTTTTTGTTTTTTTTTTGTTCGAGTACTTACCTGGGAACAATCGGCGGAACAACCGCTGGAGTGCTCTCCTGGAGTGATCTCGAATTTTCTTGATTTTTCAACCTGCAAGTTAGTTCCTAGAAAGATAAAGAAGAAAACAATATTTACACTCACCAGTGGGTTGCCTCCCACCAAGCGCTTGTTTTCTGTCACTAGCTTGACTTCAATGAGCCGATTAGGCTTGAGGGGGATCGCTTAAGGGTATCTCTACACCTTCAGCGATTGTTGTGTCAGCAAGATATGGCTCGAGACGCTGACCATTGACAACAAATTCTCCACCTCTTGTGTCCAGCAACACAACAGCTCCATATGGGCGAACCTCCTTGATGGTGAAGGGTCCAGACCATCTGGACTTAAGCTTTCCAGGGAACAGCTTAACCCGTGAATTGAAGAGTAAGACCTGATCGTTCGGAGCAAAGCTCCTGCTGATGATCCGTTTGTCATGGAACGCTTTGGTCTTTTCCTTGTAGATCTTAGAGCTCTCATAGACCAGATGCCTGATCTTCTCCAACTCGTGGATCTGAATGGTTCGCCTCTCCTTGGCGGGGTTGATGTCGAAGTTGAGTAGTTTGTCAGCCCAAGCAGCCTTGTACTCTAGCTCAACAGGTAGGTGGCACGCCTTGCCATAGACAAGATGATAGGGAGTGGTCCCTAAAGGGGTCTTGTAGGCTGTTCTGTACGCCCAGAGAGCATCGTTAAGCTTAAGGGACCGGTCCTTGCGGGTGATGTTGACAGTCTTCTGCAGGATGCTCTTGATCTCTCTATTAGAAACCTCAACTTGACCACTTGTTTGGGGATGATAGGCGGTTGCAACCTTGTGTTTCACACCGTTCTTGCTCAGCAATTCTTGGAACAACTTGTTGATGAAGTGAGTTCCACCATCGCCTATTACCACTCTAGGCACTCCAAATCTTGGGAAGATGATGGAGGTGAACATCTTGGTTACAACTCGCGTATCATTGGTTGGACTAGCATTCGCCTCTACCCACTTGGAGACATAGTCCACAGCAACTAAGATGTACTCGTTCTTGTGAGAGGCTGGGAATGGTCCCATGAAATCGATCCCCCAGCAGTCGAACACTTCAACTTCCAAGATATAGTTCTGAGGCATCTCGTTTCTCTTGCTTATACTCCCCATCCTTTGGCATGAATTGCATCGTGATATGAAAGCGTGAGCATCTCTGAACATAGTGGGCCACCAGAAACCGGCTTGGAGGATCTTGGAAACTGTCTTGAAGGTGGCAAAGTGACCAGCATAAGAGGAACCGTGGTAGTGGTGAAGGATCCCTGTAATATCAGCCTCTGGAACACACCTCCTGAAGATCCCATCCTTGCCTTGCCGATATAGATACGGTTCATCCCAGAAATAGTGCCTCGCTTCCCTTAGAAATTTCCTCTTCTCATTCCCAGTGAACCTCAAAGGCTCTTTCTCAACTACCAAGAAGTTGGCAATCTCAGCAAACCATGGAAGGTTCGGGTACTACTTCTGGATCACTGTAACGAATGCTCCTTCTATGCCGGAACAGTCCTTGCTGAAAGGTAGCGACTGCTCCGTGTTGCACAGACCAATCGCATTGATGTATTCCATCGGTTGTTCCTCATCAAGAACTGTCTCATCTGACACTTTCATCCTGGAGAGATGATCTGCCACCCCATTATCAACCCCCTTCTTGTCTCTTATCTCCATATCAAATTCTTGGAGCAAGAGAATCCATCTTAAGAGTCGCGGTTTAGCATCCTTCTTCGTGAGTAGGTATTTGAGAGCCGCGTGGTCTGTGTGCACAATCACCTTTGATCCAACCAGATAGGATCTGAATTTCTCAAACGCGAACACGATGGCAAGGATCTCCTTCTCTGTGGGTGCGTATCGGCACTGAGCTTCATCTAAGGTTCTGCTTGCGTAGTATATCACGTGAAGCTTCTTGTCTTTACGCTGTCCAAGGACTGCTCCCACTGAAAAATCACTTGCATCTGTCATGATCTCAAAAGCAAGATCCCAGTCTGGAGGTTGGACAACTGGTGCACTGACTAGAGCTCCCTTGATCGTGTGAGATGCGGCTAGGCAGTCACTGTCAAAAGCAAACTGAGCTTCCTTGCAGAGCAACCGAGTGAGTGGTCTCGCGATCTTAGAGAAGTCTTGGATGAACCTCCTATAGAAACCAGCGTGTCCCAAGAAACTCCTGATTCCCTTCATTGAAGTTGGTGGTTGCAGACTCATCATGACCTCGATCTTTGCCTTGTCCACCTCAATGCCTTTCTCTGATATCTTGTGTCCTAGAACAATCCCATCTCTGACCATGAAGTGGCATTTCTTCCAGTTCAGCACCAGATGCTTCTCCTCGCATCGCTTCAGCACCCTGCACAAATTTGACAAACAGACTTGAAAGGAGCTTCCATAGACGCTGAAATCGTCCATGAAAACCTCCATTATGTCTTCGATCAGATCAGTAAAAATCGACATCGTGCAACGTTGGAAGGTCGTTGGAGCATTGCACAAGCCGAAGGGCATCCTCCTGTATGCATATGTTCCATAAGGGCATGTGAACGTCGTCTTCTCCTGATCGTCTGGGTGGATGGGAATCTGAAAGAAACCTGAATAACCATCTAAAAAGCAATAGTAAGGGTGGTTAGCCAATCTCTCAAGCATATGATCAATAAAGGAAGTGGGAAGTGATCCTTACGAGTCGCAACATTAAGCTTACGAAAATCAATGCACATGCGATGACCAGTGACTGTTCTAGTAGGGATCAATTCATTCTTTTCATTGGTTACCACAGTGATCCCACCTTTCTTAGGTACTACATGCACATGACTAACCCACTTACTATCAGAGATCACATAGATCACACCTGCTTCTAGAAGTTTCATTATCTCTTTCTTTACAACATCTTTTAGATTTGGGTTTAACCTCCTCTGATGTTCTACAGAAGTCATCGATTCACCTTCCAAGTGTATTCTATGCATGCACAGATCAGGTGAAATGCCAGGTATGTCAGCTAGAGAATAACCTAATGCCTTACGATATTTTCTCAGTTCACACAAAAGCAGAGCAGTCTCGGCATTGTTCAGGTCAGCATTCACAATGACAGGATATGTAGAGTTGGGTCCTAGAAATGCATACCTGAGTCCCTTGGGAAGGGATTTGAGCTCTACCTTTGGAGCTTTCAGCTCGCTCCATGAGTCATCGACCTGAGCTGCCGGAACAGACGGGTTCTGAGGCGCGGTTGTTCCAGTCGATTTGCTGGACTCACTGTTCTCCCCCAGACTTAGATTTGCCACCATTCTCTCAATACTCCTGGCTGAATCCAGGAATTTGGCATAGGCATCAGCATCAACACTCTCTAAGCTCTGCTCGGCTTCAGCTCTGACTAAAGCGAGTTCAAGTGGATCCTCGGTGAGAATCTCCTCGATCATTCCCTCATGCGGCTCTAGCGGATCACCATCTTCTTGGACAGTGAAGGTTTGTCCATTCACCATCGGTTTCTTGAGCATATGATCCATCTCAAACTTCATCACAATATCTCCAAGGTGGAGATCAATCTTCCCCTGTCTGACATCAATGATAGCTCCAACAGTGCAGAGGAATTGTCTGCCTAGGATCAGGGGATCATTGGAATCTTCCTCGACTTCCAGAACAACGAAATCGGCAGGAACAAGTGTGTTCCCAACCAGAACTTGAAGATCTTCGAGGATTACAACTGGAGATTTCACAGATCGATCAGCAAACACTAGGGACATCCTGGTAGGCTTGAAGTCCGTGTACACAAGGCGCTTAGCCACATTATATGGCATGAGGTTTATGCTTGACCCTAGATCGACCAGTGAGCATGAGAAGACTGTTTTCCCAATCTGAACCGAGAGGACAAATTTTTCCGGATCACCCAACTTCTTGATCCTTCTGTTCTGGAGCACCGCACTGCACTCCTTAGAGACAATCATGAACTCGCTGTCATCAGATATCTTCCCAGAGACCAGTCCCTTCACAAAGCTACGCATGGATGGTATCATCTGGATCGCACTCATTAGAGGAAGCTTGACAGTTAGGTCTTCCAGCATCTTCCTGCACTTCATCTCTTCCTTATCCTTGCGTGTAGCCTTAGCTGGAACAGGGTAGGGTACTTTTGGTACATACTGACGAGCAGAAGAAGGTGCTGCAGTCGGTGGAACAACCCCAGCGGGTCGCTCTGCTTCAGTCGGAACAGTCTCAGTAGGTTGTTCTGCCTTTTCCTCATCTGTGGGTACAGCGTTAGGTGGCTGATCCGACTCCTTCTGCTTCCCTTTCTCAGCTGATGTGATTCTCCTGGGATCCAGATCAGGCAGTTGCTTTCCACTCCTTAGACCCACGGCATTGCACTCCTTGGGGTTCTTGTCTGTTTTTCCAGGGAGAGTTCCTTGATGTCTCTTCACACTCTCAGCAGTCTGAGCAATCTGAATATCCATCTGTCTCATATGGCTTGAGACATTGTCATACTTGGCACTCAGGTCATTGAACATATGATTCATCCTGGTGTTGATGTCGTTTGTGACCTGGTTCAGTGCTTTTCCCTGGATCTGCTGACCTTGGAGCAGTTGAGTCATCATGTTTGCGAGGCTCTTCATGTCATCATGCGGAGCAGTCTGAGCCGGTTGTGCAGCCTGATGATTAACCGGCTGTTTCTGGCTGTGGAACTGGGCATTCTGAGCTGGGTTGAGGACAAAGATTCTCCCCTGATTTCCATAAGGCCTTTGGTATCCACTGTTCTGACCCTGATTGCCTTGAGCTTTATTGTCTGGTTTAGGGGCATTGAACAGGTGGGGATTGTTCCTCACGTTAGGGTTCGGGTGATAGTTCTTGAACTGCCATCCTTGCCCATTCACATAGCTCACTTCATGCTGATCCTCAGCTGACTGATCTGCCTCTGATGTGCCTTCCGCGGTTGCTTTATCCTGAGGGGATTCTTCCATGATGAAAACATGGTTATGCTTGCTCTTAATCAGCTGATCGTCCTTAGCAGAGAGCTCATCAATCTTGCTGTTATCAACGCTTTTCACCTTCTGAGTGCGATCAGTCTAGCGGTTATTATCAGCTGAGCTTGAGGCCATGTTTTCAATCAACTCGAAGGCACCTTGAGTGGACTGGGTCATGAAATCTCCTTTACTGGCTGAATTCAAAGCGTTCCTGTACTCCCAGCCTACTCCATCGTAGAACACTCCCAGCAGATAGTCTTCTTCAAAACCGTGATGTGGGAACTCTCTGCGGTAGACGTTGAATCGCTCACATGCATCGCAGAACGGCTCGTCCACTAGCTGCTTGAAGGTCGCGATCTTCTGTCTCAGAGCTGCCGTCTTCGATTTCGTGTAGAAATGGCTTAAAGAAGGCATCTCGGACTTGTTCCCAAGTGGTGAGTGATCCCGTGGATGGGGAATCTAGCCAGCGAGCAGCTTTCCCATCAAAAGAGAAAGGGAACAGAGTACTTGATGTAATCGGGTGGTACTCCATTCGCCTTAGTGAAACCACACATCTTCTCGAAGTGCTCGATCTGGTCCATCGGTATCTCAGCAGGAAGTCCATTGAAGATCTTCCTTTGCACTAGACTTATCAAGGCTGGCTTGATCTCGAAGTCTTGCCTAGTGCATGGTGGAGGGTTGATGGCAGATCGCGTAGTAGGCAGATTGCGTGGTAAGTTTCTCTGGCAGATCTGGACAACTTTCTTCGGTTGGTTCTGCTGGTTCGCAGCATTCAGAGCAGCTTGCTCGGCAGCAACTTGCTCGGCAGCAGCTTGCTGCGCTTGGATCGTTTGCTTCATCTGCTGCATCTGCTGTTGCATGAGTGCAAACGCAGCAGTGAGATTATCCTGGTGATCACCCATGTTGGTGTTCGTTGATCTCGGCTGTTGACGGTTCTGTCGTTCCAATCTTGCTAGTTCTTCGTTGGTAAGCTGATGCAGTGGTCCTTGTGCGTTGCTCCGAGTATGTCTACTGGTCATGCACCTGGATCATCAGCTGAAACAAAGAAATAAACACGAGTTAGATATCTTAGACTAGATATAAAACCGAAAATTAGAGGTAAAAAAAATCTGGTCCGTCGCAACGGCGCCAAAACTTGATACACTAAAAATGAATCCTTGCTACTGCCAAGTTAACAGTTGCAATTGTAGTACTTGAGATTCAAATCCAGAGGACCAGTCTACACTCTATTTCTATAAATCCCGAAATCAAGCTAAGATGAAGATATGGATTTGGTTATAAAGTGACGATAGTTAACAAGCAAATAAAACACGAGATTGATTCAATTAAACAAGAGATAGCCTAGGGTATTTCATTGGGTGTTGAATTGGAGCCAAACAATTATTCAAGCGCGATGAAGTGCTTTCTAGAACTCGGATCACTCAGCTAGAACACTCCACTGTCGTGGCAGTGATCGCTTTGCAGATCGATCTCACCACCTAATTGTCGTTGGGATGAGGATCGATTGCAAGCTTTAGAGAACAGGTCCGATCAGTTTACTTACCACCCTAATATCTACTTTCGCTGATTAGGGATACTAAGCTCATTCAATACATATCAAGTAATCTCCTAAGCGGTTAACTAGGCGATGAACTAGTGATCTAACATCAAGTGATCAGGTTAATGAAAGCAGTAAGAACAGTATGAATGAAGAACAGTTATGGATCGCTTATCTATGTTTATAGCTCATGTCTCAACACCCTAAAACCCCTAGGCGAGCAAGGCTACTACTCGATCATGATGCAAAGAATCAAAGACATAAATCCTGAATAAAATTGCATAAGAACAGAGTAGAAAACAATAGGGTTCAGATGATCTTCTCTATGAGAGGATGGATTCTTCTCCCTTACAAGTTGCAGATCGCAAATCACAGTGTTCTCTTGTAAAAACTAGCGTAAGAAAATAGTAAAAAGATAGATGGCGTTTTATATGGAGGCGCCAATCAGAAGAAAAGAGATTAGGGCAACAGGGCTTTAATTCCCGAAATAAGAGTTTCCATATTCGTCGGGAACAATCTCCGGATCACTCCGTCTGCTTGTTTCGCTTGAGAGAGAACAGTCTCGGGACTGTTCTACTTGAGTGTTTTCCGCAGGATTGCTCCAAAAGGACATCTTTTCATCATGCAGCTTCTCTTTTCTCTTCTGCTAACTCCAGACCTATAAAAGGTCAAAAAGGACTAGACTGACACGAATTAGTGACTTGAAACAAATGAAAACATATATACAATGATGTGAAAAACACCATATATCACCTAGATTAGATGATATTTTGGATGAATTAAGTGGTTCTACTGTGTTTTCTAAGATTGATCTCAGGAGTGGATACCACCAAGTTCGTATGAAGGAAGGTGATGAGTGGAAAACCGCCCTCAAGACGAAACAAGGTTTGTATGAGTGGCTTGTGATGCCATTTGGCCTTACCAACGCCCCCAGCACATTCATGAGGCTTATGAACGAGGTTCTAAGACCATACATCAGTAAGTTTGTGGTTGTGTACTTTGATGATATACTGATCTATAGTCAGAGCTTATCCGAGCATGTTTATCATGTAGAACAGGTGTTGAAGGCATTGAGGCAAGAGGGACTTTATGCTAACCTAAAGAAATGTGTCTTTTGTACTGATCAATTGGTTTTCTTAGGTTTTGTTGTGAGTTCACAGGGACTAGGTCGATGAAGAAATGTTAAAGGCGATCCAAGACTGGCCAACTCCGACCACAATCGGCCATGTCCGCAGTTTCCATGGTCTGGCCAGCTTCTATCGACGGTTTGTCAAGGATTTCAGTACCATTGCTGCCCCAATGACATCTGTGATCAAGAAGAATGTATCCTTTACTTGGGGTCCTGCCCAAGAAGAGTCTTTTAACAAGCTTAAATATAGTTTGAGATTGAGATTGAATGTGATGCATCAGGTACAGGCATAGGAGCTGTGCTTACTCAGGGAGGCCGACCAGTAGCCTTCTGCAGTGAGAAATTGAGTGGAGCGGCCCTCAATTATCCCACCTACGATAAAGAGCTTTATGCTCTAGTGAGATCTCTTGAAACTTGGCAACATTATCTTTTGTCTAAAGAGTTTGTTATTCATACAGATCATGAGACTCTTAAACACTTGAGAGGTCAGACCACACTCAAGAAGAGGCACGCCAGATGGCTAGAGTTTGTGGAGACTTTCCCTTATGTGATTAAGTACAAGAAGGGTAAAGACAATGTGGTGGCCGATGCACTGTCCCGGAGACACACTCTTATCTCCACCATGGAAGCTAAGATCATGGGTTTTGTGTATATTAAGGATTCTTATGTTACTGACCCTGATTTTCAAGAAGTTTTCAGGAAAACCACCAAGATGGCAGCCGGCCCTTACTACCAACAAGATGGCTTCTTGTTCAAGGAAAAGAAATTGTGCATTCCCCAAGGGTCCATGCGGGAATTGCTGGTTCGGGAGCCCCATGGTGGCGGCCTCATGGGATATTTTGGTAGAGATAAAACTCTAAGTGTCCTAAACGACCATTTCTTTTGGCCGAACATGAGGAGGGACGTTGAGAACTTGTGCACCAAGTGCATTGTCTGCCTTAAGACAAAATCCAGGTTCTCCAAGATGGCTCACTTCATTGCTTGTAACACAACCAATGATGCCACTGGTATTCGTGTTCACGCACACCAATTAACCTAATGTGCACACTACCACAATCGAATGGTATGTTGATATAGCACTTTAGGATCGAATCCACAGAGACCAACTCTTACACTTTATTTCTATAGGATCAATATTAAGCTAAAACAATATGGGGGTTTTGAGTTTTGTAACAAACAGCAAATAAAATAAAGTAAATATGAATTCAGATTAAAGAGAAGCCAGCCTAGGGTTACTTCATCGGGTGTTAATACTTGTGAGCTAAACAATTATTCAAGCGCTAATAAGAACAGGTCCAGAACTCGGATCACTCCAGTAGAACAGCCCACTGTCGTGGTACTGCTCCCTATGCTGATCGATCTCACCATCTAACTGTCGTTGAGGTGAGAAGCGACAGCAAGCAATAGAGATCAGGTCCGATAGGTTCACAAAACACCCTAATATCTACTTTCGCTGATTAGGGATGCAATGCTCATTCATAACATGTCTAGCAACCTAAGCACTTTTGATGATCAGATTAAACCTATGATCTAACATTAAGTGGCTAGTTTAATGCAAGCAGTAAGAATGGTTATGAATGAAGACAATAGAGTGATTCACTTATCTATGTTTAGCTCACAAAATCAACACCCTAGAACCCTAGACAAGCTAGCAGACTACTCAGCCATATCACAAGAGATCAGAGACATTGATACTGAATAATACTGCATAAAGAAAACAGAAACAAGAGATAGGGTTCAGGGTTCTTCTCTATGGAGAGAGATATCCTTCTCCCTTTACAAAGTAGCAAATCCCAAAGTAAAAAGCTCTAGAGTCTGTTTCTCTATGAAAAGTAGCGTAGAATGATGTAGAAAAATAGAAAAGGAAGTTATATCAAAAGCCACAGGCGGCCAGAGAGAAAAAGAGGATAATTAGGGCAAATCCCGAGATGTTGTATTTTCCTTATTCGTCGGGAACAACCGCGGGATCACTCCGTCTGCTTTTTCCGCTTGATCGGGAACAGTCATCAGACTGTTCTGCCTGAAAATCACCAAACTGCACTGTTTTCTGCTTCTTTTGTTCCAGCAGGTCCATCTCCCATCCAGTGCAACTCCAGACCTGTAATGACTCGAAAAGGACTAGAAAGACTCGATAAAGACTTGAAAACCAATTAGAAAACATATATACAATGATGTATAAAACACCATATATCAATTCCCCCAGACTTAGATCCTTGTTTGTCCTCGAACAAGACCAAGTATCAAGAACAGGGAGAAAGGTTTGAAAGTGTGGGAACTCTCCTATTCTCAGCAACCATACCTTAACCACGAATCTCTGAACCATACAAGCAGTAAACTAGGGCAACACATACCAGAACCCCACTGACTGCTGTTCAAAAATCGGCTCCATACTCTACATCTCAATCCTGAAAAAGCAACACTATCGTGACAGAACTTCTTACATTCATTTAAGAGCAGCGTGAGCTTCTCATCACAGGCACTATTCAAGGTAGACGGGCTAGGTGTAGAACAGGGTAATTTTATGGTGAAGCTAAAGAGTGTTTAGGGGCTACCAACTTTTCGTAGTGGATGCATGATATCGCGCAAAATAGTCTTGAGAGGACGGCTCCATTGATGTCCAGCCCCTTACTCGTTTTGCTATCCCTGGAACGACTGTTCTTTTTGTTCGGGAACAATCATCAGACTGCTCCGCTCGTCTGTCTGCTCCTCATCCCTTCATATTGATACCCACTCTTCTGCTCGACCTTCCCAATGGCTCATATATCCTGAATTCTTCTCCTTCTCCATCACCATATACAAAATAAAACGATTTTCTTTTTCTTCTTTTTTTTTTTTTTTTTTTTTTTTACAAGTACAAAAATAGATGGTGAGGTGACGAAGGAGGAGGTAACATGTGATGTCAAGGATGCCACTGGTGGTTTTGATTCAAATCATTCTGGTTCTCCACCCATGTTCTTGCACAGCTCATTGGTTATGCAGCGGTTGCTCCCTTAATCTGCTTGTTCTCCTTCTAACTGAATCTGCGCAGCAGTAACGAGTAAGAGGCTGCGTCGATCCTTTCCTCTCCGACCTTTTTGCACATATCTGCACATATAACACTGAAAAACAAATGCATGAAGGTGGAATAAAGGCTAAGGCGCAGGGTGGGAACTAGCTAAAGATGAGCTAGCCACTCATAAACAACAAGATGGATATAAAGGATAAGAAGTCCTGAGTGTAGTTCTCGTTTCCCTGATCTAGTGCCCATAACAAGAAGAATTTCAGTCAAGATTAGGTTCAAGTTAGGTGGAGTTGAGTCTACCCAGTGTAACCTGATCGGCTGAGAACTTCTGGAGAATCAAGTGAGAAATGTCAGGGTGTTCCAGGTCCACATGTGTGTCTTTCGCCACTGCTAAGGTCACTGAATAAGATAACTAAAGCACGAGGTGGTTAGTGATCAACACGGAATAAGGTCCTAATTCCCACAAAATTTTGACTGACTCAATCCTAAAAACTGACTCAGACTGACTCAAAAGAGAAAAACAAAAGAAAGAAACAAGTTAGTAAACGACGAATACCCTCCCCCAGACTTACTTCACAACGTCTCGGTGTGAAAATAAATCAGAGAGAAGGTGAAAACAAGAATATACAATTTTTTTTGGTCGAGATACTTACCTGGAGCGGGTGCTCCGAAAAATTCTGGGTGTTCTGTCGCCAGATTTTCACCTGGGCGGTTGTTCTTGGCTCCTGCAGAACAGGAAGCTCCGTTTCTGCAACCCATAATTTTTCAATGTATCTGATTTGTCCCCTTTTCTTGCAGATGATGGTGTTCTGAGGCCAGAACTTTTTCAAGGGGGAGGGAATGATGAGGCCATCCAAGTTGAGGTTCCCATAATTAGGCGCGGTCCGACCACTAGGAGTGGAACCAAGGCAATAAGAGAAGGGTTCTCCAAGGCTGTCCAACAAATCCTAGATCAAGATGGACAAACCGGCAAGAACCAGCTACTGATTGAAGAGATGGTCCAATTGAAGATACAAGACCAAGCCGGTTCAATTGAAGTTCAAGACACAGCCGGTCCAATCCAATTCAGATCACTCGGCCAGAACCAAGCCGGTTTCATCATCTCCACATTCAACTGTGGTTCAGAATCAATCTCCAATCCATCCAACCAAATTGCTTCTGGTTCAGAGATATAGCCGACCACCAAAGTAAGTAGTATGTGTTGTACTCTTTTTCCTTCATCGGGTTTTGTCCCACTGGGTTTTTCTGATAAGGTTTTAATGAGGCAACATGCAAGCATACTATGAGCTTTGGTTTAGGCATCTCAACCAGCAACCGGTTTACTGTTTTAATTTTAATTTTATTTTGGTTTAAGACTTTGGGCATTTGTCAGCCTTTTGATTTGTTTGAGAGTTGGCCATTTATTTAGGCCTTTTTGCCTCTTGAAACCCAATAAAAGGATGGCTATAAAACCATGTGTAGTTGTCGATTTTCAGCCTCCAAGTCTTTTATGAAATTTGTTTTGCTTTAGCAAAGAAAAACCTAAGTCTTTCTAGTGTGAGAAACAAGAGAGAGCAGCCGGATCTTATCAAGCTTCAAACCACCAAGCTTGTGGCGATTCTACACTCCATCCCTTCATCCAACGATTGCCTTGAGAGTGACACACATCCAGCAAGGCCAATCCCATCTTCTACCCATCTTCCACCCACTGATCTGTTGAGAGAGATACACATCCAGCAATAAATTCCATCCACCATTTCTATCGCTTTTATTTCTCTTGTTTTTGTTTCAGTTTTTGCATCTTTGTTTGATTCATTTTATAAATCTAAAATCTATAAAAATCATCTTTGTTTCTGTTCTTATTTTATTTTCATAGTTTTATTTTCTGTTCTTCATTTTATAAAACTATAAAACTCATAAAAAGGCTCCTTATATTTCAGGTACAATTTGGGCAGTTTTGATCCAAGCATCAAGTCCTTCCAAACTAGTACCAAAATCGACCAGAATCTTAATCTCAAACCCACCAGTTTGCAGCCTGGATCCATCCTGTAACAGAACACGACTATAGAAATACATGAAATACATTAAAAACTCCATAAATTAATATGTGATAAATTAATAATATAATAACAAATAATATAAAATTAATATTTTATTTTAACTTGGATTGATTTAAAATACTAAACTGAAAAGATTCAAAACATGAGTTAAATTAATAAAATAATATTTTTAGAAAATCTTAAATGAATATATGGTTCCACTAATATCATAAAATATATAATTTTATGTTTATACATTTTATATAAATACAAACAAATCATTGTATTGCTTGTTAAATATTCACAATGGAGAGTTTCTATATCTTGTAACACTTCAATATCGATTGATGTTATTTATTAAATTATATCTAAACTCACATTTAAATTCTATAATACATATTTTATATACACTAGACAATATAACTAAAACAATATGAAAGGCGAATTTCAAAAGTTTAAGTAATATATCTTGATTGTTGAACGGTCAATAGCTAGATTTAAAGATTGCAAAGAGACATGTTCTTGGATCAATTAAAAAGTTTCTGGAAATAGTTTACGATGAAACCCGTATGAAACGCTACTCTGTTTTTGGTTGAATCAATTTTGAAGAGGGGTTGGGAGATATCGCTCAAATTAACTCTAAAGCAACTTTTTCTCTTAATTAAGAGGTTCAATTGTAATATTTAGGGATCAAATCCTAAAGGAGTGTGGACACACAATAGACTAGAGATGTTAAGATTAAGCAATGCAATTAATATAAAAGCAGTAAACAGGTGAACAGTTGGTTGTAAGAATATAAGATAAAATAGCTACACTTGAGGTTTCATGCAATCAAAATTAAGATATATGGATACTAACAGTATGTGACAAAAGTCCTAGAACTCGAATATTAAAGTAAGATATCCATCTCTCGCTGTGAATCTAATCATATGACTAAGTCTTTGTTCTAGTTCCTGTCGATCGATACTTCTATAAACAAACATTAACGACCTAATCGATATGTTCACTAGATGCCTAGACCAGCTCTTGCATGTATCTAACAACGTAGTTCATCATAATTTTTATCATGTAATGAGTTTATTCTGGTAATTGTTAATATCCTAAGTTCAAGATTCTAGTTAACTACTTTAAAACACCAGCAATGACATAGTATTTAAGAGGCTTTTCAAAATTACTTTAAACATAAATCATTATAGTTTTATACACTAATATTTTAAATGTATTATAATTTTCATAATATATTATTATATTTTGATATACAGATTACATAATTTTATACATACATGATATACATACATGATATGATAATATGATACATGATATTATTATATTTTGATATACACATACATGATATATCATAATATGATTCTTCATAAATTATTATATCATATTATATGTGATATATATACTATGTTATGTGAGATGTTTAACAAAAAAACATAAAATACGAAAAAATAGCAACATCTCTTCATGAGGAATCATATAAATGCAAACATCAAACTAAATAGATAGTAAATCTGATACAAACGTCTGAATATGTGACATTAACATGCTTGAATTGTTTATTGCATCCTTATATATGATATGACTTTAAACATGAAAAGTAAATAATGTTTAGAAGGTCACAAATACTGAATCATTATACTGTTATTTATCAAAACTGAAAGCCAACACAAATGTGTGGATCGTCCATTTAATATTATTTTATAAAGAAACATTAAATATTAAGAACAGATAGAATGTAGAAAATAAAGTTATAAATTATAAACAATAAAATAGAGATAAGAATAAATTATAAACAACAAAAATGAAGAGAAAAATATAAACAAATGTAGAATTATAAAAACAGATGCAACCTCTCAATGCTTTATTCTATTGCAATTTTATGATTTAGAAATCATATCATATATGAGAATGTTTTATAATGAGTCATTTTTTGTATATTGAAAAATCAAACATAACTACAACTGAAAATAAAAATAAACCGTATCAAAATTTACTTGCAGATCAGGAATTTTTTTTGATTAAAAAGTGAAATATAAATCATTTCTAAATTATCCATGTCGGATTAGGTTTTATTTCCTATATTAATATTCAAAGTCAAGTTTTATAAATACCATAAACAAACAAATCTGGATGGACCGCATAACATGATGTTTTTTATTTATTTATTTAAATACAAATTCATGTTTTAAATTCTAATGCATTCCATCAGTAATTTTTATACACTCCACTTAGCTTTTTGATTAAGACATAAATGCAAATACGGATACAAATATTGGTTTACATTATGAGAATTGACTCGCTTTATTTTTTCCTTGGATAAAAACAAGTACAATGAATCAACATTATATTGTAAGAACACCAGATTTTTTACTCAAAATGAGAAAATCGAAATTACGAAATTAAATATTCAAGGAACCATGTGATACAAATGAATATGTTTCATAAAAGATGAACCTACAAAAACAACATTTATATAAGGTGGCTAAGTCGAGTGTTTAAATTACAAATCTTTAAGAAGGCTCTAATCAGTGAAGGAATCAACCATTCGCCATTTCAAGACTCTCTTGACATTCAATTATGAATCCTTTGAAGTTCTTGTTAATCGTTGTGACCATTTCGGTGGCCTTATGTCCAAAAATAGTTCAATCTCGACAAATAAAATGTGGTCGGTTGGGTGAGAATTGCATCAAGGATGGAGAAGAAGAGATCATGAAAATGAAATCAGGTTTGGATGTGAACCGTAGGATTCTCCAAGCTGTACGATATATAAATTACGATGCATTGAAGCACAACGTACCAGCTAAACAATATGGCCAAGAGGATCAACCGGATAACACATACCGTCGAGGTTGTACTCTCGCTACAAAATGTTATCGGCTTACGAATTAAATAAGATGACCATTATTTTTTCTTTTATTGCAACACAAAAACAAAATGTAGCTTTTTTCCGTTGACCAAAAAATATAGAGTTTTTTTCCCTTGATTTACATTTTTTTTTGATCAATCCTTTGATTTACATTTTTATGTTTGTGTTTTAAACAATGGAACTAGATACTGACCCGCCCTTCGAAAGGACGGGTAATTTTTTGTTTTAATTTGTTTTGAAAAGTTATTTTTATATTTATATTTTTTTAATCATGTTGATGTTTAGTATTAGTTTAATTTAATATAATTTTTAGCAACTATATTTAATATGTAAAGTTACATAACTATATACTTGTGCTATATGTATTTCAGAAATTATTTTAATTTTTTTAAGACTGCAACATATTATATTTTTAATAGTTACTTAAAATAATTAATCAAAAATATATGTACCAAAAAAACTCGATTCGTAATCGATCCGAAAATCAAAGTTAGACCTAGTTTATATACTCAAATGGCTCTTAACGTGTTATATCCGAAAATCAATACATTAAATCCAACCCGTATCGAAAACCAAACAAAATTCTTGAAAAATATTTGAAAAATTAATTTTAATATACTCTCTTATATAAATTTGTGAAGGTTTAATAAGGTTTTCACTAACTTTAAGTAAAATCGCATTAAATAATATTTTTGATAGAATAACTTATTTAAAATCCATTAAACTAAATGAGTTTATATAAATACATTTTTCTATTAAAAGTTCACTTAAAATCCTAATCTAACATCATGTGCTTTGTTAATTGATAAATTTACTGTACATGTAAAATATTTAAAATTCGAATAAAATAATTTCTGGTGAATAAATCCTAATTTTTTGGATTGAGTTGTAAGTTATATTGTTGTAGTGTGATATATTAAATTAGGATCATGACCTATTAATATATGTTTAGTCCAATAGTTATATAAATATAACGTAAAACTACTATAAATGTTTTATTTTGTATTGTTAACAAATAGAAAGTGTCTACTATACAATAACTACATTTTATACTTCTTAACTGATATTATGAGGAATAATTAGCATATCATTATAGAAAGATATGTCCATAATTATATAAAATAATGTATTATATAAAAAGTTGAGATTTTAAAGTAAATATATTTTGTAACATATAAAAAGAAGACTCTAAAAAGAAATAGAAACAGTTACGTGATGCAACCAACCGTTATGCATATGTTAAAGTGACAAAATTATCAAAGAACCGTCACGTATAAGCAGTTATATATAATACAGCTTATGTATTTTTTTAGTTGGACCTAACTATTATCAATAGGTCAATGATCCAAAATTAATAGTATCTGATACTAAAACGAGCAAGGTTTTGGAAGATCAACTAAGGTTAAGTAGTTGAGGAACACTTGGTGAAAAGATCATGTACTTTTACTACATTTATTTTTAACCAAAACAATAGAAGGATAATTTCTATTGTAGAGTAATAAAATTCCAACCCCTAATCGAAAACCAAACATATCGCTTGATCCAAAATTCAACAATGAAAATCAAAGGATTGAATGCAGTAGATCTCACAGTAGATATTTCTCCACAACTGTCCGGCCAAACTTCTCTTGTACATCCTTTGGCGTTTCCACCTGACAAACATGAAATGAGGTTTTCAACTAAAATGTCCTCTTTTTCTTTTTATAACTGATTCTCCTGTCATTAAGTTCAGACTACTTACCGCATTCAACGCCTTCAATACTGCTTTGACTGTGTTGTATGAATTCCTTGAACCAATCACCTGAAGAAATGACATTTTATTAAACCAAAATTAAAATGAAAACAAGAATCCAGAGTTATATCAGTATGAAGCAAAAATGCACCTTAGACTTGATGTTCTTGAACCCCGCTAGGAGCAACATTGTTTTCACAACTCTCCCAGCTTTCATTCCCGTTGTTGTTGGTGCAGGCCATAAATACAACTAGTAGTAGATTTAAGTTTATAAATATAAAAGTGGCAAGAATAGATCACGCGGTAAAAAGGGACTCAAATAAATACCTTAGTTTTCTTGTAAGAAGTCTGTATTGCGTGTGCAATGGTGTGCTCCTCATGACGCTCTATGTAATGCAGATTCTGAAAGCATTTCTCATACGCCTGTTCGGTAGTTGTTAGAAATGAGATCATGAGAACTATCTAAAGACAGGATCTACAAAAGATGTATAACGGCATCATTACAAAACAAGAGTTGCTTGACCAAAAAACAAACAAAACAAGAGTGGAATACCAAAATATTTTTTTGAAGTTTTATGTTATTCTGTCAATTCAAGAATCGAAATCGATGTACAAGTAAAGACATTTATGCACGTGTCAACCAACCTAAAGTGGAATATAAACTTTTCACTAGAATCGGCATCAAGTCCAAATTAAAGACATTTATGCACAAAAGATGTTTTTGAGTCATAAACTAAAATTATCTAAAAATCAAGGTTTTAGAAATCTTTCACATCCTCAAACGTTTAGCTTAGCAGTACTCAGAAAAAAAAACACAAGTCAGCTTCCCATTGTATCAGAATCACGTAATTGACTGTCTTCGCTACAACGAGATCCTGCCATGACTAACATATGTACAAAGTGTCGAGACCACATAAGACCTGTAGTCTCCTCGATTCATTCTAGATGACAAATGGTAATGTGAAATTACCTTCTGCATTGCAGCCTGGCCGGTTTCAGCTTTTGCTTTTGCATACCCAATGACACCTTCGTAGTTCCCGCATACCATCAACGCAGTGTACCTTTCAACCCTGCCACCCTAAAGCAGAAGTTTCTATTTTGTAGCCCGAGGAGCAATTGAATTAACAAAGAGAAATGACAAGTGAATTAGAAGACGCAAAAAGAGAGACAACTATATATACCTTTGTGACCTTGGCAACTTTTTTAACATCAATAACATGCACATCGTATCCCTGCGGAAATAAGAAATAACCTGATCAGCATAAAGAATAGTGAAGAAAGTAGGCCCATACTCTTTATTCATGGTTAATACCCACCCAGTTCACGAAAAGAATATTTCACAACATAATTTTACCATGGAAGCTTAACTTATTTAAAGTAAAATAAACAAATGTAGCTTAAATTAGACCACTGGCCTTCTTAAACACCAATATACGTATTTAACAACATATAGCATAGGGAATATATACACAGCAGGGTGGAACCAACACCAAGAATGAAACTTTTTAGCTACAAAATTCTTTAAAACCAATGTACAACACTATATCTACATCCCTCCAACAAAGTCTACTGAAAATCATGTGTCATATATAGGACTAATCTCCTAGGTAAGGACGCAAATTTAGTCCCTGTAACATTTTATTGACAATTTTAACAGAGAATGAACTATGTCACATTCTGTAGTTTCAACAAATCAAGACCAGAACAAAAAAAAAGTGAGAATAAATGGAGAGAAACCACATACTTTTCTGTATAAAGGTTGCCTTTTCTTCTCAGTCAAAGCATTTCTCTCCTCAGCGAGATCTCTAATCTCCTCTTCCAACCGCTTCCCCTTCTTCCCGAATGTATGATCAAGCTCAGAGAGCTTGCTTTCAAGTTTCTTGTCGATGGCATTCAGCTTCTCCAGCAGAATATCATCCCTTTCTTTCATGTCATCAAACTCCTCTTCATTATCATCATCCTTATCACCATCTGCTGATACAAGACGCTCTTCTTTATCTTCTCCTCCACCTTGAACATTGTCACGCTCGATGACTCCATAGTTGGCAGGGTTGTTAGGGTCAAAGGCCTCCTTCCATTCAACCAGCCTCATAGCTCTGTTTATTTTCTGCTGGAGGACAAACTTGTCTTTCCCTTGAGCTACCTTCAACCGATTCATCAGCTCCCCAATAACTCTGTACTCAGGTCCAAGCTTGAAATGTTTCTCCTCGAATTTGTCGAGCTTGGTCATCCACTTGTAGGCCTCGTCGAGCGTCTCCGACTTGGTGAGGGTCTGAAGAAGCTCTTTATGCCTCTGGAACTTCTTGTTGAACACGTCTTCTTTCTTCCTCTCTTCATCCCAATCAACCTCGTCGAGCTCGCTATCCGAATCGGACGACTCCTCGCGCCGGTTCAGCTCGCCGCCGTCGTCTTTCGAGTTCTGCTTCTTGAGCCTCTCGATGAAGGGCTCGATCCCGAGGTAATCCTCTTCGTCTTCGTCGTCGATGTCTTTGCAGTCTAGTCCTTGTCTTTGCCTCTCCTCTCTCTCGCGCTGCTTATCCTTCTCCACTTCCGCTAGAAGATCTCGCACTACTCTATCGGCTTCCGCCGGTGAAATTGTGCTGGCGGAGAAGGAGGAGGAGGAGGAGAAACGGTGGCTCTGCGACGAGATCCATGGCGTTATTCTTGTGGGAAATGCGGATCCCGAGGCATCGAGACTGCAGATGTGACGGGAGAAGGAGGAGCTGGGGTTCCGGCGGCGGAGGAGAAGACGGGTCCAGGACGAGGCGCGGGCTCGGAAGGACATTGGTTCAGTGGTCAGATTGTTGAAATGGAGGAGAGAGATATTGGAAAAACCTCTCTGCTTTTGTTAGGGTTTTTGTGTCTTTCTCTTACCATTGGGCTTCACTCTTTGGCCCAATATGGCTTTGGGGCTGATTTTGAACATCCATTGCCTAAATAAACAAATGACTAAATTAGATATTATAATGCATGGATTGTTTGAAAATCAAATGGCTTTAGAATAATCAAATGATTGAATTGGTTAAATTATGCTGAGTAATACTTAAAAAAAATTAAATTAGTTTTTTAAAAAATATATAAGATGTAGTGATTGTTTGATTTTGAAGGCTTAAAATAGTGAAATTATTATTTTTTTATTTGAAGCCAAATAGGGAAATTAGTTTTGGAAGTATTTCTTACATTTTCGAGCTTCTGTCTAGTAATCAATTTCTTATTTGCTTATCCATGATGAGTATAAGTTGAGATGTGGTCTGGATCGTCACCATATCTTCCAACGTTTTCATTTTCACGAAATGGTATGTATTACAGTTGGAAAATTTGCATCAATAACCAAAAGAAATCAACACTATAATAAACCAAAAGTATCTCCAGTAAGAGATACATTAACATTTTAAAATCTTTATAGAAATTACACATGAATTAATGAATAAATTCAATCATTTAATGAAAATATTAAATGTTACACATCATTAGAATACAAAAATTTCAAACAATGATACTAGGCCTCGACATAGGGATACTTTTTGGGTCTGGACCGAATATTTCAATTTTTTTTTGTTAATAACTAAGTTTGTCATATTTTTAAAATTCTGGCATTTCCCCTATCACCCGTTTCTCTTTTGTTGCCTCCCTGAATAAAGCTTTAGAAACTATGATATTCTTCACTTCACCTTCTTCGCTATTGACTGTCTGATTCTTTGCTCGTCCAGCTTCCCACGCTTGGTATTGTTTGCATGTTAGAAGATGGTAGCCCAAGTTTCAAGTTCCCGATTTAGTTGGACAAAGAAATGTGTTTTTGCAGTGGTGAAAGATGCATTTATCTCGATTTTCTTTGGTCCTAGTGTAATGCTTCCAAATAGGCGACCTTTGGCTCAAAACCTTTACTCCCTTTGTTGGCTGAGAAGTAGCTCCACTTGAACCCAAAACAGTCTTTCTATTTTCTTTACTCTCAGAATTTGTAAGATCTTCCTGTGCTTCTTCAAAAACAGAGTCCTTGTCTCGTTCATTGTTGTCTTGATTAAGCATGTGCTAAATAATCCATCTTTGAAAACAAATACAGAATAATGAACTAAGAAATCATAAATTTTTTCTCATAACCTAAGTTTAAAACATCAAAACAAATAATTGAAATCAATTGTGGAGCAATCACACCAAATTGTAACAATCTATCAAGCAATCTCATGAAACAAATACATAACTATCGATTAAGTAATCACAATTTATTTGGGTTTATTTTACCTTAGCTTTCGAATGATGAGATTATGAACTCATACAATCTTCACTGTCTACCTTTATAGAGGATCTGAGGATGCAACCATTGGACGCATTGGACGCTAGGCTAGGTTTAGGAGACTTTTCAATCTTCGATAGCCAAACTTGAGACTACGCTGTCACCTACTCAAATAAATGAATGATTGAGTTAGATAAAGTTAATGCATGGACCATGTGAAAATCAAATGGCTATTGAATAATCAAATGATTGAATTGGATAAAGTAATACGGAGTAATATTTTTCTAAACAATTAAAGTAGTGTTTATTCTTAAATATAAGATGTAATGATTGTTTGAGGTTATAACTTGGAATAGTAGTAATTCTTTTATTTGAAACCATAACAAATAGAGAAATTAGTTTTGAAGATATTTCTTTTCGAGCTTCTGTCTAGTAATCAATTTCTTACTTGCTTATCCATGAAGAGTATAAGTTGAGATGGGATTTGGATCATTAACTTATCTTCCAAGGTTTGTTTTTTTTTTGTAAATCATCTTCCAAGGTTTTCACTTTCACCAAATGGTATGCATTACAGTAGGAAAATTTTCATCAATAACCCAAAGAAATCAACAGTACAATGACACAGAATTTGCATCAATAGCCGAAAAAAATCAACACTACAATGACACAAAAGCATCTCTAGTAAAAGAAATTAACATTTTAAATCTTTATAGAAGTGACACATCAATTAATTAACAAATTCATCATTTAGTGAAAACATTTAAATGTTACACATCAGTAGAATACAATAAATTCCCAACGGTGATACTAGGCATGGATATACGAGTACTCTTTTGGATCCAGATCAGGTATTTCATTTTTTTTTGTAATATTATATGGGACATATTTTCAAAACCCGTAACAGAAAGTGTTATTAAAAAATAAGCAATGATCAAAGGCTTCAAAATTCAACCTTAACCGAAATGGTGTTTACCTTCTAGCCAGGAACCACACACAAACTGATTTAGCATTTTTTGCAATGTTAGGCTATCATACTCTGAAAGAAGTTTTTATAGTTAGTAATAATTACAAATATAAACAAACATACAAGATTAGAGAAGAAAATTATCTCTCTTAAGCTTGTCTTCATATTCACATTCACTAAGAATTTGTTCCATTGTCACCATTCTAAACTCACCACAACAAATATCTGTTTTCAACCATTACTCTGAGCACATCAACACCCCAACCATATAATGAGTAAGACAATTCTATATGAATCTAGGATCCAACCACTAGTGATGAAAGCACTCTAATAAGCAAGTGATACTTGCAAGTATATCTCTAGCAATTTCTGCAAGAACTGGAAATTTTGAATAGTTATAATGTTCTTCGGTGGTATAAGTATGGGCTTGGTCAAGAATCCCCACCAATTAAGGCAGATTTCTTATGTTTTTGATCTTTTCTAGTATGAATTATTTGTTAAAGAGGATTTCATCACGTGTATATGACCCCCTATTTCACATGAATTTATGGTATATCTGTAAGGTTTGTAATGAAAAACTTTTCACAATCAATAAAGATCACATGGATACTTTGCAATTGGCAGAGGCATAATCAACATTGTGGACTGAAGCCAAAGTGAAACACATACTTTGTACCTTTATAGAGGAAAAAACCTAAAAGTCACTTACTAGAGTAGGAATATGGTGTTTTACAGTTGGATCATGGAAGGAGAATGAAGCTTTCTCACAACTGAGTTGGTATAATTGCTTGAAGTAAAGAATACAAAATTGACTCTCCTAGCTCTACATTCATAACTTGAAGCTCTCATTTGCGCAATGAAATCCATGACAACTTTCCGACAACTATAGTAACGTTTGTGACATATTGTTTTAGAGTGGTAAAGATGATTTCTAAACCAGATGAATCACTTGCTTTTTCAACATACTTAGAGGAAATCAAAGATGCAAAGAAATACCCAGCCTATCCGTAGTCACAAAAATACTCGAAACTCAAAATACAAGCACTGATTAAATTGCACATAGTGTTAGAAGACAACCACACCATGTCGTTTACATAGACACATAGTCTCGAGTATGGTTTATAGAATCTTTATTATCTTCTTTCGACAAAAAGAAATTTGTGCTTCGATTGTTTTTGTTAACTTTGTTTTGGAAGATTTAGTTTCCATGAAACCAGCTCAAAACGCATACCAAACAAACTTCATTTACAAAATAGAAATCAGGTAGATAAGTAAACATTGCCTGAAATTAACATCTGAAATCAAATTGTACATTAACTAAACTAAAAGCTTCATCTAAAGCTTTCCAACTATCAGATCCGACACTTAGTCCTTGATTGGTACAGCTGATGAAGAAGCAGTAGCAGTATACTGCAGAAGCTGTATGCTCTCATTAAAACTTTTAATAAGATGATTGGTAGAGCAGTAGCAGTATACAATTTACAAGTTTTTTATAAAAGTTAATATATAATATATTCATTTTAAAATAATATATATTAAATTATAATATATATTAATAATATATTTGTTATTAAAAATAATGTATCTTAATTAATAACATAAACTAAATTAAATTTTAAATGTGAAATATTATTATTTAAAAAATAATGTAAAGTTTATTTAAAATTAAAAAAAAATATTTTTGGATATAAAATAATTTTGAATATTATTAATAAAATTAAAATAAATTTTTCGATTTAAACATAAGTTTTGAAATTAGTAAATAAAATAAATTAATTATAAAATACTATTAATTAAAAAAATAATGTAAAATTTATTTAAAATAAAAAAAAATATTTTTGGATATAAAATAATTTGAATATTATGAAATAAAATAAATAAATTATCATTATATATACATTTTATTTTATATATTAATATATAAAAAGATATAATTAATTTATTTTATTTACTAATTTCAAAATTATGTTTATATCGAAAATTTATTTTAAAAAATAAAATTTACAATTAAAATATCTATTTTAAAAATAGTATTTCATATTTAAAATATAATTTAATTATATAATTTATTTTATATTTTAAATGCGAAATAATATTTTTAAAAAATAATTATATTATAAATTTATTTTAGAAATCCAAATTTTATTTTCTGGATATAAAAATAATTTTATAATATTATTAAATTAATTAAATGAACTAATTATATGTTTTTCTGAAATTTATAAATTGTAAATGCAAATACTCTTCCAAAAGCTTCATATGAGAATATTTGCCAGAGAGCATTTGGAGAGCATTAGCATTTCGTAAATACTTTTTTAAATGTTTTTTTTAACAAATGTTGATTGGATAATGTAAAGCATAATGATAATGCTTTACCAATCAAGGTCTTACTAAAATGAAAACTTTTGAAAAGTTCCCAATTCAACAAAAAAAAAATCAACTATCTTACAATCTTATCACAATGACAGAAAATATGCTAAGCACCGGAAAATCTAAATTATTAGGATTTTCTCTCCTAGTGGAGACACTTTTTAAAACCTACAAACTTGATTAATACTTGAATGATAAAACATCAGAGAATCTTGAAAACGTGATAAATAAGATATACTACTCAATACATTTTGTCATTAAACCCTAAACTCTAATACATGTGGTGTACATACAAATTGTGTACATAGTAAAACACATGGTGGCACATATTAAGAGTTACCATGAACAAGAGTAGTGTGAATGAAATAGAGATAGATGAGTAAGTAACCTGAAGCCAATATTACATCACTGTCTTTGTTTCTCAGCTCAGATTACATAAGAAGCAAGGAAGATAGAATAAAGAGAGTATTCCCCTTTTGTTCCCTGTCTATATACAACATTCACAGTCACTCTCTCTATGGCTCTCATGTAATAAAAATGTACAAAAACAAAATCAATTCTTGAGGATCATTGCCTCCATTTTCCTCTTCCTCGCTGCGTGTTTTAGTTTCTCGAGCGCCACAAGCCCCACCTGTCTAACCCTCTCTCTCGATAATCCTATCCTGTTAATTTCCCAAACAATAGAACTTCAAAGATCTTTGTCTGATGATGATACAACCAATGGGTCAAAAAGAGGCTAAAGGTTGAATACATACCGTTTGCTAATGTCTTCCCATGTGAGACATTCTTTGTCTAGACCATAGTATAACCTAATAATTTCCCTTTCCCGTTCTCCAAGTGTTGCACTTATAAGCTTGCTCACTTCATCCTGCAGTTATATCATCAAGCTTCAGTGAACAACAAATAGTGCAATTTTCATAAAAACACACAACCAGAAGCATATAAAATGTAACATTAGTTATGAGTCTTATGACTGTTGGTTTTACCTTGAGTGCCCATTCATCGTACCCGTGCCACGGATTGTTCTCCAAACGATTATCCGCAATGTACTGAGAATATTAGAACAAATCAGCCAAAATTTATATATACTCAGGTAAGAATGGAAGGTGAAACTAAAACTGTCGTTTTGTTGAAGAGAATCAGAAACTGAGAGACTCACGCTGTGATGGGTTTCTCCAGGGAGACCGTTCAAAGAAGGGAATGCATCTCTGTCTAGGGAAAATATTTTACTTACAGCCTGCAGTTTCCGAGTGCAAGAGCATGAGCATACATTGACCTCAAAATAAAAGAAAGGGACAATGTCTATTTATTTTTAAAAATACCTCTGTTGCATTTCTAACTTTCTTCTGAGACATGTTTAGTGACTCTGCAATCCGCTGGAAACAAGAATAAATATAAAACATGAGATACATAGACTAGGATAAGCCAGAATTGTTGAAATGTTAACATGCTTACATCAATGGAGGGTGTGATTCCTTTCTCTTGGAGTCTAAGCTTTGCGTTTCGGATTAGACCTAGCCTTTCATGCAGGTGAGTAGGCAACCTCAAGGTTCGTGAGTTGTCCACTAATGCTCTTGAGACGCCCTTTTATCAGAAAAGAAATATGAAAGAAAAAAACATCAGTTATTTTTTGCTTTTGAAACAGAAAAAAAAAAAAATCTGAGGTGAAGCGCTATCCTCCTCACCTGTCGAATCCACCAGTATACATAAGTTGAGATTCTGAAACCTTTGGAAGAATCAAATTTCTCTATTCCCCGCAAAAGTCCGATAAGACCACCCTTCAGAACAAGATATCTTTGTTCAGAGAAAAACAAAAAGAAAAAAGGGTAAAACAAGAGAGATTTGGGAAAATACCTGAACAAGGTCAGACATCTCTGCTCCCATATTATCGTAACGCTGAGCAATAGACATAACCAAACGAACGTTGCTCATAGCTAACTTCTCCCTAGCTAGATGACATTCCATCAACCATGCCTGCAGCTCAGCACGAGATATCTTCAAGGATATTGCCAGCTGTTCGTCAGAAGGCTCACATCCTAATCTATCCTTCAATCTAATGTTTCCACCACACAGAAAAAAAATAAAAAACAATTACAAATAGTTTTTTTAGCTCTTTTTTCTATGTAAATTTTTTTTTTTAATTGTTACCTTGATTTGTGATCATCAAGACGGAGGCCAGATTTGATTTTCTTGGACAAGCGCACGACTTCAGCGTGACTAAGAACATCGTCACTTATGACACCCTTCACATAACCCTTCTTGACACGGTTGTTTTGGAACAAGTCTGAATTCATCTCTTTACTATTAGTTTTCTTCTTAGCACCGATTCTCCTTTGCCGGGCAGAAATCCCTGAACAGGTTACTGGAATCTTCTTCTTCTTCTTCTTCTCAAAGGAAAGATTCCACTGTTTTTCTAACAAAGACCTCTGCAGCAACAGGAGTGCCTCAACGGTATCATCCTCGTAGTAGCTTTCCTCTTCCAGTTCCTGATCAGATCCAGGAGGTAGCCATGGCTGCACAGAAGAACCGACAACGTCCACGCTCTCCTTGAGAGCCTTGGCAGCAGATTGTGTGTGACGACTCGATGAGGGAAAGCTCGGACTGTAGTTCGATGATGATGATGATGTCTTTTTCGCAGTGATTCCACTTCTTGTTGATGCAATATGGTACTGTGATGAACAAAGATCATTTACCGATAGAAATTTTTCGGTGACGTCCGAGTAGTAAAAGGACGAACTCAACAGTCTTTTCCCTGCGTTGAGTCCTACTACAGCTGTTGTGGCCATCATCCCATATAATAAAAATACTCTTATAGCTCCTCAATTCATCAACTCTTTACTTTTCAACATTAACCTTTTTTCTGTTAATAAAATAAAACCAAACACTTTAGAACAATTTCATTAGTGGAATACAAGTTGGGACAATATGACATTCAACTGAACTGAAAGTCAAGGAAGCAGAATGAACATCCCAACAAGTTGTAGGTATTGAACATAATTAGATTCACCTTATCCGACAAAAGAAATGGTTCAATTCATCATCACTGTCCAAATTTCACTAAACTCATTAAAACCCAAATCCAAAAATCATATTTCTGGAAGAAAAAAAAAACAATTAAGAAGATGGAAGCAGAATCATTCAAGATCAATAGAACGTTTCAAAATTTTGGCATAAAGGAAAAGAGCTCAGTAGGAAATCAATGTAATTGGTTATCTCATGACAAGAGATCAAACTTAATTTTGGCTCACCTGAAGAAAAAAAACTTTGAAAGTCTGAGAGAGGAGGGTGTGTGTGGCACAGACGAAGCGAAAATGGCTTATATTTTTTCAAGTTTTATTTTACTCCCAAGAGTTTATTGGTGGCCTAAGATTTTGTAAGAATTTTTTTTAAAAAAGGATATGTGGTGAAAAGTATAATTTATTAGGAGAGGATATTTAAAAGAGATATGGGTTGAAGCGATGGGATTGGTGGAAGCAGATACTGGCTCCATGTTTCTGTGGTCGATAGCCTACTCTCGCTCCTTAACATTTTATTTGCTTTTTATCCTTTCCCATTTATTTATTTCATACTATTACAAATGTCATTCTAAAAAAAAGTCTACAATACCGGATGTTGTATCTCTTTATAAAAAACATGCCTTAATTTTATTTGATATTTATCTTAATAAAATCAAAAATTATATATATATTCTATTAAACTAAAGGTCGATTTTATACCTCTGATTTAGTTTTTTGAATAGGTATGTTAACTTTTTCTTAGTTTAGCATATGTGGTAAAAAAAAATTAAAACAAAAGTACATAGAGTTTAAATTGAGAGTAAATTTCACACAGTAAACAAATTCTTTATCAACCTTTCACTTTGGTCTCCTGTTTCGAGGTCTTCTCCGATCTTTGGCGTGCCTTGCCAGACCATGGACGGTCTCCCATCTCTCCTTTAAGTTTATCGGTCTTCAAGTCTAACATTGGAGCAGTCGCAGTCGCAGTCGAAGTCGGTGGATCTCGGTGGTGCTCATCCCTCTATTATTTGATCTTGGGTTGGTCTCGCGAGCAATGGACCTCAATAAGAGTTCTATGGCCTTGGTGGTTTGTTAGAGCTAGAAGATCGGATCTTTCTGCTGGAGGACGACAAAGAGTTCGTCTAGAGTTTCGCATGTTAGCCATTGGGACTTGGCACTTGTCTTCCGGATGTGATGAGGGATCTTATTGACAGTGGGTCTATGGCGTGGATGGCGGTTCCTCTTCGTAGGTAATCATGCTTGAAGTGGTAAAATGATTGTGAAAATTTATGTGGCTACCTTTGTACAAGACTTGAATACTAATCAATCTAGTCGATCAGCAACCAAGTTGGAGATGGATGAGCTGGACGATGTGCATGGAAAAGTTTGGGCGGGTAAAGATGATGCACATGAGCTCAACATGAACCAATGAAACAAGATTATTCGTCCAACATTTCCGGAGGAACAATCTAATCGAACCAAAATGGTGGTGGATCAGCTTCAACTTGGAGATGGGGGAGAGCAGGCTTCTACGACCCCAAAGAAAGCTTCAAACCAGATCGAGTATCAATTGATCTTCTCGGTTGGGCCAACAACAAGAGAAAGAGCCAAATTCCAAAAGAATCTGTAACATCCGGAGTTGTGATGTGTGAAAAGGATTAAGAGAATTGATTTGACTACCTATGTCACCAAAGTTGACTTACCTTTCCCGCCACACATCCGTTTAGAACTCCAGAGTTAAGCGTGCTTGGGCTGCAGTAGTGAAAGGATGGGTGACCTATCGGAAAGTGATTCGCGATACCGTGTAAGTGAGGCCAAAGCACGGGGAAAGGTCGGGTGGTGATTGCAGGGTCAGTAAACGATGATTTTGAGCCTTAGAAAATTAACGACCGACCGTCCGATGGGATGGGGCCCACGGGCCGAGAGAGCAGGCGTGGGTGGCCCACTAGCCGTGGGCGGTCGGGGCGTTACAAGTGGTATCAGAGCTGGTTAGCCGTCTCAGTTCTGACCTGAGAGGCGTCTTGAGACCTGTCGTGGGGCGCAACGAGGGCGTTGCGTTCTTTGAGAGGGGTGAATTGTAACATCCCGAGTTATGATATGTGAAAAGGCTAAAGAGAATTGATTTGACTACCTATGTCACCAAAGTTGACTTACCTTTTCCGTCACACATCCGTTTAGAACTCCAAAGTTAAGCGTGCTTGGGCTGGAGTAGTGAAAGGATGGGTGACCTATCGGGAAGTGATTCGCGATACCGTGTAAGTGAGGCCAAAGCACGGGGAAAAGTCGGGTGGTGATTGCAGGGTCAGTAAACGATGATTTCGAGCCTTGGAAAATTGACGACCGACCGACCGTCGGATGGGATGGGGCCCACGGGCCGAGAGAGTGGGCGTGGGTGGCCCATTAGCCGTGGGCGGTCGGGGCGTTACGGAATCATTCCATCATTTATCAATTTTCGTGCAAGAAAAGGAAGAGGAGATAACCAGAGAGGAAAAACCGATTGAATGGTTCACCTTTTTATGGTTAATGATTAATTTGTAATTATGTTTTAATGTAAGCCAAGTACAATTAGATTTAAGAAATTAGACATGTAAACTAAGTCAAATTATGATCAAGATCATCAAAACCATTTTGGTTTAGGAATATGGTTTTATTTTCTTAGGATTAGGCGACTTGTATTTTTTTTAAACATGTGTTACCGACTAAGTTAGAAACTAATCATAAATAAATGTACATCAAGATAAAGTTTTTCTAAGTATTGCATTCTCTGTTCAGCACAAGAACATTGATCTAGCTTACGAGAGGAATCTCCATGTGAGCCATCTTAGGCACTAAACGAGGTTATCTGATGCCTTAAGAGTAGCAACACAACATGATCATACCATAGCTTTAACGTGAAATCCATTGTCCTCAAAAGAGTTCTCATAGCCTCCACGAAAATCTCCATCAATCCCCTTCTTGTGATCCAGGAAGAGAAGCCTATCCACTGTAAGTGGTATCAGAGTCACTTGAAAGTTAGAGTTATGGTCTTCTAGTCATTTCACTCCAGCAAATCCTACTGTCCTATGAATCTTTTGTAAGTAAGCCGAGTCACTCTTTTAAAAAAGAACAAAACAGAAAACAAAATTAAAGATAAAAAAAAAAGATAAGAAACAAAAAAAAATCCTAGGAGAAATCAGGCTAGAGTAGGTCAATCGGTCGGTGCCAAAATCTTGCAATAATTTTATCTATTCACGTGTGGGTTAGGGTTCTATCTCTTATGTGATTGAACTTTGATATTAATAGAACTTTTGGGAAGAACAAGTATACATGGACGGTTGAACTGAGTGAGATATATGTTTTTAAACTCGTTTGCTAAATGTTTTTTAGGTTGCAAAGGCTGAGAGGAGAGATGAAGAAGTTGTAGATAAACATGTTGTTCAAAACATCAACCTCAATCAGCTATAATTTGAGGCAATGATGGCTGATATCAACATGTGACTTCAAGAGACATTTAACATTACTAACCAAGCTAATGTTTATACTTCTTGGTTTTTAACAACCTGCAGGTAGAGCTGAAGGATCTGCTAGAAGAGTACTAATAAGAGCTAGGAGAGGTGATTGCGTAGGTGAAGAGGATGAACAGGCTGATTCAGCATATTAGAGTGATGGTGGTTCATAAGATGGACGACCCAAAAGACTCAACAACAGGCACCACAAAGTTGAACAATCTAGGAAGCCTCAAACTCAGGATACAACCATTCCATGGCAAGAATGATCTTAAGTATGACACTATAATAAGAAGAAGAAGTTTAGACTAGCAGCTAATGACTTTTTTAGGAACATGTTGCAACTATAAGGAGGCGCAATGGGGAACCACAAATTGATTCATGTATTGAAATGAAAACCGTAATAAAGAAAATTTTGGTTTAACACACTATGGTCAAGACTTATGAGGCTACCTCAAGGGACTAAGAGTGTAGAGCAATGCTATCAGAAAATGTAGATACTCATTATGAAAGCTGAGATTGATGAGAATGTTAAAGCTAGTATGATACGTTTTCAGATAGGTCTAAATAGATATATCCAAGATAGGCTGGAACTACAAAGACTATGAAGGCATGGAAGAGTTATTTCACAAAATCATTCTAATTGAGCAACAAAATAAGAGGAGAATCTTTACTAGGAACAAAATCAGTTCTGCTTCTAAGCGAGCTTACTCCAGAGATGACAAGTCTTATGTCAAGCCAAAGGAGGGTACTTTATCAGTTGTACCCGCTCGTGAAGACAAGGAAAAAAGGACCAGCAACACTTACTTGATCCCAGGAATGTGAAGTGCTTCAAGTGTCATGGGTTTGGGTGTTATACTAATGAATGCACCAACAAGATGGTCATGATTCTTCTAGACCATAGAGATGTACTGTTAGAAGATGAGGGTCTATATGAAGAAATGGATGAGGGAGCCATAGACTATCGGGCTCACGGGGTGATGTTAGTCACCATAAGGAGCTTAAATGCTCAGCCTAAAGCAAAGGTGTATAAACAAAGAGAACATTTGTTTCACACTTGGTGCCTAGTTCACAACAAAGTATGTAGCTTGATCATTGACGAAGGAAGTTTCACAAACGTGGCTAGTGAAACTTTGGTTGAAAAATATGTCTCATGGTTCATAACCACTGTAACCCATACTCACTTCAATGGCTAAATGAGGAGTGTGAGATGTGCGTGTGAGTAAACAAGTGGGGAGACACTAAGCCTTGGAAGTTACCACGATGAGACAACTTGTGATTTGTATAGGAGATATACATAATCTCAATCACATCTTCTAAATATGTCAATTGTATATTCTCTCATTATTGTCCATATCTCCTTAGGGCTTCATCTTTGTAATATATATACGACACTTTATCATCACGTTAATAATAATAATCATTCATCCCTTCTCTACATGGTATCAGAGCTTCCTTTCTAAAGGACCTTTCAAAAAATTTCTTTTCTTTTCTTTTCTTTTCCTTTCTCAAACACTTTGCGTGTTCCTCAAGCCTCATGGCTCACAATCATGATACCACCGCCGAAGTCCTTAATGCCGGCAACAAAAAACCCATTGTCTCCATCAACATGATCAACGTGACGAAATTGTCGTCCACTAACTACATAACCTAGAGTGCTCAAATCCGATCTCTCCTACGGGGCTATGATCTCCTCAAGTTCATAGATCCAACCTCCACTCCGCCGCCAGTGACAATCACCACCGCTGGTCGCGACAAAATAAATCCCGACTTCACGATCTGGCAGCGACAGGATAGCCTCATGTACAATGCTCTTATGGGCTCTGTTGAGCATGCTCATTGATATATGGTGTTTTATACATCATTGTATATATGTTTTCTAATTGGTTTTCAAGTCTTTATCGAGTCTTTCTAGTCCTTTTCGAGTCATTACAGGTCTGGAGTTGCACTGGATGGGAGATGGACATGCTGGAACAAAAGAAGCAGAAAACAGTGCAGTTTGGTGATTTTCACGCAGAACAGTCTGATGACTGTTCCCGATCAAGCTGGAACAAGCAGACGGAGTGATCCCGCGGTTGTTCCGGACGAATAAGGAAAATACAACATCTCGGGATTTGCCCTAATTATCCTCTTTTTCTCTCTGGCCGCCTGTGGCTTTTGATATAACTTCTTTTTCTATTTTTCTACATGATTCTACGCTATTTTTCATAGAGAAACAGACCCTAAGACTCCATTGTTGGGATTTGCTTATTTGTAAAGGGAGAAGGATCTCTACACTCTTGAGAAGAATCCTGAACCCTATCTCATTTATTTTATTGATTCAGCATGTTTTCTTCATCTGTTATATATGTGTTCTCAGTTGCTATGGCTGAGTAGTCGGCTAGCTTGTCTAGGGTTCTAGGGTGTTGATTTCGTGAGCTAAACATAGATAAGTGAATCACTCGATTGTCTTCATTCATAACCATTCTTACTGCTTGCATTAAACTGGCCGCTTAATGTTAGATCATAGGTTTAATCTGATCATCAAAAGTGCTTAGGTTGCTAGATCTGTTTTGAATGAGCATTGCATCCCTAATCAGCGAAAGTAGATATTAGGGTGTTCTGTGAACCTATCGGACTTGATCTCTATTGCTTGTTGTCGCTTCTCACCTCAACGACAGTTAGACGGTGAGATCGATCAGCATAGGGAGCAGTACCACGACAGTGGACTGTTCTACTTGAGTGATCCGAGTTCTAGACTGTTCTTATTAGCACTTGAATAATTGTTTAGCTCACAAGTATTAACACCCGATGAAGTAACCCTAGGCTGGCTTCTCTTTAAATTGAATTCTCATTTATATTATTTTACTTGCTTTGCACGTTACCCTCAAAACAAAACCCCATATTTGTTTTAGCTAAGTATTGATCCAATAGAAATAAAGTGTAAGAGTTGGTCTCTGTGGATTTGATCCTAAAGTGCTACATCGACATACCATTCGATTGTGGTAGTGTGCACATTAGGTTAATTGGTGTGCGTGAACACGAATATCAATTTGGCGCCGTTGCCGGGGACCATCTTTTTACCTTTATTTTTCGGTTATTTATTTAGTCTAAGACCTCTAACTTGCTCTTTTCTCTTCGTTGCAGGAGATCGCAAGGTTTAGAAAATCAGAACAGACAACAGCCAAGGCCTACTGACACCACCATGGGTGATCACGGTCATCAGGATGATCTCGCTGCAGCAATGCAACTGATGCAACAGCAGATGCTTCAGATGCAGCAGACCATCCAAGCTCAGCAAGCAGCTGCAGAACAATCTGCTCAACAGGCTGCTCTCGCGCGGCAGGAACAAGCATCGCAGACTGTTCCAATCGGGGAGAGAAACCTTCCGCGGAACATTCCTACTACCCGCTCTGCCATTGTTCCTCCACTCTGCACCAGGCAGGACTTCGAGATCAAGCCTGCTCTGATTGATCTGGCGCAGAGAAAAGTGTTCTCTGGTCTCTCTGCAGAAATTCCAATAGAGCATATTGAGAATTTCGAAAAAGTCTGCAGTTTTACTCGTGCAAATGGTGTGCCACCAGACTACATCAAGTGCATGCTATTCCCATTCTCTCTTGATGGAAAAGCTGCACGGTGGTTGAACTCCCTCCCTACCGGCTCTCTCACTTCATGGGAACAGGTCCGATCAGCGTTCCTCAACCATTTCTACTCTAAGGCGAGAACAGCTGCATTGAGGAACAAGATCACTTCATTCAGACAGCTCCATGATGAGCCTTTTTGTGACGCATGGGAGCGCTTCAATGACTACCAGAGAGAATGCCCTCACCATGGATTTGATGATGATTACCTCCTGGGCATTTTCTATGATGGGGTGGACTGGAAATACCAAGGTGCTCTAAACTATTCGAGCAATGGAGACTTCATGACTCAGACCACTGATGGAGCGTTCAAGCTGATTGAGAACATGGCAGCTAGCTCAGGCAATGAGAATCAGGAGAGCAACCGCTCCAAGAAAAGGAACAGTGTACACACCCAGAAAATTGATGAGCTAACAGCTAAGGTCGATCAGCTACTGCAGAACAGCCAGGCACAAGGATCTGGGTATCAGAACACCACCCCACAGAGCAATCAGCAAGTTGTTCCAGCCGCGAGTGCTCCGACTGCAGGGAACAGTCCGCCAGATGATCTGAAAAATCTGAACATTATGATGCAGCAGATGCTCCAGAGCCAGCAACTTCAGGTCAAGGCACTGAATCAGGTTACCACAGACATCAACACCAAGATGGACATCATGTTCACCGAGCTGAATTCAAAATATGATACTGTGAGCAACCACATAAAGAAGATTGATGTTCAACTTGCTCAAACTGCTGAAACTGTTAAAAGACAGCAAGAGATCATTCGTGGAAAAAGTGTGATGAATCCTAGGGTTGAGCACTGTAATGCAACCGAGCAGAGACGTGAGAAATCTGAGGAAAAACAAGCGGAACAACTGTTCGCTGAGACTGTTCTGGGCGCAGAACAGAGAACAGAGCAGTCTGCCAGCTCTAGAGTGACTGCTCCAGCGACTGCTCCCGCGACTGCTCCCGCTCCCGACGGATCTACTGATATTCCACCAGTGCGAGTCTATGTTCCTAAGGTTCCCTATCTGATTCCACCTAGACACCTGAAGGTGTTGCCTAAGGTTGATGACCCTGGAAAATTTGCTTTTCCATGTTCCATTGCCGGAGTGGAATTTAAGGAAGCTCTCTGTGACTCTGGATCTTGTGTGAATCTTGTCTCAAAGGCGATTGTAGACAAGTTGGGCATTGCTGATGTTGAGCCTTCTCAGGTGACTCTGACTTTTGCAAACTCTTCCAGAGCAGTTCCTTATGGCACCATTCGCAACCTTCCTGTCCAAGTTGGGGACTGTGTTCTCCATACTGAATTTCAGGTTGTTGAGATGAACAAGGATCATGAGATGCCTTTGATCTTAGGAAGAACATTTATGGCTACAGTGGGAGCAATCGTTGATCTGCCTAATAAGAGAGTCTCCTTCTCCCACATCAACAAGAATGTCTTCTATCAGGCTGTTCCCACCAGATTTCAGAAATTGCACGCCTCTTGCATCTCAGTGTTCAGTGGAGAAAAGATGAAGGTTGTTCCAAGGAAGGAGCTTGGTAAAAACAGTGAGTTCAAAGAAGTTCTGAATGGAGATCCTCACAATGATACCAAGAAACTCAGTGGGAATGCAAGGGTGAAAGAGAAAGTCCAGAAGAAAAGGGTCAAAGGAAATCCTACTATGACTTTGACACCTCACTGGTGTGATGAGAAATCCATTGAATATGAGGTAAAGTGCAAGGGTACCTCTAAACCTTTCTCCAAGGTCAGAGTTATTCTCACAGAGGAGCTGAAAGAGAAAGGAGAAGCTGCTGTGAAAGGGTTGTTGAGCAGAGTTTTGAAGCTGAACATGTCTGATTGTGGAGCTTGTTTTGGAACAAGCCCTCATGCTCAACCCGACTGATCCCTGTCACCAAGTCAAGCTAGTGACTTTAACCAAGCGCTTGGTGGGAGGCAACCCACTGGTAAGTGTAAATATAACTTGGTTTTGTTTTTGTTTGCTTATTTTCGTTTTAGCTTATTGAGTTTCAGGTCAAAAAGTAGAAAAATTCGAGATACTTCGAAAAATTCTGGGTTGCAGAAACGGAGCTCCCTGTTCTGCAGGAGCCAAGAACAACCGCCCAGGTGAAAATCTGGTGACAGAACACCCAGAATTTTTCGGAGCACCCGCTCCAGGTAAGTATCTCGACCAAAAAATTTGTATATTCTGGTTTTCACCTTCTCTCTGATTTATTTTCACACCGAGACGTTGTGAAATAAGTCTGGGGGAGGGTCTTCGTCGTTTACTAACTCGTTTCTTTCTTTTGTTTTTCTCTTGAGTCAGTTTGAGTCAGTTTTTAGGATCGAGTCAGTCAAATTTTTGTGGGAATTAGGACCTTATTCTGTGTTGATCACTAACCACCTCGTGCTTTAGTTGTCTTATTCAGTGACCTTAGCAGTGGCGAAAGACACACATGTGGACCTGGAACACCCTGACATTTCTCACTTGATTCTCCAGAAGTTCTCAGTCGATCAGGTTACACTGGGTAGACTCAACTCCACCTAACTTGAACTTAATCTTGACTGAAATTCTTCTTGTTATGGGCACTAGATCAGGGAAACGAGAACAACACTCAGGACTCCTTATCCTTTATATCCATCTTGTTGTTCCTGAGTGGCTAGCTCATCTTTAGCTAGTTCCCACCCTGAACCTTAGCCTTTATTCCACCTTCATGCATTTGTTTTTCAGTGTTATATGTGCAGATATGTGCAAAAAGGTCGGAGAGGAAAGGATCGACGCAACCTCTTACTCGTTACTGCTGCGCAGATTCAGCCAGAAGGAGAACAAGCAGATTAAGGGAGCAACCACTCCATAACCAATGAGCTGTTCAAGAACATGGGTGGAGAACTAGAATGATTTGAATCAAAACCACCAGTGGCATCATTGACATCACATGTTACCTCCTTCGTCACCTCACCATCTCTTTTTGTACTTGTAAAAAAAAAAAAAAATTAAAAAAAAAAAAAATTATCTTTCATTTTATTTAGCATATGGTGATGGAGAAGGAGAAGAATTCAGGATACATGAGCCATTGGGAAAGTCGAGCAGAAGAGTAGGTATCAATATGAAGGGATGAGGAGCAGACAGATGAGCGGAGCAGTCTGATGATTGTTCCCGAATGAGAAGAACAATCGCTCCTGAGATAGCAAAACGAGTAAGGGGCTGTGGACATCAATGGAGCCGTCCTCTCACGACTATTTTGCGCGATATCCTGCATCCACTACGAAAAGTTGGTAGCCCCTAACACTCTTTAGCTCCACCATAAAATTAGCCTGTTCCACACCTAGCCCGTCTACCCTGAATAGTGCCTGTGATGAGAAGCTCACGCTGCTCTTAAATGAATGTAGGGAGTTCTGTCTCGATAGTGTTGCTTTTTCAGGTTTGAGATGTAGAGTATGGAGCCGATTTTCGAACAGCAGTCAGTGGGGTTCTGGTAAGGGTGTGTTGTCCTAGTTTACTGGTTGTATGGTTCAGAGATTCGTGGTTAAGGTATGGTTGCTGAGAATAGGAGAGTTCCCACACTTTCAAACCTTTCTCCCTGTTCTTGATACTTGGTCTTGTTCGAGGACAAACAAGGATCTAAGTCTGGGGGAATTGATATATGGTGTTTTATACATCATTGTATATATGTTTTCTAATTGGTTTTCAAGTCTTTATCGAGTCTTTCTAGTCCTTTTCGAGTCATTACAGGTCTGGAGTTGCACTGGATGGGAGATGGACCTGCTGGAACAAAAGAAGCAGAAAACAGTGCAGTTTGGTGATTTTCACGCAGAACAGTCTGATGACTGTTCCCGATCAAGCTGGAACAAGCAGACGGAGTGATCCCGCGGTTGTTCCGGACGAATAAGGAAAATACAACATCTCGGGATTTGCCCTAATTATCCTCTTTTTCTCTCTGGCCGCCTGTGGCTTTTGATATAACTTCTTTTTCTATTTTTCTACATGATTCTACGCTATTTTTCATAGAGAAACAGACCCTAAGGCTCCATTGTTGGGATTTGCTTATTTGTAAAGGGAGAAGGATCTCTACACTCTTGAGAAGAATCCTGAACCCTATCTCATTTATTTTATTGATTCAGCATGTTTTCTTCATCTGTTATATATGTGTTCTCAGTTGCTATGGCTGAGTAGTCGGCTAGCTTGTCTAGGGTTCTAGGGTGTTGATTTCGTGAGCTAAACATAGATAAGTGAATCACTCGATTGTCTTCATCCATAACCATTCTTACTGCTTGCATTAAACTGGCCGCTTAATGTTAGATCATAGGTTTAATCTGATCATCAAAAGTGCTTAGGTTGCTAGATCTGTTTTGAATGAGCATTGCATCCCTAATCAGCGAAAGTAGATATTAGGGTGTTCTGTGAACCTATCGGACTTGATCTCTATTGCTTGTTGTCGCTTCTCACCTCAACGACAATTAGACGGTGAGATCGATCAGCATAGGGAGCAGTACCACGACAGTGGACTGTTCTACTTGAGTGATCCGAGTTCTAGACTGTTCTTATTAGCACTTGAATAATTGTTTAGCTCACAAGTATTAACACCCGATGAAGTAACCCTAGGCTGGCTTCTCTTTAAATTGAATTCTCATTTATATTATTTTACTTGCTTTGCACGTTACCCTCAAAACAAAACCCCATATTTGTTTTAGCTAAGTATTGATCCAATAGAAATAAAGTGTAAGAGTTGGTCTCTGTGGATTTGATCCTAAAGTGCTACATCGACATACCATTCGATTGTGGTAGTGTGCACATTAGGTTAATTGGTGTGCGTGAACACGAATATCACTCATCAACCGCTCATTGCCACAGCCACCACCACCCTTGCCGCTTGGAACTTGCTAGCTTCAACCTATGCAAATCCGACTCGGGGTCACATCAAACAACTCTGCCATCAACTCAAACACAGCGTCAAAGGTACAAACACCATTGACGAGTATATGCAGAATATCAAAGTGAAAGCCGATGCTCTTGCTCTTCTAGGAAGTCCCTTTGATGGAGAACACCTCACTGATGTGGTTCTCGATGGTCTTGCTGATGAATAAAAGGCTATTATCGAAGCCATACATGGCTGTGACACGCCAATCTCTTTTTTTTGAGCTCCATGAAAAGCTCACCAATCGTGAGCTAGCCATCAACACTGCATCTCACTCTTCTCCAGAGATCAGCTTGCGAACGCCCTGACCAAACCAGTCTCATGGTCTCTACTGGATGCACACTCACCCAAGATTAGACTCTCCTCCGGTGGTTCATCTTGATGGGGCGTATAGGAGATATACACAATCTCAATCACATCTTCTAAATATGTCAATTGTATATCCTCTCATTATTGTCCATATCTCCTTAGGGCTTCACCTTTGTAATATATATATGTATAATATGACACTTTATCATCACGTTAATAATAAGAATCATTTATCCCTTTTCTACAATTTGTTGCCTATGGAGGCTAGTCACATCTTCTGGGACGTTCATGGCAGTATGACTAAAGGACAATACATGATGGCTTCACCAAAACCTTTTCTCATAAGTAGAAACAAATTATACTGGTTCATTTAAATCCACAAGAGGTAAACCAACATCAGGTGCAACTCAAGCTGAGAACAGAGGAAGCTTAAAGCTGCGGCCAAAAAAATACTAATGGAACAAGCTGCCAACATAAGGAACTAAAACTCGCTTGCTACTTCTAGTGAGATTAAAGAAGCATTTTTTAATCAACAAGCAATGATCTTACTAGTTTACAAGAAGTTACTAACCTCTTCTTCTAGCCATGAACCAGATATTCTTAGAGAAATTGAGTTTCTTTTGCATGAGTATGGAGATGTTTTTCCAGAGATAATCCAGTTGGCTTCCACCCATCAAAGGTATATAACATCCTATAGATTTCATACCAGGGGCAACGTTCCCAAATCGGATATTCTAGGACGATTCTTGTGGAGACTAAAGAGCTTCAAAAGCAATTCAACGACTTCTTGGGGAAAATGATACGTTGGAGAGAGCATGAGTCCTTGTATTGAACATGTCTGTCCTACTTGTGTTCAAGAATGATGGGTGTAGATTGTAGAGCAATTAACAACATCACGGTTATTGTTTGTTGTAGAAAAATCAACATCATGGTTAATCCCAAAACAAAGCAGTCTAACATTTAGTGCTTTTCGTGCAACAAAAAAGAAAAGTAGAAACCAAAAGAGTAAAATCGGTCGAATGGTTTAATATCTTTATAGCTAATTATTTGTAATTATGTTTTAATGTAAACCAAGTACAACTATATTTAGGAACTGAACCAAGTAAACCAAGTCCGGTTAGGAGTAGGATCATCCTAACCCTTCTAGTTTAGGATTAGAGTTTCCTTAGCTTAGGATTAAGCAAGCTATTTCTTCTTTTAAACATGCAACCAGCTGAGTTTGAGATTAATCATAAATGAAAGAACATTAAGCTGAAGCTTGTCCAAGTATTGCTTTCTTTGTTCAGCACAAGAACATTAATCTCACTTAAGGAGAGGAATCTCCTCGTGAACCATCTTTGGTACTAAGCAAAATGATCTTGTGCGTTAAGAGTAGAAACGCAACCTAAGATCATCCCATGGCTCTAAGGTGAATTACATTGTCCTAAAAAGAATGACAGTAGCGTGTACAGTACAATATCCATCCACTCCCTTCAAAGTGAACCATGAAGAGAAGCCTATCAAGGGCCTTACCAAGAAGTCAGGATGTGTGTGACGAGGCAGACTGGAGTCTGCCAATTTATAAGCTCTAGTGACAAGTTTTCTCTTATGTCCCTGGCCTTGGGAGGTGTCTAAACATGAGTCTAGATGTCACTCATGCTTTTCATCAAGATGAGCTTCAAGAGAGTGAGAAAATGTTTCATGATGGGTTACTCGATGAAACAGACAAACTGTTAGTTTGTCGTTGCCAAAGGGAGCATGGAGATCGGACATGGTATGGCACTAGAGGCAGACAGACTGATATATCTGTTCCATGCTTGTGAGTTGAATCAATCGGTAGGAAAGCTTACGAGGTTTGGATTCATGTCAATGATATCACTGGTAAGTTGTTTCCCTCGTGGTCAGAGGGATCTCCAGAATAGGTGTTTATGATCCAACATTATTGAGCATGTAATGATCTCGTCGGTTTAAATCAATGTTTTTCCTGGTGGATTCATTAGTTCTGCAATTCATTTCGATAGATAGATCTTTGCTTGACCTCTTGAGTCAGAGATTTCATTTTATTGTGCCAAATTGTGAGAGCTAAAATCCACAGTCAAAATTTTAATAAAATAATTGTTAGGTTAAGGAAAACAATGGAAAAATGATCTTCATGAGTAAACCTTTAAAATAGCTCGAACTAGACTAAAATTATTGACAACAAATGTGATAAATATAAAGAAAAAGGCTAAGATAATACATCACTAACATAGTATTTTCAATTTTACACACTTCACCTTGTTCCAACTACTTCGTATATCTAAGACACACGTATTTTCCTTGCTCGTAAGATCTCAGACTGTTATGTAACTTCTTGACATGGTGACTAGGTCTTGGTTGTTATCCGCTTGATCTGGATTTTGCTACCTCGAGCTACGTCGTACCCTTTTGAACAAAATAGTTGAGATTTGCCAAGGAACCTCGTTAATGTTTCTATTTCAATTAGATCTTTAACGAGTCGGATTTATGTGATAAATTCTTTACCCTAATATATGTCATTTGCAAAACTCAAAAACGTGAAAGTATTTAATTTAAAGATTTTAATAAACAAAATAAAATAAGAACTTTGGTAATTGAGGGTGTGATGCAATAAATAACAGTGTCTGGTTTTTATGTTATTAGATGAATCCTAATTTAGCAAAGTATGACAATATACATGATGAACTCTATAACTAATCTCTATAATATTATTTGATAAATCAGTTTTCTATGTGTCTCGTTTACATTAACTCCCACAATGGTTGGTTACGCTGATACCCTTAATTGATTAAAAAATTATATTTAAATATTATTATTTGATAAATCAGTTTATTTAATGAATTAAAAAGTTACATTCAAATAACATAGATAATAAAAAAGAAACATTTATAAAATTTTAAAAACATATTTAAAAACAAAAATATATGTTTATATAATATGATTTCATTAAAAAGGAAATTTCACAAAATATAAATATTCCATTTAAAAATATTTTTAAATAACATAAAATATACTTTTGAAGTACTAAAATATTTCCTTATATCTATATTTTCTTAGATGAAAATCTCTATAATATTATTTAAAAAGTCAGTTTCCTATGTGTCGCGCCCAAGTTAACTTTCAAGATGGTTGATTACATCGATACTCTTAATGAATTAAAAATATTACATTATTGTTTTTTATTTAGTTTCCTTTTTAAAATTTTCCATATAACATATATATTAAAAAGGAAACATTTATAAATTTTAAAACGAAAATATATGTATATATAATATGATTTCATTAAAAAGGAAATTTCACAATATAGTAATATTCTATTTTAAAAATATTTTTAAATAACATAAAATATACTTTTGAAGTAATAAAACACTTGCTTTATATCTATTTTTCTTAGATGAAAATATATATTTGCATATAATGTGATTTCATAAAAACAAATTTCAGAATGATAATCTTGATATTAGAAAAATAAATATTATTTTTTAAAGATAATTTTAAACAATACAAAATATATATTTTCAAAGTAATATAAATATTTTGATACATCTATTTAATTTCTTAGATGATTACATAAAATAATTAAGTAATGTAAACTGATATATGTGAAATTGACTAAAAATAGTTTGTAATTAGTATTACTGAAATGTTTTATTTATTTTTCATATGTTTAGTTGACTATAATATCTTTCAATTACAGCAAAAAAATATCTATAAATTATACTTTACTTATATAATATGATTTCTCAAATACAATCTCAATATTTACTGCTTATTTTTAAGAAATATTAAAAATTATCATTTTAACAATAAACATCTTTTGATCAAATAATTATAAAATATTTCAAATAACATAAGACTATATATATATATACTTTAACGAGGTAGATATGTTATATTTTTTTATTATTACAATTGTATTTTTTCCTAATATTAAATTTGCTTTTTAATTTTATGTTTTTCTGTTTGTTAAGTTTAATATAACCATAATCAAAATATCAAAGTAAATATGAATTCTCATTTTTAGATTATTTAAAATAAATTTTAGTTTACCTTACAATAGATCTAAGACATAAAATTATTTAGAATTTATAAAATATTTTAATTATTGTAAATATTGATATGTGTTCATGAGCTTCCAGACATATTTCAGTTACTTATGTATGTAACTTCCTATTGATCATCATTTTATTTTCAAATATATATATATATATATATATATATATATATATATATATATATATATATATATATATTTTAAATGAACATATTATTTGATAAATATTATGATCATACATGCACATTTAAACGATAAATAAAATTAATTTGATATAACATAATTATATATACATATATATAAATATTATATATCAATTATCAATTGGATTTTTTTTGCTAAACGGAGCCTAGATACTTAATTTTATTAGTCTAACCACGTAAACCAAAAAAATAAAAATAATCATATTTCAGTTTGAATTTGAAAGAATATATGTAACTCAATATACTCACAATATGAGTGACTCGACTAATCAATCTTATATCTACAATAATAGATTATATTAAAATTAAGGAATACAACAACCAACCTAAATGCAAATAAGAAAATTAATCAAAATTTTAATATATTTAGAAAAAAATATTATAATTGAATTCAGAGAAATATAGGCAATCTAATATACCAAAATGATAACTAAATCGACTGTAAAAAAATCGACTAGATATAATATATCTAAAATCATATTTCTAATTAAAGTAAGTAATATCATAGATATTAATTATGCATAAAATTAGAAATTAATTTGATATTAAAGTATATAACAATCAATTATTATAGTATATTTATTTTATAAATATTTATACCCGTGTATGAGCACCGGAAAATCACATAGTACTCAATAAATTAATATAAATAATTTTTCAAAATATCTAATCTCAAGTGGAATTGATATAAAATAAAATATAATTTGATAAAATAATAAGATAATGATAGTTAGGTATTTTTTAGGTAAATAAACGGTCAGTTAAATTACAAATCAAAAATATTATAAACATAAACTCTATATATATAAACATAAGAAAACAATTTACCTTTTAATTTTCTATATTGTTTTTTTAATTTCATAACAAAAATATATCAACTAATCTGATAAAATAGACAAAATTTAATTATATAAAATTTAGTCAATAAAAAAGTTTAAATGAAATATTTTTGTTTATCAAATAAAAATATTCAAAATATATATTTTAAAAAGAAAAAATCTCTTTAAATTATATCATAGTTCAAAAACTATTAAAATTTTAGTTGTTTTCCATTTTTGGTTTAACAAAGTCCAAAAAAGAGTTTTTCAAGTGTTCATCTCTTAAAGTTCACCACCAAAATGACAGCTAATAAAAATTTGTTAAACCACATTCCGTTTATATGAAAAAAAACTAAAAATAATTAGAAAATAATATTAATTGCTAAAAAAAATCTTTATCGTTGTTAATGCCATCACCAAACTTCTAAATTCTAAGGTTAACCCTAAACTTTAGGGTTAAATCCTAAATACTTAGAATTTAGGATATAAACTTTTTAGGATTTAGGTTTTGCTGTCGGAGTTTAAATTTTAGGATTTAGATTTAGAATTTTATTGACGGCGTTAACGTCAAATTTTTTTTCTTCAGTAACTAATACTATTTTCTGATTATTTTTTAATATTTTTCATATTATGAGTATAATTTCGTGAATTTTATTGACTGTTATTTTGTGTTCACCAAAGTTCATCCTAAGGATAAACACAAGAAAAACTCCTAGATCATGTTTGATTTGGCAAACTTTAAAGGGCTTGTTTAAGGTTAGATAAAGCGCAAAGATAACGACAACACATATTTTGTAAAGCCAATACTAACAAAGTAACAAGCATTAATTTGTAGAAAACCCGAACTGAATTATACGTCTAGTATATTGATGAGTGTTTTTAATTGGGAATTTTATTGATGAGTGAAAGTTTAGAGGGATCAAGCGTGGATTGGATACTGGAGAATGTTGTAAAGTTAATGTAAAGCATAATCATGAAGAGGCAAAGGTTTGACCATTTCTGACACTAAAAATTGAGTACATAATTTCCAACCAAAAACCCAAATATTTGATAAACCAAAACAAGGTATGGTCTTATATCATTGGTGTAACTGCTAGTACTATAGTCTCAAGCCAAGGAATCGAGATCAAGTATCATCCGCAACTCACGGGATAATGCTTTTGCAGAAATATGTGTATAGGGTAAACCAATGAACCTCTTCTAAGAAGTGTGGAGAGAACACAAGTTTCCTCCTACCCACGCCCATTATCATCTTCACTATCGTCGCTGTCATCGCTGCAAATGTAAATATATCGCACTGAAGTGAGTCCATCCGAACTTTATCCACAACAAGAAAGGTCCAGGCATCATATGCGTGCAAGCATTAATTATGGTTCTAAAAAGTTTCTACGTTTATAAATATTATCATTCTATGGACTGAAGGATAAGCCATATCTTGAATGGTTTATGGCGAGAATTACAGATGCATGACTAAAATGTATAAAGTGAAATGTAATGAAGATAAAGTACCTTTGTTCAGGCAACTTGGATAACCGTCGGGCATCCAATCCTGTAATATATTTCTGAGCTGCTTGAACATTTTCTGCACCTGGAGAGGCCAAAAAAGAAAAAAAATTAGTAATAGAAACATGCACATGCACTCAAACTGTGCCAGTGTATTGTGCATAAATGGAAGTGTCCAGAGAAATGTTATGCAGATTCAATACCCTTTGTTAACTGGAACACGTGCATAGCACATCTTTCTGCAGCAACTCTCACTGGTGTGCTTCCATCTTTCAAACATTCAGCAAGCGGAGGACCTATAACACTGACATTGTCACTGGTTGCTGCCGGGTTGTTCTGTAAAAAAAAAAAGACAGTCTTACGTTACCGCGTCACGTATCACTAACAAAGGAATCAACTCAAAACAACTCAAAGGAATCTTATACTTACTTTTGCAAAAGCTTTAAGTGAAGAGAGAGCTCTTCTTCGGACCTCACTCGAATCATCATGCAAAGCTGAGACTATCGATGAAAGGACATCGATAACCACTCTTGCTGTGCTGGAAGGCTCCACTGCAAGTTGATGTAGTAAAAGCCTTCCCAAGGCCTTTGTCGAGGTTTCACGTAGTGGAAACTATTTAAAAGAAGATGTCAGAAAAAGTTATTATACAGAGATAACTAGGGAAAAACTTATGTCTCACAAAGGGTACCTTCTCGTCCTTCAAAGAGCTCTTAAGAGAATTTAACAATGCGGAAAAGAGTGAAGATGTCATAATGGTCGAAGGGTTGTGCTTCAGCAAGGATGCAATACAGAGAACTGAGCCATGCCTAGAGCTCCATTTTTGTGAAGCAGATAAAGAAATGACTTCCTGAAGCAGAACACTGAGTTGTGCAGCTTCTAGGTACTGCAAAAAAACAAAAGCAAGAAGATTAGGCTTCATCAAAGCATAGTACAATTTTCACAAACAATGCTAACTTTGTGGTGCGAGACACATAACTATAAACAAAAAGTTCCGTTGGCATGGAAGAACCCCTACCTGTGATAAGATACCCAGAATGCTAGTAGCAAAAATTCGAACTTGGTCATCATCATTGTGCATTAGTTCCTTAATGAGATCAAAAATGCGTATTCTAACAGCAGGCCCAATGCTCTTCCCAGCATGTTTTATTACACCTCTCATAGCAGATAGAATGGCCTCACGTACCCCTGAATCTGCAGCCTGATACATATAACAGATTTCAGAAACTAACTAGATCGACAAATAACTGAAATTACGAATCTGTTGCTAAAAGATGCAAAAAATACCAGGAAACTAGTCATCAGGTCACCAACTAATGGGTCAATCCTCGTGCTTAATGCACTAAGCTTCCCCAAGGCAAGCGCAGCACTAGAACGGATGGTCCTGCAGTGTGAAAGTGTTAGATCAAAGTACACGAGAATACGATGATGAGAAATGAACAATACAACTCAATTTTCTAGAGAACACATTCCACCTTCGTATTTTCAGTGTCGAGTACTTTGATTTGAGAAAGGTAGAAATATAAGAGACCGGGCTAAAAATCAAATGACGAGTTGCGCACAGATTCAAATCGAAAATATAATTTTACGAATTACTAACTCACCACATTAATATTCAAGTACCACCTACCTAAAATTTTTATTTAGTTATGTATCTGTCCGTTCTTATACTTTGCTCTACCACTAAATCCGAACTGTCACCGAGATAGATGTTTCCTTTCACAACAAGAAAGACTAACCTTGTAGAGTCTTGTAGACACTTGACGAATGTTGTTTGAAGTTGAGGAAGGAACGGCTTAAGCGCCATGCCACCCCTTTGTATTAGAATGATTAATGTAGCCAAGATAGCGCTTTTGACCTGCCATGGAAACCGATCTCCTATGATCCGAATAAGAGGCCTGAGATAACAATAAATGTAAATCTCAGTTCAACAGACAGTTCGTTATAACATTTTATGTTACTTTTTCAGTGGAAGTTTGAACATAATTTATCCAAATAAAAGCGCTTTAATACCAAAGCAGAGTAAGAAATACTGCTCTTTGATTTGCAGCGTAACTAAGGAATTAAGATTCACACAATGCATACCCTGTTATCGGTATGACGAACTCCTTCAATGCTTCCTCGCTAGTAACTTCAATAAGTTCACCAAGACCAAGTGCAGCTTGCTCTCTTAACTCGGCTGATCCACTAATTAGTCCCTGGGAATCATAGCAAAACAAATATAAAGGCATGGTAATAGTTTTTGCATTTATAAACGGAGTTTTCGGTAAGAAAAATGCTAAATACGAGATAAGCTCAAGCCACCTAAAAGCCAATGCTTATACACATTTTAAAGATCTAATTTAAGTTGGCATTAGTACTAGAAAAGAAAGATATAAAGAATACCTGTAAAAATACTGGAAGTAATGGCTTAAGGGATTTAGGGAGGCATAACCCCGAAATAACAACGTATCCTCCCTGCAATTCAAGTAACACAGAAAACATCAATCATCTGTAATATAATCGCTTATTAATCTCTCTCATAGTGACATTCTTTGAAATAAAGTAAGAAGTTGACCTTCCGCTTTCTGCGCTCTTTGTCCCTAGCTGTAGATACAGCATCACGTACAAGTTTTATATATGAAGGAAGTACTTCTTTCGGAACTGAACCAATAACCCTAGCCAAAGCTTCCCAGGAAACCTGTTTAAAGGAGCGCAAGTTAGACAGGACATGCTCACTTTAACTCTTTCCCTTTTAGGAAAACTAGCCTACCGCAACAGTTGTTGAATCAGAATCACTGAGCATAACAATTAAGGTAGATATCATGTTTGGAGCTTCATCAACCAAGTAAAGCTTGCTACTCTTGAAGAAGTAACCAATCAGATAGGAAGAACTTCTTCTTATTGATGCCTGAAAACAAACAATTTTAACACCTTAATTACTTGCATGCCTAAGTAAATATACTTAATTAAAAGAGCTAACAAACAAACCTGACTATCAGACACTCCTTTGAGAAGTTCTGATAATAGAGTTTCAATTCCTTCTTCATCGATCACAAGAACCACCCTCTCTGCTGCCTCTTGTGCCAATTCTTGTACTTCCTGCGACAAGAAATATAATCATAAGCTCAAACAAAATGATACAAATAGCATTCATACAAACTCGAGTGATGACAATCTTATTCTTTACCTTATTTTCATCTCCCATTGCAGAGAGCAAAGCAGGAAGTATGGTCCCAAGATGAGTGTTAAAACCAGCACCCGCAACTTCGGCTAAGGCTCCAATAGCGTGTGCATTTAAGGCACTGACATAGCATTTTTTAATGTTAGAGACAACAAAATAGTAACACATTAGGCTTGATGATGAATATTTACAGAAGTAGACAAAAAGGAACACATACGAGAGAGGTAGATGAACAAGCTTGGGCAAGATATGTGGAAGAACAGCAGCTGTCCTAACACTGATATTCCAAAAGTCAATTAAGCAAGCCACAAAACTTTGAACGGGAAACGGGAACAAGTAAAAGAAAACCTTATTATTTGTTTAAGCCCGTCCAGGGCAGTGGTAGACATTTCATCATCCTCTAATGCTTCCAGAAGAGTAGGGATAATCTCATCCATTGCTTGCAATCCAGCGCTCTACATTTCGGAGTAGACGAACAATAAATATAATGTGAATGGAAGAACAATCATATAAGTAACAGAATTCAGTACTGGTACCTTGTACAGAGTGCTGAATGCAAGTCCAGCAGATTCACGAACCTCAAGAGCACTGTAGAAGAAAGTCGTAGGTGTTCAGAATGTTAAATCTTTCAATAGAATAAAGAAACATACTGAATCAGAAGCTGATGCATTCATTCAATTTATCAAACAAACCTATCACAAAGTGCTGTCCGAATTGTGGGGATGAGCTGATCCATGAAACTCAGCAACTGACTCCTCCCAGCACTTGCCATCACTTCATTTAGGCCAATACATACTCCCTGACAATCACGTATTAAAATATCAACCCAACGTGTTAAGAGATGAATAACATGTGCCTGATAAGTCTGCATATGCTTAGCATCAGCTAGTCAATCTTAGAACATTTAAACATCACATATCGACATAAAACATTGAATCAGGTCTCAAATTCATTGAACATAAATAAAACAGTAGTAGATAATTTAAGAGATTAAATAAGTAAATGTCACAGTGATTAGACAATAGACATAGCAACAATGTCAGTTCTACTATGATAAAAATAAAACGGACAAACCACTTCATGGTTAGCAAGGTCATAACTATAATATCTAAAATAGTTCCTGATGATTACATAATTACTGCTTACAACTTACAAGTTTCTAGAGAAAAAAACAGAAATTTTTTTTGCTTCGGTATTAAGCTTACTTGTCGTTTGTCAACATCCGGATCTTTCAGCCCTTTGGCTAAAATTGGAATGATAAGAGGAAGCACCCTTTCACCAAGCTTCCTGACAAGCTCTCCAAGTGATCTTCCTGCTACCTACACAGCATAAAGACTTAGACAACCACAGGTTAAAAATACAGAAAAAGAGAAAGAAAAGAAAGTAGGATCCAAACCTGCCGCCTCTCAGAGGATGGTGATGCTAAAGACGATATTAATGTACTCATCAAGATTGGCATTATTTCCTTCAATGTTTTTGGTGTATTTGCAACGATGGTTTTCCATACATGTAGTGCCGCCTGGAAAAAGCAGATATTTTTGTTTTCATCTCACAAGTGAATTACATACATTCAAACAAAACACATAGATGAACAAGTAATAACATTACCTGACGAACAGACAAACTGACATCAGTCCGGACCATATATAAGGCAGCAAGAACTTCATTGCGCCTGTCCATTCCTAAAATATCAATAATTGCTCGACCCTGCGCTTCAGTACTTGCACCTTCATCATCACTTCCACCCTCCAGCAGAGCTTTACCCGAAGTACCAGCAACCTAGAGTAAAAGCTCAAAAAATCAAACTTACGGCATGTTTGGAACTATTTTACAGCTTTCAAGAGTCAGTACTACTGAAGATGATAGTAAATTATTTCGCTTTCTTTGAACTTGTACATTACAAGTTAAAAACAAGGCATTGCAACATCTATAACAGGCTATGAGGATAACAACAACGGTTACCAAGTAAGTACTGGACTACAGGTTGTGGGTGGTACTAAACAACAAGAAAAACACAAGAGGAAATTGATATTAACCTTGAACAATAGATCCCCAAGCAGCTCAACGGAACTTTGACGAATTCGCCAATTGTCATTAAAAATACCATCCTCCACAGCTGGAAGAAGAAGAGGCAGAGACCTGTATAACAAATGATGCCACTTCAGAACTGGGATGTTGAATAGTAAAAAAGCTTCTCTAAATATCAATTAAAATAGAATTTATCAGCTGAATCTTTCATGAGCTAGTCCATTTTATAATTTACAACTAATAAAAGAGGAAAAACAGAGTTAGTGTCACACAATTAAAGGAACTAATCAAATGAGTAGAAAATATAATCAATCAAGGATCATGGTAACTGGTAAGTCAACATTACATAATCTAGTTAGCTATGCAATCAAGAGGTGAAAAAAGAAACAGATGCAGTGAAATTCGTACGTTATTGCATGGTGCTCCACCAGTACATGGCCAGCCCCCAGGGCTGCATCACGAACAGATTCATTCTCATCGGCAAGACCTAAAGTATTAGGGCACCATTAGTTTTCAATAAGTCAAAACCTAGTCCAAAAGGTAAAAGTCTGCTAAAAGTGAAAGGTTCACCATCCAGAATGGCCGGTAACACAAGCTGCAGGTAGTTCTGGAATTGAGCACCCAAGGACCTTGGTAAGAACTGCAATTAAAAAGCGAAAGCTTTTAGAAAAATCTTACGAGAGTGAAATTTGAGGAATATCTGTGACAGAGTTCACCTTGAAAAGTGTAAGGTAACCATCCCGGACTGATGCTTTTTGATGAGAACAATGACGAATGAGATCAGGAAGTATATCCTCAAAGTACTCTGTCCCAAGAGCTGCTAAAACCTGCAGAGAAACATAAGGGAAAGAATGCTAACATATGCAGCTATAATTTGTCGGAAACTTAGTCTATTTCAAAATATGCCATACACCATATCAGTTTCGGATGTACTTAATAACAAGATTATACGTTGGAATATTGATCGAAGACAAGCATATATATACAGAGACGTCTCCTTAAAATTGAATAATAAAATTCTAATTCTCCTGCAATGATGTACTGGAAAAGTGCTAAAGCTAACAGATAATTTAGTGAATTTACACTACATCAAACTAGGTGTTTTGACTTAAAGAAACAAAGTAACCAAAAACACATCTTACTCTACATACCTCACTTAAACCCTGAGCAGCTCCATATCTTTCAACATTGCTTGTATCAGATTTTAGAGTCTCGAATAGCCATGGAACAAGATCCGGGAAATTCTCCTCTCCCATTCCTCTGATAAGTGACCCTACAGCCCTTGCTGCCACAGAACGTACCTCGGGAATTGGATCCACAAGAACCTGGCAACCCCAGTGTTCAGACGAATATAAAACGTATGTAAGAGACAACTCATTATTGTGTAAGAACTGAAAATTACCTTTTTAACCTCGGGAAGCAGCAATCCAATGTAAGGAATCATATCCTTTGGCTCTGTCACCAAAGAACACATATTACCTACAATTTGAGAAGCTTTCTTTTTTGTTTCAGAGCTCCTTTCTCTTAATCCTCTGTGCACTATTGGTACCAATAGTGCAAGTGAAGGGGCATCAACAGAATTTACGAATGTTGTCTGGAATAAAAAAAAGAAAGAGTGAGAAGAAAAAAAGCAAAAGAAGAGGACACAAGGGAAATACGGAATCCTTACTTGAAGAAGGATGTCGAGAGAATGTCGTGTGTAATCATTCGGATCTGTTAAGGCCAATAGAAGAGTGGGGACAAGAGAGGATATCTCTGGGTTCTTTATGACACTTCCAACCTAAAAATAATTGTTGAGGAGACTCCAGTCAGTAAAGTCTACAAAATATGGAATATGTTCTGCTATATATCTCAGTCCAACCTGCTGAAGTGCCAGCTGCCCAGCTGACTGAACTTTTGGATGTGTATCTGTCAAAACCTGTATAGTTTTATGTTATGGAATCAGATAATATCAAATAACCTACGGAAAGAAATTCTCTCCCAGGATGAAATCTACATCCATTACGAACCGCCCCAAATTGGTCAGAGGAAACCAAAAGTAAGGGCATCAGTTAAGAAGCAAATGAAATGTACATGAACTCCACACCTCTGTAAGTTTTGGCACAACCCTAGGAAGGCATTGAGACAGTTGCTGAGGATTACAAAATGCCATAGCTCCGAGGAGCTGTACACTGCTTTGCTTTGTTCTCCATGCTTTATCTTCGAGACCCTATCAGAAAGAACGAAATAAACAGAAACGTACACGTCACGAAAGACCAAAGAATAAATGCAACGAGAAATAGCAGCATCAGTAACTAACCTTATTCTTAAGGTGCAACACTAAAACAGAATATAAGTTATAGAACTAGAAGAAAAGGGAGTGATAATCAAAATGCAATCATACAAGCATCAATAAATTTTCCATCTATTTAATTCCACCCAAAGCATATAAAATGAAAAAGAAAATAGCAATATCACATACTTTATACAATAAAAAGGATGATCATAAGCAGAGCACATGTCAATGCATAAACCATAGTTATAGAACACTAAACTTAAAAATCTTTATAATAGTATAAACTATCACCTTGAGTAGAGAAGGAAGGACAAGTTTCACACCATACGCGGATAGATGAGACATCATAGCTCGAGCAGCACATTCTGCTGCTTCACGAACCGCCCCAACTTGGTCAGAGAACGACACCAGAAGCAAGGGTAACATCTTGATCACATACCTACATCAAAAGAATCAAATAAGAGATTATTAGCAAGTCGCAACATTAGCTTTTAAGATGTTGATAATTACAGATTTCACTTACGGTTCAAATAATTTTCCAAGCTTCTCGCAGAGACATTCAAATGCAAGTAATGCTCCTTCACGCCGTTTTGCAAGATTTCTGCAGCCAAAACACAAACGACTTACGATGTGAAGAAAGGTTTGCATATTATCCCTGAATATGATAAAAATATAGCACTACAAGAAAAACATCAGCAGTTAATATAATCTACAGTGGAATATTGACCTACAAGGGAGACTTTTCATATAAATATATTTAATTATCTCTGTGATGACATAAGATAACCAAAAAAGCAACAGTTACAACATATTATACAAATTATATGATAACTACATATGGAACAAAAATATAGCATTGAAAAGACACAAACAAAAAAGCACAGTTTCATAACCCACTACAATGGAATATTAACCTACAAGGGAGCGTTTTTATGCAAATTTCCCAATGATGTAACTACTGATATTAATTCATGAAAAGGGACTTTAGACTCGACAGCTATAAGACCTAAGCAAAATAAGAAAAATGTGAATAGATTAAGAGAGAAGCACATAAACAACAAATTTCAAATATCATCTATAGATATGAAACAAAAAAGGATGCAAATAGGATGCAGAGAGAAGCACCTGTCGATAAGAGCTTCTTGCAAAGTGACTACAAGACCATATTGCTTCAAGCTAGAAATTCCAAAGCCCATAACCACTCCCGCAAGACCAAAAGCTGCTCCTCTTCGCTCACCATATTTATCACTATTCATTAGCTTATCCAAGAGCCTCGAAAAGAGGGCAGGGGAATCCTCCTAACAAATAAATGAGAGATACACGATGACAGGCCATAAAATTTCTTCAAGCCAACTAGTAAGAACCAACTAATCGCAAAAACATACTTTTTTTGATTGCACAAGTGGAGAAAGGCATGTTGAGACAGCACGCTGAACAGATTCTGAAGGTGTATTTAGCACCTCCAACAGCTTTTCCACGACAGTAAGAACTTTAGGATCATCCTGTCATCATTAGTGAGCATGTAAGATAGAGAAGAAAATCATGTGCGTTGTGACAAGATTTACATAAACGGTAGAGTTATCACTTTTGCTAAGTGCTTTGCTAATGCTCCAGTGAATATAACTACACCCTCACGAACCAGGTCATATTCCTCTTCATCTGATGCCTGCATGATAAGAGATAAGATGAAGCTTAGAAGCTATTTGTAATCATCATGAAACAAACAATGTATCCAGCTTTCAGTAGCTTGTAGAACAGACCTCCTTATTTAAATAATTCTCAAAGATGGGGAACAACAATGAAACGTTTTCTTTGCCATGCTTATCAATAATCATAATACCAGCATTGATCATCCTTCCACGAACATCGGTGTTGGGATCAGCCTGCATTTGGAAAGAAAAAAAAAAGAGGTTCATATAACGTAAGTGGTGAGTTATTTCAATTCAGATGCATTTATCTGACAGGATAGAAGAAATACCAGAGCCCGGGATATTAAAAAGGTCATAACAGCAGGAAGGTCCTTTGTTGTCAACACATCGGCAGCAGATTGCAGTGCCAAGGCAATTCCTTGCCTGCCTATCCAACCAGCATGGATGACATCCTCACCAGACATAGTAGCATCACGAATGTACAGGGAAAATAACGTAGAAAGTGATAGCTGCAAAACTAATTAATTTTTAAAAACCTTTCTTATTGTCACAAGAAGTAATGATTCGGAAAATGTTGTGACCTGGATTGACGTCGGATTTTCATGCAGTGCATCAGCCAATGCTTCTGCTGCAGCTAATCGGACATTTAGATTTATATGAGAAAGTGCTTTAAAGATGCCTGAATAATCGGTCCCCAAGTCATAACCATAACGGGCCCATATATCATCTGCTATTTCAGCCACAGACTGCAAGCATTAAGATCACAGAGTATAAGATGGTGCAACAACAAAATCATCTGAGAGTAAGAATTTTGTTATCTCCAGCCATAAGTAGATACTACATCAAATTATGACTGCTTAACCTTTTCAGGATCATGTAGAGCTATCCAAATGTTTGTAGCTATATCAACATTTTGGGGAAGGGAGTATTTGGAAACAGCTGGAATGCACTTTACTGCGTTTAAGCAAGCCATCCTGACGTGAACATCTTTTGAATATACTCCATACAGCGCCTGTAAACATGAAATGAAATATAACTCTACAGAACCAGAAATATAACACTATAGCAAAGGAAAAGAATTACATTTGCGACATCATCTGCTTGCAATCCAAGACATAATTCATTCAGTGCAGGCCCAACTGATGCTTGATACGCAGGAACAACACTTAGCACATGATAAAGAACCTGAAAATATTGTTCAGAAGTTAGGTACATTAAAAAAAAAGAAGTAAAGCTGACTACATTCAAGACATCACTTATCACAAAACATGAAAAGATATGAGAACAATTAAATATACAATGAAAGCTATAATAGTGTAAAAACATTTAGGGCTCAGGTCACCGAACTGATATCATCCGGAGCCTTGGAAGTGGCAGCATTGGATCTAGATGCATGTACAGAATACGAAGCACATCATCATGAAGTTTTGTCCGCTTCGTTGACAGTAAAATGCGCTCCAGTATCTGACAAGACAAAAACCACAGGTCATTCAGTGAGAAGAAATACAAGTTAATATATATTGTCAGCAGAAATGATAAGAAACAAACCGGGAAGATGAACGTGAAGGTATCTACAGGAAGTGGGCCTGATTTACAAGATACGGACAACCCGTTTACAATCCTCTCAAAAAGACCCTCATATGTTTTCCCAGCCTTGTCAACTGATGGTTGAAAATCAGATGAAGTATCAACTTCATCAATGGCAATCAAACGCAGAGCAGTTGCAATTTCTAGAGCCCAATTACACAGTGGCTGAACTGTACACCTTGCCAGCTTCACCATGTTCTCAAAGGCTGCATCACCTACAATAGGGGATCGCAGCAAAGGATCCAAAAACCTGGCCTGGGAAAGAAGAGTGTAAGAGCTTAATCCTAAAACTATGTAAGTGGCAGTAGCAGAGGAATGAAATTTAATTGTGTCTTCACTCTGTGGCACTAAGATATGTAAAACTCTTAAGGAACGAAGCACTAAAGCTTTTACATACCAAAGAAGGTAACTGACTGTGACAAAACACAGGATTAGCAAGACCCATCTCCCCAAGAGCATGAAGAACCAGCGAAAGATTTTTTTGTATCGTGTGAACCTTTTCCCGTGTTGAGGCCTCCTCTTTGAGCATCAGTTCACGTGCCTCTTCCTTTGGCGTTTTTCCTTTCTCTGCAAATATTATTTCGCTGAAGAATATATATGCTGGAGGGCTAATACTAAATAGAATGTTTCAGCTATGCGTACCAGCTTTCTTTGTCAACTTCGTACTGTCCCTTCTACCCGAATTTGCAGCATCCCTATTAGCCAATCCTTTCTTCAGAGAATGATTAGAAATCTACAACAAGTAACAAGGAGATATACTAGATCAAATTTGCTAGAAGTAGAACGATGTATCAAGTATAAAACACAAAACATAGAGTAAAGCAATGTCAGTACCGTCTCCAGCTTTGTGTGCTTGGCACCAATCGTTTCAGCAACATAAATACCTTGCTCACTTGAAAGCATTCCCTCAGGGGTCTGGAATATCTAAATAAAACCATAAAAATACAAGTAATAATTACTCAGAAGTTGCAGCTGAAAAGTGTAATACCTATCGCACTCTGTATTTAATGTTACAGTTGGACTTTAGATCTCGGCAAGTGCCTAAAAAGAGAGGAAAGAAGTGCTAACTCTATAAAGTACTATATAAAGACTTACCTTAATGTCAGTCATCGAAAGCATATCATGAGAGAGCCGATCTGGAAGTTCTTGCAGATGCTAGAAATATAAATAAAACAAATATCAGCAAACAAATTAAACTGTACAACTTAGTTCATTAGATAACAAATTGGATTAAATAGAATACCATCTTGAACACTGTAAATGTGTCCTCTGGGACCAGAGACATCATTGTTGACAAGGAGTATACTGCCGCTTGCTGCTCAGGAGTTTTCGGACTCGCTAAACCCATTGGTCCAAGCAGACGCTGAAACATTCATTAAAATCAATAGTCGATAAATAGTGATAAGCAACAAACGAAAACCACAAATCTTGGTGACGTAGAAGTCAGTGACAGTCAGATCACCTTGCAAACACTTTGTCCGTTGGTAGACAAAAAAGTAGCAACATCAAGACCACAAGTCTTGAGACACTTTTGCAATCTCTGTGAATATCCAATGGTGAAATCACAATTAAATAGTGCAAATAAAAGAAAAATGACTAAGTATGAACCATGCAAAATTAGTAATGTCAAAATTACCTTCCAAACAGCATCTCTTTTTCCAGTACCAACTATGATGGGATGATGTGAGCAAAATATGGCACGATCAATCCATGAGCTGGGAGGTCCAGCAACTGCAGCCGATGAAATAACAATCAAAGCCTTCACTAACACCTCTACAGAAGGGACGAGGGGAGCTTGATGATCCACGGAATTATCTCTGTCACTACAGACGTGCCAAGTTAGTACCCAGATTGAATGAGTCGATACTGGCATTTTGGTCACAACCATTAAAAATGTGAAATGAGTTGTCACCTTGAAAGCCAATAATTAGAGAATAATAGATAGCACGACTACCAGTTTTGATCAGAAAAAAAAAAAAAAAACATCATGACTACCAGAAGTCTACCTTGTGGATGGGTGGGCAAAAATAAAAATAAAAAAAAGCTTATCATTTGTACCTGGTCCTCGAAGAAACGATTTTTTCCTCAATTTGTGAAAGGAAACCCGAGAAATCGTCTAAAAGGGTAGTGGCAAGCTGTGGAGTTGTGTGAAAGATCTTGGTAACAGAACTGTAAGCTGATCTACGGACATTCCAGCTTGAATGGCAGAGTAGAAAGAGAAGCAACTGCATAGAAAATGACAAATTAGGTCCAGAACACAAAGAAACGGTTACCAAATATGAACTCATTAAGGTTACCTGTGACAGGGGTTTCACTGAAAATGCTTCCAAGACCCTAAAATTAAGCAGGATATATGGTTAAGACTTATACAAACAGGCAAACAACGAATATCCAGTATTAGGTAGCACATTTACCTGGAGGAATGTTCCACGAGTAGCACCTCAAGAAGGTCGACACATAAAACACAATCATCACTTGATAGTTTTGAGGCCTTTTAGTTGTTACATGCAAAGATAAGAAACAAAAAGAAGAAAAAAGCAGAGCAAAAAAGTGAGTACCTTGCCATGGCAAGAGTAAGTACCAGAAGTAAATTTATACAGAAAATATTACCATATTAATTTGCACAAGTGAGGGCTCATTTTGGGATATCAAAGTCCATAACTTCTCCTTCACCATAGTATCCTCTGAAGACAACACAAAGAAAATAAAACGATTAAGCAGAGAGTAACACATACTGGACCTTCAGATTTTACTGAATAAGAGTAACATGACACGTAAGCTCCTGGTCTGAACCTGCTTTGATGTCACAGGCAGCAATCTTGGAAACGATCAGCAGAGCATATATCCCATCCAGACGTTGTACAGCCTTTGTAAAACCCGTCTTTACAAGTTGAATTAAAGGGGACAGCAGGTCTGATATCTGTAATATATAGTAAGTAGCGTATTTAGTCAAAGAGAGGGTTGAGATTATACAAGTCAGAAAAGATGCTTGCAAGGAGACCTGGGATATTGTGTCAGGGTTTCTGCATATGATCCGTAAACAGCGGAGATGCCCTCGCCGTAGAGCTTCTTTCTCCTTAAGACCGGCGGCGATGAAAGAAACAAAGTTTGGTTGGACTGCATCAGAAGATCGAGACACCCAGGAAGCTATAGCAGACAAAATTGAAAGTTTTACGTCTTCATTTCCTACAGAAAATACAGTAATCAGTTAGCAGGCGACAATAAAGATAGAGAGTTAAAAAATAACTAAATCCGGAAAAGTATTGTTCACTTAAAGGGATGTGAAACCATCCAAAAGTTACCTTCGTCCTTGTAGCAGGCTATGAGAAAGCTGCATACTGTCCAAGACAAAGAACCAATATACTTTCCTTCTGGAGCACTTGCCAGTTCTTGCACTGCAGTCAGCATCCCAATTCTTTGATGTGGAGATTGAAGTCTTCCTTCAGAACCTTTAAGACAGAATCCCGCATTTAATCATATAATAATAATATCAGATAGGATAATAGTCAGCATGCCTATTCGCTATCTATAAACTAAGAAGAAATCGTACATAAAGGTAGAAAAAATAATGACCAACAAGGCATAAAGACCAACCTCCAATTACAGCTTTAACGGACGCAAACATTGCTTCTATAGTATCAGGATTGCTTGATTTTTCACTTATGCACCTAACCATTGATAAAGCTCCAAGACGCCTGTCCTCCTCTATATGCCGCGCTTGTGGTAAGATAACTGGTAGCAGTTCCAGGGCATATTTACTTAAATCAATGTTTACATTAGCTAATAGAAGCCCAACTGATTCCAGGACAATTTCGGGGTTGCGTTTCAACATTTTAAGTGCTGCTGGAAGGATGACAGTTTGGAATTCTTCATGTGATACGCGCAGAAGAAGAGGTTGAAAACATTTACTGATATTTTGATTCAGCTTTTCTCTAGAATTCAGGACATCTTTAACGTAGATATCAACAAATATGGCCTGCAGACCAAAAACAAACAGATATGATTTTTTTTTTATATATAATAGACTTGAGAAGGAAAAAATCATTAGAAAAACAAGTTTTGTTTAAGAAACAAAGCGAAATAGAAAATCAAATTACCTTGGACTGTTCAAACAGAGAAGGAGACAGACAAGTGAACTCGAGCAGTAGTCCTAACAACTCAGGGGTATCCTTATATGGAATCCGAGAATTTTTAAGTTCGTCCATATATGCACTGTAGACAGCTTGTGACTACAAAACAAGAACCAAAATTATATATATATATATATATACAGTTGATGCAACTGCATTATTTATTTAACAAGAGCTGACCTGAGAGAACAAATGGAACATAAATCTCTTAGAAGCCCTCCGCATGCGGAAAGAGCTATCCATAACGACTCGGAGTAATGAAGCTTGTTTCGATGCTACCCTAACAAAACCAGTCCTGGAAACGGCAGCAAATTGACTTTTCCCGAGAAGAAGACATGACCATGCTAGTAGTCGGTAACAGACAGCACCGAAACAAAATTTCAACTCCTTTTCCATAACTTGTACAAGTAGGGCGGCAAAAGCTTTCATAAAGGTAACATTTTCCAAGCCCTTTACAACCAAATCGTCTACGGCTTTCCGTGATCCACGGTCATCATAGATAGCCAATGTTTGGAATATTATGTCAGCCAAAACAGCTGCAATATCAGACGACATATCTGCAGATCAATTTATATTCAAATTAGAAAGCGAACAATTAAAAATTTGACATTTTTTATGTCTTAAGCTAATTAAATAAGAATCCAGATAACAGATCTCTGCTCCATGTATAAATCACAATCTGATGAAATGGTCCAATCCAGTTCAATATGATCCTTAACTAACTATTTATTCAATGGTCAAAAGACGGATACAGAGAAAAAGGCTCACCGAAATTCTGGAGAATCTCAGGGATTTCATGGCGGAAGATCCGGACCCGGTCCAAAGTGGAGCTTGTAGAGACTGAGCCAGCAATGGAGAGAAGACACTCCAATGGAGTAGCCATTGACTGGAGACAGGTTGCTAGGTCAGAGGTAAGGCTTCTCCTCTGTCGCTAACTAGGGTTTTGGGTGATGTTGCTGCTAGAGTCGTTTTGACAAGAACCTGAAGTGAAACTATGTTTGTGGGCTTCGATTTATGTTTCGTTATTCATTCGGCCTTTTCAAGTCCATGGATTTGAGTTAAATTCAAATATATATACTCCTCTAGTGTATTCTTATTCGAGTTATTCTTGGTTCACCTTAGGGGTGGGTAACTTCTAGTTTCACCATTAGAGTGAACCTCTAATTTCATCCTTGAACATCTAGATTGACCAACCATTAGTATTATATTATTTTATATTTAATATCTTTTAAAAAGGAAAATAGAATAATTGTCAAATGATGACAAAAAAAAAAAAATTATCAAATTATATTGTATTTTATATTTGTTGATTAGAGATCTAATCGGTATTCATTCCCGACTCGCCACCGCTGTAGAAACTGTCGGAGACGACCTAGAGTTTTGAGGGTCCATATTGATGTTACTAAGGGCCTGACTGGTGTAACCGCAGCGGTTGCGGTTGCGGTTGTAGGAGTTTGCGGGTGCGGGTAGTTGCGGTTTTAAGCGTTTTCTAGAGATTTGTACGACTGGTACAGCTGTTAGAAATTGTTGCGTTTGCGGGATTCTTATGACTGGTAAACTACCAAACACAACATCTGTTAAATAATAATTTAACAATATTTACATTTTAGGTAATTATAAAAATATTAAAAATCATAATAATACGATAAATATAAAATTTATATTTATAAAATCATATTATTCAATTTTAAAAATTTATAGAAAATATTTTAGTTTTGAATTTTTATAATATAAATTGAAATATAATATGAATACATTTTACAATTTCTATTATTTCAACTGAAATTTTTTATTGGATATTTTTAGTATTATTTTATTTATTATGTTTTTAAAGAAACAAAATTTACCCTCCCGCAACCGCCCGCAACCGCAAACGCTAACTGGAACCAGCTTTTGATTTTAAGAGGTTCGGAGCGGTTTGAAGCAATTTGTAGCGTTTTCTGTGATTATTTCGAAACGCCAACAACCGCTATAAACCGCAAAAGCTGCGTTTGCGGGTGGTAGCGGGAAAACCAGTCAGCCCCTAAGAAGCAAAGCTATCGTGTCTCTAGTGTCGACTTGTAACGAGTTGAAGATAGAGACTCATATATAATTTCTCAACCGTCCACATTTAATGGATCTTCCACACCCACTCGCTCTGCATGTAGGTTTCATTTCGTGCGAAGACGGTGCATTAATTTTCAGAGGCTTAAAAGTCTTATTTGTTTATCATGCAATCATCACATGATCTTTCTGGTGCTTTGGACTCACTCGTACGATATCGTGAAACACTTCTTGATAGCTCACACATCCTTTAATTTCTCCAACTCAAACACGCATAACTATTCTTTCTGGATGTGTGACCGAATAGTAACTGGATTTTGGTGACATATGTAGTTAAATTGATTCTTATAAGTCTTTTCATATATCACAAACTTGGATATTACAATGCATCCCTTCTCATAAACCACAACGTCCTCATTGCACCCTAGGATTGTAACCCATGTTAGTGTGAATCGACACAAGAGTCCGCATTCGTTCGAGCTCGGCTATGATACCACTTGTAACATTGCGCCGCTCACTCAGCATGTGGGCCCCATTGGCGGTGAGTTAACTTTTCGGAGGCTCAGGTGTCTTAACTGATCATGCAATCACCACACGGTTTTTCCCCGTGTTTAGTCTCACTCTCACGACATCATATATCAATTCTTCATAGATCATTCATCATTTGACTTCTCCAACTTAAGCACACCTAATTCTATAATTTTTTGGATGTGTGACCCAAAAAGTAACTGAATTTTGGTGAAGGTAGCCAAATCAATTCCTCTAAGTTTTTTCATATACCACAAACTGAGATGTTAAAATGATGAATTCCTCGAGTCACAACTAACGAGGCAATACAAACTTTACTTTGATTTGATTCATCATCGACAAAGCTCTTTGATATCACTCAAATTATCCTAAGGAGTGACTTTACTCTCTCAAATAAGAGGTTCAGTTGTAATACTTATGGATTGAATCCACAAGGAGAGAGGGCACACAATAGATCTATATAGTTTATGATTAAGCCAGGCAAGCAAGTACATCAATAAGTCGCAGAGGTGAAGAAGGTAGTTGTTCAGTTGATTGGTTTGAGGTTGCAATTATGAGAAAGCGCTAAATCTAGGGTTTCAGGTAACCGGGATTATAGTGATATAGAATACTTAGGTTGTCAATCCTAGAACTCGAATTCTAGTGTAAAGATATCCAGCTTTCGCATGCGAGTCTTACGTTTTGACTAAGTTTAATATCTTAACTTCCGCTTGTTGAATTGAATCGAACGTCGATCGGTGATATGAGATTAGCGCCAATCAATTTTTCCTTAGACATGCTTAACGAGTTGATCGATAGGTTCACTAGTATTGACTAAATCAGTTTTCGTTTGTTTCTAGCAATCCTAGCTCAAGGGAATCTATTCTGGTGCAGAACGTGCCGACGTAGTTGTCCACAATCCTAAGTTCTATTTAGCTACTCTAGAACACAAACATTGACAATAATTTCTTGAAAGATATCTATCACCTTAGCAGTTCTATATTTTGGGCTAATCTCTCATAACCTTATTGAACCCTAAATCTAACAAATAGATAACTCATACATAGCAAAGTAAATCATAGAAAACATAATAGTAAATTGCATAAAATAGAATTGAGTAAGAAAAACTAGAGCTCCAATGCAAAGCTCTGAAGGAGTCTTGGATCCTCTCTCCAACTATTAAAAACCCTAAAATATGTTTACTGTGAAAATAAGAAAGTATGAAAGCGTGTGTTGTCTAGATAAATGGCACAGCACATAAATATTACGTAAAAGTCGGCCAGGGGTATTTCTGTAAATGTAAGTGACTAGGGCTTTAAGTCGGCTGAGAACCAAGTCGGGTCTTGCGTGCTTCGCTGTCGTTCAACGACGGATGATGTCTGTCGATCGATGTTTGACTCTGAATCTCGACTCTTGGACTGGTTCGATGGTTAGCTACGAGTATCTTCTAACTTTATCTCCAAAATCACTATTTTTCTCCAAATCATACATGAACCTGTAAATATACTAAAGATACTCTAAAATAGAATACATATATCCTAAAACACCTATATAACATGGCTAAAAATGGATAAAATTCATGGTAAATCACTCCTCTGTCTCCGATTTCGACAAGTGTCCTTAGATTCTTTCGATTGTATAAGGTCTAGTCATGGTAAACGGATTTGAGGTTGGATTTGTTACTACCCTTGTTGGCCAATTGGATTTTGGCGGTGATTTCTGCGGCTGGGGAAGAGTCTAGCTCAAGTAGACTCAGTACTAGTTTCATGATATGAACACGGTGGTTTCATGTGTACTTGGTAGAGACCAACAAGAGACATCGGTCAGGGTGAAGATCAGAGAGAGTGATGACAGAGAGAAGAGAGAACAAACGCGTGAAATCAATTGCTTTCTAGTGAATATAGTGAGTGAAGTGAAAAAACTGAAAAGAGGAAGAAGTAATCTGCTGCAATATCTGCTCTTTTTAAGCTGTTTTTATTTTCGATTTGATTCTTTCATAGTTGAATATGTGATTTGTTTTGATGTGTTGTTGTTTGTAATTTAAGGAGAGATTGCTTCAAATAAGAAGTCCATAGCTTTCAAGATTTTTTTTAGCACAACAAAACCAATGAATGTTAGCTTATTATCTATACCAAGGTTAGTTAGATATTGTGTTGTCAGGGGATCTATCTTTAGAAGGATTACCCACATGCTAAAGAGTTAAATGTTATTTGGTTGTTACTTCCCTAGAATTGTTACTAAATCGAAGCATGCTACCCCTCTCTGGATTTGGAATCTCAAATTTCAGTTTCTAAAGAGAATTGTGTGTACATGAACATGCATTATTTTTAGATATTGTGAAACTAGAAAGACAGTTCGCACGTATGTGAGAGAATTAATAAGATTCTTGATTTGATGCTTTCATTATTATGATTTTTGGTTATTAGTCTTATTTTCTTATGTTAACATATAATAGTATGATATGTAATCTATCATTCTGCATTTTTATATTCGGTATGAAGGTATTCATGTATATCTTGATGAAGAAAAGTATAGTAAAAATATTATCAAATTAAACTGATATTAAGAACATTATATTAATTGTTTGATATTACGAAAACAAAAAGATATTCAATATAACATCGACTTTAATACATTTTCGGGAACCACAAATAAAAAAATATGTTTAGGCATTAATATGAATGTTTGAGGCATTGAATGTTATTACATTTCTAAAATTATTCATGATCAATAGTATGTATTTTTAATCCAAATGACCTTTAAACCGACAAATCTTGAGGGACTCAATAGTGAAACACATTCAAATCTAATCTCTTTCACATTTGAGGCCGTCTAAACATGTATATATATATGTTATAAACCTTATATTTTGCATTTTTATTTGAATATGTGATTTGTTTTGTTGTGTTCTTGTTTGTAATTTAAGAAGAGATTGCTTCGAATAAGAAGTTCATAGCTTTCAAGAAGTTTTTGAGCACAAAAAACCAATGAATGTTGGCTTATTATATATACAAGATTGGTTAGATATTGTGTTGTCAGTGGAATCTATGTTTATAAGGGTTACTGTTGTGGTCACGAAATCCATGGTTCAACCAGAGCCTCACCAAACCTTCTAAACCGGCCATCTAGGAGGTATCAACGGCCAAAGTTCAGTTAAAGGCGAATATGATTCAAGCCCAACCATGAAGCGGCCTTCTCCAGAACCAATCATTGGATTCAAGAGGGATTTATCAGCTTTCCAAAAAGACCAAAATCAGGCGAATTGGTCAAAGAAATACCAAGATGCAGTCAATTTTCAAAACCTGCCAAACCGGCATCAATTTGGGAAAGTTGCCAACCACTTCAATTTTGCTCAAATCAAACCTTTCTTTGGAATCCAGGAGATCATATTAACCATCCAGAAGACATCCAAGACATCGTTAGATTCACCAGCACCCAGAGTATGATGTGGATCTTCATTTACTTAAACTTACCTTATTGGGAGTCTCAATCATTTAAATTCCAATAGCTCTTTTTTCTTTAGTCTATGCACGACATCAGCACCTTCCAGACCATAAAGAAGATTCCCAGGAAGCTTAGTTACCCCCTCAAACCGTCCAGATACAAAGATAACACATCTACATTCATTTGGCGAAGATTTTCATCATCAAGTCTCCAACGGCTAGTTTTCAAGGAGCCATCAATTCCTTTGCTTCCAAGTTTATTATTTGGAATTTATTTGTTTCCTTTTATCATTTTATGACTGTTAGAGTATGTCATTGTCGAGTTTATATAAGCTCAAGTCTTTTGTCTTTGTAAAACACCCTTGAATTTTATGAATGAATATGCAGTTTTCTAGTTTCTCAAAACTATTGTTCTAAGTCTTTAGAGTATTGTGAGAAGCAGCTCTTGAGCAACCAGACTTATAAAAGCCTCTTTTCACAGAGCTTTGTGGCGTCCATCATCTCATTTCCGTCCACCAATCTATCTTGAGAGTGATACACATCCAGCAAGACCGGTTCCATCTTCATTCATCGTCCATCCATTGATCCTTGTTGAGAGTGATACACATCCAACAACAAAGATCCCATCCCCATAAATCTATCTCTTTTCTATTTGTTTATTTTTCATATTTTCATTCTGATTCATATTAGTATTTGTTTCTGTTTGCATCATAAAAACTTATAAAACTCATTAAAAACTATTCTCTTTGTTTTCAGAATTCAGCTTGGTTCCACCATCTATCAATTCGTGGGTTACTCCCCCCCCCCCTCTAACTACAGCATTTTGGTATCAGAGCCGAAAGGTTCCTGAATCAGGTTCATTCTTTTATCTTTGCATCATTCGTCTTTTGCATTTGTTTTCATCATTAAATCAAAAATCATAAAAACAGTTTCTGCATTTTTGTGTTCTTGTCGCATTCATAAAACCAGAAAATATAAAAAAGGAAGAAAAGTCTATTTTAGTGTAGATCATCTAGGGTCAAATTTTATTCATTAGCTTATTTGCATTCGTTCCACCAGCTCCACTTGCCATTTTCAGATTTTGTGCATTCATTTCAAAAAAAATAATCTGCAATCAAGTTGTTTCCATGTTTTTCTTTTGTATTGCATATCAAGCCAGAAAAAAATCATCCTAATTATTGTTTCATATTATATTAGTTGATCCATTTCTTGCCTGCATCAGAAAAGAAAAATAAAATATTTTAAGATTAGTTTATATCATTTGCATATTTGCATTTCAGCCAAAGAAAAATTCAAAAAAACAGTGTTAGTTTGTTTCCATATTTTCTTTTCATTTGTAATTATTATCATATCATATATTTTCATTCGAGTTTGCATCAAGAAAAACAAAAGAAATATTGCATCTTAGTTTATATCATTTTTGCAAATTGTTGGCTTAATTCTTGCATATTAAGAAAATAAAAAAAATCTGTATTAGTTTGTTTTCCATATTTACTTTTCATTTTTGTTTATTAGCATTACATTTAGTTTTATTTCGAGATTGCATTCAGAAAACCAAAAGAAAAATCATTTTTGCATAGTTTATTCCATATTGGTTCATAATTGCATATTTCTCGGTTTAGTTTTAATTAGTTTTTTTAACGCTGATTTATTATGATATTACAGTTATGATATTAGAAAGATTATATCGACGATTCGACAAACGACAATAGTACCTGCCTTATGAGATCTACGCCTAACTGCATAACCCGAGCCGTTCTATGAAGATCCACGCCTAACCAGATTAACTTGCACCATGTTGTAGATCCATTGTAAGTCTTTTTCTGTAATATGCATAATTTTTTAATAAAACGCTCTCTCCGAGACTTGAAACCTGGATTTATCTGCAAGAAATTGCATAGCCTGGTGTTCGAACCCTAGACTTGGGTGTAAAAGCCTTTAAACCTTAACCAACAGGCTACGGTTCTTCCACAGTTTTAATTAGTTTGTATTTTGTTCACTTGTTTGCTCGACCATCACTTCCATATCTTTAACTTGATATTTGAGTTTTTTTTTCAGGAAGCCATGGTAGGAGAAACCCAAAGCCAACTTCTCAAGGAAAGCCAAACCCTATTGGCGGCTATAAAGGAAGTAGAAAATCACGTTGCTCAGTTGGTGAGCCCAAGCAACCAGATCCTTCAAAGGTCAATCAAACTCCAACTTCTAAAACCCACAAACATTATGTTGTTAATTCTCTGTTTGATTATAACTCTTTTGCTGATAAAGTTGAACTCTTTAAATTTTCAGGAAAAAGAGGTTATCTTATATGGGAAAGAAACCTAGGTGAGTGGTTTCACTAATGATACAGCCTAAAAATCAGACTACAAATATGGATGAACTGAGGTTAGTTCAGATTGGCCTGGTACTGATCGGATGGGATATGGGCAGTATGATGAAGATGATGGATCTAACTAGTACCTGAAAAGCAAAGAAATATTTTTGTGAATTTTTGGATTTATCAAATGAAACAATCAGAAAATAAACTAAGAAAATAAAATGAACAGAAACAAGACAACTTTTTATGGGTTTTCAGATTTATTAAAACAAGAAACAAAATGATGATATAAACAAGTAAAGAGAAGGATAGAAATATGGCTTATGGATTCAAGCTGCTGGACTGAAGTCTCTCTCAGCAAGAACAGTGGATGAAGATGGATAGATAATGAAATCAAGCTGCTGGACTGAAGTCTCTCTCAGCTGGATTGATTGATGGACTGAAATGGAGTGATGGATGAAAGGTTTGATTGAATCTCTCAATCTGATAGATTATGGAAGAAATGGATTGAATAGACACCACAAAGCTCTGTGAAATGAGACTTTGATAAGCCTGGTTGCTCAAGAGCTGCTTCTCACAACACTCAAAAGACTTAGAACAATAGTTTTGAAAAAACTAGAAAACTGTAATTTTCATTCATAATATTTAAGGGTGATTAACAAAGACAAACTAAATGAGCTTATATAGGCTCGACCTTTGGACTCTCTAACAGTCTAAAATTGACTAAAGGAAACAAATAAAATCGAAATAAGAGTCTTGGAAGCAAAGGCTTTGATGGCTCCAAAGAAATAGCCTTTAGCTTGATTTATGCTCTCTTCAAATGGAAACTTGATCTGATCTTGTATCTGGACAGCTTTTGGATGTAGCCACGGTCAAGAAGTCTTCCTGATATGTCTCTGAGTTGCCTTGATGAAGAATATGGCCGTTGGTCTTGGGCAAAGATCAGCTGAGACTCCTCCAAAGCATTTAGTGTAAATGCTGCCAAATATGGAAGGTTGGTGAAAATGAAGATCCTCCTGATCTCCTGGGTGCTGGTGCAGCTTAGGACATTTTGGATGTCTTCTGGATGGTTAATATGATCTCCTGGCTTCCACAGATAAGTTTGGTTTGGACCAAATCGAATTGGTTGGCAACTTTCCCAAATTAATGTCGGTTTGACCGGTTTTGGGAAATTGATTGTATCTTGGTATTTCCTGAACCAATTCGCATGATTCTGGACTCTATGGATAGATAATAAATCCCTCTTGAAACCCATGATTGATTCTGGAAAGTTCCGCTTCATGGTTGGGCTGAAATCGTCTTCTAAAGTCTGGTGCTCGCAGATGGACTAGCTGGAGAACCTCCGGTTTGTAAAATTCATAACTTCTTCCTCCGTGAAGATTTTCTTGTAATTCCAAGCCTCAGTGAATCCGCGATGCGTTGGACTTCTAGTAAAATTAGATTCATGACAAAAGACCTTCTGGTTACTGAGATATTCGCCTGGGACTGGACCTATGTCGCTGGTATCTCCAAAGTGGCCGGTTTGGAGTGCTTGGTTGACCTCTGGTTCAACCATTGGTTTGATGGCCGCATCACTACAGCAACATCCAGAAAGAGGAGAGGTTGCCTTATTCCATTGATCAACTAAAAATGAAGCTTTTAAATGGTGGGTCAAGAAGTAGATGATAGACGGTTTTACAAGGAGCCAACTATCAAAACGTGGAGAGCTCTTAAGAAAGTCATGAGATATGATTTTTCACCATATTTTACAAGTTCTGATATCCAGGAACTGTTTCCAAGGAGGTATCCAACTCATGGTTCCAAAGAAACAAGGAAAGTTGAGATATAAGAAGGTCAAAGTGTCTTACCTCAACCAGACAACTTTCAGCCAAACAAGGGACACACCACTGTCCATTACTTAGAACAGAAGAGTGAAATCGCAAAGGCCATGGATATGAGTAAAGCTGTCGGCCAAAACACTTTGATCAGAACCAAAGCAAAACCAGTGCAAGATATTATGCAAGTAAAGGATAAGTTAAGTCATACACTTGATGATATAGTTCATGAATAATCTACCACTTTTATGATGCACTTGTCTTTGTCCAAGAGTGTTAATACAGGTATTGAAGAGCCTAGATCCCACGGAGATGACACACCAAGAGAAAATCTTCTAATGGACTAGAAGGAAAAGCAATCAAAGTTGCTTAAAGAAGCAAAACTAGTAATCAAAGTATCAAACCATGGTAAGTGTCTAACATCACCTTTAGATACTGGTTTAAATGTTTATATTCTTGGTACAGGTATACCAGATAAGAGCCATATGCTTAATGAAGTTCCAAGGGCCGAACCAGAACATGAGTTCAATCAAAAACCACACCACAAGTGGAAACCGAAATCTAAACAAAAAAATTGTTCCAGTGCCAAAATCTGAGGTAACTTTCACTCTAAATCATCATGATATAAATAATTCTATTACAAGATTATTGCACTTATCTTGTCCAAGGAAGAGTGAAATTGGCACAGGAAACCAAGTTGAGTACAAAGCAAGCAAGGAACAAGAAGTTCTTACTGCCATAGCTGGCTTAAAGGTTAAATGTTCTATGTTTTATTAGTTTAAAATTCTTTTATTTTGCTATAATATACTTGTCTTTGCCAAGATGTTTTGACCCAGGGGTAAGTCAAGAAGAACATAAAACCCGAACTGAAGTATCACAAGAAGGTGATCATACCAACCAAGGTAAGAAGGTGCAAGAAAGGCAGCCATCTAACCAAACTTGTCCAAAGAAGAATATCATTCTTCAACATGCTGTTGCACCCAAGGTAAATTCGACCATACCACATTCTGTTCTTGAAACTCCAGTATCAGATATAATTGACTTTGTCTTTGTCCAGAATGTTGTAAAATTTTCTGGTTGGAAAGAAGAAAGCTTCAAAGAAATCTCAATGGATAATCTTTTGTTGCTAGGAAAATCTACCCCAAAGATGGTCAGGACCGAGGCTACTAGTAGTGTGAAGTACCATCAACCTCGGAATATATGCAATGACCATGCCCAGAGTAGAGGCGTGACCCTATCTTATCTCCTCAAAGGAGGACCACCTGATGCACAGCCTATCTCCAAAATGAAACAATACCAAGGTAAGGTTCTAGAATCTAAAAAGAGAATGAAAGCTGACTTGCTCTATCTTGGTGCAGATTATACATTTTCAAGGTCGAAACCTTGTAAAGAGGGAGGGGATGTTGTGGTCACGAAATTCATGGTTCAAACAGAGCCTCACCAAACCTTCCAAACCGGTCATCTGTGGGAACCAAAATTCGCACCGTCAATATATCGTATAAATAAGGAAAGTAGGAAAATCCTAATTTCCCAGAGGTCCCGGATTTCTGCGGAGCCAACGACAAGTGACCAAATAGACGCAGAAAATATGAAAAGATAATAAAACGAGTTTAGAGAAAACAATAAATCTTATTTCGAATTCGTGTAAGAGCGTTGCGAGCATTACAAGAGATTATAAGAGCTTTAGCCGCAAGTGCTGTCAGCGAGTTATCTAGCTTTAGCGACCTAAAACCTTAAACCTAGTTGAGTCGCAGCTCGATAACAAAATACGAAAAAGATGCGGAAACGGTTTTTGATTGATTTCGGACTGAACCTTATTAAAGGCTGCCTACGTACCCCTTTCGAGGATCAAGCCGAACGTAGTTCAATTGATAGAGCTAGACAAGAGATCGAACTGCCTGGGCGAGTTCGTCTAGTAATTGAGTGCCACTCATAGAAACCGAACTTGTCGAGAATAAAGCCTAAGTTTCTAAGTGCAGCGAATTGTGAGTCTAAAAGAGTTCTTTTTATGCCTCTCGCTTTGAGCTCCTTATATGCTCCCTCCTATGTCGGTTTATGCCTTCCTCTTTTGCCCATAAGCCGTCATAGTTCGAAAAATGGAGATATTCCATTTTTCCGATCTTCATGATTATCTGCGGAAAGTTTCCATTTATCCGCGAAAAGTTTCCATTTATCCGCGGAAGCTGATGTTTATCCTCCAAGTACAAACCGTCATAAGGTTTATGGGATTTTAAGAAATCGTAAGTATCAAGTTTAGGACCCTTTTGGCTGTCTTTTGATTTGAGACGTTTGTTACGATTTCTCCGATAAAGTTAAGTTTCCATGGTTTAATTGTAAAACGAACGAACGATCCCATTTGATCGAGAAATCAAGAAATGGTTAGCCGTGGCTTGCAGAGGATTGTTATATGGATAGTCGAGAGTGCATAGTTTTACGTCGTACCGTCGTTTCGGAAGACTTTGGACGTTTCGGAAATTAATCGATGTACGTATGCTCGGTCGCTATTGCGACCGAGGTTATGTCTGAGCTCGGTTGCTATAGCGACCGAGCTTCGTATAGAGCTCGGTCACTATAGCGACCAAGCTTGTGTCTAAGCTCGGTCGCTCTTCGTATGATCCCTTGGTTGTTCCGTGATTCCCAAGCCGCATCCTCGTGGTTTAACGATCTTTTGTTTCCTCCGATGATCGTGTTTTAACGAGAACGTCGTTTAGTCGCGGAACATTTTGCAAGGAGACGATTTTTAAGAAATTGTTGATTTAAGAAATCGTTGATTTAAGACATCGTTGTTTTTAAAACAAGATTTTCCCGCGAGTTTTTCGTATAAGTTTTTCGTATAAGTTTACTTTTTTTGAAAACGTAGAAATTCTTAAGACTTATATATTTATCGAATGTTTTGATACTAACTTCGTCGTCAACACGAACCATTGAAGCTTGTTTCGACGCTGCGGACAAATCTTTTCAAGAATTTTATCGTAAAAGTTAGTTTAAGTAATTTTTACGAGAATTATCTTTTTCGAGAAATATTTTCGAACGTTAATTTCGTTGTGACCGTTTTTGACCTCAACACCATCTAGGAGATACCAGCGACCAAAGTTCAGTCCAAGGCGAATATCGCCACAACCAGAAGGAATTTCAACATGATACCAATTTTCATGGATTATCCACTCAAGAAAAATTCCAGCCCAATTAGAATCATCCCCAAAGCTTCTTGGACCAGAGAGTTATGAATTTTACAAACAGGATGTTCTCTACCCCGTCCATCTGCGAGTACCAGGCCTTAGAAGAAAATTCAAGCCCAACCATGATGTGGCTTTCTCCAGAACCAATCACGGCTTCAAGAGGGATATATCAGATTTCCAGAAAGACCCAAATCAGGTGAATTTGTCAAGGAAATACCAAGATGAAATCAATTTCCCAAAACCGGCCAAACGGACAACAATTTGGGAAAGTTGCCAATCACTTCAATTTTGCTCGAACCAAACCTGTCTTTGGAATCCAGGAGAGCATATCAACCATCCAGAAGATATCCAAGACGTCTTTAGCTGCACCAGCACCCAGCGGATCAGGCGAATCTTCATTTACTTCAACTTACCTTATTTGGAGTCTCAAGCATTTAATCTCCAACAGATCTTTTTCCTTCAGTCTATGCACGACATCAGCACCTTCGAGACAATAAAGAAGATTCCCAGGAAGCTTACTTACCCCCCTCAAACCGTCCAGATACAAGGATAACACCATATACATTCATTTGGCAAAGATTCTCATCATTAAGCCTCCAACGGCTAGTTTTCAAGGAGCCATCAATTCCTTTAATAAATCTATTAAACTTTTTTCCTTAAGTTCAATATATTATTAAACTTAAATTTAATAAACTTGATTGATTTTATTAATAAACTTAATAATTATTTAAACTTAATAAAATTATAATTTATTAAAATTCAGGAAATTTTTTCATAAATTTAATAAATTGAATAAATCTGTTAAAAATTTCCTTAAGTTTAATAGATTATAATTTTATTAAGTTTAAATCATTATTGAGTATATTAATAAAATCAATCTATTAAACTTAATAAGTTTATTAAACTTAATAAATTTAAAACTTATTATGTTTATTAAGTTTAATAATTTTATTACGTTAAAAAAAACTATTATTTTTGTTAAGTTTATTAAGTTTAATAAATTGGTAATTTTATTAAGTTTAATAATTATTAAGTTTATTAATAAAATCAATTAAATTTATTAAGTTTCATAAATTACGGATTGCCCTCATTAACTTAGCTTAAGATCAATTAAACCCGATTGTGATGTTACCAACATATTATCATTTACTTCGTACATGTGGCATGTATTAACATCAATTTCGTGTAATTGTTGACACATTTTGATACTTTGGATGGTTTCCACCATATTAGTGTAAACTTCGTGTAGCTAGGAAACTTTTTCCCTTATTATTTTGAATTTATTTGTTTCCTTTTATCATTTTATGACTGTTACAGTCTGTCATTATCGAGCCTATATAAGCTCAAGTCGTTTGTCTTTGTAAAAAACCCTTGAATTCATGTACGTCATATGATAGCCGCAGTCAGTGTCTAAAACCCACTCATTCTCAAGATTTATATGTCTGTTGAATACAAAGCTTCAAGCACATATAGTTCTGCAGCTTCATTCTTGTTGTCTTCCACCATTGCAGCTTCACATCTGCTGTTGCTTCCCTGGTTCTTTGGTTTGTTCTGGGACTTGCCTTTGTTTGGATAAGAACCCTTGAAGTGTCCTTCTTCACCACAAGACCAGCATACCTTCTTGCCTGTAGACTTTGAGCGTGACTTAGACTTCCTTGAGTTTCTATCTCTGCTTTCTGATCTTCCTCGTTGGTCCCCTTTCTCCCTATCTCTGCTTTTTGCTTGTCCTTTGGACCCTTTTGAGTTTGACCCATCAAGTTCCTTTGTGTATATTGCTGCAACAACTTCATCCAGAGTGAGAGTTGTTTTCCTGTCCATATGTCAACGTGTCTCTCAGTTGGTCAAACTGTCGTGGTAGAGACATGAGAAGCAATATCACTTGGTCTTCATCAGGTACTTGAACATCAACGTTCTCCAGATCTGTTATGAGTTGGAGAAACTCATCGATGTTGCTCTCAATAGACATACTTTCAGACATCTTGTATCCATAGAGTTTCTGCTTGAGATAGAAGCGATTCAGGAGTGCTTTGGCGAGATACAACATGTCTAAAGCCGTAAGCATCCCTGCAGCGGTTTCCTCCTTTCTTATCTTACTCAGAACTCTGTTAGTCACACTCAGAACAATGGTACTTCTGGCCTTTTTGATCTTTTCAGCTAAAGCTTCTTCCTTTTCTTCAGCTATCTTCTTCTCTTCAGGCATTTCATCCGGATCTCTAACTTTCCCTTTAGCTTTATCAGATTCTTCTAAGGCTTTGCTCAGACCTTGAAGATCCATCTGAGCTAAGAGCTTATCCTTCCATAACATGTAATCTCCATGACCATCAAACTTTTCCAGCTCAACTCTTGATGACGACATGGTCTCGAGCCGAAACCAAACTCATAACCAAGGCTCTGATACCAATATGTGAAGAATAACACAGCCTCAGGACGTCTACTTGCTGTGAATGCCACACACACTCACCACGAATGAACCTTTACACTTCAAACCTGGTCAAGACTTCAACTTCCTGAACAGAACACAGAGATCCAACAAACCAAAAAACAGAGAACAAAAGAAATCAGAACAAGAAATAGAGCAACACAAGCAATTGTTAACCCAGTTACACCCGTTAACAAGGGTGTTAGTCTGGGCCGGGAACGGTATCCCGGAATCCACTAGATCAGAGTTTTACAAGTGTATCTTAACCTCAAGGCTTTTGCTGTACCTATCTTGGTTTAAAAGTTGCTTACAAACTCTCAAGAACACTCACAAGCTTATACTTTGATAAATGCTCTCTCTTTTTGCTCACACCTATCTCTCTCTACAACGGACTAATTAGATACAACTCTCACATGACCTATGGCACCTTGGGATGAGTCAGCAAAGCACGCTCCTTCCGTACGGATCATTTAAGACTCGACGTTATCTGTTCGTCCATTACCGGACAAACAGCCTCTGCTTTTGCTTTATCCGACTGAGCGAAACGTCTCTTATTGTTGTCATGCAATCCCAATGAGTCACATGAGTTGTACCAGGATGCCTTTAGCTTTCCCTCCACGTCTAAGCTTGTCTTTTGTTTTGATCTTCTTTACTAATTTCTCAACAATTACAGTATGGCAAGAGATGGAGCTTTTATTGATTGGTCTTCAGAACGCAGGAAAGACCTCACTTTTGTTTCCGCCATTTCGTAAGAAAGAAAAAAGTCTTATGCTTTCGTCAAAATGAGTGTGACACTCTTTTATCTCTTGACAACTTCTGTGTCCCACTTCCAGGTATGTAGTTGATGCTGCTGATCCTGACAACCTTGGTGTCTCCAAAAGCGAACTTCATGATTTGTTGAGCAAGACATCGCTGTGGAGTCTGTTACTTCATGATATCTTGCAAGAACTCTACCAACATTGATTGGCTTGTAGAGCACTAAGTCAACAAGCTAAACAGAACCTCTCTCTGCAAGCTTGTCTTCCTGTATGTTAAGCTCCTTTCATGATGAATGATGGTTGAAAACAATCCTGTGAGAAACACGAGATTTCTCTTTGTTTTGATGTTCTCTGTATATTAAATTTTTATTGGTTTTTCTTCTCTAACAATGAGATCAACCTTCTTTCAGACCTTATTTTTGAGATTCATGAAATAGAAAGTAAGCAAGATCATTTACAAACAGAAAATAAACTGTGGATTTACTACTGACCAAAAAGATAGTACACATAGGTATTGAAAGCTTTTGAATTCTGCCGGTGATGAGATAACCACATGATTCAATGGGGTATGCTAATTATAGTGTTTAAACTCCTAAACATAAACTTTAAAACTTCATTTTTAATGATATAACTTCAATCAAAAACTTAAACTCAAAAATTAATCATTTAAAAATCTCAAATTTAAATTCTAAACCTCAAATACTAAATCTGATACTATTAGGAAATGTCAACCTTAATTATACTCTAAACCCTAAATTTTGAATATTTCATCATAAAATTCAAAGATAACACAAAACAAGTTATATGAAAAAAAAGAAAATCTAATACTAATAATAAATTAGAGAAAAACCAAAATATTTTACCTCAATATCTTAATCCTAAACATGCCCCATACTTCATCATCCAACACTTATAATATATTTCAAAATGAAAATTTTTAGAAATTAATTACTAAAACAAAAGTATATTACTTTCAAAATGTTTTTCAAACTTTAATATCATACCTTATATATAATATAAAACTATATACTTAATTCAGATTTCCAAAACCAAATCTATACCCTAAACTCTATTCAAACCCTATCATAATTTTTTTTAAATCATAAATCCCTAAAATTCAAATCAAATTTATATTTTTACGTTAAATTATAATATCTAATCTTTAAATTTAGGCAAATTCCAAACCAATAATTCTATACCCTAAACTCCTTTCATAGAAAAAATATTCCATTTCATATACCCTAAACATCAATAACAAAACATAAATTTTCAAATTTTATGTATCTTCGATTTTTTTCTCTGAATAATTTTTGTACATTAACATGTACACTAATACTTTGTGTATTAAAACAAAAATAGAGTAAGAAAATAATTACAGTAATCTGATTGGTTAAAACGAATTGACCAATAAGGTGTAAGGATGAGGATCACACTCTTTTGACCAGAACCTTTGATTAAGTGAAATATCTAAAAGACCAAAATGAACAAGATGAAAAGATGTATTTCTTCATCGAGATTCTTCTCTTCCACTTTCTCTAACTCTCTCCTCTTACCTCTCGTATTCTTCTCTGGACCATGAGCTTCCCTACCTCCATATATCAGGACACAATCGCTTATGCCCCTCCCTAATCAGCTATGCCCTTTTCTTATTAATGAAACTTGAATATCCGATTTTACCCTTTTTTTTTCTGCGATTCTTTTTTTTCTGCGATTTTTTTTCTACATCTGAAGTTAAATTATAATTTATTTTTCTTAAACGTAACATTAACTATTTAAAGTTTTTTTTCAATTATCAAAAGATTAGTAAGACATGTATGTCTCGCCGAGCTTTTCCCAATCAATATGTGGAACTTTGACTTTGTATAATTTTTCCTAGGATGAGCTTGGACTCGAGTTTCTCCTCCTCAACCTTCAAGTCAATAATTGATTCCTCTAAGTCTTCTAATAGCTTTATTTGTGAGTCAATAGACTTCAAGTTCCACTGAGTGCTTTGAATACTTTGGTTTCATTCGATCCTTCATGGTGAACCCAATTTTGGTCAGTTCCTTTAATGGACCGAGACTAAAGACATGGGCTGCGAAGAAAGAATTCCATAGCAAACACGCGAGCTCATCGCGGGAGAAGTTGCGAGGATGATGTAGTGAGACATCTATAAGAGAAGAGGAGAGATCAAGTAGAAGGAGACGGAAAAAACCCTAGAGATAGCACACAATACATATCGATTTCGTTTTACACCGCTTTAGATCTATTTATGTTGTAGTTTCGGATCTCGTTTCACTCATTGTAACCTATCTCTTTACACAATAAAATCCATTTTTGTCAACCGATTTTCGATTACATCGTTGTATTCTAAGGATATTGTTACTCACATCCTTTTCATATCAAACACTATCAAATACTTAGTGTAGATTTTAGGATCTACATTTTGGCGCCGACTGTGGGGAAGATAAACGAAAAACATCCTTGCTAAGACTCGATCTAGAATTTATAAGCACGATTATAGATCCCAATCAACCCAAAAAGAGTTCAATAGATCGAGGTCGAAACGATCCGCAACCCTTAAAGATACCATAAACGTCGCTCCGCCTCCGAAAATGGAGAACGACCGCCGACCGGAGAAAAGAACGCGAAATAGAAACATGATAACATTCTCTCGACATGAGAGCGCTAAACTCAACACGCCTCACGACGACGTTCTGGTCATCGCACTAGAACTTGCCGGAGTAACCTTCTCAAGGATCCTTGTCGATACTGGAAGCACAGCCAACATCATTTCGCTGGAAGCCCTCTATAGAATCAATAGATCTGATTTAACGTTCAATCACGAAGCTCCCCCCCTCTTCAGTCGTTAGGGATCATAACGATGATCATCAAAGCTCTCGACCTCGAGTTTGAAACAGAATTCTCCATAACCAACAATCATTCACCCTTCCACACTGTCCTAGGACGACCATGGGTCTACTATATGAAAGTCGTTCCCTGATTTTTCATCAATGCGTAAAGTTCGTATCCCCAACAGGAGAAAAAATCGTTTATGGAAACCAAAAGCAGTAGCGATCCTGCTACATGGCAGGATACCGAAATATTTTCCCGCAAGGAACGAAACATCTGATAGTTCGGGATACCACAGTGAGAGACCCCAAAAAAGATCTTTCGAGCACCGTCTTCTTAGACGCTCGCTCACTAGAAAAATGCGTAAACATCAGAAATGATCTCCATCCAAAAATCAGAAGTGATCTGATATCTTTTCTAAAAAAGAATCTCCAGATATTCGCATGGTTCACAGCTGATATGCCCGGAATCGACATCAACATCTCCTCCCATGATTTGAACTTTGACCCCACGTTTAAACCGATCAAATAGAAACTAAGAAAAGTAGGGCCAAAACGAGCAAGAGCTGTCAATGACGAGGTCGATAAGCAAACATCACATGAAATTGTCTTAAATTCCTCATACTTTATAATGTCCAAATGAAGGCCTTTAACTCGGCATGGAGGCGTGACAGGCTAGTCCTCGTGTTTCTCGCCCCCACCAGTCCATCAAAACCTTCTAAGGTGTTATACGATCCTTTTCCTGGGAAAAATTCATGGGCTTTCTATGATCCATCCATGAAATCGGAGGCAATGATGTGGGCTCGGTTTACCTATGTTGGGTAATTCGTTGTGAGAGTGATGTCTGAGCCCTGAGCCATACTGTTGCTTCAATTTCTGGCAATTGGACCGTATCTATGTGATTTGTATCTATTTTACTAAAAAGCATATTGTTCCACCTTTCTAAATATACCGAGAATCTATGAAAATTGATGATTTTCCAAATGTGGTGCGACTCTTCAAAACGAATGATCCATATTTATGAAAATAGATTGAGTGGAAAAAATTTGTGGATTTAAAGGGATACTTGAGAGAGCCCAACCTTGGATAGCATAAGGGCATTCAAAAAATACATGATTTATTGATTCTTCCTCTGCTCCATAGCGTGCCCATTGTGTTTCTCCTTGTATTCTTCTTGCCCACAGATTCTTCTTTACTGATATACCACCTGAAACAATTTGCCACAAAAAATGTTTTATCTTTGGTGAGCACCGCTTTTCCAACCATGAGCCTTCAAAGGGGGTAACATTTGGTCCAAAAACGGGAAGTAATTTTTCAGTTTCCGGATACACACAGTCCATGTGATAACCTGACTTTACTGAATATCTTCCATTATTGGTGAAGTGCCATTCATATTTGTCGAGTAAGTGGTGTCGACTCAGCGTTATGCTCTCTATAAGCTTTGCAACATCTGGCTCTACAAGATCTCTAATCACCTGTGAATTCCATGTCTTTGAATCTTTGTTGATGAGTGAGTCCACTGTAAGGTCCGGTTGAATAATTTGTTGGTTACTGGTCTTGGGAGAGTGGTTGGAAGCCAAGAATCGTTCCATACCGAGATGGAAGACCATTATCCCACCCTTTTGATTAGTCATTTGTTAACAAGAGATTTGGCTGAGACTATACTACATCATCCATAGGATGGGGAGTATGATGTTATCAGTTCAAGGGGCAACATCCCTTAAATGTCATCCTTTAAACACATGAGAAAATAAGGTACCAGGTGTCTCGATCAGATACCAAAACAGTTTTCCAACATAACCGTATTGAAATCCACTTGATCTTTAAATCCCAATCCTCCTTCATCCTTTTGGAGACATAATTTTTCTCATGATTGCCAGTGCATGCCATGAGTACATCCCCCTGTACTTCACCTGAACTGTACCATAACACTCGTCAGTTTCTTTGTGACAGTTTTTGGGATGGGAAAACATGACATTTACATGATTTGGTAAAGCGGTAACCACTAACTTAATGATCACTTCTTTCCTCCCTTTTGTAAAAAAATTGAAGGTCCAACCATTGACTTTACTATTTAATTGGTCCTGTACAAAGCTAAATATCTGCATTTTTGAACCACCTATACCTTCCGGCAAACCCAAATATGATCACAAGGCTCCGGCATTGTGGATTCTTAATAAATCCTTTAACTCTTGACAAATAGGTTCCTTAATCTTATGTCCAAATTGTATCAATTATTTCTGGAATTTTACCATCTGCCTAGATTCTACCTCATATTATTTTAGAATCCATAAAATGGCCTGACATTCTCTTTTTGTTCCTTGCCGAAAAGAGACTTTCATCTGCAAACAAGAGCTGAGAAATTGGCGGGCATTCCCTTGCCACCTTTATTCATGTCAGTCGTTTTTTTCTCTTTCAGCCTTCTTAATGTTTGTTATAGTCTTACATGGACATAATGAATAAATAAGGAGAAGTCACTCTATCGCAATCCTCTCTGTGGGGGTGATGAGCCCACGTGGTTGACCATTCAATAATACTCTATATGTAACTGAAGATATACACTCCGTCATCAATTGAATTCATTGAGGATCAAAACCTATTTTATGTAATAATGCCTGAATAAAAGCCCACTCAACTATATCGTATACCTTACTCATATCTATTTAATAAGCATAAATTTTGCCCTGACATGATTTATTGTCCTGAGACCATGAAATATTTTTTGCGCAATGAGGATGTTGTCTGAAATCAAGCGTCTGCCACAAAATTCGACTGTGTTTCTGAAATAATGGATGGAAGAGAGCCCTTCAACTTCTAACACAAAACCTTGATATAATTTTATATCCTACATTGCAATGACATATCGGTCATAATTCGACCATCCTTGTAGGTCTCTCTGTCTATAGGATTAAACAAATATTTTTCAGATTCAACCTAACATCCAAATTTATAGTTCCTAAGAAAGTATTCACCAGCTCCAAAAGATCATGGTTTAATGCTAGGCCAAGAGTGTTGAAAAATTGTTGTCATCCCATTTGGACCAGGAGTTTTCTTTGGATGCATCATGAACAAAGCCTGCTTAACTTTCTCCTTTGTCGCATTTTGAATTAATCTCTGATTCATCTCAAGAGTAATAGTTGATGGGGTTTTTTCGAGGAAATTCTCAAAATCTGAGGGTGAAGTGGTATGAAATAGATCATCAAAATAATCTACAGCGCCTTTCTCCACCCTATCTCCTCTGATACCCAATGTCCAGCCTCATTGTGGAGGCCTACAAATCGATCCTCGCTCTATGTTGTTTCATTAGAGCATGATAAAATTTAGTATTGAGATCCTCTGAAGTATGCCACATATTTCTGCTCTTCTGCTGCCAACATTCTTCCTCGTCCTTGTACGCTTTTTGTAGCTTCCTGGAAACATCCACGATTTACTCTTTGAGTCCCAGTATCATCCAATTGCACCTCCTCCAAAGCTTTTTAGAGTTCTCTGATCCTCTCCTTCCCATATGAAGGATTATTCTTCATTTAGAAATTTCATTACGACAATTACCAATTTTAGTGACAAAATTCATCTTATTACTACCTCCTGTTTCAAACCATTCCCTGAAAATGGAGTCTAATAATCCATCCTGACCAATCCATCTTTTATCGAACCGGAACTGACCCTTTCGTCTGGATATCTTATTCTCAAGAAAAGCCACTATTGTGCGATGAACATATCTGACCATACCTAAATATTCAGTGTAGGAACAAGGAAATAAAGTATGACAGTCCTCATTTGCTAAGGCATGGTCAAGACAACATCTTATAATTTCTTAACCTCTCCTTCCTTGCCAAGACATCTGATTCCTCCGAGTTGGAAATTCTAACAAACCACAGTTCATAATCATGTTATTGAAAGCTAGGAAATATTATGCATTTCTTAAAGAGCCTCTTTGCTTTTCATGATTCCCTATGATTTCATTTAGGTCCCCGATAACAAACCACGATTATGTTCGCACTAACCCAAATCATGTTAATGTTCTCATACTTGTTCCCTTAATTTTGAACCGGATCTTCATAAACAAAATATATAATGACTTTTTCCCATCATTTGTGGAAGCCACGTCGATCATAAGATTACTTGTATACAAAATATTAACCCAAAACTTATTGTTATAATAAAGGGTTAATCCTCAGCTCGTTCCTATTAGATCCACTGTAACCAATCTGTCAAAACCGAAATGAGCCTGAAACCCTTGTACAAGATCGAAATCTTGTTTTGTTTCCGATAAAAAAAAATTAGGCTTGTGTTTATGCCAAATCTCTCTAAGGTAACTTATTTTCCATTTACTTCTCAAGCTTCTACAATTCCAACTTATTATTCTCATAAATATATACTTTTAAAAAAGCTCTTTCGAGCTGTAAAAGTGGGTATAATGCTACCAATTGAGAAACACCATTCCATGAAGATAAGTGTAGTCTGATGTAAAATTCGGTATTGGTAATACTGAATCCTTAATTTAACTTAATAACCATTTAAAGCAACTAGATACCGACTTAGTATAGTTATTTGTTGACTGATTAGATCGGTTCAATCAGTCAGACCAAGTTTTCTATTTTTTAAATTAAATATATAATTAAATATTTATAATAGTTATATTTATTAACTAAAAATAAACAATAAACATAAATTTAGCTATATATATTAAACAAGTGAGTACTATGTAAATTGAAACTGATAAAAACCAAATGACTGACTGTTTACATTACGTAATTATTTAAACTTACATCTAAAGTCTCATATTTTATGAATATGAAGAATGAAAATAATATATGAAAGCCAAACACGATTTTATACATTTAAAAAATATAATTATATAGAAAACTTATTAAATAATAATATTAAAAGTGAAAATACATTAATTATATGTTAATTTTTTAGAACCGGGGTTTGAAGGTTATCAGGTCACGAATTTACCCGTTTTCTCAAATCCGGGTTTTAAACAAGAGTTATTCTTGGGTTCACCCCCTAGGGTGAACCCTTAGGTTCACCAATCAATAAAAACTTGTTATCTTAGATTGAGTATCTTTTAAAAAAGGAAACAAAATAATTATGAAATTACATTATGTTTTTAAAATAAATGTAAAATAAATAAAAATAGTAATTAACAAAAACCGAATTTTTGAAAAATAATTTTAAATCCGCCAGCAAAAAACTATACCCTAAACCCTAATCCTAACCCCTAAACCCTTGGGTAACCCCTAAACCCTTGGATAAACCATAAATTCTAATTCATAAATAACAAACTCTAAATCATAAAAACATTGAATTTTTTAATTCTAAATCTTAAACATTTAGATAAATTCTAAACCTTAAGATTTATATATAGTTTTTTTTAAAACACATTTATACAATTACTATTACTTTTATTTATTTTTACTTTTTTATTTTAAAACATAATATAACTTGACAGTTATTTTGTTTCCTTTTTCAAAAGATACTCAATCTAAAATAACTAATTCCTATTGGTTGGTGAACCTTTAAAGTTCACCCTAGGGGATGAACCCAAAAAAAAGTCTTTAAACCAAACTGGATTCAGCTATTTCAATGAGTCATGAACCGGGGTTTGACCGTCCTATCCGATTTTCAAAACATGATTTTTGGTTTTATAATTTACTATTGTAACAACAAAATCTTCGCTTGGTTTTACATTCTATGTAACATAATATTTTATATAATATCTCATTTCGCGCAGGACGTGGATCTCTATTTAGTTATATAATATTATGAAAACTAGAACTTACTAATCTCTTAATATAAAATATTAAGTTGGAAATTTTATTAATAAGTAATACAATTCACGACACACACGAATGAACAAAAAAATCTTTAAAAATCATCATGAATATAAGGAAAATGCAAGTTTACTAAAACTAACAAAGAAGACTTTTAAAAAAAAAAACAAAGAAGACTTTGCAAACTAAAACTAACAAAGAAGACTTTGCTTTATGTATGTTCGAAAAAACTTTAGACGAAATGTATATTTTGGTTACTTTTGAAATTACAAATTTATGGAAAAATTAACTAGAAGTCTTTCCAGTGTACATATTTCATTTCAAGTTTTTGTTTTTGTAAATTATTGACTGCTTTGTTGTTAAAAATTTGAGTTTCTTTTGAGAATGTAAAATTTTAATATGAACCATTTAAATATAATTTTTGGTTATTGATGATAGTTGGTAAAACTGATCTCCATGATATTTTTGTAAATAAGTGAAAGTGATAAGATTGTTTGAAAAATTTATGTAACTTTTGAACTTTTTTGACAAAATAATATTTTTTGTAAATAATTTAATATGTTAGGGATTGTATATACTAACAAAATTGAAATATGGTGAAGTGAAAATAGTTTATTTTGTGTTTGGAAATAATTTTTAAGTTATTTTGCAGTAAACCCTAAATTTATTTCATTTATAAATATTAACGAAAATTTCTTAATTTGTGGTTGGAGAAAAGACTCAGCTTACCAAAGCTTTAGCGATTGCAAACTGTTTATTATCACATATGTAATAATGTATCAACAAAATATGTATAATGAGTTTATAATAGAATGATTTAGGAGTGGGCATTCGGATTCGGTTTGGATTTATTCGGGTTTCGGGTTTTTGGAGTCAAAGATTTCAGGCCCATTCGTTTTGGATTTTTGTGGGTTCCATTCGGATTTGGATAATCCATTTAAATTATTTTACAAATATTAAAATTTATTATATACTTTAAATTTTTCAAAATCTGTAAACAAAATAATACATTACACATAAATTTGAATAATATAGGTCAAAATACCTAAACTTAACATATAATTTGGTTTGGTTTGAATATTTGGATAGAGAATCAATATGTATTATAAGTATTTTTGGTGTTTCAAATATACTTTAGCTATTTTAGACATTTACTTTTGATTATTTGTATATATTTTAAGTATTTTAGACAACTTAAATGTATTTTATATATTTTGGATATTTTTAATATACATTAAATCTAAAATAATTACTATATTTAAGTATATAAATCTATTTCGGATACATTCGCGTATCCGAAATATTTCGGTTTGGATCGGATTCAGTTTTGGTTCTCGAAATACTAAAATTTTGAATTTATTCGGATATTTAACATATTGTGATTCAGATTTGGTATTATTGTTTCGGATCAGATTTAGTTCGATTTTTGGATTCAGATTTTTTTTCCAGCTCTAGAACGTTTAATGAAAATAATCGTGCGAGAAAGAGGAAAGCCAAGTTCTCGTACAATGTCTGCCATGTCTAATTTTTTATATGAAAAAATTAAGTTTCAAATCATCGCATCGCAGTTGCACAAATGATGCACTTTAAAGCAATGACTTTAACTTTATTTTGGGTAACTTTAAATAGGGGTGAGACAAATCAAGAGATGAGGAGAAATTGAAATTCGTTGGATCTGTGAATTTGGTATCTATATCAAAATTCGTTGTTTCTGAATATTCGTCAAGATATTGTACGTTTTGTGGGTATTGGGATCCAGATCCAAGTTCGTAAAAATAATTATAAAAACAAAATATTTTTAAAACATCAAAATTCTAAAATAAATACAAAAATTAAATATTTATATATATTTGATATTAAAGACTAAACATAATGCTTTAAAATTAATTTTATGTATAAATATTAATATCAAAAAAATAAAATTAAAAATTTAATATATTTTTAAAATATGGATCTAAATATCTAAACTTAAAAATCAAGATATATAGATACAGATTTAAATTTGACGGATCCAGAATTTTACTATTCATATTTAGATTTGAACATCTTAGATATTCAATTTTCATAATGGATCTCGAGTTGATTTTGGATCAAATCCACGATTCTAATTATAAGTCTGAGGTTTGTATCCAAAGACAAAACGATTATTCAGTTTTTATTTTTAAGTGCAAAGTTGCCATCACATTTGAAAGTAGGGGTGAGACAGATTGGATATCCAGGGTATATTAGGATATTCGGATTTAGATTTGGATCCGCTAGATCCGTAAAATTGTTACTTGGATCCGGAATCGTGTCTTTTGGGTATTCGGAGTTCAGATATCTAGACTAAAATCCGAATACCCACGGATTCCCGGATCCGATCTTTTTAAGAAAAATAAAAATTAAATTAAAAATTAACTAGTTAATCATTTATTTAGTCTATTTAAAATTATTTAAAATAAATAAAATTGAAAAATTATTGAAATTTAGTAAAATTATAATTTTAGTTATTTTATATATAAACTATATACGGTATACATATATAAATATAATTATATTTTAAATATTTTAAATATATAATAGGTCTGAATCCAGTATCCGGATCCGTAAAAATACTATCTGGATCCGGACTCCCTAAATATTCTATTTTTGGATCGAATCGGAGCGGATACAGGATCGGATCGGATCTGGTTTTTAATTCCGAAGCCTACTTGAAAGCTTCTGAAACTAATATAAAAAGACGCATGCCAGTACGATTTAGAGATTATTTTAATGCGGGAAAAACGAATTTCAAACTTCAAAGCTTTTAATGATAAAAAAAAACTAATCATAGTTTGACCATTTCGTTAAAATATTGTTTTCGTGGGAAGGAAAAAAAGGTATGAACCTCTAATTATTTTCTCTCTTTTTTTTTCTTCTCCCTTCAACAAACCAGTTTCAAAGGTCGCGTTTTTGGACTAGAATCTTCAGAGGTATGTGTCTTTGATTTAGATCCATAGTTTAGAGTCTGTGTACTACTTTCCAATATTTTAGTTATGCTCAGATGAATTGAGTTTGTTTCTTTTTTTATAGTCTTATAACATCTTTTGTTTGATGTCTTGTAAGGATGATTTAATGGATTCTGTGGATGAATGAATCGTCAAGGAGATGATGAGGAAGCTTACTGTTTTTGCCGTGTGTATTCTCCTTCCTCTTACCCTTTTGATATCTGAGACAAGAGGGTTGAATTTAGAAGGTCAATATCTTCTTGACATGAAGAGCAAGTTTGTGGATGATTTGCAGTATTTGAAAAACTGGAATTCAAACGATTCTGTGCCTTGTGGATGGACCGGTGTGAGGTGCAGTAACTATCCCAATCAAGAGGTTTTGTCACTGAATCTTTCCTCGATGGCTCTCACTGGTAATCTATCACCAAGCATAGGTGGATTGGTTCATCTGAAGGATCTGGATCTATCATATAATGGGTTATCAGGGAATATGCCAAAAGAAATTGGGAATTGCTTAAGCTTGGTGACTCTTAGATTAAACAATAACATGTTTGAAGGTGAGGTACCAGTGGAAACAGGAAAGCTTTTGTCTTTGGAGAGGCTGATCATATACAACAACAAATTCACAGGGTCTCTTCCTATGGAGATTGGGAACCTCTTGTCTCTCTCTCAACTTGTGATTTACAGCAACAACATGAGTGGATCATTGCCTCGCTCCATCGGCAAGCTGAAGAAACTAACAAGCTTTCGAGCTGGTCAGAACATGATTTCTGGAAGTTTGCCTTCTGAGATTGGCGATTGTGGGAGCTTGGTCATGCTTGGTCTTGCACAGAACCAGTTGAGTGGTGAAATACCGAAAGAGATTGGTATGCTCAAGAAACTTTCACAGGTGATTCTTTGGGAAAATCAGTTCTCAGGGTTTATCCCAAATGAAATTACCAACTGCACAAGCTTACAAACGCTTGCTCTCTACAAGAACCAGCTCGTCGGTCCGATTCCAAAGGAACTCGGGAATCTCGTGTCTTTGGAGTATTTATACCTTTACAGAAACATGTTGAATGGAACGATCCCGAGAGAGATTGGGAATCTCTCAAGTGCAGTTGAGATAGATTTCTCAGAGAACGGTTTGACAGGAGAGATACCATTGGAGTTTGGGAACATACAAGGGCTTGAGCTTCTTTATCTTTTTGAGAACCAACTCGTGGGTACAATCCCTGTGGAGCTTACTAGTTTGAAGAATCTAACAAAGCTTGATCTCTCCATCAATGCTTTAACTGGTCCTATTCCTTTGGGGTTTCAGTATTTAAGAAAGCTGTTCATGCTGCAGCTGTTTCAGAATTCTCTTAGTGGGATCATACCGCCAAAACTTGGCGTCTATAGCAATCTCTGGGTTCTTGATCTGTCTGATAATCATCTCAGAGGAAGAATCCCAAGCTACCTCTGCCTTCATTCCAATATGATCATCTTGAACTTAGGAGCTAACAACCTCTCTGGCAACATTCCCACTAGCATAACCACTTGCAAAACTCTGGTTCAACTCCGTCTAGCCGGTAACAACCTGGTGGGCCGGTTCCCGTCGAACTTGTGTAAACTGGTTAATCTCACAGCCATTGAGTTGGGACAAAACAAATTCCGGGGTTTTATCCCCCGGGAAGTCGGAAACTGCAGCGCCTTGCAAAGGCTGCAGCTAGCCGACAATGCCTTCACGGGGGAGCTTCCAAGAGAGATTGGCACACTTTCAGAGCTTGGTACCTTGAATCTCTCATCTAATAAGCTTACTGGAGAGATCCCTTCTGAAATCTTTAAATGCAAGATGCTTCAACGACTTGACATGTGCTGCAACAATTTCTCTGGAACTTTACCAAGCGACGTAGGTTCTCTATATCAGCTTGAGCTTCTGGAGCTGTCAAATAACAAACTTACGGGTACTATACCTTTGTCTCTAGGGAATTTGTCTCGTCTAACCGAGCTACAAATGGGGGGTAATCTGTTCTATGGTAGCATTCCGAGAGAGTTTGGAAGTCTGACCGGTTTGCAGATAGCATTGAACCTCAGTTTCAACAAGCTTACCGGAGAGATACCTTCTCAGCTCAGTAATCTTGTTATGCTTGAGTTACTCCTCCTCAACAACAACAATTTGTCTGGTGAAATACCAATCTCTTTTGCTAATCTCTCCAGCTTGTTTGGTTACAATTTCTCATACAACAACTTGACTGGCCCTATCCCGCTTCTCCGTAACATGTCCGTTTCTAGCTTCATTGGCAATAAAGGTCTCTGTGGCCCGCCGCTCGACCAATGTATCCAAACACAGCCTTCTTCACCTTCTCAGTCAACCGCGAAGCCGAGAGGGATCCGTACCAGCAGAATCATAGCCATCACTGCAGCTGCAATTGGGGGTGTCTCTCTTATACTTATCGTTCTCATCGTCTACCTCATCAGACGTCCTATGAGGACTGTCACTACTTGTATTCAAGATGGGAAATCGTCTGAAACCTCTCTGGACATTTACTTCCCACCAAAAGAAGGATTCACTTTTCAAGATTTAGTTGCAGCCACTGATAATTTTGATGAGAGCTTCGTAGTTGGAAGAGGAGCCTGTGGAACTGTCTACAAGGCGGTTCTTCCCGCGGGTTACACCCTTGCTGTCAAGAAGCTAGCATCGAACCACGAAGGCGGCTATAACAACAACAATCTTGATAATAGCTTTAGAGCAGAGATTTTGACTCTTGGGAATATCAGGCACCGTAACATTGTCAAGCTACATGGATTCTGCAATCACCAAGGATCAAACCTGCTTCTGTATGAGTACATGCCCAGAGGAAGCCTTGGAGAAATACTACATGATCCTTCCGGAAATTTGGATTGGTCTAAAAGATTTAAAATCGCTCTTGGTGCAGCTCAGGGTCTTGCTTATTTACACCATGATTGCAAGCCGAGAATCTTTCACCGTGACATAAAATCAAATAATATCCTGCTTGATGACAAGTTTGAAGCTCATGTAGGTGATTTTGGACTAGCAAAAGTGATTGATATGCCGCATTCAAAATCCATGTCAGCCATTGCTGGATCTTATGGCTACATTGCCCCAGGTAACGTTTTTGCTTTTAGTTTTACAATTTGATTTCACTGTTAAGGGTTGATAAAATACTTGAACTGTACCCAGAAAAAAAAAAGAAACTGAACCCGAGTCTTATTATCCATCAAGACGTTATGCCAAATTTAGTCAAACCAAATTCGATGTTTTCTCCGACTTAACCAAAACAATTCTTCAAGTTCATTGAGGATCTATATTTGGTGAGGAGACCTGAAACTATATTAAATGCATTTATGCACATTATCGATTAGAAGTATTTTTTTATTGTTGAGAAAATAGTTTTATTTACGATATAATTTTTAAATCTGAAACCAAACTAACCCGGACCAAAATTAGATTTTATTTTAGCATATTTTAAAAATCTGAAATCTGAGTTACCTGAATCAAATCAAAATGACCCGAATATATTATTCAAATTGACAGTGACTTACTTGAAACTTTTAACTTTGTAGAATATGCATATACCATGAAAGTTACGGAGAAGTCTGACATCTATAGCTACGGGGTGGTTTTACTGGAGCTGCTAACGGGAAAAGCACCAGTTCAGCCGATAGACCAAGGTGGGGACGTGGTGAGTTGGGTAAGGAGTTACATAAGAAGAGATGCATTGTCCTCTGGAGTTCTTGATGCTCGGTTAAAGCTAGAAGACGAGAGAATCGTCTCCCATATGCTCAATGTGTTGAAGATAGCATTGCTTTGCACGAGTGTGTCTCCCGTCGCGAGGCCATCGATGCGACAAGTTGTTCTCATGCTTATTGAGTCAGATAGACAGGAAGGAAACGAACACATGGATACAAATTGACACATATTACTATATCATGATGCAATACTTCCAATACATTGTTATTGTAACTTCTTTTCACTTGAGATATTTTTTCTATGTAATCATGTCGGATAACTATTGTAAATTCTATACACAGCTATATCTAAAGATATATCTCTTCGTGGATTAAAAAAGGAGCTAGTTTTCGGTTTGGTTATGGAATTAAAGAAGGTTGATGTGTGGAAAGATGAGCTTTATTTTTGGTCACACGATTGAAATACAAAAGCAGATCCAACGATTAAGGTGATTCATAGTTGTGTGGATCAGTTTTCCCCAATTCAAATTTGTAGATGTTGATGTGGGAAAGGGTAAGGAGTTTTAGTGTTTTAAAGTATGGGTGGAACAAAAAAGCACAAACAAGCAAAAAGAGTTAACACAAAAGTCATTTTAAAGTTAAAACAAAAGAGTTGGTGTTAGTTAACCGTTACTCACCAAACAACAACCTGATAATGAACAAAAGAAAATTCGAGAACAGAGAGTTATTTTACAAACACTAGAGTTATATATACTATAACAAGGAGGTGAACTGATCAGAGGAGGGCTGGTGCATGGTATACCATGAACCCTTGAACTCTCATGTCTGAATAGAATGTGGACATGGGTTCTGTGGACAGGTAAAGTGGGAACGAATAACTCGTGGATTGGAAATGTGTATACCTAGTCTTCAAATTTGACTCTCCATCCAAACAAATTCCTAGGCAAGAAGGTGAAGACAAATACTCAGCTTTCTTGATTACATTCCCAGTTCTCTAAAACGTTTCCTTAGTTCTCTCAGGGTCGCTGATGTAAACCAAACAAGCATCCTCGTCTTTGATCTTTTTCTGAGACATGCTTAGCATCTCGGAATCAGCTCTAGCACTGATCCTAAATTACAAAAAAATGATGGCATGACTTAAAAAAGGGACATCATCTCCTATACCCACCCAGCTATATCTCTAATCTCCGTAAAACATGAAAACAAACAAAAATGATAAGTTAAATAAAAAGCCGGAAATTACATTTAATCCTAGAAAATTTGAAGTATTTACCGGTTGTACCTACCTTAACCGAAGGAATAACCGAATTGAGTTGAACCACGAACCAATCCCTAATTTCGACCCGAAATTAAAACCTAACCGTCCAAAAACCGAATTGTACCAATTTCCTTTCTTAAATTCCCAAACCAGACCAGATTCTCCCCCATTTTCCCTTTTCTTCCATTTTCCCTTCGGCAACACAACCGAGGGAGACCACCAGCGACGGCCAATCCCACCAAAGAGGAGACCAGCGACGGCCAATCCCACCGATAGCGACACAACTGAAGGTATGTCTTACTCGTCGGTTCTGTTTCTCCATCGATCAAGTTTACCTCGGATGGAGAAAACATCATCTTTGTTTAGGGTTGCTTAGGGTTTTTTAGATGGCAATCCCATGGCAACACCACCAAATGGTTAATTAAGTAGCTTAGGGTTTTTTAGATTCGGTCCATCGATGGAGTGACGGCTTTGCTTAGCGTATTTGATTGATTGAGTTCATGAATTAGCTCTGTTGATCGAGTTCATGACGCTAGTTTTGGTTATATCGAGTTCATGATGCTTGATTGAGAATTTTATGCTAGCTCAGTCAATGGAGTTCATGATGCTTGATTGAGTTCATTTGCTAGTTTTCGGTTATAGCAAATGGTCAAATAAAACTGAAAATTGAGAATTTTATGCTAGCTCAGTCGATGGAGTTCATGATGCTTGATTGAGTTCATTTGCTAGTTTTCGGTTATAGCAAATGGTCAAATAAAACTGAAAATTGAGAATTTTATGCTAGCTCAGTCGATGGAGTTCATGATGCTTGATTGAGTTCATTTGCTAGTTTTCGGTTATAGCAAATGGTCAAATTAAACTGAAAATTGAGAATTTTATGCTAGCTCAGTCGATGGAGTTCATGATGCTTGATTGAGTTCATTTGCTAGTTTTCGGTTATAGCAAATGGTCAAATTAAACTGAAAATTGAGAATTTTATGCTAGCTCAGTCGATGGAGTTCATGATGCTTGATTGAGTTCATTTGCTAGTTTTCGGTTATAGCAAATGGTCGAATTAAACTGAAAATGATATAGATTTGGTCTGTGACTTTAGCAAGTTCCTTGACATGCAAAATGATTTGTCTAACTTTGTCTAGCTTTTGTTTCTTGATTGATTTGGTCCGTGATTTGTCTAACTTAGTTGATTTGTCTAACTTTTGTTTCTTGTTTGCAGATGGCGCAACCGCAAGAACTTCATTTCTTCCAACCTTTGCATCCTGGATTCCAGACTTACTTGGTAAACACACTTTCTCTATTGCCTTTTCTTGATTGCAAGAACCTGATTTCTTCCTTGTTTGTGTAACTTACCTCAAATCTTGATTGCAGACAATACCCATTGTATTTTTCTCCAAGCACATCCAAGGGAAGACGAATGGGAACACATGGACACTAACATCCGACGCTACGGATCAAACATGGCAAGTGATACAAGAAGAGAGGCGACTCACCCGAGGTTGGAAGGAGTTCGCTGAGGCACATGACCTTCGAATAGGAGACATTGTCATCTTCAAACTCGAAGGTTCCATGGTCTTTCACGTCACTCCCTTTGGTCCAAGCTGCTGTGACATCCAGTACACATCTATGTTGGTTGTGACTTGATCTTAAGAGCACAATGTCTTGTGCTTTGAACTTATTTTGTGTGTCTTTTATATGTTTGCTTTTGGTACTTTGAACTTGTTATTTTGATTTGATGGTACTTTGAACTTGTTATTTTGGTTTGATGTTGCAAACTTTTAGTTAATCATTTTCATGTCAATTAGTTTCGACTTTAGCAAGTTCGTATATAGAGTTTCGAATTTTAATTAATCATTTTCACGTCCTAAATCATGATATAGATTTGGTCTGTGACTTTAGTTAATCATTTTCGACTTTTAGTTAATCATTTTCTTGATTTTGGTTTGATGTTGCAAACTTGTTATTTTCGTATAATGTCACAAGACACACGCATAGAGAAGTAAACCACAAAACACATAAACATTAGATAGATAGTTTAAGTCATAAGACACACACATAGAGAAGGAAAGTAGCAACATAGATCAAAGTACCATCATACGACGTAGAACAACAACAACAACATCCCCAAGAACAACTTAGAACAACAACTTAGAACAACAACAACTTAGAGCAACAAGATGGGATCATGGACGGTGGAGTTGGTAAAGCTGAGACTTGAGGCGATCAATCTCCTCAGCCATCTCTTCGACACGGTGTACTAACTTCGTAACTTCGTCCTGAATCGCGAACACCCACGGCGTACGAAAGTGGAGACCATTATTCTGCACAAGTTTTATCACAAGTTATACAAGTTTCTCAGGTTTTCCAGTTTTACAAGTTTTACAAGTTTTACCAGTTTTCCAGTTTTCCTAGTTTTCCTAGTTTTCCTAGTTATACAAGTTTTACCAGTTTTGCACGACATGAAAATTACCTCAAAATTTTTGCAGGTGAAGTACCTCCTTCCAGGTTGCGTATCAAAATCATTGGGAAACTTGTTACAGGGAGATACCTCAGGAATGATACCTCCACCACACGGGCACTTGGTCGGGACGCCGTACTCCGCATCAGCCACGAAACCAAGCATGTCGTTGTGTCTCTTCAAAGCCTTCATGTGACTGTACTCCTCTTCGGGATGAGTCATGCTTCAGTTCTTACTGTCAGAGAGAAATGGGAGAAACCGAAAGAGGTCGAGAGAGAGGAATGAGGGATGGAGTGGGGGAGTGGAGAGAGAGAGATGGATCGATGGGATCAATAAAGAAGGGGAAGTAGAGGGATGGAGTGGAGAGAGAGAGATGGGACGTGACATAGAGAAAAATAATGAAAATAGTTAAAATAATTAAAATAATTATTTTCCCTCATATGTTTTGGCGCCAATGTAATTTCATTTCCCTCCCCGAAATTTGTTCTTAGTTTTACATAAGATACTAGTTTTACGAGATTTGCTCATAGTTGTACTTTCTGTGGTTTATAATTTATTCAGTGTTACCAATGCTTTCAGTTTGGTTTTCTTGTTTTACTTTCGATTTTAGTACTTGAACATGATATTTATCTTGTTCACTGCACAAATATTTGGGAAACAAACATTATCTGATAATCTCTTTTGTGACATGTTCTTCATTCACAAAGTGTGAGTGAAACTATAAGGCTTATTATGGAGATAGTAAGAGTTTTCATAATTTTTGAAAAACGTTTTGAAAAAAATATGTTTAATTGAATTATTAGTTAGACTAGAGTAATCATAATAGTAAATGTCATAACATAATAATAATGTCACACTCGAAACACAATGCAGTTTTACAAAGAAGATAAAATAGTTTTCCAGAGTTTTCCAAAAACATACAAATAACCATTTCCAAATAACAGCCAATTGAAACCAATCGTGGTTAGGCCGTGTTCTGCTCTGAAGTGCTTGAACCATTTCCAAATAACAGCCAATTGAAACCAAAATTTTGCCTAGGCCGCTTTTTGTTCTGTGTCCTCCTACGGCGTTCTCCACCAGATGGAAGTCTATTAACTCTTTTCCTTCCCTTACGCTTGATAGGATCCGGAGGTATGATCTTCAGCTCCCTGATGTGATCCGGGACTTCCCATACAGACATGTCTGGCACAGCATAAATTGTCCTCCAATACGCCAATGACCACAGTTCCGTCCAATAGTATTTTGAGCACAACTCATGATATACTATGTTGATATCACGGCTCCTACCACCCCCACTATCCACCTGATTAGTGTAATAGATGTAAGCAGCCAATCCGTGCAGACAAGGAATCTTTTCATAATCCCACACCTTGCAAGTACAAGTTTTGGCAATCAAGTTCGTCAAAAACATCTTCCCATTACTATCCTTTACCTCGTACTCTAGCTCATAACTATTAAGCTCCCGCACAGGTAGCGTTCGCGCAAGAACCCATAGATCGTGCAAGTAGTTCTCAACCAGAGGCACTAGCTTGGTACCCAATGATTGTGAAACAGCATCCTTCCGACGTTGATTAAACCAATCAGAGAATGTCCTAATGATACAATCCAGCATTGGTATCAAGGCCCACCTCCTTGCCTCTCTAAACACTTTGTTCATTGATTCCACGCTGTTGCTTGTGTCCAAGTTGTACCTGTCACGGGGGAAAAAAACCCTTGCCCATTTGTCTTTTTCAGTTTTCTCCTCCACATACGTGTAAGCTGAAGGGAACCTTAGCTTAAATTTTTCGTAAGCAGCATTGAAATCAGCCATTGTATACATCTTTCCCAGCTCCATGAATCTATGCCCGACTACATCTTTGTTGACGTTAGAAGCATGCCCTTTAACATTTTCCTTCAAATGCCATAAACAATGACCATGGTGAGCCTGAGGGTACACGTTTGCTATTGCAAATATCAGACTTGCATTTCTATCACTCATGAAAACCAGTTCAGAAGAGTCTGGTATAACGCTTCTAAGCATCTCAAAAAACCAGGTCCAACTAGCATGATTCTCTCCATCAAGTACAGCAAACGCAAGTGGATAGCAATGACGGTTAGGATCTTGAGCTTTGGCAAAAATTAGAACACCCCCATATCCGTTCTTCAGCCATGTTGCATCGACAACAATCACTTTTCTCATAACTGCAAACCCTTCAATGCAAGCTCCCAACGCTATGAAGAGGTACTTGAATTTACCTGAGTCATCCAATTTCACACTAGTTTTTGTTCCCGTGTTCATTTGCTCTAACATGTACAAATAGCTATACATCATCCTGTAGCTATCTTCCGGACTACCACGTGTATCACAAGAAGCCAAATTCTTTCCACGCAATGCTGTGGAGTAGGATATCATGACACCAAGTTTGGACTTAACCAGAGCCTTAATATCTTTTGGAGTTGGAGTTTGCACATCTCCTGGGAATTCCTCATTCAAAAAACTTGCCACTACTTCTGCTGACGCTCTTCTCTTGTCGTTGCTGTCACTTTGTTGTGTCCGCGAGCATGTATGCATCTTCGTGTAGCTTTTTATTGAGAAAATTTCTGTCCCACCAATCCCTGAAGCTCGTATTACCCATTTGCAGTCAGCTTGCGAACATGTTATCACCAATCGATTTCGATCAGACTTTTTAGTGACATAACGATAACATTCACTATATGCAGCTCTATCCACCATCTCCTGAATTGCCTTCTTACTTGGAAATTCGTCATGTTTATTGAGACTCAAACCATCGGCCCATTCCTCTATACAACTACTCCGTACTATTGCAGGTGGCTCTTCAACATACTTATCGGCGGTTGGATGTACGGTTTCATTCTCCACAGCCGTATCAGTCTCCGCAGCCGTATCAGTCTCCGCAGCCGTTTCATTCTCCGCAGCCGTATCAGTCTCCGCAGCCGTATCAGTCTCCGCAGCCGTTTCATTCTCTGCAGCCGTATCATTCTCCATACCAGTATCAGTCTCCGCAGCCGTATCAGTCTCCATACCAGTATCAGTCTCCTTACCAGTATCAGTCTCCTTACCAGTACCAGTCTCCATACCAGTATCAGTCTCCTTACCAGTATCAGTCTCCTTACCAGTACCAGTCTCCATAGCACGCACCTCGTTATTCTCTTGGTTCTCACCAACGTACAATGTAATTGCATTAGGTCCAACTTCATGTTCCCATAGCTGCAAATCGTTGTAGTTCATACCAACAGAACGTTTACCCGCTATCGAAAGTCTATCTTGTGGTCTCGGTCCCGACCTTTCACTACTCTCCACAACCAAAAGACATCTTTGGTTCTCTTTATCGACACTTCCGAGGTAAACATAAAGATCGTCATCATCAGCAATAGTTACAGCTTTCTGGCAACGTCTCACCATCGGAATGTAGCTCAATTTCAGTTTTTCCTTACTTTCATCCAACCCAAGCTTCTTATACATCTTTTCTTGTAACATTGACAACGTCACATCCTCCACTGATGCCTTCACAGATATACCATACATGCAGTCTTCATATGTAAAATGTACGAATACGTTATTGGTCATTGTATCCTGCCAAAATATCGCACAAGATCAACACAGTTATACCAGTTGTTCGAGTTTTCCTAGTTATTCCACTTTTCCCAGTTTTCCAACAATAATCCAAAACACTAAGGTTTCGAATCGCATCTATCAACGTTTAATTCAACCACATTAATGCATTTTATACCAAATCGCTATACTAATTGACCCATCAACTAAACAATGCCGTTGTGCATTGCTCCTAGCTCGATTCCAAATACATGCATTTCTCAAGAGAAGTTGGGGGTCCTGAGTTTACCTGCAATACCCAACTCTATTTCCGCCGATGGAATGCTAGACCTCCGGAAACACTTTGAAAATGGAGGAGGAGGAGAGAAGCTGCGGCGACAGAGCCGGATGGAGCCCCGATGGGGGAGCTGCGGGGAGGTAGAAGACGGGAGACCCACCACGAGCTTCGGGTTTTTTTTTAATTTAGCTTTTCTCAAATAATTTTTTTTTTATAAAACCATTAACCAAACTTCCCAAACCAACGATTTCCAATCACAAACCCAACCCAATCACATTACAATTTTCGGTTTTCATTCAACAAACCAAGGTCAGTTTAGTCTTTCCACAATTCATTAAAGAGGTATGGGTATAGATGATTTTAGTGGGTATAGGAGATTGAGTGATGAGGAAGATGGGCAAAAGAGGTGATGTCCCCTTAAAAAAATATGACATGGCATCAATCTAATTGTGACATGTAAAATTTTCTATATTAATATTTATATTTTTGATAAAAAATTTTAAATATTGTAGTGACTATTTTCTATATACGGATTCATATTTTTAGCAAAGTTTCATAATATAGTGATAACTAATAAATTTTATATCAAAGATATTATTTTTCTACAAATATCTATTTTGGTATGATTTTAGGAATATGGTAATACCTAATAACTTTTCTATATCTATTAAAATAATATAACTATATAAATAATAGTTACGAATTTAATTTTTTCATCAGTTTATGAATCATACTTTTATTATCAAAATAAGTGTAGTTATAATTATATATTTATCAACTTATATATGTTATTTATATTAATGTATATATTTATTAGAACTAATTTATATATTTATAAATACACATATTTAAAATAAAAGTAACTAAATAAATTATAATATGAATAAAATAAATTTATAAAATTTTAATTATTATTACAATTTAAATAAAATAAAACTAAATAGTTAAAATAAACTTGAATAAATCAAACTAGAAAAGATACATTATGGTTTTATTTTTTAACTAATAAAATTAAAATTTAAGCACTGAAAATTGAAAATTTATTTATATAAAAATATTTGAAAATTTTTATATTTGCGCATAGCGCAGAAAAAATCCTAGTAAATTTTATATTAATTACTTTTTTGTAAAATATATGTACATTAATATTAATTTTATAACATTTTATGGAAATGATTCAACAGTTCATACAAATTACATAAAATAAAACATTAAAATATAAAAATCAAACGTCCACTATTCCTGCTTAGAGTTGTTTTTTAGTTATATTATAAATGAAAAAAATATTGGTCCAGGACTATTGCTAGCCTCCAAAGTAACAGATTCACCGAGTTGGATGCACGGCTTGTCAAAATGACGTTCTAGGCATTGATCTATTAGATTTGGAGGGAGAGAAACGGGCGACGCCGTCATCACTCTCCAAACTCCAAGGTCTATATTGCTCGTTCTATCCATCAAGAACTGCAGAACCGACTTCGGGCTTTACATCAGGGAAGTACAGAAGATGATAATGAAGGGATGAAAAGATGGAACACTATGACAGTGCCTTAGGATCGGGACTCTGACGCCATCTTTCCTCTGTTTTTTACACAAGTGTCTCTGTTTTCTTTTACACAATTGTCTCTGTTGTTCTTTAGCAAAAGTAGAGCGTTTTTGTGCTCGACACTCATATCCACCTTTTTCTGTCTTTTGATCCCCTAGTTTAAGATCAAAAGATTGTACAATTTTTTTTTGTTGTTATAAAATTCACATTTCAACAAAAAAAAATTATTGTTGAGCCTTCTTAGAGATGAAAATGATCTTGGCGTCTTGGTCAAAAAAAAAAAAAAAGCTCTTCGCATTCGAACTAATACAGTTTGTTTTTGGATACCATTCGGACACATTTCCTTCTTTTATTCAAAAGTTTTTTTTCTAAAAAAAATATTAAAATTAAAATCGAGCATTTTCGAAGCCGTGCAAGTCGCTCTTCTTCATCATAGCCGCCTTAGCCAGCTTCTCAGCCGCTCTCCATGCCGACGCGGGAGTCAAAGGCTGGCCGTTTTCGTCCACTAAGATCATCGTTGTGTCTCTTTCGCTTCCTCTCCGCCGCTGAATATGTTGTTGTTGGTGCTGACTCTGATATTCCATTAGCTGCTGCCTCCTCCACTGAACTTCCACCAACTCGGCCTCCACCACCTTGGTATACTCCGCCGCCTCCCCCGTTCTTGATTGCCCAAGCAATGCATGCGCTGAGGATAACAAGTGGTGAGCGCTTGTGCATTCCCCGTACTCTACCAGCCTTCTAGACTCGGCAACCGCCCGTGTCATTATGAAGAGGCTCCTCAACCGTGCAATAGTTGGAGAAGAAGATCTCACGGCTTGGGGAACGTGGAGTGATTGGTCACGTCCGTATACAACTTCTTGCGTCGAAGGGTCCTTATAGAGACCTCTAGCCGATAGAACTTGGTGGGCCATGCTGGCCGTTGATGGGATCCTAAGCTCCACTAAAAGCTCTCTTTCTTCGCCCGCGTATAGGTCCCCAAGCCGGACTGATCCAGAACCAGAGCTCACCAAAGTGGGTTGACCATTGCATAAATAAATGGCTGCGATTTCACATGGTCCAGATCCTGACCCAACTCGAAATTGGATCCTTAGGTCTTGAACAACCACGCTAAGCAATCCTTGTATGCATTTAGCGAAAGAGTCTTCGACAGGAGATTGGCTCTCTCCAAAGCCATACTCGGTAACAGGAATCTCTATGTGAGGGAAGCGTGTTATTGTGGACCTTTGATTTGTGTTGGCTCTACTCGAAATACCCTGACCACCGTCCTTCAGGAGTACGATGCTAGCGATTGGGTTTCTCTCCCTACGATCCTCCAGCACTCTTGCTGCTTTTTCTAAACCATCGCTTATCTTAGAACTCTGACAGCAGAGGAGGCCATCCACCACCACTCCAGCAGAGCGTTTGCCATTCTCCGTCATTCTCTTAAGTGGGAGGAGTCTCTTGGAGGAGGAAGCGGAGACGATAGAGAGGCGGTCAGAAGATCTGAGAGAGGAAATAACAAGCCGCATGGCTCGTTTGACCATCTGGAGTTTTGCACCGTTCATGGTTCCACCTAAATCAACTACAAGCACCAGATCCACCGGCGCACGTTGAGATGGATCTAAAAAAAGCCTACGCCCTCTTGCAGCTAGAGGTGGTGGCGCCTTCACTCGCAGAGCCACTGCACGGGTCTCGTAACCACACCCAACAGAGACGACGGCAGATTCAGGCAACAAGCTCACCTGCACATTTCCGAAATCTCGACCCTTGGCCGGAATCTCATGAGATTTGACTGCAAAGGAAGGGGTAGGGTCCACCACAAATCCTTTGAACTGAGTCACATCCTCTTCACCTCCGCGATTCTCATCGGCTTCAGGTATAGTAGTGACAAACCGTGGGGAAAGCAAAGGCTCATCATCATCGTAATTGTGAGACTGCTTCGGTGCGGCGACGGTAACAACACGCTTCTCCGGTTCAATTCCTTTCCGATGAGGAGTAAGAAGAGAAGCGTCTTTCCAAAGGGAGTTACAAACAGGGCAAACAAGCTTGCCGTGTTTACCGACATAATCGGTGATACAAGGGAAGTGAAACACATGTGAACACTCTGCCGTATACTTTGCCGTCCCTTGCCCTGTTTTCACGCTGTTCAAACAAATTCCGCAATTGCTCTACATATAAAAAAAACGAAAAATATATATAGTAATCATCAGAAACAAAATATTTATTTGATTTCATTTTTCTTGTAATTTGTAACCAATTTTCTCGCATCTGTTTCTTACTCGGAATTTGAAGCTGTTGCGGAACAGAGAAAGCTTTAAAGGCGACCGAGGAGATGAAGGGTTCGACCTGGCCTTCAAAGATAGTCTGGGGCTCTTTGTCGCCAATCTTGGTGTCTGGATTTGCTCCGCGGTGGGAGCAGGATTATTGGCATCCGTTGTCCGACAACGCAGGCTTGGACTATAACTTGGTCGGGGAGTCGACGAATTACTTCCTCCGGAGAGAAAAGCTAGCCTCACGCAGCTTCTTGGGCTAGGGTTGTGGTTGAGAGTGTATCCCTCGTGTTGCTTGTCAAGATCCGGGGCCGCCGCGTCACTCTTTCTAGGGGCGGTGGTGCAAAAGGCTCGCCGCCATCCAGTACCCATTAATCTTCAATTTTGTTCTTTTATGAGACGGAAAAGAAAAGTGACAAGATAAAGCTGAGAGATTTTGCAGAGAAGAAGACAAAGGGAAAAAACGGTGACAATTTCGTTTTTTTCTTTTTTTTTTTTGGCGACCGCCGTATTGTTTTTATTATTATTATCTTCTACTTTTTTTTTGTGTGCACAGTTGTTATTATTGTATTGTTTTATGGTAGCTAGTTTTCTTTGGTCAAATGATATAACATTTAGTTTCTTGAGATTTCTTGTTGATTCCGTGAATGTCGAAAAAGGATTGTGTTTTCGAAGATTGTAAGTTGTTTTTAAAAAAAAATATGATTCTTGTTTACGTTATCTTTCTTTTTGTTTGGTAACTGTTTTTTACGTTATCTTGATTTAAAAAAAAGTAGTCGTTATGAAAAAAAACAAGTGGAATTCCGATATAATGTCCATCGGAAAAAATATCTTTTCGAAATAAGAATTTTATTCATCGTGACTATTTTTTTTCTGAACTTTGTAGTAATGTGTATCCCAAATCGAACTAAATAAAATTTCAAAAAATACTACATAGATTTTAAGCGTTGTGCATTTTTTCTGAACTTTATAGTATTGCATATTTCATATTAAACTAAACAAAATTTCTAAAATATTACATGAATTCTTAAAATTGTGCTTATATATTGATCGTCAAAAGTTTTGTTTAATCATTAATTTTGTCAAATGACATTGCTTTTAATAAATTCTGTAAAATTTAAAATTAAAAAACACATAAACTCTCAAAATCATTTATATATATACATTGACCATCAAATATATTAGTCATCGGTTAATTTATCAAAAAACATCATTTTAGATAAATTCTATAAAATTAAGAATTATTTTTTTGGAAGGTTCGAACTCTCGTACTGGTAGCAAATAAGAACATATTAACTTTCTTGTATAAATTTGTAAACATTAACTGATATTTAAGTTTTAGTTTAATAAAATAAATGTTATAAAATTTTATTATTTTAGTTTTATCAAATAAATATATAGCTATTTAGTTTTCAATTTAACTTTGAAAATCATTATTTTATAAATTTGAACTAATTAGTATCAATTTAGACAATTCTTTTATAGTATTACTAAAAATTGAAATATATTGTAAAATTTAGAAATATTTGTGTATTGCCTTTAGATTAGAGGCAAACAACATTGTTTTTGATAAAATCTGTAAAATTTAAAATATTACATGAACTTTCAAAATCATGTATATATATATATATATTGACTGTCAAAGATATTAGTCATCCATTGATTTATCAAAATAACGTTATTTTGGATTAATTTTATAAAATTTAAAATTGATCTATAAAGATGATTTTGAGAGTTTATGTAGTATTTTTAAATATTTTTTTTTACGGAATTTATCATAAACAATACCGTTTGACAATATTATTGGTTGAATAACAGTTTTGACGATCAATGTATATAAGCATATTTTGAGAGTTCATGTAGTATTTTTGAATTTTTGTTTAGTTCAATAATATGCATTAATATAAAGTTCGAGAAAGAAAATGCACAACGCTTAAAATTCATATAATATTTTTGAATTTTATATAATTCGATTTGGAATACGCACTACTACAAAGTTCGAGAAATAATAAGTATTATGGGTAAAGTTCATGTTGAAATAGAAACTTTTTCCAATGACCATCTCACCAAACTTGTTGAGATGGTATAATTCAATATCTTAAATTTTAACTTACCAAATATCCCCTTTCTATTATTTGAAGAGACCACTTTCAAAATAAACATTTTGTTCATGTGTTTATTACATGTGTGACATTTCCTATGTGGCAACTTCACACTTCACCTTACACAATTTTTTCAAAAGCCCATCCTTACTTAAAATATTTACCTTTCATGTCATTCTAATGGACAAATGTTATATGCCTCATATTTAATGCATGTTATTTATATCTACGAAATGTGCACTCATATTTTCCAAAAATGCGTTGATCATGATTTTATAATTCGACAACTATATTTTATATGCCTCATATTGGTAGACTTGGTATTACTACATCGCTAAACTATAATAATAAGCAAAGTAATACTACATTTTATATGCCTCATATATGTTGGGGTCAAAAACGGTTATCTCGAAATCAACGGCTAAAAATATTTATCGTGCGCGGACTTTCCATAACAAGCGTCAAAAGCTTGGACAGGCCGAACAACAAGGAATCCGCCTTGAAACTTCAAAGAGCTCGTTCTCTCAAACCGTGAGGACTCAGAAAACGATCAAGATATCAAATCGAAGCCCTCGTCGAGACGCACGTGCTGGTCCTGGCCGCCGGCGGCTAGCGCCCGTGCTGGTCCTGACCGCCGGGCGGCTAGCGCCAGTGCTGGTCCTGGCCGCCGGAAAACTTCGAAGAGCCCGTTCTCTCAAACCGTGAGGACTCAGAAAACGGTCAAGATATCAAATCGAAGCCCTCGTCGAGACGCACGTGCTGGTCCTGGCCGTCGGGCGGCTAGCCCCCGTGCTGGCCGTGGCCGCCGGCGGCTAGCGCCCGTGCTGGCCGTGGCCGCCGGGCGGCTAGCCCCGTGCTGGCCGTGGCCGCCGGCGGCTAGCGCCCGTGCTGGCCGTGGCCGCCGGGCGGTTAGCCCCGTGCTGGCCGTGGCCGCCGGCGGCTAGCGCCCGTGCTGGCCGTGGCCGCCGGGCGGCTAGCCCCGTGCTGGCCGTGGCCGCCGGCGGCTAGCGCCCGTGCTGGCCGTGGTCGCCGGGCGGCTAGCCCCGTGCTGGCTCGGGTCTTCGGTCGATGATCTTCGGTACACGAGTCCCAGTTCCCGGTAATCAGAAATTTGTACTTCGAGTCTTTCCCGAGTCTTCGCAAACCATCGGAAACATTTCGGAAACTCGTAAGACATCGACAGGAAGGAAGATCTTAGATTCTTCGTACGAAACAGCGATGGTCATCTTAAAACACCATTCGTCTCAACTCTACGAATGAACGAGGAACTTCTAAAGAGATGTAGAAAACAACGGAAGTCCTAAAGACGGCCCGAAAGGGACCAAACGCGATCGGACAGTCAGTCTACGATTATCTGAGATGGATACGACGATTTACGTTTATCTTTACATGACAAGATAAATGTTAAATTGCCGGAAGGATAAATGTCAAGTTTCCCGAAAAGCGTGGAGGCCGACGAAAATGGAAAGAAGCCCGCCCAGCGGCCCAGAAGAAGAATAGACCGTCATAAGAAGGAGTATATAAAGGAGCTTGGGGGGAGGAAGAAAGGCAGAGCAAAAATCATTAAGAGAGAGAGAAATCCGAGATTGGAGACCTAGAAAGCTCCTGTTAGGTTAAGAACTTAGAATTTAGGCGGTAGACTAGCAAGGTAGGACCTAGAACGTCCGGCCGCCTCTCGTTCTATTTTCATCTTGTCCGCAGGCTCCTGTCTCTCTCGGAAGGATCTAACAATCCTTTTACTTAGAGTTCCGCTCATAGAAACCCTAGGCGTTATTCTCGACACGCCCGTTTCTATGACAAACGCTCGTACTAGACGAACTCCGCCAGGCAGTTCGATCTCTTGTTCAAATCTTTCCAACTGAACTACGTCCGACTTGATCCTCGAAAGGGGTACGTAGGCAGCCTTCCTTAAGGTCCAGTCTCAAATCTTAATAAAACATTTCCGCATTTATTTGATCACTTGTCGTTGGTTGTCGCAGAGAATCCGGACCTTCAGGGAAAGTTAGGTTTACTTAGCTTTCCTCCGATTTACTTAACTAAAATCGACAGTGCGAATTTCGGTTCCCACAGTTTGGCGCTAGAAGGAGGGGGGGACGGATTACTCTTACTCTTACGGCCGCAAAACGCTTGATCAAAGCAATGTCTGGAAATATGAAAGACAAACTCACAGCTCACATCGACGCTGGTAAAACAACTTCAGCAGTGACTGCTCCTACGACCAACGCTTATGCAAACAATTATCTAAGATTATCATCTTACGGACAAACGTCCCGAGAACGGACCATCCCAACCAAGTTCGGGTCCTATCAACCATGCACCCCCGTCCAAGTTCCTGCAACACGGTCCTCGGGTCCATGGACACAACCCCCCTCGTTTGGGATTATCGAAGAAAGACTTCGGGAAAATTCATAAAAAGACTTGGTAGTGGAGACGGATTCCTGCCTTCCGTATAAAACGGCTATGGTTAGCTTGAACACCAGTTGCCTTAACTATACGGGGAATTGAAATCCTTTCGGAAAAACCAGCGTCACATCGCCGGCTTTCTCTAAAGAAAAATCGTAAAAACGTCTAAGTCCCAAGACAGCCCAAAAGGGGCCCGAATCACGGCTAAACGACCCACATACGATTTTAGGAAGGATCGAGCCCAAAGCTGATATGACGGTCTGATTACCAAGTAGAGTTTCGACTGAAAATGCTTTTTAGAATTTCTCCTGGAAATCGCGGAGAAACCCCAAATTACTCATGAAACAGAAAGCACGACTGATCGGGTTACCAATCAGCGTTTCTAATGATAAAAGTCGATAACATTTTATGGAACACTTTCGTAAAATAAATTCTCGAAAATATTTCACGAGACAGCTTTTGCATGATTAAACTCGACAAAATTTTACAGAACAGTTTCCGTAAAATTAACTCGACAACATTTTGTGAAATAACTCTCGTAAAATAAAAGGTCAACAACGTTCTAAGAAACATTTTCTACACAAGGAAAAACCTACGGAAAACAACCAAGAACGCAAAAACACGCACAAGCCGAAGGAACCGAGCAGCCGACTCCGGTCGTGGCCGTGCCCGCCGGGCGGCCAGCCCCGTGCTGGCCGTGGCCGCCGGCGGCTAGCGCCCGTGCTGGCCGTGGCCGCCGGCGGCTAGCGCCCATGCTGGCCGTGGCCGCCGGGCGGCTAGCCCCGTGCTGGCCGTGGCCGCCGGGCGGCTAGCCCCGTGCTGGCCGTGGCCGCCGGCGGCTAGCGCCCGTGCTGGCCGTGGCCGCCGGGCGGCTAGCCCCTCGCTGGCCGTGGCCGCCGGCGACTAGCGCCCGTGCTGGCCGTGGTCGCCGGATGGCTAGCCCCGTGCTGGCTCGGGTCGTCGGACGGCTAGTCTTCGTGCGAAAGTTCTAGGCCCCCGGGTTGTCAGAAATCCGTGTTTTGCGACTTTCCAAGATCCCGCAAACAAAACTCCTTTTCTTGCTCCAAGATTTCGAAGAACCCATAAGACGTCAACGGACAGGAAGACTTCGTATAAAACGGTGATGGTTATCTTAAAACACCATTTGCCTCGGCAATGGATCGAAGATCTTCCGAAAGACTCGACATCCAAGTGTTGGCTAGCCCCCGTGCTGCCTCTAGGCGCCGGACAACTAGCGCACCCGTACTGCGCTGGTTATCGGGCGACACAACATTCGTCAAGCCCGGCAAATCCTCGCAAAACTATTCCGACGATAGTCCTAGACAATACTTCACGAGACAGCTTCTGCGCGATTAAACTCGACAACATTTTACGAAACAGTTTCCGTAAAATTAACTCGACAACATTTTGTTGAAAAACTCTCGTAAAGTAAAAGCTCGGCAATATTTTACGAAATATCATTCGTAAAGAAAAACAATATCATAAGATTCTTGACCTGACCAGTTCACTCATAGCTTGACGAAATATCAAGCCTCACTCAAGTGACGTCTTGCCAATCATTTTCGCTTGTCCGCCCACCTTAGCCTTCTTCGAGTTTCGCCTACTTCTCCTCCCTTTGCTTCAACGATTCTGCACTATTCCTTCGGGTACATGGTCGATTTGACCAGCAGTACGAAGAAACGAGGATATGAACTTAGGCGAAGACCTTTGACAATAAAACGTTAGAAGACAAAGAGGAACGGACATGAGGCAATCTCGAGTAATCAATGAGACTAAGGTACGTCCGACTTAGAAAATTTTATCATAGGAAAGGAATGGGAACGTCTTGTAAACTGCCGTAAAATTTAGGGAACTTAGAACCTAGGTGGAAAGTCTAGCAAGCTAAGTCTTAGGCATTTTCTTCCAGTTTTGTTCTATTGTTTCTTGACCGCCTAGGCAGAACACGCAAACCGATCTAATCTCTCGAAAATCCGAGAAACGATCGCCGCGCATCCTTGGCATACTCATTCCGCTTCCGTGAGACTAATGGCTCGACGGTGAGCTACAAAATTAACGAAATAACCTTCGGTAAAACTTCATGAGTAACCCGAAGCAACTTTCGCCAAAAAAAAAAAAACGAAGTCAAAGCGGAAACGTTTCCCGTGTAAACCACGGAAACAAGGCTACTTTGACTATCTACGATTTTCTATCTCCATGAAACCGGTCATCCATTACTTTATACGAAGCATCTATCGTATAACTGAAACCTAAAGTGGAAAATCGTTTCAAAAAGCCATCAGCCATAACTCGGAAAAACCCGCTACGCTTGGCATGTCAATCTCGATGAACGATATTCGGCCCTCGGCCAACTACGCCTTTTCATAAAGCCCGAACATGCACTCGACATTGCCATTAAGGACAATCGTCAACTAAACACGATCTTAACGGTAACACAAAGGGTCATGGACTGGTCCTTTACCAACGACTTCCTTGGCTAAACGGCTGAAGTCAGCCTCCATGCTTAGCGACCACCGCTCCAACCGTGTAACGGCTAAAAAAGACAATCCACGATTTGTCGTAAAACGTCAAACGGATATTATGCAAGCAGTTTGTCGTATAACCCAAAATCGGAAATCATACGATAACGAAACTCGATCCTAACAACCAAATGGTTAAACGGAAAATCTTAAACTTATCATCAAATCGATTAAGTTCTATACGCCCCCTAAAACGCGGCACGAAAAGAAACGCTCGTAGCAAAGCTCCTAGAGCTATACGAGTCATTCTTACAAAAACAAATCTCAAAAGGCCAACACTTCACGAAACATAGTGAAGTTAGACGCTTCCCCCCTGGTAAAATTTACGCGACCCTTCGGTCCTAAATCCTCAACACAATTCGCCAACTACTAAACGGCTGCGACAACGGATCCAGTATCCATGAAACGATTATCACATCGAGACACATGTCTCTCATCGCTTACACCTAAAATCGCTCGCTAAAAAGTAGCATACGGACCAAGCGACAAAATCACAATCCGAAGTGACTACTCGGATTCTATCCTTAACACTTGACGAAAGTATAAATCAAATCATAAGCGAAAGCCCATAATCCTCTTATGGCATGAGAAAAATAAAATCGCAGCACTGCGAGACGTCGCTTCGTGCTCGGATAAACATTTTTCGATAACAAATTCATACGCCTTCAAAACGGCATCATTTCGTTGTTGCTGATCACAACAAACGAACTCTAACGTCCTAAACAGACAAGCCACCTAAGGGTAGGCTCTTTTACATCCGACAAGGATCCCATAGCGCGCTATACAAAAAATCCAAATTTGGTTCAGCACTTCGTAAAGGAAGTAGCTCGATTCGTGCCCATACAAATCATATAAGCCGATACCACTTCGCGGATTTTAAAACGGTACGAATCAGGTTAAAATCACGAACAGGCAAAACGAAAGCCGATTTGTCATCGCACAGCCTCAGTCTGAGAGTAAACCTAGGTCGTGCCCTAAACCCAGCCTTGCTGGTATCTTAAACATCTCATAGGCAAAGCGTCAACGACGCGAGATCCCAAAACTTGTCTCTTCACTCAAGTCTGTACGTTTCCACGAATTTTCGCGTAAATCGTAAACCGCAGGAAAATCTCGCTTTGTACAAACTACGGATACGGTGATCGTCAGGGAGGCAGGAATGAGACGACAACTCACACCCTGCCCCTCTAACTTCGACAAACAGAAGTTCTAAACGCAAAATATTTTATAAACGCGTACCGCGAATTCAATACAGCTCCCTAAAAAGGGCAGGGATTCAAAGCCACCAACGGCCAGTCCCGAAATCATACATGATGGCCAACCAACGGCCGAAATACAATCAAAATAAAAATCCCCTCAGGGATTGATCAACCTAGGCGTCCTCCGGGACACCGCCTTCGTCCTCCGACTCACCCAAAGTAGAAACGGTCTCACCGTCGCCTCCATTGGTCGCACCATCGCTGCATGTCTTATATGCGCCGGCTTCGCAATCCTTGACTGCGTGGTCCTGGTCCTCCGAACCCTCCGAATCCAGGACAAGGGTGCACACGGATTTCAGACCAGCGAGAATCGAGTCGAAGTTGAGCAACGAACTCACGGTCTTCCCGACATCACGTTCGAGATCGCCGATCAAAGGTGATGTGGATTTCCGCAATAAAATACTATTAGCCAAAAATTTCGATTTTCAACTCATAATCTTCCGCCCGCAAGATCGTCTCCGCGTCTTACAGGCTGGGGGGCTAACTGTTGGGGTCAAAAACGGTTATCTCGAAATCAACGGCTAAAAATATTTATCGTGCGCGGACTTTCCATAACAAGCGTCAAAAGCTTGGACAGGCCGAACAACAAGGAATCCGCCTTGAAACTTCAAAGAGCTCGTTCTCTCAAACCGTGAGGACTCAGAAAACGATCAAGATATCAAATCGAAGCCCTCGTCGAGACGCACGTGCTGGTCCTGGCCGCCGGCGGCTAGCGCCCGTGCTGGTCCTGACCGCCGGGCGGCTAGCGCCAGTGCTGGTCCTGGCCGCCGGAAAACTTCGAAGAGCCCGTTCTCTCAAACCGTGAGGACTCAGAAAACGGTCAAGATATCAAATCGAAGCCCTCGTCGAGACGCACGTGCTGGTCCTGGCCGTCGGGCGGCTAGCCCCCGTGCTGGCCGTGGCCGCCGGCGGCTAGCGCCCGTGCTGGCCGTGGCCGCCGGGCGGCTAGCCCCGTGCTGGCCGTGGCCGCCGGCGGCTAGCGCCCGTGCTGGCCGTGGCCGCCGGGCGGCTAGCCCCGTGCTGGCCGTGGCCGCCGGCGGCTAGCGCCCGTGCTGGCCGTGGCCGCCGGGCGGCTAGCCCCGTGCTGGCCGTGGCCGCCGGCGGCTAGCGCCCGTGCTGGCCGTGGTCGCCGGGCGGCTAGCCCCGTGCTGGCTCGGGTCTTCGGTCGATGATCTTCGGTACACGAGTCCCAGTTCCCGGTAATCAGAAATTTGTACTTCGAGTCTTTCCCGAGTCTTCGCAAACCATCGGAAACATTTCGGAAACTCGTAAGACATCGACAGGAAGGAAGATCTTAGATTCTTCGTACGAAACAGCGATGGTCATCTTAAAACACCATTCGTCTCAACTCTACGAATGAACGAGGAACTTCTAAAGAGATGTAGAAAACAACGGAAGTCCTAAAGACGGCCCGAAAGGGACCAAACGCGATCGGACAGTCAGTCTACGATTATCTGAGATGGATACGACGATTTACGTTTATCTTTACATGACAAGATAAATGTTAAATTGCCGGAAGGATAAATGTCAAGTTTCCCGAAAAGCGTGGAGGCCGACGAAAATGGAAAGAAGCCCGCCCAGCGGCCCAGAAGAAGAATAGACCGTCATAAGAAGGAGTATATAAAGGAGCTTGGGGGGAGGAAGAAAGGCAGAGCAAAAATCATTAAGAGAGAGAGAAATCCGAGATTGGAGACCTAGAAAGCTCCTGTTAGGTTAAGAACTTAGAATTTAGGCGGTAGACTAGCAAGGTAGGACCTAGAACGTCCGGCCGCCTCTCGTTCTATTTTCATCTTGTCCGCAGGCTCCTGTCTCTCTCGGAAGGATCTAACAATCCTTTTACTTAGAGTTCCGCTCATAGAAACCCTAGGCGTTATTCTCGACACGCCCGTTTCTATGACAAACGCTCGTACTAGACGAACTCCGCCAGGCAGTTCGATCTCTTGTTCAAATCTTTCCAACTGAACTACGTCCGACTTGATCCTCGAAAGGGGTACGTAGGCAGCCTTTCTCAAGGTCCAGTCCCAACTCTTAACAAAACCCTTGTTGTACTTAGAGTTCCGCACATAGAAACCCTAGGCATTATTCTCGACATGCCCGTTTCTATGACTAACGCTCGTACTAGACGAACTCCGCCAGGCAGTTCGATCTCTTGTTCAAACAACTCCAACTGAACTACGTCCGACTTGATCCTCGAAAGGGGTACGTAGGCAGCCTTCCTTAAGGTCCAGTCTCAAATCTTAATAAAACATTTCCGCATTTATTTGATCACTTGTCGTTGGTTGTCGCAGAGAATCCGGACCTTCAGGGAAAGTTAGGTTTACTTAGCTTTCCTCCGATTTACTTAACTAAAATCGACAGTGCGAATTTCGGTTCCCACAATATAAACTACATTTTATATGCCTCATATTTTTATGTTTATTATATTTTATGTTTGTTATAACCAAAGGATGAGACAAAGTATTATATTTACGTGATACTAACATAATTTATACTTTATTTATATTTTATGTTTATCATAATTTTAATAATTTTTATGATACAATATTGTAATCCATAATTTCTACTACACCCATGTGGATAAATAATCTAATGACAAAATATTATATTTAAGTGATAGATGATACTAACATAATTTATATTTTATTTATATTTTATGTTTACTATAAACTATGATAAAATATTTTGCCTGAAGATTCGATATAATGCTCATAGTTATAATACTTATAGTTAAGTTATAGTTATAATATAATGCTCACAGGTTATCATCTAGATAAATATAATGCTCATAGTTATAATATAGGAAATTGGATTTAAACTATATAAATTGATTTTGAATTAACATAGGAAAGTATAATTTAAAAAAAAAAATTTTATAAAAAAAATATTTTATTTAATTGTAAATATGTAGAAGTATAATTTAGTTGTACATATAAATTTAAAAATAAAAAATATATATTTGTTTGGGTTTCTGATGAATTTTAAATTAATGGACCTTTTATAAAGTGAATATTGAATATATATAAGTTATTTATGAGAAATATATTCAGATATAAATAAGATTTTCTTAATAGTAACTAATACTTAATTTGTCATAATTTTTGTGACTAAAATAGGAAAAAAATCATTGAATGTTTGGAAAAAAAATTCAATTTAAGATATCAAATCAATTTACACCTACTATTTCTCACAAGTAAATCTTTGTAATTAGGAAAAAGCTAAAAATTAGGTAATCAATATAAATGTTGAATCTTTGGAGTTGAAATACTGGAAATCATTCAAATATTTAAATACTATTTACGTTGACAATAACTCGAATTATAAGGATGCATGAATATGTTGATGTTATTGTATTTGAATACCATTTACGTTGACATGGTATAACAACGATTTAAATATTTCAATATAATATGTTAACCAAGTATCAATATAAATATTTGGTCACAAACATTTTTTTACTGAAAATAATAGATGCATAGTCAATATCCAATCTTACGACGTTAATAACATAGATGCATGGTGCATGGTAAGTAATATTTTGTGGGTTGTATTATATCATTTTCGTAAAGTTTTTCTAAATATTTGTATTTAGATAAAATATATTAGATCATGAAAACTGATTAGATTAGTTGTCATATTTATAAGTTAACCTACGCGGATATTAACTATCATCACGTATATGAAAACTAAAGAATCATAATTAACGCGACTTTAATCCTTGATTTACGTATACTGAAGTTACTAATACTCAACTGATTTAGAAAATATCTTTCTGTTATTTTGAATATGAAAAGTCACATTTATTCTATTCAATTTAAGTTAACAATGTTCGCCGTGATTGATCATTTTATTATATGATGCGTCAATTAGAGGTTGACTGAGCTAATAAATTGATTATCACAAGCTACATTTTCTTTCTATAATTTTTTTAATAATTATGCATAATCAATTAACATTTATTATTTATTAATCTACATTTCCTTTCTATCCAAATTCCTAATAATTATCCGATCGATTAACATTTATGAGAGCTTGATTTTAAGAGTTAAAATTTTAATTTAGTCAGAAACCATCCCCATGAACTTAAACCCTATAGACACTACTACCTTAAACCCTATAAAACATTTGTTTTGTATGTTTTCAAATACAAAATGTAAATGTTAATAGACAAAAATTATTAACTGATAGTACATAAGGAAGTCCATAATACGTTCATGCATACCTTTAACTTAAGGACCAATGTTTTGTAATTGACAAATCTTTATAAATGTTAATTGAAAAATGATTAGATCAGTTCATGAAATTTTGAAATTATAAAGAATTAACGCCATTTATGTCTTCATTCATTACAAATACACTTAATGTATGCTAACTTATATGAAATATTATGCTAATTATTGTATGCTAAATTTCTTCCAATTCCTTAATTTTTGCAGTAAGACTTTTTTATTACGAAATTAACATAAATGCTGAAAACATTAAATTTGGAAATTTATACAATTCTTTCCGTTTAAGTTTAAAGTCAAATATCATATTCTTTATGATTCATAAATGATACATGACATTTTTAGGGACTGAAGAATATATAAAAAATCCATTAGTATAGTCTTCTATAAAATTTTGGTACGTGACTTTTATTTTGATTAATATTTTCTTATACTTTATGGGACATGTGAAATTTATGATTGTGCCTTTGACAATATAAACTTGATTATATTGTAAAATAAAAATATCGTATATAAAAATGTTAAACGCAATCTTGAGTGATTGTAAAATACATTCAAAAACGAATAACATGTTATATTTCTTTCAAGGACTAAACTTTTGCAACGAAATTTTTTTATTACGAAATTAACATAAATGGTGATAGATATTAAATTTGAAAATTTATATAATTTTTTTCCGGGTTAAGTTCGAAGTCAAATATCATTTTTAATATGTAAATTTATATAATTGTTGATAGAATATTTTCATTCAAAAAAAAATTGTTGATAGGATATTTGCCAATTACAATCCATCAGTTCGAATTCCTTGAGATTTGAGTCACTCGAGTCAGCTTCTAATCTTTTTAGATATTAGGATTGAGCTTATTTAACCAAATCTATATATCTTAAGTGATGAAAAGAGAGTTCGAATCTAACAACCGAACCGTAGCTTTTTATCTTGTGGCCTCTCGAAACGTGTTAGTAAAAATACGCTTTTTGAAACAAAAGATAAATTAAAAGAGTCATTATTGCTTTTACATTTTTAATATCTATCGATTAAAATTTATAATTTTTTTTAATATATTCATTCCGCGCAGGGGGCGGATATCACCTAGTGGATTAATAAAAGTAGTGCAAGTGGCCTAAAGTAAAATCTTAAAGATCCAATAGATACTAAAAATTAGACTACATGCAATCAATAAAAACCTCATAACTTTACACGCTGAAATGAAATGATTATTATGAGAAACATTATACATGAGATAAGTTAAAAAAAAAAACATCATACATGACCAACATGAATATTCTCTCGATCCGATTTGGGACAGATTACTCATATCTAGTGAATATGATTTCAAGCTTGATCTAGCTGACTTTTGTTTTAGAGATTGATGTGTTCAAAAGTATATCGAATGATTTCGAGATTGGAGTTTGTTTCACATTTTTTGGAGCAGAAATGTTCATGCAAAAAAAAAAAGAAATGTTCATGCAGATTGATCAGAAGAAAAACTAGGTTCAGAGGTATTTTATTCTCCTATATAGATCAAACATTATAAGATGGAAGTACTTTTGGAACAAACGTCTCATCTGATGAAACTTGATCTGGTAAAATGGATAGCTGACAAAAAACTAGTGAATTTACACTATAATTCAGAACTGGGAATTCGAGCTAACCTAACCAAACCAATTGTTATTTCTTGTTTTTCTTTTGGTTAGTTTGATTCCTTCAATTTTTTTTCTAATCTACCAAAAAATTATAATGTGATTTGGTTGTTAGTTTAGTTACCATTTTTATTAGGTATTTTATTATATTCACTTTTATCAAAAATATTTTGGATTTATCCAATGACCTTTTGAAAATGGTATACCAAATTGGTATGTTTCAGAACTGCCGAATATGTATATCTATATTATTGAAACACAAGATCCTTTTTTGAGGTGCCCTTGGTTTTCAATAGTATTTACAAGATTCTGCCACTGATTTATTTTTATCATATGCTTTTGATTAAATTATATTTGTGTCCACGAAAATGATTTATTTTAAGCAAACAATTTATTATCTTATTTTTCTTATCCCTTTCAACTAAATCGAGATTTTTATATGGGTTATGTGTTGATCGGAGAAAAAAAATCAAGTTCATTATTTTATAGATTTGAAACTTGATAACATATGTTTGTGTTATAGATTTGTGTTATCTAGATCAAAACTAACAAGATATGAGAAAACATTGAAATGGCAAAACTTACAAGATTTGAAAGAACCATAAAAGCAAATTCTGTTATAGATTTGTGTTATTTAGATCAAAACTTACAAGATTTGAACACTGAAATCGCGAAAAAGAAAAAAACGGCTACAGATTTGCATGAAGAAGGTAGAAGACAAGGACAGTTATGTCTTTTTATATTCATTTAATCTAATTCTTAAAAAATATGCAAAACGTACAAAGGTCCCATCGAACCCAGATAATAGTGCATGTAATAAGCATCTGCGACAACTAGACCACAACTTCATGACATAGTTGATTAGATATTTAACTATATAAACTTAAATCTATATAAACCCTAATTCCCCTTTAATCCCGTTACAATCTCCAATTAATTCACTACGCGCTAACTTAGAACTTCTTTTATAGTAATACAAATAGTTTGATCCTTCTTACAGATTTCAGATTTATTTAAAAGAACATAGGTTATTTAGTAAAAGAATATATCATATCAAAATTTACACTAACTCTACAGCCAAAAATTAACAGATCAAAAACTAAACATTATGAACAATAAAATTATATTAAATAGGATTAAAATTTCATTATATTTGATAACGTAAAATATATTTCCACCTTCTATTTATAGATATAAAATCAAAAAATAAACATTAAAAACGAGAACTAAAATTGAAAATGGCAACTCTATAAATATTTAAATAAAATAATATTATGCTTTTTGCGAGTTAAAATGCGCTCCTAAAATCTTAATCCATCTAATAGACCAACTAAAATAGTTCATGTATACATTAATTATATATATAATTAAAAGGTTAGATAAACAAAAAAGGTTATCGTCAAAAAATTAATACAGTGCTTTCAAAAGTAATGTGGTTTTTATTTACATTGGTTTAAAATTTCCAAAACCCATTTTACTTTTTGCTAAATAGGATTACAAGTAAAAACAAAATTAAAAAAGAAAAATACAAATATAATTAAAGAAAAACACAAATATAAAAATTAAATTTCTAAAAAAATTGTAAAACAAAAAAATAAACCCGTTCTTTGAAGGACGGGTCAAAATCTAGTATTTTTTTAAAAAACGAACTGCTATTTTATTAATCAAATATGAGATGATTTTATTAAAATAGAATAACCAATAAAAAAATATATAATATGTTTAGTGATATTAGAAATCGCAATCAGCATGTTCCCACGAACTTCCTCACTCACATTCCGTTATGTTTAAACAAGTTAAATCATTAATATTAACAAAGCACATGACTTCAACAGCCCACATGAGAAGAGATCGCAACAGTTTTCAGTATCCCAGGCTGAAGATTCTTTTCCCAAACGTAGCTAATAATTAAAGAGGCAAGTATAGTATTAATTATGATTAGACCAAAGATGCATGATTACCAACCACGAAAACTCAATTGTCTTGTGTATTACTATGATCCAATAATTTCTCTATTTTTTTTTTTTTTTTGTCGACATTTCATTGACTTGCCCAATGGGCGAAGTTACATGGATCGGGCTTAAGAAACATGAGGCCCAAAAGCAAGGATACAATATGATACAATATAAGTGCAAATCTAAGTCGGCAGAATATATCATTATCATCACCACGTGTCCTAAATCAAGCTGTCTAGGTCACACCGTTTCACCACGTGTCTCCCATGCTAATTGAAACCTTTCCGGTCACCGTGAGAAATTTTCTGCCGTATACTCCACCGTATGCTTGATCCAATAATTTCTCCGACCACAACAATTGCATTATATCCAACATGATTAGGCTTGCGCATCCAAATACTCTTTCAAATATAGCTAGGACGAATTTAACAGCGCGGCCTAGAGAGAAGAGAGAGAGATTTCTTTCTTTGATCTCTCCATCTTTTCACCGGAAACCTAGCATGCCATTTCACTCTTGCTGTCTCCGGCGGTTGACGGGTTGACCTTCCTTTCTTTCTATTTCGTTGGAAAATAAGGGAATTTCCTTGGCATCTATACCGACGCAATCTCGTCCGTGAAGGGAGTGTCTGTGTACAAGTTAGGATAGCTTCGCTGGATCTGAGGAGCTAATCCTGGAACCTTTCCACCATGGAATGGACCGCTTTAAATATTTTGGAGAATACCCATTCGAGATAGATAGTTACAGTGGACCTTAAACTATTTAAATATTTGATAATTAGAATAAAAATTCGTATATATATATTAGACGTAAATTGGTCCGTGAACCAATAATCCTCGATGACCCTGAACCAATTTGCCTTAGTTATGAGGATGAGAAAGAAAAGAATGTCGACCGACAAGAAGAATCTGGTGTCGATCGATGAGAAGATGACAATGTCGATCGACATACTGATAATAAAATCGATCGACAGCCTACACCTCTATGCCGCAAGCAGCACCAGCCGCACCGGTAGTTGAGAGAGTGTACCAACCCTTACCACCCTTTCCCCTCACAAAGTCGCAATTCAAATGTGAATTGGAAAAGACAATTTGCAAAAAGGCACTCGACAAAATCAATATTGAGATGCCACTAAGTGACGCCATGAAAGTTTCCCCACCCATAAAGAAATATGTTAAAGACATGGTGACCAAAAATTTCCATCTGCGGAGCGCAGCATCATGATGGTATCAGACGAAGTAAGTGCCATGATCCAAGGTGAATTACCAATAAAAAGACCTGACCCTGGTAGTTTTGTTTTGAATTGCAACATAGAAGACCGACAGTTCGGTCGACCACTTTGCGATCTAGGATCGAGCGTTAACTTGATGCCTTACTCAGTTGCCACATCCTTAGATTTTAATCAATTTAAGCATACTCGGATTACCTTAGTTCTTGCTGATAAATCCGTCTGAGTGCCAGAAGGCATACTTGAAGACGTACCAGTAATGATAAACAACTGTCATGTACCAACTGATTTTGTTGTTCTAAGATACAAGCAAGAACCAAAGGACCCCCTTATTTTAGGAAGACCCTTTTTAGCCACAGCTGGAGTTATCATCGATGTCAAGGAAGGACAAATTAGTCTAAACATTGGAAGTATTCCATTGACTTTTGACATGGAAAAATTAATAAAACGCCCCTTGATCTATAATCAAGCATTTTATATAGATGACATCCCAGCCGTAGCTGAAGAACCTCACGCAGATTTACAATCTGAAAACACCTAGGGAAATACCTTTTCGACTACCGAAGAGAATTTTTTTAGCATAGACAACCGAACCGAGGTATGTACACGGTTGATGAACGCAAGCGGTGATATCACAAGAACTGATGAAGAGGATACAGAAGAGTCTAAAATCAATATCGATCGATACTTCCAACGTACCATCGATCGACAACCACCTTCTTCAGACGATTGGAGCTCTAAAAAAGCACCAAAAGTCGAGTTAAAGCAATTGCCAGCCAGACTGAAATACGCATTCCTATATGATAAGTCCTATCCGGTTATAGTGAATGCTAATCTGAGTATTGGAGAACTTGCGCTTTTACTAAACAAGTTGCGCAAGCACAGGAAAGCCATCAGGTACTCTCTTGAGGATATTCCTGGCATCTCTCCAGATCTCTGCATGCATTGTATTCATTTAGATGATGAATCGAAATCGTCAATAGAACTTATCAAACTACTAGATGCCGGAGTCATTTATCAGATTTCAGACAACAATTGGGTAAGCCCGGTGCATGTTGTACCTAAGAAAGTAGGAATCACAGTGGTAAAGAATGATAAAGACGAACTCATCCCTACAAGAACCGTCACTGGACATTGGATGTGTATCGATTATAGGAAGTTAAATGCAGCCACTCGAAAAGATCATTTTCCTCTACCCTTCATCGATCAAATGCTTGAAAGATTAGCAAATCACCAGTATTACTGTTTCCTCGACGTTTATTCTGGATTTTTCCAAATCCCCATTCACCCGGACGATCAAGAAAATACAACCTTCACATGTCCTTACGGAACATTTACCTATCATAGAATGCATTTTGGACTTTGCAACGCACCCGCTACATTTCAGTGGTGCATGATGTTGGGGAAAAAGATCCAGGCATAAGTTTTCTCTAACTTCCGGATAGGTCCTCGACTTCCAGACCCTTGCCAAAGAAGAAGCCAGGAACCGACCCCTGCCATAGGTCCGACCCCCTTGATCGGACAGACCCTTGAAGCAAAATAGAAGTTTTCCGTCTAAGGGGAAACTTCCATTTTTTCGATTATGGAAGAGTTCGCCCTACTTTAAACCAACGTTTACAACTATAAAAGGGGAGTCCAACTCTAGAACAAGGGATCGACTTTCAGAGGCTAAGAGATTAGAATTTAGGCGACTAGAGCTAGGTTTACACACCAAATATTGTAGTCCCGAACCAAAGACTCAATAAACATCTCTTCTAGCCTCGATTCTTATTCTTTTCATACAAATCTTCTAGTGTTCCGTAGTACTAAAACGATCCTACACAAAATACCATAACAATTTGGCGCTAGAAGGAGGGGAGTAATCCAACTACGTGACGATGACACTAGAGGACGATACTAATCAAGCCGAGATGACCTCGAAGGAGATCGAGCTCCTCAACCGGCTCGAAACCCTTCAAAGTCTGATCACCGACCTCCATAAAGTTCAGGAAACCATGCCTGGAGGTCACGAACTCCTCCAAGAAGTTCAAACCCTGAAGGACCAAATTGGAGAACACTCCAATCACCTACAGCAGAGCGCCGAGAAGCTAGACGCCATGGAGACAGAAAATCTTGTCCTTCGACAAGAGAACCAAAGCCTTGGTGAAACTAGCAACAAACGAAAGTGATTCCGAACTAAGGTTCGACCTATGGTTTCGTTTAGTACTCCTCGCGATGGTGAAGGAACGTCTCGCCGACCCATCACCACCAATAACGAACCCGATGGCCGAGAGACCGCTAACGACGCGACCCGGGTGCAAGTAGATAGCGATTCCGATATGGAGGATGAAGAATACTCACCCGACGATCCCGCGATCTCAGATCCGTCTCTAGCGGCCTACCTTGAAAGGATGGTCTCCAAAAGGTTCGACACCATTCAATCAATAGTAGAAAGGCTTCCAGAGGTAGCTCCCCCTATCCGGAGGAGCAATCCAGGGTCCTATTCCGATACACCTTTCGTGGAAGAGATTGCCTCGGTAGAGATGCCTCGCAAGTTCTCCTTTCCGAACATAAAGATGTATGAAGGTACAGGAGATCCCGACAATCACGTTGCTCAGTACATGAAACACATGCTAGCCGTAGCAATCCCTAGAGATGCAAGGGAAGCTACCATGTGGAAAGGATTTGGATCAACCCTGACCGGTCCTGCTCTTCAATGGTACATTAATCTTCCTACCAAGTCCATCAGGTCCTTTGCAGCCCTTAGTGATAAGTTTGTAGAGCAATTTGCCAGTAGCCGCAACCTAGAGAAAAATTCGGATGATCTCTACGAAGTCCTCCAGCATAGGAATGAACCCTTGCGTTCCTACATAGCATGCTTCAACCAAGAGAATGTGGCTATTCCTGAGTGCAACGCTGATACGGCTTTCTCAGCCTTTAAGCGGGGCCTACTCCCGAAAGGAGATCTCTACAAGGATCTGACCAAGTACAAGTGCATGACTATGGAAGATGTATTATCTCGCGCTTGGGCTCAAGTAAGATGGGAGGAAGATGTTGCAAGTAGGGAAAAGGCTTACCCGAAGCACGATCAGAAGTCCTCAAAGCCAACTAGGAACGACCGCGATGAGTCCTTCCATCCCAAGTCAGCTAAAGAGACTAGCAATCCAGGCAGGGGCAGATATCAAAACCGTCCTTTGCCTAGATCCGAGGGGATGATGGTACCCACATGGCCCGATATCTCTCATCTTGCGATATCAAAGTTGGAGCTGATCGGTGTTCTACGACAAATGGGTCCGCAAGTCAAGTGGCCCCCCAAGATGAAGGCCTCTGATGCTAACCGGCATCCCAAACGATGGTGCGAATTCCATAATGATCATGGCCACACTACGGAGGATTGTATAGTCCTGAAGATAGAAGTCGCCGAGCTTCTCAAGAAAGGCCACCTTAGAGAGTTCCTCTCGGATAAGGCCAAGAACCTTTTGAGTAAAGAAGGTCCCGGCCTTCCCACCGAAGCGGTTCCTGTTGGTCCCGGATATGGCCCGATAGTTGAATAATGAATAACAAAAGATGATAATGGGCTACGACAGGCCCGTCACGAATTCAGTCTTAGAAAGGAGCTAAGCTAGAGCTGGAGGCTGAGAGCTAAGGACTTTAACCAAAGAGGTCACAGTGAAGAGGAAGCTCACGTCGTAACAAGAAGGAGCGCAGGACCCGGTCAAAGGGAAGCTGTTGCGGATCTCTCAATAAACGGAGAAGATCTCGGGAACCAGTTGGCGACGATCAAGCGGGACCTGAGGCTATTTAAAGAGAAAGCAAATCAAGAAAGAGGATCGATTCAACCTTTATTCATTTTCACGATTATTCATATCAACTCTAAAGCATTTTCGATTATCTTTGTAATCATCAAGAGAAACATCTTTTGTAACCATTCTTTTATCATATTATCAATACAAATCATCATTCATTCAACAAGTACTTACGGGATTCAGCCCACGATTATCTTTCCCTAATCCTTTCCTAAACTATAAACCTGACCTAAAATCAGGAGGTGAGTTTAATCCCTCACAGTTCCCGCATTGCCACCACAGCAAGAACGGGTGATCCATGTCATCTCAGGCGGATCAGAAGTAAGTGGAATCAGCAGTGCTGTTGCTAAGAGAAGCACTCGCAATGCTAGGAACGGCCAAGAGGCCGAGGGTCCTAAGTGCCTACTCCTAGGAACATATGAGATCAGCTTAACTGCAAGGGAGCAAGAGAAGGTCCTAGCTCCTCACCATGACGCCATTGTTATTTCACTTACCATAGCGAACTGCTTGGTCAAGCGAATACTGGTAGACAATGGGAGCTCCAGTAACATTATTTTCCACTCAGCCTACGCCGATCTAGGGTTGGAACCTAAGACCCTAACAAGGAAGGCGACCCTTCTTGTAGGCTTCGGTGGAAGGTAAAGCAGACCTTAGAAGAGGTCCTTCTCCCGGTATATGCCGAGAGAATAAATCAGGCCACAAAATTTCTAGTCATCGACTGTCCTTCATCATATAACGTGATACTAAGAAGGCCTTGGATCCATGACATGGGAGCCGTACCTTCGACTCTCCATCAAATGGTTAAGTTTCCAACTCCCTGGGGCATTAAAGCAATCAAGGGAGATTAGGAAAATTCTAGGTCTTGCTACCAGACTACCCTAAAGGGGAAAACTCAGGTCTTATAGCAATTACAGAAGAAGCTTCCGGCCCCGCATACCAAAGAGCCGGAAGTGGAGGAGATGGACGAGGTTCCACTCGTAGAAGGAAACCCAGAACGAAACTTGAAGGTAGGCTCCAAGCTCCCAGAATGGTTAAGATGGAGATTGGTCGACTTCTTGAGGTCTAACTCTGATTGCTTCGCTTGGTCCCACAAGGACATGCCTGGAATTTATCCTGATGTTATCATGCACCAGCTTCAAGTGGATCCAATGCATCCCTCTGTCAGACAGAAAAGGAGGAAGTTCGCCCCTGAAAGGGACAAAATTATCAACGCAGAGGTCAAGAACCTGCTTGACGCCGGATTCATACGGGAAGTACAATACCCGGAATGGCTAGCTAATGCGGTGGTCGTGAGGAAGAAGAATGGGAAGTGGAGAGTCTGCATCGACTTTACGGACCTTAATAAGTCTTGTCCTAAATACCCATTCCCCTTGCCTCATATCGACAAGCTAGTCGACGCGACTGCTGGTCACCAATTGATGAGCTTCATGGATGCATTCTCCGGATACAACCAAATCCTAATGCATCCAGACGATCAGGAGAAGACCTCATTCATGACCTCCCGGGGCATCTACTGCTACAAGGTCATGCATTTTGGTTTGAAGAATGTCAGTTCCACCTATCAAAGGCTCGTCAACATGATGTTCACCGACCAGATAGGTCAGACCATGGAGGTTTATATCGACGATATACTGGTAAAATCCCTGGACTCCGAAAATCATATCTCGCACCTTCAACATGTGTTTACCACCCTCAGGAGGTACAATATGAAACTCAACCCCTCAAAATGCTCATTCGGAGTAAGCTCTTGGAAGTTCCTGGGATATATAGTCACCCATAGGGGCATCAAAGCAAACCCATAGCAGGTAAGAGAAATCCATGTGATACCTTCCCCTCGTAACTGTTGGGGAAAAATATCCAGATATAAGTTTTCTCCAGCTTCCGGATAGGTCCTCGACTTCCAGACCCTTGCTCAAGAAGATACCAAGGATCGACCCCTGCCTTGGGTCCGACCCCTAGATCGGATCAACCCCTTGGAGCGAAATAGAAGTTTTCTACCTAAGGGGAAACTTCCATTTTTCCGATTATGGAAGAGTTCTATTATTTGAAGCCGACATCTACAACTATAAAAGGGGAGCCCAAACCCTAGAATGAGGGATCGACAATTCGAGACTTAGAGATTAGAGTTTAGGCGACTAGAACAAGGGTTCATACACCATCAAACGTTGTAGTCCCAATCAATAACTCAATAACATCTCTTTGTTCTCGATTTACAACTCTTACAAACAAATCCTCTAGTGTTCCGTAGCACTTAAACGATCCTACACAAAAATACCCTAACAGTTTCGCGCTAGAAGGAGGGGAGTGATCCAACTACGTGACGATGACACTAGAGGACGATACTAACCAGATGAAGATGACTCCGTGAGAGATCGAGCTCCTCAACAAGCTCGAGTTTCTTCAGAGTCAGGTTACCTATCTTCACAAAGCTCGGGAGACAACACCCGGAGGTCCTGAACTTCTCCTCGAAGTTCAAACCCTAAAAGACCAACTTGGAGAGCACTCCAAGCAACTACAGCAAAGCGCCGAGAAGCTAGACGCCATAGAGGCGGAGAATCTTGTCCTCCGACAAGAGAACCATACCCTCGGTGAAGCTAGCAACAAGCGAAAGCGGTTCCGGACTAGGGTACGACCCATGGCTTCAATCTACACTCCGCGCGACAGTGAGGAGGTACCTCGTCGACCCGCCTCAACCGAAGACGAACCCGAAAGCCGAGAAACCGCGAACGATGGGACCCGAGTACAAGTAGATAGCTATTCCGATACGGAGGACGAAGAGTATTCACCCGATGATCCTAGGATCTCATATCCGGCTCTAGCAGCCTACTTAGAAAGAGTGGTCTCCGAAAGGTTCGGCACCATTCAATCTATGGTAGAAAGGCTCCAGGGGCAGCTCCTCCTATTCGAAGTAATCAGGGGTCCTACTCCGAAACACCTTTCATGGAAGAGATTGCTTCGGTGGAGATGCCGCGAAAGTTCTTTTTCCCGAGCATAAAGATGTATTAAGGTACTGAGGATCCCGACAATCATATTGCTCAGTACAAGCAACGTATGCTAGCAGTAGCAATCGCTCGGGATGCACGGGAATCTACCATGTGCAAAGGATTCTGATCAACCTTGACCGGCCCTGCTCTCCAGTGGTATATCAACCTGCCTACCAAATCCATCAAATCCTTTGCAGCCCTTAGCGATAAGTTCGTAGAGTAGTTTGCTAGCAGCCGTGACCTAGAGAAGAACTCTGATGATCTCTATGACATCCTCCAGCATAGGAATGAGCCCCATCGTTCTTACATAGCTCGCTTCAACCAAGCGAAGGTGGCTATCCCTGAGTGCAACGCCGATACGTCTATCTCAGCCTTTAAGAGGGGTCTACTTCTGGAGGGAGATCTTTACAAGGAGCTGATCAAATACAAGTGCAGGATTATGGAAGACGTACTGTCTCGTGCTTGGGCTCAAGTAAGATGGGAAGAAGACATTGTTAGTAGGGCCAAAGCCGGTCCGAAAGTATGATCAGAAGTCATCAAAGCCTACAAGGAGTGACCGCGATGAGCCTTCTCACTCTAAGTTCGCTAGGGAGGCTAGTAACCCGAACATGGGCAGGTATCATCATCGACCTTTACCTAGATCGAAGGGATGATGGTATCTACTTGGCCTGACATCTCCCATCTTGCGATATCCAAACCGGAACTGATCGGTGTCTTACGACAAATGGGTCCTTAAGTAAAGTGGCCTTTTAAGATGAAGGCCGCGGAGGCTAATCGAAACCCCAAGCGATGGTGCGAGTTCCATAGTGACCATGGTCATACTACGAAGGATTGCATAGTCCTGAAGATGGAAGTCGCCGAGCTCCTCAAGAAAGGCTACCTACGGGAGTTCCTCTCGGATAAAGCCAAGAACCTTCTAAATAAAGAAGGTCCCGGTCTCCCTATCGAGGCAGCTCCTGCATTGCCACCACAGCAAGACCGGGTGATCCATGTCATCACAGGCGGATCAGAGGTAAGCGGAATTAGCAGTGCCGCAACCAAGAGAAGTACTCACAATGCCAGGAACAGCCAAGAGGACGAGGGTCCCAAGCGCCTACTCCTTGGAACAGATGAGATCAGTTTCACTGCAATTGAGCAGGAGAAGGTCCTCACCCCTCATCATGACGCTCTCGTCATTTCACTTACCATAGCAAACTGCTTGGTCAAGCGAATACTAGTAGATAATGGGAGCTCCAACAACATAATCTTCCATTCGGCCTTCGCCGACTTGGGTTTGGAACCTACAGCTCTAACCAGAAAGGCAACTCCCCTCGTAGGCTTCAGTAGAGAAGTCAAACAAACCTTAGGAGAGGTCCTTCTTCCCGTGTATGCCGAAGGGGTAAACCAAGCCACAAAGTTCCTGGTCGTCGACTGCCCCTCATCATACAACATCATATTGGGAAGGCCTTGGATCCACGACATGGGAGCCGTACCTTCAACTTTGCACCAGTTGGTCAAGTTTCCAACCCGTTGGGGCATCAAAGCAGTCAAGGGAGATCAAGAGAATGCTAGGTCTTGCTATCAGACTACCCTTAAGGGAAAGACTCAGGTCTTATAGCAATTACAGAAGAAGCTTCCGGCCCCACATACCGAAGAGCCGGAAGTGGAAGAAATGGATGAGGTCCCGCTCACGGAAGGGAACTCGAGCCGAAACTTAAAGATAGGGTCCAAGCTTCCAGAAGGCATGAGAAGGAGATTGGTCGATTTCCTAAGATCCAACTCCGATTGCTTTGCCTGGTCTCATGAAGACATGCCTAGAATTGATCCCGATGTTATCATGCATCAACTCAAGGTGGACCCAATGCATCCTCCTGTCAGACAGAAGAGGAGAAAATTCGCTCCTGAAAGGGACGAGATAATCAACGAAGAGGTCAAGAACCTACTAGATGCTGGATTCATACGAGAGGTGCAATACCCGGAATGGCTAGCCAATGTGGTGGCCGTCAGGAAGAAGAATGGGAAGTGGAGAGTCTGTATCGATTTCACGGACCTTAATAAGTCCTGTCCTGAAGATCCTTTCCCTTTGCCTCACATCGACAAGCTAGTCGACTCAACGGCTGGTCATGAGCTGATGAGTTTCATGGATGCGTTCTCTGGGTATAACCAGATCCTAATGCACCCTGACGATCAAGAAAAGACCTCATTCGTGACCTCTGAGATCTTTTCTGATCTGACTTCGTGAGGAAACGATTTTTTTATTGAGTTTCGAATTTCTTCGAAGGACTTAGGGACCTTCAACTCTGTTAAGGATTTTAAAACCTTAGTTTTGTTAAGGATTTTTAAGACCTTAGTTTTTGTTAAGGATTTTAAGACCTTAGGTTTTGTTAAGGATTTTTAAGACCTTAGTTTGTGTTAAGGATTTTAAGACCTTAGTTTTTGTTAAGGATATTAAGACCTTAGGTTTTGTTAAGGATTTTAGGACCTTAGGTTCAGGATTCCGGAATCCTGAGTTCGTTTGGAGTCTTTGATGAGCTTAGGTCCCGACTTTGGGGAACCTGAATTTGTTTGAAGGATTTTAAGACCTTGGGTTCAGATCTGTGGAGATCTGATTTTGTTTGAAGGATTTTAAGACCTTCGAAAGCATTAAGGGTTTTAAGACCTTAGGTCCAGGTTCTTGGCGACCTGAATTATTGAAGAATTGAGGTACCGAAAAATAATTACTTTATTGATAATTGAATACATGGTATCATAATAATCACACAGTTGTTGTATCATAATGATCATACAATTGCTGCTTGGGCTATGTGATTTTGATCGGACATATGCCCCCTTTGGTCATAGTGAACAGAGTGTTGTAATGAGGTTGGGGCTGCACTCATGACGGAGTTGCCTACGTACCCAGTCAAGGGATCAAGCCTAACGTAGTTCGAGAATTTTAGGTACCTAATGATAGTATCTCTTAAGATTCGTGGCGTTCCACGATCTGATCTCAGGTACCCCGGTTCGCACCTTCTGGAGCTTGTAAACGCCAGGTCGTACCACATGGATGATCCGATAGGGACCTTCCCAGTTGGTTCCTAACTTCCCAGCATCTGATTCCTTGGTTCCTTCGAAGACTTTCCTAAGTACTAGGTCACCTACAGCGAACTGTCGGGGCCTGACTTTGGAGTTGTACTGTCGTGCCATTGCTTGCTGATAGTTCTGTATGCGAATCAAAGCTCGGTCCCGTCTTTCTTCGATCAGATCGAGGCTGTCCGTCAGGAGCTGGTCATTAGCTACAGGATCGGACGTACAGAGTTCCCGGCGGAGGCTACCAGCAATGGTTTAGGCTGGGACGACAGCTTCCATCCCGTAAGCTAAGGAGAAAGGGGTTTCCTCTGTAGCCTTTCGTGGGGTAGTTCGACCAGAATGTTGTGAGAACTTGGGTAGCTACCGTTTCAGGGCAGGTACCTTCGGGTTGCTCTTTTAGCTTGCTGTCTATCTCAGCTTTTGTAGCTATGTCGATGCTTGGTTTTTCGATTCCTTCTACGGGTATGATCCGTTTTACGAGGGGGTCTGATGTGGAGGCTAAGGCGGCCAGCGCATCTGCTGAGGAGTTCTCTCCTCGTGGGATCCTTGTTAGTTCGAATTTTTCGAACTGCCTAGTGAGGTTCTGGACGACTTCGAGATATGCCCCCATTCTTTCGTCCCTCGTTTCGTATTCTCCGTGAAACTGGCTAGCTACTAGCTGTGAATCACTATAAGCGTTTAGCTCTCGAATTCCAAGGCTTAGGGCGAGTTTCAACCCTGCGATTAGTGCTTCATATTCAGCTTCGTTGTTTGAGGCGCTGAATCCGAGCCTATAGGACTGCTCGATGGTTTCTCCTGCTGAAGAGGTCAGCCTTAGACCGATACCGGAGCCTTGTTTTGATGAGGCTCCGTCGACATACAGGCTCCATTTTGGAGATTCCATTTCGGAGTCTAATTGCTCGGATGCGAGCTCAATGACAAAGTCGGCAAGGACCAGAGCCTTCGCTGCTGCTCGAGGTCTGTACTCGATGTCGTATTCACTGAGCTCTATGGCCCATTTAGCCAATCGCCCTGACTGGTTGGGGCTGTGTAATATCATTCGTAATGGTTGTGAGGTCATCACGACGATCGAGTGCGATTGGAAGTAAGGTCGTAATTTTCTGGCAGCTGTTACGACTGCTAGCGCTAATTTTTCAATTGTAGGGTACCTAGTTTCGGCGTCTATCAGACTCTTGCCAGTGTAATAGACAGGTCTTTGTTTGTTTTGTTCCTCTCGTACCAGCACGCCGCTGACTGCAGCAGTTGATACAGCGAGGTACAGATACAGTGGCTCTCCTACTACAGGTTTGGACAGGATCGGAGGTTCGGAGAGGTAAGCTTTCAATTGTTTGAAGGCTTCTTCGCATTTCTCGTCCCATATGAACTTCTTATTATTTTTTAGAAGTTTATAGAATGGGAGGCACTTATCGGTTGACCTGGATATGAATCGATTTAATGCTGCGATTCGTCCAGTCAATCTTTGTACCTCTCTGGTTGTCTTAGGTGACGGCATTTCCAGGAAGGTTGCTATCTGTTTTGGGTTGGCTTCGATGCCTCTTTCGGTTACGAGATAGCCTAGGAATTCACCTGAAGGTACTCCGAAGGTACATTTAGTGGATTGAGCTTCATATCGTACTTGTTAAGGATATCGAAGCATTCCCTTAAGTGGGAGATATGGTCTTCTCCAGCTGAGGATTTGACTAGCATATCGTCAATATAGACCTCCATGGTTTTTCCGAGTTGCCCAGCAAACATCTTGTTTACTAGCCTTTGATAGGTAGCTCCTGCGTTCTTTAACCCGAATGGCATAACCTTGTAACAATAGGTTCCTCGTTCGGTTATGAACGCAGTTTTTTCCTGATCCTCAGGATCCATCATGATTTGGTTGTATCCTGAGAATGCATCCATGAAGGATAGGAGTCGATGGCCAGCTGTTGCTTCAACCAGGCGGTCGATGTGAGGTAGCGGGAAGCTGTCTTTAGGACAAGCCTTGTTTAGGTCGGTGAAGTCTACACAGATTCTCCATTTCCCGTTTTTCTTCTTTACGACTACCGGGTTAGCTAACCAGTCAGGGTAGCGTACCTCTCGAATGGACCCAGCTTTCGTAAGTCGGTCAACTTTGTCGTTAACAGCTTGAGCCTTTTCGAGGCCCAGCTTGCGACACTTTTGTTTGATCGATTTGAAAGTGGGGTCTACTTTTAGTTTATGGGTGGTGACGTTCGGATCTATGCCTTTCATGTCATTAATGGACCATGCAAAGGTTTTGACATTGCTTTTCAGGAAGTCAATGAGCTCCTTTTTTGTCTCAAGAGGTAGCTCAGATCCGATGCTCACCTGTCTTTCAGGATTTGAGTCGTCAATGCAAACTTTTTCGGTGAGGTTCTTAGAAGGACCTCGAATATTTTGTTGCATTTCGCGACCTTCCTGGATCTGTAATTGCTATTGGGGGGACTTTTTGAGGATTTCGAATCCTCCCAAGTAACATATCCTGGATTTCATCTGGCTACCGTGTACGGTAGTTATCCCTTCAGGTGTTGGGAATTTCACGCATTGATGATAAGTCGAGGCTACTGCCTTCATTTTGTGAATCCAGGGTCTTCCTAAGATCGCATGGAACGGGGAAGGTCTGTCGATGACTACTAAGTTGGTCATTTTCATTACTCCGCCAGCTACGATTGGGAGCTTGATGGTCCCCAATGAGGTAGCTGTCTTTCCGGAGAAGCCTACGAGGTTAGCTTTTTGGCCAATAATTTCGTAGTCGTCTATTTCCATCCCTTTTAGGGTGTTGTAGAAAATAAGGTCAACAGAGCTTCCTGTGTCTATCATGAGTTTAGGGACCTCATATCCTGCGATGTTCAGGGTGACGATCAGCGCATCATCGTGAGGTCTGTCAAGGTTCGAGGTCTCGCTTTCCCTGAAAGAAATCTTAGTATTGGACTCGGGGTTAGGAGGCTTAAGTCCAGTATTAGACACAGCCTTCCGTACATGATTCTTAATGGAGTTGATGGAGTCTTGACATATATCTGATCCTCCAAAGATACAGTCCACCCTCGAGTCGGGGCTCGATTGAGGGGACGGCTTGCTCAAGAGAGCTTCGACTTGTAGACTTTTTCCTTGGGGGAATTTTCCAAGAATCATGTCGACTCTTTTCTTGGGATCTGGAGGTGGCGAATTGGTCTCCTTCTCAGGTGACCTCTCGCGCTTTGGAGAGGTGTCTCTGGGACCTCTTTTCTATAAATGTGGTGGTTTTTTAAGGTCCACTCCCTTTATTTCTCCAGCTGCGAATTTAGCTGCAAGCTGTCGTTGGAGGTCCCAACATTCTTCGGTTGAGTGCCCTTCTCGATCGTGATAGGAGCAATGTTTGTTCTTATCAAAGCCTTTTGACCAGGGAGTTTTGTTTGCTGCGGCGACAGGTTTTTCTTCCTTGTCCTCCTCGATTGCATAGGAATGTTCTCCCTGAGTCTGATTGTTTCGGAGGTTTCCCCTTTTATGAGGTCCCTTCGCCTCTGAGGATTCACCTTTTGGGTGATTCTGAGGTTTCTTGTGGAGTTTATCCAGTGCAGCTGTCTCCTCCTCCAAAGTAATATATCTAGTGGCTTTATGAAGAGCATCATCGATAGTTGGAGGAGTATTGAGTGTTAGCTCCGACCAGAACTCTGATTTATACCATACCTCTTCTGAGGGCCTCGATGGCGACTTGGTCGTTGGGATTCGAGAGCTTAGTTCTCACTGCTCTGAATTTCTCGATGTAGACTCATAGCGAGTCCCCCATTCCTTGTCTGACCTTCCAGAGGTCGGCCTCAGAGGCTTGCTTCAGGATATGGGTCGAATACTGCCTCATGAAGGCATTAGTTAACTGATCGAAGCTGTCTATTGAGGCTGGTTCGAGACCAGAGAACCACTCAAGAGCTGTTCCAACCAGGTTTTTGGCGAATGTTCTACAGTAACCTGCTTCACATTCTTCCTGTGTAAAATGGGCTTTCACGATAGCTAATCGGAAGGCTCTCACATAGGCCTTTGGGTCAGAAGTCCCATCATACTCGGGAATTCTAATTTTTCGGCAATTCTGTCAGTGAATGGAGTCCCACGGGTTTCTTCAATCAAGCTATCGATTTTGCGAGCTGAGCTTGTTGCCTTGTGGACTTGAGCTCCCAATTATTGGAGAGCTGCGTGAGTTCGTTCCATATACCTGCGGATAGCTTCAGGTCCCTCTAAAGGAAGGACATTTAGGTCGTTATTAGGTACCCGACGGGCAGGTTCCTGACGAAATCGTGTTGGCTCATCTTCCCATGCAGTTGGTGGGCTAAGTCGCTCACCAGCTCTTGGGTTATCAGAGTCTACCCTTTGATACCCGTCCCCATTCGGGGTTGAGCTTCTGTTTTGATAAACCGAAGCTGATGTTCTGTCCCCGGATGGGAAGGATACTCCTGCTCCGGACCTAAAATCGGGCGGCAGAGGAGGTAAGCGAGTGCTCCGGTCAGCAATCTGACTGGGTGTGGAGCTGGTTGTCGCTACGTTACTTCCCATAGCACTGGTGATAGGTGGGTTAAACACGGGAGCTGTCCCAGTATGAGGTGTCTGGAAAGCAGATCCCCGTCCTTCCGGAGCAGTGCTATGAGGAGAAAAGTCTAAACGTCCTCGGAGAAATGAGGGATCGGTCAATCGATCTCGGAAAGTGACCCCCAGAGCTTGACGTCGCGGTGGTTGGGTTGTTGTGTTTAGAGATCTAGTTATCTCTTCGAATTGTTGCTGTCGAACAGCTAGCTGATGCATTGTACGCTCACTTTCCTGAGCTTTGTCTACCAATTGCATCATCATCTGACGAATCTCAGAAAGCTGAGCCTCCGTTTGACTCAGAATGGCTTGCTGCTGTGGATTCTCGGTGACTGGAAGAACGGGGGCGGTTCCACTTGATGATCTCGGGTTAGTAGCTCCGGTAGCAGTCTGGCTCGTTCGAGCGCTAACCGGAGGCTGTTGCCCAGATCGGTGGTCGCCACGTCGAGGCTCCGAGTTTACGAGACTAGAGCCTCCATCGTTCGGTGAGCCATCGCTCTGAATCGGGAGGTTAAGGTCAGACGGATTTGTTGTCTGATCGGTAGGATTCATCCTCAAGTTAGGGTAAGGGATTCGATTGTTTCTTCCCCACAGACGGCGCCAATTGTGAGGGATTAAACTCACCTCCTGATTTTTAGGTCAGGTTATAGTTTAGGAAAAGATTAGGGAAAGATAACGTGGGCTGAATCCCGTAAGAACTTGTAGAACAAATGAATGATTTTATTGATGATTTTGGTAAAGAATGGTTACAGGGATTGTTTTCTGATGATTACAATGATAGTGAAAATGTTACAGAGATAATGAGAGAATTGTGTCGATTAAATGTTGAATCGATCTAGGTCCCTTTCTTTAGTCCTCGACCGTATCTTAAATAGACTTGGACTTCTCTTGATCGTCTTTAACTGATCTCCGAGATCCTCTCCGTTTATTGAGGAATCCGCAACAGCTTCCCTTTGACCGGGTCCTGCGCTCCTTCTGTTATGATGTGAGCTTCCTCTTCACCGTGACCTCTTCGAATATTGACCTTAGCTTCCAGCCTCCGGCTCCGTATTGAACCTTAGCTCAGGTCGCCGATATGCATTGAGCTTTGTCTCGACCCAATACTTGTTTTGGTTCTAACGTCAGCTAACGGGCCATATTCGGGCCCAACAAGTATTGGGGTTTAATCTTTAGATCCTAGGACCATGATTAAACCCGATGGATACCTCGAACCCGGAGGTTGATGCCTTTGAACCCTGGGGTCCTTGGCAAACCCGAAGGTTGGTATTTGGATTCAAAGATCCTTGAACCCTGAGGTTGTTATTAGATCCGAATATCAGTTAGACCTGAAGGTCCTTGATCAACCCTTAGGTGATTTTGAATCCGGAGATTCCTTACAGACCCGGATGCTGTATTGAACCGGAGGCTCTTATATAGACCATGAGGCCGTACTGAACCTGGAGGTTGTTATATAGACCCTGAGGTCGTACTGAACCCAGAGGTTCGTTATAGACACTGAGGCCGTATGCGTTATGGGAGGTTTGTGATCGTTTACTGCTCCCCATGGGGGAACCAATACCGATCTGTTATTGAGAAACCACACTCTAACACCCGGAGGTATAGGCCACTCTCATGAATCTCAATGCTGCATCTACCTTTCTGCAGAAAAGGTTACGCTCAGACTTACTGTGGTCTGGCGTGGGTCTGCCCCGCGGATCGACTTCACACCAGACACACTACTTTCCACGTCTGGATAAGTATTAAATTTTGGTGCTAACCGGTTTTTTCGCACATTTGCTCCCTGCATATCCGCCGTCAGCATCTGATTACAGTACTTTACAGTGTACGTCATGCCCCCCGCATGTATTTAGCTCGTAGCGTCTTTAATGCAGGGTTTGGGTAGCACTAGTACGGTGGTCCCCACGTAACTTTTGGTCTTATAGCCTTTACGCAGGGCCCGAGGTGCAGACAATGTAATAGGTTGATCAGACCTGTTCCTTATATGTCGTACACCCATGTGAGTAGTCTCACTAGCATATGGGGTTTGCTAAGATCTAAGGTCCCTTAGGGCCTGACCTAGCTAGTATGCCCCTTTAAGTACATTGGAGTTCCTATAGCCCATTTAGCCGTAACTAATAATGTATTTCATAAGCTTAGTCCGGAGACGTTATCACATACATAGGAGTAGGAAACTAGTGTACTTAAATATATAATAGTTATATTAGTAGTATATAAAGCTTGATCCGGGGACCTTACTTTAGAAATGATAGAATTTGAGGTGCAAGGCGTACCAGCAGTTGGGTTGGACCTTACCGTCGCTCTCTTCCAGCTTATAGGCTTCTGCCCCTTGCACCTTTATTAACTTATAGGGACCCTCCCATCCAGGAGCGAGTTTTCAGGCTGATTTGTCCCTTGTGTGATCACAGACTCGCCTTAGGACCCAGCCCCCTTTCTGGAAGGTTCTGGATCTGGCTTATTTGTTATAGCTCTTGGCTACTTTCAACTGGTAGGACGCGTTTATAAGGCGGGCCGCCTCTCTCTTCTCAACGAGTAGGTCCAGAATCAGGGACATTAGCTCGTTATTCTCTTCCTGGGAGAGGAATTCAGAGACTATGGTCCTTACGTGCACCTCCTTGAGTATTACCGCTTCAGCACCATAAACAAGCGAGAAGAGAGTCTCCTGGGTGGCCGTCTTCGGAGTGGTCCGATAGGCCCAAAGTGCTCCGTGTAGCTCTTCTGCCCATCGCTCATGGGCGTTTTCCAGGCGCTTCTTGAGCATATTCACCACCGTCTTGTTAGTGGATTCGGCTTGACCGTTTCATTGGGGATGTCGTGGTGCTGAATAGGAAAGTTTGATGTTCCAGTCCTTGAAGAACTTTCGGAAGTTGTAGCTTGTGAACTGGGGTCCGTTGTCTGTGACGATCTCATAAGGGGTTCCGAAGCGTGTGATCACGTTGGTCCATAGGAATTTCCTGATCTGGAGATCCGTTATCTTGCCTAGTGCTTCAGCTTCCACCCACTTTGTGAACTAATCGGTCACGACTAGGAGGAAGATCTTTTGCCTGTGGGAACCGAATTCACACCGTCAATGAATTATATAGTTTAGGAAACTAGGAAAACCCTAATTTCCGAGAGGTCTCTGATATCTGAGAAACCACACGCCAAGCAATCAGAACATGAAAATCAACGAGAAATCGTAAAAATAAACGGAGAGCAAAGAAAGATCTTATTTACGATTTCACGTTTGAGCGTAACAACAAGGTAACGTGCTTCGGCTACGAGAGCTGTCGGCGAGATCCCTAGTCTAATACCCGAAGGTGGCTAAACATAATTGAGTCGCAGCTGGAATAACAAAAAAAATAAAATTGCCTAAATAGCTCTAAGTGCTAGTTTGCTCTGAGAAAAGTCTCTCCTTATGCCTCTCGCCTTCAGCTCCTTATATACTCCCTCCTAGGTTGGTTTATGCCTCCCTCTTTTGCCCTTAAGCCGTCATAGTCCGAAAAAATGGAGATATTCCATTTTTTCCTATTTTCATGATGATCTGCAGAAAGTTTCCATTTATCCGCGGAAACTGATGTTTATCCTCCAAGCATAAACCGTTGCAAGGTTTATGGGATTTTAAGAAATCGTAAGTGGGCCTCGAATCAAGTTTAGGACCCTTTGGGACGTCTTTTGGTTTGGGACGTTTGTTACGATTTCTCCGATAAAGTTAGTTTTCCGCGGTTTCATCGTAAACCGAGCTTATGATCCCATTTGATCGAGAAATCAAGAAATGGTTAGCCGTGTCTTGCGAAGGATTGTTACAAGGATAGTCGAGAATGCATAGTTTTACGTCGTATCGTTGCTATAGCGACCAAGCTTTATACGGAGCTCGTGGGTCGGTCGCTATAGCGACCGAGCCTTGCTCGTCGCTCGGTTGCTATAGCGACCGAGCGTGATTCCGTGATTCGATCGCTATAGCAATCAAGATCTTGTTCGTGACTCGGTCGCCATTGCGACCGAGTTTGTGCCGTGGACTGAAATCAATCGTCCAAGTCGTCCGAAACCGTCGCGATGTTATGATGCTTTTAGGATGTTTGTTTGCGGATGTTTAGACCTTTGATAATATCGTATCGTTGATTTAAGAAATCGTTGATTTCTTAAATCGTTGATTTCTTAAATCGTTGATTTAAGAAATCGTTGATTTAAGAAATCGTTGTTTTAATAAATCGTTGTTTTAAGAAATAGTTGTTTTATAACAAGATTTTCCCGCAAGTTTTTCGTATAAGTTTTCCTTTCTTGAAATCATAGAAATTCTTAAGTTAATATTTTTTTTACGAATATTTGGATGCCAACTTCGCCTTGTCCGATTTCGACCCAAACAGTTAGCCCCCCAGTGCGCTAGAATCGTGGGTTGGCGAGATTCTATCGTACGTGTTGGGGAAAAATATCCAGGCATAAGTTTTCTCCAGCTTCCGGATAGGCCCTCGACTTCCGGACCCTTGCTCAAGAAGAAACCAGGGACCGACCCCTGCCATAGGTCCGACCCCCTTGATCGGACCGACCCTTGAAGCAAAATAGAAGTTTTCCGCCTAAGGATAAACTTCCATTTTTCCGATTATGGAAGAGTTCTATTACTTGAAGCCGACATCTACAACTATAAAAGGGGAGCCCAAACCCTAGAATAAGGGATCGACTTTTCTAGACTAAGAGATTAGGGTTAGGCGGCTAGAACTAAGGTTCATACACCACCAAAACGTTGTAGTCCCAATCAATAACTCAATAAACATCTCTTCTAGTCGAATTCTCTTGCTTCAATACAAATCTTCTAGTGTTCCGTAGTACTAAAACGACTCTACACAAAAATACCCTAAAAGTTTGGCGCTAGAGAGAGGGGAGTAATCCAACTACGTGACGATGGCACTAGAGGACGATACTAACCAAGTATAGATGACCCTGAGGGAGATCGAGCTCCTCAATAACCAAGTATAGATGACCCGGCTCTAGCCGCCTACCTAGAAAGGGTGGTCTCCGAAAGGTTTGGCACCATTCAATCTATGGTAGAAAGGCTCCCAGGAGTAGATCCCCCTATTCGGAGGAGTAATCAGGGGTCCTACTCTGATACACCTTTCGTGGAAGAGATTGCCTCGGTGGAGATGCCATGCAAGTTCTTTTTCCCAAGCATAAAGATGTACGAAGGTACTGGGGATCCTGACAATCATATCGCCCAGTACAAGCAACGCATGCTAGCTGTAGCAATCCCTGGGACGCACAGGAAGCTACCATGTGAAAGGGATTCGGATCAACCTAGACTGGCCCTCTACTCCAGTTGTACATCAATCTTCCTACCAAGTCCATCAAGTCCTTTGCAGCCCTTAGAGACAAGTTCGTAGAGCAATTTGCTAGTAGTCGTAACCTAGAGAAGAACTCAGACGACCTCTATGAAGTCCTCCAGCATAGGAACGAACCCCTTCGTTCCTACATAGCACGCTTCAACCAAGAGAAGGTGGCTATCCCTGAGTGCAACGCTGATACGGCTATCTCAGCCTTCAAGTGGGGCCTACTCCCGGAGGGAGATCTCTACAAGGAGCTGATCAAATATAAGTGCAGGACTATGGAGGACGTATTGTCTCGTGCTTGGGCTCATGCAAGGTGGGAAGAAGATGTTTCTAGTAGGGCCAAAGCATGTCCGAAGTACGATCAGAAGTCCTCAAAGCCAACTAGGAATGATCGTGACGAGCCCTCTCATCCCAAGTCCGCTAGGGAGACTAGTAACCCGAGCAGTGGCAGGTACCAACATCGACCCTTGCCTAGATCCGAGGGGATGATGGTGTCCACTTGGCCTGATATCTCTCATCTTGCGATAACAAAAAACCGGAACTGATCGGTGTCCTACGAAAAATGGGTCCTCAAGTCAAGTGGCCTCCTAAGATGAAGGCCGCAGAGACTAATCGAAACCCCAAGCGATGGTGCGAGTTCCATAGTGACCATGATCACACTAGAGAGGATTTCATAGCCCTGAAGATGAAAGTCGCCAAGCTCCTCAAGAAAGGCTACCTAAGGGAGTTACTCTCTGTTGTGGTCACGAAATCCATGGTTCGACCAGAGTCTCACCAAACCTTCCAAAGTAGCCATCTAGGAGGTACCAGCGACCGAGGTCCAGTCCCAGGCGAATATCTCAATAACCAGAAGGTCTTTTGTCATAAATACAATTTTTCTAGAAGGCCAACTCATCAAGGATTCACTGAGGCTTGGAATTAAAAAAATATCTTCACGGAGGAAGAAGTTATGAATTTTACAAACCAGAGATTCTCCAGCAAGTCCATCTGCGAGCACCAGACTTTAGAAGACGATTTCATCCCAACCATATGAAGCAGACCTTTTCAGAATAAATCATGGGCTTCAAGAGGAATTTATTATCTATCCAGAGAGTCCAGAATCAGGCGAATTGGTTCTGGGAATACCAAGATACAATCAATTTACCAAAACCGGTCAAACCGACATTAATTTGGGAAAGTTGCCAACCAATTCGATTTGGTTCAAACCAAACTTATCTGTGGAAGCCAGGAGATCATCTTAAACATCCAGAAGAAATCCAAGACGTCCTCAGCTGCACCAGCACCCAGGAGATCAGGAGGATCTTCATTTGCACCAACCTTCCATATTTGGCAGCATTTACACTAAATGCTTTGGAAGAGTTTCAGCTGACCTTTGCCCAAGACCAACGGACATATTCTTAATCAAGGCAACTCAGAGACATATCAAGAAGACTTCTTGACCGTCGCTACATCCAGAAGCTGTACAGATACAAGATCAGATCAAGTTTCCCCTTTGAAGAGAGCATAAATCAAGCTAACGGCTATATTCCATGGAGCCATCAAAGCTTTGATTTCCTTTGCTTTTATTTCGAGTTTATTGTTTCCTTTTATCATTTTTAGACTGTTAGAAGTCCCAAGGTCGAGCCTATATAAGCTCAGTCATTTGTTTTGTAAACCACCCTTGAATTTTATGAATGCATATGCAGTTTTTCTAGTTTTTCTTAAAACTATTATCTAAGTCTTTTGAGTGTTGTGAGAAGCAGCTCTTTAGCAACCTGACTTATCAAAGCCTCATTTCACAGAGCTTTGTTGCGTCCTCAATCCCCCATCATTTCCATCAACTGGTTTGCCTTGAGAGAGACTTCGTCAAGCAAGCAAATCCCATATCTATCCATCTCCATCCACTGATCTTGTTGAGAGTGACTTCAGTCCAGCAACTGGGATAGAATGATGGAGATGGGATATTTGTTGCTGGACTGAAGTCACTCTCAGCAAGATCAGTGGATGGAAGATGGATAGATATGGGATTTGCTTGCTTGACGAAGTCTCTCTCAAGGCAAACTAGTTGATGGAAATGATGGGGGATTGAGGACGCCACAAAGCTCTGTGAAAGGAGGCTTTGATAAGTCAGGTTGCTCAAGAGCTGCTTCTCACAACACTCAAAAGACTTAGATAATAGTTTTAAGAAAAACTAGAAAAACTGCCTATGCATTCATAAAATTCAAGGGTGGTTTACAAAACAAATGACTTGAGCTTATATAGGCTCGACCTTGGGACTTCTAACAGTCTAAAAATGATAAAAGGAAACAATAAACTCGAAATAAAAGCAAAGGAAATCAAAGCTTTGATGGCTCCATGGAATATAGCCGTTAGCTTGATTTATGCTCTCTTCAAAGGGGAAACTTGATCTGATCTTGTATCTGGACAGCTTCTGGATGTAGCCACGGTCAAGAAGTCTTCCTGATATGTCTCTGAGTTGCCTTGATGAAGAATATGGCCGTTGGTCTTGGGCAAAGATCAGCTGAAACTCCTCCAAAGCATTTAGTGTAAATGCTGCCAAATATGGAAGGTTGGTGCAAATGAAGATCCTCCTGATCTCTTGGGTGCTGGTGCAGCTGGGGAAGTCTTGGATGTATTCTGGATGGTTAAGATGATCTCCTGGCTTCCACAGATAAGTTTGGTTTGGACCAAATCGAATTGGTTGGCAACTTTCCCAAATTAATGTCGGTTTGACCGGTTTTGGGGAATTGATTGTATCTTGGTATTCCCTGAACCAATTCGCCTGATTCTGGACTCTCTGGATAGATAATAAATTCCTCTTGAAGCCTATGATTGATTCTGAAAAGTTCCGCTTCATGGTTGGGCTGAAATCGTCTTCTAAAGTCTGGTGCTCGCAGATGGACTGCCTGGAGAACCTCCGGTTTGTAAAATTTTTAACTTCTTACTCCGTGAAGTTTTTCTTGTAATTCCAAGCCCCAGTGAATCCTTGATGAGTTGGACTTCTAGGAAAATTGGATTGATGACAAAAGACCTTCTGGTTGTTGAGATATTCGCCTGGGACTGGACCTCGGTCGCTGGTACCTCCTAGATGGCTATTTTGGAAGGTTTGGTGAGACTCTGGTCGAACCATTGATTTCTTGACCTCAACATCCCCTCCCTCTTGACAAGGTTTCGACCTCAAAAGTTTATATCCTGCACCAAGATAGAGCAAGTCAGTTTTCATTCTCTTTTGAGATTCTAGAACCTTACCTTGGTATTGTTTCGGTTTGGGGATGGACTGTGCATCAGGTTGTTCTTCTTTGAAAAGATGGGAAATGATCACGCCTCTGTTCTGGACATGGTCATTTATTTTCTTCTGGACTTGATGGTCTTTCACACTCCTAGTAATCTCAGTTCTGGCCATCATTGGGGCTGATTCTAATGGCATTGATTCAACATCTTGTAACTTCATGGATTATGTCTCTTCTTTTTGGGCAGTGTACTCCCCCTTGGTTCCTGAAAATATTTCACATTCTCTTGGATATGACAAGTGCATTAATCTCTTCATGGAAATATTAAGAACATGCTGATAAAAAATGAAGCTTACTATAGGTTTTGGAATTTGAACAATCAATTGTTCAGATTTTGGTTTCCTCATGTGAGATGGTTCATGACTTACCTTATGGCCTGGTTCCTTATTTGGAAAATCAGTAAGCATATAGCTTTCATTTCTACTCCCTGTTCCAAGAATACACACATCAGTACTAGTATCTAAAGGTGATGTTAAACACTTACCTTGGTTTGATACTTTGATTACTGGTTTTGCTTCTTTAAGCAACTTTGATTGCTTTTCCTTCTGCTCCATTAGAAGGTTTGCTCTTGGTGTGTCATCTCCGTGTGATATAGGCTCTTTAATACCTGAAATAACATTCTTGGAAAAAGACAAGTGCATCATACAAGTGGTAGATGATCCATGAACCTTATCATCAAGTGTAGGACTTACCTTAGCCTTTACTTGCATTGTATCTTGCACTGGTTTTGGTTTGATCCTAATGAAAGTGTTTTGGCCGAAACTTCTACTCATCTCCATGGCATTTGGGATGTCACTTTTCTGGTCTAAGCATTGGACAATGGCGTGCCCCTGGTTTGGCTGAAAGTTGCCTTGTTGAGGTAAGACTCTTTGACCTTCTTGTGCCATAACTTTCCTTGCTTCTTTGGAACCATGAGTTGGATACCTCCTTGGGTATAGCTTCTGGATCTTAGATCTTGTGAGTTCTGGTGCAAACTCATCCCTCATGATTTCCTTAAGAGCTCTACACGTTTTGATAGTTGGCTCCTTGTAAAACCATCTATCATCTTCTTCTTGTACCCACCATTTAAAGGCATTACCTCTTAGCTGATCAATGACATAAGATAGTCTATCTTCCTTCAGGATGTTTTTGTAGTGGAACCATTCATCAAGGTTCCTCTCCCATGTTAGGTAGATTATTCCTCCTGAAAATGTAGAGAGTTCAATTTTATCAGCAAATGATTTATGATCAAACCGAGAATTAAGAACATGATGGTTGTGGGTTTTAGAAGTTGGAGTTTGATTGATCCTTGAAGGATCTGGTGGCTTGGGCTCGACATAGACAGTCTCTGGTGGATCTCCAAATCTTCCTTTTCTTGGCTGTGGACGTTGGCCTAGTGCCTTGGCTTTCTTTTCCAACCGAGCAGTCTGATTTTTGAGCTTTTGTAGAGCTGCAAAATGTTGGCTCAGTATGGCCTCCATAGTTTGGACGGGTTCTTTCTTTTCCATTTTTCCCTGCAAGCAATCTCAAAGATCAAGTGAAGGATGGGAAAATTATGGTTGAACCAAAATAAATCAGATGCAAAAGAAATGGAAACAACTTAAATGCAGATTTTTTTTTTGACTTTTAAAATGGAAACAAATAAATGCAAACAACTTTTTAACCCCTTTTTTATAAATGCAATTATCAAAATGATGAAACAATTATGTTATGCATGAAATTAAAATGATATGCTCTTTTTTTTTAAAACTTCTCAATGCAAGAATCAAAAATTGCAAATGCAGAATTTTTTTTTTTGAAATGAATGCACAAAATATAAATATGGCAAGTGGAACTGGGCAATGAATGCAAACAAGTTGATGAATAAAATTTGAATCCCAGATGATTTACACGAAAATAAACTTGTCTTCCTTTTTTTATAATTCTTTTTTTTTTTTTGAATGCAACAAGAACACAAAAATGCAGAAACTGTTTTTATGGCTTTTTTCGAGTTAAGATGAAACAAATGCAAGCAAATGAGATATGATGCAAGGATAGATATCACCTTAGTCAGGAGCTTGAGCTCTGATACCAAAATGTTGTTGGCAAGGGTCAGGCAGTCCGGAAATATGGAACTGAGGTTTAGTTCAATAGCTCGGATTGGTACCTGAAACAAGAGTAAACCTTTTTATGAGTTTTTATAGTTTTATGATGCAAAACAGAAGCAAATATGAATATGGATCAGAATGATAATATGAATAAAAGCAAATAGAAAAGGGATAGAATGATGGAGATGGGATCTTTGTTGCTGGACTGAAGTCACTCTCAACAAGATCAGTGGATGGAATATGGATAGATATGGGATTTGCTTGTTGGACTGAAGTCTCTCTCAAGGCAAATCAGTTGATGCAAATGATGGGGGATTGAGGATGCCACAAAGCTCTGTGAAAGGAGGCTTTGATAAGTCAGGTTGCTCAAGAGCTGCTTCTCACAACATTCAAAAGACTTAGTTAATAGTTTTAAGAAAAACTAGAAAAACTGCCTATGCATTCATAAAATTTAAGGGTGGTATACAAAGACAAATGACTTGAGCTTATATAGGCTCGACCTTGGGACTTCTAACAGTCTAAAAATGATAAAAGGAAATAATAAACTCGAAATAAAAGCAAAGGAAATCAAAGCTTTGATGGCTCCATGGAATATAGCCGTTAGCTTGATTTAGGCTCTCTTCAAAGGGGAAACTTGATCTGATCTTGTATCTGGACAGCTTCTGGATGTAGCCACGGTCAAGAAGTCTTCCTGATATTTCTCTGAGTTGCCTTGATGAAGAATATGGCCGTTGGTCTTGGGCAAAGATCAGCTGAAACTCCTCCAAAGCATTTAGTGTAAATGCTGCCAAATATGGAAGGTTGGTGCAAATGAAGATCCTCCTGATCTCCTGGGTGCTGGTGCAGCTAAGGACGTCTTGGATGTATTCTGGATGGTTAAGATGATCTCCTGGCTTCCACAGATAAGTTTGGTTTGGACCAAATCAAATTGGTTGGCAACTTTCCCAAATTAATGTCGGTTTGACCGGTTTTGGGAAATTAATCGTATCTTGGTATTTCCTGAACCAATTCGCCTGATTCTGGACTCTCTGGATAGATAATAAATTACTCTTGAAGCCCATGATTAATTCTGAAAAGGTCCGCTTCATGGTTGGGCTGAAATCGTCTTCTAAAGTCTGGTGCTCGCAGATGGACTGGCTGGAGAACCTCCAGTTTGTAAGATTCATAACTTCTTCCTCCGTGAAGCTTTTCTTGTATTTTCAAGCCTCAGTGAATCCTTGATGAGTAGGCCTTCTAGAAAGTTGGATTCATGACAAAAGACCTTCTGGTTGTTGAGATATTCGCCTGGGACTGGACCTCGGTCTCTGGTACCTCCTAGATGGCTACTTTGAAAGGTTTGGTGAGACTCTGGTCGAACCATGGATTTCGTGACCACAACACTCTCTGATAAGGCCAAGAACCTTCTAAATAAGGAAGGTCCCTACCAAAGCAGCTCCCGCATTGCCACCACAGCAAGACCGGGTGATCCATGTCATCTCAGGCGGATCAGAGGTAAGTGGAATAAGTAGTGCCGCTGCCAAGAGAAGTACTCGCAACGCTAGGAACGGTCAAGAGGCCGAGAGTCCTAAGCGCCTGCTCCTCGGAACAGATGAGATCAGCTTCACTGCAAGGGAGCAGGAGAAAGTCCTTGCTCCTCATCATGACGCCCTTGTCATTTCACTTACCATAGCAAACTGCTTGGTCAAGCGAATACTAGTAGACAATGGGAGTTCCAGCAACATAATCTTCCACTCGGCCTTTGCTGACCTAGGATTGGAACCTGCAGCTCTAACTAGAAAGGCGACTTCCCTTGTAGGCTTCAGTGGAGAGGTCAAGCAAACCTTAGGAGAAGTTCTTCTCCCCGTGTATGCCGAGGGGATAAACCAGGCCACGAAATTCCTATTCGTCGACTGCCCTTCATTGTATAATGTGATACTAGGAAGGTCTTGGATCCACGACATGGGAGCCGTACCTTCGACTTTGCATCAGCTGGTCAAGTTCCCAACTCCCTGGGGCATTAAGGCGGTCAAGGGAGATCAAGAAAATGCTAGGTCCTGCTATCAGACTACCCTAAAGGGAAAGACCCAAGTCTTATAGCAATTACAGAATAAGCTTCCGACCCCGCATACCGAAGAGCCAGAAGTGAAGAAAATGGATGAGGTTCCACTAACAGAAGGGAACTTGGGTCGAAACTTAAAGATAGGCTCCAAACTTCCGGAAGGCCTAAAAAGGAGATTGGTCGACTTCTTGAGATCCAACTCCGACTGCTTCACCTGGTCCCATGATGACATGTCTGGGATTGATCCCGACGTCATCATGCATCAACTCAAGGTGGATCCAATGCATTCTTCCGTCAGACAGAAGAGGAGGAAGTTCGCCCCTGAAAGGGACGAGATAATCAACGAAGAGGTCAAGAACCTAGTGGATGCCGGATTCATACGAGAGGTGCAATACCCAGAATGGTTAGCTAATGTAGTGGTCGTTAGGAAGAAGAACGGGAAGTGGAGAGTCTGTATCGACTTCACGGATCTTAATAAATCCTGTCCTAAAGACCCATTTCCCTTGCCTCACATCGACAAGCTAGTCGATACAACTGCTGGTCATCAGCTGATGAGTTTCATGGATGCATTCTCCGGATATAACCAGATCCTAATGCATCCTGACGACCAAGAGAAGACCTCGTTCATGACCTCAAAGGGCATCGTCAACATGATGTTGGCCGATCAGAGGCTCGTCAACATGATGTTCGCCGATCAAATAGGGCAGACCATGGAGGTCTATATTGATGATATGATGGTAAAGTCCCTGGACACTGAGGACCATATCTCGCACCTTCAACAAGCCTTCACCACTCTCAGGAGGTACAACATGAAGCTGAACCCCTCAAAGTGCTCGTTCGGGGTAAGCTCTGGGAAGTTCCTGGGATATATAGTCACCCACATGGGCATTGAAGTAAACCCAGAGCAGGTGAGAGCAATCTAGGTGATACCTTCCCCTTGCACCGTCAAGGAGGTGCAAAGACTGACAGGAAGGATGGCCGCCCTGAGCAGGTTCATCTCCAGGCTGTCCGACAAGTCGCATGCCTTCTTCGAAACCTTGAAGGACCCCAAGGACTTCCAATGGACCGATAAATGTGAGCAAACCCTATCCGATCTCAAGGCCTATCTCACTACTTCACCTATCATCTCAAAACTCTTGGAAGGTGAGGTCCTATTACTCTATCTGGCGGTATCAGAGCACGCAGTCAGTGCGGTCCTGGTAAGGGAAGAAGGAAGGAAACAACACCCTATCTACTACGTGAGCAAATCATTGCTAGACGCGGAAACCCGCTATAGTCACCTTGAGAAACTGGCCCTCGCCTTAGTTAACGCGGCTCGAAAGCTATGCCCCTATTTCCAGGCTCATCAAATCGTCATGGTCACTTCCTTCCCCATCAAAGCAGTCCTTCATAAGCCGGAAGTGTCCGGACGACTAGCAAAATGGGCTATAGAGCTGGGGGAGTACGATGTGATCTTCCGGCCTGCAACAGCCATCAAATCGCAAGTCCTAGCAGATTTCGTAGCCGAATTCTCTCCTGCAATGCTTCCAGCCCTGGAACAAGAGGTAATGCTTCGTGATAGCGAAGGGGAGAAAGGCGAGTGGACACTGTACGTTGATGGGTCTAGTAACGTAAGGGGTGCAGGCGTGGGATTAGTCCTAACTTTCCCTACGGGGGAATCAGCCTCAAGGGCCGTACGATGCAACTTCAAAGCAACGAACAACGAAACTGAATACGAAGCTCTAATAGCAGGGCTGACACTCGCCAAACAGATGGGGGTAGAAGACATCCAGGTCTTCAGCGACTCACAACTGATCATAAACCAAGTCCAAGGAGACTACCAGGCGAAAGATCTGAGTATGATCAGGTACCTATCTGTGGCTAAGCGACTACTCGACAGGTTCTGACACTGTAAGCTCACCCAGATCCATAGGGAGCACAACTCCCAGGTCGACGCTCTAGCTAATCTAGGGTCCGCCCTAGAAACTACAAGTCATATGAGCATCCCACTACTAGTACTCCAATGGCCCGCAACCGAAAAGGAGATGGAGCCTGAAGAAGTATTCGTAGTAAACTAAGGAGAGACCTGGATGACCCCCATCATTAGCTATCTGAGGTACGACTCCTTACCTGAAGATCGAGACGAAAGTCGGAAGATAAGGCGCCAAGCTGCCAGGTACTGCTTTTTCGAGGGGAAGCTATACCGAAGATCCTTTTCAGGACCCTATCTACGATGTCTTACCCCTAGAGAAGCCGCCAGGATACTAGAAGAGCTTCACGAGGGAGAGTGTGGTTCCCATTCCAGTGGTCGGAGCTTGGTGCTCAGAGCCAGAAGGGCTGGGTACTACTGGCCAACCATGGCGAGTGACTCCCTCAAACAAGCCAAGCTCTATAGCCAATGCCATAAGCACGCGCCAGTCTCCAATCTTCCACCAGAGAACCTCAAATCTCTAAGTTCTCCTTGGCCCTTCCGAAAGTGGGGCATGGACATCGCGGGGAAATTCCCCATGGCACCATGGCAAAAGATCTTCCTCCTAGTCGTGACCGATTACTTCACGAAGTGGGTAGAAGCTGAAGCAATAGCCAAGATAATGGATCTCCAGATCAGGAAATTCCTATGGACCAACATGATCACACGCTTCGGAACTCCCCATGAGATCGTCACAGACAATGGACCCCAGTTCACGAGCTATAACTTCAAAAAGTTCTGCAAGGATTAGAACATCAAGCTTTCCTATTCAGAACCACGCCATCCCCAATCTAACGGTCAAGCCAAATCCACTAATAAGACAGTGGTGAACATGCTCAAGAAGCGCCTAGAAGACACCCATGGGCGATGGGCAGAAGAGCTACATGGAGTACTCTGGGCCTATCGGACAACCCCGATGACGGCTACCCAGGAGACTCCTTTCTCGCTTGTCTATGGTGCTGAAGCGGTGATACCCACAGAGGTGCACGTAAGGACCACGGTCTCTGAATTCCTCTCCCAGGAGGAGAACAACGAGCTAATGTCCCTGAGTCTAGACCTACTCGATGAAAAGAGGGAGGCGGCCCGCCTTAGAAATGCGTCCTACCAGTTGAAAGTAGCCAAGAGCTACAACAAGAAGGTCAGATCCAGAACCTTCCAGAAAGGGGATTGGGTCCTAAGGCGAATCTGTGACCACACAAGGGACAAATCAGCCGGAAAACTCGCTCCTGGATGGGAGAGTCCTTATAAGGTAATAGAGGTGCAAGGAGCAGGAGCCTATAAGCCGGAAGACAGCGACGGTAAGGTCTAACCCAACTGCTGGAATGCTTTGCACCTCAAATTCTATCATTTCTAAAGTAAGGTCCCCGGACCAAGCTTTATATACTACTACTATTATTATGATATATTTAAGTACACTGGTTTCCTACTCTTATGTATGCGATAACGTCTCCGGACGAAGCTTATAAAATACATTATTAATTACGGCTAATGGGGTTATAGGAATTCCAATGTACTTAAAGGGGCATACTAGCTAGGTCAGGCCCTAAGGGACCTTAGATCTCAGCAAACCCTATATATACTAGTGACAGGAACAGGTCTGATCAACCCTATTACATTGTATGCACCTCGGGCCCTGCGTAAAGGCTATAAGTCCAAAAGTTACGTGGGGACCATCGTACTAGTGCTATCCAAAACCTGTGTTAAAGACGCTACGAGCTAAATACAAGCAGGGGGTATGACGTACACTGCAAAGTACTGTAATCAGATGCTGACGGCTGATATGCAGGGAGCAAATGTGCGAAAATACCGGTTAGCACCAAAATTTAATACTTATCCAGGCGTGGAAAGTAGTGTGTCTGGTGTGAAGTCGCTCCGCAGGGCAGGCCCACGCCAGACCACAGTAAGTCTGAGCGTGACCTTTTCTGCAGAAAGGTAGAGTGCAGCATTGAGATTCACGAGAGTGGCCTATACCTCCAGATGGTAGAGTGCGGTTTCTCAATAACAGATCGGTAGTGGTTCCCCCATGTGGAGCAGAATACGATCACAAACCTCCCATAACGTATACGGCCTCAGTGTCTATGATGAACCTCCGGGTTCAGTACGGCCTCAGGGTCTATATAACAACCTCCGGGTTCAGTACGGCCTCAGGGTCTATTTAAGAGCCTCAGGGTTCAATACAGCCTCCGGGTCTGTAAGGAGTCTCCGGATTCAAGATCACCTAAGGGTTGATCAAGGGCCTTCGGGTCTAACTGATCTTCCGATCTGATAAGAACCTCAGGGTTCAAGGATCTTTGAATCCAAATACCAACCTTCGGGTTTGCCAAGAACCTCAGGGTTCAAAAGCATCAACCTCCGGATTCGAGGTATCCATCGGGTTTAGTCACGGTCCCCGGATCTAAGGATTAAACCCCAACACTCAGAAACCTCAGGGTTCAATGAGAAAACCTTCGGGTTCAATAAGACGGCCTTTGGGCCTAGGTAAGGGACCTCAGGGTTCAAGGCCTTAAGAACTTCCGGGTTCTAGGGCTCAAGAGCCCCAGGGTTCAAACCAAGCTAGAACTCTAGGTTCTAAGCAAGGATCTTTCATTCCAAAACTAAAACTCAGGTTTTTAATAATGGATTACAAGGTCTAACGCTTTTCTAATTATTTCAGGGTTCAGTCAGTTTGACTAACAGGATCCAGGTCCTAGACGCTGATATCCTTCCAAGGGGTCAACCCTTACAAGGGTCCGGCCCTCACAAGGGATCAATTCTTTCAAGGGTCCATCCCTTCCCACGAATCTACGCGTCTACCTAAACGTCCTTGCATTCTGAAGATACAAAGTTTGCTCGACAAGGACTATACCCCTGGGCTGTCGGTGCAAGAACGGGATCCTAATCCTAGACCCCACAATTCCGCTTAGGAAATTGTGCTCCTTCCAAAGAGACTTGTGCTCAGTGTCCCTATGAATCGTTCTAATCGGAAGATAGTGCCGGAGAGTTACGAAGGCATGAATCCAAGAAGTGAATACAACAGAAAAAGGCGAAAACGATAAGTATTATTATTATGTTATCAGAAGTTCTTATTCGGCTACAAAATCATCAAAAGCCCGTGGAAAGAAACTATAATATAAAATAAAGCATAAATAGAAAAAACACTTCAGGGCTTCGGGTGATGCGTTGCCGGAGGAAAAGCGTCAAGTCCACCTCTCCCATTCACCGAACCCTGAACAGGTCCCCCAACAGGTCCCCAGCGGTTGATATTCCTCTCCGACCACTCCTTTACAAGCTCCCAACGAGCTTGCTCACGGGCCCGCTGCACGGTCAAAGCTTAATGAGTTATCACCTCTCGAAGCTGGTTACGAAGGAAGAGGATCTCTTCGTGGGGAGAAGATGCCGGCGTGGACCAAACAATCTGTTACTTCCCGCATTCCATAGGGTCGAGGAAGTCGCAACTGAGGAGACAAAAGAAGGCGATGCATAAGACCGTCTCCTCTGAGGATTGCCCTACAATATTTAGTATACAAAGATGATATTGAAGCTCCAGGAATCCCACCTAAAAGTCAGTAGAGCAAAGGGTCAGAATCGCTTTCGTGACTGTTTAAGAGAAAGAAGAGCTGTCTTACCTCTAATGCGACTATGGCGTAAAGACTTCCGGCTTATCAAAAATAGAATCCAACGGTATCGCCCGGGAATGCCTTTTGCCAGCTTTACCATAACCTCGCCAGCAGGGAATGCCGGCCGGAAGACCTCTAGAAAAACATTACGTAAGGTGGGATAGCAACACAAAAGTTATCTTAAAAATAAAAAAAGAGGCATACCGACGGATCGCCAAAAGAGAGGGTAGCGCGGAGCATCGTTAACCTTCATGAACACATATCTCCTGTTCCAGAAGTCGTTTGAAAGGAAACTCCCCCGGACTTCCCTAAGAGGTTCGTCTACCAAAGGTTCACCATCACGAGACCAGATCTGGTAAAAACCCTTCTTGTTCGATAAGGGAAGGAAGGAGTAGGAGTACAAAATTTCAGATAGTCCGAATCGAATACTGTAAAATTCACCTAACACTTGAATCGCCATTAGGGTACGCCATGTTGCTGGCGTGAGCTGCGAAGGAGAGAACCCAAAGTAAGACGCTACTTCCGCGCCCATAGAAGGAATGTCCCCCCCCCCCCCCCTGAAGCCTGGTTTTAGGTACGCCTCGAAGATAGCTATCTCGTCAGTACCGCCATCGGGAGCTCGTTCGAATTCACCCGCACATCGTTGTTCCACCGAGTCAAGAAGAGAATACTTCCTGCAGATCCCGATCAGATCTTCCTGCCTGATGTCCGATATCGGACCATTCTCGTCCTCGTCACCGAAAGAACGAAAGCGACGCTGCCGCAAGGGAGCCATAGGAGCGTCTTCGCTACCCACTCTCGAAGTCATCCCTGGAGTCAGAATAGGCGAGGCGAAGGGATCACCGAACATGTACCGAGGCCTAGCATGACCACCAACATGGGAAGCTGGAACCGCTCCAAAGTGGGTCTGATCGTTCGACATTTTCCTCAAGCAAGGATGATGGTTCTGACTCGGGTCTATATCATTGAAAGGCGCCAGAGCATCTGTATATATATCTGGAAGGATTTTCCATTTAACCACCAAAGGGGAAAGGAAAATCGGCAAAAAATGTTCATCAAGAGAAAAGGAAGGAAGGGAAAATCGGAAAATCTCCTATATTTCTTTTCCGGAAAATTTCCAAAATCGTGCCGAGGAGGTGTTGCCGTCAAAAGCTTTCGGCATAACGGCTACGGTTTCTCCTTGTTTCTTTTTTTACGATAGGGCGCTCGTTCTATAATGTGGATCGTATCCCACTAAATTATCTCAATCCTCATCAAGGGTCCCGACCTTATTCATTGCAAGGAGACAAGGTGCCCAAGGAATACTCCGTCCTAAGAGAAAATTACCAAGATTCAAGAAGCACAAGTTATCCCTTGATTTCCACGAGCAAATCAAGGAATAAGGGGCAAACTGTTGGGGAAAAATATCCAGGCATAAGTTTTCTCCAGCTTCCGGATAGGCCCTCGACTTTCGGACCCTTGCTGAAGAAGAAACCAGGGAACGACCCCTGCCATAGGTCCAACCCCCTTGATCGGACCGACCATTGAAGCAAAATAGAAGTTTTCCGCCTAAGGGGAACCTTCCATTTTTCCGATTATGGAAGAATTCTATTACTTGAAGCCGACAACTACAACTATAAAAGGGGAGCCTAAACCCTAGAATAAAGGATCGACTTTTCTAGACTAAGACTATAGGGTTAGAGGGCTAGAACTAAGGTTCATACACCACTAAAACATTGTAGTCCCAATCAATAAATCAATAAACATCTCTTCTAGTCGAATTCACATGCTTCAATACAAATCTTCTAGTGTTCCGTAGTAATAAAACGATCCTACACAAAAATACCATAACAGTACGGTTTGGCGAGTTTAGGCGAGTTTTTAGGCCAAGTTTGTATCTAAAGTCCGAGCTTGAACAGTAATTCCTGAAGCTTATAAAAGAGGAGGTAACTCTTTCATTTTCACTCACCCATCTTTCTTAAGAATTTCTTTGAGAGAGAATCCTTCAAAGAATATTTCATAAGAATTTCTTTGAGAGAGAGAATCCTTCATAAAAAAATTTCAAAGATGTTTAGAGGTGCGAAAAAATCTTCCAAGAAGAAAACTCCCACGAACCCTTCTCCCGAGTGTAATCAGGATGAGGAGTTTCTCGTTCCGAAGGTTGAGTCAGACTTTTTTCCTCCGGATGCGGCTGAGCTCGATGCATACTGGAGAGCAAGCAGCGACCAAATCGAACCTCCCGCCAAGGAAGATTTCCCGAACAAGCGATCTCGGGGCGTAGGGTCTGATCTGCCGAGCAAGACTACCAAATCTTTTCTTGCGAAGCTTCGAGAGTACGCTGGTGTTCCAGAAGTGGTCGAGCTTCGAATTCCTAGGCGCGGGGAGGATGCTGACAATCCTCCAAGGGCTACTCGACATGCTACGCAGCTGTATTGACGCGTTGTCGTCTTTGGTTTCCAATTTCTGAGATCATCGTCCGTGTGCTGGACCGTTTCCAAGTCTCTTCTAACCAGTTGAACCCTACGAGCTTCGAGATTCTCGTTGGTCTCGTAATTTGAGTTATGAGCATGGCTTATCCCTCACTACCAATCATTTCGAGGCGCTCTTACGAGTGCAATTCCCTTCGGGAGTCGGGCTTCTGGCGACTAACCTCTCGTCCCATGATGTCGGTGGTCAAAGGAACCATCTCCAACTTTAACCAGTGGAGAAAATTTTTCTTTTTCGTCCCACTCGATGCCGCATCTGTTGAGGAGGAATTTATTCTGATGTTCCGGACGGTTCCTAACCCCACGCCATACGTCCGTGTGGCGCATCCCTGGCCTAGGGATATCATGCAAGTGAGGGATATACATAGGAGTGGCGACCATTGGTGGACCTTTTTCACTCGTAAGAGGGTTCACATGGCGATTGGATTGGTCCATTGTGATTTTGAGGCGGAGGGCGATGTAGACTTTGCTCCCGTGGAGCGTCTTCCAGAGCGCGTTCCGGTTGAGAGACCGTCTGGATTGTCGTCCAAAGACAAAGGCATTGATCTTGAGGATCATGATTTTCCCGTTGATGATTTTCAACTTCTGGGATGGGATCCGAATCTCGGTTTTGGCGATGGAAGCGGCTCGAGCGACATGCCAATTTCTAGCTTCGATGATTTTTTCGACGGTCTTCCTGACAACCCTAATCCACCTCCTTTTGCAGAAGAAACGGAGAGGCCTGACATAGTCGCGGAGACCTCTCGCGTGGTTAATGGGGTCAGTCCTTCCTTCTTCCCAAACTTTTTCGCAAACTTATTCGAGTGTATCTTTGTTTTCTTTTTCGTGAAAATTCAAATTCGTTTTTCGAATTTCGTAGGCGATGAACAATCTCGGTTTGGCATTGGTGGAGAGCCAAAGAGAAACGAGGATCTGGCGTTTCAAAGCAGAGAAAAAAGCGAAGGACTTTGCACGACTCCAGGAGGAGACCCTGGAGCGGGATTTGAGGGGGGTCGCTGACCATGTCACGGAAATTCGCCGAGCGAGGAGGCAAGCCAAAAGAGAGATCGCTGCCGAGATGAAGAATCGTGCGATGCGATTCCAAGATGAGTACAAGAATTTCAGGGCAGCCGAAGTTGCGGTGGGCGATTTTAGCGAGTGTCGCGGTTCGGTCGGAACTCTTTAGAGAACGCGACAAAGCGACTATGTTTACATGGAGGAGTTGAGCCTTATGCAGGGTGGTATGAAGGATAATGCTCACGCCGAGTCACTCGTTCCTCCCATCGAAGAGAGGATTTGATTACTCTGGGAGCCGATCCCAGTTTCTCCCGACACGGTTGACGTAGCGACAGAAGCGGAGGGAGGTGAGGACGAGGTGACCTATCCAAGGGAGTTCGGAGCTTCGTCGTCGGAGGATTTCATCCTCTATTGATTTAAGTTGGATTTTGTCGGGAAAGCGATTTCCCCTTATCTTTTTGTTTGTGCGGCCAAGTGTGGTCGTTTATTTGTTTATGCCGCCACCGTAGGAGGTCGCATAACTTTGTATATTTCGGGACTGGCTGGTTGCAGCTTTGAATCCCTACCGTTTTTTTTGCGGCTTTTATGTAGATGAAGTAGATTTTTCGAAAATTTCATCTTATTATTCGATTTATACTTTCGTCAAGCGTAGAGGGTAGAATGCGAGTAGACATTTCGTATTCTTACTCTTATTTTCTCGCTTGGTTCGTATGCTACTTTTTACTGAGCATCTTAGGTGTAAGCGATAAGAGACATGTTTTAGATCTCGTATCGGGTTTCGATACTATGTCTATGAGATGTTAAGTACTAGCAAGAATGGGTTTAGGGCAAGACCTAGGTTTACTCTCAGCTTTAAGGCTGATGACTGATCGGCTTCCGTTTTGCCTATTAGTGATTTCTTCCTGATTCTTACTATTTAAAGTCTGCGACTTGGCGCCGGCTTATGTGACTTGTGTAGTAAGAATCGAGCTATCTCCAAAGGAGTGCTAAACCAAAATTTGGATTTCTTGTATAGCGCGCCATGGTATCCTTGTCGGATGTAAGAGGATCTTTTAAAAAGATCTGACTACAAATTTGTTTAAGTGAAACGTTTCTATGTTTACCCGTTGGGGTCAATCGACGGTTTTTTTTTTGACTGTTTTGATGGATGAAACGATTTGGATATCTTCAGGGAAACTGCGACATCTCGCGTTCCTCGAGGATACGATTTTTCGTTCTCCAGAGTGTTTATGTGTTAAACATTGACAGATCGATAAAAAGAATTTTATTGATAAAATTTCGAAAATATTGAATACATGCGCAGGTATTTTGACATTTTGTGGGAGTATACGAGTATACGTACCCACTCCCCCCCCTTTTTGGCGAGGGGGATAGCTGAACTCGTCGGGGTTCGACGAGCTGCCTACGTACCTCTTTCGAGGATCAAGCCATCTCGTAGTTTTGTTTGTGCCGCCATTGTGTTTACTCGGCGGTTAATTTTCCGTCGACCGCTTTAGTCGCATGGTCGACGTTTTCGTCGGGATTTTTCTCTTCCCGTTGAGTTCTGACGTTGTCTTCGGAATCGGGGATGATTCCGATTTCCGAATCTGCTTCTACGGGAGATGTCGCTGTGCCGTTTGTCGGGGCATCTTCGGCAGAAGGCTGAGTGCGCTTGCGTTTAACCGTGGAGGTTGTCGTGATCTGACTTAATTTATGTTCCGCTAAGAAACAAAGTCACGACTGTTTTTGACAACCCCAGATTGCTGCGATTCCAGTTCTGGTTTAAAATTTGACGCCCAGGTGATAAGTTGAAAGAACAGCCTTCATGCCGTTGAGCCATGGAGTCCCCATGATCGCGTTGTAAATAGCTGGGCTATCTAATACTGCGAAGTCAACTATCTTGGTGACGTTTTTTGCCATGACGGGTAGCTGGATGGATCCTAGGGTCATGGATGTTTGTCCAGAGAAACCCGTAAGCGGTTTCGGTACCGGGGTGATTTCTCCGAGCTCGACCTTCATCCTATTAAGGGTGTCGCGGAAGATTACGTTGACAGTTCTTCCGGTGTCGATGAGTATCCTCGTGACCTCGAGATCTCTTATTATGAGATCTACGACTAAGGGATCGCAGTGAGGCTGGTCGATTCCGCCGGCCTCTTCTTCCATGAACGATACCGGACCACTTCGTCCATCTCGAGGAGGGACCGTGTGGGGTACTTCGCACTCGACTCGGCCTTCTGTTGGTAGGCTTTGATGGCCGAGACCGAGTCCTTGCAGTACTGTGATCCTCCGATGATCATGTTTACCCTTCTGCGGCTATTATCGTTCCCCCTATCATCCGGTCTCCTCTCGCGTTTATCGTTCCCCCTATCATCAGGTTCCAGCTTTCCAGGTGGTCACGCTAGACCTCGATTCCTTTTCGGTGACCCCTTTGCCTCGCCTATTCTAACTCCAGGGGCACCTTTGAGAGTGGGTAGCGAAGACGTTCCTGTGGCTCCCTTACGGCAACGTCGCTTTTATTCTTTCAATGACGAGGACGAGGATGGTCCAATATCGGACATCAGACAGGAAGATCTGATTGGGATCCGCAGGAAGTATTCTCTTCCTGACCCGGTGGACTACGATGTGCGGGTGAATTCGAACATGCTCGCGACGAGGTATTGACGAGATAGCCATCTTCGAGGCGTATCTAGAAACAGGCTTCAGGGGGGACATCCCTTCCCTGGTCGCGGAAGTGGCATCTTACTTTGGGGTCTCTCCATCGCAGTTCACGCCAGCAACGTGGCGTACCCTGATGGCGATTCAAGTGTTGGGTGAATTTTACAGTATTTCCTTCGGTCTTACTGAAATTTTGTACTCCTACTCCTTCCTTCCCTTATCGAACAAGAAGGATTTCTATCAGATCTGGTCCCGTGATGGTGAACCTTTGGTAGACGTACCTCCTAGGGGAGTCCGGGGAAGTTTCCCTTCAAACGACTTCTGGAACAGGAGATATGTGTTCATGAAGGTTAATGGTGCTCCGCGCTACCCTCTCTTTTGGCGATCCGTCGTTATGCCCCCCTTTTTTTTAGTTTTAAGATAACTTTTGCGTTGCTATTCCTGTTAGGGTATTTTTGTGTAGGATCGTTTAAGTACTACAGAACACTAGAGAATTTGTATGAAAGCAAGAGAAATCGTAAACTAGAAGATGTTATTGAGTGTTTGAATCGGGACAACAATGTTTGGGTGTATAAACCCTAGTCTTTGTTGCCTAAACTCTAATCTTCTAGTCTCGAATAGTCGATTCCTCATTCTAGGGTTTGGGCTCCCCTTTTATAGTTGTAGATGTCGGCTTCAAATAATAGAACTCTTCCATAATCGGAAAAATGGAAGTTTCCCCTTAGGCGGAAAACTTCTATTTTGCTTCAAGGGGTCGGTCCGATCAAGGGGGTCTGACCTAAGGCAGGAATCGATCCCTGGTTTCTCCTTGAGCAAGAGTCTGGGAGTCGAGGACCTATCCGGAAGCTGGAGAAAACTTATGTCTGGATATTTTTCCCCAACAGTTTGCCCCTTATTCCTTGATTTGCTCGTGGAAATCAAGGGATAACATGTGCTTCTTGAGCCTTGGTAGTTTTCTCTTGGGATGGGGTGTCCCTTGGATACTTTGTCTTCTCGCAGTGGGTCAGGTCGGGACTCTTGATGAGGATTGAGATAATTTAACGGAGTATGATCCGTGCTGTGAAACGAATGTCCTCTGGTGAAAAAGAGAACAAGTAGAAACCCTAGCCGCTATGCCGATAGCTTTCGACGGCAAGATCTCCTTGGCACGGTTTCTGGAAATTTTCCGGAAAAGGAATATAGGAGATTTTCCGATTTTCTGATTTTTTTCCCTTCCTTCCTTTTTCTCATGATGAACATTTTTGCCGATTTTCCTTTCCCCTTTCGTGGTTAAGTGGAAAATCTTTCCAAGTATATATATAAATCTTCTGGTACCTTTCAATGACATAGATCTGAGTCAGAACCATTACCCTTGCTTGAGAAGAATGTCGAACGACCAGACTCACTTCGGAGCGATTCCAGCTTCCCATGTCGGTGGTCACGCTAGGCCTCGATACCTGTTCGGTGATCCCTTGTCTCGCCTATTCTGAATCCAGGAGCGACTTCGAGAGTGGGTAGTGAAGACGCTCCCATGCGGCAGCGTCGCTTTTGTTCTTTCGATGATGAGGGCGAGGACGGTCCGATAACGGATATCAGACAGGAAGATCTGATAGGAATCCGCAGGAAGTATTCTCTTCCTGACTCGGTGGAACTACGATGTGCAGGTGAATTCAAACGTGCCCGTGATGGAGGTACCGACGAGGTAGCCATCTTCGAGGCGTACCTAGAAGCAGGCTTCAGGGGGGACATCCCTTCCCTGATCGCGGAAATAGCATCTTATTTTGGGGTCTCTCCTTCGCAGTTCACGCCAGCAACGTGGCGTACCCTGATGGCGATTCAAGTGTTGGGTGAATTTCACAGTATTCCCTTCGGACTACCTGAAATTTTCTACTCCTACTCCTTCCTCCCCTTATCGAACAAGAAGGATTTTTATCAGATCTGGTCTCGTGATGGTGAACCTTTGGTAGACGAACCTCCTAGGGGATTCTGGGGAAGTTTCCCTTCAAACGACTTCTGGAACAGGAGATATGTGTTCATGAAGGTTAATGGTACTCCGCGCTACCCTCTCTTTTGGCGATCCGTCGGTATGCCCCCCTTTTTTTATTTTCAAGATAACTTTTGCGTTGCTATTCCACCTTACGTAATGTTTTTTCAGAGATCTTCCGGCCGGTATTCCCTGCTGGCGAGGTTATGGTGAAGCTGGTAAGGGGCATTCCCACACGATACCGTTGGATTTTGTTTTTGATGAGCCGGATGTCTTTACGCCATAGTCATATTTAGGGTAAGACAGTTCTTCTTTCTCTTAAATCGTCACGAGATCGGTTCTGACCCTTTGCTCTGCTGATTTTTAGGTGGGATTCCTGGAGATCCAATATCATCGGTGTATAATGAATATTGTAGGACTAATCCTCAGAGGAGATGGTCTTATGCATCGCCTTCTTTTGTTTCCTCAGTTGCCACTTCCTCGACCCTAAAGAATGCAGGAAATAACAGATTGTTTGGTCCACGCCGGCGTGTTTCTCCGCACGAGGAGATATTCTTCCTTCGTAACCAGTTTCGAGAGGTGATAACTCATCAAGCTTTGACCGTGCAGCGGGCCCGTGGCAAGCTCTTTGGGAGCTTGTGAAGGAGTGGTCGGAGAGGAATATCAACCGCTGGGGACCTGTTGGAGGGCCTGTCCAAGGTTCGGTGAATGGGATAGGTGGACTTGATGATTTTCCTTTGGCACCGCATCACCCGAAGCCTTGAAGTGTTCTTTTTTTTTTGTTTATGCTTTATTCTATATTATGATTTCTTTCTCCGGGCTTGTGATGATTTTGTAGCCGAATAAGGACTCCTAATAGCATAATAATACTTATCGTTTTCGCCTTTTTCTGTTGTATTCACTTCTTGGATTCATGCCTTCGTAATTCTCTAGCACTATCTTCTGATTTAGAACGGTTCGTAGGGGCTTTGAGCACAAGTCTCTTTGGAGAGAGCATAATTTACGAACAAACTTCGTATCTTCAGAATACAAGGACGTCTAGATAGACTTGTAGATTTATTGGAAGGGATGGACCCTTGGAAGGGCTGAAGCCTCGTAGGGGTCGGACCCTCGTAAGGGTTGACCCCTTGGAAGAATGTAAATGCCTAGGACCTGGATCCTGTTAGTCAAACCCTGAAATGATCAGAAAAGCGTTAGACCTTGTAATCCATTAAAAACCTGAGTTTTAGTTTTGTAATGAAAGATCCTTACTTAGAACCCTAGAGTTCTAGCTTGGTTTGAATCCTGAGGTTCTTGAGCCCTAGAACCCGTAATTTCTTAAGGCCTTGAACCCTGAGGTCCCTTACCTAGGCCCGAAGGCCGTTTTATTGAACCCGAAGGTCTGCTCATTGAACCCTGAGGTTTCTGAGTGCTGGGGTTTAATCCTTAGATCCTGGGACCGTGATTAAACCCTATGGATACCTCGAACCCGGAGGTTGATGCTTTTGAACCCTGAGGTTCTTGGTATTTGGATTCAAAGATCCTTGAACCCTGAGCTTCTTATTAGATCCGAATCCGGAGATTCCTTATAGACCCGAAGGCTGTATTGAACCCTGAGGCTCTTTTATAGACCCTGAGGCCGTACTGAAGCCGGAGGTTACTATATAGACCCTGATGTTCGTCATAGACACTGAGGCCGTATGCGTTATGGGAGGTTTTTGATCGTATTCTGCTCCCCATGGGGGAACCACTACCGATCTGTTATTGAGAAACCGCACTCTACCACCCGGAGGTATAGGCCACTCTCGTGAATCTCAATGCTGCACTCTACCTTTCTGCAGAAAAGGTCACGCTCATACTTACTGTGGTCTGGCGTGGGCCTGCCCCGCTGAGCGACTTCACACCAGACACACTACTTTCCACGTCTGTATAAGTATTTTGCAGTGTGCGTCATGCCCCCTGCGTGTATTTAGCTCGTAGCGTCTTTAACACAGGGTTTGAGTAGCACTAGTACGGTGGTCCCCACGTAACTTTTGGACTTATAGCCTTTACGCAGGGCCCGAAGTGCAGACAATGTAATAGGGTTGATCAGACCCGTTCCTTATATTTCGTACACCCATGTGAGTGGTCTCACTAGTATATATAGGGTTTGCTGAGATCTAAGATCCCTTAGGACCTGACCTAGCTAGTATGCCCCTTTAAGTACATTGGAGTTCCTATAACCCCTTTAGCCGTAACTAATAATGTATTTTATAAGCTTAGTCCGGAGACGTTATCGCATACATAGGAGTAGGAAACCAGTGTACTTAAATATATCATAATAATAGTAGTAGTATATAAAGCTTGATCTGGGGACCTTACTTTAGAAGTAATAGAATTTGAGGTGCAAGTCATTCCAGCAGTTAGGTTGGACCTTACCGTTGATGTCTTCCAGCTTATAGGCTTCTGCCCCTTGCACCTCTATTACCTTATAGGCACCTTCACATCCAGAAGCGAGTTTTCCGGCTGATTTGTCCCTTGTGTGGTCAAAGACTCGCCTTAGGACCCAATCCCCTTTCTGGAAGGTTCTGGATCTGACCTTTTTGTTGTAGCTCTTGGCTACTTTCAACTGGTAGGACGCATTTCTAAGGTGGGCCGCCTCCCTCTTTTCATCGAGTAGGTCTAGACTCAGGGACATTAGCTCGTTATTCTCCTCCTGGGAGAGGAATTCAAAGACCGTGGTCCTTACGTGCACCTCTGTGGGTATCACCGCTTCAGCACCATAGGTAAGGGAGAAGGGAGTCTCTTGGGTACCCGTCTCCGGGGTTGTCTGATAGGCCCAGAGTACTCTTCTGTCCATCGCCCATGGGCGTCTTCTAGGCGCTTCTTGAGCATGTTCACCACTGTCTTATTAGTGGATTCGGCTTGACCGTTAGATTGGGGGTTGTCGTGGTGCTGAATAGGAAAGCTTGATGTTCCAGTCCTTGCAGAACTTTCGGAAGTTGTAGCTTGTGAACTGGGGTCCGTTGTCTGTGACAATCTCATGGGGAGTTCCAAAGCGTGTGATCACGTTAGTCCATAGGAAATTCCTGATCTGGAGATCTGTTATCTTTGTTAGTGCTTTAGCTTCTACCCACTTCGTGAAGTAATCGGTCACAACTAGGAGGAAGATCTTTTGCCCCGGTGCCATAGGGAATTTCCCCACGATGTACATGCCCCATTTTCGGAAGGACCAAGGAGAACTTAGGGATTTGAGGTTCTCTGGTGGAAGGTTGGAGACTGGCGCGTGCTTCTGGCATTGGCTACAGAGCTTAGCTTGTTTGAGGGAGTCCCTCGCCATGGTTAGCCAATAGTATCCAGCCCTTCTGGTTCTGAGTACCAGGCTCCGACCACTAGAATGGGAACCACACTCTCCTTCGTGAAGCTCTTCTAGTATCATGGCGGCTTCTCTAGGTGTAAGACATTGTAGATAGGGTCCTGAAAATGATCTTCGGTATAGTTTCCCCTCAGAAATGCAGTATCTGGCAGCTTGGCGCCTTATCTTCCGACTTTCGTCTCGATCTTCAGGCAAGGTGTCGTACCTTAGATAGTTAATGATGGGAGTCATCCAGGTCTCTCTTTCGTCTACCACGAATACTTCTTCAGGCTCCGTCTCCTTTTCGGTTGCGGGCCATTGGAGTACCAGTAGTGGAATGCTCATATGACTCGTAGTTTCTAGGGCAGACCTCTCTTTTGGCGATCCGTCGGTATGCCCCCCTTTTTTATTTTCAAGATAACTTTTGCGTTATTCCACCTTACGTAATGTTTTTGCAGAGATCTTCCGGCCGGTATTCCCTGCTGGCGAGGTTATGGTGAAGCTGGTAAGGGGCATTCCCACACGATACCGTTGGATTTTGTTTTTGATGAGCCGGATGTCTTTACGCCATAGTCGTATTTAGGGTAAGACAGTTGTGGGAACCGAAATTCACACTGTCGATTTTAGTTAAGTTTAAACGTAGGAAAACTAAGTTGACCTAGTTTTCCCCGAGGATCCCGGCTATCTGCTGGGCCACGCACGACAAAGTTAATCACGAGTAAAGTTTGGGAATAAATACGTAAAATAAGGAGAGCAAAAGAAAGAATCTTATTTCCGAATTTACGGAGAGCGTTCGAACAACAGGTCGAGATCTCGGCAACAAGAGCTGTCGATCGTCGCTAGTCTCAAAACCTAGATCTAACCTAATTGAGTCGCAGCTCGCTAAAAAGGAAATAAAAGCCTAAGTTCTAAGTTGCTCTGGGGTGATTTCTTTCTTCTGATTTCGGATCCCCCTTCCTCTGCTCCTAGCCTTGCTTATATACTCCCATATGACGGTCTATCCTTGATGGACTGAGTCTGCCGCGAGCTGGGCTTTTTCCATTTTCGTCGGCCTTCGTGTTTATCGGGAAAGTTGTCATTTATCCTTTCTAGAAGTTGACATTTATCCTTTTGGAAAGTTGACATTTATCTTTTCGGCAGTTTAACATTTATCTTGTTATGTGAAGATAATTGTAAACCGTCGCTTCTATCTTTTAGAGAATCGTAGATGGGCCGTCCGATCGGGTTTGGTCCCTTCCGGGCCGTCTTCCGTACTTCCGTTGTTTTCTACGATCTCTTTGAAAGAATGCTCCTACTTGGATGTCGAGCCTTTCGGAAGATCTCCGACTTATCGCTGAGGCGAATGGTGTTTTAAGATAACCACCACCGTTTTATACGAAGTCTTTCTGTCCGTTGACGTCTTACGGGTTCTCTGAAGCCATGGAGCAGGGAAAGGAGTTTTGTTTGCGGGATCTCGGAGAGTCGCAAAACGCGGATTTCTGGCAATCCGGGGGCCTAGAACTTACGCACGAAAACTAGCCGTCCGACGACCCGAGCCAGCACGGGGCTAGCCGCCCGGCGACCACGGCCGTCACGGGCGCTAGCCGCCGGCGGCCATGGCCAGCACGGGGCTAGCCGCCCGGCGACCACGGCCGTCACGGGCGCTAGCCGCCGGCGGCCACGGCCAGCACGGGGCTAGCCGCCCGGTGACCACGGCCGTTGCGGGCGCTAGCCGCCGGCGGCCACGGCCAGCACGGGGCTAGCCGCCCGGCGGCCACGGCCAGCACGGGCGCTAGCCGCCGGCGGCCACGGCCAGCACGGGGGCTAGCCGCCCGGCGGCCACGGCCACGACCGGAGTCGGCTGCTCGGTTTCTTCGACTTGTGCGTGTTTTTAGATTTCCGTAGGTTTTTCCTTGTGTAGAAAACGTTTCCAGCCGTTGATTTCGAGACGATTAATCTCTAACTCAATATTTTTTCAAGGTTTCTCGATTACCAATTAGTCTCTCGAGGTTGCTCTAACATCTTTCGAGTTTTTCCGAGACTTTCGGACATCGATTTCGTCTTGACCGATTTTGACCCCAACAGTTAGCCCCCCAGCTAGCTAGGAGCCGTAGGGTTTGTAGGCCCTAGCTTGCGGTATGGTTCGTGTCGAAGGTCGGGGTGAATAGTCAAATCCTTGCCTATAAAGACTTGTGAATTCTTTACCATTCTTATTTCACCCAAGAATCTTAAGTTTATTCTCTCTCTTGTAAATTCTCTCTCTACTTTTAGAAAAAGAATGACTTCAAGATCGAAATCTTCGAGGAGGCAATCTCACTCATCTTCGGACAGTTTCCATGCCGAGGAGGAAGTTCCAAAGCCCGAGGTTCCGGAGGTTGACAGGAGTGCGTATTGTGACGCCGTCTTCGGTTCCGATGCTCCCCTTCCCGTGATCCCGATTCCCCGGCGACCTCTGAGGGCTCGCAAGGAAACTGATTCGCTGAGCGAAGTATCCATTGAATATCTCGGAACTCTTCGAGAGTTTTATGAGATTCCGAAGGGAGTCATGTTTCGCATTCCTCGCGGGGATGAGAGTTCGGAGAATCCTCCGAAGGGTTACTTTACTTGTTACGAGGCGTTCCTGATGCAGTGCCGACTGTGGTTCCCGATCCCCGGGGTCATCGTTCAGGCTCTCGACCGTTTCGGAATCGTAATCAGTCAGCTGAACGTGCCAGCTTTGGAAAGTTGGCTTGGCGTTGTGATTTTGAGTTACGAGTAAGGGATGGATCTTAGCCCCGCTGACTTCGAAGGGTTGTGGAACTCCAAGACGACGGGCATCAATGGAGTATACTCCATGAAAGCGAGGACCAATTTTTCGGTAATCCATGGAGTCACCTCGCACGCCAAGGATTACGTTGACCGTTTCTTTTTTTGTGAGGATAGATGGAGAATCTGTCGAGGAAGGCTTCCTCCACCTATTCCCGACGGACTGGTTGTACCAACGAGGTAAGATCGTCGCATCCCCTTTCTTAGGATCCGAAATGCGAGTACTGAACGTGTTTTTTTTTTTTTTTTTTTTTTTGTTTAAAGAACAGGTGTCTCGCGCATGTTCCTTCCGATCTTTCGACCAAGAGAGACATTTTTAGAACAATGCCTTGTTCCTGGAACTCCTTTACTCTTGACCGGATTCGTGGGGCGGTCGCGCTTCATCGATCGCGAGGCGGTACGCGGCCCTGTGTCAATGATGGATCCTACGTTTTTGCCCCCTCAAGGCGGAGGCGGAGATCTCGGAAGGATAAAGGAATTGCTTTCGAGGCCTCGTCGGAGAATGGTGAGCCGCCGAGATGCGATCCTGACTTCACTACAAGGAATCAAGGTGTTCCTTCCCCAGGTGATTTCTTCGATGACCTCCCTCCGGCGTTTTCCCGTGACGAGTCTTTGGACAACGAGGAGAGGGAAAAGGTGACTGCGGAGGGTGCTCGCTTGGTCAACGAGGTTTGTTTTCAAAACTTGAGTAAATCCCCTTTTCTTGTTATTTGACCTTGACTTCTTTGCAGGCCGTGAGAGTGTGGAACACATCGATTGATGGAAGTTTCCGTACTGCCCGGCTGGCCCATTTTAAAGCGGAGGAAACGGAAAGGGAATTCACCAAGTATCGGTTGGAGGTAGAGGAGCAAAAATGCCGGCAAGCCGAGGTCCAGGCTCGAGCCATCGTTCATGCGGAAAGGAGCGGGCGGAGAAGAGCTGCCGTCGAGCTGAACCGAAGAGCCGAAATTTTCTCTACCGAGTTTGAAGCGTATAAAGAGGCTCAGGACTTTGTAGGCGATTTTCGCGAGTGTCGTGGTTCGGTTGGCACTCTACACAAGATGCAGCGTGAGGATTTCTCTCTTTCCGGCGAACTTGCCGCAATGAACGGCTCGATGAGAATATGCGCCAATGCCGAATCCTTTGTTCCTCCGATCGAAGGGAGAATTCGAGAGTTGTGGAATCCTATCCAAGTCTCGGAAGATACGGCGGATGTAGGCGCGGGTTTGAATGCAGGTGACGGGGGTGAAGAGGTCGACCAGCCCGACTCCTCGTTTGGAATATCTCTAACCGATTGTTACGCATTCGATTATAATTTGTGATAAGCCGAGTGTGGCTGTTTGTATGTGTTGCGACCCTTAGGAGGTCGCGTGACTTTGTGTTTCTCGGGATTGGCCGTTGGTGGCTTTTGAATCCCTATTATAAGTGCTTTTATGAATTCTGCGTTTTGATTTATACTTTCGTCAAGTGTAGAGGGTTTGAATACGTGCAGTCACTCCGTATTCAATCTCTTCTTTTTGTCGCTTGATCCGTAGGTTACTCTGTAGCGAACGTTAGGTTTATAAGCGATAAGAGGCAAATTTTGGAATCTCGTATTCTGGATACTTATGCCTATGAGATGTCTTAGATACCAGCAAGGCCGGGTTTAGGGCAAGACCTAGGTCTATTTTCGGACTGAAGCTGTGCGATGACAAATCGGCTTTCGTTTTGCTTGTTTGCGATTTCGACCTGACTCGTACCGTTTTAGAATCTGTGAAGTGCTTATCGGCTTATATGATTCGTTTGGATACGAGTCGAGCTACTTCCTTTACGAAGAGCTAACCAAAATTTGGATTTTTTGTATAGCGCGCTATGATATCCTTGTCGGATGCAAAAGGACTTCGTTAGAAGCCAGACTACGAATTTGATTGAGTGAAACGTTTCTATGTTTTTCCGTCGGGGCCAATCGACGGAAATGAATTTTAGAGTCGCGGACAGACTGTTTGATAGAGTTTTTTAGAGTCGCGGATGGACTGTTTGATAGAGTTTTTTAGAGTCGCGGATGGACTGTTTGGAGGAGAATGGAGAATCAAGACTTTGTGGGAACTAACGACGTCTCGCGTTCCTCAAAGATATGATTTTCGTTTTCCGTAATGTTTATGCGTTGAGTAAGCATTTGAATTGAAAAATTTGTAATATAGAGTACATGTGAAAAGTATTTTTGCGGGAGTACAAGGATGTTTGTCTCCATCTCCCCCCCCTTTTTTGGTGAGGGGGATAGCTGAACTCGTCGGGTTGCGATGAGCTGCCTACGTACCTCTTGCGAGGATCAAGCCATCTCGTAGTTCTGTTTCTATCGTGGTTTTGCTATCACTCCACGATTTCCGGCGCCTTGACTGTTTCGGCTAAGTCAGTGGTCGCGTTGGGAGTTGGGTTATCCGTTCTTTCGGCGATGGACTCGAGGATTTTCCCGCTGGCCTGAGTTGTGGCCTGTTCGGACAAATCCGAGCCGTTCTTTGCTGAGTTCTCGGAGATTCTCAGATGCTTCTTAGTTCATTTCGGGTTAGCTACTGGGGCGTTCCGATTGCTGCGCAATTTATGTTCGGCCAGGAAGCAGAGTCGCGACTGTCTTTGGCTTCCCCAGATTACCGCTGTTCCAGTTGGTGTTGGAAACTTGACGCTGAGATGGTAAGTGGACGGGACTGCCTTCATGGCGTTTATCCAAGGAGTTCCCATTATGGCGTTGTAGATAGCCGGGTTGTCCACTACTGCGAATTCGACGATCTTCGTGACTTCCTTAGCCATGACCGGGAGTCTGATTTTTCCGAGGGTCATGGACGTGACGCCCGAGAATCCAGTCAATGGTCTTGGTTCTGGGATGACTTCTCCGAGGGGTATGTTCATCCTCTGCAGAGTGTCGCGGAACATGATGTTGACCGTGCTTCCTGTGTCGATGAGGATGCGGCCGACTTCGAGATCCTGAATCACCAAGTCGATGACCAGAGGATCGTAGTGGGGTTTATCGAGTCCGGCTGTATCCTGTTCCTCGAAGACGATTGCATGATTGGGGACGTCGTCGTCTGGACACCATCCGGGGCTTGTTTCGGCCCTCCGTCCGTAGGCTTTAATCGACGAAACGGAGTCCTGGTAGAAATGCGATCCTCCGATGACCATGTTGATCCTTTGGCGGTTGTTGCTGTTTCCATCGCCGTCTTGTCTCCGTCCGTGTTTTTCGCCCGATTGAGTTCCAGGAGTGTTATTCTCAGGATTGGCTCCGTCGGTCTTTGGCGGACGGTCAGATTCTAGGAGCAGGTCTTTCACGCTCCTGACCATTGCTAGTTCGCCGGCAAGCAGCTTCGTAATGAGTCTGGCGCCGAGGACTTTGCAGTGGGCGGTGGAGTGACCTTTCGTCTGATGGAACTCGCAGCTGGAATTGTCTTTGTACGAGTTCCTCGTCCAAGTGTTTCCGGTGGTCCTTCCTTGTTCGGAATTGACGGCGTAGTTATGTTCGCCTTGGACGTCTTCCCCTTCGTGATGGACGTACTTGTCGTTACGAGAGGTTTTCTTCTTGCCGGACGCTTTCTGCGGTCCATGCTTCTGTGCTAGGACTTTCATCTCTTCTTCCATGATGATGAAATCCGTTGCTTTGTGGAGAGTATCCTGGATGGTGCGTGGCCTCTCCAAAGAAATCCACTTTCGGTATTTCGATTTGTACCAGAGGTTTTTTCTCAGGGCATCGATGGCGACTCTGTCGCTGAGGCCTGTTACCCTGGACATCACGAGTTTGAACCTCCTTGTGTAGTCGCGGAGTGGTTCATCTTCTTTTTGAATTAGACTCCAAAGGTCTACGTCGGAAGTTTCCTTGTCCATGAACATGGAGAACTGCTTCAGAAAAGCTGAAGCAAGCTGGCGGAAACTTCCGATGGAGTTTCTTTTCAAGTGTGAGAACCACTCGAGCGCAGCGCCCCTGAGGTTCTCGACGAATAGGAGACAGCAGCCGCCGTCCTTTTCCCGCTCCGGAAGTTTAGACCTTGCCATCGCAATCTGGAAGGACTGCAGATGTGCCTTCGGGTCTGTGGTTCCATCGTAGGTGGGAAGCTTTATTTTCCCGGGATCAGAGACTCGTGCGTCCGTGATTCGAGAAGTGAACGGAGTCTTCCTCGATTCCTCAAGGAGCAGGTCGATCTCGGGGGCAGTGCTGGTTGCGTGGTGAATCTGCGATTTTACCGCTTTCACCTCGGCTGCAGTCTTTGCGATGTACTCGCGCAAATCATGGATCTCGTTGGCGCCATTCGCGCTCCTTTGTCTACGTTGGCTGCGATAGGCCCGAGTCTGGTTTTCAGCCAACCTTTCTTGCTCTGACCAGTAGAGGTCTTCTTCCTCTTCTGTCATGGGTTTTTCGAAGGCTGCCGCCAGTCGAGCTGACTGACTTCGGGTCCTTCTGTGGTGGATGTCGGCGTCTTCGTCGGACGGATCCGATTGATCGCTGATATCCAGATTGATTCTTTCGACGTCGTCTCCTTCGTTTTCCCTTGCGGGAGATGGGAGGTTATCCGTCGTTTTCTTCTGCCCCGCCGTAGTGGTATCGTCAGGGATGAGTTCCGGGGATTTTCTCGGAGCGTCTTGGTCTCCGGCAGTTCCGAAGTCGAGCTTCCTGACATGCCTCACCTTGGTGGATCCGCGCGGGAGTTTGCTTTTCGCTGTTAAGGTATTGACCTGTTTAGCGAGTGAAGCCATTAGTTTCTCTTGTTCTTCCGACCGTTTCTGGGCGGTGGCGAACAATTCCTTCACCTGGTCCAGCATCGCGGTGTTTGCCTCAGCAGTGACCGTCGATACGTTTCCGACAGGAGTCTTCTCAGCGTTGGTATCGACGGCTGGTCCGTCGTGCGTTTGCTCGTTTTCGTCAGCAGTCATGCTTAACTGGGCGTGCGTAGTTGCGAGAAAGATAAATCCGTTCACCCCCTCCTTATAGCGCCAAACTGTGGGAACCGAAATTCACACTGTCGATTTTAGTTAAGTTTAAACGTAAGAAAACTAAGTTGACCTTGTTTTCCCCGAGGATCCCGGCTATCTGTTGGGCCACGCACGACAAAGTTAATCACGAGTAAAGTTTGGGAATAAATACGTAAAATAAGGAGAGCAAAAGAAAGAATCTTATTTCCGAATTTGCGGAGAGCGTTCGAACAACAGGTCGAGATCTCGGCAACAAGAGCTGTCGATCGTCGCTAGTCTCAAAACCTAGATCTAACCTAATTGAGTCGCAGCTCGCTAAAAAGGAAATAAAAGCCTAAGTTCTAAGTTGCTCTGGGGTGGTTTCTTTCTTCTGATTTCGGATCCCCCTTCCTCTGCTCCTAGCCTTGCTTATATACTCCCATATTACGGTCTATCCTTGATGGACTGAGTCTGCCGCGAGCTGGGCTTTTTCCATTTTCATCGGCCTTCGTGTTTATCGGGAAAGTTGTCATTTATCCTTTCGGAAAGTTGACATTTATCCTTTTGGAAAGTTGACATTTATCTTTTAGGAAGTTTAACATTTATCTTGTTATGTGAAGATAATTGTAAACCGTCGCTTCTATCTTTTAGAGAATCGTAGATGGGCCGTCCGATCGGGTTTGGTCCCTTCCGGGCCGTCTTCCGTACTTCCGTTGTTTTCTACGATCTCTTTGAAAGAATGCTCCTACTTGGATGTCGAGCCTTTCGGAAGATCTCCGACTTATCGCTGAGGCGAATGGTGTTTTAAGATAACCACCACCGTTTTATACGAAGTCTTTCTGTCCGTTGACGTCTTACGGGTTCTCTGAAGCCTTGGAGCAGGGAAAGGAGTTTTGTTTGCGGGATCTCGGAGAGTCGCAAAACGCGGATTTTTGGCAATCCGGGGGCCTAGAACTTACGCACGAAAACTAGCCGTCCGACGACCCGAGCCAGCACGGGGCTAGCCGCCCGGCGACCACGGCCGTCACGGGCGCTAGCCGCCGGCGGCCACGGCCAGCACGGGGCTAGCCGCCCGGCGACCACGGCCGTCACGGGCGCTAGCCGCCGGCGGCCACGGCCAGCACGGGGCTAGCCGCCCGGTGACCACGGCCGTTACGGGCGCTAGCCGCCGGCGGCCACGGCCAGCACGGGGCTAGCCGCCCGGCGGCCACGGCCAGCACGGGCGCTAGCCGCCGGCGGCCACGGCCAGCACGGGGGCTAGCCGCCCGGCGGCCACGGCCACGACCGGAGTCGGCTGCTCGGTTTCTTCGACTTGTGCGTGTTTTTAGATTTCCGTAGGTTTTTCCTTGTGTAGAAAACGTTTCCAGCCGTTGATTTCGAGACGATTAATCTCTAACTCAATATTTTTTCAAGGTTTCTCGATTACCAATTAGTCTCTCGAGGTTGCTCTAACATCTTTCGAGTTTTTCCGAGACTTTCGGACATCGATTTCGTCTTGACCGATTTTGACCCCAACAACAGTTCTTCTTTCTCTTAAACAGTCACGAGATCGGTTATGACCCTTTGCTCTGCTGATTTTTAGGTGGGATTCCTGGAGCTCCAATATCATCGGTGTATAATGAATATTGTAGGAGCAATCCTCAGAGGAGATGGCCTTATGCATCGCCTTCTTTTGTTTCCTCAGTTGCGACTTCCTCGACCCTAAAGAATGCAGGAAATAATAGATTGTTTGGTCTCCGCACGAGGAGATCTTCTTCCTTCGTAACCAGTTTCGAGAGGTGATAACTCATCAAGCTTTGACCGTGCAGCGGGCCCGTGAGCAAGCTCGTTGGGAGCTTGTGAAGGAGTGGTCGGAGAGGAATATCAACCGCTGGGGACCTGTTGGAGGGCCTGTCCAAGGTTCGGTGAATGGGAGAGGTGGACTTGATGATTTTCCTTTGGCACCGCATCACCCGAAGCCTTGAAGTGTTCTCTTTTTTTTTTGTTTATGCTTTATTCTATATTATGATTTCTTTCCCCGGGCTTGTGATGATTTTGTAGCCGAATAAGGACTCCTAGTAGCATAATAATACTTATCGTTTTCGCCTTTTTCTGTTGTATTCACTGCTTGGATTCATGCCTTCGTAATTCTCTAGCACTATCTTCTGATTTAGAATGGTTCGTAGGGGATTTGAGCACAAGTCTCTTCGGAGAGAGCACAATTTACGAACAAACTTTGTATCTTCAGAATACAAGGACGTCTAGATAGACTTGTAGATTTATTGGAAGGGATGCACCCTTGGAAGGGCTGAAGCCTCGTAGGGGTCGGACCCTCGTAAGGGTTGACCCCTTGGAAGAATGTAAATGCCTAGGACCTGGATCCTGTTGGTCAAACCCTGAAATGATCAGAAAAGCGTTAGACCTTGTAATCCATTAAACCCTATGTATACCTCAAACCCGGAGGTTGATGCTTTTGAACCCTGAGGTTCTTGGTATTTGGATTCAAAGATCCTTGAACCCCGAGGTTCTTATTAGATCCGAAGATCAGTTAGACCCGAAGGTCCTTGATCAACCCTTGGGTGATCTTGAATCCGGAGATTCCTTACAGACCCGAAGGCTGTATTGAACCCTGAGGCCCTTTTATAGACCCTGAGGCCGTACTGAACCCGGAGGTTACTATATAGACCCTGAGGTTCGTCATAGACACTGAGGCCGTATGCGTTATGGGAGGTTTTTGATCGTATTCTGCTCCCCATGGGGGAACCACTACCGATCTGTTATTGAGAAACCGCACTCTACCACCCGGAGGTATAGGCCACTCTCGTGAATCTCAATGCTGCACTCTACCTTTCTGCAGAAAAGGTCACGCTCAGACTTACTGTGGTCTGGCGTGGGCCTGCCCCGCGGGAGCGACTTCACACCAGACACACTACTTTCAACGTCTGTATAAGTATTTTGCAGTGTATGTCATGCCCCCTGTGTGTATTTAGCTCGTAGCGTCTTTAACACAGGGTTTGAGTAGCACTAGTACGGTGGTCCCCACGTAACTGTTGGACTTATAGCCTTTACGCAGGTTCCGAACTGCAGACAATGTAATAGGGTTGATCAGACCCGTTCCTTATATTTCGTACACCCATGTGAGTGGTCTCACTAGTATATATAGGGTTTGCTGGGATCTAAGATCCCTTAGGACCTGACCTAGCTAGTATGCCCCTTTAAGTACATTGGCGTTCCTATAACCCCTTTAGCCGTAACTAATAATGTATTTTATAAGCTTAGTCCGGAGAGGTTATCGCATACATAGGAGTAGGAAACCAGTGTACTTAAATATATCATAGTAATATTAGTAGTATATAAAGCTTTATCCGGGGACCTTACTTTAGAAGTAATAGAATTTGAGGTGCAAGTCATTCCAGCAGTTGGGTTGAACCTTACCGTCGCTGTCTTCCAGCTTATAGGCTCCTGCCCCTTGCACCTCTATTACCTTATAGGCACCTTCAAATCCATGAGCGAGTTTTCCGGCTAATTTTTCCCTTGTGTGGTCACAGACTCGCCTTAGGACTCAATCCCCTTTCTGGAAGGTTCTGGATCTGACCTTTTTGTTGTAGCTCTTGGCTACTTTCAACTGGTAGAACGCATTTCTAAGGCGGGCCGCCTCCCTCTTTTCATCGAGTAGGTCTAGACTCAGGGACATTAGCTCGTTATTCTCCTCCTGGGAGAGGAATTCAGAGACCGTGGTCCTTACGTGCACCTCTGTGGGTATCACCACTTCAGCAACATAGGCAAGGGAGAAGGGAGTCTCTTGGGTACCCGTCTTCGGGATTGTCTCATAAGCCCAGAGTACTCTTCTGCCCATCGCCCATGGGCATCTTCTAGGCGCTTCTTGAGCATGTTCACCACTGTCTTATTAGTGGATTCGGCTTGACCGTTAGATTGGGGGTGTCGTGGTGCTGAATAGGAAAGCTTGATGTTCCAGTCCTTGCAGAACTTTCGGAAGTTGTAGCTTGTGAACTGGGGTCCGTTGTCTGTGACAATCTCATGGGGAGTTCCGAAGCGTGTGATCACGTTAGTCCATAGGAATTTCCTGATCTGGAGATCCGTTATCTTGGCTAGTGCTTCAGCTTCTACCCACTTCGTGAAGTAATCGGTCACAACTAGGAGGAAGATATTTTGCCCCGGTGCCATAGGGAATTTCCCATCGATGTACATGCCCCATTTTCGGAAGGACCAAGGAGAACTTAGGGATTTGAGGTTCTCTGGTGGAAGGTTGGAGACTGGCGCGTGCTTCTGGCATTGGCTACAGAGCTTGGCTTGTTTGAGGGAGTCCCTCGCCATGGTTGGCCAATAGTATCCAGCCCTTTTGGTTCTGAGTACCAGGCTCCGACCACTAGAATGGGAACCACACTCTCCTTCGTGAAGCTCTTCTAGTATCCTGGCGGCTTCTCTAGGGGTAAGACATTGTAGATAGGGTCCTGAAAATGATCTTCGGTATAGTTTTCCCTCAGAAAAGCAGTACCTGGCAGCTTGGCGCCTTATCTTCCGACTTTTGTCCCGATCTTCAGGCAAGGTGTCGTACCTTAGATAGTTAATGATGGGAGTCATCCAGGTCTCTCCTTCGTCTACCACGGATACTTCTTCAGGCTCCGTCTCCTTTTCGGTTGCGGGCCATTGGAGTACTAGTAGTGGAATGCTCATATGACTCGTAGTTTCTAGGGCGGACCCTAGATTAGCTAGAGCGTTGGCCTGGGAGTTGTGCTCCCTAGGGATCTGAGTAAGCTTACAGTGTGGGAACCTGTCCAGTAGTCGCTTAGCCACGGATAGATACCTGATCATACTCGGATCTTTTGCCTGGTAGTCTCCTTGGACTTGACTTATGATAAGTTTCGAGTCCCTGAAGACCTGGATGTCTTCTACTCCCATCTGTTTGGCAATTGTTAACCCCGCTATTAGAGCTTCGTATTCAGCTTCGTTGTTCGTTGCTTTGAAGTTGCACCATAAGGCCCTTGAGGCTGATTCCCCATGGGGGAAGTTAGGACTAGTCCCACGCCAGCGCCCCTTACGTTACTAGATCCATCAACGTATAGTGTCCACTAGCCTTTCTCCCCTTCGCTATCACGAAGCTTTACCACTTGTTCCAAGGCTGGAGGCATGGCATGGGAGAATTCGGCTACGAAATCTGCTAGGACTTGCGATTTGATGGCTGTTGCAGGCCGGAAGATCACATCGTACTCCCCCAGCTCTATAGCCCATTTTGCTAGTCGTCCAGACACTTCCGGCTTGCGGAGGACTGCTTTGATGGGGAGAGATGTGACCACCATGATTTGATGAGCCTGGAAGTAGGGGCGTAGCTTTCGAGCAGCGTTGACCAAGGCGAGGGCTAACTTTTCAAGGTGACTATAGCGGGTCTCCGCGTCTAGTAGAGATTTTCTCACGTAGTAGATAGGATGTTGTTTCCTTTCTGCTTCCCTTACTAGGACCGCACTGACTGCATGCTCTGATACCTCCAGATAGAGCAATAGGACCTCACCTTCCAAGGGTTTTGAGAGGAGAGGTGGAGTAGTGAGATAGGCCTTGAGATCGGATAAGGCTTGCTCACATTTACCAGTCCATTGGAAGTCCTTGTGGTCCTTCAAGGTTTCGAAGAAGGCATGCGGCTTGTCGGACAGCCTGGAGATGAACCTGCTCAGGGCGGCCATCCTCCCTATCAATCTTTGCACTTTCTTGACGTTGCGAGGGGAAGGGATCACCTGGATTGCTCTCACCTGCTCTGTATTTGCTTCGATGCCCCTGTGGGTAAATATGTACCCTAGGAACTTTCCAGAGCTTACTCCGAAGGAGCACTTTGATAGTTCTCAAATTACCCAGTAGAGTTTACTCTCTCAAATAAGAGGTACAGCTGTAGTACTTAGAGATCGAATCACGAGGAGCTAGGGAACCAATTAAATTTAATCAGTTAATCAATCCTAGGTGAAGTTGGTTTTAATGATGAAAATGTAAATAACAATTCCTAAAATGAGCAAGGTAGTTGCTCTAACTAACAATATGATGGGTGTTTCAATTAAATGAAGAGTGCTAGACTTAGGGCTTTTATTCAGGAATGGAGATTATAATGTCTGTAAATGCCTAACAAGTTGTTTGCATGATACTATAGAACTCACTCGCTTAACTCTCAGTGATGTCTCACTGGTTAAATAATCTAGATCTCTGGCATCAACTGTCGTATGTTGACACAGAAAAAGAGTCGATCGATATCCTTTAGAGATATCGATCGATACACCTTTCACTCGGCGATCGATTCAACTGTCGGGATATCGATCGACGGCTTCTAGATATGCCTAGGCGCGAGCCGATAGTGAACACTAGATCTCAAGGAGGGCGGTTAGCTCTTCTCCAAGGAGATACTAATTCAAACAGATAATTCAAGATATCAAAAGTCCTAGTGATCTATGTTCTAGTTAGCTACTCTAGAACAAGCTTAGGGTGCAATCTATTTGATGAATATCACAACTTAGCAATTATCGTTTGGGGCTAATCCCACAAACCTATTTAAACCCTAGATCTAACAAGTAGACTACTCAGACATGGCTAAGCAATTCATAACAATAGATAGATGAAAGAATTGCATATATAGATGAAAGTAGAATAACAAATGGAGTTCACAAATCTCTCCAATCTCTCAAAACATGTAAAACTCTAGTCTCTCTCTCACACTCTCTGCTTTGTCTTAGACTCTTCAAAACTTGCTTTCTCAAAGCTTGCGGTCAAAAACACTTAGCAGGAATATTTAAGCATTTCTATTTGGTTAAAAACTCGTCAGGGACAATATCGTTATTTGGTGAAGTCTTGGTGAAGTAGTCGGCTAAACCATTTCGTCCTGGATATCGATCGACAACACTAGATGTGTATTGATCGATTAAAATCTTCTAGTACGCAGATCTTCTTAGCTACATCGATCGACAACTCTGGATGAGTATCGATCGATTCTTATCACGATGTTGACTTCCGACTTGGTCTTGAATGGTCAACTCGGGCGTATCATCTCTTGTACTCCAAAATGCTCCAAAAACATCACTTTATCACGAAACGCTCCTGAACCTAAAAATATACCTAACATGCTAGAAAACAGATTAGATATATACTAAAATGCTAGTATACCATGGTATAAAACGGGTAAAATCCATGGTATATCACCTCCCCCAGACTTACTCCTTTGCTTGTCCTCAAGCAAAAACAGTAGTCTTTGGAAAAGGTTTGAAAACAGTAGGACTCAAAGATTCAAAATATTGAAGTCATCACTCTATAGGTTTGCAATTCATATCTAAACATCCTAATCACAGAAGTTCATTATGCCTTATCCTAGCTTAGTGTGGGAACCGAAATTCGCACCGTCAATATTTCGTATAAATAAGAAAACTAGGAAAACCCTAATTTCTCTGAGGTCCCGGATTTCTGAGAAACCACACGTCAAGCAATCAGAACACGACAAAAACGAGAATATAAAATAAAAAATCGTAAAAAGAGAGCAAGAAGGATTTATTCCGAATCTGCGTATGAGCGTAACAACAACAAGGTAACGTGCTTCGGCTACGAGAGCTGTCGGCGAGATCCCTAGTTTTAGTACCCGAAGGTGGCTAAACGTAATTGAGTTGCAGCTCGAAAACAAAAACGGAAATTTGCCTAAAATGCTCTAAGTGCTAAGTTCGCTATGAAAAAGTGATGCCTCTATTTCTCTCGCTTTGAGCTCCTTATATACTCCCTCCAAGGTCGGTTTACGCTTCCCCCTTTTGCCCTTAAGCCGTCCTAGTCGAAAAATGAGAATATTCCATTTTTTTATCTTCATGATTATCTGCGGAAAGTTTTCATTTATCCATGGAAACTGATGCTTATCCTCCAAGCATAAACCATCATATGGTTTATGGGGTTTTAAGAAATCGTAAGTGGACCTCGAATCAAGTTTAGGACCTCTTTGGGCCGTATTTTTGATTTGAGACGTTTTTACGATTTCTCCGATAAAGTTAAGTTTCCGCGGTTTTATCGTAAACCAAACGGACGATCCCATTTGATCGAGAGATCAAGAAACGATTAGTCGCGAGTTGCGGAGAACGGCTATACGGATAGTCGAGAATGCATAGTTTTACGTCGTATCATCGTTTCGGAAGACTTCGGACGTTTCGAAAATTATCGATGTACGAATGCTCGATCGCTATAGCGACCGAACTTGTTCCGCAGCTCGGTCGCTATAGCGACCGAGATCTAAATACACGCTATAGCGACCGAGATCTATCCGCAGCCCTTCGTGGAAGAGACTTCTTGCGTAGTCAACTAGGTAAGTCCTTGCTTCTTCTCGCACTCCCCTTATTTTCCGATCGTATCTTTATCCTTGTAAAGAACAAAAATTATTTTTTCGAATTCCGCAGGCGATGAACAATCTCGGCTCGGCGTTGGTGGATAGCCAGAGAGAGACGAGGATCTGGCGCTTCAAAGCGGAGAAGAACGCAAATGATTTTGTGCGAATCCAGGAGGAGACCTTGGAACGGAATTTGAGGGCGGCCGCCGATCATGCCAAAGAGATTCGCCGAGCGAGGAGGCAGGCCAAACGGGAGATTGCCGCCGAGATGCAGAATCGCGCGATGCGATTCCAGGAGGAGTATCACAATCTTCGGGCAGCCGATGCTGTGGTGGGCGATTTTCGCGAGTGTCGCGGATCGGTTGGAGCTCTCGCGAGGACTAAACAGAGGGATTATGTTTATAAAGAGGAGTTGAGCCTCATGCAGGGTGGCATGAAGGACAACGCTCACGCCGAGTCGCTCGTTCCCCCTATTTAGGAAAGGATCTGGGGACTCTGGGAGCCGATTCCGGTTTCTCCTGACACGGTGGAGGTTGCGACCGAAGCGGAGGGAGGTGAGGATGAGGTGACTTATCTGACGGAGTTTGGAACTTCGTCGTCGGACGATTTTATCGTCTACTGAATTCATCGGGAAAATGTTTTCCCTTATCTTTGTATTTTCGTGACCAAGTGTGGCCGTTTTATCTTTTTATGCCGCGACTGTAGTAGGTCGCGTATTTTTATGTATTTCGGGACTGGCCTTTTACGGCTTTGAATCCCTGCCGCCTTTCCTTCTATAACTCTATCAATCATGGCATCAAACTTACTCTCCTGGGTGGGTGGTGGTGGGTTTTGGTAAGCTGAGTTGCCGGAGTTCCTGGTGTTGGTGAAGGGTTTCTGATACTGTGAACTCTGGTTGTAGTTACTCTTCTGACCACTGCCAAACAAGTTTTTGTTTCCACTCTGGTTTCTGTATCTCTGAAATCCAGTACCTCCAATGTAGTTCACATCTTCCTCTGTATCATCTTCTCTAGCCTTTCCTTCTTCAGCTGAGCAGACTGCCTGCCCCAGAAATGCATGTAAAGCATCTATCTTGGCTCTGACTTCATTCATCTGGTCTTCCCCGATGGCTGCAACCGATTTCTTCTTGTCAGAGTCAGTGTTTTTGGTGCTGCTGCTGTTGGCTAGGTTCTCAATAAGTCTCACAGCCTCTATTGGATTCTTGGTGTTGAAGTTCCCCTCGCTAGCAGTATCAAGAGCCATCTGATACCTGAAGCCGATACCTCTGTAGAAAGTGCTTAGCAGCTGCACTTCATTGAATCCATGGTGTGGACATTCTCGCTGGAGGAACTTAAAATTGATCCACGCGTCTTTAAAAGTCTCACCGGGGTTTTGCGCGAAAGTGGCGATTTTGCTCCTTAAGTCTTCAGCGCGTGCCTCATCAAAGAAATTACGCAGGAAGGCATTTTTGATGTCGGCCCAGGATGTCAGTGATCCTGTAGGTAGCTGTTTGAGCCAGTGCGAAGCTTCTCCAATCAGTGAGTATTTGAAAAGCTTGCAGAGTAGGTAGTCCTCAGGGACTCCATCCATACGAATAGCAGCGATAAGATCCTCGAACCTTTCCAGATGGCCCATAGGATGCTCGTGTGATAACCCAGAATAAGGTATCTAAGACACGAGAGAGTAGTACTGAGGCTTGAGCTCGAAGTTCGGCTTCTGAATCTCTGGAAGTCGAATAGCTGATCTGTTGGTGTAGTACTTGTCTGGACGATTGTAGTATGCCAACAATCGTGTTTGAGCTTCTCCTGTAGCCTCAGCTTCAGGCTCAGGGATTATGTTTCCCTGTTCATCTAGCTTATGACCTGTTGCATTACGCGGATGACCATCTTGGTCATAAAGGTTTTCATTCTGGTCCAGCGTGAGAATAACAATCGCAACCATGCTTCGCGGGTTAGTATCGATCGATGTACGGTGAGTAGTATCGATCAATGTACGGTGAGTAGTATCAAACGATGTGGATCGGCAAACGGTATCAGTCGACGGTGCTGTGTGAGTGTCGGTCGAAGGTTGAACGTGAATATCAGTCGACGGTACTGCGGTTCTGTCGATCGATGCGGAGCGTAGGTCTTTGCGGATTGAACGTACCAAGTGTGCAGGATCTACTGAGAATAGTAGTTGATTTCTCTAATTGCTTCTGGTACTGCTGGGCATGTACCTGAAAAGACAAGAAAATTTTTAATCATAAAGGGTGTAAAGAAAAGAAAAACCTAAGATTAATAAAATTAAATCTAATGGCGATCAAAGCACCCCGGCAACGGCGCCAAATTTTATTGTGCTCAAATTACCCAGTAGAGCTTACTCTCTCAAATAAGAGGTACAGCTGTAGTACTTAGGGATCGAATCACGAGGAGCTAGGGAACCAATTAAATTTAATCAATTAATCAATCCTAGGTGAAGTTGGTTTTAATGATGAAAATGTAAATAACAATTCCTAAAATGAGGAAGGTAGTTGCTCTAACTAACAATATGATGGGTGTTTCAATGAAATGAAGAGTGCTAGACTTAGGGCTTTTATTCAGGAATGGAGATTATAATGTCTATAAATGCCTAACAAGTTGTTTGCATGATACTATAGAACTCAGTCGCTTAACTCTCAGTGATGTATCACTGGTTAAATAATCTAGATCTCTGGCCTCAACTGTCGTATGTTGACACAGAAAAAGAGTCGATCGATATCCTTTAGAGATATCGATCGATACACCTTTCGCTCGGCGATCGATTCACCTGTCGGGATATCGATCGACGGCTTCTAGATATGCCTAGACGCGAGCCGATAATGAACACTAGATCTCAAGGAGGGCGGTTAGCTCTTCTCCAAGGAGATACTAGTTCAAACAGATAATTCAAGATATCAAAGATCCTAGTGATCTATATTCTAGTTAGCTACTCTAGAACAAGCCTAGGGTGCAATCTATTTGATGAATATCAGAACTTAGCAATTATAGTTTGGGGCTAATCCCACAAACCTATTTATACCCTAGATCTAACAAGTAGACTGCTCAGACATAGCTAAGCAATTCATAACAATAGATAGATGAAAGAATTGCATAGATACATGAAAGTAGAATAACAAATGGAGTTCACAAATCTCTCCAATCTCTCAAAACATTTAAAACTCTAGTCTCTCTCTCACACTCTCTACTTTGTCTTAGACTCATCAAAGCTTGCCGTCAAAAACAATTAGCAGGAATATTTAAGCATTTCCATTAGGTTAAAAACTTGTCAGGGGCAATATCGTAATTTGGTGAAGTCTTGGTGAAGTAGTTGGCTAAACCATTTCGTCCTCGATATAGATCTACAACACTAGATGTGTATTGATCGATTAAAATCTTCTAGTACGCGGATCTTCTTAGCTACATCGATCGACAACTCTGGATGAGTATCGATCGATTCTTATCACGATGTTGACTTTCGACTTGGTCTTGAATGGTCAACTCGGGTGTATCATCTCTTGTACTCCAAAATGCTCCAAAAACATCACTTTATCACGAAACGCTCCTGAACCTGAAAACATAACTAACAGGCTAGAAAACAGATTAGATATATAATAAAATGCTAGTATACCATGGTAGAAAACGGGTAAAATCAATGGTATATAACACTTCGAAGGGTTTAGCTTCATGTTGTACTTCCTGAGAGTGGTGAAGGCTTGTTGGAGGTGCGAGATATGGTCCTCAGCGTCCAGGGACTTTACCAGCATATCATCAATGTAGACCTCCATGGTCTACCCTATCTGATCGGCGAACATCATGTTGACAAGCCTTTGATAGGTCGAGCCTGCGTTCTTCAATCCGAAAGGAATGACCTTGTAACAGTAGATGCCCCTTGAGGTCATGAATGAAGTCTTCTCTTGGTCGTCAGGGTGCATTAGGATCTGGTTATATCCGGAGAATTCATCCATGAAATTCATCAGCTGATGACCAGCAGTCGCGTCGACTAGCTTGTCAATGTGAGGCAAGGGGAAGGGATCTTTAGGACAAGATTTGTTAAGATCCGTGAAGTCGATACAGACTCTCCACTTCCCGTTCTTCTTCCTAATGACCACTATGTTAGCTAACCATTCCAGATATTGCACATCTCGTATGAATCCGGCATCCAGTAGGTTCTTGACCTCTTCGTTGATTATCTCGTCCCTTTCAGGGGCGAACTTCTCCTCTTCTGTCTGACAGGGGGATGCATCAGATCCACTTTGAGTTGATGCATGATGACGTCACGATCAATTCCAGGCATGTCCTCGTGGGACCAGGCGAAGCAGTCGGAGTTGGATCTTAAGAAGTCGACCAATCTTCTTCTCAGGCCTTCCGGAAGCTTGGAGCCTATCTTTAAGTTTCGACCCAAGTTCCCTTCTGTGAGTGGAACCTCATCCATTTCCTCCACTTTTGGCTCTTCGGTATGTGGGGACGGAAGCCTCTTCTGTAATTGCTATAAGACTTGGGTCTTTCCCTTTAAAGTAGTCTGGTAGCAGGATCTAGCATTTTTCTGATCTCCCTTGATCGCCTTAATGCCCAAGGGGGTTGGGAACTTGACCAGCTGATGCAAAGTTGAAGGTACGGCTCCCATGTCATGGATCCAATGCCTTCCTAGTATCACATTATATGATGAAGGGCAGTCGACGACGAGGAATTCCGTGTCTTGGTTTATCCCCTCGGCGTACACGGGGAGAAGGACCTCTCCTAAGGTTTGCTTGACCTCTCCACTGAAGCATAAAAGGGGAGTTGCCTTTCTAGTTAGAGCTGTAGGTTCCAACCCTAGATCGGCGAAGGCCGAATGGAAGATTATGTTGCTGGAGCTCCCATTGTCTACTAGTATTCGCTTGACCAAGCAGTTTGCTATGGTAAGTGAAATGACAAGAGCGTCGTGGTGAGGAGCAAGGACCTTCTCCTGCTCCGTTGCAGTGAAGCTGATCTCGTCTGTTCCGAGGAGTAGGCGCTTAGGACCCTCGGCCTCTTGGCCGTTCCTGGCGTTGCGAGTACTTTTCTTGGCTGCAGCACTACTGATTCCGCTTATCTTCGATCCGCCTCTGATAACATGAATCACCCGATCTTGCTGTGGCGGCAATGCGGGAGCTGCTTCGATAGGTAGACCGGGACCTTCCTTATTTAGAAGGTTCTTGGCCTTATCCGAGAGGAACTCCCTTAGGTAGCCTTTCTTGAGGAGCTTGGCGACTTCCATCTTCAGGGCTATGCAAATCTCCGTAGTGTGACCATGGTCACTATGGAACTCACAACATCGCTTGGGGTTTCGATTAGCCTATGCAGCCTTCATCTTAGGAGGCCACTTGACTTGAGGACCCATTTGTCGTAGGACACCGATCAGTTCCGGTTTGGATATCGCAAGATGAGAGATATCAGGCCAAGTAGACACCATCATTCCCTCGGATCTAGGCAAAGGTCGATGTTGGTACCTGCCTTTGTTCGGGTTACTAGTCTCCTTAGCGGACTTGGGATGAGAGGGCTCATCACGGTCATTCCTAGTAGGCTTTGATGACTTCTGATCGTACTTCGGACAGGCTTTGGCCCTGTTAGCAACGTCTTCTTCCCACCTTACTTGAGCCCAAGCACGAGACAATACATCCTCCATAGTCCTGCACTTGTACTTGATCAGCTCCTTGTAGAGATCTCCTTCCGGGAGTAGGCCCCGCTTGAAGGCTGAGATAGCCGTATCAGCGTTGCACTCAGGGATAGCCACCTTCTCTTGGTTGAAGCGTGCTATGTAGGTACGAAGGGGTTCGTTCCTATGCTGGAGGACTTCATAGAGGTCGTCTGAGTTCTTCTCCAGGTTGCGACTAGCTGCAAAGGACTTGATGGACTTGGTAGGAAGATTGATGTACCACTGGAGAGCAGGGCCAGTCAAGGTTGATCTGAATCTTTTGCACATGGTAGCTTCCCGTGCATCCCGAGGGATTGCTACTGCTAGCATGCGTTGCTTGTACTGGGCAATATGATTGTCAGGATCCCCCGTACCTTCATACATCTTTATGCTCGGGAAAGAGAACTTTCGTGGCATCTCCACCGAAGCAATCTCTTCCACGAAAGGTGTATCGGAGTAGGACCCCTGATTACTCCTACCATAGATTTAATTGTGCCGAACCTTTCGCAGATAATCGTTGTCGGCGGATACGGGTCGATGAGGTGCTCCTTCACCATCGCGTGGAGTGTTGAGCGAAGCCATGGGTCGAACCCTAGTTCAGAACCGCTTTCGCTTGTTGCTAGTTTCACCGAGGGTTTGGTTCTCTTGTTGGAGGACAATATTTTTTGCTTCTATGGCGTCTAGCTTTTCGGCGCTCTGATGTAGTTGCTTGGAGTGTTCTCCAAGTTGGTCTTTTAGGGTTTGAACTTCGAGGAGAAGTTCAGGACCTCCGGGTGTGGTCTCCCGAGCTTTGTGAAGGTCGGTAACCTGACTTTGAAGAAACTCAAGCTTGTTGAGGAGCTCAATCTCCCTCGGAGTCATCTCTGCTTGGTTAGTATCGTCCTCTAGTGTCATCGTCACGTATTTGGATCATTCCCCTCCTTCTAGCGCCAAACTGTTAGGGTATTTTTGTGTAGGATCGTTTAAGTACTACGGAACACTAGAGAATTTGTATAACAGAGTTGTATATCGAGAGCAAAGAGATGTTATTGAGTTATTGATCGGGACTACGACGTTTTGGTGGTGTATGAACCCTAGTTCTAGTCGCCTAAACTCTAATCTAAGTCTCGAATTGTCGATCCCTTATTCTAGGGTTTGAGCTCCCCTTTTATAGTTGTAGATGTCGGCTTCAAATAATGAAACTCTTTCATAATCGGAAAAATGGAAGGTCCCCTTAGGCGGAAAACTTCTATTTTGCTTCAAGGGGTCGGTCCAATCTAGGGGGTCGGACCTAAGGCAGGGGTCGGTCCCTGGTTTCTTCTTGAGCAAGGGTCCGGAAGTCGAGGACCTATGCGGAAGCTCCAGAAAACTTATGTCTGGATATTTTTCCCCAACACTGATCATACTCGGATCTTTCGCTGAAGACCTGGATGTCTTCTACTCCCATCTGTTTAGGGAGTGCCAGCCCTGCTATCAGAGCTCCGTACTCAGCCTCGTTGTTCGTTGCTTTGAAGTTGCATCGTACGGCCCTTGAGGCTGATTCCCCCGTAGGGGAAGTAAGGCTAGTCCCACGCCTGCGCTCCTTACGTTACTAGACCCATCAACGTACAGCGTCCATTCGCCTTTCTCTCCTTCGCTATCACGAAGCTTTACCTCTTGTTCCACGGCTGGAAGCATGGCAGGAGAGAATTAAGCTACGAAATCTGCCAGGACTTGCGATTTGATAGCCGTTGCAGGTCGGAAGAACACATCGTACTCTCCCAGCTTTATTGCCCATTTTGCTAGTCGTCCAGACACTTTCGGCTTGTGAAGGACTGCTTTGATGGGGAAAGAAGTGACCACCACGATTTGATGAGCCTGGAAGTAGGGGCGTAGCTTTTGAGCCGCGTTAACTAAGGCGAGGGCTAGCTTTTCAAGGTGACTTTATCGGGTCTCCGCTTCTAGCAGTGATTTGCTCACGTAGTAGATAGGATGCTGTTTCCTTCCTTCTTCCCTTACCAGGACTGCACTGACTACATGCTCTGATACTGCCAGATAGAGCAATTGGACTTCTCCTTCCAAGGGCTTTGAGAGGAGAGGTGGAGTAGTGAGATAGTCCTTGAGATCGGATAGGGCTTTCTCACACTTATCGGTCCATTTAGAAGTCCTTGGGGTCCTTCAAGGTTTCGAAGAAGGCACGCGACTTGTCGGTTAGTCTAGAGATGAACCTACTCAGGGCGGCCATCCTTCCTGTCAGTCTTTGAACCTCCTTGATGTTACGAGGGGAAGATATCACTTGGATTGCTCTTACCTGCTCTGGATTTGCTTCGATGCCCCTGTGGGTGACTATGTACCCCAGGAACTTCCCAGAGCTTACTCCGAATGAGCACTTTGAAGGGTTCAGCTTCATGTTGTACCTCCTGAGACTGGTGAATGCTTGTTGAAGGTGTAAGATATGGTCCTCGGCGTCTAAGGATTTCACCAGCATATCATAACCATAGACCTCAATGGTCTGTCGATGAGGTGCTCCTTCACCATCGCATGGAGTGTTGAGCGAAGTCATGAGTCGAACCCTAGTTTGGAACCGCTTTCGCTTGTTGCTAGTTTCACCGAGGGTTTGGTTCTCTTGTTAGAGGACAAGATTTTTCGCTTCAATGGCGTCTAGCTTTTCGGCGCTCTGATGTAGTTGCTTGGAGTGTTCTCCAAGTTGGTCTTTTAGGGTTTGAACTTTGAGGAGAAGTTCAGGACCTCCGGGTGTGGTCTCCCGAGCTTTGTGAAGGTCGGTAACCTGACTTTGAAGAAACTCAAGCTTGTTGAGGAGCTCAATCTCCCTCGGAGTCATCTCTGCTTGGTTAGTATCGTCCTCTAGTGTCATCGTCACGTATTTAGATCACTCCCCTCCTTCTAGCACCAAACTGTTAGGGTATTTTTGTGTAGGAACGTTTAAGTACTACGGAACACTCGAGAATTTGTATAACAGAGTTGTATATCGAGAGCAAAGAGATGTTATTGAGTTATTTATCGGGACTACAATGTTTTGGTGGTGTATGAACCCTAGTTCTAGTCGCCTAAACTCTAATCTAAGTCTCGAATTGTCGATCCCTTATTCTAGGGTTTGGGCTCCCCTTTTATAGTTGTAGATGTCGGCTTCAAATAATGGAACTCTTCCATAATCGGAAAAATGGAAGATTCCCCTTAGGCGGAAAACTTCTATTTTTCTTCAAGGGGTCGGTCCAATCTAGGGGGTCGGACCTAAGGCAGACGTCGGTCCCTGGTTTCTTCTTGAGAAAGGGTCCGGAAGTCGAGGACCTATGCGGAAGTTCGAGAAAACTTATGTCTGGATATTTTTCCCCAACACTGATCATACTCGGATCTTTCGCCTGGTAGTCTCTTTGGACATGGCTTATGATCAATTGTGAGTCGCTGAAGACCTAGATGTCTTCTACTCCCATCTGTTTAGGGAGTGCCAGCCCTGCTATTAGAGCTTCGTACTCAGACTCATTGTTCGTTGCTTTGAAGTTGCATCGTACGGCCCTTGAGGCTGATTCCCCCGTAGGGAAAGTAAGGCTAGTCCCACGCCTGCGCTCCTTACGTTACTAGACCCATCAACGTACAGCGTCCATTCGCCTTTCTCTCCTTCGCTATCACGAAGCTTTACCTCTTGTTCCACGGCTGGAAGCATGGCAGGAGAGAATTAAGCAATGAAATCTGCCAGGACTTGCGATTTGATAGCCGTTGCAGGTCGGAAGATCACATCGTACTCTCCCAGCTTTATTGCCCATTTTGCTAGTCGTCCAGACACTTTCGGCTTGTGAAGGACTGCTTTGATGGGGAAAGAAGTGACCACCACGATTTGATGAGCCTGGAAGTAGGGGCGTAGCTTTTGAGCCGCGTTAACTAAGGCGAGGGCTAGCTTTTCAAGGTGACTTTATCGGGTCTCCGCTTCTAGCAGTGATTTGCTCACGTAGTAGATAGGATGCTGTTTCCTTCCTTCTTCCCTTACCAGGACTGCACTGACTACATGCTCTGATACTGCCAGATAGAGCAATTGGACTTCTCCTTCCAAGGGCTTTGAGAGGAGAGGTGGAGTAGTGAGATAGTCCTTGAGATCGGATAGGGCTTGCTCACACTTATCGGTCCATTTAGAAGTCCTTGGGGTCCTTCAAGGTTTCGAAGAAGGCACGCGACTTGTCGGTTAGTCTAGAGATGAACCTACTCAGGGCGGCCATCCTTCCTGTCAGTCTTTGAACCTCCTTGACGTTACGAGGGGAAGATATCACTTGGATTGCTCTTACCTGCTCTGGATTTGCTTCGATGCCCCTGTGGGTGACTATGTACCCCAGGAACTTCCCAGAGCTTACTCCGAATGAGCACTTTGAAGGGTTCAGCTTCATGTTGTACCTCCTGAGAGTGGTGAATGCTTGTTGAAGGTGTAAGATATGGTCCTCGGTGTCTAAGGATTTCACCAGCATATCATCAATATAGACCTCAATTCAGGACAAGATTTATTGATGTCCGTGAAGTCGATACAGACTCTCCACTTCCCATTCTTCTTTCTAACGACCACCACATTAGCTAGCCACTCCGGATATTTCATCTCTCGTATGAATCCGGCATCCAGTAGATTCTTGACCTCTTCGTTGATTATTTCGTCCCTTTCAGGGGTGAACTTCCTTCTCTTCTGTCTAACAGGGGGATGCATTGGATCCACTTGGAGTTGATGCATGATGAAGTCGGGATCAATTCCAGGCATGTCCTCATGGGACCAGACGAAGCAGTCGGAGTTGGATCTCAAGAAGTCGACCAACCTCCTTCTTAGTCCTTCTGGAAGCTTGGAGCCTATCTTCAAGTTTCGAACCAAGTTCCCTTCCACGAGTGGAACCTCATCCATCTCCTCCACTTCAGGCTCTTCGGTATGCGGGGCCGGAAGGTTCTTCTGTAATTGCTATAAGACCTGGGTCTTTCCTTTTAGGGTAGTCTGATAGCAGGACCTGGCATTTTCTTGGTCTCCCTTGACCCCCTTAATGCCCCAGGGAGTTGGAAACTTGATCAGTTGATGCAGAGTCGAAGGTACGCCTCCATGTCGTGAATCCACGGCCTTCCTAGTACACGTTATACGATGAAGGGCAGTCGACGACTAGGAATTTTGTGGCCTGATTTATCCCCTCGGCATATACGGGGAGAAGAACTTCCCCTAAGGTTTGCTTTACCTCCCCACTGAAGCCTACAAGGGGAGTCGCCTTTCTAGTTAGGGCCGTAGGTTCCAACCCTAGGTCGGTGTAGGCTGAATGGAAGATAATGTTGCTGGAGATTCCATTGTCAACCAGTATTCGCTTGACCAAGCAGTTCGCTATGGTAAGTGAAATGGCAAGGGCGTCGTGATGAGGAGAGAGGACCCTTTCCTGCTCCCTTGCGATGAAACTTATCTCATCCGTTCCGAGGAGTAGGCGCTTAGGACCTTCGGCCTCTTGGCCGTTCCTGGTGTTGCGAGTACTGTGGGAACCGAAATTCGCACTGTCGATTTTAGTTAAGTTAATCGAAGGAAAACTAAGTAAACCTAGTTTTCTCTGAAGGCTCGGATTCTCTGCGATAACCAAACGAAATTGATAGAATAAAGCAACGTAGTGGAAAAATTGCACTAAGGCGTTTTATTGAATATATGGTACAATATTCTTCCGAAAAAGGGGAAGTAGAGAAACGCTGAAGCGAAAAACGACGGAAATAAAGGAGACAAAACGTTCTAAGCTTTGCTCCGCTAGTCTAACTCCTAAGTCCTAAGCTAGCAGGAATTCTCTAAGTCCCTAAGTTTTGGATTTGCTCTCTCTCTGAGATTTTTTGCTCTGCCCTTCTTCCTCTCCCAAAGCTCCTTTATATACTCCTTCTTATGACGGTCTATTCTCCTTCTGGGCCGAAACGCGGGCTTTCTTTCCATTTTCGCCGGGCTTCATGTTTATCGGGAAACTTGACATTTATCTTCGGGAAACTTGACATTTATCCTTCCGGAATTTTAACATTCATCTTGTTATGTAAAGATAAACGTAAATCGTCGTATCTATCTTAGATAATGGTAAACGGACTGTCCGATCGCGTTTGGTCCCTTTCGGGCCATTTCTAGGACTTCCGTTGTTTTCTACGATTTCTTCGGAAGATCTTCAATCCTTCGTAGAGTTGAGATGAGTGGTGTCTTAAGATAACCATCACTGTTTCGCACGAAGAATCTAAGATATTCCTTCCCGTTGATATCTTACGAGTTTCCGAAGTGTTTCCGACGATCTTAGTTTGGAGTAAGAGCGGGAGTTTTGTACGCGGAATCTCAGCGATTCGTTCCGCGAAAACTTGGAAAAGACGCAAAGTACAGACTTCTGACGGCAGGGGCCTAGAACTTATGCACGGAAGCTTGTCATCCGCCGACCCGAGCCAGCACGGGGCTAGCCGCCCGGCGGCCATGGCCAGAACGGGCGCTAGCCGCCAGCGGCCATGGCCAGCACGGGGCTAGCCGCCCGGCGGCCACGGCCAGCACGGGGCTAGCCGCCCGGCGGCCACGGCCAGCACGGGCGCTAGCCGCCGGCGGCCACGGCCAGCACGGGGCTAGCCGCCCGGCGGCCACGGCCAGCACGGGGCTAGCCGCTGGCGGCCACGGCCAGCACGGGGCTAGCCGCCCGGCGGCCACGGCCAGCACGGGGTTAGCCGCCCGGCGGCCACGGCCAGCACGGGCGCTAGCCGCCGGAGGCCACGGCCAGCACGGGGCTAGCCGCCCGGCGGCCACGGCCAGCACGGGCGCTTGCCGGCGGCGGCCACGGCCAGCACGGGGGCTAGCCGCCTGGCGGCTACAGACCAGCACGTGCGTCTTGACGAGGGCTTCGATTTGATATGTTGATCGTTTTCTGGGTCCTCACGGTTTGGGAGAACGGGCTCTTTGAAGTTTCAAGGCGGATTCCTTGTCATCCGGCCTATCCAAACTTAGATCGCTTCCCGTTTCTTCCTTATACTTTCGTATGACAAATAGACTTAGCCGTTGATTTCGAGATAATCGTTTTTAACCCCAACAGTTAGCCCCCCAGCATGCAAGATGCGGGAGCGATTTTGTGTGCAGAAGATTTTGAAAATCGAAATTTTCGGCTAGGAATATTTTATTCCGAGAAACTCTACCACCTTTGATTTCTTATAAGTAGCACTCAGTCCCCCTCTCATTTTTCACTCACTCAAATTTCAGAAAATATGGCTTCCTCTCTAAATGAAAAGAAAGATTCCGATGTCGAAATGAGTGAAGCTAACCAAGCCTCGCCGGCGCAGGATGCTCCTGTCCTTACGCAGGCATTCGTTGAGGGGTTCAGTTCTTTTCATGTCAAGATGGAGCGACGCCGTGCTGAGATGGAGTCTAGCGTGGCAGGCCCTAGTGCTACTTCTGTTCCGAATTTTGTGGCTCCGACTCTTGGATCCGATGTCGCTTTAGCTCCGGATCCCGCGGTTCCGGCTCTTGGACCCGACGTTACCCCAGTCCCGAGCCCCACAATTCCAGCCTCTGGATCCGATGTCCCTTTGCCTGCTGGAGAAATCGTCGTTCCGGAGCAAGCATCCGATGTCCAGGCTCGTCCTGAGGGCTCCCTTTTTGCGCTGATAGTGGTTTCGGAGGACGCGGTGGAAGTCATGCCTCCTCCTCCAGAAAAGAAGAAGGAGATCGTCTTGGGACTTCCCGCGTCCAACGCTGTTCCACCATCGAAGGGACGTTCAAGAACTGGGGCTGCCGGATCAGCGAAGAGGAAAAGGTGCACTAAGAGTGAGGAAGGCGAGGTTTCGGTGAAACTATCGCAACATCGCTCCAAGGTATTTCGCGAAAACCCTTTTCTTTTGTTGACTCCTTGATTCTCACCTTCTCTCGTGTGATCAGTTTGTGTCGTTGATCGACGGGATGCTTGGCGATTGCGGACTGGAGGTCACACGTTTGTCCAAGGAGCTGGATTCGTCGCGGGAAACTTTGAAGCGTACCGAGGCTGTGCTTCAATCGATTGAGAGCACTCATGCTGCCCAGACGTTGACGCTTGAAGCTAGGATCAGCGATCTCGAGCGTGATCTGGGAAAGACTGTGAGCTCGCTGCTCAAGGCGAAGGAGGAGAAGAAGAGCAAGTCCTCGGAAGTTCGACGTCTTAAGAGGCGGATTCAGCGTTTTGAGGAGATGGGAGCTTGCACTGCGAAGGAGCTCGCCGGGCCCGTCATCCTCGGGTGCCCTGGTCCCGAGTTCGGAAATTCCAGAAGTCCAAGATGCTGGAATTGTTGCGGATAAGGGCGGTGAGGAGGCCGGCGAGGGCGACGGCGAGGCTGTTCCTACTTCGGGTGAGTCGGAGAATGAAGGCGGTGTCCCGGACGACGTCTAGGTTGATCAATCCCCTGAGGGGATTTTTATTTTGATTGTATTTCGGCCGTTGGTTGGCCATTATGTATGATTTCGGGACTGGCCGTTGGTGGCTTTGAATCCCTGCCCTTTTTAGGGCGTTGTATTGAATTCGCGGTACGCGTTTATAAAATATTTTGCGTTTAGAGCTTCTGTTTATCGAAGTTAGAGGGGCAGGGTGTGAGTTGTCGTCTCATTCCTGCCTCCCTGACGATCACCGTATCCGTAGTTTGTACAAAGCGAGATTTTCCTGCGGTTTACGATTTACGCGAAAATTCGTGGAAACGTACAGACTTGAGTGAAGAGACAAGTTTTGGGATCTCGCGTCGTTGACGCTTTGCCTATGAGATGTTTAAGATACCAGCAAGGCTGGGTTTAGGGCAAGACCTAGGTTTACTCTCAGACTGAGGCTGTGCGATGACAAATCGGCTTTCGTTTTGCCTGTTCGTGATTTTAACTTGATTCGTACCGTTTTAAAATCCGCGAAGTGGTATCGGCTTATATGATTTGTATGGGCACGAATCGAGCTACTTCCTTTACGAAGTGCTGAACCAAATTTGGATTTTTTGTATAGCGCGCTATGGGATCCTTGTCGGATGTAAAAGCGCCTACCCTTAGGTGGCTTGTCTGTTTAGGGCGTTAGAGTTCGTTTGTTGTGATCAGCAACAACGATATGATGCCGTTTAGAAGGCGTATGAAGGTTTTAATCGAAAAACGAATGTTCAGGCACGAAGCGACGTCTTGCAGTGCTTTGAAGTTTGTTTTTCTTATGCCATAAAGGACTATGGGCTTTTAGAAATCGTGGAATGTTTCCGGGCGATAGTTTATGATTTATTTGGTGGATACTGGATCCATTGTTGAGGCCGTTAGGCGAATTGATTTGCGGAAAATTTTCGAAAGTTCAGTTTTTTCGAAAATTGTGGGAGCGAGAGGGTGTACGCACCCCACTCCCCCCTTTTAAATCGGGGGGATAGCTGAACCCACCGGTTGGCGAGTTGCCTACGTACCTCTTTCGAGGATCAAGCCATCTCGTAGTTCTGTTGTCCACGTTTACGATCTAGTGGTAGTATTTCTTGAGATGCATCGCATTCCAAGTTCTCGGGATTTTTACGTCTTGCATGTTCACGATTTGATACGAACCTGGTCGGACGACTCTTATGATTTTGTATGGTCCTTCCCAGTTTGCTCCCAGTTTTCCTGCGTTTCGTTCGGCAGTGTTTTGGAAGACTTTTCGCAAGACCAGATCACCCTCTTTGAATCTTCGATGACGCACGTTCGCGTTGTAGTATTTTGCGGCGGCCTGCTGGTAATTTTGAATTCGGATGAGGGCTTGGTCGCGATGTTCGTTGACGAGGTCAAGATTATCCAGCAGCATGGCATTGTTCAGGTCTTCCCGTTCGGGAAGAAATCTCCCCCGTACGCCGGGGAATTCTACTTCCGCCGGAATCATGCATTCTGCTCCGTAAACGAGAGCGAACGGAGTTTCCCCCATTGCTCGTCTTGGAGTGGTTCGATGAGACCAAATGACCCCTTCGAGTTCTTCTGCCCATCGTCCATTTTTGGCTTCCAAGCGTTTTTTCAATCCGTCTAGGACGGTTTTGTTTATGGTTTCAGCCTGTCCGTTGCACTGCGGGTATCTGGGAGTAGACTTGTTAAGTCGTATTTTCCATTTTTCGCAGAATGCCTCGAATCGAGTGGAAATAAACTGAGACCCGTTGTCCGTTACGATTTCGTATGGGACACCGTGTCTGGTTATGATGTTTTTCCAGACGAAGTTCTCGACTTGCACGTCTTTGATACTTGCGTAGGATTCTGCTTCCACCCATTTCGAAAAGAAATCTGTGAGGACCAGCAGGAAACGTTTTTGTTTTGATTTGTGCAGCGGTCCGACGATGTCCATCGACCATCGCATGAAAGGGTACGGAGATGAGATAGAAGAGAGGATTTCAGCGGGCTGATGAATTGTCGGGGCGTGCCGCTGACACTTCTCGCATTTCCGAGCGAACTTCTCGCAATCCTTTATCATAGTTGGCCAGTAGAATCCGTGGCGTTTTATTTTTGTTGCGAGAGACCTTCCGCCGGAGTGGTTTCCGCACGATCCGGAATGAACCTCTTCCATGATTTTTCTCGCCTTTTCTCCTTCCGCGCAAGTCATGAGAGGTCCGGAGAATCGCCATTTGTAGATTTCGCCTTCCACGGTTACGTATCGTGCTTCCTGGATTTTTATTTTCCGGGCTGTCCATTTCTCCGCGGGTAGGGTACCATCTACGATGTAGGCTTTGATAGGTTCTAACCAGGGAGTGTCGCAGCCATAGTCTGTTTGGTCTGTGTCGTCTTCCGGTTGATCTTCGTTTTCTTCCGCGCCTTCGATCTGTGTTTTGATCAGGTTGGCGATTACCGGCGGTCCGATGCTTCGATGCTCTATGAATTTGACGGGAATTATTCTCTTAAGCCCTGGATCCGAGCTTGAGGCGAGAGCGGCTAAAGCGTCAGCTTGGACGTTTTCCGAGCGTGGAATCCTGGTTAGCGCAAATTGCTGAAAATCGTGGGCCAAGTCTTGGACGACCTTCAGATATGCGTTCATCGTTTCATCCCTTGCTTTGTATTCTCCGCTGAACTGGTTTGCGACTAACTGAGAGTCGCAGTAAGCATGAATGTTTCGAATTATCAACCCCTGGGCCAGTCGTAGGCCCGCAATTAGCGCCTCATATTCTGCTTCGTTGTTCGATGCATGAAAATCCAAGCGGAATGATTGCTCGAGGATTTCTCCTGTCGGCGAAGTGAGTCGGATCCCGATTCCAGATCCTTGCTTGGTCGAAGATCCATCGACATGGAGATCCCATGTTGACCCAGGATCCTCGTTAGTTAAGTCCGTCGTGGGTAATTCTACCAAGAAGTCCGTGAGTACCTGTGATTTCGTGCAGGTTTTTGGACGATATTCGATATCGTACTCGCTTAGTTCAATCGCCCACTTCGCGAGTCTACCAGACTGGCTTGGACTGTGTAGAATCGTCCGTAACGGAAAAGTGGTAAGCACCACGATGGTATGAGATTGGAAATACGGCCTAAGTTTTCTTGCCGAAGTTATGACAGCGAGTGCCAATTTTTCCATTAGCGGATACCGAGTTTCGACATCTAGTAATGTTTTACTAATGTAGAAGACCGGTTTCTGTTCTCCGAATTCTTCTTGAATCAGGACGCCACTGACTGCTGATGCGGATACTGCGATGTAGAGGAACAAAGGCTCTCCGACTACGGGTTTTGCGAGGATAGGAGGGGTGGCCAGATACTGCTTCAGCTGTTGGAAAGCTTTCTCGCAATCCTCTGACCACTCGAACTTTTTGTTCCCCTTTAAGGTTTCGTAGAAAGGGAGACACTTATCCGTGGAGCGCGAGATGAATCGGTTTAAGGCCGCGACTCGTCCGGTCAGACTCTGGACTTCCCGCTTGGTTTTCGGGGAGGCCATTTCTATCAGTGCGTTGATTTGTTTCGGATTGGCCTATATTCTGCGGAATGTTACGAGGTAACCGAGAAATTCTCCCGACGCCACGGCGAATCTGCATTTTGCTGGATTGAGTTTCATGTTGTGCTGGTTCAATCTCTCAAAGCATTCCTCCAGGTGGACTACGTGGTCGCGTTCGTCAAGAGATTTTACCAACATATCGTCGATATACAACTCCATGGTTTTTCTGAGTTGCTCGGCAAACATCCGATTGACGAGTCGCTGATACGTGGCGCCGGCGTTCTTAAGACCGAAAGGCATTACTTTGTAGCAATAGGTTCCTCGGTCGGTAATGAATGTTGTCTTCTCGCGGTCTTCGGGATTCATCATGATTTGATTGTAACCGGAGAACGCGTCCATGAACGATAGGAGTTTGTTTCCTGCGGTTGCCTCGACCAGACGGTCGATGTGCGGAAGCGGAAAACAATCCTTCGGGCACGCTTTGTTGAGATCGGTAAAGTCGACGCATACTCGCCATTTCCAGTTCTTCTTCTTGACGACGACGGGATTGGCGAGCCAGTCGGGATATCTTACTTCTGTTATTGACCCAACTTTGAGGAGTCTTTCGACTTCCTCATTAACCGCAGTCGCCCGTTCGGGGCCTAGCTTTCGCCTCTTTTGTTTTACGGGTTTATGAGTTGGATCGATGTTGAATTCGTGACATGTTATGTTAATGTCGATTCCCGGCATATCTTCCGCAGCCCAAGCGAACGTGTTAAGGTTCTTCTTGAGACACGCAATGAGTTCTGCTTTCAACGGATCGCGGAGATTGGCTCCAATCTCCACGCACCGCTCTGGGTTAGTCTCGTCGAGGCAGACCGAAATTACCGGTTCGCAAGTGGGCTCACGTTTCCCTTCTAGGACCTCAGCTCTTTGCGATTGCCAGAAGATTTCTGGAGGGTCCTGCAATGCTGGTTCGTGGGTTGCTTGCTTTCTTGGTTTAATTTCGGGCTCGGAGTTTTTCCGTTTTAACCCAGTGGCCAAGCAGACTTGCGGCGCTTTACGATCTCCTTGTATTGTTTCCACTCCAGAGAGGGTCGGAAATTTGAGGCACAGATGGAAAGTCGAGGGGATCGCTCGCACGGAATTTAACCACGGAGTCCCGACTACCAAAAATTCCACCGTCTTCGTGACGCTCCCGGCTCTGACCGAGAGATCGACCGAGCCGAGGGTCATCGTGATGTTTCCTGAGAGTCCGATTATCGGATTGGGATCGTCCGTGATAGCGTTTAGGTCGATTCCCATCCTCTCGAGGGTGTTTTTATATGTAATATTTGTCGAGCATCCGGTGTCGACCAATATTCTTGCTACGTCGATGTCCTGGATCGTTAGTCTGATAACGAGGAGTTCGTCGTGAGGTTTGGCTTGACCAGCCGTTGCTCTATCCCCGAATGACACGATGTTGCGGACAGGTGATGTGGCCATGCTGTTGTTATCAATCGTAGGTTTTTGAGTAAGAGAATCCGACCCCCCCTCCTTCTAGCGCCAAACTGTGGGAACCGAAATTCGCACTGTCGATTTTAGTTAAGTTAATCGAAGGAAAACTAAGTAAACCTAGTTTTCCCTGAAGGCTCGGATTATCTGCGATAACCAAACGAAATTGATAGAATAAAGCAACGTAGCGGAAAAATTGCACTAAGGCGTTTTATTGAATAGATGGTACAATATTCTTCCGAAAAAGGGAAGTAGAGAAACGCTGAAGCGAAAAACGACGGAAATAAAGGAGACAAAACGTTCTAAGCTTTGCTCCGCTAGTCTAACTCCTAAGTCCTAAGCTAGCAGGAATTCTCTAAGTCCCTAAGTTTCTTATTTGCTCTCTCTCTGAGATTTTTTGCTCTGCCCTTCTTCCTCTCCCAAAGCTCCTTTATATGCTCCTTCTTATGACGGTCTATTCTCCTTCTGGGCCGCAGGGCGGGCTTTCTTTCCATTTTCGTCGGACTTCATGTTTATCGGGAAACTTGACATTTATCTTCGGGAAACTTGACATTTATCCTTCCGGAATTTTAACATTCATCTTGTTGTGTAAAGATAAACGTAAATCGTCGTATCTATCTTAGATAATGGTAAACGGACTGTCCGATCGTGTTTGGTCCCTTTCGGGCTGTTTCTAGGACTTCCGTTGTTTTCTACGATTTCTTCGGAAGGTCTTCAATCCTTCGTAGAGTTGAGATGAGTGGTGTCTTAAGATAACCATCACTGTTTCGCACGAAGAATCTAAGATATTCCTTCCCGTTGATATCTTACGAGTTTCCAAAGTGTTTCCGACGATCTTAGTTTGGAGTAAGAGCAGGAGTTTTGTACGCGGAATCTCAACGATTCGTTCCGCGAAAACTTGGGAAAGACACAAAGTACAGACTTCTGACGGCCGGGGCCTAGAACTTATGCACGGAAGCTTGTCATCCGCCGACCCGAGCCAGCACGGGGCTAGCCGCCCGGCGGCCATGGCCAGAACGGGCGCTAGCCGCAGGCGGCCACGGCCAGCACGGGCTAGCCGCCCGGCGGCCACGGCCAGCATGGGCGCTAGCCGCCGGCTGCCACGGCCAGCACGGGGCTAGCCGCCCGGCGGCCACGTCCAGCACGGGCGCTAGCCGCCAGCGGCCACGGCCAGCACGGGGCTAGCCGCCCGGCGGCCACGGCCAGCACGGGCGCTAGCCGCCGGCGGCCACGGCCAGCACGGGCGCTAGCCGCCGGCGGCCACGGCCAGCACGGGGCTAGCCGCCCGGCGGCCACGGCCAGCACGGGCGCTAGCCGCCGGCGGCCACGGCCAGCACGGGGCTAGCCGCCCGGCGGCCACGGCCAGCACGTGCGCTAGCCGCCGGCGGCCACGGCCAGCACGGGGGCTAGCCGCCCGGCAGCTACGGACCAGCACGTGCGTCTTGACGAGGGCTTCGATTTGATATGTTGATCGTTTTCTGGGTCCTCACGGTTTGGGAGAACGGGCTCTTTCAAGTTTCAAGGCGGATTCCTTGTCGTCCGGCCTATCCAAACTTAGATCGCTTCCCGTTTCTTCCTTATACTTTCGTATGACAAATAGACTTAGCCATTGATTTCGAGATAACCGTTTTTGACCCCAACAAGTACTTCTCTTGGCAGCTGCACTGCTGATTCTGCTTACTTCGGATCCGCCTGAGATGACATGGATCATTCGGTCTTTCTGTGGTGGCAATGCGGGAGCTGCTTCGGTAGGGATACCGGGACCTTCCTTATTTAGAAGGTTCTTGGCCTTGTACTTCCTGAGAGTGGTGAAAGCTTGTTGGAGGTGCGAGATATGGTCCTCAGCGTCTAGGGACTTTACCAGCATATCATCAATGTAGACCTCCATGGTCTACCCTATCTGATCGGCGAACATCATGTTGAAAAGCCTTTGATAGGTCGAGCCTGCGTTCTTCAATCCGAAAGGAATGACCTTGTAACAGTAGATGCCCCTTGAGGTCATGAATGAAGTCTTCTCTTGGTCGTCAGGGTGCATTAGGATCTGGTTATATCCGGAGAATGCATCCATGAAATTCATCAGCTGATGACCAGCACTCGCGTCGACTAGCTTGTCGATGTGAGGCAAGGGGAAGGGATCTTTAGGGCAGGATTTGTTAAGATCCATGAAGTCGATACAGACTCTCCACTTCCCGTTCTTCTTCCTAATGACCACTATGTAAGCTAACCATTCCAGATATTGCACATCTCGTATGAATCCGGCATCCAGTAGGTTCTTGACCTCTTCGTTGATTATCTCGTCCCTTTCAGGGGTGAACTTCCTCCTCTTCTGTCTGACAGGGGGATGCATCAGATCCACTTTGAGTTGATGCATGATGACGTCAGGATCAATTCCAGGCATGTCCTCGTGGGACCAGGCGAAGCAGTCGGAGTTGGATCTTAAGAAGTTGACCAATCTTCTTCTCAGGCCTTCCGGAAGCTTGGAGCCTATCTTTAAGTTTCGACCCAAGTTCCCTTCTGTGAGTGGAACCTCATCCATTTCCTCCACTTTCGGCTCTTCGGTATGTGGGACCGGAAGCCTCTTCTGTAATTGCTATAAGACTTGGGTCTTTCCCTTTAAAGTAGTCTGGTAGCAGGATCTAGCATTTTTCTGATCTCCCTTGATCGCCTTAATGCCCCAGGGGGTTGGGAACTTGACCAGCTGATGCAAAGTTGAAGGTACGGCTCCCATGTCATGGATCCAAGGCCTTCCAAGTATCACATTATATGATGAAGGGCAGTTGACGACGAGGAATTCCGTGGCTTGGTTTATCCCTTCGGCGTACATGGGGAGAAGGACCTTTCCTAAGGTTTGCTTGACCTCTCCACTGAAGCCTACAAGGGGAGTTGCCTTTCTAGTTAGAACTGTAGGTTCCAACCCTAGATAGGCGAAGGCCGAATGGAAGATTATGTTGCTGGAGCTCCCATTGTCTACTAGTATTCGCTTGACCAAGCAGTTTGCTATGGTAAGTGAAATGACAAGAGCGTCGTGGTGAGGAGCAAGGACCTTCTCCTGCTCCCTTGCAGTGAAACTGATCTCGTCTGTTCCGAGGAGTAGGCGCTTAGGACCCTCGGCCTCTTGGCCGTTCCTGGCGTTGCGAGTACTTTTCTTGGCAGCGGCACTACTGATTCCGCTTATCTTTGATCCGCCTGTGATAACATAAATCACCCGATCTTGTTGTGGCGGCAATGCGGGAGCTGCTTCGATAGGTAGACCGGAACCTTCCTTATTTAGAAGGTTCTTGGCCTTATCCGAGAGGAACTCCCTTAGGTAGCCTTTCTTGAGGAGCTCGGCGACTTCCATCTTCAGGGCTATGCAAATCTCTGTAGTGTGACCATGGTCACTATGGAACTCGCACAATCGCTTGTGGTTTCGATTAGCCTATGCGGGCTTCATCTTAGGAGGCCACTTGACTTGAGGACCCATTTGTCGTAGGACACCGATCAGTTCTGGTTTGGATATCGCAAGATGAGAGATATCAGGCCAAGTAGACACCATCATTCCCTCGGATCTAGGCAAAGGTCGATGTTGGTACCTGCCTCTGTTCGGGTTACTAGTCTCCTTAGCGGACTTGGGATGAGAGGGCTCATCGCGGTCATTCCTAGTAGGCTTTGATGACTTCTGATCGTACTTCGGACAGGCTTTGGCCCTGCTAGACACGTCTTCTTCCCACCTTACTTGAGCCCAAACACGAGACAATACATCCTCCATAGTCCTGCACTTGTACTTGATCAGCTCCTTGTAGAGATCTCCTTCCAAGAGTAGGCCCCGCTTGAAGGCTGAGATAGCCGTATCAGCGTTGCACTCATGGATAGCCACCTTCTCTTGGTTGAAGCGTGCTATGTAGGTACGAAGGGTTTGTTCCTATGCTGGAGGACTTCATAGAGGTCGTCTGAGTTCTTCTCCAGGTTGCGACTAGCTGCAAAGGACTTGATGGACTTGGTAGGAAGATTGATGTACCACTGGAGAGCAGGGCCAGTCAAGGTTGATCTGAATCCTTTGCACATGGTAGCTTCCCGTGCATCCCGAGGGATTGCTACTGCTAGCATGCGTTGCTTGTACTGGGCGATATGATTGTCAGGATCCCCCGTACCTTCATACATCTTTATGCTCGGGAAAGAGAACTTCCGTGGCATCTCCACCGAAGCAATCTCTTCCACGAAAGGTGTATCGGAGTAGGACCCCTGATTACTCCTTCGAATAGGAGGAGCTACCCCTAGGATTCTTTCTACCATAGATTGAATGGTGCCGAACCTTTCGCAGATAATCGTTGTCGGCGGATACGGGTCGATGAGGTGCTCCTTCACCATCGCGTGGAGTGTTGAGCGAAGCCATGGGTCGAACCCTAGTTCGGAACCGCTTTCGCTTGTTGCTAGTTTCACCGAGGGTTTGGTTCTCTTGTTGGAGGAAAAGATTTTTCGCTTCTATGGCGTTTAGCTTTTCGGCGCTCTGAAGTAGTTGCTTGGAGTGTGAAGGACTCTCCCAGCTCTATTGCGCATTTTGCTAGTCGTCCAGACACTTCCGGCTTGTGAAGGACTGCTTTGATGGGGAAAGAAGTGACCACCACGATTTGATGAGCCTGGAAGTAGGGGCGTAGCTTTCGAGCCGTGTTAACTAAGGCGAGGGCTAGCTTTTCAAGGTGACTATATCGGGTCTCCGCGTCTAGCAGTGATTTGCTCACGTAGTAGATAGGATGCTGTTTCCTTCCTTCTTCCCTTACCAAGACTGCACTGACTACATGCTCTGATACTGCCAGATAGAGCAATTGGACTTCTCCTTCCAAGGGCTTTGAGAGAAGAGGTGGAGTAGTGAGATAGTCCTTGAGATCGGATAGGGCTTGCTCACACTTACCGGTCCATTAGAAGTCCTTGGGGTCCTTCAAGGTTTCGAAGAAGGCACGCGACTTGTCGGACAGTCTATAAATGAACCTACTCAGGGCGGCCATCCTTCCTATCAGTCTTTTAACCTCCTTGACGTTACGAGGGGAAGATATCATTTGGATTGCTCTTACCTGCTCTGGATTTCCTTCGATGCCCCTTTGGGTGACTATGTACCCCAGGAACTTCCCAGAGCTTACTCCGAATGAGCACTTTGAAGGGTTCAGCTTCATGTTGTACCTCCTGAGAGTGGTGAATGCTTGTTGAAGGTGTAAGATATGGTCCTCGGCGTCTAAGGATTTCACCAGCATATCATCAATATAGACCTCAATGGTCTGTCCTATCTTGTCGGCGAACATCATGTTGAAAAGCCTTTGATAGGTTGAACCGGTATTCTTTAATCCGAAAGGCATGACCTTGTAACAATAGATGCCCCTTGAGGTCATAAACGAGGTCTTCTCTTGATCATCAGGATGCATTAGGATCTGGTTATATCCGGAAAATGCGTCCATGAAACTCATCAGCTTATGACCAGCAGTTGCATCGACCAGCTTGTCGATGTGAGGCAAGGGGAAACGGTCTTTAGGACAAGATTTATTGAGGTCCGTGAAGTCGATACAGACTCTCCACTTCCCATTCTTCTTTCTAACGACCACCACATTAGCTAGCCACTCCGGATATTTCATCTCTCGTATGAATCCGGCATCGAGTAGATTCTTGACCTCTTCGTTGATTATTTCGTCCCTTTCAGGGGTGAACTTCCTTTTCTTCTGTCTAACAGGGGGATGCATTGGATCCACTTGGAGTTGATGCATAATTAAGTCGGGATCAATTCCAGGCATGTCCTCATGGGACCAGACGAAGAAGTCGGAGTTGGATCTCAAGAAGTCGACCAACCTCCTTCTTAGTCCTTCTGGAAGCTTGGAGCCTATCTTCAAGTTTCGAACCAAGTTCCCTTCCACGAGTGGAACCTCATCCATCTCCTCCACTTCAGGCTCTTCGGTATGCGGGGCAGGAAGGTTCTTCTGTAATTGCTATAAGACCTGGGTCTTTCCTTTTAGGGTAGTCTGATAGCAGGACCTTGCATTTTCTTGGTCTCCCTTGACCCCCTTAATGCCCCAGGGAGTTGGAAACTTGATCAGTTGATGCAGAGTCGAAGGTACGCCTCCATGTCGTGAATCCACGGCCTTCCTAGTACACATTATACGATGAAGGGCAGTCGACAACTAGGAACTTTGTGGCCTGATTTATCCCCTCGGCATATACGGGGAGAAGAACTTCCCCTAAAGTTTGCTTTACCTCCCCACTGAAGCCTACAAGGGGAGTCGCCTTTCTAGTTAGGGCCGTAGGTTCCAACCCTAGGTCGGTGTAGGCTGAATGGAAGATAATGTTGCTGGAGATTCCATTGTCAACCAGTATTCGCTTGACCAAGCAGTTCGCTATGGTAAGTGAAATGACAAGGGCGTCGTGATGAGGAGAGAGGAACCTTTCCTGCTCCCTTGCGGTGAAACTGATCTCATCCGTTCCGAGGAGTAGGCGTTTAGGACCTTCGGCCTCTTGGCCGTTCCTGGTGTTGCGAGTACTTCTCTTGGCAGCTGCACTGCTGATTCTGCTTACTTCGGATCCGCCTGAGATGACATGGATCATTCGGTCTTTCTGTGGTGGCAATGCGGGAGCTTCTTCGGTAGGGATACCGGAACTTCCTTATTTAGAAGGTTCTTGGCTTTGTCTGAAAGAAACTCCCTTAGGTGGCCTTTCTTGAGAAGCTCGGCGACTTCTATCTTCAAGGCTAGCAATCTTCCGTAGTGTGACCATGGTCACTATGGAACTCGCACCACCGCTTGGGGTTTCGATTAGCCTCTGAGGCCATCATCTTAGGGGGCCATTTGTCGCAAGACACCGATTAGTGCCGGCTTTGATATCGCAAGATGAGAGATATCGGGCCATGTGGATACCATCATTCCTTCGGATCTAGGCAAAGGGCGATGTTGATATCTGCCCCTGCTCGGGTTGCTAGTCTCCCAAGCGGACTTGGGATGAGAGGGCTCATCGCGATCGTTCCTAGTTGGCTTTGAGGACTTCTGACCATACTTTGGATAGGTCTTGGCCCTACATGCAACATCTTCTTCCCATCTTACTTGAGCCCAAGCACGGGATAATACGTCCTCCATAGTCCTGCACTTGTATTTAATTAGCTCCTTGTAGAGATCTCCTTCCGGGAGTAGACCCCGCTTGAAGGCCGAGATAGCCGTATCAGCGTTGCACTCAGGGATAGCCACCTTCTCTTGGTTGAAGTGTGCTATGTAGGAACGAATGGGTTCATTCCTATGCTGGAGGACTTCATAGAGGTCATCTGAGTTTTTCTCTAAGGGCTGCAAAGGACCTGATGTCGAGGGCCTATCCAAAAGCTGGAGAAAACTTATGTCTGTATATTTTTCCCCAATACTAAGGGCTGCAAAGGACCTGATGGACTTGGTAGGGAGATTGATGTACCATTAAAGAGCAGGACCAGTCAAGGTCGACCCGAATCCCTTGCACATGGTAGCTTCCCGTGCATCCCGGGGGATTGCTACGGCTAGAATACGTTGCTTGTACTGAGCCATGTGATTGTCGGGATCTCCTGTACCTTCATACATCTTTATGCTCGGGAAGAAGAACTTGTGAGGCATCTCTACCGAAGCAATCTCTTCCACGAAAGGTGTATCGGAATAGGATCCTGGATTGCTACTCCGGATAGGGGGAGCTACCCCTGAAAGCCTTTCTACCATAGATTGAATTGTGCCAAATCTTTGGGAAGCCACTCTTTCTAGAAAGGCGGTTAGAGCCGGGTCTGAGATCGCGGGATCGTCGGGTGAGTACTATTCGTCCTCCGCATTGGAATCGCTATCCACTTGCAACCGGGTGGCGTTGTGAGCGGCTTCTCGGCCTTCAGGTTCATCGTTGGTGGTGACGGGTCGATGAGACGTTCCTTCACCATCGCGAGGAGTATTGAGCGAAGCCATAGGTCAAACCTTAGTTCGGAACTGCTTTCTCTTGTTGTTAGCTTCGCCAAGGTTTTGGCTCTCTTGTCGAAGGACAAGATTCTCCGCTGCCATAGCGTTTAGCTTCTCGGTGCTTTACTGCAGCTGCTTGGAGTGTTCTCCAAGTTGATCTTTTAGGGTTTGAACTTCTAGAAGAAGTTTGTGACCTCCAGGTGTGGTCTCCCGAGCCTTGTGAAGGTCGATGACCTGACTTTGAAGGATCTCGAGCCGGTTGAGGAATTCGATCTCCCTCGGGGTCATCTCCGCTTGGTTAGTATCGTCCTCTAGTGCCATTGTTGTTGGGGAAAATATCCAGACATAAGTTTTCTTCAGCTTCCGGATAGGTCCTCGACTTCCGGACCCAACCTCAAGAAGAAACCAGGGACCGCCCCTGCCATAGGTCCAACCCCTTTAATCGGACCGACCCTTGAAGCAAAATAGAAGTTTTCCGCCTAAGGAGAAACTTCCATTTTCCGATTATCGAAGAGTTCTATTACTTGCAGCCGACATCTACAACTATAAAAGGGGAGCCCAAACCCTACAATAAGGGATCGACTATTCTGGACTAAGAGATTAGGGTTTAGCTGGCTAGAACAAAGGTTTATACACCAAATCATTGTAGTCCCCATACGCATAACTCAATAAAACATCTCTGCTAGTCTAATCTCTTACTTTCATACAAATTCTCTAGTGATCCAACTATGTGACGATGGCACTAGAGGACGATACTAACCAAAGCAGAGATGACCCCGAGGGAGATCGAGCTCCTCAACAAGCTCGAGTTTCTTCAAAGTCAGGTTACCGATCTTCACAAAGCTCGGGAGACCACACCCGGAGGTCCTGAACTTCTCCTCGACGTTCAAACCGTAAAAGATCAACTTGTAGAACGCTCCAAGCAACTACAACAGAGCGCCGAGAAGCTAGACGCCATAGAAGCGGTGTATCTTGTCCTCCGACAAGAGAACCATACCCTCGGTGAAACTAGCAACAAGCGAAAGCGGTTCCGAACTAGGTTTCGACCCATGGCTTTGCTCAACACTCCACGCGATGGTGAAGAAGCACCTCATCGACCTGTCTCCGCCAACTAGCCTCTTCTGTAATTGCTATAAGACTTGAGTCTTTCCTTTAAGGGTCGTCTGACAGCAGGACCTGGCATTTTCATGATCTCCTTTCACCGCCTTAATGCCCCAGGGGGTTGGGAACTTGACCAGCTGATGCAAACTTGAAGGTACGGCTCCCATGTCGTGGATCCAAGGCCTTCCTAGTATCACGTTGTATGATGAAGGGCAGTCGACAACTAGGAATTTAGTGGCCTGGTTTATCCCCTCGGCGTACACGGAGAGAAGAACCTCTCCTAAGGTTTGCTTGACCTCTCCGCTGAAGCCTACAAGGGGAGTCGCCTTTCTCGTTAGGGTTGTAGGTTCCAACCCAAGGTCGGCGAAGGCCGAATGGAAGATTATGTTGCTGGAGCTCCCATTGTCTACTAGTATTCGCTTGACCAAGCAGTTTGCTATGGTAAGTGAAATGACAAGGGCGTCGTGATGGGGGGCAAGGACCTTCTCCTGCTCCCTTGCAGTGAAGCTGATCTCGTCTGTTCCGAGGACTAGGCGCTTAGGACCCTCAGCCTCTTGGCCGTTCCTGGCGTTGCGAGTACTTCTCTTAGCGGTGGCACTGCGAATTCTGCTTACCTCCGATCCGCCTGAGTTGACATGGATCACCCGGTCTTGTTGTGGTGGCAATGCGGGAGCTGCCTCGATAGGGAGACCGGGACCTTCCTTATTTAGAAGGTTCTTGCCTTATCCGAGAGGAACTCCCTCAGGTAGCCTTTCTTGAGGAGCTCAGCGCCTTCCATCTTCAGGGCTATGCAATCCTCCGTAGTGTGACCGTGGTCACTATGGAATTCGCACCATCGCTTGGGGTTTCGATTAACCTCTGCGGCCTTCATCTTAGGAGGCCATTTGACTTGAGGACCCATTTTTCGGAGGACACCGATCAGTTCCGGTTTAGATATCGCGAGATGAGAGATATCAGGCCAAGTAGACACCATCTATAACGCCCGACCGTCCACGGCTAATGGGCCACCCACGCCCGCTCTCTCGGCCCGTGGGCCCCATCCCATCCAACAGTCGGTCGTTAATTTTCCAAAGCTAGAAATCATTATTTACTGACCCTGCAATCACCACCCGACCTTTCCCCGTGCTTTGGCCTCACTCGCACGCTATCGCGAATCACTTCGCGATAGGTCACCCATCTTTCCACTACTCCAGCTCAAGCACGCTTAACTCTGGAGTTCTTTCAGGATGTACTCCGGAAAAGGTAAGTCAACTTTGATGACATAGGTAGCCAAATCAATTCTCTTAAGCCTTTCCGTATATCACAACTCGGGATGTTACAATTCATCCCCTCTCAAAGAACGCAACGCCCTCGTTGCGCCCCACGACAGGTCTCAAGACGCCTCTCAGGTCAGAACTGAGACGGCTAACCAGCTCTGATACCACTTGTAACGCCCCGACCGCCCACGGCTAATGGGCCACCCACGCCCACTCTCTCGGCCCGTGGGCCCCATCCCATCCGACGGTCGGTCGTTAATTTTCCAAAGCTAGAAGTCATTATTTACTGACCCTGCAATCACCACCCGACCTTTCCCCGTGCTTTGGCCTCACTCGCACGCTATCGCGAATCACTTCCCGATAGGTCACCCATCTTTCCACTACTCCAGCTCAAGCACGCTTAACTCTGGAGTTCTTTCAGGATGTACTCCGGAAAAGGTAAGTCAACTTTGATGACATAGGTAGCCAAATCAATTCTCTTAAGCCTTTCCGTATATCACAACTCGGGGCGTTACACCATCATTCCCTCAGATATAGGCAAAGGTCGATGTTGGTACCTGCCCCTGCTCGAATTACTAGTCTCCCTAGCGGACTTGGGATGAGAGGGCTCGTCACGATCATTCCTAGTCGGCTTTGAGGACTTCTGATCGTACTCCGGACAGGCTTTGGCCCTACTAGCAACATCTTCTTCCCACCTTACTTCAGCCCAAGCATGAGACAATCCGTCCTCCATAGTCCTGCACTTGTACTTGATCAGCTCTTTATAGAGATCTCCTTCCAGGAGTAGGCTCTGCTTGAAGGCTGAGATAGCCGTATCAGCGTTGCACTCAGGAATAGCCACCTTCTCTTGGTTAAAGCGTGCTATGTAGGTATGAAGGGGTTCGTTCCTATGCTGGAGGACTTAATAGAGGTCGTTTGAGTTCTTCTCTAGGTTGCGACTACTAGCAAATTGCTCTACGAACTTGTTGCTAAGGGCTGCAAAGGACTTGATGGATTTGGTAGGAAGATTGATGTCCACTGGAGGGCAGGGCCAGTCAAGGTTGATCCGAATCCCTTGCACATGGTAGCTTCCTGTGCATCCCGGGGGATTGCTACTGCTAGTATGCATTGTTTATATTGGGCGATATGATTGTCGGGATCCCCGGTTCCTTCATACATCTTTATGCTTGGGAAAGAGAACTTTCGTGGCAACTCCACCGAAGCAATCTCTTCCACGAAAGGTGTATCGGAGTAGGACCCCTGATTACTCCTTCGAATAGGAGGAGCTACCCCTGGGAGCCTTTCTACCATAGATTGAATGGTGCCGAACCTTTCGGAGACCACCCTTTCTAAGTAGGCTGCTAGAGCCGGATCTGAGATCCCATGATCATTGGGTGAGTATTCTTCGTCCTCCGTATCGAAATCGCTATCCACTTGCACTCGGGTCCCATTGTTCACAGCTTCTCGGCCTTCGGGTTCGTTGTCGGCGGAGACGGGTCGATGAGGTGCTCCTTCGCCATCGCGTGGAGTGTTGAGCGAAGCCATGGGTCGAACCCTAGTTCGGAACCGCTTTCACTTTTTGCTAGTTTCACCGAGGGTTTGGTTTTCTTGTCAGAGGACAAGATTCTCCGTTTCTATGGCGTCTAGCTTCTCGGCGCTATGCTGTAGTTGCTTGGAGTGTTCTCCAAGTTGGTCTTTTAGGGTTTGAACTTCGAGGAGAAGTTAAGGACCTCCGGGTGTGGTCTCCCGAGCTTTGTGAAGATCCGTAACCTGACTTTGAAGAAACTCGAGCTTGTTGAGGTGCTCATTCTCCCTCTGAGTCATCTCTGCTTGGTTAGTATCGTCCTCTAGTGCCATCGTCACGTAGTTGGATCACTCCCCTCCCTCTAGCGCCAAACTGTTAGGGTATTTTTGTGTAGGATCGTTTATGTACTACAGAACACTAGAGAATTTGTATAACAGAGTTGAATATCGAGAACAAAGAGATGTTATTGAGTTATTGATCGGGACTACATCGTTTTGGTGGTGTATGAACCCTAGTTCTAATCGCCTAAACTCTAACCTCTAAGTCTCGAATTGTCGATCTCTTATTCTAGGGTTTAGGCTCCCCTTTTACAGTTGTAGATGCCAGCTTCAAGTAATAGAACTCTTCCATAATCGGAAAAATGGAAGTTTCCCCTTAGGTGGAAAACTTCTATTTTGCTCCAAGGGGTCGGTCCGACCTAGGGGGTCGGACCTAAGGCAGGGGTCGGTCCCTGGTTTATTCTTGAGAAAGGGTCCGGAAGTCGTGGATCTATCCGGAAGCTGGAGAAAACTTGTGTCTGAATAATTTTCCCCAACAGTCGTCGTCTTCCAGCTTATAGGCTCCTGCCCCTTGCACCTCTATTACCTTATAGGGACCCTCGCATCCAGGAGCGAGTTTTCCAGCTGATTTATCCCTTGTGTGGTCACAGACTCACCTTAGGACCCATTCCCCTTTCTGGAAGGTTCTGGATCTGACCTTCTTGTTGTAGCTCTTGGCTACTTTCAACTGGTAGTACGCATTTCTAAGGTGGGCCGCCTCCCTCTTTTCATCGAGTAGGTCTAGACTCTGGGACATTAGCTCGTTGTTCTCCTCCTGGGAGAGGAATTCAGAGACCGTGGTCCTTACGTGCACCTCTGTGGGTATCACCGCTTCAGCACCATAGACAAGCGAGAAGGGAGTCTCCTGGGTAGCCGTCTTCGGGGTTGTCCGATAGGCCCAGAGTACTCCATGTAGCGTCTTCTGCCCATCGCCCATGGGCGTCTTCTAGGCGTTTCTTGAGCATATTCACCACTGTCTTATTAGTGGAGTCGGCTTGACCGTTACATTGGGGATGTCTTGGTGCTGAATAGGAAAGCTTGATGTTCCAGTCCTTGCAGAACTTTCGAAAGTTGTAGCTCGTGAACTGGGGTCCGTTGTCTGTGACAATCTCATGGGGAGTTACGAAGTGTGTGATCACGTTGGTCCATAGGAATTTCCTGATCTGGAGATCCATTACCTTGGCTAGTGCTTCAGCTTCTACCCACTTCGTGAAGTAATCGGTCACGAGTAGGAGGAAGATATTTTGCCCCGGTGCCATAGGAAATTTCCCCACGATGTCCATGCCCCACTTTCGGAAGGGCCAAGGAGAACTTAGAGGTTTGAGGTTCTCTGGTGAAAGGTTGGAGACTGGCGCGTGCTTCTGGCATTGGCTACAGAGTTTTGCTTGTTTGAGGGAGTCCTTCGCCATGTTTGGCCAGTAGTATCCAGCCCTTCTGGCTCTGAGTACTGTGGGAACCGAAATTCGCACTGTCGATTTTAGTCAAGTTTAAACGTAGGAAAACTAAGTTTACCTAGTTTTCCCCGAGGATCCCGGCTATCTGCTGGGCCACGCACGACGAAGTTAATACGAGTTTAGTTTGGGAATAAATGCGTAAAATAAAGAGAGCAAAAGAAAGAATCTTATTTCCGTCGCGGAGAGCGTTTGAACAACAGGTCGAGATCTCGGCCGCAAGAGCTGTTGATCGTCATTAGTCTTAAAACCTAGATCTAACCTAGTTGAGTCGCAGCTCGCTAAAAAGGAAATAAAAGCCTAAGTTCTAAGTTGCTCTAGAGTGGTTTTTTTCTTCTGATTTCGGATCCCCTTCCTCTGCTCCTAGCCTTGCTTATATACTCCCATATGACGGTCTATTCTTGATGGGCTGAGTCTGCCGCGAGCTGGGCTTTTTCAATTTTCGTCGGCCTTCGTGTTTATCGGGAAAGTTGACATTTATCCTTTCGGAAATTTGACATTTATCCTTTCGAAAGTTTAACATTTATCTTGTTATGTGAAGATAATTGTAAACCGTCGTATCTATCTTTTAGAAAATCGTATATGGGCCGTCCGATCGGGTTTGGTCCCTTTCGGGCCGTCTTCCGGACTTCTGTTGTTTTCTACGATTTCTTTGAAAGGATGCTCCTACTTGGATGTCGAGTCTTTCGGAAGATCTTCGATCCATTGCTGAGGCGAATGGTGTTTTAAGATAACCATCACCGTTTTATACGAAGTCTTTCTGTCCGTTGACGTCTTACGGGTTCTCCGAAATCTTGGAGCAGGAAAAGGAGTTTTGTTTGCAGGATCTCGGAAAGTCGCAAAACACGGATTTCTGGCAACCCGGGGGCCTAGAACTTACGCACGAAGACTAGCCGCCCGATGACCCGAGCCATCACGGGGCTAGCCGCCCGGCGACCACGGCCGGCACGGGCGCTAGCCGCCGGCGGCTACGGCCAGCACAGGGGCTAGCCGCCCGGCGGCCACGGCCAGCATGGGCGCTAGCCGCCGGCGGCCACGGCCAGCACGGGGGCTAGCCGCCCGGCGGCCACGGCCAGCACGGGGGCTAGCCGCCCGGCGACCACGGCCAGCACGGGAGCTAGTCGCCGGCGGCCACAGCCAGCACGGGGGCTAGCCGCCCGGCGGCCACGGCCAGCACGGGCGCTAGCCGGCGGCGGCTACGTCCAGCACGGGGGCTAGCCGCCCGGCGGCCACAGCCGCAACCGGAGTCGGCTGCTCGGTTCCTTCGGCTTGTGCGTGTTTTTGCGTTCTTTTTAGTTTTCCGTAGGTTTTTCCTAGTGTAGAAAACGTTTCTAGCCGTTGATTTCGAGATGATTAATCTCGAACTTAATATTTTTCCAAGGTTTCTCGATTAACAATTAATCTCTCGAGGTTGCTCTAACATCTTTCATGTTTTTCCGAGACTTTCGGACATCGATTTCGTCTTGACCGATTTTGACCGCAACAGTTAGCCCCCCAGCTAGCTAGGAGCCGTAGGGTTTGTAGGTCCTAGCTTGCGGTATGGTTCGTGAGGAAAATATGGAGACGAAATCGTGTCGAAGGTCGGGGTGAATAGTCAAATCCTTGCCTATAAAGACTTGTGAATTCTTTACCATTCTTATTTCACCCAAGAATCTTAAGTTAATCTCTCTCTTGCAAATTCTCTCTCTACCTTTAAGAAAAGAATGACTTCAAGATCAAAATCCTCGAGGAGGCAGTCTCACTCGTCTTCGGATAGTTTCCATGCCGAGGAGAAAGTTCCGAAACCCGAGGTTCCAGAGATTGATAGGAGCGCGTATTGCGACGCCGTCTTCGGTTCTGATGCTCCCCTTCCCGTGATCCCGATTCCCCGATGACCTCTGAGGGCGCGTAAGGAAACTGACTCGCCGAGCGAAGTATCCCCTGAATATCTCGGAACTCTTCTAGAGTTTTATGAGGTTCCGAAGGGAGTCATGTTTCGCATTCCTCGTGGGAATGAGAGTTCGGAGCATCCTCCGAAGAGTTACTTTACTTGCTACAAAGCGTTCCTGACGCAATGCCGACTGTGGTTCCCAATCCCTGGGGTCATTGTTCAGGCTCTCGACCATTTCGGAATCGTAATCAGCCAGCTGAACGTGCCGGCTTTGGAAAGCTGGCTTGGCGTTGTGATTTTGAGTTACGAGTTAGGGATGGACCTTAGCCCTGCTGACTTCGAAGGGTTGTGGAACTCCAAGACGACGAGCATCAATGGAGTATACTCCATGAAGGCGAGGACCAATTTTTCGGTAATCCATGGAGTCACCTCGCATGCCAAGGATTACGTTGACCGTTTCTTTTTCGTGAGGATAGATGGAGAGTCTGTCGAGGAAGGCTTTCTCCACCTATTCCCGACGGACTGGTTGTACCAACGAGGTATGATTGTCGCATCCCCTTTCTTAGAATCCGAAAAGCGAGTACTGAACGTGTGTGTGTGTTTTTTTTTTTTTTGTTCAGAGAACAGGTGTCTCACGCATGTTCCTTCCGATCTTTCGACCAAGAGAGACATTTTTAGGACAATGCCTTGTTCCTGGAACTCCTTTACTCTTGACCGGATTCGAGGGGCGGTCGCGCTTCACCGATCGCGAGGCGGTACGCGGCCCTGTGTCAATGATGGATCCTACGTTTTTGCCCCTTCAAGGCGGAGGCAGAGATCTCAGAAGGATAAAGGGATTGCTTTCGAGGCCTCGTCGGGAAATGGTGAGCTGCCGAGATACGATCCTGACTTCACTACAGAGAATCAGGGTGTTCCTCCCCCGGGTGACTTCTTTGATGAACTCCCTCTGGCGGTTTCCCGTGACGAGTCTTTGGACAACGAGGAGAGGGACAAGGTGACTGCGGAGGGTGCTCGCTTGGTCAACGAGGTTTGTTTTCGAAACGTGAGTAAATCCCCTTTTCTTTTTATTTGACCTCGACTTCTTTGCATTCCGTGAGAGAGTGGAACGCATCGATCGATGGAAGTTTCCGTACTGCCTGGCTGGCCCGTTTCAAAGCGGAGGAAACGGAAAGGGAATTCGCCAAGTATCGGTTGGAGGTGGAGGAGCAAAAACGCCGGCAAGCCGAGGTCCTGGCTCGAGCCCTCGTTCGTGCGGAAAAGAGCGGGCGGAGAAGAGCTGCCGCCGAGCTGAACCGAAGGGCCGAAATTTTCTCTACCGAATTCGAAGCGTACAAAGAGGCTCAAGACTTTGTAGGCGATTTTCGCGAGTGTCGTGGTTCGGTCAGTACTCTACACAAGATGCAGCGTGAGGGTTTCTCTCTTTCCGGCGAACTTGCCGCGATGGATGGCTCGATTAGAATATGCGCTAACGCCGAATCCTTTGTTCCTCCGATCGAAGGGAGAATTTGAGAGTTGTGGAATCCTATCCAAGTCTCGGAAGATACGGCGGATGTAGGCGCGGGTTTGAATGCAGGCGACGGGGGTGAAGAGGTCGACCAGCCCGACTCCTCGTTTGGAATATCTCTAACCGATTGTTATGCATTCGATTATAATTTGTAATAGGCCAAGTGTGGCTGTTTGTATGTATGTGTTGCGACCCTTAGGAGGTCGCGTGACTTTGTGTTTCTCGGGATTGGCCGTTGGTGGCTTTTGAATCCCTGCTATGAATGCTTTTATGAATTCTGCGTTTTGATTTATACTTTCGTCAAGTGTAGAGGGTTTGAATACGTGCAGTCACTTCGTATTCAATCTCTTTTTTTGTCGCTTGATCCGTAGGTTACTTTGTAGCGAACGTTAGGTTTGTAAGCGATAAGAGGAAAATTTTGGAATCTCGTATTCTGGATACTTATGCCTATGAGATGTCTTAGATACCAGCAAGGCCGGGGTTAGGGCAAGACCTAGGTCTACTTTCGGACTGAAGCTGTGCGATGACAAATTGGCTTTCGTTTTGCACGTTTGCGATTTCAACCTGACTCGTACCGTTTTAGAATCTGCGAAGTGCTTATCGGCTTATATGATTCGTTTGGATACGAGTCGAGCTACTTCCTTTACGAAGAGCTAACCAAAATTTGGATTTTTTTGTATAGCGTGCTATGGTATCCTTGTCGGATGCAAGAGGACTTCGTTAGAAGCCAGACTACGAATTTGATTGAGTGAAACGTTACTATGTTTTTCCGTCGGGGCCAATCGACGGAAATGAACTTTAGAGTCGCGGACAGACTGTTTGATAGAGTTTTTTAGAGTCGCGGATGGACTGTTTGGAGGAAAATGGAGAATCAAGACTTTTCGGGAACTAGCGACGTCTCGCGTTCCTCAAAGATATGATTTTCGTTTTCCGTAATGTTTATGCGTTGAGTAAGCATTTGAATTAAAGACTTTATAATGTAGAGTACATGTGAAAAGTATTTTTGCGGGAGTACAAGGATGTTTGTCCCCATCTTCCCCCCCCCCCCCTTTTTGGTGAGGGGGATAGCTGAACTCGTCGGGTTGCGACGAGCTGCCTACGTACCTCTTGCGATGATCAAGCCATCTCGTAGTTCTGTTTCTATCGCGGTTGCTATTACTCCACGATTTCCGGCGCCTTGACTGTTTCAGCTAAGTCGGTGGCCCGTTGGGAGTTAGGTCATCCGTTCTTTCGGCGATTGACTCGAGGATTTTCCCGCTATCCTGAGTTGTGGCCTGTTCGGACAAATCCGAGCTATTCTTTGCTGAGTTCTCGGAGATACTCAGATGCTTCTTAGTTCGCTTCGGGTTAGCTACTGGGGCGTTCCGATTGCTGCGCAATTTATGTTCGGCCAGGAAGAAGAGTCGCGACTGTTTTTGGCTTCCCCAGATTACCGCTGTTCCAGTTGGTGTTGGAAACTTGACGCTGAGATGGTAAGTGGACCGGACTGCCTTCATGGCGTTTATCCATGGAGTTCCCATTATGGCGTTATAGATAGCCGGGTTATCCACTACCGCGAATTCGACGATCTTCGTGACTTCTTTAGCCATGATCGGGAGTCTGATTTTTCCGAGGGTCATGGACTTGACGCCCGAGAATCCAGTCAACGGTCTTGGTTCTGGGATGACTTCTCCGAGGGGTATGTTCATCGTCTGCAGAGTGTAGCGGACCACGATGTTGACCGTGCTTCCTGTGTCGATGAGGATGCGGCCGACTTCGAGATCCTGAATAACCAAGTCGATGACCAGAGGATCGTAGTGAGGTTTATCGAGTCCGGCCGTATCCTGTTCCTCGAAGATGATTGCGTGATTGGGAACGTCGTCCTCTGGACACCATCTGGGGCTTGTTTCGGCCCTCCGTCTGTAGGCTTTGATCGACGAAACGGAGTCCTGGTAAAAATGCGATCCTCCGATGATCATGTTGATCCTTTGGCGGTTGTTGTTGTTTTTTTCGCCGTCTTGTCTCCGTCCGCGTTTTTCGCCCGATTGAGTTCCAGGAGCGTTATTCTCGGGATTGGCTCCGTCGGTCTTCGGCGGACGGTCAGAATCTAGGAGCAGGTCTTTCACGCTCCTGACCGTTGCTAGTTCGCCGGCAAGCAGCTTCGTAATGAGTCTAGCGCCGAGGACTTTGCAGCTGGCGGTGGAGTGACCTCTCGTCTGATGGAACTCGCAGCTGGAATTGTCCTTGTACGAGTTCCGCGTCCAAGTGTTTCCGGCGGTCCTTCCTTGTTCGGAATTGACGGCGTAGTTATGTTCGCCTTGGACGTCTTCCCCTTCGTGATGGACGTACTTGTCGTTACGAGAGGTTTTCTTCTTGCCGGACGCTTTCTGCGGTCCGTGCTTTTGCGCTACGATTTTCATCTCTTCTTCCATGATGATGAAATCCGTCGCCTTGTGGAGAGTGTCCTGGATGGTGCGTGGCCTCTCCAAAGAAATCCACTTTCAGAATTTCGATTTGTACCAGAGGTTTTTTCTCAGGGCGTCGATAGCGACTCTGTCGCTGAGGCCTGTTACCCTGGACATCACGAGTTTGAAACTCCTTATGTAGTCGCGGAGCGGTTCATCTTCCTTTTGAATTAGACTCCAAAGGTCTACGTCGGAAGTTTCGCTGTCCATGAACATGGAGAATTGCTTCAGAAAAGCTGAAGCAAGCTGGCGGAAACTTCCGATGGAGTTTCTTTTCAAGTGTGAGAACCACTCGAGCGCAGCACCTCTGAATTTCTCGACAAATAGGAGACAGCAGCCGATGTCCTTTTCCCGCTCTGGAAGTTTAGACCTCGCCATCGCAATCTGGAAGGACTGCAGATGTGCCTTCGGATCTGTGGTTCCGTCGTAGGTGGGAAGCTTTATTTTCCCGGGATCTGAGACTCGTGCGTCCGTGATTCGAGAGGTGAACTGAGTCTTTCACGATTCCTCGAGGAGCAGATCGATCTCGGGGGCAGTGCTGGTTACGTGGTGAATCTGCGATTTCACCGCTTTTACCTCGGCTGCAGTTTTTGCGATGTACTCGCGCAAATCATGGATCTCGTTGGCGCCGTTCGCGCTCCTTTGTCTATGTTGGCTGCGATAGGCCCGAGTCTGGTCTTCAGCCAACCTCTCTTGCTCTGACCAGTAGAGGTCTTCTTCCTCTTCTGTCATGGGTTTTTCGAAGGCTGCCGCCAGTCGAGCTGACTGACTTCGGGTCCTTCTGTGGTGGATGTCGGCGTCTTCGTCGGACGGATCCGATTGATCGCTGATATCCAGATTGATTCTTTCGACGTCGTCTCCTTCGTTTTCCCTTGCGGGAGGTGGGAGGTTATCCGTCGTTTTCTTCTGCCCCGCCGGAGTGGTATCGTCAGGGATGAGTTCCGGGGATTTTCTTGGGGCAACTTTTTCTTGGTCTCCGGTAGTTCCGAAGTCGAGCCTCCTGACACGCCTCACCTTGGTGGATCCGCGCGGGAGTTTGCTCTTCGCTGTTAAGGTATTGAACTGTTTAGCGAGTGAAGCCATTAGTTTCTCTTATTCTTCCGACCGTTTCTGGGCGGTGGCGAACAGTTCCTTCACCTGGTCCAGCATCGCGGTGTTTGCCTCGGCAGTGACCGTCGATACGTTTCCGGCAGGAGTCTTCTCAGTGTTGGCATCGGCGGCTGGTCCATCGTGCGTTTGCTTGTCTTTTTCCCCGTTAGCAGACATGCTTAACTGGGCGTGCGTAGTTGCGAGAAAGATAAATCCGTGTATCACCCTCCTTCTAGCGCCAAACTGTGGGAACCGAAATTCGCACTGTCGATTTTAGTCAAGTTTAAACGTAGGAAAACTAAGTTGACCTAGTTTTCCCCGAGGATCCCGGCTATCTGCTGGGCCACGCACGACGAAGTTAATACGAGTTTAGTTTGGGAATAAATGCGTAAAATAAAGAGAGCAAAAGAAAGAATCTTATTTCCGAATTCGCGGAGAGCGTTTGAACAACAGGTCGAGATCTCGGCCGCAAGAGCTGTCGATCGTCACTAGTCTCAAAACCTAGATCTAACCTAGTTGAGTCGCAGCTCGCTAAAAAGGAAATAAAAGCCTAAGTTCTAAGTTGCTCTAGAGTGGTTTTTTTCTTCTGATTTCGGATCCCCTTCCTCTGCTCCTAGCCTTGCTTATATACTCCCATATGACGGTCTGTTCTTGATGGGCTGAGTCTGCCGTGAGCTGGGCTTTTTCCATTTTCGTCGGCCTTCGTGTTTATCAGGAAAGTTGACATTTATCCTTTCGGAAATTTGACAATTATCCTTTCGGATGTTTAACATTTATCTTGTTATGTGAAGATAATTGTAAACCGTCGTATCTATCTTTTAGAAAATTGTAAATGGGTCGTCCGATCGGGTTTGGTCCCTTTCGGGCCGTCTTCCGGACTTCCGTTGTTTTCTACGATTTCTTTGAAAGAATGCTCCTACTTGGATGTCGAGTCTTTCGGAAGATCTTCGATCCATTGCTGAGGCGAATGGTGTTTTAAGATAACCATCACCGTTTTATACGAAGTCTTTCTGTCAGTTGACGTCTTACGGGTTCGCCGAAATCTTAGAGCAGGAAAAGGAGTTTTGTTTGCGGGATCTCGGAAAGTCGCAAAACACGGATTTCTGGCAACCCGGGGGTCTAGAACTTACGCACGAAGAATAGCCGCCCGACGACCCGAGCTAGCACAAGGCTAGCCGCCCGGCGACCACGGCCGGCACGGGCGCTAGCCGCCGGCGGCTACGGCCAGCACGGGGGCTAGCTGCCCGGCGGCTACGGCCAGCACGAGCGCTAGCCGCCGGCGGCCACGGCCAGCACGGGGGCTAGCCGCCCGGCGGCCACGGCCAGCACGCGGGCTAGCCGCCCGGCGGCCACGGCCAGCACGGGCGCTAGCCGCCGGCGGCTACGGCCAGCACGGGGGCTAGCCGCCCGGCGGCCACGGCCGCGACCGGAGTCGGATGCTCGGTTCCTTTGGCTTGTGCGTGTTTTTGCGTTCTTTTTAGTTTTCCGTAGGTTTTTCCTCGTGTAGAAAACGTTTCTAGCCGTTGATTCGAGATGATTAATCTCGAACTTAATATTTTTCCAAGGTTTCTCGATTAACAATTAATCTCTCGAGGTTGCTCTAACATCTTTCATGTTTTTCCGAGACTTTCGGACATCGATTTCGTCTTGACCGATTTTGACCCCAACAAGTACCAAGCTCTGACCACTAGAATGGGAACCACACTCTCCCTCGTAAAGCTCTTCTAGTATCCTGGCGGCTTCTCTAGGGGTAAGACATCGTAGATAGGGTCCTGAAAAAGATCTTCGGTATAGTTTTCCCTCGGAAAAGCAGTACATGGCAGCTTGGCGCCTTATCTTCCGACTTTCGTCTCGATCTTCAGACAAGGTGTCTTATCTCAGATAGCTAATGATGGGAGTCATCCAGGTCTCTCCTTCGTCTACTACGGATACTTCTTCAGGCTCCGTCTCCTTTTCAGTTGCGCGCCATTGGAGTACTTGTAGTGGGATGCTCATATGACTTGTAGTTTCTAGGGCGGACCCTAGATTAGCTAGAGCGTCGGCCTGGGAGTTGTGCTCCCTAGGGATCTGGATGAGCTTACAGTGTCGGAACCTGTCGAGTAGTCGCATAGCCACGGATAGGTACCTGATCATACTCGGATCTTTCGCCTGGTAGTCTCCTTGGACTTGGTTTATGATCAGTTGTGAGTCGCTGAAGACCTGGATGTCTTCTACTCCTATCTGTTTGGCGAATGTCAGCCCTGCTATTAGAGCTTCGTATTCAGCTTCGTTGTTCGTTGCTTTGAAGTTGCATCGTACGGCCCTTGAGGCTGATTCCCCCGTATGGGAAAATAGGACTAGTCCCAGGCCTGCGCCACTTACGTACTAGACCCATTAACGTATAATGTCCATTCGCCTTTCTCCCCTTCACTATCACGAAGCTTTACCTCTTGTTCCAGGGATGGAAGCATGGCAGGAGAGAATTCGGCTATAAAATCTGCAAGGACTTGCGATTTGATGGCTGTTGCAGGCCGGAAGATCACATCGTACTCCCCCAACTATATAGCCCATTTTGCTAGTCGTCCAGACACTTCCGGCTTGTGGAGGACTGCTTTGATGGGGAGATATGTGACCACCACAATTGGATGAGCCTGGAAGTAGGGGTGTAGCTTTCGAGCCGCGTTAACTAAGGCGAGGGCCAGCTTCTCAAGGTGACTATAGCGAGTCTCCACGTCTAATAGAGACATGCTCACGTAGTAGATAGGATGCTGCTTCCTTCCTTCCTCTCTTACCAGGACCGCACTGACTGCGTGCTCTGATACCGCCACATAGAGCAATAGGACCTCACCTTCCAAGGGTTTTGAAAGGAGAGGTGGAGTAGTGAGATAGGTCTTGAGATCGGATAGGGATTTCTCACATTTATCGGTTCATTGGAAGTCCTTTGGGTCCTTCAAGGTTTCGAAGAAGGCATGCGACTTTTCGGACAGCCAGGAGATGAACCTGCTCAGGGCAGCCATCCTTCCTGTCAATCTTTATACCTCCTTGACGTTGCGAGGGGAAGGTATCACCTGGATTGCTCTCACCTGTTCTGGGTTTGCTTCAATGCCCCTATGGGTGACTATATACCCTAGGAACTTTCCAGAGCTTACCCCGAACGAGCACTTTGAAGGGTTTAGCTTCATGTTGTATCTCCTGAGAGTGGTGAAGGCCTGTTGAAGGCGCGAGATATGGTCCTCAGCGTCCAGGGACTTTACCAGCATATCATCAATGTAGACCACCATGGTCTGCCCTATCTGATCGGCGAACATCATGTTAACAAGCTTTTGATAGGTCGAGCCTGCATTCTTTAATCCGAAAGGCATGACCTTGTAACAGTAGATGCCCATTGAGGTCATGAATGAGGTCTTCTCTTGGTCGTCAGGATGCATTAGGATCTGGTTATATCCAGAAAATGCATCCATGAAACTCATCAGCTGATGACCAGCAGTCGCGTCGACTAGCTTGTTGATGTAAGGCAAGGGGAAGGGATCTTTAGGACAAGATTTATTAAGATCCGTGAAGTCGATACAGACTCTCCACTTTTCGTTCTTCTTCCTGACGACCACCACGTTAGCTAACCATTCCAGGTATTGCACCTCTCGTATGAATCCGGCATCTAGTAGGTTCTTGACCTCTTCGTTGATTATCTCGTCCCTTTTAGAAGCGAACTTCCTCCTCTTATGTCTGACGGGAGGATGCATCGGATCCACTTTGAGTTGTTGCATGATGACGTCGGGATCAATTCCAGGCATGTCCTCGTGGGACCAGGCGAAGCAATCAGAGTTGGATCTCAAGAAGTCGACCAATCTCTTTCTTAGACCTTCTGGAAGCTTGGAGCCTATCTTTAAGTTTCGACCCAATTTCCCTTCTGCAAGTGGAACCTCATCCATTCCTTCCACTTCTGGCTCTTCGGTATTCGGGGCTGGAAGCTTCTTCTGTAATTGCTATAAGACTTGGGTCTTTCCCTTCAAGGTAGTCTGGTAGCAGGACCTGGCATTCTCCTGATCTCCCTTGACCGCCTTAATGCCCCAGGGAGTTGGGAACTTGACCAGCTGATGCAAAGTCGAAGGTACGGCTCCCATGTCGTGGATCCAAGGCCTTCCTAGTATCACATTATACGATGAAGGGCAGTCGACGACTAGGAATTTTGTGGCCTGGTTTATCCCCTCGGCGTACACGGGGAGAAGGACCTCTCCTAAGATTTGCTTGACCTCTCCGCTGAAGCCTACAAAAGGAGTCGCCTTTCTAGTTAGGGCCATGGGTTCCAACCCTAGGTCGGCGAAGGCCGAATGGAAGATTATGTTGCCGGAGCTCCCGTTATTCACTAGTATTCGCTTGACCAAGCAGTTTGCTATGGTAAGCGAAATGACAAGGGCGTCATGATGAGGAGCAAGGCCCTTCTCCTGCTCCTTTGCAGTGAAGCTGATCTCATCTGTTCCGAGGAGCAGGCACATAGGACCCTCGGCCTCTTGACCGCTCCTGGCGTTGCGAGTACTTCTCTTGGCAGCAGCACTACTAATTCTGCTTACCTCCGATCCGCCTGTGATGACATGGATCACTCGGTCTTGTTGTGGTGGCAATGCGGGAGCTGATTCGGTAGGGAGACCGGGACCTTCCTTGTTTAGAAGGTTCTTGGCCTTATCTGAGAGGAACTCCCTTAGGTAGCCTTTCTTGAGGAGATCGGCGACTTCCATCTTCAAGGCTATTCAATCTTCCGTGGTGTGACCATGGTCACTATGGAACTCGCACCACCGCTTGGGGTTTCGATTAGCCTCTGCAGCCTTCATCTTAGGAGGCCACTTAACTTGTGAACCCATTTCTCGTAGGACGCCGATCAGTTCTGATTTGGATATCGTAAGATGAGAGATATCAGGCCAAGTAGACACCATCATCCCCTCGGATCCAGGCAAAGGTCGATGTTATTATCTGACCCTGCTTGGATTGCTTGTCTCCCTCGCGGTATTGGGATGAGAGGGCTTATCGCGGTCATTCCTAGTTGGCTTTTGAGGACTTCTGATCGTACTTCGGACAGGCTTTGGCCCTACTAGCAACATCTTCTTCCCACCTTACTTGAGCCCAAGCACGAGACAATACGTCCTCCATAGTCCTGCACTTGTATTTGATCAGCTCCTTGTAGAGATCTTCCTCCGGGAGGAGACCCCGCTTGAAGGCTGAAATAGCCGTATCAGCGTTGCACTCAGGGATAGCCACCTTCTCTTGGTTGAAGCGTGCTATGTAGGAGCGAAGGTGTTCATTCCTATGCTGGAGGATTTCATAGAGGTCGTCTGAGTTCTTCTCTAGATTGCGATTACTAGCAAATTGCTCTACGAACTTATGGCTAAGGACTGCAAAAGACTTGATGGACTTGGTAGGAAGAATGATGTACCACTAGACAGCAGGGCCGGTCAAGGTTGATCTGAATCCCTTGCACATGGTAGCTTCCCGTGTGTGAGGGATTAAACTCACCTCCTGATTTTAAGGTCAGGTTAAAGTTCAGGAAAAGGTTAGGGAAAAATAACGTGGGCTGAATCCCGTAAGAACTTATAGAATGAATGATGATTTTATTGATGATTTTTGTAAAGAACTGTTTACAATAGATGTTTTTGATGATTACAAAGAAAGTAAAATATTTTGAGAGCTTCTGCGTAAGAAGTTGAATTGTGGATCCTCTAATCATTGTTTGATGTATTCTTTAAAAAGCCTCAGGCTCCTTTTGGTCGCTACCAACTGGTTCCCGAGATCTTCTCCGTGATTTGAGGGATTTGTAACAGCTCCCCTTTGACTGGGTCCTGCGCAAATTTATTTGTCCACGAGTTACCTCTTTGACCGGGTCATGTGCCTAATTATTTGTCCACGAGCTGCCTCTTTTTCTCGACCTCTCTAATGAACATCTTCAGCTAACAGCCTCCGGCTCTGTCTTAGCTGCTTCTGAGGATTTAATCCATGATGGGCCTATCGCGGCCCGTTATCATTTCTTGTTTTTTATTACTAGCTAGAGGGTCATATTTGGGCCCAACAGTTGCCTCCAGCTTTCGAGATAAGATTCCTTATCTCGGAAGCTAGACCTAGCCGCCGAGCATCAATCTTTTTGTTGAGATCTCGAGAAACAGTTATCTTTATTGAAGATTTCCTTTGCTTAATCTGATGGCTACGATTGCGTATGAAAAGGCGCAAGTATCCGATTTCTCGGCCAGCAAGCTTCCCATTCCTCAATTCTCAGAGAGTTCAGGTACTTTCGAGATTAACATGTTTAATATATCCTTTTCCGGAGAGTATGGTTCTAACTTAGGTTTGGTGGACCCTGATTCAGCTCCAGTCGAGACGTCCCATATGGGCGATGACAAGGAGACAGATGAGGGAGATCCAGCCAAAGAAAGTGATCCAGTTGAGGGAGACAAGGATGTCGGGATGAGCTCCCGTGATAATGATGTCTAAGAGCTGCGGCTCTTTTTGAATTATAATGTTGCTTTTCATGACTTTTGCCCAATGGGCTTTGTTTACGTTTCAGACTTATAGTCTGAGGAGGCTTTTAAACCTTGACTTGTTTTAGGGTCTTCTGAACCCTCGTTAGCCTGGGGAGGATTTTAAACCCTTTTATTCAAATTTCTGTTTTGATTTTCGTATTAAGTCATTTGACTTGGTTTGATCGTTTCTTGGATGAGATTAACTTTTGTCAAGTGGAAGTTTCGGTTAGGACATGTATCGTGATTATTAGATACAATTTCCAATGACTTATCAGATCTCGAAGATTTCGAGTGTATTCGATTACGAGGATTCATAGAAGGAGTTCCTGAAATATTGAGATTAGCTCCGGGTTTTTAGGAACCTGAGCTACCCGGAAGACATTAGGAGGGGGTTCATGGGAACCTGAATTCGTTTGTGGGATTTTAAGACCCATTGAAGTTTGCTTAGGATTTTAAGACCTTTTGAGATTTGATAAGGATTTTAAGACCTTTTGAGATTTGATAAGGATTTTAAGACCTTTTGAGATTTGATAAGGATTTTAAGACCTTTTGGGATTTGATAAGGATTTTAAGACCTTTAGTGGTTTCTAAGAATTTTTAAGACCTTAGATTTAGGTTTGTCGAAATTTTATTTCGCCTGAAGGATTTTAAGACCTTCAAGGTTACTACGGATTTTAAGACCTTAGGTCCAGGTTCGTGGAGACCTGAGTTTGTTGGAAGGATTTTAAGACCTTCGAGATTACTGAGGATTTTAAGACTCTAGGTTCAGGTTGACGGAGACCTGAATTTGTTTGAAGGTTTTTAAGACATTAGGTTCAGGTTCACGGAGACCTGAATTTGTTTGAAGGTTTTTAAGACCTTAGGCTCAGGTTCATTGAGACCTGAATTTGTTTGAAGGGTTTTAAGACCTTTGGTTCAGGTTCATTGAGACCTGAATTTGTTCGAAGGATTTTAAGACCTTAGGTTCAGGTTCATTGAAACCTGAATTTGTTCGAAGGGTTTTAAGACCTTAGGTTCAGGTTCATTGAGACCTGAATTTGTTCGAAGGATTTTAAGACCTTAGGTTCAGGTTCGTAGAGACCTGAATTTGTTAAAAAGTCAAGGTATCGAAGATAATTGCTTTATTGATAATAGGATACATGGTATCACAATAATCATACAATCGCTGTTTGGGCTATATGTTCTCAAACATATGCCCCCTTTCGCCATCGTGGAAAGATTGTTAAAATGAGATTGGGGTTACACTCATAACACAATTGCCTACGTACCCAGTCAAGGGGTCAAGCCTAACGTAATTCGAGGAATTTAAGTACCTAATGATAGTATTTCTTCAGATTTGTGGCATTCCACGATCTGATTTCAGGTACCTCGGTTCGTAACTTTAGGAGCTTATAGACGCCAGGTCGTACCACGTGGATAATCCGGTAAGGACCTTCCCAATTGGTCCCTAGTTTCCCAGCATCTGGTTCCTTGGTTCCTTCGAAAACTTTCCTAAGTACTAGGTCACCTACAACGAATTATTGGGGCCTGACTTTGGAATCGTAATGTCGGGCCATTGCGTGCTGATAGTTTTGAATCCGAAGCAAAACTCGGTCTCGTCGTTCCTCGATTAAATCGAAGCAGTCTGATAAGAGCTGGTCGTTAGCTTCGGTATCAGACGTACAGAGCTCTCGACGGAGGCTCCCAGTGGAGGTTTCCGCCGGAACAACAGCTTCCATTTCGTAGGCTAAAGGGAAAGAGGTTTCCTCTGTAGCCTTTCTCGGGGTGGTTCGTCATGCCCAAAGTATTTCAGGTATCTTTTCAGACCAGGTTTTCTTGTTGGTTCCGAGGCGTTTCTTGAGGTTTGCTAATATTGACTTATTAGCAGCCTCCGCCTGACCGTTACCTTGAGGTCGTCGAGGTGTTGAGAAGGTAAGGCGGATATTCCACTTGTCGCAAAATGCTTTGAAGTCGCGAGAAATGAACTGTCCTCCATTGTCGGTTACGATCTCATACGGGACGCCGTGGCGGCATACAATGTCTTTCCACACAAATCCTTCGACTTCGAATCTAGTTATCTGTTGGAAAGCTTCAGCTTCTATCCACTTTGTGAAGTAGTCTGTCAAGACCAAGAGGAAGCGTAGCTTCTGCCTTCCTCTTCCTGACGTTATGAGTGGTCCTACGATGTCCATGGACCACCTCATGAACGGGTACGGAGCGGATATTGAGGATAATTTTTCCGCAGGCTGATGTATAATCGGTGCATGCCTTTGGCATTTATCACATGAAGAGGAGTAAACCTCGCAGTCAGCGATAATGGTGGGCCAGAAATAGCCCTGTCTTTTGATTCGGATAGCTAGAGCTCTGCCCCCAGAGTGGTTTCCTCAGGAGCATGCGTGCATTTCTTTCATAAGATTGATAGCATCGAGGCCATGGACGCATTTTAGGTAAGGTCCGGAAATGCTTCGTTTATGGAGGGCTGACTCGATTATGCAGTATCTTGCGCTTAATGCTTTGAGTTTTCGGGCCTCCCACTTATTGGGGGGATCTTACCCTACAAAATGTACTGCATGATTGGTATTCTCCAATCCTCTCTCCCAATGATTTTGTCATGAAGAGATGAAGGCGGTTCTTGTTCAGGTCCCTGAGTGTCTTGACCTGATGTCATATTGCCCCCGGAGATATTGGTCGGATTAGGCTCAAAGGAGTCTGAATTCTGAGGAATATCTCCAGTTCTGGTGTTTTTCTCTGGAGTCTGGGTCGTTTCTTCGGATGCGCTTTCAAAAGTAGAGCGACTCCTGGTCCTAGCTGCGCAGACAGGTGAATCCGAGGTCTGGATCTTGCCCCCGGAGGTATGCTTTTTAAAGCTACGAATTCTGGTTTTCGGGAATCAGTACGTTGTGAGAACTTGGGTCGCTACCGTCTGGGGGTAGCTACCTTCCGTTTGCTCTTTCGGCTTGATATCGATCTCAGCTTTGGTAGCTATGTCGATACTTGGTTTTTCGATTCCCTCTACGGGTATGATCCGTTTTATGAGGGGGTCTGATGTTGACGCTAGAGCAGCCAACGCGTCTGCTGAGGAGTTCTCTCCTCGTGGGATACTTGTTAGTTCAAATCTGTTGAACTGCTTAGTGAGGTTCCAGACAACTTCGAGGTATGCCCCCATTCTTTCGTCCCTTGTTTCATACTCGCCGTGGAACTGGCTAGCTACTAGCTGTGAATCACTATAAGCGTTCAGCTCTCGATTTCCGAGGCTTAGGGGGAGTTCTAATACTGCAATTAATGCTTCGTATTCAGCCTCGTTATTAGAAGCCCTGAATCCGAGCCGGTAGGATTGTTCGATGGTTTCTCCAGCTGAGGAGGTCAGCCTTAGACCGATTCCGGAACCTTGTCTTGACGAGGCTCCGTCAACGTACAGACTCCACTTCGGAGCTTCCGTTTCCAAGTCTAGTTGTTCGGAAGCTAGCTCGATTATGAAATCGGCAAGGACCTGAGCTTTTGCTGCTGCTCGAGGTCTATACTCGATATCGTATTCACTGAGTTCTATTGCCCATTTAGCTAATCGTCCTGATTGGCTAGGGCTGTGCAAAATTGTTCGCAATGGTTGTGAAGTCATTACGACGATTGAGTGCGATTGGAAATAAGGTCGCAATTTTCTGGCAGCTGTTACGACATCTAGAGCTAGTTTTTTCATAGTAGAGTATCTAGTTTCGGCGTCTATCAGACTCTTGCTGTATAATAGACAGTTCTTTGCTCGTTTTGCTCTTCTCGTACCAGCACACCACTAACTGCAGCGGTTGACACAACGATGTACAGATACAGTGGTTCTCCCATTACTTGTTTGGCCAAGATGGGAGGTTCGGAGAGGTAAGCTTTCAATTGCTTGAAGGCTTCCTCGCACTTCTCGTCTCATAAGAACTTCTTATTATTTTTTAGAAGTTTGTAGAATGGGAGGCACTTATCGGTGGACCTGGATATGAATCGATTTAATGCTGCGATTTGTCCAGTCAATCTCTGTACCTCTCTGGTTGTCTTAGGTGACGGCATTTCCAGAAAGGTAGCTATCTGTTTCGGGTTGGCTTCGATGCCTCTTTCGGTTACGAGGTAGTCGAGAAACTCGCCTGAAGGTACCCCGAAAGTGCACTTGGCAGGGTTGAGCTTCATATCGTATTTGTTGAGGATATCGAAGCGTTCCCTTAGGTGGGAAATGTGATTTTCTCCAACTGAGGATTTGACTAGTGTATCGTCAATATAGACCTCCATGGTTTTCCCGAGCTGGCCAGCGAACATTTTATTCACTAGCCTTTGATAGGTAGCTCTTGCGTTCTTTAACCCGAATGGCATGACCTTATAGCAATAGGTCCTTCGTTCAGTTATGAATGCGGTTTTCTCTTGATCGTCGGGATCCATCATGATTTGATTGTACCCTAAAAAGGCATCCATGAAGGACATGAGCTGGTGGCCAGCAGTGGCCTCGACCAAACGATCGATGTGAGGTCCCGGGAAGCGGAATTTAGGTCGGTGAAATCTATGCAGATTCTCCATTTCCCGTTCTTCTTTTTTACTACTACTGGATTAGCTAGCCAGTCGGGGTAATGTACCTCTCGAATGGACCCAGCTTTCGTAAGTCGGTCGACCTCGTCGTTAACAGCTTGTGCCTTTTCTAGGCCTAGCTTGCGACGCTTTTGTTTGATCGGTTTGAAAGTGGGGTCTACATTAAGCTTGTGAGTAGTGACGTCGGCGTTTATACCCTTCATGTCAGTAGTGGTCCATGCAAAGGTTCCGACAATGTTTTTTTAGAAAGTCAATTAGCTCCTTCTTAGTCTCGAGAGGTAGCTCAGATCCGATACTCACTTGTTTTTCAGGATCTGAGTCGTCGATACTAACTTGCTCGGTGAGGATTTTAGGAGGACCTCAAATATTCTGTTGCATCTCACGAACCTCCTGGATCTGTAATTGCTATTGGGGCGATTCTTTAAGAATTTCGAATCCTCCCAGGTAACTGATCCTGGAGATCTTTTGGATACCGTGCACGGTAGCTATCCCTTCAGGTGTCGGGAACTTCACACATTGGTGGTAAGTTGAAGCTACTGCTTTCATCTTGTGGATCCAAGGTCTTCCTAGGATCGCATGGAACGAGGGAGGGTCTGTCGATGACTACGAAGTTCGTCATTTTCATGATTCCGTCAGCTATAATTGGGAGTTTGATAGTTCCCAATGAGGTAGCTGTTTCTCCGGAAAAGCCTATGAGACTAGCCTTCTGGTCGACGATTTCGTACTCGTCTATTTCTATCCCCTTCAGGGCGCTGTAGAAAATGAGGTCGACGGAGCTCCCGGTGTCTACCATGAGCTTGGGTACTTTGTACCCTGCGATGTTCAGGGTGACGATCAGGGCATCGTCGTGAGATCTGTCAAGGTTTGACATCTCACTTTCCCAAAAGGAAATCTTAGTGTTAGACTCGGGGTTAGAAGGCTTAGTTTGAGTGTTAGACACAGCCTTCCGTACATGAGTTTTAATAGAATTAACAGAGTCTCGAAACATATCGGATCCTCCGAGGATGTAGTCTACCCTCGAACCGGGGCTCGACTGAGGTAAAAGTGTGCTCAGGAGGGCCTCGATTTGTAGGCTTTTCCCTTTGGGGAGCTTCCCAAGGATCATGTCGACCCTTTTCTCAGGAGCTGGGGGTGGTGAATCGGTCTCTTTTTCCGGAGACCTTTCTCGTTTTGGTGAGGTGTCTCTGGGACCTCTTTTCTGGTAGGGTTGTGGTTTTTTGAGGTCCACGCCCTTTATTTCTCCGGCTGTGAATTTAGCTGCCAGTTGTCGTTGGAGGTCCCAACATTCCTCAATTGAGTGCCCTTTCCAATCGTGATAAGAGCAGTGTTTGTTCTCATCATATCCTTTTGACCAGGGGGTTTTGTTTGCTGCGGCGATAGTTTTTTCTTCCTTATCTTCCTTGATTGCATAGGAATGTTCTCCCTAGGTCTGATTGTTTCGAGAGTTCCCTTTTTTATTAGGTTCTTTTGTTTCTGAGGCTTCACCTTTCGGGGGATTCTGGGGTTTCTTGTGGAGTTTATCCAGTGCAGCTGTTTCCTCTTCCAAGGTGACGTATCTAGACGCTTTATGAAGAGCATCGTCGATAGTTGGGGGAGGATTGAGCGTTAGCTCCGACCAAAGTCCCGATTTATACCAGAGACCTCTTCTGAGAGCCTCGATGGCGACCTGGTCGTTGGAGTTTGAGAGCTTAGTTCTCACTGCTCTGCATTTTTCGATGTAGGCTCGTAGTGAGTCTCCCACTCCCTATCTATTTTTCCAGAGGTCAGCCTCGGATGTTTGCTTCAGGATATGAGTCGAGTATTGCTTCATGAAAGCGTTGCTTAACTGGTCGAAGCTATCTATCGAATTTGGTTCGAGACCAGAGAACCATTCGAGGGCTGTTCCGACTAGATTTTCGGTGAATGTCCTGCAGTAACCTGCTTCGCATTCTTCTTTCATAAAGTGAGCTTTCACGATAGCTAACCGGAAGGCTCTCAGGTAAGCATTTAGGTCTGAGGTCCCGTCGTATTCGGGGATCCTAATTTTTCGGGTGTCTCTTATGTAAGAGTTGGCAATTCTGTCAGTGAATGGAGTTTCACAGGTCTCTTCGATCAAGCTCTCGATTTCGGGAGCTGAGCTCGTTGCCTTGTGGACTTGAGCTCCCAATTATTGGAGAGCTGCGTGAGTTCGTTCCATATATCTGCGAATAGCCTCAGGTCCCTCTAGAGGAAGGACAGTCAGGTCATCATAGGTACCTGTCGAACATGCCCCTGATGGAATCGTGTTCGATCATTTTCCCAAGTGCCAGGTGGGCTGATTTGCTCACTGGCCATTGTGTTATTTTGACGAGTTAGGTTAGTGGGGCGAGTTATAGGATCAGCATCCGTCCTTTGATGTTCATCCGGATTCGTGTTTAGGTTTCTGGCCTGAAACACTGAAGCTGACGTTCTGCCCCCGGACGGATTGGATAGTCCTTCTCCTGACCTAAGAATAGGTGGTGGAGGAGGTAAGCGAGTGCTCTGACCGGTAATCTGCTCTGGTACAGAGCTGGTTGATGCTAGGTTACTTCCCATAGCACTGGTGAGAGGCGGGCTAAACACAGGAGTTGTCCTAGTGTGAGGCGTTTGGAAAGTAGGTGCCTGTTCTCCCGAACCAGTGTTATCAAGGGAAAAATCTAGACGTCCTCGAGGGAACGAGGGGTCGGTTATTTGATCTCGGAAGGTAACTCCCGAGCCCTTACGTTGCGGTGGTTGGGTTGTTGCGATTAGAGATCTAGTGATCGAATCGTTGCTGCCGAGCGGCTAGCTGTTGCATGGTAAGCTCGCTTTCCTGAGCTTTATCTACCAACGCATCATCATGCAACGGATCTCAGAGAGCTGAGCCTCCGTTTGGTTCGGAGCAGATTGATGCTGAGGGGTAACAAGGGCTGGGAGCCCTGGATCGATCTCACTGGAGGTTCTCGTGTTGGCTGCTCCAGCACTGTTCATCGAGATACTGTTCATCGAGATACTGTTCATCGAAATACTGTTCTCCCAGTACTGTTCATCCGAGTACTGTTCATCGGGATACTGTTTATCGGGATACTGTTCATCGAGATACTGTTCATCGAGATACTGTTTATCGAGATACTGTTCATCCGAGTACTGTTCATCGAGATACTGTTCATCGTGACACTATTCAGTGGTTTGATGGATTTGTCTGATCGACTAGATTCATCCTTAAGTTGGAGTAAGGGATTCCATTGTTTCTTCCCCACAAACGGCGCCAATTGTGAGGGATTAAACTCACCCTCCTGATTTTAAGGTCAGGTTAAAGTTTAGGAAAAGGTTAGGAAAAGATAACGTGGCCTGAATCCCGTAAGAACTTATAGAATGAATGATGATTTTATTGATGATTTTTGTAAAGAACTGTTTACAATAGATGTTTTTGATGATTACAAAGAAAGTAAAGTATTTTGAGAGCTTATGCGTAAGAAGTTGAATTGTGGATCCTCTGATCATTTTTTGATGTATTCTTTAAATAGCCTCAGGCCCCTTTTGGTCGCTACCAACTGGTTCCCGAGATCTTCTCCGTGATTTGAGGGATTTGTAACAGCTCCCCTTTGACCGGGTCCTGCGCCTATTTATTTGTCCACGAGCTACCTCTTTGACCGGGTCCTCCGGCTCTGTCATAGCTGCTTCTGAGGATTTAATCCATGATGGGCCTATCGCGGCCCGTTATCATTTCTTGTTGTTTATTACTAGCTAGAGGGTCATATTTGGGCGCAACACCGTGCATCCCGGGGGATTTCTACTGCTAGCATGCGTTGTTTGTACTGGGCGATATGATTGTCAAGATCCCCAGTACCTTCATACATCTTTATGCTCGGGAAAGAGAACTTTCGTGGCATCTCCACCGAAACAATCTCTTCCACGAAAGGTGTATCGGAGTAGGACCTCTGATTACTCCTTCGAATAGGAGGAGCTACCCCTGGGAGCCTTTCTACCATAGATTGAATGGTGCCAAACCTTTCGGAGACCACCCTTTCTAAGTAGGCTGCTAGAGCCGGATATGAGATCCCGGGATCATCGGGTGAGTAGTCTTCGTCCTCCGTATTGGAATCGCTATCCACTTGCACTCGGGTCCCATCGTTTTCAGTTTCTCGGCCTTCGGGTTCGTTGTCGGCGGAGACAGGTCGATGAGGTGCTTCTTCACCATCGCTTGGAGTGTTGAGCGAAGAAATGGGTCGAACCCTAGTTCGGAACCTCTTTCGCTTGTTGCTAGTTTCACTGTGGGTATGGTTTTCTTGTCGGAGGACAAGATTTTCCGCTTCTATGGCGTCTAGCTTCTCGGCGCTCTGTTGTAGTTGCTTGGAGTATTCTCCAACTTGGTCTTTTAGGGTTTGAACTTCGAGGAGAAGTTCAGGACCTCCGTGTGTGGTCTCCCGATCTTTGTGAAGATCGGTAACCTGAATTTGAAGAAACTCGAGCTTGTTGAGGAGCTCGATCTCCCTCGGGGTCATCTCTGCTTGGTTAGTATCGTCCTCTAGTGCCATTGTCACGTAGTTGGATCACTCCCCTCCTTCTAGCGCCAAACTGGTAGGGTATTTTTGTGTAGGATCGTTTTAACACTACGGAACACTAGAGAATTTGTATGAAATCAAGAGATTGGACTAGAAGAGATGTTTTATTGAGTTATGCGTATGGGGACTACAACGATTTGGTGTATAGACCTTTGTTCTAGCCACCTAAACCCTAATCTCTTAGTCTAGAATAGTCAATCCCTTATTCTAGGGTTTGGGCTCCCCTTTTATAATTGTATATGTCGGCTTCAAGTAATAGAACTCTTCCATAACCGGAAAAATGGAAGTTTCTCCTTAGGCGGAAAACTTCTATTTTGCTTCAAGGGTCGGTCCGATCAAGGGAGTCAGACCTAAGGCAGGGGTCTGTCCCTGGTTTCTTCTTGGGCAAGGGTCCGGAATTCGAGGACCTATCCGGAAGCTGGAGAAAACTTATGCCTGGATATTTTTCCCCAACAAGTGGAAAACTGCCTTTAAAACTAAGCTAGGATTGTATGAATGGCTTGTGATGCCTTTTGGTCTTACTAATGCACCTAATACTTTTATGAGGTTAATGAATAATGTCTTGAGAGCTTTGATTGGGCGATTTGTAGTAGTTTATTTTGATGATATATTGATCTAGAGTAAGACCATGAAAGAGCATGTTAATCATTTGAAACAAGTTCTAGATGTTCTTAGGAAAGAAAACATGTATGCTAACTATAAGAAGTGTTCTTTTGGAACAGATAACCTTGTTTTCCTAGGTTTTGTTGTGACATCACAGGGCATACAGGTTGATGAGGAGAAGGTGAAGGCTATCAAGGAGTGGCTGACTCCTAAGACCATTGGAGAGGTCAGGAGTTTTCATGGACTTGCTGGCTTCTATAGGAGGTTTGTGAGAGACTTCAGTACAGTTGCTGCCCCACTCACTGAAGTAATCAAAAAGAGTGTAGGTTTCACTTGGGGGCAAGCCCAAGAAGATGCATTCCATATGGTGAAAGAGAAGTTAACAAGTTCTCCTTTACTTGTACTCCCTGAATTTTCTAAAACTTTTGAGATTGAATGTGATGCATCTGGTATTGGGATATGAGTTGTGTTGATGCAGGAAAAGAGGCCTATAGCTTATTTCAGTGAGAAGCTAGGAGGTGCCACCTTGAACTATCCAACCTATGACAAGGAGCTGTATGCCTTGGTGAGAGCCTTGCAAGTATGGCAACACTACTTGTGACCAAAAGAGTTTGTGATTCATACAGATCATGAATCTCTTAAGCATCTTAAAGGGCAACAGAAGCTGAACAAGAGGCATGCTAGGTGGGTGGAGTTCATTGAGACATTTCCTTATGTCATCCACTACAAGCAAGGTAAGGAGAATGTAGTTGCTGATGCACTCTCCAGGAGGTATGTTCTGTTGTCTTCAATGGAAACTAAACTCTTAGGTTTTGAACATATCAAATCTTGCTATGCTAATGATCCTGAGTTTCAAGAGGTCTTTAGGAAGTCTGAGAAACATGCTAGTGGTAAATTTTATCAAGTGAAAGGATTTCTTTTCTATGATAACCGCATGTGTTCCTTGTGGTTCTTTAAGAGAGTTGTATGTCAGGGAAGCTCATGGAGGAGGGTTGATGGGCCACTTTGGGGTCGCCAAGACACTCTCAACCTTACAAGAACACTTTTACTGGCCGAGCGTGAAGAAAGAAGTGGAGAGGGTGTGTGCTAGGTGTGTCGTGTGCAAGCAGGCCAAGTCTAAAGGTCAAACCTACCGGTTTGTACACACCTCTTCCTATCCCTACTGAACCATGGGTTGAGATCTCTATGGACTTTGTTTTAGGATTGCCTAGAACCAGGAAAGGTAGAGATAGTATCTTTGTGGTTGTTGACAGGTTTTCTAAAATGGCACACTTTATACCTTGCCATAAGACTGATGATGCATCTCTAGTAGCTGATCTTTTCTTTAGAGAGGTTGTTAGATTGCATGGCATGCCTAGGACTATTGTTTCTGATAGGGATTCTAAGTTCCTTAGCTATTTTTGGAAAACTCTGTGGGGAAAGTTGAGAACTAAGCTATTGTTTTCAACTACTTGTCATCCCCAAACTGATGGACAAACTGAAACAGTCAATAGGACCTTGTCTACTCTTCTGCGTGCCATCATTAAGAGTAACATTAGGACTTGGGAATATTGTTTACCTCATGTAGAGTTTGCATACAATAGGGCAATGCATTCAGCTACCAAGCTCTCCCCTTTTCGAGTTGTTTATGGATTCAATCCATTGTCTCCTCTTGATTTGTTTGCTTTACCTTTGAAAGAACAAACTAACCTTGATGGCAAGCAAAAGGCCGATTTTGTCAAGTCTTTACATGCGTAGGTCAGGAAGAACATATAGGAGAGGACAAAGATGTATGAGTGTGATTGTGCTCAAATTACCCTGTAGAGCTTACTCTCTCAAATAAGAGGTTCAGTTGTAGTACTTAGGGATCAAATCACGAGGAGCTAGGGAACCAATTAAATCTAATCAACTAATCAATCCTAGGTGAAGTTGGTTTTAATGATGAAATGTAAATAACAATTCCTAAAATGAGCAAGGTAGTTGCTCTAACTAACAATATGATGGTTGTTTAAATGATAATGAAGAGTGCTAGACTTAAGGCTTTTATTCAGGAATGAAGATTATAATATATATAAATGCTTAACAAGTTCCTTGCATGATACTATAGAACTCAGCCGCTTAACTCTCAGTGATGTCTCAATGGTTAAATAATCTAGATCTCTGGACTCAACTGTCTTATGTTGACACAGAAAAAGAGTCGATCGATATCCTTTAGGGATATCGAACGATACACCTTTCACTCGGCGATCGATTCACCTGTCGGGATATCGATCGACGGTTTCTAGATATGCCTAGGCGCGAGCCGATAATGAACACTAGATCTCAAGGAGGGCGGTTAGATCTTCTCGAAGGAGACACTAGTTAAAACATATAATTCAAGATATCAAAGATCCTAGTGATATGTGCTCTAGTTAGCTACTCTAGAACAAGCTTAGGGTGCAATCTATTTGATGAATATCTCAACTTAGCAATTATAGTTTGGGGCTAATCCCAAAAACCTATTTAAACCCTAGATCAAACAAGTAGACTACTCAGACATAGCTAAGCAATTCATAATAATAGATAGATAAAATAATTGCATAGATAAGGAGTAGAAAAAAAATGGAGTTCACAAATCTCTCCAATCTCTCAAAACATATAAAACTCTATAGTCTCTCTCTCACACTCTCTGCTTTGCCTCTCAAGACTTGTGCTTCTTAGACTTGTCAAAAGCTTGCTTGCTGTCAAAAACACTAAGCAGGAATATTTAAGCATTTCCATTAAGTTAAAAACTCGTCAGGGGCAATCTCGTAATTTGGTGAAGTGTTGGTGAAGTAGTCGGCTAAACCATTTTGTCCTCGATAACGATCGACAACACTAGTTGTGTATCGATCAATTATAATCTTCTAGTACGCGGATCTTCTCAGCTACATCGATCGACAACTCTGGATGAGTATCGATCAATTCTTATCACAATGTTGACTTCCGACTTGGTCTTGAATGGTCACTCGGGTGTATTATCTCTTGTACTTCAAAATGCTCCAAAAACATCACTTTATCATGAAACGCTCCTGAACTTGAAAACATACCTAATAGGCTAGAAAACACATTAATTATATAATAAAATACTAGTATACCATGGTAGAAAATGCGTGAAATCCATGGTAAATCAACTCCCCCAGACTTACTCATTTGCTTGTCCTCAGGCAAAAACCAGTAGTCTTTGGAAAAGGTTTGAAAACAGTAGGAACTCAAAGATTCAAAATATTGAAGTCATCACTCTATGGGTTTGCAATTCATATCTAAACATCCTAATCACAGAAGTTCTTTATGCCTTATCCTAGCTTAGCAACCAAATTCATCTAGTCCACAACTTAGCAAATCTTATCTGACATTCCCCTCTACTGACCTTATTTCTTAACATAAAATAAAAGTGCAGGCTTTACCTTGGGAGTATCGATCAAAGGACACATGGATTCAACTCAGACAAGTATCTGAACACACATGTAGTCTTCTCTGATCCCTTTCTCCCCTCATCTCTCTTCTCTAAATCTCTTATTAGTTTCAATTTCAACAGGTTTCGATGCCACAAAGTTCATCTAGTCTATCTCTTTTAAATTTGCATTTGTAACTCATACATTTTTGACAAAATGTAGCGAATACTGGGGTCGCAGGTAATTTACCTATCCCTCGTTTCCACAATGTGTGATCATCCCTGAGATTTAGAATATTGGGGTCACAGGAGACACTCCTACCCCTCTGCCTCTCAAGAAATCATTTCAATCTTTTATAACATAAAACTTAGATCTTTGAGATGCCGAAGAGAGAGAAGGAAGGGCACCAAAAACACACAGAATTTTTACCTTCAAGACTTGTAAGAGGATTCCGATCCAGTGATTTCCAAGCCCCAAGACAAGAAAATAAAGTCAGTATTAGTGTTGGAGGTCAGCTTTGGTTCCTTCAAACAATCCCAGCTAGTGTATATAGGTGACATGTTGATCCACTTTAGCATCTTTAGTACTATCTGCAATCAGTAAATCTAGAATGGTGCTAAAGAGTGGTTAGACAATCAAATATAAATCTATATCAATGTTCCCATTTAATACTTATGTGAAAAATAATTTTGAAAAATATTTTAAATAAAAACCAAAATAAAAACACATATTAGTAAACTCCCTCCAGACTTAAATTACACTGTCCCAGTGTAACACAGCCGGAGTGAAGTGAATAAATAAATCATAAGAACTGAATGTAACAAGATCGAACGACTAAACCTGACCGACATGGTGTCGATCGATACGTAGAGATGTACGTCGATCGTTAGTAATGGTCGTGTGGTGTCGAGCGATGTGAATGGTATGTGTCTGTCGACGGAATCATCATTCTACTTGGATCTTTAAAAACTGCAAAAAATAAATGCGAAAAAATAAATGTAAAAATGTAAAAATGACTTTAAAAGAAAATAAAAGAAAACCTAATAGTGGGTTGCCTCCCACTCAGCTCTTTGTTATAGTCATTTAGCTTGACTTTGGTGGGTGTGTGACTCAGTTGTGGTGGGAGCAGTTGTTTGCTGGTGGGCAAACGTCTCCCTCATCTTTGGACTCAGTAGCAGTGAAACTTCTTGTGGCATCATCTGATCTTGTCCATCCTTGATGTATATTTTCTAAATCGGCTTTGATGACTTGTAACCTTCTGTCTAAATCTTCCATGTCGAACTGATGTTGATAGAAATCAAATGTTGAATGCTCGGACAGTTCTTCATGTTGTAATGTTTCATGCTGGGCATGAGTCTGTTGATCTCGGTCTGCCAAGGAATTGGTGTCGATCGATGCGACAACATGTGCGTCGGTCGTTTCGCTGGGCATTTTGTCGGTCGATCCAGTGTTAACCGTGTCGATCGATTCTGAAGGTTGTCCTTGGTACTGTATAGCATGTATCTTGTTCTTCAGCTGTCGAGTAGCTCTGCATAGGCTGTTTACTCGTTCGTTGACAGTGTCGTCAATGTCATCACTTCTCCCGTTGAGTCTCTCCTCCATAGCATTTATAGCTTCGTATAGCTCATGTTTGATCTGATCAACTTCTGCTGCTGTGCATGCTCTTTTTGCTGGTTGTGGCTCGATGTCGATCAATATGGGTCTAGGCCTGTCGATCGATGTCGCGTTTCTGTCACGAAGACCAAGACGATCTTGAACTATGCCAATGTCTTGTTGCAACTCGTTCAGCTGTTGTGACAGTGTATCCAGGTATCGCATGATAGGTGAACTGAAATGATCGTGCCTTTCCTCGTATGATTTCATCCTATCCTCCATTGCTGCGAACCTTGTGTCGATCGATGGTGAAGATGTTGTTTTGATCGACGGAATAGTAGCATTCTGAACCTGACCTTTCTTGCGAATTGTTGCCAACTCTTTCTGTAGAAGATCAATCCTCTTGCTTAACCATTCGACATTGTTGTTGAGAGGGTTGTAGACGTCTCCAATTCGTGTATTGACGTAAGCAATCTCCCATTCATCTCTCTTAGGTGATGAACATTCTTGTTGGTCCTTGGATGTAGTCTTGCCGATGTCGATCGATGGTGCAGGTGCTGTGTCGATCGATACTTGTGGCGTAGCTTCCTTCTCAAGCATGGTTCTAATTCTCTCAATCTCCATTCATAGCACTGCCATATCACTTTGGAGAGCTTCATAGCTGCTATCCAAAGGTTGGAAAGTATCTTCCACCAATGTGTGAAAATCTGCCTCAAGGTGTGCCTGAGCTCTCTATACATCAGTCACCATATCATCTATCTCCTCTCTGCTGTAGGGTACTCGTGGTGGTTTGTATGCATGGTAAGAGCGTGTATGTTCTGGAAGGCGTAAGAAACCTCTGTGAAAAAGAGATGCTCTCTCCAGGATGCTCTTGCAAAGTCATCTGTGTCCCTGAAAATACCAAATTCATCAGGTGTTAGTGAAACATTCCTGATATCATATGGATCATGAAATCGAGATTGAGCTCTGGTAAGGGCATCGATCGATGGTGCAGTGATGGTGGTGATCGATGGTGATCGTCTAGCTGCAGGGTTGGATCGATTTTTCTTGGTGTTGCAGTCCTCCATGGTTATGTTGCTAGTTGCTGGAAGATGCTGGGTAAAAGTTGTTGAAGTTTGAAATTTCGTGGCTGGTGTTGACAACCTTATATACCCATATGTTGTCCTAATCGGTGAAATTCTGATTTTGTCCTTTAAGTCGTCTGGGTTAATATCGATCGATGTGATGCTGTCGATGTCGATCGATGGACGATGTCGTTTTGCTGGATGAAGTAGATAATCGATCAATGGTGGACGGTGGATGTCGATCGATTTTGGGGAAACGATTTGCAAATCTATCATTCTCCATGTAGTTTTCCCAAGCTCTTTCTTCCCAATAATCTTCATCATATTCTTCAATGTGGTTTCCACAGTGGGAAGATCTGGCTATATCTACTGCAAAACTTTCATGAAATCCGCTATCTGCCCAACTTCTTACTGAGTAATCATCTTCTTTTATGTTGGGTGGGATGGGGAAATTTGGGTAGCAATGATCTGGTAAGTCGAGTTTATCATCTGGTGTGCTTCTGGCGATGGATGGTCCATGGTTGGTGTCGATCTCTTCTAACTCGCTGGTGTCGATCGACGATGTAGAGATGTTGTTGATCGCTCCCGAGTACTCTGTCTCATACTCTACTTCACAATGACAAACTGCAATGATACCAAGATCATCTTCTTCACGGTTTTGGCTGGTGGTTTGCCAAGTTTGACAGGGTCGTAGTGGATATCTTGATCTATCATAGTCAAGCACATCCTGTTGGTGTTCATGTCACATATAACTTCTACTGTAGCCATAAATGCTCTTCCAAGTAAGAGGGAAGAGTTCCAATTTAACTTGATGTCTAGGACATGAAAATCCACAGGGACAATGGCATTACCAATCTGCACTTCCAGGTCTCTGATCAAGCCTCCATAATTTTTCTGAGTGTAGTCCACAAATGTGAAGATCTTTGGTGAAGGCTCTACTTTCAGACCCAGATGGTCTGCCATAACCTTTGGTAAAATGCTGACTGATGAACCAGTGTCACATAATGCATGAGGAAACTAAATCCCTTGTACTACACAGGGTATTGCAAACTTCCTAGGATCGCTCTTCTTCTTCAAAGTAATCTTTTTCCTCATATCTTCTCTGACATTGTCAAACCTTCTCCTAATGTCATTTTCAGTCTCCCTTGTTTCTCTGAAGAACATCCACAATCTACTTGTGAAGTAGACCTCCTCAAAGGGTTTCTCTAGTGGGATTATGTTAACTCTCTTAGTGAAACCATCAATCTCCTTCTCATTAGCTTCCCTCTTAAGGTTCTTAGGAGTTTTCTCATTCCTACTCCTTAACCTTCTTCCTTCAGTTCCCTCTGATGTTGGTGTAGTGTCTGAAGGGTTACTAGTAGTTTCTGCAGGGTTAGCTTGTGGTTTCGGTGTTGGTCGCAGTGCATTGATTCGGTTGCTGTCAATCGATGGTAGTTGCACTCGGTATGTGAGAGGTGCATGTCGATCGATAGGTGGAGAAAAGGGTAGGTAGGGGTGGGTGGATGAGGATGCGAAGCCGTGAATTCAGCATGTGTCAAGATCCTAACCGCGTTGCAATCTGCAGTCGTATCTGGAAATGAGATCGTTGGTGTCGATCGATGTGGACTAGTTGGTGTCGATCGACACCATTGTGATCCTCCGAAACTTAGTGAACTTTCCACTTCAAAGTCTCCTTCTTGTAGCTTCTCATGCTTCATCACTTGCCAGAAATCATCATCTATAATGGCATTCACGTGGTGTTTCATGCTTCCTTCTCATACTTCCTTAGAGGTTCCAATTCTCCTGATAGAGTCTTCAGTTTGGACAATTTGGGTCTCAAGCTTCCTAACTTGAGTACAAATGGTGTCTATCCTTGTCTTCAGATTGTTGAAGACAAAGTCAATCTTTCCATTGAAATCTACTGTAAGCTTCTGCTGTCCTTGAAGAACTATATCAATCATGGCATCAAACTTACTCTCCTGGGTGGGTGGTGGTGGGTTTTGATAAGCTGAGTTGCCGCAGTTCCTGGTGTTGGTGAAGGGTTTCTGATACTGTGAACTTTGGTTGTAGTTACTCTTCTGACCATTGCCAAAAAAGTTTATATTTCCACTCTGGTTTCCATATTTCTGAAATCCAGTACCTCCAATGTAGTTCACATCTTCCTCTGTATCATCTTCTCTAGCCTCTTCTTCTTCAGCTGAGCAGACTGGTTGCCCCAGAAATGCATGTAAAGCATCTATCTTGGCTCTGACTTTATTCATCTGGTTCTCCCCGATGGCTGCAACCAATTTCTTCTTGTCAGAGTCAGTGTTCTTGGTGCTGCTGCTGTTGGCTAGGTGGTTCTCAATAAGTCTCACATCCTCTATTGGATTCCTGGTTTTGAAGTTCCCCTCGCTAGCAGTATCAAGAGCCATCTGATACCTCAAGGTGATACCTCTGTAGAAAGTGCTTAGCAGCTGTACTTCATTGAATCCATGGTGTGGACAGTTTCGCTGGAAGAACTTAAATCTTATCCACGCGTCTTTAAAAGTCTCACCAGGATTTTGCACGAAAGTGGCGATTTTGCTTCTTAAGTCTTCAGCACGTGCCTCATCAAAGAAATTACGCCGGAAGATGTTTTTGATGTCGGCCCAGGATGTCAGTGATCCTGTAGGTAGCTGCTTGAGCCAGTGTGAAGCTTCTCCAATCAGTGAATAATTGAAGAGCTTGCAGAGTAAGTAGTCCTCAGGGACTCTATCCATACGAATAGCAGCTATAAGATCCTTGAACCTCTCTAGATGGTCCATAGGATGCTTGTGTGATAACCCAGAGTAAGGTATCTGTGACACGAGAGAGTAGTACTGAGGCTTGAGCTCGAAGTTCGGCTTCTGAATCTCCGGAAGTCGAATAGCAGATCTGTTGGTGTAGTACTCATCAGGATGATTGTAGTCTGCCAACGATCGTGTTTGAGCTTCTCCTGTAGCCTCAGCTTCAGGCTCAGGGATTATGTTTCCCTGTGCATCTAGCTTCTGACCTGTTGTATTACATAGATGACCATATTGGTCATACATGTTTCCATTCTCGCCCTGCGTGAGAATAACAATCGCAACCATGCCTTGCGGGTTAGTATCGATCGACGTACGGTGGGTAGTGTCGAACGATGTGGATCGGCAAACGGTATCGGTCGACGGTGCTGTCTTAGTGTCGGTCGATGGTTGAACGTGAATATCAGTCGACGGTACTTTCGTTCTGTCGATCGATGTCGAGCGTAGGTCTTTGCGGATTGAACGTTCCAAGTGTGCAGGATCTTCTGAGAATAGTATTTGATTTCCCTTATTGCTTCTGGTACTGCTGGGCATGTACCTGAAAAGACAAGAAAAATTATAATCAGAAAGGGGGTAAAAAGAGAAACCTAAGATTAATAAAATTAAATCTAATGGCGATCAAAGCTCCCCGGCAACGGCGTCAAATTTGATAGTGCTCAAATTACCCTGTAGAGCTTACTCTCTCAAATAAGAGGTTCAGCTGCAGTACTTAGGGATCGAATCACGAGAAGCTAGGGAACCAATTAAATCTAATCAATTAATCAATCCTAGGTGAAGTTGGTTTTAATGATGAAATGTAAATAACAATTCCTAAAATGAGTAAGGTAGTTGCTCTAACTAACAATATGATGGTTGTTTAAATGATAATGAAGAGTGCTAGACTTAGGGCTTTTATTCAGGAATGGAGATTATAATATCTATAAATGCTTAACAAGTTGCTTGCATGATACTATATAACTCAGCCGCTTAACTCTCAGTGATGTCTCACTGGTTAAACAATCTAGATCTTTGGCCTCAACTGTCGTATGTTGACACAGAAAAAGAGTCGATCGATATCTTTTAGAGATATCGAGCAATACACCTTTCGCTCGGCTATCGATTCACCTGTCGGGACATCGATTGGCGGCTTCTAGATATTCCTAGGCGCGAGCCGATAATGAACACTAGATCTCAAGGAGGGTGGTTAGCTCTTCTCCAAGGAGACACTAGTTCAAACAGATAATTCAAGATATCAAAGATCCTAGTGATCTATGCTCTAGTTAGCTACTCTAGAACAAGCTTAGGGTGCAATCTATTTGATGAATATCACAACTTAGCAATTATAGTTTGGGGCTAATCCCACAAACATATTTAAACCCTAGATCTAACAAGTAGACTACTCAGACATAGCTAAGCAATTCATAATAATAGATTGATAAAAGAATTGCATAGATAAGGAGTAGAAAACAAATGGAGTTCACAAATCTCTCCAATCTCTCAAACATATAAACTCTCTAGTCTCTCTCTCACACTATCTGCTTTGCCTCTCAAGACTTGTGCTTCTTAGACTTGTCAAAAGCTTGCTTGCCGTCAAAAACACTTAGCAGGAATATTTAAGCATTTCCATTAGGTTAAAAACTCGTCAGGGGCAATCTCGTAATTTGGTGAAGTCTTGGTGAAGTAGTCGGCTAAACCATTTCGTCCTCGATATCGATCGACAACACTAGTTGTGTATCGATCGATTATAATCTTCTAGTGCGCGGATCTTCTCAGCTACATCGATCGACAACTCTGGATGAGTATCAATCGATTCTTATCAATCGATTCTTATCACAATGTTGACTTCGGACTTGGTCTTGAATGGTCAACTCGGGTGTATTATCTCTTGTACTCCAAAATGCTCTAAAAACATCACTTCATGAAACGCTCCTGAACCTAAAAACATACCTAACAGGCTAGAAAACACATTAGTTATATAATAAAATACTAGTATACTATGGTAGAAAATGGGTGAAATCCATGGTATATCAGAGTGGCAAAAGAACAAGGGCAGAAAAGAGTTGGTGCTGGAACCAGGTGATCTTGTTTGGATCCACATGAGAAAAGATAGGTTTCCTGCTGAGAGGAGATCAAAGCTACTGCCAAGGACAGATGGACCTTTCAAAGTGTTGAAAAGAATCAACAACAATGCCTACCAGATTGATCTAGAAGGTAAGTACACAATAAGTTCTACTTTCAATGTTTCTGACTTGATCCCTTTTGTTGCAGATGATTTGGATTTGACGTTAAATCCTTTTAAAGGAGGAGGGGATGGTGTAGCCATGAGCAGAGACATAGAAGAGAAGCTGAGTGAGTCTGAGGATGAGGAGCTGATTGAAGAGACTACTTTAGAAGAGAGATGTGAAGCTGGTGATACTGAAGTGAACTTGAGCCAGAAAGAGAAACCAAAGGAACCAACCAATGTGTGGGATGGACCAGTCACTAGAGCTAGGCTGAGAATGCAAGAGAAGAGTCTCCAAGACTTGGTCAAAAACGTGGGGGCTGGTTCAGGAGGAAAAGTTCAAGATAAACCAGCATGTTGGTTTAATTTAATTACAATGTAATAGATTTGGTTTTGTTTGGTTTTCATTTATTTCAAACCAAAGACAATTAGGATTAGTAAACCAATTTTAATTGGGATTAGGATTAGAGAGAGAGTAAACCAACTCGGTTTATGATTAGGTTAGTTGGCGACTTCTTTTAATACCTTCACGCAGCTGTGAGAAACTTCAACTTTGAACCTAAGAACTTTTACAGCAACTTTGCTTGCCTTTGTCTCAAGCTTTCTCTGTTCAGCTAAAGGAACATTGATCTCACTTAAGGGAAGGAATTCCTTCTGAAACCATCTTAGACAATACAGGGTAATCCTGTGTCTTTGAGTAGCTATCCATCTTTGCAGACAAACCATAGCTGTAGAGAGCCGACCACAGTTCAACAGAGTGCTAATAGCCTCCTAGAACATCCACTTCCATTACCTTCAAGTGATCCAGGAGCATAAGCCATACCCAGGCTACACCAGACGGGTCGGTTAAGCGCTCTTTCACCGTCGCGTGGAGTGTTGAGTGAAGCCATGGGTCGAACCCTAGTTCGGAACCGCTTTCGCTTGTTGCTGGTTTCACCGAGGGTATGGTTTTCTTGTCGGAGGACAAGATTCTCCGCTTCTATGGCGTCTAGCTTCTCGGCGCTCTGCTGCAGTTGCTTGGAGTGTTTCCAAGTTGGTATTTTAGGGTTTGAACTTCTAGAAGAAGTTCATGACCTCCGGGTGTGGTCTCCCGAGCTTTGTGAAGATCAGTAACCTGACTTTGAAGGATCTCGAGCCGGTTGAGGAGTTCGATCTCCCTCGGGGTCATCTCTGCTTGGTTAGTATCGTCCTCTAGTGCCATCGTCACGTAGTTGGATTACTCTCCTCCTTCTAGCGCCAAACTGTTATGGTATTTTTGTGTAGGGTCGTTTAAGTACTACGGAACACTAGAAGATTTGATATATGAGACAAGAGATCATAAACTAGAAGATGTTATTAAATTTATGATTCGGGACTACAACCTGTTGATGTATAAAACCTAGTGTCTGTCGCCTAAACTCTAATCTCCTAGTCTAGAAACGTCGATCACTTATTCTAGGGTTTGGGCTCCCTTTTGTAGTTGTAGATCTCGGCTTCAAGTAATAGAACTCTTCCATAATCGGAAAATGGAAGTTTCCCCTTAGGCGGAAAACTTCTATTTTGCTTCAAGGGTCGGTCCGATGAAGGGGGTCGGACCTATGGCAGGGGTTGGTCCCTGGTTTCTTCTTGAGCAAGGGTCCGGAAGTAGAGGGCCTATCCGAAAGCTGGAGAAAACTTATGCATGTATATTTTTCCCCAACACGAGGGTCTGGTTTTCTTGTCGGAGGACAAGATTCTCCGCTTCTATGGCGTCTAGCTTCTCGGTGCTCTGCTGCAGCTGCTTGGAGTGTTCTCCAAGTTGGTCTTTTAGGGTTTGAACTCCTAGAAGAAGTTCATGACCTCCGGGTGTGGTTTCCCGAGCTTTGTGAAGATCGGTAACCTGATTTTGAAGGATCTCGAGCCGGTTGAGGAGTTCGATCTCCCTCGGGGTCATCTCTGCTTGGTTAGTATCGTCCTCTAGTGCCATTGTCACGTAGTTGGATTACTCCCATTCTTCTAGCGCCAAACTGTTATGGTATTTTTGTGATGGGTCGATTAAGTACTACGGAACACTAGAGAGATTGTATATGAGACAAGAAATCGTAAACTAGAAGATGTTATTGAGTATTGATTCGGGACTACAATGTGTTGGTGTATAAACCCTAGTCTTTGTCGCCTAAACTCTAAGTCTCGAAATGTCGATCCCTTATTCTAGGGTTTGGGCTCCCCTTTTATAGTTGTAGATATCGGCTTCATGTAATAGCACTCTTCCATAATCAGAAAAATGGAAGTTTCCCCTTAGGCGGAAAACTTCTATTTTGCTTCAAGGGTCGATCCGATCAAGGGGGTCGGACCTATGGCAGGGGTTGGTCCCTGGTTTTCTTCTTGAACAAGGGTCCGAAAGTCGAGGGCCTATCCGGAAGCTGGAGAAAACTTATGTCTGGATATTTTTCCCAAACAGAGCTCATGAAGGAATGGTTGGAGGAGAGACATGATGTTGGATAGTACTTTTGATCTGGAGATCGTTGTAGGAATTCATAGGCTTCATAGTAACCCAGATATTTTGAGAATTTGGAAGTTCGTTTGAGAACCCGGAGGTTTGTTGAGAACTCGGGAGTTCAAATTTAGGAACCCGGAGGTCCTTTGAGGACTCGGAAGTTCATTATAGGAACTCGGAAGTTCAGATTCGGGAACTCGGAAGTTCATTTTGAGGAACCTGGAAGTTCAAATTTAGGAACCCAAAGGTCCTTTGAGAACTCGGAAGTTCGTCATAGGAACTCGGAAGTTCAGATTCGGGAACTCGGATGTTCATTTTGAGGAACCAGGAAGTTCAAATTTAGGAACCCGGAGGTCCTTCGAGAACTCAGAAGTTCGTTTTGTAATAACTCGGAGTTTTTTACATTTGAGCCCAGAATTCATAGGAACTTGAAGTTCGTAGGAATCTGAAGTTTTGTGTTTGCAGAGACCGTATTCCGTCAGTTGAGGAAAAATACTCCGGTATCACTTTCCTCCAGGCTTCAGGCAGGACCCAGGCCTCCGGGTCTCCGTTTACAAAGTACCCCGGGTCCTCAATGAAAGGAACTCCGGAACTACTCCAGGAACTACCCTCGGGAACTATTCCTCCCTCCAAAAAATCAAAAACTTCCGATAAAGAGAACCTTCCATATTTCCGAATATGGAGGAATTCTTCTTACTACAACTGACAAAGGAGCGACTATATAAGGCGAAACAAAACCCTAAAGCGGGGATCGACTCATCTACGTGATGGTGGCGGCGGACGAGCAAGACGAGCCTCAGAGGCAACCCGATGTCCCACATGACCAAGATATCAACTGGAAGCATCACTACGGAGACGAGATCCGGCCTACGCAGAATCTAGAAGCACCCGACTCTGAGGCCAGGGCCATAAGCCCGCTATCGATATTCGAAGAAGTGGAAACAGCAGCGAGATCCCCATCAACCTGCTCAGAATAAAACATAATGATTCATGTCATATCTTGCGGCTCGAACATAGATGGTATAAATCATAAAACCATAGAGAGAAGTGCAAGAGACGTCGAGCGTGGCTCGGGGGCAACCCATGCGGAGCATCGACCCCCGTATGTGGATGAAATCAGTTTTACTCTCGAAGAACAGGAAAAAGTGTTGGCCCCTTACCATGACGCTCTGGTCGTATCACTCACCGTTGCGAATTGTCTGGTAAAAAGGATTCTGGTGGATAATGGGAGCTCCGGCAACATCATCTTCCAAACTACCTATCGAGAGTTAGGGCTGGATGATCATACTCTCACACGGAGAAGTCAAGCAGACAATCAGAGAAGTGACTCTCCCTGTCCACGCTGAGGGGATCAATATGCCGACTAGGTTCCTCATCATCGATTGTGTGTCTTCGTACAACATGATCCTAGGGCGACCTGGATTCATGACATGAGGGCCGTCCCCACAACCCTTCACCAAATAATCAAATTCCCTACACACTGGGGCATAAAGATGATCAAAGGAGATGAAGTGAATTCCCGCTCATGCTACGAAATCACTCTGAAGGCCAGAAATCAACCACAACAACATGGAGAAACTCCAACTCGGCATGCCGAAGAACCGGAGGTCGAATATGTGGATGACGTACCTCTGATTGAAGGGGAGTGCGGTAAATATCTCAAGATCGGTTCTAAGCTGGACGAAGGACTAAGGAGGAGATTGGTGGACTTCCTTTGATCCAACTCGATTGTTTCGCCTGGTCCCACACCGACATGCCAGGAATCGATCCGGAAGTCATCATGCACAAGCTGCAGGTGGACCCCTCATACCAGCCTATCAGAAAAAAGAGAAGGAAGTCAGCCTCTGAGAGGGATGCGATAATAAAAGAAGAAGTTAAGAACCTACTCGACGTTGGGTTCATCCGCGAGGTACAATACCCTAACTGGCTAGCCAATGTGGTGGTGGTAAAAAAGAAGAACCGGAAATGGCAGGTCTGCATAGACTTCACAGATCTGAACAAGTCCTATCCAAAGGACCCCTTTCCCCTGCCTCATATCGACAAACTCGTCGATGCTACAGCAGGACATCAGCTCATGAGTTTCATGGATGCCTTCTTCCGAAGATCAAGAGAAAACCTCATTTATGACATCAAGAGGGATTTACTGCTGCAAGGTTATGCCTTTTGGCCTGAAGAATGCCGGATCTACCTACCAGAGGCTGGTGAACACGATGTTCGCAGATCAAATCGGGCAAACCATGGAAGTATATATCGACAACATGCTGGTCAATTCCCTGAAGGTGAGCATCACATATCACATCTACAACAAGCCTTCTCCACCCTCTGGAAGTATCACATGAAGCTAATTCCTGCCAAATGCTCATTTGGCGTGAGTTCCGGGAAATTCCTTGGGTACATTGTGACCCGCTGGGGCATCGAAGCCAATCCAGACCAGATCAGAGCCATTCAATCAATTCCTTCCCCAAGGAACGTCAAAGAGGTCCAGAAATTAACCAGAAGGATGGCGGCCTTGAGTAGGTTCATCTCTAGACTCTCCGACAAATCTCATGCCTTCTTCAAAACCCTCAAGAACCCGAAAGAATTCTTATGGACCAAGAAGTGCGAAGCATTCCTCAACGAACTCAAGATCTATCTCACGACTCTCCCTCTCCTATCAAAACCTTTGCTCGGAGAGGTGTTATTGCTATATCTGGCTGTTTCCAAGCACGCGGTGGGTGCAGTCCTGGTGAGAGAGGAAGGAAGGAAACAACTACCAATCTACTACGTAAGCAAGGCCCTTTTAGACGCCGAGACCCGTTATATCCACCTTGAGAAACTGGCTTTGGCCTCAATGGTAGCCGCCCGCAAGCTACGACCTTACTTCCAAGCTAACCCGGTGGTGGTCGTTACCTCGTACCCGATAAAGCTGGTACTCCATAAATCTAAAATCTTTGGGCGTCTTGCTAAGTGGGCAGTGGAGCTGGGAGAGTACGACGTAATCTTATGACCAGCTACCGCCATTAAGTCCCAAGTCCTGGCGGACTTCGTGGCTGAATTCTCTCCTAATATGCTCTTGGAGCTGGAAAAAGAAAATACCCTCCTAGATAAGACAACATCAAGAGGAGTATGGATCCTCTATGATATAGCATGAATTTGACCCACTTTTAGCCATGTTATATTAGTGTTTTAAGATATATTATATCTATTTTGGAGTCTATATTGCATATTTATAGGTTCAGGAGCTAATGGAAGAAAGATGATGATTTTGGATAGACGCGTGTCGATCGATACACAACCAGTGTCATCGATCGATACTTAACCGCAGAAGCCCGGATTTGGTCCCAGCCGACTTGAAGCCCAAGACACCATTTATTTACCAAAATACCCCTGACAAGTTTTAACCTAATTCTATAGTATTTATGTCTTGCCTATGTGTTTTGGCACATACACAGTTCTTACTAGAGTTTTCTAAAAGACATAGTTTCTTTGTTTTTGGTGAGAGAGAGTTTTATCAAATTGAGAGCAATCTTGAACAAATTTTCTATTATATTCTATGAAGCTTTTTATGATTATGTTTATGTTTTGCTCGGCTATGTCTGAGTAAACACATCCGTTAGATTTAGGATTCAAATAGGTATGAGGGATTAGCCCTAAAAATGAATACATGAGCATGTGATATTCATCTTAGAAGATCATGCTTAATGCTTGTGTAGGATTAGATAACCTACACATGAATACAGAGATACAATCCTTAGATCTATCTTCTCTGAGCTACGAATTTGCTGGGAAAAAGTGACATCTGACTTGGCAAACTCCTTGGCGAACTGTATTCAACTACACGCTTAAAGCTTGCTAGTAGTGCATCGATCGATACTCCTATAGAGTAATCGATCGATAGACGCGGGGCACTGTCGATCGACATCGGCGACAACACACCGACCGTGCCCTAATATATGTCTCGCCAAAGGATGTTTCATCGGTTCTAGTAATAGATAGTCATAAAGACAGCTATTGAACCGTTGGGTTCTTTAATATCATGCAAGCATCTCATATTGGCATTCATACCTCTATAGTCTTGATAACCTGAATAGTAATCCTACGTGTAGCTCTTTAATCATACTTGTTAACCACAAATCAATCATTATTGAGTAATTGTCCTGCTCTAACCAGTTTCTAATTTACTTGTTATTTACTGCTTTGAAATCTCCAACCTAGCTTAGTTAAGATAAGATCTATTGATTCCTCAGCTCCCTGTGGATTCGATCTCTAAATAATACAATTGACCTCTTTTGATAAGAGTAATATTGCTATAGGTTAATTTGAGCAAGTACCAAATTTGGCGCCGTTACCGGGGAGTTTTGATCGTCATTATATTTTATTTAAGTCTAGGTTTTGTTACTTTTTAATTTGTCGCTGATAAATATTTTTCTTTCTTTTTTTTCAGGTGCATGTCCTGCATAACCAGAAGCAAGGAAAACAAGGAATTATTGTCTGCTGACCCCGCTGCTTTGGAATGTTCAGTCCGCAAACAGATTTGTTCCTCATCGATCGATACACCTGCCTGTGAATCGACCGATTTTCATCACCAATCGTCTACTAAGTTTCAGACACCACCGACCGATACCAGTTCACCGACGTCGACCATTCTCACTCTAACATCGATTGATACTATTCCATCCACATCGACCGATACTTTTCAGTACCCGTCGAATCACATCTTTCACCCGACATCAACCGATTCCGCTACTCGCCTATCAATCGATACCAAGAACATGGTCTCGACATTGATACACAGAGAAGACAACGAACGGAACCTGCATGATCAAGATGGTCACCTGCGTAATGCAGCAGGTCAAAAGATTAATGATCAAGTGGCTGCAATCCCTGATCTAGAAGCTGAAGCTGCTGCTCAAGCTGCAGAAGAGGCCACCAGAAACAGATCACTGGCTGACTACAACCGTCCAAATCAATACTATGCCAACAGATCTGCAATCCGTCCTCCAGGCATTCAGAGGGCTGAATTTGAGGTAAAGCCTATGTACTACACACTTGTAGGACAAATACCCTACAGTGGAGCATCTCACGAGCATCCTATGGACCATCTAGAGTGGTACGAGGATCTCATATCTGTTGTCAAAGCCAATGGAGTACCAGCTGACTACCTACTTTGCAAGCTCTTCAAGCACTCTCTTATTGGAGAAGCTTTGCAATGGCTTAAACAACTACCACCAGGATCTCTTACATCCTAGAATGATATCAAGAATGATTTCTTGATTAATTTCTTTGATGAGGCATGACCAGAAGACTTGAGGAGCAAGATTGCTACCTTTATGCAGAAGCCTGCAGAACCTTTCAGACACTGTTGGGTTCGTTTCAAGACCTATCAGAGAGACTGTCCACACCATGGATTCAACAAAGTGCAACTGCTTAGCACATTCTTCAGAAAAATTAGATCTGGTCTACCAGACAACTCTAGATACAGCTAGTGAAGGAAACTTCAACACCAGTAATCCAGAAGAGGTTGTGAGACTTATTGAGAACTTGGAAACTAGCAACAGTACCAAGAACACTGACTATGAGATAAGAAAAGCAGCCAATGCCCTAGGAAAGGAGCAGTTGGACGACATGCAAGCCAAGCTAGACAGTGTTAACAAGAAGCAAGTTAGCTTTGCTGAAGAAGTAAAAGCTATAGAGACTGATGAGAAGAAGATGTGAATTACATAGGAGGAATCCAGAAATATGGGAATCAAAATGAGAACAGAAATTTCTATGGCAACATTCAGAGGAGTAACTTCAACCAGAATTCACAGTACGAGAAGCCCTTCAGCAACAACAACTACAACAGCAACAAGAATCTCAACAATTCTTTCTACCATAATCCACCACCACCTACTCAGGAGAGCAAGATTGGAGCAATGCTTGACTCAGTTCTAGAGGGTCAACAGAAGCTCACAGTGGATTTCAATGGGAAGATAGATGCTGTGTACAACAGCTTGACTGCAAAGTTTGACACCTTGAGCACTCATGTGAAGAAATTGGACACGCGGGTGGTTCAGACATCACAAGCTATTAAAAGGCAAGAAGCTTTCATCAAAGGGAGAGAGGAAGATCTCATCAGACACCACATCAATGCTATTGTGCTAGATTATTTCTGGCAAGTGGATGAACATGGGAATCCCCAAAGAAAATATGTTGAAGCCGACGACTCAATGAATGTCGACAGCCATCGATTGACACAAGACAAATAAGATTGATCGACATGGGAAGAAGATTATCGTTCGATGTTCGAGATACTGCATCGTTCGACAGAGTCTACGAGGTCTACGGCTACGAGCAAACCAGTCCGGATTGTGACACATGAAGAATTTGCAGAGAAACACCCTAACCCACTCCACCCTTTCGCCGATCGACCCGAAGAAGAAGAAACCGATTACCCTACTGCTATCCCCATCGATCGACATGACTAACCTGTCATCCATCGATGTGAACCTACTACACCCCGAGTGCAGCTACCTAAGATCGATGTAGCCTTACTCAATGCACTCAGATCCCGACCCAAACCTTTAGATAACCCATCAGAAGAGGTTGAGGATACATCACACCCTATGGAGATAGAAAAAGAAAGTGGAAAGAGGACCTTTAGAAAAAGGAAAGAGAAGGTTCTCAAGCACCTTAAAAGAGAGGCTAATAGAAAGGAGTTGGAGAACTTCAAGAAGAGAGTTCTAAAGATCCCAACAGAGAGACCCTTTGAAGAAGCATATCTCACACACAGGTTGTGGATGTTCTTCAGAGAAACATGAGTAACAGAGGCTGATATTGAGAAGATGTTCAACCAAATCAGAGATAAGCTGAAGAAGAAGATTACATTGGAGAAGAAGAGTGATCTTGGGGAGTTCATTATCTCATGCCGCATTCAAGGCATTGAATTCTCCCATGAACTATGTAATACATGAGCATCAGCCAGCATCCTACCAAAGATTATGGCAGACCACATAGGTCTGAAGGTAGAACATACCAAGGAATTCTTCTGCTTTGTAGATTGTTCCAGGAAGAGTTCATTAGGAATCATCAGAGACCTTGAGGTACAGATTGGCAATGCCCTAGTTCCAGTTGACTTTCATGTCCTAGACATCAAGTTAAATTGGAAATCTTGAACAGCATTCTTAGCCACTGTTGGAGCTGTTTGTGATTTGCAAACAAACCAGATGTGTTTGACACTGATCAACCCGAAGATTCGCTATGATCCAGTTAAAGTTATCAAGCCACAGACGTCCTGCAACCATCCTCCAGATGAAGCTAAACTCGTAGCAACATGCTATTGTGAAGTCGAGTACGAGACAGAGTATTCAGAATCGATAGACAGTCACACAGAGACATCGATCGATTCAGGCGACAGTTTTCACTCCACATTGATTAATAGTACACATATGTACGACGTTTTGATCAGTATTCCAATGACTATTTAGTTGGGAGTTGGGTACCAGACTACTACCAGCCTACATACGCAGTGGAGACACATGAAAAGGAGTATGATGAGGACTATATAAGGGAAAGAGAAATAGAATACTCGTTCCTCCGCAAAGAAGAAGAGTATGATGAGGACTACAACAGAAACATCCTATATACTTACACCCAAGATGTGTGTTGGGGAAAAATATCCAGACATAAGTTTTCTCCAGCTTCCGGATAGGCCCTCGACTTCCGGACCCTTACTCAAGAAGAAACCAGTGACCAACCCCTGCCATAGGTCCGACCCCCTCGATCGGATTAACCCTTGAAGCAAAATAGAAGTTTTTCGCCTAAGGGGAAACTTCCATTTTCCGATTATGGAAGAGTTCTATTACTTGAAGCCGACATCTACAACTATAAAAGGGGAGCTCAAACCCTAGAATAAGGGATCGACTTTCTAGACTAAGATATTAGGGTTTAGGTGGCTAGAACAAAGGTTTATACACCAAATCGTTGTAGTCCCCATATGCATAACTCAATAAAAACATCTCTTCTAGTCTAATCTCTTGCTTTCATACAAATCTTCTAGTGTTCCGTAGTACTTAAACGATCCTACATAAAAAGACCATAACATTTTGGCGCTAGAAGGAGGGGAGTAATCCAACTACGTGACGATGGCACTAGAGGACGATACTAACCAAGCAGAGATGAACCCGAGGGAGATCGAACTCCTCAACCGGCTCGAGATCCTTCAAAATCAGGTTACCGATCTTCACAAAGCTCGGGAAACCACACCCGGAGGTCATGAACTTCTTCTAGAAGTTCAAACCCTAAAAGACCAACTTGGAGAACACTCCAAGCAGCTGCAGCAGAGCGACGAGAAGCTAGACGCCATAGAAGTGGAGAATCTTGTCCTCCGACAAGAAAACATGACCCTCGGTGAAACCAGTAACAAGCGAAAGCGGTTCCGAACTAAGGTTCGACCTATGGCTTCGCTCAACACTCCACGCGACGGTGAAAGAGCGTCTCACCGACCCGTCTCCACTAACGATGAACCCGAGGGACAAGAAGCCGCTCAAGACGCAACCCGAATACAGGTGGATAGCAATTCCGATGCGGAAGACGAAGAGTACTCACCCGACGATCCCGCTATCTCGACCCGGCTCTAGCTGCCTATCTAGAAAGAGTGGTTTCCGAAAGGTTCGTCACCATTCAATATATGGTAGAAAGGCTCCCAGGGGTAGCTCTGATACACCTTAAATCTGATCACTCAACCGGTATGAAGAGATATGAACTCCGAAGAGAACTGATTGACTGATTGACAACACAATGGGTTGCGGAAGGACCTAATGATACTGCCTGGGTGCTTGAATGTCGCCTGATATGACTCACAGGTCCGACAAGGAAGCAGACTCAATCTGTTGCCGGATATGACGCACCGGTCCAACTAGAAAGAGGCGTTCGTTTGGAGCTAACCACACCAAAGAAACTAAAGTGTTCTTGACTAAGAACAGAGAGTAAAAACTCAAATAAAAGAAGAAATTTCGTTGATATCGTTGCAATGAAATGGAACTACAATTTATAGAGTTTTTGAGTCAAAGAGAAATAAAGAAAAGTGCAGAAAACAATGCATAGAAAACATAAATTTAACTAGATCTAGTCAAAGTGTGGAAAGCAAGGAAGACTGGTCAAAGCACGGTCTCAGATGTTGACTGGTCCAGATACATCAGAGTGTCTAGGTGCGTCCGTGATGATCTGTTCCATCACAGTAAGGAGAAGGACACATGACGGACTGTCCACGTGGGTGATCATCGAACCATCATGAACGGATGAAGACTTCACTTGACCCAAATCTTTAGAGAGCTTAAGAATCCTTGCCTTAGAAGGATTGGAGTCATCAAATCCCAAAAAAAGAATCAAACTGGTCGATCAGATCAAGAGCATGACTGTCCGGGTGAGTGGTACGAACCAAACGGGCCAAAAGAGATAGGTTGTGGCCCGAATCGGTTTCCTCTCGATCAACGTGGGTTCTGGCTTGACTGTTGGTCTTAGATTGGCGAGTAGGACGGGAAAGAAGGCGTGTGGGTTGATCATTTTGGTCATCTGGTCGTGGATCCAGCCTAAGGTCCTTCACGGAAGTACGCGGGTCGATCCGGTACACTGCTCGGTCTGTCTGTCTGGTGCGGCCGGATGGATGAACCTGGACTGAACTGATCTGGTCGTCCTGATCTCCATGCTGGGGCTGTGTCACGTCCTGGTCCAGGTCCTGAGGTGCATCATCCCATCCCTCTTCAAAAGGATTTGTCCACAAATCCGGATCATCTGCATGAAAAGGAGATAGATCAGAAACATTAAAACTCGCAGATATGTCATACTTACCTTGAAGATCAAGCTGATAAGCATTGTCATGGATCTTCTTAAGGATCTGAAAGGGACCATCGACCCTTGGCATGAGTTTGGACTTTCTTTCGTCAGGGAACCGATCCTTCCTTAGATGAACCCAAACAAGATCGCCCACCTCAAAGATAACTTTGGTTCTTTTCTTGTTTGCCCTTCTTGTGAAGCCCTCGGTTCTGGCTGAGATGTTGGAACGAACCATCTCATGTAGTTTCTGAATGGTGTCAGCCTTCCTCTTGCCATCTGTACAAACTCTTTCACTCAAAGGCAAAGGCAAAAGATCAAGTGGAGATAAGGGATTGTAACCATAAACAACCTCAAATGGAGAAAACTTAGTAGAAAAATGCAAAGAATGATTATAAGCAAATTCTACTTGAGGCAAACATTCTTCCCAAGTTCTCAGATTTTTCTTAATCAATGATCTAAGCAAAGTGGACAAGGTCCGGTTCACAACCTCAGTTTGACCATCGGTCTGTGGTTGACAAGTGGTAAAAAACATCAAACTCGTTCCTAACTTAGACCACAAAGTTTTCCAGAAATAACTAATAAACTTAGCATCACGATCAGAAACAATGGTTTTAGGCATGCAGTGCAACCTAACAATTTCTCTAAAGAATAAATCAGCAATATGCACAGCATCATCAGTCTTATGACAAGGTATGAAATGAGCCATCTTAGAGAACCTATCAACAACCACAAAGATAGAATCTCGGCCAGATCTAGACCTAGGCAATCCAAGCACAAAGTCCATCGAAATATCAACCAAAGGATGAGATGGAATGGGTAGGGCCGAGTACAAACCTTGGTTCAGTGCCTTAGACTTGGCTTTCTTGCACAACACACATCGGCCACAGATCCGCTCCACATCTTTCATCAAGCTCGACCAAAAGAAGTGCTCATAAACGACCTTGTGTGTCTTCTTGACTCCGAAATGTCCCATAAGGCCTCCTCCATGTGCTTCCCTGAGAAACAACTCCCTCACAGAACATTGGGGCACACACAAGCGGTTATCAAAGAATAAAAATCCAGATTCTTGATAATAATTCCCATAAGCCGCTTTTGAACACTTTTTGAAAATCTCTTTGAAATCCGGATCAGTTGCATATAAATCTTTGATAAATTCAAAACCGAGCAACTTGGTTTCAAGAGCTGAGAGAAGTGCATACCTTCGGGACAAGGCATCAGCAACTACATTTTCCTTACCTTGCTTGTATTTGATGATGTAAGGAAATGTCTCAATGAACTCGACCCAACGGGCATGTCTTTTGTTCAGCTTCTGCTGGCCTTTAAGGTGTTTCAGGGACTGGTGATCGGTGTGAATCACAAACTCCTTTGGCCAGAGATAGTGCTGCCACGTCTGAAGAGCCCTCACCCAAGCATACAGCTCTTTGTCGTAAGTGGGGTAGTTGAGCGTGGCTCCACCAAACTTCTCACTGAAGTAAGCAATGGGCTTCTTTTCCTGCATCAAAACAGCACCAATAACAACACCAGAAGCATCACACTCGATCTCAAAAGTCTTAGAGAAATCAGGAAGGACATGTAAAGGAGCATGAGTCAACTTCCCTTTTAAGACTTGGAATGCTTCTTCCTGATCATGTTCCCACTTGAAACAAACATTCTTCTTGATCACTTCAGTAAGTGGGGCTGCAATGGTACTGAAATCCTGGACGAACCGACGGTAGAAACCGGCAAGGCCATGGAAACTCCTTACCTCGCCCACCGTGGTTGGACTTGGCCAATCACGGATGGCCTTGATCTTCTCCTCGTCCACTCTGAGTCCATTGATATACCATGGATTTTACCCATTTTTACCCATGGTATATAAGTGTTATAGATACTATTTACTATGTATTGGAGTCTATTTAGAGTATTTACAGGTTCAGGGACGATTTGGAGATATATGGTGATTTTGGTGCCTTTTGGAGTCTTTCGCAATGCAGAACTGCACAAACGCTTCAAATGTTTAGCTCTCGATGGAGATCTTCACACCATTGGATCTAGCCCATATTTGGACACACGATAGACCTTTACTTTAGCTTTCTAATGCCACCGGTTTGAGGTTAATCCAACCTCAAATAGCTTTCTATTTGGAACTCCTTTGGTTTTTATATCTATTCTATTGCAATTTCATCTACTCATCTATGATTTCTGTGACAACTATCATGTCTGAGTAGATCCACCTGTTAGGTTTAGGGTTCAGATAGGTTATAAGGGATTAGCCCCAAATATAGAATTGCTAAGTTGTGGTATTAATCATTGAAACTGTTCTTAATGCTTGTTCTTGAGTAATTAACCTGAACTTGATCATAGAATCATTAGGCACAAGTGAGAGCTTGGTCTCTTATCTGACTTGTCTTCTCTGATCTAGGATTGCTAGATAACAGTGAGAGCTGGTTTAGAAACCCTAGCGAACATATATTCAACCCGCGCATTAAGCCTACTAGAAGCGCGTCGATCGATATCACGACAGGTGAATCGATCGACGGAGCGAAAGGTGTATCGATCGATACTCCTATAGAGTCATCGATCGACACTTTCTAATTGATCATCCCGACAGGTGAGATCATTGGATCTAGTAATAGATAACCTATACAACGAGAGTTGATATGTTATTCTTATAGTTGAGTTCTATAATACCATATTTTAGTATCTATATCATTATAATCCCAACCTGAATAGAAACCCTAGATCTAACTACCATCCTTCCATCAAACAACTCTTGGTTACTTAAGAACAACTGCCTTGTTCACTTTGCTTTTATTTATTTATCGCATTCATATTTATTAATTTATAACTATTTTCCTAGTTAAACCGTAATATCTATAGTTTAGTGTGTGCCCTAGCTCTCTGTGGATTCGATCCCTAAGTACTACAATCGAACCTCTTATTTGAGAGAGTAAGATCACTTGTTAGGGTAATTTGAGTGATATCAAATTTGGCGCCGTTGCCGGGGAGCAAGGATTCGCCATTAGACTTGATAAATAGGTTTATTCTAGGTTTTTTTTACTGTTTTAAGTTATTTACGAAATTTTTTTTCTTGTTTATCAGGTACATGCCAATTAGTACCAGAAGCAGCAAGGGAGAATTGCTTTTCTTCTCAGACCCAGCACGTTTGGAACGCTCGATCCGCAAAGAGAAACTCGCGGCATCGATCGATACCACTTATACATCATCGATCGACACTTGTGAAAGAGAGTCGATCGACACATCATCTGCAACATCGGTCGATACCAATCTGCGAGCAACCATGAGCGAGATAATTGTGCTACAAAGAGATGAGAATGGGGACCTGCATGACCAGGATGGTCATCTGCGTAATGCAGCAGGTCAGAGACTTGATGCTCAGGGGACTGTAATCCCTAACTCCGATATTGATGCTACAGGAGTTGCTATACCTGTAGATGAGAATGCTCGACAAAGGACACTGGCTGACTACAACCATCCAGAGGAATACTATTTCAACAGATCAGCCATTCGTCTACCAGATATCGAGACACAGAATTTCGAGCTGAATCTAAAGTACTACACCCTCGTGGCACAGATACCTTACTCTGGATTATCTCACGAGCATCCTATGGACCATCTAGAAAGGTTCGAGGATCTTATTTCTCTTATATGTATGGATGAAGTCCCTGAGGACTACTTGCTTTGCAAGCTCTTCAAATACTCACTTGTTGGAGAAGCTTCGTATTGGCTTAAGCAGCTACCACCAGGATCTCTTACATCCTGGCCCGACATCCAAAATGCATTCCTGTGTAAATTCTTTGATGAATCACGCACTGAAGAAATAAGAGAGAAAATTTGGACATTCTCTCAGGGACCTACAGAAGGCTTCAGAAGCTCTTGGGAGAGGTTCAGGAGCTACCAAAAGGACTGTCCACATCATGGTTTTACGGAGGTTCAGCTGTTGATGAAGTTCTGCAACGGTATTGATGTGCAATATCATGTAATGCTGGACACTGCTAGCGAGGGGAACTTTAGAACAAGGACCCCCAGAGGAAGCTAAGAGACTGATTGAGAGCTTGGCGTCCAGCACCAGTGCCAAAATCTAGATATGCACAGGATAAAATCAGCTGTAAAGGATGACAACAAGATCATTAAGGCTGAGACTGGTTCTGTACATGAAGTCCCATTTGTGGAGCATTCTATATACCAGGATGAGGATCAGTACAATTTAGAAGAGATGGAATTTATGCTAGAGGAGCGCTTGAAAGAACAGCAGGAGATCACTGAGGAACTTAATCTGCATTTGAATTTTCTCTACAAAGAGGTGAATGGAAAGATAGACATCATCGATACCCGTTTCAAGATGTTGTGCACCCAAGTTTCTCAGATTGAAAAAATTCTAAAAAATGAAATTTTTCTTCAAAGGAACGATACTGTTCACCGAAATACTGTTCATCGCGACACTGTTCATCGCGGTACTGTTCATCGTGACACTGTTCATCAAGACACTGTTCATCATGACACTGTTCACCCAGCAACTGTTCATCGGGATATTTGTGGGAACCGAAATTCGCACTGTCGATTTTAGTTAAATAAATCGAAGGAAAACTAAGTAAACCTAGTTTTCCCTGAAGGCTCGGATTCTCTGCGACAACCAAACGAAATTGATAGAATAAAGCAACGTAGCGGAAAAATTGCACTAAGGCATTTTATTAAATAGATGATAAGTTGAATACAATATTCTTCCGAAAAAGGGAAGTAGAGAAACGCTGAAGCGGAAAACGACGGAAATACAGGAGACAAAATGTTCTAAGTCTTGCTCTGCTAGTCTAAACTCCTAAGTCCTAAGCTAGCAGGAATTCTCTAAGTCCCTAGGTTTCGGGTTTGCTCTCCTCCTACCCCCCCCCCCCCCCTTTCTTCCTCTCCCAAAGCTCTTTTATATACTCCTTCTTATGACGGTCTATTCTCCTTCTGGGCCGCAAGGCGGGCTTTTTTCCATTTTCGTCGGCCTCCATGTTTATCGGGAAACTTGACATTTATCTTAGGGAAACTTGACATTTATCCTTCCGGAAATTTAGCATTTATCTTGTTACGTAAAGATAAACGTAAATAGTCGTATCTATCTCAGATAATCGTAAACGGACTGTCCGATCGCGTTTGGTCCCTTTCGGGCCGTCTCTAGGACTTTCGTTGTTTTCTACGATTTCTTCGGAAGTTCTTCATTCGTTCGTAGAGTTGAGATGAGTGGTGTCTTAAGATAACCATCGCTGTTTCGTACAAAGAATTTAAGATCTTCCTTCCCGTTAACATCTTACGAGTTTCGGAAGTGTTTCCGACGGTCTTAGTTTGGAGTAAGAACCGGAGTTTCGTATGCGGAATCTCAATGATTCGCACTGCAAGGACTTGGGAAAGACTCGAAGTACAGACTTCTGACGGCCGGGGCCTGGGACTTGTGTACCGAAGATTGTTGTCCGAAGACCCGAGCCAGCACGGGGCTAGCCGCCCGGCGGCCACGGCCAGCACGGGCGCTAGCCGCCGGCGGCTACGGCCAGCATGGGGCTAGCCGCCCGGCGGGCACGACCAGCACGGGCTCTAGCCGCTGGCGGCTACGGCCAGCACGGGGGCTAGCCGCCCGGCGGCCACGGCCGGCACGGGCGCTAGCCGCCGGCGGCCACGGCCAGCACGGGGGCTAGCCGCCCGGCGGCCACGGCCGGCACGGGCGCTAGCCGCCGGCGGCTATAGCCAGCACGGGGGCTAGCCGCCCAGCGGCCACGGCCAGCACGGGCGCTAGCCGCCGGCGGCCACGGCCAGCACGGGGGCTAGCCGCCCGGCGGCTACGGCCAAGGCCGGGGTCGGCTGCTCGGTTCCTTTGGTTTACGGGTGTTCGTGTTTGTTTTTCGTAGGGTTTTTCGTATGACAAATAGACTTCGCCGTTGATTTCGAGATAACCGTTTTTGACCCCAACAGTTAGCCCCCCAGCATGCAAGATGCAGGGGCGATTTTGTGTGCGGAAGATTTGAAAACCGAAATTTTCGGCTAGGAATATTTTATTCCGAAAAACTCTACCACCTTTGATTTCTTATAAGTAGCACCCCATTCCCCTCTCATTTTCACTCACTCTCCTCTTCTCAAATTTCAGAAAATATGGCTTCCTCTTTAAATGAAAAGAAAGATTCCGATGTCGAAATGAGTGAAACTAACCAAGCCTCGCTGGCGCAGGATGCTCCTGCCCTTACGCAGACATTCATCGAGGGGTTCAGTTCTTTTCAGGACAAGATGGAGCGACGCCGTGCTGAGATAGAGTCTAGCGTGGCAGGTCCTAGTGCTACTTCCGTTCCGACTTCTGTGGCTCCGACTCTCGGATCCGATGTCGCTTTAACTCCGGATCCCGCGGTTCTGGCTCTTGGACCTGACGTTACTCCATTCACGATCTCTACAATTCCACCCTCTGGATCCGATGTCCCTTTGCCTGCTGGAGAAATTGTCGTTCCGAAGCAAGCTCCCGATGTCCAGGCTCGTCCTGAGGGCTCCCCTTTCGCGCCGATAGTGGTTTCGGAGGATGCGGTGGAAGTTATGCCTCCTCCTCCAGAAAAGAAGAGGGAGATTGTCTTGGGACTCCCCGCGTCCAATGCTGTTCCACCATCGAAGGGACGCTCAAGAGCTGGGGTTGCCGGATCAGCGAAGAGGAAAAGGTGTACTAAGAGTGAGGAAGGCGAGGTTTCGGCAAAACTATCGCAACATCGCTCCAAGGTATTTCGTGAAACCCCCTTTCTTTTGTTGAATCCTTGATTCTCACATTCTCTCATGAGATCAGTTTGTATCGTTGATCGACAGGATGCTTGGCGATTGCGGACTGAAGGTCACACGTTTGTCCCAGGAGCTGGATTCGTCGCGGGAAACTTTGAAGCGCACCGAGGCTGTGCTTCAATCGATTGAAAGCACTCATGCTGCCCAGACGTCGACGCTCGAAGCTAGGATCAGCGATCTCGAGCGTGATCTGGGAAAGACTGTGAGCTCGCTGCTCAAGGCGAAGGAGGAGAAGAAGAGCAAGTCCTCGGAAGTTCGACGTCTTAAGAGGCGGATTCAGCGCTTCGAGGAGATGGGAGCTTGCACTGCGACGGAGCTTGCCGGCCCGTCATCCTCGGGTACCCTGGTCCAGAGTTCGGAAATTCCAGAGTTCCAGGATGCTGGAATCGTTGCGGACAAGGGCGGTGAGGAGGTCGGCGAGGGCGATGGCGAGGCTGTTCCCGCTTCGGGTGAGTCGGAGAATGAAGGCGGTGTTCCGGAGGACGCCTAGGTTGATCAATCCCTGAGGGGATTTTTATTTTGATTGTATTTCGGCCGTTGGTTGGCCATTATTTATGATTTCGGGACTGGCCGTTGGTGGCTTTGAATCCCTGCCCTTTTTAGGGCGTTGTATTGAACTCGCGGTATGCGTTTATAAAATATTTTCCGTTTAGAACTTCTGTTTGTCGAAGTTAGAGGGGCAGGGTGTGAGTTGTCGTCTCATTCCTGCCTCCCTGACGATCACCGTATCCGTAGTTTGTACAAAGCGAGATTTTCCTGCGGTTTACGATTTACGCGAAAATTCGTGGAAACGTATAGACTTCAGTGAAGAGACAAGTTTTGGGATCTCGCGTCGTTGACGCTTTGCCTATGAGATGTTTAAGATACCAGCAAGGCTGGGTTTAAGGCAAGACCTAGGTTTACTCTCAGACTGAGGCTGTGCGATGACAAATCGGCTTTCGTTTTGCCTGTTTGTGATTTTAACCTGATTCGTACCGTTTTAAAATCCGCGAAGTGGTATCGGCTTATATGATTTGTATGGGCACGAATCGAGCTACTTCCTTTACGAAGTGCTGAACCAAATTTGGATTTTTTGTATACCGCGCTATGGGATCCTTGTCGGATGTAAAAGAGCCTACCCTTAGGTGGCTTATCTGTTTAGGACGTTAGAGTTCGTTTGTTGTGATCAGCAACAACGATATGATGCCGTTTAGAAGGCGTATGAAGGTTTTAATCGAAAAACGGATGTTCGGGCACGAAGCGACGTCTCGCAGTGCTTTGAAGTTTGTTTTTCTTATGCCATAAAGGACTATGGGCTTTTAGAAATCGCGGAATGTTTCCGGGCGATAGTTTTATGGTTTGTTTGGTGGATACTGGATTCATTGTTAAGGCCGTTAGGCGAATTGATTGTGGAAACTTTTCGAAAGTTCAGTTTTTTTTGTTTTTCGAAAATTGTGGGAGCGTGCGAGTGTACGCACCCCACTCCCCCCCCCTTTTAAATCGGGGGGATAGCTGAACCCACCGGTTGGCGAGTTGCCTACGTACCTCTTTCGAGGATTAAGCCATCTCGTAGTTCTGTTGTCCACGTTTACGTTCTAGTGGTAGTATTTCTTGAGATGCATCGCATTCCAAGTTCTCGGGATTTTTACGTCTTGCATGTTTGCTATTTGATACGAACCTGGTCGGACGACTTTTATGATTTTGTATGGTCCTTCCCAGTTCGCCCCCAGTTTTCCTGCGTTTTGTTCGGCAGTGTTTTGGAAGACTTTTCGCAAGACCAGATCACCCTCTTTGAATCTTCGATGACGTACGTTCGCGTTGTAGTATTTTTCGGCGGCCTGCTGGTAATTTTGAATCCGGATGAGGACTTGGTCGCGACGCTCGTTGATGAGGTCAAGATTATCCAGCAGCATGGCATTGTTCAGGTCTTCCCGTTCGGGAAGAAATCTCCCCCGTACGCCGGGGAATTCTACCTCTGCCGGAATCATGCATTCTGCTCCGTAAACAAGAGCGAACGGAGTTTCCCCCGTTGCTCGTCTTGGAGTGGTTCGATGAGACCAAAGGACCCCTTCGAGTTCTTCTGCCCATCGTCCCTTTTTGGCTTCCAAGCGTTTTTTCAATCCATCTAGGACGGTTTTGTTTATGGTTTCAGCCTGTCCGTTGCACTGCGGGTATCTGGGAGTAGACTTGTTAAGTCGTATTTTCCATTTTTTGCAGAATGCCTCGAATCGTGTGGAAATAAACTGAGACCCGTTGTCCGTTACGATTTTGTATGGGACACCGTGTCTGGTTATGATGTTTTTCCAGACGAAGTTCTCGATTTGCACGTCTTTGATACTTGCGTAGGATTCTGCTTCCACCCATTTCGAAAAGAAATCTGTGAGGACCAGCAGGAAACGTTTTTGTTTCGATTTGTGTAGCGGTCCGACGATGTCCATTGACCATCGCATGAAAGGGTACGGAGATGAGATAGAAGAGAGGATTTCGGCGGGCTGATGAATTGTCGGAGCGTGCCGCTGACACTTCTCGCATTTCCGAGCGAACTTCTCGCAATCCTTTACCATAGTTGGCCAGTAGAATCCGTGGCGTTTTATTTTTGTTACGAGAGACCTTCCGCCGGAGTGGTTTCCGCACGATCCGGAATGAACCTCTTCCATGATTTTTCTCGCCTTTTCTCCTTCCGCGCAAGTCATGAGAGGTCCGGAGAATCGCCATTTGTAGATTTTGCCTTCCACGGTTACGTATCGCGCTGCCTGAATTTTTATTTTCCGGGCTGCCCATTTCTCTGCGGGTAGGGTACCATCTACGATGTAGGTTCTGATAGGTTCTAGCGAGGGAGTGTCGCAGCCATAGTCTGTTTGGTCTGCGTCGTCTTCCGGTTAATCTTCGTTTTCTTCCGCGCCTTCGATCTGTGTTCTGATCAGGTTGGCGATTACCGGCGGTCCGATGCTCGGATGCTCTATGAATTCGACGGGAATTATTCTTTTAAGCCCTGGATCCGGGCTTGAGGCGAGAGCGGCTAAAGCGTCAGCTTGGACTTTTTCCGAGGGGGGAATCCTGGTTAGCGCAAATTGCTGAAAGTCGTGGGCCAAGTCTTGGACGACCTTCAAATATGCGTTCATCCTTTCATCCCTTGCTTCGTATTCTCCGCTGAATTGGTTTGCGACTAACTAAGAGTCGCAGTAAGCGTGAATATTTCGAATCTTCAGCCCATGGGCCAATCGTAGGCCCGCAATTAGCGCCTCATATCGGTGAAGTGAGTCGGACCCAGCATGAAAATCCAAGCGGAACGATTGCTCGAGGATTTCTCCTGTCGGTGAAGTGAGTCGGACCCCGATTCCGGATCCTTGCTTGGACGAGGATCCATCGACATGGAGATCCCATGTTGAACCAGGATCCTCGTTAGTTAAGTCCGTTGCGGGTAATTCTACCAAGAAGTCCGTGAGTACCTGCGATTTCGTGCAGGTTTTTGGACGATATTCGATATCGTACTCGCTTAGTTCAATCGCCCACTTCGCGAGTCTACCAGACTGGCTTGGAATGTTTAGAATCGTCCGTAACGGAAAAGTGGTAAGTACCACGATGGTATGAGATTGGAAATACGGTCTAAGTTTTCTCGCCGAAGTTATGACAGCGAGTGCCAATTTTTCCATTAGCGGATACCGAGTTTCGGCATCTAGTAATGTTTTACTAATGTAGAAGACCGGTTTCTGTTCTCCGAATTCTTCTTGAATCAGGACGCCACTGACTGCTGATGCGGATACTGCGATGTAGAGGAACAAGGGCTCTCCAACTACGGGTTTTGCGAGGATAGGAGGGGTGGCTAGATACTGCTTCAGCTGTTGGAAAGCTTTCTCGCAATCTTCTGACCACTCGAACTTTTTGTTCCCCTTCAAGGTTTCGTAGAATGGGAGACACTTATCCGTGGAGCGCGAGATGAATCGGTTTAAGGCCGCGACTCGTCCGGTCAGCCTTTGGACTTCCCGCTTGGTTCTCGGGGAGGCCATTTCTATCAGTGCGTTGATTTGTTTTGGATTAGCCTCTATTCCGCGGAATGTTACGAGGTACCCGAGAAATTCTCCCGACGCCACAGCGAATCTGCATTTTGCTGGATTGAGTTTCATGTTGTGCTGGTTCAATCTCTCAAAGCATTCCTCTAGGTGGACTACGTGGTCGCGTTTGTCAAGAGATTTTACCAACATATCGTCGATATACACCTCCATGGTTTTTCCGAGTTGCTCGGCAAACATCCGATTGACGAGCCGCTGATACGTGGCGCCGGCGTTCTTAAGACCGAAAGGCATCACTTTGTAGCAATAGGTCCCTCGGTCGGTAATGAATGCTGTCTTCTCGCGGTCTTCGGGATTCATCATGATTTGATTGTAACCGGAGAACGCGTCCATGAACGATAGGAGTTTGTTTCCTGCGGTTGCCTCGACCAGACGGTCGATGTGCGGAAGCGGAAAACAATCCTTCGGGAATGCTTTGTTGAGATCAGTAAAGTCGACGCACACTCGCCATTTCCCGTTCTTCTTCTTGACGACGACGGGATTGGCGAGCCTGTCGGGATATCTTACTTCTGTTATTGATCCAACTTTGAGGAGTCTTTCGACTTCCTCATTAACCGCAGTTGCCCGTTCGGGGCCTAGCTTTCGCCTCTTTTGTTTTACGGGTTTATGAGTTGGATCGATGTTGAGTTCGTGACATGTTATGTTGATGTCTATTCCCGGCATATCTTCCGCAGCCCAAGCGAACGTGTTAAGGTTCCTCTTGAGACATGCGATGAGTTCTGCTTTCAACGGATCGCGGAGATTGGCTCCAATCTCCACGCACCGCTCTGGGTTAGTCTCGTCGAGGCAGACCGAAATTACTGGTTCGCAAGTGGGCTCACGTTTCCCTTCTAGGGCTTCAGCTCTTTGCGATTGCCAGAAGATTTCTGGAGGGTACTGCGATGCTGGTTCGTGGGTTGCTTGCTTTTTTGGGTTAGTTTCGGGCTCAGAGTTTTTTCGTTTTAACCCAGCGGCCAAGCAGACTTGCGGCGCTTTACGATCTCCTTGTATTGTTTCAACTCCGAGGAGGGTCGGAAATTTGAGGCACAGATGGAAAGTCGAGGGGATTGCTCGCATGGAGTTTAACCACGGAGTCCCGACGATCGCGTTATATGCTGCTGGACCGTCGACTACCAAAAATTCCACCATCTTCGTGACGCTCCCGGCTCTGACCGAGAGATCGAATGAGCCGAGGGTCATTGTGATGTTTCCTGAGAGTCCGATTATTGGATTGGGATCGTCCGTGATAGCGCTTAGGTCGATTCCCATCCTCTCGAGAGTGTTTTTATATATAATATTTGTCGAGCATCCGGTGTCGACCAATATTCTTGCTACGTCGATGTCCTGGATCGTTAGTCTGATAACGAGGAGTTCGTCGTGAGGTTTGGCTTGACCAGCCGTTGCTCTGTCCCCGAATGACACGATATTGCGGACAGGTGATGTGGCCATGCTGTTGTTACCAATCGTAGGTTTTTGAGTAAGAGAATCCGACCCCCCCCTCCTTCTAGCGCCAAACTGTGAGAACCGAAATTCGCACTGTCGATTTTAGTTAAATAAATCGAAGGAAAACTAAGTTAACCTAGTTTTCCCTGAAGGCTCGGATTCTCTGCGACAACCAAACGAAATTGATAGAATAAAGCAACGTAGCGGAAAAATTGCACTAAGGTGTTTTATTAAAGAGATGATAAGTTGAATACAATATTCTTCCGAAAAAGGGAAGTAGAGAAACGCTGAAGCGGAAAACGACGGAAATACAGGAGACAAAATGTTCTAAGTCTTGCTCCGCTAGTCTAAACTCCTAAGTCCTAAGCTAGCAGGAATTCTCTAAGTCCCTAGGTTTCGGATTTGCTCTCCTCCTCCCCCCCTTTCTTCCTCTCCCAAAGCTCCTTTAAATACTCCTTCTTATGACGGTCTATTCTCCTTCTGGGCCGCAAGGCGGGTTTTTTCCATTTTCGTCGGCCTCCATGTTTATCGGGAAACTTGACATTTATCTTCGGGAAACTTGACATTTATCCTTCCGGAAATTTAGCATTTATCTTGTTACGTAAAGATAAACGTAAATCGTCGTATCTATCTCAGATAATCGTAAACGGACTGTCCGATCGCGTTTGGTCCCTTTCGGGCCGTCTCTAGGACTTCCGTTGATTTCTACGATTTCTTCGAAAGTTCTTCATTCGTTCGTAGAGTTGAGATGAGTGGTGTCTTAAGATAACCATCCCCTAAACCAGCAGCCTTCGCGCCAAGCAAGACCGCCCTTGTCCCCCTGCTTTCAGTCGTGTTTGTGTTCACAACCTCTCCTTTTAGTCGAGTAAGAAATACCTCGGGAAGTAGAGCTCCTACAAAGAATTTAAGATCTTCCTTCCCGTTAACATCTTACGAGTTTCCGAAGTGTTTCCGACGGTCTTAGTTTTGAGTAAGAACCGGAGTTTCGTACGCGGAATCTCAATGATTCGCACTGCGAGGACCTGGGAAAGACTAGAAGTACAGACTTCTGATGGCCGGGGCCTGGGACTTGTGTACCGGAGATTGTTGTCCGAAGCCCCGAGCCAGCACGGGGCTAGCCGCCCGGTGGCCACGGCCAGCACGGGCGCTAGCCGCCGGCGGCTACGGCCAGCACGGGGCTAGCCGCCCGGCGGCCACGGCCAGCACGGGCGCTAGCCGCCGCCGGCTACGGCCAGCAGGGGGGCTAGCCGCCCGGCGGCCACGGCCGGCATGGGCGCTAGCCGCCGGCGGCTACGGCCAGCACGGGGGCTAGCCGCCCGGCGGCCACGACCAGCACGGGCGCTAGCCGCCGGCGGCCACGGCCAGCACGGGGGCTAGCCGCCCGGCGTCTACGGCCAAGGCCGGGGTCGGCTGCTCGGTTCCTTCGGTTTACGGGTGTTCGTGTTTGTTTTTCGGAGGGTTTTTCGTATGACAAATAGACTTAGCCGTTGATTTCGAGATAACCGTTTTTGACCCCAACAATATTGTTCATCGTGATACTATTCATCCCGACTGGGAAGAGCAGCATGTCGATTCCAGATGGGATAACTATTTTGGGGAAGTAATCAAACATGAGAAGTTGGAAGAAGCAGTCTTTTTAGTCGAAAGTTGAATGTCCATTGGTAACTCGTACTTATGTCGATCTACACCATCAGCTGAACATCGATCGACACCACTTTTAGGGTCATGCAGTCTTGTTCAAATTCAGAGCCACTCAGATTTCGCTGCTCAACACCCACATCCTCCCATCCCGTACCATGCTAAAACATATGACGTCGAGCAACACAAACAAAACGGCATCGATCGACCTCCACGGGAAAGCATCGATCGACAGCGGCTCACTACAAATCTAGTGTGTTTACCAGACCCTTATACCCACGATTTGAATGCAACTCGCAACCCATCTCAGACGCCAGTTTTCTTAAAGACAATGGAGAAGACCAGAAAGCAACCTGCAGATGCACCAGACCAACAACAATTGACTCTAGTTGAAACTTCTTTCGTTGAGAGTGTCGATCGACGACATCCACCTGCTATCGATCGACACCAATTGGACGGACATGAACCTGTCATGGGACGGCAAGCAACAAAAGAAGTGATTCAGATTGGGATGAGGTCGAAAGCTAAGAAACTCTATGTTCCCAAACACCTGAGGAGAGAAGCTAACAAAGCTGAACTTGATGGATTTCACAAGAGGGTGAAGAGAGTTCCTAAGGGTATGACTTTTGAGGAAGCCTATTATAAGTATATACTTGGTAATTTCTTCAGAGAGAGCAGAGAGACAGAAAAGGACATGGAGATATTATTCAACAAGGTCTGTCGTAAGCCTAAGAGGACTCTAAAGAAGGAACAAGATCCTGGAAAGTTTCTGATTCCATGCTCTATAAATAACCACGATTTGCCAAACGCCCTCTGCGATACTGTATCTGCAGTGAGCATCATGGCTATAGACACTGCTGAAGTATTAGGATTAAAGACAGAACCTTCAAAAGATAGTTTCGCTTTCTTTGATAACTCCAAAGCAAACTCAGCAGGCATGATCAGGAATGTTAAAGTGGAGATAGGAGAATGCACTATTCCTGTGGATTTTCATGTCGTGGAGCTCAAATCAGGCAGGACATCTTCCCTTCTTTTTGGAAGAGCCTTCATGGCTACAGTGGGAGCAGTTTGTGATCTTAAAAAGAATAGGATGTGCCTAACTAATGTTGATGAAAATGTCTTCTATGATCCTGTGGAGAAGAAGAAAAGTGAAGATTTGATTTCATACATAGAGATGTTTAAAGATCCAGCACCTCTAACATATGCAGATCGCGAGCTTGCAAAATCAGAATAAACATCGATCGACATTCAACTTTCAAGATCAGTCGACAATGAGCCTCACAAATCGACCGACACAGAGCCTTTAGACTCGGTCGACAGCATCCAAATTTCAGAACAGAACGAGACTGAAAAGTCTAAGTCTGGGGGAATACCTAGAAAGAGGAAGAAGAAAATGAAATGGAATATATATGCATATTCTCTATCACTGGTCCCTTCTCAGTGTCAGGAGGAAAGTCTTGAGTGTAGAGTTCGCCGCAGAGGAGGTCCAGCTTCTTTTGCTAAGGTTAGAGTGCTATCTGATCCAAAACTGAGAGACAAAGGGGAAGCATCTGCAAGAGCTTTCATCAACTGCATCAACCAAATGAGGAAGAGAGACACAGAAACTTGTTTTGGAGCAAGTTCACATCCTCATCCAGATTAAATCAGACCTCCAAAAGTCAAGCTAATGACTAAAAATAAGCGCTGAGTGGGAGGCAACCCACTGTTAAATAAAAAGAAAAAAAAAAGATGAACAGTACGCACGACACTGTAGCAACAGTGCCGAGCGATACTGTAGCAAGCAAATCGATCGACACTGTAGCAACGCTACTGTAGCAGAATCACTGTAGCAACACTACTGTAGCAGAATCACTGTTCATCCGAAAAATATATAATAATTTGGTTTTATATTTATCTATTACTGTTTGTTTTAGTGTTTTATATATCAGGTAATCAAAAGGAAGGATCCAAGGAAGACACTTGATCTACCAACATCGACCTATGACTGCGCAGCATCGGTCGACAGAGCATTAATAGCATCGATCGATCGCCACTTAATTATGTTGATCGATAGAGCATGAAGAGTATCGATCGCCACTTAACTGTGTTGGTCAATATTCACATCATAGTTAGGTATACTGTTTTTTCTTGTTAATCATTGTCCTTATGATTTATTCTTCCACCAATCTTAGACTGTATAACACTGGTAACAATGTTGTTTAAGTCTAAGGGAGGTCGTACTAATATTATAATTTAGATTAGCTTTTTAGAATAGGGGCCCGAGTAAACGATTGCCATAATATCGACCGACGAGAAGAAGTCGATATCGATCGACATAACCAAATCTGCCACGAACGATGACAACACATTTACATCGATCTACATCTATTCCGATCAGGTATTTCGTTCTAACTTGTTAAATTGAGTACTTATGGTTTATTTCTCACCAATCTCCGACTTGATAACACCATTATAGTGTTATTTAAGTCTGGGGTAGGTTCGACTGATATTGTGTTTTAGTTAGTGAAAAAAAAAATTGAAAAACAGATCCAAGTGTAGACGATTGCTCAGCACATTGACTAATGAGACCATATCGATATCGTTCGACAGCGCTTCATCTACAACGATCGATTGTCACTTTATTGTGTCGATCGTCACCGACATTAGCAAGCTGGTATATCGTTCTTACTTGTTAATTATGTACTTATGTTTTATGATTTTCACCCTACCACCGGCTGCTTTACACTGGGACAGTGTAATTTACGTCTGTGGGGATTACTAATGATTATTTACTTTATGTGTCTTATTTAAAACGTTTTCAAAAAAAGTTTTTATTGAGTCAAGAAGCGGATATATCTTAATCGATTTATTACTTGTCATCTAACCACTCTTTAGACCAGTTTTAGACTTACTGACTGCAGAAGTACTATATATACTAAAGTGGATCAACCTGTCAACTATGTTTGCACTTGCTGAGATTGTTTGAAGGAACCAAAGCTGACCTCCAACCTAATACATCTTTATTTGCTTGTCTTGGGGCTTGGTAATCACTCGATCGGAATCCTTTTACAAGTCTGGAAGGTAAAAAAAATTCTGTGTGTTTCTGGTTCTCTTCCTTCTCTCTCTTCGGCATCTCAAGATCTAAGTTTATAAAGAAAAGATTGATATGATTTCTTCAGAGGCAGAGGGATAGGTAAATTACCTCCGACCCCATTATTCTAAATCTCAAGGATGATCACACATTGTGGAAACGAGGGATAGGTAAATTACCTGTGACCCCATTATTCGCTACACTTTGTCAAAATGTATGAGTTACAAATGCAATGTCAATGAGATAGACTAGATGACCTGTGTTGGCATCGAAACCTGTTGAAATTGAAACTAATAAGAGATTCAAAGAAGAGAGATGAGGGGAGAAAGGGATCAGAGAAGACTACCTGTGTGTTCAGAAACTTGTTTGAGTTGAATCCATGTGTCCTTTGATCGATACTCCCAAGGTAAAGCCTACACTTTTATTTTTATGCAAGAAATGAGGTTAGTAGAGGAGATTGTCAGACAGGATCTGTTAGGTTGTGGACCTAGTGGAATTTGGTTGCTATACTAGGATATTGTATAATGTGCTTCTAAGGTTAGGATGTTTAATGATTTGGTTTGCCCTACTAGAGAGATGATGAACTGAGTTTTTAAAATCCTTCGAGTCCCTGCTGTTTTCAAACCTCTTTCAGAGAGACTGTTTGTTGGTTTTGCTTGAGGACAAGCAAAAGGATAAGTCTGGGGGAGTTGATATACCATGGATTTTACCCATGGTATATAAGTGTTATAGATACTATTTACTATGTATTGGAGTCTATTTAGAGTATTTACAGGTTCATGGACGATTTGGAGATATATGGTGATTTTGGTACCTTTTGGAGTCTTTCGCAGTGCAGAACTGCACAGACGCTTCAAATGTTTAGCTCTCGATGGAGATATTCCCACCATTGGATTTAGCCTATATTTGGACACAAGATAGACCTTTACTTTAGCTTTCTAATTCCACCGGTTTGAGGTTAATCCAACGGTTATATCGGAAGTTATGCCCATTTTACTGAAGCGTGGTCAGTCTGCCTCGCGAGAGAAGGCTGTCGAGAAGATGATTGTATGTCGATCGACACAGCACACTTCATGTCGATCGACAGGGACATCAGAATGTGGGCTGAGTATATTTCATGACCGACTGAAGCCCAGGAGTCACCATAAAGTTACCAAAATACCCTTGACGACCAGAAACCCTATTTATGTTATTTCTAAGCCACTGTTGACGGCTACGCTTTCTACGCTTTCTTTTGATTCATTGTTCTTACTATAGTTGAGAAGAGAGGAACTCCTTCATAGTACTCTTGGAACTCCTTTGGTTTTTATATCTATTCTATTGCAATTTCATCTACTCATCTATGATTTCTGTGACAACTATCATGTCTGAGTAGATCCACCTGTTAGGTTTAGGGTTCAGATAGGTTATAAGGGATTATCCCCAAATATAGAATTGCTAAGTTGTGGTATTAATCATTGAGACTGTTCTTAATGCTTGTTCTTGAGTAATTAACCTGAACTTGATCATAGAATCATTAGGCACATGTGAGAGCTTGGTCTATTATCTGACTTGTCTTCTCTGATCTAGGATTGCTAGATAACAGCGAGAGCTGGTTTAGAAACCCTAGCGAACATATATTCAACCCGCGCATTAAGCCTACTAGAAGCGCGTCGATCGATATCCCGACAGGTGAATCGATCGACGGAGCGGAAGGTGTCTCGATCGATACTCCTATAGAGTCATCGATCGACACTTTCTAATTGATCATCCCGACAGGTGAGATCATTGGATCTAGTAATAGATAACCTATACAACGAGAGTTGATATGTTATTCTTATAGTTGAGTTCTATAATACCATATTTTAGTATCTATATCATTATAATCCCACCCTGAATAGAAACCCTAGATCTAGCTACCATCCTTCCATCAAACAACTCTTGGTTACTTAAGAACAACTGCCTTGTTCACTTTGCTTTTATTTATTTATCGCATTCATATTTATTGATTTATAACTGTTTGTCTAGTTAAACCTTAATATCTATAGTTTAGTGTGTGCCCTAGCTCTCTGTGGATTCGATCCCTAAGTACTACAATCGAACCTCTTATTTGAGAGAGTAAGATCACTTGTTAGGGTAATTTGAGTGATATCATCCATCAGCACCTACAACAAAACCTAAGAACACCACGTGATCTGTTCCAAAAGAGCATTTACCAAGATTTGCAAACAGCCTTTCTTTCCTAAGAATTTCAAGAACATATTTCAAATGCTTCTTATGATCATCTAGGTTCTTGCTGTAAATGAGAATGTCATCAAAGTAAAAAACCACGAAATGACCAATGAATGCTCTCAGAATATAATTCATCAAACGCATGAAAGTGCTAGGTGCATTAGTGAGACCAAATGGCATAACAAGCCATTCATACAATCCTAGCTTAGTCTTAACTGCAGTTTTCCATTCATCACCTTCTTTCATCCTAATCTGGTTATAGCCACTTTTCAAATCAATATTAGAGAAAACTGAAGAACCATGCAACTCATCTAGCATGTCATCAAGCCTAGGAATGGGATGCCTATACTTTACCGTAATGTTGTTGATGGCACGGCAGTCCACATACATGCGCCATGAACCATCCTTCTTAGGCACAAGGAGAACTGGTACGGCACAAGGACTGAGGCTTTCCCGGATGTAGCCCTTCTCAAGAAGCTCACCGATTTGTTTCTGAAGTTCCTTGGTCTCGACCGGATTGGTACGCTAAGCTGGTCGGTTTGGCAGAGATGCGCCCGGAACAAAGTCTATCTGATGCTCAATCCCTCGTATTGGTGGCAATCCCTGTTGATTATCATCTGGAAAGACATCAGTAAAGTCCTGCAAAACATCTTTCAACTCACTTGGAATATCCGGTGCAAGGTCAGAAGAAGTAGCCATAAGAGATTCTTTATACACAAGTAAAAGAAATGGCTTTTGAGAGCAAACAGATTTCCGAACCTGACTTTCTTTAAGATAGAAGTTGGAGTTTCTTTTGGATGTCTCAGGCTCCTTAGGTTTAGGCTCCTTTTCACGGCTCCTTTTGAGCTGAAGTTGATCTTGATGAACTTCCAAAGGTGTCAAAGGGACCAATGTGATCTTCTTGCCATTATGGCCGAAGGAGTGTCGGTTTGTGAAGCCATCATGCACGGCCTTTTTTATAAAAATTCCATGGACGACCCAAAAGAATGTGGCATGCATCCATGGGAAGAACATTACAGACAACCTCATCTTCATATCGCCCAATGGTAAAGGGGATCGTGACCTGTTCCTTCACAAACTGCTCACCAGCCTCGTTTAGCCATTCCAACCTGAAAGGACGAGAGACTGGCCTGGTAACAAGTCCTAGTTTCCTGACAAGAATATAACTAGCAACATTAGTACAACTCCCACCATCAATGATCAAAGAACATACTTTTTCAGAAACTAAACATCGAGAATGAAAGAGATTCTCCCGTTGTTCCTTTTCATTGGTTTTGGGTTGAACACTCAAGGATCTCCTAGTGACAAGTAGTGGTCCGTGAGCTGGATAGTCGTAGATGTCCTCCTCATCAAAGATAGGACCGGAATCAGCATCAAAGATCAGACCAGATTCATCGACCGAGTGGTCGTCCTCCTTATCGAAGATGGGACCGAGTGGATCATCCAAAGGCTTCCTGGCAACGAGAAGTGGTCCATGATGTGGGTAATCGTATGGTACCTCATCATCATCAAAGACTGGACCAGAATCCTCTTCATCCTCCTTTTCATCCTCGGACTCGACCTCACCATTCTCCATGAGAATCATCACCCTTTGGTTAGGACATTTGTTGGCATAGTGTCCTAGACCTTGACATTTGAAGCACCTGATGTCTCTTGCGCGGCTAGGAGTCTCAACTGCTTTTCTTTTGTCAAAACGAGCAGGGACATCAGTCTTAAAAGCAATATTTGTTGTGGAAGAAGAGTTACCCTTGTCTTGATAGCTTAGTTTGGGAGCAAAGGCCGGTTTGGGAGCAAAGCCCGACTTGGAGTAGCTCTTCCTCTTGGTTTGCTGTTCGATCAGAATTGCCTTGTGGAGCATCTGGTTCAGGCTTTCATAGTCTTGAAGCTCCATTCGGTCTTGGATGTCTCGGTTGAGTCCAGCAAGGAATCGGGCCATGGTTGCTTCTAAGGTCTCGTCCACATCGGCTTTGATCATCAACGTCTCCATTTCTTGGAAATAGTCTTCCACGGACTTAGTTCCCTGAAGCAAACGTCTCAGCCTTTGGTGAAGGTCACGATGGTAATGTTCTGGAACGAACCGTCTCCGCATCAAAGTAGTGAGCTCGTCCCATGAGGCTATTGGTCGGCCACCATTCCTTCTCCTGTTAGTCACAACTTGATCATACCAATTAATAGCATAGCCAGAAAATTCAGTTGCAGCCAATCTAACTTTCTTAAGTTCAGAGAAGTTTTGACAATCAAAGACAAGTTCAATTTTTCTTTCCCATTCAAGAAAAGCATCAGGATCATTTTTACCCTCTAAAGGTGGAATTTTCAGTTTCAATCCTTGTAAACCGTTATCAGCCCTATCTTCCCTAGCAAAAGGATTGATATCACCTTGAGTTCGGTTTCTGTGACCTCTCCTAGGTCGGTTGATGGACCGATCATCGTCCAATTGGAAGTCCTCCCCTTGGATATCATCATCTGATCGGTTGTTCCTCCTTGGACGATCTCTCTGTGCTCCGGTTCTGGTTTGGGTCGGCTGGCTAGCCTCAATTGCATCAAGCTGTTGATGGATCTGTTCCCAACCTGAATTCATACGATTAGCAATATTGGCATTCAAAGCTCGCATCTGCAAGTTAGATAAACCAGCATAAGAGTATTCTGGTCGGCTCCTTTCAACCTCACTAGTAATGATTCCTGAAAATTCTTAAACACAAAACATTAGATAAAAACCTCACACACTCGAGTGTTTGATCCTCACCAACACACGTGTTTCTCTTAGTTTAAAGTGTGCACTCAAAGTCTTATACTCAAAGTTCTAAGAAGAACAACTCTAGGAATCCCCAACGGGTAGATCCAAACAAACGAAGGTGTTTAAAGATAGAAAGATAAGAGATTTAGAGGGAACCCGCATTAACCACCTCCAAGGCCGGATTTCTCTTCGGCCAGCAGGATTTCTCTTCCACCACCACACCACAAAACAAATCAAACTTTGAAATTTCTTTTTTTTTTGAACTTTTTTTTTTAACACCATAAACTTAGATCTTATTTTTTCTTAAAATATGGTGGGTAATGAGGGGCCCGGGTTCAAGAAAAGTAGAAGAAGAAATGTTTAAAGAAAATGAAAAGATGAGAAGATGGAATGATATAGAGTTACTGGAAGAGTGGCTCTGATACCACTTGATACACCCTAAATCTAATCACTCAACCGGTATGAAGAGATATGTACTCCGAAGAGAACTGATGGATAGATTGACGACACAATGGGTTGCGGAAGGACCCAATGATACTGCATGGGTGCTTGAATGTCGCCTGATATGACTCACAGGTCCGACAAGGAAGCAGACTCGATCTGGTGCCGGATATGACGCACCGGTCCAACTAGAAAGAGGCGTTCGTTTGGAGCTAACCACACCAAAGAAACTAAAGTGTTCTTGACTAAGAACAGAGAGTAAAAACTGAAATAAAAGAAGAAATTTCGTTGATATCATTGCAATGAAATAGAACTATAATTTATAGAGTTTTGAGTCAAAGAGAAATAAAGAAAAGTGCATAAAACAATGCATAGAAAACATAAATTTGACTAGATCTAGTCAAAGTGTGGAAAGCAAGGAAGACAGGTCAAAGCATGGTCTCAGATGTTGACTGGTCCAGATACATCAGAGTGTCTAGGTGCGTCCGTGATGATCGGTTCCATCACAGTAAGGAGAAGGACACACAACGGACTGTCCGCGTGGGTGATGATCGAACCATCATGAACGGATGAAGACTTCACTTTACCCAAATCTTTAGAGAGCTTAAGAATCCTTGCCTTAGATGGATTGGAGTCATCAAAACCCAAGAAAGAATCAAACTGGTCGATCAGATCAAGAGCATGACCGTCCGGGTGAGTGGTACAAACCAAACGGGCCAAAAGAGATAGGCTGTGGCCTGAATCGGGTTCCTCTCGATCAACGTGGGTTCTGGCTTGACTGTTGGTCTTAGATTGGCGAGTAGGGCGGGAAAGAAGGCGTGTGGGTTGATCAGTTTGGTCATCTGGTCGTGGATCCAGCCTAAGGTCCTTCCCGGGAGTACGCGGGTCGATCCGGTACACTGCTCGGTCAGTCTGTCTGGTGCGGCCGGATGGATGAACCTCGACTGAACTGATCTGGTCGTCCTGATCTCCATGCTGGGGCTGTGTCATGTCCTGGTCCACGTCCTGAGGTGCAACAAGCTCCCCCTATTCGAAGGAGTAATCCAGGGTCCTACTCCGATACACCTTTCATAGAGGAGATTGCCTCGGTGGAAATGCCTCGCAAGTTCACCTTTCCAAGCATAAAGATGTACGAAGGAACAGGAGATCCTGACAATCACATTTCTCAGTACAAGCAACGCGTGCTAGCCGTAGCAATCCCCCGAGATGCACGAGAAGCCACCATGTGCAAGGGATTCGGATCGACCTTCACTGGCCCTGCTCTCCAGTGGTATAGCATAGGAACGAACCCACCCCTTCGTTCCTACATAGCACGCTTCAACCAAGAGAAGGTGGCTATCCTTGAGTGCAACGCTGATACGACCATCTCGGCCTTCAAGCGAGGTCTGCTCCCGGAGGGAGATCTCTACAAGGAGCTAATTAAATACAAGTGCAGGACTATGGAGGATGTATTGTCCCGTGCTTGGGCTCAAGTATGATGGGAATAAGATGTTGCAAGTAGGGCCAAGACCTATCAAAAGTATGATCAGAATTCCTCAAAGCCAACTAGGAACGATCGCGATGAGCCCTCTCATCCTAAGTCCGCTAGGGAGACTAGCAACCCGAGCAGGGGCAGATATCAACATCGCCCTTTGCCTAGATCCGAAGGAATGATGGTATCTACATGGCCCGATATCTCTCATCTTGCGATATCAAAGCCGAAGCTAACCGGTGTCCTGCGACAAATGGGTCTTCAAGTCAAATGGCCCCCTAATATGAAGGCCTCAGAGGCTAATCGAAATCCCAAGAGGTGGTGCGAGTTCCATAGTGACCATGGTCACACTACGGAAGATTGCATAGCCCTGAAGATAGAAGTCGCCGAGCTTCTCAAGAAAGGCCACCTAAGGGAGTTCCTTTCAGACAAAGCCAAGAACCCTCTGAATAAAGAAGGTCCCGGTATCCTTACCGAAACAGCTCCCGCATTGCCACCACACCAAGACCGAGTGATCCATGTCATCTCAGGCAGATCGGAAGTAAGCGGAATCAGTAATGCTGCTATCAAGAGAAGTGCTCGCAACGCCAGGAACGGCCAAGGGGCTGAGGGTCCTAAGCGCCTCCTCCTCGGAACGGATGAGATCAGCTTCACTGCAAGGGAGCAGGAGAAGGTCCTTGCTCCTCACCACGATTCCCTTGTCATTTCACTTACCATAGCAAACTGCTTTGTCAAGCGAATACTGGTCGACAATGGGAGCTTCAGCAACAATATCTTCCACTCGGCCTACGCCGACCTAGGGTTAGAACCTACGGCCCTAACTAGAAAGGCGACTCCCCTTGTAGGCTTCAGTGGAGAAGTAAAGCAAACCTTAGGAGAAGTTCTTCTCCCAGTGTATGCCGAGGGGATAAACCAGGCCACAAAGTTCCTAGTCGTCGACTGCCCTTCATCGTATAACGTGATACTAGGAAGGCCTTGGATCCACGACATGAGAGCCGTACCTTCAACTCAGCATCAGCTGGTCAAGTTTCCAACTCCCTGGGGCATTAAGGCGGTCAAGGGAGATCAGGAAAATACAAGGTCCTGCTATCAGACCACCCTAAGGGGAAAGACGCAAGTCTTATAGCAATTATAGAAGAAGCTTCCGGCCCCGCATACCGAAGAGCCGAAAATGAAAGAGATGGATGAGGTTCCACTCTTAGAAGGGAACTTGGGTCGAAACTTGAAGATAGGCTCCAAGCTTCCAGAAGGGCTAAGAAGGAGATTGGTCGACTTCTTTAGATCCAACTCCGACTGCTTCGCCTGGTCTCACAAGGATATGCGTGGAATTGATCCCGACGTCATCATGCATCAACTTCAAGTGGATCCAATGCATCCCTCTGTCAGACAGAAGAGGAGGAAATTCACCCCTGAAAGGGATGAAATTATCAACGAAGAGGTCAAGAATCTACTGGATGCCGGATTCATACGAGAGGTGCAATATCTTTTTTTTTTGAATGAATGTAAAATTTTATTCAAACAAAAACTTTTTTACAACAAGTGCAAACCAAATTTAAAAGCAAAGGAAACAACAACTACAAACTCTTCTTTTACCAACCTAACACCAACTTGCTTTACAAGCAAAATCAAAAACTCTAAATTTCCCCTCAACCTTAACTATATGGAACAAGTCAAGGTTGGGATGCTATGAGTTTCTCCTCATTAAAACCCTCAATAGAGAAAACCCTATTGGGACAAAACTCTAGAGAGGGAAAAAGAGTAAGAAACACCATAGCAAGGGAAACTCTACTTCTCAAACTAAGCATCTTCAAGACTTCTCAAGATCAAAGACAGATTTTCGAAATGGGAAGGACCCTTCTTCTCTCTCTTGGAAACGCAGACTTCAAATCAATTAATCAACAACCAGATTCTTCTCAAGTCTTCCAGGTAGTCGCAATATAGATAAACTCCAAAGCTCCACTCTTCTCAGAAATACGAATTTGGTTAAACACTAAACCAAGTTATCAGACCTTCCTCATAGTAGTCACCTCTCCCTTTTAGAGACAGAAGCTTCAGTCTAATATTCTTTTCCACAAGTTTTGTCAACGTGTTTTCATCCCTTGGCTTCTCTCCATGTCTACGAGCGTTATGTTCCCACCAGATTGTATACATTGTGGGTTGAAGAGCATAGCAAAGAATGAAAGTCTTAATAGGAGTTAGCCATAGCTTCGAGGCTATAGCTATTAGATCACTCCACTTCACTGTAAAATCCCCACGCATCAAACCCTCCATTAGCTTTTTCCAGATCATTCCAGAGTATCGGCAATCAAAGAAGAGATGACCACAAGATTCACACTCTTCATTACACAAAACGCAATTTGTGTTTATGGATCTATTCCACTGTTGAATTCTATCAGTCGTCTGCAGCCTTTCTTTCAGAGCAATCCACATTATGAAAGCTTGTTTAGGAGTGTGTTGAGAAAACCTGACTGCCTTGTGCCACACGCAAGTCGATCTTGTGCTTCGAATTTGATTCCAAGTCTTGCTTGTGGAAAAAGTATTTCTGTATCTGCTTTCCGAATGCTTCCATAGCACAATATCGTCATCTTGATCATTTCCAAAATTAGTTAGCTCTTCTTCAATCTGGTTCAGAATATCAATTCTGTGGTTTCTTCTTCTTCGTCTAATTCTTTTTGCTTCGGCAACAGAGTAATGATCAGGAACACCAAACTCCAGCGGTCCTCTTTCGCCAAGAAGATCCTTTAAAGTGTCGAATTTTGACCATCTGTCGTACCAGAAAGATGTGCATTCTCCATTTCTAACTTCCTTCTTTATGAACTGTTTTGCTAGACCTCGTAGCTTTAATAGTTTCCTCCAAACCCATGAGCCTGAGCTAGTATTTTCTTTTATTGACCAAAAGGAGCTTTTTCGAATTAAGTAGCATTGGACCATCGAACCCATAGAGAATTCTCAGCCATTAATCTCCAGATGAGTTTCATACCAAAAACCTTATTCAGTTCCTTTAGAGTTCTAAGTCCCAGCCCACCCTCTTCTTTAGGAAAACAGAGATCCTGCCAACTAACTTTTGCTTTTGTTGTCTTTAGATCAGGACCTGACCAGAAAAAAGCAGAGCAAAGTCTTTCAATCTCTTTTAAACATTCACTAGGAAGTCTAAATGCTGCCATCCAGAAATTTGCTAAGCTTGTTATGACAGATTTGATGAGCTGCAAACGACCAGCGTGAGAGAGAAGTCTTCCTGTCCAAGAGTTCATTTTCTTTCTGACTTTTTCAACCAGTGGTAAGTAATCGTTAACTGTCATGCGCTTGGTGAGAAGTGGTAACCCCAGATATCTAACTGGAAGACTGCCTGAAGCAAAAGGAAAAGTCGTAAGAATATCATCTTTAGTGTTCTCATTGATTCCTGCAGTGTATAAAGTGGACTTCTAGGCTTATCTTCAACCCTGAGCAGCTTTCAAACTCTCTGAAAACACTGAGAACCCCCTCAATTGATCTTTTTGTTCCATCAGTGAAGACCAACAAAGTCGTCTGCAAAACAAAGGTGTGAGAGAAGGATATTCTTGCATCTAGGATGATAGCCAATCTGTTGCTTTTCAACTGCCTTATCAAGCATACCAGAAAGAACGTTTATGCATATGACGAAAAGATAAGGAGATAGTGCACAGCCTTGTCTCAAACCCCTTTTACTTTGAAAAAACCCTGCAAGCTCTCCATTAATCTGAACCGAAAAATAGGCTGTACAAACACAAAGTTTTATCCAATGGATAAACTCGTCAGGAAGATGCAGCGCTTTCAACGTATTCAAAAGAAAAGACCAGCTTACTGAGTCAAAAGCTTTTGCAAGATCAATCTTCATTGCACACCGAGGAGAGACATCTTCTTTGTAATAATCTTTGACTATTGTTGGGGTCAAAAACGGTTATCTCGAAATCAACGGCTAAAAATATTTATCGTGCGCGGACTTTCCATAAAACAAGCGTCGAAAGCAAAACAAGTCGTATAGCTTAAAAAACCTATGTTAAAGTCGATCGTTCTTGTTTTACACGATAAACTTTACGAGAAAACCAACTCAAATTTAGTCGTAAAACTTCGATGATACAATCAAGAAGAACCGAGAGACATTAGGTCCGTAGCTGATATGACACGACCATACGAAAGTATACGGAAGAAACGAGAAGTAATCTAAGTTTGGACAGGCCGAACGACAAGGAATCCGCCTTGAAACTTCAAAGAGCCCGTTCTCTCAAACCGTGAGGACCCAGAAAATGAGCAAGATATCAAATCGAAGCCCTCGCCAAGACGCAGGTCCCGGGCGGCTAGCCCCAGTGCTGGCTCTGGCTGCCGGGCGGCTAGCCCCCGTGCTGGTCCTGGCCGCCGGGAAACTTCAAAGAGCCCGTTCTCTCAAACCGTGAGGACCCAGAAAACGAGCAAGATATCAAATCGAAGCCCTCGCCGAGATGCAGGTGCCGGGCGGCTTGCCCCCGTGCTGGTCCTGGCCGCCGGCGGCTAGCGCCCGTGCTGGCCGTAGCCGCCGGCCGCCGGGTGGCTAGCCCCCGTGCTGGCCGTGGCCGCCGGCGGCTAGCGCCCGTTCTGGCCGTGGCGCCGGGCAGCTAGCCCCCGTGCTGGCCGTGGCCGCCGGCGGCTAGCACCCGTTCTGGCCGTGGCCGCCGGGCGGCTAGCCCCCGTGCTGGCCGTGGCCGGCGGCGGCTAGCGCCTATGCTGGCCATGGCCGCCGGGCGGCTAGCCCTGTGCTGGCTCGGGTCGTCGGGCGACAAGCTTCCGTGCATAAGTTCTAGGCCCCGGCCGTCAGAAGTCTGTACTTTGCGTCTTTCCCAAGTTTTCGCGGAACGAATCGTTGAGATTCCGCGTACAAAACTCCCGTTCTTACTCCAAACAAAGATCGTCGGAAATACTTCGGAAACTCGTAAGATATCAACGGGAAGGAAGATCTTAAATTCTTCGTGCGAAACAGTGATGGTTATCTTAAGACACCACTCATCTCAACTCTACGAAAGATTGAAGATCTTCCGAAGAAATCGTAGAAAACAACGGAAGTCCTAGAGACGGCCCGAAAGGGACCAAACGCGATCAGACAGTCCGCTTACGATTATCTGAGATAGATACGACGATTTACATTTCCCGAAGGATACATGTCAAGTTTCCCGAAGATAAATGTCAAGTTTCCCGATAAACATGAAGGCCGACGAAAATGGAAAAAGCCCGCTTCGTGGCCCAAAAGGAGAATAGACCGTCATAAGGAGGAGTATATAAAGCAGCTTGAGGAGAGAAGCAAAGGGGGCAGAGGAGCAAAAATCCTAGAGGGAAAGCAAATCCGAGATTGGAGACCTAGAGAGCTCCTGTTAGCTTAAGAACTTAGAATTTAGGCGGTAGACTAGCAAGGCAGGACCTAGAACGTCCGGCCACCTCTCGCTCTATTTTCATCTTGTCCGCAGACTCATGTCTCCCTCGGAAGGATCTAACAATCCTTTTACCTAGAGTTCCGCACATAGAAACCCTAGGCATTATTCTCGACATGCCCGTTTCTATGACTAACGCTCGTACTAGCCGAACTCCGCCAGGCAGTTCGATCTCTTGTTCAAACCCTTCCAACTGAACTACGTCCGACTTGATCCTCGAAAGGGGTACGTAGGCAGCCTTCCTTAAGGTCCAGTCTCAAATCTTAATAAAACATTTCCGCATTTATTTGATCACTTGTCGTTGGTTGTCGCAGAGAATCCGGACCTTCAGGGAAAGTTAGGTTTACTTAGCTTTCCTCCGATTTACTTAATAAAAATCAACAGTGCAATTTCGGTTCCCACAGTTTGGCGCTAGAAGGAGGGGAGGACGGATTACTCTTACTCTTACGGCCGCAAAACGCTTGATCAAAGTAATGTCTGGAAATATGAAAGACAAACTCGCAGCTCACATCGACGCTGGTAAAACAACTTCAGCAGTGACTGCTCCTACGACCAACGCTTATGCAAACAGTTATATAAGACAAACGTCCCGAGAATGGACCATCCCGACCAAGTTCGGGTCCTATCAACAATGCACCCCGTCCAAATTCCTGCAACACGATCCTCGGGTCCATGGACACAACCCCCCTTGCTTGGGATTATCAAAGAAAGACTTCGGGAAAATTTATAAAAGACTTGGTCATCGAGACGGATTCCTACCTGCCGTATAAAACGGCTATGGTTAGCTTGAACACTAGTCGCCTTAACTATACGGGGAATTGAAATTCCTTTCGGAAAAACCAGCGTCACATCAACGGCTGTTTCTAAGGAAAAATCGTAAAAACGTCTAAGTCCCAAGACGGCCCAAAAGGGGCCCGGATCGCGGCTAAACGGCCCACATACGATTTTAGAGTAGTATCGAGCCCAAGACTGATATGACGGTCTAAATACCGAATTTGAGAAATCTCAGCGAGTAGGGTTTCGAGTTTAAATGTTTTTTGAGAAACAGCGTTTCTAATGTTAAAATTCGATAACATTTTACGGAACACCTTTCGTAAAATAAATTCTCGATAATATTTTACAAGACAGCTTTTGCATGATTAAACTCGACAACATTTTACAAAACATTTTTCGTAAAATTAACTCGACAACATTTTGTAAAATAACTCTCGTAAAATAAAAAATCAACAACGTTCTAGGAAATGACTTCTTGCTGGGATCAAGATCGATTAAGATGAAATCGATACCTGAAGGGCCTCGGAAAAACCAAGTGTTGATCAAGAAAACTCAAGAGAAACCGAGAAAAACAGGCAAGTCCCGCGAGGAAGCACAGTCCCGGGCGGCTAGCCCCCGTGCTGGCCCTGGCCGCCGGGCGGCTAGGCCCCGTACTGGCCCTGGCCGCCGGGCGGCTAGCCCCCGTGCCGGCTCTGGCCGCCGGGCGGCTAGCCCCCGTGCCGGCTCTGGCCGCCGGGCGGCTAGCCCCCGTGCTGGCTCTGGCCGCCGGGCGGCCAGCCCCCGTGCTGCCTCTAGGCGCCGGACGACTAGCGCACCCGTACTGCGCTGGTTGTCGGGCGACACAACGTTCGTCAAGCACGGCCAATCCTCGTAAAGATTGACCCAACGACTATCCAAACCAATTTTACGAAACAGTTTCCGTAAAATTAACTCGACAACATTTTGTTGAATAACTCTCGTTAAATAAAAGCTCGACAATATTTTACGAAACATCATTCGTGAAGTATAACAAGATCGTAAGCTTCTTGACCTGACCAGTTCGCTCATAGCTTGACGAAACAAGAAGCCCCACTCAAGTGACATCTTGCCATTCGTTTTCACTTGTCTACCCACCTTAGACTTCTTCGAGTTTCGCCTACTTCTCCTCCCTTTGCTTCAATGATTCTGCAACGATTCTGCACTGTTCCTTCAGGTTTCATCAAAAATTGATTCTCGATTCAGTATCAGACTTTTCGAAGACCTTTGACAATGAAACGGTAGAAGACAAAGAGGAACGGACATGAGGCAATCTCGAGTAATCAATGAGACTAAGGTACGTCCGACTTAGAAAATTTTATCAAGGTTTTAATTTTTCTTTTCGTAGGAAAGGAATGGGAACGTCTTGTAAACTGCCGTAAAATTTAGGGAACTTAGAACCTAGGTGGATAGTCTTGCAAGATAAGTCTTAGGCATTTTCTTCCCGTTTCATTCTATTGTTCCTTGACTGTTTAGGCAGAACGCGCAAACCAATCTAATCTCTCGAAAAACCGAGAAACGATCGCCGCGCATCCTTGGCATACTCTTTCCGCTTCCGTGAGACTAATGGTACGACGGTGAGCTACAAAATAAACGAAATAACCTTCGGTAAAACTTCATGAGTAACCCGAAGCAACTTTTGCCAAAAAACGAAATCAAAGCGGAAACATTTCCCATGTAAACCACGGAAACAAGACTACTTTGACTATCTGCGATTTTCTATCTTCATGAAACCGGTCATCCATTACTTTCGTATAAACATGTTACACAAAAACAGCACAAGGAAAACCAAGATCGGTCTCATGCAAAACGACATCGCAATACGGAAAATTACGTCCAAGCGGGAAATAACCCAAAACTGAATCCGAACGTGTTCTTCGTCGATTCCTTAAACTTTATTTCCTCGGATAAAATGAAACAATTTTCATGCGACCAAAGGAAACATTATACGAAACATCTATCGTATAACTGAAACCTAAAGTGGAAAATCGTTTCGAAAAGCCATCACCAATAACTTGGAAAACTCCGCTATGATTGGCATGTCTATCTCGACGAACTCTATTCGGCCCTCGGCCAACTACGTCTTTCCATAAAGTCCGGACCTGAATTCGGCATCATCATTAAGGACAATCGTGAACCAATATGACCTTAATGCGAAAGGATCGCGGTCTGATCGTTTACCAACTCCTTGGTTAAACGGCTGAACACAGCCTTCACGCCAAGACAAAACAGCTGAACGATCGCCGCTCAAATCATTTAAGGGCCAAACGATAATCCACGATTTGTCAAAAAACGCCAAGTGACCATTACGCGAGCAACTCTGTCGCATAGCCCAAAAGCGGAAATCATGCGATAAATTTCTCGTAATAAAATCAGTCCTAACAGCCATACGGTTAACGGAAAAATTTGAACTTAACATCGACTGATTAAGTTCTATACGCCCCGTAAACAAAGCATGAAAAGAAACACTCGTGACGAAGCTCCAAGAGTTATACGAGTCGTCCTTAAAATCCCGGAAGGCCAACACTTCGCGAAGCAAAGCAAAGGTAGACACTTCTCCCTGGGTCAAATATACGCGACCCCTGGTCCTAATTCCTCGATCAAAATTTTATAACTTGCACGTCCAAACTGAAACAACAGTTTCTGACTACGGACATTCGCAAAACATCTCCAAGCCCGCGAACATTTGAAATGCGGCACAAGGGAAAATTAACTCGTACACATTTGAAATATGTATGCTTGTATAATCCCACGTTTTTTGAAGAAACCGGATTTTCGAAACTCTTTACAAACACAGAAACCAAATTTTCGAAACTCTTCGCAAACAAACTCGCCAATCGCTAAACGGCCTCAACAATGGATCCAGTATCCACCAAATAAATCATAAACTATCGCCCGGAAACATTCCGCGATTTCTAAAAGCCCATAGTCCTTTATGACATAAGAAAAACAAACTTCAAAGCACTGCGAGACGTCGCTTCGTGCCTGAACATTCGTTTTTCGATTAAAACCTTCAAACGCCTTCTAAACGGCATCATATCGTTGTTGCTGATCACAACAAACGAACTCTAACGTCCTAAACAGACAAGCCACCTAAGGGTAGGCTCTTTTACATCCGACAAGGATCCCATAGCGCGCTATACAAAAAATCCAATTTGGTTCAGCACTTCATAAAGGAAGTAGCTCGATTCGTGCCCAGACAAATCATATAAGCCGATACCACTTCGCGGATTTTAAAACGGTACGAATCAGGTTAAAATCTCAAACAGGCAAAACGAAAGCCGATTTGTCATGGCACAGCCTCAGTCTGAGAGTAAACCTAGGTCTTGCCCTAAACCCAGCCTTGCTGGTATCTTAACATCTCATAGGCAAATCGTCAACGACGCAGGATCCCAAAACTTGTCTCTTCACTCAAGTCTGTACGTTTTCACGAATTTTCGCGTAAATCGTAAACCGCAGAAAAATCTCGCTTTGTACAAACGACGGATACAGTGATCATCAGGGAGGCAGGAATGAGACGACAACTCACACCCTGTCCCTCTAACTTCGATAGACAGAAGTTCTGAAAACGCAACATTAATATTTTATAAAGATTGAGCCGTAGAGTTCAACAGATGCCCTGAAAAAGGCCGGGATTCGAAGCCACCAACAGCCAGTCCCGCAAATACACATCATCGCCTCTTAAACGGCCGAAACACAATCAAAATAAAAAGGGAAAATTGGAAATATGGAATAAAACAATAGATACATTGTCCCTATGCCATATATTGAACATCAAATTGTCCTAATGCCATAATATTTTTTGTTAACCCAATTAAACCCCCAATATAATCCCAACCCTCTATTTCCTATTGTTTTAAAAAAAAAAATCAATTAAATTATTTAAGAATAAAACAAAACACGCGACACATTTATCCCCAAATTAAACATATCAACCCTAATCCAAAACTCTCTCTTCTCTTTGGGCGTAGAGAGCAAATCGGCGACCACTGAACAGGCGACGACGCTGCTTCACTTCGCCGGCTCCGGTGTCCCTTCTTCGCCGGGTCCGATATTCCTTTGCTCCGGGTCGACTCCGCCGGTGTTTTCTTCTTCTACGAAGGCGCCTACTCCTCCTTCTAACTCGACGCTCTCGATCTCAGGTGTGTCGCCGGAGTATCTCACGCTTGTTCCTCGCCGAATTCATTTTCCATTTCTTGTGTCAAATTGGCTTAGAGGTTGTCGATTTAGGGGTTTGGTATCGGACTTGGGATTTATTTTGCATGTCTATGGATGTTTGATTTGAGTGTTTTTAATCTCAATTCGAGTGTAATAGGCTTTTGATTTTTGTTTGTCGCACTGATTAGGTTTGTAGGATAGTAAAGTTGCATACTTTTGATGTTTTTGTGGTGAACGAGTTCTTGTCTCAGATTTAAACAGTTTATTGTGTTGTATTTGGTCTCTTTGATGTTAATGGAATCATATTGGATCGGGTTTAACATCGAGAAGCTTGAAAAGGACTATGGAATCATATTTTAATTTTGGTCTCTTTGATGTTAATGGAATCATATTGCTATTTTGGTCTCTTTGATGTAGTGTCGGTTTCAGGATTGGTAAAGACTATCTAGTTTCGGTTTTAGGATTGGTAAAGGACTATGTAGTTTCAGTTTGGGGATTGGAATCATATTGGCTTTGATTTGTTTTCTGGTAGTCGAGTTGTTTTAAATCATTATTGGAGTGTAGTTTTTTCAGATATTGTTTGCATAATTGTCTTTGTTTTGCTTTGACTAACATGTGTGATTTATGAGTTATACTACCACGAGTATTGACTGTGTTGGTTGTAAATGTTTCTTTGTTCACAGGTATCACAATGGATGAGTTGCCTAAATGTCTTTTCAAAGAAGGAACTGAAACGCAAATTGAGAAGGTCAACAACACTTGCCGGACTTCCATACTTGAGGAGGTGGAGAAGTACCTTCAACCAGAGTACAATGATGTGTTGGCTGATCCGTTATTTGCTCAGGTTATGGCCATTCATGAGCACAAGCTTCAGTATTCGGGAAGAGTGATCCACAGCTTTGTTTGTAAGCAGCTTGTCACCGCAAAGCGTCATGAGTTATGGTTCCATTATGCTAGGTGGCCTCTGAGATTTTCAATGCAAGAGTACTTTGCGATCACTGGTCTGAAATATAAGGACGAGCCTGACTTGGAGATTGATGTCTGGAAAAATGATAAAGGGTTTTGGAGTAAATTGCTTAGGAGAGGAGGCAAGATTAGCCTAAACCAAATCAGGACGGTTCATTTGAAATCTTGTAACACGTGGTCTCGTGTTGATAGGCTGAGGTTGGTTTATTTGTGTGTGATTGCTGGTATAGTTATGGCGAAGGATCATAGGGTGGCTATCCCACACAAGTACATCAAGTTGGTTATGGATTTCGATAAGATGAGGAAATATCCGTGGGGTCTTGACTCCTTTGATGCGCTGGTGAGTTCCATTATCGAAGCTCGGGCTAAGGTGAAGAAGAACAGTTATGTCATAGACGGATTCTCGTACGCTCTTCAGATTTGGTTGATGGAGGCTATTCCAGACATCGGTTCTCTTTTAGGGCAGAAACTCCAAGAAGGCGTCACTAGCATGAGATGCAGGAATTGGAAAGGATCTGCTAAGGTTTCCTATGAAGATATTGTTAGCTTGGAGACTACTTTTGGAACCAAAGTAAGTTTTGTTTCCTTTAAATAATGTGATCGAATTTCATAGTGTTCTTATTGTTTGTGGCTAACCTTTGTTTATCTGTTTTTGTTTGTAGGGAGTTGTGTTTCCATACATCTCTTCATCTGGAAATGGCAGTGTCGTTTTAGATCCTGAGTTTCAGCGAGCCTCTGAGATGAAGGATGAAAGAGTCGATTTGATCATTGAGATGATTCAGAAGAAGTATGATTGGAGTAAGCATGTTTGGGCTTATCAGGAAACGGTACAACCAGTTGAGTCCAGTTCCGAGGAAGATGGTTCCGGCGAGGAAGAGGCGGGAGAAACAAGTGAGAATGAAATGGAAGCAAGAATTGAAACCACCCCCGTGTCTGCAGTAAGGAAGAGGAAGAGCAAGTTTCAGGATAGGGGTGCTGAGTCAAGGAAGAAGAGGTTACTCTCTGAAAGATCAAATGAAAAATATAGAGATCTTGAAGAGGAAATGAAGACCTATATCCACAGTATGTTTAAGTCTTCTTTTACTGCCTTGGGGTTTGAGGTACGTGAGATAATTGAAGACCGCTTTGCCAAATTAGAGGAGAAAGTCCTTTCATCTCTCACTCAGGGTGGTGCTCCGGCTTATAGTCAGAGTCGTGGTGCTCCGGATTCTAGTCAGAGTCGTGGTGCTGATCCGGCTTATACTCACTCTCATGCTGCTGATCCGCCTTCTACTGAAGCTCCTACCTCCGTACCTACTGGTGCTCGTGCTCCAACTCTGGCGTCTACTCACACAAGTGCTCATGTTCCTACGACTTCTCGCAGTCAAGCTTCTGGTCCTTCTCGCAGTCGAGGTCCAGCTCCTTCTCCTACTGGTGGTCCTGCAAATGCTGCTAAAACGAGATCTCAGTCAAAGGTAAACAAGAAGTAGATCTTTTGTCATTTCTTCGGTTACTGTTCTTGCGGGTTGTAATATTATAATAAGGATGATCTTTTGTTTGCTGTGTGTAATATTGATGTAAGAATGATATTTGGTTTCCTGTTTGTAATATTATTGTAAGGATGATGTACTGTACTTGCTGTTTGATTTTTATGATGTAATATATATGTTTAAAAATTATTAATTGTTATTTTTATGTTGTATAACCAGGATGCAGACTTATCTGATGTGTTTGGTAGCTTATTTAGCACCTTACATGTCAAATTAGAGACCCAAGAGGACTTACAGAGGACAATGGGAAACCTTACACAAGAGTCAAATGTTAAAGGTTTTGATCCATCTCAAGACAAGGAGACCGATAACCATGATGCTTTCACTACGCCAATGACTTCTTTCCGGCCAGAACTGTTCAAGCCACCATTTTTGACTGATACTGATGACCCAGAAGTGCGTCGCAAAGAGAGCGACTACGCATTGGTTTTTGTTCCAGAAGACAAATGGTCCGAACTAATTGAATGGTCCTTGAACCCCAAGTAAGTAATTTTTATTTTTTTTACTTCTTTTTCTCACATCTCAATCATAACCATGGTCTTACTGTTCGATGCTCTCTTGACAGAGTACTTCAGATTGGGCCATCCAAATTTGATGCAGAGTTATTATCGCGTATAATGGGGCCAGGACATTGGTTCAAGAATTATGTAAGTTTAGGTCAGAATTATGATTTCAGTTGTAATAATGTTGTTGGTTCTCATTTCTAACAGGTTTGTTAATGTGTTTTTTCAGGACATCGACGCCATGATGTATTTGTTTCGGGAAAGAACCTCATTGCGTCGATGGAAGCCAGACCGTGTAGCATTTATGAGCTGTTTGTTTAGTAATCAGATAATCTCCGAATTCGGCAAGTTTGAGGGGAACAAGAGATCGTACAAAGTGGAGAATAATCTTCTCGAGTATGGAAGAGGTGACCTTCCATATCATGGAAGTACAGGTTTAGTGTGGAACGTTGATGTGGATCGTCTTTACGTCCCTTGTTTCGTTAACCAAAATCACTGGATCTCTATGTGCGTTAATCTTGTGAACCGGACAGTTGAGGTCTTCGATTGTGGGGGTAGGAAGAACACCAAGTCTGTGGAAGCATTCGCCGTCCTCATTCCACGAATCGTGAAGGCTGTCCAGTCGCAAGAGAAGAAGAAAGATTACAATGTGTTAAAGTATACTATTTCTTATGTTCCGTTGCGTGGCCTGAACATCGGTGGTAATGATTGTGGTGCTTATGCGTTGAAATTCATAGAGTGCCACCTACTGGGCTTAGATTTCTCTTTGCTCAATGACGAGAACATCCAAGAAGCTCGACACAAGATAGCGTATGATCTTTGGGAAGCAGCTAACGATGAGGTTTTGCAGTATCGAATGTCCACGTTTAAGCCTCCAAAACGTGCACCAGCGAAAACTGTTGAACTCAATTGAGTTCATGATTGTTGTCTTTGATCATTTTGTTTGTTTATCATTTTAATTCATACACTACTGTTTATTAGAGTTCATGAGTATTGTTATGAAAATGGTCTCATTTATTTTAGGGTTTAGGGTATAAGATTTGTACCCTATTAATTAATTAATTAGATTTTTATTTGATTTAGGGTATAAGATTTGTACCCTGTCCATTTATTTTGAGTTCATAATTACAATATTGATTTAGGGTATAGGGTATAAGGTTTGTATCCTATCAATTTATTTGAGTTCATAATTACAATATTGATTTAGGGTATAGGGTATAAGGTTTGTACCATATCTATTAAAGCAAATAAGAGTTCAGTTAATAATTACTCTTTAAATAAGAAAGGGTTGAAACTTATACCTCGAATTAGAAAGGGTTCAAACCCTTTACCCTAAATCAAATAAAAATGAAATTAATTACAATTTTATATTTATCAATTCAATTATTGTTTACTAAGTTACACTTTCAGTTATACAAATTAGTGTTTTCTTATAGTTTTGTAATTTGATTTAAAAAAAAAAATTCAAGATTTCGATTTAGTGTATTAGAGTGCTATTTTAGAAGTCGATTTATGTGTGTTTAGTGTATAACCAAAACAGTTTCTAATACACAAGGACCCACCCGACAATTCTTAATATCCGACCCGTAACCCGGATCCACAGCCCCCCCCCAAACGCGTGATTTTAGTTCATTTGAAGAAATATAAGAAACGAAAGGCGACAGAGAAGGGGATTAGGGTTTTTTCTCTGCGAATTTAGAAACGGCATATCAATGACTAGTTCGTCAACTTCTTCTTCTCGGTTTCCCCGAATCTCCACCCATGGTGTGCCTAGAAGATGTTGGTGTGGAGAGGGCATAACAACTTTTGGTTCATCGACGGCGGAGAATCGATATCGACGATTCTACCGATGTGAAATTGCAAAAGATGTGAGTCCATGTTTTTGTTTTGATTTCGATTGTGCAGATTAAACCATTGTAGATTTTCATCGAGTTTTGTTTTCATTTGTGGTAGAGAAAATCTGAGAATCATCTATTTAAATGGATCGATGAAGCTTTGCTTGACGAGATACAAAGTGTAGATGCGAAACATGAGAGAGTTGCTCAAGGACTTTCGAACTTTGAAGAAAAGGTTATGACAAATGTGAGGTCTGAGATTGCTAGACTTGAGCTAGAGATGTCGCAAAAGCTCAAAGAGAATGTGAATTTGGAGATTGCTAGAGTTGAAAAAGAGATGAAAGAGAAGCTAAAAATTGCGACGGTGGGTATGGTAGTTGCAGTAGCAATTATAGGGATATGGACTTCTCTTTATGTCTGAGAAGTTGTAGTGATCGGTTGCTTCCCTGTTGAGTTTGTTGTTTTCAAAATTTCTTGACTTTGCAGTATTGGCTGGTTATTAACAGTTTCGTTATGGTGTTTGTCATCTCCAGTGATCGAGTTATATACACTCTTTGGCTTCTTCTTTACATGTGTTAGCTGGTTATAAACAACTTTGGTTACCTTAGATTTCTTTGCTGTCAAAACCTGTAACAATTGCAGAACCCAAGACCAAAAAAATAAAAAAAAACTCCATAACAAACTCCATAGCAGAGTGAAACAAAGAAAAACATGTGTATCAAGTGCAAGTATTGAAAACCTCGTACTGATTGCCCAAATGAAAGGAAGAGAAATCGAAATTTACCATCAACATCCGTCTCGTAAAACGTTTCTGTTCCTGGATTAGCTTCTCTCAGCATGTGCAAGTATTTCGGAATTTTTCCAAAACTCTGCTCGGGAATACCTCTAACCACATTAATTGCAAACTCACGAGCATCCCATGCTAAGGATTTAGATATCTCGCAACCATGTTCCATTCTCATTATCTGTATGATATCATTAGTTTTGGGACCTTCTTTCACACCATCATACCTATGCATTATTATACGGCCAATGGTTTTTGCAGAAGCTGTCCGACCACCATTAATCATACTCGAGGCAGCACATGTATGATCCGCCACATATTTTTTGATGATGAAATATGTGGATCCTGATAATCCTTCAGCACGAACACTCCACTGGCAATGGTTGTCAATGCATCGAATATACCAAAGTTTTCTGTCCGATTTCACAACTTTGTAATCGAAGTTATGCTTCATTGCTGACATTTCGAGTGCTGCTTTCAACATCGATTTGTCTAGAAACGTCTCACCCTTCTTCACAACATCGACCAAAGAATACCGAATACTTTTCCCCCTATCGTCTTCTTTTCCAGTTAAGGCGAGATGATCATCTTCAACATTCAGTTCCGATTCAGATGAACTACCACTGTCTTCTCGACGTGAAACCGAGGAAGGTTCACGTAGCTCTCTGAAAGGGGAGTTACTTTCCTCCTTATCAAGGTCAATGTTGTCGTTATTTCCATTCCTTATAGACACACACAACCTTGTCGAAACTTTTCCACGTACATATGTAAGAAAACTTTTGACGTGCCTATCATTCTCAATGATAACCGGGGGACAGTCTATTGTGCCGATTAACTCCATAGGTAGGTAGCTTAACCCAAGCTCAACCTCGTCTTCCTCAAATCCGAAATCCTTGTAAACCGCAACCCTTAGATCTTCAAAGGAACTTGTAAATTCCACAAGCAATACTCTCCCTCGTATGTTCATATCAACATCAAATCCCCAACCTTTTAGGGGATCAAACTTCCACAACCCACAAGAAGCATAAATATGCATCTTATTCAACAAGAGCTTCAACAATTTTTGATGGTTTCAAAAAAATAAGTAGAGATCGATGGATGAGGAGGAAGAGCACGTTCTTTAAAAAAAAAAAAAAAATTAGGAAACACGAAAATTTTGGAAAATATTTATTTAGAATATATTCTCAACAGATTTTGGAGAGATTTTAGGAAAATATATATTTCGATCTGGTAGAATATACATTCTACGGCCGTAGATAGTAGATAAAACAGTAGGTTTAGTAAGGGAAATGGCAGCTGAATGATTCTACCATCGTAGAGTACAGTATTTTGGTAGAAACTAGCAAGCATACAACCGTAGATATATTAGGAAACGTAGTTTATGAAATCAACTGGAATCCAGAAATAAGGTAAATGGCAGCTGAATGTATCTACCGTCGTAGATTGGTATTTATTTGGCAGCTGAATAATTCTAAGGTGGTAGATTTGTCTCTGATGGTAGATATAACATTTCTGCCGTACGTAGATACCTATGTTACAATACGAGTGTATAATCTACTATCCGTATCTAGTAGAATATCTGTTCTGCGGTTCGGTAGATCAAAAATGACATTGTGAAATACTAATATTTAGTCAACCAATATATTTTTAATATGATTGTTTCTTGTTTATCTACATGCTGAATATTTTTTCATATTTTTCTGACTGTTAAAATAATTGATATGAATTTTTGAAGTTGTTCAGGGGTATATGAGTCCAAAATGAACCAAAAAGTGATTTATGGCAAAGGGACAATCTACTTGTTTTTTTATTCCGTTTTGGCAATTTTAAAAATCCCTAAAGGGATTGATAAACCTAGACGCTCCCCGGAGCATCACCTTCATCCTCAAAACTCACCCAAAGAAGGAACGGTCTCACCGTCGCCTCCATTGGTCGCACCACCGCTGCATGTCTCATATGCGCCGGCTTCGCGATCCTTGACTGCGTGGTCCTGGTCCTCCGAACCCTCCGAATCCAGGACAAGGGTGCACACAGATTTCAGACCAGCGAGAATCGAGTCGAAGTTGCGAGTCTCCGTCTCCTCGAGACTCTGAATCTTCTGTTGAAGACGACGGACTTTCGAGGACATATGTTCTTCTCTTTCTTCACATTAAGCAACGAACTCACGGTCTTCCCGACGTCACGATCGCCAATCAAAGGTGATGTGGATTTCCGCAATGGAATACTCTTAGCCAAAAATTTTGATTTTCAACTCATAATCTTCCGCCCGCAAGATCGTCTCCGCGTCTTACAGGCTGGGGGGCTAACTGTTGGGGTCAAAAACGGTTATCTCGAAATCAACGGCTAAAAATATTTATCGTGCGCGGACTTTCTATAAAACAAGCGTCGAAAGCAAAACAAGTCGTATAGCTTAAAAAACCTATGTTAAAGTCGATCGTTCTTGTTTTACACGATAAACTTTACGCGAAGACCAACTCAGATTTAGTCGTAAAACTTCGATGATACAATCAAGAAGAACCGAAAGACATTAGGTCCGTAGCTGATATGACACGACCATACGAAAGTATACGGAAGAAATGAGAAGTAATCTAAGTTTGGACAGGCCGAACGACAAGGAATCCGCCTTGAAACTTCAAAGAGTCCGTTCTCTCAAACCGTGAGGACCCAGAAAATGAGCAAGATATCAAATCGAAGCCCTCGCTGAGACGCAGGTCCCGGGCGGTAGCCCCAGTGCTGGCTCTGGCTGCCAGGCGGCTAGCCCCCGTGCTGGTCTTGGCCGCTGGGAAACTTCAAAGAGCCCGTTCTGTCAAACCGTGAGGACCCAGAAAACAAGCAAGATATCAAATCGAAGCCCTCGCCGAGATGCAGGTGCCGGGTGGCTTGCCCCCGTGCTGGTTCTGGCCGCCGGGCGGCTAGCCCCCGTGCTGGCCGTGGCCGCCGGCGGCTAGCGCCCGTGCTGGCCGTGGCCGCCAAGCGGCTAGCGCCCGTGCTGGCCGTGGCCGCCGGGCGGCTAGCCCCCGTGCTGGCCGTGGCCGCCGGCGGCTAGCGCCCGTGCTGGCCGTGGCCGCCGGGCGGCAAGCCCCCGTGCTGGCCGTGGCCGCCGGCGGCTAGCGCCCGTGCTGGCCATGGCCGCCGGGCGGCTAGCCCCGTGCTGGCTCGGGTCGTCGGGCGACAAGCTTCCGTGCATAAGTTCTAGGCCCCGGCCGTCAGAAGTCTGTACTTTGCGTCTTTCCCAAGTTTTCGCGGAACGAATCGTTGAGATTCCGCGTACAAAACTCCCGTTCTTACTCCAAACAAAGATCGTCGGAAACACTTCGGAAACTCGTAAGATATCAACGGGAAGGAAGATCTTAAATTCTTCGTGCGAAACAGTGATGGTTATCTTAAGACACCACTCATATCAACTCTACGAAGGATTGAAGATCTTCCGAAGAAATCGTAGAAAACAACAGAAGTCCTAGAGACGGCCCGAAAGGGACCAAACGCGATCGGACAGTCCGCTTACGATTATCTGAGATAGATACGACGATTTACGTTTATCTTTACATAACAAGATAAATGCTAAATTTCCCGAAGGATAAATGACAAGTTTCCCGAAGATAAATGTCAAGTTTCCCGATAAACATGAAGGCCGACGAAAATGGAAAAAGCCCGCTTCGCGGTCCAAAAGGAGAATAGACCGTCATAAGGAGGAGTATATAAAGCAGCTTGAGGAGAGAAGCAAAGGGGGCAGAGGAGCAAAAATCCTAGAGGGAAAGCAAATCCGAGATTGGAGACCTAGGGAGCTCCTGTTAGCTTAAGAACTTAGAATTTAGGCGGTAGACTAGCAAGGCAGGACCTAGAACATCCGGCCGCCTCTCGTTCTATTTTTATCTTGTCCGCAGACTCATGTCTCCCTCGGAAGGATCTAACAATCCTTTTACTTAGAGTTCCGCACATAGAAACCCTAGGCATTATTCTCGACATGCCCGTTTCTATGACTAACGCTCGTACTAGACGAACTCCGCCAGGCAGTTCGATCTCTTGTTCAAACCCTTCCAACTGAACTACGTCCGACTTGATCCTCGAAAGGGGTACGTAGGCAGCCTTCCTTAAGGTCCAGTCTCAAATCTTTATAAAACCTTCCGCATTTATTTGATCACTTGTCGTTGGTTGTCGCAGAGAATCCGGACCTTCAGGGAAAATTAGGTTTACTTAGCTTTCGTCTGATTTACTTAATAAAAATCGACAGTGCGAATTTCGGTTCCCACAACTATCTCTGTTGCTAGTAACAAGTTCTCCACAAGTAGTCTATCCTTGATGAATGCAGACTGATTGTAAGATATGCATTTGGGCAGAGTACTCTTCAACCGATTTGCAATGATCTTTGAGATAACTTTATAAAGAACATTGCAACAAGAGATTGGCCTATAATCTATCATTTCCTGAGCTTTGTCTTTCTTCGGTATCAGCGCAAGAATTGTTGCATTAAGTCCCTTAGGAAGAAAGCCTTTACAGAAGAAAGATTGGACTGCAGTAGTAAAATCCTTTCCGATTACACCCTAAGCTGATTTAAAGAATTCACTTGTATATCCATCTGGGCCTGGGGATTTGTTACTTGGCATTCTGAAAACAACTTCTCTTATCTCCTCCTCTGTGACCGGTCTAATCAAAATTGCTCTTTCATCATCACTACAGCGAAAAGAGATAATGTTCTGAAGATCCTCAACAGATTTTCCTTCAATATCCACTGGTTCATGAGTAAGAAATTCAGTAAAAAATCTTTCAGCTTCTTGTTTTATATCTTCTTGCTTAGTAGCAACTCTTCCATCATGGCATTTAATCTCTCGAATGGCATTTCTAGTCTCTCTTATTTTTGCAGCAGTATGAAAAGCTTTGTTGTTTTTGTCTCCAACTTGCAGCCAATGTAATTTTGATCTTTGCTTTAGAACCTTTTCTTCAATATCTGAGATTCTTTGCCATCTTACTGCTGCTTCATGCTCAGCATGAACATTTTCTTGAGAAGGAGCTGCCATTACCCTTTCTTTTTTCTCGCAGAGATCATGAAAAGCTTCTTTCACCTTCGTTGTAAGAATTCCCAACTTGTTTTTACTCAGAGATCTAATATGAGGCTTCAGACCTTTTAAATATTTTGAAAACCTGAAGAGAGCCGAGGTTGACTGAAATAAAGGCTGAGTATCCTTCCAATAATTCTCAATTATCTCCTTGAATTCAGGAGTTTCTGCAATCACATTTGTGAACTTAAATGGTTTTCTTTTTCTTTCAATTTCTTCCCCCAAATGAAATCTTCCCCGAAGATGATCAGAAATCCCACCAGCTTCAAAGACTCCATATGCTTGAGTACGCTTATGCAACCAAGTTTCATTCACCAAAAAACGATCAAGCTTCTTATTTATGTTACCTTCATCTCTCTTATTACACCAAGTAAACTTTGGACCTTGAAAACCCATGTCCAAAAGTCTGCAATGCTGAACTACATTCTCAAAATCTCTCATACCCGAAGTCATTAAATCAGAATCTTGGTAGTTTGAATGTTCTTCTCCCGCCAAAATCTCATTAAAGTCTCCCATTATGATCCATTCCTTGTTTCTAAACATCCTTGAATCATGATGATCCTGGATGTCTCTCCATAATTCTTTCCTTTTTCTGCAGAATTATCAGCATAGACAAATGAGCAAAAAAATTCTTCTTCTTCTCCTTCCAGTAACACAGAAACTGTAATGATCTGATCTGATTTAAACACTGGAGTCATTCTAACTTGAGGACTCCAAAGCACCCAGATTCTCCCTTTTCTATTGAATTCATAGTTGCTCATTGCTGACCATCCTTGAAAAACTGCAGATATTATTTGAACTGATTTATTCTCTTTAACTCTTGTCTCCAACAGACCTCCAAACTGTAAACCTTTTTCTTGAATCCATTTATTTACAACTCGATGTTTTGATTGTTTATTAAACCCACGAACATTCCAAAAGAAACCTGTCATTGGAAAGATTTTTTGTTTCGGTTCCCCTTATTTCCATCCGGCTTTGAAATCACTCGATGCATCATTTTTGCTTTCCTTTGCAAAGACGGTCTAATCTTTGAAGCACTAGCTAAATCAGGCCAGTTCTCTTGTGTATTCTGTATCCCCGCAACACCCTGATTCTGATTCTCGGCTGCTATATTTATTTCTGTTTGTTCTTTTGTTCCATTCATCTCCATGTTACCATCGTTTATTTCTAACTCTTCTTTGTCCTCCTTATCTTTTTCTTTTGTTTTTCCCACTTCCTCTTCAATTATCTCTTCAGTAACATTCAGAATTTCCTCAAACTCAACATCAGTAACCATCTCCCCTTTTTCATTAACTTCCAAAGGAGAAAACCTCGATGGAGTTAATATCTGAACTTGACCAAATTTTAGAATAGCGTTTCTACTAGCCTTTTCTGGTGTAACATCTTGCCATTCCTCTACCATTTCTCCTTCTTCAGTTTCTGTCCTTTTCTTTCCTGAGAGATTTTCTCTAGGTACTTCTACGTTCTCTTCATCTTCTTTGTTTTCTGATCTTTCTGAGTGATTTTCTTTAGGAGTTTCTCCAATCCCTTCCTCATCGTTGTTATTCTTCGAACTTCCATCATTTATACTCTGATCAATAATCTTCTTCAAGCTTCCATCATTTTTATTTTGTCTAACAACTTCTTCCAAATCTTTCTTATTCATAGCGCAGCCTTTCTCCATGTGTCCCCATTTTCCACAAATTTTGCATCGTTGTGGCAACCAAGGGTATATGAATTCCACCAGAGATGATTTGCCATGCTTTGTGAAGTTTATTTTGTCTGGCAGCTCCTTTGATAAATCAACGTTCACAAAAATCTTTGCCAACTTGAAATTAGAGCAAGAGGCTGTCTCTGGATGCAATCTAACCGGAAAGCCAGCTGCACTCACAATGAAACTTAGTCCTTGCCACGAGAACATGTTCATTGGGACGTTCTTGAGATAGACCCACATTGGAATTGATTTTATCTCAGGCTTTTCCTTCAGCTCATCTGGTGTCCACTTCGTCACCACCAACGGTACATTTCCTATGTTCCACATGCCCCCCTTTAAGATTCGAGCTCTCATAGCTGGGTTTTGAACTTTGAATTTCATGGTGGTTTCATCCACTATGTGAACATCAATCTGCTTCTTTGGCTCTCCTTGGTTCCATATCCTGTTAACAATAGAATGGACTCTAGCAACATGTGGAGCAGTGTCAAGAAATTTCCCAATCAGATAGTCTTCCCAAAGAAGATCTACCTTCTCAATCACCTCATCTGGGATTTCTACAGCTTTCCCATCCTCCGATTCGACTATCTTCAGATCATATTTCTTCAGAACCTTCCTTTCTTGAGCTATCTTAACCCATGAACTTCCTCCGTCATCAGATCCCCCCAAATCATTCGCCTTATGCTTCGATAGATCATCCATTTCCAAATCCTCCTTCCTAGATACTTCCAAAACCTCTTTCTGAATATGTTCACCATCCAATAGGTTCGCTCTCATCCCTGAATCATTCTGCGTCTTTCTGTTGCTCGTAGACCCCGTCGGAGACCTTTGAAGGCCCGGCGGAGACGTCGTATCCATGCCATAACCGTCAATCGCCAAATCGCCTTTTTTGTCACCCTTAGCAAAACGGTGCGTTTCAAGTAGCAATAAACATGTCTTTTGTTTGCTTTTTCAGAGATCGAGAGGTGCAATATCCTGAGCGGATAGCTAACGTGGTGGTCGTTAGGAAGAAGAATGGGAAATGGAGAGTCTATATCGACTTCACGGACCTCAACAAATCCTGTCCTAAAGACCCCTTCCCCTTGCCTCACATCGACAAGCTGGTCGACGCAACTGCTGCTCATCAGCTGATGAGTTTCATGGATGCATTCTCCGGATATAACCAGATCCTAATGCATCCTGACGACCAAGAGAAGACCTCGTTTATGACCTCAACGGGCATATACTGTTACAAGGTCATGCCTTTCGGATTGAAGAACGCAGGTTCAACCTATCAAAGGCTTGTCAACATGATGTTCGCCGACCAGATAGAACAGACCATGGAGGTCTATAGTGATGATATGCTGGTGAAATCCCTAGACGCTGAAGACCATATCTCACACCTTCAACAAGCATTCACCACTCTCAGGAGGTACAACATGAAGCTGAACTCTTCAAAGTGCTCATTCAGAGTAAGCTCTGGGAAGTTCCTGAGGTATATAGTAACCCACAGGGGCATCAAAGAAAACCCAGAGAAGGTAAGAGCAATCCAAGTGATACCTTCCCCTCGTAACGTTAAGGAGGTTCAAAGGCTGACATGAAGGATGGCCGCCCTGAGTAGGTTCATCTCTAGATTAACTGACAAGTCGCATGCTTTCTTCGAAACCTTGAAGGACCCCAAGGACTTCCAATGGACTGATAAATGTGAGCAAACCCTATCCGATCTCAAGGACTATCTCACTACTCCACCTCTCCTCTCAAAGCCCTTGGAAGGGGAAGTCCTACTGCTCTATCTGGCAGTATCAGAGCATGCAGTCAGTGCTGTCCTGGTAAGGGAGGAAGGAAGGAAACAGCATTGTATCTACTACGTTAGCAAATCGCTGCTAGACGCGGAGACCCGCTATAATCACCTTGAAAAGCTAGCCCTCGCCTTAGTTAATGCGGCCCGAAAGCTACGCCACTACTTCAAGGCTCATCAAATCGTGGTGGTCACTTCTTTCCCCATCAAAGCAGTCCTTCACAAGCCAGAAGTGTCTGGACGACTAGCAAAATGGGCCATAGAGCTGGGAGAGTACGATGTTATCTTCCGACCTGCAACGGCTATCAAATCGCAAGTCCTGGCAGATTTCGTAGCCGAATTCTCTCCTGTCATGCTTCCAGCCCTGGAACAAGAGGTAAAGCTTCGTGATAGCGAAGGGGAGAAAGGCGAATGGACGCTGTACGTTGATGGGTCTAGTAACATAAGGGGCGCATGTGGTCGAATCTTGGTACTCAGAGCTAGAAGGGTTGGGTACTACTGGCCAACCATGGCGAGGGACTCCCTCAAACAAGCTAAACTCTGTAGCCAATGCCAGAATCACGCGCCAGTCTCCAATCTTCCACCAGAGAACCTCAAATCTCTAACCTCTCCTTGGCCCTTCTGAAAGTGGGGCATGGACATCGTAGGGAAATTTCCCATGGCACCGGGGCAAAAGATCTTCCTCCTAGTCGTGACCGATTACTTCACAAAGTGGGTGGAAGCTTACTTCACAAAGTGGGTGGAAGCTGAAGCACTAGCCAAGATAACGGATCTCCAGATTAGGAAATTCCTATGGACCCACGTGATCACACGCTTCGGAACCCCTCATGAGATCGTCACAGACAACGGACCCCAGTTCACGAGCTACAACTTCCGAAAGTTCTTTAAGGACTGGAATACCAAACTCTCCTATTCAGCACCACGACATCCCCAATCAAACGGTCAAGCCGAGTCCACTAACAAGACGGTGGTGAATATGCTCAAGAAGTGCCTAGAAGACGCCCATGGGCGATGGGCAGAAGAGCTGCACAGAGTACTCTGGGTCTATCGGACCACTCCGAAGACGGCCACCCAGGAGACTTCCTTCTCACTTGTTTATTGTGCTGAAGCGGTAATACCCACGGAGGTGCACATAAGGACCACGGTCTCTGAATTCCTCTCTGAGGAGGAGAACAACGAGCTAATGTCCCTGAGTCTAGACCTACTCGATGAAAAGAGAGAGGCGGCCCGCCTTATAAACGTATCCTACCAGTTGAAAGTAGCCAATAGCTATAACAAGAAGGTCAGATACAGCACCTTCTAGAAAGGGGACTGGGTCCTAAGGCGAGTCTGTGACCACACAAGGGACAAATCAGCCGGAAAACTCGCTCCTGGATGGGAGGGTCCCTATAAGGTAATAGATGTGCAAGGGGCAGGAGCCTATAAGCTGGAAGACAGCGCCGGTAAGGTCTAACCCAACTGCTGGAACGCCTTGCACTTCAAATTCTATCACTTCTAAAGTAAGGTCCCCGGATCAGGCTTTATATACTAGTACTATTATTATGATATATTTAAGTACACTGGTTTCCTACTCCTATGTATGCGATAACGTCTCCGGACTAAGCTTATAAAATACATTATTATTTACGGCTAAAGAGGTAATAGGAACTCCAATGTACTTAAAGGGGCATACTAGCTAGGTCAGGCCCTAAGGGACCTTAGATCTTAGCAAACCCTATATACTAGTGAGACTACTCACATGGGTGTACGACATATAGAGAACAGGTCTGATCAACCCTATTACATTGTCTGCACCTCGGGCCCTGCGTAAAGGCTATAAGACCAAAATTTATGTGGGGACCACCGTACTAGTGCTACCCAAACCCTGCATTAAAGACGCTACGAGCTAAATACATGCGGGGGGCATGATGTACACTACAAAGTACTGTAATCAGATGCTGACGGCTGATATGCAGGGAGCAAATGTGCGAAAAAACAGGTTTGCACCCAAACTTAAGACTTATCCAGACGTGGAAAGTAGTGTGTCTAGTGTGAAGTCTCTCCGCGGGGCAGGCCCACACCAGACCACAGTAAGTCTGAGCGTGACTTTTTCTGCAGAAAGGTAGAGTGCAGCATTGAGATTCATGAGAGTGGCCTATACCTCCGGGGAGCAGAGTGCGGTTTCTGAATAACAGATAGGTAGTGGTGATAAAAGGACTTTTCAAGGGTCCCTATCAAATGAAGTAGTATATGAGATGTCGAATCAATCCTAAGTGATTTCAATGCACTGAGAATACAAATCCATGCTTAATCTAAGTTCAATCAGGTTTTGAATGATGATATGAACTAGAACTATGCTAAAATGCAGTAAAGAAACAAGCTTTCAATCAATCAAGGACAATAGGACTCATGGGGCTAGGCATTTGACTTTAAGTGATTAAGATCCAATCTAAGAGTGGCAAACTTTCAATCAAAATACTTCCTTAAATCTAGAACACTGAAATAAGCAAGCTCTATGGTCAAGAAGAATGCTTATTTGCTTTAATCAACTAGACATCAAAGGTCTTTGAGCCTAAAAGATCTAAGCAATCATTAGGGATGAGTCTATTAACTATCTAAACTCCCTTAACACAATGGTCTTTGTGTAAGGCAAGTTTAGAGCAAGCTCTACTTGGTTCAGACATTTCATCAAACACCTTGTGGGTGGGAAATGTCTAGAGCTCTAGATTAAAGAGGTCAACTTAAATCTAGCATTAAGAGTAGTAGACAAGCAAGGAAACAAAAGATCTAACACTAAACACCCTAGATCTTCACTTAATCACCCTAGCCCATGAATCCAAAAGGTAACTACTCACTAATAGACATGAATAACCCAAAACCCATGGATGATTGAAGGTTAATCATACTTAGTGGTCAAGATTGATCAATAAACACAAGAGATAGAGATGAAAAGAAGCTAAAGATTTAATCTTTCACCAAAATAGCAATGTGTTTAGAGAGAAAACAAGATATCCCTCAAAATTAGGTCTAAAGGGTATTTATAGAAGTCTAAAAACGAGATGGGTCAACCCAACAATCTTTGGTCAACCCAATAAAAAGCAGTCTTTTTCGCCCGTAACGACCTTGCTTCCCGCTACAGGTAGGTCGCTACAGAACTCTTCAACTCTTCAGGATCTGTAGCGACTTTGCAAGTCGCTATGGTGGTCGCTACGCTCACTCGGGTGGCCTCCTAGCGACGTGATCATGTCGCTACGCAGAGGTCGCTACAGACACTTAGTCATTTCTTGGGTTCTGGCTTCTCCCATCATAGCGACTTGTTAAGTTGCTACGCACGTCGCTATGATGGCTCGGGTTGCGTCTTAACGACCAGGCGAGGTCGCTATGCTGATGTCGCTACAGGGTTGATATGCCTCCATTAGATTGATCATAACTCCTTCAATACAGATCCAAATGATTTGAAACCACCTCCATTAGAAATCTAACTCAATTTACGTTGTCTTCCCAGAATTTGAGCTTCAAAAGATATCTTTAAGGCCTTCATCCATGTTCATCTTTCACCCTTTTGACTCAAAACCCCTCAAATGTCTCCAAAGTCACCAACAAGCATCTCCAATATCTGATAGAGACAAATGTAATGCAATGCAACCTAAATGCACTCTAAATGCATGCAAAGGAACAATATAAGGGCTAGAATGAAGCTTAAAAACATGTAAATACACAAGATATCAACTCCCCCACACTAGTCCTTTACTTGTCCACAAGTAAACTTTCAAAAAACTAATGTAGAGAGGTTTGAAGGTGGGAGCACATAAGCAAAAGAAACACTTAGATCACTCAACTTGACATCCTAAAGAAACATAGCAAATAGCATGAGCAAACTCTCTTATTATACTCTAGCTTCTCTAGGCCTATCAATGCTCTTATACCCTTACACAAGATGCAATACTCATCAACCAACAAGTCTTCTTAACCAGCCCTCACATTGATTCACACACACACACAAGGTGAATTCTCACAAATGGGCACATGATCTCAATCATTTGGCTAGGTGATCAAATGGTCTAATATGGATGAAAAAGGAGGGTTCAATGCATCATTTTAAGGTGGTAATCACTCAAGAATCAAGGAGCTTGATCATTATGCAAAATTTATCTAAGACTAGGAGCAATTCATGCATACATGGATTCATCCAAATCATTCTACCCATTCCTAAGTAATTACAAATTCTACACCCCTTTCATTCATCCCATACCCCAAAATAACAAACACTCACATCACTCACCTAATGAACAACTCTCTTTTCTTATGATTTAATCACTAAGGACCTCTTATTCTCTTTTCTAAGCTCAAAACTCTTTTTATTTTCCCTTCCCGCTATCTTTTTGAATCTTCTTTTTCTTTTCTTTTTTTTTTGTTCTTTTTTTGTTCTTTTTTGTTCTTTTTTAATATAGGGAGAAGGTCTCAAACAATACAAACAAGAGCTTTATTTTCTTTCTATTCTAGGTTCTTAGGGCTTTTCTTTCTCATAACACTCTATTGCTCATCTTTCTCACACTCCAAACCCAAAACATTAAACCTTTAAGAAACATACACCCACTCACCATCCTAGAAGCTAGCTCAAATGATGACCCTATGCTAGCAAGAGATGGGAACAAATCCATGTCGCTCCCAATACTCTCAAGATTTTGCACATGACAAACTATCAAAATAGGCCTCACTCATGCAAATCAATGTAGGCTTCAAAGAATGGTAAGGGTTTTAGGGTAAGGGAGTGCCATTTGGGTTAACAAAGAGTGGTTCAATGGAAAAGATAACCCAAATGTGTATGAGATCCATGATCAAGTATGCAAATGCCCGTATGCAAGAGAGATTAAGTTCATTTAACTCAAGATTCAGGTTGGAGCTGGTTTCGAGAACAATGCCAATATCAAGCAAGCAAACATGTTTCAAGAAGAGTTTTCAAGGCACGAAGCATGCAAGGCTTTCAAAAGATGCTTAAGCTACTTAATATGTTTAGCTAGGGTGTCAAATTCAGTGCAAACAAGTGTTCTTAACAAGGCATTATCAACAGCTGCTCCATATGCAAGTGAATGCAACATATATGATCTAGACTCAATCCTAAGAATGCAAGTGATGCAACTACATGATTCTATATGCACTTTTCAAAATTTTTATTTTTTATGGTTTTTCTATGCATTTTGAATGTACAATGCAATGCACGAGACGCATAATCAACAAAGCAAACATGATCAAATACTTGGTACCTCCCCTGTGAGGGATTAAACTCACCTCCTGATTTTTAGGTCAGGTTAAAGTTTATTTGGGAAGAAAGCGTGGGCTGAATCCCGTAAGAACTTTATAGGATGAAAGAATGATTTTATTGATTCTTGATAAGAATTGTTTACAAGGAATGTTTTTGAGATTACAAAGAGATAATAGTGTTTAAGAGCTAATGTGTATGAATCGTAGAGAATGCGGATCCCTTGATTTTTGTTTGATGTCTTCTTTAAATAGCCTCAGGCCCCCTTTGGTCGCTACCAACTGGTTCCCGAGATCTCCTCCGTGACTTGAGGGATTTGTAACAGCTCCCCTTTGACCGGGTCCTGCGCCTATTTATTTGTCCACGAGCTACCTCTTTGACAGGGTCCTGCGCCTGTTCACTTGTCAACGAGCTGCCTCTTTTCCTTGACCTCTCTGATGAACATCTCCAGCTCACAGCCTCTGGATCTGACTTAGCTGTTTTTGAAGATTGAATTCATGATGGGCCTTTCGCGGCACGTTATCATTTCTTATTGTCTATTACTAGCTAGGGGGTCATATTTGGGCCCAACAGTTGCCCCCAGCTTTCGAGATAAGATTCCTTATCTCGGAAGCTAGACCCAGCCGCCGAGCATCAATCTTTTTGTTGAGATCTCGAGCAACAGTTATCTTTATTGAAGATTTCATTTGCTTAATCTGATGGCTACGATTGCGTATGAAAAGGCGCAAGTATCCGACTTCTCGGCCAGCAAGCTTCCCATTCCTCAATTCTCAGAGAATTCAGGTACTTTCGAGATTAACATGTTTAATCTATCCTTTTCCGAAGAGTATGGTCAAACTTAGGTTTGGTGGGCCCTGATTCAGCTCCAGTCGAGACGTCCCAGATGGGCGATGACAAGGAGGCAGATGAGGGAGATCCAGCCAAAGAAAGTGATCCAGTCGAGGGAGACAAGGATGTCGGGATGAGCTCCCGTGATAATGATGTCTAAGAGCTGCGGCTCTTTTTGAATTGTAATGTTGCTTTTCATGACTTTTGGGCTTTGTTTACGTTTCAGACTTATAGCCTGAGGAGGCTTTTAAACCTTAGGGTCTTCTGAACCCTCGTTAGCCTGGGGAGGCTTTTAAACCCTTTTATTCAAATTTCGGTTTTGTTTTTCGTATTAAGTCATTTGACTTGGTTTGATCGTTTCTTGGATGAGATTGACTTTTGTCAAGTGGAAGTTTCGGTTAGGACATGTATCGTGATTATCATATACAATGTCTAATGACTTATCAGGTTTCGAAGATTTCGAGTGTATTCGATTATGAGGATCCTTAGAAGGAGTTCCTGAAATATTGAGATTAGCTCCGGGTTTTTAGGGACCTGAGCTACCCTGAAGACCTTAGGAGGGGGTTCATGGGAACCTGAATTCGTTTGTGGGATTTTAAGACCCATTGAAGTTTGCTTAGGATTTTAAGACCTTTTGAGATTTGATAAGGATTTTAAGACCTTTTGAGATTTGATAAGGATTTTAAGACCTTTTGGGATTTGATAAGGATTTTAAGACCTTTAGTGGTTTCTAAGAATTTTTAAGACCTTAGATTTAGGTTTGTCGAAGTTTGATTTCGCCTGAAGGATTTTAAGACCTTCGAGGTTACTAAGGATTTTAAGACCTTAGGTCCAGGCTCGTGGAGACCTGAGTTTGTTGGAAGGATTTTAAGACCTTCGAGATTACTGAGGATTTTAGGTTTAGGTTGACGGAGACATGAATTTGTTCGAAGGGTTTTAAGACCTTAGGTTCAGGTTCACGGAGACCTGAATTTGTTCGAAGGGTTTTAAGACCTTAGGTTCAGGTTCACGGAGACCTGAATTTATTCGAAGGGTTTTAAGACCTTAGGTTCAGGTTCACGGAGACCTGAATTTGTTCGAAGGATTTTAAGACCTTAGGTTCAGGTTCATTGAGATCTGAATTTATTCGAAGGATTTTAAGACCTTGGGTTCAGGTTCGTAGAGACCTGAATTTGTTCGAAGGTCAAGTTATCGAAGATAATTGCTTTATTGATAATAGGATACATGGTATCACAATAATCATACAATCGCTGTTTGGGCTATATGTTCTCAAACATATGCCCCCTTTCGTCATGGTGGAAAGAGTGTTAAAATGAGATTGGGGTTGCACTCATAACACAATTGCCTACGTACCCAGTCAAGGGGTCAAGCCTAAAGTAATTCGAGGAATTTAAGTACCTAATGATAGTATTTCTTCAGATTTGTGGCATTCCACGATCTGATTTCAGGTACTCCGGTTTGCACCTTCAGGAGCTTATAGACGCTAGGTCGTACCACGTGGTAATCTGGTAAGGACCTTCCCAATTGGTTCCTAACTTCCCAGCATTGGGTTCCTTGGTTCCTTCGAAAACCTTCCTAAGTACCAGGTCACCTACAACAAATTGTCGAGACCTGACTTTGGAATTATAATGTCGAGCCATTGCCTGCTAATAGTTTTGAATCCGAAGCAAAGCTTGGTCTCGTCGTTCCTCGATTAAATCGAGGATGTCTGATAAGAGCTGGTCGTTAGCTTCGGGATCAGACGTACATAGCTCTCGACGGAGGCTCCCAGTGGAGGTTTCCGCCGGAACGACAGTTTCCATTCCGTAGGCTAAAGAGAAAGAGGTTTCCTCTGTAGCCTTTCTCGGGATGGTTCGACATGCCCAAAGTACTTCAAGTATCTTTTCAGACCAGGTTTTCTTGTTGGTTCCGAGGCGTTTCTTGAGGTTTGCTAATATTGACTTATTAGCAGCCTCCGCCTGACCGTTACCTTGAGGTCTCGAGGTGTTGAGAAGGTAAGGCGTATATTCCACTTGTCGCAAAATGCTTTGAAGTCGCAAGAAATAAACTGTCCTCCGTTGTCGGTTACGATCTCATACGGGACGACGTGGCGGCAGACAATGTCTTTCCACACAAATCCTTCGACTTCGAATCTAGTTATCTGTTGGAAAGCTTCAGCCTCTATCCACTTCGTGAAGTAGTCTGTCAAGACCAGGAGGAAGCGTAGCTTCTGCCTTCCCCTTCCTGACGTTATGAGTGGTCCTACGATGTCCATGGACCACCTCATGAACGGGTTCGGAGCGGATATTGAGGATAGTTTTTCCGCAGGCTGATGTATGATCGGTGCATGCCTTTGGCATTTATCACATGAAGAGGAGTAAACCTCGCAGTCAGCGATAATGGTGGGCTAGAAATAGCCCTGTCTTTTGATTCGGATAGCTAGAGCTCTGCCCCCATAGTGGTTTCCACAGGAGCCGTCGTGCATTTCTTTCATAAGATTGATAGCATCGAGGCCATGGACGCATTTTAGGTAAGGTCCGGAAATGCTTTGTTTATGGAGGGCTGGCTCGATTATGCAGTATCTTGCGCTTAATGCTTTGAGTTCTCGGGCCTCCCACTTATTGGGGGGGGGGGGATCTTACCTACCAAGATGTACTGCATGATCGGTATTCTCCAATCCTCTCTCCCAATGATTTTGTCATGAAGAGATGAGGGCGGGTCTTGTTCAGGTCCCTGAGAGTGTCGTGACCTGATGTGTCTTGTCAGGTCCCTGAGTGCCGTGACCTGATGTTTTATTGCCCCCGGAGATATTGGTCGGATTAGGCTCGAAGGAGTCTGAATTCTGAGGAATATCTCCAGTTCTGGTGTTGTTCTCCAGAGTCTGGGTCGTTTCTTCGGATGCGCTTTCAAAAGCAGAACGACTCCTGGTCCTGGCTGCGCAGACAGGTGAATCGGAGGTCTGGATCTTTCCCCCGGAGGTATGCTTTTTAAAGCTATGAATTCTGGTTTTTGGGAACCAGTAGGTTGTAAGAACTTGGGTTGCTACCGTCTGGGGGTAGCTACCTTCTGTTTGCTCTTTCGGCTTGCTATCGATCTCAGCCTTGGTAGCTATGTCGATACTTGGCTTTTCGATTCCCTTTACGGGTATGATCCGTTTTACGAGGGGGTCTGATGTTGACGCTAAAGCAGCCAGCGCGTCTGCTGAGGAGTTCTCTCCTCGTGGGATCCTCGTTAGTTCAAATCTGTTGAACTGCTTAATGGGGTTCCGGACAACTTCTAGGTATGCCCCCATTCTTTCGTCCCTTGTTTCATACTCGCCGTGGAACTGACTAGCTACTAGCTGTGAATCACTATAAGCGTTCAGCTCTCGAATTCCGAGGCTTAGGGCAAGTTTTAATCCTGCAATTAATACTTCGTATTCAGCCTAGTTATTAGAAGTGCTGAATCCGAGCCTGTAGGATTGTTGGATGGTTTCTCCAGCTGAGGAGGTCAGCCTTAGACCGATGCCGGAACCTTGTCTTGGCGAGGCTCGTCAATGTACAGACTCCACTTCGGAGCTTCCGTTTCCAAGTCTAGTTGTTCGGAAGCTAGCTCGATTATGAAATCGACAATGACCTGAGCTTTTGCTGCTGCTCGAGGTCTATACTCGATATCGTATTCACTGAGCTCTATTGCCCATTTAGCTAATCGTCATGATTGGCTAGGGCTTTGCAAAATTGTTCGCAATGGTTGTGAAGTCATTACGACGATTGAGTGCGATTGGAAATAAGGTCGCAATTTTCTGGCAGCTGTTACGACAGCTAGAGCTAGTTTTTCCATAGTAGGGTATCTAGTTTCGGCGTCTATCAGACTATTGCTGGTATAATAGACATGTCTTTGCTCGGTTTGCTCTTCTCGTACCAGCACACCACGAACTGCAGCGGTTGATACGGCGAGGTAAAGATATAGCGGTTCTCCCATACTGGTTTAACCAGGATCGGAGGTTCGGAGAAGTAAGCTTTCAATTGTTTGAAAGCTTCCTCGCACTTTTTGTCCCATAAGAATTTCTTATTATTTTTTAGAAGTTTGTAGAATGGGAGGCACTTATCGGTGGACCTGGATATGAATCGATTTAATGCTACGATTCGTCCAGTCAATCTCTGTACCTCTCTGGTTGTCTTAGGTGATGGCATTTCCAGAAAGGTAGCTATCTGTTTCGGGTTGGCTTTAATGCCTCTTTCGGTTACGAGGTAGCCTAGGAACTCGCCTGAGGGTACCCCGAAGGTACATTTAGTGGGATTGAGCTTCATATCGTACTTGTTAAGGATATCGAAGCATTCCCTTAAGTGGGAGATATGATCTTCTCCAGCTGAGGATTTGACTAGCATATCGTCAATATAGACCTCCATGGTTTTTCCGAGTTGTCTAGCAAACATCTTATTTACTAGCCTCTGATAGGTAGCTCATGCGTTCTTTAACCCGAATGGCATAACCTTGTAACAATAGGTTCCTCGTTCGGTTATGAATGCAGTTTTTTCTTGATCCTCAGGATCCATCATGATTTGGTTGTACCCTGAGAAGGCATCCATGAAGGATAGGAGTCGATGGCCAGCTGTTGCTTCAACCAGGCGGTCGATGTGAGGTAACAGGAAGCTGTCTTTAGGACAAGCCTTGTTTAGGTCGGTGAAATCTACACAGATTCTCCATTTCCCGTTTTTCTTTTTTACAACTACCGGGTTAGCTAACCAGTCGGGGTAGTGCACCTCTCGAATGGACCCAGTTTTCGTAATTCGATCAATTTCGTCATTAACAGCTTGAGCCTTTTCGAGGTCCAGCTTGCGACGCTTTTGTTTGATCGGTTTGAAAGTGAGGTCTACTCTTAGTTTATGGGTGGTGACGTTCGGATCTATACCTTTCATGTCACTGGTGGTCCATGCAAAGGTTTTGACGTTGCTTTTTAAGAAGTCAATGAGCTCCTTTTTGGTCTCGATAGGTAGCTCAGATCCGATGCTTACCTGTCTTTCAGGATTTGCATCGTCGATGCAAACTTTTTCGGTAAGGTTCCTAAGGGGACCTCAAATATTTTGTTGCATCTCGCGACCCTCCTGGATCTGTAATTGCTATTGGGAGGATTTTTTGAGGATTTCGAATCCTCCCAGGTAACAGATTCTGGAGATCTTCTGGCTACCATGTTCGGTAGTTACCCATTTAGGTGTTGGGAATTTCACACATTGATGATAAGTCGAGGCTACTGCTTTCATCTTGTGAATCCAGGGTCTTCCTAGGATCGCATGGAACGGGGAAGGTCTGTCGATGACTACTAAGTTGGTCATTTTCATTATTCCGCCAGCTATGATTGAGAGCTTGATAGTTCCCAATGAGGTAGATGTTTCTCTGGAAAATCCTACGAGATTAGCTTTTTGGCCAATAATTTCGTAGTCGTCTATTTCCATCCCTTTCAGGGTGTTGTAGAGAATAAGGTCAACAGAGCTTCCTGTGTCTATCATAAGTTTAGGCACCTCGTATCTCTATAGAAGGAAATCTTAGTATTGGACTCGGGGTTGGGAGGCTTAGGTCCAGTGTTAGACACAGCCTTCCGTACGTGATTTTTAATAGAATTAACGGAGTCTTGACATATGTCGGATCCTCCAAGGATACAGTCCACCCTCGAGTTGGGGCTCGATTGAGTTGACGGTTTACTCAGGAGGGCCTCGATTTGTAGGCTCTTTTCCTGTGGGAATTTTCCAAGGATCATATCAACTCTCTTCTTGGGAGCTGGGGTGGCGAATTTGTCTCCTTCTCAGGTGACCTTTCGCGTTTCGGAGAGGTATCTCTGGGACCTCTTTTTTGATAGGGCTGTGGCTTTTTGAGGTCCACGCCTTTTATTTCTCCGGCTGCAAATTTGACTGCCAATTGTCGTAGGAGATCCCAAGACTCCTCAGTTGAATGTCCTTTCCGATCGTGATAGGAGCAATGTTTGCTTTCGTCGTAGCCTTTCAACCAGGGAGCTTTAGTTGTCGCGGCGACAAGTTTTTCCTCTTTGTCATCTTCGACTGCATAAGAATGCTCTCCTTGGGTCTGACTGTTTCAGAAGTTCTCCTTTTTATGAGGTCCTTTCCAATCCGAGGCTTCACCTTTCGGGTGATTCTAGGGTTTCTTGTGGAGTTTATCTAGTGCAGCTGTTTCCTCTTCCAAGGTAACATATCTAGAGGCTTTATGAAGAGCATCATCGATAGTTGGAGGAGGGTTGAGCGTCAGCTTCGACCAGAATTCTGATTTATATTAGAGACCTCTTCTAAGGGCCTCGATGGCAACTTGATCGTTGGGGTTTGAGAGCTTAGTTCTCACTGCTCTTAATTTTTCGATGTAGGCTCGTAGCGAGTCTCCCACTCCTTGTCTAACTTTCCAGAGGTCAGCCTCGGATGCTTGCTTTAGGGTATGAGTCGACGACTGCTTCATGAAGGCATTACTTAACTCGTCGAAACTGTCTATCGAATTTGGCTCAAGACCAGAGAACCATTCAAGGGCTGTTCCGACCAGGTTTTCGGCGAATGTCCTGCAATAACCTGCCTCGCATTCTTCTTTCGTAAAGTGAGCCTTCACGATAGCTAACCGGAAGACTCTTAAGTAGGCCTTCGGGTCTGAGGTCCCGTCGTACTCGGGGATCCTAATTTTTCGGGTATCTCTTATGTAAGAGCCGGTAATTCTGTCAGTGAATAGAGTCCCACTGGTCTCCTCGATCAAGCTCTCGATCTCGGGAGCTGAGCTCGTTGCCTTGTGGACTTGAGCACCCAGCTTTTGGAGAGCTGCGTGAGTCCGCTCCATATATCTACGAATAGCCTCAGGTCCCTCTAGAGGAAGGACAGTCGGGTCATCGTTAGGTACCTGACGAACATGTACCTGGCGAACAGGTCCCTGATGGAATCGTGTTCGATCATTTTTCCAAGTGCTCGGTGGGCTGATTTGCTCACTGGCTATTGAGTTACTTTGACGAGTTAGGTTAGTGGGGCGAGCTGTAGGATCAGCATCCGTCCTTTGATGTTCGCCCGGATTCGTGTTTAGGTTTCTGGCCCGAAACTCCGGAGCTGACGTTCTGCCCCCGGACGGGTCGGATACTCCTTCTCCTGACCTAAGAATAGGTGGTGGAGGAGGTAAGCGAGCGCTCTGACCAGTAACCTGATCGGGAATAGAGCTAGTCGATGCTATGTTGCTTCCCATAGCACTGGTGAGGGGTGGACTGAACACGGGAGCTGTCCTAGCATGAGGCGTTTGGAAAGCTGGTCCCTGTTCTCCCGATCCAGTGTTATCAAGGGAAAAGTCGAGACGTCCTCGAGGGACCGAGGGGTCAGTTATTCGATCTCGGAAGGTCACTCCCGAGCCATGACGTTGCGGTGGTTGGGTTGTTGCGGTTAGAAATCTAGTGACCTCTTCGAATTGTTGCTGCCGAGCGGCTAGCTGTTGCATTGTACGCTCACCTTCTTGAGCTTTTTCTACCAGCTGCATCATCATGCGACGGATCTCAGGGAGCTGAGCCTCTGTCTGGTTCGGAGCAGGTTGGTGCTGAGGGGTAACGAGGGCTGGGAGCCCTGGATCGATCCCACTGGAGGTTCTCGTGTTGGCTGCTCCAGCACTGTTCATCGAGATACTGTTCATCGAGATACTGTTCATCAAGATACAGTTCATCGAGATACTGTTCATCCGAGTACTGTTCATCGGGATACTGTTCATTGGGATACTGTTCATCGGGATACTGTTCATCGAGATACTATTCATCGAGATACTGTTCATCGAGATACTGTTCACCGAGATACTGTTCATCGAGATATTGTTCTTCCAGTACTGTTCATCCGAGTACTGCTCATCGGGATACTGTTCATCGGTTAGATGAATTTGTTGTCTGATCGACTGGATTCATCCTTAAGTTGGAGTAAGGGATTCCATTGTTTCTTCCCCACCGACGGCGCCAATTGTGAGGGATTAAACTCACCTCCTGATTTTTAGGTCAGGTTAAAGTTTATTTGGGAAGAAAGCGTGGGCTGAATCCCGTAAGAACTTTATAGGATGAAAGAATGATTTTATTGATTCTTGATAAGAATTGTTTACAAGGAATGTTTTTGAGATTACAAAGAGATAATAGTGTTTAAGAGCTAATGTGTATGAATCGTAGAGAATGCGGATCCCTTGATTATTGTTTGATGTCTTCTTTAAATAGCCTCAGGCCCCCTTTGGTCGCTACCAACTGGTTCCCGAGATCTCCTCCGTGATTTGAGGGATTTGTAACAGCTCCCCTTTGACCGGGTCATGCGCCTATTTATTTGTCCACGAGCTACCTCTTTGACCGGGTCCTGCGCCTGTTTACTTGTCAACGAGCTGCCTCTTTTCCTTGACCTCTCTGATGAACATCTCCAGCTCACAGCCTCCGGATCTGACTTAGCTGTTTTTGAAGATTGAATTCATGATGGGCCTTTCGCGGCCCGTTATCATTTCTTATTGTCTATTACTAGCTAGGGGGTCATATTTGGGCCCAACATCCCCCACACTTAAATCACACAGTCTCTGTGTGAGTAAGAGAGAAGGAGATACCGAAAATATGATAAAGGAAATGGTATGTACAAAGAAGGGTTGGAGTGATACCTCAAGTGGAGATTGGAGTATGGCAGTGGGTGTCTAGGGCTTTTGCAAGGAGCTGGCATGATTCATAGCGACTAGAGGAGACTGCTACGGGATGTCTACCATAAGGCTTGTGTGCTTCACCGCCTTTCTTCTCTCCTCTAGTGCTATACTCAACCTGGAAACCTCAATCACACTTATTAAACAACTTAAAATAAATAAAGAGCAAGAGTATATACAATGGATAAACATGGGACTTCCCCCCAAGTGAGCTTGTTTTAAGTCACTAGCTTGACTACCTTTTCCCTTGGCTAGTGAGAAGGAGGATCATTCCCACCTTCCAGAGTGATGGTGAGGACTTGAGAGAGAAGCTCTTGAAGCTTGATGGGATCATCTTGGAACTGTGGAGTGATGATGGCCTTTGCACTTGAGAATGGTGTAGACTTTCCCTTGCATTTGATCTTGTACTCAATAGCTCCATCCTTGAGCTTCATTGGGTGAAGAGTGAGAGTGTGTGGCATCATATCAAGAGGTGGAGGGTGAATTTCTTTCATCATCTTCTTCTTGTCATGAGTAGCCTTTGTGGCTCTACTCACCTCCTCCATTTTAGCACGTTCCAAGTGCTCATCACACATCTCTTTAGAGGACTCTCCATCAAAACCTTATTTTCTACTAACAACCACTTCATCCTTGATCTTCTCAATAGAAGGTTCTCCACAAGTGATGGTTCCACAATACTCAACATTCCTCATTGGAGACTTAATTGGGTAGGAGACAGCTTTGTTGACATTTTGAAAGATCACCCTCTTGTTAGGAAAATCAATGCAAGCACCCACAGTAGCAAGGAAGGGTGTACCCAAGATCAATGGCACTCTCCTCTTAGTCATCATATCCAAAACAGTGAGGTCTATGGGAATGGTGCATGCTCCAATCTTCAGAGGAAAGTCCTTGATGAGACCTATTGGGGTTTGATACACTAAAAATGAATCCTTGCTACTGCCAAGTTAACAGTTGCAATTGTAGTACTTGAGATTCAAATCCAGAGGACCAGTCTACACTCTAGTTCTATGAGTTCCGAAATCAAGCTAAGATGAAGATATGGTTTTGGTTGAAAGAGACGATAGTAAACAAGCAAAATAAAGCACGAGATTGATTCAATTAAACAAGAGCTAGCCTAGAGTATTTCATTGGGTGTTGAATTGGAGTCAAACAATTATTCAAGCGCGATGAAGTGCTTTCTAAAACTCGGATCACTCAGCTGGAACACTCCACTGTCGTGGCAGTGATCGCTTTGCAAATCGATCTCACCACATAATTGTCGTTGGGATGAGGATCGATTGCAAGCTTTAGAGAACAGGTCCGATCATTTCACTTACCACCCTAATATCTACTTTCGCTGATTAGGGATACTAAGCTCATTCAATACATGTCAAGTTATCATCCTAAGCGGTTAGCTAGGCGATGAACTAGTGATCTAACATCAAGTGATCAGGTTAATGAAAGCAGTAAGAACAGTATGAATGAAGAAAAATTATGGATCGCTTATCTATGTTTAGCTAATGTCTCAACACCCTAAAGACCCTAGGCGAGCAAGGTTACTACTCGATCATGATGCAAATAGACAAAGACATAAATCCTGAATAAAATTGCATAAGAACAAAGTATGAAACAATAGGGTTCAGATGATCTTCTCTATGAGAGGATGGATTTCTTCTCCCTTAGAAGTTGCAGATCGCAAATACTCAGTGTTTTCTTGTAAAAACTAGCGTAGAAAATAATAAAATGATAGATGGCGTTTTTATATGGAGGCGCCAATCAGAAGAAAAGAGATTAGGGAAACAGGGTTTTAATTCCCAAAATAGGAGTTTCCATATTCGTCTGGAACAATCTCCGGATCACTCCGTCTGCTTGTTCCGCTTGAGAGAGAACAGTTTCGGGACTGTTCTCTTGAGTGTTCTCCGCAGGAATGCTCCAAAAGGACTTCTTTTCATCAGGCACCTTCTCTTCTTTCTTCTACTAACTCCAGACCTGTAAAAGGTCAAAAAGGACTAGACTGACACGAATTAGTGACTTGAAACAAATGAAAACATATATACAATGATGTGAAAACACCATATATCAATTCTCCCAGACTTAGATCCTTGTTTGTCCCCGAACAAGACAAGTACAAAGAACAGGAGAAAGATTTGAAAGCGTGGGAACTCGCTTATTCTCAGCAACCATACTCTTACCACAAATCTCTGAACCATACAAGCTGTAGATTAGGACCACACACACTTACTGAGAACCCCCTGATCGCTGTTCGAAGATCGGCTCCTTACTCTACATCTCAACCTGAAAAGGCAACACTTTCGAGACAAAACTCCTTATGTTCAATTAAGATCAGCGTGAGCTTCTTGTCACAGGCTCTACTCAGAGAGAACGGGCTAGGTATAGAACATGCTAACTTTTATGGTGGAGTTCAAGAGTGTTTAGGGTTTACCAAGAGCGGGTGCAGGACATCGCACAAAATGGTCGTGAGAGGACGGCTCCATTGAGGTCCACAGTCCTTACTCATCTCTGCTAATCGGACAGCTCTCCGATAGATCGATCATAGGACTGCTCTGCGTGATTCAACTCCCCCTTCAGAACACTTCACTGAAACCACCATTACTTTCTCAACTTCCCCAGTGGCATGCATCATAGATTCTTCCCCTTCTCGTCACCAGTAAATCAAAGCAAAAACAAACAACTTTTTTTTTATATATATACTGAAATACAAAATGCTGAGGTGACGAGCAAGGAGGTAACAAGTGATGTACATGATGCCACTGGTGATTCATTCGGGTCTGTTCTAGTCACTTACTTCTTCGTTGTTCTCTTTCGTACCGGAACAAGCACTCCGGTTGTTCTCTTTCGTACCGGAACAAGCACCCTGGTTGTTCTGCCTGCTTCCACTGTGTGAGCATTGATGAGTAAGAACTGTGTCGATCCTTTCCTCTCCGACCTTTTTGCACATATCTGCACATAAAGTACTAGAAAAGCAAATGCATGAGGGTGGAATAAAAGGTCGGGGTTCAAGGTGGAAACTAGCTAAAGATGAGCTAGCCACTCAGGAACAGCAAGAGGGATAGAATCGGATAAGAAGTCCTGAGTGTAGTTCTCATTCTACCCTGATCTAGTGCCCATGACAAGAAGAATTAAAGTCCAGATTAGGTTCAGATCAAGTGGAGTTAAGTCTGCCCAGTGTAACCTGATCGGTATAGAACTTCTGGAGTGTCAAATGAGATAAGTCAGGGTGTTTCAGGTCCATGTGTGGGTCTTTCATAACTGCTAAGGTCACTGAATAAGAAGGTTAAAGCACGAGGTGGTTAAAGAGCATCACAAAATAAGGTCCTGATTCCCACAATAGTTTTGACTGACTCGATCCTAAAAACTAACTCGATAAAAACATGAAAATGACACAAGGACTGACTCAAAAAGCACACAAGCGAATATAGTACAATCGCTCCCCCAGACTTAGTTCACACCATCCCTGGTTGTGAAAATAAATCAGAGGAAGCTGAAACACACCAAACAGAAGCAAATAACATGAAAAATAAAGAGTTCAGATGGATAAGACAAAGGGATAGAAATAGTCCTTTCGGACTCAGTCTGAATCGCCGCTACCGGAGTGACCAGCTGTCCTCCTGTTCCTCGGCAGTCTCTCTGCTCCAGTCGATGTTCCCGCTTGTTCCTTGCCTGGGCGCCTTGTTCTCTGCGGCGTACGCTCCTCCTGGGCTCCAATGCAGCCGCCTGTGATCGCCCTGAGTATCCTCTTCATGAGGCTGTTGTTCTTCTTCTGGGACTCAACCATCCAGCGTCTGTAGGCGTGATCATCAGTCACATCGGTGAAGTCCTCCAAGTCATACTCACCATCAGCCGGTGGAGTCACATGCTCCACATCATCCATGTCTTCATCATCGTGCTGAACCGGCGCCTTCGGATCATCGCAGAGGTGCTCTTCATCGAGTGAGAACACAATGTTCTCCAAGGATAAGAAGTCTGTGAACCCAGGCATAGGGAGCTTGCAGTACAGAGGGTTCCCTTCTTTATCCTGGAACTTGTAGGTGGTCTCGTCGTGCAGGATGTGGCATGCGATCAGGTAAGGAGTATCGATGTACTCCATCTCAGAGACGACCGTGTAAGAGCTGAGGTTGATGTTGAAGCGCTGGAACAAGGGTGTGAGCAGACTGCCGCAACGATCCTTCTTATCATCAGTCTGAATCAGTGTGTCTCTGCGGTCAGCGAACATGGAGATGAGATGAAACCCCGGGTTGGTCTTGACCTCCTGGATCAGGGTGATGTTCTCTCTGCGCATCTCGTCCTCAAGTCCTGTGTAGAGAACCTGGAGCTTTCCATTCGTGATCTTGGAGGTGTACTCCTTCGCGAACAGGACGTTGGACACAATCTTGGCGATGATCCGGATAGCAGGGTTCCGGATCTGTGACTGGTAGGCTTTGCGAGAGGTGAACTTGCCGGCTGCGATAAGATCCCAAAAGGTGTATGCCGGCTTGAACTTCTTTTCCACTGAAACTCCCTTTGGCGTGTCTGCAACCTCGAGTAGCGTGTTCAGATCGTTGAGAGAGATGGTGCAGAACTTGCCATCAGCCATGAAGGAGAAGGAGCAGTTCTCATATGTAGGCGCGTTGGGGTTCTGGTAAGTGATCTTGCACGTCGCGAGCACTTGCCTGACCAATTCGGGGTAGAGAACCTGGGCCTGATAACAGAGAGGCATGAATCCCATAGCCTGCATCGTGTCGAACACCTCAGTGTCAAGGCCTAGATTGCCTAGTGTTGGCTGGTGCACGAATCGCGTGGGCAAGATCTCTGCTAGGAGGAGCTGGTTGTATATCGCTGCTGACTCCTTGTCCCATCGCTCAACATTGAAGTCAAGGAGCATCGGATCATTGAGGTCGATGGGCTCGCCCTCTTTCTTGTTCGGCCATGGGTAACCAGGTGGAGCACTCGTGGCTGGAGAAGCTGTGCTCTTGGTGGCTCTTGCGTTCCGCATTTTTGGAGGCATCTTGATTGGAGAGGTGATTCCTGCAAAACAAACCAATCTCTAGAGAACCCAAGAGGTGAGAACCAAAAATCGTGAAGATAGAATAAAAAAAAGGGAAGAGTTTACGATTTAGGGTTCTTGAGAGGGGTGGGTTGATTTGCGGCGAGAGAAAGAGAGATAGTGGGGAGTGGAATGTTTGGGCTTTAAAAAGCCAATCAAAACCGCTTCCCCTTCCTTTTTATTTGTTTTTTTATTATTTTTTGTTCGAGCACTTACCTGGGAACAATCGGCGGAACAACCGCTGGAGTGCTCTCCTGTAGTGATCTCGAATTTTCTTGATTTTTCAACCTGCAAGTTAGTTCCTAGAAAGATAAAAACAAAAATAAAACAATATTTACACTCACCAGTGGGTTGCCTCCCACCAAGCGCTTGTTTTCTGTCACTAGCTTGACTTCAGTGAGCCGATTAGGCTTGAGGGGGATCGCTTAAGGGTATCTCTACACCTTCAGCGATTGTTGTGTCAGCAAGATATGGCTTTAGACGCTGACCATTGACAACAAATTATCCACCTCTTGTGTCCAGCAACACAACAGCTCCATAAGGGCGAACCTCCTTAATGGTGAAAGGTCCAGACCACCTGGACTTAAGCTTTCCAGGGAACAGCTTAACCCGTGAATTGAAGAGTAAGACCTGATCGTTCGGAGCAAAGGTTCTGCTGATGATCCGTTTATCATGGAACGCCTTGGTCTTTTCCTTGTAGATCTTAGAGCTCTCATAGGCCAAATGCCTGATCTTCTCCAACTCGTGGATCTGAATGGTTCGCCTCTCCTTGGCGGGTTTGATGTCGAAGTTGAGTAGTTTGACAGCCCAAGCCGCCTTGTACTCTAGCTCAACAGGTAGGTGGCACGCCTTGCCATAGACCAGATGATAGGGAGTGGTCCTTAAAGGGGTCTTGTAGGCTGTTCTGTACGCCCAGAGAGCATTGTCAAGCTTAAGGGACCAGTCCTTGTGGGTGGTGTTGACAGTCTTCTGCAGGATGTTCTTGATCTCTCTGTTGGAAACTTCCACTTGACCACTTGTTTGAGGATGATAGGCGGTTGCAACCTTGTGTTTGACACCATTCTTGCTCAGCAATCCTTGGAACAACTTGTTGATAAAGTGAGTTCCACTATCGCTTATAACCACTCTAGGCACTCCAAATCTTGGAAAGATGATGGAGGTGAACATCTTGGTTACAACTCGCGCATCATTGGTTGGACTAGCAATTGCTTCTACCCACTTGGAGACATAGTCCACATCAACTAGGATGTACTCGTTCTTGTGAGAGACTGGGAAGGGTCCCATGAAATCGATCCCCCAGCAATCGAACACTTCAACTTCCAAGATGTAGTTCTGAGGCATCTCGTTTCTCTTGCTTATACTCCCCATCCTTTGGCATGAATTGCATCGAGATATGAAAGCGTGAGCATCTCTGAACATAGTGGGCCACCAGAAACCGGCTTGGAGGATCTTGGAAACTGTCTTGAAGGTGGCAAAGTGACCAGCATAAGAGGAACCGTGGCAGTGGTGAAGGATCCCATGAATATCAGCCTCTGGAACGCATCTCCTGAAGATCCCATCCTTGCCTTGTCGATAGAGATACGGCTCATCCCAGAAGTAGTGCCTTGCCTCCCTTAGAAATTTCCTCTTCTCATTCCCAGTGAACCTCAAAGGCTCTTTCTCAGCTGCCAAGAAGTTGGCAATCTCAGCAAACCATGGAAGGTTCGGGTACTCCTTCTGGATCACTGCAACGAATGCTCCTTCTACGTGGGAACAGTCCTTGATGACAGGTGACGACTGCTCCATGTTGCGCAGACCAATCGCGTTGACGTACTCCATCGATTGTTCCTCATCAAGAACTGTCTCATCTGACACTTTCATCTTGGAGAGATGATCTGCTACTCCATTATCAACCCCCTTCTTGTCTCTTATCTCCAGATCAAACTCTTGGAGTAAGAGAATCCCTCTTAAGGGCCGCGGTTTAGCATTCTTCTTCGTGAGTAGGTACTTGAGAGCCGCGTGGTCTGTGTGCACAATCACCTTTGATCCAACCAGATAGGATCTGAACTTCTCAAAAGCGAACACGATGGCAAGGAGCTCTTTCTCCGTGGTTGCGTATCGGCACTGAGCTTCATCTAAGGTTCTGCTTGCATAGTAGATCACGTGAAGCTTCTTGTCTTTACGCTGTCCAAGGACTGCTCCCACTGCAAAATCACTTGCATCTGTCATGATCTCAAAAGGAAGATCCCAGTCTGGAGGTTGGACAACTGGTGCACTGACTAGAGCTCCCTTGATCGTGTGAAATGCGGCTAGGCAGTCACTGTCAAAAGCAAACTGAGCTTCGTTGCAGAGCAACCGAGTGAGTGGTCTCGCGATCTTAGAGAAGTCCTGGATGAACCTCCTATAGAAACCAGCGTGTCCCAAGAAACTCCTGATTCCCTTCACTGAAGTTGGTGGTTGCAGACTCATCATGACCTCGATCTTTGCCTTGTCCACCTCAATGCATTTCTCTGATATCTTGTGTCCCAGAACAATCCCATCTCTGACCATGAAGTGACATTTCTCCCAGTTCAGCACCAGATGCTTCTCCTCGCATCGCTTCAACACCCTGCACAAGTTTGACAAACAGACATGAAAGGAGCTTCCATAGACGCTAAAATCGTCCATGAAAACCTCCATTATGTCTTCGATCAGATCAGTAAAAATTGACATCATGCATCTTTGGAAGGTCGCTGGAGCATTGCACAAGCCGAAGGGCATCCTCCTGTATGCATATGTTCCATAAGGGCATGTGAACGTCGTCTTCTCCTGATCATCTGGGTGGATGGGAATCTGAAAGAAACCTGAATAACCATCTAAAAAGCAATAGTAAGGGTGGTTAGCCAATCTCTCAAGCATTTGATCAATAAAAGGGAGTGGGAAGTGATCCTTACGAGTCGCAGCATTCAACTTACGGAAATCAATGCACATGCGATGACCAGTAACTTTTCTAGTGGGGATCAATTCATTCTTTTCATTGGTTATCACAGTGATCCCACCTTTCTTAGGTACTACATGCACAAGACTAACCCCCTTACTATCAGAGATCGCATAAATCACACCTGCTTCTAGAAGTTTCATTATCTCTTTCTTTACAACATCTTTTAGATTTGGGTTTAACCTCCTCTGATGTTCTATAGAAGTCATCGATTCATCTTCCAGGTGTATTCTATGCATGCACAGATCAGGTGAAATGCCAGGTATGTGAGCTAGAGAATAACCCAAAGCCTTACGATATTTTCTCAGCTCACACAAAAGCAGAGCAGTCTCTGCATTGTTCAGGTCAGCATTCACAATGACAGGATATGTGGAGTTGGGTCCAAGAAATGCATACCTGAGTCCCTTGGGAAGGGGTTTGAGCTCTACCTTTGGAGCTTTCAGCTCGCTCCATGAGTCATCGGTCTGAGCTGCCGGAACAGACGGGTTCTGAGGCGCGGTTGTTCCAGCCGATATGCTGGACTCACTGTTCTCCCCCAGACTTAGATTCGCCACCATTCTCTCAATACTCCTGGCTGAATCCAGGAATTAGGCAAAAGCATCAGCATCAACACTCTCTAAGCTCTGCTCGGCTTCAGCTCTGACTAAGGCGAGTTCAAGTGGATCCTTGGTGAGAATCTCCTCGATCATTCCCTCATGCGGCTCTAGCGGATCACCATCTTCTTGGACAGTGAAAGTTTGTCCATCCAGCATCGGCTTCTTGAGCATCTGCTCCATCTCAAACTTCATTACAATATCTCCAAGATAGAGATCAATCTTCCCTTGTCGGACATCGACGATAGCTTCAACAGTGCAGAGGAATGGTCTGCCTAGGATCAGGGGATCATTTGAATCTTCCTCGACTTCCAGAACAACGAAATCGGCAGGAACAAGTGTGTTCCCAACCAGAACTTGAAGATCTTCGAGGATTCCAACTGGAGACTTCACAGATCAATCAGCAAACACTAGGGACATCCTGGTAGGCTTGAAGTCCGTGTATCCAAGGCGCTTAGCCACTGTATATGGCATGAGGTTTATGCTTGACCCTAGATCGACCAGTGAGCATGAGAAAACTATTCTCCCAATCTGAACCGAGAGGACAAATTTTCCCGGATCACCCAACTTCTTGATCCTTCTGTTCTGGAGCACCGCACTGCACTCCTTAGAGACAATCATGAACTCGCTGTCATCAGATATCTTCCCAGAGATCAGTCCCTTAACGAAGCTACGCATGGATGGTATCATCTGGATCGCACTCATTAGAGGGAGCTTGACAGTTAGGTCTTCCATCATCTTCCTGCACTTTATCTCCTCCTTATCCTTGCGTGTAGCCTTAGCTGGGACAGGGTAAGGTACTTTTGGTACATACTGACGAGCAGGAGAAGGTGCTGCAGTCGGTGGAACAACCCCAGCGGGTCGCTCTGCTTCAGTCGGAACAGTCTCAGTAGGTTGTTCTGCCTCTTCCTCATCTGTGGGTACAGCTTTAGGTGGCTGATCTGATTCCTTCTGCTTCCCTTTCTCAGCCGATGTGAATCTCCTGTGGTCCAGATCAGGCAGTTGCTTTCCACTCCTTAGACCTACCGCATTGCACTCCTTGGGGTTCTTGTCTGTTTTTCCAAGGAGAGTTCCTTGCTGTCTCTTCACACTCTCAGCAGTCTGAGCAATCTGAATATCCATCTGTCTCATATGGCTTGAGACATTGTCATACTTCACACTCAGGTCATTGAACATATGATTCATCCTGGTGTTGATGTCGTTTGTGACCTGGTTCAGTGCTTTCCCCTGGATCTGCTGTCCTTGGAGCAGCTGGCTCATCATATTGGCGAGGCTCTTCATGTCATCATACGGAGCAGTCTGAGCTGGTTGTGCAGCCTGCTGATTAACCGGCTGTTTCTGGCTATGGAACTGAGCATTCTGAGCTGGGTTGAGGACAAAGGTTCTTCCTTGATTGCCATAAGGCCTTTGGTATCCACTGTTCTGGCCCTGATTTCCTTGAGCTTTATCGTCTGGTTTAGGGGCATTGAACAGGTGGGGATTGTTCCTCACGTTAGGGTTCGGGTGATAGTTCTTGAACTGCCATCCTTGCCCATTCACATAGCTCACTTCATGCTGATCCTCAGCTGACTGATCTGCCTCTGATGTGCCTTCCGCGGTAGCTTTATCCTGAGGGGATTCTTCCATGATGAAAACTTGGTTCTGATTGCTCTTAATCAGCTGATCGACCTTGGCAGAGAGCTCATCAATCTTGCTGTTATCAATGCTCTTCACCTTCTGAGTACAATCAGTCTCGCGGTTATTATCAGCTGAGCTTGAGGCCATGTTCTAAATCAACTCGAAGGCACCTTGAGTGGACTGGGTCATGAAACTCCCTTACTGGCTGAGTTCAAAGCGTTCCTGTACTCCCAGCCTACTCCATCGTAGAACACTCCCAGCAGATAGTCTTCTTCGAAACCGTGATGTGGGCACTCTCTGCGGTAGACGTTGAATCGCTCCCATGCATCGCAGAACGGCTCATCCACCAATTGTTTGAAGGTCACGATCTTCTGCCTCAGAGCTGCCGTCTTCGATTTAGTGTAGAAGTGGCTTAAGAAGGCCTCTCGGACTTGTTCTCCGGTGGTGAGTGATCCCGTGGGTAGTGAATCAAGCCAGCGAGCAGCTTTCCCATCAAGAGAGAAAGGGAACAGAGTACACTTGATGTAATCGGGTGGTACTCCATTCGCTTTAGTGAAACCACACATCTTCTCAAAGTGCTCGATGTGGTCCATCGGTATCTCAGCAGGAGGTCCATTGAAGATCTTCCTTTGCACTAGACTTATCAAGGCTGGCTTGATCTCGAAGTCCTGCCTAGTGCACGGTGGAGGGGTTATGGCAGATCGCGTAGCAGGCAGATTGCGCAGTAAGTTTCTCTGGCCGGTCTGGACAACTTCCTCCTGTTGGTTCTGCTGGTTCGCAGCATTCAGAGCAGCTTGCTCGGCAGCAGCTTGCTGCGCTTGGATCGTTTGCTGCATCTGCTGCATCTGCTGTTGCATGAGTGCAAACGCAGCAGTGAGATCATCTTGGTGATCACCCATGTTGGTGTTCGTTGATCTCGGCTGTTGACGGTTCTGTCGTTCCAATCTCGCTAATTCTTCGTTAGTAAGCTGATGCAATGGTCCTTGTGCGTTGCTCCGAAAATGTCTATTGGTCATGAACCTGGATCATTAGCTGAAACAAAGAAATAGACACGAGTTAGATATTTTAGACTAGATATAAAACCAAAAATTAGAGGTAATACATCTGGTCCCCGTCGCAACGGCGCCAAAACTTGATACACTAAAAATGAATCCTTGCTACTGCCAAGTTAACAGTTGCAATTGTAGTACTTGAGATTCAAATCCAGAGGACCAGTCTACACTCTAGTTCTATGAGTTTCGAAATCAAGCTAAGATGAAGATATGGTTTTGGTTGAAAGAGACGATAGTAAACAAGCAAAATAAAACACGAGATTGATTCAATTAAACAAGAGCTAGCCTAGGGTATTTCATTGGGTGTTGAATTGGAGCCAAACAATTATTTAAGCGCGATGAAGTGCTTTCTAGAACTCGGATCACTCAGCTGGAACACTCCACTATCGTGGCAGTGATCGCTTTGCAGATCGATCTCACCACCTAACTGTCGTTGGGATGAGGATCGATTGCAAGCTTTAGAGAACAGGTCCGATCAGTTCACTTACCACCCTAATATCTACTTTCGCTGATTAGAGATACTAAGTTCATTCAATACATGTCAAGTTATCATCCTAAGCGGTTAGCTAGGCGATGAACTAGTGATCTAACATCAAGTGATCAGGTTAATGAAAGCAGTAAGAACAGTATGAATGAAGAACAGTTATGGATCGCTTATCTATGTTTAGCTCATGTCTCAACACCCTAAAGACCCTAGGCGAGCAAGGTTACTACTCGATCATGATGCAAATAGACAAAGACATAAATCCTGAATAAAATTGCATAAGAACAGATTATGAAACAATAGGGTTCAGATGATCTTCTCTATGAGAGAATGGATTTCTTCTCCCTTACAAGTTGCAGATCGCAAATACTCAGTTTTTTCTTGTAAAAACTAGCGTAGAAAATAATAAAATGATAGATGGCGTTTTTATATGGAGGCGCCAATCAGAAGAAAAGAGATTAGGGCAACAGGGCTTTAATTCCCGAAATAGGAGTTTCCATATTCGTCTGGAACAATCTCCGGATCACTCCGTCTGCTTGTTCCGCTTGAGAGAGAACAGTCTCGGGACTGTTCTCTTGAGTGTTCTCCGCAGGAATGCTCCAAAAGGACTTCTTTTAATCAGGCACCTTCTCTTCTATCTTCTACTAACTCCAGACCTGTAAAAGGTCAAAAAGGACTAGACTGACACGAATTAGTGACTTGAAACAAATGAAAACATATATACAATGATGTGAAAAACACCATATATCAGGGTTGTAGAAGAAGAATCCCCAAACATGAGTGAATAAGTATTAGTCTCCATATTCTGAACCCCTAAGCTCTTCACCATCTCCAATGAGATCACATTCACACTTGCACCAGAATCAACCAAAACATCATTCAGAGTGATCTTACCAAGGGAGCAAGACAATGTGAACTTCCCTTGAGACTCTAGCTTAGGGAGGGACTGTGGAGGGACTGGTGGATCAATCTTCAAAATGGAGATTTCCAAAAGCTCGGCCACTTCTGCTTGGTGGTCTAGAATGTCCTTGATGAGCATCATTTGGACATGAGCTTCACGCATACCAGAGATTTCTGGGAGCATGACCCCAACATCACTAAGATCTTTCCTGAACTTGGAGATAACCTTCTTCTGAGCTTTGGTGAGGACTCTTTGTGGGAAAGGGAGCTTGTCATATGGTGACAGCTCAATCTCACTGTCTTCTTTCTTCACCTCTTTCAGCTTCTGGTCAGCTCTCCTCTCAACTGGTTTCGCAGCCTTAGGCGCAACTCTCTGCAGATTTTGTGCTTCAACCTTCCTTTCAGCTTGTACCTGAACCCTTTTCATAGCTTTATCCACCATCTGTGCTTCAGCTGTTGCTACAACCAATTTCTTAACTTTTCCAAGCTCAGTCCCAAACACTAGCTTCTCAATCTTATATACCTCTTTCTCATAACATTGCAAGACTCCTTGGGATTCTTTTCTGGTTTTCCTGGTAGAGATCCCATTGAGCTCTTGGAAGATGATGGCATAGAGGCGACCTGACTCTCCAAAGTGTTGAAGCGAGATGCAAGTTGTAGGAACTTGTTGTTGAGGTCAGAGTAGTTCCCATCAATCTTGTTGTGAAGGTTCTTCAACTCATATCCAACATACTTCTCACTTCTAGTCTGGGATTCCAAGATCTATTTCAGTAGAGCATTTGTGTTGCTTTCCTGAGGAGTAGAAGTAGAAGGACTACCTTGTTGTTGAGAAGGTTGGTTGTTGTAGAAGGGCCTTTGCTGGTAGTTGTTTTGGTATTGAAAGTTTGGCTCTTTCCTATACCATGTGCCATTAGCATTGATGAAGCACAACTCCTCTTGGCCTTCTAATCCATCAACCTCCATGATCCCTACATGCTGCTTTTGTTTCTGGTCTACAACAGAGTTCAACTGCCCTTGATTAGCCTTCTCTTTGATAAGCATGTCTAGCTTCTCTTGGAGAGACTTAATCTCTTTCCTTGTGTGCTGATCATCACTTCTGTTGGCCCTGTCGTGCTCCCCACTGTAGACTGAGTCACTCTTCACCATGTTGTCAACCAGCTCCTCTGCATCCTCTTCAGTTCTACCTAGGAAGAATCCATTGCTTGCTGTGTCTAATCTGACTCTGTACTCAGGTAGAGCACCCCTGTAGAATGTGCTCAACAAGCTTTCCTTTGTGAATCCATGGTGTGGACACTGAGACCAATAGCCCTTGAACCTCTCCCATGCTTCACTAAAGCTCTAAAGGTTTTTCTGCTGGAAGGTAGAGATTTCATTCCTTATCTTGGCTGTTCTGTAGGCAGAAAAGAATTTCTCTAAGAAAGCTCTCTTGCAGTCAACCCAAGTGTTGATGGAGTCACTTGGAAGAGTTTTCTCCCATTGGTGTGCTTTATCTCCCAAGGAGAAGGGAAACAACTTGAGCTTGAAGGCATCTTCAGAAACACCATTGATCTTGGACAAGCTACAATACTGATCAAACTTGTACAAGTGATCATAAGGATCTTCAGCAGCAAGGCCATGATACTTGTTGTTCTCTATGGTGTTGAGCAAGCCTGACTTGATCTCAAAGTTGTTGTTCTCCGCAGCTGGTGCTCTGATTCCCAACCTATGACCATGAATGTGAGGGCGATCATAGGTTCCAATAGCGCGAGCTTGGCACTGTGGGTGTTGTGGTCGAAGGTTGGCAGTTCCTTGACCATTTTCCTCTTGGGCAGCTTCCAAGGGGATCTCTCTATCTTGATTCTGGTTCTGGTGGTGAGCCATATCAAAACCCAATCTGTTGAAATGAGGTTGTTGCTCCTCTTCTCTCCTTCTTCTTGTATTCTCTCTTTCCAAAGCCCAGATGTCTGGTACTAGAGAAGTGAGGTTTGTAGTCCCTCTACTTCTCAAGTTCATACACCTGAAATACAAAAAGAGGAAGAAGCAGAGCCAATATCACAATAACAATAAAAATGACTTAGTCTTAAGCAAATGATTAAATCCCAATGTCAAAATCACAATAGAACTCGGCAACGGCGCCAATTTGATAAAAGGACTTTTCAAGGGTCCCTATCAAATGTAGTATATGAGATGTCGAACCAATCCTAAGTGATTTCAATGCACTGAGAATACAAATCCATGCTTAATTTAAGTGCAATCAGGTTTTGAATGATGATATGAACTAGAACTATGCTAAAATGCAATAAAGAAACAAGCTTTCAATCAATTAAGGACAATATGAATCATGGGGCTAGGCATTTGACTTTAAGTGATTAAGATCCAATCTAAGGGTGGCAAACTTTCAATCAAAAGACTTCCTTAAGTCTAGAACACTGAAATAAGCAAAATCTATGGTCAAGAAGAATGCTTATTTGCTTTAATCAACTAGACATCAAAGGTCTTCGAGCCTAAAAGATCTAAGCAATCATTAGGGATGAGTCTATTAACTATCTAAACTCCCTTAACACAATGGTCTTTGTGTAAGGCAAGTTTAGAGCAAGCTCTACTTGGTTCAGACATTTCATCAAACACCTTGTGGGTGGGAAATGTCTAGAGCTCTAGATTAAAGAGGCCAACTTAAATCTAGCATTAAGAGTAGTAGACAAGCAAGGAAACAAAAGATCTAACAGTAAACACGCTCGATCTTCACTTAATCACCCTAGCCCATGAATCCAAAAGGTAACTACTCACTAATAGACATGAATAACCCAATACCCATGGATGATTGAAGGTTAATCATGCTTAGTGGTCAAGATTGATCAATAAACACAAGAGATAGAGATGAAAAGAAGCTAAAGATTGAATCTTTCACCAAAATAGAAATGTGTTTAGAGAGAAAACAAGATATCCATCAAAATTAGGTCTAAAGGGTATTTATAGAAGTCTAAAAACGAGCTGGGTCAACCCAACAATCCTGGGTCAACCCAATAAAAAATCAGTCTTTTTCGCCCGTAGCGACCTTACTTCCCGCTACAGGTAGGTCGCTACAGAACTCTTCAACTCTTAAGGATCTGTAGCGACTTTGCAAGTCCTATGGTGGTCGCTACGCTCACTCGGGTGGCCTCCTAGCGACGTGATCATGTCGCTACGCAGAGGTCGTTACGGACACTTAGTCATTTCTTGGGTTCTGGCTTCTCCCATCATAGCGACTTGGAAAGTCGCTACACATGTCGCTATGATGGCCCGGGTTGCGTCTTAGCGACCAGGCGAGGTCGCTATGTAGATGTCGCTACAGGGTTGATATGACTCCAGTAGATTGATCATAACTCCTTCAATACAGATCCAAATGATTTGAAACCACCACCATTAGAAAGCTAACTCAATTTAATTTGGCATCCCAAAATTTGAGCTTCAAAAGATATCTTTAAGGCCTTCATCCATGTTCATCGTTCACCCTTTTGACTCAAAACCCCTCAAATGTCTCCACAGTCACCAACAAGCATCTCCAATATCTGATAGAGACAAATGTAATGCAATGCAACCTAAATGCACTCTAAATGCATGCAAAGGAACAATATAAGGAGTAGAATGAAGCTTAAAAACATGTAAATACACAAGATATCAAGTGGTTCCTCCATGGGGAGCAGAATATGATCACAAACCTCCCATAACGCATACGGCCTCAGTGTATATGACGAACCTCCGGGTTCAGTACGGCCTCAGGGTCTATATAATAACCTCCGGGTTTAGTACGGCCTCAGGGTTAATAACCTCCGGGTTCAGTACAGCCTCAGCGTCTATATAAGAGCCTCATGGTTCAATACAGCCTCCGGGTCTGTAAGGAATCTCTGGATTCAAGATCACCTAAGGGTTGATCGAAGACCATCGGGTCTAACTGATCTTCGGATCTAATCAGAACCTCAGGGTTCAAGGATCTTTGAGTCCAAATACCAACCTTCGAGTTTGCCAAGGACTTCAGGGTTGAAAGGCATCAACCTCCCGGTTCGAGGTATCCATCGGGTTTAATCACGGTCCTAGGATCTAAAGATTAAACCCCAATACTCAGAAACCTCAGGGTTCAATGAGCAAACCTTTGGGTTCAATAAAACAGCCTTCGGGCTTAGGTAAGGAACCTCAGGGTTCAGGGCCTTAAGAACTTTCGGGTTCTAGAGCTCAAGAACCCCAGGGTTCAAACCAAGCTAGAACTCTAGGGTTATAAGCAAGGATCTTTTATTCCAAAACTAAAACTAAGATTTTTAAATAATGGATTATAAGATCTAACCCTTCTCTAATTATTTCAGGGTTTAATCAGTTTACTGACAGGATCCAGGTCCTACACACTGATATCCTTCAAAGGGCTCAACCCTTACAGGGTTCGGCCCTTACGAGGCCCCAATCCTTCCAAGGGTCCATCCCTTCCTACAAATCTACACGTCTACATAGACCCCTAGGCTGTCGACGCAGTAACATGATCCTGATTCTAGACCCTAAGATTCCGCCTAGGAGATTGTGTTCCTCCCAAAGAGACATGTGCTCAGAAGTCATATGAACCGTTCCGGTCAAAAGATAATGCCAAGGTGTGGATCCAAGAAACGAACACAACCGAAGGAGGAAAAACGATAAATGTTATTCAGCAACAGAACCATCAAAATTCAAGGGACAAGAAAAGCATACAAAGAGCACTGTCTTAGTAAGGACATACCACGCAGGGCCGCTATTACAAGAAAAAGTTCAAATATCCTCTAAGACTTGCCACACCTAGATGAAGGAATAGACGGCTCGTCTTCGAAGGAAGTAGGTTCGGTACCCTTGAATTCGGCCTCAGCCAAAACCACTGTTTTATTCTGAGAAAACTCTTTGTGTAAGTTACATTTGTGGGCCTGCCCTTTGAGCCACTCTCTCATTACTTCCCAACGGGCGACGATTGATATACCATGAATTTCACCCGCTTTTAGCCATGATATATGAGAGTTTTCAATCATATTTACTACGTTTTCAAAGTATTTCAGAGTATTTCAGGCACATGTACCTAATTGAAGAAAGCAATACTTTTGAGGCATTTTGGAGTATTCTCACGAATTAAGAATCGGCCGATAGGAAATATGTGAGATCGGACGATTGAAGCCAATTAAAATCGATCGACAGATATCAAATAATGTCGATCGACATTAAGCCATTCGATGGATTACGTTTTAGAAGATTTTCAAATATCACAAAGTATGCTATTTACACACCAAGTCCCTGGCCGCCTGTTAGGCTTTATATACTAGGGTTTTGTATCATTTTAGAGGCAGACTTGCCTAGAGACCTAGTGGAGAAGAGAAGCAATTTGGCTACCTTAGGAGAAGAGTTAGAGTTGGAGAGATAGATCTGAGACTACAAAACAGAGAAGATCTTGAACTCCCTTTTTATTCTACTCATACTCTCTGTGTTCCTTATTTCATATTAAGTTTTATTTAAACCATCATGATTTTGTCTCTCATGAATATGTCTGAGTAAACCTAATTGTTAGATTTAGGTTTCTCATAAGGGTGAATCATGTGATGAGATTGTGACAACTGTTAAGCTAGTTCTTTCACTTTAGTTACTCTTAACACTAGATTTAGGATTGATCACCCTTAAATCTAGATCTTAGGATTGATGAGATAACCAACTGTATACTCTCAATTCCCAGAAATAAACTAAAGTGATCTAACTGACTAGACACATGCGAAAGGTGGTCTAGATCATTAGAGAACATTTTCAACCAAACAGATAATGCTTGCTAGAATTACCGTCGATCGATACAACCACCGTTGTAGCGATCGATTGTTTGAAAGGTGTATCGATTGATTAGACGAAAGTCGTATCGATCGACTCTTTTCCGTGATCAACAAACGACAGTTGAGATCCGGGAACTAGTCAAAGGAGACCCTACTGGTCGTACCTATTGTTTGAGTTCAAAGAACTAAAAATCCTAATGTCACTTTCAAACTGCATAATTTCATACCTGAGAAATACCTGAATCTAGCTATTTTTCTCATTAAGAAACAACCTTCATTTCAGTTACTGAACAACTTCCTTGTTCACCATATTATTTACTGCTTTAAAATATATAAAACCTTAAGTCTATCTTCATCTCTAATTAATTGAACCTTCAAGTAATCCTAGAGTCCTTGTGGATTCGATCCCTATGTACTGCATCTGAACCTCTTATTTGAGAGAGTAATTCACTTTTTAGGGTAATTTGAGTGATATCAAATTTGGCGCCGTTGCCGGGGACTCTTTCTTATTACTTTTAGATTTAATTTAGTATTTAACATAGACTTTGTTACTTTTGCTAATTTTTCTATTCTTTTGTTTTACAACACAGAGAATGAAGAATACAGATGTCAGCCAAGCATCGATCGACACGGAACATTGTCAATCGAGCGATGCAGATACAGAAGAATCGATCGTTTCATCTGAAGCCTCATCGATCGATACCGCCCAGCCGGAAGCAGTGAAGTACCCTCTTACCGATGCTGATAATGAGAAAGTAGTCCAAACTGAACCAATAGGTCAATCAAGCAACATTTCTAGCCAAACTACTGAAAAACAGAGGACTGAAATCCTTGTTAAGTCAAACTCTACCTTCAACATAGGTAAAGAAATTAAGTTGCCCTTGCAAGACTACTTAAACCCCAATAGGACCTATTCCAATAGGTCCGCTATTAGAGTACCAGACGGCGTTACCAAGAAAACCAAGTTTAATGTTGATTACTATAATATGGTGCGTCGAAACCCTTTTAAAGGATCTTCTTTAGAACATCCACAAGACCACATCGAAGGTCTAGAGGAATTAATTTCAGACGAATACAGTCGTTGCAGACTTTTCCAATTTTTACTAAAGGGGAAGCCTTAAGATGGTTAAACTGTATACCAAAAGGATCCATGACTAGTTGGAAAGAGATTAGAAATGTTTTCCTTAAGCAATTTTTCAACAATACTCTTTACTGGAAAGTGAGGAGGCGAATTTCTTCCGTCAAAATCCTCAGGAATCATTCAAAAACGCATGGGGAAGATTCAAGGGTTATGAACTCGAATGCCCCCACCATGGTTATCCAGAACCACAATTTCTTAAGATCTTTTACAAAGGTGTTATTCTGAGCTATAAGACAACGCTTGATACAGCAAGCGAAGGGAATTTCGTTACTAGAAATCCTATAGAAGCAAGACGCTTAATCGAAAACATGGCAACAGGAAGATCTTATGAAGAGATGAATGAAGAAAAATAAAAAGATATAAACTCAAGAGAAAATAATGAGTTAGCTGAGATAAAGAATTCCATAGATTCGATTCATTCCCTTCTGACAGATCGAAACCCACCTAACCTGTGCCAGTACTACAATAAAACTCCTCCTATATCAGAAGATGAGCTCGACTTTACAGAAGAGTTAGATACTACTGATCCTCATTCTGTGTTTAACGTCGACAGCTTCACACGAGACTATGAAATATGTGTGCAGTCTCGTACCGGGAGAGAGAAGTACATTCTAAAACAAGCTTTTACAAGAAACCGTAAAATGAAATACGATTTTAATGGGAAAATAAATATCGTTTACGGTAAACTAAATCAGAAGATGGATTCATTAATTGAACACCTACGGGGAATGGAAGACCAAATTGCTAACCTTGCAACTACTCTGAAAAGAGAGACATGTCGTCTCCCTGGAAGGACCGATGCTAACCCTGGGGCAAAACGCCAGGCATATGCCGTGATGTTGCGAAGCGGTAATCTGCTTGAAACAAATGGCAGAGACGATGCCAGTAATAAAAAATCATCGATAATGCAGGAAAAAGCAATTCCAACCCCATAGAGCTTCTTGACAATGATTCTGACTCAGGAACACCCGAACAAAGGAAGAGCTCTTCAGATAAAGAGGACAAGGGAAGAACTATAGACTTAGAAAAAGAGAATCCTGATGTCGAGATCGAAATCGATCGTCTAGACGAACCAAATATCGATCGATCCACTGGGAAGGAAAACGATCGACCGTCTGGTTGCACTAACAATTGCAATACACAATCTACCGGAACTAAACGAGTCTATAGAACTCCACCCCCATCTCCTCCAAACAAACCACAGAATAAGAAGGCATTGGAACATGCAATTTGCAAAAAAGCCTTCGATAAAATCACTTTCGAGCTACCCCTCAGTGATGCCATTAAGATAGCCCCCTCGGTGAAGAAGTACGTAAAATATATGATATCCTCGAGTGGAGAACAAAGTGTTATGATGGTGTCATAGGAAGTAAGCGCAATGATACAAGGAGAAACTTCAATCAAAAGGACTGACCCTGGTAGTTTTGTCCTAGATTGCAAGATACAAAACGCACGCTTTCCTCGATCTCTTTGTGATCTTGGTTCTAGTGTAAAACTCATGCCATACTCTGTGGCAGTTTCATTAGGTTATGATGAATTCGTTCCAACGCCAATCACGCTAGTTCTAGCTGATCGATATATTAGGGTACCTGAAGGGATCCTCATAGATGTACCAATCAAAATTGATGATTGCTTCATACCAACAGATTTCGTTGTACTAATGTTTAAACAAGTGCCGAAGGACTCCCTTATATAGGTTCGGCCCTTTTTGGCTACAGCCGGAGCAATCATAGATGTTAAAAGAGGAAAGATTAACTTAAATGTCAGAGATATATCAATGAACTTCGATAAGGAAAAGCTAGTCAAACGTCCTCTGATAGACGATCACGCCTTTTACACAGAAGAAGTTTCTGAGCTAGAAAAAGAATACCTTATGGATATATGTGCTGATGATTCACCAGAAGACGCATTCACTCCTGATGAACAAGAATTTCTGAGCGTAGATAGCAGGACAAAAGACTATGCAAACCTTATGGACGCAAGCATCGGAATCGCAAATGAAGAAAATGATGATTCTGAAATTATTATGGATCAATACCTTAGGGAAACTATTGATCGATCATCTTCTTCATTGACCAACTGGAGTAAAGAAAAAGCACCCAAAGTTGAACTAAAACCACTTCCAGCTGGCCTAAAATATGCATTCCTTTGCGATAAATCATATCCTGTCATTGTTAATGCCAATCTCACGAATGGAGAGCTTGCACTTCTGTTAAACAAACTGCATAAGTATAGGAGAGCGATCAGGTATTCTCTCGATGATATTCCCGGAATAGCTCCTGACCTTTGCATGCACCGTATCCACCTCGAAGAAGATGCAAAACATCTATAGAACAGCAAAGGAGACTTAACCCAAACTTGAAAGAGGTAGTGAAAAAGGAAATAATTAAACTTCTAGATGATGGAGTTATATATCATATCTCAGACAGTAAATGGGTAAGTCCTGTACATGTTGTACCAAAGAAAGGTGGGATCCAAGTGGTTAAAAATGATAAAGATGAACTTATCCCTACACGCACTGTCACTGGACAACGAATGTGTATCGATTATAGGAAACTGAATGCTGCTACTAGGAAAGACCATTTTCCCTTACCTTTCATCGATCAAATGCTAGAAAGACTGGCCAGCCATAAATATTATTGTTTTCTTGACGGATATTCGGGATTTTTCCAGATAACGGTACATCCTGAATATCAGGAAAAGACAACTTTTACTTGTCCTTACGGAACATTTGCATATCGCAGAATGCCATTTGGACTATGTAAAGCACCAGCCAATTTCCAACGCTGCATGATGTCAATATTTACCGACATGATCGAAGATTTCATGGAAGTCTTTATGGTCGATTTTTCTGTTTACAGATCGAGTTTTAAGGATTGCCTAGACAACTTGTGCAAAGCATTGGAAAGATGCGAAGAAAAGAATCTTGTCCTAAACTAGGAAAAATGTCATTTCATGGTAAACGATGGTATAGTCCTTGGACATAAAGTTTCTGCAGCTGGAATAGAAGTGGACAGGGCCAAAATCGAAGTAATGACTGGTCTACCGGCACCCACAAACGTTAAAGACATAAGGAGTTTCCTTGGGCATGCCGGATTTTACAGACGATTCATACAAGATTTCAGTAAGATTGCTAGACCTCTGAATAATCTTTTATGCAAAGAGGTTAAATTCAATTTTACACCAGAATGCAAAGAAGCTTTCGAAGCGCTGAAGAAGTCTCTTATAACTACCCGAGTCGTACAACCCCCAGATTGGAATCTAACTTTCGAGATTATGTGCGATGCGAGTGATTTTGCAGTTGGAGCAGTTCTAGGGCAACGAAAAGATAAAAACTGCACACTATCTATTATACAAGTCGCACACTCGACGAAGCGCAACGGAATTACTCTACCACAGAAAAAGAGCTACTAGCAGTAGTTTATGCTTTCGAAAAATTCCGCCAGTACTTAGTTGGAGCCCATGTTATAGTCCACACTGATCATGCTGCTATCAAATACTTAATGCCGAAGAAAGATGCTATACCACGTCTCATAAGATGGATCTTACTCTCCAAGAATTCGATATTGAGATCAAAGATAAAAGAGGAGTAGACAACGGAGTCGCTGATCATCTTTCCCGAATTCGAATTGAGGATAAAGTTCCTATAGATGATTACTTCCCTACAGAGAATATCGCTCTTTTAGACACGTCGTTCATAGGCCATATATCGCTCATATCTGACGGATTATTGGACGACCCTAATAATGAATTGTCAACCGACATTACTGATACAGGATCAATCGTATCCATCAGCAACAGAACATCACGAGAACTTTTTGACATACCAGTTAAGGTTGCCTGTAATGCCTTGAATCACAACATCTCTGATGTCTCTCTACAAGAAGCAAATGCGATTGGACAGAACATCAAAGATCGACCTTGGTATGCCGATATAGTTAACTATTTAGCCGCTGATTTTGAACCAGAAAATTAAAAGGTTATGAAAGGAAGAAATTCTTTCGTGAACTTCGGAGATACCATTGGGACGAACCCTATCTCTACAAGCACTGTTCTGATGGCATATATAGAAGATGCGTCGTTGAAGCTGAAATTCCAAACATTATTTACCAATGTCATAGCTCTGACTACGCAGGACATTTCGCCACTTTTAGAACAGTTTCCAAAATACTCCAAGCAGGATTTTGGTGGCCAACAACATTTCGCGATGTTCACGCTCATATAGCACAATGCGACAGATGTCAGAGGAGAGGAAAAATAAGCAAGAGACATGAGATGGAACAAAACTTTATCTTGGAAGTAGAAGTCTTCGACTGTTGGGGAATAGATTTTATGGGCCCAAAAATATATCCCAGTCGCTGTAGACTACGTTTCAAAATGGGTTGAGGCAGTTGCTTCTCCGACAAATGATGCACCTGTAGTTGTCAAACTTTTCAAGAGCATTATCTTCCCAAGATTTGGAGTTCCCAGAATAGTCATAAGTGACGGTGGATCACACTTCATCAACAAAGTTTTCGACTGATTACTTGAGAAGAATGGTGTCCACCATCGAGTCGCTACGCCTTATCACCCACAAACCAGTGGACAAGTAATACTTTTGAGGCATTTTTGGAGTATTCTCACGAATGAAGAATCGACCGATAGGAAACATGTGAGATCGGACGATTGAAGCCAATTACAATCGATCAACAGATATCAAAGTGTGTCGATCCACATTAAGCCATTCGATGGATTACGATTTAGAAGATTTTCAAGTATCACAAAGTATGCTATTTACACACCAAGTCCCTGGCCGCCTGTTAGGCTTTATATCTTAGGGTCTTGTATCATTTTAGAGGCAGACTTGCCTAGAGACCTAGTGGAGAAGAGAAGCGATTTGGCTACCTTAGGAGAAGAGTTAGAGTTGGAGAGATAGATCTGAGACTACAAAACAGAGAAGATCTTGAACTCCCTTTTTAATCTACTCATACTCTTTGTGTTCCTTATTTCATATTAAGTTTTATTCAAACCATCATGATTTTTCTCTCATGAATATGTCTGAGTAAACCTAATTGTTAGATTTAGGTTTCTCATAAAGGTGAATCATGTGATGAGATTGTGACAACTGTTAGGGTGATTAAGCTAGTTCTTTCACTTTAGTTACTCTTAACACTAGATTTAGGATTGATCATCCTTAAATCTAGATCTTAGGATTGATGAGATAACCAACTGTATACTCTCAATTCCCAGAAATAAACTAAAGTGATCTAACTGACTAGACACATTCGAAAGGTGGTCTAGATCATTAGAGAACGTTTTCAACCAAACCGATAATGCTTGCTAGAATTACCGTCGATCGATACAACCACCGTTGTAGCGATCGATTGTTTGAAAGGTGTATCGATCGATTAGATGAAAGTCGTATCGATCGACTCTTTTCTGTGATCAACAAACGACACTTGAGATCCGGGATCTAGTCAAAGGAGACCCTACTGGTCGTACCTATTGTTTGAGTTCAAAAAACTAAAAACCCTAATGTCACTTTCAAACTGCATAACTTCATACCTGAGAAATACCTGAATCTAGCTATTTTCCTCATTAAGAAACAACCTTCATTTCAGTTACTGAACAACTTCCTTGTTCACCATATTATTTACCGTTTTAAAACATATAAAACCTTAAGTCTATCTTCATCTCTAATTTATTGAACCTTCAACTAATCCTAGAGTCCTTGTGGATTCGATCTCTAAGTACTGCATCTGAACCTCTAATTTGAGAGAGTAATTCACTTTTTAGGGTAATTTGAGTGATATCAACGATCCTCGCACCATTCACGGCCGTACTCGTCATATTTTTCGAAGTCTCCGCCTCTGTTCGAAGCTCAACGATAGTCTCCTCCAACACTTTCTTCTCTCGGCTCAATTGAAGCGATTCAGCTGAAGCAGTTTCTACTGAACCCTCGATGGCCTAGATCTTCGCTTGCAGATCCCTCATCTCCAGTTCCTTCGCAACACGCCTACTCTTCTCTTCAGATAACTGACGGGATAGTTTCAAAACCTCGTCTCGATTCATAGACGAACCTTCCTCCACTATTCGGTCTTTCAGATGATGCAAATGAAAGAGGACCTGCGTAGGAAAATAAGCCTCATAAACTGCGGATTCATAATCTAAGGTCTTATTTGCACCGCACCTGAAGAAGTTCACCCTGAACCTGGTGAATAATCCCAGGGAGTCCTTGTCTAAGGGAAGAGCCTGCATCCATTTAAATACGTTTGCATTCAAATCAGCCAGCACACCAGACAATCCTCCAGATGAGTATCCGGTCAGCGACAGTCGTTGCAATCGCGTGCTTACACCTTCCCTAGGCATGCCGCCTCGAGATGGGGAGGAATCATCGCTCCTCCTTATCATCCTGCGCTTATTCCCGGCGGATGTGGTTCCATCGCCCGAAGCATTTCTGCTGGATGAATCCCTCCTTGCCGATATAGCATCAGTGGCCTTCTTAAAATCTATCATCGGATCTTCTGGGCTTTCTTCTCTTGTGTCTTCTGAAGAGGGATATTCCGTGATTAATTATACGAAAAGGAAATACATATAAGTTGCAAAGGGATAACTTACCCCATAGCTTGCTACGGCGCAACACCTCCAAACTGAGAAGATGGGTTACACGGCGTTGCTCAAGGGGGAGCCTCCGTGCCTGAAGAACATTGCCCTTACCCTCGACAGGAGCAGAATGAGTTCCCTCTGGAAGAAAAAGGGAATGCAAGTCAGATAGACTCTATTACCAGAACTCACAAAAGGATTATCTATTAAAACCTCCTACCTATGAAGTTCCATCGATAGTGAGATCTTGGGAGAGTCACGAAAACGTATCTTTCTGGCCATTTCTTCACAAAAACCAATCCCTTAAGGTAAGTCTTGGGGAGCTCCTCAACTATGGGAAGCGCAGATCTGGGACGAAGATGAAAATGCCCCTCATGTCCATTAATCGGAGCCAGATGATAGGCGAAGAGTACTTCATTAACTCCAAAAGCCAGGCCCTGTTCATCTCCGAGATTTTGGATGGCTATAAGGATGCCCCTGGCCGGAGGGTTAAGTTGAGATGGAGAGATATGGAAATAGTTGCAGAGACTCACTATCAACGACGGCACGTCACCTCTGAAGCCAGATTCAAAGAAAGCTTCATAAATAGCAATCTCATCGGGCATACCACCGGAAGCACGATCTGACGATCTGGGAATGCGAAGGACAACAGAAGAAGGAAGCGAATACTTCTTTCGCCAATCGCGCAGCTCGTTTTCTCTAACCGTTGATGCGGGACCCACCTGCGGAAATCCTGAAGAAACAAATGATAAGGGAGCTGGGGTCAGAGGATTTTGCACATCTCTACCGTGGCGCGACGGTGGGCTGCTGGATCTGGACGACGAGGAGTCTACTCTCCTCTCCTATTCGCTTACTTCTGCCATCAGAAAGCTTCGGGGTTAATGCGAGAAGTAGCAAAATCCGAGGATAAGGATAGGAAGATGCCACGACAACGCCAAGACGAGAATATATATTAAAAGAGAAAAGAGAGCCGTTGAGCGTTTTCCTCGGGAAATCCGCCGATCCGGGAGATCGGAACTTCCAAGACTGAGGTTGGGAAATTCAAATTCAAAGAGCCCCACTCCCCAGATCTCTCGAAGTAATGACGGGATCTCCAAAAGGAAAGTAAGATCCAAGAGGAAAAATTGGAGCAATCGTGGACAATCCGAAGAGCCTCTTAGTACTTGGGCCGAAAAATTCAAGGCCTCATAGAATCATTGCTTCAGTCACCAGCAAGGGTCCCGACCTGATTCAATGCAAGAAGACAAGATACCCAAGGAAGACTTCGTCCTAAGATAAAACTACCAAGGTCCAAGAGCACACGTTATCCCTTGATTTCCACAAGCAAATCAAGGAATAAGGAGCAAAAAGTTGGGGAAAATTTTCCAGACATAAGTTTTCTCCAGCTTCTGGATAGGCCCTCGACTTCCGGACCCTTGCTCAAGAAGAAACCAGGGACCAACCCCTGCCATAGGTCCGACCCCCTTGATCGGATCGACCCTTGAAGCAAAATAAAAGTTTTCCGCCTAAGGGGAAACTTCCATTTTTCTGATTATGGAAGAGTTCTATTACTTGAAGCCGACATCTACAACTATAAAAGGGGAGCCCAAACCCTAGAATAAGGGATCGACTTTCCAGACTAAGAGATTAGGGTTTAGGTGGCTAGAACAAAGGTTTATACACCAAATCGTTGTAGTCCCCACACGCATAACTCAATAAATACATCTCTTCTAGTCTAATCTCTTGCTTTCATACAAATCTTCTAGTGTTTCGTAGTACTTAAACGACCCTACACAAAAATACCATAACAATGTGTACCATCCTCCAGTGGATACAAGGGATGATGAGTATGATGAAGATTTTGTGGAAGAAAGAGAGATTGAGTACTCTTTCCTTCGCAAAGATGAAGTGCCCACCCGATATGTTCCCCACTCATTCATCCAATCAAGACCGTATGTAGAAGCCTACCAGGAAAGCACAAGTCAAAAACCGATCAAGAGATCAAACAAAGGGAAATCGATCGACACCACCTACTGTGCATCGTCGATACGAAAGTTTCTAAAACGCGAGAAGCTGCTACACCTTCCCAACATGTGGAAGAACAAGAAGAGAACTGCAAGGATGAATCAACTACAGATCCGCCGGCGCCCGGGGCCGTGTACTGGTTGCTGCCGGCGGCGCCCGGGGCCGTGTCCCGATCGATGCCGCCGGCGCTCGGGTCCGTGTCCGTCGGGTAACCCGTTTCGGTTATTCGTTTTCTCGGCTTTTCAAGGTTTTGACAATCACTTGTTTTTTCCGAGGACTTTCGGGCATCGATTCCGTCTTTGACCGATTTTGACTCCAGCAGTTAGCCCCCCCCCCCCCCCCCCAGCTAGCTAGGAACTGTGGTGTTTAGTTAACAGGTCCTAGCTTGGGGTATATCTTGTTAAGAATTCTCTCTTTTCTCAAAGAAAAAAATGTCTTCAAGAACAAGATCCTCTAAGAAACATTCTTCCTCACATTCGTCTTCGGGTGACTCTCCTGCTAACGATGTGGTCACCCCGAAAAACGAGTTCGAGGGTGAAGAAGTTGCAAGGGAGGCGTACTACAGAGCTCTCTGTGGCTTGCTTCCGCCTCCGCAGAACATTCCCATTCCCCGAAGACCTTTGAGGCCGCCAGGTGCGCCCTTCACGCCGAGAATGGTCTCTCCTAAATATCTTACGACTCTCCGGAACTTTTACCAGGTTCCGAGTGGAGTTATGTTTCGGACCCCGACCGGCAGTGAAAGCGCGAAGAACCCTCCACAGGGTTTCATTACTTTTTATGAGGCCTTCCTGTCGTATTGTCGTATGTGGTTCCCGATCCCTGGCGCCTTCGTCCGCGCGCTTTGCCGTTTCGAGCTCTCGATCAGCCAGCTAAACATTTCGTCCTTGGAGAGTTGGCTCGGCGTGCAAATCTTGAGTTACGAGCTAGGGATGGACCTTAGCCCTGGCGACAACGACGGACTCTGGTGTACCAAAACAATGAGGATCGACGGTTTGTACTCCATGGTGACAAAGAAAGAGATGGCTATAATTCAGGGGACTACTTCGAACCCCAAAGCGTGGTTCGACCGCTTCTTCTTTGTCCGAATAGATGGGGAGTCCGTTGAGGAAAGCTTCCTCCACCTATTCCCCCAGGAGTGGAACTTCAATCGCGGTAATACGACTAGTTTTGTTTTTCGTGAAGATAAATTTTTTATTATTATTATGCAGAGAACATGATCCTTCCGCGAACCCCTGCTGGTCTTTTCACCAAGCAAGATCTTCTTCGGGAAATGTCGTTTTCTGGAATACCTTTACCGTTGAACGGATCTGAAGTGCGGTGGAGCTCCATCGATCTCGAGCCACTCCCCAGCCTCTCGACGTTCCGTACAATGTTGAGCCGGTCGTCGACTTGCCTGCTACGAGGCGGAGAAAAAGGTCTCGGAAAAGCAAAGGAGTTCCCTCCAAGACTGTCTCGATAGATCCTCCGCTGCCGGGATGGGACTCTAGTTTTGCCCCAGGGGAAAGGAGTGGAACTAGCGAGGTTCCCTCCTCTAGCGACCTTTTTGCTGACCTACCTCCCGCATTTACTACTAATGAGTCGCTAGACAACGAGGCGAAGAGGGAAGTAATCGCCGAGGGTTCTCGTCTAATCAACAAGGTTTACCCTCTGAACTCTGATCGTATATATATATATATATATATATATCTTTATTATTATATGTATATTTCTCTGAGCTTAAGGTCATGCAGGGGATGAGGGTGTTTGGCGTGGCGATCGACTGAAATTTTCGAGGATCGCGAATCTCTCGCTTCAAAGCCGAGGAGGCCGAAAGAGAAATTTTCCAATTCCGGCAAGAGGTTGAGGAAAAGAGCCGGAGACAGGCCAAACTCCATTCTCGAACCCTCGTCCGAGCAGAGAGGAAAGGAAGGTGAGCGATTGCCGCTGGGATGAAGCGGAGGGCCGAATCGTTCGCCACTGAATTCGAGAGCTTCAAGGATGCTCAAGAGTTCGTGGGTGATTTTTGTGAGTGTCGAGGCTCGGTTGCTACCCTCCACAAGTCGCAGAGCAAGGACTTCTCCTTTTCTTCCGAGGTCGCTGAGATGAAGGATTTCATGGATGAATGCGCTCTTGCTGAATCTTTGGTTCCTCCGATCGAGGGAAGGGTCCGAAAGCTTTTGGATCCCATCGAGGTTTCAGAGGACACGGTGGAAACGGGAGCCGGCGAAGGTGCCGAAGGCGTGGATGAAGAGGTAGACTAGCCCATGGACTCGTTTGGGATCTCCATGTCGGTATGCTAGGCCGAGTGTGGCCATTATTTGTGTATGTCGCGGCCGTAAGAGGTCGTGTAACTTTGTATGTCTTGGTACTGGCCGTTGGTGGCTTCGAATCCCTGCTGTTTCTGCGGCTTATAAAAATATTGTAGATTTTGCGAAAATTCGTCTTATGATTTGATTTATACTTTCATCAAGTGTAGAGGGTAGAATCCGAGTAGTCACTTCGTGTTCTAACTCTTATTTTGTCGCTTGGTCCCTATGCTACTTTTTAGGGAGTGTTTATAGGTGTAAGCGATGAGAGACATGTTTTTGAATCTCGTATTGGGTACTGATACTATGTCTGTGAGATGTCAAGATCCAGCAAGGCTGGGTTTAGGGCAAGACCTAGGCTTACTCTCAACTTTAAGGCTGTGTGATGACTGATCGACTTTTGTTTTGCCTGTTAGTGAATTCTTCCTGATTCTTCCTGATTAAAGTCGGCGACTTGGCGCCGGCTTATGTGACTTGTGTAGTAAGAATCTAGCTATCTCTAGAGAATATCCGGAGCGCTAAACCAAAATTTCGGGTTTTCTTGTATATCGCGCTATGATATCCTTGTCGGATGTAAGAGGACCTTCTACGAAAGGTCTGACTACGCATTTGTTTTAGTGAAACGTTTATATGTTTGTCCGTCGGGGCCAATCGATGGGCGTTTTTTTGAAGTCGTAGGCGGACTGTTTTGACGGATGATACAATTTCAATATCTTTTGGGAAATTGCGACGTCTCGCGTTCCGTGAGGATATGATTTTTGTTTTATCCGAAGTGTTTATGTGTTACTGTGTTAAGTAAGCCATCGAAAGATTGAGAGAAAGGATTTTATTGAAAAAGTTTCGAAAATAACGAATACATGTGCGGGTATTTTGAAATTTTGTGGGAGTATAGGAGTATACACACCCACTCCCCCCCCTTTTTAGTGAGGGGAATAGCTGAATTCGCTGGGTTTCGTCGAGCTGCCTACGTACCTCTTTCAAGGATCAAGCCATCTCGTAGTTCTGCTTGTTGCTGCGGGTGTTTCTACTGTCCGAGTGTTGCGGTTTCGACCGTACTAGCTGGGTCGGTGGTCTTTTCGGGAGTTGAGTTGTCCGCTTCTATGGCGATGGACACGGAGACTTTGTCGTTGTCTGATTTAGCGATTTCTTTGCTCGCTTCGGGTTATCCGCGGGGGCGTTCGGATCTTTTCGTAGTTTGTGCTCGGTTAGAAAGCAAAGTCTCGACTGTTTCTGGCTTCACTAGATTACTGGGGTTCCAGTAGGAGTCGGAAATTAGATGCCAAGGTGATACGTGGATGGTACTGCTTTCACGGCGTTAATGTTCCCATAATCACGTTGTAGATGGGCGGGTTGTCTACTACTGCAAAGTCGACGATTTTCGTTACTTTCTTAGCCATGACCAGGAGCTTGATCGTCTTGAGAGTCATAGAGGTGATGCCCGAGAATCCGGTTAGAGGTCTTGGTTCCGGGATGACTTCTCCCGGGAGGAGGTAGTGACCATCGTTTCGTTCACGTTCCGGGAGTTTTCATCTTCCCATCGCGATTTGGAAGGACTGCAGATGCGCTTTTGGATAGGTGGTACCGTCGTAGACGGGAATTTTAATCTTCCCAGGATCTGAGACGTCTGTTTCCATGATCCGGGCGGTAAACAGAGTTTTTCGTGCTTCCTCGAGGAGTCTATCAATCTCGGGAGAAGCACTGGTTGCGTGGTGAATTTGCGATTTTATCGCCTTCACCTCGGCTGCAGTTTTTGCGATGTATTCGCGTAGATCATGGATTTCGTTGTCGCTAACCGCACTCTTCCGAGCTTGCCCGCGCTGGTTACAATATATCCCAGTTTGGTCCTCAGCCAGTTTATCCTGTTCTACCCAGTAGAGGTTTTCTTCCTCTTCCGTCATGGTTTTCTCAAAGGACAATGTCTGTCGAGCGGACCGACTTCGGGTCCTTTTAGGATGAACATCAGAATCGTCGTCCGAATGATCCGTGTTGGGGCCAAAAACGGTCACGACGGAATCAATGTCTGAAAATCCGTGGGAAGTATTTCTCCGAACAAAAAGTCCCGTATAATTTGAAAATAAGTTCATATGACGTCATTCTCAAATTAGAATATCCAGTTTATTTAACGAACAACTCTCGGGAAACAAACGGCAAAACGAAAGAAGGTCGGAGCTTGATCTTATCAGGTCAACTAGCCATGGGGTGAGCTCAGTTTTCCCAGTTCGCCGAAGGACAAGCTCCCTTTGTTCTCCTTTGAGTCTAGATCAAAATGGCTTTCGTTTCGCCTCAATCGGAGTTTCCATTGAGATTTTACGAAAGAAACAAGACTTATGTCCCGTTTCTGCGCGCCGGGCGCCCAGACTCACGTCCTGGGTGCCGAGCATCCAGACTCACGTCCTGGGCGCCGGGTGATAGTGCTCAAATTACCCAGTAGAGCTTACTCTCTCAAATAAGAGGTACAACTGTAGTACTTAGGGATCGAATCACGAGGAGCTAGGGAACCAATCAAATAAAATCTACTAATCGATCCTAGGCGAAGTTGGTTTATATGATGGAAATAAAATAACAATTCCTCAAATGAGCAAGGTAGTTGCTCTAACTAACAATATGATGGGTTGTTTAAATATGATAAAGAGTGCTAGACATAGGGCTTTTATTCAGGAATGAAGATTATAATTTCTATAAATGCTTTAACAAGTTGATTGCATGATACTATAGATCTCAGCCGCTTAACTCTAGTGATGTATCACTGGTTAAATAATCTAGATCTTTGGCCTCAACTGTCGTATGTTGACACAGAAAAAGAGTCGATCGACATCCTTTTGAGATATCGATCGATACACCTTTCGCTCGGCGATCGATTCACCTGTCGGGATATCGATCGACGGCTTCTAGATATGCCTAGGCGCGAGCCGATAATGAACACTAGGTCTCAAGGAGGAGCTGTCGCTCTTCTCAAATGGATAATTCAAGATAATCAAAGATCCTAGTGATCTATATTCTAGTTAGCTAATCTAGAACAAGTATAGGGTGCAATCCATTTGATGAGTACCACAACTTAGCAATTATAGTTTGGGGCTAATCCCACAAACCTATTTAAACCCTAGATCTAACAAGTAGACTACTCAGACATAGCTAAGCAATTCATGACAATGGATAGATGAAAGAATTGCATAGATAGAAATAAGTAGAAATACAAAAGGAGATGAGAAATCTATCCTCTCTCAAAACAAAATAAAACTCTAGTCTCTCTCTCACACTCTCTGCTTTTATCTGAGTTGTTCAAAGCTTGTTTCTCTCGAAGGTTGCCGTCAAAAGATACTTAGCAGGAATATTTAAGCATTTCCATTAGGTTAAAAACTCGTCAGGGGCAATCTCGTAATTTGGTGAAGTCTTGGTGATGTAGTCGGCTAAACCATTTCGTCCTCGATATCGATCGACAACATAGGATGTGTATCGATCGATTATAATCTTCTAGTACGCGGATCTTCTCAGCTACATCGATCGACAACTCAGGATGAGTATCGATCGATTATAATCGCAATGTTGACTTCCGACTTGGTCTTGAATGGTCAACTCAGGTGTATCATCTCTTGCACTCCAAAATGCTCCAAAAACATCACTTTCTCACAAAATGCTCCTGAACCTGAAAACATACCTAACAGGCTAGAAAACAGATTAAATATATAATAAAATACTAGTATACCATGGTTAAAAACGGGTGAAATCCATGGTATATCAACTCCCCCCGACTTACTCCTTTGCTTGTCCACAAGCAAAAACAGTAGTCTTTGGAAAAGGTTTGAAAACAGCAGGAACTCAAAGATTCAAAATATTGAAGTCATCACTCTATGGGTTTGCAATTCATGTCTAAACATCCTAATCACAGAAGTTCATTATGCCTTATCCTAGCTTAGCAACCAAACTCATCTAGTCAAAAACTTAGCAAATCTCATATGACATTCCCCTCTACCAACCTAATTTCTTAACATAAAATAAAAGTGCAGGCTTTACCTTGGGAGTATCGATCAAAAGACACATGAATTCAACTCAAACAAGTATCTGAACACACATATAGTCTTCTCTGATCCCTTTCTCCCCTCATCTCTCTTCTCTGAATCTCTTATTAGTTTCAATTTCAACAGGTTTCGATGCCACATAGGTCATCTAGTCCATCTCATTGACATTTGCATTGTAACTCATACATTTTTCGCAAAGTGTAGCGAATAATGGGGTTTGGTACTCAACCTATCCCTCGTTTCCACAATGTGTGATCATCCTTGAGGTTTAGAATACTGGGGTCGCAGGAGACACTCCTACCCCTCTGCCTCTCAAGAAATCATTTCAATCTTTTAATAACATAAACTTAGATCTTGAGACGTTGAAGAGAGAGAAGAAAGGGAACCAGAAACATACAAACTTTCTACCTTCCAGACTTGTAAGAGGATTCCAATCCAGTGATTTCCAAGCCTAAAGACAAGCAAATAAGTCAGTATTAGTGTTGGAGGTCAGCTTCGGTTCCTTCAAACAATCTTAGCTAGTGAATATAGATGACAGGTTGATCCACTTTAGCATCTTTTGTACTATCTGCAATCAGTAATCTATAACGGTGCTAAAGAGTGGTCAGACAATCAAATATAAATGTATATCAATGTTCCTATTTAATACTTATGCGAAAAATAATTTTGAAAAACAATTTGAATAAAACCAAAATAAAAACACATATTAGTAAACTCCCCCCAAACTTAAATTACACTGTCCCAGTGTAACACAGCCGGTGGTGAGGTAAATAAAATAAATCATAATTAATAAATATAACAAGTGAGAATGATTAAACCTGATCAACAAGGTGTCGATCGATTCGTAGTGGTGTAAGTCGATCGTTAGTAATGGTCACGTGGTGTCGAGCGATATGAATGGTAAATGTCGGTCGACGGAATCATCATTCTACTCGGATCTTATAAAAAACTGCAAAATAAATCCGAAAAATAAAAGCAAAAATGAAAAATAAATAAAATAAAGAAAAATAAAAGAAAACCTAAAAGTGGGTTGCCTCTCACTCAGCGCTTTGTTATAGTCATTTAGCTTGACTTTGGTAGGTGTGTGACTCAGGGGATGCAGAAACTGCTGATTACCGGACATCAATCATCAATCTCATGTCTTCTACTGTTGAACCATGTTGGACGAAGCTTCTTGTGGCATCATCTGATCTCAGCTGTTTCGTATCTATTTTGAGGACTGTATCTTGAAGTTTCCTCACAGAATTCTCAATGTAGTCGATGTTGCCAACCTTCCTGTCGATGGTCTGGTAGGTATATACTGATAACTCCCTCAGCTCATTCTGTAATGCATCGATCTTGTCATGAATTAACTGATCTCGGTCTACCAAAGATTCGGTGTCGATAGATGCTACTAGGTGTGCGTCAGTCGTCTCGCTGAGAGTGATGTCGGTTGACTTAGTATCAACTGTGTCGATCGATGGTGAGCGCTGTTCTTGATATTGCAGAGCACGTATATCGCCCTTAATTTGGCGAGTAGTTCTGCATAGTCTGTTTACTCGTTCGTTAACAGTGTCGTCAATGTTGTCACAGGTCCTGTTGAGTCTCCTTTCCATAGCATCCATAGCGTCATCTGCTGTAGTGCATGCTCTTCTCGCTGGTGGTGGCTCGATGTCGATCGATATTGGTTTAGGCCTGTCCATCGATGTTGCGTTTCTGTCATGAAGACCAAGATGATCTTGAACTATGCTCATGTCTTGTTGTAGCTCGTTCAGCTGTTGTGACAGTGTATCCTGGTATCATAGGATAGGTGAACTGAAATTTTCATGCTTCTTCACGTATGCTTTCATCCTATCTTCCAGTGCTGCGAACCTTGTGTCGATCGACGGTGAAGATTGTGTGTCGATCGATGGAAAGGTAGCATTCTTAGCTTGATCTTTCTTGCGAATTGATGCTAGCTCTTTCTGTAGAAGATCGATCCTTTTGCATAACCATTCGACATTGTTGTTGAGAGGGTTGTAGACTTCTCCAATCCGTGTATTGATATAGGCAATCTCCCATTCATATCTCTTAGGTGATGAACATTCTGGTCGGTCCATGGATGTAGTCTTGCCGATGTCGATCGATGGTTCAGGTACCCTGTCGGTCGATACTGGTGGCGTAGCTTCCTTCTCAATCATGGTTAATATGTTTCCAAGCTCCACTCTTATCTTTGCCATATCACTCTGGAAATCCTTGTAGCTGACATCCAAAGGCTGGAAAGTGTCTTCTACCAATGTGTGCATGTTTGCCTCAAGGTGTGCCTGAGCTCTCCATACATCAGTCACCATATCATCTATCTCCTCTCTACTGTAAGGTACTGGTGGTGGTCTGTATGCATGGTAAGGGCGTGTGTGTACTGGAAGGCGTAAGCAACCTCTGTGAAAAAGAGATGCTCTATCCAGAATTCTCCTTACTTGCTCCTTGGTAACATAGATGATTTCACCATCAACTTCTCTATCATAGCCAAACTCATCTCTGTAGACACCATATTCATCCTTTGCTTCCCATTTGAATCGCCTGGATCCATCAGTATTAAAGGCACGTCGTCCAAACTCCAATCGTCTGTCGGGCGATCTGACTCTTGGTCTGTCGATCGATGCGGGATATCCTCCATCGATCGATGGTGATGAGAAGATGTCGATCATGGTGAACTCCTGGGTTGACCGAAGTGTTGAGGAACTGTATCCTCCCTTGTGTTGACGTGGTGGTTGTCCTGGACGTGAGCTAGGATGTCTGGATGGCCACGTTGCTGTGTGAACAGGTTTTCTGGTCCATTAGCTACTTGGAGGATGTCTGCTATGTCTTCCCTGGTTATGTGCATAACTCTTCCATCCATTGCTCTTGCATAGCCATCTGTGTCCCTGAAAATTCCAAATTCATCAGGTGTTAGTGAAACGTTCCTGATATCATAAGGGTCATGAAATCAAGATTGAGCTCTGTTGAAGGCGTCGATCGATGGTGATGTGGCAGTGGCGATCGATGGTGCATGTCTAACTGCATGGTTGGATCTCTTGTTCATGTTGTTGCAGTCCTCCATTGATAAGTTGCTGAATGCTAGAAGCTGCTAGGTAGAAGGTGAAAAGGTTTGAATTTTCGTGGCTTGAGTTGTCAACCTTTTATACCCATGTGTTGTCCTAATCGGTGAAATTCCGATTTTGTCCTTTAAGTTTTCCGAGTTAATATCGATCGATGTGATACTGGCTATGTCGATCGATGGACGATGTCATTTTGCTGGATGAAGTAGATAATCGATCGATGGTGGGCGCTTGATGTCGATCGATTGTGGGAATCTATTTGCAAATATGTCATTCTCCAAGTAATTTTCCCAAGCTCTCTCTTCCCAGTAGTCTGCATCATGTTCTTCACCGTGGTCTCCACTGTGGGAAGAGGTGGCTATGTCTACTGAAAAACTCTCATGAAATCCGCTATCTGCCCAACTCCTTACTGAGTGATCATCTTCCTTTCGGCTGGGTGGGATGGCGAAATTCGGGTAGCAATGATCTGGTAGATCGATTTCATCATCTGGTGGGTCTCTGTCGGTCGATGATCTATGTTTATTGTCGATCTCCTCTGACTTGCTGGTGTCGATCGATGAAGTTAAGGTGTTGTCGATCGATCCCAAGTACTTTGTCTCGTACTCGACTTCACAATGACAAACTGCAATGATACCAGTATCATCTTCTTTTACCACTGATTTGGCTGGTGGTTTGCCAAGCTTGACAGGGTCGTAGTGGATCTCTGGATCTATCATAGTCAAGCACATCCTGTTGGTGTTTATGTCACATATGACCCCTACTGTAGCCATAAATGCTCTTCCAAGTAAGAGGGAAGAGTTCTAATTTAGCTTGATGTCTAGGACATGAAAATCCACAGGGACGATAGCATTACCAATATGTACTTCCAGGTCTCTGATCAAGCATCCAGAGTTTTTCTGCGTGTAATCCACAAATGTAAAGATCTCTGGTGAAGGCTTTACTTGCAGGCCCAGATGGTCTGCCATGACCTTTGGTAAGATGCTGACTGATGAACCAGTGTCACATAGTGCATGAGGAAATTAAATCCCTTGTACTACACAGGGTATTGCAAACTTCCCAGGATCACTCTTCTTCTTCAAAGTAATCTTTTTCCTCATATATTCTCTGACATTGTCAAACCTTCTTCTAATGTCATTTTCAGTCTCCCTTGTTTCTCTGAAAAACATCCACAATCTGCTTGTGAAGTAAACCTCCTCAAAAGGTTTCTCTGGTGGGATTCTGATAACTCTCTTAGTGAAACCATCAATTTCCTTTTCATTAGCTTTCCTCTTAAGGTTCTTAGGAATCTTCTCTTTTCTACTCCTTAACCTTCTTCCTTCAGTTCCCTCTGATGTAGGTGTAGTGTCTGAAGGGTGACCAATTGTCTCTGTAGGGTTAGCTTGTGGTTTCGGCGTGGGTCTGAGTGCATTGATTCGGTTGCTGTCTATCGATGGTAGTTGCACTCGGTATGTGAGAGGTGCGTGTCGATTGATAGGTGGAGAAAAGGGTCGATCGATACGTTTCTCATCTTTGTGTCGATCGATGAGTGGCTCGTCTCGTCGGTCGATATCTTCGTAGGTGTGGGTGGGTGGGTACGGATGAGAAGCCGTGAATCCAGCATGTGTCAATATCCTAACCGCGTTGCAATCTGCAGTCGTATCGGGAAATGACATCCTTGGTGTCGATCGATGTGGACTAGTTGGTGTCGATCGACACCATTGTGATCCACCGAAACTTAGTGAACTTTCCACTTCAAAGTCTCCTTCTTGTAGCTTCTCCTGTTTCACCACTTGCCAGAAATCATCATCTATAATGGCATTCACGTGGTGTTTCCTATTTCCTTCTCCTACTTCCTTAGAAGTTCCAATTCTCCTGATAGAGTCTTCAGTCTGGACAATCTGTGTCTCAAGTTTCTTAACTTGAGTGCAAATGGTGTCTATCCTTGTGGTCATATTGTTGAAGACATAATCAATCTTCCCATTGAAGTCTACTGTAAGCTTCTGCTGACCATCTAGAACTCTATCAATCATGGAATCAAACTTACTTTCCTGGGTGGGTGGTGGTGGGTTTTGGTAAGCTGGGTTGTCGTAGTTCCTTGTGTTGGTGAAGGGTTTCTGATACTGTGAACTCTGGTTGTAATTACTCTTCTGACCACTGCCAAAAAAGTTTATGTTTCCACTCTGGTTTCCATATCTCTGAAATCCAGTACCTCCAATGTAGTTCACATCTTCCTCTGTCTCATCTTCTCTAGCCTCTCCTTCTTCTGCTGAGCAGACTGACTGCCCTAGAAATGCATGTAAAGCATATATCTTGGCTTTGACTTCATTCATCTGGTCTTCCCCGATGGCTGCAACCGATTTCTTCTTGTCAGAGTCAGTGTTCTTGGTGCTGCTGCTGTTGGCTAGGTTCTCAATAAGTCTCACAACCTCTATTGGATTCCTAGTGTTGAAGTTCCCCTTACTAGCAGTATCAAGAGCCATCTGATACCTCAAGGCGATACCTTTGTAGAAAGTGCTTAGCAGCTGCACGTCATTGAATCCATGGTGTGGACAGTCTCGCTGGAAGAACTTAAATCTGATCCACGCGTCTTTAAAAGTCTCACTAGGCTTTTGCGCGAAAGTGGCGATTTTGCTCCTTAAGTCTTCAGCGCGTGCCTCATCAAAGAAACTACGCAGGAAGGCGTTTTTGATGTCGGCCCAGGATGTCAGTGATCCTGTAGGTAGCTGCTTGAGCCATGCGAAGCTTCTCCAATCAGTGAGTATTTGAAGAGCTTGAAGAGTAGGTAGTCCTCAGGGACTCCATCCATCCTCGAACCTCTCCAGATGGTCCATAGGATGCTCGTGTGATAACCCAGAATAAGGTATCTGAGACACGAGAGAGTAGTACTCGTCTGGACGAATAAGGTATCTGAATCTCTGGAAGTCGAATAGCTGATCTGTTGGTGTAGTACTCGTCTGGACGGTTATAGTCTGCCAACGATCGTGTTTGAGCTTCTCCTGTAGCCTCAGCTTCAGGCTCAGAGATTATGTTTCCCTGTGCATTTAGCTTCTGACCTGTTGTATTACGCAGATGACCATCTTGGTCATACAGGTTTCCATTCTCGCCCTGCGTGAGAATAACAGTCGCGACCATGCTTCGCGGAGTAGTGTCGATCGATGTACGGTTAGTAGTATCGAACGATGTGGATCGGCGAACGGTATCGGTCGAGGGTGCTGTCTGAGTGTCGGTCGACTGCTGAACGTGAGTATCAGTCGACGATAATGCGGTTCTGTCGATCGATGCGGAGCGTAGGTCTTTGCGGATTGAGCGTTCCAAGTGTGCAGGATCTTCTGAGAATAATAGTTGATTTCCCCTGTTGCTTCTGGTACTGCTGGGCATGTAGATCAAAGCTCCCCGGCAACGTCGCCAAATTTGATAGTGCTCAAATTATCCAGTAGAGCTTACTCTCTCAAATAAGAGGTACAGCTGTAGTACTTAGGGATCGAATCACGAGGAGCTATGGAACCAATTAAATAAAATCTACTAATCAATCCTAGGCGAAGTTGGTTTATATGATGGAAATAAAATAACAATTCCTAAAATGAGCAAGGTAGTTGCTCTAACTAACAATATGATGGGTTGTTTAAATGTGATAAATAGTGCTAGACATAGGGCTTTTATTCAGGAATAGAGATTATAATTTCTATAAATGCTTTAACAATTTGCTTGCATGATACTATAGATCTCAGCCGCTTAACTCTAGTGATGTATCACAGGTTAAATAATCTAGGACTCTGGCCTCAACTGTCGTATGTTGACACAGAAAAAGAGTCGATCGACATACTTTTGAGATATCGAGCGATACACCTTTCGCAGCGCCGATCGATTCACCTGTCGGGATATCGATCGACGGCTTCTAGATATGCCTAGGCGCGAGCCGATAATGAACACTAGGTCTCAAGGAGGAGTGTCGCTCTTCTCAATAGGACACAAGCTAGCTCAAATGGATAATTCAAGATAATCAAAGATCCTAGTGATCTATATTCTAGTTAGCTAATCTAGAACAAGCATATGGTGCAATCCATTTGATGAGTACCACAACTTAGCAATTATAGTTTGTGGCTAATCCCACAAACCTATTTAAACCCTAGATCTAACAAGTAGACTACTCAGACATAGCTAAGCAATTCATGACAATGGATAGATGAAAGAATTCCATAGATAGAAATAAGTAGAAATACAAAAGGAGATGAGAAATCTCTCCAATCTCTCAAAACAAAATAAAACTCTAGTCTCTCTCTCACACTCTCTGCTTTTCTCTGAGTTGTCCAAAGCTTGCTTCTCTCGAAGGTTGCTGTCAAAAGACACTTAGCAGGAATATTTAAGCATTTCCATTAGGTTAAAAACTCGTCAGGGGCAATCTCATAATTTGGTGAAGTCTTGGTGAAGTAGTCGGCTAAACCATTTCGTCCTCGATATCGATCGACAACACAGGATGTGTATAGATCGATTATAATCTTCTAGTACGCGGATCTTCTCAGCTACATCGATCGACAACTCAGGATGAGTATCAATCGATTATAATCGCAATGTTGACTTCCGACTTGGTCTTGAATGGTCAACTCGGGTGTATCATCTCTTGCACTCCAAAATGCTCCAAAAACATCACTTTCTCACAAAATGCTCCTGAACGTGAAAACATACCTAACAGGCTAGAAAACAGATTAAATATATAATAAAACACTAGTATACCATGGTTAAAAACGGGTAAAATCCATGGTATATCACCGGGCGTCCAGACCGACGTCCCGTTTCGGCGCGCTGGGCGCCCAGACTCACGTGCCCAGACTCACATCCTGGGCGCTGGGCGCTCAGACTCACATCCTGGGCGCCGGGCGTCCATACGGACGTCCCGTTTCTGCATGCCGGGCGCCCAGACTCACGTTCTGGGCACCGGGCGTCCAGACGGACGTCCCGTTTCTGCACGCCGGGCACCCAGACTCGCATCCTGGGTGACGGGCGCCCAAACTAACGTTCTGGGCGCCGGGCGTCCAAACGGACGTCTCGTTTCTGCACGCCGGGCGTCCAGACTCACGTTCTGGGCTATGGGCGTTCAGACGAACGTCTTGTTTCTGCACACCGGGTGCCCAGACTCGCATCCTGGGCGCCGGGCGTCTAGACGGACGTCCCGTTTTTGAACGCCGGGCGCCCAGACTCGCATCCTGGTCACCGGACGCCCAAACTCACGTTCTGGGCGCCGGGCGTCTAGACGGACGTCCCGTTTCTGCGCGCCGGGCGCCCAGATTCACGTCCTAGGTGCCGTGCGTCCAGACTCACGTCTTGGGCGTCGGGCGTCCAGACGACGTCCCGTTTCTGCGCGTTGGGCCCCCAGAGTTACGTCCTGGGGGCTGGGCAACCAGACCCGTCTCGGCGAGGGCTTCGATTTGATATCTTGATCGTTTTCTGGGTCCTCACGGTTTGAGAGAACGGTCTCTTTGAAGTTCCAAGGCAGATTCTTTTGCGTTCGGCCTGTCCAAACCTAGATCAATTTCCGTTACTTCCGAATACCTTCGTATGGTCATGTCATCTCATCTACGGACATAGTATCTCTCGGTTCGTCACGATTGAAGTTATCATCGAAGTTTTACGACTAAAACTGAGAAGGTTGTTTTTCTCGTAAAGTGTATCGTGTAAAACAAGAACGATAGATTTGAACATCGATTCTTTAAGCTATACGATTTGGTTTGCGGAGAAAGACAATCTTTCCGAGAAATTGTATAAACGTTCAAAGGCTTAAAACATGCCCACGGACTCACTTACGATTTTAAGGGTTCAGGCGCAACGAAGCTATGATGGTTTATTCTATTTCTCGAAAATAGGATAAATGTCAAGTTTCCGAGGATAAATGTAAAGCTTCCTGATAAACTGAAGATCGACGAAAATGGAAAAAGCCTGATTCGCGATAGATCTGGCCCAAAGAGAGGATATACCAACCTATGAGGAGTATATAAAGAAGCTTGGGGCAAGGAGCAGAGGACATGAAAAAAGATGAGAAAAAATCATCCATGAGAAGATAGGAGAGAGGAGAGAGCAGATCCAAGATTTTAGGTGGTTAGACTAGCAAGACAGGACCTAGAACGTCTGGCCACCTCTCGTTCTATTTTCATCTTGTTCGCAGACTTCCGTTCCTCTCGGAAGGATCTAATGATTCTTTTACTTAGAGTTCCGCACATAGAAACCCTAGGCATTATTCTCGACATGCCCGTTTCTATGACCAACGCTCATACTAGACGAACTCCGCCAGGCAGTTCGATCTCTTGTTCAAATCTTTCTAACTGAACTACGTCCGACTTGATCCTCGAAAGAAGTACGTAGGCAGCCTTTCTTAAGGTCCAGTCCCAAATCTCAAAAACACCTTTTTCGTATGGTTTTCGTCTTTTTTTATCGAGCTGCGACTCAATTAGGTTTAAGGTTTTCAGACGGCAAGAACTAGGAAAATCGCCGACAGTTCTCGCGGTCAAAGCTTTTACGATCTTTTGTAATAATCGCAATGCTCTTACGCAAATTCGAAATATAGATATACTTTACGAAGAACTCGTTTTGTTATCTTTCTATATTTTCCGCATTTGTTCGGTCACTTGTCGTTGGCTATCGTAGAGAATCCAGACCTTCAGGGAAAGTCGGGTTAACTTGGCTTTCCTCCGTTTTTTATTCATTAAAAATTGACGGTGTGAATTTCGGTTCTCACAATCCAATCGATCGCTAATGTCCAAGTTGATTTGTTCGACGTCGTCTCCTTTGTTTCCCTCTGCGGGGGGTGGATGGTTTTCCGAGGTTGTTTTCTGCCCTGCCGGAGCCGTTTCATCGGGATTGTGTTCCGTTGACTCTCTCGGGGCGTCTTTGTCTCGATTACCAGGAGTTCCGAAATCGAGTCTTCTGCTGTGTCTAACCTTAGTGGTTCCGCGCGTGAGTTTGCTCTTCGCTGTTAAGGTTTCGACCTGTTTCGCGAGTGAGCTCATTAGTTTTTCTTGTTCGTCCGACCGTTTCTGGGCGGAAGCGAACAGTTCCTTCATCTGGTCTAGCATCGCGGTGTTTGCCTTGGCAGTGACCGTGGAAGCGATTCCAGCAGGTGTCTTCTCAACATTGGCATCGGCGGATGTTCCGTCGTGCGTTTGCTGATCTTTCTTGGCCTCAGTGGACATGGTCGACTGAGCGTGCGTAGTTGAGAGATAGATAGATCCGTAACCCCCCTCGTTCTAGCGCCAAACTGTGGGAACCAAGATTCACACCGTCGAGTTTTGTTAAATTGGAGGAAAGTCAAGTAAACCTAACTTTCCCTGAAGGTCCCGGATATCTGCTGGGCCATGCACAACACAATCAGTGAGACGAAGAGTACGTAGTAAAAATCGTAAGAATAAAGAGGGAATAAAAAGATCTTATTTCCGAATCCGCGTTTGAGCGTGAACAACAGGTAAGAGATCGGCTACAAGAGGTGTCGATAAGTTCGCTTGTCTAGCCGCTTAATTCTAACCTAGTTGAGTCGTAGCTCGCTAGTAAAAACGAAAATAAAAGCCTAAGTTGCTCTAAGTGCTGAGTTGCTGCGAAAATTGCTGATGTCTCTGCTCCTTGCCCCAAGCTCTCTTATATATACTCCTCCTAGGTCGGTTTATCCTTCCTTTGGGCCAAATCTGTCGCGAATCGGGCTTTTTCCATTTTCGTCGATCTACATGTTCGTCAGGAAACTTGACATTTATCTTCGGAAACTTGACATTTATCTTCGGAAACTTGACATTTACCTTGTTATGTAAAGATAAACATAAACCGTTATATTTATCTCGAGCTTTATTTAAAAAATCGTAAATGAGCCGTTCGGTCATGTTTGGGCCTTTTCGGGCCGTTCTTTAAACCTTCGACGTTTTTACTATTTTTCGAGAAAATACTCTGTCATGATATCGGTCTTCCGAGAGAACCCCAATTCCTCGTATAAATGAGATGATTAGTGTTTTTAGAATAATTGTGATCGTTTTATACGATGAATTGAAATCTATCTGTTAACCGAACCTTTTGTGGTTTTCCGAAACTTTCCCGATGATTCCGATCGAAACGAAACGGGGGTTTTAGATTCACGGTTTAAAGGATTTGGACTGCGAGGCTTTGAGCAAGGATGCAAAGTACGTGATTGGACTAGTGTCGGGATGGTTTTACGAGGAATTGGCCGCACTCGCCGAGCGACCCGCAGCACGACGCACGAGACCGCGGCATGGTCGCACCCCCCGGCGACACCAACAACAACGATGGATGGAATTCACAACATTTCGCGATGATCATGCTCATATAGCACAATGCGACAGATGTCAGAGGAGAGGAAAAATAAGCAAGAGACATAAGATGGAACAAAACTTTATCTTGGAAGTAGAAGTCTTCGACTGTTGGGGAATATATTTTATGGGCCACTTCCCATCTTCTTATGGCAACAAATATACCCTGGTCGCTGTAGACTACGTTTCAAAAAGGGTCGAGGCAGTTGCTTCTCCAACAAATGATGCATCTGTCGTTGTCAAACTTTTCAAGAGCATTATCTTCCCAAGATTTGGAGTTCCCAGAATAGTCATTAGTGACGGTAGATCACACTTCATCAACAAAGTTTTCGACCGATTACTTGAGAAGAATGGTGTCCACCATCGAGTGGCTACACCTTATCACCCACAAACCAGTGGACAAGTAGAAGTTTCAAACCGACAAATCAAGGAAATCTTGGAGAATACTGTTCGAATAGATAGGAAAGATTGGTCTCGCAAACTAGACAATGCCTTATGGGCATATCGGACCGCTTACAAAACACCACTGGGAACGACACCCTTTCACTTACTTTATGGGAAATCATGCCATTTACCAGTTGAACTGGAGCACAAGGCAGCCTGGGCAACCAAATTACTAAATTTTGATATCAAGCCAGCTGCCGAGAGACGTCTAATTCAGCTCAACGAGCTCAATGAAATACGACATTTGGCATATGAGAATTCGAAGTTATATAAGGAACGAACAAAAGCTTATCACGATAAGAAGATCATATCTCGGCAATTTGAACCGAACAATCAAGTTCTCCTATATAACTCCAGATTAAACCTTTTTCCTGGAAAACTAAGATCTCGTTGGTCAGGACCTTTTACCATCAAGGAAGTAAAACCTTCCGGAGCACTAACAATCGTTAGTGAAGAAGACGACGAGTTCACAGTAAATGGGCAGCGAGTAAAGCATTATTTGGCCAAACCACCAGATATAAAGCCCCTTCCGCTGCTACCACCCCGTGATAACTAAATACAGTTATCCTAAGTCATGCTAAAGACTTTAAACTAAGCGCTGAATGGGAGGCAACCCATTTTTCTTTTTATCTCTTTATTTTTAATTCATTTTCATTTAATATTTTCATCCTTATTTTTATTTTTATTTTTATTTCTATTTTCATTTTTATTATTATTTAAATTTTTATTTTTACTTAATTCCTTTAGTTAGAATTTTTAAATTATTAGTTAGTGACATTTAAATTATCTTCTAAGCATTTACTTTCACATTTGCATAAAAATCGATCGATATCAACCAGGCTGTATCGATCGAGGCAACTTCTCATTTAACTCGACATCCGCCTCTTCTTCCCTTATTTCGCAAACCCTAGCTGATTTCTAAAACTTCTTTTTCTCTCTCGTTTCTTGACGATTTCCATCGATTCTTTGCCCAAAACCACTCGATTTCAAGTTCTCCATCTGTTTCCATTAGCCTTTCTCTCATTCTCCAAGGTATTGGTCCGAAATTCTCTTTGGATTGAAACCCTAGGGTTTGGGTTTTGAATTGAGCGAAATCGGGTTCATTTGGTGCAATTCTAGGTTGTTTTCGATGTTTCAACTGATTATCTAAGTGCTAGGATAGTTTGTTTTGCTTAGATCCTCTCTTTCGATTCATTTTTTGTGTGAACTGTTGATTTGAAGGTTTCGCGAGTCGCTATCGATCGACAAAGACTCTGTCCTGTCGATCGATTTCCGATTTTCTGTTGAACACTGATTTGATCTATCGATCGACACACAAGAGTGTGCATCGGTCGATATGACTCCTTCTTGCGAACCAATGCTAACTTACTCGTATTACTTTTCTTTTCAGATGAGCACGGATTCGGACGTTGAGAGAGAGAGGAGGACGAAGAGGAGGAGTGACCCCGCTGGCCCTTCACATCGCTGGCAGCCACGAGGGACGACGAGAGGCCTCCATGGCCACGTGATGATAAGACCCCCATCGAGTACAGAGAGGGTCGCAACTTCTCGGACCCGAGGGCGGTCATCTCCAGCAACGAGTGTCTCGAGAGAGAGCTTACTGAGCAGTGGGATGACTACGACAGCTTGCACTACAACACATGGCTCGACGTCGACATCGAGCCTACACGCTTCATTGACCCGGAGGTCACACACAAGATGCAGATCCAGGATGATCTGTACACGATGATTGCTCAGCTCGGCTTGGGCACCATAGGCACGCACGCCTACGACCTCCACGTCCCGTTGGTGCGCCAGTTCGTGGCCTCTGTCCGTCTCACCTACCGCAACGACAGGGCTAAGATTGTGGGCGACTACGTTCTCTCTTTCTTTGCTAGGGGGAAGAGATACTCTATCACCATCCCCCAGCTCTGCGGCATCTTCGGTTTTGAGGAGGATGCGACATCTTGCAGGTTCTCGCCTCTCCCAGGTGCGAGCGACTTCTGGGAGATCATAGGCACAGGCAGCTGGAGCGGCTCAGCGACTCAGTCCGACGTTCGTCACCCGACGCTCCGCTACTTCCTACGGGCTATTGCCAACACTCTGTTGTGCAAGATGGAGCCCAACAAGGTGCGCCTACATGATCTCTCACTGCTCTTCCCAGCGGTGAACGGACTGGTCGATCTCTCTCACCTCGACACTGCGGGGCTGGTAGTCCCCAACCTTGGAGCTCTCTTCGCCGAGCCTCTGATCTCGCTGAAAAGAAACCCTTCTCAGGTTCGGGTAGGAAGAAGGAGAGCGTGGGAAGTCTTCTCACACCGATCTTTGAGTTATGTGGTGTCCGTCTGGACAAGAGTACCGCAGACCGCCGCCATCTCTTCATGGACGAGCAGCACCTGATGAACTCTGGCTGGCTCAAGGAGAGCCTTCTCTGGTTCTTCAGGATTGACGGCTGCTACCGTATGTTTTAGCTCCCGCACGCATCACTCACTGACTTCGACCAGCAGGTCAAGAGGATCCGGTTCAGGCCCGACGACGAGTTCCTACTGGATCTCACCACCGAGTCTCGCCAGGTACCGATGGAGCATGGTGTTGGAGGCTCGCAGGCAGCACCCGCAGCTCCCCTTCCTGACTTCCCGGACATACCAGACGTCCTGATGCCTGAGGCGGACTTCAGAGGACGGTCGTGAGTGCTCTTCGAGCCATCTGGGCTAGAGTCACACGACCACCATGTGCGAGCAGGAGGAGTGTCAGAGAAGCAGACCCAGGACCATCTCACCAGTACCAGCAGGAGGAGGACGAGGAGGCCACCAACTAGCCTTCTTATCTCTTCTCTTTATCTTTCAGACTTTTTATTTTTATTTTCTTTTATGTTTCGGATTTGCAGGATTTATGTTTTTAAACTTATCTATGTTTTATGCTTTTGCACTATTTCGTATGTTTAATTTTCTTTGTGTTTGGACTGACAACAGAGCTAACTTGAGAGCCAAGCTAGACGAGTGAGTGAGTTCCATGCTAACACATTACCCCACATTCTGTCTGAACCTGTCGATCGATACCGTCTATGGTACATCGATCGACGGGAAAGACAGAAAGGTACGACACTTTGCTTCAATATCTACACTTCTAACATTTTCTGTTTATATTTCTCCTACTTATTATTACACCGAGACGGTGTAATTTAAGTCTGGGTGAGAGTGTTACTAACATTTATCATTTATCATCTATTTTTCAAAAATAAAATAGTTTTTCGAGTCAAAAAAGAAATATAAATTTTTTATTAATGATTTTCTAACCACTCTTTGCCATTACTCTGGACTTATTAACCACAAATTGCATTAGAGATACCAAAGTGGATCAACCTGTCAGTTAGCCACACTTGCCCAGATTGTTTAAAGGAACCGAAGCTAACCTCCAACCTAATACTGACTATCTTAGCTTGTCTTGGGGCTTGGTATACATCGGATCGAAATCCTCCTACAGGACTGAAAAGGTACAAGTCTGTGCAATTCTGGTTTCCTTCCTTCTCTCTGTTTGGCATCTCAAAGATCTAAGTTTAAGTATAAAAAGATTGAAATGATTTCTTGAGAGGCAGAGGGGTAGGAGTGTCTCCTGCGACCCCAGTATTCTAAATCTTAAGGATGATCACACATTGTGGAAACGAGGGATAGGTTGAGTACCAATGAGATAGATTAGATGACCTTTGTGGCATCGAGACCTATTGAAATTGAAACTAATAAGAGATTCAGAGAAGAGAGAAGAGGGGAGAAAAGGATCATAAAACACTACCTGCTCAGAAAACTTGTTTGAGTTGAGTCCATGTGTCTTTTGATCGATACTCCCAAGGTAAAGCACGCACCTTTATCTTACGTTAAGAAATGAGGTTAGTAAAGGAGAATTTTAGACAATATCTGCTAAGTTGTTGGATAGATGAATTTGGTTGCTAAACTAGGATAAGGTATAAACGTGCGTTTGTAGTTGAGACCGTTTAGATTCATATGACAAAGAAGTGAGGATTTTTAAGTTTTCAAAAATAATAGTCATGTTGTTTTCAAACTTCCTTTGGAGAGACTACCGTTTGTTTTGCTTGAGGACAAGCAAAAGAGTAAGTCTGGGGGAGTTGATATACCATGAATTTCACCCGTTTTTAGCCATGGTATATGATAGTGCTCAAATTACCCAGTAGAGCTTACTCTCTCAAATAAGAGGTACAGCTGTAGTACTTAGGGATCGAATCACGAGGAGCTAGGGAACCAATTAAATAAAATCTACTAATCAATCCTAGGCAATGTTGGTTTATATGATGGAAATAAAAGTAACAATTCCTAAAGTGAGCAAGGTAGTTGCTCTAACTAACAATATGATGGGTTGTTTAAATGTGATAAAGAGTGCTAGACATAGGGTTTCTATTCAGGAATGGAGATTATACTCTCTATAAATGCTTTGACAAGTTGCTTGCATGATACTATAGATCTCAGCCGCTTAACTCAAGTGAAGTATCACTGGTTAAATAATCTGGATCTCTGGCCACACCTTTCGCATGATGACACAGAAAAAGAGTCGGTCGATATCCTTTTGAGATATCGAGTGATACACCTTTCGCAGCGCCGATCGATTCACCTGTCGGGATATCGATTGACGGCTTCTAAATCTGCCTAGGCGCGAGCCGAATATGAACACAAGGTCTTAAGGAGGAGCTGTCGCTCTTCTCAACGGGAGACAAGCAAGCTCAAATGGATAATTGAAGATAATCAAAGATCCTAGTGATCTATGTTCTAGTTAGCTAATCTAAAACAAGCATAGGGTGCAATCCATTTGATGAGTACCACAACTTAGCAATTATAGTTTGGGGCTAATCCCACAAACCTATTTGAACCCTAGATCTAACAAGTAGTCTACTCAGACATAGCTAAGCAATTCATAACAATAGATAGATGAAAGAATTGCATAGATAGAATAAAGTAGAAATACAAAAGGAGATGAGAAATCTCTCCAATCTCTCAAAACAAATAAAACTCTAGTCTCTCTCTCACACTCTCTGCTTTGAGGGTTGTCAAAAGCTTGCTTCTTTCGAAGGTTGCCGTCAAAAAACACTTAGCAGGAATATTTTAGCAGTTCCATTAGGTTAAAAACTCGTCAGGGGCAATCTTGTAATTTGGTGAAGTCTTGGTGAAGTAGTCGGTTAAACCATTTCGTCTTCGATATCGATCGACAACACTGGATGTGTATCGATCAATTATAATCTTCTAGTACGCGGATCTTCTCAGCTACATCGATCGACAACTCAGGATGAGTATCGATCGATTATAATCGCAATGTTGACTTCCGACTTAGTCTTCAATGGTCAACTCGGGTGTATCATCTCTTGCACTCCAAAATGCTCCAAAAACATCACTTTCTCACAAAATGCTCCTGAACCTGAAAACGTACCTAACAGGCTAGAAAACACATTAAATATATAATAAAATACTAGTATACCATGGTTAAAAACGAGTAAAATCCATGGTATATCAACTCCCCCAGACTTACTCCTTTGCTTGTCCTCAAGCAAAAATAATAGTCTTTGGAAAAGGTTTGAAAACAGCAGGAACTCAAAGATTCAAAATATTGAAGTCATCACTCTATGGGTTTGCAATTCACGTCTAAACATCCTAATCACAGAAGTTCATTATGCCTTATCCTAGCTTAGCAACCAAACTCATCTAGTCAACAACTTAGCAAATCTCATCTGATATTCTCCTCTACTAACCTCATTTCTTATCATAAAATAAAAGTGGAGGCTTTACCTTGGGAGTATCGATCAAAGGACACATGGATTCAACTCAAACAAGTATCTGAACACACATGTAATCTTCTCTGGTCCCTTTCTCCCCTCTTCTCTCTTCTCTGAATCTCTTATTAGTTTCAATTTCAACAGGTTTCGATGCCACATAGGTCATCTAGTCCATCTCATTGACATTTGCATTGTAACTCATACATTTTTTGGCAAAGTGTAGCGAATAATGGGGTTCGGTACTCAACCTATCCCTCGTTTCCACAATGTGTGATCATCCTTGAGATTTAGAATACTGGGGTCGCAGGAATCACTCCTACTCCTCTGCCTCTCAAGAAATCATTTCAATCTTTTATAACATAAACTTAGATCTCGAGACGCTGAAGAGAGAGAAGGAAAGGAACCAGAAATACACAGACTTTTTAACTTCCAGACTTGTAGGAGGATTCCGATCCAGTGATTTCCAAGCCCCAGGACAAGCAAATAAGTCAGTATTAGTGTTGGAGGTCAGCTTTGGTTCCTTCAAACAATCTTAGCTAGTGAATATAGGTGACAAGTTGATCCACTTTAGCATCTTTAGTACTATCTGCAATCAGTAATCTAGAATGGTGCTAAAGAGTGGTCAGACAATCAAATATAAATCTATATCAATGTTCCTATTTAATACTTATACGAAAAATAATTTTGAAAAACAATTTGAATAAAAACCATAATAAAAACACATATTAGTAAACTCCCCCAGACTTAAATTACACTGTCTCGGTGTAACACACCTGGTGGTGAGGTAAATAAAATAAAACATAATTAATAAATATAACAAGTTAGAATGAATAAACCTGATCGACAAGGTGTCGATCGTTCGTAGTGGTATACGTCGATCGTTAGTAATGGTCGTGTGGTGTCGAGCGATATGAATGGTGAATGTCGGTCGATGGAATCATCATTCTACTTGGATCTAATAAAAACTTCATAATAAATCCGAAAAAATAAAAGCAAAAATGAAAAATAAAATAGAGTAAAGAAAAATAAAAGAAAACCTAATAGTGGGTTGCCTCCCACTCAGCGCTTTGTTATAGTAATTTAGCTTGACTGTGGTAGGTGAGTGACTCATGGGGTGCAGCGGGGGTTGTTTTTTGCTGGTGGGCAAACATTTCCTTCATCTTTGGACTCAGCAGCAGTGAAGCTTCTTGTGGCATCATCTGAGCCTGTCCTTGTAGGATATATCTTTGCTAAATCTGCTTTGATGACTTGCAACCTTCTGACCAAATCTTCCGTGTCTAACTGATGCTGATAGAAATCAAATCTTGAATGCTCAGGTAGTTCTTCATGTTGTTCTTTTTTGTGTTGGGCTTGAATATGTTGATCCTGATCTGCCAAGGATTCGGTATCGATCTATGCTACAACTTGTGCGTCAGTCGTTTCACTGGGATCACTGTCGAACGACTCAACTGTGTCGATCGATTCTGAACGTTGGCCTTGGTACTAAAGATTTCTCTCCATACGGCGTATCTCATTCTTCAAGAGACCAGTAGCTCTGCAAAGGTTGGTCACTCTTTCGTTGAGAGTGTCGTCAATGTCATCACTTCTTTCATTGAGTCTTTCCTCCATAGAATTCATAGCTTCGTACAACTCATCTTTGATCTTATCAACTTCTGCCGTAGTGCATGCTCTCTTCGCTGGTGGTGGCTCGCTGTCGATCGATATTGGTCTGTGCCTGTCGATCGATGAAAAAGTAGTATTCTTAGCTTGATCATTCTGGCAAATTGTGTCCAACTCTTTCTGTAGAAGATCGATCCTCTTGCTTAAGCATTCAACATTGTTGTTGAGAGGGCTGTAGACGTCTCCAATCCGTGTATTGATGTAAGCAACCTCCCATTCATCTTTCTTAAGTGATGAACATTCTGGTCGGTCCATGGATGTAGTCTTGCCGATGTCGATCGATGGTACTCGTACTCTGTCGGTCGATACTGGTGGCATAGCCTCTTTCTCAAGCATGGTCAATATGTTTCCAAGCTCCACTCTTATCTCAGCCATATCATTCTGGAAGTCCTTCTAACTGACATCTAAAGGCTGGAAAGTGTCTTCCACCAATGTGTTCATGTTTGCCTCAAGGTGTGCCTGAGCTCTCCATACATCAGTCACCATATCATCTATCTCCTCTCTACTGTAGGGTACTGGTGGTGGTATGTATGCATGGTAAAGGCGTGTGTGTACTGGAAGGCGTAAGCAACCTTTGTGAAAAATGGATGCTCTATCCAGAATTCTCTTTACTTGCTCCTTGGTAACATGGATGATCTCACCATCAACTCCTCTAGCATGGCCAAACTCATCTCTGTAGACACCATATTCATCCTTAGCTTCCCATTTGAATCTACTGGATCCATCAGTATTGAAGGCACGTCGTCCAAACTCCAATCGTCTGTCGGGCGATCTGACTCTTGGTCTGTCGATCGATCTGGGATATCCGCCGTCAATCGATGGTGTTGAAACGATGTCGATCGATGGTAAATTCCTAGGTTGACCGAAGTGTTGAGGAACTGTATCCTCCTCTGTGTTGGTGTTGTGGTTGTCCTGGACGTGAGTTAGGATGTCTGGATGGCTACGTTGCTGTGTGAACAGGTTTTCTGGTCCATTAGCAACTTGGAGGATGTCTGCTATGTCTTCTCTGGTTATGTGCAGAACTCTTCCATCCATTGCTCTTGCATAGCCATCTGTGTCCCTGATAATTCCAAATTCATCAAGTGTTAGTGAAACGTTCCTGATATCGTAAGGTTCATGAGATCGAGGTTGAGCTCTATTGAAGGCGTCGATCGATGGTGATGTGGTGGTGGCGATCGATGGTGCACGTCTAGCTGCACGGTTGGATCGATTGTACATGTTGTTGCAGTCCTCCATTGATAGGTTTCTGAATGCTGGAAGCTGCTGGGTAGAAGGTGAAAAGTTTTTAATTTTCGTGGCTTGAGTTGTCAACCTTTTATACCCATGTGTTGCCCTAATCTGTGAAATTCCGATTTTCCTTCAAGTCGTCCGGGTTAATATCGATCGATGTGATACTAGCGATGTCGATCGATGGACGATGTCGTTTTGCTGGATGAAGTAGATAACCGATCGATGGTGGGCGTTTGATGTCGATCGATTGTGGGAATCGAATTGCAAATCTGTCATTCTCCAAGTATTTTTCTCAAGCTCTCTCTTCCCAATAGTCTGCATCATGTTCTTCACTGTGGTCTCCATTGTGGGAAGAGGTGGCTATGTCTACTGCAAAACTCTCATGAAATCCGCTATCTGCCCAACTCCTTACTGAGTAATCATCTTCCTTTCGGATGGGTGGGACGGCGAAATTCGGGTAGCAATGATCTGGTAGATCGAGTTCATCATCTGGTGGGTCTCTGTCGATCGATGATCTATATTTGTTGTCGATCTCCTCTGACTTGCAAGTGTCGATCGATGATGTTAAAGTGCTGTCGATCGATCCCGAGTACTCTGTCTCATACTCGACTTCACAATGACAAACTGCTATGATACCAGTATCATCTTCCTTTACCACTGATTTGACTGGTGGTTTGCCAAGCTTGACAGGGTCGTAGTGGATCTCTGGATCTATCATAGTCAAGCACATCATGTTGGTGTTCATGTCACATATGGCTCCTACTGTAGCCATAAATGCTCTTCCAAGTAAGAGGGAAGAGTTCCAATTTAGCTTGATGTCTAGGACGATAGCATTACCAATATGTACCTCCAGGTCTCTGATGAAGCCTCCAGAGTTTTTCTGAGAGTAATCCACGAAAGTAAAGATCTCTGGTGAAGGCTCTACTTGCAAGCCCAGATGGTCTGCCATGACCTTTGGTAAGATGCTGACTTATGGACCAGTGTCACATAGTGCATGAGGAAATTCAATCCCTTGTACCACACAGGGTATTGCAAACTTCCCAGTATCACTCTTCTTCTGCAAAGTAATCATTTTCCTCATATCTTTTTCTGACATTGTCAAACCTTCTCCTAATGTCAGTTTCAGTCTCCCTTGTTTCTCTGAAGAACATCCACAATCTGCTTGTGAAGTAAACCTCCTCAAAAGGTTTCTCTGGTGGGATTCTGATAACTCTCTTAGTGAAACCATCAATCTCCTTTTCATTAGCTTCCCTCTTAAGGTTCTTAGGAATCTTCTCCTTCCTAGTCCTTAAACTTCTTCCTTCAGTTCCCTCTGATGTAGGTGTAGTGTCTGAAGGGTTACCAGTGATTTCGGTAGGGTTAGCTTGTGGTTTCGGCGTGGGTCTGAGTGCATTGATTCGGTTGCTTTCTATCGATGGTAGTTGCACTCGGTATGTTAGAGGTGTGTGTCGATCGATAGGTGGAGAAAAGGGTCGATCGATACGTTTCTCGTCTTTGTGTCGATCGATGAGTGGCTCGTCTCGTCGGTCGATATCTTCGTAGGTGTGGGTGGGTGGGTATGGATGAGAAGCCGTGAATTCAGCATGTGTCAATATCCTAACCGCATTGCAATCTGCAATCCTATCCGGAAATGACATCGTTGATGTCGATCGATGTGGACTAGTTGGTGTCGATCGACACCATTGTGATCCACCGAGACTTAGTGAACTTTCTACTTCAAAGTCTCCTTCTTGTAGCTTCTCCTGTTTCACCACTTGCCATAAATCATCATCTATGATAGCATTCACGTGGTATTTCCGATTTCCTTCCCCTACTTCCTTAGAAGTTCCAATCCTCCTGATAGAGTCTTTAGTCTGGACAATCTGTGTCTCAAGTTTCTTAACTTGAGTGCAAATGGTGTCTATCCTTGTGGTCAGATTGTTGAAGACAGAATCAATCTTCCCATTGAAGTCTACTGTAAGCTTCTGCTGACATTCCAGAACTCTATCAATCATGCCATCAAACTTACTCTCCTGGGTGGGTGGCCGTGGTTTTTGGTAAGCTGAGTTGCCGTAGTTCCTTGTGTTAGTGAAGGGTTTCTGATACTGTGAACTCTGGTTGTAGTTACTCTTCTGACCACTGCCAAAAAAGTTTATGTTTCCACTCTGGTTTCCATATCTTTGAAATCCAGTACCTCCAATGTAGTTTACATCTTCCTCTGTATCATCTTCTCTAGCATCTCCTTCTTCAGCTGAGCAGACTGGCTGCCCCAGAAATGCATGTAAAGCATCTATCTTGGCTTTGACTTCATTCATCTGGTCTTCCTCGATGGCTGCAACCGATTTCTTCTTGTCAGAGTCAGTGTTCTTGGTGCTGCTGCTGTTGGCTAGGTTCTCAGTAAGTCTCACAGCCTCTATTGGATTCCTAGTGCTGACGTTCCCTTCACTAGCAGTATCAAGAGCCATCTGATACCTCAAGGCGATACTTCTGTAGAAAGTGCTTAGCAGCTGCACTTCATTGAATCCATGGTGTGGACAGTCTCGCTGGAAGAACTTAAATCTGATCCACGCGTCTTTAAAAGTCTCACTAGGCTTTTGCGCGAAAGTGGCGATTTTGCTTCTTAAGTCTTCAGCGCGTGCCTCATCAAAGAAATTACGCAGGAAGGCGTTTTTGATGTCGGCCCAGGATGTCAGTGATCCTGTAGGTAGCTGCTTGAGCCATGTGAACCTTCTCCAATCAGTGAGTATTTGAAGAGCTTGCAGAGTAGGTAGTCCTCAGGGACTCCATCCATACGAATAGCAGCGATAAGATCCTTGAACCTCTCCAGATGGTCCATAGGATGCTCGTGTGATAGCCTAGGATAAGGTATCTGAGACACGAGAGAGTAGTACTGAGGCTTGAGCTCGAAGTTCGGCTTCTGAATCTCTGGAAGTCGAATAGCTGATCTGTTGGTGTAGTACTCGTCTGGACGGTTGTAGTCTGCAAACGATTGTGTTTGAGCTTCTCCTGGAGCCTCAGCTTCAGGCTCAGGGATTATGTTTCCCTGTGCATCTAGCGTCTGACCTGTTGCATTACGCAGATGACCATCTTGGTCATACAGGTTTCCATTCTTGCCCTGCGTGAGAATAACAATCGCGACCATTCTTCGCGGAGTAGTGTCGATCGATATACGGTTAGAAGCATCGAAAGATGTGGATCGGCTAACGGTATCGGTCGACGGTGTTGTCTGAGTGTCAGTCGACTGTTGAACGTGAATATCAGTCGACGGTACTGCGGTTCTGTCGATCAATGCGGAGTGTAGGTCTTTGCGGATTGAGCGTTCCAAATGTGCAGGATCTTCTTAGAATAATAGTTGATTTCCCCTGTTGCTTATGGTACTGCTGGGCATGTACCTGAAAAGACAAGAAAAATTTTAATCAGAAAGGCGGTAAAAGAACAACCTAAGATTAATAAGATTAAATCTAATGGCGATCAAAGCTCCCCGGCAACGGCGCCAAATTTGATAGTGCTCAAATTACCCAATAGAGCTTACTCTCTCAAATAAGAGGTACAGCTGTAGTACTTAGGGATCAAATCATGAGGAGCTAGGGAACCAATTAAATAAAATCTACTAACCAATCCTAGGCAAGGTTGGTTTATATGATGGAAATAATAGTAACAATTTCTAAAGTGAGCAAGGTAGTTGCTCTAACTAACAATATGATGGGTTGTTTAAATGTGATAAACAGTGCTAGACATAGGGTTTCTATTCAGGAATGGAGATTATAATCTCTATAAATGCTTTGACAAGTTGCTTGCATGATACTATAGATCTCAGCCGCTTAACTCAAGTGAAGTATCACTGGTTAAATAATCTAGATCTCTAGCCACACCTTTCGCATGATGACACAGAAAAAGAGTTGGTCGATATCCTTTTGAGATATCGAGCGATACACCTTTCGCAGCGCCGATCGATTCACCTGTCGGGATATCGATCGACGGCTTCTAGATCTGCCTAGGCGCGAGCCGAATATGAACACAAGGTCTCAAGGAGGAGCTGTCGCTCTTCTAAACGGGAGACAAGAAAGCTCAAATGGATAATTCAAGATAATCAAAGATTCTAGTGATCTATGTTCTAGTTAGCTAATCTAAAACAAGCATAGGGTGCAATCCATTTGATGAGTACCACAACTTAGCAATTATAGTTTGGGGCTAATCCCACAAACCTATTTGAACCCTAGATCTAACAAGTAGACTACTCAGACATAGCTAAGCAATTCATAACAATAGATTGACCGCTCTCACTAAGCATATTGCTGCTTATGCCTCCTTTGTTTGGATGCAGATCAGGAATAGGCCCGCAAGGGTAAAGACATAGCTTCACCGTGGGACTAAGGCAAGAAGGAAGGATGGTGGATTTGGGTAGATATAGGACGGGTTGAACTTGTAATAGCTTATAGAAAACTCACTTGTTAACTCGAACCTCTGATTATCTATTCAAATCATATTATGCTTGCTTGACTTGTCTAAAAATGAACTAAATGCGGAAATAATTCTAAGTATAGAAAAGTTGGAAAACGGCCCTAGTCTGTTCGAGGAAGTTGAGCCAGACTCGTACTGATGGTACGAAAAAATGGGTCGGGCCCCTTAAAGTGGTATCATAGCGTAAATGGTTCTAGGACAATGTAAGCATAATGGGTTTAGGGCTAAAACCATCCTTCCAGGCCTGATGTCTCGCGGTAAACTCTGTGTTCTGATTTCTGAAATCATGTTAGTTTTGAATGACTTGCCTGTGTTCTGAATGCAGAATGGCTAGGAGTAACCGAAACACAAGAAGGACTGTGAATGGGACCGGTGAAGCGTCTGCGACCAATGCTGGTCAGACTGCCGGAAACGTGAACCAAGCTGCAGCTGTTGGGGCTCAGGTTGGATTGGAAGCCGTTCTGGCTATGTTGGGTCAAGTCTTGGAAAGACTTCCTGGGGTCGCAGTGCCAATAGTGGTTCCACAGATTGCGGAGGAAGTGGTGCATGATGCGGAGAATGCACCAGCTCCAAGGGTTCCGTCTTATCTCAAAGTGATGGAACACATGCAAAAGCTAGGAACAAAGTTCCTTTTTGGTGGCTGCAAACCCGTTGAAGCTGATCAGTGGATCGACAGGATTGAGCGGAACTTCCTTTCGATCCATTGCCCCTTAGCCTATCAGAAGGACATTGCCGTTCACTACCTGGATGGTGATGCGCACATTTGGTGGCAAGGTGTTGTGGCTCGCATTGGTGTTAATCAGTGCACCTAGGCCAACTTAGAAACGAAATTCCGTGAGAAGTACTTTCCGGAGGAAGCCTTTGATAAGCTGGAGGGAGCTTTCCTCAGACTGGAGCAAGGGTCAATGACTGTGAGGGAATATGAAACTGAGTTTAACAGCCTCAAAAAGTATGCTGGGCGTGAGGCTGAAGCGGAGCGATCCTTGGTCCGCAAGTTTATGCGAGGACTCAGGGTTGACATCTGAACTCGTTGTAAGATCCGGAACTATGCTACTGTGGCCGAACTGGTGGAAAAGGCCGCAAAGCAATAAGCTGGATTGTTGGAAGAAGCCAAGGTGTTTGGTTCTGTACCGCATGGTGTTGCTAGGAAAAAATGCGGGAAAGAATCAGAAACCGGGCAAGACCGGATCGACCAGCAAGCCGAACACAACAGGTCGCAGTGCTTGTTTGACTTGTGGGACGATGCACTCGGATGTGTGCCGTGCTGCCACAGGAGCATGTCACCGTTGTGGTAGCATGGACCACAAAGTTCGTGATTGTCCAGAGGAAGATCTGAGGCCGAAGAGCCAGGGCAAGAGTGCTGGGGATCGTGTGTGCTACAACTGTGGTGAAGCCGAACACTACAAGAATCAGTGTCCAAACGATGCACAGCAGACTGGGAAGCGTGCAAGCGATGGACCACATCCGGCTGCAAAGAGGCAAGCCATCATGCCGCGGTTCTACACGACCGAGGATGAAACCATGGACCCAAGCACGTCTTGTCCGATCACTGGTGAGATGTCCTATCTCTCATCTTTTCCTTAAGATTTCTGTGTGAAGTTGTTTGTTTGTAGAAATAGGTCCTTAGTGTTCCGAGTGAATATGTAGGGACCTTAATCATGGGCGGAGTGGCAACCCATGTATTGTTTGATTCTGGTGCAACTCATTGCTTTGTGCGACCTGAGATGATTGGAATTGGGGAATTTCAGAAAGAACCAGAAGGAGAAGTAGCATTGGTTCGAGCGGCAGGTGGTCAGGTCATGTACACTGTGGGGAAAATCCGAAATATCTCTGTGATGATTGGAGAAGTGGACATGCCAGCCGATTTGTTGGTTTTCCCAGTGAAGATGTATGATGTGATCCTTAGAATGGATTGGCTGAGTAAGTACAAGGTACATCTTGACTGTCATAGGGGCCGAGTTCAGCTTGAAACCAGCAGTGGTAAACAGGTTTATCAAGGTGTCAGACCGACCAAAGGAAGCTTGGTCATTTCAGCACTTCAAGCAGAGCGAATGCTGAAAAAGGATGCGAGGCCTATCTGGCTGAAATCACGACTGTGGAAGTCGGTCCTGATGCCGATCTGGAAAGAATTTCGGTCGTAAAGGAGTATGATGACGTGTTCGAGTTCCTAACAGGATTACCACCGAACCGTTCTGATCCTTTCACGATTGAACTTGAACCGAGTACCACACCAATCTCCAAAGCTCCGTACCGAATGGCTCCGGTCGACTTAGCAGAACTGAAGAAGCAATTGGATTGATGGAAAATGGATTTGTGCGTCCAAGTAGTTCACCTTGGGGCGCACCGGTTTTGTTTGTGAAGAAGAAAGATGGTAGTTTCAGGCTATGCATCGACTACCGGGGGCTTAACAGAGTCACATTGAAGAACAAGTACCCTTTGCCAAGGATATATGAGTTGTTGGATCAACTCCGAGGTGCTACTGTGTTCTCTAAAATTAATCTAGCTTCAGGGTATCATCAAATTCCAATAGCTGAGGAGGACATTCAAAAGACAGCTTTCAGATCGAGATATGTGCATTATGAGTTTGTGGTCATGCCCTTTGGATTGACCAACGGCCCTGCTGCCTTCATGAAAATGATGAATAACGTCTTCAAAGATTACCTGGATGAATTCGTTATTGTCTTTATAGATGATATCTTGATCTACTCGAGGAACAAGAAAGAGCACCAAGTTCATTTGAGGATAGTTCTAGATAAACTGCGGGAACACAAGTTGTTCGCCAAGCTCAGCAAATGCAGCTTCTGGCAGAAGGAAATCGGTTTCTTGGGTCATGTGGTCTCGGACAAAGGAGTGTCTGTTGACCCAGAGAAGATCAAGGCCATTGCGGACTGGCCAAGACCAAAGAATGCGACATAGATCAGAAGCTTTCTGGGACTGGCTGGGTACTACCGACGCTTTGTTAAGGGATTTGCTAGCATGGCTCAACCGTTGACAAAGTTAACTGGGAAAGATGTTCAGTTCGTATGGACAGAAGCATGTGAAAGGAGTTTCAGCAAACTCAAGGAAATGTTGACGAGCAAACCAGTATTGGCTCTTCCGATGGAGAATGAGCCATATGTGGTGTACACTGATGCGTCCAATGTAGGACTTGGATGTGTTTTGATGCAGCAAGGCAAAGTGATAGCTTATGCATCCAAACAGCCAAGGAAACACGAAGTAAACTATCCAACACATGACCTTGAGATAGGCGCAGTCGTGTTTGCATTGAAGATCTGGCGATCTTATCTCTATGGTGCAAAGGTCCAAGTGTATACGGATCATAAGAGTTTGAAGTATATCTTCACTCAACCGGAACTGAACCTTAGACAAAAAAGGTGGATGGAACTGGTCGCTGATTATGACTTGGATATTGCCTACCAAAGAACTGATTAAGTCTTCAAAGAGTGAGAAGACAGAGTATAAGACTTTGAACAATGGGACGATTCTGGTTAATGGCCGAGTTTGTGTTCCAAGTGATAAGGGATTGCAGGAAGAAATCCTAAAGGAAGCACATCAGTCAAAGTTTTTGATACATCCAGGCGCTAATAAGATGTATCGAGATTTGAAAAGGTATTATCACTGGGTTGGGATGAAACGAGACGTTGCAAAATGGGTAGCTGGGTGCCCAATCTGCCAAATGGTTAAAGCAGAAAATCAAGTTCCGAGTGGGCTTCTTCAGAGTTTACACATTCCTGAGTGGAAGTGGGATATGATCACGATGGATTTCATGACTGGCTTGCCAATGAGGAACGACAAGGATGCTATCTGGGTGATAGTAGACCGTCTAACCAAGTCCGCACATTTCTTGGCAATCAACAAGACTGATAACGCAGCAGTGTTAGCCAAGTTGTATGTGGAACATATCGTGAGACTACATGGAGTTCCGGTGAGCTTAGTGTCAGACCGAGACTCCAAATTCTATTATGCTTTCTGGAGAGCAATGCAGAAGTCGATGGGGACCAAGATCCACATGAGCACTGCATATCATCCGTAAACTGATGGTCAATCAGAAAGGACAATCCGAACACTTGAGTATTTGCTACGAGCTTCTGTTCTGGATTGGGGAGAAAAATGGGATAACTACTTGCATCTGGCTGAGTTCTCGTACAACAACAACTATCATGCAAGTATTGGAATGGCGCCTTATGAAGCATTGTATGGACGATCCTGTAGAACTCCGTTAAGCTGGACCCAAGTTGGGGAGCGCAGCATATTTAGGCGAGACTTTGTGGAAGAAACAACTGAAAGAATCCGCATTTTGAAGTTTAAGATGAAAGACTCTCAGGACAGACAGAAGAGTTATGCAGACAGGCGCAGAAAGAAACTTGAGTTTGAAGTAGGTGATATGTTTACCTCAAGACCGTCACTTACAAAGGAAAGGAACGAGCATCAAAGAATGCCAACCTTACTCCGAGGTACATGGGACCGTTCAAAATCTTGGAGAGGATTGGAAAGGTTGCCTACAAGATGGAACTGCCCACATCAATTAACCTGTTCACAACGTGTTCCATGTATTTCCATGTATCTATGCTGAGGAAATGCATAAGTGATCGAGATAATGTGGTTTCAGAACCACCACCTGACTTAAGGACGAATCTCACAGTGGAAGGAAGACCAGTCCGGGTTACTGGTCGGAAAACCAAGCCAGAAGGCAGAAAGAATGTTAAGATGATTCAAGTCGTTTGGGACTGCATTGGTGAGGAAGAAACGACTTGGGAACCAGAGGAGTGAATGAAAGCAGAATTTCCTAAGTGGTTCGACAAACTTAAAGAAAATCCGAGGAAAAAGACTCGAGGACGAGTCTGAGCCAAGTGGGGGAGAACTTGTAGCCACCGCGTTCCGAAGATAGAAGAAAGGATGATCTAAGGACATACTGGTCGGGCTGCAAGGCCGAACTGAATTGGTTGGATCATGCTAGAAGGAGCTAGCCAGAGTTGAAAGGACTTCCGTGGGTGAATGGGAGAGACTGGTAACGATGTTTGAGCCGGTAGCGGATAGAGCGACTCGTGTACCCGAATCATGCTAAGGCCGGATCTATTTTGGAGCCTGACAAAGCTCAATCAGTCGTCCTTATGCCCGGGTTACGGATAAGTCAATCAGTCAGCAAAAGCTCAGAAGTGTTTGGCCATCTCGATGAAAATTCAGGCAAAGCGGATTTTTCGGACAGCAATGGTCAGAACTGGACAAGTAGTGTCTGATTCGGACATGATGGTTGAGCTGGTCGGCTGAGCTGTGATGGTCGGAAATCAGACAAGACGGTTGAGAGTGTCAACTGAGCTGAAATGAGCTGGATCAGTAGTAGCTGTCTGATTTAGACTGTTAGAGTTCTCGACTGGAACATTCTAGCTTTAGCCAATTTTTTGCCTAAGTAAATTGGCGGGAACAATTATTGTCCGAACAAGTGAAAACTCGCGCTGGAACGATTTAGAGCGCGGGAAAACGGTTACAGCCTTAGAGCCACGTGGAAAAGAAGCGGGAACAGTTAATTTAGCAGTTTCTCAGGCCTAAACCACCCAACTGCCATTTTTAATCGTCTCCTTCACTCCATTTCTTCTTTCTGTCGCGAAAACTCTAAGGAAAAATCGAGAGAGAAATTCATTGAGAGAAAAGTCCGATTAACAGAGAAACTTCGATATTTGGCTGGATCGATCAAGTCTGAGCCGAGTACGATCGTTCGTTGGGTGAATCCGACTGTCTGAACGTTCGAATATTCGAGGGAAACGTGCAAGAGGTGTCAGAAAGAGACCGAGAATAACCATCAAACCGACTCTAAGACAAAGGTGAGTGCGCAACCATAGCCTAACGTACTGAATCGTAGTCTGAATGCTAGGAATGTCCTGTGTACTGATTGCTTGTCTAATTCGAATTATCTGCAAAGTTCTGGTTTAGATCGGACAATCGATTCATTCCATTGACGCATCTGGATCAGACCGTGCACCTAGAGCCGTTTTTGCCTGCTAGGGCTCGACTGTATCTGATGGCGCTTTGGCTCGGGATGATTGGGCCAACTAAGTAACTGGCTGATGATAAGCATGTACGTTTGATTGATTGATTGACTCGATTGCTTTACTTGGCTATGTGGGACGGGATGACCGCTCTCACTAAGCATATTGTTGCTTATGCCTCCTTTGTTTGGATGCAGATGAGGAACAGGCCCGCAAGGGTAAAGACATAGCTTGACCGTGGGACTAAGGCAGGAAGTAAGGATGGTGGATTTGGGTAGATATAGGACTGGTTGAACTTGTAATAGCTTATAGCAAACTCACTTGTTAACTCGAACCTCTGATTATCTATTCAAATCATATTATGCTTGCTTGACTTGTCTAAAAATGAACTAAGACGCGGAAACAATTCTAAGTATAGAAAAGTTGGAAAACGGCCCAAGTCTGTTTGAGGAAGTCGAGCCAGACTCGTACTGATGGTACGAAAATATGGGTCGGGTCCCTTCAAGATGCCCCTAGACGTCATGAACGAAGTCTTCTCTTGATCCTCCAGATGCATAAGGATCTGGTTTTACCCAGAGAATGCATCCATGAAGCTCATATCCCTCACTGCTAATACGTTTTCTGACACCTTAAATTTCGCTCGTTGCGGACTCTCGACTTTGGTCTACTAAGCTTACTTTCGAAAAAATACTCAAAACTCCTTCGGGTCAATCCTACGGAAACAAGAAAGTTTATGATTAAGTTTAGTCACCAAAATTACGCCTCACCGCAGCTAGGGATTCTGATATTAAAATTCGATAACTTTTTACGAAACACCTTTCGTAAAACAAAACTCGACAATATTTCACGAGACAGCTTTTGTATGACTAAACTTGACATTTTACGAACCAGCTTCCGTTAAACTAAGTCGACAATAGTTTGCAGAATAACTCTCGTAGAATAAAAGCTCTACAACGTTTTAGGAAACAACTTCCGTAAGATCAAACTCGGAAATATTTTACGAAACATCATTCATAAAGCCAAAAAATATCATATCAAACAATAAGATCTGGAACATGACGAGTTCTCTCACAGCCTGATGAACTGAGAGCCTCACTCGAGTGACGCTTTGTCCATTGACCCGTCTTTCCAAAACACCCCTCTTTGCCTGCTTCTCCTCCCTTTGGTTCAACGATTTCGTAAACTTCCTTTACATAAAACGCAATATGATTTTACCAGATTCTGCCACGTAGAGTCAAAAACGTCTATTCATAACTTTTGATAGACTCTTCAACAATATACAAAGCGCGCCTGGTTCCTTCAAGATGCCCCTAGACGTCATGAACGAAGTCTTCTCTTGATCCTCCGGATGCATAAGGATCTGGTTGTACCCGGAGAATGCATCCATTAAGTTCATTAGCTGGTGACCAGCGGTTTCATAGAATAGCCTATCGATATGAGGCAAAGGGAATAGGTCCTTAGGACATGATTTATTAAGGTCTGTGAAGTCAATACAGACTCTCCACTTCCCATTCTTCTTCTTTACGAGCACTACGTTAGCTAGCCATTCCGGATATTATACCTCTTGTATGAACCCGGCGTCGAGTAGGTTCTTGACCACCTCGTTGATGATTTCATCCCTATCAGGGGCGAACTTTCTCCTTTTCTGTCTAACGGGGGGATGTAGAGGGTCTACTTGCATTTTGTACATGATTACATTGGGGTCGATCCCTGGCATGTCTTCGTGGGACCAAGCGAAGCAATCAGAGTTAGATCGTAGGAAGTCGATCAGTCTCCACCTTAGTCCTTCAGCAAGCTTAGAACCTATCTTCAGGTTCCCCTCCGGGTTCCCTTCTACCAAGGGCACTTCGTCCATCTCCTCCACTTCCGGCTCTTCCATATGTAGGGCCGGAAGCTTCTTCTATAATTGCTATTAGACCTGGGTCTTCCCCCTTAGGGTAGTTTGATAGCAGGACCTAGAATTTTCTTGATTTTCCTTAATCGCCTTAATGACCCAAGGGGTCGGAAACTTGATCAACTGATGGAGAGTTGAAGGTACGGCTCCCATATCATGGATCTAGGGTCTTCCTAGTATCACATTGTAGGAGGAAGGACAGTCGACGACTAGGAACTTCGTACCCTGATTTATCCCTTTGGTGTATACTGGGAGGAAAACTTCCCCCAGCGTCTGCTTCACCTCTCCGCTGAAGTCTATGAGAGGGGTCTCCTTTCTCGTTAGCGCCTTAGGTTCCAGCCCTATATTGGCGTAGGCCGACTGGAAGATGATGTTGCTGGAGCTCCCATTGTCTACCACTATTCGCTTAACCAAGCAATTTGCTATGGTAAGCGAAATGACAAGGGTGTAATGGTGAGGGGCTAGGACCTTCTCCTGCTCCTTCGCGCTGAAACTGATCTCGTCCGTTCCTAGGAGTAGACGCTTAGGACCTTCGGCCTCTTGACCGTTCCTGGCATTGCCACATGGATCACCCGATCATGTTGTGGTGGCAATGCAGGGGCTGCTTCGGTAGGAAGACCAGGGCCTTCCTTGTTTAAGAGGTTCCTATCCTTATCTGAGAGAAATTTCTCAGGTGGCATCTCTTGAGAAGCTCGTTGACCTCTATCTTTAGAGCTATGCAGTCTTCCGTGTTGTGGCCATGATCGCTATGGAACTCACACCACCGTTTAGGATTTTGGTTGGAATCTGAGGCCTTCATCTTTCGGGGCCATTTGACCTATTGGCCCATTTGTCGTAGGACACCAACCCGCTCCGGCTTTGATACCGACATATGTGAGACATCGGGCCAAGTAGACACTGTCATTCTTCGGATCTGGCCAAGGGACGGTTCTGGTACCTGTCCCTGCCTGGATTACTTGTCTCCTTCGTAGGCCTAGGATGGAAGCCTTTGTCGCGATTGTTATGGTATTTTTGTGTAGGGTCGTTTTAGTACTACATAACACTAGAAGAATTTGTGTGAAAGCAAGAGATTAGACTAGAAGAGATGTTTATTGAGTTATTGATCGGGGCTACAACGTTTGATTGTGTATGAACCTTAGTTCTAGCCGTCTAAACCCTAATCTCTTAGTCTAGAAAAGCCGATCCCTTGTTCTAGGGTTTGGGCTCCCCTTTTATAGATGTAGACGTCGGTTTAAAGTAGAGGAACTCTTTCCATAATCGTAAAATGGAAGTTTCCCCTTAGGTGGAAAACTTCTATTTTGATTCAAGGGTCGGTCCGATCAAGGGGGTCAGACCTATAACAGGGGTCGGTCCCTGGTTTCTTCTTGAGCAAGGGTCTGGAAGTCGAGGACCTATCCGGAAGCTGGACAAAACTTATGCCTGGATATTTTTCCCCAACAGTTTGCCCCTTATTCCTTGATTTGCTCGTGGAAATCAAGGGATAACATGTATTCTTGAACCTTGGTAGTTTTCTCTTAGGACGGAGTCTTCCTTGGGTGCCTTGTCTTCTTGTATTGAGTTAAGCCGGGACCCTTGTTGATGACTGAAGCAATGACTTTATGAAGCTTTAAATGTCATAACTTCCATGGAATATTCGGATCCTTTCCTTAGCCTGCTTTCAAATGAAGAACTGGGACATAACGACCCCTTTCGAAGGCTCAAGGTACACGGGCCTTGCACATGAGATCGCTTGAATGGAGTGGGCTTTACGAAAAAGCCCAACGACGGTTGAGTTTCTTCGTTTGGCGCTCATTTGATCGCGTGGTGATTCACACGAGGCGCGTGGTTGTCACCCTAGGGTTTCTTCCTTCTCTCTCTCATTTGATCGAGACCATTCATCTCTCCTTTCATTTCTTCTCCATTTCTCTCATAATTCTCTCTCGGCGGCTTCCTTCTTCGGAGATTCCATTTCTCTTTTTGACAGGTAGTCGTCTTCTTCTCCTTTCCTCTTCCTTTTTCTTTGCTAGATCGTTCTTTGATAGTGTCCGATGGTTCCCCTAGTAAAACCTTAGATTCCTCCCCCGTAGATAGTAGGGTTAGATCTAGCACCCTAGGTTCGATGAACTCTTCCTCTCTCTCCCCTGATCCCGCAGCCGGTGCGGAAAATCCCCATCTCGACGCGGCTGGGAACGTCTCCTCTGGTGACAAAGCCGAAGGATCTCCATTGGTGGGTCCGGTTTCTAGGATCAGGAAGAGAGATGTCGAAGAGTGGAGAAGGAAGTACGATCTTCCTCAAGATCTAGTTATTCGGGTTCCGAGTCCTTCCGACAGGATTTCGGACTTTGGAGTCGATGAAGTCTCGATCTACGAGGCGTATTTTGAATCGGGCTTCCGGGATCGCATCCCTTCATTGATTGCGAAGCTCTCGGAGCATCTTGACATTTCTCCCGGCCAGCTGACTCTTCCAGCCTGGAGAACCTTGATAGAGATTCAGAATCTTGGTGATCTGGAGAGCTTGGTGTTGGGAGTGAACAAAGTGCTCTATTCGTACTATGTAGCCGCCCGACCCGGATCACCGGGGAAGTATTATCTCCATCCTCGCAGCAGTGGCGCTCTGGTTTGGGAGATTGAGAAGGGTGTGAGGAAGCGTCATCCAGTTGTTAGTGGTAGATCGGCAGAAATATTTGCCTTCGTAACCCTTCCTGGCATTTTTCTTATTTGGATGTAGTGGGTAGGTCACTGTACTTTTCAATTGTTTTTAATCGTGACACTGACTTGTGTTGGGGTCAAAATCGTTCACGACGGAATCAATGCCTGAAAGTCCCTGGAAAGTATTTCTCCGAACAAAAAGTCTTGTATAATTTGAAAAGAAGTTCATACGACGTCATTCTCAAATTAGAATATCCAATCTATTCAACGAACAACTCTCGGGAAACAAACGGTAAAACGAAAGAAGGCCGGAGCTTGATCTTACCACGTCAACTAGCCATGCGGTGAGCTCAGTTTTCCCAGTTCTCCCATGGACAAGCTCACTTTGTTCTCCTTTGAGCTTAGATCGAAATGGCTTTCGTTTCGCCTCAATCGGAGTTTCCGTTGAGATTTTACGAAAGAAACAAGACGCACACCACGGCCCTCGACGTCGGGCGGCCAGACCGACGTCCCGTTTCTGCGCGCCGGGCGGCCAGACCGAATTCCTGGATGCCGGGCGGCCAGACCAACATCCTGGGCGCCGGGCGACCAGACCGACGTCCCGTTTCTGCGCGCCGGATGGCAAGACCGAAGTCCTGGGCGCCGGGCGGCCAGACCACGGTCTTGGGCGCTGGGCGGCCAGACCCATCTCGGCGTGGGCTTCGATTTGATATCTTCATCGTATTCTGGGTCCTCACGGTTTGAGAGAACGGCTTCTTTGAAGTTCCAAGGTAGATTCCTTTGCGTTCGGCCTGCCCAAACTTAGATCAATTCCTGTGACTTCCGTATACTTTAGTATGGTCGTTTCATCTCAGCTACGGACATAGTGTCTCTCGGTTCGTGTCGATTGAAGTTATTATCGAAGTTTTACGACTAAAACTGAGAAGGTTGTTTTTCTCGTAAAGTGTATAGTGTAAAACAAGAACGATCGACTTGAACATCGATTCTTTAGGCTATATGATTTGTTTTGCGGAGAAAGACAATCTTTCCGAGAAATCGTGTAAACGTTCAAAGGCTTGAAACATGCCCACAGACTCACTTACGATTTTAAGGGTTCAGGCCCAACAAAGCTATGACGGTTTATTCTATTTCCCGAAAATAGGATAAATGTCAAGTTTCCGAGGATAAATGTAAAGTTTTCTGATAAACATGAAGATCGACGAAAATGGAAAAAAACCCGATTCGCGACAGATCTGGCCCAAAGAGAGGATAGACCGACCTAGGAGGAGTATATAAGAAGCTTGGGGCAAGGAGCAGAGGAAAATATGAGAGAAAATCCGAAAATTGAGAGAGGAGAGAGCAGATCCAAGATTTTAGACTTAGAGAACTTAGAACTTAGGTGGTTAGACTAGCAAGGCAGGACCTAGAATGTCTGGTCACCTCTCGTTCTATTTTTATCTTATCCGCAGACCTCCTTTCCTCTCGGAAGGATCTAACAATTCTTTTACTTAGAGTTCCGCACATAAAAATCCTAGGCATTATTCTCGACATGCCCGTTTCTATGACTAACGCTCATACTAGACGAACTCCGCCAGGCAGTTCGATCTCTTGTTCAATTCTTTTTAACTGAACTACGTCCGACTTGATCCTCGAAAGGGGTACGTAGGCAGCCTTTCTTAAGGTTCAGTCCCAAATCTTAACAAAACCTTTTTCGTACGCTTTTCGTCTTTTGTTATCAAGCTACGACTCAATCAGGTTTAAGGTTTGAGGCAGCTGGAACCAGGAATATCGTTGCCTGTTCTCGCAGCCGTAACTTTTATAGTCTCCTGTAAAAATCGCAACGCTTTTACGCAAATTCGAAGTAAAGGTCTACTCTTTCTGGAAAACTCGTTTTTATCTTTCTATATTTTCCGCATTTGTTCGGACACTTGTCATTGGCTATCGCACAGAATCCGGACCTTCAGGGAAAGTCGGGTTAACTTGGCTTTCCTCCGTTTTTTATTCTTTAAAATCGGAGGTGTGAATTTCGGTTCCCACAGTTTGGCGCTAGAAGGAGGGGGGACGGATTACTCTTACTCTCAAGGCCACAAAACACTTGACCGAGGCGATGTCTGGAAATATGAAAGACAAAACTTGCAGCTCGCATCAACGTTGGTAAACAACTTTAGCGTAACTGCTCATACGGCCAACGCTTATGCAAACGCCGCAGTGCTCGAGAAAATAGAAAAACATAGTCGCAGCTTTTCGCCACAGGAAGAGCACGGAAACGAGCTCGCAATTTCTCTATCAAAACAGAAAGGGCAACGATAAAATCTATCAAACACAAAGAAATTCTTCTAAATACCAAATTTTAGAAATCTCGATGAGTAGGGGTTCGACCGAAAACGTTTTATGAGAATTTCTCGGAAAAATAAAACTCGTTCTCCCCGAAACCATGGACAAATCCTAAGTTACTCGCAGACGGGAAACGAATAACCGAAACAGGTTACCCAAGGAACACGGCCCTGGCCTCCCGGCGGCCAGACCGACGTCAAGGTCCTGGGCGCCGGGTGGCCAGACGACGTTCCTGGGAGCCGGTCCTGGGCGCCGGGCGGCTAGACCACGGTCCTGGGCGCCGGGCGGCCAGACCGACGTCCCGGTCCTGGGCGTCGGGCGGCCAGACCACGATCCTGGGCGCCGGGCGGCCAGACCGACGTCCTGGTCCTGGGCGCCGGGCGGCCAGACCGATTGATGCTGAAGTGATAGTGTCGATCGATGGCAGTTGCTTACTCGGGTCCCTATTCTAAATAGCTAATCTAAATTATAATATTAGTACGACCTCCCCTAGACTTAAACAACACTTTTACCAGTGTTATACAGTCTAAGATTGGTGGAAGAATAAATCATAAGGACAATAATTAACAAGGAAAAACAGTATACCTAACTTTGATGTGAATATTGACCAACACAGTTAAGTGGCGATCGATAATCTTGATGTTCTATCGATCAGTACAACTAAGTGGCGACCGATCTATGCTATTAATGCTCTGTCGACCAATGTTTGCAACCATCGGTCGATATTGGTATATCAATGCTTCTTCCATGAATCTTCTCCTGTGACCTAACATAGATAAAACACTAAAAGTCTAAAAGTTAGTAATAGATAACTAATAAAACAAATTAACTAATTTTTTTTTCAATGAACAGTGATCCTGCTACAGTAGCGTTGCTACAGTGATTCTGTACAGTAACTCTGCCACAGTGTCGATCGATTTGCTTGCTACAGTATCGATCGATGTCCTCGCTACAGTGTCCTGCGGCACTGTTGCTACAGTGTCGGGCGTTATGTTCATCTTTTTTTTTTTGAACCTGCAATAATTAAAAACAAAAATCAGTAGAATATGAAAATAAAACCAAATTTAAAACAAACCTAACAGTGGGTTGCCTCCCACTCAGCGCTTATTTTTAGTCATTAGCTTGACTTTTGGAGATATGATTTAGTCTGGATGAGAATGAGAACATGCTCCAAAACAAATCTCATTGTCCAATCTTTGAGGCTTTATCATTCTTGTGTGAAAGCCTCCTCCATAGACTTTTCTCCTTTGTCTATCATCTCATCAATAAGGAGTGCTCGAAGCTTTGCAAACAGATGTAAAATGCATCTGTTGCGCACTCTGGATGTCCTGACACAATCTGAAAAGTAAGGAGTCAATGGAAATTGAGAACCACCCTTGGTTCGTTTCCGCTTCTTCCAATTTCTCCTCTTCTTTCCCACAGACTTGTGTAGTCTCACTTTAAATTTCCTTACTTCATCGGAGAAATGAGGAATCAATGATAACTGGGAATCCCTTCAGCTTCAACCACGGTACAGGGAACTAAAATCTTCACAGGGTCCATGTATCCTCTTCACTCTTCTGCGCATATTGATCTTAGGTGTTCAAGGACAGCAAGGTATGAGGTCTCAGACTTGTGCATCATCTCCTCAATCGCTTCCAGATCAATTATGTATCCTGGTCGCTCGTCCAACCATGTGTGTCGATCGATGCACTCGGGTGGGTGTCGATCGATGATGAATGGTGGATGTTGATCGATCTCATCAGGTTGGTATCGATCGATTATAGCCTTTGACGAAGTCTCCAAATCTTTTCTCATAGTGTTCCCGCTCGTCATCAAGCTTCTGTTCTGACTCAAGCCATTCCTCCAGCTCTATGAAGTCTTCCATAGTGATTTCTACACTCGAATCCAAGTCTCCAAGTTGTTCTGCACCCTCTAACCCCAAGAATTCTTCTAGCTCCAAGAAATCTTCCATGGTGATTTCTTTTTCTACATCTTGGTTAGGATAACAACTTGATACATCAATGCTCTTCTGTGTCGAGTCTGCAATGTCCTGAGGACAACTCAAACTTTCATGGATTTCAAGTGGTATTGATCTATGCCAAACGTCTCGGTCGATCGATATTGAGATGCTGGTGTCGATTGATGCTGAAGTGATTCTTCTACTCCGCTAAGCTTTCCAGATTCAATATGTTCATCATCCTCTACCTTATAATGGTTGACCAGCTGTCCTCTGTTCAGTTTGTCCCTCCGTTTATCCCCATAAGCATGTTGAACCTGAATGTCCGGATGCTTGGCATGAGTTGTTGGGGTTTCAAAATCTCCATTCTGCTTGTTGTAGACATAATCAATAATCTAGCTGATACTAGTCATTATTCCTTTCTCACGATCTTCACTCATCTTGTCCATCATGTAATCAAAGACATGAAGACTCTAGACGAAGACCCACTCACTCTGACAGGATCATTTGTTGTCATCCCGGTGGAAACTGGAGCAGCAGACATGGAGGTTCTCGTGGTTTTACTGGTCCATATGACCGTAAGCAAGATAAAGCTTGGCGTCCTAAGGAGAGATCTCTCGACGATGGCAATATGGAATGGAGACAGGGAAGGGAAAGAGAAAGACAACGCGACATTGTTCCCTATGAACATGTACCTGCATCAAGCGTAACTGATGGCCGAAGTGATGCTCCAAAAGAATATTCTATCAATGCCAGAAAGCTTGCTAGTGCGATCATCACTCCTTCTCGTATGGATCACTCCATGGAGGAGAATGTTACCATCCGGGATAGGGGAGAGGCAAGGGCACTGACGTTCTCTCCTAACTTACAAGGAGGTGTTGAACCCGGATGAACAGATCATTGGAGCATTGGATGATATGGACATAAGCGCACATTTGGATAGCGCAATGATGGAGGCCGATGTTGAGGAAGATGATCTCCTTGGGGTTGATCTAATGGAGTTGGAAGCTCAAACAGGTAACGAGTAGTCAAAGGAGAAGAGATCAAAGCATGTATCCAAATCTGCAAAGGCCAAGAAACAAAGTACTAAACGGGGTGTTCCATGGGGCATCCCTAGGAAGAAGCTCGAGATCATTCGAAGAGGGTCTCCAAGCCGGCGACTGAACTCTTCTGCTTTCCTAGTACCGAGCAAAACTGAGAAATCAAGACGTTCCCACAATGACGCTAGGAAACAGACCGAGGGTTCGTCTAAACATGATGGTTCGATGAGTTCCAAATACTCATCACAGAATCATCCATGAGGACACTCAGTTGGAACTGTTGAGGGAAAGAGACTGACCTCATAGTTCGACGCCTTACGGAGATGTGTCACAAGCATCACCCAGGACTAGTGTTCCTTTCTGAAACGAAGAATAAGAAGCGGCAGTTGCAAAACATTCAGGCCGATTTAGGATTTGATCGTTTGTTTACCGTTGAGCCACTTGGTCTCAGCGGAGGTTTAGCTCTTTTATTTATGGATGATTTTCAAGTTAATGTATTATTTTCAAATAACAGAATGATTGACATTGAGGCAGTCATTGATGGAATAAAAGTCTACATGACATTTGTTTATGGAGACCCTGTACTGGAACGTAGAGAGCAGGTATGGGAGCGTCTTACGCGCTTTGCCACGACTAGAAATGGACCATGGTTCATGATTGGTGACTTTAATGAAATTGTGGATCATACTGAGAAGGAAGGAGGCAAAGGCCGTTCCGATAGCTCTTTCTTACCTTTCAAACAGATGCTAAGTAATTGTGGTATGCTGGAAATTCCATTTACTGGAAACAAGCTTTCATGGGTAGGAAAAAGATCTAGAGGTGTAACAGTGAGATGCCGTCTAGATAGAGCAGTAGGAAATGAGGATTGGCATGACCAATTCCCACATACATCATCGAAATATCTCAGGCTTTGGGCTCAGATCATCGTCCAGCCTTAGCAGAGATTCTAAAAAGGCCAAAGAGAAGGAAAAAGAAATTTAAATTTGATAAAAGATGGCTAGATGATGAGGAGTTGAGGCAAGTCATTCTAGAGGGATGGAAGTCGGACGATCTGCCACCTGATGCGAGTATAATGGATCATTTTGCTAGCTGCAGGAAAGACCTGAGTCAATGGAGAAGAGAAAATAATGTGAACTCCGAAAAATTGGTGGAGGAGCTCAAGGAAAAGGTGGAAGATTTGTACTCAGATGATGATGCAACATCTGAACAGATAGCTGCCGCACTAAAGGATCTTTCTAACGCTCTTAAGGCGGAAGAAATGTTTTGGAGACAAAAGAGCAGAGTGCTATGGCTAAGGGAGGGAGACAGAAATACAAAGTTTTTCCATGCGTTAGTCAAATAGAGGAGAGCAAAGAATAGGATAACACAACTTCTGGATGCAAATGGGAATATGGTTGAATATGAAGAGGGATTAGTAGTCATTGCTACTAGTTATTTCAGACAAATTTTTGAATCCTCTAACCCAGAGGATATAGCAGAAGCGCTCACGGAGGTTAAGACGACCATTACTGGCCAAATAAATGAAGATCTTACAGCGCTTGTAACAGAGTGGGAGGTGAAATTAGCGCTTTTTGCTATGTATCCAGAAAAGGCACCTGGACCAGATGGAAAGACAGCTCTTTTCTACCAAAAATTTTGGGATATTGTGAAAGATGATTTAACCCATATGGTTAATCAATTTCTTTTTCATGGCACAATGGCGCAGGGTCTAAATGATACAACTATATGTCTCATACCTAAGACGACAAAGCCGAACGAGATGACACAGTTTAGGCCTATTGTGGGAACCGAAATTCGCACTGTCGATTTTAGTTAAGTTAAAATGTAGGAAAACTAAGTTGACCTAGTTTTCCCCGAGGATCCCGGCTATCTGCTGGGACACGCACGACAAAGTTAAGACAAGTCTAATTCGAGAATAAATGCGTAAAATAAATAGAGCAAAAAGAAAGAATCTTATTTCCGAATATGCGGAGAACGTTTGGACAACAGGTCGAGATCTCGGCCACGAGAGCTGTCGATCGTCGCTAGTCTTAGAACCTAGATCTAACCTAGTTGAGTCGCAGCTCGCTAAAAAAGGAAATAAGCGCCTAAGTTCTAAATTGCTCTGGAGTAGTTTCTTTCTTCTGATTTCGGATCCCCCTTCCTCTGCTCCTAGCATTGCTTATATACTCCCATATGACGGTCTATCCTTGGTGGGCTGAGTCTGCCGTGGGCTGGACTTTTTCCATTTTCGTCGGCTTTCGTGTTTATCGGGAAAGTTGACATTTATCTTTTCGGAAAGTTGACATTTATCTTTTCGGAAGTTTATCATTTATCTTGTCATGCGAAGATAATTGTAAACCGTCGCACCTATCCCTTTAGAAAATCGTAAACTGGTCGTCCGATCGGAGTTGGTCCCTTTCGGGCCGTATTCCGGGCTTCCGCTGTTTTTCTACGATTTCTCTGAAAGGATGCTCCTACTTGGATGTCGAGTCTTTCAGAAGATCTTCGATCCATTGCTGAGGTGAATGGTGTTGTACGATAACCATCACCGTTTTATACGAAGTCTTCCTATCCGTTGACGTCTTAGGGGTTTTCAGAAATCCCGGAGCAGAAAAAGGAGTTTTATTTATAAGGACTCGGAAGGTCGTGAAATACGGATTTCTGGCGACCCGGAGGCTTGGAACTTATGCACGAAGACTAGCCGTCTGACGACCCGAGCGAGCACGGGGCTAGCCGCCCGGCGACCACGGCCAGCACGGGCGCTAGCCGCCGGCGGCCACGGCCAGCACGGGGCTAGCCGCCCGGCGGCCACGGCCAGCACGGGCGCTAGCCGCCGGCGGCCACGGCCAGCACGGGGCTAGCCGCCCGGCGGCCACGGCCAGCACGGGCGCTAGCCGCCGGCGGCCACGGCCAGCACGGGGCTAGCCGCCCGGCGGCCACGGCCAACACGGGCGCTAGCCGCCGGCGGCCACGGCCAGCACGGGGCTAGCCGCCCGGCGGCCACGGCCACGTCTGGTGTTGGCTGCTCGGTTCCTTCGGCGCGTTTGCGTTTTTAGTTTTCCGTAGGTCTTTTCCTTGTGTAGAAAAATGTTTCTAGCAGTTGATTTCGAGACGATGAATCTCGAACTTAATTTTTTCTTAAGGTTTCTCGATTAACAATTAGTCTCTCGAGGTTGCTTTAACATTTTTCATGTTTTTCCGAGATTTTCGGACATCAATTTCGTCTTGACCGATTTTGACCCCAACAGTTAGCCCCCCAGCTAGTTAGGAGCCGTAGGGTTCGTAGGTCCTAGCTTGCGGTATGGTTCATGAGGAAAGTATGGAGATGAAATCGTGCCGAAGGTCGGGGTAAATAGTAAAACCTTTGCCTATAAAGACTTGTGAATTCTTTACCATTCTTACTTCACCCAAGATTCTCAAGTTAATCTCTCTCTTGCAAATTCTCTCTCTGCTTTCAAGAATAGAATGAATTTAAGATCAAAAACCTCGAGGAGGCAGTCTCACTCGTCCTCGGATAGTTTTCACGCTGAGGAAGAGAATCCGAAGCCCGAGGTTTCAGAGATCAACAGGAGCGCGTACTGCGACGCCGTCTTTGGCACTGATGCTCCCCTTCCCGTGATCCCGATTCTCCGGCGACCTCTGAGGGCGCGTGGAGAAATTGACTCACCGAGCGAAGTATCTCCCGAGTATCTCGAAACTCTTCGAGAGTTTTATGGGGTTCCGGAGGGAGTCGTGTTTCGCATTCCCCGCGGGAATGAGAGTTCGGAGCATCCTCCGGAAGGTTACTTTACTTGTTACGAGGCGTTCTTGACGCAATACCGACTGTGGTTCCCAATACCTGGGGTCATTGTTCAGGCTCTTGACCGTTTTGGAATCGCAATCAGCCAGCTGAACGTGTCAGCTTTAGAGAGCTGGCTCGGCGTTGTGATTCTGAGTTACGAGTTAGGGATAGACCTTAGCCCTGCCGATTTCGAAGGGTTATGGAACTCCAAGGCGACGAGCATCAATGGAGTTTACTCGATGAAGGCGAGGACCAACTTTTCGGTAATCAATGGAGTCACCTCGCACGCCAAGGATTATGTTGATCGTTTCTTTTTTGTGAGGATAGACGGAGAGTCTGTTGAGGAAGGCTTTCTCCACCTATTCCCGACGGACTGGTTGTACCAGCGAGGTAAGATTATCGCAATCCCTCTTTTAGAATTCGAAAGGCGAGTACTGAACGTGCGTTTTTTTTTTAGAGAATAGGTGTCTCGCGCATGTTCCTTCCGATCTTTCGGTCAGGAGGGATCTTTTTAGGTCGAGGCCTTGTTCCTGGAATTCCTTTACTCTCGACCGGATTCGAGGGGCGGTCGCGCTTCACCGATCACGAGGTGGTACACGTCCCTGCGTCAACGATAGGTCCTACGTTTTTTCCCCTTTAAGGCAGAGGCGGAGACCTCGCAAAGATAAAGGGATCGCTTTTGGGACCTCGTCGGGAGATGGCGCGACGCCGAGATATGATCCTGGCTTTACCTCAGAGAATCGGGATGTTCCTCCCCCGGGTGACTTCTTTGACGAACTCCCTCCGGCGTTTTCCCGTAACGAGTCTTTGGACAACGAGGAGAGGGACAAGGTGACTGCGGAGGGTGCTCGCGAGGTTTGTTTTTGAAGCTTGAGTAACTCCACTTTTCTTTTTATTTGACCTCGGCTTCTTTGCAGGCCGTGAGAGTGTGGAATGCATCGATCGATGGGAGTTTCCGCACTGCCCGGCTGGCCCGTTTCAAAGCGGAGGAAACGGAAAGGGAATTTGCTAAGTATCGGTTGGAGGTGGAGGAGCAAAATCGCCGGCAAGCCAAGGTCCAGGCTCGAGCCCTCGCTCGTGCGGAAAGGAGCGGACGGAGAAGAGCTGCCGCCGAGATGAACCGAAGGGCCGAAATTTTTTCTACTGAGTTCGAAGCGTACAAAGAGGCTCAGGACTTTGTAGGTGATTTTCGCGAGTGCCGTGGTTCGGTCGGTACCCTCAGCAAGATGCAGCGTGAGGGCTTCTCTCTTTCCGGCGAACTTGCCACGATGGATGGCTCGATGAGGATATGTGCCAGCGCCGAATCCTTTGTTCCTCCGATTGAAGGGAGAATTCGAGAACTGTGGAATCCTATCCAAGTCTCGGAGGATACGGCGGATGTAGGCGAGGGTTCAAACGCAGGCGACGGGGGTGAGGAGGTCGACCAGCCTGATTCTTCGTTCGGAATATCTTTAACCGACTGCTATGCATTTGATTATAATTTATGATAGGCCAAGTGTGGCCGTTTGTATGTATGTGTCGCGACCCCTAGGAGGTCGCGTGACTTTATGTTTTTCGGGATCGACCGTTGGTGGCTTTCGAATCCCTGTTATAAGTGCCTTTTATGAATTATGCGTTTTGATTTATACTTTCGTCAAGTGTAGAGGGTTTGAATACGCGTAGTCACTTCGCATTCAATCTCTTTTTTTGTCGCTAGGTCCGTAGGTCACTTTGTAGCGAACGTTAGGTTTGTAAGCGATAAGAGGCAAATTTTGGGATCTCGTATTCTGAATACTTATGCCTATGAGATGTCTTAGATACCAGCAAGGCCGGGTTTAGGGCAAGACCTAGGTCTACTTTCGGACTGAAGCTATGCGATGACAAATCGGCTTTCGTTTTGCTTGTTTGCGATTTTGACCTGACTCGTACCGTTCTAGAATCTGCGAAGTGCTTATCGGCTTATATGATTTGTTTCGGTACGAGTCGAGCTACTTCCTTTACGAAGAGCTAACCAAAATTTGGATTTTTTGTATAGCGCGCTATGATATCCTTGTCGGATGCAAAAGGACTTCATTGGAAGCCGGACTACGAATTTGATTGAGTGAAACGTTTCTATTTTCCCGTCGGGGCCAATCGACGGAAGCGAGTTTTAGAGTCGCGGATGGACTGTTTGGTGATATTTTTAGAGTCGCGGATGGACTGTTTGGAGGAGAAAGGAAAATCAAGATTTTCTGGGAACTAACGACGTCTCGCGTTCCCAAAAGATATGATTTTCGTTTTCCGTAACGTTCGTGCGTTTGAGTAAGCATTTGAAATAAAAAAATTTTATTCATAATGTCGATTACATGAAAAGCGTTTTTGCGGGAGTACAAGGATATCTGTCCCTATCTTTCCCCCCCCCCCCCTTTTTGGTGAGGGGGATAGCTGAACTCGTCGGGTCGTGACGAGCTGCCTACGTACCTCTTGCGAGGATCAAGCCATCTCGTAGTTCTGTTTCTGTCACGGTTGTTATTACTCCACGGTTTCTGGCGTCTTGACTGTTTCAGCTAAGTCAGTGGTCGCGTCGGGAGTTGGGTCGTCCGTTTTTTCGGCGATGGTCTCGAGGATTTTTCCGCTATCCTGAGTCGTGGCTTGTTCGGACAGATCCGAGTTGTTTTCTGCTGAGCTCTCGGAGATGCTCAGATTCTTCTTGGTTCGCTTCGGGTTAGCTACTGGAGCGTTCCGATTGCTGCGAAGTTTATGCTCGGCTAGGAAGCAGAGTCGCGACTGTTTTTGGCTTCCCCAGATTACCGCAGTTCCAGTTGGTGTTGGAAATTTGACGCCGAGATGGTAAGTGGATGGGACCGCCTTCATGGCATTTATCCAAGGGGTTCCCATTATGGCGTTATAGATAGCCGGGTTATCCACTACCGCGAATTCGACGATCTTCGTGACTTCTTTAGCCATTACTGGGAGTCTGATTTTTCCGAGGGTCATGGATGCGACGCCCGAGAATCCAGTCAATGGTCTCGGTTCTGGGATGACTTCTCCGAGGGGTATGTTCATCCTCTGCAGAGTGTCGCGGAACATGATGTTGACCGTGCTCCCCGTGTCGATGAGGATGCGGCCGACTTCGAGATCCTGAATCACCAAGTCGATGACCAGAGGATCGTAGTGGGGTTTATCGAGTCTGGCCGTATCCTTCGAAGATGATTGCATGATTGGGAACGTCATCTTCTGGAGACCATCCGGGGCCTGTTTCAGCCCTCCGCCCGTAGGCTTTTATTGACGAGACAGAGTCCTGGAAAAAGTGCGATCCTCCGATGATCATATTGACCCTTTGGCGGTTGTTGTTGTTTCCTTCGCCGTCTTGTCTCCGTTCGCGTTTTTCGCCCGATTGAGTCCCAGGAGCGTTATTCTCATGATTGGCTCCGTCGGTCTTCGGCGGACGGTCAGAATCTAGGATCAGGTCTTTCACGCTCTTGACCGTTGCTAGTTTGCCGTCAAGCAGTTTCATAATGAGCCTAGCGCCGAGGACTTTGCAGTTGGCGGTGGAGTGACCTCTCGTCTGATGGAACTCGTAGCTGGAATTGTCCTTGTACGAGTTCCGCGTCCAGGTGTTTCCGTTGGTCTTTCCTTGTTCGGAATTAACGGCGTAGTTATGTTCGCCTTGGACGTCTTCCCCCTCGTGATGGACGTACTTGTCGTTACGAGAGGTTCTCTTCTTGCCAGACGCTTTTGGCGGTCCATGCTTTTGCGCTAGGATTTTCATCTCTTCTTCCATGATGATGAAATCCGTTGCTTTGTGAAGAGTGTCCTGGATGGTGCGTGGCCTTTCCAGAGAGATCCACTTTCGGAATTTTTTTCTTGTACCAGAGGTTCTTCCTCAGGGCGTCGATGGCGACTCTATCGCTGAGGCCTGTTACCCTGGACATCACGAGTTTGAACCTCTTTATGTAGTCGCGGAGCGGTTCGTCTTCTTTTTGAATTAGACTCCAAAGGTCTACGTCGGAAGTTTCCCTGTCCATGAACATGGAGAATTGCTTCAGAAAAGCCGAAGCAAGCTGGCGGAAACTTCCGATGGAGTTTCTTTTCAAGTGTGAGAACCACTCGAGTGCAGCACCTCTGAGGTTCTCGACGAATAGGAGACAGCAGCCGACGTCCTTTTCCCGCTCCGGAAGTTTAGACCTTGCCATTGCAATCTGGAAAGACTGCAGATGTGCCTTTGGGTCTGTGGTTCCATCGTAGGTGGGAAGCTTTATTTTCCCAGCATCCGAGACTCGTGCCTCCGTGATTCGAGAGGTGAACGGGGTTTTTCTCGACTCCTCGAGGAGCAGGTCGATCTCGGGGGCAGTACTGGTTGCGTGGTGAATCTGCGATTTTACCGCTTTCACCTCGGCTGCAGTTTTGGCGATGTACTCGCGGAGATCGTGAATCTCGTTGGCGCCGTTCACGCTCTTCTGTCTACGCTGGCGGCGATAGGCCCGAGTCTGATCCTCAGCCAACCTTTCTTGCTCTGACCAGTAGAGGTCTTCTTCCTCTTCTGTCATGGGTTTTTCGAAGGCTGCCGCCAGTCGAGCTGACTGACTTCGGGTCCTTCGGTGGTGGATGTCGGCGTCTTCGTCGGACGGATCCGATTGATCGCTGACATCCAGATTGATTCTTTCGACGTCGTCTCCTTCGTTGTCCCTTGCGGGAGGTGGAGGGTTGCCCGTCGTTTTCTTCTGCCCCGTCGGAGTGGTATCGTCAGGGACGAGTTCCGGGGATTTTCTCGGGGCATCTTTTTCTTGGTCTTCGGAAGTTCCGAAGTCCAGCCTCCTGACACGCCTCACCTTGGTGGATCCGCGCGGGAGTTTGCTTTTCGCTGTTAGGGTATTGACCTGTTTAGCGAGTAAAGCCATTAGTTTCTCCTGTTCTTCCGACCGTTTCTGGGCGGTGGCGAACAGTTCCTTCATCTGGTCCAGCATCGCGGTGTTTGCCTCGGCAGTGACCGTCGATACGTTTCCGTCAGGAGTCTTCTCAGCGTTGACATCGACGGCTGGTCCGTCGTGTGTTTGCTTGTCTTTTTCCGCGTCAACAGACATGCTTAACCGGGCGTGCGTAGTTGCGAGAAAGATAAGCCGTGAATCACCCTCCTTCTAGCGCCAAACTGTGGGAACCGAAATTCGCACTGTCGATTTTAGTTAAGTTAAAATGTAGGAAAACTAAGTTGACCTAGTTTTCCCCGAGGATCCCGGCTATCTGCTGGGCCACGCACGACAAAGTTAAGACAAGTCTAATTCGAGAATAAATGCGTAAAATAAATAGAGCAAAAAGAAAGAATCTTATTTCCGAATATGCGGAGAACGTTTGGACAACAGGTCGAGATCTCGGCCACGAGAGCTGTCGATCGTCGCTAGTCTTAGAACCTAGATCTAACCTAGTTGAGTCGCAGCTCGCTAAAAAAGGAAATAAGCGCCTAAGTTCTAAATTGCTCTGGAGTAGTTTCTTTCTTCTGATTTCGGATCCCCCTTCCTCTGCTCCTAGCATTGCTTATATACTCCCATATGACGGTCTATCCTTGGTGGGCTGAGTCTGCCGTGGGCTGGACTTTTTCCATTTTCGTCGGCTTTCGTGTTTATTGGGAAAGTTGACATTTATCTTTTCGGAAAGTTGACATTTATCTTTTCGGAAGTTTATCATTTATCTTGTCATGCGAAGATAATTGTAAACCGTCGCACCTATCCCTCTAGAAAATCGTAAACTGGTCGTCCGATCGGAGTTGGTCCCTTTCGGGCCGTATTCCGGGCTTCCGCTGTTTTTCTACGATTTCTCTGAAAGGATGCTCCTACTTGGATGTCGAGTCTTTCGGAAGATCTTCGATCCATTGCTGAGGTGAATGGTGTTGTACGATAACCATCACCGTTTTATACGAAGTCTTCCTATCCGTTGACGTCTTAGGGGTTTTCAGAAATCCCGGAGCAGAAAAAGGAGTTTTATTTATAAGGACTCGGAAGGTCGTGAAATACGGATTTCTGGCGACCCGGAGGCTTGGAACTTATGCACGAAGACTAGCCGTCTGACGACCCGAGCGAGCACGGGGCTAGCCGCCCGGCGACCACGGCCAGCACGGGCGCTAGCCGCCGGCGGCCACGGCCAGCACGGGGCTAGCCGCCCGGCGGCCACGGCCAGCACGGGCGCTAGCCGCCGGCGGCCACGGCCAGCACTAGGCTTGTTGGGGTCAAAAACGGTTATCTCGAAATCAACGGCTAAGTCTATTTGTCATACGAAAGTATAAGGAAGAAACGGGAAGTGATCTAAGTTTGGATAGGCCGAACGACAAGGAATCCGCCTTGAAACTTCAAAGAGCCCGTTCTCTCAAACCGTGAGGACCCAGAGAACTATCAAGATATCAAATCGAAGCCCTCGTCGAGACGCACGTGCTGGTCCTGGCCGCCGGCGGCTAGCCCCCGTGCTGGTCCTGGCCGCCGGGCGGCTAAGCCCCCGTGCTGGTCCTTGCCGCCGGGAAACTTCAAAGAGCCCGTTCTCTCAAACCGTGAGGACCCAGAAAACGATCAACATATCAAATCGAAGCCCTCGTCGAGACGCACGTGCTGGTCGTAGCCGCCGGGCGGCTAGCCACCGTGCTGGCCGTGGCCGCCGGCGGCTAGCTCCCGTGCTGGCCGTGGCCGCCGGGCGGCTAGCCCCGTGCTGGCCGTGGCCGCCGGCGGCTAGCGCCCGTGCTGGCCGTGGCCGCCGGGCGGCTAGCCCCGTGCTGGCCGTGGCCGCCGGCGGCTAGCGCCCGTGCTGGCCGTGGCCGCCGGGCGGCTAGCCCCGTGCTGGCCGTGGCCGCCGGCGGCTAGCGCCCGTGCTGGCCGTGGCCGCCGGGCGGCTAGCCCCGTGCTGGCCGTGGCCGCCGGCGGCTAGCGCCCGTGCTGGCCATGACCGCCGGGCGGCTAGCCCCGTGCTGGCTCGGGTCTTCGGATAACGATCTTCGGTACACGAATCCCAGTCCCCGGCAGTCTGAAGTTTGTACTTTGAGTTTTTCTCAAGTCCTCGCAGGACGAATCATCGAGATTCCGTGTACGAAACTCCAGTCCTTACTCCAATCAAAGACCGTCGGAAACACTTCGGAAACTCGTAAGGTATCAACCGGAAGGAAGATCTTAAATTCTTCGTACGAAACAGCGATGGTTATCTTAAGACACCACTCGTCTCAACTCTACGAATGAATGAAGAACTTCCGGAGAGATCGTAGAAAACCACGGAAGTCCTGGAAACGGCCCGAAAGGGACTAAACACGATCGGACAGTCCGTTTACGATTATCTGAGATAGATACGACGATTTACGTTTATCTTTGCATAGCGAGATAAATGCTAAATTTCCGGAAGGATAAATGTCAAGTTTCCCGAAGATAAATGTCAAGTTTCCCGATGAAAGCCGACGAAAATGGAAAGAAGCCCGCCTTGCGGCCTAGGAGGAGAATAGACCGTCATAAGAAGGAGTATATAAAGGAGCTTTGGGAGAGGAAGAAAGGCAGAGCGAAAATCATTAAGAGAGAGAGAAATCCGAGATTGGAGACCTAGAAAGCTCCTGTTAGGTTAAGAACTTAGAATTTAGGCGGTAGACTAGCAAGGTAGGACCTAGAACGTCCGGCCGCCTCTCGTTCTATTTTCATCTTGTCCGCAGGCTCCTGTCTCTCTCGGAAGGATCTAACAATCCTTTTACTTAGAGTTCCGCTCATAGAAACCCTAGGCGTTATTCTCGACACGCCCGTTTCTATGACAAACGCTCGTACTAGACGAACTCCGCCAGGCAGTTCGATCTCTTGTTCAAATCTTTCCAACTGAACTACGTCCGACTTGATCCTCGAAAGGGGTACGTAGGCAGCCTTTCTCAAGGTCCAGTCCCAACTCTTAACAAAACCCTTGTTGTACTTAGAGTTCCGCACATAGAAACCCTACGCATTATTCTCGACATGCCCGTTTCTATGACTAACGCTCGTACTAGACGAACTCCGCCAGGCAGTTCGATCTCTTGTTCAAACAACTCCAACTGAACTACGTCCGACTTGATCCTCGAAAGGGGTACGTAGGCAGCCTTCCTTAAGGTCCAGTCTCAAATCTTAATAAAACATTTCCGCATTTATTTGATCACTTGTCGTTGGTTGTCGCAGAGAATCCGGACCTTCAGGGAAAGTTAGGTTTACTTAGCTTTCCTCCGATTTACTTACTTAAAATCGACAGTGCGAATTTCGGTTCCCACAGTTTGGCGCTAGAAGGAGGGGGGGTCGGATTCTCTAACTCAAAAACCTACGATTGGTAACAACGGCATGGCCACATCACCTGTCCGCAACATCATGTCATTCGGGGACAGAGCAACGGCTGATCAAGCCAAACCTCATGACGAACTCCTCGTTATCAGACTAACGATCCAGGACATTGACGTAGCGAGAATATTGGTTGACACCGGATGCTCGACCAATATTATATATAAAAACACCCTCGAGAGAATGGGAATCGACCTGAATGCTATCACGGACGATCCCAATCCGATAATCGGACTCTCAGGAAACATCACAATGACCCTCGGCTCGGTCGACCTTTCGGTCAGAGCCGGGAGCGTCACAAAGACGGCAGAATTTTTGGTAGTCGACGGTCCAGCAGCATATAACGCGATCGTCGGGACTCCGTGGTTAAATTCCTTGCGAGCAATCCCCTCGACTTTCCATCTGTGCCTCAAATTTCCGACCCTCCTCAGAGTTGAAACAATACAAGGAGATCGTAAAGCGCCGCAAGTCTGCTTGGCCGCTGGGTTAAAACGAAAAAACTCTGAGTCCGAAACTAACCCAAAAAAGCAAGCAACTCACGAACCAGCATCGCAGGACCCTCCAGAAATCTTCTGGCAGTCGCAAAGAGCTGAGGTCCTGGAAGGAAAACGTGAGCCCACTTGCGAACCAGTAATTTCGGTCTGCCTCGACGAGACTAACCCAGAGCGGTGCGTGGAGATTGGAGCCAATCTCCGCAATCTATTGAAAGCAGAACTCACCGCATGTCTCAAGAAGAACCTTAACACGTTTGCTTGGGCTGCGGGAGATATGCCGGGAATCGACATCAACGTAACATGTCACGAACTACCCATCGATCCAACTCATAAACCCGTAAAACAAAAGAGGCGAAAGCTAGGCCCCGAACGGGCAACTGCGGTTAATGAGGAAGTCGAAAGACTCCTCAAAGTTGGATCAATAACAGAAGTAAGATATTCCGACTGGCTCGCCAATCCCGTCGTCTTCAAGAAGAAAAACGGGAAATGGCGAGTGTGCGTCGACTTTACTGATCTCAACAAAGCATGCCCGATGGATTGTTTTCCGCTTCCGCACATCGACCGTCTGGTCGAGGCAACCGCAGGAAACAAACTCCTATCGTCCATGGACACAACCCCCCTCGTTTGGGATTATCTAAGAAAGACTTCGGTAAAATTCATAAAAAGACTTGGTAGTGGAGACAGATTCCTGCCTGCCGTATAAAACGGCTATGGTTAGCTTGAACACCAGTTGCCTTAACTATACGGGGAATTGAAACCTTTCGGAAAAACCAGCGTCACATCGACGGCTTTTTCTAAAGAAAAATCGTAAAAACGTCTAAGGCCCAAGACAGCCCAAAAGGGGCCCGAATCACGGCTAAACGACCCACATACGATTTTAGGAAGGATCGAGCCCAAAGCTGATATGACGGTCTGATTACCAAGTAGAGTTTCGACTGAAAATGCTTTTTAGAATTTCTCCTGGAAATCGCGGAGAAACCCCAAACTACTCATGAAACAGAAAGCACGACTGATCAGGTTACCAATCAGCGTTTCTAATGATAAAATTCGATAACATTTTACGGAACACCTTTCGTAAAATAAATTCTCGAAAATATTTCACGAGACAGCTTTTGCATGATTAAACTCGACAACATTTTACAAAATAGTTTCCGTAAAATTAACTCGACAACATTTTGTGAAATAACTCTCGTAAAATAAAAGGTCAACAACGTTCTAAGAAACATTTTCTACACAAGGAAAAACCTACGGAAAACAAACAAGAACGCAAAAACACGCACAAGTCGAAGGAACCGAGCAGCCAACTCCGGTCGTGGCCGTGGCCGCCGGGCGGCTAGCCCCGTGCTGGCCGTGGCCGCCGGCGGCTAGCGCCCGTGCTGGCCGTGGCCGCCGGGCGGCTAGCCCCGTGCTGGCCGTGGCCGCCGGGCGGCTAGCCCCGTGCTGGCCGTGGCCGCCGGGCGGCTAGCCCCGTGCTGGCCGTGGCCGGCGGCGGCTAGCGCCCGTGCTGGCCGTGGCCGCCGGGCGGCTAGCCCCGTGCTGGCCATGGCCGGCGGCGGCTAGCGCCCGTGCTGGCCGTGGCCGCCGGGCGGCTAGCCCCGCACTGGCCGTGGCCGCCGGCGGCTAGCGCCCGTGCTGGCCGTGGTCGCCGGGCGGCTAGCCCCGTGCTGGCTCGGGTCGTCGGACGGCTAGTCTTCGTGCGTAAGTTCTAGGCCCCCGGGTCGTCAGAAATCCGTGTTTTGCGACTTTCCGAGATCCCGCAAAACAAAACTCCTTTTCTTGCTCCAAGATTTCGAAGAATCCATAAGACGTCAACGGACAGGAAAACTTCGTATAAAACGGTGATGGTTATCTTAAAACACCATTTCCCTCGGCAATGGATCGAAGATCTTCCGAAAGACTCGACATCCAAGTGTTGGCTAGCCCCCGTGCTGCCTCTAGGCGCCGGACGACTAGCGCACCCGTACTGCGCTGGTTATCGGGCGACACAACATTCGTCAAGCACGGCAAATCCTCGCAAAACTATTCCGACGATAGTCCAATCCAATACTTTGCACCTTTCGTAAAATAATCCTAGACAATACTTCACGAGACAGCTTCTGCGCGACTAAACTCGACAACATTTTACGAAACAGTTTCTGTAAAATTAACTCGACAACATTTTGTTGAAAAACTCTCGTAAAGTAAAAGCTCGGCAATATTTTACGAAATATCATTCGTAAAGAAAAACAATATCATAAGCTTCTTGACCTGACCAGTTCACTCATAGCTTGACGAAATATCAAGTCTCACTCAAGTGACGTCTTGCCAATCATTTTCGCTTGTCCGCCCACCTTAGCCTTCTTCGAGTTTCGCCTACTTCTCCTCCCTTTGCTTCAACGATTCTGCACTATTCCTTCGGGTACATGGTCGATTTAACCAGCAGTACGAGGAAACGAGGATATGAACTTAGGCGAAGACCTTTGACAATAAAACGTTAGAAGACAAAGAGGAACGAACATGAGGCAATCTCGAGTAATCAATGAGACTAAGGTATGTCCGACTTAGAAAATTTTATCATAGGAAAGGGATGGGAACGTCTTGTAAACCGCCGTAAAATTTAGGGAACTTAGGACCTAGGTGGAAAGTCTAGCTAGCTAAGTCTTAGGCATTTTCTTCCAGTTTCGTTCTATTGTTCCTTGACTGTTTAGGCATAACGCGCAAACCGATCTAATCTCTCGAAAAACCGAGAAACGATCGCCGCGCATCCTTGGCATACTCTTTCCGCTTCCGTGAGACTAATGGCACGACGGAGAGCTACAAAATTAACGAAATAACCTTCGGTAAAACTTCATGAGTAACCCGAAGCAACTTTCGCCAAAAAAACGAAACCTAAAGTGGAAAATCGTTTCGAAAAGCCATCACCCATAACTTGGAAAACTCCTCTATGATTGGCATGTCTATCTCGACGAACTCTATTCGGCCCTCGGCCAACTACGTCTTTCCATAAAGCCCGAACATGCACTCGACATCGCCATTAAGGACAATCGTCAACTAAACACGATCTTAACGGTAACACAAAGGGTCATGGACTGGTCTTTTACCAACGACTTCCTTGGCTAAACGGCTGAAGTCAGCCTCCATGCCGATCCACAATACTTAGCGACCACCGCTCCAACCGTGTAACGGCTAAAAAAGACAATCCACGATTTGTCGTAAAACGCCAAACGGATATTATGCAAGCAGTTTGTCGTATAACCCAAAATCGGAAATCATACGATAACGAAACTTGATCCTAACAACCAAATGGTTAAACGGAAGATCTTAAACTTATCATCAAATCGATTAAGTTCTATACGCCCCATAAAACGCGGCACGAAAAGAAACGCTCGTAGCAAAGCTCCCAGAGCTATACGAGTCATTCTTACAAAAACAAATCTCAGAAGGCCAACACTTCACGAAACATAGTGAAGTTAGACGCTTCCCCCCCCCCCCCCCCCGGTAAAATTTACGCGACCCTTCGGTCCTAAATCCTCAACACAATTCGCCAACTACTAAACGGCTGCGACAACGGATCCAGTATCCATGAAACGATTATCACATCCAGACACATGTCTCTCATCGCTTACACCTAAAATCGCTCTCTAAAAAGTAGCATACGGACCAAGCGACAAAATCACAATCCGAAGTGACTACTCGGATTCTATCCTTAACACTTGACGAAAGTATAAATCAAATCATAAGCGAAAGCCCATAATCCTCTTATGGCATGAGAAAAATAAAATCACAGCACTGCGAGACGTCGCTTCGTGCTCGGATAAACATTTTTCGATAACAAATTCATACGCCTTCAAAACGGCATCATTTCGTTGTTGCTGATCACAACAAACGAACTCTAACGTCCTAAACAGACAAGCCACCTAAGGGTAGGCTCTTTTACATCCGACAAGGATCCCATAGCGCGCTATACAAAAAATCCAAATTTGGTTCAGCACTTCGTAAAGGAAGTAGCTCGATTCGTGCCCATACAAATCATATAAGCCGATACCACTTCGCGGATTTTAAAACGGTACGAATCAGGTTAAAATCACGAACAGGCAAAACGAAAGCCGATTTGTCATCGCACAGCCTCAGTCTGAGAGTAAACCTAGGTCGTGCCCTAAACCCAGCCTTGCTGGTATCTTAAACATCTCATAGGCAAAGCGTCAACGACGCGAGATCCCAAAACTTGTCTCTTCACTCAAATCTGTACGTTTCCACGAATTTTCGCGTAAATCATAAACCGCAGGAAAATCTCGCTTTGTACAAACTACGGATACGGTGATCGTCAGGGAGGCAGGAATGAGACGACAACTCACACCCTGCCCCTCTAACTTCGACAAACAGAAGTTCTAAACGCAAAATATTTTATAAACGCGTACCGCGAATTCAATACAGCGCCCTAAAAAGGGCAGGGATTCAAAGCCACCAACGGCCAGTCCCGAAATCATACATAATGGCCAACCAACGGCCGAAATGTAATCAAAATAAAAATCTCTAAAGGGATTAATAAACCTAGACGCTCCCCGGAGCATCACCTTCATCCTCAAAACTCACCCAAAGTAGGAACGGTCTCACCGTCGCCTCCATTGGTCGCACCACCACTGCATGTCTCATATGCGCCGGCTTCGCGATCCTTGACTGCGTGGTCCTGGTCCTCCGAACCCTCCGAATGCAGGACAAGGGTGCACACGGATTTCAGACCAGCAAGAATCGAGTCGAAGTTGAGCAACGAACTTACGGTCTTCCCGACGTCACGTTCAAGATCGCCAATCAAAGGTGATGTGGATTTCCGCAATGAAATACTCTTAGCCAAAAATTTCGATTTTCAACTCATAATCTTCCGCCCGCAAGATCGCTCCCGCATCTTGCATGCTGGGGGGCTAACTGTTGGGGTCAAAAACGGTTATCTCGAAATCAACGGCTAAGTCTATTTGTCATACGAAAGTATAAGGAAGAAACGGGAAGTGATCTAAGTTTGGATAGGCCGAACGACAAGGAATCCGCCTTGAAACTTCAAAGAGCCCTTCTCTCAAACCGTGAGGACCCAGAGAACGATCAAGATATCAAATCGAAGCCCTCGTCGAGACGCACGTGCTGGTCCTGGCCGCCGGCGGCTAGCCCCCGTGCTGGTCCTGGCCGCCGGGCGGCTAAGCCCCCGTGCTGGTCCTTGCCGCCAGGAAACTTCAAAGAGCCCGTTCTCTTAAACCGTGAGGACCCAGAAAACGATCAACATATCAAATCGAAGCCCTCGTCGAGACGCACATGCTGGTCGTAGCCGCCGGGCGGCTAGCCCCCGTGCTGGCCGTGGCCGCCGGCGGCTAGCGCCCGTGCTGGCCGTGGCCGCCGGGCGGCTAGCCCCGTGCTGGCCGTGGCCGCCGGCGGCTAGCGCCCGTGCTGGTCGTGGCCGCCGGGCGGCTAGCCCCGTGCTGGCCGTGGCCGCCGGCGGCTAGCGCCCGTGCTGGCCGTGGCCGCCGGGCGGCTAGCCCCGTGCTGGCCGTGGCCGCCGGCGGCTAGCGCCCGTGCTGGCCGTGGCCGCCGGGCGGCTAGCCCCGTGCTGGCCGTGGCCGCCGGCGGCTAGCCCCGTGCTGGCCGTGGCCGCCGGCGGCTAGCGCCCGTGCTGGCCATGACCGCCGGGCGGCTAGCCCCGTGCTGGCTCGGGTCTTCGGATAACGATCTTCGGTACACGAATCCCAGTCCCCGGCAGTCTGAAGTTTGTACTTTGAGTTTCCGTGTACGAAACATCGAGATTCCGTGTACGAAACTCCAGTCCTTACTCCAATCAAAGACCGTCGGAAACACTTCGGAAACTCGTAAGGTATCAACCGGAAGGAAGATCTTAAATTCTTCGTACGAAACAGCGATGGTTATCTTAAGACACCACTCGTCTCAACTCTACGAATGAATGAAGAACTTCCGGAGAGATCGTAGAAAACCACGGAAGTCCTGGAAACGGTCCGAAAGGGACTAAACACGATCGGACAGTCCGTTTACGATTATCTGAGATAGATACGACGATTTACGTTTATCTTTGCATAGCGAGATAAATGCTAAATTTCCGGAAGGATAAATGTCAAGTTTCCCGAAGGATAAATGTCAAGTTTCCCGAAGATAAATGTCAAGTTTCCCGATGAAAGCCGACGAAAATGGAAAGAAGCCCGCCTTGCGGCCCAGGAGGAGAATAGACCGTCATAAGATGGAGTATATAAAGGAGCTTTGGGAGAGGAAGAAAGGCAGAGCGAAAATCATTAAGAGAGAGAGAAATCCGAGATTGGAGACCTAGAAAGCTCCTGTTAGGTTAAGAACTTAGAATTTAGGCGGTAGACTAGCAAGGTAGGACCTAGAACGTCCGGCCGCCTCTCGTTCTATTTTCATCTTGTCCGCAGGCTCCTGTCTCTCTCGGAAGGATCTAACAATCCTTTTACTTAGAGTTCCGCTCATAGAAACCCTAGGCGTTATTCTCGACACGCCCGTTTCTATGACAAACGCTCGTACTAGACGAACTCCGCCAGGCAGTTCGATCTCTTGTTCAAATCTTTCCAACTGAACTACGTCCGACTTGATCCTCGAAAGGGGTACGTAGGCAGCCTTTCTCAAGGTCCAGTCCCAACTCTTAACAAAACCCTTGTTGTACTTAGAGTTCCGCACATAGAAACCCTAGGCATTATTCTCGACATGCCCGTTTCTATGACTAACGCTCGTACTAGACGAACTCCGCCAGGCAGTTCGATCTCTTGTTCAAACAACTCCAACTGAACTACGTCCGACTTGATCCTCGAAAGGGGTACGTAGGCAGCCTTCCTTAAGGTCCAGTCTCAAATCTTAATAAAACATTTCCGCATTTATTTGATCACTTGTCGTTGGTTGTCGCAGAGAATCCGGACCTTCAGGGAAAGTTAGGTTTACTTAGCTTTCCTCCGATTTACTTACTTAAAATCGACAGTGCGAATTTCGGTTCCCACAGGGCTAGCCGCCCGGCGGCCACGGCCAGCACGGGCGCTAGCCGCCGGCGGCCACGGCCAGCACGGGGCTAGCCGCCCGGCGGCCACGGCCAACACGGGCGCTAGCCGCCGGCGGCCACGGCCAGCACGGGGCTAGCCGCCCGGCGGCCACGGCCACGTCTGGTGTTGGCTGCTCGGTTCCTTCGGCGCGTTTGCGTTTTTAGTTTTCCGTAGGTCTTTTCCTTGTGTAGAAAAATGTTTCTAGCAGTTGATTTCGAGACTATGAATCTCGAACTTAATTTTTTCTTAAGGTTTCTCGATTAACAATTAGTCTCTCGAGGTTGCTTTACCATTTTTCATGTTTTTCCGAGATTTTCGGACATCGATTTCGTCTTGACCGATTTTGACCCCAACACCTATCAGCTTATGCAATGTCAGTTACAAGATAATATCTAAGGTCTTGTGCCAAAGATTAAAGAAGGTTCTCCCAAACCTGATTTCTGAAACCCAGTCGGCTTTCTTGGCAGGGAGACAAATAACAGATAATGTAATGATAGCACAGGTAATGTTCCACACTTTGCGAACCAAACCAGGAGGACGGGTCAAGCGAATGGCCATTAAGACAGATATGAGCAAAGCCTATGATAGGATGGAGTGGTCTTTTATAGAGGTAGTTATGAGAAAGATAGGCTTCTCTGAGGTATGGATTGAATGGATTATGAGATGTGTTACCTCGGTTAAGTACCAAGTTTTGATGAATGGAGAACCCAGGGGACCCATAGTTCCAGAGAGAGGTCTACGCCAAGGAGATCCTTTGTCTCCTTTCATATTTATTCTATGCACGGAAGCGCTCGTTGTGAGGGATTAAACTCACCTCCTGATTTTTAGGTCAGGTTAAAGTTTAGGAAAGGTTAGGGAAAGATAACGTGGGCTGAATCCCGTAAGAACTTTGTAGAATGAATGAATGATTTATTGATATTTTTGTATGAATTGTTTACAAGAGATGTTTATAACGTTTACAACGAAAGTGATGAATTTGAGAGCTATTGCTTATGAATAGTAAGAATGCGGATCCTTTGATCATTGTTTGATGTCTTCTTTAAATAGCCTCAGACCCCCTTTGGTCGCTACCAACTGGTTCCCGAGATCTCCTCCGTGATTTGAGGGATTTGTAACAGCTCCCCTTTGACCGGGTCCTGCGCCTATTTATTTGTCCACGAGCTACCTCTTTGACCGGGTCCTGCGTCTATTTATTTGTCCACGAGCTGCCTCTTTTCCTCGACCTCTCTAATGAACATCTTCAGCTCACAGCCTCCGGCTCTGTCTTAGCTGCTTCTAAGGATTTAATCCATGATGGGCCTATCGCGGCCCGTTATCATTTCTTGTTGTTTATTACTAGCTAGAGGGTCATATTTGGGCCCAACAGTTGCCCCCAGCTTTCGAGATAAGATTCCTTATCTCGAAAGCTAGACCTAGCCGCCGAGCATCAATCTTTTCGTTGAGATCTCGAGCAACAGTTATCTTTATTGAAGATTTCCTTTGCTTAATCTGATGGCTGCGATTGCGTATGAAAAGACGCAAGTATCCGACTTCTCGGCCAGCAAGCTTCCCGTTCCTCAATTCTCAGAGAGTTCAGGTACTTTCGAGATTAACATGTTTAATATATCCTTTTCCGGAGAGTATGGTTCTAACTTAGGTTTGGTGGGCCTTGATTCAGCTCCAGTCAAGACGTCCCAGATGGGCGATGACAAGGAGGCAGATGAGGGAGATCCAGCCAAAGAAAGTGATCCAGTTGAGGGAGACAAGGATGTCGGGATGAGCTCCCGTGATAATGATGTCTAAGAGCTGCGGCTCTTTTTGAATTGTAGTGTTGCTTTTCATGACTTTTGCCCAATGGGCTTTGTTTACGTTTCAGACTTATAGCCTGAGGAGGCTTTTAAACCTTGACTTGTTTTAGGGTCTTCTGAACCCTCGTTAGCCTGGGGAGGCTTTTAAACCCTTTTATTCAAATTTCGGTTTTGTTTTTCGTATTAAGTCATTTGACTTGGTTTGATCGTTTCTTGGATGAGATTGACTTTTGTCAAGTGGAAGTTTCGGTTAGGACTTGTATCGTGATTATTAGATACAATGTCCAATGACTTATCAGGTCTCGAAGATTTCGAGTGTATTTGATTACGAGGATCCTTAGAAGGAGTTCCTGAAATATTGAGATTAGCTCCGGGTTTTTAGGAACCTGAGCTACCCTGAAGACCTTAGGAGGGGGTTCATGGGAACCTGAATTCGTTTGTGGGATTTTAAGACCCATTGAAGTTTGATAAGTGATGAGGACCTCAAGTCAGTAGCCGAACCACCAACTCATGAGACCAACCATACAGGCTACATTGGAGCCAGCAACAACATAGGTGCATTCAAAATGCCATATATTTCATACCAGGAGGGTTTTTATCACGGGGACAATTTTCATGGATTATACACTCAAGATGTAGTCAAGTAAAATTGGAATCGCAAGAAAAGCTTCACGGAGCAGGAAGTTATGAATTTTTTAAGTTGGAGGTTTCCCAGTACATCCGTTTGCAAGTACCGGTCTTTAGAAGAGAATTTCAAACCAACCAAGAAGCGAACCGAGCCAAATTCAGCTATGGACTTCAATACGGATCTCTTAGCTTTCCAACCAGCCAAGAATGAGGAGAAAAGCCCACGTAATTATGGAGTTATGATCCAATCATCAAAACCGGCCAAACCAGTTCTGCACTTGCTTCACTTGGAAGCTAACCGGTTCAATCAGTTTCAAACCAGACAATGGCGACCAGGAGATCAATCTATACCTTCAGGAAGTTCATCCAATGGTCTAGAAGAGTCAGACAAGTTCATAGGATGCACCAGCAGCCAGAAGATCAGGAGGATTCTCTTGCAATCAGACTTACCATATTTGGCAGCACTCACACCTTATGCATTCAATGAGTTTCTTCAAGGAAACCATCAAGCCCAACGTCTATATTCCCTTTCAACAGAAGCTGTCAAGACCTTGGAGAGTTTATTGAGAAACCAGGAGTTATTATTTCGTGGATACAAAACCAAGATATCAAGATACAAGATCAGATCTTCCAAATGGATACAAATCAGCCTAACGGCTAGTTTATTGAAGACAAAGACCCTTAGCTTTATTTTTGAGTATTTTCTTTCCTTTCTAGAGTATTAGAACGTTGTAGTTGAGTCAAGGTCGAGCCTATATAAGCTCAAGACCATTCATCATTGTATTTCACCTTTGATCATTTTTATAATAAACCGAGAATTTTCTCTTTAAAGCTTTTGCTTTGTTCTTATGTTTCTCTAAGTATTTAGGTGGATTCCATTGCTTAGTGAACGTGTTAGTCTCTGTCTTTGTGTGGAATCACTGAGACCGTGGCTTGTGAGTTGTATCAAAGGCCATCCGCAACCTTTGTGGTGCTCTTCAATCCATCCAGTCGTTCCTGTCCAGATCCTTTTGGTTGATTAGATCAGTCCAGCCGGATCACCCCTTGTGCTAGATCGATTCTCTGTTGTGCTAAGAGTTATACAGCCTTTGATAGCTTAGGCTTGTATCATTTCTGGTATCAAAAAAAAAATATTCATCCTTGTTTGCATTTACTTCCATAGCTCCACTTTCCTTTTTCGGTTTATTTGCAACAATCATAAAATCTGTTTTAATTCTTGTTTTGTTTCCTTTAAATTGAAAACCAAAATAAAAAGTTTATTTTCTTGTTTTAGATTTTATATTTCGTGCTTTCATTGATTAGTATTAAAAAAAAGGATTGAAGTAGTTTTATTATTTCTTTTACAATTTAAAAAAAAAATCAGAAAACTTCCATATTTTTTTGTAGATTTCTATTTTTTCTTCTTCCTTTTATTTTTACTTGTCACGTTTTCTTATTTGATCACTTGATTCTGAATATCTTCTTTCTTCTTGTGAGGCATTGTTCTAAAGCTTTGCAACCATGGAGAGTGAAGAAGAAGCTGAAGAATACAACACTTTAGAAGTAGATTGGGGAGAAGAAGCTGGTCCAGATTGTTGGAGTGATGGGGAGGACCACACTGAAGGCTATTGGTACATAGACCCTGATCCATAGTGTGCCCCAAACGATGATCTAGGAGATCAGGAAGAACCAGAACCATTGGAAAAGTATTCAACTTGTTATGGTTCCAAATCCCAGCTCATCATTGATCACAACTACTCATCCAATTATGAGGAAAGTTATGAGGGGGAACTTTATGGTCAAGCCTGTCCAAGGAGAATGAAGACCACAGTGGCTGCACCAGTAATACCTTACCATGGGACTCGGTCAAGACATGCTCAAAGCAAACCATGGAGCCACAATGGTGATCAGTTTTATCAGAATTGCTTGGATGAACCATCTATACATTTTTCTGGTCAAAAGCAAGGACAAAGCTCATACCTAAGGTGGGAGGACGACATGGAGCAATGGTTTATAGCTTGGAGAATTCCAGAGAAGTCACAACCATCTTATGCCAGAGATACCTTAGTTGGAGAAGCATACAAATGGTGGAACCAAGTAGATTTTGATCGGATCTATTACAATGATCCACCTTTTACTTGGAAAGAGATGAAGAGGCTCATGTATAGGCAGTTTGTGGAAAAAGCACAGCACGATCAGAAGGTGTCTACAAACAGAGTGGTACAACCCCAAGTCTTTCAGCCAGCAGACATGAGGCAAAGCTTAAAACCAGTGCATATACCTGAAGTCAGACAAAAGCAAGGTGAATACTCTAAATCTTTAAAACCACCTGAGCTTATTTGCTATAGGTGTCAAGGCCAGGGTCATCTTGCAAAGGATTGCCCCACAAAATGAGCTGTGAAGATAGCAAAAGAAACTAACTTGGAGGTAAGGGATTCCTTTACTAGCTTGGATGATTCTTTTGATAGGATTGATAAAAAGTTTGAAGAACTTCTCAACTTGATGAAAGCTAGATATAATTTTGTTTCTAGTAATTCCATGACTGTCTTAACACACTTGTCTAGTGCCCAAGAGGTTGAAAATATTTCAGGTACTAACATGGAAATCAAGGAACAAGAACCCAACCTTGCTGCGCAAGCAAGTCCAAGACTTGAAATTTTTCAAATCCCAACTAATAATGAGGTGATTTCTGAACTTACTGTGAATAATCCTACTTATCAAAACACTGGTATGATGCACTTGCACTCTGTACAGAATGTTGATGCAGGTCTCAGTGAAGGCCAAGAGAACGTGTCTGAGAGATTAGAACAAAAAGAAATCATCCTTGAACCAGATCCACTTCAGGTAAGTGATCCTATCCCTTGTTTGCTTACTGAAAACTTGGATAATGTGCACACTGGTTTATCAGGTCCTGATAAATGTGAGAAAAAAACAGGCAGTTTAGATAAGTATGTAGATTATACTCCTTTTCTTATATCACACTTAGAGAGGAATCAAGAGATTTTAACATCTACTGAAAATGGAATTTCTCAAAATGATTTATATGCTGATTATTCCATGACTTCTATAACACACTTGTCTTTAGCCAAAGATGTTGAGTCTATGACAGGAACCATTGCTGAAAATTCCAGAGGAGACCTACCCAAAGCCAAGATCACACCAGACCGGACCAGAGGAGTGATCCTATCCTATTTTTCCAAAGAAGAACCACCAGATGTGACATTCAAGTCCAAACCGATACAATACCAAGGTAAGATCCTAGAATCTCAAAATAGGATGAAACCTGACTTGCTCTATCTTGGTGCAGATAAATTTGTTTTGAGGACAAAACCTTTTGAAGAGGGAGGGAATGATGAGGACCTCAAGTCAGTAGCCGAACCAACAACTCACGAGACCAACCATACAGGCTACATTGGAGCCAGCAGCAACATAGGTGCATTCAAAATGCCATATCTTTCATACCAGGAGGGTTTTTATCACGGGGAAAATTTTCATGGATTGTACACTCAAGATGTAGTCAAGTAAAATTGTAATCGCAAGAAAAGCTTCACGGAGCAGGAAGTTATGAATTTTTTAAGTTGGAGGTTTTCCAGTCCATCCGTTTGCGAGTACCGGTCTTTAGAAGAGAATTTCAAACCAACCAAGAAGCGAACCGAGCTAAATTCAGCTATGGACTTCAATATCGATCTCTTAGCTTTCCAACAAGCCAAGAATGAGGAGAATAGCCCACGTAATTATGGAGGTATGATCCAATCATCAAAACCGGCCAAACCAGTTCTGCACTTGCTTCACTTGGAAGCTAACCGGTTCAATCAGTTTCAAACCAGACAATGGCGACCAGGAGATCAATGTATACCTTCAGGAAGTTCATCCAATGATCTAGAAGAGTCAGACAAGTTCATTGGATGCACCAGCAGCCAGAAGATCAGGAGGATTCTCTAGCAATCAGACTTACCATATTTGGCAGCACTCACAACTTATGCATTCAATGAGTTTCTTCAAGGAAACCATCAAGCCCAAAGTCTATATTCCCTTTCAACAGAAGCTGTCAAGACCTTGGAGAGTTTATTGAGAAACCAGGAGCTATTATTTCGTGGATACAAAACCAAGATATCAAGATACAAGATCAGATCTTCCAAATGGATACAAATCAGCCTAACAGCTAGTTTATTGGAGACAAAGACTCTTAGCTTTATTTTTGTGTATTTTATTTCCTTTCTAGAGTATTAGAACGTTGTAGTTGAGTCAAGGTCGAGCCTATATAAGCTCAAGACCATTCATCATTGTATTTCACCTTTGATCATTTTTTATAATAAACCGAGAATTTTATCTTTAAAGCTTTTGCTTTGTTCTTATGTTTCTGTAAGTAGTTAGGTGGATTCCATTGCTTAGTGAACGTGTTAGTCTCTGTCATTATGTGAAATCACTGAGACCGTGGCTTGTGAGTTGTATCAAAGGCCATCCGCAACCTTTGTGGTGCTCTTCAATCCATCCAGTCGTTCCTGTCCAGATCCTTTTGGTTGATTAGATCAGTCCAGCCGGATCACCCCTTGTGCTAGATCGATTCTCTCTTGTGCTAAGAGTTATACAGCCTTTGATAGCTTAGGCTTGTATCAATAAGGATTTTAAGACCTTTTGAGATTTGATAAGGATTTTAAGACCTTTTGGGATTTGATAAGGATTTTAAGACCTTTTGGGATTTGTTAAAGATTTTAAGACCTTTTAGTGATTTCTAAGGATTTTAAGACCTTAGGTTTGTAGACGTTTGATTTCGCCTGAAGGATTTTAAGACCTTCGAGGTTACTAAGGATTTTAAGACCTTAGGTCCAGGTTCATGGAGACCTGAGTTTGTCGGAAGGATTTTAAGACCTTAGGTCCAGGTTCATGGAGGCCTGAGTTTGTTACAAGGATTTTAAGACCTTCGAGATTACTGAGGATTTTAAGACCTTAGGTCCACATTCGTGGGGACCTGAATTTGCTGAAAGGATTTTAAGACCCTCGAGATTACTGAGGATTTCAAGACCTTAGGTTCAGGCTCATGGAGACCTGAATTTGCTGAAAGGATTTTAAGACCTTCGAGATTATTGAGGATTTCAAGACCTTAGGTTCAGGCTCATGGAGACCTGAATTTGTTCAAAGGGTTTTAAGACCTTGGGTTCAGGTTCGTAGAGACCTGAATTTGTTCGAAGGATTTTAATACCTTGGGTTCAGGTTCGTAGAGACCTGAATTTGTTCGAAGGTCAAGGTATCAAATATAATTGCTTTACTAGATTTTGACCCGCGCATTCAAAGCGCGGGTTTATGTTTGGTGAAAATTTTATATAATCACATTTATATAATCCGTCTTGTATATGCATTTATATAACCCGTCTCATATATGTGTTTTATATCCGGGTTTGTGTTCGGTTAAAACTATATTGTACATGTATTTTTAGGTTTTTAATTTTGAATTAGATATTTTAAATATAAATCAATATAACAGTTTTATAGTTTTGATCGGTGTTTTGAAACCCGACTCGGACCTACGGTTGAACGAATTACCGGTTTGTAACCCGGTATTTTTAATATTGTGATTTTTTCTAATGATAAGACAAATTCGGTTATCATAAGTTGGAAATTTGTTTAAAATATATTTATATTTTTCAAAATCGTTCTAAATGATAATGATTGTTGTCAAAATTAATAATTTTAGAATTAGAAAACCGGTGGTTAATAACAGTATCAAACATGGAAATAATCGATGCAGTATCAAACAAAGAAATAATCGCAGGCCGAAATTAAATTAGGAAACCGGTGATTAATGACAAACCAAAAAATAATTAAGAAGAAACTGGCGCAGAATATCCAGAATACCTTTAATGAATACAAAAGTATAGATTGATAGTATAGATTGATAATAGGATAGATTGATAATAGGATACATGGTATCACAATAATCATACAATCGCTGTTTAGGCTATATGTTCTCAAACATATGCCCCCTTTAGTCACGGTGGAAAGAGTGTTAAAATGAGATTGAGGTTGCACTCATAACACAATTGCCTACGTACCCAGTCAAGGGGTCAAGCCTAACGTAATTCGAGGAATTTAAGTACCTAATGATAGTATTTCTTCAGATTTGTGGCATTCCACGATCTGATTTCAGGTACTCCGGTTCGCACCTTCAGGAGCTTATAGACGCTAGGTCGTACCACGTGGATAATCCGGTAAGGACCTTCCCAATTGGTTCCTAACTTCCCAGCATTGGGTTCCTTGGTTCCTTCGAAAACCTTCCTAAGTTCAGGTCACCTACAACAAATTGTCGAGGCCTGACTTTGGAATTATAATGTCGAGCCATTGCCTGCTGATAGTTTTGAATCCGAAGCAAAGCTCGGTCTCGTCGTTCCTCGATTAAATCGAGGCTGTCTGATAAGAGCTGGTCGTTAGCTTCGGGATCAGACGTACAGAGCTCTCGACGGAGGCTCCCAGTGGAGGTTTCCGCCGGAACGACAGCTTCCATTCCGTAGGCTAAAGAGAAAGGGGTTTCCTCTGTAGCCTTTCTCGGGATGGTTCGGCATGCCCAAAGTACTTCAAGTATCTTTTCAGACCAGGTTTTCTTGTTGGTTCCGAGGCGTTTCTTGAGGTTTGCTAATATTGACTTATTAGCAGCCTCCGCCTGACCGTTACCTTGAGGTCGTCGAGGTGTTGAGAAGGTAAGGCGGATATTCCACTTGTCGCAAAATGCTTTGAAGTCGCGAGAAATAAACTGTCCTCCGTTGTCGGTTACGATTTCATACGGGACACCGTGGCGGCAGACAATGTCTTTCCACACAAATCCTTCGACTTCAAATCTAGTTATCTGTTGGAAAGCTTCAGCCTCTATCCACTTCGTGAAGTAGTCTGTCAAGACCAGGAGGAAGCGTAGCTTCTGCCTTCCCCTTCCTGACGTTATGAGTGGTCCTACGATGTCCATGGACCACCTCATGAACGGGTACAGAGCGGATATTGAGGATAGTTTTTCCGCAGGCTGATGTATAATTGGTGCATGCCTTTGGCATTTATCACATGAAGAGGAGTAAACCTCGCAGTCAGCGATAATGGTGGGCCAGAAATAGCCATGTCTTTTGATTCGGATAGCTAGAGCTCTGCCTCCATATTGGTTTCCACAGGAGCCGTCGTGCATTTCTTTCATAAGATTGATAGCATCGAAGGCATGGACGCATTTTAGGTAAGGTTCGGAAATGCTTTGTTCATGGAGGGTTGGCTCGATTATGCAGTATCTTGCGCTTAATGCTTTGAGTTTTCGGGCCTCCCACTTATTGGGGGGGATCTTACCCTCCAAGATATACTGCATGATTGGTATTCTCCAATCCTCTCTCCCAATGATTTTGTCATGAGGAGATGAGGGCGGTTCTTGTTCAGGTCCCTGAGTGTCTTGACCTGATGTCATATTGCCCCTGGAGATATTGGTCGGATTAGGCTTAAAGGAGTCTTAATTCTGAGGAATATCTCCAGTTCTGGTGTTGTTCTCCGGAGTCTGGGTCGTTTCTTCGGATGCGCTTTCAAAAGCAGAGCGACTCCTGGTCCTAGCTGCGCAGACAGCTGAATCTGAGGTCTGGATCTTGCCCCCGGAGGTATGCTTTTTAAAGCTACGAATTCTGGTTTTCGGGAACCAGTACGTTGTGAGAACTTGGGTCGCTACTGTCTGGGGTAGCTACCTTCTGTTTGCTCTTTCGGCTTGCTATCGATCTCAGCTTTGGTAGCAATGTTGATACTTGGTTTTTCGATTCCCTTCTACGGGTATGATCCGTTTTACGAGGGGGTCTGATGTTGACGCTAGAGCAGCCAACGCTTCTGCTGAGGAGTTCTCTCCTCGTGGGATCCTTGTTAGTTCAAATCTGTTGAACTGCTTAGTGAGGTTCCAGAAAACTTCGAGGTATGCCCCCATTATTTCAACCCTTGTTTCATACTCTCCGTGGAACTGGCTAGCTACTAGCTGTGAATCACTATAAGCGTTCAGCTCTCGAATTCCGAGGCTTAGGGCGAGTTTTAATCGTGCAATTAATGCTTCGTATTCAGCCTCGTTATTATAAGCGCTGAATCCAAGCCTGTAGGATTGTTCGATGGTTTCTCCAGCTGAGGAGGTCAGCCTTAGACCGATGCCGGAACCTTGTCTTGACGAGGCTCCGTCAACGTACAGACTCCACTTCGGAGCTTCCGTTTCCAAGTTTAGTTGTTCGGAAGCTAGCTCGATTATGAAATCGGCAAGGGCCTGAGCTTTTGCTCCTGCTCGAGGTCTATACTCGATATCGTATTCACTGAGCTCTATTGCCCATTTAGCTAATCGTCCTGATTGGCAAGGGCTGTGCAAAATTGTTCGCAATGGTTGTGAAGTCATTACGACGATTGAGTGCGATTGGAAATAAGGTCGCAATTTTCTGGCAGCTGTTACGACAGCTAGAGCTAGTTTTTCCATAGTAGGGTATCTAGTTTCAGCGTTTATCTGACTCTTGCTGGTATAATAGACAGGTCTTTGCTCGTTTTGCTCTTCTCGTACCAGCACACCACTAACTGCAGCGGTTGACACAGCGAGGTACATATACAGTGGTTCTCCCATTACTGGTTTGGCCAAGATGGGAGGTTCGGAGAGGTAAGTTTTCAATTGCTTGAAGGCTTCCTCGCACTTCTCGTCCCATAAAAACTTCTTATTATTTTTTAGAAGTTTGTAGAATGGGAGGCACTTATCGGTGGACCTGGATATGAATCGATTTAATGATGCGATTCGTCCAGTCAATCTCTGTACCTCTCTGGTTGTCTTAGGTGATGGCATTTCCAGAAAGGTAGCTATCTGTTTCGGGTTGGCTTCGATGTCTCTTTCGGTTACGAGGTAGCCGAGAAACTCGCCTGAAGGTACCCCAAAGGTGCACTTGGCAGGGTTGAGCTTCATATCGTATTTGTTGAGGATATCGAAGCGTTCCCTTAGATGGGAAATGTGATTTTCTCCAACTGAGGATTTGACTAGCATATCGTCAATATAGACCTCCATGGTTTTTCCGAGCTGGCCAGCGAACATTTTATTCACTAGCCTTTGATATGTAGCTCCTGCGTTCTTTAAACCGAATGGCATGACTTTATAGCAATAGGTCCCTCGTTCAGTTATGAATGCGGTTTTCTCTTGATCGTCGGGATCCATCATGATTTGATTGTACCCTGAAAAGGCATCCATGAAGGACATGAGCTGGTGGCCAGCAGTGGCCTCGACCAAACAATCGATGTGAGGTAACGGGAAGCTGTCTTTGGGAAAAACTTTATTTAGGTCGGTGAAATCTATGCAGATTCTCCATTTCCTGTTCTTCTTTTTGACTACTACTGGATTAGCTAGCCAGTCGGGGTAATGTACCTCTCGAATGGACCCAACTTTCGTAAGTCGGTCGACCTCGTCGTTAACAGCTTGTGCCTTTTCTAGGCCTAGCTTGCGACGCTTTTGTTTGATCGGTTTGAAAGTGGGGTCTATATTAAGCTTGTGAGTAGTGACGTCGGCGTTTATACCCTTCATGTCACTAGTGGTCCATGCAAAGGTTCGTACATTGTTTTTTAGAAAGTCAATTAGCTCCTTCTTAGTCTCGGGAGGTAGCTCAGATCCGATACTCACTTGTTTTTCAGGATTTGAGTCGTCGATACTAACTTGCTCGGTGAGGATTTTAGGGGGACCTCGAATATTCTGTTGCATCTCACGACCCTCCTGGATCTGTAATTGCTATTGGGGCGATTCTTTAAGAATTTCGAATCCTCCCAGGTAACAGATCCTGGAGATCTTTTGGTTACCGTGCACGGTAGCTATCCCTTAAGGTGTCGGGAACTTCACACATTGGTGGTAAGTTGAAGCTACTGCTTTCATGTTATGGATCCAAGGTCTTCCTAGAATCGCATGGAACGGGGAGGGTCTGTCGATGACTACAAAGTTCGTCATTTTCATGATTCCGCCAGCTATAATTGGGAGTTTGATAGTTCCCAATGAGGTAGTTGTTTATCCGGAAAAGCCTATGAGACTAGCCTTCTCGTCGACGATTTCGTACTCGTCTATTTCCATCCCCTTCAGGGCGCTGTAGAAAATGAGGTCGACGGAGCTCCCGGTGTCTACCATGAGCTTGGGTACTTCATACCCTGCGATGTTCAGGGTGACGATCAGGCATCGTCGTGAGGTCTGTCAAGGTTTGACGTCTCACTCTCCCAAAAGGAAGTCTTAGTGTTAGACTCGGGGTTAGAAGGCTTAGTTTGAGTGTTAGATACAGCCTTCCGTACATGAGTTTTAATAGAATTAACAGAGTCTCGACACATATCGGATCCTCCGAGGATGTAGTCTATCCTCGCACTGAGGCTCGACTGAGGTAACGGTTTGCTCAGGAGGGCCTCGATTTGTAGGCTTTTTCCTTGGGGAAGCTTCCCAAGGATCATGTCGACCCTTTTCTTAGGAGCTGGGGGTGGTGAATCGGTCTCTTTTTCAGGAGACCTTTCTCGTTTCGGTGAGGTGTCTGTGGGACCTCTTTTCTGGTAGGGCTGTGGTTTTTTTAGGTCCACGCCCTTTATTTCTCCGGCTGTGAATTTAGCTGCCAGTTGTCGTTGGAGGTCCCAACATTCCTCAGTTGAGTGTCCTTTCCGATCGTGATAAGAGCAGTGTTTGTTCTCATCATATCCTTTTGACCAGGGGGTTTTGTTTGCTGCGGCGACAGGTTTTTCGTCTTTATCTTCCTCGATTGCATAGGAATGTTCTCCCTGGGTCTGAATGTTTCGAGAGTTCCCCTTTTTATGAGGTCCTTTTGCTTATGAGGCTTCACCTTTCGGGTGATTCTGGGTTTCTTGTGGAGTTTGTCCAGTACAGCTGTTTCCTCTTCCAAGGTGACGTATCTAGACGCTTTATGAAGAGCATCGTCGATAGTTGGGGGAGGATTGAGCGTTAGCTCCGACCAAAGTTCTGCTTTATACCAGAGACCTCTTCTGAGAGCCTCGATGGCGACCTGGTCGTTGGGGTTTGAGAGCTTAGTTCTCACTGCTCTGAATTTTTCGATGTAGGCTCGTAGTGCGTCTCCCACTCCCTGTCTGATTTTCTAGAGGTCAGCCTCGGATGCTTGCTTCAGGATATGAGTCGAGTATTACTTCATGAAAGCGTTGCTTAACTGGTCGAAGTTATCTATCGAATTTGGTTCGAGACCAGAGAACCATTCGAGGGCTGTTCCGACTAGATTTTTGGCGAATGTCCTGCAGTAACCTGCTTCGCATTCTTCTTTCGTAAAGTGAGCTTTCACGATAGCTAACCGGAAGGCTCTCAGGTAAGCCTTTGGGTCTGAGGTCCCGTCGTATTCGGGGATCCTAATTTTTCGGGTGTCTCTTATGTAAGAGTTGGCAATTCTGTCAGTGAATGGAGTTCCACAGGTCTCTTCGATCAAGCTCTCGATTTCGGGAGCTGAGCTCGTTGCCTCGTGGACTTGAGCTCCCAATTTTTGGAGAGCTGCGTGAGTTCGTTCCATATATCTGCGAATAGCCTCAGGTCCCTCTAGAGGAAGGACAGTTGGGTCATCATTAGGTACCTGTTGAATAGGCCCCTGATGGAATCGTGTTCGATCATTTTCCCAAGTGCCAGGTGGGCTGATTTGCTCACTGGCCCTTGGGTTATTTTGACGAGTTAGGTTAGTGGGGTGAGTTGTAGGATCAGCATCCGTCCTTTGATGTTCATCCGGATTCGTGTTTAGGTTTCTGGCCTGAAATACCGAAGCTGACGTTCTGCCCCCGGACGGATTGGATACTCCTTCTCCTGACCTAAGAATAGGTGGTGGAGGAGGTAAGTGTGAGGGATTAAACTCACCTCCTGATTTTAGGTCAGGTTAAGATTTAGGAAAAGGTTAGGGAAAGATAACGTGGGCTTAATCCCGTAAGAACTTAAAAGATGAATGAATGATTTTATTGATGATTTTTGTAAGAATTGTTTACAAGAGATGTTTATAACGTTTACAAGGAAAGTAATGAATTTGAGAGCTATTGCTTATGAATCGTAAGAATGCGGATCCCTTGATTATTGTTTGATGTCTTCTTTAAATAGCCTCAGGTCCCGCTTGATCGTAGCCAACTGGTTCCCGAGATCCCCTCCGTGATTTGAGGGATTTGTAACAGCTCCCCTTTGACCGGGTCCTGCGCCTATTTATTTGTCCACGAGCTACCTCTTTGACCGGGTCCTGCGCCTGTTTACTTGTCAACGAGCTGCCTCTTTTCCTTGACCTCTCTGATGAACATCTCCAGCTCACAGCCTCCGGATCTGACTTAGCTGTTTTTTAAGATTGAATTCATGATGGGCCTTTCGCGGCCCGTTATCATTTCTTATTGTCTATCACTAGCTAGGGGGTCATATTTGGGCCCAACAGTTGCCCCCAGCTTTCGAGATAAGATTCCTTATCTCGGAAGCTAGACCTAGCCGCCGAGCATCAATCTTTTTGTTGAGATCTCGAGCAACAGTTATCTTTATTGAAGATTTCTTTTGCTTAATCTGATGGCTACGATTGCGTATGAAAAGGAGCAAGTATCCGACTTCTCGGCCAGCAAGCTTCCCATTCCTCAATTCTCAGAGAGTTCAGGTACTTTCGAGATTAACATGTTTAATCTATCCTTTTTCGGAGAGTATGGTTCTAACTTAGGTTTGGTGGATCCTGATTCAGCTCCAGTCGAGACGTCCCAGATGGGCGATGACAAGGAGGCAGATGAGGGAGATCCAGCCAAAGAAAGTGATCCAGTTCGAGGGAGACAAGATGTCGGGATGAGCTCGCGTGATAATGATGGCTAAGAGCTGCGGCTCTTTTGAATTGTAATGTTGCTTTTCATGACTTTTGCCCAATGGGCTTTGTTTACGTTTCAGACTTATAGCCTGAGGAGGCTTTTAAACCTTAGGGTCTTCTGAACCCTCGTTAGCCTAGGAGGCTTTTAAACCCTTTTATTCAAATTTCGGTTTTGTTTTTCATATTAAGTCATTTGACTTGGTTTGATCGTTTCTTGGATGAGATTGACTTTTGTCAAGTGGAAGTTTTGGTTTGGACATGTATCGTGATTATTATATACAATGTCCAATGACTTATCAGGTCTCGAAGATTTCGAGTACATTCGATTACGAGGATCCTTAGAAGGAGTTCCTGAAATATTGAGATTAGCTCAGGGTTTTTAGGAACCTGAGCTACTCTGAAGACCTTAGGAGGGGGTTCATGGGAACCTGAATTCGTGTGTGGGATTTTAAGACCCATTGAAGTTTGCTTAGGATTTTAAGACCTTTTGAGATTTGATAAGGATTTTAAGACCTTTTGAGATTTGATAAGGATTTTAAGACCTTTTGGGATTTGATAAGGATTTTAAGACCTTCTGAGGTTTGATAAGGATTTTAAGACCTTTGTGGTTTGATGAGGATTTTAAGACCTTGGAGATTTGATAAAGATTTTAAGACCTTGGAGATTTGATAAGGATTTTAAGACCTTGGAGATTTGGTAAGGATTTTAAGACCTTGGGTCCAGGTTCGTCGAGACCTGATATTGCTTGAGGGATTTTAAGACCTTCAAGGTTACTAAGGATTTTAAGACCTTAGGTCCAGGTTCGTGGAGACCTCAGTTTGTTGGAAGGATTTTAAGACCTTCGAGATTACTGAGGATTTTAGGTTCAGGTTGACGGAGACCTGAATTTGTTCGAAGGGTTTTAAGACCTTAGGTTCAGGTTCACGGAGACCTGAATTTGTTCGAAGGGTTTTAAGACCTTAGGTTCAGGTTCATTGAGACCTGAATTTGTTCGAAGGGTTTTAAGACCTTAGGTTCAGGTTCACGGAGACCTGAATTTATTCGAAGGGTTTTAAGACCTTAGGTTCAGGTTCATTGAGACCTGAATTTGTTCGAAGGATTTTAAGACCTTAGGTTCAGGTTCATTGAGACCTGAATTTGTTCGAAGGGTTTTAAGACCTTAGGTTCAGGTTCACGGAGACCTGAATTTATTCGAAGGGTTTTAAGACCTTAGGTTCAGGTTCATTGAGACCTGAATTTGTTCGAAGGATTTTAAGACCTTAGGTTCAGGTTCACTGAGACCTGAATTTGTTCGAAGGGTTTTAAGACCTTAGGTTCAGGTTCACGGAGACCTGAATTTATTCGAAGGGTTTTAAGACCTTAGGTTCAGGTTCACGGAGACCTGAATTTATTCGAAGGGTTTTAAGACCTTAGGTTCAGGTTCACGGAGACCTAAATTTATTCGAAGGGTTTTAAGACCTTAGGTTCAGGTTCATTGAGACCTGAATTTGTTAAAAAGTCAAGGTATCGAAGATAATTGCTTTATTGATAATAGGATACATGGTATCACAATAATCATACAATCGCTGTTTGGGCTATATGTTCTCAAACATATGCCCCCTTTCGCCATGGTGGAAAGAGTGTTAAAATGAGATTGGGGTTACACTCGTGACACAATTGCCTACGTACCCAGTCAAGGGGTCAAGCCTAACGTAATTCGAGGAATTTAAGTACCTAATGATAGTATTTCTTCAGATTTGTGGCATTCCACGATCTGATTTCAGGTACCTCGGTTCGTACCTTCAGGAGCTTATAGACGCCAGGTCGTACCACGTAGACAATCCGGTAAGGACCTTCCCAATTGGTCCTTAGTTTCCCAGCATCTGGTTCCTTGGTTCCTTCGAAAACTTTCCTAAGTACTAGGTCACATACAACGAATTGTTGGGGCCTAACTTTGGAATTGTAATGTCGGGCCATTGCTTGCTGATAGTTTTGAATCTGAAGCAAAACTTGGTCTTGTCGTTCCTCGATTAAATTGAAGCTGTCTAATAAGAGCTGGTCGTTAGCTTCGGGATCAGACGTACAGAGCTCTCGACGGAGGCTCCCAGTGGAGGTTTCCGCCGGAACGACAGCTTCCTTTTCGTAGGCTAAAGAGAAAGGGGTTTCCTCTGTAGCCTTTCTAGGGGTGGTTCGTCATGCCCAAAGTACTTCAGGTATCTTTTCAGACCAGGTTTTCTTTTTGGTTCCGAGGCGTTTCTTGAGGTTTGCTAATATTGACTTATTAGCAGCCTCCGCCTGACCGTTGCCTTGAGGTCGTCGAGGTGTTTGAGAAGGTAGGGCGGATATTCCACTTGTCGCAAAATGCTTTGAAGTCGCGAGAAATGAAATGTCCTCCATTGTCGGTTACGATCTCATACGGGACGCCGTGGCGGTAGACAATGTCTTTCCACACAAATCCTTCGACTTCGAATCTAGTTATCTGTTGGAAAGTTTCAGCTTCTATCCACTTCGTGAAGTAGTCTGTCAAGACCAAGAGGAAGCGTAGCTTCTGCCTTCCTCTTCCTGACGTTATGAGTGGTTCTACAATGTCCATGGACCACCTCATGAACGGGTACTGAGCGGGTATTGAGGATAATTTTTCCGCAGGCTGATGTATAATTGGTGCATGCCTTTGGCATTTATCACATGAAGAGGAGTAAACCTCGCAGTCAGCTATAATGGTGGGCCAGAAATAACCATGTCTTTTGATTCAGATAGCTAGAGCTCTGCCCCCAGAGTGGTTTCCTCTGGAGCATGCATGCATTTCTTTCATAAGATTTATAGCATCGAGGCCATGGACGCATTTTAGGTAAGGTCCGGAAATGCTTCGTTTATGGAGGGCTGACTTGATTATGCAGTATCTTGCGCTTAATGCTTTGAGTTTTCGGGCCTCCCACTTATTGGAGGGGATCTTACCCTACAAGATGTACTGCATGATCGGTATTCTCCAATCCTCTCTCCCAATGATTTTGTCATGAAGAGATGAGGGTGGGTCTTGTTCAGGTCCCTGAGTGTCGTGACCTGATATGTCTTGTTCAGGTCCCTGAGTGTCGTGACCTGATGTCTTATTGCCCCCGGAGATATTGGTCGGATTAGGCTCGAATTCTGAGGAATATCTCCAGTTCTGGTGTTGTTCTCCGGAGTCTGGGTCGTTTCTTCGGATGCGCTTTCAAAAGCAGAACGACTCCTGGTCCTGGCTGCGTGGACAGGTGAATCCGAGGTCTGGATCTTGCCCCCGGAGGTATGCTTTTTAAAGCTACGAATTCTGGTTTTTGGGAACCAGTACGTTGTAAGAACTTGGGTTGCTACCGTCTGGGGGTAGCTACCTTCCGTTTGCTCTTTTTGCTTGCTATCGATCTCAGCTTTGGTAGCTATGTCGATATTTTGCTTTTCGATTCCCTTTACGGGTATGATCCGTTTTACGAGGGGGTCTGATGTTGACGCTAAAGCAGCCAGCGCGTCTGCTGAGGAGTTCTCTCCTCGTGGGATCCTTGTAAGTTCAAATCTGTTGAACAGCTTAGTGAGGTTCCGGACAACTTCTAGGTATGCCCCCATTCTTTCGTCCCTTGTTTCATACTCGCCGTGGAACTGGCTAGCTACTAGCTGTGAATCACTATAAGCGTTCAGCTCTCGAATTCCGAGGCTTAGGACGAGTTTTAATCCTGCAATTAATGCTTCGTATTCAGCCTCGTTATTAGAAGCGCTGAATCCGAGCCTGTAGGATTGTTGGATGGTTTCTCCAGCTGAGGAGGTCAGCCTTAGACCGATGCCGGAACCTTGTCTTGGCGAGGCTCGTCAATGGACAGACTCCACTTCGGAGCTTCCGTTTCCAAGTCTAGTTGTTCGGAAGCTAGCTCGATTATGAAATCGGCAAGGACCTGAGCTTTTGCTGCTGCTCGAGGTCTATACTCGATATCGTATTCACTGAGCTCTATGGCCCATTTAGCAAATCGTCATGATTGGCTAGGGCTGTGCAAAATTGTTCGCAATGGTTGTGAAGTCATTACGACGATTGAGTGCGATTGGAAATAAGGTCACAATTTTCTGGCAGCTGTTACGACAGCTAGAGCTAGTTTTTCCATAGTAGGGTATCTAGTTTCGGCGTCTATCAGACTCTTGCTGGTATAATAGACAGGTCTTTGCTCGTTTTGCTCTTCTCGTACCTGCACACCACTAACTGCAGCGGTTGTTACGGCGAGGTAAAGATATAGCGGTTCTCTCATACTGGTTTAGCCAGGATCGGAGGTTCGGAGAAGTAAGCTTTCAATTGTTTGAAGGCTTCCTCGCACTTTTCGTCCCATAAGAACTTCTTATTATTTTTTAGAAGTTTGTAGAATGGGAGGCACTTATCGGTGGACCTGGATATGAATCGATTTATGCTGCGATTCGTCCAGTCAATGTCTGTACCTCTCTGGTTGTCTTAGGTGACGGCATTTCCTGAAAGGTAGCTATCTGTTTAGGGTTGGCTTCGATGCCTCTTTCGGTTATGAGGTAGCCGAGGAACTCGCTTGAAGGTACCCCGAAGATGCACTTAGCAGGGTTGAGCTTCATATCGTATTTGTTGAGGATATCGAAGCATTCCCTTAGGTGGGAAATGTGGTTTTCTCCAATTGAGGATTTGACTAGCATATCATCAATATAGACCTCCATGGTTTTCCCGAGCTGGCCAGCGAACATTTTATTCACTAGCCTTTGATAGGTAGCTCCTGCATTTTTTAAACCGAATGGCATGACCTTATAGCAATAGGTCCCTCGTTCAGTTATGAATGCGGTTTTCTCTTGATCGTCGGGATCCATCATGATTTGATTGTACCCTGAAAAGGCATCCATGAAGGACATGAGCTGGTGGCCAGCAGTGGCCTCGACCAAACGATCGATGTGAGGTAACGGGAAGCTGTCTTTGGGACAAGCTTTATTTAGGTCGGTGAAATCTACGCAGATTCTCCATTTCCCGTTCTTCTTTTTTACAACTACTGGATTATCTAGCCAGTCTGGGTAATGTACCTCACGAATGGACCCAGCTTTCGTAAATCGGTCAACCTCGTCGTTAACAGCTTGAGCATTTTCTAGGCCTAGCTTGCGATGCTTTTGTTTGATCGGTTTGAAAGTGGGGTCTACATTAAGCTTGTGAATAGTGACGTCAGCGTTTATACCCTTCATGTCACAGGTGATCCATGCAAAGGTTCCGACGTTGCTTTTTAGAAAGTCGATGAGCTCCTTCTTAGTCTGGAGAGGTAGCTCGGATCCGATACTCACTTGCTTTTCAGGATTTGAGTCGTCGATACTAACTTGCTCGGTGAGGTTCTTAGGGGGACCTCAAATATTCTGTTGTATCTCACGATCCTCCTGGATCTGTAATTGCTATTGGGGTGATTCTTTGAGAATTTTGAATCCTCCTAGGTAACAGATCCCGGAGATCTTGTGGTTACCATGCACGGTAGATATCCCTTCAGGTGTCGGGAATTTCACACATTGGTGATAAGTTGAAGATACTGATTTCATTTTATGGATCCAAGGTCTTCCTAGGATCGCGTGAAACGGGGAAAGTCTGTCGATGACTATGAAATTCATCATTTTCATGATTCCGCCAGCTATAATTGGGAGCTTAATAGTTCCCAATGAGGTAGCTGTTTCTCCGGAAAAGCCTACGAGATTAGCTTTTTGGCCAATAATTTTGTAGTCGTCTATTCCATCCCTTTTAGGGTGTTGTAGAAAATAAGGTCAACAGAGCTTCCTGTGTCTATCATGAGTTTAGGGACCTCATATCCCGCGATGTTCAGGGTATTGGACTCGGGGTTAGGAGGCTTAGGTCTAGTGTTAGACACAGCCTTCCGTACGTGATTTTTAATAGAGTTGACGGAGTCTTGACATATATCTGATCCTCCAAGAGCTTTCACGATAGCTAGCCGGAAGGCTCTCAGGTAAGCCTTCGGGAATCCTAATTTTTCGGGTGTCTCTTATGTAAGAGTTGGCAATTCTGTCAGTGAATGGAGTTCCACAGGTCTCCTCGATCGAGCTCTCGATCTCGGGAGCTGAGCTCGTTGCCTTGTGGACTTGAGCACCCATCTTTTGGAGAGCTGCGTGAGTCCGCTCCATATCTCTACGAATAGCCTCTGGTCCCTCTAGAGGAAGGACAATCGGATCATCGTTAGGTACCTGACGAACATGTACCTGGCGAACAGGTCCCTGATGGAATCGTGTTCGATCATTTTTCCAAGTGCTCGGTGGGCTGATTTGCTCACTGGCTATTGGGTTATTTTGACGAGTTAGGTTAGTGGGACGAGCTGTAGGATCAGCATCCGTCCTTTGATGTTCGCCCGGATTCGTGTTTAGGTTTTTGGCCCGAAACACCGGAGCTGACGTTCTGCCCCCGGACGGGTCGGATACTCCTTCTCCTGACCTAAGAATAGGTGGTGGAGGAGGTAAGCGAGCGCTCTGGCCAGTAACCTGATCGGGAATAGAGCTAGTTGATGCTATGTTGCTTCCCATAGCACTGGTGAGGGGTGGACTGAACACGGGAGATGTCCTAGCATGAGGCGTTTGGAAAGCTGGTCCCTGTTCTCCTGATCCAGTGTTATCAAGGGAAAAGTCGAGACATCCTCGAGGGAACGAGGGGTCAGTTATTCGATCTCGGAAGGTCACTCCCAAGCCCTGACGTTGCGGTGGTTGGGTTGTTGCGGTTCGAGATCTAGTGACCTCTTCGAATCATTGCTGCCGAGCGGCTAGCAGTTCCATTGTACGCTCACCTTCTTGAGCTTTTTCTACCAGCTGCATCGTCATGCGACGGATCTCAGAGAGCTGAGCCTCCGTCTGGTTCGGAGCAGGTTGGTGCTGAGGGGTAACGAGGGCTGGGAGCCCTGGATCGATCCCATTGGAGGTTCTCGTGCTGGCTGCTCCAGCACTGTTCATCGAGATACTGTTCATCGAGATACTGTTCATCGAGATATTGTTCATCGAGATACTGTTCTTCCAGTACTGTTCATCCGAGTACTGTTCATCGGGATACTGTTCATCGGGATACTGTTCATCGAGATACTGTTCACCGAGATACTGATCATCGAGATACTGTTCACCGAGATACTGTTCATCGAGATACTGTTCACCGAGATACTGTTCATCGAGATACTGTTCATCCAGTACTGTTCATCCGAGTACTGTTCATCGGGATACTGTTCATCGGTTAGATGAATTTGTTGTCTGATCGACTGGATTCATCTTTAAGTTGGAGTAAGGGATTCCATTGTTCGTCCCCACAGACGGCGCCAATTGTGAGGGATTAAACTCACCTCCTGATTTTAGGTCAGGTTAAGATTTAGGAAAAGGTTAGGGAAAGATAACGTGAGCTGAATCCCGTAAGAACTTAAAAGATGAATGAATGATTTTATTGATGATTTTTGTAAGAATTGTTTACAAGAGATGTTTATAACGTTTACAAGGAAAGTAATGAATTTGAGAGCTATTGCTTATGAATCGTAAGAATGCGGATCCCTTGATTATTGTTTGATGTCTTCTTTAAATAGCCTCAGGTCCCGCTTGATCGTAGCCAACTGGTTCCCGAGATCCCCTCCGTGATTTGAGGGATTTGTAACAGCTCCCCTTTGACCGGGTCCTGCGCCTATTTATTTGTCCACGAGCTACCTATTTGACCGGGTCCTGCGCCTGTTTACTTGTCAACGAGCTGCCTCTTTTCCTTGACCTCTCTGATGAACATCTCCAGCTCACAGCCTCCGGATCTGACTTAGCTGTTTTTTAAGATTGAATTCATGATGGGCCTTTCGCGGCCCGTTATCATTTCTTATTGTCTATCACTAGCTAGGGGGTCATATTTGGGCCCAACAGTAAGCGAGTGCTCTGACCAGTAATATGCTCTGGTACAGAGCTGGTTGATGCTAGGTTACTTGCCATAGCACTGGTGAGAGGCGGGCTAAACAAAGGAGTTGTCCTAGTGTGAGGCGTTTGGAAAGCAGGTGCATGTTCTCCCGAACCAGTGTTATCAAGGGAAAAATCTAGATGTCCTCGAGGGAACGAGGGGTCGGTTATTCGATCTCGGAAGGTAACTCCCGAGCCCCGACGTTGCGGTGGTTGGGTTGTTGCAATTAGAGATCTAGTGATCTCTTCGAATCGTTGCTGCCGAGCGGCTAGCTGTTGCAAGGTACGCTCGATTTCCTGAGCTTTGTCTACCAACGCATCATCATGCAACGGATCTCAGAGAGCTGAGCCTCCGTCTGGTTCTGAGCAGGTTGATGCTGAGGGGGTAACAAGGGCTGGGAGCCCTGGATCGATCCCACTAGAGGTTCTCGTGTTGGCTGCTCCAGTACTGTTCATCGAGATACTGTTCATCGAGATACTGTTCATCGAGATACTGTTCTTCCAGTACTGTTCATCCGAGTACTGTTCATCGGGATACTGTTCATCGGGATACTGTTCATCGAGATACTGTTCATCGGGATACTGTTCATCGAGATACTGTTCATCGAGATACTGTTCTTCCAGTACTGTTCATCCGAGTACTGTTCATCGGGATACTGTTCATCGGGATACTGTTCATCGTGACACTATTCAGTGGTTAGATGGATTTGTTGTCTGATCGACTAGATTCATCCTTAAGTTGGAGTAAGGGATTCCATTGTTTCTTCCCCATAGACGGTGCCAATTGTGAGGGATTAAACTCACCTCCTGATTTTTAGGTCAGGTAAGTTTAGGAAAGGTTAGGGAAAGATAACGTGGGCTGAATCCCGTATGAACTTTGTAGAATGAATGAATGATTTATTGATATTTTTGTAAGAATTGTTTACAAGAGATGTTTATAACGTTTACAAGGAAAGTGATGAATTTGAGAGCTACTGCTTATGGATAGTAAGAATGCGGATCCTTTGATCATTGTTTGATGTCTTCTTTAAATAGCCTCAGACCCCCTTTGGTCGCTACCAACTGGTTCCCGAGATCTCCTCCGTGATTTGAGGGATTTGTAACAGCTCCCCTTTGACCGGGTCCTGCGCCTATTTATTTGTCCACGAGCTACCTCTTTGACCGGGTCCTGCTCCTATTTATTTGTCCACGAGCTGCCTCTTTTCCTCGACCACTCTAATGAACATCTTCAGCTCACAGCCTCCGGCTCTGTCTTAGCTGCTTCTGAGGATTTAATTCATGATGGGCCTATCGCGGCTCGTTATCATTTCTTGTTGTTTATTACTAGCTAGAGGGTCATATTTGGGCCCAACACTCGTTAGCCTTCTTAGTCAAGCAGAGAATCAAGGGAAGATAACGGGGATGAGAGCCGCTCGCGCTAGCCCCCCGGTATCTCAACTTCTTTTTGCTGACGATAGCCTTTTCTTCTGTAAGGCGGAGCCCCGTGAATGTGAAGAAGTTATGAAAGTAGTCAGGAAATATGGACATGCTTCTGGACAATGCATTAACTTTGATAAATCTTCTCTGCTCTTTGGCAAGAGGATACCAGAAAGTATGTCACAGAAATCATAGATGAATAGATGAAACTGCAATAGATAAATAAACATCAAAGGAGTTCCAGGAGGACTCTGAAGGAGTTCCTCCCTTCTCTCCTAACTAAGAACAATGAATAAAAGAAAACGTAGAAAGCGTCTAAATCGTAGCCGTCAACAATGGCTTAGAAATAACATAAATAGGGTTTCTGGTCGTCAAGGTTATATTGGTAACTTTGTGGTGACTCCTGGGCTTCAGTCGGTCATGAAATATACTCGGCCCACATTCTGATGTCTCTGTCGATCGACATGCAGTGTGCTGCATCGATCGACATACAATCCTCTTCTGGACAGTTTTCTCTCGCGAGGCAGACTAATCATTCTTCAGTAAAACGGGCATAACTTCTGCTACAGAATGCGGATTGACCTCAGACCGGTGGTATTGGAAAGCTAACTCAAAGCTATATCTGGTGTCGAAAGATGGCTAACTCTAACGGTGGAAAGGTCTCCATCGAGAGCTAAACATATGAAGCGTTTGTGCAGTTCTGCACTGCGAAAGACTCCAAAAGACACCAAAATCACCATATATCTCCAAATCGTCCCTGAACCTGTAAATACTCTAAATAGACTCCAATACATAATAAATAGTATATAAAACACTTATATACCATGGGTAAAAATGGGTAAAATCCATGGTATATCATTAGTCACCAAAATTACGCCTCACCGCAGCTAGGGATTCTGATATTAAAATTCGATAACTTTTTACGAAAGCTCTACAACGTTTTAGGAAACAACTTCCGTGAGATCAAACTCGACAATATTTTACGAAACATCATTCATAAAGCCAAAAAATATCATATCAAACAATAAGATCTGGAACATGACGAGTTCGCTCACAGCCTAACGAACTGAGAGCCTCACTCGAGTGACGCCTTGTCCATTGACTCGTCTTTCCAAAACGCCCCTCTTTGCCTGCTTCTCCTCCCTTTGGTTCAACGATTTCGTAAACTTTCTTTACATAAAACGCAATATGATTTTACCAGATTCTGCCACGTTGAGTCGAAAACGTCTATTCATAACTTTTGTTAGACTCTTCAACAATATACAAAGCGCACCTGGTCCCTTCAAGATGCCCCTAGACGTCATGAACGAAGTCTTCTCTTGATCCTCCGGATGCATAAGGATCTGGTTGTACCCGGAGAATGCATCCATGAAGCTCATTAGCTTGGTGACCGGCGGTTGCATCGACTAGCCTATCGATATGAGGCAAGGGGAATATGTCCTTAGGACATGATTTATTAAGGTCCGTGAAGTCAATACAGACTCTCCACTTCCCATTCTTCTGCTTTACGAGCACTACGTTAGCTAGCCATTCCGGATATTATACCCTCGTATGAACCCGGCGTCGAGTAGGTTCTTGACCTCCTCGTTGATTATTTCATTCCTATCAGGGGGGAACTTTCTCCTTTTTTGTCTAACAGGGGGATGTAGAGGGTCCACTTACAATTTGTACATGATGACATCGGGGTCGATCACTGGCATGTCTTCGTGGGACCAAGCAAAGCAATCGGATTTAGATCCTAGGAAGTCGATCAGTCTCCGCCTTAGTCCTTCAGCGAGTTTAGAACCTATCTTCAGGTTCCCCTCCGGATTCCCTTCTACCAAGGGCACTTCGTCCATCTCCTCCACTTCCGGCTCTTCCGTATGTAGGGCCGGAAGCTTCTTCTGTAATTGCTATTAGACTTGGGTCTTCCCCCTTAGGGTAGTTTAATAGCAGGACCTAGAATTTTCTTGATTTTCCTTAATCGCCTTAATGCCCCAAGGGGTCGGAAATTTGATCAACTGACGGAGAGTTGAAGGTACGGCTCCCATATCATGGATCCAGAGTCTTCCTAGTATCACATTGTAGGAGGAAGGACAGTCGACGACTAGGAACTTCCTACCTTGATTTATCCCTTCGGTGTATACTGGGAGGAAAACTTCCCCCAGGGTCTGCTTCGCCTCTCCGCTGAAGCCTATGAGAGGGGTCTCCTTTCTCGTTAACGCCTTAGGTTCCAGCCATAGATTGGCGTAGGCCGACTGGAAGATGATGTTGCTGGAGTTCCCATTGTGTACCACTATTCGCTTAACCAAGCAGTTTGCTATGGTAAGCGAAATGACAAGGGTGTAATGGTGAGGGTCTAGGACCTTCTCCTGCTCCTTCGCGGTGAAGCTGATCTCGTCCGTTCCTAGGAGTAGACGCTTAGGACCTTCGGCCTCTTGACCGTTCCTGGCATTGCCAGTGCTTCTCTTGGCAGCCGCACTACTGACTCCACTTACTTCTGATCCGCCTGAGATAACATGGATCACCCGATCCTGTTTTGGTGGCAATGCAGGGGCTGCTTCGGTAGGAAGACCAGGGCCTTCCTTGTTTAAGAGGTTCCTGTCCTTATCTGAGAGGAATTTTTCAGGTGGCATCTCTTGAGAAGCTCTATGACCTCTATTTTTATAGCTATGCAGTCTTCCGTGTTGTGGCCATGATCGCTATGGAACTCACACCACCGTTTAGGATTTTGGTTGGAATCCGAGGCCTTCATCTTTCGGGGCCATTTGACCTATTGGCCCATTTGTCGTAGGACGCCAACCCGCTCCGGCTTTGATACCGACAGATGTGAGATATCGGGCCAAGTAGGCACTGCCATTCCTTCGGATCTGGCCAAGGGACGGTTCTGGTATTTGTCCCTGCCTGGATTACTTGTCTCCTTCGTAGGCCTAGGATGGAAGCCTTCGTCGCGATTGTTATGGTATTTTTGTGTAGGGTCGTTTTAGTACTACGGAACACTAGAAGAATTTGTGTGAAAGCAAGAGATTAGACTAGAAGAGATGTTTATTGAGTTATTGATCGGGGCTACAACGTTTGATGGTGTATAAACCTTAGTTCTAGCCGTCTAAACCCTAATCTCTTAGTCTAGAAAAGTCTATCCCTTGTTCTAGGGTTTGGGCTCCCCTTTTATAGATGTAGACGTCGGTTTAAAGTAGAGGAACTCTTCCATAATCGGAAAATGGAAGTTTCCCCTTAGGCGGAAAACTTCTATTTTGCTTCAAGGGTCGGTCCGATCAAGGGGGTCGGACCTATAGGTCGGACCTATAGCAGAGGTCGGTCCCTGGTTTCTTCTTGAGCAAGGGTCTGGAAGTCGAGGACCTATCCGGAAGCTGGAGAAAACATATGCCTGGATATTTTTCCCCAACAGTTTGCCCCTTATTCCTTGATTTGCTCGTGGAAATCAAGGGATAACATGTATTCTTGAACCTTGGTAGTTTTCTCTTAGGACGGAGTCTTCCTTGGGTACCTTGTCTTCTTGTATTGAGTTAAGCCGGGACCCTTGTTGATGACCGAAGCAATGACTTTATGAAGCTTTAAATGTTATAACTTCCCTGGAATATTTGGATGCTTGCCTTAGCCTGCTTTTAAATGAAGAACTGGGACAGGACGACCCCTTTCGAAGGCTCAAGGTACACGGGCCTTGCACATGAGATCGCTTGAATGGGGTAGGCTTCACGAAAAACCCCAACGACGGTTGTGTTTCTTTGTTTGGCGCTCAATTGATCGCGTGGCGATTCACACGAGGCGCGTGGTTGTCACCCTAGGATTTCTTCCTTCTCTCTCTCATTTGATCGAGACCAATCATCTCTCCTTTCATTTCTTCTCCATTTCTCTCAAGATTCTCTCTCGGCGGCTTCCTTCTTCGGAGATTCCCTTTCGCTTTTTGACAGGTAGCCGTCTTCTTCTCCTTTCCTCTTCCTTTTTCTTTGCTAGATCGTTCTTTGATAATGTCCGACGGTTCCCCTAGTAAAACCCTAGATTCCTCCCTCGTGGATAGTAGGGTTAGATCTAGGACCCTAGGTTCGATGAACTCTTCCTCTCTCTCCCCTGATCCCGAAGCCGGTGCGGAAAACCCCCGTCTCGACTAGGCTGAGAATGTCTCCTCTGGTGACAAAGCCGAAGGATCTCCATTGGTGGGTCCGGTTTCTAGGATCGGGAAGAGAGATGTCGAAGAGTGGAAAAGGAAGCACGATCTTCCTCAAGATCTAGTTATTCGGGTTCCGGGTCCTTCCGACAGGATTTCGGACTTTGCAGTCGAAGAAGTCCCGATCTACGAGGTGTATTTTGTATCGGGCTTCTGGGATCGCATCCCTTCATTGATTGCGAAGCTCTCGGAGCATCTTGACATTTCTCCCGGCCAGCTGACTCCTCCAGCCTGGAGAACCTTGATAGAGATTCAGAATCTTGGTGATCTGGAGATCTTGGTGTTGGGAGTGAATGAAGTGCTCTATTCGTACTACGTAGCTGCCCTGCCCGGATCACCGGGGAAGTATTATCTCCATCCTCGCAGCAGTGGCGCTCTGGTTTTGGAGATTGAGAAGTGTGTGAGGAAGCGTCATCCAATTTTTAGTGGTAGATGGGCAGAAAGATTTGCCTTCGTAACCCTTCCTGGATTTTCTCTTATTTGGCATGTAGTGGGTAGGTTATTGTACTTATGAATGGTTTTTAATCATGACACTGACTTGTGTTGGGGTCAAAATCAGTCACGATGGAATCAATGTCTGAAAGTCCCTGGAAAGTATTTCTCCGAACAAAAAGTCTTGTATAATTTGAAAAGAAGTTCATACGACGTCATTCTCAAATTAGAATATCCAATCTATTCAACAAACAACTCTCGGGAAACAAACGGCAAAACGAAAGAAGGCCGGAGCTTGATCTTACCAGGTCAACTAGCCATGGGGTGAGCTTAGTTTTCCCAGTTCGCCCATGGACAAGCTCACTTTGTTCTCCTTTGAGTCCAGATCGAAATGGCTTTCGTTTCGCCTCAATCGGAGTTTCTGTTGAGAGTTTACGAAAGAAACAAGATGCACGCCACGGTCCTGGACGCCGGGCGGCCAGACCAACATCCTGGCCGCCCGGCGGCCAGACCGACGTCCCGTTTCTGCGCGCCGCGCGGCCAGACCGAAGTCCTGGATGCCGGGCGGCCAGACCAACATCCTGGACGCCGGGCGGCCAGACCAACATCCTGAACGCCGGGCGGCCAGACCGACGTCCCGTTTCTGCGCGCTGGACGGCCAGACCGAAGTCCTGGGCGCTAGGCGGCCAGACCACAGTCCTGGGCGCCGGGCGGCCAGACCACGGTCCTGGGTGCCGGGCGGCCAGACCCATCTCGGCGAGGACTTCGATTTGATATCTTGATCGTTTTCTAGGTCCTCGCGGTTTGAGAGAACATCATCTTTGATGTTACAAGGCAGATTCCTTTGCGTTCGGTCTGCCCAAACTTAGATCAATTCCTGTGACTTCCGTATACTTTAGTATGGTCGTGTCATCTCAGCTATGGACATAGTGTCTCTCGGTTCGTGTCGATTGAAGTTATCATCGAAGTTTTAAGATTAAAACTGAGAAGGTTGTTTTTCTCGTAAAGTGTATCGTGTAAAACAAGAACGATCGACTTGAACATCGATTCTTTAGGCTATACGATTTGTTTTACGGAGAAAGACAATCTTTCTGAGAAATCGTATAAACGTTCAAAGGCTTGAAACTTGCCCACAGACTCACTTACGATTTTAAGGGTTCAGGCCCAACAAAGCTATGACAGTTTATTCTATTTCCCGAAAATAGGATAAATGTCGAATTTCCGAGGATAAATGTAAAGTTTCCTGATAAACATGAAGATCGACGAAAATGAAAAAAAACCTGATTCGCGACAGATCTGGCCCAAAGAGAGGATATACCGACCTAGAAGGAGTATATAAGAAGCTTGGGGCAAGGAGCAGAGGAAAATATGAGAGAAATCCGAAAACTGAGAGAGGAGAGAGCAGATCCGAGATTTTAGACTTAGAGAACTTAGAACTTAGGTGGTTAGACTAGCAAGGCAGGACGTAGAATGTCTGGTCACCTCTCGTTCTATTTTTATCTTGTCTGCAGACCTCCGTTCCTCTCAGAAAGATCTAACAATTCTTTTACTTAGAGTTCCGCACATAGAAACCCTAGGCATTATTCTCGACATGCCCGTTTCTATGACCAACGCTCATACTAGACGAACTCCGCCAGGCAGTTCGATCTCTTGTTCAATTCTTTTTAACTGAACTACGTCCGATTTGATCCTCGAAAGGGGTACGTAGGCAGCCTTTCTTAAGTTCCAGTCCCACATCTTAACAAAACCTTTTCGTACGCTTTTCATCTTTTGTTATCAAGCTACGACTCAATTAGGTTTAAGGTTTTAGGCGGCTAGAACCAGGAATATCGTTGCATGTTCTCGCAGCCGTAACTTTTATAGTCTCCTGTAAAAATTGCAAAGCTTTTACGCAAATTCGAAGTAAAGGTCTACTCTTTCCGGAAAACTCGTTTTGTTATCTTTCTATATTTTCCGCATTTGTTCGGACACTTGTCATTGGCTATCGCAGAGAATCCGGACCTTCAGGGAAAGTCGGGTTAACTTGGCTTTCCTTCGTTTTTATCATTAAAATCGACGGTGTGAGTATCGGTTCCCACAACTTGTTTCTTTTTTCTGGTTGCAGACGTGCCTCGCACATCTGTGCCAGAAGGGAAAGAAGTTGCTGATCAGGTTCTTGAACTTCCCTCATCGCGTCGTCAAATTAATTTCCTTGTTAGTAAAGAAGCTCTAGAGCAGTGCAGAATTTGGGGTAAGCTCTTCACATCAAATCTCTCCTTGCTAGTTGATTTACTGATTTCTTGCTTTGTCCTTTTCAGGTAATATGTCGGGATCAACGGGAGAACAAGCCATCGATGCGTTCATCAAAGCCGCAGAGGAGCTCTCAGCCAAGAAGCCTACTCCTAAGGCTACTGTCTCGGATGATGATGATGTTCTCTTCCTCAGCCCCCTCTGCCTCCAAGAGGAAAACTCGGGCTTCAGGATCGACTCCAAAGCCCTCTCTTCAGCCTTGCGTGGATCTAGCCAAGGTTGTGGCTGATCTTTCCTCCACGACATTTCCTGAGAGTGTGATATCTTGCATAATTGCATGTTTTTAGCCTTCATATCTTGTGCATTTTGATCATATAGCTTAGATCTTAGTGTCTTTAGGATCCATATTGCATTCATATGTCCCTATCAGGTGTTGGAGCATACTATGAGATGATGTGAAGTGTTTGAGAGTTCAAAGATCCAAAGGAGGTGAAGAATGATGCTCAGCCAAGCAAGTACTCTCTTAGACTCGACTGGACCGGAATGGTCGAGACCGGAATCACCATCTCGGGCGTGAAGAGGCAAGACCAGAGAGACGAGACCGGGAAGCACATGCCGGGCGTGAAGGCCAGGACCGGACAGGTCAGACCGTGCAGCACAACTCGGGCGTGCATGCTTAGACCGGATTGCATGGACCGGGAAGAGGACGCCGGGCGTGGAGGCTCAGACCGGATTGCAGGACTGGGATGAGGATGCCGGGCGTGGAAGAAGATGTGGGTGAGAGAAGCTGGACCGGTTTGCATCCAAACCGGATCGGTTCGACCCAACTCGACCCTGGGTCATTTTCATCACATTTTGAAGACCAAAATTAGCCTTCTCCAAGGGGCATTCTAGTCTTTTGTCTTATGTCTCTTCCTTTAACCTAAACCTAAGTATAAATACCTTGTAATCTCCATTTTGAGGAGATTATCTTATTTTCTCTTAAGAATCACAAAACCTTTTTTGGGTGAAAGTTCTTCCCTTTTGTTCTTGTGTTCTTAAGTGTTTATAATTTCATTTCTTGCTTTCTTAAACATGATTAAGCTTGGAAACCTCATGGATTCAAGAGTAATCATGGTGATTGGTGAGTAATCCACTTTTGGATTCATGGGTTAGGGAGATTAAGGGTGATTAGGCTTGATCTAGGGTGTTTAGGTGTAGATCCTTCTTAATCCTTGCTAGTAGAGTGTTTTTAATGCTTCTTTAGAGCTGGCCTCTCTAAAGTTGAGTTCTAGACATTTCCCACCCACAAGGTGTTCGATGAAATGTCTGAACCAACTCTCCTAAGCTTTTAACATACTCTACCAAAGAGATTTGTTGTTAAAGGTGTTAAGATGGCTATTAGACTTGTCATTAATGATTGCTTCCTAAACATTCAACCAAAGAGATTTGATGCTTGAGTTTTGGAAGCGAATGAGCATTCATCTAGAGATAGAGTTTGTTTACTCTTGTGTCTAGGTCTAAGGTAGATAGATTGATTGAAAGCTGACACCTTTAGATTAAGTTTGACCACCCAAGGTCTAAATCCCTTATCCCATGAGTTCTTCTTCTCATAATCAAAGAAAGTTTCTATCTTTATTGCTTTTTAGTATTGTTCTTAGCATAAAAACCATTCACTCAATCATTAGACTTAGATTAAGTATAGACTTGTATTCTCTTTGCTTTAAAATGAACTAGTAGTGGATTGACATCTGAAGTACTACTTTGATTTGCATAATTGGACCCTTGAAAAGTCCTCTTATCAAATTGGCGCCGTTGCCAATCCTAGTTTGATTTTGACATTGAGATTTGGTCACTTGCTTGAGACTAAGTCATTTTTATTATTGCTGTTTGTGATATTGATTCTCTCCCTGCAAAGCTTGGTGCATTTCAGGTGTATGAACTTGAGGAGCAGAGGTTCATCAAGCCTTGTTCCAAGAGTTGAAGACATAGCTGCATTTGAGAGAGAGTTAGTAAGAAAAAGAAGAGAAGAAGAGCAACAGGTTCACTTGCAGAGATTGGGGTTTGATATGGAGAACCTACCTCAACAAGAAGCTGCTCAAGCTGGTATTGGTCAAGGAGCTGCCAACCTTAGACCTCAGCGCCAGCCACAACACCCTCCACGCCAAGCTAGAGCCATCGGGCCTATGATCAACCTCACATCAATGGTCATAGGTTGGGAATCAGAGCACCTTCTGTGGAGAACAACAACTTTGAGATCAAGTTAGGACTGCTCAACACCATTGAGAACAACAAGTATCATAGTCTTGCTACTGAAGATCCTTTTGACCACTTGGACAAGTTTGATAGCTATTGTGGTTTGTCCAAGACCAATGGAGTGTCAGAAGATGCTTTGAAGCTCAGGCTCTTCCCTTTCTCTCTAGGAGACAAGGCAAGACAGTGGGAGAAGTCTCTCCCAAGCGACTCTATCACTACTTGGGATGAGTGCAAGGAATCCTTTCTAGACAAGTTCTTCTCCATCTCCAGGACAGCTAAGATCAGGAATGAGATCTCTGGGTTTTAGCAGAAGGACTTAGAAAGTTTCAGTGAAGCATGGGAGAGGTTCAAAGGCTACCAAGCTCATTGCCCACACCATGGCTTCTCCAAAGAAAGCTTGTTGAGTACCTTCTACATGGGAGCTATACCACAGTGCAGAAACAGACTTGATACTGCTAGCAATGGTTTCTTCTTGGGCAGGACTGAGGAGGAAGCATAAGAGCTGGTGGAGAACATGGCTAAGAGTGACTCAGTTTATAGTGAGGAGCATGATAGAGCCAACAGAGGTGATGATCAGCAGACTAAGAGAGAGCTCAAGTCTTTGCAAGACAAGTTGGACTTGATTCTCTCCACCCAAGCTAAGCAAGAGCAAATGAACTTTGTGGGTGGTCCTAGTCAAGAAGCACCTCCTAAGGTGAATGAAGTAGATGGTTTGGAAGGGCAAGAGAAGTTGTGCTTCATCAACAGCAATGGTACTTGGTACAAAAAGGAACCTAACTTTCAGTACAACAAATACCAGCCTAGGAAAAACACACCTCCTAGTTTTGGGAACAACAACAATCAGTCCACTCAAGCTCAAGGAAACTCTTCTCAAGCTACAGCTCCTGATTCAAGTATGGAGTCAATGTTCAAGCAGATAATGGATGCTCAGTCTAGATTAGCAAAGGACATTGGTCATGAGTTCCAAACCGTGCACTCCAAGATTGATACTAGCTATACCGAGCTGAGCAACAAGTTCCTACTACTTGCCTCTCGCTTCAACGCTTTGGAAAGTCAGGTCGCCTCTATGCCTTCATCTTCCAAGAGCCCAATGGGATCACTACTAGGGAAACCAGATAAGAATCCCAAGGAGTCTTGCAATGTTGTCATCTCTACTACTTCTTCAAAGATTGAGCTGAGTGATCATGAGAAAGAGGTGGATGAGATTGAAAGACTTTTGCATGGAACAAAGATTGTAGCAACAGCTGAAGCACATATGGTGGATAAGGTTATGGAAAGGGTTCAGGTGCAAGTTGAAAGGAAAGTTGAAGCAACAAATCTGCAGAGAGCTGAGCCTAGGGCTGAGAAACAAGTTGAGAGAGAGCTGACTACAAACTGAAAGAGGTTAAGCTAGAAGAAGCCACTGAGGTTGAGCTGTCACCATATGAGGTCCCACTCCCATTTCCACAAAGGGTCCTCACCAAAGCTCAGAAGAAGGTTACCTCCAAGTTCAGGAAGGACCTAAGTGATGTTGGCGTCAACCTTCCAGAGATCTCGGGTATGCGTGAGGCTCATGTCCAAATGCTGCTCATCCAGTACATTCTCACTCACAAAGAAGAAGTAGCAGAGCTCCTGAACATCTCTACACTACAGCTTGACCCACCAGTCCCTCCAAAGTGTCTTCCTAAGCTTGGACACCAAGGGATGTTCACATTACCTTGCTCCCTTGGTCAGCTCACTCTTAAAGATGCTCTTGTTGATTCTGGGGCCAGTGTGAATGTGATCTCAATGGAGATGGTGAAGAGTATAGGGATTGCGAGTATGGAACCAGACAAGTCTTCACTACAGTTTGGGGATTCATCTTCTACAAACCCACTTGGTATCATTAAAGACTTCCCTTTGAAGATTGGAGCATGCACCATTCCCATTGACCTCACTGTCCTTAACATGGCGACTGGGAAGAGAGTTCCTTTGGTCTTGGGTACACCTTTCCTCACAACAGTTGGAGCTTGCATTGACTTTCCCAACAAGAAGGTCACTCTTATGAATGTGAACAAAGCTGTCTCCTACCCATTACAACCTCCATTGGATGCTGGCTATTGTGGGACAATCACTTTTGGACAAGAAGCTGATAAGAAGCCCCAAGATGAAGTTGTTGTTGTTGTTTGTGAGACAAAAGGTCTCAATGGAGAGACTTCTAAAGAGTTGTGTGTTGAGCACTTGGAAAGTGCTAAAAAGGACGGGATGAGTGGAACCTCAAAGGCCACTCATGGCAAGAAGAAGATGCTGCAAGAACCTCATCCTCCACCTCTTGATATGCTCCCACACACTCTCACTCTCCATCCAATGAAGCTCAAGGATGGTGTCATTGAGTATAAGCTCAGGTGTAAGGGCAAGTCAAGGCCAATCTCAAATGCAAGAGCCATCCTCAACCCTCAGCTCCAAGATGATCCAGTCAAGCTTCAAGAACTCCTCTCTCAGGTCCTCATCATCACTCTTGAAGGTGGGAAGGACCCTCCTTCTCACTAACCAAAAGAAGGAAAGTCAAGCTAGAGACTTAAAACAAGCTCACTTGGGAGGAAGTCCCATGACTATCCCTGTACATATGTCTTTTTGATTTTCATTTAAAGACCCATGGACGAAGGAAGGCGACCAGACTCTACTCCTTAGACACCAATACCTCTTCTCACGCTCCATATAGGTACTCCTTCACCTTTTCTTGTATATACCATTTTCATTTGCATTTAGACTTTGTTTTGGTCATCTCTCTCCACTTTTCACACAAGAGACTGTGTGAATTAAGTGTGGGGGAGGTGCAAGTTGCTGATGATCTTGTGTTTCTTGTCATTAGCATGCATTGTAGATAGTTATTTGCATATAAAAAAAATTGAAAATTTTGAAAACACACAAAAAGAAGCATTTTGTTGCATCATTTGCATTTTAGGATTGAGTCTAGAAGCATTCATATAGGTTGCATTCATGCATAAGGGGATGATTTTACCTTGTAAATATGCTCATGCTAAGTTCTCATTTTGGCAACCTTTGTAATCATGACAATTAGATTGAGCATTCTCTTGATAGCTTGTAGACTTTGTGCCTTGAATTCTCTTCTTGAAACTCATTGGATTGTTTGAAACTCTCTCTTTGAAGATTGCTCCTGTCTTATTTAAACTCAATGTCTCTTGCTTATGGTCCTTTGTGTGCTGAGTCATGGCTTATACACACTTGAATTGTCTCATCCTTTTTGACCGATCTTTTTGACAATTTCAAATGGTACTCCATACCTTGAACCCAAGCTTTCTTTCAAGCCATCATTGATTGTTGAGTGAGGCCTTTTTAGAAAGCTTTGCATGTGCATAATGTTGAGAGTATCGGGATCGACAATGCTTAGTCTCCATTCTAGCTAGATTAGACACACCTTTGTCTAGCATTTAGGATTAGGTGGTGAGTGTTGTTGAGTTTGACTTTGGGAGTATGGTTTGGTCAAGAAAGAAAAGTTTAGACTTTCAGAACTCTAGAGTGAAATCTAAGTCTAAAGGGATAGTAAAGTATGATCTTTGGCTCTTGTATTGAATGTCTTGGCCCCCAAATAAAAAAAAAAAAGCAAATAAAAAAAAATGAAAAAATGAAAAAAGGGGCTAGCAAAGTTTAGAAAAAGCTAAGAAGTGTTCAGAAGTGTAAAAATCCCTTGATTGACTTCATTAAGAAGGAGTTCTAGTTGAGAAAATGTCTTGAGTTCTTTGGGAAATCTTTGGGTGAGTGTTGAGAGTTGGATTTTGGCAATTGAAGTTTAAATTTGAGCTTATATATATGTGGGAAAGAGTAGGACAATGGAGATTGAGCATTGTATGCATGAGTTGATTCCCTTTCTTAGATATATTATGTGCATTACCAAAGTTACTTTGATTTGAGAGTGAACCACCTTTAAAGATTGCTTTGAACTACTTATTTCACCTTGAACTGAAGCATTTTCTTACCAAACCAAATGACTTGGACCTTTTGACCATATGCAAAATTTCCTATTGAGTCTGCTTAATGAATGTTAGAGAGTTGTTTGATTTGGGTTTGTGGAATCATGATGATGAGTGTAGAGATCAAAAGAGTTGAATAGGCCTAGAGAAGTTAGAGAAGAATGGAAGTTTTGCTCTAACTAGTTGTTATGACTATGCAAGGTTGTTAGGATGAGAGCTAAGAAGAGCATCATTTGGTTATGAAATCCCTGTTTTCAAACCTCTCCGCCTTAGTTCTTCAAAGTTTACTTGAGGACAAGTAAAGGACTAGTGTGGGAGAGTTGATATCTTGCATAATTGCATGTTTTTAGCCTTCATATCTTGTGCATTTTGATCATATAGCTTAGATCTTAGTGTCTTTAGGATCCATATTGCATTCATATGTCCCTATCAGGTGTTGGAGCATACTATGAGATGATGTGAAGTGTTTGAGAGTTCAAAGATCCAAAGGAGGTGAAGAATGATGCTCAGCCAAGCAAGTACTCTCTTAGACTCGACTGGACCGGAATGGTCGAGACCGGAATCACCATCCTGGGCGTGAAGAGGCAAGACCGGAGAGACGAGACCGGGAAGCACATGCCGGGCGTGAAGGCCAGGACCGGACAGGTCAGACCGTGCAGCACAACTCGGGCGTGCAGGCTCAGACCGGATTCCATGGACCGGGATGAGGACGCCGGGCGTGGAGGCTCAGACCGGATTGCAGGACCGGGATGAGGATGCCGGGCGTGAAAGAAGATGTGGGTGAGAGAAGCTGGACCGGTTTGCATCCAAACCGGATCGGTTCGACCCAACTCGACCCTGGGTCATTTTAATCACATTTTGAAGACCAAAATTAGCCTTCCCAAGGGGCATTCTAGTCTTTTGTCTCTTCCTTTAACCTAAACCTAAGTATAAATACCTTGTAATCTCCATTTTGGGGAGATTATCTTATTTTCTCTTAAGAATCACAAAACCTCTTTTGGGTGAAAGTTCTTCCCTTTTGTTCTTGTGTTCTTAAGTGTTTATAATTTCATTTCTTGCTTTCTTAAACATGATTAAGCTTGGAAACCTCATGGGTTCAAGAGTAATCATGGTGATTAGTGAGTAATCCACTTTTGGATTCATGGGTTAGGGAGATTAAGGTTGATTAGGCTTGATCTAGGGTGTTTAGGTGTAGATCCTTCTTAATCCTTGCTAGAAGAGTGTTTTTAATGCTTCTTTAGAGCTGGCCTCTCTAAAGTTGAGTTCTAGACATTTCCCACCCGCAAGGTGTTCGATGAAATGTCTGAACCAACTCTCCTAAGCTTTTAACATACTCTACCAAAGAGATTTGTTGTTAAAGGTGTTAAGATGGCTATTAGACTTGTCATTAATGATTGCTTCCTAAACATTCAACCAAAGAGATTTGATGCTTGAGTTTTAGAAGCGAATGAGCATTCATCTAGAGATAGAGTTTGTTTACTCTTGTGTCTAGGTCTAAGGTAGATAGATTGATTGAAAGCTGACACCTTTAGATTAAGTTTGATCACCCAAGGTCTAAATCCCTTATCCCATGAGTTCTTCTTCTCATAATCAAAGAAAGTTTCTATCTTTATTGCTTTTTAGTATTGTTCTTAGCATAAAAACCATTCACTCAATCATTAGAGTTAGATTAAGTATAGACTTGTATTCTCTTTGCTTTAAAATGAACTAGGAGTGGATTGACATCTGAAGTACTACTTTGATTTGCATAATTGGACCCTTGAAAAGTCCTCTTATCAGAGTGTCAGCTTTCTTCCTTCTGGGGACATACCGAAAGCCTTTGAGACCATCCAATTCGATCTCTTCCAGGTATGACACTGTAACACCCCCGAACCGTCCTAGGCATCGGTCAAACCACCGGCCAACAATCAAACTAGAACATGACCGACGGAGCGACCAACACTAAGGGTTGGAGATGAAAGGTCAACCGGCCAGCCAACAATCAAACAAGAACATGACTGACCGTCCAACCCAACACAATGGTCCGGAAGCGCTACATGACGAGCTAAGGACGATCCAGTCAGTGCCACAGAATTTACTCCGCAACTTAGACCAGTTCATCCACTAACACATCCCGCTAACTCAAGGCGTAAGGCTTTGCAACCCGTACCCGAAGTTAACGTTTTCCGTTAGATCGAGGCCTAAGGCTTTTCAACCCGTACCAAGAGCTAACGTTGTGTCAGTTCGGACTAAACCAATATCATATTGGACCCGTTCAATTTTAAATAAATTCTAAGTCTTTTAAGAATATTTGCAATATTTTAGGGATCCCAAACCCGAATAAAACGCAACGGAAAAGTAATGTTTAAGAATCAAACCGTAGCACAATGCACTGCAAATCTACTCCGGCGGCCTACGTATCCAATCTTCTACAACCTGAACTCCTGCAAAAAGGACAACGAGAGTTGGGTGAGCAACTTAAGGTTACCCAGTGAGCTGGCTACCTCTACCCCAAATCCTAATGTAGCTAGCCCAGACAACCCAAAAACAACAAGCAATCTAGCCTAAGCGCAAAAATAAAGCCTAAGGCTAAACCCTAAACCACACCGACTAAGGTATGCTCAACCTTAATCTAAAACTAACAGCTTGGCCAAACGGCCACTACTCGAACGGATCCCTAGCAATTCTAACAATCAATACTCGATCTAAGTTAACACCGTATCTCGGTGCTAACACCAACTCAAGGGTTCCACAACCCTTAACACCACAATAAATAAACTAACTCGACACAGTACTCTAACTAGACACGACACAACATAATAAAATACTCTAACCCGGGAAATGGTGATTTCGTGTTCATCCCCAAAATCGGCAACATCCTAGCTTCCTACCACAAAGGCCAGAAGAGAGGAACATTCAACCGACCGCGGCCCACAGTCCTTCGGGTCACCGCTCGACAGCCCACAGTCCTTCGGGTCACTGTCATATTACACCGTCGTGTAATCACTCAGCCATAGGCCATGATCCCGTCTCTCTGAGTCATCCCGATCCAGCGAATAAGGGGTTTCCTTAAACCCGCTAAATACGAGGCAGCGAGGAAACACTAATCAACCCTACACAAGCCTAGTATGGGCGTGTTACGCACATACTGACGGCAAAACAAACACTACACAATAATCCCTAGGAAAGACCTAAGGACAAGACTCCTACACAACACTCAACAACACTAAGGAGTCTACAACACTAACTACCAGTACTAGAAGTCCAGCCTATATGGCTTAAGACCCTTGTACCAACACGACACTAACTAGGAAATCGGCCTATATGGCCAAGATCTCCGAAACAACACAAACCCTGCACAACAAACCTGCCAACTACCAAGCAAACAACCTAATATTTCTAAGGCAAGACTAATCCAAGACTACTCAACCCAGAAAAATAAATAAAGCAAGACATGCCTAACAATCCTATGCCAATTCTGCTAAGCCATAATTTATCATACTATACCGGTTCATGCATAATTGTATCAATCATCCTAGTCCTAGTCAGGTTATTTATCTCAGTCTTAATTCCATATATATATCTCAGCTTATCCCGTGCTAAACTGAGTCCGGTTTATAAAGCAAATAACCCTAAGGACTCTATCATGCAACAACGTGAGCATTCTACTCTATATGCTACTCGATCTATCCTAAGTTCCAAGTGGAACTCAAACAAACCAACTCACAGTGTTCTTGCAGCGTGCCGATCGGAGAGAGCCTAGCCAAAACCCGTCTTCAATATCTGGAATGGACTGGTATGGACGAATCAGGACTTGGACAGAACCTCCTCTAGCTTCTGGATATTCTTCTCGGACTTCGGTAGAGTAACAGCTCTTAAGAATGCTCTAACTTCTTCGAAATAGCTCCAAACCTCTTGATTCTTTTTTCTACTTCTCTTTCTCTCTCTAACCCACGGTTTTAGAGTGATGTTTGAGTGTGAGGAATGAATGAAACGAGCTGGGGGAGCTGGGTTTATATAGATATGGCCAACCATTGAAATGGTGCCACTCCATCGCCTGTGTGTCGTCGCGCATGGCTCCGGTTGCATGCGTCGCGACACACGGGCGTCCAAATGTCAGTCAGCATGTCCTCCTCACATGCCAGATGACAGCAGCACGTCCACATGTCTCTCAGACTGGCTGGAGTGCTTGCATCGCGACACACGAGTCCCCTGGGTGTCGATTCGCATGCGCGGACTGCAGATATCGCGCCATGTCGTGCTTCGGGTGTCAGGCTGCATGGAACTGACTCATGCACGCCTACACCTCCTCCTGGTGATGACACTCAGCTTCTTGGATGGTTGACACCACGTTCTGATCCCTCAGATCAAGCCACCTCGAGCTTCCCGGTCGATTTGTGCGATTTCGGCCTTCCCGGCTTATTTTCGACCCGTGATCAATCCCGAATATTTTTCCGCTTCCGTTCTAATGCTCTGAATATTACTAATAGACTCCATAAGGATTCTGAACTTGGAGAAAAATATTTCCCGAGTCTCCGGCTTCCTCGAAAAATAGACAATACCGAAATCAGGGTTTTCGGTCGATTTCGGGTTTTCCCGTCGTGCTTGCTTCCCGTCATGCTTGCTTCCCGTCCTGCTTAATTCCCGTCCTGCTTCCGACTTATAATGTCTCTGAAATAATATTCCGCTCATACGAAGTTTCGGGGAAAACTTAGCGGTTAAGTCACGTCATGCTTCGAAAACGTCGTGCTTCTATCCCGTCGTGCTTCCAAAAAGGTTATGCTTCCAAAACGTCCGTCTGATCAATCTAAGATTCTTCTGTAAAGAGTAGAGCAGCTTACTTCGACTCATGCTTTACTTCGAAATTTCCAGATCGATCCGTATCGTCCGCAATTTGACCACAAGGTTGATGCTCGACCAATCTTCTATTTTCTCTGATCCATGTCAAGTTTTAAATGATCAAAACTCAACATTCTTCATGACTCTTTGATTCCCAAAAGCTTGGCTCCAGATCTTGACTTTCACTCTCTCGACCATTTTATCCCTTCGGGAGGGTTATTACATTCTCCCCCCCTTAATAGAATTCGTCCTCGAATTCTTATGTGTGCAACTGCTCAGCTCCACGACTCTTGCTCTTCCCTTGATAACAATCTCTCCTTGGATCACTTCGTCTCACGGTCTTGATCACTTGATTTGCTTCGTATAGATTCGCCCTTGATAGCTCTCCTTCGATTTCTTTGAGTCTCCATGAACACTTCGGATTTTGAACTTGCTCCACCTTGATGACGACTACTCCATAAGTCCTCCTTACTTTATTCTAACTTGAGTACTAGATGTGCTTCTTCATCGGTTCGCCTTTGATGTCTTCCATACGAACTTCTGATTCAGAACTTTCTACTTTGATGTATTCCGGAACAATCCCCCTTGAATCCTTCTTGATTCCCCATGGTTTACTCACTCTCAGCTCATCTTCATATCGGTTTACGTTCTTCACAGATGTTGCAAGGTCTCCATAATCATCTTCATATCTCTCCACTTGAATGATCACTGAATCCTCTGCTGGCTCTTATTCTGCCATGACGCTATCTTGTCCTTTCGATAGATATCATCTTTGCTTCTGATTACTCAAATCCCTTTTTCTGAAACTCTCCTCTTTCCCAAATACTGATGAAGCCTTTTCTCAATGAAATCTTGTTCTTGTCCAGTCCATACCATTGTCTTGTCCGTCTGAACTCTTTCTCTTTGGGTTTTTGGCTTTAACTCTTCTCACTTTAAGGTTTCCATCCTTAAAGTTCCGATCAATAAACACACAAGCTGCAATCTCAAAAGAACACTTCACAGCAAGTTAGTTAACAACTAACCTAACAATCTAATCGCAACACTAACCAGCAACCTAGCGATTCTATCCCCACAACCTAGAAATTCTATCTAGGCAATCTAACAAATCTAACCAATCTATCCAAGCAACCTAGCAAATCTAGGTTCTACTATCTACTCCAAAAAGGGCGGTCTAAATTCTAAGGTTCTAATGATACTAACGATTTATGTGATATCTCAACCATTGTAAATGTTTTGTTAGGCCATATGTCCAAGCGCTCACTATTTTTCATCTTGTAAACCACACGATTCAAATATGCAACAATCAAACAAGAACATGCATACTTGAATAATATGGTCACGTAATTACTCAATAGATAACGCAAAATGATAACCATTTTCACTATAAAACATATCATCCCATCAAATACATACATACTTGACAGAAAAACATCTTTTATCGCTACCGATGGTATATCATACAACAAAAGGGACATCGGCTGTCACAACACACCACAAAAGTCTGTACTCCGCTATATCACAACAAAAGTCAGTACCCTACTTACCAGGCCCTAGGCGTCTAAGAACGCCATATATAGAGTAACATATCGCAGTTGGGACAGTAAGTCCACTCCGACGATTCCCCGGCTGGTTGTGCACTCGGTAGGTAGGGTGCCCCGGATAGCTCGTAGTACCTCCGGCAATCAGCAGTCAAGTGTCCGGCAAGTGCGCAAGCAAGGCAAGTCGGGTACAGATCCGATCCACTAAGATAGGTAGTAGTATGATATGGGTATCCGTGAGGATCCACATATCTATCTCCGGCACCAAAAAGAACATCGCTACCTTGTCCGTGATGATAGGACTGAGGAGCGTAAGGATCTCCAAGAGAAGTAGATCCTCCAAAAACATAGGATGTGTCGATAGCTGGAAGGCGAGATGGCCCTCCGGTCTCATAGATAGTCTGATAAGGTGGTAACTCAGTCGCAGCTGTCACCATAGGTACACAGGTGGATGGTCCTCCAGTCTCATAGGTAGTGTGAAAATGTGGTGGCTGAACCGTGGCTGTCTCCATAGGTGGAATGCTGGGCGGCCCTCCGGTCTCGGATGTGATAGAAAAAGAAGTCATCACAATATCCATCATGTCGAGGTAAGTCCGCACTAACTCGTTGTTTCGATCGTCATCTCTACCCTCAATAGCCAATGTGGGCAGACAGAAGTACCTCCATAATGCGTCCTCTAGCTGAAGAAAGGCAGAGTAGTCGGGAAATCCTAGTAATGTAGATGGGATGGGCAGCTCGAACGCCTCCAAAGGTGAGGACCCAGATGGCATCCCTACTGGCGTCGGTGGTAAAGGACCATGATCCTCAGCATGATCATAGCTAGGTGTCTCTCCAGTAGACGAAATGGTAATAGGACTCGGTGGCCCTACTCCAGAAACCTCCGTGACAACATCCTCAGTCTCGGTGTCATCATCAGAAAGAACAATAACAGGTGCCGGATCCACCATAGCATCAGGATCAGTATCATCATCGGATATAACAATGGGTGTCGGATCTGTATCAGGCAAAATAGGATCACACTCCTGTGAGGGAAAAAGATCAGCCAGTATCGGGCTATGCGCAACGTCGGAACCCTCCATATCTCCAAATATCCACCCTACCACACCAGTACAGCAACCTGTGGAATCAAAGTTACAAAATATATAGGGGTTAGACGAAATTCTAAAACTATAATCTATCTTACCCCTCCCCAACGATTGGATACGACCGGATTCCTAGAGAGTGCATTGGCCACTCCTTTTTGACTCGAAAATTATTGAAAACATTTTTGAAAACACGGGAACCAGTGAGCATAATCGTAACCATGCTCTGATACCACCACTGTAACACCCCCGAACCGTCCTAGGCATCGGTCAAACCACCGGCCAACAATCAAACAAGAACATGACCGACGGAGCGACCAACACTAAGGGTTGGAGATGAAAGGTCAACCGGCCAGCCAACAATCAAACAAGAACATGACTGACCGTCCAACCCAACACAATGGTCCGGAAGCGCTACATGACGAGCTAGGGACGATCCAGTCAGTGCCACAGAATTTACTCCGCAACTTAGACCAGTTCATCCACTAACACATCCCGCTAACTCAAGGCGTAAGGCTTTGCAACCCGTACCCGAAGTTAACGTTTTCCGTTAGATCGAGGCCTAAGGCTTTTCAACCCGTACCAAGAGCTAACGTTGTGTCAGTTCGGACTAAACCAATATCATATTGGACCCGTTCAATTTTAAATAAATTCTAAGTCTTTTAGGAATATTTGCAATATTTTAGGGATCCCAAACCCGAATAAAACGCAACGGAAAAGTAATGTTTAAGAATCAAACCGTAGCACAATGCACTGCAAATCTACTCCGGCGGCCTACGTATCCAATCTTCTACAACCTGAACTCCTGCAAAAAGGACAACGAGAGTTGGGTGAGCAACTTAAGGTTACCCAGTGAGCTGGCTACCTCTACCCCAAATCCTAATGTAGCTAGCCCAGACAACCCAAAAACAACAAGCAATCTAGCCTAAGCGCAAAAATAAAGCCTAAGGCTAAACCCTAAACCACACCGACTAAGGTATGCTCAACCTTAATCTAAAACTAACAGCTTGGCCAAACGGCCACTACTCGAACGGATCCCTAGCAATTCTAACAATCAATACTCGATCTAAGTTAACACCGTATCTCGGTGCTAACACCAACTCAAGGGTTCCACAACCCTTAACACCACAATAAATAAACTAACTCGACACAGTACTCTAACTAGACACGACACAACATAATAAAATACTCTAACCCGGGAAATGGTGATTTCGTGTTCATCCCCAAAATCGGCAACATCCTAGCTTCCTACCACAAAGGCCAGAAGAGAGGAACATTCAACCGACCGCGGCCCACAGTCCTTCGGGTCACCGCTCGACAGCCCACAGTCCTTCGGGTCACTGTCATATTACACCGTCGTGTAATCACTCAGCCATAGGCCATGATCCCGTCTCTCTGAGTCATCCCGATCCAGCGAATAAGGGGTTTCCTTAAACCCGCTAAATACGAGGCAGCGAGGAAACACTAATCAACCCTACACAAGCCTAGTATGGGCGGGTTACGCACATACTGACGGCAAAACAAACACTACACAATAATCCCTAGGAAAGACCTAAGGACAAGACTCCTACACAACACTCAACAACACTAAGGAGTCTACAACACTAACTACCAGTACTAGAAGTCCAGCCTATATGGCTTAAGACCCTTGTACCAACACGACACTAACTAGGAAATCGGCCTATATGGCCAAGATCTCCGAAACAACACAAACCCTGCACAACAAACCTGCCAACTACCAAGCAAACAACCTAATATTTCTAAGGCAAGACTAATCCAAGACTACTCAACCCAGAAAAATAAATAAAGCAAGACATGCCTAACAATCCTATGCCAATTCTGCTAAGCCATAATTTATCATACTATACCGGTTCATGCATAATTGTATCAATCATCCTAGTCCTAGTCAGGTTATTTATCTCAGTCTTAATTCCATATATATATCTCAGCTTAGCCCGTGCTAAACTGAGTCCGGTTTATAAAGCAAATAACCCTAAGGACTCTATCATGCAACAACGTGAGCATTCTACTCTATATGCTACTCGATCTATCCTAAGTTCCAAGTGGAACTCAAACAAACCAACTCACAGTGTTCTTGCAGCGTGCCGATCGGAGAGAGCCTAGCCAAAACCCGTCTTCAATATCTGGAATGGACTGGTATAGACGAATCAGGACTTGGACAGAACCTCCTCTAGCTTCTGGATATTCTTCTCGGACTTCGGTAGAGTAACAGCTCTTAAGAATGCTCTAACTTCTTCGAAATAGCTCCAAACCTCTTGATTCTTTTTTCTACTTCTCTTTCTCTCTCTAACCCACGGTTTTAGAGTGATGTTTGAGTGTGAGGAATGAATGAAACGAGCTGGGGGAGCTGGGTTTATATAGATATGGCCAACCATTGAAATGGTGCCACTCCATCGCCTGTGTGTCGTCGCGCATGGCTCCGGTTGCATGCGTCGCGACACACGGGCGTCCAAATGTCAGTCAGCATGTCCTCCTCACATGCCATATGACAGCAGCACGTCCACATGTCTCTCAGACTGGCTGGAGTGCTTGCATCGCGACACACGAGTCCCCTGGATGTCGATTCGCATGCGCAGACTGCAGATATCGCGCCATGTCGTGCTTCGGGTGTCAGGCTGCATGGAACTGACTCATGCACGCCTACACCTCCTCCTGGTGATGACACTCAGCTTCTTGGATGGTTGACACCACGTTCTGATCCCTCAGATCAAGCCACCTCGAGCTTCCCGGTCGATTTGTGCGATTTCGGCCTTCCCGGCTTATTTTTGACCCGTGATCAATCCCGAATATTTTTCCGCTTCCGTTCTAATGCTCTGAATATTACTAATAGACTCCATAAGGATTCTGAACTTGGAGAAAAATATTTCCCGAGTCTCCAGCTTCCTCGAAAAATAGACAATACCGAAATCAGGGTTTTCGGTCGATTTCGGGTTTTCCCGTCGTGCTTGCTTCCCGTCATGCTTGCTTCCCGTCCTGCTTAATTCCCGTCCTGCTTCCGACTTATAATGTCTCTGAAATAATATTCCGCTCATACGAAGTTTCGGGGAAAACTTAGCGGTTAAGTCACGTCATGCTTCGAAAACGTCGTGCTTCTATCCCGTCGTGCTTCCAAAAAGGTTATGCTTCCAAAACGTCCGTCTGATCAATCTAAGATTCTTCTGTAAAGAGTAGAGCAGCTTACTTCGACTCATGCTTCACTTACGATCCATTCTTGACCTTCTCGTACTTCGAAATTTCCAGATCGATCCGTATCGTCCGCAATTTGACCACAAGGTTGATGCTCGACCAATCTTCTATTTTCTCTGATCCATGTCAAGTTTTAAATGATCAAAACTCAACATTCTTCATGACTCTTTGATTCCCAAAAGCTTGGCTCCAGATCTTGACTTTCACTCTCTCGACCATTTTATCCCTTCGGGAGGGTTATTACAGACACCGTGTCTTCTTTTTCTTTCACCCTCGCTATATGTATTGGTCTACATGTATTGGTGATCATTGTGGTTTGTTTGCAGGCAATGTCTCAGGTTCACCATCTCGAGGATATGGTGAACGAGCAATCATCCAAGAAAGAGATGGAGAATCTGAATGCTTGACTTAGGGAGGAGAAGGATAAGGCCCTTGCTCAGGGGAAGGAGATCAAGTCCCTTCAGCTCAAGCTGAAAAATTCAAAAGAGGCCGAGGCTGCTACTGCTGCTGAGAATACCGCTCTGACGCGCCAATTGGAGGAGACCCAGGAGGAGCTGTGCGGGCTGAAGTCGCAGAAGGAGTCCTTTGAGGACGAAAAGATGATGGCCGTGAGTGGAGCCAAGGTGATTGCTCGCTGGGAGTTGATGAGGGAATGGCTCAAGGAGCAGACAGAAAAATGGGAGCTGGCTGTGGAGTTCGAGCGGTACAAGCTGGTGAGGGAGTCTGAGGCCAAGATGCATGGGTTGCCTCCTCCGTCATTTGATGATGAGCCGCCTCTCCCTGAAGCGGGTGCTGCCAAGGAGACCTCTCCTGCTACATCTGAAGACGCGGCTGCTTCTCCAACGGCCTGATCTCTTTATCTTAAACTCTTGATCTTTTGGGCCCTTTGGGCTTTTGTTGTTGTTTTCACCCTTCGGGGTTTTGTTTTTAAACCTCAGGCCTTCGTGCCTTTAGACCTTTAAGTACTGACCCTCGAGGGTCTTAGACTTTAATCTATTTCTTTATGCTTCTATATTTTGTTGCGAGTAGCATAGAGTCATCCTTAACAAACGAGGTCGTCTTGCCCTTGCCCCTAAGATAGGGGAATTCCCTGTCTCGGGTTATGGGCCGAAGGCCGACCATAACCCTAATCAGATCAGGCAAGGTCTTAGGGGCTGATGATAGTCTTGCCCCTAGAATTGCACTACTCAGGATTTTCGAGGTTTCAGGACCTGGGTTCTATCACTGCGTCGATAGTCTAGGAGTTTAGATCTTGTTTGAGAAAACTTCTTATCTCCGGAACGTAAGGACGTCTAGGTGGACGCTTAGGTTTCTAGGAAGGGTTGGACACTTGGAAGGGCTGGAACCTTGTAAGGGCTGGACCCTTGGAAGGATATCAGAGTCTAGGACCTGGATCCTGTTAGTAAACTAACTGAACCCTGAAATAATTAGAGAAGCGTTAGACCTTGTAATTCCAGTATTCAAAAACCTGAGGTTAGTTTTGGAATGAAAGATCCTTTCTTAGAACCCTAGAGTTCTAGCTTGGTTTGAACCATGGGGTTCTTGAGCCATAAAACCAGGAAATTCTTAAGGCCTTGAACCCTGAGATCCCTTACCTAGGCCCGAAGGCCATTTTATTGAACCCAAAGGTTTGCTCATTGAACCCTGAGGTTTCTGAGTATTGAGGTTTAATCTTTAAGTCCTGGGACCGTGATTAAACCCGATGGATACCTCGAACCCGGAGGTTGATGCCTTTGAACCCTGAGGTCCTTGGCAAACCTGAAGGTTGGTATTTGGATTCAGAGATCCTTGAATCCGAAGGCTCTTATTAGATCCGAAGATCATTTAGACCCGAAATTCCTTGACCAACCCTTAGGTGATCTTGAAGCCGGAGATTCCTTACTAACCCAGAGGTTGTATTGAACCCGAAGGTTCTTTATAGACCCTGAGGCCGTGTCAAACCCGGAGGTTCTTTTATAGACCCTGAGGCCGTACTGAACCCGGAGGTTCTTCATAGACACTGAGGCCGTATGCATTATGGGAGGTTTGTGATCGTATTCAGCTCCCAATGGGAGAACCACTACCGATCTTGTTATTGAGAAACCGCACTCTGCCACCTGGAGGTATAGGCCACTCTCATGAATCTCAATGTTGCACTCTACTTTTCTGCAGAAAAGGTCACGCTCAGACTTATGGTGCTGGCGTGGGCCTGCCCCGCGGAGCGACTTCGCACCAGACACACTACTTTCCACGTCTGGATAAGTATTAAATTTTTGGTGCTAACCGGTTTTTTTGCACATTTTCTCCCTGCATATCAGCCGTCAGCATCTGATTATAGTACTTTGCAGTTGTACGTCATGCCCCCTGCATTGTATTTAGCTCGTAGCGTCTTTAATGCAGGGTTTGGGTAGCACTAGTACGAGTGGTCTCCACGTAACTTTTGGTCTTATAGCCTTTACGCAGGGCCCGAGGTGCAAACAATGTAATAGGGTTGATCAGACTTGTTCCTTATATGTCGTACTCCCATGTGTGTAGTCTCACTAGTATATGGGGTTTGCTAAGATCTACGGTCCCTTAGGGCTTGACCTAGCTAGTATGCCACTTTAATTACATTGGAGTTCCTATAACTCCTTTAACCGTAACTAATAATGTATTTTATAAGCTTAGTCCGGAGACGTTATCGCATACATAGGAGAAGGAAACCAGTGTACTTAAATATATAATAGTAGTAGTAGTAATATAGAAAGCTTGATCCAGGGACCTTACTTTAGAAGTGATAGAATTTGAGGTGCAAGGCATTCCAACAGTTAGGTTGGACCTTACCGTCGTTGTCTTCCAGCTTATAGGCTCCTGCCCCCTGAACCTCTATTACCTTATAAGGACCCTCCCATCCAGGAGCGAGTTTTCCGGCTGATTTGTCCCTTGTGTGGTCGCAGACTCGCTTTAGGACCCAGTCTCCTTTCTGGAAGGTTCTGGATCTGACCTTCTTGTTATAGCTCTTGGCAACTTTCAACTGGTAGGACGCGTTTCTAAGGCAGGCCGCCTCTCTTTTTCACCTCCGTTGGTACCACCGCTTCAGCACCATAGACGAGTGAGAAAGGAGTCTCCTGGGTAGCTGTTTTCGGAACGGTCCGATAGGCCCAAAGTACTCCGTGTAGTTCTTCTGCCGATCGCCCATGAGCGTCTTCTAGGCGATTCTTGAGCATGTTCACCACCGTCTTGTTAGTGGACTCGGCTTGACCGTTTGACTGGGGTGTCGTGGTTCTGAATAGGAGAGTTTGATGTTCCAGTCTTTGCAAAACTTTCGGAAGTTGTACCTCTTGAACTGGGGTCCGTTGTCTGTGACGATTTAATTAGGGGTTCTGAAGCGTGTGATCACGTTGGTCCATAGGAACTTCCTGATCTGGAGATCCGTTATCTTGGCTAGTGCTTCAGCTTCCACCCACTTTGTGAAGTAATCGGTCACGACTAGGAGGAAGACCTTTTGCCCCGGTGCCATGGGAAATTTCCCCACGATATCCATGCCCCACTTTCGGAAGAGCCAAGGAGAGCTTAGAGATTTGAGGTTCTCCGGTGGAAGATTGGAGACTGGTGCGTGCTTCTGGTATTGGCTGCAGAGTTTAGCTTGTTTGAGGGAGTCCCTCGCCATAGTTGGCCAGTAGTACTCGGCCCTTCTGGCTCTGAGTACCAAGCTTCGACAACTGGAATGAGAACCACACTCTCCCTCGTGGAGTTCTTCTAGTATCCTGGCGGCTTTTCTAGGGGTGAGACATCGCAGGTAAGGTCCTGAGAAAGATCTTCTGTATAGTTTTCCTTCGGAGAAGCAATACCTGGCAGCTTGCCTCCTTATCTTTCGACTTTCGTCTCGATCTGCAGGCAAGGTGTCGTGCCTTAGATAGTTGATGATGGGAGTCATCCAGATTTCTCCTTCATCTACTACCGACACTTCCTTAGGCTCCGCCTCCTTTTCTGTTGCGGGCCATTGAAGTACCAGCAGTGGGATGCTCATGTGACTCGTGGTTTCTAGGGCGGACTCTAGATTAGCTAGAGCGTGGGCTTGGGAGTTATGCTCCCTAGGGATCTGAGTAAGCTTACAGTTTCAGAACCTGCCGAGTAGTCGTTTGGCCACTGATAGGTACCTGACCATGCTCAGATCTTTGGCCTGGTAATCTCCTTGGAACTGGCTTATGATTAGTTGTGAGTCGCTGAAGACCCGATCCTGGCCTCTCGGCCCAACTGGATCCGCAGACTTACTTATTGTTTTCTTTGCTTGTTTGATCCATTTTTAAGTCTTTTATTTACTAAGTCATATTCAGATATGAGGTTCATAAACAAATCGACTAGATAGCACAGCGGAATAAATAATAACTTAATAAAAACATCCTTGTAGTTTACATTATAATACTCCTAATCATGTGATCTAATACATAGTTTCTTAATAGTCTCGTAAACAATAACTAGTTCTTCCCTAGCTTCGTTTACCCACACACGGCACAGCTTCTCACTGATAGAGCCTTCACGGTTCCTTGGCTTGACCACCACAAGCCGCATTTCCTGAAACCATAACCAATAAGCATTAATCATAACGGAAGTGATATCTGATTGATCCTACACGTTTTGGTTTGGTTCCTAGAACTTTAATAAACCTCAAACAACATTATTTTATAAACAAAATGATTTGGAACTGCCTATCATATCCTAAGTCTATCAACCAACCACCCCACGACTTAGAATAGATAGACAGGCCAGACAAAATATCAGAACACGACCAGTCCGTATCGTCCCAAAGACCAGTCCGACTATCCAGACAGAATCTAGGTTCGACTGGTCAATCTTGAAGTCCGGCTCAAAGGCCCAACGTACTCCCTTACCTGATCCAGTACCGGCCTGGATCCATACCATTGAGTAAGGCCCAAGCTCAGCCCGAATTGATCATCAACCGACCAGACCTTGCGACTCACTACTCCGGTTAGACAACTGTGCATACGACCTTGACTTAAGGTTTGGGACTGAACCATATGGACCGGACAGAACCTGCATCCATTGGCACCCTTTGGATCTCGCACCCTTTGGTATCTCGTGCCCCTTGGTCAATGACACCTCCTGGTCTATGGTACCTTATGGTACTTGTAACTCTCTGGTATCCCATACCATCTGGTTACTCGTACTCTTTGGACTCTCATGTCCCTTGGCACTCATGAATCTTGGCAACTTGCACCCTTTGGGACTTTCCAAATGTTCAGACCAACCCCGCATAACCGACTCATGGTCTAGTTAGCGGTTAGGGTGTGACCATTCAAGTCAAGGGATGCAGCCCTTGGACCCAACATACACAACCCTTCGTGCATCATCTGAAAGAAGAGAAAAAGATAGACTAGAAACAGATAAGGAGAAACGGTTGGGACTAATGAACCGACCAGATCCTCGGTTCGACCACAAGGGCTAAGGTCTGATGGGACCAAGGCCCATACCATACCTTCTGAACCACGACTGGGTTCTCCAGGTTCTTCTCTCTATTCTGATCTTCCATGTTGATCAGAGGTTGTTTCACAAACGATCAGAGTCGCCAGAAAAATAACCACCACTCAAACAGCCTCGGTATTGACTGGAAACTCTCTCTTTCTCTCTCTCTCTTTCTCTACGACTTTGTCTGAGTATTTTACTCTGGAACTGGATGAGAAAAATGAATGGGATGAGGCCCTATTTATAGGAAATGAGGGGGTAAGTCTTGCTCCACGAACAGGCACGACTTGCACCGAAAAGGCATGACTTGGAAAACAGGTTGCACCCTTTTGTTCCCTTGCACCCCAACGCCTATCAGGCCATTATATTGGGTCAGGCTTAAGCCCAAACCATCCCCCAGGCCCCCTATACACAGCCCACGGCCTTGCCCAAGAGTCCACCGGTCCATGGACCACATGGCTGGACCACCCAGCCCGCCACCGGCCCGAACCCGGACCACTGTCCCGAAACCCGAACAGTCCGTCTAGCTGAGATGAGCTGACTCCCAGCTGACCCAGATGAGTGAGCTAGTAGTCCAGCTGGTGGAGCTGACTTAGTAGTGATGGAGCTGGAGTACACTCTACTGAGCTTCTCTGAGCTGGTCGAGCTACCCGTACACTTCGTCCAGCTACCGTGTAGCTTGTTCTAGCTGTCTATTTCTTTCTAAGATTATTTTGTTAAGTCTTTTCATACTTAACCTTTGTATTTGGACTATGGAACGCTTGCCTTTGATCACAAGGATCGACTGGTTCGTTTCCTCGAACCATAGTCCGTCCCGACAATCCTTCTCAGGATTGGGGGCGTGACAAGTCTCCCCCCCTTAGGGTGGATTCGTCCTCGAATCCTGATTCATTTGTTTCCTCAGAAACAAACTGATCAAACCACTCTGGGTACTCAGCTTTCATTCTAGCTTCTGTTTCCCAAGTGATTATATCTTTACCATCACAGTCCCACACGATCTTGACCATCTGGACTGTCTTTTTCCTGGTTGCTTTTTCCATCCTGTCTACGATCCGAACCAGCCTTTTTTCTAAGGTTAGGTTCGTGCCTAGATCAGCTGGAATGGCAGGAAGGACGACGTCTTGGTCCGTTAGGCACTTCCGGATTTGGGAAACATGGAACACATTATGAAATGCATCCATCTTGGCAGGCAAGTCTAACTTGTATGCCACTTTGCCAACTCTTTCAATAACCTTGAACGGCCCCAAGTACCTCGGATCTAACTTCCTTCTTCCGGAGATCCTGACTCGTCCCTTGAAGGTAATCATCTTGAGATACACCAGGTCACCTACCTCAAACTCGAGATCTTTTCTTCTTCGATCGGCATAGTTATTTTGGCGGTCCTGTGCCTCTCTCATCTTATCCTTTAGGAACTTGATCTTTTCAGTTGTCTCCTCGACAATCTCCGGACCAATCATGCTGCGTTCCCCAACTTGGGTCCAGCACAAGGGTGTGCTGCATGGACGCCCATACAGAGCTTCGTATGGCGAGCAAACTCTACCAAGGGTAGATGTCTTTCCCAGGAATCACCCCAGTCCAAGACACATGCTCTCAACATATCTTCTAATGTCTGGATCGTCCGTTCAGACTGACTATCCGTCTGTGGGTGATAGGCGGTACTCATGTTTACTCTCGTTCCTAAGGCCTTTTGAAAAGCCTTCCAAAAGTGAGATGCAAACCTTGGATCCCTATCCGAAACTATGCTTGCCGGAACACCATGTAGACGGACGATCTCATCAATGTATATACGTACAATTTGATCGACCCCGTCCGCCTTCTTGATGGCCAGAAAGTGTGCTGACTTGGTTAGGCGATCCCCCACAACCCAGGCGGCATCTTTCTTATTCCTTGTGGTGGGGAACCCGGTCACGACGTCCATCGCGATGTGATCCCACTTCCATTCAGGAATAGGCAAGCATTGCAACAGCCCACCAGGAACCTGATGCTCTGCTTTGGTGAGTTGGCAAGTGGAACACTTGGCCACCCATTCAGCAATATCAGTCTTCATCCGGATCCAATGATAATACCTCTTGAGGTTCTGATACATCTTGGTCGCGCCAGGATGTACCGAGAATTTAGACTTATGAGCTTCCCTCATAATTTCCTCCTTAAGGCCCTTATCATTTGGAACACTGATCCGACCATTGACTAGGATGGTACCATCTTTTGCAATCTGGTACTCCGTCCTATCATTCCGAGCCACCTTATTCAGGTTCTCATCCTGACCCTGAGCTAAACGAATTCGGGTGAGTAGGTCGGCTTGGTTAACCGCCTCCAGCCCGAGTGGTTCAGGCTCATTAGTCAATGCATTCAACTGCAGAGAACGGACCGTCCCTTCCAGGTCGCCCGCCTCCCGTTCGGCCGATACATCCGCTCTCCTCCGGCTCAAGGCGTCTACGACCAGATTGGCCTTGCGCAGGTGATAGGAGATGTCTAGATCGTAATCAGCCACAAATTCCATCCACCTCCTCTGCCTTAAGTTTAACTCAGGCTGGGTGAATATATACTTCAGACTCTTGTGGTTCGTAAATATCTGAACCTTAGCGCCATACAAGTATTACCGCCAAATCTTTAAGGCGAATACTACCGCACCCATTTCGAGATCATGGGTGGGGTAGTTTCCCTCATGTTTTCTCAACTGCCTTGACACATAGGCAATGACCTTTCCATTCTGGGTCAGTACACAACCTAGTCCAGTTATGGACGCGTCGGTATAGACCACATATGGTTGATCGGCCTCCGGAAGTACTAGGACGGGTGCGCTGGTCAACATGTCTTTAAGTGCGGAGAAACATCTCTCACACTCCTCGGACCATGTGAACTTAACGTCCTTCCCAGTCAACCGTGTCATAGGCTGAGCCAAGCTTGCAAATCCTTTCACAAACTTTCTATAGTAACCTGCCAGCCCTAGGAAGCTCCTGACTTCCGTGGCACTACGTGGTCGGGGCCAATCCTTGATTGCCCTGATCTTCTCTAGATCCACCGAGACACCTTGGTCGGACACGATATGGCCGAGGAACCCAATACTCTTCTGCCAAAAACTGCATTTGCTGAGTTTAGCATAAAGTTTGTGTTCCCGTAATCGTCCTAGCACGGCTCTCATGTATTTCCTATGAGATTCCTCATCCTTAGAGTAAATCAGGATATCATCAATGAAGATGATCACTGATTCGTCCAAGAAGTCTTGGAACACGCTGTTCATCATTTTCATGAATGCAGCAGGTGCAATGGTCAGACCAAATGGCATCACCACGAACTCGTAGTGACCGTACCGGGTCCTAAATGCTGTCTTTCTAATATCATTTGGCTCTATAGGGATCTGATGATACCCTGAGGCCAAATCGATCTTAGAAAACCATTTAGCTCCTTTGAGTTGATCCAACAATTCGTCTATCCTGGGCAACGGGTACTTGTTCTTCACAGTAACCCTGTTCAACCCCCGATAGTCGATACACAGACGCATGCTACCATCCTTCTTTTTTACAAAGAGGATTGGTGCACCCCAAGGGGAGCTACTTGGACGTATGAACCCCTTGTCAAGCAATTCTTCTAATTGCTTCTTCAGCTCGGCCATCTCGGACGGAGCCATTCGGTACGGACTCTTGGACAGCAGAACTGTCCCTGGCTCTAGTTCAATCATAAACGGTTAAGGCCTAACAGTATCAGGGGGAACTCCCTGTAGCGCCTGAAACACATCTCGGAACTCAGAAACCAACGAATCCTCTGTAGGGTCTTTCAGACCAACAGAACAGTCCGGCTCTGTAGTGGTGATTGTAGCCAAAAAGGACTCGCAACCCTGTTTCAGCATCCGTACTGCTCGGAATGCTGATACCACTACTTTTCCTAGAGCCGGACTCAGACCTTGGTACTGAATCGGGTGAAGTCCATTCTCCAATTGCACACGACCCCTATGGCAATCGAGAGTGGCCCGATACCTTCCCAACCAATCCATACCTAAGATCACCTCGTGATTCTTTAGGTGGACACAAATCAGATTCACAGGGAAGTCTCTTCCCTGAATTGACACTGGGATATTTGACATATTGCCCAGTGAATGCATTACTTGCCCTCCGGCTGCATTCACTATCACCGAAGTATCCCCAGCGTCCAGACAGAACAGACCCTTTCCGACCAGTTCCGGACTCACAAAACTATGTGTAGCCCCTGTGTCGAAAAGTACGTGTGTTTCCACACCACCAATCATGAGGGTCCCTATCAGAGACCCACATCAGAATCCCCTAGATCCTTCTAGGTTCCAGACCTAAACATTTCTACTTTTAAAGTAAAAAGATCAAATTGAGAAATTACAAGTGATCGAGTCCAGCGACCCGGAAGCACTGTCGTCACGGGACAGCTCGTAAACCCGAGGGTTTGTAGCTGGCCTGCTTTGGCTTGATTTGCCATTGTCTCCACGACCCTTCCCTTGACCTCCACGTAGCTGGGGACAGTCCGACTTGTAATGTCCACTCTTGCCACACTGGAAACAAGTAGGAGAGCCGCTTCCTCCAGACTGGCCTGGGTTCTGGTTTGGCCGAGTGCAGTTCTGGAACTTATGGTCCATACTGCCACATCGCACACAAGCCCCCATGGCCTTCCAGCATTCACCTGGATGGTGTTTGCCGCACTTAGGACACTCAGGTCGATCACCAGAGGCCTTTCCTCTGTCCACCTAGTCCCATTTCCTCTTTCGGTCGTTGGTCTTGCCAGACTGGCCAGACTGCGACTTAGCCTTAACCTTGGCTTCCTCAGCTAGGTTAGACTCCAAAAGAGCAATTCGTTCGACCAGCTCATTCACGGTGCTGAAGGTGCGGATCGAGCAGTGGGTCTTCAGTTCAGGCCTTAAGCCTAGGATGAACCGACAGACCTGGACTGCCTTGTCCTCAAGCTCCCTTCCAACAAACCGTCTGAGCCGGTTGAACTCCTCTTCGTACTCCCGTACGGTTCTGCGGCCTTGGACCAAATCTAGGAATTTAGCTTCCATACGGTCCCAAGCCTCTGCAGGAAAGTATTTGCGGTTGAATTCCAGTTCAAAATCCGCAAAACTTTGGAGACTTCCATTGGTGCGCTTATCTGAAGCCAACCACCAATTATGTGCGTCCCCTTCGAGGAAGAGGATCGCAATGTCTCTCTGGTAATCCTCTGGGCAACGAGTAGAATTTGAAGTTTCGGACTAGCCTACTCCTCCAGTCGTCTGCCTCTATGGGATCGGTGCTACCTGAGAAGTGTTGCGTACCCAGACGGGTGATGTGCTGCAACACGCTCAGATAGTCCACCTTCTTCTCAGTCCTTACGGGTGGATCGATCTCAATCACCTCAGCCGTTTCCCGGACTGTACCATTTGCTATGGGCGTTGCAGTAGGTGGCGCTTGACCCACTGATGAGTTCACCAAAGGGGTGACCATCTGAGTCATAGCAACCATCTGATTGCCCATAAGCTTCATGGCTTCTAGCACGTCCTTCATGGATGCCCCTGCGGCCTGGTTTCCTTCACCATCGACCGCACCCGTACGTGGGTCGACCCGACGCTCAGCATTAGAGGATTCTGCTTCCTCTTCATGCTCCTGGTCGTCCTCCCTTATCGTACCATCAACTCGCCCTGGAGTAAGGGTTGCCGGATCATCTATTTTTCATGCACCGGTGTTAGCTACAACTGGATCGGTTGGTAACCCGACCGGATTGATATCGTCCACCTGTTGGCTGGACTGTCCGGTTGCTCCCTTACTCTTTCGAGTTCTTACTGATTTTCTTTTTCCACCCTAAGGATTCCAGACAAGTAATACAAAAGACCACATAATAAAAGAAAAAGAACAAACAGAATCCCTAGGCTAAGCAATCAATAACCTCACAGTGAGACCTTAATCAGCTGGCTGCGAGTGTGTGTGTAGACTGATAGTGCTCAAATTACTTAGTAGAGCTTACTCTCTCAAATAAGATGTACAGCTGTAGTACTTAGGGATCGAATCACGAGGAGCTAGGGAACCAATTAAATAAAATCTACTAATCAATCCTAGGCAAGGTTGGTTTATATGATAGAAATGAAAATAACAAATCCTAAAATGAGCAAGGCAGTTGCTCTAACTAACAATATGAAGGGTTGTTTAAATGGGATAAAGAGTGCTAGACATAGGGTTTCTATTCAGGAATGGAGATTATAATCTCTATAAATGCTTTAATAAGTTGCTTGCATGATACTATAGATCTCAGCCGCTTAACATATGTGAATAAATCACTGGTTAAAATATCTAGATCTCTGGCCACACCTTTCACATGATTACACAGAAAAAGAGTCGGTCGATATACTTTTGAGATATCGAGCGATACACCTTTCGCAGCGCCGATCGATTTACCAGTAGGGTATCGATCGACGGCTTCTAGATCTGCCTAGGCGCGAACCGAATATGAACGCGAGGTCTCAAGGAGGAACTGTCGTTCTTCTCAACGGGAAACAGGCATCGCTCAAATGGATAATTCAAGATAATCTAAGATCCTAGTGATCTATGTTCTAGTTAGCTACTCTAAAACAAGCATAAGGTACAATCCATTTGATGAGTATCACAACTTAGGAATTATAGTTTGGGGCTAATCCCACAAACCTATTTAAACCCTAGATCTAACAAGTAAAACACTAGTATACCATGGTTAAAAACGGGTGAAATCCATGGTATATCAACTCCCCCAGACTTACTCCTTTGCTTGTCCTCAAGCAAAAACAGTAGTCTTTGGAAAAGGTTTGGAAATAGCAGGAACTCAAGGATTCAATATATTGAAGTCATCACTCTATGGGTTTGCAATTCATGTCTAAAATCCTAATCACAGAAGTTCATTATGCCTTATCCTAGCTTAGCAACTAAACTCATCTAGTCAACAACTTAGCAATTCTCATCTGACATTCCCCTCTACTAACCCCATTTCTTAACATAAAATAAAGTGCAGGCTTTACCTTGGGAGTATCGATCAAAGAACATATGGATTCAACTCAAACAAGTATCTGAAGACACAGGTAGTCTTCTCTGATTCCTTTCTCCCCTCTTCTCTCTTCACTGAATCTCTTATTAGTTTCAATTTCAACAGGTTTCGATGCCACATAGGTCATCTAGTCCATCTCATTGACATTTGCGTTGTAACTCATACATTTTTGACAAAGTGTAGCGAATATTGGGGTCGCAGGAATCACTCCTACCCCTTGTTTCCACAATGTGTGATCATTCCTTAGATTTAGAATACTGGGGTCGCAGAAGACACTCCTATCCCTCTTCTTCTCAAGAAATCATTTCAATCTTTTATAACATAAACTTAGATCTCGAGATGCCGAAGAGAGCGAAGGAAGGGAACCAGAAACACACAGACTTTTTACCTTCCAGACTTGTAAGAGGATTCCGATCCAGTGATATCCAAGCCCCAAGACAAGCAAATAAGTCAGTATTCGTGTTGGAGGTCAGCTTTGGTTCCTTCAAACAATCTTAGCTAGTGAATATAGATAGCAAGTTGATCCACTTTAGCATCTTTAGTACTATCTGCAACCAGTAATCTAGAATGGTGCTAAAGAGTGGTCAGACAATCAATTATAAATCCATATCAATGTTCCTATTTAATACTTATGCGAAAAATAATTTTGAAAAACATTTTAATAAAAACCAAAATAAAAACACATATTAGTAAACTCCCCCCCAGACTTAAATTACATTGTCCCAGTGTAACATCCAGTGGTGAGGTAAATAAAATAAAACATAATAAATATAACAAGTTAGAATGAATAAACCTGATCGACAAGATGTCGATCAATTCTTAGTGGTATACGTCGATCGTTAGTAATGGTCGTGTGGTGTCGAGCGATATGAATGGTGAATGTCGGTCGATGGAATTATCATTCTACTTGGATCTAATAATACTGCAAAACAAATTCGAAAAAGAAAAAAAAAATAAAAGCAAAAATAAAATAAAATAAAGAAAAAGAAAACCTAATAGTGGGTTGCCTCCCACTCAGCGCTTGGTTATAGTCTTTTAGCTTGACTGTGGTAGGTGAGTGACTCATGGGGTGCAGAAACTGCTGATTGCCGGACAGCAATCATCAATCTTGTGTCTCCTACTATTGAACCATGTGGCGACGAAGCTTCTTGTGGCATCATCTGCTCGTAGTTGCTTCTTATCTATCTGGAGGACTGTATCTTGAAGTTTCCTCACAGAATTCTCGATGTATTCGATTTTGTCAACTTCCTTGTCGATGGTTTGGTAGGTGTGTACGGACAATAATTTCAGTTCACACTGTAATGCATCGATCCTGTCCAAAATAAACTGATCTCGGTCTGCTAAAGACTCAGTGTCGATCGATGCTACAAGATGCGCGTCAGTCATTTCGCTGAGGGGTCTATCGGTCGAGTCAGAATCCATTGTGTCGATCGACTGTGAACACTGTCCTTGGTACTGCAGAGCACGTATATTGCCCTTCATGTGGCGAGTAGTTCTGCAGAGGCTGTTAACCCTTTCGTTAACAGTGTAGTCAATGGTATCACAGGTCCCGTTGAGTCTCCTTTCCATAGCTTCCATAGCCTCGTACAGCTCATCTTTAAGTTCATCAACTGCTGCTGGAGTGCCTGATCCTCTCGCTGGTGGTGGCTCGCTGTCGATCGATATTGGTTCAGGCCCGTCGATCGATGGAAAAGTAGCAAACTGAGCGTGGTCATTCTGGCGAATTGTATCCAACTCTTTCTGTAGAAGATCGATCCTCTTGCTTAACCATTCGACATTGTTGTTGAGAGGGCTGTAGACGTCTCGAATCCGTGTATTGATGTAAGCAACCTCCCATTCATCTTTCTTAGGTGATGAACATTCTGGTCGGTCCATGGGTGTAGTCTTGCCGATGTCGATCGATGGTACAGGTACTCTGTCGGTCGATACTGGTGGCGTAGCCTCTTTCTCAAGCGTGGTCAATATGTTTCCAAGCTCCACTCTTATCTCAGCCATATCATTCTGGAAGTCTTTGTAACTGGCATCCAAAGGCTGGAAAGTGTCTTCCACTAATGTGAACATGTTTGCCTCAAGGTGCGCCTGAGCTCTCCATACATCAGTCACCATATCATCCACCTCCTCTCTACTGTAGGGTACTGGTGGTGGTGTGTATGCATGGTAAGGGCGTGTGTGTATTGGAAGTTGTAAGCAACCTCTGTGAAAAATGGATGCTCTATCCAAAAGTCTCTTTACTTGCTCCTTGGTAACATGGATGATCTCACCATCAACTCCTCTAGCATAGCCAAACTCATCTCTGTAGACACCATATTCATCCTTAGCCTCCCACTTGAATCTCCTGGATCCATCGGTAGTGAAGGCACGTCGTCCAAACTCCAGTCATCTGTCGGGCGATCGGACTCTCGGTCTGTCGATCGATCCTGGATATCCGCCGTCGATCGACGGTGTTGAAACGATGTCGATCGATTGTGAATGTCGAGGTTGACCGAAGTGTTGAGGAACTGGATCCTCCCTCGTGTTGGTGTTGTGATTGTCCTGGACGTGTTGTAGGATGTCTGGATGGCTACGTTGCTGTGTGAGCAGGTTTTCTGGTCCATTGGCAACTTGGAGGATGTCTGCTATGTCCTCTCTGGTTATGTGCAGAACTCTTCCATCCATAGCTCTTGCATAGCCATCTGTGTCCCTGAAAATTCCAAATTCATCAGGTGTTAGTGAAACGTTCCTGATATCATAAGGGTCATAAGATCTCGGTTGAGCTCTGTTGATGGTGTCGATCGATGGGTGTGTGGTGGTGGCGGTCGATGGTGCACGTCTTGCTGCACAGTTGGATCGATTGATCATGTTGTTGCAGTCTTCCATTGATGAATCTCTGAATGCTGGAAGCTGCTGGGTAAAAGGTGAAAAGTTTTGAATTTTCGTGGCTTGAGTTGTTAACCTTTTATACCCATGTGTTGCCCTAATCGGTGAAATTCCGATTTTGTCCTTTAAGTCGTCCGGGTTAATATCGATCGATATTATACTAGCAATGTCGATCGATGGACGATATCGTTTTGCTGGATGAAGTAGATAATCGATCGATGGTGGGCGTTTGATGTCGATCGATTGTGGGGCAAATCTGTCATTCTCCAAGTAGATTTCCCAAGCTCTCTCTTCCCAATAGTCTTCATCATATTCTTCACTGTGGTCTCCACTGTGGGAAGAGGTGGCTATGTCTACTGCAAAACTCTCATGAAATCCGCTATCTGCCCAACTCCTTATTGAGTAATCATCTTCCTTTCGGTTGGGTGGGATGGCGAAATTCGGGTAGCAATGATCTGGTAGATCGAGTTCATCATCCGGTGGGTCTCTGTCGATCGATGATCCATAGTTGTTGTCGATCTCCTCTGACTTGAATGTGTTGATCGATGACGTCAAAGTACTGTCGATCGATCCCGAGTACTCTGTCTCGTACTCAACTTCACAATGACAAACTGCGATGATACCAGTATCATCTTCCTTTACCACTAATTTGGCTGGTGGTTTGTCAAGCTTGACAGGATCGTAGTGGATATCTGGATCTATCATAGTCAAGCACATCCTGTTGGTCTTCATGTCACATATGGCTCCTACTGTAGCCATAAATGCTCTTCCAAGTAAGAGGGAAGAGTTCCAATTTAGCTTGATGTCTAGGACATGAAAATCCACAGGGACGATAGCATCACCAATGTGCACCTCTAGGTCTTTGATGAAACCTCCAGAGTTTCTCTGAGAGTAATCCACGAAAGTAAAGATCTGTGGTGAAGGCTCTACTTGCAGGCCCAGATGGTCTGCCATGACCTTTGGTAAGATGCTGACTGATGAACCAGTGTCACATAGTGCGTGAGGAAATTCAATACCTTGTACCACACAGGGTATTGCAAACTTCCCAGAATCACTCTTCTTTAGCAAAGTAATCATTTTCCTCATCTCTTCTCTGACGTTGTCAAACCTTCTCCTAATGTCAGTTTCAGTCTCCCTTGTTTCTCTGAAGAACATCCACAATCTCTTTGTGAAATAAACCTCCTCAAAAGGTTTCTCTGGTGGGATTCCGATAACTCTCTTAGTGAAACCATCAATCTCCTTTTCATTAGCTTCCCTCTTAAGGTTCTTAGGGATCTTCTCCTTCTGACTCCTTAACCTTCTTCCTTCAGTTCCCTCTGATGTAGGTGCAGTGTCTGAAGGGTTACTAGTTATTTCGGTAGGGGTAGCTTGTGGTTTCGGTGTGGGTCTGAGTGCATTGATTCGGTTGCTGTCTTTCGATGGTAGTTGCACTCGGTATATGAGAGGTGCGTGTCGATCGATATGTGGAGAATAGGATCGATCGATACGGTTCTCTTCATTGTGTTGATCGATGAGTGGCTCGTCTCGTCGGTCGATATCTTCGTAGGTGTGGGTGGGTGGGTATGGATGAGAAGCCGTGAATTCAGCATGTGTCAATAGCCTAACCGCGTTGCAGTCTGCAAGCGTATCCGGAAAAGACATCGTCGATGTCGATCGATGTAGACTAGTTGGTGTCGATCGACACCATTGTGATCCACCGAGACTTAGCGAACTTTCCACTTCAAAGTCTCCTTCTTGTAGCTTCTCCTGTTTCACCACTTGCCAGAAATCATCATCTATGATAGCATTGACGTGGTGTTTCCTATTTCCTTCCCCTACTTCCTTAGTAGTTCCAATCCTCCTGATAGAGTCTTCAGTCTGGACAATCTGTGTCTCAGGTTTCTTAACTTGAGTGCAGATGGTATCTATCCTCGTGGTCAGATTGTTAAAGACAGAATCAATCTTCCCATTGAAGTCTACTGTAAGCTTCTGCTGACATTCCAGAACTCTATCAATCAAGGCATCAAACTTACTCTCCTGGGTGGGTGGCGGTGGGTTTTGGTAAGCTGAGTTGCCGTAGTTTCTTGTGTTGGTGATGGGTTTATGATACTGTGAACTCTGGTTGTAGTTACTCTTCTGACCACTGCCAAAGAAGATTCTGTTGGGGTCAAAAACGGTTATCTCGAAATCAACGGCTAAAAATATTTATCGTGCGTGGACTTTCTATAAAACAAGCGTCGAAAGCAAAACAAGTCGTATAGCTTAAAAAACCTATGTTAAAGTCGATCGTTCTTGTTTTACACGATAAACTTTACGAGAAAACCAACTCAGATTTAGTCGTAAAACTACGATGATACAATCAAGAAGAACCGAGAGACATTAGGTCCGTAGCTGATATGACACGACCATACAAAATTATACGGAAGAAACGAGAAGTAATCTAAGTTTGGACAGGCCGAACGACAAGGAATCCGCCTTGAAACTTCAAAGAGCCCGTTCTCTCAAACCGTGAGAACCTAGAAAATGAGCAAGATATCAAATCGAAGCCCTCGCCGAGACGCAGGTCCCGGGCGGCTAGCCCCAGTGCTGACTCAGGCTGCCGGGCGGCTAGCCCCCGTGCTGTTCCTGGCCGCCGGGAAACTTCAAAGAGCCCGTTCTCTCAAACCGTGAGGACCCAGAAAACGAGCAAGATATCAAATCGAAGCCCTCGCCGAGATGCAGGTGCCAGGCGGATTTCCCCCATGCTGGTCCTGGCCGCCGGGCGGCTAGCCCCCGTGCTGGCCGTGGCCGCCGGCGGCTAGCGCCCGTGCTGGCCGTGGCCGCCGGGCGGCTAGCACCCGTGCTGGCCGTGGCCGCCGGCGGCTAGCGCCCGTGCTGGCCGTGGCCGTCGGGCGGCTAACCCCCGTGCTGGCCGTGGCCGCCGGAGGCTAGCGCCCGTGCTGGCCGTGGCCGGCGGCGGTTAGCGCCCGTGCTGGCCGTGTCCGCCGGGCGGCTAGCCCCCGTGCTGGCCGTGGCCGCCGGCGGCTAGCGCCCGTGCTGGCCGTGGCCGTCGGGCGGCTAACCCCCGTGCTGGCCGTGGCCGCCGGAGGCTAGCGCCCGTGCTGGCCGTGGCCGGCGGCGGCTAGCGCCCGTGCTAGCCGTGGCCGCCGGGCAGCTAGCCCCCGTGCTGGCGGTGGCCGCCGGCGGCTAGCGCCCTTGCTGGCCATGGCCGCCGGGCGGCTAGCCCCGTGCTGCCTTGGGTCGTTGGGCGACAAGCTTCCGTGCATAAGTTCTAGGCCCTGGCCGTCAGAAGTCTGTACTTTGCGTCTTTCCCATGTTTTCGCGGAACGAATCATTGAGATTCCGCGTACAAAACTCTCGTTCTTACTCCAAACAAAGATCGTCGGAAACTCGTAAGATATCAACGGGAAGGAAGATCTTAAATTCTTCGTGCGAAACAGTGATGGTTATCTTAAGACACCACTCATCTCAACTCTACGAAGGATTGAAGATCTTCCGAAGAAATCGTAGAAAACAACGGAAGTCCTAGAGACGGCCCGAAAGGGACCAAACGCGATCGGACAGTCCGCTTACGATTATCTGAGACAGATACGACGATTTACGTTTATCTTTACATAACAAGATTAATGCTAAATTTCCAGAAGGATAAATGTCAAGTTTCCCGAAGATAAATGTCAAGTTTCCCGATAAACATGAAGGCCGACGAAAATGGAAAAAGTCCGCTTCGCGGCCCAAAAGGAGAATAGACCGTCATAAGGAGGAGTATATAAAGCAGCTTGAGGAGAGAAGCAAAGGGGGCAGAAGAGCAAAAATATTAGAGGGAAAGCAAATCCGAGATTGGAGACCTAGAGAGCTCATGTTAGCTTAAGAACTTAGAATTTAGGCGGTAGACTAGCAAGGCAGGACCTAGAACGTCCAGCCGCCTCTCGTTCTATTTTTATCTTGTCCGCAGACTCATGTCTCTCTCGGAAGGATCTAAAAATCCTTTTACTTAGAGTTCCACACATAGAAACCCTAGGCATTATTCTCGACATGCCCGTTTCTATGACTAACGCTCGTACTAGACGAACTCCGCCAGGCAGTTCGATCTCTTGTTAAAACCCTTCCAACTGAACTACGTCCGACTTGATCCTCGAAAGGGGTACGTAGGCAGCCTTCCTTAAGGTCCAGTCTCAAATCTTAATAAAACCTTTCCGCATTTATTTGATCACTTGTCGTTGGTTGTCGCAGAGAATCCGGACCTTCAGGGAAAGTTAGGTTTACTTAGCTTTCCTCCGATTTACTTAATAAAAATCGACAGTGCGAATTTCGGTTCCCACAGTTTGGCGCTAGAGGGAGGGGGGACGGATTAATCTTACTCTTACGGCCGCAAAACGCTTGATCAAAGTAATGTCTGGAAATATGAAAGACAAACTCGTAGCTCACATCGACGCTGGTAAAACAACTTCAGCAGTGACTGCTCCTACGACCAACGCTTATGCAAACGGTTATATAAGACAAACGTCCCGAGAACGGACCATCCCGACCAAGTTCGGGTCCTATCAACAATGCACCCCGTCCAAATTCCTGCAACACGATCCTCAGATCCATGGACACAACCCCCTCGCTTGGGATTATCAAAGAAAGACTTCGGGAAAATTTATAAAAGACTTGGTCATCGAGACAGATTCCTACCTGCCGTATAAAACGGCTATGGTTAGCTTGAACACTAGTCGCCTTAACTATACGGGGAATTGAAATCCTTTCGGAAAAACCAGCGTCACATCAACGGCTGTTTCTAAGGAAAAATCGTAAAAACGTCTAAGTCCCAAGACGGCCCAAAAGGGGCCCGGATCGCGGCTAAACGGCCCACATACGATTTTAGAGTAGGATCAAGCCCAAGACTGATATGACGGTCTAAATACCGAGTTTGAGAAATCTCAGCGAGTAGGGTTTCGAGTTTAAATGTTTTTTGAGAAACAGCGTTTCTAATGTTAAAATTCGATAACATTTTACGGAACACCTTTCATAAAATAAATTCTCGATAATATTTTACAAGACAGTTTTGCATGATTAAACTCGACAACATTTTACAAAATATTTTTCGTAAAATTAACTCGACAACATTTTGTAAAATAACTCTCGTAAAATAAAAAATCAACAACGTTCTAGGAAATGACTTCTTGCTGGGATCAAGATCGATTAAGATGAAATCGATACCTGAAGGGCCTCAGAAAAACCAAGTGTTGATCAAGAAAACTCAAGAGAAACCGCGAAAAACAGGCAAGTCCCGCGAGGAAGCACAGTCCCGGGCGGCTAGCCCCTGTGCTGGCCCTGGCCGCCGGGCGGCTAGCCCCCGTGCTGGCCCTGGCCGCCGGGCGGCTAGGCCCCGTACTGGCCCTGGCCGCCGGGCGGCTAGCCCCCGTGCTGGCTCTGGCCGCCGGGCGGCTAGCCCCCGTGCTGGCTCTGCCCGCCGGGCGGCTAGCCCCCGTGCTGCCTCTAGGCGCCGGACGACTAGCGCACCCGTACTGCGCTGGTTGTCGGGCGACACAACATTCGTCAAGCACGGCCAATCCTCGTAAAGATTGACCCAACGACTATCCAAACCAATTTTACGAAACAGTTTCCGTAAAATTAACTCGACAACATTTTGTTGAATAACTCTCGTTAAATAAAAGCTCGACAATATTTTACGAAACATCATTCGTGAAGTATAACAAGATCGTAAGCTTCTTGACCTGACCAGTTCGCTCATAGCTTGACGAAACAAGAAGCCCCACTCAAGTGACATCTTGCCATTCGTTTTCACTTGTCTACCCACCTTAGCCTTCTTCGATTCTGCAACGATTCTGCACTGTTCCTTCAGGTTTCATCAAAAATCGATTCTCGATTCAGTATCAGACTTTTCGAAGACCTTTGACAATGAAACGGTAGAAGACAAAGAGGAACGGACATGAGGCAATCTCGAGTAATCAATGAGACTAAGGTACGTCCGACTTAGAAAATTTTATCAAGGTTTTAAATTTTTTTTCGTAGGAAAGGAATGGGAACGTCTTGTAAACTGCCGTAAAATTTAGAGAACTTAGAACCTAGGTGGATAGTCTAGCAAGATAAGTCTTAGGCATTTTCTTCCAGTTTCGTTCTATTATTCCTTGACTGTCTAGGCAGAACACGCAAACCGATCTAATCTCTCGAAAAACCGAGAAACGATCGCCGCGCATCCTTGGCATACTCTTTCCGCTTCCGTGAGACTAATGGTACGACGGTGAGCTACAAAATAAACGAAATAACCTTCGGTAAAACTTCATGAGTAACCCGAAGCAACTTTCGCCAAAAAACGAAATCAAAGCGGAAACATTTCCCGTGTAAACCAAGGAAACAAGACTACTTTGACTATCTACGATTTTCTATCTTCATGAAACCGGTCATCCATTACTTTCGTATAAACATGTTACACAAAAACAGCATAAGGAAAACCAAGATCGGTCTCATGCAAAACGACATCGCAATACGGAAAATTACGTCCAAGCGGGAAATAACCCAAAACTGAATCCGACCGTGTTCTTTGTCGATTCCTTAAACTTTATTTCCTCGGATAAAATGAAACAATTTTCATACGACCAAAGGAAACTTTATACGAAGCATCTATCGTATAACTGAAACCTAAAGTGGAAAATCGTTTCGAAAAGCCATCACCCATAACTTGGAAAACTCCACTATGATTGGCATGTCTATCTCGACGAACTCTATTCGGCCCTCGGCCAACTACGTCTTTCCATAAAGTCCGGACCTGAATTCGGCATCATCATTAAGGACAATCGTGAACCAATATGACCTTAATGCGAAAGGATCGCAGTCTGATCGTTTACCAACTCCTTGGTTAAACGGCTGAACACAGCCTTCACGCCAAGACAAAACAGCTGAACGATCGCCGCTCCAATCACTTAAGGGCCAAACGATAATCCACGATTTGTCATAAAACGCCAAGTGACCATTACGCGAGCAACTCTGTCGCATAGCCCAAAAGCGGAAATCATGCGATAAATTTCTGGTAATAAAATCAGTCCTAACAGCCATACGGTTAACGGAAAAATTTGAACTTAACATCGACTGATTAAGTTCTATACGCCCCGTAAACAAAGCATGAAAAGAAACACTCGTGACGAAGCTCCAAGAGTTATACGAGTCATCCTTAAAATCAAGGAAGGCCAACACTTCGCGAAGCAAAGCGAAGGTAGACACTTCTCCCTGGGTCAAATATACGCAACCCTTGGTCCTAATTCCTCGATCAAAATTTTATAACTTGCACGTCCAAACTGAAATAACAGTTTCTGACAAAGGACATTCGCAAAACATCTCCAAGCCCGCGAACATTTGAAATGCGGCACAAGGGAAAATTAACTCGTACACATTTGAAATATGTATGCTTGTATAATCCCACGTTTTTTGAAGAAACCGGATTTTCGAAACTCTTTACAAACACAGAAACCGAATTTTAGAAACTCTTCGCAAACAAACTCGCCAATCGCTAAACGGCCTCAACAATGGATCCAGTATCCACCAAATAAATCATAAACTATCGCCCGGAAACATTCCGCGATTTCTAAAAGCCCATAGTCCTTTATGGCATAAGAAAAACAAACTTCAAAGCACTGCGAGACGTCGCTTCGTGCCTGAACATTCGTTTTTCGATTAAAACCTTCAAACGCCTTCTAAACGGCATCATATCGTTGTTGCTGATCACAACAAACGAACTCTAACGTCCTAAACAGACAAGCCACCTAAGGGTAGGCTCTTTTACATCCGACAAGGATCCCATAGCGCGCTATACAAAAAATCCAAATTTGGTTCAGCACTTCTTAAAGGAAGTAGCTCGATTCGTGCCCAGACAAATCATATAAGCCGATACCACTTCGCGGATTTTAAAACGGTACGAATCAGGTTAAAATCACAAACAGGCAAAACGAAAGCCGATTTGTCATCGCACAGCCTCAGTCTGAGAGTAAACCTAGGTCTTGCCCTAAACCCAGCCTTGCTGGTATCTTAACATCTCATAGGCAAAGCGTCAACGACGCGAGATCCCAAAACTTGTCTCTTCACTCAAGTCTGTAAGTTTTCACGAATTTTCGCGTAAATCGTAAACCGCAGGAAAATCTCGCTTTGTACAAACGACGGATACGGTGATCATCATGGAGGCAGGAATGAGACGACAACTCACACCCTGTCCCTCTAACTTCGATAGACAGAAGTTCTGAAAATGCAACATTAATATTTTATAAAGATTGAGTCGCAGAGTTCAACAGAAGCCCTGAAAAAGGCCGGGATTCGAAGCCACCAACAGCCAGTCCCGCAAATACACATCATCGCCTCTTAAACGGCCGAAACACAATCAAAATAAAAATCCCTAAAGGGATTGATAAACCTAGACGCTCCCTGGAGCATCACCTTCATCCTAAAAACTCACCCAAAGAAGGAACGGTCTCACCGTCGCCTCCATTGGTCGCACCACCGCTGCATGTCTCATATGCGCAGGCTTCCCGATCCTTGACTGCGTGGTCCTGGTCCACCGAACCCTCCGAATCCAGGACAAGGGTGCACACGGATTTCAGACCAGCGAGAATCGATTCGAAGTTGTGAGTCTCCGTCTCCTCGAGACTCTGAATCTTCTGTTGAAGACGACGAACTTTCGAGGACATATGTTCTTCTCTTTCTTCACATTAAGCAACGATCTCACGGTCTTCCCGACGTCACGATCGCCAATCAAAGGTGATGTGGATTTCCGCAATGGAATACTCTTAGCCAAAAATTTCGATTTTCAACAAATAATCTTCCGCCCGCAAGATCGTCTCCGCGTCTTACAGGCTGGGGGGCTAACTGTTGGGGTCAAAAACGGTTATCTCGAAATCAACGGCTAAAAATATTTATCGTACGCGGACTTTCCATAAAACAAGCGTCGAAAGCAAAACAAGTCGTATAGCTTAAAAAACCTATGTTAAAGTCGATCATTCTTGTTTTACACGATAAACTTTACGAGAAAACCAACTCAGATTTAGTCGTAAAAATTCGATGATACAATCAAGAAGAACAGAGAGACATTAGGTCCATAGCTGATATGACACGACCATACGAAAGTATACGGAAGAAACGAGAAGTAATCTAAGTTTGGACAGGCCGAACGACAAGGAATCCGCCTTGAAACTTCAAAGAGCACGTTCTCTCAAACCGTGAGGAACCAGAAAATGAGCAAGATATCAAATCGAAGCCCTCACCGAGACGCAGGTCCCGGGCGGCTAGCCCCATTGCTGGCTCTGGCTGCCGGGCGGCTAGCCCCCGTGCTGGTCCTGGCCGCCGGGAAACTTCAAAGAGCCCGTTCTCTCAAACCGTGAGGACCCAGAAAACAAGCTAGATATCAAATCGAAGCCCTCGCCGAGATGCAGGTGCCGGGCGGCTTGCCCCCGTGCTGGTCCTGGCCTCCGGGCGGCTATCCCCCGTGCTGGCCGTGGCCGCCGGCGGCTAGCGCCCGTGCTGGCCGTGGCTGCCGGGCGGCTAGCGCCCATGCTGGCCGTGGCTGCCGGGCGGCTAGCCCCCGTGCTGGCCGTGGCCACCGGCGGCTAGCGCCCGTGCTGGCCGTGGCCGCCGGGCGGCTAGCCCCCGTATTGGCCGTGGCCGACGGCGGCTAGCGCCCGTGCTGGCCATGGCCACCGGGCGGCTAGCCCTGTGCTGGCTCGGGTCGTCGGGCGACAAGCTTCCATGCATAAGTTCTAGGCCCCGGCCGTCAGAAGTCTGTACTTTGCGTCTTTCCCAAGTTTTCGCGGAACGAATCGTTGAGATTCCGCGTACAAAACTCCCGTTCTTACTCCAAACAAAGATCGTCGGAAACACTTCGGAAACTCGTAAGATATCAACGGGAAGGAAGATCTTAAATTCTTCGTGCGAAACAGTGATGGTTATCTTAAGACACCATTCATCTCAACTCTATGAAGGATTGAAGATCTTCCGAAGAAATCGTAGAAAACAACGGAAGTCCTAGAGACGGCCCGAAAGGGACCAAACGCGATCGGACAGTCCGCTTACGATTATCTGAGATAGATACGACGATTTACGTTTATCTTTACATAACAAGATAAATGCTAAATTTCCAGAAGGATAAATGTCAAGTTTCCCGAAGATAAATGTCAAGTTTCCCGATAAACATGAAGGCCGACGAAAATGGAAAAAGCCCGCTTCGCGGCCCAAAAGGAGAATAGACCGTCATAAGGAGGAGTATATAAAGCAGCTTGAGGAGAGAAGCAAAGGGGGCAGAAGAGCAAAAATCCTAGAGGGAAAGCAAATCCGAGATTGGAGACCTAGAGAGCTCATGTTAGCTTAAGAACTTAGAATTTAGGTGGTAGACTAGCAAGGCAGGACCTAGAACGTTCGGCCGCCTCTCATTCTATTTTCATCTTGTCCGCAGACTCATGTCTCTCTCGGAAGGATCTAACAATCCTTTTACTTAGAGTTCCGCACATAGAAACCCTAGGCATTATTCTCGACATGCCCGTTTCTATGACTAACACTCGTACTAGACGAACTCCGCCAGGCAGTTCGATCTCTTGTTCAAACCCTTCCAACTGAACTACGTCCGACTTGATCCTCGAAAGGGGTACGTAGGCAGCCTTCCTTAAGGTCCAGTCTCAAATCTTAATAAAACCTTTCCGCATTTATTTGATCACTTGTCGTTGGTTGTCGCAGAGAATCCGGACCTTCAGGGAAAGTTAGGTTTACTTAGCTTTCGTCCGATTTACTTAATAAAAATCGACAGTGCGAATTTCGGTTCCCACAGTTTCTGTTTCCACTCTGGTTTCCATATCTCTGAAATCCAGTACCTCCAATGTAGTTCACATCTTCCTCTGTATCATCCTCTCTAGCCTCTCCTTTTTCAGCTGAGCAGACTGGCTGCCCCAGAAATGCGTGTTAAGCGTCTATCTTGGCTCTGACTTCTTTCATCTGGTCTTCACCGATGGCTGCAACCGATTTCTTCTTGTCAGAGTCAGTGTTCTTGGTGCTGCTGCTGTTGGCTAGGTTCTCAATAAGTCTCACAGCCTCTATTGGATTACTAGTGTTGAAGTTCTCCTCACTAGCAGTATCAAGAGCCATCTGATACCTTAAGGCGATACCTCTGTAAAAAGTGCTTAATAGCTGCACTTCATTGAATCCATGGTGTGGACAGTCTCGCTGGAAGAACTTGAATCTGATCCACGCGTCTTTAAAAGTTTCACTAGGCTTTTGCGCGAAAGTGGCTGTTTTGCTCCTTAAGTCTTCAGTGCGTGCCTCATCAAAGAAATTACGCAAGAAGGCGTTTTTGATGTCAGCCCAGGATGTCAGTGATCCTGTAGGTAGCTGCTTGAGCCCGTGCGAAGCTTCTCCAATCAGTGAGTATTTGAAGAGCTTGCAGAGTAGGTAGTCCTCGGGGACTCCATCCATACGAATAGCAGCGATAAGATCCTCGAACCTCTCCAGATGGTCCATAGGATGCTCATGTGATTGCCCAGAATAAGGTATCTGAGACACGAGAGAGTAGTACTGAGGCTTGAGCTCGAAGTTCGGCTTCTGAATCTCTGGAAGTCGAATAGCTGATCTGTTGGTGTAGTACTCGTCTGGATGGTTATAGTCTGCCAACGATCGTGTTTGAGCTTCTCCTGTAGCCTCAGCTTCAGTTTCAGGGATTATGTTTCCTTGTGCATCTAGCTTCTGACCTGTTGCATTACGCAGATGACCATCTTGGTCATACAGGTTTCCATTCTCGCCCTGCGTGAGAATGACAATCGCGACCATGCTTCGCGGAGTAGTGTCGATCGATATACGGTTAGAAGTATCGATCGATGTTGATCGGTGAACGGTATCGGTCGACGGTGCTGTCTGAGTGTCGGTCGACTGTTGAACGTGAGTATCAGTCGACGGTAATGCGGTTCTGTCGATCGATGCGGAGCGTAGGTCTTTGCGGATTGAGCGTTCCAAGTGTGCATGATCCTCTGAGAATAATAGTTGATTTCTCTTGTTGCTTCTGGTACTGCTGGGCATGTACCTGAAAAGACAAGAAAAATTTAAATAAGAAAGGGGGTAAAAGAAAAACCTAAGATTAATAAGATTAAATCTAATGGCGATCAAAGCTCCCCGGCAACGGCGCCAAATTTGATAGTGCTCAAATTACCCAGTAGAGCTTACTCTCTCAAATAAGAGGTACAGCTGTAGTACTTAGGGATCGAATTACGAGGAGCTAGGGAACCAATTAAATAAAACCTACTAATCAATCCTAGGCAAGGTTGGTTTATATGATAGAAATGAAAATAACAAATCCTAAAATGAGCAAGGCAGTTGCTCTAACTAACAATATGAAGGGTTGTTTAAATGGGATAAAGAGTGCTAAACATAGGGTTTCTATTCAGGAATGGAGATTATAATCTCTATAAATGCTTTAATAAGTTGCTTGCATGATACTATAGATCTCAGCCGCTTAACATATGTGAATGAATCACTGGTTAAAATATCTAGATCTCTGGCCACACCTTTCGCATGATGACACAGAAAAAGAGTCGGTCGATATCCTTTTGAGATATCGAGCGATACACCATTCGCGGTGCCGATCGATTTACCAGTAGGGTATCGATCGACGGCTTCTAGATCTGCCTAGGCGCGAACCGAATATGACCGCGAGGTCTCAAAGAGGAACTGTCGTTCTTCTCAACGGGAAACAGGCATCGCTCAAATGGATAATTCAAGATAATCTAAGATCCTAGTGATCTATGTTCTAGTTAGCTACTCTAAAACAAGCATAGGGTACAATCTATTTGATGAGTATCACAACTTAGCAATTATAGTTTGGGGCTAATCCCACAAACCTATTTAAACCCTAGATCTAACAAGTAGACTACTCAGACATAGCTAAGCAATTCATAACAGTAGATAGATGAAAGAATTGCATAGATAGAATAAAGTAGAAATACAAAAGGAGATGAGAAATCTCTCCAATCTCTCTCAAACAAATAAAACTCTAGTCTCTCTCTCACACTCTCTGCTTTGGTTGTGAAAAGCTTCAAGCTTCAAAGGGTTTCAAAACTTGCCGTCAAAAAGACTTTGCAGGAGTATTTAAGCATTTCCATTAGGTTTAAAACTCGTCAGGGGCAATCTTGTAATTTGGTGAAGTCTTGGTGAAGTAGTCGGCTAAACCATTTCGTCCTCGATATCGATCGACAACACTGAATGTGTATCGATCGATTATAATCTTCTAGTACGCGGTTCTTCTCAGCTACATCGATCGACAACTCAGGATGAGTATCGATCGATTGTAGTCGCAATGTTGACTTCCGACTTAGTCTTGAATGGTCAACTCGGGTGTATCATCTCTTGTACTCCAAAATGCTCCAAAAACATCACTTTCTCACAAAATACTCCTGAACCTGAAAACATACCTAACAGGCTAGAAAACAGATTAAATATATAGTAAAACACTAGTATACCATGGTTAAAAACGGGTGAAATCCATGGTATATCATAGACTACCCTAACCCTAACTATCCTAGAATCAAGCATGCTCAGATACCAACTTGTAAGACCCGATCCTGGCCTCTCGGCCCAACTGGATCCGCAGACTTACTTATTGTTTTCTTTGCTTGTTTGATCCATTTTAAGTCTTTTATTTACTAAGTCATATTCAGATATGAGGTTCATAAACAAATCAACTAGATAGCACAGCGGAATAAATAATAACTTAATAAAAACAGCCTTGTAGTTTATATTATAATACTCCTAATCATGTGATCCAATATATAGTTTCTTAATAGTCTCGTAAACAATAACTAGTTCTTCCCTAGCTTCGTTTACCCACACACGGCACAGCTTCTCACTGATAGAGCCTTCACGGTTCCTTGGCTTGACCACCACAAGCCGCATTTCCTGAAACTATAGCCAATAAGCATTAATCATAACCGAAGTGATATCGGATTGATCCTACACGTTTTGGTTTGGTTCCTAGAACTTTAATAAACATCAAACAACATTATTATATAAACAAAATGATTTGGAACTGCCTATCATATCCTAAGTCTATCAACCAACCACCCCACGACTTAGAATAGATAGACAGCCCAGACAAAATATCAGAACACGACCAGTCCGTATCGTCCCAAAGACCAGTCCGACTATCCGGACAGAATCTAGGTTCGACCGGTCAATATTGAAGTCCGGCTCAAAGGCCCAACGGACTCCCTTACCTGATTTAGTACCGGCCTGGATCCATACCATTGAGTAAGGCCCAAGCTCAGCGGAACTGATCATCAACCGGCCAGACCTTGCGACTCACTACTCCGGTTAGACAACTGTGCATACGTCCTTGACTTAAGGTTTGGGACTGAACCATATGGACCGGACAGAACCTGCATCCATTGGCATCCTTTGGAACTCGCACCCTTTGGTATCTCGTGCCCCTTGGTCAATGACACCTCCTGGTCTATGGTACCTTATGGTATACTTGTAACTCTCTGGTATCCCATACCATCTGGTTACTCGTACTCTTTGGACTCTCATGACCTTTGGCACTCATGACTCTTGGCAACTTGCACCCTTTGGGACTTTCCAAACGTTCAGACCAACCCCTTAATCATTGGTACGAACCGCACTGTCCCGCATAACCGACTCATGGTCTAGTTAGCGGTTAGGGTGTGACCATTCAAGTCAAGGGATGCAGCCCTTGGACCCAACATACACAACCCTTCGTGCATCATCTGAAAGAAGAGAAAAAGATAGACTAGAAACAGATAAGGAGAAACTGTTGGGACTAATGAACCGACCAGATCCTCGGTTCGACCTCAAGGGCTAACCGTAAGGTCTGATGGGACCAAGGCCCATACCATACCTTCTGAACCACGACTGGGTTCTCCAGGTTCTTCTCTCTATTCTGATCTTCCATGTTGATCAGAGGTTGTTTCACAAACGATCAGAGTCGCCGGAAAACTAACCACCACTCAAACAGCCTCGGTATTGACCGGAAACTCTCTCTTTCTCTCTCTCTCTTTCTCTACAACTTTCTCGGAGTATTTTATTCTGGAACTGGATGAGAAAAATGAATGGGAAGAGGCCCTATTTATAGGAAATAAGGGGGTAGTCTTGCCCCACGAACAGGCACGACTTGCACCGAAAAGGCATGACTTGGAAAACAGGTTGCACCCTTTTGTTCCCTTGCACCCCAACGTCTATCAGGCCCTTATATTGGGTCAGGATTAAGCCCAAACCATCCCCCAGGCCCCCTAGACACAGCCCACGGCCTTGCCCAAGAGCCCACCGGTCCATGGACCACATGGCTGGACCACCCAGCCCGCCACCGGCCCGGACCCGGACCACTGTCCCGAAACCCGAACAGTCCATCTAGCTGAGATGAGCTGACTCCCAGCTGTCCCAGCTGAGTGAGCTAGTAGTCCAGCTAGTGGAGCTGACTTAGTAGTGATAGAGCTGGAGTACACTCTACTGAGCTTCTCTGAGCTGGTCGAGCTACTCGTACACTTCGTCCAGCTACCGTCCAGTTCGTTTAGCTGTCTATTTCTTTCTCAGATTATTTTGTTAAGTCTTTTCATACTTAGCCTTTGTATTTGGACTATGGAACGCTTGCCTTTGATCACAAGGATTGGCTGGTTCGTTTCCTCGAACCATAGTCCGTCCCGACAATCCTTCTCAGGATTGGGGGCATGACAGGGGTCCTTCAAGGTCTCGAAGAAGGCATGCGACTTGTCGGACAGCCTGGTGATGAACCTACTCAAGGCGGCTATCCTTCCTGTCAATCTCTGAACCTCCTTGACATTACGAGGGGAAGGTATCACTTGGATTGCTCTTACCTGCTTTGGGTTTGCTTCAATGCCCCTGTGGGTGACTATGTATCCCAGGAACGTCCCAGAGCTTACTCCGAATGAGGACTTTGAAGGGTTGAGTTTCATATTGTACCTCCTGAGGGTGGTGAATGCCTGTTGAAGGTGTGAGATATGATCCTCGGCATCCAGGGATTTTACCACCATATCATCAATATAAACCTCCATGCTCAGCCCTATTTGGTCCGCGAACATCATGTCGAACCGGCATTCTTTAATCTGAAAGCATGACCTTGTAGCAGTAGATGCCCCGGGAGGTCATAAATGAGTTCTTCTCTTGATCGTCAGGATGCATTAGGATTTGATTATATCCAGAGAATGCATCCATGAAACTCATCAGTTGGTGACCAGCAGTTGCATCGACTAGCTTGTCGATGTGAGGCAAGGGGAAAGGTCTTTGGGACAAGATTTGTTAAGGTCCGTGAATTCAATACAGACACTCCACTTCCCATTCTTCCTTCTCACAACCACCACATTAGCTAGCCATTCCGGATATTGTACCTCTCGTATGAATCCGGCATCAAGTAGATTCTTGACCTCTTCGTTGATAATTTCGTCCCTTTCAGGGGCGAACTTCCTCCACTTCTGTCTGACAGGGGGATGCATTGGATCCTTGAAGTTGATGCATGTTGACGTCGGGATCAATTCCAGGCATGTCCTCATGGGACCAAGCAAAGCAGTCGGAGTTGGATCTCAAGAAGTCGACCAATCTCCTTCTTAGCCCTTCTGGGAGCTTGGAGCCTATCTTCAAGTCTCGACTCGGGTTTCCTTCTACGAGTGGAACCTCATCCATCTCCTCCAATTCTGGATCTTCGGTATGCGGGGCCGGAAGCTTCTTCTGTTATTTCTATAAGACCTGAGTCTTTCCCTTTAGGGTAGTCTGGTAGCAAGACCTGGCATTTTCCTGATCTCCCTTGACCGCCTTACTGCCCTAGGGAGTTTGAAACTTAACCAGTTGATGCAGAGTCGAAGGTACGGCTCCCATGTCGTGGATCCAAGGCCTTCCTAGTATCACGTTATACGATGAAGGGCAGTCGACGGCTAGGAACTTTGTGGCCTGGTTTATACCCTCGGCATATACCGGGAGAAGGACCTCTCCTAAGGTTTGCTTTACCTCTCCACTGAAGCCTACAAGAGGGGTCGCCTTTCGTGTTAGGGCCTTAGGTTCCAGCCCTAGATCGGCGTAGGCTGAGTGGAAGATAATGTTACTGGAGCTCCCATTGTCCACCAGTATTCGCTTGACCAAGCAGTTCGCTATGGTAAGTGAAATAACAAAGGCGTCGTGATGAGGAGCTAGGACCCTCTCCTGCTCCCTTGCGGTGAAACTGATCTCATATGTTCCTAGGAGTAAGCGCTTAGGACCCTAGGCCTCTTGGCCGTTCTTGGCGTTGCGAGTACTTCTCTTGGCAGACGCACTGCTGATTCCGCTTACTTCTGATCCGTCTTAGATGTCGTGGATCACCCAGTCTTGCCATGGTGGCAAAACGGGAGCCGCTTCGGTAGGAAGACCGTGACCTTCTTTATTCAGAAGGTTCTTGGCCTTATCTGAGAGGAACTCCCTCAGGTGGCCTTTCTTGAGGATCTCGGTGACTTCTATCTTCAAGGCTATACAATCCTCTGTAGTGTGGCCATGATCACTATCGAATTCGCACCATCACTTCGGGTTTTGGTTAGCCTCCGAGGCCTTCATCTTAGGAGGCCATTTGACTTGCGGACCCATTTGTCGTAGGACACTGATCAGCTCCGACTTCGTTATTGCTAGATGAGAGATATCGGGCCACGTGGATACCATGATTCCTTCAGACCTAGGCAAATGACGGTTTTGATATCTGCCCCTGTCTGGATTACTAGTCTCCATTTTTCGTAGGACATCGAGGACTTCTGATCGTGCTTCGGATAGGTCTTTGCCCTACTTTCAACATCTTCCTCCCATCTTACTTGAGCCCAAGCACGAGACAATACGTCTTCCATAGTCCTGCACTTGTATTTGGTCAGCTCCTTATAGAGATCTCCCTCCGGAAGCATGCCCCACTTAAAGTCTGAGATAGCCGTATCAGCGTTACACTCGAGTATAGCCACCTTCTCTTGGTTGAAGCGTGCTATGTAGGAACGCAGAGGTTCGTTCCTATACTGGAGGACTTCATAGAGATCATCTGAGTTTTTCTCTAGGTTGCGGCTACTAGCGAATTGCTCCACAAACTTGTCACTAAGGGCTGTAAAAGACCCGATGGACTTGGTAGGGAGATTGATGTACCATTGAAGAGCAGGACTGGTCAAGGTCGACCCGAATCCCTTGCACATGGTAGCTTCTCGTGCATCCTGGGGAATTGCTACGGGTAGCATGCGCTGCTTGTACTGAGCCACATGATTGTCAGGATCTCGTGTACCTTCATACATCTTTATGCTCGGGAAGGAGAACTTGCATGGCATCTCTACTGAAGCAATCTCTTCCACGAAAGGTGTATCGGAATAGGACCCTGGATTGCTCCTTCGGATAGTGGGAGCTACCCCTAGAAGCCTTTCTACCATAGATTGAATGGTGTCGTACCTTTCGGAAACCACTCTTTCTAGGTAGGCGGCTAGAGCCGGGTCTGAGATCGCGGGATCGTTGGGTGAGTACTCTTCGTCTTCCGCGTCGGAATCGCTATTCACTTGCACTCGGGTCGCGTCGTGAGGGGTTCTCGGCCACCGGGTTTATCGTTGGTGGCGACGGGTCGATGAGACGTTCCTTCACCATCGCGAGGAGTGTTGAGCGAAGCCTAGGTTGAACCTTAGTTTCGAACCGCTTTCGCTTGTTGTTAGCATCGCCAAGGTTTTGGGTCTCTTGTCGAAGGACAAGATTCTCCGCCGCCATAGCGTCTAGCTTCTCGGCGCTTTGCTGCAGCTGCTTGGAGTGCTCTCCTAGTTGATCTTTTAGGGTTTGAACTTCTAGAAGAAGTACATGACCTCCGGGTATGGTATCCCGAGCTTTGTGAAGGTCGGTGACCTGACTTTGAAGGATTTCGAGCCAGTTGAGGAGTTCGATCTCCCACGGGGTCATCTCCGCATGGTTAGTATCGTCCTTTAGTGCCATCGTCACGTAGTTGGATTACTCCCCTCTATCTAGCGCCAAACTATTATGGTATTTTTGTGTAGGGTCGTTTTAGTACTACGGAACACTAGAAGAATTTGTGTGAAAGCAAGAGATTAGACTAGAAGAGATGTTTATTGAGTTATTGATCGGGACTACAACGTTTGATGGTGTATGAACCTTATTTCTAGCCGCCTAAACCCTAATCTCTTAGTCTAGAAAAGTCGATCCCTTGTTCTAGGGTTTGGGCTCCCCTTTTATAGATGTAGACGTCAGTTTAAAGTAGACGAACTCTTCCATAATCGGAAAAATGAAAATTTCCCCTTAAGTGGAAAAATTCTATTTTGCTTCAAGGGTCGTTCCGATCAAGGGGGTCGGACCTATAACAAGGGTCGGTCCCTGGTTTCTTCTTGAGCAAGGGTCCGGAAGTCGAGGACCTATCCGGAAGCTGGAGAAAATTTATGCCTAGATATTTTTCCCCAACAGCGATCATTCCTCACAGGCTTGGAGGGCTTTTGATCCTGCTCTGGTAGGCTTTGGCCCTGCTTGCGACGTCTTCCTCCCACATTACTTGAGCCAGGCGCGAGACAAGACATCTTCCATTGTCCTATACTTATACTTGGTCAGCTCTTTGTAAAGATCTCCTTCTTGGAGTATACCTCTTTTAAAGGCTGAGATGGCTGTATCCACATTGCACTCGGGGATGGCCACCTCTTCTTGGTTGAAGCGCGCGATATAGGCCCGCAATGGTTCAGTCCTATGCTGGAGAATCTCGTAAAGATCATCCGAGTTTCTCTCCAGATTACGGCTACTGGCGAATTGCTCCACAAACTAATCGTTAAGGGCTGCGAAAGACCTAATGGATCTAATAGGGAGGTTGATGTACCATTGAAGAGCAGGACCGATCAGGGTTGACCCGAATCCTTTGCACATGGCTGCTTCCCTCACTTCTCTAGGGATCGCTACAGTCAGCATATGTTGCTTGTAATTAGCTACGTGGTTGTCTGGGTCACCAGTGCCTTCATATATCTTTATGTTCGGGAAAGAGAACTTGCGCGGCATCTCCACCAAGGCGATCTCCTCAACGAAGGACGTGTCAGAGTAGGACCCGGGATTGGATGTTGCCGAATTTTTCACCTGGAAGCCTTTGACCATAGATTGGATGTTGTCGAATTTTTTGGAGACCACCCTTTCAAGATAGGTGGCTAGTTTCGGAGTCGCTGTCTACTTGTACTTGGGTTCTATCATGAGCAGTCTCCCAGACTTCAGGTTCACTATACATGGCGGCGGATCGTCGGGGTGCTCCACCATCGCCTCGAGGCGTGCTGAGTGAAGCCATAGGTCGGAACTTAGTCCGAAACCTCTTTCGCTTATGGCTAGTTTCACCGAGTGCTTGGTTCTCTTGCCAGAGGAAAAGGTTTTCGGCCTCGAAAGCGTCTAACTTCTCGGCGCTTTGCTGCAGCTGCTTGGAGTGTTCTCCAAGTTGATCCTTCAGGATTTGAACTTCTTGGAGAAGTTATGTACCTCCAGACGTCGTCTCTTGAGCTTTGTAGAGGTCGGTGATTTGAATCTGAAGGGTTTCGAGCCGGTTGAGGAGTTCGAGTTCCCTTGGGGTAGTGTCGTATTGATCGCTACTGTTTCCTGATGTCATTGTCACGTAGTTGGATTACTCCCCTCCTTCTAGCGCCAAACTGTTATGATATTTTTGTGGAGGGTGATATACCATGGATTTCACCCATTTTCTACCATGGTATAATGATATTTTTAATAGATATATATATAATATATTTTCTAGCCTATTAGGTATATTTTCAGGTTCAAGATTGTTTCATGATAAAGTAATGCTTTTGGACCATTTTGGAGCACAAGAGATAATACACCCGAGTTGACCAATCAAGACCAAGTCGGAGGTCAACATTCAAAGACCAATAGATTGATACTCACCTAGAGTTGTCGATCGATGTAGCTGTGAAGACCCGCGTACTTGATATTTTAATCGATCGATACACCTCAAGTGTTGTCGATCAATAGCGAAGACAAAATGGTTCAGCCGATTACTTGACCAAGGCTTCACCAAATTACGAGATTTCCCCTGACGAGTTTTTAACCTAATAGAAATGCTTAAATACCCTGCCTAAGTGTTTTGACGGCAAAGAGTGTAAAAGAGATAGCTAGAGTTTTACAGTTTTCAGTTTTGTTCTAAGTTCTAAGAGAGATTGGAGAGAGATCATTGAGAGATTTGTGATTGAACTCCATTTCTTTTCTATTCTCTTTCTAATGCAATTTCTTTACCTATCTTGTGTTATGAATTGCTTAGTTATGTCTGAGTAGTCTACTTGTTAGATCTAGGTTTTAAATAGGTTAGAGGGATTAGCCCCAAACTATATTTGCTAAGTTGTGATATTCATCAAATGGATTGTACTCTATGCTTGTTCTATAATAGCTAACTATAACATAGACCACTAGGACATTTTAGATCTTGAATTATCTTTTTGAACTAACTTGTCTCCCATTGAGAAGAGCGACAGCCCTCTTTGAGACTTAGTGTTCATTATCGGCTCGCGCCTAGGCATATCTAGAAGCCGTTGATCGATATTCCGACTAGACAATCGATCGGCGTTGGGAAAGGTGTATCGCTCGATATCCCTATAGGATTATCGATCGACACTTTCTCTGGTCAACAAGACGACAGTTGAGATCAGAGATTTAGTTAGTTAACCAGTGAGACATCACTGATTGTTATCACTGATTGTTAAGCGGCTGAGTTCTATAATATCATGCAAACAACTTGTTAGGCATCTATAGACATTATAATCCACAATACCTGAATAAAAGCCCTATGTCTAGCACTCTTTTTATTTTCATAAACACCTTATCATATTGTTAGTAGAGCAACTTCCTTGCTCAATTAGGATTGTTATTTTACATTTCCATCATAAAAACCAAACTTCACCTAGGATTGATTAATTGATTAGATTTAATTGGTTCCCTAGCTCCTCGTGATTCGATCCCTAAGTACTAAAACTGAACCTCTTATTTGAGAGAGGAAGTCACTCTTTAGGGTAATTTGAGTGGTACCAAATTTGGCGCCGTGCCGGGGAACTTTGATCGCCATTAGATTTAATTTTATCAATTTTAGGTTTTCTTTTTCTTTTACCCCTTTCTAATTAAATTTTTTTTTCTTGTTTTTTCAGGTACATGCCCAGCAGTACCAGAAGCAATAAAGAAAATCAACTATTGTTCTTAAAAGATCCTACACACTTAGAACGTTCAATCCGCAAAGACCTACACTCCACATCGATCATCAGAACCGTCACACCGTCGACTGATATACACGTTCAACCATCGACCAATACTCAGACACCACCGTCGACCGATACACTTCGCTGCTCTACATCGCTCTGTTATTGTATTTTTGTGTAGGGTCGTTTAAGTACTACGGAACACTAGATGATTTGTATGAAAGCAAGAGATTTTGACTAGAAGAGAGGTTTATTGAGTTATTGATTCGGTCCACAACGTATAATGGTGTATGAACCTTAGTTCTAGCAGCCTAACCCTAATCTCTTAGTCTAGAAAAGTCGATCCCTTGTTCTAAGGTTTGGGCTCCCCTTTTATAGGTGTAGACGTCGGCTTCAAGTAATGGAACTCTTCCATAATCGGAAAAATGGAAGTTTTCCCTTAGGCGGAAAACTTCTATTTTGCTTCAAGGGTCGGTCCAATCAAGGGGGTCGGACCTATGGCAGGGATTGGTCCCTGGTTTCTACTTGAGCAAGGGTCCGAAAGTCGAGGACCTATCCGGAAGCTGGAGAAAACTTATGTCTGGATATTTTTCCCCAACAGTTTGCCCCTTATTCCTTGATTTGCTCGTGGAAATCAAGGGAGAACGTGTATTCTTGGACCTTGGTAATTTTCTCTTAGGACGGAGTCTTCCTTGGGTACCTTGCCTTCTTGCATTGAGTTAGGCCGGGACCCTTGTCGATTGATCGAGGCGATCTAGCAGGGTACGATCCACGCTGTCGAACGAGCTTCCTATCGTAAAAAAGAAAATAAGGAGAAACCCTAGTTGTCACGCCGAAAGCTTTTGACGGCGAGATCTTCTTAGAGTGGTTTTCGAAATTTCCCGAAAAGATTATAGGAGATTTTCCGATTTTCCCTTCCTTCCTTTTTTCTCTTGATGAACATTTTTTCCCGATCTCTTTTTCCCCTTTTTCCCCTTCGGTGGTTAAATGTAAAATCCTTTCGGATATATATATGAATGCTCTGGCGTCCTTGAATGATATAGACCCGAGTCAGAATCGCCACCCTTGCTTGAGATAGATGTCGAACAATCAGGCCCCCTTTGGCCTCAATACCTTTTTGGTGATCCCTTTGCCTCGCCTATTCTGACTCCAGGAACGACTTCGAGGGTGGATAGCGAAGATGCTCCTATGACTCCCTTGCAGCGGCGTCGCTTTTGCTCTTTTAGCGATGAGGATGAGGACGGTCCAAGATCAGACATCAGGCCAGAAGATCTGATCGGAATCCGCCGAATGTATTCTCTTCCTGACTCGGTGGAACTATGGTGTGCGGATGAATTCGAACGAGCCCCTGATGGCGGGACCGGTTAGTGTGGGAACCCAAATTCGCACCGTCAAATTATCGTATAAATAAGGAAACTAGGAAAACCCTAATTTCCCAGAGATTCCGGATTTCTGCGGAGCCAACGACAAGTGACCAAATAGACGCAGAAAATATGAAAATATAACCAAACGAATTTAGAGAAAACAATAAATCTTATTTCGAATTCGTGTAAGAGCGTTGCGAGCATTACAAGAGATTATAAGAGCTTTAGCCGCAAGTGCTGTCAGCGAGCTATCAAGCTTTAGCGACCTAAAACCTTAAATCTAGTTGAGTCGCATCTCGATAACAATATACGAAAAAGATGCGTAAACGGTTTTTGATTGATTTCGAACTGAACCTTGTTAAAGGCTGCCTACGTACCCCTTTCGAGGATCAAGCCGAACGTAGTTCAATTGATAGAGCTGGACAAGAGATCGAACTGCCTGGGCGAGTTCGTCTAGTAATTGAGTGCCAGTCATAGAAACTGAACTTGTCGAGAATAAAGCCTAAGTTTCTAAGTGCAGCGAATTGTGAGTCTAAAAGGGTTCTCTCCTTAGCCTCTCGTCTTGAACCCCTTATATACTCCCTCCTAGGTCGGTTAACGTCTTCCTCTTTTGCCCTTAAGCCGTCATTGTAACACCCCAGAACCATCCTAGGCCGGACAAACCAAGAACTGATCCGGAAACACCATAGTTTGACGACACCACAGCCGATCCAACTGAAACTCAGCCAGTCCGACCGCAATATCGTCCCTCTCGACCGCGGCCTAAGGCTTGCAAACCCGTTCCTTGGTCGAGAGTTGTGTTAAGTCCGGACAAGACTTAATTTATCAGCGTTAGACGGGGATTTTAATATTAAACATACATTTTATTTATTTCACAAGCGTCGGGAACTCGACGATCTCCGCAAACACAAAACAAAGTTCGAAATAAAAAACGGTACCCATAAAACACCAACGATAAAACAACTGAAAACTCCGGTCTTCTTATTCCTTACAAATAGCACTGCAAATCTACACAGGCCACGTCCTCCACACCCCGCTAACGCCCAAACACTCTACGGTTACCTGCAAAAAGATACAACAATGGGGAATGAGCAACCTAATGTCACTCAGTGGGAACCGGCCCACTACAACAACAAATTCCCCAATCAAACCCCATATTCCCAACAAGCAAGCAACCACATATCAAGCAACATGCAACACTCAAGGATGCAACAACATTATGCAATACGGAACATGATACTACAATGCATGCTATTACACTACGCGGAGACTCTCTACTCGACGCGTAAGACCAAGACAGCCATATGCCTTGTCAAACTCACAACTCGTCTAGACTCAATCCTAGACTCAAGTGCGTACAGATCACAACACATGGATGGAGCTCCTGCTACAACATCCTCGGGAAGCCACCCCTTCACACCGGAAGCCTATCCATCTTATCGCTGAATCTTCCCCACTATAAACACTCAGTCCTATAGATGTAAGCATTCAGTTCCGGAAAACGGCCATACTCCGAGTCCGGGCTACATCGTCATGTCGCGCTTGTCCATGGGCGCTACCCACTTAGCATTGACAAGCAGATGAGCGAGGTTATTCCGTCTCACATCGTGCCCCGCAGGTCAGCGATCGCACATCAACTCAAGTCATAGCTCACCTACCCGGTTCCGCTAGACAATCACAGTCACTGAGATTGCATGTCATACTCACTCAGAGTAAACAACTCAACATAAGCACTATTCTCCGCGAATAGGCTACACAACACTAATCATAGCTCACCTACTCGGTTCCGCTAGACTCGACATGCAACCTCCACACAACTAGTCATAGCCACCTACCTGGTAAGGCTAGACTCAACAACACAATCCTAGCAACACATGCTCCAACAACTAATGCATCCTCATATGCATTACTTAACAACTCCAGTGCTAATGCAACCACAATGCAAAACTAGCACCCTAACTGCCATGTGAGAGTAACACTCAAATCACCATGCATTCTACCACAATGTCTAGATAAGCATGCCACAACTCAACAACACAATGCATACTACACAATTACAACATCTAGACAAGCATGCTACACAATTCAAGTCTAGATACACATGCTACACCATTTCTACACAAGCACGCGATTCATTACAACTAGACATGCATGCAACTCAATCAACACACAAGCATTCTATCAACTTAAACACACATGCACACAGTCAAAATACTTCATTCAACATCATTAAACACACGCATGGAGTCTACCACACTCCCATGCAAATCACACACAAACTGCTCCTTGGTTTAGCTTAAAGATCAGTTTGATCTAAGCTCTTCCTTGCAACCACAAACGGTTAACACACACAAACAACACTTCCGGAACCCACCTAGGTCTTCATACAGAGGAGACAAGCCACGCTTAAGGCCAGAACACTCTCCTACACGCATGCACCTAATTTTTACCAAAAACCGGTTTTAGGGAGGCTAAAGGCTCAAGGGTACAAAACGTTTTTAAACACAAAATAAAAATCTTACCACCCTTCCTAATCCATCTCCACAGATCCTAGTCTAAGGATCAGCCATTACTCAGCCTCCTAACACTCTCCTCAAACACTTAGCAAATTTGTCGGTTTTTTGGCAATTTCTCTCTCAGGATAAAACAACAAGAACGACTCAAGAGAGAAAGCTCTGGGTTTCTAAACTGATAAAATGATAACCTAAGGGTCCTATTTATATCCAGCCCTTGCACGAAACCATCTTGACACCTCCTTACCCATGTGTCACCACAAAAGCTCTCTTTCCATGTATTGGATGTTTTTGATGACTCACATTCCACTTTCCTCTGCTCTTCTGGAATAAATTAACATATGCCATAAGGGTTCAGTGTACCAAATTTCAGCTCCAAATTCGTTGTATAGCTCATACTTCCTTCACACCCGTTTTTGAGCCCAAAAACCACTTCAAACATCTCCATGGGCTTAAGCTGTGACCTGGGCTTCCTTTCCTTACTGAATGCAGACTAAAACACATCCTGAATTCACCCATGTAAGACCAATGCTGTGCCTGACTTGTTCCCTTCACCATTCCACACTTGCTTCCAAAGGTATTTTTCACCCATTTTGATGAATGAACAGCTCCAGCCATTTACCTTTGTTTCCTGCCACTCCAGACTGATCACACACTTCAAATGTGTCCCAAAGAAACTTTAGATGTCGTGGTTCACTTGCTGGAAAGCCTTACTCAATCCTTTTACTCCCATGATGAAAGGTTCCCATTTTTCGGACAAAAAGAATCTTGATGTCTCCAACCACTCCTTGCATCTTTTGCACTTCATTTCTTCACCATTGAATCCCTTGATTTATTTCACATTCTGCACTGAGTTGAAAGAATTTGAGTCCTCCATGTGACTAGACCTCAACCGACCCATCGGGAGGTGCCATGTGGCACAATCTGGACCGTTGACTTTTCTTGATTTTTCTTCATATTAGTTGACCTTCATAATCACTCTAAAATATGTCTGAGATACTCCATTGACTCTCAATCCCATGCTTGCACATATTCATTTGGCTTTCGTTTCACCCGATTAGCCGTTTTTGACCATACCGATCAAAATAGCATTCCTCCGGACCATCTTGGCTTTGCCTCTATCAAACTCCATGTAATGCTTCCAAATACCTTAGGAAATGTTCCTAGGTTGATACCCAAACTCCTGGAATCACTTAGGTCTCCTTCGTCCTTCGACCTTTAACAATACTCTGCTTCGACCATCTCTAAAACCTCTATCAACCATTTGTCGTTCCACTCGAACCAACTGGTTCTTGTCTTGACCAATTGTCTTCTAATAATCCATAAAGATGATTAGGATTGACCCTTACTTGATTTGCTGACTTGTCAAAATCATCCTTGCTCGGCCTCGACCTTATTGCAGCTCAACTCCAACTTCTCGACCAATTCTGATTTATCCTCGACCATTCTTCAAATTTCTTCTACCGAACCTCTATTCAAGTCTTGTAATATCATCTCACACCAATCTCTGGTTGATTCCATGTCGTTGACTTCACGTTGACTTGACCTCTATGACCGGGGGTATTACATTCTCCCCTTCTTAAAAATGAATTCGTCCTCGAACTCGCGTCGTGCTACGCTGCGCTACTCTGATTCCTCGACCGTCTTCTTCATCTTCCTTGCTTCCGTACACTGATCTCTTCTGGCATTACTTACAACTTTCACCGTCTCTATTTTCCCTTGCTCTGATTCTTACTTCGCATAAGAACCAAACTCACTGATCTTCTTGCCATTACTTCCTAACCCTTCAACTTCTTCTTCAAAATCTGGACTTCGATTGGTTCCTCCATCTGGATCTTCTTCTTCACATTTGCAAAACTCCATCTCAAGTCTCTCTAACTTCTTCACATGCCAATCGTTGCTACCACTAACTGTCAACCATCATCACTACTTTACCACCAATCTCCATCTCACTTCTCAAATCTTCCAGTTACCGAACATCATGCTTCTTCTGATGATTTTCACCCAAGGTCTCCTCTTCTTGGAACAACTTAATCTTCCTCTTTACTACGCCATTCCTTCTTCACAACCACAATCTCTGAGCTTATCTCTTGGCGTACTACCACTTATACTCGTGGCCTCTTCAAGGTATTCACACTTCTCCAAATACAAATCTGTCTTCTTTCTCACTAACTGACTACCATACCACTGACCGACGACCATACTGCGACATCTTTTAAAACTTCACACACGCTGTGGATCATGGGTGATCACACTACTGGCTTCTCTGAGTCTTCATACTCAAACATCCACACTGATGACGCCTCTGAGTCCTCACATCTCTGACCATCATACCACTGATGTCTCTAAGTCTCCATGACACGAGATCACACATCTCCTTGGCGCACCTTGTCAAGATTGGAGTCTTCCCGACACCACAATGGTTCTCAATACATGTGTGGCTATAAATAGAGGTTGGCTTCCTAACTCTAGGGTTCAACCACAAGCGCTAAAGGGATTACTAGGATTCTCACAGACCCTATCAATACACTTCCCTAACGCACAAACAACCACCACGACTTAGCGATAATATCTACTCTCTAGAATATTACTCGCTACTAGGATTCCACAATCCTAACCACAATGCTATCACTATAGCAATCACACAGTTGCACCAGCAACAAAATACTAAGCAATTAAACAATCGCTAACAATTCAAAACAACACACAACATGCACTCAACTCATAAACACACAATGAGGAGGTTCAGCACCCACTTACCTTAACTTCACATAAGCTCAACGACGAGGAAAACTACCGCGTCTATTACTAGCACGGGTTCTACGGTTAGTTCCTCACGTTGCAGTTGGGGCTGATCGATCAGGGCGAGCTGGATGAAAATCAGAGGTAGATGCTGGCGGGATGATATTAGAGTTAGGGCATGCTTCTTCAAAGTGTCCACTTCTTCCACACATAGTGCAAAACGCAAAGAGGCCCAATTCCGGCTGATATCTGACTCTTGGACACGCTCGAGGAGGATGGTCATTCAATCCACACATAATACAATCTTCAGTCGCTGGGACGTCACTCGAGACATGAGTTTGCGCAACATTCTGAGATGGTTCTCCGCTTGTACTTCCCCTCATTGTCATTCCCATGGTTCCACGCTCTTGATTAACTTCCATTCCCACTTCATTAATTGCTTCTTCGTTTGATGAGTGATCCTGATGCAGCTCACTCTCCGTTAGCATTGGCCTGTAGTGGTACTAATAGTACGTGTTTGACATTTGACTCTTCACACTGCCTCCACTGATGCTAGAACTATCAAATTCAGGTGTCAAAGTATACGCTGGACTCCATGTTGGCATTGGTATCCAAGGGTTTCCTTCTCTTGAGCTGATGTCAACAACGTTCACCATCTCTGTACTGTCCGATGATATATCGATGATCTCTGGCGGAGGTGGCTCCATAATCTCCACATCTAATGAGCTGATGAGCATGTCTTCCACGTCACTGTCATTCCCAAACAGATAGCTGTATGTAGGAGAAACGACTTGTGGGATTGCCTCCATATCCGGGGGAATAGGTTCATGCCTTCAAAATGATCAAACTCCTCTTCTATCTCTTCAAGTACTTCAGCTTCTTCAAACTCAGATGAACCAGTCTCATGCGAACTCTCGCTGTTCTCAACCACATTCTCGTCTTCAAAGTCAGAATCAGATCTCGAATCGCTTGATGAACTCGACTCGCTCGATCCATCATAACCAGTTGCTCCCAACGTCATCCCATCTCTAAGTCTCCGAACCACACCCCTCATACTGAATCCTCTCCTCCCCTGTCGATTACCAACACTATCCGCTGCAACACAGGAAAAAGGGTAAGGTCCTAAATTCCCAAAATAACATATCATTCCTATTCCTAAGTAGAGGACGTGCCAGTTCCCTAATGATGCTGTTTGCGACTCATTTTGACTGGATAAAACATTTTGAAAAACCCGCAAACAAAAGCACGGCTTTACAACCATGCTCTGATACCACCATCTGTAACATCCCCGAACCCTCCTAGGCCGGACAAACCAAGAACCGATCCGGAAGCGCCACAGTTTGATGACACCACAGCCGATCCAACTGAAACTCAGCCAGTCCGACCGCAATATTGTCCCTCTCGACCGCGGCCTAAGGCTTGCAAACCCGTTCCTTGGTCGAGAGTTGTGTTAAGTCCGAACAAGACTTAATTTATCAGCGCTAAACGGGGATTTTAATATTAAACATACATTTTATTCACAAGCGTCGGGAACTCGACGATGTCCGCAAACACAAAACAAAGTTCGAAATAAAAAGGGTACCCATAACACACCAACGATAAAACAACTGAAAACTCTGGTCTTCTTATTCCTTACAAACAGCACCGCAAATCTACACAGGCCACGTCTTCCACACCCCGCTAACGCCCAAACCCTATATGGTTACCTGCAAAAAGATACAAAAATGGGGAATGAGTGTGAGGGATTAAACTCACCTCCTGATTTTTATGTCAGGTTAAAGTTTAGGAAAGGTTAGGGAAAGATAACTTGGGCTGAATCCCGTAAGAACTTTGTAGAATGAATGAATGATTTTGTATTGATAACTTGGTAAAAGATTGGTTACAAAGAGATGTTACTCTTGATGATTACAAAGATAACAAAGTGTTTTTGAGACTATATGAATGATCGTGAAAAATGAATAAGGGTCGAATATGGGTTCCTTCTGGATCCTTTGATCATTGTTTGGTGTCTTCTTTAATAGCCTCAGGCCCCCTTTGGTCGCTACCAACTGGTTCCCGAGATCTCCTCCGTGATTTGAGGGATTTGTAACAGCTCCCCTTTGACCGGGTCCTGCGCCTATTTATTTGTCCACGAGCTACCTCTTTGACTGGGTCCTGCGCCTATTTATTTGGCCACGAGCTGCCTCTTTTCCTCGACCTCTCTAATGAACATCTTCAGCTCACAGCCTCCGGCTCTGTCTTAGCTGCTTCTGAGGATTTAATCCATGATGGGCCTATCGCGGCCTGTTATCATTTCTTGTTGTTTATTACTAGCTAGAGGGTCATATTTGGGCCCAACAGTTGCCCCCAGCTTTCGAGATAAGATTCTTTATCTCGGAAGCTAGACCTAGCCGCCGAGCATCAATCTTTTCGTTGAGATCTCGAGCAACAGTTATCTTTATTGAAGATTTCCTTTGCTTAATCTGATGGCTACGATTGCGTATGAAAAGGCGCAAGTATCCGACTTCTCGGCCAGCAAGCTTCCCATTCCTCAATTCTCAGAGAGTTCAGGTACTTTCGAGATTAACATGTTTAATATATCCTTTTCCGGAGAGTATGGTTCTAACTTAGGTTTGGTGGGCCCTGATTCAGCTCCAGTCGAGACGTCCCAGATGGGCGATGACAAGGAGGCAGTCGAGGGAGATCCAGCCAAAGAAAGTAAATCTAGTTGAAGGAGACAAGGATGTCGGGATGAGCTCCCGTGATAATGATGTCTAAGAGCTGCGGCTCTTTTTGAATTGTAATGTTGCTTTTCATGACTTTTGCCCAATGGGCTTTGTTTACGTTTCAGACTTATAGCCTGAGGAGGCTTTTAAACCTTGACTTGTTTTAGGGTCTTCTAAACCCTCGTTAGCCTGGGGAGGCTTTTAAACCCTTTTATTCAAATTTCGGTTTTGTTTTTCGTATTAAGTCATTTGACCTTGTTTGACTATTTCTCGGATGTGATTGACTTTTGTCAAGTGGAAGTTTTGGTTAGGACATGTATCGTGATTATTAGATACAATGTCCAATGACTTATCAGGTCTCGAAGATTTCGAGTGTATTCGATTACGAGGATCCTTAGAAGTAGTTCCTGAAATATTGAGATTAGCTCCAGGTTTTTAGTAACCTGAGCTACCCTGAAGACCTTAGGAGGGGGTTCATGGGAACCTGAATTCGATTGTGGGATTTTAAGACCCATTGAAGTTTGCTTAGGATTTTAAGACCTTTTGAGTTTTGATAAGGATTTTAAGACCTTCTGGGATTTGATAAGGATTTTAAGACCTTTTGGGATTTGATTAGGATTTTAAGACCTTTAGTGGTTTCTAAGGATTTTAAGACCTTAGGTTTGTAGACGTTTGATTTCGCCTGAAGGATTTTAAGATCTTCGAGGTTACTAAGGATTTTAAGACCTTAGGTCCAGGTTCGTGGAGATCTGAGTTTGTTGGAAGGAATTTAAGACCTTCGAGATTACTGAGGATTTTAAGACCTTAGGATCAGGTTGACGGAGACCTGAATTTGTTCGAAGGGTTTTAAGACCTTAGGTTCAGGTTCACGAAGTCCTGAATTTATTCGAAGGGTTTTAAGACCTTAGGTTCAGGTTCACGGAGACCTGAATTTGTTTGAAGGGTTTTAAGACCTTTGGTCCAGGTTCATTGAGACCTGAATTTGTTTGACGGGTTTTAAGACCTTAGGTTCATGTTCATTGAGACCTGAATTTGTTCGAAGGATTTTAAGACCTTAGGTTCAGGTTCGTAGAGACCTGAATTTGTTCGAAGGGTTTTAAGACCTTAGGTTCAGGTTCATTGAGACCTGAATTTGTTCGAAGGGTTTTAAGACCTTAGGTTCAGGTTCGTAGAGACCTGAATTTGTTCAAAAGGTTTTAAGACCTTAGGTTCAGGTTCATTGAGACCTGAATTTGTTCGAAGGATTTTAAGACCTTAGGTTTAGGTTCGTAGAGACCTGAGTTAGTTCGAAGGATTTTAAGACCTTAGGTTCAGGTTCGTAGAGACCTGAATTTGTTAAAAAGTCAAGGTATCGAAGATAATTGCTTTATTGATAATAGGATACATGGTATCACAATAATCATATAATCGCTGTTTGGGCTATATTTTCTCAAACATATGCCCCCTTTCGCCATGGTGGAAAGAGTGTTAAAATGAGATTGAGGTTGCACTCATAACATAATTGCCTACGTACCCAGTCAAGGGGTCAAGCCTAACGTAATTCGAGGAATTTAAGTATCTAATGATAGTATTTCTTCAGATTTGTGGCATTCCACGATCTGATTTCAGGTACCTCGGTTCGTACCTTCAGGAGCTTATAGACGCCAGGTCGTACCACGTGGATAATCCGGTAAGGACCTTCCCAATTGGTTCCTAACTTCCCATCATCTAGTTCCTTGGTTCCTTCGAGAACATTCCTAAGTACCAGGTCACCTACAACAAATTGTCGAAGCCTGACTTTGGAATTATAATGTCGAGCCACTGCCTGCTGATAGTTTTGAATCCGAAGCAAAGCTCGGTCTCGTCGATTCTCGATTAAATCGAGGCTGTCTGATAAGAGCTGGTCGTTAGCTTCGGGATCAGACGTACATAGCTCTCGACGGAGGCTCCCAATGGAGGTTTCCGCCGGAACGACATCTTCCATTCTGTAGGCTAAAGAGAAAGGGGTTTCCTCTGTAGCCTTTCTCGGGGTGGTTCGACATGCCCAAAGTACTTCAGGTATCTTTTCAGACCAGGTTTTCTTGTTGGTTCCGAGGCGTTTCTTGAGGTTTGCTAATATTGACTTATTAGCAGCCTCCGCCTGACCGTTACCTTGAGGTCGTCGAGGTGTTGAGAAGGTAAGGCGGATATTCCACTTGTCGTAAAATGCTTTGAAGTCGCGAGAAATGAACTATCTTCCGTTGTCGGTTACGATCTCATACAGGACGCCGTGGCGGCAGACAATGTCTTTCCACACAAATCCTTCGACTTTGAATCTAGTTATCTGTTGGAAAGCTTCAGCCTTTATCCACTTCGTGAAGTAGTCTGTCAAGACCAAGAGGAAGTGTAGCTTCTGCCTTCCCCTTCCTGACGTTATGAGTGGTCCTACGATGTCCATGGACCACCTCATGAACGGGTACGGAGCGGATATTGAGGATAGTTTTTCCGCAGACTGATGTATAATCGGTGCATGCCTTTGGCGTTTATCACATGAAGAGGAGTAAACCTCGCAGTCAGCAATAATGGTGGGCCAGAAATAGCCATGTCTTTTGATTCGGATAGGTAGAGCTCTGCCCCCAGAGTGATTTCCACAGGAGCCATCGTGCATTTCTTTCATAAGATTGATAGCATCGAGGCCATGGACGCATTTTAGGTAAGGTCCGGAAATGCTTCGTTTATGGAGGGCTGACTCGATTATGCAGTATCTTGCGCTTAATGCTTTGAGTTTTCGGGCCTCCCACTTATTGGGGGGGGGATCTTACCCTCCAAGATGTACTACATGATTGGTATTCTCCAATCCTCTCTCCCAATGATTTTGTTATGAAGAGATGAGGGCGGTTCTTGTTCAGGTCCCTGAGTGTCTTGGCCTGATGTCATATTGCCCCCGGAGATATTGGTCGGATTAGGCTCAAAGGAGTCTGAATTCTGAGGAATATCTCCAGTTCTGGTGTTGTTCTCCGGAGTCTGGGTCGTTTCTTCGGATGCGCTTTCAAAAGCAGAGCGACTCCTGGTCCTAGCTGCGCAGACAGGTGAATCCGAGGTCTGGATCTTGCCCCCGGAGGTATGCTTTTTAAAGCTACGAATTCTGGTATTCGGGAACCAATATGTTGTAAGAACTTTGGTCGCTACCGTCTGGGGGTAGCTACCTTCCGTTTGCTCTTTCGGCTTGCTATCGATCTCAGCTTTGGTAGCTATGTCGATACTTGGTTTTTCGATTCCCTCTACGGGTATGATCTGTTTTACGTGGGGGTCTGATGTTGACGCTAGAGCAGCCAACGCGTCTGCTGAGGAGTTCTCTCCTCGTGGGATCCTTGTTAGTTCAAACCTGTTGAACTGCTTAGTGAGGTTCCAGACAACTTCGAGGTATGCCCCCATTCTTTCGTCCCTTGTTTCATACTCGCCGTGGAACTGGCTAGCTACTAGCTGTGAATCACTATAAGCGTTCAGCTCTCGAATTCCGAGGCTTAGCGCAAGTTTTAATCATGTAATTAATGCTTTGTATTCAGCCTCTTTATTAGAAGCGCTGAATCCGAGCCTGTAGGATTGTTCGATGGTTTCTCCAGCTGAGGAGGTCAGCCTTAGACCGATGCCGGAACCTTGTCTCGACGAGGCTCCGTCAACGTACAGAATCCACTTCGGAGCTTCCGTTTTCAAGTCTAGTTGTTCGGAAACTAGCTCGATTATGAAATCGGCAAGGACCTCAGCTTTTGTTGCTGCTCGATGTCTATACTCGATATCGTATTCACTGAGCTCTATTGCCCATTTAGCTAATCGTCCTGATTGGCTAGGGCTGTGCAAAATTGTTCGCAATGGTTGTGAAGTCATTACGACGATTGAGTGCGATTGGAAATAAGGTCGCAATTTTCTGCAGCTGTTACGACAGCTAGAGCTAGTTTTCCATAGTAGGGTATCTAGTTTCGGCGTCTATCAGACTCTTGCTGGTATAATAGAAAGGTCTTTGCTCGTTTTGCTCTTCTCGTACCAGCACACCACTAACTGCAGCGGTTGACACAGCGAGGTACAGATACAGTGGTTCTCCCATTACTGGTTTGGCCAAGATGGGAGGTTCGGAGAGGTAAGCTTTCAATTGCTTGAAGGCTTCCTCGCACTTCTCGTCCCATAAGAACTTCTTATTATTTTCTAAAATTTTGTAGAATGGGAGGCACTTATCGGTGGACCTGGATATGAATCGACTTAATGCTGCGATTCGTCCAGTCAATCTCTGTACCTCTCTGGTTGTCTTAGGTGACGGCATTTCCAGAAAGGTAGCTATCTGTTTCGGGTTGGCTTTGATGCCTCTTTCGGTTACGAGGTAGCCGAGAAACTCGCCTGAAGCTACCCCGAAGGTGCACTTGGCAGGGGTGAGCTTCATATCGTATTTGTTGAGGATGGTCCCTCGTTCAGTTATGAATGCGGTTTTCTCTTGATCGTCGGGATCCATCATGATTTGATTGTACCTTGAAAAGGCATCCATCAAGGACATGAGCTGGTGGCCCGCAGTGGCCTCGACCAAACGATCGATGTGAGGTAACGGGAAGCTGTCTTTGGGAAAAGCTTTATTTAGGTCGGTGAAATCTACGCAGATTCTCCATTTCCCGTTCTTCTTTTTTACTACTACCGGATTAGCTAGCCAGTCGGGGTAATGTACCTCTCGAATGGACCCAGCTTTCGTAAGTCGGTCGACCTCGTCGTTAACAGCTTGTGCCTTTTCTAGGCCTAGCTTGCGACGATTTTGTTTGATCGGTTTGAAAGTGGGGTCTACATTAAGCTTGTGAGTAGTGACGTCGGCGTTTATACCCTTCATGTCACTAGTGGTCCATGCAAAGGTTCCGACGTTTTTTTTTAGAAAGTCAATTAGCTCCTTCTTAGTCTCGAGAGGTAGCTCAGATCCGATACTCACTTGTTTTTCAGGATTTGAGTCGTCGATACTAACTTGCTCGGTGAGGATTTTAGGGGGACCTCGAATATTCTGTTGCATCTAACGATCCTCCTGGATCTGTAATTGCTATTGGGACGATTCTTTAAGAATTTCGAATCCTCCCAGGTAACAGATCCTGGAGATCTTTTGGTTACCGTGCACGGTAGCTATCCCTTCAGGTGTCGGGAACTTCACACATTGGTGATAAGTTGAAGCTACTGCTTTCATCTTATAGATCCAAGGTCTTCCTAGGATCGCATGGAACGGGGAGGGTCTAACGATGACTACGAAGTTCGTCATTTTCATTATTCCGCCAGCTATAATTGGGAGTTTGATAGTTCCCAATGAGGTAGCTGTTTCTCCGGAAAAGCCTATGAGACTAGCCTTCTGGTCGACGATTTCGTACTAGTCTATTTCCATCCCCTTCAGGGCGCTGTATAAAATGAGGTCGACGGAGCTCCCGGTGTCTACCATGAGCTTGGGTACTTCGTACCCTGCGATGTTCAGGGTGACGATCAGGGCATCGTCGTGAGGTCTGTCAAGGTTTGACGTCTCACTTTCCCAAAAGGAAATCTTAGTGTTAGACTCGGGGTTAGAAGGCTTAGTTTGAGTGTTAGACACAGCCTTCCATACATGAGTTTTAATAGAATTAATAGAGTATCGACACATATCGGATCCTCCGAGGATGTAGTCTACCCTCGAACCGGGGCTCGACTGAGGTAACGGTTTGCTCAGGAGGGCCTCGATTTGTAGGCTTTTTCCTTGGGGGAGCTTCCTAAGGATCATATCGACCCTTTTCTTAGGAGCTGGGGGTGGTGAATCGGTCTCTTTTTCAGGAGACCTTTCTTGTTTCGGTGAGGTGTCTCTGGGACCTCTTTTCTGGTAGGGTTGTGGTTTTTTTAGGTCCACGCCCTTTATTTCTCTGGCTGTGAATTTAGCTGCCAGTTGTCGTTGGAGGTCCCAACATTCCTCAGTTGAGTGCCCTTTCCGATGGTGATAAGAGCAGTGTTTATTCTCATCATATCCTTTTGACCAGGGGATTTTGTTTGCTGCGGCGACAGGTTTTTCTTCCTTATCTTCCTCGATTGCGTAGGAATGTTCTCCCTGGGTCTGATTGTTTCGAGAGTTCCCCTTTTTATGAGGTCCTTTTGCTTCTGAGGCTTCACCTTTCGGGTGATTCTGGAGTTTCTTGTGGAGTTTATCCAGTACAGATGTTTCCTCTTCCAAGGTGACGTATCTAGACGCTTTATGAAGAGCATCGTCGATAGTTGGGGGAGGATTGAGCGTTAGCTCCGACCAAAGTTCCGATTTATACCAGAGACCTTTTCTGAGAGCCTCGATGGCGACCTGGTCGTTGGGGTTTGAGAGCTTAGTTCTCACAGCTCTGAATTTTTCGATGTAGGCTCGTGGTGAGTCTCTCACTCCCTGTCTGATTTTCCAGAGGTCAGCCTCGGATGCTTGCTTCAGGATATGAGTCGAGTATTGCTTCATGAAAGAGTTGCTTAACTGGTCGAAGCTATCTATCGAATTTGGTTCGAGACCAGAGAACCATTCGAGGGCTGTTCCGACTAGATTTTTGGCGAATGTCCTGCAGTAACCTGCTTCGCATTCTTCTTTCGTAAAGTGAGCTTTCACGATAGCTAACCGGAAGGCTCTCAGGTAAGCCTTTGGGTCTGAGGTCCCGTCGTATTCGGGGATCCTAATTTTTCGGGTGTCTCTTATGTAAGAGTTGGCAATTCTGTCAGTGAATGGAGTTCCACAGGTTTCTTCGGTCAAGCTCTCGATTTCGGGAGCTGAGCTCGTTGCCTTGTGGACTTGAGCTCCCAATTTTTGGAGAGCTGCGTGAGTTCGTTCCATATATCTGCAAATAGCGTCAGGTCCCTCTAGAGGAAGGACAGTCGGGTCATCATTAGGTACCTGTCGAACAGGCCCCTGATGGAATCGTGTTCGATCATTTTCCCAAGTGCCAGGTGGGCTGATTTACTCACTGGCCCTTGGGTTATTTTGACGAGTTAGGTTAGTGGGGCGAGTTGTAGGATCAGCATCCGTCCTTTGATGTTCATCCGGATTCGTGTTTAGTTTTCTGGCCTGAAACACCGAAGCTGACGTTCTGCCCCCAAACGGATTGGATACTCCTTCTCCTGACCTAAGAATAGGTGGTGGAGGAGGTAAGCGAGTGCTCTGACCAGTAATCTGCTCGGGTACAGAGCTGGTTGATGCTAGGTTACTTCCCATAGCACTGGTGAGAGGCGGGCTAAACAGAGGAGTTGTCCTAGTGTGAGGCGTTTGGAAAGCAGGTGCCTGTTCTCCCGAACCAGTGTTATCAAGGGAAAAATCTAGACGTCCTCGAGGGAACGAGGGGTCGGTTATTCGATCTCGGAAGGTAACTCCCGAGCCCCAACGTTGCGGTGGTTGGGTTGTTGCGATTAGAGATCTAGTGATCTCTTCGAATCGTTGCTGCCGAGCGGCTAGCTGTTGCATGGTACGCTCGCTTTCCTGAGCTTTGTCTACCAACGCATCATCATGCGACGGATCTCAGAGAGTTGAGCCTCCGTCTGGTTCGGAGCAGGTTGATGCTGAGGGGTAACAAGGGCTGGGAGCCCTGGATCGATCCCACTGGAGTTTCTCGTGTTGGCTGCTCCAGCACTGTTCATCGAGATACTGTTCATCCGAGTACTTTTCATCGGGATACTGTTCATCGGGATACTGTTCATCGGGATACTGTTTATCGAGATACTGTTCATCGAGATACTGTTCATCGAGATGCTGTTCTTCCAGTATTGTTCATCCGAGTACTGTTCATCGGGAAACTGTTCATCGTGACACTATTCAGTGGTTAGATGGATTTGTCTGATCGACTGGATTCATCCTTAAGTTGGAGTAAAGGATTTCATTGTTTCTTCCCCACAGACAGCGCCAATTGTGAGGGATTAAACTCACCTCCTGATTTTTAGGTCAGGTTAAAGTTTATGAAAGGTTAGGGAAAGATAACGTGGGCTGAATCCCGTAAGAACTTTGTAGAATGAATGAATGATTTTGTATTTATAACTTGGTAAAAGATTGGTTACAAAAAGATGTTACTCTTGATGATTACAAAGATAACAAAGTGTTTTTGAGACTATATGAATGATCGTGAAAATTAATAAGGGTCGAATATGGGTTCCTCCTGGATCCTTTGATCATTGTTTGGTGTCTTCTTTAAATAGCCTCAGACCCCCTTTGGTCGCTACCAACTGGTTCCCGAGATCTCCTCCGTGATTTGAGGGATTTGTAATAGCTCCCCTTTGACCGGGTCCTGCGCCTATTTATTTGTCCACGAGCTACCTCTTTGACTGGGTCCTGCGCCTATTTATTTGTCCACGAGCTGCCTCTTTTCCTCGACCTCTCTAATGAACATCTTCAGCTCACAGCCTCCGGCTCTGTCTTACCTGCTTCCGAGGATTTAATCCATGATGGGCCTATCGCGGCCCGTTATCATTTATTTTTCTTTATTACTAGCTAGAGGGTCATATTTGGGCCCAACAATGAGAAACCTAATGTCACTCAGTGGGAACCGGCTCACTACAACAACAAATTCCCCAATCAAACCCCATAATCCCAACAAGCAAGCAACCACATATCAAGCAACATGCAACACTCAAGGATGCAACAACATTATGCAATTCGGAAAATGATACTACAATGCATGCTACTACACTACGCGGAGACTCTCTACTTGACGCGTAAGACCAAGACAGCGATATGCCTTGTCAAACTCACAACTCATCTAGACTCAATCCTAGACTCAAGTGCGCACAAATCACAATACATGGATGGAGCTCCTGCTACAACATCCTCGGGAAGCCACTCCTTCACACCGGAAGCCTATCCATCTCATCGCTGAATCTTCCCCACTATAAACACTCAGTCCTATAGATGTAACCATTCAGTTCCGGCAAACGGCCATACTCCGAGTCCGGGCTACATCGTCATGTAGCGCTTGTCCATGGGCGCTACCCACTTAGCATTGACAAGCAGATGAGCAAGGTCATTCCATCTCACATCGTGCCCCGCAGGTCAGCGATCACACATCAACTCAAGTCATAGCTCACCTACCCGGTTCCGCTAGACTATCACAGTCACGGTCAGCGCCCGTTTTTAACCATGGTATACTAATGTTTTACTATATATTTAATCTGCTTTCTAGCCTGTTAGGTATGTTTTCAGGTTCAGGAGCATTTTGTGAGAAAGTGATGTTTTTGGAGCATTTTGGAGTACAAGAGATGATACACCCGAGTTGACCATTCAAGACTAAGTCGGAAGTCAACATAGCGATTACAATCGATCGATACTCATCCTGAGTTGTCGATCGATGTAGCTGAGAAGATCCGTGTACTAGAAGATTATAATCGATCGATACACATTCAGTGTTGTCGATCGATATCGAGGACGAAATGGTTTAGCCGACTACTTCAAAAAGACTTCACCAAATTACGAGATTGCCCCTGACGAGTTTTTAACCTAATGGAAATGCTTAAATACTCCTGCAAAGTCTTTTTGACGGCAAGTTTTGAAACCCTTTGAAGCTTGAAGCTTTTCACAACCAAAGCAGAGAGTGTGAGAGAGAGACTAGAGTTTTATTTGTTTGAGAGAGATTGGAGAGATTTCTCATCTCCTTTTGTATTTTTACTTTATTCTATCTATGCAATTCTTTCATCTATCTACTGTTATGAATTGCTTAGCTATGTCTGAGTAGTCTACTTGTTAGATCTAGGGTTTAAATAGGTTTGTGGGATTAGCCCCAAACTATAATTGCTAAGTTGTGATACTCATCAAATGGATTGTACCCTATGCTTGTTTTAGAGTAGCTAACTAGAACATAGATCACTAGGATCTTAGATTATCTTGAATTATCCATTTGAGCGATGCTTGTTTCCCGTTGAGAAGAACGACAGTTCCTCCTTGAGACCTCGCGGTCATATTCGGTTCGCGCCTAGGCAGATCTAGAAGCCGTCGATCGATACCCTACTGGTAAATCGATCGGCGCCGCGAAAGGTGTATCGCTCGATATCTCAAAAGGATATCGACCGACTCTTTTTCTGTGTCATCATGCAAAAGGTGTGGCCAGAGATCTAGATATTTTAACCAATGATTCATTCACATATGTTAAGCGGCTGATATCTATAGTATCATGCAAGCAACTTATTAAAGCATTTATAGAGATTATAATCTCCATTCCTGAATAGAAACCCTATGTCTAGCATTCTTTATCCCATTTAAACAACCCTTCATATTGTTAGTTAGAGCAACTGCCTTGCTCATTTTAGGATTTGTTATTTTCATTTCTATCATATAAACCAACCTTGCCTAGGATTGATTAGTAGATTTTATTTAATTGGTTCCCTAGCTCCTCGTGATTCAATCCCTAAGTACTACAGCTGTACCTCTTATTTGAGAGAGTAAGCTCTACTGGGTAATTTGAGCACTATCAAATTTGGCGCCGTTGCCGGGGAGCTTTGATCGCCATTAGATTTAATCTTATTAATCTTAGGTTTTTCTTTTACCCTCTTTCTTATTTAAATTTTTCTTGTCTTTTCAGGTACATACCCAGCAGTACCAGAAGCAACAAGGGAAATCAACTATTATTCTCAGAGGATCCTGCACACTTGGAACGCTCAATCCGCAAAGACCTACGCTTCGCATCGATCGACAGAACCGCATTACCGTCGACTGATACTCACGTTCAACAGTCGACCGACACTCAGACAGCACCATCGACAGATACCGTTCACCGACCAACATCGATCGATACTTCTAACCGTATATCGATCGATAGTACTCCGCAAAGCATGGTCGCGATTATCATTCTCACGCAGGGCGAGAATGGAAACCTGTATGACCAAGATGGTCATCTGCGTAATGAAACAGGTCAGAAGCTAGATGCACAGGGAAACATAATCCCTGAAACTGAAGCTGAGGCTACAGGAGAAGCTCAAACACGATCGTTGGCAGACTATAACCGTCCAGACGAGTACTACACCAACAGATCAGCTATTCGACTTCCAGAGATTCAGAAGCCGAACTTCGAGCTCAAGCCTCAGTACTACTCTCTCGTGTCTCAGATACCTTATTCTGGGCAATCACACGAGCATCCTATGGACCATCTGGAGAGGTTCGAGGATCTTATCGCTGCTATTCGTATGGATGGAGTCCCCGAGGACTACCTACTCTGCCAGCTCTTCAAATACTCACTGATTGGAGAAGCTTCGCACTGGCTCAAGCAGCTACCTACATGATCACTGACATCCTGGGCCGACATCAAAAACGCCTTCTTGCGTAATTTCTTTGATAAGGCACGCGCTGAAGACTTAAGGAGCAAAATAGCCACTTTCGCGCAAAAGCCTAGTGAGACTTTTAAAGACGCGTGGATCATATTCATGTTCTTCCAGCGAGACTATCCACACCATGGTTTCAATGAAGTGCAGCTGTTAAGCACTTTTTACAGAGGTATCGCCTTAAGGTATCAGATGGCTCTTGATACTGCTAGTGAGGGGAACTTCAACACTAGGAATCCAATAGAGGCTGTGAGACTTATTGAGAACCTAGCCAACAGCAGCAGCACCAAGAACACTGACTCTGACAAGAAGAAATCGGCTGCAGCCATCGGTGAAGACCAGATGAATTAAGTCAGAGCCAAGATAGATGCTTTACACGCATTTCTGGGGCAGCCAGTCTGCTTAGATGAAGAAGGAGAGGCTAGAGAGGATGATACAGAGGAAGATGTGAACTACATTGGAGGTACTGGATTTCAGAGATATGGAAAACAGAGTGGAAATAGAAACTTCTTTGGCAGTGGTCAGAAGAGTAACTACAACCAGAGTTCACAGTATCAGAAACCCTTCACCAACACAAGAAACTACGGCAAATCAGCTTACCAAAACCCACCACAACCCACCCAGGAGAGTAAGTTTGATGCCATGATTGATAGAGTTCTGGAAGGTCAGCAGAAGCTTACAGTAGACTTCAATGGGAAGATTGATTCTGTCTTTAACAATCTGACCACGAGGATAGATACCATCTGCAATCAAGTTAAGAAACTTGAGACACAGATTGTCCAGACTGAAGACTCTATCAGGAGGATTGGAATTTCTAAGGAAGTAGGGGAAGGAAATAGGAAACACCACGTCAATGCTATCATAGATGATGATTTCTGGCAAGTGGTGAAACAGGAGAAGCTATAAGAAGGAGACTTTGAAGTGGAAAGTTCGCTAAGTCTCGGTGGATCACAATGGTGTCGATCGACACCAACTAGTCCACATTGATCGACATCGACGATGTCTTTTCCGGATACGCTTGCAGACTGCAACGCGGGTAGGATATTGATACATTCTGAATTCACGGCTTCTCATCCATACCCACCCACCACACCTACGAAGATATCGACCGACGAGACGAGCCACTCATCGATCAACACAATGAAGAGAACCGTATTGATCGATCCTATTCTCCACATATCGATCGACACGCATCTCTCATATACCGAGTGCAACTACCATCGATAGACAGCAACCGAATCAATGCACTCAGACCCACACCGAAACCATAAGCTACCCCTACCGAAATAACTAGTAACCCTTCAGACACTACACCTACATCAGAGGGAACTAAAGGAAGAAGGTTAAGGAGTCAGAAGGAGAAGATTCCTAAGAACCTTAAGAGGGAAGCTAATGAAAAGGAGATTGATGGTTTCACCAAGAGAGTTATCGGAATCCCACCAGAGAAACCTTTTGAGGAGTTTTATTTCACAAAGAGATTGTTGGGGTCAAAATCGGTCAAGACGAAATCGATGTCCGAAAGTCTCGGAAAAACATGAAAGATGTTAGAGCAACCTCGAGAGACTAATTGTTAATCGAGAAACCTTGGAAAAATATTAAGTTCGAGATTAATCATCTCGAAATCAACGGCTAGAAACGTTTTCTACACGAGAAAAAACCTACGGAAAACTAAAAAGAACGCAAAAACACGCACAAGCCGAAGGAACCGAGCAGCCGACTCCGGTCGCGGCCGTGGCCGCCGGGCGGCTAGCCCCCGTGCTGGCCGTGGCCGCCGGCGGCTAGCGCCCGTGCTGGCCGTGGTCGCCGGGCGGCTAGCCCCCGTGCTGGTCGTGGCCGCCGGGCGGCTAGCCCCCGTGCTAGCCGTTGCCGCCGGCAGCTAGCGCCCGTGGTGGCCGTGGCCGCCGGGCGGCTAGCCCCTGTGCTGGCTGTAGCCGCCGGCGGCTAGCGCCCGTGCCAGCTGTGGTCGCCGGGCGGCTAGCCCCGTGCTGACTCGGGTCGTCGGGCGGCTAGTCTTCGTGCGTAAGTTCTAGGCCCCCGGTTTGCCAGAAATCCGTGTTTTGCGACTTTCCGAGATCCCGCAAACATAACTCCTTTTCATGCTCCAAGATTTTGGAGAACCCGTAAGACGTCAACGGACAGAAAGACTTCGTATAAAACGGTGATGGTTATCTTAAAACACCATTCGCCTCAGCAATGGATCGAAGATCTTCCGAAAGACTCGACATCCAAGTAGGAGCATTCTTTCAAAGAAATCGTAGAAAACAACGGAAGTCCGGAAGACGGCCCGAAAGGGACCAAACCCGATCGGACGGCCCGTTTACGATTTTCTAAAAGATAGATACGACGGTTTACAATTATCTTCACATAACAAGATAAATGTTAAACTTCCGAAAGGATAAATGTCAAATTTCCGAAAGGATAAATGTCAACTTTCCCGATAAACATGAAGGCCGACGAAAATGGAAAAAGACCAGCTCGCGGCAGACTCAGCCCATCAAGAATAGACCGTCATATGGGAGTATATAAGCAAGGCTAGGAGCAGAGGAAGGGGATCCGAAATCAGAAGAAAGAAACCACTCTAGAGCAACTTAGAACTTAGGCTTTTATTTCCTTTTTAGCGAGCTGCGACTCAACTAGGTTAGATCTAGGTTTTGAGACTAGTGACAATCGACAGCTCTTGCGGCTGAGATCTCGACTTGTTGTTCAAACGCTCTCCGCGAATTCGGAAATAAGATTATTTCTTTTGCTCTCTTTATTTTACGCATTTATTCCCAAACTAAACTCGTATTAACTTCGTCGTGCGTGGCCTAGCAGATAGCCGGGATCCTCGAGAAAAACTAGGTCAACTTAGTTTTCCTACGTTTAAACTTGACTAAAATCGACAGTGCGAATTTCGGTTCCCACAGTTTGGCGCTAGAGGGAGGGGGATACACGGATTTATCTTTCTCGCAACTACGCACGCCCAGTTAAGCATGTCTGCTAACGCGGAAAAAGACAAGCAAACGCACGACGGACCAACCGCCGATGCCAACGCTGAGAAGACTCCTGCCGGAAACGTCTCGACGGTCACTGCCGAGGCAAACACCGCGATGCTGGACCAGGTGATGGAACTGTTGGCCACCGCCCAGAAACGGTCGGAAGAACAAGAGAAACTAATGGCTTCACTCGCTAAACAGGTCAATACCTTAACAGCGAAAAGCAAACTCCCGCGCGGATCCACCAAGGTGAGGCGTGTCAGGAGGCTCGACTTCGGAACTGCCGGAGACCAAGAAAAAGATGCCCTGAGAAAATCCCCGGAACTCATCCCTGACGATACCACTCCAGCGGGGCAGAAGAAAACGACGGATAACCTCTCACCTCCCGCAAGGGAAAACGAAGGAGACGACGTCGAAATAATCAATCTGGATATCAACGATCAATCGGATCCGTCCGACGAAGACGCCGACATCCACCACAGAAGGACCCGAAGTCAGTCAGCTCGACTGGCGGCAGTCTTCGAAAAACCCATGACAGAAGAGGAAGAAGACCTCTACTGGTCAGAGCAAGAGAGGTTGGCTCAAGACCAGACTCGGACCTATCGCAGCCAACGTAGACAAAGGAGCGCGAACGGCGCCAACGAGATCCATGATTTGCGCGAGTACATTGCAAAAACTGCAGCCGAGGTGAAAGCGGTAAAATCGCAGATTCACCACGCAACCAGCACTGCCCCCGAGATCGACCTGCTCCTCGAGGAATCGAGAAAGACTATGTTCACCTCTCGAATCACGGACGCACGAGTCTCAGATCCCGGGAAAATAAAGCTTCCCACCTACGACGAAACCACAGATCCGAAGGCACATCTGCGGTCCTTCCAGATTGCGATGGCGAGGTCTAAACTTCCGGAGCGGGAAAAGGACGTCGGCTGCTATCTCCTATTCGTCGAGAACCTCAGAGGTGCTGCGCTCGAGTGGTTCTCACACTTGAAAAGAAACTCCATCGGAAGTTTCCGCCAGCTTGCTTCAGCTTTTCTAAAGCAATTCTCCATGTTCATGGACAGGGAAACTTCCGACGTAGACCTTTGGAGTCTAATTCAAAAGGAAGATGAACCGCTACGAGACTACATAAGGAGGTTCAAACTCGTGATGTCCAGGGTAACAGGCCTCAGCGACAGAGTCGCCATCGACGCCTTGAGAAAAAACCTCTGGTACAAATCGAAATTCCGAAAGTGGATTTCTTTGGAGAGGCCACGCACCATCCAGGACACTCTCCACAAGGCGACGGACTTCATCATCATGGAAGAAGAGATGAAAGTCCTAGCGCAAAAGCATGGACCGCAGAAAGCGTCCGGCAAGAAGAAAACCTCTCGTAACGACAAGTACGTCCATCACGAAGGGGAAGACGTCCAAGGCGAACATAACTACGCCGTCAATTCCGAACAAGGAAGGACCGCTGAAAACACTTGGACGCGGAACTCGTACAAGGACAATTCCAGCTGCGAGTTCCATCAGACGAGAGGTCACTCCACCGCCAGCTGCAAAGTCCTCGGCGCTAGACTCATTAGGAAGCTGCTTGCCGGCGAACTAGCAACGGTCAGGAGCGTGAAAGACCTGCTCCTAGATTCTGATCGTCCGCCGAAGACCGACGGAGCCAATCCCGAGAATAACGCTCCTGGAACTCAATCGGGCGAAAACGCGGACGGAGACAAGACGGCGAAGGAAACAACAACAACTGCCAAAGGATCAACATGATCATTGGAGGATCGCATTTTTACCAGGACTCCGTTTCGTCGATCAAAGCCTACGGACGGAGGGCCGAAACAAACCCCGGATGGTGTCCAGAGGACGACGTTCCCAATCACGCAATCATCTTCGAGGAACAGGATACGGCCGGACTCGATAAACCCCACTACGATCCTCTGGTCATCGACTTGGTTATTCAGGATCTCGAAGTCGGCCGCATCCTCATCGACACAGGAAGCACGGTCAACATCATGTTCCGCGACACTCTGCAGAGGATGAACATACCCCTCGGAGAAGTCATCCCAGAACCAAGACCGTTGACTGGATTCTCGGGTGTCACATCCATGACCCTCGGAAAAATCAGACTCCCGGTCATGGCTAAAGAAGTCACGAAGATCGTCGAATTCGCGGTAGTGGATAACCCGGCTATCTATAACGCCATAATGGGAACTCCTTGGATAAACGCCATGAAGGCAGTCCCGTCCACTTACCATCTCAGCGTCAAGTTTCCAATAGCGACTGGAACAGCGATAATCTGGGGAAGCCAAAAACAGTCGCGACTCTGCTTCCTGGCCGAACATAAATTGCGCAGCGATCGGAACGCCCCAGTAGCTAACCCGAAGCGAACTAAGAATCATCTGAGTATCTCCGAGAACTCAGCAAAGAACAGCTCGTATTTGTTCGAACAGGCCACAACTCAGGATAGCGGGAAAATCCTCGAGTCCATCGCCGAAAGAACGGATGACCTAACTCCCAACGCGACCACCGACTTAGCTGAAACAGTCAAGGTGCCGGAAATCGTGGAGTAATAGCAACCGCGATAGAAACAGAACTACGAGATGGCTTGATCCTCGCAAGAGGTACGTAGGCAGCTCGTCGCAACCCGACGAGTTCAGCTATCCCCCTCACCAAAAAGGGGGGGGGGGAAGATGGGGACAAACATCCTTGTACTCCCGCAAAAATACTTTTCACATGTACTCTACATTATAAAGTCTTTAATTCAAATGCTTACTCAACGCATAAACATTACGGAAAACGAAAATCATATCTTTGAGGAACGCGAGACGTCGTTAGTTCCCGAAAAGTCTTGATTCTCCATTCTCCTCCAAACAGTCCATCCGCGACTCTAAAAAACTCTATCAAACAGTCTGTCCGCGACTCTAATGTTCAGTTCCGTCGATTGGCCCCGACGGAAAAACATAGAAACGTTTCACTCAATCAAATTCGTAGTCTGGCTTCTAACGAAGTCCTCTTGCATCCGACAAGGATACCATAGCGCGCTATACAAAAAAAAATCCAAATTTTGGTTAGCTCTTCGTAAAGGAAGTAGCTCGACTCGTATCCAAACGAATCATATAAGCCGATAAGCACTTCGCAGATTCTAAAACGGTACGAGTCAGGTCGAAATCGCAAACAGGCAAAACGAAAGCCGATTTGTCATCGCACAGCTTCAGTCCGAAAGTAGACCTAGGTCTTGCCCTAAACTCGGCCTTGCTGGTATCTAAGACACCTCATAGGCATAAGTATCTAGAATACGAGATTACAAAATTTGCCTCTTATCGCTTACAAACCTAACGTTCGCTACAAAGTAACCTACGGATCAAGCGACAAAAAAAAAGAGATTGAATACGAAGTGACTGCACGTATTCAAACCCTCTACACTTGACGAAAGTATAAATCAAAACGCAAAATTCATAAAAGCATTCATAGCAGGGATTCAAAAGCCACCAACGGCCAATCCCGAGAAACACAAAGTCACGCGACCTCCTAAGGGGCGCAACACATACATACAAACAGCCACACTTGGCCTATCACAAATTATAATCGAATGCATAACAATCGGTTAGAGATATTCCAAACGAGGAGTCGGGCTGGTCGACCTCTTCACCCCCGTCGCCTGCATTCAAATCCGCGCCTACATCCGCCGTATCTTCCGAGACTTGGATAGGATTCCACAACTCTCGAATTCTCCCTTCGATCGGAGGAACAAAGGATTCGGCATTAGCGCATATTCTCATCGAGCCATCCATCGCGGCAAGTTCGCCGGAAAGAGAGAAACCCTCACGCTGCATCTTGTGTAGAGTACCGACCGAACCACGACACTCGCGAAAATCGCCTACAAAGTCCTGAGCCTCTTTGTACGCTTCAAATTCGGTAGAGAAAATTTCGGCCCTTCGGTTCAGCTCGGCGGCAGCTCTTCTCCGCCCGCTCCTTTCCGCACGAACGAGTGCTCGAGCCTGGACCTCGGCTTGCCGGTGTTTTTGCTCCTCCACCTCTAACCGATACTTGGCGAATTCCCTTTCCGTTTCCTCCGCTTTGAAACCGGCCAGCCGGGCAGTACGGAAACTTCCATCGATCGATGCGTTCCACACTCTCACGGCCAGCAAAGAAGTCGAGGTCAAATAAAAAGAAAAGGGGATTTACTCAATTTCGAAAACAAACCTCGTTGACCAAGCGAGCACCCTCCGCAGTCACCTTGTCCCTCTCCTCGTTGTCCAAAGACTCGTCACGGGAAAACGCCGGAGGGAGTTCATCAAAGAAGTCACCCGGGGGAGGAACACCATTCTCTGTAGTGAAGTCAGGATCGTATCTCTGCAGCTCACCATTTCCCGACGAGGCCTCGAAAGCAATCCCTTTATCCTTCCGAGATCTCCGCCTCCGCCTTGAAGGGGCAAAAACGTAGGATCCATCATTGACACAAGGCCGCGTACCGCCTCGCGATCGGTGAAGCGCGACCGCCCCTCGAATCCGGTCAAGAGTAAAGTAGTTCCAGGAACAAGGCATTGTCCTAAAAATGTCTCTCTTGGTCGAAAGATCGGAAGGAACATACGCGAGACACCTGTTCTCTGAACAAAAAAAAAAACACACACACGTTCAGTACTCGCTTTTCGGATTCTAAGAAAGGGGATGCGACAATCTTACCTCGGTGGTACAACCAGTCCGTCGGGAATAGGTGGAGAAATCCTTCCTCGACAGACTCTCCATCTATCCTCACGAAAAAGAAACGGTCAACGTAATCCTTGGCGTGCGAGGTGACTCCATGGATTACCGAAAAATCGGTCATCGCCTTCATGGAGTATACTCCATTGATGCTCGTCGTCTTGGAGTTCCAAGACCCTTCGAAGTCAGCAGGGCTAGGGTCCATCCCTAACTCGTAAGTCAAAATCACAACGCCAAGCCAGCTTTCCAAAGCCGGCACGTTCAGCTGGCTGATTACGATTCTGAAACGGTCGAGAGCCTGAACAATGACCCCAGGGATTGGGAACCACAGTCGGCATTGCGTCAGGAACGCCTCATAGCATGTAAAGTAACCCTTCGGAGGATGCTCCGAACTCTCATTCCCACGAGGAATGCGAAACATGACTCCCTTCGGAACCTCATAAAACTATCGAAGAGTTCCGAGATATTCATGGGCTACTTCGCTTGGCGAGTCAGTTTCCTTACGCGCCCTCAGAGGTCGCCGGGGAATCAGGATCACGGGAAGGGGAGCATCAGAACCGAAGACGGCGTCGCAATACGCGCTCCTGTCAATCTCTGGAACCTCGGGTTTCGGAACTTTCTCCTCGGCATGGAAACTATCCGAAGACGAGTGAGACTGCCTCCTCGAGGATTTTGATCTTGAAGTCATTCTTTTCTTAAAGGTAGAGAGAGAATTTGCAAGAGAGAGATTAACTTAAGATTCTTGGGTGAAATAAGAATGGTAAAGAATTCACAAGTCTTTATAGGCAAGGATTTGACTATTCACCTCGACCTTCGACACGATTTCGTCTCCATACTTTCCTCACGAACCATACCGCAAGCTAGGACCTACAAACCCTACGGCTCCTAGCTAGCTGGGGGGCTAACTGTTGGGGTCAAAATCGGTCAAGACGAAATCGATGTCCGAAAGTCTCGGAAAAACATGAAAGATGTTAGAGCAACCTCGAGAGACTAATTGTTAATCGAGAAACCTTGGAAAAATATTAAGTTCGAGATTAATCATCTCGAAATCAACGGCTAGAAATGTTTTCTACACGAGGAAAAACCTGCGGAAAACTAAAAAGAACGCAAAAACACGCACAAGCCGAAGGAACCGAGCAGCCGACTCCGGTCGCGGCCGTGGCTGCCGGGCGGCTAGCCCCCGTGCTGGCCGTAGCCGGCGGCGGCTAGTGCCCGTGCTGGCCGTGGCCGCTGGGCGGCTAGCTCCTGATACACCTTAAATCTGATCACTCGTCCGGTATGAAGAGATATGAACTCCGAAGAGAACTGATGGATGGTTTGACGACACAATGGGTTGCGGAAGGACCCAATGATACTGCCGGGGTGCTTGATTGTTGCCTGATATGACTCACAGGTCCAACAAGGAAGCAAACTCAATCAGTTGCCGGATATGATGCACCGGTCCAACTAGAAAGAGGCGTTCGTTTGGAGCTAACCACACCAAAGAAACTAAAGTGTTCTTGACAAAGAACAAGGAGTAAAAACTCAAATAAAAGAAGAAATTTCGTTGATGTCATTGCAATGAAATGGGACTACATTATATAGAGTTTTGAGTCAAAGAGAAATAAAGAAAAGTGCAGAAAACAAGGCATAGAAAACATAAATTTGACTAAGACTAGTCAAAGTGTGGAAAACAAGGGAAGACTGGTCAAAGCACGGTCTCAGATGTTGACTGGTCCAGATACATCAGAGAGTCTAGGTGCGTCCGTGATGATCGGTTCCATCGCAGTAAGGAGAAGGACATACGACGGACTGCCCGCGTGGGTGATCATCGAACCATCATGAACGGATGAAGACTTCACTTGACCCAAATCTTCGGAGAGCTTAAGAATCCTTGCCTTAGACAGATTGGAGTCATCAAATCCCATGAAAGAATCAAACTGGTCGATCAGATCAAGAGCATGTCCGTCCGGGTGCGCGGTACGGACCAAACGGGCCAAAAGAGATAGGTTGTGGCCTGAATCGGGTTCCTCTCGATCAAAGTGAGTTCTGGCTTGACTGTTGGTCTTAGAGTGGCGAGTAGGACGGGAGAGAAGGCATGTGGGTTGATCAGTTTGGTCATCTAGTCGTGGATCCAGCCTAAGGTCCTTCCCAGGAGTACGCGGGTCGATCCGGTACACTGCTCGGTCTGTCTGTCTGGTGCGGCCGGATGGATGAACCTCGACTGAGCTGATCTGGTCGTCCTGATCTCCATTCTAGGGCTGTGTCACGTCCTGGTCCACGTCCTGAGGTGCATCATTCCCTCCCTCTTCAAAAGGATTTGTCCACAAATCCGGATCATCTGCATGAAAAGGAGATAGATCAGAAACATTAAAACTCGCAGAAATGTCATACTTACCTTGAAGATCAAGTTGATAAGCATTATCATGGATCTTCTTAAGGATCTGAAAGGGACCATCGACCCTTGGCATGAGTTTGGACTTTCTTTCATCAGGGAACCGATCCTTCCTTAGATGAACCCAAACAAGATTGCCCACCTCAAAGACAACCTTGGTCCTTTTCTTGTTTGCCCTTCTTGTGAAGCCCTTGGTTCTGGCTGAGATGTTGGCACGAACCGTCTCATGTAGCTTCTGAATGGTGTCAGCCTTCCTTTTGCCATCTGTACAAACTCTTTCACTCAAAGGCAAAGGCAAAAGATCAAGTGGAGATAAGGGATTGAAACCATAAACAACCTCAAATGGAGAAAACTTAGTAGAAGAATGCAAAGAATGATTATAAGCAAATTCTACATGAGGCAAACATTCTTCCCAAGTTCTCAGATTTTTCTTAATCAAGGATCTAAGCAAAGTGGACAAGGTCCGGTTCACAACCTCAGTTTGACCATCGGTCTGTGGGTGACAAGTGGTGGAAAACATCAACCTCGTTCCTAACTTAGACCACAAAGTTTTCCAGAAATAACTAAGGAACTTAGCATCACGATCAGAAACAATGGTCTTAGGCATGCCGTGCAACCTAACAATTTCTCTAAAGAATAGATCAGCAATATGCACAGCATCATCAGTCTTATGACAAGGTATGAAATGAGCCATCTTAGAGAACCTATCAACAACCACAAAGATAGAATCTCGGCCAGATCTAGACCTAGGCAATCCAAGCACAAAGTCCATCGAAATATCAACCCAAGGATGAGATGGAATGGGTAGGGCCGAGTACAAACCTTGGTTCAGTGCCTTAGACTTGGCTTTCTTGCACACAACACATCGGCCACAGATCCGCTCCACATCTTTCATCAAGCTCGGCCAAAAGAAGTGCTCATAAACGACCTTGTGTGTCTTCTTGACTCCAAAATGTCCCATAAGGCCTCCTCCATGTGCTTCCCTGAGAAACAACTCCCTCAAAGAACGTTGGGGCACACACAAGCGGTTATCAAAGAATAAAAATCCAGATTCTTGATAATACTTCCCATAAGCCGCTTTTGAACACTTTTTGAAAATCTCTTTGAAATCCGGATCAGTTGCATATAAATCTTTGATGAATTCAAAACCGAGCAACTTGGTTTCAAGAGCTGAGAGAAGTGCATACCTTCGGGAAAAGGCATCAGCAACTACATTTTCCTTACCTTGCTTGTACTTGATGACGTAAGGAAATGTCTCAATGAACTCGACCCAACGAGCATGTCTTTTGTTCAGCTTCTGCTGGCCCTTAAGGTGTTTCAAAGACTGGTGATCTGTGTGAATCATGAACTCCTTTGGCCAGAGATAGTGCTGCCACGTCTGAAGAGCCCTCACCAAAGCATATAGCTCTTTGTCGTAAGTGGGGTAGTTGAGTGTGGCTCCACCAAGCTTCTCACTGAAGTAAGCAATGGGCTTCTTTTCCTGCATCAAAACAGCACCAATACCAACACCAGAAGCATCACACTCGATCTCAAAAGTCTTAGAGAAATCAGGAAGGACAAGTAAAGGAGCATGAGTCAACTTCCCTTTTAAGACTTGGAATGCTTCTTCCTGATCATGTTCCCACTTGAAACCAACATTCTTCTTGATCACTTCAGTAAGTGGGGCTGCGATGGTACTGAAATCCTGGACGAACCGACGGTAGAAACCGGCAAGGCCGTGGAAACTCCTTACCTCGCCCACTGTGGTCGGACTTGGCCAATCACGGATGGCCTTGATCTTTTCCTCGTCCACTCTGAGTCCATCAGCACCTACAACAAAACCTAAAAACACCACGTGATCTGTCCCAAAAGAGCATTTACCAAGATTTGCAAACAGCCTTTCTTTCCTAAGAACTTCAAGAACAGATTTCAAATGCTTCTTATGATCATCTAGGTTCTTGCTGTAAATGAGAATGTCATCAAAGTAAACAACCACGAAATGACCAATGAATGCTCTCAGAATATGATTCATCAAACGCATGAAAGTGCTAGGTGCATTAGTAAGACCAAATGGCATAACAAGCCATTCATACAATCCTAGCTTAGTCTTAAATGCAGTTTTCCATTCATCACCTTCTTTCATCCTAATCTGGTGATAGCCACTTTTCAAATCAATTTTAGAGAAAACTGAAGAACCATGCAACTCATCTAGCATGTCATCAAGCCTAAGAATGGGATGCCTATACTTTACCGTAATGTTGTTGATGGCACGGCAATCCACACACATGCGCCATGAACCATCCTTTTTAGGCACAAGGAGAACTGGTATGGCACAAGGACTGAGGCTTTCCCGGATGTAGCCCTTCTCAAGAAGCTCACCGATTTGTTTCTGAAGTTCCTTGGTCTCGACCGGATTGGTACGGTAAGCTGGTCGGTTTGGCAAAGATGCACCCGGAACAAAGTCTATCTGATGCTCAATCCCTCGTATTGGTGGCAATCCCTGTGGATTCTCATCTGGAAAGACATCAGAAAAATCCTGCAAAACATCTTTCAACTCACTCGGAATCTCCGGTTCAAGGTCAGAAGAAGTAGCCATAAGAGATTCTTTATACACAAGTAAAAGAAATGGCTTTTGAGAGCAAAGAGATTTGCGAACCTGACTTTGTTTTAGATAGAAGTTGGAGTTTCTTTTGGATGTCTCAGGCTCATCAGGTTTAGACTCCTTTTTCACGGTTCCTTTTGAGCTGAAGTTGATCTTGATGAACTTCCAAAGGTGTCAAAGGAACCAACGTGATCTTCTTGCCATTGTGGTCGAAGGAGTGTCGGTTTGTGAAGCCATCATGCACGGCCTTCTTATCAAACTGCCATGGCCGACCCAAGAGAATGTGGCATGCGTCCATGGGAAGAACATTACAGACAACCTCATCTTCATATCGCCCAATGGTAAGAGGGACCGTGACCTGTTCCTTCACATACTGCGCACCATCCTCGTTTTGCCATTCCAACCTGAATGGACGAGAGAGTGGCCTGGTGACAAGTCCAAGTTTCCTGACAAGAATGTCACTAGCAACGTTAGTACAACTCCCACCATCAATGATCAAAGAACAAACTTTTTCAGAAACTAAACAACGAGAATGAAAGAGATTCTCCCTTTGTTCTTTTTCATTGGTTTTGGGTTGAACACTCAAGGATCTCCTAGTGACAAGTAGTGGTCCGTGAGCTGGATAGTCGTAGATGTCCTCCTCATCAAAGATAGGACCAGAATCAGCATCAAAGATCGGACCAGAGTCATAGACCGAGTGATCGACCTCCTCATCGAAGATGGGACCGAGTGGATCGTCCAAAGGCTTCCTAGCAACGAGAAGTGGTCCATGATGTGGGTAATCGAATGGTCCCTCATCATCATCAAAGACTGGACCAGAATCCTCTTCATCCTCCTTTTCGTCCTCGGACTCGACCTCACCATTCTCCATGAGAATCATCACCCTTTGGTTGGGACATTTGTTGGCATAGTGTCCTAGACCTTGACACTTGAAGCACCTGATGTCTCTTGCACGGCTAGGAGTCTAAACTGTTTTTCCTTTGTCAAAACGAGCAGGGACATCAGTCTTAAAAGCATTATTTGTTGTGGAAGAAGACTTACCCTTGTCTTGATAGCTTGGTTTGGGAGCAAAGGCCGGTTTGGGAGCAAAGGCCGGCTTGGAAAAGCTCTTCCTCTTGGTTTGCTGTTCGATCAGAATTGCCTTGTGGAGCATCTGGTTCAGGCTTTCATAGTCTTGAAGCTCCATTCGGTCTTGGATGTCCCGGTTGAGTCCAGCAAGGAATCGGGCCATGGTTGCTTCCAAGGTCTCGTCTACATCGGCTTTGATCATCAAAGTCTCCATTTCTTGGAAATAGTCTTCCACGGACTTAGTTCCCTAAAGCAAACGTCTCAGCCTTTGGTGAAGGTCATGATGGTAGTGTTCTGGAACAAACCGTCTCCGCATCAAGGTAGTGAGCTCATCCCATGAGGCTATTGGCCGGCCACCATTCCTTCTCCTGCTAGTCACAACTTGATCATACCAATTAATAGCATAGCCAGAAAATTCAGTTGCAGCCAATCTAACTTTCTTAAGTTCAGAGAAGTTTTGACAATCAAAGACAAGTTCAATTTTTCTTTCCCATTCAAGAAAAACATCAGGATCATTTTTACCCTCAAAAGGTGGAATTTTCAGTTTCAATCCTTGCAAACCGTTATCAGCCCTATCATCCCTAGCAAAAGGATTGATATCACCTTGAGTTTGGTTTCTGTGACCTCTCCTAGGTCGGTTGATGGATCGATCATCGTCCACTGGGAAGTCATCCTCTTGGATATCATCATCTGATCGGTTGTTCCTCCTTGGACGATCTCTACGTGCTCCGGTTCTGGTTTGGGTCGGCTGGCTAGCCTCGATTGCATCAAGCCGCTGATGGATCTGTTCCCAACCTGAATTCATAAGATTAGCAATATTGTCATTCAAAGCTCGCATCTGCAAGTTAGATAAACCAGCATAAGAGTTTCCTGGTCGGCTCCTTTCATCCTCACTAGTCATGGTTCCTGAAAAATCTTAAACACAAAACGTTAGATAAAAATCTCACACACTTGAGTGTTTGATCCTCACCCACACACGTGTTTCTCTCAGTTTAAAGTGTGCACTCAAAGTCTTATACTCAAAGTTCTAAGAAGAACAACTCTAAGAATCCCCAATGAGTAGATCCAAACAAACGAAGGTGTTTAAAGATAGAAAGATAAGAGATTTAGAGGGAACCCGCCTTAACCACCTCAAAGGCCGGATTTCTCTTCGGCCAGCAGGCTTTCTCTTCCACCACCACACCACAAAACAAATCAAACTTTCAAATTTCTTTTTTTTTTGTTTATAACTTTTTTTCTCTTTTTTTTTTTTTTTACAGCATAAACTTAGATCTTTTTTTTTTTAACTATAGTGGGTAATGAGGGGCCCGGGTTCAAGAAAGGTAGAAGAAGAAGTGTTTAGAAGAATATGGAGAGATGAGAGGATGGAATGATAAAGAGTTACCGGAAGAGTGGATCTGATACCACTTGATACACCCTAAATCTGATCACTCGTCCGGTATGAAGAGATATGAACTCCGAAGAGAACTGATGGATGGTTTGACGACACAATGGGTTGCGGAAGGACCCAATGATACTGCCGGGGTGCTTGATTGTTGCCTGATATGACTCACAGGTCCAACAAGGAAGCAAACTCAATCAGTTGCCGGATATGACAAACCGGTCCAACTAGAAAGAGGCGTTCGTTTGGAGCTAACCACACCAAAGAAACTAAAGTGTTCTTGACAAAGAACAAAGAGTAAAAACTCAAATAAAAGAAGAAATTTTGTTGATGTCATTGCAATGAAATGGGACTACATTATATAGAGTTTTGAGTCAAAGAGAAATAAAGAAAAGTGCAGAAAACAAGGCATAGAAAACATAAATTTGACTAAGACTAGTCAAAGTGTGGAAAACAAGGGAAGACTGGTCAAAGCACGGTCTCAGATGTTGACTGGTCCAGATACATCAGAGAGTCTAGGTGCGTCCGTGATGATCGGTTCCATCGCAGTAAGGAGAAGGACATACGACGGACTGCCCGCGTGGGTGATCATCGAACCATCATGAACGGATGAAGACTTCACTTGACCCAAACCTTCGGAGAGCTTAAGAATCCTTTCCTTAGACAGATTGGAGTCATCAAATCCCATGAAAGAATCAAATTGGTCGATCAGATCAAGAGCATGTCCGTCCGGGTGCGCGGTACGGACCAAACGGGCCAAAAGAGATAGGCTGTGGCCTGAATCGGGTTCCTCTCGATCAAAGTGAGTTCTGGCTTGACTGTCGGTCTTAGAGTGGCGAGTAGGACGGGAGAGAAGGCGTGTGGGTTGATCAGTTTGGTCATCTGGTCGTGGATCCAGCCTAAGGTCCTTCCCGGGAGTACGCGGGTTGATCCGGTACACTGCTCGGTCTGTCTGTCTGGTGCGGCCGGATGGATGAACCTCGACTGAGCTGATCTGGTCGTCCTGATCTCCATTCTGGGGCTGTGTCACGTCCTGGTCCACGTCCTGAGGTGCATCAGCCCCCGTGCTGGCCGTGGCCGCGGCGGCTAGCGCACGTGCTGGCCGTGGCCGCCGGGTGGCTAGCCCCTGTGCTGGCCGTGGCCGGCGGCGGCTAGCGCCCGTGCTGGCCGTGGCCGCCGGGCGGCTAGCCCCCGTGCTGGCCGTAGCCGCCGGCGGCTAGCGCCCGTGCCGGCCGTGGTCGCCGGGCGGCTAGCCCCGTGCTGACTCGGGTCGTCGGGCGGCTAGTCTTCATGCGTAAGTTCTAGGCCCCCGAGTCGCCAGAAATCCGTGTTTTGCGACTTTCCGAGATCCCGCAAACAAAACTCCTTTTCCTGCTCCAAGATTTCGGAGAACCCGTAAGACGTTAACGGACAGAAAGACTTCGTATAAAACGGTGATGGTTATCTTAAAACACCATTCGCCTCAGCAATGGATCGAAGATCTTCCGAAAGACTCGACATCCAAGTAGGAGCATTCTTTCAAAGAAATCGTAGAAAACAACGGAAGTCCGGAAGACGGCCCGAAAGGGACCAAACCCGATCGGATGGCCCGTTTACGATTTTCTAAAAGATAGATACGACGGTTTACAATTATCTTCACATAACAAGATAAATGTTAAACTTCCGAAAGGATAAATGTCAAATTTCCGAAAGGATAAATGTCAACTTTCCCGATAAACACGAAGGCCGACGAAAATGGAAAAAGCCCAGCTCGCGGCAGACTCAGCCCATCAAGAATAGACCGTCATATGGGAGTATATAAGCAATGCTAGGAGCAGAGGAAGGGGATCCGAAATCAGAAGAAAGAAACCACTCTAGAGCAACTTAGAACTTAGGCTTTTATTTCCTTTTTAGCAAGCTGCGACTCAACTAGGTTAGATCTAGGTTTTGAGACTAGTGACGATCGCCAGCTCTTGCGGCCGAGATCTCGACCTGTTGTTCAAACGCTCTCCGCGAATTCGGAAATAAGATTCTTTCTTTTGCTCTCTTTATTTTACGCATTTATTCCCAAACTAAACTCATATTAACTTCGTCGTGCGTGGCCCAGCAGATAGCCGGGATCCTCTGGGAAAACTAGGTCAACTTAGTTTTCCTACGTTTAAACTTGACTAAAATCGACAGTGCGAATTTCGGTTCCCACAGAGATTGTGGATGTTCTTCAGAGAAACAAGGGAGACTGAAACTGACATTAGGAGAAGGTTTGACAACGTCAGAGAAGAGATGAGGAAACGGATTACTTTGCTAAAGAAGAGTGATCCTGGGAAGTTTGCAATACCCTGTGTGGTACAAGGTATTGAATTTCCTCACGCACTATGTGACACTGGTTCATCAGTCAGCATCTTACCAAAGGTCATGGCAGACCATCTGGGCCTGCAAGTAGAGCCTTCACCACAGATCTTTACTTTCGTGGATTACTCTCAGAGAAACTCTAGAGGCTTCATCAAAGACCTAGAGGTGCACATTGGTGATGCTATCGTCCCTGTGGATTTTCATGTCCTAGACATCAAGCTAAATTGGAACTCTTCCCTCTTACTTGGAAGAGCATTTATGGCTACAGTAGGAGCCATATGTGACATGAAGACCGACATGATGTGCTTGACTATGATAGATCCAGATATCCACTACGACCCTGTCAAGCTTGACAAACCACCAGCCAAATTAGTGGTAAAGGAAGATGATACTGGTATCATCGCAGTTTGTCATTGTGAAGTTGAGTACGAGACAGAGTACTCGGGATCGATCGACAGTACTTTGACGTCATCAATCGACACATTCAAGTCAGGGGAGATCGAAAACAACTATGGATCATCGATCGACAGAGACCCACTGGATGATGAACTCGATCTACCAGATCATTGCTACCCGAATTTCGCCATCCCACCCAACCGAAAGGAAGATGATTACTCAATAAGGAGTTGGGCAGATAGCGGATTTCATGAGAGTTTTGCAGTAGACATAGCCACCTCTTCCCACAGTGGAGACCACAGTGAAGAACATGATGAAGACTATTGGGAAGAGAGAGCTTGGGAAATCTACTTGGAGAATGACAGATTTGCCCCACAATCGATCGACATCAAACGCCCACCATCGATCGATTATCTACTTCATCTAGCAAAACGATATCGTCCAACGATCGACATTGCCAGTATAATATCGATCGATATTAACCCGGACGACTTAAAGGACAAAATCGGAATTTCACCGATAAGGGCAACACATGGGTATAAAAGGTTGACAACTCAAGCCACGAAAATTCAAAACTTTTCACCTTCTACCCAGCAGCTTCCAGCATTCAGAGATTCATCAATGGAAGACTGCAACAACATGATCAATCGATCCAACTATGCAGCTAGACGTGCACCATCGACCGCCACCACCACACACCCATCGATCGACACCTTCAACAGAGCTCAACCGAGATCTCATGAACCTTACGATATCAGGAACGTTTCACTAACACGTGATGAATTTGGAATTTTCAGGGACACCGATGGCTATGCAAGAGCTATGGATGGAAGAGTTCTGCACATAACCAGAGAGGACATAGCAGACATCCTCCAAGTTGCCAATGGACCAGAAAACCTGTTCACACAGCAACGTAGCCATCCAAACATCCTACAACACGTCCAGGACAATCACAACACCAACACAAGGGAGGATCCAGTTCCTCAACACTTCGGTCAACCTCGACATTCACAATCGATCGACATCGTTTCAACACCGTCGACCGACAGCGGATATCCAGGATCGATCGACAGACCGAGATTCCGATCGCCCGACAGACGACTGGAGTTTGGACGACGTGCCTTCACTACCGATGGATCCAGGAGATTCAAGTGGGAGGCTAAGGATGAATATGGTGTCTACAGAGATGAGTTTGGCTATGCTAGAGGAGTTGATGGTGAGATCATCCATGTTACCAAGGAGTAAGTAAAGAGACTTTTGGATAGAGCATCCCTTTTTCACAGAGGTTGCTTACAACTTCCAATACACACACGCCCTTACCATGCAGACACACCACCACCAGTCCCCTACAGTAGAGAGGAGGTGGATGATATGGTGACTGATGTATGGAGAGCTCAGGCGCACCTTGAGGCAAACATGTGCACATTGGTGGAAGACACTTTCCAGCCTTTGGATGTCAGTTACAAAGACTTCCAGAATGATATGGCTGAGATAAGAGTGGAGCTTGGAAACATATTGACCACGCTTGAGAAAGAGGCTACGCCACCAGTATCGACCCACAGAGTACCTGTACCATCGATCGACATCGGCAAGACTACATCCATGGACCGACCAGAACGTTCATCACCTAAGAAAGATGAATGGGAGGTTGCTTACATCAATACACGGATTGGAGACGTCTATAGCCCTCTCAACAACAATGTCGAATGGTTAAGCAAGAGGATCGATCTTCTACAGAAAGAGTTGGATACAATTCGCCAGAATGACAAAGCTAAGCTTGCTACTTTTTCATCGATCGACACATATACTTCATCATCGATCGACAAAAGGTCTGCAGAACTGGAAGATAAGATGAAAGCGTATGTAAGGAAGCATGAAATTTTCAGTTCTCCTATCCTGCGATGCCAACACACAATGTCACGGCAGCTGGACAAGCTAGAAAGAGACATGAGCATTGTTCAAGCTTATACTGATCTCCGTGACAGCAACGAAGCATCGATCGACAGGCCTAGACTAATATTGATCGACAGCGAGCCACCACCAGCGAAGAGAGTATGCACTGCAGCAGAGGTTGATGATATCAAAGATCAGCTTTACGAAACCATGAATTCTATGGAGGAGAGACTCATAGAAAGAAGTGATAACATTGATGAGACTCTCAATGAAAGAGTGACCAACCTTTGCAGAGCTACTGGTCTCTTGAAGAATGAGATATGCACTATGCAGAGCAATCTTGAGTACCAAGGCCAACGTTCAGAATCGATCGACAAAGCTGACACGGAGTCGATCAACAGTGATCCCAGCGAAGCGACCGACATACCAATTGTAGCATCGATCGATACCGCCGCTTTGGCCGATAAGGATCAACAGATTCAGGACCAGCACGCCAAAGGCCAACATGCAGATCTACCTGAGCATTCTAGATTTAACTTCTATCAGCATCAGTTAGACACATAAGATTTGGTTAGAAGGTTGCAAGTCATCAAAGCCGATTTAGCAAAGATATCTCCTAGATGGACAAGATCAGGTGATGCCACAAGAAGCTTCACTGCTGCTGAGTCCAAAGATGAGGGAAGTGTTTGCCCACCAGCAAACAAAAAACCCCCACTGCACCCCATGAGTCACTCACCTGCCACAGTCAAGCTAAATGACTATAACCAAGCGCTGAGTGGGAGGCAACCCACTATAAGGTTTTCTTTTTCTTTATTTTATTTTTTTTTTGTTTTTTTTTTTGTTTTTTCGAATTTATTTTGCAGTATTATTAGATCCAAGTAGAATGATAATTCCATCGACCGACATTCACTATTCATATCGCTCGACACCACACGACCATTACTAACAATCGACGTATACCACTACAGAACGATCGACATCTTGTCGATCAGGTTTATTCATTCTAACTCGTTATATTTATTATGTTTTATTTTATTTACCTCACCACCAGATGTTACACTGGGACAGTGTAATTTAAGTCTGGGGGGGAGTTTACTAATATGTGTTTTTATTTTGGTTTTTATTAAAATGTTTTTCAAAATTATTTTTCGCATAAGTATTAAATAGGAACCTTGATATGGATTTATATTTGATTGTCTGACCACTCTTTAGCACCATTCTAGATTACTGATTGCAGATAGTATTAAAGATGCTAAAGTGGATCAACTTGCTATCTATATTCACTAGCTAAGATTGTTTGAAGGAACCAAAGCTGACCTCCAACACTAATACTGACTTATTTGCTTGTCTTGGGGCTTGGATATCACTGGATCGGAATCCTCTTACAAGTCTGGAAGGTAAAAAGTCTGTGTGTTTCTGGTTCCCTTCCTTCGCTCTCTTCGGCATCTCGAGATCTAAGTTTATGTTATAAAAGATTGAAATGATTTCCTGAGAAGCAGAGGGATAGGAGTTTCTCCTGCGACCCCAGTATTCTAAATCTCAAGAATGATCACACATTGTGGAAACGAGGGGTAGGAGTGATTCCTGCGACCCCAATATTCGCTACACTTTGTCAAAAATGTATGAGTTACAACGCAAATGTCAATGAGATGGACTAGGTGACCTATGTGGCATCGAAACCTGTTGAAATTGAAACTAATAAGAGATTCAGTGAAGAGAGAAGAGGGGAGAAAGGAATCAGAGAAGACTACCTGTGTGTTCAGATACTTGTTTGAGTTGAATCCATATGTTCTTTGATCGATACTCCCAAGGTAAAGCCTGCACTTTATTTTATGTTAAGAAATGAGGTTAGTAGAGGGGAATGTCAGATGAGAATTGCTAAGTTGTTGACTAGATAAGTTTAGTTGCTAAGCTAGGATAAGGCATAATGAACTTCTGTGATTAGGATTTTAGACATGAATTGCAAACCCATAGAGTGATGACTTCAATATATTGAATCCTTGAGTTCCTGCTATTTCCAAACCTTTTCCAAAGACTACTGTTTTTGCTTGAGGACAAGCAAAGGAGTAAGTCTGGGGGAGTTGATATACCATGGATTTCACCCATTTTTAACCATGGTATACTAGTGTTTTACTATATATTTAATCTGTTTTCTAGCATGTTAGGTATGTTTTCAGGTTCATGAGCATTTTGTGAGAAAGTGATGTTTTTGGAGCATTTTGGAGTACAAGAGATGATACACCCGAGTTGACCATTCAAGACTAAGTCGGAAGTCAACATTGCGATTACAATCGATCGATACTCATCCTGAGTTGTCGATCGATGTAGCTGAGAAGATCCGCGTACTAGAAGATTATAATCGATCGATACACATTCAGTGTTGTCGATCGATATCAAGGACGAAATGGTTTAGCCGACTACTTCACCAAGACTTCACCAAATTACGAGATTGCCCCTGACGAGATTTTAACCTAATGGAAATGCGTAAATACTCCTGCAAAGTCTTTTTGACGGCAAGTTTTGAAACCCTTTGAAGCTTGAAGCTTTTCACAACCAAAGCAGAGAGTGTGAGAGAGAGACTAGAGTTTTATTTGTTTGAGAGAGATTGGAGAGATTTCTCATCTCCTTTTGTATTTCTACTTTATTCTATCTATGCAATTCTTTCATCTATCTACTGTTATGAATTGCTTAGCTATGTCTGAGTAGTCTACTTGTTAGATCTAGGGTTTAAATAGGTTTGTGGGATTAGCCCCAAACTATAATTGCTAAGTTGTGATACTCATCAAATGGATTGTACTCTATGCTTGTTTTAGAGTAGCTAACTAGAACATAGATCACTATGATCTTAGATTATCTTGAATTATCCATTTGAGAGATGCATGTTTCCCGTTGAGAAGAACGACAGTTCCTCCTTGAGACCTCGCGGTCATATTCGGTTTGCGCCTAGGCAGATCTAGAAGCCGTCGATCGATACCCTACTGGTAAATCGATCGGCGCCGCGAAAGGTGTACCGCTCGATATCTCAAAAGGATATCGACCGACTCTTTTCTGTGTCATCATGCGAAAGGTGTGGCCAGAGATCTAGATATTTTAACCAGTGATTCATTCACATATGTTAAGCGGCTGAGATCTATAGTATCATGCAAGCAACTTATTAAAGCATTTATAGAGATTATAATCTCCATTCCTGAATAGAAACCCTATGTCTAGCACTCTTTATCCCATTTAAACAACCCTTCATATTGTTAGTTAGAGCAACTGCCTTGCTCATTTTAGGATTTGTTATTTTCATTTCTATCATATAAACCAACCTTGCCTAGGATTGATTAGTATATTTTATTTAATCGGTTCCCTAGCTCCTCGTGATTCGATCCCTAAGTACTACAGCTGTACCTCTTATTTGAGAGAGTAAGCTCTACTGGGTAATTTGAGCACTATCAAGTAAACAACTCAACACAAGCACTATTCTCCGCTAATAGGCTACACAACACTAGTCATAGCTCACTTACCCGGTTCTGCTAGACTCGACATGCAACCTCCACACAACTAGTCGTAGCCACCTACCTGGTAAGGCTAGACTCAACAACACAATCCTAGAAACATATGCTACAACAACTAATGCATCCTCATATGTATTACTTAACAACTCAACAGTGCTAATGCAACCACAATGCAAAACTAGCACTAGCACCCTAACTGCCATGTGAGAGTAACACTCAAATCACCATGCATTCTACCACAATGTCTAGATAAGCATGCCACAACTCAACAACACAATGCATGCTACACAATTACAACATCTAGACAAGCATGCTACACAATTCAAGGCTAGATACACATGCTACACCATTTCTACACAAGCATGCAATTCATTACAACTAGACATGCATGCAACTCAATCAACACACAAGCATTCTATCAACTTAAACACACATGCACACAGTCAAAATACTTCATTCAACATCATTAAACACACGCATGGAGTCTACCACACTCCCATGCAAGTCACACACAAACCGCTCCTCGGTTTAGCTTAAAGATCAGTTTGATCTAAGCTCTTCCCTGCAACCACAAACGGTTAACACACACAAACAACACTTCCGGAACCCACCTAGATCTTCATACAGAGGATACAAGCCACGCTCAAGGCCAGAACACTCGTCTACACGCATGCACCTAATTTTTACCAAAAACCGGTTTTAGGGAGGCTAAAGGCTCAAGGGTACAACACGTTTTTAAATACCAAATAAAAATCTTACCACCCTTCCTAATCCATCTCCGCAGATCCTATTCTAAGGATCTGCCATTACTCAGCCTCCTAACACTCTCCTCACACACTTAGAAAATTTATCGGTTTTTTTGGCAATTTCTCTCTCAAGATCAAACAACAAGAAAGACTCAAGAAAGAAAGCTCTGGGTTTCTAAACTGATATAAATTACAATCTAAGGGTCCTATTTATAGCCAGCCCTTGCATGAAACCATCTTGACACCTCCTTACCCATGTGTCACCACAAAAGCTCTCTTTCCATGTATTTGACGTTTTTGATGACTCACATTCCATTTTCCTCTGATATTCTGGAAGAAATTACCATATCCTATACAGGTTCAGTGTACCAAATTTCAGCTCCAAATTCGTTGTATAGCTCATACTTCCTTCACACCCATTTTGAGCCCAAAAACCACTTCAAACCTCTCCATGGGCTTAAGCTGTGACCTGGGCTTCCTTTCCTTACTGAATGCAGACTAAAATACATCCTGAATTCACCCATGTAATCCCAATGCTGTGCCTGACTTGTTCCCTTCACCATTCCACACTTGCTTCCAAAGGTGTTTTTCACCCATTTTGATGAATGAATAGCTCCAGCCATTTACCTTTGTCTCCTGCCACTCCAGACTGATCAAACACTTCAAATATGTTCCAAAGAAACTTTAGATGTCGTGGTTCACTTGCTGGAAAACCTTACTCACTCATTTTACTCCCATGATGAAAGGTTCCCGTTTTTCGGACAAAAAGAATTTTGATGTTTCCAACCACTCCTTGCATCTTTTGCACTTTATTTCTTCACACTTGAATCCCTTGATTTATTTCCCATCCTGCCCTGAGTTGAAAGAATTTGAGTCCTCCATGTGACTAGACCTCAACCGACCCATCGGGACGTGCCATGTGGCACAATCTGGACCGTTGACTTTTCTTGACTTTTTATTCATATGTGTTGACCTTCAGAATTACTCTAAAATATGTCTGAGATACTCCATTAACTCTCAATCCCATGCTTGCACATCTTCATTTGGCTTTCGTTTCACCTGATTAGCCGTTTTTGGCCATACCGATCAAAATAGCATTCCTCCGGACCATCTTGGCTTTGCCTCTATCAAACTCCATGTAATGCTTCCAAATACCTTAGGAAATGTTCCTAGGTTGATACCCAAACTCCTGGAATCACTTAGGTCTCCTTCGTCCTTTGACAGCTAACAATACTCTGCTTTGACCATCTCTAGAACCTCTATCGACCATTTGTCGTTCCACTCGAACTAACTGGTTCTTGTCTTGACCAATTGTCTTTTAATAATCTATAAAGATGATTAGAATTGACCCTTACTTGATTTGCTGACTTGTCAAAATCATCCTTGCTCGGCCTCGACCTTATTGCAGCTCAACTCCAACTTCTCGACCAATTCTTATTTATCCTCGACCATTCTTCAAATTTCTTCGACCGAACCTCAATTCAAGTCTTGTAATATCATCTCACACCAATCTCTGGTTGATTCCAAGTCGTTGACTTCGCGTTGCTTGACCTATATGACCAGGGGTATTACAGTCATAGTCCAAAAAATGGAGATATTCCATTTTCCGTCCTTCATGATTATCTGCGGAAACTTTCCATTTATCCGCGGAAATTGATGTTTATCCTCCAAGCATAAACTGTTGCAAGGTTTATGGAATTTTAAGAAATCGTAAGTGGGCCTCGAATCAAGTTTAGGATCCTTTGGGCCGTCTTTTGATCCGAGACGTTTGTTACGATTTCTCCGATAAAGTTAACTTTCCGCGGTTTTATCATAAACAAAACTGATGATCCCATTTGATCGAGAAATCAGAAAATGGTTAGCCGTGGTTTGCGGAAGATCGTAATAAGGATAGTTGAGAGTGCATAATTTTACGTCGTATCGTCGTTTCGGAAGACTTTGGACGCTTCGGAAAATGATTGGTGTAAGCGTGCTCGGTCGCTATAGCGACCGAGCTACGAACAAAGAGCTTGTTTCCGTAGCTCACTCCCTATAGCGACCCAGCTTTTCCGTAGCTCACTCCCTATAGCGACCCAGCTTTGTTTGTAGCTCACTCCCTATAGCGACCCAGCTTTTCCGTAGCTCACTCCCTATAGCGACTCAGCTTTTCCGTAGCTCACTCCCTATAGCGACCCAGCTTTGTAGCGAGCGAGCTTGTATTGAGCGAGCTTCGTATTAAGCGGGCTTTTGGTATTGAGCGAGCTTTGTATTGAGCGAGATTTGTATTGAGTGAGCTTGTATTGAGTGAACTTCGTATTGAGCGAGCTTCGTATTGAGCGAGCTTGTTCTGCGGATTGAAGTCTTTGTTTCGAGAACCCATTGTCCGAGTTATTCAAGCTTCAGTTTTACGACGAAAACATGATCTTGTCGCGAAGTTCTTAGTAGACATTTGAATACTTGGATACCTTTCGCAAAGACACCGTCGACAATTTTTACGAATGTTTTGATACTAACTTCGTCGTCAACACGAACCATTGAAGCTTGTTTCGATGCTGTGGACAAATCTTTTCAAGAATTTTATCGTAAAAATTAGTTTAAGTAATTTTTACGAGAATTATCTTTTTCGAGGAATATTTTCGAACGTTAATATCGTTGTGACCGTTTTTGACCCCAACAGTTAGCCCCCCAGCCCGTTAGAACCGTGGATCGTAGATGCGAGGTTCTCGCATGCGATAAGACAAGTTAGTCAAGTTAGGCGGAATTAATGGTTGAAAATGTCCGTTGAAAGTTGCACGTTCATTCTAAGAAGAGTGGAATCTTATAAGATTGGGGCTGCGCTTGATGAAAGCTGCCTATGTACCCTTTGTCAAAAAGGGATCAAGCCATTTGTAGTTCGTCTTGGAGCTTAAGATCCTTGTGACATGTTTTCCAGCAAGACTTTATCGTCTAGTTATGTGTAGTATAGTGAATTTCGACCATGTTCCTGTCGATGGTATTTCGTATTGGACCTTTGTCTGCCGCAAGAGTAGCCTCGGAGACTTTTTACTTTGGCCAAGTTTGGCCTGTAAAAAATATTTTGCTCAAATCTATAAAATAGTGGTTTTTATAAATCGAGAGAACTTCCATTTATCGAAGTTAGAGGGACAGGGCGTGAGTTGTCGTCTTATTCCTGCCCCTCAGATGATCACCGTACCCATCGATTATACAAAGCGAGATTTTTCGCGGTTTACTGATTTACGTGAAGGTTCGTGAAACGGATATACTTAAGTGAAGAGACAAGTTTTGGGATCTCGTATCGGGTGTTGATACTATGTCTGCGAGATGTTAAGTATCAGCAAGGCTAGGTTTAGGGCAAGACCTAGGTTTACTCTCGGACTGAGGCTTTGCGATAACAAATCAGCTTTCGTTTTGCCTGTTTGCGATTTTAACATGACTCATACCGTTTTAAAATCCGCGAAGTGTTATCGGCTTATATGATTTGTCTGGGTACGAATCGAGCTACTTCCTTTACGAAGTGCTTAGACGAAATTTCGGTTTTCTTGTATAGCGCGCTATGTTATCCTTGTCGGATGTAAGAGAGCCTACCCTTAAGTGGCTTGTTTGTTTAGGACGTTAGAGTTCGTTTGTTGTGATCAGCAATAACGATATGATATCATTTTGAAGGTGTGTTACAGTTTAGAGTTCCTGAGATGGGAATTTCATCTGGAATATTTTGAAAAAATATCCTTCGAGCGTTAGCGACGTCTCGCAGTGCCGAAGGTTGAGTTTTCCTTGTGCCGCATTTCGTGTTTGAAATGTTCGTGGGCTTGGAAGTGTTTTGCGATTGTTCGCAGAAAAAAACTGTTGTTTCAGTTTTGCCGCTGAATTTTTTGATTTATGATCGAGGAACTAGGACCGAAGGGTCGCGTAAATTTGTTCCAGGGAAATAGTGTCTTCCTTCACTGTGCTTCGTGAAGTGTTGGCCTCCCGAAGGATTTATTTTGTGTATTTTTAAGAGTGACTCGTATAGCTCTAGGAGCTTTGTTACGAGTGTTTCTTTTTATGCCACGTTTTATGGGGCGTATAGAACTTAATCGATTGATGATAAGTTTAAATCTTCCGTTAACCATATAGTTGTTAGGACTGAGTCTCGTTACGAAGAATAAATCGTATGATTTCCGATTATGGGTTATACGACAAACTGCTTGCATAATAGTCACTTGGCGTTTCACGACAAATCGTGGATTGTCGTTTAGCCGTTAGCCGTTAAGATGTTGGAGCGGTGGTCGCTCAGTAGTTTTGGATTGGCATAGAGGTTAGGTGCAGACGTATAGCCAGGGAAGTTGTTGGTAAATGATCGTCGTAGAATATGTGTGGATTCGGTTTGCAGAATCATTTCTTGCTTGGACGTAGCCGAGGGTAGTAAAAGCAGGAATCAGCAACCTTATGGAGCAAAAATTATCTACGACTGATATCCGTTGGATCCGTTATTTTATTTTATGAAAGAAAACGGGTTAACCGTTTTTTCGAAGTTTTTCTTTCTTTAGGAAGCAGGACGAGTGTGCCTTAGAATGCGTGGCGATCATTTCTCGGTTTTTCGAGAGACTAGATCGGTTTGCATGCTCTGCCTGGAAAGTCAAGGAACAATGGAACAAGACTGGAAAATTTGCCTAAGACTTAGCTTGCTAGACTATCCACCTAGGTTCTAAGTTCCCTAAATTCTACGGCAGTTTTCAAGACGTTTTCGTTCCTTTCCTACCAAAAAATTAAAACCTTGATGGAATTTTTAGTCGGACGTACCTTAGTATCATTGATGATTCGAGATTGCCCCTTCTTCCTTCTTCTTCTCCTCTTTTCTTCTGACTTTATCGAAATTTTATTATGCGTTAGGAATAGCCACTTTCGATTCAACGTCAAAGGACTTCGAAAAATCAGTTACCGAATATCATATGAATTGGTTTTCAATGAAATTCTGACGAGAATATCGGAATGAGGAAGGGATATCAATGTCCAAGTTCGTCCTCGTTTCATAGTATCTTTGGTTTTACCAAATTGACCAGGTGCACTTTGTATATTGTTGAAAAGTCTATCAAACGTTATGAATAGATGTTTTCGACTCAACGTGGCAGAATCTGGTAAAATCACACTGTGTTTTATGCATCGAAAGAATTTTACGAAATCGTTGAACCAAAGAGAGGAGAAGCAGACAAAGAGGGGCGTTTTGGAAAGACGGGTCAATAGACAAGGCGTCACTCGAGTGAGGCTTTCAGTTCGTCAGGCTGTGAGCGAACTGGTCATATTCCAGATACGATATTGTTTGGCTTTATGAATGATGTTTCGTAAAATATGGCCGAGCTTGATCTTACGAAAGCTGTTTCCTAAAACGCTGTCGAGCTTTATATTTTTCGAGAGTTATTCCACAACTGTTGCCGAGTTAATTTTACGGGAAGTCGTTTCGTAAAATTGTTGTCGAGTTTAATTGTACAAAATCTTTCTCGTGAAATATTGTCGAGTATTATTTTACGAAAAGTGTTCCGTAAAATGTTACTGAACTTAATATTAGAAATTCTTGCGGCGGTGAGGAGTAATTTTGGTGACTAAACTTAATCATAAACTTTCTCGTTTCCGAAGGATTGACCCGAAGGAGTTTTGAGTAGTTTTTCGAAAGTTAGCTTAGTAAACAACAGCGAGAGTCCGCAACGAGCGAAATCTTAGGTGTCAGAAAACATCTTAGCATTGAGGGATATGACCTCTCATTTTGGCTTTGTTTAATCTTCGTTAACCGTTTTAAGTTTCGAGTGATTTTATAGAAATCACTCCATTTTTTTGAAATTGGCTGAGAAGGATGGCGAGCTGGTCGGGACATAGTCGAGACAAACAAAATTCACACCGGGAGTTGCTCGGAAGAGTTGTTTGGAAGAAGTACGGTAATGGTATCGGTCTTTCGAAAGAAACCCAATTCCTCGTATAGTTAAGATGATTGGTGTTTTAGAATAACCGTAATCGTTTTATACGATAAATTGCAATCCATTCGTTAGCCGGACCTTCCGAGTTTTTTTTCGTAACTTTCCCGATCGTTCTGATCGAAATGAAATAGGGGTTTTAGATTCACGGTTTTAAGAATTTGCACTATGTGGCTTCGAACAAGGATGCAAAGTACGTGATTAGACTAGTGTCGGGATGGTTTCACGAGGAATCGGCCGAACTTGCTGAACGACCCGCAGCCCGGCGCCCAGGACCGTGACGTCGGTCTGGCCGCCCGGCGCCAGCGAGTGACAGCAAGCCGAGACGAGTCCCACTTGTTTTCGTCGTAAAATATCGACGGAATCTCCGACTGAGACGAAACAAAAAGCGTTTCGAAGAGAAATCAAAGGAGACCACAAAGGAGGACTGCTTTGAGGCCTGACAGGTCGCTATAGCGAGTGAGGATGTCTGACAGGTCGCTATAGCGAGTGACAGCAAGCCGAGACGAGTCCCACTTGTTTTCGTCGTAAAATCTCAACGGAAACTCCGATTGAGACGAAACGATAATCGTTTCGAAGAGGAATCAAAGGAGAACACAAAAGAGGACTCCTTTGAGGCCTGACAGGTCGCTATAGCGAGTGAGGATGTCTGACAGGTCGCTATAGCGAGTGACAGCAAGCCAAGATGAGTCCAACTTGTTTTCGTCGTAAAATCTCAACGGAAATTCCGATTGAGAACGAAAGGCGTTTCGAAGAGGATTCAAAGGATAACGAAAAGGAGGACTCATCTTGGGGCTGGGTCTTGGCTCGCTATAGTGACCGATCTTGTCTTTGTGCTCGGTCGCTATAGCGACCGAGCTTGTCTTCGGGCTCGGTCGCTATAGAGACCGAGCTTGGCTCGTTATTCGGTCGCTATAGCGACCGAGCTTGTCTTTAAGTGTAACCTAGGGTTTTTCCGCAGTTATTGCGGGAGCGATTTTTACTTTTCCAAAATGTTCTCGGAGAAATAGTCTTGGTCGGACCCTTATGCGCGAAGATTTCTCCAACTCGGTTATAAGAAGAATTTCACGGGGTTAGAAAGATTTTATCGTTGCCCTTTGTGTTTGGAGGGAAAAATCACGAGCTCGATGTAGTGCTCTTCCTGTGACGGAAGGTTACGACTAAGTTTTCCATTTTGTTCAACACAACGGCATTTGCGTAAGCGTTGGCCATAGGGGCAGTCAGTGATGCGAGTTTGTCTTTTATATATGCGTACGTCTTTTTGATCAAGCGTTTTATGGCTATGAGTAAGAATAATCCGTGACCCTCCTCCTTCTAGCGCCAAACTGTGGGAACCGAAATTCGCACCGTCAAAATATCGTATAAATAAGGAAACTAGGAAAACTCTAATTTTCCAGAGGTCCCGGATTTCTGCAGAGCCAACGACAAGTAACCAAATAGACGCAGAAAATATGAAAAGATAACAAAACGAATTTAGAGAAAACAATAAATCTTATTTCGAATTAGTGTAAGAGCGTTGCGAGCATTACAAGAGATTATAAGAGATTTAGCCGCAAGTTCTGTCAGCGAGTTATCTAGCTTTAGCGACCTAAAACCTTAAATCTAGTTGAGTCGCAGCTCGATAACAAAATACGAAAAAGATGCGGAAACGGTTTTTGATTGATTTCGGACTGAACTTTGTTAAAGGCTGCCTACGTACCCCTTTCGAGGATCAAACCAAACGTAGTTCAATTGATAGAGCTGGACAAGAGATCGAACTGCCTGGGCGAGTTCGTCTAGAAATTGAGTGCCAGTCATAGAAACCGAACTTGTCGAGAATAAAGCCTAAGTTTCTAAGTGCAGCGAATTGTGAATCTAAAAGAGTTCTCCCCTATGCCTCTCGTCTTGAACCCCTTATATACTCCCTCCTAGGTCGGTTTACGTCTTTATCTTTTGCCCTTAAGCCTTCATTGTAACATCCCGAAACCCGACCCGTTAAATTGTGTCATTTGAAAGGAGAAGCCCACTGGCAAAAAGGCCCAAAAGGGAGAAACCCTAGGTTTCCCTTCCTATTTCCTATAAAAGGAGGTGCCTCCTCCCATTTTTCTCTGCAGAGAGAATAGAGGCGAAGCCCTGCATATATTCCAAGCCAGTAGCCGTCAAGTGGCCCGAACCCTAGATCCAAGCCGCCTCTCTCCTCCTTGGCGACCTCTCTCTCTCTCCTTCTCGTTGGCGCCGTGTGGTGTGGGGGTGGTGGTGGTTGTAGCCGATTGGTGTTGGTGATCAGATCTCGCATCTCCCTTGTTCTCCTTTTCCAGATCTGTTTGGTAAGCCTCGGATCTCTTGCTTTCCCCCGTTCTCCCTATGGTTTGTCACTGGGTGTTATAGATCTTATCCCTAATCCCCTTTTTCCCATTTCATGTTGAGTTGATAGTGCAGATCTGTGGTTGTACGGTTGACAGCTTCTCCTCCTAGATCTAGATCTGTTTCGTCGAGTAAGGCAAAGGTGAGGACTCGGTGGTGAACCCCTTTCATGTTGGATAATGTCTCGGGCGTTAGTCCCTTGTTAATGTTGTCTAGATCTAGGTCTGACTTGTGTTGATATGATGAAAGTATGATGGTGGTTGACTTTTATGAAAGAACCTAGTGAATGATAGTTTGTTAAAGGATAAACCGGACGCGTGTTGAGATGATTGAGATGATGATTCGTTTGATGACATTGAAATGAGATGTTGATTCATATGAAAGAACCTAGTGACTGATAGGTTGTAAAAGTATAAACCGGTTGTGTATTGAGATGAATGAGATGTGTGATAAGAATGAAATTGACGTGAATGAGATGATGAGTTCTGATATAACATTGAGAGTCGATGAGACTGTTGGGTGTTGTGACCCGTCGATCAGATAAGTAGGGCGATGTGAACGCCGTCGATCAATTATGTTTGGGCAATATGAATGCCGTCGATCAGTTAAGCATGACAATATGAACGCTGTCGATCAATTATGTTTGGGTAATGAGAATGTCGTCGATCAATTAGTGCGTTAGATCGTCTCGATGAAGAAGGGTGGTAACGATGGGGAGGAAGCCATGATTTACGGTATGAGTTAGCAGCGCTGTCGAGATTGCTCGTGGCGGAGACAGGTCCGCAGGCGACATGTCTTGATTGAGTCTAGAGTCTATGTTGTTTGTGATTGCTAGATGATATTAGCTTGTGACTGGCATTATGTAATATGAAATGAGTTCGTAGGTTCCCAGAACCTACCCTTACTGAGTAATCCCAATTACTCACCCCTCCTTTTTGTAGGTTTGACCAAAGAGGAGCAGGAGCCGGAGTTGGGATGGTGCCATCTTTTTGGGTTTACTTTATCTTTCAAACTTTTGTTACGCTTTCTAAGACTATTATTCGGTTATTCGACTTTTTCTTTTAAGTTGAGTTCATGTAAGACGATTTGAGTTTGAATAAAATGAGTTATTGAACTGAAAGTGGAATGATTAGGGTTAAATGCAGGATCCTAGGGATAGGGATGTTACAGTCATAGTCCTAAAAATGGAGATATTCCATTTTTCCGTCCTTCATGATTATCTGCGGAAACTTTCCATTTATCCGCGGAAATTGATGTTTATTCTCCAAGCATAAACCGTTGCAAGGTTTATGGGATTTTAAGAAATCGTAAGTGGGTCTCGAATCAAGTTTAGGACCCTTTGGGCCGTCTTTTGATTCGAGACGTTTGTTACGATTTCTCCGATGATCCCATTTGATCGAGAAATCAGGAAATGGTTTGCCGTGGTTTGCGGAAGATCGTAATAAAGATATTTGAGAGGGCATAGTTTTACGTCGTATCGTCGTTTCAGAAGACTTTGGACGCTTCGGAAAATGGTTGGTGTAAGCGTGCTCGTTCGCTATAGATACCGAGCTTGTTCCGAGCTTGCTATCTTCGAGGCTTATCTGGAAGCAAGCTTCAGAGGGGACATTCCTTTCCTGATCGCGGAGGTAGCGTCTTACTTTGGGTTCTCCCCTTCGCAGCTTACGCCGGCAACGTGGCGTACCTTAATGGCCATTCAGATGTTGGGCGAATGTCACAGTATCCCCTTCGGATTACCTGAAATTTTGTATTCCTACTCCTTCCTTCCCCTATCGAGCAAGAAGGGTTTTTATCAAATCTGGTCTCGAGATGGTGAACCTTTGGTAGACGAACCTCCTAGGGGCGTCCGGGGGAGTTTCCCTTCAAACGACTTCTGGAACAGGAGATATGTGTTTATGAAGATTAACGGTGCTCCACGCTACCCTCTCTTTTGGCGATCCGTCGGTATAATTTTCTTTGTTTTTGTTAAAATAGATCTCGTGCCACCGCCCCATCTTATGTAACGTTTTCGCAGAGGTCTTCCGACCGGTATTCCCTGCTGGCGAGGTTTTGGTAAAGTTGGCGAAAGGCATTCCCAGGCGATTTCGTTGAATTCTATTTCTGATGAGCCAGATGTCTTTACGCTACAGCCGCATTTGGGATAAGACAGCTTTTCTTTCTCTTAAACAGATATGAAAACGGTTTTGACCCTTTGGCGTACCGTCTTTTAGGTGGGATTCCTGGGGCTTCAATATCATCGGTGTATAATGAATATTGTAGGGCCAAACCTCAGAGGAGACGATCTTATGCATCGCCTTTCTTTGTCTCTTCGGTTGCGACTTCCTCGACCCTGAGGAATGCTGGAGGTAGCAGATTTTTTGGTCCACTCCGACGTGTTCCACCGCATGAGGAAGTCCTGTTCCTTCGTAACCAGCTTCGAGAGGTGATAACTCATCAAGCTTTGACCGTGCAGCGTGCCCGTGAGCAAGCTTGTTGGGAGCTTGTAAAGGAGTTGTCGGAGAGAAATATAACCCGCTGGATACCTATTGGAGAGCCTGTTCGGGGTTCGACGAATGGGAGAGGTGGACTTGATGCTTTTCCTTCGGCGCTGCATCATCCGGAGCCAAAGCCTTGAAATGCTTTTACTACTTATGCTTTATTTTATATTGTAGCTTTTCTTCCTGGGTTTTGATGGTTTTATGGCCGAATAAGGATTTTTGATAGCATAATAATTATACTTTCGTTTTCGCCTTCTTCTTTTGTATTCATTTCTTGGACCCACACCTTTGTAATTCTCTGAAACTATCTCTTGATTGGAGCTGTTCATGAAGCCTTTGAGCACATGTCCTTTTGGAAAGGACACAATCTTCTAGGCGGATTCTAGGACTGGGACCATGTTGTCGTATTGACAGCCTAAGGGTTTAGACCTCGTCGAGCAAACTTCGAATCTCTAGAACGCGAAGACGTCTAGGTGGACGTGTAGGTTTGTAGGAAGGGCTGGAACCTTGTAAGGGCCGGAGCCTTGTAAGGGTTGAACCCTTGGAAGGATATCAGAGTCTAGGACCTGAATCCTGTTAGTAAACTGACTGAGCCATGAAATAATTAGAGAAGTGTTAGATCTTGTAAACCAGTATTAAAAACCTGAGTTTTAATTTTGGAATCACTACAAGAAAAAAGGGTTTTGATAGCTCGAGAATAGCGTTTTTTTGTGTTTCTACTATGGTTGATATACCCGTTAAGTTTAGATAGCGTTCGCGTATTTTAAAACGCTATGATAAAATTGTATATTTAGAAACGTTATGATAACTTATTTTTAATAGCAAAAAAAATAAAATGATATGTTTGGCTTTTGAATCCCTAAACCCTAAACAAGTTTTTAAACTTTAAACTCAAAATATAAACTTCAAATATAATATACTCATACTATAACTTCAAATATTAACTTAAACTAAAAATTTGTACTTTTTAATTTTTATATATAACTTTCAAACATACAAACCTTAATTTGTCAAACTCTATACCCTAAACCCTAACACCAAACATATATATTAAAACCATACATTTACTAAATATAAACTTCAAATCTAAGTTTTTATTTAACAAATTTCAAATCTAAATCTTAATCACAAAATCTTTATATAAAAACTTAACACTTATACTCTCAAAACTATAAACCTTTAAATCATAAACATAACCTTTTATTCAATCTAATATCACACAAACCCTATCATGCAGTTTTTAAACAAGTGTATAACCACAAAATTCTAATCAAAATTTATATTTCAAATGTGAACTTATAATATATAATCTATAAATTTCGAAAATTTCTAAAAGAATTAAAAAGAAATGTAAAAACAAAATTTATTGTCTTTTTTTATGCCCATTGATTTGTTCTAATCCAGAGATTAAAATTTTATCTTTTATCTATCTTCAAGTTTTTCTCTCATTGGCTAATTTATTTTGTCAAGGATTACATTCTTAGCCATAGATTTTTTTTGATCCTAAGGTCTAAAATCATCTTCTCTCTTTTCTCATGGATCTGAGATCTCATTCTTCTCATCCCTCACTTCTCAAACAATTCACGTAACACAAACATCTCATCTCTCTGTATAACTTCCCTCATCTCTCCTCACACACTTACACACGAAGGTGGAGCCAAGCCCAGCGACCCCGGATCTGAAGATACTGGACCACCGCCATCTCTCCCATTCGCCACCGTCCTCTCTCTCTCTCTCTCTCTCTCTCTCTCTCTCTCTCTCTCTCTCTCTCTCTCTCTCTCTCTCTCTCTCTCTCTCTCTCTCTCTCTCTCTCTCTCTCTCTCTCTCTAATCTGACTTTGTTAGCAGATGTGAGATGAGACAAATGAGAATCCGGTGGTCATGAGATGAGGCGGTGCTCATGGGGCTTGCGGCGATGAGGAAACGGAGAAGCTGGTGTTCGCGAGCAGATTGGTGGTCATGGGGGCGGTGAGGAGGCGACAGAGAAGCTGTTGGTCATGAGATGAGGCGGTGCTCATGGGGCTTGCGGCGGCAACGAACTGAGAAGTTCGTGAGGAGGCGGCGGCAAGAACATTATTAGGTTTATATTAGATCTAATTTATAAACCATCTAGTTTAGTGTAAACCATTTCTCCTAGGAGGCCTGGTTTTCTTACTAGGTTTAGTTTTGGTTAGGTTTTAGTTTAGTTTTGGTTTATTTTAATTTGTAAATCATATTATTTTTTGTACATTAATAAAAAAATTTAAATATATAAACGAGTTTAAATTTTAATTATTTTCTAATTATTAATTTTTTTTTATTTTTTATTTTTTTTATTTTTTATTTTTTTTTAATAATAAAAATAATAACGAAAATTATTCGCTATTAGAGAATATTTAATTGCATATAGAAAAGCGGTATCGTATCGGAAGAAAAGATAGCAGCACTCAAAACCGCTATGTAAGGTCCTTCACCTATTATGACGGCAATGATACAACGTTTCAAAAACTCCTATCATATCGTTATATAGCGTTTTTTGTCCGTTAATAAAACCCATTTTCTCGTAGTGAATGAACGATCCCCGCTTAGAACCCTAGAGTTCTAGCTTGGTTTGAACCCTGGGGTTCTTGAACCCTAGAACCCGGAAGTTCTTAAGGCCTTGAACCCTGAGGTTCCTTACCTAGGCCCGAAGGCCGTTTTATTGAACCCGAAGGTTTGCTCATTGAACCCTAAGGTTTCTGAGTATTGGGGTTTAATCTTTAGGTCCTAGGACCGTGATTAAACCCGATGGATACCTCGAACCCGGAGGTTGATGCCTTAGAACCCTGAAGTCCTTGGCAAACTCGAAGGTTGGTATTTGGATTCAAAGATCCATGAACTCTAAAGTTCTTATTAGATCCGAAGATCAGTTAGACCCGAAGGTCCTTGATCAGTCCTTAGGTGATCTTGAATCCTGAGATTCCTTACAGACCCGGAGGCTGTATTGAACCCAGAGGTTCTTTATAGACCCTGAGGCCGTGTTGAACCCGAAGGTTCTTTTATAGTCCCTGAGGCCGTACTGAACCTGGAGGTTATTATAGACCCTGAGGCCGTATTGAACCCGGAGGTTCGTCATAGACACTGAGGTCGTATGCATTATGGGAGGTTTGTGATCGTATTCTGCTCCCCATGGGGGAACCACTACCGATCGTGTTATTGAGAAACCGCACTCTGCCACCCGGAGTTATAGGCCACTCTCATGAATCTCAATGCTGCACTCTACCTTTCTGCAGAAAAGGTCACGCTCAGACTTATGGTGTTCTGGCGTGGGCCTGACCCGCGGAGCGACTTCACACCAGACAAACTACTTTCCATGTCTGGATAAGTATTAAATTTTTGATGCTAAGCGGTTTTTTCGCACATTTACTCCCTGCATATCAGCCGTCAGCATCTGATTACAGTACTTTGCAATTGTACATCATGCCCCCTACATGTATTTAGCTCGTAGCGTCTTTAATGCAGGGTTTGGGTAGCACCAGTACGGTGGTCCCCACGTAACTTTTGGTCTTATAGCCTTTGCGCAGGGCCCGAGGTCCATACAATGTAATAGGGTTGATCAGACATGTTCCTTATATGTCGTACACCCATGTGAGTAGTCTCACTAGTATATGGGGTTTGCTAAGATCTAAGGTCCCTTAGGGCCTGACCTAGCTTGTATGCCCCTTTAAGTACATTGGATTCCTATAACTGATATACCATTGATTTTACCCGTTTTTAACCATGGTATACTAGTATTTTATTATATATTTAATCTGTTTTCTAGCCTGTTAGGTATGTTTTCAGGTTCAGGAGCATTTGTGAGAAAGTGATGTTTTTGGAGCATTTTGGAGTGCAAGAGATGATACACCCGAGTTGACCATTCAAGACCAAGTCGGAAGTTAACATTGCGATATCGATACTCATCCTGAGTTGTCGATCGATGTAGCTGAGAAGATCCGTGTACTAGAAGATTATAATCGATCGATACACATCCTGTGTTGTCGATCGATATCGAGGACGAAATGGTTTAGCCGACTACTTCACCAAGACTTCACCAAATTACGAGATTGCCCCTGGCGAGTTTTTAACCTAATGGAAATGCTTAAATATTCCTGCTAAGTGTTTTTGACGGCAACCTTCGAGAGAAGCAAGCTTTGAACAACTCAGAGAAAAGCAGAGAGTGTGAGAGAGAGACTAGAGTTTTATTTTGTTTTGAGAGATTGGAGAGATTTCTCATCTCCTTTTGTATTTCTACTTATTTCTATCTATGCAATTCTTTCATCTATCCATTGTCATGAATTGCTTAGCTATGTCTGAGTAGTCTACTTGTTAAATCTAGGGTTTAAATAGGTTTGTGGGATTAGCCCCAAACTATAATTGCTAAGTTGTGGTACTCATCAAATGGATTGCACCCTATGCTTGTTCTAGATTAGCTAACTAGAATATAGATCACTAGGATCTTTGATTATCTTGAATTATCCATTTGAGCTAGCTTGTCTCCAGTTGAGAAGAGCGACAGCTCCTCCTTGAGACCTAGTGTTCATTATCGGCTCGCGCCTAGGCATATCTAGAAGCCGTCGATCGATATCCTGACAGGTGAATCGATCGCCGAGCGAAAGGTGTATCGATCGATATCTCAAAAGGATGTCGATCGACTCTTTTTCTGTGTTAACATACGACAGTTGAGGCCAGAGATCTAGATTACTTAACCAGTGATACATCACTAGAGTTAAGCGGCTGGGATCTATAGTATCATGCAAGCAACTTGTTAAAGCATTTCTAGCACTCTTTATCACATTTAAACAACCCATCATATTGTTAGTTAGAGCAACTACCTTACTCATTCTAGGAATTGCTATTTTTATTTCCATCATATAAACCAACTTCGCCTTGGATTGATTAGTAGATTTTATTTAATTGGTTCCCTACCTCCTCGTGATTCGATCCCTAAGTACTACAGCTGTACCTCTTATTTGAGAGAGTAAGCTCTACTGGGTAATTTGAGCACTATCAAATTTGGCGCCGTTGCCGGGGAGCTTTGATCGCCATTAGATTTAATCTTATTAATCTTAGTCTTTTCTTTTTACCCCCTTTCTGATTAAAAATTTTCTTGTCTTTTCAGGTACATGCCCAGCAGTACAAGAAGCCATAGGGGAAATCAACTATTATTCTCAGAAGATCCTGCACACTTGGAACGCTCAATCCGCAAAGACATACGCTCCGCATCGATCGACAGAACCGCATTAGCGTCGACTGATACTCACGTTCAACCGTCGACCTACACTCAGACAGCACCGTCGACCGATACCATTCGCTGATCCACATCGTTCGATACTACTCACCGTACATCGATTGACACTATTCCGCGAAGCATGGTCGCGATTGTTATTCTCACGCAGAGCGAGAATGGAAACCTGTATGACCAAGATGGTCATCTGCGTAATGCAACAGATCAGAAACTAGATGCACAGGGAAACTTAATCCCTGAACCTGAAGCTGAGGCTACAGGAGAAGCTCAAACACGATCGTTGGCAGACTACAATCGTCGAGATGAGTACTACACCAACATATCAGCTATTCGACTTCCAGAGATTCAGAAGCCAAACTTCGAGCTCAAGCCTCAGTACTACTCTCTCGTGTCTCAGATACCTTATTATGGGCTATCACACGAGCATCCTATGGACCATCTGGAGAGGTTCGAGGATCTTATCGCTGCTATTCGTATGGATGAGGACTACCTACTCTGTAAGCTCTTCAAATACTCACTGATTGGAGAAGCTTCGCACTGGCTCAAGCAGCTACCTACAGGATCACTGACATCCTGGGCCGACATCAAAAACGCCTTCCTGCGTAGTTTCTTTGATGAGGCCCGCGCTGAAGACTTAAGCAGCAAAATCTCCACTTTCGCGCAAAAGCCTAGTGAGACTTTTAAAGACGCGTGGATCAGATTTAAGTTCTTCCAGCGAGACTGTCCACACCATGGATTCAATGAAGTGCAGCTGGTAAGCACTTTCTACAGAAGTATTGCCTTGAGGTATCAAATGGCTCTTGATACTGCTAGTGAGGAGAACTTCAACACCAGGAATCCAATAGAGGCTGTGAGACTTATTGAGAACCTAGCCAACAGCAGTAGCACCAAGAACACTGACTCTGACAAGAAGAAATCGGTTGCAGCCATCGGGGAAGACCAGATGAATGAAGTCAGAGCCAAGATAGATGCTTTACATGCATTTATGGGGCAGCCAGTCTGCTCAGCTGAAGAAGTAGAGGCTAGAGAAGATGATACAGAGGAAGATGTGAACTACATTGGAGGTACTGGATTTCAGAGATATGGAAACCAGAGTGGAAACATAATCTTTTTTGGCAGTGGTCAGAAGAGTAACTACAACCAGAGTTCACAGTATCAGAAACCCTTCACCAACACAAGGAACTACGGCAACTCAGCTTACCAAAACCCACCACCACCCACCCAGGAGAGTAAGTTTGATGCCATGATTGATAGAGTTCTAGAAGGTCAGCAGAAGCTTAAGTAGACTTCAATGGGTAGATTGATTTTGTCTTCAACAATCTGACCACAAGGATAGACACCATTTGCACTCAAGTTAAGAAACTTGTGACACAGATTGTCTAGACTGAAGACTCTATCAGGAGAATTGGAACTTCTAAGGAAGTAGGGGAAGGAAATAGGAAACACCACGTGAAAGCCATTATAGATGATGATTTCTGGCAAGTGGCGAAATTGGAGAAGCTACAAGAAGGAGACTTTGAAGTAGAAAGTTCACTAAGTTTCGGTGGATCACAATGGTGTCGATCTACACCAACTAGTCCACATCGATCGACACCAACGATGTCATTTCCGGATACGACTGCAGATTGCAATGCGGTTAGGATATTGACACATGCTGAATTCACGGCTTCTCACCCATACCCACCCACCCACACCTACGAAGATATCGACCGACGAGACGAGCCACTCATCGATCGACACAAATATGAGAAACGTATCGATCGACCCCTTTCTCCACCTATCGATCGACACGCACCTCTCACATACCGAGTGCAACTACCATCGATAGACAGCAACCGAATCAATGCACTCAGACCCACGCCGAAACCACAAGCTAACCCTACAAAGATCACTGGTAACCTTTCAGACACTACACATACATCAGAGGGAACTGAAGGATGAAGGTTAAGGAGTAGGAAGGAGAAGATTCCTAAGAACCTTAAGAGGGAATCTAATGAAAAGGAAATTGATGGTTTCACTAAGAGAGTTATCAGAATCCCACCAGAGAAACCTTTTGAGGAGGTTTACTTCACAAGGAGATTGTGGATGTTCTTCAGAGAAACAAGGGAGACTGAAAATTACATTAGAAGAAGGTTTGACAATGTCAGAGAAGATATGAGGAAAATGATTACTTTGAAGAAGAAGAGTGATCCTGGGAAGTTTGCAATATCCTGTGTAGTACAAGGGATTGAATTTCCTCATGCATTATGTGACACTGGTTCATCAGTCAGCATCTTACCAAACGTCATGGCAGACCATCTGGGCCTGCAAGTAGAGCATTCACCAGAGATCTTCACATTTGTGGATTACACGCAGAAAAACTCTAGAGGCTTGATCAGAGACCTGGAAGTACATATTGGTAATGCCATCGTCCCTGTGGATTTTCATGTCCTAGACATCAAGCTAAATTGGAACTCTTCCCTCTTACTTGGAAGAGCATTTATGGCTACAGTAGGGGCCATATGTGACATGAACACCAACAGGATGAGCTTGACCATGATAGATCCAGATATCCACTACGACCCTGTTAAGCTTGGCAAACCACCAGCCAAATCAGTGGTAAAAGAAGATGATACTGTTATCATTGCAGTTTTTCATTGTGAAGTCGAGTACGCATAGTACTCGGGATCGATCGACAGCACCTTAACTTCATCGATCGACACCAGCAAGTCAGAGGAGATCGACAACAAACATAGATCATCGATCAACAGAGACCCACCAGATGATGAACTCGATCTACCAGATCATTGCTACCCGAGTTTCGCCATCCCACCCAGCCGAAAGGAAGATGATCACTCAGTAAGGAGTTGGGCAGATAGCGGATTTCATGAGAGTTTTGCAGTAGACATAGCCACCTCTTCCCATAGTGAAGACCATAGTGAAGAACATGATGCAGACTACTGGGAAGAGAGAGCTTGGGAAAATTACTTGGAGAATGACAGATTTGCAAATCGATTCCCACTATCGATCGCAATTAAGCGCCCATCATCGATCGATTATCTACTTCATCCAGAAAAACGACATCGTCCATCGATCGACATCACCAGTATCACATCGATCGATATCTACCCGGACGACTTAAAGGACAAAATCGGAATTTCACCGATTAGGGCAACACATGGGTATAAAAGGTTGACAACTCAAGCCACGAAAATTCAAAACTCTTCACCTTCTACCCAGCAGCTTCCAGCATTCAGAAAATTATCAATGGAGGACTGCAACACCATGAACAATCGATCCAACCGTGCAGCTAGACGTGCACCATCGATCGCCACCACCACATCACCATCGATCGACGCCTTCAACATAGCTCAATCTCGATTTCATGACCCTTATGATATCAGGAACGTTTCACTAACACCTGATGAATTTGGAATTTTCAGGGACACATATGGCTATGGAAGAGCAATGGATGGAAGAGTTCTGCACATAACCAGAGAAGACATAGCAGACATCCTCCAAGTTGCTAATGGACCAGAAAACCTGTTCACACAGCAACGTGGCCATCCAGACATCCTAGCTCACGTCCATGACAACCACCACGTTAACACAAGGGAGGATACAGTTCCTCAACACTTCGGTCAACCCAGGAGTTCACCATCGATCGACATCGTCTCATCACCATTGATCGACGGAGGATATCCCGCATCGATCGACAGACCAAGAGACAGATCGCCTTGGTGGAAGACACTTTCCAGCCTTTGGATGTCAGCTACAAGGATTTCCAGAGTGATATGGCAAAGATAAGAGTGGAGCTTGGAAACATATTAACCATGATTGAGAAGGAAGCTACGCCACCAGTATCGACCGACAGGGTACCTGTACCATCGATCGACATCGGCAAGACTACATCCATGGACCGACCAGAATGTTCATCACCTAAGAGAGATGAATGGGAGATTGCCTATATCAATACACGGATTGGAGACGTCTACAACCCTCTCAACAACAATGTCGAATGGTTAAGCAAGAGGATCGATCTTCAATAGAAAGAGCTAGCATCAATTCGCAAGAAAGATCAAGCTAAGAATGCTACCTTTCCATCTATCGACACACAATCTTCACCGTCGATCGACACAAGGTTCGCAGCACTGGAAGATAGGATGAAAGCATACGTGAAGAAGCATGAATCAGTTCACCTATCCTGCGATTCCAGGACACACTGTCACAGCAGCTGAACGAGCTACAACAAGACATGAGCATAGTTCAAGATCATCTTGGTCTTCGTGACAGAAACACAACATCGATCGACAGGCCTAGACCAATATCGATCGACATCGAGCCACCACCAGCAAGAAGAGCATGCACTACAGCAGAAGTTGAAGAAATTAAACATGAGCTGTACGACGCTATGGATGCTATGGAAAGGAGACTCAACAGGACCTGTGACAACATTGACGACACTGTTAACGAACGAGTAAACAGTCTATGCAGAACTACTCGCCAAATTAAGGGCGATATACGTGCTCTGCAATATCAAGAACAACGCTCACCATCGATCGACATAGTTGATACTGAGTCGACCGACATCACTCTCAGCGAAACGACTGACGCACACCTAGTAGCATCGATCGACACCGAATCTTTGGCAGACCGAGATCAGTTAATTCATGACAAGATCGATGCATTACAGAATGAGCTGAGGGAGTTATCAGTATATACCTACCAGACCATCGACCGGAAGGTTGGCAACATCGACTACATTGAGAATTCTGTGAGGAAACTTCAGGATACAGTCCTCAAAATAGATACGAAACAGCTGAGATCAGATGATGCCACAAGAAGCTTCGTTGCCACATGGTTCAACAGTAGAAGACATGCGATTGATGATTGTTGTCCGGTAATCAGCAGTTTCTGCATCCCCTGAGTCACACACCTACCAAAGTCAAGCTAAATGACTATAACAAAGCGCTGAGTGTGAGGCAACCCACTATTAGGTTTACTTTTATTTTTCTTTATTTTATTTATTTTATTTATTTTTCATTTTTGCTTTTATTTTTCGGATTTATTTTGCAGTTTTTAATAAGATCCGAGTAGAATGATGATTCCGTCGACCGACATTTACCATTCATATCGCTCGACACCACGCGACCATTACAAACGATCGACGTACACCACTACGAATCGATCGACACCTTGTCGATCAGGTTTAATCGTTCTAACTTGTTATATTTATTAATTATGATTTATTTTATTTACATCACCACCGGCTGTGTTACACTGGGACAGTGTAATTTAAGTCTGGAGAGGAGTTTACTAATATGTGTTTTTATTTTGGTTTTTATTCAAATTGTTTTTCAAAATTATTTTTCGCATAAGTATTAAATAGGAACATTGATATAGATTTATATTTGATTGTCTGACCACTCTTTAGCACCATTCTAGATTATTGATTGCAAATAGTACTAAAGATGCTAAAGTGGATCAACCTGTCATCTTTATTCACTAGCTAAGACTGTTTGAAGGAACCAAAGCTGACTTCCAACACTAATACTGACTTATTTGTTTGTCATGGGCCTTGGAAATCACTGGATCGGAATCCTCTTACAAGTCTGGAAGGTAAAAAGTCTGTGTGTTTCTGGTTCCCTTCCTTCTCTCTCTTCAGCGTCTCAAGATCTAAGTTTATGTTATAAAAGATTGAAATGATTTCTTGAGAGGCAAAGGGGTAGGAGTGTCTCCTGCGACCCCAGTATTCTAAATCTCAAGGACGATCACACATTGTGGAAACGAGGGATAGGTTGAGTACCAAACCCCATTATTCGCTACACTTTGCCAAAAATGTATGAGTTACAATGCAAATGTCAATGAGATGGACTAGATGACATATGTGGCATCAAAACCTGTTGAAATTGAAACTAATAAGAGATTCAGAGAAGAGAGATGAGGGGATAAAGGGATCAGAGAAGACTACATGTGTGTTCAGATACTTGTTTGAGTTGAATCCATTTCTCTTTTGATCGATACTGCCAAGGTAAAGCCTGCACTTTTATTTTATGATAAGAAATGAGGTTAGTAGAGGGGAATGTCAGATGAGATTTGCTAAGTTGTTGACTAGATGAGTTTGGTTGCTAAGCAAGGATAAGTCATAATGAACTTCTGTGATTAGGATGTTTAGACATGAATTGCAACCCCATAGAGTGATGACTTCAATATTTTGAATCTTTGAGTTCCTGTTGTTTTCAAAACTTTTCCAAAGACTACTGTTTTTGCTTGAGGACAAGCAAAGGAGTAAGTCTGGGGGAGTTGATATACCATGGATTTTACCCGTTTTTAACCATGGTATACTAGTATTTTATTATATATTTAATCTGTTTTCTAGCCTGTTAGGTATGTTTTCAGGTTCAGGAGCATTTGGTGAGAAAGTGATGTTTTTGGAGCATTTTGGAGTGCAAGAGATGATACACCCAAGTTGACCATTCAAGACCAACTCGGAAGTTAACATTGCGATTATAATCGATCGATACTCATCCTGAGTTGTCGATCGATGTAGCTGAGAAGATCCGTGTACTAGAAGATTATAATCGATCGATACACATCATGTGTTGTTGATCGATATAGAGGACGAAATGGTTTAGCCGACTACTTCACCAAGACTTCACCAAATTACGAGATTGCCCCTGACGAGTTTTTAACCTAATGGAAATGCTTAAATATTCCCGCTAAGTGTTTTTGACGGCAACCTTCGAGAGAAGCAAGCTTTGAACAACTCAGAGAAAAGAAGAGAGTGTGAGAGAGAGACTAGAGTTTTATTTTGTTTTGAGAGATTGGAGAGATTTTTCATCTCCTTTTGTATTTCTACTTATTTCTATCTATGTAATTCTTTCATCTATCCATTGTCATGAATTGCTTAGCTATGTCTGAGTAGTCTACTTGTTAGATCTAGGTATTAAATAGGTTTGTGGGATTAGCCCCAAACTATAATTGCTAAGTTGTGGTACTCATCAAATGGATTGCACCCTATGCTTGTTCTAGATTAGCTAACTAGAATATAGATCACTAGGATCTTTGATTATCTTAAATTATCCATTTGAGCTAGCTTGTCTCCTATTGAGAAGAGCGACAGCTCCTCCTTGAGACCTAGTGTTCATTATCGGCTCGCGCCTAGGCATATCTAGAAGCCGTCGATCGATATCCCGACAGGTGAATCGATAGCCGAGTGAAAGGTGTATCGATCGATATCTCAAAAGGATGTCGATCGACTCTTTTTCTGTGTCAACATATGACAGTTGAGGCCAGAGATCTAGATTATTTAACCAGTGATACATAACTAGAGTTAAGCGGCTGAAATCTATAGTATCATGCAAGCAACTTGTTAAAGCATTTATAGAAATTATAATCTTCATTCCTGAATAAAAGCCCTATGTCTAGCACTCTTTATCACATTTAAACAAGGACAAGACTTGGATTCACCCCTATGGTGAACCTTTAAATTCACCACTTCACTAATAACCAATCAAAGTGTCAACTAAATTAATGATTAAATAATTTAAAAAATAAATAATGTCATATTTAATAATGCTAATGTCAATATTTAATCCCTAAACTCTAACTCTATACCATAAATCCAAATTCTAAACCCTAAATTTTAAATTATAAATCCAAATTCTATACCCTAAACCCAAATCTTAAACCCTAAACCCAAACCATAAATCATAAACCAAAAAATCTAAATTCTAAACCTAAAACTATACCCTAAACTCAAACCCTAGACCCTAAACCCTAAACCCAAAACCTAGACTCTAAACCCAAACCATAAACCCTAAACCCAAACCGTAGACCCTAAACCCAAACTATAGACCGTAACCCAAACCATGAATTCTAAATCAAAACTTTAATTTTTAACCTTAAATTTCAAAAGAACAACATCAATATTAATCCAAATATTTAGGGTATAGGGTTTGAGTTTTGTATTTACGTTTTGGGTTTATAATCTAGGATTTGGGTTTAGGATATAGATTTGGGTTTAGAGTTCAGGTTTTTGGGTTTATGATTTATGGTTTGGGTTTAGGGTTTAGATTTGGGTTTAGGGTATAAAGTTTGGGTTTATAATTTAGAATTTAGGGTTTATAATTTGGATTTAGGGTATAGAGTTTGAGTTTATAGATTAGATAGTGACATTAGCATTATTAAAATTGACACTATTTTTTTTTTAATTATTTTGGTTTTTGAAAAAATAATTTAATATTTTTTAATCATTAATCTAGTTGGCACTTAGATAGGTTATTAGGAAGGTGGTGAATTTAAAAGTTCACCATAGGGGGTGAACCCAATTCTTGTCCTTTAAACAACCCATCATATTGTTAGTTAGAGCAACTACCTTGCTCATTTTAGGAATTGCTATTTTTATTTCCATCATATAAACCAACTTCGTCTAGGATTGATTAGTATATTTTATTTAATTGGTTCCCTAGCTCCTCGTGATTCAATCCCTAAGTACTACAGCTGTACCTCTTATTTGAGAGAGTAAGCTCTACTGGGTAATTTGAGCACTATCAATAACCCCTTTAGCCGTAACTAATAATGTATTTTATAAGCTTAGTCCGGAGACGTTATCGCATACATAGGAGTAGGAAACCAGTGTATTTAAATATTTAATAATAATAATAATAGTAGTAGTAGTATATAAAGCTTGATCCGGAGACCTTGCTTTAGAAGTGATAGAATTTGAGGTCCAAGGCGTTCCAGCAGTTGGGTTGGACCTTACCGTCGCTGTCTTCCAGCTTATAGGCTCCTGCCCCATGCACCTCTATTACCTTATAGGGACCCTCCCATCCAGGAGCGAGTTTTCCGGTTGATTTGTCCCTTGTGTGGTCACAGACTCGCCTTAGGACCCAGTTCCCTTTCTGGAAGGTTTTGGATCTGACCTTCTTGTTATAGCTCTTGGCTACATTCAACTAGTAGGACGCGTTTCTAAGGCGGGCCGCCTCTCTCTTTTCATCGAGTAGGTCTAGACTCAGGGACATTAGCTCGTTGTTCTTTTCCTGGAAGAGGAATTCAGAGACCGTGGTCCTTACGTGCACCTCTGTGGGTATTACCGCTTCAGCACCATAGACAAGTGAGAAAGGAGTCTCCTGGGTGGCCGTATTCAGAGTGGTCCGGTAGGCCCAGAGTACTCCGTGTAGTTCTTATTCCAATCGCCCATGAGCGTCTTCTAGACGCTTCTTGAGCATATTCACCACCGTCTTGTTAGTGGACTCGGCTTTACCGTTTGATTGGGGATGTCGTGGTGCTGAATAGGAGAGTTTGATGTTCTAGTCTTTGCAAAACTTTCGGAAGTTGGAGCTCGTGAACTGGGGTCCGTTGTCTGTGACGATCTCGTGAGGGGTTCCGAAGAGTGTGATCACGTTGGTCCATAGGAACTTCCTGATCTGGGGATCCGTTATCTTGGCTAGTGCTTCAGCTTCCACCCACTTGTGAAGTAATCGGTCACGACAAGGAGGAAGATATTTTGCCCCGGTGCCTTGGGAAATTTCCTCACGATGTCCATGCCCCACTTTCGGAAGAGCCAAGGAGAGCTTAGAGATTTGAGGTTCTCCGGTGGAAGATTGGAGACTGGCGCGTGCTTCTGGCATTGGCTACAGAGTTTAGCTTGTTTGAGGGAGTCCCTTGCTATGGTTGGCCAGTAATACCCAGCCCTTCTGGCTCTGAGTACCAAGCTTCGACCACTGGAGTGAGAACCACACTCTCACTCGTGGAGTTCTTCTAGTATCCTGACGACTTCTCTAGGGGTGAGACATTGCAGATAAGGCCCTGAGAAGGATCTTTTGTATAGTTTCCCTTCGGAAAAGCAATACCTGACGGCTTGCCTCCTTATCTTCCGACTTTCGTCTCGATCTGCAAGCAAGGTGTCGTATCTCAGGTAGTTAATGATGGGAGTCATCCAGGTCTCTCCTTCATCTAATACGGATGGGAGTCATCCAGGTCTCTCCTTCATCTAATACGGATACTTCCTCAGGCTCCGCCTCCTTCTCTGTCGCGGACCATTGAAGTACTAGCAGTGGGATGCTCATATGACTCTTGGTTTCTAGGGCGGACCTAGATTAGCTAGAGCGTCGGCTTGAGAATTATGCTCCCAAGGGATCTGAGTGAGCTTACCGTTTCGGAACCTGTCGAGCAGTCGTTTAGCCACTGATAGGTACCTAACCATACTCGGATCTTTTGCCTGGTAATCTCCTTGGACCTAGCTTATGATTAATTGTGAGTCGCTGAAGACCTGGATGTCTTCTACTCCCATATATTTGGCGAGTGTCAGCCCTGCTATCAGAGCTTCGTACTCAGCCTCGTTGTTCGTTGCTTTGAAGTTGCATCGTACGGGGAAAGAGGTGACCACCACGATCTGGTGAGCCTGGAAGTAGGGGCGTAGCTTTCGGGCTGCATTAACTAAGGCGAGGGCTAGCTTTTCAAGGTGACTATAGCGGGTCTCCGCGTCTAGCAATTATTTGCTCACGTAGTAGATAAGATGTTGTTTCCTTCCTTCTTTCCTTACCAGGACCGCACTGACCGCATGCTCTGATACTGCCAAATAGAGCAATAGTATTTCCCCTTCCAAGGGCTTCAAGAGGAGAGGTGGAGTAATGGATAGGCCTTGCGATCGGATAGGGCTTGCTCACATTTATCGGTCCATTGGAAGTCCTTGGGGTCTTTCAAGGTCTCGAAGAAGGCGTGCAACTTGTCGGACAGCCTGGAGATGAACCTACTCAGGGCGGCCATCCTTCCTGTCAGTCTTTGAACCTCCTTGACGTTACGAGGAGAAGGTATCACTTGGATTTCTCTTACCTGCTCTGGGTTGGCTTCAATGCACCTGTGGGTGACTATATACCCCAGGAACTTCCCATAGCTTACTCCGAATGAGCCCTTTGAAGGGTTGAGTTTCATATTGTACCTACTGAGAGTGGTGAATGCCTGTTGAAGGTGTGAGATATGATCCTCAGCGTCCAGGGATTTCACCAGCATATCATCAATATAAACCTCCATGGTATGTCCTATCTGGTCGGTGAACATCATGTTGACAAGTCTTTGATAGGTCGAACCGACATTCTTTAGTCCGAAAGGCATGACCTTGTAGCAGTAGATACCTCGAGAGGTCATAAATGAGGTCTTCTCTTGATCGTCGGGATGCATTGGGATTTGGTTATATCCGGAAAATGCATCCATGAAACTCATCAGTTGATGACCAGTAGTTGCATCAACTAGCTTGTCGATGTGAGGCAAGGGGAAAGGGTGTGATAACCCGCCCTTCGGGGTAAAATGGTCGAGATCGACAAAGTCGGAGTTTGGAGCCAAGCTTTTGGGAATCAAAGGATGAGTAGGAATGTTGAGTTTTGATCATTTCAAACTTAACATGGTTCAGAGAAAATAGAAGATTGGTCGAGCATCAACTTTAAGGTCGAATCACGGGCGATAAGGATCGATAGGGAAGTTTCAAAGAACGACGTGGTCGAAGAATTGATCGTGAGTGAACCAGGAGTCAGATAAGCTGCTCTACCATTATTAGAACTGTCTTAGATTGATCAGACGGTCATTTTGGAAGCATCACATTTTTGGAAGCCCGACGGTTTAGAAGCTCGACGTTTTTGAAGCCTACGTTACTTAACCACTAAGTTTTCCCCAAAACTTCGTATGAGCGGAATATCATTTCAGAGACATTATAAGTCGGAAGCAGGACGGGAATTAAGCATGACGGGAAGCATGCATGACGGGAAGCAAGCATGACGGGAAGCAAGCACGACGGGAAAACCCGAAGTTGGCCGAAAACCCTAATTTAGGTATCGTGGATTTTTCGAGGAAGCCGGAGTCTCGGGAAATACTTTTCTTCAAGTTCAGAATCCTTATGGAGTTTATTAAAAATAGTCAGAGCATCAGAACGGGAGCGGTTCGCGGGTCAAAAATTCACCGGAAGGGCCGAAACCGCACAAATCGACCGAGAAGCTCGAGGTGGCTTGATCTAAGTGATCAGGACGTGATGTCTATCCCCTAATCAGCTGAGTGTCAAGACAAGGTCGAGGTGTCGCCGTGCATGAAGCAGAAGCATGAAGCTTGACACCCTGAAGCACGACATATCGTCGTATCTGCAACCTGCGCATGCTGATCGACACGCAGAGGACCGTGTGTCGCGACACAAGAACTCCAGCCATGCAGCAAGCCATCTGGACGTGAGTGGTGTCCTCCTGCATGTATCAGAGACATGCCTCACGACATGTGTGCACCATGTGTCGCCGCGCATGCGACCGGAAGCATGCGGGCTGACACATAGGCACCAGTGTGGTGCGATATCACTGGTCGATGTATCCTATAAATACCCTAACCCCTCTTTTCGTTTTCATTCATCCATCACACACCAAAATCACTCCCAAACGTTTCTAGAGAGAGAGAGAGAGAGAGAGAAAGTAGAAAAGAAAGCAAGAGGTTTCGAGCTAGTTCGAGAGTTTTAGAGAGTTTTCGAGATCAGATTATCTACTGATTTCGAGTGAGTGACTAGGGAAGGCTCTGACCAAATCAATCCGTCCAAGCAAGTCATATTCTCTGGTGATCAAGTAGAGATGCTGTCCAAGGTTATTTCAGATCCATGGGTTCAGTTCAGTCGAGATCAGTTCGATACTCTTCCGAAAGTCCGAAGAAAATTTCCAGCAGCTAGGGAAGGTTCTGTTCGAGTTGAGTTTTGTCCATACCAGTATCAGGGGATGTTCTGTCCAAGTCAAGATCAGTCCAGTCCAGTCCAGTCCATTCAAAACGTCAAGGTTGGGTTTTGGCTAGGTCCTCTCCGATCAACCAGCTGCTTATCGGCATAGAACACTGTGAGTTGGTTTGTTTGAATTCCGTTTGGAATTTAGGGTAGATTGAGTCTGCATATAGAATATAGATTAGAACGATCACGCTATTGCATAGTAGAGTCCTTAGGGTTATTTTTATTTATGAATTGGACTCAGTTTAGCACGGGCTAAGCTGAGATGAAAGGAATTAAGACTGAGTTAATAACCTGACTAGGAGTAGGGCTAGGATGCATCATGTTTTCTATTCTTGCTTGGTTATTTGGTTGAGTGCAGGTTCCCGTTATATTTAAAGATAGTTTCATAGCAGGAGGCTTAACTATCTGGGTAACGGTTTGATTGAGTTGTTTGCTTGATAGATATAATGTTGTTGATTGAGGTTAGTCAGCTCTTGGTAAGCGAGTGACTAACTGGTTGATTTGATTAGTTATGATATTGTTATTAGTGTTGTAGAGTTAGATTGTGTATGCCATGCTAGGCATGGTTAGGGGTTGGTAAGTGTTTCCTCAAACTCGTACCCGGTGGGTTTAAGGAAACCCCTTATTCGCTGGATCGAGAACACTCAGATAGACGGGGTCATGGCCTATGGCTGAGTGGTTGCACGAAAAGGTAGTGACCGGCAGGGGCCCGACTGTACTGGGGTTATCTCGTGGTGACCCGACTGTACTGTGGGCCATGATCTTCGTGTGACAACCGGCAGTGGCCCGACTGTACTGGGGCTGTCGCGCGGTGACCCGACTGTACTGTGGGCCGCGTTCGGTTAATATTCCTTCTCCTGGTCTTTGTGATAGGGAGATAGAATATTTCCGAGGATGATGAGGAGGAAAACGAAGTCACCATTTCCCGGGTTAGAGTATCGAGTTAGATCGAGTAGTATTTAGTTAGAATCTTATTATTGTGATTGTGGTTGATTGATTTGCTTGCAGGTTCTTGTTACTTGAAGTTAGATCATGGCAGGAGGCCAAGTCTAACTTCATAACCGTTTATTAGATAGTAGTTTCTGATTGTTGATTGGATATTGGTTGTTGACTTGTTTTCATGCAGGGTCCCATTACTTGAAGTTAGATCATGGCAGGAGGCCAAGTCTAACTTAGTAACGGTTTGCTTAGCCTTAGTATAGATTTCTTGCTAAGGCTATATTGATTGTTATTTTGGGTTGTCTGTGTTAGTTTTAGATTGGGGTAGAGGTAGCCAGCTCACTGAGTAACATTAGGTTACTCATCCATCTCCATTGTCCTTTTTGCAGGTTTCTTTAGTAAGGACGATCGGATAGCTTAGTGCTGGACGTTAGGACAACCGGTGTAGATTTGCTTGCCTTTTGTAAACGGTATTTTTGATTTGCGTTTAGTTGACTCGATTTTGGCATTAGGCCGTGACCAGTCTCGAATTATTCAATGTATGAATATTTCTTTGAATCAATAAAGTAATTGTTTTATATGCGCTTCATGAGTACTCTGATATTTGACTAGTCCAGTCTAACACAACGTTAGGTCGTGGTACGGGTTGAAAAGCCTTATGCCTTGAGTTAGCGGGACGAGTTAGTGGATGAACTGGTCTAAGTCGTGGAGTAAATTTTGTGACTCTGACCGGATTGTCCCTAGCCCGTCACGTAGCGCTTCCGGACCATGGTGTTGGGTTGGACGGTCAGTCATGTTCTTGCTTGATTGTTGGCTGGCCGGTTGGCCTTTCATCTCTAACCCTTGGCGTTGGTCGCTCCGTCGGTCATGTTCTTGTTTGATTGTTGGCCGGTGGTTTCGACTTATGTCTAGGACGGTTTGGGGATGTTACAAAGGGTCTTTAGGACATGATTTGTTAAGGTCCGTGAAGTCGATACAGACTCTCCACTTCCCATTCTCTTCCTAACGACCACTACATTAGCTAGCTATTCCGGGTATTGTACCTCTCGTATGAATCCGGCATCCAGTAGATTCTTAACCTCTTCGTTGATTATCTCGTCCCTTTCAGGGGCGAACTTCCTCCTCTTTTGTCTGACAGGGGGATGCATTGGATCCACTTGAAGTTGATGCATGATGACGTCAGGATCAATTCCAGGCATGTCCTAAGGGGACCAGGCAAAGCAGTTGGAGTTGGATCTCAAGAAATCGACCAATCTCCTTCTTAGCCTTCTGGAAGCTTGGAGCCTATCTTCAAGTTTCGACCTAAGTTCCCTTCCACGAGTGGAACCTCATCTATCTCCTCCACTTCCGGCTCTTCGGTATGCGGAGCCGGAAGCTTCTTCTGTAATTGCTATAAGACCTGAGTCTTTCCCTTTAGGGTAGTCTGATAGCAGGACCTGACATTTTCCTGATCTCCCTTGACCGCCTTAATGCCCAAGGGAGTTAGAAACTTGACCAGTTGATGCAGAGTCGAAGGTACGGCTCCCATGTCGTGTATCCAAGGCCTTCCCAGTATGACGTTATACGATGAAGGATAGTCGACGACCAGGAACTTCGTGGCCTGATTTATCCCCTCGGCATATACTGGGAGAAGGACATCCCCTAAGGTTTGCCTACAAGAGGAGTCGCCTTCCTAGTTAGGGCCTTAGGTTCCAACCCCAGGTCGGGGTAGGCCGAGTGGAAGATAATGTTGCTGGAGCTCCCATTGTCTACCAGTATTCGCTTGACCAAGCACTTCGCTATGGTAAGTGAAATGACAAGGGCGTCATGGTGAGAAGCTAGGACCCTCTCCTGCTCCCTTGCAGTGAAGCTGATTTCATCCGTTCCGAGGAGTAGGTTCTTAGGACCCTCGGCCTCTTGGCCGTTCCTGGCGTTGCGAGTACTTCTCTTGGCAGCGGCACTGCTGATTCCGCTTACTTCCGATCCGCCTGAGATGACATGGATCACATGATCTTGATGTGGTGGCAATGCGGGAGTTGCTTTGGTAGGGAGACAGGGACCTTCTTTATTCAGAAGGTTCTTGGCCTTGTCTGAGAGGAACTCCCTCAGGTGGCCTTTCTTGAGAAGCTCGACGACTTCTATCTTCGGGGCTATGCAATCTTCCGTAGTGTGACCATGATCACTATGGAATTCACACCACTGCTTGGGGTTTTGATTAGCCTCCGAGGCCTTCATCTTGGGAGGCCATTTGACTTGAGGACCCATTTGTCGTAGGACACCGATTAGCTCCGGCTTTGATATCGCAAGATGAGAGATATCGGGCCATGTGGATACCATCATTCCTTCGGATCTAGGCAAAGGACGATTTTGATATCTGCCCTTGCCTGGATTGCTAGTCTCTTTAGCTGACTAGGGATGAAAGGGTTCATCGCGATTGTTCCCGGTCGGCTTTGAGGACTTCTGATCGTACTTTGGATAGGTCTTGGCCCTACTTGCCATATCCTCTTCCCATCTTACTTGAGCCCAAGCACGAGACAATACGTCCTCCATAGTCCAGTACTTGTACTTAATCAGCTCTTTGTAGAGATCTCCCTCCGGGAGTAGGCCTCGCTTGAAGGCAGAGATGGCCATATCAGCGTTGCATTCGGGGATAGCCACCTTCTCTTGGTTGAAGCGTGCTATGTAGGAACGAAGGGGTTCGTTCTTATGCTGGAGGACTTGATAGAGATCATCTGAGTTTTTCTCTAGGTTACGACTACTAGCGAATTGCTCTACGAACTTCTCGCTAAGGGCTGCAAAGGACTTGATGGATTAGGTAGAAAGATTGATGTACCACTGGAGAGCAGGGCCGGTCAAGGTCGATCCGAATCCCTTGCACATGGTAGCTTCCCGTGCATCCCGGGGAATTGGTACGGCTAGCATGCGTTGCTTGTACTGGGCAATGTGATTGTCGGGATCTCCTGTACCTTTGTACATCTTTATGCTCGGGAAGGAGAATTTTCGTGGCATCTCCACCGAGGCAATCTCTTCTATGAAAGGTGTATCGGAGTAGGACCCTCTATTACTCCTCCAAATAGGAGGAGTTATGATAGACCCAAAATCGGGAGGATGACTTTGGCCGGATGTTGGATATGATCCGAGAAGGCAATGGCACTTCTGGAACTGGATGGAATGATAGGATCGTCAAGAGGTGCGGAATGTTTCTTGATATACCCTCGATCTAAGGCTAACCACCAAAGAACGGATGTAGTGCGATGGCTAACCACCAAATAACACACAAAGATGATTGGCTGACCACAAAATCAACAAGCCGGTTCAAACCGATGAACTAGCTAAAGAACTCTCTCTCTCACTCAGAGAAAAGAGACAAAAATGAAACCAAATGAACTGATTTTTATTCATCAAAGTGACTACATATTTATAGTGTTTGTAGTCAAAGAAAGAAATAAAGAAAGTGCGGAAAAAGATACATAGGAAATACAAAATTTGACTAGAATTATTAAATAGAGTCAAATGTGCAGAAAATGATGTAGTCTTGGTCAAGGTTGGTGATTTTGATGAAGACTGGTCAAAAGTGCGGACTCCGATGTTGACCAGTCAAGATTCGTCCAAGTGTCTAGATGCATTCGAACAAGATGGATGCACGGGATAAAGATAAGGACGTGTGCGGAACTGTCCGGATGAGAATGCATGTCCGTCTTCGGTTTCATCACGACCCAAGCTAAGTCTGACTGTGGGTCTTAGAATGTCGAGTTGGTCCGGAAAGACGAGCTCTGTTACGGTCAGTTCGGTCTCCTGGTCGTGGCTCCAGCCGAAGCTCCATTCTGGACGTACACGGGTCAATACGGTGGACAGAACGTGCGGCTCGGTTGGTGTGATCAGCACGAACTGGTGGAGAAACCTTCGTTGGGTCGAGCTGGTTGACAAGATCGCCACTTTGTGCCGTGTCCTTGAACCAAAAAGGACGGTGCTCGATTTTGGTTCTATCATACTCTCCCTCTTCAAAAAGATTTGTCCTCAAATCTGAATCATTAAAAGGAAAAGGATTATAAGCAAAAGGATTATAATCAACACAAAGCTCATTATGAATGTGATCCGACTTTTGAATTGACAAAGATACTTCCTTTTCTGGTTCGGTTTCAACGTTCTTCAAGGTCGCCAACGGTTTCTGTTTGTGGCACTAGTTAGCATAATGGCCGACCTTATGGCATTTGAAGCACCTGGTAGAAAGAGCCTTGCTTGTGGGTTTCACAGCTTTGCTTTTATCAAAAGAAATATCATTAGTTTTCGAATCAGAATTTGAAAGATAAGAAGACTTACATTGCTGTTTTGGTGCTGAAGAAGTGTTGGTGTTTTCCTTCCTTTTGAGTTGTCGGACATCATGAATAGCCTTATGCAACATCTTCTCCAAACTGGCATAAGTCTGAATCTCATTCTGATCAAACACATCACGGCTGCTTCTCTTGGTTTTGGTGAAGGGACGATCACCACTTCTGACCCACTTCTCATCATCGGACCTGTTATGTCTCTTCCTTTTCTGCACAAAATCAAACCTATTAGCAGCAAACTGTTGCTTATTTCCAAAACTTAATTGCTCTTTTTCCGAAACAGTTTTAAAAGGAAAGAGGATATCATCTTGTAGTGGTTTTGATTTCTTGAGAAGTCCAAACATCCTGAAACACTTAACAGACGTTAGCACATAAAAATCCTCACACTCTCAAAGTGTTTAGCTCACAATTTTTAGGTGATCACTCAGAGTTCTTTTATTGGTTCAAAGGATGATAGGCAGTCAAAATTCAGCAATCAAAAACCCAAAACAAACTTTGAGGAAAAAAGAAAAGAAATGAAGATGAAGAGATTTTTTTTGTGTGGATCCGCCTTAACAGTCCTAAGGCTGGGTTTCTCTTCAGCCAGCAGGATTACTCTTCCACCACTCCAAGTGATTCAAACCAATCTTTTACTTTTTTACTTTTTTTTTCTTTTTTTCTTTTTTTCTGATTTTTTTTAAATGGCGATCACAATGGAGTAAAGGTACAGCCCGGATCAAAAAAAGAAATAAGAAATAATGAAGAGATGAGAAGGTGAAAAGACGATAGAAAATAAACCAGCCAAAGTGGCTCTGATACCAAATGATAGACCCAAAATCGGGAGGATGGCTTTGGCCGGATGTTGGATATGATCCGAGAAGGCAATGGCACTTCTGGAACTGGATGGAATGATAGGATCGTCTAGAGGTGCGGAATGACTCTTGATATACCCTCGATCTAAGGCTAACCACCAAAAAATGGATGTAGTGCGTTGGCTAACCACCAAATAACACACAAAGATGATTGGCTGACCACCAAATCAACAAGCCGGTTCAAACCAATGAACTAGCTAAAGAACTCTCTCTCACTCAGAGAAAAGAAACAAAAATGAAACCAAAATGAACTGATTTTTATTCATCAAAGTGACTACATATTTATAGTGTTTGTAGTCAAAGAAAGAAATAAAGAAAGTGCGGAAAAAAATACATAGGAAATACAACATTTGACTAGAATTATTAAATAGAGTCAAATGTGCAGAAAATGATGTAGTCTTGGTCAAGGTTGGTGATTTTGATGAAGACTGGTCAAAAGTGCGGACTCCGATGTTGACCAGTCAAGATTCGTCCAAGTGTCTAGATGCATTCGAACAAGATGGATGCAAGGGATAAAGATAAGGACGTGTGCGGGACTGTCCGGATGAGAATGCATGTCCGTCTTCGGTTTCCTCACGACCCAAGCTAAGTCTGGCTCGACCGTGGGTCTTAGAATGTCGAGTTGGTCGGGAAAGACGAGCTCTGGTACGGTCAGTTCGGTCTCCTGGTCGTGGCTCCAGCCGAAGCTCCATTCTGGACGTACACGGGTCAATACGGTGGACAGAACGTGCAGCTCGGTCGGTGTGATCAGCACGAACTGGTGGAGAAACGGTCGAGCTGGTTGACAAGATCGCCACTTTGTGCCGTGTCCTTGAACCAAAAAGGACGGTGCTCGATTTTGGTTCTATCAAGTTACCTCTGGGAGCCTTTCTACCATAGATTGAATGGTGCCGAACCTTTCGGAAACCACTCTTTCTAGATAGGCGGCTAGAGCCGGGTCCGATATCGCGGGATCATCGTGATAGACCCAAAATCGGGAGGATGGCTTTGGCCGGATGTTGGATATGAACCGAGAAGGCGAAGGCACTTCCGGAACTGGAATGGAATGAATGGATCGTCAAGAGGTGCAGAATGACTTTTGATATACCCTCGATCTAAGGCTAACCACCAAAGAACGGATGTAGTGCGTTGGCTAACCACCAAATAACACACAAAGATGATTGGCTGACCACCAAATCAACAAGCCGGTTCACACCGATGAACTAGCTAAGAACTCTCTCTCACACTTAGAGAAGAAACAAAAATAAACTCCAAAATGATCTGATTTTTATTCATGAAATGGATTACATATTTATAGTAGAATGAGTCAAAGAAAGATATAAATAATTGTGGAAAACTAGAAGCATAGAAAACACAAACAAAGACTAAGACTAAATACTTTTGTAGAACCGAGAAGTTGACTTTTGACTAGTCTTTGAAGAAATCAATGCAGGCCACGACTTTGACTCATTTTCTTGATATTTCTTGATGCAAATGGGCAGGAGGCCATCATGAAAGACCTGGTCGAATTTGGTGTAAAACGGACCTAAATTGAATTTGTTATGAATTTTTCAGTGGGCCGAAAAAGGCTCATTTCGCCCAGCAGCTAAACCAGCTCCTTCTTCAGTGTTACATAGCTCATTCAGCTCCAAGTTAGTGTCACTTAAAACATTCAGCTCCATAGAAGTGTCACTTATCTCACTCAGCTCATCTAGCTCCAAAGTAGTGTCACGATCTGATGGAAAAATCCCGGTTGGATCAAACTGGTCGACATGATCCCCATCTTGGACCGTGTCCATGAACCAAAAAAGATGGTGCTTGATTTTGGTTCTATCTCATCGGGTGAGTAGTCTTCGTCTTCCACATCAGAATTGCTATCCACTTGCACTTGGGTCGCATCGTGGGCGGCTGCTCGGCCCTCGGGTTCATCGTTGGTGGAGACGGGTCGGTGAGACGCTCTTTCACCATCGCGTGGAGTGTTGAGCGAAGCCATAGGTCGAACCTTAGTTCAGAACCACTTTCGCTTGTTGCTGGTTTCACCGAGGGTCTGGTTTTCTTGTCGGAGGACAAGGTTCTCCGCTTCTATAGTGTCTAGCTTCTCGGCAATTTGCTGCAGTTTCTTGGAGTGTTCTCCAAGTTGATCTTTTAGGGTTTGAACTTCTAGAAGAAGTTCGTGACCTCCAGGCGTGGTCTCTCGAGCTTTGTGAAGATCGGTAACCTGACTTTGAAGGATCTCGAGTCGGTTGAGGAGTTCGATCTACCTCGGGGTCATCTCCGCTTGGTTAGTATCGTCCTCTAGTGCCATCGTCACGTAGTTGGATTACTCCCCTCCTTCTAGCGCCAAACTGTTATGGTATTTTTGTGTAGGGTCGTTTAAGTACTACAGAACACTAGAAGATTTATATGAAAGCAAAAGATTTCGACTAGAAGAGATGTTTATTGAGTTATTGATTCGGGACTACAACGTTTGATGGTGTATGACACTTAGTTCTAGCCGCCTAACCCTAATCTCTTAGTCTAGAAAAGTCGATCCCTTGTTCTAGGGTTTGGGCTCCCCTTTTATAGAGTTTATACGCCGGCTTCAAGTAATGGAACTCTTCCATAATCGGAAAAATGAAAGTTTTCCCTTAGGCGGAAAACTTCTATTTTGCTTCAAGGGTCGGTCCAATCAAGGGGTCGGACCTATGGCAGGGATTGGTCCTTGGTTTCTTCTTGAGCAAGGGTCCGGAAGTCGAGGACCTATCCGGAAGATGGAGAAAACTTATGTCTGGGTATTTTTCCCCAACACGCTCGACACTACACACCGTACATCGATCGATACTAATCCGCGAGGCCTTGGTGCGATTGTTATTCTCACGCAGGGCGAGAATGGAAACCTGTATGACCAAGATGGTCATCTGCGTAATGCAACAGGTCAGAAGCTAGATGCACAGGGAAACATAATCCCTGAGCCTGAAGCTGAGGCTATAGGAGAAGCTCAAACACAATCGTTGGCAGACTACAATCGTCCAGACGAGTACTATGCCAACAGATCAGCTATTCGACTTCCAGAGATTCAGAAGCCGAACTTCGAGCTCAAGCCTAACTACTACTCTCTCGTGTCTCATATACCTTATTCTGGGTTATCACACGAGCATCCTATAGACCATCTGGAGAGGTTCGAGGATCTTATCGCTGCTCTTCGTATGGATGGAGTCCCTGAGGACTACCAACTCTGCAAGCTCTTCAAATACTCACTGATTGGAGAAGATTCACACTGGCTCAAGCAGCTACCTACAGGATCACTGACATCCTGGGCCGACATCAAAAATTCCTTCCTGCGTAATTTCTTTGATGAGGAACGCGTTTGTTAGGGTATTTTTGTGTAGGATCGTTTTAGTATTGCGGAACACTAGAAGAGATTATGTGAAAGCAAGAGAAATCGTAAACTAGAAGATGTTATTGAGTGTTTCATTCGGGACTACAATGTTTGGGTGTATAAACCCTAGTCTTTGTTGCCTAAACTCTAATCTTCTAGTTTAGAATAGTCGATCCCTTATTCTAGGGTTTGGGCTCCCCTTTTATAATTGTAGATGTCGGCTTCAAGTAATAGAACTCTTCCATAATCGGAAAAATGGAAGTTTCCCCTTAGGCGGAAAATTTCTATTTTGCTTCAAGGGTCGGTCCGATCAAGGGGGTCAGACCTAAGGCAGGGGTCGGTCCCTGATTTCTCCTTGAGCAAGGATCCGGAAGTCGAGGGCCTATCCGGAAGCTGGAGAAAACTTATGTCTGGATATTTTTCCCCAACAGTTTGCCCCTTATTCCTTGATTTGCTCGTGGAAATCCAGGGATAACGTGTGCTCTTGAGCCTTGGTAGTTTTCTCTTAGGACGAAGTATTCCTTGGGCACCTTGTCTTCTTGCAGTGAATCAGGCCGGGACCTTGGCTGGTGAGTGAAATACTGATTTTATGAGGCTCTGAAAATCATAGCTTCCCGGAGCATCCGGATCCATGTCTTGACTTGTTTTCAAATGAGTAGATGAGATGGGGTGTTCCCCTTCCGAAGAATCAAGGGGTACGAGCCTTGCCTTTGAGCCTGCTCGAATGGACTGGGCTTCGCGAAAAGGCCCAACGACGGTTGAGTTTCTCCGTTTGGCGCCCATTTGATCGCGTGGCTATTTGTACGAGGCGCGTGGTCATCGCCCTAGGGTTTCTTCCTTCTTTCTTTCATTTGATCGAGACCAAAGCTCTTTCTTCTCATTTCTTCTCTACTTCTCTCAAGATGATATACCATGGATTTTACCCGTTTTTAACCATGGTATACTAGTGTTTTATTATATATTTAATCTGTTTTCTAGCCTGTTAGGTATGTTTTCGGGTTCAGGAGCGTTTTGTGATAAAGTGATGTTTTGGAGCATTTTGGAGTACAAGAGATGATACACCCGAGTTGACCATTCAAGACCAACTCGGAAGTCAACATTGCGATAAGAATCGATCGATACTCATCCAGAGTTGTCGATCGATGTAGCTGAGAAAATCCGCGTACTAGAAGATTATAATCGATCGATACACATCCAGTGTTGTCGATCGATATCGAGGACGAAATGGTTTAGCCGACTACTTTACCAAGACTTCACCAAATTACGAGATTGCCTCTGACGAGTTTTTAACCTAATGGAAATGCTTAAATAATCATGCTAAGTGTTTTTGACGGCAAGCTTTTGAAGAGTCTAAGAAACACAAAGTGTTTTTGACGGCAAGCTTTTGAAGAGTCTAAGAAACACAAGTCTTGAGAGAGGCAAAGCAGAGAGTGTGAGAGAGAGACTAGAGTTTTACTTGTTTTGAGAGATTGGAGAGATTTGTCATCTCCTTTTGTATTTCTACTTTATTCTATCTATGCAATTCTTTCATCTATCTATTGTTATGAATTGCTTAGTTATGTCTGAGTAGTCTACTTGTTAGATCTAGGGGTTCAATAGGTTTGTGGGATTAGCCCCAAACTATCATTGCTAAGTTGTGATATTCATCAAATTGATTGCACCCTAAGCTTGTTCTAGAGTAGCTAATTTAGTTTTCTCTTAGGACGAAGTATTCCTTGGGCACCTTGTCTTCTTGCAGTGAATCAGGCCGGGACCTTGGCTGGTGAGTGAAATACTGATTTTATGAGGCTCTGAAAATCATAGCTTCCCGGAGCATCCGGATCCATGTCTTGACTTGTTTTCAAATGAGTAGATGAGATGGGGTGTTCCCCTTCCGAAGAATCAAGGGGTACGAGCCTTGCCTTTGAGCCTGCTCGAATGGAGTGGGCTTCGCGAAAAGGCCCAACGACGGTTGAGTTTCTCCGTTTGGCGCCCATTTGATCGCGTGGCTATTTGTACGAGGCGCGTGGTCATCGCCCTAGGGTTTCTTCCTTCTTTCTTTCATTTGATCGAGACCAAAGCTCTTTCTTCTCATTTCTTCTCTACTTCTCTCAAGATGATATACCATGGATTTTACCCGTTTTTAACCATGGTATACTAGTGTTTTATTATATATTTAATCTGTTTTCTAGCCTGTTTGGTATGTTTTCGGGTTCAGGAGCGTTTTGTGATAAAGTGATGTTTTGGAGCATTTTGGAGTACAAGAGATGATACACCCGAGTTGACCATTCAAGACCAACTCGGAAGTCAACATTGCGATAAGAATCGATCGATACTCATCCAGAGTTGTCGATCGATGTAGCTGAGAAAATCCGCGTACTAGAAGATTATAATCGATCGATACACATCCAGTGTTGTCGATCGATATCGAGGACGAAATGGTTTAGCCATACTTTACCAAGACTTCACCAAATTACGAGATTGCCTCTGACGAGTTTTTAACCTAATGGAAATGCTTAAATATTCCTGCTAAGTGTTTTTGACGGCAAGCTTTTGAAGAGTCTAAGAAACACAAGTCTTGAGAGAGGCAAAGCAGAAAGTGTGAGAGAGAGACTAGAGTTTTACTTGTTTTGAGAGATTGCAGAGATTTGTCATCTCCTTTTGTATTTCTACTTTATTCTATCTATGCAATTCTTTCATCTATCTATTGTTATGAATTGCTTAGCTATGTCTGAGTAGTCTACTTTATAGATCTAGGGGTTCAATAGGTTTGTGGGATTAGCCCCAAACTATCATTGCTAAGTTGTGATATTCATCAAATTGATTGCACCCTAAGCTTGTTCTAGAGTAGCTAACTAGAATATAGATCACTAGGATCTTTGATATCATGAATTATCTGTTTGAACTAGTATCTCCTTGGAGAAGAGCTAACCGTCCTCCTTTAGATCTAGTGTTCATTATCAGCTCGCGCATAGGCATATCTAGAAGCCGTCGATCGATATCCCGACAGGTGAATCGATCGCCGAGCGAAAGGTGTATCGATCGATATCTCTAAAGGATATCAATCGAATATTTTTCTGTGTCAACATACTACAGTTGAGGCCAGAGATCTAGATTATTTAACCAGTGAGACATCACTGAGAGTTAAGCGACTGAGTTCTATAGTATCATGCAAACAACTTGTTAGGCATTTATAGACATTATAATCTTCATTCCTGAATAAAAGCCCTAAGTCTAGCACTCTTCATTTCATTTAAACAACCCATCATATTGTTAGTAAGAGCAACTACCTTGTTCATTTTAGGATTTGTTATTTTCATTTCTATCATATAAACCAACCTTGCCTAGGATTGATTAGTATATTTTATTTAATTGGTTCCCTAGCTCCTCGTGATTCGATCCCTAAATACTACAGATGTACCTCTTATTTGAGAGTGTAAGCTCTACTGGGTAATTTGAGCACTATCAAATTTGGCGCCGTTACTGGGGAGCTTTGACCGCCATTACATTTAATCTTATTAATCTTATATTTTTCTTTTTACACCCTTTCTGATTAAAATTTTTCTTGTCTTTTCAGGTACATGCCCAGCAGTACCAGAAGCAACAGGGGAAATCAACTACTATTTTCAGAAGATCCTGCACACTTGGAACGCTCAATCCGCAAAGACCTACGCTCCGCATCGATCGACAGAACCGCAGTACCGTCGACTGATATTCACGTTCAACCGTCGACCTACACTCAGACTCAACCGTCGACCGATACCGTTCGCCGATCCACATCGTTTGATACTACTCACCGTACATCGATAGATACTACCCCGCGAAGCATGGTTGCGATTGTTATTCTCACGCATGACTAGAATGGAAACCTGTATGACCAAGATGGTCATCTGCGTAATGCAACAGGTCAGAAGCTAGATGCACAGGGAAACATAATCCCTTAGCCTGAAGCTGAGGCTACAGGAGAAGCTCAAACACGATCGTTGGCAGACTACAATCTTCCAGACGAGTACTATTCTAAAGATTCAGAAGCCGAACTTTGAGCTCAAGCCTCAGTACTACTCTCTCTTGTCTCATATACCTTATTCTGGGTTATCACACGAGCATCCTATGGACCATGTGGAGAGGTTCGAGGATCTTATCGCTGTTATTCGTATGGATGAAGTCCCTGAGGACTACCTACTCTGCAAGCTCTTCAAATACTCACTGATTGGAGAAGATTCACACTGGCTCAAGCAGCTACCTATAGGATCACTGACATCCTGGGCCGACATCAAAAACGCCGTCCTGCGTAATTTCTTTGATGAGGCACGCGCTGAAAACTTCAGGAGCAAAATCGCCACTTTCGCGCAAAAGCCTGGTGAGATTTTTAAAGACGCGTGGATCAGATTTAAGTTCTTCCAGCGAGACTGTCCACACCATGGATTCAATGAAGTGCAGCTGCTAAGCACTTTCTACAGAGGTATTGCCTTGAGGTATCAGATGGCTCTTGATACTGCTAGCGAGGAGAACTTCAACACTAGGAATCCAATAGAGGCTGTGGGACTTATTGAGAACCTAGCCAACAGCAGCAGCACCAAGAACACTGACTCTGACAAGAAGAAATCGGTTGCAGCCATCGGGGAAGACCAGATGAATTAAGTCAGAGCCAAGATAGATGCTTTACATGCATTTCTGGGGCAGCCAGTCTGCTCAGCTGAAGAAGGAGAAGCTAGAGAAGATGATACAGAGGAAGATGTGAACTACATTGGAGGTACTGGATTTCAGAGATATGGAAACCAGAGTGGAAACAGAAACTTTTTTGGCAGTGGTCAGAAGAGTAACTACAACCAGAGTTCACAGAATCAGAAACCCTTCACCAACACCAGGAACTACGGCAACTCAGCTTACCGAAACCCACCACCACCCACCCAGGAGAGTAAGTTTGATGCCATGATTGATAGAGTTCTAGAAGGTCAGCAGAAGCTTACAGTAGACTTCAATGGGAAGATCGACAATGTCTTCAATAATCTGACCACAACGATAGACACCATTTGCACTCAAGTTAAGAAACTTGAGACACAAATTGTCCAGACTGAAGACTCTATCAGGAGAATTGGAACTTCTAAGGAAGTAGGGGAAGGAAGCAGGAAACACCACGTGAATGCCATTATAAATGATGATTTCTGGCAAGTGGTGAAACAGGAGAAGCTACAAGAAGGAGACTTTGAAGTGGGAAAGTTCACTAAGTTTCGGAGGATCACAATGGTGTCGATCGACACCAACTAGTACACATCAATCGACACAAACGATGTAATTTCCGGATTCGACTGCAGATTGCAAGGCGGTTAGGTTATTGACACATACTGAATTCTTGGCTTCGCATCCTCACCCACCCACCCACACCTACGAGGATATCGACCGACGAGACGAGCCACTCATCGATCGACAAAAAGATGAGAGACGTATCGATCGACCCTTTTCTCCACCTATCGATCGACACGCACCTCTCACATACCGAGTGCAACTACCATCGACAGACAGCAACCGAATCAATGCACTCAGACTCGCACCGAAACCACAAGCTAACCCTACAGAGACTACTGGTAACCTTTCAGACACTACACCTACATCAGAGGGAACTGAAGGAAGAAGGTTAAGTAGTAGGAAGGAGAAGACTCCTAAGAACCTTAAGAGGGAAGCTAATGAAAAGGAGATTGATGGTTTCACTAAGAGAGTTATCAGAATCACAAGCAGATTGTGGATGTTCTTCAGAGAAACAAGGGAGACTGAAAATGACATTAGAAGAAGGTTTGACAATGTCAGAGAAGATATGAGGAAAATGATTACTTTGAAGAAAAAGAGTGATCCTGGGAAGCTTGCAATACCCTGTATAGTACAAGGGATTGAATTTCCTCATGCACTATGTGACACTGGTTCATCAGTCAGCATCTTACCAAATGTCATGGCAGACCATCTGGGTCTGCAAGTAGAGCCTTCACCAGAGATCTTTACATTTGTGGATTACACTCAGAAAAACTCTGGAGGCTTGATCAGAGACCTGGAAGTTCAGATTGGTAATGCTATCGTCCCTGTGGATTTTCATGTCCTAGACATCAAGCTAAATTGGAACTCTTCCTTCTTACTTGGAAGAGCATTTATGGCTACAGTAGGAGCTATATGTGACATGAACACCAACAGGATGTGCTTGACTATGATAAATCCAGAGATCCACTACGACCCTGTCAAGCTTAGCAAACCACCAGCCAAAACCGTGGTAAAAGAAGATGATCTTGGTATCATTGCAGTTTGTCATTGTGAAGTCGAGTACGAGACAGAGTACTTGGGATCGATCGACAGCACCTTTACTTCATCGATCGACACCAGCAAGTCAGAGGAGATCGACAACAAACATGGATTATCGATCGACAGAGACCCACCAGATGATGAACTCGATCTACCAGATCATTGCTACCCGAATTTCGCCATCCCACCCATCAGTAAAGAAGATGATTACTCAGTAAGGAGTTGGGCAGATAGCGGATTTCATGAGAGTTTTGCAGTAGATATAGCTAGATCTTCCCACAGTGGAGACCACATTGAAGAATATGATGAAGATTATTGGGAAGAGAGAGCTTGGGAAACTACTTGGAGACTGATAGATTTGCAAATCGATTCCCAAAATCGATCGACATCAAGCGCCCACCATCGATCGATTATCTACTTCATCCAGCAAAACGACAGCGTCCATCGATCGACATCGCCATCATCACATCGATCGATATTGACCCAGACGACTTAAAGGACAAAATAAGAATTTCACCGATCAGGGCAACACATGGGTATATAAGGTTGACAACACCAGCCACGGAAATTCAAACCTCAACACCTTATACCCAACAGCTTCCAGCATTCAGAAACTTAACAATGGAGGACTGCAACACCATGAACAATCGATCCAACCCTGCAGCTAGACGATCACCGTCGACCACCACCACCACATCACCATCGATCGCCACCACCACATCACCATCGATCGACGCCTTCACCAGAGCTCAATCTCGATTTCATGATCCATATGATATTAGGAATGTTTCACTAACACCTGATGAATTTGGAATTTTCAGGGACACAGATGACTATGCAAGAGCAATGGATGGAAGAGTTCTGCACATAACCAGAGAAGACATAGCAGACATCCTCCAAGTTGCTAATGAACCAGAAAACCTGTTCACACAGCAACGTGGCCATCCAGACATCCTAACTCACATCCAGGACAACCACCACGTCACCATGAGAGAGGATACAATTCCTCAAAGTTTCGGTCAACCCAGGAGTTCACCATCGATAGACATTGTTTCATCACCATCGATCGACGGCGGATATCCCAGATCGATCGACAGAGCAAGAGTCAGATCGCCCGACAGACGTTTGGAGTTTGGACGACATGCCTTTAATGCTGATGGATCCAGGAGATTCAAATGGGAAGCAAAGGATGAATATTGTGTCCACAGAGATGAGTTTGGACATGCTAGAGGAGTTGATGGTGAAATCATCCCTGTTACCAAGGAGAATTCTGGAGAGAGCATCGCTTTTTCACAAAGGTTGCTTACGCCTTCCAGAACACATACCCCCTTACCATGCATACAGACCACCACCAGTACCCTACAGTAGAAAGGAGATAGACGATATGGTGACTGATGTATGGAGAGCTCAGGCACACCTTGAGGCAGACATGCACTCATTGATGGAAGACACTTTCCAGCCTTTGGATATCAGCTACAAGGATTTCCAAAGAGACATGGCTGAGATAAGAATGGAGCTTGGAAACATACTAACCATGCTTGAGAAGGAAGCTACGCCACCATTATCGATCGACACAGTACCTGTACCATCGATCGACATCGGTAAGACTACATCCAAGGACCGACCAGAATGTTCATCACCTAAGAGAGATGAATGGGAGATTGCTTACATCAATACACGGATTGGAGACGTCTACAGCCCTCTACACAACAATGTCAAATGGTTAAGCAAGAGGATCGATCTTCTACAGAAAGAACTAGCATCAATTCGCAATAAAGATCAGGCTCAGAATGCTACTTTTCCATCGATCGACACACAGTCTTCACCGTCGATCGACACAAGGTTCGCAGCACTGGAAGATAGGATGAAAGCATATGAGGAAAAATATGATCATTTTAGTTCACCTATCATGCGATACCTGGATACACTGTCACAGCAGCTGAACAAGCTACAACAAGACATGAGCAGAGTTCAAGATCATCTTGGTCTTCGTGACAGAAACGCGACATCGATCGACAGGCCTAGACCGATATCGATCGACATCGAGCCACCACCAGCGAAGAGAGCATGCACTGCAGCAGAAGTTGATCAGATCAAACATGAGCTGTACAAAGCTATGAATTCTATGGAGAGGAGACTCAACGGGACCTGCGATGACATTGACGACACTGTCAACGAACGAGTGAACAGCCTATGCAGAACTACTCGCCAAATGAAGGGCGATATACGTGCTTTGCAGTACCAAGGACAGCGCTCAGACTCGATCGACACAGTTGACACTGAATCGACCGACATAACTCTCAGCGAAACGACCGACGCACACCTTGTAGCATCAGTCGACACCGAGTCCTTGGCAGACCGAGATCAGCTAATTCATGACAAGATCGATGCAATACAGGATGAGCTGAGGGAGTTGTCAGTATACACCTACCAGACCATCGATAGGAAGGTCGGCAAAATCGAATACATTGCGAATTCTCCGAGGAAGCTTCAAGATACAGTCCTCAAGATACATAAGAAACATCTAAGATCAGATTATGTCACAAGAAGCTTCGCTGCCACATGGTTTAATAATAGGAGACACGAAATTGATGATTGTTGTTCGATGATCAGTAGTTTCTGCACCTCCTGAGTCACACACCTACCAAAGTCAAGCTAAATGACTATAACAAAGCGCTGAGTGGGAGGCAACCCACTATTAGGTTTTCTTTTATTTTCTTTTTAAGTTATTTTTCATTTTTACTTTTATTTTTCGGATTAATTTTTGCAGTTTTTATAAGATCCGAGTAAAATGATGATTCCATCGACCGACACGTATCATTCATAACGCTCGACACCACACGACCATTACTAACGATCGACGTACACCCCTACGAATTGATCGACACCTTGTCGATCAGGTTTAATAGTTTTATCTTGTTTTATTTATTTATTATGATTTATTTTATTTACCTCACTTCGGCTGTGTTACACTAGGACAGTGTAATTTAAGTCTGGGGGGGGGGAAGTTTACTAATATGTGTTTTTATGTTGGTTTTTATTTAAAATATTTTTCAAAATTATTTTTCACATAAGTATTAAATAGGGACATTGATATAGATTTATATTTGATTGTCTGACCACTCTTTAGCACCATTCTAGATTTACTGATTACAGATAGTACTAAAGATGCTAAAGTGGATCAACCTGTCACCTATATACACTAGTTGAAATTGTTTGAAGGAACCAAAGCTGACCTCCAACACTAATACTGACTTATTTGCTTGTCTTGGGGCTTGGAAATCACTGGATAGGAATCCTCTTACAAGTCTGGAATGTAAAAAGTTTGTGTGTTTCTGGTTCCCTTCCTTCTCTCTCTTTGGCATCTCAAAGATATAAGTTTATGTTATAAAAGATTGAAATGATTTCTTGAGAGGCAGAGGGGTAGGAGTGTCTCCTGCGACCCCAGTATTCTAAATCTCAAAGATGATCAAAAATTGTGGAAACGAGGGATAGGTAAATTACCAGAGACCCCATTATTCGCTACACTTTGTCAAAAAATGTATGAGTTACAAATGCAAATGTCAATGAGATAGACTAGATGACCTTTGTGGCATCGAAACCTGTTGAAATTGAAACTAATAAGAGATTCAGAGAAGAGAGATGAGGGGAGAAAGGGATCAAAGAAGACTACCTTTTAATGTTTCAGATTTGAGGACAAATCTTTTTGAAGAGAGAGAGTATGATAGAACCAAAATCGAGCACCGTCCTTTTTGGTTCATAGACACGGCCCATGATGGTGATCATGTCGACCAGCTTGATCCAACCGAGATTTTTTCCATCAGATCGTGACACTACTTTGGAGGTAGATGAGCTGCGTGAGATAAGTGACACTACTATGGAGCTGGATGAGCTAAGTGACACTAACTTGGAGCTGAATGAGCTAAGTGACACTGAAGAAGGAGCTAGTTTTGCTGAGCGAAATGAGCCTTTTTCGGCCCACCGAAAAATTCATAACAAATTCAATTTGGGTCCGTTTTACACCAAATTCAACCAGCCCTTTCCTAATGGTCTCCTGCCCATTTGCATCAAGAAATATCAAGAAAAGGAGTCAAAGTCGTGGCCTGCATTGATTTCTTCAAAGACTAGTCAAAATTCAACTTCTCGGTTCTACAAAAGTCTTTACTCTTAGTCTTTGTTTGTGTTTTTTAAGCTTCTAGTTTTCCACAATTATTTAAGTCTTTCTTTGACTTATTCTACTATAAATATGTAATCCATTTCATGAATAAAATCAGATCATTTTGGAGTTTATTTTTTGTTTCTTCTCTAAGTGAGAGAGATAGTTCTTTAGCTAGTTCATCGGTTTGAACCGGCTTGTTGATTTGGTAGTCAGCCAATCATCTTTGTGTGTTGTTTGGTGGTTAGCCAACGAACTACATCCGTTCTTTGGTGGTTAGCCTTAGATCGAGTTAAGAGTCATTCCGCACCTCTTGACGATCCATTCATTCCATTTCAGTTCCGAAAGTGCCTTCGCCTTCTCGGTTCATATCCAACACCCGGCCAAAGCCATCCTCCCGATTTTGGGCGTATCAGCTTCTATGGCGTCTAGCTTCTCGGCACTCTGTTGTAGTTGCTTGGAGTGTTCTCCAAGTTGATCTTTTAGGGTTTGAACTTCGAGAAGAAGTTCATGACCTCCGGGTGTGGTCTCCCGAGCTTTGTGAAGATCGGTAACCTGACTTTGAAGAAACTCGAGCTTGTTGAAGAGTTTGATCTCCCTCGGGGTCATCTCTGCTTGGTTAGTATCGTCCTCTAATGCCATCTTTGTGAGGGATTAAACTCACCTCCTGACTTTTAGATCAGGTTATAGTTTAGAAAAGGATTAGGGAAATATTGTCGTGGGCTGAATCCCGTAAGAACTTGTAGAATGAATGATGATTTTATTGATGATTTTGGTAAAGGATGATTACAAGGAATGTTCTTTGATGATTACAAAGATAATGAGAATGTTACAAAGATAATCAAAGTATTGTCTCGAATAAGGGTTGAATGGTCCCCTTCCTTAGTTCTCGACCTTCTCTTTAAATAGCCTCACGTCCCGCTTGATCGTCCCCAACTGGTTCCCGAGATCTTCTCCGTTTATTAGGGAATCCGCAACAGCTTCCTTTGACCGGGTCCTGCGCTCTTTCTGTTATGACGTGAGCTTCCTCTTCACCGTGACCTCTTTGGTAAAAGTCCTTAGCTCTCAGCCTCCGGCTCCAGCTTAGCTCCTTTCAAAGATTGAATTCGTGATGGGCCTATCGTGGCCCATTATCGTCTTTTGTTATTCATTATTCAGCTATCGGGCCATATTCGGGCCCAACAGTTGCCCCCAGCTCTCGAGATTAGGTTTCGTTATTCTCGGGAGCTAGACCTAGCCGCCCAACCTAGATCTTATGGTTGAGATAATGATTACTGGCTATCTCAACCATATATATTCTCACTCGATCGGACGGCTGTAGTGCTTCTTCAATTAAATCGACGACTCAGATTAAAGAGAGTTTGAAATGTGGTTTCCGATTTTCGAGACGTGATGGGATATAAAGCTGAGAGAATTAACTGCTTGTCTCTCCACTTCCTCCACGCCTCTCGATGGTTTCCAAGGTAATTCTCCTCTTTCCTTTATTTTACTGCGCTTTGTTATATATTTTCTTTTATCCTTTTCTTGATCGAACTAGTTCTTCGTTCTTAACTCTCTTTGAGATTTCGTCTTGGTCCGATTCCTCTCTTTTGCTTCCTATTTCCCTTTCCTTTTACTATCATGAGTCAAAAAGAAGGTTCCGGCGAGGTCCAAATCTCAGCCTCCGGTGCCCGCATTATGAAGGTCAAGCGGGAAGCCAGTTAAAAGATGACAGAAGTCAAGAAGAAGAAAGTTAAAGACTCGATCGGAGCAAGAGTCAAGAGGATGAAGAAGAAAGGTGGCAAGAGCGCCTCCTCTGGACCTTACTTTCCCTCGCTCTTGAAGAGTCAAGACGTCGTCAATCTTGCTGTTCAAGCCCACGGCAAGAGTGACCTAGCTAGAGCTTGTACCGAAGACGAAACCCCCGAAACCGTTCCGGAGGGTTGGTTTTGTGTTCATGAGAAATATATTTCTAAGTGTCATCTTAGATTCCCTCTCCCCACCCTCTTGCTAGATCTCCTAGATCATTACCAGCTGGCCCTTTCTCATCTCTGTACATCGGTTATCCGAGTGATAAACGGGTTCATCACTAGGGCCAAGGAGGAAGGAGTTATCGCGGGGTTGACTGAGCTAATGAGTCTCTTCTCTGTAAAGGAGAGTACTTCCAAGGATGGCGGAAGCGGTACCTACTACATCCCCTGTCGTCCAGGGCTGGGCATCTTCAAGTTTACGGCCAGTGATGATGACTGGCGGAAGAAGTACTTTTATGTCAAGATTGACCCCTCGACGGTTCCTGTAGGCCGAGACCTCAGGACCTCTTGGTCTGACATTTCTGGTTAGGATTTTAGGGATATGTTTGCATGTTTATTTTTGCTTATCGTGATGTGCTAATTGTCTTTTGACTCTTTTTGCAGAAGTTGAGGACCCTATCAAGTTGTCTGGTAAACTCACCAGAGCTCTTCACAAGAAGCTGCAGCATAGCCCTAACACTTGGGGAGCTTATACCACTTCGAGAGTTGGGTTAGCTAGATTTCCTGAACGATACAAGGCGTCCTTCCCTGATTCAGTGATGGTTGCTGGTTTAGAAGGTAACCTTCCCTTAATAATTTCTATTATTCGAATCTGTTTTTGTGAGATTAATGAATTCTTTTCACGATTCAGTCTCTGAAGGTGATTCGGTATTCGAAGTCTCGTCTGGAGCCAGTACTTCTGAGAAGACTCAGTCACAGAAGATGCCTATTCAGCCCTCCTTCCGTTCCAGGGGTAGATCGACCAAGGCTGCCAGCTCCTCTAGAGGAAGCGACAAGAACCAAGGAGGATCCTTCCTTGACTCCGTGAAGGAAGTCCTTGACGAGGGAGGCTCTGCTCCTGCTAAAGGTGTTGGTTCTTCGGAGCCTAGAGTTCAGAAAGTTGGTCTTCCCTCCGAGGTTCCAATGACGGAAGCTGATCCTCAAATGGCGAGGGATCCCTCAGAATTTGAGCCTCCGAGGAGCAAGAGGTCCCGGACAGAACAAGTTGACAGACCCTCGAGGTCTTCCTCCTCCTCTTCTAGGGGGGGAACCGTTGGCTGGAACTTTGCTCATACGAAGCCTGGGTCAGTCTTAGACGACTCAGGGGGTTTGGCTACGTTAATGAGGCATATGAAGAGAACTGGATGTGCTCTTCCCTCGATCGCCAACCTCTCCAACAAAGAGGAGTACGTTGACATTGCCCATCACATCGGTCAGGTATGAATTTTATTTCATCTTTTCAGCTTAATTCTTTTTGGATGATGTTCACTAAATCATTGTTTTTGTTTTTGTAGCTGGCTGGGGCTATCAACAGGGCTCAATTCAAGTTCGAGTACGCTGTGCACAATGCCCCCAGTGCTGAGGAATTAGCTCAGGTCACTGATCTAGTCAAGGCTACCAAGACTGAGCTCAATCAGACTCGGGCTCTGATCTCGAAACTCCAAGCTGAGGTTAAGAGACTTGGCTCCAAATCTGATGCTCAGCAAGGGACGATCGAGAGCCAGTTGATTGACCTCCAGGTGAAGAATAGGAAGATTGGGGAGTTGGATGCTGCTCGGAAGATAGCCGAGTACCAAGTCAAAGAGCTAATTGTTTCATCCCAGAGCAGCCAGAAGAACAAAGAAGCTGAGGTCAGGCTAGCCGTCCGGAGAGGAAAGAGGGAGGTAGCTGATGCTTACAACAAAGTTCTGGTTGCTGTCAAGGAGAAGTTCTCCAAGAAGAAGGATGAAGTCGATCTCCTGGTTTATGCTCAAGAGATTCAAGCCAACACTGAGCTCCTGAAAGACATGCTGGATGGCGAGATTAAGAGTGCTGAAGACGAGTATGCTCGCTTGGTGGCTATGATGCCAGAGGCTGTTTCGGCGTACGAGAAGGCTCAGGTCTCAGACTTCTCGATCAGCAAGCTCCCTCTTTCTCAACTCTCTGAGAGCTTAGGTACTTTTGAGGTTAATATGTTTAATCCGGCATTTTCCGGAGAATATGGTTCTAACTTGGGTTCTGATCCAGCCCCAGTCGAAGCGGCACCGGAAGGTGTCGACCAGGAAGCTGGAGTGGAGGTCCTTGCCAAGGAAGGTGATCCTATCGAGGAGGATAAAGATGCTGAAGCTGATCCCGGAGCCAAGGAAGGTTAAGAGCTGATGCTCTTTATATTTCAAAACTTATGCCCAATGGGTTTCTATCTCTTTGTTTTTAAGACTTATGGCTGAGGAGGCTTTTAAACCTTTGTTTACATTAAGGTCTTTTGGAACCTTTGTTGGCCTGAGGAGGCCTTTACACCTTTTATCTATCAAAACTTGGTTTTCAGTTTCGTTTCAAGTCTTTTGATTTGACTTAGTCATTTTTTGATGAACTCAAATTTGATTAAGAGTTTTGATAGGGTATGTGCTTCGGTTACTAATTAAGAGGTTTAGTGAATCCTCCGAATTAGATCTCTGATTTCATGATAAGTCTTGGAGACTTGGATCGTTTTCGGCCCCTTAAGAGGGGTTCCTGAAGTATCGAGATTAGCTAAATGTTTTTAGGAGCCTGAGTTTAACTCGGGTACCTTAGGTGGGGATTCTTGGGAACCTGAATTTGTTTACGGGATTTTAAGACCTTTCGAAATTTGATAAGGGTTTTAAGACCTTTGTATTTTGTTGAGGATTTCGAGATTCTAGGTTTAGGTCCGAGGTGACCTGACCTTGTTCGAAGGATTTTAAGACCTTGATGGTTTCTAAGTTTTTTGAGACCTTAGGTTGAGGTCAATGGAGACCTGACTTTGTTCGAAGGATTTTAAGACCTTGGTAGTTTCTAAGGATTTTAAGACCTTAGGTTGAGGTCAATGGAGACCTGACTTTGTTCGAAGGATTTTAAGACCTTGGTAGTTTCTAAGGATTTTAAGACCTTAGGTTTAGGCTTATAAAGCTTGACTTCGTTTGAAGGATTTTAAGACCTTAGGTTCAGGTTTATGGAGACCTGAGCTGATCCGAAGGGTTTTAGGACCCTAGGTCTGTGTTTGTAGGGACCTGTGTTGTTAAAGAATTGAGACATCGACGATAATTTCTTTATTGATAATTGGATACATGGTATCATAATAATCATACAATTGCTGTATTATAATGATCATACACTTGCTGCTTGAGTTATGTGATTTTAATCAGACACATGCCCCCTTTGGCTGTGGTGAACAAAGTGTTGAAATGAGGTTGGGGCTGCACTCATGACGGAGTTGCCTACGTACCCAGTCAAGGGATCAAGCCTAACGTAGTTCAGGAATTTTAGGTACCTAATGATAATATCTCTTAAGATTCGTGGCGTTCCACGATCTGATTTCAGGTACCCCGGTTCGCACCTTTCAGAGCTTGTAAACGCCAGGTCGTACCACATGGATGATCTGATAGGGACCTTCCCAGTTGGTTCCTAACTTTCCAGCATCTGGTTCATTGGTTCCTTCGAAACTTTCCTAAGTACTAGGTCACCTACAGCGAACTGTCGGGGCCTGACTTTGGAGTTGTACTGTTGTGCCATTGCTTGCTGATAGTTTTGAATGCGAATCAGAGCTCGATCCCGTCTTTCCTCGATTAGATCGAGGCTGTCCGTTAGGAGCTGATCATTAGCTGCGGGATCGGATGTACAGAGTTCCCGGCGGAGGCTACCAGCAATGGTTTCAGCTGGGACGACAGCTTCCATCCCGTAGGCTAAGGAAAAGGGGTTTCTTCTGTAGCCTTTCGTGGGGTGGTTCGACATGCCCAAAGTACTTCAGGTAGCTTTTCTGACCAGAGTTCCTTCTGGGTTCCGAGGCATTTCTTGAGATTTGCTAATACTGATTTATTAGCAGCCTTCGCCTGGCCGTTTCCTTGAGGTCGTCGAGGTGTTGAGAAGGTCAGGCGAATATTCCATTTGTCACAAAATATTTTGAAGTCGTGGGATATGAACTGTCCTCCATTGTCGCTTACGATTTCATATGGGACGCCGTGTCTACACATGATTTCTTTCCACACGAATCGTTCGACCTCGACTCTGGTTACCTTTTGGAAAGCTTCAGCCTCTATCCATTTCGTGAAGTAGTCTGTTAGGACTAAGAGGAAGCGTAGCTTCTTCTTTCCACTTCCTGACGCTACTAGTGGTCCTACGATGTCCATGGACCACCTCATAAATGGGTAAGGGGCGGATATGTTAGATAGCTTCTCCGCAGGTTGGTGTATAATCGGTGCATGCCTCTGGCACTTGTCGCATGAAGAGGAGTAGACCTCACAGTCTGCAATAATGGTAGGCCAGAAATAGCCCTGCCTTTTGATTCTGATGGCCAGAGCTCTTCCTCCAGAGTGGTTCCCGCAGGAGCCGTCGTGCATTTCCTTCATGAGTCTCATAGCAACGAGGCCATGGACAAATTTTAGGTAAGGTCCAGAAACGCTTCGTTTGTGGAGGACAGACTCGATTATGCAATATCTCGCGCTTAATGCTTTGAGCTTCCGTGCCTCCCATTTATTGGGTGGAATCTTTCCTTCTAGGATGTATTGTGCAATTGGTATTCTCCAATCCTCTCTCCCTACAACTTTGTTGTGAAGAGACGAGGGAGGTTCCTGTTCGGGACCTGGTGTCGTGGTGCCCCCGGAGGTGTTCGTAGGATTAGGCTCCAGGGAGTCTAGATTTCGAGGAATACCTCCAATTTCTTCATTATTCTCCGGGGTCTGGATGGTGCCCCCAGATGAATTTTTGAGAGCTGAACGGCTTCTGGTTTTAACACTGCAGACGAGTGGGTCTGAGTTGGTGCCCCCGGAGGTATTCGTGAGATTAGGCTCCAAGGAGTCTGAATTTCGGGGAATACCTTCCGTGTTTTGGATTGTGTTCCCAGAGGTATGCTTTTTAGAGCTACGTATTTTGGCTTTTGGGAACCAGAATGTTGTGAGAACTTGGGTAGCTACCGTTTCAGGGCAGGTACCTTCGGTTGCTCTTTTAGCTTGCTGTCTATCTCAGCTTTAGTAGCTATGTCGATGCTTGGTTTTTCGATTCCTTCTACGGGTATGATCCGTTTTACGAGGGGGTCCGATGTGGAGGCTAAAGCAGCCAACACATCTGCTGAGGAGTTCTCTCCTCGTGGGATCCTTGTTAGCTCGAATTGTCGAACTGCCTAGTGAGGTTCTGGACGACTTCGAGATATGCCCCCATTCTTTCGTCCCTCGTTTCATATTCTCCGTGAAACTGGCTAGCTACTAGCTGTGAATCACTATAAGCGTTTAGCTCTCGAATTCCGAGGCTTAGGGCCAGTTTAAACCCTGCGATTAGTGCTTCATATTCAGCTTCGTTGTTTAAGGCGCTGAATCCGAGCCTATATGATTTCTCAATGGTTTCTCCTGCTGAAGAAGTCAGCCTTAGACCGACACCGGAGCCCTGTTTTGATGAGGCTCCGTCGACATACAGGCTCCACTTTGGAGATTCCATTTCGGAGTCTAATTGCTCGGATGCTAGCTCAATGACAAAGTCGGCAAGGACCTGAGCCTTCGCTGCTGCTCGAGGTCTATACTCAATGTCGTATTCACTGAGCTCTATGGCCCATTTAGCCAATCGCCCTGACTGGCTAGGGCTGTGCAATATCATTCGTAATGGTTGTGAGGTCATTACGGCGATTGAGTGCGATTGGAAGTAAGGTCGTAATTTTCTGGCAGCTGTTACGACTGCTAGCGCTAATTTTTCCATTGCAGGGTACCTTGTTTCAGCGTCTATCAAACTCTTGCTGGTGTAATAGACAGGTCTTTGTTCGCTTTGTTCTTCTCGTACTAGGACACCGCTAACTGCAGCAGTTGATACGGCAATGTACAGGTACAATGGCTCTCCTACTACAGGTTTAGATAGGATCGGAGGTTCAGATAGGTAAGCTTTTAATTGTTTGAAGGCTTCCTCACATTTCTCGTCCCATAAGAACTTCTTATTATTTCTTAGAAGTTTGTAGAATGGGAGGCACTTATCGGTGGACTTGGATATGAATCGATTTAATGCTGCGATTCGTCCAGTCAATCTCTGTACCTCTCTGGTCGTCTTAGGTGACGGAATTTCTAGGAAGGTTGCTATCTGCTGCGGGTTGGCTTCAATGCCTCTTTCGGTTACGAGATAGCCTAGGAACTCGCCTGAGGGTACCCCGAAGGTACATTTAGTGGGATTGAGCTTCATATCGTATTTGTTGAGGATATCGAAGCATTCTCTTAAGTGGGAGATATGGTCTTCTCCAGCTGAGGATTTGACTAGCATATCGTCGATATAGACCTCCATGGTTTTTTCGAGTTGCCCAGCAAACATCTTGTTTACTAGCCTCAGATAGGTAGCTCCTGCGTTCTTTAATCCGAATGGCATAACCTTGTAACAATAGGTTCCTCGTTCGGTTATGAATGCAGTTTTCTCCTGGTCCTCAGGATTCATCATGATTTGGTTGTATCCTGAGAAGGCGTCCATGAAGGATAGGAGTCGATGGCCAGCTGTTGCTTCAACCAGGCGGTCGATGTGAGGTAACGGGAAGCTGTCTTTAGGACAAGCCTTGTTTAGGTCGGTGAAGTCTACACAGATTCTCCATTTCACGTTTTTCTTCTTTACAACTACCGGGTTAGCTAACCAGTCAGGGTAGTGTACCTCTCGAATGGACCCAGCTTTCGGTCAACTTCGTCGTTAACAGCTTGGGCTTTTTCGAGGCCTAGCTTGCAACGCTTTTGTTTGATCGGTTTGAAAGTGGGGTCTACTTTTAGTTTATGGGTGGTGATGTTCGGATCTATGCCTTTCATGTCATTGGTGGACCATGCAAAGGTTTTGACATTGCTTTTCAGGAAGTCGATGAGCTCCTTTTTTGTCTCAAGAGGTAGCTCAGATCCGATGCTCACCTGTCTTTCAGGATTTGAGTCGTCAATGCAAACTTTTTGGGTGAGGTTCTTAGGGGGTCCTCGAGTATGTTGTTGCATTTCGCGACCCTCCTGGATCTGTAATTGCTATTGGGGGGACTTTTTGAGGATTTCGAATCCTCCCAAGTAGCAGATCCTGGATATTTTCTGGCTACCGTGTACGGTAGTTATTCCTTCAGGTGTTGGGAATTTCACACATTGATGATAAGTCGAGGCTACTGCCTTCATTTTGTGAATCCAAGGTCTTCCCAATATCGCATGGAACGGGGAAGGTCTGTCGATGACTACTAAGTTGGTCATTTTCATTACTCCGCCAGCTATGATTGGGAGCTTGATAGTCCACAATGAAGTAGCTGTCTCTCCGGAGAAGCCTACGAGATTAGCTTTTTGGCCGATAATTTCGTACTCGTCTATTTCCATCCCTTTTAGGGTGTTGTAGAAAATAAGGTCAACAGAGCTTCCTGTGTCTATCATGAGTTTAGGGACCTCGTATCCTGCGATGTTCAGGGTGACGATCAGCGCGTCATCATGAGGTCTGTCAAGGTTTGAGGTCTCGCTTTCCCAGAAAGAAATATTGATATTGGACTAGGGGTTAGGAGGCTTAGGTCCAGTGTTAGACACAGCCTTCCGTACGTGATTCTTAATGGAGTTGACGGAGTCTTGACATATATCTGATCCTCCAAGGATACAGTCCACCCTCGAGTCGGGGCTCGATTGAGGGGACGGTTTGCTCAAGAGAGCTTCGACTTGTAAACTTTTTCCTTGGGGGAATTTTCCAAGAATCATATCGACTCTTTTCTTGGGAGCTGGAGGTGGCGAATTGGTCTCCTTCTCAGGTGACCTTTCGCGCTTTGGAGAGGTGTCTGTGGGACCTCTTTTCTGAAAAGGTGGTGGCTTTTTAAGGGCCACTCCCTTTATTTCTCCGGCTGCGAATTTAGCTGCCAGATGTCGTTGGAGGTCCCAACATTCTTCAGTTGAGTGCCCTTCTCGATCATGATAAGAGCAATGTTTGTTTTTATCAAAGCCTTTTGACTAGGGAGTTTTGTTTGCTGCGGCGACAGGTTTCTCTTCCTTGTCTTCGTCAATTGCATAGGAATGTTCTCCCTGAGTTTGGCTGTTTCGGAGGTTCCCCCTTTTATGAGGTCCCTTTGCCTCAGAGGATTCACCTTTCGAGTGATTCTGAGGTTTCTTGTGGAGTTTATCCAGTGCAGCTGTCTCCTCCTCCAAAGTAATGTATCTGGTGGCTTTATGAAGAGCATCATCGATAGTTGGAGGACTATTGAGTGTTAGCTCCGACCAGAACTTTGATTTATAGAACAGACCTCTCCTAAGAGCCTCGATGGCGACTAGGTCGTTGGGATTCGAGAGCTTAGTTCTTACTGCCCTCAATTTCTCGATGTAGACTCGTAGTGAGTCCCCCATTCCTTGTTTGACCTTCCAAAGGTCGGCCTCAGAAGCTTGCTTCAGGATATGGGTCGAGTACTGCTTCATGAAGGCACTAGTTAACTGATCGAAACTATCTATCGAGGCTGGTTCGAGACCAGAGAACCACTCAAGGGCTGTTCCGACCAAGTTTTCGGCGAATGTCCTGCAGTAACCTGCTTCACATTCTTCCTGTGTAAAATGGGCTTTCACGATAGCCAACCGGAAAGCTCTCAAATAGGCTTTTGGGTCAGAGGTCCCATCATACTTGGGAATTCTGATTTTTCGGGTATCTCTTATGTAAGAGCTGGCAATTCTGTCAGTGAATGGAGTTCCACGGGTTTCTTCGATCAAGCTATCGATTTCGAGAGCTGAGCTCGTAGCTTTATGGACTTGAGCTCCCAATATTTGGAGAGCTGCGTGAGTTCGTTCCATATATCTACGGATAGCTTCAGGTCCCTCTAAGGGAAGGACATTTGGGTCGTTATTAGGTACCCGACAGGCAGGTTCCTGACAGAATCGTGTTTGCTCATCCTCCCATGTAGTTGGTGGGCTAAGTTGCTCACCAGCTCTTGGGTTATCGGAGTCTACCCTTTGATACACGTCCCCATTCGGGGTTGAGCTTCTGGTTTGATAAACCAAAGCTGATGTTCTGCCCCCGGATGGGAAGGATACTCCTGCTCCGGACCTAAAATCAGGCGGCGGAAGAGGTAAGCAAGTGCTCCGGTCAGCGACCTGACTGGGTGTGGAACTGGTTGTCGCTACGTTACTTCCCATAACACTGGTGATAGGTGGGTTAAACACGGGAGCTGTCCCAGTATGAGGTGTCTGGAAAGCAGATCCCCGTCCTTCTGGAGCAGTGCTATCGGGAGAAAAGTCTAAACGTCCTCGGGGGAATGAGGGATCGGTCAATCGATCTCGGAAGGTGACCCCCGGAGCTTGACGTTGCGGTGGTTGGGTTGTTGTGTTTAGAGATCTAGTTATCTCTTCGAATCGTTGCTGATGAACAGCTAGCTGATGCATCGTATGCTCACTTTCCTGAGCTTTGTCTACTAATTGCATCAACATCTGACGAATCTCAGAGAGCTGAGCCTCCGTTTGATTCGGAGTGGCTTGCTACTGATGATTTTCGGTGACTGGAAGCCTGGGGGGCGGTTCCACTTGATGATCTCGGGTTAGTAGCTCCGGTTGCAGTCTGGCTCGTTCGAGCGCTAGCCGGAGGCTGTTGCCCGGATCGGTGGTCGCCACGTCGAGGCTCCGTGGTCACGAGACTAGAGCCTCCATCGTTCGGTGAGCCATCGCTCTGAATCGGGAGGTTAAGGTCAGACGGATTTGTTGTCTGATCGGTAGGATTCATCCTCAAGTTAGGGTAAGGGATTCGATTGTTTCTTCCCCACAGACGGCACCAATTGTGAGGGATTAAACTCACCTCCTGACTTTTAGGTCAGGTTATAGTTTAGAAAAGGATTAGGGAAAGATAATCGTGGGCTGAATCCCGTAAGAACTTGTAGAATGAATGATGATTTTATTGATGATTTTGGTAAAGGATGATTACAAGGAATGTTCTTTGATGATTACAAAGATAATGAGAATGTTACAAAGATAATCAAAGTATTGTCTCGAATAAGGGTTGAATGGTCCCCTTCCTTAGTTCTCGACCTTCTCTTTAAATAGCCTCAGGTCCCGCTTATTCGTCCCCAACTGGTTCCCGAGATCTTCTCCGTTTATTAGGGAACCCGCAACAGCTTCCTTTGACCGGGTCCTGCGCTCTTTCTGTTATGACGTGAGCTTCCTCTTCACCGTGACCTCTTTGGTAAAAGTCCTTAGCTCTCAGCCTCCGGCTCCAGCTTAGCTCCTTTCAAAGATTGAATTCGTGATGGGCCTGTCGTGGCCCATTATCGTCTTTTGTTAATTCATTATTCAGCTATCGGGCCATATTCGGGCCCAACAATCATCACGTAGTTGGAATACTCCCCTACTTCTAGCGCCAACCTGTTAGGGTATTTTTATGTAGGATCGTTTTAGTACTACGGAAAACTAGAAGAGATTTTGTGAAAGCAAGAGAAATCATAAACTAGAAGATGTTATTGAGTGTTTGATTCGGGACTACAATGTTTGGGTGTATAAACCCTAGTCTTTGTCGCCTAAACTCTAATCTTCTAGTCTAGAATAGTCGATCCCTTATTCTAGGGTTTGGGCTCCCATTTTATAGTTGTAGATGTCGGCTTCAAGTAATAGAACTCTTCCATTATCGAAAAAATGGAAGTTACCCCTTAGGTGGAAAACTTCTATTTTGCTTCAAGGGTCGGTCCGATCAAGGGGGTCAGACCTAAGGCAGGGGTCGGTCCCTGGTTTCTCCTTGAGCAAGGATCCGGAAGTCGAGGGCCTATCCGGAAGCTGGAGAAAAATTATGTCTGGTTATTTTTCCCCATCAGCGCTGAAGACTTAAGGAGAAAAATCGCCACTTTCGCGCAGAAGTCTGGTGAGACTTTTAAGGACACGTGGATCTTATTTAAGTTCTTCCAGCGAGACTGTCCACACCATGGATTCAATGAAGTGCAGCTGCTAAGCACTTTCTACAGAGGTATCGCCTTGAGGTATCAGATGGCTCTTGATACAGCTAGTGAGGGGAACTTGAACACCAGGAATCCAATAGCTGCTGTGAGACTTATAGAGAATCTAGCCAACAGCAGCATCACCAAGAACACTGACTCTAATAAGAAGAAGTCTGTTGCAGCCATTGGGGAGGAACAGATGAGTGAAGTCAGAGCTAAGTTAGAAGCTGTTCATGAGATTCTGAGGAAGCAAGTCTACTCAGCTGAAGAAGGAGAAGCTAGAGATGCTAATAAAGAAGAAGATGTGAACTACATTGGAGGTACTGGATTTCAGTGGTCTGGAAACCAGAGTGGCAACATGAACTTTTTTGGCAGTGGTCAGAAGAGTAACTACAACCAGAGTTCACAGTATCAGAAACCTTTTAACAGCAACAACAACAGAAATTATGGGTATTCATCTTACCAATACCCACCACCACCCACCCAGTAGAGTAAGATTGAAGCCATGATTGACAGAGTTCTTGAAGGACAGCAGAAGCTTACAGTGAACTTCAATGGAAAGATTGACTCTGTCTACAACAATATTAACACAAGGATAGGTACCATTTGTACTCAGGTTAGGAAGCTTGAGTTGCAAATTGTTCAGACTGGACACTTTATCAAGAGAACTGGAGCTTCTAAGGAAGTAGGAGAATGAAGCATGAAGCACCACGTCAATGCCATCATAGTTGACGAATTCTGGCAAGTAGTGAAGCATGAAAAGCTCCAAGAGGGAGACTTCGAAGTGGAAAGTTCATTGAGTTTTAGTGGATCGCAATGGTGCCGATCGACACCAGATTGTTCAAAACGATCGACACGATCGATGTCATTTTCAGATACGACTGCGGATTGCAACGCAGTAAGGATTTTGACACATGCTGAATTCACGGCATCGCATCCACACCCACCCACCCTTACCTACGAAAACATTGATCGACGAGACAAGCCACCCATCGATCGACATAGTGATAAGACATGCATCGATCGACCCTTTTCTCCACCTATCGGCCGACACGCACCTCTCACATACCCAGTGCAGTTACCATCAATGCACTCCGACCACCACCTAAACCATCAGCTGACCCTGCAGAGACTACTAGTAACCCTTCAGACACTACACCAGAATCAGAAGCAACTGAAGGAAGAAGGTTAAGGAAGAGGAAGAAGAAAATTCCTAAGAACCTTAAGAGGGAAGCTAATAAGAAGGAGATGGATGGTTTCACTAAGAGAGTTCTCAGAATCCCACTGGAAAAACCTTTTGAGGAGGTTTACTTCACAAGCAGATTGTGGATGTTCTTCAGAGAAACAAGGGAGACTCAGAATGACATTAGGAGAATGTTTGACACAGTCAGAGAGAACATGAGGCAGAGGATCACATTGAAGAAGAAGAGTGATCCTGGGAAATTTGCAATACCCTGTGTGGTAAAAGGTATTGAGTTTCCCCATGCATTATGTGACACTGGTTCTTCAGTCAGCATCTTACCAAAGGTTATGGCAGACCAGCTAGGTCTGAAAGTAGAGCCTTCACCAGAGATCTTCACATTTGTGGATTACACTCAGAAGAATTCTGGAGGCTTGATCAGAGACCTGGAAGTGCAGATTGGTAATTCCATTGTCCCTGTGGATTTTCATGTCCTGGAACTCTTCCCTTCTACTTGGAAGAGCATTTTTGGCTACAGTACGAGCTGTATGTGACTGGAGTACCAACAGGATGTGTCTAACTATGATAGATCCAGATATCCACTACGACCCTGTCAGACTTGGCAAATAAAAAGCCAAAATCGTGGAGCAAGAAGATGACTTTGGTATCATTGCAGTTTGTCATTGTGAAGTAGAGTACGAAACAGAGTACGCGGGATCGATCGACGACCTCACCACATCATCGATCGACATCAGCGAGTCAGAAGTGATCGCCACCAAACTTGGCAAATCGATCGACAGAGACACACCAGATGATGAACCTGCTTTACCAGATCATTGCTATCCGAATTTCGCTTTTTCAACCCAACATCAAACAAGATGATTACTCAGTAAGGAGTTGGGCAGATAGCAGATTTCATGAAAGTTTTGCAATAGATACAGCTATATCTTCCCACAGTTAAGATCAAACAGAGGAATATGATGAAGATTTTTGGGAGGAAAGAGCTTGAGAATACTACCTAGAGAATGATAGGTTTGCAAGTCGTTCCCCAAGAACAATATGCTCAAGATCGATCGACATCAACTGCCCACCATCGATCGTTTATCTACCTCATCCAGCAAAACGACCACGTCCATCGATCGACATCCCAAGTATCACATCGATCGATATTAAGTCAGCTGACTTAAGGAACAAAATCGGAATTTCACCGATTAGGACAACAGATGGGTATATAATGTTGTCAACACCCACCACGAAATTTCAAACATCAACAACAAATACCCTGCAGCCTCCAGCAACTCAAAACATCAACATGGAGACCTGCAACAACAAAAGCAATCGATCTAACCATGCAGTCAAACGATCATCATCGATCGACATCACTACTGCACCATCGATCGATTCTCCAACCCTACCTCAATATCGTTATCAAACTTCTAGAGATATCAAGAATGCTTCGCTAACACCTGATGAATTTGGTATTTACAGGGATAGAGATGGGTTTGCAAGAGCTATGGATGGAAGGATTCTACACATATCCAGAGAGGACATAGCAGACATTCTTCAAGTTGCCAATGGACCAGATAACCTGTTCACACAGAAACGTGGCCATCCAGCTAACCTAGCTCACGTCCCAGACAACCATCACGTTACCATGACAGAGAATACATTTCCTCCACGTTTTCGTCCACACGGACGCCATCGATCGATATCGTTCCATCATCATCGATCGACATCGAGTTGACGAAAGCGATCGACGATGCAACAGCCGGATCGACCGACAGACGTATTAAATTTGGACGACGTGCCTATGATACCAGTGGATCCCGAAATTTCAAATGGGAAGAGAGGGACGAATTTGGTGTCTATAGAGATGACTTTGGACATGCTAGGGGTGTTGATGGTGATATCATCCCTATCACCAAAGAGCACATGAGGAAAATTCTGGAGAGAGCATCTCTATTTCAGAGGAGTTACTTACGCCTTCCAGAACATGCATGCCCTTACAATGAATAGAGACCAGCACCAATACCCTATAGCAAGGAGGAGATAGATGATATGGTGACTGATATTTGGGGAGCTCAAGCAAATCTGGAAGAAGATATCCGCACATTGGTGTACAATACCTACCAGCCATTGAATCACAGCTATGATGCTCTTCACAGTGATATGGCAGTGCTAAGGATGGATATTCAGAGCATTAAGAACATGCTTGAGAAGGAAGCTACGCCACCAGCATCGATCGACACAGTACCAACACGATTGATCGATATCGGCTAAACGACATCCAACATCCAACAAGAATGTTCATCACCTAAAAGAGATGAATGGGAGATAGCCTACATCAACACACGGATTGGAGACGTCTACAGCCCTCTCAGCAACAACGTCGAATGGTTAAGCAAAATGATTGATCTTCTACAGAAGGAGTTGGCAACAATTTGCGAGAAAGGTCAACCTGAGAATCACAACGTAACATCGATCGACACACCTACATCCCGATCAATCGATATCGAGCAACCACCAGCGCATACTACATACACTGCAACAGAAGTTGATCAAATCAAACAAGAGCTATACGCAGCTACGAATACTATGGAGGAGAGGTTCAACAAGCGATGTGATGACATTGACGATCCTCTCAACGACAAAGTGAACAACCTATGCTTGGCCACTGGTCTTCTGACGAACGAAGTACTCGCTATTCAAAGAATTCTTGGGTATCAACGTCAGCATTCAGCATCGATCGATGCAGCTAACACTGGATCGACCGACAGAGCTCACAAAGGAACGACCGACGCACACATTGTAGCATTGATCGACACCGAGTCTTTGACACACCGAGATCAGCTGATTCATGACAAGATCAACGCTTTGCAGCAGGAACTGAAAGAGCTATCAGAATATGCCTACAACACCATCTACAGGAATGAAGGCAGCATTGAATCACTTTAAAAAAGACTGCAGAACATCGCAGATGTCACCATCAAGATGGATGAGAAACAGCTCAGAAGAGATGATGCCACAAGAAGCTTCATTGCCACATGGTTCAACGTGAGAAGACATGAAGTTGATACTTGTTGTCCAACAAGTAGCAGTTTCTGCACCAACTAGCTCACACCACCAAAGTCAAGCTAAATGACTATAACAAAGCGTTGAGTGGGAGGCAACCCACTATTAGGTTTTATTTAAAAGTTTTCTACATTTTTACTATTTATTTTCGCATTGGTTTTTGCAGATTTTTTAGATCCAAGTAGAATGATGATCCCATTGACCGACACAACAAAGTCGCATCGCTCGACATGACACTTACCATCACTAACGATCGACGTATGTCTATACGTATCGATCGACGCCATCGCGGTCAGGTTTAGTCGTTCTTACTTGTTAAATTGAGTACTTATGATTTATGTCTTAACTTAAATCTGGCTGTGTTACACTGGAACAGTGTAATTTAAGTCTGGGGGGAGGTTTACTGATATGTTTTTTTTATTTTGATTTTTATTTAAAAGTGTTTTCAAATTGTTTTTCACATAAGTACCAAAATAGGGACATTAATCTTGATTTATACTTGATTATCTAACCACTCTCTAGCACAATTCTAGATTTACTGATTACAGATAGTACTAAAGATGCTAAAGTGGATCAACCTGTCACCTATACACATTTGCCTAGATTGTTTCAAGGAACCAAAGCTGACCTCCAACACTAATACTGACTTTATTTGCTTGTCTTGGGGCTTGGTATACATGGGATCGGAATTGTCCTGCAAGTCTGGAAGGTAAAAAGTGTGTGTGTTTCTGGTTCCCTTCCTTCTCTCTCTTCGGCATCTAAAAGATCTAAGTTTAAATTATAAAAGATTGATATGACTTCTTGAGAGGCAGAGGGGTAGGAGTGTCTCCTGTGGCCCCATTATTCTAAATCTCAGGGACGATCACACATTGTGGAAGCGAGGGGTAGGTACATTATCTATGACCCCACTATTCGCCTACACTTTGCCAAAAAAAATGTATGAGTTACAAATGCAATTTCAATGAGATAGACTAGATGACCTATGTTGGCATCGAAACCTGTTGAAATTGAAACTAATAAGAGATTCAAAGAAGAGAGATGAGGAGAGAAAGGGATCAGAGAAGACTACCTGTGTGTTCAGAAACTTGTTTGAGTTGAATCAATGTGTCCTTTGATCGATACTCCCAAGGTAAAGCCTGTACTTTTATTTTATGTTTAGAAATGAGGTTAGTAGAGGGGAATGTCAGATAAGATTTGCTAAGTTGTGAACTAGATGAACTTGGTTGCTAAGCTAGGATATTGCATAATGAACTTCTGTGGTTAGGATGTTTAGACATGAATTGCGAACCCATAGAGTGATAATTTCAATGTTTTGAATCCTTGAGTCCCCACTATTTTCAAACCTTTTCTAGAGACTACTGAGTTTTGCTTGAGGACAAGCAAAAGAGTAAGTCTGGGGGAGTTGATATACCATGGATTTCACACATTTTCTACCATGGTATAATGATATTTTTAATATATATACATATATAATTTGTTTTCTAGCCTATTAGGTATGTTTTCAGGTTGAGGAGTGTTTCATGATAAAGTGATGGTTTTGGAGCATTTTGGAGCACAAGAGATTTTACACCCGAGTTGACCAATCAAGACCAAGTCGGAGGTCAACATTCAAAGACGAATAGATCGATACTCACCTAGAGTTGTCGATCGATGTAGTTGTGAAAACCCGCGTACTTGAGATTATAATCGATCGATACACCTCAAGTGTTGTCGATCGATAGCGAGGATGAAATGGTTCAGCCGATTACTTGACCAAGGGTTCACCAAATTACGAGATTTCCCCTGGCAAGTTTTTAACCTAATAGAAAGGCTTAAATACCCTGCCTAAGTGTTTTGACGGCAAAGAGTGTGAAAGAGATAGCTAGAGTTTTACAGTTTTCAGTTTTGTTCTAAGTTCTAAGAGAGATTGGAGAGAGATCATTGAGAGATTTGTGATTGAACTCCATTTGTTTTCTATTCTCTTTCTAATGCAATTTCATTACATATCTTGTGTTATGAATTGCTTAGTCATGTCTGAGTAGTCTACTTGTTAGATCTAGGGTTTAAATAGATTAGAGGGATTAGCCCCAAACTATATTTGCTAAGTTGTGATATTCATCAAATGGATTGTACTCTATGCTTGTTCTAGAATAGCTAACTAGAACATAGATCACTAGGACGTTTTAGATCTTGAATTATCTGTTTGAACTAACTTGTCTCCCGTTGAGAAGAGCGATAGCCCTCCTTGAGACTTAGTGTTCATTATCGGCTCGCGCCTAGGCATAGCTGGAAGCCGTCGATCGATATCCCGATTGGACAATCGATCGGCGTTGCGAAAGGTGTATCGCTCGATATCCCTATAGGATTATCGATTGACACTTTCTCTGGTCAACAAGACGACAGTTGAGATCAGAGATCTAGTTAGTTAACTAGTGAGACATCACTGATTGTTAAGCGGCTGAGTTCTATAATATCATGCAAACAACTTGTTAGGCATCTATAGACATTATAATCCACAATACCTGAATAAAAGCCCTATGTCTAGCACTCTTCTTATTCTTATAAACACCATATCATATTGTTAGTAGAGCAACTGCCTTGCTCAATTAGGATTGTTATTTTACATTTCCATTATAAAAACCAAACTTCACCTAGGATTGATTAATTGATTATATTTAATTGGTTTCCTAGCTCCTCGTGATTTGATCCCTAAGTACTACAACTGAATATCTTATTTGAGAGAGTAAGTAAGTCTTTAGGGTAATTTGAGTGTATCAGAGGGTCCTTTTAGTACTACGGAAGATATGAGTCAAAAGTAAGAAATCGAGGTTAGAAGAGATGTTTTATTGAGTGTTTGATTCGGGACTACAACGTTGGTGTATAAACCCTAGCTCTAGTCGCCTAAACTCTAATCTCTTAGCCTTTGAAAATCGATCCCATGTTCTAGGGTTTGGGCTCCCCTTTTATAGATGTAGATGTCGGCTTGAAGTAGGGCGAACTCTTCCATAATAAAAAATGGAAGTTTCCCATTAGGTGAAAACTTATATTTTGCTTCAAGGGTCGATCCGGTAGAAGGGGTTGGACCGATAGAGGGGTTGGACCCTGGTTCTTTCTCAAGTAAGGGTCTGGAAGTTGAGGGCCTTTCTGGAAGCTGGAGGAAACTAGTGCCTGGATATTTTTCCCCAACATATAAACGAGGGGTTGGAGAGAAATACCGACTGTTGGGGATTAGTTAAAGAGCATAATCGGCGCTTATCAGTGGATGGAGGAGATGTATTTGGTGCTTTTCCTCCGGTGTCACCTTTTCCAGGACCTAAGCCTTGAGTTGTTTTACTGCTTTGTCTTCTTACTTCGTTGTTGTGTTTTTTTCTTCCCGGTTTTTGATGATTTTGTCGCTGAATAAGGACTCTTGGTAGCCAATAATACTTATAGTTTATTCTTGGAACATTCTTTGCTTTGTCACACTTGTTTCTTTGCGCCTAAGTATCTCCTGGGACCATCACGCGGTCGGGGCTGTCGTTATTTCGAATTCTGGATCCGGACCCCACTAGTTTTAGGGAGACTCCATAGTGTCGTTGAGGTAGAGGAATGTTTAGGCGGATGCATAGTAGATGTCCTGGCCCTATTAGTAGATTGATTAAGACCTGAGAACATCAAAGTGTGAGATGTTAGACCTTATAATCCAATGTTAAAAATCTGAGTTTTTAGCTTTTGGAGTGTAAGATCCTTGCTTCGAACCCTGAAGTTCTAGCTTGGTTGAACCCTGAGGTTCTTGAGCCGTAGAACCCGAAGGTTCTTAGTGCCTTGAACCCTGAGGTCCCTTACCTAAGCCCAAATGCCGTTTGCTAAACCCTAAGGTTTACTCATTGAACCCTGAGGTCCTTGAGTGATGTGGTTCAATATTTTAGTCTGGGGACTCTGATTAAACTAGGCTGATACCTCGAACCCGGAGGTTGATACCTTGAACCTAAAGGTCCTTGGTAAACCCGAAGGTTGGTAGTCGGACCTAGAGGTCCATGAACCTGGAGATTCTTTCTCGAGCCCTAAGGTTCTTATTAGACCTGAAGGTCGTTAGTTAGACTCGGAAGTCCTTGGTAAACTCGTAGGTTTACTTTTCAAACCCGGAGGTTCTTTAGAGATCCTGAGGTCGTTGATAAACCCTGAGGTTGTATCAAACCCTGAGGTTCTTCTATCGACCCGGAGGCCGTATCGAACCCGGAGAATCTTTATAGACCCAGAGGCCGTATTGAACCATGAGGTTCTTTATAGACCCGGAGGCCGTATTGAACTCGGAGGTTGTTTTATTGAGATCGTATTCTGCTCCCTATGGGTACGCCACTACCGATCATGAAATTGAGGATCCGCACTCTGCCACCCGGAGGTATAAGCCACTCTCGTGATCCTCAATGCTGCACTCTACCTTTCTGCAGAAAGGTCACTCTCAGACTTAACAGCACTAGTGTGGGCCTACCCCTCAAGGCGACGTCACGCCAGACGCACTACTTTCCACGTCTGGATAAGCATTTATATTTTGAGGTGCTTCTCGGGTTTTTGCACTATCTGCTCCCTGCTTATCAGCCGTCAGCATCAGATTACAGTACTTTGCAGTTGTACGTCATACCCCCTGCATTGTATGTACCTCGTGGCGTCTTACTGCATGGTTTGGGTAGCACTAGTACGTGTGGTCCCGACGTAAGTTTTTGGCTCGTGACCTTTACGCAGGAACGGAGGTGTAGACAGCGTAATAGGGTTGATCAGACCCGTTCCTTGTATGCATACACCAGTGTGAATAATATCACGAATACATAGGGTTCGCCAGGATCGGAGGTACCTTGGGGCCTGATCCAGCTAGTATGCCCCTTTAAGTACAGTGGAGTTCCTATTACCCCTTTAGCCGTAACTAATAATGCATTTTATAAGTTTAGTCCGGAGACGTTATCGCATATATAGGAGTAAGAGACCAGTGTACTTAAATATATATTAGTAGTAGTATAGAAAGCTTGATCTGAAGACCTTACTTTATAAGTGATAGAATTGAGATGCAGGGCGTTCCAGCAGTTAGGTTGGACCTTGCCGTTACTGCCTTGCAGCTTATAGGCCCCTGCCCCCAGCACCTCGATTACCTTGTAAGGACCCTCCCATCCGGGGGCGAGTTTTCCGGCTAATTTGTCCCTGGTATGGTCGCAGACTCGCCTTAGGACCCAGTCTCTTTTCTGGAAGGTCCTGGATCTGACCTTCTTGTTGTAGCTCCGGGCTACTTTCAGTTGATATGACGCGTTTCTAAGGCGGGCCGCCTCTCTTTTTTCATCGAGTAGCTCCAGACTCAAGGACATTAGCTCGTAGTTCTCCTCTTGGGAGAGGAATTCAAAGACCGTGGTCTTGACATGTACCTCCGTGGGTATCACAGATTCTTAGGTGGCCGTCTTCGGGGTAGTCCGATAGGCCCAGAGTACTCCGTGTAGCTCTTCTGCCATCGCCCATGGGCGTCTTCCAGGCGCTTCTTGAGCATGTCCACCACTGTCTTGTTGGTGGATTCTGCTTGCCCATTTGACTGAGGGTGTCATGGTGCTGAATAGGAGAGCTTGATATTCCAGTCATTGCGAAACTTTCTGAAGTAGTGACTTGTTAACTGGGCCCGTTGTCAGAGACAATTTCATGAGGAGTTCTGAAGCGTGTAATCACATTTGTCCATAGGAACTTCCTGATTTGAAGATACGTTATCTTGGCTAGTGCTTCAGCGTACACCCATTTTGAGAACCGAATTCTCCTTCGTGGAGCTCTTCTAGGATTATAGCAGCTTCTCTAGGGGTGAGACATCATAGATAGGGTCCACAGAAGGACCTTCTGTATAATTTCCCTTCGGAGAGGAAATACCTAGCTGCTTGCCTCTTTATCTTTCGGCTTTCATCTCAATCTGCAGGTAGGGTATCATGCCTGAGATAGTCGATAATGGGGGTCATCTAGATTTCACCCTCGTCTACAACGGATACTTCTGCGGGCTCTGCCTCTTTGTCCGTTGCGGGCGATTGGAGCACTAGCAGTGGAATGCTCATGTGACTCGTGGTCTAGAATAACTGGCCTGGGAATTTTGTTACCTAGGTGTTGGGGAAAAATACTCTGGTATCATTTTCCGCTAGGCTCCAGGCAGGACCCAGAACTCTGGGTCCCCGCTTACAATGTACCCCGGTTCCTCACTGAAAAGAACTCAGGAACTCAGGAACTACCCTTCGGAACTACTCCAGGAACTACCCTTCGGAACTACTCCAGGAACTACCCTCGGGAACTACCCCTCCCTTCGAGAAATGGAAAACTTCTGACTAGGAGAACCTTTCATATTTCCGAATATGGAAGAATTCCTCTTACTCAGACCGATTAAAAGGCGACTATATAAGGCAAAACAAAACCCAAAAGCAGGGGATCGACTCATCTACACCCGGAGACTTAGAGATTAGAGTTAGTCGGCTAGACTAGGGTTCTTACACCATTCTATTGTAGTTCCGGCTCTTTGATCTAATAAAACGTCTCTTTATTCATCATCTTTTACAAACATCATACAAATCCATCCGAACTACTTGAATCTATACTCTTGTCCTCCATTCCGTAGTACCATAAAACGACTTACACAAAAATCCCCTAGCAGTTTGGCTCTAGAGGGAGGGGGTAATCCAAACTATGTGATGGTGATGGCGGATGAGCAAAACAATCAACAGGAAACCCAAAAGGAGGCCGAGCTTCAAAGACAACTCGATGGCCTACAAATTCAAGTCTCCGAGCTGCACAAGGCTCGGGAAAAAGCCACGGACGAGCCAAAGCTCTCTTCGGAATTGTAAGGCCTGAAGGAGAAGCTTGATGAACACTCCAAATACCTGGAGCAGAGCGCCGAGAAGCTCAGCCAACTCGAGTCGCAAAACCTTGCCCTCCGAGACGAGAACCAGGTTCTCAACGCGGCAAGCAACAAGAAGCGCCGCTTCAGAGCTAAGATCCGACCCATGCAAGATCAAACGACATCTAATTCTGGAGCCGATGCTGCACGTCCAGCAACCAACGGAGATGGGGCAGCCCGCGAAAAGAATGGAACCTCTCAGGTTCACAATATAGAAGACAGCGACTCTGAGCTCGAATCCGATCGGGAAGCACCCGCTAGAGCAGCATTTACAAGGCCTTCCGCGGTAGCCCACCTAGATGATATGTTCTCCAAGAAGTTTGACGCAATGCAATCTCTAGTGGAAAGACTACCAAGGGTGGCTCCTCCGATCTGAAAGAATAACCCCAACTCCTACGCGGAATCTCCGTTCGCAGACGAGATCGCCTTGGTGGAGATGCCTAGGAAGTTCTCTTTTCCAAACATCAAAATGTATGATGGAACCGGATATCCAGACAACCACATCGCCCAATACAAACAGAGGATGCTGGCAGTAGTACTCCCAAGGGAGTCTCGCGAAGCCACCATGTCTAAGGGATTCGGTTCAACCTTGGTTGGACCCGCTCTCCAGTGGTATATCAATCTGCCAGTAAGCATCGGGCAGATCCTCTACGCACTTACATAGTCCGCTTCAACCAAGAAAAGGTGGCAATCCCCGAGTGTTGTATCCCTACGGTGATCTCAGCCTTCAAGAGGGGTCTCCTTCCTGATGGGGAGATCTACAAGGAACTCACTAAGTATACATGTAGGACTATGTAGGATGTGTTTTCTCGAGCCTGGGCTCAGGTGAAATGGGAAGAGGATGTCGCCAGCCACACCAAGGCGGAGCAGAAGCAAGACCCGAAGGCTGCAAGACCGGATAGGAATGATCGGGACGAGAGAAGTTCTCAAAGATTAATGAAGGACTCCGTAAGTCGGAACCGGAGAAGGTACCCTAGCCGATCATTCGATAAGCTGGAAGGGATGTATGTGTCCACTTGGCCCGACATCTCCCACCTCTGCATCTCCAAGCCTGAACTAGTCAATGTCTTGAGGAAAATGGGGCAGCAAGTTAAGTGGCCCCAGAAGATGAAGGTGATACTTGCTCAAATTACCCTATAGCAATATTACTCTCATCAAAAGAGGTCAATTGTAGTACTTAGGGATCGAATCCACAAGGAGCTGAGGAATCAAAAGATCTTATTGTAACTAAGCTAGGCTGAAGATTATTATTAGTGCAGTGAAATAAAAGTAACAAGGAAATTGTTTTGACCAGGACAATTACTCAAGATGATTGAATGGGTTAACTAGTATGATTTAACAGAGTTAGATCAAAGGTTACTATTCAGGTTATCAGGATTATAGAGGTATGATTCATATGTGAGATGTTTGCATGATATTAAAGAACCCAACTAAACAATAGCCCAACTGTCGTTGCGACCATCTATTACTAGAACCGATGAACACGCCCTGGCGGGTCATAGATTAAGATATCGATCAATATGCCTATGCATGTATCGATCAACTTGTTGTCGCATGTATCGATCGATATGATGTTGCATGTATCGATTGTCATTTATCCCGCGGCTATCGATCGATCGATCACTCTATAGGAGTATCGAGCGATGCACTACTAGTAAGCTTTACCGATCGTAGGTTGAATACAGTTCACCAAACAATCACCCAGTCAGCTGCCGCTTGTTCCAGGTAAACTGCTGCCTCAAAGAAGATAGATCCAAGGATTGTATCTTTGTATTCATGTGTAGGTTAGCTACTCCTACACAAGCATAAGCATGATCCTCTAAGATGAATATCACATGCTCAGGTAATCATATTTTGGGCTAATCCCTCATACCTATTTGAACCTCAAATCTAACAAAGGTGTCTACTCAGACATAGCCAAGTAACACATACACAAAATCATAGAAAGCTCTGTAAATAGAATAGATAAATAAATGGTGTTCAAGAATGCTCTCAGATTTGACAACTCTCTCTCTCACCAAAACTATGAAATTAAAAGGTATTTAGAAAAACCGTTGTCTGCCAAAACACATAGGCAAGACTTAAATACTAGAATAATTAGGTTAAAACACGTCAGGGGCATTATGGTAAATAGATGGCGTCTTGGGCTTCAAGTCGGCTGTGACCAAATGTGGGCTTCTACGGCTGAGTGTCGATCGACAGTACTGAGTGTACATTGATCGACGCGCGTCTCTCCTTGTCGACCTCGAGTGGTCGATACGGTCCTTCTTGGCTGTAATCTCTAAATGCTCCAAAATGCTCCAAAATCATCATCTTTCTTCCATTAGCTCATGTACCTATAAATATGCAATATAGACCCAAGAATTGATAGAATATATCCTAAAATACCAATATACCATGCCTAAAAGTGGGTCAAAATCATGGTATATCAACTCCCCCAGACTTAACATTTTGCTTGTCCTCAAGCAAAAACAACTGGCAGTCTTGGAATAGGTTTGAAAACAGCAGGGACTCAATATGTCTATCATTCAAAATCATATCTCTCTAGTAGTGCAATCCAAATTATAGACATCCCAATCACAAAAGTGCACTATACAATATCCTTGTCTAGCAACTAAGTTCTCATAACCAGCAACTTAACCAATCATGTTTAAAAGTTCCTCTACTAAACCTCATTTCTTGCATAAAATAAAAGTGTAGCTTTACCTTGGGAGTATCGATCACATGAAATATGGATTCAACTCAAACAAGTTTCTGAACACACAGACAGTCTTCTCTGATTTCTTTCTCCCCTCTTCTCTCTTCTCTGAATCTCTTGTTAGTTTCAACTTCAATGAATTTCGATGCTGATTCAGACCATCTATTTCATCTCATTGACATTGTTGCATTTGTAACACATACATTTTGACAAAGTGTAGCGAATAATGGGGTCACAGGTAATTTACCTATCCCTTGTTTCCACAATGTGTGATTATTTTTGAGATTTAGAATAATGGGATCATAGAAAATTTACTTATCCCTCTGCCTCTCAAGAAGTCATATCAATCTTTTCTTTTTCTTTTTTTTTTTAGATCTTGAGATGCCGAAAAGAGAAAAGGAAGGAAACCAGAAACACACCGACTTTTTACCTTCCAGACTTGTAGGAGGATTCCGATCCTGTGTATACCAAGCCCCAAGACAAGCAGGTGATGTCAGTATTAGGTTGGAGGTTAGCTTTGGTTGTTTCAAACAATCTCAGTAAGTGCAAGCATAGTAGACAAGTTGATCCACTTTAGCAGCTCTAGCACTTCTGTAATCAGTAAATCTAAAACTGGTCTAGAAAATTATAAGCTAATATCAATAAGATTATTGTCCCCTTCTTGACTCAATAAAAACTTTTTGAAAACAATTTTAATAAAAGCTCAAAATAATATAAAATCATTAGTAATTCCCCCACACTTAAATTACACTGTCCCCAGTGTAAAGCAGTCAGACTTTATAAAAACATAATTATAATTAACGAATTGAACAAGTTAGAACGCTATACCTGACCGATACCATATCGATCGATGTAGATGAAAGTTTGTCGATCGTGACGGATGCGGTGATGTCGATCGATGTCGACTTCGTCGTGTCGGTTAGAGAAGGTAAACGTCTACTTAGATCTTTTTCTTCTTTTTTTAGACCTGCATAAAATAAATACGAAAATAAGTAGCAAAAACCAATAATAATAATAATAATACCTAATAGTGGGTTGCCTCCCACTCAGCGCTTTGTTATAGTCATTTAGCTTGACTTTGGAGGTGAGTGACTTAGTTGTGGTAGGAGCAGTTGTTTGCTTGTGGGCAAACATCTTCTTCTTCTGTGGACTGAGTAGCAGTGAGGCTTCTTGTGGCATCATCTGATCTAGTCCATCTTTGGTGCATATCTGCTACGTCATATGTTAGCAGTTGAAGTCTCCTCTCAAAATTTTCAATGCGGAAGTGGTGATTTCCAAGCTTGGAAGAAAAGTATCCTGAAATCTCTGTCAATTCCTCTTGCATTGAACGAAGCGCTACCATAGTAGGTTCATGTTGGTCGGGTGGTGTGGTCGTACCGATCGATGCAACTGTTACGTAATTGATCGGTATTGGGTTGTTAGTATCGAGCGACACATGAGGTGTTGCGTATGTCGATTTCCTTGTTGAAGGTTGAGTTGCAAGCTGTCTCCGAATATCCGTGATATCTTTAACTAATTGTTCTATGCGTGGGTACAGAGTGTCGAAGTTCTCATCGAATGACTCATGGACAGCATCTAACTGCCTGTGGTACTCTTCCTCTGCATCCTCCAAGGCTGTATATAACTTGGAGATCATCCTGTCAACTTCTTCTTGAGTGTATGTAGCTTTTATTCTCTGAGTGGCTGGATCTTCTGATGTATCGGACCAGCTTCTCTTCTGTCCCATGTGGGTGTCGTGTGCTCTTGCTCCATACTTCGGTTTGTAATGGAATTCTGAGTTCCATCCATCGTGGTTGGTTTAGCAATCGATCGATGCAACCTCTCTGGCGTCGATCGATTCCGTATGCTCAACAGCTGGTTCTTGTGGGTAGACGACTGATATGGGTGTAGGAGTGTAGATAGGTGGAGGTGTCGTCTGTTTTGAATCGAGTTGTGTCTGAATAGTCTCCAACTCCTGTTGCAAAGCATTCATTATGTTGGATAGTGCATCCATGTCATTGCACATTGGATAGTAGATATGACCAAGTGTGTCTTCAAAAGAATTTAACTGTCTTTCCAATCTCAAGAAGCGTCTGTCGATCGATTGACTATAGTCACCATCGATCGATCATGGGTAACCTTGATTGGTCGACCTTATCCATATGTCGGCGGTCGATGTTGAAGGCATAGAAATCCTTGCTGGAGTTTCTTGGTTCTGGCGCTCCAAGATAATGTCAGCTGCTTCAGGGTTTTGGTCAGCCCGGTAATCTTGTCATTCAGTGGATGGTAAACACTGTCAAGTTTGCACTTGAAATCATTCATTGAATCATATTGAATGGTATAGATCTCATTCAGCTTCTTATCCACTTCTTCTCTACTATAGGCAACTGGATCTGAAGGTATTGGTGTAGTAAACCTCTCCCGATGCTCTGGTAGGCATATGAAAGATGGTTCACGCAGGGAAGCTCTTTGCAAGATATCTCTAATGTGAGATGAGGATATTGAAATAACATGTCCTTGAAGGTTTCGCGGACGTCCATGCATATCCCTGTATACACCATACTTATCCTTTTCTTCTCTTAACTCGGGAGGAATGTCATCGATCGATGCGGATGTATCTCCGTCGATCAATTTCGAAGCTTCAATTTGATAGATGTAGTTGAATTCCACGATTCTTCCACAGGCTATTGCGTAATCTGCATCAGCTATTTGCTTCTGATAGACTGGATCCGAGACTTGCTTGGTGAATAGGTTGTTCGGTCCATTGTCCATGGCAAGAATGTCTGTGATATCCTCTCTGGATACTTGTAGAATGCGTCCGTCCAGAGATCTTGCATTTCCTTCTGAATCCCTGAAAATACCAAATTCATCTGGTGTTAGAAAATCACGATCTAACTTTGCATTAGTAGTATAATCGGATGGTAAGGGTTGAGTATCGATCGATTTTGATGAGCTCCCGTCGATTGATTTCGTGTTGTGTAGCTGATGTGGAAGTTTGCAACCGAAAGCTTCTCCATTAGGGTTGGAAGGTGGTGTATTCATCTTGATTGCTTCTAGGGTGTGAGAAATAACTTCTACCCCGTGGCTTCTTATATAGGGCTTCATATCTCCAACTTTTCCAATTTTGGAATTTCCTTTTTCGAAATTTTCAATTTACTCCATGTCGGTTTGACTAGTATCGATCGATACCCAAGTAGTTGGGTCGATCGACTTTTTCTCGTGTTGTCCTCGACTTGGACTGTTATCGATCGATGCGGACGTTGATTCGTCGCTCGATTCGGGTAGCATGGTTCTAGTTGATGTAGATCCATATCTGGTGAGAGCTCCTTGTTGATCTGTAGCTGGTGCTTCCTTATGGTTCTCCTCATGTCCTTCCTCGTGTTGGGAAGGTGTAGTAGCTTCTAGGGCAAAGATAGGGTAGTAGTGTGCTGGCAATCCATCGTGCTCTGTAGAAACTCTCGTATCGATCGATGCACATCTAGATGTGTCGATCGATTTCCAATGGTTCGATCTCAGGATCGGTTTGTGACTGGTGCCTGCTTTGTAGTTGGCTGCATGTTGTGGTTGGATGAAAGGGTGGAGAAAATTTTGGGTGGGTACTTCATCTCTGCGAAGGAAAGAGTATTCAATCTCTCTTTCTTTCCAGTAGTCTTCATCATACTCTTCTTCCCTTGTGTTCACTGTAGGGTGATGCACTACTTGGTTGTATATGTATGAGATGTTTCTGTTTTAATCCTCATCATACTCCTCTTCTTTTTCCCAATAATGTTCCTCAACGTACTCCTCTTCATGGCTATCGACTGCATATGTAGACACGTAGTAGTTTGGTTCCCAACTCTCAGCTGAATAATCACCGGAAGTGATCATCTTCGTACATAGGTGTACTATCAACCGCGGTGGAGTGAAAATTGTCGCCTGAAGAGATCGATGTAATGACTGACTGGTCGATCGATGGCTGGTTAGCAGTGTCGATCAATGACTCTGTGGGGATGTTGATCGATTCCGAGTACTCTGTTTCGTACTTGACTTCATAGTAGCAATGGTGCAACGAGTTTAGCTTCATTTGGAGGCTGGTTACTGGACGTCTGATGCCTGACAATATTGACTGAATCATAGTAAATCTTTGGGTTGATTAGAGTCAAGCATATCTTGTTTGTTTGTAGATCACAAACAGCTCCAATGGTGGCTAAGAATCCTCTTCCAAGTAGTAGATAAGAATTCCAATTTAACTTTATGTCTAGGACATGGAAGTCAACTGGAACTAGGGCATTCCCAATCTATACCTCAAGGTCTTTGGTGACTCTCAATGAGCTCTTCCTGGAACAATCTACAAAGCAAAAGAATTCCTTTGTAGGTTCAATCATCAGGCCTAGATGATCTGCTATAACCTTTGGTATGATGCTGGTTGATGCTCCTGTATCACATAGTGCCCTGGTTATTTTGATGCCCTTGATGCGGCATGGAATAATAAATTCCCCTGGGTCACTCTTCTTCTTCAAGGTGATCTTGTTCTTCAGCTCATCTCTGACTTGGTCGAACATCTTCTCAATATCAGCCTCTGTAACTCTAGTCTCTCTGAAAAACATCCACAATCTGTGTGTGAAGTAACCTTCTTCAAAGGGTCTGTCAATTGGGATCTTCAAAACTCTCTTCTTGAAGTTCTCCAACTCTTTAGGGTTAGCCTCTCTTTTAAGGTTCTTGGGAACCTTCTCTTTCCTTTTTCTTAAGGTCCCCCTTGCACTTTCATTTTCTGTCTCCATGGGCTCTGATGAATCCTCAATCTCTTCTGATTGGTTATCTGAAGGTTTGGGTCGGGGTTTGATTGCATCGATCTTGGTTATGTCGATCTTTGGTAGTTGCACTCGCGGTTTAGGAACTTTGCATCGATCGATGACAGTAGTGTCTTGTCGATCGATGGCGATAGCAATAGGGTGATCGATTTCTTCCTCTTCGGATCGATCGTCGAAAGGGTGGAGTGGGTTCAGGTGCTTCTCTGTGAACTCTTCATGCGTGATTATCCAAAATGTGTTGCTCATAGCCGTAGATCTGGTGGACTCTGTCGATCGATTTCGTACTTCGAACATTGAACGGTAGTCTTCTTCCCATGTTGATCGATCGCGTTCATCTTCTATCGATCGATGGGTATCAATATGCATAGCATCGCCGGCTCCAACAACTTTCTTATGGGGGTTCCCATATTCATCCACTACCCATAAATCTTCTACCATAATAGCATTGATGTGGTGTCTGATGAGATCTTCTTCTCTGGCTTTGATGAAGGCTTCTTGTCTCTTGATAGCTTCAGAAGTCTGAACCACTTGTGTCTCCAAGTTCTTCACATGAGTGCTCAAAGTGTCAAACTTTGAGGTCAAGCTGTTGTAAATAGCATCTATCTTCCCATTTAAATCCACTGTGAGCTTATGTTGACCCTCTAGAACTGAGTCAAGCATAGCTCCAAATTTTCTCTCCTGAGTAGGTGGTGGGGGATTCTGGTAGAAAGAATTTGCAAGGTTATTGTTGCTATTGAAGTTGTTGTTGCTGAAGGGTTTCTGGTACTGTGAATTCTGGTTGAAGTTGCTCTTCTGACTGTTGCCATAGAAGTTTATGTTCTGGTTCTGATTCTCATATCTCTGGAATCCTCCTATGTAATTCACATCCTCTTCCTCACCAGTCTCTATGATCTCTACATCTTCAGCAAAACTGACTTGCTTCTTAAAGCTGTCTAGCTTGGTTTGCATTTCGTCCAACTGCTCTATCCCTAAAGCATTGGGCGCTTTTCTCCTTTCATAGTCAGTGTTCTTGGTACTGTTGTTAGTTGCCAAGTTCTCAATAAGTCTCACTGCCTCTTCTAGATTCCTTGTGTTGAAATTTCCTTCATTAGCTGTATCTAGAGCTGTCTGGTAGACCAGATCTAATCCTCTGAAGAAAGTGCTTAGTAGCTGCACTTGGTTGAATCCATGGTGTGGACAATCTCTCTGGTAGGTCTTGAAACGGACCCAACAGCGTCTGAAAGGTTCTGCAGGCTTCTGATTGAAGGTAGCAATCTTAGTTCTCAAGTCTTCTGCGCGTGCTTCATCATAGAAGTTGATCAAGAAAGCATTCTTGATGTCGTTCCAGGATGTAAGAGATCCTGGTGATAGTTTCTTAAGCCATTGCAAAGCTTCTCCAGTAAGAGAGTGCTTGAAAAGATTGAAAATTAATTAATCAGCTGGTACTCCATTGACTTGGACAACTGATATGAGATCCTCGTACCTCTCTAGATGGTCCATAGGATGCTCGTTAGGTGCTCCACTGTAGGGTATATGTCCTACAAGTGTGTAGTAGATAAGCTTCATCTCAAAATCGGTCCTCTGAATCTCTCGAGGGCAGATTGCAGTTATGTTGGCATAGTATTGATCAGGACGGTTGTAGTCAGCCAGTGATCTGTTTCTGGTGGCCTCTTCTTTAGCTGCAGCAGCTTCAGCTTCTTGATCAGGGATTGCGATCCCCAGATCATTAATCTTTTGACCTGCTGCATTACGCAGGTGACCATCTTGGTCACGCAGGTTTCCATGTTCGTCCGCTCGGAGTATCAAAGTCGCGACCATGTTCTCAGTATCGATCAATGCGCGAGATGCGGTATCGGTCGATGTCGGATGAAAGACGTGAGTCGACGGGTACTGAAAAGTATCGGTCGATGTGGATGGAATAGTATCGATCGATGTCAGAGTGAGATCGATCGGTGTCAGTTAACTGGTATCGGTCGGCGGTGACTAAAACTCGGTAGACAGTTGGCGATGAGAATCGGTCGATTGATATACCATGGATTTTTACCCGTTTTTAACCATAGTATACTAGTATTTTATTATATATTTAATCTGTTTTCTAGCCTGTTAGGTATGTTTTCAGGTTCAGAAGAATTTGGGAGAAAGTTGACCATTTTATTATATATTTAATTTGGAGCATTTTGGAGTTCAAGAGATGATACACCCGAGTTGACCATTCAAGACCAAGTCGGAAGTCAACATTGCGATTTTAATCGATCGATACTCATCCTGAGTTGTCGAACGATGTAGCAGAGAAGATCCGCGTACTAGAAGATTATAATCGATCGATACACATCCTGTGTTGTCGATCGATATCGAGGACGAAATGGTTTAGCCGATACCAAGACTTCACCAAATTACGAGATTGCCCCTGGCAAGTTTTTAACCTAATGGAAATGCTTAAATATTCCTGCTAAGTGTCTTTTGACGGCAACCTTCGAGAGAAGCAAGCTTTGAACAACTCAGAGAAAAGCAGAGAGTGTGAGAGAGAGACTAGAGTTTTATTTTGTTTTGAGAGATTGGAGAGATTTCTCATCTCCTTTTGTATTTCTACTTATTTCTATCTATGCAATTCTTTCATCTATCAATTGTCATGAATTGCTTAGCTCTGTCTGAGTAGTCTACTTGTTAGATCTAGGGTTTAAATAGGTTTGTGGGATTAGCCCCAAACTATAATTGCTAAGTTGTGGTACTCATCAAATGGATTGCACCCTATGCTTGTTCTAGATTAGCTAACTAGAATATAGATCATTAGGATCTTTGATTATCTTGAATTATCCATTTGAGCTAGCTTGTCTCCTATTGAGAAGAGCGACAGCTCCTCCTTGAGACCTAGTGTTCATTATCGGCTCGCGCCTAGGCATATCTAGAAGCCGTCGATTGATATTCCGACAGGTGAATCGATCACCGAGCGAAAGGTGTATCGATCGATATCTCAAAAGGATGTCGATCGACTCTTTTTCTGTGTCAACATACGACAGTTGAGGCCAGAGATCTAGATTATTTAACCAGTGATACATCACTAGAGTTAAGCGGCTGAGATCTATAGTATCATGCAAGCAACTTGTTAAAGCATTTATAGAAATTATAATCTCCATTCCTGAATAAAAGCCCTATGTCTAGCACTCTTTATCAAATTTAAACAACCCATCATATTGTTAGTTAGAGCAACTACCTTGCTCATTTTAGGAATTGTTATTTTATTTCCATCATATAAACCAACTTCGCCTAGGATTGATTAGTAGATTTTATTTAATTGGTTCCCTAGCTCCTCGTGGTTCGATCCCTAAGTACTACAGCTGTACCTCTTATTTGAGAGAGTAAACTCTACTGGGTAATTTGAGCACTATCAAATTTGGCGCCATTGTCGGGGAGCTTTGATCGCCATTAGATTTAATCTTATTAATCTTAGGTTTTTCTTTTTACCCCCTTTCTGATTAAAATTTTTCTTGTCTTTTCGGGTACATGCCCAGCAGTACCAAAAGCAACAGGAGAAATCAACTATTATTCTCAGAGGATCCTGCACACTTGGAACGCTCAATCCGCAAAGACCTACGCTCCGCATCGATCGACAGAACTGCATTACCGTCGACTGATACTCACGTTCAACAGTCGACCGACACTCAGACAGCACCGTCGACCGATACCGTTCGTCGATCCACATCGTTCGATACTACTAACCGTACATCGATCGACACTACTCCGTGAAGCATGGCCGCGACTGTTATTCTCTCGCAGGGCGAGAATGGAAACCTGTATGACCAAGATGGTCATCTGCGTAATGCAACATGTCAGAAACTAAATGCACAGGGAAACATAATCCCTGAGCCTGAAGCTGAGGCTACAGGAGAAGCTCAAACACGATCGTTGGCAGACTATAACCGTCCAAACGAGTACTACACCAACAGATCAGCTATTTGACTTCCAGAGATTCAGAAGCCGAACTTCGAGCTCAAGCCTCAGTACTACTCTCTCGTGTCTCAGATACCTTATTATGGGCTATCACACGAGCATCCTATGGACCATCTGGAGAGGTTCGAGGATCTTATCGCTGCTATTCGTATGGATGGAGTCCCTGAGGACTACCTACTCTGCAAGCTCTTCAAATACTCACTCATTGGAGAAGCTTTGCACTGGCTCAAGCAGCTACCTACAAGATCACTTACATCCTGGGCCGACATCAAAAATACTTTCCTGCGTAATTTCTTTGATGAGGCGCGCGCTGAAGACTTAAGGAGCAAAATCGCCACTTTCGCGCAAAAGCCTAGTGAAATTTTTAAAGACGCGTGGATCAGATTTAAGTTCTTCCAGCGAGACTGTCCACACCATGGATTCAATGAAGTGCAGCTGCTAAGCACTTTCTACAGAGGTATCGCCTTGAGGTATCAGATGGCTCTTGATACTGCTAGTGAGGGGAACTTCAACACTAGGAATCCAATAGAGGCTGTGAGACTTATTGAGAACCTAGCCAACAGCAGTAGCACCAAGAACACTGAGTCTGACAAGAAGAAATCGGTTGCAGCCATCGGGGAAGACCAGATGAAGGAAGTCAGAGCCAAGATAGATGCTTTACATGCATTTTTGGGGCAGCCAGTCTGCTCAGCTGAAGAAGGAGAGGCTAGAGAAGATGATACAGAGGAAGATGTGAATTACATTGGAGGTACTGGATTTCAGAGATATGGAAACCAGAGTGGAAACATAAACTTTTTTGGCAGTGGTCAGAAGAGTAACTACAACCAGAGTTCACAGTATCAGAAATCCTTCACCAACACAAGGAACTACGGCAACTCAGCTTACCAAAACCCACCACCACCCACCCAGGAAAGTAAGTTTGATGCCATGATTGATAGAGTTCTAGAAGGTCAGCAGAAGCTTACAGTAGACTTCAATGGGAAGATTGATTATGTCTTCAACAATCTGACCACAAGGATAGACACCATTTGCACTCAAGTTAAGAAACTTGAGACACAGATTGTCCAGACTGAAGACTCTATCAGGAGAATTGTAACTTCTAAGGAAGTCGGGGAAGGAAATAGGAAACACCACGTGAATGCCATTATAGATGATGATTTCTGGCAAGTGGTGAAACAGGAGAAGCTACAAGAAGGAGACTTTGAAGTGGAAAGTTCACTAAGTTTCGGTGGATCACAATGGTGTCGATCGACACCAACTAGTCCACATCGGTCGACACCAACGATGTCATTTCCGGATACGACTGCAGATTGCAACGCGGTTAGGATATTGATACATGCTGAATTCACGGCTTCTTATCCATACCCACCCACCCACACCTACGAAGATATCGACCGACTAGACGAGCCACTCATCGATCGACACAAAGATGAGAAACGTATCGATCGACCCTTTTCTCCACCCATCGATCGACACGCACCTCTCACATACCGAGTGCAACTACCATCGATAGACAGCAACCGAATCAATGCACTCAGACCCACGCCGAAACCACAAGCTAACCCTACAGAGACCATTGGTAACCCTTCAGACACTACACCTACATCAGAGGGAACTGAAGGAAGAAGGTTAAGGAGTAGAAAGGAGAAGATTCCTAAGAACCTTAAGAGGGAAGCTAATGAAAAGGAAATTGATGGTTTCACTAAGAGAGTTATCAGAATCTCACCAGAGAAACCTTTTGAGGAGGTTTACTTCACAAGCAGATTGTGGATGTTCTTCAGAGAAACAAAGGAGACTGAAAATGACATTAGAAGAAGGTTTGACAATGTCAGAGAAGATATGAGGAAAAGGATTACTTTGAAGAAGAAGAGTGATCCTGGGAAGTTTGCAATACCCTGTGTAGTACAAGGGATTGAATTTCCTCATGCACTATGTGACACTGGTTCATCAGTCAGCATCTTACCAAAGGTCATGGTAGACCATTTGGGCCTGCAAGTAGAGGCTTCACCAGAGATCTTTACGTTTGTGGATTACACGCAGAAAAACTCTGGAGGCTTGATCAGAGACCTGGAAGTACATATTGGTAATGCTATCGTCCCTGTGGATTTTCATGTCCTAGACATCAAGCTAAATTGGAACTTCTTACTTGGAAGAGCATTTATGGCTACAGTAGGAGCCATATGTGACATGAACACCAACAGGATGTGCTTGACTATGATAGATCCAGAGATCCACTACGACCCTGTCAAGCTTGGCAAACCACCAGCCAAATCAGTGGTAAAAGAAGATGATCCTGGTATCATTGCAGTTTGTCATTGTGAAGTCGAGTACGAGACAGAGTACTCGGGATCGATCGACAGCACTTTAACTTCATCGATCGACACCAGCAAGTCAGAGGAGATCGACAACAAACATAGATCATCGATCGACAGAGACCCACCAGATGATGAACTCGATCTACCAGATCATTGCTACCCGAATTTCGCCATCCCACCCAGCCGAAAGGAAGATGATCACTCAGTAAGGAGTTGGGCAGATAGCGGATTTCATGAGAGTTTTGCAGTAGACATAGCCACCTCTTCCCACAGTGGAGACCACAGTGAAGAACATGATACAGACTACTGGGAAAGAGAGCTTGGGAAAATTACTTGGAGAATGACAGATTTGCAAATCGATTCCCACAATCGATCGACATCAAGTGCCCACCATCGATCGATTATCTACTTCATCCAGCAAAACGACATCGTCCATCGATCGACATCGCCAGTATCACATCGATCGATATTAACCCGGACGACTTAAGGACAAAATTGGAATTTCACCGATTAGGACAACACATGGGTATAAAAGGTTGACAACTCAAGCCACGAAAATTCCAAACTCTTCACCTTCTACCCAGCAGCTTCCAGCATTCAGCAACTTATCAATGGAGGACTGCAACAACATGAACAATCGATCCAACCATGCAGCTAGACATGCACCATCGGTCGCCACCACCACATCACCATCGATCGACGCCTTCAACAGAGCTCAATCTCGATTTCATGACCCTTATGATACCAGGAACGTTTCACTAACACCTGATGAATTTGGAATTTTCAGGGACACAGATGGCTATGCAAGAGCAATGGATGGAAGATTTCTGCATATAACCAGAGAAGACATAGCAGACATCCTCCAAGTAACTAATGGACCAGAAAACCTGTTCACACAGCAAAGTGGCCATCCAGACATCCTAACTCACGTCCAGGACAACCACCACGTCAACACAAGGAAGGATACAGTTCCTCAACACTTCGGTCAACCCAGGAGTTCACCACTGATCGACATCGTCTCATCACCATCAATCGACGGAGGATATCCCACATCGGTCGACAGACAAAGAGTTAGTTCGCCCGACAGACAATTGGAGTTTGGACGACGTGCCTTTAATGCTGAGGGATCCAGGAGATTCAAATGGGAAGCAAAGGATGAATATGGTGTCTACAGAGATGAGTTTGGGTATGCTAGAGGAGTTGATGGTGAAATCATCCATGTTACCAAGGAGCAAGTAAGGAGAATTCTGGATAGAGCATCTCTTTTTTCACAGGGGTTGTTTACGCCTTCCAGTACACACACGCCCTTACCATGCATACAGACTACCACCAGTACCCTACAGTAGAGAGGAGATAGATGATATGGTGACTGATGTATGGAGAGCTCAGGCACACTTTGAGGCAAACATGCACACATTGGTAGAAGACACTTTCCAGCCTTTGGATGTCAGCTACAAGGATTTCCAGTGATATGGCAAAGATAAGAGTGGAGCTTGGAAACATATTAACCATGATTGAGAAGGAAGCTACGCCGCCAGTATCGACCGACAGGTACATGTACCATCGATCGACATCGACAAGACTACATCCATGGACCGACCAGAATGTTCATCACCTAAGAGAGATGAATGGGAGATTGCCTATATCAATACACGGATTGGAGACGTCTACAACCCTCTCAACAACAATGTCGAATGGTTATGCAAGAGGATCGATCTTCTACAGAAAGAGCTAGCATCAATTCGCAAGAAAGATCAAGCTAAGAATGCTACCTTTCCATCTATCGACACACAATCTTCACCGTCGATCGACACAAGGTTTGCAGCACTGGAAGATAGGATGAAAGCATACGTGAAGAAGCATGAAAATTTCAGTTCACATATCCTACGATACCAGGACACACTGTCACAACAGCTGAACGAGCTACAACAAGACATGAACATAGTTCAAGATCATCTTGGTTTTCGTGATAGAAACACAACATCGATCGACAGGCCTAGACTAATATCGATCGACATCGAGCCATCACCAGCGAGAAGAGCATGCACTACAGTAGAAGTTGAAGAAATTAAACATGAGATGTACGACGCTATGGATGCTATGGAAAGGAGACTGAACGGGGCATGTGACAACATTGACGACACTGTTAACGAACGAGTAAACAGCCTATGCAGAACTACTCGCCAAATTAAGGGTGATATACGTGCTCTGCATTATCTAGAACATCCTCACCATCGATCGACACAGTTGATACTGAGTCGACCGACATCACTCTCAGTGAAACAACTGACGCACACCTAGTAGCATCGATCGACACCGAATCTTTGGCAGACCGTGATCAGTTAATTCATGACAAGATCGATGCATTACAGAATGAGCTGAGGGAGTTATCAGTATATACCTACCAGACCATCGACAGGAAGGTTGGCAACATCGACTACATTGAGAATTCTGTGAGGAAACTTCAGGATACAGTCCTCAAAATAGATACGAAACAGCTGAGATCAGAGGATGCCACAAGAAGCTTCGTCCCAACATTGTTCAACAGTAGAAGACATGAGATTGATGATTGCTGTCCGGTAATCAGCAGTTTCTGCATCCCCTGAGTCACACACTTACCAAAGTCAAGCTAAATGACTATAACAAAGCGCTGAGTGTGAGGCAACCCACTATTAGGTTTTCTTTTATTTTTCTTTATTTTATTTATTTTTCATTTTTGCTTTTGTTTTTCGGATTTATTTTGCAGTTTTTTTATAAAATCCGAGTAGAATGATGATTCCGTCGACCGACATTTACCATTCATATCGCTAGACACCACGCGACCATTACTAACGATCGACGTACACCACTACGAATCGATCGACACCTTGTCGATCAGGTTTAATCATTCTCACTTGTTATATTTATTAACTATGATTTATTTTATTTACCTCACCAGCGGCTGTGTTACACTGGAACAGTGTAATTTAAGTCTGGGGGGGGGGGGAGTTTACTAATATGTGTTTTTATTTTGGTTTTTATTCAAATTATTTTTCAAAATTATTTTTCGCATAAGTATTAAATAGGAACATTGATATAGATTTATATTTGATTGTCTGACCACTCTTTAGCACCATTCTAGATTACTGATTGCAGATAGTACTAAAGATGCTAAAGTGGATCAACCTGTCATCTATATTCACTAGCTAAGATTGTTTGAAGGAACCAAAGCTGACCTCCAACACTAATACTGACTTATTTGCTTGTCTTGGGGCTTGGAAATCACTGGATCGGAATCCTCTTACAAGTCTGGAAGGTAAAAAGTCTATGTGTTTCTGGTTCCCTTCCATCTCTCTCTTCAGCGTCTCAAGATCTAAGTTTATGTTATAAAATATTGAAATGATTTCTTGAGAGGCGGAGGGGTAGGAGTGTCTCCTGCGACTCCAGTATTCTAAATCTCAAGGATGATCACACATTGTGGAAACGAGGGATATGTTGAGTACCAAACCCCATTATTCGCTACACTTTGCCAAAAATGTATGAGTTACAATGCAAATGTCAATGAGATGGACTAGATGACCTATGTGGCATCGAAACCTGTTGAAATTGAAACTAATAAGAGATTCAGAGAAGAGATATGAGGGGAGAAATGGATCAGAGAAGACTACATGTGTGTTCAGATACTTGTTTGAGTTGAATCCATGTGTCTTTTGATCGATACTCTCAAGGTAAAGCCTGCACTTTTATTTTATGTTAAGAAATGAGGTTAGTAGAGGGGAATGTCAGATGAGATTTGCTAAGTTGTTGACTAGATGAGTTTGGTTGCTAAGCTAGGATAAGGCATAATGACCTTCTGTGATTAGGATGTTTAGACATGAATTGCAAACCCATAGAGTGATGACTTCAATATTTTGAATCTTTGAGTTCCTGCTCTTTTCAAACATTTTCCAAAGACTACTGTTTTTGCTTGAGGACAAGCAAAGGTGTAAGTCTGGGGGAGTTGATATACCATGGATTTTACCCGTTTTTAACCATTGTATACTAGTATTTTATTATATATTTAATCTGTTTTCTAGCATGTTAGGTATGTTTTCAGGTTCAGGAGCATTTTGTGAGAAAGTAATGTTTTTGGAGCATTTTGGAGTGCAAGAGATAATACACCCGAGTTGACCATTCAAGACCAAGTCGGAAGTCAACATTGCGATTATAATCGATCGATACTCATCCTAAGTTGTCGATCGATGTAGCTGAGAAGATCCGCGTACTAGAAGATTATAATCGATCGATACACATCATGTGTTGTCGATCGATATCGAGGACGAAATGGTTTAGCCGACTACTTCACCAAGACTTCACCAAATTACGAGATTGACCCTGACGAGTTTTTAACCTAATGGAAATGCTTAAATATTCCAGCTAAGTGTCTTTTGACGGCAACCTTCGAGAAGCAAGCTTTGAACAACTCAGAGAAAAGCAGAGAGTGTGAGAGAGAGACTAGAGTTTTATTTTGTTTTGAGAGATTGGAGAGATTTCTCATCTCCTTTTGTATTTCTACTTATTTCTATCTATGCAATTCTTTCATCTATCCATTTTCATGAATTGCTTAGCTATGTCTGAGTAGTCTACTTGTTAGATCTAGGGTTTAAATAGGTTTATGGGATTAGCCCCAAACTATAATTGCTAAGTTGTGGTACTCATCAAATAGATTGCATCCTATGCTTGTTCTAGATTAGCTAACTAGAATATAGATCACTAGGATCTTTGATTATCTTAAATCATCCATTTGAGCTAGCTTGTCTCCTGTTGAGAAGAGCGACAGCTCCCCCTTGAGACCTAGTGTTCATTATCGGCTCGCGCCTAGGCATATCTAGAAGCCGTCGATCGATATCCCGACAGGTGAATCGATCGCTGAGCGAAAGATGTATTGATCGATATCTCAAAAGGATGTCGATCGACTCTTTTTCTGTGTCAACATACGACTAGAGTTAAGCGGCTGAGATCTATAGTATCATGCAAGCAACTTGTTAAAGCATTTATAGAAATTATAATCTCCATTCCTGAATAAAAACCCTATGTCTAGCACTCTTTATCACATGTAAACAACCCATCATATTGTTAGTTAGAGCAACTACCTTGCTCATTTTAGGAATTGTTATTTTATTTCCATCATATAAACCAACTTCGCCTAGGATTGATTAGTAGATTTTATTTAATTGGTTCCCTAGCTCCTCGTGATTCAATTCCTAAGTACTACAGCTGTACCTCTTATTTGAGAGAGTAAGCTCTACTGGGTAATTTGAGCACTATCATCGATGCACAAGTAAGTGTATCGATCGATGCAGAACGTTTCTGTTTGTGGATTGAACGTTCCAAAGCAGCGGGGTCAGCACCCAATAATTCATTGTTTTCCTTGCTTCTGGTTATGCTGGGCATGCACCTGAAAAGAAAAGTAAGAAAAATTTATCAGTGACAATAGTAACAGAAAGTAAATCCTAGACTTAAATAAAATCTAATGACGATCAAAGCTCCCCGACAACAGCACCAAATTTGATACTTGCTCAAATTACCCTATAGCAATATTACTCTCATCAAAAGAGGTCAATTGTAGTACTTAGGGATCGAATCCACAAGGAGCTGAGGAATCAAAAGATCTTATTGTAACTAAGCTAGGCTGAAGATTATTATTAGTGCAGTGAAATAAAAGTAACAAGGAAATTAGTTTGAGCAGGACAATTACTCTAGATGATTGAATGGGTTAACTAGTATGATTTAAAAGAGTTAGATCTAAGGTTACTATTCAGGTTAACAGGATTATAGAGGTATGATTCATATGTGATATGTTTGCATGATATTAAAGAACTCAACTAAACAATGGCCCAACTGTCGTTGAGACCATCTATTACTAGAACCGATGAACACGCCCTGGCGGGTCATAGATTAAGATATCGATCGATATGCCTATGCATGTATCGATCGACACGCTGTCGCATGTATCGATCGATATGCTGTCGCATGTATCAATTGTCATTTATCCCGCGTCTATCGATCGATCACTCTATAGGAGTATCGACCGATGCGCTACTAGTAAGCTTTACCGATCCTAGGTTTAATACAGTTCACCAAACAATCACCCAGTCAGCTTCCGCTTGTTCCAGGTAAACTGCTGCCTCAAAGAAGATAGATCCAAGGATTGTATCTTTGTATTCATGTGTAGGTTAGCTACTCCTACACAAGCATAAGCATGATCTTCTAAGATGAATATCACATGCTCAGGTAATCATATTTTAGGCTAATCCCTCATACCTATTTGAACCTCAAATCTAACAAAGGTGTCTACTCAAACATAGCCAAGTAACACATAGACAAAATCATATAAAGCTCTGTAAATAGAATAGATAAATAAATGGTGTTCAAGAATGCTCTCAGATTTGACAACTCTCTCTCTCTCACCAAAACTATGAAACTAAACCCTATAATAGAAAAACCGTTGTCTGCCAAAACACATAGGCAAGACTTAAATACTAGAATAATTAGGTTAAAACACGTCAGGGGCATTATGGTAAATAGATGGTGTCTTGGGCTTCAAGTCGGCTGTGACCAAATGTGGGCTTCTACGGCTGAGTGTCGAACGACAGTACTGAGTGTACATCGATCGACGCGCGTCTCTCCTTTTCGACCTCGAGTGGTCGATACGGTCCTTCTTGGGTGTAATCTCTAAATGCTCCAAAATGCTCCAAAATCATCATCTTTCTTCCATTAGCTTATGTACCTATAAATATGCAATATAGACCCAAGAATTGATAGAATATATCCTAAAATACCAATATACCATGCCTAAAAGTGGGTCAAAATCATGGTATATCAACTCCCTCAGACTTAACATTTTGCTTGTCCTCAAGCAAAAACAACTGGCAGTCTTGGAATATGTTTGAAAACAGCAGGGACTCAATATGTCTATCATTCAGAATCATATCTCTCTAGTAGTGCAATCCAAATTATAGACATCTCAATCACAAAAGTGCACTATACAATATCCTAGTCCAGCGGTATCAGCCATGCAGCAACAAAGAGGAGCACCCGGATTGCTAAAAAGGGTCTGGAATCGACCCAACCCAAGTGGCTACTTCTGGGCACCGACGAGATAAGCTTCACAGCCAAGGAACAAAAAAGGATCGCATCACAATGCTCTGGTTGTGTCGCTCACTATAGCGAACTGCTTGGTAAGGAGGATCCTGATCGACAACGGTAGCTCCAGCAACATCATCTTCCAAACTGTGTATCATGATCTGGGGCTGGAAAAGAGTGCCCTCATGCGAAAGGTGACACCCCTCATCAGATTCAGCGGCGAGTTCAAGCATACTTCCGGAGAGGTAACTCTACATGTCTATGCAGAAGGAGTCAATATGGCGACCAGGTTCCTCGCTGTTGACTGCCAATTGTCGTACAACATAATCCTAGGATGGCCTTGGATCCATGAAATGGGAGCCGTTCCCTCAACACTTCATCAAATGGTTAAGTTCCCCACATCTTGGGGCATAAAAGTAATCAGAAGAGACCAAGAAAACTCTCGTTCTTGCTATCAGACTACCATGAAAGGAAAAGCCAAGGCCTTATGGCAGGTACAGATCGGTTATCCAGAACCCACTAACGGAGAACCAGAAAGCGGAAGGGTAGGCAAGGCCTCACGGGCCGAAAGCAACCAGGTCATGCTCCTCCAAATCCTGAGACCAACGAGGAACTCCTCATACGGGATCGACGAGCTAGGATCACCCAAAAGCTCACCGATTAATAAAGCCTCCGCTGACAGGACGCATGCAGGTCCTAGCCTAAAGGTGGATATTCCCCCGAAGAACCCTCGCAAAACAGGGCGCCTTCAGTCCACTGTGAGGACCGAAATTCACACCGTCGATTTTAATGAATAAAAACGAAGGAAAGCCAAAATAACCCGACTTTCCCTGAAGGTCTGGATTCTCTGCGATAGCCAAAGACAAGTGACCGAACAAATGCGGAAAATATATAAAGATAACAAAACGAGCTATGCGGAAGGTAGATCAATATTTTGAATTCGCGTAAGAGCATTGTGATTATTACAAAAAAACTGTAAGAGCTTTGGCTGCGAGAACATGCAACGATATTCCTAGTTCTAGCCGCCTAAGACCTTAAACCTAATTGAGTCGCAGCTCGATAACAAAAGACGAAAACCATACAAAAAAAGTTTTGTTAAGATTTGGGACTAGACCTTATGAAAGGCTGCCTACGTACCCCTTTCGAGGATCAAGTCGGATGTAGTTCAGTTAGAAAGAATTGAACAAGAGATCGAACAGCATGTGCTGGTTCGTCTAATATGAGCGTTGGTCATAGAAACATGCATGTCAACAATAATGCCTAGGGTTTCTATGTGCGGAACTCTAATAAAATAATTGTTAGATCCTTCCGAGAGGAACAGAGGTCTGCGGACAAGATAAAAATAGAACAAGAGGCGGCCAGACGTTCTAGGTCCTGCCTTGCTAGTCTAACCACCTAAGTTCAAAGTTTTCTAAGCTTGCAGAAGTTCTCTAAGTCTAAAATTTCGGATCCCTTTTTCTTCTGCTCCAGCCCTCCTTATATACATGTCTAGGTCGGTGGCTCTTCTACTCTTTCGCCTTTGGGCCCAAGTTTATCTCTTTTCGGGAATATTCCATTTTTTCGTCGATCTTCATAATCATCTTCGAACTTTTACATTTATATTCGAAAACTTGACATTTATCCAATTTTTGGGAAATAGAATAAACCGTCATAGCCTTGTTGGGCCTGAATCCTTAAAATCGTATGTGGGTCCGTGGGCACGTTTCAGGCCCTTGGACGTTCATACGATTTCTCGGAAAGATTGTCTTTCTCGTAAAATAAATCGTACAGTCTAAAGAATCGATGTTCTAATCAATCGTTCTTATTTTACACGATATACTTTACGAGAAAACCAACCTTCTCAGTTTAAGTCGTAAAACATCGACGATAACTCCAATCGAGACGAACCGGGAGACACCAGGTCCGTAGCTGGGACGACACGACCATACGAAAGACACTGGAATTGATCTAAGTTGGACAGGTCGGGATTAGGTCGAGCTCGCCGGGCGAACTGAACCGTGACATGGTCGCTGCCGCCGGTGCCCAGGACTGTGACATGGTCCCTGCCGCCTGCGCCCGGGGCCGTGACGCGGTCGCTGCCGCTGCCGCCCGGGGCTGTGACACTGTCGCTGAGGCTGCACCCGGGGCTGTGACGCGGTCGCTGTGGCCGGCGCCTGGGACCGTGATGCGGTCGCTGCCGCTCGGGGCCGTTACACAGTCGCTGCCGCCGGCTCCCGGGGTCGTGACGCGGTTGCTGCCGCCGGCGCCCGGGGCCGTGATGCGGTCATGACAATTGCGTGCGTCTTGTTTCTTTTGTAAAATCTCAACGGAAACTCTGATTGAGGCGAAACGAAAGCCATTTTGATCTAGACTCAAAGGAGAACAAAGGAGCTTGCCTAGGTCAGGTGACAATGGGCGAACTGACCCGCTTGATGGTTGCACTCGCCGGGTGAGTGCAACCGAGACAGTGACTTTGTTCTCTTCGTAGAATATCAACGGAAACTCCAATTGAGGCGAAACGAAAGCCATTTTCATCTAGACTCAAAGGAGAACAAAGTGAGCTTGTCCTTGGGCGAAATGGGAAGACTGAGCTCACCCCATGGCGAGTTGACCTGGTAAGACCAAGCTCCAACCTCCTTTCATTTTGCCGTTTGTTTCCCGAGAGTTGTTCGCTGAATAGATTGGATATTCTAATTTGAGAATGACGTCGTATGAACTTTTTAAATTATATGAGACTTTTTATTCCGAGAAATACTTTCCGGAGACTTTCAGACATTGATTCCATCGTGACTGATTTTGACCCCAACAGTTAGCCCCCAGCTCGTTAGAACTTTTGCGATGTTCTTGCGAGCTGTAAGACATTTTAGCTAATTTAGGCGGAATTAATGGTTGAAAAGCTTCGTTGAAAGTTGTAAGATAGGTGGCTGCGCCTTTCAAAGGCTGCCTACGTACCCTTGTTGTAGGGATCAAGCCTTCCGTAGTTCGTTTTGGAGCTTAAAACCCTTATGACCTGTTTTCCAGCGAGACTTTGTCGGCTAGTTATGTGTACTGTAGAGAATTTCGAGCATGTTGCTGTCGATGGTATTTCGTATTGAACCTTTGTCGGCCGCAAGAGTAGCCTCGGAGGCTGTTTACTTTGGCCAAGTTCGGCCTGTTAAAAATATTTTGCTCAAATCTATAAAATCATGGTTTTTATAAATTGAGAGAACTTCTGCTTTTCGAAGTTAGAGGGAGAGGGAATGAGTTGTCATCTCATTCCTAACCCTCTCATGATCATTGTATCCATCGATTGTACAAAGCGAATTTTTTCGCGGTTTGCTGATTTACGCGAAGGTTCGTGAAACGAATAGACTTAAGTGAAGAGACAAGTTTTGGGATCTCGTATCGGGTGTGGATACTATGTCTATGAGATGTCAAGATCCAGCATGGCTGGGTTTAGAGCAAGACTTAGGTTTACTCTCAGACTGAGACTTTGCGATGACAAGTCGGCTTTCGTTTTGCCTGTTTGCGATGTTAACCTGACTCGTACCATTTTAAAATCCGCAAAGTGTTATCGGCTTATATGATTTGTCTGGGTACGAATCGAGCTACTTCCGTTCGGAAGTGCTAACCAAAATTTCAGATTTCTTGTATAGCGCGCTATGTTATCCATGTCGGATGTAAGAGAGTCTACCCTTTCAAAGGCGGCTATTGTCTGTTTAGGACGTTAGAGTTCGTTTGTTTTGATCAGCAACAACGAAATGATACCGTTTTAGAGGCATGTTACCGTTTAGGGGTGTGTTACAGTTTAGAGTTCATGAGACGAGAATTTCGTCTGGAATGTTTTGAGGAAAAAATATCCTTCGAGCGTTAGCAACGTCTCGCAGTGCCGAAGGTTGAGTTTTCCTTGTGCCGCATTTCGTGTTTGAAATGTTCGCGAGCTTGGAGATGTTTTGCGAATTTTCGCAGCCAAAAACTGTTGTTTCAGTTTTAGCGCTAAATTGTTCGATTTTTGATCGAGGAATTAGGACCGAATGGTCGCGTAAATTTTACCAAGGAGAAGCGTCTACCTTCACTGTGTTTCGTGAAGTGTTGGCCTTCCGGAATTTGTTTTTTATATTTTTAAGAATGACTCGTATAGCTCTAGGAGCTTTGTTACGAGTGTTAGGACTGAGTTTTGTGAGATAAAATCGGAACCGAAATTCACACCGTCGATTTTAATGAATAAAATCGGAGGAAAGCCAACCCGACTTTTCCTGAAGGTCCGGATTCTCTGCGATAGCCAACGAAAAGTGACCGAACAAATGCGGAAAATATAGAAAGATAACAAAACAAGTTTTACGAATGGTAGATCTATATTTTGAATTCGCGTAAGAGCATTGCGATTATTACAAAACACTGTAAGAGCTTCGGCTGCGAGAACAGGCAACGATATTCCTAGTTCTAGCCGCCTAAGACCTTAAACCTCATTGAGTCGCAGCTCGATAACAAAAGACGAAAACCATACGAAAAAGGTTTTGTTAAGATTTGGGATTGGACCTTATGAAAGGCTGTCTATGTACCCCTTTCGAGGATTCAAGTCGGACGTAGTTCAGTTAGAAAGAATTGAACAAGAGATCGACCAGCCTGTGATGGTTCGTCTATTATGAGCGTTGGTCATAAAAACATGCATGTCAAGAATAATGCATAGGGTTTCTATGTGCGGAAATTTAAGTAAAAGAATTGTTAGATCCTTCCGAGATGAACAGAGGTCTGCGAACAAGATAAAAATAGAACAAGAGGCGGCCAGACGTTCTAGGTCCTGCCTTGCTAGTCTAGCCACCTAAGTTCTAAGTTCTCTAAGTTTGTAGGAGTTCTCTAAGTCTAAAATCTCGGATCCATTTTTCTTCTGCTCCAGCCCTCCTTATATACATGTCTAGGTCGGTGGCTCTTCTACTTTTTCGCCTTTGGGCCCAAGTTTATCCCTTTTCGGGAATATTCCATTTTTCATCGATCTTCATAATCATCTTCGAACTTTTACATTTATATTCGGAAACTTGACATTTATCCTAATTTCGGGAAATAGAATAAACCTGCATAGCCTTGTTGGGCCTGAATCCTTAAAATCGTAAGTGGGTCCGTGGGCACGTTTCAGGCCCTTGGACGTTCATACGATTTCTCGGAAAGATTGTCTTTCTCGTAAAATAAATCGTACAGTCTAAAGAATCGGTGTTCAAGTCGATCGTTCTTGTTTTACAAGATATACTTTACGAGAAAACCAACTGTTTGGGAAAAATATCCAGGCATAAATTTTCTCCTGCTTCCGGATAGGTCCTCGACTTCCAGACTGTTGCCTAAGAAGAAACCAGGGACCAATCCCTACCATAGGTCCGACCCCCTTGACCGGACCGACCCTTGGAGTAAAATAGAAGTTTTCCGCCTAAAGGGAAACTTCCATTTTCTGATTATGGAAGAGTTCGTCCTACTTGAAGCCGGCATCTACAACTATAAAAGGGGAGCTCAAACCCTAAAACAAGAGATCAACTTTCTAGAGTCTAAGAGATTAGAGTTTAGGCGACAAGATTAGGTTTATACACCAAACATTGTAGTCCCGAATCAATTCTATCAGAGAAGATTATGAAATTTCGTTTTGTTTAATCGATTTGGTAAAAACACGAGTTATTTCAAATAAAATATTTGTACTTAATATTAAAAAGAAAAAAAATGAATAGAATACAAATATTTCAATATGAAATTACTGTTTACTTTTTACAACATAGAAATATCAGTTTAGGACTTTGGTTTTTACGGTTTAGTCGTAAAACAAGTAACGAGTAATATCAAAGTAAGTGGTTAACTTTTTTGTGATACTTGTTAGTTGTCTTGTACTTGAAAATAATAAAACTCAACAACTTGATATTTGAATTGACAACGAAGAATATTTGAAAAAACGAAACAAATACAAGTTAAATAACAAATATAAGGAAAGTAACAAGTACTCGTGTCCAGTCCAAAGAATTTAATTGTTTGGTCGTTTCCTTCCCAAATCCCAACCATACATTGAATAAAGAAATTAAAAACTCACAGTTTTCGGATGGTTCGAGAGGTTGCCCAAATTTAATAAGAAGTAATTTTAACAAATTTGAAATATACTATAAAATTATAGAAAGAGGGTAGGTGGTAGTTATAAACACGCATTAATGGCACCTAATTTAAAACCTACTATAATATCTCCGCTTACAAGGTTTTATAAACAAATCCTCTCACACAGAAACGCAAAAACACAATGACTAACGTTGCAGTAATAGCCGCTATTCTGATTGCAGCATTGTTATCAGCTAGCGTGACAGAACAAATGGCTCCATCTCCTTCCTCAGGACCTTCGGTTGAACCAGACTGCATGACGAATCTGTTGAACATGACGGACTGTCTTTCGTACGTGCAGGTAGGAAACCGTGGTGGTGCGGCCAATCCAGACAAATCTTGTTGTCCGGAGCTTGCCGGCCTTGTCGATAACTCGCCACAATGCCTCTGCTACCTACTCGGCGGAGATATGGAGGTTCAGTATGGAATCAAGATTGATAAGGCAAAGGCTCTCAAGCTTCCCGGAGTTTGTGGCGTCGTTACTCCAGATCCCTCACTATGTTCACGTAATTTTTAACTTTCACTCTGGATTTTTTTTTTAACTAAAAATAAAGGACTATTGAAGTTGTTGATTATTACTCTTTTAACAGAAAAAAGTTGTTGACTAGTACTCCATCTATTTTTAATAAATGAGATTTTAAATTTATTTATATTTCAAGATGTTTTCAATTTATAGTGAAAAACTTATTAGATTTATATATATGTTTTTATTATACATTTTATTTTTCTATTGATTAGAATATATGTTAGGTTTAGAATTAATGATGTTTATGTTTAGAGGATATATGAAATTAATTATTTTCTAAATTAATATACACACGTCTAAAACAACAAATGTAAACGAAAAGGAAGGCATACTCTTTGAAAACATAATCCCCCCTTGTATGCAAATATACCAATAAACCTTTTTTTTTTTGGACAACATATACCAATAAACCTATCCATTTATTTTCTTGAAATTTTAAACTATAAAGCTCGTACGAATAAATATATAAGACTAAAATTTAAGTTTTTCATAAGTTGAAATGTATGTATCCATAAATTTTCATGTTTATGTTTATTACTGGAACTGCAACTAATAATAATAATGTTAATTAATATATGATTTTTAATTTACACAAAATCTTAAATAAATTCCTAGCCAAAATTATAGAAAATAAAATAATGTGGCAACTGTCAACTATATATAGAAGAGATATGAGAAATCAGAATTATTTGTCTGACGTCTCGTTTATTCACCAACACACTGGAGTTTACAACGAATGAAATACAAGGACAATCGACTTTCGAACGAAAGATTTTATTTATGTATATAATAAGGTTAGACTGTGGATATTTGTTCGTTGCCTTAATAAAATTAGGAAAAGAGCTGTAAAAATCTATTATATTAAAACAGAAGTCATCTCTTCTAATTCATGTGTGATTTTTTTTTAAAATGGAATATCTAGTAGATTTGGTCACACTACATTTTAATCATTATTAATCTTTGAACTACATTAATCATAATATTTTTGATATCTTTTCATTTATATATATATATATATATATATATATAAATTTTTCTTTTTTTTTCTAAAAAAAAATTCGAAAAATCTTTTAAAAAGATCTTAACAAGATCTTAATTTTCAAAATTATATGTAAATAACTTAATTAATTCCGTAATTAGTTTTGAAATATTATTATACATTAATATATTCAGTTGTTTTTATAAAATGAAAAATAAAATATTATATCTTATTTTTATCTATTATATAATCACAATCAATCATGTTAATTTTTTTTATCATATTGAACTTAATATGATAAAATTATACTAAATTGATAAAATTTTAAATTTTATTTTCATAAATAGAAAATATTTATGTTAAAAATATAATATGACAGAGCGGTTTAACATTAACAAACAATATACTACATATATAAAAATTAACATATCTTTCACTTTTATAGATATAATAATATATTGTATAAAATGAATAAACATAAAAAATATTGCTAAAAAGAAATTCATCTTTGAAAGACGGGTGAAAATTTAACATCAATTAAATAAAAAAATTGTCAAATATTGTTTCATGCACATATTAATATGTTTAATAACTAAATACAAATACAATAAGATAAATATATAATAAGAAGCAACAAATACGTACGACGGTTTAAACAGTTGATTATTTACAACATGCAAACTATACATTATTGTATTTGAAATAGCTTTATAAATATTTAAACATATGAATAAAATTAAAAATGTATATTACTAATGATCTAAATAAATATATATTTATATAAAAATGAAAATAAAACCCGCACAGTTGTGCGGGTCGAGATCTAGTATATAATTAAAGTAAAACTACTTTGAAAGAAAATGTGATACTTAGTGTGCGAACCATCTGTTATCCTTACAACTAGGCATGGAATTTATTATCTAATATCCGGATTCTATCCGAATCTTCTCTAGATCCGTACCACAAATTTAAATATCCAAAGAAGTCGAATCCAGATTTGGATAGTAAAATATAAGATCGGTCTAAACTAGATATGAATCTAGATATCTTGATTTTTTTAGTCTGAATATTAAAATCCGTATATTAATATTTTAAAAATATTAATATCTATATATAAAATTATTATTTTTATTTTATTTTCATTTTATAGTAATATATATAAATTTTACATATATTGCAATATTATACATAGAAATAAGTAAAAACATTATATACATTTTTATTTTTAAATTATTGTTAATATTATATATATATTAATATTATATTTATTTATTTTAAAGATCCAAATCAAAATCCGTATATCCACTGGACATTATAATTTTTAAATTGAATATCCGACATTTAGACACCTAAAAATACCGAATTTGAATAAAAATAAAAAAATCATGGATCCGACATATAAGTATCAGGATCCAGATATTTTAAAAATTTCCCCTTTCCGTCCTAGACCTACTTACAGCTCACCTACTCGCACAATTAATACTTTGTCGGTTCCGAAAAAAATACCAAATGTATTCAATCTTTTCTTTCTAATTTTATTTTATTTTATTTTATTTCATTATTGGACGCTAAAGTTTTACAAAGTACTAGTATCATTACAGATTCACGCAATATATTTTAAAAGAAAGGAATTTCATTTATAATCTTTAATTGTTTAGCAACTTAAGGTTAAATGAAGGAACTGATTTTACAATTAATGGTTTTTAATGTAAAATGCTCAATAACAATTTTTATTTTGGTGCAAATGTTAAATTAACTTTTTTTTGTAAACTGTTAAATTAACTTCGTAAGAAACATTAAAAATTAATGGTTTTTAATGTAAAATGCTCAATAACAATTTTTATTTTGGTGCAAATGTTAAATTAACTTTTTTTGAAACTGTTAAATTAACTTCGTAAGAAACAATTCGTTAATGTTCTTATTCTACTTTTGATTTTGCGAAAATAGTGTTTGGAATTCCAGTTGGAGCACCGGAAGCTATGGGCAACGAGGAATCCTCCCCAGCCTTCGCTCCAACTTCAGGTAAACTTTCTACAGAATTCATAGTTTCATTTTAATGTATGAACATTTTGCTTTTAGATTCTATTGTATTTTTTTGTACGGTTAAAGAGAAACACACCCATTTAATACCAAATTAAGATGAATATTCTGGGAAAAACCATCAACTTCAAAAAACTAATTGTAAAATTTCGATAGGTGCTGAACCACCAGAAGGCTTAGCATCGGGTCCATCGGCTAGCAGGATGAGCGATGCACGAAACACTGCACCTTATTCTCTTTTTCTCAGTATCTTCTGCATTTCATCTATAATCCTGATTTCCTTTTCTTTTTAGCGACTCCATTATTTGTATTGTATTTTCCTATAAAAGAAGTATTGTTGCTTTTGGTAGGTTATTTTCCTGAATTTAATACTTTGTATTTTATGGATTATTTCATCATTCATCTTACTAAATAAAGATTGTCATCTTAAAATTAATTGAACTCCTTTTGTAATGAATAACCTAGATTTCACCAAGAATATGAGAGTTAGCACCCAAACATGAGGGTTAGCGACCTTATTAATCGAGAATCGAAAGAATAGGATGTTTGATTGCTGGTGAATCATGTTAACCACAGCATATACCTCTCATAAGGAGTTTAGTTTGCAGGCTGTAGAAAAGCAAAGGCTGCGCCGTCGAACCCTAGGAGATCAGGGAGATTTCTGGTTGTGATCTTTTTTGAGATCATGATCTTCACTTAATCTTCTGTTCGTTGACAGCAGGTAGGAACGGTTTGGAGGAGGATTTGCAACTGAAGATTTCGAGTGCTGCTTTTTGGGGATTTCTAAGGATATTCTCTAGCTGTTATCATCGATTCATATTGGATACTCGTTGGTATCTAACCTTATAAAGAGATCTGCTTCTCTTTACGCTTGTGAAACAAAAACAATATGAGATCTTATAATTTATCAACGCAAGGAATGGCTCGACAACGTCAAGCTCTTATGGCTGACGACAAAGGGAAAGGTATCATGTACGAGGTTGATGACGAGATCATTCAGCTATCTGATGAGGAAGACGCTCCGAAGCTACGTGATCACCATTTGGCGTTGATTGGCAAGATACTCAATCCTAAGAAGCAAACGGTGGACGGTTTGATCAAAACAATGTTGGGACAGTGGGAGATGCAAGAGAGAGTGGTGGCAAATGATCTTGGACAAGGGAAGTTTCTGTTAAACTTCGAGACTGAGGACGATCTAAAGTTTGTAATGCGCCAAGGGCCATTCCATTACAACTTTTGTATGTTTGTGTTGGTTCGATGGGAGCCCGTGATTGACGATGATTACCCGTGGGTTATTCCCTTTTGGGTTGAAATCACGGGAATCCCTTTGCATCTTTGGACTATCAAGAATCTTGAGAACATTGGTAGGAGACTTGGTCATATTGATACGGTGGAGCTTTCGGTTGGTCGTATGCTAATCGAGGTGGATACAAGGAAGCCTTTGACCTTCACTAGGAAGGTATCATGGAAAGGCAAGTAGGTGTCGGTCTTCATTCGGTATGAGAAGCTGTTCAAGCATTGTTCACTTTGTGGCATGCTAACGCATGAAGGAACGTACTGCCCTATGAATGTGAAGCCGGAGAAATCAGATGTTTTTGATCGGGTTCAAATTCCGGAAAACGAGTCATCACGTCAGCCATCGCTGCAGGATCAAAAAGCTCAAGAGAGATATGGTGGCAACAACCGTTACGAATCCTCACAACTGTCATCGTCCCGGAGCACAGCTAGCCATGGCTTTATGAAGGATGCTCGTGCTGGATATCTTCGCCATGATGATAACAGGGATGATCTGAGGAGAAGGAATGGTGGGAAGATAAATAGATACAACACTGGGTTTAATAGGAACTCAACGAGATACGAGCCATATCAGACGCAAAAGCCACAAGTATGGAAGCTAAAAGAGAAGACGGACCTCGAGGTGCGATCGATTAGGAGGCACAATGATGACGATGCTATTGTACCAGCGAAGTCCTCTGTTTTGATAGATGGCTCAAAAACAGAGGTACCATTACCGAAGACCCAAGAAAGTGAGAGTGGACGGAGATTGGCGAGTAAGATCATTTCACCACTGTGTCAAGATGCCAATGTTACTAAGAGGGTGAGGATGGAAAGTATTACTCGAACTTTATCTTTCTCTCCTAAGGAGAAGGTAGAGGATGAGCATGTAATTGGAGCTTTGAATGATATGGAGCTTATGGATATAAACATATTGGAGGAGGAGGAACAAGGAGAGGCTATGCTGGTGGAGGAACAAAATGATGATTTATTAGGCGAGGATCTCATGGAGATGGAGAAGGAGGCTACCAAAGAAAGGGAAGGAGAGCTCACGGCCACTGAGCGTATGGACACTGAGAAGCATACGGAGTTGTCTCGTAGGAAAGGAAAAAGAACTGTACCAAGGGGATTGCCGCACAGGAAGGCAGAGCTCCTCCGTCGAGGATCTCCAAAGCTCCGTCGATCATCATCAAGGGAGCCACATCATCACGTACACAAGTCTGATTCTTCTCGTCGGACAGAGCTGAGAGAGCATCATGAAGTTAGTTCAAGTAATGGGAATGGTTTGGGGGGGTCCAAAAACACCTCCAAAAGGCATCCATGAAGACAATCAGTTGGAACTGTCGAGGGATAGGGAACGACCTCACAGTTCGACGCCTTACGGAGATGTGTCAGAAGCATCGCCCAGGACTCGTGTTCCTTTCTGAAACAAAGAATAAGAAGCACATGTTGCAAAACATTCAGGCGGATTTAGGATTTGATCGTTTGTTTACCGTTGAGCCACTTGGACTCAGCGGAGGTTTAGCTTTATTTTTTATGGATGAATTTCAAGTTAATGTTGGTTTTTCAAATAATAGAATGATTGACATTGAGGCAGTCATTGATGGAATAAAAGTCTATATGACATTTGTTTATGGGGACCCTGTTTTAGAACGAAGAGAACAAGTATGGGAACGTCTTACGCGTTTCTCAACAACAAGAAATGGACCATGGTTCATGATAGGAGATTTTAATGAAATAAAAGATCATAATGAAAAAACGGGTGGAAGAAGAAGGCCTGATAGCTCTTTCATACCTTTTAGGCAGATGTTAAATGACTGTGGTATGTTGGATTTTCCATATACTGGAGATATGTTATCATAGGTGGGAAAGAGACCAAGAGGAGCAACGGTGAGATGTCGGCTAGATAGGGCCGTAGGGAATGAAAAATGGCATGATGAATTTCCACACTCTTTGGTGAGGTATTTAAAGCTTTGGGGATCGGATCATCGTCCGGTCTTGGCGGATATTCTCAAAAGGCCAATAAGGAAATCAAAGAAATTTAAATTTGATAAGAGATGGCTTGAGAATGAAGAATTGAGACAGATTGTATTGGAAGGATGGAAATCGCCAGACTTGCCCACAAATGCGAATATCATGGATCATATAGCGAGTTGCAGGAGAGCGATGAGTCAGTGGAGAAGACAAAATAATTTTAATTCTGACTTGCTAGTTGAAGAGCTAAAGGAGAAGGTGGAGGGTCTTTATTCGAGTGACACAGCAACAGCTGAGGAATTAGCCGATGCGCTGAAAGAGCTTTCGGATGCCCTTAAGGCAGAAGAACTCTTCTGGAAGCAAAAGAGCAGAATTTTTTGGTTACACGAAGGAGATAGGAATACTAAATTCTTTCATGCCCTGACTAAACAGAGAAGAGCGAGAAAGAAGATCACTCAGCTTCTAGATGAGAGTGGTAATGTAGTGGAGGATGAGGAAGGCTTGGTAGCCATTGCTACCAGTTATTTCAGACAGATCTTTGAATCATCGGATCCAGAGGAGTTAGAGGAAGCATTGTCGGAGGTGTCTACAACGATTAAAGAAACGATAAATGATGACCTCATTGCACCGGTTACAGAATGGGAGGTGAAATTGGCGCTTTTTGCTATGCATCCAGAGAAGGCACCTGGGCCAGATGGAATGACTGCACTCTTTTATCAGAAATTCTGGGATATTGTAAAGGAGGACTTAACTCTTATGGTTAATCAATTCCTGCTAGATGGGACGATGCCGTGCGGATTAAATGATACCAACATCTGCCTTATACCAAAAACGACCCGGCCAAATGAGATGTCCCAGTTTCGGCCAATCAGTCTATGTAATGTGAACTACAAAATAATATCTAAGGTCTTATGCCAAAGATTAAAAAAGGTTCTACGGAATACGATCTCGGAAACCCAGTCAGCCTTTGTTGCTGGAAGACAAATCTCACACAATGTTATGATAGCTCAGGAACTATTTCATGCTTTGAGGACTAAGCCGAGTGGTCGCAATAAGAGGATGGCTATTAAGACTGATATGAGTAAGGCACATGACAGGATGGAATGGTCCTTTATTGAAGCGGTTATGAGGAAAATGGGTTTTTGTGAAACCTGGGTTACATGGATTATGAGGTGTATATCATCGGTCAAATATAAAGTCCTCATGAACGGACAACCCCGGGGAAACATTGTTCCAGAAAGAGGGTTACGTCAAGGAGATCCTTTGTCTCCTTTCATCTTTATTCTATGCACGGAAGCGCTCGTTAGCCTTCTTAATCATGCAGAGAACCAAGGGAAGATAACTGGGATGCGTGTCACACGAGCGTGTCCTTCGGTATCGCACCTTCTCTTTGCTGATGATAGCCTTTTCTTCTGTAAGGCGGAGCCCCGTGAATGTGAAGAAGTGATGGAAGTGGTCAGGAAATATGGGAAAGCTTCTGGACAATGTATTAACTTTGAAAAATCTTCCTTACTCTTTGGTAAGAGGATCAATGCGGATACACGTCAACAGATTAAGGACGCAATTGCTATTCAGAATGAAGGGGGTATGGGGAATTATCTTGGAATCCCAGAGGATATCAGTGGATCTAAGTGTAAGTTATTTGCTTTCTTGAAAGATAAACTGATGCATCGGGTGAATGGATGGACTGGTAGATGGCTTTCGAAAGGGGGGGAAAGAGGTGCTGATAAAATCGATTCTGTTAGCTTTGCCGACATATGTTATGTCTATTTTCCTACTCCCGTTAGAGATCTGTGAAAATCTAGCGAGTGCTATCGCACAATTTTGGTGGAGCTCAAATCCACCTAAGAGAGGGATACATTGGGCTAAATGGGAGAAGGTTTGCTTACCAATAGAAGAGGGAGGGATTGGTTTTAGATTGATTCACGAGTTTAATTTGGCATTATTGGCGAAACAACTCTGGATATTAACACAGTACCCTGATTCTTTGGTCGCTAGGGTATTAAGAGGAAGGTATTATAATTTGAGTTCGCCTTTACGAACAATTAAGGTAAATAGCCCATCATATGTGTGGACTAGCAATTCAGCGGCAAGAGAGCTTCTGCTTCTGGGGATCCGACAAAAAGTTCATTCGGGATATGATATTAAAGTCTGGGAGGATCAGTGGATTCCGACTATTCCGGCTAGACCGGCTTGGTCCATAGCACCAGTTGTACACCCAAACATGAGAGTCAGTGATCTTATGGATCGGGAACGGGGGGAATGGGATATGACCAGGCTTGAGAACTATGTTGAAGCGGAAGATATACCACTTATTAGGAGTATGGCTATAAGCTCAGGGCATCGCCGGGATACATTTTGCTGGAGTTATACCAAAAATGGCCAATACACGGTTAAATCAGGTTATTGGGTGGCCAGAAATATGTTGAAAGAAGGGAAGGAAAATGAAGTTTTAGAGCCGAGTATAACAAAACTCCAAGCCTTTGCTTGGAAGGTACAAGCCCCCCAAAAAATTCGTCATCTTCTTTGGCAATTGATTACTGGACACGTAGCGGTAACAAGGAATCTTGTTAGGAGAAATATGCAATGTGATAATTATTGCCCACGATGTGGGGAAGCTGAGGAATCTGTTACGCATGCCATTTTTGAATGTCCGCCTGCACTACAAGCATGGTCTTTATCAGCTACTCCAACAAACCCGAATATTTTTCCAGTTCAGAGTATATATGCAAATATGGACTTTTTATTCTGGAGGAAGAGTGCTATTGTAGTGCCTGAATTAGACAGGGATCCTTATCCTTGGATAATCTGGTATATTTGGAAAGCAAGGAATGATAAGTTGTTTAGAGGAATTGATAGAGATCCATTGGAATTGGTACGATATGCGGAGAGTGACTGTCAAGCCTGGTTTAGTGCAAATGAAAGGGTGTCTCCAAATCTTCAAGAGAATGGAAGGAATGAATCTAATGATGAATCTCAAGTCATAAGCTTTACAAACATTTGCATGGTGGATGGATCCTGGACGGATACAGCACAGTTTAGTGGATGTGGCTGGGTTTGGAAGGATGGCTTGGGGAACATACAACTAATGGGAGTTCGGAATATGCCAAGGCGAGAATCTGCTTTACATTCGGAAATGGAAGCTTTGCGATGGGCGATGGAGAACATGCTTCAACATTCGACATGCCAGACTTTTGGAACAGATTGCAAGGATGTGATAGATATGATCAAGAACCCTCAAGGATGGCCGAGTTTTGCAACGGAACAGGAGCAGATAGGAACTCTTTTAGTTTGCTTCCCGGACTTCAAGATTTCACACATCCCCCGAGCGCAAAATCTCTTCGCTGATTTTCTAGCTAAGACTTCATAGAGTTCTCTATTTTATGGGTTGTTCTATTCCGGTTTGGTTACCCAGACCACCTCATGTTCTTTGAGTAATAGAATGGCCTTTCGTTGTCAAAAAAAAAAAAAAAAAAGGAGTTTGGTCACAAGTTTAACTCACCGCCGTAATACATTTTGCCAGAACTACACTAGTGTAGATCTTAGAATCTATACTGAATATTTGATAGTGTTTATGATATAAACTGGGGAATAAAAATATATCCTTAGAACACAATGATGTAATCGGAAATTAGTTGACAAAAATGGATTTTATTAAGTAAAGAGATCGGTTACAATAAGTGAAACTAGATTCAGAACTACACAAGAAATCGATTAAAGAATAGATCTAAAGCGGTGTGAAATGAAGTCGATGTGCATAATGTGATTCTCTAGGGTTTTTTCCTCCTACTACTTTATCTCTCCTCTTATTTTATAGTTGTCTTGCTTCATGATCTCTGCAACCTCTTCCGCGATCTCTGGGTTCTCGAAGACTTCCTCTCAAGTTCTCGTTCTCGCTATGGGCTTTTCTCTCCGCGGCCCAAATGCTTAGTCTCAGACTATTAAAAGAATTGTCTGAAATTTGGGTCCAACATTTGTCCCACAGTCTTTTTTTCCTTTGATGATTCTTATCAAACCATGATGAACCAAGATGTAAGAAGCTTGATTTGGAAACATTAATTAGTGGAGAAGTACCAGGAAGTTGAATAAATCTCATAGGATTTATGAGGAAGAAGCTATCCCACTTTCTATTCAGGTTATTCCGATTAGCATGTTCGGACATATGGCAATATCATCATTATTCTTATCAAACCAGGATGAAACAAGATATAATAAGTTTGATTTGGAACCATTAATCAGTGAAGAAGTACGAGGAAGTTGAATAAATCTCATAGGAGTTATGAGGAAGATGCTATCCCACTTTCTATTCATGTGATTCCATATTAGCATGTTCGGGCATATGGCAATATCTTCAAGATTCTTATTAAAGCAGGATGAAAAAAAGATGTAAGAAGTTTTATTTGGAACCATTAATAAGTGGAGAATAACAAAGAAGTTGAATAAATCTCATGGTCGGTGAGACGCTCTTTCACCGTCGCGTGGAGTGTTGAGCGAAGCCATAGGTCGAACATTAGTTCGGAACCGCTTTCGCTTGTTGCTGGTTCCACCGAAGGTCTGGTTCTCTTGTCGGAGGACAAGGTTCTCTGCTTCTATGGCGTCTAGCTTCTCGGCACTTTGCTGCAGTTGCTTGGAGTGTTCTCCAAGTTGATCTTTTAGGGTTTGAACTTATAGAAGAAGTTTGTGACCTCCAGGTGTGGTCTCCCGAGCTTTGAGAAGATCGGTAACCTGACTTTGAAGGATCTCGAGTCGGTTGAGGAGTTCGATCTCCCTCGGGGTCATCTCCGCTTGGTTAGTATCGTCCTCTAATGCCATCGTCACGTAGTTGGATTACTCCCCTCCTTCTAGCGCCAAACTGTTATGGTATTTTTGTGTAGGGTCGTTTGAGTACTACGGAACACTAGAAGATTTGTATGAAAGCAAGAGAATTCGACTAGAAGAGATGTTTATTGAGTTATTGATCGGGACTACAACGTTTTGTGGTATATGAACCTTAGTTCTAGCCGCCTAACCCTAATCTCTTAGTCTAGAAAAGTCGATCTTTTGTTCTAGGGTTTGGGCTCCCCTTTTATAGATGTAGATGTCGGTTCCAAGTAATGGAACTTTTCCATAATCGAAAAAATGGAAGTTTCCCCTATGGCGGAAAACTTCAATTTTGCTTCAAGGGTCGATCCAATCAAGGGGGTCGGACCTATGGCAGGGGTTGGTCCCTGGTTTCTTCTTGAGCAAGGGTCCAGAAGTCGATGACCTATCCGGAAGCTGGAGAAAACTTATGTCTGAATATTTTTCCCCAACAGTAGGTCGTGGTAATGGTCGGGAACAAAGCGCCTCACCTGCTCTTCTCCTGCTAGTCACAGCTCGATCATATCAGTTAATAGCATAGCTAGAAAACTCAGCAGCAGCAAGTCTAACCTTTTTAATATCAGAAAATTTTTGACAATCAAACACAAGCTCAATTTTTCTCTCCCATTCAAGAAAAGCATCTCGATCATTTTTTCCATCAAAACTTGGGATTAATTTCAAACAACCCAATCCATCATTAGTTCTTTGTTGGGTTCGAAACATACAAGGCAAAGTTGGCATCCAAATATCCGTAAAAAAATATTAACTTAAGAATTTCTACGTTTTCAAGAAAGGAAAACTTATACGAAAAACTTGCGGAAAAATCTTGTTTTAAAACAACGATTTCTTAAAACAACGATTTCTTAAAACAACGATTTCTTAAATCAACGATTTAAGAAATCAACAATTTCTTATCAACGATTTAAGAAATCAACGATACGATATTATCAAAGGTCTAAACATCCGCAAACATTCCTAAAAGCATCGTAGCATCGCGATGGTTTCGGACGCTTGGACGATTGACTTCAGTCCACGGCACAAACTCGGTCGCAATGGCGACCGAGTCACGAACAAGAGCTCGATTGCTATAGAGATCGAATCACGGAATCACGCTCGGTCGCTATAGCGATCGAGCTCCTTTTAAAGCTTGGTCGCTATAGCGACCGGGCTGCGGACAAAGCTTGGTCGCAACATCAACCATTTTCCGAACTGCTATCGTAGATGATTTAAAAATTGATAGCAGATTGTTATAGCACGTTTTACCGAACTGCTATCGTAGATGATTTAAAAATTTATGTCTTATATGATAGCGTTAGATAAATGCTATGATAGAGTAAAACATAAAATAGCACTTAAATTGTGCTATTTTAAAAGTTAACTGCCGGGAAGATAAAATCACTTCCCCGCCAATACTTAGTAGAAAATTAGATTTAAGCGCCAAAAGATATTATTTAAGTGGTTTCAATAATGCTATCAAATACATATAATAGCATTTTTATAACACTAAGAAAATCTATTTGAACCCCTAAACTCTAAACATTGTTTTAAATCCTAAACATGGTTTTAAACCCTAAACTCTAAAGACAACTCTTAAAACTCTAATCTATTTTATTATAACATCAAATCCAAAAATTAAACTCAAAATTTAATCCTTTTAATCTTAAAATATAATTTTATAAACACATATCTTAAATCTTTAGTCAAACTCTATATCATAAATCCTAACTTCAAACATAAACTACACATTCAATACTCTAAATATGAATTTCAAATTTAAATTATTAAAAATTTAACTACAGTCTTATATCTGTTCTTCAAATCTATTATTTTCCAATTTTAATCTAAAATACTAAACTTTAATCCTAATCTTCATATTTCAACATCCAAACCTTAAATCACAAAACTAAACTTTACTATTAATTATATATTTTTTTTTGAACATAAAATCTAATCTTTCAAATTTTCAACTTTTGAATCAATTATAAAAATGTATAAACAAATTATAGATCAGATTTCTGTGTAAAACATACAAATTTTTAAAATGATGACCAAAATCATAATCTTGATATTAATCAAATATTTTCAAACTTAAACATCAATTCTTAAAAAAAAAAATCTATTTATTATGTTCAAAAGAAAACTCTAAACTTAAATCAGGTTTAAATACATAGATCACACTCTTAGCCATTGGATTAACTTAGATCTAAAGGTAGAGATTTATTCCCTTTAATTTTTATTTTTGGTTCTTCTCTCTCTCTCCCTCTCTCACGACAGATCTCATCTAATATCCTTCTCTGCTCTTTTTTTTCAGGATTCTCTCTTCTTCTTCACTCTAACCTCTCATTCTCATATCTCATATCTCTCTTCTCTCTCAATGCCTTTCTCATCTGTCTCCCACCGCGTCTCCTCGTCTCACCACCACCGCGTCTTCTCCTCGTCTCACCACCACCGCATCTCCCCCTTGTCTCACCACCACCACAGTCGACCTCTCTCTCTCTCTCTCTTCGTATCTGTGTATCTCCTTCTCTTTGTTTCTCTATTATGAATCTGATTTTGTTATGTTTTTGGTAAAGATAAGGCTATGGAGGAGGCAAGGTTCATGGCGGCTTGAAGATGCAAGTCTCGTGGCGGCCGGAGGAGGCAAGGTTCATGGCGGCTTGAGGATGCAAGTCTCATGGCGGCTGGAGGAAGCAAAGTTCGTGGCTGTTGAAAGAGAGAAAAGGCTATAGAGGAGGCGGCTGGAGTTTTTTTTTTAGGGTTAGGTTTTTTTAGATCTGGTTAAATGTAAACCGAGTTAGGGAAATTGTAGTGGTCTGATTTTGTTTTTTAATTTCTGGTTTAGTTTTGTAAACCGGAATTAATCTGTAAACCAAATTTAATTTATTAATAAAATATATTTTATTTTCGTTACAAAATAATTTTCCATTTAGATTCTAATTATTTAATTTTTAATTAATTAATCCTAATTAAATAAATAAAATAATTTTTAATTATTATATTTTTAGTTATAGCATTATATAAATTTCATTATAAGTACATCATAACACAAATCATATGCTATAGTTAACTTAATGATATCATACAAGTATTGCTATCATATCTGCATATTTCGTAGCATTCAAAAAACGCTATCGTAGGAAGGGTAGCTATGATGTCTGCCGCATACATAGCATTTATGAATTCGATATCAAACATCTAATATAGCATATTTCTCGCGCTAACAATGTATATATTTCTTGTAATGCGAAACGTCCAAAGTCTTCTGAAACGACGATACGACGTAAAACTATGCACTCTCGACTATCTTTATAACAATCCTCCGCAAGCCACGGCTAACCATTTCTTGATTTCTCGATCAAATGGGATCATCAGCTCGGTTTATGATGAAACCGCGGAAAATTAACTTTATCGGAGAAATCGTAACAAACGTCTCAAACCAAAAGACGGCCCAAATGGTCCTAAACTTGATTCGAGGCCCATTTACGATTTCTTAAAATCCTATAAACCTTGCACGGTTTATGCTTGGAGGATAAACATCAATTTCCGCAAATAAATGGAAACTTTCCGCAGATAATCATGAAGATTGGAAAAAATGGAATATCTCCATATTTAGGACTATGATGGCTTAAGGGCAAAAGAGGAAGGCATAAACCGACCAAGGAGGGAGCATATAAGGAGCTCAAGGCGAGAGACATAAGAGTGACTTTTCTCAGAGCAAAATAGCACTTAGAGCAATTTAGGCAATTTTTCGTTTTTGTTATTCGAGCTGCATCTCAATTAGGTTTAGCCACCTTCAGTTATTAGATTAGGGATCTCGCCGACAGCTCTCGTAGCCGAAGCACATTACCTTGTTGTTACGCTCAAACGCGAAATCGGAAATAAGATCTTTCTTTACTCTCTGTTTATTTTTACGATTTCTTATTGTTTTCTCGTTTATTTTCGTGTTCTGATTGCTTGGCGTGTGGTTTCTCAGATATCTATTACCTCTGGGAAATTAGAGTTTTCCTAGTTTCCTAAAATACAAGAGTCATTGACGGTGTGAATTTAGGTTCCCACAGTTTGGCGCTAGAAGGAGGGGGGGGGGGGTACGGAATACAGATCAATCTTACTCACGACCAGCACATGCTCAACCAGACATGACTATTGACGATACAACGAACTTGCAAACTCCTCTCAACAGAGCAAGCAAGGACGCTTTGAACACTCCAGCAGCGGATATAACCGCAGCCAACGCACCTGCTAACGCCGCGACGCTCGACGAGTTCAAAAAGATGCTTTCCGCCTACGAGAAAAGGTTGGAAGAGCAGGATAAACTCGTGGGAACCCTAACCAAACAGGTTCAAACCCTAACGGCAAGGGCCCGCACAGTCCTCCCTCGCGGAGCTACGAAACTCCGCGGAAGAAAACTCGAGTTCGCAACCCCACACGATAGACCTGGACTTTCGCAGGAACGTCCTTTTGGACAAAACCCTAGCGAAACATCCCCTCTCGAAAAGAGCAACTCAGAAAATCCTCCGCCGTCTGAAAAGGACACTGAGGTGGAGGAAGTCGAGCGCATCGACTTGAAGCCCAGCGATGACTCTGAGGAAAATGCCGACATCCATCCAAGAAGAACCCGCAGCCGGTCAGCTCGGGAGAATTCTCCGTTCGACAAACCCATGACGGGAGAAGAGGAAAACATCTATTGGGTCGAACACGAGGAACTGGCCGAAAGGCAAACCGAGAACACTCGCCGTGAACGCCAACAAGCTCGGAAGACCGCTGGAGAGAATCCGGATATCCGCGATTAAATCACCAAAACCGCTGCGAAGTAAGGGCCGTGAAATCGCAGAACTGGAATCATCGCAATATGGGGTTGTCAAAAACAGCCGCGACTTTGTTTCTTAGCGGAAAATAAATTAAGACAGATCACGACAACCTCCACGGTTAAACGCAAGCGCACTCAGCCTTCCGCCGAGGATGTCCCGACAAAGGGCACATCGACACTCCCGCAGAAGCAGATTCGGAGATCGGAACAATTCCCGATTCCGAAGACAACGTCACAACTCAACGGGAAGAGAAAAATCCCAAAGAAAACGTCGACCCTGCGACTAAAGCGGTCGACGGAAAACTAACCACCGAGTAAACACACTCGCCGCACAAATAGAACTACGAGATGGCTTGATCCTCAAAAGAGGTACATAGGCAGCTCGTCGAAACCCGGCGAGTTCAGCTATCTCCCTCGCCAAAAAGGGGGGGGGGGAGTGGGTACATATACTCTTATACTCCCACGAAAGGTCAAAATACCCGCACTTGTATTCGATATTTTCGAAACATTTTCCATAAAATTCTTTTTCTCGATCTGTCGATTCTTAACACATAATCATTCCGGAGAACGAAAATCGTATCCTCAAAGAAGGCGAGACGTCGCAGTTTCCCTGAAGATATCTAAATCGTGTCATCCATCAAAACAGTCTGTTCGCGACTTTAAACATTTCATCAAAATAGTCCGTTCACGACTTTAAACATATATCAAAACAATCCGTTCGCGACTTTAAAAAAAAAAAACAAACCCGTCGATTGGCCTGTTGGGGAAAAATATCCACACATAAGTTTTCTCCAGCTTCCGGATAGGTCCTCGACTTCCGGACCCTTGCTCAAAAAGAAACCAGGGACCAACCCCTGCCTTAGGTCCGACCCCCTAGATCGGACCGACCCCTTGGAGCAAAATAGAAGTTTTCCACCTAAGGGGAAACTTCCATTTTTCCGATTATGGAAGAGTTCTATTACTTGAAGCCGACATCTACAACTATAAAAGGGGAGCCCAAACCCTAGAATGAGGGATCGACTATTCGAGACTTAGAGATTAGAGTTTAGGCGACTAGAACTAGGGTTCATACACCACCAAAACGTTGTAGTCCCGATCAATAACTCAATAACATCTCTTTTCTCTCGATATTCAACTCTGTTCTACAAATTCTCTAGTGTTCCGTAGTACTTAAACGATCCTACACAAAAATACCCTAACAGTTTGGCGCTAGAAGGAGGGGAGTGATCCAACTACGTGACGATGACATTAGAGGACGATACTAACCAAGCAGAGATGACTCCGAGGGAGATCGAGCTCCTCAACAAGCTCGAGTTTCTTCAAAGTTAGGTTACCGATCTTCACAAAGCTTGGGAGACCACACCCAGAGGTCCTGAACTTCTCCTCGAAGTTCAAACCCTAAAAGACCGACTTGGAGAACAGTCAAAGAAACTACAGCAGAGCGCCGAGAAGCTAGACGCCATAGAAGCGGAGAATCTTGTCCTCCGACAAGAGAACCAAACCCTCGGTGAAATTAGCAACAAGCGAAAGCGGTTCCGAACTAGGGTTCGATCCATGGCTTCGCTCAACACTCCACGCGATGGTGAAGGAGCACCTCATCGACCAGTCTCTGCCGACAACAAACCCGAAGGCCGAGAAGCTGCGAACGATGGGACCCGAGTGCAAGTGGATAGCGATTCTGATACGGAGGACGAAGAATACTCACCCGATGATCCTGGGATCTCAGATCCGGCTCTAGCAGCCTACTTAGAAAGGGTGGTCTCCGAAAGGTTCGGCACCATTCAATCTTTGGTCGAAAGGCTCCCAGGGGTAGCTCCTCCTATTCGAAGGAGTAATCAGGATTCCTACTCCGATACACCTTTCGTGGAAGAGATTGCTTCGGTGGAGATGCCACGAAAGTTCTCTTTCCCGAGCATAAAGATGTATGAAGGTACCGGGGATCCCGACGATCATATCGCCCAATATAAACAACGCATGCTAGCAGTAGCAATCCCCCGGGATGCACGGGAAGCTACCATGTGCAAGGGATTCAGATCAACCTTGACTGGCCCTGCCCTCCAGTGGTACATCAATCTTCCTACCAAATCCATCAAGTCCTTTGCAGCCCTTAGCAACAAGTTCGTAGTGCAATTTCCTAGTAGTCGCAACCTAGAGAAGAACTGAGACGACCTCTATGAAGTCCTCCAGTATAGGAACGAACCTCTTCGTACCTACATAGCACGCTTTAACCAAGAGAAGGTGGCTATTTCTGAGCGCAACGCTGATACGGCTACCTCAGCCTTCAAGCGGGGCCTACTCCCGGAAGGAGATCTCTACAAAGAGCTGATCAAGTACAAGTGCAGGACTATGGAGGACGTATTGTCTCGTGCTTGGGTTCAAGTAAGATGGGAAGAAGATGTTGCTAGTAGGGCCAAAGCCTATCCGAAGTACGATCAGAAGTCCTCAAAGCCGACTAGGAATGATTGTGACAAGCCCTCTCATCCCAAGTCCGCTAGGGATACTAGTAATCCGAAGAGGGGCAGGTACCACAACATCGACCTTTGCCTAGATATGAGGGAATGATGGTGTCTACTTGGCCTGATATCACTCATCTCGCGATATCTAAACCGGAACTGATCGGTGTCCTCCGAAGAGCCGGAAGTAGAGGAAATGGATGAGGCTTCACTTACAGAAGGGAACTCGAGCCGAAACTTAAAGATAGGCTCCAAGCTTCCGGAAGGCCTGAGAAGGAGATTGGTCGACTTCCTAAGATCCAACTCCGATTGCTTTGCCTGGTCCCACGAGGACATGCCTGGAATCGACCCTGATGTCATCATGCATCAACTCAAAGTGGATCCGATGCATCCTCCCATCCGACAGAAGAGGAGGAAGTTCGCTCCTGAAAGGGACGAGATAATCAACGAAGAGGTAAAGAACCTACTAGATGCCGGATTCATACGGGAGGTGCAATACCCAGAATGGTTAGCTAACATAGTGGTCACCAGAAAGAAGAATGGGAAGTGGAGAGTCTGTATCGATTTCACTGATCTTAACAAATCCTGTCCTAAAGACCCTTTCCCCTTGCCTCACATCGACAGGTTAGTCGACGCGACTGCTGGTCATCAGCTGATGAGTTTCATGGATGCATTCTCCGGATATAACCAGATCTTAATGCATCCTAACGACCAAGAGAAGACTTCATTCATGACCTCAAGGGGCATCTACTGTTACAAGGTCATGTCTTTCGGGTTGAAGAACGCAGGCTCGACCTATCAAAGGCTTGTCAACATGATGTTCCCCGATCAGATAGGGCAGAACATGGAGGTCTACATTGATGATATGCTGGTAAAGTCCCTGGACGCTGAGGACCATATCTCGCACCTCCAACAAGCCTTCACCACTCTCAGGAAGTATAACATAAAGCTAAACCCTTCAAAGTGCTCGTTCGGAGTAAGCTCTGGAAAGTTTCTAGGGTACATAGTCACCCACAGGGGCATCAAAGCAAATCCGGAGCAGGTGAGAGCAATCCAGATGATCCCTTCCCCTTGCAACGTCAAGGAGGTGCAAAGACTGACCGGCAGGATGGCCGCCCTGAGCAGGTTCATCTCCAGGCTATCCGACAAGTCACATGCCTTCTTCGAAACCTTGAAGGACCCCAAGGACTTCCAATGGACTGATAAATGTGAGCGAGCCCTATCCGATCTCAAGCCCTATCTCACTACTCCACCTCTCCTCTCAAAACCCTTGGAAGGTGAGGTCCTATTGCTCTATCTGGCGGTATCAAAACATGCAGTCAGTGCGGTCCTAGTAAGGGAAGAAGGAAGGAAACAGTATCCTATCTACTACGTGAGAAATCTCTACTAGAAGCGGAGATCCGCTATAGTCACCTCGAGAAGCTGGCCCTTGCCTTAGTTAACGCTGCTCGAAAGCTAGGTCCCTACTTCCAGGCTCATCAAATCGTGGTGGTCACCTCCTTCACCATCAAGGCAGTCCTTCATAAGCCGGAAGTGTCTGGACGACTAGAAAAATGGGCTATAGAGCTGGGGGAGTACGATGTGATCTTCCGGCCTGCAACAGCCATCAAATCGCAAGTCCTAGCAGATTTCGTAGCTGAATTCTCTCCTGCCATGCTTCCAGCCTTGGAACAAGAGGTAAAGCTTCGTGATAGCGAAGGGGAGAAAGGCGAGTGGACACTATACGTTGATGGGTCTAGTAACGCAAGGGGCGGAGGCGTGGGACTAGTCCTAACTTCCCCCACAGGGGAATCAGCCTCAAGGGCCGTACGTTGCAACTTCAAAGCAACGAACAACAAAGCTGAGTATGAAGCTCTAATAGCAGGGCTGACACTCGCCAAACAAATGGGAGTAGAAGATATCTAGGTCTTCAGCGACTCACAACTGATCATAAGGAGACTACCAGGCGAAATATCCGAGTATGATCAGGTACCTATCAGTGGCTAAGCGACTACTCGACAGGTTCCGACACTATAAGCTCACCCAGAACCCTAGGGAGCACAACTCACAGGCCGACGCTCTAGCTAATCTAGGGTCCGCCCTAGAAACTACAAGTCATATGAGCATCCCACTACTGGTACTCCAATGGCCCGCAATCGAAAAGGAGACGGAACCTGAAGAAGTATCCGTGGTAGACGAAGGAGAGACCTGGATGACTACCATCATTAACTATCTAAGGTATGACACCTTGCCTGAAGATCGAGACGAAAGTCGAAAGATAAGGTGCAAAGCTGCAAGGTATTGCTTTTCCGAGGGGAGACTATATCGAAGATCTTTCTCAGAACCCTATATACGATGTCTTACCCCTAGAGAAGCCGCCAGGATACTAGAAGAGCTTTATGAAGGAGAGTGTGGTTCCCATTCTAGTGGTCGGAGCCTGGTACTCAGAGCCAGAAGGGCTGGATACTACTGGCCAATTATGGCGAGAGACTCCCTAAAACAAGCAAAGCTCTGTAGCCAATGCCGGAAGCACGCACCAGTCTCTAACCTTCCACTAGAGAACCTCAAATCGCTAAGTTCTCCTTGGCCCTTCCGAAAGTGGGGCATGGACATCGTGGGGAAATTCCCTATGGCACTGGGGCAAAATATCTTTCTCCTAGTCGTGACAGATTACTTCACAAAGTGGGTAGATTCTGAAGCACTAGCCAAGATAATAGATCTCCAGATCAGGAAATTCCTATGGACTAACGTAATCACACGCTTCGGAAATCCCCATGAGATTGTCACAGACAACGGACCCCAGTTCACAAGCTACAACTTCCAAAAGTTCTGCAAGGACTGGAACATCAAGCTTTCCTATTCAGCACCACGACACCCCCAATCTAACGGTCAAGCCGAATCCACTAATAAGACAGTGGTGAACATGCTCAAGATGCGCCTAGAAGACGCCCATGGGCGATGGGCAGAAGAGCTACATGGAGTACTCTGGGCCTATCGGACAACCCGAAGACGGCTACCCAGGAGACTCCCTTCTCCTTTGTCTATGGTGCTGAAGCGGTGATACCCACAGAGGTGCACGTGATACGTCCTGGGTCGGGACAGGATCACTCAAACGGACTTAGGGATATGAACTCGCCAAAAGGGAGAACTGATGGGATGAACGGTGACACAAAGGGTTGCGAAAGGCCCAATGATACTACCAGAGGTGAACTCCGAAGAGAACTGATGGATTGAACGGTGACACAAAGGGTTGCGGAATGACCCAATGATACTACCAGAGGTGCTTGATTGTCGCCTGATATGACTCACAGGTCCGACAAGGAAGCAAACTCGATCTGTTGCCGGATGTGACGCACCGGTCCAACGAGAAAGAGAGAGTTACTTGGAGCTAACCACACCAAGAACAAGAAAAGTGAGATACCCTCTCAAGGTTCCAAAAATAAACACTCAAAACATATTTTATTTCATTGATCAAATGGCCTTTATATAATAGGCAAATCATACAAAAGGTCTGATTCCAAAATACTAGTCAAACATAGAAATTAGCAACTTATAAAAACAAGGAAGACTTGACCAAAGACTTTGAATTGACCGAAATCATAAATGTTTTGACTTGACCGAAATTGAAAGATTGTAGTCGTAAAACTCTTCGGTTGGTCTCGTGCTTCCACATGGTCGACGGTCTCTGAATTGCCGTCAGATTGATATATTATTCGACCATAGCTTGTATTTTCTTCATGGGTCTTTCTTTTTTTGGACTGAAGCATGTCCATCAACATATTTTCATAAATCGTCGAGCACATCTCGTTTAATCTCAAGCCCATAAGCCAAGCCTCTTGATTTATTTCTGTTTCTGACCTGGGGCACATCATTCCCTCCTTCTTCAAAAAGATTTGTCCTCAAATCTGTCTTTCTTTAGTTTCAGATGGAATGATCTTTTGGCTTTCCGTAAAACTTTTTTTTTTTTTAAGAAAAGAAGATGAAAGGTAGAAGATGGATGAAGAAGATGGAAAGATGAGAAAAAAAATGAACAGACAAGTACCGGTTGAGTGGCTCTGATACCATTTGATAGAACCTAAGTAAGGATCACTCTGCCGGTATGGATGATATGGACTCAGATCCGAGTGGATTGAGAACTAATGGATCGAAGGGTGACACTAAGGGTTGCGGAAGCCCAAAGATACTACCAGATGTTCGAAGGTTGCCGGATATGACGCACCGGTCCAACACAACGAGGTGTTTCACTCGGAGATAACCTCACCAAGCAAACTATGAATGTTCTAAGACAAAGAACAATGAGAGAAGACTCAAAATAAGCAAAGGAAATCGATTGTGAATTTTATTCATGAGAGACTCACTTATTTATAATGTTTGTGAGTCAAAGAAACATAAAAGAAATTATTGGAAATGACAACATTGAAAATGAAAAATGTTGAAAACAAAGACATTGAAATTGTGAACTTGGACCAAGACCAGTCAATGCACGGAAACTGATGAAGACTTGGCAAGGTTCATTGACTGTCCAGGTTCGTGTTTCGTCCAGGTTCATCCTGCGATGATCAGGTCGTCCGCGGCAAGGAGCAGGACGGACGCAAGGCTGCCCGCATGGTTGATCATCGATGATCCATGAACGGATGAAGAGATAGCTCGACCCAAATCTTCAGAGAGCCTAAGTAACATCCCTTTGGAGAAGTTGGATGCATCGATCATCATAGAATCATCAAAGTGGTCGGACAAGTCGAGATCAGCCTGATCCGGGCGTGCGGTACGTCCCAAACGGGCCAGAAAAGAATGGCTAAGTCCGGAATCAGGTTCATCTCGATGATCATGAGTTCTGACTTGACTGTTGGCTCTAGAATGACGAATGGGTCGGGGAAGAACGCCTGTGGGTCGGCTGATTCGGTCATCAGGTCGTGAATCCATCCTTAGGTCGCGTCCGGGTGCACTCGGGTCGATCCGGTACACGGCTCTGTCCGTTGATCTGGTACGGCTGAATGGCTGAACCTCAGTTGGACTGATCTGGTCGTCCTGAGTCTGCTCCAAGTCCTGGTCCAGGTCCTGGGTTCCATCAGCACGTAAGGACCACAGTCTCTGAATTCCTCTCCCAGGAGGAGAACAACCAGCTAATATCCCTGAGTTTATACCTACTCGATGAAAAGAGGGAGGCGGCCCGCCTTAGGAATGCGTCCTACCAGTTGAAACTAGCCAAGAGCTACAACAAAAAGGTCAGATCCAGAACCTTCCAGCAAGGGGATTGGGTCTTAAGGCGAGTCTGTGACCACACAAGGGATAAATCAGCCGGAAAACTCGCTCCTGGATGGGAAGGTCCCTATAAGGTAATAGAGGTGCAAGGGGCAGGAGCCTATATGCTGGAAGACAGCGACGGTAAGGTCCAACCCAACTGCTGGAATGCCTTGCACCTCAAATTCCATCACTTCTAAAGCAAGGTCCCCGGATCAAGCTTTATATACTACTACTATTATTATGATATATTTAAGTACACTGGTTTCCTACTCCTATGTATGCGATAACGTCTAAGCTTATAAAATACATTATTAGTTACGGCTAAAGGGGTTATAGGAACTCCAATGTACTTAAAGGGGCATACTAGCTAGGTCAGGTCGTAAGGGATCTTAGATCTCAGCAAACCCTATATATATTAGTGAGACTACTCACATGGGTGTACGACATATAAGGAACGGGTCTGATCAACCCTGTTACATTATCTGCACCTCGGGCCCTGCGTAAAGGCTATAAGTCCAAAAGTTACGTGGGGACCACCGTACTAGTTCTACCCAAACCCTGTGTTAAAGACGCCACGAGCTAAATACACGCAGGGGGCATGACGTACACTGCAAAGTACTGTAATCAGATGCTGACGGCTGATATGCAGGGAGCAAATGTGCGAAAATACCGGTTATCACCAAAAATTAATACTTATCCAGACGTGGAAAGTAGTGTGTCTGGCGTGAAGTCGCTCCGCGGGGAAGGCCCACGCCATACCACAGTAAGTATGAGCGTGACCTTTTCTGCAGAAAGGTAGAGTGCATCATTGAGATTCACGAGAGTGGCCTATACCTCCGGGTGGCAGAGTGCGGTTTCTCAATAACAGATCGGTAGTGGTTCCCCCATGGGGAGCAGAATACGATCACAAACCTCCCATAACGCATGTGAGGGGTAAAACTCACACCTAGATTTTAGATCAGGTTTTATGTTTAGGAAAGGTTAGGGAAGGATAACGCGGGCTGAATCCCGTAATAACTTATGGAATGAATTTGATTTGTATTGATAATGTGGTAAAGAATGGTTACAAAAGATGTTTCTCTTGATGATTACAAAGATAAGGAAATGTTTAAGAGATGATGTGAATAATCGTAAGAATGCAGATAAAAGTTGAATAGATCCTCTTTCTTGATTTGCTTTCTCTTTAAATAGCCTCAGGTCCCGCTTGATCGTAGCCAACTGGTTCCCGAGATCTCCTCCGTGATTTGAGGGATTTGTAACAGCTCCCCTTTGACCGGGTCCTGCGCCTATTTATTTGTCCACGAGCTACCTCTTTGACCGGGTCCTGCGCCTGTTTACTTTTCAACGAGCTGCCTCTTTTCCTTGACCTCTCTGATGAACATCTCCAGCTCACAGCCTCCAGATCTGACTTAGCTGTTCTTGAAGATTGAATTCATGATGGGCCTTTCGCGGCCCGTTATCATTTCTTATTGTCTATCACTAGTTAGGGGGTCATATTTGGGCCCAACAATTGCCCCCAGCTTTCGAGATAAGATTCCTTATCTCGGAAGCTAGACCTACCGCCGAGCATCAATCTTTTTGTTGAGATCTCGAGCAACAATTATCTTTATTGAAGATTTCTTTTGCTTAATCTGATGGCTACGATTGCGTATGAAAAGGAGCAAGTATCCGACTTCTCGGCCAGCAAGCTTCCCTTTCCTCAATTCTCAGAGAGTTCAGGTACTTTCGAGATTAACATGTTTAATCTATCATTTTCCGGAGAGTATGGTTCTAACTTAGGTTTGGTGGGTCCTGATTCAGCTCCAGTCGAGACGTCCCAGATGGACGATGACAAGGAGGCAGATGAGGGAGATCCAGCCAAAGAAAGTGATCCAGTCGAGGGAGACAAGGATGTCGGGATGAGCTCCCGAGATAATGATGGCTAAGAGCTGCGGCTCTTTTTGAATTGTAATGTTGCTTTTCATGACTTTTGCCCAATGGGCTTTGTTTACGTTTCAGACTTATAGCCTGAGGAGTCTTTTAAACCTTAGGGTCTTCTGAACCCTCGTTAGCCTAGGAGGCTTTTAAACCCTTTTATTCAAATTTCGGTTTTGTTTTTCGTACTAAGTCATTTGACTTGGTTTGATCGTTTCTTGGATGAGATTGACTTTTGTTAAGTGGAAGTTTTGGTTTGGACATGTATCGTGATTATTATATACAATGTCCAATGACTTATCAGGTCTCGAATATTTCAAGTACATTCGATTACGAGGATCCTTAGAAGGAGTTCCTGAAACATTGAGATTAGCTCAGGGTTTTTAGGAACCTGAGCTACTCTGAAGACCTTAGGAGGGGGTTCATGGGAACCTGAATTCGTGTGTGGGATTTTAAGACCCATTGAAGTTTGCTTAGGATTTTAAGACCTTTTGAGATTTGATAAGGATTTTAAGACCTTTTGAGATTTGATAAGGATTTTAAAACCTTGGAGATTTGATAAGGATTTTAAGACCTTGGAGATTTGATAAGGATTTTAAGACCTTGGAGATTTGGTAAGGATTTTAAGACCTTGGAGATTTGATAAGGATTTTAAGACCTTGGAGATTTGGTAAGGATTTTAAGACCTTGGGTCCAGGTTCGTCGAGACCTGATATTGCTTGAAGGATTTTAAGACCTTCGAGGTTACTAAGGATTTTAAGACCTTAGGTCCAGGTTCGTGGAGACCTGAGTTTGTTGGAAGGATTTTAAGACCTTCGAGATTACTGAGGATTTTAGGTTCAGGTTGACGGAGACCTGAATTTGTTCGAAGGGTTTTAAGACCTTAGGTTCAGGTTCACGGAGACCTGAATTTGTTCGAAGGGTTTTAAGACCTTAGGTTCAGGTTCACGGAGACCTGAATATATTCGAAGGGTTTTAAGACCTTAGGTTCAGGTTCACGGAGACCTGAATTTATTCGAAGGGTTTTAAGACCTTAGGTTCAGATTCATTGAGACCTGAATTTGTTCGAAGGATTTTAAGACCTTAGGTTCAGGTTCATTGAGACTTGAATTTGTTCGAAGGGTTTTAAGACCTTAGGTTCAGGTTCACGGAGACCTGAATTTATTCGAAGGGTTTTAAGACCTTTGGTTCAGGTTCACGGAGACCTGAATTTATTCGAAGGGTTTTAAGACCTTAGGTTCAGGTTCACGGAGACCTGAATTCATTCGAAGGGTTTTAAGACCTTAGGTTCAGGTTCATTGAGACCTGAATTTGTTAAAAAGTCAAAGTATCGAAGATAATTGCTTTATTGATAATAGGATACATGGTATCACAATAATCATACAATCGCTGTTTGGGCTATATGTTCTCAAACATATGCCCCCTTTCGCCATGATGGAAAGAGTGTTAAAATGAGATTGGGGTTACACTCATGACACAATTGCCTACGTACCCAGTCAAGGGGTCAAGCCTAACGTAATTCGAGGAATTTAAGTACCTAATGATAGTATTTCTTCAGATTTGTGGCATTCCACGATCTGATTTCAGGTACCTCGGTTCGTACCTTCAGGAGCTTATAGACGCCAGGTCGTACCACGTGGATAATCCGGTAAGGACCTTCCCAATTGGTCCCTAGTTTCCCAGCATCTGGTTTTTTGGTTCCTTCGAAAACCTTCCTAAGTACTAGGTCACCTACAACGAATTGTCGGGACCTGACTTTGGAATTGTAATGTCGGGCCATTGCTTGCTGATAGTTTTAAATGCGAAGCAAGACTCGGTCTCGTTGTTCCTCGATTAAGTCGAGGCTATCTGATAAGAGCTAGTCATTAGCTTCGGGATCAGACGTACAGAGCTCCCGTCAGAGTCTCCCAGTGGAGGTTTCCGCCGGAACGACAGTTTTCATCCCGTAAGCTAAAGAGAAAGGGGTTTCCTCTGTAGCTTTTCTTGGGGTGGTTCGACATGCCCAAAGTACTTCAGGTATCTTTTCAGACCAGGTTTTCTTGTTGGTTCCAAGGCGTTTCTTGAGATTTGCTAATATTGACTTATTAGCAGCCTCCGCCTGACCGTTACCTTGAGGTCGTCGAGGTGTTGAGAAGATAAGGCGGATATTCCACTTGTTGCAAAATGCTTTGAAGTCGCGAGAAATGAACTGTCCTCCATTATCGGTTACGATTTCATACGGGACGTCGTGGCGGCAGACAATGTCTTTCCACACAAATCCTTCGACTTCGAATCTAGTTATCTGTTGGAAAGCTTCAGCTTCTATCCACTTCGTGAAGTAGTCTGTCAAGACCAAGAGGAAGCGTAGCTTCTGCCTTCCTCTTCCTGACGTTATGAGTGGTTCTACGATGTCGATGGACCACCTCATGAACGGGTACTGAGCGGATATTGAGGATAATTTTTCCGCAGGCTGATGTATAATCGGTGCATGCCTTTGGCATTTATCACATGAAGAGAAGTAAACCTCGCAGTCAGCGATAATGGTGGGCCAGAAATAGCCTTGTCTTTTGATTCGGATAGCTAGAGCTCTGCCCCCATAGTGGTTTCCTCAGGAGCATGCGTGCATTTCTTTCATACGATTGATAGCATCGGGGCCATGGACGCATTTTATGTAAGGTCCGGAAATGCTTCGTTTATGGAGGGCTGACTCGATTATGCAGTATCTTGCGCTTAATGCTTTGAGTTTTTGGGCCTCCCACTTATTGGGGGGGGGATCTTACCCTACAAGATGTACTGCATGATCGGTATTCTCCAATCCTCTCTCCCAATGATTTTGTCATGAAGAGATGAGGGCGGGTCTTGTTCAGGTCCCTGAGTGTCGTGACCTGATGTGTCTTGTTCAGGTCCCTGAGTGTCGTGACCTGATGTCTTATTGCCCCCGGAGATATTGGTCGGATTAGGCTCGAAGGAGTCTGAATTTTGAGGAATATCTCCAGTTCTGGGGTTGTTCTCCGGAGTCTGGGTCGTTTCTTCGGATGCGATTTCAAAAGCAGAACGACTCCTGGTCCTGGCTGCGTGGACAGGTGAATCCGAGATCTGGATCTTGCCCCCGGAGGTATGCTTTTTAAAGCTACGAATTCTGGTTTTTGGGAACCAGTACGTTGTAAGAACTTGGGTTGCTACCGTCTGGGGGTAGCTACCTTTCGTTTGCTCTTTCGGCTTGCTATCGATCTCAGCTTTGGTAGCTATGTCGATACTTGGCTTTTCGATTCCCTTTACGGGTATGATCCGTTTTATGAGGGGGTCTGATGTTGACGCTAAAGCAGCCAGCGCGTCTGCTGAGGAGTTCTCTCCTCGTGGGATCCTCGTTAGTTCAAATCTGTTGAACTGCTTAGTGAGGTCCCGGACAACTTCGAGGTATGCCCCCATTCTTTCGTCCCTTGTTTCATACTCGCCGTGGAACTGGCTAGCTACTAGCTGTGAATCACTATAAGCGTTCAGCTCTCGAATTCCGAGGCTTAGGGCGAGTTTAAATCCTGCAATTAATGCTTCGTATTCAGCCTCGTTATTAGAAGCGCTGAATCCGAGCCTGTAGGATTGTTGGATGGTTTCTCCAGCTGAGGAGGTCAGCCTTAGACCGATGCCGGAACCTTGTATTGGCGAGGCTCGTCAATGTACAGACTCCACTTCGGAGCTTCCGTTTCCAAGTCTAGTTGTTTGGAAGCTAGCTCGATTATGAAATCGGCAAGGACCTGAGCTTTTGCTGCTGCTCGAGGTCTATACTCGATATCGTATTCACTGAGCTCTATTGCCCATTTAGCAAATCGTTATGATTGGCTAGGGCTGTGCAAAGTTGTTCGCAATGGTTGTGAAGTCATTACGACGATTGAGTGCGATTGGAAATAAGGTTACAATTTTCTGGCAGCTATTACTACAGCTAGAGCTAGTTTTTCCATAGTAGGGTATCTAGTTTCGGCGTCTATCAGACTCTTGCTGGTATAATAGACAGGTCTTTGCTCGTTTTGCTCTTCTCGTACCTGCACACCACTAACTGCAGCGGTTGTTACGGCGAGATAAAGATATAACGGTTCTCCCATACTGGTTTAGCCAGGATCGGAGGTTCGGAGAAGTAAGCTTTCAATTGTTTGAAGGCTTCCTCGCACTTTTCGTCCCATAAGAACTTCTTATTATTTTTTAGAAGTTTGTAGAATGGAAGGCACTTATCGGTGGACCTGGATATGAATCAATTTAATGCTGCGATTCGTCCAGTCAATCTCTGTACCTCTCTGGTTGTCTTAGGTGACGGCATTTCCAGAAAGGTAGCTATCTGTTTCGGGTTGGCTTCGATGCCTCTTTCGGTTACGAGGTAGCCGAGAAACTCGCTTGAAGGTACCCCGAAGGTGCACTTAGCAGGGTTGAGCTTCATATCGTATTTGTTGAGGATATCGAAGCATTCCCTTAGGTGGGAAATATGGTTTTCTCCAATTGAGGATTTGACTAGCATATCATCAATATAGACCTCCATGGTTTTCCCGAGCTGGCCAGCGAACATTTTATTCACTAGCCTTTGATAGGTAGTTCCTGCATTTTTTAAACCGAATGGCATGACCTTATAGCAATAGGTCCCTCGTTCAGTTATGAATGCGATTTTCTCTTGATCGTCGGGATCCATGAAGGACAGGAGCTGGTGGCCAGCAGTGGCCTCGACCAAACGATTGATGTGAGGTAACGGGAAGCTGTCTTTGGGACAAGCTTTATTTAGGTCGGTGAAATCTACGCAGATTCTCCATTTCCCGTTCTTCTTTTTTACAACTACTGGATTAGCTAGCCAGTCTGGGTAATGTACCTCACGAATGGACCCATCTTTCCTAAGTCGGTCAACCTCGTCGTTAACAGCCTGAGCCTTTTCTAGGCCTAGCTTGCGACGCTTTTGTTTGATCGGTTTGAAAGTGGGGTCTACATTAAGCTTGTGAGTAGTGACGTCGGCGTTTATACCCTTCATGTCACTGGTGGTCCATGCAAAGGTTCCGACGTTGCTTTTTAGAAAGTCGATGAGCTCCTTCTTAGTCTCGAGAGGTATCTCGGATCTGATACTCACTTGCTTTTCAGGATTTGAGTCGTCAATACTGACTTGCTCGGTGAGGTTCTTAGGGGGACCTCGAATATTCTGTTGTATCTCACGACCCTCCTGAATCTGTAATTGCTATTGGGGTGATTCTTTGAGAATTTCGAATCCTCCCAGGTAACAGATCCTGGAGATCTTTTGGTTACCATGCACGGTAGATATCCCTTCAGGTGTCGGGAATTTCACACATTGGTGATAAGTTGAAGCTTCTGCTTTCATCTTATGGATCCAAAGTCTTCCTAGGATCGCGTGAAACGGGGAAGGTCTGTCGATGACTACGAAATTCATCATTTTCATGATTCCGCCAGCTATAATTGGGAGCTTAATAGTTCCCAATGAGGTAGCTGTTTCTCCGGAAAAGCCTATGAAGCTAGCTTTCTGGTCAACGATTTTGTACCCATCTATTTCAGGAGACCTTTCTCGTTTCAGGAGACCTTTCTCGTTTCGGTGAGGTATCTCTGGGACCTCTTTTCTGGTAGGGCTGTGGTTTCTTGAGGTCCAAGCCCTTTATTTCTCTGGCAGCAAATTTAACTGCCAGTTGTCGTTGGAGGTCCCAACATTTCTCGGTTGCGTGCCCTTTCCGATCATGGTAAGAGCAATGTTTGTTCTCATCATGTCCTTTTTACCAAGGGGTTTTATTTGCTGCGGCGACAGGTTTTCCTTCCTTATCTTCCTAGATTGCATAGGAGTGTTCCCCCTAGGTCTGATTATTTCGAGAGTTCTCCTTTTTATGAGGTCCTCTTGCTTCCGAGGTTTCGTTTTTCGAATGACTCTGGGATTTTTTGTGGAGTTTATCCAGTGCAGCTGTTTCCTCTTCCAGGTTAACATATTTGGAGGCTCTATGAAGAGCATCGTCGATAGTTGGGGGAGGATTGAGCGTTAGCTCCGACCAAAGTTCTGATTTATACCAGGGACCTCTCCTGAGAGCCTCGATGGCAACTAGATCATTGGGGTTCGAGAGCTTAGTTCATACTGCTCTGAATTTTTTGATGTAGGCTCGTAGCGAGTCTCTCACTCCTTGTTTAATTTTCCAGAGGTCAGCCTCGGATGCTTGCTTTTAGGATGTGAGTCGAGTATTGCTTCATGAACGCATTACTTAACTGGTCGAAACTGTCAATTGAATTTGGTTCAAGACCAGAGAACCATTTGAGGGCTGTTCCGACCAGGTTTTCGGCGAATGTCCTGCAATAACCTGCATCACATTCTTCTTTCGTGAAGTGAGCCTTCACGATAGCTAGCCGGAAGGCTCTTAGGTAGGCCTTCGGGTCCAAGGTCCCGTTGTATTCGGGGATCTTAATTTTTCGGGTATCTCTTACGTAAGAGCTGGCAATTCTGTCAGTGAATGGACTTCCACAGGTATCCTCAATCAAGCTCTCGATTTCGGGAGCTGAGCTCGTTGCCTTGTGGACTTGAGCTCCCAATTTTTGGAGAGCTGCGTGAGTTCGCTCCATATATCTGCGAATAGCCTCAGGTCCCTCTAAAGGAAGGACAGTCGGGTCATCATTAGGTACCTGACGGACAGGTCCCTGATGGAATCGTGTTCGATCATTCTCCCAGTCGCTTGGTGGGCTGTCTTACCCACCGGCCCTTGGGTTATTTTGACGAGTCGGGTTTGTGTGGCGAGCTGAAGGATCAGCATCCGTCCTTTCATCCGGGTTCGTGTTTAGGTTTCTGGCCTGAAACGCCGGAGCTAATGTTCTGCCCCCGGACGGATTGGATACTCCTTCTCCCAACCTAATGCTAGGTGGTGGAGGAGGTAAGCGAGCACTTCGACCAGTAACCTGATCGGATAAAGAGCTAGTTGATGCTAGGTTGCTTTCCATAGCGCTGGTGAGGGGTGGACTAAACACAGGCGATGTCCTATCACGAGGCGTTTGGAAAGCAGGTCCATGTTCTCTCCTGAACCAGTGTTATCAAGAGAAAAGTCTAGATGTCCTCGAGGGAACGAGGGGTCAGTTATTCGATCCCGGAAGGTAACTCCCGAGCCCTGACATTGCGGTGGTTGGGTTGTTGCGGTTAGAGATCTAGTGACCTCTTCGAATCGTTGCTGCCGAGCGGCTAGCTGTTGCATTGTACGCTCACCTTCTTGAGCTTTTTCTACCAGCTGCATCATCATGCGACGGATCTCAGAGAGCTAAGCCTCCGTCTGGTTCGGAGCAGGTTGGTGCTGAGGGGTAACGAGGGCTGGGAGCCCTGGATCGATCCCACTGGAGGTTCTCGTGTTGGCTGCTCCAGCACTGTTCATCGAGATACTGTTCATCGAGATACTGTTCATCGAGATACTGTTCATCGAGATACTGTTCATCGAGATACTGTTCATCCGAGTACTGTTCATCCGAGTACTGTTCATCGGGATACTGTTCATCGGGATACTGTTCATCGAGATACTGTTCACCGAGATACTGTTCTTCCAGTACTGTTCATCCGAGTACTGTTCATCGGGATACTGTTCATCGGTTAGATGAATTTGTTGTCTGATCGACTGGATTCATCCTTAAGTTGGAGTAAGGGATTCCATTGTTTCTTCCCCACAGTCGGCGCCAATTGTGAGGGGTAAAACTCACACCTAGATTTTAGATCAGGTTTTATGTTTAGGAAAGGTTAGGGAAGGATAATGCGGGCTGAATCCCGTAATAACTTATGGAATGAATTTGATTTGTATTGATAATGTGGTAAAGAATGGTTACAAAAGATGTTTCTCTTGATGATTACAAAGATAAGGAAATGTTTAAGAGATGATGTGAATAATCGTAAGAATGCAGATAAAAGTTGAATAGATCCTCTTTCTTGATTTGCTTTCTCTTTAAATAGCCTCAGGTCCCGCTTGATCGTAGCCAACTGGTTCCCGAGATCTCCTCCGTGATTTGAGGGATTTGTAACAGCTCCCCTTTGACCGGGTCCTGCGCCTATTTATTTGTCCACGAGCTACCTCTTTGACCGGGTCCTGCGCCTGTTTACTTTTCAACGAGCTGCCTCTTTTCCTTGACCTCTCTGATGAACATCTCCAGCTCACAGCCTCCAGATCTGACTTAGCTGTTCTTGAAGATTGAATTCATGATGGGCCTTTCGCGGCCCGTTATCATTTCTTATTGTCTATCACTAGTTAGGGGGTCATATTTGGGCCCAACAACGCATACGGCCTCAGTGTCTATGACGAACCTACGGGTTCAGTACGGCCTCCATGTCTATAAAAGAGCCTCAGGGTTCAAGGGCCTTCAGGTCTAACTGATCTTCGGATCTGATAAGAACCTCGGGGTTCAAGGATCTTTATATCCAAATACCAACCTTCGGGTTTGCCAAGAACCTCAGGGTTCAAAAGCATCAACCTCCGCGTTCGAGGTACCCATAGGGTTTAATCACTGTCTCCGGATCTAAGGATTAAATCCCAACACTCAGAAACCTCAGGGTTCAATGAGCAAACCTTCGGGTTCAATAAAACGGCCTTCGGGCCTAGGTAAGGGAGGGTTCAAGGCCCTAAGATCTTCCGGGTTCTAGGGCTCAAGAACCTCAGGGTTCAAAGCAAGCTAGAACTCTATGGTTCTAAGCAAGGGTCTTTCATTCCAAAACTAAAACTCAGGTTTTTAATAATCGGTTACAAGATCTAACACTTTTCTAATCATTACGGGGTTCAGTCAATTTACTAACAGGATCCAGGTCCTAGACATTGATATCCTTCTAAGGGGTCAACCCTTACGGGGGTTCGGCCCTCATATGAGGACAACCTTCACAAGGCTCCGATCCTTCCAAGGGTCCATTCCTTCCAGCAAATCTACAAGTCTATCTAGACGTCCTTGTATTCTAAAGATACGAAGTTTGCTAGACAAGGGCTGTACCCCTGGGTTGTTGGTGCCACAACAGGATCCCAATCGGAAGATAGTGTTGGAGAATTATGAAGGCGTGAATCCAAGAAGTGAATACAACAGAAAAAGGCGAAAACGATAAGTATTATTATTATGCTATCAGAAGTCCTTATTCGGTTACAAGATCATCAAAAACCCGGGGAAAGAAATTATAATATAGAATAAAGCATAAACAGAAAAAACACTTCAGGGCTTCGAATGATGCGGTGCCGGAGGAAAAGCATCAAGTCTACCTCTCTCATTCACCAAAACTTGGATTGGCCCTCCAACAGGTCCCCATCGGTTGATATTCCTCTCCGACCACTCCTTCACGAGCTCCCAACGAGCTTGCTTACGGGCCCACTGTGGTCAGAGCTTCATGAGTTATCACCTCTCGAAGCTAGTTACGAAGGAAGAGGATATCCTCGTGCGGAGAAACGCGTCGACGTGGACCAAATAATCTGTTATTTCATGCGTTCCTTAGGGTCGAGGAAGTCGCAGCTGAAGAGACAAAAGAAGGCGATGCGTAAGACCGTCTCCTCTGAGGATTGGCCCTACAATATTCATTATATACCGATGATATCGAAGCTCCAGGAATCCCACCTAAAAGTCAGCAGAGCAAAGGGTTAGAACTGCTTTCGTGACTGTTTAAGAGAAAGGAAAGCTGCCTTACCCCAGATGCGGCTGTGGCGCAAAGACATCCGGCTCATCAAAAATAGAATCCAACGGTATCGCCTGGGAAAGCCCCTTGCCAGCTTTACCATAACCTCGCCAGCAGGGAATACCGGCCGAAAGATCTCTACAAAAACATTACGTAAGGTGGGATAGCAACGCAAAGGTTATCTTAAAAATAAAGAAGAGAGGTATACCGATGGATCGCCAAGAGAGAGGGTATCGCGGAGCACCATTAACCTTCATGAACACATATCTCCTGTTCCAGAAGTCGTTTGAAGGAAAACTCCCCCGGACTCCCCTAGGAGGTTCGTCTACCAAAGGCTCACCATCACGAGACCAGATCTGATAAAAATCTTTCTTGTTCGATAAGGGAAGGAAGGAGTAGGAATACAAAATTTCAGGTAGTCCGAAGGGAATACTGTGAAATTCACCCAACACCTGAATCGTCCTCAGGGTACGCCACGTTGCTGGCGTGAACTGCGAAGGAGAGACCCCAAAGTAAGATGCTACTTCCGCGACCAGGGAAGGGATGTCCCCCCGAAGCCTGCTTCTAGGTACGCCTCGAAGATGGCTATCTCGTCGGTACCTCCATCACGAGCACGTTCAATTCACCCGCACATCGTAGTTCCACCGAGTTGGGAAGAGAATACTTCCTCCGGATCCCTATCAGATCTTCATGCCTGATGTCCGATATTGGACCATCCTCGCCCTCATCATCAAAAGAACAAAAGCGACGCTGCCGCAAGGGAGCCATGGGAGCGTCTTTACTAACAACTCTCGAAGTCACTCCTGGAGTCAGAATAGGCGAGGCGAAGGGATCACTGAACAGATATTGAGGCCTAGCATGACCACCGACATGGGAAGCTGGAATCGCTCCGAAGTGGGTCTGGTCGTTCGACATTCTTCTCAAGCAAGGGTGATGGTTCTGACTCGGATCTATGTCATTGTAAGGTGCCAGAACATTCATATATATACCTGGAAGGATTTTCCATTTAACCACCAAAGAGGAAAGGAAAATCGGCAAAAAATATTCATCAAGAGAAAAAGGAAGGAAGGGAAAAATCGGAAAATCTCCTATATTTCTTTTCCGGAAAATTTCCAAAAACCGTGTCAAGGAGATCTCACCGTCGAAGGCTATAGGCATAGCGGCTAGGGTTCTCCTTGTTTCCTTTTTCATGATAGGACACTCGTTCTACAGCACGGATCGTACTCCGCTAAATTATCTCAATCCTCATCAAGGGTCCCGACCTGATCCACTGCAAGGAGATAAGGTATCCAAGAGATGCTCCGTCCTAGGAGAAAACCATCAAGGCTCAATAAGTACATGTTATCCCTTGATTTTCACGAGCAAATCAAGGAATAAGGGGCAAACTGTTGGGGAAAAATATCCAGACATAAGTTTTCTCAAGCTTCCGGATAGGTCCTCGACTTCCGGACCCTTGCTCAAAAAGAAACCAGGGACCGACCCCTGCCTTAGGTTCGACCCCCTAGATCAGACCGACCCCTTGGAGCAAAATAGAAGTTTTCCACCTAAAGAGAAACTTCCATTTTTCCGATTATGGAAGAGTTTTATTACTTGAAGGCGACATCTACAACTATAAAAGGGGAGCCTAAACCCTAGAATGAGGGATCGACTATTCGAGACTTAGAGATTAGAGTTTAGGCGACTAGAACTAGGGTTCATACACCACCAAAACTTTGTATTCCCGATCAATAACTCAATAACATCTCTTTGCTCTCGATATTCAACTTTGTTATACAAATTCTCTAGTGTTTCGTAGTACTTAAACGATCCTACACAAAAATACCCTAGCATCGCCCGACGGGTAAACATAGAAACGTTTCACTTAAATAAATTCGTAGTCAGATCTTTTTTTTTTAAAAGAGATTCTTTTACATCCGACAAAGATACCGTAGCGCGCTATACAAGAAATCCAAATTTTGGTTTAGCACTCCTTTGGAGATAGCTCGATTCTTACTACACAAGTCATATAAGCCGGCGCCAAGTCGAAGACTTTAATCAGTAAGAATCAGGAAGAAATCACTAACAGGCAAAATGGAAGCCGATCAGTCATCGCACAGCCTTAAAGCCGAGAGTAAACCTAGGTCTTGCCCTAAACCCAGTCTTGCTGGTACTTAACATCTCAGAAACATAGTAGCAAAACCATATACGAGATCTAAAACATGCCACTTATCGCTTACACCTAAGACGCTCACTAAAAAGTAGCATACGGACCAAGCGACAAAATAAGAGTTAGAATACGAAGTGACTACTCGCATTCTACCCTCTACACTTGACAAAAGTATAAATTGGATCATAAAACGAAAGTTTCGAAAAATCTACTTCATATTCATAAAAGCCGCAAAAAACGACAGGGATTCAAAGCCACAAACGGCCAGTCCTGAAATACACAAAGTTATGCGACCTCGTGCGGTCGCGGCATAAACAAATAAACGACCACACTTGGCCGCACAAACACAAAGATAAGGGAAAGCGCTTTCCCGGCAAAATCCAACTTGAATCAATAGAGGATGAAATCCTCCGACGACGAAGCTCCGAACTCCCTCGGATAGGTCACCTCGTCCTCACCTCCCTCCGCTTCGGTCGCGACCTCCACCATACGGGAGAAACCGGGATCGGCTCCCAGAGTCCCAAAATCCTCTCTTCGATGGGAGGAACGAGTGACTCGGCGTGAGCATAATCCCTCATACCACCCTGCATAAGGCTCAGGTCCTCCTCATAAACATAGCCGATTTGTTGCGTTCTCGAAAGAGTTCCAACCGAACCGCGACACTCGCGAAAATCACTAACTGCGACTTCGGCTGCCCTGAGATTTTGGTACTCCTCTTGGAATCGCATCGCACGATTATTCTTCTCGGCAGCGATCTCTCTTTCGGCTTGCCTCCTCGCTCGGCGAATCTCCGTGGCATGGTCAGCGGCCGCCCTCAAATCTCGCTCCAGGGTCTCCTCCTGGAGTCGCGCAAAGTCCTTTGCGTTTTTCTCCGCTTTAAAATGCCAGATCCTCGTTTCTCTTTGGCTCTCCACCAACGCCGAACCTAGATTGTTCATCGCCTATGAAATTCGAGAAACGAATTTTTATTTCGAAAAAGAAAACAAAGATACACTCGAATAAGTTCGCGAAAAAGTTTGGGAAGAAGGAAGGATTGACCCCATTAATCATGCGAGAGGTCTCCACGACTATGTCAGGCTCTATGTTTCTTCCGCAAAAGGAGGTGGATTTGGGTGGTCAGGAAGGCCGTCGAAAAAATCATCGAAGCTAGGAATTGGCATGTCGGTCTAGCCGCTTCCATCGCCAAAACCGAGATTCGGATCCCATCCCGGAAGTTAAAAATCATCAACGGGAAAATCATGATCCTCAAGATCAATGCCTTTGTCTTTGGATGAGAACCCAAACGGTCTCTCAACCGGAACGCGCTCCGGAAGACGCTCCACGGGAGAAAAGTCTACATCGCCCTCCGCCTCGAAATCGCAATGGACCAATATAATCGCCTTCCGACCCCTCTTACGAGTGAAAAAGGTCCACCAATGGTCGCCGCTCCTAAGTGTATCCCTCACTTGCATGATATCCCTAGTCCAGGGATGCGCCACACTATCGTATGGCGTGGGATTAGGAACCTTCCGGAACATCGGAATAAATTCCTCCTCAACGGACGCGACATCGAGTCGGACGAAAAAGAAAAATTTTCTCCACTGGTTAAAGTTGGAGATGGTTCCTCTGACCACCGACATCATGGGACGAGGGGTTAGTCACCAGAAGCCCGACTCCTGAATGAATTGCACTTGTAAGTGTTAGGGTATTTTTGTGTAGGATTGTTTTAGCACTACGGAACATTAGAGAATTTGTATGAAAGCAAGAGATTAGACTAGAAGAGATGTTTTATTGAGTTATGCGTATGGGACTACAACGATTTGGTGTATAAACCTTTGTTTTAGCCACCTAAACCCTAATCTCTTAGTCATAAATAGTCGATCCCTTATTCTAGGGTTTGGGCTCCCCTTTTATAGTTGTAGATGTCGGCTTCAAGAAATAGAACTCTTCCATAATCGGAAAAATGGAAATTTCTCCTTAAGCGGAAAACTTCTATTTTGCTTCAAGGGTCGGTCCGATCAAGGAGGTCGGACCTATGGCAGGGGTCGGTCCCTAGTTTGTTCTTGAGCAAGGGTCCGGAAGTCGAGGACCTATCCGGAAGCTGGAGAAAACTTATGTTTAAATATTTTTCCCCAACAGTTTGCCTTATTCCTTGATTTGCTCGTGGAAATCAAGGGATAACATGTGCTTCTTGAGCCTTGGTAGTTTTCTCTTAGGACGGAGTATTCCTTGGGTACCTTGTCTCCTTGCAGTGAATCAGGCCGGGACCCTTGATAATGACTGAAGCTATGATTCCGTGAGGCCTTGAGTTTCCCGACCCGATTATTAAAAGGTCCTTCGGATTGTCCATGATTGCTCTAATCTTTCTTCTTGGATCTTTCTTTCCTTTTGAAGATTGCGTCTTACTCTAAGAGATCTGTGGAGTGGGGTTCTTTTGAATTTGAATTTCCCGAGCCCAGTCTTGGGAATTCCGAGATCTCGGATCGGCGGATTTCCCGAGGAAAATGCCCAACGGCTCTCTTTCCCCCTTTTTTATATATATACTCTTGTCTTCGTGTAACGTCTTCCCATCTTTTATCCTCGGATCTTGCCATTTCACGTGCTAATCCCCGAAATTTTTCAATGGCAGAAGTAAGCGAGTCGGAGAAGAGAACAAACTCCTCGTCGTCCAGATCCAGCAGCCCACCTTCACGCCACGGAAAAGATGTGCAGAATCCTCTGACTCCAGCCCCCTTATCGTTTGTTCCTTCGGGATCCCCGCAAGTGGGTCCCGCATCAACGTATAGAAAGGGTGAGCTGTGCGATTGGCGAAAAAAGTATTCGCTTCCCTCTTCTGTTGATCTTCGCATTCCTGGATTATCGGAACGTGCCTCCGGTGGTATGCCCGAGGAGATTGCTATTTATGAAGCTTTCTTTGAATCTGGGTTCAGAGGTGACATACCGTTGTTGATAGTGAGTCTCTGCAACTACTTCCACATCTCTCCATCTCAGCTCAATCCTCCAGGCTGGCGCATTCTTATAGCCATCCAAAACCTCAGAGATGAGGAGGGCCTGGCTTTTGGAGTTAATGAAATACTCTTTGCCTATCATCTGGCTCCGATTAACGGACATGAGGGGCGGTTTCACCTTCGTCTAAGATCTGGGCTTCCCATAGTTGAGGAGCTTCCCAAGACTGATCGTAAGGGATTGGCTTTTGTGAAGAAATGGCCAGAAAGATATGTCTTCATGACCCTCCCAGGATCTCATTACCGATGGAACTTCGTAGGTAAGAGGCTTTAACAGATGCTCCTTTTATGAATTTTGGTAACAGAACTTATCTGATTTTCATTCCCTTTTTCTTCCAGAGGGAACTCATTCTGCTCCTCTCGAAGGTGAATACAAGGTTCTTCAGGCACGGAAGCTTCCCCTTGAGCACGCCATGTAACCCATCTTCTCAGTCTTGAGGTGTTGCACCGTAGCAAACTATGGGGTAAGTTACCTCTTCGCTACTTATAGGTATTTCCTTTTCGTATAATTAATCACGGAATATCCCTCTTCAGAAGACACAAGAGAAGGAAGCCCAGAAGATCCGATGATAGCTTTTAAGAAGGCCACAGATGCTATATCGGCAAGGAGGGATTCGTCCAGCAGGAATGCTTCGGGTGATGGAGCCACGATTGCCGGAAATAAGCGCAGGATGATAAGGAGGAGCGGCGACTCCTCCCCATCTCGAGGCGGCAGTCCTAGGGAAGGCGTAAGCACGCGCTAGCAACGACCATCGTTGACTAAATACTCATCCGGAGGATTGTCTGATGTGCTGGCTGATTTGAATGCAAACATATTTGCACGGATGCAGACCCTACCCATAGACAAGGATTCCTCTGGGATTATTCAGCAGGTTCAGGGCGAACTCCTCCAGGTGAGGTACAAATAGGATCTTATATTGTGAATCCGTAGTTTATGAAATCGGTTTTCCTGCGCAGGTCCTCTTTCATTTGCATAATCTGAAGGACCGAATAGTAGAGGAGGATTCGTCTATGAATCGAGACGAGGTCTCGGAACTGTCCCGTCAGTTATCTGAGAAGAAGAGTAGGCGTGTCGCGAAGGAACTAGAGATGAGGGACCTTCAAGCGAAGATCCGGGCCATCGAGGGTTCAGTAGAAATTGCTTCAGCTGAATCGCTTCAATTGAGGCGAGAGAAGCAAGAGTTGGAGGAGACTATTGTTGAACTTCGAACGGAAGCGGAGACTTTGAAAAACATGACAACTATGGCCGTGAACGGTGCAAGAATCGTCGCCCATTGGGAAGTAATGAGAGTGTGGCTCAAAGGGCAGGCCCAGAAATGGAACTTGCACAAGGAGTTTTCCCAGTATAAAACAGTGGTTTTGGCTGAGGCGGAATTCAAGGGTCCCGAACCTCCTTCCTTCGAAGACGAGCCGGTTATTCTTTCATCTAGACGTGGCATGTCTTAGAGGATATTTGAACTTTTTCTTGTAACAGCAGCCCTGCGTGGTCCGTCCTTGCTAAGACAGTGTTTCTTGTATTTTGATGGTTTTATTGCCGAATAATGTTCATTGTTTTTGCCTCCTTCCATCGTGTTCGTCTCTTGATCGGAATGGTTCATAGGGGCTTTGACCACAAGTCTCCTTGGAAGGAGCACAATATCCTAGGCGGAATTGTGGGATCTAGGATTAGAAGCTTGTACTGTGTTGACAGCTTAGGGGTATAGTCCTTGTCGAGCAAACTTCGTATCTTCAGAATGAAAGGACGATTAGGTAGACGCGTTGATTCGCGGGAAGGGATGGACCTTTGAAAGGATTGACCCCTTGTTAGGACCGGACCCCTGTAAGAGTTGACCCCTTGGATGGATATCAATGTCTAGGACCTGGATCCTGTTAGTAAATTGACTGAACCCTGAAATGATTAGAATAGCGTTAGACCTTGTAATCCATTATTAAAAACCTGAGTTTTAGTTTTGGAATGAAAGATCCTATTTTAGAACCCTAGAGTTCTAGCTTGGTTTGAACCCTGGGGTTCTTGAGCCCTAGAACCCGGAAGTTCTTAAGGCCTTGAACCCTGAGGTCCCTTACCTAGGCCCAAAGACCGTTTTATTGAACCCGAAGGTTTGCTCATTGAACCCTGAGGTTTCTGAGTGTTGGGGTTTAATCCTTGGATCCGGGGACCGTGACTAAACCCGATGGATACCTCGAACCCGTAGGTTGATGCCTTTGAACCCTGAGGTTCTTGGCAAACTCGAAGGTTGGTATTTGGATTCAAAGATCCTTGAACCCTGAGGTTCTTATCAGATCCGAAGATCTGTTAGACCCAGAGGCCCTTGATCAACCCTTAGGTGATCTTGAGTCCAAAGACTCCTTACAGACCTGAAGGCTGTATTGAACCCTGAGGCTCTTAAATAGAACCTGAGACCGTACTGAACCCGGAGGTTGTTATATAGACCCTGAGGCCGTACTGAACCCGGAGGTTCGTCATAGACACTGAGGCCGTATGCGTTATGGGAGGTTTGTGATCGTATTCTGCTCCCCATGGGGAAACCACTACCGATCTATTATTGAGAAACCGCACTCTACCACCAGGAGGTATTGGCCACTTTCGTGAATCTCAATGCTGCACTCTACCTTTCTGCAGAAAAGGTCACGCTCAGACTTACTGTGGTCTGGCGTGGGCCTGCCCCGCGGAGCGACTTCACACCAGACACACTAATTTCCACGTTTGGATAAGTATTAATTTTTGGTGCTAACCGGTATTTTCGCACATTTGCTCCCTGCATATCAGCCGTCAGCATCTGATTACAGTACTTTGCAGTGTACGTCATGCTCCCTGCGTGTATTTAGTTCGTAGCGTCTTTAACACAAGGTTTGGGTAGCACTAGTACGGTGGTCCCCACGTAACTTTTGGACTTATAGCCTTTACGTAGGGCGCGAGGTACAGACAACGTAATAGGGTTGATCAGACCTGTTCCTTATATATCGTACACCCATGTGAGTAGTCTCACTAGTATATATAGGGTTTGCTGAGATCTAAGGTCCCTTAGGACCTGACCTAGCTAGTATGCCCCTTTAAGTACATTGGAGTTCCTATAACCCCTTTAGCCGTAACTAATAATGTAATTTATAAGGTTAGTCTAGAGATGTTATCGCATACATAGGAGTAGGAAACCAGTGTACTTAAATATATTGTAATAATAGTAGTAGTATATAAAGCTGATCTGGGGACCTTACTTTAGAAGTGATAGAATTTGAGGTGCAAGGCATTCTAGCAGTTGGATTGGACCTTACTGTCGCTGTCTTCCAGCTTATAGGCTCCTGCCCCTTGCACCTCTATTACCTTATAGGGACCCTCCCATCCATGAGCGAGTTTTCCGGCTGATTTGTCCCATGTGTGGTCACAGACTCGCCTTAAGACCCAATCCCTTTTCTGGAAGGTTCTGGATCTGACCTTCTTGTTGTAGCTCTTGGCTACTTTCAACTGGTAGGACGCATTTCTAAGGCGGTCCGCCTCCCTCTTTTCATCGAGTAGGTCTAGACTGAGGGACATTAGCTCGTTGTTCTCCTCCTGGGAGAGGAATTCAGACACCGTGGTCCATACGTGCACTTTTGTTGGTATCACCGCTTCAGCACCATAGACAAGCGAGAAGGGAGTCTCCTGGGTAGCCATCTTCAGGGTTGTTCGGTAGCCCCAGAGTACTCCATGTATTTCTTCTGCCCATCGCCTGTGGGAGTCTTCTAGGCGCTTCTTGAGCATGTTCACCACTGTCTTATTAGTGGATTCGGCTTGACCGTTAGATTGAGGATGTCGTGGTGTTGAATAGGAAAGCTTGATGTTCCAGTCCTTGCAGAACTTTTGGAAGTTGTAGCTCGTGAACTGGGATCCGTTGTCTGTGACAATCTCATGGGGAGTTCCGAAGCGTGTGATCACGTTGGTCCATAGGAATTTCCTGATCTGGAGTTCCGTTATCTTGGCTAGTGCTTCAGCTTCTACCTACTTCGTGAAGTAATCGGTCACGACTAGGAGGAAGATCTTTTGCCCCGGTACCATAGGAAATTTCCCCACGATGTCCATGCCCCACTTTCGGAAGGGCCAAGGAGAACTTAGAGATTTGAGGTTCTCTGGTGGAAGGTTGGAGACTGGCGCGTGCTTCTGGCATTGGCTACAGAGTTTGGCTTGTTTGAGGGAGTCCCTCGCCATGGTTGGCCAGTAGTATCCAGCCCTTCTGGCTCTGAGTACCAAGCTCCAACCACTAGAATGGGAACCACACTCTCCCTCGTGTTGCTCTTCTAGTATCCTGGCGGCTTCTCTAGGGGTAAGACATCGTAGATAGGGTCCTGAAAAGGATCTTCGGTATAATTTCCCCTCGGAAAAGCAGTACCTGGCAGCTTGGCGCCTTATCTTCCGACTTTCGTCTCGATTTCAGGCAAGGTGTCGTACCTTAGATAGCTAATGATGCGAGTCATCCAGGTCTCTCCTTCGTCTACTACGAATACTTCTTCAGGCTCCGTCTCCTTTTCGGTTGCGGGCTATTGGAGTACTAGTAGTGGGATGCTCATATGACTTGTAGTTTCTAGGGATCTTTCATCTGACTGCGTGCTCCGACACCGCCAGATAGAGCAATAGGACCTCACCTTCCAAGGGTTTTGAAAGGAGAGGTGGAGTAGTGAGATAGGCCTTGAGATCAGATAGGGCTTGCTCACATTTATCGGTCCATTGGAAGTCCTTGGGGTCTTTCAAGGTTTCGAAGAAGGCATGCAACTTGTCGGACAGCCTGGAGATGAACTTGCTCAGGGCAGCCATCCTTCCTGTCAGTCTTTGTACCCCCTTGACGTTGCGAGGGGAAGGTATCACCTGGATTGCTCTCACCTGCTCTGGGTTTGCTTCAATGCTCCTGTGGGTGACTATATACCCTAGGAACTTTCCAGAGCTTACCCCGAACGAGCACTTTGAAGGGTTTAGCTTCATGTTGTATCTCCTGAGAGTGGTGAAGGCTTATTAAAGGTGCGAGATATGGTCCTCAGCATCCAGGGACTTTACCAGCATATCATCTATGTAGACCTCCATGGTCTGCCCTATCTGATCGGCGAACATCATGTTAACAAGCCTTTGATAGGTCGAGCCTGCATTCTTTAATCCGAAAGGCATGACCTTGTAACAGTAGATGCCCCTTGAGGTCATGAATGAGGTCTTCTCTTGGTCATCAGGATGCATTAGGATCTGGTTATATCCGGAAAATGCATCCATGAAACTCATCAGCTGATGACCAGCAGTCACGTCGACTAGCTTGTCGATGTGAGGCAAGGGGAAGGGATCTTTAAGACAGGATTTATTAAGATCCGTGAAGTCGATACAGACTCTCCACTTCCCGTTCTTCTTCCTGACGACCACTACATTAGCTAACCATTCTGGGTATTGCACCTCTCGTATGAATCCGGCATCTAGTAGGTTCTTGACCTCTTCGTTGATTATCTCGTCCCTTTCAGGAGCGAACTTCCCCCTCTTCTGTCTGACGGGAGGATGCATCGGATCCACTTTGATTTGATGCATGATGACGTCGGGATCAATTCCAGGCATGTCCTCGTGGGACCAGGCGAAGCAATCGGAGTTGGATCTCAAGAAGTCGACCAATCTCTTTCTTAGACCTTCTGGAAGCTTGGAGCCAATCTTTAAGTTTCGACCCAAGTTCCCTTCTGCAAGTGGAACCTCATCCATTCCTTCCACTTCAGGCTCTTCGGTATGCGGGCGGAAGCTTCTTCTGTAATTGCTATAATATTTGGGTCTTTCCCTTCAAGGTAGTCTGGTAGCAGGACCTGTCATTCTCCTGATCTCCCTTGACCGCTTTAATGCCCCCAGGGAGTTGGGAACTTGACCAGCTGATGCAAAGTCGAAGGTACAGCTCCCATGTCGTGGATCCAAGGCCTTCCTAGTATCACTATACGATGAAGGGCAGTCGACGACTAGGAATTTTGTGGCCTGGTTTATCCCCTCGGCGTACACGGGGAGAAGGACCTCTCCTAAGGTTTGCTTGACCTCTCTGCTGAAGTCTACAAGGGGAGTCGCCTTTCTAGTTAGGGACGTGGGTTCCAACCCGTTGTCTACTAGTATTCGCTTGACTAAGCAGTTTGCTATGGTAAGCGAAATGACAAGGGCGTCATGATGAGGAGCAAGGACCTTCTCCTGCTCCCTTGCAGTGAAGCTGATCTCATCTGTTCCGAGGAGCAGGCGCTTAAGACCCTCGGCCTCTTGACTGTTACTGGCGTTGCGAGTGCTTCTCTTGGCAGCGGCACTACTAATTATGTTTACCTCTGATCCGCCTGTGATGACATGGATCACTCGGTCTTGTTGTGGTGGCAATGCGGGAGCTGCTTCGGTAAGGAGACCGTGAGCTTCCTTGTTTAGAAGGTTCTTGGCCTTATCTGAGAGGAACTCCCTTAGGTAGCCTTTCTTGAGGAGCTCGGCGACTTCCATCTTCAAGGCTATACAATCTTCCGTGGTGTGACCATGGTCACTATGGAACTCGCACTACCGCTTGGGGTTTCGATTAGCCTCTGCAGCCTTCATCTTAGGAGGCCACTTAACTTGTGGACCCATTTGTCGTAGGACGCCGATCAGTTCCGGTTTGGATATCGCAAGATGAGAGATATCAGGCCAAGTAGACACCATCATCCCCTCGGATCTAGGCAAAGGTCGATGTTGGTATCTGTCCCTGCTTGGATTGCTGGTCTCCCTCGCGGTCTTGGGATGAGAGGGCTCATCGCCGACATTCCTAGTTGGTTTTGAGGACTTCTGATCGTACTTCGGACAGGCTTTCGCCCTACTAGCAATGTCTTCTTCCCACCTTACTTGAGCCCAAGCACGAGACAATACGTCCTCCATAGTCCTGCACTTGTATTTGATCAGCTCCTTGTAGAGATCTCCCTCCGGGAGTAGACCCCGCTTGAAGGCTGAAATAGCCGTATCAGCGTTGCACTCAGGGATAGCCACCTTCTCTTGGTTGAAGCGTGCTATGTAGGAGCAAAGGGGTTCATTCCTATGCTGGAGTACTTCATAGAGGTCGTCTGAGTTCTTCTCAAGATTGCGACTACTAGCAAATTGCTCTACGAACTTATCGCTAAGGGCTGCAAAGGACTTGATGGACTTGGTAGGAAGATTGATGTACCACTGGAGAGCAGGAATCAGAAACCAAAGACGACAACGCGTCAATACAGCTTCGTAGCTGATAGTGCACAAATTCCCCAGTAGAGCTTACTCTCTCAAATAAGAGGTACAGCTGTAGTACTTAGGGATCGAATCACGAGGAGCTAGGGAACCAATTAAATAAAATCTACTAATCAATCCTAGGCGAAGTTGGTTTATATGATGGAAATAAAATAACAATTCCTAAAATAAGCAACGTAGTTGCTCTAACTAACAATATGATGGGTTGTTTAAATGTGATAAAGAGTGCTAGACATAAGGCTTTTATTTAGGAATGGAGATTATAATTTCTATAAATGCTTTAACAAGTTGCTTGCATAATACTATAGATCTCAGCCGCTTAACTCTAGTGATGTATCACTGGTTAAATAATCTAGATCTCTGGCCTCAACTGTCGTATGTTGACACAGAAAAAGAGTCGATCGACATCTTTTTGAGATATCGACCGATACACCTTTCGCTCGGCGATCGATTCACCTGTCGGGATATCGATCGACGGCTTCTAGATATGCCTAGGCGCGAGCCGATAATGAACACTAGGTCTCAAGGAGGAGCTGTCGCTCTTCTCAACAGGAGACAAGCTAGCTCAAATGGATAATTCAAGATAATCAAAGATCCTAGTGATCTATATTCTAGCTAGCTAATCTAGAACAAGCATAGGGTGCAATCCATTTGATGAGTACCACAACTTAGCAATTATAGTTTGGGGCTAATCCCGCAAACCTATTTAAACCCTAGATCTAACAAGTAGACTACTCATACATAGCTAAGCAATTCATGACAATGGATAGATGAAAGAATTGCATAGATAGAAATAAGTAGAAATACAAAAGGAGATGAGAAATCTCTCCAATCTCTCAAAACAAAATAAAACTCTAGTATCTCTCTCACACTCTCTCATTTTCTCTGAGTTGTTCAAAGCTTGCTTCTCTCGAAGGTTGCCGTCAAAAGACACTTAGCAGGAATATTTAAGCATTTCCATTAGGTTAAAAACTCGTCAGGGGCAATCTCGTAATTTGGTGAAGTCTTGGTGAAGTAGTCGGCTAAACCATTTCGTCCTCGATATCGATCGACAACACAGGATGTGTATCAATCGATTATAATCTTCTAGTACGCGGATCTTCTCAGCTACATTGATCGACAACTCAGGATGAGTATCGATCGATTATAATCGCAATGTTGACTTTCGACTTGGTCTTGAATGGTCAACTCGGGTGTATCATCTCTTGCACTCCAAAATGCTCCAAAAACATCACTTTCTTACAAAATGCTCCTGAACCTGAAAACATACCTAACAGGCTAGAAAACAGATTAAATATATAATAAAATACTAGTATACCATGGTTAAAAACGGGTAAAACCCATGGTATATCAACTCCCTCAGACTTACTCCTTTACTTGTCCTCAAGCAAAAACAGTAGTCTTTGGAAAAGGTTTGAAAACAGTAGGAACTCAAAGATTCAAAATATTGAAGTCATCACTCTATGGGTTTGCAATTCATGTCTAAACATCCTAATCACAGAAGTTCATTATGCCTTATCCTAGCTTAACAACCAAACTCTTCTAGTTAACAACTTAACAAACCTCATCTGACATTCCCCTCTACTAACCTCATTTCTTAACATAAAATAAAAGTGCAGGCTTTACCTTGGGAGTATCGATCAAAAGACACATGGATTCAACTCAAACAAGTATAATGAATAAATATAACAAGTGAGAAAAAATTAAACCTGATCGACAAGGTGTCGATCGATTCATAGTGGTATACGTCGATTGTTAGTAATGGTCGCGTGGTGTCGAGCGATATGAATGGTAAATGTCGGTCGACAGAATCATCATTCTACTCGGATCTTATAAAAAAACTGCAAAATAAATCCGAAAAACGCAAAAATATAAAATATATAAAATAAAAAAAAAATAAAAGAAAACCTAATAGTGGGTTGCCTCCCACTCAGCACTTTGTTATAGTCATTTAGCTTGACTTTGGTAGGTGTGTGACTCAGGGGGTGCAGTGGGGTTGTTGTTTGCTGGTGGGCAAACATTTCCCTCATCTTTGGACTCAGCAGCAGTGAAGCTTCTTGTGGCATCATCTAATCCTGTCCATCTAGGATATATCTTTGCTAAATCTGCTTTGATGACTTGCAACCTTCTTTGATAGAAATCAAATCTTGAATGCTCAGGTAATTCTACATGTTGTTCTTTGTCGTGCTGGTCTTGAATCTGTTGATCTTGATCTGCCAAGGATTCTGTATCGATCGATGCTACAACTTGTGCGTCGGTCGTTTCGCTGGGAGTTCTGTCGGTCGACTCAGTATCGACAGTGTCGATCGATTCTGAACGTTGGCCTTGGTACTCTAGATTTCTTTGCATACTGCGTATCTCATTCTTCAATAGACCAGTAGCTCTGCAAAGGTTGGTCACTCTTTCGTTGAGAGTGTCGTCAATGTCATCACTTCTTTCTTTGAGTCTTTCCTCCATAGAATTCATAGCTTCGTACAGCTCATCTTTGATCTCATCAACTTCTGCTGTAGTGCATGCTCTCTTCGCTGGTGGTGGCTCGATGTCGATCGATATTGGTCTAGGCCTGTCGATCGATCTTGCGTTTCTGTCACGAAGACCAAGATGATCTTGAACTATGCTCATGTCTTGTTGTAGCTCGTTCAGGTGCTGTGACAGTGTGTCCTGGTATCGTAGGATAGGTGAACTGAAATTTTCATGCTTCTTCACGTATGCTTTCATCCTATCTTCCAGTGCTGCGAACCTTGTGTCGATCGACGGTGAAGATTGTGTGTCGATCGATGGAAAGGTAGCATTCTTAGCTTGATATTTCTTGTGAATTGATGCTAGCTCTTTCTGTTGAAGATCGATCCTCTTGCAGAACCATTCGACATTGTTGTTGAGAGGGTTGTAGACGTCTCCAATCCGTGTATTGATATAAGCAATCTCCCATTCATCTCTCTTAGGTGATGAACATTTTGGTCTGTCCTTGGATGTAATCTTGCCGATGTCAATCGATGGTACAGGTACCCTGTCAGTCGATACTGGTGGCGTAGCTTCCTTCTCAATCATGGTTAATATGTTTCCAAGCTCCACTCTTATCTTGGCCATATCACTCTGGAAATCCTTGTAGCTGACATCCAAAGGCTGGAAAGTGTCTTCCACCAATGTGTGCATGTTTGCCTCAAGGTGTGCCTGAGCTCTCCATACATCAGTCACCATATCATCTATCTCCTCCCTACTGTAGGGTACTGGAAAGAGATGCTCTATCCAGAATTCTCCTTACTTGCTCCTTGGTAACATGGATGATTTCACCATCAACTCCTCTAGCATAGCCAAACTCATCTCTGTAGACACCATATTCATCCTTAGCTTCCCATTTGAATCTCCTGGATCCATCAGCATTAAAGGCACGTCGTTCAAACTCCAATCGTCTGTCGGGCGATCCGACTCTTGGTCTGTCGATCGATCCGGGGTATCCGCCGTCGATCGATGGTGACGAAACGTTGTCGATCGATGGTGAACTCCTGGGTTGACCGAAGCTTTTAGGAACTGTATCCTCCCTTGGGGTGACGTGGTGGTTGTCCTAGACGTGAGCTAGGATGTCTGGATGGCCATGTTGCTGTGTGAACAGGTTTTCTGGTCCATTAGCTACTTGGAGGATGTCTGCTATGTCTTCTCTGGTTATGTGCAGAACTCTTCCATCCATTGCTCTTGCATAGCCATCTGTGTCCCTGAAAATTCTAAATTCATCAGGTGTTAGTGAAACGTTCCTGATATCATAAGGGTCATGAAATCGAGATTGAGCTCTGTTGAAGGTGTCGATCGATGGTGATGTGGTGGTGGCGATCGATGGTGCATGTCTAGCTGCATGGTTGGATCGATTGTTCTGGGTAGAAGGTGAAGAGTTTTGAATTTTCGTGGCTTGAGTTATCAACCTTTTAAACCCATGTGTTGTCCTAATCGGTGAAATTCCGATTTTGTCCTTTAAGTTGTCCGGGTTAATATCGATCGATGTGATACTGGCTATGTCGATCGATGGACGATGTCGTTTTGCTGGATGAAGTAGATAATCGATCGATGGTGGGCGCTTGATGTCGATCGATTGTGGGAATCTATTTGCAAATCTGTCATTCTCCAAGTAATTTTCCCAAGCTCTCTCTTCCCAGTAGTCTGAATCATGTTCTTCACTGTGGTCTCTACTGTGGGAAGAGGTGGCTATGTCTACTGCAAAAATCTCATGAAATCCGCTATCTGCCCAACTCATTACTGAGTGATCATCTTCCTTTCGGCTGGGTGGGATGGCGAAATTCGGGTAGCAATGATCTGGTAGATCGAGTTCATCATCTGGTGGGTCTCTGTCGAACGATGATCTATGTTTGTTGTCGATCTCCTCTGACTTGCTGGTGTCGATCGATGAAGTTAAGGTGCTGTCGATCGATCCTGAGTACTCTGTCTCGTACTCGACTTCACAATGACAAACTGCAATGATACCATTATCATCTTCTTTTACCACTGATTTGGCTGGTGGTTTGCCAAGCTTGACAGGGTCGTAGTGGATCTCTGGATCTATCATAGTGAAGCACATCATGTTGGTGTTCATGTCACATATGGCCCCTACTGTAGCCATAAATGCTCTTCCAAGTAAGAGGGAAGAGTTCCAATTTAGATTGATGTCTAGGACATGAAAATCCACAGGGACGATAGCATTACCAATATGTACTTCCAGGTCTCTGATCAAGCCTCCAGGTTTTTCTGCGTGTAATCCACAAATGTAAAGATCTCTGGTGAAGGCTCTACTTGCAGGTCCAGATGGTCTGCCATAACCTTTGGTAAGATGCTGACTGATGAACCAGTTTCACATAGTGCATGAGGAAATTCAATCCCTTCTACTACACAGTGTATTGCAAACTTCCTAGGATCACTCTTCTTCTTCAAAGTATTCCTTTTCCTCATATCTTTTCTGACATTGTCAAACCTTCTTCTAATGTCATTTTCAGTCTCCCTTGTTTCTCTAAAGAACATCCACAATCTGCTTGTGAAGTAAACCTCCTCAAAAGGTTTCTCTGGTGGGATTCTGATAACTCTCTTAGTGAAACCATCAATTTCCTTTTCATTAGCTTCCCTCTTAAGGTTCTTAGGAATATTCTCCTTTCTACTCCTTAACCTTCTTCCTTCAGATTAGTGTCTGAAGGGTTACCAATGGTCTCTGTAGGGTTAGCTTGTGGTTTCGGCGTGGGTCTGGGTGCATTGATTCGGTTGCTGTCTATCGATGGTAGTTGCACTCGGTATGTGAGAGGTGCGTGTCGATCGATAGGTGGAGAAAAGGGTCGATCGATACGTTTCTCATCTTTGTGTTGATCGATGAGTGGCTCGTCTCGTCGGTCGATATCTTTGTAGGTGTGGGTGGGTGGGTATGGATGAGAAGCCGTGAATTCAGCATGTGTCAATATCCTAACCGTGTTGCAATCTGCAGTCGTATCCGGAAATGACATCGTTGGTGTCGATCGATGTGGACTAGTTGGTGTCGATCGACACCATTGTGATCCACCGAAACCTAGTGAACTTTCCACTTAAAAGTCTCCTTCTTGTAACTTCTCCTGTTTCACCACTTACCAGAAATCATCATCTATAATGGCATTCACGTGGTGTTTCCTATTTCCTTCCCCTACTTCCTTAGAAGTTCCAATTCTCCTGATAGAGTCTTCAGTCTGGACAATATGTGTCTCAAGTTTCTTAATTTGAGTGCAAATGGTGTCTATCCTTGTGGTCAGATTGTTGAAGACAGAATCAATCTTCCCATTGAAGCCTACTGTAAGCTTCTGCTGACCTTCTAGAACTCTATCAATCATGGCATCAAACTTACTTTCCTGGGTGGGTGGTGGTGGGTTTTGGTAAGCTGAGTTGCCGTAGTTCCTTGTGTTGGTGAAGGGTTTCTGATATTGTGAACTCTGGTTGTAGTTACTCTTCTGACCACTGCCAAAAAAGTTTCTGTTTCCACTATGGTTTCCATATCTCTGAAATCTAGTACCTCCAATGTAGTTCACATCTTCCTCTGTATCATCTTCTCTAGCCTCTCCTTCTTCAGCTGAGCAGACTGGCTTCCCCGATGGCTGCAACCAATTTCTTCTTGTCAGAGTCAGTGTTGTTGGTGCTGCTGCTGTTGGCTAGGTTTTCAATAAGTCTCACAGCCTCTATTGGATTCCTAGTGTTGAAGTTTTCCTCACTAGCACTATCAAGAGCCATCTGATACCTCAAGGTGATACCTCTGTAGAAAGTGCTTAGCAGCTGCACTTCATTGAATCCATGGTGTGGACAGTCTCGCTGGAAGAACTTAAATCTGATCCACGCGTCTTTAAAAGTCTTACTAGGCTTTTGCGTGAAAGTGGCGATTTTGCTCCTTAAGTCTTCAGCGCGCGCCTCATCAAAGAAATTACGCAGGAAGGCGTTTTTGATGTCGGCCCAGGATGTCAGTGATCCTGTAGGTAGCTGCTTGAGCCAGTGCGAAGCTTCTCCAATCAGTGAGTATTTGAAGAGCTTGCAGAGTAGGTAGTCCTCAGAGACTCCATCCATACGAATAGCAGCGCTAAGATCCTCGAACCTCTCCAGATGGTCCATAGGATGCTCGTGTGATAGCCCAGAATAAGTTATCTGAGACACGAGAGAGTAGTACTGAGGCTTGAGCTCGAAGTTCGGCTTCTGAATCTCTGGAAGTCGAATAGCTGATCTGTTGGTGTAGTACTCGTCTGGACGGTTATAGTCTGCCAACGATCGTGTTTGAGCTTCTCCTGTAGCCTCAGCTTCAGGCTCATGGATTATGTTTCCCTGTGCATCTAGCTTCTGATCTGTTGCATTACGCAGATGACCATCTTGGTCATACAGGTTTCCATTCTCGCCCTACGTGAGAATAACAATCGCGACCATGCTTCGCGGAGTAGTGTTGATCGATGTACGGTTAGTAGTATCGAACGATGTGGATCGGCGAACGGTATCGGTCGACGGTGCTGTCTGAGTGTCGGTCGACTGTTGAACGTGAGTATCAGTCGACGGTAATGCAGTTCTGTCGATCGATGCGGAGCGTATGTCTTTGCGGATTGAGCGTTCCAAGTGTACAGGATCCTCTGAGAATAATAGTTGATTTCCCCTGTTGCTTCTGGTACTGCTGGGCATGTATCTGAAAAGTCAAGAAAAATTTTAATCAGAAAGGGGGTAAAAAGAATAACCTAAGATTAATAAGATTAAATCTAATGGCGATCAAAGCTCCCCGGCAACGGCGCCAAATTTGATAGTGCTCAAATTACCAGTAGAGCTTACTCTCTCAAATAAGAGGTACAACTGTAGTACTTAGGGATCGAATCACGAGGAGTTAGGGAACCAATTAAATAAAATCTCCTAATCAATCCTAGGCGAAGTTGGTTTATATGATGGAAATAAAATAACAATTCCTAAAATGAGCAAGGTAGTTGCTCTAACTAACAATATGATGGGTTGTTTAAATGTGATAAAGAGTGCTAGAAATAGGGCTTTTATTCAGGAATGGAGATTATAATTTCTATAAATGCTTTAACAAGTTGCTTGCATGATACTATAGATCTCAGCCGCTTAACTCTAGTGATGTATCACTGGTTAAATAATCTAGATCTCTGGCCTCAACTGTCGTATGTTGACACAGAAAAAGAGTCGATCGACATCCTTTTGAGATATCGACCGATACACCTTTCGCTCGGCGATCGATTCACCTGTCGGGATATCGATCGACGGCTTCTAGATATGCCTAGGCGCGAGCCGATAATGAACACTAGGTCTCAAGGAGGATCTTTCGCTCTTCTCAACAGGAGACAAGCTAGCTCAAATGGATAATTCAAGATAATCAAAGATCCTAGTGATCTATATTCTAGTTAGCTAATCTAGAACAAGCATAGGGTGCAATTCATTTGATGAGTACCACAACTTAGCAATTATAGTTTGGGGCTAATCCCACAAACCTATTTAAACCCTAGATCTAACAAGTAGACTACTCAGACATAGCTAAGTAATTCATGACAATGGATAGATGAAAGAATTGCATAGATAGAAATAAGTAGAAATACAAAAGGAGATGAGAAATCTCTCCAATCTCTCAAAAAAAAAAAACTCAGTCTCTCTCTCACACTCTCTGCTTTTCTCTGAGTTGTTCAAAGCTTGCTTCTCTAGAAGGTTGCCGTCAAAAGACACTTAGCATGAATTTTTAAGCATTTCCATTAGGTTAAAAACTCTCCAGGGGCAATCTCGTAATTTGGTGAAGTCTTGGTGAAGTAGTCGGCTAAACCATTTCGTCCTCGATATCGATCGACAACACATGATGTGTATCGATCGATTATAATCTTCTAGTACGCGGATCTTCTCAGCTACATCGATCGACAACTCAGGATGAGTATCGATCGATTATAATCGCAATGTTGACTTCCGACTTGGTCTTGAATGGTCAACTCGGGTGTATCATCTCTTGCACTCCAAAATGCTCCAAAAAATCACTTTCTCACAAAATGCTCCTGAACCTGAAAACATACCTAACATGCTAGAAAACAGATTAAATATATGATAAAATACTAGTATACCATGGTTAAAAACGGGTAAAATCCATGGTATATCAGTAGCATGTAAAGTAGCCCTCCGGAGGATTGTCGGCATCCTCCCCGCGCCTAGGAATTCGAAGCTCGACCGCTTCCGGAACCCCAGCGTACTCTCGAAGCCTCACAAGGAAAGGTTTGGTTGTCTTGCTCGGCATGTCAGACCCTACGCCCCGAGATTGCTTGATCAGGAAATCTTCCTCCGCGGGAGGATAGATTTGGTCGCTGCTTGCTCTCCAGTATGCATCGAGTTCCGCCGCATCCGGAGGAAAAAAGCCTGACTCGACCTTCGGAACGAGAAACTCCTCATCCTGATTACGGTCGGGAGAAGGGTTCGAGGGAGTTTTCTTCATGGAAATTTTTTTTCCGCCTCTAAACATCTTTGAAATTTTTTATGAAGGATTCTCTCTCTCAAAGAATTTCTTATGAAATATTCTTGGAAGGATTCTCTCTCAAAGATATTCTTATGAAAGATGGGTGAGTAAAAATGAAAGAGTTACCTCCTCTTTTATAAGCTTCAGAAATTACTGTTCAAGCTCGGACTTTTGGATACAAACTTGGCCTAAAAACTCGCCTAAACTCGCCAAACCGTACGATAGAATCTCGCCAACCCAAGTTCTAGCGCACTGGGGGGCTAACTGTTGGGATCGAAATCGGACGAGGCAAAGTTGGCATCAAAATATCCGTAAAAAATATTAACTTAAGAATTTCTACGTTTTCAAGAAAGGAAAACTTATACGAAAAACTTGCGGGGAAAACTTGTTTTAAAAGAACAATTTCTTAAAAAAACGATTTCTTAAATCAACGAATTAAGAAATCAACGATTTTTTAAATCAACGATTTAAGAAATCAACGATTTAAGAAATCAACGATTTAAGAAATCAACGATTTCTTAAATCAACGATACGATATTATCAAAGGTCTAAACATCCGCAAACAAACATCCTAAAAGCATTCTAGCATCGCGATGGTTTCGGACGCTTGGACGATTGACTTCAGTCCACGGCACAAACTCAGTTGCAATGGCGACCGAGTCACAAACAAGAGCTCGATTGCTATAGCGATCGAATCACGGAATCACGCTCGGTCGCTATTGCGACCGAGCTTCGATTACAGCTCGGTCGCTATAGCGACCGAGCTCCGTATAAAGCTTGGTCGCTATAGCGACCGGGCTGCGGACAAAGCTCGGTCGCTATAGCGACCGAGCGTACGAACATCAACCATTTTCCGAAACGTCCAAAGTCTTTTGAAACGACGATACGACGTAAAACTATGCACTCTCGACAATCCTTATAACAATCCTCCGCAAGTCACGGCTAACCATTTCTTGATTTCTCGATCAAATGGGATCATCAGCTCGGTTTACGATGAAACTGCGGAAAATTAACTTTATCGGAGAAATCATAACAAACGTCTCAAACCAAAAGACGGCCCAAAGGGTCATAAACCTGATTCGAGGCCCACTTACGATTTCTTAAAATCCCATAAACCTTGCAACGGTTTATGCTTGGAGGATAAACATCAATTTCCGCGGATAAATGGAAACTTTCCGCAGATAATCATGAAGATCAGAAAAAATGGAATATCTCCATTTTTCGGACTATGACGGCTTAAGGGAAAATGAGGAAGGCATAAACCAACCTAGGAGGGAGTATATAAGGAGCTCAAGGCGAGAGGCATAAGAGAGACTTTTCTCTGAGCAAACTAGCATTTAGAGCAATTTAGTCAAATTTCCGTTTTTGTTATTCGAGCTGCGTCTCAATTAGGTTTAGCTACCTTCGGGTATTAGACTAGGGATCTCGCCAATAGCTCTCGTAACCGAAGCACGTTACCTTGTTGTTACGCTCAAACGCGAAATCGGAAATAAGATCTTTCTTTGCTCTCCATTTATTTTTACGATTTCTTATTGTTTTCTCGTTTATTTTCGTGTTCTGATTGCTTGGCATGTGGTTTCTCAGATATTCGGGACCTCTGAGAAATTAGGGTTTTCCTATTTTCCTAAAATATACGATTCATTGACGGTGTGAATTTCGGTTCCCACATTCTTTCATTTCTACCAAATGGATTGACATCACCTCGGTTTTGATGTCTAGGAACTCTCATTGGATGGTTGATGGATCGGTCATCATCTTCAAGAGACTCTTCTCGGATGTCAAGGTCGGACCGGCTGTGTCTCCTTGGACGGTCACATCTGGTTCTGGTTCGGGACTAAGTCGGCCGGCCCTGAAGTTAATCTAGCCTTTGATGGATCGCCTCCAAACCTGTATTCAACAAGTTAGACATAGAATCATTGAGAGCACGCATTTGCAAGTTAGATAATCTGGCATGTGAGTTTCCGGGACGGTATCTTTCTTCTTCACTACCCATGGTTTCCTGAAAACTTAAACAAGGTAAAGTTAGATTAAAAACCTCAGACTCTCAGGTGTTTATCCTCACCCACACACATGTTTCACTCAAATTTTGGTAATCACACAACAGAGTTCCTCCCAAAGTTCTAAGAGAGCAAACTAGATCACGAAATGAAAAAATCCAAGTGAACACTACAAGAAAATAAGCATATTGTGACAGAATTTTAAGACCAAAACTGTCGGTAACAAATTTGTGACATTTTAGAGACTATTCTGTGACTAATTTATTTAGTCACAAATTAGTAGCGACTTCGTCACAACTATTGTAACTGGTTAGTATGTAACTAATTTTTGTCACAACTAGTGACATAAGTGTGACACAAATAAATAACGTAATAGCTGTGACATAGTTGTGACTACGTTTAGCGTTACAATTATAACAAACTTGTGACCAAATTTTGAATTTCAGTTTGTGACTATAAAAATACTAAATGTTTGTGATTATCTGGTACAAACTAATGATAAAAATAGTGATAATTGTAAATTTCAAATATAGCAAATACATCATAATTTTGTACTAATCAAGTAATATTTTATTCAGTTGTGATTATTTACCTAAAAGGGACCAATATTGTATATAGCAATAATTTTATTCAGTTAATATTTTGTTAAGTTACAATTTTATTTAAAATATAAACTAAGACTTCATTTATTATATATATTCAACAAAAAAATATAGTCATTACCAGAAAAAAATTGTATACATCTATGAGTTGTCTACAAAAAAAATAAACTCGTAGTTATAGTTTTAGAATCTTTAATAGCCACGTTTGGAAATGGTCTATTTCAATTTTATAGCTATTTATATAGCTTCAAAGTGCAAACCAAAAATAAATTGTTGTAGAAATTGAGATCAACAATCGTGGTAGTATATATACATTCGAATAAACTGAATGTTTGAACTGGTTATAAAAATAATGTTGAAATAACATTCCAGCATTAGCCACAATATTATTGTGTAAAAGATACATTTTATACATGACTGATATAAACCCTAAACCCCAAACACAAATCATAAAATCCTAAATTACTATATATATATATATATCTAATATCTATTCATATATTCAAATCAGCGATAGACACTTATAAAAATTTGTAGTTTTCCATTTGTAAATTTTAAGATTTTAATCTTATTTTCAGACCTTAACCATATTAATCTCAACCCCTGTAGCCTGTAGGCATATACTCCAAACCCTAAAATATAAATTCTAAACCGTACAATTAAAACAAATAATATGAATACCATATACATAATCAATCGCAACTGAAAATACACTAATCAAATATTATCTAAATTTTTATTGTTTCGAAGAATCTAAGATTATATGATATATTTGATTTATTTCCAAAATAATAATATTTAAATGAGACACATAAATATAACTAGGATTAACAATACCCTAATGCATGTCTATAAAAAAATATTCTTCCCGACTTATTATTAATTGGCCGCCTCCACCGAAAACCCTAGGACAGTTTCTTTTTCTTCTTTCAATTTGCTCTTTCTTCTCTCTTTTGTTTTGTCAATTGTGTGGTTCTTTCTTTTGAGATTGTTCGAGTTTATCTCTATCTTCGAAAGTGGTTCTGTTGCTAACCATGGCGTCTTTCTTGGGTGTACAGCGAAGGTGGCGGTGGTAGGGTTGACAACTGGAATTCCAGAAAGCCGTCTTGATTGTTAACCTATATGTAAGTGAAATACCTTAGTTTCTTGTTGATATAGTTCTCTGCATAAATATCAATCTGGTTTTATATTTCCATGTGTAAAGAAAATAAAATTGCTTATTTTTTCTGAAACAACAGGCGCTTCTTCTTCTTAATCCTCAAAGATGAATCTACCAAATTTCATCTCCAGGTTAATGGACTCTAAACAGAGCACGTGAAAGTTGATTTCTTTTGGTGTGTGCAACTGCAGTTTTGCCAAGTCCAGTAAGTAAATTTTGTATGACTTTGTTAATATTACAAACCCATTATCTCTATCGAACTAACATACTTTTTAAATCTTGATTACCACTGCTCAGATATGTGATGTTTGATCGATCACCATCCTATTTCTTCAAAGTGGGCCTTGCTCGATGGCCTCTGTCAAGAGAACGAAGGTGGAGGAAGACATGCAACATAGCCTCGGTGATCATGGTTATTGCTACAGTTGTGGTGGTGGTTGATACGAGAAATCATAGATAATCATTAAATGTATTTATTTTTAATTTTATCTATGTTCTAAGTTTAGTTATTTAATTATTTAATTTTATTGTATTACAAAATATTGTCCTATATAAATAAATTGTTGGTATTTTAATTTTAATTTATTTGCAATATTGGTGATTATGATGAATTACTACGATTTGAGAATATTCTTTTGTGTTATTAATTGTGATGGATATATTATAATATTTTCGTCATTAGTTATTACATTTTGTGACAATATATTCGTCATAATTAGTGACAAACTTCAGACAATATAATAGTTACAAAATATGACCGTTTTGAGACAATTTTGTTAGTCGGTAATTGTGACATTATTGTTACTATTTTGTACGTCACTATTAGTGACAAACTGGTTACCAAATATATTTGTCACAAAGAATGTGACGTTTTTGTTACCGAGAAACATTTGTGACGACAGTATTGTAACCATCAACATTTTGTCACTAGTTCGTCACAATATCTGTATTGTTACGAAATTATGTATATTGTGACAAAATATTTTGTCACAATATGCATATTTTCCTGTAGTGGAACCACAAAAGATCAAGAGAGAAAAATAAGAGATTTAAAAGGGGAATCTGTCATGTCCCTGGTTCTAGATAAGGCCATCAGGACGGGCCATGGTACGAGGAGATGCACCAGTTAGATCATATGATCTAAAGACAAGCGTATCATGGTCCAAACAGAAGGTTAAGTGCATCAGATAGCTGAGACTTGACCAGAATAAGAAGGAAAGAAGCTAAAGAGTGCTGGACGAGTGATCCAGAAGCTGGACAAGGTCCGGAGGAAGCTCATCCAGCTAGGTGTAGCTGGAAGGTAGTTCATACAGTGTGAGCTAGCTCACTGGAGCAGGAAGACTAGCTCACTCAGCTGGGGCAGCTAGCACTCAGCTCATCTCAGCTGCTGGGTGGAGTGATTGAGTCTTGGCCGGTGGTTGCGGGTCATGGACGGTTATGGACCGGATAATGGCAATGAGGGTCCGATGGGTCTGGGAGGCTTTGGCAAGGGAGCTAGGCGTATGGGCAAGCTATTGGGCCAGAGATCGATCAGCCCAAAGGAGGAAAGGAGCAGTTGGACGGTTTGGGCGAAAGGATGCAACCGCATGTGTCCCATCGACCAATCATTGCATCTGTTCGCCCAGAGCAATTGGCGAGCCCTTCTCCTATAAATATAAGTACCTCCTGTCGACATTAAGTATCAGAAACAGAAGGGGAATCTCTGCCCAAATCGACACAGAAACAAAGAGAGAAAAGAGAGAGATCGGCCGCAAGGCAAACCGCGTGGTGGCTTGGTGATTCCGGTGAGTTCTAGACGTGGGCAAAGGAGACTTGATCGGAAATGGATACCAGGCAGAAGGATAAGGCTGTGGAGAAGAGTTTGGGAACTTCCGAGCACACACCTAAGGTTAGTGATGCTAACCAGATGGTATCGCCCAAGACCATTAATCTGGGGGGTCTGGCCGAATTATCCATGTGTTGTTGGTTGCATCTATTACTCCTCTCCTGTCAATATATCTCTTTTCTACTATATTCTGAAGTAATCTGTGGGTTCAGACTCATAGACAAGCCGCCAGGCCTTGGCCAGATCAGTGTAATATCTCCATTGCCTTGGTTGGGCATGTGTGGTCAGATCTTATAGTTCCAGAGGGAATTGATAGGATCCGACTTTGAATATCTCTTAATGGGTATTTATCATGAATTATCATGGTGAAAGATTAGTTTTATGTCGTGGAATTAGAGGTGGTCCCTTATGGCAAGTTTGGCTGTTCATGGTCGAGATCAGTATGATCGAGGCCGGTTCTGGGGAATACAATTGGACCATTCTCTTAGTTTAGAATTATCATGAATTTTATTTAGTTTTTGGACGATCATCAGAAAGGGTCACTTTTGGCCAGATCAGACTAAGTATCCGAACCATGCCTAGGATGATGATTGTTAGGGTATCAGACTGTGATTCTTATGCATATGTGTTGTGGGTTTTGATTTCAGGTCCTTACATGGATCGTGGTAAGGCTAAGGAGCCATGAAGACCTTGGCCGTGTGGGATGTGTGATGTAGTGATAGTTGGATACATTGAACTTATGATAGCCTATTGTTCAAACTGATTGTGATGAATGATTTGTATGGATCACATTGACTTATATATATGTATGATATTTTACCTTAGCTTCCGCATTATATTGATTGTTTACATGAACCTCAAATGATTGAAAATGACTTAGAAACTATTGGACTTAACCGGCTGAAGTACACTTAGACTTTTAGTGAGGCCGCGGACTGGTTGGATCAAGGGATCCAGGTTTGGGTCTTACAAGTTGGTATCAGAGCATGCTTGATTCTAGGATCTTGGGTTAGGGCTGAACATCACACATCCGGCTGGGTCTCATGGCAGGTTTTGGTATTGGTTAACTTAGTATTGCTTGAGGTTTGCAAATAAAAATGTTAACCTAACCTTGGAATTTTGTTTGTCTTTGATGTCCTAAGGGAACTAAGAAGAGGTCTTGGAAGACCAAGGTTGGGACAGGGGCGTCCGATGTTGGAGATGCCTCAGTCCTCAATCCTCAAGTGGAGCTGTCGGTTCCACCCGCTGGTCGGACCGGTGAGGCTGTCCTGACTGAGACTCAGGTCAATCTGACTGAGACTCAGGTCAATCAAACTGAGGTTCAGCTGGGTGGAGAGAACATGCAGCTGGACGAGACCGGAATGCAGCTGAATGGAGCTGGAAGCCAGCTAGGTGCAGCTAGTGGCAGCTGAGAAATGAGCAGGATGGTGAGGCTGAGTCCTCAGAGACTGGTAACCGAGCTGATCCAAACATCCAGGGCGATGGGCGGACCGGTCCGGCTGACCAAATGGCTGAACCATCCATGAAGCAAATAGTTGATGCAATCAAGTTAATGGGAAGTCAGATGCTGGCAATGACCCAAGTGTTAACACCAGTAGTGAACTCATCAGTAGGTCAGACTACTCAAGCTCAAGTGATAGCTGGTGGAGCTGGTGGTCGAGTTGCACCTGCAGCTGAGGTGATTGAGCTGGACCCACCAACTGGAACAGCTAAGAAGGTTGATTACCTGAATGTTCTGGAGCATATCTCTCGCTTGGGAACAAAACACTGGAAGTCTTGATCCTCTAGAGGCAGATGAGTGGAGGACCAGGTTGGTTCGCAACATCAAATCAACTCGCTGCCCAGATGAGTATCAGAAAGATATTGCAGTCCACTTCTTGGAAGGGGATGCACACAACTGGTGTTTGGCTCTTGACAAGCGTACCAATGGTACCATTTTGATCGATTTGCTGACTTTGAGGTCGAGTTCAATCACAAGTACTTTCCAGCAGAGGCATGTGATCGTTTGGAGTCTCAATTCTTGGACTTGGTCCAGGGAAATAGATCAGTTCGTAAGTATGAAGTGGAGTTCAACCGCCTTAGGCGCTTTGTGGGAAGGGAGCTGGAGGACGAGGCAGTTCAGGTCCGCCGGTTCATAAGAGGCCTTAGGGTCGAACTCATGACCTACTGCTCGGTCCGTACCTTTCACACAGTGTCTGAGCTGATGGAGAGAATGGCAATGCTGGAGACCAATCTTGTTGAGGAGAACAAGCAAAGGCTTAAGAGTGTGGTGGTGTCTTCTGGTCAGAGTGGCGACTGGAAGAGAAAGAGGGATGCGGCCGAAGGGGGTAAAACTTCAAGTGGTAGGCCTGAGTGTCCCAAATGTGGAAAACACCATGGAGGCGACTGCTGGAAGGCTATGGGAGCATGTACCCGTTGTAGTAAGATGGATCACTCAGCTCGAGATTGCCCTGGTCCGGATAGGAACCGTGGGCAAGGCTCGACCAGTGAGGCCAGAACTTGTCACCACTGTGCCAAGAGAGGGAATTTTCGTGTGGACTGTCCTCAGTTGCAATCTGGACAAGGAAGGGGTCGAGTTGAGAACAACCGACCAGACCACAAGCAAGGCTAAGCCTCAGCACCTCGGGTTTATGAGCTTTCTAGGGATGTGGACAAGTCCGGACCCTTCAAGGCAATCAATGGTAAATTATAATCTTATTCTTTTTAAATTCAGTAGAATTGCATGGTACGGAATCTAGGATGGACTAGATACTTAGATGAGGTCTTATGTAGGGACCTTATGTATTGGTGGTGTGGAAACACATGTACTTTTCGATACTGGAGCTACACACAGCTTTGTAAGTCCAGATATGATCGGAAAGAGTATGTTCCAAATGGGAACCAGGAATGATCTTGGCTTAGTGAGTGCAGCCGGTGGGCAAGTTATGCATTCTCTAGGTCTGGTTAAAGACATTCCAGTGATGATCCAGGACAGGGTAATGCATGTGGATCTGATTGTCGTCCGCCTTAAGAATCACGAGGTGATCCTAGGCATGGACTTGCTTGGCAAGAATCAGGCCACCTTAGACTGTCATCAAGGAATGGTGCAGTTTGAGAGTGGGTGTGGACCCCCGATCAAGTACCAAGGTATTAATCCGGCCTCTGGATGCTTAGTGTTATCAGCAGTCCATGCGGAAAGGATGCTGGAACAAGGTTGTGAAGCTTATTTAGCCACAATCACCACTAAGGAGGTCGTAGGGGTTGGTGGCCCGAACGGGATACCGCTGGTCAGTGAGTTCGTGGATATGTTTAGGTCGCTACAGAGCATTCCCCCTGATAGGTCTGACCCATTCATAATAGAACTGGAACCAGGGACGGCCCCAATGTCAAAGAGCCCATACCGCATGGCTCCGACCGAGATGGCCGAGCTAAAGAAACAACTCGAGGAGTTGCTGGATAAAGGGTTAATACGCCCAAGTGTATCACCATGGGGAGCACCAGTCCTCTTTGTTAAAAAGAAGGATGGTAGCTTCAGGTTGTGCATAGACTACAGAGGGCTGAACAGGGTTACTATAAAGAATAAGTACCCTTTGCCCAGGATTGATGAGTTTCTAGATCAGTTGAGGGGAGCCAAGTGGTTTTCTAAAATTGATTTGGCTTCAGGCTACCATCAAATCCCTATTGCATCAGATGATGTAAAGAAGACGGCCTTCCGGACTAGGTATGGCATCTATGAGTTTGTGGTCATGCCATTCGGATTGACCAATGCACCAGAAGCCTTTATGAAGATGATGAATGGAGTCTTTCGAGATTTCTTAGATGAATTTGTAATCATCTTCGTTGATGACATACTAGTATACTCTAAGACTCGAGAGGACCATGAAAAGCATCTCAGATTGGTGTTGGGACGGCTGAGAGAGCAGCAGCTGTTTGCCAAGCTAAGTAAATGTAGCTTATGGCAGAAGAGTATTGGATTCCTAGGACATTTGGTGTCTGAGGAAGGAGTCTCAGTTGATCAAGAAAAGATCAAATGTATACAGGAGTGGCCGCGACCAAAGAATGCAACTGAAGTTAGAAGTTTTTTGGGTCTGGCCAGCTACTACAGAAAGTATGTCAAGGGATTTGCAAGTGTGGCACAACCCATGACACAGCTTACTGGAAAAGATGTAAGGTTCACATGGTCTGAAGCTTGTGAAAAGTGCTTCCTGGCCTTGAAGAACATGCTGACCAGTGCACCAGTTCTAGTGTTACCTGGCCGACCAACCATATGTGGTGTACACAGATGCATCCATTACTGGATTAGGCTGTGTGCTCACACAACATGGGAAGGTCATAGCTTATGCCTCCATGCAACTAAGGAAACATGAGGGTAACTGTGAGGGGTAAAACTCACACCTAGATTTTAGATCAGATTTAATGTTTAGGAAAGGTTAAGGAAAGATAATCGCGGGCTGAATCCCGTAAGAACTTGTAGAATGAACTTCGATTTGTATTGATATAGTAGAAATGGGATGGTTACAAAAGGTGATCTTTGATGAATACAAAGATTATAAGAGTGTTACAATAAGAATGTTTTGATGAATATTGAGTAAAAAATGAGTTGAATCGGATCATCTTCTTAGTCCTCGACCTTCTCTTTAAATAGCCTTGGGCTTCTTTAGGTTGTCTTCAACTGATCTCCGAGATCTTCTCCGCTTGAGGTGGAATCCGCAACAGCTTCCCCTTGACCGGGTCCTGCGCTTCTTCTTGTTATGACGTGAGCTTCCTCTTCGTCGTGACCTCTTTAGTTAGGATCCTTAACTTTCAGCCTTCGGCTCTAGCTTAGCTCTCTTTAGGTTTTGAACTCGCGATGGACCTATCTCGGCCTATCATCATCTTCTATTATTTGATAATCAGCTACCGGGCCATATTCAGGCCCAACAGTTGCCCCCAGCTCTCGAGATGAGGTTTCGTTATTTTCGGGAGCTAGACCTAGCCGCCCAAGCTAGATTCTCTTGTTGAGATCATGAATACTAGCTATCTCAACCGTATTTATCTTTATCTGATCGAATGGCTGTAATCTTTCTTTAATTAAATCGACGGCTTAGATTAAAGCGAGTTTGAAATTCAATTTCCGATTTTCGAGACGTGATGGGATATAAAGCTGAGAGAATTAACTACTTGTCTCTCCACTTCCTCCACGCCTCTCGACGGTTTCCAAGGTAATTCACCTCTTTCCTTTATTTTACTGTTTTTCGTCATTATATTTTTTTTATCCGCTTCTTAATCAATCTAGTTCTCCATCTTGAACTTCTCTCTGAGATTCTGCCTTAGATCGATTCTCTTCTTTTGCTTCCTATTTTCCTTTTCTTTCACTATCATGAGTCGAAAAGAAGGTTCCAGCGAAGTTCAGATCTCAACCTCCGGCGCCCGTATTATGAAGGTCAAACGGGAAGCTGGTGAGAAGATGACGGAAGCCAAGAAGAAAAAGGTTAAGGACTCGATCGGAGCAAGAGTTAAGAGGATGAAGAAGAAAGGCGGCAAGAGCGCCTCCTCTGGTCCTCACTTTCCTTCCCTCTTGAAGGGTCAGGACGTCGTCAATCTTGCCGTTCAAGCTCACGGCAATAGCGATCTAGTTAGAGCTTGTGCTGAAGATGAGACCCCCGAGACCGTTCCGGAGGGTTGGTTCTGCGTTCATGAGAAATATATCTCCAAGTGCCACCTTAGATTTCCTCTTCCCACCCTTTTGCTGGATCTCTTAGATCATTACCAGCTAGCTCTTCCTCAACTTTGCCCGTCGGTCATCCGAGTGATAAACGGGTTCATCACTAGAGCCAAGGAGGAAGGAGTTATCGTTGGGCTATCTGAGCTAATGAGTCTCTTCTCGATAAAGGAGAGCACTTCCAAGGATGGCGGGAGCGGTACCTACTATCTCCCTTGTCGTCTAGGGCTAGGCGTATTCAAGTTCTCGGCCAGTGACGATGACTGGCGCAAGAAGTATTTTTATGTCAAGATTGACCCCTTGATGGTTCCTGTAGGCCGTGACCTCAGGAACTCATGGTCTGATATTTCCGGTTAGGATTTTAGGGATATGTTCACATGTTTATCTTTGTTTGTCATGTTATGCTAATTGTCTTTTGACTTTTTTTTTTGCAGAAATCAAAGATCCTGTCAAGTTGTCTAGCAAACTCACTAGAGCTCTCTACAGGAAGCTACAGCATAGTCCTAACACTTGGGTGGCTTACACCACTTCGAGAGTCGGATCAGCTAGGTTTCCTGAACGATACCAGACGTCCTTCCCTGATTCAGTGACGGTTGTTGGTTTAGAAGGTAACCTTTTATTCTTAATTCATGATTTTTACTATCCGAATTTGTCTCATGTGATTAATGAATCTTTTTCATGTTTTAGTTTCTGAGGGTGATTCAGTTTTCGAAGTTTCCTCCGGAGCAAGTACTTCCTCGAAGACTCAATCACAGAAGATGCCAATTCAACCTTCCTTCCGTTCCAGGGGTAGATCGACCAAGGCTGCCAGCTCCTCTAGAGGGAGTGACAAGAACCAGGGAGGATCCTTCCTTGACTCTGTGAAGGAGGCTCTTGACGAAGGAGGCTCTGCTCCTGCTAAAGGTGTTGGCTCTTCGGAGCCTAAGGTTCAGGAAGTTGGCCTTCCCTCCGAGGTCCCGATGGCTGAGGCTGATCCTCAAATGGTGAGGGATCCTCCGGAGTTTGAGCCCCCGAGGAACAAGAGGTCCCGAACTGACCAGGTTGACAGACCTTCGAGGTCTTCCTCCTCCTCCTCTAGAGGAGGAACCGTTGGCTGGAACTTTGCTCATTCGAAGCCTGGATCGGTTTTGGACGATACGTGGGGTTTGGCTACTCTGATGAGGCATATGAAGAGTCCCGGGTGTTCCCTCCCCTCGATCTCCATTCTCACGCACAAGGATGAGTACGTCGATATTGCTCATCACATGGGTCAGGTATGAAGTCTATTTCATCTTTTAGCTTTTTCTTTGGAAGATTTTTGCTAAATCGTTTTCTGTTTTCTGTAGCTGGCTGGTGCTATCAACAGGGCTCAGTTCAAATTTGAGGACGCTGTACACAATGCCCCCAGTGCTGAGGAATTAGCCCAGGTCACTGAATTGGTCAAGGCCAACAAGACTGAGCTCAATCAGACTCAGGCTCTGATCTCGGATCTCCAAGCCGAGGTAAAGAGACTTGGCTCCAAGTGTGATGCTCAGCAAGGGACGATCGAGAGCCAGCTGATTGACCTCCAGGTGAAAAATAGGAAGATTGGGGATTTGGATGCTGCTCGGAAGATAGCCGAGTATCAAGTCAAGGAGCTGATTGCCACATCTCAGAGCAGCCAGAAGAACAAGGAAGCTGAGGTCAGGCTAGCCGTCCGGAGAGGAAAGAAGGAGGTAGCCGAAGCCTACAACAAAATTCTGGTTGTTGTTAAGGAGAAGTTCTCCAAGAAGAAGGACGAAGTTGATGTTGGGGTCAAAATCGGTCAAGACGAAATCGATGTCCGAAAATCTCGGAAAAATATGAAAGATGTAAAAGCAACCTCGAGAGACTAATTGTTAATCGAGAAACCTTAAGAAAAAATTAAGTTCGAGATTCATCGTCTCGAAATCAACTGCTAGAAACATTTTCTACACAAGGAAAAAACCTACGGAAAACTAAAAACGCAAAGAACACGAACGCGCCGAAGGAACCGAGCAGCCAACACCGGACGTGGCCGTGGCCGTGGCCGCCGGGCGGCTAGCCCCGTGCTGGCCGTGGCCGCCGGCGGCTACCGCCCCTGCTGGCCGTGGCCGCCGGGCGGCTAGCCCCGTGCTGGCCGTGGCCGCCGGCGGCTAGCGCCCGTGCTGGCCGTGGCCGCCGGGCGGCTAGCCCCGTGCTGGCCGTGGCCGCCGGCAGCTAGCGCCCGTGCTGGCCGTGGCCGCCGGGCGGCTAGCCCCGTGCTGGCCGTGGCCGCCGGCGGCTAGCGCCCGTGCTGGCCGTGGCCGCCGGGCGGCTAGCGCCCGTGCTGGCCGTGGCCGCCGGGCGGCTAGTCCCGTGCTGGCCGTGGCCGGCGGCGGCTAGCGCCCGTGCTGGCCGTGGTCGCCGGGCGGCTAGCCCCGTGCTCGCTCGGATCGTCGGACGGCTAGTCTTCGTGCATAAGTTCCAAGCCTCCGGATCGCCAGAACTCCGTGTTTCACGACTTTCCGAGTCCTTATAAATAAAACTCCTTTTTCTGTTCCGGGATTTCTGAAAACCCCTAAGACATCAACGGATAGGAAGACTTCGTGTAAAACGGTGATGGTTATCGTACAACACCATTCACCTCAGCAATGGATCGAAGATCTTCCGAAAGACTCGACATCTAAGTAGGAGCATCCTTTCGGAGAAATCGTAGAAAAATAGCGGAAGCCCGGAATGCGGCCCGAAAGGGACCAACTCCGATCGGACGACCAGTTTACGATTTTCTAAAGAGATAGATGCGACGGTTTACAATTATCTTCGCATGACAAGATAAATGATAAACTTCCGAAAAGATAAATGTCAACTTTCCGAAAAGATAAATGTCAACTTTCCCGATAAACACGAAAGCCGACGAAAATGGAAAAAGTCCAGCCCACGGCAGACTCAGCCCACCAAGGATAGACCGTCATATGGGAGTATATAAGCAATGCTAGGAGCAGAGGAAGGGGGATCCAAAATCAGAAGAAAGAAACCACCCCAGAGCAATTTAGAACTTAGGCGCTTATTTCCTTTTTTAGCGAGCTGCGACTCAACTAGGTTAGATCTAGGTTCTAAGACTAGCGACGATCGACAGCTCTCGTGGCCGAGATCTCGACCTGTTGTCCAAACGTTCTCCGCAGATTCGGAAATAAGATTCTTTCTTTTTGCTCTACTTATTTCGCGTATTTATTCTCAAAATTAGACTTGTCTTAACTCTGTCGTGCGTGGCCCAGCAGATAGCCGGGATCCTCGGGGAAAACTAGGTCAACTTAGTTTTCCTACGTTTTAACTTAACTAAAATCGACAGTGCGAATTTCGGTTCCCACAGTTTGGCGCTAGAAGGAGGGGGATTCACGGCTTTATCTTTCTCGCAACTACGCACGCCCAGTGAAGCATGTCTGTTGACGCGGAAAAAGACAAGCAAACACACGACGGACCAGCCGTCGATGTCAACGCTGAGAAGACTCCTGACAGAAACGTATCAACGGTCACTGCCGAGGCAAACACCGCGATGCTGGACCAGATGAAGGAACTGTTCGCCACCGCCCAGAAACGGTCGGAAGAACAAGAGAAACTAATGGCTTCACTCGCTAAACAGGTCAATACCTTAACAGCGAAAAGCAAACTCCCGCGCGGATCCACCAAGGTGAGGCGTGTCAGGAGGCTGGACTTCGGACCTTCCGAAGACCAAGAAAAAGATGCCCCGAGAAAATCCCCGGAACTCGTCCCTGACGATACCACTCCGACGGGGCAGAAGAAAACGACGGGAAACCTTCCACCTCCCACAAGGGACAACGAAGGAGACGACGTCGAAAGAATCAATCTGGATGTCAGCGATCAATCGGATCCGTCCGACGAAGACGCCGACATCCACCACCGAAGGACCCGAAGTCAGTCAGCTCGACTGGCGGCAGCCTTCGAAAAACCCATGACAGAAGAGGAAGAAGACCTCTACTGGTCAGAGCAGGAAAGGCTGGCTGAGGACCAAACTCGGGCCTATCGCCGCCAGCGTAGACAGAAGAGCGCAAACGGCACCAGCGAGATTCACGATCTGCGTGAGTACATCGCCAAAACTGCAGCCGAGGTGAAAGCGGTAAAATCGCAGATTCACCACGCGACCAGCACTGCCCCCGAGATCGACCTGCTCCTCGAGGAGTCGAGAAAAACCCCGTTCACCTCTCGAATCACGGAGGCGCGAGTCTCGGATCCTGGGAAAATAAAGCTTCCCACCTACGATGGAACCACAGATCCAAAGGCACATCTGCAGTCTTTCCAGATTGCAATGGCAAGGTCTAAACTTCCGGAGCGGGAAAAGGATGTCGGCTGCTGTCTCCTGTTCGTCGAGAACCTCAGAGGTGCTGCGCTCGAATGGTTCTCACACTTGAAAAGAAACTCTATCGGAAGTTTCCGCCAGCTTGCTTCAGCTTTTCTGAAGCAATTCTCCATGTTCATGGACAGGGAAACTTCCGACGTGGACCTTTGGAGCCTAATTCAAAAGGAAGACGAACCGCTCCGCGACTACATAAAGAGGTTCAAACTCGTGATGTCCAGGGTAACAGGCCTCAGCGATAGAGTCGCCATCGACGCCCTGAGAAAGAACCTCTGGTACAAATCGAAGTTCCGAAAGTGGATTTCTCTGGAAAGGTCACGCACCATCCAAGATACCCTTCACAAGGCAACGGATTTCATCATCATGGAAGAAGAGATGAAAATCCTAGCGCAAAAGCATGGACCGCCGAAAGCGTCCGGCAAGAAGAAAACCTCTCGTAACGACAAGTACGTCCATCACGAGGGGGAAGACGTCCAAGGCGAACATAATTACGCCGTTAATTCCGAGCAAGGAAGGACCTCCGGAAACACCTGGACGCGGAACTCGTACAAGGACAATTCCAGCTGCGAGTTCCATCAGACGAGAGGTCACTCCACCGCCAACTGCAAAGTCCTCGGCGCTAGACTCATTATGAAGCTGCTCGACGGCAAACTAGCAACGGTCAAAAGCATGAAAGACCTGATCCTAGATTCTGACCGTCCGCCGAGGACTGACGGAGCCAATCCCAACAACGCTCCTGGAACTCAATCTGGCGAAAAACGCGAACGGAGACAAGACGGCGAAGGAAACAACAACAACCGCCAAAGGATCAACATGGTCATCGGAGGATCGCATTTTTACCAGGACTCTGTGTCGTCGATCAAAGCCTACGGACGGAAGGCCGAGACAAGCCCCGGATGGTGTCCGGAGGACGACGTTCCCGGTCACGCAATCACCTTCGAGGAACAGGATACGACCGGACTCGATAAACCCCACTACGATCCTCTGGTCATCGACTTGGTGATTCAAGATCTCGAAGTCGGTCGCATCCTCATCGACACAGGAAGCACGGTCAATATCATGTTCCGCGACACTCTGCAGAGGATGAACATACCCCTCGGAGAAGTCATCCCAGAGCCAAGACCACTAACTGGATTCTCGGGCGTCACATCCATGACCCTCGGAAAAATCAGACTCCCGGTCATGGCTAAATAAGTCACGAAGATCGTCGAATTCGCGGTAGTGGATAACCCGGCTATCTATAACGCCATAATGGGAACTCCTTGGATAAATGCCATGAAGGCAGTCCCGTCCACTTACCATCTCGGCGTCAAATTTCCAACACCAACTGGAACAGCGGTAATCTGGGGAAGCCAAAAACAGTCGCGACTCTGCTTCCTAGCCGAACATAAACTTCGCAGCAATCGGAACGCCCCAGTAGCTAACCCGAAGCGAACCAAGAAGAACCTGAGTACCTCCGAGAACTCAGCAAAAAGCAACTCGGATTTGTCCGAACAGGCCACAACTCAGGACACTGGAAAAATCCTCGAGTCCGTCGCCGAAAAAACGGATGATCCAACTCCCGACGCGACCGCCGACTTAGCTGAAACAGTCAAGGCGCCAGAAATCGTGGAGTAATAACGATCGTGACAGAAGCAGAACTACGAGATGGCTTGATCCTCGCAAGAGGTACGTAGGCAGCTCGTCGCAACCCGACGAGTTCAGCTATCCCCCTCGCCAAAAAAGGGGGGGGGGGGAGATGGGGACAGATATCCTTGTACTCCCGCAAAAACGCTTTTCATGTATCGACATTATGAATAAATTTTTTTATTTCAAATGCTTACTCAACGCATAAACATTAAGGAAAACGAAAATCGTATCTTTAAGGAACGCGAGACGTCGTTAGTTCCCAAAAGGTCTCGATTCTCCATTTTCCTCCAAACAGTCCATCCGCGACTCTAAAAACTCCGCTAAACAGTCCATCCGCGACTCTAAAAACCATTTCCGTCGATTGGCCCCGACGGAAAAATACAGAAACGTTTCACTCAATCAAATTCGTAGTCCGGCTTCTAACGAAGTCCTTTTTCATCCGACAAGGATATCATAGCGCGCTATACAAAAAATCCAAATTTTGGTTAGCTCTTCGTAAAGGAAGTAGCTCGACTCGTACCCAAACGAATCATATAAGCCGATAAGCACTTCGCAGATTCTAGAACGGTACGAGTCAGGTCAAAATCGCAAACAAGCAAAACGAAAGCCGATTTGTCATCGCACAGCTTCAGTCCGAAAGTAGACCTAGGTCTTGCCCTAAACCCGGCCTTGCTGGTATCTAAGACATCTCATAGGCATAAGTATCCAGAATACGAGATCCCAAAATTTGCCTCTTATCGCTTACAAACCTAACGTTCACTACGAAGTGACCTACGGACCTAGCGACAAAAAAAAGAGATTGAATGCGAAGTGACTACGCGTATTCAAACCCTCAACACTTGACGAAAGTATAAATCAAAACGCATAGTTCATAAAAGGCATTTATAACAGGGATTCGAAAGCCACCAACGGCCGATCCCGAAAAACATAAAGTCACGCGACCTCCTAGGAGTCGCGACACATACATACAAACGGCCACAGTTGGCCTATCATAAATTATAATCAAATGCATAGCAATCAGTTAGAGATATTCCGAATGAAGAATCGGGCTGGTCGACCTCCTCACCCCCGTCACCTGCGTTTGAACCCTCGCCTACATCCGCCGTATCCTCCGAGACTTGGATAGGATTCCACAGTTCTAGAATTCTCCCTTCAATCGGAGGGACAAAAGATTCGGCGCTGGCACATATCCTCATCGAGCCATCCATCGTGGCAAGTTCGCCGGAAAGAGAGAAGCCCTCACGCTGCATCTTGCTGAGGGTACCGACCGAACCACGGCACTCGCGAAAATCACCTACAAAGTCCTGAGCCTCTTTGTACGCTTCGAACTCAGTAGAAAAAATTTCGGCCCTTCGGTTCATCTCGGCGGCAGCTCTTCTCCGTCCGCTCCTTTCCGCACGAGCGAGGGCTCGAGCCTGGACCTTGGCTTGCCGGCGATTTTGCTCCTCCACCTCCAGCCGATACTTAGCAAATTCCCTTTCCGTTTCCTCCGCTTTGAAACGGGCCAGCCGGGCAGTGCGGAAACTCCCATCGATCGATGCATTCCACACTCTCACGGCCTGCAAAGAAGCCGAGATCAAATAAAAAGAAAAGTGGGGTTACTTAAGTTTCAAAAACAAACCTCGCGAGCACCCTCCGCAGTCACCTTGTCCCTTTCCTCGTTGTCTAAAGACTCGTCACGGGAAAACGCCGGAGGGAGTTCATCAAAGAAGTCACCCGGGGGAGGAACATCCCGATTCTCTGAGGTAAAGCCAGGATCATATCTCGGCGGCACGCCATCTCCCGACGAAGTCTCGAAAGCGATCCCTTTATCTTTACGAGGTCTCCGCCTCTGCCTCAAAGGGGCAAAAACGTAGGACCTATCGTTCACACAGGGACGTGTACCACCTCGCGATCGGTGAAGCGCAACCGCCGCTCGAATCCGGTCAAGAGAAAAGGAGTTCCAGGAACAAGGCCTCGACCTAAAAAGATCCCTCCTGACCGAAAGATCGGAAGGAACATGCGCGAGACACCTGTTCTCTAAAAAAAAAAAAAAAAAAAAAAAAAAAAAAAAAAAAAAACAAACACGTTCAGTATTCGCCTTTCGGATTATAAGAGAGGGGATGCGACAATCTTACCTCGCTGGTCCAACCAGTCTGTCGGGAATAGATGGAGAAAGCCTTCCTCGACAGACTCTCCGTCTATCCTCACAAAAAAGAAACGATCAACATAATCCTTGGCGTGCGAGGTGACTCCATTGATTACCGAAAAGTTGGTCCTCGCCTTCATGGAGTAAACTCCATTGATGCTCGTCGCCTTGGAGTTCCATAACCCTTCGAAATCGGCAGGGCTAAGGTCTATCCCTAACTCGTAACTCAAAATCACAACGCCGAGCCAGCTCTCCAAAGCTGACACATTCAGCTGGCTGATTGCGATTCCGAAACGGTCGAGGGCCTGAACAATGACCCCAGGGATCGGGAACCACAGTCGACATTGCGTCAAGAACGCCTCATAACAAGTAAAGTAACCTTCCGGAGGATGCTCCGAACTCTCATTCCCGCAGGGAATGCGAAACACAACTCCCTCCGGAACCCCATAAAACTCTCGAAGAGTTTCGAGATATTCGGGGGATACTTCGCTCGGTGAGTCAACTTCTCCACGCGCCCTCAGAGGTCGCCGGGGAATCGGGATCACGGGAAGGGGAGCGTCAGTGCCAAAGACAGCGTCGCAGTACGCGTTCCTGTTGATCTCTGAAACCTCGGGCTTCGGATTTTCTTCCTCAGCGTGAAAACTATCCGAAGACGAGTGAGACTGCCTCCTCGAGAATTTCGATCTTGAAGTCATTCTTTTCTTAAAAAGTAGAGAGAGAATTTACAAGAGAGAGATTAGCTTGAGATTCTTGGGTGAAGTAAGAATGGTAAAGAATTCACAAGTACTTATAGGCAAATTTTTTTACTATTCACCCCGACCTTCGATACGATTTCGTCTCCATTCTTTCCTCATGAACCATACCGCCAGCTAGGATCTCCAAACCCTACGATTCCTAGCTAGCTGGGGGGCTAACTGTTGGGGTCAAAATCGGTCAAGACGAAATCGATGTCCGAAAATCTCGGAAAAATATGAAAGATGTAAAAGCAACCTCGAGAGACTAATTGTTAATCGAGAAACCTTAAGAAAAAATTAAGTTCGAGATTCATCGTCTCGAAATCAACTGCTAGAAACATTTTCTACACAAGGAAAAAACCTACGGAAAACTAAAAACGCAAAGAACACGAACGCGCCGAAGGAACCGAGCAGCCAACACCGGACGTGGCCGTGGCCGCCGGGCGGCTAGCCCCGTGCTGGCCGTGGCCGCCGGCGGCTAGCGCCCGTGCTGGCCGTGGCCGCCGGGCGGCTAGCCCCGTGCTGGCCGTGGCCGCCGGCGGCTAGCGCCCGTGCTGGCCGTGGCCGCCGGGCGGCTAGCCCCACGCTGGCCGTGGCCGCCGGCGGCTAGCGCCCGTGCTGGCCGTGGCCGCCGGGCGGCTAGCACCGTGCTGGCCGTGGCCGCCGGCGGCTAGCGCCCGTGCTGGCCGTGGCCGCCGGGCGGCTAGCCCCGTGCTGGCCGTGGCCGCCGGCGGCTAGCGCCCGTGCTGGCCGTGGCCGCCGGGCGGCTAGCCCCGTGCTGGCCGTGGCCGCCGGCGGCTAGCGCCCGTGCTGGCCGTGGTCGCCGGGCGGCTAGCCCCGTGCTCGCTCGGATCGTCGGACGGCTAGTCTTCGTGCATAAGTTCCAAGCCTCCGGATCGCCAGAACTCCGTGTTTCACGACTTTCCGAGTCCTTATAAATAAAACTCCTTTTTCTGTTCCGGGATTTCTGAAAACCCCTAAGACATCAACGGATAGGAAGAATTCGTGTAAAACGGTGATGGTTATCGTACAACACCATTCACCTCAGCAATGGATCGAAGATCTTCCGAAAGACTCGACATCCAAGTAGGAGCATCCTTTCGGAGAAATCGTAGAAAAATAGCGGAAGCCCGGAATGCGGCCCGAAAGGGACCAACTCCGATCGGACGACCAGTTTACGATTTTCTAAAGAGATAGATGCGACGGTTTACAATTATCTTCGCATGACAAGATAAATGATAAACTTCCGAAAAGATAAATGTCAACTTTCCGAAAAGATAAATGTCAACTTTCCCGATAAACACGAAAGCCGACGAAAATGGAAAAAGTCCAGCCCACGGCAGACTCAGCCCACCAAGGATAGACCGTCATATGGGAGTATATAAGCAATGCTAGGAGCAGAGGAAGGGGGATCCAAAATCAGAAGAAAGAAACCACCCCAGAGCAATTTAGAACTTAGGCGCTTATTTCCTTTTTTAGCGAGCTGCGACTCAACTAGGTTAGATCTAGGTTCTAAGACTAGCGACGATCGACAGCTCTCGTGGCCGAGATCTCGACCTGTTGTCCAAACGTTCTCCGCAGATTCGGAAATAAGATTCTTTCTTTTTGCTCTACTTATTTCGCGTATTTATTCTCAAAATTAGACTTGTCTTAACTCTGTCGTGCGTGGCCCAGCAGATAGCCGGGATCCTCGGGGAAAACTAGGTCAACTTAGTTTTCCTACGTTTTAACTTAACTAAAATCGACAGTGCGAATTTCGGTTCCCACAGTTGACCTCCTGGTTCATGCTCAAGAGATTCAAGCCAACACCGAGCTCCTGAAAGACATGCTGGACGGCGAGATTAAGAGTACTAAAGACGAGTATGATCGCTTGGTGGCAATAATGCCGGAGGCTGTTGCGGCGTACGAGAAGGCTCAGGTCTCGGACTTCTCGATCGGCAAGCTCCCTCTTCCCCCACTCTCTGAGAGCTCAAGTACTTTTGAGGTTAATATGTTTAATCTCTCCTTTTCTGGAGAGTTCGGTTCTAATTTGGGATTGGTGGGTTCTTACTCAGCCCCAGTCGAAGCCGCCTCTGGAGGTAGCGACAAGGAGATGGAGGAGGAGGTTCCTGAGGAGGAAGATCCAGCTGGTAAGGGAGCTGAGAAGAGCTCGGATGACAAGGAAGTTTAAGAGCTGAGGCTCTTTCATGTTTTCTAGGATTTCTGCCAGATGGGCTTTGTTTCATTTGTTTCTAAGACTTATAGCCTGAGGAGGCTTTTAAACCTTTGTTTAATTTCAAACTTGGTTTTCGTTTCATTTTGAGTTTTTGGCTTTAGTCGTGAAATATGACAACTTGATCATAATCGAATCTTATGATAAGTCTGGAAGACTTTGGTCGTTTTTAGTTCCTTAAGAGGAATTCTTGGAGTATCGGGATTAGCTTAAGGTTTTTAAGAACCTAAGTTTAATTTGGACACCTTAGGTGGGGGTTCTTGGGAACCTGAATTTGTTTGTGGGATTTTAAGACCCGTTGAGACTTGCTTAGGATTTTAAGATCTTCTGAGGTTTGATAAGGATTTTAAGACCTTTGTGATTTGATGAGGATTTTAAGACCTTGGAGATTTGATAAGGATTTTAAGACCTTGGAGATTTGATAAGGATTTTAAGACCTTGGAGATTTGATAAGGATTTTAAGACCTTGGAGATTTGGTAAGGATTTTAAGACCTTGGGTCCAGGTTCGTCGAGACCTGATATTGCTTGAAGGATTTTAAGACCTTTTAGATTGTTAAGGATTTTAAGACCTTAGATCCAGGTTTGTAGGGACCTGAGCTAATCCGAAGGGTTTTTAGGACCCTAGGTCCATGTTTGCAGGGACCTGTTTTGTTAAAGAATTGAGATATCGAGAATAATTTCTTTATTGATAATTGGATACATGGTATCATAGTAATCATACAATTGCTGTATTATAACGATCATACATTTGCTGCGTGGGCTATGTGATTTTAATCAGACATATGCCCCCTTTGATTGTGGTGAACGAAGTGTTGAAATGAGGTTGGGGCTGCACTCATGACGGAGTTGCCTACGTACCCAGTCAAGGTATCAAGCCTAACGTAGTTCAGGAATTTTAGGTACCTAATGATAATATCTCTTAAGATTCGTGGCGTTCCATGGTCTGATTTCAGGTACCCCGGTTCGCACCTTTCGGAGCTTGTAAACGCCAGGTCGTACCACGTGGATGATCTGGTAGGGACCTTCCCAGTTGGTTCCTAACTTCCTAGCATCTGGTTCCTTGGTTCCTTCGAAAACTTTCCTAAGTACTAGGTCACCTACAGCGAACTGTCGGAGCCTGACTTTGGAATTGTACTGTCATTCCATTGCTTGCTGATAGTTCTGAATGCGAATCAGAGCTCGGTCCCGTCTTTCCTCGATTAGATCGAGGCTGTCAGTTAGGAGCTGATCATTAGCTGCGGGATTGGACGTGCAGAGTTCCCGGCGGAGGCTACCAGCAAAGGTTTCAGCTGGAACGACAGCTTCCATCCCATATGCTAAGGAAAAAGGAGTTTCTTCTGTAGCTTTTCGTGGGGTGGTTCGACATGCCCAAAGTACTTCAAGTAACTTTTCTGACCAGAGTTCCTTCTGGGTTCCGAGGCGTTTCTTGAGGTTTGCTAATACTGATTTATTAGCAGCCTCCGCCTGTCCGTTTCCTTGAGGTCGGCGAGGTGATGAGAAGGTCAGGCGAATATTCCACTTGTCACAAAATATTTTGAAATCGTGGGATATGAATTGTCCTCCATTGTCAGTTACGATTTCGTATGGGACGCCGTGTCTACACACGATTTCTTTCCACACAAATTGCTCGACCTCGACCCTGGTTACCTGTTGGAAAGCTTCAGCCTCTATCCATTTCGTGAAGTAGTCTGTTAGGACTAAGAGGAAGCGTAGCTTCTTCTTTCCACTTCCTGATGCTACTAGTGGTCCCACGATATCCATGGACCATCTCATAAATGGATAAGGGGCGGATATGTTGGATAGCTTTTCCGCAGGTTGGTGTATAATCGGTGCATGCCTCTGGCATTTGTCGCATGAAGAGGAATAGGCCTCGCAATCTGCAATAATGGTAGGCCAGAAATATCCTTGTCTTTTGATTCTGATGGCTAGAGCTCTTCCTCCAGAGTGGTTCCCGCAGGAACCATCGTGCATTTCCTTCATGAGTCTCATAGCAACGAGGCCATGGACGCATTTTAGGTAAGGTCCGGAAATGCTTCGTTTGAGGAGGATAGATTCAGTTACGCAATATCTCGCGCTTAATGCTTTGAGCTTTCGAGCCTCCTATTTATTGGGTGGAGTCTTTCCTTCTAGGATGTATTGCGTGATTGGAATTATCCAATCCTCTCTCCCTACAACTTTGTTATGAAGAGACGAGGGAGGTTCCTGTTCAGGACCTGGTGTTGTGGTGCCCCCGGAGGTATTGGTAGGAATTGGTTCCAGGGAGTCTGAATTCCGAGGAATACCTCCAGATGAATTTTGGAGAGCTGAACGGCTTCTGGTTTTGACTCTGCAGACGAGTGGGTCTGAGTTGGTGCCCCCGGGGGTATTCTTGAGATCAGGCTCCAGGGAGTCTGAATTTCGAGGAATACCTTCCATGATTTGGATTGTGTTCCCGGAGGTATGCTTTTTAGAGCTGCATATTCTGGTTTTTGGGAACCAAAATGTTGTGAAAACTTGGGTAGCTACCGTTTCAGGGCAGGTACCCTCGGGTTGCTCTGTTAGTTTGCTCTCTTTCTCAGCTTTAGTAGCTATGTCGATGCTTGGTTTTTCGATTCCTTCTACGGGTATGATCCGTTTTACGAGGGGGTCTGACGTGGAAGCTAAAGCAGCCAACGCATCTGCTGAGGAGTTCTCTCCTCGTGGGATCCTTGTTAGCTCGAATTTGTCGAACTGTCTGGTGAGGTTCTGGACGGCTTCGAGATATGCTCCCATTCTTTCGTCCCTCGTTTCATATTCTCCGTGAAACTGGCTAGCTACTAGCTGTGAGTCACTATAAGCGTTTAGTTCTCGAATTCCGAGACTTAGGGCGAGTTTCAACCCTGCGATTAGTGCTTCATATTCAGCTTCGTTGTTTGAGGCGCTGAATCCGAGCCTATATGACTGCTCAATGGTTTCTCCTGCTGAAACAGGCGAGTTTAAACCCTGTTTTGACGAGGCTCCGTCGACATACAGGCTCCACTTCGGAGATTCCATTTTGGAGTCTAATTGCTCGGATGCTAGTTCAATGACAAAGTCGGCAAGGACCTGAGCTTTCGCTGCTGCTCGAGGTCTATACTCAATATCGTATTCACTGAGCTCTATGGCCCATTTGGCCAACCGCCCGGACTGGCTAGGGTTGTGCAATATCATTCGTAATGGTTGTGAGGTCATTACGACAATTGAATGCGATTGGAAGTAAGGTCGCAGCTTTCTAGCAGCTGTTACGACTGCTAGAGCTAGCTTTTCCATTGCAGGGTACCTTGTTTCGGCATCTATCAAACTCTTACTGGTGTAATAGACAGGTCTTTGTTCGTTTTGTTCCTCTCGTACCAGAACGCCGCTAACTGCAGCAGTCGACACAGCGAGGTACAGGTACAATGGCTCTCCTACTACTGGTTTAGATAGGATCGGAGGTTCGGAGAGGTAAGCTTTCAATTGCTTGAAGGCTTCCTCGCATTTCTCGTCCCATAAGAACTTCTTATTATTTCTTAGAAGCTTGTAGAACGGGAGACACTTATCGGTGACTTGGATATGAATCGATTTAATGCCGCGATTCGTCCAGTCAATCTCTGTACCTCTCTAGTTGTCCTAGGTGACGGCATTTCTAAGAAGGTTGCTATCTGCTGCGGATTGGCTTCAATGCCTCTTTCGGTTACGAGGTTGCCTAGGAACTCGCCCGAGGGTACCCCAAAGGTACATTTAGTGGGATTGAGCTTCATATCGTACTTGTTAAGGATATCGAAGCATTCTCTTAAATGGGCGATATGGTCTTCTCCAGCTGAGGACTTGACTAGCATATCGTCAATATAGACCTTCATGGTTTTTCCAAGTTGCCCAGCAAACATCTTATTTGCTAGCCTCTGGTAGGTAGCTCCCGCATTCTTTAATCCGAATGGCATAACCTTGTAACAATAGGTTCCTCGTTCGGTTATGAATGCAGTTTTCTCCTGGTCATCAGGATCCATCATGATTTGGTTGTATCCTGAGAAGGCATCCATAAAGGATAGGAGTCGATGGCCAGCTGTTGCTTCAACCAGGCGGTCGATGTGAGGTAACGGGAAGCTGTCTTTAGGACAAGCTTTGTTCAGGTCTGTGAAGTCTACACAGATTCTCCATTTCCCGTTTTTCTTCTTTACCACTACTGGGTTGGCTAACCAGTCGGGGTAATGTACTTCTTGAATAGACCCAGCTTTCGTAAGTCGGTCAACTTCATCGTTAACAGCTTGAGCCTTCTCGAGGCCTAGCTTGCGACGCTTTTGTTTGATCGGTTTGAAAGTAGGGTCTACTTTTAGCTTATGGGTGGTGACGTTCGGATCTATGCCTTTCATGTCGCTGGTGGACCATGCAAAGGTTTTGACATTGCTTTTCAGAAAATCAATGAGCTCCTTTTTTGTTTCAGGAGGTAGCTCGGATCCGATGCTCACCTGTCTTTCAGGATCTGAGTCATCAATGCAAACTTTTCCAGTGAGGTTCTTGGGGGGACCTCGGATATTTTGTTGCATTTCGCGACCCTCCTGGATCTGTAATTGCTATTGGGGGGATTTTTTGAGGATTTCGAATCCTCCCAAATAGCAGATCCTGGATATCTTCTGGCTACCGTGTATGGTAGCTATCCCTTCGGGTGTTGGGAATTTTACGCATTGATGGTACGTTGAGGCTACTGCCTTCATTTTGTGAATCCAGGGTCTTCCCAGGATCGCATGGAACGGGGAAGGTCTGTCGATGACTACTAAGTTGGTCATTTTCATTATTCCGCCAGCTATGACTGGGAGCTTGATAGTTCCCAATGAGGTAGCTGTTTCTCCGGAGAAGCCTACGAGGTTAGCTTTTTGGCCAATAATTTCGTAGTCGTCTATTTCCATTCCTTTTAGGGTGTTATAGAAAATGAGGTCGACGGAGCTTCCTGTGTCTATCATGAGCTTAGGGACCTCGTATCCTGCGATGTTCAGTGTGACGATCAACGCATCATCGTGAGGTCTGTCAAGGTTTGAGGTCTCGCTCTCCCAGAAAGAAATCTTAGTATTGGATTCAGGGTTAGGAGGTTTAGGTCCAGTGTTAGACACAGCCTTCCGCACATGATTCTTAATGGAATTGACGGAGTCTTGACATATGTCTGATCCTCCAAGGATACAGTCCACCCTCGAGTCGGGGCTCGATTGAGGGGACGGTTTGCTCAAGAGAGCTTCGACTTGTAAACTTTTTCCTTGGGGGAATTTCCCAAGAATCATGTCGACTCTTTTCTTGGGAGCTGGAGGTGGCGAATCGGTCTCCTTTTCAGGTGACCTCTCGCGTTTCGGGGAAGTGTCCCTGGAACCTCTTTTCTGATAAGGTGATGGCTTTTTAAGGTCCACGCCCTTTATTTCTCCGGCTGCGAATTTAGCTGCCAGCTGACGTTGGAGGTCCCAACATTCCTCGGTTGAGTGCCCTTCGCGATCGTGATAAGAGCAATGTTTGCCTTTATCAAAGCCTTTTGACCAGGGAGTTTTGTTTGCTGCTGCAACAGGTTTCTCTTCCTTGTCTTCCTCGATTGCGTAGGAATGTTCTCCCTGAGTCTGATTATTTCAGGGGTTACCCTTTTTGTGAGGTCCCTTAGTCTCAGAGGATTCACCTTTCGAGTGATTCTGAGGTTTCTTATGGAGTTTATCCAGTGCAGCTGTCTCCTCCTCCAAAGTAATATATTTGGTGGCTCTATGAAGAGCGTCGTCGATAGTTGGAGGAGTATTGAGTGTTAGCTCTGACCAGAATTTCGATTTATAGATCAGACCTCTCCTAAGAGCCTCGATGGCGACTAGGTCGTTAGGATTTGAGAGCTTAGTTCTTATTGCCCTGAATTTCTCGATGTAGACTCGTAGTGAGTCCCCCATTCCTTGACTGACCTTCCAAAGGTCGGCCTCAGAGGCTTGCTTCAGGATATGGGTTGAGTACTGCTTCATGAAGGCGTTAGTTAATTGATCGAAATTGTCTATCGAGGCTGGCTCGAGACCGGAGAACCACTCAAGGGCTGTTCCGACCAAATTTTCGGCGAATGTCCTGCAGTAACCTGCTTCACATTCTTCCTGTGTGAAATGGGCTTTAACGATTGCCAATCGGAAAGCTCTCAAATAGGCCTTCGGGTCGGAGGTCCCATCATACTCGGGAATTCTGATTTTTTGGGTATCTCTTATGTGAGAGCTGGCAATTCTGTCCGTGAATGGAGTTCCACGAGTTTCCTCGATCAAGCTATCGATTTCGGGAGCTGAGCTCGTAGCTTTATGGACTTGAGCTCCCTATTTTTGGAGAGCTGCGTGAGTTCGTTCCATATATCTACGGATAGCTTCGGGTCCCTCTAAAGGAAGGATGTTTGGGTCATTAGCAGGTACCCGACGGGCAGGTTCCTGACGGAATCGAGTTGGCTCATCCTCCCATGCGGTTGGAGGGCTAGATCGCTCACCAGCTCTGGGGTTATCGGAATCTATCCTTTGATAACTGTCCCCATTCAGGATCGAGCTTCTGGTTTGATAAACCGAAGCTGACGCTCTGCCCCCAGATGGGAAGGATATTCCTGCTCCGGACCTAAGATCAGGCGGCGGAGGAGGTAAGCGAGTACTCCTGTCAGTAACCTGACCGGGTGTGGAACTAGTTGTCGCTATGTTACTTCCCATAGCACTGATCGATCATGAAAAATGGCCCCCGGAGCTTGACGTTGCGGTGGTTGGGTTGTTGAGTTTAGAGATCTAGTTATCTCTTCGAATCGTTGCTGACGAACAGTCAGCTGATGCATCGTGCGCTCACTTTCCTGAGCTCTGTCCACTAACTGCATCATCATCTGGCGAATCTCAGAGAGCTGAGCCTCCGTTTGATTTGGAATGGCTTGCTGCTGAGGATTCTCGGTGATCGGGAGCCCGGAGGTGGTTCCACCTGATGATCTCGGGTTAATACCCCCGGTTGTAGTTTGGCTCGTTCGAGCGCCAGCCGGAAGCTGTTGCCCAGATCGGTGGTCGCCACGTCGAGGCTCTGTGATTACAGGACTAGAGCCTCCGTCGTTCGGTGAGCCATCGCTCTGAATCGGGAGATTAAGGTCAGACGGGTTTGTTGTCTGATCGGTAGGATTCATCCTCAAGTTAGAGTAAGGGATTCGATTGTTTCTTCCCCACAGACGGCGCCAATTGTGAGGGGTAAAACTCACACCTAGATTTTAGATCAGGTTTAATGTTTAGGAAAGGTTAAGGAAAGATAATCGCGGGCTGAATCCCGTAAGAACTTGTAGAATGAACTTCGATTTGTATTGATATAGTAGAAATGGGATGGTTACAAAAGGTGATCTTTGATGAATACAAAGATTATAAGAGTGTTACAATAAGAATGTTTTGATGAATATTGAGTAAAAAATGAGTTGAATCGGATCCTCTTCTTAGTCCTCGACCTTCTCTTTAAATAGCCTTGGGCTTTTTTAGGTTGTCTTCAACTGATCTCCGAGATCTTCTCCGCTTGAGGTGGAATCCGCAACAGCTTCCCCTTGACCGGGTCCTGCGCTTCTTCTTGTTATGACGTGAGCTTCCTCTTCGTCGTGACCTCTTTAGTTAGGATCCTTAACTTTCAGCCTTCGGCTCTAGCTTAGCTCTCTTTAGGTTTTGAACTCGCGATGGACCTATCGCGGCCCATCATCATCTTCTATTATTTGATAATCAGCTACCGGGCCATATTCGGGCCCAACAGTAACTACCCGACCCACGACCTAGAGTGGCCGCAGTGGTATTTGCCCTGAAGATATGGAGATCATAATTGTATGATGCCAAAGTTCAGATACTCACCGACCACAAGAGTCTGAAGTATATATTCACTCAGCCCGAGGTGAACTTCAGACAAAGGCGTTGGATATAGTTTGTGGCCGACTATGATTTGGACATTTCCTATCACCCAGGCAAGACCAATCTAGTGGCTGATGCATTAAGCAGGCGGAGGGCTGAAGTATCAGCTGAGAAGGAAGCAAATATATTGGAAGGGATGGTCCGGTCACTGCATCTAAACACTTTGGACAGTGAAAATGAGCCTTTGGGTTTGGAGGCTGTGAACCAGGCTGATCTCCTTACCGAAATCCAACAAGCACAAGGCTTGGATGAGAATTTGCAAAAGGTTACAAAGAATGACAAGACGGAGTACCAGATCACCAGCAATGGTACCATTCTGGTACATGGGAGAATCAGTGTTCCTGGTGACCGGGAACTAAAAGAAGAGATTATGAGGCAAGCGCGTAAGTCCAAATTCTCAGTGCACCCAGGGCTGAACAAGATGTATAAAGACATCAAGAGGTATTACCACTGGATCAGGATGAAAGCTGATATAGCTGAATGGGTGGCCAAGTGTCCTACTTGTCAACTCGTGAAAGCAGAACATCAGGTTCCAAGTGATTTACTTCAAAATCTCCCTATACCAGAGTGGAAGTGGGATCACATCACAATGGACTTTGTGACTGGGTTGCCCACGACCAGGAACAAGAAGGATGCAGTTTGGGTGATTTTAGATCGCCTGACGAAATCTGCACATTTCCTACCAATCAAGAAGGGTGGTGGAGTGGATGAGATTGTGAAGATCTATGTGAATGAAATTGTGCGGCTGCATGGAGTGCCGGCCAGTATAGTCTCAGATAGAGACTGTGATAACCCGCCCTTCGGGGTAAAATGGTCGAGATCGACAAACTCGGAGTTTGGTGCCAAGCTATTGGGAATCAAAGGATGAGGAGGAATGTTGAGTTTTGATCATTTCAAACTCAACATGGTTCAAAGAAAATAGAATATTGGTCGAGCATCAACCCAGTGGTCGAATCGCGGGCGACAACGATGGATCGAGAAGTTTCAAAGTACGAGATGGTTGAAGAATTGATCCTGAGTGAACCAGGAGTCAGATAAGCTGCTCTACCATTATTAGAAGTGTCTTAGATTGATCAGACGGTCGTTTTGGAAGCATCACATTTTTGGAAGCACGACGGTTTAGAAGCTCGACGTTTTTGAAGACCGACGTTTCTTCGTCACGAAGTTTTCTCAGAAAATCTTCGTATGAGTAAAATATTATTCTGGAGACATAATAAGTCGGAAGCAGGACGGGAATCAAGCAGGACGGGAAGCAAGCACGACGGGATCAAAGCATGATGGGAAAATCCCAAGTTGGCCGAAAACCCTAATTTCGGTATTGCGGAATTTCTCGGGGAAACCGGAGGCTCGGGAAATATTTTTATTCAAGATCAGGATTCCTATGGAGTTTATTAAAAATATTCAGAGCATCAGAACGGGAGCGGAAAAATATTCAAGATGGATCGCGGGTCGAAAATTCACCGGAAGGACCGGAACCGCACAAATCGACTGAGAAGCTCGTGGTGGCTTGATCTAAGGGGACAGGACGTTATGTCTATCTCTTAACCAGCTGAGTGTCAAGGGAAGCTCGAGGTGTCGGCGTGCATGAAGCCAGAACATGCAGCTTGACACACAGAAGCACGAGGTGCCGCGCAACCTGCGATCGAAGCATGCAGATCGACATGTGTGCGCTGTGGTGTCGAAATTGATGAGGTCTGGACGTGGATAAGACACATGGAAGGCGTGGTGTCTTCATGCAAGCCATCCTGTCCATGCTGACCGCCATGTGGAGCACGAGGTGCCGCGACGCATGCGTCCGGAGCCATGCGAAGCGACACACACGCTGCCACCAACTTCGATCTGATTCGCTGATGTATCCTATATATACCCACGACCCCCTGCTCATTTCATTCATCTATCACACACCAAAATCACTCCCAAACGTGCCTAGAGAGAGAGAGAGAGAGAAAGTAGAAAAACAAAGCAAGAGGTTCCGATCTTTTTCGAGCGTTTTAGAGAGTTTTCAAGATCAGTTTCTCTACTGATTTCGAGTGAGTGTCTAGGGGAGGCTCTGTCCAAATCAATTCGTCCAAGTCTACCATATTCTCTGATGATCAAGTGGAAGGGCTGTCCAAGATGGGTTCAGTTCAGTCGAGATCAGTTCGATACTCTGCCGAAAGTCCGAAGAAATCGTCTAGCAGCTAGGGGAGGTTCTGCTCGAGTTGAGTTCTGTCCAGACCAGTATCAGGGGAGGTTCTGTCCAAGTCAAGATCAGTCCAGTCCAGTCCATTCAAGATGTCGAGGTTGGGTTTTGGCTAAGTCCTCTCCGATCAACCAGCTGCTTATCGGCAAAGAACACTGTGAGTTGGCTTGTTTGAATTCCACTTGGAATTTAGGATAGTTTTGTGAGTTGGCTTTTTTGAATTCCACTTGGAATTTAGGATAGTTTTGTGAGTTGGTTTGTTTGAATTCCATTTGAAATTTAGGGTAGATCGAGTCTGCATATAGATTAGATTAGATCACACTATTGCATGGTAGAGGCCTTAGGGTTTTATTATTGAATTGGACTCAGTTTAGCACGGGCTAAGCTGAGATGAACGGAATTAAGACTGAGTTAATAACCTGACTAGGACTAAGACTAGGGTGCATCATGTTTTCTATTCTTGCTTGGTTATCTGGTTGAGTGCAGGTTCCCGTTATCTTTAAAGATAGTTTCATAGCAGGAGGCTTAACTATCTGGGTAACGGTTTGATTGAGTAGTTGCTTGATAGATTTAATGCTTGCTTGTTTATTTATGCTTGTTGAGGTTACTCAGCTCTTGGTAAGGGAGTGACTAACCGGTTGATTTGATTATTGTTGATATTGTTATTTTGATATTATATGTTACTACTCGGGGTCCTAAGCCATATAGGCTGGACTCCTGGTACTATTGGTATGATGTTGGGTTGTGTTGATAGCTTGCCCGATAAGCAATGCTACGCGGCAAGGAAAGTTACGTAAGCATGTCCCTACGCGGCTTGGCAGAGAGGTTGCATAAAGCATGCTCTGTACGGGGAGGTTGCTAGAAAGTATGCTCCGTCATGTGGTATCCTTTGTGGGTATTACATGTTAGTTTGCGGCAAGGAAGGTTGCTAGAGTATGTCCCTACGCGGCTGGGCAGAGAGGTTTGATACACTAAAGATGAATCCTTGCTACTGCCAAGTTAACAGTTGCAATTGTAGTATTTGAGATTCAAATCCAGAGGACCAGTCTACACTCTAGTTCTATGAGTTCCGAAATCAAGCTAAGAAGAAGATAAATATTTGGTTTAAAAAGGTGACGTAGAGAACAAGTAAAAAGCACAAGCGATGAATTCAATTTAAAAGGAGTTAATCTAGGATGAATGCGAGTGATCTCAATCACGACCGAGCAGCTATTCAGGTTCGATGCAGTTCTATCTAGAACTCGGAGAACAGGCTAGAACAACACACTGTCGTGTAGTTGATCCTTTCACCGATCAGACCCAGCTCCTAAGATGTCGCTTGGTCTGAGATCTGATGGTGAACCTTAATGAATGACTCCGATCTGTTCACAATGCACCTTAACATCTACTTTCGTGTGGCTAAGGATGCAGTGCTCATTCATACAAGATCTAGCAACCTATTACACTTTTGATGCACAGATTTACTTGGGATCAAACGCTAGATGATCAGTTTAACGCAGGCATGAAACAATGAATGAATGAAGATTTACTAATTGATAACCTATCTATGCTCGGTCGCGAATGCACTCAATCATGATGCAGAGAAAAACAACAGATGAAACTGAAATACTCATGATCAGATTAAGAAGAAATAAACTAGGGTTCAGGTTGTTCTCTCGAGTGAGATGAGAGCCTTCTCCCTTACAAAAGCTTGAATCCAAAGTATGAAACTTGTCTCTTGCAAAAACTAGCGTAAAAAATAGAAAATAGATAGATGGCGTTTTTATATGGAGGCGCCAATCTGAAGAAAAGAGATTAGGGCATCAGGGCTTTAATTCCCGAAATAGGAGTTTCCATATTCGTCTGGAACAATCTCCGGATCACTCCGTCTGCTTGTTCCGCTTGCGATAGAACAGTCTCGGGACTGTTCTCTTGAGTGTTCTCCGCAGGAATGCTCCAAAATGACTTCTTTTCATCAGGCACCTTCTCTTCTTCCTTCTACTAACTCCAGACCTGTAAAAGGTCAAAAAGGACTAGACTGACACGAATTAGTGACTTTAAGCAAATGAAAACATATATACAATGATGTGAAAACACCATATATCAATTCCCCCAGACTTAGATCCTTGTTTGTCCTCGAACAAGGCAAGTACCAAGAACAGGGAGAAAGGTTTAAAAGCGTGGGAACTCGCTTATTCTCAGCAACCATACTCTTACCACGAATCTCTGAACCATACAAGCTGTAGATTAGGACCACACACACTTACTGAGAACCCCCTGATCGCTGTTCGAAGATCGGCTCCTTACTCTACATCTCAACCTGAAAAGGCAACACTTTCGAGACAAAACTCCTTATGTTCAATTAAGATCAGCGTGAGCTTCTTGTCACAGGCTCTACTCAGAGAGAACGGGCTAGGTATAGAACAGGTTAACTTTTATGGTGGAGTTCAAGAGTGTTTAGAGTTTACCAAGAGCGGGTGCAGGATATCGCACAAAATGGTCGTGAGAGGACGGCTCCATTGAGGTCCACAGTCCTTACTCATCTCTGCCAATCGGACTGCTCTCCGATAGATCGATCATAGGACTGCTCTGCATGATTCAACTTCCCCTTCAGAACACTTCACTGAAACCACCATTACTTTCTCAACTTCCCAGTGGCATGCATCATAGATTCTTCCCCTTCTCGTCACCAGTAAATCAAAGCAAAAACATATATTTTTTTTTTTTTTTATATACTGAATTACAAAATGCTGGGGTGACGAGCAAGGAGGTAACAAGTGATGTACATGATGCCACTGGTGATTCATTCTGCTCTGTTCTAGCCACTTACTTCTTCGTTGTTCTCTATGGTATCGGAACAGGCACCTCGGTTGTTCTCTTTGGTGCCGGAACAAGCGCTCCGGTTGTTCTGCCTGCTTCCTCTGTGTGAGCATTGATGAGAAAGAACTGCGTCGATCCTTTCCTCTCCGACCTTTTTGCACATATCTGCACATAAAGTACTAGAAAAGCAAATGCATGAGGGTGTAATAAAAGGTCAGGGTTCAAGGTGGGTACTAGCTAAAGATGAGCTAGCCACTCAGGAACAGCAAGAGGGATAAAAATCGGATAAGAAGTCCTGAGTGTAGTTCTCATTCTACCCTGATCTAGTGCCCATGACAAGAAGAATTAGAGTCCAGATTAGTTTCAGATAAAGTGGAGTTAAGTCTGCCCAGTGTAACCTGATCGGTATAGAACTTCTGGAGTGTCAAATGAGATAAGTCAGGGTGTTCCAGGTCCATGTGTGGGTCTTTCATCACTGCTAAGGTCACTGAATAAGAAGGTTAAAGCACGAGGTGGTTAAAGAGCATCACAAAATAAGGTCCTGATTCCCACAATAGTTTTGACTGACTCGATCCTAAAAACTGACTCGATAAAAACATTAAAATGACACAAGGACTGACTCAAAAAGCACACAAGCGTAAAAGTACAGTCGCTCCCCCAGACTTAGTTCACACCATCCCTGGTTGTGAAAATAAATCAGAGGAAACTCCAAACAGAAGCAAATAACATAAATAATAAATAGTTCAGATGGATAAGACAAGGGATAGAAATAGTCCTTTCGGACTCAGTCTGAATCGCCGCTACCGGAGTGACCAGCTGTCCTCCTGTTCCGCGGCAGTCTCTCTGCTCCAGTCGATGTTCCCGCTTGTTCCTTGACTGGGCGCCTTGTTCTCTGCAGCGTACGCTCTTCCTGCGCTCCGATGCAGCCGCATGTGATCGCCTTGAGTATCCTCTTCATGAGGCTGTTGTTCTTCTTCTGGGAATCAACCATCCAGCGTCTGTAGGCATGATCATCAGTCACATCGGTGAAGTCCTCCAAGTCATACTCACCATCAGCCGGTGGAGTCACATGCTCCACATCATCTATGTCTTCATCATCGTGCTGAACCGGCGCCTTCGGATCATCGCAGAGGTGCTCTTCATCGAGTGAGAACACAATGTTCTCCAGGGATAAGAAGTCAGTGAACCTTGGCATAGGGAGCTTGCAGTACAGAGGGTTGCCTTCTTTATCCTGGAATTTGTAGGTGGTCTCGTCGCGCAAGATGTGGCATGCGATCAGGTAAGGAGTATCGATGTACTCTATCTCAGAGACAACCTTATAAGAGCCGAGGTTGATGTTGAAGTGCTGGAACAATGGTGTGAGCAGACTGCCGCATCGATCCTTCTTATCGTTGGTCCTAATCAGGGCGTCTTTGCGATCAGCGAACATGGAGATGAGATGGAATCCTGGGTTGGTCTTGACTTCCTGGATCGGGGTGATGTTCTCTCTGCGCATCTCGTCCTCAAGTCCAGTGTAGAGAACCTGAAGCTCTCCATTCGTGATCTTGGAGGTGTACTCCTTCGCGAACAGGACATTGGAGACGATCTTGGCAATGATCCGGATAGCAGGGTTCTGGATCTGCGACTGATAGGCCTTGCGAGAGGTGAACTTGCCGGCTGCGATGAGATCCCAAAAGGTGTCTGCCGGTTTGAACTTCTTTTCCACTGAAACCCCTTTTGGCGTGTCTGCAATCTCGAATAGCGCGTTCAGATCGTTGAGAGAGATGGTGCAGAACTTGCCATCAGCCATGAAAGAGAAGGAGCAGTTCTCGTACGTAGGCGCAGTGGGGTTCTGGTAAGTGATCCTGCAGGTCGCGAGCACTTGCCTGACCAAGTCTGGGTATAGAACCTGGAACTGGTAGCAGAGAGGCATAAATCCCATAGCCTGCATCGTGTCGAACACCTCAGTGTCAAGGCCTAGAGCGCCTAGTGTTTGCTGGTGCACGAACCGTGTGGGCAGGATCTCTGCCAGGAGGAGCCTGTTGTATATCGCTGCCGACTCCTTGTCCCATCCCTCAACGTTGAAGTCTAGGAGCTTCGGATCATTGAGGTCGATTGGAGCGCCCTCATTCTTGTTCGGCCATGGGTAACCAGGTGGAGCACTCACGACTGGAGAAGCTGTGCTTCTGGCTGTTCTAGCGTTTTGCATCTTTGGAGGCATCTGCAAAACAAAAACAACACCCAACATCAGAACAGTTCGTCGGTTGTTCTAGCAACGATGGAACAATCCAATCTTCTTGTTCCATCCAAGTCCATCGATTACTAGACAACCTACACAAGCCTCAATCTCAACAGTAGGAATCGCAAAGGCCAATAAGTACAAGCAATAATCGGTTCTTATTCCATTCAAAATCAGCCATGAATTCAATCCTAGTAGCAAATATACTATCAAGAGCTACAATCTAGGAAGAAATCGCAAGCATAAAGGAAAAAGAGGATTCAAGAAATCACTCCCAATTCGCGATTTGCATGCGCAAAGAGGGGGAGAGTTCTTGTCCGATTACCTTGAGTGGAGAGGTGAATCCTGCAGAACAACCCAATCTCAAGAAAATCCCAAGAGGTTAGAACCAAAATCGAAGAGAAAGAGAGAGAGATGAGTTCGCGATTTTAGGGTTCTAAGGGGGGGGGGGGGGGGGGGTTGTGCGGCGAGAGAGATGAAGTGGGGAAGTGGAATGTTTGGGCTTTTAAAAACCAATCAAAACCGCTTCCCCTTCTTTTTTTTTTTTTTTTTTTTTTTTTTTTTTTTTGTTCGAGAACTTACCTGGGAACAATCGGCGGAACAACCGCTGGAGTGCTCCCCTGGAGTGATCTCGAATTTTCTTGATTTTTCAACCTGCAAGTTAGTTCCTAGAAAGATAAAGACAAAAAGAAAACAATATTTACACTCACCAGTGGGTTGCCTCCCACCAAGCGCTTGTTTTCTGTCACTAGCTTGACTTCAATGAGCCGATTAGGCTTGAGGGGGATCGCTTAAGGGTATCTCTACACCTTCAGCGATTGTTGTGTCAGCAAGATATGGCTTGAGACGCTGACCATTGACAACAAATTCTCCTCCTCTTGTGTCCAGCAACACAACAGCTCCATAAGGGCGAACCTCCTTGATGGTGAAAGGTCCAGACCATCTAGATTTAAGCTTTCCAGGGAACAGCTTAACCCGTGAATTGAAGAGTAAGACCTGATCGTTCGGAGCAAAGCTTCTGCTGATGATTCGTTTGTCATGGAACGCCTTGGTCTTTTCCTTGTAGATCTTAGAACTCTCATAGGCCAGATGCCTGATCTCCTCCAACTCGTGGATCTGAATGGTTCGCCTCTCCTTGGCGGGTTTGATGTCGAAGTTGAGTAGTTTGACAGCCCAAGCGGCCTTGTACTCTAACTCAACAGGTAGGTGGCACGCCTTGCCATAGACCAGATGATAGGGAGTGGTCCCTAGAGGGGTCTTGTAGGCTGTTGTGTACGCCCAGAGAGCATCGTCAAGCTTAAGGGACCAGTCCTTGCGGGTGGTGTTGACAGTTTTCTGCAGGATGTTCTTGATCTCTCTGTTGGAAACTTCCACTTGACCACTTGTTTGAGGATGATAGGCGGTTGCAACCTTGTGTTTGACACCATTCTTGCTCAGCAACCCTTGGAACAACTTGTTGATAAAGTGAGTTCCACCATCGCTTATAACCACTCTAGGCACTCCAAATCTCGGGAAGATAATGGAGGTGAACATCTTGATTACAACTCGCGCATCATTGGTTGGGCTATCAATCGCTTCTACCCACTTGGAGACATAGTCCACAGCAACTAGGATGTACTCGTTCTTGTGAGAGACTGGGAATGGTCCCATGAAATCGATCCCCCAGCAATCGAACACTTCAACTTCCAAGATGTAGTTCTGAGGTATCTCGTTTCTCTTGCTTATACTCCCCATCCTTTGGCATGAATTGCATCGAGATATGAAAGCGCGAGCATCTCTGAACATAGTGGGCCACCAGAAGCCGGCTTGTAGGATCTTGGAAACCGTCTTGAAGGTGGCAAAGTGACCAGCATAGGAAGAACCATGGCAGTGGTGAAGGATACCTGGAATATCAGCCTCTGGAACAAACCTCCTGAAGATCCCATCCTTACCTTGCCGATAGAGATACGGCTCATCCCAGAAGTAGTGTCTTGCCTCCCTTAGAAATTTCCTTTTCTCATTCCCAGTGAACCTTAAAGGCTCTTTCTCAGCTGTCAAGAAGTTGGCAATCTCAGCAAACCATGGGAGGTTCGGGTACTCCTTCTGGATCACTGCAACGAATGCTCCTTCTATGCGGGAACAGTCCTTGATGACAGGTGATGACTGTTCCATGTTGCGCAGACCAATCGCATTTACGTACTCCATCGGTTGTTCCACATCTAGAACTGTCTCATCTGACACTTTCATCCTGGAGAGATGATCTGCTACTCCATTATCAACCCCCTTCTTGTCTCTTATCTCCAGATCAAACTCCTGGAGCAAAAGAATCCATCTTAAGAGCCGGGGTTTAGCATCCTTCTTCGTGAGTAGGTACTTGAGGGCCGCGTGGTCTGTGTGCACAATCACTTTTGATCCAACCAGATAGGATCTGAACTTCTCAAAAGCGAACACGATGGCAAGGAGCTCTTTCTCTGTGGTTGCGTATCGGCACTGAGCTTCATCTAAGGTTCTGCTCGCATAGTAAATCACGTGAAGCTTCTTGTCTTTACGCTGTCCAAGGACTGCTCCCACTGCAAAATCACTTGCATCCATCATGATCTCAAAAGGAAGATCCCAGTCTGGAGGTTGGACAACTGGTGCACTGACTAGAGCTCCCTTGATCGTGTGAAATGCGGCTAGGCAGTCACTGTCAAAAGCAAATTGAGCTTCCTTGCAGAGCAATCGAGTGAGTGGTCTCGCGATCTTGGAGAAGTCCTGGATGAACCTCCTATAGAACCCAGCATGTCCTAGGAAACTCCTGATCCCTTTCACTAAAGTAGGTGGTTGCAGACTCATCATGACCTCGATCTTTGCCTTGTCCACCTCAATGCCTTTCTCTGATATCTTGTGTCCCAGAACAATCCCATCTCTGACCATGAAGTGGCATTTCTCCCAGTTCAGCACCAGATGCTTCTCCTCGCATCGCTTCAGCACCCTGCACAAATTTGACAAACAGACATGAAAGGAGATCCCATAGACGCTGAAATCGTCCATGAAAACCTCCATTATGTCTTCGATCAGATCAGTAAAAATCGACATCATGCATCGCTGGAAGGTCGCTGGAGCATTGCACAAGCCAAAGGGCATCCTCCTGTATGCATATGTTCCATAAGGGCATGTGAACGTCGTCTTCTCCTGATCATCTGGGTGGATGGGAATCTGAAAGAAACCTGAATAACCATCTAAAAAGCAGTAGTAAGGATGGTTAGCCAATCTCTCAAGCATTTGATCAATAAAAGGAAGTGGGAAGTGATCCTTACGAGTCGCAGCATTCAACTTACGAAAATCAATGCACATGCGATGACCAGTAACTGTTCTAGTGGGGATCAATCATTCTTTTCATTGGTTATCACAGTGATCCCACCTTTCTTAGGTACTACATGCACAGGACTAACCCACTTACTATCAGAAATCGCATAGATCACACCTGCTTCTAGAAGTTTCATTATCTCTTTCTTTACAACATCTTTTAGATTCGGGTTTAACCTCCTCTGATGTTCTACAGAAGTCATCGATTCATCTTCCAGGTGTATTCTATGCATGCACAGATCAGGTGAAATGCCAGGTATGTCAGCTAGAGAATAACCTAAAGCCTTACGATATTTCCTCAGCTCACACAAAAGCAGAGCAGTCTCTGCATTGTTCAGGTCAGCATTCACAATGACAGGATAAGTGGAGTTGGGTCCAAGAAATGCATACCTGAGTCCCTTGGGAAGGGATTTGAGCTCTACCTTTGGAGCTTTCAGCTCGCTCCATGAGTCATCGGTCTGAGCTGCCGGGACTGACGGGTTCTGAGGCGTAGTTGTTCCAGTCGCTGTGCCGGACTCACTGTTCTCCCCCAGACTTAAATTCGCCACCATTCTCTCAATACTCCTGGCTGAATCCAGGAATTTGGCATAAGCATCAGCATCAACACTCTCTAGACTCTGCTCGGATTCAGCTCTGACTAAGGCGAGTTCAAGCGGATCCTCGGTAAGAATCTCCTCGATCATTCCCTCATGCGGCTCTAATGGATGACCTTCTTCTTGGACAGTGAAAGTTTGTCCATCCAGCATCGGTTTCTTGAGCATCTGATCCATCTCAAACTTCATTACAATATCTCCAAGGTGGAGATCAATCTTCCCTTGTCGGACATCAATGATAGCTCTAACAGTGCAGAGGAATGGTCTGCCTAGGATCAGGGGATCATTGGAATCTTCCTCAACTTCCAGAACAACGAAATCGGCAGGAACAAGGGTGTTTCCAACCAGAACTTGAAGATCTTCTAGGATCCCAACTGGAGACTTAACAGATCGATCAGCAAACACTAGGGACATCCTGGTAGGCTTGAAGTCCGAGTATCCAAGGCGCTTAGCCACTGTATAAGGCATAAGGTTTATGCTCGACCCTAGATCGACCAATGAGCATGAGAAAAGTGTTCTCCCAATCTGAACCGAGAGAACAAACTTTCCTGGATCACTCATCTTCTTGATCCTTCTGTTCTGGAGCACCGCGCTGCACTCCTTAGAGACAATCATGAACTCACTGTCATCAGATATCTTCCCAGAGATCAGTCCTTTGACAAAGCTACGCATGGATGGTATCATCTGGATCGCACTCATCACAGGGAGCTTGACAGTTAGGTCTTCTAGCATCTTCCTGCACTTCATCTCTTCCTTATCCTTGCGTGTAGCCTTAGCTGGAACAGGGTAAGGAACTTTCGGTACATACTGACGAGCAGGAGAAGGTGCTGCAGTCGGTGGAACAACCCCAGCGGGTCGCTCTGCTTCCGTCGGAACAGTCTCAGTAGGTTGTTCTGCATCATCCTCATCTTTGGGTACAGCTTTAGATGGCTGATCCGACTCCTTCTGCTTCCCTTTTTCCGCCGATGTGAATCTCCTGGGGTCTAGATCAGGCAGTTGCTTTCCACTCCTCAACCCTACTGCATTGCACTCCTTGGGATTCTTGTCTGTTTTTCCAGGGAGAGTTCCTTGCTGTCTCTTCACATTCTCAGCAGTTTGAGCAATCTGAATATCCATCTGTCTCATATGGCTTGAGACATTGTCATACTTCGCACTCAGGTCATTGAAAATATGATTCATCCTGGTGTTGATGTCGTTTGTGACCTGGTTCAGTGCTTTCCCCTGGATCTGCTGTCCTTGGAGCAGTTGGCTCATCATATTGGCGAGGCTCTTCATGTCATCATTCGGAGCAGTCTGAGTCGGTTGTGCAGCTTGCTGATGGACCGGCTGTTTCTGGCTGTGGAATTAGGCATTCTGAGCTGGGTTGAGGACAAAGGTTCTTCCATGATTGCCATAAGGCCTTTGGTATCCACTGTTCTGACCCTGGGTTCCTTGAGCTTTATCGTCTGGTTTAGGGGCGTTGAACAGGTGGGGATTGTTCCTCACGTTTGGGTTCGGGTGATAGTTCTTGAACTGCCATCCTTGCCCATTTACATAACTCACTTCATGCTGATCCTCAGCCGACTGACCTGCCTCTGATGTGCCTTCCGCGGTAGCTTTATCCTGAGGGGATTCTTCCATGATGAAGACCTGGTTCTGGTTACTCTTGATCAGCTGATCGACCTTGGCAGAGAGCTCATCGATCTTGCTGTTGTCGATGCTCTTCACCTTCTGAGTGCGATCAGTCTCGCGGTTATTGTCAGCTGAGCTTGAGGCCATGTTCTCAATCAACTCGAATGCACCCTGAGTGGACTGAGTCATGAAATCTCCCTTACTGGCTGAATTCAAAGTGTTCCTGTACTCCCAGCCTACTCCATCGTAGAACACTCCCAGCAGATAATCTTTCTCAAAACCGTGATGTGGGGACTCTCTGCGGTAGACATTGAATCGCTCCCACGCATCGCAGAACGGCTCGTCCACCAACTGTTTGAAGGTCACGATTTTCTGTCTCAGAGCTGCCGTCTTCGATTTCGTGTAGAAGTGGCTTAAGAAGGCCTCTCGGACTTGTTCCCAAGTGGTGAGTGATCCTGTGGGTAGTGAATCAAGCCAGCGAGCAGCTTTTCCATCAAGAGAGAAAGGGAACAGAGTACACTTGATGTAATCGGGTGGTACTCCATTCGCTTTAGTGAAACCACACATCTTCTCAAAGTGCTCGATGTGGTCCATCGGTATCTCAGCAGGAAGTCCATTGAAGATCTTCCTTTGCACTAGACTTATCAAGGCTGGCTTGATCTCGAAGTCTTGCCTAGTGCACGGTGGAGGGGTTATGGCAGATCGCGTAGTAGGCAGATTACGCAGCAAGTTTCTCTGCCCGATCTGGACCACTTCCTCCTGTTGGTTCTGCTGGTTCGCAGCATTCAGAGCAGCTTGCTCGGCAGCAGCTTGCTGCGTTTGGATTGTTTGCTGCATCTGCTGCATCTGCTGTTGCATGAGTGCAATTGCAGCAGTGAGATCATCTGCATGATCACCCATGTTGGTGTTCGTTGATCTCGGCTGTTGACGGTTCTGTCGTTCCAATCTCGCTAGTTCTTCGTTAGTAAGCTGATGCAATGGTCCTTGTGCGTTGCTCCGAGTATGTCTACTGGTCATGCACCTGGATCATCAGCTGAAACAAAGAAAATAAAACGAGTTAGATATCTTAGACAAGATATGAAACCAAAAATTAGAGGTAAAAAATCTGGTCCCCGGCAACGGCGCCAAAACTTGATACACTAAAAATGAATCCTTGCTACTGCCAAGTTAACAGTTGCAATTGTAGTATTTGAGATTCAAATCCAGAGGACCAGTCTACACTCTAATTCTATGAGTTCCAAAATCAAGCTAAGAAGAAGATAAATATTTGGTTTAAAAAGGTGACGTAGAGAACAAGTAAAAAGCACAAGCGATGAATTCAATTTAAAAGGAGTTAATCTAGGATGAATGCGAGTGATCTCAATCACGACCGAGCAGCTATTCAGGTTCGATGCAGTTCTATCTAGAACTCGGAGAACAGGCTAGAACAACACACTGTCGTGTAGTTGATCCTTTCACCGATCAGACCCAGCTCCTAAGATGTCGCTTGGTCTGAGATCTGATGGTGAACCTTAATGAATGGCTCCGATCTGTTCACAATGCACCTTAACATCTACTTTCGTGTGGCTAAGGATGCAGTGCTCATTCATACAAGATCTAGCAACCTATTACACTTTTGATGCACAGATTTACTTGGGATCAAACGCTAGATGATCAGTTTAACGCAGGCATGAAACAATGAATGAATGAAGATTTACTAATTGATAACCTATCTATGCTCGGTCGCGAATGCACTCTATCACCCTAGATCAACAGTCGACTACTCAATTATGATGCAGAGAAAAACAACAGATGAAACTGAAATACTCATGATCAGATTAAGAAGAAATAAACTAGGGTTCAGGTTGTTCTCTCGAGTGAGATGAGAGCCTTCTCCCTTACAAAAGCTTGAATCCAAAGTATGAAACTTGTCTCTTGCAAAAACTAGCGTAAAAAATAGAAAATAGATAGATGGCGTTTTTATATGGAGGCGCCAATCAGAAGAAAAGAGATTAGGGCATCAGGGCTTTAATTCCCGAAATAGGAGTTTCCATATTCGTCTGGAACAATCTCCGGATCACTCCGTCTGCTTGTTCCGCTTGCGATAGAACAGTCTCGGGACTGTTCTCTTGAGTGTTCTTCGCAGGAATGCTCCAAAATGACTTCTTTTCATCAGGCACCTTCTCTTCTTCCTTCTACTAACTCCAGACCTGTAAAAGGTCAAAAAGGACTAGACTGACACGAATTAGTGACTTTAAACAAATGAAAACATATATACAATGATGTGAAAAACACCATATATCAAGGTTGCATAAAGCATGCTCTGTACGGAGAGGTTGCTAGGAAGCATGCTTCGTCGTGTGACACCTTATCGGGGTTACATGTCAGTTTCATTGGATGATCTAGCTCGCGTGCCTTTGTGACTGTGAGTTAGGTGTTCCGTGGTTGAGAAAGTGAGGAGAAAGGTTGTGATATTAAGTATAGCCATAGTGAGGCATATATTTATTATTATGCTAATGGTGGATTATATTCCGCTGCTTATCTTATTTATGTTAGTCTCGAGTGATGATTATTGTGATTGTGGTTGATTGATTTACTTGCAGGTTCCTTTTACTTGAAGTTAGATCATGGCAGGAGGCCAAATCTAACTTAGTAACTGGGTGATTAGATAGTAGTTTCTGATTGATAATTGGATATTGGTTGTTGAGTTGTTTTCATGCAGGGTCCCGTTACTTAAAGTTAGATCATGGCAGGAGGCCAAGTCTAACTTAGTAACGATTTGCTTAGCCTTAGTATAGATTTCTTGCTAGGGCTAAATTGATTGTTATTTTGGGTTTTCTGGGTTAGTTCTAGGTTGGGGTAGAGGTAGCCAGCTCGCTGAGTAACATTAGGTTACTCATCCATCTCCGTTGTCCTTTTTGCAGGTTTCTTTAGTAGGACGATCGGATATCTTGGTGCTGGACGTTAGGACCGCCGGTATAGATTTTCATGCCTTTTGTAAACGGTACCTTGTGAATTGTGTTTAGTTGACTCGATTTGGCATTAGGCCGGGCGCCAGTCTTGAATTATTTTGCTGTATGAATATTTCTATGTTTTATATGCGCTTCATGAGTACTCTGATATTTGACTAGTCCGGTCTAACACAACGTTAGGTCGTGGTACGGGTTGAAAAGCCTTAGGCTTCGATCTAACGGAAACCGTTAACTCTAGATACGGGTTGCAAAGCCTTATGCCTTGAGTTAGCGGGACGAGTTAGTGGATTAACTGGTCTAAGTCGTGGAGTAAATTTTGTGACTCTGACCGGATCGTCCCTAGCCCGTCAAGTAGCGCTTCCGGACCATGGTGTTGGGTTGGACGGTCAGTCATGTTCTTGTTTGATTGTTGGCTGGCCGGTTGGCCTTTCATCTCCAACCCTTGGCGTTGGTCGCTCCGTCGGTCATATTCTTGTTTGATTGTTGGCCGGTGGTTCGACTTATTTCTAGGACGGTTCTGGGGTGTTACAGAGACCCTAGGTTCACATCTTATTTCTGGAGGGCTTTTCAAAAGGCCTTGGGAACTAGAGTGAACATGGTACATCTTATCATCCACAAACGGATGGTCAGTCAGAAAGAACCATCCAGACCTCGGAAGACATGCTAAGGGCATGTGTTCTAGACTGGGGTGATTCATGGGAGAAGCACTTACCACTGGTGGAGTTTGCATACAACAACATCTTTCACACCAGTATAGGCATGTCTCCTTATGAGGCATTATATGGGCGGCCTTGCAGGACACCTTTATGCTGGATCCAAGTGGGGGAGCGCAGCTTAATAGGTCCTGAGATTGTGGAAGAGACCACAGAGAAGATCAGGCTGGGCAAAGAAAAGATGAAGGAGGTACAAGACCGCCAGAAGAGTTATGCTGATAAGAGAAGGAAACATCTTGAGTTTGAGGTTGGTGATCTAATCTATCTCAAGATGATTACTTTCAAAGGTAGGGCCAGGGTTTCTGGAAGGAAGAAACTGGACCCTAGGTTCTTAGGTCCGTTTAGAATACTTGAAAGAGTTGGAGCACTGGCATACAAGTTGGATTTGCCATCTGCAATGGATGCTTACCATAATGTTTTCCATGTGTCTCAACTAAGAAAGTGTCTAACGGATCAGGACATTGCATTTCCTGAGATTCCAAAAGATCTTGGTAAGAACATCACCTTAGAGGCAAGGCCGGTTCGGATCATTGATCGGATGGAAAAGGCAATGAGAAAGAAGACAGTTTCTATGCTTAAGATAGTATGGGAATTCAATGTCAAGGACATTATCACTTGGGAAAGAGAGACAAGGATTAAGGCTGAGTATCCTGAGTGGTATAGTCAGTATGTGGATGGTGAGCCATCGAGTTTGAACTCAGGGACGAGTTCCTTCCAAGTGGGGGAAACTTGTCATGTCCCTGGTACGAGGAGATGCACCAGTCAGGTCATATGATCTAAAGACCAGCGTATCATGGTCCAAACAGAAGGTTAAGTGCATCAGATAGCTGAGACTTGAACAGAATAAGAAGGAAAGAAGCTAAAGAGAGCTGGACGAGTGATCCGGAAGCTAAACAAGGTCCGGAGGAAGCTCATCCAGCTAGGTGGAGCTGGAAGGTAGTTCATACAGTGTGAGCTAGCTCACTGGAGGTGGAAGACTAGCTCACTCATCTGGAGCAGCTAGCACTCAGCTCATCTCAGCTGGGTGGAGTGATTGAGTCTTGGCTGGTGGTTGCGGGTCATGGACGGTTATGGACCGGATCATTGATATACCATGGATTTTACCCCTTTTTACCCATGGTATATAAGTGTTTTATATACTATTTATTATTTATTGGAGTCTATTTAGAGTATTTACAGATTCAGGGACGATTTGGAGATATATGGTGATTTTGGTGCGTTTTGGAGTCTTTCGCAGTGCATGACTGCACAGACGCTTCAGATGTTTAGCTCTCGATGGAGACCTTCCCACCATTGGATTTCGCTCATATTTGGATAAAAGATAGAGCTTTACGTTAGCTTTCCAATACCACCGGTTTGAGGTCAATCCCACGGTTAGATCGGAATTTATGCCAATTTTACTGAAGAGTGGTCAGTCTGCCTCGCGAGAGGGACATCAGAATGTTGGCTGAGTATATTTCATGACCGACTGAAGCCCAGGAGTCATAACAAAGTTAACAAAATACCCTTGACGACCAGAAACCCTATTTATGTTATTTCTAAGCCATTGTTGAGGGGGCTACGCTTTAGACGCTCTTTACGCTTTCTTTTGGTTTCATTGTTCTTAGTTAGGAGAGAAGGGAGGAACTCCCTGAGAGTCCTCCTGGAACTCCTTTGGTTTTGGTTTATTTATCTATTGCATTTTCATCTATTCATCTATGATTTCTGTGACAGCTATCATGTCTGAATAGATCCACCTGTTAGATCTAAGGTTCAGATAGGATTGTGGGATTAGCCCCAAACGATAGATTGCTGAGTTGTGATATTCATCAAATGGATTGAACTCTATGCTTGTTCTAGAGTAGCTAACTAGAGCATAAATCACTAGGATCTTTGATATCTTGAATTATCTGTTTGAACTAGTGTCTCCTTGGAGAAGAGCTAACCGCCCTCCTTGAGACCTAGTGTTCATTATCGGCTCGCGCCTAGGCATATCTAGAAGCCGTAGATCGATATCCCGACAGGTGAATCGACCGCCGAGCAAAAGGTGTATCGCTCGATATCTCTAAAGGATATCGATCGACTCTTTTTCTGTGTCAACATACGACAGTTGAGGCCAGAGATTTAGATCATTTAACCAGTAAGACATCACTCAGAGTTAAGCGTCTGAGTTCTATGGTATCATGCAAGCAACTTATTAGGCATTTATAGATATTATAATCTCCATTCCTGAATAATAACTATTAGATCTAGTGTGTGCCTTAGCTCCTTGTGGATTCGATCCCTAAGTACTATAACTTGACCTCTTTTGATGAGAGTAAAATTCACTCCTTAGAATAATTTGAGTGGTATCAAATTTGGCGCCGTTGTCGGTGAGCTTCGATCGCCATTAGATCTTGTTTAGTTAGATTTTGTTTAGGTTTTATAATTGTTCAAAAATCTCATAAATTTCTTTTTCTTCTGTTTCAGGTACATACCAGGAGCAACAATGAAGAGAGGATTTTTAGGGTTTTCAAATAAGTCTGCTGGTTTATGCACTATCCGTAAGTCTACGAGGGTAGTAACGATCGACACCCTCCAAGCAGCATCGATCGACAGCATACACCAGAAATTGATCGACATAGTACATCACGAATCAATCGACACCCTACAAGAACCGGTGATCAACAAAGTACACAAATCGTCAAACGACACTGATCACAAGAACACTGTTCACACGGGTACTGTTCACGCGAATACTGTTCATCCCGAAACTGTTCACGCGGGTACTGTTCATCCCGGTATCAGAGCTAAAGGCTCCCATATCTTTCAAACCTGTACCAGATCGACCATAAACTAAAGGATAGAAATAACCAAATCTTTTGGAGCCTTTAGCTCTGATACCAAATGTTACAGGCTGGGATCCAGACTGCAAACTGGTGGGGTTGAGAACAAGATTATGGTCGATCTGGTACAGGTTTGGAAGAACTTGATGCTTGGATAAAAACTGCCCAAATTGTACCTGAAACAAAAGGAACCTTTTTATGAGTTTTTATAGTTTTATAAAATGAAGAACAGGAAGTAAAACTATGAAAATAAAATAAGAACAGAAACAAAGATGATTTTTATAGATTTTAGATTTATAAAATGAATCAAAACAAAAGATGCAAACAGAAATAAAACAAGAGAAATAAAAAGGGATAGAGATGGTGATGGAATCTGTTGCTGGATGTGTATCTCTCTCAATAGATCAGTGGATGGATGATGAGTAGAAGATGGGATTAGCCTTGCTGGATGTGTATCACTCTCAAGGCAAATCGATGGATGGTTGATGGGATGAAGAATCGCCACAAGCTTGGTGGTTGGAGCTTGATAAGATTCAGGCTGCTCTCTCTGGTTTTTCACACTAGAAAGACTTAGGTTTTTCTTTGCAAATGCAAAACAATTTCATAAAAGACTTGGAGGCTGCAAAATCGGCCACTACACATGGTTTTATAGCCATCCCTTTATTGGGTTTCAAGATGGCAAAAATGCCTAAACAAATGGCCAACTCTCAAATAAAATAAAAGGCTGACAAATGCCCAAAGTCTTAAACCAAAATAAAATTAAAATAAAATAGAAAACCGGTTGCTGGTTGAGATGCCTAAACCAAAGCTCATAGTATGCTTGCATGTTGCCTCATTAAAACCTTATCGGGAAAACCCAGTGGGACAAAATCCGATGAAGGAAAAAGAGTACAACACATACTACTTACTTTGGTGGTCGGCTAGATCTCTGAACCGGAAGAAAATTGGTTGGATGGATTGGAGATTGATTCTGAACCAAGGTTGAATGTGGAGATGATGAAACCGGCTTGGTTCTGGTCGAGTGATCTGAATTGGATTGGACCGGCTGTGTCTTGAACTTCAATTGAACCGGCTTGGTCTTGTATCTTCAATTGAATCATCTCTTCAATCAATAGCTGGTTCTGGCCGGTTTGTCCATCTTGATCTAGGATCTGTTGGACAGCCTTGGAGAACCCTTCCTGATAGAACCAAAATCGGGATCACTCTTTCGGTAAGGTTGATATGGACTCTGATCCGGAAGGATAGAGAACTGGTGGGATGAATGGTGACACAATGGGATGCGGAAAGGCCCAATGATACTACCAGACTTCAAATGTTGCCGGATGTGACGCACCGGTCCAACAAAGGAAGGATCGAAACTTGGAGATAACCTCACCAAGAGACTAGAAATGTTCTTGACAAAGAACAGAGAGTAAAACTCATAAAAAGAAAGGAAAATTCGTTGATGGCATTGCAATGACAAAGAGTTACATTTTATAGTACTTTGAGTCAAAGAGAAATAAAAGAAAATGATGAAAACAATACATAGAAAATGCAAACTTGACCAGATCTGGTCAAGGCACGAAAATTGAGTTTGACTGGCCTTGAACCCTTCAAATTATTCTGTCCAGGTTCAATGAACCTTGCTGTGTTGATCAAGTTCATCACGGTATGGACCAGGACGTACGAAGGGCTGTCCGCGGGCTGTTCAGTGAACCTTCATGAACGGATGGCAACTTTTCTTGACCCAAATCTTCAGAGAGCTTAAGAAACATTCTTTTGGAGAAGTTGGAAGCATCGATCATCATGAAATCATCAAAGTGGTCGGAAAGGTCGTGATCAGCATGATCCGGGTGATGATCACGATGATCCGGGTGGTGATCACGATGATCCGGGCGATGATCACGATGATCCGGATGGTGATCACGATGATCCTGGTGATGATCACGATGATCCGGGTGTTGATCACGATGATCACGATGATCCGGGTGTTGATCACGATGATCATGGATTCTGGCTTGACTGTCAGTCCTAGAATGATGAATGGGTCGGGAAAGAAGTGATGTGGGTCGATCAATTCCATCGTCTGGTCGTGGATCCGGCCTAAGGTCCTTCCCGGGTGTACGCGGGTCGATCCGGTATGCGGCTCGGTCTGTCTGTCTGGTACGGCCGGATGGATGAACCTCGGCTGAACTGATCTGGACGTCCTGAACTCCATGCTGAGCTGGTTCCATGTACTGATCCTTGGGCCGGGGTCTATCATTCCCTCCCTCTTCAAAAGGATTTGTCCTCAAATCGATTGTACCTGTATCAAAAGGAAATAAATCAGATTCAGAGGAATTAAAGTTTAAAGAAAAATCAGTGAATGAAAAGTTTGGACAGAAACTTCCTTGGAGTTTAGAAGTCCTTTTCATCAAGTAAGTCCAAGTCCTTTGGCATCCATCATTGCTTGCTCTCCTTAGAAACTGATCATGCTTATCCTGTTCATCCAAAACAACTAGAGAAACCACATCAAATCTGACAAAGAAATAATCAAAGGGTTTCTCTATCCTTAAGACATCAAAAACATGATCCAAGCTCTTAGGATAATCATCAAGCACGTGGGCAAGCATCAAGCAAGTAAACTGAGTGCCAAAAATCGGTTTATCAAATTCAAAATCAATCCAAGGTGTGAAACTGCTAGGAAAAGAATGAGATAATGCCAAATTTGTAAAATTCTCATCATGAACGAAATCAAAAGAATTCTTTGGCCTAAGAAATTTGGGTTCATGCTTGTTCCTACACCAAATCTCTTTCAAAGCACAGCTCAATGAAAACAATTCATGAAAAGGTTTAAGCAAAACGTTTTTCAACCAAGTAAAGACTTGTTTTTGCTTAGAAATTCTCGGTTTCAAAACATTTTCATGAAGAGTAGAGACAATCAACCCATGATCCTTACAGTGCTTTTGGTTTGGACAGGAGGTGGACTGAGGAGACACCTTTGGTTCATGGAGGATCGGTTTTGGCTCAGGTCGTTCCCTTCTTGGGCATGAATCTCCTTTAGAAATCTTGTACTTGCGGATAGATGGACTGTAGAACCTCCGGTTTGAAAAATTCATAACTCCTTCCTCCGTGAATATTTTCAAGTGATTCCAAGCCTCAGTGAATCCTTGGGGAATTGGCTTTCCAGGAAAATTGGAGTCAAGACAAAAGACCTTCTGAAAGTCGAGATACCCTTCGTGGACTGAACCTCTGTCCCTGGCATCTCCAAGGTAGCCGGTTTGGACAACAATGCTTCTCCAAAACTCAGGCTGCTTGGCACGATCAATGCTTTCATTCAGAGGCTGAACCTGTCTTTCCTGGATACTCAAAACAAACACTAAAAGACCAGGATCATATGTGCAAGAGAGATACTTATTCAAATCAAAAATCAAGATATCTTTTCCAAGAACAAGTAGCACACATTTCAGCCTTTCAAGATGCTCATCAAAATAGATGTTACAGACCAGAATTTTCTCAAGACATGCAAAAATATTATACATTTTCAGAAAGTGCATATCCTGCTCAACATCTGAACACACAAGCTTAAGTTCAGATTGAGAAACATTTATCAAAGACTTGAGAGACTTATCAAAGAATGTGTTGTAAACAAAAATATCATCAAGGCTCAAAACAACACAATGATCACGAGATGATCTCAAAAGATGCCAAGTTTTATCAGTCTCAAAACACACAAGATCAGGCTGCAAAACATAATCACAAGAATCAAGATCACAAAAATCATTTTCAGTTCTAAGTGATTCATGTTCCAGCAACTTCTTAACCAAAATTCCGTCCAAGGCACAAGAGGATGCAAATAAATTATCAGTGATCAGTGCATGAATATAAGAACTCAGATCAAAGCCAATGCCTTTGAAAACAAATGAGTCAAATGGTTTTCTAGCATAGAAATCAGGCAGCTGCAAATCAAGTTCAAGAGTTTCTTCAAAATGATCAAAACATTTGCTATGTGTCAAGAACTGATCAAAGGTCAAGATAATTTCAGAGTTGATGCCTTTATCATTTTGAAAACAGTTATGATCAAGAAGTTCATCAGGTTTAAAGATTTTAAAAGAATTAATCATGTTTTCAAAAACAGACTTTGAAACACAAAATTCTTTCATCTTGTCAAGACCAAAACGAGTCACATCATGAGAACTAATCTTGACAAACATGACAGGCAGAGAATTAAACAAATCAGAGTTCTCACTGTGCTTTTGAAGATCAGGAGACAAAGGGAGAGGAGATGTGCCGGATTCAAAGCATAGATGACTCTCCATAGCTATGGGTGTGATGTGTCATGTCCCAAGTTCTAGGTGAAGCCATCCGGATGGGCCATGGTGCGAGGACAAGCACCAGCCAGGTCATGAGACCTAAAGGCAAGCGTATCATGGTCTATAAGTGGGGTTAAGTGCATCAGGAAGCTGAGACTTAACCAGAATGAAGGAAAGGCAAGCTCAAAGGAGCTAGACAAGTGTTATGATAGCTGGCCGTTGAGTTTTGGTAGCTCGGGCAGCTAGGGAAGGAGTGAGGCAAGCTCACTGAAGTTCGGACAAGTCTGGGACAGCTCCAGTAGCTGGAGTGTCAGCTCACTCAGCTGGGGAAGCTAGTGACCAGCTCACTTCAGCTAGGTGGAGTGTTTGGCTCTTGGGCGGTTGGACCGGACCATGAGCGGTTATGGGTCCGGCTCGGTGGTGACATGGTCTGGTGTGACCATGGAGCTTGGCAAGTGTGTCAGGTACCTAGCTAAGTACTGGCAGCTGAAGATCGATCAAGGGGAGCGGTTGGGAGCAGTTGGAGGCGGTTTGGCCGAAAGGATGCAAATGGAAACCGCATGTGTCCGTTCGCCCAAACCTTGTAACCGTTCGCCCAAAGGTGGTTGTCGATGGCATTTCCTATAAATAGGAGTCTCTGCACATCGATTTAGACCACGAAAAACATTAGGCAAACCTCTGCCAAAATTCTACCAGAAAGAAAGAGAGAAGAGACCGGCGGTGAGGAGTGATCCGTGTGGTGTTCCGGTGTGATTTAAACGGTGGAAAAGGCTAAGGCAAGGCCATGGCAGACGGGCAAGGTGATAAGGACAAGAGGAAGGAGTCAGAGAAGGAGGGAGGCGCGGAGGAACGCACGCCTAAGGTATTGATGCACTCCGGATGGTGCCGCGCATGGCCATGAGTGTTTATGGCCTGGCCGGTTGAACCATGATGTGTTGGTTGCATCCGTTTCTTCTTTTCCCTTTGTCAATCTCTTTTCTACCTTATTCTGATGTGATCTGAGGGTTTAAACCCACAGACAAACCCCCAGGGCTTGGATTGGTCAGTGTAATCTCTCCATGGCCTTGGTTGGGGAGGTATGGTCCGATCTCATGGTTCCCAAGGGAATTATTGGGGTTTGACGATTGTAATCTCTTAATTGGGATTTTTAATGAATTATCAAAGTGTTAGATTCAATTTATATCATGGATTTTGGGTTGGTCCAATTTGGCCGGTTGGCGGTTCATGGTCAAGGTCGATATGACTGAGGCCGGTTCTGAGGAATCCAATTGGACCATTCTCTTAGTTTGGATTTATCATGATTTATCATGTAGAGTATAGAGTTTTTGGCCGAGCATTTAGTGTGGTCAGAAATGGGCATTAGATGTGATCTAGGATCCGGAACCATGTACTAGTTAGATTGATGTTAGGATATCGGATCATATGTGTATTCATGTGTTGTGGTTTGGTTTCAGGAACCAGCAGTGATCGTGGTAAAGCAAAGGAGTCTTGAAGACTTGGCCGTGGATGGATGTGTGATGTGTGTCTAGTTAGAATTGAACTTATGATAGCCTATTGTGCAACTTGTGTGTTATGAATGATTTGTATGGATCACATTGACTTATATATATGAAATGATCTTTCTTTCATGCTTCCGCAATGTACTTGTTGTTTATGAACCTCAAATAAAAAGAAAATGACTTAGAAACTATTGGACCTAAACCGGCTTAACTACACTTAGACTTCTAGGTAAGTACTTGGACTGGTTGGATCATGGGATCCAGGTTCGGGTCTTACAAGTTGGTATCAGAGCATGCTTGGTTCTAGGCTGTTGGGTTAGGGGCAGATCATCACACATCCGGCTGAGTCTCTTGACATTTTGATTAAAGTTTAAGTTCATCAGTGTTATGTTATTGAGGTTTAAAAGTTTCTGTCAAAAATTAATACATGGTTTGTGTTTGGTTTTGATGTGTCCTAAGGGAACTAAGAGGCGGTCTCGGAAGGCCAAGGATGGGGCTGGGGTTTCTGGTGCTGGAGATGCATCAGTACCTAACCCAAGTGCAGTATTGATAGCTCCACTTACGGGGCAGACTGGAGAGGTTGTCCTGACTGGAGCCCAAGCTAACCAGACTGAGTTTCAGCTGGACGGAGAGGCTGGACAGCTGAATGAGACCGGAAGGCAGCTTGAGGGAACTGGAAGCCAGCGAGGTGCAGCTATTGGGCAGCACAGGAATGATCAGGAAGGGGAGGCTGAGTCCTCAGAGATTGGTCACCGAGCTGATCCAAACATCAGGGATGGTGTACGGACTGGTCCGGGTGATCAAGGGACTGAACCCTCCATGCAGGAGATATTGGCTGCCATTAGGCTAATGGGTAGTCAGATGGTAGCCATGACTCAGGTGCTCACCCCAGTGGTAAACTCATCCGTTGGTCAAGCCACACAAGTTCAGGTGGGAGCTGGTGGACGAGTGTTACCAGTAGCTGAAGTGATTGAACTGGATCCACCATCAGGATCAGTTAAGAAGGTGGATTACTTGAAGGTTCTGGAGCACATATCACGCCTAGGGACAAAGCACTTTGCTGGAAGTGTTGACCCCATGGAGGCTGATGAATGGAGAGACCGGTTGGTTAGAAACTTCAAATCAACCCGGTGCCCTGAGGAGTACCAAAGGGACATTGCAGTGCACTTCCTAGAAGGTGATGCACACAACTGGTGGATAGCTTTGGACAAACGTACCAATGGTTCCATTGAGCGCTTTGCTGACTTTGAAGTGGAGTTTAACCACAAGTACTTTCCTGCTGAGGCATGGGACCGTCTGGAAGCTAAGTTCTTGGACCTGGTTCAAGGGCGTAGGGCAGTAAGGGAGTATGAGGAGGAGTTCAACAGGCTCAGGCGCTTTGTGGGAAGGGAGTTGGAGGATGAAGCAGTACAGGTCCGAAGGTTCATCCGCGGCCTTAGGCCTGAACTCAAGACCTACTGCTCAGTCCGGACCTTCTCCAATGTGACTGAACTGGTGGAGAGGATGGCTATGTTGGAGACTAACCTTGCTGAGGAAGCTAAGCACAAGGTGAAGACTGTGGTGGTGGCTCCTGGGCAAAGTGGTGACCGGAAGAGAAAGAGGGACCAGGTTGAAGAGGGTAAAACCTCAAGTGGTAAGCCTGTGTGCCCTAAGTGTGGTAGAAACCACTATGGGGAGTGCTGGAGAGCCATGGGTGCTTGCACTCGTTGTGGTAAGATGGGACACTTTGCTCGAGAGTGCCCAAATGTGGGAGGTGACCGGACTTGCCATACTTGTGGTCTTAAGGGTCATCTCAAGAAGGACTGTCCAAAGCAAGCTGATGGACAGAACAAGAACAGGAGTGGGGGTAGCAGGCCGGACCAGAACCGGGGTCAAACCTCAACTCCAAGGGTGTATGAGCTGTCCAAGGATGTGGAGGAGACAGGGCCATTCAAAGCAATCACTGGTAACTTCTAAAACTCATTTGTTTCTTTCTAGAACTATGCATGGTACGGAATCTAGAATGGTTAGGGACTTAGATGGGGTCTTTGTAGGGACCTTATGTATTGGTGGTGTGGAAACACATGTCCTGTTTGATACTGGAGCCTCACATAGTTTTGTGAGTCCAGAGATGATTGGTAAAGGATTGTTTTGTATTGGTTCAGGGGATGATCCTGGGGTTGTGGTTGCGGCCGGAGGCCAAAGGATGCAATCACAAGGCCTGGTAAGGGATATCCCAGTTATGATACAAGGGAGGGCATTGCCTGTGGATCTTGTAGTGGTGAGCCTTAAGAATCATGAAGCGATCTTAGGGATGGATTGGCTTGGAAAGAATCGGGCCACCTTAGATTGTCACCGAGGAAGGGTGCAGTTTGAGAGTGGGTGTGGACCCCCGATCAGGTTCCAAGGTATCCGACCAACCTCGGGTAGCTTAGTGGTCTCAGCGGTCCAAGTGGAAAGTATGCTGAGGAATGGTTGTGAGGCCTGGTTGGCGACCATTAGCACTAAGGAGGTTGTGGGGGGGTGGTAGCCCGGACGGGATTCGGTTGGTTCAAGAGTTTAGTGATGTATTTCGGGCGCTTCAGGGTGTGCCTTGTCATGTCCCTGATCCTGTATATGATCTTTAGGATCGACCATGGTGCAAGGAGATGCACCAGTCAGGTCATGTGACCTAAACAAAAGGGTATTATGGCCTGGAAGTAAGGTTAAGGGCATCAGGAAGCTAAGATATAGCTAAACCAAGAAGGATACAAGTATAAAGGAGCTATACAAAAGTGTATGGCAGCTGGGCGATGCAGTGAGCAAGCTCGACCAGCTAGATGAAGTGTAGTGCAGCTCAGTGTAGCTCACTGAAGAGTGTGTCAGCTCCCTGAGCTGGATGAACTAGCTCGCTCAGCTGGGTCAGCTGGGGATCAGCTCAACTCAGCTAGACTGAGTGTTCAAGTCTTGGGCAGTTGGGCCAGGTCCGGACAGTGGTCGGACCATGTGGACCACCCGGGTGTGCCGGTGAGCCGGTGGGCACTTGTGGTTGGACCAGGGGCTTGGGAAACCAGCTAAGGCTTGTGTGTGACATGTCTAGGAGCAGTTAGGCATGTCAAGGACGTCTGGTAACTGCCATAGGCGAACAGGTGTGATCTGGACCATTGATTAAATCAATGGCCAGAAATGATACCGAAAGGGTGCAACCTTTGGAAAGGTGACCATTCCTTTTCTATAAATACAAGGGCAAGTTCGTGCCTTTGCAGGCACGCCAGGGCTTTATTCTTCTTCCTGAAACACAAAGAAAAACCAGAGAAAACAGAGAGAAAGTCGGATGGCAACATCCAACCCCAAGAGTGGGATGAAGGCAGCAAAGAGGCAGTTTTGATGGCAATCAAGAGGGGAGTTGTGAACGACCCTCTGGTGTGTTTTGATTGATGTTTGCCACGCCATGGGCTTCCTCTACATCCATACTACACATTCAAATAGCCAGGAGAGAAGATGGAGGGCCGGAATGCACTTCCAATGGTGGAGACAGCCTTGAAGGCAGTGGTGTGTAGAAAGGCAGTTTCATGGGAACTGAAGTGGGAAGTGATGCACGACCCTTGGGTGGTGTTTGATCATGGATGAACACACCCTAGGCTTCCTCTACATCATGGTAACACACGCAAATGGTTAGAATTGAATGGAGAAGGCCGGACTCCACTCCCAAAGGCATGTACAGCCTTGAAGGTGGATGCAGTGCAGAAACTGTTTTCATGGAAGTTCCATGGAAGGGATGATGGGTGCGACCCATGAATGGATCTTATCAATACTGAAGGTATGTGATAAGACCTGATTAATGCAAGTGCAAGAGGCACAAGGCCGGACCTGATCAGGGAAGCACAAGGTCTAGCAAGATCAAGTATGAGGTAACATGTGTTGATTACTTATGTTTATGGTTATGTTTATGTCTGTGTTGTGTCTCTTGGGGTGGGATCAAGGCCAGGCATGGCACGCCCCTTGAGGAATGTATATTGTGATGTGTCTTAGGAATCCAAGACCCTGGACAAAGGGGCGGATCATAACTGATCTAACTCATCCATGTGGGATGATGGTTAGATGCTGTTCATTGGATAGTGATCAATGATGGATTATGGTTTGGTGTTGGATTTGATCATGGTGTGAACCATGAGTCCGACCCACTGATGAGACACATGGGAGTCCTAGAGACAGAGGAACCATGTGGAGTGTAAGGTCCAATTCGTTTGGATCCAACAGCAAGCAAAGGAGAGGAGTAAGGCTGGTACTTGTTGGTATGGACCACAAGTATTGTGCTGGTGTGTTTATACAAGGAAGGCTGTGTGTGATCTGATCATGGGCAAGGATGGACGACCTGATCTATGGATGATGGATCAAGGTGTCTGATCTGATTGATCAAAGGATGCACCAGTGGTAAGAGCAACACTAATCAGGTTCAGTGGGACATAGTTCCATGGCCGGTTAGGTATGTGTGAAGACTCATCAGTTCTGAGTCATGTGGGGTGGTTGGTTGATTGACTCAGGAACTGGTGGGCATTATTAATCCTATTATATGTTGATCAGACGTGGAGGTACTGAACCATGGAGTGGCCGGTTCAGAGAAATCTCTCCATGGCCTTGGTTGGGCAGGTAAGTGGAGATCTGATAGTTCCTGAGGGAATTGTTAGGATCCGACTTCAAATATCTCTTAATGGGTATTTATCATGAATTATCATGGTGAGAGATTAGTTTTATCTCATTGATTTAGAGGTGGTCAGTTATGGCCATATGGGCTGTTCATGGGCGAGATCAGTATGATCGAGGCCAGTTCTGAGAAATCTGACTTGACCATTCTCTTAGTTATGAATTATCATGATTTATCATGAATTTTAATTAGTTTTTGGAGCATGTTTGCTTGAGGTTGATTTTGCAGCTGAAGACTTCCCAAAGGTACTTGGTTTTGTGGGGATGGTTGGTTGAATGACTAAGTACCTAAGGGGAGAGTTTATACAGGTATAATGAGGAGTTGGACGAGTGGATGGGGAGCTAGGCAAAGCTACCTCGCAGCTCGATCAGCTGGAAGAGAGTTGGGAACCTCAAGTGAAGTGGTTCAGTTCAGCTAGCTGAATGAGCTAGCTAGACAGCTAAGGCAGCTGAGACAAAGAGCTATCAAGCTCCGTGGATGTGGCAAAGGTATGATCTAGCAATATTGCATAGATCTAGATAGAATTGTTAGGGGAATTGAACCTCAGTTATTGTATGACTTGGATTAGGTTCAGGATCAACCTTGGAGCTGGTAGTAGTTGTGTCTACTGATCATGGCTAAGGTGATTCGACCTGACAAGTGTTAGATTGGTTTTAAACCAATGGTTGATAGATAATATTCCGCTGTGCATAAGTTGAAAGGATCTAAGCTAGGGAACGACTAAGGTAGTCTTAAGCTAAGGTCCAAGATAGACTTCGCCTTTAGGCGAAAGTATATATAAAGATTGAAAAATTGAGTGGTTCGGTCAGGGTATGGACTGAGCGACGTGAGGCATCGACCGCGGCCTAGCCGGCCGGGTTCGGGTCTTACAAGTTGGTATCAGAGCATGCTTGGTTCTAGGCTGTTGGGTTAGGGGCAGATCATCACACATCCGGCTGAGTCTCTTGACATTTTGATTAAAGTTTAAGTTCATCAGTGTTATGTTATTGAGGTTTAAAAGTTTCTGTCAAAAATTAATACATGGTTTGTGTTTGGTTTTGATGTGTCCTAAGGGAACTAAGAGGCGGTCTCGGAAGGCCAAGGATGGGGCTGGGGTTTCTGGTGCTGGAGATGCATCAGTACCTAACCCAAGTGCAGTATTGATAGCTCCACTTACGGGGCAGACTGGAGAGGTTGTCCTGACTGGAGCCCAAGCTAACCAGACTGAGTTTCAGCTGGACGGAGAGGCTGGACAGCTGAATGAAACCGGAAGGCAGCTTGAGGGAACTGGAAGCCAGCGAGGTGCAGCTATTGGGCAGCACAGGAATGATCAGGAAGGGGAGGCTGAGTCCTCAGAGATTGGTCACCGAGCTGATCCAAACATCAGGGATGGTGGACGGACTGGTCCGGGTGATCAAGGGACTGAACCCTCCATGCAGGAGATATTGGCTGCCATTAGGCTAATGGGTAGTCAGATGGTAGCCATGACTCAGGTGCTCACCCCAGTGGTAAACTCATCCGTTGGTCAAGCCACACAAGCTCAGGTGGGAGCTGGTGGACGAGTGTTACCAGTAGCTGAAGTGATTGAACTGGATCCACCATCAGGATCAGTTAAGAAGGTGGATTACTTGAAGGTTCTGGAGCACATATCACGCCTAGGGACAAAGCACTTTGCTGGAAGTGTTGACCCCATGGAGGCTGATGAATGGAGAGACCGGTTGGTTAGAAACTTCAAATCAACCCGGTGCCCTGAGGAGTACCAAAGGGACATTGCAGTGCACTTCCTAGAAGGTGATGCACACAACTGGTGGATAGCTTTGGACAAACGTACCAATGGTTCCATTGAGCGCTTTGCTGACTTTGAAGTGGAGTTTAACCACAAGTACTTTCCTGCTGAGGCATGGGACCGTCTGGAAGCTAAGTTCTTGGACCTGGTTCAAGGGCGTAGGGCAGTAAGGGAGTATGAGGAGGAGTTCAACAGGCTCAGGCGCTTTGTGGGAAGGGAGTTGGAGGATGAAGCAGTACAGGTCCGAAGGTTCATCCGCGGCCTTAGGCCTGAACTCAAGACCTACTGCTCAGTCCGGACCTTCTCCAATGTGACTGAACTGGTGGAGAGGATGGCTATGTTGGAGACTAATCTTGCTGAGGAAGCTAAGCACAAGGTGAAGAGTGTGGTGGTGGCTCCTGGGCAAAGTGGTGACCGGAAGAGAAAGAGGGACCAGGTTGAAGAGGGTAAAACCTCAAGTGGTAAGCTTGTGTGCCCTAAGTGTGGTAGAAACCACTATGGGGAGTGCTGGAGAGCCATGGGTGCTTGCACTCGTTGTGGTAAGATGGGACACTTTGCTCGAGAGTGCCCAAATGTGGGAGGTGACCGGACTTGCCATACTTGTGGTCTTAAGGGTCATCTCAAGAAGGACTGTCCAAAGCAAGCTGATGGACAGAACAAGAACAGGAGTGGGGGTAGCAGGCCGGACCAGAACCGGGGTCAAACCTCAACTCCAAGGGTGTATGAGCTGTCCAAGGATGTGGAGGAGACAGGGCCATTCAAAGCAATCACTGGTAACTTCTAAAACTCATTTGTTTCTTTCTAGAACTATGCATGGTACGGAATCTAGAATGGTTAGGGACTTAGATGGGGTCTTTGTAGGGACCTTATGTATTGGTGGTGTGGAAACACATGTCCTGTTTGATACTGGAGCCTCACATAGTTTTGTGAGTCCAGAGATGATTGGGAAAGGATTGTTTTGTATTGGTTCAGGGGATGATCCTGGGGTTGTGGTTGCGGCCGGAGGCCAAAGGATGCAATCACAAGGCCTGGTAAGGGATATCCCAGTTATGATACAAGGGAGGGCATTGCCTGTGGATCTTGTAGTGGTGAGCCTTAAGAATCATGAAGCGATCTTAGGGATGGATTGGCTTGGAAAGAATCGGGCCACCTTAGATTGTCACCGAGGAAGGGTGCAGTTTGAGAGTGGGTGTGGACCCCCGATCAGGTTCCAAGGTATCCGACCAACCTCTGGTAGCTTAGTGGTCTCAGCGGTCCAAGTGGAAAGTATGCTGAGGAATGGTTGTGAGGCCTGGTTGGCGACCATTAGCACTAAGGAGGTTGTGGGGGGTGGTAGCCCGGACGGGATTCGGTTGGTTCAAGAGTTTAGTGATGTATTTCGGGCGCTTCAGGGTGTGCCTCCTGATAGGGCTGACCCGTTCATGATCGAACTTGAACCTGGAACGGTCCCAATGTCCAAAAGTCCGTACCGGATGGCACCAGCTGAGATGGCTGAGTTAAAGAAACAACTTGAAGAGTTGGTGGATAAGGGGTTTATACGCCCAAGTGTGTCCCCATGGGGAGCACCAGTCCTCTTTGTCAAAAAGAAGGATGGGAGTTTGAGATTGTGCATTGACTATAGGGGGCTGAACAGGGTTACTATCAAGAATAAGTACCCCTTGCCCAGGATTGATGAGTTGCTAGATCAGTTGAGAGGAGCCAAGTGGTTCTCAAAAATTGATTTAGCATCAGGCTACCATCAAATCCCCATTGCACCAGAGGATGTGCAAAAGACAGCATTCAGGACAAGGTATGGCCACTATGAGTTTGTGGTCATGCCGTTTGGACTGACCAATGCACCAGCAGCCTTCATGAAGATGATGAATGGTATCTTCCGAGATTACTTAGATGAATTTGTAATCATCTTTATTGATGATATACTAGTATACTCTAAGACTGAGGAGGACCATGAGAAGCATCTCAGGTTGGTGCTGGGACGGCTAAGGGAGCAGCAGCTCTTTGCTAAGTTAAGCCAGTGCAGTTTCTGGCAGAAAAGTATTGGATTCCTAGGCCATGTGGTGTCTGAGGAAGGAGTTTCTGTTGACCAGGAGAAGGTCAAGTGTATACAGGAGTGGCCAAGACCAAAGAATGCTACTGAAGTTAGGAGCTTCTTGGGTTTGGCCGGGTACTACAGGAAGTATGTCAAGGGGTTTGCAAGTGTGGCACAACCTATGACACAACTTACTGGAAAGGATGTGAAGTTCACATGGTCTGATGCATGTGATAAGAGCTTCCAGGCCTTAAAGATCATGTTGACCAGTGCACCAGTGCTAGTGCTGCCTGAGGCTGACCAACCCTATGTGGTTTACACAGATGCATCCATCACCGGATTAGGCTGTGTGCTCACACAACATGGGAAAGTCATTGCTTATGCCTCCAGGCAACTAAGGAAGCATGAGGGCAACTACCCAACTCATGACCTGGAAATGGCTGCAGTGGTATTTGCTCTGAAGATATGGAGGTCCCACCGAGAAATGAACTCGGGTTACTAGATTCAGAGTCTAATGTCCTAACCGCTAGACATGTCCCGAACCTGGATCCCATGATCCAACCAGTCCAAGTACTTACCTAGAAGTCTAAGTGTAGTTAAGCCGGTTTAGGTCCAATAGTTTCTAAGTCATTTTCTTTTTATTTGAGGTTCATAAACAACAAGTACATTGCGGAAGCATGAAAGAAAGATCATTTCATATATATAAGTCAATGTGATCCATACAAATCATTCATAACACACAAGTTGCACAATAGGCTATCATAAGTTCAATTCTAACTAGACACACATCACACATCCATCCACGGCCAAGTCTTCAAGACTCCTTTGCTTTACCACGATCACTGCTGGTTCCTGAAACCAAACCACAACACATGAATACACATATGATCCGATATCCTAACATCAATCTAACTAGTACATGGTTCCGGATCCTAGATCACATCTAATGCCCATTTCTGACCACACTAAATGCTCGGCCAAAAACTCTATACTCTACATGATAAATCATGATAAATCCAAACTAAGAGAATGGTCCAATTGGATTCCTCAGAACCGGCCTCAGTCATATCGACCTTGACCATGAACCGCCAACCGGCCAAATTGGACCAACCCAAAATCCATGATATAAATTGAATCTAACACTTTGATAATTCATTAAAAATCCCAATTAAGAGATTACAATCGTCAAACCCCAATAATTCCCTTGGGAACCATGAGATCGGACCATACCTCCCCAACCAAGGCCATGGAGAGATTACACTGACCAATCCAAGCCCTGGGGGTTTGTCTGTGGGTTTAAACCCTCAGATCACATCAGAATAAGGTAGAAAAGAGATTGACAAAGGGAAAAGAAGAAACAGATGCAACCAACACATCATGGTTCAACCGGCCAGGCCATAAACACTCATGGCCATGCGCGGTCACCATCCGGAGTGCATCAATACCTTAGGCGTGCGTTCCTCCGCGCCTCCCTCCTTCTCTGACTCCTTCCTCTTGTCCTTATCACCTTGCCCGTCTGCCATGGCCTTGCCTTAGCCTTTTCCACCGTTTAAATCACACCGGAACACCACACGGATCACTCCTCACCGCCGGTCTCTTCTCTCTTTCTTTCTGGTAGAATTTTGGCAGAGGTTTGCCTAATGTTTTTCGTGGTCTAAATCGATGTGCAGAGACTCCTATTTATAGGAAATGCCATCGACAACCACCTTTGGGCGAACGGTTACAAGGTTTGGGCGAACGGACACATGCGGTTTCCATTTGCATCCTTTCGGCCAAACCGCCTCCAACTGCTCCCAACCGCTCCCCTTGATCGATCTTCAGCTGCCAGTACTTAGCTAGGTACCTGACACACTTGCCAAGCTCCATGGTCACACCAGACCATGTCACCACCGAGCCGGACCCATAACCGCTCATGGTCCGGTCCAACCGCCCAAGAGCCAAACACTCCACCTAGCTGAAGTGAGCTGGTCACTAGCTTCCCCAGCTGAGTGAGCTGACACTCCAGCTACTGGAGCTGTCCCAGACTTGTCCGAACTTCAGTGAGCTTGCCTCACTCCTTCCCTAGCTGCCCGAGCTACCAAAACTCAACGGCCAGCTATCATAACACTTGTCTAGCTCCTTTGAGCTTGCCTTTCCTTCATTCTGGTTAAGTCTCAGCTTCCTGATGCACTTAACCCCACTTATAGACCATGATACGCTTGCCTTTAGGTCTCATGACCTGGCTGGTGCTTGTCCTCGCACCATGGCCCATCCGGATGGCTTCACCTAGAACTTGGGACATGACAAGTCTCCCCCACTTGGAAGGAACTCGTCCCCGAGTTCATACTTGATGGTTCACCATCCACATACTGACTATACCACTCAGGGTACTCAGCCTTCATCCTTGCCTCGGTTTCCCAAGTGATAATATCCTTGCCATTGAATTCCCATACTATTTTAAGCATAGGAACAGTCTTTCTCCTCATTGCCTTTTCCATTCTATCTATGATCCGAACCGGCCTTGTCTCTAAGGTTAGGTTCTTACCAAGATCTTTTGGAATCTCAGGCAACACAATGTCCTGGTCAGTCAGACACTTCCTTAGTTGAGACACATGGAACACATTGTGATAAGCATCCATCTCAGATGGCAAATCCAATTTGTAGGCCACTGCCCCAACCTTCTCAAGTATCCTGAACGGACCTAGGAACCTTGGGTCCAGTTTCTTCCTTCCAGAAACTCTGGCCCTTCCCTTGAATGTGATCATCTTGAGATAGATTAGATCACCAACCTCAAACTCAAGATGTTTTCTTCTTTTATCAGCATAACTCTTTTGGCGGTCTTGTGCCTCTTTCATCTTCTCTTTGACCAACTTGATCTTCTCAGTTGTCTCTTCCACAATCTCAGGACCTATTATGCTGCGCTCCCCCACTTGGGTCCAGCATAAGGGTGTCCTTCAAGGCCGCCCATACAATGCTTCATAGGGAGACATGCCTATACTGGTGTGGAAGCTGTTGTTGTATGCAAACTCCACCAGTGGCAAATGCTTCTCCCATGAGTCACCCCAGTCCAGTACACATGCCCTCAGCATGTCTTCTAGTGTCTGGATAGTTCTTTCTGATTGTCCATCCGTTTGGGGATGGTAGGATGTACTCATGTTCACTCTAGTTCCTAAGGCTTTTTGAAAAGCCCTCCAGAAATAAGAGGTGAACCTCGGGTCTCTATCAGAGACTATACTGGCCGGCACTCCATGCAGCCTTACTATCTCATCAATGTAGATCTTCACTATCTCATCCACACCATCACCCTTCTTGATTGGTACAAAGTGTGCAGACTTGGTCAATCTGTCCACAATCACCCAAACTGCATCCTTCCTACTCCTTGTCGTTGGGAACCCAGTCACAAAGTCCATTGTGATGTGATCCCACTTCCATTCAGGTATAGGGAGGTTCTGCAGCAAACCACTGGGAACCTGATGCTCGGCCTTGACTAGTTGGCAAGTTGGACACTTGGCCACCCACTCGGCCACATCTGCTTTCATCCTTACCCAGTGGTAATACCTCTTCATGTCCTTATACATTTTGTTCAGCCCCGGGTGCACTGAGAACTTAGACTTATGAGCTTGCCTCATAATCTCTTCCTTTAGTCCCCGGTCACTCGGAACACTCACACGCCCATGTACCAAAATGGTACCATTGCTGGCAGTCTGGTACTCTGTCTTGTCATTCCTTGCAACCTTTTGCAAATTTTCATCCAAGCATTGTGCTTGTCTGATTCTACTCAGGAGATCAGCCTGATCCACAACCTCTAGCCCCAGAGGTTCATCCTCACTGACCAAGGTGTTTAGATTCAAAGACCTGACCATCCCTTCCAATACCTCAGCTTCCCTTTCAGCTGACACTTCAGCTCTCCTCCGGCTCAAGGCATCTGCTACCAGATTTGCTTTGCCCGGGTAGTAAGTAATATCAAGATCATAATCCGCCACAAATTCCATCCACCTTCTCTGCCTCAAGTTTAACTCAGGCTGAGTAAAAATGTACTTGAGACTCTTGTGGTCGGTTAGGATCTGAACCTTGGCACCATACAAGTAGGACCTCCATATCTTCAGAGCAAATACCACTGCAGCCATTTCCAGGTCATGAGTTGGGTAGTTGCCCTCATGCTTCCTTAGTTGCCTGGAGGCATAAGCAATGACTTTCCCATGTTGTGTGAGCACACAGCCTAATCCGGTGATGGATGCATCTGTGTAAACCACATATGGTTGGTCAGCCTCAGGCAGCACTAGCACTGGTGCACTGGTCAACATGATCTTTAAGGCCTGGAAGCTCTTATCACATGCATCAGACCATGTGAACTTCACATCCTTTCCAGTAAGTTGTGTCATAGGTTGTGCCACACTTGCAAACCCCTTGACATACTTCCTGTAGTACCCGGCCAAACCCAAGAAGCTCCTAACTTCAGTAGCATTCTTTGGTCTTGGCCACTCCTGTATACACTTGACCTTCTCCTGGTCAACAGAAACTCCTTCCTCAGACACCACATGGCCTAGGAATCCAATACTTTTCTGCCAGAAACTGCACTTGCTTAACTTAGCAAAGAGCTGCTGCTCCCTTAGCCGTCCCAGCACCAACCTGAGATGCTTCTCATGGTCCTCCTCAGTCTTAGAGTATACTAGTATATCATCAATAAAGATGATTACAAATTCATCTAAGTAATCTCGGAAGATACCATTCATCATCTTCATGAAGGCTGCTGGTGCATTGGTCAGTCCAAACGGCATGACCACAAACTCATAGTGGCCATACCTTGTCCTGAATGCTGTCTTTTGCACATCCTCTGGTGCAATGGGGATTTGATGGTAGCCTGATGCTAAATCAATTTTTGAGAACCACTTGGCTCCTCTCAACTGATCTAGCAACTCATCAATCCTGGGCAAGGGGTACTTATTCTTGATAGTAACCCTGTTCAGCCCCCTATAGTCAATGCACAATCTCAAACTCCCATCCTTCTTTTTGACAAAGAGGACTGGTGCTCCCCATGGGGACACACTTGGGCGTATAAACCCCTTATCCACCAACTCTTCAAGTTGTTTCTTTAACTCAGCCATCTCAGCTGGTGCCATCCGGTACGGACTTTTGGACATTGGGACCGTTCCAGGTTCAAGTTCGATCATGAACGGGTCAGCCCTATCAGGAGGCACACCCTGAAGCGCCCGAAATACATCACTAAACTCTTGAACCAACCGAATCCCGTCCGGGCTACCACCCCCCACAACCTCCTTAGTGCTAATGGTCGCCAACCAGGCCTCACAACCATTCCTCAGCATACTTTCCACTTGGACCGCTGAGACCACTAAGCTACCCGAGGTTGGTCGGATACCTTGGAACCTGATCGGGGGTCCACACCCACTCTCAAACTGCACCCTTCCTCGGTGACAATCTAAGGTGGCCCGATTCTTTCCAAGCCAATCCATCCCTAAGATCGCTTCATGATTCTTAAGGCTCACCACTACAAGATCCATAGGCAATGCCCTCCCTTGTATCATAACTGGGATATCCCTTACCAGGCCTTGTGATTGCATCCTTTGGCCTCCGGCAGCAACCACAACCCCAGGATCATCCCCTGAACCAATACAAAACAATCCTTTCCCAATCATCTCTGGACTCACAAAACTATGTGAGGCTCCAGTATCAAACAGGACATGTGTTTCCACACCACCAATACATAAGGTCCCTACAAAGACCCCATCTAAGTCCCTAACCATTCTAGATTCCGTACCATGCATAGTTCTAGAAAGAAACAAATGAGTTTTAGAAGTTACCAGTGATTGCTTTGAATGGCCCTGTCTCCTCCACATCCTTGGACAGCTCATACACCCTTGGAGTTGAGGTTTGACCCCGGTTCTGGTCCGGCCTGCTACCCCCACTCCTGTTCTTGTTCTGTCCATCAGCTTGCTTTGGACAGTCCTTCTTGAGATGACCCTTAAGACCACAAGTATGGCAAGTCCGGTCACCTCCCACATTTGGGCACTCTCGAGCAAAGTGTCCCATCTTACCACAACGAGTGCAAGCACCCATGGCTCTCCAGCACTCCCCATAGTGGTTTCTACCACACTTAGGGCACACAGGCTTACCACTTGAGGTTTTACCCTCTTCAACCTGGTCCCTCTTTCTCTTCCGGTCACCACTTTGCCCAGGAGCCACCACCACACTCTTCACCTTGTGCTTAGCTTCCTCAGCAAGGTTAGTCTCCAACATAGCCATCCTCTCCACCAGTTCAGTCACATTGGAGAAGGTCCGGACTTAGCAGTAGGTCTTGAGTTCAGGCCTAAGGCCGCGGATGAACCTTCGGACCTGTACTGCTTCATCCTCCAACTCCCTTCCCACAAAGCGCCTGAGCCTGTTGAACTCCTCCTCATACTCCCTTACTGCCCTACGCCCTTGAACCAGGTCCAAGAACTTAGCTTCCAGACGGTCCCATGCCTCAGCAGGAAAGTACTTGTGGTTAAACTCCACTTCAAAGTCAGCAAAGCGCTCAATGGAACCATTGGTACGTTTGTCCAAAGCTATCCACCAGTTGTGTGCATCACCTTCTAGGAAGTGCACTGCAATGTCCCTTTGGTACTCCTCAGGGCACCGGGTTGATTTGAAGTTTCTAACCAACCGGTCTCTCCATTCATCAGCCTCCATGGGGTCAACACTTCCAGCAAAGTGCTTTGTCCCTAGGCGTGATATGTGCTCCAGAACCTTCAAGTAATCCACCTTCTTAACTGATCCTGATGGTGGATCCAGTTCAATCACTTCAGCTACTGGTAACACTCGTCCACCAGCTCCCACCTGAGCTTGTGTGGCTTGACCAACGGATGAGTTTACCACTGGGGTGAGCACCTGAGTCATGGCTACCATCTGACTACCCATTAGCCTAATGGCAGCCAATATCTCCTGCATGGAGGGTTCAGTCCCTTGATCACCCGGACCAGTCCGTACACCATCCCTGATGTTTGGATCAGCTCGGTGAACAATCTCTGAGGACTCAGCCTCCCCTTCCTGATCATTCCTGTGCTGCCCAATAGCTGCACCTCGCTGGCTTCCAGTTCCCTCAAGCTGCCTTCCGGTCTCATTCAGCTGTCCAGCCTCTCCGTCCAGCTGAAACTCAGTCTGGTTAGCTTGGGCTCCAGTCAGGACAACCTCTCCAGTCTGCCCCGTAAGTGGAGCTATCAATACTGCACTTGGGTTAGGTACTGATGCATCTCCAGCACCAGAAACCCCAGCCCCATCCTTGGCCTTCCGAGACCGCCTCTTAGTTCCCTTAGGACACATCAAAACCAAACACAAACCATGTATTAATTTTTGACAGAAACTTTTAAACCTCAATAACATAACACTGATGAACTTAAACTTTAATCAAAATGTCAAGAGACTCAGCCGGATGTGTGATGATCTGCCCCTAACCCAACAGCCTAGAACCAAGCATGCTCTGATACCACTCACTATCCTGGGATCATGATCCAACCAGTCCAAGTACTTACCTAGAAGTTCTAATGTCCTAACCGCTAGACAGGTCACTAGGCCATTCACTCCCTAAGGCCTAGTGAATGCTTCCTTTGGCCTCCGGCCGCACTCACTATCCTGGGATCATCCCCTATACCAATACAAACAACATACCTTTCGATACTGGAGCTACACACCGTTTGTGAGTCCAGATATGATCGGAAAGGGGTTGTTTGTATTGGTATAGGGGATGATCCCAGGATAGTGAGTGCGGCCGGAGGCCAAAGGAAGCATTCACTAGGCCTTGTGAGGGACATCCCAGTGATGATCCAAGGAAGGGCGATGCCCGTGGATCTGATAGTGGTTAGCCTTAAGAATCATGGAGTGATCTTAAGGATGGATTGGTCTTGGAAAGAATCGGGCCACCTTAGACTGTCACCGGGGATGAGTGCAGTTTGAGAGTGGGTGTGGACCCCCGATCAGATTCCAAGGATCCGACCAACCTCTGGATGCTTAGTGATCTCAGCGGTCCAGGTGGAAAATATGCTGAGAGGTGGTCATGAGGCCTGATTGGCGACCATTAACACTAAAGAGGTTGTAGGGGGTGGTAGCCCGGACGAGGATTCGGTTGGTTCAAGAGTTCAAGGATGTGTTTCGGGCGCTGCAGGGTGTGCCTCTTGCAGGGGCTGACCCGAGCATGATCGAACTAGAACCGGAACGGTCCCAATGTCCAAAAGTCCGTATCGTATGGCACCAGCCTAGATGGCTGAGATGAGGTCGACTAAGTCCAGTGAGGGACGAGGGTCGCAGAACAACCAAGTCGGAGATTGACCTATGGTTGGAATGAGACGGTGGAGTCTCGGAGTGGACATGACCGGAATGTGATCGAGTTCGTTAAGACTTGACTGATACATCTAGTATCTTGGAGATTGGGTAAATCTACTAAGACTCGAGTATGTAGTAAGTTCTTAAGGACTGAAAATGATCTAGTCATGGACTAGGCTCAGAGAATAATTGGATTGGTGTATACTAGGACTGCAACTTAGAAAGTTGAGTTCAGTGACACAAGTCTGTTATGGTGTGATATGTATAAGGCAAGGACCACTTGGTTCGGATTCTAGTGTGTTCCGTCCAAGTGGGGGAGACTTGTTCATACATTGATAAAAAAGGTGATCAGTGAAAATGAACAAGGATGATGATGCAAAGAGTTCAGTTGGAACCTTTGTCATGATATGGGATGTAAGCACCACTGGATTCGAGGACGAATCCATTCTAAGTGGGGGAGACTTGCCATGTCCCTGATCCTGTATATGATCTTTAGGATCGACCATGGTGCAAGGAGATGCACCAGTCAGGTCATGTGACCTAAACAAAAGGGTATTATGGCCTGGAAGTAAGGTTAAGGGCATCAGGAAGCTAAGATATAGCTAAACCAAGAAGGATACAAGTATAAAGGAGCTATACAAAGTGTATGGCAGCTGGGCGATGCAGTGAGCAAGCTCGACCAGCTAGATGAAGTGTAGTGCAGCTCAGTGTAGCTCACTGAAGAGTGTGTCAGCTCCCTGAGCTGGATGAACTAGCTCGCTCAGCTGGGTCAGCTGGGGATCAGCTCAACTCAGCTAGACTGAGTGTTCAAGTCTTGGGCAGTTGGGCCAGGTCCGGACAGTGGTCGGACCATGTGGACCACCCGGGTGTGCCGGTGAGCCGGTGGGCACTTGTGGTTGGACCAGGGGCTTGGGAAACCAGCTAAGGCTTGTGTGTGACATGTCTAGGAGCAGTTAGGCATGTCAAGGACGTCTGGTAACTGCCATAGGCGAACAGGTGTGATCTGGACCATTGATTAAATCAATGGCCAGAAATGATACCGAAAGGGTGCAACCTTTGGAAAGGTGACCATTCCTTTTCTATAAATACAAGGGCAAGTTCGTGCCTTTGCAGGCACGCCAGGGCTTCATTCTTCTTCCTGAAACACAAAGAAAAACCAGAGAAAACAGAGAGAAAGTCGGATGGCAACATCCAACCCCAAGAGTGGGATGAAGGCAGCAAAGAGGCAGTTTTGATGGCAATCAAGAGGGGAGTTGTGAACGACCCTCTGGTGTGTTTTGATTGATGTTTGCCACGCCATGGGCTTCCTCTACATCCATACTACACATTCAAATAGCCAGGAGAGAAGATGGAGGGCCGGAATGCACTTCCAATGGTGGAGACAGCCTTGAAGGCAGTGGTGTGTAGAAAGGCAGTTTCATGGGAACTGAAGTGGGAAGTGATGCACGACCCTTGGGTGGTGTTTGATCATGGATGAACACACCCTAGGCTTCCTCTACATCATGGTAACACACGCAAATGGTTAGAATTGAATGGAGAAGGCCGGACTCCACTCCCAAAGGCATGTACAGCCTTGAAGGTGGATGGAGTGCAGAAACTGTTTTCATGGAAGTTCCATGGAAGGGATGATGGGTGCGACCCATGAATGGATCTTATCAATACTGAAGGTATGTGATAAGACCTGATTAATGCAAGTGCAAGAGGCACAAGGCCGGACCTGATCAGGGAAGCACAAGGTCTAGCAAGATCAAGTATGAGGTAACATGTGTTGATTACTTATGTTTATGGTTATGTTTATGTCTGTGTTGTGTCTCTTGGGGTGGGATCAAGGCCAGGCATGGCACGCCCCTTGAGGAATGTATATTGTGATGTGTCTTAGGAATCCAAGACCCTGGACAAAGGGGCGGATCATAACTGATCTAACTCATCCATGTGGGATGATGGTTAGATGTTGTTCATTGGATAGTGATCAATGATGGATCATGGTTTGGTGTTGGATTTGATCATGGTGTGAACCATGAGTCCGACCCACTGATGAGACACATGGGAGTCCTAGAGACAGAGGAACCATGTGGAGTGTAAGGTCCAATTCGTTTGGATCCAACAGCAAGCAAAGGAGAGGAGTAAGGCTGGTACTTGTTGGTATGGACCACAAGTATTGTGCTGGTGTGTTTATACAAGGAAGGCTGTGTGTGATCTGATCATGGGCAAGGATGGACGACCTGATCTATGGATGATGGATCAAGGTGTCTGATCTGATTGATCAAAGGATGCACCAGTGGTAAGAGCAACACTAATCAGGTTCAGTGGGACATAGTTCCATGGCCGGTTAGGTATGTGTGAAGACTCATCAGTTCTGAGTCATGTGGGGTGGTTGGTTGATTGACTCAGGAACTGGTGGGCATTATTAATCCTATTATATGTTGATCAGACGTGGAGGTACTGAACCATGGAGTGGCCGGTTCAGAGAAATCTCTCCATGGCCTTGGTTGGGCAGGTAAGTGGAGATCTGATAGTTCCTGAGGGAATTGTTAGGATCCGACTTCAAATATCTCTTAATGGGTATTTATCATGAATTATCATGGTGAGATATTAGTTTTATCTCATTGATTTAGAGGTGGTCAGTTATGGCCATATGGGCTGTTCATGGGCGAGATCAGTATGATCGAGGCCAGTTCTGAGAAATCTGACTTGACCATTCTCTTAGTTATGAATTATCATGATTTATCATGAATTTTAATTAGTTTTTGGAGCATGTTTGCTTGAGGTTGATTTTGCAGCTGAAGACTTCCCAAAGGTACTTGGTTTTGTGGGGATGGTTGGTTGAATGACTAAGTACCTAAGGGGAGAGTTTATACAGGTATAATGAGGAGTTGGACGAGTGGATGGGGAGCTAGGAAAAGCTACCTCGCAGCTCGATCAGCTGGAAGAGAGTTGGGAACCTCAAGTGAAGTGGTTCAGTTCAGCTAGCTGAATGAGCTAGCTAGACAGCTAAGGCAGCTGAGACAAAGAGCTATCAAGCTCCGTGGATGTGGCAAAGGTATGATCTAGCAAAATTGCATAGATCTAGATAGAATGGTTAGGGGAATTGAACCTCAGTTATTGTATGACTTGGATTAGGTTCAGGATCAACCTTGGAGCTGGTAGTAGTTGTGTCTACTGATCATGGCTAAGGTGATTCGACCTGACAAGTGTTAGATTGGTTTTAAACCAATGGTTGATAGATAATATTCCGCTGTGCATAAGTTGAAAGGATCTAAGCTAGGGAACGACTAAGGTAGTCTTAAGCTAAGGTCCAAGATAGACTTCGCCTTTAGGCGAAAGTATATATAAAGATTGAAAAATTGAGTGGTTCGGTCAGGGTATGGACTGAGCGACGTGAGGCATCGACCGCGGCCTAGCCGGCCGGGTTCGGGTCTTACATGCCTCCTGATAGGGCTGACCCGTTCATGATCGAACTTGAACCTGGAACGGTCCCAATGTCCAAAAGTCCGTACCGGATGGCACCAGCTGAGATGGCTGAGTTAAAGAAACAACTTGAAGAGTTGGTGGATAAGGGGTTTATACGCCCAAGTGTGTCCCCATGGGGAGCACCAGTCCTCTTTGTCAAAAAGAAGGATGGGAGTTTGAGATTGTGCATTGACTATAGGGGGCTGAACAGGGTTACTATCAAGAATAAGTACCCCTTGCCCGGGATTGATGAGTTGCTAGATCAGTTGAGAGGAGCCAAGTGGTTCTCAAAAATTGATTTAGCATCAGGCTACCATTAAATCCCCATTGCACCAGAGGATGTGCAAAAGACAGCATTCAGGACAAGGTATGGCCACTATGAGTTTGTGGTCATGCCGTTTGGACTGACCAATGCACCAGCAGCCTTCATGAAGATGATGAATGGTATCTTCCGAGATTACTTAGATGAATTTGTAATCATCTTTATTGATGATATACTAGTATACTCTAAGACTGAGGAGGACCATGAGAAGCATCTCAGGTTGGTGCTGGGACGGCTAAGGGAGCAGCAGCTCTTTGCTAAGTTAAGCAAGTGCAGTTTCTGGCAGAAAAGTATTGGATTCCTAGGCCATGTGGTGTCTGAGGAAGGAGTTTCTGTTGACCAGGAGAAGGTCAAGTGTATACAGGAGTGGCCAAGACCAAAGAATGCTACTGAAGTTAGGAGCTTCTTGGGTTTGGCCGGGTACTACAGGAAGTATGTCAAGGGGTTTGCAAGTGTGGCACAACCTATGACACAACTTACTGGAAAGGATGTGAAGTTCACATGGTCTGATGCATGTGATAAGAGCTTCCAGGCCTTAAAGATCATGTTGACCAGTGCACCAGTGCTAGTGCTGCCTGAGGCAGACCAACCATATGTGGTTTACACAGATGCATCCATCACCGGATTAGGCTGTGTGCTCACACAACATGGGAAAGTCATTGCTTATGCCTCCAGGCAACTAAGGAAGCATGAGGGCAACTACCCAACTCATGACCTGGAAATGGCTGCAGTGGTATTTGCTCTGAAGATATGGAGGTCCTACTTGTATGGTGCCAAGGTTCAGATCCTAACTGACCACAAGAGTCTCAAGTACATTTTTACTCAGCCTGAGTTAAACTTGAGGCAGAGAAGGTGGATGGAATTTGTGGCGGATTATGATCTTGATATTACTTACTATCCGGGCAAGGCAAATCTGGTAGCAGATGCCTTGAGCCGGAGGAGAGCTGAAGTGTCAGCTGAAAGGGAAGCTGAGGTATTGGAAGGGATGGTCAGGTCTTTGAATCTAAACACCTTGGTCAGTGAGGATTAACCTCTGGGGCTAGAGGTTGTGGATCAGGCTGATCTCCTGAGTAGAATCAGACAAGCACAATGCTTGGATGAAAATTTGCAAAAGGTTGCAAGGAATGACAAGACAGAGTGCCAGACTGCCAGCAATGGTACCATTTTGGTACATGGGCGTGTGAGTGTTCCGAGTGACCGGGGACTAAAGGAAGAGATTATGAGGCAAGCTCATAAGTCTAAGTTCTCAGTGCACCCGGGGCTGAACAAAATGTATAAGGACATGAAGAGGTATTACCACTGGGTAAGGATGAAAGCAGATGTGGCCGAGTGGGTGGCCAAGTGTCCAACTTGCCAACTAGTCAAGGCCGAGCATCAGGTTCCCAGTGGTTTGCTGCAGAACCTCCCTATACCTGAATGGAAGTGGGATCACATCACAATGGACTTTGTGACTGGGTTCCCAACGACAAGGAGTAGGAAGGATGCAGTTTGGGTGATTGTGGACAGATTGACCAAGTCTGCACACTTTGTACCAATCAAGAAGGGTGATGGTGTGGATGAGATAGTGAAGATCTACATTGATGAGATAGTAAGGCTGCATGGAGTGCCGGCCAGTATAGTCTCTGATAGAGACCCGAGGTTCACCTCTTATTTCTGGAGGGCTTTTCAAAAAGCCTTAGGAACTAGAGTGAACATGAGTACATCCTACCATCCCCAAACGGATGGACAATCAGAAAGAACTATCCAGACACTAGAAGACATGCTGAGGGCATGTGTACTGGACTGGGGTGACTCATGGGAGAAGCATTTGCCACTGGTGGAGTTTGCATACAACAACAGCTTCCACACCAGTATAGGCATGTCTCCCTATGAAGCATTGTATGGGCGGCCTTGCAGGACACCCTTATGCTGGACCCAAGTGGGGGAGCGCAGCATAATAGGTCCTGAGATTGTGGAAGAGACAACTGAGAAGATCAAGTTGGTCAAAGAGAAGATGAAAGAGGCACAAGACCGCCAAAAGAGTTATGCTGATAAAAGAAGAAAACATCTTGAGTTTGAGGTTGGTGATCTAATCTATCTCAAGATGATCACATTCAAGGGAAGGGCCAGAGTTTCTGGAAGGAAGAAACTGGACCCAAGGTTCCTAGGTCCGTTCAGGATACTTGAGAAGGTTGGGGCAGTGGTCTACAAATTGGATTTGCCATCTGAGATGGATGCTTATCACAATGTGTTCCATGTGTCTCAACTAAGGAAGTGTCTGACTGACCAGGACATTGTGTTGCCTGAGATTCCAAAAGATCTTGGTAAGAACCTAACCTTAGAGACAAGGCCGGTTCGGATCATAGATAGAATGGAAAAGGCAATGAGGAGAAAGACTGTTCCTATGCTTAAAATAGTATGGGAATTCAATGGCAAGGATATTATCACTTGGGAAACCGAGGCAAGGATGAAGGCTGAGTACCCTGAGTGGTATAGTCAGTATGTGGATGGTGAACCATCAAGTATGAACTCGGGGACGAGTTCCTTCCAAGTGGGGGAGACTTGTCATGTCCCAAGTTCTAGGTGAAGCCATCCGGATGGGCCATGGTGCGAGGACAAGCACCAGCCAGGTCATGAGACCTAAAGGCAAGCGTATCATGGTCTATAAGTGGGGTTAAGTGCATCAGGAAGCTGAGACTTAACCAGAATGAAGGAAAGGCAAGCTCAAAGGAGCTAGACAAGTGTTATGATAGCTGGCCGTTGAGTTTTGGTAGCTCGGGCAGCTAGGGAAGGAGTGAGGCAAGCTCACTGAAGTTCGGACAAGTCTGGGACAGCTCCAGTAGCTGGAGTGTCAGCTCACTCAGCTGGGGAAGCTAGTGACCAGCTCACTTCAGCTAGGTGGAGTGTTTGGCTCTTGGGCGGTTGGACCGGACCATGAGCGGTTATGGGTCCGGCTCGGTGGTGACATGGTCTGGTGTGACCATGGAGCTTGGCAAGTGTGTCAGGTACCTAGCTAAGTACTGGCAGCTGAAGATCGATCAAGGGGAGCGGTTGGGAGCAGTTGGAGGCGGTTTGGCCGAAAGGATGCAAATGGAAACCGCATGTGTCCGTTCGCCCAAACCTTGTAACCGTTCGCCCAAAGGTGGTTGTCGATGGCATTTCCTATAAATAGGAGTCTCTGCACATCGATTTAGACCACGAAAAACATTAGGCAAACCTCTGCCAAAATTCTACCAGAGAGAAAGAGAGAAGAGACCGGCGGTGAGGAGTGATCCGTGTGGTGTTCCGGTGTGATTTAAACGGTGGAAAAGGCTAAGGCAAGGCCATGGCAGACGGGCAAGGTGATAAGGACAAGAGGATGGAGTCAGAGAAGGAGGGAGGCGCGGAGGAACGCACGCCTAAGGTATTGATGCACTCCGGATGGTGACCGCGCATGGCCATGAGTGTTTATGGCCTGGCCGGTTGAACCATGATGTGTTGGTTGCATCCGTTTCTTCTTTTCCCTTTGTCAATCTCTTTTCTACCTTATTCTGATGTGATCTGAGGGTTTAAACCCACAGACAAACCCCCAGGGCTTGGATTGGTCAGTGTAATCTCTCCATGGCCTTGGTTGGGGAGGTATGGTCCGATCTCATGGTTCCCAAGGGAATTATTGGGGTTTGACGATTGTAATCTCTTAATTGGGATTTTTAATGAATTATCAAAGTGTTAGATTCAATTTATATCATGGATTTTGGGTTGGTCCAATTTGGCCGGTTGGCGGTTCATGGTCAAGGTCGATATGACTGAGGCCGGTTCTGAGGAATCCAATTGGACCATTCTCTTAGTTTGGATTTATCATGATTTATCATGTAGAGTATAGAGTTTTTGGCCGAGCATTTAGTGTGGTCAGAAATGGGCATTAGATGTGATCTAGGATCCGGAACCATGTACTAGTTAGATTGATGTTAGGATATCGGATCATATGTGTATTCATGTGTTGTGGTTTGGTTTCAGGAACCAGCAGTGATCGTGGTAAAGCAAAGGAGTCTTGAAGACTTGGCCGTGGATGGATGTGTGATGTGTGTCTAGTTAGAATTGAACTTATGATAGCCTATTGTGCAACTTGTGTGTTATGAATGATTTGTATGGATCACATTGACTTATATATATGAAATGATCTTTCTTTCATGCTTCCGCAATGTACTTGTTGTTTATGAACCTCAAATAAAAAGAAAATGACTTAGAAACTATTGGACCTAAACCGGCTTAACTACACTTAGACTTCTAGGTAAGTACTTGGACTGGTTGGATCATGGGATCCAGGTTCGGGTCTTACATGATGCTTGTTGCTTCCTTATCAAAGACTGGACCAGGGTCGTCCTCCTCATCAAAGATAGGACCTAGATCATCATCAAAAGGTGTCCTAGTGCCAGGAAGTCGTCCATGATGTGGATGGTTGAATGGTTCTTCCTCAAAAACCTGTGGAGACAAAACAAGACTACTCGGAAGCTCCGGTTGCAAAACAGTTAGTTCTACATTAGCTTGCTCATTTTCAAACACAAACTCAGGTTCAAGAGAGGGAAGATCATCATATTTATCCTCACAAGTGATCAAGCTTTCAATTAGCTCTTCATCAGATTCATCATAAATGGGTAAAGAATCTGAAAAATCTTTAAGCTTTTCAAAATGGTTTTCAGATTCACCTTGAGTTTTCTCACTGATGAACAAGGATGGCTCAGCTACATGTGCACGTGTGGATGTGCTCTTCTTGTGGCTCTTGCTGACGTCCTTGAGGGCTTGCATCATTCCCTTCTCAAAGTTGTCACAGATCTCTTGGACATCAAACTGAAAGGATTGCCTCTCAGCCACATCTTTAACCTTTTCTTTGCACCTTTGGTTTGGCTTTTCCTGCACACTAACAAACTCATCAAAATTGTTCAAAGAATATTTAAATGGAGTTTGAGAGACAGATGGTCGTGGGGAGTTCCTCTTGCTACTTCTCCGGTGAAGACCAAACATTGTAACCTGAAAAACTCAACACAAAAGTTAGTAGATAAAATTCCTCACTCTCTCAAGTGTTTAATCTCACCCACTCAAGTGTTTTCTCTCAGATTTTATGGTGATCACACAAGGTTTATACTCAAAGTTCTAAGAGAACAGATCAAGAATCCCAATAGGCAAATCCAAGCAAGATCAAAGGTTTAAGATAGAAAGATAAGAGATTTAAAGGGGAACCCGCCTTAACCACCTCAAAGGCCGGATTTCTCTTCGGCCAGCAGGCTTTCTCTTCCACCACCTCACCACAAACAATCAAACTTTGAATCTTTTTTTTTTTTTTTTTTATAATCTTTTCTTTTCTTTTTTTTTTTTTACAGCATAAACTTAGATCTTTTTTTTTTTTATGGGGGTAATGAGGGGCCCGGGTTCAAGATAGATAGATGAAGAAGTGTTTAGAAGAAATGGAGAGATGAGAAATATGGATAGAAAAAGAGTTACCGGAAGAGTGGCTCTGATACCACTTGATAGAACCAAAATCGGGATCACTCTTTCGGTAAGGTTGATATGGACTCTGATCCGGAAGGATAGAGAACTGGTGGGATGAATGGTGACACAATGGGATGCGGAAAGGCCCAATGATACTACCAGACTTCAAATGTTGCCGGATGTGACGCACCGGTCCAACAAAGGAAGGATCGAAACTTGGAGATAACCTCACCAAGAGACTAGAAATGTTCTTGACAAAGAACAGAGAGTAAAACTCATAAAAAGAAAGGAAAATTCGTTGATGGCATTGCAATGACAAAGAGTTACATTTTATAGTACTTTGAGTCAAAGAGAAATAAAAGAAAATGATGAAAACAATACATAGAAAATGCAAACTTGACCAGATCTGGTCAAGGCACGAAAATTGAGTTTGACTGGCCTTGAACCCTTCAAATTATTCTGTCCAGGTTCAATGAACCTTGCTGTGTTGATCAAGTTCATCACGGTATGGACCAGGACGTACGAAGGGCTGTCCGCGGGCTGTTCAGTGAACCTTCATGAACGGATGGCAACTTTTCTTGACCCAAATCTATAGAGAGCTTAAGAAACATTCTTTTGGAGAAGTTGGAAGCATCGATCATCATGAAATCATCAAAGTGGTCGGAAAGGTCGTGATCAGCATGATCCGGGTGATGATCACGATGATCCGGGTGGTGATCACGATGATCCGGGTGATGATCACGATGATCCGGATGGTGATCACGATGATCCTGGTGATGATCACGATGATCCGGGTGTTGATCACGATGATCACGATGATCCAGGTGTTGATCACGATGATCATGGATTCTGGCTTGACTGTCAGTCCTAGAATGATGAATGGGTCGGGAAAGAAGTGATGTGGGTCGATCAATTCCATCGTCTGGTCGTGGATCCGGCCTAAGGTCCTTCCCGGGTGTACGCGGGTCGATCCGGTATGCGGCTCGGTCTGTCTGTCTGGTACGGCCGGATGGATGAACCTCGGCTGAACTGATCTGGACGTCCTGAACTCCATGCTGAGCTGGTTCCATGTACTGATCCTTGGGCCGGGGTCTATCACTTCCCTTATCGCCCTGGTTCCACTCCTAGTGGTCGGACCGCGCCTAATTATGGGAACCTCTACTTGGATGGCCTCATCAATGGTGGCGGCCTCATGGGACATTTTGGTAGAGATAAAAGGGATTCCCAGTTATCATTGATTCCTCACTTCTCCAATGATGTCAGGAAATTTGGAGTGAGACTACACAAGTCTGTGGGAAAGAAGAGGAGAAATTGGAAGAAGCGGAAACGAACCAAGGGAGGTTCTCAGTTACCATTGACTCCTTACTTTTCAGATTGTGTCAGGACATCCAGAGTGCGCAACAAATGCATTTTACATCCATTTGCAAAGCTTCGAGCACTTCTTATTACTGAGATGATAGACAAAGGAGAAAAGTCTATGGAGGAGGCTTTCACACAAGAATGATAAAGCTTCAAAAAGTGGACATTGAGACTTGTTTTGGAGCATGTTCTCATTCTCAACCGGACCAAATTAGATCTCCAAAAGTCAAGCTAATGACTAAAAATAAGCGCTGAGTGGGAGACAATCCACTGTTAGGTAAAAATCAGGGGATATAATCAAGGAAGATGAGTTTCCACAAGAATGACCATGGCTGGCCAGCATCGGTTGATAGAGTATCACTACCGTCGATCGATCGCCACTTAACTGTGTTGATCGATAGAGGATCAAGAGTATCGATCGCCACTTAACTGTGTTGGTCAATATTCACATCAAAGTTAGGTATACTGTTTTTCCTTGTTAATTATTGTCCTTATGATTTATTCTTCCACCAATCTTAGACTGTATAACACTGGTAACAGTGTTGTTGAAGTCTGGGGGAGGTCGTACTAATATTATAATTTAGATTAGCTATTTAGAATAGGGACCCGAGTAAACGATTGCCATAATATCGACCGACGAGAAGAAGACGATATCGATCGACATAACCAAATCTGCCACGACCGATGACAACACATTTACATCGATCATTATCTATTCCGGTCAGGTATTTCGTTCTAACTTGTTAAATTGAGTACATATGGTTTATTTATCACCAATCTCCGACTTGATAACACCATTATAGTGTTATTTAAGTCTGGGGGAGGTTCTACTGATATTGTGTTTTAGTTAGTGAAAAAAAAAACAATAAAAAAATTAAAAAAATAAACCAGATCCAAGTTTAGACGATTGCTTAGCACATCGCCCGATGAGACCAGCTCGATATCGATCGCCAGCACTTCATATCAAACAATCGATTGTCTCTTCATTGTGTCAAACGATCTCTCTAACCATCGACCGATGAGACCATGTCGATATCGTTCGACAGCGCTTCATCTTCAACAATCAATTGATACTTCATTGTGTCGATCAACACAGACATCAGCTAGCTGGTATATCGTTTTTACTTGTTAATTTTGTGCTATTGCTTTAAGATTTTCACCTATCCACCGACTGTGTTACACTGGGGACAGTGTAATTTAAGTCTGGGGGATTACTAACGATTATCTACTTTATGAGTCTTATCTAAAATGTTTTCAAAAAAGGGGATGATGATCTTAATCGATTTACTACTTGTCATCTAACCACTCTTTAGACCAGTCTTATAGTTACTGACTGCAGAAGTACTAGAGATACTAAAGTGGATCAACCTGTCAACTATGTTTGCACTTGCTGAAATTGTTTGAAGGAACCAAAGCTGACCTCCAACTTAATACTGACTTGGTTTGCTTGTCTTGGGGCTTGGTATACAAGGGATCGGAATCCTCCTGCAAGTCTGGAAGGTAAAAAGTCTGTGTGTTTCTGGTTCCCTTCCTTCTCTCTCTTCGGCATCTCAAAGATCTAAGTTTAAGTTATAAAAGATTTATATGACTTCTTGAGAGGCAGAGGGGTAGGAGTGTCTCCTGCGACCCCATTATTCTAAATCTCAAGGATGATCACACATTGTGGAAACGAGGGATAGGTAAATTACCTGTGACCCCATTATTCGCAACACTTTGTCAAAATGTATAAGTTACAAATGCAATTTCAATGAGATAGACTAGATGACCGGTGTTGGCATCGAAACCTGTTGAAATTGAAACTAATAAGAGATTCAGAGAAGAGAGATGAGGGGAGAAAGGGATCAGAGAAGACTACCTGTGTGTTCAGATACTTGTTTGAGTTGAATCCATGTGTCCTTTGATCGATACTCCCAAGGTAAAGCCTACACTTTTATTTTTATGCAAGAAATGAGGTTAGTAGAGGGGATTGTCAGACATGATCTGTTAGGTTGTGAAACTAGTGGAATTTGGTTGATATACTAGGATATGGTATAATGTACTTCTAAGGTTAGGATGTTTATGATTTGGATTGCACTACTAGAGAGATGATGAACTGAGTTTTTAAAATCCTTTGAGTCCCTGCTGTTTTCAAACCTCTTTCAGAGAGACTGTCCGTTGGTTTTGCTTGAGGACAAGCAAATGGGTAAGTCTGGGGGAGTTGATATACCATGGATTTTACCCATTTTTACCCATGGTATATAAGTGTTTTATATACTATTTATTATTTATTGGAGTTTATTTAGAGTATTTACAGGTTCAGGGATGATTTGGAGATATATGGTGATTTTGGTGCGTTTTGGAGTCTTTCGCAGTGCAGGACTGCACAGACGCTTCAGATGTTTAGCTCTCGATGGAGACCTTCCCACCTTTGGATTTCGCTCATATTTGGACAAAAGATAGAGCTTTACGTTAGATTTCCAATGACACCGGTTTGAGGTCAATCCCACGGTTTGATCGGAAGTTATGTCTATTTTACTGAAGAGTGGTCAGTCTGCCTTGCGAGAGAAGGCTGTCGAGAAGAGGATTGTATGTCGATCGACACAGCACACTGCATGTCGATCGACAGGGACATCAGAATGTTGGCTGAGTATATTTCATGACCGACTGAAGCCTAGGAGTCATCACAAAGTTACATAAATACCCTTGACGACCAGAAATCCTATTTATGTTATTTCTAAGCCATTGTTGACGGCTACGCTTTAGACGCTCTTTACGCTTTCTTTTGGTTTCATTTTTCTTAGTTAGGAGAGAAGGGAGGAACTCCTTAAGAGTCCTCCTGGAACTACTTTGGTTTTGGTTTATTTATCTATTGCATTTTCATCTATTCATCTATGATTTCTGTGACAATCACTCCTTAGGGTAATTTGAGTGGTATCAATCATGGCAATGAGGATCCGATGGGTTTGTGAGGCTTTGGCAAGGGAGCTAGGCGTATGGGCAAGCTATTGGGCCAGAGATCAATCAGGCCAAAGGAGGAAAGGAGCAGTTGGGAGCAGTTGGACGGTTTGGGCGAAAGGATGCAACCGCATGTGTCCCATCGACCAATCAGTGCATCTGTTTGCCCAGAGCAGTTGGCGAGCCCTTCTACTATAAATATAAGTCCCTCCTGTCGAAATTAATAATTAGAAACAGAAGGGGAAACTCTGCCCAAATCGACACAGAAACAAAGAGAGAAAAGAGAGAGATCGGCTGCAAGGCAAACCGCGTGGTGGCTTGGTGATTCCGGTGAGTTCTAGCCGTGGGCAAAGGAGACTTGATCAGAAATGGATACCAGGCAGAAGGATAAGGCTGTGGAGAAGAGTTTGGGAACTTCCGAGCACATACCTAAGGTTAGTGATGCTAAACAGATGGTATTGCCCAAGACCATTAATCCGGGTGGTTTGGCCGATTGATCACTGTGTTGTTGGTTGCATCTATTACTCATCTCCTGTCAATATATCTATTTTCCACTATATTCTGAAGTAATATGTGGGTTCAGACTCATAGACAACCCGCCAGGCCTTAGCCAGATCAGTGTAATCTCTCCATGGCCTTGGTTGGGCATGTGTGGTCAGATCTTATAGTTCCAGAGGGAATTGATAGGATCCGACTTTGAATATCTCTTAATGGGTATTTATCATGAATTATCATGGTGAAAGATTAGTTTTATATCGTGGAATTAGAGGTAGTCCCTTATGACCGGTTTGGCTGTTCATGGTCGAGATCAGTATGATCGAGGCCGGTTCTGGGAAATCCAATTAGACCATTCTCTTAGTTTAGAATTATCATGAATTATCATGAATTTTATTTAGTTTTTGGACGATCATTAGAAAGGGTCACTTTTGGCCAGATTAGACTAAGTATATGAACCATGCCTAGGATGATGATTGTTAGGGTATCGGACTGTGATTCTTATGCATATGTGTTGTGGGTTTTGATTTCAGGTCCTGACAGGGATCGTGGTAAGGCTAAGGAGCCATGAAGACCTTGGCCGTGTGGGATGTGTGATGTAGTGATAGTTGGATACATTGAACTTATGATAGTCTATTGTGCAAACTGATTGTTATGAATGATTTGTATGGATCACATTGACTTATATATATGAAATGATATTTTACCTTAGCTTCCGCATTGTATTGATTGTTTACATGAACCTCAAATGATTGAAAATGACTTAGAAACTATTGGACTTAACCGGCTGAAGTACACTTAGACTTTAGGTGAGGCCGCAGACTGGTTGGATCAAGGGATCCAGGTTTGGGTCTTACAGAATCCGTATTAACCATCTCTATGGCCGGATTACTCTTCGGCCAGCAGGCTTTCTCTTCCACCACCAAACCACAAGAACAACTTGAAATATTTTTTTTTGACTTTTGTTTTTCTCTTTTTTTTCCTATTATCGAAATTTTTTTTTTTTAAATTGTTGGTAAAGAGGGGCCCGAATTCAAAGATAGAAAGAAAATATTTTTTTATATATATGAAGAAGATGGAAGATGAGAAAAAAATGGATTGAAAAGAGTTACGAAGAGAGTGTCTCTGATACCACTTAATAGAACCAAAATAAGGATCACTCTTTCGGTATGGATGATATGGACTCAGATCCGAGGGGATCGAGAATTGATGGATCGAGGGGTGACACTAACGGTTGTGGAATACCCAAAGATACTACCTGAGATTCGAATGTTGCCGGATGTGACGCACCGGTCCAACACAACGAAGTGATTCACTTGGAGATAGCCTCACCAAGAGAAATATGAATGTTCTAGGCAAAGAACAATGAGAAACATAAAGAAAAATGTGGGGAAAGACAGCATAGAAAATAGAAATGTAAGAAAACAAGACAAAGAAAATATAAATTGACTAAGACTAGTCAAAGTTCGGAAAATGAGGAGGACTGGTCGATGTGACCCTTCGGCTGGATGTCCAGGTTCTTGCTGTGATGATCGGGTCGTCCGCGGTAAGGAGCAGGACGTACGTAAGGCTGCCCACGTCTTTGATCATCGATGATCCATGTACGGATGAAGAGATCACTCGTCCCAAATCTTCAGAAGGTGGGATATCTTCTTACTCACAACTCCTTTGAGATTTATTCAAATTCCTGGTTTTTCTCCACTGATTAGTGGTTCCCAATCAAGTTTCTTACATCGTGGTTCATCCTGGTTTGATAAGAATCATGAAGATATTGCCATATGTCCGAACAGGCTAATCTGGAATCACCCAGATAGAAAGTGGGATATCTTCTTCCTCACAACTCCTATGAGATTTATTCAACTTCCTGGTTATTCTACACTGATTAGTGGTTCCCAAACAAGCTTCTTACATCGTGGTTCATCCTGGTTTGATAAGAATCATGAAGATATTGCCATATGTCCGAACAGGCTAATCTGGAACCACCTGGATAGAAAGTGGGATATCTTCTTACTCACAACTCCTATGAGATTTATTCAACTTCCTGGTTATTCTCCACTGATTAGTGGTTCCCAATCAAGCTTCTTACGTATTGGTTCATCCTGGTTTGATAAGAATCATGAAGATAATGACATATGTCCGAACAGGCTAATCTGAAATCATCTGGATAGAAGGTGGGATATCTTCTTACTCACAACTCCTATGAGATTTATTCAACTTTCTGGTTATTCTCCACTGATTATTGGTTCCAAATAAAGCTACTTAGATCGTGGTTAATCCTGGTTTGATAAGAATCATGAAGATATTCCCATATGTCCGAACAGGCTAATCTGGAATCACCTGGATAGAAAGTGGGATATCTTCTTCCTCAAAACTCCTATGAGATTTATTCAACTTCCAGGTTATTCTCCACTGATTAGTGGTTCCCAATCAAGCTTCTTACATATTGGTTCATCCTTGTTTGATAAGAATCATGGAGATAATGGCATATGTCCGAACATGCTAATCTGGAATCAACTGGATATAAGGTGGGATATCTTCTTACTCACAACTCTTATGGGATTTATTCAACTTCATGGTTATTCTCCACTGATTAGTGGTTCCAAATAAATCTTCTTAGATTGTGGTTCACCTTGGTTTGATAAGAATCATTAATATATTGCCATATGTCCGAACAGGCTAATCTGGAATCACATGGATAGAAAGTAGGATATCTTCTTACTCACAACTCCTATGAGATTTATTCAACTTCCTGGTTATTCTTCACTGATTAGTGGTTCCCAATCAAGCTTCTTACATATTGGTTCATCCTGGTTTGATAAGAATCATGAAGATAATGGCATATGTCCGAACAGGCTAATCTGGAATCACATGGATAGAAAGTAGGATATCTTCTTACTCACAACTCCTATGAGATTTATTCAACTTCCTGGTTATTCTTCACTGATTAGTGGTTCCCAATCAAGCTTCTTACATATTGGTTCATCCTGGTTTGATAAGAATCATGAAGATAATGGCATATGTCCGAACAGGCTAATCTGGAATCATCTGGATAGAAGGTGGGATATCTTCTTACTCACAACACTTATGAGATTTATTCAAATTCCTGGTTATTCGCCACTGATTAGTGGTTCCAAATAAAGCTTCTTAGATCGTGGTTCATTGTGAATCCAGGGTCTTCCCAGGATCGCATGGAACGGGGAAGGTCTGTCGATGACTACTAAGTTGGTCATTTTCATTATTCCGCCAGCTATGACTGGGAGCTTGATAGTTCCCAATGAGGTAGCTGTTTCTCCGGAGAAGCCTACGAGGTTAGCTTTTTGGCCAATAATTTAGTAGTCGTCTATTTCCATCCCTTTTAGGGTGTTATAGAAAATGAGGTCGACGGAGCTTCCTGTGTCTATCATGAGCTTAGGGACCTCGTATCCTGCGATGTTCAGTGTGACGATCAACGCATCATCGTGAGGTCTGTCAAGGTTTGAGGTCTCGCTCTCCCAGAAAGAAATCTTAGTATTGGATTCAGGGTTAGGAGGTTTAGGTCCAGTGTTAGACACAGCCTTCCGCACATGATTCTTAATGGAATTGACGGAGTCTTGACATATGTCTGATCCTCCAAGGATACAGTCCACCCTCGAGTCGGGGCTCGATTGAGGGGACGGTTTGCTCAAGAGAGCTTCGACTTGTAAACTTTTTCCTTGGGGGAATTTCCCAAGAATCATGTCGACTCTTTTCTTGGGAGCTGGAGGTGGCGAATCGGTCTCCTTTTCAGGTGACCTCTCGCGTTTCGGGGAAGTGTCCCTGGAACCTCTTTTCTGATAAGGTGATGGCTTTTTAAGGTCCACGCCCTTTATTTCTCCGGCTGCGAATTTAGCTGCCAGCTGACGTTGGAGGTCCCAACATTCCTCGGTTGAGTGCCCTTCGCGATCGTGATAAGAGCAATGTTTGCCTTTATCAAAGCCTTTTGACCAGGGAGTTTTGTTTGCTGCTGCAACAGGTTTCTCTTCCTTGTCTTCCTCGATTGCGTAGGAATGTCTCCCTGAGTCTGATTATTTCAGGGGTTACCCTTTTTGTGAGGTCCCTTAGTCTCAGAGGATTCACCTTTCGAGTGATTCTGAGGTTTCTTATGGAGTTTATCCAGTGCAGCTGTCTCCTCCTCCAGAGTAATATATTTGGTGGCTCTATGAAGAGCGTCGTCGATAGTTGGAGGAGTATTGAGTGTTAGCTCTGACCAGAATTTCGATTTATAGATCAGACCTCTCCTAAGAGCCTCGATGGCGACTAGGTCGTTAGGATTCGAGAGCTTAGTTCTTATTGCCCTGAATTTCTCGATGTAGACTCGTAGTGAGTCCCCCATTCCTTGACTGACCTTCCAAAGGTCGGCCTCAGAGGCTTGCTTCAGGATATGGGTTGAGTACTGCTTCATGAAGGCGTTAGTTAATTGATCGAAATTGTCTATCGAGGCTGGCTCGAGACCGGAGAACCACTCAAGGGCTGTTCCGACCAAATTTTCGGCGAATGTCCTGCAGTAACCTGCTTCACATTCTTCCTGTGTGAAATGGGCTTTAACGATTGCCAATCGGAAAGCTCTCAAATAGGCCTTCGGGTCGGAGGTCCCATCATACTCGGGAATTCTGATTTTTCTAGTATCTCTTATGTGAGAGCTGGCAATTCTGTCCGTGAATGGAGTTCCACGAGTTTCCTCGATCAAGCTATCGATTTCGGGAGCTGAGCTCGTAGCTTTATGGACTTGAGCTCCCAATTTTTGGAGAGCTGCGTGAGTTCGTTCCATATATCTACGGATAGCTTCGGGTCCCTCTAAAGGAAGGATGTTTGGGTCGTTAGCAGGTACCCGACGGGCAGGTTCCTGACGGAATCGAGTTGGCTCATCCTCCCATGCGGTTGGAGGGCTAGATCGCTCACCAGCTCTGGGGTTATCGGAATCTATCCTTTGATAAATGTCCCCATTCGGGATCGAGCTTCTGATTTGATAAACCGAAGCTGACGCTCTGCCCCCAGATGGGAAGGATATTCCTGCTCCGGACCTAAGATCAGGCGGCGGAGGAGGTAAGCGAGTACTCATGTCAGTAACCTGACCGGGTGTGGAACTAGTTGTCGCTATGTTACTTCCCATAGCACTGGTGTTAGGTGGATTAAACACGGGGGCTGTCCCAGTATGGGTGTCTGGAAAGCAGATCCGCGTCCTTCCGGAGCAGTGCTATCAGGGGAAAAGTTTAGACGTCCTCGGGGGAATGAGGGATCGGTTAATCGATCATGAAAAATGGCCCCCGGAGCTTGACGTTGCGGTGGTTGGGTTGTTGAGTTTAGAGATCTAGTTATCTCTTCGAATCGTTGCTGACGAACAGTCAGCTGATGCATCGTGCGCTCACTTTCCTGAGCTCTGTCCACTAACTGCATCATCATCTGGCGAATCTCAGAGAGCTGAGCCTCCGTTTGATTTGGAATGGCTTGCTGCTGAGGATTCTCGGTGATCGGGAGCCCGGAGGTGGTTCCACCTGATGATCTTGGGTCAATACCCCCGGTTGTAGTTTGGCTCGTTCGAGCGCCAGCCGGAAGTTGTTGCCCAGATCGGTGGTCGCCACGTCGAGGCTCTGTGATTACAGGACTAGAGCCTCCGTCGTTCGGTGAGCCATCGCTCTGAATCGGGAGGTTAAGGTCAGACGGGTTTGTTGTCTGATCGGTAGGATTCATCCTCAAGTTAGAGCAAGGGATTCGATTGTTTCTTCCCCACAGACGGCGCCAATTGTGAGGGGTAAAACTCACACCTAGATTTTAGATCAGGTTTAATGTTTAGGAAAGGTTAAGGAAAGATAATCGCGGGCTGAATCCCGTAAGAACTTGTAGAATGAACTTCGATTTGTATTGATATAGTAGAAATGGGATGGTTACAAAAGGTGATCTTTGATGAATACAAAGATTATAAGAGTGTTACAATAAGAATGTTTTGATGAATATTGAGTAAAAAATGAGTTGAATCGGATCCTCTTCTTAGTCCTCGACCTTCTCTTTAAATAGCCTTAGGCTTTTTTAGGTTGTCTTCAACTGATCTCCGAGATCTTCTCCGCTTGAGGTGGAATCCGCAACAGCTTCCCCTTGACCGGGTCCTGCGCTTCTTCTTGTTATGACGTGAGCTTCCTCTTCGTCGTGACCTCTTTAGTTAGGATCCTTAACTTTCAGCCTTCAGCTCTAGCTTAGCTCTCTTTAGGTTTTGAACTCGCGATGGACCTATCGCGGCCCATCATCATCTTCTATTATTTGATAATCAGCTACCGGGCCATATTCGGGCCCAACAGTAACTACCCGACCCACGACCTAGAGTGGCCGCAGTGGTATTTGCCCTGAAGATATGGAGATCATAATTGTATGATGCCAAAGTTCAGCTACTCACCGACCACAAGAGTCTGAAGTATATATTCACTCAGCCCGAGGTGAACTTCAGACAAAGGCGTTGGATATAGTTTGTGGCCGACTATGATTTGGACATTTCCTATCACCCGGGCAAGACCAATCTAGTGGCTGATGCATTAAGCAGGCGGAGGGCTGAAGTATCAGCTGAGAAGGAAGCAAATATATTGGAAGGGATGGTCCGGTCACTGCATCTAAACACTTTGGACAGTGAAAATGAGCCTTTGGGTTTGGTGGCTGTGAACCAGGCTGATCTCCTTACCGAAATCCAACAAGCACAAGGCTTGGATGAGAATTTGCAAAAGGTTGCAAAGAATGACAAGACGGAGTACCAGATCACCAGCAATGGTACCATTCTGGTACATGGAAGAATCAGTGTTCCTGGTGACCGGGAACTAAAAGAAGAGATTATGAGGCAAGCGCGTAAGTCCAAATTCTCAGTGCACCCAGGGCTGAACAAGATGTATAAAGACATCAAGAGGTATTACCACTGGATCAGGATGAAAGCTGATATAGCTGAATGGGTGGCCAAGTGTCCTACTTGTCAACTCGTGAAAGCAGAACATCAGGTTCCAAGTGGTTTACTTCAAAATCTCCCTATACCAGAGTGGAAGTGGGATCACATCACAATGGACTTTGTGACTGGGTTGCCCACGACCAGGAACAAGAAAGATGCAGTTTGGGTGATTGTAGATCGCCTGACGAAATCTGCACATTTCCTACCAATCAAGAAGGGTGGTGGAGTGGATGAGATTGTGAAGATCTATGTGAATGAAATTGTGCGGCTGCATGGAGTGCCGGCCAGTATAGTCTCAGATAGAGACTGTGATAACCCGCCCTTCGGGGTAAAATGGTCGAGATCGACAAACTCGGAGTTTGGAGCCAAGCTATTGGGAATCAAAGGATGAGGAGGAATGTTGAGTTTTGATCATTTCAAACTCAACATGGTTCAAAGAAAATAGAAGATTGGTCGAGCATCATTTCAGTGGTCGAATCGCGGGCGACAACGATGGATCGAGAAGTTTCAAAGTACGAGATGGTTGAAGAATTGATCGTGAGTGAACCAGGAGTCAGATAAGCTGCTCTACCATTATTAGAAGTGTCTTAGATTGATCAGACGGTCGTTTTGGAAGCATCACATTTTTGGAAGCACGACGGTTTAGAAGCTCGACGTTTTTGAAGACCGACGTTTCTTCGTCACGAAGTTTTCTCAGAAAATCTTCGTATGAGTAAAATATTATTCTGGAGACATAATAAGTCGGAAGCAGGACGGGAATCAAGCAGGACGGGAAGCAAGCACGACGGGATCAAAGCATGATGGGAAAATCCCAAGTTGGCCGAAAACCCTAATTTCGGTATTGCGGAATTTCTCGGGGAAACCGGAGGCTCGGGAAATATTTTTATTCAAGATCAGGATTCCTATGGAGTTTATTAAAAATATTCAGAGCATCAGAACGGGAGCGGAAAAATATTCAAGATGGATCGCGGGTCGAAAATTCACCGGAAGGACCGAAACCGCACAAATCGACTGAGAAGCTCGTGGTGGCTTGATCTAAGGGGAGAGGACGTTATGTCTATCTCTTAACCAGCTGAGCGTCAAGGGAAGCTCGAGGTGTCGGCGTGCATGAAGCCAGAACATGCAGCTTGACACACAGAAGCACGAGGTGCCGCGCAACCTGCGATCGAAGCATGCAGATCGACATGTGTGCGCTGTGGTGTCGAAATTGATGAGGTCTGGACGTGGATAAGACACATGGAAGGCGTGGTGTCTTCATGCAAGCCATCCTGTCCATGCTGACCGCCATGTGGAGCACGAGGTGCCGCGACGCATGCGTCCGGAGCCATGCGAAGCGACACACACGCTGCCACCAACTTCGATCTGATTCGCTGATGTATCCTATATATACCCACGACCCCCTGCTCATTTCATTCATCTATAAAACACCAAAATCACTCCCAAACGTGCCTAGAGAGAGAGAGAGAGAAAGTAGAAAAACAAAGCAAGAGGTTCCGATCTTTTTCGAGCGTTTTAGAGAGTTTTCGAGATCAGTTTCTCTACTGATTTCGAGTGAGTGTCTAGGGGAGGCTCTGTCCAAATCAATTCGTCCAAGTCTACCATATTCTCTGATGATCAAGTGGAAGGGCTGTCCAAGATGGGTTCAGTTCAGTCGAGATCAGTTCGATACTCTGCCGAAAGTCCGAAGAAATCGTCTAGCAGCTAGGGGAGGTTCTGCTCGAGTTGAGTTCTGTCCAGACCAGTATCAGGGGAGGTTCTGTCCAAGTCAAGATCAGTCCAGTCCAGTCCATTCAAGATGTCGAGGTTGGGTTTTGGCTAAGTCCTCTCCGATCAACCAGCTGCTTATCGGCAAAGAACACTGTGAGTTGGCTTGTTTGAATTCCACTTGGAATTTAGGATAGTTTTGTGAGTTGGCTTGTTTGAATTCCACTTGGAATTTAGGATAGTTTTGTGAGTTGGTTTGTTTGAATTCCATTTGAAATTTAGGGTAGATCGAGTCTGCATATAGATTAGATTAGATCACACTATTGCATGGTAGAGGCCTTAGGGTTTTATTATTGAATTGGACTCAGTTTAGCACGGGCTAAGCTGAGATGAACGGAATTAAGACTGAGTTAATAACCTGACTAGGACTAAGACTAGGGTGCATCATGTTTTCTATTCTTGCTTGGTTATCTGGTTGAGTGCAGGTTCCCGTTATCTTTAAAGATAGTTTCATAGCAGGAGGCTTAACTATCTGGGTAACGGTTTGATTGAGTAGTTGCTTGATAGATTTAATGCTTGCTTGTTTATTTATGCTTGTTGAGGTTAGTCAGCTCTTGGTAAGGGAGTGACTAACCGGTTGATTTGATTATTGTTGATATTGTTATTTTGATATTATATGTTACTACTCGGGGTCCTAAGCCATATAGGCTGGACTCCTGGTACTATTGGTATGATGTTGGGTTGTGTTGATAGCTTGCCCGATCAGCAATGCTACGCGGCAAGGAAAGTTACGTAAGCATGTCCCTACGCGGCTTGGCAGAGAGGTTGCATAAAGCATGCTCTGTACGGGGAGGTTGCTAGAAAGTATGCTCCGTCATGTGGTATCCTTTGTGGGTATTACATGTTAGTTTGCGGCAAGGAAGGTTGCTAGAGTATGTCCCTACGCGGCTGGGCAGAGAGGTTTGATACACTAAAAATGAATCCTTGCTACTGCCAAGTTAACAGTTGCAATTGTAGTATTTGAGATTCAAATCCAGAGGACCAGTCTACACTCTAGTTCTATGAGTTCCGAAATCAAGCTAAGAAGAAGATAAATATTTGGTTTAAAAAGGTGACGTAGAGAACAAGTAAAAAGCACAAGCGATGAATTCAATTTAAAAGGAGTTAATCTAGGATGAATGCGAGTGATCTCAATCACGACCGAGCAGCTATTCAGGTTCGATGCAGTTCTATCTAGAACTCGGAGAACAGGCTAGAACAACACACTGTCGTGTAGTTGATCCTTTCACCGATCAGACCCAGCTCCTAAGATGTCGCTTGGTCTGAGTTCTGTTGGTGAACCTTAATGAATGACTCCGATCTGTTCACAATGCACCTTAACATCTACTTTCGTGAGGCTAAGGATGCAGTGCTCATTCATACAAGATCTAGCAACCTATTACACTTTTGATGCACAGATTTACTTGGGATCAAACGCTAGATGATCAGTTTAACGCAGGCATGAAACAATGAATGAATGAAGATTTACTAATTGATAACCTATCAATGCTCGGTCGCGAATGCACTCTATCACCCTAGATCAACAGTCGACTACTCAATCATGATGCAGAGAAAAACAACAGATGAAACTGAAATACTCATGATCAGATTAAGAAGAAATAAACTAGGGTTCAGGTTGTTCTCTCGAGTGAGATGAGAGCCTTCTCCCTTACAAAAGCTTGAATCCAAAGTATGAAACTTGTCTCTTGCAAAAACTAGCGTAAAAAATAGAAAATAGATAGATGGCGTTTTTATATGGAGGCGCCAATCAGAAGAAAAGAGATTAGGGCATCAGGGCTTTAATTCCCGAAATAGGAGTTTCCATATTCGTCTGGAACAATCTCCGGATCACTCCGTCTGCTTGTTCCGCTTGCGATAGAACAGTCTCGGGACTGTTCTCTTGAGTGTTCTCCGCAGGAATGCTCCAAAATGACTTCTTTTCATCAGGCACCTTCTCTTCTTCCTTCTACTAACTCCAGACCTGTAAAAGGTCAAAAAGGACTAGACTGACACGAATTAGTGACTTTAACAAATGAAAACATATATACAATGATGTGAAAAACACCATATATCAATTCCCCCAGACTTAGATCCTTGTTTGTCCTCGAACAAGGCAAGTACCAAGAACAGGGAGAAAGGTTTAAAAGCGTGGGAACTCGCTTATTCTCAGCAACCATACTCTTACCACGAATCTCTGAACCATACAAGCTGTAGATTAGGACCACACACACTTACTGAGAACCCCCTGATCGCTGTTCGAAGATCGGCTCCTTACTCTACATCTTAACCTGAAAAGGCAACACTTTCGAGACAAAACTCCTTATGTTCAATTAAGATCAGCGTGAGCTTCTTGTCACAGGCTCTACTCAGAGAGAACGGGCTAGGTATAGAACAGGCTAACTTTTATGGTGGAGTTCAAGAGTGTTTAGAGTTTACCAAGAGCGGGTGCAGGATATCGCACAAAATGGTCGTGAGAGGACGGCTCCATTGAGGTCCACAGTCCTTACTCATCTCTGCCAATCGGACTGCTCTCCGATAGATCGATCATAGGACTGCTCTGCATGATTCAACTTCCCCTTCAGAACACTTCACTGAAACCACCATTACTTTCTCAACTTCCCAGTGGCATGCATCATAGATTCTTCCCCTTCTCGTCACCAGTAAATCAAAGCAAAAACATATTTTTTTTTTTTTTTATATATACTGAATTACAAAATGCTGGGGTGACGAGCAAGGAGGTAACAAGTGATGTACATGATGCCACTGGTGATTCATTCTGCTCTGTTCTAGCCACTTACTTCTTCGTTGTTCTCTATGGTATCGGAACAGGCACCTCGGTTGTTCTCTTTGGTGCCGGAACAAGCGCTCCGGTTGTTCTGCCTGCTTCCTCTGTGTGAGCATTGATGAGTAAGAACTGCGTCGATCCTTTCCTCTCCGACCTTTTTGCACATATCTGCACATAAAGTACTAGAAAAGCAAATGCATGAGGGTGGAATAAAAGGTCAGGGTTCAAGGTGGGTACTAGCTAAAGATGAGCTAGCCACTCAGGAACAGCAAGAGGGATAAAAATCGGATAAGAAATCCTGAGTGTAGTTCTCATTCTACCCTGATTTAGTGCCCATGACAAGAAGAATTAGAGTCCAGATTAGGTTCAGATAAAGTGGAGTTAAGTCTGCCCAGTGTAACCTGATCGGTATAGAACTTCAGGAGTGTCAAATGAGATAAGTCAGGGTGTTCCAGGTCCATGTGTGGGTCTTTCATCACTGCAAAGGTCACTGAATAAGAAGGTTAAAGCACGAGGTGGTTAAAGAGCATCACAAAATAAGGTCCTGATTCCCACAATAGTTTTGACTGACTCGATCCTAAAAACTGACTCGATAAAAACATTAAAATGACACAAGGACTGACTCAAAAAGCACACAAGCGTAAAAGTACAGTCGCTCCCCCAGACTTAGTTCACACCATCCCTGGTTGTGAAAATAAATCAGAGGAAACTCCAAACAGAAGCAAATAACATAAATAATAAATAGTTCAGATGGATAAGACAAGGGATAGAAATAGTCCTTTCGGACTCAGTCTGAATCGCCGCTACCGGAGTGACCAGCTGTCCTCCTGTTCCGCGGCAGTCTCTCTGCTCCAGTCGATGTTCCCGCTTGTTCCTTGCCTGGGCGCCTTGTTCTCTGCAGCGTACGCTCTTCCTGCGCTCCGATGCAGCCGCCTGTGATCGCCTTGAGTATCCTCTTCATGAGGCTGTTGTTCTTCTTCTGGGAATCAACCATCCAGCGTCTGTAGGCATGATCATCAGTCACATCGGTGAAGTCCTCCAAGTCATACTCACCATCAGCCGGTGGAGTCACATGCTCCACATCATCCATGTCTTCATCATCGTGCTGAACCGGCGCCTTCGGATCATCGCAGAGGTGCTCTTCATCGAGTGAGAACACAATGTTCTCCAGGGATAAGAAGTCAGTGAATCCTGGCATAGGGAGCTTGCAGTACAGAGGGTTGCCTTCTTTATCCTGGAATTTGTAGGTGGTCTCGTCGCGCAAGATGTGGCATGCGATCAGGTAAGGAGTATCGATGTACTCTATCTCAGTGACAACCTTAGAATACTTGAAAGAGTTGGAGCAGTGGCATACAAGTTGGATTTGCCATCTGCAATGGATGCTTACCATAATGTTTTCCATGTGTCTCAACTAAGAAAGTGTCTAACGGATCAGGACATTGCATTTCCTGAGATTCCAAAAGATCTTGGTAAGAACATCACCTTAGAGGCAAGGCCGGTTCGGATCATTGATCGGATGGAAAAGGCAATGAGAAAGAAGACAGTTTCTATGCTTAAGATAGTATGGGAATTCAATGTCAAGGACATTATCACTTGGGAAAGAGAGACAAGGATTAAGGCTGAGTATCCTGAGTGGTATAGTCAGTATGTGGATGGTGAGCCATCGAGTTTGAACTCAGGGACGAGTTCCTTCCAAGTGGGGGAAACTTGTCATGTCCCTGGTACGAGGAGATGCACCAGTCAGGTCATATGATCTAAAGACCAGCGTATCATGGTCCAAACAGAAGGTTAAGTGCATCAGATAGCTGAGACTTGAACAGAATAAGAAGGAAAGAAGCTAAAGAGAGCTGGACGAGTGATCCGGAAGCTAAACAAGGTCCGGAGGAAGCTCATCCAGCTAGGTGGAGCTGGAAGGTAGTTCATACAGTGTGAGCTAGCTCACTGGAGGTGGAAGACTAGCTCACTCATCTGGAGCAGCTAGCACTCAGCTCATCTCAGCTGGGTGGAGTGATTGAGTCTTGGCTGGTGGTTGCGGGTCATGGACGGTTATGGACCGGATCATTGATATACCATGGATTTTACCCCTTTTTACCCATGGTATATAAGTGTTTTATATACTATTTATTATTTATTGGAGTCTATTTAGAGTATTTACAGATTCAGGGACGATTTGGAGATATATGGTGATTTTGGTGCGTTTTGGAGTCTTTCGCAGTGCATGACTGCACAGACGCTTCAGATTTTTAGCTTTCGATGGAGACCTTGCCACCATTGGATTTCGCTCATATTTGGACAAAAGATAGAGCTTTACGTTAGCTTTCCAATACCACCGGTTTGAGGTCAATCCCACGGTTAGATAGGAAGTTATGCCAATTTTACTGAAGAGTGGTCAGTCTGCCTCGCGAGAGGGACATCAGAATGTTGGCTGAGTATATTTCATGACCGACTGAAGCCCAGGAGTCATAACAAAGTTAACAAAATATCCTTGACGACCAGAAACCCTATTTATATTATTTCTAAGCCATTGTTGAGGGCTACGCTTTAGACGCTCTTTACGCTTTCTTTTGGTTTCATTGTTCTTAGTTAGGAGAGAAGGGAGGAACTCCCTGAGAGTCCTCCTGGAACTCCTTTGATTTTGGTTTATTTATCTATTGCATTTTCATCTATTCATCTATGATTTCTGTGACAACTATCATGTCTGAATAGATCCACCTGTTAGATCTAAGGTTCAGATAGGATTATGGGATTAGCCCCAAACTATAGATTGCTGAGTTGTGATATTCATCAAATGGATTGAACTCTATGCTTGTTCTAGAGTAGCTAACTAGAGCATAAATCACTAGGATCTTTGATATCTTGAATTATCTGTTTGAACTAGTGTCTCCTTGGAGAAGAGCTAACCGCCCTCCTTGAGACCTAGTGTTCATTATCGGCTCGCGCCTAGGCATATCTAGAAGCCGTAGATTGATATCCCGACAGGTGAATCGACCGCCGAGCGAAAGGTGTATCGCTCGATATCTCTAAAGGATATCGATCGACTCTTTTTCTGTGTCAACATACGACAGTTGAGGCCAGAGATTTAGATCATTTAACCAGTAAGACATCACTCGGAGTTAAGCGTCTGAGTTCTATGGTATCATGCAAGCAACTTATTAGGCATTTATAGATATTATAATCTCCATTCCTGAATAATAACTATTAGATCTAGTGTGTGCCTTAGCTCCTTGTGGATTCGATCCCTAAGTACTATAACTTGACCTCTTTTGATGAGAGTAAAATTCACTCCTTATAATAATTTGAGTGGTATCAAATTTGGCGCCGTTGTCGGTGAGCTTCGATCACCATTAGATCTTGTTTAGTTAGATTTTGTTTAGGTTTTATAATTGTTCAAAAATCTCACAAATTTCTTTTTCTTTTGTTTCAGGTACATACCAAGAGCAACAATGAAGAGAGGATTTTTAGGGTTTTCAAATAAGTCTGCTGGTTTATGCACTATCCGTAAGTCTACGAGTGTAGTAACGATCGACACCCTCCAAGCAACATCGATCGACAGCATACACCAGAAATCGATCGACATAGTACATCACGAATCGATCGACACCCTACAAGAACCAGTGATCAACAAAGTACACAAATCGTCAAACGACACTGTTCACAAGAACACTGTTCACACGGGTATTGTTCACGCGAATACTGTTCATCCCGAAACTGTTCACGCGGGTACTGTTCATCCCGGTATCAGAGCTAAAGGCTCCCATATCTTTCAAACCTGTACCAGATCGACCATAAACTAAAGGATAGAAATAACCAAATCTTTTGGAGCCTTTAGCTCTTATACCAAATGTTACAGGCTGGGATCCAGACTGCAAACTGGTGGGGTTGAGAACAAGATTATGGTCGATCTGGTACAGGTTTGGAAGAACTTGATGCTTGGATAAAAACTGCCCAAATTGTACCTGAAACAAAAGGAACTTTTATGAGTTTTTATAGTTTTATAAAATGAAGAACAGGAAGTAAAACTATGAAAATAAAATAAGAACAGAAACAAAGATGATTTTTATAGATTTTAGATTTATAAAATGAATCAAAACAAAAGATGCAAACAGAAATAAAACAAGAGAAATAAAAAGGGATAGAGATGGTGATGGAATCTGTTGCTGGATGTGTATCTCTCTCAATAGATCAGTGGATGGATGATGAGTAGAAGATGGGATTAGCCTTGCTGGATGTGTATCACTCTCAAGGCAAATCGATGGATGGTTGATGGGATGAAGAATCGCCACAAGCTTGGTGGTTGGAGCTTGATAAGATTCAGGCTGCTCTCTCTTGTTTTTCACACTAGAAAGACTTAGGTTTTTCTTTGCAAATGCAAAACAATTTCATAAAAGACTTGGAGGCTGCAAAATCGGCCACTACACATGGTTTTATAGCCATCCCTTTATTGGGTTTCAAGATGGCAAAAAGGCCTAAACAAATGGCCAACTCTCAAATAAAATAAAAGGCTGACAAATGCCCAAAGTCTTAAACCAAAATAAAATTAAAATAAAATAGAAAACCGGTTGCTGGTTGAGATGCCTAAACCAAAGCTCATAGTATGCTTGCATGTTGCCTCATTAAAACCTTATCGGGAAAACCCAGTGGGACAAAATCCGATGAAGGAAAAAGAGTACAACACATACTACTTACTTTGGTGGTCGGCTAGATCTCTGAACCGGAAGAAAATTGGTTGGATGGATTGGAGATTGATTCTGAACCAAGGTTGAATGTGGAGATGATGAAACCGGCTTGGTTCTGGTCGAGTGATCTGAATTGGATTGGACCGGCTGTGTCTTGAACTTCAATTGAACCGGCTTGGTCTTGTATCTTCAATTGAATCATCTCTTCAATCAATAGCTGGTTCTGGCCGGTTTGTCCATCTTGATCTAGGATCTGTTGGACAGCCTTGGAGAACCCTTCCCTTATCGCCCTGGTTCCACTCCTAGTGGTCGGACCGCGCCTAATTATGGGAACCTCTACTTGGATGGCCTCATCAATGGTGGCGGCCTCATGGGACATTTTGGTAGAGATAAAAGGGATTCCCAGTTATCATTGATTCCTCACTTCTCCAATGATGTCAGGAAATTTGGAGTGAGACTACACAAGTCTGTGGGAAAGAAGAGGAGAAATTGGAAGAAGCGGAAACGAACCAAGGGAGGTTCTCAGTTACCATTGACTCCTTACTTTTCAGATTGTGTCAGGACATCCAGAGTGCGCAACAAATGCATTTTACATCCATTTGCAAAGCTTCGAGCACTTCTTATTACTGAGATGATAGACAAAGGAGAAAAGTCTATGGAGGAGGCTTTCACACAAGAATGATAAAGCTTCAAAAAGTGGACATTGAGACTTGTTTTGGAGCATGTTCTCATTCTCATCCGGACCAAATTAGATCTCCAAAAGTCAAGCTAATGACTAAAAATAAGCGCTGAGTGGGAGACAATCCACTGTTAGGTAAAAATCAGGGGATATAATCAAGGAAGATGAGTTTCCACAAGAATGACCATGGCTGGCCAGCATCGGTTGATAGAGTATCACTAGCGTCGATCGATCGCCACTTAACTGTGTTGATCGATAGAGGATCAAGAGTATCGATCGCCACTTAACTGTGTTGGTCAATATTCACATCAAAGTTAGGTATACTGTTTTTCCTTGTTAATTATTGTCCTTATGATTTATTCTTCCACCAATCTTAGACTGTATAACACTGGTAACAGTGTTGTTGAAGTCTGGGGGAGGTCGTACTAATATTATAATTTAGATTAGCTATTTAGAATAGGGACCCGAGTAAACGATTGCCATAATATCGACCGACGAGAAGAAGACGATATCGATCGACATAACCAAATCTGCCACGACCGATGACAACACATTTACATCGATCATTATCTATTCCGGTCAGGTATTTCGTTCTAACTTGTTAAATTGAGTACATATGGTTTATTTATCACCAATCTCCGACTTGATAACACCATTATAGTGTTATTTAAGTCTGGGGGAGGTTCTACTGATATTGTGTTTTAGTTAGTGAAAAAAAAACAATAAAAAAATTAAAAAAATAAACCAGATCCAAGTGTAGACGATTGCTTAGCACATCGCCCGATGAGACCAGCTCGATATCGATCGCCAGCACTTCATATCAAACAATCGATTGTCTCTTCATTGTGTCAAACGATCTCTCTAACCATCGACCGATGAGACCATGTCGATATCGTTCGACAGCGCTTCATCTTCAACAATCAATTGATACTTCATTGTGTCGATCAACACAGACATCAGCTAGCTGGTATATCGTTTTTACTTGTTAATTTTGTGCTATTGCTTTAAGATTTTCACCTATCCACCGACTGTGTTACACTGGGGACAGTGTAATTTAAGTCTGGGGGATTACTAACGATTATCTACTTTATGAGTCTTATCTAAAATGTTTTCAAAAAAGGGAATGATGATCTTAATCGATTTACTACTTGTCATCTAACCACTCTTTAGACCAGTCTTATAGTTACTGACTGCAGAAGTACTAGAGATACTAAAGTGGATCAACCTGTCAACTATGTTTGCACTTGCTGAAATTGTTTGAAGGAACCAAAGCTGACCTCCAACTTAATACTGACTTGGTTTGCTTGTCTTGGGGCTTGGTATACAAGGGATCAGAATCCTCCTGCAAGTCTGGAAGGTAAAAAGTCTGTGTGTTTCTGGTTCCCTTCCTTCTCTCTCTTCGGCATCTCAAAGATCTAAGTTTAAGTTATAAAAGATTTATATGACTTCTTGAGAGGCAGAGGGGTAGGAGTGTCTCTTGCGACCCCATTATTCTAAATCTCAAGGATGATCACACATTGTGGAAACGAGGGATAGGTAAATTACATGTGACCCCATTATTCGCTACACTTTGGCAAAATGTATGAGTTACAAATGCAATGTCAATGAGATAGACTAGATGACCGGTGTTGGCATCGAAACCTGTTGAAATTGAAACTAATAAGAGATTCAGAGAAGAGAGATGAGGGGAGAAAGGGATCAGAGAAGACTACCTGTGTGTTCAGATACTTGTTTGAGTTGAATCCATGTGTCCTTTGATCGATACTCCCAAGGTAAAGCCTACACTTTTATTTTTATGCAAGAAATGAGGTTAGTAGAGGGGATTGTCAGACAGGATCTGTTAGGTTGTGAAACTAGTGGAATTTGGTTGATATACTAGGATATGGTATAATGTACTTCTAAGGTTAGGATGTTTATGATTTGGATTGCACTACTAGAGAGATGATGAACTGAGTTTTTAAAATCCTTTGAGTCCCTGCTGTTTTCAAACCTCTTTCAGAGAGACTGTCCGTTGGTTTTGCTTGAGGACAAGCAAATGGGTAAGTCTGGGGGAGTTGATATACCATGGATTTTACCCATTTTTACCCATGGTATATAAGTGTTTTATATACTATTTATTATTTATTGGAGTCTATTTAGAGTATTTACAGGTTCAGGGATGATTTGGAGATATATGGTGATTTTGGTGCGTTTTGGAGTCTTTCGCAGTGCAGGACTGCACAGACGCTTCAGATGTTTAGCTCTCGATGGAGACCTTCCCAACTTTGGATTTCGCTCATATTTGGAAAAAAGATAGAGCTTTACGTTAGATTTCCAATGACACCGGTTTGAGGTCAATCCCACGGTTTGATCGGAAGTTATGCCTATTTTACTGAATAGTGGTCAGTCTGCCTTGCGAGAGAAGGCTGTCGAGAAGAGGATTGTATGTCGATCGACACAGCACACTGCATGTCGATCGACAGGGACATCAGAATGTTGGCTGAGTATATTTCATGACCGACTGAAGCCTAGGAGTCATCACAAAGTTACCAAAATACCCTTGACGACCAGAAACCCTATTTATGTTATTTCTAAGCCATTGTTGACGGCTACGCTTTAGACGGTCTTTACGCTTTCTTTTGGTTTCATTGTTCTTAGTTAGGAGAGAAGGGAGGAACTCCATAAGAGTCCTCCTGGAACTCCTTTGGTTTTGGTTTATTTATCTATTGCATTTTCATCTATTCATCTATGATTTCTGTGACAACTATCATGTCTGAATAGATACACCTGTTAGATCTAAGGTTCATATAGGATTGTGGGATTAGCCCCAAACTATTGATTGCTGAGTTGTGATATTCATCAAATGGATTGAACTCTATGCTTGTTCTAGAGTAGCTAACTAGAGCATAAATCACTAGGATCTTTGATATCTTGAATTATCTCTTTGAACTAGTGTCTCCTTGGAGAAGAGCTAACCGCCCTCCTTGAGACCTAGTGTTCATTATCGGCTCGCGCCTAGGCATATCTAGAAGCCATCGATCGATATCCCGACATGTGAATCGATCGCCGAGCGAAAGGTGTATCGCTCGATATCTCTAAAGGATATCGATCGACTCTTTTTCTGTGTCAACATACGACAGTTGAGGCCAGAGATCTAGATCATTTAACCAGTGAGACATCACTGAGAGTTAAGCGGCTGAGTTCTATGGTATCATGCAAGCAACTTATTAGGCATTTATAGATATTATAATCTCCATTCCTGAATAGAAGCCCTAGATCTAGCAACCATCCTTCCATCAACTACCTTGGTTTCATAAGAACAACTACCTTGTTCACCCTTGCTATTTAATATATTTACTATTTTATTTACTGCTTTATAATCTATTTACTGTTACCCTAGCTTAATAATAACTATTAGATCTAGTGTGTGCCTTAGCTCCTTGTGGATTCGATCCCTAAGTACTATAACTTGACCTCTTTTGATGAGAGTAAAAATCACTCCTTAGGGTAATTTGAGTGGTATCAATCATGGCAATGAGGATCCGATGGGTTTGTGAGGCTTTGGCAAGGGAGCTAGGCGTATGGGCAAGCTATTGGGACAGAGATCAATCAGGCCAAAGGAGGAAAGGAGCAGTTGGGAGCAGTTGGACGGTTTGGGCGAAAGGATGCAACCGCATGTGTCCCATCGACCAATCAGTGCATCTGTTTGCCCAGAGCAGTTGGCGAGCCCTTCTACTATAAATATAAGTCCCTCCTGTCGAAATTAATAATTAGAAACAGAAGGGGAAACTCTGCCCAAATCGACACAGAAACAAAGAGAGAAAAGAGAGAGATCGGCCGCAAGGCAAACCGCGTGGTGGCTTGGTGATTCCGGTGAGTTCTAGCCGTGGGCAAAGGAGACTTGATCAGAAATGGATACCAGGCAGAAGGATAAGGCTGTGGAGAAGAGTTTGGGAACTTCCGAGCACACACCTAAGGTTAGTGATGCTAAACAGATGGTATTGCCCAAGACCATTAATCCGGGTGGTTTGGCCGATTGATCACTGTGTTGTTGGTTGCATCTATTACTCATCTCCTGTCAATATATCTATTTTCCACTATATTCTGAAGTAATATGTGGGTTCAGACTCATAGACAACCCGCCAGGCCTTAGCCAGATCAGTGTAATCTCTCCATGGCCTTGGTTGGGCATGTGTGGTCAGATCTTATAGTTCCAGAGGGAATTGATAGGATCCGACTTTGAATATCTCTTAATGGGTATTTATCATGAATTATCATGGTGAAATATTAGTTTTATATCGTGGAATTAGAGGTAGTCCCTTATGACCGGTTTGGCTGTTCATGGTCGAGATCAGTATGATCGAGGCCGGTTCTGGGAAATCCAATTGGACCATTCTCTTAGTTTAGAATTATCATGAATTATCATGAATTTTATTTAGTTTTTGGACGATCATTAGAAAGGGTCACTTTTGGCCAGATTAGACTAAGTATATGAACCATGCCTAGGATGATGATTGTTACGGTATCGGACTGTGATTCTTATGCATATGTGTTGTGGGTTTTGATTTCAGGTCCTGACAGGGATCGTGGTAAGGCTAAGGAGCCATGAAGACCTTGGCCGTGTGGGATGTGTGATGTAGTGATAGTTGGATACATTGAACTTATGATAGTCTATTGTGCAAACTGATTGTTATGAATGATTTGTATGGATCACATTGACTTATATATATGAAATGATATTTTACCTTAGCTTCCGCATTGTATTGATTGTTTACATGAACCTCAAATGATTGAAAATGACTTAGAAACTATTGGACTTAACCGGCTGAAGTACACTTAGACTTTAGGTGAGGCCGCAGACTGGTTGGATCAAGGGATCCAGGTTTGGGTCTTACAGAATCCGTATTAACCATCTCTATGGCCGGATTTCTCTTCGGCCAGCAGGCTTTCTCTTCCACCACCAAACCACAAGAACAACTTGAAATATAGTTTTTTGACTTTTGTTTTTCTCTTTTTTTTCCTATTATCGAAATTTTTTTTTTTTTAAATTGTTGGTAAAGAGGGGCCCGAATTCAAAGATAGAAAGAAAATATTTTTTTTATATATATGAAGAAGATGGAAGATGAGAAAAAAATGGATTGAAAAGAGTTACGAAGAGAGTGTCTCTGATACCACTTAATAGAACCAAAATAAGGATCACTCTTTCGGTATGGATGATATGGACTCAGATCCGAGGGGATCGAGAATTGATGGATCGAGGGGTGACACTAACGGTTGTGGAATACCCAAAGATACTACCTGAGATTCGAAGGTTGCCGGATGTGACGCACCGGTCCAACACAACGAAGTGATTCACTTGGAGATAGCCTCACCAAGAGAAATATGAATGTTATAGGCAAAGAACAATGAGAAACATGCTAATCTGGAATCATCTGGATAGAAGGTGGGATATCTTCTTGCTCACAACACTTATGAGATTTATTCAACTTCCTGGTTATTCTCCACTGATTAGTGGTTCCAAATAAAGCTTCTTAGATCGTGGTTCATCCTGGCTTGATAAGAATCATGAAGATAATGGCATATATCCGAACAGGCTAATCTGGAATCATCTGGAAAGAAGGTGGGATATCTTCTTACTCACAACACTTATGAGATTTATTCAAATTCCTGGTTATTCGCCACTGATTAGTGGTTCCAAATAAAGCTTCTTAGATCGTGGTTCATCCTGGTTTGATAAGAATCATGAAGATATTGCCATATGTCCGAACAGGCTAATCTGGAATCACATGGATAGAAAGTGGGATATCTTCTTCCTCAAAACTCCTATGAGATTTATTCAACTTCCAGGTTATTCTCCACTGATTAGTGGTTCCCAATCAAGCTTCTTACATATTGGTTCATCCTTGTTTGATAAGAATCATGGAGATAATGGCATATGTCCGAACATGCTAATCTGGAATCAACTGGATATAAGGTGGGATATCTTCTTACTCACAACTCTTATGGGATTTATTCAAATTCATGGTTATTCTCCACTGATTAGTGGTTCCAAATAAATCTTCTTAGATTGTGGTTCACCTTGGTTTGATAAGAATCATTAATATATTGCCATATGTCCGAACAGGCTAATCTGGAATCACATGGATAGAAAGTAGGATATCTTCTTACTCACAACTCCTATGAGATTTATTCAACTTCCTGGTTATTCTCCACTGATTAGTGGTTCCCAATCAAGCTTCTTACATATTGGTTCATCCTGGTTTGATAAGAATCATGAAGATAATGGCATATGTCCGAACAGGCTAATCTGGAATCATCTGGATAGAAGGTGGGATATCTTCTTACTCACAACACTAATGAGATTTATTCAAATTCCTGGTTATTCGCCACTGATTAGTGGTTCCAAATAAAGCTTCTTAGATCGTGGTTCATCCTGGTTTGATAAGAATCATGAAGATAATGGCATATGTCGGAACAGGCTAATCTGGAATCATCTGATAGAAGGTGGGATATCTTCTTACTCACAACACTTATGAGATTTATTCAAATTCTTGGTTATTCGCCACTGATTAGTGGTTCCAAATAAAGCTTCTTAGATCGTGGTTCATCCTGTTTTGATAAGAATCATAAAGATATTCCCATATGTCCGAACAGGCTAATCTGGAATCACCTGGATAGAAAGTGGGATATCTTCTTACTCACAACTCCTATGAGATTTATTCAACTTCCTGGTTATTCTCCACTGATTAGTGGTTCCCAATCAAGCTTCTTACATATTGGTTCATCCTGGTTTGATAAGAATTATGAAGATAATGGCATATGTCCGAACAGGCTAATCTGGAATCATCTGGATAGAAGGTGGGATATCTTCTTGCTCGCAACACTTATGAGATTTATTCAACTTCCTGGTTATTCGCCACTTATTAGTGGTTCCAAATAAAGCTTCTTAGATCGTGGTTCATCCTGGTTTGATAAGAATCATGAAGATATTGCCATATGTCCGAACAGGCTAATCTGGAATCATCTAGATAGAAAGTGGGATATCTTCTTACTCACAACTCCTATGAGATTTATTCAACTTCCTGGTTATTCTCCACTGATTAGTGGTTCCAAATAAAGCTTCTTAGATCGTGGTTCATCCTGGTTTGATAAGAATCATGAAGATAATGGCATATGTCGGAACAGGCTAATCTGGAATCATCTGATAGAAGGTGGGATATCTTCTTACTCACAACACTTATGAGATTTATTCAAATTCCTGGTTATTCGCCACTGATTAGTGGTTCCAAATAAAGCTTCTTAGATCGTGGTTCATGCTGGTTTGATAAGAATCATGAAGATATTGCCATATGTCCGAACAGGCTAATCTGGAATCATCTAGATAGAAAGTGGGATATCTTCTTACTCATAACTCCTATGAGATTTATTTAACTTCCTGGTTATTCTCCACTGATTAGTGGTTCCAAATAAAGCTTCTTAGATCGTGGTTCATCCTGGCTTGATAAGAATCATGAAGATAATGGCATATATTCGAACAGGCTAATCTGGAATCATCTGGATAGAAGGTGGGATATCTTCTTACTCACAACACTTATGAGATTTATTCAAATTCCTGGTTATTCGCCACTGATTAGTGGTTCCAAATAAAGCTTCTTAGATCGTGGTTCATCCTGGTTTGATAAGAATCATGAAGATATTGCCATATGTCCGAACAGGCTAATCTGGAATCATCTAGATAGAAAGTGGGATATCTTCTTACTCACAACTCCTATGAGATTTATTCAACTTCCTGGTTATTCTCCACTGATTAGTGGTTCCAAATAAAGCTTCTTAGATCGTGGTTCATCCTGGTTTGATAAGAATCATGAAGATAATGGCATATGTCGGAACAGGCTAATCTGGAATCATCTGATAGAAGGTGGGATATCTTCTTACTCACAACACTTATGAGATTTATTCAAATTCCTGGTTATTCGCCACTGATTAGTGGTTCCAAATAAAGCTTCTTAGATCGTGGTTCATCCTGGTTTGATAAGAATCATGAAGATATTGCCATATGTCCGAACAGGCTAATCTGGAATCATCTAGATAGAAAGTGGGATATCTTCTTACTCATAACTCCTATGAGATTTATTTAACTTCCTGGTTATTCTCCACTGATTAGTGGTTCCAAATAAAGCTTCTTAGATCGTGGTTCATCCTGGCTTGATAAGAATCATGAAGATAATGGCATATATTCGAACAGGCTAATCTGGAATCATCTGGATAGAAGGTGGGATATCTTCTTACTCACAACACTTATGAGATTTATTCAAATTCCTGGTTATTCGCTACTGATTAGTGGTTCCAAATAAAGCTTCTTAGATCGTGGTTCATCCTGGTTTGATAAAAATCATGAAGATATTGCCATATGTCCGAACATGCTAATCTGGAATCACCTGGATAGAAAGTAGGATATCTTCTTCCTCAAAACTCCTATGAGATTTAGTCAACTTCCAGGTTATTCTCCACTGATTAGTGGTTCCCAATCAAGCTTCTTACATATTGGTTCATCCTTGTTTGATAAGAATCATGGAGATCATGGCATATGTCCGAACAGGCTATTCTGGAATCATTTGGATATAAGGTGGGATATCTTCTTACTCACAACTCTTATGGGATTTATTCAACTTCATGGTTATTCTCCACTGATTAGTGGTTCCAAATAAATCTTCTTAGATTGTGGTTCACCTTGGTTTGATAAGAATCATTAATATATTGCCATATGTCCGAACAGGCTAATCTGGAATCACATGGATAGAAAGTAGGATATCTTCTTACTCACAACTCCTATGAGATTTATTCAACTTCCTGGTTATTATCCACTGATTAGTGGTTCCCAATCAAGCTTCTTACATATTGGTTCATCCTGGTTTGATAAGAATCATGAAGATAATGGCATATGTCCGAACAGGCTAATCTGGAATCATCTGGATAGAAGGTGGGATATCTTCTTACTCACAACACTAATGAGATTTATTCAAATTCCTGGTTATTCGCCACTGATTAGTGGTTCCAAATAAAGCTTCTTAGATCGTGGTTCATCCTGGTTTGATAAGAATTATGAAGATATTGCCATGTGTCCGAACAGGCTAATCTGGAATCACCTGGATAGAAAGTGGGATATATTCTTCCTCAAAACTCCTATGAGATTTATTCAACTTCCTGGTTATTCTCCACTGATTAGTGGTTCCCAAACAAGCTTCTTACATCATGGTTCATCCTGGTTTGATAAGAATCATGAAGATATTGCCATATGTCCGAACAGGCTAATCTGGAATCACCTGGATAGAAAGTGGGATATCTTCTTACTCACAACTCCTATGAGATTTATTCAACTTCCTGGTTATTCTCCACTGATTAGTGGTTCCCAATCAAGCTTCTTACATATTGGTTCATCCTGGTTTGATAAGAATTATGAAGATAATGGCATATGTCCGAACAGGCTAATCTGGAATCATCTGGATAGAAGGTGGGATATCTTCTTGCTCGCAAAACTTATGAGATTTATTCAACTTCCTGGTTATTCGCCACTTATTAGTGGTTCCAAATAAAGCTTCTTAGATCGTGGTTCATCCTGGTTTGATAAGAATCATGAAGATATTGCCATATGTCCGAACAGGCTAATCTGGAATCATCTAGATAGAAAGTGGGATATCTTCTTACTCACAACTCCTATGAGATTTATTCAACTTCCTGGTTATTCTCCACTGATTAGTGGTTCCAAATAAAGCTTCTTAGATCGTGGTTCATCCTGGTTTGATAAGAATCATGAAGATAATGGCATATGTCGGAACAGGCTAATCTGGAATCATCTGATAGAAGGTGGGATATCTTCTTACTCACAACACTTATGAGATTTATTCAAATTCCTGGTTATTCGCCACTGATTAGTGGTTCCAAATAAAGCTTCTTAGATCGTGGTTCATCCTGGTTTGATAAGAATCATGAAGATATTGCCATATGTCCGAACAGGCTAATCTGGAATCATCTAGATAGAAAGTGGGATATCTTCTTACTCATAACTCCTATGAGATTTATTTAACTTCCTGGTTATTCTCCACTGATTAGTGGTTCCAAATAAAGCTTCTTAGATCGTGGTTCATCCTGGCTTGATAAGAATCATGAAGATAATGGCATATATTCGAACAGGCTAATCTGGAATCATCTGGATAGAAGGTGGGATATCTTCTTACTCACAACACTTATGAGATTTATTCAAATTCCTGGTTATTCGCCACTGATTAGTGGTTCCAAATAAAGCTTCTTAGATCGTGGTTCATCCTGGTTTGATAAGAATCATGAAGATATTGCCATATGTCCGAACATGCTAATCTGGAATCACCTGGATAGAAAGTGGGATATCTTCTTCCTCAAAACTCCTATGAGATTTATTCAACTTCCAGGTTATTCTCCACTGATTAGTGGTTCCCAATCAAGCTTCTTACATATTGGTTCATCCTTGTTTGATAAGAATCATGGAGATCATGGCATATGTCCGAACAGGCTATTCTGGAATCATTTGGATATAAGGTGGGATATCTTCTTACTCACAACTCTTATGGGATTTATTCAACTTAATGGTTATTCTCCACTGATTAGTGGTTCCAAATAAATCTTCTTAGATTGTGGTTCACCTTGGTTTGATAAGAATCATTAATATATTGCCATATGTCCGAACAGGCTAATCTGGAATCACATGGATAGAAAGTAGGATATCTTCTTACTCACAACTCCTATGAGATTTATTCAACTTCCTGGTTATTCTCCACTGATTAGTGGTTCCCAATCAAGCTTCTTACATATTGGTTCATCCTGGTTTGATAAGAATCATGAAGATAATGGCATATGTCCGAACAGGCTAATCTGGAATCATCTGGATAGAAGGTGGGATATCTTCTTACTCACAACACTAATGAGATTTATTCAAATTCCTGGTTATTCGCCACTGATTAGTGGTTCCAAATAAAGCTTCTTAGATCGTGGTTCATCCTGGTTTGATAAGAATTATGAAGATATTGCCATGTGTCCGAACAGGCTAATCTGGAATCACCTGGATAGAAAGTGGGATATATTCTTCCTCAAAACTCCTATGAGATTTATTCAACTTCCTGGTTATTCTCCACTGATTAGTGGTTCCCAAACAAGCTTCTTACATCATGGTTCATCCTGGTTTGATAAGAATCATGAAGATATTGCCATATGTCCGAACAGGCTAATCTGGAATCACCTGGATAGAAAGTGGGATATCTTCTTACTCACAACTCCTATGAGATTTATTCAACTTCCTGGTTATTCTCCACTGATTAGTGGTTCCCAATCAAGCTTCTTATGTATTGGTTCATCCTGGTTTGATAAGAATCATGAAGATAATGACATATGTCCGAACAGGCTAATCTGAAATCATCTGGATAGAAGGTGGGATATCTTCTTACTCACAACTCCTATGAGATTTATTCAACTTTCTGGTTATTCTCCACTGATTAGTGGTTCCAAATAAAGCTTCTTAGATCGTGGTTCATCCTGGTTTGATAAGAATCATAAAGATATTCCCATATGTCCGAACAGGCTAATCTGGAATCACCTGGATAGAAAGTGGGATATCTTCTTACTCACAACTCCTATGAGATTTATTCAACTTCCTGGTTATTCTCCACTGATTAGTGGTTCCCAATCAAGCGTCTTACATATTGGTTCATCCTGGTTTGATAAGAATTATGAAGATAATGGCATATGTCCGAACAGGCTAATCTGAAATCATCTGGATAGAAGGTGGGATATCTTCTTGCTCACAACACTTATGAGATTTATTCAACTTCCTGGTTATTCGCCACTTATTAGTGGTTCCAGATAAAGCTTCTTAGATCGTGGTTCATCCTGGTTTGATAAGAATCATGAAGATATTGCCATATGTCCGAACATGCTAATCTGGAATCATCTAGATAGAAAGTGGGATATCTTCTTACTCACAACTCCTATGAGATTTATTCAACTTCCTGGTTATTCTCCACTGATTAGTGGTTCCAAATAAAGCTTCTTAGATCGTGGTTCATCCTGGCTTGATAAGAATCATGAAGATAATGGCATATGTCGGAACATGCTAATCTGGAATCATCTGGATAGAAGGTGGGATATCTTCTTACTCACAACACCTATGAGATTTATTCAAATTCCTGGTTATTCGCCACTGATTAGTGGTTCCAAATAAAGCTTCTTAGATCGTGGTTCATCCTGGTTTGATAAGAACTATGAAGATATTGCCATATGTCCGAACAGGCTAATCTGGAATCACCTGTATAGAAAGTGGGATATCTTCTTCCTCAAGACTCCTATGAGATTTATTCAACTTCCTGGTTATTCTCCACTGATTAGTGGTTCCCAATCAAGCTTCTTACATATTGGTTCATCCTTGTTTGATAAGAATCATGGAGATAATGGCATATGTCCGAACAGGTTAATCTGGAATCATCTGGATATAAGGTGGAATATCTTCTTACTCACAACACTTATGAGATTTACTCAACTTCATGGTTATTCTCCACTTATTAGTGGTTCCAAATAAAGCTTCTTAGATTGTGGTTCACCTTGGTTTGATAAGAATCATTAATATATTGCCATATGTCCGAACAGGCTAATCTGGAATCACATGGATAGAAAGTGGGATATCTTCTTACTCACAACTCCTATGAGATTTATTCAACTTCCTGGTTATTCTCCACTGATTAGTGGTTCCAAATAAAGCTTCTTAGATCGTGGTTCATCCTGGTTTGATAAGAATCATGAAGATAATGGCATATGTCGGAACAGGCTAATCTGGAATCATCTGGATAGAAGGTGTGATATCTTCTTACTCACAACACTTATGAGATTTATTCAAATTCCTGGTTATTCGCCACTGATTAGTGGTTCCAAATAAAGCTTCTTAGATCGTGGTTCATCCTGGTTTGATAAGAATTATGAAGATATTGCCATATGTCCGAACAGGCTAATCTGGAATCACCTGGATAGAAAGTGGGATATATTCTTCCTCAAAACTCCTATGAGATTTATTCAACTTCCTGATTATTCTCCACTGATTAGTGGTTCCCAATCAAGCTTCTTACATATTGGTTCATCCTTGTTTGATAAGAATCATGGAGATAATGGCATATGTCCGAACATGCTAATCTGGAATCATCTGGATATAAGGTGGAATATCTTCTTACTCAAAACACTTATGAGATTTATTCAACTTCATGGTTATTCTCCACTGATTAGTGGTTCCAAATAAAGCTTCTTAGATCGTGGTTCATCCTGGTTTGATAAGAATCATGAAGATATTGCCATATGTCCGAACAGGCTAATAATCTGGAATCAGCTAGATAGAAAGTGGGATATCTTCTTACTCACAACTCCTATGAGATTTATTAAACTTTCTGGTTATTCTCACTGATTAGTGGTTCCAAATAAAGCTTCTTAGATCGTGGTTCATCCTGGTTTTATATGAATCATGAAGATAATGGCATATGTCCGAACATGCTTATCTGGAATCATCTGGATAGAAGGTAGTATATCTTCTTGCTCACAACACTTATGAAATTTATTCAACTTCCTGGTTATTCTCCACTGATTAGTGGTTCCAAATAAAGCTTTTTAGATCGTGGTTCATCCTGGTTTGCTAAGAATCATGAAGATATTGCCATATGTCCTAACAGGCTAATCTGGAATCGGCTAGATAGAAAGTGAGATATCTTCTTACTCACAACTCCTATGAGATTTATTTAACTTCCTGGTTATTCTCCACTGATTAGTGGTTCCAAATAAAGCTTCTTAGACCGTTGTTCATCCTGGTTTGATAAGAATGATGAAGATATTGCCATATGTCCGAACAGGCTAATCTGGAATCACCTGGATAAAAAGTGGGATATCTTCTTACTCACAACTTCTATGAGATTTAATCAACTTCCTGGTTATTATCCACTGATTAGTGGTTCCAAATAAAGCTTCTTAGATTGCGGTTCATCCTGGTTTGATAAGAATCATGAAGATAATGGCATATGTCCGAACAGGCTAATCTGGAAACATCTGGATAGAAAGTGGGATATCTTCTTACTCACAACACTTATGAGATTTATTCAACTTCATGGTTATTCTCCAATGATTAGTGGTTCCCAATCAAGCTTCTTAAATATTGGTTCATCTTGGTTTGATAAGAATCATGAAGATAATGACATATGTGCGAACAGGCTAATCTGGAATCATATGGATAGAAGGTGGGATATCTTCTTGCTCACAACACTTATGAGATTTATTCAAATTCCTGGTTATTCGCCACTGATTAGTGGTTCAAAATAAAGCTTCTTAGATCGTGGTTCATCCTGGTTTGATAAGAATTATGAAGATATTGCCATATGTCCGAACAGGCTAATCTGGAATCACCTGGATAGAAAGTGGGATATCTTCTTTCTCAAAACTCCTATGAGATTTATTCAACTTCCTGGCTATTCTCCACTGATTAGTGGTTCCCAATCAAGCTTCTTACATATTGGTTCATCCTTGTTTGATAAGAATCATGGAGATAATGGCATATGTCCGAACAGGCTAATCTGGAATCATCTGGATATAAGGTGGAATATCTTCTTACTCACAACACTTATGAGATTTATTCAACTTCATGGTTATTCTCCACTGATTAGTGGTTCCAAATAAAGCTTCTTAGATTGTGGTTCGCCTTGGTTTGATAAGAATCATTAATATATTGCCAGATGTCCGAACAGGCTAATCTGGAATCACATGGATAGAAAGTGGGATATCTTCTTACTCACAACTCCTATGAGATTTATTCAACTTCCTGTTTATTCTCCACTGATTAGTGGTTCCCAATCAAGCTTCTTACATATTGGTTCATCCTGGTTTGATAAGAATCATGAAGATAATGGCATATGTCCGAACAGGCTAATCTGGAATCATCTGGATAGAAGGTAGGATATCTTCTTACTCACAACACTTATGAGATTTATTAAACTTTCTGGTTATTCTCACTGATTAGTTGTTCCAAATATAGCTTCTTAGATCGTGGTTCATCCTGGTTTGATAAGAATCATGAAGATATTGCCTTATGTCCGAACAGGCTAATCTGGAATCACCTGGATAGAAAGTGGGATATCTTCTTCCTCAAAACTCCTATGAGATTTATTCAACTTCCAGGTTATTCTCCACTGATTAGTGGTTCCCAATCAAGATTCTTACATATTGGTTCATCCTTGTTTGATAAGAATCATGGAGATAATGGCATATGTCCGAACAGGCTAATCTGGAATCATCTGGATATAAGGTGGGACATCTTCTTCCTCACAACTCCTATAAAATTTATTCAGCTTCCTGGTTATTCTCCACTGATTAGTGGTTCCCAAACAAGCTTCTTACATCGTGGTTCATCCTGGTTTGATAAGAATCATGAAGATATTGCCATATGTCCGAACAGGCTAATCTGGAATCAGCTAGATAGAAAGTGGGATATCTTCTTACTCACAACTCCTATGAGATTTATTAAACTTTCTGGTTATTCTCACTGATTAGTGGTTCCAAATAAAGCTTCTTAGATCGTGGTTCATCCTGGTTTTATAAGAATCATGAAGATAATGGCATATGTCCGAACAGGCTAATCTGGAATCATCTGGATAGAAGGTGAGATATCTTCTTGCTCACAACACTTATGAAATTTATTCAACTTCCTGGTTATTCTCCACTGATTAGTGGTTCCAAATAAAGCTTTTTAGATCGTGGTTCATCCTGGTTTGATAAGAATCATGAAGATATTGCCATATGTCCTAACAGGCTAATCTGGAATCGACTAGATAGAAAGTGAGATATCTTCTTACTCACAACTCCTATGAGATTTATTTAACTTCCTGGTTATTCTCCACTGATTAGTGGTTCCAAATAAAGCTTCTTAGATCGTTGTTCATCCTGGTTTGATAAGAATGATGAAGATATTGCCATATGTCCGAACAGGCTAATCTGGAATCACCTGGATAAAAAGTGGGATATCTTCTTACTCACAACTTCTATGAGATTTAATCAACTTCCTGGTTATTATCCACTGATTAGTGGTTCCAAATAAAGCTTCTTAGATTGTGGTTCATCCTGGTTTGATAAGAATCATGAAGATAATGGCATATGTCCGAACAGGCTAATCTGGAATCATCTGGATAGAAAGTGGGATATCTTCTTACTCACAACACTTATGAGATTTATTCAACTTCATGGTTATTCTCCAATGATTAGTGGTTCCCAATCAAGCTTCTTACATATTGGTTCATCTTGGTTTGATAAGAATCATGAAGATAATGACATATGTCCGAACAGGCTAATCTGGAATCATATGGATAGAAGGTGGGATATCTTCTTGCTCACAACACTTATGAGATTTATTCAACTTCCTGGTTATTCTCCACTGATTAGTGGTTCCAAATAAATCTTCTTTGATCGTGGTTCATCCTGGTTTGATAAGAATCATGAAGATATTGTCATATGTCCGAACAGGCTAATCTGGAATCAGCTAGATAGAAAGTGGGATATCTTCTTACTCACAACTCCTATGAGATTTATTCAACTTCCTGGTTGTTCTCCACTGAGTAGTGGTTCCCAATCAAGCTTCTTACATATTGGTTCATCCTGGTTTGATAAGAATCATGAAGATATTGCCATATATCCGAACAGGCTAATCTGGAATCGCATGGATAGAAAGTGGGATATCTTCTTACTCACAACTCCTATGAGATTTATTCAACTTCCTGGTTATTCTCCACTTATTAGTGGTTCCCAATCAAGCTTCTTACATATTGGTTCATCCTGGTTTGATAAGAATCATGAAGATAATGGCATATGTCGGAACAGGCTAATCTGGAATCATCTGGATAGAAGGTGTGATATCTTCTTACTCACAACACTTATGAGATTTATTCAAATTCCTGGTTATTCGCCACTGATTAGTGGTTCCAAATAAAGCTTCTTAGATCGTGGTTCATCCTGGTTTGATAAGAATTATGAAGATATTGCCATATGTCCGAACAGGCTAATCTGGAATCACCTGGATAGAAAGTGGGATATATTCTTCCTCAAAACTCCTATGAGATTTATTCAACTTCCTGATTATTCTCCACTGATTAGTGGTTCCCAATCAAGCTTCTTACATATTGGTTCATCCTTGTTTGATAAGAATCATGGAGATAATGGCATATGTCCGAACATGCTAATCTGGAATCATCTGGATATAAGGTGGAATATCTTCTTACTCAAAACACTTATGAGATTTATTCAACTTCATGGTTATTCTCCACTGATTAGTGGTTCCAAATAAAGCTTCTTAGATCGTGGTTCATCCTGGTTTGATAAGAATCATGAAGATATTGCCATATGTCCGAACAGGCTAATAATCTGGAATCAGCTAGATAGAAAGTGGGATATCTTCTTACTCACAACTCCTATGAGATTTATTAAACTTTCTGGTTATTCTCACTGATTAGTGGTTCCAAATAAAGCTTCTTAGATCGTGGTTCATCCTGGTTTTATATGAATCATGAAGATAATGGCATATGTCCGAACATGCTTATCTGGAATCATCTGGATAGAAGGTAGTATATCTTCTTGCTCACAACACTTATGAAATTTATTCAACTTCCTGGTTATTCTCCACTGATTAGTGGTTCCAAATAAAGCTTTTTAGATCGTGGTTCATCCTGGTTTGCTAAGAATCATGAAGATATTGCCATATGTCCTAACAGGCTAATCTGGAATCGGCTAGATAGAAAGTGAGATATCTTCTTACTCACAACTCCTATGAGATTTATTTAACTTCCTGGTTATTCTCCACTGATTAGTGGTTCCAAATAAAGCTTCTTAGACCGTTGTTCATCCTGGTTTGATAAGAATGATGAAGATATTGCCATATGTCCGAACAGGCTAATCTGGAATCACCTGGATAAAAAGTGGGATATCTTCTTACTCACAACTTCTATGAGATTTAATCAACTTCCTGGTTATTATCCACTGATTAGTGGTTCCAAATAAAGCTTCTTAGATTGCGGTTCATCCTGGTTTGATAAGAATCATGAAGATAATGGCATATGTCCGAACAAGCTAATCTGGAAACATCTGGATAGAAAGTGGGATATCTTCTTACTCACAACACTTATGAGATTTATTCAACTTCATGGTTATTCTCCAATGATTAGTGGTTCCCAATCAAGCTTCTTAAATATTGGTTCATCTTGGTTTGATAAGAATCATGAAGATAATGACATATGTGCGAACAGGCTAATCTGGAATCATATGGATAGAAGGTGGGATATCTTCTTGCTCACAACACTTATGAGATTTATTCAACTTCCTGGTTATTCTCCACTGATTATTGGTTCCAAATAAAGCTTCTTAGATCGTGGTTCATCCTGGTTTGATAAGAATCATGAAGATATTGCCATATGTCCGAACAGGCTAATCTGGAATCAGCTAGATAGAAAGTGGGATATCTTCTTACTCACAACTCCTATGAGATTTATTAAACTTCCTGGTTATTCTCCACTGATTAGTGGTTCCAAATAAAGCTTCTTAGATCGTGGTTCATCCTGGTTTGATAAGAATCATGAAGATAATGGCATATGTCCGAACATGCTAATCTGGAATCATTTGGATAGAAGGTGGGATATCTTCTTGCTCACAACACTTATGAGATTTATTCAACTTCCTGGTCATTCTCCACTGATTAGTGATTCCAAATAAAGCTTTTTAGATCGTGGTTCATCCTGGTTTGATAAGAATCATGAAGATATTGCCATATGTCCTAACAGGCTAATCTGGAATCAGCTAGATAGAAAGTGGGATATCTTCTTACTCACAACTCCTATGAGATTTATTCAACTTCCTGGTTATTCTCCACTGATTAGTGGTTCCCAATCAAGCTTATTACATATTGGTTCATCCTAGTTTGATAAGAATTATGAAGATAATGGCATATGTCCGAACAGGCAAATCTGGAATCATCTGGATAGAAGGTGGGATATCTTCTTGCTCACAACACTTATGAGATTTATTCAACTTCCTGGTTATTCGCCACTTATTAGTGGTTCCAAATAAAGCTTCTTAGATCGTGGTTCATCCTGGTTTGATAAGAATCATGAAGATATTGCCATATGTCCGAACAGGCTAATCTGGAATCATCTAGATAGAAAGTGGGATATCTTCTTACTCACAACTCCTATGAGATTTATTCAACTTCCTGGTTATTCTCCACTGATTAGTGGTTCCAAATAAAGCTTCTTAGATCGTGGTTCATCCTGGCTTGATAAGAATCATGAAGATAATGGCATATGTCGGAACAGGCTAATCTGGAATCATCTGGATAGAAGGTGTGATATCTTCTTACTCACAACACTTATGAGATTTATTCAAATTCCTGGTTATTCGCCACTGATTAGTGGTTCCAAATAAAGCTTCTTAGATCGTGGTTCATCCTGGTTTGATAAGAATTATGAAGATATTGCCATATGTCCGAACAGGCTAATCTGGAATCACCTGGATAGAAAGTGGGATATCTTCTTTCTCAAAACTCCTATGAGATTTATTCAACTTCCTGGCTATTCTCCACTGATTAGTGGTTCCCAATCAAGCTTCTTACATATTGGTTCATCCTTGTTTGATAAGAATCATAGAGATAATGGCATATGTCCGAACAGGCTAATCTGGAATCATCTGGATATAAGGTGGAATATCTTCTTACTCACAACACTTATGAGATTTATTCAACTTCATGGTTATTCTCCACTGATTAGTGGTTCCAAATAAAGCTTCTTAGATTGTGGTTCACCTTGGTTTGATAAGAATCATTAATATATTGCCAGATGTCCGAACAGGCTAATCTGGAATCACATGGATAGAAAGTGGGATATCTTCTTACTCACAACTCCTATGAGATTTATTCAACTTCCTGTTTATTCTCCACTGATTAGTGGTTCCCAATCAAGCTTCTTACATATTGGTTCATCCTGGTTTGATAAGAATCATGAAGATAATGGCATATGTCCGAACAGGCTAATCTGGAATCATCTGGATAGAAGGTAGGATATCTTCTTACTCACAACACTTATGAGATTTATTAAACTTTCTGGTTATTCTCACTGATTAGTTGTTCCAAATATAGCTTCTTAGATCGTGGTTCATCCTGGTTTGATAAGAATCATGAAGATATTGCCTTATGTCCGAACAGGCTAATCTGGAATCACCTGGATAGAAAGTGGGATATCTTCTTCCTCAAAACTCCTATGAGATTTATTCAACTTCCAGGTTATTCTCCACTGATTAGTGGTTCCCAATCAAGATTCTTACATATTGGTTCATCCTTGTTTGATAAGAATCATGGAGATAATGGCATATGTCCGAACAGGCTAATCTGGAATCATCTGGATATAAGGTGGGACATCTTCTTCCTCACAACTCCTATAAAATTTATTCAGCTTCCTGGTTATTCTCCACTGATTAGTGGTTCCCAAACAAGCTTCTTACATCGTGGTTCATCCTGGTTTGATAAGAATCATGAAGATATTGCCATATGTCCGAACAGGCTAATCTGGAATCAGCTAGATAGAAAGTGGGATATCTTCTTACTCACAACTCCTATGAGATTTATTAAACTTTCTGGTTATTCTCACTGATTAGTGGTTCCAAATAAAGCTTCTTAGATCGTGGTTCATCCTGGTTTTATAAGAATCATGAAGATAATGGCATATGTCCGAACAGGCTAATCTGGAATCATCTGGATAGAAGGTGGGATATCTTCTTGCTCACAACACTTATGAAATTTATTCAACTTCCTGGTTATTCTCCACTGATTAGTGGTTCCAAATAAAGCTTTTTAGATCGTGGTTCATCCTGGTTTGATAAGAATCATGAAGATATTGCCATATGTCCTAACAGGCTAATCTGGAATCGACTAGATAGAAAGTGAGATATCTTCTTACTCACAACTCCTATGAGATTTATTTAACTTCCTGGTTATTCTCCACTGATTAGTGGTTCCAAATAAAGCTTCTTAGATCGTTGTTCATCCTGGTTTGATAAGAATGATGAAGATATTGCCATATGTCCGAACAGGCTAATCTGGAATCACCTGGATAAAAAGTGGGATATCTTCTTACTCACAACTTCTATGAGATTTAATCAACTTCCTGGTTATTATCCACTGATTAGTGGTTCCAAATAAAGCTTCTTAGATTGTGGTTCATCCTGGTTTGATAAGAATCATGAAGATAATGGCATATGTCCGAACAGGCTAATCTGGAATCATCTGGATAGAAAGTGGGATATCTTCTTACTCACAACACTTATGAGATTTATTCAACTTCATGGTTATTCTCCAATGATTAGTGGTTCCCAATCAAGCTTCTTACATATTGGTTCATCTTGGTTTGATAAGAATCATGAAGATAATGACATATGTCCGAACATGCTAATCTGGAATCATATGGATAGAAGGTGGGATATCTTCTTGCTCACAACACTTATGAGATTTATTCAACTTCCTGGTTATTCTCCACTGATTAGTGGTTCCAAATAAATCTTCTTTGATCGTGGTTCATCCTGGTTTGATAAGAATCATGAAGATATTGTCATATGTCCGAACAGGCTAATCTGGAATCAGCTAGATAGAAAGTGGGATATCTTCTTACTCACAACTCCTATGAGATTTATTAAACTTCCTGGTTATTCTCCACTGATTAGTGGTTCCAAATAAAGCTTCTTAGATCGTTGTTCATCCTGGTTTGATAAGAATCATGAAGATAATGGCATATGTCCGAACATGCTAATCTGGAATCATCTGGATAGAAGGTGGGATATCTTCTTGCTCACAACACTTATGAGATTTATTCAACTTCCTGGTTATTCTCCACTGATTAGTGGTTCCAAATAAAGCTTTTTAGATCGTGGTTCATCCTGGTTTGATAAGAATCATGAAGATATTGCCATATGTCCGAACAGGCTAATCTGGAATCACCTGGATAAAGTGGGATATCTTCTTACTCACAACTTCTATGAGATTTAATCAACTTCCTGGTTATTATCCACTGATTAGTGGTTCCAAATAAAGCTTCTTAGATCGTGGTTCATCCTGGTTTGATAAGAATCATGAAGATATTGCCATATGTCCGAACAGGCTAATCTTGAATCACCTGGATAGAAAGTGGGATATCTTCTTCCTCACAACTCCTATGAGATTTATTCAACTTCCTGGTTATTCTCCACTGATTAGTGGTTCCCAAACAAGCTTCTTACATCGTGGTTCATCCTGGTTTGATAAGAATCATGAAGATATTGCCATATGTCCGAACAGGCTAATCTGGAATCACCTGGATAGAAAGTGGGATATCTTCTTGCTCACAACTCCTATGAGATTTATGCAACTTCCTGGTTATTCTCCACTGATTATTGGTTCCCCATCAAGCTTCTTACATATTGGTTCATCCTGGTTTGATAAGAATCATGCAGATAATGGCATATGTCCAAACAGGCTAATCTGAAATCATCTGGATAGAAGGTGGTATATCTTCTTACTCACAACTCCTATGAGATTTATGCAACTTCCTGGTTATTCTCCACTGATTAGTGGTTCCCAATCAAGCATCTTACATATCGGTTCATCCTGGTTTGATAAGAATCATGAAGATAATGGCATATGTCTGAACATGCTAATCTGGAATCATCTGGATAGAAGGTGGGATATCTTCTTATTCACAACAATTATGAGATTTATTTAACTTCCTGGTTATTCTCCACTGATTAGTGGTTCCAAATAAAGCTTCTTAGATCGTGGTTCATCCTGGTTTGATAAGATTTATGAAGATATTGCCATATGTCCGAACATGCTAATCTGGAATCACCTGGATAGAAAGTGGGATCTCTTCTTACTCACAACTCCTATGAGATTTATTCAACTTCCTGGTTATTCTCCACTGATTAGTGGTTCCCAATCAAGCTTCTTACATATTGGTTCATCCTGGTTTGATAAGAATCATGAAGATATTGCCATATATCCGAACAGGCTAATCTGGAATCGCATGGATAGAAAGTGGGATATCTTCTTACTCACAACTCCTATGAGATTTATTCAACTTCCTGGTTATTCTCCACTTATTAGTGGTTCCCAATCAAGCTTCTTACATATTGGTTCATCCTGGTTTGATAAGAATCATGAAGATAATGGCATATGTCTGAACAGGCTAATCTGGAATCATCTGGATAGAAGGTGGGATATCTTCTTACTCACAACACATATGAGATTTATTCAACTTCCTGGTTATTCTCCACTGATTAGTGGTTCTAAATAAAGCTTCTTAGATCGTGGTTCATCCTTGTTTGATAAGAATCGTGAAGATGTTGTCATATGTCCGAACAGGCTAATCTGGAATCACCTGGATAGAAAGTGGGATATCTTCTTACTCACAACTCCTATGAGATTTATTCAACTTCCTGGTTATTCTCCACTGATTACTGGTTCCCAATCAAGCTTCTTACATATTGGTTCATGCTGCTTTGATAAGAATCATGAAGATAATGGCATATGTCCGAACAGGCTAATCTGGAATGATCTGGATAGAAGGTGGGATATCTTCTTACTCACAACACATATGAGATTTATTCAACTTCCTGGTTATTCTCCACTGATTAGTGGTTCTAAATAAAGCTTCTTAGATCGTGGTTCATCCTTTATTGATAAGAATCGTGAAGATATTGTCATATGTCCGAACAGGCTAATCTGGAATCACCTGGATGGAAAGTGGGATATCTTCTTACTCACAACTCCTATGAGATTTATTCAACTTCCTGGTTATTCTCCACTGAGTACTGGTTCCCAATCAAGCTTCTTACATATTGGTTCATCCTGGTTTGATAAGAATCGTGAAGATAATGGCATATGTCCGAACATGCTAATCTGGAATCATCTGGATAGAAGGTGGGATATCTTCTTCCTTACAACACTTATGAGATTTATTCAACTTCCCGGTTATTCTCCACTGATTAGTGGTTCCAAATAAAGCTTCTTAGATCGTGGTTCATCCTGGTTTGATAAGAATCATGAAGATATTGCCATATGTACGAACATCCTAATCTGGAATCAGCTGGATAGAAAGTGGGATATCTTCTTCCTCACAACTCCTATGACATTTATTCAACTTCCTGGTTATTCTCCACTGATTAGTGGTTCCCAAACAAGCTTCTTACATCGTGGTTCATCCTAGTTTGATAAGAATCATGAAGATATTGCCATATGTCTGAACAGGCTAATCTGGAATCACCTGGATAGAAAGTGGGATATCTTCTTGCTCACAACTCCTATGAGATTTATTCAACTTCCTGGTTATTCTCCACTGATTAGTGGCTCCCAATCAAGCTTCTTACATATTGGTTCATCCTGGTTTGATAAGAATCATGAAGATAATGGCATATATCCGAACATGCTAATCTGGAATCATCTGGATAGAAGGTGGGATATCTTCTTACTCACAACAGTTATGAGATTTATTCAACTTCCTGGTTATTCTCCACTGGTTAGTGGTTCCAAATAAAGCTTCTTAGATCGTGGTTCATCCTGGTTTGATAAGAATCATGAAGATATTGCCATATGTCCGAACAGGCTAATCTGGAATCACCTGGATAGAAAGTGGGATATCTTCTTACTCACAACTCCTATGAGATTTATTCAACTTCTTGGTTATTCTCCACTGATTAGTGGTTCCCAATCAAGCTTCTTACATATTGGTTCATCCTGGTTTGATAAGAATCATGAAGATAATGGCATATGTCCGAACAGGCTAATCTGGAATCATCTGAATAGAAGGTGGGATATCTTCTTACTCACAACTCCTATGAGATTTATTCAACTTCCTGGTTATTCTCCACTGATTAGTGGTTCCCAATCAAGTTTTTTACATCGTGGTTCATCCTGGTTTGATAAGAATCATGAAGATAATGGCATATGTCCGAACATGCTAATCTGGAATCATCTGGATAGAAGGTGGGATATCTTCTTACTCACAACAATTATGAGATTTATTTAACTTCCTGGTTATTCTCCACTGATTAGTGGTTCCAAATAAAGCTTCTTAGATCGTGGTTCATCCTGGTTTGATAAGAATCCTGAAGATATTGCCATATGTCCGAACAGGCTAATCTGGAATCACCTGGATATAAAGTTGGATATCTTCTTACTCACAACTCCCATGAGATTTATTCAACTTCCTGGTTATTCTCCACTGATTAGTGGTTCCCAATCAAGCTTCTTACATCGTGGTTCATCCTGGTCTGATAAGAATCATGAAGATATTGCCATATGTCCGAACAGGCTAATCTGGAATCACCTGAATAGAAAGTGGGATATCTTCTTGCTCACAACTCTTATGAAATTAATTCAACTTCCTGATTATTCTACACTGATTAGTGGTTCCCAATCAAGCTTCTTACATATTGGTTCATCTTGGTTTGATAAGTATCATGAAGATAATGGCATATGTCCGAACATGCTAATCTGGAATCATCTGGATAGAAGGTGGGATATCTTCTTACGCACAACAGTTATGAGATTTATTGAAATTCCTGGTTATTCTCCACTGGTTAGTGGTTCCAAATAAACCTTCTTAGATCGTGGTTCATCCTGGTTTGATAAGAATCATGAAGATATTGCCATATGTCCGAACAGGCTAATCTGGAATCACCTGGATAGAAAGTGGGATATCTTCTTACTCACAACTCCTATGAGATTTATTCAACTTCCTGGTTATTCTCCACTTATTAGTGGTTCCCAATCAAGCTTCTTACATATTGGTTCATCCTGGTTTGATAAGAATCATGAAGATAATGGCATATGTCTGAACATGCTAATCTGGAATCATCTGGATAGAAGGTGGGATATCTTCTTACTCACAACACATATGAGATTTATTCAACTTCCTGGTTATTCTCCACTGATTAGTGGTTCTAAATAAAGCTTCTTAGATCGTGGTTCATCCTGGTTTGATAAGAATCATGAAGATATTGCCATATGTCCGAACAGGCTAATCTGGAATCACCTGGATAGAAAGTGGGATATCTTCTTACTCACAACTCCTATGAGATTTATTCAACTTCTTGGTTATTCTCCACTGATTAGTGGTTCCCAATCAAGCTTCTTACATATTGGTTCATCCTGGTTTGATAAGAATCATGAAGATAATGGCATATGTCCGAACAGGCTAATCTGGAATCATCTGAATAGAAGGTGGGATATCTTCTTACTCACAACTCCTATGAGATTTATTCAACTTCCTGGTTATTCTCCACTGATTAGTGGTTCCCAATCAAGTTTCTTACATCGTGGTTCATCCTGGTATATAAGAATCATGAAGATAATGGCATATGTCCGAACATGCTAATCTGGAATCATCTGGATAGAAGGTGGGATATCTTCTTACTCACAACAATTATGAGATTTATTTAACTTCCTGGTTATTCTCCACTGATTAGTGGTTCCAAATAAAGCTTCTTAGATCGTGGTTCATCCTGGTTTGATAAGAATCCTGAAGATATTGCCATATGTCCGAACAGGCTAATCTGGAATCACCTGGATATAAAGCTGGATATCTTCTTACTCACAACTCCCATGAGATTTATTCAACTTCCTGGTTATTCTCCACTGATTAGAGGTTCCCAATCAAGCTTCTTACATCGTGGTTCATCCTGGTTTGATAAGAATCATGAAGATATTGCCATATGTCTGAACAGGCTAATCTGGAATCACCTGAATAGAAAGTGGGATATCTTCTTGCTCACAACTCCTATGAAATTAATTCACCTTCCTGATTATTCTACACTGATTAGTGGTTCCCAATCAAGCTTCTTACATATTGGTTCATCCTGGTTTGATAAGAATCATGAAGATAATGGCATATGTCCGAACATGCTAATCTGGAATCATCTGGATAGAAGGTGGGATATCTTCTTACGCACAACAGTTATGAGATTTATTGAAATTCCTGGTTATTCTCCACTGGTTAGTGGTTCCAAATAAACCTTCTTAGATCGTGGTTCATCCTGGTTTGATAAGAATCATGAAGATATTGCCATATGTCCGAACAGGCTAATCTGGAATCACCTGGATAGAAAGTGGGATATCTTCTTACTCACAACTCCTATGAGATTTATTCAACTTCCTGGTTATTCTCCACTTATTAGTGGTTCCCAATCAAGCTTCTTACATATTGGTTCATCCTGGTTTGATAAGAATCATGAAGATAATGGCATATGTCTGAACAGGCTAATCTGGAATCATCTGGATAGAAGGTGGGATATCTTCTTACTCACAACACATATGAGATTTATTCAACTTCCTGGTTATTCTCCACTGATTAGTGGTTCTAAATAAAGCTTCTTAGATCGTGGTTCATCCTTGTTTGATAAGAATCGTGAAGTTGTTGTCATATGTCCGAACAGGCTAATCTGGAATCACCTGGATAGAAAGTGGGATATCTTCTTACTCACAACTCCTATGAGATTTATTCAACTTCCTGGTTATTCTCCACTGATTACTGGTTCCCAATCAAGCTTCTTACATATTGGTTCATGCTGCTTTGATAAGAATCATGAAGATAATGGCATATGTCCGAACAGGCTAATCTGGAATGATCTGGATAGAAGGTGGGATATCTTCTTACTCACAACACATATGAGATTTATTCAACTTCCTGGTTATTCTCCACTGATTAGTGGTTCTAAATAAAGCTTCTTAGATCGTGGTTCATCCTTTATTGATAAGAATCGTGAAGATATTGTCATATGTCCGAACAGGCTAATCTGGAATCACCTGGATGGAAAGTGGGATATCTTCTTACTCACAACTCCTATGAGATTTATTCAACTTCCTGGTTATTCTCCACTGATTACTGGTTCCCAATCAAGCTTCTTACATATTGGTTCATCCTGGTTTGATAAGAATCGTGAAGATAATGGCATATGTCCGAACATGCTAATCTGGAATCATCTGGATAGAAAGTGGGATATCTTCTTCCTTACAACACTTATGAGATTTATTCAACTTCCCGGTTATTCTCCACTGATTAGTGGTTCCAAATAAAGCTTCTTAGATCGTGGTTCATCCTGGTTTGATAAGAATCATGAAGATATTGCCATATGTACGAACATCCTAATCTGGAATCAGCTGGATAGAAAGTGGGATATCTTCTTCCTCACAACTCCTATGACATTTATTCAACTTCCTGGTTATTCTCCACTGATTAGTGGTTCCCAAACAAGCTTCTTACATCGTGGTTCATCCTAGTTTGATAAGAATCATGAAGATATTGCCATATGTCTGAACAGGCTAATCTGGAATCACCTGGATAGAAAGTGGGATATCTTCTTGCTCACAACTCCTATGAGATTTATTCAACTTTCTGGTTATTCTCCACTGATTAGTGGCTCCCAATCAAGCTTCTTACATATTGGTTCATCCTGGTTTGATAAGAATCATGAAGATAATGGCATATATCCGAACATGCTAATCTGGAATCATCTGGATAGAAGGTGGGATATCTTCTTACTCACAACAGTTATGAGATTTATTCAACTTCCTGGTTATTCTCCACTGGTTAGTGGTTCCAAATAAAGCTTCTTAGATCGTGGTTCATCCTGGTTTGATAAGAATCATGAAGATATTGCCATATGTCCGAACAGGCTAATCTGGAATCACCTGGATAGAAAGTGGGATATCTTCTTACTCACAACTCCTATGAGATTTATTCAACTTCTTGGTTATTCTCCACTGATTAGTGGTTCCCAATCAAGCTTCTTACATATTGGTTCATCCTGGTTTGATAAGAATCATGAAGATAATGGCATATGTCCGAACAGGCTAATCTGGAATCATCTGAATAGAAGGTGGGATATCTTCTTACTCACAACTCCTATGAGATTTATTCAACTTCCTGGTTATTCTCCACTGATTAGTGGTTCCCAATCAAGTTTCTTACATCATGGTTCATCCTGGTTTGATAAGAATCATGAAGATAATGGCATATGTCCGAACATGCTAATCTGGAATCATCTGGATAGAAGGTGGGATATCTTCTTAGTCACAACAATTATGAGATTTATTTAACTTCCTGGTTATTCTCCACTGATTAGTGGTTCCAAATAAAGCTTCTTAGATCGTGGTTCATCCTGGTTTGATAAGAATCCTGAAGATATTGCCATATGTCCGAACAGGCTAATCTGGAATCACCTGGATATAAAGTTGGATATCTTCTTACTCACAACTCCCATGAGATTTATTCAACTTCCTGGTTATTCTCCACTGATTAGTGGTTCCCAATCAAGCTTCTTACATCGTGGTTCATCCTGGTTTGATAAGAATCATGAAGATATTGCCATATGTCCGAACAGGCTAATCTGGAATCACCTGAATAGAAAGTGGGATATCTTCTTGCTCACAACTCCTACGAAATTAATTCAACTTCCTGATTATTCTACACTGATTAGTGGTTCCCAATCAAGCTTCTTACATATTGGTTCATCCTGGTTTGATAAGAATCATGAAGATAATGGCATATGTCCGAACATGCTAATCTGGAATCATCTGGATAGAAGGTGGGATATCTTCTTACGCACAACAGTTATGAGATTTATTGAAATTCCTGGTTATTCTCCACTGGTTAGTGGTTCCAAATAAACCTTCTTAGATCGTGGTTCATCCTGGTTTGATAAGAATCATGAAGATATTGCCATATGTCCGAATAGGCTAATCTGGAATCACCTGGATAGAAAGTGGGATATATTCTTACTCACAACTCCTATGAGATATATTCAACTTTCTGGTTATTCTCCACTAATTAGTGGTTCCAAATAAAGATTCTTAGATCGTGGTTCATCCTCGTTTGATAAGAATCATGAAGATATTGCCATATGTCCGAACAGGCTAATCTGGAATCACCTGGATAGAAAGTGGGATATCTTCTTACTCACAACTCCCATGAGATTTATACAACTTCCTGGTTATTCTCAACTTATTAGTGGTTTCCAATCAAGCTTCTTACATATTGGTTCTTCCTGGTTTGATAAACATCATGAAGATAATGGCATATGTCCGAACAGGCTAATCTGGAATCATCTGGATAGAAGGTGGGATATCTTCTTACTCACAACACTTATGAGATTTATTCAACTTCCTGGTTATTTTCCAATGATTAGTGGTTCCAAATAAAGCTTCTTAGATCATGGTTCATCCTTGTTTTATAAGAATCATGAAGATATTGCCATATGTCCGAACAGGCTAATCTGGAATCACCTGGATAGAAAGTGGGATATCTTCTTACTCACAACTCCTATGAGATTTATTCAACTTCCTGGTTATTCTCCACTGATTAGTGGTTCCCAATTAAGCTTCTTACATATTGGTTCATCCTGGTTTGATAAGAATCATGAAGATAATGGCATATGTCCGAACATGCTAATCTGGAATCATCTGAATAGAAGGTGGGATATCTTCTTACTCACAACTCCTATTTGATTTATTCAACTTCCTGGTTATTCTCCACTGATTAATGGTTCCCAATCAAGCTTCTTACATATTGGTTCATCTTGGTTTGATAAGAATCGTGAAGATAATGGCATATATCCGAACAGGCTAATCTGGAATCATCTGGATAGAAGGTGGGATATCTTCTTACTCACAATACTTATGAGATTTTTATCAACTTTCTGGTTAATCTCCACTGATTAGTGGTTCCAAATAAAACTTCTTAGATCGTGGTTCATCCTGTTTTGATAAGAATCATGAAGATATTGCCATATGTCCGAACAGCCTAATCTTGAATCACCTGGATAGAAAGTGGGATATCTTCTTACTCACAATTCCTATGAGATTTATTCAACTTTCTGGTTATTCTCCACTGATTATTGGTTCCCAATCAAGTTTCTTACATCGTGGTTCATCCTGGTTTGATAAGAATCATGAAGATATTGTCATATGTCCGAACATGCTAATCTGGAATCATCTGGATAGAAGGTGGGATACCTTCTTACTCACAACTCCTATGAGATTTATTCAACTTCCTGGGTATTCTCCACTAATTAGTGGTTCCAAATAAAGCTTCTTAGCTCGTGGTTGATCCTGGTTTGATAAGAATCATGAAGATATTGCCATATGTCCGAACAGGCTAAGCTGGAATCACCTGGATATAAAGTGGGATATCTTCTTACTCACAACTCCCATGAGATTTATTCAACTTCCTGGTTATTCTCCACTGATTAGTGGTTCCCAATCAAGCTTCTTACATATTGGTTCATCTTGGTTTGATAAGAATCATGAAGATAATGGCATATGTCCGAACAGGTTAATCTGGAATCATCTGGATAGAAGGTGGGATATCTTCTTACTCACAACACTTATGAGATTTATTCAACTTCCTGGTTATTCTCCACTGATTATTGGTTCCAAATAAAGCTTCTTAGATCGTGGTTCATCCTGGTCTGATAAGAATCATGAAGATATTGCCATATGTCCGAAAAGGCTAATCTGGAATCATCTGGATAGAAGGTGTGTTCTTTCTCACAACACTTATGATATTTATTCAACATCTTGGTTTTTCTCCACTGATTAGTGGTTCCAAATAAAGCTTCTTAGATTGTGGTTCATCCTGGTTTGATAAGAATCATGAAGATATTGCCATATGTCCGAACATGCTAATCTGGAATCACCTGGATAGAAAGTGGGATATCTTCTTACTCACAACTCCTATGAGATTTATTCAACTTCCTGGTTATTCTCCACTGATTAGTGGTTCCCAATCAAGCTTCTTATATATTGGTTCATCTTGGTTTGATAAGAATCGTGAAGATAATGGCATATGTCCGAACAGACTAATCTGGAATCATCTGGATAGAAGGTGGGATATCTTCTTACTCACAACACTTATGAGATTTATTCAACTTCCTGGTTATTCTCCACTGATTAGTGGTTCCCAAACAAGCTTCTTACATCGTGGTTCATCCTGGTTTGATAAGAATCATGAAGATATTGCCATATGTCCGAACAGGCTAATCTGGAATCACCTTGATAGAAAGTGGGATATCTTTTTACTCACAACTCCTATGAGATTTATTCAACTTCCTGGTTATTCTCCACTGATTATATTAGTGGTTCCCAATCAAGCTTCTTACGTATTGGTTCATCCTGGTTTGATAAGAATCATGAAGATAATGACATATGTCCGAACAGGCTAATCTGAAATCATCTGGATAGAAGGTGGGATATCTTCTTACTCACAACTCCTATGAGATTTATTCAACTTTCTGGTTATTCTCCACTTATTAGTGGTTCCAAATAAAGCTTCTTAGATCGTGGTTCATCCTGGTCTGATAAGAATCATGAAGATATTGGCATATGTCCGAAAAGGCTAATCTGGAATCATCTGGATAGAAGGTGGGATATGTTCTTTCTCACAACACTTATGATATTTATTCAACTTCTTGGTTATTCTACACTGATTAGTGGTTCCAAATAAAGCTTCTTAGATTGTGGTTCATCCTGGTTTGATAAGAATCATGAAGATATTGCCATATGTCCGAACAGGCTAATCTGGAATCACCTGGTGATAGAAAGTGGGATATCTTCTTACTCACAACTCCCATGAGATTTATATAACTTCCTGGTTATTCTCCACTGATTAGTGGTTTCAAATCAAGCTTCTTACATATTGGTTCATCCTGGTTTGATAAACATCATGAAGATAATGGCATATGTCCGAACAGGCTAATCTGGAATCATCTGGATAGAAGGTGGGATATCTTCTTACGGACAACAGTTATGAGATTTATTCAACTTCCATGTTATTCTCCACTGGTTAGTGGTTCCAAATAAAGCTTCTTAGATCGTGGTTCATCCTGGTTTGATAAGAATCATGAAGATATTGTCATATGTCCGAACAGGCTAATCTGGAATCACCTGGATAGAAAGTGGGATATCTTCTTACTCACAACTTGATAGAACCAAAATACGGATCACTCTACTGGTACGGATGATATGAACTCTGATCCGAAAGAATAGAGAACTGGTGGGATGATTGGTGACACAATGGGATGCGGAAAGGCCCAATGATACTACCAGACTTCAAATGTTGCCGGATGTGACGCACCGGTCCAACAAAGGAAGGATCGAGACTTGGAGATAACCTCACCAAGAAACTAAGAAATGTTCAACCAAGAACAAAGAGTTAAAACTCATAAAAAGGGGAAACAGGTCTGTCTTATTTCGTGGCTCATAGGCCTTATTTATAGGATTACAAGTCAAAGAAAGACATAAATAATCATGGGAAATGTAATCCTAGAAAAAGAAAATATTCCATAGAAAATATAAATATTGACCAGATCTGGTCAAGGCACGAAATCTCATGTTGACTGCAGTTAAATCCTTCAAATTCTTCTGTCCAGGTTCAATGAACCTTGCTGTGTTGATCAAGTTCATCACGATATGGACCAGGACGCACGAAGGGCTGTCCGCGGGCTGTTCAGTGAACCTTCATGAACGGATGGCAACTTTTCTTGACCCAAATCTTCAGAGAGCTTAAGAAACATTCTTTTGGAGAAGTTGGAAGCATTGATCATCATGAAATCATCAAAGTGGTTGGAAAGGTCGTGATCAGCATGATCCGGGTGATGATCACGATGATCCGGGTGGTGATCACGATGATCCGGGTGATGATCACGATGATCCGGGTGGTGATCACGATGATCCGGGTTATGATCACGATGATCCGGGTGTTGATCACGATGATCAGGATGATCCGGGTGTTGATCAGGATGATCATGGATTCTGGCTTGGCTGTCAGTCCTAGAATGATGAATGGGTCGGGAAAGAAGTGATGTGGGTCGATCAATTCCATCGTCTGGTCGTGGATCCGGCCTAAGGTCCTTCCCGGGTGTACGCGGGTCGATCCGGTACACGGCTTGGTCTGTCTGTCTGGTGCGGACGGATGGATGAACCTCGGCTGAACTGATCTGGACGTCCTAAACTCCATGCTGAGCCGGTTCCATGTACTGATCCTTGGGCCGGGGTCTATCATTCCCTCCCTCTTCAAAAGGATTTGTCCTCAAATCCAAAGTACCTACATCAAAAAGAGATGAATCAGATACAAAGGAATTAAAAATAATGGAAAATTCAGGGAATGAAAAATATGGACAGAAACTTCCTTGGAGTTTAGAAGTCCTTTTCATCAAGTAAGTCCAAGTCCTTTGGCGTCCATCAGTGTAAGACCCGAACCTGGATCCCAAGACCCAACTGATCCGCGGCCTTAACCTAAACATCTAAGTGCAATTGGCCGGTTTATGTCCAAATAATTCTAAGTCATTTTCAAGTGCTCTGAGGTTCATATACAAATGGTAAACAATGCGGAAGCTAAAGTAAACATTCATTTCATTAATATAAAACATGTGATCCATACAATGTAGTAATATCAATCAGTTTGCACAATAGGCTATCATAAGTTCCATACTAACTAAACACACATCACACATCCATTCTAGGCTTGAGTCTTCACAGCTCCTTGGCTTTCCCACGATCCTGACCAGATCCTGCAATCATATAAAACCCATCAAGTACACAATCAAACCGATATCCTAACAACAAGTCTAGCAATGCATGGTTAAGTCCCTTAGAACTAGTTTCTGTCCCAAACCTTGACCCACTCGGATAGGCCTCTAAAAATTAAACAAACATCATGATAAATCATGATAATTCACAACCAAGAGAATGGTCAAGTCAGAATCCACAGAACAGGTCCGGATCATACCGATCTCACCCTAGACCCGCCCCCATGGCCATAACTTACCACCTCTATATCAGTGATATAAAATTATCCTTTCACCATGATAATTCATGATAAATCCCAATTAAGAGATATATGAAGTCAGAATCCCCAAACCTCAACCGGAAGTATGAGATCCAACCTTACATGCCCAACCAAGGCCATGGAGAGATTACACTGACCAATCCATGCCTTGGCGGCCTGACCATGAGTCTAAACTCATGAACATCATCAGGATATGTAATAAAAGAGATAGAATGAAAGAGAAGGGAGAACGGATGCAACCAACATCACTTGGTCCATGCGGACCATCCATCCGGACTCATGGATCATGGCGATGGTAAATGGTTAGCATCACTAACCTTAGGAGTGGCCGATGATGGGTTCTGATCCTTCCCACTAGCCTTCTCGGTTCCTCTTGTATCCATCTTCACACGGTTCCTTCCCACAACTCTTCCCTGGGTCGCCGGTCAAGAACAATTCACCACCACACTCACACGGCCAACAAGCAAAACCGCCGGTCTCTTTCTCTCTTGGATTCTCTGGCAATTTTGGCAGAGTTTCCCCTCTTTTGTCTGATGCCTAAATCAATGACCAGAGCCCTCTATTTATAGAGGAAGGGTCCGCCAACTGCTTTTGGGCGAACCGGTGCGAAGATTGGCCGAATGGGCGCATGTGGGAATCAACGCATCCCTTTGGCCCAAACGCCTCTCAACCGCCATCCCAACTGCTTCTCTTCATCGATCAGCATCAGCTAGCACTTGACCAAGTGTCTAGTTGCACCACCAGCTCACTTGGCCTCACCGGACCGCACCACCATCCCACCGGACCATAACCGCTCATGGTCCGGTCACACCATCTCAACTCCTAACACTCCTCCAAGCTGAGATGAGCTGACCACTACTGTCACCAGCTGAGTGAGCTAGCACTCCAGCTACTGGAGCTGACCAGAACTCTTGTGAGCTACTGTGAGCTCCCTCACACTTCTTCTTAGCTGCCCGAGCTTGTTCCACACTCCGGCCAGCTGTCTAAACCCTTGTCCAGCTTCCTTAAGCTTGAACCTTCCTTGCCTTGGTTAAGTCTCAGCCTCTGATACCCTTAACCAACTTCCCCGGACCATGATACACTTTGCCATAGGTCATTTGACCTGATTTGGTGCATCTCCTTGCACCATGGTCCATCCGGCCGATCCTATCTAGGATCGGGGACATGACAAGTCTCCCCCACTTGATAGGGATTCGTCCTCGAATCCAGACCAAGTGCATCTTCATCAACATACTGATCATACCACTCAGGGTACTCAGCCTTCATCCTTGCTTCAGTTTCCCAAGTGATGATGTCCTTGCCATTACTCTCCCACACTACCTTGATCATAGGTACTGTCTTCTTCCTTGTTGCCTTCTCTGCCCTATCTATGATTCGAACCGGCCTTCTCTCTAAGGTTAAGTTCTTACCAAGATCTTTGGGAATCTCAGGCAACACCACATCCTGTTCTGATAGACACTTCCTTAGTTGGGACACATGGAACACATTGTGATATGCATCCATTGCTGATGGCAAATCCAACCTGTATGCCACTGCGCCCACCCTTTCTGTGATCCTGAATGGACCCAAGTATCTAGGATCCAGTTTCCTCCTTCCAGAAATCCTGGTCCTGCCTCTGAAGGTAATCATCTTGAGATACACTAGGTCACCAACCTCAAACTCAAGATGCTTCCTCCTCCTGTCCGCATAGCTCTTCTGTCTATCCTGAGCCTCCTTCATCTTCTCTTTGACAAACTTGATCTTCTCTGTGGTCTCCTCCACAATCTCAGGACCAATCATGCTGCGCTCCCCCACTTGGGTCCAGCACAATGGTGTCCTGCATGGCCGCCCATACAAAGCCTCATATGGTGACATACCAATGCTTGTATGAAAGATATTGTTGTAAGCAAACTCTACCAAAGGCAAGTGCTTCTCCCAGGTCTCTCCCCAATCCAAAACACAGGCCCTTAGCATATCCTCCAATGTCTGAATCGTCCTCTCTGACTGGCCATCAGTCTGAGGATGGTAGGCTGTACTCATGTGCACTCTTGTGCCTAAGGCCTTTTGGAAAGCTTGCCAAAAGTAAGATGTGAATCTCGGATCTCTATCCGACACAATGCTTGCAGGTACGCCATGAAACCTTACTATTTCATTGATGTAAATCTGCACAATCTCATCCACACCATCCCCCTTCTTGATTGCCAAGAAGTGAGCCGACTTGGTTAGCCTATCGACCACCACCCAAACAGCATCCTTCTTGTTTCTGGTCGTAGGGAAACCAGTCACAAAATCCATGGTGATGTGATCCCACTTCCATTCTGGAATGGGTAAGCTTTGGAGTAGTCCACTGGGTACTTGGTGCTCCGCCTTGACCAATTGGCAAATGGGACACCTTGCCACCCACTCGGCCACATCAGTCTTCATGCGCACCCAATGGTAATACCTCTTCAAATCTCTGTACATCTTGTTCAGTCCAGGATGTACTGAGAACTTAGATCTATGAGCTTGCCTCATAATCTCTTCCTTGAGTTCCTTGTTGTTAGGAACACTTATCCTCCCATTAACCAAGATTGTACCATTGCTTGTGGTTTGGTACTCAGTCTTGTCATTGAGAGCAACCTTTTGAAGGTTCTCATCCAGCTTCTGAGCTGCACAAATCTTGGTAAGGAGATCGGCCTGATCCACTGCCTCCAACCCCAATGGCTCATCAGCACTAGCCAGTGTGTTGAGGTTGAGTGACCGGACCATCCCTTCCAATATATCAGCCTCCTTCTCAGCTGATACCTCAGCCCTTCTCCGGCTCAATGCATCAGCCACTAAGTTGGCCTTCCCTGGATAGTAAGTTATGTCCAGATCATAATCTGCCACAAACTCCATCCACCTTCTTTGTCTTAAGTTCAACTCAGGCTGAGTGAAGATATACTTCAGACTCTTGTGGTCTGTAAGTATCTGCACCTTGGCACCATATAGATATGATCTCCAAATCTTCAGGGCAAACACCACAGCTGCCATCTCCAGATCATGTGTTGGGTAATTCCCCTCATGCTTCCTCAGTTGTCTGGAGGCATACGCAATGACCTTCCCATGTTGGGTCAGTACACAGCCTAATCCAGTAATTGAGGCGTCTGTGTACACCACATATGGTTGGTCCTCCTCAGGCAGGACAAGGACTGGTGCACTAGTGAGCATGTCCTTAAGCGCAGAGAAACTTTTCTCACACTCTTCTGACCATACAAACTTGACATCCTTTCCTGTCAACTGAGTCATAGGCTGTGCCAAACTAGCAAAGCCTTTCACAAACTTCCTGTAGTAGCCGGCCAGCCCTAAGAAGCTCCTGACTTCTGTGGCATTCTTAGGCTGAGGCCATGCCTTTATGGCCACTACCTTCTCTGGATCAACAGACACACCTTCACTTGACACAATGTGTCCAAGGAAGCCAATGCTCTTCTGCCAGAAACTACACTTGCTTACCTTAGCAAAGAGCTGCTGCTCTCTCAACCTTCCCAGCACAGCCCGGAGATGCCTTTCATGATCCTCCTTGCTCTTGGAGTATACAAGTATGTCATCTATGAAGATGATTACAAATTCATCCAAGAAGTCTCGGAAGGTACCATTCATCATCTTCATGAATGCTGCTGGTGCATTGGTCAGACCAAATGGCATAACCACAAACTCATAGTGGCCATACCTGGTTCTGAATGCAGTCTTCTTTATATCACTTGGTTCAATTGGGATCTGATGATACCCTGAAGCCAAGTCAATCTTAGAGAACCACCTTGCTCCCTTAAGCTGATCCAACATTTCATCTATCCGAGGCAATGGGTACTTATTCTTGATAGTAACCCTATTCAACCCTCGATAGTCAATACACAGCCTAAAGCTACCATCCTTCTTCTTCACAAAGAGGACTGGGGCTCCCCAAGGCGACACACTAGGGCGTATGAAACCCTTATCCAACAACTCCTCTAGTTGTTTCTTTAGCTCGGCCATCTCAGCAGGAGCCATGCGGTAGGGACTTTTTGACATTGGGGCCGTCCCTGGTTCCAGTTCTATTATGAATGGGTCTGACCTATCAGGGGGAATGCCCTGTGGAGACCTAAACACATCCTCAAACTCACTGACCAGCGGAATCCCGTCCGGGTTACCACCCCCAACAACCTCCTTAGTGGTGATTGTGGCAATATAAGCCTCACAACCCCGCTCAAGCATCCTTTCCGCTTGGACTGCTGATACCACTAAGCATCCAGAGGTTGGACGAATACCTTGGAACCTGATCGGGGGTCCACACCCACTCTCAAACAGCACCCTCCCCCGGTGACAGTCTAAGGTGGCCCGATTCTTTCCAAGCCAGTCCATACCCAAGATCACCTCATGATTCTTGAGTTGGACCACAACAAGATCCACAGGCATTACCCTGTCCTGGATCACCACTGGGATGTCCTTCACTCGTCCTAATGAGGGCATCAATTGGCCTCCGGCCGCACTCACTAGGCCAGGATCATCTCCTGTCCCAATCTGGAACAAACCCTTTCCGACCAAACATGGACTCACAAAACTATGTGAAGCTCCAGTGTCGAAAAGTACATGTGTTTCCACACCACCAATACTTGGGGTCCCTACAGGAAACCCAATCTAAGCATCTAATCCATTCTAGGTTCCATACCATGCATTTCTAAGAATTTAAAAGAATAAGATCAGATCATTACCAGTGATCGCCATGAAAGGCTTGGCCTCATCAGTGTCCTTAGACAACTCATAGACCCTTGGTGCAGAGGTCTGGCCACGGCTTGGTTCCGGCTTGCTAACCTCAGACTTCATCCTGCCTGATCCAGCCTGAAGCTTAGGACAGTCCTTTCGGAAGTGTCCGGCCTTCCCACACTGGAAACAGGTCCTAGAGTCACCACCAGCCGCTTGACCACGACTCTGATCCGGTCCAGGACAGTCCCGAACTGAGTGGTCCATCTTGCCACACCTTGTGCAAGCTCCCATAGCTCTCCAGCACTCACCACCATGGCGCCTTCCACACTTTTGGCACTCCGGCCTTCCACCTGAGGACTTGCCCTCATCACCTGAATCTCTTTTCCTCTTCCGGTCACCAGCATGACCAGTACCACTTGCCTGACTCCTAGTCTTGAGTCTGGCCTCTTCAGCAAGGTTAGTTTCCAGCATTGCCATGCGCTCCACCAACTCAGAGACAGTACGGAAGGTACGGACTGAGCAGTAGGTCCGGAGCTCGACCCTAAGGCCTCTTATGAACCTACGGACCTGAACCTTCTCATCCTCCAACTCCTTACCCACATACTTCCTGAGCCGGTTGAACTCCTCTTCATACTCCCTGACTGACCTGCGCCCTTGAGTTAAGTCCAAGAACTTGGCCTCCAAACGATCCCATGCTTCAGCTGGGAAGTACTTATGGTTGAACTCAACCTCAAAGTCTGAGAACTTCTCAATAGAACCATTGGTGCGCTTGTCCACAGACAGCCACCAGTTGTGTGCATCTCCCTCCAGGAAGTGCACTTCTATGTCTCTCTGGTACTCCTCAGGGCACCTTGTAGACTTGAAGTTTCGGGCCAACCTGTCCCTCCATTCATCCGCCTCCATAGGATCAGTACTTCCAGCAAAGTGCTTTGTCCCTAGGCGAGATATGTGCTCCAGCACCTTCAGGTAATCCACCTTACCAGCTCTTCTAGCTGGTGGATCGAGCTCAATCACCTCATCAACCGGTGCAACTCGTCCAGCAGCTTCTGGTACCACCACCTGAACTTGTGGAGCTTGCCCCACTGATGAATTCACCAATGGAGTGATCACTTGGGCCATAGCCAACATCTGACTACCCATGAGCCTGATTGCATCAAGCACCTCTTTCATGGAAGGTTCCACCAGCTGATTTCCTTGGTTGGCCTCAGCATTGCCTTCACCAATGCCCCGGCCGCCCTGATCACCAGCATGTGAGGACTCTCCCTCAACCTCCATGTCATTTTGCAACTGCCTTGCAGCTTCCTCAGCTTGCTCTTGCAGCTGCCTCGTTAGCTCAGCTTGTTCCAGCTGCTGCCTAGTCTCCTCAGCTGCCTTCTGCTGCTGTTCAGCTAGGCTCCCTTGAATCTCAGTCGGAATGATCCGAGCCCGAGGCAATCCAGTTGTACTGTCCATACCAATGCTTGGGTTAGGCAGCACCACACTTGGATTGGCTCCATCCGCGCCACCTTGGCCAGATGCTCCAGCTCCATCCTTAGTCCTCTTGGACTTGCTCCGACTCTTACCACCCTTAGGAACATCAAAAACAACACACAAGATCAATGTTAGTAACTCTTAACCAATGATCTATCAAACCAGTTCCTAAGACAAAAGTAAATCAAGCCCTATACTGTGAGACCCCAGCCGGATGTGTGATGATCAAACCATAACCCCCAAGTCCTAGAATCAAGCATGCTCTGATACCAACTTGTAAGACCCGAACCTGGATCCCAAGACCCAACTGATCCGCGGCCTTAACCTAAACATCTAAGTGCAATTGGCCGGTTTATGTCCAAATAATTCTAAGTCATTTTCAAGTGCTCTGAGGTTCATATACAAATGGTAAACAATGCGGAAGCTAAAGTAAACATTCATTTCATTAATATAAAACATGTGATCCATACAATGTAGTAATATCAATCAGTTTGCACAATACGCTATCATAAGTTCCATACTAAGTAAACACACATCACACATCCATCCTAGGCTTGAGTCTTCACAGCTCCTTGGCTTTCCCACGATCCTGACCAGATCCTGCAATCATATAAAACCCATCAAGTACACAATCAAACCGATATCCTAACAACAAGTCTAGCAATGCATGGTTAAGTCCCTTAGAACTAGTTTCTGTCCCAAACCTTGACCCACTCGGATAGGCCTCTAAAAATTATACAAACATCATGATAAATCATGATAATTCACAACCAAGAGAATGGTCAAGTCAGAATCCACAGAACAGGTCCGGATCATACCGATCTCACCCTAGACCCGCCCCCATGGCCATAACTTACCACCTCTATATCAGTGATATAAAATTATCCTTTCACCATGATAATTCATGATAAATCCCAATTAAGAGATATATGAAGTCAGAATCCCCAAACCTCAACCGGAAGTATGAGATCCAACCTTACATGCCCAACCAAGGCCATGGAGAGATTACACTGACCAATCCATGCCTTGGCGGCCTGACCATGAGTCTAAACTCATGAACATCATCAGGATATGTAATAAAAGAGATAGAATGAAAGAGAAGGGAGAACGGATGCAACCAACATCACTTGGTCCATGCGGACCATCCATCCGGACTCATGGATCATGGCGATGGTAAATGGTTAGCATCACTAACCTTAGGAGTGGCCGATGATGGGTTCTGATCCTTCCCACTAGCCTTCTCGGTTCCTCTTGTATCCATCTTCACCTCAGCTTGTGATACCAGGCTCTTGGGGATTGCTTTAGACCATATATTGCTTTCCTCAGTCTCAAGACATTGCCAGGCTTGACCATGCTTTCCATTCCAGGTGGTGGGCGCATGTATACTTCATCTTCTAGCTCTCCTTGTAAGAATGCATTCTTGACATCCATTTGCCAAAGATCCCATTCCAAATTCACAGCAAGAGAGAGCACAACCCTTATGGTGTGTAACTTTGCTACTGGAGCAAACGTTTCTAGGTAATCCTCACCATACACTTGGGTGTAGCCTCTTGCTACTAGCCTGGTCTTCTTCCGTTCAGGTTTCCCATTGGCTAGATACTTGATTGTGAACAGAAGCATGCTGGTCACTGCCTTCTTGCCTTTGGGAAGTTCACTTTCAAAATAGGTTCCATTCTTTTCCATAGCCCCCATCTCATCTTCTACTGAGTCTCTCCATTCCTTGATTGCCATAGCCTCCTCATATGACCTTGGTATGTAAGCCTCATCAAGGTTGGTAATGAACACTTGATGATCCTTAGGGTATTGAGCTAGAGAGCATGTTGCTTGAGCTGGATGAGCAACTGCTTGGCTGTTGAAATATACCCTTGTCTTGCTCCAGTTTGATGGTGGATTCCTGACCCTTGTGCTTCTCCTAAGCGGCTGGACTTCTTCTACACTTTCAACTTCATCAGGTACAGCCTCTTGCTCTTGTACTGATGGCACACCTTGATTGTTTTCATCCTGATCATGAACCTCTTGCGCTTGATCAGTGTGTGTTCCCTCTTGAACTTCTCTTGCTTCATCTGATCCCTCTTGACCAGTGTGAGAACCCTCTTGATTCCCCCCTTCATGATTAGGATGAATAACTTGTTCACCCTCAAGAATCACTAGTGCTGATCCCTGACTCACGTCCCTTGAGGTGTGGCTCATGTTGATGCCAAGACTCTCCATAATGTGCTTCAGGTTCATTGCTCTATCCGAGGCTTCTTGAGATAAGTCTTTGAGATTCTCCCAATCTTTCTCCTCAAAGTAGCCTCTTGATTCAACAAACTTCACATCCCTGGACACCATGACTCTCCTAGTCTCTGGTACATAGCACTTGTATCCTTTTTGGGTATTGGAATAGCCAATGAACACTGCCTTAATACTTCTTGCCTCTAGCTTGTTTTTGTGCTCACCTGGCCTTAATACAAAATACAAACACCCAAACACACGTAAGTAATCAATGGATGGTTTTGTTTTGTTCAATACCTCATATGGTGTGGAGTCTTCAAGCACTCTTGTAGGGGTTCGATTGATGAGATAGCATGCAGTCATCATTGCATCACTCCAGAATCGTTTAGGCATGTTGGTATAGAACATCATGGATCTCGCCACCTCCATTAGGTGCCTGTTCTTCCTCTCAGCAACTCCATTTTGCTGTGGGGTGTATGGGCAGCTAGTTTGGTGTATGATTCCATGTTTGGCTAGATGACTTTTGAATGCTTTGCTTGTATATTCTCCCCCATTATCTGACCTGAATACTTTGATCTTAACATTGAAATGATTAGTTATGTAGTTCTGGAAATTAATAAAAGCATCAAGCACCCTATCTTTAGTTTGAATCATAGTCAGCCAAGTATACTTGGATTTTTGATCAATAAAAGTGACAAAGTACTTATGATTCTCTCTAGATATGCATGGTGCAGTCCAGACATCAGAATGTATGAGATCAAAGCAATTTTCATAGATGGTAGATGACTTTGGGAAGACAGTGGTTCCAAATAAAGCTTCTTAGATCGTGGTTCATCCTGGTTTGATAAGAATCATGAAGATAATGGCATATGTCCGAACAGGCTAATCTGTAATCATCTGGATAGAAGGTGGGATATCTTGTTGCTCACAACACTTATGAGATTTATTCAACTTCCTGGTTATTCTCCACTGATTAGTGGTTCCAAATAAAGCTTCTTAGATCGTGGTTCATCCTTGTTTGATAAGAATCATGAAGATAATGGCATATGACCGAACAGGCTAATCTGGAATCATCTGGATAGAAAGTGGGATATCTTCTTACTCACAACTCCTATGAGATTTATTTAACTTCCTGGTTATTCTCCACTGATTAGTGGTTCCCAATCAAGCTTCTTATATATTGGTTCATCCTGGTTTGATAAGAATCATGAAGATATTGCCATATGTCCGAACAGGCTAATCTGGAATCATCTGGATAGAAAGTGGGATATCTTCTTACTCACAACTCCTATGAGATTTATTCAACTTCCTGGTTATTCTCCACTGATTAGTGGTTCCAAATATAGCTTCTTAGATCGTGGTTCATCCTGGTTTGATAAGAATTATGAGCTTCACAGCCATCATTTTTAAAAATACATTAGGTAATAAAATGTTCAAGGCACAAGAATAGGGATGACCTAATCTAGCATGCCACAATACATCATTAGCTAAGACAGGAATTGAACTAAAAGCAGATAAATTTGAACTGGTCTTGATGTCTTCAAGTAGGTACAAGTCCTCCTTTGTAACACCTTTGCCAATCAACTTAAGAGTCTCAATATCCTGAAACATAACCTCATTAGGACTGAATGTTACATTGCAATGTAAATCAGTAGCAACTCTTTTGACAGAAAGTAAATTTGGTGCAAAAGATGGCATATAAAATGCTTTGGTATCTCTATCAAACAATTTAATGGTTCCTTCACCCTGAATGGGAATTCTATCACCATTAGCAATTTTAACATGTCCTAAAACAGGTTTAATGTTCTCAATTAACTCAGCATTACTAATCATATGATGAGAGGCGCCTGAGTCTATTATCAAAGGTTTGATACTACTAGAAGCATTCATATTTGTTGTAAGAGCATGAGAAGCACTAGACAATCTATATGATGCATTTAGAGAATAACCAAGTGTTTTACCAGACTCCCTTAAGGCTTTGATGAGAGCTTCAATGTCAGACTTCTTGACATTCTCATTGTGTGCTCCATCACTAGTAGCCTTGGCGCGCATAGGGGTAGAGGTCTATTCTACATCACCAGAGAAGTTGGCTTTTGCATCAGTTCGGAACTTCTGAGGCTTGAGGTGTGGGTGGAGAATCCAGCACTTGTCTCTCCCATGACCTTTCTTCTTGCAGTGGTCACACTCCCACACCTTCTTGTCTCCAGGTTTGTAGTGCCCTTTGTTTGCTGCGCCTTCAACAGGAGCCTCTACACCATCAGCTTTGTTTGCAAGGATGAGCTCTCCCTTTCCTCCAAAGAGCCCCACTGATCCTTGCTCCTTTTGTATCTGAGCACACAACTCCTCTAGAGATGGGAGCTTGTCACTCCTCAAGATGTGCTTAATCAGATCACCATACACTGGGTTGAGAGTAAAGAGCAAGGCAAACACCTTATCTTGTTATTTTCTCTCATTAATCACTTCAGGATCAACACTGGATGGCCTGAGCATCTCCATCTCAGCCCATAAGGACCTAAACTTCCCAAAGTGAGCAGAGAAGTCAGTGTCCTCTTGGGTGAGAGTGTTGATAGCCCTCTTGACTTCAAACACCCTGCTGATGTTAGAGATGTTACCATACACTTTCTTCAGTGTTTCCCAAAGTTCTTTGGAGGTTTCACAGTAGGAGTAAGCCTCCAAGATGGGCGCATCTAGGCTGTTTTGGATGATGGAAAGCACCATGAGGTCCTCCTGACCTTTCTTTCTATCACCTTCAGCTGCACTAGCCTCTTCTTTGCCATCCTCTCCTAGGACAGTCTTGTTTGTGGCCTTGCCCTCCACGCACTCCCAAAGGCCTCTGCCTCCTAGTGCTGTCTTGGCAAGTCTCGACCATAGTAGGTAGTTAGGACCTTTTAGAGTCACTGGAATAGACACCATTTTTGAGTGGGTTTCCATTTTTGGCAAATTTTCAAGCTAGAAATGAAGAACAAGTGAAGAACACCAAGAACTTTGCCAAAAATAGAAAAGAAAGATTCAGAGTTTGCGGAAATATAAGTAAAGAGAATAAGAGAATTGGTTCCAAGAGCTTTTATTGCTCTAATACCATGAGAGAATGAAGGATTTAGTGATCTAGATGAGAGACATTGTTAGACTTAGAGAGAGAGAGAAGGTTTGCGAGAAGAGAAAGATAGAAAAGAGGAAATTATTTCCTTGATCCATTTAGTTCACATACAACATACATAAATAGCCATATCGAGATACAAGAAGAATAATAAACAAAGATGCTCAGACTGGTCTTGGACAGTGACAGCACAGGAACGGCTCCAAGGAAGAGTGAACATGTGATCTTTATAATAAACAACTCCTGCCGACATCTCTCCTTTGTCCTGACCCTCCAACGGCATTCTTCTTCTCCTAAACCTTCCTAGGCAAGTATCATTGACATTCTATACTTCCTTGTGGCGGTTAGGACTATTTGAATCCGAGAGAGGCAATGCTTGTACACACATGCTTGTAGAACAAGGCATCGCCATCCAAGCACATCTTTGGTATATCTGATCTTGTTTATCTCCTTATGCCTTCATGTCAACAATATCTTCTTACTCACAACTCCTTTGAGATTTATTCAACTTCCTGGTTATTCTCCACTGAGTAGTGGTTCCCAATCAAGCTTCTTACATATTGGTTCATCCTGGTTTGATAAGAATCATGAAGATATTGCCATATGTCCGAACAGGCTAATCTGGAATCATCTGGATAGAAGGTGGGATATCTTGTTGCTCACAACACTTATGAGATTTATTCAACTTCCTGGTTATTCTCCACTGATTAGTGGTTCCAAATAAAGCTTCTTAGATCGTGGTTCATCCTGGTTTGATAAGAATCATGAAGATAATGGCATATGTCCGAACAGGCTAATCTGGAATCATCTGGATAGAAAGTGGGATATCTTCTTACTCACAACTCCTATGAGATTTATTCAACTTCCTGGTTATTCTCCACTGATTAGTGGTTCCCAATCAAGCTTCTTATATATTGGTTCATCCTGGTTTGATAAGAACATGAAGATATTGCCATATGTCCGAACAGGCTAATCTGGAATCATCTGGATAGAAAGTGGGATATCTTCTTACTCACAACTCCTATGAGATTTATTCAACTTTCTGGTTATTCTCCACTGATTAGTGGTTCCAAATAAAGCTTCTTAGATCGTGGTTCATCCTGGTTTGATAAGAATCATGAAGATAATGGCATATGTCCGAACAGGCTAATCTGTAATCATCTGGATAGAAGGTGGGATATCTTGTTGCTCACAACACTTATGAGATTTATTCAACTTCCTGGTTATTCTCCACTTATTAGTGGTTCCAAATAAAGCTTCTTAGATCGTGGTTCATCCTGGTTTGATAAGAATCATGAAGCTATTGCCATATGTCCTAACAGGCTAATCTGGAATCATCTGGATAGAAAGTGGGATATCTTCTTCCTCACAACTCCTATGAGATTTATTCAACTTCCTGGTTATTCTCCACTGATTAGTGGTTCCAAATAAAGCTTCTTAGATCGTGGTTCATCCTGGTTTGATAAGAATCATGAAGATAATGGCATATGTCCGAACAGGCTAATCTGAAATCATCTGGATAGAAAGTGGGATATCTTCTTACTCACTACTCCTATGAGATTTATTCAACTTCCTGGTTATTCTCCACTGATTAGTGGTTCCCAATCAAGCTTCTTATATATTGGTTCATCCTGGTTTGATAAGAATCATGAAGATATTGCCATATGTCCGAACAGGCTAATCTGGAATCATCTGGATAGAAAGTGGGATATCTTCTTACTCACAACTCCTATGAGATTTATTCAACTTCCTGGTTATCCTCCACTGATTAGTGGTTCCAAATATAGCTTCTTAGATCGTGGTTCATCCTGGTTTGATAAGAATTATGAACATAATGGCATATGTCCGAACAGGCTAATCTGTAATCATCTGGATAGAAGGTGGGATATCTTGTTGCTCACAACACTTATGAGATTTATTCAACTTCCTGGTTATTCTCCACTGATTAGTGGTTCCAAATAAAGCTTCTTAGATCATTGTTCATCCTGGTTTGATAAGAATCATGAAGATAATGGCATATGTCCGAACAGGCTAATCTGTAATCATCTGGATAGAAGGTGGGATATCTTGTTGCTCACAACACTTATGAGATTTATTCAACTTCCTGGTTATTCTCCACTAATTAGTGGTTCCAAATAAAGCTTCTTAGATCGTGGTTCATCCTGTTTTGATAAGAATCATGAAGCTATTGCCATATGTCCGAACAGACTAATCTGGAATCATCTGGATAGAAAGTGGGATATCTTCTTCCTCACAACTCCTATGAGATTTATTCAACTTCCTGGTTATTCTCCACTGATTAGTGGTTCCAAATAAAGCTTCTTAGATCGTGGTTCATCCTGGTTTGATAAGAATCATGAAGATAATGGCATATGACCGAACAGGCTAATCTGGAATCATCTGGATAGAAAGTGGGATATCTTCTTACTCACAACTCCTATGAGATTTATTCAACTTCCTGGTTATTCTCAACTTATTAGTGGTTCCCAATCAAGCTTCCTATATATTGGTTCATCCTGGTTTGATAAGAATCATGAAGATATTGCCATATGTCCGAACAGGCTAATCTGGAATCATCTGGATAGAAAGTGGGATATCTTCTTACTCACAACTCCTATGAGATTTATTAAACTTCCTGGTTATTATCCACTGATTAGTGGTTCCAAATAAAGCTTCTTAGATCGTGGCTCATCCTGGTTTCATAAGAATCATGAAGATAATGGCATATGTCCGAACATGCTAATCTGGAATCATCTGGACAGAAAGTGGGATATCTTCTTACTCACAACTCCTATGAGATTTATTCAACTTCCTGGTTATTCTCCACTGATTAGTGGTTCCAAATAAAGCTTCTTAGATCGTGGTTCATCCTGGTTTTATAAGAATCATGAAGATAATTGCATATGTCCGAACAGGCTAATCTGGAATCATCTGGATAGAAAGTGGGATATCTTCTTACTCACAACTCCTATAAGATTTATTCAACTTCCTGGTTATTCTCCACTGATTAGTGGTTCCCAATCAAGCTTCTTATATATTGGTTCATCCTGGTTTGATAAGAAGCATGAAGATATTGCCATATGTCCGAACAGGCTAATCTGGAATCATCTGGGTAGAAAGTGGGATATCTTCTTACTCACAACTCCTATGAGATTTATTCAACTTCCTGGTTATTCTCCACTGATTAGTGGTTCCCAATCAAGCTTCTTATATATTGGTTCATCCTGGTTTGATAAGAATCATGAAGATATTGCCATATGTCCGAACAGGCTAATCTGGAATCATCTGGATAGAAAGTGGGATATCTTCTTACTCACAACTCCTATGAGATTTATTCAACTTCCTGGTTATTCTCCACTGATTAGTGGTTCCCAATCAAGCTTCTTATATATTGGTTCATCCTGGTTTGATAAGAACATGAAGATATTGCCATATGTCCGAACAGGCTAATCTGGAATCATCTGGATAGAAAGTGGGATATCTTCTTACTCACAACTCCTATGAGATTTATTTAACTTCCTGGTTATTCTCCACTGATTAGTGGTTCCCAATCAAGCTTCTTATATATTGGTTCATCCTGGTTTGATAAGAATCATGAAGATATTGCCATATGTCCGAACAGGCTAATCTGGAATCATCTGGATAGAAAGTGGGATATCTTCTTACTCACAACTCCTATGAGATTTATTCAACTTTCTGGTAATTCTCCACTGATTAGTGGTTCCAAATATAGCTTCTTAGATCGTGGTTCATCCTGGTTTGTTAAGAATTATGAGCTTCACAGCCATCATTTTTAAACAATACATTAGGTAATAAAATGTTCAAGGCACGAGAATGGGGATGACCTAATCTAGCATGCCACAATACATCATTAGCTAAGACAGGAATTGAACTAAAAGCAGATAAATTTGAACTGGTCTTGATGTCTTCAAGTAGGTACAAGTCCTCCTTTGTAACACCTTTGCCAATCAACTTAAGAGTCTCAATATCCTGAAACATAACCTCATTAGGACTGAATGTTACATTGCAATGTAAATCAGTAGCAACTCTTTTGACAGAAAGTAAATTTGATGCAAAAGATGGCATATAAAATGCTTTGGTATCTCTATCAAACAATTTAATGGTTCCTTCACCCTGAATGGGAATTCTATCACCATTAGCAATTTTAACATGTCCTAAAACAGGTTTAATGTTCTCAATTAACTCAGCATTACTAATCATATGATGAGAGGCGCCTGAGTCTATTATCAAAGGTTTGATACTACTAGAAGCATTCATATTTGTTGTAAGAGCATGAGAAGCACTAGACAATCTATATGATGCATTTAGAGAATAACCAAGTGTTTTACCAGACTCCCTTAAGGCTTTGATGAGAGCTTCAATGTCAGACTTCTTGACATTCTCATTGTGTGCTCCATCACTAGTAGCCTTGGCGCGCATAGGGGTAGAGGTCTATTCTACATCACCAGAGAAGTTGGCTTTTGCATCAGTTCGGAACTTCTGAGGCTTGAGGTGTGGGTGGAGAATCCAGCACTTGTCTCTCCCATGACCTTTCTTCTTGCAGTGGTCACACTCCCACACCTTCTTGTCTCCAGGTTTGTAGTGCCCTTTGTTTGCTGCGCCTTCAACAGGAGCCTCTACACCATCAGCTTTGTTTGCAAGGATGAGCTCTCCCTTTCCTCCAAAGAGCCCCACTGATCCTTGCTCCTTTTGTATCTGAGCACACAACTCCTCTAGAGATGGGAGCTTGTCACTCCTCAAGATGTGCTTAATCAGATCACCATACACTGGGTTGAGAGTAAAGAGCAAGGCAAACACCTTATCTTGTTCTTTTCTCTCATTAATCACTTCAGGATCAACACTGGATGGCCTGAGCATCTCCATCTCAGCCCATAAGGACCTAAACTTCCCAAAGTGAGCAGAGAAGTCAGTGTCCTCTTGGGTGAGAGTGTTGATAGCCCTCTTGACTTCAAACACCCTGCTGATGTTAGAGATGTTACCATACACTTTCTTCAGTGTTTCCCAAAGTTCTTTGGAGGTTTCACAGTAGGAGTAAGCCTCCAAGATGGGCGCATCTAGGCTGTTTTGGATGATGGAAAGCACCATGAGGTCCTCCTGACCTTTCTTTCTATCACCTTCAGCTGCACTAGCCTCTTCTTTGCCATCCTCTCCTAGGACAGTCTTGTTTGTGGCCTTGCCCTCCACGCACTCCCAAAGGCCTCTGCCTCCTAGTGCTGTCTTGGCAAGTCTCGACCATAGTAGGTAGTTAGGACCTTTTAGAGTCACTGGAATAGACACCATTTTTGAGTGGGTTTCCATTTTTGGCAAATTTTCAAGCTAGAAATGAAGAACAAGTGAAGAACACCAAGAACTTTGCCAAAAATAGAAAAGAAAGATTCAGAGTTTGCGGAAATATAAGTAAAGAGAATAAGAGAATTGGTTCCAAGAGCTTTTATTGCTCTAATACCATGAGAGAATGAAGGATTTAGTGATCTAGATGAGAGACATTGTTAGACTTAGAGAGAGAGAGAAGGTTTGCGAGAAGAGAAAGATAGAAAAGAGGAAATTATTTCCTTGATCCATTTAGTTCACATACAACATACATAAATAGCCATATCGAGATACAAGAAGAATAATAAACAAAGATGCTCAGACTGGTCTTGGACAGTGACAGCACAGGAACGGCTCCAAGGAAGAGTGAACATGTGATCTTTATAATAAACAACTCCTGCCGACATCTCTCCTTTGTCCTGACCCTCCAACGACATTCTTCTTCTCCTAAACCTTCCTAGGCAAGTATCATTGACATTCTATACTTCCTTGTGGCGGTTAGGACTATTTGAATCCGAGAGAGGCAATGCTTGTACACACATGCTTGTAGAACAAGGCATCGCCATCCAAGCACATCTTTGGTATATCTGATCTTGTTTATCTCCTTATGCCTTCATGTCAACAATATCTTCTTACTCACAACTCCTTTGAGATTTATTCAACTTCCTGGTTATTCTCCACTGAGTAGTGGTTCCCAATCAAGCTTCTTACATATTGGTTCATCCTGGTTTGATAAGAATCATGAAGATATTGCCATATGTCCGAACAGGCTAATCTGGAATCATCTGGATAGAAGGTGGGATATCTTGTTGCTCACAACACTTATGAGATTTATTCAACTTCCTGGTTATTCTCCACTGATTAGTGGTTCCAAATAAAGCTTCTTAGATCGTGGTTCATCCTGGTTTGATAAGAATCATGAAGATAATGGCATATGTCCGAACAGGCTAATCTGGAATCATCTGGATAGAAAGTGGGATATCTTCTTACTCACAACTCCTATGAGATTTATTCAACTTCCTGGTTATTCTCCACTGATTAGTGGTTCCCAATCAAGCTTCTTATATATTGGTTCATCCTGGTTTGATAAGAACATGAAGATATTGCCATATGTCCGAACAGGCTAATCTGGAATCATCTGGATAGAAAGTGGGATATCTTCTTACTCACAACTCCTATGAGATTTATTCAACTTTCTGGTTATTCTCCACTGATTAGTGGTTCCAAATAAAGCTTCTTAGATCGTGGTTCATCCTGGTTTGATAAGAATCATGAAGATAATGGCATATGTCCGAACAGGCTAATCTGTAATCATCTGGATAGAAGGTGGGATATCTTGTTGCTCACAACACTTATGAGATTTATTCAACTTCCTGGTTATTCTCCACTTATTAGTGGTTCCAAATAAAGCTTCTTAGATCGTGGTTCATCCTGGTTTGATAAGAATCATGAAGCTATTGCCATATGTCCTAACAGGCTAATCTGGAATCATCTGGATAGAAAGTGGGATATCTTCTTCCTCACAACTCCTATGAGATTTATTCAACTTCCTGGTTATTCTCCACTGATTAGTGGTTCCAAATAAAGCTTCTTAGATCGTGGTTCATCCTGGTTTGATAAGAATCATGAAGATAATGGCATATGTCCGAACAGGCTAATCTGAAATCATCTGGATAGAAAGTGGGATATCTTCTTACTCACTACTCCTATGAGATTTATTCAACTTCCTGGTTATTCTCCACTGATTAGTGGTTCCCAATCAAGCTTCTTATATATTGGTTCATCCTGGTTTGATAAGAATCATGAAGATATTGCCATATGTCCGAACAGGCTAATCTGGAATCATCTGGATAGAAAGTGGGATATCTTCTTACTCACAACTCCTATGAGATTTATTCAACTTCCTGGTTATCCTCCACTGATTAGTGGTTCCAAATATAGCTTCTTAGATCGTGGTTCATCCTGGTTTGATAAGAATTATGAACATAATGGCATATGTCCGAACAGGCTAATCTGTAATCATCTGGATAGAAGGTGAGATATCTTGTTGCTCACAACACTTATGAGATTTATTCAACTTCCTGGTTATTCTCCACTGATTAGTGGTTCCAAATAAAGCTTCTTAGATCATTGTTCATCCTGGTTTGATAAGAATCATGAAGATAATGGCATATGTCCGAACAGGCTAATCTGTAATCATCTGGATAGAAGGTGGGATATCTTGTTGCTCACAACACTTATGAGATTTATTCAACTTCCTGGTTATTCTCCACTAATTAGTGGTTCCAAATAAAGCTTCTTAGATCGTGGTTCATCCTGTTTTGATAAGAATCATGAAGCTATTGCCATATGTCCGAACAGACTAATCTGGAATCATCTGGATAGAAAGTGGGATATCTTCTTCCTCACAACTCCTATGAGATTTATTCAACTTCCTGGTTATTCTCCACTGATTAGTGGTTCCAAATAAAGCTTCTTAGATCGTGGTTCATCCTGGTTTGATAAGAATCATGAAGATAATGGCATATGACCGAACAGGCTAATCTGGAATCATCTGGATAGAAAGTGGGATATCTTCTTACTCACAACTCCTATGAGATTTATTCAACTTCCTGGTTATTCTCAACTTATTAGTGGTTCCCAATCAAGCTTCCTATATATTGGTTCATCCTGGTTTGATAAGAATCATGAAGATATTGCCATATGTCCGAACAGGCTAATCTGGAATCATCTGGATAGAAAGTGGGATATCTTCTTACTCACAACTCCTATGAGATTTATTAAACTTCCTGGTTATTATCCACTGATTAGTGGTTCCAAATAAAGCTTCTTAGATCGTGGCTCATCCTGGTTTCATAAGAATCATGAAGATAATGGCATATGTCCGAACATGCTAATCTGGAATCATCTGGACTAGAAAGTGGGATATCTTCTTACTCACAACTCCTATGAGATTTATTCAACTTCCTGGTTATTCTCCACTGATTAGTGGTTCCAAATAAAGCTTCTTAGATCGTGGTTCATCCTGGTTTTATAAGAATCATGAAGATAATTGCATATGTCCGAACAGGCTAATCTGGAATCATCTGGATAGAAAGTGGGATATCTTCTTACTCACAACTCCTATAAGATTTATTCAACTTCCTGGTTATTCTCCACTGATTAGTGGTTCCCAATCAAGCTTCTTATATATTGGTTCATCCTGGTTTGATAAGAAGCATGAAGATATTGCCATATGTCCGAACAGGCTAATCTGGAATCATCTGGGTAGAAAGTGGGATATCTTCTTACTCACAACTCCTATGAGATTTATTCAACTTCCTGGTTATTCTCCACTGATTAGTGGTTCCCAATCAAGCTTCTTATATATTGGTTCATCCTGGTTTGATAAGAATCATGAAGATATTGCCATATGTCCGAACAGGCTAATCTGGAATCATCTGGATAGAAAGTGGGATATCTTCTTACTCACAACTCCTATGAGATTTATTCAACTTCCTGGTTATTCTCCACTGATTAGTGGTTCCCAATCAAGCTTCTTATATATTGGTTCATCCTGGTTTGATAAGAACATGAAGATATTGCCATATGTCCGAACAGGCTAATCTGGAATCATCTGGATAGAAAGTGGGATATCTTCTTACTCACAACTCCTATGAGATTTATTTAACTTCCTGGTTATTCTCCACTGATTAGTGGTTCCCAATCAAGCTTCTTATATATTGGTTCATCCTGGTTTGATAAGAATCATGAAGATATTGCCATATGTCCGAACAGGCTAATCTGGAATCATCTGGATAGAAAGTGGGATATCTTCTTACTCACAACTCCTATGAGATTTATTCAACTTTCTGGTAATTCTCCACTGATTAGTGGTTCCAAATATAGCTTCTTAGATCGTGGTTCATCCTGGTTTGATTAAGAATTATGAGCTTCACAGCCATCATTTTTAAACAATACATTAGGTAATAAAATGTTCAAGGCACGAGAATGGGGATGACCTAATCTAGCATGCCACAATACATCATTAGCTAAGACAGGAATTGAACTAAAAGCAGATAAATTTGAACTGGTCTTGATGTCTTCAAGTGGGTACAAGTCCTCCTTTGTAACACCTTTGCCAATCAACTTAAGAGTCTCAATATCCTGAAACATAACCTCATTAGGACTGAATGTTACATTGCAATGTAAATCAGTAGCAACTCTTTTGACAGAAAGTAAATTTGATGCAAAAGATGGCATATAAAATGCTTTGGTATCTCTATCAAACAATTTAATGGTTCCTTCACCCTGAATGGGAATTCTATCACCATTAGCAATTTTAACATGTCCTAAAACAGGTTTAATGTTCTCAATTAACTCAGCATTACTAATCATATGATGAGAGGCGCCTGAGTCTATTATCAAAGGTTTGATACTACTAGAAGCATTCATATTTGTTGTAAGAGCATGAGAAGCACTAGACAATCTATATGATGCATTTAGAGAATAACCAAGTGTTTTACCAGACTCCCTTAAGGCTTTGATGAGAGCTTCAATGTCAGACTTCTTGACATTCTCATTGTGTGCTCCATCACTAGTAGCCTTGGCGCGCATAGGGGTAGAGGTCTATTCTACATCACCAGAGAAGTTGGCTTTTGCATCAGTTCGGAACTTCTGAGGCTTGAGGTGTGGGTGGAGAATCCAGCACTTGTCTCTCCCATGACCTTTCTTCTTGCAGTGGTCACACTCCCACACCTTCTTGTCTCCAGGTTTGTAGTGCCCTTTGTTTGCTGCGCCTTCAACAGGAGCCTCTACACCATCAGCTTTGTTTGCAAGGATGAGCTCTCCCTTTCCTCCAAAGAGCCCCACTGATCCTTGCTCCTTTTGTATCTGAGCACACAACTCCTCTAGAGATGGGAGCTTGTCACTCCTCAAGATGTGCTTAATCAGATCACCATACACTGGGTTGAGAGTAAAGAGCAAGGCAAACACCTTATCTTGTTCTTTTCTCTCATTAATCACTTCAGGATCAACACTGGATGGCCTGAGCATCTCCATCTCAGCCCATAAGGACCTAAACTTCCCAAAGTGAGCAGAGAAGTCAGTGTCCTCTTGGGTGAGAGTGTTGATAGCCCTCTTGACTTCAAACACCCTGCTGATGTTAGAGATGTTACCATACACTTTCTTCAGTGTTTCCCAAAGTTCTTTGGAGGTTTCACAGTAGGAGTAAGCCTCCAAGATGGGCGCATCTAGGCTGTTTTGGATGATGGAAAGCACCATGAGGTCCTCCTGACCTTTCTTTCTATCACCTTCAGCTGCACTAGCCTCTTCTTTGCCATCCTCTCCTAGGACAGTCTTGTTTGTGGCCTTGCCCTCCACGCACTCCCAAAGGCCTCTGCCTCCTAGTGCTGTCTTGGCAAGTCTCGACCATAGTAGGTAGTTAGGACCTTTTAGAGTCACTGGAATAGACACCATTTTTGAGTGGGTTTCCATTTTTGGCAAATTTTCAAGCTAGAAATGAAGAACAAGTGAAGAACACCAAGAACTTTGCCAAAAATAGAAAAGAAAGATTCAGAGTTTGCGGAAATATAAGTAAAGAGAATAAGAGAATTGGTTCCAAGAGCTTTTATTGCTCTAATACCATGAGAGAATGAAGGATTTAGTGATCTAGATGAGAGACATTGTTAGACTTAGAGAGAGAGAGAAGGTTTGCGAGAAGAGAAAGATAGAAAAGAGGAAATTATTTCCTTGATCCATTTAGTTCACATACAACATACATAAATAGCCATATCGAGATACAAGAAGAATAATAAACAAAGATGCTCAGACTGGTCTTGGACAGTGACAGCACAGGAACGGCTCCAAGGAAGAGTGAACATGTGATCTTTATAATAAACAACTCCTGCCGACATCTCTCCTTTGTCCTGACCCTCCAACGGCATTCTTCTTCTCCTAAACCTTCCTAGGCAAGTATCATTGACATTCTATACTTCCTTGTGGCGGTTAGGACTATTTGAATCCGAGAGAGGCAATGCTTGTACACACATGCTTGTAGAACAAGGCATCGCCATCCAAGCACATCTTTGGTATATCTGATCTTGTTTATCTCCTTATGCCTTCATGTCAACAATATCTTCTTACTCACAACTCCTTTGAGATTTATTCAACTTCCTGGTTATTCTCCACTGAGTAGTGGTTCCCAATCAAGCTTCTTACATATTGGTTCATCCTGGTTTGATAAGAATCATGAAGATATTGCCATATGTCCGAACAGGCTAATCTGGAATCATCTGGATAGAAGGTGGGATATCTTGTTGCTCACAACACTTATGAGATTTATTCAACTTCCTGGTTATTCTCCACTGATTAGTGGTTCCAAATAAAGCTTCTTAGATCGTGGTTCATCCTGGTTTGATAAGAATCATGAAGATAATGGCATATGTCCGAACAGGCTAATCTGGAATCATCTGGATAGAAAGTGGGATATCTTCTTACTCACAACTCCTATGAGATTTATTCAACTTCCTGGTTATTCTCCACTGATTAGTGGTTCCCAATCAAGCTTCTTATATATTGGTTCATCCTGGTTTGATAAGAACATGAAGATATTGCCATATGTCCGAACAGGCTAATCTGGAATCATCTGGATAGAAAGTGGGATATCTTCTTACTCACAACTCCTATGAGATTTATTCAACTTTCTGGTTATTCTCCACTGATTAGTGGTTCCAAATAAAGCTTCTTAGATCGTGGTTCATCCTGGTTTGATAAGAATCATGAAGATAATGGCATATGTCCGAACAGGCTAATCTGTAATCATCTGGATAGAAGGTGGGATATCTTGTTGCTCACAACACTTATGAGATTTATTCAACTTCCTGGTTATTCTCCACTTATTAGTGGTTCCAAATAAAGCTTCTTAGATCGTGGTTCATCCTGGTTTGATAAGAATCATGAAGCTATTGCCATATGTCCTAACAGGCTAATCTGGAATCATCTGGATAGAAAGTGGGATATCTTCTTCCTCACAACTCCTATGAGATTTATTCAACTTCCTGGTTATTCTCCACTGATTAGTGGTTCCAAATAAAGCTTCTTAGATCGTGGTTCATCCTGGTTTGATAAGAATCATGAAGATAATGGCATATGTCCGAACAGGCTAATCTGAAATCATCTGG